>CM061540.1:148749012-158749012 GCA_030864215.1 Capsicum pubescens | reverse complement strand
GAAATCTGATTTTGTAACCTAAAATATCACAACATTTCCTCTCTCTTCCACTCTTGGAGCCGCCTCCAACATCTCACAAGTAGAGGAATACTTGTGTTGTATCTTTGGCTAGAAACAAGGGTTTTGGGGTCTTTGAGTGCCTCTTGGTCCTTGTAAGAACTTGGTGTTTACATTCTCTAGACTTAGGGTCCTCTCTTGATGTTAGGTTTCTTAGTATCTTGAATGTTATATGTCAAGTTATCTATCTTTTCTTTATCTTGTTGTTGTTGTTGTTGTTAATTTTGTTATCTTTAAAGACTAGTGAAGCCGTGTGGGGCTACTTTCGATTCACTAGCATTCTTGTTCATCTATTTGCTCTCTTGTTGTGTGCTGAAAACTGAAAATGGAACTTGTTATTCTTGTGTTGTTGGACTGAAATCCGAACCTACTTGTAGCTCTTGGTGTTGTTGGTTTGATCTTGTATCAACTTGGCAAGTTACTTGAAAGGTGAGAAGCTTTAAATTGGAATTGATCTTTGTTTGAAATGACTCAAAATAAGTGATGCACGAACTTGAACCAACAAAATACTACGACTTGAAAAAGAGAAAAGCACACAAAAAACCGGAGACAAAATAAATGAACTCTAAACTAATTACCAACCTAGTAGGTACTTACTAGTTTGCTAATTAGTGATAGAATTAACTTAAAAGAAACTAGAATAAAAAAAGTTAGAAACTAGGAAATCTAATTTTAGAGTCAAATTTTGGTTGAGCACAAGTGATGACGTGGCACTTCATGGTTGGTTGTCACTTTTCAAAATTTCAAATTTCCCAAAACCTAATTTCGGCCAAACACTACTTTGGGGAAAGAGAGTTTCGGATTTGGAAGGGTATTGCAAGCAATTAAGGGTTCTTTCAAGTCTCAAATGGAAATGGAAATATAATGGTCCCCCCCTTTGTACTTGCAAGTGTACTTTGTTGTTCCCTTGTCCCCTGATACAAAGAGAAGGCTAGGAATTCACGAAATGGACATACAAGATGCAAAAATCAGCAAGCACATAAAGAGAAAAACAACACAAAGAAAGGGGATGAAGAAGAAGAATGCTTGAAATTAAAGGATAGATAGAAACACCCTTACTTCTACTAAGTGATTAACAAATGATGATGTATCAAACCATCAATCACACCTCACCAATAGAAGATCAAAACTTCCTCTTAGGTGGACCAAGGGAATTCACACTCCTCACAACCCACCTTTCTTGCCAATTTGTACAAGTGAAATCCATCAATTGTGCTAACCCTTATTCGATTTCTCTCTCTTAAGGAGAAGGAGAATACTACAAGCTAAAACTAATATTACAATCTAAAAATTCACTCAATTCATTATGTCCAAACTAAGGAAAATAAGAGCTAAGGTGCCTATTTATACTATTACAAAACAAAGACTAAAATACCCTTAATGAAGGGTGCTCCTTTGGAGTGTAAAAAAAAAGTCTTAAAGGACCATAATAGCCCTAAAAATGTGTGCCTCTTGAGTGTCCAATTATAGTGTGCAAGGTACATCTTGTCTTTCAAGTAAGGCGCCTCTTCAGTGTAATGGTTCCCTTTTCCTCCTTCAACTTGCCAAAGCTTTAAAAGGCTCCAAACACTTGCCAATTCCGAAGCTTGAACCTTTGACAATACATTGTACTCTTTTAAGCTCTTCATGCTTGTGTCATCCCCTCCTCCTTTTGGAAGAATGAAATATTCTTTGAATATGCTTTTGGACCAACAACTTTTTCACTCTCTTTCTTCCCCTTTTTGGATCAAACTACACCCTTGAACATTCTTCTTCACTAAGATATGAAGATCACAGATTAACAATATGAATATTCAAGTCTTGACCAAGTTTGACCACCAAGTAAATGAGCTCCAAATCTGAATTTTTTTATAGATCTAGGTTCCTTATGCCAAGACAACCTCAAGCAACTAAAATTCATCCACCAAAAACGCCTAAATCACAAGGGTAAATTTTGGATCTAGCATAAAAGCTTCAAAAACACCATGTTCATGAAGGTTCTTAGCTCAAACTCAACCAATCTTCAATATAAAAGTAGATCTAGACTCCCTATGTGATAAAGAGAAAGGATCTAGCACTAGAAACCTTCAAAACATAACAAAAACTTGTAGATCTAACTTGGAAAATTAGCATCTACAACAAACACACAATTGTTTTGGTATTTTCTGATTTTCGACTCTTTTTATGAGATTTTCTATATAAGAACACTAAAACCAAGATTTAGGGATGTTGGAACAACCCTAACCAAGGCTTTGATACCAAATGATAGCCTAAAGACTACTAAACACACAAAATTGGCTACTAAAATGCAAATTCCAGCAACCAAACAAAGAGAAAACAACACATAGAATGGAGATGAAGAAGAATATTACTTGAAATTGAAAGATAGATAGAAAGACCCTTACCCTTATTAAGTGATTAGCACTAGAAGATGTTTCAAATCTTCAAACACACTTCGCAAACAAGAGTTCAAACCTTCCTCTTAGGTGACCCAAAGGAAACACTCTTCCTCAAACCACCTTTCTTGCCAAATTATCCAAAACAAGTGAAACCTTAACTTCAAATGTTCTTGGACCACTTTCGGATTCTAAGAGCTAAAACTAGAGACTAAAAACTACAATATAAGAGTAATATCCAATTTCATCAAAGTCTAATGAAAAGAGAAGCAAAATGGTCTATTTATACTATTACATGCCAAATGACAAAACTACCCTTAATGAACTAAAGAGAGGAGGCACCCTTAGAGTGTTGGCTTTCAAAGTACAAGTCTATCTTTCCTTTGTAGAATGTAAGACTATTCAAATCCCTTCTTCAAAAATCAAGGCATTCCCTCTCTTGGCCGAATCTACAACCCCTTCACAAACATTCAAGTGCATGAACAAAGCTTGGAGTTGTTGAAGTTCCTTGGCTTGACTCCTTGTAAAAGGTCTTGAGGGTTTTATACTTGCATCAACAACCACCTTGTTGCTTGGTCTACATGACAAGTAAAGTATTATTCTTGAAAACCCAAAGGCAAAAGTGTCATTGTTTTCTTGGGATAATGTTTCCAAATGTGCATCCTTACTTGACACACTTGTGCTTGAATTGAGTAAATCCCAACTTGTGGATGCCAAGTTGATGTTTTACTTGAGGGGAAGAAGTCATATGTGCTTAATTGATTTAATTCCATCCTTATGTGCCTTATGTGCTATATATTTTGGACCAAGTGACCCTCTTGTAGATGATAGCACCTTGGGTGATGTCTTCACACATGATTCCTTCCTATACTACCTCTTTGCCTATAATGATAACCATGTTAATTTTGAATTAGTTAATAGAGGTAGTAAGTTTGGTGGCTGGTTTCCTTGCTTGAATGATGATGATTATGAGTTTGGTAGCCTAGTGAAAGGAGTGGGTCACCTTGAATTAACCCCTTGTCTTCTACTCCTATTTGACCCCAAAATACTTTTGAGTTGTAAAAGGTGTAGTTTCGGTTCATACTCAATTCCTTTTGATGTTTATGCCATCCACTTCTTTATACCCTTTTATCCAAAGTTTTTCATGTCAAATTTTAAAGATATGTCGGTGTATGTCAAGTGTGAGTAACCATGGGTTGATGATGTGAGTGTGGTACTGATACGGTTGGGGCAGCCTCCACACGTACACGGCCTTTCACACGAAGCCAAGCTCGGGAATTACAAAAACTCCAAGCTTTGTTCATGCAAGTGGCCGTGTGTGAGTTGGTGATTGAACCAACCAAGGACCTAAACGTTTTTATGTGTGAAGAGGGGTCCTAATGTGTAATAAACTACTCTTCAAGGTTGGCACAAGAAGCAAGGGCGGATGGGTCATTTTACCCTTTTTGTTTGTAGTATAAATAGAACATGTTAGAGAGTTAGACTTCACTTTTTGAATGCTGAAATTTGTAACCTAAAATACTAACATTTCTCTCTCTCTTCCACACTTGGAAGCCGCCCCTATTTCCTCACAAGTAGAGGGATACTTGTGTTGTCTCTTTGGCTAGAAACAAGGGTTTTGAGGTCTTTGAGTGCCTCTTGGTCCTCGTAAGAACTTGGTGTTTATATTCATTAGACTTAGGGTCCTCTCTTGATGTTAGGGTTCTTAGTTTCTTGAATGTTATATGTCAAGTTATCTATCTTTCTTTATCTTGTTGTTGTTGTTGATTTTGTTATCTTGAAGTCTAGTGAAGCCGTGTGGGGCTCTTTTCGATTCACTAGCATTGTTATCTATCTTGTTGTTCTTGTGTTGTTGGGCTGAAAAACTGAATGTTAAACTTGTTGTTCTTGGTGTTGTTGGACTGAAATCCGAGTCTACTTGATGTTCTTGTTGTTGTTGGTTCGATTTTGTATCAGGTACTAATACTAACCCTCCTACCAAGAGGATTGTGTGCTTGTTTTGCTCTCTCTTAGACAAACAACAAGCGCACTCTCTTTATTCCCTTCTCTTGGATCAAACAAACACTTTGAATATTTTTCTTCACTAAGATATGAAGATCATGGATGAACAAGATGAATATTCAAGTATTGAACAAGTTAGACCAACAAGCAAATGAACTCCAAATCGGAATTTTCTTTTAGATCTAGGTTCCTTAGGCCAAGACAAACATAACCAACAAAAAATCAGCCACAAAATTCCTCAAACAAGATGATAAAAAACGAGATCCCACCTCAAAATCTTCAAACAAGGCACAACAATGGTGGATCTAGCTCAAATTCAACCAAACTTTGCTCTAAAAGTAGATCTAGACTCCCTAATACTAGAGAGCAAGTATCTAGTACAAGAAACCAACAAAACCCAATAAAAACTTGCAGATATAACTTGAAAATTTCAGATCTACAACAAACACAAGACAACACACTTTTTTTTTTGTATTTTCGAATTTTTGACTCTTTTTTGTTGAGATTTCTAAGTAAGACCACTAAAACCAAGGTTTAGGGATATTGGAATAACCCTAAACAAGTCTTTGATACCAAATGATAGCCTAAAGGAATGCTAAAACACGAAATTGACAATAGAAGCTAAAAAACAGCAAACAGACAAAAGGAAAACAACACACATAGAAGAAAAGAGATAAAGAAGAGATGCATAAAGTAAAGATAGTAGAGAGACCCTCACTTCCACCAATGAATAGCACTAGAAGGTGTATCAAAATCTTCAAACACACATTACTAGTGTAAGATCAAACCACTCTCTTAGCTGACCCAAAGGACTCACTCTTCCTCAGGCATACCTTTTTTGCCAAATAAACCAATACAAGTGAAAAACTAATTCCAAATGTATTCAAGGTTCAAGTTTCAATTTTCCTCTCTTAAGGAGAAGGAGAAGACTACAATCTACCACTAAGATTACAATCTAAAAAGTTACTCAATTCATTATCTCAAAAATAAGGAAAATAAGAGCTAAGGTGTCAATTTATACTAATACAAAATAATGACTCAAATGCCCTTAATGAAGGGCTTTATGAAAGGCGCCCATGGAGTGTCATTTTAATGTGTAAAAAGTCCATCATTCCCTTAATGAGAGGTTCCTATGGAGTGTAAGATCCCTCCTCCTTTCTTCACTTGAACAAGGCTTCGAAAAGGCTCCAAAAGGTCTTCATTCTGCAACTTGAACCTTTGATAATACCTTGTACCTTTTTGTGCTCTTCATGCTTGTATCAGAATCCACCTTGCAAGACACTCTCTTGAGCTCTCAAAATATGTCATCTAAGTCTAATAGAAATGACCTAATAAGGTTCTATTTTTAAGAAAGGTTAACTTATTACAAAAGAGCAAAAGGACCTTAATGAGCTACAAAGGGGTGGCCTTGGAGTGTGCTGCTTGGACGGTTTTGGAGTGTAGGAGGATTCCATCATACTTCAAGACTTGTTCCCTTAGATGGGCAGCCCACAAGCTCGGGTCTTCACGCATTGGCTTCCATTACGTCCTCGAGTGCTAAGATGCCTCTTTGACCCGTATCAGATTTTCTAGTAAGAGGGGTGAATTACCTTGGGTTAGATACTTGTCTATCTCTTCCATTTGATCCTGGTGCACTATTAGGGTGGGAAGGGAATGATTTCGGGTTGCACTCTTCTTTCTTTGATGTATATCTTGGTTATGTCCTTTGTAATTATTACGTGTTTGATGATTATAATAAAGGATTATTTGTTATATCCCAAGAGTGAACCCCCTTGATGTGTTCATATAATTGTGGTACTAATGTTAACCCTCATATCATGAGGATTGTGTGCATATTGTTCCTCTCTTTGGATTTACAAAGTATGAATTTAAGGTCAAATTCCTTTCAAGATGGAGAGGATGATACAAGCATAAAGAGCACAAGGAGTACAAGGGATTGTAGAAGGTTCAAGTTTCAGATGGTGCATGTGATTGAAGACCTTTCGGAGCCTTTTCAAAGCCTTGTGCAAGTGAAGAAAGGAGGAGGGATGTTACACTCTATAGGCGCCTCTCATTAAGGGCATGATGGACTCTTTACACTACAAAATAACACTTAAGAGGCGTCTTTCTTAAATCCCTCATTAAGGGCATTTTAGTCATTGTCTTGTAATAGTATAAATAGACCCTTTAGTTTTTATTTTCCTTAGACTTTGATGAAATTATTGAGAGATACTCTTTTGTAGCTATTGTTCTTTCTCCTTAAGAGGTGATACGGGTGTACAAAGCTGTCCAATACGTTCTCGACCATTCACACGAAGCCAAGCTCGGGAGTTACAAAAACTACAAGCCATATTCATGCAAATGGCTGCGTGTGAGTTGGTACTTGATCCGCCAAAGAGCTTCAACGTTTTTAAGTGTGAAAATGAACCTTGAAGTATAATAAACTACACTCTAAGGGCACCCCATGACTGAAGGGTAGGAAGGTCATTTTTCCTTCATTTTGTGTGTAATATAAATAGATGCTATTAGGGTTATTTTCAGCACTTAGTTCATTCTTCATATTTCACAACAACAAGTCTTGTAACATTGAATATTTCTCTCTCTCTTGTTCTTGAGAGTAGAACCTGAAATCTGTCCAACAAGTGTAGTTACACTTGTGTTGTTTCTTGGCTAGAAACTTGAGATCTTGAGGTTCATGAGTTCCTCTTGGTCTAAGTAAGAACTTGGTACTGAAATCTTTTGGTCTTAGGGTCCTATCTTCAAGTTAGGGTTCATAGATTCTAAGATATCTTTGTGTCAAGTTACTATCTTTCATTTTGTACTCTTGAAACTTTGTAGTAACTTAGTGAAGCCGTGTGGGGCTGATTTTCGATTCACTATAGTTACTACCATTTGTTGTTCTTGTTGTTAACATTGTACTCTTGTAATCTATCATCTTGTGTTGTTGAACCATTGTTTAATGTTATTGTTATCTTCTTGTTCTCCTTGTGTAGCTACTGTTTTGGTGTTGGTATTTCTTCAAAATTTCGTGATTGTTGTTGTCTTCACATATTGGAGTTGTTATCTTCAAGCTCTCGGAATTGTAGTGTGTTTGGACTGATTTTGTGGAAGATTTGATACGCTCCAAGTTAGTAGTGTATCAAGAGGTGAACCCAAAATTAGGTCCAACATTAGTGTGAATTTTACTTTTGTTGACTCTTTGGCAAGAAAGGTTGGTGCTTGGGAAGGTGACTCCCTTTGTGTGTACCTAAGAGTGGGGTGTTGTCTTCTTTGGTGGTGTGTGTCTAGGTGTTTGAAACACACCTTGGTGCTATCTATTGTTGAAGATCTATGTCTCATTACTATCCTTTTACTTTTCAAGCATTTTTTTTTCTTGTAGTGTGAAATCCGAATGTGTGTTAGTGTTTTGTACTTCATCTCATCTTCTTATCTTTAGATTGTGTTGTTGTGTTTGGATTTTATTGTTTGTTGTTCCTTTTAGTGACTGGTTTTTGCATTTCTAGGTTAGATTCTTATCATCTAGTGTAAGTCGTGTGGGGCATTGTGTTATTGTTGTTCATCTTATTGCTGCTTCCATCTTGAAATCTTCTTGTTAGTTTGTTTTTGCTGCAAAATAGGTGAAAATACACCTTGATATTGTGCCATTATCATGTTGTTTCTATTGTTGTTGTTCAACCCGAGACTAGGTCTCATTTGGGTTCTCGGGTTTGATTAAGTTTGTGGACTGTTTTGTGCAATTTCTTGTGTTCCCTTGTTTGTATTGTATCAGGCCTCCAATCCACAACAACAACACATGTACAACTCAAATACGCAATGACAATGACAACAACACACGTCCAAGTAAGTCCACAACAACAACAATTTTCCAAAATTCAAGAACAACTTGGATTTAGCTCAAAATTTCGATCAAGACCTATAAGTGTTAGGAAACAAGAACCTAACACTAGAAACAAACAAAACTGAGGTTTTTTTTATGATGACCTCTTCTTTGTGCCATTTATACTAAGGTTTTCATTTTCAACACAAAGGACTCGTGGGTATACTCCAAGTTTGTCCCACCTTGGCATGGCATGTGATGTGTGTATTTTGCTAACCCTAACCCCTCATGTCATGAGGATGTGTACTTGTTTGTTTTCTCTTGATTTGCAAGGTATGGATTCGAGGTCGAATCCTTTTCAAGAAGGGGAGGATGATACGAGTACGACCACGGGTGATAAAATATCAAGTCCACAATGCAAAAATCCAACAAGAACAACAAGATGAACAAACTAACACCAAAAACAACAAGTTGAACAACAAGTGCTAGTGGATCGAAATAGGCCACACCGGCTTTACTAGGCTTTAAGAATCACATTTTTAGAACAAGATGATGAAGTTTTCAATAAGAACCAGCAAGTCAACAAGGTGCTAGTGAATCGAAAGAGCCCCACACGGCTTCACTAGACTTCAAGATTACAAAACACAATCTTAACAAGATTACAAGAAGATAGTAACTTGACATGTAATATTCAAGAGTCTAAGAACCCTAAAAACAAGAGAGGACCCTAAGACTAAATAATATTAACACCAAGTTCTTACTTGGACCAAGAGGAACTCTATGACCTCAAGATCCTTGTTTCTAGCCAAGATACAACACAAGTATCACTCTACTTGTGAGTTTTCAAATTTGGGGCTTCTCCAATGGATGAGTGAGAAGTTCCTCAATATTACAAGTGTTTATGTCTCAAAATATTATGAAAGAACTAGCAGCCAAATAACCCTAATATTGTCTATTTATATTACACCATAAATGAAGGAGGAAATGGCCAGATTGCCCTTTCCATGGGGTGGCCTTGGAGTGTAAGTTTATTACACTTCAAGGCCCCTCTTCACACTTAAAAAAATTTAGACCATTAGGTGGATCAATCACCAACTCACAAATGACCATTTGCATGAACAAGGCTTGGAGTTTTTGTAACTCCCGAGCTTGGCTCCGTGTGAATGGTCGTGAACTTGTTGGACAGCTTGCTACACCCGTACAAATTTATGTACTTGCATCTATATTTGACACACTTGGGCTTACATTAAATGAATCCCAACTTGTGGATGCAAAGTTGATTATTTGTTTGGAAGGAAGAAGTCAAATGTGCTTAATTTTCATAATTCCATTCTTGTGTGCCTCATATGCTATATATTTTGGACCAAGTGACCCTCTTGTAGATGATAGCACCTTGGGTGATGTGTTCACACTTGATTCCTTCCTGTACTACCTTTTACCTATGATGATAACCTTGTTAATTTGAATTAGTATTGATACGGGACAAATGGCCCTCTTATCTTTTGATGACATCTTTGGGGGCCAACAAATAGAGGCTCAAGACTTGGTCACCTCGAGGATACGAGAGCATACATGTAGAGACCATTTTGGACACTTGATGGAGCAATGCCGCGTGTGGAAGATTGCTTGAAGCATTCGAGACTTGATGACTCACGGCCTTGGACAACACATTGCTCACGACTTTGGACACTTCATTAAGGGCATTTTGGTCACTTCACTTTGTCCAAATGCACTCCATGGCCTCCCCTCCTCATTAAGGCATTGTTATCGTTTTGTCTTGTCTTGTAATTGAATAAATAAAACATGTTAGGGTTATTTTCACTTAGTTTATGAATGATGAATGTATGACACATTGAAATCCTCTCTCTTGAGAGTAGAATGACTGATAGCCTAAAGACACCAAACACACAAAATTGGTTACTAAGATGCAAATTCCAACAACCAAATAAAGAGAAAACAACACATAGAATGGAGATGAAGAAGAAGAAGAATGCTTGAAATTAAAGGATAGATAGAAAGACCCTTACCCTTATTAAGTGATTAGCACTAGAAGATATTTCAAATGTTTAAACACACTTCACAAATAAGAGTTCAAACCTTCCTCTTAGGTTACCCAAAGTAAACACTCTTTCTTAAACCACCTTTCTTGCCAAATTATCCAAAACAAGTGAAACCCTAACTTCAAATGTTCTTGGACCACTTTCGGATTCTAAGAGCTAAAACTAGAGACTAAAAACTACAATATAAGAGTAATATCTAATTTCATCAAAGTCTAATGAAAAGAGAAGTAAAATAGTCTATTTATACTATTACATTTAATGGACAAAAATGCCCTTAATGAGGAAGGGAATTTAGGGTGCCTCTTGAGTGTTGTTTTGGAGTGCATAATGACTTCAATGCCGTTCACTTGAGGTTCTTCTTGAGTGTATGTTTTCCCTTCCTTCCTTCTCTTGACCAAGGCTTCAAAATACTTCAAAAAGTCTACAATTGCTTGGTAATTCCAAATCCTTGACCCTTAGACCATACTTTGTGCTTTTGATGCTCCTTTTGCTTGTATCAACACCTTAGAGTAGTTCTTAGTTAGGGCTTGGAAGAGACACCTTAGTGTAGGGCTTGGAAAAGCTAATATTGATCTTTGCTTGGAAATGGTAGATCTTGAGGTGAGTCGGTTACCTTGGCGGTCACCGTAAGAGTGTGGTTTTGATTATTTTATTCATTAGGTGATATAGGTGTACCAAGCTGTCCAAAAAATTCACGGCCATTCACACGTAGCCAGGCTCGGGAGTTACAATAACTCCAAGCTATGTTTATGCAAATGGCCATGTGTGAGTTGGTACTTGAGCCTTCTAATGGATTAAATGTTTTTAAGTGTGAAGAGGAGCCTTGAAGTGTAATAAACTTACACTCCAAGGCCACCCCTTGGCAAGGGTAGGATGGTCATTTGTTATCTCCCTTTGTGGAATAATATAAATAGATAGTGTTAGGGTTATTTTGGAGTTAGTTCATTCATTATATTTTGAGAACACAAAACTTGTAATATTTTGAACTTCTCTCTTTCATTGGAGAAGCTCAAAATCGAAATTCCCAATTGGAGTGACACTTGGGTTGAATCTTGGCTAGAAACTAGGATCTTGAGGTCATTGAGCTTGGTAATAATATTCTTTAGTCTTAGGGTCCTTTCATATTGTTAGGGTTCTTAGATTCTTGAATATTGTATGTCAAGTTACTATCTTTAATTTGTAATCTTGTTGTTTGTGTGGTAACATAGTGAAGCCGTGTGGGGCCATTTTCGATTCACTATAGTTGCTGCCACTTTGTTTCTCTTGTTGTTGTTATTGCAATCATGTAATCTCTATCATCTTGTTATTTTTTATAAACCTTGAAGTCTTGTGAAGCCGTGTGTGGCCTATTTCGATTCACTAGCATTGTTGTTGTTCATCTGGTTATTCTTGTGTTGGCTTGAATCTCTTGATACACACTCACTTTTGTATCATTTGCTTGATGATATGGGTGTACCAAGCTTTCCAACAAGTTCTACAAGCTTCCAACAAGCTCACGACCATTCACACGTAGCCAAGCTTGGGAGTTACAAAAACTCCAAGCTATGTTCATGCAAATGGCCGTGTTTGAGTTGGTACTTGAGCCTTCCAATGGATTAAATGTTTTTAAGTGTGAAGAGGAGCCTTGAAGTGTAATAAACTTAAACTCCAAGGCCATCCCTTAGCAAGGGTAGGATGGTCATTTGTTACCTCCCTTTGTGGACTAATATAAATATTTAGTGTTAGGGTTATTTTGGAGTTAGTTCATTCATGATATTTTGAGAACACAAGACTTGTAATATTTTGAACTTCTCTCTTCCATTGGAGAAGCTCAAAACTGAAATTCCCAATTGGAGTGACACTTGGTGATACGGTTGGGGCAGCCTCCACAGGTACACGGCCTTTCACACGAAGCCAAGCTCGGGAATTACAAAAACTCCAAGCTTTGTTCATGCAAATGGCCGTGTGTGAGTTGGTGATTGAACCAACCAAGGACCTAAACGTTTTTATGTGTGAAGAGAGGTCTTAATGTGTAATAAACTACTCTTCAAGGTTGGCACAAGAAGCAAGGGCGGATGGGTCATTTTATCCTTTTTGTTTGTAGTATAAATAGAACATATTAGAGAGCTATTCCTTAGTTTTTGAATGCTGATTTTTGTAAACCTAAAACACTAAACTTTTCTCTCTCTCTTCCACTCTTGGAAGCCGCCACTACTATCTCACAAGTAGAGGGATACTTGTGTTGTCTCTTTGGCTAGAAACAAGGGTTTTGAGGTCGTTGAGTGCCTCTTGGTCCTCGTAAGAACTTGGTGTTTATATTCATTAGACTTAGGGTCCTCTCTTGATGTTAGGGTTCTTAGTTTCTTGAATGTTATATGTCAAGTTATCTATCTTTCCTTATCTTGTTGTTGTTGTTGATTTTGTTATCTTCAAGTCTAGTGAAGCCGTGTGGGGCTCTTTTCGATTCACTAGCATTGTTGTTCATCTTGTTGTTCTTGTGTTGTTGAGCTGAAAAACTGAAAATTAAACTTGTTGTTCTTGTGTTGTTGGACTGAAATCCGAACCTACTTGTAGTTCTTGGTGTTGTTGGTTTGATTTTGTATCATTTGGTATAAAAGCAAGACCGGTTGTGTTCCAACATAACCCATCTTGGGCTAGTTCACGGCTTGAACAAACAACACCAAAAGGAAATTCTGAAATCTGTCCATTAAAAGTTGAAATCGAGAATGATGATGCATGTCTAGATCTAAGTGTTATTTTGCTTGTTTAGTGAGTTTCTAGTGTTGGTTTCTTTCTCACCAACACTAAGGTGTCTAGATCCAAAAGTTGAGCTTGAAAAACTTGAACATTGTGTAGTGACTTGAAGTGGCCGAAAGTTGTATGTTGTTGGTGACCAAAAAAAGAAATAAAATCGGTGGATGTTGTGTTTATGTGCTAAAGAAGTTGAAGAAGATTGTTGAGGTGTTCATCTTTTGAAATTGTTCATCTTGTTCATCTTGTTGTGTGCTCAAGTTGTAAGACAAATTATAAAGTTGTTGTGAAAGATTTGCACCCCTCACCTTTTAGTCTTGTCAATCACTTTTCCCTAATTCAAGGAGCCTTGTTGATACAAGATCAAACCAACAACACCAGAACTACAAGTTGGCTCGAATTTCAGTCCAACAACACAAGAACAACAAGCTTAAATTTCAGTTTTTCAGCTCAACAACACGAGAACAACAAGATGAACAACAATGCTAGTGAATCGAAAATAGCCCCACACAGCTTCACTAGACTTTAAGATAACAAAATCAACAACAACCACAAGATAAAGAAAAGATAGATAACTTGACATATAACACTCAAGATACTAAGAACCCTAACATCAAGAGAGGACCCTAAGTCTAATGAATGTAAACACCAAGTTCTTACGAGGACCAAGAGGCACTCAAAGACCTCAAAACCCTTGTTTCTAGCCAAAGAGACAACACAAGTACCCCTCTACTTGTGAGAGATTGGTGGCGGCTCCAAGAGAGGAAAAGAGAGAGAGAAATGTTTAGTGTTTAGGTTACAAAAATCAGATTTCAAAAAGTGAAGTCTAACTCTCTAACATGTTCTATTTATACTACAAACAAAAGGGGCAAAATGACCCATCCGCCCTTGTTTCATGTGCCATCCTTGAAGAGTAGTTTATTACACATTAGGACCCCTCTTCACACATAAAAACGTTTAGGTCCTTGGTTGGTTCAATCACCAACTCACACACGACCATTTGCATGAACAAAGCTTGGAGTTTTTGTAATTCCCGAGCTTGGCTTCGTGTGAAAAGCCGTGTACGTGTGGAGGCTGTCCCAACCGTATCATCCTCTCCATCTTGAGAGGAATTTGACCTCAAATTCAGCATTTGGTCATCTTCAACCGCATCAACGAGGGAGAGATCACCAACGTTGAAAGTGTTGTGCACTTGATATTCCGGTGGAAGGTCGATCTTGTAGGCGTTGTCATTGATTCTCTCAAGTACTTGGAAAGGACCATCACCCCTTGGCAGCAACTTGGACTTCCTTTGAGCTGGAAACCGATCCTTTCGAAGATGCACCCACACCCAATCTCCGGGTTCAAGCACAAGCCTTCTTCTCCCTTTGTTTACCCTTTTTGCAACCTCTTGGTTCTTCTTTTCAAGCTTGAGCCGCACCGTCTCATGAATTTTCTTCATTGCTTCGGCTCTTTTATTTCCATCTAAGCTGGTCATGAGATCACTAGACAAAGGAGTGAGATCTAAAGGGGTAAGGGGATTGAGGCCGTAAACACATTCAAAGGGAGTCATTCCCGTGCTCGAATGTATTACCCGGTTGTATGCAAACTCCACCAAGGGTAGGTGATCTTCCCATGAAGTCAGTTTACCTTTAACCATAGAACGTAGCATAGACCCCAAGGTTCTATTTACTACCTCCGTTTGGCCATCGGTTTGTGGGTGGCAAGACGTGGAGAAAAGCAACTTCGTTCCAAGCCTACCCCACATGGACTTCCAAAAGAGACTTAGGAACTTGGAGTCCCTATCGCTCACAATAGTCCTCGGTACCCCGTGAAGCTTTACAACATGTTCAACAAATAATGAAGCTACACTACGAGCATCCTCGGTTTTAGCACATGGAATAAAATGAGCCATTTTAGAGAATCTATCAACAATAACAAAAATGCTATCTCGGCCCGTTCTAGTCCTTGGCAGCCCCAAAACAAAATCCATCGAAATGTCCAACCAAGGTCTAAGGGGAGTAGGGAGTGGGGTGTACAATCCTTGAGGTAGGAGACGAGATTTCGCACTCCGGCAGGCCACGCATTGACTACAAATTTTAGTGACGTCTTTGCGCATTTTTGGCCAATAAAAGTTCTCCTCTAAGATTCCGAGGGTCTTGTCTACCCCAAAGTTCCCCATGATGCCTCCGTCATGGGCCTCCCTCACAAATAATTCCCTCCAAGAACTAGAAGGAACACACAACCGCCTCCCTTTGAACAAATACCCATCGAACCGAGAGTAGGAGGAATGGTCACTCTCCTTAAGCCAACGGTCCCTTCCCCACTCTTCGCATTCCCTAAAGATAGGAGCAAAGGTAGGATCCTCGGGATACAACAACCGCAAACTCTCAAAACCCATCAATTTCGAAGACAAGGTAGCAACAAGCACATGCTTCCTAGACAAGGCATCGGCAACAACATTTTCCTTTCCCCTTTTATAATGAATTACATAAGGGAAAGTCTCGATGAACTCAATCCACTTAGCATGACGCCTATTCAACTTGTCTTGTCTCTTAAGGTGTTTCAACGACTCATGATCCGTTCGTATCACAAACTCCTTAGGCCATAAATAATGTTGCCAATTTCCCAAAGCTCTAACAAGGGCGGACAACTCCAAATCATAAGTTGAGTAATTAAGAGTTGCCCCTTTGAGCTTTTCACTGAAATAAGCAACGGGCTTACCTTCTTGCATCAAAACAGCCCCGATGCCAACCTTACTAGCATCACACTCTACTTCAAACATCTTATCAAAATCGGGCAATTGCAATAAAGGCGCCGAGATGAGCGTAGCTTTCAAGGCCTCAAAAGCCCTAGCTTGCTCATCACCCCATTTAAAGGGTCCGTCTTTTCTAATTACCTCGGTTAAGGGGGCTGCTATGGAACTAAATCCTTTGACAAACCTCCTATAGAAGCTTGCCAACCCGTGGAAACTTCGGATTTCTCCAATAGTTTTAGGGGTCGGCCAACTTCGAATAGAGTCTATCTTGGAATCGTCCACTTCCACACCCCTTGAGCTCACGACAAAACCCAAGAATATAATCTTATCAACACCAAAAGAACACTTCAACATGTTGGCATACAGCTTCTCCTTTCGGAGCACATCAAACACACATCTCAAATGCATTACATGATCATCAATAGATTTACTATATACCAACACATCATCAAAGTAAACCACCACAAATTTTCCAATATAAGGCTTCATTACATGATTCATTAGCCTCATAAAGGTACTAGGAGCATTGGTAAGGCCGAAGGGCATGACCAGCCACTCATATAGACCGAATTTGGTCTTGAATGCGGTCTTCCACTCATCACCGGGTTGCATGCGAATCTGGTGATAGCCACTCCTAAGGTCCACTTTAGAAAACAAACAAGATCCGTGGAGCTCATCTAACATATCATCTAGTCTAGGGATTGGATGACGATACCTTATAGTGATTTTGTTGATGGCTCTACAATCGACGCACATACGCCAAGTTCCGTCCTTCTTTGGTACCAAAAGCACCGGAACAGCACACGGACTCATGCTTTCCTTGATGTATCCCTTGTTGAGCAGCTCCTCAACTTGTCTTTCAAGCTCCTTAGTGTCCATGGGATTGCTCCTATAGGCCGGTTTGTTTGGAAGTTGTGAACCCGGCACCAAATCAATTTGGTGCTCAATTCCCCGAAGTGGGGGCAATCCTTGCGGAAGTTCTTGAGGAAATACATCTTCATACTCCTGCAACACATAAGAAATCAAAGGGGAAATGGAAGAATTAGTGGGGTTAGTATTAAAACAATGGGCCAAGAGTAGCATCGGCTTGTTTTCATCATGATCCACGAAGAGTTCTTTCCTCCTAGCCAACATCACCACATTTTCCATCTCCTTTGTCGTTGGGACAGCCTCGGATGTCCCGACTTCCTCACCTACGGCACTCCCCCCCTTTTCTCCCTTCCCGGATTCCTTCTCCTTTCCCTTCAACTCTCTCATCTTTTGATGCCACTCGTTTACTTGGGAGGGTGAAAGAGGATGAAGTGTGACCTTTCGGCCATCCTTCTCAAGCGTATACCGGTTGGTCCTCCCATCGTGTTTAGTAGACCTATCATATTGCCATGGTCTACCTAACAATAAGTGACATGCTTGCATTGGGATCACGTCACAAAGTACCTCATCGTGGTAGTTTCCCACCTTAAACCGAATCACACATTGCCGTGTGACCCTTAATTCACCACAATCATTCAACCATTGTAGCTTGTAAGGACTAGTGTGTGGGGTAGTTGGTAGCTTCAAGAAATTTACCATAGCATGGCTCGCAACATTTGTACAACTACCACTATCAATCACCAAGGTGCACACATTCTCCTTTATAAGACACTTAGTATGGAATAGATTTTCCCTTTGACTCGGGTCACCTATCGCCTTACTAATCATGACACGTCTAACCACAAAGTTAGGAACCACACACTCCCCTTCTTGTGGATAAACATCTTCACTCCCGTCTACTTCATCATCATTCGGCCCATTTTCAGCTCCCTCTCCATCTTGAGGCTCGGCCTCATCCTCCCCCCTTTCGGAATCCACCTCCTCACCAAGGTAGTACACCTTTCCTTCTCGTAGGATCACATTACGCCGGTTCGGACATTCATTGGCCTTATGCCCCCAACCTTGGCACTTGAAGCATTGGAACCCCTTTGGGTTGGGATATTTGTGAGCCTCCGGTTTTGGGGGAAATTTAGGGACTGTTTTGGACTCGGGCAGCTTCGTAGGTGCGGGTTGGTCCTTGTTTTTGGTCCAACCCGAGGGAGTTGGTACCCTTGCCTTGAAGGATGATCTCTCCTTAAGTTCCCTTTCAATCTCAAGGGCCGCTTGGAATATACCGTCAATGGTTTCAAACCGGTGAAGGGTCAAATGAGTGGAGATCTCTTTGTTCAATCCGCACTTGAACCGGATGATGTCGTGGCTGATTTGCTCCCCACGATGATCAAGTTTCAACATGAGTTGTTGGAACTCGTCAAAGTAGGCCATTACACTCTTGCCTCCTTGCCGCAAGCCATATAACCTAGCAAGCAACTCATGACGATATCTCTCGGGAAGGTACCGTTGTCTCATCAAGTACCTCAACCGATACCAAGGTGGTGGCTGTCCATCGATTAATTCATTACCAAATCGTTTAACATACTCCCACCAAGTGTTGGCATAGCCCTCGAGGTGAGCTATAGCGTAGCAACTCTTCTTTTCGTCCGAGATGTCATTAACTTGGAAAACTTTGTCACAAGCCGATTCCCAAGTCAAGTAGGCCTCGGGATCACTTTCACCCTTAAAGATGGGTAGGCTCAACTTGATGGTGTTGATGCCTACGTCTCTCTCTTGGTGTCGGTTTCCCCGATCTCCATACCCCCGGTATCTCCTAGGTTCTCCTTGACCCCCTCTTAACTCCTCCTCCCTCATATAAGCATCATCAAAGACTCCATCTCCTTCATACTCCTCTCTACCGTGTCCTTCAAAGTGGGCTGGTCGGCCTTGGCCGTTTTGATTCGGAGGATTTGGAATTTGTGGTCTTTGGTTTAATGGAGCTTGGAATGGAGGGTTCGGATTTAGTGGAGGTACTTGGCGTCCAAATCCCCCTTGTGGAATTGGGGCTTGGAAATGTAGTGGTCTAGTGGAGTCTCGGTTTGGAGGAAAATAGGTAGTTTGGCTTGCGGTATTTAGTGGAGCTTGGGGTGCATTTAGCATTTGGTGGACTGTTTCGGGGGTGATGGTTGCGGAGGAGGTTCTATCATGACCATTGGTAGATACATGTAGAGGAGTAGAAGGTCGGGAGTTCCTTTGACTCTCCACTTGTTCTAATCTCCCACTAATAGTCGACACTTCCCCCTTTATTGCTGCCAAGTCCCCTCTCACGGCCCCAAATTCCGAATTCAACCTTTCAAGTGTCCGGGTAACGGCCTCAAGAGTGACCCTCATAAAATCAAGGGCATTAGTATCCACACTATGAGACGTAGTTCCTTCCATTGTCAAGATATTATCCGCCTTAGTCCACCACAAGTTCGTGTTCCACAAGTGTTGTATAATTGGCTAGTAACCGTGAAAATTTTAAGGTATGAGTAAACTCTTATCCGGAATGGATTCTTGTTTGAAGACTCAAAGAATTCTTGTCGGACTAGAGTCAAAAATCAGCAACTCATTCAAACGAATAAAAGCACTCAAATAAACGTTGACACGAACAAACGGCTCAAGGATCTAATTGACAACTTAGTAGGAATGTACTAGTTTGTTAATTAGTTCTAGGACCAAGTAAGGGAAACCAAGGATCAACAATTAGCAACCAAAGAATATCTTTAGTTGAGCTTATAGTGACGTGGCAGCATGCAATGGTCCCACACGTCTCCTTTTTTCTTTTTCTTTTTTTGTCAATATTCACACAACTTGTTATAGTTTTCAAAGTGGTTTTGGTGGGAAAATAAAATCTTGTAATATTTCACCCTTTTCAAACTCAAGAAAGGGATGTTTGGTAGACTAATCCCACAAAACAAGGCTCCTTGAATTAGGGAAAAAAGTGATTGACAAGACTACAAGGTGATGGGTGCAAGTCTTTCACAACAACTTTATAGCCTTTCTTACAAATTGAGCACACACAAGATGAACAAGATGAACAAGTTCAAAAGATGAACACCTCAACAATCTCCTTCAACTTCTTTAGCACATAAACACATCATCCACCGATTTTATTTTCTTTTGGGTCCTCAATCAACATACAACTTTCGGCCACTTCAAGTCACTACACAAGTTCAAGTTTTCAAGCTCAACTTTCGGATCTAGACACCTTAGTGTTGGTGAGAAAGAAACCAACACTAGGAACTCACTAAACAAGCAAAATTAACACTTAGACCTAGACATGCAACATCATTTTCGGATTCCACTTTTAAAGGACTGATTTTCAGAATTTCCCCTTTTGGTGTTGTTTGTTTAAGCCGTGTACTAGCCCAAGATGGGTTATGTTGGAACACAACCGGTCAAGCTTTGATACCAAATGATACAAGATCAAACCAACAACACCAAGAACTACAAGTTGGCTCGAATTTCAGTCCAACAACACAAGAACAACAAGCTTAAATTTCAGTTTTTCAGCTCAACAACACGAGAACAACAAGATGAACAACAATGCTAGTGAATCGAAAATAGCCCCACACGGCTTCACTAGACTTTAAGATAACAAAATCAACAACAACCACAAGATAAAGAAAAGATAGATAACTTGACATATAACATTCAAGATACTAAGAACCCTAACATCAAGAGAGGACCCTAAGTCTAATGAATGTAAACACCAAGTTCTTACGAGGACCAAGAGGCACTCAAAGACCTCAAAACCCTTGTTTCTAGCCAAAGAGACAACACAAGTACCCCTCTACTTGTGAGAGATTGGTGGCGGCTCCAAGAGAGGAAAAGAGAGAGAGAAATGTTTAGTGTTTAGGTTACAAAAATCAGATTTCAAAAAGTGAAGTCTAACTCTCTAACATGTTCTATTTATACTACAAACAAAAGGGGCAAAATGACCCATCCGCCCTTGTTTCATGTGCCATCCTTGAAGAGTAGTTTATTACACATTAGGACCCCTCTTCACACATAAAAACGTTTAGGTCCTTGGTTGGTTCAATCACCAACTCACACACGGCCATTTGCATGAACAAAGCTTGGAGTTTTTGTAATTCCCGAGCTTGGCTTCGTGTGAAAGGCCGTGTACGTGTGGAGGCTGTCCCAACCGTATCACTTGTTTTGTGGGATTAGTCTACCAAACATCCCTTTTTGAGTTTGAAAAAGGTGAAACACTACAAGATTTTATTTTTCCCACCAAAAACACTTTGCAAACTATAACAAGTGTGTGAATATTAGCAAAAAAAAAAGAGAGAAGAAAAAAAAAACGTGTGGAACCATTGCATGCTGCCACGTCACTATAAGCTCAACTTAGGATATTCTTTGGTTGCTAATTGTTGATCCTTGGTTTCCCTTACTTGGACCTAGAACTAATTAACAAACTAGTACATTCCTACTAGGTTGTCAACTAGTTCCTTGAACCGTTTGTTCGTGTCAACGTTTATTTGAGTGCTTTTATTCGTTTGAATGAGTTGCTGATTTTTGACTGTAGTCCGGCAAGAATTCTTTGAGTCTTCAAGCAAGAATCCATTCCGGATAAGAGTTTACTCATACCTTACAAATCTCACGGTTACTAGCCAATTATACAACACTTGTGGAACACGAACTTGTGGTGAACTAAAGCGGATAATACCTTGACAATGGAAGGAACTACGTCTCATAATGTGGATACTAATGCTCTTGATTCTATGAGGGTCACTCTTGAGGCCGTTACCCGGACACTTGAAAGGTTGAATTCGGAATTTGGGGCCGTGAGAGGGGACTTGGCAGCAATAAAGGGGGAAGTGTCGACTATTAGTGGGAGATTAGAACAAGTGGAGAGTCAAAGGAACTCTCGTCCTTCTACTCCTCTACATGTATCTACCAATGGTCATGATAGGACCTCCTCCGCAACCATCACCCCCGAAACAGTCCACCAAATGCTAAATGCACCCCAAGCTCCACTAACTACCGCAAGCCAAACTACCTATTTTCCTCCAAACCGAGACTCCACTAGACCACTACATTTCCAAGCCCCTCCAATTCTACAAGAGGGATTTGGACGCCAAGTACCTCCACTAAATCCGAACCCTCCATTCCAAGCTCCATTAAACCAAAGACCACAAATTCCAAATCCTCCGAATCAAAACGGCCAAGGCCGACCAGCCCACTTTGAAGGATACGGTAGAGAGGAGTATGAAGGAGATGGAGCCTTTGATGATGCTTATATGAGGGAGGAGGAGTTAAGAGGGGGTCGAGGAGAACCTAGGAGATACCGGGGGTATGGAGATAGGGGAAACCGACACCAAGAGAGAGACGTAGGCATCAACACCATCAAGTTGAGCCTACCCATCTTTAAGGGTGAAAGTGATCCCGAGGCCTACTTAACTTGGGAATCGGCTTGTGACAAAGTTTTCCAAGTTAATGACATCTCGGACGAAAAGAAGAGTTGCTACGCTATAGCTCACCTTGAGGGCTATGCTAACACTTGGTGGGAGTATGTTAAACGGTTTGGTAATGAATTAGTCGATGGGCAGCCACCACCTTGGTATCGGTTGAGGTATTTGATGAGGCAACGATACCTTCCCGAGAGATATCGTCATGAGTTGCTTGCTAGATTATATGGCTTGCGGCAAGGAGGCAAGAGTGTGATGGCCTATTTTGACGAGTTCCAACAACTCATGTTGAAACTTGATCATCGTGGGGAGCAAATCAGTCACGACATCATCCGGTTCAAGTGTGGGTTGAACAAAGAGATCTCCACTCATTTGACCCTTCACCGGTTTGAAACCATTGACGGTATATTCCAAGCGGCCCTTGAGATTGAAAGGGAACTTAAGGAGAGATCATCCTTCAAGGCAAGGGTACAAACCCCCTCGGGTTGGACCAAAAACAAGGACCAACCCGCCCCTACGAAGCTGCCCGAGTCCAAAACCGTCCCTAAATTCCCTCCGAAACCGGAGGCTCACAAATATCCCAACCCAAAAGGGTTCCAATGCTTCAAGTGCCAAGGTTGGGGGCATAAGGCCAACGAATGTCCGAACCGGCGCAATGTGATCCTACGAGAAGGAAAGGTGTACTACCTTGGTGAGGAGGTGGTTTCCGAAAGGGGGGAGGATGAGGCCGAGCCTCAAGATGGAGAGGGAGCTGAAAATGGGCCGAATGATGATGAAGTAGATGGTAGTGAAGATGTCTATCCACAAGAGGGGGAGTGTGTGGTTCCAAACTTTGTGGTTAGACGTGTCATGATTAGTAAGGCGATAGATGACCCGAGTCAAAGGGAAAATCTATTCCATACTAAGTGTCTTGTAAAGGAGAATGTGTGCACCTTGGTGATTGATAGTGGTAGTTGTACAAATGTTGCGAGCCATGCTATGGTAAATTTCTTGAAGCTACCAACTACACCACACACTAGTCCTTACAAGCTACAATGGTTGAATGATTGTGGTGAATTAAGGTTCACGAGACAATGTGTGATTCGGTTTAAGGTGGGAAACTACCACGATGAGGTACTTTGTGACGTGATCCCAATGCAAGCATGTCATTTGTTGTTAGGTAGACCATGGCAATATGATAGGTCTACTAAACACGATGGGAGGTCCAACCGGTATACGCTTGAGAAGGATGGCCGAAAGGTCACACTTCATCCTCTCTCACCCTCCCAAGTAAATGAGTGGCATCAAAAGATGAGGGAGTTGAAGGGAAAGAGGGGGGAATCTGGAAAGGGAGAAAAGGGGGGGATGCCGTAGGTGAGCAAGTAGGGACATCCGAGGCTGTCCCAACGACAAGGGAGATGGAAAACGTAGTGATGTTGGCTAGGAGGAAAGAACTCTTCGTGGACCATGATGAAAACAAGCCGATGTTACTTGTGGCCCATTGTTTTAATACTAACCCCACTAATTCTTCCATTTCCCCTTTGATTTCTTGTGTGTTGCAGGAGTATGAAGATGTATTTCCACAAGAACTTCCGCAAGGTTTGCCCCCACTTCGGGGAATTGAGCACCAAATTGATTTGGTGCCGGGTTCACAACTTCCAAACAAACCGGCCTATAAGAGCAATCCCATGGACACTAAGGAGCTTGAAAGGCAAGTTGAGGAGCTTCTCAACAAGGGATACATCAAGGAAAGCATGAGTCCGTGTGCTGTTCCGGTGCTTTTGGTACCGAAGAAGGACGGAACTTGGCGCATGTGCGTCGATTGTAGAGCCATCAACAAAATCACTATAAGGTATCGTCATCCAATCCCTAGACTAGATGATATGTTAGATGAGCTCCACGGATCTTGTTTGTTTTCTAAAGTGGATCTTAGGAGTGGCTATCACCAAATTCGCATGCAACCCGGTGATGAGTGGAAGACCGCATTCAAGACCAAATTCGGTCTCTATGAGTGGCTGGTCATGCCCTTCGGCCTTACCAATGCTCCTAGCACCTTTATGAGGCTAATGAATCATGTAATGAAGCCTTATATTGGAAAGTTTGTGGTGGTTTACTTTGATGATGTGTTGGTATATAGTAAATCTATTGATGATCATGTAATGCATTTGAGATGTGTGTTTGATGTGCTCCGAAAGGAAAAGCTGTATGCCAACATGGAGAAGTGTTCTTTTGGTGTTGATAAGATTATATTCTTGGGTTTTGTCGTGAGCTCAAGGGGTGTGGAAGTGGACGATTCCAAGATAGACTCTATTCGAAGTTGGCCGACCCCTAAAACTATTGGAGAAATCTGAAGTTTCCACGGGTTGGCAAGCTTTTATAGGAGGTTTGTCAAAGGATTTAGTTCCATAGAAGCCCCCTTGACCGAGGTAATTAGAAAGGACGGGCCCTTTAAATGGGGTGATAAGCAGGCTAGGGCTTTTGAGGCCTTGAAAGCTACGCTCATCTCGGCGCCTTTATTGTAATTGCCCGATTTTGATAAGATGTTTGAAGTAGAGTGTGATGCTAGTAAGGTTGGCATCGGGGCTGTTTTGATGCAAGAAGGTAAGCCCGTTGCCTATTTCAGTGAAAAGCTCAAAGGGGCAACTCGTAATTACTCAACTTATGATTTGGAGTTGTACGCCCTTGTTAGAGCCTTGGGAAATTGGCAACATTATTTGTGGCCTAAGGAGTTTGTGATACGAACTGATCATGAGTCGTTGAAACACCTTAAGAGCCAAGACAAGTTGAATAGGCGTCATGCTAAGTGGATTGAGTTCATCGAGACTTTCCCTTATGTAATTCATTACAAAAGGGGAAAGGAAAATATTGTTGCCGATGCCTTGTCTAGGAAGCATGTGCTTGTTGCTACCTTGTCTTCGAAATTGATGGGTTTTGAGAGCTTGCGGTTGTTGTATCCCGAGGATCCTACCTTTGCTCCTATTTTTAGGGAATGCGAAGAGTGGGGAAGGGACCGTTGGCTTAAAGAGAATGACCATTCCTCCTACTCTCGGTTCGATGGGTATTTGTTCAAAGGGAGGAGGTTGTGTGTTCCTTCTAGTTCTTGGAGGGAATTATTTGTGAGGGAGGCCCATGACGGAGGCCTCATGGGGCACTTTGGGGTAGACAAGACCCTCGGAATCTTAGAGGAGAACTTCTATTGGCCCAAAATGCGCAAAGACGTCACTAAAATTTGTAGTCAATGCGTGGCCTGCCGGAGTGCGAAAGCTCGTCTCCTACCTCAAGGGTTATACAACCCACTCCCTACTCCCCTTAGACCTTGGTTAGACATTTCGATGGATTTTGTTTTGGGGCTGCCAAGGACTAGAAAGGGCCGAGATAGCATTTTTGTTATTGTTGATAGATTCTCTAAAATGGCTCATTTTATTCCATGTGCTAAAACCGAGGATACTCGTAGTGTAGCTTCATTATTTGTTGAACATGTTGTAAAGCTTCACGGGGTACCGAGGACTATTGTGAGCGATAGGGACTCCAAGTTCCTAAGTCTCTTTTGGAAGTCCATGTGGGGTAGGCTTGGAACGAAGTTACTTTTCTCCACGTCTTGCCACCCACAGACCGATGGCCAAACGGAGGTAGTAAATAGAACCTTAGGGTCTATGCTACGTTCTATGGTTAAAGGTAAGCTGACTTCATGGGAAGATCACCTACCCTTGGTGGAATTTGCATACAACCGGGTAATACATTCGAGCACGGGAATGACTCCCTTTGAATGTGTTTACGGCCTGAATCCCCTTACCCCTTTAGATCTCACTCCTTTGTCTAGTGATCTCATGACCAGCTTAGATGGAAATAAAAGAGCCGAGGTAATGAAGAAAATGCATGAGACGGTGCGGATCAAGCTTGAAAAGAAGAACCAAGAGGTTGCAAAAAGGGTAAACAAAGGGAGAAGAAGGCTTGTGCTTGAACCCGGAGATTGGGTGTGGGTGCATCTTCGAAAGGATCGGTTTCCAGCTCAAAGGAAGTCCAAGTTTCTGCCAAGGGGTGATGGCCCTTTCCAAGTACTTGAGAGAATCAATGACAACGCCTACAAGATTGACCTTCCACCGATATATCAAGTGCACAACACTTTCAACGTTGGTGATCTCTCCCTCGTGGATGCGTTTGAAGATGACCAAATGCTGAATTTGAGGTCAAATTCCTCTCAAGATGGAGAGGATGATACGGTTGGGGCAGCCTCCACAGGTACACGGCCTTTCACACGAAGCCAAGCTCGGGAATTACAAAAACTCCAAGCTTTGTTCATGCAAATGGCCGTGTGTGAGTTGGTGATTGAACCAACCAAGGACCTAAACGTTTTTATGTGTGAAGAGAGGTCTTAATGTGTAATAAACTACTCTTCAAGGTTGGCACAAGAAGCAAGGGCGGATGGGTCATTTTATCCTTTTTGTTTGTAGTATAAATAGAACATATTAGAGAGCTATTCCTTAGTTTTTGAATGCTGATTTTTGTAAACCTAAAACACTAAACTTTTCTCTCTCTCTTCCACTCTTGGAAGCCGCCACTACTATCTCACAAGTAGAGGGATACTTGTGTTGTCTCTTTGGCTAGAAACAAGGGTTTTGAGGTCGTTGAGTGCCTCTTGGTCCTCGTAAGAACTTGGTGTTTATATTCATTAGACTTAGGGTCCTCTCTTGATGTTAGGGTTCTTAGTTTCTTGAATGTTATATGTCAAGTTATCTATCTTTCCTTATCTTGTTGTTGTTGTTGATTTTGTTATCTTCAAGTCTAGTGAAGCCGTGTGGGGCTCTTTTCGATTCACTAGCATTGTTGTTCATCTTGTTGTTCTTGTGTTGTTGAGCTGAAAAACTGAATATTAAACTTGTTGTTCTTGTGTTGTTGGACTGAAATCCGAACCTACTTGTAGTTCTTGGTGTTGTTGGTTTGATTTTGTATCACTTGGGTTGAATCTTGGCTAGAAACTAGGATCTTGAGGTCATTGAGTTCCTCTTGGTCCAAGTAAGAGCTTGGTAATAATATTCTTTAGTCTTAGGATCCTTTCATGTTTTTAGGGTTCTTAGATTCTTGAATATTGTATGTCAAGTTACTATCTTTAATTTGTAATCTTGTTGTTTGTGTGGTAACATAGTGAAGCTGCGTGAGGCCATTTTCGATTCACTATAGTTTCTGCCACTTTTTTGCTCTTGTTGTTGTTATTGTAATCTTGTAATCTCTATCATCTTGTCATTTTTTGTAAACCTTGAAGTCTAGTGAAGCCGTGTATGGCCTATTTCGATTCACTAGCATTGTTGCTGTTCATCTTGTTATTCTTGTGTTGGCTTGACTCTCTTGATACACACTCACTTTTGTATTATTTGGTATCAAAGCTTGTGTTTGATTTTGTTCCAAAAAAAATCAATCTTGGGTTTGGTAGTTGAAAAATACCAAAAAAAAAAAGAAAAAAAAAAGGTTGCTGAAATCTGAAAATTCCAGAAAAAAAGAAAGAAAGAGAAATCTGTCCATCTTGTTCTTGGCCGAAAAAATTGTGTTGTGTTGTTGTCTTGGCCAAGATTGGTGTTTGTGTGTTTATATCTAGATGTTCTTCTGTTTGTCTAGTTTGTTTCTTGTGTTGATTTCTTTCTCATCAACACAAAAGGTGTCTAAAGCTAAGTTGAGCTTAATATATTGACATTGCTATTGTGAACTTGAAGTGATAGTATGATGAACTTGATGAAGGCTGAGTTTGTGTGATGTTGCTTGACTTTAAAGTAGGCTATTATTGGTGAATTGTGGTTGTGTTCTTAAAGTATTGTTGTGGTGTTCATAAGATCTTCTCATCATCTCATATATTGATGACTATAAAGACTAAAATAGATCCAAAAGGGTTGTAAGACAAAGTTGTAAAGTTGTTTGTGAAAAGACTTGCCAACATCACTTCCTTGACTTAACAACCACTTTTCCTTAAAACAAGGAGCCTTGTCTTGTAGAACTAGTAAAGTCAAGTCTCATCTTTTTGAGTTGGAAAAAGTTGAAAAGTTACAAGACTTTACTTTCCCTACAAAAGCAAAGTCATCCATTACAAAATTGTGAAGATTAAGGCTTCAAGTTGTTGAACAAAATGTATGGACCCCATGACCAATTTCATGCTGCCACATCACCTCAATCACTGTTCACATCATTAATTAAGCTCAATTTGGATATTCTAGTTTCTAATTATTGATTCTTAGTTTCTTCTAATTGACTTGAGAACTAATTAGCAAGCTAGTACATTCCTACCAGGTTGTCAATTAGTCCTTTGAAGCCTTGTATTCGTGTCATCATTTGTTTGTGTGCTTTTTGTTATTTGAATACGTTGTAACTCCTTGACTTTAGTCCGATAAGAATTCTTTGAGTTTCAAATAAGAATCTACTCCAGACAAGATCATACTCAAACCTTAAGGATTCATGGGTTACTAGCCAATCTACAACACTTGTAGAGCTCGAGTGTGAGTGATCCGAGAGTGTGTGAGTGAGGAGAGGTTTTAAACTAACTTATTTGTTGCTTGTGTAGGTGATACCTTGACAATGGAGGGAATCACGTCTCAAACCGTGGATTCTAATGAAATAGAGAATATGAGGGTCACTCTTGAGGCTATGACCCAAGCTCTTGAAAGGTTGAGTACGGAAGTGGGAGCCATAAGGGGAGAAGTGACAACTATTAGTGGGAGGTTAGAACAAGTGGAGAGTCAAAGGAACTCTAGTCCTTCTACTCCTCGACATGTTTCATCAAGTGGACATGATAGAAATTCCTCCGCCACCGTTACTCCCGAAACATGGCCACAATTGCCAAATCCTTCACTAGCTCCACTAAATACCGCAAGCCAAACTCATAACCCCCTAAATCGAGACTCCAATAGACCAACCCATTCCCAAACTCTTCAAGTTCTACAAGAGGGACTCGGACGTCAAATGCCTCTACAAAATCCAAACCCTCCCTTCCAAGCTGGCTAAACCAAAGACCACCACCTCCACAAAATCCAATCCCTCCAAATCAAGTTCCAAACGTCCAAAACTATCCCATTCACTTTGAGGAATATGGTAGAGAGTATTATGAAGGGTATGGATCCTTTGACGATGCTTATATGAGGGACAAGAGATGAGAGAGGGACGTGCGGATCTAAGAAGATACCGAGGGTATGGAGAAAGGGGAAACCGACACCAAGAGTGATACGAGTGCGATCATGTAGATGGACTCTTGTGGGTGTGCATTGAAGTCGTCCAAGTATGTGTGCAAGAGAAGCGTAATTAAGGGCCCAAATACACACCAAAAACAGCCCACTACAAACACTAAAGGGGCAGCCCACTCTTGAAGGGCCATTTTGGACATTTTACATTCTATCTTTTAATACACTATAAATAGAACCTCTTAGGGTTTTAGTCTTAGTTTTTGAATATTGAAAGTTGTAACATTGAAACACCCTCTCTTGAGAGAATGGCCTCTTGGCCGAAACATAGTAACTAGGGAAATCAACTTGAGTGTGGAATCACTCGTGTTGGATTCAAGCTTGGAAACGATGGATGCTTGGGAGATCGAGGTCACTCTTGTGTCAGCATAGGAGTTAGGTTAACCGTTGTGTGTAGCGTTAAGGGTTCAAGAGTATCACATGTTCTTGGGTTCTTAAGATTATACCAACCAAGGTCTAACTATCTATCCCTTTTGTTTATTGTAATCTTGTAACCGTTTGTGTATCTTGTAATCTTCAACCCATGAGTTGTTGTCTCTTGTTGTTATTGTTCTTATCATATTGTTCTCATCTTATTGTCTTTTTTTCTGTTTTGGTGTTGAAAACACACCTCTTTATCTTGTTATTGTGTTGTTGATAGGAAATCTGAGAGTGGTCTTCAAAAGGGTCCTTAAATCCTTAAGATTAGTGGACTGTTTTGGAGTTGTTTTGTGTTTCTCTTGTTTTTCTCGTATCATTTGGTATCAAAGCATGTCTTGATATTGTTCCTACAAGATCAATCTTGGGCTTGCTTGATAGAAAATAAAAAAAAAAAGTGTTAGAAAATTGAAAAATCAAAAAGAAGCAAATCTGTCCATTTTGTGTTCTTGGCCGAAATTGTGTTATTGTTCTGTCTTGGCCGAGATTTTTACTTGTTTTGTTGTTTCTAGTGTTAGTTTTCTTCATCTCTAACACTCTTGAGTCTAAATCTAAGTTTGAGCTTACATTGTTGGTGTTGTTTTCGTGAACTTGGACTTGGCCGATTTGTTGTTGAACATTGTAGTGGTGGACTATTTTGGCCTTGTGGCCTTCATCTTGTTGTTGTTATAATCTTGGCCACGTGATATTGTTGTTCATTGGTGGCCTAAGAACCATTTTATTGAAGTTGTAGTTGTCTAGGCCAAGTATTGAAGATATTGTATTGTGAAAATTGGAATTGGCCGTGTGAAATTGTTGGTGTTATTGGAGAATTGTTGTTGGTTGTTCTGGGTGATTGTTGATTTTGTACTTGAAGTTCTTCACAACCTTCATAACTTGTTAAAATAAAGTGAACCTTAGATCTATAAAGGTGAAGGGAAAAAGGTGAAGCTTTGTTAGTCTTGAAAGACTTACCATCACTCATCAACTAGTAAATCACATCTCAACCACTTTCCAACAACTTTCCATGATTCAAGGACCCATGATTTAAGGAGAAGTACAAGTAAAGTCAAAGTCTTGAAACTTGAAATTGAAAAGGGCTCCAAGACTTGTTTGAATTTCCCTCCTTCAACAAATTCCACCAAAGTCCAAATTAAAAATTGACCAAGACTTAAAATTGGACAACAAAAATTGTTAGAAACCACAACCAATACGTGGCTGCCACGTCATCAAGTTACTGTTCATGCATCAAATTTTGTCTCAAATTTTAGATTTCTTAGTTTCATTTTATTGTCTCTTAGTTCATTTGTTGGTTCGAACACTAATTGACAACCTAGTAATCTCCTACTAGCTTGTAAGTTAGTTTTGTGTCCGTTTGTTCGTGTTTATGTTTGTTGTGTACTTTTATCTTTTTGAATTCGTTGTTAGTTCTTGACTCAAGTCCTACAAGATTTTGTTTGAGTTTCAAACAAAAATCCATTCTGGGATAAGAGTAGACTCGACACTCAATCACTCACGAAGTACAAGCCAGCTTTCAACACTTGTGAAACCAAGTGTGAGGTAAAACCAAGAGTGAGAGTGTGGTGATGCATTTTTTGATCTAACAAGTTTGTTTGTTTTCTTTGTTTGTTGTGTCTTTTTGTTAGGTACAATGGTTGCCCATAATTTCAATGCCACATGTGATAGTATCAGTGATAATATTGAAGACATAAAATGGCACATTGAAATTATATGCCAATTGTTACCCAAACTCTTCCCTCAAAATCCAATTGTCCAAGCACCTTGCGATGAAAGCTTCCCGAAGGAAGAGGTGGGCTGCCTCGACCCACACCAAGGTAAAGAGGAGATTGAAACATCTTTGGTACTTGATAGTGAACTTATAGAGAGTGAAGCACTTGCTAGTTCCAAATCTGTCCACGAGATAGATCATGATCTCTTTAGGTTTAATGTCTTGTTTGAAGATGATATAAACACTCCTAATGGACCTAGTGGTGAAAATGATGGTATAGCTTGCCTTTGAGGCTATATCCGATATACTAACCCACTATGGTGTGACAACATTCCTCCTAAAGATGGAAATCTTTTCTTGGAAGATGAGAGTACACTTATGGGCAAGGAATGTTTAGTCTCGGAAATGAGTACTCTTGGTAGTACCCTTGGTGTGCATGATGATAAATTTACCCTTAAATGTAGTTCACTACTTGAGCATGTAAATGGAGTGCTTAAAAATTCTCAAGTTAGTGATGGTGTCCATAGAATTGATCTTGATAATGCGCATGTCTCTTTAAACATCTTGTGTGGTAAAAATATCGCAATTAGTTTTGTTCATAGAGATCATGTGTATGAAAATATTTTTGTGTGTGAATGTGGGAATGACATTCTAGGGGAAGGAAGGGCTAGCCTCGGCTTAGGCCCTTGGCTAATTTTTCCATTTGATCCCGGTACCATCTTTGGGTGGGAAAGGATGACCCTCGGCCTATTTTCCTTCTATATTGATGCTTGTCCAAGCCACTTTCTTTGTAGCAATTGTACTAATCTTTTCATGATTAAAACAAAGGACCCGTGGCTATACTTCAAATTTTTTTTGCCTCGGCATGGCATGTTCATGTGTTATTTTTTTTTTGCTAACCCTAACCCTCATATCATGGAATGTGTGCTTGTTGTCTTCTCTTGATTTTCAAGGTATGGATTCGAGGTCAAATCCTTTTTAAGAAAGGGAGGATGATACGAGTGCGATCACGTAGATTGATACGATTGGGGCAGCCTCCACAGGTACACGGCCTTTCACACGAAGCCAAGCTCGGGAATTACAAGAACTCCAAGCTTTATTCATGCAAATGGCCGTGTGTGAGTTGGTGATTGAACCAACCAAGGACCTAAACGTTTTTATGTGTGAAGAGAGGTCTTAATGTGTAATAAACTACTCTTCAAGGTTGGCACAAGAAGCAAGGGCGGATGGGTCATTTTACCCCTTTTGTTTGTAGTATAAATAGAACATGTTGGAGAGTTATTCCTTAGTTTTTGAATGCTGATTTTGTAACCTAAAAACACTAAACATTTCGTCTCTCTTCCACTCTTAGAAGCCGTCCCTATTATCTCACAAGTAGAGGGATACTTGTGTTGTCTCTTTGGCTAGAAACAAGGGTTTTGAGGTCGTTGAGTGCCTCTTGGTCCTCGTAAGAACTTGGTGTTTATATTCATTAGACTTAGGGTCCTCTCTTGATGTAGGGTTCTTAGTTTCTTGAATGTTATATGTCAAGTTATCTATCTTTCTTTATCTTGTTGTTGTTGTTGATTTTGTTATCTTAAAGTCTAGTGAAGCCGTGTGGGGCTCTTTTCGATTCACTAGCATTGTTATCTATCTTGTTGTTCTTGTGTTGTTGGACTGAAAAACCGAAACTTAAACTTGTTGTTCTTGTGTTGTTGGACTGAAATCCGAGCCTACTTGAAGCTCTTGGTGTTGTTGGTTTGATTTCGTATCATTTGGTATCAAAGCGAGACCGGTTGTGTTCCAACATAACCCATCTTGGGCTAGTTCACGGCTTAAACAAACAACACCAAAAAGAAATTCTGAAAATCTGTCCATTAAAAGTTGAAACCGAGAATGATGTTGTATGTTTAGATCTAGGTGTTATTTTGCTTGTTTAGTGAGTTTCTAGTGTTGGTTTCTTTCTCACCAACACTAAGGTGTCTAGATCCAAAAGTTGAGCTTGAAAAACTTGAACATTGTTGTAGTGACTTGAAGTGGCCGAAAGTTGTGTGTTGTTGATAACCAAAAGAAAAATCGGTGGTTGTGTGTTTATGTGCTAAAAAAGTTGATGAAGTTTGTTGAGGTGTTCATCTTTTGAACTTGTTCATCTTGTTCATCTTGTTGTGTGCTCAAGTTGTAAGACAAGCTATAAAGTTGTTGTGAAAGACTTGCACCCATCACCTTCTAGTCTTGTCAATCACTTTTCCCTAATTCAAGGAGCCTTGTTTTGTGGGATTAGTCAACCAAACCTCACTTTCTTGAGTTTGAAAAGGGTGAAATACTACAAGATTTTATTTTTCCCACCAAAAACACTTTGCAAACTATAACAAGTTGTGTGAATATTAACAAAAAAAAAAAAAAAAAGGAGAAGAAGAACGTGTGGAACCATTGCATGCTGCCACGTCACTATAAGCTCAACTTAGGATATTCTTTGGTTGCTAATTGTTGATCCTTGGTTTCCCTTACTTGGTCCTAGAACTAATTAACAAACTAGTGCATTCCTACTAGGTTGTCAACTAGTTCCTTGAACCGTTTGTTCGTGTCAACGATTATTTGAGTACTTTTATTCGTTTGAATGAATTGCTGATTTTTGACTCTAGTCCGGCAAGAATTCTTTGAGTCTTCAAACAAGAATCCATTCCGGATAAGAGCTTACTCATACCTTAAAAATTTCACGGTTACTAGCCAATTATACAACACTTGTGGAACACGAACTTGTGGTGAACTAAAGCGGATAATACCTTGACAATGGAAGGAGCTACGTCTCATAATGTGGATACTAATGCCCTTGATTCTATGAGGGTCACTCTTGAGGCCGTTACCCGGACACTTGAAAGGTTGAATTCGGAATTTGGGGCCGTGAGAGGGGACTTGGCAGCAATAAAGGGGGAAGTGTCGACTATTAGTGGGAGATTAGAACAAGTGGAGAGTCAAAGGAACTCTCGTCCTTCTACTCCTCTACATGTATCTACCAATGGTCATGATAGGACCTCCTCCGCAACCATCACCCCCGAAACAGTCCACCAAATGCTAAATGCACCCCAAGCTCCACTAAATACCGCAAGCCAAACTACCTATTTTCCTCCAAACCGAGACCCCACTAGACCACTACATTTCCAAGCCCCTCCAATTCCACAAGAGGGATTTGGACGCCAAGTACCTCCACTAAATCCGAACCCTCCATTCCAAGCTCCATTAACCCAAAGACCGCAAATTCCAAATCCTCCGAATCAAAACGGCCAAGGCCGACCAGCCCACTTTGAAGGATACGGTAGAGAGGAGTATGAAGGAGATGGAGCCTTTGATGATGCTTATATGAGGGAGGAGGAGTTAAGAGGGGGTCGAGGAGAACCTAGGAGATACCGGGGGTATGGAGATAGGGGAAACCGACACCAAGAGAGAGACGTAGGCATCAACACCATCAAGTTGAGCCTACCCATCTTTAAGGGTGAAAGTGATCCCGAGGCCTACTTAACTTGGGAATCGGCTTGTGACAAAGTTTTCCAAGTTAATGACATCTCGGACGAAAAGAAGAGTTGCTACGCTATAGCTCACCTCGAGGGCTATGCTAACACTTGGTGGGAGTATGTTAAACGATTTGGTAATGAATTAGTCGATGGGCAGCCACCACCTTGGTTTCGGTTGAGGTATTTGATGAGACAACGATACCTTCCCGAGAGATATCGTCATGAGTTGCTTGCTAGGTTATATGGCTTGCGGCAAGGGGGCAAGAGTGTGATGGCCTATTTTGACGAGTTCCAACAACTCATGTTGAAACTTGATCATCGTGGGGAGCAAATCAGTCATGACATCATCCGGTTCAAGTGTGGGTTGAACAAAGAGATCTCCACTCATTTGACCCTTCATCGGTTTGAAACCATCGACGGTATATTCCAAGCGGCCCTAGAGATTGAAAGGGAACTTAAGGAGAGATCATCCTTCAAGGCAAGGGTACAAGCTCCCTCGGGTTGGCCCAAAAACAAGGACCAACCCGCCCCTACGAAGCTGCCCGAGTCCAAAACAGTCCACTACGAGTCCAAAACAGTCCCTAAATTCCCTCCGAAACCGGAGGCTCACAAATATCCCAACCCAAAGGGATTCCAATGCTTCAAGTGCCAAGGTTGGGGGCATAAGGCCAATGAATGTCCGAACCGGCGCAATGTGATCCTACGAGAAGGGAAAGTGTACTACCTTGGTGAGGAGGTGGTTTCCGAAAGGGGGGAGGATGAGGCCGAGCCTCAAGATGGAGAGGAAGCTGAAAATGGGCCGAATGATGATGAATTAGATGGTAGTGAAGATGCCTATCCACAAGAAGGGGAGTGTGTGGTTCCTAACTTTGTGGTTAGACGTGTCATGATTAGTAAGGCGATAGATGACCCGAGTCAAAGGGAAAATCTATTCCATACTAAGTGTCTTGTAAAGGGGAGTGTGTGCACCTTGGTGATTGATAGTGGTAGTTGTACGAATGTTGCGAGCCAAGCTATGGTAAGTTTCTTGAAGCTGCCAACTACACCACACACTAGTCCTTACAAGCTACAATGGTTGAACGATTGTGGTGAATTAAGGGTCGCAAGGCAATGTGTGATTCGGTTTAAGGTAGGAAACTACCACGATGAAGTGCTTTGTGACGTGATCCCAATGCAAGCATGTCACTTGTTGTTAGGTAGACCATGGCAATATGATAGGTCTACTAAACACGATGGGAGGTCCAACCGGTATACGCTTGAGAAGGATGGCCGAAAGGTCACACTTCACCCTCTTTCACCCTCCCAAGTACATGAGTGGCATCAAAAGATGAGAGAGTTAAAAGGAAAAGGAAAGGAAACCGGGAAAGGAGAAAAGGGGGGGGATGCCGTAGGTGAGGAAGTAGGGCCATCCGAATCTGTCCCAACAACAAAGGAGATGGAAAACGTAGTGATGTTGTCTAGGAGGAAAGAACTCTTCGTGGACCATGATGAAAACAAGCCGATGTTACTGTTGGCCCATTGTTTTAATACTAACCCCACTAATTCTTCCATTTCCCCTTTGATTTCTTGTGCGTTGCAGGAGTATGAAGATGTATTTCCTCAAGAACTTCCGCAAGGATTGCCCCCACTTCGGGGAATTGAGCACCAAATTGATTTGGTGCCGGGTTCACAACTTCCAAACAAACCGGCCTATAGGAGCAATCCCATGGACACTAAGGATCTTGAGAGGCAAGTTGAGGAGCTTCTCAACAAGGGATACATCAAGGAAAGCATGAGTCCGTGTGCTGTTCCGGTGCTTTTGGTACCAAAGAAGGACGGAACTTGGCGCATGTGCGTCGATTGTAGAGCCATCAACAAAATCACTATAAGGTATCGTCATCCAATTCCTAGACTAGATGATATGTTAGATGAGCTCCACGGATCTTGTTTGTTTTCTAAAGTGGACCTTAGGAGCGGCTATCACCAAATTCGCATGCAACCCGGTGATGAGTGGAAGACCGCATTCAAGACCAAATTCGGTCTATATGAGTGGCTGGTCATGCCCTTCGGCCTTACCAATGCTCCTAGCACATTTATGAGGCTAATGAATCATGTAATGAAGCCTTATATTGGAAAGTTTGTGGTGGTTTACTTTGATGATGTGTTGGTGTATAGTAAATCTATTAATGATCATGTAATGCATTTGAGATGTGTGTTTGATGTGCTCCGAAAGGAGAAGCTGTATGCCAACATGGAGAAGTGTTCTTTTGGTGTTGATAAAGTTATATTCTTGGGTTTTGTCGTGAGCTCACGGGGTGTGGAAGTGGACGATTCCAAGATAGACTCTATCCGAAGTTGGCCGACCCCTAAAACTATTGGAGAAATCCGAAGTTTCCACGGGTTGGCAAGCTTTTATAGGAGGTTTGTCAAAGGATTTAGTTCCATAGCAGCCCCCTTGACCGAGGTAATTAGAAAGGACGGACCCTTTAAATGGGGTGATGAGCAAGCTAGGGCTTTTGAGGCCTTGAAAGCTACGCTCATCTCGGCGCCTTTATTGCAATTGCCCGATTTTGATAAGATGTTTGAAATAGAGTGTGATGCTAGTAAGGTTGGTATCGGGGCTGTTTTGATGCAAGAAGGTAAGCCCGTTGCTTATTTCAGTGAAAAGCTCAAAGGGGCAACTCTTAATTACTCAACTTATGATTTGGAGTTGTACGCCCTTGTTAGAGCTTTGGGAAATTGGCAACATTATTTGTGGCCTAAGGAGTTTGTGATACGAACGGATCATGAGTCGTTGAAACACCTTAAGAGCCAAGACAAGTTGAATAGGCGTCATGCTAAGTGGATTGAGTTCATCGAGACTTTCCCTTATGTAATTCATTACAAAAGGGGAAAGGAAAATGTTGTTGCCGATGCCTTGTCTAGGAAGCATGTGCTTGTTGCTACCTTGTCTTCGAAATTGATGGGTTTTGAGATCTTGCGGTTGTTGTATCCCGAGGATCCTACCTTTGCTCCTATTTTTAGGGAATGCGAAGAGTGGGGAAGGGACCGTTGGCTCAAGGAGAATAACCATTCCTCCTACTCTCGGTTCGATGGGTATTTGTTCAAAGGGAGGAGGTTGTGTGTTCCTTCTAGTTCTTGGAGGGAATTATTTGTGAGGGAGGCCCATGACGGAGGCCTCATGGGTCACTTTGGGGTAGACAAGACCCTCGGAATCTTAGAGGAGAACTTCTATTGGCCCAAAATGCGCAAAGACGTCACTAAAATTTGTAGTCAATGCGTGGCCTGCCGGAGTGCGAAATCTCGTCTCTTACCCCAAGGATTATACACCCCACTCCCTACTCCCCTTAGGCCTTGGTTGGACATCTCGATGGATTTTGTTTTGGGGCTGCCAAGGACTAGAAAGGGCCGAGATAGCATTTTTGTTATTGTTGATAGATTCTCTAAAATGGCTCATTTTATTCCATGTACTAAAACCGAGGATGCTAGTAGTGTAGCTTCATTATTTGTTGAACATGTTGTCAAGCTTCACGGGGTACCGAGGACTATTGTGAGCGATAGGGACTCCAAGTTCCTAAGTCTCTTTTGGAAGTCCATGTGGGGTAGGCTTGGAACGAAGTTACTTTTCTCCACGTCTTGCCACCCACAAACCGATGGCCAAACGGAGGTAGTAAATAGAACCTTAGGGTCTATGCTACGTTCTATGGTTAAAGGTAAACTGACTTCATGGGAAGATCACCTACCCTTAGTGGAATTTGCCTACAACCGGGTAATACATTCGAGCACGGGAATGACTCCCTTTGAATGTGTTTACGGCCTGAATCCCCTTACCCCTTTAGATCTCACTCCTTTGTCTAGTGATCTCATGACCAGCTTAGATGGAAACAAAAGAGCCGAGGCAATGAAGAAAATGCATGAGACGGTGCGGATCATGCTTGAAAAGAAGAATCAAGAGATTGCCAAAAGGGCAAACAAAGGGAGAAGAAGGCTTGTGCTTGAACCCGGAGATTGGGTGTGGGTGCATCTTCGAAAAGACCGGTTTCCAGCTCATAGGAAGTCCAAATTGCTGCCAAGGGGTGATGGTCCTTTCCAAGTACTTGAGAGGATCAATGACAACGCCTACAAGATTGACCTCCCACCGGAATATCAAGTGCACAACACTTTCAACGTTGGTGATCTCTCCCTCGTGGATGCGGTTGAAGATGACCAAATGCTGAATTTGAGGCCAAATTCCTCTCAAGATGGAGAGGATGATACGGTTAGGACAGCCACACGGCCTTTCACACGAAGCCAAGCTCGGGAATTACAAAAACTCCAAGCTTTGTTCATGCAAATGGCCGTGTGTGAGTTGGTGATTGAACCAACCAAGGACTTAAACGTTTTTATGTGTGAAGAGGGGACCTAATGTGTAATAAACTACTCTCCAAGGTTGGCACAAGAAGCAAGGGCGGATGAGTCATTTTACCCCTTTCCTTTTGTAGTATAAATAGAAGATGTGAGAGAGTTATTAGATAGTTTTTGAAATCTGATTTTTGTAACCTAAAATATCACAACATTTCCTCTCTCTTCCACTCTTGGAGCCGCCTCCAACATCTCACAAGTAGAGGAATACTTGTGTTGTATCTTTGGCTAGAAACAAGGGTTTTGAGGTCTTTGAGTGCCTCTTGGTCCTTGTAAGAACTTGGTGTTTACATTCACTAGACTTAGGGTCCTCTCTTGAGGTTAGGGTTCTTAGTATCTTGAATGTTATATGTCAAGTTATCTATCTTTTCTTTATCTTGTTGTTGTTGTTGTTGTTAATTTTGTTATCTTTAAAGACTAGTGAAGCCGTGTGGGGCTACTTTCGATTCACTAGCATTCTTGTTCATCTTGTTGCTCTCTTGTTGTGTGCTGAAAACTGAAAATTGAACTTGTTATTCTTGTGTTGTTGGACTGAAATCCGAACCTACTTGTAGCTCTTGGTGTTGTTGGTTTGATCTTGTATCAAATCTTGTTTGTTCATTTTGTAGGTTTAAAAGGTGATATAAGGGGAATATGTCTTCGATAGCCGGGGATTATTGTGACTACAACATGGGAGACTATGATTGTAGTAAAGGGTTTTATGGCTATGAAGTTGAGGGAGATTGCGGAGGCTATGAAAATAGCCATGATCGAGACTTGGGCAGATTTGAAAGTTACTGTTTTAACGGAGAAAATGAGGTGAATGAAGTGCCTAGTGCTTATGGTAACTTTGGAGATGATGTAGGACCTCGTGATGGATCTTATGATGATGTTGGGGCATGTGAGGAGTCTTACACTTCTTACTCCGAACCTAGATTTGGTGTTAGGTATAACCCTTTTGTTTGCAAAGCTTATGAGAGCTATGATGAGGGTACACGTGAGGAGTATGAAGATCCATATTCTCCACCTTGTAGTACTTCTTATCAAAGTCGATATAGTGTGAATGGTTATACTAGCTCTAGTGGAGGTTGTCCAATGAGAAGAAGAGGGTATGCATCTCCAAAAATAAGGGGTACTCGTATGCCTTACAATGTAGATCCAAGAAGGAGTGTACACTCCGGAAAGGTGACCATGTGTGGGATACCGGGCTGCCTCATTGAGCTAAATGATAGGTACCATAGAAACTACATTGTTCCATCCATGGTTGACTACTTGGGGTTGTTTCGTGAGCCTTTACTTGTTCCATACTTCTTGGACGGGTTTAAGGTTACCGAGAGGGTCAAAGTTGTCTTCTCCAATTTGAATACCATGAGGTGTGGTGCGATATTCTTTCATTGACATATGGTCATGTATGCTTAGGTGCCAATTGGTTTGCACAACATAGAGTTCCAAACGTGCAAAATTGGCCAAATATTATAAGAGACCAGTGGGGGAATCGCCTCATGACTTACTTGCTGCCTAAGCCACGAAGAGAAATGCCTACCTACTCCAATCCGAATTATTATGAGAGACAAAAGATTGAGAGGAGTAAGGGAGTGCAGGGTGGTAATCCGAGAGTGGAAAAAGGAGAGGTTGTGTGGAGCAAAGTAAGAGGATTACCACCAAACTATGCTAACATTGGTTGTCCTTCTATTTCTAAGGACATTTGTGTAGGTACCAACATGGCAAGCGAAGAAGAACAATGCCAAAAGGAAGTTGCTGCCCAAACTTTTGGAGGACCTTCACACCATGACAAAGAAGAATCTACTCAAGGACTTCAAGGTAAAATGGCAAACTCTTACACTTTTGTACATGTGAATGATAATTGTGTGGCTAGTAGCCCATTGAGTGTGAGTTGTAGCTTGCCTATATGTGAGTGTATTGTTTCTTTGCCACTTGATGATGATGTACATGTTGTGAGTGTGGATACACTAGTTGATCCTATTGATGACCGAATAGACTCTTCTTGTAAGATCGATTTATGTCCACCTAGTGTTGAAACCATTATGTTGAATGAAAGTACGTTATCTTCTGAAATTTGTGTTGATCAACTTATGTGTGAAAATTACCCACACTTGAGGATGTGTATGATGTAATTAATGAACCTCAAGTATGTGATGATGTTGAAAATATTGATCAAAGTGAGAATGAACCCGAGAGCTCTTCTTGGGATAATGTTGTGTTTGAAACATCCTTGAAACTTGATGTTGATCATTTAGAGAGTGAGGAACTTGCTTGTTCCAAATCTGTCCGTGAGGTAGATCACACTCTTTTTATGTATAATGTCTTGTTTGAAGATGATTTAAACACTCCTAATGAACCTAGTGGTGAAAATGATGGTATAGCTTGCCTTGGAAGCTATAGCCTATATGCTAACCCACTATGGTGTGACAACATTCCTCCTAGAGAGGGAAATCTCTTCTTGGAAGATGAGAGAACTCTTAAGGGTAAGGAATGTGTAGTTGCGGAAGCTACTTCTTCTTCTACTTTGTGTGATTTCATTATTGAGAGTACTCATGGTGATTATTGGGAAACTAATAGTGAGTACACACATGAGAGCACCTTAGTAGAAGCCGATTTGAGTGATACTTTTCTCTACTCTCTATTAGCTTTGGATGATATGTATGTTATTGTAGAAAGTATGTCATTTAGTTTGGGTGTAGACCACGGGAAAGGGAAGTATTGTCGAGACCCGTGTCTATGGCCACTTTTCCCATTTGACCCCGGTGCCAAATTTAGAAATGGTGATGCTGGTGCACCAAACTTGCTGCTTGGTCTACATGACAAGCAAAGTGTCACTCTTGATGTATCTTATAACCAAATCCTTTGTACATCTTTTATTGAGTTTTTAATATTCCTTCCAAAGGATTCTTGGTTATATTGCAAATATGTGCAACCTTGGCATGTTGAGATGATTTGTTATGCTAATCCTAACCCTCATGCCATGAGGAGTTTGCATTTGTTGGTCCTCTTTTCGGTTTTGCAAGGTTTGGATTCGAGGTCGAATCCTTTTCAAGAAGGGGAGGATGATACGGGACAAATGGCCATCTTATCTTTTGATGACATTTTTGGAGGCCAACACATAGAGACTCAAGACTTGGTCACCTCGAGAAAACAAGAACATGCATGGAGGACCCATTTTGAGCATAACTTAAAGCAATCTCGCATGTGGAAGATTGCTTGGAGAATTTAAGGTTGAGGACTCACGGTTTTGGACCTTAATTAAGGGTATTTTGGACATTACACATGGTGTATTTACACACCATGGCCGCCCCTCTCATTAAGGGCAAAGTGGTCTTGTTATCTTCATTTGTAATATATTATAAATAGGCCTCCTTAGTCTTATTTTCACTAGATTTTGAAGGATGAAGAATTGAAAGACATAACTTCTCTCTTTTGAGAGTGTAACACCTTAGTTGTAGGACTTGGAAAAGTCATCCTTAGCATAGGGCTTGGAAAAGCCAATATTGATCTTTGCTTGGAAACGGTAGATCTTGAGGCGAGTTCATTCCCTTGGTGGTCTCCGTAAGAGTGTGGTTTTGATTGTTACATTCATTAGGGGTTAGTGTTGAAATACACTTGGTTCTTAATCTTGTAATAATCTTGGTCTCACTATCTATCTTTATTTTTCTTGCAAATCGTGTATGTGTTGTGTAGTGGACTGTTTTGGGGTCTTCGTTGAATCCGAAACTTGTATTATTGTTGTTCATCTTGTTCATCACGTTTTGTAACTGTTTTGGTGTTAAAATATACTCTTGTATCTTGTGTTCTTGTTGTTGGTAGCGAATCCGAGTGAGGTCTCCATCTTGGTCCTCGAATCCTTAAGATTAGTGGACTGATTTGGTGTTTGTTTCGTGCTTCCCTTGTCAATCCCGTATCAGGAATTGAGCACCAAATTGATTTGGTGCCGGGTTCACAACTTCCAAACAAACCGGCCTATAGGAGCAATCCCATGGACACTAAGGAGCTTTACAAGTTGAGGAGCTTCTCAACAAGGGATACATCAAGGAAAGCATGAGTCCGTGTGCTGTTCCGGTGCTTTTGGTACCGAAGAAGGACGGAACTTGGCCCATGTGCGTCGATTGTAGAGCCATCAACAAAATCACTATAAGGTATCGTCATCCAATCCCTAGACTAGATGATATGTTAGATGAGCTCCATGGATCTTGTTTGTTTTCTAAAGCGGACCTTAGGAGTGGCTATCACCAAATTCGCATGCAACCCGGTGATGAGTGGAAGACCGCATTCAAGACCAAATTCGGTCTATATGAGTGGCTGGTCATGCCCTTCGGCCTTACCAATGCTCCTAGCACCTTTATGAGGCTAATGAATCATGTAATGAAGCCTTATATTGGAAAGTTTGTGGTGGTTTACTTTGATGATGTGTTGGTGTATAGTAAATCTATTGATGATCGTGTAATGCATTTGAGATGTGTGTTTGATGTGCTCCGAAAGGAGAAGCTGTATGCCAACATGGAGAAGTGTTCTTTTGGTGTTGATAAGGTTATATTCTTGGGTTTTGTCGTGAGCTCAAGGGGTGTGGAAGTGGACGATTCCAAGATAGACTCTATTCGAAGTTGGCCGACCCCTAAAACTATTGGAGAAATCCGAAGTTTCCACGGGTTGGCAAGCTTTTATAGGAGGTTTTTCAAAGGATTTAGTTCCATAGAAGCCCCCTTGACCGAGGTAATTAGAAAGGACGGACCCTTTAAATGGGGTGATGAGCAGGCTAGGGCTTTTGAGGCCTTGAAAGCTACGCTCATCTCGGCGCCTTTATTGCAATTGCCCGATTTTGATAAGATGTTTGAAATAGAGTGTGATGCTAGTAAGGTTGGTATCGGGGCTGTTTTGATGCAAGAAGGTAAGCCCGTTGCTTATTTCAGTGAAAAGCTCAAAGGGGCAACTCTTAATTACTCAACTTATGATTTGGAGTTGTACGCCCTTGTTAGAGCTTTGGGAAATTGGCAACATTATTTGTGGCCTAAGGATTTTGTGATACGAACGGATCATGAGTCGTTGAAACACCTTAAGAGCCAAGACAAGTTGAATAGGCGTCATGCTAAGTGGATTGAGTTCATCGAGACTTTCCCTTATATAATTCATTACAAAAGGGGAAAGGAAAATGTTGTTGCCGATGCCTTGTCTAGGAAGCATGTGCTTGTTGCTACCTTGTCTTCGAAATTGATGGGTTTTGAGATCTTGCGGTTGTTGTATCCCGAGGATCCTACCTTTGCTCCTATTTTTAGGGAATGAGAAGAGTGGGGAAGGGACCGTTGGCTTAAGGAGAATGACCATTCCTCCTACTCTCGGTTCGATGGGTATTTGTTCAAAGGGAGGAGGTTGTGTGTTACTTCTAGTTCTTGGAGGGAATTATTTGTGAGGGAGGCCCATGACGGAGGCCTCATGGGGCACTTTGGGGTAGACAAGACCTTCGGAATCTGAGAGGAGAACTTCTATTGGCCCAAAATGCGCAAAGACGTCACTAAAATTTGTAGTCAATGCGTGGCCTGCCGGAGTGCGAAATCTCGTCTCCTACCTCAAGGATTATACACCCCACTCCCTACTCCCCTTAGACCTTGGTTGGACATTTCGATGGATTTTGTTTTGGGGCTGCCAAGGACTAGAAAGGGCCGAGATAGCATTTTTGTTATTGTTGATAGATTCTCTAAAATGGCTCATTTTATTCCATGTGCTAAAACCGAGGATGCTCGTAGTGCAGCTTCATTATTTGTTGAACATGTTGTAAAGCTTCACGGGGTCCCGAGGACTATTGTGAGCGATAGGGACTCCAAGTTCCTAAGTCTCTTTTGGAAGTCCATGTGGGGTAGGCTTGGAACGAAGTTACTTTTCTCCACGTCTTGCCACCCACAAACCGATGGCCAAACGGAGGTAGTAAATAGAACCTTAGGATCTATGCTACGTTCTATGGTTAAAGGTAAACTGACTTCATGGGAAGATCACCTACCCTTGGTGGAATTTGCATACAACCGAGTAATACATTCGAGCACGGGAATAACTCCCTTTGAATGTGTTTACGGCCTGAATCCCCTTACCCCTTTAGATCTCACTCCTTTGTCTAGTGATCTCATGACCAGCTTAGATGGAAATAAAAGAGCCGAGGCAATGAAGAAAATGCATGAGACGGTGCGGATCAATCTTGAAAAGAAGAACCAAGAGGTTACAAAAAGGGTAAACAAAGGGAGAAGAAGGCTTGTGCTTGAACCCGGAGATTGGGTGTGGGTGCATCTTCGAAAGGATCGGTTTCCAGCTCAAAGGAAGTCCAAATTGCTGCCAAGGGGTGATGGTCCTTTCCAAGTACTTGAGAGAATCAATGACAACGCCTACAAGATTGACCTTCCACCGGAATATCAAGTCCACAACACTTTCAACGTTGGTGATCTCTCCCTCGTGGATGCGGTTGAAGATGACCAAATGCTGAATTTGAGGTCAAATTCCTCTCAAGATGGAGAGGATGATACGGTTGGGGCAGCCTCCACAGGTACACGGCCTTTCACACGAAGCCAAGCTCGGGAATTACAAGAACTCCAAGCTTTGTTCATGGAAATGGCCGCGTGTGAGTTGGTGATTGAACCAACCAAGGACCTAAACGTTTTTATGTGTGAAGAGAGGTCTTAATGTGTAATAAACTACTCTTCAAGGTTGGCACAAGAAGCAAGGGCGGATGGGTCATTTTACCCCTTTTGTTTGTAGTATAAATAGAACATGTTGGAGAGTTATTCCTTAGTTTTTGAATGCTGATTTTGTAACCTAAAAACACTAAACATTTCGTCTCTCTTCCACTCTTAGAAGCCGTCCCTATTATCTCACAAGTAGAGGGATACTTGTGTTGTCTCTTTGGCTAGAAACAAGGGTTTTGAGGTCGTTGAGTGCCTCTTGGTCCTCGTAAGAACTTGGTGTTTATATTCATTAGACTTAGGGTCCTCTCTTGATGTAGGGTTCTTAGTTTCTTGAATATTATATGTCAAGTTATCTATCTTTCTTTATCTTGTTGTTGTTGTTGATTTTGTTATCTTAAAGTCTAGTGAAGCCGTGTGGGGCTCTTTTCGATTCACTAACATTGTTATCTATCTTGTTGTTCTTGTGTTGTTGGACTGAAAAACCGAAACTTAAACTTGTTGTTCTTGTGTTGTTGGACTGAAATCCGAGCCTACTTGAAGCTCTTGGTGTTGTTGGTTTGATTTCGTATCACCCGCTGACTCTGCACCATCACTATCAGTATTATCGGTAGACCAATCAGTAGGGGCCTTATACGCACTATCCATCCTAGCTTATTCAAAAATTTATCTCTTTGCTTCTCTCTCTTCACCATCTTCACATGTGACTTCTTGAGATCCCTATGTGATCCTACTAAGAATGAGTAGGCTCTCTCTAATTCGGCAACAGTGGCTCCCTGCTTCTTCTTCTCCTCATAGTATATGTCATAGTCCAATCGAGTCACATATGAGTGATGGGTGGTAGATGGATCTCCTGGTCCCTGAGGAAATCTGGACACTAGCTCCCTAACTTTCTTTATCTAACTTGAGATGTCATCGAGGGGGTTGGCTGACGAAGGTTTACAAGAATCCGTGTCCTGCTAGACTGATTTTCCGGAGTTCGTCTTTATTTTTTTGCTCTGACCTGGGTCATCCTCATCCCTAAATTTTAAGTGGAAAGATACGGCCACCTGGGTGCACCTAAGTATCTATAGTATACACCTCTACTTTAGTCGTCTTGCAAAGCTCAGTGATAAGGTAAGGGAAAAGAAGATGTGTACCTCCATGATTTTTAAAATACCTCCACTATAAAAGAACAATCTCACCCATATTAAGAGGGATGACAAATAGGATGCAAACAACCATACAATCTCTCAAATATATGACATTGGTCATATGGGTACATGGCGATACTCGACTACATATGTTGTTCTGCCAAAGCCTGACCTCTGTTGTGAAATCGTTCATCAAAATATCTCTCTTGGTGATAGGACAGGGAATTACTTTTACTAGACATAAAATATTTGCCATCCAGGTCCCCGGCTCACATGTTTTTGCTTGGAACTGCTCCATGCCCGCATTCGACAGACTATAAGCCTCATTAATCTTCTTATATTTGAAGTTCACTTGCTTTTCTTGAATTGTCATCACTGGGTTTGTGTGAGAAACTAAGCGAAGGTTCACGTAAAACTTACGTACCCAATGGTCGTTTGCATAGTAGGGGTCCAGGGTAAAGCACATGCACCTGGTAGCATTGAGTCGGGCATGGAATATTAGGAGTTTTTCCTCCACTCAAGGAAGATACTCTTTTCAGGGAGTAACTTAATCTTGTGAAAATCATCATAGTAGTGTTATTGGCATTGTGCGATCATGAACCTTGTGTCATCAAAATCTCCCATTATTGAGGCTTAGAACCTGTAAGCAATGCAACTCAGGCCTACATCAACATTATCATACAAAAAATATGCCAGATTAAGCTGATAAACTCATGTGTCAGTGTATTAGAAAGTATTGGGGGCCGAAATAGTTGTGTAGAAATTTTAGGTTCCTACAGAAATGACCCTCAGGTATGGCGATCGTAGAGTAGTGACCACGACCGCAGTGCCATAATAGCGATCATCGGGACCGCGATCACAGTACCTGAGACCATATTCAACAAATTCTTCACTCTTTTCGAAACACAATTTTAACCCCAATCTTTGTTTCAACTAGGCATATTTACATTATAAGCAAAGAATTTAAGCCTAGTATGTGTGATCATATCTCCAAACTTGAAATAATTCAAATTGAACTCATTGGGGTATTAAATCAAACACATGATGTACACAATCATTTCAACTGTTTAAAGCATAAATTTGGGTACTCAAGACTTCCCCATTAATGTGTACAACAACTAACCATAGCAATAATCACAAATAAACATGCATTTGATAATGAAAACATCATTTTAGGCCTTTCCTAAACCATAAGTTCTAAACATATAATTATCCAAATCAAGGGAGTTAAGATACTTACCAAGTTAGATGATGCAATTGGACTGAAATGACACTTGGATAGGCAATACAAATCCATAAATTTGAGAAAATTTTATGAGAAATTGAGAGAGAAGTGTTGGAAGAAAGGGTATTTAGATGGTCACTTAAAATGATTTGACCGTGATCACGGTCTTTGTTCCCCGATCATGGTCATACAACCTATGCAATCACGATAGCATGTACTGTGGTCGCGATAAGTGAGACCAAGCAACCGGGTTTCCTGTACTTCTTGTTCAGTCTAAATTGCCAATTTCACATGTTTCTTTTTTAAATTCAATCAAACAATACTCTTAGCACAATAATTTCATGGATTATGCATGCACAAATCAAAAAAAATCTACTCTACAATACATGAATTAAAAAGGATATGTTCCACCTTTTGTGGCGTGATAGGGTGACTCCCATCGAGCACTTGGTTTAACATTGTTGCATGATGCCATCACCACTTATTTTTGTGCTTCCACTTAGAAATTTTGAACCCCTGTTCCTGATTTCATTCAATATGCAATGAGTGGCGGAGGGACAGAAGATTCAGATCTTCCAAGATGAGGCTTAGAAGACGTGATGAAATGGCAAGCAATCTTCGATCTCGCCATTTTGAAAATTTGAACCTTTTACCCAACTTTACATCGAACTTCCAATTTGGCTCCTTGGGTAAAAGTGAGCACATCAACAGGCCATTCCTTGTACATCGGAAGTTGAGTTCCTTGGCCTTTGATAGACGGGGTTCCATATGCTCTTTCAGAATGTCAAATTCTGCAATGTAGGAATCATACTCTGTCTCTCCACAATCCATCATTTGTCTCGATGGATCTCATCACATCCTCGAGGGACAATATTGAAAAGTAGGTTGAATAAGGTCTAAACCCTAACTCCAAAATTTCCTCCTCCATAGCACTTTCACCCCAAAATGAACTAAAGTCTTCATAAGAGATATGCCTTGATTCTTCTTTTGACTCTAGTATCATTTCTTTTATTTTGTATTCTTCTTCCTCATATGATTCAGTTGATTAGAGAGTCACAGAGGAGTCTTCACTACCAAGCTCATCCTCATAGCTTTGTTTCTTTTCTTGATGAACCTCATCTTGTGAAATGGGAAAGGTAATAGTAGTTTCAAGCTTTTCTTCTTTTTCCATTTCCTCCGTCTTGACACTTTTCCATCCTAATGCCTCTTGATGTGTCTTCTAGATTCTCCCCCGTTATATCCAACCAATCCAAAATAGCTAGTAGCCTTGGGTCAAAGCTATTGGACTCGGTATACTGCTCTTCCTTCTTCACATCATAGGCCCTATCAAGCTCATAAGAAGAACTAACAACTTAGTTAGCATAATAGGGAAGGGGCATTTAGACAGTCATCCCAATATCCTTCTCGACCACTACATAGAGAACATCTATACTCCCTATAGGATTGAGATGGTAGATCCATCTCTCTCCGCAAAGCATAGTTATAATCTCTCCTAAAATATGGTCTGTCATAAATCGAACACGAGTCGTCACGATAGGATTCCCAACTACCGACATCATACTCCTCAGAAGATGCCATAGATAAAAGTAAAAATAAAATAAAATCTACCTATAAACAAAATCACAAACAAATTATATACAAGTTTGAATTCAAGTAAGTAACTAAAATTCCAAACTAACTTAATATGCCAAATTGTTCCCCGACAATGACACTATTTTTGATAATGCTCAACTTACACGTCAATTTAAGTACAAGACAGTCGCCGTCAATATTTTTACTCAGCTTTGGAGACGGGATCGAATCCATGAGAAACAATATGAGTGGTAATCAAGTTAATTCGAAATAATAGAAACAAGTTAAATTCAAACCAATGGTACAAAAAGATAAAAATGGGGGAGATATGTATCTACACTAATGTTTCTTTTTTGGATTTTTCTAATATAAATTTGGGCATATGAATAATTAGATTTTTAACAATTAGGCACGGATCTTGGGATTATGCATTACTAAGGGAATGACATGTGGTGTTAATAATCAAGATCAATTTAGTAAATCAAATATGGGTAGGTTCGGTCATAGATTTGATGATAGTCTTTCAACAAAACATCAAACTTTCACCCATTGATTCTTTCGAATACCTAATTGGTGTGTTCAACAATTGGTAACCACAACCTCGATCTAGGTATTCTCATTTCTAGGATGATACCCATGGTATAGTTGACTTCACCATCACACTTATTTCTAAGATACTAAAAATTTAGCAAACTATACACATAATTAGCTATTATTGCTTTGGTCTCCATATCCTTCTTTCAAGAATGATGTGGATTCCTAAAGTTCAACCAAAACCCTTCTTTCAAAAATGGCCTTGAACTTTTAGAATATTGAGTTTTTACTCATCAAACCCATGTGGGTATTTGGGGATTTCATCCATAAATCCCAAACAAGTTGGAATAGCAATGATAAAACCCATAAGTATGAACTACTAAATAGAGGCTAACAATAACAATCCACATACACTTTAACCCCTATTCACATAATACCCTAAGAGGGAGATCGAGCTACACATAAGATAAATAAGTATAGATATGCCCAAAATCTCCATTGAAATAATTTGTTGAAGATTAAGTGAATCCTACTTCAAACTTGCCACTCCCACAAATCAACAAAGGAAGTGAGATAATACTCCACTTAGAAAGTTTCTAATGTATTCTTTACCCAAAATTTATACAATATTTTCTTCTCCAAGTATGGAGGCTATGAACTCAAAAGCTAAACCTAAAAAATTATGAAAGATGGAATATAATGAATGACTTAGGGTTTGAGTCTTTTTGTCAAAATTGGGATCAACCACGTGCATTTTCATATTTTCCCTTGGGTTGAAATCTTTCGCTAAGCCGCGATCGCACCAGCTTGACCCCGACCATGGCCTCCATGACCGCAATAGACTTATATGACCATTATTGATTGACCCTTCTTGACTATCGTGATCGTGGCCATAAGACCGCGACTTTGGTAACTGAGGCCCTTCTGCTCCAAGTCTTCTGCTGCACTTTCTTGCTCCCTTTTTGATCATTTTAAGCTCCAATCCACATTTTTCTATATCCTAAACTCTATGCCTGCAAAGAGTAGATATTAATACATTTAATCATAATTATGTCTCTTTTATTCATTCAAAACAAGGTAATGTGCACAAATGTTGAGTGCGAATGAGTAGTAAAATCACCACTCATCAGTGATTAACAAGGGATTTAAGGTAAAAATCCTTCAATTTCAAGCTTGAATTTCTTAATTATTTGAACAAAACCCCAAATAGCTTGAGGTCTTGATTTTATCTCCAAATAAGCTTAATTTTCACCTATTTCTTCAGAATTATGATTCCTTGATGGTGTATGAACATTGGGTTGACCTTGAAAATATGATTTTCACAAATAGGACTCACTTAGGGTTTTTGGTGTTGTTTTTGGACCCAAATCACAATGGATCAATATGGGTATCGTTATTCTCATGTTGACGAGTAGATTATGTTTTTATAGCTTGTCATCTTGAAAAGGATTATCTGAGAGAGAAAATAAAGGTTTAGCAGATTGATTAGCATTCTTCGGGTTTGAGGTAATTTAGGCTTATTCCTTGTTAGATTGAGCTATGTTATAGTATAATTGTGATATCTTGTTAGATTGAGAGGTGTTTTTGGTATTGGGTTTGATGATTATTCAAGATTTATGGTTAGTTGGATCTTTTAGGTCATTTGAACCCATATAGTGAAATGCCTAGCATGTTGTCTTGAACCTTAGTAGATTAGACTTAATGTATCATGCATAGCATGAGAGTGCTTAGAACTACTCTAGTTAGATAGGAGTGACCTTGTCACTTATGTTTAGGGAAAGATTGGTCGTAGATGCTTACTCTAATGAAGTTGCTTTAGTTCTAATGGACTTAGTGATAGTATTTGAGTAGGATCCCTACCTTGGACTTAATGGTGGCTTGATATACATCTAACAACTGAATTAGATACCTTAGCCTAATTCAGGGTAGAAATAAACTTAGAAAGTATATAGGGGTATTTAGAAGTGGGCCTTTTCCCACCTTAAGCCAAGATTGAGGTACACCTCGTGAGACCCATAAATTCTTATGAAATGCCTAGAAAATGCCCCTTGAGGAATTATTGAGGAACCTTGATAGTAAATTTATTGATGATACAATAATGAGATATTGTTTATGCCATTAAAGAATCCCATGTCCATATTATTCATTAAGCCATTGATGTGGCTATTACTTGGGATACTGATTAGGCCATTGCTTAGATATTGATTAGGCTAATAAACACCTTTTTCAATAGGCCCTTAACCATAGCATGGCTTAACCAATAAAGTATGATATTGACTGTTCTATGAATAAGCTATAGATTATGCCATGGATTTGATATTTCTCAAGTTAGTGATAAACTTTCTTTATGCTAATGGTGGGCCAATAAATAGGTTACTTGTGGGCCATTGCTCATGATAATGCTTATGGTTATGCTCATGGACTAATGGGCTAGATTATTAACTTATCACTTATAACATTCATGTTACATATATATACACTTATTGATAATGTGACATTGATGATGAACGAGAAAATATGGAGGTATTCTCTTCCTGCTTCTCCTTTTATGTTTATTTACTTTAGCCTTTGTGGGGCTTGTTCTTTACTTTATGATACGGGTGTACAAAGCTGTCCAATACGTTCTCAACCATTCACACGAAGCCAAGCTCGGGAGTTACAAAAACTGTAATATTCATGCAAATGATTGCGTGTGAGTTGGTACTTGATCTGCCAAAGAGCTTCAACGTTTTAAGTGTGAAAATGAACCTTGAAGAGAAACTACACTTTAAGGGCCCCCATGACTGAAGGGTAGAAAGGTCATTTTTCCTTCATTTTGTGTGTATTATAAATAGATGCTATTAGGGTTATTTTCAGAACTTAGTTCATTCTTCATATTTCACAACAACAAGTCTTGTAACATTGAATATTTCTCTCTCTCTTGTTCTTGAGAGTAGAACCTGAAATCTGTCCAACAAGTGTAGTTACACTTGTGTTGTTTCTTGGCTAGAAACTTGAGATCTTGAGGTTCATGAGTTCCTTTTGGTCTAAGTAAGAACTTGGTACTGAAATCTTTTGGTCTTAGGGTCCTATCTTCAAGTTAGGGTTCATAGATTCTAAGATATCTTTGTGTCAAGTTACTATCTTTCATTTTGTACTCTTGAAACTTTGTAGTAACTTAGTGAAGCCGTGTGGGGCTGATTTTCGATTCACTATAGTTACTACCATTTGTTGTTCTTGTTGTTAACATTGTACTCTTGTAATCTATCATCTTGTGTTGTTGAACCATTGTTTAATGTAATTGTTATCTTCTTGTTCTCCTTGTGTATCTACTGTTTTGGTGTTGGTATTTCTTCAAAATTTCGTGATTGTTGTTGTCTTCACATATTGGAGTTGTTATCTTCAAGCTCTCGGAATTGTAGTGTGTTTGGACTGATTTTGTGGCAGATTTGATACGCTCCAAGTTAGTAGTGTATCATTTGGTATCAAAGCCATCTTTGATTTTGTTCTAACAAGATCAATCTTGGGCTTGAGACTTGAAAACTACAAAAAAAAAACTAAAATCTGAAAATTTCTGAAATAGTCAAATCTGCTACCTTTGTGTTCTTGGCCAAAAATTGTGATGTGTTGTTGTATGGGCCGGGATTTTCTTATTTTTTTTGGATAGATCTTGTAGTATTTTTCTTGTATAGAGTGTTTCTAGTGTTGGTTTATTTCTCACCAACACTAAAGGTGTCAAGATCTAAAGATTGGGCTTATAATATTGACCATAGTTGTGGTGCCTTGTGGCTGGCTGTTTGTTGTTACTTGTTGTTGACAATTGGTGGTGTTGTGTTGTGTTTTTGAAGAAGTTTTTGTTGAGTTCTTGAAGGTTGTTGTGGTGTTCATCAAGTTCTTCATCTTTTCTTACAACTTTAGACAACCAAAAAGTGTGATATAAATTCAAGAGTTGAAGCTGAAAATTGTAAAGCATGTTGTGAGAAGCCTTGAACCCATCATTTCTTGGACTAAGCTTCTACTTTTCAGCAACTTTTTTCTTATTTCAAGAACCTAGTGTTACCTTTTTCTTATTTCAAGAACCTAGTGTTGTGGGACAAGGTACTTTTCTTATTTCAAGATTTATGTTTTCCCTCCGAGACCAATTGTCATCCTTTCCAAATTGTGTAAAGATTTAAATTTCAGAATCGGTGCTTAAATTGTGTGGGACCAAGACCAATTGCATGCTGCCACATCACCCATTTGCTACTGTTCACGTCACCCATTGGCTACTGTTCACGTCATTAATAAGCTCAAATTTAGGTTTTCTAGTTTCTAATTGTTGATTCTTAGTTTCATTACTTGGTTCTAGAACTAATTAACATGCTAGTACACTCCTACTAGGTTGTCAATTAGTCCTTTTGAATTCTCTTGTTCGTGTCCACGTTTAGTTGGGTGCTTTTATTCGTTTGAATACGTTGTAACTTCTTAACTCCAGTCCGTCGAGAATTCTTTGAGTTTCAAACAAGAATCCACTCCGGACAAGAGCTTTACTCATATCTTAAGGATTCACGGTTACTAGCCAATCTACAACATTTGTGGAGCTCAAGTGTGAGTGAACCGAGAGAGTGTGAGTGAGGAGAGGTTTAACGCTAACTTGTTTGCTGATTGTGTAGGTCACACCTTTACATGGAAGGAAGCACATCCCAAAGTGGGGGTACTACTGAACAAGACACTATGAAGGCCACACTTGAGGCCATTACCAGAAGTTTAGAGAGGTTGAACACGGAAGTTGGGGCAATGAGGGGAGATTTGACTACGATAAGTGGGAGATTGGAGCAAGTGGAGAGTCAAAGGAACTCCCATCCACTCCTCATCATATTCCTTCAAGTGGGCATGAAAGAACTTCATCCACAACTATCTCACCAGAAACATTGCACCAAATAATGAATCCACCTCTAGCCCTACTAAATGCCACAAATCATACTACTACTTTCCCTCCAAACCAAGAAGCGAATAGACCACGCCATTCCCAAACTCCTCCAATTCTACAAGAAGGATGTAGCCATCCATTACCTCCACAAAATCTGAACGTACCTTACCAAACTCCACCAAATCAAAGACCACCACCTCCATAAATCCCAATGCCTCCAAATTAGATTCCAAATCACCAAAACCGACCAGCTCACTTTGAGGAACATGGTAGAGAGGAGTATGATGGATATGGAGCCTTTGATGATGCTTACATGAGAGAGAAGGAGCTAAGAAGGGGCCGTGTTGATCCAAGGAGGTACCGAGGGTATGGAGAAAGGGGAAATCGACACCAAGAAAGAGACGTAGGCATCAATACCATCAAATTGAGCTTACCTATCTTTAAGGGTGAAATTGACCCCGAGGCATACTTAGCATGGGAATCAGCTTGTAACAAAGTTTTTCAAGTTAATGATATCTCGGAAGAAAAGAAAAGTTGTTATGCCATAGCTCATTTTGTGGGTTATGCGTGTGGGAGTACGTCAAGAGTTTTGGTGATGAATTAGTTGATGGGCATCCACCACCTTGGTTTCGGTTAAGGTACTTGATGAGGCAATGGTACCTTCTTGAGAGTTATCGCCATGAATTACTTTCTAGATTATACAACTTGCGTCAAGGCAATAAAAGTGTGATGGCATATTATGATGAGTTTCAACAACTCATGTTGAAGCTTGATCATCGTGGGGAACAAATCATTCATGACATCATTCGGTTCAAGTGTGGGTTGAACAAAGAGATCTCCACTCATTTGACGCTTCACAAATTTGATACCGTTGAAGGTATTTTCCAAGCGGCTCTTGAGATTGAAAGGGAGCTTAAAGAGAGATCGTCGCTCATGGCAAGGGGACAATCCATCTCGGGTTGGCCTAGAAACAAGGACGTGGTTCAATCCTCTTCTGGTTGGCCCAAAAACAAGGACCAACCCGCCACTACAAGGCTGCCCGAGCCCAAAACAGTCCACAAAATTCCTCTAAAACAAGAAGTTCACAAGTATCCAAACCCAAAAGGATTCCAATGTTTCAAGTGCCAAGGTTGGGGACATAAATCCAATGAATGTCCAAATCGACGCAACGTGATACTACGGGAAGGGAGATTATATTACCTTGGTGAGGAGGTGGGTCTTGAAAAAGAGGAGGATGAGGCCGAGCCTCAAGATGGAGAGGAAACTGGAAATAGGCCACTTGATGATGATGATAATGGTGAAGTTATTTACCCACAAGAAGGGGAGTGTGTTATTCCAAACTTTGTAGTTAGACGCTCTATGATTAGTAAGGCAATAGACGACCCTAGCCAAAGGGAAAATCTATTCCATACTAAATGCCTTGTAAAGGGGAATGTGTGCACTTTGGTGATTGATAATGGTAGTTGTGCGAATGTCGTTAGTGTCGCTATGGTGAACTTTCTGAAATTACCAACTATACTTCATACTAGCCCTTACAAGTTGCAATGGTTGAACGAATGCGGTGAATTGAAGGTCATGAGGCAATGTGTGATACGGTTTAAGGTAGGGAACTACCAAGATGAAGTGCTTTGTGATGTGATACCAATGCAAGCATGTCATTTGTTGTTAGGTAGACCTTGGTAATATGATAGGTCTACCAAACATGATAGGAGGACCAACCGATATTCACTTGAGAAGGATGGTCGAAAGGTCACTCTTTATCCTCTTTTTCCATCACAAGTGAATGAATTACATCAAAAGATGAGGGAGTTGAAGGAGAAGGGAAAGAAACCCAAAAATGGTGAAAAGGAGGGGAAAATCGTGGGTGGGGCAGCAGGGATTTCCAGGACTGCCTCAACATCAAATGGGAAAGAAAACATGGTGATGTTGGCTAGAAAGAAGGAACTCTTCTTGGATTATGATGTGGACATGCCTATGCTTCTTTTGGCTCATTGTTTTAATACTAACCCCACTAATTTTTCTATTTCTTCTTTGATTTCTTGTGTGTTGCAGGATTATGAAGATGTATTTCCCAAATAACTTCCGCAAGGATTGCCCCCACTTCGGGGAATTGAGCATCAAATTGACTTTGTGCTGGGTTCATAATTGCTAAATAAGTCGGCTTACAGAAGTAACCCTACCAAAGAATTGCAGTGTCAAGTTGAGGAACTCCTCAACAAAGGGTATATCAAGGAGAGCATGAGTCCGGGTGCGGTTCCTGTGCTACTAGTGCCTAAGAAAGACGGAACATGGCGTATGTGTGTGGACTGCCGAGCCATCAATAAGATTACGGTAAAATATTGTCACCCTATCCCTAGGTTAGATGATATGCTTGATGAATTGAATGGTTCGTATTTATTTTCCAAGATTGATTTAAGGAGTGGCTATCACCAAATAAGAATGCAACCCGGTGATGAATGGAAAACCGCCTTCAAGACTAAATTTGGTCTCTATGAATGGATGGTTATGCCATCCGGCCTAACAAATGCTCCAAGTACTTTCATGAGGCTAATGAATCATGTGATGAAGCCATTTATTGGAAAGTTTGTTGTTGTTTACTTTGATGATGTCTTGGTCTATAGTAAGTCAATTGATGAGCATGTGATGCATTTACAATGTGTGTTTGATGTCCTTAGAAAGGAAAGGTTGTATGCAAATCTGGAGAAGTGCTCTTTTGGTGTTAATGAAGTTGTTTTCTTGGGTTTTGTTGTTAGTTCAAGATGGGTCAAAGTGGATGAATCCAAGATAGATGCTATCAAAAATTGGCCAACCCCGCAAACCATTAGCGAAGTAAGAAGCTTCCACGGGTTAGCTAGTTTTTATAGAAGGTTTGTCAAAGGATTCAGCACCATAGCCGCTCATTTGACCGCGGTCATTCGAAGGGACCAACCCTTCAAGTGGGGTGAAGAGCAAGCTAAGGCTTTTGAAACCTTGAAAGCTATGCTCGTTTCCGCGCCTTTATTACAATTGCCCAACTTTGATAAGATATTCGAAGTTGAGTGCGATGCTAGTAAAGTGGGCATAGGGGCAGTTTTAATGCAAGATTTAAATCCCATTGCTTATTTTAATGAAAAGCTCAAACGAGCAACTCTAAACTACTCCACGTACGATCTAGAGTTGTATGCCTTGATTCGAGCTTTGGCCACTTGGCAGCACTATTTGTGGCCCAAGGAGTTCGTGATCCGAACGGACCATGAATCCTTGAAGCATCTTCGGGCACAAGACAAGCTTAACAAGTGGCATGCAAAATGGATTGAGTTTCTTGAAACCTTCCCTTATGTTATTTAATACAAAAAGGGTAAGGACAATGTAGTAGCCGATGCTTTGTCTAGAAAACATGTTCTTGTGTCAACATTATCTTCTAAATTAATTGGTTTTGAGAGTTTGAAAGAATTGTATCCCGAGGACCCTCACTTTGCTCCTATCTTTAGGGAATGCGAAGAAATGGGTAGGGACAAGTGGGATTCGTCTAGGGGTTTAAATCCTTATGCCAAGTTTGATGGATACTTGTTTAAAGGTAGACGATTGTGTGTACCCTCCAGTTCTTGGAGAGAGTTATTTGTGAGGGAAGCACACAATGGCGGTCTAATGGGTCACTTTGGGATCGAAAAGACCCTTGGAATATTGGAGGAGCAATTCTATTGGCCAAAAATGCACAAGGATGTGGCCAAGATTTGTGGCCAATGCATAGATTGCAAAGGAGCCAAATCACGGTTCCTACCTCATGGGTTGTACACCCCGCTGCCCACTTCTTTACGCCCTTGGCTTGACATATCTATGGATTTCGTGTTAGGGTTTCCTAGGACTAGACGAGGTTGGGATAGTATCTTTGTTGTGGTCGATCAGTTTTCTAAGATGGCACACTTTATTCCTTGCTTTAAATGTGATGATGCACCTAGTGTGGCCTCTTTGTTTGTTGATAATATTGTCAAGTTGCATGGTGTTCCGAGTACCATTGTGAGTGATAGGGACTCTAAGTTCCTAAGTCACTTTTGGAAATCCATGTGGGGTAGGCTTGGAACCAAGTTGTTATTCTCTACATCTTGCCACCCACAAACTGATGGTCAAACGGAAGTAGTAAATAGGACTTTGGGTGCTATGCTACGTTCCATGGTAAAAGAAAAATTGACTTCTTGGGAGGAACACCTACCATTGATTGAGTTTGCATATTACCGTGTCATACACTCAAGTACGGGAATGACTCCCTTTGAGTGCATATATGGCCTCAACCCCCTTACCTCTTTGGATTTAACTCCTTTGCCTAGTGATGTTATGATTAGCTTAGATGGAAGCAAGCGGGCAGATTCGATGAAAATGTTACATGAGAAGGTGCGGCTTCGACTTGAGAAGAAAAATCAAGACATTGCAAGGAGAGTCAACAAGGAGAGAAAGAAACTCATTCTTGATCCGAGAGATTGGGTGTGGGTTCACCTTAGAAAGGATAGGTTTCCGTCTCAAACAAAGTCCAAATTGATGCCAAGAGGCGATGGTCCATTCCAAGTACTTGAACGGATCAATGATAATGCCTACAAGATTGATCTTCCCCCGGAATACCAAGTGCACAACACTTTCAACGTGTGTGATCTTTCTCTAGTGGATGCGGTTGAGGATGACCAAATACTGAATTTGAGGTCAAATTCCTCTCAAGATGGAGAGGATGATACGGGTGTACAAAGCTGTCCAATACGTTCTCAACCATTCACACGAAGCCAAGCTCGGGAGTTACAAAAACTGTAATATTCATGCAAATGATTGCGTGTGAGTTGGTACTTGATCTGCCAAAGAGCTTCAACGTTTTTAAGTGTGAAAATGAACCTTGAAGTGTAATAAACTACACTCTAAGGGCACCCCATGACAGAAGGGTAGGAAGGTCATTTTTCCTTCATTTGTGTGTAATATAAATAGATGCTATTAGGGTTCTTTTCAGAACTTAGTTCATTCTTCATATTTCACAACAACAAGTCTTGTAACATTGAATATTTCTCTCTCTCTTGTTCTTGAGAGTGGAACCTGAAATCTGTCCAACAAGTGTAGTTACACTTGTGTTGTTTCTTGGCTAGAAACTTGAGATCTTGAGGTTCATGAGTTCCTCTTGGTCTAAGTAAGAACTTGGTACTGAAATCTTTTGGTCTTAGGGTCCTATCTTCAAGTTAGGGTTCATAGATTCTAAGATATCTTTGTGTCAAGTTACTATCTTTCATTTTGTACTCTTGAAACTTTGTAGTAACTTAGTGAAGCCGTGTGGGGCTGATTTTCGATTCACTATAGTTACTACCATTTGTTGTTCTTGTTGTTAACATTGTACTCTTGTAATCTATCATCTTGTGTTGTTGAACCATTGTTTAATGTTATTGTTATCTTCTTGTTCTCCTTGTGTAGCTACTGTTTTGGTGTTGGTATTTCTTCAAAATTTCGTGATTGTTGTTGTCTTCACATATTGGAGTTGTTATCTTCAAGCTCTCGGAATTGTAGTGTGTTTGGATTGATTTTGTGGCAGATTTGATACGCTCCAAGTTAGTAGTGTATCACTTTAGCCCTGGTGAGACTGGTCGTTTACTTTACCCCTTATAGGACTTTCTCTTTATTATTTATATTAATATGGATATTATGATGATAATCAGCAAGACTAAAAGTTATTATGATGATATGATGCTACCCGACAAGGCCGGAGGATATTATAATAATATGATGATACCCGGAAAGGCCGGAGGATATTATGATGATATGATTATACCCAGCGAGCTCAGAGGATATAAAGATAATATGATGATACCTGGTAAGGCTGGAGGATACTATGATGATATGATGATACTCGAAAAAGTCAGAGTATTCTATGATGGTATGATGATACCTGGCAAAGGAAAGAGGATGATTATGATGATATATATACCCGACAAGTCCAGAGAATGATTATTGATGTTCCTAGGAGTAAATCTACCAATTTTTGTCCTGCTAGACCTATTTATGGAAACTATATGCTATTTATGCTCATCTGTAGTTGGGTATAATGTTGATATTTGAGATATTGATTGTAGTTTTCTAGTGATCAAGGTATAAAGTGGTATAGTTGTTGATTTAAGGTTGAAAAGATGATTAGTGGCAAATATAAATTAAGAGATTAACTATGACTTATGGATTGTTGAACCTTAGCAATAATATAGACTAGTGGTATTGACGTCTAGTAATTATGTTGATTAAGCTATTATGGTGTTTACTATAAATAAAGACTTATAGCAATGATGATTAGTTGATAGTAATGTTTAGTTGATAATGATGACTAATTGTCAAACTAGGATTTGTGGATTAGTGATGCTAGTTACTAAATAATGTTTAGTCAATAAATTGAATAATGAATAATTGGTGATTAGTGGTTGTTGGATCAATGGTGATTAGTGAGTTTGTGATGGCTAGAAATAAATATTGGCTAGTTGATAAATATGGCTTAGTAATGAATTTTGGCTATGCGTTAGTTACTAACTAATTGGTGAAGAATGACTAGTTGTCGACCTCTGAATAGTGATTACATGGTAAATAGTGTATAAATAATAATTAGAGGGTATATAATGACTAGTGAGCAATTGGATTAGCAAATCAGCATTGGCTAACTAACAAGGAACTATTAGTGTGTATCGAGGATATAGTTGTCTAAATGATGGTATTGTTATGATTATGCATACATTGTCATATGCTGTTTAATTATGAATGTTGATGATAATTCATGAAGGTTGGTGAACTTCTGATTGATGATAATTATGGCATATTGATAAATTGACTGACTGATGGTAAGCGTGGAATGACGGTTGATTAACAACGGAATTTGGATATATTATTGATTAGATTCATTTACATTTCTCTTGGGTGTAATCTCTAGTGGTATGGGACGCTATGATAAGTCCTTTAGTTTATGCACAACTTGGCGTATAGAATCCAACTTTGTACTTGTAATTGCTTGTGTTAATGCCTTATGTTATATTGTTATTCCGATATTTGTTACTTGTTATGTACAGCGATATCGACATGTGTGGATGCCTTACGTAATATTGCTATTCCAATAATTATTACTTGTTATGTACGTCAATATTGGAATGTGTTGATGCCTTATGTTATAATGTTATTTCTTTTTGGTTACTTAATATATACAGTGATGATGGAGATAATTTAGGTTCGATTCTTTACCTTGACTTAGTTATGATTATCTTGCATTATATCATTTCAATATCATGACTTAGCTAAGTCAACCGATGATGCCTACTGAGTACCCGTTGTTTGGTACTCATACTACACTTCTGTAGCTTATAGATCACAGTACGGGTTATCACCACTGATATGTGTGTGTTGTGTAGAGTAACCATGGTTCAAAGACTTAGGCTGAGCTCCTAACATTTTGAGTATTACCTCTCTCTCTCTTATATATTACACTAGTCTTTATGTTGTATTAGGAGATAAGTTATATCAGTGTACTCAGTTGACTTAACTTTGTATTCGTGTATTATTAACAGCTCTTGTACTGATACCACCAGGTTTTTGGATTATATTTTGTAATTGCTTCTTTATTTCATCTATTTTGTAATTCTTTTCCTATATATTTGGTAGCCCATTAATATCCATTTAAAACAACAGGGTTTGCCTACCTACTAGTGGGATATAGTAGGCACCATCATGACCTAAGAAATTTAGCCGTGACAATATTTGAAGTACTTGTAAGGATCACAACACAAATTCACAGGTTGAGGAAAGCACAATTTCAATACATAACAACACTAGCATTATGGCTATAAATAAGCAGGAAAATAGTAGCAATACAAAGAAAAATAATGATGCAGAAATATCCCAACATGGGGAGTCTTCAAAAGATTGGATCACAAAATCTCTTCGTAAAATAAAATGATGCACATGTTCTTGAAAAACCTGCACAACAATACACCATAATAGATCAAAAACATGTCAAAGAAAATGGGGGAAAATAGAAGAGCAATTCTATTAAGGATAGTTTTATAAGTTTAGATATAGATAAAGGGAAAAATAAAGATTCCAGAAAAATCAATAATCAACAATAGGAGTTCACCTTTAGTAACACAGATAAAGTATATAGTTCAACAAATAATGAAGTTGGGAGCAGTAAAGAATCAGTGGTGATACGGGACAAATGGCCATCTTATCTTTTGATGACATTTTTGGAGGCCAACACATAGAGACTCAAGACTTGGTCACCTCGAGAAAACAAGAACATGCATGGAGGACCCGTTTTGAGCATAACTTAAAGCAATCTCGCGTGTGGAAGATTGCTTGGAGAATTTAAGGTTGAGGACTCACGGTTTTGGACCTTAATTAAGGGTATTTTGGACATTACACATGGTGTATTTACACACCATGGCCGCCCCTCTCATTAAGGGCAAAGTGGTCTTGTTATCTTCATTTGTAATATATTATAAATAGGCCCCCTTAGTCTTATTTTCACTAGATTTTGAAGGATGAAGAATTGAAAGACATAACTTCTCTCTTTGAGAGTGTAACACCCTTAGTTGTAGGACTTGGAAAAGTCATCTTTAGCATAGGGCTTGGAAAAGCCAATATTGATCTTTGCTTGGAAACGGTAGATCTTGAGGCGAGTTCAATCCCTTGGTGGTCACCGTAAGAGTGTGGTTTTGATTGTTACATTCATTAGGGGTTAGTGTTGAAATACACTTGGTTCTTAATCTTGTAATAATCTTGGTCTCACTATCTATCTTTATTTTTCTTGCAAATCGTGTATGTGTTGTGTAGTGGACTGTTTTGGGGTCTTCGTTGAATCCGAAACTTGTATTATTGTTGTTCATCTTGTTCATCACGTTTTGTAACTGTTTTGGTGTTAAAATATACTCTTGTATCTTGTATTCTTGTTGTTGGTAGCGAATCCGAGTGAGGTCTCCATCTTGGTCCTCGAATCCTTAAGATTAGTGGACTGATTTGGTGTTTGTTTCGTGCTTCCCTTGTCAATCCCGTATCATTTGGTATCAAAGCATGGCTTGATATTGTTCCTACAAGATCAATCTTGGGCTTGCTTGTTAGAAAATTCAAAAAAAAAATAAAAAAAATCAAAAAGAAGCAAATCTGTCCATTTTGTGTTCTTGGCCGAAATTATGTTATTGTTGTGTCTTGGCCGAGATTTTTACTTGTTTTGTTGTTTCTAATGTTAGTTTTCTTCATCTCTAACACTCTTTAGTCTAAATCTAAGTTTGAGCTTACATTGTTGGTGTTGTTTACGTGAACTTGGACTTGGCCGATTTGTTGTTGAACATTGTTGTGGTGGGCTGTTTTGGCCTTGTGGCTTTCATCTTGTTGTTGTTATAAGCTTGGCCACGTGATATTGTTGTTAATTGGTGGATTGAGAACCATTTTGTTGAAGGTGTAGTTGTCTTGGCCAAGTGTTGGAGATATTGTTATTGTGGAATTTGGGAGTGGCCGTGTGAAAATTGTTGGTGTTCTTGGAGATTATTGTTGTAGTTCTTGGTGTTGTTGTTGTTGTTCTTGATGTTCATCACCACCTTCATATATTGTTGAAGATAAAGTGAATGTTAAATCTAAAAAGTTGAAGGAAAAGGGTGTATTATTTGTTAGTCTTGAAAGACACTACAACCAACAAAGACCTATCAATCAAGTCTCAACCACTTTCCATGATTTAAGGATCCATGTTTTAAGGAGAAGTACAATAAAGTCAAGTCTTGAAAACTTGAAATTGAAAAGGGCTCCAAGACTTGTTTGAATTTCCCTCCTTAAACAAATTCCACCAAAGTCCAAATTGAAAAATTGACCAAGACTTGAAATTGGACAACAAAAGTTGTGTGGGACCGAAACCAATACGTGACTGCCATGTCATCACTGCTACTGTTCACGCAATATTTCCGAGCTCAAAATTTTAGATTCTTAGTTTCATCTTATTGTTTCATTAGTTTCATGTCTTGATTCTAGAATTAATTAACAACTAGTAATCACCTACTTAGTTGTAGATTAATTATTGAATCCGTTTCTTCGTGTCTTCGTTGTTTGTGTGCTTTTCTCATTTTTTAACTCGTAGTAACTTCTTTGTTTCAAGTTCGTAAGTGAATTTTATTTTTGTGTCTTGAGTCGATCAAACAAGAATCTATTCCGGCCACCAAGTAGAATTGACATCCTATTGACTACCGGAGTATAAACAACCTTTCAATATTTGCCGCTCCAATTGTGAGAATCACAAAGGTGAGTGAATACGAGTGTTAGTGAGAAGTTGTTACTACTAATCTTGTTTGTTCATTTTGTAGGTTTAAAAGGTGATATAAGGGGAATATGTCTTCGATAGCCGGGGATTATTGTGACTACAACATGGGAGACTATGATTGTAGTGAAGGGTTTTATGGCTACGAAGTTGAGGGAGATTGCGGAGGCTATGAAAATAGCCATGATCGAGACTTGGGCAGATTTGAAAGTTACTGTTTAAAGGGAGAAAATGAGGTGAATGAAGTGCCTAGTGCTTATGGTAACTTTGGAGATGATGTAGGACCTCGTGATGGATCTTATGATGATGTTGGGGCATGTGAGGAGTCTTACACTTCTTACTCCGAACCTAGATTTGGTGTTAGGTATAACCCTTTTGTTTGCAAAGCTTATGAGAGCTATGATGAGGGTACACGTGAGGAGTATGAAGATCCATATTCTCCACCTTGTAGTACTTCTTATCAAAGTCGATATAGTGTGAATGGTTATACTAGCTCTAGTGGAGGTTGTCCAATGAGAAGAAGAGGGTATGCATCTCCAAAACTAAGGGGTACTCGTATGCCTTACAATGTAGATCCAAGAAGGAGTGTACACTCCGGAAAGGTGACCATGTGTGGGATACCGGGCTGCCTCATTGAGCTAAATGATAGGTACCATAGAAACTACATCGTTCCATCCATGGTTGACTACTTGGGGTTGTTTTGTGAGCCTTTACTTGTTCCATACTTCTTGGACGGGTTTAAGGTTACCGAGAGGGTCAAGGTTGTCTTCTCCCAATTTGAATACCATGAGGAGGTGTGGTGCGATATTCTTTCATTGACATACGGTCATGTATGCTTAGGTGCCAATTGGTTTGCACAACATAGAGTTCCAAACGTGCAAAATTGGCCAAATATTATAAGAGACCAGTGGGGGAATCGCCTCGTGACTTACTTGCTGCCTAAGCCACGAAGAGAAATGCCTACCTACTCCAATCCGAATTATTATGAGAGACAAAAGATTGAGAGGAGTAAGGGAGTGCAGGGTGGTAATCCGAGAGTGGAAAAAGGAGAGGTTGTGTGGAGCAAAGTAAGAGGATTACCCCCAAACTATGCTAACATTGGTTGTCCTTCTATTTCTAAGGACATTTGTGTAGGTACCAACATGGCAAGCGAAGAAAAACAATGCCAAAAGGAAGTTGCTGCCCAAACTTTTGGAGGACCTTCACACCATGACAAAGAAGAATCTACTCAAGGACTTCAAGGTAAAATGGCAAACTCTTACACTTTTGTACATGTGAATGATAATTGTGTGGCTAGTAGCCCATTGAGTGTGAGTTGTAGCTTGCCTATATGTGAGTGTATTGTTTCTTTGCCACTTGATGATGATGTATATGTTGTGAGTGTGGATACACTAGTTGATCCTATTGATGACCGAATAGACTCTTCTTGTAAGATCGATTTATGTCCACCTAGTGTTGAAACCATTATGTTGAATGAAAGTACGTTATCTTCTGAAATTTGTGTTGATCAACTTATGTGTGAAAATTACCCACCACTTGAAAATGTGTATGATGTAATTAATGAACCTCAAGTATGTGATGATGTTGAAAATGTTGATCAAAGTGAGAATGAACCCGAGAGCTCTTCTTGGGGTAATGTTGTGTTTGAAACATCCTTGAAACTTGATGTTGATCATTTAGAGAGTGAGGAACTTGCTTGTTCCAAATCTGTCCGTGAGGTAGATCACACTCTGTTTATGTATAATGTCTTGTTTGAAGATGATTTAAACACTCCTAATGAACCTAGTGGTGAAAATGATGGTATAGCTTGCCTTGGAAGCTATAGCCTATATGCTAACCCACTATGGTGTGACAACATTCCTCCTAGAGAGGGAAATCTCTTCTTGGAAGATAAGAGAACTCTTAAGGGTAAGGAATGTGTAGTTGCGGAAGCTACTTCTTCTTCTACTTTGTGTGATTTCATTATTGAGAGTACTCATGGTGATTATTGGGAAACTAATAGTGAGTACACACATGAGAGCACCTTAGTAGAAGCCGATTTGAGTGATACCTTTCTCTACTCTCTATTTGCTTTGGATGATATGTATGTTATTGTAGAAAGTATGTCATTTAGTTTGGGTGTAGACCACGGGAAAGGGAAGTGTTGTCGAGAACCGTGTCTATGGCCACTTTTCCCATTTGACCCCGGTGCCAAATTTAGAAATGGTGATGCTGGTGCACCAAACTTGCTGCTTGGTCTACATGAAAAGCAAAGTGTCACTCTTGATGTATCCTATAACCAAATCCTTTGTACATCTTTTATTAAGTTTTTAATATTCCTTTCAAAGGATTCTTGGTTATATTGCAAATATGTGCAACCTTGGCATGTTGAGATGATTTGTTATGCTAACCCTAACCCTCATGCCATGAGGAGTTTGCATTTGTTGGTCCTCTTTTCGGTTTTGCAAGGTTTGGATTCGAGGTCGAATCCTTTTCAAGAAAGGGAGGATGATACGGGACAAATGGCCATCTTATCTTTTGATGACATTTTTGGAGGCCAACACATAGAGACTCAAGACTTGGTCACCTCGAGAAAACAAGAACATGCATGGAGGACCCGTTTTGAGCATAACTTAAAGCAATCTCGCGTGTGGAAGATTGCTTGGAGAATTTAAGGTTGAGGACTCACGGTTTTGGACCTTAATTAAGGGTATTTTGGACATTACACATGGTGTATTTACACACCATGGCCGCCCCTCTCATTAAGGGCAAAGTGGTCTTGTTATCTTCATTTGTAATATATTATAAATAGGCCCCCTTAGTCTTATTTTCACTAGATTTTGAAGGATGAAGAATTGAAAGACATAACTTCTCTCTTTGAGAGTGTAACACCCTTAGTTGTAGGACTTGGAAAAGTCATCTTTAGCATAGGGCTTGGAAAAGCCAATATTGATCTTTGCTTGGAAACGGTAGATCTTGAGGCGAGTTCAATCCCTTGGTGGTCACCGTAAGAGTGTGGTTTTGATTGTTACATTCATTAGGGGTTAGTGTTGAAATACACTTGGTTCTTAATCTTGTAATAATCTTGGTCTCACTATCTATCTTTATTTTTCTTGCAAATCGTGTATGTGTTGTGTAGTGGACTGTTTTGGGGTCTTCGTTAAATCCGAAACTTGTATTATTGTTGTTCATCTTGTTCATCACGTTTTGTAACTGTTTTGGTGTTAAAATATACTCTTGTATCTTGTATTCTTGTTGTTGGTAGCGAATCCGAGTGAGGTCTCCATCTTGGTCCTCGAATCCTTAAGATTAGTGGACTGATTTGGTGTTTGTTTCGTGCTTCCCTTGTCAATCCCGTATCAAGGGGGGATTGTTGCAATCCAATAAAAGTAGTTTGATTTGGCACTTATGTTGGTATCTAATGTAGTTTGAATAGATGAATACCAATTAATTCAAATGGAGCCTCATAATTCAGTTTTACATGACATCATGACCTATAATTTAGTATAAGTGAAGAGTATTGAATCAGATGAGGACCAAATTGCAAAAGGTATTATTCAAGGCGAGGAACTAGAAGAGATATGAGATTATGTCCTACTTAAAGTATATTTATCACAAAAGCTTTTGAAATATACTAGAAAGGGGAATGAGCAGGGTAATGAAGAAAAATCTCAACCCACCAAAGTACAACCAAAGAGATTTAAATCAGTTTCTAATAAATGATGAAGGCTCTCATATGGAATATTAGGTCTACAAAATATCAACAAGCTTTTCATAGAGTTCAAATGCTTTATAATTTCCATAAGTTCACTTTTTATTAGACTATTTAAACCTTTGCAAAATTCTACACATATTTACAAATAAAAGAAAAGAGCGAGGATGTCAGTGGCTACTTCTAATTTTAATGGTAAAATTTGTTTTATTACAAACTATGATTTTACTACTACTGTAGTGAAGGATACTGAGCAGAAACTGACATTACAATTACAACATCAAAGCCAGGCTCTGATATACCAGTAATCGCCAACACATTCGATGATTTTAACTATGAATAAGTATAAGTTATTAAGCCACTTTTGGTAGGTTTGATAGTTTTTTAGTCTATAGTGAAGGAAAATATTCTAAGGAAAGACAGGAGATAACTTATGCTAAAAAAACCAAGTAGATGAGAATTTAGACAGGCAGTAAAACCTTGGACAGACCACTGCCCTCGTCAATCTAAAACAAAATGTCCTAGTTCAAGAATTTAAGTAATAGAGAAACTGATGGGACATTGTACCTTTGATAGAATGTCACCTTGAGCATCCACCTTAAGAAGAATAAACCAAGTTAAGATTCTAAGTGATAAAAATGGATGGACCATCAGTGACTCTATAGAACATTACCCAAGCCGTGGAGCTTATGTAGAATATTAACATATTTACTAGATAGCCACCAAGGAAAATAAATGGGCAGCCGCCTAGTGGATGGGAAATTGTAAAACCCCACAAAATTTAATGAATTTATTTTTGACCCTCATGTGTGAGTAATATCAATTTTTAACTTAAATTATGATTAGAGATGTTAAAAGGATGTTTTGGGAAAGTTTTTGAATTTTTGGAATGGGTTCAGAGCTATTTTGGGACAGTGAGGCAAAAAGCCTCCACGTTATTGGCATGTCACGCTACTTAGCCTTTGCGATAAGGGTATGGAACAGATTCATATTGCTCATCCTTAGCTCAAATTTTATATTGTGGCACTTATTTAATCATTATTCTCGTAATTTTAGTTTATGGATTTGAAAATTATGTTGAGGGCTTTTGAGGGTTATTACTTGAATTGAATTTTTCATGATTTAAATATGTTGTTTATACTTTAATTGATGGTTTTTGAGGATGATTGGATGCATTGTTATGAGAATTGAAATGGTGAACATGGGTTTCCACCAAATTGATGAACATTTTACTTGATAATGACATTAACCTCAACCCAGTTGTATGACTTTGGTTTTGAATATGAAATTTGCTTTATTTAACTTACCTTTGGAACACTGCATTGCATTAAAGGAAAATGGATAAGAAATAGTTTTGTAATTCCCTTGCTGGCCATGGTTTTGGATTTTAAATAGAACTAGAGAGTCTAATGGTTATATGGACTAGATTGGCACAATTGAATTAGCTTGCAAGAATATTGGTATAATGATAAAAAGTTGGTAAATTTCTTTATAAAGACTATTGGGTTAATGGTTGGGTTTATGTACAAACTGTTTTAATTTGGGCTTAAAGGGAATTGTGTAGCTCACCTTGAAAGTCTACTCCCAGGGGAACCAATACTAGAAACCACATTTATCAATGTGGTGTCTATATGACCATGTGTATGGATACACACTATATTTTGGATGGCTATCTCTTGGTATATTTAACCTTTCCTCGATTCGTGTGGCTAACATGCACTGAGGCCTTTCCAGTAGGGGGAACTGGAACCATATAGCCCATGGGTACCTTTAGGATAGAGCAAATTTTACAGTTTAGGATGATTGTTTAAACTCTCATGATCACAACCCTTGTACCTATCCCAACATCCTATATATGTATATATAAATATTATGCATGTGGTTTTGATTGTTTTTTTACAGTGGCATTATTTTATCCCTTTCCCCTAAGTTACATAACAATGCTCGCACCACTAACCGTCCATGAATGTTGCATCATTTTATGATGTAGGGTCTGAGGTCCTCTTTATTGCTTCTATGTAGTGTTAGGTGATTTGGTACTCCTGTTGATCTGCTGTAAAGTAGTGAGCCTCCATCTTTCAGAAGGCCCGATTATTCCACTTGTTTTTTTTATTTTTAGTATCCCTTTTTGGATTCGTTTTGGTCATAGTTGGGGGCATGTCCTGGCTTAGTTGGTATTCTAGTTTAGAGGGTTTTGTGGACAGTATTGGGATGTTTTGGGTTGTTTGTTTGACTCTTAGATTTTCTTTTGTTTTATCTATTTTTATTACTATTTTAGTTGGCTTCTATTTTCCATTTATGGTGTTTTTGAGCTAAGGCCAAATGGGTAGTCTCTAGCCCTCGGTGGGCTTGAGATACCCATCATGGCTAGGCCCTAGTTCAGGTTATGATAATCTTGGTATAGATCACGGTTTAGGTTTGCTGGGAATTCATAAAACTGTGTTGAGTTTTATTTTATGGGTGTGAAGTGCACCACACTTATATGGGGGAGGATACGAAGCATTTAGGAATTTTTCCTTTCTTGTGTCGCGTAGAGTCTCTGAGCCTGACTGTACTGCTTCACGTAGGGTCCCATCTATCCCAACTAGTCCTTCTCAAGCTTTTTGGACTGGTGATACTCACGCTTAGACATTCTAGGGAGATTTCTCTAATATGGAGTCCCGTCAGTATATTCATGTGTTTTCCCAATGGATAGCATCGTAGTCTCATCAGTTTGATCATGTTGGTTATGTTGTTAGTTAATCTGAGGTCACTCGAGTAGGACAGGATAGATGTTGAATCCCCTAACCTTTAGAAGCTCTAAGATTGAGAAGGATCCCCAAGGGTTTATTGATGAGATGGATAAGATTTTCAAGGTGATGGATGCTACTAATTCTTAAGGTGTAAAGTTTGTTGTCTATCAGTTGAAAGATGTGGCTTGCCAGTGGTATGGGGAGTGGGAAGCAATGAGAGGTGATAATGCTAAGCGGGCGATATGGGATGAGTTTTCACATGTTTTTCTAGATTACTTCTTTCCTCAAGAGTTAAGGAAAGCAAAGGCAAAAGAATTTGTGAATTTAAAGAATGGTATGATGAGTGTTAAGGAGTATGCCTTGAAATTCCAGCAGCTATCACTCTATGCTCCAGAGTTAGTAGTCAATATGAGATCCAGAATCAGGAAGTTTGCTTCTGGTTAATCCCATGATTTGATATTAAAGTGTAAGACTGCTATGTTGAATAATCATATCGATATATCCAAGTTGGTGGTTTATATACAATAAGTGGAAAATGAGAAGAAGAAGTAGGTGAAGATAAGAGAAATGAAGAGTAAAAAGTTTAGATATTCAGAGTAGGGTGTAAGTCAGTAGAACAATGAGAGAGATGGTAGATAGTGGACCAAGAAAATTAGGGAAATTCATATTTGACATCTGATGCTTCTTTTCCTAAGCCTTCTGGTGATCATTGTTTTTAGACTAGCAGTGGTTCTAAGGTATAGGGTGCCAAGTCTTAGGTTAGTAGAGGTTAGTCAGCCCAACCTTAGCCTCTTTGCCAATTTTATGGGCAACTTCACCGTAGTTATTATGAGAAAAGGAGGAATTTATGTTTTCATTATGGTCAACCTGGTTATCTGCAGCAAAATTATCCAATATCTAAAGTTTCCATTGGAGCTAATAAGGTTTTGGTCTACATTTTTTTGGCTCCTTCACCTAAGGGCACCACTTTAGGTATCTACACTGGTTGGAATCGTCTCTATACCCTTGCTACTTGTCAGGAATCTGAGGCATCCCATGTTGTTGTCACTGGTATGTTACAGCTCTTCTCTCATAATGTTAAATGTTTGCTTGATCCGTGTTCTACCCTATATCTTATGTGACCCTTTAGGTGGCTGTACAGTTGGGTTTTGGTCCTAAAATTATTTCCGACCCTTTTTTTATTTCTACTTTGGTGGGTGATTTTGATGTTTGTAAAAATATCTATAGGGGCTGTGTGGTGTCCATCTTTCATTAAAAAATATTGGTGGATTTGATAAAACTTGATATGGTGGATTTTGAAGTAATCTTGGGGATGGATTGGCTTCATTCGTGCTATGTTTCTCTAGATTGTCGGACCCAAAAGTCCAGTTTTCATTTTTCTAATGAATCGGTGATTGAATGGGAGGGGAGTTCCTTAGTACCCAAAGGGAAGTTTATTTCTTATCTTAGAGCTCGAAAGTTGATTTCTAAAGGGTCTTTGTATCATATAGTTTGGGTTAAGTATTCTGATGCTGAGAGTCCATCTTTGCAATTTATTCCTGTGGTTAATGAGTTTTCTAAAGTTTTTCCCGGTGATCTTCCAAGAATTCCTCACGATAGGGAGATAGATTCTGGAATTGATCTTCAACCGAATACCCGTCCTATTTCTATTTCTCCTTATAGTATGGGTTCAACTAAACTAAAGGTGCTAAAAGAGTAGTTAAAAGATCTTCTTGACAAGTGTTTCATTCATCCTAGTGTTTCTCCTTGCGGTGCTCCTATACTTTTGTGCGAAAAACTGATAGGTTTCATTGGATGTGTATACACTATCGGCAACATAATAAGGTTACAGTAAAAAATAAGTATCCTTATTCTTGGATTGATGACCTATTTGATCAACTTTAGGGTACTGGGTATTTCTCTAAGAATGATCTCCATTTGGGCTACCATCAGTTACAAATTAGGGGCGTTGATATTCCCAAGACTACTGTTTGGACACGCTATGACCATTATAAGTTTCTTATTTTGTCATTTAGGTTGACTAAAGATTTGGCTGCTTTCATGGATCTTATAAATCTAGTATTTAGAAAGTTTCTGGATTTGTTTGTTATAGTCTTCATTAATGACATCTTGGTGTACTCGAAGAGTAAGGAGGATCATGCCAATCACCTTTTAATTGTGTTGCAGACTCTTATGGAATAGAAATTGTATGCAAAATTTTGTAAGTGCAAATTTTGGCTAAGTGTTGTGACCGTTCTTGGGCATGTTAGTTCTAGTGAGAGGGTCAAAGTGGATCCACAAAAAATTGAGGCAGTCAAGAAGTGGACTAGACTCATGACTCCAATCGACATTAGGAGCTTCTTGGGTTTGGCAGGCTACTATAGAGGGTTTGTGGAGAGTTTTTCATCTATTGTTACCCCGCTGACGAAGTTAACTCAAAAAAAGTTTAAGTTCTTCTGGTTCGATGCTTGTGAAGTAGTTTTAAGTAGTTGAAGGATAAGTTGATTTCTGCGCTAGTTTTGATCCTGCCCGAGGGTACTAATGGGTTTATTGTGTATTGTGATGCATCTTATGTGGGACTGGGATGTATTTTTATGCAACATGGTAAGGTTTTCCCTATGATTCTAAGTAGATTAAGGTTCATGAAAGGAATTACCCAACTCACGATCTAGAGTTGGCGGCTCTAGTCCATTTATTCAAACCATTAGATCTTGTAGTATGTTCTTACATAGAAGGAATTAAACCTCAGGCAAAGGCGGTGGCTTGAGCTACTTAAGGATTACGATATGAGTCTACACTACCATCTAGGTACAACTAATGTAGTTGGTGGTGCTCTTAGTAGGTTGTCTATGGGAATCCTATCTCACGATAATGAGGTGAAAAAGGGTTGGTCAAGGATATTCATAGGTTGGCTAACTTGGGAGTTCATCTCTTGGACTTTGAGAATGGAGAAGTGATTGTTTAGGAAGTTGTTAAATCATCTCTTGGTGCTGAGGTCTAGGAGAAAAAAGTTAAGGATCCCATTCTTAGGTAGATTAAGCATGATATGTGTTTAAAAAAGGTTATGGATTTTTATATTGGGGGAGATATCATCTTCAGGTATTAGAAAAGGTTGTGTGTTCCTGATGTTAATAGGGTGTGGGAAAGGATTTTAACTGGGGCTTATGAGTCCAGATATACAGTTCATCCAGGTTCAACAAAGATGTATCATAATTTGAAGGAAATCATCTAGTGGAATAATATGAAGAGAGATGTGGCAAATTTTGTTGCTAAGTGTATAGTTTTTCAATAAGTCAAGGTAGAACATTTGAGGCATGGTAGCATGTCTTAAGAGATAGAGTTGCCGATGTGCAAGTAGGAGATGATCATTATGGACCTCATTACGGGTCTTCTGTGGTCAGACAATCAGTATGATTCTATTTTTATCATTGTGGATAGAATGACTAAGTCTGCTCGATTCTTTTCTATAAGGACTAACTTCTCAGGAAAAAATTATGCTAAATTGTTCATTCAGAAGATAGTCAAATTGCATGGAGCACAGTGTTTAGATAGAGGTATGTATTTCTCTTCTCACTTTCGATGCTCGTTTCTAAAAGGTTTGGGTACTCAGGTGAACCTTAGCATTTCTTTCTACCCTAAAATAGATGGACAAGTGGAACAAACTATTTAGAGTTTAAGGGTATGCTAAGGGCCCGTGTAATTGACTTTGAGGGTCGTTAGGTAGACCATTTGCCTCTTATTGAGATTGCTTACAATAATAGTTACCATTCTAGCATCCAAATGGCTCTTTTTGAGGATCTTTATGGTAGGAGGTGTCGATATCCTATTGGATGGTTAGAGGTGGCTGAGACTAGGTTATTTGGTCCTGACATGGTTCACTAACATGAAGAAGATGAATGTGATTAGAGAAAGACTTAAACTACTCATAGTCGCCAAAAGTCTTATACTAATGTGATGCAGTGGGAGTTAGAGTTTGAGGTTAGCAATTAGATGTTCTTGAAGGTTTCTCCTATAAAAAGAGTTATGAGATTTTGGAAGAAGGGGAAGCTCAGTCCCTGTTACATTGGTCAATATCAGATTGTGAGAAGAATTAGGAATTTTGTGTATCAGTTAGATTTGGTAGTAAGTTTGGCCTGTTTCATCCTGTTTTCCATATGTGTATGTTGAAAAATATGTGGGTGACCTTTCTTTGATAATTCCTGTTGAGGATGTTGGTGTTTTGGATTCTATATCTTATGAGTAAGTTCTGGTTTAGATATTGGATAGGAAATTTCATAGATTGAGGAAAAGGATGTAGCTTTGATGAAAGTTCTTTGGAGGAATCAAAAGGTGAAAGAAGATACATGGGAACATGAGGAAGTTATGAAGGCCAAACACCCATTCTTGTTCCCTTTGTTGGATGAAAGTGCTTGAGGTATGAGTGTCATTTCCCTATTATCGCATTTTTAATTTGTCATTTGATTCTGATGTGCTCATATTATTATCATATTAAACATGTCCTAACTTTTCATTCATGGCGAATGATCAAAAGGAGGGGGGATAACGTAAGACCCCACAAAATTTTAAGAATTTATTTCTGACCCTACTGTGTGCTTAATGTCAATTTTTGACTTAAATTATGATTAGGGATGTTAAAAGGGTATTTTGGAGAAGTTTCAAAATTTTTGGAAGGGGTTCGGGGCCATTTTGGGATCTCAAGGCAGTAAGCCTTCGCGATAGTAGCGTGCCACACGTCTTTGCTACGTGCCACACCACTATGTAATTTTCATGTAGTTTTTGTTTTTTCACTTGGGGTTAGGGGATTTTGGTCCTTTTATCCCTTGCACAACTTTTAAATACCAAATAAACCCCTTTTTTCAGTTTTCATAGATTAAAGTGCACTTTTTTTTAACTCTCCAACCAAGTAACTAGGATTTCAAAGAGAATTCACCATTCAAGCTCCAAACTTCAAATTGTCTTTAATTTCTTATGTATTTCAAGCATGTTGCTCATCTTTCACTTGAATTTTACATTTTGGTATTTATTTAATCAATATTCATGTGATTTTAATTGATGGTTTTGAAATTGTGTTGAGGGCTTTTGATGGTTATTACTTGAATTATATTTCCCATGATTTAAATGTGTCATTTATACTTTAATTGATGTTTTTGGAGAATGATGGTGTATTATTATGAGGATTGGAATGGGGAACAGAGGCTTCCCCAATTTGTCTTGATAATGGCATTAACCTCAACCCACTATTATGACTTTGGTTTTGAATATGGAATTTGCATGATTTATGTTACCTTTGGAACATTGCATTGCATTAAAGTATAAATCATTAAAAAATGGTTTTGGAATGCCCTTTATGTCCATGATTTTGGGTTTTAGATGGAACTTAGGAGTCTAATTCTTATATAGTGTAACACCTCGAGTTTTTGGTCCTTAAAAATTTCTGAAATTTATCCTGACTATCCTAGCTACGTCTCCCTTGATGAGTCGTAGGAGTCATGATGAGTTTTTGAACTCGAATCATGACCAAATTAGTAAGTATATGGGTGAGTTCTGCTCTAAGTACGAGTGGCTCACTATGAGTCGTAAGGACTTGTTATGAGTTATTGGGTGCAAATCGTAGGATGAGTATTTACCCTAAATGGTTCCTGGGCTGACTATAATTAGACCCAACGAGTTGTAGGGTCCCATTATGAGTCATATAGGTTGAGTCATAGGGTCAACAGATCATGCGTGTCTTGAAGATTGTCTTGGCTATGACTTGTGGTGAGAGTCGTTATGTGTCCATAAAAGTCGTATAGTGACCCGTAGTCACTAACGACTAAATTTAAGTTTTTAAATTGAGGGCACTTTAGATAATTCTCTTCTCACCTGATACACTACTAACTTGGAGCGTATCAAATCTGCCACAAAATCAGTCCAAACACACTACAATTCCGAGAGCTTGAAGATAACAACTCCAATATGTGAAGACAACAACAATCACGAAATTTTGAAGAAATACCAACACCAAAACAGTAGCTACACAAGGAGAACAAGAAGATAACAATAACATTAAACAATGGTTCAACAACACAAGATGATAGATTACAAGAGTACAATGTTAACAACAAGAACAACAAATGGTAGTAACTATAGTGAATCGAAAATCAGCCCCACACGGCTTCACTAAGTTACTACAAAGTTTCAAGAGTACAAAATGAAAGATAGTAACTTGACACAAAGATATCTTAGAATCTATGAACCCTAACTTGAAGATAGGACCCTAAGACCAAAAGATTTCAGTACCAAGTTCTTACTTAGACCAAGAGGAACTCATGAACCTCAAGATCTCAAGTTTCTAGCCAAGAAACAACACAAGTGTAACTACACTTGTTGGACAGATTTCAGGTTCTACTCTCAAGAACAAGAGAGAGAGAAATATTCAATTTTACAAGACTTGTTGTTGTGAAATATGAAGAATGAACTAAGTGCTGAAAATAACCCTAATAGCATCTATTTATATTACACACAAAATAAAGGAAAAATGACCTTCCTACCCTTCAGTCATGGGATGCCCTTAGAGTGTAGTTTATTACACTTCAAGGTTCATTTTCACACTTAAAAACGTTGAAGCTCTTTGGCGGATCAAGTACCAACTCACACGCAGCCATTTGCATGAATATGGCTTGTAGTTTTTGTAACTCCCAAGCTTGGCTTCGTGTGAATGGTCGAGAACGTATTGGACAGCTTTGTACACCCGTATCATCCTCTCCATCTTGAGAGGAATTTGACCTCAAATTCAGCATTTGGTCATCCTCAACCGCATCCACTAGAGAAAGATCACACACGTTGAAAGTGTTGTGCACTTGGTATTCCGGGGGAAGGTCAATCTTGTAGGCATTATCATTGATCCGCTCAAGTACTTGGAATGGACCATCGCCTCTTGGCATCAATTTGGACTTAGTTTGAGATGGAAACCTATCCTTTCTAAGGTGAACCCACACCCAATCTCCCGGTTCAAGAATGAGTTTCTTTCTCCCCTTGTTGACTCTCCTTGCAATGTCTTGATTTTTCTTCTCAAGTCGAAGCCGCACCTTCTCATGTAACTTTTTCATCGAATCAGCCCGCTTGCTTCCATCTAAGCTAATCATAACATCACTAGGCAAAGGAGTTAAATCCAAAGGGGTAAGGGGGTTGAGGCCATATATGCACTCAAAGGGAGTCATTCCCGTACTTGAGTGTATGACACGATTATATGCAAACTCAATCAATGGTAAGTGTTCCTCCCAAGAAGTCAATTTTCCTTTTACCATGGAACGTAGCATAGCACCCAAAGTCCTATTTACTACTTCCGTTTGACCATCAGTTTGTGGGTGGCAAGATGTAGAGAATAACAACTTGGTTCCAAGCCTACCCCACATGGATTTCCAAAAGTGACTTAGGAACTTAGAGTCCCTATCACTCGCAATGGTCCTCAGAACACCATGCAACTTGACAACATTATCAACAAACAAAGAGGCCACACTAGGTGCATCATCACATTTAAAGCAAGGAATAAAGTGTGCCATCTTAGAAAACCGATCGACCACAACAAAGATACTGTCCCGACCTCGTCTAGTCCTAGGCAACCCTAACATGAAATCCATAGATATGTCAAGCCAAGGGCGTAAAGGAGTGGGCAGCGGGGTGTACAACCCATGAGGTAGGAGCCGCGATTTGGCTCCTTTGCAATCTATGCATTGGCCACAAATCTTGGCCACATCCTTGTGCATTTTTGGCCAATAGAATTGCTCCTCCAATATCCCAAGGGTCTTTTCGATCCCAAAGTGACCCATTAGACCGCCATTGTGTGCTTCCCTCACAAATAACTCTCTCCAAGAACTGGAGGGTACACACAATCGTCTACCTTTAAACAAGTATCCATCAAACTTGGCATAAGGATTTGAACCCCTAGACGAATCCCACTTGTCCCTACCCATTTCTTCGCATTCCCTAAAGATAGGAGCAAAGTGAGGGTCCTCGGGATACAATTCTTTCAAACTCTCAAAACCAATTAATTTAGAAGATAATGTTGACACAAGAACATGTTTTCTAGACAAAGCATCAGCTACTACGTTGTCCTTACCCTTTTTGTATTGCATAACATAAGGGAAGGTTTCAAGAAACTCAATCCATTTTGCATGCCGCTTGTTAAGCTTGTCTTGTGCCCGAAGATGCTTCAAGGATTCATGGTCCGTTCGGATCACGAACTCCTTGGGCCACAAATAGTGCTGCCAAGTGGCCAAAGCTCGAATCAAGGCATACAACTCTAGATCGTACGTGGAGTAGTTTAGAGTTGCTCCTTTGAGCTTTTCACTAAAATAAGCAATGGGTTTTAAATCTTGCATCAAAACAACCCCTATGCCCACTTTACTAGCATCGCACTCAACTTCGAATATCTTATCAAAGTTGGGCAATTGTAATAAAGGCGCGGAAACGAGCATAGCTTTCAAGGTTTCAAAAGCCTTAGCTTGCTCTTCACCCCACTTGAAGGGTTGGTCTTTTCGAATGACCGCGGTTAAAGGAGCGGCTATGGTGCTGAATCCTTTGACAAACCTTCTATAAAAACTAGCTAACCCGTGGAAGCTTCTTACTTCACTAATGGTTTGTGGGGTTGGCCAATTTTTGATAGCATCTATCTTGGATTCATCCACTTCAACCCCTCTTGAACTAAGAACAAAACCCAAGAAAACAACTTCATTAACACCAAAAGAGCACTTCTCCAGATTTGCATACAACCTTTCCTTTCTAAGGACATCAAACACACATTGTAAATGCATCATCACATGCTCATCAATTGACTTACTATAGACCAAGACATCATCAAAGTAAACAACAACAAACTTTCCAATAAATGGCTTCATCACATGATTCATTAGCCTCATGAATGTACTTGGAGCATTTGTTAGGCCAAATGGCATAACCATCCATTCATAGAGACCAAATTTAGTCTTGAAGGCAGTTTTCCATTCATCACCGGGTTGCATTCTTATTTGGTGATAGCTACTCCTTAAATCAATCTTGGAAAATAAACACGAACCATTTAATTCATCAAGCATATCATCTAACCTAGGGATAGGGTGACGATATTTTACCGTAATCTTATTGATGGCTCGACAGTCCACACACATACGCTATGTTCCGTCTTTCTTAGGCACCAGTAGCACAGGAACCGCGCACGGACTCATGCTCTCCTTGATATACCCTTTGTTGAGGAGTTCCTCAACTTGACGCTGCAATTCTTTGGTGTCCGTAGGGTTGCTTCTGTAAGCCGGCTTATTTGGCAATTGTGAGCCCGGCACAAAGTCAATTTGATGCTCAATTCCCCGAAGCGGGGGCAATCCTTGCGGGAGTTCTTTGGGAAATACATCTTCATAATCCTGCAACACACAAGAAATCAAAGGAGAAATAGAAGAATTAGTGGGGTTAGTATTAAAACAATGAGCCAAAAGAAGCATAGGCATGTCCACATCATAATCCAAGAAGAGTTCCTTCCTTCTAGCCAACATCACCATGTTTTCTTGCCCATTTGATGTTGAGGCAGTCCCGGAAATCCCTACTGCCCCACCCATGGTTTTCCCCTCCTTTTCACCACTTTCGGGTTTCTTTCCCTTCTTCTTCAACTCCCTCATCTTTTGATGTAATTCATTCACTTGTGATGGCAAAAGAGGATAAAGAGTGACCTTTCGACCATCCTTCTCAAGTGAATATCGGTTGGTCCTCCCATCATGTTTGGTAGACCTATCATATTTCCAAGGTCTACCTAACAACAAATGACATGCTTGCATTGGTATCACATCACAAAGCACTTCGTCTTGGTAGTTCCCTACCTTAAACCGTATCACACATTGCCTCATGACCTTCAATTCACCGCATTCGTTCAACCATTGCAACTTGTAAGGGCTAGTATGAAGTGTAGTTGGTAATTTCAGAAAGTTCACCATAGCTACACTAACGACATTCGCACAACTACCACTATCAATCACCAAAGTGCACACATTCCCCTTTACAAGGCATTTAGTATGGAATAGATTTTCCCTTTGGCTAGGGTTGTCTATTGCCTTACTAATAATAGCGCGTCTAACTACAAAGTTTGGAATAACACACTCCCCTTCTTGTGGGTAAATAACTTCACCATCATCATCATCATCATCATCATCATCAAGTGGCCTATTTCCAGTTTCCTCTCCATCTTGAGGCTCGGCCTCATCCTCCTCTTTTTCAAGACCCACCTCCTCACCAAGGTAATACAATTTCCCTTCCCGTAGTATCACGTTGCGTCGATTTGGACATTCATTGGATTTATGTCCCCAACCTTGGCACTTGAAACATTGGAATCCTTTTGGGTTTGGATACTTGTGAACTTCTTGTTTTAGAGGAATTTTGTGGACTGTTTTGGGCTCGGGCAGCCTTGTAGTCGCGGGTTGGTCCTTGTTTTTGGGCCAACCAGAAGAGGATTGAACCACGTCCTTGCTTCTAGGCCAACCCGAGATGGATTATCCCCTTGCCTTGAGCGACGACCTCTCTTTAAGCTCCCTTTCAATCTCAAGAGCCGCTTGGAAAATACCTTCAACAGTATCAAATTTGTGAAGCATCAAATGAGTGGAGATCTCTTTGTTCAACCCACACTTGAACCGGATGATGTCATGACTGATTTGTTCCCCACGATGATCAAGCTTCAACATGAGTTGTTGAAACTCATCATAATATGCCATCACACTTTTATTGCCTTGACGTAAGTTGTATAATCTAGCAAGTAATTCATGGCGATAACTCTCGGGAAGGTACCGTCGCCTCATCAAGTACCTTAACCGAAACCAAGGTGGTGGCTGCCCATCAACTAATTCATCACCAAAATGCTTGACGTACTCCCACCAAGTGTTGGCATAACCCTCAAAATGAGCTATGGCATAACAACTTTTCTTTTCTTCCGAGATATCATTAACTTGAAAAACTTTGTTACAAGCTGATTCCCATGCTAAGTAGGCCTCGGGGTCACTTTCACCCTTAAAGATAGGTAAGCTCAATTTGATGGTATTTATGCCAACGTCTCTTTCTTGGTGTCGATTTCCCCTTTCTCCATACCCTCGGCACCTCCTTGGATCAACACGGCCCCTTCTTAGCTCCTCCTCTCTCATGTAAGCTGATCATCAAAGGCTCCATATCCATCATACTCCTCTCTACCATGTTCCTCAAAGTGAGCTGGTCGGTTTTGGTGATTTGGAATCTGATTTGGAGGCATTGGGAGTTGTGGAGGTGGTGGTCTTTGATTTGGTGGAGTTTGGTAAGGTACATTCAGATTTTGTGGAGGTAATGGATGGCTACATCCTTCTTGTGGAATTGGAGGAGTTTGGGAATGGCGTGGTCTATTCGCTTCTAGGTTTGGAGGGAAAGTAGTGGTATGATTTGTGGCATTTAGTGGGGCTAGAGGTGGATTCATTATTTGGTGCAATGTTTCTGGTGAGATAGTTGTGGATGAAGTTCTTTCATGCCCACTTGAAGGAATATGATGAGGAGTGGATGGACGAGAGTTCCTTTGACTCTCCACTTGCTCCAATCTCCCACTTATCGTAGTCAAATCTCCCCTCATTGCCCCAACTTCCGTGTTCAACCTCTCTAAACTTCTGGTAATGGCCTCAAGTGTGGCCTTCATAGTGTCTTATTCAGTAGTACCCCCACTTTGGGATATGCTTCCTTCCATGTCAAGGTGTTACCTACACAATCAGCAAACAAGTTAGCATTAAACCTCTCCTCACTCACACTCTCTCGGTTCACTCACACTTGAGCTCCACAAATGTTGTAGATTGGCTAGTAACCGTGAATCCTTAAGATATGAGTAAAGCTCTTGTCCGGAGTGGATTCTTGTTTGAAACTCACAGAATTCTCGACGGACTGGAGTTAAGAAGTTACAACGTATTCAAACGAATAAAAGCACCCAACTAAACGTGGACACGAACAAGAGAATTCAAAAGGACTAATTGACAACCTAGTAGGAGTGTACTAGCATGTTAATTAGTTCTAGAACCAAGTAATGAAACTAAGAATCAACAATTAGAAACTAGAAAACCTAAAGTTGAGTTTATTAATGACGTGAACAGTAGCCAATGGGTGACGTGAACAGTAGCAAATGGGTGATGTGGCAGCATGCAATTGGTCTTGGTCCCACACAATTTAAGCACCAATTCTGAAATTTAAATCTTTACACAATTTGGAAAGGATGACAATTGGTCTTGGAGGGAAAACATAAATCTTGAAATAAGAAAAGTACCTTGTCCCACAACACTAGGTTCTTGAAATAAGAAAAAGATAACACTAGGTTCTTGAAATAAGAAAAAGTTGCTGAAAAGTAGAAGCCTAGTCTAAGAAATGATGGGTTCAAGGCTTCTCACAACATGCTTTACAATTTTCAGCTTCAACTCTTGAATTTATATCACACTTTTTGGTTGTCTAAAGTTGTAAGAAAAGATGAAGAACTTGATGAACACCACAACAACCTTCAAGAACTCAACAACAACTTCTTCAAAACACAACACAACACCACCAATTGTCAACAACAAGTAACAACAAACAGCCAGCCACAAGGTACCACAACTATGGTCAATATTATAAGCTCAATCTTTAGATCTTGACACCTTTAGTGTTGGTGAGAAAGAAACCAACACTAGGAACACTCTATACAAGAAAAATACTACAAGATCTAGCCAAAAAAAACAAGAAAATCTCGGCCCATACAACAACATATCACAATTTTTGGCCAAGAACACAAAGGTAGCAGATTTGACTATTTCTGAAATTTTCAGATTTCAGTTTTTTTTTTTTTTTGTAGTTTTCAAGTCTCAAGCCCAAGATTGATCTTGTTAGAACAAAATCAAAGATGGCTTTGATACCAAATGATACACTACTAACTTGGAGCGTATCAAATCTGCCACAAAATCAGTCCAAACACACTACAATTTCGAGAGCTTGAAGATAACAACTCCAATATGTGAAGACAACAACAATCACAAAATTTTAAAGAAATACCAACACCAAAACAGTAGCTACACAAGGAGAACAAGAAGATAACAATAACATTAAACAATGGTTCAACAACACAAGATGATAGATTACAAGAGTACAATGTTAACAACAAGAACAACAAATGGTAGTAACTATAGTGAATCGAAAATCAGCCCCACACGGCTTCACTAAGTTACTACAAAGTTTCAAGAGTACAAAATGAAAGATAGTAACTTGACACAAAGATATCTTAGAATCTATGAACCCTAACTTGAAGATAGGACCCTAAGACCAAAAGATTTCAGTACCAAGTTCTTACTTAGACCAAGAGGAACTCATGAAACTCAAGATCTCAAGTTTCTAGCCAAGAAACAACACAAGTGTAACTACACTTGTTGGACAGATTTCAGGTTCTACTCTCAAGAACAAGAGAGAGAGAAATATTCAATGTTACAAGACTTGTTGTTGTGAAATATGAAGAATGAACTAAGTGCTGAAAATAACCCTAATAGCATCTATTTATATTACACACAAAATGAAGGAAAAATGACCTTCCTACCCTTCAGTCATGGGGTGCCCTTAGAGTGTAGTTTATTACACTTCAAGGTTCATTTTCACACTTAAAAACGTTGAAGCTCTTTGGCGGATCAAGTACCAACTCACACACAGCCATTTGCATGAATATGGCTTGTAGTTTTTGTAACTCCCGAGCTTGGCTTCGTGTGAATGGTCGAGAACGTATTGGACAGCTTTGTACACCCGTATCATCACCCAATAAAACCCCACATTCATAAAGCACTAAAGAGAGGTTGTTTATCATTCATAATGTACTCGAACACTTCCAAAGCTCTCTTAAATTCCTTCAAGCGACAATACTTAGGGTTTCCAAGAAGTAGGTCTTCCAAGGGCTCAAGGGTTGAATTCTTCCCATGAAACTTGGTATTTCAGAAATGTTACTCTCTCCTATAAATTAATTTGCTAAAAGCATAAATTTTAATGTGTTGTTCATATGGTATTGAGGTTGGTTTTGAAAATATGGGTTAAGGGGTTTTGTATAACTGTTGTTTATGTTATGTTTTATGTTTGTCCTTGCATGGTTTATATTTTAATGTTGGTTTTAAAATGAATTGACGTATGGGATTGGTGAACAAACTAAGAGATTGTGATATCCTGAACTTGTGACTTTTGAAGTGGTTATGACCTAATCGTAACCCCTATTGTGGAATAGGTTTTGAATATGAAAAGTATGCCTATTGAACTACTCTTATACTATTATATAATCTAAAGAGTCAATGAAGCATAATGATTTTGAATTGAACCTTATAGGGTTGTGAAATTCCCCAGGTTAATGTATAATTGAAAATAAAGGGATTACGAATTCCCCTAAGTGATGATAATTGGTGTGGCATATTTATGTTACCTTGCAAGTGTAGTTGGTATAGCGATACCAACAATGTATGCCCTAATGTGTAATGTGGTTCAATGAATGGAAATGTGTGATAATTGTCTCAATTGGGCTTTAATGGTGGTTGTGTAGCTGAGTTGTGAAGGTGGAGGTCCCGAGGGACCCATACTAGAAACCGTGGTTGCTGATGCGGGGGTCCATATGACTGAGTGGTTCGAGTCTCCCATATTGTTATCGCTTAATTGGATGGTTCGAGTTCCCAATTATGACTGAGTGTATATGTATACTCTCTGGTTCGTGTGGCCACACACACAGGAGGCCTATAAGCTGGGGGAGAGCTGGGCCCATATAGCCTGTGGTTCCTTCTTATGTTATGATGGTTGAGTTATAAATAGGTTAATGTTTTAAAGTGCATATTAAGCCTTGTTCCTTATCCCAGCACGTGATGTATATTTATATATTTGCATATAATTATGTGCATTAGATTTTGATTGATTTTGAATTGTTGATTACGCTATTATTATGCTCCCTTAACCTTGAGTTTTGTGCTAATGTTCACCCCACTAACAACCTTCAGATGATATATACCTATGTGATGCAGGCATCAGAGAAACTTCTACCTTTCCTGTGCAAAGTTAGGTGGATCAACTCGATTCGTCAATTCACTGCACTGAAGTAGTGAGCTTCCATTCGCTGGAAGACTTAGACATTGCATGAGATCTTATCTTAGATTAGAGTTGAGAGTTTCATTATATTAACATTATCATTGTCATTGTTATCTGTCAGAGTCGGGGACATGTCCAGACCAAGAATAGATTTTGATCTTTTGTTTGAAGGCTTTTATGGATTACTGTGGACTTGGGTGATGTTGATCAGTTGTTTTGGCCAGTTAATGGTTATCGATTATAGACATACCCTTTATTCTTTAAACTTATATTGTTATATATTTGGAATTCATCAGATATGGGGATATTATGTTGTTTGGTTAGGTGCATAGGGGTGCTCTCTGGTCCATGTGGGACTTGAGATACCCCTCATGGAAAGACCCTGGTTAGTATCGTGAAAAAGATGGTATTAGAGCCTAGGTTTAGTGTCATTAAATATCCATAAAGTTGTGTCAAGAAGAGTCTCTTTTATAAGTGTATAGCGCTTCACACTTATAAGGGAGAGGATATGAGGTATTTAGGAATATTTTCCTTTCTTGTTGTTCTATTTCAAGATATAGAATCAAAGGTATTGAATCTCCTCTAATTTTCATATATTCTGTTTTCCAATCGCCTTCAAGAAGATCTGATGCTCATGGAAACTCTTCTGTCCCATTTGAGATAATGTCGAGGAAACTCATCTCTACTGTATGAGTTCAGAACCAGTCAAGGGCCACTACTTCTTATTGACCTAAGGGAGCTCCACCGGTTCCCCTATCCCTCCTCAGGTACCCCAGGCTGGCGCATCTAATGTTGAGTTTCACCAGTCAATTCATTTGCTTACCCAGTTGGTAGCCTCCCAGATTGAGTATGTTGCTTCTGTTGCTTTATCCTCCAAGGCCACTAGAGTTGGCCAACTTATGAGGTTGAGTCCTCCTACTTTTACTGGTTCTAAAGTTGAGAAAGATCCTTCAAATTTTATTGATGAGAAGGAAAATATCTTTCGTGTGATGCATGGTACTGATGTGGAGGGTGTAGTGTTTGTAGCTTATTAATTGAAGGATGTAGCATACCAATGGTAAGAAGAGTGGGAATAGTCTTAGGGTGATTATGGTGAGTCCTCTCTGTGGGATGACTTCTCTAGTGTTTTTCTTGATCGTTTCTTTCCTCAGGAGTTGAGAAAGGCGAAGGATGAGGAATTCATGAATTTGAAGCAAAGAAGGATGACAGTAAAAGAGTATGCCTTGAAGTTTCATCAGTTGTTGCGTTATGCTCCCGTGAAGTTTACCTCTAGGTTGTCTCATAAATTATCTTGGGTGTAAGGTTGACTTGTTGAACAAGGATATGGATATCTGTAGACTTGTAGTGCATATGCAACAAGTGAAAGAAGAAAAAAAACAATTGGAGATAAGTAGAAGGTAAAATAAAAAGTTTCGCTACTCAGATTAGGATGAGAGTCAGCAGAAGAGTGGTAGAGATATTGAGAAGTGGGCTAAAAAGAAATAGGGCAGTTCTGGTTCCTACTCTATGGCTAGTGCTCCTTATCCAAAGTCGCCAGGTGATTGTTGTTCTAAGTAAGATAGTGGGTTTAGAGCTCCAGGAGCCCAGTGTTAGGCTAGTGAGGCTCAGTAAGCTCCCTTGTATCGTCCTTACAGATTTTGTGGTCAGGTGCACCGTGGTGTTTGTGAAGAGGGGATGAACAAGTGATTTAAATGTGGTCAGATTGGTCATATGCAGAGGGATTATCCTTCTAAGGTTGCTTCTGAGGAAAATAAGATTTTTGTCGCTACTTCATCAACTTCCGCACCAAAAGGTGTTGCTTCTAGTTTAGGCTCCGACACTGGATGAAATTATTTGTAGGCTTTTGCCATTTACCAGGATTCTGAAACATCCACCGATGTTATTACTATTATGCTCAAACTTTTCTCTCATGATGTATATTTCCTAGTTGATCCCTGTTGTGCTATCTCTTATGTGACCCCTTATGTGGCTATCTATTTTGGCTTTGATCCTGAATGTATTTTGGACCTTCTCTCTGTGTCCACCCTGGTTAGTGACTCTATTACGGCTTAAAGGGTCTATAGGGGTTGTTTGATGTCGGTCTATGGTAGGGAGACCTTGGTGGATCTGATAGAGTTGGACATGTTAGACTTTGATGTGATTTTGGGAATGGCTTGGTTGCATTCATTCTATAGTCTCTTAATTGTCAGACTTGAAGGGTCACTTTCCCTTTTCCAAATGAGCCGGTGATTGAATGGGAAGGTAGTTCCCTAATACCTAAGGAAAGGTTTATTTCGTATCTTAGAGCCTGAAAATTAGTTTTCAAAGGGTGCCTCTACCACTTAGTGCATGTTAAGGATTCTAGATCCAAAGGTCTTTCTTTGTAGCCTGTCCCTGTGTTCAGTGAACTTCTCGAGGTGTTTCCTGATGATCTTCTTAGTATTTCTCCAGATAGGGAAATTGATTTTTAGGATTGATCTTCTTTCGAACACTCGTACTATTTCTTTCCCTCTTTACAAAATAAATCCGATTGAGTTGAATGAACTCATGGAGAAGTTGAAAGATCTTTTTGACAAGTATTTTATCCTCCCTAGTGTGTGCTCTTGTTCTTTTTGTGCATAAAAAGGATGAATTTACTGTCAACTGAATAAGGTGACCGTGAAGAATAAGTATCCCCTTCCAAGAATTTATGATCTGTTCGATCAACTCCAGGGTGCTAAGTTTTTTTCTAAGATTGATCTTTAGTCGGGTTATCATCAGTTGAAAATTAGGGTAGTGGATATCCCTAAGACTGCTTTTCGAACATGGTATGGTCATTTTGAGTTTTTGGTGATGACCTTTGGATTGACTAATGCTCCAATAACATTCATGGATCTTATAAAATAGGTTTTTCATCAGTTCTTGGATTTGTTCGTGATTGTAGTTATTGATGAAATTTTGGTGTATTCGGAGAGTGAGTTAGATCATGTCGATCACCTTCTCCTTGTGTTCCACACCCATAAGGAGCAATAATTGTATGCTAAATTCTCCAAGTGTGAGTTTTGGTTAAATGTTGTGACCTATATGGGTCATGTTGTTTCTAGTTAAGGGATTATGGTGGATCCACAAAAGGTTACAGTGGTTAAGAAGTGGACTAGACCCACAAAACTAACCGACGTTCAGAGTTTCTTGGGTTTAGCTGGTTATTAAAGAAGGTTTGTGGAGAGTTCTCTTTTATTGCTGCTGATCTGAGGTGGATTTCTACACCTCAGAATTGTAATCCAGGCTTATTTAGCTTTGTTTTAATGACTTATTGTGTACTTAATGTGCTAATAATGAAATACTTGATCATATAAGTGTTAAAGTACTTGATTGAAATGTTTAAGGTGTTTTTTAAAAAATTTTGAACTTAAATTGGTCACTTAATGTCTAAACTAGAAAACTAGTGTTACTAGCTTGAGCTAGGTGTTGATCTAGTTGATCTCGATGGATTATAGTGTGTGAAAAGATTTCATAATGGTATGATTGTGTAAATATGTTTGAAACAACTTTTTTTTAATGTTTAAGGTTCAATTGAAACAAGCCAAGAGTCAAAACTAAGTTAAAGATCAAAAAAGGCAAAACTGGTATTCTTACCTTAAGTTTCTAGTTCACTGTCTCGGATGTTGTGTTGTTTTGAGCTCTAATTCGTGGTGTTTCATTATATAGGATGATTTTTGAGTTGAATATGATGATTTGTGGATGATAAACATGCTGGAAATCAAGTGGAAACACCACCACAAGGTTTGGAATGGATGGAAAAAAGCAAAGGACGATTTGACGTAAAACGGACCCCTTGGAGTTTACTAGCATGTCCCGGGGCGTATCCACTGCTATGGGGTTCATTCCACACATAGGGAGATTCCTAAGGAACCTAAAATAGTGTGTATCCACTATTATAGTGCATCGCGCACCCTAGGTACTGCGATAAGTGGCGTAACGCGGACCCATGTCAACATCGGTAAGATTGTCCTCCTATAAACAGGACACTTGAACTTGATGCAAAATACCTTGGAGGACTTGGAAACTTGGACGTAGGCTGTAAAACACTTCAATAGGGATTTTCATTCTTTACTTTAGTTTGTTTATGGATTTTATCATGTATCTATCGTGATTACAGTTATGTCCATGAGAGGCTAAAAGCCTCTTTTCCGGTGTTAAGGCCAAGAACATGAATACTTTTTCTATGAATTGATTTGGTTTTTATTGTTTATCATTATTTTTTGTCTATTTATCCTTTTTATCACTATTTTAAGGATTATATACCCTTAGAATACATCCATAGTCAACTTGTGAGCTCAAAAGGAGGAACAAAAAGATAGTACGTAGAGATGAATAAAGTAAGATTATAATCTTCTATAGAAAGATGTTGTTATTTTCACTTAGGATAGGAATGTACCTAAGTTCCCCATTTGGTTCATTATGGGATGTAATATAAATGCATTTAGCTTATCTCTCACATTCCTTCTCAACATTACAGTTGTGGGTCTAAGTTAGATAGGTGATTAAAGGCTCGAGAGACCATGAACATAATATAAACCCCATGAATCAATAACCAAGATAAGTAACCTAATCAATAAAGTTTAATAGCACAGTATGATTGTTCGTAGAGCCTTAACTCTGGGTTTCTCCTAATTGATTGTCCAAGCATTTTACTTTACAACATTGTTTACTTTACTTTTACTTTACAACTCTAAAACTTTTTCAATTATTTTTACACCACTTTATTTTCAATAGTGAACTAGAATTGGATAGTTGTTTGACACAAGTCCTTTTGGGATTGATATTCGACTTTATTTAAGGCTATTGTATTACTTGGTGAGACCACATACACTTGTGTGTGCGCTTAGGTGCAACAGCTACCCCATTGACTAAGTTGACTTAGAAGAAGGTGAAATTTTTATGGTCTGATGCTTATGAGGGTAGTTTTGAGAACCTAAAGGATAAGTTAACTTCGGCTCCGATCTTGACTTTACCTGAAGGCACTGATGGGTTTGTTATCTATTGCGATGCATCTCAGGTGGGACTGGGTTGTGTCTTAAAGCAACATGTCAAGGTGGTGGTTGCTTATGTTTCAAGACATCTAAAAGTTCATGATAAGAATTATCTGACACATGATTTAGAATTATCTTACCTGTAGATAAATGGGAAAGCAAAAAGGATAATTCAGGCTTTGGCAGATATGCTTCAGGCTTGTGTTTTTTATTTTTCTGGTAGTTAGGTTGACCACTTTTCTCTCATAGAATTTGCCTTAAACAATAATTTTCACTTTAGCATTGGTATGTCTCTGTTTGAGGCCTTATATGGTAGGAGGTTTAGGTCTTCTATTGGGTGGTTTGAGGTCGGTAAAAATAAGTTATTTGGTCCTAATTTGGTTCACCATACTATGGATGTGGTGAAGGTGATTTGAGATAGACTTAAGGCCGCCCAAAGTTGTGAAAATTCCTATGCAGATGTGAGGTGAAAGAAGTTGGATTTCATTATCGGTGAATGGGTGTTCTTGAAGGTGTCTCCGATGAAGGGGGTGATGCATTTTGTTAAGAAGGGAAAACTCATTCCCCATTATGTTGGTCCATACTTGGTCTTGAAGAGGGTTGGTAATGTTTCATATGAACTGTAGTTACGCTCTAGTTTGAGCTCAATTTATTTGGCATTTCTTTTTTTGATCTTGAGAAAGTATGTGTGTGATCCTTCTATTATTGTTCCTTTGTAGGAGGTAGGTACTTTGGATTCCTTGTCTTATGTGGAAGTCCTAATTGAGATTTTGGATCGGCAAGTCTATTGGTTTCAAACCAAGGATGTTGCATTAGTAAAAGTTCTTTGGAGAAACCAAAAGGTTCAAGAATCTACTTGGGAAGCCAAGGAGGACATAAAGTCCAAGTATCCATTCTTGTTTCCCGTTCTGAATAATCGGTCTTGAGGTATGTGTATTTCTTATTTCTATTTTCTGTCTTTGTTAAAGGTAAGTGTGGGTGTGTGTAGTCAAATCATGCTGATAAGTGACCTATCTTATCATTCGAGGATGAATGATCCTAAGGGAGAGAATGTAATGCCCTGAGTTTTTGGTCCTTAAAATTTTCAAAAATTTTATCATCACTGTTCTGACTATGACCCCCTTGACGAGTCGTAGGGAGTTTTAATGACTCATTGGACTTGAATCATAACCAAATTATTTAGTGTGTGGCTGAGTTCTGCTCTGAGTATGAGTGGCTCACTATAAGTCGTAACAACTTGTTATGAGTCGTTAAGTGTAAATTGTAGGATGTCTAGTGTTCACCCCAAATAGTTGCTAGGTTGACAATGACTGGACCTTACGAGTCGTTGACTCCCATTACGAGTCATATAGGTTAAGTCATAGGGTCAATAGATCATGAGTGCCTTGAAGACGATCCTAGCTATGACTTGTGTCGGAGATTCATTATGAGTCTATATGATTCGTTTAGTGACTCATAGTCACTGACGACTAAATTTTAGTTTTTAAATTAAGGACTATTTTAACAATTCTTATCTCACCCAATTAACACCCACGTTCATAAAGAACTTAGGAGGGGTTGTTTCTAATTCATAAAGTACTCAAATACTTCCAAAGCTCTCTTAAATTCTCTCAAGTAGCTTAGGGTTTACAAGAAATAGGTTATATAAGGGCTCAAGTGTTGAATTCTTTTCGTGAAACTTGGTATTTCAGGCATGTTACTCTTCCCTAGATATTAATTTGCTAAAAGCATAAGGTTTAATGTGTTGTTCATATGGTATTAAGGTTGGTTTTGAAAAGATGGGTTGAGGGTTTTATATGTGATGTTTCATGTTAGTCCCTACATAGTTTATGTTTAAATGATGGTTTTAAAATGAATTGATGCATAGGATTGGTGAATACACTAAGGGATTGCGATTTCCCCAAACTTGTGACTTTTGAAATGGTTATGACCCGACCTCAACCACTATTGTGGAATTGGGTTTGAATATGAAAAGTATGCCTATTGAACTACTCTTGAACTATTGCAAAATGTGAAGAGTCAATGAAGTATAATAATTTTGAATTGAACCTTATGGGGATTGTGAATTCCCCTAAGTGATGATAATTGGTGTGGCATATTGATGTTACCTTGCAAGTGTAGCTGGCATGACGATACCAATAATTTATGCCTTAATGTGTAATGTAGTTCAATGAATAGGAATATGTGATACTTATTTTAATTGGGCTTTAATAGGGATTGTGTAGCTGAGTTGTGAAAGTGGAAGTCCCGAGGGACCTACACTGGAAATCACGATTGTCGATGCAGGGGTGTATATGAATGGGTAGTTTGAATCCCCCTTATTTTTACCACATGATTGTGAGGTTCGAGTCCCCTATATTTTATCACATGATTGGGTGCTTGTGTCACCTTGATATGCTGGGAGGTTTGAGTGCTCCATGGTACAAATATATACCTTTTGGTTCTTGCAGCCACACACACTATGGCCCTACCGGTTGGGGGAGAGTTGGGCCTATATAGCCCATGGGTTCCATCTTATGTTATGATGATTGAGCTACATAATCCATGCTAAAGTTTTAAAGTGCATATTAAGCCTTGTTCCCTATCCCTGCACGTGATGCATATTTATATATTTGCATATGATTATGTGCATTGGATTTTTACTGATTTTGAAGTGCTGATTATAGCATTATTTTGATCCTTAACCCCAAGTTTCATGCTAGTCTCCACCCCACTAACCGTCTACGGATGCTATATCCTAATGCGATGCAGACATCAAAGATACTTCTACTTTTCCTGTTCAAAGTTATGTGGATCAACTCGGTTCGTCGGTTTGCTGCGGTAAAGTGGTGAGCTTCCATTCTCCAGAAGAATTAGGCATTTCATCAGATCTTATCATAGATTATAGTTGAGAGTTTCATTATCATTAATAATATCATTGTCATTGTTATCTGTTAGAGTCGGGGACATATCCCGACCAAGACTGGTTTTTGGATCTTTTGTTAGAAGGCTTTGTTGGATTACTATGGACTTGGGTGATGTTACTCGGTCGATGGTTATCGGTTATAGATATACCCTTTATTCTTTAAACATGTATTGTTATATGTTAGGAATTCATCCGACATTGGGGATATTTTGTTGTTTGGTTAGGTGCACAAGGGTGGTCTTCGGTCCGTGTAGGACTTGAGATACCCATCACGGTCAGGCCCTGGTTTGGGTCATAACATATGTACTAGTTTGGAAGAATTGAATTAGCTTGCAAGCATATTGGTATGACGATACAAAGTTGGTAAATGCCTTAATAAAGAATCCTAGATTAATTGTTAGGTTTATTTGCAAACTATTTTAATTTGGGCTTAAAGGGAATTGTGTAGCTCACTCTGAAGGTGGAGTCCTGGGAGGAACAAAACTGGAAACCATATTTGGCAACGTGGGGGTCTATATAACCGTGTGTATGGATACACACTATATTTTGGGTGGATATCGCCTTAGTGTCTTTAGCCTTTCCCCAATTCATGTGGCTAACTATACTAGGGCCCTTCTAGCAGGGGGAACTGGATTCTTATATACTGTGTATTCCTTTAGGATGGAGCAAGCTTCACAGTTAAGGTTAATAGTTTAAAATCTCATGTTCATGACCCTTGTCCCTATCCGACATTCTATATATGTATATATAAATGTTGTGAATATGGTTATGACTATTTTTTGCAATGGCATTATTTTATACATTCCGTCGTGTTACATGTCAATGCTCGCCCCACTGACCTTTCCTGGATGCTCCATCATTTTATGATGTAGGGTTCAAGGGTTTTTTATTGCTTCTATGCAACGTTAGGTGATTTGGTACTCCCATGGATCTGCTATGAAGTGGTGAGCCTCTATCTTTTGAAAGAACTAGTTATTTCACTTAATTTCCTTATTCTTAGCAACCCTTTTTGGGTTCATTTTGGTCATAGTTGGGGGCATGTCCCGTCTTTGTTGGTATTTCTGGTTTAGAGGCTTTTGTTGATAGTATTGAAATATTTTGGGTTGTTTGTTTGACTCTTAGATTTTTTTGTTTTATCTATCTTTATTACTATTTTTGTTAGATTCATCTGTTTTCATTTGTGGTGCTCCTAAGGTAAGGTTAAGGAGGTGGCCTCCGACCATCGGTGGGCTTGAGATAACCGTCACAACCAAGCCCTAGTTCGGGTTGTGATAGAAATCGAATTGACCATGCATTGAGAAACGAGATTTTCTCTAAATTTAATTTGGTATTTAATTCCCTACGCTATATATTTCCATTTTCTAGGATTATTTTACTACCTACAATATATATAGCCACTGCCCAAGCTTATTTTACTATCTTTCAATTTATAGAGCAGACTATTATTGTTCTTATTATATTTCTTGGGTTTTGAAGCAATTAAACTTGGAATTTGAAGACAATTGAGTTCTTGAATCTATCTTTGTAAGATAATTCTTTGCTTATGAAATATATTACTTTATTTGTCTCAAAAGATAAATGTGGGTAATTTCCCACAACTAGTGTAGTGGGATCCATGGAGAATTAACATCTTTAGGGCCAGTATCGAATAGTACCATCGTTTGTATTGTCAAATCTTTCATCATAACCAAATTTTTAATGGCTGCAAAAACTAAAATCTTCCTTAGGGTTAGATTGATTGATTTCAGAGGTTAAAACTAAAAAAAAAGATTCGATAATAAGGATTCAAGATATTCATGTCCCGTCTAATACCCCCTCCCTTCCATTTTATGTGTCATCATTTCCTTTTTTGTCCGTCCTAAAAGAAATGTCACCTTTCCTTTTTTGGTAACTATTTTAAGGCACAATTCCACCTTTTTCTTACTGTCCCACTTCTAATGCCCCACTTAAATTCAAAATAATAGTTGTACATTATTTTAATAAAGTACAATTTGATAAAAAGCATCAAGTCTTTACTTATTTCTTAAACACCGTGCCCTGTCAAACTATGACACATAAAATGGGATGGAGGGAGTAGTTAATGTTGTAGTGTGAATAGCCAACTTAGGGTAATTATTGAGTTGTGAATTTTCATTACTTGTAGGATGAGATAATTTGAGTAAATATCATCTAATTAGGTTGATAAATGATGTTTCCCAAGATTACATCCCCAAGAAGTAAAATGTGGTCGTTGTCAAATATATAATCCAACAAAGGTTGGGGTCTAACCCACTGAGAATAGAACGAATCTTTATCACGAACTTCCTAAAGTAGCAAAAAATGTAAAAAAATAAATGGGGGGATTTTGTGAGAACAGTAACAGTAGTAATAGATATTGATTGCTTAAGGTTGAAATCAATATGAGATGAATACTAGGACTATGTTCCCTCTGACTTCCTTACTCTGTAGAATTATCGTGCCCATCCAACTCTCCTAAAACCTTTCATGTAGAATATGATAAAATATGTATCACAAACTGTCTTGTGAATGCCTTTGTTGAATTTCACTCATTACCTTTTGAGTCTTAGAGTGTCAGCTTGCTAACCCTTGTCCTAGATCCTAAATCAATTATTACCTTTTGGGTCTCAAGTTAATTAGATAAAGGTTGATAGATTCAATTATTATTATGATCTTCTTTTCCTAATATCAACCTCTCTTATGGAGATGGTGTCGAATATATGCAGGTTCTTAACTTCTGCAGTCGTTAAGAAAGCAATCAAACAGAAGAAAATCACAATACATGCAAAATATCAATCGAGAATGACTTTGCACTTTGTCTTCTTAGTTATTCAATAAGGGTTTCCACAACCCTAGTTAGAGGTTTTAGCTGACCATGTTTGTAAGAACATTCATTGAGTTCGTAGAAGAAAGCATATGAATAATCTTACAATAATTGAAGAATAAAAACCAGAATCTTAAATCAATATCTAACTGTAAAAACTAAGAACAATGGATTCCAAGATCAAAATTCAAATCTCAAAATCAATATAGTGTTGTAAGTATAAAAAGTGCATAAACTAATACAAAAACATACAAGGGGTATTTATAGTTGAACTAGAAAACCTAAGAATACTATCCTAAATGAAATAGGAAAATAATGTCGGCAGTGGTAGTGCCTCAGAAAATGACTCATCTAGACTGACGATGACTCATTCTCAGCTCCGTATTCTATCTTCTATGCTCCTTGGTGATGACTCATCATGTCTCCCTATGAGTCATTGTCTAGACTCATTGCCTCTCCAATAATTTTTTATCTCTCAAATCTTTTCTCTAAATGCTCAAAACGGTCAGCACGATGAGTCATAGTCAAATCCTACAGCTCGTCACCAACATAGTCTCCACTAGGATCATACTTGTATACTTCAGGATTTTGTCACAACTTTTCTTAGAACGATCTTCCCTACAACTCGTAGTCAGATCATATGATTAATAGCTAGTATGAACTTTATTCCTATCTCAAATTTCTTCACTATTCACTCTATGGCTTTGGATGACGAGACGTAGCATAACCCAATGACTCGTTGTCCAAGCATAGCCTTCAATTTTTGGAGTTTTTTTCTTCCTTTATTTCTTTTACTCACTTTCGACCTTGTTTTCCCGCAAAAAAACACAAATCATATTACATCTAACAAAAAGGGCCTAAGTACTTACATATTTTTTGGTTTTAAGCATCAAAAGTGCCATGAAACCATGACACATCAACACCCAAAACATAGAACATTTACATGTCCTCCGGCAACTAACACAAAAAAACACAACATTATGATGCATAACTAAGAGAAACGTAAGACATCTATGGCAGTCAACTCAATTTCATCTACAAAACTCTCACCTCTCCTATTTTAAACTTTTCAAAACCAACTATGCTGATCTATGTAGCACAACAGTATGCCACAAAGGAATCAAGTTATGGCATTATATTAGCAACAAACAATCAAGCAAATAAGAAAGTTACAGTGTCAAATAGATGAGTACTTGACAACACAACCGACATACTCTCACAGAAAGAAGTCTCATATCTCATAATGTCATCATGAATATAAATACAAGGTGTCACGAACCGAGGTTACCCCCAAGTCGTAACACGGTACTTAAGGCCAAAAGTGGCCCCAAGCTAACCCTTGATCTAGTACCTGCTGTGAGAACTGAATACAATGATAACACAAGCAACATATGTGAAAGATAAACTGATAAAAACTATGTTAAGATAAAATATAGAAACAATACTTAACATGTTTAAAACTACACATAGAATCGATAAATGAGTCTGACTGTCTGAATATTTGATTGTCTAAATACCTGAAAACCTCTAAGACATAAAGTGCTGATGGGAAAAGCCCCCAACTAACTCCGACTGACTGAAATGAAAGAAATATAGAGAATAACTATAGATATTTGTCCTTGATGGATTAACTCACTATAACTGCTGTTGATTGGTACGAGCTGACTAAGGGAGATTGGGGAACTGAGTGTTTGAATCTATATTATGAAATCAATATAGTGCAAAAGATAGCATACGATTAGTACTTTGAATGTACTAGTATGTAAGATAGGTACAACTAAAATACATATGAACACGAAACATAGATGCATGAACATGTAAAAAGAATGCAAGACTAAGTAAAACATGTATTGAAATAATCTGTAAACTAAATGACTAAAAAGCTGATAACTGAATACTTAGTTATGCAAACCTGATTTGATATGGTAAATACTATACCGAGACTGTGGGAGCTAACTACAATCAACATGCCCCAATCTGAGCTATTGAGTTCTAACCTATAACCTAGTTCGAAGGGTGCTGGTACCTTTCCAGGGGTACCAACACATGACTGACAATGTGGATCCACAAGGATGATGTCCAGAAGGACGAGGGTGTCATGCCTCTACTAATGTGTGACCCCTCATAATCTATGGTGGCGCCGTAGATGTAGAACTTAGGGACTACTACTGACGACTAATGCCTAACTAACGGGGGAGCCACCATCCCTGCGTTCACTTGGTGCTAAGTGTTACTTCCAACTAAATAACACTGGTATTATTATTTGTTTAATATGTTATGATACTGTACTGATAAGTGCTCAACATAAACATGGTAATCTAAATATGCTAATGAAATCATGATCTGACTGACTTGTTTCTTTAAAATGGAAACATGTAAAAATATATAGGTACCGGGTGTTCATAACCCTCCAAAACTGAATGATACTTTAAATACAATAATATCATTTAAAAAATTGCAAGGAAATTCATGATTCAAAGACCCAAAACAATATAAATTTCACTAAACTAATGATCCATGAATTTGAATACAGGAATATGATAAACTTAGGAGGACAATATGTTCACATGGTTTGATTCATGAATTGGTGAATTAACATGGTGTCAACTGAATATGACATGGGTGATTTATATTAAAGCATTGAATAACATAATTCATATGGGAAACATATGGGTATTGATTGAATTCAAAACTAGTAAGAAAATTTGACTAAATTCATGATTAACATTAATATTATCATGAAAGAGAATAAGAAGTTCAAACTTGAACAAAAAAGGATTTTGGGACTCAATGGGTGGAAAGAACCCATTGATGAATACCCTATATACGTTAATTGCTTGATTTCTTGAAGAAGAAGCTTGGAATTTGGACCTTGATTGAATCCTTGGAAAGATGCTTGAATTTATGTTCTTATGAATGGGGATGAATTTTACCTGTTAACTAATGGGGAATGGGGCAAATAATGCCCTTCTTGGGGCTTTTAATTCATTAATTGAGTGTTTGGTGAGAGGGGAAAGGGAAAAAAATACCCCCTTGTACATTTAATGAGGCTATAGAAAAAACACAACCTCCGTGGCACGGAGGCTAGCCTCTATGAAACGACGGTATCACGGAGGCTAACCTCCATGCTGCGCGATGTATAGCAGAGTTCCTGCCTCTGTGACACACCCAATCACGGAGGCATTCTTCCTTAGTGGTTAAAAAATACCTCGAACCTATTTCAAAAATTCCCAAACTTTCCCTAATAACCCTTTTGACATCCCCAAACATGTTTTAACTCAAAAATAAACATTTTAAACTCGGGCAGGCAAAAATTAAAATCCTCGAATCTTGGAGTCTTAAAATGGCTAAGTCTTTTATACCTCGTGTGAAATTAAAGCCTTGGACTCCTTTAAACATGCATCTAGGAGTTGGAAACGTGTCTAGAATCTTGCGGGGTATTATAATATCTCTCTCTTGGTATCATTCATCCCAGAATAAAACTTTTAAAGCTGATATACTAAGAAAACTGAGATCGTACTCTGAATGCTTATGAGCTAAATTATGATTAAATAACTGAATCTAAAATATGATACATGGACTAAATTGAATTCACTAATGAATGCAACGACCTGTGGATGGTTATATAACTGAGATAGAAAACAAAAGAATCACTTAGGGAAAACCATTACCTCACACTGGATCTGAATTCATAGAGAAGAGATGAGCATACTTGGCTCACATGTCTACCTCGGCTTCCCAAGTAGCTCCCTCAACAAACTGATTTTGCCATAGAACCTTAACTAAATGGACTTCTTTACACCTCAACCTATGAATCTGACGGTCAAGGATTTCAACTGCGAATTCTTCATAGGAGAGACTATCTTTCACATCTACACTCTCTAAAGGAACACTATAGAAGGTGAGTCACCAGTACATTTCTTTAACAAAGAGATATGAAACGCCAAATACATTGAAGCCAAATCTATAGGAAACTTTAACTCATAAGCTAGCTTCGCAAAATGGTTCAAAATCTTGTATGGTCAAACATAGCGAGGAATAATTTTCCCCTTCTTTCCAAGTATCTTCACCCCTTTCATTGGCAAAATTTTTAGATAAACCAAGTCACCAACATCAAACTCAAGATCTCTTCTCCTCATATTAACATAAGATTTTTGATGACTTTAAGCTATCTTTTCCTTTCTTAGATTAACTAAACTTTCTCCATTGCCTCATATACTGAATTTGTCCCTATCATAACCGCCTCACCTACTTCAAATAAACCAATAGGAGATCTGCACCTCTTTCCATAGACGGCCTCAAATGGAGCCATTTGAATACTAGAGCGATAACTGTTATTGTAGGAAAACTAAATCAAAGGTAGGTGGTCATCTAAATTACCCTTAAAGTCGATAACACAAGCCCTCAACATGTCCTTTAAAGTCTGAATGGTGTGCTCTGCCTGACCATCTAAGGATGAAAGTTGTACTGAGATGGACTTAGGTACCAAGACCCTTCTGAAAATCCTTAAAAAATAAGAGGTAAACTGAGTACCTATATCTAAAATAATGGTTAATAAAACCCATAGAACATTACCAACTCCATGATATAGTGTCTAGCATAATCCTCACCTGAATACGAAGTATAAACTAGAAAGAAATAGGATAACTTTGTCATTCTATCTACAATAACCCAAATTGAATCATGCTGATAATGCATACGAGGTAACCCTATAAAAAAATCCATGTTAACCACCCCTCACTTCTAAGTGGGGATACTACACTCCTAAAGCATACCATTAGGACTTTGGTGCTTAACCTTAATCTACTGACAATTCGATCACTTAGCCACAAACTCCACAATATCTTTCTTCATACCACTACACTAATAGATTTCCTACAAATCATGATACATCTTCGTGGCTCCTAGGTAAATAAAATATTGCACACTATGCGATTCAGCTAATATCTGCTATCTCAAAACATCAATACAAGGACACATAACCTGCCTTGACAATGAAGCATACCATCTCCCCTTTGGGATAAAACCTTAACCTTCTGATCCCTAACTACCTCCTTAAAATTGAATAAAAGAGGATACCTTTCTTGCTTTTCTTTCACTTCGACAACCAGTGAAGATTCTGAACCACTCTGAACCCATATGCTACCTTTACTGAATCAACCAACCGAACACCTAACATGTCAAGCTAATGAACCTCACATACTAACTCTTTCATATCATCCTCAATATGAATGACACTTCCCATAGACAATCTACTAAGGGCATCAACCACTATATTAGCCTTGCTCAGGTGATACAATACACTCATTTCATAGTCCTTTAACAATTCCAACCATCTTCTCTGATAGAGATTCAGGTCTTTCTACATGAACATAAAGTATAAGCTCTTATTATCCATAAACACATCAACATTAACCCCATAAAGTTAAGGCCTCCAAATCTTTAATAAAAAGACAGCTACTACCAACTCAAGGTCATGGGTCAGGTAATTTTCTCATGAGGCTTCAGCGGTCTAGAGTCATAGGCTATGGACTTACCTCACTGCATCAATACACAACTAAGATCAACTCTAGAAGAATCACAATAAACTACAAACCTATCTGTGCTATCTGGAAAAGTCAAGACTGGGGTGGAACTAAGCCGAGTCTTCAACTCTTGAAAACTCTTCTCGTAGGAATCTGACTAAAGAAATTTGACTTTATTTTGGGTTAATCAAGATATGGGAGAAGAAATAATAGAATATCCTTCAACAAACCATCTGTATTAGCCAGCTAAACCCAAGAAACTCCTAATGTCTGATGGAGAGATAAATCTGGGCCAGTTTCTTACTGCCTCAATCTTTTAAGGATCAACTAGAATGCCATCACTGTAAATGATGTGACCAAGGAAATCTGCTGACCTCAACGAAAATTCACATTTACTGAACTTAGAAAATAACTGATGAACCTTAAGGGTCTGAAATATACTCCTGAAATGGTCTACATGATCACCTTCACTACGAGAATAGACAAGGATGTTATCTACAAAGACTATGATGAACATGTCAAAGTACTACTTGAACACCCTGTTCATCAAGTCCATAAAAGCTATAGGAGAGTTCATTAGTCCAAAAGACATAACTAGAAATTCAAAGTGACCATACCGAGTTTGGAAGGTTGTATTTAGGATGTCACATTCTCTGACTCTAAGCTGTAATAGCCTAATCTGAGATCTATCTGCACCTTGAAGTAGGTCGAACAAGTCTCAATTCATGGGAGATGATATTTATTCTTTATTGTGAATTTTTTCAACTGAAGGTCATCAATGCACATTTTGAGGGAATCGTCTTTCTTGAGCATGAAGAGAACTGGAGCACCCATGGAGAAATGCTAGGCCTGATTAAACCCTTATCTAAGAGATCTTTCAACTGTTCATTTAATTTCTTAAGCTTAGATAGAGAAATTCTATAAGGTGGAATTGAGATAGGCTGGGTATCTGGGATGAGATCTATTCTAAAGTCAATTTCCCTTTCAAGATAGACTCCAGAAAGATCTTCAGGGAACACTTTTGGAAACTCATTCACTACTGGAACTGAATCAAGACTCAAAGATTCAGAATTAGAGTCCTTAACTTCGACTTGATGGTAAAAACATCCCTTGGGTATCATTTTTCTTGTCTCATAATAGGAGACAAACTGGCCCTTAGGCACTGAAGTACTAACCCTCCATTCAATAATGGGCTCATTAGGAAATTAGAATTGGACAATCCTATTTCTACAATCAACTAAATCGTAGCATGAGTGGAGCTAATCCATGCTGAGAATGACATCAAAATCAGTCATCTCTAACTCTAGAAGGTCAACTGAAATAATTTTTTGAGATATCATGATTGGGAAATTTCTGTATACCCATATGGATATAGTTAAACTACTCACTGGGGTAGATACTGAGAAAGGCTCTATTAATATGTCGGGACTAACACCAATGTCTATAGCTATATAATGACTCACAAAGGAAAGTAAACCTATGGGGTCTAACAATGCATAAACATGAAGATGGAAGATTTTTAAAGTCAGATCTGACAATGCCTACTAGTGGCACTAAAGATGGCACCCTACTTAGTATGGTAACCTGTTGGTGTTGCTAAAGAATTAGTCTGGCCTGACTTGCCATATCCAAAGAGCACATTACTACTTGTTCTACACTTACCCTGATGATTCTTACAACACTTCCAACAAAGAGGATTGGTGAGACCACTATTTATACTACCTTGGTACTTAGAGACTGACACACTATCCCTATTGTCTAGTATGAACTTAGGCACTAGCATACTAGCTGAAGATGGGGTTAGAGCTGAAGAATTCTGGTGAAATTGATAATGATTTCCACCATTAGACCTCCATTGTGCAAAGTTAAAGCTATTGGTTCTGTCCCTCTTATTCTCTCTTTCCTTCTATTTGAGCTTATCCCCCTCAATCTATTAAGCATGGACCACCAACCTAGAGCGATTCATCTTCTTTAATAACATGGCTATTCTGCACTCCTTAACTACTTCCTCAAAAACTCTCGATACGAACTTACTTATCTTGGGCCTAGAATCGACCACTACAGTTTGAGCATACCTGGTTAACTAAGTGAATTTAAGCTAGTATTCTTTCACACTCATTATACCCTACTTTAAATTAATAAACTCCTTCACCATAGACTCCCTCAACGTAAGTGGAAATAATCTGTTTAGGAAACTCGTGGAAAACTCCTTCTATACCATAGGTCCTACCTCAATACCTCTATCCTTCTTCCACTACTTAAACCAAGTATGAGTTACTCCCTATAACTGATAAACAGCTAAGTCAGCACTCTCACTCAAAGTGACACCCACAATGTTTGTTACCTTATGCATACAGTCTAGAAAATCCTATGGATCCACCTCAGACTTGGATCTAGAAAACACTGGTAGATTCATCCAAGTAAAGTCTCCAATCATTGGTGAAATTATATTCATCAATAGATTGGCTAGGGCAACAACATGCTGGTTATTCTGAGCAGCCACATAATGGTCCAAAGAAATGAAAGAAACCCTAAATTTAGCGTGAGAAACTTGTTAATTCAGGGTATCTTTCTGAACAGGCTATGGCACGGGCAAATACATGTTTCTTCTTTCGTTGTTTCATCTGGGAGACATTTTTTGAAAATAGATAAAGGATGAGTTAGAAAAGGGATTTCAATAGAGATCATGCTCTTTCGTACGACATGAATACTAAAAGAAGAGAAACTTTCTTAAAAGAACTCATAGCCTCTTACCCATAAGTGTGGTGCGTGTAACGCCCTAATTTTCTAAATCAAAATGCTACACGGTGCTTATGACCCCGAGGGACCACAAGCTAACCCATGACTAATATCTGTACCTGTACATTACAGATATAATGTAATAATACGGAAAACATGAACATGTAGGCCATAAGGTTCAACTGAATAAAGAATCTGTCAAAATATAATATCTATATGGGTGGAAGATACCCAAAATAGCTGAAAACTGAATCAAATCTGAACATAAGTCTGAATACTGAATCTGAAAGACTCTAAGTACTGTCTGAATAAGGAGTTGAAGGAACATGTCTCCAACTAACTCTGTCTAGCAAAACTGAGCTGAAATAATAAATGAAATAAACTAATATCGCCCTCGAATGGATGAGGACTCACTGCAACTCTGCGGCTGGATGCTACTGCTGATCTGGAGCTCGTGTCTCTGAACCTAAGGTGTAACATAAAACAAAGCACCATAGATAAAATACGATAGTACAACTGGAGTACTGAGTATACGAGTGAGGCAGGCTAATGGAAAAGGGTTTACATGCATGAAGAATGCTAACTGAATGACTGATATGAACGTGAGAGCTTAAACATACATGCATAGTAACTAAGATCGTGAGTACGTGATAGCTATATCTGTACGCTAATACATGGTTTACTGATAACTGACATGGCTGAAACTGTAGTTCTGATAACATGGGCGACTGTATCTGATAGTCTTAAATCTGATGAAACTATCTGAGTTCTGCACTATAACTGAATTTAACTATATTTGACGATCCTGGGATACTGATATCTGAAGAACTATCTGAGTTCTTTTACTGAGATTGAGTCTAAAATTGTGGGAGGTAGTTGTTTAACTGACATGCCCTATATGTGTCATTATGGCTAAGATGGGGTCCAATCTCTGCCCTGACTGGAAGGGTGTCTGTATCGTGCCACTGGTAAGGACAACATGTGAGCAACCCTCATGTAACAGTTAACTCTAGTAAGAACGGTGGGAACCCTCATATAACAGGTTAAGCCACCTCATCTATCCTCATATAATAGGCTGCGATGTCTCAACCAATGCTGGCTACATAGTTTTGGAATATAAGGATGACTGCTAAGAATCACAACCTCATATACAGGTGAGTTCCCATCCTTAGGTTCAGTCTGTGCTAACTCCTACTCCCATCTGAAGAGACTGAACATGATTTAACTGACTGTACGCAAGTAGAACTTACTGAATTCCATTGACTGACGGAATACTACTGATATCTGATAACTGACTGAGACCATGAGGTTCCTGAGTCACATGACTGACTGAATTCTACTGAATTTTGGTTTGATTTTGTATATCGTGAAACATGACATAGATCTAGGCACATAGCTATAGTTTTCGGGTACGAATACCCCCAGTACTCGATGGAAAAAACTGACACAACATGACTGACTTGATCATAAGATTGGAGTTTACAATTCACATTATCATAAATAGAGGATATTATACATCATGTAGTTCATCAACATATTAAGCATGGTAGGGAGTGCATAGCTATATTTCATGTGTATATTGTATATCTCCATTATCATACATGCTTCATACCACAACAATAGCAATACATGAAAAGCATGGAATTTATATTAAAGTATATAGCTAACATGGACTTGTCATTAATACATCATGGAACCATATAAACCTAAATTTCTAGCATCCTAAGAATTTTATCGAACACCTTGCATGCATTCTTTAAGGCATAGGTGTGTTTCATAACTTGTACCATTTTACACCATCTAAGGTTCATAGTTTTCAACTAACAAGCATATATATTCCATGAAAACACCTCTAGATATCATCTTGAAACTTAAACAACAATCATCAACATGTACATGCTCATATCACCACAAAAAGTTCACAAAATAGTATTTAAAACATGGTTCTTGAGCTCTATGAACGGATTGGATCCATAGATGAACACTACGCATACCTTAGTGATTGAATCTTGAAAAAGATCTAATTCTGAAGGTTCTTGAAGAATTCCTTAGGCTTTCCCTTGATTTTTCTTGACTAGGGTTTAACCCCTTTGGGAAAGAATGCTCTTGTTCCTGAGGAGATGATCTTGAGAGGAAACCCTAATCTTATGGTTGAAAGTATAAGAGAGGGTTTTTAAGATGTTTCAACTAAAGAGAATGGAAGATAATACGTTACTTGAGGGTTATAAGTCATGGAAAGTGAAAGGAAAAGACCAAAATATTCTTATGAAATAAATTCCCAGTTGCTGAAAATAATGGCTGACGACATTTGTGAAGAGGCGTCAAAAATATGGTAAGCTATCAAAAATATCATCACATAGAAGCTGGAATTGATGGTTTCTTCCTAAGTCTGAGGACCTTCGTGGTAGGGCGTCACAAATGTGGTGAGATACCATGAATGTCGTCACACAGGAGCTAGATTCTTCCTAAGGCTGACGACCTTCGTGATAGGGCATCACAAATGTGGTAAGCTTCCACGAATGTCGTCACTTAGGAGCTGGTTTCTGCTTAAGCCTGACGACCTTCGTGGTAGGGCATCACAAATGTGGTAAGCTACCACAAATTTTGTCACTTAAGAGCTATTTTCTTCCTAAGGCTGACAACATTTGTGGTAGGGTGTCACAAATATGGTAAGCTACCACGAATGTCATCACACTGTTTCCAGCCTGACATGCTGGAGGAAAATAGGAATAAATCTTTACTCCGATATCGTATTTAGGAAAAATTGGTATAGTTGGAAAGATAATTCAATTATATATTTGTTGATAGGTCATGAGCTCAAAAATTCTAAGTATAATGAGAGATATGATCGTTTGAATCTGACTATGGTAATATCTTTCTCAACAATTCGATCGGTGAGGAATGTTTTGATTCGTCTGATAGATGGGAGTTATTTGAAGCCTTAATATACATCTAACTTACTCATAAAACTATTAAATAACCATGATGTACTATGCATGATCTTGGTACATGGCTCTAATATTGGTTTGGATTTTTCGGGGTATTACAATATCTCACTCTTGGAAACATTTGTCCTCGAATAATGGCTTCTTGAGAGAGGAGAAAAGATAAAACAACGCATATACTGATCATGCTCAACTGGCACATGATTTTAGGACTGAATTGAATTCTAAACTGAATATAGCCCAACTGAACATGCATATCTGATGCATGACTGATAAGCTGAACTCATGAATGCATGATAAGCTATGCACTGATACTTGATACAAATTTTATACTGGAATTTTGAACATTTAAATGAATAAGCTTAAGGAAAATGGTTACCTCGAGCTAAGCCTGAATTAGTAGAGAAAAGATGAGGGTACTTGGTTCGCATGTCTGCTTCTGCATCCCTGGTAACTCCCTTCATGGACTGATTCCGCCAAAAAACCTTGACTAGAGGGACTTCTTTGTTCCTCAGCCTACGAGTCTGATAGTCGAGAATTTTGATTGGAATCTCTTCATAAGAGAGGATATTTTTAAAGTCAATGCTCTGAATAGGGACTACAGTTGCTAGGTCACCTATGCACTTCTTGAGCAAAGAGACATGGAAGACTGGATGAACTGAGGCTAGATCTAAGGCAATTCGAACTCATAGGCTACCTTGCCGAAGCGACTGAGAATCCTGAAGGGACCGACATATCGGGGACTGAGCTTTACCTTTTTGCCGAATCTCTTCACTCCCTTCATGGGAGAGATCTTGAGATAGACATAGTCATCAACCTCGAATTCGAGATTCTTTCTATGAACATCCGCATAAGACTTCTGTCAGCTCTGAGCAGCCCAGAGTCTTTCTCTGATCAACTGAACTTTCTCTAAGGCATCGAATACTAAGTTAGGCCCTATGACTGCCGTCTCACTAACTTTGAACCAACCGATCGGAGACCTACATCTCCTATCATAGAGAGCTTTGAATAGAGCCATCTAAATACTGGAGTGAAAGTTGTTGTTGTATGCGAACTCAATCAAAGGCAAGCGGTCATCCCAGCTTCCCTTGAAATCAATTGCACACGCCCTTAGCATATCTTCTAGAGTCTGAATGGTACTTTCTTCTTGACCATATATCTGAGGATGAAACGATGTACTGAGATGAACTTAGGTACCAAGACCCTTTTGAAATGCTTTCCAGAAGTGAGAGGTGAACTGGGTACCTCTGTCTGAGATGATAGATAGTGGAATACCATGTAATCTAACCAACTCCTTGATATAGAGTTTGGCATAATCCTCAGCTGAGTAAGAGGTACGAACTGGAAGGAATTGAGCTGACTTGGTCATTCTGTCTACAATGACCCAAACTGAATCATGTTGATGATGTGTTCTAGGCAAACCCATCACGAAGTCCATGTTCACTTCTTCCCACATCCAAGTAGGAATAGTGAACTCCTACATGGAACCACTAGGTTTCTGATCCTCTATCTTAACCTGCTGACATGTAGAGCACTTAGCCACAAACTCTGCAACATCCCTCTTCATCCCACTCCACTAATAGATCACCCGCAAGTCGCGGTACATCTTAGTGGCCCCTGGATGAATAGAGTATCATGCACCATGCACTTCTTCAAGAATTTGCTGCCTCAAGTCATCTACACCGGGAACACACAGACGACCCTGACAACGAGGAACACCATCTTCTTCTTGGGAGAAAACCTCTACTTCCTGACTCTGAACTGACTCTTTTAGATTGACAAGGTTAGGATTCCTATCTTGCTTCTCTTTCACCTCGGAAACTAGAGATGACTCTAAACTACTCTGAACATATACACCACCCTATGAAGAGTCAACTAAGCGAACGCCTAGTCTGGCAAGCTGATGAATCTCCTAAGCTAATTTTTTCTTACTATTCTCAACATGGGAAACACTACCCATGGACAGTCTACTGAGTGTGTCGGCCACTACATTGGCCTTGCCAAGATGATAAAGGACACTCATATCATAATCCTTCAAAAGCTCTAACCACCTTCTCTGACGAAGATTAAGATCTTTTTGGGAAAAGACATACTGAAGACTTTTATGATCTGTGAATACGTCTACATGAACACCGTATAGATAATGCCTCCAAATCTTTAAGGCAAAGACAACTGCTGCTAACTCAAGGTCATGAGTAGGATAATTCTTCTCATGGGGATTTAACTATCTAGAGGCGTAGGCTATGACTCTACCATGCTTCATGAGGACACAACCTAAACCTACTCTGGATGCATCACAATATACTATGAATCCATCAGAATCATCGAGAAGTGCCAAAACTGGAGCTGAGGTTAGTCGAGTCTTCAACTCCTGAAAACTCTTCTCGCAAGGTTCTGACCACTGAAACTTGAACTTCTTCTAAGTCAATTTGGACATAGGAGATGTAATAGAATAAAATCCCTCGACAAATCGTCAGTAATAGCCAGCCAAACCCAAGAAACTCCTGATATCTAATGGAGAGACAGGGCGAGGCCAGTTTCTTACTGCTTCAGTTTTCTGAGGATGTACTCTAATGCCATCACCGAAAATAATGTGGCCAAGGAATGCTACTGATCTTAGCCAAAATTCGCACTTACTGAACTTGGCAAACAACCGGCGATCCCTGAGAGTCTGAAGAACAATTATGAGATGGTCTGAATGATCACGCTCTATGCGAGAATAGACCAGAATATCATCTATGAAGACTATGACGAATGTGTCCAAGTACAGCTTGAACACCCGGTTCATCAAGTCCATGAAAGTTGCAGGGGCATTGGTAAGACCAAAGGACATAACTAAAAATTCAAAGTGACCATACCGAGTACGAAAAACTATCTTCAGAATGTCACATTCTCTAACTCTGAGCTGATAATAGCCTGATCTAAGGTCTATCTTGGAGAAATAACTGGCACCCTGAAGTTGGTCAAACAAGTCGTTTATCCTAGGCAACGGATACCTATTTTTGACTCTGACTTTGTTGAGTTGACGGTAATCAATACATATTTTGAGAGAACCGTATTTGTTGCGCACGAATAAGAATGGCGCACCTCATGGGGATACACTGGGCCTGATGAATCCCTTATCTAAGAGATCTTTCAACTGATTTTTCAGTTCCTTGAGTTCTGTTGGTGCCATTCTTTATGGCTGAATAGAAATAGGCTGAGTATCTGGGAGAAGGTCTATGCCGAAGTCTATTTCCCTTTTGGGAGGAATTCTTAGAAGACCTTCAGGACAGACGTCTGAATATTCATTAACCACTGGGACTGATTCAAGACTGTAAGATTCAGAACTGGAATCCTTAGCATGCACGAGATGATACACACACCCCTAAGAAATCATTTTCCTTGCCCGGAGGTAGGAAACAATCTAACCCCTGAAAGACGAAGTGCTACCCTTCCACTCTAGGATGGGATCATTCGAGAACTGAAACTGAACTATCTTATTTCTGCAGTCGACTATGGCATAGCAAGAATGAAGCCAATCCATGCTGAGAATGACATCAAAATCAGTCATCACTAACTCAACTAAATTTACTGATGTGGATTTCTGAAATATCATAACCGGACAGTTCCTGTATACCCGCCGAGCTATGATAGTTTTACCCACTGGGGTAGAGACTGAAAAGGGCTCTGCTAAAATTTTGGGACTGATTCTGAAATTGCTTGCTATGTATGGAGTGACAAAATACAAGGATGCACCTGGTTCTAGCAAAGCATAAACATGAACATAGAAAATTTGTAACGTACTAGTAACGACATCAGGGGAATTTTCCTGATCCTGTAGGGTCTGAAGAGCATAGAGTCTATTTGGGAGTTGCCCACTAGTAGCACTGGAAGTGGCACCCTGCAGGTTCGGGCGACCAAACTAAAATGTGGAACGATTCTGCTGACACTAAGGACCTGGCTGAGGACAGTCCCTAACTCTGTGGCCTGGCTTGCCACAACCAAAACAAATGCCTTGACCCGCTCTGCACACACCCTGATGGTGCTTACCATAGATATGACACTGAGGATAAGTGCGGGAACTGCTAACACTGATCTGAGATTTAGAGCCTGGTGCCCTATCTATATTGTCGTCCCTGAACTTTGGCACTGGGGCACTAGCAGATGAAGGGAATAGAACTGCTGACTTAGGACGAAACTACGAATGATTTCCTCCCTCTTATTTGGGCTAAGCAAAACTAAAACTGCCTGCTCTTGCTCTCTTGTTCTGCCTCTCCCTAGTCTTAAGCTTCTGCTCCTCTATCTGTTGAGCGTGGGTCATGAGCCTGGCTAAAGTCATATCGCTGTTCAGCATCGTAGACCTACACTCATTTACCACGCTATCATTTACCCCTGACATAAACTTGCTCATTTTAGCCTTATTATCTGCAACCACATGAGGGACATACCTGGCTAGCTGAGTAAATCTGAGAGAATACTCCCTAACTATCATATTTCCCTGCCTGAGGTTGATGAACTCAAGAACTTTGGCTTCCCTCAGCTCTTGGGGAAAGAATCTGTCTAAGAAAGTCGTGACAAATTCCTCCTACCTAATGGGACTTGCGCCATCTACCCTCTTGGACTTTCACTATTTGTACCAAGTGTGAGCCACATCTGGTAACTGATATGCGACTAACTCAACACTCTATAAAGAAGTAACACCCGTGATGTCAATGACCTTCTGAACTTGGTCAATAAACTCCTGAGGGTCTTCATCAGACTTAGACTTATGGAAAGATGGAGGGTTCATTCGAGTGAAGTCCCGAATCCTAGCTGCTATATAATTTGCCACTGGATTGGCCGAAATAGCTGGTGGCCTTTCATTTTGGGTAGCCACAGACTGAGAAAGTATGGTGAATGCGGCTCTAAACTTCGCATGAGAAACATGTTCGCCCAAAGGATCTTCGGGCTGAAGAGCTGGCTGGTTTCTTCTCTTTGGGGCCATATTCTAAAACAAGAGAAGAACAAATTAGACTGGGAGTTTAACTTGAGATTATGCTCACTAGCACGACATGAATACTGAAAGAAGGGAAACTGTTCCTAAAACATCTTATAGCCTCCTGTACATAAATGTGGCGCACAACACACCCGTGTACAAGACTCTACTAGATGTGGCTTTCAGACTTCCTAGGACTCTATTGAACCTTAGGCTCTGATACCAAGTTTGTAACACCCCGATTTTCTGAATCGGAATGTTACACAGTGCTCATGACCCCGAGGGACGACAAGCTAACCCATGACTGATATCTATACCTGTATACTGTATATATAACGTAATAATGCGAAAAACACGAACATGTAGGCCATAGGGTTCAACAGAATAAAGAATCTATCAAAACATAATATCCATATGGTTGGAAGATACCCAAAACAGCTGAAAACTGAATCAAATCTAAACATAAGTCTGAATAATGAATATGAAAGCCTCTAAGTACTGTCTGAATAAGGAGTTGAAGGAACATGTCTCTAACTAACTCCGTCTAGCAAAACTGAGCTGAAATAATAAATGAAGTAAAATAATATTGCCCTAGAATAGATGAGGACTCACTGCAACTCTACGGTTGGATGCTACTGTTGATCTGGAGATCATGTATCTGAACCTATGGTGTAAAATGAAAAAAAGCACCATGGCGCAAATGCGTCAGTACAACTGGAGTACTGAGTATACGAGTGAGACAGGCTAATGCAAAAGGGTTTACATAGATGAACAATGCTAACTGACTGACTGATATGAACATCAGAGCGTAAACATACATACATAGTAACTAAGATCGTGAGTACATGATAGTTAGATCTATACGCTAATACATGGTTTACTAATAACTAACATGGCTGAAACTGTAGTTCTGATAACCTGGGTGACTGTATCTGACAGTCTTAAATCTGATGGAACTATCTGAGTTTTGCACTATAACTGAATTTGACTATATCTGACAGTCCTGGTATACTGATATCTGAAAAACTATCTGAGTTCTTTTACTGAGACTAAGTCTAAAACTGTGGGAGGTAGTTGTTTAACCGACATGCCCCATATATGTCATTATGGCTAAGATGGGGTCTAATTTCTACCCTGACTGGAAGGGTGTCAGTACCACGCCACTGGTAAGGACAACATATGAGAAACCCTCATATAACAGGTAACTCTAGTGAGAATGGTGGGAACCTTAATATAACAGGTTAAACCACCTCATCTACCCTCATATAACAGGCTGCGATGTCTCAACCTATGCTGGCTACATAGTTCTGGAACACAAGGATGACTGCTAAGAATCACACCCTCATATACAGGTGAGTTCCCATCCTTGGGTTCACTCGGTGCTAACTCCTACTACCATCTGAAGAGACTGAACATAATTAAACTGACTGTACGTAAGTGGAACTTACTAAATTCCGTTGACTGATGGAATACTACTGATATCTGATAACTGACTGAGACCATGAGGTTTCCTGAGTCACATGATTGACTGAATTCTACTAAATCTTGGCTTGATTTTGTATATCGTGAAACATAACATGGCGCTAGGCACAGAGCTATAGTTTTCGGGTATGAATACCCCCAGGACTCGATGGAAGGAAACTGACATAACATGACTGACTTGATCATAAGATTAGAGTCCACAATTCACATTATCATAAATAGAGGATATTATACATCATGTAGTTCCTCAACATATTAAGTATGGTAGGGAGTGCATAGCTATATTTCATGTGTATATTGTATATCTCCATTATCATACATGTTTCATACCACAACAATAGCAACACATGAAAAGTATGAGATTCATATTAAAGTATATAGCTAACATGGACTTGTCATTTAGACATCATGGAACCATATAAACATAAATTTCTAGCATCCTAAGCATTTTATCGAACACCTTGCATGCATTCTTTAAGGCATAGGTGTGTTTCATAACTTGTACCATTTTACACAATCTAAGGTTCATAGTTTTCAACTAACAAGCATATATATTCCATGAAAACACCTCTAGATATCATCTTGAAACTTAAACAACAATCATCAACATGTACATGCTCATATCACCACAAAAAGTTCACAAAATAGTATTTAAAACATGGTTCTTAAGCTCTATGAATGGATTGGATCCATAGATGAACACTATGCATACCTTAGTGATTGAATCTTGAAAGAGATATAATGTTTCTGAAGGTTCTTGAAGAATTCTTTAGGCTTGCCCTTGATTTTTCTTGACTAGAGTTTAACCCCTTTGGGAAAGAATGCTCTTGTTCCTGAGGAGATGATCTTGAGAGAAAACCCTAATCTTGTGGTTGAAAGTGTAAGAGAGGGTTTTTAAGATGTTTTAACTAAAGAGAATGGAATAAAATACGTTCCTTGAGGGTTATAAGTCGTGGGAAGTGAAGGGAAAAGACCAAAATACCCTTATGAAATAAATCCTAGTTGCTGAAAATAATAGCTGACGACATTTATGACAAGGCATCAAAAATGTGGTAAGCCATCAAAAATATCATCACACAGAAGCTGGAATTGATGGTTTCTTCCTAAGTATGACGAACTTCGTGGTAGGGCATCACAAATGTGGTAAGCTACCACGAATTTCATCACACATGAGCTGGATTCTGCCTAAGGCTGACGACCTTCGTGATAGGGCATAAAAAATGTGGTAAGCTAACACGAATGTCGTCACTTAGGAGCTGGTTTCTGCCTAAGGCTGACGACCTTCGTGGTAGGGCTTCACAAATGTGGTAAGCTACCACAAATGTCATCACTTAGGATCTGGTTTCTACCTAAGGCTGACGACCTTCGTGGTAGGGTGTCACAAATGCGGTAAGCTACCACGAATGTCGTCACACTATTTCCAGCCTGACATGCTGGAGTAAAATAGGAATAACTCTTTGCTCCGATATCGGATTTAGGCGAAATTGGTATCCTTGAAAATCTAATTAAATTATATGTATTTTGATTGGTCATGAGCTCAAAAATTCCAAGTATAATGAGAGATATTCTCGTTTGAATCTTACTATGGCAATATCTTTCTCAAGAATTCGATCGGTGAGGAATGTTTTGATTCGTCGGATAGCTGGGAGTTATTTGAAGCGTTAATATACATCTAAATTACTCATAAAACTATAAAATAACCATGATGTACTATGCATGAGCTTGGTACATGGCTCTAATATTGGTTTGGATTTTTTGGGGTATTACAGTGCGCTTCACACCTATTTATATGACTCTACTCAATACAACTTTCAGATACCCTAGGACACTTTTAAACATTAGGCTCTGATACCAAGTTTTGTCCCCCTAGTCGTAACACGGTGCTTAAGGCCATAAGTGACCCCAAGCTAACCCATAATTTGGTTCCTGCTGTGAGTACTATATACAATGATAACACAAACATCATATGTGGAAGATAAACTAATAAAACCTCTGTTAAGGTGAAATACTACAACAATATTTACCATGTCTAAAACTACTGATAAAACTGATAAAGGTGTCTGACTATCAGAATATTTGAATGTCTAAATATCTGAAAGCCTGTAAAAATATGAGAAATTGAAGGACAAGACCCAACTAACTTCGACTTACTAAAATGAAAGAAATATGAAAAATAACTATAAATACTCAACCTCGATAGATTAGGACTCACCGCAACTACTGTTGGGTGGTACCGATCTTACTAAGACCTATTAAGGAACTAAGCATCTAAACCTATACTGTGAAATCAATATAGCACAAAAGAGAGTATGCATTCAGGACTTTGACTATACTGGTACGTGAGACAGGGACAACTAAAATACATATGAATGCTAAACATAGATACATGAACTTGTAAAAGGAATGCAAGACCAAGTAAAACATGTATTGAAATAATCTGTAAAACTAAATGACTAAATGGCTGATAACTTATTACTTGGTCATCCAAACCTGATCTGATATGGTTTGAATACTGTACTAAGACTGTGGGAGCTAATTACAATTAACATGCCCCAATCAGAGCTATCGAGGACCAACCTATAACCCTAGTTGGAAGGGTACTGGTACCTTGCCAGGGGTACCAACATATTACTAACGATATGGATCCATAAGGTTGATGTCCCAAAGGATGATAGTGTCATACCTCTGCTGATAGGGGACCTCTCATAATCTACGATGGTGTCGTTGGTCTAGAACTTAGGGACTGCTATTAATGACTCATGTCTAACTGACGGGGGAGCTACCATCCTTGTGTTCACTCAGTGCAAAATGTTATTCCCAACTGAATGACACTGGTATTATTATTTGTTTAATATGTTATGATACTGTACCAATAAGTGCTCAACATGACATGTTAATCTAAATATGACAATAAAATCAAGATCTGATTGACTTGTTACTTGAAAACAAAAACATGTAAAAACATATAGGTATCGGGTGTCCATAACTCTCCAGCACTTGATGATACTTTAAATACAATAACATTATTTAAAACAATGAAATGAAATTCATAATTCAAAGACCCAAAAGGTAGTACATTTCACAAAATTGACGAAATCTATGAATTTGAATATGGGAGCATGATAAACTTGGGAGGACAATATGTTCACATAGTTTAATTCATGAATTGGTGAATTAACATAGTGTCAACATAATATGATATGGGTGATTTAAATTCAAGCATTTAATAACATAATTCATATGGGGAAGCATATGGGCATGATTTGAATTCAAAACTAGTAAGAAAACATGGATTAAATTCATGATTAACATTGATATTCTCATCAAAAAAGAATAATAAGTTCAAACTTGAACAAAAAGAAATTTTGGGACTCAATGGGTGGAAGGAACCCACTGATGAATACCTCACTTACCTTAATTTCTTGAGTTCTTGAATAAGAATCTTAGATTTTAGACCTTGAATTGTTGAATCCTTTAGAAGATGCTTGAATTAATGTTCTTGGGAATGGAGTTGAGTTTTACGTGTTAACTGATGGGAAATATGGAAAATAATGTCCCTCTTGTGGTTTTTAATTCGTGAATTGAGTGTTTGGGGAAAGGGGAAAGGACAAAAATATCCCCTTGTACGTTTAATGTGGTTGTAAGAAAAACACATCCTCCATAGCATCGAGGATATCACGGAGGCTAACCTCCATGATACGCTGTGTATCGCAGAGGTCTTCACTCGGTGACACGCCCAAATCATAGTGTTATTCTGCCTCCAAGGTCCAAAAACACCCCAAACCTATTCTAAAAATTCTGAAACTCTCCCGGATAACCTGATACGGGTGTACAAAGCTGTCCAATACGTTCTCGACCATTCACACAAAGCCAAGCTCGGGAGTTACAAAAACTACAAGCCATATTCATGCAAATGGCTGCGTGTGAGTTGGTACTTGATCCTCCAAAGAGCTTCAACGTTTTTAAGTGTGAAAATGAACCTTGAAGTGTAATAAACTACACTCTAAGGGCACCCCATGACTGAAGGGTAGGAAGGTCATTTTCCCTTCATTTTGTGTGCAATATAAATAGATGCTATTAGGGTTATTTTCAGCACTTAGTTCATTCTCCATATTTCACAACAACAAGTCTTGTAACATTGAATATTTCTCTCTCTCTTGTTCTTGAGAGTAGAACCTGAAATCTGTCCAACAAGTGTAGTTACACTTGTGTTGTTTCTTGGCTAGAAACTTGAGATCTTGAGGTTCATGAGTTCCTCTTGGTCTAAGTAAGAACTTGGTACTGAAATCTTTTGGTCTTAGGGTCCTATCTTCAAGTTAGGGTTCATAGATTCTAAGATATCTTTGTGTCAAGTTACTATCTTTCATTTTGTACTCTTAAAACTTTGTAGTAACTTAGTGAAGCCGTGTGGGGCTGATTTTCGATTCACTATAGTTACTACCATTTGTTGTTCTTGTTGTTAACATTGTACTCTTGTAATCTATCATCTTGTGTTGTTGAACCATTGTTTAATATTATTGTTATCTTCTTGTTCTCCTTGTGTAGCTACTGTTTTGGTGTTAGTATTTCTTCAAAATTTAGTGATTGTTGTTGTCTTCACATATTGGAGTTGTTATCTTCAAGCTCTCGGAATTGTAGTGTGTTTGGACTGATTTTGTGGCAGATTTGATACGCTCCAAGTTAGTAGTGTATCATTTGGTATCAAAGCCATCTTTGATTTTGTTCTAACAAGATCAATCTTGGGCTTGAGACTTGAAAACTACAAAAAAAAAAAACTGAAATCTGAAAATTTCAGAAATAGTCAAATCTGCCACCTTTGTGTTCTTGGCCAAAAATTGTGATGTGTTGTTGTATGGGCCGAGATTTTCTTGTTTTTTTGGCTAGATCTTGTAGTATTTTTCTTGTATAGAGTGTTTCTAGTGTTGGTTTCTTTCTCACCAACACTAAAGGTGTCAAGATCTAAAGATTGAGCTTATAATATTGACCATAGTTGTGGTGCCTTGTGGCTGGCTGTTTGTTGTTACTTGTTGTTGACAATTGGTGGTGTTGTGTTGTGTTTTGAAGAAGTTGTTGTTGAGTTCTTGAAGGTTTTTGTGGTGTTCATCAAGTTCTTCATCTTTTCTTACAACTTTAGACAACCAAAAAGTGTGATATAAATTCAAGAGTTGAAGCTGAAAATTGTAAAGCATGTTGTGAGAAGCCTTGAACCCATCATTTCTTAGACTAAGCTTCTACTTTTCAGTACCTTTTTCTTATTTCAAGAACCTAGTGTTACCTTTTTCTTATTTCAAGAACCTAGTGTATTGGGACAAGGTACTTTTCTTATTTCAAGATTTATGTTTTCCCTCCAAGACCAATTGTCATCCTTTCCAAATTGTGTAAAGATTTAAATTTCAGAATTGGTGCTTAAATTGTGTGGGACCAAGACCAATTGCATGCTGCCACATCACCCATTTGCTACTGTTCACGTCACCCATTGGCTACTGTTCACGTCATTAATAAGCTCAAATTTAGGTTTTCTAGTTTCTAATTGTTGATTCTTAGTTTCATTACTTGGTTCTAGAACTAATTAACATGCTAGTACACTCCTACTAGGTTGTCAATTAGTCCTTTTGAATTCTCTTGTTCGTGTCCACGTTTAGTTGGGTTCTTTTATTCGTTTGAATACATTGTAACTTCTTAACTCCAGTCCATCGAGAATTCTTTGAGTTTCAAACAAGAATCCACTCCGGACAAGAGCTTTACTCATATCTTAAGGATTCACGGTTACTAGCCAATCTACAACATTTGTGGAGCTCAAGTGTGAGTGAACCGAGAGAGTGTGAGTGAGGAGAGGTTTAACGCTAACTTGTTTGCTGATTGTGTAGGTAACACCTTGACATGGAAGGAAGCACATCCCAAAGTGGGGGTACTACTGAACAAGACACTATGAAGGCCACACTTGAGGCCATTACCAGAAGTTTAGAGAGGTTGAACACGGAAGTTGGGGCAATGAGGGGAGATTTGACTACGATAAGTGGGAGATTGGAGCAAGTGGAGAGTCAAAGGAACTCTCATCCATCCACTCCTCATCATATTCCTTCACGTGGGCATGAAAGAACTTCATCCACAACTATCTCACCAGAAACATTGCACCAAATAATGAATCCACCTCTAGCCCCACTAAATGCCACAAATCATACCACTACTTTCCCTCCAAACCAAGAAGCGAATAGACCACGCCATTCCCAAACTCCTCCAATTCCACAAGAAAGATGTAGCCATCCATTACCTCCACAAAATCTGAATGTGCCTTACCAAACTCCACCAAATCAAAGACCACCACCTCCACAAATCCCAATGCCTCCAAATCAGATTCCAAATCACCAAAACCGACCAGCTCACTTTGAGGAACATGGTAGAGAGGAGTATGATGGATATGGAGCCTTTGATGATGCTTACATGAGAGAGGAGGAGCTAAGAAGGGGCCGTGTTGATCCAAGGAGGTGCCGAGGGTATGGAGAAAGGGGAAATCGACACCAAGAAAGAGACGTAGGCATAAATACCATCAAATTGAGCTTACCTATCTTTGAGGGTGAAAGTGACCCCGAGGCCTACTTAGCAGGGGAATCAGCTTGTAACAAAGTTTTTCAAGTTAATGATATCTCGGAAGAAAAGAAAAGTTGTTATGCCATAGCTCATTTTGAGGGTTATGCCAACACTTGGTGGGAGTACGTCAAGCGTTTTGGTGATGAATTAGTTGATGGGCAGCCACCACCTTGGTTTCGGTTAAGGTACTTGATGAGGCAATAGTACCTTCCCGAGAGTTATCACCATGAATTACTTGCTAGATTATACAACTTACGTCAAGGCAATAAAAGTGTGATGGCATAGTATGATGAGTTTCAACAACTCATGTTGAAGCTTGATCATCGTGGGGAACAAATCAGTTATGACATCATCCGGTTCAAGTGTGGGATGAACAAAGAGATCTCCACTCATTTGACGCTTCACAAATTTGATACCGTTGAAGGTATTTTCCAAGCGGCTCTTGAGATTGAAAGGGAGCTTAAAGAGAGGTCGTCGCTCAAGGCAAGGGGACAATCCATCTCGGGTTGGCCTAGAAGCAAGGACGTGGTTCAATCCTCTTCTGGTTGGCCCAAAAACAAGGACCAACCCTCCACTACAAGGCTGCCCGAGCCCAAAACAGTCCACAAAATTCCTCTAAAACAAGAAGTTCACAAGTATCCAAACCCAAAAGGATTCCAATGTTTCAAGTGCCAAGGTTGGGGACATAAATCCAATGAATGTCCAAATCGACGCAACGTGATACTACGAGAAGGGAGATTGTATTACCTTGGTGAGGAGGTGGGTCTTGAAAAAGAGGAGGATGAGGCCGAACCTCAAGATGGAGAGGAAACTAGAAATAGGCCACTTGATGATGATGATGATGATGGTGAAGTTATTTACCCACAAGAAGGGGAGTGTGTTATTCCAAACTTTGTAGTTAGACGCGCTATGATTAGTAAGGCAATAGACGACCCTAGCCAAAGGGAAAATCTATTCCATACTAAATGCCTTGTAAAGGGGAATGTATGCACTTTGGTGATTGATAGTGGTAGTTGTGCGAATGTCGTTAGTGTCGCTATGGTGAACTTTTTGAAATTACCAACTACACTTCATACTAGCCCTTACAAGTTGCAATGGTTGAACGAATGCGGTGAATTGAAGGTCATGAGGCAATGTGTGATACGGTTTAAGGTAGGGAACTACCAAGACGAAGTGCTTTGTGATGTGATACCAATGCAAGCATGTCATTTGTTGTTAGGTAGACCTTGGCAATATGATAGGTCTACCAAACATGATGGGAGGACCAACCGATATTCACTTGAGAAGGATGGTCGAAAGGTCACTCTTTATCCTCTTTTGCCATCACAAGTAAATGAATTACATCAAAAGATGAGGGAGTTGAAGGAGAAGGGAAAGAAACTCGAAAATGGTGAAAAGGAGGGGAAAACCGTGGGTGGGGCAGTAGGGATTTCTGGGACTGCCTCAACATCAAATGGGCAAGAAAACAACGTGATGTTGGCTAGAAAGAAGGAACTCTTCTTGGATTATGATGTGGACAAGCCGATGCTTCTTTTGGCTCATTGTTTTAATACCAACCCCACTAATTCTTCTATTTCTCCTTTGATTTCTTGTGTGTTGCAGGATTATGAAGATGTATTTCCCAAAGAACTCCCGCAAGGATTGCCCCCGCTTCGGGGAATTGAGCATCAAATTGACTTTGTGTCGGGCTCACAATTGCCAAATAAGCCGGCTTACAGAAGCAACCCTACGGACACCAAAGAATTGCAGCGTCAAGTTGAGGAACTCCTCAACAAAGGGTATATCAAGGAGAGCATGAGTCCGTGCGCGGTTCCTGTGCTACTGGTGCCTAAGAAAGACGGAACATGGCGTATGTGTGTGGACTGTCAAGCCATCAATAAGATTACGATAAAATATCATCACCCTATCCCTAGGTTAGATGATATGCTTGATGAATTGAATGGTTCGTGTTTATTTTCCAAGATTGATTTAAGGAGTGGCTATCACCAAATAAGAATGCAACCCGGTGATGAATGGAAAACCGCCTTCAAGACTAAATTTGGTCTCTATGAATGGATGGTTATGCCATTCGGCCTAACAAATGCTCCAAGTACTTTCATGAGGCTAATGAATCATGTGATGAAGCCATTTATTGGAAAGTTTGTTGTTGTTTACTTTGATGATGTCTTGGTCTATAGTAAGTCAATTGATGAGCATGTGATGCATTTACAATGTGTGTTTGATGTCCTTAGAAAGGAAAGGTTGTATGCAAATCTGGAGAAGTGCTCTTTTGGTGTTAATGAAGTTGTTTTCTTGGGTTTTGTTATTAGTTCATGAGGGGTTGAAGTGGATGAATCCAAGATAGATGCTATAAAAAATTGGCCAACCCCGCAAACCATTAGCGAAGTAAGAAGCTTCCACGGGTTAGCTAGTTTTTATAGAAGGTTTGTCAAAGGATTCAGCACCATAGCCGCTCCTTTGACCGCGGTCATTCGAAAAGACCAACCCTTCAAGTGGGGTAAGAGCAAGCTAAGGCTTTTGAAACCTTGAAAGCTATGCTCGTTTCCGCGCCTTTATTACAATTGCCCAACTTTGATAAGATATTTGAAGTTGAGTGCGATGCTAGTAAAGTGGGCATAGGGGCTGTTTTGATGCAAGATTTAAAACCCATTGCTTGTTTTAGTAAAAAGCTCAAAGGAGAAACTCTAAACTACTCCACGTACGATCTAGAGTTGTATGCCTTGATTCGAGCTTTGGCCACTTGGCAGCACTATTTGTGGCCCAAGGAGTTCGTGATCCGAACGGACCATGAATCCTTGAAGCATCTTCGGGCACAAGACATGCAAAATGGATTGAGTTTCTTGAAACCTTCCCTTATGTTATTCAATACAAAAAGGGTAAGGACAACGTAGTAGCCGATGCTTTGTCTAGAAAACATGTTCTTGTGTCAACATTATCTTCTAAATTAATTGGTTTTGAGAGTTTGAAAGAATTGTATCCCGAGGACCCTCACTTTGCTCCTATCTTTAGGGAATGCGAAGAAATGGGTAGGGACAAGTGGGATTCGTCTAGGGGTTCAAATCCTTATGCCAAGTTTGATGGATACTTATTTAAAGGTAGACGATTGTGTGTACCCTCCAGTTCTTGGAGAGAGTTATTTGTGAGGGAAGCACACAATGACGGTCTAATGGGTCACTTTGGGATCGAAAAGACCCTTGGAATATTGGAGGAGCAATTCTATTGGCCAAAAATGGACAAGGATGTGGCCAAGATTTGTGGCCAATGCATAGATTGCAAAGGAGCCAAATCGCAGCTCCTACCTCATGGGTTGTACACCCCGCTGCCCACTCCTTTACGCCCTTGGCTTGACATATCTATGGATTTCGTGTTAGGGTTGCCTAGGAGTAGACGAGGTCGGGACAGTATCTTTGTTGTGGTCGATCGGTTTTCTAAGATGGCACAATTTATTCCTTGCTTTAAATATGATGATGCACCTAGTGTGGCCTCTTTGTTTGTTGATAATGTTGTCAAGTTGCATGGTGTTCCGAGGACCATTGTGAGTGATAGGGACTCTAAGTTCCTAAGTCACTTTTGGAAATCCATGTGGGGTAGGCTTGGAACCAAGTTGTTATTCTCTACATCTTGCCACCCACAAACTGATGGTCAAACGAAAGTAGTAAATAGGACTTTGGGTGCTATGCTACGTTCTATGGTAAAAGGAAAATTAACTTCTTGGGAGGAACACCTACCATTGATTGAGTTTGCATATAACCGTGTCATACACTCAAGTATGGGAATGACTCCCTTTGAGTGCATATATGGCCTCAACCCCCTTACCCCTTTGGATTTAACTCCTTTGCCTAGTGATGTTATGATTAGCTTAGATGGAAGCAAGCGGGCAGATTCGATGAAAAAGTTACATGAGAAGGTGCGGCTTCGACTTGAGAAGAAAAATCAAGACATTGCAAGGAGAATCAACAAGGGGAGAAAGAAACTCATTCTTGAACCGGGAGATTGGGTGTGGGTTCACCTTAGAAAGGATAGGTTTCCGTCTCAAAGAAAGTCCAAATTGATGCCAAGAGGTGATGGTCCATTCCAAGTACTTGAGCGGATCAATGATAATGCCTACAAGATTGATCTTCCCCCGGAATACCAAGTGCACAACACTTTCAACTTGTGTGATCTTTCTCTAGTAGATGCGGTTGATGATACGAAATCAAACCAACAACACCAAGAGCTTCAAGTAGGCTCGGATTTCAGTCCAACAACACAAGAACAACAAGTTTAAGTTTCGGGTTTTCAGTCCAACAACACAAGAACAACAAGATAGATAACAATGCTAGTGAATCGAAAAGAGCCCCACACGGCTTCACTAGACTTTAAGATAACAAAATCAACAACAACAACAAGATAAAGAAAGATAGATAACTTGACATATAACATTCAAGAAACTAAGAACCCTACATCAAGAGAGGACCCTAAGTCTAATGAATATAAACACCAAGTTCTTACGAGGACCAAGAGGCACTCAACGACCTCAAAACCCTTGTTTCTAGCCAAAGAGACAACACAAGTATCCCTCTACTTGTGAGATAATAGGGACGGCTTCTAAGAGTGGAAGAGAGACGAAATGTTTAGTGTTTTTAGGTTACAAAATCAGCATTCAAAAACTAAGGAATAACTCTCCAACATGTTCTATTTATACTACAAACAAAAGGGGTAAAATGACCCATCCGCCCTTGCTTCTTGTGCCAACCTTGAAGAGTAGTTTATTACACATTAAGACCTCTCTTCACACATAAAAACGTTTAGGTCCTTGGTTGGTTCAATCACCAACTCACACACGGCCATTTGCATGAACAAAGCTTGGAGTTCTTGTAATTCCCGAGCTTGGCTTCGTGTGAAAGGTCGTGTACCTATGGAGGCTGCCCCAACCGTATCATCCTCTCCATCTTGAGAGGAATTTGACCTCAAATTCAGCATTTGGTCATCTTCAACCGCATCCACGAGGGAGAGATCACCAACGTTGAAAGTGTTGTGCACTTGATATTCCGGTGGAAGGTCAATCTTGTAGGCGTTGTCATTGATTCTCTCAAGTACTTGGAAAGGACCATCACCCCTTGGCAGCAATTTGGACTTCCTTTGAGCTGGAAACCGATCCTTTCGAAGATGCACCCACACCCAATCTCCGGGTTCAAGCACAAGCCTTCTTCTCCCTTTGTTTACCCTTTTTGCAACCTCTTGGTTCTTCTTTTCAAGCTTGATCCGCACCGTCTCATGCATTTTCTTCATTGCCTCGGCTCTTTTATTTCCATCTAAGCTGGTCATGAGATCACTAGACAAAGGAGTGAGATCTAAAGGGGTAAGGGGATTCAGGTCGTAAACACATTCAAAGGGAGTTATTCCCGTGCTCGAATGTATTACCCGATTGTATGCAAATTCCACCAAGGGTAGGTGATCTTCCCATGAAGTAGTTTACCTTTAACCATAGAACGTAGCATAGACCCTAAGGTTCTATTTACTACCTCCGTTTGGCCATCGGTTTGTGGGTGGCAAGACGTGGAGAAAAGTAACTTCGTTCCAAGCCTACCCCACATGGACTTCCAAAAGAGACTTAGGAACTTGGAGTCCCTATCGCTCACAGTAGTCCTCGGTACCCCGTGAAGCTTTACAACATGTTCAACAAATAATGAAGCTACACTACGAGCATCCTCGGTTTTAGCACATGGAATAAAATGAGCCATTTTAGAGAATCTATCAACAATAACAAAAATGCTATCTCGGCCCTTTCTAGTCCTTGGCAGCCCCAAAACAAAATCCATCGAAATGTCCAACCAAGGTCTAAGGGGAGTAGGGAGTGGGGTGTATAATCCTTGAGGTAGGAGATGAGATTTCGCACTCCGGCAGGCCACACATTGACTACAAATTTTAGTGACGTCTTTGCGTATTTTGGGCCAATAGAAGTTCTCCTCTAAGATTCCGAAGGTCTTGTTTACCCCAAAGTGCCCCATGAGGCCTCCGTCATGGGCCTCCCTCACAAATAATTCCCTCCAAGAACTAGAAGGAACACACAACCTCCTCCCTTTGAACAAATACCCATCGAACCGAGAGTAGGAGGAATGGTCATTCTCCTTAAGCCAACGGTCCCTTCCCCACTCTTCACATTCCCTAAAAATAGGAGCAAAGGTAGGATCCTCGGGATACAACAACCGCAAATTCTCAAAACCCATCAATTTCGAAGACAAGGTAGCAACAAGCACATGCTTCCTAGACAAGGCATCGGCAACAACATTTTTCTTTCCCCTTTTGTAAAGAATTACATAAGGGAAAGTCTCGATGAACTCAATCCACTTAGCATGACGCCTATTCAACTTGTCTTGGCTCTTAAGGTGTTTCAACGACTCATGATCCGTTCGTATCACAAACTCCTTAGGCCACAAATAATGTTGCCAATTTCCCAAAGCTCTAACAAGGGCGTACAACTCCAAATCATAAGTTGAGTAATTAAGAGTTGCCCCTTTGAGCTTTTCACTGAAATAAGCAACGGGCTTACCTTCTTGCATCAAAACAGCCCCGATGCCAACCTTAATAGCATCACACTCTACTTCAAACATCTTATCAAAATCGGGCAATTGCAATAAAGGCGCCGAGATGAGCGTAGCTTTCAAGGCCTCAAAAGCCCTAGCCTGCTCATCACCCCATTTAAAGGGTCCGTCCTTTCTAATTACCTCGGTCAAGGGGGCTGCTATGGAACTAAATCCTTTGACAAACCTCCTATAAAAGCTTGCCAACCCGTGGAAACTTCGGATTTCTCCAATAGTTTTAGGAGTCGGCCAACTTCGAATAGAGTCTATCTTGGAATCGTCCACTTCCACACCCCTTGAGCTCACGACAAAACCCAAGAATATAACCTTATCAACACCAAAAGAACACTTCTCCATGTTGGCATACAGCTTCTCCTTTCGGAGAACATCAAACACACATCTCAAATGCATTACATGATCATCAATAGATTTACTATACACCAACACATCATCAAAGTAAACCACCACAAACTTTCCAATATAAGGCTTCATTACATGATTCATTAGCCTCATAAAGGTGCTAGGAGCATTGGTAAGGCCGAAGGGCATGACCAGCCACTCATATAGACTAAATCACCGGGTTGCATGCGAATTTGGTGATAGCCACTCCTAAGGTCCACTTTAGAAAACAAACAAGATCCGTGGAGCTCATCTAACATATCATCTAGTCTAGGGATTGGATGACGATACCTTATAGTGATTTTGTTGATGGCTCTACAATCGACGCACATGCGCCAAGTTTCGTCCTTCTTCGGTACCAAAAGCACCGGAACAGCACACGGACTCATGCTTTCCTTGATGTATCCCTTGTTGAGAAGCTCCTCAACTTGTCTTTCAAGCTCCTTAGTGTCCATGGGATTGCTCCTATAGGCCGGTTTGTTTGGAAGTTGTGAACCCGTCACCAAATCAATTTGGTGCTCAATTCCCCGAAGTGGGGGCAATCCTTGCGGAAGTTCTTGAGGAAATACATCTTCATACTCCTGCAACACACAAGAAATCAAAGGGGAAATGGAAGAATTAGTGGGGTTAGTATTAAAATAATGGGTCAAAAGTAACATCGGCATGTTTTCATCATGGTCCACGAAGAGTTCTTTCCTCCTAGCCAACATCACTACGTTTTCCATCTCCCTTGTAGTTGGGACAGCCTCGGATGTCCCTACTTCCTCACCTAAGGCATCCCCCCCTTTTCTCCCTTTCCGGATTCCTTCCCCTTTCCCTTCAACTCTCTCATCTTTTGATGCCACTCATTTACTTGGGAGGGTGAAAGAGGATAAAGTGTGACCTTTCGGCCATCCTTCTCAAGCGTATACCGGTTGGACCTCCCATCGTGTTTAGTAGACCTATCATATTGCCATGGTCTACCTAACAACAAGTGACATGCTTGCATTGGGATTACGTCACAAAGCACTTCATCGTGGTAGTTTCCCACCTTAAACCGAATCACACATTGCCTTGTGACCTTTAATTCACCACAATCGTTCAACCATTGTAGCTTGTAAGGACTAGTGTGTAGTGTAGTTGGTAGCTTCAAGAAATTTACCATAGCATGGCTCGCAACATTTGTACAACTACCACTATCAATCACCAAGGTGCACACACTCCCCTTTACAAGACACTTAGTATGGAATAGATTTTCCCTTTGACTCGGGTCATCTATCGCCTTACTAATCATGACACGTCTAACCACAAAGTTTGGAACCACACACTCCCCTTCTTGTGGATAGACATCTTCACTACCATCTACTTCATCATCATTCGGCCCATTTTCAGCTCCCTCTCCATCTTGAGGCTCGGCCTCATCCTCCCCCCTTTCGGAAACCACCTCCTCACCAAGGTAGTACGCTTTCCCTTCTCGTAGGATCACATTGCGCCGGTTCGGACATTCATTGGCCTTATGCCCCCAACCTTGGCACTTGAAGCATTGGAACCCCTTTGGGTTGGGATACTTGTGAGCCTCCGGTTTCGGAGGGAATTAAGGGACTATTTTGGACTCGGGCAGCTTCGTAGGGGCGGGTTGGTCCTTGTTTTTGGGCCAACCCGAGGGGGTTTGTACCCTTTCCTTGAAGGATGATCTCTCCTTAAGTTCCCTTTAAATCTCAAGGTCCGCTTGGAATATACCGTCAATGGTTTCAAACCGGTGAAGGGTCAAATGAGTGGAGATCTCTTTGTTCAACCCACACTTGAACCGGATGATGTCGTGACTGATTTGCTCCCCACGATGATCAAGTTTCAACATGAGTTGTTGGAACTCGTCAAAATAGGCCATCACACTCTTGCCTCCTTGCCGCAAGCCATATAATCTAGCAAGCAACTCATGACGATATCTCTCGGGAAGGTATCGTTGTCTCATCAAATACCTCAACTGATACCAAGGTGGTGGCTGCCCATCAACTAATTCATTACCAAATCGTTTAACATACTCCCACCAAGTGTTAGCATAGCCCTCGAGGTGAGCTATAGCGTAGCAACTCTTTTTTTCTTCCGAGATGTCATTAACTTGGAAAACTTTGTCACAAGCCGATTCCCAAGTTAAGTAGGTCTCGGGGTCACTTTCACCCTTAAAGATGGGTAGGCTCAACTTGATGGTGTTGATGCCTACGTCTCTCTCTTGGTGTCGGTTTCCCCTATCTCCATACCCCCGGTATCTCCTAGGTTCTCCTCGACCCCCTCTTAACTCCTCCTCCCTCAGATAAGCATCATCAAAGGCTCCATCTCCTTCATACTCCTCTCTACCGTATCCTTCAAAGTGGGCTGGTCGGCCTTGGCCGTTTTGATTCGGAGGATTTGGAATTTGCGATCTTTGGGTTAATGGAGCTTGGAATGGAGGGTTCGGATTTAGTGGAGGTACTTGGCGTCCAAATCCCTCTTGTGGAATTGGAGGGGCTTGGAAATGTAGTGGTCTAGTGGGGTCTCGGTTTGGAGGAAAATAGGTAGTTTGGCTTGCGGTATTTAGTGGAGCTTGGGGTGCATTTAGCATTTGGTGGACTGTTTCGGGGGTGATGGTTGCGGAGGAGGTCCTATCATGACCATTGGTAGATACATGTAGAGGAGTAGAAGGACGAGAGTTCCTTTGACTCTCCACTTGTTCTAATCTCCCACTAATAGTCGACACTTCCCCCTTTATTGCTGCCAAGTCCCCTCTCACGGCCCCAAATTCCAAATTCAACCTTTCAAGTGTCCGGGTAACGGCCTCAAGAGTGACCCTCATAGAATCAAGGGCATTAGTATCCACATTATGAGACGTAGCTCCTTCCATTGTCAAGGTATTATCCGCTTTAGTTCACCACAAGTTCGTGTTCCACAAGTGTTGTATAATTGGCTAGTAACCGTGAAATTTTTAAGGTATGAGTAAGCTCTTATCCGGAATGGATTCTTGTTTGAAGACTCAAAGAATTCTTGCCGGACTAGAGTCAAAAATCAGCAATTCATTCAAACGAATAAAAGTACTCAAATAATCGTTGACACGAACAAACGGTTCAAGGAACTAGTTGACAACCTAGTAGGAATGCACTAGTTTGTTAATTAGTTCTAGGACCAAGTAAGGGAAACCAAGGATCAACAATTAGCAACCAAAGAATATCCTAAGTTGAGCTTATAGTGACGTGGCAGCATGCAATGGTTCCACACGTTCTTCTTCTCCTTTTCTTTTTTTTTTTTGTTAATATTCACACAACTTGTTATAGTTTGCAAAGTGTTTTTGGTGGGAAAAATAAAATCTTGTAGTATTTCACCCTTTTCAAACTCAAGAAAGTGAGGTTTGGTTGACTAATCCCACAAAACAAGGCTCCTTGAATTAGGGAAAAGTGATTGACAAGACTAGAAGGTGATGGGTGCAAGTCTTTCACAACAACTTTATAGCTTGTCTTACAACTTGAGCACACAACAAGATGAACAAGATGAACAAGTTCAAAAGATGAATACCTCAACAAACTTCATCAACTTCTTTAGCACATAAACACACAACCACCGATTTTTCTTTTGGTTATCAACAACACACAACTTTCGGCCACTTCAAGTCACTACAACAATGTTCAAGTTTTCAAGCTCAACTTTTGGATCTAGACACCTTAGTGTTGGTGAGAAAGAAACCAACACTAGAAACTCACTAAACAAGCAAAATAACACCTAGATCTAAACATACAACATCATTCTCGGTTTCAACTTTTAATGGACAGATTTTCAGAATTTCTTTTTGGTGTTGTTTGTTTAAGCCGTGAACTAGCCCAAGATGGGTTATGTTGGAACACAACCGGTCTCTCTTTGATACCAAATGATACGAAATCAAACCAACAACACCAAGAGCTTCAAGTAGGCTCGGATTTCAGTCCAACAACACAAGAACAACAAGTTTAAGTTTCGGTTTTTCAGTCCAACAACACAAGAACAACAAGATAGATAACAATGCTAGTGAATCGAAAAGAGCCCCACACGGCTTCACTAGACTTTAAGATAACAAAATCAACAACAACAACAAGATAAAGAAAGATAGATAACTTGACATATAACATTCAAGAAACTAAGAACCCTACATCAAGAGAGGACCCTAAGTCTAATGAATATAAACACCAAGTTCTTACGAGGACCAAGAGGCACTCAACGACCTCAAAACCCTTGTTTCTAGCCAAAGAGACAACACAAGTATCCCTCTACTTGTGAGATAATAGGGACGGCTTCTAAGAGTGGAAGAGAGACGAAATGTTTAGTGTTTTTAGGTTACAAAATCAGCATTCAAAAACTAAGGAATAACTCTCCAACATGTTCTATTTATACTACAAACAAAAGGGGTAAAATGACCCATCCGCCCTTGCTTCTTGTGCCAACCTTGAAGAGTAGTTTATTACACATTAAGACCTCTCTTGATACAAGATCAAACCAACAACACCAAGAACTACAAGTTGGTTCGAATTTCAGTCCAACAACACAAGAGCAAACAAGCTTAAATTTCAGTTTTTCAGCTCAACAACACGAAAACAACAAGATGAACAACAATGCTAGTGAATCGAAAATAGCCCCACACGGCTTCACTAGACTTTAAGATAACAAAATCAACAACAACAACAAGATAAAGAAAAGATAGATAACTTGACATATAACATTCAAGATACTAAGAACCCTAACATCAAGAGAGGACCCAAAGTCTAATGAATGTAAACACCAAGTTCTTACGAGGACCAAGAGGCACTCAAAGACCTCAAAACCCTTGTTTCTAGCCAAAGAGACAACACAAGTATCCCTCTACTTGTGAGATATTAGTGGCGGCTCCAAGAGTGGAAAAGAGAGAGAGAAATGTTTAGTGCTTAGGTTACAAAAATCAGATTTCAAAAAGTCAAGTCTAACTCTCTAACATGTTCTATTTATACTACAAACAAAAGGGGCAAAATGACCCATCCGCCCTTGCTTCATGTGCCATCCTTGAAGAGTAGTTTATTACACATTAGGACCCCTCTTCACACATAAAAACGTTTAGGTCCTTGGTTGGTTCAATCACCAACTCACACACGGCCATTTGCATGAACAAAGCTTGGAGTTCTTGTAATTCCCGAGCTTGGCTTCGTGTGAAAGGCCGTGTACGTGTGGAGGCTGTCCCAACCGTATCATCCTCTCCATCTTGAGAGGAATTTGACCTCAAATTCAGCATTTGGTCATCTTCAACCGCATCGACGAGGGAGAGATCACCAACGTTGAAAGTGTTGTGCACTTGATATTCCGGTGGAAGGTCGATCTTGTAGGCGTTGTCATTGATTCTCTCAAGTACTTGGAAAGGACCATCACCCCTTGGCAGCAACTTGGACTTCCTTTGAGCTGGAAACCGATCCTTTCGAAGATGCACCCACACCCAATCTCCGGGTTCAAGCACAAGCCTTCTTCTCCCTTTGTTTACCCTTTTTGCAACCTCTTGGTTCTTCTTTTCAAGCTTGAGCCGCACCGTCTCATGCATTTTCTTCATTGCTTCGGCTCTTTTATTTCCATCTAAGCTGGTCATGAGATCACTAGACAAAGGAGTGAGATCTAAAGGGGTAAGGGGATTTAGGCCGTAAACACATTCAAAGGGAGTCATTCCCGTGCTCGAATGTATTACCCGGTTGTATGCAAACTCCACCAAGGGTAGGTGATCTTCCCATGAAGTCAGTTTACCTTTAACCATAGAACGTAGCATAGACCCCAAGGTTCTATTTACTACCTCCGTTTGGCCATCGGTTTGTGGGTGGCAAGACGTGGAGAAAAGCAACTTCGTTCCAAGCCTACCCCACATGGACTTCCAAAAGAGACTTAGGAACTTGGAGTCCCTATCGCTCACAATAGTCCTCGGTACCCCGTGAAGCTTTACAACATGTTCAACAAATAATGAAGCTACACTACGAGCATCCTCGGTTTTAGCACATGGAATAAAATGAGCCATTTTAGAAAATCTATCAACAATAACAAAAATGCTATCTCGGCCCTTTCTAGTCCTTGGCAGCCCCAAAACAAAATCCATCGAAATGTCCAACCAAGGTCTAAGGGGAGTAGGGAGTGGGGTGTACAATCCTTGAGGTAGGAGACGAGATTTCGCACTCCGGCAGGCCACGCATTGACTACAAATTTTAGTGACGTCTTTGCGCATTTTTGGCCAATAGAAGTTCTCCTCTAAGATTCCGAGGGTCTTGTCTACCCCAAAGTGCCCCATGAGGCCTCCGTCATGGGCCTCCCTCACAAATAATTCCCTCCAAGAACTAGAAGGAACACACAACCGCCTCTCTTTGAACAAATACCCATCGAACCGAGAGTAGGAGGAATGGTCACTCTCCTTAAGCCAACGGTCCCTTCCCCACTCTTCGCATTCCCTAAAGATAGGAGCAAAGGTAGGATCCTCGGGATACAACAACCGCAAACTCTCAAAACCCATCAATTTCGAAGACAAGGTAGCAACAAGCACATGCTTCCTAGACAAGGCATCGGCAACAACATTTTCCTTTCCCCTTTTATAATGAATTACATAAGGGAAAGTCTCGATGAACTCAATCCACTTAGCATGACGCCTATTCAACTTGTCTTGGCTCTTAAGGTGTTTCAACGACTCATGATCCGTTCGTATCACAAACTCCTTAGGCCACAAATAATGTTGCCAATTTCCCAAAGCTCTAACAAGGGCGTACAACTCCAAATCATAAGTTGAGTAATTAAGAGTTGCCCCTTTGAGCTTTTCACTGAAATAAGCAACGGGCTTACCTTCTTGCATCAAAACAGCCCCGATGCCAACCTTACTAGCATCACACTCTACTTCAAACATCTTATCAAAATCGGTCAATTGCAATAAAGGCGCCGAGATGAGCGTAGCTTTCAAGGCCTCAAAAGCCCTAGCTTGCTCATCACCCCATTTAAAGGGTCCGTCTTTTCTAATTACCTCGGTTAAGGGGGCTGCTATGGAACTAAATCCTTTGACAAACCTCCTATAGAAGCTTGCCAACCCGTGGAAACTTCGGATTTCTCCAATAGTTTTAGGGGTCGGCCAACTTCGAATAGAGTCTATCTTGGAATCGTCCACTTCCACACCCCTTGAGCTCACGACAAAACCCAAGAATATAATCTTATCAACACCAAAAGAACACTTCTCCATGTTGGCATACACCTTCTCCTTTCGGAGAACATCAAACACACATCTCAAATGCATTACATGATCATCAATAGATTTACTATATACCAACACATCATCAAAGTAAACCACCACAAATTTTCCAATATAAGGCTTCATTACATGATTCATTAGCCTCATAAAGGTGCTAGGAGCATTGGTAAGGCCGAAGGGCATGACCAGCCACTCATATAGACCGAATTTGGTCTAGAATGCGGTCTTCCACTCATCACCGGGTTGCATGCGAATCTGGTGATAGCCACTCCTAAGGTCCACTTTAGAAAACAAACAAGATCCGTGGAGCTCATCTAACATATCATCTAGTCTAGGGATTGGATGACGATACCTTATAGTGATTTTGTTGATGGCTCTACAATCGACGCACATACGCCAAGTTCCATCCTTCTTTGGTACCAAAAGCACCGGAACAGCACACGGACTCATGCTTTCCTTGATGTATCCCTTGTTGAGCAGCTCCTCAACTTGTCTTTCAAGCTCCTTAGTGTCCATGGGATTGCTCCTATAGGCCTGTTTGTTTGGAAGTTGTGAACCCGGCACCAAATCAATTTGGTGCTCAATTCCCCGAAGTGGGGGCAATCCTTGCGGAAGTTCTTGAGGAAATACATCTTCATACTCCTGCAACACATAAGAAATCAAAGGGGAAATGGAAGAATTAGTGGGGTTAGTATTAAAACAATGGGCCAAGAGTAGCATCGGCTTGTTTTCATCATGATCCACGAAGAGTTCTTTCCTCCTAGCCAACATCACCACATTTTCCATCTCCTTTATCGTTGGGACAGCCTCGGATGTCCCGACTTCCTCACCTACGGCACTCCCCCCCTTTTCTCCCTTCCCGGATTCCTTCCCCTTTCCCTTCAACTCTCTCATCTTTTGATGCCACTCGTTTACTTGGGAGGGTGAAAGAGGATGAAGTGTGACCTTTCGGCCATCCTTCTCAAGCGTATACCGGTTGGTCCTCCCATCGTGTTTAGTAGACCTATCATATTGCCATGGTATACCTAATAATAAGTGACATGCTTGCATTGGGATCACGTCACAAAGTACCTCATCGTGGTAGTTTCCCACCTTAAACCGAATCACACATTGTCGTGTGACCCTTAATTCACCACAATCATTCAACCATTGTAGCTTGTAAGGACTAGTGTGTGGGGTAGTTGGTAGCTTCAAGAAATTTACCATAGCATGGCTCGCAACATTTGTACAACTACCACTATCAATCACCAAGGTGCACACATTCTCCTTTATAAGACACTTAGTATGGAATGGATTTTCCCTTTGACTCGGGTCACCTATCGCCTTACTAATCATGACACGTCTAACCACAAAGTTAGGAACCACACACTCCCCTTCTTGTGGATAAACATCTTCACTCCCGTCTACTTCATCATCATTCGGCCCATTTTCAGCTCCCTCTCCATCTTGAGGCTCGGCCTCATCCTCCCCCCTTTCGGAATCCACCTCCTCACCAAGGTAGTACACCTTTCCTTCTCGTAGGATCACATTACGCCGGTTCGGACATTCATTGGCCTTATGCCCCCAACCTTGGCACTTGAAGCATTGGAACCCCTTTGGGTTGGGATAGTTGTGAGCCTCCGGTTTCGGGGGAAATTTAGGGACTGTTTTGGACTCGGGCAGCTTCGTAGGTGCGGGTTGGTCCTTGTTTTTGGTCCAACCCGAGGGAGTTGGTACCCTTGCCTTGAATGATGATCTCTCCTTAAGTTCCCTTTCAATCTCAAGGGCCGCTTGGAATATACCGTCAATGGTTTCAAACCGGTGAAGGGTCAAATGAGTGGAGATCTCTTTGTTCAATCCGCACTTGAACCGGATGATGTCGTGGCTGATTTGCTCCCCACGATGATCAAGTTTCAACATGAGTTGTTGGAACTCGTCAAAGTAGGCCATTACACTCTTGCCTCCTTGCCGCAAGCCATATAACCTAGCAAGTAACTCATGACGATATCTCTCGGGAAGGTACCGTTGTCTCATCAAGTACCTCAACCGAAACCAAGGTGGTGGCTGTCCATCGACTAATTCATTACCAAATCGTTTAACATACTCCCACCAAGTGTTGGCATAGCCCTCGAGGTGAGCTATAGCGTAGCAACTCTTCTTTTCGTCCGAGATGTCATTAACTTGGAAAACATTGTCACAAGCCGATTCCCAAGTCAAGTAGGCCTCGGGATCACTTTCACCCTTAAAGATGGGTAGGCTCAACTTGATGGTGTTGATGCCTACGTCTCTCTCTTGGTGTCGGTTTCCCCGATCTCCATACCCCCGGTATCTCCTAGGTTCTCCTCGACCCCCTCTTAACTCCTCCTCCCTCATATAAGCATCATCAAAGACTCCATCTCCTTCATACTCCTCTCTACCGTATCCTTCAAAGTGGGCTGGTCGGCCTTGGCCGTTTTGATTCGGAGGATTTGGAATTTGTGGTCTTTGGTTTAATGGAGATTGGAATGGAGGGTTCGGATTTAGTGGAGGTACTTGGCGTCCAAATCCCCCTTGTGGAATTGGAGGGGCTTGGAAATGTAGTGGTCTAGTGGAGTCTCGGTTTGGAGGAAAATAGGTAGTTTGGCTTGCGGTATTTAGTGGAGCTTGGGGTGCATTTAGCATTTGGTGGACTGTTTCGGGGGTGATGGTTGCGGAGGAGGTTCTATCATGACCATTGGTAGATACATGTAGAGGAGTAGAAGGTCGGGAGTTCCTTTGACTCTCCACTTGTTCTAATCTCCCACTAATAGTCGACACTTCCCCCTTTATTGCTGCCAAGTCCCCTCTCACGGCCCCAAATTCCGAATTCAACCTTTCAAGTGTCCGGGTAACGGCCTCAAGAGTGACCCTCATAGAATCAAGGGCATTAGTATCCACACTATGAGACGTAGTTCCTTCCATTGTCAAGATATTATCCGCCTTAGTCCTCCACAAGTTCGTGTTCCACAAGTGTTGTATAATTGGCTAGTAACCGTGAAAATTTTAAGGTATGAGTAAACTCTTATCCGGAATGGATTCTTGTTTGAAGACTCAAAGAATTCTTGTCGGACTAGAGTCAAAAATCAGCAACTCATTCAAACGAATAAAAGCACTCAAATAAACGTTGACACGAACAAACGGCTCAAGGATCTAATTGACAACTTAGTAGGAATGTACTAGTTTGTTAATTAGTTCTAGGACCAAGTAAGGGAAACCAAGGATCAACAATTAGCAACCAAAGAATATCCTAAGTTGAGCTTATAGTGACGTGGCAGCATGCAATGGTCCCACACGTCTCTTTTTCTTTTTCTTTTTTTGTCAATATTCACACAACTTGTTATAGTTTTCAAAGTGGTTTTGGTGGGAAAATAAAATCTTGTAATATTTCACCCTTTTCAAACTCAAGAAAGGGATGTTTGATAGACTAATCCCACAAAACAAGGCTCCTTGAATTAGGGAAAAAGTGATTGACAAGACTACAAGGTGATGGGTGCAAGTCTTTCACAACAACTTTATAGCCTTTCTTACAAATTGAGCACACACAAGATGAACAAGATGAACAAATTCAAAAGATGAACACCTCAACAATCTCCTTCAACTTCTTTAGCACATAAACACATCATCCACCGATTTTATTTTCTTTTGGGTCCTCAATCAACATACAACTTTCGGCCACTTCAAGTCACTACACAAGTTCAAGTTTTCAAGCTCAACTTTCGGATCTAGACACCTTAGTGTTGGTGAGAAAGAATCCAACACTAGGAACTCACTAAACAAGCAAAATTAACACTTAGACCTAGACATGCAACATCATTTTCGGATTCCACTTTTAAAGGACTGATTTTCAGAATTTCCCCTTTTGGTGTTGTTTGTTTAAGCCGTGTACTAGCCCAAGATGGGTTATGTTGGAACACAACCGGTCAAGCTTTGATACCAAATGATACAAGATCAAACCAACAACACCAAGAACTACAAGTTGGTTCGAATTTCAGTCCAACAACACAAGAGCAAACAAGCTTAAATTTCAGTTTTTCAGCTCAACAACACGAAAACAACAAGATGAACAACAATGCTAGTGAATCGAAAATAGCCCCACACGGCTTCACTAGACTTTAAGATAACAAAATCAACAACAACAACAAGATAAAGAAAAGATAGATAACTTGACATATAACATTCAAGATACTAAGAACCCTAACATCAAGAGAGGACCCTAAGTCTAATGAATGTAAACACCAAGTTCTTACGAGGACCAAGAGGCACTCAAAGACCTCAAAACCCTTGTTTCTAGCCAAAGAGACAACACAAGTATCCCTCTACTTGTGAGATATTGGTGGCGGCTCCAAGAGTGGAAAAGAGAGAGAGAAATGTTTAGTGCTTAGGTTACAAAAATCAGATTTCAAAAAGTCAAGTCTAACTCTCTAACATGTTCTATTTATACTACAAACAAAAGGGGCAAAATGACCCATCCGCCCTTGCTTCATGTGCCATCCTTGAAGAGTAGTTTATTACACATTAGGACCCCTCTTCACACATAAAAACGTTTAGTTCCTTGGTTGGTTCAATCACCAACTCACACACGGCCGCCATTTGCATGAACAAAGCTTGGAGTTTTTGTAATTCCCGAGCTTGGCTTCGTGTGAAAGGCCGTGTACGTGTGGAGGCTGTCCCAACCGTATCATCTCACACATAAAAACGTTTAGGTCCTTGGTTGGTTCAATCACCAACTCACACACGGCCATTTGCATGAACAAAGCTTGGAGTTCTTGTAATTCCCGAGCTTGGCTTCGTGTGAAAGGCCGTGTACCTGTGGAGGCTGCCCCAACCGTATCAGTTGAGGATGACCAAATGCTGAATTTGAGGTCAAATTCCTCTCAAGATGGAGAGGATGATACGGGTGTACAAAGCTGTCCAATACGTTCTCGACCATTCACACAAAGCCAAGCTCGGGAGTTACAAAAACTACAAGCCATATTCATGCAAATGGCTGCGTGTGAGTTGGTACTTGATCCTCCAAAGAGCTTCAATGTTTTTAAGTGTGAAAATGAACCTTGAAGTGTAATAAACTACACTCTAAGGGCACCCCATGACTGAAGGGTAGGAAGGTCATTTTTCCTTCATTTTGTGTGTAATATAAATAGATGCTATTAGGGTTATTTTCAGCACTTAGTTCATTCTCGATATTTCACAACAACAAGTCTTGTAACATTGAATATTTCTCTCTCTCTTGTTCTTGAGAGTAGAACCTGAAATCTTTCCAACAAGTGTAGTTACACTTGTGTTGTTTCTTGGCTAGAAACTTGATATCTTGACGTTCATGAGTTCCTCTTGGTCTAAGTAAGAACTTGGTACTGAAATCTTTTGGTCTTAGGGTCCTATCTTCAAGTTAGGGTTCATAGATTCTAAGATATCTTTGTGTCAAGTTACTATCTTTCATTTTGTACTCTTGAAACTTTGTAGTAACTTAGTGAAGCCGTGTGGGGCTGATTTTCGATTCACTATAGTTACTACCATTTGTTGTTCTTGTTGTTAACATTGTACTCTTGTAATCTATCATCTTGTGTTGTTGAACCATTGTTTAATGTTATTGTTATCTTCTTGTTCTCCTTGTGTAGCTACTGTTTTGGTGTTGGTATTTCTTCAAAATTTCGTGATTGTTGTTGTCTTCACATATTGGAGTTGTTATCTTCAAGCTCTCGGAATTGTAGTGTGTTTGGACTTATTTTGTGGCAGATTTGATACGCTCCAAGTTAGTAGTGTATCATAACCCTTTTAACATCTCTAAACATGTTTCAACTCAAAAATCAATGTTTCAAACTTGGGAAGGCCTAAAATAATATCTTCAAAACCTTAGGGTCGTAAAAAGGCTAAGTTTTTTATTTAGTATGAAATTAAAGCCTTGGACCCCTTTTAACTTGCGTCTAGGAGCTGGGAACATATCTAGAATCTTTTGGGGTATTATAAAGGGACTATGTCAAGTCTCTCATTCTTACTAAAGAAGTTCCAGTCAATGTGCATAAAATACCTTAGGCTTGCCCTTATTTTCTATACCTTTGTTTTTTTGACAGCCGGACTAGGATCATTATAGGACTTTACTTGGCTTGTAATGTAGGTTTAAGGATGGTATGGTATATTTTGGAACTGGTGACTCACCCTCCTTGACACTCCAATTACATTTTTGCTCCACTACTCAATCCTTCCTCTTTTATTCCTCCCTTTTATCCTTTATTAATTTTTTGGATTGGGTGTTGTTTTCTTTTTCCTATTCATTTATTCAATTTTCTCTTTTTCTTTTTCTTTTTCTTTTTCTTTTCTTTTCACTATTTTTTTCTACCACACCCAACCTTACCATTCAACATACCCAACTTTAACTACACAGCCCTATGATAGCCACCCTCAACTTAGGCGATGTGCCTGAGTTGAGGTGCACAATGTCCAAGGAGGGAGTTGGGCTAAAATAGGTTCATTTAGATCAACTTAGAAAGGTGAAAAGTAAAAACAAGAAAATAGGTCGGTGTAGGCTAAAATTATGGATGAAAGGATACTTATTCATATTTGGATGGTTATTTATGCTAATAGTGGACTACCTCAAAAAGGTCCTATGATCATGTCCTGACAACTATCCTAAAACCTAGGCAAGACCAACTTGGCACATTCTGGATTAAATGCACAAAGAGAACAAGGTAAGTATCTCACACACACATGCTACAGGGTTATATTACTAATTACTTACTATACAACTCATAGAAATGCTAAGCTATGATTATTTTGTCCCTAATCCTAATTCCATAACAAGATTCACAATAGTCACACACATCTTTACATCATATTGTTCACAAAAATTTTGAGGGGTACATTTTTTTTCCAAACACGTATGAACAAACTAACACAAAACATGTCTACTGTCTTTAGGTTTCTTATTTTTGTCCTAATTAAACACAAACAATACAAAACACATAAAACCTAAACATTCCAATTCAACTATGATAGCATAGTCGATGGAATAAAAAAATATGGCAAAAAAAAACCCTCAGCTGTGGTACACCCCCACTCCCAACTTAAAGTCTATACATCATCCCAGTGCCTAAATACAAAGTAAAAACAAGTGATGAAGACATACCTAGGCATACTAGGTGTCAATTAAAGACTTCTCAGTAGGGCCTTAGACTAGGTCTCACTCTCATTAACCGTGGTCTCGTGATCGAAACACTCTTATTGATAGTGTAACTAATCATGGTTAGTGCACTCAAAGGTGTATATCTTTTGGGAGGCAGAATGGTGCTCCCACTCACATCTGTTATAGCTGAATAACAGCACCCAAGCCCATACACAAATGTACGTGGTCTTATCAAGTAGTAAAGTGGCTTCAATAAAACCCAAATATCGATCTCACAGGGACTTGCGTTTGCCGCCTATCCAATTCTAGTTTAAATAATTGAGGAGATTAGAAAATAGAGTTTTAGAATTGTAAGAAAAAAGAAACTAAAATAATGCGGAAAATTAAATGACTTAGGAAAATCTATGGATAGAAGCCCAGGGTTAAGGCTTACGATGAATCATACTGCGTTATTGAACTTCATTAATTAAATTCCATATCTTGGTTGTTGATTTGTTAGATTAATCGCATGATTATGTGTAAGAACCTACAAAAATCTTAAGCATAACTCAGTCCCTTAGAGCTTGATAAGGGGTCCTAGACTTAGGAAATTTAAGCTAAGTGTTAGAACTTAGTCTTTTCTATAGCCCTCAAACTTTGAGGAATTTATTTATGACCTTCCCGACCTCTAAAACATAGTTTCTAAGTGGATTCATGATTGGGAGAGTTAATAGTGCATCTCGAGTGAGTTTTGGAATTTTTGGACAAGAGTAAGGGCATGTTTTAAACTCCAAAATTGCAGCTCAAGGAAATTAGTTCGCGGAGCATCGATCAGTCTAGTGCTAGGTTAATCCCATGATGAAGACCGCGGAGCCTCGCTTAGAGTGTGCTCCAGAGCCCGTGTTGTCCTCACTAGTTCGGCCCGTATATTTTCTGCAGTTTTGTTCCGCATTTTTAATGGCAAATGGGTCATTTTCCTTCACCCCACAGCTCCATAACACGGAATTAAAACTCCAAATAGAAAAATCACTCATTCTTTTCCCCAAATCATCTCTAGAACAAGCCCTAGCTTCATCTAGTTCAAGAAACAAACCTTAGGAATTCACCCCAATCTCTACGAAGTTAGCAATTAAGGTATGTGAAGTGTTCATCCAAGGGTTCCTTCCACCCTTGGATTTCAAGAAACTATTTTTAAAAATTTCAAGTGTATTGATTTCGTGAATTTCATGTTGGGTTTGATTATAATGATTAATTGGGTTTCTAAGCCATGTTTTATTACAAGTTTCATGTGTAGTTAATTGATATATGTGTAGTATCATGTGAATCCATTTTAAACCCTTGAATGTGTAAATTTATTGTGGTAATCATGATGCATTAGCATGTTGTTCATTCCCAAGTATAAGGTTATGCCTTCCATGTATTTGACAAAATGCCCAAGTTAATAAATTGTGCATTGTGGTCCACTGGTGACCTTATGATGAATTCATGCTAGAACTACATGTTCCAAATTTGGTCCCATGTTAAAGCTATACTTTGTAAGTGATTGATGGAATGTCCATGTGAATTTAATAGTGAAATTATGATATCCTAGCATGTATGTCCATTCATTTACAAGCCCAAGATTATGGCAAAAAGGTTTCAGTGAGTACATTGTGAATAGTTGACTATTGTCATGTTATCAAGAAGTATCGTGTCTTAGTATTATCTATGCTATCGAGTCCTAGGGGTATTTAATACCTAACAATTTAGCTTTTTACCTTAAGCCAGTGTAGGCATAGAATAGTATCAGTCATGTCATGATCAGTAGTACTCTCAGTTAGATACAAAACTCAATAGAACTCAGTCAGTTACAGAACCTAGGAAAAATTCAGTAAACTCAGTATTAGTCCAGTTTAGTGTCTTTCAGTTGGGAGTATAATTCAGCTTCGAGTAAACCCAAGGATGGGGACTCACCTTCCAGCAGGGGGTGTCATCCTTAGAAGCAGTCCTTGCATTCTAGAACTACGTAGCCAGTATAGGTTGAGACATTAACCTGCCAGTTGAGGGTTAATGAGGTGTCTTACTTGCCAGTTGAGGGTACCACCACTCTCATTCAGAGCACCTACCAGATGGGGGTGAGTCAGCATTTTTCTTTACCCATGGAATGGTACAGACACCCTTCTAACTGAGGTTACAGGTTGGACCTCAATCAGATCAGAGAAGGGGCATATCGGTTAGATTATTACCTCCCACAGTCTCAGTTTCAGTTCCAGTCTTAGTATAAAACTCAGTTCAGTTCTACATAAATTAGGACTGTTAGGAACACTCATTCAGTTTAATATAGAACTCAGAATAGATCTACATAATCAGGACTGTCAGACATAGTCACTCGATTATCAGTAATATAGTATTAGTAAACTCAAATATCAGTAAACCAGTGATTCAGAACTCAGTATTCAGTGTTACCATGATCTTAGTTATAGTTCAAGCATTCATGCAGGTATACTCATTTAGTTATGTTTATGATATTCAGCCTGTTATGGTTCATGCATATGAGCCCATGCACATCAGCCTACTTCACCTAGCATACTAGTACATTCAAAGTACTGACGTATACTTTTCTCTAGCGCTATGATGTATTATATCATAGGTTCAGATGCACGGGCTCCCGCCCGCACTTAGCAGCCCAATCCATCAGCAACAGAGTTAGTGGTGATTCCTTATAGTTTGAGGACAAATTTATCATTTCAGCTATATCACTACTCAGTTTACATCAGTAGTCGGAGTTAGTTTGGGACTTGTCCCATCAACTCCTTGTTCAGATAGTAGAGGCTTCTTAGACTAGAGTATTTCAGACAAATGTATTAGTATTCAGTACTCGATATTGATATTCAGTATTTATTTCATATTTGAACCTTTTGGCAGATTTTTGCCTAATTTTTGCATAATTACAGTATTGTTATTCAGTTATTGCAGCAGGTACCAGTCATGGGTCAGCTTGTGGTCCTTTGGGATTATGAGCACCATGTAGCATCTGGGGTGCAGACTCGGGGCATTACAAATTTGGTATCAAAGCCTAAGGTTCAACAGAGTCCTTGGAAGTTTTAAAGCCGCGTCTAGTAGAGTCTTGTGCATGGATGTGTAGCGCGCCACACTTATGGGAAGGAGGCTATTAGATGTTTTAGGAAAAATTTCCCTTCTTTCAGTAATCATGTCGTGCGGGTGAGCACAAGCTCAAGTTAAACTCTCTGTCTAATCCAACTTTCTCTTCTATTTATAGAATATGCCTCCGAAAAAGACTAAGGGAAGAGGAACGGGAGACCAGCCAGCACCTCAGCCCATTCGGCCAGATCCTCTGGATGAACATGTCTCCCACACTGAATTCAGAGCAACTTTCACTACCCTAGCTCATTCTGTGGCAGCCCAAAATGAACGCCCATCTGCCGTTTTGGCCAACCCATTGGCCAATAATACTGCAGCCAGGATTTGAGACTTCACCCAAATGAACCCTCCACCTTTTACTGGGTCTAAGTTAGATGAGGATCCTTAGAAATTTCTTGATCACGTGCAAAAATTTATAGATATTATGGGGGTGACAACTAGTGAGAGTGTTGAGTTGGATGTATATCAGTTGTAGGATATGGCTCACTCATGGTTTAAATAGTGGAAAGCAGAGAGGGTAGCAGATGCAGGGCCCATAGAATAGGAGGAGTTTGCCACTCTTTTTCTTGATAGGTTCTTCCCACTAGAGTTGAAAGAAGCGAAGGTTTTGGAATTTATAAATCTGAAGTAGGGCAACATAACAGTGAAAGAGTATTCTCTCAAGTTTACTCAATTATCTAGATACGCTCCTCATGTGGTGGCAACTAGTAGGTCCAGGATGAGTAAGTTTGTGTCTGAGGTTTCTAGCACTATGGTCAAGGAGTATAGAACAGCATGCTGATTAAGGAAATTGATATATCCAGGCTCATGGTCTATGCTCGGCAAATAGAGGAGGCTAAGACTTGGGAGAAGGAGAGGGAGAATAAGAGGGCGAGAACAAGTAGTTTCAACTTTGCCCTGCCTAAGTCAGAAGGAGGAAATTGTTCTCAGTTCTGCCCAAAATCCTCAGTTCCAGCTCCATCCTCAGCCAGTTCCCCTGTTCCAAAATTCAAAGACGGCACAAAGACAGGGCACCAGGCCCTAAGCCTCAGGGTAGTGTCAGTAGTGCCCGAACCAATCCCCTTTGCCAGAAATATGCTAGAAACCACCAGGGTATCTGCAGAGATGGTAGTGATGTGTGTTTTGGGTGTGGCAAGCCAGGTTACAGAGTCAGAGATTATCCCCAGTCAAGTTACCAAGGTCAACATAATCGTCCCCTAGTCAAGTCAGGTCGCCCGAATTAGAAGGGTACCTCTTCCAGTGCCACTAGTGGTCAACGCCCAAATAGACACTATGCCCTTCAGTCTCGACAGGATCAGGAAACTTCACCTGATGTGGTCATTGGTACATTATGAGTTTATCATTTACATATTTATGCTTTGCTAGATCCAAGAGCTTCTTTGTCTCTTTTTACTCCCTATATAGCTGTTGACTTTTGAGTCAGTCCCGAAATTCTAGTAGAGCCTTTCTCAATCTCTACCCTAGTGGGTAAATCTATCATAGCCTGATGAGTATACAGGAACTGTACGAGTATGGTATCTCATAAAGTCACCTCAGCAGACTTAGTCAAATTAAAGATGATCGATTTCGATGTCATTCTCGGCATAGATTGGATTCATTCCTTTTATAACTCAGTCGACTGCAAAAATAGAATTATCTAGTTTTAGTTTCCAAATGAGCCCATCCTAGAGTGGAGAATTGTACTTCAGCACTTAGGGGTCGGCTTATTTCCTACTTAAGGACAAGAAAAATGATATCTAAGCGGTGTGTCTACCATCTCATTTGAGTCAAGTACTCTAGCTCAGAAACCCCTAATCTTGAATCAGTGTCTATACCATGTGAATTCCCAGATGTATTTCCCAAAGATCTTCCCGGAGTTCCTCTCGAAAGGGAAATTAACTTCGGAATATACCTTCTTCCAGATACTCAGCCTATCTTTATTTTGCCACATAGAATGGCTCCAGCAGAACTTAAGGAGTTAAAAGAACAGTTGAAGGATCTCTTAGATAAGGAATTCATCAGTCTCAATGTGTTCTCATGGGGTGCACCAGTTCTATTCATGCATAAGAATGATGGTTCCCCAAGAATGTGTATCGACTACCATTAGCTAAATAAACTTACGGTCAAGAACAAGTATCCACTCCCTATAATCGATGACTTATTTGACCAAATTCAGGGTGCCAGTTACTTTTCCAAGATAGATCTTAGATCAGGCTATCATCAGCTCAGAGTCAGGGAATGTGTCATCCTAAAAATAGCCTTTAGAACTCGGTATAGTCACTTTGAATTCTTAGTCATGTCATTTGGTCTTACCAATACCCCAACTGATATAAGAATAATGACCGCCTTAGCTTTTGACGACATCATTCGAAGTCACAATGTGAAGAATCAAGCTTTGGTCACATGGAGGGCATGGGATCATACTTGGAGGGGATGTTTTTAGCCTACCATTGACCAAACCCAAGTGTGGAAGATTGATTGGAGCCTAGAAGACTTAAGGACTCTCGAATTTGGACCACCTTTGTTGGTTCACGGTTTTGGTGCCTTTACTAAGGGCATTTCGGTCACTTAGCCTAAGGGGCATTTTGGACAATTCATATTGTCTTCCAACACACCAAGGCCGCCCCTCTCATTAAGGGTAATATGGTCTTTTTGTCTTCTTTTGTAATACACTATAAATAGGCCCCTTAGTCTTATTTTCACTTAGTTTTTAGTTGATGAGAAAAATGAGATTTTGAGACTCTTAAAATCCTCTCTCTTGAGAGTAGACCAACTTAGTGTAATTCTAGTATAGGGCTTGGAAAAGCTAACATTGTTCTTTGCTTGGAAACGGTAGATCTTGAGGCGAGTTCGTTCCCTTGGTGGTCACCGTAAGAGTGTGGTTTTGATTGTTACATTCATTAGGGGTTTTTGAGTTTAATATACTCTTTAGTTCTTAATCTTGTAATAATCTTGGTCTCACTATCTATCTTTATTTTTCTTGCAATCGTGTATGTGTTGTTGTAGTGGACTGTTTTGGGCCTTCGTTGGATCCGAAACTTGTATTGTTGTTGTACATCTTGTTCATCACATTTTGTAGCTGTTTTGGTGTTGAAATACACCCTTGTATCTTGTATTCTTGTTGTTGGTAGCGAATCCGAGAGTGGTCTCCATCTTGGTCCTCAAATCCTTAAGATTAGTGGACTGATTTGGGGTTGTTTCGTGCTTCCCTTGCCGATCTTGTATCATTTGGTATCAAAGCATGGCTTGATCTTGTTCCTACAAGATCAATCTTGGGCTTTCTTGTTAAAAAAAAAAAAAAAAAAAGGGAAAACTGAAATTTCCAGAAAAATAGCAATCTGTCCGTGTTTGTGTTCTTGGCCAAAATCGTGTTCTTGTTGTGTCTTGGCCGAGTTTTATTGTTGTATGTCTAGATCTAATAGTGTTCTTGTTTGTTTTGTTGTTCCTAGTGTTAGTTTTCTTGTCCACTAACACTTTGAGTCTAGATCTAAACTTGAGCTTGAACTTGTTGAAAGGTTGTTGTGAACATAAGCTTGGCCATTGTGGTGGACTATTTTGGCCTTGTGGTTTTCATCTTGTTGTTGTTATAAGCTTGGCCACGTGATATTGTTGTTAATTGGTGGATTGAAAACCATTTTGTTGAAGTTGTAGTTGTCTTGGCCAAGTGTTGGAGATATTGTTATTGTGGATTGGAGTTGGCCGTGTGAAAAATTGTTGGTGTTCTTGAAGATTATTGTTGTAGTTCTTGTTGTTGTTGTTGTTGTTGTTCTTGATGTTCATCACCACCTTCATATATTGTTGAAGATAAAGTGAATGCTAAATCCAAAAAGTTGAAGGAAAAAGGTGTATTATTTGTTAGTCTTGAAAGACCCTACAACCAACAAAGACCTATCAATCAAGTCTCAACCACTTTCCAACACTTTTCCATGATTTACGGATCCATGTTTTAAGGAGAAGTACAATAAAGTCAAGTCTTGAAAACTTGAAATTGAAAAGGGCTCCAAGACTTGTTTGAATTTCCCTCCTTAAACAAATTCCACCAAAGTCCAAATTGAAAAATTGACCAAGACTTGAAGTTGGACAACAAAAGTTGTGTGGGACCGAAACCAATACGGACTGCCATGTCATCACTGCTACTGTTCACGCAATATTTCCGAGCTCAAAATTTTAGATTCTTAGTTTCATCTTATTGTTTCATTAGTTTCATGTCTTGATTCTAGAATTAATTAACAACTAGTAATCACCTACTTAGTTGTAGATTAATTATTGAATCCGTTTCTTCGTGTCTTCGTTGTTTGTGTGCTTTTCTCATTTTTAACTCGTAGTAACTTCTTTGTTTCAAGTTCGTAAGTAGATTTTGTGTTGTGTCTTGAGTCGATCAAACAAGAATATATTCCGGCCGCCAAGTAGAATTGACATCCTATTGACTACCGGAGTATAAGCAACTTTCAATATTCGCCGCTCCAATTGTGAGAATCCCAAAGGTGAGTGTATCGAGTGTTGTTGAGGAGCTTTACTACTAATCTTGTTTGTTCATTTTGTAGGTTTAAAGGGTGATATAAGGGGAACATGACTTCGATAGCCGGGGATTATTGTGACTACAATATGGGAGACTATGATTGTAGTGAGGGTTTTTATGGCTACGAAGTTGAGGGAGATTGCGGAGGCTATGAAAATAGCCATACTCGAGACTTGGGCAGATTTGAAAGTTACTGTTTTAAGGGAGAAAATGAGGTGAATGAAGTGCCTAGTGCTTATGGTAACTTTGGAGATGATGTAGGACCTAGTGATGGATCTTGTGATGATGTTGGGGCATGTGAGGAGTCGTACACTTCTTACTCCGAACCTAGATTTGGTGTTAGGTATAACCCTTTTGTTCGCAAAACTTATGAGAGCTATGATGAGGGTACACGTGAGGAGTGTGAAGATCCATATTCTCCACCTTGTAGTACTTCTTATCAAAGTCGATATAGTGTGAATGGTTATACTAGCTCTAGTGGAGGTTGTCCAATGAGAAGAAGAGGGTATGCATCTCCAAAACTAAGGGGTACTCGTATGCCTTACAATGTTGAACCAAGAAGGAGTGTACACTCCGGAAAGGTGACCATGTGTGGGATACCGGGCTGCCACATTGAGCTAAATGATAGGTACCATAGAAACTACATCGTTCCATCCATGGTTGACTACTTGGGGTTGTTTCGTGAGCCTTTGCTTGTTCCATACTTCTTGGACGGGTTTAAGGTTACCGAGAGGGTCAAGGTTGTCTTCTCCCAATTTGAATACCATGAGGAGGTGTGGTGCGATATTCTTCCATTGCCATACGGTCATGTATGCTTAGGTGCCGATTGGTTTGCACAACATAGAGTTCCAAACGTGCAACATTGGCCAAATATTGTAAGAGATCAATGGGGGAATCGCCTCATGACTTACTTGCTGCCCAAGCCACGAAGAGAAATGCCTACCTACTCCAATTCGAATTATTATGAGAAACAAAGGATTGAGAGGAGTAAGGGAGTGAAAGGTGGTAATCCGAGAGTGGAAAAAGGAGAGGTAGTGTGGAGCGAAGTGAGGGGATTACCACCAAGCCATTCTAACATTGGTTGTCCTTCTATTTCTAAGGACATTTGTGTAGGTACCAACATGGCAAGCAAAGAAGAACAATGCCAAAAGGAAGTTGCTGCCCAAGCTTTTGGAGGGCCTTCACACCATGACAAAGAAGAATCTACTCAAGGACTTCAAGGTAAAATGGCTAACTCTTACACTTTTGTACATGTGAATGATAATTGTGCGGCTAGTAGCCCATTGAGTGTGAGTTGTAGCTTACCTATATGTGAGTCTATTGTTTCTTTGCCACTTGATGATGATGTACATATTGTGAGTGTGGATACACTAGTTGATCCTATTGATAACGAAATTGACTCCGCTTGTGAGATCAATTTATGTCCACCTAGTGTTGAAGCCTATGTGTTGAAGGGAAGTACATCGTCTTGTGTAATGGGTGTTGATCAACTTGTTCGTGAAAACTATCCACCACTTGAGTATGTGTGTGATGTGCTTAATAGGACTCAAGTGAGTGAAATATTTGAAAATGTTGGTCAACAAGGTGAGAATGAACCCGAGAGCTCTTCTTGGGGTAATATTGTGTTTGAAACATCCTTGAAACTTGATATTGATTATTTAGAGAGTGAGGAGCTTGCTTGTTCCAAATCTGTCCGTGAGGTAGATCACACTCTTTTTAGGTATAATGTCTTGTTTGAAGATGATTTAAACACTCCTAATGAACCTAGTGGTGAAAATGATGGTATAGCTTGCCTTGGAAGCTATAGCCTATATGCTAACCCACTATGGTGTGACAACATTCTTCCTAAAGAGGGAAAACTCGTCTTGGAAGATGAGAGTACTCCTAAGGGTAAGGAATGTGTAGTTGCGGAAGCTACTTCTTCTTCTACTTTGTGTGATTTCATTGTTGAGAGTACTCATGGTGTTTATTGGGAAACTAGTAGTGAGTACACACATGAGAGCACCTTAGTAGAAGTCGATTTGAGTGATACGTTTCTCTACTCTCTATTTTCTTTGGATGATATGTATGTTATTATAAAGAGTATATCATTTAGTTTGGGTGTAGACCACGGGAAAGGGAAGTGTTGTCGAGACCCGTGTCTATGGCCACTTTTCCCATTTGACCCCGGTGCCAAATTTAGACATGGTGATGTTGGTGCACCAAACTTGTTGCTTGGTCTATATGACAAGCAAAGTGTTACTCTTGATGTACCCTTTAACCAAACCCTTTGTACATCTTTTATTGAGTTTTAATATTCCTTTCAAAGGATTCTTGGTTATATTGCAAATATGTGCAACCTTGGCATGTTGAGATGATTTGTTATGCTAACCCTAACCCTCATGCCATGAGGAGTTTGCAATTGTGTGTCCTCTTTTCAGTTTTGCAAGGTTTGGATTCGAGGTCGAATCCTTTTCAAGAAGAGGAGGATGATATAAGAATAATGACCGCCTTAGCTTTTGACGACATCATTCGAAGTCACAATGTGAAGAATCAAGCTTTGGTCACATGGAGGGCATGGGATCATACTTGGAGGGGATGTTTTTAGCCTACCATTGACCAAACCCAAGTGTGGAAGATTGATTGGAGCCTAGAAGACTTAAGGACTCTCGAATTTGGACCACCTTTGTTGGTTCACGGTTTTGGTGCCTTTACTAAGGGCATTTCGGTCACTTAGCCTAAGGGGCATTTTGGACAATTCATATTGTCTTCCAACACACCAAGGCCGCCCCTCTCATTAAGGGTAATATGGTCTTTTTGTCTTCTTTTGTAATACACTATAAATAGGCCCCTTAGTCTTATTTTCACTTAGTTTTTAGTTGATGAGAAAAATGAGATTTTGAGACTCTTAAAATCCTCTCTCTTGAGAGTAGACCAACTTAGTGTAATTCTAGTATAGGTCTTGGAAAAGCTAACATTGTTCTTTGCTTGGAAACGGTAGATCTTGAGGCGAGTTCGTTCCCTTGGTGGTCACCGTAAGAGTGTGGTTTTGATTGTTACATTCATTAGGGGTTTTTGAGTTTAATATACTCTTTAGTTCTTAATCTTGTAATAATCTTGGTCTCACTATCTATCTTTATTTTTCTTGCAATCGTGTATGTGTTGTTGTAGTGGACTGTTTTGGGCCTTCGTTGGATCCGAAACTTGTATTGTTGTTGTACATCTTGTTCATCACGTTTTGTAGCTGTTTTGGTGTTGAAATACACCCTTGTATCTTGTATTCTTGTTGTTGGTAGCGAATCCGAGAGTGGTCTCCATCTTGGTCCTCAAATCCTTAAGATTAGTGGACTGATTTGGGGTTGTTTCGTGCTTCCCTTGCCGATCTTGTATCACCAACAGCTTTCATGGACTTGATGAATAATGTGTTAAAGCAATACTTGGACATGTTTATCATAGTCTTCATAGATGACATTCTTGTCTACTCCCGTAGTGAGCATGATCATGTAGACCATCTCTGAATAGTATTATAGACTCTCAGAAACTATCAACTATTCGCCAAATTCAATAAGTGTAAATTTTGGCTAAGGTCAGTAGCTTTTCTTGGTCATATCATTTCTGGTGATGGCATTAGAGTTGATCCCCAAAAGTATAAAGCAGTAAGAAACTGGATCAAACCCATCTCTCCATCAGATATCTAGAATTTCTTGGGTTTTGCTGGCTATTACCGATGGTACATTGAGAGATTTTCATCTATTCCATCCCTTATGTCTAGATTTAATTAGAAGAAGGTCAAATTTCAATGGTCAGATTCTTGTGAGAAGAGTTTTCAGGAGTTAAAGACTCGACTCACTACAGTCTTAGTTTTGACTCTACCAGATGGTTCAGATGTCTTTGTTGTGTATTGCGATGCATCCAAAGTTGGTTTGGGGTGTGTTTTCATACAAATAGGTAAGGTCATAGCCTACGCCTCTAGACATCTCAAACCCCATGAAAAGAAATATCCTACTCATGATCTTGAGTTAGCAGTAGTAGTATTTACCTTAAATACTTGGAGGCACTATTTGTATGGTGTGCATATTGATATGTTCACTGACCATAAAAGCCCACAATATGTGTTCTCTCAGAAAGATCTAAACCTCTGTCAGAGAAGGTGGTTGGAGTTATTGAAGAACTATGACATGAGTGTTCTATACTATCTGGGCAAAGTCAATGTAGTGGTTAATGCTCTTAGTAGGATGTTTATAGGTTTTATTGCTCACGTGGATGATTGCAGGAAGAAGTTAGCTTAGGAAGTTCATCAGCTTGCCTGACTAAGTGTTCGCTAAGTTTATTCAGCAGAAGGTAGTGTATGGGTAGACAGTAGTTCAAAATCATCCCTGGTTTACTAAGTGGAGGAAAAGCAGGATAGGGATCCCAACCTAGTTAAATTGAAACAATCAATCAGTGATCAAAAGATAAAGGTTTTCTCCCAAGGAGGAGATGGTGAATTACATTGTTAGGGTCGGTTATGTGTGCTAGGTATAGATGACTTGAGACAACGGATTCTTGCAAAAGCGCATGGTGCACATTACTCTATTCATCCAGGGGGCACTAAGATATACCATGATTTGTGGGAGATTTATTGTTGGAGTGGGATGAATAGGGATATTACAGAGTTTATAGATAAGTGCTCGACATATCAGCAGGTTAAGATTGAGCACCAAAAACTTAGTAGGTTTTTGCAGGAGGTCAGTATTCCCCACTTGGAAGTGGGAAGTGGTGAACATGGATTTTGTGATGGGTTTGCCTCGTACTCATCGTCAGCACGATTCCGTTTGGGTCATTATAGATAGGATGACCAAATAAGCATATTTCCTACCAATTCATACCTCTTATCAGCCGATGACTATGCAAACTCTATGTCAGAGAGTTAGTCAGATTGCATAGAGTTCCGTTATCTATTATCTCAGATAGAGGTACGCAGTTCACCTTTCATTTCTAGAAGGCATTCCAAAATGTCTTGGTACCCAAGTCCACCTTATTACAACTTTTCACCCTCAGACAGATGGTCAAGCAGAAAGTACCATTCATACTTTAGAGGATATGCTGTGAGCGTGTGAGATAGACTTTAAAGGTAGTTGGGATGACCACTTGCCTTTGATTGAGTTCACATATAACAACAACTATCATTCCAGCATTTAGATGGCTCCATTTAAGGCGCTCTATAGGAAGAGATGTTGATCTCCCATTAGTTGATTTGAAGTGGGTGAGGCCGCAGTAGTAGGGCCTGACTTGGTATTTGATACCTTAAAAAAGTTCAGTTGATTAGGGAAAGGCTTAAGATAGCTTAGAGCCGATAGAAATCATATGCAAATGTGCGTAAAAAGGATTTCGAGTTCGAGATTGGTGACTATATGTATTTGAAGATCTCTCCTATGAAAGGAGTGAAGAGATATGGCAAGAAGGGGAGTCTCAGTCCCCAATATATTGATCCTTACAAAATTCTCAGCCATTTAAAAAAGGTAGCTTACGAGCTTGAGTTGCCTTCAGACTTAGCTTCAGTCCATCCAGTGTTCCATGTCTCCTTGCTAAAGAAATGCATAGGTGACCCAGTAGTTGTAGTCCCTGTAGGGAATATAGACATTCAGAACAGTATCTCTTATGAGGAGATTCTAGTCAAAATCCTTGATCACTAGATTTGCAGACTGAGGAATAAAGAGGTCCCTATAGTCAAAGTTCTTTGGCGGAACCAATCCATTGAGGGAGCTACTTGAGAAGAAGAAGTAGATATGCCGACCAAGTCTCCTCACCTCTTCTTTGCGAACTCAGAATCAGCCCAAGGTAAAAATTTTCCTTAAACTTACTCAGTTTCATGCTCAGATTTCCCTTACAAAATTGGTATCAGTTACCATTGCATATTCAATCATACATTAATGAATCAGTTTAGTCATGTATTCATGCATCAGATATGCATGTTCAGTATGAAATTTCAGTATGTCAGTAGTGACAGTCATGTAATTATGTTCAGTTGTGAATGTTTGGTACATGAATTTAGTCTATCACTATTCTCAGCCTAGTCAGTTTCATTCGAGGATGAATGTTCCCAAGGGGTAGATATTATAAGACCCCACAAAAATCCTAAGCGTAACTCAGTCGCTTAGAGCTAGATAAGGGGGAGCCAGACTTAGAAAATTTCAGCCAAGTGTTAGAACTTAGTCTTTTCTAAAGCCCTCAAACTTTAAGGAATTTATTTACGACCTTCCCGACCTCCAAAAGTAAGTTTTTAAGTTGATTCATGATCGTGAGAGTCAATAGAACACCTCGGGTGAGTTTTAGAATTTTTGAACAAGCGTAAGGGCTTGTTTGAAACTCCAAAACAGCAGCTCAAGGAAATTAGCCCGCGGCACCTCGCTCAGTCCAGTGCTAGGTTAAGATCGCGATGGAGACCACGACACCTCGCCTAGAGCGGTGCTCCAGAGACCATGACGCCCTGGCTAGTCCGTCTCGTATATTTTTTGTAGTTTTGTTTCACATTTTAAGGGAAAATAGGTGGTTTTCCTTTACCCCACACTCTATAACACGGGATTAAAGCCCCAAATAGAAAAATCACTCATTTATTTCACAAAATCCTCTCAAGAACAAGCCCTAGCATAATCTAGTTCAAGAAACAAACCTCAAGAATTCACCCCCAATCTCCATGAAGTTAGGAATTAAGGTATGTGAAGTGCAGTGTTCATCCAAGGGTTCCTTCCACCCTTGGATTTCAAGAAACTATTTTTAAAAACTTCAAGTGTATTGATTTGATGAATTCCATGTTGGGTTTGATTATAATGATTAATTGGGTTTCTAATCCATGTTTTATTATAAGTTTCATGTGTAGTTAATTGATATATGTGTAGTAGTATCATGTGAATCCATTTTAAACCCTTAAATGTGTAAATTTATTGTGGTAGTCATGATGCATTAGCATGTTGTTCATGCCCAAGTATCAGGTTATGCCTTCCATGTGTTTGACAAAATGCCTAAGTGAATAAATTATGCATTGTGGTCCACTTATGATGAATTCATGCTAGAACTACATGTTCCAAATTTGCTCCTATGTTAAAGATATACTTTGTAAGTGATTGATGGAATATCCATGAGAATTGAATAGTAAAATTAAGATATGCTAGCATACGTTTCCATTCATGTACAAGCCCAAAAATATGGCAAAAATGTTTCAGTGACTCCATTATGAATAGTTGACTGTTGTCATATTATTAAGAAGTGTCCTGTCTTAGTATTATCTATGCTATCGAGTCCTGGGGGTATTTAATACCATACAATTTTGATGTTTACCTAGAGCTAGTGTTCGTACAAAATAGTATCAGTCATGTCATGATAATTAGTACTCTCAGTCAGGTACGAAACTCAGTAGAACTTAGTCAGTTACAAAACTCAGGAAAATTTAGTAAACTCAGTATCAGTCCAGTTCAGTTCAGTACATCAGTTCAGTGTCTTTTAGTTAGAAGTATGATTCAACACCAAGTGAACCCAAGGATGGGGACTCACCTGCCAGTAGAGAGTGTGATCCTTAGAAGCAGTCCTTGAATTCCAGAACTATGTAGCCAGCATAGGTTGAGACATCAACCTACCATTTGAGGGTTGATGAGGTGTCTTACCTGCCAATTGAGGGTACCACCGCTCTCATTCAGAGCACCTTCCAAATAAGGGTGACTCAACATTTGCCTTTACCTGTGGCATGGTACTGACACCCTTCTAACTGGGGTTACATGTCAGATCCCAAATCAGTTCAAAGAAGGGGCATGTCAGTTAGATGATTACCTCCAATAGTCTCAGTTTCACTTCCAGTCTCAGTATAGAACTCAGTTCAGTTCTACAGAAATTAGGACTGTTAGGCACAGTCACTCAGTTCAGTACAAAACTCAGAATAGTTTCACAGAATCAGGACTGTCAGACACAGTCACTCAGTTATTAGTAATACAGTATTAGTAAACTCAAATATCAGTATACCAGTGATTCAGAACTCAGTATTCAGTGTTACGATAATCTCAGTTACAGTTCAAGCATTCATGTATGTACTCTCATTCAGTTATGTTCATGTTATTCATTCAGTTATTGTTCATGCATATGAACCCATGCACATTAGCCTACCTCACTTAGCATACCAGTACATTCAAAGTACTGACAAATACTTTTCTCTTATGCTATGATGTCTTATATCATAGATTCAGATGCACGGTCTTCCGACTGTACTTAGCAGCCTAATCCATCTGAAGCAGAGTTAGTGGTGAGTGCTCATAGTTCGAGGACAAATTTATCAGTTTAGTTATATCAGTACTCAGTTTACTTCAGTAGTCGGAGTTAGTTGTGGACTTGTCCCATTAGCTCCTTGTTCAGATAGTAGATGCTTTTCAGACTAGATTATTTTAGATAGATGTATCAGCATTCAGTTCTCAGTATTGATATTCAGTATTTATTTCATATTTGAACCTTTTGGCAGATATCTGCCTAATTTTCACATAATTACAGTATTGTTATTCAGTTATTGTAGCAGGTACCAGTCATGGGTTAGCTTGTGGTCCTTTTGGATTATAAGCACCGTGTAGTGTCCGAGTGTAGACTCGTGATGTTACATTATAGTTTCCCAACCTCTAATCCTTTACCTAAGTTAAACCTTACAACTACATCATTGAGTGGGGATGTAATAGTTCACTTAAGTTCTTTACAAATATCATCCTATGTGTGAAACAAGTAAGGCATCTAATTACATTCCTATCCTAGATACTAATTTGAATTCCTTGTTTCATAAAGAAATGCAAACCATACTCTGCTTATTCTCATGTTCTATCTCCCTATTCCCTCTCTCGAGATTACAAGGTTGACAATTGATGTATTCTAAGGATAGCTAATCCTTAAAATAGTTAAAACAAGAATAAACAAACAACCAATAATGATAAGAAAAACAACAAACTTAATTCAATACAAAAGTAATCATGATCACGGCCTTAACCCCGGAAATGGAGTTTTAGCCTTTAATGGAAATATTCATCATCCAATCCTTTGGATTGATGATACAAACCATAAAGAAAACTAAAGTAAAGAGATATTAACCCTAAAAAGAAGTTGTGGTAGCCTCATTAATCCCCTAAGAAATCCAAAAGTAAGTAAAAACGTGTATAAGGTCCTATTTATAATAGAAGAAATAGCCCATGCCTTGTTGAACAAAGAAACAATTTTTGGTCATCTGTGAACCACCCAGTGATTAACACGTTGGAGGGCGTTGAGTTGCATCAAAATCGCATCTGTTCATTGTTTTGGGTGACTTATGAATCCATTATGTGGAGCACATGCCCAGAATCCTTCTCACACATCCAAACTCTCTCAATACTTTTCAGGTATCCAAATTGGCATCAAGCTGCATTTTGTGCTTCCATGATCTATTCCAAGCCTTTTTGAGTTGTTTCCACTTGATTTTTAGATTATAAATACTTTATATATCATAATAATCCATTAAAAATCATAATATATCATTAAACAAAATAATTTAGAGCTCAAAACAATACAACATCCTCAAGATGAACTAGAAACACGAGCTAAGCATAGGCTAAATTCACATTGAGCTTTAACTTATTGTTTTGACTCTTTTCTTGATCCAATTTACCCTTGAACATTATAACTAAATTTTTTTACATATAAATACATAATAACAACCTTATTAAATCATTAAAACACATGAGAACCCAACACAATAGACTAGAAAAACACCTAGCTAAAGCTAGTTATACTAGTTTTCTTGGTTGAACTCTAAATGCTCAAATTGAATCAAAACTCATGTGAAACCACCATTAAACATTGTAAACACATACTTGGACACATAAATTCTCATTTATATCATTCTCAACCCATTAATCACATGAATCATCCTCAAAACAAGGCTAAATAGGCTAGAATAGTAGCACTAGAATGCATAAATACACCCAACATCACTGCAGCTATCATATCACCCATACAGGAGATACCCAATGGTTGTCCAATCTTTTGGACCTGATTGAAAGGGACTTGATAAGTTTGTAGGCAAGCTACCTGTGCTGCATGTATATCATCTTTCTCTTTTCTCCTCTTTCTTATCTTCCCCTATCTTTCTCCACCCTCATCATCAATAGTTTTTTCTTTACCTATTATTCCCCAATCTGCCACATCCTCAATAGGGATCTTTGCAATGATCAGGTAACTAGGGAATGACTTTAAAGTTATGTCCTCAATAGCAGCTTAGAGTATGACTAACTTCGCATGTATGCCTGCTTGATCTGGAGCCTGAACGCCTGCAGTTTTTTGCAAATCCACTGTTGAAAATTATCAAACTGAGTTTACATACCCTACATATCACTCTTAATCACCTTCTTCACCCAAGGATGCACCCCTCCTTAATATTAGTCACTCATCTCTCGATGGTGACCAATCTCTTTAGTATACTGGTGAGAAAATCTGGGGACCAAAGTATAGCCACCTGGAGAGGATGGGAAGTGGATAGTCTTGATGTTAGAGGAGGCAAGGTCTGTGATGATCCTACAGTATCAGTGGAGGCCTGTGGCTTAGCTCAATCAATCTTATTGGATACATCTCCAAGTCGATAAAACCTCGAGTATCAATATCCATCTGCCGGCTGGACTGGAAAACTGCCTGAAGAAGTGAAGCACCAATTTTGGCCTTTGAGATTAGGTTGGCATTATCCCTAACCAACCCTGAATCAGTGGTTCGATGGACTGTCATATTGTGATCAACCTCTAGGATTATCGACACCTGATGTGCTATAGTTTTATAGCACTTTCAGTTCTTAAAATGATGAAAATAGGCAAGTTACTTAGGGTTTTTGATAGATGTGATGTGTTTTGTGTTATTTTTTTGTAGAAAATTAGGTTATGGAAATGTTATGAATAAAAAGAGTGAAAATTAAAGTTTTGGACCAGTGAAGTAGGCACCTACGAACCATTTATACTACCTACAGGATGTAGCTTCTAGAGTATGTATCAGAGAAGCTGAAAAATAAAGAATCAAAAGTAGAAAAAGTTGACTCTGCCACCTATGGAGGGAACCTATGGAGGTAGGTACCACCTATGATTCATAAGTGACAGAATATGTTGCCGAATAGACAAGTAAAGTGAATATTCAAAATATTTTGAGGCCCTAGTACCTACGTGGGACCACCTATAGCCCTAGTTGCCACCTACGGTCCGTAGGTATAGGTGTCCTAGTAAGTGTCCACCGACCTCATTTTTTCTTCTTTGTTCAGGAGTTGTTTCTGAGGGTTTCCAAGTATTCTATATATAGACTTTTGATGTTTTTAGTTAGTTTATGCACTCTTGGTGCTTAAAAAACATATATTTTATTCCAAGATTCAATTTTGATCTTGGAATTGTTTTGTATTGATTTTGGTTGATCATTCTATTGAAGACTTTCGGTTTTATTTGTTAATTATTGTAAGATTGTTTGAATGCTTTCAATTATTAATTCCTTTGATTTTCTCATTACAATGACCATCTAATTCTCTCAACTATGATTTTGGGAACCCTGTCTAAGTAATGAAGTAGGGGAAGTGTTCAATCCTTCTAGATTGTTGTTGCTGCATATGTTATAATTTTCCTTGAGTTTATTGATTTCTTAATGGTTGCAAATTCTAGGATCCAACTTGTATTTATTATGAACCCTAGAGAGAGGTAGATATTGGGGAAAAGAGATCACAATAGTGATTTATATTTAATTGTCAAAATAATCTTATCTGTATTATCTACTTAAGATGATTAACTTACATCGAATCAACTTAAGTATGAAAGGATATAGTTTAAAGTATGGTCTAAGGTAGGGGTTAGTAAGGCGACACTCTAAGATCAAGAGAAAATGAGTGAAATACACCAAAATATGCTGAGAGGAGGTTGGTGATACATAATATTTCAAATTCTACATGTATAACAACTTTATAGTTGGATTGAGAATGAGAAGCCTACAAAGTTATAAGCCAGGGGAATATAAGCCTAGTGTTTGTTTATGACTATTTAAAACCAAAGAATTGAGTTCGGTTATTATCTACAACTGTCAACCCCTCATTTACTTTTTAGTAATGTTGTTGACTTTAGCAAACTAGAGAGAGATAATTCACATAATCCCTTGGGATTCGACCTCAAACTTGTTGGGTTACTATATTTTTCATTGGACTCTTTAGCCTTGTTGGACGCGTAGCTTTGGGTGACATTAAAATTTCGGCACTATTACCGGGGAATACAATATGATTATTTATTTAAGGTTGTTGAAGTTTTTGGGTTTTTATTTTTTATTTTTAGTTGGGTGTATGCCAATGTATGCCTAAAACCAGGATTGATGGCAATCCCTTACTTCCACTGCATCATAACTAAAGAGAATTTTAAAGCCAAATCGTATGATGATAGAATACGTATGTGATGGTTATCTTGAAGGGGCTTGAGATAATCCTAATATTGTGCCTCCCCTTACTGTAAATATTCAAAATATTATTGATCAGAGAATTAAGTAGTTATTAGTGGAAGTTACTAACCAAAGGAGGGAAACAAATTGTCTAGCAGCACTTGGCAGAAATTGAGATAGAGCTAGAGGTGGTAGAGCTCAAGTAATCCTAACCTACTAATACTTACTTCCATATGATAATCCAAAGGAGGATATGGGTTATGTTGAGCCTGCCGAGACAAGATCCATCATTCCTCCTTCTTTGCCACCAAGTGTTAAGTTTGACATTACTAGTGTTATGATCTAACTCTTAAACCTAAAAGGTGTGTTTGTGGGCTTGGATATGGATGACGTAAACATGCATCTTGTAAACTTTATTGGGATCCATATTTCATACACTATACCTAGGGGAGATCAGGAAGCACTAAGACTAAGGTTGTTCCCTTTTTCGTTAACTGGTGAAGCTTTATTGTGGTTACTGGAACTTTTTCGAGGATCAATTACTACTTGGAATGAGTTGCGTAGGCAGATTTTAGATTTTTTTCCCTTTGCCCAGAATGTTGCTATTGAAAGACGAGATATATAAATTCAGGTAGCTACATTCTAAGTCGATGTATGCAGATTGGTTTTGGCTTAAGAAGATGTTTAGCATGGTACCCAATCATTGCATTTTAGTACTAATATGGTTGAAATATTTAAACGAGCCCTGACTATCAATTCTCAAGCTATGGAAAATATGACCACTTGTGGAGCATTCTTATGTCTACGTTGGGAAGTAGCATCAAATAGTTTAGACTAGATCTCTATCACCGACCGAGGATGGCATATGCAGTAGGTGGAGAGAGGTGCTGAAAATTATGACATTGGGGATTCCAATATGCATTGATTGGTTAATGATTCTATGACAAAAGAGATTGCACAGCTTAGAACTGACATTGGGCTCCTGAAAAAGAAATTTGCAACAATGAATCCTGAGAAGGTAAATAAAGTAGGTTCATAGGGTAAGGCCTATATATCAAATGATTCTTTTTTAGAAGAAGGGGAAAATATCTAGATCATGAGTTGAAGGGTTTCCAAGACAAGAAGCTAGGAAACTAATATTAGAACTATTATTGAGATAGGTACAAAGATTAAAATAAGGAGTGTGATGGTGATTGGAGAAGAAAAGATGACTATAAGGAGAAGAGAGATAGGAATGTTACACCAGGAAGATTCGACACTGAGTTCGGGATTGAAGCTGTGCTGTCAAAGCTCTTTAAGGGTCAGAAAAGTCCAGAAAACTTTCCTTAAGGAGATTAAGAAAAACATCTCAGGATTGACCCAAAAGATAGAATTGGATGCAACCATAATGCAATTAGAGCAGTAGTTTGGGCAAATGTCGACAACTTTGAATCAGAGGTAGTTGGGTACCCTTTCGAGCAACACAATTAAAAATTCTAAGAATGATAGTCATTGTCTAGATGTCACCACTCAGGGTGGTAAGTCTACCATTGATCCCCCTTTACCTACTACTGATAAGTCGAGGAATTATAGTGATGTGGTTGATGAGAGTCTTAAAGCTGAGTCAGAGAAGGTGACATATGTTAATGCTAATTCTATGAAGGACAAAGGTAAGGGCAAGGTCAATGAGCCTTTAGTAGAGAGAATTCTATGACCCCTTCCATCTTCTCCTCGAGGATGAAGTTGAAGAAGGAAGAAAGGAATTTTAAGAAGTTTATTGCAATGGTGAAAGAGTTGATCTTGAACATCCCTCTTCTTGAGGCTTTGGAGAAGATGATCGGTTCTACCATATTTATGAAGGAGTTTGTTACAAATGACAGAGTTGTGTGTTATGAGGATGTTGGTGGATTGCACCACTATAGTGTAGTTAATTCTAGATCTCTGCCGAAAAGAAGGGTGATCTCGGAGCATTCATGATCCCAGGCGCCATTGGGACATTCAGGTTTGCCAAAGCATTATGTGACTTGGGAGCCAACATTAATTTGATGTTGCTAGCTATATTCAAGAAATTGGGCTTGAGACCTCCAGAACCGATGATAATGCAGTTATTGATGGTAGACCGCACAGTGAAGAAACCCATTGGCATATCATTTGATGTGTTAGTAAAAGTTGATAACTTTATTTTTTGGTTGACTTTATTATCCTAGATTGTGAAGTTGACTTTGAGTTGCCCATCATATTGGGAAGGCCATTCGTGGACGTGTAGAGCGATAGTTGATATGGAGAAGAGAGAGATCATGTTTAGAGTTAATAATCAGGAAGTCACATTCAATATCCGCTGAACTATGAATCATCCAAGTGACATGAGGGTGATGTCGGTTAGTCATTGTGTTGATGACCTAAAAGGTTATTCTTTTGGGTACCGTGGTAAATTCTGAGTAATCATGATACCCACGTCTTATTGTGAAGTCAAATCAAATGCAGCATGGAAGGCAACCATGGTCTTTTTAGTTAAGTCTGAGTAGCCAACTTAGCCATCTCATGCCGCGATGTTAAATCAAGCACTGAGTGGGAGGCAAACCCACTATTTTAGTTTTCATGTTGTTTCTTTTTTAGGTAAAATAGCATGAGGGACAACCAGGAACATGGTAATACTTTGCTCAATTCAAAATATTCCAGGTTAAGGGACTGTATGACTAACTCATGAAGGTCTGAAGTCGCACTAGGGCTAGGTAAGTTGTATATTGAATGACAAAAAGAAATTTTGAGGATTTTTAGGATCTCTGGACTTTAACTTTCGAACAAACTTATGATGTCGTAATTACCACTTACGACCTCATAAGTAGAATAATAAGTATTAGAATGAAAAGTCTAGAGAACAAAAACAGGATCAGAAATTTTTTTGCCACCTACGATCATTGTGGTGTCGTAAGTGCCAAAATTTTAGGCCTATTTTTTTCAGAAACCGGTCCTAACCCGACCCTAACCAGCCTAAACCTGACACCACTAGGGCTATTTAAGTCCCTAAACCAAACCTAAATCCTACTGAACCTCAAAATATCTCTTTCTATCTAAAATACAAACCTCCCCACTTTCCCCACATTTTATATAAGGCATGAACATTAATTTGACTCAATACCAACTTGTCAATATTTCACGTTAAAGCTAGGGTTTCTTAATATTTTCAATTTTCATTTCTGATTCTTGAAACAAAAGGTAAATATTCATGGCTCTTAATAATAGTAATTGTGCTAAATTTGAAATAAGTGAGTTGGTATTTTTATTTTCATTTAAAATACGTGGACATCATCAAACTTGTATGTAGGAGCCTAGAATTTTCCTAAAATATTAAAGTGGACTATTGTTCGTTAATAAATATTCTATAATCATGCCTCGAACAAAAGAAGAAGTTGAAAAGGCCAGGGAATCCCAAGAATTTTGTATGCCATATTTGTTTTTAAAAGTTCATCTTAACGGAATGTGCAAAAATTAGACTTGTTTGGACTGAGTATATGTTATAAGGATGTGAAGTTTTGGAAAACTTTGAAGTTTCACAATTTTGATTTTTTCTTCAAATTTTGCAGCCCCTTATTTTCCTTCGGGTACTAACACTTGGTTATTAAGGTATACATGGAACAAAAGGCTTCAAAAAAGAAGGAAGGACCAGCGAGGCAATGCGGCGAGTCCTCTAAAAGCAGCTCGGTGGAGGAATACCCAATTTGTCCATCTAGAGCCACAGACTAGGGCTTAGAAGAAGGCTACAATGAGATAATTACTAGAGCTACTCTAGGTATCCAGATCCAAATAATGTCATAGTAGGAAAGATGACCTATTTCTACTTATCCTAGGGCTCATCCATAGGTAGCATACAAGTACCCTAGCTGAGGATGAAGTCATCCAAGATTTCACCGCCACACTCTTCCCAGTCTGAGGAGGGAGAGGATGATGATGATGCGGAGGTGGAGTCTGAGTCATATTTAGAGGCAGCTAGATAGGACCCCCAGTCTAAGGAAGGGTCCCAAGATTAATCCATAGTATAAATTCTCAAGCCATCATCTATAGTACGTAAGTCTAAGGAGGGTACAACATAGATATCCTATCAGGAGCCATCATCTCAGACAACCTAGGCTTTCGACCCTCCTCACATATCGATTGAGAATCTTGATAAGGTGAGCCAGAGGTGGTGTGTTGATAGTCTACAGACTATTTATGAGTATTTCATCATTGTGACTGTGATCGACCAACTCAAGAGGGCTATTTAGGAGGAGATACTGAGTTATCCGAGTTGGCTGGAGCATTACTTTCGCAGTCTTTGTTTGATAGGTATCAATGGGGGTGGATGACTATACCTCGGGGTTCATATATCTAGGCATTAATGCATGCATTTTATGCTACCTATGGACCACTTCCATAGGCGGTAGAGATATAGAGTATCCCAGTTAGAGTGGACACTAGTGAAGGGGTCATAGTTGATATTTTAGCAATGACCATCCACCGAGTTCTATTTGAACTAAATTATATAGCTCTTATGTCTACAATAGAGTGTGATTGTCGATTGATATTGGTGCATGACAAATACAATATGCGAAATACTGAGTATAAGAGTGAGAAGGTAGTTTAGCGAGATGGATCGCCAGTTATATTTCACCCCTTGGTGACAGATGCCCCATGGGTTGAGGAGAAAGGTATGATTAATAAGGAAATACTAAATTTCACCATAAATTTTGGTGGCTTGTGAGGCGTTATTATTTATGTTCGATACTATAGACAACTACTTACTCACATGGGATGGTGCAATACTTATTGCGCGCACAATGTCTCATTATAATATTTATTTTTCAGCCATTATTAGATTTGAGCTTCATGAGTGGGCATTTGGTGATATAATGACGCTGCTCTTTCCCTTTCTTGTACAGTTACTGTGTAATGAGGTCGGTTTGCTTGAGATTCTAGGAGTTTACCACAGGTTTAAGGTGAGGGATGTGGACTAGAAGTGTATGATCAAGGATCCAGCAAACTTAATCATTGCCCAGAGATCTCGTGCACCTTCGATAGTGATTCCAACCCGATCTGAGGGCCCATTAGTTTCTGCGGAGCAGAGTGATAGACAAGGTTGAGATATTGATGTATGGATTTTGAGATGGGGGAGCAGAGAGAGGCATATTAAATGAGCACTCAGGGTGAGGGGACTCCATCTATATCTTCTTCAGTCCCAGCTTTCACTTCAGAGCCAGTTAGGATATCTTTAGTGCCCCCTCGCCCCTCTACTAAAACTACTGCCACAGGGATGGTGTTGATATCCCAAGAGTGTGTATAGAGCATAGTAGAGAGTCAGCATGCTAATACCACCAAGATAGAGAATGTTGAGGCCAAGGTGGCATGATAGTATGTGCAGATTCGGCCTTAGGTCCGAACGACACTAAAGGCGGTAGAGACTAAATTACTGGTTGTATACAACGCTAAGCTATCAAATCTTTGAGTTGAGTTGCATGACCATTATATGCTTTTAAGGGACGAGTGTCAGCCTAATTTAGTGAAATTAAGTCACTAAATCTAGGTGATATTTGGGAGGAGGTGGCCATAATACGGGCAGAGATACACTCTCTTACTAAGAGCAATATTCTGGCCATCCCTCCATTTATATCTCCAGTTGTTTAGTCGGCACCTCCACGTGGACCTAGAATTTTTTATTTACTTATGGAGGATGATGATACGGTACCTATAGTTGGGACTAAGAGAGGAAGAAAGGAGGTTTTGTAGGATCCCGACTTACCACTTGATCAGGCCATAAAATATGTGACACATAATTCGAGGGATATTTACTTTGTTGATAGGTAAATGTATGTTGATCTAGCTATTATTGTATCCTCTAGTAGTGCACCACCAGCACCACTACTATCTCTTCTAGTCGAGATACCCCCACACGGAGATGAGCATGACACGAATGCCTAGCACATCCCAGGTATGTCCTCACTCCCTTATTTTATATTTGTTTTCACGTACTGAGATGGTGTGTAGTCTTTTAGTTAGAGGTGGGATAGTAGAACCGATATGTCTAGGTTAATATTGTATCATATCATGTTTTGTTTCATATTGTATTATGTTTTAGTGTACTTAGGAGATTTTTGAGTATCTAGGGAAGTTGACATATTTTTTTTATGATACCCCTCCAATAATGTGTTTTAGAATTATGGATGTGTATATGTATGTGTCACGCCTCAAATACTATTGGGGCAGACAGGCACCCGTAGCCGTAAAGGCCCGAGAGAACCAATTCATAACCTTATACTTCCCATGCATGTAACTGTAACAACCAAATGTTCTGACAACATAATATTATGCATCGATGAAATTAACTACACATACACTCCCAAAACTGATATGTACAGTACTTGGCCGGTGGGGCCACCATGTCTAAAATCAGGACACTACCATAACTTTACATTAGTCTACAAAGCCTCTAGAAGATACATAGACTTAGTCAGGGTCGGGATAAACCCCCGCCCTACTCTTGACTTACTGTACAATACCAAAATATATGGAGCAGACTCGGAAAGCCCCGAATCAACCTGGAGCTCACCAATAGTCCTTGAACAACCTGCGCTCCTACTAGTGAGTTGTATGAGCTGAAGTGCCTCTGCCTGCAGCTTGAAATGCAGGTCCCCCGTGAGGGACGTCAGTACAAAAATATGTACTGAATATGTAAGGCAGAAAGTAGCAACACACTTGATACAAAAGCTCAATAGAAATCCGATACAAGTGTATAAGGAGTACTAGTAGACCACCTTTATAAATACTTGTGGGACAATGTACATTACATTCGTTCTTCATTTTACCTTCTTACTTCATAATCTTTGTAATCCATATAATGCAAATGACCAGCTAATCAGTGGTAAAAAGATAAATTAGGATCGGCCCATGCTAGGCTTACGCCCCTGAGCTGCCACCTATATAAAGATTGGGATCGGCCCATGCTAGGCTTATGCCCCTGAGCTACCACCCACAAATAAAGGTATCGAGATCGGCCCATGCTAGGCAAGTGCCCCTGAGCTGCCACTCATCATTTTACAGATTTGCATTACTTAGTTTATTTAGCCTTTGAGATTGTTACTTTGGTGGTCATCACATTATGGTACCTTGAACCAGTAATACGTTAATAAGAGACATGTAAATAGACACTTAATGCAACAACAATGAGGTAGGGAGCTGTTGGCACACAAATAAAGTGTTTAGGAGCTGAAATAACACATGGGTCTTATTTGAACAAACGGAGAACTCCTGAAATTTTCTAGTGAAGATAGACGCGCAATTTAATAATAAGCACGTATTGAGGTGTTCTAATGCGTTAGAGAGTGGGAACAAGGTCATTGGATACATGGAGTTTAATATGCTACCATTATGTATCACTTTGTTATAGGATAACCTCGGAAACTTGCTTGAGGGAACAATGGTACGACTTCATGCCAAAGAGTGTGAAATAAGTATGCCTTACATACCTGGTTATTTGACTCCGAAACTAGCCCGACTTGACTTCTCGCCTCTTAGATTACTTATCTACAATAGAATATATGGTAAACTAGTATTAGTAACCAATAAACACATTTGAGGTACTTAATTTCACCCAAAACAGTAACCGGGCAGCAACTATTACTCTATCAAACAAGGTTGTTATTTTAACCCTTTTTCTTTCCTCCAATTACACCCACATACCATATAGGTTCTTATAAGGTTCACCAAAACCACCTCGACTTCATTACACATTCCAAACAATACACAAAATAGATTGGACAGCAAGCATTAGTTCGGTGGTGTATCACCACATCTTTCTTCTATAATTCATTACAAACTCATCACACCTTTATCCAACTTCAACCTGGCAGCCCATAACATACACATACAAAACAGTCCACAAAACAGTCCCAAACCACTTTTATTGTAGCAATCAATTATTGAACTCTTCATCTCTTGAATTCTCAATAACAAGACACCCATAATCCCCTCTCAAATTCACATATAAGAAAAATAAAATGGGGCAGTCACCTTACCTCAATTCAGCAACTTATTCTTTTAATTGAACTCTTCATGAGCTTGAACTTTCCTTCACACTTAAACCAAAGAAGAAGAAAAAAAGTTCCTCAATAACAAGGAAACATGAACAAACAGCTTGTTCTATAATCAACCATATACTTATAGTCAAACACTTATAACTTGTTTCCCTAATCTCCCATGAGATAATTAAATAAAACCTTAAGTGTTTTTCACTTACCTTGGGCTGCAAAGGGGAGGGTTTCTTCAAGAACCCTAGAAGGAAAAATAGGGCTGCTGCTCTTGTTGTTTTTGAGAGAGTAGAGAGATTTGTTGAAATATACTCCTTTTTTGTGACTTAAAAGTGAAGTAAAATGGCCAGCTACTTGGCCTTTTAAAGGCCCTATCTTGTCCACCTCCTTAGCTACATTTTGGACCATAAAATTGGTCAAATTGGTCTAAGTAGGTGATGCACCTACTTAAGGGTCCAAGCTGCTAAAACTTCAAAGTAGGTGATGCACCTACTTGCATAATTTCTTGTTGGGCTCAATTATATTTGGGCCTTGGTAGATTGGTGTGTTGGGTTACTTATCCATTTTTTTTCTTTTTTGTTCAATTTGGCCCAAATGAGTATATTAGCATAGACCCAAATCTGATCCATAGCCATGGGTCCATAAATTTGGTTCAAACAACTTAAGTAGGTGACTCACCTACTAGCTTAAATAAGTCAAGCAAGCACCTCAATATTTTGCTCCATTTTCAGCTTCTAATCCCTTTAGTCTAACCTTCAACTTATACACACTTGGTCACTTTAAACTTTAGATTCAAATACTAGCTTACGATTCCAAGTTTAAATAGTTATCTTAACGTTAACTTAGTCGCATCACACTAAACTATACGGGCATCCTCTATAATTCCATCTACACCATTAATAATTGCATAACAAATCTCATCCGTTACCTATACCAGATGATGGACCAGGTTCCATATAATTAGAATAAGTACAATCAAGATACGGGATGTTACAGTATGACCATTATAAATATCATTATGGCATTAGGATTAGGGATATGATAATCATAGCTAACTTGTGCATGAACCAGATATGTAGTAGCTTGTGATGTGACCTTGTGCCATATGTGTGTGAGATACCATTTAGTTCTCTTTGTGTGTTAAATCCAAAACTTACCTGATTAGTCTTGCCTACGTTGTACAATAGTCGGTTAGGAAACGATCCTAGGACATTTTTAAAATAAGTTCACTTTTAGCCAAAATGACCTTCCATGTGTGAATAATTTCCCTTGATCTCGATTTTGAGCCTGTATAGCCTATTTTTTCTAGTTATACCTTTCACCTTCCTATTTTTATTGCAATGATCCTATTTTGGCCCTGGTCCTCCTTGGACATTGTACACCTCAACTCTAGAAAATCTTCTAAGTTAAGGATGGCTATTATAGGGGTACATAATTTGAAGTGGAGATGAAGAAATGTAAAATAAGAAAAACGATAGTAGGGATGGGTGTGGTAGAAAAGAAAAATAAAATAGATAATTGTAAAAAAAAAAAAGAATGAATACAAGAAATCACACCCAACCTGAAGGAAAATGGTTGAAAAGTGGGCCCCACAGTAAGTGTAGTGCCAAGGAGGCTTAGTCACTCAAAATATCCATATGTATTATACCAACCCCCAAGTCTATATTTTAAGCTGAATAAAGTTCTATAATGATCCTATCCTGACTATCGTAAATCTAAAGTAAGCAAATTAAGGGCAAGCCTATGGTATTTGATGTACATTGGTGGAACTTCTCTTATGAGTGTAAGTTTCTCTTGACCGTACCTGCATTGACATTCTTGATTTCATATGAGTGATTGGAACTTTTTTGTTGTGAGGGCACATGGGTCGTATTGCTAGCTGCTTACTTATTTGGGTAGTGTAACTTGTACATATACATCATTGTTTGTTGATAATGTAATGCCATATCTTGATACCCTTGTGTCACATTATTATGTTTCATGTATATAGACAGTTGGGTTTGATGTGTTAGAATAGTATGGGGTAATGTTTTGATCTTAAAGTTGATGATTGACTGCCATAGATAGCTTAGATTTCTCCTAGTTAAGAGTCGCTGTTGTGTTTATTTGTATTATGTTTCTTCTGGACATGCAAATGTTCTAAGTTAAGGATGCTGATGTGCTATGGTTTCATAGAACTTTCTATGCTTAAGACGATGAAAATATGCAAGTTACTTAGGTCTTTTTGTTAGATGTGATCTATTTTGTATTATGTTTTGTAGGAAATCAAGTTTTGGAACTGTTCTGAAGAAAATAATTGAAACTTGAAGTTTTGGACCACTGAAGTGGGCATCTAGCACTCATGTACTACCTATAAGGCATAGGTGACAGAGTATATGTTAGAGAAGATGATAAACAGAGAATCAAAATTAGAAAAACCTGACCCTTCCACCTATGAAGGGCATCTACGGCCATAGGTACCACCTAGTATAGAGGTGATAGAATATGTTTTATAAGATCTAAGTCCAGAGAGTATTCAGAAGATTTTGAGGACCTGACCCTATACGGGATCACCTATAATTGTAGGTTCCACTTACAGCCCGTAGGTGGCCGATATGTGGCCACTGACCTATGTTTTTACTTCTTTGTTTAGGAGTTGTTTCCTAGGGTTTCCTTGTACTCTATATATATACCCTTTTGACGTATTTTAGTTAGGTTACGCTCTTGATACTTAATTACATATATTTGATTCCAGGATACAATTTTGATCTTGGGATTTTTTTGGAAGTGTTTAATCCTTCTAGATTGTTGTTTCTACATGCATTGTGGTTTTATTTGAGTTTATTGCTTTCTTAACAGTTTCAAACATTAAGATCTAACCTGAACTTACTATGAATCCAAGAGAGAGGCAGAGATTGGGAAAAGAAGATCACAACAGTGATTTGGAGTTAAATATCAAAATAAGCTTATCTGATTTACTTACTTAAGACAATTAAAATACATCTAATAAACTTGAGACTAAGAGGAAAGAGTTTAAACTAGGGTCCAAGGTAAGGGTTAGTAAGGCGACACTCTGAGAACGAGAGAAGATGAGTGAAATTCACCAAATTATACTGAGAAGTGGTTAGTGATACATAACTTGCCAGATTCTACATGCACACAACTTGATAATTGGATTGAGAATGAGAAGCCTACAGAGTTAAAAACCAGCAGGAATATAAGCCTAGTGTTTATTTCTGACTGCTTACAACCTAAGAATTTGAGTTCAGTTAATATCTACAACTTCAAACCCCTATATAGTTTTTAGTGCTACCTGTTGACTTCGACAAACTAGAGAGATAATTCATGTATTCCCTTAGGATTCGTCCCCACCTTGTTGGGTTACTATATTTTCCATCGATTGTAATTTACTATATACTGAGTACTGATAGAGATGCATTGGTCGATGGGTATTATGGAAGGAAACAAGATTGATGTATCCAAGATCCTTTGTGAGGGAGATTCATAATCACGCTGTGAATGTGGATACTAACCTGGCTTCCCCTGCTTGTTGACTCTACTTTTCTTCGTCTTCCACATTTCCTCTATATGGTGATCAATCTATGTGGTATCCGTGGAGATATGAAATTCTACTCAGCGAAGAAACATGGATATAGTCTGAGTGGAGATATTCATTCGAACACCTCAAATCACCAATAAATTTAGGGGGTCACCTGCCTTCCATAACATCCCTTGTGGGTACGTCCTTTTCAGCTCCATTTGTTACTCTTCATAAAACTCCTAGACTAGTGTTGAGTTGTAACTACTAGAGGCCTTTGTCATCCATTCACACATATATTTTTAAACCGAGCCTCAAACTCTAGCATCTCATACATGCCCACTATGCTTAACTTAGGCTCAAGGTAGAACGCTCTCTTCATCTTTTATGTGTTGGGGACAATTGCGCTATTCAGATCATATAATTCCTACATCTCGAGGTACCCCCACCAATTAACGATGGGTACTGGGGAAGGATCAATCTATACAATTGGTTGGATTGGTGGTGGAAGAGTAATGTCCACTGGAATGCTGTCACTAGACTCCCCACCATCCTTCAAACCCGACTGAGAACCTCCACTACTAGATCTGCTGCTAGATACAATATCTCTCTCCCTTTCTCCACCCTTTTTGGGGCCGCACATTGACTCAGACTCTTCTCTCTCTTCTAAATGGGGTGGGGAGTGTAGTGACTCACTTGGGTTCTTCATCTGGGGCCTTGCAGATGGTTGTGACTGGCCCAGATTCTCTATTCCATCCTTACCATTCTTGACCCGAGGTAAGATGCTCCTTGGTTCCGAGATGGAATATTCCTCCATGAAATTGATGGACTTGTCATTAGTGGGATCGTCCCTTTGTTGATGAGTGATGAGATGATCTTGCTTCTTTGGGGTTAGCTTTGTGCTTTTAATAGATTCATTCTTCGGTGCCATTATACCACAGGGAAGACACATTTTACTTAATACTACGAAAAGGAAAGAAAAAACAAGGAAAAACTAAGAATCTTTACAATGGTGTGGCACCCTACAAGTCTTTACCAGAGGCTACAGGTTATCTTGAGACTCTTAGGGTAGCATATCACAAAGGATCTTGGTACCAGTTACCCTGTTAGTCCACCCTATAAGTTGTGGGGTCACTCGACGACTTGTCTAGTGACTCATATTTGACCAAAAAATAATATTTTAGGACATATCTGTGCATAGTGACTACGAGACTACAAGTCGTCAAGGGAGACAACGACTCATAGAGTGAGTCATAAAATATACAGTAGACTTCAATACTTACCCGCCTATATACCAGTGGATACGAGTCTCTCAATGACTTATTAGGTTACCCTATGAGTTGTTACATGACTCATCGCTATTTGGTAAAAGAAATGGTAAGATAGTCCTTTGGGCACTCATTTTTCCCCGAGGGTAATCATACTTCCCCTCTTAGTTTCTACACATAATTTAACTTTTTAATTTGTTCCCCAAGGCAAGTTCCATTCAAACAATGCTATTACTTCAAATTTTCCATTATTTCAACTTAAATTGGAACCCTAGGAAAGTTGTAACCTAGAATCCAAAGCACTTCTATAGATTAAATCAAGTATGAATTTTTTAATTAGTAATAGAATTAGAACACTTACTTTGAGATATACAAAAATGATGGATTCCTTAGTTACACTTTGGCCAAGTTCATGTGATGCAAACCTTTAATCCCTTTTAAGTGATTAGAACTTAAAGTGGAGTGTATTTGAATGATTAAGAGCATATTTAGTGTATTTTAAGGTGATTTTTGGAATGGAGGGAGCCAGACTGGTTTAAATATGAAAGGGGAATCAATCCGTGGTTTTAAATTCCTCTTATTCCACATGAATCAGGTTGGGTCATCCTGTTAGGTCTGCGAGTTTTTATTTTGACGACGAGTCAAGAAACAACTTATAGTTTGTTGCTACGAGTCATTGTCACACACTAATTATAATTTAGTCTTACCTGGGTCTCTTTTCATGATTAGTCAAGGTGATGAGTCATTGTCACTGGCAATGACTCAGTCTGGGAGTTGTCAAGACTCCAGAGACCACTTATTTTGTAGCTTTCACTTGAGCTCCTCCTGATGAGTCTGGTGATGAGTCATAGAGAGTGCATACGACTCGTAGGGTACCTCACTGGGACCTAGGCACCAGAAAGTGATCTGATCTTTTCTTGCATTTTTTAGCCCTGCACACTAAATACACTAATTACCCAATAATATGGCACACAAAACTTGGGTGGCCTCCAACATAGTGCTTGATTAAATGTCGTCATATGACGTGGCTATGCTGGATACTAAGACTTCCCCAACAATCCCCATAGGTTTCCTCCCATGCAATTCCTGATTTAATATCGCGACATGACTCGATATCCTTGGCTACCTAGATTTTTCCAATGATCATTTCAACACAGACCTTCAATTCCTCCATATTCCCCCTATAGTGCTTAACACACTGACCTTTCACCTTGAATGGGTCCTTTCTTTCTCATTTCAGCTCAACTACACCATGTGGAAGCACTCTAACCATGGTTAAAGGTCCATACCACCTAGACTTTAACTAGCCAAGAAACAAGTGGTCTCAAATTATACAATGATGCTATATTACTAGGCTGGAATAACTTTCTTTCAATCTTCTTGTCACGGTAAGACTTTATTTTCTCCTTGTACAAAGAAGAACTCTCATAAGATCAGAGCCAAAATTCATCTAACTCATTCATCGTACTCAATCTCAGGGATGCTATATCACTCCACTAAAAATTCAACTTCTCCAATGCCTATAGTGCCTTATACTCAAGTTTAACCTGTATATGGCATGACTTGCCATACACAAGATGATATGGAGAGGCACTGTAACGCACCAAAAATGGGTCCCGATACATCACACGGTGCTTAGGGTCACAAGTGATCCCAAACTAACTCTTCTACTGGCATAACTCATAAACAACTGAATAAAACACATAAATCTAAAGAAAATGCAGAAAAACATAAATCTCTTCCAAACTTGATCAATACAAATCTGTATTAATATGATTACAACTCTGCTTTTACAAAACAACATTGGATTCAAATACATTAACTCTACTGATTGTCTATGAAGCCTCTACTAGTATTGACTATAGGTAGCCAGGACATGACCCCCAACTATCCCAAATTAATACGACTGAATAAAGAAAAATAAAATATTGATCGAATTGTATAACTAACTCGAGACCTTGAATCAAAAGGACTCATCACCTACTAATTGGAAGCAGCAAACTGTCTGAATATGGATGTGTGCTACAACTCGTACCTACATTATGAGACAATGTAGCACATAGACGTATATGTGGATCAGTACTTTGAGCATATACTGAGTATATGGGGGTGAATGCATAAGTAAAATATTATCTCATCATCATAATTTGTAAAAAAAAATGCATGCTAAATGTAAATGACTCACATAAGCTGAATTATCTGAAATATTGAAAACTGAAGTCATGCATAGAAAATCAAACTTTATAAATCTAGTGAGTCATAAAATTTAGTTCTAAAAGTTGTACTTATGTTCTGTCTATAAATCATATTATCTAAATGTAGAAAGGACTCACTCTTAAATCTGAAATTTGAAAGCTGAAGTCTGGAGCTAATATCTTTCTGTAAAGCATAATTTGAGTAAAACTTGTGAGCCTTTACACTTAGTTTTCTAAAAGCTTTTATATCATTCTTTTCCTTTGAAACTTAGAGACTTTGGGAGCTTTGGAAATTTGAAACTTTGGGACTTAGGGAGTTTCTTCTAACCAACATAAACCATGTGAGCTAACATGAAGTTCAACGTCTTGCCCACGTTAGGGAGAGCTATTCTACCTTTGCCATCTGAATAGAACCTTAACTTAAGTGATCACTATCTTAGCCCACTATGGGCAAATCAGAAACCTATGGTGGCACGTAATTTTGGGGCATAAGACCTTGGAATTATACCCAACTTGGTGCTAAATACTACTCCCATACTTATTTCTCAGAACTTTTAGGAAATCCACCTTAAAATAGCACAAGGGTTCAAAATTAAAACCAATTATGCTTCTCATTGCTTCAAATCATAAACTGTACGAATAATGAGGATTCATATCTTAGCTTAGGATCAAAACATCAATCTTTCTTTAAAAATATGAATACTTACTTGTCAAAGCATGCTAATAATATACTCTTCTTTAAATTTCAAAACTCATACTTGGGTTTTAAAGCATATGTACTTAAATATTTAGAATTTCATAATAAAGCTTCATTCCTAACAATCATCTTGAAATTCATTCAACAATATCAATTCACAATTGGGAAGTGGAATTCATAATATAAATCTTCAAGTCAAAACATAAGTAAATGAGATAACATGCACTGAATATTCAAATCACTTGTAAATTCAAAAACTCAAAACGAGATGGTTTGGGTGTAAACCCTAACTTACAAATCATGTAATCTTTAATAAAAAATAAGTTTTTGGGCACAAGGATGAAAGATTTATCCTTTTTCAAACCCCACATACATTAGATGATGAACTAGATGAAGAAACTTGGTTTTGAGGTCCTATTTGTGCCCTTGAAAGTTGACTCATGGAGCTTTTGACTTGGAAATCTTGAAATTTGAACTATTTTAGAATAAAAATGGTGGACTTTTGTGGATTCTTGAAGTTGGAGATTAAAGCTTAGGGTTTTTACTTGAGAAAAATTTATGAAGAATGAGCATATTTTGCTCAATAATGCCTTTAATTGTCTATTTTCACGATTTGGGAGAGTAGGCAAAAGACCAAACTACCCTTGGAATTTAAAATTCGTAACTGGAATGGCATTTAAGGCTTCACCGCGATGCGATGGAATCGCAGTGACTTATTGGATATAGACAATTGTTATTTTTAGGTTCACCACAACGTGGTGGAATTGCGATGATCTACTGGAAATTGATGAATGTAGATTTGTGCTCCATCGCGACGCGGCGACTGCCCAGTTCGCACACTGCTTACTAAAAATACCCTAACTTCTTCACCGAGTATCAGTTTTGGGCGAATTTGGTATCGATGGAAAGCTTATTCAATTTCCCACACAATGGAAAGTCGAAATCAAGTATATTCTATATTAATTAAAAATTATTCATTTTTGAAGCCATCCCTTAACATTCTAGGAATGAAATTCAGCTACAAAAAGTTTGAGATACTACAATATCTCCCCCCGGGACCATTCGTCGTCGAATGTGGCTAGAAAAACTGAGATGCTAAAAAATAAGGCTATAACTGGCATGCACTACTGAAATAAATTGAAATACTAAATCTCAAACATTATGAGCTACTGAACTTGTCTGCGAGTGGATGAATTCTTATGAAAACATCTATATAGCTGAGATAGAAAAGAGGGAGTCAACTTATGAGTAACCATTACTTTAGGCTGGATCTAATTTTGTGAGGAAAAAGATGAGAGGTTTATGACATAAAAACTCCATGAAAACTCGAGGCATTACAACATCTTCCCCTTGGGATCATTCAGCCCCAATGATACTAATTTGGTTGAGATACTAGGAAAAGACTAAGAAGATATGCAGGATACTTATGAATTGAATCTTGACTTAATATCTGAATCTGAAACTGATGCATGATGCATATACTGAGATGGATCCACAATTTACATATATGCGAACAAACTATCTCTTGAAATGACCATACTCACTAAATTTCCGGTAGCAAGACTAGACTAAATTGGAAGATGGAAAACTAAGGAAATTTGTCTGTCGGACTGTTAAGCTGATTGATGGCTATATGGACTGAATCATACCGAACGCTCATATCCCGATAGAGTATTTCGCCAACACTTTTCTAAGAAACTCTAACGATATTAAGGAGTAACTTTGGGCATAATCTGAACAAAACATCTGAATAAGGAATTACAACATTGCTACGACTCTATAGCATGGAACATAAACTTGTAAATCATAAGCCAGGATAGAATTTCTGGGCCTTAAGAAATGAAACTTCTTACTTTCAAGCTTAGCAATACTTCTCTAACACTCTCTCTTAACTATACTAATCCCCTCAAATATTATACTCGCTCAATTCAACTTATAATTCCCACATGACATTGATAAGTCCGCCTACTAAAGTCTAACTAAACTAAATTCTCTCATCGTGGTCAAGCCTAACTCGAAATCACAAGGTGCTACACATAAAACCACACCATAATACTAATTTGAACTATGAATTCAATACCCCAAGTACTGTCATAACTACTCACCTCTAGTATAATTCTCCGTACTGTTTTAACAACTAAATTCAACCTATTACATACCAATCATGACATTCAAGCCTATCTTCGTAACCATATCTGCACTTCTAAACAAACACTCATAAAGCATCCTTCTCATATTCTCTAATACATCCATCAATAACAACTTTCATGCACTATTAAATTCTTAGGAAGACACACATAAAATATTCTCAACTGACCAAGTCATACACAAAACTTCACCTCCATATTCCTTTACATACCTACCTAAAACAAGCATACGATAATCTTCCCAAACATAACACATTTACTCTCTCCTATTTACACAATTATTCATCATCACTATCTTGACCTAGGGAAGGTCATTGAAATGTTGGAATACTAGGGCCCGAAATATGAAGGGATACTAAGCATAAATTGACACTTTATTGAGGCCTGACGAATAGAGTATTCACGACATGGATTTATTAAGGAGATCTAATCTGAGGATGTATATAATATAAATCTCAATTTCGCTGATCATTAAGAGTGTTGCATGAGTACTGGAACTGAACATACTGTAAGGCCTAAATTTGGAGTTCATAATTTATGGAATGTGATTCCAACTGTTAGATGAACTGGAACTCCTCTTACTAGGAGCTGGAGAGTACATGACTCTCTATTATACACATGAATATGAGCTATGGTCAGGGAACTGGCACGTAAGGCATGAGTAGGTATTGGGATAACTGAAAATACTAAAATAAAAATGGGGTGAGCCTCATCCTCACTTTCTGATGTTCTATAACATACTGGCAATACTACTAAAATCTGAGAGTCTAACTTGGTTACTAATTCCATCATATACCCCTTAGCTTTAAGCCATTACTCTAAGTCTGTGGAATCTCTTACTAAACTCTAAACTGAACTACACTCACTTCACTCTGGAGTCTGAAATACGGCAATACATGCAAATGTATTGCAAATAATAAACTTACTCTGAAAGACTACACCTAAAAGTGTAAAACCCACTTCTAATACTTCTTTCTGAGGTACAACAATATCTTTCTATAGTCCCACTAGTCATCACATAATATCTTGAACACTTACTAACTTAGAATCTTCATGAGTATCACTACATCCTGAGTTCACACCATCTAGAACATCAAATCTCATTTCTATTCGCTAAATCTTCAAAGATTTAAACTTAGATTCTAACAGCTAACATAGATATTCCCAACCTTTTAATAAACTATACTAACTTCATTCCTGAACACCCTCTTGATACATACTGTTCTTAACTTTTTACCTTCAATACTCATCATCAAGGACTTACACTCTCGTTAGCAAACATATCTACCTCCCTACACACATAATCATAGCCTAGAAAGATTACACTTATATAATAGTAGGAATAAAACTCATACTTAAAAAACTCAACACCAACTATCCATAACTCCTCAACTTATCTACTAATAACATTATGTACAAAATAGTTAGCCTTCTTCCACTTAACCACTCAAGGGTACTATTAACCACACACAATACTTAATAAACTTCAAAAATACTGCAACCCCATATCACTTTGGGCACCTTTACGTCATACTTACGTCATCATACTAAGTTACAAATAAATCAACTAAACTCTTGCATACACTGTTCAAGCATACTAGATCACTTACGTATAATTAGCACCACCAACCAAGAAATCACTATTTTCACCTTTATGGTCATCCACTATTCAAACTTAATGTCTAGTGCTAGCCACGATTAATCACGCAATCTCACATACTATTCTCACTTGGAATCTATAAAATAAGACATTAAGATAAACCATTCCACAAAAGCCTTATAATAATAATAATCGATCATGACCTTACCGTTTTCCTTATTATAATCCATTAGCACATACTACTTCTACACATTACTACTATTCACCCATCCATACACTTAAATTAACAGTACTCAACCACCAGATACTTCCATTGATATCGTATACCTTCCTACCACAACAAATACCATCAATGACTCCTTCCATACTTTAAGCACACAATAATTCACCTAAACTAATAAATCCTTCTCCACCCTCCACAGATTTAAAACACAAGGACATATCTATCACCTTAACATATTTTAATAACATTCATAAGTTCATCTCTATACATTCTATCAATCATCATTCACACTTTCTTGTTACTATAGTTCTATCCCATACTTCTAACTATAAGAAGGTTCAACTACATATGAATCATAACACTCCAGGTTATGATATCCCTCGAATGCAAACTCTATTCAACAATCTAGGTTCATACTCTCTATTCTTATGAGCACTATAAATATTAAAAGGATAAAGAGGAATCTGAATACATATCTTACTCTATCTTAATAGGATAAATCATAAGGATGAGGATAAAATTTTAACTTGAGAAACTTATAACACACTGGTGAGCTCCTTTCAAGCCCTTTATATGACTTCTGAACTTACTGATAGTAAATATGAAAGCATCATCTTGGGAGGACTTGGAACTTGCTAATTATGTTATCTCAAGAATAAGTCATAGATGAAGAATTTTTGGGCAACACACCAGTAGACAGGAATTTCTGTGAGAATAAATTTACTGCACGATCTAGAGTATGAAAGGAGGGAAACTTTTCTTAAATGCCTTGTAGCCTTTCAAAGAAAAGTATAGATGTCTCCGTACCATTTCAAAAAACTCTACTAGACATGGCTTCATAGACACCCTATGAAACTTGAACCTTGTGCTCTGATACAAAGTTTGTAATGCCTCAAAAATGAATTCGAGATGTCACACGGTGCTTAAGGTCACAAGTGATCCCAAACTAACCCTTCTATTGGCATAACTCATAAGCAACTGAACAAAACACATAAATCTAAAGAAAATACAGATAAACATAAATCTCTTCTGAACTTGATCAATACAAATCTGTATTAATATAATTACAACTCTGCTTTTACAAAACAACATTGGATTCAAATACATTAACTCTACTGACCGTCTATGAAGCCTCTAATAGTATAGACTATAGGTAGCTGGGACATGACCCCCAACTATCCCAAATCAATATGACTGAATAAAGAAAAATAAAATATTGCTTGAATTATATAACTGACTCGAGCCCTTGAATCAAAAGGACTCATCACCTGCTGACTGGAAGATGCAAACTGTTTAAATATAGATGCGTGCTATAACTTATACCTATATTATGAGATAATGTAGCACATAAATGTATATATGGATCAGTACTTTGAGGATGTACTGAGTATATGGGGGTGAATGCATAAGCAAAAGATCATCTCATCATTATAATTTGTAAAACAATGCATGCTAAATGTAAATGACTCACATAAGCTGAAATATGTGAAATACTAAAAACTGAAGTCATGCATAGAAAATTAAATTTTATAAATTTAGTGAGTCATAACATTTAGTTCTAAAAGTTGTACTTATGTTCTGTCGGTACATCATATTATCTAAGTGTAGTAACGACTCACTCTTAAATCTGAAAGTTGAAGTCTGGATCTAATATCTTTCTGTAAAGCATAATCTGAATAAAACTTGTGAGCCTTTACACTTAGTTTTCTAAAAGGTTTTCTATCATTCTTTTCCTTTGAAACTTAGAGAATTTGGGAGCTTTGGAAATTTGGAACTTTGGGACTTATGGAGTTTCTTCTAACCGACATAAACCATGTGAGCTGACATATAGTCCAATGTCTTGCCCACGTTGGGGAGAGTTGTTCTACCCTTGCCATCAGAATAAAACCTTAACTTATGTGATCACTATTTTAGACCACTATGGGAAAATCATAAACCTATGGTGGCACATAGTTCTAGGGCATGAGACCTTGAAATCAAACCCAACTCAGTGCTAAATACTACTCCCATACATATTGCTCAGAACTTTTAGGAAATCTACCTTAAAATAGCACAAGGGTTCGAAATTAAAACCAATCATGCTTCTCATTATTTCAAATCATAAACTGTACGAATTATGTGGATTCCTATCTTCGCTTAGGATCAAAAGATCAATCTTTCTTTAAAAATCTGAATACTTACTTGTCAAAGCATGCTAATAATATACTCTTCTTGAAATGTCAAAACTCATACTTGGGTTTTAAAGCATATGTACTTAATTATTCAGAATTTCATAATAAAGCTTCATTCCCAACAATCATCTTGAAATTCATTCAACAATATTAATTCACAATAGGGAAGTGCAATTCATAATAGAAATCTTCAAGTCAAAGAATAAGTAAATGAGATAACATGCACTTCAACATTCAAATCACTTGTAAATTCAAAAAATCAAAATGAGATGGTTTGGGTGTAAACCCTAACTTGTAAATAATGTAATCTTTAATAAAAATCAAGTTTTTGGGCACAAGGATGAAAGATTTATCCTTGTTCAAACCCCACATACCTTAGATGATGAACTAGATGAAGAAGCTTGGTTTTGAGGTCCTATGTGTGCCCTTGAAAGTTGACTCTTGGAGCTTTTGACTTGGAAATCTTGAAATTTGAACTAGTTTAGAAGAAGAATGGTGGACTTTTGGGAATTCTTGAAGTTGGAGATTGAAGCTTAGGGATTTTACTTAAGAGAAATTTATGAAGAATGAGCATATTTTTCTCAATAATGCCTTTAATCATCTGTTTTCATAATTTGGGGGAGTTGGCAAAAGACCAAACTGTCCTTGGGATTTAAAATTCGTAACTAGAACATCATTTAAGGCTTCACCATGATGCGGTGAGTGTGTCATCGCGATACCTACCGCGACATGGTGGAATCGCGGTGACTTACTGAATATAGACAATTGTTGTTTTGAGGCTCACCGCGATGCGGTGGAATCACGATGAGCTACTTGAAATTGAAAAATGTAGATTTGGCCTCTATTGTGACATGACGACTACCTAGTTGGCATATTGCTTACTAAATATGCCCTAACTTCATCACCGAGTGTCGATTTTGGGTGAATTTGGTATCGATGGAAAGCTTATTCAATTTCCCACATAATGAAAAGTCAAAATCAATAAAAATCTTTATGAATTAAATATTATTCATTTTGGAAGCCATCCCTTAATATTCTAGGAATGAAATTAAGCTAGAAAAAATTTGGGGTATTACAATATCTCCCCCTTGGGAATATTCATCCCCAAATGTGGCTAGTGAAATTGAGATGCTAAAAACTGAGGCTATAACTGGCATGCACTACTGAAATAAATCGAATGACTGAATCTTAACCATAATGAGCTATTGAACTTATCTATGAGTGCATGAATTCTCATGAAAATAGCTATATGGATGAGATAAAAATGAGGGAGTCAACATAAGAGTAACCATTACTTTAAGCTGGATCAAATTTCATGAGGGAAAAGATGAAAAGTTTACGACATGAAAACTCCATTAAAACTAGAGGCATTACAGGAACCTATGAGAGTTTTAAAAGCTGCCCAGTAAGACCAAAGTGCATCATCTAGATTCCTTGACCAATCAGACTAGTTGTCATTCATAGTAGTCGCCAATATGGATTTGACATCAGGATTTTAGATCTCAACCTGCCTACTTGTTTGTGAATGGTTAGATGTTGCTACCTAATATTTCACACCATATTTTTCAAGTATGACCTTAAATAGATTATAGTAAAAATTGGACCCACCATCACTAATAATAGCACGTGGAGTACCAAATCGAGAAAATATGCTCTTCTTAAAAAGTATTGTGACACTATGACCTTTATTATTGGGAAGTGCACATTCTTCCACCCATTTAGAAAAATAGTCAAAAACCACCAATATATACTTTATAGCATAAGAACTTACAAACAGACCCATGAAATCAATGGCTCCACATGTCAAACAACTATTTTTTAAGAATAGGTGTCATGGGGAGCTCATGCTTCAGTGAGATATTTCCTCAGTACTGGCATTGGTCACATGCACGAGCATAGTTTTGTTTATATTTATTAATAGTTAGCCAATAATAACCACACTTTAAGATCTTATGAGCCATGTGAGTGCCACCATAGTGACCCCAAACTGGAGATAAGTGACAAGCCTTAAGAATATGCATCATCTTAACTTTGGGAATACACCTCCAAATCACACCATCCTTGCATGCCCAAAATAAGAACGACTTATCCTAGAAAAAATTAGGTACCTCATGCATAAATCTCTTTCTCTACTGAAATGATAAGTCTATTGGGATGAGGTCACTTGCCAAACAATTGGCAAAATCAACAAACCAGGGGATTAAGTATCGTGATGCTCCAAGATCCGCTCATATGGAAAAGTATCATCAATATCAAGGTTATCCCCCAATTTGAGCATTTTATCTTCTTCGAGACGGGGTAGATGGTCTACAACGTAATTATATGTACCCTTTCGGTCCTTAACATCAAAGTTAAACTCCAACAACAATATTATCTACCGAATAAAACTAGGCTTTGTATCCTTCTTCTCCATAAGGAATCTTAACACTGCATGATCAGTATGCATAAAGACTTCGGTCCCAATCAGATAGGACCAAAATTTCTCAAAAGTAAAGATCACTGCAAGTAAATCCTGCTTAATCACAATATAATTTTTCTTTGCGGGGTTGAGTTCTTTGTTGTCTATTAAATAGGATGAAGTATTTTATAATGTATTTAGCCCAGGAAAGCTTCTAGGGACATATCACTGGCATCACACATCATCTCTAATAGAAGGGACCAATCTTGAGACACAATAAGGGAGCAGAAATCAACCTCTCTTTTAGGCACTTAAAGGCCTTGAGACAAGAATCATCAATCATAAACTTTACCTCCTTCTCTAATAGCTTGCATAATGGATTTGCAATATTCGAGAAGTCCTTGATCAACCACCTATAGAACCCTGCATCATCCAAAAAACATTGAATACCTTTTACTTAAATTAGTGGAGGTAATTTTTCAATCGCCATAATTTTCACTTTGTCAACCTCTATACCCTTCTTCAAAATTTTGTGCCCCAAGACTATGCCCTATTTCATAATAAAGTGACGCTTCTCCCAGTTCTACACCAACTTACACTCCTTACACCTATGAAGTGCATTGGCTAAATGGTTCAAATAGTCATAAAAAAAAATTCCCATGACCAAGAAATCATCCATAAAGACCTCTATAGTATCCCCAACCATATAAGAAAGATGGACATCATACAACCATAAAAGGTGGTGGAAGAATTAAAAAGTTTTAAAGGGCATCCTCTTGAACATGAACACACCATATGGTCAAGTGAAAGTTGTCTTCTCTTGGTCTTCAGGGGTAATAGATATCTAATTATACCCTAAATGACCATCAATAAAACAACATCATCCTCTACCAACAAGACGGTCTAACATATGATCCATGAATGGCATAGAAAAGTAATCCCTATGCGTCCACGTGTTCATCTTTTGATAATTCATCTCATAATTAGTTGTAATACCCTGAAATTTTCTTAGCCTAATTTCACTCCAAGAATGTCAAAGGTTAACTTTAAAAATGAATACCTTCTTATGCAAGTGAAATTTTCTAGATTTAGACCATTCATAGTATGGAAAATTGAATAAGCTTTCCATCGATACCAAATTCTCCAAAATTTGATACTCCGTTGAGAAGTTAGGGCATTTTTAGTGTCGACCGTATGCTACCTGGGCAGTCACCGTGTCACGGTGAAGGGTGATTTCCTATTTGCCATTTTCCAGTGAACCTCTGTGATAATCTATCATCACGAAGAGGTTCAAATACCCAATTATCAATTTTCAGTAGCACAACGCGATAGCACCACGTGCGCCAGAGTGCAAATTTGCACTCATTCTTTTCCAGTAGCTTAACATGATTTCACCGCATCGTGGTGGAGGTATAATTGTCGTACTCTTGATCCATAATTTGAATGCTTGTGTAATGAATTTAATCCTAAGCATTTGAAGTTCTTATTAGGTGTATAATGCTCATAGAAGTCACTTAGAGCCAAGTGGAGCTAAGAGCATTAGATTCGTCTAAAATTTGGCATTTGATTCTAAAAGGGTCTACTTTAAAGGTGTATAAATTTTTATATATATGAAATTTTTCATCTCAAGATCCACCAAATTGTATATAATTGAATTAACTTTCCAGCGATATCAATTTTTCCTTAATCCAATACCCGAGTGAAAAGTTATAGCTATGTTCGTGTGAGGTAGTAAGCCGCCGCGATGGTACCGCATCGCGGCAAAGAGAAAAATCGGGATACGGGTTATGAATTTTTACTTTATATGAAAGAGGGGAAACGGGGTCTTTCCCCCCTACAACCTAGATCATAATATAGAAATGTATAGACGCCATTGGGGCATTATTTTTCCCCAATATCCTACTTTACTCCCAAGAACAAACCCTAATCAATTCTCTTCAAGATTCATCCATTCCATCACCTTCTATTCAAGAAAACAACTTTGAATTAAGATTTCTATTCCAAGAATTTCCAGAAAATCATTCAAAAACATCAATTTGATTCATCTTCTTCAAGGAACAATCTTCAAGAACATAAATAGAAATTGAAGTCAAACTTATTCATCAATTCTCTCTCAAAAGAAAACCCTAAAGCTCAAACTTACTCTCCAAGGAATCCAATTTTCCTCATCAATTCTCCAATATAGTTCAAGATTAAGAATTTTTAATTCAAGAACTCATCTTCAAAATCATCATCGGAATCCAAGATTCAAGCTTTCTCATCGAAGATCATCGATTAAGGTATGTGGGGTTATGAACAAGGACAATTCTTTCGTCCTTGTGCCCAATAATATATTTCTAAGTTAAATTCACATGATTTACAATTAGGGATAATTCTTGAGCTCTATGAATGAAATGGATCCATAGATGAACACTACGCATACCTGACTCAAGGGTTCTTGATGTTTTTCTTTAACTTGAATGATTTGAAATCATTTGATTTTTGAAGAAGATTGGGTCTTGTTCTTGGAGATTAAAGTTAGAGAGAAACCCTAGTTTTTGTTTGTGAAATAATAATGAGCAAAATGGCTGAATTCGGACTCATCTGGGTATATATAGGCGAGTGGTAAGTGACCAAAATACCCCTATTAAAATGGCCTGGAAATAAACTGAACGTGGCGTGTGGCAACCCGACTGACGGTCTATCAGAAACTTGACGGTCCATCATTTTGACCGTCATACGTGGACCAAAAATGGGGTTCACTAGATAAGAATTGACGGCCTGGATGGCGGTCCATCAAAAATCTGATGGTCCGTCAACTCGTCCCTCAATCCTTATCCAGAACGTGGCCCTACTTCCTTGGTTATAATGGTAAAAGTGGCGGTCCTTCACTTGTTTGGTGGTCCATCAACTTGGACGTCGCACCTGGGCATATCGGTCAGTTCTGAGTAAAACATCCATAACTTCCTCATCTGGTGTCGGATTTGGACAAAATTGGTATCGTTAGAAAGCTAACTCAATTTCCCCGCGTGATAGACAGTAGAAATCTCATAATTACCATGGTTACAAAAATAGATTTGTATTTCAAAGCAAGTACTAGCATCCTTAAGATGATTTCTAGCTAGGAATAAGCACGGGTATTACAATATCTCCTTTTGAGAACATTCGTCCTCGAATGAGACTAACTAAGAGGGAAAATAATAAATGAACAAGAACTGAACATGAGTGACTAAGACATGACTTCATGACTGACATGCTAAATATACTAAACTTGATATAAGAATAATGACCGCCTTAGCTTTTGACGACATCATTCGAAGTCACAATGTGAAGAATCAAGCTTTGGTCACATGGAGGGCATGGGATCATACTTGGAGGGGATGTTTTTAGCCTACCATTGACCAAACCCAAGTGTGGAAGATTGATTGGAGCCTTGAAGACTTAAGGACTCTCGAATTTGGACCACCTTTGTTGGTTCACGGTTTTGGTGCCTTTACTAAGGGCATTTCGGTCACTTAGCCTAAGGGGCATTTTGGACAATTCATATTGTCTTCCAACACACCAAGGCCGCCCCTCTCATTAAGGGTAATATGGTCTTTTTGTCTTCTTTTGTAATACACTATAAATAGGCCCCTTAGTCTTATTTTCACTTAGTTTTTAGTTGATGAAAAAAATGAGATTTTGAGACTCTTAAAATCCTCTCTCTTGAGAGAAGATCAACTTAGTGTAATTCTAGTATAGGGCTTGGAAAAGCTAACATTGTTCTTTGCTTGGAAATGGTAGATCTTGAGGCGAGTTCGTTCCCTTGGTGGTCACCGTAAGAGTGTGGTTTTGATTGTTACATTCATTAGGGGTTTTTGAGTTTAATATACTCTTTAGTTCTTAATCTTGTAATAATCTTGGTCTCACTATCTATCTTTATTTTCTTGCAATCGTGTATGTGTTATTGTAGTGGACTGTTTTGGGCCTTCGTTGGATCCGAAACTTGTATTGTTGTTGTACATCTTGTTCATCACGTTTTGTAGCTGTTTTGGTGTTGAAATACACCCTTGTATCTTGTATTCTTGTTGTTGGTAGCGAATCCGAGAGTGGTCTTCATCTTGGTCCTCAAATCCTTAAGATTAGTGGACTGTTTTGGAGTTGTTTCGTGCTTCCCTTGTATTTCCCGTATCATTTGGTATCAAAGCATGGCTTGATCTTGTTCCTACAAGATCAATCTTGGGCTTTCTTGTTAAAAAAAAAAAAAAAAAAAAGGGGAAAACTGAAATTTCCAGAAAAATAGCAATCTGTCCGTGTTTGTGTTCTTGGCCAAAATCGTGTTCTTGTTGTGTCTTGGCCGAGATTTATTGTTGTATGTCTAGATCTAATAGTGTTCTTGTTTGTTTTGTTGTTCCTAGTGTTAGTTTTCTTGTCCACTAACACTTTGAGTCTAGATCTAAACTTGAGCTTGAACTTGTTGAAAGGTTGTTGTGAACATAAGCTTGGCCATTGTGGTGGACTGTTTCGGCCTTGTGGTTTTCATCTTGTTGTTGTTATAAGCTTGGCCACGTGATATTGTTGTTAATTGGTGGATTGAAAACCATTTTGTTGAAGTTGTAGTTGTCTTGGCCAAGTATTGGAGATATTGTTATTGTGGATTGGAGTTGGCCGTGTGAAAAATTGTTGGTGTTCTTGAAGATTATTATTGTAGTTCTTGTTGTTGTTGTTGTTGTTCTTGATGTTCATCACCACCTTCATATATTGTTGAAGATAAAGTGAATGCTAAATCCAAAAAGTTGAAGGAAAAAGGTGTATTATTTGTTAGTCTTGAAAGACCCTACAACCAACAAAGACCTATCAATCAAGTCTCAACCACTTTCCAACACTTTTTCATGATTTAAGGACCCATGTTTTAAGGAGAAGTACAAGAAAAGGTCAAGTCTTGAAAATTGAAAAAGGCCTCAAGACTTATTTTCCCTCCTAAAACAAATTCCACCAATCCAAATTAATTTTTGTCCAAGACTTGAACATTTGAGAATAACCACTTGATAAAATCGAACCAATACGTGACTGCCATGTCATCACTGCTACTGTTCACGCAATATTTCCGAGCTCAAAATTTTAGATTCTTAGTTTCATCTTATTGTTTCATTAGTTTCATGTCTTGATTCTAGAATTAATTAACAACTAGTAATCACCTACTTAGTTGTAGATTAATTATTGAATCCGTTCTTCGTGTCTTCGTTGTTTGTGTGCTTTTCTCCTTTTAACTCGTAGTAACTTCTTTGTTTCAAGTTCGTAAGTGAATTCTTTTTTTTTTTGTGTGTCTTGAGTCGATCAAACAAGAATCTATTCCGGCCACCAAGTAGAATTGACATCCTATTGACTACCGGAGTCTAAGCAACTTTCAATATTCGCCGCTCCAATTGTAAGAATCACAAAGGTGAGTGTATACGAGTGTCGGTAAGGAGCTTTACTACTAATCTTGTTTGTTCATTTTGTAGGTTTAAAAGGTGATATAAGGGGAATATGTCTTCGATAGCCAGGGATTATTGTGACTACAACATGGGAGACTCTAATTGTAGTGAAGGGTTTTATGGCTACGAAGTTGAGGGAGATTGCGGAGGCTATGAAAATAGCCATACTCGAGACTTGGGCAGATTTGAAAGTTACTGTTTTAAGGGAGAAAATGAGGTGAATGAAGTGCCTAGTGCTTATGGTAACTTTGGAGATGATGTAGGACCTAGTGATGGATCTTGTGATGATGTTGGGGCATGTGAGGAGTCGTACACTTCTTACTCCGAACCTAGATTTGGTGTTAGGTATAACCCTTTTGTTCGCAAAACTTATGAGAGCTATGATGAGGGTACACGTGAGGAGTGTGAAGATCCATATTCTCCACCTTGTAGTACTTCTTATCAAAGTCGATATAGTGTGAATGGTTATACTAGCTCTAGTGGAGGTTGTCCAATGAGAAGAAGAGGGTATGCATCTCCAAAACTAAGGGGTACTCGTATGCCTTACAATGTTGAACCAAGGAGGAGTGTACACTCCGGAAAGGTGACCATGTGTGGGATACCGGGCTGCCACATTGAGCTAAATGATAGGTACCATAGAAACTACATCGTTCCATCCATGGTTGACTACTTGGGGTTGTTTCGTGAGCCTTTGCTTGTTCCATACTTCTTGGACGGGTTTAAGGTTACCGAGAGGGTCAAGGTTGTCTTCTCCCAATTTGAATACCATGAGGAGGTGTGGTGCGATATTCTTCCATTGCCATACGGTCATGTATGCTTAGGTGCCGATTGGTTTGCACAACATAGAGTTCCAAACGTGCAACATTGGCCAAATATTGTAAGAGATCAATGGGGGAATCGCCTCATGACTTACTTGCTGCCCAAGCCACGAAGAGAAATGCCTACCTACTCCAATTCGAATTATTATGAGAAACAAAGGATTGAGAGGAGTAAGGGAGTGAAAGGTGGTAATCCGAGAGTGGACAAAGGAGAGGTAGTATGGAGCGAAGTGAGGGGATTACCACCAAGCCATTCTAACATTGGTTGTCCTTCTATTTCTAAGGACATTTGTGTAGGTACCAACATGGCAAGCAAAGAAGAACAATGCCAAAAGGAAGTTGCTGCCCAAGCTTTTGGAGGGCCTTCACACCATGACAAAGAAGAATCTACTCAAGGACTTCAAGGTAAAATGGCTAACTCCTACACTTTTGTACATGTGAATGATAATTGTGCGGCTAGTAGCCCATTGAGTGTGAGTTGTAGCTTACCTATATGTGAGTCTATTGTTTCTTTGCCACTTGATGATGATGTACATATTGTGAGTGTGGATACACTAGTTGATCCTATTGATAACGAAATTGACTCCGCTTGTGAGATCAATTTATGTCCACCTAGTGTTGAAGCCTATGTGTTGAAGGGAAGTACATCGTCTTGTGTAATGGGTGTTGATCAACTTGTTCGTGAAAACTATCCACCACTTGAGTATGTGTGTGATGTGCTTAATAGGACTCAAGTGAGTGAAATATTTGAAAATGTTGGTCAACAAGGTGAGAATGAACCCGAGAGCTCTTCTTGGGGTAATATTGTATTTGAAACATCCTTGAAACTTGATATTGATTATTTAGAGAGTGAGGAGCTTGCTTGTTCCAAATCTGTCCGTGAGGTAGATCACACTCTTTTTAGGTATAATGTCTTGTTTGAAGATGATTTAAACACTCCTAATGAACCTAGTGGTGAAAATGATGGTATAGCTTGCCTTGGAAGCTATAGCCTATATGCTAACCCACTATGGTGTGACAACATTCTTCCTAAAGAGGGAAAACTCATCTTGGAAGATGAGAGTACTCCTAAGGGTAAGGAATGTATAGTTGCGGAAGCTACTTCTTCTTCTACTTTGTGTGATTTCATTGTTGAGAGTACTCATGGTGTTTATTGGGAAACTAGTAGTGAGTACACACATGAGAGCACCTTAGTAGAAGTCGATTTGAGTGATACGTTTCTCTACTCTCTATTTTCTTTGGATGATATGTATGTTATTATAAAGAGTATGTCATTTAGTTTGGGTGTAGACCACGGGAAAGGGAAGTGTTGTCGAGACCCGTGTCTATGGCCACTTTTCCCATTTGACCCCGGTGCCAAATTTAGACATGGTGATGTTGGTGTACCAAACTTGTTGCTTGGTCTATATGACAAGCAAAGTGTTACTCTTGATGTACCCTATAACCAAACCCTTTGTACATCTTTTATTGAGTTTTAATATTCCTTTCAAAGGATTCTTGGTTATATTGCAAATATGTGCAACCTTGGCATGTTGAGATGATTTGTTATGCTAACCCTAACCCTCATGCCATGAGGAGTTTGCATTTGTGTGTCCTCTTTTCAGTTTTGCAAGGTTTGGATTCGAGGTCGAATCCTTTTCAAGAAGAGGAGGATGATATAAGAATAATGACCGCCTTAGCTTTTGACGACATCATTCGAAGTCACAATGTGAAGAATCAAGCTTTGGTCACATGGAGGGCATGGGATCATACTTGGAGGGGATGTTTTTAGCCTACCATTGACCAAACCCAAGTGTGGAAGATTGATTGGAGCCTTGAAGACTTAAGGACTCTCGAATTTGGACCACCTTTGTTGGTTCACGGTTTTGGTGCCTTTACTAAGGGCATTTCGGTCACTTAGCCTAAGGGGCATTTTGGACAATTCATATTGTCTTCCAACACACCAAGGCCGCCCCTCTCATTAAGGGTAATATGGTCTTTTTGTCTTCTTTTGTAATACACTATAAATAGGCCCCTTAGTCTTATTTTCACTTAGTTTTTAGTTGATGAAAAAAATGAGATTTTGAGACTCTTAAAATCCTCTCTCTTGAGAGAAGATCAACTTAGTGTAATTCTAGTATAGGGCTTGGAAAAGCTAACATTGTTCTTTGCTTGGAAATGGTAGATCTTGAGGCGAGTTCGTTCCCTTGGTGGTCACCGTAAGAGTGTGGTTTTGATTGTTACATTCATTAGGGGTTTTTGAGTTTAATATACTCTTTAGTTCTTAATCTTGTAATAATCTTGGTCTCACTATCTATCTTTATTTTCTTGCAATCGTGTATGTGTTATTGTAGTGGACTGTTTTGGGCCTTCGTTGGATCCGAAACTTGTATTGTTGTTGTACATCTTGTTCATCACGTTTTGTAGCTGTTTTGGTGTTGAAATACACCCTTGTATCTTGTATTCTTGTTGTTGGTAGCGAATCCGAGAGTGGTCTTCATCTTGGTCCTCAAATCCTTAAGATTAGTGGACTGTTTTGGAGTTGTTTCGTGCTTCCCTTGTATTTCCCGTATCAAAACTCATACACATCTCATGCATGGCTAACTGAGTGTTCTGATAAACTGAGTTTCTCAAGACGAGAATTCATAGATGATTCATGATTTTATAAATGAACTAATACATGAATGCATGACAGAGAATGAAATGGTAGTAGATACCACGTTTATAATGGGAACATGAATATGAAACAGAATAAGCTTAAGACAAACTATTACCTTGAGCTTGACCTGAATCGGCGGAGAAGAGGTAAGGATACTTGGTACGCATATCTGCTTCTGCTTCCTAAGTAGCTCCCTCGACGGACTGATTTTGCCAAAGAACCTTAACTAGAGGGACCTCTTTGTTCCTCAATCGACGATCTGATAATCTAAGATTTTGACTGGAATCTCTTCATAAGAGAGACTGTTCTGAACATCAACGCTCTGAATAGGGACTATAACTGCTAGGTCACCTACGCACTTCTTGAGCAAGGATACATGGAAGACCGGATGAACTGAGGCTAAAATTTGGAGGTAATTCGAGCTCATAAGCTACCATGCCTAAACGACTAAGAATCCTGAAGGGATCGATATAGCGGGGACTGAGTTTCCCTTTCTTGCCGAACCTCTTCACTCCCTTCATGGGAGTGATCTTGAGATACACATAGTCATCGACCTCGAACTCGAGATCCTTTCTACGAACATCAGCATAAGACTTATGTCGGATCTGAGCAGCCTGGAGTCTCTCTCTGATCAACTGAACTTTTGTGTAAGGTATCGAAAACCAAGTCAGGACCTATGACTAAGGCCTCACTAAATTCAAACCAACCAATTAGATATCTATACCTCCTGCCATAGAGAGCTTCGAATTGAGCCATTTTAACACTGGAATGATAGCTATTGTCATATACAAACTTAATCAAAGGCAAGTGGTCATCCCAACTTTCCTTGAAATCAATTGCACACGCCCTTAGCATATCTTCAAGAGTCTGAATGGTCCTTTTTGCTTGACCATCTGTCTGAGGATGAAAGGTTGTACAGAGATGGACTTGGGTACCAAGACCCTTTTGGAATGCTTACCAGAAATGAGAGGTAAACTGGGTACCTCTTTCTAAAATAATAGCTAATGGAATACCGTGTAATCTAACCAACTCCCTGATATAGAGTTTGGCGTAATACTCGGTTGAATAAAAGGTATGAACTAGAAGGAAATAAGCTGACTTGGTCATCCTGTCTACAATAACCCAAACTGAATCATGTTGATGACGAGTTTGAGGCAAACCTATCACGAAATCCATGTTCACTTCTTCCCACTTCCAAGGAGGAATGGTGAACTCCTGCATGAGTCCACTAGGCTTTTGATGCTCAATCTTAACTTGATGACATGCAGAGTACATAGCCACGAACTCTACAATATCTCTCTTCATCCCACTCCACCAATAGATTTCCCGCAGGTCGTGGTACATCTTAGAGGCCCCTGGATGAATAGAGTATCACGCACCATGCATTTTTTCAAGAATCAATTACTTTAAGTCATCTACATCTGGAATGCACAGGCGACCCTAACAACGAACTAACTCTTTTAGATTGGCAAGACTAGGATCCCTGTCTTACTTTTATTTCACCTCTAAACTAGAGATGACTCTGAACTACTCTGAACACATACACAACCCTCCAAAGAATCGACTAAGCGAATACCTAGTCTGGTGAGCTGATGGATTTCCTGAGCTATCTTCTTTTTGCTATCCTCAACGTGAGAAACACTACCAATGGAGAGTCTAATGAGAGCTTCGGCCACAATGTTGTCCTTGCCCGGATGGTAAAGGACACTCATGTCATAATTTTTCAAAAACTCTAACCACCTTCTCTAACGAAGATTGAGATCTTTCTGAGAAAAGACATACTGGAGACTCTTATGATCCGTGAAGACATCTATTTGAACTCTGTATAGATAATGCCTCCAAATCTTTAAGGCAAATACTACGACTGCTAACTCAAGATCATGAGTAGGATAATTCTTCTCATGGGACTTTAACTTTCTGGAGGCGTAGGCTATGACCTTACCATGCTACATGAGGAAATAATCTAAACCCACTCTGGATGCATCACAATATACCACGAACCTATCTGAACCATCTGGAAGAGCTAGAACTGGAGCTGAGGTGAGTCGAGTCTTCAACTCTTGAAAACTCTTCTCACAAGGATCTGACCACTGAAACTTGAACTTCTTCTAAGTCAATCTGGACATGGGGGATGGAATAGAAGAAAATCCCTCAATAAACCATTTGTAATAGCCAGCCAATCGCAAGAAACTCCTAATATTAGATGGAGAGATGGGGCGAGGCCAGGTTCTTACTGCTTTGGTCTTCTGAGGATCTACTCTAATGCCATTATCGGAAATAATATGGCCAAGAAATGCTACTGATCTTAGCCAAAACACGCACTTACTGAATTTGGCGAATAGCTGGTGATCTCTGAGAGTCTGAATAACAATACTGAGATGATCTAAATGATCACGCTCTGTGCGGGAATAGACTAGGATATCATCTATGAAGACTATGGAAAACATGTCCAAGTACTGCTTGAACACACGGTTCATTAAGTCCATGAAAGTGGCTGGGGCATTGGTAAGACCAAAGGACATAACTAGAAACTCAAAGTGACTATACCGAGTATGGAAAGCTGTCTTTGGGATGTCATATTCTCTAACTCTGAGCTGATGGTAGCCTGATCAGAGGTCTATTTTGGAGAAATAGCTGGCACCCTAAAGTTAGTCAAACAAGTCATCTATTCTGGGAAGAGGATACTTGTTCTTGAACGTAACTTGGTTGAGTTGACGGTAATCAATACACATCCTGAGAGAATAGTCTTTCTTGCGCACGAATAAGACTGGTATACCCCATGGGGATACACTGGGCTTGATGAACCCCTTATCTAAGAGATCCTTCAATTGATCTTTCAGTTCCTTGAGTTATGCTGGTGCCATTCTATATGGCGGAATAGAAATAGGCTGAGTATCTGGAATAAGGTCAATGTCGAAGTCTATTTCCATTTTGGGAGGAATGCCTGGAAGACCTTCAGGAAACACGTCTAAATACTCCTTTACAACTAGGAATGATTCAAGACTAGATGATTCAAAACTGGAATCTTTAATATGAACGAAATGATACACACACCCCTTAGAAATCATTTTCCTTGCTCGTAGGTAGAAAACAAGTTGACCCCTGAATGATGAAGTACTACCCTTCCACTCTAGGATGGGCTTATTCGAGAACTAAAACTGAACTACCCTGGTTCTGCAGTCGACTATGGCATAGCAGAAATGAAGCCAATCCATGCCGAGAATGACATCAAAATCAGTCATCTCTAACTCGACTAAATCTACTGACGTGGCTTTCTGAAATATTATAACTGGGAAGTGCCTGTATATCCACCGAGCTATGATGGTTTTACCCATTGGGGTAGAGACTAAAAAGGGCTCTGCTAAAATTTCGGGACTGATTCTGAAATCGCCTGCTATATAAGGAGTAACAAAAGACAAGGATGCACTTGGATCTAGCAAAGCGTAAACATGAACGTGGAAAATCTGTAACGTACCAGTAACAATATCAGGAGAATTTTCCTGATCCTATCGGGTATGAAGAGCATATAGTCTGTTTAGGCGTTGCCCACTAGTAGCACTGGAAGCGGCACTCTACTGATTTGGGCAACCGAACTGGGCTATGGAGCGATTCTGCTGACCCTGTAGACCTAACTGTGGACACTCTCTAATCCTATGGCCTGGTTTGCCACAAACGAAACAAACATCACTACAAGCTCTACAGGTACCCTTGAACCACAAGTCTAACACAGGGGATTAGTTTGGGCACTACTGACACTGCCCTGAGACTTAGATCCTGGTTCTCGATCTCTGTTGCCATCTCTGAATTTTGGCACTGGGGCACTGGCGGAGGAAGGATCTAGAATTGTTCGCTTAGGACAAAACTACGAACGGTTTCCTCCTTCTGATTTTGGTTGAGCAAAACTGAAACTACCTGACCTTGCTCTCTTGTTTTGCCTCTCCCTAGTCCTAATATTCTTCTCCTCTATTTGTTGAGCATGAGTCATGAGCCTGGCTAAAGTCATGTCACTGTTCAGCATCACAGACCTACACTCATTTACTATGCTATCATTCACCCCTGACACAAACTTGCTCATCTTAGCTTTGTTGTCTGCAACCACATGAGGGGCATATCTGGTTAGCTGAGTAAATCTGAGAGAATACTCCTTAACTGTCATATTTCCCTGCCTGAGGTTGATGAACTCTAGAACTTGTGCCTCCCTCAGCTCTTGGGGAAAGAATCTATCTAAGAAGGTCGTGACAAATGCCTCCCACTCTATAGGACCTACATCCTCTAACCTCTTGGACTTCCACTGTTTTTACCAAGTGTGAGAAATATCCTGTAACTGGTATACAGCTAACCATGACTCTAACAAGGAGTAACTCCTATGATGTCTATGACCTTCTGGACTTGGTCAATGAATTCCTGAGGGTCTTCATCAGACTTAGACCCAAAGAAAGATGGAGGGTTCATTCGGGTAAAGTCCCAAATCTTAGCTGCGGCTGAGTTGGCCTCTGGATTGGACGGAATAACTGGTGGCCGTTCATTTTGGGAAGCCACAAACTGAGAAGGTGTGGTGAATGCGACCCTAAACTCCACATTAGAAATATTTTTGCCCAAAGGATCTTCAGGCTGAGGAGGTGGCTGGTTTCTTCTCTTTGGAGGCATATTTTGAAATAAGAGAAGAACGAATTAGACTGAGAGTTTAACTTGAGATTATTCTCACTAGCATGATATTAATACCGAAAGAAGGGAAACTATTCCTAAAACATCTTATAGCCTCTTGCACATAAATGTGGCGCCCAACACACCCATGCCCAAAACTCTACGAGATGCGGCTTTCAGACTTCCTAGTACTCTATTGAACCTTAGGCTCTGATACCAAGTTTGTAACGCTCCAATTTTCTAAACTAGAGCGCTACACAGTGCTTATGACCCTAAGGGACCACAAGCTAACCCATGACTGATATCTATACCTGTACACTGCATAATATACTTGTAGATTACGGAAAAAATGAACAATAGGCCATAAGGTTCAACTGAATAGAATATCTTGATAAATAATAACATCCATATAGGGTAACAAATACCCAAAACAACTGAAAGCTGAATCTAAAATCTGAGCTAAATCTGAAACCCTCTAAATACTATCTGAATAAGGAGTTGAAGAAATATGTCTCCAACTAACTCCGTCTTGCAAAACTGAACTGAAATAATAAATGAAATAAATAATATCGTCCTCAAATAAATGAGGACACACTACAACTCTATGACTGGAATGCTACTACTACTACTGATTTAGAGCTCGTATCTATGAATCTATGGTGTAACGTGAAAGAAAGTACTGAGTGTTTTGATAAACTGAGTTTCTCAAGATGAGAATGCATTGCTGATGCATGATTTTATAATTGAACTGATTCATGAATGCATGACAGAGTATGAAATGGTAGTAGATACCACGTTTGTAATGGGAATATGAATATGAAACTGAATAAGCTTAAGGCAAACTATTACCGTGAGCTTAATCTGAATCGGCGGAGAAGAGATAAGGATACTTGGTACGCATATCTGCTTCTGCTTCTGCTTCCTAAGTAGCTCCCTCGACGGACTGATTTTGCCAAAGAACCTTAACTAGAGGGACCTCTTTGTTCCTCAATCGACAAGTCTGATAGTCTAAGATTTTGACTGGAATCTCTTCATAAGAGAGACTGTTCTGAACATCAACGCTCTGAATAGGGACTACAACTGCTAGGTCACCTACGCACTTCTTGAGCAAGGATACATGGAAGACCGGATGAACTGAGGCTAAATTTGGAGACAATTTGAGCTCATAAGCTACCATGCCTAATTGACTGAGAATCTTGAAGGGACTGACATAGCGGGGACTGAGTTTCCCTTTCTTGCCGAACCTCTTCACTCCCTTCATGGGAGAGATCTTTAGATAGACATAGTCATTGACCTCAAACTTGATATCTTTTCTACGAACATCATTATAAGACTTTTGTCAGCCCTGAGCAGCCTGGAGTCCCTCTCTGATCAACTGAACTTTCTCTAAGGAATCAAAAACTAAGTCAGGACCTAAGACTGAGGCCTCACTAACTTCAAACCAACCAATTGGAGATCTACACCTCCTTCCTTAAAGAGCTTTGAATGGAGCTATTTTAATACTGGAATGATAGCTATTATTGTATGCAAACTCAATTAAAGGCAAGTGGTTATCCCAACTTTCCTTGAAATCAATTACATACGCCCTTAGCATATCTTCAAGAGTCTTAATGGTCCTTTCTACTTGACCATCTATCTGAGGATGAAAGGCTGTACTGAGATGGACTTGGGTACCAAGACCCTTTTGGAATGCTTTTAAAAGGTGAGAGATGAACTGGGTTCTTCTGTCTAAAATAATAGATAATGGAACACCGTGTAATCTGACCAACTCCCTGATATAGAGTTTGGCATAATCCTCGGCTGAATAAGAGGTATGATTGGAAGGAAATAAGCGGACATGGTCATCCTGTCTACAATAACCCGAACTGAATCATGTTGATGACGAGTTCGAGGCAAACCCATCACGAAGTTAATGTTCACTTCTTCCTACTTCCAAGAAGGACTGGTGAAATCCTACATGGGTCCACTAGGCTTCTGATGCTCTATCTTAACTTGATGACATGTAGAGTACTTAGCCACGAACTTTGCAATATCTCTCTTCATCCCACTCCGCCAATAGATTTCCCGCAGGTTGTGGTACATCTTAATGGCCCCTGGATGAATAGAGTATCACGCACCATGGACTTTTGCAAGAATCTGCTGCTTTAAGTCATCTATACCTGGAACGCATAGATGACCCTGACAACGAAGAACCTCATCTACCCCTTTGGATAAAACCTCTACTCTCTGAATCTAAACTGACTCTTTTAGCTGATAAGGCTAGGATCTCTATCTTGCTTTTATTTCACTTCAGAAACTAGAGATGACTCTGAACTACTCTGAACACATTCACCACCCTCCGAAGAATCGACTAAGTGAACACCTTGTCTGGAGAGATGGATTTCCTGAGCTATCTTCTTTTTACTATCCTCAACTTGAGAAACATTACCCATAGAGAGTTTACTGAGAGCATCGGCCATAATGTTGGCCTTGCCCAGTTGGTAAAGGACACTCATGTCATAATCTTTCAAAAGCTCTTACCTTCTCTGATGAAGATTGGGATCTTTCTGAAAAAAGACATACTGGAGACTCTTATGGTCCATGAAGAGATCTACATGAACTCCGTATAGATAATGCCTCCAAATCTTTAAGGCAAATACTACGGCTGCTAACTCAAGATCATGAGTAGGATAATTCTTCTCATGGGGCTTTAACTTTCTGGAGGCGCAGGCTATGACCTTACCATGCTGCATGAGGACACAACCTAAACCCACTCTGGATGCATCACAATATACCACAAACCCATCTGAACCATCTGGAAGAGCTAGAACTAGAGCTGAGGTGAGTCGAGTCTTCAACTCTTAAAAACTCTTCTTACAAGGATCTGACCACTGAAACTTGACCTTCTTCTGAGTCAATCTGGACATGGGGATACAATAGAATAAAATCCCTCAACAAACCGTCTGTAATAGCCAGCCAATCCCAAGAAACTCCTGATATCAGATGAAGAGACAGGGCGAGGCCAGGTTCTTACCGCTTTAGTCTTCTGAGGATCTACTCTAATGCCATCACCTGAAACAATATGGCCAAGGAATGCTACTGATCTTAGCCAAACCTCGCACTTACTAAATTTGGAAAATAGCTAGTGATCTCTGAGAGTCTAAAAAATAATCTTGAGATGATCTGAACGATCACGCTCTGTGCGGGAATAGACCAGGATATCATTTATGAAGACTATGATGAACATATCTAAGTACTGCTTTAACACATGATTCATCAAGTCCATGAAAAAGTATGGGGCATAGGAAATACCAAAGGACATAATTAGAAACTCAAAGTGACCATACCGAGTACGGAAAGCTATCTTCGGTATGTCATATTCTCTAACTCTGAACTGATGGTAGCGTGATCTGAGGTCTATTTTTGAGAAATAGCTGGCCCCCTGAAGTTGTCAAACAAGTCATCTATTCTGGGAAGAGGATACTTGTTCTTGACCGTAACTTTGTTGAGCTGGCGGTAATCAATACACATCCTGAGAGAACCATCTTTCTTATGCACGAATAAGACTGGTGCACCCTATGGGGATACACTAGGCCTGATGAACCCCTTATCTAAGAAATCCTTTAACTGATCTTTTAGTTCCTTGAGTTCTGCTGGTGCAATTCTGTATGGCGGAATAGAAATAGGCTGAGTATCTAGAATAAGGTCAATGTCGAAGTCTATTTCCCTTTTGGGAGGAATTCCTGAAAAATCTTTGGGAAATACGTCTAAATACTCCTTTACAACTGGGACTGATTCAAGACTAGGAGATTCAAAACTGGAATCTTTAATAAGCACGAGATGATACACACACCCCTTAGAAATTATTTTCCTTGCCCATAGGTAGGAAATAAGTTGACCCCTGAATGATGAAGCCCTTCCACTCTAGGACGGGCTCATTCGGGGACTAAAACTGAATTATCCTTATTTTGCAGTCGACTGTGGCATAGCAGGAATGTAGCCAATCCATGATGAGAATGACATCAAAATTAGTCATCTCTAACTCAACTAAATCTGCTAATGTGGCTTTCTAAAATATCATAATTGTGCAGTGCCTGTATACCCGCCAAGCTATGATGGTTTTATCCATTGGGATAGAGACTGAAAAGGGCTCTGCTAAAATTTTAAGGCTGATTCCGAAATCGCCTTCTATATAAGGAGTAACAAAAGACAAGGATGCACCTGGATCTAGCAAAGCGTAAACATGAACAGGGAAAATCTTTAATGTACCAGTAACGACATCAAGAGAATTTTCTTGATCCTGTCGGGTCTGAAGAGCATAGAGTCTATTTGGGCATTTCCTACTAGTAGCACTGGAAGCAGTACTCTATTGATTTGGGCAACCGGACTGGGTTGTAGAGCGATTCTTCTGACCCTGTAGACCTAACTGCGGACACTCTCTAATCTTGTGGCCTGGTTTTCCACAACCAAAATAGTTCAGTCAATTTATACATATTTAATCAGTTGCTTAACAGTATGCTAGTTCATGGGTTAGCTTGGGATCACTTGTGGTCCAAGCAGCATATGACGTCTCGGGATAGATTTTTGGGGCGTTTTAAACTTAGTATCAGAACACAAGGTTCAAGTGTCCTAGGGTGTCTGTGAAGTCGTGTCTAGTAAAGTCTTGCGGAATGGTACGGAGACGTCTGTAGTTTTCTTCGAGAGGCTACAAGGCATTTAAGAAAAAGTTTCCCCTTTTTCCTACTCTAGACGTGCAGTAAAGTTGTTCTTTCAGAATATACTGTCTATTCATGTGTTACCCTTAAATTCCTCATCTATGACTTATTATTAAGATAACACGATTAGCAAGTTCCAATTTCCTCCCCAAATATTACTCTCAAATTTGCTAGAAGAAGTTTCAGAAGTCACAGAAAGGGCTTGAGAGAAGCTCTTTAGTGTGTCATGAGTCTCTCAAGTTGAAATTTATGTCCTCCTCCATATGAGTTTTTCAGTTTAGACAGAATAAGATATGCATTTAGATTCCTTATTATTTCTTCAATACAAATAGTGTTTTTGCTCATAAGAGGAGATAGTTTGAACCAAAATTATTGAATAGAGTTTGCATTGAGGGATATTGCAACCTGGAGTGTTATGATTCATAAGTAGTAGAACCTTATTATAGTTAGATTTATGGGTATAGAAGTGTAGTGACAAGAAAAGTGGGAATGACTATTGATAGAAACTATTGAGATAAACTTATGCATGCTATAGATTTTACATTATGGTGATATGTCCTAGTGTGTTCATTTAGTAGAAGGTAGAGAAGGAGTTATTAGTTAAGGTGAATTATTGTTTGCTTAAAGTATGAAAGGAGTTATTGATGGTAATTATTGTGTTAGATAAGTATAGATTATTAGTGAAGTATTTGGTGGTTTAGTATTATTAATTTAGGCTTCCCTTGAGGTTGCAAAAGTGAGTTTAGTTGAATCTTATAGAGCTATGATAGTAATTCAGGTGTATAGAAGGGTAAATAGTAGTGATGTGTAGAGGGATGATGTTCTAATGGATTATAATAAGATAGGCCATACGCTCGTGATCAATTATTATTATTATGGGGTTCTAGTGGACTAGTGTGTTCTTGATGTCTTGTTTTATAGCTTCCAAGTGAGAATAGTATGTGAGGTTGGGTTTTTAATAATGTCAAGCCCTAGTCACTAAGTTTGAGAAGTAGAGTATTATAAAGGTGAGAATAATTATTGTTCGGTTGTTGATCCTAGTTATATGAAGGTGATCTAGTGGGCTTGTTCAGTGAATGCAACACCTTAAGTTTATTGATTTGAGATTAAGTATGATTTTGTAAGTATGATGTTGATGTATGCCCAAGGTGATATAGGGATTGAATTATATTTTTCTAAGGTTATTAAGTGTTGTTTGAGGTTAGTAGTACCCTTAAATTAATGAGCATGAATGAGGCTATGTGGTATACAATGTCCTTGTCAGTTAACTTATGGGTTACAGGTTGATGATTTGGTGTAAGGAAAAATATAAGTTAGAGATATGATATTAGTAGAGTATGAAGGAAGTTAGTATGGTTCAGCAAGGGTTTAGAGATATCCATGTTAAGTGTTAGATTCTAAGTTAGTGAGTGTTTAAGTTGTTATATGATTACTTTTGGAGCTATTGAAATCTAAGAGTTGAATCTCCGAAGGAGGTATTAGCATTGGGTGTTACATGTGAAGATATAGTCCTTCGGGGCAAGTTTAGTTTTTTATGTATTGATTATACCCTGGGATCTAGAGTAAAGTGGTTGTAGTTTTGTTAGAGTTTAGTAAAGGGGTTCCACAGACTTAAGAATGATAGCTTAAAGTTAAGGGGGAGATTATAGGATAAGTAACCAAGTCAGATTCTCAGATTCTAGTAGTGCCGCCATTGTAGGAGGAAGATGCCCGATTTATTCTTATTTCAGTATTTGTACCTCAGTCATCATGATGTCTACTCATACCTTACGTGCCAGTTCCATGATTATAGTTTTGTTCATGCATATCATAGAAAATCATGTACTTTCCTAATCTCTAGTATGAGGAGTTCCATTTCATTCAACAGTACGAATCATGTTCTAGGAATTTATGAACTCCAAACTCAGGTCATGCAGCTCATGACTTATGTACTCATGATTTATAGTATATTTAGTTCCAGGTACTCATGCTACACTCTTAATGATTATCGAAATTCAGATTATGTTATGGGTGTCCTCAGTTTTGATCTCCTTAATGAATTCCTGCATTTGATACCTTATTCCTCATACCTTAGTAAAATGTCAAGTTATACATAGTATCCCTTCATGTTTTAGGTTCTCATGTTCTAACTTTTAAGTTACCTTTCCTTAGTCAAGATAATAATGATGAAAAGTTGTTTAGATTGGAGATATTAAATGGTTCTTGTTGATGAAAGGTTGTTGTATGCTTATTTTAGCTAAGGCTATAACTGTGAAGTAAGATTGAGGCCAAGTCTTTGATACATTTCGTGGTTAGTTGAAATTTTATATGTCTTCTTAAGAATAGTAAAAGAAATCTGTTGTTGATAGAGGTTGAGGGAATATGAGAAGTATGTCTTTATGGGTGTTTGCCTGGGAGTTCATATGTGGTTATATGATAAGCTTGAATGTCATGTTTGTATATATGTGGATAGATGAATTGCGCGTTAGTGAGTTCCTAGTAAAAAGGTTGAATGTTGTTGTTGAAGTGGAATATACAGTATGAGTTAACCTGTTTAGCCAGTAATTCAGTCTAGAAGCCATACAGGTAAGTTTCTATGGTTTTCAATCTTCTCATCTAATCATATTATTTTAAGAGGAAATTTGTTCATTTCATGTATTCAGTTCAATTCATGCATCATGCATTAGTTTTAAAATATAGATGTTTAGTGATGATTCAACTCTTAAGTTTTCCATGCATCATCTCAGTCTTTTTCTAATATTTCAACCAAAGCAGTATCATTTGGGGACGAATGATCCCAAGAGGGAGATGTTGTAATACCCCAAGTTTTCATGTCATAAGTCTCTCATATTTTTTCCACGAAATCAGATTCAGCCTAAAGTAATGGTTACTCATAAGTTGACTCCCTCGTTTCTATCTCAGCCATATAACCATTCTTATGTCAGTGCATATATTCAAGAAATCAGCTCAGTCATGATATTCAGTTCATGTAGCATGTTTCAAACTCAGTTAAGAAATCATGTTCCTAGTCATGCATGTTCAGTATGGGATTTTAGTTTTCCAGTACTCTCAGTTTAACCAATCTCATTCGAGGACGAATATTCCCAAGAGGGAGATATTGTAATGTCCCGTAATTTTCTTAGCCTAATTTTGCTCCTAGAATATCAAAGGTTAGCTTAAAAAATGAATACCTTTTTATACAAGTGAAATTTTCCAGATTTAGACCTTCCATGGTGTGGTAAATTGAATAAGCTTTCAATCGATACCAAATTCTCCCAAATTCGATACTCGATTGAGAAGTTAGGGCATTTTTAGTGTCGACAGTATGCCACCAATGGATCTCCATGATAAATTCATGTCGTGAAGAGGTCCAAATTCCCAATTGTCAATTTCCAGTAGCACAACAGGATAGCACTGCGTCACACCAGAGTGTAAATTTGCACTCGTTCTTTTCCAGTAGCTTAACACGATTTCACCGCGTCACGGTGAAGGTGTAATTTTCGTACTCTTGATCTATAATTTGAATGATTGTGTCATGACTTTAATCCTAATCATGTGAAGTTCTTATTAGGTGAATAATGTTCATAGAAGTCACTTAGAGCCAAGTGGAGCTAAGAACATTAGATTCGTCCAAAATTTGGCATTAGATTCTAAAGGGGTAAACTTTAAATGCGTATAACTTTTTATATACATGGAACTTTTAATATCAAGACCCACCAAATTGTATATAATTGAATTAACTTTCCAACGATACCAATTCTTCCTTAATCCAATACCCAAGAGAAAAGTTATAGCCATTTTCATGTGAGGCAGTAAGTTGCCGCAATGGTACCACATTGCGGCAAAGAGAAAAATTGGGATATAGGTTACGAATTTTTTATTTAAATGAATGAGGGGCAATGGGGTCTTTTCTCTCTCCAACCCAGGTCATAATATAGCAAAGCATAGCCGCCATTGGGGCATTATTTTGCCCCCATTATCCTACTTTACTCCCAAGAACAAACCTTAATCAATTCTCTTCAAGATTCATCCATTCCATCACCTTCCATTCAAGAAAACAAACAAGAGTTAAGCTTTATATTCCGAGAAGTTCAAGAAAACCATTCAAGAACATCAATTTGATTAATCTTCTTCAAGGAACAATCTTCAAGAACACAAATAGGAATTCAAGTCAAACTTATTCAGCTATTCTCTCTCAAAAGAAAACCCTAAAGCTCAAACTTAATCTCCAAGGAATCCAATTTTCCTCATTAATTCTCCAAGATAGTTCAATATTAAGAATTTTTAATTCAAAAACTCCAAGAACTCATCTTCAAAATCATCATAGGAATTTGATTCAAGCTTTCTCATCTAAGATCATCAATTAAGATATGTGGGGTTATAAAAAGGAAAATCCTTTCGTCCTTGTGCCCAAAACTATCTTTTTAAGTTAAATTCACATGATTTGCAATTAGGACTCATACCCTGAAAATCTATCCTGAGATGTCACACGGTGCTTAGGACCACAAGTGATCACCAGATAACCCATGAACTGGCATACTGTTAAGCAACTGATTCAATATGTATAAATTGACTGAGTTTACTGTGCAAAAACATATTAATGATGGAATCTATGAAAAATACAATACTGATACAATTGTACATTCTGATAAATTCTGAAAAGAGGGACTAAAATTACATTACATACTCTAATTGACATCTATGAAGCCTTTACTATACTGATTATAGATAGTTGTGATGCGACTCCAACTATCGCTAATCAATACATATGAATAAGAGAGTAAAGTAGATAAATAACATCTAACTAAAGTCCCTGAAGTAGGAGGACTCATTATCTGCTGGGCTGGAATCTGCAACTGTCTGATTCTGACTGTACATACGGCAACTTGTACCTACATTGTGAGACAATGTAGCACATAAACATATATATGGATCAGTACTTTTAGGATGTACTGAGTATATGGGGGTGAAATGTGTAAGTAAACATTATCTCATCATCATAATTTGTAAAACAATGCATACTAAATGAAAATGACTCACAAGCTGGAATATCTAAAATACTGAAATATGAAATCATGAATAACAAATCATGCTTTAGAAATCTAGTGATTTGTTATGACTAGTGATTTCAGTATTTTCTAAATCTAGTGATTTGTTATGACTCACTCTCTCTTTAAATCATACTATCTAAGTGTAGAAAGAACTCACTCTTAAATCTGAAATCTAAAAGCTAAAATCTGTAGCTAATATCTTACTATAAAGCATTATCTGAGTAAAACTTGTGAGCCTTCACACTTAGTTTTCTAAAAGTTTTTTCTATTAATCTTTTTCTGAAAGTCTTTACTATTAGGGAGGTTCTCTTAACCGACATAAACCATGCGATCTACATGGAGTCCAACGTCTCATCCTCCTAAAGAAGAAACCTCATGTCAGGGAGAGGTGTCATACTTTTGCTATGAAGTATAACCTGTTGTCCATGTGATCAATCACAAGCTAAGTCTGTCATCCACTTAGAAATTGGAATAATCTGATAATCTTTACCTACGTTGGTATGTAGTTCTGTGGAAGTAGGATGCGCTAAATGCACACTTCATGCTCGGTGCGAAATAATACTCCCTTTTTATTTGCTACGCTCATTCTGCTAGAAATCCACTTCTAAAATAGTATAATGGTTTATAATGAAAACCAACTGTATATCTGTAAAGCTAAATCTGTAATCTGAATCTGTAAAGTGGATTTCATATCTATTCTGAGACCAAAAGATCAAACCTCTTTATCAATAATTTGAAAAGAATCTAGTCATAAAATGCTCATAGAACAATCAATCTTGAAATAACAATACTCATTAAGGCTTAATGACCCATGCTTCAAACTCATGTAAAATTATCTCAAAACATCTTTCTCAATATGCTTCTTGAAAATACTTCAACAATATCAAAATAATAAAATTAAGAATCTCAATATCATGCTTAAACTCCATTGGGAAAATATGGAAAATCGCATTATAGACATAATTATATGAAAATAGTCATGCAATTCAACATTCAATCACTTGAAATTACATAATCTTCAAATAATAAAACTTGGGCATGAGACCTAATTGCAAATCATATGAATTTAACTTAAAAACATATTTTTGGGCACAAGGAAGAAAGGATTGTCCTTGTTCATAACCCCACATACCTTAATTGATGATCTTAGATGAGAAAGCTTAAGTCTTAAATTCCTATGATGATTTTGAAGATGAGTTCTTGGAGTTCTTGAATAGGAAATTCTTAATCTTTAATATCTTGGAGAATTAATGAGGAAAATTGGATTCCTTGGAGAGTAAGTTTGAGCTTTAGGGTTTTCTTTTGAGAGAGAATTGATGAATAAGTTTGACTTGAATTCCTATTTATGTTCTTGAAGATTGTTCCTTGAAAAAGATGAATCAAATTGATGTTCTTGAATGATTTTCTTTAACTTCTTGGAATAGAAAGCTTAATTCTTTGTTGTTTTCTTGAATGGAAGGTGATGGAATGGATGAATCTTGAAGAGAATTGATTAGGGTTTGTTCTTGGGAGTAAAGTAGGATAATGGGGGCAAAATAATACCCCAATGACGGCTATACATTGTTATATTATGATCTAGGTTGGAGGGGAAAAAGACCTCATTCTCCCTCATTGAAGAAGATGAATCAAATTGATGTTCTTGAATGATTTTCTTTAACTTCTTGGAATAGAAAACATAATTCTTTGTTGTTTTCTTGAATGGATGAATCTTGAAGAGAATTGATTAGGGTTTATTCTTGGGAGTAAAGTAGGATAATGGAGGCAAAATAATGCCCCAATGGAGGCTATACATTGCTATATTATGACCTAGGTTGGAGGGGAAAAAGACCCCATTGCCCCTTATTCATTTAAAGAAAAAATTCATAACCCGTATCCCGATTTTGCTCTTTGCCGCGATGCGGTACCATCGCGGCAGCTTATTGCCTCACACAAAAATGGCTATAACTTTCCCTCGGGTATTGGATTAAGGCAAAATTGGTATCGTTGGAAAGCTAATTCAATTATATATAATTTGGTGGGTCTTTAGATGAAAAATTCCATGTATATAAAAATTTATACACGTTTAAAGTAGACCCTTTTAGAATTGAATGCCAAATTTTGGACGAATCTAATGTCCTTAGCTCCACTTTGCTCTAAGTGACTTCATGAACACTATTCACTGATAAGAACTTCACATGCTAAGGATTAAACTCATGAAAAAAGAATTTAAATTATGGATCAAGAGTACGAAAATTACACTTTCACCGCGACGCGGTGAAATCGTGTTAAGCTACTGGAAAAGGACGAGTGCAAATTTGCACTCTGGCACAACACAGTGCTATCGCGTTGCACTACTGGAAATTGAAAATTAGGAATTTGGACCTCTTTGCGATGTGAGCTTATCGCGGAGGTCCACCGAAAAAGGACAAATAGGAAATCACCCTTTACCACGACGCGGTGACTGCCCAGGTGGCATACTGTCGACACTAAAAATGCCCTAACTTCTCAACGGAGAATCAAATTTGGGAAAATTTGGTATCGATGGAAAGATTATTCAATTTCTCACACCATGGAATGTCTAAATCTGAAAATTTTTACTTGCATAAGAAGGTATTCATTTTTGAAGGTAACTATTGACATTCTAGGAGCGAAATTAGGCTAAGAAAATTACAGGGGATTACAATATCTCCCCCTTGGGAATATTCGTCCTCAAATAAAATAGGTTAAACTGAGAGTACTGAGGAACTGAAATCCCATACTAAACATGCTTGACTAGGAACATGATTTCTTAACTGAGTCTGAAACATGCTACATGAACTGAATATCATGACTGAGCTGATTTCTTGAATACTTGCATTGACATGAGAATCGTTATAAGGCTGAGAGAGAAACGAGAGATTCAACTTATGAGTAACCATTACTTTAGGATGAATCTGATTTAGTGGGAAAAATATGAGAGTTTTATGACATGAAAACTCGGGGTATTACATTAGTCTCATGGGCACTATCTCATTCTTTTCATTTAGGACCACAGTGATCCCACCCTTCTTAGGTGTACACTAAATTGAGCCTACCTATTTGCTATCGAGAATAAGGTAAACCACACTTATCTAACCACTTTTTAATTTCACTCTTCACCATCTTTTGCATAAGCAGGTTCAGAAAAAGCTTATGTTCAATTCTAGTTATACACTCCGGTTCTAGATGAAGCTTATGAGTATAAATTTTAGGTCTCCCAAAAATATTTGCAATGGTCCTACTAATGAACTTTTGAAACCCCCATAAGGTTTTAATATGTGTATCAACAAAACCAACTACAATGATAACCGATAAGGTATTATTGTTCCCAAAAAATGCATACCATAAATGAGAAGGGATGTCCTTCAATTCCAAGATCGGTGGATCCTCAATAGATGGCCAAGCTGGTGGAGTCACTATATTCTTCAAGCCTAAATCCAACTTCTTTGGCGTATAACAATAAGTTTACTCACCATCTCATTATACGCATCAATGCCATTACTATCAAAGTTTATGATCACCGCATCTAATGCCTCTACACCATTTCTCTCCTCAATGGGCACGCTTATCGTATCATCCTCAACGGTGTCTATCAAAGACACACCATGCATATATTTTGGCTATTTCATTGACTAACCTACATTGAAGATAACATATTCATCATTGAGTCTAAATTTTATATGTCCCATCTCCATGTCAACTAATGCCCTACATGTGTTTAGAAAGGGCCTTCCTATGAAAATAGGAACATCAAAATCCATCTCACAATCAAAGATCACAAAATCAGCCTATAATATGAAGGAAGCTACCTTCACCAAACATCACACAAAATACCAACCAGTTTCTTTACAGTCCAGTCAGCAATCAACAATCTCATCGACGTCTGCTTAGGTGACCCAACCCCAGCTATTTATACACAATGAGTGACTTCATATTTGTACTAGCTCCTAAATCACACAATGCTCGTGAGAAATTCAGTGACTCAATATTGTAAGGAATAATGAAATCTCCAGGATTTCTTTTTTCTTAACCAAAGATCAAAAAACAATAGAACTACAATGGTACATATTATCAGTGATCTTAAAACTCACCATCCATTTCTTTATCACTAAGTCCTTTATGGACTTTGCATAAATGGGCATCTAATCTAATGCTTCTAAAAGAGGGATATCCACAGACAATTCTTTCAACATAGACAAGAATTTTTTATATTTCCCTTCTTCTTGATTCTTCTTTAGTCTTTGAGGAAAAGGTGGGGGAGGTTGTGAAATTGTCTTTAATACTAGTTTGACCTCCTTACCCTTTTCTATCTTAGTATTAGCTCTTTTCTCAAAACCCATCAATTTTTGTGACGTCTCAGTATTATTCACCAACTTTTTAGTTTCTACTTCGAGTGCATCTTCAATATTAATAGTATCATTTCTCACCTTATCACTACCGCCATAGGAGGATCAATAGTAGCCTTACCACTCCAAGTTATAATGGCTAAATAGTGACTGTTATTCTTTAAATTTTGCATAATATTACTTGGAATAATGCTGATTCAATGTAACCGACATTTGAACAAAATGGTGCTCTAGTTGCATAATCGTAGTAGCATACAATTTTACCAATTGGCTCAGTCCTAAAATATCTGACTTAATCTTCTTAAGGCAACTTTCTTGATTCTCTAAACCCTTAATTAGATTTTCAAGTAAACTTTCATCATCAAATTAGAATCACAATTACCTGGAAGAACATACACATCACTCTTCTCCTTATAGTCATCATTTTGCCTCCAATCATCATCTCTCTTTCAACTCTGATCTCTATACCTCCTGTCCCCATAATAGTTCCAACCTTGATTACCTTGACTCGAGTTCCAAAAGTCCTATTGGACCCTTATCCCTTTGGCTCAAAAATCCGCCAGTTCTCTACCCAAGTACTTAGCCTTCTAGAGTGAGACTCATCATGTCTAGCCAACTTACCTTGTGTGCCCACTTCTTTCACTTTCTCAATATTCATAGTTGCAAATTGCTGGGTAAGTAACCAATTCTCAATCCTCAGTTGTGTAACTTGTTTAGCCACTGTATTATCTAGGGATTTTTGCTAACTAGAAGAACATATAACATAAGTATTGACTCCTTTTTCTGCCTCTTAAGTATGCCACCCTTGGTCGGTATTAGAGACCCTATTTAAGATCTCCATAGCTAGCTCCCACCAAAGGCTCATAAAATCCCCACAAATAATAGTATCAACAATAACTTTGGTATTTGCATTCAGGACTCTATAGAATATGATACGGTTGGGGCAGCCTCCACAGGTACACGGCCTTTCACACGAAGCCAAGCTCGGGAATTACAAGAACTCCAAGCTTTGTTCATGCAAATGGCCATGTGTGAGTTGGTGATTGAACCAACCAAGGACCTAAACGTTTTTATGTGTGAAGAGAGGTCTTAATGTGTAATAAACTACTCTTCAAGGTTGGCACAAGAAGCAAGGGCGGATGGGTCATTTTACCCCTTTTGTTTGGAGAGTTATTCCTTAGTTTTTGAATGCTGATTTTGTAACCTAAAAACACTAAACATTTCGTCTCTCTTCCACTCTTAGAAGCCGTCCCTATTATCTCATAAGTAGAGGGATACTTGTGTTGTCTCTTTGGCTAGAAACAAGGGTTTTGAGGTCGTTGAGTGCCTCTTGGTCCTCGTAAGAACTTGGTGTTTATATTCATTAGACTTAGGGTCCTCTCTTGATGTAGGGTTCTTAGTTTCTTGAATGTTATATGTCAAGTTATCTATCTTTCTTTATCTTGTTGTTGTTGTTGATTTTGTTATCTTAAAGTCTAGTGAAGCCGTGTGGGGCTCTTTTCGATTCACTAGCATTGTTATCTATCTTGTTGTTCTTGTGTTGTTGGACTGAAAAACCGAAACTTAAACTTGTTGTTCTTGTGTTGTTGGACTGAAATCCGAGCCTACTTGAAGCTCTTGGTGTTGTTGGTTTGATTTCGTATCATTTGGTATCAAAGAGAGACCGGTTGTGTTCCAACATAACCCATCTTGGGCTAGTTCACGGCTTAAACAAACAACACCAAAAAGAAATTCTGAAAATCTGTCCATTAAAAGTTGAAACCGAGAATGATGTTGTATGTTTAGATCTAGGTGTTATTTTGCTTGTTTAGTGAGTTTCTAGTGTTGGTTTCTTTCTCACCAACACTAAGGTGTCTAGATCCAAAAGTTGAGCTTGAAAACTTGAACATTGTTGTAGTGACTTGAAGTGGCCGAAAGTTGTGTGTTGTTGATAACCAAAAGAAAAATCGGTGGTTGTGTGTTTATGTGCTAAAGAAGTTGATGAAGTTTGTTGAGGTGTTCATCTTTTGAACTTGTTCATCTTGTTCATCTTGTTGTGTGCTCAAGTTGTAAGACAAGCTATAAAGTTGTTGTGAAAGACTTGCACCCATCACCTTCTAGTCTTGTCAATCACTTTTCCCTAATGATACGGGACAAATGGCCATCTTATCTTTTGATGACATTGTTGGAGGCCAACACATAGAGACTCAAGACTTGGTCACCTCGGGAAAACAAGAACATGCATGGAGGACCCGTTTTGAGTGCTACTTAAAGCAATCTCGCGTGTGGAAGATTGCTTGGAGAATTTAAGGTTGAGGACTCACGGTTTTGGACCCTAATTAAGGGTATTTTGGACATTACACATGGTGTATTTACACACCATGGCCGCCCCTCTCATTAAGGGCAAAGTGGTCTTTTGTCTTCTTTGTAATACACTATAAAAAGGCCCCCTTAGTCTTATTTTCATTAGTTTTCAGATTTTTGATAATGAAGAATTGAAAGAAATATCTTCTCTCTTTTGAGAGTGTACACACTTAGTGGTAGGACTTGGAAAAGTCATCTTTAGCATAGGGCTTGGAAAAGCTAACATTGATCTTTGTTTGGAAACGGTAGATCTTGAGGCGAGTTCATTCCCTTGGTGGTCACCGTAAGAGTGTGGTGTTGCTATCGTAAGTTCTAGGGGTCTTTAGATTTAATATATCTTTGGGTTCTTGGGTCTTATTGTAGTTTATGTCTCACTATCTATCTTTATTTTTCTTGCAAATCGTGGACTGTTTTGGGGTCTTTGTTGAATCCGAAACTTGTGTTATTGTTGTTCATCTTGTTCATCACGTTTTGTGGCTGTTTTGGGTGTCAAATACACCAAGATGGAGACCACTCTCGGATTCACTACAACAACAACAATACGAGATAACAATGGTGTATTTGACACCCAAAACAGCCACAAAACGTGATGAACAAGATGAACAACAATAACACAAGTTTCGGATTCAACAAAGACCCCAAAACAGTCCACGATTTGCAAGAAAAATAAAGATAGATAGTGAGACATAAACTACAATAAGACCCAAGAACCCAAAGATATATTAAATCTAAAGACCCCTAGAACTTACGATAGCAACACCACACTCTTACGGTGACCACCAAGGGAATGAACTCGCCTCAAGATCTACCGTTTCCAAACAAAGATCAATGTTAGCTTTTCCAAGCCCTATGCTAAAGATGACTTTTCCAAGTCCTACCACTAAGTGTGTACACTCTCAAAAGAGAGAAGATATTTCTTTCAATTCTTCATTATCAAAAATCTGAAAACTAATGAAAATAAGACTAAGGGGGCCTTTTTATAGTGTATTACAAAGAAGACAAAAGACCACTTTGCCCTTAATGAGAGGGGCGGCCATGGTGTGTAAATACACCATGTGTAATGTCCAAAATACCCTTAATTAGGGTCCAAAACCGTGAGTCCTCAACCTTAAATTCTCCAAGCAATCTTCCACACGCGAGATTGCTTTAAGTAGCACTCAAAACGGGTCCTCCATGCATGTTCTTGTTTTCCCGAGGTGACCAAGTCTTGAGTCTCTATGTGTTGGCCTCCAACAATGTCATCAAAAGATAAGATGGCCATTTGTCCCGTATCACCTAATTCAAGGAGCCTTGTTTTGTGGGATTAGTCAACCAAACCTCACTTTCTTGAGTTTGAAAAGGGTGAAATACTACAAGATTTTATTTTTCCCACCAAAAACACTTTGCAAACTATAACAAGTTGTGTGAATATTAACAAAAAAAAAAAAGGAGAAGAAGAACGTGTGGAACCATTGCATGCTGCCACGTCACTATAAGCTCAACTTAGGATATTCTTTGGTTGCTAATTGTTGATCCTTGGTTTCCCTTACTTGGTCCTAGAACTAATTAACAAACTAGTGCATTCCTACTAGGTTGTCAACTAGTTCCTTGAACCGTTTGTTCGTGTCAACGATTATTTGAGTACTTTTATTCGTTTGAATGAATTGCTGATTTTTGACTCTAGTCCGGCAAGAATTCTTTGAGTCTTCAAACAAGAATCCATTCCGGATAAGAGCTTACTCATACCTTAAAAATTTCACGGTTACTAGCCAATTATACAACACTTGTGGAACACGAACTTGTGGTGAACTAAAGCGGATAATACCTTGACAATGGAAGGAGCTACGTCTCATAATGTGGATACTAATGCCCTTGATTCTGTGAGGGTCACTCTTGAGGCCGTTACCCGGACACTTGAAAGGTTGAATTCGGAATTTGGGGCCGTGAGAGGGGACTTGGCAGCAATAAAGGGGGAAGTGTCGACTATTAGTGGGAGATTAGAACAAGTGGAGAGTCAAAGGAACTCTCGTCCTTCTACTCCTCTACATGTATCTACCAATGGTCATGATAGGACCTCCTCCTCAACCATCACCCCCGAAACAGTCCACCAAATGCTAAATGCACCCCAAGCTCCACTAAATACCGCAAGCCAAACTACCTATTTTCCTCCAAACCGAGACCCCACTAGACCACTACATTTCCAAGCCCCTCCAATTCCACAAGAGGGATTTGGACGCCAAGTACCTCCACTAAATCCGAACCCTCCATTCCAAGCTCCATTAACCCAAAGACCGCAAATTCCAAATCCTCCGAATCAAAACGGCCAAGGCCGACCAGCCCACTTTGAAGGATACGGTAGAGAGGAGTATGAAGGAGATGGAGCCTTTGATGATGCTTATCTGAGGGAGGAGGAGTTAAGAGGGGGTCGAGGATGATACAAGATCAAACCAACAACACCAAGAACTACAAGTTGGTTCGAATTTCAGTCCAACAACACAAGAGCAACAAGCTTAAATTTCAGTTTTTTTTCAGCTCAACAACACGAAAACAACAAGATGAACAACAATGCTAGTGAATCGAAAATAGCCCCACACGGCTTCACTAGACTTTAAGATAACAAAATCAACAACAACAACAAGCTAAAGAAAAGATAGATAACTTGACATATAACATTCAAGATACTAAGAACCCTAACATCAAGAGAGGACCCTAAGTCTAATGAATGTAAACACCAAGTTCTTAAGAGGACCAAGAGGCACTCAAAGACCTCAAAACCCTTGTTTCTAGCCAAAGAGACAACACAAGTATCCCTCTACTTGTGAGATATTGGTGGCGGCTCCAAGAGTGGAAAAGAGAGAGAGAAATGTTTAGTGCTTAGGTTACAAAAATCAGATTTCAAAAAGTGAAGTCTAACTCTCTAACATGTTCTATTTATACTACAAACAAAAGGGGCAAAATGACCCATCCGCCCTTGCTTCATGTGCCATCCTTGAAGAGTAGTTTATTACACCTTAGGACCCCTCTTCACACATAAAAACGTTTAGGTCCTTGGTTGGTTCAATCACCAACTCACACACGGCCATTTGCATGAACAAAGCTTGGAGTTTTTGTAATTCCCGAGCTTGGCTTCGTGTGAAAGGCCGTGTACGTGTGGAGGCTGTCCCAACCGTATCATCCTCTCCATCTTGAGAGGAATTTGACCTCAAATTCAGCATTTGGTCATCTTCAACCGCATCAACGAGGGAGAGATCACCAACGTTGAATGTGTTGTGCACTTGATATTCCGGTGGAAGGTCGATCTTGTAGGCGTTGTCATTGATTCTCTCAAGTACTTGGAAAGGACCATCACCCCTTGGCAGCAACTTGGACTTCCTTTGAGCTGGAAACCGATCCTTTCGAAGATGCACCCACACCCAATCTCCGGGTTCAAGCACAAGTCTTCTTCTCCCTTTGTTTACCCTTTTTGCAACCTCTTGGTTCTTCTTTTCAAGCTTGAGCCGCACCGTCTCATGCATTTTCTTCATTGCTTCGGCTCTTTTATTTCCATCTAAGCTGGTCATGAGATCACTAGACAAAGGAGTGAGATCTAAAGGGGTAAGGGGATTTAGGCCGTAAACACATTCAAAGGGAGTCATTCCCGTGCTCGAATGTATTACCCGGTTGTATGCAAACTCCACCAAGGGTAGGTGATCTTCCCATGAAGTCAGTTTACCTTTAACCATAGAACGTAGCATAGACCCTAAGGTTCTATTTACTACCTCCGTTTGGCCATCGGTTTGTGGGTGGCAAGACGTGGAGAAAAGTAACTTCGTTCCAAGCCTACCCCACATGGACTTCCAAAAGAGACTTAGGAACTTGGAGTCCCTATCGCTCACAATAGTCCTCGGTACCCCGTGAAGCTTTACAACATGTTCAACAAATAATGAAGCTACACTACGAGCATCCTCGGTTTTAGCACATGGAATAAAATGAGCCATTTTAGAGAATCTATCAACAATAACAAAAATGCTATCTCGGCCCTTTCTAGTCCTTGGCAGCCCCAAAACAAAATCCATCGAAATGTCCAACCAAGGTCTAAGGGGAGTAGGGAGTGGGGTGTACAATCCTTGAGGTAGGAGACGAGATTTCGCACTCCGGCAGGCCACGCATTGACTACAAATTTTAGTGACGTCTTTGCGCATTTTTGGCCAATAGAAGTTCTCCTCTAAGATTCCGAGGGTCTTGTCTACCCCAAAGTGCCCAATAAGGCCTCCGTCATGGGCCTCCCTCACAAATAATTCCCTCCAAGAACTAGAAGGAACACACAACCGCCTCCCTTTGAACAAATACCCATCGAACCGAGAGTAGGAGGAATGGTCACTCTCCTTAAGCCAACGGTCCCTTCCCCACTCTTCGCATTCCCTAAAGATAGGAGCAAATGTAGGATCCTCGGGATACAACAACCGCAAACTCTCAAAACCCATCAATTTCGAAGACAAGGTAGAAACAAGCACATGCTTCCTAGACAAGGCATCGGCAACAACATTTTCCTTTCCCCTTTTATAATGAATTACATAAGGGAAAGTCTCGATGAACTCAATCCACTTAGCATGACGCCTATTCAACTTGTCTTGGCTCTTAAGGTGTTTCAACGACTCATGATCCGTTCGTATCACAAACTCCTTAGGCCACAAATAATGTTGCCAATTTCCCAAAGCTCTAACAAGGGCGTACAACTCCAAATCATAAGTTGAGTAATTAAGAGTTGCCCCTTTGAGCTTTTCACTGAAATAAGCAACGGGCTTACCTTCTTGCATCAAAACAGCCCCGATGCCAACCTTACTAGCATCACACTCTACTTCAAACATCTTATCAAAATCGGGCAATTGCAATAAAGGCGCCGAGATGAGCGTAGCTTTCAAGGCCTCAAAAGCCCTAGCTTGCTCATCACCCCATTTAAAGGGTCCGTCTTTTCTAATTACCTCGGTTAAGGGGGCTGCTATGGAACTAAATCCTTTGACAAACCTCCTATAGAAGCTTGCCAACCCGTGGAAACTTCGGATTTCTCCAATAGTTTTAGGGGTCGGCCAACTTCGAATAGAGTCTATCTTGGAATCGTCCACTTCCACACCCCTCGAGCTCACGACAAAACCCAAGAATATAACCTTATCAACACCAAAAGAACACTTCTCCATGTTGGCATACAGCTTCTCCTTTCGGAGCACATCAAACACACATCTCAAATGCATTACATGATCATCAATAGATTTACTATATACCAACACATCATCAAAGTAAACCACCATAAATTTTCCAATATAAGGCTTCATTACATGATTCATTAGCCTCATAAAGGTGCTAGGAGCATTGGTAAGGCCGAAGGGCATGACCAGCCACTCATATAGACCGAATTTGGTCTTGAATGCGGTCTTCCACTCATCACCGGGTTGCATGCAAATTTGGTGATAGCCACTCCTAAGGTCCACTTTAGAAAACAAACAAGATCCGTGGAGCTCATCTAACATATCATCTAGTCTAGGGATTGGATGACGATACCTTATAGTGATTTTGTTGATGGCTCTACAATCGACGCACATACGCCAAGCTCCGTCCTTCTTTGGTACCAAAAGCACCGGAACAGCACACGGACTCATGCTTTCCTTGATGTATCCCTTGTTGAGCAGCTCCTCAACTTGTCTTTCAAGCTCCTTAGTGTCCATGGGATTGCTCCTATAGGCCGGTTTGTTTGGAAGTTGTGATCCCGGCACCAAATCAATTTGGTGCTCAATTCCCCGAAGTGGGGGCAATCCTTGCGGAAGTTCTTGAGGAAATACATCTTCATACTCCTGCAACACATAAGAAATCAAAGGGGAAATGGAAGAATTAGTGGGGTTAGTATTAAAACAATGGGCCAAGAGTAGCATCGGCTTGCTTTCATCATGATCCACGAAGAGTTCTTTCCTCCTAGCCAACATCACCACATTTTCCATCTCCTTTGTCGTTGGGACAGCCTCGGATGTCCCGACTTCCTCACCTAAGGCACTCCCCCCCTTTTCTCCCTTCCCGGATTCCTTCCCCTTTCCCTTCAACTCCCTCATCTTTTGATGCCACTCGTTTACTTGGGAGGGTGAAAGAGGATGAAGTGTGACCTTTCGGCCATCCTTCTCAAGCGTATACCGGTTGGTCCTCCCATCGTGTTTAGTAGACCTATCATATTGCCATGGTCTACCTAACAATAAGTGACATGCTTGCATTGGGATCACGTCACAAAGTACCTCATCGTGGTAGTTTCCCACCTTAAACCGAATCACACATTGCCGTGTGACCCTTAATTCACCACAATCATTCAACCATTGTAGCTTGTAAGGACTAGTGTGTGGTGTAGTTGGTAGCTTCAAGAAATTTACCATAGCATGGCTCGCAACATTTGTACAACTACCACTATCAATCACCAAGGTGCACACATTCTCCTTTATAAGACACTTAGTATGGAATAGATTTTCTCTTTGACTCGGGTCACCTATCGCCTTACTAATCATGACACGTCTAACCACAAAGTTAGGAACCACACACTCCCCTTCTTGTGGATAAACATCTTCACTACCGTCTACTTCATCATCATTCGGCCCATTTTTAGCTCCCTCTCCATCTTGAGGCTCGGCCTCATCCTCCCCCCTTTCGGAATCCACCTCCTCACCAAGGTAGTACACCTTTCCTTCTCGTAGGATCACATTGCGCCGGTTCGGACATTCATTGGCCTTATGCCCCCAACCTTGGCACTTGAAGCATTGGAACCCCTTTGGGTTGGGATATTTGTGAGCCTCCGGTTTCGGGGGGAATTTAGGGACTGTTTTGGACTCGGGCAGCTTCGTAGGTGCGGGTTGGTCCTTGTTTTTGGTCCAACCCGAGGGAGTTGGTACCCTTGCCTTGAAGGATGATCTCTCCTTAAGTTCCCTTTCAATCTCAAGGGCCGCTTGGAATATACCGTCAATGGTTTCAAACCGGTGAAGGGTCAAATGAGTGGAGATCTCTTTGTTCAATCCGCACTTGAACCGGATGATGTCGTGGCTGATTTGCTCCCCACGATGATCAAGTTTCAACATGAGTTGTTGGAACTTGTCAAAGTAGGCCATTACACTCTTGCCTCCTTGCCGCAAGCCATATAACCTAGCAAGCAACTCATGACAATATCTCTCGGGAAGGTATCGTTGTCTCATCAAATACCTCAACCGATACCAAGGTGGTGGCTGTCCATCGACTAATTCATTACCAAATCGTTTAACATACTCCCACCAAGTGTTAGCATAGCCCTCGAGGTGAGCTATAGCGTAGCAACTCTTCTTTTCGTCCGAGATGTCATTAACTTGGAAAACTTTGTCACAAGCCGATTCCCAAGTCAAGTAGGCCTCGGGATCACTTTCACCCTTAAAGATGGGTAGGCTCAACTTGATGGTGTTGATGCCTACGTCTCTCTCTTGGTGTCGGTTTCCCCGATCTCCATACCCCCGGTATCTCCTAGGTTCTCCTCGACCCCCTCTTAACTCCTCCTCCCTCATATAAGCATCATCAAAGACTCCATCTCCTTCATACTCCTCTCTACCGTATCCTTCAAAGTGGGCTGGTCGGCCTTGGCCGTTTTGATTCGGAGGATTTGGAATTTGTGGTCTTTGGTTTAAGGGAGCTTGGAATGGAGGGTTCGGATTTAGTGGAGGTACTTGGCGTCCAAATCCCCCTTGTGGAATTGGAGGGGCTTGGAAATGTAGTGGTCTAGTGGAGTCTCGGTTTGGAGGAAAATAGGTAGTTTGGCTTGCGGTATTTAGTGGAGCTTGGGGTGCATTTAGCATTTGGTGGACTGTTTCGGGGGTGATGGTTGCGGAGGAGGTTCTATCATGACCATTGGTAGATACATGTAGAGGAGTAGAAGGACGAGAGTTCCTTTGACTCTCCACTTGTTCTAATCTCCCACTAATAGTCGACACTTCCCCCTTTATTGCTGCCAAGTCCCCTCTCACGGCCCCAAATTCCGAATTCAACCTTTCAAGTGTCCGGGTAACGGCCTCAAGAGTGACCCTCATAGAATCAAGGGCATTAGTATCCACACTATGAGACGTAGTTCCTTCCATTGTCAAGATATTATCCGCCTTAGTTCACCACAAGTTCGTGTTCCACAAGTGTTGTATAATTGGCTAGTAACCGTGAAAATTTTAAGGTATGAGTAAACTCTTATCCGGAATGGATTCTTGTTTGAAGACTCAAAGAATTCTTGTCGAACTAGAGTCAAAAATCAGCAACTCATTCAAACGAATAAAAGCACTCAAATAAACGTTGACACGAACAAACGGCTCAAGGATCTAATTGACAACTTAGTAGGAATGTACTAGTTTGTTAATTAGTTCTAGGACCAAGTAAGGGAAACCAAGGATCAACAATTAGCAACCAAAGAATATCCTAAGTTGAGCTTATAGTGACGTGGCAGCATGCAATGGTCCCACACGTCTCTTTTTTTTTTTTTTTTTTTTTGTCAATATTCACACAACTTGTTATAGTTTTCAAAGTGTTTTTTGGTGGGAAAATAAAATCTTGTAATATTTCACCCTTTTCAAACTCAAGAAAGGGATGTTTGGTAGACTAATCCCACAAAACAAGGCTCCTTGAATTAGGGAAAAGTGATTGACAAGACTACAAGGTGATGGATGCAAGTCTTTCACAACAACTTTATAGCTTTTCTTACAAATTGAGCACACACAAGATGAACAAGTTCAAAAGATGAACACCTCAACAATCTTCTTCAACTTCTTTAGCACATAAACACAACATCCACCGATTTTTATTTTCTTTTGGTCATCAACAACATACAACTTTCGGCCACTTCAAGTCACTACACAAAGTTCAAGTTTTCAAGCTCAACTTTCGGATCTAGACACCTTAGTGTTGGTGAGAAAGAAACCAACACTAGGAACTCACTAAACAAGCAAAATTAACACTTAGATCTAGACATGCAACATCATTTTCGGATTCCACCTTTAAAGGACTGATTTTCAGAATTTCCCTTTTGGTGTTGTTTGTTTAAGCCGTGTACTAGCCCAAGATGGGTTATGTTGGAACACAACCGGTCAAGCTTTGATACCAAATGATACAAGATCAAACCAACAACACCAAGAACTACAAGTTGGTTCGAATTTCAGTCCAACAACACAAGAGCAACAAGCTTAAATTTCAGTTTTTTTTCAGCTCAACAACACGAAAACAACAAGATGAACAACAATGCTAGTGAATCGAAAATAGCCCCACACGGCTTCACTAGACTTTAAGATAACAAAATCAACAACAACAACAAGCTAAAGAAAAGATAGATAACTTGACATATAACATTCAAGATACTAAGAACCCTAACATCAAGAGAGGACCCTAAGTCTAATGAATGTAAACACCAAGTTCTTACGAGGACCAAGAGGCACTCAAAGACCTCAAAACCCTTGTTTCTAGCCAAAGAGACAACACAAGTATCCCTCTACTTGTGAGATATTGGTGGCGGCTCCAAGAGTGGAAAAGAGAGAGAGAAATGTTTAGTGCTTAGGTTACAAAAATCAGATTTCAAAAAGTGAAGTCTAACTCTCTAACATGTTCTATTTATACTACAAACAAAAGGGGCAAAATGACCCATCCGCCCTTGCTTCATGTGCCATCCTTGAAGAGTAGATTATTACACCTTAGGAACCCTCTTCACACATAAAAACGTTTAGGTCCTTGGTTGGTTCAATCACCAACTCACACACGGCCATTTGCATGAACAAAGCTTGGAGTTTTTGTAATTCCCGAGCTTGGCTTCGTGTGAAAGGCCGTGTACGTGTGGAGGCTGTCCCAACCGTATCAGAGGAGAACCTAGGAGATACCGGGGGTATAGAGATAGGGGAAACCGACACCAAGAGAGAGACGTAGGCATCAACACCATCAAGTTGAGCCTACCCATCTTTAAGGGTGAAAGTGACCCCGAGACCTACTTAACTTAGGAATCAGCTTGTGACAAAGTTTTCCAAGTTAATGACATCTCGGAAGAAAAGAAGAGTTGCTACGCTATAGCTCACCTCGAGGGCTATGCTAACACTTGGTGGGAGTATGTTAAACGATTTGGTAATGAATTAGTTGATGGGCAGCCACCACCTTGGTATCAGTTGAGGTATTTGATGAGACAACGATACCTTCCCGAGAGATATCGTCATGAGTTGCTTGCTAGATTATATGGATTGCGGCAAGGAGGCAAGAGTGTGATGGCCTATTTTGACGAGTTCCAACAACTCATGTTGAAACTTGATCATCGTGGGGAGCAAATCAGTCACGACATCATCCGGTTCAAGTGTGGGTTGAACAAAGAGATCTCCACTCATTTGACCCTTCACCGGTTTGAAACCATTGACGGTATATTCCAAGCGGCCCTTGAGATTGAAAGGGAACTTAAGGAGAGATCATCCTTCAAGGCAAGGGTACAAACCCCCTCGGGTTGGCCCAAAAACAAGGACCAACCCGCCCCTACGAAGCTGCCCGAGTCCAAAACAGTCCCTAAATTCCCTCCGAAACCGGAGGCTCACAAGTATCCCAACCCAGAGGGGTTCCAATGCTTCAAGTGCCAAGGTTGGGGGCATAAGGCCAATGAATGTCCGAACCGGCGCAATGTGATCCTACGAGAAGGGAAAGTATACTACCTTGGTGAGGAGGTGGTTTCCGAAAGGGGGGAGGATGAGGCCGAGCCTCAAGATGGAGAGGGAGCTGAAAATGGGCCGAATGATGATGAAGTAGATGGTAGTGAAGATGTCTATCCACAAGAAGGGGAGTGTGTGGTTCCAAACTTTGTGGTTAGACGTGTCATGATTAGTAAGGCGATAGATGACCCGAGTCAAAGGGAAAATCTATTCCATACTAAGTGTCTTGTAAAGGGGAGTGTGTGCACCTTGGTGATTGATAGTGGTAGTTGTACAAATGTTGCGAGCCATGCTATGGTAAATTTCTTGAAGCTACCAACTACACTACACACTAGTCCTTACAAGCTACAATGGTTGAACGATTGTGGTGAATTAAAGGTCACAAGGCAATGTGTGATTTGGTTTAAGGTGGGAAACTACCACGATGAAGTGCTTTGTGATGTAATCCCAATGCAAGCATGTCACTTGTTGTTAGGTAGACCATGGCAATATGATAGGTCTACTAAACACGATGGGAGGTCCAACCGGTATACGCTTGAGAAGGATGGCCGAAAGGTCACACTTCATCCTCTTTCACCCTCCCAAGTAAATGAGTGGCATCAAAAGATGAGAGAGTTGAAGGGAAAGGGGAAGGAATCCAGAAAGGGAGAAAAGGGGGGGGATGCCGTAGGTGAGGAAGTAGGGACATCCGAGGATGTCCCAAAGACAAGGGAGATGGAAAACGTAGTGATGTTGGCTAGGAGGAAAGAACTCTTCGTGGACCATGATGAAAACAAGCCGATGTTACTTTTGACCCATTGTTTTAATACTAACCCCACTAATTCTTCCATTTCCCCTTTGATTTCTTGTGTGTTGCAGGAGTATGGAGATGTATTTCCTCAAGAACTTCCGCAAGGATTGCCCCCACTTCGGGGAATTGAGCACCAAATTGATTTGGTGCCGGGTTCACAACTTCCAAACAAACCGACCTATAGGAGCAATCCCATGGACACTAAGGAGCTTGAAAGACAAGTTGAGGAGCTTCTCAACAAGGGATACATCAAGGAAAGCATGAGTCCGTGTGTTGTTCCGGTGCTTTTGGTACCGAAGAAGGACGGAACTTGGCGCATGTGCGTCGATTGTAGAGCCATCAACAAAATCACTATAAGGTATCGTCATCCAATCCCTAGACTAGATGATATGTTATATGAGCTCCACGGATCTTGTTTGTTTTCTAAAGTGGACCTTAGGAGTGGCTATCACCAAATTCGCATGCAACCCGGTGATGAGTGGAAGACCGCATTCAAGACCAAATTTGATCTATATGAGTGGCTGGTCATGCCCTTCGGCCTTACCAATGCTCCTAGCACCTTTATGAGGCTAATGAATCATGTAATGAAGCCTTATATTGGAAAGTTTGTGGTGGTTTACTTTGATGATGTGTTGGTGTATAGTAAATCTATTGATGATCATGTAATGCATTTGAGATGTGTGTTTGATGTGCTCCGAAAGGAGAAGCTGTATGCCAACATGGAGAAGTGTTCTTTTGGTGTTGATAAGGTTATATTCTTGGGTTTTGTCGTGAGCTCAAGGGGTGTGGAAGTGGACGATTCCAAGATAGACTCTATTCGAAGTTGGCCGACCCCTAAAACTATTGGAGAAATCCGAAGTTTCCACGGGTTGGCAAGCTTTTATAGGAGGTTTGTCAAAGGATTTAGTTCCATAGCAGCCCCCTTGACCGAGGTAATTAGAAAGGACGGACCCTTTAAATGGGGTGATGAGCAGGCTAGGGCTTTTGAGGCCTTGAAAGCTACGCTCATCTCGGCGCCTTTATTGCAATTGCCCGATTTTGATAAGATGTTTGAAGTAGAGTGTGATGCTAGTAAGGTTGGCATCGGGGCTGTTTTGATGCAAGAAGGTAAGCCCGTTGCTTATTTCAGTGAAAAGCTCAAAGGGGCAACTCTTAATTACTCAACTTATGATTTGGAGTTGTACGCCCTTGTTAGAGCTTTGGGAAATTGGCAACATTATTTGTGGCCTAAGGAGTTTGTGATACGAACGGATCATGAGTCGTTGAAACACCTTAAGAGCCAAGACAAGTTGAATAGGCGTCATGCTAAGTGGATTGAGTTCATCGAGACTTTCCCTTATGTAATTCATTACAAAAGGGGAAAGGAAAATGTTGTTGCCGATGCCTTGTCTAGGAAGCATGTGTTTGTTGCTACCTTGTCTTCGAAATTGATGGGTTTTGAGAGCTTGCGGTTGTTGTATCCCGAGGATCCTACCTTTGCTCCTATTTTTAGGGAATGTGAAGAGTGGGGAAGGGACCGTTGGCTTAAGGAGAATGACCATTCCTCCTACTCTCGGTTCGATGGGTATTTGTTCAAAGGGAGGAGGTTGTGTGTTCCTTCTAGTTCTTGGAGGGAATTATTTGTGAGGGAGGCCCATGACGAAGGCCTCATGGGGCACTTTGGGGTAGACAAGACCTTCGGAATCTTAGAGGAGAACTTCTATTGGCCCAAATGCGCAAAGACGTCACTAAAATTTGTAGTCAATGCGTGGCCTGCCGGAGTGCGAAATCTCGTCTCCTACCTCAAGGATTATACACCCCACTCCCTACTCCCCTTAGACCTTGGTTGGACATTTCGATGGATTTTGTTTTGGGGCTGCCAAGGACTAGAAAGGGCCGAGATAGCATTTTTGTTATTGTTGATAGATTCTCTAATATGGCTCATTTTATTCCATGTGCTAAAACCGAGGATGCTCGTAGTGTAGCTTCATTATTTGTTGAACATGTTGTAAAGCTTCACGGGGGTACCGAGGACTATTGTGAGCGATAGGGACTCCAAGTTCCTAAGTCTCTTTTGGAAGTCCATGTGGGGTAGGCTTGGAACGAAGTTACTTTTCTCCACGTCTTGCCACCCACAAACCGATGGCCAAACGGAGGTAGTAAATAGAACCTTAGGGTTTATGCTACGTTCTATGGTTAAAGGTAAACTGACTTCATGGGAAGATCACCTACCCTTGGTGGAATTTGCATACAACCGGGTAATACATTCGAGCACGGGAATAACTCCCTTTGAATGTGTTTACGGCCTGAATCCCCTTACCCCTTTAGATCTCACTCCTTTGTCTAGTGATCTCATGACCAGCTTAGATGGAAATAAAAGAGCCGAGGCAATGAAGAAAATGCATGAGACGGTGCGGATCAAGATTGAAAAGAAGAACCAAGAGGTTGCAAAAAGGGTAAACAAAGGGAGAAGAAGGCTTGTGCTTGAACCCGGAGATTGGGTGTGGGTGCATCTTCGAAAGGATCGGTTTCCAGCTCAAAGGAAGTCCAAATTGCTGCCAAGGGGTGATGGTCCTTTCCAAGTACTTGAGAGAATCAATGACAACGCCTACAAGATTGACCTTCCACCGGAATATCAAGTGCACAACACTTTCAACGTTGGTGATCTCTCCCTCGTGGATGCGGTTGAAGATGACCGAATGCTGAATTTGAGGTCAAATTCCTCTCAAGATGGAGAGGATGATACGGTTGGGGCAGCCTCCACAGGTACACGGCCTTTCACACAAAGCCAAGCTCGGGAATTACAAGAACTCCAAGCTTTGTTCATGCAAATGGCCGTGTGTGAGTTGGTGATTGAACCAACCAAGGACCTAAACGTTTTTATGTGTGAAGAGAGGTCTTAATGTGTAATAAACTACTCTTCAAGGTTGGCACAAGAAGCAAGGGCGGATGGGTCATTTTACCCCTTTTGTTTGTAGTATAAATAGAACATGTTGGAGAGTTATTCCTTAGTTTTTGAATGCTGATTTTGTAACCTAAAAACACTAAACATTTCGTCTCTCTTCCACTCTTAGAAGCCGTCCCTATTATCTCACAAGTAGAGGGATACTTGTGTTGTCTCTTTGGCTAGAAACAAGGGTTTTGAGGTCGTTGAGTGTCTCTTGGTCCTCGTAAGAACTTGGTGTTTATATTCATTAGACTTAGGGTCCTCTCTTGATGTAGGGTTCTTAGTTTCTTGAATGTTATATGTCAAGTTATCTATCTTTCTTTATCTTGTTGTTGTTGTTGATTTTGTTATCTTAAAGTCTAGTGAAGCCGTGTGGGGCTCTTTTCGATTCACTAGCATTGTTATCTATCTTGTTGTTCTTGTGTTGTTGGACTGAAAAACCGAAACTTAAACTTGTTGTTCTTGTGTTGTTGGACTGAAATCCGAGCCTACTTGAAGCTCTTGGTGTTGTTGGTTTGATTTCGTATCAGAATATCTCAAGAAAATTTCTCCCTAAAATTTGATGATTAGGAATAGCCATTAATTTCTTCTTGAACCTCAACCATATCTTGTATAATGCTTCAGAATGCAATTTCTTATAATTGAATATCGCATCTATCAACTATAATATTCAAGAAAGCAGAAAGAATTAGTCCAATAATTATTTTCGTAACTCATTCCAATTAGTGATGGACCCACGAGGTAGTTCTCTTAACAACAATATCACTTCGCTAGTAAGAGAGTGAGAAAAATTTGAGTCTTATAGATTCCCAACTCACCCCAGGTAAATTATACGATATGCAAATCCCAACAAAATTCATGATGTCCATATTTGTGTCATCAGTCGGCAAACTAACAAACACACATTTTGGATGGATATCGCCTTGGTGTCTTTAGCCTTTCCCCAATTCATGTGGCTAACTATACTAGGGCCCTTCTAGCAGGGGGAACTGGATTCTTATATACTGTGTATTCCTTTAGGATGGAGCAAGCTTCACAGTTAAGGTTAATAGTTTAAAATCTCATGTTCATGACCCTTGTCCCTATCCGACATTCTATATATGTATATATAAATGTTGTGAATATGGCTATGACTATTTTTTGCAATGGCATTATTTTATCCATTCCGTCGTGTTACATGCCAGTGCTCGCCCCACTGACCTTTCCTGGATGCTCCATCATTTTATGATGTAGGGTTCAAGGGTTTTTTATTGCTTCTATGCAACGTTAGGTGATTTGGTACTCCCATGGATCTGCTATGAAGTGGTGAGCCTCTATCTTTTGAAAGAACTAGTTATTTCACTTAATTTCCTTATTCTTAGCAACCCTTTTTGGGTTCATTTTGGTCATAGTTGGGGGCATGTCCCGTCTTTGTTGGTATTTCTGGTTTAGAGGCTTTTGTTGATAGTATTGAAATATTTTGGGTTGTTTGTTTGACTCTTAGATTTTTTTGTTTTATCTATCTTTATTACTATTTTTGTTAGATTCATCTGTTTTCATTTGTGGTGCTCCTAAGGTAAGGTTAAGGAGGTGGCCTCCGACCCTCGGTGGTCTTGAGATAACCGTCACGACCAAGCCCTAGTTCGGGTTGTGATAGAAATCGAATTGACCATGCATTGAGAAACGAGATTTTCTCTAAATTTAATTTGGTATTTAATTCCCTACGCTATATATTTCCATTTTCTAGGATTATTTTACTACCTACAATATATATAGCCACTGCCCAAGCTTATTTTACTATCTTTCAATTTATAGAGCAGACTATTATTGTTCTTATTATATTTCTTGGGTTTTGAAGCAATTAAACTTGGAATTTGAAGACAATTGAGTTCTTGAATCTATCTTTGTAAGATAATTCTTTGCTTATGAAATATATTACTTTATTTGTCTCAAAAGATAAATGTGGGTAATTTCCCACAACTAGTGTAGTGGGATCCATGGAGAATTAACATCTTTAGGGCCAGTATCGAATAGTACCATCGTTTGTATTGTCAAATCTTTCATCATAACCAAATTTTTAATGGCTGCAAAAACTAAAATCTTCCTTAGGGTTAGATTGATTGATTTCAGAGGTTAAAACTAAAAAAAAAGATTCGATAATAAGGATTCAAGATATTCATGTCCCGTCTAATACCCCCTCCCTTCCATTTTATGTGTCATCATTTCCTTTTTTGTCCGTCCTAAAAGAAATGTCACCTTTCCTTTTTTGGTAACTATTTTAAGGCACAATTCCACCTTTTTCTTATTGTCCCACTTCTAATGCCCCACTTAAATTCAAAATAATAGTTGTACATTATTTTAATAAAGTACAATTTGATAAAAAGCATCAAGTCTTTACTTATTTCTTAAACACCGTGCCCTGTCAAACTATGACACATAAAATGGGATGGAGGGAGTAGTTAATGTTGTAGTGTGAATAGCCAACTTAGGGTAATTATTGAGTTGTGAATTTTCATTACTTGTAGGATGAGATAATTTGAGTAAATATCATCTAATTAGGTTGATAAATGATGTTTCCCAAGATTACATCCCCAAGAAGTAAAATGTGGTCGTTGTCAAATATATAATCCAACAAAGGTTGGGGTCTAACCCACTGAGAATAGAACGAATCTTTATCACGAACTTCCTAAAGTAGCAAAAAATGTAAAAAAATAAATGGGGGGATTTTGTGAGAACAGTAACAGTAGTAATAGATATTGATTGCTTAAGGTTGAAATCAATATGAGATGAATACTAGGACTATGTTCCCTCTAACTTCCTTACTCTGTAGAATTATCGTGCCCATCCAACTCTCCTAAAACCTTTCATGTAGAATATGATAAAATATGTATCACAAACTGTCTTGTGAATGCCTTTGTTGAATTTCACTCATTACCTTTTGAGTCTTAGAGTGTCAGCTTGCTAACCCTTGTCCTAGATCCTAAATCAATTATTACCTTTTGGGTCTCAAGTTAATTAGATAAAGGTTGATAGATTCAATTATTATTTTGATCTTCTTTTCCTAATATCAACCTCTCTTATGGAGATGGTGTCGAATATATGCAGGTTCTTAACTTCTGCAGTCGTTAAGAAAGCAATCAAACAGAAGAAAATCACAATACATGCAAAATATCAATCGAGAATGACTTTGCACTTTGTCTTCTTAGTTATTCAATAAGGGTTTCCACAACCCTAGTTAGAGGGTTTAGCTGACCATGTTTGCAAGAACATTCATTGAGTTCGTAGAAGAAAGCATATGAATAATCTTACAATAATTGAAGAATAAAAACCAGAATCTTAAATCAATATCTAACTGTAAAAACTAAGAACAATGGATTCCAAGATCAAAATTCAAATCTCAAAATCAATATAGTGTTGTAAGTATAAAAAGTGCATAAACTAATACAAAAACATACAAGGGGTATTTATAGTTGAACTAGAAAACCTAAGAATACTATCCTAAATGAAATAGGAAAATAATGTCGGCAGTGGTAGTGCCTCAGAAAATGACTCATCTAGACTGACGATGACTCATTCTCAGCTCCGTATTCTATCTTCTATGCTCCTTGGTGATGACTCATCATGTCTCCCTATGAGTCATTGTCTAGACTCATTGCCTCTCCAATAATTTTTTATCTCTCAAATCTTTTCTCTAAATGCTCAAAACGGTCAGCACGATGAGTCATAGTCAAATCCTACAGCTCGTCACCAACATAGTCTCCACTAGGATCATACTTGTATACTTCAGGATTTTGTCACAACTTTTCTTAGAACGATCTTCCCTACAACTCGTAGTCAGATCATATGATTAATAGCTAGTATGAACTTTATTCCTATCTCAAATTTCTTCACTATTCACTCTATGGCTTTGGATGACGAGACGTAGCATAACCCAATGACTCGTTGTCCAAGCATAGCCTTCAATTTTTGGAGTTTTTTTCTTCCTTTATTTCTTTTACTCACTTTCGACCTTGTTTTCCCGAAAAAAACACAAATCATATTACATCTAACAAAAAGGGCCTAAGTACTTACATATTTTTTGGTTTTAAGCATCAAAAGTGCCATGAAACCATGACACATCAACACCCAAAACATAGAACATTTACATGTCCTCTGGCAACTAACACAAAAAAACACAACATTATGATGCATAACTAAGAGAAACGTAAGACATCTATGGCAGTCAACTCAATTTCATCTACAAAACTCTCACCTCTCCTATTTTAAACTTTTCAAAACCAACTATGCTGATCTATGTAGCACAACAGTATGCCACAAAGGAATCAAGTTATGGCATTATATTAGCAACAAACAATCAAGCAAATAAGAAAGTTACAGTGTCAAATAGATGAGTACTTGACAACACAACCGACATACTCTCACAGAAAGAAGTCTCATATCTCATAATGTCATCATGAATATAAATACAAGGTGTCACGAACCGAGGTTACCCCCAAGTCGTAACACGGTACTTAAGGCCAAAAGTGGCCCCAAGCTAACCCTTGATCTAGTACCTGCTGTGAGAACTGAATACAATGATAACACAAGCAACATATGTGAAAGATAAACTGATAAAAACTATGTTAAGATAAAATATAGAAACAATACTTAACATGTTTAAAACTACACATAGAATCGATAAATGAGTCTGACTGTCTGAATATTTGATTGTCTAAATACCTGAAAGCCTCTAAGACATGAAGTGCTGATGGGAAAAGCCCCCAACTAACTCCGACTGACTGAAATGAAAGAAATATAGAAAATAACTATAGATATTTGTCCTTGATGGATTAACTCACTATAACTGCTGCTGATTGGTACGAGCTGACTAAGGGAGATTGGGGAACTGAGTGTTTGAATCTATATTATGAAATCAATATAGTGCAAAAGATAGCATACGATTAGTACTTTGAATGTACTAGTATGTAAGATAGGTACAACTAAAATACATATGAACACGAAACATAGATGCATGAACATGTAAAAAGAATGCAAGACTAAGTAAAACATGTATTGAAATAATCTGTAAACTAAATGACTAAAAAGCTGATAACTGAATACTTAGTTATGCAAACCTGATTTGATATGGTAAATACTATACCGAGACTGTGGGAGCTAACTACAATCAACATGCCCCAATCTGAGCTATTGAGTTCTAACCTATAACCTAGTTCGAAGGGTGCTGGTACCTTTCCAGGGGTACCAACACATGACTGACAATGTGGATCCACAAGGATGATGTCCAGAAGGACGAGGGTGTCATGCCTCTACTAATGTGTGACCCCTCATAATCTATGGTGGCGCCGTAGATGTAGAACTTAGGGACTACTACTGACGACTAATGCCTAACTAACGGGGGAGCCACCATCCCTGCGTTCACTTGGTGCTAAGTGTTACTTCCAACTAAATAACACTGGTATTATTATTTATTTAATATGTTATGATACTGTACTGATAAGTGCTCAACATAAACATGGTAATCTAAATATGCTAATGAAATCATGATCTGACTGACTTGTTTCTTTAAAATGGAAACATGTAAAAATATATAGGTACCGGGTGTTCATAACCCTCCAAAACTGAATGATACTTTAAATACAATAATATCATTTAAAAAATTGCAAGGAAATTCATGATTCAAAGACCCAAAACAATATAAATTTCACTAAACTAATGATCCATGAATTAGAATACAGGAATATGATAAACTTAGGAGGACAATATGTTCACATGGTTTGATTCATGAATTGGTGAATTAACATGGTGTCAACTGAATATGACATGGGTGATTTATATTAAAGCATTGAATAACATAATTCATATGGGAAACATATGGGTATTGATTGAATTCAAAACTAGTAAGAAAATTTGACTAAATTCATGATTAACATTAATATTATCCTGAAAGAGAATAAGAAGTTCAAACTTGAACAAAAAAGGATTTTGGGACTCAATGGGTGGAAAGAACCCATTGATGAATACCCTATATATGTTAATTGCTTGATTTCTTGAAGAAGAAGCTTGGAATTTGGACCTTGAAAGGTTGAATCCTTGGAAAGATGCTTGAATTTATGTTCTTATGAATGGGGATGAATTTTACCTGTTAACTAATGGGGAATGGGGCAAATAATGCCCTTCTTGGGGCTTTTAATTCATTAATTGAGTGTTTGGTGAGAGGGGAAAGGGAAAAAATACCCCCTTGTACATTTAATGAGGCTATAGAAAAAACACAACCTCCGTGGCACGGAGGCTAGCCTCTATGAAACGACGGTATCACGGAGGCTAACCTCCATGCTGCGCGATGTATGGCAGAGTTCCTGCCTCTGTGACACACCCAATCACGGAGGCATTCTTCCTTAGTGGTTAAAAAATACCTCGAACCTATTTCAAAAATTCCCAAACTTTCCCTAATAACCCTTTTGACATCCCCAAACATGTTTTAACTCAAAAATAAACATTTTAAACTCGGGCAGGCAAAAATTAAAATCCTCGAATCTTGGAGTCTTAAAATGGCTAAGTCTTTTATACCTCGTGTGAAATTAAAGCCTTGGACTCCTTTAAACATGCATCTAGGAGTTGGAAACGTGTCTAGAATCTTGTGGGGTATTATAATATCTCTCTCTTGGTATCATTCATCCCAGAATAAAACTTTTAAAGCTGATATACTAAGAAAACTGAGATCGTACTCTGAATGCTTATGAGCTAAATTATGATTAAATAACTGAATCTAAAATATGATACATGGACTAAATTGAATTCACTAATGAATGCAACGACCTGTGGATGGTTATATAACTGAGATAGAAAACAAAAGAATCACTTAGGGAAAACCATTACCTCACACTGGATCTGAATTCATAGAGAAGAGATGAGCATACTTGGCTCACATGTCTACCTCGGCTTCCCAAGTAGCTCCCTCAACAAACTGATTTTGCCATAGAACCTTAACTAAATGGACTTCTTTACACCTCAACCTATGAATCTGACGGTCAAGGATTTCAACTGCGAATTCTTCATAGGAGAGACTATCTTTCACATCTACACTCTCTAAAGGAACACTATAGAAGGTGAGTCACCAGTACATTTCTTTAACAAAGAGATATGAAATGCCAAATACATTGAAGCCAAATCTATAGGAAACTTTAACTCATAAGCTAGCTTCGCAAAATGGTTCAAAATCTTGTATGGTCAAACATAGCGAGGAATAATTTTCCCCTTCTTGCCAAGTATCTTCACCCCTTTTATTGGCAAAATTTTTAGATAAACCAAGTCACCAACATCAAACTCAAGATCTCTTCTCCTCATATTAACATAAGATTTTTGATGACTTTAAGCTATCTTTTCCTTTCTTAGATTAACTAAACTTTCTCCATTGCCTCATATACTGAATTTGTCCCTATCATAACCGCCTCACCTACTTCAAATAAACCAATAGGAGATCTGCACCTCTTTCCATAGACGGCCTCAAATGGAGCCATTTGACTACTAGAGCGATAACTGTTATTGTAGGAAAACTAAATCAAAGGTAAGTGGTCATCTAAATTACCCTTAAAGTCGATAACACAAGCCCTCAACATGTCCTTTAAAGTCTGAATGGTGTGCTCTGCCTGACCATCTAAGGATGAAAGTTGTACTGAGATGGACTTAGGTACCAAGACCCTTCTGAAAATCCTTAAAAAATAAGAGGTAAACTGAGTACCTATATCTAAAATAATGGTTAATAAAACCCATAGAACATTACCAACTCCATGATATAGTGTCTAGCATAATCCTCACCTGAATACGAAGTATAAACTAGAAAGAAATAGGATAACTTTGTCATTCTATCTACAATAACCCAAATTGAATCATGCTGATAATGCATACGAGGTAACCCTATAAAAAAATCCATCTTAACCACCCCTCACTTCTAAGTGGGGATACTACACTCCTAAAGCATACCATTAGGACTTTGGTGCTTAACCTTAATCTACTGACAATTCGATCACTTAGCCATAAACTCCACAATATCTTTCTTCATACCACTACACTAATAGATTTCCTACAAATCATGATACATCTTCGTGGCTCCTAGGTAAATAAAATATTGCACACTATGCGATTCAGCTAATATCTGCTATCTCAAAACATCAATACAAGGACACATAACCTGCCTTGATAATGAAGCATACCATCTCCCCTTTGGGAGAAAACCTTAACCTTCTGATCCCTAACTACCTCCTTAAAATTAAATAAAATAGGATACCTTTCTTGCTTTTCTTTCACTTCGACAACCAGTGAAGATTCTGAACCACTCTGAACCCATATGCTACCTTTACTGAATCAACCAACCGAACACCTAACATGTCAAGCTAATGAACCTCACAGACTAACTCTTTCATATCATCCTCAATATGAATGACACTTCCCATAGACAATCTACTAAGGGCATCAACCACTATATTAGCCTTGCTCAGGTGATACAATACACTCATTTCATAGTCCTTTAACAATTCCAACCATCTTCTCTGATAGAGATTCAGGTCTTTCTACATGAACATAAAGTATAAGCTCTTATTATCCATAAACACATCAACATTAACCCCATAAAGTTAAGGCCTCCAAATCTTTAATAAAAAGACAGCTACTGCCAACTCAAGGTCATGGGTCAGGTAATTTTCTCATGAGGCTTCAGCGGTCTAGAGTCATAGGCTATGGACTTACCTCACTGCATCAATACACAACTAAGATCAACTCTAGAAGAATCACAATAAACTACAAACCTATCTGTGCTATCTGGAAAAGTCAAGACTGGGGTGGAACTAAGCCGAGTCTTCAACTCTTGAAAACTCTTCTCGTAGGAATCTGACTAAAGAAATTTGACTTTATTTTGGGTTAATCAAGATATGGGAGAAGCAATAATAGAATATCCTTCAACAAACCATCTGTATTAGCCAGCTAAACCCAAGAAACTCCTAATGTCTGATGGAGAGATAAATCTAGGCCAGTTTCTTACTGCCTCAATCTTTTAAGGATCAACTAGAATGCCATCACTGTAAATGATGTGACCAAGGAAATCTGCTGACCTCAACGAAAATTCATATTTACTGAACTTAGAAAATAACTGATGAACCTTAAGGGTCTGAAATATACTCCTGAAATGGTCTACATGATCACCTTCACTACGAGAATAGACAAGGATGTTATCTACAAAGACTATGATGAACATGTCAAAGTACTACTTGAACACCCTGTTCATCAAGTCCATAAAAGCTATAGGAGAGTTCATTAGTCCAAAAGACATAACTAGAAATTCAAAGTGACCATACCGAGTTTGGAAGGTTGTATTTAGGATGTCACATTCTCTGACTCTAAGCTGTAATAGCCTAATCTGAGATCTATCTGCACCTTGAAGTAGGTCGAACAAGTCTCAATTCATGGGAGATGATATTTATTCTTTATTGTGAATTTTTTCAACTGAAGGTCGTCAATGCACATTTTGAGGGAATCGTCTTTCTTGAGCATGAAGAGAACTGGAGCACCCATGGAGAAATGCTAGGCCTGATTAAACCCTTATCTAAGAGATCTTTCAACTGTTCATTTAATTTCTTAAGCTTAGATAGAGAAATTCTATAAGGTGGAATTGAGATAGGCTGGGTATCTGGGATGAGATCTATTCTAAAGTCAATTTCCCTTTCAAGATAGACTCCAGAAAGATCTTCAGGGAACACTTTTGGAAACTCATTCACTACTGGAACTGAATCAAGACTCAAAGATTCAGAATTAGAGTCCTTAACTTCGACTTGATGGTAAAAACATCCCTTGGGTATCATTTTTCTTGTCTCATAATAGGAGACAAACTGGCCCTTAGGCACTGAAGTACTAACCCTCCATTCAATAATGGGCTCATTAGGAAATTAGAATTGGACAATCCTATTTCTACAATCAACTAAATCGTAGCATGAGTGGAGCTAATCCATGCTAAGAATGACATCAAAATCAGTCATCTCTAACTCTAGAAGGTCAACTGAAATAATTTTTTGAGACATCATGATTGGGAAATTTCTGTATACCCATATGGATATAGTTAAACTACTCACTGGGGTAGATACTGAGAAAGGCTCTATTAATATGTCGGGACTAACACCAATGTCTATAGCTATATAATGACTCACAAAGGAAAGTAAACCTATGGGGTCTAACAATGCATAAACATGAAGATGGAAGATTTTTAAAGTCAGATCTGACAATGCCTACTAGTGGCACTAAAGATGGCACCCTACTTAGTATGGTAACCTGTTGGTGTTGCTAAAGAATTAGTCTGGCCTGACTTGCCATATCCAAAGAGCACATTACTACTTGTTCTACACTTACCCTGATGATTCTTACAACACTTCCAACAAAGAGGATTGGTGAGACCACTATTTATACTACCTTGGTACTTAGAGACTGACACACTATCCCTATTGTCTAGTATGAACTTAGGCACTAGCATACTAGCTGAAGATGGGGTTAGAGCTGAAGAATTCTGGTGAAATTGATAATGATTTCCACCATTAGACCTCCATTGTGCAAAGTTAAAGCTATTGGTTTTGTCCCTCTTATTCTCTCTTTCCTTCTATTTGAGCTTATCCTCCTCAATCTATTAAGCATGGACCACCAACCTAGAGCGATTCATCTTCTTTAATAACATGGCTATTCTGCACTCCTTAACTACTTCCTCAAAAACTCTCGATACGAACTTACTTATCTTGGGCCTAGAATCGACCACTACAGTTTGAGCATACCTGGTTAACTAAGTGAATTTAAGCTAGTATTCTTTCACACTCATTATACCCTACTTTAAATTAATAAACTCCTTCACCATAGACTCCCTCAACGTAAGTGGAAATAATCTGTTTAGGAAACTCGTGGAAAACTCCTTCTATACCATAGGTCCTACCTCAATACCTCTATCCTTCTTCCACTACTTAAACCAAGTATGAGTTACTCCCTATAACTGATAAGCAGCTAAGTCAGCACTCTCACTCAAAGTGACACCCACAATGTTTGTTACCTTATGCATACAGTCTAGAAAATCCTATGGATCCTCCTCAGACTTGGATCTAGAAAACACTGGTAGATTCATCCAAGTAAAGTCTCCAATCATTGGTGAAACTATATTCATCAATAGATTGGCTAGGGCAACAACATGCTGGTTATTCTGAGCAGCCACATAATGGTCCAAAGAAATGAAAGAAACCCTAAATTTAGCGTGAGAAACTTGTTAATTCAGGGTATCTTTCTGAACAGGCTATGGCACGGGCAAATACATGTTTCTTCTTTCGTTGTTTCATCTGGGAGACATTTTTTGAAAATAGATAAAGGATGAGTTAGAAAAGGGATTTCAATAGAGATCATGCTCTTCCGTACGACATGAATACTAAAAGAAGAGAAACTTTCTTAAAAGAACTCATAGCCTCTTACCCATAAGTGTGGTGCGTGTAATGCCCTAATTTTCTAAATCAAAATGCTACACGGTGCTTATGACCCCGAGGGACCATAAGCTAACCCATGAATAATATCTGTACCTGTACATTACATATATAATGTAATAATACGGAAAACATGAACATGTAGGCCATAAGGTTCAATTGAATAAAGAATCTGTCAAAATATAATATCTATATGGGTGGAAGATACCCAAAATAGCTGAAAACTGAATCAAATCTGAACATAAGTCTGAATACTGAATCTGAAAGACTCTAAGTACTGTCTAAATAAGGAGTTGAAGGAACATGTCTCCAACTAACTCTGTCTAGCAAAACTGAGCTGAAATAATAAATGAAATAAACTAATATCGCCCTCGAATGGATGAGGACTCACTGCAACTCTGCGGCTGGATGCTACTGCTGATCTAGAGCTCGTGTCTCTGAACCTAAGGTGTAACATAAAAGTAAGCACCATAGATAAAATACGATAGTACAACTGGAGTACTGAGTATACGAGTGAGGCAGGCTAATGGAAAAGGGTTTACATGCATGAAGAATGCTAACTGAATGACTGATATGAACGTGAGAGCTTAAACATACATGCATAGTAACTAAGATCGTGAGTACGTGATAGCTATATCTGTACGCTAATACATGGTTTACTGATAACTGACATGGCTGAAACTGTAGTTCTGATAACATGGGCGACTGTATCTGATAGTCTTAAATCTGATGAAACTATCTGAGTTCTGCACTATAACTGAATTTAACTATATCTGACGATCCTGGGATACTGATATCTGAAGAACTATCTGAGTTCTTTTACTGAGATTGAGTCTAAAATTGTGGGAGGTAGTTGTTTAACTGACATGCCCTATATGTGTCATTATGGCTAAGATGGGGTCCAATCTCTGCCCTGACTGGAAGGGTGTCTGTATCGTGCCACTGGTAAGGACAACATGTGAGCAACCCTCATATAACAGTTAACTCTAGTAAGAACGGTGGGAACCCTCATATAACAGGTTAAGCCACCTCATCTATCCTCATATAATAGGCTGCGATGTCTCAACCAATGCTGACTATATAGTTTTGGAATATAAGGATGACTGCTAAGAATCACAACCTCATATACAGGTGAGTTCCCATCCTTAGGTTCAGTCTGTGCTAACTCCTACTCCCATCTGAAGAGACTGAACATGATTTAACTGACTGTACGCAAGTGGAACTTACTGAATTCCATTGACTGACGGAATACTACTGATATCTGATAACTGACTGAGACCATGAGGTTCCTGAGTCACATGACTGACTGAATTCTACTGAATTTTGGTTTGATTTTGTATATCGTGAAACATGACATAGATCTAGGCACATAGCTATAGTTTTCGGGTACGAATACCCCCAGTACTCGATGGAAAAAACTGACACAACATGACTGACTTGATCATAAGATTGGAGTTTACAATTCACATTATCATAAATAGAGGATATTATACATCATGTAGTTCATCAACATATTAAGCATGGTAGGGAGTGCATAGCTATATTTCATGTGTATATTGTATATCTCCATTATCATACATGTTTCATACCACAACAATAGCAATACATGAAAAGCATGGAATTTATATTAAAGTATATAGCTAACATGGACTTGTCATTAATACATCATGGAACCATATAAACCTAAATTTCTAGCATCCTAAGAATTTTATCGAACACCTTGCATGCATTCTTTAAGGCATAGGTGTGTTTCATAACTTGTACCATTTTACACCATCTAAGGTTCATAGTTTTCAACTAACAAGCATATATATTCCATGAAAACACCTCTAGATATCATCTTGAAACTTAAACAACAATCATCAACATGTACATGCTCATATCACCACAAAAAGTTCACAAAATAGTATTTAAAACATGGTTCTTGAGCTCTATGAACAGATTGGATCCATAGATGAACACTACGCATACCTTAGTGATTGAATCTTGAAAAAGATCTAATTCTGAAGGTTCTTGAAGAATTCCTTAGGCTTTCCCTTGATTTTTCTTGACTAGGGTTTAACCCCTTTGGGAAAGAATGCTCTTGTTCCTGAGGAGATGATCTTGAGAGGAAACCCTAATCTTATGGTTGAAAGTATAAGAGAGGGTTTTTAAGATGTTTCAACTAAAGAGAATGGAAGATAATACGTTACTTGAGGGTTATAAGTCATGGAAAGTGAAAGGAAAAGACCAAAATATTCTTATGAAATAAATTCCCAGTTGCTGAAAATAATGGCTGACGACATTTGTGAAGAGGCGTCAAAAATATGGTAAGCTATCAAAAATATCATCACATAGAAGCTGGAATTGATGGTTTCTTCCTAAGTCTGAGGACCTTCGTGGTAGGGCGTCACAAATGTGGTGAGATACCATGAATGTCGTCACACAGGAGCTAGATTCTTCCTAAGGCTGACGACCTTCGTGATAGGGCATCACAAATGTGGTAAGCTTCCACGAATGTCGTCACTTAGGAGCTGGTTTCTGCTTAAGCCTGACGACCTTCGTGGTAGGGCATCACAAATGTGGTAAGCTACCACAAATTTTGTCACTTAAGAGCTATTTTCTTCCTAAGGCTGACAACATTTATGGTAGGGTGTCACAAATATGGTAAGCTACCACGAATGTCGTCACACTGTTTCCAGCCTGACATGCTGGAGGAAAATAGGAATAAATCTTTACTCCGATATCGTATTTAGGAGAAATTGATATAGTTGGAAAGCTAATTCAATTATATATTTGTTGATAGGTCATGAGCTCAAAAATTCTAAGTATAATGAGAGATATGATCGTTTGAATCTGACTATGGTAATATCTTTCTCAACAATTCGATCGGTGAGGAATGTTTTGATTCGTCTGATAGATGGGAGTTATTTGAAGCCTTAATATACATCTAACTTACTCATAAAACTATTAAATAACCATGATGTACTATGCATGATCTTGGTACATGGCTCTAATATTGGTTTGGATTTTTCGGGGTATTACAATATCTCACTCTTGGAAATATTTGTCCTCGAATAATGGCTTCTTGAGAGAGGAGAAAAGATAAAACAACGCATATACTGATCATGCTCAACTGGCACATGATTTTAGGACTGAATTGAATTCTAAACTGAATATAGCCCAACTGAACATGCATATCTGATGCATGACTGATAAGCTGAACTCATGAATGCATGATAAGCTATGCACTGATACTTGATACAAATTTTATACTGGAATTTTGAACATTTAAATGAATAAGCTTAAGGAAAATGGTTACCTCGAGCTAAGCCTAAATTAGTAGAGAAAAGATGAGGGTACTTGGTTCGCATGTCTGCTTCTGCATCCCTGGTAACTCCCTTCATGGACTGATTCCGCCAAAAAACCTTGACTAGAGGGACTTCTTTGTTCCTCAGCCTACGAGTCTGATAGTCGAGAATTTTGATTGGAATCTCTTCATAAGAGAGGATATTTTTAAAGTCAATGCTCTGAATAGGGACTACAGTTGCTAGGTCACCTATGCACTTCTTGAGCAAAGAGACATGGAAGACTGGATGAACTGAGGCTAGATCTAAGGCAATTCGAGCTCATAGGCTACCTTGCCGAAGCGACTGAGAATCCTGAAGGGACCGACATATCGGGGACTGAGCTTTACCTTTTTGCCGAATCTCTTCACTCCCTTCATGGGAGAGATCTTGAGATAGACATAGTCATCAACCTCGAATTCGAGATTCTTTCTATGAACATCCGCATAAGACTTCTGTCAGCTCTGAGCAGCCTAGAGTCTTTCTCTGATCAACTGAACTTTCTCTAAGGCATCGAATACTAAGTTAGGCCCTATGACTGCCGTCTCACTAACTTTGAACCAACCGATCGGAGACCTACATCTCCTATCATAGAGAGCTTTGAATAGAGCCATCTGAATACTGGAGTGAAAGCTGTTGTTGTATGCGAACTCAATCAAAGGCAAGCGGTCATCCCAGCTTCCCTTGAAATCAATTGCACACGCCCTTAGCATATCTTCTAGAGTCTGAATGGTACTTTCTTCTTGACCATATATCTGAGGAAGAAACGATGTACTGAGATGAACTTAGGTACCAAGACCCTTTTGAAATGCTTTCCAGAAGTGAGAGGTGAATTGGGTACCTCTGTCTGAGATGATAGATAGTGGAATACCATGTAATCTAACCAACTCCTTGATATAGAGTTTGGCATAATCCTCAGCTGAGTAAGAGGTACGAACTAGAAGGAATTGAGCTGACTTGGTCATTCTGTCTACAATGACCCAAACTGAATCATGTTGATGACGTGTTCTAGGCAAACCCATCACGAAGTCCATGTTCACTTCTTCCCACATCCAAGTAGGAATAGTGAACTCCTACATGGAACCACTAGGTTTCTGATCCTCTATCTTAACCTGCTGACATGTAGAGCACTTAGCCACAAACTCTGCAACATCCCTCTTCATCCCACTCCACTAATAGATCACCCGCAAGTCGCGGTACATCTTAGTGGCCCCTGGATGAATAGAGTATCATGCACCATGCACTTCTTCAAGAATTTGCTGCCTCAAGTCATCTACACCGGGAACACACAGACGACCCTGACAACGAGGAACACCATCTCCTTCTTGGGAGAAAACCTCTACTTCCTGACTCTGAACTGACTCTTTTAGCTTGACAAGGTTAGGATTCCTATCTTGCTTCTCTTTCACCTCGGAAACTAGAGATGACTCTAAACTACTCTGAACATATACACCACCCTATGAAGAGTCAACTAAGCGAACGCCTAGTCTGGCAAGCTGATGAATCTCCTAAGCTAATTTTTTCTTACTATTCTCAACATGGGAAACACTACCCATGGACAGTCTACTGAGTGTGTCGGCCACTACATTGGCCTTGCCAAGATGATAAAGGACACTCATATCATAATCCTTCAAGAGCTCTAACCACCTTCTCTGACGAAGATTAAGATCTTTTTGGGAAAAGACATACTGAAGACTTTTATGATCTATGAATACGTCTACATGAACACCGTATAGATAATGCCTCCAAATCTTTAAGGCAAAGACAACTGCTGCTAACTCAAGGTCATGAGTAGGATAATTCTTCTCATGGGGATTTAACTATCTAGAGGCGTAGGCTATGACTCTACCATGCTTCATGAGGACACAACCTAAACCTACCATGTTTTGTGTTAATATTCACACAACTTGTTATAGTTTGCAAAATGTTTTGGTGGGAAAAATAAAATCTTGTAGTCTTCAACCTTTTCAAACTCAAGAAAGTGGTGTTTGGTTGACCAATCCCACAAAACAAGGCTCCTTGAATTAGGGAAAAGTGATTGACAAGACTAGAGGGTGAGGGGTGCAAGTCTTTCACAACAACTTTATAACTTGTCTTACAACTTGAGCACACAACAAGATGAACAAGATGAACAAGTTCAAAAGATGAACACCTCAACAAACTTCATCAACTTCTTTAGCACATAACACATAACCATCGATTTTTTTTTTCTTTTGCTCATCAACAACATACAACCTTCGGCCACTTCAAGTCACTACTCAATGTTCAAGTTTTCAAGCTCAACTTTCGGATCTAGACACCTTAGTGTTGGTGAGAAAGAAACCAACACTAGAAACTCACTAAACAAGCAAAATAACGCCTAGGTCTAGACATGCAACATCATTCTCGGGTTTCAACCTTTAATGGACAGATTTTTCAGAACTTCCCTTTGGTATTGCTTGTTTAGACCGTGAACTAGCCCAAGATGGGTTATGTTGGAACACAACCGGTCTTGCTTTGATACCAAATGATACAAGATCAAACCAACAACACCAAGAGCTACAAGTAGGTTCGGATTTCAGTCCAACAACACAAGAATAACAAGTTCCATTTTCAGTTTTCAGCACACAACAAGAGAGCAAATAGATGAACAAGAATGCTAGTGAATCGAAAGTAGCCCCACACGGCTTCACTAGTCTTTAAAGATAACAAAATTAACAACAACAACAACAACAAGATAAAGAAAAGATAGATAACTTGACATATAACAGTCAAGATACTATGAACCCTAACATCAAGAGAGGACCCTAAGTCTAGAGAATGTAAACACCAAGTTCTTACAAGGACCAAGAGGCACTCAAAGACCCCAAAACCCTTGTTTCTAGCCAAAGATACAACACAAGTATTCCTCTACTTGTGAGATGTTGGAGGCGGCTCCAAGAGTGGAAGAGAGAGGAAATGTTGTGATATTTTAGGTTACAAAATCAGATTTCAAAAACTATCTAATAACTCTCTCACATCTTCTATTTATACTACAAAAGGAAAGGGGTAAAATGACTCATCCGCCCTTGTTTCTTGTGCCAACCTTGGAGAGTAGTTTATTACACATTAGGACCCCTCTTCACACATAAAAACGTTTAAGTCCTTGGTTGGTTCAATCACCAACTCACACACGGCCATTTGCATGAACAAAGCTTGGAGTTTTTGTAATTCCCGAGCTTGGCTTCGTGTGAAAGGCCGTGTGGCTGTCCTAACCGTATCATCCTCTCCATCTTGAGAGGAATTTGGCCTCAAATTCAGCATTTGGTCATCTTCAACCGCATCCACGAGGGAGAGATCACCAACGTTGAAAGTGTTGTGCACTTGATATTCCGGTGGAAGGTCAATCTTGTAGGCGTTGTCATTGATCCTCTCAAGTACTTGGAAAGGACCATCACCCCTTGGCAGCAATTTGGACTTCCTATGAGCTGGAAACCGGTCTTTTCGAAGATGCACCCACACCCAATCTCCGGGTTCAAGCACAAGCCTTCTTCTCCCTTTGTTTGCCCTTTTGGCAATCTCTTGATTCTTCTTTTCAAGCTTGATCCGCACCGTCTCATGCATTTTCTTCATTGCCTCGGCTCTTTTGTTTCCATCTAAGCTGGTCATGAGATCACTAGACAAAGGAGTGAGATCTAAAGGGGTAAGGGGATTCAGGCCGTAAACACATTCAAAGGGAGTCACTCCCGTGCTCGAATGTATTACCCGGTTGTAGGCAAATTCCACTAAGGGTAGGTGATCTTCCCATGAAGTCAGTTTACCTTTAACCATAGAACGTAGCATAGACCCTAAGGTTCTATTTACTACCTCCGTTTGGCCATCGGTTTGTGGGTGGCAAGACGTGGAGAAAAGTAACTTCGTTCCAAGCCTACCCCACATGGACTTCCAAAAGAGACTTAGGAACTTGGAGTCCCTATCGCTCACAATAGTCCTCGGTACCCCGTGAAGCTTGACAACATGTTCAACAAATAATGAAGCTACACTACTAGCATCCTCGGTTTTAGTACATGGAATAAAATGAGCCATTTTAGAGAATCTATCAACAATAACAAAAATGCTATCTCGGCCCTTTCTAGTCCTTGGCAGCCCCAAAACAAAATCCATCGAGATGTCCAACCAAGGCCTAAGGGGAGTAGGGAGTGGGGTGTATAATCCTTGGGGTAAGAGACGAGATTTCGCACTCCGGCAGGCCACGCATTGACTACAAATTTTAGTGACGTCTTTGCGCATTTTGGGCCAATAGAAGTTCTCCTCTAAGATTCCGAGGGTCTTGTCTACCCCAAAGTGACCCATGAGGCCTCCGTCATGGGCCTCCCTTACAAATAATTCCCTCCAAGAACTAGAAGGAACACACAACCTCCTCCCTTTGAACAAATACCCATCGAACCGAGAGTAGGAGGAATGGTTATTCTCCTTGAGCCAACGGTCCCTTCCCCACTCTTCGCATTCCCTAAAAATAGGAGCAAAGGTAGGATCCTCGGGATACAACAGCCGCAAGCTCTCAAAACCCATCAATTTCGAAGACAAGGTAGCAACAAGCACATGCTTCCTAGACAAGGCATCGGCAACAACATTTTCCTTTCCCCTTTTGTAATGAATTACATAAGGGAAAGTCTCGATGAACTCAATCCACTTAGCATGACGCCTATTCAACTTGTCTTGGCTCTTAAGGTGTTTCAACGACTCATGATCCGTTCGTATCACAAACTCCTTAGGCCACAAATAATGTTGCCAATTTCCCAAAGCTCTAACAAGGGCGTACAACTCCAAATCATAAGTTGAGTAATTAAGAGTTGCCCCTTTGAGCTTTTCACTGAAATAAGCAACGGGCTTACCTTCTTGCATCAAAACAGACCCGATACCAACTTTACTAGCATCACACTCTATTTCAAACATCTTATCAAAATCGGGCAATTGCAATAAAGGCGCCGAGATGAGCGTAGCTTTCAAGGCCTCAAAAGCCCTAGCTTGCTCATCACCCCATTTAAAGGGTCCGTCCTTTCTAATTACCTCGGTCAAGGGGGCTGCTATGGAACTAAATCCTTTGACAAACCTCCTATAATAGCTTGCCAACCCGTGGAAACTTCGGATTTCTCCAATAGTTTTAGGGGTCGGCCAACTTCGGATAGAGTCTATCTTGGAATCGTCCACTTCCACACCCCGTGAGCTCACGACAAAACCCAAGAATATAACTTTATCAACACCAAAAGAACACTTCTCCATGTTGGCATACAGCTTCTCCTTTCGGAGCACATCAAACACACATCTCAAATGCATTACATGATCATTAATAGATTTACTATACACCAACACATCATCAAAGTAAACCACCACAAACTTTCCAATATAAGGCTTCATTACATGATTCATTAGCCTCATAAATGTGCTAGGAGCATTGGTAAGGCCGAAGGGCATGACCAGCCACTCATATAGACCGAATTTGGTCTTGAATGCGGTCTTCCACTCATCACCGGGTTGCATGCGAATTTGGTGATAGCCGCTCCTAAGGTCCACTTTAGAAAACAAACAAGATCCGTGGAGCTCATCTAACATATCATCTAGTCTAGGAATTGGATGACGATACCTTATAGTGATTTTGTTGATGGCTCTACAATCGACGCACATGCGCCAAGTTCCGTCCTTCTTTGGTACCAAAAGCACCGGAACAGCACACGGACTCATGCTTTCCTTGATGTATCCCTTGTTGAGAAGCTCCTCAACTTGCCTCTCAAGCTCCGTAGTGTCCATGGGATTGCTCCTATAGGCCGGTTTGTTTGGAAGTTGTGAACCCGGCACCAAATCAATTTGGTGCTCAATTCCCCGAAGTGGGGGCAATCCTTGCGGAAGTTCTTGAGGAAATACATCTTCATACTCCTGCAACGCACAAGAAATCAAAGGGGAAATGGAAGAATTAGTGGGGTTAGTATTAAAACAATGGGCCAACAGTAACATCGGCTTGTTTTCATCATGGTCCACGAAGAGTTCTTTCCTCCTAGCCAACATCACTACGTTTTCCATCTCCTTTGTGGTTGGGACAGATTCGGATGGCCCTACTTCCTCACCTACGGCATCCCCCCCCTTTTCTCCTTTCCCGGTTTCCTTTCCCTTTCCTTTTAACTCTCTCATCTTTTGATGCCACTCATGTACTTGGGAGGGTGAAAGAGGGTGAAGTGTGACCTTTCGGCCATCCTTCTCAAGCGTATACCGGTTGGACCTCCCATCGTGTTTAGTAGACCTATCATATTGCCATGGTCTACCTAACAACAAGTGACATGCTTGCATTGGGATCACGTCACAAAGCACTTCATCATGGTAGTTTCCTACCTTAAACCGAATCACACATTGCCTTGCGACCCTTAATTCACCACAATCGTTCAACCATTGTAGCTTGTAAGGACTAGTGTGTGGTGTAGTTGGCAGCTTCAAGAAATTTACCATAGCTTGGCTCGCAACATTCGTACAACTACCACTATCAATCACCAAGGTGCACACACTCCCCTTTACAAGACACTTAGTATGGAATAGATTTTCCCTTTGACTCGGGTCATCTATCGCCTTACTAATCATGACACGTCTAACCACAAAGTTAGGAACCACACACTCCCCTTCTTGTGGATAGGCATCTTCACTACCATCTAATTCATCATCATTCGGCCCATTTTCAGCTTCCTCTCCATCTTGAGGCTCGGCCTCATCCTCCCCCCTTTCGGAAACCACCTCCTCACCAAGGTAGTACACTTTCCCTTCTCGTAGGATCACATTGCGCCGGTTAGGACATTCATTGGCCTTATGCCCCCAACCTTGGCACTTGAAGCATTGGAATCCCTTTGGGTTGGGATATTTGTGAGCCTCCGGTTTCGGAGGGAATTTAGGGACTGTTTTGGACTCGTAGTGGACTGTTTTGGACTCGGGCAGCTTCGTAGGGGCGGGTTGGTCCTTGTTTTTGGGCCAACCCGAGGGAGCTTGTACCCTTGCCTTGAAGGATGATCTCTCCTTAAGTTCCCTTTCAATCTCTAGGGCCGCTTGGAATATACCGTCGATGGTTTCAAACCGATGAAGGGTCAAATGAGTGGAGATCTCTTTGTTCAACCCACACTTGAACCGGATGATGTCATGACCGATTTGCTCCCCACGATGATCAAGTTTCAACATGAGTTGTTGGAACTCGTCAAAATAGGCCATCACACTCTTGCCCCCTTGCCGCAAGCCATATAACCTAGCAAGCAACTCATGACGATATCTCTCGGGAAGGTATCGTTGTCTCATCAAATACCTCAACCGAAACCAAGGTGGTGGCTGCCCATCGACTAATTCATTACCAAATCGTTTAACATACTCCCACCAAGTGTTAGCATAGCCCTCGAGGTGAGCTATAGCGTAGCAACTCTTCTTTTCGTCCGAGATGTCATTAACTTGGAAAACTTTGTCACAAGCCGATTCCCAAGTTAAGTAGGCCTCGGGATCACTTTCACCCTTAAAGATGGGTAGGCTCAACTTGATGGTGTTGATGCCTACGTCTCTCTCTTGGTGTCGGTTTCCCCTATCTCCATACCCCCGGTATCTCCTAGGTTCTCCTCGACCCCCTCTTAACTCCTCCTCCCTCATATAAGCATCATCAAAGGCTCCATCTCCTTCATACTCCCCTCTACCGTATCCTTCAAAGTGGGCTGGTCGGCCTTGGCCGTTTTGAGTCGGAGGATTTGGAATTTGCGGTCTTTGGGTTAATGGAGCTTGGAATGGAAGGTTCGGATTTAGTGGAGGTACTTGTCGTCCAAATCCCTCTTGTGGAATTGGAGGGGCTTGGAAATGTAGTGGTCTAGTGGAGTCTCGGTTTGGAGGAAAATAGGTAGTTTGACTTGCGGTATTTAGTGGAGCTTGGGGTGCATTTAGCATTTGGTGGACTGTTTCGGGGGTGATGGTTGCGGAGGAGGTCCTATCATGACCATTGGTAGATACGTGTAGAGGAGTAGAAGGACGAGAGTTCCTTTGACTCTCCACTTGTTCTAATCTCCCACTAATAGTCGACACTTCCCCCTTTATGGCTGCTAAGTCCCCTCTCACGGCCCCAAATTTAGAATTCAACCTTTCAAGTGTCCGGGTAACGGCCTCAAGAGTGACCCTCATAGAATCAAGGGCATTAGTATCCGCATTATGAGACGTAGCTCCTTCCATTGTCAAGATATTATCCGCTTTAGTTCACCACAAGTTCGTGTTCCACAAGTGTTGTATAATTGGCTAGTAACCGTGAAATTTTCAAGGTATGAGTGAGCTCTTATCCGGAATGGATTCTTGTTTGAAGACTCAAAGAATTCTTGCCGGACTAGAATCAAAAATCAGCAACTCATTCAAACGAATAAAAGCACTCAAATAATCGTTGACACGAACAAACGGTTCAAGGAACTAGTTGACAACCTAGTAGGAATGTACTAGTTTGTTAATTAGTTCTAGGACCAATTAAGGGAAACCAAGGATCAACAATTTGCAACCAAAGAATATCCTAAGTTGAGCTTATAGTGACGTGGCAGCATGCAATGGTTCCACCCGTTCCTCTTATCTTTTTTTTTTTTTGTTTTGTGTTAATATTCACACAACTTGTTATAGTTTGCAAAATGTTTTGGTGGGAAAAATAAAATCTTGTAGTCTTCAACCTTTTCAAACTCAAGAAAGTGGTGTTTGGTTGACCAATCCCACAAAACAAGGCTCCTTGAATTAGGGAAAAGTGATTGACAAGACTAGAGGGTGAGGGGTGCAAGTCTTTCACAACAACTTTATAACTTGTCTTACAACTTGAGCACACAACAAGATGAACAAGATGAACAAGTTCAAAAGATGAACACCTCAACAAACTTCATCAACTTCTTTAGCACATAACACATAACCATCGATTTTTTTTTTCTTTTGCTCATCAACAACATACAACCTTCGGCCACTTCAAGTCACTACTCAATGTTCAAGTTTTCAAGCTCAACTTTCGGATCTAGACACCTTAGTGTTGGTGAGAAAGAAACCAACACTAGAAACTCACTAAACAAGCAAAATAACGCCTAGGTCTAGACATGCAACATCATTCTCGGGTTTCAACCTTTAATGGACAGATTTTTCAGAACTTCCCTTTGGTATTGCTTGTTTAGACCGTGAACTAGCCCAAGATGGGTTATGTTGGAACACAACCGGTCTTGCTTTGATACCAAATGATACAAGATCAAACCAACAACACCAAGAGCTACAAGTAGGTTCGGATTTCAGTCCAACAACACAAGAATAACAAGTTCCATTTTCAGTTTTCAGCACACAACAAGAGAGCAAATAGATGAACAAGAATGCTAGTGAATCGAAAGTAGCCCCACACGGCTTCACTAGTCTTTAAAGATAACAAAATTAACAACAACAACAACAACAAGATAAAGAAAAGATAGATAACTTGACATATAACAGTCAAGATACTATGAACCCTAACATCAAGAGAGGACCCTAAGTCTAGAGAATGTAAACACCAAGTTCTTACAAGGACCAAGAGGCACTCAAAGACCCCAAAACCCTTGTTTCTAGCCAAAGATACAACACAAGTATTCCTCTACTTGTGAGATGTTGGAGGCGGCTCCAAGAGTGGAAGAGAGAGGAAATGTTGTGATATTTTAGGTTACAAAATCAGATTTCAAAAACTATCTAATAACTCTCTCACATCTTCTATTTATACTACAAAAGGAAAGGGGTAAAATGACTCATCCGCCCTTGTTTCTTGTGCCAACCTTGGAGAGTAGTTTATTACACATTAGGACCCCTCTTCACACATAAAAACGTTTAAGTCCTTGGTTGGTTCAATCACCAACTCACACACGGCCATTTGCATGAACAAAGCTTGGAGTTTTTGTAATTCCCGAGCTTGGCTTCGTGTGAAAGGCCGTGTGGCTGTCCTAACCGTATCATCCTCTCCATCTTGAGAGGAATTTGGCCTCAAATTCAGCATTTGGTCATCTTCAACCGCATCCACGAGGGAGAGATCACCAACGTTGAAAGTGTTGTGCACTTGATATTCCGGTGGAAGGTCAATCTTGTAGGCGTTGTCATTGATCCTCTCAAGTACTTGGAAAGGACCATCACCCCTTGGCAGCAATTTGGACTTCCTATGAGCTGGAAACCGGTCTTTTCGAAGATGCACCCACACCCAATCTCCGGGTTCAAGCACAAGCCTTCTTCTCCCTTTGTTTGCCCTTTTGGCAATCTCTTGATTCTTCTTTTCAAGCTTGATCCGCACCGTCTCATGCATTTTCTTCATTGCCTCGGCTCTTTTGTTTCCATCTAAGCTGGTCATGAGATCACTAGACAAAGGAGTGAGATCTAAAGGGGTAAGGGGATTCAGGCCGTAAACACATTCAAAGGGAGTCACTCCCGTGCTCGAATGTATTACCCGGTTGTAGGCAAATTCCACTAAGGGTAGGTGATCTTCCCATGAAGTCAGTTTACCTTTAACCATAGAACGTAGCATAGACCCTAAGGTTCTATTTACTACCTCCGTTTGGCCATCGGTTTGTGGGTGGCAAGACGTGGAGAAAAGTAACTTCGTTCCAAGCCTACCCCACATGGACTTCCAAAAGAGACTTAGGAACTTGGAGTCCCTATCGCTCACAATAGTCCTCGGTACCCCGTGAAGCTTGACAACATGTTCAACAAATAATGAAGCTACACTACTAGCATCCTCGGTTTTAGTACATGGAATAAAATGAGCCATTTTAGAGAATCTATCAACAATAACAAAAATGCTATCTCGGCCCTTTCTAGTCCTTGGCAGCCCCAAAACAAAATCCATCGAGATGTCCAACCAAGGCCTAAGGGGAGTAGGGAGTGGGGTGTATAATCCTTGGGGTAAGAGACGAGATTTCGCACTCCGGCAGGCCACGCATTGACTACAAATTTTAGTGACGTCTTTGCGCATTTTGGGCCAATAGAAGTTCTCCTCTAAGATTCCGAGGGTCTTGTCTACCCCAAAGTGACCCATGAGGCCTCCGTCATGGGCCTCCCTTACAAATAATTCCCTCCAAGAACTAGAAGGAACACACAACCTCCTCCCTTTGAACAAATACCCATCGAACCGAGAGTAGGAGGAATGGTTATTCTCCTTGAGCCAACGGTCCCTTCCCCACTCTTCGCATTCCCTAAAAATAGGAGCAAAGGTAGGATCCTCGGGATACAACAGCCGCAAGCTCTCAAAACCCATCAATTTCGAAGACAAGGTAGCAACAAGCACATGCTTCCTAGACAAGGCATCGGCAACAACATTTTCCTTTCCCCTTTTGTAATGAATTACATAAGGGAAAGTCTCGATGAACTCAATCCACTTAGCATGACGCCTATTCAACTTGTCTTGGCTCTTAAGGTGTTTCAACGACTCATGATCCGTTCGTATCACAAACTCCTTAGGCCACAAATAATGTTGCCAATTTCCCAAAGCTCTAACAAGGGCGTACAACTCCAAATCATAAGTTGAGTAATTAAGAGTTGCCCCTTTGAGCTTTTCACTGAAATAAGCAACGGGCTTACCTTCTTGCATCAAAACAGCCCCGATACCAACTTTACTAGCATCACACTCTATTTCAAACATCTTATCAAAATCGGGCAATTGCAATAAAGGCGCCGAGATGAGCGTAGCTTTCAAGGCCTCAAAAGCCCTAGCTTGCTCATCACCCCATTTAAAGGGTCCGTCCTTTCTAATTACCTCGGTCAAGGGGGCTGCTATGGAACTAAATCCTTTGACAAACCTCCTATAATAGCTTGCCAACCCGTGGAAACTTCGGATTTCTCCAATAGTTTTAGGGGTCGGCCAACTTCGGATAGAGTCTATCTTGGAATCGTCCACTTCCACACCCCGTGAGCTCACGACAAAACCCAAGAATATAACTTTATCAACACCAAAAGAACACTTCTCCATGTTGGCATACAGCTTCTCCTTTCGGAGCACATCAAACACACATCTCAAATGCATTACATGATCATTAATAGATTTACTATACACCAACACATCATCAAAGTAAACCACCACAAACTTTCCAATATAAGGCTTCATTACATGATTCATTAGCCTCATAAATGTGCTAGGAGCATTGGTAAGGCCGAAGGGCATGACCAGCCACTCATATAGACCGAATTTGGTCTTGAATGCGGTCTTCCACTCATCACCGGGTTGCATGCGAATTTGGTGATAGCCGCTCCTAAGGTCCACTTTAGAAAACAAACAAGATCCGTGGAGCTCATCTAACATATCATCTAGTCTAGGAATTGGATGACGATACCTTATAGTGATTTTGTTGATGGCTCTACAATCGACGCACATGCGCCAAGTTCCGTCCTTCTTTGGTACCAAAAGCACCGGAACAGCACACGGACTCATGCTTTCCTTGATGTATCCCTTGTTGAGAAGCTCCTCAACTTGCCTCTCAAGCTCCGTAGTGTCCATGGGATTGCTCCTATAGGCCGGTTTGTTTGGAAGTTGTGAACCCGGCACCAAATCAATTTGGTGCTCAATTCCCCGAAGTGGGGGCAATCCTTGCGGAAGTTCTTGAGGAAATACATCTTCATACTCCTGCAACGCACAAGAAATCAAAGGGGAAATGGAAGAATTAGTGGGGTTAGTATTAAAACAATGGGCCAACAGTAACATCGGCTTGTTTTCATCATGGTCCACGAAGAGTTCTTTCCTCCTAGCCAACATCACTACGTTTTCCATCTCCTTTGTGGTTGGGACAGATTCGGATGGCCCTACTTCCTCACCTACGGCATCCCCCCCCTTTTCTCCTTTCCCGGTTTCCTTTCCCTTTCCTTTTAACTCTCTCATCTTTTGATGCCACTCATGTACTTGGGAGGGTGAAAGAGGGTGAAGTGTGACCTTTCGGCCATCCTTCTCAAGCGTATACCGGTTGGACCTCCCATCGTGTTTAGTAGACCTATCATATTGCCATGGTCTACCTAACAACAAGTGACATGCTTGCATTGGGATCACGTCACAAAGCACTTCATCATGGTAGTTTCCTACCTTAAACCGAATCACACATTGCCTTGCGACCCTTAATTCACCACAATCGTTCAACCATTGTAGCTTGTAAGGACTAGTGTGTGGTGTAGTTGGCAGCTTCAAGAAATTTACCATAGCTTGGCTCGCAACATTCGTACAACTACCACTATCAATCACCAAGGTGCACACACTCCCCTTTACAAGACACTTAGTATGGAATAGATTTTCCCTTTGACTCGGGTCATCTATCGCCTTACTAATCATGACACGTCTAACCACAAAGTTAGGAACCACACACTCCCCTTCTTGTGGATAGGCATCTTCACTACCATCTAATTCATCATCATTCGGCCCATTTTCAGCTTCCTCTCCATCTTGAGGCTCGGCCTCATCCTCCCCCCTTTCGGAAACCACCTCCTCACCAAGGTAGTACACTTTCCCTTCTCGTAGGATCACATTGCGCCGGTTAGGACATTCATTGGCCTTATGCCCCCAACCTTGGCACTTGAAGCATTGGAATCCCTTTGGGTTGGGATATTTGTGAGCCTCCGGTTTCGGAGGGAATTTAGGGACTGTTTTGGACTCGTAGTGGACTGTTTTGGACTCGGGCAGCTTCGTAGGGGCGGGTTGGTCCTTGTTTTTGGGCCAACCCGAGGGAGCTTGTACCCTTGCCTTGAAGGATGATCTCTCCTTAAGTTCCCTTTCAATCTCTAGGGCCGCTTGGAATATACCGTCGATGGTTTCAAACCGATGAAGGGTCAAATGAGTGGAGATCTCTTTGTTCAACCCACACTTGAACCGGATGATGTCATGACCGATTTGCTCCCCACGATGATCAAGTTTCAACATGAGTTGTTGGAACTCGTCAAAATAGGCCATCACACTCTTGCCCCCTTGCCGCAAGCCATATAACCTAGCAAGCAACTCATGACGATATCTCTCGGGAAGGTATCGTTGTCTCATCAAATACCTCAACCGAAACCAAGGTGGTGGCTGCCCATCGACTAATTCATTACCAAATCGTTTAACATACTCCCACCAAGTGTTAGCATAGCCCTCGAGGTGAGCTATAGCGTAGCAACTCTTCTTTTCGTCCGAGATGTCATTAACTTGGAAAACTTTGTCACAAGCCGATTCCCAAGTTAAGTAGGCCTCGGGATCACTTTCACCCTTAAAGATGGGTAGGCTCAACTTGATGGTGTTGATGCCTACGTCTCTCTCTTGGTGTCGGTTTCCCCTATCTCCATACCCCCGGTATCTCCTAGGTTCTCCTCGACCCCCTCTTAACTCCTCCTCCCTCATATAAGCATCATCAAAGGCTCCATCTCCTTCATACTCCCCTCTACCGTATCCTTCAAAGTGGGCTGGTCGGCCTTGGCCGTTTTGAGTCGGAGGATTTGGAATTTGCGGTCTTTGGGTTAATGGAGCTTGGAATGGAAGGTTCGGATTTAGTGGAGGTACTTGTCGTCCAAATCCCTCTTGTGGAATTGGAGGGGCTTGGAAATGTAGTGGTCTAGTGGAGTCTCGGTTTGGAGGAAAATAGGTAGTTTGACTTGCGGTATTTAGTGGAGCTTGGGGTGCATTTAGCATTTGGTGGACTGTTTCGGGGGTGATGGTTGCGGAGGAGGTCCTATCATGACCATTGGTAGATACGTGTAGAGGAGTAGAAGGACGAGAGTTCCTTTGACTCTCCACTTGTTCTAATCTCCCACTAATAGTCGACACTTCCCCCTTTATGGCTGCTAAGTCCCCTCTCACGGCCCCAAATTTAGAATTCAACCTTTCAAGTGTCCGGGTAACGGCCTCAAGAGTGACCCTCATAGAATCAAGGGCATTAGTATCCGCATTATGAGACGTAGCTCCTTCCATTGTCAAGATATTATCCGCTTTAGTTCACCACAAGTTCGTGTTCCACAAGTGTTGTATAATTGGCTAGTAACCGTGAAATTTTCAAGGTATGAGTGAGCTCTTATCCGGAATGGATTCTTGTTTGAAGACTCAAAGAATTCTTGCCGGACTAGAATCAAAAATCAGCAACTCATTCAAACGAATAAAAGCACTCAAATAATCGTTGACACGAACAAACGGTTCAAGGAACTAGTTGACAACCTAGTAGGAATGTACTAGTTTGTTAATTAGTTCTAGGACCAATTAAGGGAAACCAAGGATCAACAATTTGCAACCAAAGAATATCCTAAGTTGAGCTTATAGTGACGTGGCAGCATGCAATGGTTCCACCCGTTCCTCTTATCTTTTTTTTTTTTTGTTTTGTGTTAATATTCACACAACTTGTTATAGTTTGCAAAATGTTTTGGTGGGAAAAATAAAATCTTGTAGTCTTCAACCTTTTCAAACTCAAGAAAGTGGTGTTTGGTTGACCAATCCCACAAAACAAGGCTCCTTGAATTAGGGAAAAGTGATTGACAAGACTAGAGGGTGAGGGGTGCAAGTCTTTCACAACAACTTTATAACTTGTCTTACAACTTGAGCACACAACAAGATGAACAAGATGAACAAGTTCAAAAGATGAACACCTCAACAAACTTCATCAACTTCTTTAGCACATAACACATAACCATCGATTTTTTTTTTCTTTTGCTCATCAACAACATACAACCTTCGGCCACTTCAAGTCACTACTCAATGTTCAAGTTTTCAAGCTCAACTTTCGGATCTAGACACCTTAGTGTTGGTGAGAAAGAAACCAACACTAGAAACTCACTAAACAAGCAAAATAACGCCTAGGTCTAGACATGCAACATCATTCTCGGGTTTCAACCTTTAATGGACAGATTTTTCAGAACTTCCCTTTGGTATTGCTTGTTTAGACCGTGAACTAGCCCAAGATGGGTTATGTTGGAACACAACCGGTCTTGCTTTGATACCAAATGATACAAGATCAAACCAACAACACCAAGAGCTACAAGTAGGTTCGGATTTCAGTCCAACAACACAAGAATAACAAGTTCCATTTTCAGTTTTCAGCACACAACAAGAGAGCAAATAGATGAACAAGAATGCTAGTGAATCGAAAGTAGCCCCACACGGCTTCACTAGTCTTTAAAGATAACAAAATTAACAACAACAACAACAACAAGATAAAGAAAAGATAGATAACTTGACATATAACAGTCAAGATACTATGAACCCTAACATCAAGAGAGGACCCTAAGTCTAGAGAATGTAAACACCAAGTTCTTACAAGGACCAAGAGGCACTCAAAGACCCCAAAACCCTTGTTTCTAGCCAAAGATACAACACAAGTATTCCTCTACTTGTGAGATGTTGGAGGCGGCTCCAAGAGTGGAAGAGAGAGGAAATGTTGTGATATTTTAGGTTACAAAATCAGATTTCAAAAACTATCTAATAACTCTCTCACATCTTCTATTTATACTACAAAAGGAAAGGGGTAAAATGACTCATCCGCCCTTGTTTCTTGTGCCAACCTTGGAGAGTAGTTTATTACACATTAGGACCCCTCTTCACACATAAAAACGTTTAAGTCCTTGGTTGGTTCAATCACCAACTCACACACGGCCATTTGCATGAACAAAGCTTGGAGTTTTTGTAATTCCCGAGCTTGGCTTCGTGTGAAAGGCCGTGTGGCTGTCCTAACCGTATCACTAGTCCTTGGCAGCCCCAAAACAAAATCCATCGAAATGTCTAACCAAGGTCTAAGGGGAGTAGGGAGTGGGGTGTATAACCCTTGAGGTAGTAGACGAGCTTTCGCACTCCGGCAGGCCACGCATTGACTACAGATTTTAGTGACGTCTTTGCGCATTTTGGGCCAATAGAAGTTCTCCTCTAAGATTCCGAGGGTCTTGTCTACCCCAAAGTGCCCCATGAGGCCTCCGTCATGGGCCTCCCTCACAAATAATTCCCTCCAAGAACTAGAAGGAACACACAACCTCCTCCCTTTGAACAAATACCCATCGAACCGAGAGTAGGAGGAATGGTCATTCTCCTTAAGCCAACGGTCCCTTCCCCACTCTTCGCATTCCCTAAAAATAGGAGCAAAGGTAGGATCCTCGGGATACAACAACCGCAAGCTCTCAAAACCCATCAATTTCGAAGACAAGGTAGCAACAAGCACATGCTTCCTAGACAAGGCATCGGCAACAACATTTTCCTTTCCCCTTTTGTAATGAATTACATAAGGGAAAGTCTCGATGAACTCAATCCACTTAGCATGACGCCTATTCAACTTGTCTTGGCTCTTAAGGTGTTTCAACGACTCATGATCAGTCCGTATCACAAACTCCTTAGGCCACAAATAATGTTGCCAATTTCCCAAGGCTCTAACAAGGGCGTACAACTCCAAATCATAAGTTGAGTAATTAAGAGTTGCCCCTTTGAGCTTTTCACTGAAATAAGCAACGGGCTTACCTTCTTGCATCAAAACAGCCCCAATGCCAACCTTACTAGCATCACACTCTACTTCAAACATCTTATCAAAATCGGGCAATTGCAATAAAGGCGCCGAGATGAGCGTAGCTTTCAAGGCCTCAAAAGCAGGGCCTGCTCATCACCCCATTTAAAGGGTCCGTCCTTTCTAATTACCTCGGTCAAGGGGGCTGCTATGGAACTAAATCCTTTGACAAACCTCCTATAAAAGCTTGCCAACCCGTGGAAACTTCGGATTTCTCCAATAGTTTTAGGGGTCGGCCAACTTCGGATAGAGTCTATCTTGGAATCGTCCACTTCCACACCCCGTGAGCTCACGACAAAACCCAAGAATATAACTTTATCAACACCAAAAGAACACTTCTCCATGTTGGCATACAGCTTCTCCTTTCGGAGCACATCAAACACACATCTCAAATGCAATACATGATCATCAATAGATTTACTATATACCAACACATCATCAAAGTAAACCACCACAAACTTTCCAATATAAGGCTTCATTACATGATTCATTAGCCTCATAAAGGTGCTAGGAGCATTGGTAAGGCCGAAGGGCATGACCAGCCACTCATAGAGACCGAATTTGGTCTTGAATGCGGTCTTCCACTCATCACCGGGTTGCATGCGAATTTGGTGATAGCCACTCCTAAGATCCACTTTAGAAAACAAACAAGATCCGTGGAGCTCATCTAACATATCATCTAGTCTAGGGATGGGATGACGATACCTTATAGTGATTTTGTTGATGGCTCTACAATCGACGCACATGCGCCAAGTTCCGTCCTTTTTTGGTACCAAAAGCACCGGAACAGCACACGGACTCATGCTTTCCTTGATGTATCCCTTGTTGAGAAGCTCCTCAACTTGCCTTTCAAGCTCCTTAGTGTCCATGGGATTGCTCCTATAGGCCGGTTTGTTTGGAAGTTGTGAACCCAGCACCAAATCAATTTGGTGCTCAATTCCCCGAAGTGGGGGCAAACCTTGCGGAAGTTCTTGTGGAAATACATCTTCATACTCCTGCAACACACAAGAAATCAAAGGGGAAATGGAAGAATTAGTGGGGTTAGTATTAAAACAATGGGCCACAAGTAACATTGGCTTGTTTTCATCATGGTCCACGAAGAGTTCTTTCCTCCTAGCCAACATCACTACGTTTTCCACCTCCCTTGTCTTTGGGACAGCCTCGGATGTCCCTACTTCCTCACCTACGGCATTCCCCCCTTTTCTCCCTTTCCGGATTCCCCCCCCCATTCCCTTCAACTCCCTCATCTTTTGATGCCACTCATTTACTTGGGAGGGTGAGAGAGGATGAAGTGTGACCTTTCGGCCATCCTTCTCAAGCGTATACCGGTTGGACCTCCCATCGTGTTTAGTAGACCTATCATATTGCCATGGTCTACCTAACAACAAATGACATGCTTGCATTGGGATCACGTCATAAAGTACCTTATCGTGGTAGTTTCCCACCTTAAACCGAATCACACATTGTCTCGTGACCCTTAATTCACCACAATCATTCAACCATTGTAGCTTGTAAGGACTAGTGTGTGGTGTAGTTGGTAGCTTCAAGAAATTTACCATAGCATGGCTTGCAACATTTGTACAACTACCACTATCAATCACCAAGGTGCACACATTTTCCTTTACAAGACACTTAGTATGGAATAGATTTTCCCTTTGACTCGGGTCATCTATCGCCTTACTAATCATGACACGTCTAACCACAAAGTTCGGAACCACACACTCCCCCTCTTGTGGATAGACATCTTCACTACCATCTACTTCATCATCATTTGGCCCATTTTCAGCTCCCTCTCCATCTTGAGGCTCGGCCTCATCCTCCCCCCTTTCAGAAACCACCTCCTCACCAAGGTAGTACACCTTTCCTTCTCGTAGGATCACATTGCGCCGGTTCGGACATTCGTTGGCCTTATGCCCCCAACCTTGGCACTTGAAGCATTGGAACCCCTTTGGGTTGGGATATTTGTGAGCCTCCGGTTTCGGAGGAAATTTAGGGACGGTTTTGGTCTCGGGCAGCTTCGTAGGGGCGGGTTGGTCCTTGTTTTTGGTCCAACCCGAGGGGGTTTGTACCCTTGCCTTGAAGGATGATCTTTCCTTAAGTTCCCTTTCAATCTCAAGGGCCGCTTGGAATATACCGTCAATGGTTTCAAACCGGTGAAGGGTCAAATGAGTGGAGATCTCTTTGTTCAACCCACACTTGAACCGGATGATGTCGTGACTGATTTGCTCCCCACGATGATCAAGTTTCAACATGAGTTGTTGGAACTCGTCAAAATAGGCCATCACACTCTTGCCTCCTTGCCGCAAGCCATATAATCTAGCAAGTAACTCATGACGATATCTCTCGGGAAGGTATCGTTGCCTCATCAAGTACCTCAACCGATACCAAGGTGGTGGCTGCCCATCGACTAATTCATTACCAAACCGTTTAACATACTCCCACCAAGTGTTAGCATAGCCCTCAAGGTGAGCTATAGCGTAGCAACTCTTCTTTTCGTCCGAGATGTCATTAACTTGGAAAACTTTGTCACAAGCCGATTCCCAAGTTAAGTAGGCCTCGGGATCACTTTCACCCTTAAAGATGGGTAGGCTCAACTTGATGGTGTTGATGCCTACGTCTCTCTCTTGGTGTCGGTTTCCCCTATCTCCATACCCCCGGTATCTCCTAGGTTCTCCTCGACCCCCTCTTAACTCCTCCTCCCTCATATAAGCATCATCAAAGGCTCCATCTCCTTCATACTCCTCTCTACCGTATCCTTCAAAGTGGGCTGGTCGGCCTTGGCCGTTTTGATTCGGAGGATTTGGAATTTGTGGTCTTTGGTTTAATGGAGCTTGGAATGGAGGGTTCGGATTTAGTGGAGGTACTTGGCGTCCAAATCCCTCTTGTGGAATTGGAGGGGCTTGGAAATGTAGTGGTCTAGTGGAGTCTCGGTTTGGAGGAAAATAGGTAGTTTGGGTTGCGGTATTTAGTGGAGCTTAGGGTGCATTTGGCATTTGGTGGACTGTTTCGGGGGTGATGGTTGCGGAGGAGGTCCTATCATGACCATTGGTAGATACATGTAGAGGAGTAGAAGGACGAGAGTTCCTTTGACTCTCCACTTGTTCTAATCTCCCACTAATAGTCGACACTTCCCCCTTTATTGCTGCCAAGTCCCCTCTCACGGCCCCAAATTCCGAATTCAACCTTTCAAGTGTCCGGGTAACGGCCTCAAGAGTGACCCTCATAGAATCAAGAGCATTAGTATCCACATTATGAGACGTAGTTCCTTCCATTGTCAAGGTATTATCCGCTTTAGTTCACCACAAGTTCGTGTTCCACAAGTGTTGTATAATTGGCTAGTAACCGTGAGATTTGTAAGGTATGAGTAAACTCTTATCCGGAATGGATTCTTGTTTGAAGACTCAAAGAATTCGTGCCGGACTAGAATCAAAAATCAGCAACTCATTCAAACGAATAAAAGCACTCAAATAAACGTTGACACGAACAAACGGTTCAAGGAACTAGTTGACAACCTAGTAGGAATGTACTAGTTTGTTAATTAGTTCTAGGACCAAGTAAGGGAAACCAAGGATCAACAATTAGCAACCAAAGAATATCCTAAGTCGAGCTTATAGTGATGTGGCAGCATGCAATGGTTCCACACGTTTTTTTCTTCTCTTTTTTTTTTGTTAATATTCACACACTTGTTATAGTTTGCAAAGTGTTTTTGGTGGGAAAAATAAAATCTTGTAGTGTTTCACCCCTTTCAAACTCAAAAAGGGATGTTTGGTAGACTAATCCCACAAAACAAGGCTCCTTGAATTAGGGAAAAGTGATTGACAAGACTAAAAGGTGAGGGGTGCAAATCTTTCACAACAACTTTATAACTTGTCTTACAACTTGAGCACACAACAAGATGAACAAGATGAACAATTTCAAAAGATGAGCACCTCAACAATCTTCTTCAACTTCTTTAGCACATAAACACAACATCCACCGATTTTATTTCTTTTTTTGGTCACCAACAACATACAACTTTCGGCCACTTCAAGTCACTACACAATGTTCAAGTTTTTCAAGCTCAACCTTTGGATCTAGACACCTTAGTGTTGGTGAGAAAGAAACCAACACTAGAAACTCACTAAACAAGCAAAATAACATTTAGACCTAGACATGCATCATCATTCTCGGCTTCAACTTTTAATGGACAGATTTCAGACTTTCCTTTTGGTGTTGTTTGTTCAAGCCGTGAACTAGCCCAAGATGGGTTATGTTGGAACACAACCGGTCTTGCTTTGATACCAAATGATACAAAATCAAACCAACAACACCAAGAACTACAAGTAGGTTCGGATTTCAGTCCAACAACACAAGAACAACAAGTTTAATTTTCAGTTTTTCAGCTCAATAACACAAGAACAACAAGATGAACAACAATGCTAGTGAATCGAAAAGAGCCCCACACGGCTTCACTAGACTTGAAGATAACAAAATCAACAACAACAACAAGATAAGGAAAGATAGATAACTTGACATATAACATTCAAGAAACTAAGAACCCTAACATCAAGAGAGGACCCTAAGTCTAATGAATATAAACACCAAGTTCTTACGAGGACCAAGAGGCACTCAACGACCTCAAAACCCTTGTTTCTAGCCAAAGAGACAACACAAGTATCCCTCTACTTGTGAGATAGTAGTGGCGGCTTCCAAGAGTGGAAGAGAGAGAGAAAAGTTTAGTGTTTTAGGTTTACAAAATCAGATTTCAAAAACTAAGGAATAGCTCTCTAATATGTTCTATTTATACTACAACAAAAAGGATAAAATGACCCATCCGCCCTTGCTTCTTGTGCCAACCTTGAAGAGTAGTTTATTATACCTTAAGACCTCTCTTCACACATAAAAGCATTTAGGTCCTTGGTTGGTTCAATCACCAACTCACACACGACCATTTGCATGAACAAAGCTTGGAGTTTTTGTAATTCCCGAGCTTGGCTTCGTGTGAAAGGCCGTGTACCTGTGGAGGCTGCCCCAACCGTATCACACTAGTAGCACTGGAAGTGGCACCCTGCAGGTTCGGGCGACCAAACTAAAATGTGGAACGATTCTGCTGACACTAAGGACCTGGCTGAGGACAGTCCCTAACTCTGTGGCCTGGCTTGCCACAACCAAAACAAATGCCTTGACCCGCTCTGCACACACCCTGATGGTGCTTATCGTAGATATGACACTGAGGATAAGTGCGGGAACTGCTAACACTGATCTGAGATTTAGAGCCTGGTGCCCTATCTATATTGTCGTCCCTGAACTTTGGCACTGGGGCACTAGCAGATGAAGGGAATGGAACTGCTGACTTAGGACGAAACTACGAATGATTTCCTCCCTCTGATTTGGGCTAAGCAAAACTAAAACTGCCTGCTCTTGCTCTCTTGTTCTGCCTCTCCCTAGTCTTAAGCTTCTGCTCCTCTATCTGTTGAGCGTGGGTCATGAGCCTGGCTAAAGTCATATCGCTGTTCAGCATCGTAGACCTACACTCATTTACCACGCTATCATTTACCCCTGACACAAACTTGCTCATCTTAGCCTTATTGTCTGCAACCACATGAGGGACATACCTGACTAGCTGAGTAAATCTGAGAGAATACTCCCTAACTATCATATTTACCTGCCTGAGGTTGATGAACTCAAGAACTTTGGCTTCCCTCAGCTCTTAGGGAAAGAATCTGTCTAAGAAAGCCGTGACAAATTCCTCCTACCTAATGGGACCTGCGCCATCTACCCTCTTGGACTTTCACTATTTGTACCAAGTGTGAGCCACATCTGGTAACTGATATGCGACTAACTCAACACTCTATAAAGAAGTAACACCCGTGATGTCAATGACCTTCTGAACTTGGTCAATAAACTCCTGAGGGTCTTCATCAGACTTAGACTTATGGAAAGATGGAGGGTTCATTCGAGTGAAGTCCCGAATCCTAGCTTCTATAGAATTTGCCACTGGATTGGCCGAAATAGCTGGTGGCCTTTCATTTTGGGTAGCCACAGACTGAGAAAGTATGGTGAATGCGGCTCTAAACTTCGCATGAGAAACATGTTCGCCCAAAGGATCTTCGGGCTGAAGAGCTGGCTGGTTTCTTCTCTTTGGGGCCATATTCTAAAACAAGAGAAGAACAAATTATACTGGGAGTTTAACTTGAGATTATGCTCACTAGCACGACATGAATACTGAAAGAAGGGAAACTGTTCCTAAAACATCTTATAGCCTCCTGTACATAAATGTGGTGCACAACACACCCGTGTACAAGACTCTACTAGATGTGGCTTTCAGACTTCCTAGGACTCTATTGAACCTTAGGCTCTGATACCAAGTTTGTAACACCCCGATTTTCTGAATCGGAATGCTACACAGTGCTCATGACCCCGAGGGACGACAAGCTAACCCATGACTGATATCTATACCTGTATACTGTATATATAATGTAATAATGCGAAAAACATGAACATGTAGGCCATAGGGTTCAACAGAATAAAGAATCTATCAAAACATAATATCCATATGGTTGGAAGATACCCAAAACAGCTGAAAACTGAATCAAATCTAAACATAAGTCTGAATAATGAATATGAAAGCCTCTAAGTACTGTCTGAATAAGGAGTTGAAGGAACATGTCTCTAACTAACTCCGTCTAGCAAAACTGAGCTGAAATAATAAATGAAGTAAAATAATATTGCCCTAGAATGGATGAGGACTCACTGCAACTCTACGGTTGGATGCTACTGTTGATCTGGAGATCATGTATCTGAACCTATGGTGTAAAATGAAAGAAAGCACCATGGCGCAAATGCGTCAGTACAACTGGAGTACTGAGTATACGAGTGAGGCAGGCTAATGCAAAAGGGTTTACATAGATGAACAATGCTAACTGACTGACTGATATGAACATGAGAGCGTAAACATACATACATAGTAACTAAGATCGTGAGTACATGATAGTTAGATCTGTACGCTAATACATGGTTTACTAATAACTAACATGGCTGAAACTGTAGTTCTGATAACCTGGGTGACTGTATCTGACAGTCTTAAATCTGATGGAACTATCTGAGTTTTGCACTATAACTGAATTTGACTATATCTGACAGTCCTGGTATACTGATATCTGAAAAACTATCTGAGTTCTTTTACTGAGACTAAGTCTAAAACTGTGGGAGGTAGTTGTTTAACCGACATGCCCCATATATGTCATTATGGCTAAGATGGGGTCTAATTTCTACCCTGACTGGAAGGGTGTCAGTACCACGCCACTGGTAAGGACAACATATGAGAAACCCTCATATAACAGGTAACTCTAGTGAGAATGGTGGGAACCTTAATATAACAGGTTAAACCACCTCATCTACCCTCATATAACAGGCTGCGATGTCTCAACCTATGCTGGCTACATAGTTCTGGAACACAAGGATGACTGCTAAGAATCACACCCTCATATACAGGTGAGTTCCCATCCTTGGGTTCACTCGGTGCTAACTCCTACTACCATCTGAAGAGACTGAACATAATTAAACTGACTGTACGTAAGTGGAACTTACTAAATTCCGTTGACTGATGGAATACTACTGATATCTGATAACTGACTGAGACCATGAGGTTTCCTGAGTCACATGATTGACTGAATTCTACTAAATCTTGGCTTGATTTTGTATATCGTGAAACATAACATGGCGCTAGGCACAGAGCTATAGTTTTCGGGTATGAATACCCCCAGGACTCGATGGAAGGAAACTGACATAACATGACTGACTTGATCATAAGATTAGAGTCCACAATTCACATTATCATAAATAGAGGATATTATACATCATGTAGTTCCTCAACATATTAAGTATGGTAGGGAGTGCATAGCTATATTTCATGTGTATATTGTATATCTCCATTATCATACATGCTTCATACCACAACAATAGCAACACATGAAAAGTATGAGATTCATATTAAAGTATATAGCTAACATGGACTTGTCATTTAGACATCATGGAACCATATAAACATAAATTTCTAGCATCCTAAGCATTTTATCGAACACCTTGCATGCATTCTTTAAGGCATAGGTGTGTTTCATAACTTGTACCATTTTACACAATCTAAGGTTCATAGTTTTCAACTAACAAGCATATATATTCCATGAAAAAACCTCTAGATATCATCTTGAAACTTAAACAACAATCATCAACATGTACATGCTCATATCACCACAAAAAGTTCACAAAATAGTATTTAAAACATGGTTCTTAAGCTCTATGAATGGATTGGATCCATAGATGAACACTATGCATACCTTAGTGATTGAATCTTGAAAGAGATATAATGTTTCTGAAGGTTCTTGAAGAATTCTTTAGGCTTGCCCTTGATTTTTCTTGACTAGAGTTTAACCCCTTTGGGAAAGAATGCTCTTGTTCCTGAGGAGATGATCTTGAGAGAAAACCCTAATCTTGTGGTTGAAAGTATAAGAGAGGGTTTTTAAGATGTTTTAACTAAAGAGAATGGAATAAAATACGTTCCTTGAGGGTTATAAGTCGTGGGAAGTGAAGGGAAAAGACCAAAATACCCTTATGAAATAAATCCTAGTTGCTGAAAATAATAGCTGACGACATTTATGACAAGGCATCAAAAATGTAGTAAGCCATCAAAAATATCATCACACAGAAGCTGGAATTGATGGTTTCTTCCTAAGTATGACGAACTTCGTGGTAGGGCATCACAAATGTGGTAAGCTACCACGAATTTCATCACACATGAGCTGGATTCTGCCTAAGGCTGACGACCTTCGTGATAGGGCATCAAAAATGTGGTAAGCTAACACGAATGTCGTCACTTAGGAGCTGGTTTCTGCCTAAGGCTGACGACCTTCATGGTAGGGCTTCACAAATGTGGTAAGCTACCACAAATGTCATCACTTAGGATCTGGTTTCTACCTAAGGCTGACGACCTTCGTGGTAGGGTGTCACAAATGCGGTAAGCTACCACGAATGTCGTCACACTATTTCCAGCCTGACATGCTGGAGTAAAATAGGAATAACTCTTTGCTCCGATATCGGATTTAGGCTAAATTGGTATCTTTGAAAATCTAATTAAATTATATGTATTTAGATTGGTCATGAGCTCAAAAATTCCAAGTATAATGAGACATATTCTCGTTTGAATCTTACTATGGCAATATCTTTCTCAAGAATTCGATCGGTGAGGAATGTTTTGATTCGTCGGATAGCTGGGAGTTATTTGAAGCGTTAATATACATCCAAATTACTCATAAAACTATAAAATAACCATGATGTACTATGCATGAGCTTGGTACATGGCTCTAATATTGGTTTGGATTTTTTGGGGTATTACAGTGCGCTTCACACCTATTTATATGACTCTACTCAATACAACTTTCAGATACCCTAGGACACTTTTAAACATTAGGCTCTGATACCAAGTTTTGTCCCCCTAGTCGTAACACGGTGCTTAAGGCCATAAGTGACCCCAAGCTAACCCATAATTTGGTTCCTGCTGTGAGTACTATATACAATGATAACACAAACATCATATGTGGAAGATAAACTAATAAAACCTCTGTTAAGGTGAAATACTACAACAATATTTACCATGTCTAAAACTACTGATAAAACTGATAAAGGTGTCTGACTATCAGAATATTTGAATGTCTAAATATTTGAAAGCCTGTAAAAATATGAGAAATTGAAGGACAAGACCCAACTAACTTCGACTTACTAAAATGAAAGAAATATGAAAAATAACTATAAATACTCAACCTCGATAGATTAGGACTCACCGCAACTACTGTTGGGTGGTACCGATCTTACTAAGACCTATTAAGGAACTAAGCATCTAAACCTATACTGTGAAATCAATATAGCACAAAAGAGAGTATGCATTCAGGACTTTGACTATACTGGTACGTGAGACAGGGACAACTAAAATACATATGAATGCTAAACATAGATACATGAACTTGTAAAAGGAATGCAAGACCAAGTAAAACATGTATTGAAATAATCTGTAAAACTAAATGACTAAATGGCTGATAACTTATTACTTGGTCATCCAAACCTGATCTGATATGGTTTGAATACTGTACTAAGACTGTGGGAGCCAATTACAATTAACATGCCCCAATCAGAGCTATCGAGGACCAACCTATAACCCTAGTTGGAAGGGTACTGGTACCTTTCCAGGGGTACCAACATATTACTAACGATATGGATCCATAAGGTTGATGTCCCAAAGGATGATAGTGTCATACCTCTGCTGATAGGGGACCTCTCATAATCTACGATGGTGTCATTGGTCTAGAACTTAGGGACTGCTATTAATGACTCATGTCTAACTGACGGGGGAGCTACCATCCTTGTGTTCACTCAGTGCAAAGTGTTATTCCCAACTGAATGACACTGGTATTATTATTTGTTTAATATGTTATGATATTGTACCAATAAGTGCTCAACATGACATGTTAATCTAAATATGACAATAAAATCAAGATCTGATTGACTTGTTACTTGAAAACAAAAACATGTAAAAACATATAGGTATCGGGTGTCCATAACTCTCCAGCACTTGATTATACTTTAAATACAATAACATTATTTAAAACAATGAAATGAAATTCATAATTCAAAGACCCAAAAGGTAGTACATTTCACAAAATTGACGAAATCTATGAATTTGAATATGGGAGCATGATAAACTTGGGAGGACAATATGTTCACATAGTTTAATTCATGAATTGGTGAATTAACATAGTGTCAACATAATATGATATGGGTGATTTAAATTCAAGCATTTAATAACATAATTCATATGGGGAAGCATATGGGCATGATTTGAATTCAAAACTAGTAAGAAAACATGGATTAAATTCATGATTAACATTGATATTCTCATCAAAAAAGAATAATAAGTTCAAACTTGAACAAAAAGAAATTTTGGGACTCAATGGGTGGAAGGAACCCACTGATGAATACCTCACTTACCTTAATTTCTTGAGTTCTTGAATAAGAATCTTAGATTTTAGACCTTGAATTGTTGAATCCTTTAAAAGATGCTTGAATTAATGTTCTTGGGAATGGAGTTGATTTTTACGTGTTAACTGATGGGAAATATGGAAAATAATGTCCCTCTAGTGGTTTTTAATTCGTGAATTGAGTGTTTGGGGAAAGGGGAAAGGACAAAAATATCCCCTTGTACGTTTAATGTGGTTGTAAGAAAAACACATCCTCCATAGCATGGAGGATATCACGGAGGCTAACCTCCATGATACGCTGTGTATCGCAGAGGTCTTCACTCGGTGACACGCCCAAATCATAGTGTTATTCTGCCTCCAAGGTCCAAAAACACCCCAAACCTATTCTAAAAATTCTGAAACTCTCCCGGATAACCTGATACGGGTGTACAAAGCTGTCCAATACGTTCTCGACCATTCACACAAAGCCAAGCTCGGGAGTTACAAAAACTACAAGCCATATTCATGCAAATGGCTGCGTGTGAGTTGGTACTTGATCCTCCAAAGAGCTTCAACGTTTTTAAGTGTGAAAATGAACCTTGAAGTGTAATAAACTACACTCTAAGGGCACCCCATGACTGAAGGGTAGGAAGGTCATTTTCCCTTCATTTTGTGTGCAATATAAATAGATGCTATTAGGGTTATTTTCAGCACTTAGTTCATTCTCCATATTTCACAACAACAAGTCTTGTAACATTGAATATTTCTCTCTCTCTTGTTCTTGAGAGTAGAACCTGAAATCTGTCCAACAAGTGTAGTTACACTTGTGTTGTTTCTTGGCTAGAAACTTGAGATCTTGAGGTTCATGAGTTCCTCTTGGTCTAAGTAAGAACTTGGTATTGAAATCTTTTGGTCTTAGGGTCCTATCTTCAAGTTAGGGTTCATAGATTCTAAGATATCTTTGTGTCAAGTTACTATCTTTCATTTTGTACTCTTAAAACTTTGTAGTAACTTAGTGAAGCCGTGTGGGGCTGATTTTCGATTCACTATAGTTACTACCATTTGTTGTTCTTGTTGTTAACATTGTACTCTTGTAATCTATCATCTTGTGTTGTTGAACCATTGTTTAATATTATTGTTATCTTCTTGTTCTCCTTGTGTAGCTACTGTTTTGGTGTTAGTATTTCTTCAAAATTTAGTGATTGTTGTTGTCTTCACATATTGGAGTTGTTATCTTCAAGCTCTCGGAATTGTAGTGTGTTTGGACTGATTTTCTGGCAGATTTGATACGCTCTCAAGCTCAACTTTTGGATCTAGACACCTTAGTGTTGGTGAGAAAGAAACCAACACTAGAAACTTACTAAACAAGCAAAATAACACCTAGATCTAAACATACAACATCATTCTCGGTTTCAACTTTTAATGGACAGATTTTTAGAATTTCTTTTTGGTGTTGTTTGTTTAAGCCGTGAACTAGCCCAAGATGGGTTATGTTGGAACACAACCGGTCTCTCTTTGATACCAAATGATACGAAATCAAACCAACAACACCAAGAGCTTCAAGTAGGCTCGGATTTCAGTCCAACAACACAAGAACAACAAGTTTAAGTTTCGGTTTTTCAGTCCAACAACACAAGAACAACAAGATAGATAACAATGCTAGTGAATCGAAAAGAGCCCCACACGGCTTCACTAGACTTTAAGATAACAAAATCAACAACAACAACAAGATAAAGAAAGATAGATAACTTGACATATAACATTCAAGAAACTAAGAACCCTACATCAAGAGAGGACCCTAAGTCTAATGAATATAAACACCAAGTTCTTACGAGGACCAAGAGGCACTCAACGACCTCAAAACCCTTGTTTCTAGCCAAAGAGACAACACAAGTATCCCTCTACTTGTGAGATAATAGGGACGGCTTCTAAGAGTGGAAGAGAGACGAAATGTTTAGTGTTTTTAGGTTACAAAATCAGCATTCAAAAACTAAGGAATAACTCTCCAACATGTTCTATTTATACTACAAACAAAAGGGGTAAAATGACCCATCCGCCCTTGCTTCTTGTGCCAACCTTGAAGAGTAGTTTATTACACATTAAGACCTCTCTTCACACATAAAAACATTTAGGTCCTTGGTTGGTTCAATCACCAACTCACACACGGCCATTTGCATGAACAAAGCTTGGAGTTCTTGTAATTCCCGAGCTTGGCTTCGTGTGAAAGGTCGTGTACCTGTGGAGGCTACCCCAACCGTATCACCCAAGATGGGTTATGTTGGAACACAACCGGTCTCTCTTTGATACCAAATGATACGAAATCAAACCAACAACACCAAGAGCTTCAAGTAGGCTCGGATTTCAGTCCAACAACACAAGAACAACAAGTTTAAGTTTCGGTTTTTCAGTCCAACAACACAAGAACAACAAGATAGATAACAATGCTAGTGAATCGAAAAGAGCCCCACACGGCTTCACTAGACTTTAAGATAACAAAATCAACAACAAAAACAAGATAAAGAAAGATAGATAACTTGACATATAACATTCAAGAAACTAAGAACCCTACATCAAGAGAGGACCCTAAGTCTAATGAATATAAACACCAAGTTCTTACGAGGACCAAGAGGCACTCAACGACCTCAAAACCCTTGTTTCTAGCCAAAGAGACAACACAAGTATCCCTCTACTTGTGAGATAATAGGGACGGCTTGATACAAGATCAAACCAACAACACCAAGAGCTACAAGTAGGTTCGGATTTCAGTCCAACAACACAAGAATAACAAGTTCAATTTTCAGTTTTCAGCACACAACAAGAGAGCAAATAGATGAACAAGAATGCTAGTGAATCGAAAATAGCCCCACACGGCTTCACTAGTCTTTAAAGATAACAAAATTAACAACAACAACAACAACAAGATAAAGAAAAGATAGATAACTTGACATATAACATTCAAGATACTAAGAACCCTAACATCAAGAGAGGACCCTAAGTCTAGAGAATGTAAACACCAAGTTCTTACAAGGACCAAGAGGCACTCAAAGACCTCAAAACCCTTGTTTCTAGCCAAAGATACAACACAAGTATTCCTCTACTTGTGAGATGTTGGAGGCGGCTCCAAGAGTGGAAGAGAGAGGAAATGTTGTGATATTTTAGGTTACAAAAATCAGATTTCAAAAACTATCTAATAACTCTCTCACATCTTCTATTTATACTACAAAAGGAAAGGGGTAAAATGACTCATCCGCCCTTGCTTCTTGTGCCAACCTTGGAGAGTAGTTTATTACACATTAGGACCCCTCTTCACACATAAAAACGTTTAAGTCCTTGGTCGGTTCAATCACCAACTCACACGCGGCCATTTGCATGAACAAAGCTTGGAGTTTTTGTAATTCCCGAGCTTGGCTTCGTGTGAAAGGCCGTGTGGCTGTCCTAACCGTATCATCCTCTCCATCTTGAGAGGAATTTGGCCTCAAATTCAGCATTTGGTCATCTTCAACCGCATCCACGAGGGAGAGATCACCAACGTTGAAAGTGTTGTGCACTTGATATTCTGGTGGAAGGTCAATCTTGTAGGCGTTGTCATTGATCCTCTCAAGTACTTGGAAAGGACCATCACCCCTTGGCAGCAATTTGGACTTCCTATGAGCTGGAAACCGGTCTTTTCGAAGATGCACCCACACCCAATCTCCGGGTTCAAGCACAAGCCTTCTTCTCCCTTTGTTTGCCCTTTTGGCAATCTCTTGATTCTTCTTTTCAAGCTTGATCCGCACCGTCTCATGCATTTTCTTCATTGCCTCGGCTCTTTTGTTTCCATCTAAGCTGGTCATGAGATCACTAGACAAAGGAGTGAGATCTAAAGGGGTAAGGGGATTCAGGCCGTAAACACATTCAAAGGGAGTCATTCCCGTGCTCGAATGTATTACCCGGTTGTAGGCAAATTCCACTAAGGGTAGGTGATCTTCCCATGAAGTCAGTTTACCTTTAACCATAGAACGTAGCATAGACCCTAAGGTTCTATTTACTACCTCCGTTTGGCCATCGGTTTGTGGGTGGCAAGACGTGGAGAAAAGAAACATCGTTCCAAGCCTACCCCACATGGACTTCCAAAAGAGACTTAGGAACTTGGAGTCCCTATCGCTCACAATAGTCCTCGGTACCCCGTGAAGCTTGACAACATGTTCAACAAATAATGAAGCTACACTACTAGCATCCTCGGTTTTAGTACATGGAATAAAATGAGCCATTTTAGAGAATCTATCAACAATAACAAAAATGCTATCTCGGCCCTTTCTAGTCCTTGGCAGCCCCAAAACAAAATCCATCGAGATGTCCAACCAAGGCCTAAGGGGAGTAGGGAGTGGGGTGTATAATCCTTGGGGTAAGAGACGAGATTTCGCACTCCGGCAGGCCACGCATTGACTACAAATTTTAGTGACGTCTTTGCGCATTTTGGGCCAATAGAAGTTCTCCTCTAAGATTCCGAGGGTCTTGTCTACCCCAAAGTGACCCATGAGGCCTCCGTCATGGGCCTCCCTTACAAATAATTCCCTCCAAGAACTAGAAGGAACACACAACCTCCTCCCTTTGAACAAATACCCATCGAACCGAGAGTAGGAGGAATGGTTATTCTCCTTGAGCCAACGGTCCCTTCCCCACTCTTCGCATTCCCTAAAAATAGGAGCAAAGGTAGGATCCTCGGGATACAACAACCGCAAGCTCTCAAAACCCATCAATTTCGAAGACAAGGTAGCAACAAGCACATGCTTCCTAGACAAGGCATCGGCAACAACATTTTCCTTTCCCCTTTTGTAATGAATTACATAAGGGAAAGTCTCGATGAACTCAATCCACTTAGCATGACGCCTATTCAACTTGTCTTGGCTCTTAAGGTGTTTCAACGACTCATGATCCGTTCGTATCACAAACTCCTTAGGCCACAAATAATGTTGCCAATTTCCCAAAGCTCTAACAAGGGCGTACAACTCCAAATCATAAGTTGAGTAATTAAGAGTTGCCCCTTTGAGCTTTTCACTGAAATAAGCAATGGGCTTACCTTCTTGCATCAAAACAGCCCCGATACCAACTTTACTAGCATCACACTCTATTTCAAACATCTTATCAAAATCGGGCAATTGCAATAAAGGCGCCGAGATGAGCGTAGCTTTCAAGGCCTCAAAAGCCCTAGCTTGCTCATCACCCCATTTAAAGGGTCCGTCCTTTCTAATTACCTCGGTCAAGGGGGCTGCTATGGAACTAAATCCTTTGACAAACCTCCTATAAAAGCTTGCCAACCCGTGGAAACTTCGGATTTCTCCAATAGTTTTAGGGGTCGGCCAACTTCGGATAGAGTCTATCTTGGAATCGTCCACTTCCACACCCCGTGAGCTCACGACAAAACCCAAGAATATAACTTTATCAACACCAAAAGAACACTTCTCCATGTTGGCATACAGCTTCTCCTTTCGGAGCACATCAAACACACATCTCAAATGCATTACATGATCATTAATAGATTTACTATACACCAACACATCATCAAAGTAAACCACCACAAACTTTCCAATATAAGGCTTCATTACATGATTCATTAGCCTCATAAATGTGCTAGGAGCATTGGTAAGGCCGAAGGGCATGACCAGCCACTCATATAGACCGAATTTGGTCTTGAATGCGGTCTTCCACTCATCACCGGGTTGCATGCGAATTTGGTGATAGCCGCTCCTAAGGTCCACTTTAGAAAACAAACAAGATCCGTGGAGCTCATCTAACATATCATCTAGTCTAGGAATTGGATGACGATACCTTATAGTGATTTTGTTGATGGCTCTACAATCGACGCACATGCGCCAAGTTCCGTCCTTCTTTGGTACCAAAAGCACCGGAACAGCACACGGACTCATGCTTTCCTTGATGTATCCCTTGTTGAGAAGCTCCTCAACTTGCCTCTCAAGCTCCTTAGTGTCCATGGGATTGCTCCTATAGGCCGGTTTGTTTGGAAGTTGTGAACCCGGCACCAAATCAATTTGGTGCTCAATTCCCCGAAGTGGGGGCAATCCTTGCGGAAGTTCTTGAGGAAATACATCTTCATACTCCTGCAACGCACAAGAAATCAAAGGGGAAATGGAAGAATTAGTGGGGTTAGTATTAAAACAATGGGCCAACAGTAACATCGGCTTGTTTTCATCATGGTCCACGAAGAGTTCTTTCCTCCTAGCCAACATCACTACGTTTTCCATCTCCTTTGTGGTTGGGACAGATTCGGATGGCCCTACTTCCTCACCTACGGCATCCCCCCCCCTTTTCTCCTTTCCCGGTTTCCTTTCCCTTTCCTTTTAACTCTCTCATCTTTTGATGCCACTCATGTACTTGGGAGGGTGAAAGAGGGTGAAGTGTGACCTTTCGGCCATCCTTCTCAAGCGTATACCGGTTGGACCTCCCATCGTGTTTAGTAGACCTATCATATTGCCATGGTCTACCTAACAACAAGTGACATGCTTGCATTGGGATCACGTCACAAAGCACTTCATCGTGGTAGTTTCCTACCTTAAACCGAATCACACATTGCCTTGCGACCCTTAATTCACCACAATCGTTCAACCATTGTAGCTTGTAAGGACTAGTGTGTGGTGTAGTTGGCAGCTTCAAGAAATTTACCATAGCTTGGCTCGCAACATTCGTACAACTACCACTATCAATCACCAAGGTGCACACACTCCCCTTTACAAGACACTTAGTATGGAATAGATTTTCCCTTTGACTCGGGTCATCTATCGCCTTACTAATCATGACACGTCTAACCACAAAGTTAGGAACCACACACTCCCCTTCTTGTGGATAGGCATCTTCACTACCATCAAATTCATCATCATTCGGCCCATTTTCAGCTTCCTCTCCATCTTGAGGCTCGGCCTCATCCTCCCCCCTTTCGGAAACCACCTCCTCACCAAGGTAGTACACTTTCCCTTCTCATAGGATCACATTGCGCCGGTTCGGACATTCATTGGCCTTATGCCCCCAACCTTGGCACTTGAAGCATTGGAATCCCTTTGGGTTGGGATATTTGTGAGCCTCCGGTTTCGGAGGGAATTTAGGGACTGTTTTGGACTCGTAGTGGACTGTTTTGGACTCGGGCAGCTTCGTAGGGGCGGGTTGGTCCTTGTTTTTGGGCCAACCCGAGGGAGCTTGATACGGGACAAATGGCCTACTTATCTTTTGATGACATTTTTGGAGGCCAACACCTAGAGACTCAAGACTTGGTCACCTCGAGAAAACAAGAACATGCATGGAGGACCCGTTTTGAGCATAACTTAAAGCAATCTCGCGTGTGGAAGATTGCTTGGAGAATTTAAGGTTGAGGACTCACGGTTTTGGGCCTTAATTAAGGGTATTTTGGACATTACACATGGTGTATTTACACACCATGGCCGCCCCTCTCATTAAGGGCAAAGTGGTCTTTTGTCTTCATTTGTAATATAGTATAAATAGGCCCCCTTAGTCTTATTTTCACTTAGATTTTTGATAATGAAGAATTGAAAGAAATATCTTCTCTCTTTTGAGAGTGTACACACTTAGTGGTAGGACTTGGAAAAGTCATCTTTAGCATAGGGCTTGGAAAAGCCAATATTGATCTTTGTTTGGAAACGGTAGATCTTGAGGCGAGTTCATTCCCTTGGTGGTCACCGTAAGAGTGTGGTGTTGCTATCGTAAGTTCTAGGGGTCTTTAGATTTAATATATCTTTGGGTTCTTGGGTCTTATTGTAGTTTATGTCTCACTATCTATCTTTATTTTTCTTGCAAATCGTGGACTGTTTTGGGGTCTTTGTTGAATCCGAAACTTGTGTTATTGTTGTTCATCTTGTTCATCACGTTTTGTGGCTGTTTTGGGTGTCAAATACACCATTGTTATCTCGTATTGTTGTTGTTGTAGTGAATCCGAGAGTGGTCTCCATCTTGGTCCTCAAATCCTTAAGATTAGTGGACTGTTTTTGGAGTGTGTGTGGACTGTTTTGAGACAATTCTTGTGTTCCTTGGAATTCTTGTATCATTTGGTATCAAAGCCATCTTTGATTTTGTTCTAACAAGATCAATCTTGGGCTTGAGACTTGAAAACTACAAAAAAAAAAAAAAGTTGAAATCTGAAAATTTCAGAAAATTGCAATCTGTCCATTGTTGTTGTCTTGGCCGAAATTGTGTTCTTGTGGTGTTCTTGGCCGAGATTTGTTCTTGAGTCTAGGTCTAGGAGTATTTTACTTGTCTTGTGTGTTTGTAGTGTTAGATTTGTTCCTCACTAACACTTTGAGTCGATCCAAACTTGAGCTTGAATTGTTAATATTATTGTTGTGAACAAGTGTGGCCGATTGGATGTTGTTGTTGTTCTAGCCTTGACCGAGTTGAAGGCCTTGTGTTGTGGTGGTGTTGTAGATCTTGAAAGGTTGTTGTTGTATTCTTGTTGTTCATCACACCTTTCACCATTTGTAAAATCGAAAACACAACACAAAGGGGACTTAGTCGATTGTTGTTGCTATCCTTGTGGTCTTAGCCGTGAGATTGTTGACCTTGTTGTGGTGAACTGTTTTGGCCTTGTGGTTTTCATCTTGTTGTTGTTATAAGCTTGGCCACGTGATATTGTTGTTAATTGGTGGATTGAAAAACCATTTTGTTGAAGTTGTAGTTGTCTTGGCCAAGTGTTGGAGATATTGTTATTGTGGATTGGAGTTGGCCGTGTGAAAAATTGTTGGTGTTCTTGAAGATTATTGTTGTAGTTCTTGTTGTTGTTGTTGTTGTTCTTGATGTTCATCACCACCTTCATATATTGTTGAAGATAAAGTGAATGCTAAATCCAAAAAGTTGAAGGAAAAAGGTGTATTATTTGTTAGTCTTGAAAGACACTACAACCAACAAAGACCTATCAATCAAGTCTCAACCACTTTCCAACACTTTTCCATGATTTACGGATCCATGTTTTAAGGAGAAGTACAATAAAGTCAAGTCTTGAAAACTTGAAATTGAAAAGGGCTCCAAGACTTGTTTGAATTTCCCTCCTTAAACAAATTCCACCAAAGTCCAAATTGAAAAATTGACCAAGACTTGAAATTGGACAACAAAAGTTGTGTGGGGCCGAAACCAATACGTGACTGCCATGTCATCACTGCTACTGTTCACGCAATATTTCCGAGCTCAAAAAATTTTAGATTCTTAGTTTCATCTTATTGTTTCATTAGTTTCATGTCTTGATTCTAGAATTAATTAACAACTAGTAATCACCTACTTAGTTGTAGATTAATTATTGAATCCGTTTCTTCGTGTCTTCGTTGTTTGTGTGCTTTTCTCATTTTTAACTCGTAGTAACTTCTTTGTTTCAAGTTCGTAAGTGAATTTTATTTTTGTGTCTTGAGTCGATCAAACAAGAATCTATTCCGGCCGCCAAGTAGAATTGACATCCTATTGACTACCGGAGTATAAGCAACTTTCAATATTCGCCGCTCCAATTGTGAGAATCACAAAGGTGAGTGTATACGAGTGTTGGTGAGGAGCTTTACTACTAATCTTGTTTGTTCATTTTGTAGGTTTAAAGGGTGATATAAGGGGAACATGTCTTCGATAGCCGGGGATTATTGTGACTACAACATGGGAGACTATGATTGTAGTGAAGGGTTTTATGGCTACGAAGTTGAGGGAGATTGCGGAGGCTATGAAAATAGCCATGATCGAGACTTGGGCAGATTTGAAAGTTACTGTTTTAAGGGAGAAAATGAGGTGAATGAAGTGCCTAGTGCTTATGGTAACTTTGGAGATGATGTAGGACCTCGTGATGGGTCTTATGATGAAGTTGGGGCATGTGAGGAGTCTTACACTTCTTACTCCGAACCTAGATTGGGTGTTAGGTATAACCCTTTTGTTTGCAAAGCTTATGAGAGCTATGATGAGGGTACACGTGAGGAGTATGAAGATCCATATTCTCCACCTTGTAGTACTTCTTATCGAAGTCGATATAGTGTGAATGGTTATACTAGCTCTAGTGGAGGTTGTCCAATGAGAAGAAGAGGATATGCATCTCCAAAACTAAGGGGTACTCGTATGCCTTACAATGTAGATCCAAGAAGGAGTGTACACTCCGGAAAGGTGACTATTTGTGGGATACCGGGCTGCCTTATGGTGTTGAATGATAGGTACTATGGAAACTACATTCTTCCGTCCATGGTTGATTACTTGGGGTTATTGCGAGAGCCTTTACTTGTTCCATACTACTTGGGCGAGTTCAAGGTTACCGAGAGGGTAAAAGTTGTCTTCTCCCAATTTGATTACCATGAGGAGGTGTGGTGCGATGTTTTTTCCTTAACCTACGGTCATATGAGCTTGGGTGCCGATTGGTTTGCACGACATCAAGTTCCTAACGTGCAAATTTGGCCTAATATTGTAAGAGACCAATGGGGAAATCGCCTCATAACATACTTGCTGCCCAAACCGCAAAGAGAAATGTTTACCTACTCCAATCCGATTTATGATGAGAGACAAAAGATTGAGAGGAGTAAGGGAGTGCAAGGTGGCAATCCGAGAGTGGAAAAAGGAGAGGATATGTGGAGCGAAGTGAGGGGATTGCCACCAAACCGTGCTAACATTGGTTGTCCTTCCATTTCTAAGGACATTTGTGTAGGTACCAACATGGCAAGCGAAGGCGAACAATGCCAAAAGGAAGTTGCTGCCCAAGCTTGTGGAGGTCCTTCACCTCACGGCAAGGAAGAGTCTACTCAAGATCTTAAAGGTAAAATAGCTAACTCTTACACTTTAGTGCATGTGAATGACAATTGTGTGGCTAGTAAGCCATTGAGTGTGAGTAGTAGCTTACTTATTTATGAGTCTAATGATTCCGTGCCTCTTGTTGATGATGTACATATTGTGAGTTTGGATACACTAGTTGATCCTATTGATGACGAAATTGACTCTTCTTGTAAGATCAATTTATGTCCACCTAGTGTTGAAGCTTATATGTTGAACGGAAGTACATCGTCTTGTGTAATTGGTGTTGATCAACTTGTTTGTGAAAATTGTTCCCCACTTGAGTATGTGTGTGATGTGCTTAATAGGACTCAAGTGAGTGAAGTATTTGAAAATGTTGGTCAACATTGTGGGAGTGAACCCGAGATCTCTTCTTGGGGTAATCTTGTGTTTGGAACATCCTTGAAACCTGATATTGATCATTTAGAGTGCGAGGAACTTGCTTATTCCAAATCTGTCCGTGAGGTAGAACACACTCTCTTTAGGTGTAATGTCTTGTTTGAAGATGATTTAAACACTTCTAATGAACCTAGTGGTGAAAATGACGGTATAGCTTACCTTGGAAGCTATAGCCTATATGCTAACCCACTATGGTGTGACAACATTCCTCCTAAAGAGGGAAATCTCTTCTTGGAAGATGAGAGTACTCTTAAGGGTAAGGAATGTGTAGTTGCGGCAGCCACTTCTTCTTCTACTTTGTGTGATTTCATTGTTGAGAGTACTCATAGTGATTATTGGGAAACTAGTAGTGAGTACACACATGAGAGCACCTTAGTAGAAGTCGATTTGAGTGATACCTTTCTCTACTCTCTATTTGATTTGGATGATATGTATGTTATTATAGAGAGTATGTCATTTAGTTTAGGTGTAGACCACGGGAAAGGGAAGTGTTGTCGAGACCCGTGTCTATGGCCACTTTTCCCATTTGACCCCGGTGCCAAATTTAGAAATGGTGATGTTGGTGCACCAAACTTGTTGCTTGGTCAACATGACAAGCAAAGTGTTACTTTTGATGTATCCTATAACCAAATCCTTTGTACATCTTTTATTGAGTTTTTAATATTCCTTTCAAAGGATTCTTGGTTATATTGCAAATATGTGCAACCTTGGCGTGTTGAGATGATTTGTTATGCTAACCCTAACCCTCATGCCATGAGGAATTTGTATTTGTTTGTCCTCTCTTCGGTTTTTGCAAGGTTTGGATTCGAGGTCGAATCCTTTTCAAGAAGGGGAGGATGATACGGGACAAATGGCCTACTTATCTTTTGATGACATTTTTGGAGGCCAACACCTAGAGACTCAAGACTTGGTCACCTCGAGAAAACAAGAACATGCATGGCGGACCCGTTTTGAGCATAACTTAAAGCAATCTCGCGTGTGGAAGATTGATTGGAGAATTTAAGGTTGAGGACTCACGGTTTTGGGCCTTAATTAAGGGTATTTTGGACATTACACATGGTGTATTTACACACCATGGCCGCCCCTCTCATTAAGGGCAAAGTGGTCTTTTGTCTTCATTTGTAATATAGTATAAATAGGCCCCCTTAGTCTTATTTTCACTTAGATTTTTGATAATGAAGAATTGAAAGAAATATCTTCTCTCTTTTGAGAGTGTACACACTTAGTGGTAGGACTTGGAAAAGTCATCTTTAGCATAGGGCTTGGAAAAGCCAATATTGATCTTTGTTTGGAAACGGTAGATCTTGAGGCGAGTTCATTCCCTTGGTGGTCACCGTAAGAGTGTGGTGTTGCTATCGTAAGTTCTAGGGGTCTTTAGATTTAATATATCTTTGGGTTCTTGGGTCTTATTGTAGTTTATGTCTCACTATCTATCTTTATTTTTCTTGCAAATCGTGGACTGTTTTGGGGTCTTTGTTGAATCCGAAACTTGTGTTATTGTTGTTCATCTTGTTCATCACGTTTTGTGGCTGTTTTGGGTGTCAAATACACCATTGTTATCTCGTATTGTTGTTGTTGTAGTGAATCCGAGAGTGGTCTCCATCTTGGTCCTCAAATCCTTAAGATTAGTGGACTGTTTTTGGAGTGTGTGTGGACTGTTTTGAGACAATTCTTGTGTTCCTTGGAATTCTTGTATCAGAGCTTGTACCCTTGCCTTGAAGGATGATCTCTCCTTAAGTTCCCTTTCAATCTCTAGGGCCGCTTGGAATATACCGTCGATGGTTTCAAACCGATGAAGGGTCAAATGAGTGGAGATCTCTTTGTTCAACCCACACTTGAACCGGATGATGTCATGACTGATTTGCTCCCCACGATGATCAAGTTTCAACATGAGTTGTTGGAACTCGTCAAAATAGGCCATCACACTCTTGCCCCCTGATACAAGATCAAACCAACAACACCAAGAGCTACAAGTAGGTTCGGATTTCAGTCCAACAACACAAGAATAACAAGTTCCATTTTCAGTTTTCAGCACACAACAAGAGAGCAAATAGATGAACAAGAATGCTAGTGAATCGAAAGTAGCCCCACACGGCTTCACTAGTCTTTAAAGATAACAAAATTAACAACAACAACAACAACAAGATAAAGAAAAGATAGATAACTTGACATATAACATTCAAGATACTAAGAACCCTAACATCAAGAGAGGACCCTAAGTCTAGAGAATGTAAACACCAAGTTCTTACAAGGACCAAGAGGCACTCAAAGACACCAAAACCCTTGTTTCTAGCCAAAGATACAACACAAGTATTCCTCTACTTGTGAGATGTTGGAGGCGGCTCCAAGAGTGGAAGAGAGAGAGAAATTGTTGTGATATTTTAGGTTACAAAATCAGATTTCAAAAACTATCTAATAACTCTCTCACATCTTCTATTTATACTACAAAAGGAAAGGGGTAAAATGACTCATCCGCCCTTGCTTCTTGTGCCAACCTTGGAGAGTAGTTTACTACACATTAGGACCCCTCTTCACACATAAAAACGTTTAAGTCCTTGGTTGGTTCAATCACCAACTCACACACGGCCATTTGCATGAACAAAGCTTGGAGTTTTTGTAATTCCCGAGCTTGGCTTCGTGTGAAAGGCCGTGTGGCTGTCCTAACCGTATCATCCTCTCCATCTTGAGAGGAATTTGGCCTCAAATTCAGCATTTGGTCATCTTCAACCGCATCCACGAGGGAGAGATCACCAACGTTGAAAGTGTTGTGCACTTGATATTCCGGTGGAAGGTCAATCTTGTAGGCGTTGTCATTGATCCTCTCAAGTACTTGGAAAGGACCATCACCCCTTGGCAGCAATTTGGACTTCCTATGAGCTGGAAACCGGTCTTTTCGAAGATGCACCCACACCCAATCTCCGGGTTCAAGCACAAGCCTTCTTCTCCCTTTGTTTGCCCTTTTGGCAATCTCTTGATTCTTCTTTTCAAGCTTGATCCGCACCGTCTCATGCATTTTCTTCATTGCCTCGGCTCTTTTGCTTCCATCTAAGCTGGTCATGAGATCACTAGACAAAGGAGTGAGATCTAAAGGGGTAAGGGGATTCAGGCCGTAAACACATTCAAAGGGAGTCATTCCCGTGCTCGAATGTATTACCCGGTTGTAGGCAAATTCCACTAAGGGTAGGTGATCTTCCCATGAAGTCAGTTTACCTTTAACCATAGAACGTAGCATAGACCCTAAGGTTCTATTTACTACCTCCGTTTGGCCATCGGTTTGTGGGTGGCAAGACGTGGAGAAAAGTAACTTCGTTCCAAGCCTACCCCACATGGACTTCCAAAAGAGACTTAGGAACTTGGAGTCCCTATCGCTCACAATAGTCCTCGGTACCCCGTGAAGCTTGACAACATGTTCAACAAATAATGAAGCTACACTACTAGCATCCTCGGTTTTAGTACATGGAATAAAATGAGCCATTTTAGAGAATCTATCAACAATAACAAAAATGCTATCTCGGCCCTTTCTAGTCCTTGGCAGCCCCAAAACAAAATCCATCGAGATGTCCAACCAAGGCCTAAGGGGAGTAGGGAGTGGGGTGTATAATCCTTGGGGTAAGAGACGAGATTTCGCACTCCGGCAGGCCACGCATTGACTACAAATTTTAGTGACGTCTTTGCGCATTTTGGGCCAATAGAAGTTCTCCTCTAAGATTCCGAGGGTCTTGTCTATCCCAAAGTGACCCATGAGGCCTCCGTCATGGGCCTCCCTTACAAATAATTCCCTCCAAGAACTAGAAGGAACACACAACCTCCTCCCTTTGAACAAATACCCATCGAACCGAGAGTAGGAGGAATGGTTATTCTCCTTGAGCCAACGGTCCCTTCCCCACTCTTCGCATTCCCTAAAAATAGGAGCAAAGGTAGGATCCTCGGGATACAACAACCGCAAGCTCTCAAAACCCATCAATTTCGAAGACAAGGTAGCAACAAGCATATGCTTCCTAGACAAGGCATCGGCAACAACATTTTCCTTTCCCCTTTTGTAATGAATTACATAAGGGAAAGTCTCGATGAACTCAATCCACTTAGCATGACGCCTATTCAACTTGTCTTGGCTCTTAAGGTGTTTCAACGACTCATGATCCGTTCGTATCACAAACTCCTTAGGCCACAAATAATGTTGCCAATTTCCCAAAGCCCTAACAAGGGCGTACAACTCCAAATCATAAGTTGAGTAATTAAGAGTTGCCCCTTTGAGCTTTTCACTGAAATAAGCAACGGGCTTACCTTCTTGCATCAAAACAGCCCCGATACCAACTTTACTAGCATCACACTCTATTTCAAACATCTTATCAAAATCGGGCAATTGCAATAAAGGCGCCGAGATGAGCGTAGCTTTCAAGGCCTCAAAAGCCCTAGCTTGCTCATCACCCCATTTAAAGGGTCCGTCCTTTCTAATTACCTCGGTCAAGGGGGCTGCTATGGAACTAAATCCTTTGACAAACCTCCTATAAAAGCTTGCCAACCCGTGGAAACTTCGGATTTCTCCAATAGTTTTAGGGGTCGGCCAACTTCGGATAGAGTCTATCTTGGAATCGTCCACTTCCACACCCCGTGAGCTCACGACAAAACCCAAGAATATAACTTTATCAACACCAAAAGAACACTTCTCCATGTTGGCATACAGCTTCTCCTTTCGGAGCACATCAAACACACATCTCAAATGCATTACATGATCATTAATAGATTTACTATACACCAACACATCATCAAAGTAAACCACCACAAACTTTCCAATATAAGGCTTCATTACATGATTCATTAGCCTCATAAATGTGCTAGGAGCATTGGTAAGGCCGAAGGGCATGACCAGCCACTCATATAGACCGAATTTGGTCTTGAATGCGGTCTTCCACTCATCACCGGGTTGCATGCGAATTTGGTGATAGCCGCTCCTAAGGTCCACTTTAGAAAACAAACAAGATCCGTGGAGCTCATCTAACATATCATCTAGTCTAGGAATTGGATGACGATACCTTATAGTGATTTTGTTGATGGCTCTACAATCGACGCACATGCGCCAAGTTCCGTCCTTCTTTGGTACCAAAAGCACCGGAACAGCACACGGACTCATGCTTTCCTTGATGTATCCCTTGTTGAGAAGCTCCTCAACTTGTCTCTCAAGCTCCTTAGTGTCCATGGGATTGCTCCTATAGGCCGGTTTGTTTGGAAGTTGTGAACCCGGCACCAAATCAATTTGGTGCTCAATTCCCCGAAGTGGGGGCAATCCTTGCGGAAGTTCTTGAGGAAATACATCTTCATACTCCTGCAACGCACAAGAAATCAAAGGGGAAATGGAAGAATTAGTGGGGTTAGTATTAAAACAATGGGCCAACAGTAACATCGGCTTGTTTTCATCATGGTCCACGAAGAGTTCTTTCCTCCTAGCCAACATCACTACGTTTTCCATCTCCTTTGTGGTTGGGACAGATTCGGATGGCCCTACTTCCTTACCTACGGCATCCCCCCCCTTTTCTCCTTTCCCGGTTTCCTTTCCCTTTCCTTTTAACTCTCTCATCTTTTGATGCCACTCATGTACTTGGGAGGGTGAAAGAGGGTGAAGTGTGACCTTTCGGCCATCCTTCTCAAGCGTATACCGGTTGGACCTCCCATCGTGTTTAGTAGACCTATCATATTGCCATGGTCTACCTAACAACAAGTGACATGCTTGCATTGGGATTACGTCACAAAGCACTTCATCGTGGTAGTTTCCTACCTTAAACCGAATCACACATTGCCTTGCGACCCTTAATTCACCACAATCGTTCAACCATTGTAGCTTGTAAGGACTAGTGTGTGGTGTAGTTGGCAGCTTCAAGAAATTTACCATAGCTTGGCTTGCAACATTCGTACAACTACCACTATCAATCACCAAGGTGCACACACTCCCCTTTACAAGACACTTAGTATGGAATAGATTTTCCCTTTGACTCGGGTCACCTATCGCCTTACTAATCATGACACGTCTAACCACAAAGTTAGGAACCACACACTCCCCTTCTTGTGGATAGGCATCTTCACTACCATCTAATTCATCATCATTCGGCCCATTTTCAGCTTCCTCTCCATCTTGAGGCTCGGCCTCATCCTCCCCCCTTTCGGAAACCACCTCCTCACCAAGGTAGTACACTTTCCCTTCTCGTAGGATCACATTGCGCTGGTTCGGACATTCATTGGCCTTATGCCCCCAACCTTGGCACTTGAAGCATTGGAATCCCTTTGGGTTGGGATATTTGTGAGCCTCCGGTTTCGGAGGGAATTTAGGGACTGTTTTGGACTCGTAGTGGACTGTTTTGGACTCGGGCAGCTTCGTAGGGGCGGGTTGGTCCTTGTTTTTGGGCCAACCCGAGGGAGCTTGTACCCTTGCCTTGAAGGATGATCTCTCCTTAAGTTCCCTTTCAATCTCTAGGGCCGCTTGGAATATACCGTCGATGGTTTCAAACCGATGAAGGGTCAAATGAGTGGAAATCTCTTTGTTCAACCCACACTTGAACCGGATGATGTCATGACTGATTTTCTCCCCACGATGATCAAGTTTCAACATGAGTTGTTGGAACTCGTCAAAATAGGCCATCACACTCTTGCCCCCTTGCCGCAAGCCATATAACCTAGCAAGCAACTCATGACGATATCTCTCGGGAAGGTATCGTTGTCTCATCAAATACCTCAACCGAAACCAAGGTGGTGGCTGCCCATCGACTAATTCATTACCAAATCGTTTAACATACTCCCACCAAGTGTTAGCATAGCCCTCGAGGTGAGCTATAGCGTAGCAACTCTTCTTTTCGTCCGAGATGTCATTAACTTGGAAAACTTTGTCACAAGCCGATTCCCAAGTTAAGTAGGCCTCGGGATCACTTTCACCCTTAAAGATGGGTAGGCTCAACTTGATGGTGTTGATGCCTACGTCTCTCTCTTGGTGTCGGTTTCCCCTATCTCCATACCCCCGGTATCTCCTAGGTTCTCCTCGACCCCCTCTTAACTCCTCCTCCCTCATATAAGCATCATCAAAGGCTCCATCTCCTTCATACTCCCCTCTACCGTATCCTTCAAAGTGGGCTGGTCGGCCTTGGCCGTTTTGAGTCGGAGGATTTGGAATTTGCGGTCTTTGGGTTAATGGAGCTTGGAATGGAAGGTTCGGATTTAGTGGAGGTACTTGTCGTCCAAATCCCTCTTGTGGAATTGGAGGGGCTTGGAAATGTAGTGGTCTAGTGGAGTCTCGGTTTGGAGGAAAATAGGTAGTTTGACTTGCGGTATTTAGTGGAGCTTGGGGTGCATTTAGCATTTGGTGGACTGTTTCGGGGGTGATGGTTGCGGAGGAGGTCCTATCATGACCATTGGTAGATACGTGTAGAGGAGTAGAGGGACGAGAGTTCCTTTGACTCTCCACTTGTTCTAATCTCCCACTAATAGTCGACACTTCCCCCTTTATGGCTGCCAAGTCCCCTCTCACGGCCCCAAATTCAGAATTCAACCTTTCAAGTGTCCGGGTAACGGCCTCAAGAGTGACCCTCATAGAATCAAGGGCATTAGTATCCGCATTATGAGACGTAGCTCCTTCCATTGTCAAGATATTATCCGCTTTAGTTCACCACAAGTTCGTGTTCCACAAGTGTTGTATAATTGGCTAGTAACCGTGAAATTTTCAAGGTATGAGTGAGCTCTTATCCGGAATGGATTCTTGTTTGAAGACTCAAAGAATTCTTGCCGGACTAGAATCAAAAATCAGCAACTCATTCAAACGAATAAAAGCACTCAAATAATCGTTGACACGAACAAACGGTTCAAGGAACTAGTTGACAACCTAGTAGGAAGGTACTAGTTTGTTAATTAGTTCTAGGACCAATTAAGGGAAACCAAGGATCAACAATTTGCAACCAAAGAATATCCTAAGTTGAGCTTATAGTGACGTGGCAGCATGCAATGGTTCCACCCGTTCCTCTTATCTTTTTTTTTTTTGTTTTTGTTTTGTGTTAATATTCACACAACTTGTTATAGTTTGCAAAATGTTTTGGTGGGAAAAATAAAATCTTGTAGTCTTTCAACCTTTTCAAACTCAAGAAAGTGGTGTTTGGTTGACCAATCCCACAAAACAAGGCTCCTTGAATTAGGGAAAAGTGATTGACAAGACTAGAGGGTGAGGGGTGCAAGTCTTTCACAACAACTTTATAACTTGTCTTACAACTTGAGCACACAACAAGATGAACAAGATGAACAAGTTCAAAAAAATGAACACCTCAACAAACTTCATCAACTTCTTTAGCACATAACACATAACCACCGATTTTTCTTTTGCTCATCAACAACATACAACCTTCGGCCACTTCAAGTCACTACTCAATGTTCAAGTTTTCAAGCTCAACTTTCGGATCTAGACACCTTAGTGTTGGTGAGAAAGAAACCAACACTAGAAACTCACTAAACAAGCAAAATAACGCCTAGGTCTAGACATGCAACATCATTCTCGGTTTTCAACCTTTAATGGACAGATTTTTCAGAACTTCCCTTTGGTATTGCTTGTTTAGACCGTGAACTAGCCCAAGATGGGTTATGTTGGAACACAACCGGTCTTGCTTTGATACCAAATGATACAAGATCAAACCAACAACACCAAGAGCTACAAGTAGGTTCGGATTTCAGTCCAACAACACAAGAATAACAAGTTCCATTTTCAGTTTTCAGCACACAACAAGAGAGCAAATAGATGAACAAGAATGCTAGTGAATCGAAAGTAGCCCCACACGGCTTCACTAGTCTTTAAAGATAACAAAATTAACAACAACAACAACAACAAGATAAAGAAAAGATAGATAACTTGACATATAACATTCAAGATACTAAGAACCCTAACATCAAGAGAGGACCCTAAGTCTAGAGAATGTAAACACCAAGTTCTTACAAGGACCAAGAGGCACTCAAAGACCCCAAAACCCTTGTTTCTAGCCAAAGATACAACACAAGTATTCCTCTACTTGTGAGATGTTGGAGGCGGCTCCAAGAGTGGAAGAGAGAGAGAAATTGTTGTGATATTTTAGGTTACAAAATCAGATTTCAAAAACTATCTAATAACTCTCTCACATCTTCTATTTATACTACAAAAGGAAAGGGGTAAAATGACTCATCCGCCCTTGCTTCTTGTGCCAACCTTGGAGAGTAGTTTACTACACATTAGGACCCCTCTTCACACATAAAAACGTTTAAGTCCTTGGTTGGTTCAATCACCAACTCACACACGGCCATTTGCATGAACAAAGCTTGGAGTTTTTGTAATTCCCGAGCTTGGCTTCGTGTGAAAGGCCGTGTGGCTGTCCTAACCGTATCACCCCCTTGCCGCAAGCCATATAACCTAGCAAGCAACTCATGACGATATCTCTCGGGAAGGTATCGTTGTCTCATCAAATACCTCAACCGAAACCAAGGTGGTGGCTGCCCATCGACTAATTCATTACCAAATCGTTTAACATACTCCCACCAAGTGTTAGCATAGCCATCGAGGTGAGCTATAGCGTAGCAACTCTTCTTTTCGTCCGAGATGTCATTAACTTGGAAAACTTTGTCACAAGCCGATTCCCAAGTTAAGTAGGCCTCGGGATCACTTTCACCCTTAAAGATGGGTAGGCTCAACTTGATGGTGTTGATGCCTACGTCTCTCTCTTGGTGTCGGTTTCCCCTATCTCCATACCCCCGGTATCTCCTAGGTTCTCCTCGACCCCCTCTTAACTCCTCCTCCCTCATATAAGCATCATCAAAGGCTCCATCTCCTTCATACTCCCCTCTACCGTATCCTTCAAAGTGGGCTGGTCGGCCTTGGCCGTTTTGAGTCGGAGGATTTGGAATTTGCGGTCTTTGGGTTAATGGAGCTTGGAATGGAAGGTTCGGATTTAGTGGAGGTACTTGTCGTCCAAATCCCTCTTGTGGAATTGGAGGGGCTTGGAAATGTAGTGGTCTAGTGGAGTCTCGGTTTGGAGGAAAATAGGTAGTTTGACTTGCGGTATTTAGTGGAGCTTGGGGTGCATTTAGCATTTGGTGGACTGTTTCGGGGGTGATGGTTGCGGAGGAGGTCCTATCATGACCATTGGTAGATACGTGTAGAGGAGTAGAAGGACGAGAGTTCCTTTGACTCTCCACTTGTTCTAATCTCCCACTAATAGTCGACACTTCCCCCCTTATGGCTGCCAAGTCCCCTCTCACGGCCCCAAATTCAGAATTCAACCTTTCAAGTGTCCGGGTAACGGCCTCAAGAGTGACCCTCATAGAATCAAGGGCATTAGTATCCGCATTATGAGACGTAGCTCCTTCCATTGTCAAGATATTATCCGCTTTAGTTCACCACAAGTTCGTGTTCCACAAGTGTTGTATAATTGGCTAGTAACCGTGAAATTTTCAAGGTATGAGTGAGCTCTTATCCGGAATGGATTCTTGTTTGAAGACTCAAAGAATTCTTGCCGGACTAGAATCAAAAATCAGCAACTCATTCAAACGAATAAAAGCACTCAAATAATCGTTGACACGAACAAACGGTTCAAGGAACTAGTTGACAACCTAGTAGGAATGTACTAGTTTGTTAATTAGTTCTAGGACCAATTAAGGGAAACCAAGGATCAACAATTTGCAACCAAAGAATATCCTAAGTTGAGCTTATAGTGACGTGGCAGCATGCAATGGTTCCACCCGTTCCTCTTATCTTTTTTTTTTTTGTTTTGTGTTAATATTCACACAACTTGTTATAGTTTGCAAAATGTTTTGGTGGGAAAAATAAAATCTTGTAGTCTTTCAACCTTTTCAAACTCAAGAAAGTGGTGTTTGGTTGACCAATCCCCCAAAACAAGGCTCCTTGAATTAGGGAAAAGTGATTGACAAGACTAGAGGGTGAGGGGTGCAAGTCTTTCACAACAACTTTATAACTTGTCTTACAACTTGAGCACACAACAAGATGAACAAGATGAACAAGTTCAAAAGATGAACACCTCAACAAACTTCATCAACTTCTTTAGCACATAACACATAACCACCGATTTTTCTTTTGCTCATCAACAACATACAACCTTCGGCCACTTCAAGTCACTACTCAATGTTCAAGTTTTCAAGCTCAACTTTCGGATCTAGACACCTTAGTGTTGGTGAGAAAGAAACCAACACTAGAAACTCACTAAACAAGCAAAATAACGCCTAGGTCTAGACATGCAACATCATTCTCGGTTTTCAACCTTTAATGGACAGATTTTTCAGAACTTCCCTTTGGTATTGCTTGTTTAGACCGTGAACTAGCCCAAGATGGGTTATGTTGGAACACAACCGGTCTTGCTTTGATACCAAATGATACAAGATCAAACCAACAACACCAAGAGCTACAAGTAGGTTCGGATTTCAGTCCAACAACACAAGAATAACAAGTTCAATTTTCAGTTTTCAGCACACAACAAGAGAGCAAATAGATGAACAAGAATGCTAGTGAATTGAAAATAGCCCCACACGGCTTCACTAGTCTTTAAAGATAACAAAATTAACAACAACAACAACAACAAGATAAAGAAAAGATAGATAACTTGACATATAACATTCAAGATACTAAGAACCCTAACATCAAGAGAGGACCCTAAGTCTAGAGAATGTAAACACCAAGTTCTTACAAGGACCAAGAGGCACTCAAAGACCTCAAAACCCTTGTTTCTAGCCAAAGATACAACACAAGTATTCCTCTACTTGTGAGATGTTGGAGGCGGCTCCAAGAGTGGAAGAGAGAGGAAATGTTGTGATATTTTAGGTTACAAAAATCAGATTTCAAAAACTATCTAATAACTCTCTCACATCTTCTATTTATACTACAAAAGGAAAGGGGTAAAATGACTCATCCGCCCTTGCTTCTTGTGCCAACCTTGGAGAGTAGTTTATTACACATTAGGACCCCTCTTCACACATAAAAACGTTTAAGTCCTTGGTCGGTTCAATCACCAACTCACACGCGGCCATTTGCATGAACAAAGCTTGGAGTTTTTGTAATTCCCGAGCTTGGCTTCGTGTGAAAGGCCGTGTGGCTGTCCTAACCGTATCATCGGCTTCTTAGAGTGGAAGAGAGACGAAATGTTTAGTGTTTTTAGGTTACAAAATCAGCATTCAAAAACTAAGGAATAACTCTCCAACATGTTCTATTTATACTACAAACAAAAGGGGTAAAATGACCCATCCGCCCTTGCTTCTTGTGCCAACCTTGAAGAGTAGTTTATTACACATTAAGACCTCTCTTCACACATAAAAACGTTTAGGTCCTTGGTTGGTTCAATCACCAACTCACACACGGCCATTTGCATGAACAAAGCTTGGAGTTCTTGTAATTCCCGAGCTTGGCTTCGTGTGAAAGGCCGTGTACCTGTGGAGGCTGCCCCAACCGTATCAGTTGAGGATGACCAAATGCTAAATTTGAGGTCAAATTCCTCTCAAGATGGAGAGGATGATACGGGTGTACAAAGCTGTCCAATACGTTCTCGACCATTCACACAAAGCCAAGCTCGGGAGTTACAAAAACTACAAGCCATATTCATGCAAATGGCTGCGTGTGAGTTGGTACTTGATCCGCCAAAGAGCTTCAACGTTTTTAAGTGTGAAAATGAACCTTGAAGTGTAATAAACTACACTCTAAGGGCACCCCATGACTGAAGGGTAGGAAGGTCATTTTTCCTTCATTTTGTGTGTAATATAAATAGACGCTATTAGGGTTATTTTCAGCACTTAGTTCATTCTCGATATTTCACAACAACAAGTCTTGTAACATTGAATATTTCTCTCTCTCTTGTTCTTGAGAGTAGAACCTGAAATCTTTCCAACAAGTGTAGTTACACTTGTGTTGTTTCTTGGCTAGAAACTTGAGATCTTGACGTTCATGAGTTCCTCTTGGTCTAAGTAAGAACTTGGTACTGAAATCTTTTGGTCTTAGGGTCCTATCTTCAAGTTAGGGTTCATAGATTCTAAGATATCTTTGTGTCAAGTTACTATCTTTCATTTTGTACTCTTGAAACTTTGTAGTAACTTAGTGAAGCCGTGTGGGGCTGATTTTCGATTCACTATAGTTACTACCATTTGTTGTTCTTGTTGTTAACATTGTACTCTTGTAATCTATCATCTTGTGTTGTTGAACCATTGTTTAATGTTATTGTTATCTTCTTGTTCTCCTTGTGTAGCTACTGTTTTGGTGTTGGTATTTCTTCAAAATTTCGTGATTGTTGTTGTCTTCACATATTGGAGTTGTTATCTTCAAGCTCTCGGAATTGTAGTGTGTTTGGACTTATTTTGTGGCAGATTTGATACGCTCCAAGTTAGTAGTGTATCATAACCCTTTTAACATCTCTAAACATGTTTCAACTCAAAAATCAATGTTTCAAACTTGGGAAGGCCTAAAATAATATCTTCAAAACCTTAGGGTCGTAAAAAGGCTAAGTTTTTTATTTAGTATGAAATTAAAGCCTTGGACCCCTTTTAACTTGCGTCTAGGAGCTGGGATCATATCTAGAATCTTTTGGGGTATTATAAAGGGACTATGTCAAGTCTCTCATTCTTACTAAAGAAGTTCCAGTCAATGTGCATAAAATACCTTAGGCTTGCCCTTATTTTCTATACCTTTGTTTTTTTGACAGCCGGACTAGGATCATTATAGGACTTTACTTGGCTTGTAATGTAGGTTTAAGGATGGTATGGTATATTTTGGAACTGGTGACTCACCTTCCTTGACACTCCAATTACATTTTTGCTCCACTACTCAATCCTTCCTCTTTTATTCCTCCCTTTTATCCTTTATTAATTTTTTGGATTGGGTGTTGTTTTCTTTTTCCTATTCATTTATTCAATTTTCTCTTTTTCTTTTTCTTTTTCTTTTCTTTTCACTATTTTTTTCTACCACACCCAACCTTACCATTCAACATACCCAACTTTAACTACACAGCCCTATGATAGCCACCCTCAACTTAGGCGATGTGCCTGAGTTGAGGTGCACAATGTCCAAGGAGGGAGTTGGGCTAAAATAGGTTCATTTAGATCAACTTAGAAAGGTGAAAAGTAAAAACAAGAAAATAGGTCGGTGTAGGCTAAAATTATGGATGAAAGGATACTTATTCATATTTGGATGGTTATTTATGCTAATAGTGGACTACCTCAAAAAGGTCCTATGATCATGTCCTGACAACTATCCTAAAACCTAGGCAAGACCAACTTGGCACATTCTGGATTAAATGCACAAAGAGAACAAGGTAAGTATCTCACACACACATGCTACAGGGTTATATTACTAATTACTTACTATACAACTCATAGAAATGCTAAGCTATGATTATTTTGTCCCTAATCCTAATTCCATAACAAGATTCACAATAGTCACACACATCTTTACATCATATTGTTCACAAAAATTTTGAGGGGTACATTTTTTTTCCAAACACGTATGAACAAACTAACACAAAACATGTCTACTGTCTTTAGGTTTCTTATTTTTGTCCTAATTAAACACAAACAATACAAAACACATAAAACCTAAACATTCCAATTCAACTATGATAGCATAGTCGATGGAATAAAAAAATATGGCAAAAAAAAACCCTCAGCTGTGGTACACCCCCGCTCCCAACTTAAAGTCTATACATCATCCCAGTGCCTAAATACAAAGTAAAAACAAGTGATGAAGACATACCTAGGCATACTAGGTGTCAATTAAAGACTTCTCAGTAGGGCCTTAGACTAGGTCTCACTCTCATTAACCGTGGTCTCGTGATCGAAACACTCTTATTGATAGTGTAACTAATCATGGTTAGTGCACTCAAAGGTGTATATCTTTTGGGAGGTAGAATGGTGCTCCCACTCACATCTGTTATAGCTGAATAACAGCACCCAAGCCCATACACAAATGTACGTGGTCTTATCAAGTAGTAAAGTGGCTTCAATAAAACCCAAATATCGATCTCACAGGGACTTGCGTTTGCCGCCTATCCAATTCTAGTTTAACTAATTGAGGAGATTAGAAAATAGAGTTTTAGAATTGTAAGAAAAAAGAAACTAAAATAATGCGGAAAATTAAATGACTTAGGAAAATCTATGGATAGAAGCCCAGGGTTAAGGCTTACGATGAATCATACTGCGTTATTGAACTTCATTAATTAAATTCCATATCTTGGTTGTTGATTTGTTAGATTAATCGCATGATTATGTGTAAGAACCTACAAAAATCTTAAGCATAACTCAGTCCCTTAGAGCTTGATAAGGGGTCCTAGACTTAGGAAATTTAAGCTAAGTGTTAGAACTTAGTCTTTTCTATAGCCCTCAAACTTTGAGGAATTTATTTATGACCTTCCCAACCTCTAAAACATAGTTTCTAAGTGGATTCATGATTGGGAGAGTTAATAGTGCATCTCGAGTGAGTTTTGGAATTTTTGGACAAGAGTAAGGGCATGTTTTAAACTCCAAAATTGCAGCTCAAGGAAATTAGTTCGCGGAGCATCGATCAGTCTAGTGCTAGGTTAATCCCATGATGAAGACCGCGGAGCCTCGCTTAGAGTGTGCTCCAGAGCCCGTGTTGTCCTCACTAGTTCGGCCCGTATATTTTCTGCAGTTTTGTTCCGCATTTTTAATGGCAAATGGGTCATTTTCCTTCACCCCACAGCTCCATAACACGGAATTAAAACTCCAAATAGAAAAATCACTCATTCTTTTCCCCAAATCATCTCTAGAACAAGCCCTAGCTTCATCTAGTTCAAGAAACAAACCTTAGGAATTCACCCCAATCTCTACGAAGTTAGCAATTAAGGTATGTGAAGTGTGCATCCAAGGGTTCCTTCCACCCTTGGATTTCAAGAAACTATTTTTAAAAATTTCAAGTGTATTGATTTCGTGAATTTCATGTTGGGTTTGATTATAATGATTAATTGGGTTTCTAAGCCATGTTTTATTACAAGTTTCATGTGTAGTTAATTGATATATGTGTAGTATCATGTGAATCCATTTTAAACCCTTGAATGTGTAAATTTATTGTGGTAATCATGATGCATTAGCATGTTGTTCATTCCCAAGTATAAGGTTATGCCTTCCATGTATTTGACAAAATGCCCAAGTTAATAAATTGTGCATTGTGGTCCACTGGTGACCTTATGATGAATTCATGCTAGAACTACATGTTCCAAATTTGGTCCCATGTTAAAGCTATACTTTGTAAGTGATTGATGGAATGTCCATGTGAATTTAATAGTGAAATTATGATATCCTAGCATGTATGTCCATTCATTTACAAGCCCAAGATTATGGCAAAAAGGTTTCAGTGAGTACATTGTGAATAGTTGACTATTGTCATGTTATCAAGAAGTATCGTGTCTTAGTATTATCTATGCTATCGAGACCTAACAATTTAGCTTTTTACCTTAAGCCAGTGTAGGCATAGAATAGTATCAGTCATGTCATGATCAGTAGTACTCTCAGTTAGATACAAAACTCAATAGAACTCAGTCAGTTACAGAACCTAGGAAAAATTCAGTAAACTCAGTATTAGTCCAGTTTAGTGTCTTTCAGTTGGGAGTATAATTCAGCTTCGAGTAAACCCAAGGATGGGGACTCACCTTCCAGCAGGGGGTGTCATCCTTAGAAGCAGTCCTTGCACTCTAGAACTACGTAGCCAGTATAGGTTGAGACATTAACCTGCCAGTTGAGGGTTAATGAGGTGTCTTACTTGCCAGTTGAGGGTACCACCACTCTCATTCAGAGCACCTACCAGATGAGGGTGAGTCAGCATTTTTCTTTACCCATGGAATGGTACAGACACCCTTCTAACTGAGGTTAAAGGTTGGACCTCAATCAGATCAGAGAAGGGGCATATCGGTTAGATTATTACCTCCCACAGTCTCAGTTTCAGTTCCAGTCTTAGTATAAAACTCAGTTCAGTTCTACATAAATTAGGACTGTTAGGAACACTCATTCAGTTTAGTATAGAACTCAGAATAGATCTACATAATCAGGACTGTCAGACATAGTCACTCGATTATCAGTAATATAGTATTAGTAAACTCAAATATCATTAAACCAGTGATTCAGAACTCAGTATTCAGTGTTACCATGATCTTAGTTATAGTTCAAGCATTCATGCAGGTATACTCGTTTAGTTATGTTTATGATATTCAGCCTGTTATGGTTCATGCATATGAGCCCATGCACATCAGCCTACTTCACCTAGCATACTAGTACATTCAAAGTACTGACGTATACTTTTCTCTAGCGCTATGATGTCTTATATCATAGGTTCAGATGCACGGGCTCCCTCCCGCACTTAGCAGCCCAATCCATCAGCAACAGAGTTAGTGGTGATTCCTTATAGTTTGAGGACAAATTTATCATTTCAGCTATATCACTACTCAGTTTACATCAGTAGTCGGAGTTAGTTTGGGACTTGTCCCATCAACTCCTTGTTCAGATAGTAGAGGCTTCTTAGACTAGAGTATTTCAGACAAATGTATTAGTATTCAGTACTCGATATTGATATTCAGTATTTATTTCATATTTGAACCTTTTGGCAGATTTTTGCCTAATTTTTGCATAATTACAGTATTGTTATTCAGTTATTGCAGCAGGTACCAGTCATGGGTCAGCTTGTGGTCCTTTGGGATTATGAGCACCATGTAGCATCTGGGGTGCAGACTCGGGGCATTACAAATTTGGTATCAAAGCCTAAGGTTCAACAGAGTCCTTGGAAGTTTTAAAGCCGCGTCTAGTAGAGTCTTGTGCATGGATGTGTAGCGCGCCACACTTATGGGAAGGAGGCTATTAGATGTTTTAGGAAAAATTTCCCTTCTTTCAGTAATCATGTCGTGCGGGTGAGCACAAGCTCAAGTTAAACTCTCTGTCTAATCCAACTTTCTCTTCTATTTATAGAATATGCCTCCGAAAAAGACTAAGGGAAGAGGAACGGGAGACCAGCCAGCACCTCAACCCATTCGGCCAGATCCCCTGGATGAACATGTCTCCCACACTGAATTCAGAGCAGCTTTCACTACCCTAGCTCATTTTGTGGCAGCCCAAAATGAACGCCCATCTGCCGTTTTGGCCAACCCATTGGCCAATAATACTGCAGCCAGGATTTGAGACTTCACCCAAATGAACCCTCCACCTTTTACTGGGTCTAAGTTAGATGAGGATCCTTAGAAATTTATTGATCACGTGCAAAAATTTATAGATATTATGGGGGTGACAACTAGTGAGAGTGTTGAGTTGGATGTATATCAGTTGTAGGATATGGCTCACTCATGGTTTAAATAGTGGAAAGCAGAGAGGGTAGCAGATGCAGGGCCCATAGAATAGGGGGAGTTTGCCACTCTTTTTCTTGATAGGTTCTTCCCACTAGAGTTGAAAGAAGCGAAGGTTTTGGAATTTATAAATCTGAAGTAGGGCAACATAACAGTGAAAGAGTATTCTCTCAAGTTTACTCAATTATCTAGATACGCTCCTCATGTGGTGGCAACTAGTAGGTCCAGGATGAGTAAGTTTGTGTCTGAGGTTTCTAGCACTATGGTCAAGGAGTATAGAACAGCATGCTGATTAAGGAAATTGATATATCCAGGCTCATGGTCTATGTTCGGCAAATAGAGGAGGCTAAGACTTGGGAGAAGGAGAGGGAGAATAAGAGGGCGAGAACAGGTAGTTTCAACTTTGCCCTGCCTAAGTCAGAAGGAGGAAATTGTTCTCAGTTCTGCCCAAAATCCTCAGTTCCAGCTCCATCCTCAGCCAGTTCCCCTGTTCCAAAATTCAAAGACGGCAACAAAGACAGGGCACCAGGCCCTAAGCCTCAGGGTAGTGTCAGCAGTGCCCGAACCAATCCCCTTTGCCAGAAATATGCTAGAAACCACCAGGGTATCTGCAGAGATGGTAGTGATGTGTGTTTTGGGTGTGGCAAGCCAGGTTACAGAGTTAGAGATTATCCCCAGTCAAGTTACCAAGGTCAACATAATTGTCCCCTAGTCAAGTCAGGTCGCCCGAATTAGAAGGGTACCTCTTCCAGTGCCACTAGTGGTCAACGCCCAAATAGACACTATGCCCTTCAGTCTCGACAGGATCAGGAAACTTCACCTGATGTGGTCATTGGTACATTATGAGTTTATCATTTACATATTTATGCATTGCTAGATCCAAGAGCTTCTTTGTCTTTTTTTACTCCCTATATAGCTGTTGACTTTTGAGTCAGTCCCGAAATTCTAGTAGAGCCTTTCTCAATCTCTACCCTAGTGGGTAAATCTATCATAGCCTGATGAGTATACAGGAACTGTACGAGTATGGTATCTCATAAAGTCACCTCAGCAGACTTAGTCAAATTAAAGATGATCGATTTCGATGTCATTCTCGGCATAGATTGGATTCATTCCTTTTATAACTCGGTCGACTGCAAAAATAGAATTATCTAGTTTTAGTTTCCAAATGAGCCCATCCTAGAGTGGAGAATTGTACTTCAGCACTTAGGGGTCAGCTTATTTCCTACTTAAGGACAAGAAAAATGATATCTAAGCGGTGTGTCTACCATCTCATTTGAGTCAAGTACTCTAGCTCAGAAACCCCTAATCTTGAATCAGTGTCTATACCATGTGAATTCCCAGATGTATTTCCCAAAGATCTTCCCGGAGTTCCTCTCGAAAGGGAAATTAACTTCGGAATATACCTTCTTCCAGATACTCAGCCTATCTTTATTTTGCCACATAGAATGGCTCCAGCAGAACTTAAGGAGTTAAAAGAACAGTTGAAGGATCTCTTAGATAAGGAATTCATCAGTCTCAATGTGTTCTCATGGGGTGCACCAGTTCTATTCATGCATAAGAAAGATGGTTCCCCAAGAATGTGTATCGACTACCATTAGCTAAATAAACTTACGGTCAAGAACAAGTATCCACTCCCTATAATCGATGACTTATTTGACCAAATTCAGGGTGCCAGTTACTTTTCCAAGATAGATCTTAGATCAGGCTATCATCAGCTCAGAGTCGGGGAATGTGTCATCCTAAAAATAGCCTTTAGAACTCGGTATAGTCACTTTGAATTCTTAGTCATGTCATTTGGTCTTACCAATACCCCAACAGCTTTCATGGACTTGATGAATAATGTGTTAAAGCAATACTTGGACATGTTTATCATAGTCTTCATAGATGACATTCTTGTCTACTCCCGTAGTGAGCATGATCATGTAGACCATCTCTGAATAGTATTATAGACTCTCAGAAACTATCAACTATTCGCCAAATTCAATAAGTGTAAATTTTGGCTAAGGTCAGTAGCTTTTCTTGGTCATATCATTTCTGGTGATGGCATTAGAGTTGATCCCCAAAAGTATAAAGCAGTAAGAAACTGGATCAAACCCATCTCTCCATCAGATATCTAGAATTTCTTGGGTTTTGCTGGCTATTACCGATGGTACATTGAGAGATTTTCATCTATTCCATCCCTTATGTCTAGATTTAATTAGAAGAAGGTCAAATTTCAGTGGTCAGATTCTTGTGAGAAGAGTTTTCAGGAGTTAAAGACTCGACTCACTACAGTCTTAGTTTTGACTCTACCAGATGGTTCAGATGTCTTTGTTGTGTATTGCGATGCATCCAAAGTTGGTTTGGGGTGTGTTTTCATACAAATAGGTAAGGTCATAGCCTACGCCTCTAGACATCTCAAACCCCATGAAAAGAAATATCCTACTCATGATCTTGAGTTAGCAGTAGTAGTATTTACCTTAAATACTTGGAGGCACTATTTGTATGGTGTGCATATTGATATGTTCACTGACCATAAAAGCCCACAATATGTGTTCTCTCAGAAAGACCTAAACCTCTGTCAGAGAAGGTGGTTGGAGTTATTGAAGGACTATGACATGAGTGTTCTATACTATCTGGGCAAAGTCAATGTAGTGGTTAATGCTCTTAGTAGGATGTTTATAGGTTTTATTGCTCACGTGGATGATTGTAGGAAGAAGTTAGCTTAGGAAGTTCATCAGCTTGCCTGACTAAGTGTTCGCTAAGTTTATTCAGCAGAAGGTAGTGTATGGGTAGAGAGTAGTTCAAAATCATCCCTGGTTTACTAAGTGGAGGAAAAGCAGGATAGGGATCCCAACCTAGTTAAATTGAAACAATCAATCAGTGATCAAAAGATAAAGGTTTTCTCCCAAGGAGGAGATGGTGAATTACATTGTTAGGGTCGGTTATGTGTGCTAGGTATAGATGACTTGAGACAACGGATTCTTGCAAAAGCGCATGGTGCACATTACTCTATTCATCCAGGGGGCACTAAGATATACCATGATTTGTGGGAGATTTATTGTTGGAGTGGGATGAATAGGGACATTACAGAGTTTATAGATAAGTGCTCGACATATCAGCAGGTTAAGATTGAGCACCAAAAACTTAGTAGGTTTTTGCAGGAGGTCAGTATTCCCCACTTGGAAGTGGGAAGTGGTGAACATGGATTTTGTGATGGGTTTGCCTCGTACTCATCGTCAGCACGATTCCGTTTGGGTCATTATAGATAGGATGACCAAATAAGCATATTTCCTACCAATTCATACCTCTTATCGGCCGATGACTATGCAAACTCTATGTCAGAGAGTTAGTCAGATTGCATAGAGTTCCGTTATCTATTATCTCAGATAGAGGTACGCAGTTCACCTTTCATTTCTAGAAGGCATTCCAAAATGTCTTGGTACCCAAGTCTACCTTATTACAACTTTTCACCCTCAGACAGATGGTCAAGCAGAAAGTACCATTCATACTTTAGAGGATATGCTGTGAGCGTGTGAGATAGACTTTAAAGGTAGTTGGGATGACCACTTGCCTTTGATTGAGTTCACATATAACAACAACTATCATTCCAGCATTCAGATGGCTCCATTTAAGGCGCTCTATAGGAAGAGATGTTGATCTCCCATTAGTTGATTTGAAGTGGGTGAGGCCGCAGTAGTAGGGCCTGACTTGGTATTTGATACCTTAAAAAAGTTCAGTTGATTAGGGAAAGGCTTAAGATAGCTTAGAGCCGATAGAAATCATATGCAAATGTGCGTAAAAAGGATTTCGAGTTCGAGATTGGTGACTATATGTATTTGAAGATCTCTCCTATGAAAGGAGTGAAGAGATATGGCAAGAAGGGGAGTCTCAGTCCCCAATATATTGATCCTTACAAAATTCTCAGCCATTTAAAAAAGGTAGCTTACGAGCTTGAGTTGCCTTCAGACTTAGCTTCAGTCCATCCAGTGTTCCATGTCTCCTTGCTAAAGAAATGCATAGGTGACCCAGTAGTTGTAGTCCCTGTAGGGAATATAGACATTCAGAACAGTATCTCTTATGAGGAAATTCTAGTCAAAATCCTTGATCACTAGATTTGCAGACTGAGGAATAAAGAGGTCCCTATAGTCAAAGTTCTTTGGCGGAACCAATCCATTGAGGGAGCTACTTGAGAAGAAGAAGTAGATATGCCGATCAAGTCTCCTCACCTCTTCTTTGCGAACTCAGAATCAGCCCAAGGTAAAAATTTTCCATAAACTTACTCAGTTTCATGCTCAGATTTCCCTTACAAAATTGGTATCAGTTACCATTGCATATTCAATCATACATTAATGAATCAGTTTAGTCATGTATTCATGCATCAGATATGCATGTTCAGTATGTCAGTAATGACAGTCATGTAATCATGTTCAGTTGTGAATGTTTGGTACATGAATTTAGTCTATCACTATTCTCAGCCTAGTCAGTTTCATTCGAGGATGAATGTTCCCAAGGGGTAGATATTATAAGACCCCACAAAAATCCTAAGCGTAACTCAGTCGCTTAGAGCTAGATAAGGGGGAGCCAGACTTAGAAAATTTCAGCCAAGTGTTAGAACTTAGTCTTTTCTAAAGCCCTCAAACTTTAAGGAATTTATTTACGACCTTCCCGACCTCCAAAAGTAAGTTTTTAAGTTGATTCATGATCGTGAGAGTCAATAGAACACCTCGGGTGAGTTTTAGAATTTTTGAACAAGCGTAAGGGCTTGTTTGAAACTCCAAAACAGCAGCTCAAGGAAATTAGCCCGCGGCACCTCGCTCAGTCCAGTGCTAGGTTAAGATCGCGATGGAGACCACGACACCTCACCTAGAGCGGTGCTCCAGAGACCATGACGCCCTGGCTAGTCCGTCTCGTATATTTTTTGTAGTTTTGTTTCATATTTTAAGGGAAAATAGGTGGTTTTCCTTTACCCCACACTCTATAACACGGGAGTAAAGCCCCAAATAGAAAAATCACTCATTTATTTCACAAGATCCTCTCAAGAAGAAGCCCTAGCATAATCTAGTTCAAGAAACAAACCTCAAGAATTCACCCCCAATCTCCATGAAGTTAGGAATTAAGGTATGTGAAGTGCAGTGTTCATCCAAGGGTTCCTTCCACCCTTGGATTTCAAGAAACTATTTTTAAAAACTTCAAGTGTATTGATTTGATGAATTCCATGTTGGGTTTGATTATAATGATTAATTGGGTTTCTAATCCATGTTTTATTATAAGTTTCATGTGTAGTTAATTGATATATGTGTAGTAGTATCATGTGAATCCATTTTAAACCCTTAAATGTGTAAATTTATTGTGGTAGTCATGATGCATTAGCATGTTGTTCATGCCCAAGTATCAGGTTATGCCTTCCATGTGTTTGACAAAATGCCTAAGTGAATAAATTATGCATTGTGGTCCACTTATGATGAATTCATGCTAGAACTACATGTTCCAAATTTGCTCCTATGTTAAAGATATACTTTTTAAGTGATTGATGGAATATCCATGAGAATTGAATAGTAAAATTAAGATATGCTAGCATACGTTTCCATTCATGTACAAGCCCAAAAATATGGCAAAAATGTTTCAGTGACTCCATTATGAATAGTTGACTGTTGTCATATTATTAAGAAGTGTCCTGTCTTAGTATTATCTATGCTATCGAGTCCTGGGGGTATTTAATACCATACAATTTTGATGTTTACCTAGAGCTAGTGTTCGTACAAAATAGTATCAGTCATGTCATGATAATTAGTACTCTCAGTCAGGTACGAAACTCAGTAGAACTTAGTCAGTTACAAAACTCAGGAAAATTTAGTAAACTCAGTATCAGTCCAGTTCAGTTCAGTACATCAGTTCAGTGTCTTTTAGTTAGAAGTATGATTCAACACCAAGTGAACCCAAGGATGGGGACTCACCTGCCAGTAGAGAGTGTGATCCTTAGAAGCAGTCCTTGAATTCCAGAACTATGTAGCCAGCATAGGTTGAGACATCAACCTACCATTTGAGGGTTGATGAGGTGTCTTACCTGCCAATTGAGGGTACCACCACTCTCATTCAGAGCACCTTCCAAATAAGGGTGACTCAACATTTGCCTTTACCTGTGGCATGGTACTGACACCCTTCTAACTGGGGTTACATGTCAGATCCCAAATCAGTTCAAAGAAGGGGCATGTCAGTTAGATGATTACCTCCCATAGTCTCAGTTTCACTTCCAGTCTCAGTATAGAACTCAGTTCAGTTCTACAGAAATTAGGACTGTTAGGCACAGTCACTCAGTTCAGTACAAAACTCAGAATAGTTTCACAAAATCAGGACTGTCAGACACAGTCACTCAGTTATTAGTAATACAGTATTAGTAAACTCAAATATCAGTATACCAGTGATTTAGAACTCAGTATTCAGTGTTACGATAATCTCAGTTACAGTTCAAGCATTCATGTATGTACTCTCATTCAGTTATGTTCATGTTATTCATTCAGTTATTGTTCATGCATATGAACCCATGCACATTAGCCTACCTCACTTAGCATACCAGTACATTCAAAGTACTGACAAATACTTTTCTCTTATGCTATGATGTCTTATATCATAGATTCAGATGCACGGTCTTCTGACTGTACTTAGCAGCCTAATCCATCTGAAGCAGAGTTAGTGGTGAGTGCTCATAGTTCGAGGACAAATTTATCATTTTAGTTATATCAGTACTCAGTTTACTTCAGTAGTCGGAGTTAGTTGTGGACTTGTCCCATTAGCTCCTTGTTCAGATAGTAGATGCTTTTCAGACTAGATTATTTTAGATAGATGTATCATCATTCACTTCTCAGTATTGATATTCAGTATTTATTTCATATTTGAACCTTTTGGCAGATATCTGCCTAATTTTCACATAATTACAGTATTGTTATTCAGTTATTGTAGCAGGTACCAGTCATGGGTTAGCTTGTGGTCCTTTTGGATTATAAGCACCGTGTAGTGTCCGAGTGTAGACTCGTGATGTTACATTATAGTTTCCCAACCTCTAATCCTTTACCTAAGTTAAACCTTACAACTACATCATTGAGTGGGGATGTAATAGTTCACTTAAGTTCTTTACAAATATCATCCTATGTGTGAAACAAGTAAGGCATCTAATTACATTCCTATCCTAGATACTAATTTGAATTCCTTGTTTCATAAAGAAATGCAAACCATACTCTGCTTATTCTCATGTTCTATCTCCCTATTCCCTCTCTCGAGATTACAAGGTTGACAAGAATAAACAAACAACCAATAATGATAAGAAAAACAACAAACTTAATTCAATACAAAAGTAATCATGATCACGGCCTTAACCCCGGAAATGGAGTTTTAGCCTTTAATGGAAATATTCATCATCCAATCCTTTGGATTGATGATACAAACCATAAAGAAAACTAAAGTAAAGAGATATTAACCCTAAAAAGAAGTTGTGGTAGCCTCATTAATCCCCTAAGAAATCCAAAAGTAAGTAAAAACGTGTATAAGGTCCTATTTATAATAGAAGAAATAGCCCATGCCTTGTTGAACAAAGAAACAATTTTTGGTCATCTGTGAACCACCCAGTGATTAACACGTTGGAGGGCGTTGAGTTGCATCAAAATCACATCTGTTCATTGTTTTGGGTGACTTATGAATCCATTATGTGGAGCACATGCCCAGAATCCTTCTCACACATCCAAACTCTCTCAATACTTTTCAGGTATCCAAATTGGCATCAAGCTGCATTTTGTGCTTCCATGATCTATTCCAAGCCTTTTTGAGTTGTTTCCACTTGATTTTTAGATTATAAATACTTTATATATCATAATAATCCATTAAAAATCATAATATATCATTAAACAAAATAATTTAGAGCTCAAAACAATACAACATCCTCAAGATGAACTAGAAACACGAGCTAAGCATAGGCTAAATTCACATTGAGCTTTAACTTATTGTTTTGACTCTTTTCTTGATCCAATTGACCCTTGAACATTATAACTAAATTTTTTTACATATAAATACATAATAACAACCTTATTAAATCATTAAAACACATGAGAACCCAACACAATAGACTAGAAAAACACCTAGCTAAAGCTAGTTATACTAGTTTTCTTGGTTGAACTCTAAATGCTCAAATTGAATCAAAACTCATGTGAAACCACCATTAAACATTGTAAACACATACTTGGACACATAAATTCTCATTTATATCATTCTCAACCCATTAATCACATGAATCATCCTCAAAACAAGGCTAAATAGGCTAGAATAGTAGCACTAGAATGCATAAATACACCCAACATCACTGCAGCTATCATATCACCCATACAGGAGATACCCAATGGTTGTCCAATCTTTTGGACCTGATTGAAAGGGTCTTGATAAGTTTGTAGGCAAGCTACCTGTGCTGCATGTATATCATCTTTCTCTTTTCTCCTCTTTCTTATCTTCCCCTATCTTTCTCCACCCTCATCATCAATAGTTTTTTCTTTACCTATTATTCCCCAATCTGCCACATCCTCAATAGGGATCTTTGCAATGATCAGGTAACTAGGGAACGACTTTAAAGTTATGTCCTCAATAGCAGCTTAGAGTATGACTAACTTCGCATGTATGCCTGCTTGATCTGGAGCCTGAACGCCTGCAGTTTTTTGCAAATCCACTGCTGAAAATTATCAAACTGAGTTTACATACCCTACATATCACTCTTAATCACCTTCTTCACCCAAGGATGCACCCCTCCTTAATATTAGTCACTCATCTCTCGATGGTGACCAATCTCTTTAGTATACTGGTGAGAAAATCTGGGGACCAAAGTATAGCCACCTGGAGAGGATGGGAAGTGGATAGTCTTGATGTTAGAGGAGGCAAGGTCTGTGATGATCCTACAGTATCAGTGGAGGCCTGTGGCTTAGCTCAATCAATCTTATTGGATACATCTCCAAGTCAATAAAACCTCGAGTATCAATATCCATCTGCCGGCTGGACTGGAAAACTGCCTGAAGAAGTGAAGCACCAATTTTGGCCTTTGAGATTAGGTTGGCATTATCCCTAACCAACCCTGAATCAGTGGTTCGATGGACTGTCATATTGTGATCAACCTCTAGGATTATCGACACCTGATGTGCTATAGTTTTATAGCACTTTCAGTTCTTAAAATGATGAAAATAGGCAAGTTACTTAGGGTTTTTGATAGATGTGATGTGTTTTGTGTTATTTTTTGTAGAAAATTAGGTTATGGAAATGTTATGAAGAAAAAGAGTGAAAATTAAAGTTTTGGACCAGTGAAGTAGGCACCTACGAACCATTTATACTACCTACAGGATGTAGCTTCTAGAGTATGTATCAGAGAAGCTGAAAAATAAAGAATCAAAAGTAGAAAAAGTTGACTCGGCCACCTATGGAGGGAACCTATGGAGGTAGGTACCACCTATGATTCATAAGTGACAGAATATGTTGCCGAATAGACAAGTAAAGTGAATATTCAAAATATTTTAAGGCCCTAGTACCTACGTGGGACCACCTATAGCCCTAGTTGCCACCTACGGTCCGTAGGTATAGGTGTCCTAGTAAGTGTCCACCGACCTCATTTTTTCTTCTTTGTTCAGGAGTTGTTTCTGAGGGTTTCCAAGTATTCTATATATAGACTTTTGATGTTTTTAGTTAGTTTATGCACTCTTGGTGCTTAAAAAACATATATTTTATTCCAGGATTCAATTTTGATCTTGGAATTGTTTTGTATTGATTTTGGTTGATCATTCTATTGAAGACTTTCGGTTTTATTTGTTAATTATTGTAAGATTGTTTGAATGCTTTCAATTATTAATTCCTTTGATTTTCTCATTACAATGACCATCTAATTCTCTCAACTATGATTTTGGGAACCCTGTCTAAGTAATGAAGTAGGGGAAGTGTTTAATCCTTCTAGATTGTTGTTGCTGCATATGTTATAATTTTCCTTGAGTTTATTGATTTCTTAATGGTTGCAAATTCTAGGACCCAACTTGTATTTATTATGAACCCTAGAGAGAGGTAGATATTGGGGAAAAGAGATCACAATAGTGATTTATATTTAATTGCCAAAATAATCTTATCTGTATTATCTACTTAAGATGATTAACTTACATCGAATCAACTTAAGTATGAAAGGATATAGTTTAAAGTATGGTCTAAGGTAGGGGTTAGTAAGGCGACACTCTAAGATCAAGAGAAAATGAGTGAAATACACCAAAATATGCTGAGAGGAGGTTGGTGATACATAATATTTCAAATTCTACATGTATAACAACTTTATAGTTGGATTGAGAATGAGAAGCCTACAAAGTTATAAGCCAGGGGAATATAAGCCTAGTGTTTGTTTATGACTATTTAAAACCAAAGAATTGAGTTCGGTTATTATCTACAACTGTCAACCCCTCATTTACTTTTTAGTAATGTTGTTGACTTTAGCAAACTAGAGAGAGATAATTCACATAATCCCTTGGGATTCGACCTCAAACTTGTTGGGTTACTATATTTTTCATTGGACTCTTTAGCCTTGTTGGACGCGTAGCTTTGGGTGACATTAAAATTTCGGCACTATTACCGGGGAATACAATATGATTATTTATTTAAGGTTGTTGAAGTTTTTGGGTTTTTATTTTTTATTTTTAGTTGGGTGTATGCCAATGTATGCCTAAAACCAGGATTGATGGCAATCCCTTACTTCCACTGCATCATAACTAAAGAGAATTTTAAAGCCAAATCGTATGATGATAGAATACGTATGTGATGGTTATCTTGAAGGGGCTTGAGATAATCCTAATATTGTGCCTCCCCTTACTGTAAATATTTAAAATATTATTGATCAGAGAATTAAGTAGTTATTAGTGGAAGTTACTAACCAAAGGAGGGAAACAAATTGTCTAGCAGCACTTGGCAGAAATTGAGATAGAGCTAGAGGTGGTAGAGCTCAAGTAATCCTAACCTACTAATACTTACTTCCATATGATAATCCAAAGGAGGATATGGGTTATGTTGAGCCTGCCGAGACAGGATCCATCATTCCTCCTTCTTTGCCACCAAGTGTTAAGTTCGACATTACTAGTGTTATGATCTAACTCTTAAACCTAAAAGGTGTGTTTGTGGGCTTGGATATGGATGACGTAAACATGCATCTTGTAAACTTTATTGGGATCCATATTTCATACACTATACCTAGGGGAGATCAGGAAGCACTAAGACTAAGGTTGTTCCCTTTTTCGTTAACTGGTGAAGCTTTATTGTGGTTACTGGAACTTTTTCGAGGATCAATTACTACTTGGAATGAGTTGCGCAGGCAGATTTTAGATTTTTTTCCCTTTGCCCAGAATGTTGCTATTGAAAGACGAGATATATAAATTCAGGTAGCTACATTCTAAGTCGATGTATGCATATTGGTTTTGGCTTAAGAAGATGTTTAGCATGGTACCCAATCATTGCATTTTAGGACTAATATGGTTGAAATATTTAAACGAGCCCTGACTATCAATTCTCAAGCTATGGAAAATATGACCACTTGTGGAGCATTCTTATATCTACGTTGGGAAGTAGCATCAAATAGTTTAGACTAGATCTCTATCACCGACCGAGGATGGCATATGCAGTAGGTGGAGAGAGGTGCTGGAAATTATGACATTGGGGATTCCAATATGCATTGATTGGTTAATGATTCTATGACAAAAGAGATTGCACAGCTTAGAACTGACATTGGGCTCCTGAAAAAGAAATTTGCAACAATGAATCCTGAGAAGGTAAATAAAGTAGGTTCATAGGGTAAGGCCTATATATCAAATGATTCTTTTTTAGAAGAAGGGGAAAAATATCTAGATCATGAGTTGAAGGGTTTCCAAGACAAGAAGCTAGGAAACTAATATTAGAACTATTATTGAGATAGGTACAAAGATTAAAATAAGGAGTGTGATGGTGATTGGAGAAGAAAAGATGACTATAAGGAGAAGAGAGATAGGAATGTTACACCAGGAAGATTCGACACTGAGTTCGGGATTGAAGCTATGCTGTCAAAGCTCTTTAAGGGTCAGAAAAGTCCAGAAAACTTTCCTTAAGGAGATTAAGAAAAACATCTCAGGATTGACCCAAAAGATAGAATTGGATGCAACCATAATGCAATTAGAGCAGTAGTTTGGGCAAATGTCGACAACTTTGAATCAGAGGTAGTTGGGTACCCTTTCGAGCAACACAATTAAAAATTCTAAGAATGATAGTCATTGTCTAGATGTCACCACTCAGGGTGGTAAGTCTACCATTGATCCCCCTTTACCTACTACTGATAAGTCGAGGAATTATAGTGATGTGGTTGATGAGAGTCTTAAAGCTGAGTCAGAGAAGGTGACATATGTTAATGCTAATTCTATGAAGGACAAAGGTAAGGGCAAGGTCAATGAGCCTTTAGTAGAGAGAATTCTATGACCCCTTCCATCTTCTCCTCGAGGATGAAGTTGAAGAAGGAAGAAAGGAATTTTAAGAAGTTTATTGCAATGGTGAAAGAGTTGATCTTGAACATCCCTCTTCTTGAGGCTTTGGAGAAGATGATCGGTTCTACCATATTTATGAAGGAGTTTGTTACAAATGACAGAGTTGTGTGTTATGAGGATGTTGGTGGATTGCACCACTATAGTGTAGTTAATTCTAGATCTCTGCCGAAAAGAAGGGTGATCTCGGAGCATTCATGATCCCAGGCGCCATTGGGACATTCAGGTTTGCCAAAGCATTATGTGACTTGGGAGCCAACATTAATTTGATGTTGCTAGTTATATTCAAGAAATTGGGCTTGAGCCCTCCAGAACCGATGATAATGCAGTTATTGATGGTAGACCGCACAGTGAAGAAACCCATTGGCATATCATTTGATGTGTTAGTAAAAGTTGATAACTTTATTTTTTGGTTGACTTTATTATCCTAGATTGTGAAGTTGACTTTGAGTTGCCCATCATATTGGGAAGGCCATTCGTGGACGTGTAGAGCGATAGTTGATATGGAGAAGAGAGAGATCATGTTTAGAGTTAATAATCAGGAAGTCACATTCAATATCCGCTGAACTATGAATCATCCAAGTGACATGGGGGTGATGTCGGTTAGTCATTGTGTTGATGACCTAAAAGGTTATTCTTTTGGGTACAGTGGTAAATTCTGAGTAATCATGATACCCACGTCTTATTGTGAAGTCAAATCAAATGCAGCATGGAAGGCAACCATGGTCTTTTTAGTTAAGTCTGAGTAGCCAACTTAGCCATCTCATGCCGCGATGTTAAATCAAGCACTGAGTGGGAGGCAAACCCACTATTTTAGTTTTCATGTTGTTTCTTTTTTAGGTAAAATAGCATGAGGGACAACTAGGAACATGGTAATACTTTGCTCAATTCAAAATATTCCAGGTTAAGGGACTGTATGACTAACTCATGAAGGTCTGAAGTCGCACTAGGGCTAGGTAAGTTGTATATTGAATGACAAAAAGAAATTTTGAGGATTTTTAGGATCTCTGGACTTTAACTTTCGAACAAACTTATGATGTCGTAATTACCACTTACGACCTCATAAGTAGAATAATAAGTATTAGAATGAAAAGTCTAGAGAACAAAAACAGGATCAAAAAATTTTTTGCCACCTACGATCATTGTGGTGTCGTAAGTGCCAAAATTTTAGGCCTATTTTTTTCACAAACCGGTCCTAACCCGACCCTAACCAGCCTAAACCTGACACCACTAGGGCTATTTAAGTCCCTAAACCAAACCTAAATCCTACTGAACCTCAAAATATCTCTTTCTATCTAAAATACAAACCTCCCCACTTTCCCCACATTTTATATAAGGCATGAACATTAATTTGACTCAATACCAACTTGTCAATATTTCACGTTAAAGCTAGGGTTTCTTAATATTTTCAATTTTCATTTCTGATTCTTGAAACAAAAGGTAAATATTCATGGCTCTTAATAATAGTAATTGTGCTAAATTTGAAATAAGTGAGTTGGTATTTTTATTTTCATTTAAAATACGTGGACATCATCAAACTTGTATGTAGGAGCCTAGAATTTTCCTAAAATATTAAAGTGGACTATTTTTCGTTAATAAATATTCTATAATCATGCCTCGAACAAAAGAAGAAGTTGAAAAGGCCAGGGAATCCCAAGAATTTTGTATGCCATATTTGTTTTTAAAAGTTCATCTTAACGGAATGTGCAAAAATTAGACTTGTTTGGACTGAGTATATGTTATAAGGATGTGAAGTTTTGGAAAACTTTGAAGTTTCACAATTTTGATTTTTTCTTCAAATTTTGCAGCCCCTTATTTTCCTTCGGGTACTAACACTTGGTTATTAAGGTATACATGGAACAAAAGGCTTCAAAAAAGAAGGAAGGACCAGCGAGGCAATGCGGCGAGTCCTCTAAAAGCAGCTCGGTGGAGGAATACCCAATTTGTCCATCTAGAGCCACAGACTAGGGCTTAGAAGAAGGCTACAATGAGATAATTATTAGAGCTACTCTAGGTATCCAGATCCAAATAATGTCATAGTAGGAAAGATGACCTATTTCTACTTATCCTAGGGCTCATCCATAGGTAGCATACAAGTACCCTAGCTGAGGATGAAGTCATCCAAGATTTCACCGCCACACTCTTCCCAGTCTGAGGAGGGAAAGGATGATGATGATGCGGAGGTGGAGTCTGAGTCATATTTAGAGGCAGCTAGATAGGACCCCCAGTCTAAGGAAGGGTCCCAAGATTAATCCATAGTATAAATTCTCAAGCCATCATCTATAGTACGTAAGTCTAAGGAGGGTACAACATAGATATCCTATCAGGAGCCATCATCTCAGACAACCTAGGCTTTCGACCCTCCTCACATATCGATTGAGAATCTTGATAAGGTGAGCCAGAGGTGGTGTGTTGATAGTCTACAGACTATTTATGAGTATTTCATCATTGTGACTGTGATCGACCAACTCAAGAGGGCTATTTAGGAGGAGATACTGAGTTATCCGAGTTGGCTGGAGCATTACTTTCGCAGTCTTTGTTTGATAGGTATCAATGGGGGTGGATGACTATACCTCGGGGTTCATATATCTAGGCATTAATGCATGCATTTTATGCTACCTATGGACCACTTCCATAGGCGGTAGAGATATAGAGTATCCCAGTTAGAGTGGACACTAGTGAAGGGGTCATAGTTGATATTTTAGCAATGACCATCCACCGAGTTCTATTTGAACTAAATTATATAGCTCTTATGTCTACAATAGAGTGTGATTGTCGATTGATATTGGTGCATGACAAATACAATATGCGAAATACTGAGTATAAGAGTGAGAAGGTAGTTTAGCGAGATGGATCGCCAGTTTTATTTCACCCCTTGGTGACAGATGCCCCATGGGTTGAGGAGAAAGGTATGATTAATAAGGAAATACTAAATTTCACCATAAATTTTGGTGGCTTGTGAGGCGTTATCATTTATGTTCGATACTATAGACAACTTACTCACATGGGATGGTGCAATACTTATTGCGCGCACAATGTCTCATTATAATATTTATTTTTCAGCCATTATTAGATTTGAGCTTCATGAGTGGGCATTTGGTGATATAATGACGCTGCTCTTTCCCTTTCTTGTACAGTTACTGTGTAATGAGGTCGGTTTGCTTGAGATTCTAGGAGTTTACCACAGGTTTAAGGTGAGGGATGTGGACTAGAAGTGTATGATCAAGGATCCAGCAAACTTAATCATTGCCCAGAGATCTCGTGCACCTTCGATAGTGATTCCAACCCGATCTGAGGGCCCATTAGTTTCTGCGGAGCAGAGTGATAGACAAGGTTGAGATATTGATGTATGGATTTTGAGATGGGGGAGCAGAGAGAGGCACATTAAATGAGAACTCAGGGTGAGGGGACTCCATCTATATCTTCTTCAGTCCCAGCTTTCACTTCAGAGCCAGTTGGGATATCTTTAGTGCCCCCTCGCCCCTCTACTAAAACTACTGCCACAGGGATGGTGTTGATATCCCAAGAGTATAGAGCATAGTAGAGAGTCAGCATGCTAATACCACCAAGATAGAGAATGTTGAGGCCAAGGTGGCATGATAGTATGTGCAGATTCGGCCTTAGGTCCGAACGACACTAAAGGCGGTAGAGACTAAATTACTGGTTGTATACAACGCTAAGCTATCAAATCTTTGAGTTGAGTTGCATGACCATTATATGCTTTTAAGGGACGAGTGTCAGCCTAATTTAGTGAAATTAAGTCACTAAATCTAAGTGATATTTGGGAGGAGGTGGCCATAATACGGGCAGAGATACACTCTCTTACTAAGAGCAATATTCTGGCCATCCCTCCATTTATATCTCCAGTTGTTTAGTCGGCACCTCCACGTGGACCTAGAATTTTTTATTTACTTATGGAGGATGATGATACGGTACCTATAGTTGGGACTAAGAGAGGAAGAAAGGAGGTTTTGTAGGATCCCGACTTACCACTTGATCAGGCCATAAAATATGTCACACATAATTCGAGGGATATTTACTTTGTTGATAGGTAAATGTATGTTGATCTAGCTATTATTGTATCCTCTAGTAGTGCACCACCAGCACCACTACTATCTCTTCTAGTCGAGATACCCCCACACGGAGATGAGCATGACACGAATGCCTAGCACATCCCAGGTATGTCCTCACTCCCTTATTTTATATTTGTTTTCACGTACTGAGATGGTGTGTAGTCTTTTAGTTAGAGGTGGGATAGTAGAACCGATATGTCTAGGTTAATATTGTATCATATCATGTTTTGTTTCATATTGTATTATGTTTTAGTGTACTTAGGAGATTTTTGAGTATCTAGGGAAGTTGACATATTTTTTTTATGATACCCCTCCAATAATGTGTTTTAGAATTATGGATGTGTATATGTATGTGTCACGCCTCAAATACTATTGGGGCAGACAGGCACCCGTAGCCGTAAAGGCCCGAGAGAACCAATTCATAACCTTATACTTCCCATGCATGTAACTGTAACAACCAAATGTTCTGACAACATAATATTATGCATCGATGAAATTAACTACACATACACTCCCAAAACTGATATGTACAACACTTGGCCGGTGGGGCCACCATGTCTAAAATCAGGACACTACCATAACTTTACATTAGTCTACAAAGCCTCTAGAAGATACATAGACTTAGTCAGGGTCGGGACAAACCCCCGCCCTACTCTTGACTTACTGTACAATACCAAAATATATGGAGCAGACTCGGAAAGCCCCGAATCAACCTGGAGCTCACCAATAGTCCTTGAACAACCTGCGCTCCTACTAGTGAGTTGTATGAGCTGAAGTGCCTCTGCCTGCAGCTTGAAATGCAGGTCCCCCGTGAGGGACGTCAGTACAAAAATATGTACTGAATATGTAAGGCAGAAAGTAGCAACACACTTGATACAAAAGCTCAATAGAAATCCGATACAAGTGTATAAGGAGTACTAGTAGACCACCTTTATAAATACTTGTGGGACAATGTACATTACATTCGTTCTTCATTTTACCTTCTTACTTCATAATCTTTGTAATCCATATAATGCAAATGACCAGCTAATCAGTGGTAAAAAGATAAATTAGGATCGGCCCATGCTAGGCTTACGCCCCTGAGCTGCCACCTATATAAAGATTGGGATCGGCCCATGCTAGGCTTATGCCCCTGAGCTACCACCCACAAATAAAGGTATCGAGATCGGCCCATGCTAGGCAAGTTCCCCTGAGCTGCCACTCATCATTTTACAGATTTGCATTACTTAGTTTATTTAGCCTTTGAGATTGTTACTTTGGTGGTCATCACATTATGGTACCTTGAACCAGTAATACGTTAATAAGAGACATGTAAATAGACACTTAATGCAACAACAATGAGGTAGGGAGCTGTTGGCATACAAATAAAGTGTTTAGGAGCTGAAATAACACATGGGTCTTATTTGAACAAACGGAGAACTCCTGAAATTTTCTAGTGAAGATAGACGCGCAATTTAATAATAAGCACGTATTGAGGTGTTCTAATGCGTTAGAGAGTGGGAACAAGGTCATTGGATACATGGAGTTTAATATGCTACCATTATGTATCACTTTGTTATAGGATAACCTCGGAAACTTGCTTGAGGGAACAATGGTACGACTTCATGCCAAAGAGTGTGAAATAAGTATGCCTTACATACCTGGTTATTTGACTCCGAAACTAGCCCGACTTGACTTCTCGCCTCTTAGATTACTTATCTACAATAGAATATATGGTAAACTAGTATTAGTAACCAATAAACACATTTGAGGTACTTAATTTCACCCAAAACAGTAACCGGGCAGCAACTATTACTCTATCAAACAAGGTTGTTATTTTAACCCTTTTTCTTTCCTCCAATTACACCCACATACCATATAGGTTCTTATAAGGTTCACCAAAACCACCTCGACTTCATTACACATTCCAAACAATACACAAAATAGATTGGACAGCAAGCATTAGTTCGGTGGTGTATCACCACATCTTTCTTCTATAATTCATTACAAACTCATCACACCTTTATCCAACTTCAACCTGGCAGTCCATAACATACACATACAAAACAGTCCACAAAACAGTCCCAAACCACTTTTATTGTAGCAATCAATTATTGAACTCTTCATCTCTTGAGTTCTCAATAACAAGACATCCATAATCCCCTCTCAAATTCACATATAAGAAAAATAAAATGGGGCAGTCACCTTACCTCAATTCAGCAACTTATTCTTTTAATTGAACTCTTCAAGAGCTTGAACTTTCCTTCACACTTAAACCAAAGAAGAAGAAAAAAAGTTCCTCAATAACAAGGAAACATGAACAAACAGCTTGTTCTATAATCAGCCATATACTTATAGTCAAACACTTATAACTTGTTTCCCTAATCTCCCATGAGATAATTAAATAAAACCTTAAGTGTTTTTCACTTACCTTGGGCTGCAAAGGGGAGGGTTTCTTCAAGAACCCTAGAAGGAAAAATAGGGTTGCTGCTCTTGTTGTTTTTGAGAGAGTAGAGAGATTTGTTGAAATATACTTCTTTTTTGTGACTTAAAAGTGAAGTAAAATGACCAGCAACTTGGCCTTTTAAAGGCCCTATCTTGTCCACCTCCTTAGCTACATTTTGGACCATAAAATTGGTCAAATTGGTCCAAGTAGGTGATGCACCTACTTAAGGGTCCAAGCTGCTAAAACTTCAAAGTAGGTGATGCACCTACTTGCATAATTTCTTGTTGGGCTCAATTATATTTGGGCCTTGGTAGATTGGTGTGTTGGGTTACTTATCCATTTTTTTTTCTTTTTTGTTCAATTTGGCCCAAATGAGTATATTAGCATAGACCCAAATCTGATCCATAGCCATGGGTCCATAAATTTGGTTCAAACAACTTAAGTAGGTGACTCACCTACTAGCTTAAATAAGTCAAGCAAGCACCTCAATATTTTGCTCCATTTTCAGCTTCTAATCCCTTTAGTCTAACCTTCAACTTATACACACTTGGTCACTTTAAACTTTAGATTCAAATACTAGCTTACGATTCCAAGTTTAAATAGTTATCTTAACGTTAACTTAGTCGCATCACACTAAACTATACGGGCATCCTCTATAATTCCATCTACACCATTAATAATTGCATAACAAATCTCATCCGTTACCTATACCAGATGATGAACCAGGTTCCATATAATTAGAATAAGTACAATCAAGATACGGGATGTTACAGTATGACCATTATAAATATCATTATGGCATTAGGATTAGGGATATGATAATCATAGCTAACTTGTGCATGAACCAGATATGTAGTAGCTTGTGATGTGACCTTGTGTCATATGTGTGTGAGATACCATTTAGTTCTCTTTGTGTGTTAAATCCAAAACTTACCTGATTAGTCTTGTCTACGTTGTACAATAGTCGGTTAGGAAACGATCCTAGGACATTTTTAAAATAAGTTCACTTTTAGCCAAAATGACCTTCCATGTGTGAATAATTTCCCTTGATCTCGATTTTGAGCCTGTATAGCCTATTTTTTCTAGTTATACCTTTCACCTTCCTATTTTTATTGCAATGATCCTATTTTGGCCCTGGTCCTCCTTGGACATTGTGCACCTCAACTCTAGAAAATCTTCTAAGTTAAGGATGGCTATTATAGGGGTACATAATTTGAAGTGGAGATGAAGAAATGTAAAATAAGAAAAATGATAGTAGGGATGGGTGTGGTAGAAAAGAAAAATAAAATAGATAATTGTCAAAAAAAAAAAAAAGAATGAATACAAGAAATCACACCCAACCTGAAGGAAAATGGTTGAAAAGTGGGCCCCACAGTAAGTGTAGTGCCAAGGAGGCTTAGTCACTCAAAATATCCATATGTATTATACCAACCCCCAAGTCTACATTTTAAGCTGAATAAAGTTCTATAATGATCCTATCCTGACTATCGTAAATCTAAAGTAAGCAAATTAAGGGCAAGCCTATGGTATTTGATGTACATTGGTGGAACTTCTCTTATGAGTGTAAGTTTCTCTTGACCGTACCTGCATTGACATTCTTGATTTCATATGAGTGATTGGAACTTTTTTGTTGTGAGGGCACATGGGTCGTATTGCTAGCTGCTTACTTATTTGGGTAGTGTAACTTGTACATATACATCATTGTTTGTTGATAATGTAATGTCATATCTTGATACCCTTGTGTCACATTATTGTGTTTCATGTATATAGACAGTTGGGTTTGATGTGTTAGAATAGTATGGGGTAATGTTTTGAGCTTAAAGTTGATGATTGACTGCCATAGATAGCTTAGATTTCTCCTAGTTAAGAGTCGCTGTTGTGTTTATTTGTATTATGTTTCTTCTGGACATGCAAATGTTCTAAGCTAAGGATGCTGATGTGCTATGGTTTCATAGAACTTTCTATGCTTAAGACGATGAAAATATGCAAGTTACTTAGGTCTTTTTGTTAGATGTGATCTATTTTGTATTATGTTTTGTAGGAAATCAAGTTTTGGAACTGTTCTAAAGAAAATAATTGAAACTTGAAGTTTTGGACCACTGAAGTGGGCATCTAGCACTCATGTACTACCTATAAGGCATAGGTGACAGAGTATATGTTAGAGAAGATGATAAACAGAGAATCAAAATTAGAAAAACCTGACCCTTCCACCTATGAAGGGCATCTACGGCCATAGGTACCACCTATAGTATAGAGGTGATAGAATATGTTTTATAAGATCTAAGTCCAGAGAGTATTCAGAAGATTTTGAGGACCTGACCCTATACGGGATCACCTATAATTGTAGGTTCCACTTACAGCCCGTAGGTGGCCGATATGTGGCCACTGACCTATGTTTTTACTTCTTTGTTTAGGAGTTGTTTCCTAGGGTTTCCTTGTACTCTATATATATACCCTTTTGACGTATTTTAGTTAGGTTACGCTCTTGATACTTAATTACATATATTTGATTCCAGGATACAATTTTGATCTTGGGATTTTTTTGGAAGTGTTTAATCCTTCTAGATTGTTGTTTCTACATGCATTGTGGTTTTCTTTGAGTTTATTGCTTTCTTAACAGTTTCAAACATTAAGATCTAACCTGAACTTACTATGAATCCAAGAGAGAGGCAGAGATTGGGAAAAGAAGATCACAACAGTGATTTGGAGTTAAATATCAAAATAAGCTTATCTGATTTATTTACTTAAGACAATTAAAATACATCTAATAAACTTGAGACTGAGAGGAAAGAGTTTAAACTAGGGTCCAAGGTAAGGGTTAGTAAGGCGACACTCTGAGAACGAGAGAAGATAAGTAAAATTCACCAAATTATACTGAGAAGTGGTTAGTGATACATAACTTGCCAGATTCTACATGCACACAACTTGATAATTGGATTGAGAATGAGAAGCCTACAGAGTTAAAAACCAGCAGGAATATAAGCCTAGTGTTTATTTCTGACTGCTTACAACCTAAGAATTTGAGTTCAGTTAATATCTACAACTTCAAACCCCTATATAGTTTTTAGTGCTACCTGTTGACTTCGACAAACTAGAGAGATAATTCATGTATTCCCTTAGGATTCGTCCCCACCTTATTGGGTTACTATATTTTCCATCGATTGTAATTTACTATATACTGAGTACTGATAGAGATGCATTGGTCGATGGGTATTATGGAAGGAAACAAGATTGATGTATCCAAGATCCTTTGTGAGGGAGATTCATAATCACGCTGTGAATGTGGATACTAACCTGGCTTCCCCTGCTTGTTGACTCTACTTTTCTTCGTCTTCCACATTTCCTCTATATGGTGATCAATCTATGTGGTATCCGTGGAGATATGAAATTCTACTCAGCGAAGAAACATGGATATAGTCTGAGTGGAGATATTCATTCGAACACCTCAAATCACCAATAAATTTAGGGGGTCACCTGCCTTCCATAAATCCCTTGTGGGTACGTCCTTTTCAGCTCCATTTGTTACTCTTCATAAAACTCCTAGACTAGTGTTGAGTTGTAACTACTAGAGGCCTTCGTCATCCATTCACACTTATATTTTTAAACCGAGCCTCAAACTCTAGCATCTCATACATGCCCACTATGCTTAACTTGGGCTCAAGGTAGAACGCTCTCTTCATCTTTTGTGTGTTGGGGACAATTGCGCTATTCAGATCATATAATTCCTACATCTCGAGGTACCCCCACCAATTAACGATGGGTACTGGGGAAGGATCAATCTATACAATTGGTTGGATTGGTGGTGGAAGAGTAATGTCCACTGGAATGCTGTCACTAGACTCCCCACCATCCTTCAAACCCGACTGAGAACCTCCACTACTAGATCTGCTGCTAGATACAATATCTCTCTCCCTTTCTCCACCCTTTTTGGGGCCGCACATTAACTCAGACTCTTCTCTCTCTTCTAAATGAGGTGGGGAGTGTAGTGACTCACTTGGGTTCTTCATCTGGGGCCTTGCAGATGGTTGTGACTGGCCCAGATTCTCTATTCCATCCTTACCATTCTTGACCCGAGGTAAGATGCTCCTTGGTTCCGAGATGGAATATTCCTCCATGAAATTGATGGACTTGTCATTAGTGGGATCGTCCCTTTGTTGATGAGTGATGAGATGATCTTGCTTCTTTGGGGTTAGCTTTGTGCTTTTAATAGATTCATTCTTCGGTGCCATTATACCACAGGGAAGACACATTTTACTTAATACTACGAAAAGGAAAGAAAAAACAAGGAAAAACTAAGAATCTTTACAATGGTGTGGCACCCTACAAGTCTTTACCAGAGGCTACAGGTTATCTTGAGACTCTTAGGGTAGCATATCACAAAGGATCTTGGTACCAGTTACCCTGTTAGTCCACCCTATAAGTTGTGGGGTCACTCGACGACTTGTCTAGTGACTCATATTTGACCAAAAAATAATATTTTAGGACATATCTGTGCATAGTGACTACGAGACTACAAGTCGTCAAGGGAGACAACGACTCATAGAGTGAGTCATAAAATATACAGTAGACTTCAATACTTACCCGCCTATATACCAGTGGATACGAGTCTCTCAATGACTTATTAGGTTACCCTACGAGTTGTTACATGACTCATCGCTATTTGGTAAAAGAAATGGTAAGATAGTCCTTTGGGCACTCATTTTTCCCCGAGGGTAATCATACTTCCCCTCTTAGTTTCTACACATAATTTAACTTTTTAATTTGTTCCCCAAGGCAAGTTCCATTCAAACAATGCTATTACTTCAAATTTTCCATTATTTCAACTTAAATTGGAACCCTAGGAAAGTTGTAACCTAGAATCCAAAGCACTTCTATAGATTAAATCAAGTATGAATTTTTTAATTAGTAATAGAATTAGAACACTTACTTTGAGATATACATAAATGATGGATTCCTTAGTTACACTTTGGCCAAGTTCATGTGATGCAAACCTTTAATCCCTTTTAAGTGATTAGAACTTAAAGTGGAGTGTATTTGAATGATTAAGAGCATATTTAGTGTATTTTAAGGTGATTTTTGGAATGGAGGGAGCCAGACTGGTTTAAATATGAAAGGGGAATCAATCCGTGGTTTTAAATTCCTCTTATTCCACATGAATCAGGTTGGGTCAGCCTGTTAGGTCTGCGAGTTTTTATTTTGACGACGAGTCAAGAAACAACTTATAGTTTGTTGCTACGAGTCATTGTCACACACTAATTATAATTTAGTCTTACCTGGGTCTCTTTTCATGATTAGTCAAGGTGATGAGTCATTGTCACTGGCAATGACACAGTCTGGGAGTTGTCAAGACTCCAGAGACCACTTATTTTGTAGCTTTCACTTGAGCTCCTCCTGATGAGTCTGGTGATGAGTCATAGAGAGTGCATACGACTCGTAGGGTACCTCACTGGGACCTAGGCACCAGAAAGTGATCTGATTTTTTCTTGCATTTTTTAGCCCTGCACACTAAATACACTAATTACCCAATAATATGGCACACAAAACTTGGGTGGCCTCCAACATAGTGCTTGATTAAATGTCGTCATATGACGTGGCTATGTTGGATACTAAGACTTCCCCAACAATCCCCATAGGTTGCCTCCCATGCAATTCCTGATTTAATATCGCGACATGACTCGATATCCTTGGCTACCTAGATTTTTCCAATGATCATTTCAACACAGACCTTCAATTCCTCCATATTCCCCCTATAGTGCTTAACACACTGACCTTTCACCTTGAATGGGTCCTTTCTTTCTCATTTCAGCTCAACTACACCATGTGGAAGCACTCTAACCATGGTTAAAGGTCCATACCACCTAGACTTTAACTAGCCAAGAAACAAGTGGTCTCAAATTATACAATGATGCTATATTACTAGGCTGGAATAACTTTCTTTCAATCTTCTTGTCACGGTAAGACTTTATTTTCTCCTTGTACAAAGAAGAACTCTCATAAGATCAGAGCCAAAATTCATCTAACTCATTCATCGTACTCAATCTCAGGGATGCTATATCACTCCACTAAAAATTCAACTTCTCCAATGCCTATAGTGCCTTATACTCAAGTTTAACCTGTATATGGCATGACTTGCCATACACAAGATGATATGGAGAGGCACTGTAACGCACCAAAAATGGGTCCCGATACATCACACGGTGCTTAGGGTCACAAGTGATCCCAAACTAACTCTTCTACTGGCATAACTCATAAACAACTGAATAAAACACATAAATCTAAAGAAAATGCAGAAAAACATAAATCTCTTCCGAACTTGATCAATACAAATCTGTATTAATATGATTACAACTCTGCTTTTACAAAACAACATTGGATTCAAATACATTAACTCTACTGATTGTCTATGAAGCCTCTACTAGTATTGACTATAGGTAGCCAGGACATGACCCCCAACTATCCCAAATTAATACGACTGAATAAAGAAAAATAAAATATTGATCGAATTGTATAACTAACTCGAGACCTTGAATCAAAAGGACTCATCACCTACTAATTGGAAGCAGCAAACTGTCTGAATATGGATGTGTGCTACAACTCGTACCTACATTATGAGACAATGTAGCACATAGACGTATATGTGGATCAGTACTTTGAGCATATACTGAGTATATGGGGGTGAATGCATAAGTAAAATATTATCTCATCATCATAATTTGTAAAAAAAAATGCATGCTAAATGTAAATGACTCACATAAGCTGAATTATCTGAAATATTGAAAACTGAAGTCATGCATAGAAAATCAAACTTTATAAATCTAGTGAGTCATAAAATTTAGTTCTAAAAGTTGTACTTATGTTCTGTCTATAAATCATATTATCTAAATGTAGAAAGGACTCACTCTTAAATCTGAAATTTGAAAGCTGAAGTCTGGAGCTAATATCTTTCTGTAAAGCATAATTTGAGTAAAACTTGTGAGCCTTTACACTTAGTTTTCTAAAAGCTTTTATATCATTCTTTTCCTTTGAAACTTAGAGACTTTAGGAGCTTTGGAAATTTGAAACTTTGGGACTTAGGGAGTTTCTTCTAACCAACATAAACCATGTGAGCTAACATGAAGTTCAACGTCTTGCCCACGTTAGGGAGAGCTATTCTACCTTTGCCATCTGAATAGAACCTTAACTTAAGTGATCACTATCTTAGCCCACTATGGGCAAATCAGAAACCTATGGTGGCACGTAATTTTGGGGCATAAGACCTTGGAATTATACCCAACTTGGTGCTAAATACTACTCCCATACTTATTTCTCAGAACTTTTAGGAAATCCACCTTAAAATAGCACAAGGGTTCAAAATTAAAACCAATTATGCTTCTCATTGCTTCAAATCATAAACTGTACGAATAATGAGGATTCATATCTTAGCTTAGGATCAAAACATCAATCTTTCTTTAAAAATATGAATACTTACTTGTCAAAGCATGCTAATAATATACTCTTCTTTAAATTTCAAAACTCATACTTGGGTTTTAAAGCATATGTACTTAAATATTTAGAATTTCATAATAAAGCTTCATTCCTAACAATCATCTTGAAATTCATTCAACAATATCAATTCACAATTGGGAAGTGGAATTCATAATATAAATCTTCAAGTCAAAACATAAGTAAATGAGATAACATGCACTGAATATTCAAATCACTTGTAAATTCAAAAACTCAAAACGAGATGGTTTGGGTGTAAACCCTAACTTACAAATCATGTAATCTTTAATAAAAAATAAGTTTTTGGGCACAAGGATGAAAGATTTATCCTTTTTCAAACCCCACATACATTAGATGATGAACTAGATGAAGAAACTTGGTTTTGAGGTCCTATTTGTGCCCTTGAAAGTTGACTCATGGAGCTTTTGACTTGGAAATCTTGAAATTTGAACTATTTTAGAATAAAAATGGTGGACTTTTGTGGATTCTTGAAGTTGGAGATTAAAGCTTAGGGTTTTTACTTGAGAAAAATTTATGAAGAATGAGCATATTTTGCTCAATAATGCCTTTAATTGTCTATTTTCACGATTTGGGAGAGTAGGCAAAAGACCAAACTACCCTTGGAATTTAAAATTCGTAACTGGAATGGCATTTAAGGCTTCACCGCGATGCGATGGAATCGCAGTGACTTATTGGATATAGACAATTGTTGTTTTTAGGTTCACCACAACGTGGTGGAATTGCGATGATCTACTGGAAATTGATGAATGTAGATTTGTGCTCCATCGCGACGCGGCGACTGCCCAGTTCGCACACTGCTTACTAAAAATACCCTAACTTCTTCACCGAGTATCAGTTTTGGGCGAATTTGGTATCGATGGAAAACTTATTCAATTTCCCACACAATGGAAAGTCGAAATCAAGTATATTCTATATTAATTAAAAATTATTCATTTTTGAAGCCATCCCTTAACATTCTAGGAATGAAATTCAGCTACAAAAAGTTTGAGATACTACAATATCTCCCCCCGGAACCATTCGTCGTCGAATATGGCTAGAAAAACTGAGATGCTAAAAAATAAGGCTATAACTGGCATGCACTACTGAAATAAATTGAAATACTAAATCTTAAACATTATGAGCTACTGAACTTGTCTGCGAGTGGATGAATTCTTATGAAAACATCTATATAGCTGAGATAGAAATGAGGGAGTCAACTTATGAGTAACCATTACTTTAGGCTGGATCTAATTTTGTGAGGAAAAAGATGAGAGGTTTATGACATAAAAACTCCATGAAAACTCGAGGCATTACAACATCTTCCCCTTGGGATCATTCAGCCCCAATGATACTAATTTGGTTGAGATACTAGGAAAAGACTAAGAAGATATGCAGGATACTTATGAATTGAATCTTGACTTAATATCTGAATCTGAAACTGATGCATGATGCATATACTGAGATGGATCCACAATTTACATATATGCGAACAAACTATCTCTTGAAATGACCATACTCACTAAATTTCCGGTAGCAAGACTAGACTAAATTGGAAGATGGAAAACTAAGGAAATTTGTCTGTCGGACTGTTAAGCTGATTGATGGCTATATGGACTGAATCATACCGAACGCTCATATCCCGATAGAGTATTTCGCCAACACTTTTCTAAGAAACTCTAACGATATTAAGGAGTAACTTTGGGCATAATCTGAACAAAACATCTGAATAAGGAATTACAACATTGCTACGACTCTATAGCATGGAACATAAACTTGTAAATCATAAGCCAGGATAGAATTTCTGGGCCTTAAGAAATGAAACTTCTTACTTTCAAGCTTAGCAATACTTCTCTAACACTCTCTCTTAACTATACTAATCCCCTCAAATATTATACTCGCTCAATTCAACTTATAATTCCCACATGACATTGATAAGTCCGCCTACTAAAGTCTAACTAAACTAAATTCTCTTATCGTGGTCAAGCCTAACTCGAAATCACAAGGTGCTACACATAAAACCACACCATAATACTAATTTGAACTATGAATTCAATACCCCAAGTACTGTCATAACTACTCACCTCTAGTATAATTCTCCGTACTGTTTTAACAACTAAATTCAACCTATTACATACCAATCATGACATTCAAGCCTATCTTCGTAACCATATCTGCACTTCTAAACAAACACTCATAAAGCATCCTTCTCATATTCTCTAATACATCCATCAATAACAACTTTCATGCACTATTAAATTCTTAGGAAGACACACATAAAATATTCTCAACTGACCAAGTCATACACAAAACTTCACCTCCATATTCCTTTACATACCTACCTAAAACAAGCATACGATAATCTTCCCAAACATAACACATTTACTCTTTCCTATTTACACAATTATTCATCATCACTATCTTGACCTAGGGAAGGTCATTGAAATGTTGGAATACTAGGGCCCGAAATATGAAGGGATACTAAGCATAAATTGACACCTTATTGAGGCCTGACGAATAGAGTATTCACGACATGGATTTATTAAGGAGATCTAATCTAAGGATGTATATAATATAAATCTCAATTTCGCTGATCATTAAGAGTGTTGCATGAGTACTGGAACTGAACATACTGTAAGGCCTAAATTTGGAGTTCATAATTTATGGAATGTGATTCCAACTGTTAGATGAACTGGAACTCCTCTTACTAGGAGCTGGAGAGTACATGACTCTCTATTATACACATGAATATGAGTTATGGTCAGGGAACTGACACGTAAGGCATGAGTAGGTATTGGGATAACTGAAAATACTAAAATAAAAATGGGGTGAGCCTCATCCTCACTTTCTGATGTTCTATAACATACTGGCAATACTACTAAAATCTGAGAGTCTAACTTGGTTACTAATTCCATCATATACCCCTTAGCTTTAAGCCATTACTCTAAGTCTGTGGAATCTTTTACTAAACTCTAAACTGAACTACACTCACTTCACTCTGGAGTCTGAAATACGGCAATACATGCAAATGTATTGCAAATAATAAACTTACTCTGAAAGACTACACCTAAAAGTGTAAAACCCACTTCTAATACTTCTTTCTGAGGTACAACAATATCTTTCTATAGTCCCACTAGTCATCACATAATATCTTGAACACTTACTAACTTAGAATCTTCATGAGTATCACTACATCCTGAGTTCACACCATCTAGAACATCAAATCTCATTTCTATTCGCTAAATCTTCAAAGATTTAAACTTAGATTCTAACAGCTAACATGGATATTCCCAACCTTTTAATAAACTATACTAACTTCATTCCTGAACACCCTCTTGATACATACTGTTCTTAACTTTTTACCTTCAATACTCATCATCAAGGACTTACACTCTCGTTAGCAAACATATCTACCTCCCTACACACATAATCATAGCCTAGAAAGATTACACTTATATAATAGTAGGAATAAAACTCATACTTAAAAAACTCAACACCAACTATCCATAACTCCTCAACTTATCTACTAATAACACTATGTACAAAATAGTTAGCCTTCTTCCACTTAACCACTCAAGGGTACTATTAACCACACACAATACTTAATAAACTTCAAAAATACTGCAACCCCATATCACTTTGGGCACCTTTACGTCATACTTACGTCATCATACTAAGTTACAAATAAATCAACTAAACTCTTGCATACACTGTTCAAGCATACTAGATCACTTACGTATAATTAGCACCACCAACCAAGAAATCACTATTTTCACCTTTATGGTCATCCACTGTTCAAACTTAATGTCTAGTGCTAGCCACGATTAATCACGCAATCTCACATACTATTCTCACTTGGAATCTATAAAATAAGACATTAAGATAAACCATTCCACAAAAGCCTTATAATAATAATAATCGATCATGACCTTACAGTTTTCCTTATTATAATCCATTAGCACATACTACTTCTACACATTACTACTATTCACCCATCCATACACTTAAATTAACAGTACTCAACCACCAGATACTTCCATTGATATCGTATACCTTCCTACCACAACAAATACCATCAATGACTCCTTCCATACTTTAAGCACACAATAATTCACCTAAACTAATAAATCCTTCTCCACCCTCCACAGATTTAAAACACAAGGACATATCTATCACCTTAACATATTTTAATAACATTCATAAGTTCATCTCTATACATTCTATCAATCATCATTCACACTTTCTTGTTACTATAGTTCTATCCCATACTTCTAACTATAAGAAGGTTCAACTACATATGAATCATAACACTCCAGGTTATGATATCCCTCGAATGCAAACTCTATTCAACAATCTAGGTTCATACTCTCTATTCTTATGAGCACTATAAATATTAAAAAGATAAAGAGGAATCTGAATACATATCTTACTCTATCTTAATAGGACAAATCATAAGGATGAGGATAAAATTTTAACTTGAGAAACTTATAACACACTGGTGAGCTCCTTTCAAGCCCTTTATATGACTTCTGAACTTACTGATAGTAAATATGAAAGCATCATCTTGGGAGGACTTGGAACTTGCTAATTATGTTATCTCAAGAATAAGTCATAGATGAAGAATTTTTGGGCAACACACCAGTAGACAGGAATTTCTGTGAGAACAAATTTACTGCACGATCTAGAGTATGAAAGGAGGGAAACTTTTCTTAAATGCCTTGTAGCCTTTCAAAGAAAAGTATAGATGTCTCCGTACCATTTCAAAAAACTCTACTAGACATGGCTTCATAGACACCCTATGAAACTTGAACCTTGTGCTCTGATACAAAGTTTGTAATGCCTCAAAAATGGATCCGAGATGTCACACGGTGCTTAAGGTCACAAGTGATCCCAAGCTAACCCTTCTATTGGCATAACTCATAAGCAACTGAACAAAACACATAAATCTAAAGAAAATACAGATAAACATAAATCTCTTCTGAACTTGATCAATACAAATCTGTATTAATATAATTACAACTCTGCTTTTACAAAACAACATTGGATTCAAATACATTAACTCTACTGACCGTCTATGAAGCCTCTATTAGTATAGACTATAGGTAGCTGGGACATGACCCCCAACTATCCCAAATCAATATGACTGAATAAAGAAAAATAAAATATTGCTTGAATTATATAACTGACTCGAGCCCTTGAATCAAAAGGACTCATCACCTGCTGACTGGAAGATGCAAACTGTTTGAATATAGATGCGTGCTATAACTTATACCTATATTATGAGATAATGTAGCACATAAATGTATATATGGATCAGTACTTTGAGGATGTACTGAGTATATGGGGGTGAATGCATAAGCAAAAGATCATCTCATCATTATAATTTGTAAAACAATGCATGCTAAATGTAAATGACTCACATAAGCTGAAATATGTGAAATACTAAAAACTGAAGTCATGCATAGAAAATTAAATTTTATAAATTTAGTGAGTCATAACATTTAGTTCTAAAAGTTGTACTTATGTTCTGTCGGTACATCATATTATCTAAGTGTAGTAACGACTCACTCTTAAATCTGAAAGTTGAAGTCTGGATCTAATATCTTTCTGTAAAGCATAATCTGAATAAAACTTGTGAGCCTTTACACTTAGTTTTCTAAAAGGTTTTCTATCATTCTTTTCCTTTGAAACTTAGAGAATTTGGGAGCTTTGGAAATTTGGAACTTTGGGACTTATGGAGTTTCTTCTAACCGACATAAACCATGTGAGCTGACATATAGTCCAATGTCTTGCCCACGTTGGGGAGAGTTGTTCTACCCTTGCCATCAGAATAAAACCTTAACTTATGTGATCACTATTTTAGACCACTATGGGAAAATCATAAACCTATGGTGGCACATAGTTCTAGGGCATGAGACCTTGAAATCAAACCCAACTCAGTGCTAAATACTACTCCCATACATATTGCTCAGAACTTTTAGGAAATCTACCTTAAAATAGCACAAGGGTTCGAAATTAAAACCAATCATGCTTCTCATTATTTCAAATCATAAACTGTACGAATTATGTGGATTCCTATCTTCGCTTAGGATCAAAAGATCAATCTTTCTTTAAAAATCTGAATACTTACTTGTCAAAGCATGCTAATAATATACTCTTCTTGAAATGTCAAAACTCATACTTGGGTTTTAAAGCATATGTACTTAATTATTCAGAATTTCATAATAAAGCTTCATTCCCAACAATCATCTTGAAATTCATTCAACAATATTAATTCACAATAGGGAAGTGCAATTCATAATAGAAATCTTCAAGTCAAAGAATAAGTAAATGAGATAACATGCACTTCAACATTCAAATCACTTGTAAATTCAAAAAATCAAAATGAGATGGTTTGGGTGTAAACCCTAACTTGTAAATAATGTAATCTTTAATAAAAATCAAGTTTTTGGGCACAAGGATGAAAGATTTATCCTTGTTCAAACCCCACATACCTTAGATGATGAACTAGATGAAGAAGCTTGGTTTTGAGGTCCTATGTGTGCCCTTGAAAGTTGACTCTTGGAGCTTTTGACTTGGAAATCTTGAAATTTGAACTAGTTTAGAAGAAGAATGGTGGACTTTTGGGAATTCTTGAAGTTGGAGATTGAAGCTTAGGGATTTTACTTAAGAGAAATTTATGAAGAATGAGCATATTTTTCTCAATAATGCCTTTAATCATCTGTTTTCATAATTTGGGGGAGTTGGCAAAAGACCAAACTGTCCTTGGGATTTAAAATTCGTAACTAGAACATCATTTAAGGCTTCACCATGATGCGGTGAGTGTGTCATCGCGATACCTACCGCGACATGGTGGAATCGCGGTGACTTACTGAATATAGACAATTGTTGTTTTGAGGCTCACCGCGATGCGGTGGAATCACGATGAGCTACTTGAAATTGAAAAATGTAGATTTGGCCTCTATTGTGACATGACGACTACCTAGTTGGCATATTGCTTACTAAATATGCCCTAACTTCATCACCGAGTGTCGATTTTGGGTGAATTTGGTATCGATGGAAAGCTTATTCAATTTCCCACATAATGAAAAGTCAAAATCAATAAAAATCTTTATGAATTAAATATTATTCATTTTGGAAGCCATCCCTTAATATTCTAGGAATGAAATTAAGCTAGAAAAAATTTGGGGTATTACAATATCTCCCCCTTGGGAATATTCATCCCCAAATGTGGCTAGTGAAATTGAGATGCTAAAAACTGAGGCTATAACTGGCATGCACTACTGAAATAAATCGAATGACTGAATCTTAACCATAATGAGCTATTGAACTTATCTATGAGTGCATGAATTCACATGAAAATAGCTATATGGATGAGATAAAAATGAGGGAGTCAACATAAGAGTAACCATTACTTTAGGCTGGATCAGATTTCATGAGGGAAAAGATGAAAAGTTTACGACATGAAAACTCCATTAAAACTAGAGGCATTACAGGAACCTATGGGAGTTTTAAAAGCTGCCCAGTAAGACCAAAGTGCATCATCTAGATTCCTTGACCAATCAGACTAGTTGTCATTCATAGTAGTCGCCAATATGGATTTGACATCAGGATTTTAGATCTCAACCTGCCTACTTGTTTGTGAATGGTTAGATGTTGCTACCTAATATTTCACACCATATTTTTCAAGTATGACCTTAAATAGATTATAGTAAAAATTGGACCCACCATCACTAATAATAGCACGTGGAGTACCAAATCGAGAAAATATGCTCTTCTTAAAAAGTATTGTGACACTATGACCTTTATTATTGGGAAGTGCACATTCTTCCACCCATTTAGAAACATAGTCAAAAACCACCAATATATACTTTATAGCATAAGAACTTACAAACAGACCCATGAAATCAATGGCTCCACATGTCAAACAACTATTTTTTAAGAATAGGTGTCATGGGGAGCTCATGCTTCAGTGAGATATTTCCTCAGTACTGGCATTGGTCACATGCACGAGCATAGTTTTGTTTATATTTATTAATAGTTATCCAATAATAACCACACTTCAAGATCTTATGAGCCATGTGAGTGCCACCATAGTGACCCCAAACTGGAGATGAGTGACAAGCCTTAAGAATATGCATCATCTTAACTTTGGGAATACACCTCCAAATCACACCATCCTTGCATGCCCAAAATAAGAACGACTTATCCTAGAAAAAATTAGGTACCTCATGCATAAATCTCTTTCTCTACTGAAATGATAAGTCTATTGGGATGAGGTCACTTGCCAAACAATTGGCAAAATCAACAAACCAGGGGATTAAGTATCGTGATGCTCCAAGATCCGCTCATATGGAAAAGTATCATCAATATCAAGGTTATCCCCCAATTTGAGCATTTTATCTTCTTCGAGACGGGGTAGATGGTCTACAACGTAATTATATGTACCCTTTCGGTCCTTAACATCAAAGTTAAACTCCAACAACAATATTATCTACCGAATAAAACTAGGCTTTGTATCCTTCTTCTCCATAAGGAATCTTAACACTGCATGATCAGTATGCATAAAGACTTCGGTCCCAATCAGATAGGACCAAAATTTCTCAAAAGTAAAGATCACTGCAAGTAAATCCTGCTTAATCACAATATAATTTTTCTTTGCGGGGTTGAGTTCTTTGTTGTCTATTAAATAGGATGAAGTATTTTATAATGTATTTAGCCCAGGAAAGCTTCTAGGGACACATCACTGGCATCACACATCATCTCTAATAGAAGGGACCAATCTTGAGACACAATAAGGGAGCAGAAATCAACCTCTCTTTTAGGCACTTAAAGTCCTTGAGACAAGAATCATCAATCATAAACTTTACCTCCTTCTCTAATAGCTTGCATAATGGATTTGCAATATTCGAGAAGTCCTTGATCAACCACCTATAGAACCCTGCATCATCCAAAAAACATTGAATACCTTTTACTTAAATTAGTGGAGGTAATTTTTCAATCGCCATAATTTTCACTTTGTCAACCTCTATACCCTTCTTCAAAATTTTGTGCCCCAAGACTATGCCCTATTTCATAATAAAGTGACGCTTCTCCCAGTTCTACACCAACTTACACTCCTTACACCTATGAAGTGCATTGGCTAAATGGTTCAAATAGTCATAAAAAAAAATTCCCATGACCAAGAAATCATCCATAAAGACCTCTATAGTATCCCCAACCATTATAAAAGGTGGTGGAAGAATTAAAAAGTTTTAAAGGGCATCCTCTTGAACATGAACACACCATATGGTCAAGTGAAAGTTGTCTTCTCTTGGTCTTCAGGGGTAATAGATATCTAATTATACCCTAAATGACCATCAATAAAACAACATCATCCTCTACCAACAAGACGGTCTAACATATGATCCATGAATGGCATAGAAAAGTAATCCCTATGCGTCCACGTGTTCATCTTTTGATAATTCATACAAACTCTCCATCTCATAATTAGTTGTAATACCCTGAAATTTTCTTAGCCTAATTTCACTCCAAGAATGTCAAAGGTTAACTTTAAAAATGAATACCTTCTTATGCAAGTGAAATTTTCTAGATTTAGACCATTCATAGTATGGAAAATTGAATAAACTTTCCATCGATACCAAATTCTCCAAAATTTGATACTCCGTTGAGAAGTTAGGGCATTTTTAGTGTCGACCGTATGCTACCTGGGCAGTCACCGTGTCACGGTGAAGGGTGATTTCCTATTTGCCATTTTCCAGTGAACCTCTGTGATAATCTAGCATCACGAAGAGGTTCAAATACCCAATTATCAATTTTCAGTAGCACAACGCGATAGCACCACGTGCGCTAGAGTGCAAATTTGCACTCATTCTTTTCCAGTAGCTTAACATGATTTCACCGCATCATGGTGGAGGTATAATTGTCGTACTCTTGATCCATAATTTGAATGCTTGTGTAATGAATTTAATCCTAAGCATTTGAAGTTCTTATTAGGTGTATAATGCTCATAGAAGTCACTTAGAGCCAAGTGGAGCTAAGAGCATTAGATTCGTCTAAAATTTGGCATTTGATTCTAAAAGGGTCTACTTTAAAGGTGTATAAATTTTTATATATATGAAATTTTTCATCTCAAGATCCACCAAATTGTATATAATTGAATTAACTTTCCAGCGATATCAATTTTTCCTTAATCCAATACCCGAGTGAAAAGTTATAGCTATGTTCGTGTGAGGTAGTAAGCTGCCGAGATGGTACCGCATCGCGGCAAAGAGAAAAATCGGGATACGGGTTATGAATTTTTACTTTATATGAAAGAGGGGAAATGGGGTCTTTCCCCCCTACAACCTAGATCATAATATAGAAATGTATAGACGTCATTGGGGCATTATTTTTCCCCAATATCCTACTTTACTCCCAAGAACAAACCCTAATCAATTCTCTTCAAGATTCATCCATTCCATCACCTTCTATTCAAGAAAACAACTTTGAATTAAGATTTCTATTCCAAGAATTTCCAGAAAATCATTCAAAAACATCAATTTGATTCATCTTCTTCAAGGAACAATCTTCAAGAACATAAATAGAAATTGAAGTCAAACTTATTCATCAATTCTCTCTCAAAAGAAAACCCTAAAGCTCAAACTTACTCTCCAAGGAATCCAATTTTCCTCATCAATTCTCCAATATAGTTCAAGATTAAGAATTTTTAATTCAAGAACTCATCTTCAAAATCATCATCGGAATCCAAGATTCAAGCTTTCTCATCGAAGATCATCGATTAAGGTATGTGGGGTTATGAACAAGGACAATTCTTTCGTCCTTGTGCCCAATAATATATTTCTAAGTTAAATTCACATGATTTACAATTAGGGATAATTCTTGAGCTCTATGAATAAAATGGATCCATAGATGAACACTACGCATACCTGACTCAAGGGTTCTTGATGTTTTTCTTTAACTTGAATGATTTGAAATCATTTGATTTTTGAAGAAGATTGGGTCTTGTTCTTGGAGATTAAAGTTAGAGAGAAACCCTAGTTTTTGTTTGTGAAATAATAATGAGCAAAATGGCTGAATTCGGACTCATCTGGGTATATATAGGCGAGTGGTAAGTGACCAAAATACCCCTATTAAAATGGCCTGGAAATAAACTGAACGTGGTGTGTGGCAACCCGACTGACGGTCTATCAGAAACTTGACGGTCCATCATTTTGGCCGTCATACGTGGACCAAAAATGGGGTTCACTAGATAAGAATTGACGGCCTGGATGGCGGTCCATCAAAAATCTGATGGTCCGTCAACTCGTCCCTCAATCCTTATCCAGAACGTGGCCCTACTTCCTTGGTTATAATGGTAAAAGTGGCGGTCCTTCACTTGTTTGGTGGTCCATCAACTTGGACGTCGCACCTGGGCATATCGGTCAGTTCTGAGTAAAACATCCATAACTTCCTCATCTGGTGTCGGATTTGGACAAAATTGGTATCGTTAGAAAGCTAACTCAATTTCCCCGCGTGATAGAAAGTAGAAATCTCATAATTACCATGGTTACAAAAATAGATTTGTATTTCAAAGCAAGTACTAGCATCCTTAAGATGATTTCTAGCTAGGAATAAGCACGGGTATTACAATATCTCCCTTTGAGAACATTCGTCCTCGAATGAGACTAACTAAGAGGGAAAATAATAAATGAACAAGAACTGAACATGAGTGACTAAGACATGACTTCATGACTGACATGCTAAATATACTAAACTCATACACATCTCATGCATGGCTAACTGAGTGTTCTGATAAACTGAGTTTCTCAAGACGAGAATTCATAGATGATTCATGATTTTATAAATGAACTAATACATGAATGCATGACAGAGAATGAAATGGTAGTAGATACCACGTTTATAATGGGAACATGAATATGAAACAGAATAAGCTTAAGACAAACTATTACCTTGAGCTTGACCTGAATCGGCGGAGAAGAGGTAAGGATACTTGGTACGCATATCTGCTTCTGCTTCCTAAGTAGCTCCCTCGACGGACTGATTTTGCCAAAGAACCTTAACTAGAGGGACCTCTTTGTTCCTCAATCGACGATCTGATAATCTAAGATTTTGACTGGAATCTCTTTATAAGAGAGACTGTTCTGAACATCAACGCTCTGAATAGGGACTATAACTGCTAGGTCACCTACGCACTTCTTGAGCAAGGATACATGGAAGACCGGATGAACTGAGGCTAAAATTTGGAGGTAATTCGAGCTCATAAGCTACCATGCCTAAACGACTAAGAATCCTGAAGGGATCGATATAGCAGGGACTGAGTTTCCCTTTCTTGCCGAACCTCTTCACTCCCTTCATGGGAGTGATCTTGAGATACACATAGTCATCGACCTCGAACTCGAGATCCTTTCTACGAACATCAGCATAAGACTTATGTCGGATCTGAGCAGCCTGGAGTCTCTCTCTGATCAACTGAACTTTTGTGTAAGGTATCGAAAACCAAGTCAGGACCTATGACTAAGGCCTCACTAAATTCAAACCAACCAATTAGATATCTATACCTCCTGCCATAGAGAGCTTCGAATTGAGCCATTTTAACACTGGAATGATAGCTATTGTCATATACAAACTTAATCAAAGGCAAGTGGTCATCCCAACTTTCCTTGAAATCAATTGCACACGCCCTTAGCATATCTTCAAGAGTCTGAATGGTCCTTTTTGCTTGACCATCTGTCTGAGGATGAAAGGTTGTACAGAGATGGACTTGGGTACCAAGACCCTTTTGGAATGCTTACCAGAAATGAGAGGTAAACTGGGTACCTCTTTCTAAAATAATAGCTAATGGAATACCGTGTAATCTAACCAACTCCCTGATATAGAGTTTGGCGTAATACTCGGTTGAATAAAAGGTATGAACTAGAAGGAAATAAGCTGACTTGGTCATCCTGTCTACAATAACCCAAACTGAATCGTGTTGATGACGAGTTTGAGGCAAACCTATCACGAAATCCATGTTCACTTCTTCCCACTTCCAAGGAGGAATGGTGAACTCCTGCATGAGTCCACTAGGCTTTTGATGCTCAATCTTAACTTGATGACATGCAGAGTACATAGCCACGAACTCTACAATATCTCTCTTCATCCCACTCCACCAATAGATTTCCCGCAGGTCGTGGTACATCTTAGAGGCCCCTGGATGAATAGAGTATCACGCACCATGCATTTTTTCAAGAATCAATTACTTTAAGTCATCTACATCTGGAATGCACAGGCGACCCTAACAACGAACTAACTCTTTTAGATTGGCAAGACTAGGATCCCTGTCTTACTTTTATTTCACCTCTTAAACTAGAGATGACTCTGAACTACTCTGAACACATACACAACCCTCCAAAGAATCGACTAAGCGAATACCTAGTCTGGTGAGCTGATGGATTTCCTGAGCTATCTTCTTTTTGCTATCCTCAACGTGAGAAACACTACCAATGGAGAGTCTAATGAGAGCTTCGGCCACAATGTTGTCCTTGCCCGGATGGTAAAGGACACCCATGTCATAATTTTTCAAAAACTCTAACCACCTTCTCTAACGAAGATTGAGATCTTTCTGAGAAAAGACATACTGGAGACTCTTATGATCCGTGAAGACATCTATATGAACTCTGTATAGATAATGCCTCCAAATCTTTAAGGCAAATACTACGACTGCTAACTCAAGATCATGAGTAGGATAATTCTTCTCATGGGACTTTAACTTTCTGGAGAAGTAGGCTATGACCTTACCATGCTACATGAGGACATAATCTAAACCCACTCTGGATGCATCACAATATACCACGAACCTATCTGAACCATCTGGAAGAGCTAGAACTGGAGCTGAGGTGAGTCGAGTCTTCAACTCTTGAAAACTCTTCTCACAAGGATCTGACCACTGAAACTTGAACTTCTTCTAAGTCAATCTGGACATGGGGGATGGAATAGAAGAAAATCCCTCAATAAACCATTTGTAATAGCCAGCCAATCGCAAGAAACTCCTAATATTAGATGGAGAGATGGGGCGAGGCCAGGTTCTTACTGCTTTGGTCTTCTGAGGATCTACTCTAATGCCATCATCGGAAATAATATGGCCAAGAAATGCTACTGATCTTAGCCAAAACACGCACTTACTGAATTTGGCGAATAGCTGGTGATCTCTGAGAGTCTGAATAACAATACTGAGATGATCTAAATGATCACGCTCTGTGCGGGAATAGACTAGGATATCATCTATGAAGACTATGGAAAACATGTCCAAGTACTGCTTGAACACACGGTTCATTAAGTCCATGAAAGTGGCTGGGGCATTGGTAAGACCAAAGGACATAACTAGAAACTCAAAGTGACTATACCGAGTATGGAAAGCTGTCTTTGGGATGTCATATTCTCTAACTCTGAGCTGATGGTAGCCTGATCAGAGGTCTATTTTGGAGAAATATCTGGCACCCTAAAGTTAGTCAAACAAGTCATCTATTCTGGGAAGAGGATACTTGTTCTTGAACGTAACTTGGTTGAGTTGACGGTAATCAATACACATCCTGAGAGAATAGTCTTTCTTGCGCACGAATAAGACTGGTATACCCCATGGGGATACACTGGGCTTGATGAACCCCTTATCTAAGAGATCCTTCAATTGATCTTTCAGTTCCTTGAGTTATGCTGGTGCCATTCTATATGGCGGAATAGAAATAGGCTGAGTATCTGGAATAAGGTCAATGCCGAAGTCTATTTCCATTTTGGGAGGAATGCCTGGAAGACCTTCAGGAAACACGTCTAAATACTCCTTTACAACTAGGAATGATTCAAGACTAGATGATTCAAAACTGGAATCTTTAATATGAACGAAATGATACACACACCCCTTAGAAATCATTTTCCTTGCTCGTAGGTAGAAAACAAGTTGACCCCTGAATGATGAAGTACTACCCTTCCACTCTAGGATGGGCTTATTCGAGAACTAAAACTGAACTACCCTGGTTCTGCAGTCGACTATGGCATAGCAGAAATGAAGCCAATCCATGCCGAGAATGACATCAAAATCAGTCATCTCTAACTCGACTAAATCTACTGACGTGGCTTTCTGAAATATTATAACTGGGAAGTGCCTGTATATCCACCGAGCTATGATGGTTTTACCCATTGGGGTAGAGACTAAAAAGGGCTCTGCTAAAATTTTGGGACTGATTCTGAAATCGCCTGCTATATAAGGAGTAACAAAAGACAAGGATGCACTTGGATCTAGCAAAGCGTAAACATGAACGTGGAAAATCTGTAACGTACCAGTAACAATATCAGGAGAATTTTCCTGATCCTGTCGGGTATGAAGAGCATATAGTCTGTTTAGGCGTTGCCCACTAGTAGCACTGGAAGCGGCACTCTACTGATTTGGGCAACCGAACTGGGCTATGGAGCGATTCTGCTGACCCTGTAGACCTAACTGTGGACACTCTCTAATCCTATGGCCTGGTTTGCCACAAACGAAACAAACATCACTACAAGCTCTACAGGTACCCTTGAACCACAAGTCTGACACAGGGGATTAGTTTGGGCACTACTGACACTGCCCTGAGACTTAGATCCTGGTTCTCGATCTCTGTTGCCATCTCTGAATTTTGGCACTGGGGCACTGGCGGAGGAAGGATCTAGAATTGTTCGCTTAGGACAAAACTACGAACGGTTTCCTCCTTCTGATTTTGGTTGAGCAAAACTGAAACTACCTGACCTTGCTCTCTTGTTTTGCCTCTCCCTAGTCCTAATATTCTTCTCCTCTATTTGTTGAGCATGAGTCATGAGCCTGGCTAAAGTCATGTCACTGTTCAGCATCACAGACCTACACTCATTTACCATGCTATCATTCACCCCTGACACAAACTTGCTCATCTTAGCTTTGTTGTCTGCAACCACATGAGGGGCATATCTGGTTAGCTGAGTAAATCCGAGAGAATACTCCTTAACTGTCATATTTCCCTGCCTGAGGTTGATGAACTCTAGAACTTGTGCCTCCCTCAGCTCTTGGGGAAAGAATCTATCTAAGAAGGTCGTGACAAATGCCTCCCACTCTATAGGACCTACATCCTCTAACCTCTCGGACTTCCACTGTTTTTACCAAGTGTGAGAAATATCCTGTAACTGGTATACAGCTAACCATGACTCTAACAAGGAGTAACTCCTATGATGTCTATGACCTTCTGGACTTGGTCAATGAATTCCTGAGGGTCTTCATCAGACTTAGACCCAAAGAAAGATGGAGGGTTCATTCGGGTAAAGTCCCAAATCTTAGCTGCGGCTGAGTTGGCCTCTGGATTGGACGGAATAACTGGTGGCCATTCATTTTGGGAAGCCACAAACTGAGAAGGTGTGGTGAATGCGACCCTAAACTCCACATTAGAAATATTTTTGCCCAAAGGATCTTCAGGCTGAGGAGGTGGCTGGTTTCTTCTCTTTGGAGGCATATTTTGAAATAAGAGAAGAACGAATTAGACTGAGAGTTTAACTTGAGATTATTCTCACTAGCATGATATTAATATCGAAAGAAGGGAAACTATTCCTAAAACATCTTATAGCCTCTTGCACATAAATGTGGCACCCAACACACCCATGCCCAAGACTCTACGAGATGCGGCTTTCAGACTTCCTAGTACTCTATTGAACCTTAGGCTCTGATACCAAGTTTGTAACGCTCCAATTTTCTAAACTAGAGCGCTACACGGTGCTTATGACCCTAAGGGACCACAAGCTAACCCATGACTGATATCTATACCTGTACACTGCATAATATACTTGTAGATTACGGAAAAAATGAACAATAGGCCATAAGGTTCAACTGAATAGAATATCTTGATAAATAATAACATCCATATAGGGTAACAAATACCCAAAACAACTGAAAGCTGAATCTAAAATCTGAGCTAAATCTGAAACCCTCTAAATACTATCTGAATAAGGAGTTGAAGAAATATGTCTCCAACTAACTCCGTCTTGGAAAACTGAACTGAAATAATAAATGAAATAAATAATATCGTCCTCAAATAGATGAGGACACACTACAACTCTATGACTGGAATGCTACTACTACTACTGATTTAGAGCTCGTATCTATGAATCTATGGTGTAACGTGAAAGAAAGTACTGAGTGTTTTGATAAACTGAGTTTCTCAAGATGAGAATGCATTGCTGATGCATGATTTTATAATTGAACTGATTCATGAATGCATGACAGAGTATGAAATGGTAGTAGATACCACGTTTGTAATGGGAATATGAATATGAAACTGAATAAGCTTAAGGCAAACTATTACCGTGAGCTTAATCTGAATTGGCGGAGAAGAGATAAGGATACTTGGTACGCATATCTGCTTCTGCTTCTGCTTCCTAAGTAGCTCCCTCGACGGACTGATTTTGCCAAAGAACCTTAACTAGAGGGACCTCTTTGTTCCTCAATCGACAAGTCTGATAGTCTAAGATTTTGACTGGAATCTCTTCATAAGAGAGACTGTTCTGAACATCAACGCTCTGAATAGGGACTACAACTGCTAGGTCACCTACGCACTTCTTGAGCAAGGATACATGGAAGACCGGATGAACTGAGGCTAAATTTGGAGGCAATTTGAGCTCATAAGCTACCATGCCTAATTGACTGAGAATCTTGAAGGGACTGACATAGCGGGGACTGAGTTTCCCTTTCTTGCCGAACCTCTTCACTCCCTTCATGGGAGAGATCTTTAGATAGACATAGTCATTGACCTCAAACTTGATATCTTTTCTACGAACATCATTATAAGACTTTTGTCAGCCCTGAGCAGCCTGGAGTCCCTCTCTGATCAACTGAACTTTCTCTAAGGAATCAAAAACTAAGTCAGGACCTAAGACTGAGGCCTCACTAACTTCAAACCAACCAATTGGAGATCTACACCTCCTTCCTTAAAGAGCTTTGAATGGAGCTATTTTAATACTGGAATGATAGCTATTATTGTATGCAAACTCAATTAAAGGCAAGTGGTTATCCCAACTTCCCTTGAAATCAATTACATACGCCCTTAGCATATCTTCAAGAGTCTTAATGGTCCTTTCTACTTGACCATCTATCTGAGGATGAAAGGTTGTACTGAGATGGACTTGGGTACCAAGACCCTTTTGGAATGCTTTTAAAAGGTGAGAGATGAACTGGGTTCTTCTGTCTAAAATAATAGATAATGGAACACCGTGTAATCTGACCAACTCCCTGATATAGAGTTTGGCATAATCCTCGGCTGAATAAGAGGTATGATTGGAAGGAAATAAGCGGACATGGTCATCCTGTCTACAATAACCCGAACTGAATCATGTTGATGACGAGTTCGAGGCAAACCCATCACGAAGTTAATGTTCACTTCTTCCTACTTCCAAGAAGGACTGGTGAAATCCTACATGGGTCCACTAGGCTTCTGATGCTCTATCTTAACTTGATGACATGTAGAGTACTTAGCCACGAACTTTGCAATATCTCTCTTCATCCCACTCCGCCAATAGATTTCCCGCAGGTTGTGGTACATCTTAATGGCCCCTGGATGAATAGAGTATCACGCACCATGGACTTTTGCAAGAATCTGCTGCTTTAAGTCATCTATACCTGGAACGCATAGATGACCCTGACAACGAAGAACCTCATCTACCCCTTTGGATAAAACCTCTACTCTCTGAATCTAAACTGACTCTTTTAGCTGATAAGGCTAGGATCTCTATCTTGCTTTTATTTCACTTCAGAAACTAGAGATGACTCTGAACTACTCTGAACACATTCACCACCCTCCGAAGAATCGACTAAGTGAACACCTTGTCTGGAGAGATGAATTTCCTGAGCTATCTTCTTTTTACTATCCTCAACTTGAGAAACATTACCCATAGAGAGTTTACTGAGAGCATCGGCCATAATGTTGGCCTTGCCCAGTTGGTAAAGGACACTCATGTCATAATCTTTCAAAAGCTCTTACCTTCTCTGATGAAGATTGGGATCTTTCTGAAAAAAGACATACTGGAGACTCTTATGGTCCATGAAGAGATCTACATGAACTCCGTATAGATAATGCCTCCAAATCTTTAAGGCAAATACTATGGCTGCTAACTCAAGATCATCAGTAGGATAATTCTTCTCATGGGGCTTTAACTTTCTGGAGGCGCAGGCTATGACCTTACCATTCTGCATGAGGACACAACCTAAACCCACTCTGTATGCATCACAATATACCACAAACCCATCTAAACCATCTGGAAGAGCTAGAACTAGAGCTGAGGTGAGTCGAGTCTTCAACTCTTAAAAACTCTTCTTACAAGGATCTGACCACTGAAACTTGACCTTCTTCTGAGTCAATCAGGACATGGGGATACAATAGAATAAAATCCCTCAACAAACCGTCTGTAATAGCCAGCCAATCCCAAGAAACTCCTGATATCAGATGAAGAGACAGGGCGAGGCCAGGTTCTTACCGCTTTAGTCTTCTGAGGATCTACTCTAATGCCATCACCTGAAACAATATGGCCAAGGAATGCTACTGATCTTAGCCAAACCTCGCACTTACTAAATTTGGCAAATAGCTAGTGATCTCTGAGAGTCTAAAAAATAATCTTGAGATGATCTGAACGATCACGCTCTGTGCGGGAATAGACCAGGATATCATTTATGAAGACTATGATGAACATATCTAAGTACTGCTTTAACACACGATTCATCAAGTCCATGAAAAAGTATGGGGCATAGGAAATACCAAAGGACATAATTAGAAACTCAAAGTGACCATACCGAGTACGGAAAGCTATCTTCGGTATGTCATATTCTCTAACTCTGAACTGATGGTAGCGTGATCTGAGGTCTATTTTTGAGAAATAGCTGGCCCCCTGAAGTTGTCAAACAAGTCATCTATTCTGGGAAGAGGATACTTGTTCTTGACCGTAACTTTGTTGAGCTGGCGGTAATCAATACACATCCTGAGAGAACCATCTTTCTTATGCACGAATAAGACTGGTGCACCCTATGGGGATACACTAGGCCTGATGAACCCCTTATCTAAGAAATCCTTTAACTGATCTTTTAGTTCCTTGAGTTCTGCTGGTGAAATTCTGTATGGCGGAATAAAAATAGGCTGAGTATCTAGAATAAGGTCAATGTCGAAGTCTATTTCCCTTTTGGGAGGAATTCCTGAAAAATCTTTGGGAAATACGTCTAAATACTCCTTTACAACTGGGACTGATTCAAGACTAGGAGATTCAAAACTGGAATCTTTAATAAGCACGAGATGATACACACACCCCTTAGAAATTATTTTCCTTGCCCATAGGTAGGAAATAAGTTGACCCCTGAATGATGAAGCCCTTCCACTCTAGGACGGGCTCATTCGGGGACTAAAACTGAATTATCCTTATTTTGCAGTCGACTGTGGCATAGCAGGAATGTAGCCAATCCATGATGAGAATGACATCAAAATTAGTCATCTCTAACTCAACTAAATCTGCTAATGTGGCTTTCTAAAATATCATAATTGTGCAGTGCCTGTATACCCGCCAAGCTATGATGGTTTTACCCATTGGGATAGAGACTGAAAAGGGCTCTGCTAAAATTTTAGGGCTGATTCCGAAATCGCCTTCTATATAATGAGTAACAAAAGACAAGGATGCACCTGGATCTAGCAAAGCGTAAACATGAACAGGGAAAATCTTTAATGTACCAGTAACGACATCAAGAGAATTTTCTTGATCCTGTCGGGTCTGAAGAGCATAGAGTCTATTTGGGTATTTCCTACTAGTAGCACTGGAAGCAGTACTCTATTGATTTGGGCAACCGGACTGGGTTGTAGAGCGATTCTTCTGACCCTGTAGACCTAACTGCGGATACTCTCTAATCTTGTGGCCTGGTTTTCCACAACCAAAATAGTTCAGTCAATTTATACATATTTAATCAGTTGCTTAACAGTATGCTAGTTCATGGGTTAGCTTGGGATCACTTGTGGTCCAAGCAGCATATGACGTCTCGGGATAGATTTTCGGGGCGTTTTAAACTTAGTATCAGAACACAAGGTTCAAGTGTCCTAGGGTGTCTGTGAAGTCGTGTCTAGTAAAGTCTTGCGGAATGGTACGGAGACGTCTGTAGTTTTCTTCGAGAGGCTACAAGGCATTTAAGAAAAAGTTTCCCCTTTTTCCTACTCTAAACGTGCAGTAAAGTTGTTCTCTCAGAATATACTGTCTATTCATGTGTTACCCTTAAATTCCTCATCTATGACTTATTATTAAGATAACACGATTAGCAAGTTCCAATTTCCTCCCCAAATATTACTCTCAAATTTGCTAGAAGAAGTTTCAGAAGTCACAGAAAGGGCTTGAGAGAAGCTCTTTAGTGTGTCATGAGTCTCTCAAGTTGAAATTTATGTCCTCCTCCATATGAGTTTTTCAGTTTAGACAGAATAAGATATGCATTTAGATTCCTTATTATTTCTTCAATACAAATAGTGTTTTTACTCATAAGAGGAGATAGTTTGAACCAAAATTATTGAATAGAGTTTGCATTGAGGGATATTGCAACCTGGAGTGTTATGATTCATAAGTAGTAGAACCTTATTATAGTTAGATTTATGGGTATAGAAGTGTAGTGACAAGAAAAGTGGGAATGACTATTGATAGAAACTATTGAGATAAACTTATGCATGCTATAGATTTTACATTATGGTGATATGTCCTAGTGTGTTCATTTAGTAGAAGGTAGAGAAGGAGTTATTAGTTAAGGTGAATTATTGTTTGCTTAAAGTATGAAAGGAGTTATTGATGGTAATTATTGTGTTAGATAAGTATAGATTATTAGTGAAGTATTTGGTGGTTTAGTATTATTAATTTAGGCTTCCCTTGAGGTTGCAAAAGTGAGTTTAGTTGAATCTTATAGAGCTATGATAGTAATTCAGGTGTATAGAAGGGTAAATAGTAGTGATGTGTAGAGGGATGATGTTCTAATGGATTATAATAAGATAGGCCATACGCTCGTGATCAGTTATTATTATTATGGGGTTCTAGTGGACTAGTGTGTTCTTGATGTCTTGTTTTATAGCTTCCAAGTGAGAATAGTATGTGAGGTTGGGTTTTTAATAATGTCAAGCCCTAGTCACTAAGTTTGAGAAGTAGAGTATTATAAAGGTGAGAATAATTATTGTTCGGTTGTTGATCCTAGTTATATGAAGGTGATCTAGTGGGCTTGTTCAGTGAATGCAACACCTTAAGTTTATTGATTTGAGATTAAGTATGATTTTGTAAGTATGATGTTGATGTATGCCCAAGGTGATATAGGGATTGAATTATATTTTTCTAAGGTTATTAAGTGTTGTTTGAGGTTAGTAGTACCCTTAAATTAATGAGCATGAATGAGGCTATGTGGTATACAATGTCCTTGTCAGTTAACTTATGGGTTACAGGTTGATGATTTGGTGTAAGGAAAAATATAAGTTAGAGATATGATATTAGTAGAGTATGAAGGAAGTTAGTATGGTTCAGCAAGGGTTTAGAGATATCCATGTTAAGTGTTAGATTCTAAGTTAGTGAGTGTTTAAGTTGTTATATGATTACTTTTGGAGCTATTGAAATCTAAGAGTTGAATCTCCGAAGGAGGTATTAGCATTGGGTGTTACATGTGAAGATATAGTCCTTCGGGGCAAGTTTAGTTTTTTATGTATTGATTATACCCTGGGATCTAGAGTAAAGTGGTTGTAGTTTTGTTAGAGTTTAGTAAAGGGGTTCCACAGACTTAAGAATGATAGCTTAAAGTTAAGGGGGAGATTATAGGATAAGTAACCAAGTCAGATTCTCAGATTCTAGTAGTGCCGCCATTGTAGGAGGAAGATGCCCGATTTATTCTTATTTCAGTATTTGTACCTCAGTCATCATGATGTCTACTCATACCTTATGTGCCAGTTCCATGATTATAGTTTTGTTCATGCATATCATAGAAAATCATGTACTTTCCTAATCTCTAGTATGAGGAGTTCCATTTCATTCAACAGTACGAATCATGTTCTAGGAATTTATGAACTCCAAACTCAGGTCATGCAGCTCATGACTTATGTACTCATGATTTATAGTATATTTAGTTCCAGGTACTCATGCTACACTCTTAATGATTATCGAAATTCAGATTATGTTATGGGTGTCCTCAGTTTTGATCTCCTTAATGAATTCCTGCATTTGATACCCTATTCCTCATACCTTAGTAAAATGTCAAGTTATACATAGTATCCCTTCATGTTTTAGGTTCTCATGTTCTAACTTTTAAGTTACCTTTCCTTAGTCAAGATAATAATGATGAAAAGTTGTTTAGATTGGAGATATTAAATGGTTCTTGTTGATGAAAGGTTGTTGTATGCTTATTTTAGCTAAGGCTATAACTGTGAAGTAAGATTGAGTCCAAGTCTTTGATACATTTCGTGGTTAGTTGAAATTTTATATGTCTTCTTAAGAATAGTAAAAGAAATCTGTTGTTGATAAAGGTTGAGGGAATATGAGAAGTATGTCTTTATGGGTGTTTGCCTGGGAGTTCATATGTGGTTATATGATAAGCTTGAATGTCATGTTTGTATATATGTGGATAGATGAATTGCGCATTAGTGAGTTCCTAGTAAAAGGTTGAATGTTGTTGTTGAAGTGGAATATACAGTATGAGTTAACCTGTTTAGCCAGTAATTCAGTCTAGAAGCCATACAGGTAAGTTTCTATGGTTTTCAATCTTCTCATCTAATCATATTATTTTAAGAGGAAATTTGTTCATTTCATGTATTCAGTTCAATTCATGCATCATGCATTAGTTTTAAAATATAGATGTTTAGTGATGATTCAACTCTTAAGTTTTCCATGCATCATCTCAGTCTTTTTCTAATATTTCAACCAAAGCAGTATCATTTGGGGACGAATGATCCCAAGAGGGAGATGTTGTAATACCCCAAGTTTTCATGTCATAAGTCTCTCATATTTTTTCCACGAAATCAGATTCAGCCTAAAGTAATGGTTACTCATAAGTTGACTCCCTCGTTTCTATCTCAGCCATATAACCATTCTTATGTCAGTGCATATATTCAAGAAATCAGCTCAGTCATGATATTCAGTTCATGTAGCATGTTTCAAACTCAGTTAAGAAATCATGTTCCTAGTCATGCATGTTCAGTATGGGATTTTAGTTTTCCAGTACTCTCAGTTTAACCAATCTCATTCGAGGACGAATATTCCCAAGAGGGAGATATTGTAATGTCCCGTAATTTTCTTAGCCTAATTTTGCTCCTAGAATATCAAAGGTTAGCTTAAAAAATGAATACCTTTTTATACAAGTGAAATTTTCCAGATTTAGACCTTCCATGGTGTGGTAAATTGAATAAGCTTTCAATCGATACCAAATTCTCCCAAATTCGATACTCGATTGAGAAGTTAGGGCATTTTTAGTGTCGACAGTATGCCACCAATGGATCTCCATGATAAATTCATGTCGTGAAGAGGTCCAAATTCCCAATTGTCAATTTCCAGTAGCACAACAGGATAGCACTGCGTCACACCAGAGTGTAAATTTGCACTCGTTCTTTTCCAATAGCTTAACACGATTTCACCGCGTCACGGTGAAGGTGTAATTTTCGTACTCTTGATCTATAATTTGAATGATTGTGTCATGACTTTAATCCTAATCATGTGAAGTTCTTATTAGGTGAATAATGTTCATAGAAGTCACTTAGAGCCAAGTGGAGCTAAGAACATTAGATTCGTCCAAAATTTGGCATTAGATTCTAAAGGGGTAAACTTTAAATGCGTATAACTTTTTATATACATGGAACTTTTAATATCAAGACCCACCAAATTGTATATAATTGAATTAACTTTCCAACGATACCAATTCTTCCTTAATCCAATACCCAAGAGAAAAGTTATATCCATTTTCATGTGAGGCAGTAAGTTGCCGCAATGGTACCACATTGCGGCAAAGAGAAAAATTGGGATATAGGTTACGAATTTTTTATTTAAATGAATGAGGGGCAATGGGGTCTTTTCTCTCTCCAACCCAGGTCATAATATAGCAAAGTATAGCCGCCATTGGGGCATTATTTTGCCCCCATTATCCTACTTTACTCCCAAGAACAAACCTTAATCAATTCTCTTCAAGATTCATCCATTCCATCACCTTCCATTCAAGAAAACAAACAAGAGTTAAGCTTTATATTCCGAGAAGTTCAAGAAAACCATTCAAGAACATCAATTTGATTAATCTTCTTCAAGGAACAATCTTCAAGAACACAAATAGGAATTCAAGTCAAACTTATTCAGCTATTCTCTCTCAAAAGAAAACCCTAAAGCTCAAACTTAATCTCCAAGGAATCCAATTTTCCTCATTAATTCTCCAAGATAGTTCAATATTAAGAATTTTTAATTCAAAAACTCCAAGAACTCATCTTCAAAATCATCATAGGAATTTGATTCAAGCTTTCTCATCTAAGATCATCAATTAAGATATGTGGGGTTATAAAAAGGAAAATCTTTTCGTTCTTGTGCCCAAAACTATCTTTTTAAGTTAAATTCACATGATTTGCAATTAGGACTCATACCCTGAAAATCTATCCTGAGATGTCACACGGTGCTTAGGACCACAAGTGATCACCAGATAACCCATGAACTGGCATACTGTTAAGCAACTGATTCAATATGTATAAATTGACTGAGTTTACTGTGCAAAAACATATTAATGATGGAATCTATGAAAAATACAATACTGATACAATTGTACATTCTGATAAATTCTGAAAAGAGGGACTAAAATTACATTACATACTCTAATTGACATCTATGAAGCCTTTACTATACTAATTATAGATAGTTGTGATGCGACTCCAACTATCGCTAATCAATACATATGAATAAGAGAGTAAAGTAGATAAATAACATCTAACTAAAGTCCCTGAAGTAGGAGGACTCATTATCTGCTGGGCTGGAATCTGCAACTGTCTGATTCTGACTGTACATACGGCAACTTGTACCTACATTGTGAGACAATGTAGCACATAAACATATATATGGATCAGTACTTTTAGGATGTACTGAGTATATGGGGGTGAAATGTGTAAGTAAACATTATCTCATCATCATAATTTGTAAAACAATGCATACTAAATGAAAATGACTCACAAGCTGGAATATCTAAAATACTGAAATATGAAATCATGAATAACAAATCATGCTTTAGAAATCTAGTGATTTGTTATGACTAGTGATTTCAGTATTTTCTAAATCTAGTGATTTGTTATGACTCACTCTCTCTTTAAATCATACTATCTAAGTATAGAAAGAACTCACTCTTAAATCTGAAATCTAAAAGCTAAAATCTGTAGCTAATATCTTACTATAAAGCATTATCTGAGTAAAACTTGTGAGCCTTCACACTTAGTTTTCTAAAAGTTTTTTCTATTAATCTTTTTTTGAAAGTCTTTACTATTAGGGAGGTTCTCTTAACCGACATAAACCATGCGATCTACATGGAGTCCAACGTCTCATCCTCCTAAAGAAGAAACCTCATGTCAGGGAGAGGTGTCATACTTTTGCTATGAAGTATAACCTGTTGTCCATGTGATCAATCACAAGCTAAGTCTGTCATCCACTTAGAAATTGGAATAATCTGATAATCTTTACCTACGTTGGTATGTAGTTCTGTGGAAGTAGGATGCGCTAAATGCACACTTCATGCTCGGTGCGAAATAATACTCCCTTTTTATTTGCTACGCTCATTCTGCTAGAAATCCACTTCTAAAATAGTATAATGATTTATAATGAAAACCAACTGTATATCTGTAAAGCTAAATCTGTAATCTGAATCTGTAAAGTGGATTTCATATCTATTCTGAGACCAAAAGATCAAACCTCTTTATCAATAATTTGAAAAGAATCTAGTCATAAAATGCTCATAGAACAATCAATCTTGAAATAACAATACTCATTAAGGCTTAATGACCCATGCTTCAAACTCATGTAAAATTATCGCAAAACATCTTTCTCAATATGCTTCTTGAAAATACTTCAACAATATCAAAATAATAAAATTAAGAATCTCAATATCATGCTTAAACTCAATTGGGAAAATATGGAAAATCGCATTATAGACATAATTATATGAAAATAGTCATGCAATTCAACATTCAATCACTTGAAATTACATAATCTTCAAATAATAAAACTTGGGCATGAGACCTAATTGCAAATCATATGAATTTAACTTAAAAACATATTTTTTGGCACAAGGAAGAAAGGATTGTCCTTGTTCATAACCCCACATACCTTAATTGATGATCTTAGATGAGAAAGCTTAAGTCTTAAATTCCTATGATGATTTTGAAGATGAGTTCTTGGAGTTCTTGAATAGGAAATTCTTAATCTTTAATATCTTGGAGAATTAATGAGGAAAATTGGATTCCTTGGAGAGTAAGTTTGAGCTTTAGGGTTTTCTTTTGAGAGAGAATTGATGAATAAGTTTGACTTGAATTCCTATTTATGTTCTTGAAGATTGTTCCTTGAAAAAGATGAATCAAATTGATGTTCTTGAATGATTTTCTTTAACTTCTTGGAATAGAAAGCTTAATTCTTTGTTGTTTTCTTGAATGGAAGGTGATGGAATGGATGAATCTTGAAGAGAATTGATTAGGGTTTGTTCTTGGGAGTAAAGTAGGATAATGGGGGCAAAATAATACCCCAATGACGGCTATACATTGTTATATTATGATCTAGGTTGGAGGGGAAAAAGACCTCATTCTCCCTCATTGAAGAAGATGAATCAAATTGATGTTCTTGAATGATTTTCTTTAACTTCTTGGAATAGAAAACATAATTCTTTGTTGTTTTCTTGAATGGATGAATCTTGAAGAGAATTGATTAGGGTTTATTCTTGGGAGTAAAGTAGGATAATGGAGGCAAAATAATGCCCCAATGGAGGCTATACATTGCTATATTATGACCTAGGTTGGAGGGGAAAAAGACCCCATTGCCCCTTATTCATTTAAAGAAAAAATTCATAACCCGTATCCCGATTTTGCTCTTTGCCGTGATGCGGTACCATCGCGGCAGCTTATTGCCTCACACAAAAATGGCTATAACTTTCCCTCGGGTATTGGATTAAGGCAAAATTGGTATCGTTGGAAAGCTAATTCAATTATATATAATTTGGTGGGTCTTTAGATGAAAAATTCCATGTATATAAAAATTTATACACGTTTAAAGTAGACCCTTTTAGAATTGAATGCCAAATTTTGGACGAATCTAATGTCCTTAGCTCCACTTTGCTCTAAGTGACTTCATGAACACTATTCACTGATAAGAACTTCACATGCTAAGGATTAAACTCATGAAAAAAGAATTCAAATAATGGATCAAGAGTACGAAAATTACACTTTCACCGCGACGCGGTGAAATCGTGTTAAGCTACTGGAAAAGGACGAGTGCAAATTTGCACTCTGGCACAACACAGTGCTATCGCGTTGCACTACTGGAAATTGAAAATTAGGAATTTGGACCTCTTTGCGATGTGAGCTTATCGCGGAGGTCCACCGAAAAAGGACAAATAGGAAATCACCCTTTACCACGACGCGGTGACTGCCCAGGTGGCATACTGTCGACACTAAAAATGCCCTAACTTCTCAACGGAGAATCAAATTTGGGAAAATTTGGTATCGATGGAAAGATTATTCAATTTCTCACACCATGGAATGTCTAAATCTGAAAATTTTTACTTGCATAAGAAGGTATTCATTTTTGAAGGTAACTATTGACATTCTAGGAGTGAAATTAGGCTAAGAAAATTACAGGGGATTACAATATCTCCCCCTTGGGAATATTCGTCCTCAAATAAAATAGGTTAAACTGAGAGTACTGAGGAACTGAAATCCCATACTAAACATGCTTGACTAGGAACATGATTTCTTAACTGAGTCTGAAACATGCTACATGAACTGAATATCATGACTGAGCTGATTTCTTGAATACTTGCATTGACATGAGAATCGTTATAAGGCTGAGAGAGAAACGAGAGATTCAACTTATGAGTAACCTAACTTTAGGATGAATCTGATTTCGTGGGAAAAATATGAGAGTTTTATGACATGAAAACTCGGGGTATTACATTAGTCTCATGGGCACTATCTCATTCTTTTCATTTAGGACCACAGTGATCCCACCCTTCTTAGGTGTACACTAAATTGAGCTTACCTATTTGCTATCGAGAATAAGGTAAACCACACTTATCTAACCACTTTTTAATTTCACTCTTCACCATCTTTTGCATAAGCAGGTTCAGAAAAAGCTTATGTTCAATTCTAGTTATACACTCCGGTTCTAGATGAAGCTTATGAGTATAAATTTTAGGTCTCCCAAAAATATTTGCAATGGTCCTACTAATGAACTTTTGAAACCCCCATAAGGGTTTAATATGTGTATCAACAAAACCAACTACAATGATAACCGATAAGGTATTATTGTTCCCAAAAAATGCATACCATAAATGAGAAGGGATGTCCTTCAATTCCAAGATCGGTGGATCCTCAATAGATGGCCAAGCTGGTGGAGTCACTATATTCTTCAAGCCCAAATCCAACTTCTTTGGCGTATAACAATAAGTTTACTCACCATCTCATTATACGCATCAATGCCATTACTATCAAAGTTTATGATCACCGCATCTAATGCCTCTACACCATTTCTCTCCTCAATGGGCACGCTTATCGTATTATCCTCAACGGTGTCTATCAAAGACACACCATGCATATATTTTGGCTATTTCATTGACTAACCTACATTGAAGATAACATATTCATCATTGAGTCTAAATTTTATATGTCCCATCTCCATGTCAACTAATGCCCTACATGTGTTTAGAAAGGGCCTTCCAATGAAAATAGGAACATCAAAATCCATCTCACAATCAAAGATCACAAAATCAGCCTATAATATGAAGGAAGCTACCTTCACCAAACATCACACAAAATACCAACCAGTTTCTTTACAGTCCAGTCAGCAATCAACAATCTCATCGACGTCTGCTTAGGTGACCCAACCCCAGCTATTTATACACAATGAGTGACTTCATATTTGTACTAGCTCCTAAATCACACAATGCTCGTGAGAAATTCAGTGACTCAATATTGTAAGGAATAATGAAATCTCCAGGATTTCTTTTTTCTTAACCAAAGATCAAAAAACAATAGAACTACAATGGTACATATTATCAGTGATCTTAAAACTCACCATCCATTTCTTTATCACTAAGTCCTTTATGGACTTTGCATAAATGGGCATCTAATCTAATGTTTCTAAAAGAGGGATATCCACAGACAATTCTTTCAACATAGACAAGAATTTTTTATATTTCCCTTCTTCTTGATTCTTCTTTAGTCTTTGAGGAAAAGGTGGGGGAGGTTGTGAAATTGTCTTTAATACTAGTTTGACCTCCTTACCCTTTTCTATCTTAGTATTAGCTCTTTTCTCAAAACCCATCAATTTTTGTGACGTCTCGGTATTATTCACCAACTTTTTAGTTTCTACTTCGAGTGCATCTTCAATATTAATAGTATCATTTCTCACCTTATCACTACCGCCATAGGAGGATCAATAGTAACCTTACCACTCCAAGTTATAATGGCTAAATAGTGACTGTTATTCTTTAAATTTTGCATAATATTACTTGGAATAATGCTGATTCAATGTAACCGACATTTGAACAAAATGGTGCTCTAGTTGCATAATCGTAGTAGCATACAATTTTACCAATTGGCTCAGTCCTAAAATATCTGACTTAATCTTCTTAAGGCAACTTTCTTGATTCTCTAAACCCTTAATTAGATTTTCAAGTAAACTTTCATCATCAAATTAGAATCACAATTACCTGGCAGAACATACACATCACTCTTCTCCTTATAGTCATCATTTTGCCTCCAATCATCATCTCTCTTTCAACTCTGATCTCTATACCTCCTGTCCCCATAATAGTTCCAACCTTGATTACCTTGACTCGAGTTCCAAAAATCCTAATTGGACCCTTATCCCTTTGGCTCAAAAATCCGCCAGTTCTCTACCCAAGTAATTAGCCTTCTAGAGTGAGACTCATCATGTCTAGCCAACTTACCTTGTGTGCCCACTTCTTTCACTTTCTCAACATTCATAGTTGCAAATTGCTGGGTAAGTAACCAATTCTCAATCCTCAGTTGTGTAACTTGTTTAGCCACTGTATTATCTAGGGATTTTTGCTAACTAGAAGAACATATAACATAAGTATTGACTCCTTTTTCTGCCTCTTAAGTATGCCACCCTTGGTCGGTATTAGAGACCCTATTTAAGATCTCCATAGCTAGCTCCCACCAAAGGCTCATAAAATCCCCACAAATAATAGTATCAACAACAACTTTGGTATTTGCATTCAGGACTCTATAGAATATGATACGGTTGGGGCAGCCTCCACAGGTACACGGCCTTTCACACGAAGCCAAGCTCGGGAATTACAAGAACTCCAAGCTTTGTTCATGCAAATGGCCGTGTGTGAGTTGGTGATTGAACCAACCAAGGACCTAAACGTTTTTATGTGTGAAGAGAGGTCTTAATGTGTAATAAACTACTCTTCAAGGTTGGCACAAGAAGCAAGGGCGGATGGGTCATTTTACCCCTTTTGTTTGGAGAGTTATTCCTTAGTATTTGAATGCTGATTTTGTAACCTAAAAACACTAAACATTTCGTCTCTCTTCCACTCTTAGAAGCCGTCCCTATTATCTCACAAGTAGAGGGATACTTGTGTTGTCTCTTTGGCTAGAAACAAGGGTTTTGAGGTCGTTGAGTGCCTCTTGGTCCTCGTAAGAACTTGGTGTTTATATTCATTAGACTTAGGGTCCTCTCTTGATGTAGGGTTCTTAGTTTCTTGAATGTTATATGTCAAGTTATCTATCTTTCTTTATCTTGTTGTTGTTGTTGATTTTGTTATCTTAAAGTCTAGTGAAGCCGTGTGGGGCTCTTTTCGATTCACTAGCATTGTTATCTATCTTGTTGTTCTTGTGTTGTTGGACTGAAAAACCGAAACTTAAACTTGTTGTTCTTGTGTTGTTGGACTGAAATCCGAGCCTACTTGAAGCTCTTGGTGTTGTTGGTTTGATTTCGTATCATTTGGTATCAAAGCGAGACCGGTTGTGTTCCAACATAACCCATCTTGGGCTAGTTCACGGCTTAAACAAACAACACCAAAAAGAAATTCTGAAAATCTATCCATTAAAAGTTGAAACCGAGAATGATGTTGTATGTTTAGATCTAGGTGTTATTTTGCTTGTTTAGTGAGTTTCTAGTGTTGGTTTCTTTCTCACCAACACTAAGGTGTCTAGATCCAAAAGTTGAGCTTGAAAACTTGAACATTGTTGTAGTGACTTGAAGTGGCCGAAAGTTGTGTGTTGTTGATAACCAAAAGAAAAATCGGTGGTTGTGTGTTTATGTGCTAAAGAAGTTGATGAAGTTTGTTGAGGTGTTCATCTTTTGAACTTGTTCATCTTGTTCATCTTGTTGTGTGCTCAAGTTGTAAGACAAGCTATAAAGTTGTTGTGAAAGACTTGCACCCATCACCTTCTAGTCTTGTCAATCACTTTTCCCTAATTCAAGGAGCCTTGTTTTGTGGGATTAGTCAACCAAACCTCACTTTCTTGAGTTTGAAAAGGGTGAAATACTACAAGATTTTATTTTTCCCACCAAAAACAGTTTGCAAACTATAACAAGTTGTGTGAATATTAACAAAAAAAAAAAAAGGAGAAGAAGAACGTGTGGAACCATTGCATGCTGCCACGTCACTATAAGCTCAACTTAGGATATTCTTTGGTTGCTAATTGTTGATCCTTGGTTTCCCTTACTTGGTCCTAGAACTAATTAACAAACTAGTGCATTCCTACTAGGTTGTCAACTAGTTCCTTGAACCGTTTGTTCGTGTCAACGATTATTTGAGTACTTTTATTCGTTTGAATGAATTGCTGATTTTTGACTCTAGTCCGGCAAGAATTCTTTGAGTCTTCAAACAAGAATCCATTCCAGATAAGAGCTTACTCATACCTTAAAAATTTCACGGTTACTAGCCAATTATACAACACTTGTGGAACACGAACTTGTGGTGAACTAAAGCGGATAATACCTTGACAATGGAAGGAGCTACGTCTCATAATGTGGATACTAATGCCCTTGATTCTGTGAGGGTCACTCTTGAGGCCGTTACCCGGACACTTGAAAGGTTGAATTCGGAATTTGGGGCCGTGAGAGGGGACTTGGCAGCAATAAAGGGGGAAGTGTCGACTATTAGTGGGAGATTAGAACAAGTGGAGAGTCAAAGGAACTCTCGTCCTTCTACTCCTCTACATGTATCTACCAATGGTCATGATAGGACCTCCTCCGCAACCATCACCCCCGAAACAGTCCACCAAATGCTAAATGCACCCCAAGCTCCACTAAATACCGCAAGCCAAACTACCTATTTTCCTCCAAACCGAGACCCCACTAGACCACTACATTTCCAAGCCCCTCCAATTCCACAAGAGGGATTTGGACGCCAAGTACCTCCACTAAATCCGAACCCTCCATTCCAAGCTCCATTAACCCAAAGACCGCAAATTCCAAATCCTCCGAATCAAAACGGCCAAGGCCGACCAGCCCACTTTGAAGGATACGGTAGAGAGGAGTATGAAGGAGATGGAGCCTTTGATGATGCTTATCTGAGGGAGGAGGAGTTAAGAGGGGGTCGAGGAGAACCTAGGAGATACCGGGGGTATGGAGATAGGGGAAACCGACACCAAGAGAGAGACGTAGGCATCAACACCATCAAGTTGAGCCTACCCATCTTTAAGGGTGAAAGTGACCCCGAGACCTACTTAACTTAGGAATCAGCTTGTGACAAAGTTTTCCAAGTTAATGACATCTCGGAAGAAAAGAAGAGTTGCTACGCTATAGCTCACCTCGAGGGCTATGCTAACACTTGGTGGGAGTATGTTAAACGATTTGGTAATGAATTAGTTGATGGGCAGCCACCACCTTGGTATCAGTTGAGGTATTTGATGAGACAACGATACCTTCCCGAGAGATATCATCATGAGTTGCTTGCTAGATTATATGGCTTGCGGCAAGGAGGCAAGAGTGTGATGGCCTATTTTGACGAGTTCCAACAACTCATGTTGAAACTTGATCATCGTGGGGAGCAAATCAGTCACGACATCATCCGGTTCAAGTGTGGGTTGAACAAAGAGATCTCCACTCATTTGACCCTTCACCGGTTTGAAACCATTGACGGTATATTCCAAGCGTCCCTTGAGATTGAAAGGGAACTTAAGGAGAGATCATCCTTCAAGGCAAGGGTACAAACCCCCTCGGGTTGGCCCAAAAACAAGGACCAACCCGCCCCTACGAAGCTGCCCGAGTCCAAAACAGTCCCTAAATTCCCTCCGAAACCGGAGGCTCACAAGTATCCCAACCCAAAGGGGTTCCAATGCTTCAAGTGCCAAGGTTGGGGGCATAAGGCCAATGAATGTCCGAACCGGCGCAATGTGATCCTACGAGAAGGGAAAGTTTACTACCTTGGTGAGGAGGTGGTTTCCGAAAGGGGGGAGGATGAGGCCGAGCCTCAAGATGGAGAGGGAGCTGAAAATGGGCCGAATGATGATGAAGTAGATGGTAGTGAAGATGTCTATCCACAAGAAGGGGAGTGTGTGGTTCCAAACTTTGTGGTTAGACGTGTCATGATTAGTAAGGCGATAGATGACCCGAGTCAAAGGGAAAATCTATTCCATACTAAGTGTCTTGTAAAGGGGAGTGTGTGCACCTTGGTGATTGATAGTGGTAGTTGTACAAATGTTGCGAGCCATGCTATGGTAAATTTCTTGAAGCTACCAACTACACTACACACTAGTCCTTACAAGCTACAATGGTTGAACGATTGTGGTGAATTAAAGGTCACAAGGCAATGTGTGATTCGGTTTAAGGTGGGAAACTACCACGATGAAGTGCTTTGTGACGTAATCCCAATGCAAGCATGTCACTTATTGTTAGGTAGACCATGGAAATATGATAGGTCTACTAAACACGATGGGAGGTCCAACCGGTATACGCTTGAGAAGGATGGCCGAAAGGTCACACTTCATCCTCTTTCACCCTCCCAAGTAAATGAGTGGCATCAAAAGATGAGAGAGTTGAAGGGAAAGGGGAAGGAATCCAGAAAGGGAGAAAAGGGGGGGGATGCCGTAGGTGAGGAAGTAGGGACATCCGAGGCTGTCCCAAAGACAAGGGAGATGGAAAACGTAGTGATGTTGGCTAGGAGGAAAGAACTCTTCGTGGACCATGATGAAAACAAGCCGATGTTACTTTTGACCCATTGTTTTAATACTAACCCTACTAATTCTTCCATTTCCCCTTTGATTTCTTGTGTGTTGCAGGAGTATGAAGATGTATTTCCTCAAGAACTTCCGCAAGGATTGCCCCCACTTCGGGGAATTGAGCACCAAATTGATTTGGTGCCGGGTTCACAACTTCCAAACAAACCGGCCTATAGGAGCAATCCCATGGACACTAAGGAGCTTGAAAGACAAGTTGAGGAGCTTCTCAACAAGGGATACATCAAGGAAAGCATGAGTCCGTGTGTTATTCCGGTGCTTTTGGTACCGAAGAAGGACGGAACTTGGCGCATGTGCGTCGATTGTAGAGCCATCAACAAAATCACTATAAGGTATCGTCATCCAATCCCTAGACTAGATGATATGTTAGATGAGCTCCACGGATCTTGTTTGTTTTCTAAAGTGGACCTTAGGAGTGGCTATCACCAAATTCGCATGCAACCCGGTGATGAGTGGAAGACCGCATTCAAGACCAAATTCGATCTATATGAGTGGCTGGTCATGCCCTTCGGCCTTACCAATGCTCCTAGCACCTTTATGAGGCTAATGAATCATGTAATGAAGCCTTATATTGGAAAGTTTGTGGTGGTTTACTTTGATGATGTGTTGGTGTATAGTAAATCTATTGATGATCATGTAATGCATTTGAGATGTGTGTTTGATGTGCTCCGAAAGGAGAAGCTGTATGCCAACATGGAGAAGTGTTCTTTTGGTGTTGATAAGGTTATATTCTTGGGTTTTGTCGTGAGCTCAAGGGGTGTGGAAGTGGACGATTCCAAGATAGACTCTATTCGAAGTTGGCCGACCCCTAAAACTATTGGAGAAATCCGAAGTTTCCATGGGTTGGCAAGCTTTTATAGGAGGTTTGTCAAAGGATTTAGTTCCATAGCAGCCCCCTTGACCGAGGTAATTAGAAAGGACGGACCCTTTAAATGGGGTGATGAGCAGGCTAGGGCTTTTGAGGCCTTGAAAGCTACGCTCATCTCGGCGCCTTTATTGCAATTGCCCGATTTTGATAAGATGTTTGAAGTAGAGTGTGATTCTAGTAAGGTTGGCATCGGGGCTGTTTTGATGCAAGAAGGTAAGCCCGTTGCTTATTTCAGTGAAAAGCTCAAAGGGGCAACTCTTAATTACTCAACTTATGATTTGGAGTTGTACGCCCTTGTTAGAGCTTTGGGAAATTGGCAACATTATTTGTGGCCTAAGGAGTTTGTGATACGAACGGATCATGAGTCGTTGAAACACCTTAAGAGCCAAGACAAGTTGAATAGGCGTCATTCTAAGTGTATTGAGTTCATCGAGACTTTTCCTTATGTAATTCATTACAAAAGGGGAAAGGAAAATGTTGTTGCCGATGCCTTGTCTAGGAAGCATGTGCTTGTTGCTACCTTGTCTTCGAAATTGATGGGTTTTGAGAGCTTGCGGTTGTTGTATCCCGAGGATCCTACCTTTGCTCCTATTTTTAGGGAATGTGAAGAGTGGGGAAGGGACCGTTGGCTTAAGGAGAATGACCATTCCTCCTACTCTCGGTTCGATGGGTATTTGTTCAAAGGGAGGAGGTTGTGTGTTCCTTCTAGTTCTTGGAGGGAATTATTTGTGAGGGAGGCCCATGACGAAGGCCTCATGGGGCACTTTGGGGTAGACAAGACCTTCGGAATCTTAGAGGAGAACTTCTATTGGCCCAAAATGCGCAAAGACGTCACTAAAATTTGTAGTCAATGCGTGGCCTGCCGGAGTGTGAAATCTCGTCTCCTACCTCAAGGATTATACACCCCACTCCCTACTCCCCTTAGACCTTGGTTGGACATTTCGATGGATTTTGTTTTGGGGCTGCCAAGGACTAGAAAGGGCCGAGATAGCATTTTTGTTATTATTGATAGATTCTCTAAAATGGCTCATTTTATTCCATGTGCTAAAACCGAGGATGCTCGTAGTGTAGCTTCATTATTTGTTGAACATGTTGTAAAGCTTCACGGGGTACCGAGGACTATTGTGAGCGATAGGGACTCCAAGTTCCTAAGTCTCTTTTGGAAGTCCATGTGGGGTAGGCTTGGAACGAAGTTACTTTTCTCCACGTCTTGCCACCCACAAACCGATGGCCAAACGGAGATAGTAAATAGAACCTTAGGGTTTATGCTACGTTCTATGGTTAAAGGTAAACTGACTTCATGGGAAGATCACCTACCCTTGGTGGAATTTGCATACAACCGGGTAATACATTCGAGCACGGGAATAACTCCCTTTGAATGTGTTTACGGCCTGAATCCCCTTACCCCTTTAGATCTCACTCCTTTGTCTAGTGATCTCATGACCAGCTTGGATGGAAATAAAAGAGCCGAGGCAATGAAGAAAATGCATGAGACGGTGCGGATCAAGATTGAAAAGAAGAACCAAGAGGTTGCAAAAAGGGTAAACAAAGGGAGAAGAAGGCTTGTGCTTGAACCCGGAGATTGGGTGTGGGTGCATCTTCGAAAGGATCGGTTTCCAGCTCAAAGGAAGTCCAAATTGCTGCCAAGGGGTGATGGTCCTTTCCAAGTACTTGAGAGAATCAATGACAATGCCTACAAGATTGACCTTCCACCGGAATATCAAGTGCACAACACTTTCAACGTTGGTGATCTCTCCCTCGTGGATGCGGTTGAAGATGACCAAATGCTGAATTTGAGGTCAAATTCCTCTCAAGATGGAGAGGATGATACGGTTGGGGCAGCCTCCACAGGTACACGGCCTTTCACACGAAGCCAAGCTCGGGAATTACAAGAACTCCAAGCTTTGTTCATGCAAATGGCCGTGTGTGAGTTGGTGATTGAACCAACCAAGGACCTAAACGTTTTTATGTGTGAAGAGAGGTCTTAATGTGTAATAAACTACTCTTCAAGGTTGGCACAAGAAGCAAGGGCGGATGGGTCATTTTACCCCTTTTGTTTGTAGTATAAATAGAACATGTTGGAGAGTTATTCCTTAGTTTTTGAATGCTGATTTTGTAACTTAAAAACACTAAACATTTCGTCTCTCTTCCACTCTTAGAAGCCGTCCCTATTATCTCACAAGTAGAGGGATACTTGTGTTGTCTCTTTGGCTAGAAACAAGGGTTTTGAGGTCGTTGAGTGTCTCTTGGTCCTCGTAAGAACTTGGTGTTTATATTCATTAGACTTAGGGTCCTCTCTTGATGTAGGGTTCTTAGTTTCTTGAATGTTATATGTCAAGTTATCTATCTTTCTTTATCTTGTTGTTGTTGTTGATTTTGTTATCTTAAAGTCTAGTGAAGCTGTGTGGGGCTCTTTTCGATTCACTAGCATTGTTATCTATCTTGTTGTTCTTGTGTTGTTGGACTGAAAAACCGAAACTTAAACTTGTTGTTCTTGTGTTGTTGGACTGAAATCCGAGCCTACTTGAAGCTCTTGGTGTTGTTGGTTTGATTTCGTATCAGAATATCTCAAGAAAATTTCTCCCTAAAATTTGATGATTAGGAATAGCCATTAATTTCTTCTTGAACCTCAACCATATCTTGTATAATGCTTCAGAATGCAATTTCTTATAATTGAATATCGCATCTATCAACTATAATATTCAAGAAAGCAGAAAGAATTAGTCCAATAATTATTTTCGTAACTCATTCCAATTAGTGATGGACCCACGAGGTAGTTTTCTTAACAACAATATCACTTCGCTAGTAAGAGAGTGAGAAAAATTTGAGTCTTATAGATTCCCAACTCACCCCAGGTAAATTATACGATATGCAAATCCCAACAAAATTCATGATGTGCATATTTGTGTCATCAGTCGGCAAACTAACAAACACACATTTTAGACTTAGCAGATGAATCATAACACTCATATTTTAAAACTTTACCCCTTAGGGAAACTCATAAGTAATGATAGGTCCTATCTCGATAGGCTCAACATACCCTAAATCTTTCTCCAGATCACCAAATATTGGGAAGTACAAAAAAACTTGGGGTGCATGAGTTCTATCTCTTCTATCTTTATCGTGTGCTACTCAATGCTCTTAATTAAGTCTAACTTTTTATTCATAAGATGCACAATGATTAGCAACATCCCTCCTCACATTCTCTTTATCTAATAATCGAGCAATAGTCTATGCGGCTATTTCTTTAACACCATGCAGAGGTGGAAGAATTAGTTTAGGGTCATCATGAACCCCATGCTCCTACTCTTCCATCTTATAATTCTATCATAAAGTTAGTACAAACTCAATATCAAGTAGGAACAAGAGATTGCATTGACTCAGAGTACTGGGCATACACTAGCGTACACCCCATGAACAAAAAAAGCTAAAAACCAAAAACCTTAATAACTCCAATCAATCAATACATATCTATATTCCCTAGTAACAATTCCAAAATTTGATGTTGCCCAAGATTACACCTCCAAAAAGTATATCATAGTTGGTATCAAATACATAACCCAACAAAGGTTGGAGTTGAACCCACTAGGAATAGGCCTAATCTTTATCACGAACTTGCTAAAGTAGATGGAAAATATAGAAAAGTAAATGGGAGATTTTGTGAGGGAAGTAAGGTAGTATCATATCTTGATCGGTTTAGGTTGAAATTAATATGAGATGAATACCAGGAATGTTTTCCCCTGACTCCCTAACTCTGTAGAATTATCTTGCTCGTCCGACTCTCTCAATGCCTTACAAGTAGAATCTAATAAGATATGTATCACCAGCTATCTTGTGAATGCCTTTGGTTAATTTCACTCATCACCTTTTGAGTCTCAAAGTGTTGCCTTGCTTACCCTTTTCCTGCATCTCAAATTAACTATATCATTTTCGGTCTCAAGTTAATTAGATGAAGGTTGATAACTTTAAATTATTATTATGATCTTCTTTTCCTAATCTCAACCTCTATTTTGGAGATGGTGTCGAATACAGGCAGGTTCTTAACTTCTGTAGTTGTTAAGAAAGAAATAAAATTGAAAAAAAATCATAGTGCAAGAACATCAATTGAGAATGACACTGCACTTTTTCTACTTTGTTATTCTATCAAGGTTCCCACAACCCTAGTTAGGTGGTTTAGCCACCCATGCTTGCAAGAAAATCCATGGAATTCATAGAAGAAAGCATATAAATAATCTTACAATATTAAAGAATAAAAACCAGAATCTCAACTTAATATCCAACCGTAAAAACCAAGGCCAATGGATTCCAAGATCAAAAGTCGAATCTCAGAATCAATATAGTTTGGTAAGTATAAAAAGTGCATAACCTAACACAAAACTTCCAAGGGGTATTTATTTACACAACAAAACCTAAGAATATTATCCTAAATAAAATTGGAAAATATGGTCGGCTGTGGAAATGCCTCAAACAATGAGTCATTTAGACTGACGATGACTCATTGTAATCTCCATATTCTATCTTCTTTTCTCTTTGGTACTGACTCATCATGTCTCCCTATGAGTCATTAGGTAGACTCATTGCCTCTCCAATAAGTTTTCAGCTTACAGATATTTTCTTTAAATGCTTAGAACGATTGTCACGCCTAGTTGTATTTAGATCCTACAACTCATTACCAGCATTGTCTCCATAAGGCTCAGACTTGTAATCTTTCAAGAATTTCTCATAATTTTTCTTAGAACAATCTTCCCTATGACTCGTAGTCAGATCATCCAATGTTAACTTTATTTTTCTTCTAACATTTCATCACTATATACCCTAAGACATGGACGGTAGTGTAGCATCACCCAACGACTCGTTGTCCAAGCACAGACTTTACTTTTTGGAGCTTTTTTTCTTCTTTTGTTTCTTCTTCTCATGTCCAATCTTGTTTTCTTACACATCACACCTGATAAAAAGGGCCTATGTACTTGCATATTTTTTGCTTTTAAGCATCAAAAGTTCTATAAAACCATGGAAAATCAATAAACATTTAGATATATTAAATGAGTCAATAGCCATGCATGCTTAGCATTAGAGTAATTTATTCTCATTAACAACCCGATTGTGTTATTAAGCTATGAGTCAAACCTAGTTCTCTCTATTAGTTGATTATAGTTACTAAAAATTGCGACATTATTAATTAAACATATTTAGAAATTGGATAACTAACACTTTTCACAAACCCCCTTTTTATTGAAATAAATGACTAGTTGGGTTCTATATTTGACAATGACCACTATATACTTAAAAATTGAGGTGTAATTTGGGCATATAAATTTAGTGTTGGTAATGTTTAACCTTAAGGGTTTGCTCAGAGGTGTGGTTGGTGATGACCCAAATTTTCATTTGATGAACTCTGTGGGAATATGCAAGTCTTATGAGATGCAAAAATTTACCTAGAACACCATCTAATTGTAGTTATTCCAACTATCTTTATCTTGGGATTCAACCTTATGGATGACAAAAGCTGTAACCTGATTCTATTACTAACTAGAGTAGTTTAATAGAGCTTTCATAGATAGGTTCTTTCCAATATGTAGGATGTTGTAGCTAAGGGACGAGATTAGTAATTATAGGTAGATGCCTTGTGAGATATTACATGAAGCATGGTTGCATTTTAAGAAAAAGATGAATCAATGTCCCAATTATAAGCTGATGAATGAGCATTTGATAGAGACTTTTCACATGTGTTAGAATTCAGTAACTAAACCAATAATTGAAAATACCACTGGGGGAGCCTTTATTCTCTTATTTATGCAGATGAAACTGTAAACTTAGGCAGGCTCATAAAACCAATAGACCTTAGCATACCAAATATTTTGAGGTTGTAAGTAGTGTATTATACGGGATGTCTTTTGAACATCAAAGAAATAAAGAATACGATCAATACATGGCCCATTTGAAGACACATATGGACTTAATCACAAAATATTTATTAGAAAGTGGTACTGAAAAAGTTAACACTATAGGTTTACACAACAAAATAGTTAAATCAGATCCTAAGGAGGAGGTAAGCTATCTAAATAATCAATAGGGGTTTTCCAAGCAAACACCCAAAGGAACTAAGGTCGGAACTATCCGAAAAATAGTTATTACTATAAGGATATTTATAAGGATAGGAATCAAGGTAGTTAGAGAGAAAGAATGATAGAAGTAGGCTCTACATACCACCCAAAAAATATGACAAAGTTAGTAATGATGTAGGGTGTTCGAGGATGCATGATATACTGGCTAAAATATTACAAAGGGTCAACTCTATTCAATTTAAGATAAGAAAATAAAGGGAGAAATCTCTAACATTAGCCAACTAGTGGACTCAAACTTCACTTCCATCAAATAATTGGAATATCAAATGGGTCAAATATATGCAACTTTGAATCAGCGAAAGAATAAGACATTACTGAGCGGCCCCATCTAAATGTAACACCTTGTATTTCCCTAGCATAATCTAAGTCCCAATACATGAGTATTCAATATATGAAAATTTTGAAAAACTTATTAATTTTTAGTTTAGAGCCTTTCATTGTGTAGGAAATTGAATTAGCTTTCCAACGATATAAAATTTTTCTAAATCCGATAACCGAGTAAGAAGTTATGGTGATTCTAAGTTTCAATTGTAAAACATCATCATCTTAACCTTCAGCGCATTATGTAGATAGCCCAAATGACAATTGTCGATTTCTAGTACGACTCCATAATCATGGCGCGTCGTGGAGCAAGCCTATTTGCCATTTGTCTATTTCCAGTGGGCCTCCGTGATCATGGCGCATCGCGCCGTCTGTCCAGGTCCCAGTTGTCCCTTTTCCAATGGCTTCGCGCGATAGTGGCATGTCGTTCCAAGGCTAAAAATTGTGATAGTCAGCTTTTAGCTTTTGTTTTAAAATTTGTTCAAGGGTATTTGGGTATTTTCCATAACCCTAATTAACCTAAAACACAAAATTTTACCCCTAAACACCCTAAGTAGTCATCATTATTTCAATTTCTCTCACAATCAAAAATCCCTTTTATAAGAAAAAGAAACCCTAGCTCTAAAATTCAAGGTAATTTCTTAAGAACTCTCCATTCATCTCTTCAAATTCTCAAGTTATCATGTTTTAAATTATGATTTCATCCATGAATCTCCATGAACTATGATTCTATACCATGTTACCATGAAACTATTGTTGTTATTCAATATTCTATGTTTTAATATTATGATTTACTGAATTAAACCATGATTTAATGCTATTATGATGAATTCATGCTATTTCTACAAGTTCCATGACATTTCTATGATTATTTTAAAACCATGAACTATAAGTGTTTGATAAAATTCCTACAAGAGTGATTTATTTATCAAGAGCCTTAATGTTTTGGCCTTCAAGATTTAGTGTCCTTTTAGTATTGTTGTTTTGAGTCCTGGGGGTATTGCATAGCCGAAAACCATAGCTGTTTATTTAGTCTAGCCTCAGTACATTACAAAATAGCCTTTAGATTATATTATGAGAATTATCACAATAGTCAGATATCAGTTGTTCAACTCAGAACAATCTAGTATCTCAATATCTTTCAATTGGGAGTAGGATTTAGCACCGAGCGAGTGTAGGGATGACAGCTTCCCCTTCAGATACGCAGGGTCGTTAGTAGCAGTCCCTATACTCCGGAACTATGTATCCAGCATAGGATATGAGTAGACACCCATCAAATTAGGATTGACTATCTCACAGGGGTCACCCGTCAGTTCATGCTTTACACCCTTAGTACTTTGGAGATTATATAAGTTTAGTGGATCCACACAGCCATTGTTAGTACCCATGGCATGGTATTAACATCCTTTCAGCTGGGGTTACAGGTTGGACCTTGATTAACTCAAATTAGGGAATGTCGGTTAGATGATACCTCCCAAAGTCTCAGATATGGTCTCAGTTACAATCCCAGATCAGTTATTCAGTCTTAGTGTTACTTGACCCAAGCATACAGATTTCAGTAGTCTCAGTATTTAAGTTTATAGATTTTACTCAGTTATGTTATATGCTTGGTCATGTATCCTGAACATTTATAGATTTCCATGCATTATAAGTATCTATAGATTCCATGTTCTCTACTTAGTACTCCATGCTTTACATACATGTCCAATTAATCATTTGTTCTATTCATAAAACATGCATATCAGTCTACCAATACATTTAAAGTAGTTATCGCATACCTTTTCTTTTGTGCTATGATGTATTTTATCATAGGTTCTGATGCTCAGTTCCCAGCTCGTGATTAGACTTATCAGATCCTTAGCAGTAGCAGTGGTGAGTCCTCATACTTTGAGGATAAGCTCAATTTATTTTACATCTCAATTATTAGATAGTTAGAGTTAGTTAGGGCCTGTCCCATCAACTCATATCCAGTCAGTCAGTTATAGAGGCTTTTTAGACATTAGAGTTAGTTATTTAGTATTCAGATATTACAGTTAGTGATCCAGTTTATCTTTATTTTGTCAGATTCAGTCAGTTGATTTTATAGACTCATATTTAAGTTTTAAATTCAGTTATTAAAACCTTATGGCACTTCAATTATTCTTCCGCATTCATGACTATATTATTTAGTGCTCACAGCAGGTACCAGCTCATGGGTTAGCTTATAGTCTCTCAGGATTGTAAGCATCGTGTAACAACTACGGGGTAGTCTCAGATCGTTACAAACTTGGTATCAAAGTCTAAGGTTTTAAAGTGTCCAAGAAAGTCTGAAAGCTGCCTCGAGTAGAGTCTTATGAATTGGTGTGTGGCGCGCCACACTTATGGATGAGAGGCTACAAGGAGTTTAGGAAAAAAAAGTCCCCCTTCTCTCAACTATTCATGTTGTGCGATTGAGCATGAGCTCAAGTTAAACTCTCAGTCTAATTCGTTTCTTCCTTTCGTTTATAGAACATGCCTCCCAAAAAGAATAGAAGAAGAATAGGAACTCAGCCATCCCCTCAGCCCGTCTAGGCAGATCCTCTAGACGAGCATGTCTCTCACGCAGTATTCAAGGCTGTGTTTACTACTCTAGCTAATTCTATAGCAACATAAAATGAGCGGCCAGCTGCTGTTCCATCCAACCTAGTGGCCAATACTGCTACAACTAGAATTCTAAATTTCACCCGAATAAATTCTCTTTCTTTCACGGCATCCAAGTCTAAAGAGGAACCACAAGAATTCTTAGATATGGTTCAGAAGGTCACAGATGTTATAGGGGTGACGTCTAGTAAGAGTGCCGAGTTGGCTACATATCAATTGCAGGATGTAGCCCATACTTGGTTTAAGAAGTGGAAATTTGATAGAGGTGTTGATGCAGGGCCTATAGAATGGGAAGAGTTTTCCATCTTTCTTAGATAGATTCTATCCATTAGAGTTGAGGGAGGCTAAAGTGTTAGAATTTATTAATTTAAGGCAAGTCAGCACGAGTGTGAGGGAGTAATCTCTCAAGTTCACTCATTTAGCTAGATATGCTCCTCATGTGGTAGCTGACAATAGGTCCAAGTTGAGTAAGTTTTTGTTTGGCGTGTCTAATAGTATGGTCAAGGAGTGTAGGACCGCAATACTAATTAGTGAGATAGACTTTTCTAGGATAATAGTTCATGTTCAATAGATAGAAGAGCAGAAGATTAAGGAGAGAGAGAGAGAAAAAAAGAAAGCTAGGACGGGTAGTTTTAATTTCAATTAGACAAAGTCAGAAGGTGTTAACCGTCCCCAGTTTCATCAAAGGTCTTCAGCCCCAGTACTTTCTTCAGCCAGTGCCCCAGTACCCAAATTTAGAAATTACAATAGGGATAGGGCACCAAGATCTAGGTCCCAGGTCAGTGTTAACAGTTCTCGAACAAATCATTTATGTCAGAAGTATGGTAGATATCATCAGGGTGAGAGTAGAACGGGTAGTGATGTGTGCTTCGAGTGTGGAAAGCCAGGCCATCGGATTCGGGAGTGTCGTGTAGTTGCATAGAAAGGTAGGGATGCCCACCAATAGGACTAGTCCCATCTGTCGTCAGTTTTATTCGGTCGCCCGACTCAGCAGGGTACCGCTTCCTGTGCTACCAGTGGTCAGCGTCCGAACAAATTATATTCTCTTCAATCCTGCCAAGATTAGTAAAATTCTCCTGACGTAGTTACTGGTACGTTATAGGTCTTTCACTTACATGTTTATACTTTAATAGACCCTGGAGCTTTTCTTTCTTTTATAGCACCATATATAGCCATCAATTTTGGAGTCAGTCCAAAAAATCTACTAGAGCCCTTTTCAGTGTCTACTCCAGTAGGCATTTCCATTGTATCCAAACAGGTATACAGGAACTATCCGGTCATAATATCTCAAAAAGTTACTTCAGTTTATCTCGTGGAGTTAGAGATGATAGATTTTGACGTCATTCTCGGCATGGATTGGATCCATTCATTCTATGCCTCAGTTGATTGTAGAAATAGAATAGTTCTTTTTCAGTTTCCATATAAACCAGTCCTTGAATGGAGGGGTAGTACTACAGCTCTTTGGGGTCAGTTGATTTCTTACCTTAGAGCCAGAAAGATGATGTCTAAAGGGTGTGTCTACTATGTTGTACGAGTCAAAGACTCTAACTCAAAAACTTTTTCTCTTGAGTCAGTCCTAGTAGTAAATGAATTCTTAGATATTTTTCCTGAAGATCTTCCCAGAGTTCCTCTCGAAAGGGAAATCAACTTCAGAATAGACCTTCTCCCAGGTACTCAGCCTATATCTATTCAACCATACAGAATGAGCTGAACTCAAAGAACTGAAGAATAGTTGAAGGATCTCTTAAATAAGGGATTCATCAGAGGAAGTATCTCCCCGTGGGGCGCATCCTTATATTCATGCATAAGAAAGATGTTTCTTTCAGAATATGCATAAACTACCGCCAGCTAAAGAAGGTCACAATCAAGAATAAATATCCACTTCATAGAATCGATGACTTGTTCGACCAACTTCAAGGTGCCAGTTACTTTTCCAAGATAGACCTCAGATCAGGCTATCATCAGCTTAGAGCCAGAGAACGTGACATTCCAAAAATAGTTTTCCAAACTCAGTATGGTCACTTTAAATTTCTAGTCATGTCCTTTGGTCTTACAAATGCCCCAGCAGCCTTCATGGACTTGATGAACTGAGTGTTCAAGAAGTACTTGGACATGTTCGTCATAGTCTTCATTGATGACATTCTTGTCTATTCTGGTAGCAAAAGTGATCATGTAGACCATCTCAGCATAGTGCTTTAGGCTCTTAAAGCTCATCAATTGTTTTCTAAATTTAGTAAGTCTCATCATGCAGACCATTTTGTTTTCTTAAAGCTTTTCAACAATTTTTTTTTTAATTTTCTAACAAGGAAGCCCAAGATTGATCTTGTAGGAACAATATCAAGCCATGCTTTGATACCAAATGATATGAGAAAGACAAGAGAAGGCTCAAAAACTACTTAAAACAGTCCACAAATCAACTAGAACCCGAGGACCCCTTTGAGAGCAACTTTCGGCCAACAATAACAACACAAGGATTACAAGATACAAGGTGTATTTTAACACCAAAACAACAACAATGACACAAGATGAAACAAGTCACGGATTCAACACAAACACAAGGGAAATTGCATAGAAAATAAAGATAGATAGTGAGACCAAGATTATTACAAGATTAAGAACAAAGTGTATTTCAACACTAACCCCTAATGAATGTAACAATCAAAATCACACTCTTACGGTGACCACCAAGGGAATGAACTCACCTTAAGATCTACCGTTTCCAAGCAAAGATCAATATTGGCTTTTCCAATCCCTATGCTAAGGATGGCTTTTCCAAGCCCTACAACTAAGGGTGTTACACTCTCAAAAGAGAGAAAATATATCTTTCAATTCTTCATCATTCAAAATCTCCAAATAAATGAGCTAAAATGACCTGTTTATAGTGTATTACAAAAGAAGACAAAAAAGACCACTTTGCCCTTAATGATAGGTGCGTCCATGGTGTGTAAATACACCATTTGTAATGTCTAAAATGCCCTTAATTAAGGTCCAAAACTGTGAGTCCTCAATCTTAAATGCTCCAAGCAATCTTCACACGCGAGATTGCTTTAAGTTATGCTCAAAACGGGTCCTCCATGCATGTTCTTGTATTCTCTAGGTGACCAAGTCTTGAGCCTCTATATGTTGGCTTCCAAAGATTTCATCAAAAGATAAGATGGCCATTTTTCCCGTATCATGAAGAGAGTGGGCCATCTCGGCTTAAGTCTTTATCCTTGGATCCCATTTGACCCCGGAATACTCTTGAGGTGTAAAGGTTATAATTGCTGGTCATGCTCCCTTATCTTTGATATTAATGCTATTCATGTCTTTATTTTCATTTATGCTAAGCTTTTCATGTCAAATACTAAGGATATGTGGGTTTATGTAAGGTGTGAGCAACCATGGGTTGATGATATGAGTGTGTTACTAATACTAACCCTCCTACCAAGAGGATTGTATGTTTGTTTTGCTCTCTCTTTGGATTTTTCAAGATTTGAATTTGAGGACAAATTCCTTCAAGTTGGAGAGGATGATACAAGCACAAGGAGCATCAAAAGTACAAGGAATTATCTAAGGGGTTAAGGCTTCGGAATAAGTAAGCAATTGAAGACTTTTTGGAGTATTTTGAAGCCTTGGTCAAGTGAAGGAAGGAGGGGAACTTATTCACTCAATAGTTGCCTCAAGTGAAGGTTAATGAAGACATTTTGCACTCCAAGGAAACACTCAAGAGGCGCCCAATTCCCTTAGCTCATTAAGGGTAGTTTTGTCATTTGGCATGTAATAGTATAAATAGACTATTTTGCTTCTCTTTTCATTAGACTTTGATGAAATTATTGAGAGATACTCTTTAGTTGTAGTTTTCTTCCTCTCTTAGAGAGAGAATCTGAAATTAGGGTTTCCACTAAGTGATGGATTTCACTTGTGTTAACAAATTGGCAAGAAAGGTTGGTTCTTGGGGAAGGTAGTCCCTTTGTGTCTACCTAAGAGAGTGGTTTGAACTTTCATTTGTGAGGTGTGATTGGAGATTTGATACATCTCCTTTTGTTAATCATCTAGTGGAAGTAAGGGTCGCTATACTATGTTTACATTTGTGCAATCTTTCTTCTTCATCTCCTTTCTAAGTGTTATTTTCTCTTTGTGTGCTTGCTGATTTTTGCATATCTAATGTCAATTTCGTGTTTTAGCCTTTCTTTAGGCTATCAAAAACCTTGGAAACTTACTTGATGGAACAAATGTTCGATTTCATACCAAAGAGTACAAAATAGAGTATGCCTTACATACCTGGTTTTATAACTCCAAAACTATTCCGACTTGACTTCCTGCCTTTTAGATTACTTATTGATACAAGAATTCCAAGGAACACAAGAATTGTCTCAAAACAGTCCACACACACTCCAAAAACAGTCCACTAATCTTAAGGATTTGAGGACCAAGATGGAGACCACTCTCGGATTCACTACAACAACAACAATACGAGATAACAATGGTGTATTTGACACCCAAAACAGCCACAAAACGTGATGAACAAGATGAACAACAATAACACAAGTTTCGGATTCAACAAAGACCCCAAAACAGTCCACGATTTGCAAGAAAAATAAAGATAGATAGTGAGACATAAACTACAATAAGACCCAAGAACCCAAAGATATATTAAATCTAAAGACCCCTAGAACTTACGATAGCAACACCACACTCTTACGGTGACCACCAAGGGAATGAACTCGCCTCAAGATCTACCGTTTCCAAACAAAGATCAATATTGGCTTTTCCAAGCCCTATGCTAAAGATGACTTTTCCAAGTCCTACCACTAAGTGTGTACACTCTCAAAAGAGAGAAGATATTTCTTTCAATTCTTCATTATCAAAAATCTGATGAGAAATAAGACTAAGGGGCCTATTTATACTATATTACAAATGAAGACAAAAGACTACTTTGCCCTTAATGAGAGGGGCGGCCATGGGGTGTAAATCCACCATGTGTAATGTCCAAAATACCCTTAATTAAGGCCCAAAACCGTGAGTCCTCAACCTTAAATTCTCCAAGCAATCTTCCACATGCGAGATTGCTTTAAGTTATGCTCAAAACGGGTCCTCCATGCATGTTCTTGTTTCCTCGAGGTGACCAAGTCTTGAGTCTCTATGTGTTGGCCTCCAAAAATGTCATCAAAAGATAAGAAGGCCATTTGTCCCGTATCATCCTCCCCTTCTTGAAAAGGATTCGACCTCGAATCCAGACCTTGCAAAACCGAAGAGAGGACAAACAAATACAAATTCCTCATGGCATGAGGGTTAGGGTTAGCATAACAAATCATCTCAACATGCCAAGGTTGCACATATTTGCAATATAACCAAGAATCCTTTGAAAGGAATATTAAAAACTCAATAAAAGATGTACAAAGGATTTGGTTATAGGATACATCAAAAGTAATACTTTGCTTGTCATGTTGGCCAAGCAACAAGTTTGGTGCACCAACATCACCATTTCTAAATTTGGCACCGGGGTCAAATGGGAAAAGTGGCCATAGACACGGGTCTCGACAACACTTCCCTTTCCCGTGGTCTACACCTAAACTAAATGACATACTCTCTACAATAACATACATATCATCCAAATCAAATAGAGAGTAGAGAAAGGTATCACTCAAATCGACTTCTACTAAGGTGCTCTCATGTGTGTACTCACTACTAGTTTCCCAATAATCACCATGAGTACTCTCAACAATGAAATCACACAAAGTAGAAGAAGAAGTAGCTTCCACAACTACACATTCCCTACCCTTAAGAGTACTCTCATCTTCCAAGAAGAGATTTCCCTCTTTAGGAGGAATGTTGTCACACCATAGTGGGTTAGCATATAGGCTATAGCTTCCAAGGCAAGCTATACCGTCAAGTTCTCCACTAGGTTCATTAGGAGTGTTTAAATCATCTTCAAACAAGACATTATACCTAAAAAGAGTGTGATCTACCTCACGGACAGATTTGGAACAAGAAAGTTCCTCACTCTCTAAATGATCAATATCAAGTTTCAAGGATGTTTCAAACACAATATTACCCCAAGAAGAGCTCTCGGGTTCATTCTCACTTTGTTGACCAACATTTTCAAATATTTCACTCACTTGAGTCCTATTAAGCACATCACACACATACTCAAGTGGTGGACAGTTTTCACGAACAAGTTGATCAACACCCATTACACAAGACGAGGTACTTCCATTCAACATATAGGCTTCAACACTAGGTGGACATAAATTGATCTCACAAGAGGAGTCAATTTCGTCATCAATAGGATCAACTAGTGTATCCACACTCACAATATGTACATCATCAATAAGAGGCAAGGAATCATTAGACTCATAAATAAGTAAGCTACTACTCACACTCAATGGACTACTAGTCATACAATTATCATTCACATGCATTAAAGTGTAAGAGTTAGCTATTTTACCTTGAAGATCTTGAGTGGACTCTTTCTTGCCGTGAGGTGAAGGTCCTCCATAACCTTGGGCAGCAACTTCCTTTTGACATTGGTCGCATTCGCTTGCCATGTTGGTACCTACACAAATGTCCATAAAAATAGAAGGACAACCAAAGTTAGCACGGTTTGGTGGTAATCCCCTCACTTCGCTCAACACAATCTCTCCTTTTTCCACTCTCGGATTACCACCTTTCACTCCCTTACTCCTCTCAATCTTTTGTCTCTCATAATAATTTGAATTGGAGTAGGTAGGAACTTCTTTTTGCGGCCCGGGCAGAATGTACGTCTCGAGGCAATTTCCCCATCGGTCTCTTACAATATTAGGCCAATTTTGCATATTTGGAACTTTATGTTGTGCAAACCAATCGGCGCCCAAGCTCACATGACCATAGGTTATGGGAAAAACATCACACCACACTTCCTCGTGGTAATTAAATTGGGAGAAGACAACTTTTACCCTCTCGGTAACCTTGAACTCGCCCAAGTAGTATGGAACAAGTAAAGGCTCTCGCAATAACCCCAAGTAATCAACCATGGACGGAAGAATGTAGTTTCCATAGTACCTATCATTCAACACCATAAGGCAGCCCGGTATCCCACAAATAGTCACCTTTCCGGAGTGTACACTCCTTCTTGGATCTACATTGTAAGGTATACGAGTACCCCTTAGTTTTGGAGATGCATATCCTCTTCTTCTCATTGGACAACCTCCACTAGAGCTAGTATAACCATTCACACTATATCGACTTTGATAAGAAATACTACAAGGTGGAGAATATGGATCTTCATACTCCTCACGTGTACCCTCATCATAGCTCTCATAAGCTTTGCAAACAAAAGGGTTATACCTAACACCCAATCTAGGTTCGGAGTAAGAAGTGTAAGACTCCTCACATGCCCCAACTTCATCATAAGATCCATTACGAGGTCCTACATCATCTCCAAAGTCACCATAAGCACTAGGCACTTCATTCACCTCATTTTCTCCCTCAAAACAGTAACTTTCAAATCTGCCCAAGTCTCGATCATGGTTATTTTCATAGCCTCCGCAATCTCCCTCAACTTCGTAGCCATAAAACCCTTCACTACAATCATAGTCTCCCATGTTGTAGTCACAATAATCCCCGGCTATCGAAGACATGTTCCCCTTATATCACCCTTTAAACCTACAAAATGAACAAACAAGATTAGTAGTAAAGCTCCTCACCAACACTCGTATACACTCACCTTTGTGATTCTCACAATTGGAGCGGCGAATATTGAAAGTTGCTTATACTCCGGTAGTCAATAGGATGTCAATTCTACTTGGCGGCCGGAATAGATTCTTGTTTGATCGACTCAAGACACGAAAATAAAATTCACTTACGAACTTGAAACAAAGAAGTTACTACGAGTTGAAAATGAGAAAAGCACACAAACAACGAAGACACGAAGAAACGGATTCAATAATTAATCTACAACGAAGTAGGTGATTACTAGTTGTTAATTAATTCTAGAATCAAGACATTAAACTAATGAAACAATAAGATGAAACTAAGAATCTAAAATTTTGAGCTCGGAAATATTGCGTGAACAGTAGCAGTGATGACATGGCAGTCACGTATTGGTTTCGGTCCCACACACTTTTGTTGTCCAATTTCAAGTCTTGGTCAATTTTTCAATTTGGACTTTGGTGGAATTTGTTTAAGGAGGGAAATTCAAACAAGTCTTGGAGCCCTTTTCAATTTCAAGTTTTCAAGACTTGACTTTATTGTACTTCTCCTTAAAACATGGATCCGTAAATCATGGAAAAGTGTTGGAAAGTGGTTGAGACTTGATTGATAGGTCTTTGTTGGTTGTAGTGTCTTTCAAGACTAACAAATAGTACACCTTTTTCCTTCAACTTTTTGGATTTAGCATTCACTTTATCTTCAACAATATATGAAGGTGGTGATGAACATCAATAACAACAACAACAACAACAAGAACTACAACAATAATCTTCAAGAACACCAACAATTTTTCACACGGCCAACTCCAATCCACAATAACAATATCTCCAACACTTGGCCAAGACAACTACAACTTCAACAAAATGGTTTTCAATCCACCAATTAACAACAATATCACGTGGCCAAGCTTATAACAACAACAAGATGAAAACCACAAGGCCAAAACAGTTCACCACAACAAGGTCAACAATCTCACGGCTAAGACCACAAGGATAGCAACAACAATCGACTAAGTCCCCTTTGTGTTGTGTTTTCGATTTTACAAATGGTGAAAGGTGTGATGAACAACAAGAATACAACAACAACCTTTCAAGATCTACAACACCACCACAACACAAGGCCTTCAACTCGGTCAAGGCTAGAACAACAACAACATCCAATCGGCCACACTTGTCCACAACAATAATATTAACAATTCAAGCTCAAGTTTGGATCGACTCAAAGTGTTAGTGAGGAACAAATCTAACACTACAAACACACAAGACAAGTAAAATACTCCTAGACCTAGACTCAAGAACAAATCTCGGCCAAGAACACCACAAGAACACAATTTCGGCCAAGACAACAACAATGGACAGATTGCAATTTTCTGAAATTTTCAGATTTCAACTTTTTTTTTTTTGTAGTTTTCAAGTCTCAAGCCCAAGATTGATCTTGTTAGAACAAAATCAAAGATGGCTCTGATACCAAATGATACAAGAATTCCAAGGAACACAAGAATTGTCTCAAAACAGTCCACACACACTCCAAAAACAGTCCACTAATCTTAAGGATTTGAGGACCAAGATGGAGACCACTCTCGGATTCACTACAACAACAACAATACGAGATAACAATGGTGTATTTGACACCCAAAACAGCCACAAAACGTGATGAACAAGATGAACAACAATAACACAAGTTTCGGATTCAACAAAGACCCCAAAACAGTCCACGATTTGCAAGAAAAATAAAGATAGATAGTGAGACATAAACTACAATAAGACCCAAGAACCCAAAGATATATTAAATCTAAAGACCCCTAGAACTTACGATAGCAACACCACACTCTTACGGTGACCACCAAGGGAATGAACTCGCCTCAAGATCTACCGTTTCCAAACAAAGATCAATATTGGCTTTTCCAAGCCCTATGCTAAAGATGACTTTTCCAAGTCCTACCACTAAGTGTGTACACTCTCAAAAGAGAGAAGATATTTCTTTCAATTCTTCATTATCAAAAATCTGATGAGAAATAAGACTAAGGGGCCTATTTATACTATATTACAAATGAAGACAAAAGACTACTTTGCCCTTAATGAGAGGGGCGGCCATGGGGTGTAAATCCACCATGTGTAATGTCCAAAATACCCTTAATTAAGGCCCAAAACCGTGAGTCCTCAACCTTAAATTCTCCAAGCAATCTTCCACATGCGAGATTGCTTTAAGTTATGCTCAAAACGGGTCCTCCATGCATGTTCTTGTTTCCTCGAGGTGACCAAGTCTTGAGTCTCTATGTGTTGGCCTCCAAAAATGTCATCAAAAGATAAGAAGGCCATTTGTCCCGTATCACTTATCTACAATAAAATATATGGTAAACTAGTATTAGCAACCAACCAACATGTTTAGGCTACTTAACTTTACCAAAACAGTAACCGGGCAGTACACACGTAATCCATCAATCAAGGGCGTTATTTTAACCATTTCCTCCTCCAATTACACCCACATACCACACATGTCCTCATAAGATCACCAAAACCACATCAGCTTCGTTACACCCTCCAACCAACACACAAAATAAATTGGGCAGTAACAAATGCAACAATTAGTTCGGTGGTGTACCACCACACCTTTCTTCTATATTTCATTACAAACTAACCACACCTTTCTCCAACATCAACCTGGAATCCCATAACACAAACACACAAAACAGTCCGCAAACAACACCCCAATCATCCTTTAATAACAACCAAATATGTGCAATTCTCTACCAACACATGTATATAGAAAAAGGACAAAAGTGGACAGCAAACATACCTTGATTTTCTTGTTAGTTTAGCCTCTTAATTTGTATCTCTTCAATAGCTTAATCCCTTCACACATACACCAAAAGAGAAAGAAAGAAATCCCTTAATAACTAAGAACAATGGACTGTCCAACTTATAGAGAGGGCTGTCCAAAAATTAATCTTGAAGGACACATAGTTTCCTTAGTACAAGCTCATGAATTTCTCACTTACCTTTTTATCTTGGGAGGAAGGTCAATTCCAAGAACCCTTGTGGGAATATAGGGTTACTTCATAGCCAAGAGAGAATGATACCAAACTCCCCAAGAACACAACAACAGAAACACACGGTTACGAGACAAGAACACAAACGGATTACACTAGATATAGACAAACGATTACAAAAAATATAAAGATAGCTAGATAGATAAAGTGAAGGTATAATCTTAAGAACCCATGAGCCTATTCCACTCTTGGACCCTTAACACTACACACTACAAATACCTATCTCTTTGGTGAGCACAAGAGATACATCAACCTCCTCTAGCACCCAACGTTCCAAGCATGATTCCAACACGAATGATTCCACACTCAAGTTGGAAATCCTAGTTATAATGTTTCGGCCATAGGTCTTTCTCACAAGAGAGAAATGTTCTACTTACAACTTTCAATATCAATAAACATCTAAGACAAATCCCTAAGAGATTCTATATATAGTGTATTACAAAATGACCATAATACCCCTTAAGGGTGAGGTACCCATCAAGTGTAACTTAGGGGCTGTTTTTAGTGCATTTAGGCCCTCTTTCACACTTTACTTGTGCACTTCCTTGGACAGATTCAATACGCACTCGTTCTCGTCCATCCTCGTGGTCGTACTCGTATCATCCTTCCCTTCTTGAAAAGGATTCGACCTCGAATCCATACCTTGCAAATCAAGAGAAGACAAACAAGCACGCATCCTCATGATATGAGGGCTTAGGGTTAGCCAAAATAACACATCAAGCCTTGCCATGATGGATTTAACCTAACTAGGCATTTCAGCTTCATTAGTCATTGTACCCATCAAGAGCTACTAAGTAAACAACACGAAAATAACAAACACATTAAAGATTAGCAAAAATCAGTCCACAATTCATCACAAAACAGTCCACAATACGTCTCAAAATAGTCCACAATCCCTCACTTTCACTCTATTGGCCTTACAAGTGTTGATAACTCGCTTATACTCCAATGAGGTTACTTGGTCCCAATTGTGGCTTGAGATCGGAGTAGATTTTTATTTGAAACGACTCAAATAAGTAATGTACGAACTTGAACCAAAAAATATACTACGACTCAAAAAAAGAAAAGGACACAACAAACATAACACAAAGAACGTACACAAAACTAACTTACAAGCTAGTAGGGTATTACTAGGTTGTCAATTAGTGTCGAGCAAACAAACAAAACTAGGAAATAATAAAATGAAACTAAGAAATCTAAAATTTGAACTCAAAAATGTTGTGTGAACAGTACTTTAGTGACGTGGAAGGCCACTATTGGCCTCGAGTTTTTATCAAAATTTTATTTTCCAATTTCAAGTCTTGATCAATATACAATTTGGAATTGGTCGAATTGGTTAATGGAGGGAAAAGTGGTCTTTGAGCCTTTTTGTTCAAATTTCAAAAGCAAAACTTGACTTCTTTGAACTTTCTCCATGAAACAAGGTCCTTAAATCAAGAAAAAGTAGATGAAAAGTCATTGAAGTGATAGGGACAAGTCTTTCACTAACAACTACTACAAGCTTGTCTTTCACCTTTTAAGATCTAGTTTGCACTTTAAGGATTAACAAGATGATGAAAGGGTGAAGAACCTTAAAAACACAACAAGTCCAAGAACAACAACAATTTCAGTTTCCAACTCCATTATGATACGGGTATACAAAGCTGTCCAATACATTCTCGACCATTCACATGAAGCCAAGCTAGGGAGTTACAAAAACTACAAGCCATATTCATGCAAATGGCTGCGTGTGAGTTGGTACTTGATCCGCCAAAGAGCTTCAACGTTTTTAAGTGTGAAAATGAGCCTTGAAGTGTAATAAATTACACTCTAAGGGCACCCCATGACTGAAGGGTAGGAAGGTCATTTGTCCTTTATTTTGTGTGTAATATAAATAGATGCTATTAGGGTTATTTTCAGTACTTAGTTCATTCTTCATATTTCACAACAACAAGTCTTGTAACATTGAATATTTCTCTCTCTTGTTCTTGAGAGTAGAACCTGAAATCTGTCCAACAAGTGTAGTTACACTTGTGTTGTTTCTTAGCTAGAAACTTTAGATCTTGAGGTTCATGAGTTCCTCTTGATCTAAGTAAGAACTTGGTACTGAAATCTTTTGGTCTTAGGGTCCTTTCTTCAAGTTTAGGGTTCATAGATTCTAAGATATCTTTGTGTCAAGTTACTATCTTTCATTTTGTACTCTTGAAACTTTGCAGTAACTTAGTGAAGCCGTGTGGGGCTGATTTTTGATTCACTATAGTTACTGCCATTTGTTGTTCTTGTTGTTAACATTGTACTCTTTGTAATCTATCGTCTTGTGTTGTTGAACCATTGTTTAATGTTAATGTCATCTTCTTGTTCTCCTTGTGTAGCTACTGTTTTGGTATTGGTATTCCTTCAAAATTTCGTGATTGTTGTTGTCTTCACATATTGGAGTTTTATCTTCAAGCTCTCGGAATTGTAGTGTGTTTGGACTGATTTTAAGGCAGATTTGATACGCTCCAAGTTAGTAGTGTATCATTTGGTATCAAAGCCATCTTTGATTTTGTTCTAACATGATCAATCTTGGGCTTGAGACTTGAAAACTACAAAAAAAAAAAAAACTGAAATCTGAAAATTCTAGAAATAGTCAAATCTGCTACCTTTGTGTTCTTGGCCAAAAATTGTGATGTGTTGTTGTATGGGCCGAGATTTTCTTGTTTTTTTTGGCTAGATCTTGTAGTATTTTGCTTGTCTAGAGTGTTTCTAGTGTTGGTTTCTTTCTGACCAACACTAAAGGTGTCAAGATCTAAAGATTGAGCTTATAATATTGACCATAGTTGTGGTGCCTTATGGTTGACTGTTTGTTGTTACTTGTTTTTGACAATTGGTGGTGTTTTGTTGTGTTTTTGAAGAAGTTGTTGTTGAGTTGTTGAAGGTTGTTGTGGTGTTCATCAAGTTCTTCATCTTTTCTTACAACTTTAGACAACCAAAAAGTATGATATAAATTCAAGAGTTGAAGCTGAAAATTGTAAAGCATGTTCTGAGAAGCCTTGAACCCATCATTTCTTAGACTAAGCTTCTACTTTTCAGCAACTTTTTCTTATTTCAAGAACCTAGTGTTGTGTGACAAGATACCTTTTCTTATTTCAAAAACCTTGTGTTGTGGGAAAAGTACTTTTTCTTATTTCAAGAACCTAGTGTTGTGGGACAAGGTACTTTTCTTATTTCAAGATTTATGTTTTCCCTCCAAGACCAATTGTCATCCTTTCCAAATTGTGTAAAGATTTAAATTTCAGAATTGGTGCTTAAATTGTGTGGGATCAAGATCAATTGCATGCTGCCATGTCACCCATTTGCTACTGTTCACGTCACCCATTGGCTACTGTTCACGTCATTAATAAGCTCAAATTTAGTTTTTCTAGTTTCTAATTGTTGATTCTTAGTTTCATTACTTGATTCTAGAACTAATTAAAATGCTAGTACACTCCTACTAGGTTGTCAATTAGTCATTTTGAATTCTCTTGTTCGTGTCCACGTTTAGTTGGGTGTTTTTATTCGTTTGAATACGTTGTAACTTCTTAACTCCAGTCCGTCGAGAATTCTTTGAGTTTCAGACAAGAATCCACTACGGACAAGAGCTTTACTCATATCTTAAGGATTCACGGTTACTAGCCAATCTACAACATTTGTGGAGCTCAAGTGTGAGTGAACCGGGAGAGTGTGAGTGAGGAGAGGTTTAACGCTAACTTGTTTGCTGATTGTGTAGGTAAAACACCTTGACATGGAAGGAAGCACATCCCAAAGTGGGGGTACTACTGAACAAGACACTATGAAGGCCACACTTGAGGCCATTACCAGAAGTTTAGAGAGGTTGAACACGGAAGTTGGGGCAATGAGGGGAGATTTGACTACGATAAGTGGGAGATTGGAGCAAGTGGAGAGTCAAAGGAATTCTCGTCCATCCACTCCTCATCATATTCCTTCAAGTGGGCATGAAAGAACTTCATCCACAACTATCTCACCAGAAATATTGCACCAAATAATGAATCCATCTCTAGCCCCACTAAATGCCACAAATCATACCACTACTTTCCCTCCAAACTAAGAAGCGAATAGACCACGCGATTCCCAGACTCCTCCAATTTCACAAGAAGGATGTAGCCATCCATTACCTCCACAAAATCTGAACGTACCTTACCAAACTCCACCAAATCAAAGACCACCACCTCCACAAATCCCAATGCCTCCAAATCAGATTCCAAATCACCAAAATCGACCAGCTCACTTTGAGGAACATGGTAGAGAGGAGTATGATGGATATGGAGCCTTTGATGATGCTTATATGAGAGAGAAGGAGCTAAGAAGGGGTCGTGTTGATCCAAGGAGGTACCTAGGGTATGGAGAAAGGGGAAATCGACACCAAGAAAGAGACGTAGGCATCAATACCATCAAATTGAGCTTACCTATCTTTAAGGGTGAAAGTGACCCCGAGGCCTACTTAGAATGGGAATCAACTTGTGACAAAGTTTTTCAAGTTAATGATATCTCGGAAGAAAAGAAAAGTTGTTATGCCATAGCTCATTTTGAGGGATATGCCAACACTTGGTGGGAGTACGTCAAGCGTTTTGGTGATGAATTAGTTGATGGGCAGCCACCACCTTGGTTTCGGTTAAGGTACTTGATGAGGCAACGGTACCTTCCCGAGAGTTATCGCCATGAATTGCTTCCTAGATTGTACAACTTGTGTCAAGGCAATAAAAGTGTGATGGCATATTATGATGAGTTTCAACAACTCATGTTGAAGCTTGATTATCGTGGGGAACAAATCAGTCATGACATCATCCGGTTCAAGTGTGGGTTGAACAAAGAGATCTCCACTCATTTGACACTTCACAAATTTGATACCATTGAAGGTATTTTCCAAGCGGCTCTTGAGATTTAAAGAGAGCTTAAAGAGAGGTCGTCGCTCAAGGCAAGGGGACAATCCATCTCGGGTTGTCCTAGAAGCAAGGACGTGGTTCAATCCTCTTCGGGTTGGCCCAAAAATAAGGACCAACCCGCCACTACAAGGCTGCCCGAGCCCTAAACAGTCCACAAAATTCCTCTAAAACAAGAAGTTCACAAGTATCCAAACCCAAAAGGATTCCAATGTTTCAAGTGCCAAGGTTGGGGAAATAAATCCAATGAAGGCTCAAAAACTACTCAAAACAGTCCACAAATAAACTAGAACCCAGGACCCCTTTGAGAGCAACTTTCGGCCAACAATAATAGCACAAGGATTACAAGATACAAGGTGTATTTTAACACCAAAACAGCAACAATGACACAAGATGAAACAAGTTACGGATTCAACACAAACACAAGGGAAATTGCATAGAAAATACAGATAGATAGTGAGACCAAGATTATTACAAGATTAAGAACCAAGTGTATTTCAACACTAACCCCTAATGAATGTAACAATCAAAACCACACTCTTACGGTGACCACCAAAGGAATGAACTCACCTCAAGATCTACCGTTTCTAAGCAAAGATCAATATTGGCTTTTCCAAGCCCTATGCTAAGGATGGTTTTTCCAAGCCCTGCAACTAGGGTGTACACTCTCAAAAGAGAGAAAATATGTCTTTCAATTCTTCATCATTCAAAATCTCCAAAGAAATGAGCTAAAATGACCTGTTTATAGTGTATTACAAAAGAAGACAAAAAAGACCACTTTGCCCTTAATGATAGGTGCGGCCATGGTGTGTAAATACACCATGTGTAATGTCTAAAATGCCCTTAATTAAGGTCCAAAACCGTGAGTCCTCAATCTTAAATGATCCAAGCAATCTTCCACACGCGAGATTGCTTTTAAGTTATGCTCAAAACGGGTCATCCATGTATGTTCTTGATACAAGAAATACAAGGGAAGCACGAAACAAACACTCAAAACAGTCCACAAGTTCAAGAGAACCGAGGACCCTTTGAATGACCCCTCTCGGATTCAAGATCTACAACAAGAACACAATGTAATGAGGTGAATAACACCTATTTTCAGCGGACAACACACTAGATTAACCACACGAGAATGAAGAACATGAAGAACAATAACAATATTATTAAGAAATAACAAACACACGGCTACAAGAAATTGTAGAGATAGATAGTGAGACATAAACTAATATAAGACCCAAGAACCCAAAGATATATTAAATCTAAGGACCCTTAGAACTTACGATAGCAACACCACACTCTTACGGTGACCACCAAGGGAATGAACTCGCCTCAAGATCTACCGTTTCCAAACAAAGATCAATATTGGCTTTTCCAAGCCCTATGCTAAAGATGACTTTTCCAAGTCCTATAACTAAGGTGTTACACTCTCAAAAGAGAGAGAATATGTTTTCAATTCTTCATTCTCCAAAAATTACTGAAAATAAGACTAAGGGGACCTATTTATACTATATTACAAATGAAGACAAAAGACCACTTTGCCCTTAATGAGAGGGGCGGCCATGGTGTGTAAATACACCATGTGTAATGTCCAAAATACCCTTAATTAAGGCCCAAAAACCGTGAGTCCTCAACCTTAAATTCTCCAAGCAATCTTCCACACGCGAGATTGCTTTAAGTTATGCTCAAAACGGGTCCTCCATGCACGTTCTTGTTTTCTCGAGGTGACCAAGTCTTGAGTCTCTATGTGTTGGCCTCCAAAAATGTCATCAAAAGATAAGAAGGCCATTTGTCCCGTATCATCCTCCCCTTCTTGAAAAGGATTCGACCTCGAATCCAAACCTTGCAAAACCGAAGAGAGGACAAACAAATACAAATTCCTCATGGCATGAGGGTTAGGGTTAGCATAACAAATCATCTCAACATGCCAAGGTTGCACATACTTGCAATATAACCAAGAATCCTTTGAAAGGAATATTAAAAACTCAATAAAAGATGTACAAAGGATTTGGTTATAGGATACATCAAAAGTAACACTTTGCTTGTCATGTTGACCAAGCAACAAGTTTGGTGCACCAACATCACCATTTCTAAATTTGGCACCGGGGTCAAATGGGAAAAGTGGCCATAGACACGGGTCTCGACAACACTTCCCTTTCCCGTGGTCTACACCTAAACTAAATGACATACTCTCTACAATAACATACATATCATCCAAATCAAATAGAGAGTAGAGAAAGGTATCACTCAAATCGACTTCTACTAAGGTGCCCTCATGTGTGTACTCACTACTAGTTTCCCAATAATCACTATGAGTACTCTCAACAATGAAATCACACAAAGTAGAAGAAGAAGTAGCTTCCGCAACTACACATTCCTTACCCTTAAGAGTACTCTCATCTTCCAAGAAGAGATTTCCCTCTTTAGGAGGAATGTTGTCACACCATAGTGGGTTAGCATATAGGCTATAGCTTCCAAGGTAAGCTATACCGTCATTTTCACCACTAGGTTCATTAGAAGTGTTTAAATCATCTTCAAACAAGACATTACACCTAAAGAGAGTGTGTTCTACCTCACGGACAGATTTGGAATAAGCAAGTTCCTCGCACTCTAAATGATCAATATCAGGTTTCAAGGATGTTCCAAACACAAGATTACCCCAAGAAGAGATCTCGGGTTCACTCCCACTTTGTTGACCAACATTTTCAAATACTTCACTCACTTGAGTCCTATTAAGCACATCACACACATACTTAAGTGGGGAACAATTTTCACAAACAAGTTGATCAACACCAATTACACAAGACGATGTACTTCCGTTCAACACATAAGCTTCAACACTAGGTGGACATAAATTGATCTTACAAGAAGAGTCAATTTCGTCATCAATAGGATCAACTAGTGTATCCAAACTCACAATATGTACATCATCAACAAGAGGCACGGAATCATTAGACTCATAAATAAGTAAGCTACTACTCACACTCAATGGCTTACTAGCCACACAATTTTCATTCACATGCACTAAAGTGTAAGAGTTAGCTATTTTACCTTTAAGATCTTGAGTAGACTCTTCCTTGCCGTGAGGTGAAGGACCTCCACAAGCTTGGGCAGCAACTTCCTTTTGGCATTGTTCGCCTTCGCTTGCCATGTTGGTACCTACATAAATGTCCTTAGAAATGGAAGGACAACCAATGTTAGCACGGTTTGGTGGCAATCCCCTCACTTCGCTCCACATATCCTCTCCTTTTTCCACTCTCGGATTGCCACCTTGCACTCCCTTACGCCTCTCAATCTTTTGTCTCTCATCATAAATCGGATTGGAGTAGGTAAACATTTCTCTTTGCGGTTTGGGTAGCAAGTATGTTATGAGGCGATTTCCCCATTGGTCTCTTACAATATTAGGCCAATTTTGCACGTTAGGAACTTGATATCGTGCAAACCAATCGGCACCCAAGCTCATATGACCGTAGGTTAAGGAAAAAACATCGCACCACACCTGATACAAGAAATTCCAAGGAACACAAGAATTGGCTCAAAACAGTCCACAAATCAAGAGGAATCCGAGGACCCCTCTTAGAGCTAGTTTCGGCCAACAACAACAACACAAGTATCACGAGTTGACAAGGTGTTTTAACACCAAAACAGCGGCAATACAACAAGAACAAGATGAACACAATGAACACAAGATTCGGATTCAACAAGAACAAACGATTACAAGATACAAACACTAACACAATTGCAAGAAAGGTAAAGATAGATAGTGAGACATAGATTATTACAAAGATTAGGAACTAAAGAGTATATCAAACTCAAAAACCCCTAATGAATGTAACAACAACACCACACTCTTACGGTGACCACCAAGGGAATGAACTCGCCTCAAGATCTACCGTTTCCAAGCAAGAATCAATATTGGCTTTTCCAAGCCCTATGCTAAAGATGACTTTTCCAAGTCCTACCACTAAGTGTGTACACTCTCAAAAGAGAGAAGATATTTCTTTTCAATACTTCATCTTTCTAAAATCTGAAAAACTAATGAAAATAAGACTAAGGGGGCCTTTTTATAGTGTATTACAAAGAAGACAAAAGACCACTTTGCCCTTAATGAGAGGGGCGGCCATGGTGTGTAAATACACCATGTGTAATGTCCAAAATACCCTTAATTAGGGTCCAAAACCGTGAGTCCTCAACCTTAAATTCTCCAAGCAATCTTCCACACGCGAGATTGCTTTAAGTAGCACTCAAAACGGGTCCTCCATGCATGTTCTTGTTTTCCCGAGGTGACCAAGTCTTGAGTCTCTATGTGTTGGCCTCCAACAATGTCATCAAAAGATAAGATGGCCATTTGTCCCGTATCATCCTCCCCTTCTTGAAAAGGATTCGACCTCGAATCCAAACCTTGCAAAACCGAAGAGAGGACAAACAAATACAAATTCCTCATGGCATGAGGGTTAGGGTTAGCATTACAAATCATCTCAACATGCCAAGGTTGCACATATTTGCAATATAACCAAGAATCCTTTGAAATGAATATTAAAAACTCAATAAAAGATGTGCAAAGGATTTGGTTATAGGATACATCAAAAGTAACACTTTGCTTGTCATGTTGACCAAGCAACAAGTTTGGTGCACCAACATCACCATTTCTAAATTTGGCACCGGGGTCAAATGGGAAAAGTGGCCATAGACACGGGTCTCGACAACACTTCCCTTTCCCGTGGTCTACACCTAAACTAAATGACATACTCTCTACAATAACATACATATCATCCAAATCAAATAGAGAGTAGAGAAAGGTATCACTCAAATCGACTTCTACTAGGGTGCTCTCATGTGTGTACTCACTACTAGTTTCCCAATAATCACTATGAGTACTCTCAACAAAGAAATCACACAAAGTAGAAGAAGGAGTAGCTTCCGCAACTACACATTCCTTACCCTTAAGAGTACTCTCATCTTCCAAGAAGAGATTTCCCTCTTTAGGAGGAATGTTGTCACACCATAGTGGGTTAGCATATAGGCTATAGCTTCCAAGGCAAGCTATACCGTCATTTTCACCACTAGGTTCATTAGAAGTGTTTAAATCATCTTCAAACAAGACATTACACCTAAAGAGAGTGTGATCTACCTCACGGACAGATTTGGAATAAGCAAGTTCCTCGCACTCTAAATGATCAATATCAAGTTTCAAGGATGTTCCAAACACAAGATTACCCCAAGAAGAGATCTCGGGTTCACCCCCACTTTGTTGACCAACATTTTTAAATACTTCACTCACTTGAGTCCTATTAAGCACATCACACACATACTCAAGTGGGGAACAATTTTCACCAACAAGTTGATCAACACCAATTACACAAGACGATGTACTTCCGTTCAACATATAAGCTTCAACACTAGGTGGACATAAATTGATCTTACAAGAAGAGTCAATTTCGTCATCAATAGGATCAACTAGTGTATCCAAACTCTCAATATGTACATCATCAACAAGAGGCAAGGAATCATTAGACTCATAAATAAGTAAGCTACTACTCACACTCAATGGCTTACTAGCCACACAATTGTCATTCACATGCACTAAAGTGTAAGAGTTAGCTATTTTACCTTTAAGATCTTGAGTAGACTCTTCCTTGCCGTGAGGTGAAGGTCCTCCACAAGCTTGGGCAGCAACTTCCTTTTGGCATTGTTCGCCTTCGCTTGCCATGTTGGTACCTACACAAATGTCCTTAGAAATGGAAGGACAACCAATGTTAGCACGGTTTGGTGGTAATCCCCTCACTTCGCTCAACACAACCTCTCCTTTTTCCACTCTCGGATTACCACCTTTCACTCCCTTACTCCTCTCAATCTTTTGTCTCTCATAATAATTTGAATTGGAGTAGGTAGGAACTTCTTTTTGCGGCCCGGGCAGAATGTACGTCTCGAGGCAATTTCCCCATCGGTCTCTTACAATATTAGGCCAATTTTTCACGTTAGGAACTTGATGTCGTGCAAACCAATCGGCACCCAAGCTCATATGACCGTAGGTTAAGGAGAAAACATCGCACCACACCTCCTCATGGTAATCAAATTGGGAGAAGACAACTTTTACCCTCTCGGTAACCTTGAACTCGCCCAAGTAGTATGGAACAAGTAAAGGTTCTCGCAATAACCCCAAGTGATCAACCATGGACGGAAAAATGTAGTTTCCATAGTACCTATCATTCAACACCATAAGGCAGCCGGTATCCCACAAATAGTCACCTTTCCGGAGTGTACACTCCTTCTTGGATCTACATTGTAAGGCATACGAGTACCCCTTAGTTTTGGAGATGATGAAGAATTGAAAGAAATATTCTCTCTCTCTTTGAGAGTGTAACACCATTAGTTGTAGGACTTGGAAAAGTCACCCTTAGCATAGGGCTTGGAAAAGCCAATATTGATCTTTGCTTGGAAACGGTAGATCTTGAGGCGAGTTCATTCCCTTGGTGGTCACCGTAAGAGTGTGGTTTTGATTGTTACAATCATTAGGGGTTAGTGTTGAAATACACTTGGTTCTTAATCTTGTAATAATCTTGGTCTCACTATCTATCTTTATTTTCTTGCAAATCGTGTATGTGTTGTGTAGTGGACTGTTTTGGGGTCTTCGTTGAATCCGAAACTTGTATTATTGTTGTTCATCTTGTTCATCACGTTTTGGTACTATTTTGGTGTTAAAATATACTCTTGTATCTTGTATTCTTGTTGTTGGTAGCGAATCCGAGTGAGGTCTCCATCTTGGTCCTCGAATCCTTAAGATTAGTGGACTGATTTGGTGGTTGTTTCGTGTTTCCCTTGTCGATCTTGTATCATTTGGTATCAGAGCTAGGTCACGGGTTATACCTAACACCAAATCTAGGTTCGGAGTAAGAAGTGTAAGACTCCTCACATGCCCCAACATCATCACAAGATCCATCACTAGGCCCTACATCATCTCCAAAGTTACCATAAGCACTAGGCACTTCATTCACCTCATTTTCTCCCTTAAAACAGTAACTTTCAAATCTGCCCAAGTCTCGAGTATGGCTATTTTCATAGCCTCCGCAATCTCCCTCAACTTCGTAGCCATAAAACCCTTCACTACAATCATAGTCTCCCATGTTGTAGTCACAATAATCCCCGGCTATCGAAGACATGTTCCCCTTATATCACCCTTTAAACCTACAAAATGAACAAACAAGATTAGTAGTAAAGCTCCTCACCAACACTCGTATACACTCACCTTTGTGATCCTCACAATTGGAGCGGCGAATATTGAAAGTTGCTTATACTCCGGTAGTCAATAGGATGTCAATTCTACTTGGCGGCCGGAATAGATTCTTGTTTGATCGACTCAAGACACAAAAATAAAATTCACTTATGAACTTGAAACAAAGAAGTTACTACGAGTTAAAAATGAGAAAAGCACACAAACAACGAAGACACGAAGAAACGGATTCAATAATTAATCTACAACTAAGTAGGTGATTACTAGTTGTTAATTAATTCTAGAATCAAGACATGAAACTAATGAAACTATAAGATGAAACTAAGAATCTAAAATTTTGAGCTCGGAAATATTGCGTGAACAGTAGCAGTGATGACATGGCAGTCACGTATTGGTTTCGGTCCCACACAACTTTTGTTGTCCAATTTCAAGTCTTGGTCAATTTTTCAATTTGGACTTTGGTGGAATTTGTTTAAGGAGGGAAATTCAAACAAGTCTTGGAGCCCTTTTCAATTTCAAGTTTTCAAGACTTGACTTTATTGTACTTCTCCTTAAAACATGGATCCGTAAATCATGGAAAAGTGTTGGAAAGTGGTTGAGACTTGATTGATAGGTCTTTGTTGGTTGTAGTGTCTTTCAAGACTAGCAAATAATACACCTTTTTCCTTCAACTTTTTGGATTTAGCATTCACTTTATCTTCAACAATATATGAAGGTGGTGATGAACATCAAGAACAACAACAACAACAACAAGAACTACAACAATAATCCTCAAGAACACCAACAATTTTTCACACGGCCAACTCCAATCCACAATAACAATACCTCCAACACTTGGCCAAGACAACCACAACTTCAACAAAAAAAATGGTTTTCAATCCACCAATTAACAACAATATCACGTGGCCAAGCTTATAACAACAACAAGATGAAAACCACAAGGCCAAAACAGTTCACCACAACAAGGTCAACAATCTCACGGCTAAGACCACAAGGATAGCAACAACAATCGACTAAGTCCCCTTTGTGTTGTGTTTTCGATTTTACAAATGGTGAAAGGTGTGATGAACAACAAGAATACAACAACAACCTTTCAAGATCTACAACACCACCACAACACAAGGCCTTCAACTCGGTCAAGGCTAGAACAACAACAACATCCAATCGGCCACACTTGTTCACAACAATAATATTAACAATTCAAGCTCAAGTTTGGATCGACTCAAAATGTTAGTGAGGAACAAAACTAACACTACAAACACACAAGACAAGTAAAATACTCCTAGACCTAGACTCAAGAACAAATCTCGGCCAAGAACACCACAAGAACACAATTTCGGCCAAGACAACAACAATGGACAGATTGCAATTTTCTGAAATTTTCAGATTTCAACTTTTTTTTTTTTTGTAGTTTTCAAGTCTCAAGCCCAAGATTGATCTTGTTAGAACAAAATCAAAGATGGCTTTGATACCAAATGATACAAGAAATTCCAAGGAACACAAGAATTGGCTCAAAACAGTCCACAAATCAAGAGGAATCCGAGGACCCCTCTTAGAGCTAGTTTCGGCCAACAACAACAACACAAGTATCACGAGTTGACAAGGTGTTTTAACACCAAAACAGCGGCAATACAACAAGAACAAGATGAACACAATGAACACAAGATTCGGATTCAACAAGAACAAACGATTACAAGATACAAACACTAACACAATTGCAAGAAAGGTAAAGATAGATAGTGAGACATAGATTATTACAAAGATTAGGAACTAAAGAGTATATCAAACTCAAAAACCCCTAATGAATGTAACAACAACACCACACTCTTACGGTGACCACCAAGGGAATGAACTCGCCTCAAGATCTACCGTTTCCAAGCAAGAATCAATATTGGCTTTTCCAAGCCCTATGCTAAAGATGACTTTTCCAAGTCCTACCACTAAGTGTGTACACTCTCAAAAGAGAGAAGATATTTCTTTTCAATACTTCATCTTTCTAAAATCTGAAAAACTAATGAAAATAAGACTAAGGGGGCCTTTTTATAGTGTATTACAAAGAAGACAAAAGACCACTTTGCCCTTAATGAGAGGGGCGGCCATGGTGTGTAAATACACCATGTGTAATGTCCAAAATACCCTTAATTAGGGTCCAAAACCGTGAGTCCTCAACCTTAAATTCTCCAAGCAATCTTCCACACGCGAGATTGCTTTAAGTAGCACTCAAAACGGGTCCTCCATGCATGTTCTTGTTTTCCCGAGGTGACCAAGTCTTGAGTCTCTATGTGTTGGCCTCCAACAATGTCATCAAAAGATAAGATGGCCATTTGTCCCGTATCAACACCTCCTCATGGTAATCAAATTGGGAGAAGACAACTTTTACCCTCTCGGTAACCGTGAACTCGCCCAAGTAGTATGGAACAAGTAAAGGCTCTCGCAATAACCCCAAGTAATTAACCATGGACGGAAGAATGTAGTTTCCATAGTACCTATCATTCAACACCATAAGGCAGCCCGGTATCCCACAAATAGTCACCTTTCCGGAGTGTACACTCCTTCTTGGATCTACATTGTAAGGCATACGAGTACCCCTTAGTTTTGGAGATGCATATCCTCTTCTTCTCATTGGACAACCTCCACTAGAGCTAGTATAACCATTCACACTATATCGACTTTGATAAGAAGTACTACAAGGTGGAGAATATGGATCTTCATACTCCTCACGTGTACCCTCATCATAGCTCTCATAAGCTTTGCAAACAAAAGGGTTATACCTAACACCAAATCTAGGTTCGGAGTAAGAAGTGTAAGACTCCTCACATGCCCCAACATCATCATAAGATCCATCACGAGGTCCTACATCATCGCCAAAGTTACCATAAGCACTAGGCACTTCATTCACCTCATTTTCTCCCTTAAAACAGTAACTTTCAAATCTGCCCAAGTCTCGATCATGGCTATTTTCATAGCCTCCGCAATCTCCCTCAACTTCGTAGCCATAAAACCCTTCACTACAATCATAGTCTCCCATGTTGTAGTCACAATAATCCCCGGCTATCGAAGACATGTTCCCCTTATATCACCCTTTAAACCTACAAAATGAACAAACAAGATTAGTAGTAAAGCTCCTCACCAACACTCGTATACACTCACCTTTGTGATTCTCACAATTGGAGCGGCGAATATTGAAAGTTGCTTATACTCCGGTAGTCAATAGGATGTCAATTCTACTTGGCGGCCGGAATAGATTCTTGTTTGATCGACTCAAGACACGAAAATAAAATTCACTTACGAACTTGAAACAAGAAGTTACTACGAGTTAAAAATGAGAAAAGCACACAAACAACGAAGACACGAAGAAACAGATTCAATAATTAATCTACAACTAAGTAGGTGATTACTAGTTGTTAATTAATTCTAGAATCAAGACATGAAACTAATGAAACAAAAGATGAAACTAAGAATCTAAAATTTTGAGCTCGGAAATATTGCGTGAACAGTAGCAGTGATGACATGGCAGTCACGTATTGGTTTTGGTCCCACACACTTTTGTTGTCCAATTTCAAGTCTTGGTCAATTTTTCAATTTGGACTTTGGTGAAATTTGTTTAAGGAGGGAAATTCAAACAAGTCTTGGAGCCCTTTTCAATTTCAAGTTTTTAAGACTTGACTTTATTGTACTTCTCCTTAAAACATGGATCTGTAAATCATGGAAAAGTGTTGGAAAGTGGTTGAGACTTGATTGATAGGTCTTTGTTGGTTGTAGTGTCTTTCAAGACTAACAAATGATACACCCTTTTCCTTCAACTTTTTAGATTTAGCATTCACTTTATCTTCAACAATATATGAAGGTGGTGATGAACATCAAGAACAACAACAACAACAACAAGAACTACAACAATAATCTTCAAGGACACCAACAATTTTTCACACGGCCAACTCCAATCCACAATAACAATATCTCCAACACTTGGCCAAGACAACTACAACTTCAACAAAATGGTTTTCAATCCACCAATTAACAACAATATCACGTGGCCAAGCTTAAAACAACAACAAGATGAAAACCACAAGGCCAAAACAGTCCACCACAATGGCCAAGCTTATGTTCACAACAACCTTTCAACAAGTTCAAGCTCAAGTTTAGATCTAGACTCAAAGTGTTAGTGGACAAGAAAACTAACACTAGGAACAACAAAACAAACAAGAACACTATTAGATCTAGACATACAACAACAAATCTCGGCCAAGACACAACAAGAACACGATTTTGGCCAAGAACACAAACACGGACAGATTGCTATTTTTCTGGAAATTTCAGTTTTCCTTTTTTTTTTTTTTTTTTTTTTTTTTTTTAACAAGAAAGCCCAAGATTGATCTTGTAGGAACAAGACCAAGCCATGCTTTGATACCAAATGATACAAGAAATACAAGGGAAGCACGAAACAAACACTCAAAACAGTCCACAAGTTCAAGAGAACCGAGGACCCTTTGAATGACCCCTCTCGGATTCAAGATCTACAACAAGAACACAATGTAATGAGGTGAATAACACCTATTTTCAGCGGACAACACACTAGATTAACCACATGAGAATGAAGAACATGAAGAACAATAACAATATTATTAAGAAATAACAAACACACGGCTACAAGAAATTGTAGAGATAGATAGTGAGACATAAACTAATATAAGACCCAAGAACCCAAAGATATATTAAATCTAAGGACCCTTAGAACTTACGATAGCAACACCACACTCTTACGGTGACCACCAAGGGAATGAACTCGCCTTAAGATCTACCGTTTCCAAACAAAGATCAATATTGGCTTTTCCAAGCCCTATGCTAAAGATGACTTTTCCAAGTCCTATAACTAAGGTGTTACACTCTCAAAAGAGAGAGAATATGTTTTCAATTCTTCATTCTCCAAAAATTACTGAAAATAAGACTAAGGGGACCTATTTATACTATATTACAAATGAAGACAAAAGACCACTTTGCCCTTAATGAGAGGGGCGGCCATGGTGTGTAAATACACCATGTGTAATGTCCAAAATACCCTTAATTAAGGCCCAAAAACCGTGAGTCCTCAACCTTAAATTCTCCAAGCAATCTTCCACACGCGAGATTGCTTTAAGTTATGCTCAAAACGGGTCCTCCATGCACGTTCTTGTTTTCTCGAGGTGACCAAGTCTTGAGTCTCTATGTGTTGGCCTCCAAAAATGTCATCAAAAGATAAGAAGGCCATTTGTCCCGTATCAGTTCTTGTATTATCGAGGTGACCAAGTCTTGATACTCTATCTGTTGGCCTCCAAAGATGTCATCAAAAGATAAGATGGCCATTTGTCCCGTATCATCCTTCTCTCCTTGAAAAGGATTCGACCTCGAATCCAAACCTTGCAAATCCGAAGAGAGGACAAACAAATACAAACTCCTCATGGCATGAGGGTTAGGGTTAGCATAAAAAATCATCTCAACATGCCAAGGCTGCACATATTTGCAATATAACGAAGAATCCTTTGAAAGGAATATTAAAAACTCAATAAAAGATGTACAAAGGATTTGGTTATAGTGATATGGGACAAACAAGAGAAAACAAAACAACTCCAACACAGTCCACTAATCTTAAGGATTTGAGGACCCTTTTGAAGACCACTCTCGGATTCGCTATCAACAACACAATAACAAGATAAAGAGGTGTGTTTTCAACACCAAAACAGCCACAATATAAGATGAACAAGATGAACACAATGGTTACAAAATTTGGATTCAACAAGTCACAAAAATAAAATAGTCCACTATGAATCTACAAAGTGCAATAAGATAAAAGATAGGTAGATAGACCAAATGAGGGAATAATATTAACAACCCAAGACTTGTTACACTCTTGGACCTTTAATACTACACACAACACAAACCTATCTCTTACGTTGGTACAAGAGTGACCTCGATCTCCCAAGCATCCAATGTTTCCAAGCTTGAATCCAACACGAGTGATTCCACACTCAAGTCGATTTCCCTAGTTACAAGTTTCAGATTTGTGATCTTCTCTCCTTAGAGAGGAAATATTTCTAAGTGTTATACAACATCCATATTCAGTAAAGTCTGCCTAACAAATGACCTAAAAGGTTCCTTATATAGTAGTTTACAAACAAGGTGTGAAATGTCCAAAATGACCCCTTAGTCTCAAGTCTTCAAGTGGGTGTCCTTGGAGAGCATTATATGGACGGTTTTGGACCCTTTTTAAGTCCTCATTTGCACTTCACTTTCACACTCCAAGTCTCGGGTTTAATACATCTCACAAACATGCATCCTCGTGGTCGTACCCGTATCATCCTCCCCTTCTTGAAAAAGATTTGACCTCGAATCCATGCCTTGCAAAATCAAGTGAAGACAAACAAGCACACATCCTCATGACATGAGGGTTAGGGTTAGCAAAATACACATATCAATATGCCATGCCGAGGTGGAACAAACTTGAAGTACATCCATGGATCCTTTGTGTTGAACATAAAAAACTTAGTACAAATGTCACAAAGGAAGTGGCTATGACGAACATCAATAAATAATGAGCATGGGCCGAGACAACTCCTACCATACCCTAAGATGGTACCGGGATCGAATGGGAGAAGTAGCCATGGACATGGGTTTCGGCCACTCTCACTTTTCCCTAAGGTGTTGTCCTCAAAATTAGGCATACCCTCTATATCATTAGTGGAAATATCATGAGCACAAAGAGGGTAGAGAAAGGTATCACACAATCTAACTTCAGTTATGGTGTCCGTATGCATGTACTCACTAGCTTCAAGTCCATCACCACTAGTATGCTCAACATAGGGAACACATAAAGAAGAAGTAGATGGAATTTCTAAGCATGCACCACCTTTTATTTCAAGAGAATAATCCCCACATAGATATAAATCACCATGGGCAGCAAAGGAATCATTCACAAAAACATTCTTACAAGAACAATCACATTTCGGTTTTCTTGAGTAATCAAGCAAATCATGGTCATCTTTACCCGATTGACTATTCCTTTTCAAGACTACAAATTCCCTACCCTTAAGAGTACTCTCATCTTCCAAGAAGAGATTTCCATCTTGAGGAGGAATGTTGTCACACTATAGTGGGTTAGCATATAGGCTATAGCTTCCAAGACAAGCCATGCCGTTAACATCACTTGCACCACTAGGTTCATTAGGAGTAAATAAACTATCTTCAAACAAGACATTGTGCCTAAAGAGTGAATTATCTAACCCGCTATCTAACTCGTGGATAGATTTGGAACTTTCACTCTCTAAGGAATCATCATCAAGTTTCAAAGATATGTCAAGCACATGATTAACCCTATGAGCCAAACAAACATTAGCATCTTTATGACAACATAGGCTCATAGGTTCACTCCTTTTTCCTTGGCCAACATCCTTAAATCCTTTACTCACTGGAGATTCATTAATCACATCACACATATCCTCAAGTGGTGGGCAAATTTTACTCACAAGTTGGGCAGCAACTTCCTCTGGGAAGATCTCAACGCAAGGTGCTTGGACAATTGGATTTTGTGGGTATAGTTTGGGTAGCAATTGGCGTATAATTTTAATGTGCCATTTCATATCTTCAATATTGTCATTGATACGATCACAGGTATTGAAATTATGGGCAGCCATTGTACCTAACAAAAAGACACAACAAACAAAGAAAACAAACAAACTTGTTAGATAAAAATGCCTCACCACACTCTCACTCTCGGTTTTACCTCACACTTGGTTTCACAAGTGTTGAAAGCCGGCTTGTACTTCGTGAGTGATTGAGTGTCGAGTCTACTCTTGTCCCGGAATGAATTTTTGTTTGAAACTCAAATAAAATCTTGTAGGACTTGAGTCAAGAACTAACAACGAATTCAAAAAGATAAAAGTACACAACAAACGTAAACACGAGCAAACGGACACAAAACTAACTTACAAGCTAGTAGGATATTACTAGGTTGTCAATTAGTATTCGAACCAACAAACGAACTAAGAGAAAATAAAATGAAACTAAGAAATCTAAAATTTGAGCCAAAATTGTTGCGTGAACAGTAACAAGGATGATGTGGCAGCACGAAATTGGTTGCGGTTTCTAACAATTTTTGTTGTCCAATTTCAAGTCTTGGTCAATTTACAATTTAGGAATTGGTGGAATTTGTTTTAAGGAGGGAAATTCAAACAAGTCTTGGAGTCTTTTCAAATTCAAGTTTTCAAGACTTGACTTTTACAGTACTTTTTCTTAAAACATGGACCCTTGTTTCATGGGAAAGTGGTTGAGAAGTGATGTAAAGTCTTTAGTGTGTAGGAAAAGTCTTTGAGTCACAAGTACTATACCATGAAACTTGGATCTATGTCTTGAAAGACTAACACAATACACACTTTTTTTTCTTCAACTTCTAAGATCAACAATCACTTTTTTTTTTCAACAATATATGGAGATGGTGAAGAACACCAAGAACACAAACTTTGAGTCTTGAAGTTCTAAGGTTCAAGTTGGGCCTCCCAAACAACAACAACAACTTTCCAAGCTTAAATTCCACAACACAATCTCCATAATACACGTTCAAAACTTGAACCAACAACACATCACACGTTCAAGTCTTGAACCCGCAACAACAATACCAACAACAATCGGCCAAGTCCAAGTTCACAATAACAACATCAACAACAAAGGCTCAAATCAAGATATAGACTCAAACTGTTAGTGAAGAACAATACTAACACTAGAAACACTTAAGACAAGTAAAAATCTCGGCCAAGATACAACAAGAACATAATTTTCGGCCAAGAACAAAAAGTGGACAGATTGCTATTTTCTGGAAATTTCAGTTTTCAGTTTTTTTTTTTTTTTTTTTTTGTAGTTTTCAAGTCTCAAACCCAAGATTGATCTTGTTAGAACAAAATCAAAGATGGCCCTGATACCAAATGATATGGGACAAACAAGAGAACACAAAACAACTCCAAAATAGTCCACTAATCTTAAGGATTTGAGGACCCTTTTGAAGACCACTCTCGGATTCGCTATCAACAACACAATAACAAGATAAAGAGGTGTGTTTTCAACACCAAAACAGCCACAATATAATATGAACAAGATGAACACAATGGTTACAAAATTCGGATTCAACAAGTCACAAAAACAGTCCACTATGAATCTACAAAGTGCAATAAGATAAAAGATAGGTAGATAGACTGATACAAAATCAAACCAACAACACCAAGAACTACAAGTAGGTTTGGATTTCAGTCCAACAACACAAGAACAACAAGTTTAATTTTCAGTTTTTCAGCTCAACAACACAAGAACAACAAGATGAACAACAATGCTAGTGAATCGAAAAGAGCCCCACACGGCTTCACTAGACTTGAAGATAACAAAATCAACAACAACAACAAGATAAGGAAAGATAGATAACTTGACATATAACATTCAAGAAACTAAGAACCCTAACATCAAGAGAGGACCCTAAGTCTAATGAATATAAACACCAAGTTCTTACGAGGACCAAGAGGCACTCAACGACCTCAAAACCCTTGTTTCTAGCCAAAGAGACAACACAAGTATCCCTCTACTTGTGAGATAGTAGTGGCGGCTTCCAAGAGTGGAAGAGAGAGAGAAAAGTTTAGTGTTTTAGGTTTACAAAAATCAGATTTCAAAAAAACTAAGGAATAGCTCTCTAATATGTTCTATTTATACTACAAACAAAAAGGATAAAATGACCCATCCGCCCTTGCTTCTTGTGCCAACCTTGAAGAGTAGTTTATTACACATTAAGACCTCTCTTCACACATAAAAACGTTTAGGTCCTTGGTTGGTTCAATCACCAACTCACACACGGCCATTTGCATGAACAAAGCTTGGAGTTTTTGTAATTCCCGAGCTTGGCTTCGTGTGAAAGGCCGTGTACCTGTGGAGGATGCCCCAACCGTATCATCCTCTCCATCTTGAGAGGAATTTGACCTCAAATTCAGCATTTGGTCATCTTCAACCGCATCCACGAGGGAGAGATCACCAACGTTGAAAGTGTTGTGCACTTGATATTCCGGTGGAAGGTCAATCTTGTAGGCGTTGTCATTGATTCTCTCAAGTACTTGGAAAGGGCCATCACCCCTTGGCAGCAACTTGCACTTCCTTTGAGCTGGAAACCGATCCTTTCGAAGATGCACCCACACCCAATCTCCGGGTTCAAGCACAAGCCTTCTTCTCCCTTTGTTTACCCTTTTTGCAACCTCTTGGTTCTTCTTTTCAAGCTTGATCCGCACCGTCTCATGCATTTTCTTCATTGCCTCGGCTCTTTTATTTCCATCTAAGCTGGTCATGAGATCACTAGACAAAGGAGTAAGATCTAAAGGGGTAAGGGGATTCAGGCCGTAAACACATTCAAAGGGAGTCATTCCCGTGCTCGAATGTATTACCCGGTTGTATGCAAATTCCACCAAGGGTAGGTGATCTTCCCATGAAGTCAGCTTACCTTTAACCATAGAACGTAGCATAGACCCTAAGGTTCTATTTACTACCTCCGTTTGGCCATCGGTCTGTGGGTGGCAAGACGTGGAGAAAAGTAACTTCGTTCCAAGCCTACCCCACATGGACTTCCAAAAGAGACTTAGGAACTTGGAGTCCCTATCGCTTACAATAGTCCTCGGTACCCCGTGAAGCTTTACAACATGTTCAACAAATAATGAAGCTACACTACGAGCATCCTCGGTTTTAGCACATGGAATAAAATGAGCCATTTTAGAGAATCTATCAACAATAACAAAAATGCTATCTCGGCCCTTTCTAGTCCTTGGCAGCCCCAAAACAAAATCCATCGAAATGTCTAACCAAGGTCTAAGGGGAGTAGGGAGTGGGGTGTATAACCCTTGAGGTAGGAGACGAGCTTTCGCACTCCGGCAGGCCACGCATTGACTACAAATTTTAGTGACGTCTTTGCGCATTTTGGGCCAATAGAAGTTCTTGTTCTTGTTTCTTTAGTACCCTTAGTAGTTCCTATACCTGTCATCTCCTCTAAGATTCCGAGGGTCTTGTCTACCCCAAAGTGCCCCATGAGGCCTCCGTCATGGGCCTCCCTCACAAATAATTCCCTCCAAGAACTAGAAGGAACACACAACCTCCTCCCTTTGAACAAATACCCATCGAACCGAGAGTAGGAGGAATGGTCATTCTCTTTAAGCCAACGGTCCCTTCCCCACTCTTCGCATTCCCTAAAAATAGGAGCAAAGGTAGGATCCTCGGGATACAACAACCGCAAGCTCTCAAAACCCATCAATTTCGAAGACAAGGTAGCAACAAGCACATGCTTCCTAGACAAGGCATCGGCAACAACATTTTCCTTTCCCCTTTTGTAATGAATTACATAAGGGAAAGTCTCGATGAACTCAATCCACTTAGCATGACGCCTATTCAACTTGTCTTGTCTCTTAAGGTGTTTCAACGACTCATGATCAGTTCGTATCACAAACTCCTTAGGCCACAAATAATGTTGCCAATTTCCCAAGGCTCTAACAAGGGCGTACAACTCCAAATCATAAGTTGAGTAATTAAGAGTTGCCCCTTTGAGCTTTTCACTGAAATAGGCAACGGGCTTACCTTCTTGCATCAAAACAGCCCCGATGCCAACCTTACTAGCATCACACTCTACTTCAAACATCTTATCAAAATCGGGCAATTGCAATAAAGGCGCCGAGATGAGCGTAGCTTTCAAGGCCTCAAAAGCCCTAGCCTGCTCATCACCCCATTTAAAGGGTCCGTCCTTTCTAATTACCTCGGTCAAGGGGGCTGCTATGGAACTAAATCCTTTGACAAACCTCCTATAAAAGCTTGCCAACCCGTGGAAACTTCGGATTTCTCCAATAGTTTTAGGGGTCGGCCAACTTCGAATAGAGTCTATCTTGGAATCGTCCACTTCCACACCCCTTGAGCTCACGACAAAACCCAAGAATATAATCTTATCAACACCAAAAGAACACTTCTCCATGTTGGCATACAGCTTTTCCTTTCGGAGCACATCAAACACACATCTCAAATGCATTACATGATCATCAATAGATTTACTATATACCAACACATCATCAAAGTAAACCACCACAAACTTTCCAATATAAGGCTTCATTACATGATTCATTAGCCTCATAAAGGTGCTAGGAGCATTGGTAAGGCCGAAGGGCATGACCAGCCACTCATAGAGACCGAATTTGGTCTTGAATGCGGTCTTCCACTCATCACCGGGTTGCATGCGAATTTGGTGATAGCCACTCCTAAGATCCACTTTAGAAAACAAACAAGATCCGTGGAGCTCATCTAACATATCATCTAGTCTAGGGATTGGATGACGATACCTTATAGTGATTTTGTTGATGGCTCTACAATCGACGCACATGCGCCAAGTTCCGTCCTTCTTCGGTACCAAAAGCACCGGAACAGCACACGGACTCATGCTTTCCTTGATGTATCCCTTGTTGAGAAGCTCCTCAACTTGCCTTTCAAGCTCCTTAGTGTCCATGGGATTGCTCCTATAGGCCGGTTTGTTTGGAAGTTGTGAACCCGGCACCAAATCAATTTGGTGCTCAATTCCCCGAAGTAGGGGCAAACCTTGCGGAAGTTCTTGTGGAAATACATCTTCATACTCCTGCAACACACAAGAAATCAAAGGGGAAATAGAAGAATTAGTGGGGTTAGTATTAAAATAATGGGCCACAAGTAACATCGGCTTGTTTTCATCATGGTCCACGAAGAGTTCTTTCCTCCTAGCCAACATCACTACGTTTTCCATCTTCCTTGTCGTTGGGACAGCCTCGGATGTACCTACTTTCTCACCTACGGCATCCCCCCCCTTTTCTCCCTTTCCGAATTCCCCCCCCCCTTTCCCTTCAACTCCCTCATCTTTTGATGCCACTCATTTACTTGGGAGGGTGAGAGAGGATGAAGTGTGACCTTTCGGCCATCCTTCTCAAGCGTATACCGGTTGGACCTCCCATCGTGTTTAGTAGACCTATCATATTGCCATGGTCTACCTAACAACAAATGACATGCTTGCATTGGGATCACGTCACAAAGTACCTCATCGTGGTAGTTTCCCACCTTAAACCGAATCACACATTGTCTCGTGACCCTTAATTCACCACAATCATTCAACCATTGTAGCTTGTAAGGACTAGTGTGTGGTGTAGTTGGTAGCTTCAAGAAATTTACCATAGCATGGCTCGCAACATTTGTACAACTACCACTATCAATCACCAAGGTGCACACATTCTCCTTTACAAGACACTTAGTATGGAATAGATTTTCCCTTTGACTCGGGTCATCTATCGCCTTACTAATCATGACACGTCTAACCACAAAGTTTGGAACCACACACTCCCCCTCTTGTGGATAGACATCTTCACTACCATCTACTTCATCATCATTCGGACCATTTTCAGCTCCCTCTCCATCTTGAGGCTCGGCCTCATCCTCCCCCCTTTCGGAAACCACCTCCTCACCAAGGTAGTACACCTTTCCTTCTCGTAGGATCACATTGCGCCGGTTCGGACATTCGTTGGCCTTATGCCCCCAACCTTGGCACTTGAAGCATTGGAACCCCTTTGGGTTGGGATATTTGTGAGCCTCCGTTTTCGGAGGGAATTTAGGGACGGTTTTGGACTCGGGCAGCTTCGTAGGGGCGGGTTGGTCCTTGTTTTTGGTCCAACCCGAGGGGGTTTGTACCCTTGCCTTGAAGGATGATCTCTCCTTAAGTTCCCTTTCAATCTCAAGGGCCGCTTGGAATATACCGTCAATGGTTTCAAACCGGTGAAGGGTCAAATGAGTGGAGATCTCTTTGTTCAACCCACACTTGAACCGGATGATGTCGTGACTGATTTGCTCCCCACGATGATCAAGTTTCAACATGAGTTGTTGGAACTCGTCAAAATAGGCCATCACACTTTTGCCTCCTTGCCGCAAGCCATATAATCTAGCAAGCAACTCATGACGATATCTCTCGGGAAGGTATCGTTGCCTCATCAAGTACCTCAACCGATACCAAGGTGGTGGCTGTGATACAAGATCGGCAAGGGAAGCACGAAACAACTCCAAAACAGTCCACTAATCTTAAGGATTTGAGGACCAAGATGGAGACCACTCTCGGATTCGCTACCAACAACAAGAATACAAGATACAAGGGTGTATTTCAACACCAAAACAGCTACAAAACGTGATGAACAAGATATACAACAGCAATACAAGTTTTGGATCCAACGAAGGCCCAAAACAGTCCACTACAACAACACATACACGATTGCAAGAAAAATAAAGATAGATAGTGAGACCAAGATTATTACAAGATTAAGAACTAAAGAGTATATTAAACTCAAAAACCCCTAATGAATGTAACAATCAAAACCACACTCTTACGGTGACCACCAAGGGAACGAACTCGCCTCAAGATCTACCGTTTCCAAGCAAAGAACAATGTTAGCTTTTCCAAGCCCTATACTAGAATTACACTAAGTTGGTCTACTCTCAAGAGAGAGGATTTTAAGAGTCTCAAAATCTCATTTTTTTCATCCACTCAAAACTAAGTGAAAATAAGACTAAGGGGCCTATTTATAGTGTATTACAAAAGAAGACAAAAAGACCATATTACCCTTAATGAGAGGGGCGGCCTTGGTGTGTTGGAAGACAATATGAATTGTCCAAAATGCCCCTTAGGCTAAGTGACCGAAATGCCCTTAGTAAAGGCACCAAAACCGTGAACCAACAAAGGTGGTCCAAATTCGAGAGTCCTTAAGTCTTCTAGGCTCCAATCAATCTTCCACACTTGGGTTTGGTCAATGGTAGGCTAAAAACATCCCCTCCAAGTATGATCCCATGCCCTCCATGTGACCAAAGCTTGATTCTTCACATTGTGACTTCGAATGATGTCGTCAAAAGCTAAGGCGGTCATTATTCTTATATCATCCTCCTCTTCTTGAAAAGGATTCGACCTCGAATCCAAACCTTGCAAAACTGAAAAGAGGACACACAAATGCAAACTCCTCATGGCATGAGGGTTAGGGTTAGCATAACAAATCATCTCAACATGCCAAGGTTGCACATATTTGCAATATAACCAAGAATCCTTTGAAAGGAATATTAAAACTCAATAAAAGATGTACAAAGGGTTTGGTTATAGGGTACATCAAGAGTAACACTTTGCTTGTCATATAGACCAAGCAACAAGTTTGGTGCACCAACATCACCATGTCTAAATTTGGCACCGGGGTCAAATGGGAAAAGTGGCCATAGACACGGGTCTCGACAACACTTCCCTTTCCCGTGGTCTACACCCAAACTAAATGATATACTCTTTATAATAACATACATATCATCCAAAGAAAATAGAGAGTAGAGAAACATATCACTCAAATCGACTTCTACTAAGGTGCTCTCATGTGTGTACTCACTACTAGTTTCCCAATAAACACCATGAGTACTGTCAACAATGAAATCACACAAAGTAGAAGAAGAAGTAGCTTCCGCAACTACACATTCCTTACCCTTAGGAGTACTCTCATCTTCCAAGACGAGTTTTCCCTCTTTAGGAAGAATGTTGTCACACCATAGTGGGTTAGCATATAGGCTATAGCTTCCAAGGCAAGCTATACCATTATTTTCACCACTAGGTTCATTAGGAGTGTTTAAATCATCTTCAAACAAGACATTATACCTAAAAAGAGTGTGATCTACCTCACGGACAGATTTGGAACAAGCAAGCTCCTCACTCTCTAAATAATCAATATCAAGTTTCAAGGATGTTTCAAACACAATATTACCCCAAGAAGAGCTCTCGGGTTCATTCTCACCTTGTTGACCAACATTTTCAAATATTTCACTCACTTGAGTCCTATTAAGCACATCACACACATACTCAAGTGGTGGATAGTTTTCACGAACAAGTTGATCAACACCCATTACACAAGACGATGTACTTCCCTTCAACACATAGGCTTCAACACTAGGTGGACATAAATTGATCTCACAAGCGGAGTCAATTTCGTTATCAATAGGATCAACTAGTGTATCCACACTCACAATATGTACATCATCATCAAGTGGCAAAGAAACAATAGACTCACATATAGGTAAGCTACAACTCACACTCAATGGGCTACTAGCCGCACAATTATCATTCACATGTACAAAAGTGTAAGAGTTAGCCATTTTACCTTGAAGTCCTTGAGTAGATTCTTCTTTGTCATGGTGTGAAGGCCCTCCAAAAGCTTGGGCAGCAACTTCCTTTTGGCATTGTTCTTCTTTGCTTGCCATGTTGGTACCTACACAAATGTCCTTAGAAATAGAAGGACAACCAATGTTAGAATGGCTTGGTGGTAATCCCCTCACTTAGCTCCACACTACCTCTCCTTTTTCCACTCTCGGATTACCACCTTTCACTCCCTTACTCCTCTCAATCCTTTGTTTCTCATAATAATTCGAATTGGAGTAGGTAGGCATTTCTCTTCGTGGCTTGGGCAGCAAGTAAGTCATGAGGCGATTCCCCCATTGATCTCTTACAATATTTGGCCAATGTTGCACGTTTGGAACTCTATGTTGTGCAAACCAATCGGCACCTAAGCATACACGACCGTATGGCAATGGAAGAATATCGCACCACACCTCCTCATGGTATTCAAATTGGGAGAAGACAACCTTGACCCTCTCGGTAACCTTAAACCCGTCCAAGAAGTATGGAACAAGCAAAGGCTCACGAAACAACCCCAAGTAGTCAACCATGGATGGAACGATGTAGTTTCTATGGTACCTATCATTTAGCTCAATGTGGCAGCCCGGTATCCCACACATGGTCACCTTTCCGGAGTGTACACTCCTTCTTGGTTCAACATTGTAAGGCATACGAGTACCCCTTAGTTTTGGAGATGCATACCCTCTTCTTCTCATTGGACAACCTCCACTAGAGCTAGTATAACCATTCACACTATATCGACTTTGATAAGAAGTACTACAAGGTGGAGAATATGGATCTTCACACTCCTCACGTGTACCCTCATCATAGCTCTCATAAGTTTTGCGAACAAAAGGGTTATACCTAACACCAAATCTAGGTTCGGAGTAAGAAGTGTACGACTCCTCACATGCCCCAACATCATCACAAGATCCATCACTAGGTCCTACATCATCTCCAAAGTTACCATAAGCACTAGGCACTTCATTCACCTCATTTTCTCCCTTAAAACAGTAACTTTCAAATCTGCCCAAGTCTCGAGTATGGCTATTTTCATAGCCTCCGCAATCTCCCTCAACTTCGTAGCCATAAAAACCCTCACTACAATCATAGTCTCCCATATTGTAGTCACAATAATCCCCGGCTATCGAAGTCATGTTCCCCTTATATCACCCTTTAAACCTACAAAATGAACAAACAAGATTAGTAGTAAAGCTCCTCAACAACACTCGATACACTCACCTTTGGGATTCTCACAATTGGAGCGGCGAATATTGAAAGTTGCTTATACTCCGGTAGTCAATAGGATGTCAATTCTACTTGGCGGCCGGAATATATTCTTGTTTGATCGACTCAAGACACAACACAAAATCTACTTACGAACTTGAAACAAAGAAGTTACTACGAGTTAAAAATGAGAAAAGCACACAAACAACGAAGACACGAAGAAACGGATTCAATAATTAATCTACAACTAAGTAGGTGATTACTAGTTGTTAATTAATTCTAGAATCAAGACATGAAACTAATGAAACAATAAGATGAAACTAAGAATCTAAAATTTTGAGCTCGGAAATATTGTGTGAACAGTAGCAGTGATGACATGGCAGTCCGTATTGGTTTCGGTCCCACACAACTTTTGTTGTCCAACTTCAAGTCTTGGTCAATTTTTCAATTTGGACTTTGGTGGAATTTGTTTAAGGAGGGAAATTCAAATAAGTCTTGGAGCCCTTTTCAATTTCAAGTTTTCAAGACTTGACTTTATTGTACTTCTCCTTAAAACATGGATCCGTAAATCATGGAAAAGTGTTGGAAAGTGGTTGAGACTTGATTGATAGGTCTTTGTTGGTTGTAGGGTCTTTCAAGACTAACAAATAATACACCTTTTTCCTTCAACTTTTTGGATTTAGCATTCACTTTATCTTCAACAATATATGAAGGTGGTGATGAACATCAAGAACAACAACAACAACAACAAGAACTACAACAATAATCTTCAAGAACACCAACAATTTTTCACACGGCCAACTCCAATCCACAATAACAATATCTCCAACACTTGGCCAAGACAACTACAACTTCAACAAAATGGTTTTCAATCCACCAATTAACAACAATATCACGTGGCCAAGCTTATAACAACAACAAGATGAAAACCACAAGGCCAAAACAGTCCACCACAATGGCCAAGCTTATGTTCACAACAACCTTTCAACAAGTTCAAGCTCAAGTTTAGATCTAGACTCAAAGTGTTAGTGGACAAGAAAACTAACACTAGGAACAACAAAACAAACAAGAACACTATTAGATCTAGACATACAACAATAAATCTCGGCCAAGACACAACAAGAACACGATTTTGGCCAAGAACACAAACACGGACAGATTGCTATTTTTCTGGAAATTTCAGTTTTCCCTTTTTTTTTTTTTTTTTTTAACAAGAAAGCCCAAGATTGATCTTGTAGGAACAAGATCAAGCCATTCTTTGATACCAAATGATACAAGATCGGCAAGGGAAGCACGAAACAACTCCAAAACAGTCCACTAATCTTAAGGATTTGAGGACCAAGATGGAGACCACTCTCGGATTCGCTACCAACAACAAGAATACAAGATACAAGGGTGTATTTCAACACCAAAACAGCTACAAAACGTGATGAACAAGATATACAACAACAATACAAGTTTCGGATCCAACGAAGGCCCAAAACAGTCCACTACAACAACACATACACGATTGCAAGAAAAATAAAGATAGATAGTGAGACCAAGATTATTATAAGATTAAGAACTAAAGAGTATATTAAACTCAAAAACCCCTAATGAATGTAACAATCAAAACCACACTCTTACGGTGACCACCAAGGGAACGAACTCGCCTCAAGATCTACCGTTTCCAAGCAAAGAACAATGTTAGCTTTTCCAAGCCCTATACAAGAATTACACTAAGTTGGTCTACTCTCAAGAGAGAGGATTTTAAGAGTCTCAAAATCTCATTTTTTTCATCCACTCAAAACTAAGTGAAAATAAGACTAAGGGGCCTATTTATAGTGTATTACAAAAGAAGACAAAAAGACCATATTACCCTTAATGAGAGGGGCGGCCTTGGTGTGTTGGAAGACAATATGAATTGTCCAAAATGCCCCTTAGGCTAAGTGACCGAAATGCCCTTAGTAAAGGCACCAAAACCGTGAACCAACAAAGGTGGTCCAAATTCGAGAGTCCTTAAGTCTTCTAGGCTCCAATCAATCTTCCACACTTGGGTTTGGTCAATGGTAGGCTAAAAACATCCCCTCCAAGTATGATCCCATGCCCTCCATGTGACCAAAGCTTGATTCTTCACATTGTGACTTCGAATGATGTCGTCAAAAGCTAAGGCGGTCATTATTCTTATATCAGGCTGCCCATTGGATGATATGTATGTCATTACTCTCTATAATAACATACATATCATCCAAAGCAAATAGAGAGTAGAGAAAGGTATCACTCAAATCGACTTCTACTAAGGTGCTCTCATGTGTGTACTCACTACTAGTTTCCCAATAATCACCATGAGTACTCTCAACAATGAAATCACACAAAGTAGAAGAAGAAGTAGCTTCCGCAACTACACATTCAAGCCCTTAAGAGTACTCTCATCTTCCAAGAAGAGATTTTCCTCTTTAGGAGGAATGTTGTCACACCATAGTGGGTTAGCATATAGGCTATAGCTTCCAAGGTAAGCTATACCATCATTTTCACCACTAGGTTCATTAGGAGTGTTTAAATCATCTTCAAACAAGACATTATACCTAAAAAGAGTGTGATCTACCTCACGGACTGATACGGGACAAATGTCCATCTTATCTTTTGATGACATCTTTGGTGGCCAACATATAGAGGCTCAAGACTTGGTCATCTTGAGAATACAAGAACATGCATGGAGGACCCGTTTTGAGCATAACTTAAAGCAATCTCGCGTGTGGAAGATTGCTTGGAGCATTTAAGATTGAGGACTCACGGTTTTGGACCTTAATTAAGGGAATTTTGAACATTACACATGGTGTGTTTACACACCATGGACGCACCTATCATTAAGGGAAAAGTGGTCTTTTCATCTTCTTTTGTAATACACTATAAATAGGTCATTTTAGCTCATTTCTTGGCAGATTTTGAATGATGAAGAATTGAAAGACATATTTTCTCTCTTTTGAGAGTGTAACACCCTTAGTTGTAGGTCTTGGAAAAGCCATCCTTAGCATAGGTCTTGGAAAAGCCAATATTGATCTTTGCTTGGAAACGGTAGATCTTGAGGTGAGTTCATTCCCTTGGTGGTCACCGTAAGAGTGTGGTTTTTATTATTACATTTATTAGGGGTTTTAGTGTATGATATAAACTTGGTTTCTGATTCTTGTCATAATATTGGCCTCACTATCTATCCTTTACTTTTCTTGTTGTTCACTTGTGTAGTGGACTGTTTTTGGGTTCTTTTTGAATCCAAAAATTTATGTTCTTGTTGTCATCTTGTTCTTCACGTTTTGTGGCTGTTTTGGGTGTCAAATACACCATTTTTATCTCGTATTGTTGTTGTTGTAGTGAATTCGAGAGTGGTCTCGATCTTGGTCCTCAAATCCTTAAGATTAGTGTGTATTGGACTATTTTGGAGGGTGTATTGGACTGTTTTGGAGTTGTTTTGTATTTCCCTCGTCTTTGTCGTATCTTGGGCTTGTTAGCTGAAAAATTAAAAAAAAAGTGTTGAAAAACCAAAAATCTCAAAAAAAGAAATCTGTCCCGTTTTTGTGTTTGAGCTGAAATTTGAGACTTAGATTTAGGATATTTTAGTGTGTTTTATTTGTTTCTAGTGTTAGGTTCTTGTTCCCTAACACTAGGTGAGTCTAGATCTTGGATTTGAGCTTAATCCGGGTGGTTTTGAGTTGTTCACCATTGTTGAGTTTAAGGTTGAAGAAACTAGTAAGGTGAAGCTCAAAATTGGAAGGCTTGTTGTTAATATTCTGGCTTGAAAATTGAATGGTTGTGTTATGGAGTTTAACGTGAGCAAAAGGAATCCAAAATCATTCAATTTGGAGTTCATTTGGTTTAGTTTCAATCTATTGAGTGTTCTTGTTGTTCTTCATGTTCATCATTTATTGTTGAACAAGAACATTCAATAGGTGTGGTTTGATCTTAAAGAGTGGAGAAAAGAGTGTAGTCTTTTGTTAGTCTTGAAACATATCCCAAAGAACATACAAAAAAAGAAAGGAGACAATAGGACTTTCAAAAAGACTCATTACCAAAAGAGAGTAAGGGCACATACCAAGACAAACAAAAGAGGAAAGGAGACAAAGGCTTTCAAAAAGGTGTAAGGAAAGTCAAAGTCTTTTGAATTTTGAAAAAGGCTCTAAGTCTTGTGCTTTTCCATCCTTTAGCTGATTTTTCACTCTCCCAAATTAAAAATTTGACCAATCCAAATTGCAAAATGCCATGTCACCAAATTTCCACGTCATCTAAGTGCCACATCATCAACGTTCCCAAAAAAAACTTGAAGCTCAAATTTCAGATTTTAAAGTTTCTTTTCTTTGTTTCGTTAGTTTCATTTCTTGATTCTAGTACTAATTAGCAACTAGTAATCACCTACTAGATTGTGAATTAGTTTTTGAATCCGTTTTTGTCGTGTCTTCGTTATTTGTGTGCTTTTCTCATTTTTAATTCGTCATAACTTTTTGTTTCAAGTTTGTAAGTAGAATTTTCTGTCTTGTGTCTTGAGTCGATCAAACAAGAATCTATTCCGGCTGCCAAGTAGAATTGACATCCTATTGACTACCGGAGTATAAGCAACTTTCAATATTCGCCTCTCTAATTGTGAGGATCACAAAAGTGAGTGAATACGAGTGTTAGTGAGAAGTTTTTACTACTAATCTTGTTTGTTCATTTTGTAGGTTCAAAGGTGATATAAGGGGAATATGTCTTCGATAGCCGGAGATTATTGTGACTACAACATGGGAGACTATGGTTGTAGTGAGGGGTTTTATGGATACGAAGTTGAGGGAGATTGCGGAGGCTATGAAAATAGCCATAATCGAAACTTGGGCAGATTTGAAAGTTACTGTTTTGATACGGGACAAATGGCCATCTTATCTTTTGATGACATTTTTGGAGGCCAACACATAGAGACTCAAGACTTGGTCACCTCGGGAAAACAAGAACATGCATGGAGGACCCGTTTTGAGTGCTACTTAAAGCAATCTCGCGTGTGGAAGATTGCTTGGAGAATTTAAGGTTGAGGACTCACGGTTTTGGACCCTAATTAAGGGTATTTTGGACATTACACATGGTGTATTTACACACCATGGCCGCCCCTCTCATTAAGGGCAAAGTGGTCTTTTGTCTTCTTTGTAATACACTATAAATAGGCCCCCTTAGTCTTATTTTCATTAGTTTTCAGATTTTAGATAATGAAGAATTGAAAGAAATATCTTCTCTCTTTTGAGAGTGTACACACTTAGTGGTAGGACTTGGAAAAGTCATCTTTAGCATAGGGCTTGGAAAAGCTAATATTGATCTTTGTTTGGAAACGGTAGATCTTGAGGCGAGTTCATTCCCTTGGTGGTCACCGTAAGAGTGTGGTGTTGCTATCGTAAGTTCTAGGGGTCTTTAGATTTAATATATCTTTGGGTTCTTGGGTCTTATTGTAGTTTATGTCTCACTATCTATCTTTATTTTTCTTGCAAATCGTGGACTGTTTTGGGGTCTTTGTTGAATCCGAAACTTGTGTTATTGTTGTTCATCTTGTTCATCACGTTTTGTGGCTGTTTTGGGTGTCAAATACACCATTGTTATCTCGTATTGTTGTTGTTGTAGTGAATCCGAGAGTGGTCTCCATCTTGGTCCTCAAATCCTTAAGATTAGTGGACTGTTTTTGGAGTGTGTGTGGACTGTTTTGAGACAATTCTTGTGTTCCTTGGAATTCTTGTATCATTTGGTATCAAAGCCATCTTTGATTTTGTTCTAACAAGATCAATCTTGGGCTTGAGACTGGAAAACTACAAAAAAAAAAAAAGTTGAAATCTGAAAATTTCAGAAAATTGCAATCTGTCCATTGTTGTTGTCTTGGCCGAAATTGTGTTCTTGTGGTGTTCTTGGCCGAGATTTGTTCTTGAGTCTAGGTCTAGGAGTATTTTACTTGTCTTGTGTGTTTGTAGTGTTAGTTTTGTTCCTCACTAACACTTTGAGTCGATCCAAACTTGAGCTTGAATTGTTAATATTATTGTTGTGAACAAGTGTGGCCGATTGGATGTTGTTGTTGTTCTAGCCTTGACCGAGTTGAAGGCCTTGTGTTGTGGTGGTGTTGTAGATCTTGAAAGGTTGTTGTTGTATTCTTGTTGTTCATCACACCTTTCACCATTTGTAAAATCGAAAACACAACACAAAGGGGACTTAGTCGATTGTTGTTGCTATCCTTGTGGTCTTAGCCGTGAGATTGTTGACCTTGTTGTGGTGAACTGTTTTGGCCTTGTGGTTTTCATCTTGTTGTTGTTATAAGCTTGGCCACGTGATATTGTTGTTAATTGGTGGATTGAAAACCATTTTTGTTGAAGTTGTGGTTGTCTTGGCCAAGTGTTGGAGGTATTGTTATTGTGGATTGGAGTTGGCCGTGTGAAAAATTGTTGGTGTTCTTGAGGATTATTGTTGTAGTTCTTGTTGTTGTTGTTGTTGTTCTTGATGTTCATCACCACCTTCATATATTGTTGAAGATAAAGTGAATGCTAAATCCAAAAAGTTGAAGGAAAAAGGTGTATTATTTGTTAGTCTTGAAAGACACTACAACCAACAAAGACCTATCAATCAAGTCTCAACCACTTTCCAACACTTTTCCATGATTTACGGATCCATGTTTTAAGGAGAAGTACAATAAAGTCAAGTCTTGAAAACTTGAAATTGAAAAGGGCTCCAAGACTTGTTTGAATTCCCCCCCCCCTAAAACAAATTCCACCAAAGTCCAAATTAAAAAAAAAAAAAATTGGCCAAGACTTGAAATTGGACAACAAAAGTTGTGTGGGACCGAAACCAATACGTGACTGCCATGTCATCACTGCTACTGTTCACGCAATATTTTCGAGCTCAAAATTTTAGATTCTTAGTTTCATCTTATTGTTTCATTAGTTTCATGTCTTGATTCTAGAATTAATTAACAACTAGTAATCACCTACTTAGTTGTAGATTAATTATTGAATCCGTTTCTTCGTGTCTTCGTTGTTTGTGTGCTTTTCTCATTTTTAACTCGTAGTAACTTCTTTGTTTCAAGTTCGTAAGTGAATTTTATTTTTGTGTCTTGAGTCGATCAAACAAGAATCTATTCCGGCCGCCAAGTAGAATTGACATCCTATTGACTACCGGAGTATAAGCAACTTTCAATATTCGCCGCTCCAATTGTGAGAATCACAAAGGTGAGTGTATACGAGTGTTGGTGAGGAGCTTTACTACTAATCTTGTTTGTTCATTTTGTAGGTTTAAAGGGTGATATAAGGGGAACATGTCTTCGATAGCCGGGGATTATTGTGACTACAACATGGGAGACTATGATTGTAGTGAAGGGTTTTATGGCTACGAAGTTGAGGGAGATTGCGGAGGCTATGAAAATAGCCATGATCGAGACTTGGGCAGATTTGAAAGTTACTGTTTTAAGGGAGAAGATGAGGTGAATGAAGTGCCTAGTGCTTATGGTAACTTTGGAGATGATGTAGGACCTCGTGATGGATCTTATGATGATGTTGGGGCATGTGAGGAGTCTTACACTTCTTACTCCGAACCTAGATTTGGTGTTAGGTATAACCCTTTTGTTTGCAAAGCTTATGAGAGCTATGATGAGGGTACACGTGAGGAGTATGAAGATCCATATTCTCCACCTTGTAGTACTTCTTATCAAAGTCGATATAGTGTGAATGGTTATACTAGCTCTAGTGGAGGTTGTCCAATGAGAAGAAGAGGATATGCATCTCCAAAACTAAGGGGTACTCGTATGCCTTACAATGTAGATCCAAGAAGGAGTGTACACTCCGGAAAGGTGACTATTTATGGGATACCGGGCTGCCTTATGGTGTTGAATGATAGGTACTATGGAAACTACATTTTTCCATCCATGGTTGATTACTTGGGGTTATTGCGAGAACCTTTACTTGTTCCATACTACTTGGGCGAGTTCAAGGTTACCGAGAGGGTAAAAGTTGTCTTCTCCCAATTTGATTACCATGAGGAGGTGTGGTGCGATGTTTGCTCCTTAACCTACGGTCATATGAGCTTGGGTGCCGATTGGTTTGCACGACATCAAGTTCCTAACGTGAAAAATTGGCCTAATATTGTAAGAGACCGATGGGGAAATTGCCTCGAGACGTACATTCTGCCCGGGCCGCAAAAAGAAGTTCCTACCTACTCCAATTCAAATTATTATGAGAGACAAAAGATTGAGAGGAGTAAGGGAGTGAAAGGTGGTAATCCGAGAGTGGAAAAAGGAGAGGTTGTGTTGAGCGAAGTGAGGGGATTACCACCAAACCGTGCTAACATTGGTTGTCCTTCCATTTCTAAGGACATTTGTGTAGGTACCAACATGGCAAGCGAAGGCGAACAATGCCAAAAGGAAGTTGCTGCCCAAGCTTGTGGAGGACCTTCACCTCACGGCAAGGAAGAGTCTACTCAAGATCTTAAAGGTAAAATAGCTAACTCTTACACTTTAGTGCATGTGAATGACAATTGTGTGGCTAGTAAGCCATTGAGTGTGGGTAGTAGCTTACTTATTTATGAGTCTAATGATTCCTTGCCTCTTGTTGATGATGTACATATTGAGAGTTTGGATACACTAGTTGATCCTATTGATGACGAAATTGACTCTTCTTGTAAGATCAATTTATGTCCACCTAGTGTTGAAGCTTATATGTTGAACGGAAGTACATCGTCTTGTGTAATTGGTGTTGATCAACTTGTTGGTGAAAATTGTTCCCCACTTGAGTATGTGTGTGATGTGCTTAATAGGACTCAAGTGAGTGAAGTATTTAAAAATGTTGGTCAACAAAGTGGGGGTGAACCCGAGATCTCTTCTTGGGGTAATCTTGTGTTTGGAACATCCTTGAAACTTGATATTGATCATTTAGAGTGCGAGGAACTTGCTTATTCCAAATCTGTCCGTGAGGTAGATCACACTCTCTTTAGGTGTAATGTCTTGTTTGAAGATGATTTAAACACTTCTAATGAACCTAGTGGTGAAAAGGACGGTATAGCTTGCCTTGGAAGCTATAGCCTATATGCTAACCCACTATGGTGTGACCACATTCCTCCTAAAGAGGGAAATCTCTTCTTGGAAGATGAGAGTACTCTTAAGGGTAAGGAATGTGTAGTTGCGGAAGCTACTCCTTCTTCTACTTTGTGTGATTTCTTTGTTGAGAGTACTCATAGTGATTATTGGGAAACTAGTAGTGAGTACACACATGAGAGCACCTTAGTAGAAGTCGATTTGAGTGATACCTTTCTCTACTCTCTATTTGATTTGGATGATATGTATGTTATTGTAGAGAGTATGTCATTTAGTTCAGGTGTAGACCACGGGAAAGGGAAGTGTTGTCGAAACCCGTGTCTATGGCCACTTTTCCCATTTGACCCCGGTGCCAAATTTAGAAATGGTGATGTTGGTGCACCAAACTTGTTGCTTGGTCAACATGACAAGCAAAGTGTTACTTTTGATGTATCCTATAACCAAATCCTTTGCACATCTTTTATTGAGTTTTTAATATTCATTTCAAAGGATTCTTGGTTACATTGCAAATATGTGCAACCTTGGCATGTTGAGATGATTTGTAATGCTAACCCTAACCCTCATGCCATGAGGAATTTGTATTTGTTTGTCCTCTCTTCGATTTTGCAAGGTTTGGATTCGAGGTCGAATCCTTTTCAAGAAGGGGAGGATGATACGGGACAAATGGCCATCTTATCTTTTGATGACATTTTTGGAGGCCAACACATAGAGACTCAAGACTTGGTCACCTCGGGAAAACAAGAACATGCATGGAGGACCCGTTTTGAGTGCTACTTAAAGCAATCTCGCGTGTGGAAGATTGCTTGGAGAATTTAAGGTTGAGGACTCACGGTTTTGGACCCTAATTAAGGGTATTTTGGACATTACACATGGTGTATTTACACACCATGGCCGCCCCTCTCATTAAGGGCAAAGTGGTCTTTTGTCTTCTTTGTAATACACTATAAATAGGCCCCCTTAGTCTTATTTTCATTAGTTTTCAGATTTTAGATAATGAAGAATTGAAAGAAATATCTTCTCTCTTTTGAGAGTGTACACACTTAGTGGTAGGACTTGGAAAAGTCATCTTTAGCATAGGGCTTGGAAAAGCCAATATTGATCTTTGTTTGGAAACGGTAGATCTTGAGGCGAGTTCATTCCCTTGGTGGTCACCGTAAGAGTGTGGTGTTGCTATCGTAAGTTCTAGGGGTCTTTAGATTTAATATATCTTTGGGTTCTTGGGTCTTATTGTAGTTTATGTCTCACTATCTATCTTTATTTTTCTTGCAAATCGTGGACTGTTTTGGGGTCTTTGTTGAATCCGAAACTTGTGTTATTGTTGTTCATCTTGTTCATCACGTTTTGTGGCTGTTTTGGGTGTCAAATACACCATTGTTATCTCGTATTGTTGTTGTTGTAGTGAATCCGAGAGTGGTCTCCATCTTGGTCCTCAAATCCTTAAGATTAGTGGACTGTTTTTGGAGTGTGTGTGGACTGTTTTGAGACAATTCTTGTGTTCCTTGGAATTCTTGTATCATGTTTTGAGGGAGAAAATGAGGTGAATGAAGTGCCTAGTGCTTATGGTGACTTTGGAGATGATGTAGGACCTCGTGATGGATCATATGATGAAGTTGGGGCATGTGAGGAGTCCTACACTTCTCACTCCAAACCTAGTTTTGGTGTTAGGTATAACCCTTTCGTTGGCAAAGCTTATGAGAGCTATGATGAGAGTACACGTGAGGAGTGTGAAGATTCATATGAGAACCTGTTAGTACTTCTTATCAAGATCAATATAGTGTGAATGGTTATACTAGCTCTAGTGGAGGTTGTTCAACGAGAAGAAGAGGGTATGCATCTCCAAAATCGAGGGGTACTCGTATGCCTTACAATGTTGATCCAAGAAGGAGTGTTCACTCCGGAAAGGTGACCATTTGTGGGATACCGGGCTGCCTCATTGTGTTAAATGATAGGTACTATAGAAACTACATTGTTCCATCCATGGTTGATTACTTGGGGTTATTTTGCGAGCCTTTACTTGTTCCATACTTCTTGGACAGGTTTAAGGTTACCAAGAGGGTAAAAGTTGTCTTCTCCCAATTTAATTACCATGAGGAGGTGTGGTGTGATGTTTTTCCCATAACCTATGGTCATGTGAGCTTAGGCGCCGATTGGTTTGCACAACATAAAGTTCCAAATATGCAAAATTGGCCTAATATTGTAAGAGACCGATGGGGAAATTGCCTCGAGACGTACATTCTGCCCGGGCCGCAAAAAGAAGTTCCTACCTACTCCAATTCGAATTATTATGAGAGACAAAATATTGAGAGGAGTAAGGGAGTGAAAGGTGGTAATCCGAGAGTGGAAAAAGGAGAGGTTGTGTTGAGCGAAGTGAGGGGATTACCACCAAACCGTGCTAACTTTGGTTGTCCTTCTATTTCTATGGACATTTGTGTCGGTACCAACATGGCAAGTGAAGGCGACCAATGTCAAAAGGAAGTTTGCTGCCCAAGCTTATGGAAGATCTTCACCTCACGGCAAGAAAGAGTCTACTCAAGATCTTCAAGGTAAAATAGCTAACTCTTATACTTTAATGCATGTGAATGATAATTGTATGGCTAGTAATCCATTGAGTTTGAGTAGTAGCTTACTTATTTATGAGTCTAATGTTTCCTTGCCTCTTGTTGATGATGTACATATTGTGAGTGTGGATACACTAGTTGATCCTATTGATGACGAAATTGACTCCTCTTGTGAGATCAATTTATGTTCACCTAGTGTTGAAGCCTATATGTTGAATGGAAGTACATCATCTTGTGTAATGGGTGTTGATCAACTTGTTTGTGAAAACTGTCCACCACTTGAGTATGTGTGTGATGTGCTTAATAGGACTCAAGTGAGTGAAGTATTTGAAAATGTTGGTCAACAATGTGAGAATGAACCCGAGAGCTCTTCTTGGGGTAATATTGTGTTTGAAACATCCTTGAAACTTGATATTGATCATTTAGAGAGTGAGGAACTTGCTTGTTCCAAATCTGTCCGTGAGGTAGATCACACTCTTTTTAGGTATAATGTCTTGTTTGAAGAGGATTTAAACACTCCTAATGAACCTAGTGGTGAAAATGATGGTATAGCTTGCCTTGGAAGCTATAGCCTATATGCTAACCCACTATGGTTTGACAACATTCTTCCTAAAGAGGGAAATCTCTTCTTGGAAGATGAGAGTACTCTTAAGGGTAAGGAATGTGTAGTTGCGGAAGCTACTTCTTCTTCTACTTTGTGTGATTTCATTGTTGAGAGTACTCATAGTGATTATTGGGAAACTAGTAGTGAGTACACACATGAGAGCACCTTAGTAGAAGTCGATTTGAGTGATACCTGTCTCTACTCTCTATTTGCTTTGGATGATATGTATGTTATTATAGAGAGTATGTCATTTAGTTTGGGTGTAGACCACAGGAAAAGGAAGTGTTGTCGAGACCCGTGTCTATGGCCACTTTTCCCATTTGACCCCGGTGCCAATTTTAGAAATGGTGATGTTGGTGCACCAAACTTTTTGCTTGGTCTACATGACAAGAAAAGTGTCACTCTTGATGTATCCTATAACCAAATTCTTTGTACATTTTTTATTGAGTTTTTAATATTCCTTTCAAAGGATTCTTGGTTATATTGCAAATATGTGCAACCTTGGCATGTTGAGATGATTTTTTATGCTAACCCTAACCCAACCCTCATGCCTTGAGGAGTTTGTATTTGTTTGTCCTCTCTTCGGTTTTGCAAGGTTTGGATTCGAGGTCGAATCCTTTTCAAGAAGGGGAGGATGATATGGGACAAATGGCCATCTTATCTTTTGAGGACATCTTTGGAGGCCAACATATAGAGGCTCAAGACTTGGTCACTTCAGAATACAAGAACATGCATGGAGGACCCGTTTTGAGCATAACTTAAAGCAATCTCGCGTGTGGAAGATTGCTTGGAGCATTTAAGATTGAGGACTCACGATTTTGGACCTTAATTAAGGGTATTTTGGACATTACACATGGTGTGTTTACACACCATGGCCGCACCTATCATTAAGGGCAAAGTGGTCTTTTCATCTTCTTTTGTAATACACTATAAATAGGTCATTTTAGCTCATTTCTTGGCAGATTTTGAATGATGAAGAATTGAAAGACATATTTTCTCTCTTTTGAGAGTGTAACACCCTTAGTTGTAGGTCTTGGAAAAGCCATCCTTAGCATAGGGCTTGGAAAAGCCAATATTGATCTTTGCTTGGAAACGGTAGATCTTGAGGTGAGTTCATTCCCTTGGTGGTCACCGTAAGAGTGTTGTTTTTATTATTACATTTATAAGGGGTTTTAGTGTATGATATACACTTGGTTTCTGATTCTTTTCATAATATTGGCCTCACTATCTATCCTTTACTTTTCTTGTTGTTCACTTGTGTAGTGGACTGTTTTTGGGTTCTTTATGAATCCAAAAATTTATGTTCTTGTTGTCATCTTGTTCTTCACGTTTTGTGGCTGTTTTGGGTGTCAAATACACCATTTTTATCTCGTATTGTTGTTGTTGTAGTGAATCCGAGAGTGGTCTCCATCTTGGTCCTCAAATCCTTAAGATTAGTGGACTGTTTTGGAGGGTGTATTGGACTATTTTGGAGTTGTTTCGTATTTCCCTTATCTTTCTCGTATCACGGACAGATTTGGAACAAGCAAGTTCCTCACTCTCTAAAATAATCAATATCAAATTTCAAGGATGTTTCAAACACAATATTACCCCAAGAAGAGCTCTCGGGTTCATTCTCACTTTGTTGACCAATATTTTCAAATACTTCACTCACTTGAGTCCTATTAAGTACATCACACACATACTCAAGTGGTGGACAATTTTCACAATCAAGTTGATCAACACCCATTACAGAAGACGATGTACTTCCATTCAACATATAGGCTTCAACACTAGGTGGACATAAATTGATCTCACAAGAGGAGTCAATTTCGTCATCAATAGGATCAACTAGTGTATCCACACTCACAATATTTACATCATCAACAAGAGGCAAGGAATCATTAGACTCATAAATAAGTAAGATACTACTCACACTCAATGGATTACTAGCCATACAATTATCATTCACATGCATTAAAGTGTAAGAGTTAGCTATTTTACTTGAGTAGACTCTTTCTTGCCGTGAGGTGAAGGTCCTCCTTAAGTTTGGGCAGCAACTTCCTTTTGACATTGGTCGCCTTCGCTTGCCATGTTGGTACCTACACAAATGTCCATAGAAATAGAAGGACAACCAAAGTTAGCACGGTTTGGTGGTAATCCCCTCACTTCGCTCAACACAACTTCTTCTTTTTCCACTCTCGGATTACCACCTTTCACTCCCTTACTCCTCTCAATGTTTTGTCTCTCATAATAATTCGAATTGGAGTAGGTAGGAACTTCTTTTTGCAGCCCGGGCAGAATGTACGTCTCGAGGTAATTTCCCCATCGGTCTCTTACAATATTAGGCCAATTTTGCATATTTGGAACTTTATGTTGTGCAAATCGGCACCCAAGCTCACATGACCATAGGTTATGGGAAAAACATCACACCACACCTCCTCATGGTAATTAAATTGGGAGAAGACAACTTTTACCCTCTCGGTAACCTTAAACCTGTCCAAGAAGTATGGAACAAGTAAAGGCTCGCAAAATAACCCCAAGTAATCAACCATGGATGGAACAATGTAGTTTCTATAGTACCTATCATTTAACACAACGAGGAAGCCCGGTATCCCACAAATGGTCACCTTTTTGGAGTGTACACTCCTTCTCAGATCAACATTGTAAAGAACATGTGTACCCCTCGGTTTTGGAGATGCATACCCTTTTCTTCTCATTGGACAACCTACACTATAGCTAGTATAACCATTCACACTATATCGACCTTGATAAGAAGTACTATAAGGTGGAGACTATGAATCTTCACACTCCTCATGTGTACTCGCATCATAGCTCTCATAAGGTTTGCGAACGAAAGGGTTATACCTAACACCAAATCTAGGTTCGGAGTGGGGAGTGCAAGACTCCTCACATGTCCCAACTTCATCATAAGATCCATCACGAGGTCCTACATCATCTCCAAAGTCATCGACCTCGAATCCATACCTTGCAAACAAGAGAAGACAAACAAGCACGCATCCTCATGATATGAGGGCTTAGGGTTAGCCAAAATAACACATCAAGCCTTGCCATGATGGATTTAACCTAACTAGGCATTTCAGCTTCATTAGTCATTGTACCCATCAAGAGCTACTAAGTAAACAACACGAAAATATCAAACACATTAAAGATTAGGAAAAATCAGTCCACAATTCATCACAAAACAGTCCACAATACGTCTCAAAATAGTCCACAATCCCTCACTTTCACTCTATTGGCCTTACAAGTGTTGATAACTCGCTTATAATCCAATGAGGTTACTTGGTCCCAATTGTGGCTTGAGATCGGAGTAGATTTTTATTTGAAATGACTCAAATAAGTAATGTACGAACTTGAATCAAAAAAGATACTACGGCTCAAAAAAAGAAAAGGACACAACAAACATAACACAAAGAACGTACACAAAACTAACTTACAAGCTAGTAGGGTATTACTAGGTTGTCAATTAGTGTCGAGCAAACAAACAAAACTAGGAAATAATAAAATGAAACTAAGAAATCTAAAATTTGAACTCAAAAATGTTGTGTGAACAGTACTTTAGTGACGTGGAAGTCCACTATTGGCCTCAAGTTTTTATCAAAATTTTATTTCCCAATTTCAAGTCTTGATCAATATACAATTTGGAATTGGTCGATTTGGTTAATGGAGGGAAAAGTGGTCTTTGAGCCTTTTTGTTCAAATTTCAAAAGCAAAACTTGACTTCATTGAACTTTCTCCATGAAACAAGGTCCTTAAATCAAGAAAAAGTAGATGAAAAGTCATTGAAGTGATAGGGACAAGTCTTTCACTAACAACTACTACAAGCTTGTCTTCCACCTTTTTAGATCTAGTTTGCACTTTAAGGATTAACAAGATGATGAAAGGGTGAAGACCTTTAAAAACACAACAAGTCCAAGAACAACAACAATTTCAGTTTCCAACTCCATTATGATACGGGCGTACAAAGCTGTCCAATACTTTCTCGACCATTCACACGAAGCCAAGCTAGGGAGTTACAAAAACTACAAGCCATGTTCATGCAAATGGCTGCGTGTGAGTTGGTACTTGATCCGCCAAAGAGCTTTAACGTTTTTAAGTGTGAAAATGAGCCTTGAAGTATAATAAATTACACTCTAAGGGCACCCCATGACTGAAGGGTAGGAAGGTCATTTGTCCTTCATTTTGTGTGTAATATAAATAGATGCTATTAGGGTTATTTTCAGTACTTAGTTCATTCTTCATATTTCACAACAACAAGTCTTGTAACATTGAATATTTCTCTCTCTCTTGTTCTTGAGAGTAGAACCTGAAATCTGTCCAACAAGTGTAGTTACACTTGTGTTGTTTCTTAGCTAGAAACTTGAGATCTTGAGGTTCATGAGTTCCTCTTGATCTAAGTAAGAACTTGGTACTGAAATCTTTTGGTCTTAGGGTCATTTCTTCAAGTTAGGATTCATAGATTCTAAGATATCTTTGTGTCAAGTTCCTCTTGATCTAAGTAAGAACCTAGTGTTGAGTCAAAGGAGTGGATGGATGAGAGTTCCTTTGACTCTCCACTTGCTCTAATCTCCCACTTATCGTAGTCAAATCTCCCCTCATTGCCCCAACTTCCGTGTTCAACCTCTCTAAACTTCTAGTATTGGCCTCAAGTGTGGCCTTCATAGTGTCTTTTTCAATAGTACCCCCACTTTGGGATGTGCTTCCTTCCATGTCAAGGTGTTACCTACACAATCAGCAAACAAGTTAGCGTTAAACCTCTCCTCACTCACACTCTCTCGGTTCACTCACACTTGAGCTCCACAAATGTTGTAGATTGGCTCGTAACCGTGAATCCTTAAGATATGAGTAAAGCTCTTGTCCGGAGTGGATTCTTGTTTGAAACTCAAAGAATTCTCGACGGACTGGAGTTAAGAAGTTACAACGTATTCAAACGAATAAAAGCACCCAACTAAACGTGGACACGAACAAGAGAATTCAAAAGGACTAATTGACAACCTAGTAGGAGTGTACTAGCATGTTAATTAGTTCTAGAACCAAGTAATGAAACTAAGAATCAACAATTAGAAACTAGAAAACCTAAATTTGAGCTTATTAATGACGTGAACAGTAGCCAATGGGTGACGTGAACAGTAGCAATTGGGTGATGTGGCAGCATGCAATTGGTCTTGGTCCCACACAATTTAAGCACCAATTCTGAAATTTAAATCTTTACATAATTTGGAAAGGATGACAATTGGTCTTGGAGGGAAAACATAAATCTTAAAATAAGAAAAGTACCTTGTCCCACAACACTAGGTTCTTGAAATAAGAAAAAGGTAACACTAGGTTCTTGAAATAAGAAAAGGTAACACTAGGTTCTTGAAATAAGAAAAAAAGTTGCTGAAAAGTAGAAGCTTAGTCTAAGAAATGTTGGGTTCAAGGCTTCTCACAACATGCTTTACAATTTTCAGCTTCAACTCTTGAATTTATATCACACTTTTTGGTTGTCTAAAGTTGTAAGAAAAGATGAAGAACTTGATGAACACCACAGCAACCTTCAAGAACTCAACAACAACTTCCTCAAAAACACAACACAACACCACCAATTGTCAACAACAAGTAACAACAAACAGCCAGCCACAAGGCACCACAGCTGTGGTCAATATTATAAGCTCAATCTTTAGATCATGACACCTTTAGTGTTGGTGAGAAAGAAACCAACACTAGAAACACTCTATACAAGAAAAATACTACAAGATCTAGACAAAAAAAATAAGAAAATCTCGGCCCATACAACAACACATCACAATTTTTGGCCAAGAACACAAAGGTAGCAGATTTGACTATTTCTGAAATTTTCAGATTTCAGTTTTTTTTTTTTTGTTGTTGTTTTCAAGTCTCAAGCCCAAGATTGATCTTGTTAGAACAAAATCAAAGATGGCTTTGATACCAAATGATACACTACTAACTTGGAGCATATCAAATCTGCCACAAACTCAGTCCAAACACACTACAATTCCGAGAGCTTGAAGATAACAACTCCAATATGTGAAGACAACAACAATCACGAAATTTTGGAGAAATACCAACACCAAAACAGTAGCTACACAAGGAGAACAAGAAGATAACAATAACATTAAACAATGGTTCAACAACACAAGATGATAGATTACAAGAGTACAATGTTAACAACAAGAACAACAAATGGTAGTAACTATAGTGAATCAAAAATCAGCCCCACACGGCTTCACTAAGTTACTACAAAGTTTCAAGAGTACAAAATGAAAGATAGTAACTTGACACAAAGATATCTTAGAATCTATGAACCCTAACTTGAACATAGGACCCTAAGACCAAAAGATTTCAGTACCAAGTTCTTACTTAGACCAAGAGGAACTCATGAACCTCAAGATCTCAAGTTTCTAGCAAAGAAACAACACAAGTGTAACTACACTTGTTGGACAGATTTCAGGTTCTACTCTCAAGAACAAGAGAGAGAGAAATATTCAATGTTACAAGACTTGTTGTTGTGAAATATGAAGAATGAACTAAGTGCTGAAAATAACCCTAATAGCATATATTTATATTACACACAAAATGAAGGAAAAATGACCTTCCTACCCTTCAGTCATGGGGTGACCTTAGAGTGTAGTTTATTATACTTCAAGGTTCATTTTCACACTTAAAAATGTTGAAGCTCTTTGGCGGATCAAGTACCAACTCACACGCAGCCATTTGCATGAATATGGCTTGTAGTTTTTGTAACTCCTGAGCTTGGCTTCGTGTGAATGGTCGAGAACATATTGGACAGCTTTGTACACCCGTATCATCCTCTCCATCTTGAGAGGAATTTGACCTCAAATTCAGCATTTGGTCATCCTCAACCGCATCCACTAGAGAAAGATCACACACGTTGAAAGTGTTGTGCACTTGGTATTCCGGGGGAAGATCAATCTTGTAGGCATTATCATTGATCCGTTCAAGTACTTGGAATGGACCATCGCCTCTTGGCATCTATTTGGACTTTCTTTGAGATGGAAACCTATCCTTTCTAAGGTGAACCCACACCCAATCTCCCGGTTCAAGAATGAGTTTCTTTCTCCCCTTGTTGACTCTCCTTGCAATGTCTTGATTTTTCTTCTCAAGTCGAAGCCGCACCTTCTCATGTAACTTTTTCATCGAATCTGCCCGCTTGCTTCCATCTAAGCTAATCATAACATCACTAGGCAAAGGATTTAAATCCAAAGGGGTAAGGGGGTTGAGGCCATATATGCACTCAAAGGGAGTCATTCCCGTACTTGAGTGTATGACACGATTATATGCAAACTCAATCAATGGTAGGTGTTCCTCCCAAGAAGTCAATTTTCCTTTTACCATGGCACGTAGCATAGCACCCAAAGTCCTATTTACTACTTCCATTTGACCATCAGTTTGTGGATGGCAAGATGTAGAGAATAACAACTTGGTTCCAAGCCTACCCTTCATGGATTTCCAAAAGTGACTTAGGAACTTAGAGTCCCTATCACACACAATGGTCCTCGGAACACCATGCAACTTGACAACATTATCAACAAACAAAGAGGCCACACTAGGAGCATCATCACATTTAAAGCAAGGAATAAAGTGTGCCATCTTAGAAAACCGATCGACCACAACAAAGATACTGTCCCGACCTCGTCTAGTCCTAGGCAACCCTAACACGAAATCCATAGATATGTCAAGCCAAGGGCGTAAAGGGGTGGGAAGCAGGGTGTACAACCCATGAGGTAGGAGCCGCGATTTGGCTCCTTTGCAATCTATGCATTGGCCATAAATCTTGGCCACATCCTTGTGCATTTATGGCCAATAGAATTGCTCCTCCAATATTCCAAGGGTCTTTTCGATCCCAAAGTGACCCATTAGACCGCCATTGTGTGCTTCCCTCACCAATAACTCTCTCCAAGAACTGGAGGGTACACACAATCATCTACCTTTAAACAAGTATCCATCAAACTTGGCATAAGGATTTGAACCCCTAGACGAATCCCACTTGTCCCTACCCATTTCTTCACATTCCCTAAAGATAGGAGCAAAGTGAGGGTCCTCGGGATATAATTCTTTCAAACTCTCAAAACCAATTAATTTAGAAGATAATGTTGACACAAGAACATGTTTTCTAGACAAAGCATCGGCTACTACGTTGTCCTTACCCTTTTTGTATTGAATAACATAAGGGAAGGTTTCAAGAAACTCAATCCATTTTGCATGCCGCTTGTTAAGCTTGTCTTGTGCCCGAAGATGCTTCAAGGATTCATGGTCCGTTCAGATCACAAACTCCTTGGGCCACAAATAGTGCTGCCAAGTGGCCAAAGCTCGAATAAAGGCATATAACTCTAGATCGTACGTGGAGTAGTTTAGAGTTGCTCCTTAGAGCTTTTCACTAAAATAAGCAATGGGTTTTAAATCTTGCATCAAAACAGCCCCTATGCCCACTTTACTAGCATCGCACTCAACTTCGAATATCTTATCAAAGTTGGGCAATTGTAATAAAGGCACGGAAACGAGCATAGCTTTCAAGGTTTCAAAAGCCTTAGCTTGCTCTTCACCCCACTTGAAGGGTTGGTCTTTTCGAATGACCGCGGTCAAAGGAGCAGCTATGGTGCTGAATCCTTTGACAAACCTTCTATAAAAACTAGCTAACCCGTGAAAGCTTCTTACTTCGCTAATGGTTTGCGGGGTTGGCCAATTTTTGATAGCATCTATCTTGGATTCATCCACTTCGACCCCTCTTGAACTAACAACAAAACCCAAGAAAACAACTTCATTAACACCAAAAGAGCACTTCTCCAGATTTGCATACAACCTTTCTGATACAAGAATTCCAAGGAACACAAGAATTGTCTCAAAACAGTCCACACACACTCCAAAAACAGTCCACTAATCTTAAGGATTTGAGGACCAAGATGGAGACCACTCTCGGATTCACTACAACAACAACAATACGAGATAACAATGGTGTATTTGACACCCAAAACAGCCACAAAACGTGATGAACAAGATGAACAACAATAACACAAGTTTCGGATTCAACAAAGACCCCAAAACAGTCCACGATTTGCAAGAAAAATAAAGATAGATAGTGAGACATAAACTACAATAAGACCCAAGAACCCAAAGATATATTAAATCTAAAGACCCCTAGAACTTACGATAGCAACACCACACTCTTACGGTGACCACCAAGGGAATGAACTCGCCTCAAGATCTACCGTTTCCAAACAAAGATCAATATTGGCTTTTCCAAGCCCTATGCTAAAGATGACTTTTCCAAGTCCTACCACTAAGTGTGTACACTCTCAAAAGAGAGAAGATATTTCTTTCAATTCTTCATTATCAAAAATCTGATGAGAAATAAGACTAAGGGGCCTATTTATACTATATTACAAATGAAGACAAAAGACTACTTTGCCCTTAATGAGAGGGGCGGCCATGGGGTGTAAATCCACCATGTGTAATGTCCAAAATACCCTTAATTAAGGCCCAAAACCGTGAGTCCTCAACCTTAAATTCTCCAAGCAATCTTCCACATGCGAGATTGCTTTAAGTTATGCTCAAAACGGGTCCTCCATGCATGTTCTTGTTTCCTCGAGGTGACCAAGTCTTGAGTCTCTATGTGTTGGCCTCCAAAAATGTCATCAAAAGATAAGAAGGCCATTTGTCCCGTATCATCCTCCCCTTCTTGAAAAGGATTCGACCTCGAATCCAGACCTTGCAAAACCGAAGAGAGGACAAACAAATACAAATTCCTCATGGCATGAGGGTTAGGGTTAGCATAACAAATCATCTCAACATGCCAAGGTTGCACATATTTGCAATATAACCAAGAATCCTTTGAAAGGAATATTAAAAACTCAATAAAAGATGTACAAAGGATTTGGTTATAGGATACATCAAAAGTAATACTTTGCTTGTCATGTTGGCCAAGCAACAAGTTTGGTGCACCAACATCACCATTTCTAAATTTGGCACCGGGGTCAAATGGGAAAAGTGGCCATAGACACGGGTCTCGACAACACTTCCCTTTCCCGTGGTCTACACCTAAACTAAATGACATACTCTCTACAATAACATACATATCATCCAAATCAAATAGAGAGTAGAGAAAGGTATCACTCAAATCGACTTCTACTAAGGTGCTCTCATGTGTGTACTCACTACTAGTTTCCCAATAATCACCATGAGTACTCTCAACAATGAAATCACACAAAGTAGAAGAAGAAGTAGCTTCCACAACTACACATTCCCTACCCTTAAGAGTACTCTCATCTTCCAAGAAGAGATTTCCCTCTTTAGGAGGAATGTTGTCACACCATAGTGGGTTAGCATATAGGCTATAGCTTCCAAGGCAAGCTATACCGTCAAGTTCTCCACTAGGTTCATTAGGAGTGTTTAAATCATCTTCAAACAAGACATTATACCTAAAAAGAGTGTGATCTACCTCACGGACAGATTTGGAACAAGAAAGTTCCTCACTCTCAAAATGATCAATATCAAGTTTCAAGGATGTTTCAAACACAATATTACCCCAAGAAGAGCTCTCGGGTTCATTCTCACTTTGTTGACCAACATTTTCAAATATTTCACTCACTTGAGTCCTATTAAGCACATCACACACATACTCAAGTGGTGGACAGTTTTCACGAACAAGTTGATCAACACCCATTACACAAGACGAGGTACTTCCATTCAACATATAGGCTTCAACACTAGGTGGACATAAATTGATCTCACAAGAGGAGTCAATTTCGTCATCAATAGGATCAACTAGTGTATCCACACTCACAATATGTACATCATCAATAAGAGGCAAGGAATCATTAGACTCATAAATAAGTAAGCTACTACTCACACTCAATGGACTACTAGTCATACAATTATCATTCACATGCATTAAAGTGTAAGAGTTAGCTATTTTACCTTGAAGATCTTGAGTGGACTCTTTCTTGCCGTGAGGTGAAGGTCCTCCATAACCTTGGGCAGCAACTTCCTTTTGACATTGGTCGCATTCGCTTGCCATGTTGGTACCTACACAAATGTCCATAAAAATAGAAGGACAACCAAAGTTAGCACGGTTTGGTGGTAATCCCCTCACTTCGCTCAACACAATCTCTCCTTTTTCCACTCTCGGATTACCACCTTTCACTCCCTTACTCCTCTCAATCTTTTGTCTCTCATAATAATTTGAATTGGAGTAGGTAGGAACTTCTTTTTGCGGCCCGGGCAGAATGTACGTCTCGAGGCAATTTCCCCATCGGTCTCTTACAATATTAGGCCAATTTTGCATATTTGGAACTTTATGTTGTGCAAACCAATCGGCGCCCAAGCTCACATGACCATAGGTTATGGGAAAAACATCACACCACACTTCCTCATGGTAATTAAATTGGGAGAAGACAACTTTTACCCTCTCGGTAACCTTGAACTCGCCCAAGTAGTATGGAACAAGTAAAGGCTCTCGCAATAACCCCAAGTAATCAACCATGGACGGAAGAATGTAGTTTCCATAGTACCTATCATTCAACACCATAAGGCAGCCCGGTATCCCACAAATAGTCACCTTTCCGGAGTGTACACTCCTTCTTGGATCTACATTGTAAGGCATACGAGTACCCCTTAGTTTTGGAGATGCATATCCTCTTCTTCTCATTGGACAACCTCCACTAGAGCTAGTATAACCATTCACACTATATCGACTTTGATAAGAAGTACTACAAGGTGGAGAATATGGATCTTCATACTCCTCACGTGTACCCTCATCATAGCTCTCATAGGCTTTGCAAACAAAAGGGTTATACCTAACACCAAATCTAGGTTCGGAGTAAGAAGTGTAAGACTCCTCACATGCCCCAACATCATCATAAGATCCATCACGAGGTCCTACATCATCTCCAAAGTTACCATAAGCACTAGGCACTTCATTCACCTCATTTTCTCCCTTAAAACAGTAACTTTCAAATCTGCCCAAGTCTCGATCATGGCTATTTTCATAGCCTCCGCAATCTCCCTCAACTTCGTAGCCATAAAACCCTTCACTACAATCATAGTCTCCCATGTTGTAGTCACAATAATCCCCGGCTATCGAAGACATGTTCCCCTTATATCACCCTTTTAAACCTACAAAATGAACAAACAAGATTAGTAGTAAAGCTCCTCACCAACACTCGTATACACTCACCTTTGTGATCCTCACAATTGGAGCGGCGAATATTGAAAGTTGCTTATACTCCGGTAGTCAATAGGATGTCAATTCTACTTGGCGGCCGGAATAGATTCTTGTTTGATCGACTCAAGACACAAAAATAAAATTCACTTACGAACTTGAAGCAAAGAAGTTACTACGAGTTAAAAATGAGAAAAGCACACAAACAACGAAGACACGAAGAAACGGATTCAATAATTAATCTACAACTAAGTAGGTGATTACTAGTTGTTAATTAATTCTAGAATCAAGACATGAAACTAATGAAACAATAAGATGAAACTAAGAATCTAAAATTTTTTTGAGCTCGGAAATATTGCGTGAACAGTAGCAGTGATGACATGGCAGTCACGTATTGGTTTCGGCCCCACACAACTTTTGTTGTCCAATTTCAAGTCTTGGTCAATTTTCAATTTGGACTTTGGTGGAATTTGTTTAAGGAGGGAAATTCAAACAAGTCTTGGAGCCCTTTTCAATTTCAAGTTTTCAAGACTTGACTTTATTGTACTTCTCCTTAAAACATGGATCCGTAAATCATGGAAAAGTGTTGGAAAGTGGTTGAGACTTGATTGATAGGTCTTTGTTGGTTGTAGTGTCTTTCAAGACTAACAAATAATACACCTTTTTCCTTCAACTTTTTGGATTTAGCATTCACTTTATCTTCCACAATATATGAAGGTGGTGATGAACATCAAGAACAACAACAACAATACCAAGAACTACAACAATAATCTCCAAGAACACCAACAATTTTTCACACGGCCACTCCCAAATTCCACAATAACAATATCTCCAACACTTGGCCAAGACAACTACACCTTCAACAAAATGGTTCTCAATCCACCAATTAACAACAATATCCCGTGGCCAAGCTTATAACAACAACAAGATGAAAGCCACAAGGCCAAAACAGTTCACCACAACAAGGTCAACAATCTCACGGCTAAGACCACAAGGATAGCAACAACAATCGACTAAGTCCCCTTTGTGTTGTGTTTTCGATTTTACAAATGGTGAAAGGTGTGATGAACAACAAGAATACAACAACAACCTTTCAAGATCTACAACACCACCACAACACAAGGCCTTCAACTCGGTCAAGGCTAGAACAACAACAACATCCAATCGGCCACACTTGTTCACAACAATAATATTAACAATTCAAGCTCAAGTTTGGATCGACTCAAAGTGTTAGTGAGGAACAAAACTAACACTACAAACACACAAGACAAGTAAAATACTCCTAGACCTAGACTCAAGAACAAATCTCGGCCAAGAACACCACAAGAACACAATTTCGGCCAAGACAACAACAATGGACAGATTGCAATTTTCTGAAATTTTCAGATTTCAACTTTTTTTTTTTTGTAGTTTTCAAGTCTCAAGCCCAAGATTGATCTTGTTAGAACAAAATCAAAGATGGCTTTGATACCAAATGATACAAGAATTCCAAGGAACACAAGAATTGTCTCAAAACAGTCCACACACACTCCAAAAACAGTCCACTAATCTTAAGGATTTGAGGACCAAGATGGAGACCACTCTCGGATTCACTACAACAACAACAATACGAGATAACAATGGTGTATTTGACACCCAAAACAGCCACAAAACGTGATGAACAAGATGAACAACAATAACACAAGTTTCGGATTCAACAAAGACCCCAAAACAGTCCACGATTTGCAAGAAAAATAAAGATAGATAGTGAGACATAAACTACAATAAGACCCAAGAACCCAAAGATATATTAAATCTAAAGACCCCTAGAACTTACGATAGCAACACCACACTCTTACGGTGACCACCAAGGGAATGAACTCGCCTCAAGATCTACCGTTTCCAAACAAAGATCAATATTGGCTTTTCCAAGCCCTATGCTAAAGATGACTTTTCCAAGTCCTACCACTAAGTGTGTACACTCTCAAAAGAGAGAAGATATTTCTTTCAATTCTTCATTATCAAAAATCTGATGAGAAATAAGACTAAGGGGCCTATTTATACTATATTACAAATGAAGACAAAAGACTACTTTGCCCTTAATGAGAGGGGCGGCCATGGGGTGTAAATCCACCATGTGTAATGTCCAAAATACCCTTAATTAAGGCCCAAAACCGTGAGTCCTCAACCTTAAATTCTCCAAGCAATCTTCCACATGCGAGATTGCTTTAAGTTATGCTCAAAACGGGTCCTCCATGCATGTTCTTGTTTCCTCGAGGTGACCAAGTCTTGAGTCTCTATGTGTTGGCCTCCAAAAATGTCATCAAAAGATAAGAAGGCCATTTGTCCCGTATCACTTTCCTTTCTAAGGACATCAAACACACATTGTAAATGCATCACATGCTCATCAATTGACTTACTATAGACCAAGACATCATCAAAGTAAACAACAACAAACTTTCCAATAAATGGCTTCATCACATGATTCATTAGCCTCATGAAAGTACTTGGAGCATTTGTTAGGCCGAATGGCATAACCATCCATTCATAGAGACCAAATTTAGTCTTGAAGGCGGTTTTCCATTCATCACCGGGTTGCATTCTTATTTGATGATAGCCACTCCTTAAATCAATCTTGGAAAATAAACACGAACCATTCAATTCATCAAGCATATCATCTAACCTAGGGATAGGGTGACGATATTTTACCGTAATCTTATTGATGGATCGACAGTCCACACACATACGCCATGTTCCGTCTTTCTTAGGCACCAGTAGCACAGGAACCGCGCACGGACTCATGCTCTCCTTGATATACCCTTTGTTGAGGAGTTCCTCAACTTGATGCTGCAATTCTTTGGTGTCCATAGGGTTGCTTCTGTAAGCCGGCTTATTTGGCAATTGTGAGCCCGACACAAAGTCAATTTGATGCTCAATTCCCCGAAGTGGGGGCAATCCTTGAGGAAGTTCTTTGGGAAATACATCTTCATAATCCTGCAACACACAAGAAATCAAAGGAGAAATAGAAGAATTAGTGGGGTTAGTATTAAAACAATGGGTTAAAAGAAGCATAGGCATGTCCACATCATAATCCAAGAAGAGTTCCTTCTTTCTTGCCAACATCACCATGTTTTCTTGCCCATTTGATGTTGAGGCAGTCCCGGAAATCCCTACTGCCCCACCCACGGTTTTCCCCTCCTTTTCACCATTTTCGGGTTTCTTTCCCTTCTCCTTCAACTCCCTCATCTTTTGATGTAATTCATTCACTTGTGATGGAAAAAGAGGATAAAGAGTGACCTTTCGACCATCCTTCTCAAGTGAATATCGGTTGGTCCTCCCATCATGTTTGGTAGACCTATCATATTACCAAGGTCTACCTAACAACAACTGACATGCTTTCATTGGTATCACATCACAAAGCACTTCATCTTGGTAGTTCCCTACCTTAAACCGTATCACACATTGCCTCATGACCTTCAATTCACCGCATTCGTTCAACCATTGCAACTTGTAAGGGCTAGTATGAAGTGTAGTTGGTAATTTCAGAAAGTTCACCATAGCGACACTAACGACATTCGCACAACTACCACTATCAATCACCAAAGTGCACACATTCCCCTTTACAAGGCATTTAGTATGGAATAGATTTTCCCTTTGGCTAGGGTCGTCTATTGCCTTACTAATCATAGCGCGTCTAACTACAAAGTTTGGAATAACACACTCCCCTTCTTGTGGGTAAATAACTTCACCATTTTCATCATCATCATCAAGTGGCCTATTTCCAGTTTCCTCTCCATCTTGAGGCTCGGCCTCATCATCCTCTTTTTCAAGACCCACCTCCTCACCAAGGTAATACAATCTCCCTTCCCGTAGTATCATGTTGCGTCGATTTGGACATTCATTGGACTTATGTCCCCAACCTTGGCACTTGAAACATTGGAATTCTTTTGGGTTTGGATACTTGTGAACTTCTTGTTTTAGAGGAATTTTGTGGACTGTTTTGGGCTCGGGCAGCCTTGTAGTGGCGGGTTGGTACTTGTTTTTGGGCCAACCAGAAGAGGATTGAACCACGTCCTTGCTTCTAGGCCAACTCGAGATGGATTGTCCCCTTGCCTTGAGCGACGACCTCTTTGGTGGCCAACATATAGAGGCTCAAGACTTGGTCACCTTGAGAATACAAGAACATGCATAGAGGACCCATTTTGAGCATAACTTAAAGCAATCTCGCGTGTGGAAGATTGCTTGGAGCATTTAAGATTGAGGACTCACGGTTTTGGACCTTAATTAAGGGAATTTTGAACATTACACATGATGTGTTTACACACCATGGACGCACCTATCATTAAGGGCAAAGAGGTCTTTTCGTCTTCTTTTGTAATACACTATAAATAGGTCATTTTAGCTCATTTCTTGGCAGATTTTGAATGATGAAGAATTGAAAGACATATTTTCTCTCTTTTGAGAGTGTAACACCCTTAGTTGTAGGTCTTGGAAAAGCCATCCTTAGCATAGGTCTTGGAAAAGCCAATATTGATCTTTGCTTGGAAACGGTAGATCTTGAGGTGAGTTCATTCCCTTGGTGGTCACCGTAAGAGTGTGGTTTTTATTATTACATTTATTAGGGGTTTTAGTGTATGATATACACTTGGTTTCTGATTCTTGTCATAATATTGGCCTCACTATCTATCCTTTACTTTTCTTGTTGTTCACTTGTGTACTTGGACTGTTTTAGAGTTGTTTTGTATTTCCCTCGTCTTTGTCGTATCATTTGGTATCAAAGCAAGGATTGATTTTGTTCCAACAAAATCAATCTTGGGCTTGTTAGCTGAAAAATTAAAAAAAAAAGTGTTGAAAAAACCAAAATCTCAAAAAAAGAAATCTGTCCCGTTTTTGTGTTTGAGCTGAAATTTGAGACTTAGATTTAGGATATTTTAGTGTGTTTTATTTGTTTCTAGTGTTAGGTTCTTGTTCCCTAACACTAGGTGAGTCTAGATCTTGGATTTGAGCTTAATCCGGGTGGTTTTGAGTTGTTCACCATTGTTGAGTTTAAGGTTGAAGAAACTAGTAAGGTGAAGCTCAAAATTGGAAGGCTTGTTGTTAATATTCTGGCTTGAAAATTGAATGGTTGTGTTATGGAGTTTAACGTGAGCAGAAGGAATCCAAAAGCATTCAATTTGGAGTTCATTTGGTTTAGTTTCAATCTATTGAGTGTTCTTGTTGTTCTTCATGTTCATCATTTATTGTTGAACAAGAACATTCAATAGGTGTGGTTTGATCTTAAAGAGTGGAGAAAAGAGTGTAGTCTTTTGTTAGTCTTGAAACATATCCCAAAGAACATACAAAAAAAGAAAGGAGACAATAGGACTTTCAAAAAGACTCATTACCAAAAGAGAGTAAGGGCACATACCAAGACAAACAAAAGAGGAAAGGAGACAAAGGCTTTCAGAAAGGTGCAAGGAAAGTCAAAGTCTTTTGAATTTTGAAAAAGGCTCTAAGTCTTGTGCTTTTCCATCCTTTAGCTGATTTTTCACTCTCCCAAATTAAAAATTTGACCAATCCAAATTGCAAACTGCCATGTCACCAAATTTCCACGTCATCTAAGTGCCACATCATCAACGTTCCCAAAAAAAACTTGAAGCTCAAATTTCAGATTTTAAAGTTTCTTTTCTTTGTTTCGTTAGTTTCATTTCTTGATTCTAGTACTAATTAGCAACTAGTAATTACCTACTAGATTGTGAATTAGTTTTTGAATCCGTTTTTGTCGTGTCTTCGTTATTTGTGTGCTTTTCTCATTTTTAATTCGTCATAACTTTTTGTTTCAAGTTTGTAAGTAGAATTTTCTGTCTTGTGTCTTGAGTCGATCAAACAAGAATCTATTCCGGCTGCCAAGTAGAATTGACATCCTATTGACTACCGGAGTATAAGCAACTTTCAATATTCGCCTCTCTAATTGTGAGGATCACAAAAGTGAGTGAATACGAGTGTTAGTGAGAAGCTTTTACTACTAATCTTGTTTGTTCATTTTGTAGGTTCAAAGGTGATATAAGGGGAATATGTCTTCGATAGCCGAAGATTATTGTGACTACAACATGGGAGACTATGGTTGTAGTGAGGGGTTTTATGGATACAAAGTTGAGGGAGATTGCGGAGGCTATGAAAATAGCCATAATCGAAACTTGGGCAGATTTGAAAGTTACTGTTTTGAGGGAGAAAATGAGGTGAATGAAGTGCCTAGTGCTTATGGTGACTTTGGAGATGATGTAGGACCTCGTGATGGATCATATGATGAAGTTGGGGCATGTGAGAAGTCCTACACTTCTCACTCCAAACCTAGTTTTGGTGTTAGGTATAACCCTTTCGTTGGCAAAGCTTATGAGAGCTATGATGAGAGTACACGTGAGGAGTGTGAAGATTCATATGAGAACCTGTTAGTACTTCTTATCAAGATCAATATAGTGTGAATGGTTATACTAGCTCTAGTGGAGGTTGTTCAACGAGAAGAAGAGGGTATGCATCTCCAAAATCGAGGGGTACTCGTATGCCTTACAATGTTGATCCAAGAAGGAGTGTGCACTCCGGAAAGGTGACCATTTGTGGGATACCGGGCTGCCTCATTGTGTTAAATGATAGGTACTATAGAAACTACATTGTTCCATCCATGGTTGATTACTTGGGGTTATTTTGCGAGCCTTTACTTGTTCCATACTTCTTGGACAGGTTTAAGGTTACCAAGAGGGTAAAAGTTGTCTTCTCCTAATTTAATTACCATGAGGAGGTGTGGTGTGATGTTTTTCCCATAACCTATGGTCATGTGAGCTTAGGCGCCGATTGGTTTGCACAACATAAAGTTCCAAATATGCAAAATTGACCTAATATTGTAAGAGACCGATGGGGAAATTGCCTCGAGACGTACATTCTGCCCGGGCCGCAAAAAGAAGTTCCTACCTACTCCAATTCGAATTATTATGAGAGACAAAATATTGAGAGGAGTAAGGGAGTGAAAGGTGGTAATCCGAGAGTGGAAAAAGGAGAGGTTGTGTTGAGCGAAGTGAGGGGATTACCACCAAACCGTGCTAATTTTCGTTGTCCTTCTATTTCTATGGACATTTGTGTCGGTACCAACATGGCAAGTGAAGGCAACCAATGTCAAAAGGAAGTTTGCTGCCCAAGCTTATGGAGGATCTTCACCTCACGGCAAGAAAGAGTCTACTCAAGATCTTCAATGTAAAATAGCTAACTCTTATACTTTAATGCATGTGAATGATAATTGTATGGCTAGTAATCCATTGAGTTTGAGTAGTAGCTTACTTATTTATGAGTCTAATGCTTCCTTGCCTCTTGTTGATGATGTACATATTGTGAGTGTGGATACACTAGTTGATCCTATTGATGACGAAATTGACTCCTCTTGTGAGATCAATTTATGTTCACCTAGTGTTTAAGCCTATATGTTGAATGGAAGTACATCATCTTGTGTAATGGGTGTTGATCAACTTGTTTGTGAAAATTGTCCACCACTTGAGTATGTGTGTGATGTGCTTAATAGGACTCAAGTGAGTGAAGTATTTGAAAATGTTGGTCAACAAAGTGAGAATGAACCCGAGAGCTCTTCTTGGGGTAATATTGTGTTTGAAACATCCTTGAAACTTGATATTGATCATTTAGAGAGTGAGGAACTTGCTTGTTCCAAATCTGTCCGTGAGGTAGATCACACTCTTTTTAGGTATAATGTCTTGTTTGAAGAGGATTTAAACACTCCTAATGAACCTAGTGGTGAAAATGATGGTATAGCTTGCCTTGGAAGCTATAGCCTATATGCTAACCCACTATGGTTTGACAACATTCTTCCTAAAGAGGGAAATCTCTTCTTGGAAGATGAGAGTACTCTTAAGGGTAAGGAATGTGTAGTTGCGGAAGCTACTTCTTCTTCTACTTTGTGTGATTTCATTGTTGAGAGTACTCATGGTGATTATTGGGAAACTAGTAGTGAGTACACACAGGAGAGCACCTTAGTAGAAGTCGATTTGAGTGATACCTGTCTCTACTCTCTATTTGCTTTGGATGATATGTATGTTATTGTAGAGAGTATGTCATTTAGTTTGGGTGTAGACCACGGGAAAGGGAAGTGTTGTCGAGACCCGTGTCTATGGCCACTTTTCCCATTTGACCCCGGTGCCAATTTTAGAAATGGTGATGTTGGTGCACCAAACTTTTTGCTTGGTCTACATGACAAGAAAAGTGTCACTCTTGATGTATCCTATAACCATATCCTTTGTACATTTTTTATTGAGTTTTTAATATTCCTTTCAAAGGATTCTTGGTTATATTGCAAATATGTGCAACCTTGGCATGTTGAGATGATTTTTTATGCTAACCCTAACCCAACCCTCATGCCTTGAGGAGTTTGTATTTGTTTGTCCTCTCTTCGGTTTTGCAAGGTTTGGATTCGAGGTCGAATCCTTTTCAAGAAGGGGAGGATGATACGGGACAAATGGCCATCTTATCTTTTGAGGACATCTTTGGAGGCCAACATATATAGGCTCAAGACTTGGTCACTTCAGAATACAAGAACATGCATGGAGGACCCGTTTTGAGCATAACTTAAAGCAATCTCGCGTGTGGAAGATTGCTTGGAGCATTTAAGATTGAGGACTCACGATTTTGGACCTTAATTAAGGGTATTTTGGACATTACACATGGTGTGTTTACACACCATGGCCGCACCTATCATTAAGGGCAAAGTGGTCTTTTTGTCTTCTTTTGTAATACACTATAAATAGGTCATTTTAGCTCATTTCTTGGCAGATTTTGAATGATGAAGAATTGAAAGACATATTTTCTCTCTTTTGAGAGTGTAACACCCTTAGTTGTAGGTCTTGGAAAAGCCATCCTTAGCATAGGGCTTGGAAAAGCCAATATTGATCTTTGCTTGGAAACGGTAGATCTTGAGGTGAGTTCATTCCCTTGGTGGTCACCGTAAGAGGGTTGTTTTTATTATTACATTTATTAGGGGTTTTAGTGTATGATATACACTTGGTTTCTGATTCTTTTCATAATATTGGCCTCACTATCTATCCTTTACTTTTCTTGTTGTTCACTTGTGTAGTGGACTGTTTTTGGGTTCTTTATGAATCCAAAAATTTATGTTCTTGTTGTCATCTTGTTCTTCACGTTTTGTGGCTGTTTTGGGTGTCAAATACACCATTTTTATCTCGTATTGTTGTTGTTGTAGTGAATCCGAGAGTGGTCTCCATCTTGGTCCTCAAATCCTTAAGATTAGTGGACTGTTTTGGAGGGTGTATTGGACTGTTTTGGAGTTGTTTCGTATTTCCCTTGTCTTTCTCGTATCACGGACAGATTTGGAACAAGCAAGTTCCTCACTCTCTAAATAATCAATATCAAATTTCAAGGATGTTTCGAACACAATATTACCCCAAGAAGAGCTCTCGGGTTCATTCTCACTTTGTTGACCAATATTTTCAAATACTTCACTCACTTGAGTCCTATTAAGTACATCACACACATACTCAAGTGGTGGACAATTTTCACAAACAAGTTGATCAACACCCATTACAGAAGACGATGTACTTCCATTCAACATATAGGCTTCAACACTAGGTGGACATAAATTGATCTCACAAGAGGAGTCAATTTCGTCATCAATAGGATCAACTAGTGTATCCACACTCACAATATTTACATCATCAACAAGAGGCAAGGAATCATTAGACTCATAAATAAGTAAGATACTACTCACACTCAATGGATTACTAACAATACAATTATCATTCACATGCATTAAAGTGTAAGAGTTAGCTATTTTACTTGAGTAGACTCTTTCCGTGAGGTGAAGGTCCTCCTTAAGTTTGGGCAGCAACGTGATACAAAATCAAACCAACAACACCAAGGCTTCAAGTAGGCTCGGATTTCAGTCCAACAACACAAGAACAACAAGATAGATAACAATGCTAGTGAATCGAAAAGAGCCCCACACGGCTTCACTAGACTTTAAGATAACAAAATCAACAACAACAAGAAGATAAAGAAAGATAGATAACTTGACATATAACATTCAAGAAACTAAGAACCCTAACATCAAGAGAGGACCCTAAGTCTAATGAATATAAACACCAAGTTCTTACGAGGACCAAGAGGCACTCAACGACCTCAAAACCCTTGTTTCTAGCCAAAGAGACAACACAAGTATCCCTCTACTTGTGCAATAGGGGCGGCTTCCAAGAGTGAGAGAGAGAGAGAAATGTTTAGTGTTTTTAGGTTACAAAAATCAGCATTCAAAAACTAAGGAATAACTCTCTAACATGTTCTATTTATACTACAAACAAAAGGGGTAAAATGACCCATCCGCCCTTGCTTCTTGTGCCAACCTTGAAGAGTAGTTTATTACACATTAAGACCTCTCTTCACACATAAAAACGTTTAGGTCCTTGGTTGGTTCAATCACCAACTCACACACGGCCATTTGCATGAACAAGGCTTGGAGTTCTTGTAATTCCCGAGCTTGGCTTCGTGTGAAAGGCCGTGTACCTGTGGAGGCTGCCCCAACCGTATCATCCTCTCCATCTTGAGAGGAATTTGACCTCAAATTCAGCATTTGGTCATCTTCAACCGCATCCACGAGGGAGAGATCACCAACGTTGAAAGTGTTGTGCACTTGATATTCCGGTAGAAGGTCAATCTTGTAGGCATTGTCATTGATTCTCTCAAGTACTTGGAAAGGGCCATCACCCCTTGGCAGCAATTTGGACTTCCTTTGAGCTGGAAACCGATCCTTTCGAAGATGCACCCACACCCAATCTCCGGGTTCAAGCACAAGCCTTCTTCTCCCTTTGTTTACCCTTTTTGCAACCTCTTGGTTCTTCTTTTCAAGCTTGATCCGCACCGTCTCATGCATTTTCTTCATTGCCTCGGCTCTTTTATTTCCATCTAAGCTGGTCATGAGATCACTAGACAAAGGAGTGAGATCTAAAGGGGTAAGGGGATTCAGGCCGTAGACACATTCAAAGGGAGTCATTCCCGTGCTCGAATGTATTACCCGGTTGTATGCAAATTCCATCAAGGGTAGGTGATCTTCCCATGAAGTCAGTTTACCTTTAACCATAGAACGTAGCATAGACCCTAAGGTTCTATTTACTACCTCCGTTTGGCCATCGGTTTGTGGGTGGCAAGACGTGGAGAAAAGTAACTTCGTTCCAAGCCTACCCACATGGACTTCCAAAAGAGACTTAGGAACTTGGAGTCCCTATCGCTCACAATAGTCCTCGGTACCCCGTGAAGCTTTACAACATGTTCAACAAATAATGAAGCTACACTACGAGCATCCTCGGTTTTAGCACATGGAATAAAATGAGCCATTTTAGAGAATCTATCAACAATAACAAAAATGCTATCTCGGCCCTTTCTAGTCCTTGGCAGCCCCAAAACAAAATCCATCGAAATGTCCAACCAAGGTCTAAGGGGAGTAGGGAGTGGGGTGTATAATCCTTGAGGTAGGAGACGAGATTTCGCACTCCGGCAGGCCACGCATTGACTACAAATTTTAGCGACGTCTTTGCGCATTTTGGGCCAATAGAAGTTTTCCTCTAAGATTCCGAGGGTCTTGTCTACCCCAAAGTGCCCCATGAGGCCTCCGTCATGGGCCTCCCTCACAAATAATTCCCTCTAAGAACTAGAAGGAACACACAACCTCCTCCCTTTGAACAAATACCCATCGAACCGAGAGTAGGAGGAATGGTCATTCTCCTTAAGCCAACGGTCCCTTCCCCACTCTTCACATTCCCTAAAAATAGGAGCAAAGGTAGGATCCTCGGGATACAACAACCGCAAGCTCTCAAAACCCATCAATTTCGAAGACAAGGTAGCAACAAGCACATGCTTCCTAGACAAGGCATCGGCAACAACATTTTCCTTTCCTCTTTTGTAATGAATTACATAAGGGAAAGTCTCGATGAACTCAATCCATTTAGCATGACGCCTATTCAACTTGTCTTGGCTCTTAAGGTGTTTCAACGACTCATGATCCGTTCGTATCACAAACTCCTTAGGCCACAATAATGTTTCCAATTTCCCAAAGCTCTAACAAGGGCGTACAACTCCAAATCATAAGTTGAGTAATTAAGAGTTGCCCCTTTGAGCTTTTCACTGAAATAAGCAACGGGCTTACCTTCTTGCATCAAAACAGCCCCGATGCCAACCTTACTAGCATCACACTCTACTTCAAACATCTTATCAAAATCGGGCAATTGCAATAAAGGCGCCGAGATGAGCGTAGCTTTCAAGGCCTCAAAAGCCCTAGCTTGCTCATCACCCCATTTAAAAGGTCCATCCTTCCTAATTACCTCGGTCAAGGGGGCTGCTATGGAACTAAATCCTTTGACAAACCTCCTATAAAAGCTTGCCAACCCGTGGAAACTTCGGATTTCTCCAATAGTTTTAGGGGTCGGCCAACTTCGAATAGAGTCTATCTTGGAATCGTCCACTTCCACACCCCTTGAGCTCACGACAAAACCCAAGAATATAACCTTATCAACACCAAAAGAACACTTCTCCATGTTGGCATACAGCTTCTCCTTTCGGAGCACATCAAACACACATCTCAAATGCATTACATGATCATCAATAGATTTACTATATACCAACACATCATCAAAGTAAACCACCACAAACTTTCCAATATAAGGCTTCATTACATGATTCATTAGCCTCATAAAGGTGCTAGGAGCATTGGTAAGGACGAAGGGCATGACCAGCCACTCATATAGACCGAATTTGGTCTTGAATGCGGTCTTCCACTCATCACCGGGTTGCATGCGAATTTGGTGATAGCCACTCCTAAGGTCCACTTTAGAAAACAAACAAGATACGTGGAGCTCATCTAACATATCATCTAGTCTAGGGATTGGATGACTATACCTTATAGTGATTTTGTTGATGGCTCTACAATCGACGCACATGCGCCAAGTTTCGTCCTTCTTCGATACCAAAAGCACTGGAACAGCACACGGACTCATGCTTTCCTTGATGTATCCCTTGTTGAGAAGCTCCTAAACTTGTCTTTCAAGCTCCTTAGTGTCCATGGGATTGCTCCTATAGGCCGGTTTGTTTGGAAGTTGTGAACCCGGCACCAAATCAATTTGGTGCTCAATTCCCCGAAGTGGGGGCAATCCTTGCGGAAGTTCTTGAGGAAATACATCTTCATACTCCTGCAACACACAAGAAATCAAAGGGGAAATGGAAGAATTAGTGGGGTTAGTATTAAAACAATGGGCCAAAAGTAACATCGGCTTGTTTTCATCATGGTCCACGAAGAGTTCTTTCCTCCTAGCCAACATCACTACGTTTTCCATCTCCCTTGTCGTTGGGACAGCCTCGGATGTCCCTACTTCCTCACCTACGGCATTCCCCCCCCTTTTCTCCCTTTTCGGATTCCTTCCCCTTTCCCTTCAACTCTCTCATCTTTTGATGCCACTCATTTACTTGGGAGGGTGAAAGAGGATGAAGTGTGACCTTTCGGCCATCATTCTCAAGCGTATACCGGTTGGACCTCCCATCGTGTTTAGTAGACCTATCATATTGCCATGGTCTACCTAACAACAAGTGACATGCTTGCATTGGGATCACGTCACAAAGAACTTCATCGTGGTAGTTTCCCACCTTAAACCGAACCACACATTGCCTTGTGACCTTTAATTCACCACAATCGTTCAACCATTGTAGCTTGTAAGGACTAGTGTGTAGTGTAGTTGGTAGCTTCAAGAAATTTACCATAGCATGGCTCGCAACATTTGTATAACTACCACTATCAATCACCAAGGTGCACACACTCCCCTTTACAAGACACTTAGTATGGAATAGATTTTCCCTTTGACTCGGGTCATCTATCGCCTTACTAATCATGACACGTCTAACCACAAAGTTTGGAACCACACACTCCCCTTCTTGTGGATAGACATCTTCACTACCATCTAATTCATCATCATTCGGCCCATTTTCAGCTCCCTCTCCATCTTGAGGCTCGGCCTCATCCTCCCCCCTTTCGGAAACCACCTCCTCACCAAGGTAGTACACTTTCTCTTCTCGTAGGATCACATTGCGCCGGTTCGGACATTCATTGGCCTTATGCCCCCAACCTTGGAACTTGAAGCATTGGAACCCCTTTGGGTTGGGATATTTGTGAGCCTCCGGTTTCGGAGGGAATTTAGGGACTGTTTTGGACTCGGGCAGCTTCGTAGGGGCGGGTTGGTCCTTGTTTTTGGGCCAACCCGAGGGGGTTTGTACCCTTGCCTTGAAGGATGATCTCTCCTTAAGTTCCCTTTCAATCTCAAGGGCCGCTTGGAATATACCATCAATGGTTTCAAACTGGTGAAGGGTCAAATGAGTGGAGATCTCTTTGTTCAACCCACACTTGAACCGGATGATGTCGTGACTGATTTGCTCCCCACGATGATCAAGTTTCAACATGAGTTGTTGGAACTCGTCAAAATAGGCCATCACACTCTTGCCTCCTTGCCGCAAGCCATATAATCTAGCAAGCAACTCATGACGATATCTCTCGGGAAGGTATCGTTGTCTTATCAAATACCTCAACCGAAACCAAGGTGGTGGCTGCCCATCAACTACTTCATTACCAAATCGTTTAACATACTCCCACCAAGTGTTAGCATAGCCCTCGAGGTGAGCTATAGCGTAGCAACTCTTCTTTTCTTCCGAGATGTCATTAACTTGGAAAACTTTGTCACAAGCTGATTCCCAAGTTAAGTAGGTCTCGGGGTCACTTTCACCCTTAAAGATGGGTAGGCTCAACTTGATGGTGTTGATGCCTACGCCTCTCTCTTGGTGTCGGTTTCCCCTATCTCCATACCCCCGGTATCTCCTAGGTTCTCCTCGACCCCCTCTTAACTCCTCCTCCCTCATATAAGCATCATCAAAGGCTCCATCTCCTTCATACTCCTCTCTACCGTATCCTTCAAAGTGGGCTGGTCGGCCTTGGCCGTTTTGATTCGGAGGATTTGGAATTTGCGGTCTTTGGGTTAATGGAGCTTGGAATTGAGGGTTCGGATTTAGTGGAGGTACTTGGCGTCCAAATCCCTCTTGTGGAATTGGAGGGGCTTGGAAATGTAGTGGTCTAGTGGGGTCTCTGTTTGGAGGAAAATAGGTAGTTTGGCTTGCGGTATTTAGTGGAGCTTGGGGTACATTTAGCATTTGGTGGACTGTTTCGGGGGTGATGGTTGCGGAGGAGGTCCTATCATGACCATTGGTAGATACATGTAGAGGAGTAGAAGGACGAGAGTTCCTTTGACTCTCCACTTGTTCTAATCTCCCACTAATAGTCGACACTTCCCCCTTTATTGCTGCCAAGTCCCCTCTCACGGCCCCAAATTCCGAATTCAACCTTTCAAGTGTCCGGGTAACGGCCTCAAGAGTGACCCTCATAGAATCAAGGGCATTAGTATCCACATTATGAGACGTAGCTCCTTCCATTGTCAAGATATTATCCGCTTTAGTTCACCACAAGTTCGTGTTCCACAAGTGTTGTATAATTGGCTAGTAACCGTGAAATTTTAAGGTATGAGTAAGCTCTTATCCGGAATGGATTCTTGTTTGAAGACTCAAAGAATTCTTGCCGGACTAGAGCCAAAAATCAGCCAATCATTCAAACAAATAAAAGCACTCAAATAATCGTTGACACGAACAAACGGTTCAAGGAACTAGTTGACAACCTAGTAGGAATGTACTAGTTTGTTAATTAGTTCTAGGACCAAGTAAGGGAAACCAAGGATCAACAATTAGCAACCAAAGAATATCCTAAGTTGAGCTTATAGTGACGTGGCAGCATGCAATGGTTCCACACGTTCTTCTACTCTTTTTTTTGTGTTAATATTCACACAACTTGTTATAGTTTGCAAAGTGTTTTGGTGGGAAAAATAAAATCTTGTAGTATTTCAACCTTTTCAAACTCAAGAAAGTGAGGTTTGGTTGACTAATCCCACAAAACAAGGCTCCTTGAATTAGGGAAAAGTGATTGACAAGACTAGAAGGTGATGGGTGCAAGTCTTTCACAACAACTTTATAGCTTGTCTTAGAACTTGAGCACACAACAAGATGAACAAGATGAACAAGATGAACAAGTTCAAAAGATGAACACCTCAACAAACTTCATCAACTTCTTTAGCACATAAACACACAACCACCGATTTTTTTTTCTTTTGGTTATCAACAACATACAACTTTCGGCCACTTCAAGTCACTACACAATGTTCAAGTTTTCAAGCTCAACTTTTGGATCTAGACACCTTAGTGTTGGTGAGAAAGAAACCAACACTAGAAACACACTAAACAAGCAAAATAACACCTAGATCTACACATACAACATCATTCTTGGTTTCAACTTTTAATGGATAGATTTTCAGAATTTCTTTTTGGTGTTGTTTGTTTAAGCCGTGAACTAGCCCAAGATGGGTTATGTTGGAACACAACCGGTCTCGCTTTGATTCCAAATGATACAAAATCAAACCAACAACACCAAGAGCTTCAAGTAGGCTCGGATTTCAGTCCAACAACACAAGAACAACAAGATAGATAACAATGCTAGTGAATCGAAAAGAGCCCCACACGGCTTCACTAGTCTTTAAGATAACAAAATCAACAACAACAACAAGATAAAGAAAGATAGATAACTTGACATATAACATTCAAGAAACTAAGAACCCTAACATCAAGAGAGGACCCTAAGTCTAATGAATATAAACACCAAGTTCTTACGAGGACCAAGAGGCACTCAACGACCTCAAAAACCTTGTTTCTAGCCAAAGAGACAACACAAGTATCCCTCTACTTGTGAGATAATTGGGGAGGCTTCTAAGAGTGGAAGAGAGAGTGAAATGTTTAGTGTTTTTAGGTTACAAAAATCAGCATTCAAAAACTAACAAATAACTCTCTAACATGTTCTATTTATACTACAAACAAAAGGGGTAAAATGACCCATCCGCCCTTGCTTCTTATGCCAACCTTGAAGAATAGTTTATTACACATTAAGACCTCTCTTCACACATAAAAACGTTTAGGTCCTTGGTTGGTTCAATCACCAACTCACACACGGCCATTTGCATGAACAAGGCTTGGAGTTCTTGTAATTCCCGAGCTTGGCTTCGTGTGAAAGGCCGTGTACCTGTGGAGGCTGCCCCAACCATATCACACTCCCCTTTACAAGACACTTAGTATGGAATAGATTTTCCCTTTGACTCGGGTCATCTATCGCCTTACTAATCATGACACGTCTAACCACAAAGTTTGGAACCACACACTCCCCTTCTTGTGGATAGACATCTTCACTACCATCTACTTCATCATCATTCGGCCTATTTTCAGCTCCCTCTCCATCTTGAGGCTCGGCCTCATCCTCCCCCCTTTCGGAAACCACCTCCTCACCAAGGTAGTACACTTTCCCTTCTCGTAGGATCACATTGCGCCGGTTCGGACATTCATTGGCCTTATGCCCCCAACCTTGGCACTTGAAGCATTGGAACCCCTTTGGGTTGGGATATTTGTGAGCCTCCGGTTTCGGAGGGAATTTAGGGACTGTTTTGGACTCGGGCAGCTTCGTAGGGGCGGGTTGGTCCTTGTTTTTGGGCCAACCCGAGGGGGTTTGTACCCTTGCCTTGAAGGATGATCTCTCCTTAAGTTCCCTTTCAATCTCAAAGGGCCGCTTGGAATATACCGTCAATGGTTTCAAACCGGTGAAGGGTCAAATGAGTGGAGATCTCTTTGTTCAACCCACACTTGAACCGGATGATGTCGTGACTGATTTTCTCCCCACGATGATCAAGTTTCAACATGAGTTGTTGGAACTCGTCAAAATAGGCCATCACACTCTTGCCTCCTTGCCGCAAGCCATATAATCTAGCAAGCAACTCATGACGATATCTCTCGGGAAGGTATCGTTGTCTCATCAAATACCTCAACCGAAACCAAGGTGGTGGCTGCCCATCAACTAATTCATTACCAAATCGTTTAACATACTCCCACCAAGTGTTAGCATAGCCCTCGAGGTGAGCTAATAGCGTAGCAACTCTTCTTTTCTTCCGAGATGTCATTAACTTGGAAAACTTTGTCACAAGCCGATTCCCAAGTTAAGTAGGTCTCGGGGTCACTTTCACCCTTAAAGATGGGTAGGCTCAACTTGATGGTGTTGATGCCTACGTCTCTCTCTTGGTGTCGGTTTCCCCTATCTCCATACCCCCGGTATCTCCTAGGTTCTCCTCGACCCCCTCTTAACTCCTCCTCCCTCATATAAGCATCATCAAAGGCTCCATCTCCTTCATACTCCTCTCTATCGTATCCTTCAAAGTGGGCTGGTCGGCCTTGGCCGTTTTGATTCGGAGGATTTGGAATTTGCGGTCTTTGGGTTAATGGAGCTTGGAATGGAGGGTTCGGATTTAGTGGAGGTACTTGGCGTCCAAATCCCTCTTGTGGAATTGGAGGGGCTTGGAAATGTAGTGGTCTAGTGGGGTCTCGGTTTGGAGGAAAATAGGTAGTTTGGCTTGCGGTATTTAGTGGAGCTTGGGGTGCATTTAGCATTTGGTGGACTGTTTCGGGGGTGATGGTTGCGGAGGAGGTCCTATCATGACCATTGGTAGATACATGTAGAGGCGTAGAAGGACGAGAGTTCCTTTGACTCTCCACTTGTTCTAATCTCCCACTAATAGTCGACACTTCCCCCTTTATTGCTGCCAAGTCCCCTCTCACGGCCCCAAATTCCGAATTCAACCTTTCAAGTGTCCGGGTAACGGCCTCAAGAGTGACCCTCATAGAATCAAGGGCATTAGTATCCACATTATGAGACGTAGCTCCTTCCATTGTCAAGATATTATCCGCTTTAGTTCACCACAAGTTCGTGTTCCACAAGTGTTGTATAATTGGCTAGTAACCGTGAAATTTTAAGGTATGAGTAAGCTCTTATCCGGAATGGATTCTTGTTTGAAGACTCAAAGAATTCTTGCCGGACTAGAGTCAAAAATCAGCAATTCATTCAAACGAATAAAAGCACTCAAATAATCGTTGACACGAACAAACGGTTCAAGGAACTAGTTGACAACCTAGTAGGAATGTACTAGTTTGTTAATTAGTTCTAGGACCAAGTAAGGGAAACCAAGGATCAACAATTAGCAACCAAAGAATGTCCTAAGTTGAGCTTATAGTGACGTGGCAGCATGCAATGGTTCCACACGTTCTTCTACTCCTTTTTTTTTGTGTGTTAATATTCACACAACTTATTATAGTTTGCAAAGTGTTTTGGTGGGAAAAATAAAATCTTGTTGTATTTCAACCTTTTCAAACTCAAGAAAGTGAGGTTTGGTTGACTAATCCCACAAAACAAGGCTCCTTGAATTAGGGAAAAGTGATTGACAAGACTAGAAGGTGATGGGTGCAAGTCTTTCACAACAACTTTATAGCTTGTCTTACAACTTGAGCAGACAACAAGATGAACAAGATGAACAAGTTCAAAAGATGAACACCTCAACAAACTTCATCAACTTCTTTAGCACATAAACACACAACCACCGATTTTTTTTTTCTTTTGGTTATCAACAACATACAACTTTCGGCCACTTCAAGTCACTACACAATGTTCAAGTTTTCAAGCTCAACTTTTGGATCTATAAACCTTAGTGTTGGTGAGAAAGAAACCAACACTAGAAACTCACTAAACAAGCAAAATAACACCTAGATCTAAACATACAACATCATTCTTGGTTTCAACTTTTAATGGACAGATTTTTCAGAATTTCTTTTTGGTGTTGTTTGTTTAAGCCGTGAACTAGCCCAAGATGGGTTATGTTGGAACACAACCGGTCTCGCTTTGATACCAAATGATACAAAATCAAACCAACAACACCAAGGCTTCAAGTAGGCTCGGATTTCAGTCCAAAAACACAAGAACAACAAGATAGATAACAATTCTAGTGAATCGAAAAGAGCCCCACACGGCTTCACTAGACTTTAAGATAACAAAATCAACAACAACAACAAGATACAGAAAGAAAGAGAACTTGACATATAACATTCAAGAAACTAAGAACCCTAACATCAAGAGAGGACCCTAAGTCTAATGAATATAAACACCAAGTTCTTACGAGGACCAAGAGGCACTCAACGACCTCAAAAACCTTGTTTCTAGCCAAAGAGACAACACAAGTATCCCTCTACTTGTGATATAATTGGGGCGGCTTCTAAGAGTGGAAGAGAGAGTTAAATGTTTAGTGTTTTTAGGTTACAAAAATCACCATTCAAAAACTAACAAATAACTCTCTAACATGTTCTATTTATACTACAAACAAAAGGGGTAAAATGACCCATCCGCCCTTGCTTCTTGTGCCAACCTTGAAGAGTAGTTTATTACATATTAAGACCTCTCTTCACACATAAAAACGTTTAGGTCCTTGGTTGGTTCAATCACCAACTCACACACGGCCATTTGCATGAACAAGGCTTGGAGTTCTTGTAATTCCCGAGCTTGGCTTCGTGTGAAAGGCCGTGTACTTGTGGAGGCTGCCCCAACCGTATCATTTTACCCCTTTTGTTTGTAGTATAAATAGAACATGTTAGAGAGTTATTCCTTAGTTTTTGAATGCTGATTTTGTAACCTAAAAACACTAAACATTTCTCTCTCTCTTCCACTCTTAGAAGCCGCCCCTATTATCTCACAAGTAGAGGGATACTTGTGTTGTCTCTTTGGCTAGAAACAAGGGTTTTGAGGTCGTTGAGTGCCTCTTGGTCCTCGTAAGAACTTGGTGTTTATATTCATTAGACTTAGGGTCCTCTCTTGATGTAGGGTTCTTAGTTTCTTGAATGTTATATGTCAAGTTATCTATCTTTCTTTATCTTGTTGTTGTTGTTGATTTTGTTATCTTAAAGTCTAGTGAAGCCGTGTGGGGCTCTTTTCGATTCACTAGCATTGTTATCTATCTTGTTGTTCTTGTGTTGTTGGACTGAAATCCGAGCCTACTTGAAGCTCTTGGTGTTGTTGGTTTGATTTTGTATCATTTGGTATCAAAGCGAGACCGGTTGTGTTCCAACATAACCCATCTTGGGCTAGTTCACGGCTTAAACAAACAACACCAAAAAGAAATTCTGAAAATCCGTCCATTAAAAGTTGAAACCGAGAATGATGTTGTATGTTTAGATCTAGGTGTTATTTTGCTTGTTTAGTGAGTTTCTAGTGTTGGTTTCTTTCTCACCAACACTAAGGTGTCTAGATCCAAAAGTTGAGCTTGAAAACTTGAACATTGTTGTAGTGACTTGAAGTGGCCGAAAGTTGTGTGTTGTTGATAACCAAAAGAAAAAAATCGGTGGTTGTGTGTTTATGTGCTAAAGAAGTTGATGAAGTTTGTTGAGGTGTTCATCTTTTGAACTTGTTCATCTTGTTCATCTTGTTGTGTGCTCAAATTGTAAGACAAGCTATAAAGTTGTTATGAAAGACTTGCACCTATCACTTTCTAGTCTTGTCAATCACTTTTCCCTAATTCAAGGAGCCTTGTTTTGTGGGATTAGTCAACCAAACCTCACTTTCTTGAGTTTGAAAAGGGTGAAATACTACAAGATTTTATTTTTCCCACCAAAAACACTTTGCAAACTATAACAAGTTGTGTGAATATTAACAAAAAAAAAGAAAAAAAGAGAAGAAGAACATGTGGAACCATTGCATGCTGCCACGTGACTATAAGCTCAACTTAGGATATTCTTTGGTTGCTAATTGTTGATCCTTGGTTTCCCTTACTTGGTCCTAGAACTAATTAACAAACTAGTACATTCCTACTAGGTTGTCAACTAGTTCCTTGAACCGTTTGTTCGTGTCAACGATTATTTGAGTGCTTTTATTCGTTTGAATGAATTGCTGATTTTTGACTCTAGTCCGGCAAGAATTCTTTGAGTCTTCAAACAAGAATCCATTCCGGATAAGAGCTTACTCATACCTTAAAAATTTCACGGTTACTAGCCAATTATACAACACTTGTGGAACACGAACTTGTGGTGAACTAAAGCGGATAATATCTTGACAATGGAAGGAGCTACGTCTCATAATGTGGATACTAATGCCCTTGATTCTATGAGGGTCACTCTTGAGGCCGTTACCTGGACACTTGAAAGGTTGAATTCGGAATTTGGGGCCGTGAGAGGGGACTTGGCAGCAATAAAGGGGGAAGTGTCGACTATTAGTGGGAGATTAGAACAAGTGGAGAGTCAAAGGAACTCTCGTCCTTCTACTCCTCTACATGTATCTACCAATGGTCATGATAGGACCTCCTTCGCAACCATCACCCCCGAAACAGTCCACCAAATGCTAAATGCACCCCAAGCTCCACTAAATACCGCAAGCCAAACTACCTATTTTCCTCCAAACCGAGACCCCACTAGACCACTACATTTCCAAGCCCCTCCAATTCCACAAGAGGGATTTGGACGCCAAGTACCTCCACTAAATCCGAACCCTCCATTCCAAGCTCCATTAACCCAAAGACCGCAAATTCCAAATCCTCCGAATCAAAACGGCCAAGGCCGACCAGCCCACTTTGAAGGATACGGTAGAGAGGAGTATGAAGGAGATGGAGCCTTTGATGATGCTTATATGAGGGAGGAGGAGTTAAGAGGGGGTCGAGGAGAACCTAGGAGATACCGGGGGTATGGAGATAGGGGAAACCGACACCAAGAGAGAGACGTAGGCATCAACACCATCAAGTTGAGCCTACCCATCTTTAAGGGTGAAAGTGACCCCGAGACCTACTTAACTTGGGAATCGGCTTGTGACAAAGTTTTCCAAGTTAATGACATCTCGGAAGAAAAGAAGAGTTGCTACGCTATAGCTCACCTCGAGGGCTATGCTAACACTTGGTGGGAGTATGTTAAACGATTTGGTAATGAATTAGTTGATGGGCAGCCACCACCTTGGTATCGGTTGAGGTATTTGATGAGACAACGATACCTTCCCGAGAGATATCGTCATGAGTTGCTTGCTAGATTATATGGCTTGCGGCAAGGAGGCAAGAGTGTGATGGCCTATTTTGACGAGTTCCAACAACTCATGTTGAAACTTGATCATCATGGGGAGCAAATCAGTCACGACATCATCCGGTTCAAGTGTGGGTTGAACAAAGAGATCTCCACTCATTTGACCGTTCACCGGTTTGAAACCATTGACGGTATATTCCAAGCGGCCCTTGAGATTGAAAGGGAACTTAAGGAGAGATCATCCTTCAAGGCAAGGGTACAAACCCCCTCGGGTTGGCCCAAAAACAAGGACCAACCCGCCCCGAGTCCAAAACAGTCCCTAAATTCCCTCCGAAACCGGAGGCTCACAAATATCCCAACCCAAAGGGGTTCCAATGCTTCAAGTGCCAAGGTTGGGGGCATAAGGCCAATGAATGTCCGAACCGGCGCAATGTGATCCTACGAGAAGGGAAAGTGTACTACCTTGGTGAGGAGGTGGTTTCCGAAAGGGGGGAGGATGAGGCCGAGCCTCAAGATGGAGAGGGAGCTGAAAATGGGCCGAATAATGATGAAGTAGATGGTAGTGAAGATGTCTATCCACAAGAAGGGGAGTGTGTGGTTCCAAACTTTGTGGTTAGACGTGTCATGATTAGTAAGGCGATAGATGACCCGAGTCAAAGGGAAAATCTATTCCATACTAAGTGTCTTGTAAAGGGGAGTGTGTGCACCTTGGTGATTGATAGTGGTAGTTGTACAAATGTTGCGAGCCATGCTATGGTAAATTTCAGGAAGCTACCAACTACACTACACACTAGTCCTTACAAGCTATAATGGTTGAACGATTGTGGTGAATTAAAGGTCACAAGGCAATGTGTGATTCGGTTTAAGGTGGGAAACTACCACGATGAAGTGCTTTGTGACGTGATCCCAATGCAAGCATGTCACTTGTTGTTAGGTAGACCATGGCAATATGATAGGTCTACTAAACACGATGGGAGGTCCAACCGGTATACGCTTGAGAAGGATGGCCGAAAGGTCACACTTCATCCTCTTTCACCCTCCCAAGTAAATGAGTGGCATCAAAAGATGAGAGAGTTGAAGGGAAAGGGGAAGGAATCCAAAAAGGGAGAGAAGGGGGGGAATGCCGTAGGTGAGGAAGTAGGGACATCCGAGGCTGTCCCAACGACAAGGGAGATGGAAAACGTAGTGATGTTGGCTAGGAGGAAAGAACTCTTCGTGGACCATGATGAAAACAAGCCGATGTTACTTTTGGCCCATTGTTTTAATACTAATCCCACTAATTCTTCCATTTCCCCTTTGATTTCTTGTGTGTTGCAGGAGTATGAAGATGTATTTCCTCAAGAACTTCCGCAAGGATTGCCCCCACTTCGGGGAATTGAGCACCAAATTGATTTGGTGCCGGGGTCACAACTTCCAAACAAACCGGCCTATAGGAGCAATCCCATGGACACTAAGGAGCTTGAAAGACAAGTTGAGGAGCTTCTCAACAAGGGATACATCAAGGAAAGCATGAGTCCGTGTGTTGTTCCGGTGCTTTTGGTACCGAAGAAGGACGGAACTTGGCGCATGTGCGTCGATTGTAGAGCCATCAACAAAATCACTATAAGGTATCGTCATCCAATCCCTAGACTAGATGATATGTTAGATGAGCTCCACGGATCTTGTTTGTTTTCTAAAGTGGACCTTAGGAGTGGCTATCACCAAATTCGTATGCAACCCGGTGATGAGTGGAAGACCGCATTCAAGACCAAATTCGGTCTATATGAGTGGCTGGTCATGCCCTTCGGCCTTACCAATGCTCCTAGCACCTTTATGAGGCTAATGAATCATGTAATGAAGCCTTATATTGGAAAGTTTGTGGTGGTTTACTTTGATGATGTGTTGGTGTATAGTAAATCTATTGATGATCATGTAATGCATTTGAGATGTGTGTTTGATGTGCTCCGAAAGGAGAAGCTGTATGCCAACATGGAGAAGTGTTCTTTTGGTGTTGATAAGGTTATATTCTTGGGTTTTGTCGTGAGCTCAAGGGGTGTTGAAGTGGACGATTCCAAGATAGACTCTATTCGAAGTTGGCCGACCCCTAAAACTATTGGAGAAATCCGAAGTTTCCACGGGTTGGCAAGCTTTTATAGGAGGTTTGTCAAAGGATTTAGTTCCATAGCAGCCCCCTTGACCGAGGTAATTAGAAAGGACGGACCCTTTAAATGGGGTGATGAGCAGGCTAGGGCTTTTGAGGCCTTGAAAGCTACGCTCATCTCGGCGCCTTTATTGCAATTGCCCGATTTTGATAAGATGTTTGAAGTAGAGTGTGATGCTAGTAAGGTTGGCATCGGGGCTGTTTTGATGCAAGAAGGTAAGCCCGTTGCTTATTTCAGTGAAAAGCTCAAAGGGGCAACTCTTAATTACTCAACTTATGATTTGGAGTTGTACGCCCTTGTTAAAGCTTTGGGAAATTGGCAACATTATTTGTGGCCTAAGGAGTTTGTGATACGAACGGATCATGAGTCGTTGAAACACCTTAAGAGCCAAGACAAGTTGAATAGGCGTCATGCTAAGTGGATTGAGTTCATCGAGACTTTCCCTTATGTAATTCATTACAAAAGGGGAAAGAAAAATGTTGTTGCCGATGCCTTGTCTAGGAAGCATGTGCTTGTTGCTACCTTGTCTTCGAAATTGATGGGTTTTGAGAGCTTGCGGTTGTTGTATCCCGAGGATCCTACCTTTGCTCCTATTTTTAGGGAATGCGAAGAGTGGGGAAGGGACCGTTGGCTTAAGGAGAATGACCATTCCTCCTACTCTCGGTTCGATGGGTATTTGTTCTAAGGGAGGAGGTTGTGTGTTCCTTCTAGTTCTTGGAGGGAATTATTTGTGAGGGAGGCCCATGACGGAGGCCTCATGGGGCACTTTGGGGTAGACAAGACCCTCGGAATCTTAGAGGAGAACTTCTATTGGCCCAAAATGCGCAAAGACGTCACTAAAATTTGTAGTCAATGCGTGGCCTGCCGGAGTGCGAAATCTCGTCTCCTACCTCAAGGATTATACACCCCACTCCCTACTCCCCTTAGACCTTGGTTGGACATTTCGATGGATTTTGTTTTGGGGCTGCCAAGGACTAGAAAGGGCCGAGATAGCATTTTTGTTATTGTTGATAGATTCTCTAAAATGGCTCATTTTATTCCATGTGCTAAAACCGAGGATGCTCGTAGTGTAGCTTCATTATTTGTTGAACATGTTGTAAAGCTTCACGGGGTACCGAGGACTATTGTGAGCGATAGGGACTCCAAGTTCCTAAGTCTCTTTTGGAAGTCCATGTGGGGTAGGCTTGGAACGAAGTTACTTTTCTCCACGTCTTGCCACCCACAAACCGATGGCCAAACGGAGGTAGTAAATAGAACCTTAGGGTCTATGCTACGTTCTATGGTTAAAGGTAAACTGACTTCATGGGAAGATCACCTACCCTTGGTGGAATTTGCATACAACCGGGTAATACATTCGAGCACGGGAATGACTCCCTTTGAATGTGTTTACGGCCTGAATCCCCTTACCCCTTTAGATCTCACTCCTTTGTCTAGTGATCTCATGACCAGCTTAGATGGAAATAAAAGAGCCGAGGCAATGAAGAAAATGCATGAGACGGTGCGGATCAAGCTTGAAAAGAAGAACCAAGAGGTTGCAAAAAGGGTAAACAAAGGGAGAAGAAGGCTTGTGCTTGAACCCGGAGATTGGGTGTGGGTGCATCTTCGAAAGGATCGGTTTCCAGCTCAAAGGAAGTCCAAATTGCTGCCAAGGGGTGATGGTCCTTTCCAAGTACTTGAGAGAATCAATGACAACGCCTACAAGATTGACCTTCCACCGGAATATCAAGTGCACAACACTTTCAACGTTGGTGATCTCTCCCTCGTGGATGCGGTTGAAGATGACCAAATGCTGAATTTGAGGTCAAATTCCTCTCAAGATGGAGAGGATGATACGGTTGGGGCAGCCTCCACAGGTACACGGCCTTTCACACGAAGCCAAGCTCGGGAATTACAAAAACTCCAAGCTTTGTTCATGCAAATGGCCGTGTGTGAGTTGGTGATTGTGATACGGTTGGGACAGCCTCCACACGTACACGGCCTTTCACACGAAGCCAAGCTCGGGAATTACAAAAACTCCAAGCTTTGTTCATGCAAATGGCCGTGTGTGAGTTGGTGATTGAACCAACCAAGGACCTAAACGTTTTTATGTGTGAAGAGGGGTCCTAATGTGTAATAAACTACTCTTCAAGGATGGCACAAGAAGCAAGGGCGGATGGGTCATTTTGCCCCTTTTGTTTGTAGTATAAATAGAACATGTTAGAGAGTTAGACTTCACTTTTTGAAAGCTGATTTTTGTAACCTAAACACTAAACATTTCTCTCTCTCTTTTCCACTCTTGGAGCCGCCACCAATATCTCACAAGTAGAGGGATACTTGTGTTGTCACTTTGGCTAGAAACAAGGGTTTTGAGGTCTTTGAGTGCCTCTTGGTCCTCGTAAGAACTTGGTGTTTACATTCATTAGACTTAGGGTCCTCTCTTGATGTTAGGGTTCTTAGTATCTTGAATGTTATATGTCAAGTTATCTATCTTTTCTTTATCTTGTTGATGTTGTTGATTTTGTTATCTTAAAGTCTAGTGAAGCCGTGTGGGGCTATTTTCGATTCACTAGCATTGTTGTTCATCTTGTTGTTCTCGTGTTGTTGAGCTGAAAAACTGAAATTAAAGCTTGTTGTTCTTGTGTTGTTGTACTGAAATTCGAACCAACTTGTAGTTCTTGGTGTTGTTGGTTTGATCTTGTATCATTTGGTATCAGAGCTTGACCGGTTGTGTTCCATCATAACCCATCTTGGGCTAGTACACGGCTTAAACAAACAACACCAAAAAGGGGAATTCTGAAAATCAGTCCTTTAAAAGTGGAATCCGAAAATGATGTTGCATGTCTAGATCTAAGTGTTAATTTTGCTTGTTTAGTGAGTTCCTAGTGTTGGTTTCTTTCTCACCAACACTAAGGTGTCTAGATCCGAAAGTTGAGCTTGAAAACTTGAACTTTGTGTAGTGACTTGAAGTGGCCGAAAGTTGTATGTTGTTGATGACCAAAAGAAAATAAAATCGGTGGATGTTGTGTTTATGTGCTAAAGAAGTTGAAGAAGATTGTTGAGGTGTTCATCTTTTGAACTTGTTCATCTTGTGTGTGCTCAATTTGTAAGAAAAGCTATAAAGTTGTTGTGAAAGACTTGCACCCATCACCTTGTAGTCTTGTCAATCACTTTTCCCTAATTCAAGGAGCCTTGTTTTGTGGGATTAGTCTACCAAACATTCCTTTCTTGAGTTTGAAAAGGGTGAAATATTACAAGATTTTATGTTCCCACCAAAAACACTTGAAAAACTATAACAAGTTGTGTGAATATTGACAAAAAAAAAAAAAAGAAAAAAGAGACGTGTGGGACCATTGCATGCTGCCACGTCACTATAAGCTCAACTTAGGATATTCTTTGGTTGCTAATTGTTGATCCTTGGTTTCCCTTACTTGGTCCTAGAACTAATTAACAAACTAGTACATTCCTACTAAGTTGTCAATTAGATCCTTGAGCCGTTTGTTCGTGTCAACGTTTATTTGAGTGCTTTTATTCGTTTGAATGAGTTGCTGAATTTTGACTCTAGTCCGACAAGAATTCTTTGAGTCTTCAAACAAGAATCCATTCCGGATAAGAGCTTACTCATACCTTAAAATTTTCACGGTTACTAGCCAATTATACAACACTTGAGGAACACGAACTTGTGGTGAACTAAGGCGGATAATATCTTGACAATGGAAGGAACTACGTCTCATAGTGTGGATACTAATGCCCTTGATTCTATGAGGGTCACTCTTGAGGCCGTTACCCGGACACTTGAAAGGTTGAATTCGGAATTTGGGGCCGTGAGAGGGGACTTGGCAGCAATAAAGGGGGAAGTGTCGACTATTAGTGGGAGATTAGAACAAGTGGAGAGTCAAAGGAACTCTCGTCCTTCTACTCCTCTACATGTATCTACCAATGGTCATGATAGAACCTCCTCCGCAACCATCACCCCCGAAACAGTCCACCAAATGCTAAATGCACCCCAAGCTCCACTAAATACCGCAAGCCAAACTACCTATTTTCCTCCAAACCGAGACTCCACTAGACCACTACATTTCCAAGCCCCTCCAATTCCACAAGGGGGATTTGGACGCCAAGTACCTCCACTAAATCCGAACCCTCCATTCCAAGCTCCATTAAACCAAAGACCACAAATTCCAAATCCTCCGAATCAAAACGGCCAAGGCCGACCAGCCCATTTTGAAGGATACGGTAGAGAGGAGTATGAAGGAGATGTAGTCTTTGATGATGCTTATATGAGGGAGGAGGAGTTAAGAGGGGGTCGAGGAGAACCTAGGAGATACCGGGGGTATGGAGATCGGGGAAACCGACACCAAGAGAGAGACGTAGGCATCAACACCATCAAGTTGAGCCTACCCATCTTTAAGGGTGAAAGTGATCCCGAGGCCTACTTGACTTGGGAATCGGCTTGTGACAAAGTTTTCCAAGTTAATGACATCTCGGACGAAAAGAAGAGTTGCTACGCTATAGCTCACCTCGAGGGCTATGCTAACACTTGGTGGGAGTATGTTAAACGATTTGGTAATGAATTAGTCGATGGACAGCCACCACCTTGGTATCGGTTGAGGTATTTGATGAGACAACGATACCTTCCCGAGAGATATCGTCATGAGTTGCTTGCTAGGTTATATGGTTTGCGGCAAGGAGGCAAGAGTGTAATGGCCTACTTTGACGAGTTCCAACAACTCATGTTGAAACTTGATCATCGTGGGGAGCAAATCAGCCACGACATCATCCGGTTCAAGTGCGGATTGAACAAAGAGATCTCCACTCATTTGACCCTTTACCGGTTTGAAACCATTGACGGTATATTCCAAGCGGCCCTTGAGATTGAAAGGGAACTTAAGGAGAGATCATCCTTCAAGGCAAGGGTACCAACTCCCTCGGGTTGGACCAAAAACAAGGACCAACCCGCACCTACGAAGCTGCCCGAGTCCAAAACAGTCCCTAAATTTCCCCCGAAACCGGAGGCTCACAAATATCCCAACCCAAAGGGGTTCCAATGCTTCAAGTGCCAAGGTTGGGGGCATAAGGCCAATGAATGTCCGAACCGGCGCAATGTGATCCTACGAGAAGGAAAGGTGTACTACCTTGGTGAGGAGGTGGATTCCGAAAGGGGGGAGGATGAGGCCGAGCCTCAAGATGGAGAGGGAGCTGAAAATGGGCCGAATGATGATGAAGTAGACGGTAGTGAAGATGTTTATCCACAAGAAGGGGAGTGTGTGGTTCCTAACTTTGTGGTTAGACGTGTCATGATTAGTAAGGCGATAGGTGACCCGAGTCAAAGGGAAAATCTATTCCATACTAAGTGTCTTATAAAGGAGAATGTGTGCACCTTGGTGATTGATAGTGGTAGTTGTACAAATGTTGCGAGCCATGCTATGGTAAATTTCTTGAAGCTACCAACTACACCACACACTAGTCCTTACAAGCTACAATGGTTGAATGATTGTGGTGAATTAAGGGTCACACGGCAATGTGTGATTCGGTTTAAGGTGGGAAACTACCACGATGAGGTACTTTGTGACGTGATCCCAATGCAAGCATGTCACTTATTGTTAGGTATACCATGGCAATATGATAGGTCTACTAAACACGATGGGAGGACCAACCGGTATACGCTTGAGAAGGATGGCCGAAAGGTCACCCTTCATCCTCTTTCACCCTCCCAAGTAAACGAGTGGCATCAAAAGATGAGAGAGTTGAAGGGAAAGGGGAAGGAATCCGGGAAGGGAGAAAAGGGGGGGAGTGCCGTAGGTGAGGAAGTCGGGACATCCGAGGCTGTCCCAACGACAAAGGAGATGGAAAATGTGGTGATGTTGGCTAGGAGGAAAGAACTCTTCGTGGATCATGATGAAAACAAGCCGATGCTACTCTTGGCCCACTGTTTTAATACTAACCCCACTAATTCTTCCATTTTCCCTTTGATTTCTTATGTGTTGCAGGAGTATGAAGATGTATTTCCTCAAGAACTTCCGCAAGGATTGCCCCCACTTCGGGGAATTGAGCACCAAATTGATTTGGTGCCGGGTTCACAACTTCCAAACAAACCGGCCTATAGGAGCAATCCCATGGACACTAAGGAGCTTGAAAGACAAGTTGAGGAGCTGCTCAACAAGGGATACATCAAGGAAAGCATGAGTCCGTGTGCTGTTCCGGTGCTTTTGGTACCAAAGAAGGACGGAACTTGGCGTATGTGCATCGATTGTAGAGCCATCAACAAAATCACTATAAGGTATCGTCATCCAATCCCTAGACTAGATGATATGTTAGATGAGCTCCACGGATCTTGTTTGTTTTCTAAAGTGGACCTTAGGAGTGGCTATCACCAGATTCGCATGCAACCCGGTGATGAGTGGAAGACCGCATTCAAGACCAAATTCGGTCTATATGAGTGGCTGGTCATGCCCTTCGGCCTTACCAATGCTCCTAGCACCTTTATGAGGCTAATGAATCATGTAATGAAGCCTTATATTGGAAAATTTGTGGTGGTTTACTTTGATGATGTGTTGGTATATAGTAAATCTATTGATGATCATGTAATGCATTTGAGATGTGTGTTTGATGTGCTCCGAAAGGAGAAGCTGTATGCCAACATGGAGAAGTGTTCTTTTGGTGTTGATAAGGTTATATTCTTGGGTTTTGTCGTGAGCTCAAGGGGTGTGGAAGTGGACGATTCCAAGATAGACTCTATTCGAAGTTGGCCGACCCCTAAAACTATTGGAGAAATCCGAAGTTTCCACGGGTTGGCAAGCTTCTATAGGAGGTTTGTCAAAGGATTTAGTTCCATAGCAGCCCCCTTAACCGAGGTAATTAGAAAAGATGGACCCTTTAAATGGGGTGATGAGCAAGCTAGGGCTTTTGAGGCCTTGAAAGCTACGCTCATCTCGACGCCTTTATTGCAATTGCCCGATTTTGATAAGATGTTTGAAGTAGAGTGTGATGCTAGTAAGGTTGGCATCGGGGCTGTTTTGATGCAAGAAGGTAAGCCCGTTGCTTATTTCAGTGAAAAGCTCAAAGGGGCAACTCTTAATTACTCAACTTATGATTTGGAGTTGTACGCCCTTGTTAAAGCTTTGGGAAATTGGCAACATTATTTGTGGCCTAAGGAGTTTGTGATACGAACGGATCATGAGTCGTTGAAACACCTTAAGAGCCAAGACAAGTTGAATAGGCGTCATGCTAAGTGGATTGAGTTCATCGAGACTTTCCCTTATGTAATTCATTATAAAAGGGGAAAGGAAAATGTTGTTGCCGATGCCTTGTCTAGGAAGCATGTGCTTGTTGCTACCTTGTCGTCGAAATTGATGGGTTTTGAGAGTTTGCGGTTGTTGTATCCCGAGGATCCTACCTTTGCTCCTATCTTTAGGGAATGCGAAGAGTGGGGAAGGGACCGTTGGCTTAAGGAGAGTGACCATTCCTCCTACTCTCGGTTCGATGGGTATTTGTTCAAAGGGAGGCGGTTGTATGTTCCTTCTAGTTCTTGGAGGGAATTATTTGTGAGGGAGGCCCATGACGGAGGCCTCATGGGGCACTTTGGGGTAGACAAGACCCTCGGAATCTTAGAGGAGAACTTCTATTGGCCAAAAATGCGCAAAGACGTCACTAAAATTTGTAGTCAATGCGTGGCCTGCCGGAGTGCGAAATCTCATCTCCTACCTCAAGGATTGTACACCCCACTCCCTACTCCCCTTAGACCTTGGTTGGACATTTCGATGGATTTTGTTTTGGGGCTGCCAAGGACTAGAAAGGGCCGAGATAGCATTTTTGTTATTGTTGATAGATTCTCTAAAATGGCTCATTTTATTCCATGTGCTAAAACCGAGGATGCTCGTAGTGTAGCTTCATTATTTGTTGAACATGTTGTAAAGCTTCACGGGGTACCGAGGACTATTGTGAGCGATAGGGACTCCAAGTTCCTAAGTCTCTTTTGGAAGTCCATGTGGGGTAGGCTTGGAACGAAGTTACTTTTCTCCACGTCTTGCCACCCACAAACCGATGGCCAAACGGAGGTAGTAAATAGAACCTTAGGGTCTATGCTACGTTCTATGGTTAAAGGTAAACTGACTTCATGGGAAGATCACCTACCCTTGGTGGAGTTTGCATACAACCGGGTAATACATTTGAGCACGGGAATGACTCCCTTTGAATGTGTTTACGGCCTAAATCCCCTTACCCCTTTAGATCTCACTCCTTTGTCTAGTGATCTCATGACCAGCTTAGATGGAAATAAAAGAGCCGAAGCAATGAAGAAAATGCATGAGACGGTGCGGCTCAAGCTTGAAAAGAAGAACCAAGAGGTTGCAAAAAGGGTAAACAAAGGGAGAAGAAGGCTTGTGCTTGAACCCGGAGATTGGGTGTGGGTGCATCTTCGAAAGGATCGGTTCCCAGCTCAAAGGAAGTCCAAGTTGCTGCCAAGGGGTGATGGTCCTTTCCAAGTACTTGAGAGAATCAATGACAACGCCTACAAGATCGACCTTCCACCGGAATATCAAGTGCACAACACTTTCAACGTTGGTGATCTCTCCCTCGTTGATGCGGTTGAAGATGACCAAATGCTGAATTTGAGGTCAAATTCCTCTCAAGATGGAGAGGATGATACGGTTGGGACAGCCTCCACACGTACACGGCCTTTCACACGAAGCCAAGCTCGGGAATTACAAAAACTCCAAGCTTTGTTCATGCAAATGGCCGTGTGTGAGTTGGTGATTGAACCAACCAAGGACCTAAACGTTTTTATGTGTGAAGAGGGGTCCTAATGTGTAATAAACTACTCTTCAAGGATGGCACAAGAAGCAAGGGCGGATGGGTCATTTTGCCCCTTTTGTTTGTAGTATAAATAGAACATGTTAGAGAGTTAGACTTCACTTTTTGAAAGCTGATTTTTGTAACCTAAACACTAAACATTTCTCTCTCTGTTTTCCACTCTTGGAGCCGCCACCAATATCTCACAAGTAGAGGGATACTTGTGTTGTCACTTTGGCTAGAAACAAGGGTTTTGAGGTCTTTGAGTGCCTCTTGGTCCTCGTAAGAACTTGGTGTTTACATTCATTAGACTTAGGGTCCTCTCTTGATGTTAGGGTTCTTAGTATCTTGAATGTTATATGTCTAGTTATCTATCTTTTCTTTATCTTGTTGATGTTGTTGATTTTGTTATCTTAAAGTCTAGTGAAGCCGTGTGGGGCTATTTTCGATTCACTAGCATTGTTGTTCATCTTGTTGTTCTCGTGTTGTTGAGCTGAAAAACTGAAATTTAAGCTTGTTGTTCTTGTGTTGTTGTACTGAAATTCGAACCAACTTGTAGTTCTTGGTGTTGTTGGTTTGATCTTGTATCAGATTGAACCAACCAAGGACCTAAACGTTTTTATGTGTGAAGAGAGGTCTTAATGTGTAATAAACTACTCTTCAAGGTTGGCACAAGAAGCAAGGGCGGATGGGTCATTTTACCCCTTTTGTTTGTAGTATAAATAGAACATGTTAGAGAGTTATTCCTTAGTTTTTGAATGCTGATTTTGTAACCTAAAAACACTAAACATTTCTCTCTCTCTTCCACTCTTAGAAGCCGCCCCTATTATCTCACAAGTAGAGGGATACTTGTGTTGTCTCTTTGGCTAGAAACAAGGGTTTTGAGGTCGTTGAGTGCCTCTTGGTCCTCGTAAGAACTTGGTGTTTATATTCATTAGACTTAGGGTCCTCTCTTGATGTAGGGTTCTTAGTTTCTTGAATGTTATATGTCAAGTTATCTATCTTTCTTTATCTTGTTGTTGTTATTGATTTTGTTATCTTAAAGTCTAGTGAAGCCGTGTGGGGCTCTTTTCGATTCACTAGCATTGTTATCTATGTTGTTGTTCTTGTGTTGTTGGACTGAAATCTGAGCCTACTTGAAGCTCTTGGTGTTGTTGGTTTGATTTTGTATCAGTATCCAAACCCAAAAGGATTCCAATGTTTCAAGTGCCAAGGTTGGGGACATAAATCCAATGAATGTCCAAATCGACGCAACGTGATACTACGGGAAGGGAAATTGTATTACCTTGGTGAGGAGGTGGGTCTTGAAAAAGAGGAGGATGAGGCCGAGCCTCAAGATGGAGAGGAAACTGGAAATAGGCCACTTGATGATGATGATGATGGTGAAGTTATTTACCCACAAGAAGGGGAGTGTGTTATTCCAAACTTTGTAGTTAGACGCGCTATGATTAGTAAGGCAATAGACGACCCTAGCCAAAGGGAAAATCTATTCCATACTAAATGCCTTGTAAAGGGGAATGTGTGCACTTTGGTGATTGATTGTGGTAGTTGTGCGAATGTCGTTAGTGTCGCTATGGTGAACTTTCTGAAATTACCAACTACACTTCATACTAGCCCTTACAAGTTGCAATGGTTGAACGAATGCGGTGAATTGAAGGTCATGAGGCAATGTGTAATACGGTTTAAGGTAGGGAACTACCAAGACGAAGTGCTTTGTGATGTGATACCAATGCAAGCATGTCATTTGTTGTTAGGTAGACCTTGGCAATATGATAGGTCTACCAAACATGATGGGAGGACCAACCGATATTCACTTGAGAAGGATGGTCGAAAGGTCACTCTTTATCCTCTTTTGCCATCACAAGTGAATGAATTACATCAAAAGATGAGGGAGTTGAAGGAGAAGGGAAAGAAACCCGAAAGTGGTGAAAAGGAGAAGAGAAAGAAACCCGAAAGTGGTGAAAAGGAGGGGAAAACCGTGGGTGGGGCAGTAGGGATTTCCGGGACTGCCTCAACATCAAATGGGCAAGAAAACATGGTGATGTTGGCTAGAAAAAAGGAACTCTTCTTGGATTATGATGTGGACATGCCGATGCTTCTTTTGGCTCATTGTTTTAATACTAACCCCACTAATTCTTCTATTTCTCCTTTGATTTCTTGTGTGTTGCAGGATTATGAAGATGTATTTCCCAAAGAACTCCCGCAAGGATTGCCCCCGCTTCGGGGAATTGAGCATCAAATTGACTTTGTGTCGGGCTCACAATTGCCAAATAAGCCGGCTTACAGAAGCAATCCTACGGACACCAAAGAATTGCAGCGTCAAGTTGAGGAACTCCTCAACAAAGGGTATATCAAGGAGAGCATAAGTCCGTGTGCGGTTCCTGTGCTACTGGTGCCTAAGAAAGACAGAACATGGCGTATATGTGTGGACAGTCGAGCCATCAATAAGATTACGGTAAAATATCGTCACCCTATCCCTAGGTTAGATGATATGCTTGATGAATTGAATGGTTCGTGTTTATTTTCCAAGATTGATTTAAGGAGTGTCTATCACCAAATAAGAATGCAACCCGATGATGAATGGAAAACCGCCTTCAAGACTAAATTTGGTCTTTATGAATGGATGGTTATGCCATTCGGCCTAACAAATGCTCCAAGTACTTTCATGAGGTTAATGAATCATGTGATGAAGCCATTTATTGGAAAGTTTGTTGTTGTTTACTTTGATGATGTCTTGGTCTATAGTAAGTCAATTGATGAGCATGTGATGCATTTACAATGTGTGTTTGATGTCCTTAGAAAGGAAAGGTTGTATGCAAATCTGGAGAAGTGCTCTTTTGGTGTTAATGAAGTTGTTTTCTTGGGTTTTGTTGTTAGTTCAAGAGGGGTTGAAGTGGATGAATCCAAGATAGATGCTATCAAAAATTGGCCAACCCCATAATTATATTGCAAATATGTGCAACCTTAGCATGTTGAGATGATTTTTTATGCTAACCCTAACCCAACCCTCATGCCTTGAGGAGTTTGTATTTGTTTGTCCTCTCTTCGGTTTTGCAAGGTTTGGATTCGAGGTCGAATCCTTTTCAAGAAGGGGAGGATGATACGGGACAAATGGCCATCTTATCTTTTGAGGACATCTTTGGAGGCCAACATATAGAGGCTCAAGACTTGGTCACTTCAGAATACAAGAACATGCATGGAGGACCCGTTTTGAGCATAACTTAAAGCAATCTCGCGTGTGGAAGATTGCTTGGAGCATTTAAGATTGAGGACTCACGATTTTGGACCTTAATTAAGGGTATTTTGGACATTACACATGGTGTGTTTACACACCTGGCCGCACCTATCATTAAGGGCAAAGTGGTCTTTTCGTCTTCTTTTGTAATACACTATAAATAGGTCATTTTAGCTCATTTCTTGGCAGATTTTGAATGATGAAGAATTGAAAGACATATTTTCTCTCTTTTGAGAGTGTAACACCCTTAGTTGTAGGTCTTGGAAAAGCCATCCTTAGCATAGGTCTTGGAAAAGCCAATATTGATCTTTGCTTGGAAACGGTAGATCTTGAGGTGAGTTCATTCCCTTGGTGGTCACCGTAAGAGTGTGGTTTTTATTATTACATTTATTAGGGGTTTTAGTGTATGATATACACTTGGTTTCTGATTCTTTTCATAATATTGGCCTCACTATCTATCCTTTACTTTTCTTGTTGTTCACTTGTGTAGTGGACTGTTTTTGGGTTCTTTTTGAATCCAAAAATTTATGTTCTTGTTGTCATCTTGTTCTTCACGTTTTGTGGCTGTTTTGGGTGTCAAATACACCATTTTTATCTCGTATTGTTGTTGTTGTAGTGAATCCGAGAGTGGTCTCCATCTTGGTCCTCAAATCCTTAAGATTAGTGGACTGTTTTTGGAGGGTGTATTGGACTGTTTTGGAGTTGTTTCGTATTTCCCTTGTCTTTCTCGTATCACGGACAGATTTGGAACAAGCAAGTTCCTCACTCTCTAAATAATCAATATCAAATTTCAAGGATGTTTCAAACACAATATTACCCCAAGAAGAGCTCTCGGGTTCATTCTCACTTTGTTGACCAATATTTTCAAATACTTCACTCACTTGAGTCCTATTAAGTACATCACACACATACTCAAGTGGTGGACAATTTTCACAAACAAGTTGATCAACACCCATTACAGAAGACGATGTACTTCCATTCAACATATAGGCTTCAACACTAGGTGGACATAAATTGATCTCACAAGAGGAGTCAATTTCGTCATCAATAGGATCAACTAGTGTATCCACACTCACAATATTTACATCATCAACAAGAGGCAAGGAATCATTAGACTCATAAATAAGTAAGATACTACTCACACTCAATGGATTACTAGCCATACAATTATCATTCACATGCATTAAAGTGTAAGAGTTAGCTATTTTACTTGAGTAGACTCTTTCTTTCCGTAAGGTGAAGGTCCTCCTTAAGCTTGGGCAACAACTTCCTTTTGACATTGGTCGCCTTCGCTTGCTATGTTGGTACCTACACAAATGTCCATAGAAATAGAAGGACAACCAAAGTTAGCACGGTTTGGTGGTAATCCCCTCACTTCGCTCAACACAACTTCTTCTTTTTCCAATCTCGGATTACCACCTTTCACTCCCTTACTCCTCTCAATGTTTTGTCTCTCATAATAATTCGAATTGGAGTAGGTAGGAACTTCTTTTTGCAGCCCGGGCAGAATGTACGTCTCGAGGTAATTTCCCCATCGGTCTCTTACAATATTAGGCCAATTTTGCATATTTGGAACTTTATGTTGTGCAAATCGGCACCCAAGCTCACATGACCATAGGTTATGGGAAAAATATCACACCACACCTCCTCATGGTAATTAAATTGGGAGAAGACAACTTTTACCCTCTCGGTAACCTTAAAAACATGTCCAAGAAGTATGGAACAAGTAAAGGCTCGCAAAATAACCCCAAGTAATCAACCATGGATGGAACAATGTAGTTTCTATAGTACCTATCATTTAACACAACGAGGAAGCCCGGTATCCCACAAATGGTCACCTTTCTGGAGTGTACACTCCTTCTCAGATCAACATTGTAAAGAACATGTGTACCCCTCGGTTTTGGAGATGCATACCCTCTTCTTCTCATTGGACAACCTACACTATAGCTAGTATAACCATTCACACTATATCGACCTTGATAAGAAGTACTATAAGGTGGAGACTATGAATCTTCACACTCCTCATGTGTACTCGCATCATAGCTCTCATAAGGTTTGCGAACGAAAGGGTTATACCTAACACCAAATCTAGGTTCGGAGTGGGGAGTGCAAGACTCCTCACATGTCCCAACTTCATCATAAGATCCATCACGAGGTCCTACATCATCTCCAAAGTCACCATAAGCACTAGGCACTTCATTCACCTTATTTTCTCCCTCAAAATAGTAACTTTCAAATCTGCCTATGTTTTGATCATGGTTATTTTCACAGCCTCCGCAATCTCCCTCAACTTCATAGCCATAAAAACCCTCACTACAATCATAGTCTCCCATAGTGTAGTCACAATAATCTCCGGCTATCGAAGTCATGTTACCCTTATATCACCCTTTAAACCTACAAAATGAACAAACAAGATTAGTAGTAAAGCTCCTCACCAACACTCGTATACACTCACCTTGCTGATTCTCACACTTCGAGTGGCGAATTTTGAAAGTTGCTTATACTCCGGTAGTCAATAGGATGTCAATTCTACTTGGTGGCCAGAATAGATTCTTGTTTGATCGACTCAAGACACAAAATAAAATTTACTTACGAACTTGAAATAAAGAAGTTACAACGAGTTAAAAGTGAGAAGAGCTCACAAATAACAAAGACACAAAAGAAACGAATTCAACAATTAATCTACAACTAAGTAGGTGATTACTAGTTGTTAATTAATTCTAGAATCAAGACATGAAACTAATGAAACAATAAGATGAAACTAAGAATCTAAAATTTGAGCCAAAATTGTTGCATGAACAATGCATATGGTGATGTGGTGGTCCACGTGGCAGTCCACTAGTGGTTCAAATCTTGACAAATTTTAATTTCACAATTTGAACTTTGGTGGAAATTGTTCAATGGAGGGAAATACAAACTAGTCTTTGGAGCTCCTTTTTCAATTCAAATTTCAGGACTTAAAAGTCTTTGACTAGACTTGTACTTCTCCTTAAAACATGGACCCTTGTTTTATGGAAAAAGGTTGAGATGTGATGTAAAGTCTTTTTGGTGGTTGGGGGTCTTTCAAGATTCAACAAATACTACACCTTGTCTTTCACCTTTTTAAGATCTAAGTTCACTTTAATATTAACAAGGTGATGAATATGGTGAAGAACTTCAAGAACACAACAACCACAACAAGAACAACCAAAAACAATCTCCCAAGAACAACAAGTCCAACACCCAACTACAAGGTCACCTTCGGCCAAGATATAACAACAACATCAACGCGGCCAACTTCAAATCCATAACAACAAGAACAACAACAATTGGCCAAGCTTATGTTCACAGCAACAACTTTCAACAAGTTCAAGCTCAAGTTTAGATCTAGACCCAAAGTGTTAGTGGACAAGAAAACTAACACTAGAAACAACAAAACAAACAAGAAAACTACTAGATCGAGACATACAACAAAAAAATCTCGGCCAAGACACAACAAGAACACAATTTTGGCCAAGAACACAAACACGGACAGATTGCAATTTTTCTGAAATTTTAAGCTTTTCAACAATTTTTTTTTTATTTTCTAACAAGGAATCCCAAGATTGATCTTGTAGGAACAATATCAAGCCATGATTTGATACCAAATGATATGAGAAAGACAAGAGAACGCTCAAAAACTACTTAAAACAGTCCACAAATCAACTAGAACCCGAGGACCCCTTTGAGAGCAACTTTCGGCCAACAATAACAACACAAGGATTACAAGATACAAGGTGTATTTTAACACCAAAACAGAAACAATGACACAAGATGAAACAAGTCAGGGATTCAACACAAACACAAGGGAAATTGCATAGAAAATAAAGATAGATAGTGAGACCAAGATTATTACAAGATTAAGAACCAAGTGTATTTCAACACTAACCCCTAATGAATGTAACAATCAAAATCACACTCTTACGGTGACCACCAAGGGAATGAACTCACCTTAAGATCTACCGTTTCCAAGCAAAGATCAATATTGGCTTTTCCAAGCCCTATGTTAAGGATGGCTTTTCCAAGCCCTACAACTAAGGGTGTTACACTCTCAAAAGAGAGAAAATATATCTTTCAATTCTTCATCATTCAAAATCTCCAAAGAAATGAGCTAAAATGACCTATTTATAATGTATTACAAAAGAAGACAAAAAAGACCACTTTTCCCTTAATGATAGGTGCGTCCATGGTGTGTAAATACACCATTTGTAATGTTCAAAATGCCCTTAATTAAGGTCCAAAACCGTGAGTCCTCAATCTTAAATGCTCCAAGCAATCTTCACACGCGAGATTGCTTTAAGTTATGCTCAAAACGGGCCCTCCATGCATGTTCTTGTATTCTCTAGGTGACCAAGTCTTGAGCCTCTATATGTTGGCTTCCAAAGATTTCATCAAAAGATAAGATGGCCATTTTTCCCGTATCATGAAGGGAGTGGGCCATCTCGGCTTAAGTCCTTATCCTTGGATCCCATTTGACCCCGGAATACTCTTGAGGTGTGAAGGCTATAATTTCTGGTCATGCTCCCTTATCTTTGATATTAATGCTATTCATGTCTTTGTTTTCATTTATGCTAAGCTTTTCATGTCAAATACTAAGGATATGTGGGTTGATGATATGAGTGTGTTACTAATACTAACCCTCCTACCTAGAGGATTGTGTGTTTGTTTTGCTCTCTCTTTGGATTTTTCAAGATTTGAATTTGAGGACAAATTCCTTCAACATGGAGAGGATGATACAAGCACAAGGAGCATCAAAAGTACAAGGAATTATCTAAGGGGGTCAAGGCTTCGGAATAAGCAAGCAATTGAAGACTTTTTGGAGTATTTTGAAACCTTGGTCAAGTGAAGGAAGGAGGGGAACTTATGCACTCAATAGTTGCCTCAAGTGAAGGTTAATGAAGACATTTTGCACTCCAAGGAAACACTCAAGAGGCGCCCAATTCCCTTATCTCATTAAGGGTAGTTTTGTCATTTGGCATGTAATAGTATAAATAGACCATTTTGCTTCTCTTTTCATTAGACTTTGATGAAATTATTGAGAGATACTCTTTAGTTGTAGTTTCCTTCCTCTCTTAGAGAGAGAATCTGAAATTAGGGTTTCCACTAAGTGATGGATTTCACTTGTGTTGACAAATTGGCAAGAAAGGTTGGTTCTTGGGGAAGGTGACTCCCTTTGTGTCTACCTAAGAGAGTGGTTTGAACCTTCATTTGTGAGGTGTGATTGGAGATTTGATACATCTCCTTTTGTTAATCATCTAGTGGAAGTAAGGGTCGCTATACTATCTTTACATTTGTGCAATCTTTCATCTTCATCTCCTTTCTAAGTGTTGTTTTCTCTTTGTGTGCTTGCTGATTTTTGCATATCTAATGTCAATTTCGTGTTTTAGCCTTTCTTTAGGCTATCAAAAACCTTGGAAACTTACTTGATGGAACAAATGTTCGATTTCATACTAAAAAGTACAAAATAGAGTATGCCTTACATACCTGGTTTTATAACTCCGAAACTATTCTGACTTGACTTCCTGCCTTTTAGATTACTTATCTACAATAAAATAAATGGTAAACTAGTATTAGCAACCAACCAACATGTTTAGGCTACTTAACTTTACCAAAACAGTAACCGGGTAGTACACACGTAATCCATCAATCAAGGGCGTTATTTTAACCCTTTCCTCCTCCAATTACACCCACATACCACACATGTCCTCATAAGATCACCCAAACCACATCAGCTTCGTTACACCCTCCAACCAACACACAAAATAAATTGGGCAGTAACAAATGCAACAATTAGTTCGGTGGTGTACCACCACACCTTTCTTCTATATTTCATTACAAACTAACCACACCTTTCTCCAACATCAACCTGGAATCCCATAACACAAACACACAAAACAGTCCGCAAACAACACCCCAATCATCCTTTAATAACATCCAAATATGTGCAATTCTCTACCAACTGTGTATATAGAAAAAGGACAAAAGTGGACAGCAAACATACCTTGATTTTCTTGTTAGTTTAGCCTCTTAATTTGTATCTCTTCAATAGCTTAATAGGGAGGGTTGTCCAGAAATTAATCTTGAAGGACACATAGTTTCCTTAGTACAAGCTCATCAATTGCTCACTTACCTTTATCTTGGGAGGAAGGTCAATTCCAAGAACCCTTGTGGGAATATAGGGTTACTTCATAGCCAAGAGAGAAATGATACCAAACTCCCCAAGAACACAACAACAGAAACACCAAAATCAGTCCACTAGTTCAAGAACTATGGACCCTTTTGATGACCTCTCTCGGATTCGCAAGAAGAACAAGAAGGGAAGTGATATCAAGAGTAAAACACACTAAAACATCAACAACACTTGATGAACAAGATGCAATAACAACAACACACGGTTAAGAGACAAGAACACAAACGGATTACACTAGATATAGACAAACGATTACAAAAAATATAAAGATAGCTAGATAGACAAAGTGAAGGTATAATCTTAAGAACCCAAGAGCCTATTCCACTCTTGGACCCTTAACACTACACACTACAAATACCTATCTCTTTGGTGAGCACAAGAGATACCTCAACCTCCTCTAGCACCCAACGTTCCAAGCATGATACGAAATCAAACCAACAACACCAAGAGCTTCAAGTAGGCTCGGATTTCAGTCCAACAACACAAGAACAACAAGTTTAAGTTTCGGTTTTTCAGTCCAACAACACAAGAACAACAAGATAGATAACAATGCTAGTGAATCGAAAAGAGCCCCACACGGCTTCACTAGACTTTAAGATAACAAAATCAACAACAACAACAAGATAAAGAAAGATAGATAACTTGACATATAACATTCAAGAAACTAAGAACCCTACATCAAGAGAGGACCCTAAGTCTAATGAATATAAACACCAAGTTCTTACGAGGACCAAGAGGCACTCAACGACCTCAAAACCCTTGTTTCTAGCCAAAGAGACAACACAAGTATCCCTCTACTTGTGAGATAATAGGGGCGGCTTCTAAGAGTGGAAGAGAGAGAGAAATGTTTAGTGTTTTTAGGTTACAAAATCAGCATTCAAAAACTAAGGAATAACTCTCCAACATGTTCTATTTATACTACAAACAAAAGGGGTAAAATGACCCATCCGCCCTTGCTTCTTGTGCCAACCTTGAAGAGTAGTTTATTACACATTAAGACCTCTCTTCACACATCAAAATGTTTAGGTCCTTGGTTGGTTCAATCACCAACTCACACACGGCCATTTGCATGAACAAAGCTTGGAGTTCTTGTAATTCCCGAGCTTGGCTTCGTGTGAAAGGCCGTGTACCTGTGGAGGCTGCCCCAACCGTATCATCCTCTCCATCTTGAGAGAAATTTGACCTCAAATTAAGCATTTGGTCATCTTCAACCGCATCCACGAGGGAGAGATCACCAACGTTGAAAGTGTTGTGCACTTGATATTCCGGTGGAAGGTCAATCTTGTAGGCGTTGTCATTGATTCTCTCAAGTACTTGGAAAGGACCATCACCCCTTGGCAGCAATTTGGACTTCCTTTGAGCTGGAAACCGATCCTTTCGAAGATGCACCCACACCCAATCTCCGGGTTCAAGCACAAGCCTTCTTCTCCCTTTGTTTACCCTTTTTGCAACCTTTTGGTTCTTCTTTTCAAGCTTGATCCGCACCGTCTCATGCATTTTCTTCATTGCCTCGGCTCTTTTATTTCCATCTAAGCTGGTCATGAGATCACTAGACAAAGGAGTGAGATCTAAAGGGGTAAGGGGATTCAGGCCGTAAACACATTCAAAGGGAGTTATTCCCGTGCTCGAATGTATTACCCGGTTATATGCAAATTCCACCAAGGGTAGGTGATCTTCCCATGAAGTCAGTTTACCTTTAACCATAGAACGTAGCATAGACCCTAAGGTTCTATTTACTACCTCCGTTTGGCCATCGGTTTGTGGGTGGCAAGACGTGGAGAAAAGTAACTTCGTTCCAAGCCTACCCCATATGGACTTCCAAAAGAGACTTAGGAACTTGGAGTCCCTATCGCTCACAATAGTCCTCGGTACCCCGTGAAGCTTTACAACATGTTCAACAAATAATGAAGCTACACTACGAGCATCCTCGGTTTTAGCACATGGAATAAAATGAGCCATTTTTGAGAATCTATCAACAATAACAAAAATGCTATCTCGGCCCTTTCTAGTCCTTGGCAGCCCCAAAACAAAATCCATCGAAATGTCCAACCAAGGTCTAAGGGGAGTAGGGAGTGGGGTGTATAATCCTTGAGGTAGGAGACGAGATTTCACACTCCGGCAGGCCACGCATTGACTACAAATTTTAGTGACGTCTTTGCGCATTTTGGGCCAATAGAAGTTCTCCTCTAAGATTCCGAAGGTCTTGTCTACCCCAAAGTGCCCCATGAGGCCTCCGTCATGGGCCTCCCTCACAAATAATTCCCTCCAAGAACTAGAAGGAACACACAACCTCCTCCCTTTGAACAAATACCCATCGAACCGAGAGTAGGAGGAATGGTCATTCTCCTTATGATACGGGACAAATGGCCTTCTTATCTTTTGATGACATTTTTGGAGGCCAACACATAGAGACTCAAGACTTGGTCACCTCGAGAAAACAAGAACATGCATGGAGGACCCGTTTTGAGCATAACTTAAAGCAATCTCGCGTGTGGAAGATTGCTTGGAGAATTTAAGGTTGAGGACTCACGATTTTGGACCTTAATTAAGGGTATTTTGGACATTACACATGGTGTATTTACACGCCATGGCCGCCCCTCTCATTAAGGGCAAAGTGTTCTTGTTATCTTCATTTGTAATATATTATAAATAGGCCCCCTTAGTCTTATTTTCACTAGATTTTGGAAGGATGAAGAATTGAAAGACATAACTTCTCTCTTTTGAGAGTGTAACACCCTTAGTTGTAGGACTTGGAAAAGTCATCCTTAGCATAGGGCTTGGAAAAGCCAATATTGATCTTTGCTTGGAAACGGTAGATCTTGAGGCGAGTTCATTCCCTTGGTGGTCACCGTAAGAGTGTGGTTTTGATTGTTACATTCATTAGGGGTTAGTGTTGAAATACACTTGGTTCTTAATCTTGTAATAATCTTGGTCTCACTATCTATCTTTATTTTTCTTGCAAATCGTGTATGTGTTGTGTAGTGGACTGTTTTGGGGTCTTCGTTGAATCCGAAACTTGTATTATTGTTGTTCATCTTGTTCATCAAGTTTTGTAACTGTTTTGGTGTTAAAATATACTCTTGTATCTTGTATTCTTGTTGTTGGTAGCGAATCCGAGTGAGGTCTCCATCTTGGTCCTCGAATCCTTAAGGTTAGTGGACTGATTTGGTGTTTGTTTCGTGCTTCCCTAGTCAATCTCGTATCATTTGGTATCAAAGCATGGCTTGATATTGTTCCTACAAGATCAATCTTGGGCTTGCTTGTTAGAAAATTCAAAAAAAAAAAAGGGCAAGTGTTAAAAACTGAAAAAAAATCAAAAAGAAGCAAATCTGTCCATTTTGTGTTCTTGGCCGAAATTGTGTTATTGTTGTGTCTTGGCCGAGATTTTTACTTGTTTTGTTGTTTCTAGTGTTAGTTTTCTTCATCTCTAACACTCTTTAGTCTAAATCTAAGTTTGAGCTTACATTGTTGGTGTTGTATACGTGAACTTGGACTTGGCCGATTTGTTGTTGAACATTGTTGTGGTGGACTGTTTTGGCCTTGTGGCTTTCATCTTGTTGTTGTTATAAGCTTGGCCACGTGATATTGTTGTTAATTGGTGGATTGAGAACCATTTTGTTGAAGGTTTAGTTGTCTTGGCCAAGTGTTGGAGATATTGTTATTGTGGAATTTGGGAGTGGCCGTGTGAAAATTGTTGGTGTTCTTGGAGATTATTGTTGTAGTTCTTGGTGTTGTTGTTGTTGTTCTTGATGTTCATCACCACCTTCATATATTGTTGAAGATAAAGTGAATGTTAAATCTACAAAGTTGAAGGAAAGGGGTGTATTATTTGTTAGTCTTGAAAGACACTACAACCAACAAAGACCTATCAATCAAGTCTCAACCACTTTCCAACACTTTTCCATGATTTAAGGATCCATGTTTTAAGGAGAAGTACAATAAAGTCAAGTCTTGAAAACTTGAAATTGAAAAGGGCTCCAAGACTTGTTTGAATTTCCCTCCTTAAACAAATTCCACCAAAGTCCAAATTGAAAAATTGACCAAGACTTGAAATTGGACAACAAAAGTTGTGTGGGACCGAAACCAATACGTGACTGCCATGTCATCACTGCTACTGTTCACGCAATATTTTCGAGCTCAAAATTTTAGATTCTTAGTTTCATCTTATTGTTTCATTAGTTTCATGTCTTGATTCTAGAATTAATTAACAACTAGTAATCACCTACTTAGTTGTAGATTAATTATTGAATCCGTTTCTTCGTGTCTTCGTTGTTTGTGTGCTTTTCTCATTTTTAACTCGTAGTAACTTCTTTGTTTCAAGTTCGTAAGTGAATTTTATTTTTGTGTCTTGAGTCGATCAAACAAGAATCTATTCCGGCCACCAAGTAGAATTGACATCCTATTGACTACCGGAGTATAAACAACCTTTCAATATTTGTCGCTCCAATTGTGAGAATCACAAAGGTGAGTAAATACGAGTGTTAGTGAGAAGTTTTTACTACTAATCTTGTTTGTTCATTTTGTAGGTTTAAAAGGTGATATAAGGGGAATATGTCTTCGATAGCTGATACAAGAATTCCAAGGAACACAAGAATTGTCTCAAAACAGTCCACACACACTCCAAAAACAGTCCACTAATCTTAAGGATTTGAGGACCAAGATGGAGACCACTCTCGGATTCACTACAACAACAACAATACGAGATAACAATGGTGTATTTGACACCCAAAACAGCCACAAAACGTGATGAACAAGATGAACAACAATAACACAAGTTTCGGATTCAACAAAGACCCCAAAACAGTCCACGATTTGCAAGAAAAATAAAGATAGATAGTGAGACATAAACTACAATAAGACCCAAGAACCCAAAGATATATTAAATCTAAAGACCCCTAGAACTTACGATAGCAACACCACACTCTTACGGTGACCACCAAGGGAATGAACTCGCCTCAAGATCTACCGTTTCCAAACAAAGATCAATATTGGCTTTTCCAAGCCCTATGCTAAAGATGACTTTTCCAAGTCCTGCCACTAAGTGTGTACACTCTCAAAAGAGAGAAGATATTTCTTTCAATTCTTCATTATCAAAAATCTGAAAACTAATGAAAATAAGACTAAGGGGGCCTTTTTATAGTGTATTACAAAGAAGACAAAAGACCACTTTGCCCTTAATGAGAGGGGCGGCCATGGTGTGTAAATACACCATGTGTAATGTCCAAAATACCCTTAATTAGGGTCCAAAACCGTGAGTCCTCAACCTTAAATTCTCCAAGCAATCTTCCACACGCGAGATTGCTTTAAGTAGCACTCAAAACGGGTCCTCCATGCATGTTCTTGTTTTCCCGAGGTGACCAAGTCTTGAGTCTCTATGTGTTGGCCTCCAACAATGTCATCAAAAGATAAGATGGCCATTTGTCCCGTATCATCCTCCCCTTCTTGAAAAGGATTCGACCTCGAATCCAAACCTTGCAAAACCGAAGAGAGGACAAACAAATACAAATTCCTCATGGCATGAGGGTTAGGGTTAGCATTACAAATCATCTCAACATGCCAAGGTTGCACATATTTGCAATATAACCAAGAATCCTTTGAAATGAATATTAAAAACTCAATAAAAGATGTGCAAAGGATTTGGTTATAGGATACATCAAAAGTAACACTTTGCTTGTCATGTTGACCAAGCAACAAGTTTGGTGCACCAACATCACCATTTCTAAATTTGGCACCGGGGTCAAATGGGAAAAGTGGCCATAGACACGGGTCTCGACAACACTTCCCTTTCCCGTGGTCTACACCTAAACTAAATGACATACTCTCTACAATAACATACATATCATCCAAATCAAATAGAGAGTAGAGAAAGGTATCACTCAAATCGACTTCTACTAAGGTGCTCTCATGTGTGTACTCACTACTAGTTTCCCAATAATCACCATGAGTACTCTCAACAATGAAATCACACAAAGTAGAAGAAGAAGTAGCTTCCACAACTACACATTCCTTACCCTTAAGAGTACTCTCATCTTCCAAGAAGAGATTTCCCTCTTTAGGAGGAATGTTGTCACACCATAGTGGGTTAGCATATAGGCTATAGCTTCCAAGGCAAGCTATACCGTCAAGTTCTCCACTAGGTTCATTAGGAGTGTTTAAATCATCTTCAAACAAGACATTATACCTAAAAAGAGTGTGATCTACCTCACGGACAGATTTGGAACAAGAAAGTTCCTCACTCTCTAAATGATCAATATCAAGTTTCAAGGATGTTTCAAACACAATATTACCCCAAGAAGAGCTCTCGGGTTCATTCTCACTTTGTTGACCAACATTTTCAAATATTTCACTCACTTGAGTCCTATTAAGCACATCACACACATACTCAAGTGGTGGACAGTTTTCACGAACAAGTTGATCAACACCCATTACACAAGACGAGGTACTTCCATTCAACATATAGGCTTCAACACTAGGTGGACATAAATTGATCTCACAAGAGGAGTCAATTTCGTCATCAATAGGATCAACTAGTGTATCCACACTCACAATATGTACATCATCAATAAGAGGCAAGGAATCATTAGACTCATAAATAAGTAAGCTACTACTCACACTCAATGGACTACTAGTCATACAATTATCATTCACATGCATTAAAGTGTAAGAGTTAGCTATTTTACCTTGAAGATCTTGAGTGGACTCTTCCTTGCCGTGAGGTGAAGGTCCTCCACAAGCTTGGGCAGCAACTTCCTTTTGGCATTGTTCGCCTTCGCTTGCCATGTTGGTACCTACACAAATGTCCTTAGAAATGGAAGGACAACCAATGTTAGCACGGTTTGGTGGTAATCCCCTCACTTCGCTCAACACAACCTCTCCTTTTTCCACTCTCGGATTACCACCTTTCACTCCCTTACTCCTCTCAATCTTTTGTCTCTCATAATAATTTGAATTGGAGTAGGTAGGAACTTCTTTTTGCGGCCCGGGCAGAATGTACGTCTCGAGGCAATTTCCCCATCGGTCTCTTACAATATTAGGCCAATTTTTCACGTTAGGAACTTGATGTCGTGCAAACCAATCGTCACCCAAGCTCATATGACCGTAGGTTAAGGAGAAAACATCGCACCACACCTCCTCATGGTAATCAAATTGGGAGAAGACAACTTTTACCCTCTCGGTAACCTTGAACTCGCCCAAGTAGTATGGAACAAGTAAAGGCTCTCGCAATAACCCCAAGTAATCAACCATGGACGGAAGAATATAGTTTCCATAGTACCTATCATTCAACACCATAAGGCAGCCCGGTATCCCACAAATAGTCACCTTTCCGGAGTGTACACTCCTTCTTGGATCTACATTGTAAGGTATACGAGTACCCCTTAGTTTTGGAGATGCATATCCTCTTCTTCTCATTGGACAACCTCCACTAGAGTTAGTATAACCATTCACACTATATCGACTTTGATAAGAAGTACTACAAGGTGGAGAATATGGATCTTCATACTCCTCACGTGTACCCTCATCATAGCTCTCATAGGCTTTGCAAACAAAAGGGTTATACCTAACACCAAATCTAGGTTCGGAGTAAGAAGTGTAAGACTCCTCACATGCCCCAACATCATCATAAGATCCATCACGAGGTCCTACATCATCTCCAAAGTTACCATAAGCACTAGGCACTTCATTCACCTCATTTTCTCCCTTAAAACAGTAACTTTCAAATCTGCCCAAGTCTCGATCATGGCTATTTTCATAGCCTCCGCAATCTCCCTCAACTTCGTAGCCATAAAACCCTTCACTACAATCATAGTCTCCCATGTTGTAGTCACAATAATCCCCGGCTATCGAAGACATGTTCCCCTTATATCACCCTTTAAACCTACAAAATGAACAAACAAGATTAGTAGTAAAGCTCCTCACCAACACTCGTATACACTCACCTTTGTGATCCTCACAATTGGAGCGGCGAATATTGAAAGTTGCTTATACTCCGGTAGTCAATAGGATGTCAATTCTACTTGGCGGCCGGAATAGATTCTTGTTTGATCGACTCAAGACACAAAAATAAAATTCACTTATGAACTTGAAACAAAGAAGTTACTACGAGTTAAAAATGAGAAAAGCACACAAACAACGAAGACACGAAGAAACGGATTCAATAATTAATCTACAACTAAGTAGGTGATTACTAGTTGTTAATTAATTCTAGAATCAAGACATGAAACTAATGAAACTATAAGATGAAACTAAGAATCTAAAATTTTGAGCTCGGAAATATTGCGTGAACAGTAGCAGTGATGACATGGCAGTCACGTATTGGTTTCGGTCCCACACACTTTTGTTGTCCAATTTCAAGTCTTGGTCAATTTTTCAATTTGGACTTTGGTGGAATTTGTTTAAGGAGGGAAATTCAAACAAGTCTTGGAGCCCTTTTCAATTTCAAGTTTTCAAGACTTGACTTTATTGTACTTCTCCTTAAAACATGGATCCGTAAATCATGGAAAAGTGTTGGAAAGTGGTTGAGACTTGATTGATAGGTCTTTGTTGGTTGTAGTGTCTTTCAAGACTAACAAATAGTACACCTTTTTCCTTCAACTTTTTGGATTTAGCATTCACTTTATCTTCAACAATATATGAAGGTGGTGATGAACATCAATAACAACAACAACAATACCAAGAACTACAACAATAATCTCCAAGAACACCAACAATTTTTCACACGGCCACTCCCAAATTCCACAATAACAATATCTCCAACACTTGGCCAAGACAACTACACCTTCAACAAAATGGTTCTCAATCCACCAATTAACAACAATATCACGTGGCCAAGCTTATAACAACAACAAGATGAAAACCACAAGGCCAAAACAGTTCACCACAACAAGGTCAACAATCTCACGGCTAAGACCACAAAGATAGCAACAACAATCGACTAAGTCCCCTTTGTGTTGTGTTTTCGATTTTACAAATGGTGAAAGGTGTGATGAACAACAAGAATACAACAACAACCTTTCAAGATCTACAACACCACCACAACACAAGGCCTTCAACTCGGTCAAGGCTAGAACAACAACAACATCCAATCGGCCACACTTGTCCACAACAATAATATTAACAATTCAAGCTCAAGTTTGGATCGACTCAAAGTGTTAGTGAGGAACAAATCTAACACTACAAACATACAAGACAAGTAAAATACTCCTAGACCTAGACTCAAGAACAAATCTCGGCCAAGAACACCACAAGAACACAATTTCGGCCAAGACAACAACAATGGACAGATTGCAATTTTCTGAAATTTTCAGATTTCAACCTTTTTTTTTTTTGTAGTTTTCAAGTCTCAAGCCCAAGATTGATCTTGTTAGAACAAAATCAAAGATGGCTCTGATACCAAATGATACAAGAATTCCAAGGAACACAAGAATTGTCTCAAAACAGTCCACACACACTCCAAAAACAGTCCACTAATCTTAAGGATTTGAGGACCAAGATGGAGACCACTCTCGGATTCACTACAACAACAACAATACGAGATAACAATGGTGTATTTGACACCCAAAACAGCCACAAAACGTGATGAACAAGATGAACAACAATAACACAAGTTTCGGATTCAACAAAGACCCCAAAACAGTCCACGATTTGCAAGAAAAATAAAGATAGATAGTGAGACATAAACTACAATAAGACCCAAGAACCCAAAGATATATTAAATCTAAAGACCCCTAGAACTTACGATAGCAATACCACACTCTTACGGTGACCACCAAGGGAATGAACTCGCCTCAAGATCTACCGTTTCCAAACAAAGATCAATATTGGCTTTTCCAAGCCCTATGCTAAAGATGACTTTTCCAAGTCCTACCACTAAGTGTGTACACTCTCAAAAGAGAGAAGATATTTCTTTCAATTCTTCATTATCAAAAATCTGAAAACTAATGAAAATAAGACTAAGGGGGCCTTTTTATAGTGTATTACAAAGAAGACAAAAGACCACTTTGCCCTTAATGAGAGGGGCGGCCATGGTGTGTAAATACACCATGTGTAATGTCCAAAATACCCTTAATTAGGGTCCAAAACCGTGAGTCCTCAACCTTAAATTCTCCAAGCAATCTTCCACACGCGAGATTGCTTTAAGTAGCACTCAAAACGGGTCCTCCATGCATGTTCTTGTTTTCCCGAGGTGACCAAGTCTTGAGTCTCTATGTGTTGGCCTCCAACAATGTCATCAAAAGATAAGATGGCCATTTGTCCCGTATCAAGTTTTCAGATTTTTGATAATGAAGAATTGAAAGAAATATCTTCTCTCTTTTGAGAGTGAACACACTTAGTGGTAGGACTTGGAAAAGTCATCTTTAGCATAGGGCTTGGAAAAGCCAATATTGATCTTTGTTTGGAAACGGTAGATCTTGAGGCGAGTTCATTCCCTTGGTGGTCACCGTAAGAGTGTGGTGTTGCTATCGTAAGTTCTAGGGGTCTTTAGATTTAATATATCTTTGGGTTCTTGGGTCTTATTGTAGTTTATGTCTCACTATCTATCTTTATTTTTCTTGCAAATCGTGGACTGTTTTGGGGTCTTTGTTGAATCCGAAACTTGTGTTATTGTTGTTCATCTTGTTCATCACGTTTTGTGGCTGTTTTGGGTGTCAAATACACCATTGTTATCTCGTATTGTTGTTGTTGTAGTGAATCCGAGAGTGGTCTCCATCTTGGTCCTCAAATCCTTAAGATTAGTGGACTGTTTTTGGAGTGTGTGTGGACTGTTTTGAGACAATTCTTGTGTCCCTTGTATTTCTTGTATCAACGGGGTACCGAGGACTATTGTGAGCGATAGGGACTCCAAGTTCCTAAGTCTCTTTTGGAAGTCCATGTGGGGTAGGCTTGGAACGAAGTTACTTTTCTCCACGTCTTGCCACCCACAAACCGATGGCCAAACGGAGGTAGTAAATAGAACCTTAGGGTCTATGCTACGTTCTATGGTTAAAGGTAAACTGACTTCATGGGAAGATCACCTACCCTTGGTGGAATTTGCATACAACCGGGTAATACATTCGAGCACGGGAATAACTCCCTTTGAATGTGTTTACGGCCTGAATCCCCTTACCCCTTTAGATCTCACTCCTTTGTCTAGTGATCTCATGACCAGCTTAGATGGAAATAAAAGAGCCGAGGCAATGAAGAAAATGCATGAGACGGTGCGGATCAAGCTTGAAAAGAAGAACCAAGAGGTTGCAAAAAGGGTAAACAAAGGGAGAAGAAGGCTTGTGCTTGAACCCAGAGATTGGGTGTGGGTGCATCTTCGAAAGGATCGGTTTCCAGCTCAAAGGAAGTCCAAATTGCTGCCAAGGGGTGATGGTCCGTTCCAAGTACTTGAGAGAATCAATGACAACGCCTACAAGATTGACCTTCCACCGGAATATCAAGTGCACAACACTTTCAACGTTGGTGATCTCTCCCTCGTGGATGCGGTTGAAGATGACCAAATGCTGAATTTGAGGTCAAATTCCTCTCAAGATGGAGAGGATGATACGGTTTGGGCAGCCTCCACAGGTACACGGCCTTTCACACGAAGCCAAGCTCGGGAATTACAAGAACTCCAAGCTTTGTTCATGCAAATGGCCGTGTGTGAGTTGGTGATTGAACCAACCAAGGACCTAAACGTTTTTATGTGTGAAGAGAGGTCTTAATGTGTAATAAACTACTCTTCAAGGTTGGCACAAGAAGCAAGGGCGGATGGGTCATTTTACCCCTTTTGTTTGTAGTATAAATAGAACATGTTGGAGAGTTATTTCTTAGTTTTTGGAATGCTGATTTTGTAACCTAAAAACACTAAACATTTCTCTCTCTCTTCCACTCTTAGAAGCCGCCCCTATTATCTCACAAGTAGAGGGATAATTGTGTTGTCTCTTTGGCTAGAAACAAGGGTTTTGAGGTCGTTGAGTGCCTCTTGGTCCTCGTAAGAACTTGGTGTTTATATTCATTAGACTTAGGGTCCTCTCTTGATGTAGGGTTCTTAGTTTCTTGAATGTTATATGTCAAGTTATCTATCTTTCTTTATCTTGTTGTTGTTGTTGATTTTGTTATCTTAAAGTCTAGTGAAGCCGTGTGGGGCTCTTTTCGATTCACTAGCATTGTTATCTATCTTGTTGTCCTTGTGTTGTTGGACTGAAAAACCGAAACTTAAACTTGTTGTTCTTGTGTTGTTGGACTGAAATCCGAGCCTACTTGAAGCTCTTGGTGTTGTTGGTTTGATTTTGTATCAATGAGTCCGTGTGCTGTTCCGGTGCTTTTGGTACCGAAGAAGGACGGAACTTGGCGCATGTGCGTCGATTGTAGAGCCATCAACAAAATCACTATAAGGTATCGTCATCCAATCCCTAGACTAGATGATATGTTAGATGAGCTCCACGGATCTTGTTTGTTTTCTAAAGTGGACCTTAGGAGTGGCTATCACCAAATTCGCATGCAACCCGGTGATGAGTGGAAGACCGCATTCAAGACCAAATTCGGTCTATATGAGTAGCTGGTCATGCCCTTCGGCCTCACCAATGCTCCTAGCACCTTTATGAGGCTAATGAATCATGTAATGAAGCCTTATATTGGAAAGTTTGTGGTGGTTTACTTTGATGATGTGTTGGTGTATAGTAAATCTATTGATGATCATGTAATACATTTGAGATGTGTGTTTGATGTGCTCCGAAATGAGAAGCTGTATGCCAACATGGAGAAGTGTTCTTTTGGTGTTGATAAGGTTATATTCTTGGGTTTTTCGTGAGCTCAAGGGGTGTGGAAGTGGACGATTCCAAGATAGACTCTATTCGAAGTTGGCCGACCCCTAAAACTATTGGAGAAATCCGAAGTTTCCACGGGTTGGCAAGCTTTTATAGGAGGTTTGTCAAAGGATTTAGTTCCATAGCAGCCCCCTTGACCGAGATAATTAGAAAGGACGGACCCTTTAAATGGGGTGATGAGCAAGCTAGGGCTTTTGAGGCCTTGAAAGCTACGCTCATCTCGGCGCCTTTATTGCAATTGCCCGATTTTGATAAGATGTTTGAAGTAGAGTGTGATGCTAGTAAGGTTGGCATCGGGGCTGTTTTGATGCAAGAAGGTAAGCCCGTTGCTTATTTCAGTGAAAAGCTCAAAGGGGCAACTCTTAATTACTCAACTTATGATTTGGAGTTGTACGCCCTTGTTAGAGCTTTGGGAAATTGGCAACATTATTTGTGGCCTAAGGAGTTTGTGATACGAACGGACCATGAGTCGTTGAAACACCTTAAGAGCCAAGAAACGTTGAATAGGCGTCATGCTAAGTGGATTGAGTTCATCGAGACTTTCCCTTATGTAATTCATTACAAAAGGGGAAAGGAAAATGTTGTTGCCGATGCCTTGTCTAGGAAGCATGTGCTTGTTGCTACCTTGTCTTCGAAATTGATGGGTTTTGAGAGCTTGCGGTTGTTGTATCCCGAGGATCCTACCTTTGCTCCTATTTTTAGGGAATGTGAAGAGTGGGGAAGGGACCGTTGGCTTAAGGTGATACGAGATTGACTAGGGAAGCACGAAACAAACACCAAATCAGTCCACTAACCTTAAGGATTCGAGGACCAAGATGGAGACCTCACTCGGATTCGCTACCAACAACAAGAATACAAGATACAAGAGTATATTTTAACACCAAAACAGTTACAAAACGTGATGAACAAGATGAACAACAATAATACAAGTTTCAGATTCAACGAAGACCCCAAAACAGTCCACTACACAACACATACACGATTTGCAAGAAAAATAAAGATAGATAGTGAGACCAAGATTATTACAAGATTAAGAACCAAGTGTATTTCAACACTAACCCCTAATGAATGTAACAATCAAAACCACACTCTTACGGTGACCACCAAGGGAATGAACTCGCCTCAAGATCTACCGTTTCCAAGCAAAGATCAATATTGGCTTTTCCAAGCCCTATGCTAAGGATGACTTTTCCAAGTCCTACAACTAAGGGTGTTACACTCTCAAAAGAGAGAAGTTATGTCTTTCAATTCTTCATCCTTCCAAAATCTAGTGAAAATAAGACTAAGGGGGCCTATTTATAATATATTACAAATGAAGATAACAAGACCACTTTGCCCTTAATGAGAGGGGCGGCCATGGCGTGTAAATACACCATGTGTAATGTCCAAAATACCCTTAATTAAGGTCCAAAACCGTGAGTCCTCAACCTTAAATTCTCCAAGCAATCTTCCACACGCGAGATTGCTTTAAGTTATGCTCAAAACGGGTCCTCCATGCATGTTCTTGTTTTCTCGAGGTGACCAAGTCTTGAGTCTCTATGTGTTGGCCTCCAAAAATGTCATCAAAAGATAAGAAGGCCATTTGTCCCGTATCATCCTCCCCTTCTTGAAAGGGATTCGACCTCGAATCCAAACCTTGCAAAACCGAAAAGAGGACCAACAAATGCAAACTCCTCATGGCATGAGGGTTAGGGTTAGCATAACAAATCATCTCAACATGCCAAGGTTGCACATATTTGCAATATAACCAAGAATCCTTTGAAAGGAATATTAAAAACTCAATAAAAGATGTACAAAGGATTTGGTTATAGGATACATCAAGAGTGCCACTTTGCTTGTCATGTAGACCAAGTAGCAAGTTTGGTGCACCAGCATCACCATTTCTAAATTTGGCACCGGGGTCAAATGGGAAAAGTGGCCATAGACACGGGTCTCGATAACACTTCCCTTTCCCGTGGTCTACACCCAAACTAAATGACATATTTTCTACAATAACATACATATCATCCAAAGCAAATAGAGAGTAGAGAAAGGTATCACTCAAATCGGCTTCTACTAAGGTGCTCTCATGTGTGTACTCACTATTAGTTTCCCAATAATCACCATGAGTACTCTCAATAATGAAATCACACAAAGTAGAAGAAGAAGTAGCTTCCGCAACTACACATTCCTTACCCTTAAGAGTTCTCTCATCTTCCAAGAAGAGATTTCCCTCTCTAGGAGGAATGTTGTCACACCATAGTGGGTTAGCATATAGGCTATAGCTTCCAAGGCAAGCTATACCATCATTTTCACCACTAGGTTCATTAGGAGTGTTTAAATCATCTTCAAACAAGACATTATACATAAAAAGAGTGTGATCTACCTCACGGACAGATTTGGAACAAGCAAGTTCCTCACTCTCTAAATGATCAACATCAAGTTTCAAGGATGTTTCAAACACAACATTACCCCAAGAAGAGCTCTCGGGTTCATTCTCACTTTGATCAACATTTTCAACATCATCACATACTTGAGGTTCATTAATTACATCATACACATCCTCAAGTGGTGGGTAATTTTCACACATAAGTTGATCAACACAAATTTCAGAAGATAACGTACTTTCATTCAACATAATGGTTTCAACACTAGGTGGACATAAATTGATCTTACAAGAAGAGTCTATTCGGTCATCAATAGGATCAACTAGTGTATCCACACTCACAACATGTACATCATCATCAAGTGGCAAAGAAACAATACACTCACATATAGGCAAGCTACAACTCACACTCAATGGGCTACTAGCCACACAATTATCATTCACATGTACAAAAGTGTAAGAGTTTGCCATTTTACCTTGAAGTCCTTGAGTAGATTCTTCTTTGTCATGGTGTGAAGGTCCTCCAAAAGTTTGGGCAGCAACTTCCTTTTGGCATTGTTCTTCTTCGCTTGCCATGTTGGTACCTACACAAATGTCCTTAGAAATAGAAGGACAACCAATGTTAGCATAGTTTGGGGGTAATCCTCTTACTTTGCTCCACACAACCTCTCCTTTTTCCACTCTCGGATTACCACCCTGCACTCCCTTACTCCTCTCAATCTTTTGTCTCTCATAATAATTCGGATTGGAGTAGGTAGGCATTTCTCTTCGTGGCTTAGGCAGCAAGTAAGTCACGAGGCGATTCCCCCACTGGTCTCTTATAATATTTGGCCAATTTTGCACGTTTGGAACTCTATGTTGTGCAAACCAATTGGCACCTAAGCATACATGACCGTGTGTCAATGAAAGAATATCGCACCACACCTTCTCATGGTATTCAAATTAGGAGAAGACAACCTTGACCCTCTCGGTAACCTTAAACCCATCCAAGAAGTATGGAACAAGTAAAGGCTCACGAAACAACCCCAAGTAGTCAACCATGGATGGAACGATGTAGTTTCTATGGTACCTATCATTTAGCTCAATGAGGCAGCCCGGTATCCCACACATGGTCACCTTTCCGGAGTGTACACTCCTTCTTGGATCTACATTGTAAGGCATACGAGTACCCCTTAGTTTTGGAGATGCATACCCTCTTCTTCTCATTGGACAACCTCCACTAGAGCTAGTATAACCATTCACACTATATCGACTTTGATAAGAAGTACTACAAGGTGGAGAATATGGATCTTCATACTCCTCATGTGTACCCTCATCATAGCTCTCATAAGCTTTGCAAACAAAAGGGTTATACCTAACACCAAATCTAGGTTCGGAGTAAGAAGTGTAAGACTCCTCACATGCCCCAACATCATCATAAGATCCATCACGAGGTCCTACATCATCTCCAAAGTTACCATAAGCACTAGGCACTTCATTCACCTCATTTTCTCCCTTTAAACAGTAACTTTCAAATCTGCCCAAGTCTCGATCATGGCTATTTTCATAGCCTCCGCAATCTCCCTCAACTTCGTAGCCATAAAACCCTTCACTACAATCATAGTCTCCCATGTTGTAGTCACAATAATCCCCGGCTATTGATACGGGACAAATGGCCATCTTATCTTTTGATGACATTGTTGGAGGCCAACACATAGAGACTCAAGACTTGGTCACCTCGGGAAAACAAGAACATGCATGGAGGACCCGTTTTGAGTGCTACTTAAAGCAATCTCGCGTGTGGAAGATTGCTTGGAGAATTTAAGGTTGAGGACTCACGGTTTTGGACCCTAATTAAGGGTATTTTGGACATTACACATGGTGTATTTACACACCATGGCCGCCCCTCTCATTAAGGGCAAAGTGGTCTTTTGTCTTCTTTGTAATACACTATAAAAAGGCCCCCTTAGTCTTATTTTCATTAGTTTTCAGATTTTTGATAATGAAGAATTGAAAGAAATATCTTCTCTCTTTTGAGAGTGTACACACTTAGTGGTAGGACTTGGAAAAGTCATCTTTAGCATAGGGCTTGGAAAAGCCAATATTGATCTTTGTTTGGAAACGGTAGATCTTGAGGCGAGTTCATTCCCTTGGTGGTCACCGTAAGAGTGTGGTGTTGCTATCGTAAGTTCTAGGGGTCTTTAGATTTAATATATCTTTGGGTTCTTGGGTCTTATTGTAGTTTATGTCTCACTATCTATCTTTATTTTTCTTGCAAATCGTGGACTGTTTTGGGGTCTTTGTTGAATCCGAAACTTGTGTTATTGTTGTTCATCTTGTTCATCACGTTTTGTGGCTGTTTTGGGTGTCAAATACACCATTGTTATCTCGTATTGTTGTTGTTGTAGTGAATCCGAGAGTGGTCTCCATCTTGGTCCTCAAATCCTTAAGATTAGTGGACTGTTTTTGGAGTGTGTGTGGACTGTTTTGAGACAATTCTTGTGTTCCTTGGAATTCTTGTATCAAAACTAATGAAAATAAGACTAAGGGGGCCTTTTTATAGTGTATTACAAAGAAGACAAAAGACCACTTTGCCCTTAATGAGAGGGGCGGCCATGGTGTGTAAATACACCATGTGTAATGTCCAAAATACCCTTAATTAGGGTCCAAAACCGTGAGTCCTCAACCTTAAATTCTCCAAGCAATCTTCCACACGCGAGATTGCTTTAAGTAGCACTCAAAACGGGTCCTCCATGCATGTTCTTGTTTTCCCGAGGTGACCAAGTCTTGAGTCTCTATGTGTTGGCCTCCAACAATGTCATCAAAAGATAAGATGGCCATTTGTCCCGTATCATCCTCCCCTTCTTGAAAAGGATTCGACCTCGAATCCAAACCTTGCAAAACCGAAGAGAGGACAAACAAATACAAATTCCTCATGGCATGAGGGTTAGGGTTAGCATTACAAATCATCTCAACATGCCAAGGTTGCACATATTTGCAATATAACCAAGAATCCTTTGAAATGAATATTAAAAACTCAATAAAAGATGTGCAAAGGATTTGGTTATAGGATACATCAAAAGTAACACTTTGCTTGTCATGTTGACCAAGCAACAAGTTTGGTGCACCAACATCACCATTTCTAAATTTGGCACCGGGGTCAAATGGGAAAAGTGGCCATAGACACGGGTCTCGACAACACTTCCCTTTCCCGTGGTCTACACCTAAACTAAATGACATACTCTCTACAATAACATACATATCATCCAAATCAAATAGAGAGTAGAGAAAGGTATCACTCAAATCGACTTCTACTAGGGTGCTCTCATGTGTGTACTCACTACTAGTTTCCCAATAATCACTATGAGTACTCTCAACAAAGAAATCACACAAAGTAGAAGAAGGAGTAGCTTCCGCAACTACACATTCCTTACCCTTAAGAGTACTCTCATCTTCCAAGAAGAGATTTCCCTCTTTAGGAGGAATGTTGTCACACCATAGTGGGTTAGCATATAGGCTATAGCTTCCAAGGCAAGCTATACCGTCATTTTCACCACTAGGTTCATTAGAAGTGTTTAAATCATCTTCAAACAAGACATTACACCTAAAGAGAGTGTGATCTACCTCACGGACAGATTTGGAATAAGCAAGTTCCTCGCACTCTAAATGATCAATATCAAGTTTCAAGGATGTTCCAAACACAAGATTACCCCAAGAAGAGATCTCGGGTTCACCCCCACTTTGTTGACCAACATTTTTAAATACTTCACTCACTTGAGTCCTATTAAGCACATCACACACATACTCAAGTGGGGAACAATTTTCACCAACAAGTTGATCAACACCAATTACACAAGACGATGTACTTCCGTTCAACATATAAGCTTCAACACTAGGTGGACATAAATTGATCTTACAAGAAGAGTCAATTTCGTCATCAATAGGATCAACTAGTGTATCCAAACTCTCAATATGTACATCATCAACAAGAGGCAAGGAATCATTAGACTCATAAATAAGTAAGCTACTACTCACACTCAATGGCTTACTAGCCACACAATTGTCATTCACATGCACTAAAGTGTAAGAGTTAGCTATTTTACCTTTAAGATCTTGAGTAGACTCTTCCTTGCCGTGAGGTGAAGGTCCTCCACAAGCTTGGGCAGCAACTTCCTTTTGGCATTGTTCGCCTTCGCTTGCCATGTTGGTACCTACACAAATGTCCTTAGAAATGGAAGGACAACCAATGTTAGCACGGTTTGGTGGTAATCCCCTCACTTCGCTCAACACAACCTCTCCTTTTTCCACTCTCGGATTACCACCTTTCACTCCCTTACTCCTCTCAATCTTTTGTCTCTCATAATAATTTGAATTGGAGTAGGTAGGAACTTCTTTTTGCGGCCCGGGCAGAATGTACGTCTCGAGGCAATTTCCCCATCGGTCTCTTACAATATTAGGCCAATTTTTCACGTTAGGAACTTGATGTCGTGCAAACCAATCGGCACCCAAGCTCATATGACCATAGGTTAAGGAGAAAACATCGCACCACACCTCCTCATGGTAATCAAATTGGGAGAAGACAACTTTTACCCTCTCGGTAACCTTGAACTCGCCCAAGTAGTATGGAACAAGTAAAGGTTCTCGCAATAACCCCAAGTGATCAACCATGGACGGAAAAATGTAGTTTCCATAGTACCTATCATTCAACACCATAAGGCAGCCCGGTATCCCACAAATAGTCACCTTTCCGGAGTGTACACTCCTTCTTGGATCTACATTGTAAGGCATACGAGTACCCCTTAGTTTTGGAGATGCATATCCTCTTCTTCTCATTGGACAACCTCCGCTAGAGCTAGTATAACCATTCACACTATATCGACTTTGATAAGAAGTACTACAAGGGGGAGAATATGGATCTTCATACTCCTCACGTGTACCCTCATCATAGCTCTCATAAGCTTTGCAAACAAAAGGGTTATACCTAACACCAAATCTAGGTTCGGAGTAAGAAGTGTAAGACTCCTCACATGCCCCAACATCATCACAAGATCCATCACTAGGCCCTACATCATCTCCAAAGTTACCATAAGCACTAGGCACTTCATTCACCTCATTTTCTCCCTTAAAACAGTAACTTTCAAATCTGCCCAAGTCTCGAGTATGGCTATTTTCATAGCCTCCGCAATCTCCCTCAACTTCGTAGCCATAAAACCCTTCACTACAATCATAGTCTCCCATGTTGTAGTCACAATAATCCCCGGCTATCGAAGACATGTTCCCCTTATATCACCCTTTAAACCTACAAAATGAACAAACAAGATTAGTAGTAAAGCTCCTCACCAACACTCGTATACACTCACCTTTGTGATCCTCACAATTGGAGCGGCGAATATTGAAAGTTGCTTATACTCCGGTAGTCAATAGGATGTCAATTCTACTTGGCGGCCGGAATAGATTCTTGTTTGATCGACTCAAGACACAAAAATAAAATTCACTTATGAACTTGAAACAAAGAAGTTACTACGAGTTAAAAATGAGAAAAGCACACAAACAACGAAGACACGAAGAAACGGATTCAATAATTAATCTACAACTAAGTAGGTGATTACTAGTTGTTAATTAATTCTAGAATCAAGACATGAAACTAATGAAACTATAAGATGAAACTAAGAATCTAAAATTTTGAGCTCGGAAATATTGCGTGAACAGTAGCAGTGATGACATGGCAGTCACGTATTGGTTTCGGTCCCACACAACTTTTGTTGTCCAATTTCAAGTCTTGGTCAATTTTTCAATTTGGACTTTGGTGGAATTTGTTTAAGGAGGGAAATTCAAACAAGTCTTGGAGCCCTTTTCAATTTCAAGTTTTCAAGACTTGACTTTATTGTACTTCTCCTTAAAACATGGATCCGTAAATCATGGAAAAGTGTTGGAAAGTGGTTGAGACTTGATTGATAGGTCTTTGTTGGTTGTAGTGTCTTTCAAGACTAGCAAATAATACACCTTTTTCCTTCAACTTTTTGGATTTAGCATTCACTTTATCTTCAACAATATATGAAGGTGGTGATGAACATCAAGAACAACAACAACAACAACAAGAACTACAACAATAATCTTCAAGAACACCAACAATTTTTCACACGGCCAACTCCAATTCCACAATAACAATATCTCCAACACTAGGCCAAGACAACCACAACTTCAACAAAATGGTTTTCAATCCACCAATTAACAACAATATCACGTGGCCAAGCTTATAACAACAACAAGATGAAAACCACAAGGCCAAAACAGTTCACCACAACAAGGTCAACAATCTCACGGCTAAGACCACAAGGATAGCAACAACAATCGACTAAGTCCCCTTTGTGTTGTGTTTTCGATTTTACAAATGGTGAAAGGTGTGATGAACAAGAGGAATACAACAACAACCTTTCAAGATCTACAACACCACCACAACACAAGGCCTTCAACTCGGTCAAGGCTAGAACAACAACAACATCCAATCGGCCACACTTGTTCACAACAATAATATTAACAATTCAAGCTCAAGTTTGGATCGACTCAAAGTGTTAGTGAGGAACAAAACTAACACTACAAACACACAAGACAAGTAAAATACTCCTAGACCTAGACTCAAGAACAAATCTCGGCCAAGAACACCACAAGAACACAATTTCGGCCAAGACAACAACAATGGACAGATTGCAATTTTCTGAAATTTTCAGATTTCAACTTTTTTTTTTTTGTAGTTTTCAAGTCTCAAGCCCAAGATTGATCTTGTTAGAACAAAATCGAAGATGGCTTTGATACCAAATGATACAAGAAATACAAGGGACACAAGAATTGTCTCAAAACAGTCCACACACACTCCAAAAACAGTCCACTAATCTTAAGGATTTGAGGACCAAGATGGAGACCACTCTCGGATTCACTACAACAACAACAATACGAGATAACAATGGTGTATTTGACACCCAAAACAGCCACAAAACGTGATGAACAAGATGAACAACAATAACACAAGTTTCGGATTCAACAAAGACCCCAAAACAGTCCACGATTTGCAAGAAAAATAAAGATAGATAGTGAGACATAAACTACAATAAGACCCAAGAACCCAAAGATATATTAAATCTAAAGACCCCTAGAACTTACGATAGCAACACCACACTCTTACGGTGACCACCAAGGGAATGAACTCGCCTCAAGATCTACCGTTTCCAAACAAAGATCAATATTGGCTTTTCCAAGCCCTATGCTAAAGATGACTTTTCCAAGTCCTACCACTAAGTGTGTTCACTCTCAAAAGAGAGAAGATATTTCTTTCAATTCTTCATTATCAAAAATCTGAAAACTAATGAAAATAAGACTAAGGGGGCCTTTTTATAGTGTATTACAAAGAAGACAAAAGACCACTTTGCCCTTAATGAGAGGGGCGGCCATGGTGTGTAAATACACCATGTGTAATGTCCAAAATACCCTTAATTAGGGTCCAAAACCGTGAGTCCTCAACCTTAAATTCTCCAAGCAATCTTCCACACGCGAGATTGCTTTAAGTAGCACTCAAAACGGGTCCTCCATGCATGTTCTTGTTTTCCCGAGGTGACCAAGTCTTGAGTCTCTATGTGTTGGCCTCCAACAATGTCATCAAAAGATAAGATGGCCATTTGTCCCGTATCACCCGTGAAGCTTTACAACATGTTCAACAAATAATGAAGCTACACTACGAGCATCCTCGGTTTTAGTACATGGAATAAAATGAGCCATTTTAGAGAATCTATCAACAATAACAAAAATGCTATCTCGGCCCTTTCTAGTCCTTGGCAGCCCCAAAACAAAATCCATCGAAATGTCCAACCAAGGTCTAAGGGGAGTAGGGAGTGGGGTGTATAATCCTTGAGGTAGGAGACGAGATTTCGCACTCCGGCAGGCCACGCATTGACTACAAATTTTAGTGACGTCTTTGCGCATTTTGGGCCAATAGAAGTTCTCCTCTAAGATTCCGAAGGTCTTGTCTACCCCAAAGTGCCCCATGAGGCCTCCGTCATGGGCCTCCCTCACAAATAATTCCCTCCAAGAACTAGAAGGAACACACAACCTCCTCCCTTTGAACAAATACCCATCGAACCGAGAGTAGGAGGAATGGTCATTCTCCTTAAGCCAACGGTCCCTTCCCCACTCTTCACATTCCCTAAAAATAGGAGCAAAGGTAGGATCCTCGGGATACAACAACCGCAAGCTCTCAAAACCCATCAATTTCGAAGAAAAGGTAGCAACAAGCACATGCTTCCTAGACAAGGCATCGGCAACAACATTTTCCTTTCCCCTTTTGTAATGAATTACATAAGGGAAAGTCTCGATGAACTCAATCCACTTAGCATGACGCCTATTCAACTTGTCTTGGCTCTTAAGGTGTTTCAACGACTCATGATCCGTTCGTATCACAAACTCCTTAGGCCACAAATAATGTTGCCAATTTCCCAAAGCTCTAACAAGGGCGTACAACTCCAAATCATAAGTTGAGTAATTAAGAGTTGCCCCTTTGAGCTTTTCACTGAAATAAGCAACGGGCTTACCTTCTTGCATCAAAACAGCCCCGATGCCAACCTTACTAGCATCAGACTCTACTTCAAATATCTTATCAAAATCGGGCAAGCAAATAAAGGCGCCGAGATGAGCGTAGCTTTCAAGGCCTCAAAAGCCCTAGCCTGCTCATCACCCCATTTAAAGGGTCCGTCCTTTCTAATTACCTCGGTCAAGGGGGCTTCTATGGAACTAAATCCTTTGACAAACCTCCTATAAAAGCTTGCCAACCCGTGGAAACTTCGGATTTCTCCAATAGTTTTAGGGGTCGGCCAACTTCGAATAGAGTCTATCTTGGAATCGTCCACTTCCACACCCCTTGAGCTCACGACAAAACCCAAGAATATAACCTTATCAACACCAAAAGAACACTTCTCCATGTTGGCATACAGCTTCTCCTTTCGGAGCACATCAAACACACATCATCAATAGATTTACTATACACCAACACATCATCAAAGTAAACCACCACAAACTTTCCAATATAAGGCTTCATTACATGATTCATTAGCCTCATAAAGGTGCTAGGAGCATTGGTAAGGCCGAAGGGCATGACCAGCCACTCATATAGACCGAATTTGGTCTTGAATGTGGTCTTCCACTCATCACCGGGTTGCATGCGAATTTGGTGATAGCCACTCCTAAGGTCCACTTTAGAAAACAAACAAGATCCGTGGAGCTCATCTAACATATCATCTAGTCTAGGGATTGGATGACGATACCTTATAGTGATTTTGTTGATGGCTCTACAATCGACGCATATGCGCCAAGTTCCGTCCTTCTTCGGTACCAAAAGCACCGGAACAACACACGGACTCATGCTTTCCTTGATGTATCCCTTGTTGAGAAGCTCCTCAACTTGTCTTTCAAGCTCCTTAGTGTCCATGGGATTGCTCCTATAGGCCGGTTTGTTTGGAAGTTGTGAACCCGGCACCAAATCAATTTTGTGCTCAATTCCCCGAAGTGGGGGCAATCCTTGCGGAAGTTCTTGAGGAAATACATCTTCATACTCCTGCAACACACAAGAAATCAAAGGGGAAATGGAAGAATTAGTGGGGTTAGTATTAAAACAATGGGTCAAAAGTAACATCGGCTTGTTTTCATCATGGTCCACGAAGAGTTCTTTCCTCCTAGCCAACATCACTACGTTTTCCATCTCCCTTGTCGTTGGGACAGCCTCGGATGTCCCTACTTCCTCACCTACGGCATCACCCCCTTTTCTCCCTTTCCGGATTCCTTCCCCTTTCCCTTCAACTCTCTCATCTTTTGATGCCACTCATTTACTTGGGAGGGTGAAAGAGGATGAAGTGTGACCTTTCAGCCATCCTTCTCAAGCGTATACCGGTTGGACCTCCCATCGTGTTTAGTAGACCTATCATATTGCCATGGTCTACCTAATAACAAGTGACATGCTTGCATTGGGATGACGTCACAAAGCACTTCATCGTGGTAGTTTCCCACCTTAAACCGAATCACACATTGCCTTGTGACCTTTAATTCACCACAATCGTTCAACCATTGTAGCTTGTAAGGACTAGTGTGTAGTGTAGTTGGTAGCTTCAAGAAATTTACCATAGCATGGCTCGCAACATTTGTACAACTACCACTATCAATCACCAAGGTGCACACACTCCCCTTTACAAGACACTTAGTATGGAATAGATTTTCCTTTTGACTCGGGTCATCTATCGCCTTACTAATCATGACACGTCTAACCACAAAGTTTGGAACCACACACTCCCCTTCTTGTGGATAGACATCTTCACTACCATCTACTTCATCATCATTCGGCCCATTTTCAGCTCCCTCTCCATCTTGAGGCTCGGCCTCATCCTCCCCCCTTTCGGAAACTACCTCCTCACCAAGGTAGTACACTTTCCCTTCTCGTAGGATCACATTGCGCCGGTTCGGACATTCATTGGCCTTATTCCCCCAACCTTGGCACTTGAAGCATTGGAACCCCTTTGGGTTGGGATATTTGTGAGCCTCCGGTTTCGGAGGGAATTTAGGGACTATTTTGGACTCGGGCAGCTTCGTAGGGGCGGGTTGGTCCTTGTTTTTGGGCCAACCCGAGGGGGTTTGTACCCTTGCCTTGAAGGATGATCTCTCCATAAGTTCCCTTTCAATCTCAAGGGCCGCTTGGAATATACCGTCAATGGTTTCAAACCGGTGAAAGGTCAAATGAGTGGAGATCTCTTTGTTCAACCCACACTTGAACCGGATGATGTCGTGACTGATTTGCTCCCCACGATGATCAAGTTTCAACATGAGTTGTTGGAACTCATCAGAATAGGCCATCACACTCTTGCCTCCTTGCCGCAAGCCATATAATCTAGCAAGCAACTCATGACGATATCTCTCGGGAAGGTATCGTTGTCTCATCAAATACCTCAACCGATACCAAGGTGGTGGCTGCCCATCAACTAATTCATTACCAAATCGTTTAACATACTCCCACCAAGTGTTAGCATAGCCCTCGAGGTGAGCTATAGCGTAGCAACTCTTCTTTTCTTCCGAGATGTCATTAACTTGGAAAACTTTGTCACAAGCCGATTCCCAAGTTAAGTAGGTCTCGGGGTCACTTTCACCCTTAAAGATGGGTAGGCTCAACTTGATGGTGTTGATGCCTACGTCTCTCTCTTGGTGTCGGTTTCCCCTATCTCCATACCCCCGGTATCTCCTAGGTTCTCCTCGACCCCCTCTTAACTCCTCCTCCCTCATATAAGCATCATCAAAGGCTCCATCTCCTTCATACTCCTCTCTACCGTATCCTTCAAAGTGGGTTGCTCGGCCTTGGCCATTTTGATTCGGAGGATTTGGAATTTGCGATCTTTGGGTTAATGGAGCTTGGAATGGAGGGTTCGGATTTAGTGGAGGTACTTGGCGTCCAAATCCCTCTTGTGGAATTGGAGGGGCTTGGAAATGTAGTGGTCTAGTGGGGTCTCGGTTTGAAGGAAAATAGGTAGTTTGGCTTGCGGTATTTAGTGGAGCTTGGGGTGCATTTAGCATTTGGTGGACTGTTTCGGGGGAGATGGTTGCGGAGGAGGTCCTATCATGACCATTGGTAGATACATGTAGAGGAGTAGAAGGACGAGAGTTCCTTTGACTCTCCACTTGTTCTAATCTCCCACTAATAGTCGATACTTCCCCCTTTATTGCTGCCAAGTCCCCTCTCACGGCCCCAAATTCCGAATTCAACCTTTCAAGTGTCCGGGTAACGGCCTCAAGAGTGACCCTCATAGAATCAAGGGCATTAGTATCCACATTATGAGACGTAGCTCCTTCCATTGTCAAGATATTATCCGCTTTAGTTCACCACAAGTTCGTGTTCCACAAGTGTTGTATAATTGGCTAGTAACCGTGAAATTTTTCAGGTATGAGTAAGCTCTTATCCGGAATGGATTCTTGTTTGAAGACTCAAAGAATTCTTGCCGGACTAGAGTCAAAAATCAGCAATTCATTCAAACGAATAAAAGCACTCAAATAATCATTGACACGAACAAACGGTTCAAGGAACTAGTTGACAACCTAGTAGGAATGTACTAGTTTGTTAATTAGTTCTAGGACCAAGTAAGGGAAACCAAGGATCAACAATTAGCAACCAAAGACTATCCTAAGTTGAGCTTATAGTGACGTGGCAGCATGCAATGGTTCCACACGTTCTTCTTCTCTTTTTTTTTTGTGTTAATATTCACACAACTTGTTATAGTTTGCAAAGTGTTTTGGTGGGAAAAATAAAATCTTGTAGTATTTCACCCTTTTCAAACTCAAGAAAGTGAGGTTTGGTTGACTAATCCCACAAAACAAGGCTCCTTGAATTAGGGAAAAGTGATTGACAAGACTAGAAGGTGATGGGTGCAAGTCTTTCACAACAACTTTATAGCTTGTCTTACAACTTGAGCACACAACAAGATGAACAAGATGAACAAGTTCAAAAGATGAACACCTCAACAAACTTCATCAACTTCTTTAGCACATAAACACACAACCACCAATTTTTCTTTTGGTTATCAACAACATACAACTTTCGGCCACTTCAAGTCACTACACAATGTTCAAGTTTTCAAGCTCAAATTTTGGATCTAGACACCTTAGTGTTGGTGAGAAAGAAACCAACACTAGAAACTCACTAAACAAGAAAATTAACACCTAGATCTTAACATACAACATCATTCTCGGTTTCAACTTTTAATGGACAGATTTTCAGAATTTCTTTTTGGTGTTGTTTGTTTAAGCCGTGAACTAGCCCAAGATGGGTTATGTTGGAACACAACCGGTCTCGCTTTGATACCAAATGATACAAAATCAAACCAACAACACCAAGAGCTTCAAGTAGGCTCGGATTTCAGTCCAACAACACAAGAACAACAAGTTTAAGTTTCGGTTTTTCAGTCCAACAACACAAGGACAACAAGATAGATAACAATGCTAGTGAATCGAAAAGAGCCCCACACGGCTTCACTAGACTTTAAGATAACAAAATCAACAACAACTTTAAGATAAAGAAATATAGATAACTTGACATATAACATTCAAGAAACTAAGAACCCTACATCAAGAGAGGACCCTAAGTCTAATGAATATAAACACCAAGTTCTTACGAGGACCAAGAGGCACTCAACGACCTCAAAACCCTTGTTTCTAGCCAAAGAGACAACACAAGTATCCCTCTACTTGTGAGATAATAGGGGCGGCTTCTAAGAGTGGAAGAGAGAGAGAAATGTTTAGTGTTTTTAGGTTACAAAATCAGCATTCAAAAACTAAGGAATAACTCACCAACATGTTCTATTTATACTACAAACAAAAGGGGTAAAATGACCCATCCGCCCTTGCTTCTTGTGCCAACCTTGAAAAGTAGTTTATTACACATTAAGACCTCTCTTCACACATAAAAACGTTTAGGTCCTTGGTTGGTTCAATCACCAACTCACACACGGCCATTTGCATGAACAAAGCTTGGAGTTCTTGTAATTCCCGAGCTTGGCTTCGTGTGAAAGGCCGTGTACCTGTGGAGGCTGCCCCAACCGTATCACTCATGCTTTCCTTGATGTATCCCTTGTTGAGAAGCTCCTCAACTTGTCTTTCAAGCTCCTTAGTGTCCATGGGATTGCTCCTATAGGCCGGTTTGTTTGGAAGTTGTGAACCCGGCACCAAATCAATTTGGTGCTCAATTCCCCGAAGTGGGGGCAATCCTTGCGGAAGGTCTTGAGGAAATATATCTTCATACTCCTGCAACACACAAGAAATCAAAGGGGAAATGGAAGAATTAGTGGGGTTAGTATTAAAACAATGGGTCAAAAGTAACATCGGCTTGTTTTCATCATGGTCCACGAAGAGTTCTTTCCTCCTAGCCAACATCACTACGTTTTCCATATCCCTTGTCGTTGGGACAGCCTCGGATGTCCCTACTTCCTCACCTACGGCATCCCCCCCCTTTTCTCTCTTTCCGGATTCCTTCCCCTTTCCCTTCAACTCTCTCATCTTTTGATGCCACTCATTTACTTGGGAGGGTGAAAGAGGATGAAGTGTGACCTTTCGGCCATCCTTCTCAAGCGTATACCGGTTGGACCTCCCATCGTGTTTAGTAGACCTATCATATTGCCATGGTCTACCTAACAACAAGTGACATGCTTGCATTGGGATTACGTCACAAAGCACTTCATCGTGGTAGTTTCCCACCTTAAACCGAATCACACATTGCCTTGTGACCTTTAATTCACCACAATCGTTCAACCATTGTAGCTTGTAAGGACTAGTGTGTAGTGTAGTTGGTAGCTTCAAGAAATTTACCATAGCATGGCTCGCAACATTTGTACAACTACCACTATCAATCACCAAGGTGCACACACTCCGCTTTACAAGACACTAAGTATGGAATAGATTTTCCCTTTGACTCGGGTCATCTATCGCCTTACTAATCATGACACGTCTAACCACAAAGTTTGGAACCACACACTCCCTGATACGGAATCGACAAGGGAACACGAAACAACCACCAAATCAGTCCACTAATCCTAAGGATTCGAGGACCAAGATGGAGACCTCACTCGGATTCGCTACCAACAACAAGAATACAAGATACAAGAGTATATTTTAACACCAAAACAGTGACAAAACGTGATGAACAAGATGAACAACAATAATACAAGTTTCGGATTCAACAAGACCCCAAAACAGTCCACTACACAACACATACACGATTTGCAAGAAAATAAAGATAGATAGTGAGACCAAGATTATTACAAGATTAAGAACCAAGTGTATTTCAACACTAACCCCTAATGAATGTAACAATCAAAACCACACTCTTACGGTGACCACCAAGGGAATGAACTCGCCTCAAGATCTACCGTTTCCAAGCAAAGATCAATATTGGCTTTTCCAAGCCCTATGCTAAGGGTGACTTTTCCAAGTCCTACAACTAATGGTGTTACACTCTCCAAAGAGAGAAAATATGTCTTTCAATTCTTCATCATTCAAAAACTACAAGAAATGAGCTAAAATGACCTATTTATAGTGTATTACAAAAGAAGATAAAAAGACCACCTTGCCCTTAATGATAGGTGCGGCCATGGTGTGTTAATACACCATGTGTAATGTCCAAAATGCCCTTAATTAAGGTCCAAAACCGTGAGTCCTCAATCTTAAATGATCCAAGCAATCTTCCACACGCGAGATTGCTTTAAGTTATGCTCAAAACAGGTTCTCCATGCATGTTCTTGTATTCTCGAGGTGACCAAGTCTTGATCCTCTATATGTTGGCCTCCAAAGATGTCATCAAAATATAAGATGGCCATTTGTCCCGTATCATCCTCCCTTTCTTGAAAAGGATTCGACCTCGAATCCAAACCTTGCAAAACAGAAGAGAGGAGAAACAAATACAAATTCCTCATGGCATGAGGGTTAGGGTTAGCATAACAAATCATCTCAACATGCCAAGGTTGCACATATTTGTAATATAACCAAGAATCCTTTGAAAGGAATATTAAAAACTCAATAAAAGATGTACAAAGGATTTGGGTATAGGATACATCAAGAGTAACACTTTGCTTGTCATGTAGACCAAGCAACAAGTTTGGTGCACCAACATCACCATTTCTAAATTTGGCACCGGGGTCAAATGGGAAAAGTGGCCATAGACATGGGTCTCGACAACACTTCCCTTTCCCGAGATCTACACCTAAACTAAATGACATACTCTCTACAATAACATACATATCATCCAAATCAAATAGAGAGTAGAGAAAGGTATCACTCAAATCGACTTCTACTAAGGTGCTCTCATGTGTGTACTCACTACTAGTTTCCCAATAATCACCATGAGTACTCTCAACAATGAAATCACACAAAGTAGAAGAAGAAGTAGCTTCCGCAACTACACATTCCTTACCCTTAAGAGTACTCTCATCTTCCAAGAAGAGATTTCCCTCTTTAGGAGGAATGTTGTCACACCATAGTGGGTTAGCATATAGGCTATAGCTTCCAAGGCAAGCTATACCGTCATTTTCACCACTAGGTTCATTAGGAGTGTTTAAATCATCTTCAAACAAGACATTATACCTAAAAAGAGTGTGATCTACCTCACGGACAGATTTGGAACAAGAAAGTTCCTCACTCTCTAAATGATCAATATCAAGTTTCAAGGATGTTTCAAACACAATATTACCCCAAGAAGAGCTCTCGGGTTCATTCTCACTTTGTTGACCAACATTTTCAAATATTTCACTCACTTGAGTCCTATTAAGCACATCACACACATACTCAAGTGGTGGGTAATTTTCACACATAAGTTGATCAACACAAATTTCAGAAGATAACGTACTTTCATTCAACATAATGGTTTCAACACTAGGTGGACATAAATCGATCTTACAAGAAGAGTCTATTCGGTCATCAATAGGATCAACTAGTGTATCCACACTCACAACATGTACATCATCATCAAGTGGCAAAGAAATAATACACTCACATATAGGCAAGCTACAACTCACACTCAATGGGCTACTAGCCACACAATTATCATTCACATGTACAAAAGTGTAAGAGTTTGCCATTTTACCTTGAAGTCCTTGAGTAGATTCTTCTTTGTCATGGTGTGAAGGTCCTCCAAAAGTTTGGGCAGCAACTTCCTTTTGGCATTGTTCTTCTTCGCTTGCCATATTGGTACCTACACAAATGTCCTTAGAAATAGAAGGACAACCAATGTTAGTATAGTTTGGTGGTAATCCCCTCACTTCGCTCAACACAACCTCTCCTTTTTCCACTCTCGGATTACCACCTTTCACTCCCTTACTCCTCTCAATCTTTTGTCTCTCATAATAAGTTGAATTGGAGTAGGTAGGAACTTCTTTTTGCGGCCCGGGCAGAATGTACGTCTCAAGGCAATTTCCCCATCGGTCTCTTACAATATTAGGCCAATTTTGCATATTTGGAACTTTATGTTGTGCAAACCAATCGGCGCCCAAGCTCACATAACCATAGGTTATGGGAAAAACATCACACCACACCTCCTCATGGTAATTAAATTGGGAGAAGACAACTTTTACCCTCTCGGTAACCTTAAACCTGTCCAAGAAGTATGGAACAAGTAAAGGCTCGCAAAATAACCCCAAGTAATCAACCATGGATGGAACAATGTAGTTTCTATAGTACCTATCATTTAACACAACGAGGCAGCCCGGTATCCCACAAATGGTCACCTTTCCGGAGTGTACACTCCTTCTCGGATCAACATTGTAAAGCACATGAGTACCCCTCGGTTTTGGAGATGCATACTCTCTTCTTCTCATTGGAAAACCTACACTATTGCTAGTATAACCATTCACACTATATCGACCTTGATAAGAAGTACTACAAGGTGGAGAATATGAATCTTCACACTCCTCACGTGTACTCTCATCATAGCTCTCATAAGGTTTGCGAACGAAAGGGTTATACCTAACACCAAATCTAGGTTCGGAGTGGGGAGTGCGAGACTCCTCACATGTCCCAACTTCATCATAAGATCCATCACGAGGTCCTACATCATCTCCAAAGTCACCATAAGCACTAGGCACTTCATTCACCTCATTTTCTCCCTCAAAACAGTAACTTTCAAATCTGCCTATGTTTTGATCATGACTATTTTCATAGCCTCCGCAATCTCCCTCAACTTCGTAGCCATAAAAACCCTCACTACAATCATAGTCTCCCATATTGTAGTCACAATAATCCCCGGCTATCGAAGTCATGTTCCCCTTATATCACCCTTTAAACCTACAAAATGAACAAACAAGATTAGTCGTAAAGCTCCTCACCAACACTCGATACACTCACCTTTGTGATTCTCACAATTGGAGCGGCGAATATTGAAAGTTGCTTATACTCCGGTAGTCAATAGGATGTCAATTCTACTTGGCGGCCGGAATAGATTCTTGTTTGATCGACTCAAGACACAACACAAAATCTACTTACGAACTTGAAACAAAGAAGTTACTACGAGTTAAAAATGAGAAAAGCACACAAATAACAAAGACACGACAAACGGACACAAAACTAACTTACAAACTAGTAGGAGATTACTAGGTTGTCAATTAGTGTTCGAACCAACAAACGAACTAAGAGACAATAAAAATGAAACTAAGAAATCTCAAATTTGAGCCAAAATTTGATGCGTGAACAGTAACTTGATGATGTGGCAGCCACGTATTGGTCTCGGTCCCACACAACTTTGTTGTCCAATTTCAAGTCTTGGTCAATTTTTCAATTTGGACTTTGGTGGAATTTGTTTAAGGAGGGAAATTCAAACAAGTCTTGGAGCCCTTTTCAATTTCAAGTTTTCAAGACTTGACTTTATTGTACTTCTCCTTAAAACATGGATCCTTAAATCATGGAAAAGTGTTGGAAAGTGGTTGAGACTTGATTGATAGGTCTTTGTTGGTTGTAGTGTCTTTCAAGACTAACAAATAATACACCCTTTTCCTTCAACTTTTTAGATTTAACATTCACTTTATCTTCAACAATATATGAAGGTGGTGATGAACATCAAGAACAACAACAACAACACCAAGAACTACAACAATAATCTCCAAGAACACCAACAATTTTCACACGGCCACTTCCAAATTCCACAATAACAATATCTCCAACACTTGGCCAAGACAACTACACCTTCAACAAAATGGTTCTCAATCCACCAATTAACAACAATATCACGTGGCCAAGCTTATAACAACAACAAGATGAAAGCCACAAGGCCAACTCCAAGATAATAATGTTTTCACACGGCCAAGATTACAAAACCAACAACGGCCAAGTCTCTTTGGTGTTGCATTTCAGTTTTTTTTTTTTTTTTTTTCTTTTTAACAAGAGATGAAGGTTGTGAAGAACTTCAAGAACAACAACAATACTCTTTTCAAGATCTACAACAACACCACAACACAAGGCCTTCAACTCGGTCAAGGCTAGAACAACAACATCCAATCGGCCACACTTTGTTCACAACAACAATATTAACAATTCAAGCTCAAGTTTGGATCGACTCAAAGTGTTAGTGAGGAACAAAACTAACACTACAAACACACAAGACAAGTAAAAGACTTCTAGACCTAGACTCAAGAACAAATCTCGGCTAAGAACACAATTTCGGCCAAGACAACAACAATGGACAGATTGCAATTTTTCTGAAATTTTCAGCTTTTCAACAATTTTTTTTTTTTTTGTTTATTTTCTAACAAGCAAGCCCAAGATTGATCTTGTAGGAACAAGATCAAGCCATGCTTTGATACCAAATGATACGGAATCGACAAGGGAACACGAAATAACCACCAAATCAGTCCACTAATCCTAAGGATTCGAGGACCAAGATGGAGACCTCACTCGGATTCGCTACCAACAACAAGAATACAAGATACAAGGGTATATTTTAACACCAAAACAGTACCAAAACGTGATGAACAAGATGAACAACAACAATACAAGTTTCGGATTCAACAAGACCCCAAAACAGTCCACTACAACAACACATACACGATTGCAAGAAAAGTAAAGATAGATAGTGAGACCAAGATTATTACAAGATTAAGAACTAAAGAGTATATTAAACTCAAAAACCCCTAATGAATGTAACAATCAAAACCACACTCTTACGGTGACCACCAAGGGAACGAACTCGCCTCAAGATCTACCGTTTCCAAGCAAAGATCAATATTGGCTTTTCCAAGCCCTATGCTAAGGGTGACTTTTCCAAGTCCTACAACTAATGGAGTTACACTCTCAAAAGAGAGAGAGAATATTTCTTTCAATTCTTCATCATTCAAAAACTACAAGAAATGAGCTAAAATGACCTATTTATAGTGTATTACAAAAGAAGATAAAAAGACCACCTTGCCCTTAATGATAGGTGCGGCCATGGTGTGTTAATACACCATGTGTAATGTCCAAAATGCCCTTAATTAAGGTCCAAAACCGTGAGTCCTCAATCTTAAATGATCCAAGCAATCTTCCACACGCGAGATTGCTTTAAGTTATGCTCAAAACAGGTTCTCCATGCATGTTCTTGTATTCTCGAGGTGACCAAGTCTTGATCCTCTATATGTTGGCCTCCAAAGATGTCATCAAAATATAAGATGGCCATTTGTCCCGTATCACTCCCCTTCTTGTGGATAGACATCTTCACTACCATCTACTTCATCATCATTCGGCCCATTTTCAGCTCCCTCTCCATCTTGAGGCTCGGCCTCATCCTCCCCCCTTTTGGAAACTACCTCCTCACCAAGGTAGTACACTTTCCCTTCTCGTAGGATCACATTGCGCCGGTTCGGACATTCATTGGCCTTATGCCCCCAACCTTGGCACTTGAAGCATTGGAACCCCTTTGGGTTGGGATATTTGTGAGCCTCCGGTTTCGGAGGGAATTTAGCGACTGTTTTGGACTCGGGCAGCTTCGTAGGGGCGGGTTGGTCCTTGTTTTTGGGCCAACCCGAGGGGGTTTGTACCCTTGCCTTGAAGGATGATCTCTCCATAAGTTCCCTTTCAATCTCAAGGGCCGCTTGGAATATACCGTCAATGGTTTCAAACCGGTGAAGGGTCAAATGAGTGGAGATCTCTTTGTTCAACCCACACTTGAACCGGATGATGTCGTGACTGATTTGCTCCCCACGATGATCAAGTTTCAACATGAGTTGTTGGAACTCATCAGAATAGGCCATCACACTCTTGCCTCCTTGCCGCAAGCCATATAATCTAGCAAGCAACTCATGACGATATCTCTCGGGAAGGTATCGTTGTCTCATCAAATACCTCAACCGATACCAAGGTGGTGGCTGCCCATCAACTAATTCATTACCAAATCGTTTAACATACTCCCACCAAGTGTTAGCATAGCCCTCAAGGTGAGCTATAGCGTAGCAACTCTTCTTTTCTTCCGAGATGTCATTAACTTGGAAAACTTTGTCACAAGCCGATTCCCAAGTTAAGTAGGTCTCGGGGTCACTTTCACCCTTAAAGATGGGTAGGCTCAACTTGATGGTGTTGATGCCTACGTCTCTCTCTTGGTGTCGGTTTCCCCTATCTCCATACCCCCGGTATCTCCTAGGTTCTCCTCGACCCCCTCTTAACTCCTCCTCCCTCATATAAGCATCATCAAAGGCTCCATCTCCTTCATACTCCTCTCTACCGTATCCTTCAAAGTGGGCTGGTCGGCCTTGGCCGTTTTGATTCGGAGGATTTGGAATTTGCGGTCTATGGGTTAATGGAGCTTGGAATGGAGGGTTCGGATTTAGTGGAGGTACTTGGCGTCCAAATCCCTCTTGTGGAATTGGAGGGGCTTGGAAATGTAGTGGTCTAGTGGGGTCTCGGTTTGGAGGAAAATAGGTAGTTTGGCTTGCGGTATTTAGTGGAGCTTGGGGTGCATTTAGCATTTGGTGGACTGTTTCGGGGGTGATGGTTGCGGAGGAGGTCCTATCATGACCATTGGTAGATACATGTAGAGGAGTAGAAGGACGAGAGTTCCTTTGACTCTCCACTTGTTCTAATCTCCCACTAATAGTCGACACTTCCCCCTTTATTGCTGCCAAGTCCCCTCTCACGGCCCCAAATTCCGAATTCAACCTTTCAAGTGTCCGGGTAACGGCCTCAAGAGTGACCCTCATAGAATCAAGGGCATTAGTATCCACATTATGAGACGTAGCTCCTTCCATTGTCAAGATATTATCCGCTTTAGTTCACCACAAGTTCGTGTTCCACAAGTGTTGTATAATTGGCTAGTAACCGTGAAATTTTTAAGGTATGAGTAAGCTCTTATCCGGAATGGATTCTTGTTTGAAGACTCAAAGAATTCTTGCCGGACTAGAGTCAAAAATCAGCAATTCATTCAAACGAATAAAAGCACTCAAATAATCGTTGACACGAACAAACGGTTCAAGGAACTAGTTGACAACCTAGTAGAAATGTACTAGTTTGTTAATTAGTTCTAGGACCAAGTAAGGGAAACCAAGGATCAACAATTAGCAACCAAAGAATATCCTAAGTTGAGCTTATAGTGACGTGGCAGCATGCAATGGTTCCACACGTTCTTCTTCTCTTTTTTTTTTTGTGTTAATATTCACACAACTTGTTATAGTTTGCAAAGTGTTTTGGTGGGAAAAATAAAATCTTGTAGTATTTCACCCTTTTCAAACTCAAGAAAGTGAGGTTTGGTTGACTAATCCCACAAAACAAGGCTCCTTGAATTAGGGAAAAGTGATTGACAAGACTAGAAGGTGATGGGTGCAAGTCTTTCACAACAACTTTATAGCTTGTCTTACAACTTGAGCACACAACAAGATGAACAAGATGAACAAGTTCAAAAGATGAACACCTCAACAAACTTCATCAACTTCTTTAGCACATAAACACACAACCACCGTTTTTTTTTTATTTTTTTTTGGTTATCAACAACATACAACTTTCGGCCACTTCAAGTCACTACACAATGTTCAAGTTTTCAAGCTCAACTTTTGGATCTAGACACCTTAGTGTTGGTGAGAAAGAAACCAACACTAGAAACTCACTAAACAAGCAAAATAACACATAGATCTAAACATACAACATCATTCTCGGTTTCAACTTTTAATGGACAGATTTTCAGAATTTTTTTTTGGTGTTGTTTGTTTAAGCCGTGAACTAGCCCAAGATGGGTTATGTTGGAACACAACCGGTCTCGCTTTGATACCAAATGATACAAAATCAAACCAACAACACCAAGAGCTTCAAGTAGGCTCGGATTTCAGTCCAACAACACAAGAACAACAAGTTTAAGTTTCGGTTTTTCAGTCCAACAACACAAGGACAACAAGATAGATAACAATGCTAGTGAATCGAAAAGAGCCCCACACGGCTTCACTAGACTTTAAGATAACAAAATCAACAACAACTTTAAGATAAAGAAATATAGATAACTTGACATATAACATTCAAGAAACTAAGAACCCTACATCAAGAGAGGACCCTAAGTCTAATGAATATAAACACCAAGTTCTTACGAGGACCAAGAGGCACTCAACGACCTCAAAACCCTTGTTTCTAGCCAAAGAGACAACACAAGTATCCCTCTACTTGTGAGATAATAGGGGCGGCTTCTAAGAGTGGAAGAGAGAGAGAAATGTTTAGTGTTTTTAGGTTACAAAATCAGCATTCAAAAACTAAGGAATAACTCTCCAACATGTTCTATTTATACTACAAACAAAAGGGGTAAAATGACCCATCCGCCCTTGCTTCTTGTGCCAACCTTGAAGAGTAGTTTATTACACATTAAGACCTCTCTTCACACATAAAAACGTTTAGGTCCTTGGTTGGTTCAATCACCAACTCACACACGGCCATTTGCATGAACAAAGCTTGGAGTTCTTGTAATTCCCGAGCTTGGCTTCGTGTGAAAGGCCGTGTACCTGTGGAGGCTGCCCCAACCGTATCACTCATGCTTTCCTTGATGTATCCCTTGTTGAGAAGCTCCTCAACTTGTCTTTCAAGCTCCTTAGTGTCCATGGGATTGCTCCTATAGGCCGGTTTGTTTGGAAGTTGTGAACCCGGCACCAAATCAATTTGGTGCTCAATTCCCCAAAGTGGGGGCAATCCTTGCGGAAGTTCTTGAGGAAATACATCTTCATACTCCTGCAACACACAAGAAATCAAAGGGGAAATGGAAGAATTAGTGGGGTTAGTATTAAAACAATGGGTCAAAAGTAACATCGGCTTGTTTTCATCATGGTCCACGAAGAGTTCTTTCCTCCTAGCCAACATCACTACGTTTTCCATCTCCCTTGTCGTTGGGACAGCCTCGGATGTCCCTACTTCCTCACCTACGACATCCCCCCCCCTTTTCTCCCTTTCCGGATTCCTTCCCCTTTCCCTTCAACTCTCTCATCTTTTGATGCCACTCATTTACTTGGGAGGGTGAAAGAGGATGAAGTGTGACCTTTCGGCCATCCTTCTCAAGCGTATACCGGTTGGACCTCCCATCGTGTTTAGTAGACCTATCATATTGCCATGGTCTACCTAACAACAAGTGACATGCTTGCATTGGGATTACGTCACAAAGCACTTCATCGTGGTAGTTTCCCACCTTAAACCGAATCACACATTGCCTTGTGACCTTTAATTCACCACAATCGTTCAACCAATGTAGCTTGTAAGGACTAGTGTGTAGTGTAGTTGGTAGCTTCAAGAAATTTACCATAGCATGGCTCGCAACATTTGTACGACTACCACTATCAATCACCAAGGTGCACACACTCCCCTTTACAAGACACTTAGTATGGAATAGATTTTCCCTTTGACTCGGGTCATCTATCGCCTTACTAATCATGACACGTCTAACCACAAAGTTTGGAACCACACACTCCCCTTCTTGTGGATAGACATCTTCAATACCATCTACTTCATCATCATTCGGCCCATTTTCAGCTCCCTCTCCATCTTGAGGCTCGGCCTCATCCTCCCCTCTTTCGGAAACCACCTCCTCACCAAGGTAATACACTTTCCCTTCTCGTAGGATCACATTGCGCCGGTTCGGACATTCATTGGCCTTATGCCCCCAACCTTGGCACTTGAAGCATTGGAACCCCTTTGGGTTGGGATACTTGTGAGCCTCCGGTTTCGGAGGGAATTTAGGGACTGTTTTGGACTCGGGCAGCTTCGTAGGGGCGGGTTGGTCCTTGTTTTTGGGCCAACCCGAGGGGGTTTGTACCCTTGCCTTGAAGGATGATCTCTCCTTAAGTTCCCTTTCAATCTCAAGGGCCGCTTGGAATATACCGTCAATGGTTTCAAACCGGTGAAGGGTCAAATGAGTGGAGATCTCTTTGTTCAACCCACACTTGAACCGGATGATGTCGTGACTGATTTGCTCCCCACGATGATCAAGTTTCAACATGAGTTGTTGGAACTCGTCAAAATAGGCCATCACACTCTTGCCTCCTTGCCGCAAGCCATATAATCTAGCAAGCAACTCATGACGATATCTCTCGGGAAGGTATCGTTGTGTAGGTACCAACATGGCAAGCGAAGGCGAACAATGCCAAAAGGAAGTTGCTGCCCAAGCTTGTGGAGGTCCTTCACCTCACGGCAAGGAAGAGTCTACTCAAGATCTTAAAGGTAAAATAGCTAACTCTTACACTTTAGTGCATGTGAATGACAATTGTGTGGCTAGTAAGCCATTGAGTGTGAGTAGTAGCTTACTTATTTATGAGTCTAATGATTCCGTGCCTCTTGTTGATGATGTACATATTGTGAGTTTGGATACACTAGTTGATCCTATTGATGACGAAATTGACTCTTCTTGTAAGATCAATTTATGTCCACCTAGTGTTGAAGATTATATGTTGAACGGAAGTACATCGTCTTGTGTAATTGGTGTTGATCAACTTGTTTGTGAAAATTGTTCCCCACTTGAGTATGTGTGTGATGTGCTTAATAGGACTCAAGTGAGTGAAGTATTTGAAAATGTTGGTCAGCAAAGTGGGAGTGAACCCGAGATCTCTTCTTGGGGTAATCTTGTGTTTGGAACATCCTTGAAACCTGATATTGATCATTTAGAGTGCGCGGAACTTGCTTATTCCAAATCTGTCCGTGAGGTAGAACACACTCTCTTTAGGTGTAATGTCTTGTTTGAAGATGATTTAAACACTTCTAATGAACCTAGTGGTGAAAATGACGGTATAGCTTACCTTGGAAGCTATAGCCTATATGCTAACCCACTATGGTGTGACAACATTCCTCCTAAAGAGGGAAATCTCTTCTTGGAAGATGAGAGTACTCTTAAGGGTAAGGAATGTGTAGTTGCGGAAGCTACTTCTTCTTCTACTTTGTGTGATTTCATTGTTGAGAGTACTCATAGTGATTATTGGGAAACTAGTAGTGAGTACACACATGAGAGCACCTTAGTAGAAGTCGATTTGAGTGATACCTTTCTCTACTCTCTATTTGATTTGGATGATATATATGTTATTGTAGAGAGTATGTCATTTAGTTTAGGTGTAGACCACGGGAAAGGGAAGTGTTGTCGAGATCCGTGTCTATGGCCACTTTTCCCATTTGACCCCGGTGCCAAATTTAGAAATGGTGATGTTGGTGCACCAAACTTGCTGCTTGGTCAACATGACAAGCAAAGTTTTACTTTTGATGTATCCTATAACCAAATCCTTTGTACATCTTTTATTGAGTTTTTAATATTCCTTTCAAAGGATTCTTGGTTATATTGCAAATATGTGCAACCTTGGCGTGTTGAGATGATTTGTTATGCTAACCCTAACCCTCATGCCATGAGGAATTTGTATTTGTTTGTCCTCTCTTCGGTTTTTTTTTGCAAGGTTTGGATTCGAGGTCGAATCCTTTTCAAGAAGGGGAGGATGATACGGGACAAATGGCCTACTTATCTTTTGATGACATTTTTGGAGGCCAACACATAGAGACTCAAGACTTGGTCACCTCAAGAAAACAAGAACATGCATGGAGGACCCGTTTTGAGCATAACTTAAAGCAATCTCGCGTGTGGAAGATTGCTTGGAGCCTTGAAGACTTAAGGACTCTCGAATTTGGACCACCTTTGTTGGTTCACGGTTTTGGTGCCTTTACTAAGGGCATTTCGGTCACTTAGCCTAAGGGACATTTTGGACAATTCATATTGTCTTCCAACACACCAAGGCCGCCCCTCTCATTAAGGGTAATATGGTCTTTTTGTCTTCTTTTGTAATACACTATAAATAGGCCCCTTAGTCTTATTTTCACTTAGTTTTTGGTGGATGAAAGAAATGAGATTTTGAGACTCTTAAAATCCTCTCTCTTGAGAGAAGACCAACTTAGTGTAATTCTAGTATAGGGCTTGGAAAAGCTAACATTGTTCTTTGCTTGGAAACGGTAGATCTTGAGGAGAGTTCATTCCCTTGGTGGTCACCGTAAGAGTGTGGTTTTGATTGTTACATTCATTAGGGGTTTTTGAGTTTAATATACTCTTTAGTTCTTAATCTTGTAATAATCTTGGTCTCACTATCTATCTTTATTTTTCTTGCAATCGTGTATGTGTTGTTGTAGTGGACTGTTTTGGGCCTTCGTTGGATCCGAAACTTGTATTGTTGTTGTACATCTTGTTCATCACGTTTTGTAGCTGTTTTGGTGTTGAAATACACCCTTGTATCTTGTATTCTTGTTGTTGGTAGCGAATCCGAGAGTGGTCTCCATCTTGGTCCTCAAATCCTTAAGATTAGTGGACTGTTTTGGAGTTGTTTCGTGCTTCCCTTGTCGATTCCGTATCATTTGGTATCAAAGCCATTTTTGATTTTGTTCTAACAAGATCAACCTTGGGCTTGAGACTTGAAAACTACAAAAAAAAAAAAAAAGTTGAAATCTGAAAATTTCAGAAAATTGCAATCTGTCCATTGTTGTTGTCTTGGCCGAAATTGTGTTCTTGTGGTGTTCTTGGCCGAGATTTGTTCTTGAGTCTAGGTCTAGGAGTATTTTACTTGTCTTGTGTGTTTGTAGTGTTAGATTTGTTCCTCACTAACACTTTGAGTCGATCCAAACTTGAGCTTGAATTGTTAATATTATTGTTGTGGACAAGTGTGGCCGATTGGATGTTGTTGTTGTTCTAGCCTTGACCGAGTTGAAGGCCTTGTGTTGTGGTGGTGTTGTAGATCTTGAAAGGTTGTTGTTGTATTCTTGTTGTTCATCACACCTTTCACCATTTGTAAAATCGAAAACACAACACAAAGGGGACTTAGTCGATTGTTGTTGCTATCCTTGTGGTCTTAGCCGTGAGATTGTTGACCTTGTTGTGGTGAACTGTTTTGGCCTTGTGGCTTTCATCTTGTTGTTGTTATAAGCTTGGCCACGTGATATTGTTGTTAATTGGTGGATTGAGAACCATTTTGTTGAAGGTGTAGTTGTCTTGGCCAAGTGTTGGAGATATTGTTATTGTGGAATTTGGGAGTGGCCGTGTGAAAAATTGTTGGTGTTCTTGGAGATTATTGTTGTAGTTCTTGGTGTTGTTGTTGTTGTTCTTGATGTTCATCACCACCTTCATATATGGTGGAAGATAAAGTGAATGTTAAATCTAAAAAGTTGAAGGAAAAGGGTGTATCATTTGTTAGTCTTGAAAGACACTACAACCAACAAAGACCTATCAATCAAGTCTCAACCACTTTCCAACACTTTTCCATGATTTACGGATCCATGTTTTAAGGAGAAGTACAATAAAGTCAAGTCTTGAAAACTTGAAATTGAAAAGGGCTCCAAGACTTGTTTGAATTTCCCTCCTTAAACAAATTCCACCAAAGTCCAAATTGAAAAATTGACCAAGACTTGAAATTGGACAACAAAAGTTGTGTGGGGCCGAAACCAATACGTGACTGCCATGTCATCACTGCTACTGTTCACGCAATATTTCCGAGCTCAAAATTTTAGATTCTTAGTTTCATCTTATTGTTTCATTAGTTTCATGTCTTGATTCTAGAATTAATTAACAACTAGTAATCACCTGCTTAGTTGTAGATTAATTATTGAATCCGTTTCTTCTTGTCTTCGTTGTTTGTGTGCTTTTCTCATTTTTAACTCGTAGTAACTTCTTTGTTTCAAGTTCGTAAGTGAATTTTATTTTTGTGTCTTGAGTCGATCAAACAAGAATCTATTCCGGCCACCAAGTAGAATTGACATCCTATTGACTACCGGAGTATAAGCAACTTTCAATATTCGCCGCTCCAATTGTGAGAATCACAAAGGTGAGTGTATACGAGTGTTGGTGAGGAGCTTTACTACTAATCTTGTTTGTTCATTTTGTAGGTTTAAAGGGTGATATAAGGGGAACATGTCTTCGATAGCCGGGGATTATTGTGACTACAACATGGGAGACTATGATTGTAGTGAAGGGTTTTATGGCTACGAAGTTGAGGGAGATTGCGGAGGCTATGAAAATAGCCATGATCGAGACTTGGGCAGATTTGAAAGTTACTGTTTTAAGGGAGAAATTGAGGTGAATGAAGTGCCTAGTGCTTATGGTAACTTTGGAGATGATGTAGGACCTCGTGATGGATCTTATGATGAAGTTGGGGCATGTGAGGAGTCTTACACTTCTTACTCCGAACCTAGATTTGGTGTTAGGTATAACCCTTTTGTTTGCAAAGCTTATGAGAGCTATGATGAGGGTACACGTGAGGAGTATGAAGATCCATATTCTCCACCTTGTAGTACTTCTTATCAAAGTCGATATAGTGTGAATGGTTATACTAGCTCTAGTGGAGGTTGTCCAATGAGAAGAAGAGGATATGCATCTCCAAAACTAAGGGGTACTCGTATGCCTTACAATGTAGATCCAAGAAGGAGTGTACACTCCGGAAAGGTGACTATTTGTGGGATACCGGGCTGCCTTATGGTGTTGAATGATAGGTACTATGGAAACTACATTCTTCCGTCCATGGTTAATTACTTGGGGTTATTGCGAGAGCCTTTACTTGTTCCATACTACTTGGGCGAGTTCACGGTTACCGAGAGGGTAAAAGTTGTCTTCTCCCAATTTGATTACCATGAGGAGGTGTGGTGTGATGTTTTTTCCTTAACCTACGGTCATATGAGCTTGGGTGCCGATTGGTTTGCACGACATCAAGTTCCTAACGTGCAAAATTGGCCTAATATTGTAAGAGACCAATGGGGAAATCGCCTCATAACATACTTGCTGCCCAAACCGCAAAGAGAAATGTTTACCTACTCCAATCCGATTTATGATGAGAGACAAAAGATTGAGAGGAGTAAGGGAGTGCAAGGTGGCAATCCGAGAGTGGAAAAAGGAGAGGATATGTGGAGCGAAGTGAGGGGATTGCCACCAAACCGTGCTAACATTGGTTGTCCTTCCATTTCTAAGGACATTTGTGTAGGTACCAACATGGCAAGCGAAGGCGAACAATGCCAAAAGGAAGTTGCTGCCCAAGCTTGTGGAGGTCCTTCACCTCACGGCAAGGAAGAGTCTACTCAAGATCTTAAAGGTAAAATAGCTAACTCTTACACTTTAGTGCATGTGAATGACAATTGTGTGGCTAGTAAGCCATTGAGTGTGAGTAGTAGCTTACTTATTTATGAGTCTAATGATTCCGTGCCTCTTGTTGATGATGTACATATTGTGAGTTTGGATACACTAGTTGATCCTATTGATGACGAAATTGACTCTTCTTGTAAGATCAATTTATGTCCACCTAGTGTTGAAGATTATATGTTGAACGGAAGTACATCGTCTTGTGTAATTGGTGTTGATCAACTTGTTTGTGAAAATTGTTCCCCACTTGAGTATGTGTGTGATGTGCTTAATAGGACTCAAGTGAGTGAAGTATTTGAAAATGTTGGTCAGCAAAGTGGGAGTGAACCCGAGATCTCTTCTTGGGGTAATCTTGTGTTTGGAACATCCTTGAAACCTGATATTGATCATTTAGAGTGCGAGGAACTTGCTTATTCCAAATCTGTCCGTGAGGTAGAACACACTCTCTTTAGGTGTAATGTCTTGTTTGAAGATGATTTAAACACTTCTAATGAACCTAGTGGTGAAAATGACGGTATAGCTTACCTTGGAAGCTATAGCCTATATGCTAACCCACTATGGTGTGACAACATTCCTCCTAAAGAGGGAAATCTCTTCTTGGAAGATGAGAGTACTCTTAAGGGTAAGGAATGTGTAGTTGCGGAAGCTACTTCTTCTTCTACTTTGTGTGATTTCATTGTTGAGAGTACTCATAGTGATTATTGGGAAACTAGTAGTGAGTACACACATGAGAGCACCTTAGTAGAAGTCGATTTGAGTGATACCTTTCTCTACTCTCTATTTGATTTGGATGATATATATGTTATTGTAGAGAGTATGTCATTTAGTTTAGGTGTAGACCACGGGAAAGGGAAGTGTTGTCGAGATCCGTGTCTATGGCCACTTTTCCCATTTGACCCCGGTGCCAAATTTAGAAATGGTGATGTTGGTGCACCAAACTTGCTGCTTGGTCAACATGACAAGCAAAGTTTTACTTTTGATGTATCCTATAACCAAATCCTTTGTACATCTTTTATTGAGTTTTTAATATTCCTTTCAAAGGATTCTTGGTTATATTGCAAATATGTGCAACCTTGGCGTGTTGAGATGATTTGTTATGCTAACCCTAACCCTCATGCCATGAGGAATTTGTATTTGTTTGTCCTCTCTTCGGTTTTTTTTTGCAAGGTTTGGATTCGAGGTCGAATCCTTTTCAAGAAGGGGAGGATGATACGGGACAAATGGCCTACTTATCTTTTGATGACATTTTTGGAGGCCAACACATAGAGACTCAAGACTTGGTCACCTCAAGAAAACAAGAACATGCATGGAGGACCCGTTTTGAGCATAACTTAAAGCAATCTCGCGTGTGGAAGATTGCTTGGAGCCTTGAAGACTTAAGGACTCTCGAATTTGGACCACCTTTGTTGGTTCACGGTTTTGGTGCCTTTACTAAGGGCATTTCGGTCACTTAGCCTAAGGGACATTTTGGACAATTCATATTGTCTTCCAACACACCAAGGCCGCCCCTCTCATTAAGGGTAATATGGTCTTTTTGTCTTCTTTTGTAATACACTATAAATAGGCCCCTTAGTCTTATTTTCACTTAGTTTTTGGTGGATGAAAGAAATGAGATTTTGAGACTCTTAAAATCCTCTCTCTTGAGAGAAGACCAACTTAGTGTAATTCTAGTATAGGGCTTGGAAAAGCTAACATTGTTCTTTGCTTGGAAACGGTAGATCTTGAGGAGAGTTCATTCCCTTGGTGGTCACCGTAAGAGTGTGGTTTTGATTGTTACATTCATTAGGGGTTTTTGAGTTTAATATACTCTTTAGTTCTTAATCTTGTAATAATCTTGGTCTCACTATCTATCTTTATTTTTCTTGCAATCGTGTATGTGTTGTTGTAGTGGACTGTTTTGGGCCTTCGTTGGATCCGAAACTTGTATTGTTGTTGTACATCTTGTTCATCACGTTTTGTAGCTGTTTTGGTGTTGAAATACACCCTTGTATCTTGTATTCTTGTTGTTGGTAGCGAATCCGAGAGTGGTCTCCATCTTGGTCCTCAAATCCTTAAGATTAGTGGACTGTTTTGGAGTTGTTTCGTGCTTCCCTTGTCGATTCCGTATCAAGATGTCATTAACTTGGAAAACTTTGTCACAAGCCGATTCCCAAGTTAAGTAGGTCTCGGGGTCACTTTCACCCTTAAAGATGGGTAGGCTCAACTTGATGGTGTTGATGCCTACGTCTCTCTCTTGGTGTCGGTTTCCCCTATCTCCATACCCCCGGTATCTCCTAGGTTCTCCTTGACCCCCTCTTAACTCCTCCTCCCTCAGATAAGCATCATCAAAGGCTTCATCTCCTTCATACTCCTCTCTACCGTATCCTTCAAAGTGGGCTGGTCGGCCTTGGCCGTTTTGATTCGGAGGATTTGGAATTTGCGGTCTTTCGGTTAATGGAGCTTGGAATGGAGGGTTCGGATTTAGTGGAGGTACTTGGCGTCCAAATCCCTCTTGTGGAATTGGAGGGGCTTGGAAATGTAGTTGATACAAGATCAAACCAACAACACCAAGAGCTACAAGTAGGTTCGGATTTCAGTCCAACAACACAAGAATAACAAGTTCCATTTTCAGTTTTCAGCACACAACAAGAGAGCAAATAGATGAACAAGAATGCTAGTGAATCGAAAGTAGCCCCACACGGCTTCACTAGTCTTTAAAGATAACAAAATTAACAACAACAACAACAACAAGATAAAGAAAAGATAGATAACTTGACATATAACATTCAAGATACTAAGAACCCTAACATCAAGAGAGGACCCTAAGTCTAGAGAATGTAAACACCAAGTTCTTACAAGGACCAAGAGGCACTCAAAGACCCCAAAACCCTTGTTTCTAGCCAAAGATACAACACAAGTATTCCTCTACTTGTGAGATGTTGGAGGCGGCTCCAAGAGTGGAAGAGAGAGAGAAAATGTTGTGATATTTTAGGTTACAAAATCAGATTTCAAAAACTATCTAATAACTCTCTCACATCTTCTATTTATACTACAAAAGGAAAGGGGTAAAATGACTCATCCGCCCTTGCTTCTTGTGCCAACCTTGGAGAGTAGTTTATTACACATTAGGACCCCTCTTCACACATAAAAACGTTTAAGTCCTTGGTTGGTTCAATCACCAACTCACACACGGCCATTTGCATGAACAAAGCTTGGAGTTTTTGTAATTCCCGAGCTTGGCTTCGTGTGAAAGGCCGTGTGGCTGTCCTAACCGTATCATCCTCTCCATCTTGAGAGGAATTTGGCCTCAAATTCAGCATTTGGTCATCTTCAACCGCTTCCACGAGGGAGAGATCACCAACGTTGAAAGTGTTGTGCACTTGATAATCCGGTGGAAGGTCAATCTTGTAGGCGTTGTCATTGATCCTCTCAAGTACTTGGAAAGGACCATCACCCCTTGGCAGCAATTTGGACTTCCTATGAGCTGGAAACCGGTCTTTTCGAAGATGCACCCACACCCAATCTCCGGGTTCAAGCACAAGCCTTCTTCTCCCTTTGTTTGCCCTTTTGGCAATCTCTTGATTCTTCTTTTCAAGCTTGATCCGCACCGTCTCATGCATTTTCTTCATTGCCTCGGCTCTTTTGTTTCCATCTAAGCTGGTCATGAGATCACTAGACAAAGGAGTGAGATCTAAAGGGGTAAGGGGATTCAGGCCGTAAACACATTCAAAGGGAGTCATTCCCGTGCTCGAATGTATTACCCGGTTGTAGGAAAATTCCACTAAGGGTAGGTGATCTTCCCATGAAGTCAGTTTACCTTTAACCATAGAACGTAGCATAGACCCTAAGGTTCTATTTACTACCTCCGTTTGGCCATCGGTTTGTGGGTGGCAAGACGTGGAGAAAAGTAACTTCGTTCCAAGCCTACCCCACATGGACTTCCAAAAGAGGCTTAGGAACTTGGAGTCCCTATCGCTCACAATAGTCCTCGGTACCCCGTGAAGCTTGACAACATGTTCAACAAATAATGAAGCTACACTACTAGCATCTTCGGTTTTAGTACATGGAATAAAATGAGCCATTTTAGAGAATCTATCAACAATAACAAAAATGCTATCTCGGCCCTTTCTAGTCCTTGGCAGCCCCAAAACAAAATCCATCGAGATGTCCAACCAAGGCCTAAGGGGAGTAGGGAGTGGGGTGTATAATCCTTGGGGTAAGAGACGAGATTTCGCACTCCGGCAGGCCACGCATTGACTACAAATTTTAGTGACGTCTTTGCGCATTTTGGGCCAATAGAAGTTCTCCTCTAAGATTCCGAGGGTCTTGTCTACCCCAAAGTGACCCATGAGGCCTCCGTCATGGGCCTCCCTTACAAATAATTCCCTCCAAGAACTAGAAGGAACACACAACCTCCTCCCTTTGAACAAATACCCATCGAACCGAGAGTAGGAGGAATGGTTATTCTCCTTGAGCCAACGGTCCCTTCCCCACTCTTCGCATTCCCTAAAAATAGGAGCAAAGGTAGGATCCTCGGGATACAACAGCCGCAAGCTCTCAAAGCCCATCAATTTCGAAGACAAGGTAGCAACAAGCACATGCTTCCTAGACAAGGCATCGGCAACAACATTTTCCTTTCCCCTTTTGTAATGAATTACATAAGGGAAAGTCTCGATGAACTCAATCCACTTAGCATGACGCCTATTCAACTTGTCTTGGCTCTTAAGGTGTTTCAACGACTCATGATCCGTTCGTATCACAAACTCCTTAGGCCACAAATAATGTTGCCAATTTCCCAAAGCTCTAACAAGGGCGTACAACTCCAAATCATAAGTTGAGTAATTAAGAGTTGCCCCTTTGAGCTTTTCACTGAAATAAGCAACGGGCTTACCTTCTTGCATCAAAACAGCCCCGATACCAACTTTACTAGCATCACACTCTATTTCAAACATCTTATCAAAATCGGGCAATTGCAATAAAGGCGCCGAGATGAGCGTAGCTTTCAAGGCCTCAAAAGCCCTAGCTTGCTCATCACCCCATTTAAAGGGTCCGTCCTTTCTAATTACCTCGGTCAAGGGGGCTGCTATGGAACTAAATCCTTTGACAAACCTCCTATAAAAGCTTGCCAACCCGTGGAAACTTCGGATTTCTCCAATAGTTTTAGGGGTCGGCCAACTTCGGATAGAGTCTATCTTGGAATCGTCCACTTCCACACCCCGTGAGCTCACGACAAAACCCAAGAATATAACTTTATCAACACCAAAAGAACACTTCTCCATGTTGGCATACAGCTTCTCCTTTCGGAGCACATCAAACACACATCTCAAATGCATTACATGATCATTAATAGATTTACTATACACCAACACATCATCAAAGTAAACCACCACAAACTTTCCAATATAAGGCTTCATTACATGATTCATTAGCCTCATAAATGTGCTAGGAGCATTGGTAAGGCCGAAGGGCATGACCAGCCACTCATATAGACCGAATTTGGTCTTGAATGCGGTCTTCCACTCATCACCGGGTTGCATGCGAATTTGGTGATAGCCGCTCCTAAGGTCCACTTTAGAAAACAAACAAGATCCGTGGAGCTCATCTAACATATCATCTAGTCTAGGAATTGGATGACGATACCTTATAGTGATTTTGTTGATGGCTCTACAATCGACGCACATGCGCCAAGTTCCGTCCTTCTTTGGTACCAAAAGCACCGGAACAGCACACGGACTCATGCTTTCCTTGATGTATCCCTTGTTGAGAAGCTCCTCAACTTGCCTCTCAAGCTCCTTAGTGTCCATGGGATTGCTCCTATAGGCCGGTTTGTTTGGAAGTTGTGAACCCGGCACCAAATCAATTTGGTGCTCAATTCCCCGAAGTGGGGGCAATCCTTGCGGAAGTTCTTGAGGAAATACATCTTCATACTCCTGCAACGCACAAGAAATCAAAGGGGAAATGGAAGAATTAGTGGGGTTAGTATTAAAACAATGGGCCAACAGTAACATCGGCTTGTTTTCATCATGGTCCACGAAGAGTTCTTTCCTCCTAGCCAACATCACTACGTTTTCCATCTCCTTTGTGGTTGGGACAGATTCGGATGGCCCTACTTCCTCACCTACGGCATCCCCCCCCTTTTCTCCTTTCCCGGTTTCCTTTCCCTTTCCTTTTAACTCTCTCATCTTTTGATGCCACTCATGTACTTGGGAGGGTGAAAGAGGGTGAAGTGTGACCTTTCGGCCATCCTTCTCAAGCGTATACCGGTTGGACCTCCCATCGTGTTTAGTAGACCTATCATATTGCCATGGTCTACCTAACAACAAGTGACATGCTTGCATTGGGATCACGTCACAAAGCACTTCATCGTGGTAGTTTCCTACCTTAAACCGAATCACACATTGCCTTGCGACCCTTAATTCACCACAATCGTTCAACCATTGTAGCTTGTAAGGACTAGTGTGTGGTGTAGTTGGCAGCTTCAAGAAATTTACCATAGCTTGGCTCGCAACATTCGTACAACTACCACTATCAATCACCAAGGTGCACACACTCCCCTTTACAAGACACTTAGTATGGAATAGATTTTCCCTTTGACTCGGGTCACCTATCGCCTTACTAATCATGACACGTCTAACCACAAAGTTAGGAACCACACACTCCCCTTCTTGTGGATAGGCATCTTCACTACCATCTAATTCATCATCATTCGGCCCATTTTCAGCTTCCTCTCCATCTTGAGGCTCGGTCTCATCCTCCCCCCTTTCGGAAACCACCTCCTCACCAAGGTAGTACACTTTCCCTTCTCGTAGGATCACATTGCGCCGGTTAGGACATTCATTGGCCTTATGCCCCCAACCTTGGCACTTGAAGCATTGGAATCCCTTTGGGTTGGGATATTTGTGAGCCTCCGGTTTCGGAGGGAATTTAGGGACTGTTTTGGACTCGTAGTGGACTGTTTTGGACTCGGGCAGCTTCGTAGGGGCGGGTTGGTCCTTGTTTTTGGGCCAACCCGAGGGAGCTTGTACCCTTGCCTTGAAGGATGATCTCTCCTTAAGTTCCCTTTCAATCTCTAGGGCCGCTTGGAATATACCGTCGATGGTTTCAAACCGATGAAGGGTCAAATGAGTGGAGATCTCTTTGTTCAACCCACACTTGAACCGGATGATGTCATGACTGATTTGCTCCCCACGATGATCAAGTTTCAACATGAGTTGTTGGAACTCGTCAAAATAGGCCATCACACTCTTGCCCCCTTGCCGCAAGCCATATAACCTAGCAAGCAACTCATGACGATATCTCTCGGGAAGGTATCGTTGTCTCATCAAATACCTCAACCGAAACCAAGGTGGTGGCTGCCCATCGACTAATTCATTACCAAATCGTTTAACATACTCCCACCAAGTGTTAGCATAGCCCTCGAGGTGAGCTATAGCGTAGCAACTCTTCTTTTCGTCCGAGATGTCATTAACTTGGAAAACTTTGTCACAAGCCGATTCCCAAGTTAAGTAGGCCTCGGGATCACTTTCACCCTTAAAGATGGGTAGGCTCAACTTGATGGTGTTGATGCCTACGTCTCTCTCTTGGTGTCGGTTTCCCCTATCTCCATACCCCCGGTATCTCCTAGGTTCTCCTTGACCCCCTCTTAACTCCTCCTCCCTCATATAAGCATCATCAAAGGCTCCATCTCCTTCATACTCCCCTCTACCGTATCCTTCAAAGTGGGCTGGTCGGCCTTGGCCGTTTTGAGTCGGAGGATTTGGAATTTGCGGTCTTTGGGTTAATGGAGCTTGGAATGGAAGGTTCGGATTTAGTGGAGGTACTTGTCGTCCAAATCCCTCTTGTGGAATTGGAGGGGCTTGGAAATGTAGTGGTCTAGTGGAGTCTCGGTTTGGAGGAAAATAGGTAGTTTGACTTGCGGTATTTAGTGGAGCTTGGGGTGCATTTAGCATTTGGTGGACTGTTTCGGGGGTGATGGTTGCGGAGGAGGTCCTATCATGACCATTGGTAGATACGTGTAGAGGAGTAGAAGGACGAGAGTTCCTTTGACTCTCCACTTGTTCTAATCTCCCACTAATAGTCGACACTTCCCCCTTTATGGCTGCCAAGTCCCCTCTCACGGCCCCAAATTCAGAATTCAACCTTTCAAGTGTCCGGGTAACGGCCTCAAGAGTGACCCTCATAGAATCAAGGGCATTAGTATCCGCATTATGAGACGTAGCTCCTTCCATTGTCAAGATATTATCCACTTTAGTTCACCACAAGTTCGTGTTCCACAAGTGTTGTATAATTGGCTAGTAACCGTGAAATTTTCAAGGTATGAGTGAGCTCTTATCCGGAATGGATTCTTGTTTGAAGACTCAAAGAATTCTTGCCGGACTAGAATCAAAAATCAGCAACTCATTCAAACGAATAAAAGCACTCAAATAATCGTTGACACGAACAAACGGTTCAAGGAACTAGTTGACAACCTAGTAGGAATGTACTAGTTTGTTAATTAGTTCTAGGACCAATTAAGGGAAACCAAGGATCAACAATTTGCAACCAAAGAATACCCTAAGTTGAGCTTATAGTGACGTGGCAGCATGCAATGGCTCCACCCGTTCCTCTTATCCTTTTTTTTTTTTTTTTTTTGTGTTAATATTCACACAACTTGTTATAGTTTGCAAAATGTTTTGGTGGGAATAAATAAAATCTTGTAGTCTTTCAACCTTTTCAAACTCAAGAAAGTGGTGTTTGGTTGACCAATCCCACAAAACAAGGCTCCTTGAATTAGGGAGAAGTGATTGACAAGACTAGAGGGTGAGGGGTGCAAGTCTTTCACAACAACTTTATAACTTGTCTTACAACTTGAGCACACAACAAGATGAACAAGTTCAAAAGATGAACACCTCAACAAACTTCATCAACTTCTTTAGCACATAACACATAACCACCGATTTTTCTTTTGCTCATCAACAACATACAACCTTCGGCCACTTCAAGTCACTACTCAATGTTCAAGTTTTTCAGCTCAACTTTCGGATCTAGACACCTTAGTGTTGGTGAGAAAGAAACCAACACTAGAAACTCACTAAACAAGCAAAATGACGCCTAGGTCTAGACATGCAACATCATTCTCGGTTTTCAACCTTTAATGGACTGATTTTTCAGAACTTCCCTTTGGTATTGCTTGTTTAGACCGTGAACTAGCCCAAGATGGGTTATGTTGGAACACAACCGGTCTTGCTTTGATACCAAATGATACAAGATCAAACCAACAACACCAAGAGCTACAAGTAGGTTCGGATTTCAGTCCAACAACACAAGAATAACAAGTTCCATTTTCAGTTTTCAGCACACAACAAGAGAGCAAATAGATGAACAAGAATGCTAGTGAATCGAAAGTAGCCCCACACGGCTTCACTAGTCTTTAAAGATAACAAAATTAACAACAACAACAACAACAAGATAAAGAAAAGATAGATAACTTGACATATAACATTCAAGATACTAAGAACCCTAACATCAAGAGAGGACCCTAAGTCTAGAGAATGTAAACACCAAGTTCTTACAAGGACCAAGAGGCACTCAAAGACCCCAAAACCCTTGTTTCTAGCCAAAGATACAACACAAGTATTCCTCTACTTGTGAGATGTTGGAGGCGGCTCCAAGAGTGGAAGAGAGAGAGAAAATGTTGTGATATTTTAGGTTACAAAATCAGATTTCAAAAACTATCTAATAACTCTCTCACATCTTCTATTTATACTACAAAAGGAAAGGGGTAAAATGACTCATCCGCCCTTGCTTCTTGTGCCAACCTTGGAGAGTAGTTTATTACACATTAGGACCCCTCTTCACACATAAAAACGTTTAAGTCCTTGGTTGGTTCAATCACCAACTCACACACGGCCATTTGCATGAACAAAGCTTGGAGTTTTTGTAATTCCCGAGCTTGGCTTCGTGTGAAAGGCCGTGTGGCTGTCCTAACCGTATCAGTAGTGGTCTAGTGGGGTCTCGGTTTGGAGGAAAATAGGTAGTTTGGCTTGCGGTATTTAGTGGAGCTTGGGGTGCATTTAGCATTTGGTGGACTGTTTCGGGGGTGATGGTTGCGAAGGAGGTCCTATCATGACCATTGGTAGATACATGTAGAGGAGTAGAAAGACGAGAGTTCCTTTGACTCTCCACTTGTTCTAATCTCCCACTAATAGTCGACACTTCCCCCTTTATTGCTGCCAAGTCCCCTCTCACGGCCCCAAATTCCGAATTCAACCTTTCAAGTGTTCGGGTAACGGCCTCAACAGTGACCCTCATAGAATCAAGGGCATTAGTATCCACATTATGAGACGTAGCTCCTTCCATTGTCAAGGTATTATCCGCTTTAGTTCACCACAAGTTCGTGTTCCACAAGTGTTGTATAATTGGCTAGTAACCGTGAAATTTTTAAGGTATGAGTAAGCTCTTATCCGGAATGGATTCTTGTTTGAAGACTCAAAGAATTCTTGCCGGACTAGAGTCAAAAATCAGCAATTCATTCAAACGAATAAAAGTACTCAAATAATCGTTGACACGAACAAACGGTTCAAGGAACTAGTTGACAACCTAGTAGGAATGCACTAGTTTGTTAATTAGTTCTAGGACCAAGTAAGGGAAACCAAGGATCAACAGTTAGCAACCAAAGAATATCCTAAGTTGAGCTTATAGTGACGTGGCAGCATGCAATGGTTCCACACGTTCTTCTTCTCCTTTTTTTTTTTTTGTTAATATTCACACAACTTGTTATAGTTTGCAAAGTGTTTTTGGTGGGAAAAATAAAATCTTGTAGTATTTCACCCTTTTCAAACTCAAGAAAGTGAGGTTTGGTTGACTAATCCCACAAAACAAGGCTCCTTGAATTAGGGAAAAGTGATTGACAAGACTAGAAGGTGATGGGTGCAAGTCTTTCACAACAACTTTATAGCTTGTCTTACAACTTGAGCACACAACAAGATGAACAAGATGAACAAGTTCAAAAGATGAACACCTCAACAAACTTCATCAACTTCATTAGCACATAAACACACAACCACCGATTTTTCTTTTGGTTATCAACAACACACAACTTTCGGCCACTTCAAGTCACTACAACAATGTTCAAGTTTTCAAGCTCAACTTTTGGATCTAGACACCTTAGTGTTGGTGAGAAAGAAACCAACACTAGAAACTCACTAAACAAGCAAAATAACACCTAGATCTAAACATACAACATCATTCTCGGTTTCAACTTTTAATGGACAGATTTTCAGAATTTCTTTTTGGTGTTGTTTGTTTAAGCCGTGAACTAGCCCAAGATGGGTTATGTTGGAACACAACCGGTCTCGCTTTGATACCAAATGATACGAAATCAAACCAACAACACCAAGAGCTTCAAGTAGGCTCGGATTTCAGTCCAACAACACAAGAACAACAAGTTTAAGTTTCGGTTTTTCAGTCCAACAACACAAGAACAACAAGATAGATAACAATGCTAGTGAATCGAAAAGAGCCCCACACGGCTTCACTAGACTTTAAGATAACAAAATCAACAACAACAACAAGATAAAGAAAGATAGATAACTTGACATATAACATTCAAGAAACTAAGAACCCTACATCAAGAGAGGACCCTAAGTCTAATGAATATAAACACCAAGTTCTTACGAGGACCAAGAGGCACTCAACGACCTTAAAACCCTTATTTCTAGCCAAAGAGACAACACAAGTATCCCTCTACTTGTGAGATAATAGGGGCGGCTTCTAAGAGTGGAAGAGAGAGAGAAATGTTTAGTGTTTTTAGGTTACAAAATCAGCATTCAAAAACTAAGGAATAACTCTCCAACATGTTCTATTTATACTACAAACAAAAGGGGTAAAATGACCCATCCGCCCTTGCTTCTTGTGCCAACCTTGAAGAGTAGTTTATTACACATTAAGACCTCTCTTCACACATAAAAACGTTTAGGTCCTTGGTTGGTTCAATCACCAACTCACACACGGCCATTTGCATGAACAAAGCTTGGAGTTCTTGTAATTCCCGAGCTTGGCTTCGTGTGAAAGGCCGTGTACCTGTGGAGGCTGCCCCAACCGTATCAAAGCATGATTCCAACACGAATGATTCCACACTCAAGTTGGAAATCCTAGTTATAATGTTTCGGCCATAGGCGTTTCTCACAATAGAGAAATGTTATTCTTACAACTTTCAATATCAATAAACATCTAAGACTAAAATCCCTAAGAGGTTCTATATATAGTGTATTACAAAATGACCATAATACCCCTTAAGGGTGAGGTACCCATCAAGTGTAACTTAGGGGCTGTTTTTAGTGCATTTAGGCCCTCTTTCACACTTTACTTGTGCACTTCCTTGGACAGATTCAATACGCACTCGTTCTCGTCCATCCTCGTGGTCGTACTCGTATCATCCTTCCCTTTTTGAAAAGGATTCGACCTCGAATCCATACCTTGCAAATCAAGAGAAGACAAACAAGCACGCATCCTCATGATATGAGGGCTTAGGGTTAGCCAAAATAACACATCAAGCCTTGCCATGATGGATTTAACCCAACTAGGCATTTCAGCTTCATTAGTCATTGTACCCATCAAGAGCTACTAAGCAAACAACACGAAAACAACAAACACATTAAAGATTAGCAAAAATCAGTCCACAATTCGTCACAAAACAGTCCACAATACGTCTCAAAATAGTCCACAATCCCTCACTTTCACACTTTGGATTTTTCACTCTATTGGCCTTACAAGTGTTGATAACTCGCTTATACTCCAATGAGGTTACTTGGTCCCAATTGTGGCTTGAGATCGGAGTAGATTCTTATTTGAAACGACTCAAATAAGTAATGTACGAACTTGAACCAAAAAAGATACTACGACTCAAAAACAAGAAAAGGACACAACAAACATAACACAAAGAACGTACACAAAACTAACTTACAAGCTAGTAGGGTATTACTAGGTTGTCAATTAGTGTCGAGCAACAAACAAAACTAGGAAACAATAAAATGAAACTAAGAAATCTAAAATTTGAACTCAAAAATGTTGTGTGAACAGTACATTAGTGACGTGGAAGTCCACTATTGGCCTCGAGTTTTTATCAAAATTTTATTTCCCAATTTCAAGTCTTGATCAATATACAATTTGGAATTGGTCGATTTGGTTAATGGAGGGAAAAGTGGTCTTTGAGCCTTTTTGTTCAAATTTCAAAAGCAAAACTTGACTTCTTTGAACTTTCTTCATGAAACAAGGTCCTTAAATCAAGAAAAAGTAGATGAAAAGTCATTGAAGTGATAGGGACAAGTCTTTCACTAAAAACTACTACAAGCTTGTCTTCCACCTTTTTAGATCTAGTTTGCACTTTAAGGATTAACAAGATGATGAAAGGGTGAAGACCTTTAAAAACACAACAAGTCCAAGAACAACAACAATTTCAGTTTCCAACTCCATTATGATACGGGCGTACAAAGCTGTCCAATACTTTCTCGACCATTCACACGAAGCCAAGCTAGGGAGTTACAAAAACTACAAGCCATGTTCATGCAAATGGCTGCGTGTGAGTTGGTACTTGATCCGCCAAAGAGCTTTAACGTTTTTAAGTGTGAAAATGAGCCTTGAAGTATAATAAATTACACTCTAAGGGCACCCCATGACTGAAGGGTAGGAAGGTCATTTGTCCTTCATTTTGTGTGTAATATAAATAGATGCTATTAGGGTTATTTTCAGTACTTAGTTCATTCTTCATATTTCACAACAACAAGTCTTGTAACATTGAATATTTCTCTCTCTCTTATTCTTGAGAGTAGAACCTGAAATTTGTCCAACAAATGTAGTTACACTTGTGTTGTTTCTTAGCTAGAAACTTGAGATCTTGAGGTTCATGAGTTCCTCTTGATCTAAGTAAGAACTTGGTACTGAAATCTTTTGGTCTTAGGGTCCTTTCTTCAAGTTAGGATTCATAGATTCTAAGATATCTTTGTGTCAAGTTACTATCTTTCATTTTGTACTCTTGAAACTTTGCAGTAACTTAGTGAAGCCGTGTGGGGATGATTTTTGATTCACTATAGTTACTGCCATTTGTTGTTCTTGTTATTAACATTGTACTCTTTGTAATCTATCATCTTGTGTTGTTGAACCATTGTTTAATGTTAATGTTATCTTCTTGTTCTCCTTGTGTAGCTACTATTTTGGTGTTGGTATTCCTTCAAAATTTCGTGATTGTTGTTGTCTTCACATATTGGAGTTGTTATCTTCAAGCTCTCGGAATTGTAGTGTGTTTGGACTGATTTTAAGGCAGATTTGATACACTCCAAGTTAGTAGTGTATCATTTGGTATCAAAGCCATCTTTGATTTTGTTCTAACAAGATCAATCTTGGGCTTGAGACCTGAAAACTACAAAAAAAAAGTGAAATCTGAAAATTCCAGAAATAGTCAAATCTGCTACCTTTGTGTTCTTGGCCAAAAATTGTGATGTGTTGTTGTATGGGCCGAGATTTTCTTGTTTTTTTTGGCTAGATCTTGAAGTATTTTGCTTGTCTAGAGTGTTTCTAGTGTTGTTTCTTTCTCACCAACACTAAAGGTGTCAAGATCTAAAGATTGAGCTTATAATATTGACCATAGTTGTGGTGCCTTGTGGCTGGCTGTTTGTTGTTACTTGTTTTTGACAATTGGTGGTGTTGTGTTGTGTTTTTGAAGAAGTTGTTGTTGAGTTGTTGAAGGTTGTTGTGGTGTTCATTAAGTTCTTCATCTTTTCTTACAACTTTAGACAACCAAAAAGTATGATATAAATTCAAGAGTTGAAGCTGAAAATTGTAAAGCATGTTGTGAGAAGCCTTGAACCCATCATTTCTTAGACTAAGCTTCTACTTTTCAGCAACTTTTTCTTATTTCAAGAACCTAGTGTTGTGTGACAAGATACCTTTTCTTATTTCAAGAACCTTGTGTTGTGGGACAAGTACTTTTTCTTATTTCAAGAACCTAGTGTTGTGGGACAAGGTACTATTCTTATTTCAAGATTTATGTTTTCCCTCCAAGACTAATTGTCATCCTTTCCAAATTGTGTAAAGATTTAAATTTTAGAATTGGTGCTTAAATTGTGTGGGATCAAGACCAATTGCATGCTGCCACGTCACCCATTTGCTACTGTTCACGTCACCCATTGGCTACTGTTCACGTCATTAATAAGCTCAAATTTAGTTTTTCTAGTTTCTAATTGTTGATTCTTAGTTTCATTACTTGGTTCTAGAACTAATTAACATGCTAGTACACTCCTACTAGGTTGTCAATTAGTCCTTTTGAATTCTCTTGTTCGTGTCCACGTTTAGTTGGGTGCTTTTATTCATTTGAATACGTTGTAACTTCTTAACTCCAGTCCGTCGAGAATTCTTTGAGTTTCAGACAAGAATCCACTCCGGACAAGAGCTTTACTCATATCTTAAGGATTCACGATTACTAGCCAATCTTAAACATTTGTGGAGCTCAAGTGTGAGTGAACCGGGAGAGTGTGAGTGAGGAGAGGTTAAACGCTAACTTGTTTCCTGATTGTGTAGGTAACACATTGACATGGAAGGAAGCACATCCCAAAGTGGGGGTACTACTGAACAAGACACTATGAAGGCAACACTTGAGGCCATTACCAGAAGTTTAGAGAGGTTGAACACGGAAGTTGGGGCAATGAGGGGAGATTTGACTATGATAAGTGGGAGATTGGAGCAAGTGGAAAGTCAAAGGAGTGGATGGATGAGAGTTCCTTTGACTCTCCACTTGCTCCAATCTCCCACTTATCGTAGTCAAATCTCCCCTCATTGCCCCAACTTCCGTGTTCAACCTCTCTAAACTTCTAGTAATGGCCTCAAGTGTGGCCTTCATAGTGTCTTTTTCAATAGTACCCCCACTTTGGGATGTGCTTCCTTCCATGTCAAGGTGTTACCTACACAATCAGCAAACAAGTTAGCGTTAAACCTCTCCTCACTCACACTCTCTCGGTTCACTCACACTTGAGCTCCACAAATGTTGTAGATAGGCTAGTAACCGTGAATCCTTAAGATATGAGTAAAGCTCTTGTCCGGAGTGGATTCTTGTTTGAAACTCAAAGAATTCTCGACGGACTGGAGTTAAGAAGTTACAACGTATTCAAACGAATAAAAGCACCCAACTAAACGTGGACACGAACAAGAGACTTCAAAAGGACTAATTGACAACCTAGTAGGAGTGTACTAGCATGTTAATTAGTTCTAGAACCAAGTAATGAAACTAAGAATCAACAATTAGAAACTAGAAAACCTAAATTTGAGCTTATTAATGACGTGAACAGTAGCCAATGGGTGACGTGAACAGTAGCAATTGGGTGATGTGGCAGCATGCAATTGGTCTTGGTCCCACACAATTTAAGCACCAATTCTGAAATTTAAATCTTTACACAATTTGGAAAGGATGACAATTGGTCTTGGAGGGAAAACATAAATCTTGAAATAAGAAAAGTACCTTGTCCCACAACACTAGGTTCTCGAAATAAGAAAAAGGTAACACTAGGTTCTTGAAATAAGAAAAGGTAACACTAGGTTCTTGAAATAAGAAAAAAAGTTGCTGAAAAGTAGAAGCTTAGTCTAAGAAATGATGGGTTCAAGGCTTCTCACAACATGCTTTACAATTTTCAGCTTCAACTCTTGAATTTATATCACACTTTTTGGTTGTCTAAAGTTGTAAGAAAAGATGAAGAACTTGATTAACACCACAACAACCTTCAAGAACTCAACAACAACTTCTTCAAAAACACAACACAACACCACCAATTGTCAACAACAAGTAACAACAAACAGCCAGCCACAAGGCACCACAGCTGTGGTCAATATTATAAGCTCAATCTTTAGATCATGACACCTTTAGTGTTGGTGAGAAAGAAAACAACACTAGAAACACTGATACAAGATCAAACCAACAACACCAAGAACTACAAGTTGGTTCGAATTTCAGTACAACAACACAAGAACAACAAGCTTAAATTTCAGTTTTTCAGATCAACAACACGAGAACAACAAGATGAACAACAATGCTAGTGAATCGAAAATAGCCCCACACGGCTTCACTAGACTTTAAGATAACAAAATCAACAACATCAACAAGATAAAGAAAAGATAGATAACTTGACATATAACATTCAAGATACTAAGAACCCTAACATCAAGAGAGGACCCTAAGTCTAATGAATGTAAACACCAAGTTCTTACGAGGACCAAGAGGCACTCAAAGACCTCAAAACCCTTGTTTCTAGCCAAAGTGACAACACAAGTATCCCTCTACTTGTGAGATATTGGTGGCGGCTCCAAGAGTGGAAAAGAGAGAGAGAAATGTTTAGTGTTTAGGTTACAAAAATCAGCTTTCAAAAAGTGAAGTCTAACTCTCTAACATGTTCTATTTATACTACAAACAAAAGGGGCAAAATGACCCATCCGCCCTTGCTTCTTGTGCCATCCTTGAAGAGTAGTTTATTACACATTAGGACCCCTCTTCACACATAAAAACGTTTAGGTCCTTGGTTGGTTCAATCACCAACTCACACACGGCCATTTGCATGAACAAAGCTTGGAGTTTTTGTAATTCCCGAGCTTGGCTTCGTGTGAAAGGCCGTGTACGTGTGGAGGCTGTCCCAACCGTATCATCCTCTCCATCTTGAGAGGAATTTGACCTCAAATTCAGCATTTGGTCATCTTCAACCGCATCAACGAGGGAGAGATCACCAACGTTGAAAGTGTTGTGCACTTGATATTCCGGTGGAAGGTCGATCTTGTAGGCGTTGTCATTGATTCTCTCAAGTACTTGGAAAGGACCATCACCCCTTGGCAGCAACTTGGACTTCCTTTGAGCTGGGAACCGATCCTTTCGAAGATGCACCCACACCCAATCTCCGGGTTCAAGCACAAGCCTTCTTCTCCCTTTGTTTACCCTTTTTGCAACCTCTTGGTTCTTCTTTTCAAGCTTGAGCCGCACCGTCTCATGCATTTTCTTCATTGATTCGGCTCTTTTATTTCCATCTAAGCTGGTCATGAGATCACTAGACAAAGGAGTGAGATCTAAAGGGGTAAGGGGATTTAGGCCGTAAACACATTCAAAGGGAGTCATTCCCGTGCTCGAATGTATTACCCGGTTGTATGCAAACTCCACCAAGGGTAGGTGATCTTCCCATGAAGTCAGTTTACCTTTAACCATAGAACGTAGCATAGACCCTAAGGTTCTATTTACTACCTCCGTTTGGCCATCGGTTTGTGGGTGGCAAGACGTGGAGAAAAGTAACTTCGTTCCAAGCCTACCCCACATGGACTTCCAAAAGAGACTTAGGAACTTGGAGTCCCTATCGCTCACAATAGTCCTCGGTACCCCGTGAAGCTTTACAACATGTTCAACAAATAATGAAGCTACACTACGAGCATCCTCGGTTTTAGCACATGGAATAAAATGAGCCATTTTAGAGAATCTATCAACAATAACAAAAATGCTATCTCGGCCCTTTCTAGTCCTTGGCAGCCCCAAAACAAAATCCATCGAAATGTCCAACCAAGGTCTAAGGGGAGTAGGGAGTGGGGTGTACAATCCTTGAGGTAGGAGACGAGATTTCGCACTCCGGCAGGCCACGCATTGACTACAAATTTTAGTGACGTCTTTGCGCATTTTTGGCCAATAGAAGTTCTCCTCTAAGATTCTGAGGGTCTTGTCTACCCCAAAGTGCCCCATGAGGCCTCCGTCATGGGCCTCCCTCACAAATAATTCCCTCCAAGAACTAGAAGGAACACACAACCGCCTCCCTTTGAACAAATACCCATCGAACCGAGAGTAGGAGGAATGGTCACTCTCCTTAAGCCAACGGTCCCTTCCCCACTCTTCGCATTCCCTAAAGATAGGAGCAAAGGTAGGATCCTCAGGATACAACAACCGCAAACTCTCAAAACCCATCAATTTCGACGACAAGGTAGCAACAAGCACATGCTTCCTAGACAAGGCATCGGCAACAACATTTTCCTTTCCCCTTTTATAATGAATTACATAAGGGAAAGTCTCGATGAACTCAATCCACTTAGCATGACGCCTATTCAACTTGTCTTGGCTCTTAAGGTGTTTCAACGACTCATGATCCGTTCGTATCACAAACTCCTTAGGCCATAAATAATGTTGCCAATTTCCCAAAGCTCTAACAAGGGCGTACAACTCCAAATCATAAGTTGAGTAATTAAGAGTTGCCCCTTTGAGCTTTTCACTGAAATAAGCAACGGGCTTACCTTCTTGCATCAAAATAGCCCCGATGCCAACCTTACTAGCATCACACTCTACTTCAAACATCTTATCAAAATCGGGCAATTGCAATAAAGGCGCCGAGATGAGCGTAGCTTTCAAGGCCTCAAAAGCCCTAGCTTGCTCATCACCCCATTTAAAGGGTCCGTCTTTTCTAATTACCTCGGTTAAGGGGGCTGCTATGGAACTAAATCCTTTGACAAACCTCTTATAGAAGCTTGCCAACCCGTGGAAACTTCGGATTTCTCCAATAGTTTTAGGGGTCGGCCAACTTCGAATAGAGTCTATCTTGGAATCGTCCACTTCCACACCCCTTGAGCTCACGACAAAACCCAAGAATATAACCTTATCAACACCAAAAGAACACTTCTCCATGTTGGCATACAGCTTCTCCTTTCGGAGCACATCAAACACACATCTCAAATGCATTACATGATCATCAATAGATTTACTATATACCAACACATCATCAAAGTAAACCACCACAAATTTTCCAATATAAGGCTTCATTACATGATTCATTAGCCTCATAAAGGTGCTAGGAGCATTGGTAAGGCCGAAGGGCATGACCAGCCACTCATATAGACCGAATTTGGTCTTGAATGCGGTCTTCCACTCATCACCGGGTTGCATGCGAATCTGGTGATAGCCACTCCTAAGGTCCACTTTAGAAAACAAACAAGATCCGTGGAGCTCATCTAACATATCATCTAGTCTAGGGATTGGATGACGATACCTTATAGTGATTTTGTTGATGGCTCTACAATCGACGCACATACGCCAAGTTCCGTCCTTCTTTGGTACCAAAAGCACCGGAACAGCACACGGACTCATGCTTTCCTTGATGTATCCCTTGTTGAGCAGCTCCTCAACTTGTCTTTCAAGCTCCTTAGTGTCCATGGGATTGCTCCTATAGGCCGGTTTGTTTGGAAGTTGTGAACCCGGCACCAAATCAATTTGGTGCTCAATTCCCCGAAGTGGGGGCAATCCTTGCGGAAGTTCTTGAGGAAATACATCTTCATACTCCTGCAACACATAAGAAATCAAAGGGGAAATGGAAGAATTAGTGGGGTTAGTATTAAAACAATGGGCCAAGAGTAGCATCGGCTTGTTTTCATCATGATCCACGAAGAGTTCTTTCCTCCTAGCCAACATCACCACATTTTCCATCTCCTTTGTCGTTGGGACAGCCTCGGATGTCCCGACTTCCTCACCTACGGCACTCCCCCCCCTTTTCTCCCTTCCCGGATTCCTTCCCCTTTCCCTTCAACTCTCTCATCTTTTGATGCCACTCGTTTACTTGGGAGGGTGAAAGAGGATGAAGGGTGACCTTTCGGCCATCCTTCTCAAGCGTATACCGGTTGGTCCTCCCATCGTGTTTAGTAGACCTATCATATTGCCATGGTCTACCTAACAATAAGTGACATGCTTGCATTACTCATCGTGGTAGTTTCCCACCTTAAACCGAATCACACATTACCGTGTGACCCTTAATTCACCACAATCATTCAACCATTGTAGCTTGTAAGGACTAGTGTGTGGTGTAGTTGGTAGCTTCAAGAAATTTACCATAGCATGGCTCGCAACATTTGTACAACTACCACTATCAATCACCAAGGTGCACACATTCTCCTTTATAAGACACTTAGTATGGAATAGATTTTCCCTTTGACTCGGGTCACCTATCGCCTTACTAATCATGACACGTCTAACCACAAAGTTAGGAACCACACACTCCCCTTCTTGTGGATAAACATCTTCACTACCGTCTACTTCATCATCATTCGGCCAATTTTCAGCTCCCTCTCCATCTTGAGGCTCGGCCTCATCCTCCCCCCTTTCGGAATCCACCTCCTCACCAAGGTAGTACACCTTTCCTTCTCGTAGGATCACATTGCGCTGGTTCGGACATTCATTGGCCTTATGCCCCCAACCTTGGCACTTGAAGCATTGGAACCCCTTTGGGTTGGGATATTTGTGAGCCTCCGGTTTCGGGGGAAATTTAGGGACTGTTTTGGACTCGGGCAGCTTCGTAGGTGCGGGTTGGTCCTTGTTTTTGGTCCAACCCGAGGGAGTTGGTACCCTTGCCTTGAAGGATGATCTCTCCTTAAGTTCCCTTTCAATCTCAAGGGCCGCTTGGAATATACCGTCAATGGTTTCAAACCGGTGAAGGGTCAAATGAGTGGAGATCTCTTTGTTCAATCCGCACTTGAACCGGATGATGTCGTGGCTGATTTGCTCCCCACGATGATCAAGTTTCAACATGAGTTGTTGGAACTCGTCAAAGTAGGCCATTACACTCTTGCCTCCTTGCCGCAAACCATATAACCTAGCAAGCAACTCATGACGATATCTCTCGGGAAGGTATCGTTGTCTCATCAAATACCTCAACCGATACCAAGGTGGTGGCTGTCCATCGACTAATTCATTACCAAATCTTTTAACATACTCCCACCAAGTATTAGCATAGCCCTCGAGGTGAGCTATAGCGTAGCAACTCTTCTTTTCGTCCGAGATGTCATTAACTTGGAAAACTTTGTCACAAGCCGATTCCCAAGTCAAGTAGGCCTCGGGATCACTTTCACCCTTAAAGATGGGTAGGCTCAACTTGATGGTGTTGATGCCTACGTCTCTCTCTTGGTGTCGGTTTCCCCGATCTCCATACCCCCGGTATCTCCTAGGTTCTCCTCGACCCCCTCTTAACTCCTCCTCCCTCATATAAGCATCATCAAAGACTCCATCTCCTTCATACTCCTCTCTACCGTATCCTTCAAAGTGGGCTGGTCGGCCTTGGCCGTTTTGATTCGGAGGATTTGGAATTTGTGGTCTTTGGTTTAATGGAGCTTGGAATGGAGGGTTCGGATTTAGTGGAGGTACTTGGCGTCCAAATCCCCCTTGTGGAATTGGAGGGGCTTGGAAATGTAGTGGTCTAGTGGAGTCTCGGTTTGGAGGAAAATAGGTAGTTTGGCTTGCGGTATTTAGTGGAGCTTGGGGTGCATTTAGCATTTGGTGGACTGTTTCGGGGGTGATGGTTGCGGAGGAGGTTCTATCATGACCATTGGTAGATACATGTAGAGGAGTATAAGGACGAGAGTTCCTTTGACTCTCCACTTGTTCTAATCTCCCACTAATAGTCGACACTTCCCCCTTTATTGCTGCCAAGTCCCCTCTCACGGCCCCAAATTCCGAATTCAACCTTTCAAGTGTCCGGGTAACGGCCTCAAGAGTGACCCTCATAGAATCAAGGGCATTAGTATCCACACTATGAGACGTAGTTCCTTCCATTGTCAAGATATTATCCGCCTTAGTTCACCACAAGTTCGTGTTCCTCAAGTGTTGTATAATTGGCTAGTAACCGTGAAAATTTTAAGGTATGAGTAAGCTCTTATCCGGAATGGATTCTTGTTTGAAGACTCAAAGAATTCTTGTCGGACTAGAGTCAAAATTCAGCAACTCATTCAAACGAATAAAAGCACTCAAATAAACGTTGACACGAACAAACGGCTCAAGGATCTAATTGACAACTTAGTAGGAATGTACTAGTTTGTTAATTAGTTCTAGGACCAAGTAAGGGAAACCAAGGATCAACAATTAGCAACCAAAGAATATCCTAAGTTGAGCTTATAGTGACGTGGCAGCATGCAATGGTCCCACACGTCTCTTTTTTCTTCTTTTTTTTTGTCAATATTCACACAACTTGTTATAGTTTTTCAAGTGTTTTTGGTGGGAAAATAAAATCTTGTAATATTTCACCCTTTTCAAACTCAAGAAAGGGATGTTTGGTAGACTAATCCCACAAAACAAGGCTCCTTGAATTAGGGAAAAGTGATTGACAAGACTACAAGGTGATGGGTGCAAGTCTTTCACAACAACTTTATAGCTTTTCTTACAAATTGAGCACACACAAGATGAACAAGATGAACAAGTTCAAAAGATGAACACCTCAACAATCTTCTTCAACTTCTTTAGCACATAAACACAACATCCACCGATTTTATTTTCTTTTGGTCATCAACAACATACAACTTTCGGCCACTTCAAGTCACTACACAAAGTTCTAGTTTTCAAGCTCAACTTTCGGATCTAGACACCTTAGTGTTGGTGAGAAAGAAACCAACACTAGGAACTCACTAAACAAGCAAAATTAACACTTAGATCTAGACATGCAACATCATTTTCGGATTCCACTTTTAAAGGACTGATTTTCAGAATTCCCCTTTTTGGTGTTGTTTGTTTAAGCCGTGTACTAGCCCAAGATGGGTTATGATGGAACACAACCGGTCAAGCTTTGATACCAAATGATACAAGATCAAACCAACAACACCAAGAACTACAAGTTGGTTCGAATTTCAGTACAACAACACAAGAACAACAAGCTTAAATTTCAGTTTTTCAGCTCAACAACACGAGAACAACAAGATGAACAACAATGCTAGTGAATCGAAAATAGCCCCACACGGCTTCACTAGACTTTAAGATAACAAAACCAACAACATCAACAAGATAAAGAAAAGATAGATAACTTGACATATAACATTCAAGATACTAAGAACCCTAACATCAAGAGAGGACTCTAAGTCTAATGAATGTAAACACCAAGTTCTTACGAGGACCAAGAGGCACTCAAAGACCTCAAAACCCTTGTTTCTAGCCAAAGTGACAACACAAGTATCCCTCTACTTGTGAGATATTGGTGGCGGCTCCAAGAGTGGAAAAGAGAGAGAGAAATGTTTAGTGTTTAGGTTACAAAAATCAGCTTTCAAAAAGTGAAGTCTAACTCTAACATGTTCTATTTATACTACAAACAAAAGGGGCAAAATGACCCATCCGCCCTTGCTTCTTGTGCCATCCTTGAAGAGTAGTTTATTACACATTAGGACCCCTCTTCACACATAAAAACGTTTAGGTCCTTGGTTGGTTCAATCACCAACTCACACACGGCCATTTGCATGAACAAAGCTTGGAGTTTTTGTAATTCCCGAGCTTGGCTTCGTGTGAAAGGCCGTGTACGTGTGGAGGCTGTCCCAACCGTATCAAACACTCTATACAAGAAAAATACTACAAGATCTAGCCAAAAAAAAAACAAGAAAATCTCGGCCCATACAACAACACATCACAATTTTTGGCCAAGAACACAAAGGTAGCAGATTTGACTATTTCTGAAATTTTCAGATTTCAGTTTTTTTTTTTTTTTTTGTAGTTTTCAAGTCTCAAGCCCAAGATTGATCTTGTTAGAACAAAATCAAAGATGGCTTTGATACCAAATGATACACTACTAACTTGGAGCGTATCAAATCTGCCACAAAATCAGTCCAAACACACTACAATTCCGAGAGCTTGAAGATAACAACTCCAATATGTGAAGACAACAACAATCACGAAATTTTGGAGAAATACCAACACCAAAACAGTAGCTACACAAGGAGAACAAGAAGATAACAATACCATTAAACAATGGTTCAACAACACAAATGATAGATTACAAGAGTTCAATGTTAACAACAAGAACAACAAATGGTAGTAACTATAGTGAATCGAAAATCAGCCCCACACGGCTTCACTAAGTTACTACAAAGTTTCAAGAGTACAAAATGAAAGATAGTAACTTGACACAAAGATATCTTAGAATCTATGAACCCTAACTTGAAGATAGGACCCTAAGACCAAAAGATTTCAGTACCAAGTTCTTACTTAGACCAAGAGGAACTCATGAACCTCAAGATCTCAAGTTTCTAGCCAAGAAACAACACAAGTGTAACTACACTTGTTGGACAGATTTCAGGTTCTACTCTCAAGAACAAGAGAGAGAGAAATATTCAATGTTACAAGACTTGTTGTTGTGAAATATGAAGAATGAACTAAGTGCTGAAAATAACCCTAATAGCATATATTTATATTACACACAAAATGAAGGAAAAATGACCTTCCTACCCTTCAGTCATGGGGTGACCTTAGAGTGTAGTTTATTATACTTCAAGGTTCATTTTCACACTTAAAAATGTTGAAGCTCTTTGGCGGATCAAGTACCAACTCACACGCAGCCATTTTTGATACGGGACAAATGGCCTTCTTATCTTATGATGACATTTTTGGAGGCCAACACATAGAGACTCAAGACTTGGTCACCTCGAGAAAACAAGAACGTGCATGGAGGACCCGTTTTGAGCATAACTTAAAGCAATCTCGCGTGTGGGAGATTGCTTGGAGAATTTAAGGTTGAGGACTCACGGTTTTTGGGCCTTAATTAAGGGTATTTTGGACATTACACATGGTGTATTTACACACCATGGCCGCCCCTCTCATTAAGGGCAAAGTGGTCTTTTGTCTTCATTTGTAATATAGTATAAATAGGTCCCCTTAGTCTTATTTTCACTTAGTTTTTGGATGATGAAGAATTGAAAGAAATATTCTCTCTCTCTTTTGAGAGTGTAACTCCATTAGTTGTAGGACTTGGAAAAGTCACCCTTAGCATAGGGCTTGGAAAAGCCAATATTGATCTTTGCTTGGAAACGGTAGATCTTGAGGCGAGTTCGTTCCCTTGGCGGTCACCGTAAGAGTGTGGTGTTGCTATCGTAAGTTCTAAGGGTCTTTAGATTTAATATATCTTTGGGTTCTTGGGTCTTATATTAGTTTATGTCTCACTATCTATCTCTACAATTTCTTGTAGCCGTGTGTTTGTTATTTCTTAATAATATTGTTATTGTTCTTCATGTTCTTCATTCTCGTGTGGTTAATCTAGTGTGTTGTCCGCTGAAAATAGGTGTTAATCACCTCATTACATTGTGTTCTTGTTGTAGATCTTGAATCCGAGAGGGGTCATTCAAAGGGTCCTCGGTTCTCTTGAACTTGTGGACTGTTTTGAGTGTTTGTTTTGTGTTTCCATTCAAATGATACGAGAAAAACAACGGAAACACAAAACAAACACTCAAAACAGTCCACAAGTTCAAGAGAACCGAGGACCCTTTGAATGACCCCTCTCGGATTCAAGATCTACAACAAGAACACAATGTAATGAGGTGATTAACACCTATTTTCAGCGGACAACACACTAGATTAACCACACGAGAATGAAGAACATGAAGAACAATAACAATATTATTAAGAAATAACAAACACACGGCTACAAGAAATTGTAGAGATAGATAGTGAGACATAAACTAATATAAGACCCAAGAACCCAAAGATATATTAAATCTAAAGACCCTTAGAACTTACGATAGCAACACCACACTCTTACGGTGACCGCCAAGGGAACGAACTCGCCTCAAGATCTACCGTTTCCAAGCAAAGATCAATATTGGCTTTTCCAAGCCCTATGCTAAGGGTGACTTTTCCAAGTCCTACAACTAATGGAGTTACACTCTCAAAAGAGAGAGAGAATATTTCTTTCAATTCTTCATCATCCAAAAACTAAGTGAAAATAAGACTAAGGGGACCTATTTATACTATATTACAAATGAAGACAAAAGACCACTTTGCCCTTAATGAGAGGGGCGGCCATGGTGTGTAAATACACCATGTGTAATGTCCAAAATACCCTTAATTAAGGCCCAAAAACCGTGAGTCCTCAACCTTAAATTCTCCAAGCAATCTCCCACACGCGAGATTGCTTTAAGTTATGCTCAAAACGGGTCCTCCATGCACGTTCTTGTTTTCTCGAGGTGACCAAGTCTTGAGTCTCTATGTGTTGGCCTCCAAAAATGTCATCATAAGATAAGAAGGCCATTTGTCCCGTATCATCCTCCCCTTCTTGAAAAGGATTCGACCTCGAATCCAAACCTTGCAAAACCGAAGAGAGGACAAACAAATACAAATCCTCATGGCATGAGGGTTAGGGTTAGCATAACAAATCATCTCAACATGCCAAGGTTGCACATACTTGCAATATAACCAAGAATCCTTTGAAAGGAATATTAAAAACTCAATAAAAGATGTACAAAGGATTTGGTTGTAGGATACATCAAAAGTAACACTTTGCTTGTCATGTTGACCAAGCAACAAGTTTGGTGCACCAACATCACCATTTCTAAATTTGGCACCGGGGTCAAATGGGAAAAGTGGCCATAGACACGGGTCTCGACAACACTCCCCTTTCCCGTGGTCTACACCTAAACTAAATGACATACTCTCTACAATAACATACATATCATCCAAATCAAATAGAGAGTTGAGAAAGGTATCACTCAAATCGACTTCTACTAAGGTGCCCTCATGTGTGTACTCACTACTAGTTTCCCAATAATCACTATGAGTACTCTCAACAATGAAATCACACAAAGTAGAAGAAGAAGTAGCTTCCGCAACTACACATTCCTTACCCTTAAGAGTACTCTCATCTTCCAAGAAGAGATTTCCCTCTTTAGGAGGAATGTTGTCACACCATAGTGGGTTAGCATATAGGCTATAGCTCCCAAGGTAAGCTATACCGTCATTTTCACCACTAGGTTCATTAGAAGTGTTTAAATCATCTTCAAACAAGACATTACACCTAAAGAGAGTGTGTTCTACCTCACGGACAGATTTGGAATAAGCAAGTTCCTCGCACTCTAAATGATCAATATCAGGTTTCAAGGATGTTCCAAACACAAGATTACCCCAAGAAGAGATCTCGGGTTCACTCCCACTTTGTTGACCAACATTTTTAAATACTTCACTCACTTGAGTCCTATTAAGCACATCACACACATACTCAAGTGGGGAACAATTTTCACAAACAAGTTGATCAACACCAATTACACAAGACGATGTACTTCCGTTCAACATATAAGCTTCAACACTAGGTGGACATAAATTGATCTTACAAGAAGAGTCAATTTCGTCTTCAATAGGATCAACTAGTGTATCCAAACTCACAATATGTACATCATCAACAAGAGGCATGGAATCATTATACTCATAAATAAGTAAGCTACTACTCACACTCAATGGCTTACTAGCCACACAATTGTCATTCACATGCACTAAAGTGTAAGAGTTAGCTATTTTACCTTTAAGATCTTGAGTAGACTCTTCCTTGCCGTGAGGTGAAGGACCTCCACAAGCTTGGGCAGCAACTTCCTTTTGGCATTGTTCGCCTTCGCTTTCCATGTTGGTACCTACACAAATGTCCTTAGAAATGGAAGGACAACCAATGTTAGCACGGTTTGGTGGCAATCCCCTCACTTCGCTCCACATATCCTCTCCTTTTTCCACTCTCGGATTGCCACCTTGCACTCCCTTACTCCTCTCAATCTTTTGTCTCTCATCATAAATTGAATTGGAGTAGGTAGGAACTTCTTTTTGCGGCCCGGGCAGAATGTACGTCTCAAGGCAATTTCCCCATCGGTCTCTTATAATATTAGGCCAATTTTGCATATTTGGAACCTTATGTTGTGCAAACCAATCGGCGCCCAAGCTCACATAACCATAGGTTATGGGAAAAACATCACACCACACCTCCTCATGGTAATTAAATTGGGAGAAGACAACCTTTACCCTCTCGGTAACCTTAAACCCGTCCAAGAAGTATGGAACAAGTAAAGGCTCGCAAAATAACCCCAAGTAATCAACCATGGATGGAACAATGTAGTTTCTATAGTACCTATCATTTAACACAACGAGGCAGCCCGGTATCCCACAAATGGTCACCTTTCCGGAGTGTACACTCCTTCTCGGATCAACATTGTAAAGCACATGAGTACCCCTCGGTTTTGGAGATGCATACTCTCTTCTTCTCATTGGAAAACCTACACTATTGCTAGTATAACCATTCACACTATATCGACCTTGATAAGAAGTACTACAAGGTGGAGAATATGAATCTTCACACTCCTCACGTGTACTCTCATCATAGCTCTCATAAGGTGTGCGAACGAAAGGGTTATACCTAACACCAAATCTAGGTTCGGAGTGGGGAGTGCGAGACTCCTCACATGTCCCAACTTCATCATAAGATCCATCACGAGGTCCTACATCATCTCCAAAGTCACCATAAACACTAGGCACTTCATTCACCTCACTTTCTCCCTCAAAACAGTAACTTTCAAATCTGCCCAAGTCTCGATCATGGCTATTTTCATAGCCTCCGCAATCTCCCTCAACTTCGTAGCCATAAAACCCTTCACTACAATCATAGTCTCCCATGTTGTAGTCACAATAATCCCCGGCTATCGAAGACATGTTCCCCTTATATCACCCTTTAAACCTACAAAATGAACAAACAAGATTAGTAGTAAAGCTCCTCACCAACACTCGTATACACTCACCTTTGTGATCCTCACAATTGGAGCGGCGAATATTGAAAGTTGCTTATACTCCGGTAGTCAATAGGATGTCAATTCTACTTGGCGGCCGGAATAGATTCTTGTTTGATCGACTCAAGACACAAAAATAAAATTCACTTACGAACTTGAAACAAAGAAGTTACTACGAGTTAAAAATGAGAAAAGCACACAAACAACGAAGACACGAAGAAACGGATTCAATAATTAATCTACAACTAAGTAGGTGATTACTAGTTGTTAATTAATTCTAGAATCAAGACATGAAACAATAAGATGAAACTAAGAATCTAAAATTTTGAGCTCGGAAATATTGCGTGAACAGTAGCAGTGATGACATGGCAGTCACGTATTGGTTTCGGTCCCACACACTTTTGTTGTCCAATTTCAAGTCTTGGTCAATTTTTCAATTTGGACTTTGGTGGAATTTGTTTAAGGAGGGAAATTCAAACAAGTCTTGGAGCCCTTTTCAATTTCAAGTTTTCAAGACTTGACTTTATTGTACTTCTCCTTAAAACATGGATCCGTAAATCATGGAAAAGTGTTGGAAAGTGGTTGAGACTTGATTGATAGGTCTTTGTTGGTTGTAGTGTCTTTCAAGACTAACAAATGATACACCCTTTTCCTTCAACTTTTTAGATTTAACATTCACTTTATCTTCCACAATATATGAAGGTGGTGATGAACATCAAGAACAACAACAACAATACCAAGAACTACAACAATAATCTCCAAGAACACCAACAATTTTTCACACGGCCACTCCCAAATTCCACAATAACAATATCTCCAACACTTGGCCAAGACAACTACACCTTCAACAAAATGGTTCTCAATCCACCAATTAACAACAATAACACGTGGCCAAGCTTATAACAACAACAAGATGAAAGCCACAAGGCCAAAACAGTCCACCACAACAATGTTCAACAACAAATCGGCCAAGTCCAAGTTCACGTATACAACACCAACAATGTAAGCTCAAACTTAGATTTAGACTAAAGAGTGTTAGAGATGAAGAAAACTAACACTAGAAACAACAAAACAAGTAAAAATCTCGGCCAAGACACAACAATAACACAATTTCGGCCAAGAACACAAAATGGACAGATTTGCTTCTTTTTGATTTTTCAGTTTTTAACACTTTTTTTTTTTTGAATTTTCTAACAAGCAAGCCCAAGATTGATCTTGTAGGAACAAGATCAAGCCATGCTTTGATACCAAATGATACGAGAAAAACAACGGAAACACAAAACAAACACTCAAAACAGTCCACAAGTTCAAGAGAACCGAGGACCCTTTGAATGACCCCTCTCGGATTCAAGATCTACAACAAGAACACAATGTAATGAGGTGATTAACACCTATTTTCAGCGGACAACACACTAGATTAACCACACGAGAATGAAGAACATGAAGAACAATAACAATATTATTAAGAAATAACAAACACACGGCTACAAGAAATTGTAGAGATAGATAGTGAGACATAAACTAATATAAGACCCAAGAACCCAAAGATATATTAAATCTAAAGACCCTTAGAACTTACGATAGCAACACCACACTCTTACGGTGACCGCCAAGGGAACGAACTCGCCTCAAGATCTACCGTTTCCAAGCAAAGATCAATATTGGCTTTTCCAAGCCCTATGCTAAGGGTGACTTTTCCAAGTCCTACAACTAATGGAGTTACACTCTCAAAAGAGAGAGAGAATATTTCTTTCAATTCTTCATCATCCAAAAACTAAGTGAAAATAAGACTAAGGGGACCTATTTATACTATATTACAAATGAAGACAAAAGACCACTTTGCCCTTAATGAGAGGGGCGGCCATGGTGTGTAAATACACCATGTGTAATGTCCAAAATACCCTTAATTAAGGCCCAAAAACCGTGAGTCCTCAACCTTAAATTCTCCAAGCAATCTCCCACACGCGAGATTGCTTTAAGTTATGCTCAAAACGGGTCCTCCATGCACGTTCTTGTTTTCTCGAGGTGACCAAGTCTTGAGTCTCTATGTGTTGGCCTCCAAAAATGTCATCATAAGATAAGAAGGCCATTTGTCCCGTATCAATTTTGATATAAGAATAATGACCGCCTTAGCTTTTGACGACATCATTCGAAGTCACAATGTGAAGAATCAAGCTTTGGTCACATGGAGGGCATGGGATCATACTTGGAGGGGATGTTTTTAGCCTACCATTGACCAAACCCAAGTGTGGAAGATTGATTGGAGCCTTGAAGACTTAAGGACTCTCCAATTTGGACCACCTTTGTTGGTTCACGGTTTTGGTGCCTTTACTAAGGGCATTTCGGTCACTTAGCCTAAGGGGCATTTTGGACAATTCATATTGTCTTCCAACACACCAAGGCCGCCCCTCTCATTAAGGGTAATATGGTCTTTTTGTCTTCTTTTGTAATACACTATAAATAGGCCCCTTAGTCTTATTTTCACTTAGTTTTTAGTTGATGAAAAAATGAGATTTTGAGACTCTTAAAATCCTCTCTCTTGAGAGAAGACCAACTTAGTGTAATTCTAGTATAGGGCTTGGAAAAGCTAACATTGTTCTTTGCTTGGAAACGGTAGATCTTGAGGCGAGTTCGTTCCCTTGGTGGTCACCGTAAGAGTGTGGTTTTGATTGTTACATTCATTAGGGGTTTTTGAGTTTAATATACTCTTTAGTTCTTAATCTTGTAATAATCTTGGTCTCACTATCTATCTTTATTTTTCTTGCAATCGTGTATGTGTTGTTGTAGTGGACTGTTTTGGGCCTTCGTTGGATCCGAAACTTGTATTGTTGTTGTACATCTTGTTCATCACGTTTTGTAGCTGTTTTGGTGTTGAAATACACCCTTGTATCTTGTATTCTTGTTGTTGGTAGCGAATCCGAGAGTGGTCTCCATCTTGGTCCTCAAATCCTTAAGATTAGTGGACTGTTTTGGAGTTGTTTCGTGCTTCCCTTGTATTTCTCGTATCACATTTGCATGAATATGGCTTGTAGTTTTTGTAACTCCCGAACTTGGCTTCGGGTGAATGGTCGAGAACGTATTGGACAGTTTTGTACACCCGTATCATCCTCTCCATCTTGAGAGGAATTTGACCTCAAATTCAGCATTTGGTCATCCTCAACCGCATCCACTAGAGAAAGATCACACACGTTGAAAGTGTTGTGCACTTGGTATTCCGGGGGAAGAGCAATCTTATAGGCATTATCATTGATCCGTTCAAGTACTTGGAATGGACCATCGCCTCTTGGCATCAATTTAGACTTTCTTTGAGACGGAAACCTATCCTTTCTAAGGTGAACCCACACCCAATCTCCCGGTTCAAGAATGAGTTTCTTTCTCCCCTTGTTGACTCTCCTTGCAATGTCTTGATTTTTCTTCTCAAGTCGAAGCCGCACCTTCTCATGTAACTTTTTCATCGAATCTGCCCGCTTGCTTCCATCTATGCTAATCATAACATCACTAGGCAAAGGATTTAAATCCAAAGGGGTAAGGGGGTTGAGGCCATATATGCACTCAAAGGGAGTCATTCCCGTACTTGAGTGTATGACACGATTATATGCAAACTCAATCAATGATAGGTGTTCCTCCCAAGAAGTCAATTTTCCTTTTACCATGGAACGTAGCATAGCACCTAAAGTCCTATTTACTACTTCCATTTGACCATCAGTTTGTGGATGGCAAGATGTAGAGAATAACAACTTGGTTCCAAGCCTACCCCACATGGATTTCCAAAAGTGACTTAGGAACTTAGAGTCCCTATCAAACACAATGGTCCTCGGAACACCATGCAACTTGACAACATTATCAACAAACAAAGAGGCCACACTAGGTGCATCATCACATTTAAAGCAAGGAATAAAGTGTGCCATCTTAGAAAATCGATCGACCACAACAAAGATACTGTCCCGACCTCGTCTAGTCCTAGGCAACCCTAACACGAAATCCATAGATATGTCAAGCCAAGGGCGTAAAGGGGTGGGAAGTGGGGTGTACAACCCATGAGGTAGGAGCCGCGATTTGGCTCCTTTGCAATCTATGCATTGGCCACAAATCTTGGCCACATCCTTGTGCATTTTTGGCCAATAGAATTGCTCCTCCAATATTCCAAGGGTCTTTTCGATCCCAAAGTGACCCATTAGACCGCCATTGTGTGCTTCCCTCACAAATAACTCTCTCCAAGAACTGGAGGGTACACACAATCATCTACCTTTAAACAAGTATCCATCAAACTTGGCATAAGGATTTGAACCCCTAGACGAATCCCACTTGTCCCTACCCATTTCTTCACATTCCCTAAAGATAGGAGCAAAGTGAGGGGCCTCGGGATATAATTCTTTCAAACTCTCAAAACCAATTAATTTAGAAGATAATGTTGATACAAGAACATGTTTTTTAGACAAAGCATCGGCTACTACATTGTCCTTACCCTTTTTGTATTGAATAACATAAGGGAAGGTTTCAAGAAACTCAATCCATTTTGCATGCCGCTTGTTAAGCTTGTCTTGTGCCCGAAGATGCTTCAAGGATTCATGGTCCGTTCAGATCACAAACTCCTTTGGCCACAAATAGTGCTTCCAAGTGGCCAAAGCTCGAATCAAGGCATATAACTCTAGATCGTACGTGGAGTAGTTTAGAGTTGCTCCTTTGAGCTTTTCACTAAAATAAGCAATGGGTTTTAAATCTTGCATCAAAACAGCCCCTATGCCCACTTTACTAGCATCGCACTCAACTTCGAATATCTTATCAAAGTTGGGAAATTGTAATAAAGGCGCGGAAACGAGCATAGCTTTCAAGGTTTCAAAAGCCTTAGCTTGCTCTTCACCCCACTTGAAGGGTTGGTCTTTTCGAATGACCGCGGTCTAAGGAGCAGCTATGGTGCTGAATCCTTTGACAAACCTTCTATAAAAACTAGCTAAACCGTGAAAGCTTCTTACTTCGCTAATGGTTTGCGGGGTTGGCCAATTTTTGATAGCATCTATCTTGGATTCATCCACTTCGACCCCTCTTGAACTAACAACAAAACCCAAGAAACAACTTCATTAACACCAAAAGAGCACTTCTCCAGATTTGCATACAACCTTTCCTTTCTAAGGACATCAAACACACATTGTAAATGCATCACATGCTCATCAATTGACTTACTATAGACCAAGACATCATCAAAGTAAAAAACAACAAACTTTCCAATAAATGGCTTCATCACATGATTCATTAGCCTCATGAAAGTACTTGGAGCATTTGTTAGGCCGAATGGCATAACCATCCATTCATAGAGACCAAATTTAGTCTTGAAGGCGGTTTTCCATTCATCACCGGGTTGCATTCTTATTTGATGATAGCCACTCCTTAAATCAATCTTGGAAAATAAACACGAACCATTCAATTCATCAAGCATATCATCTAACCTAGGGATGGGGTGACGATATTTTACCGTAATCTTATTGATGGCTCGACAGTCCACACACATAAGCCATGTTCCGTCTTTCTTAGGCACCAGTAGCACAGGAACCGCGCACGGACTCATGCTCTCCTTGATATACCCTTTGTTGAGGAGTTCCTCAACTTGATGCTGCAATTCTTTGGTGTTCGTAGGGTTGCTTCTGTAAGCCGGCTTATTTGGCAATTGTGAGCCCGACACAAAGTCAATTTGATGCTCAATTCCCCGAAGTGGGGGCAATCCTTGAGGAAGTTCTTTGGGAAATACATCTTCATAATCCTGCAACACACAAGAAATCAAAGGAGAAATAGAAGAATTAGTGGGGTTAGTATTAAAACAATGAGCCAAAAGAATCATAGGCATGTCCACATCATAATCCAAGAAGAGTTCCTTCTTTCTTGCCAACATCACCATGTTTTCTTGCCCATTTGATGTTGAGGCAGTCCCGGAAATCCCTACTGCCACACCCACGGTTTTCCCCTCCTTTTCACCATTTTTGGGTTTCTTTCCCTTCTCCTTCAACTCCCTCATCTTTTGATGTAATTCATTCACTTGTGATGGTAAAAGAGGATAAAGAGTGACCTTTCGACCATCCTTCTCAAGTGAATATCGGTTGGTCCTCCCATCATGTTTGGTAGACCTATCATATTATCAAGGTCTACCTAACACAAATGACATGCTTTCATTGGTATCACATCACAAAGCACTTCATCTTGGTAGTTCCCAACCTTAAACCGTATCACACATTGCCTTATGACCTTCAATTCACCGCATTCATTAAACCATTGCAACTTGTAAGGGCTAGTATGAAGTGTAGTTGGTAATTTTAGAAAGTTCACCATAGCGACACTAACTGATGGCAGAGGGCCAGTCATCTCAGGTTTGGAAAGGATGACACCCAAAGGGGGTGTGGGTCCATCTCGAGTTGGCCTTGGTGGGGGTGTGTGATCGGGTTCGTGACCCTTTGGTTCAGGGCCTATAAAGGGTGGGATGCGCCTTCCTCTACCAGCTATAGCTTTTAGAGCAGTTGGTTAGTGGCTCACCCTTAAGGTTTGGTATCAGAGCTAGGTCACGGGTTCGAATCCCGCTTACACCATGCGCAGGTTCGAGGGCGAACCTTTCCCTAAGAAAGGGGGGATGATGGCAGAGGGCCAGTCATCTCAGGTTTGGAAAGGATGACACCCAAAGGGGGTGTGGGTCCATCTCGAGTTGGCCTTGGTGGGGGTGTGTGATCGGGTTCGTGACCCTTTGGTTCAGGGCCTATAAAGGGTGGGATGCGCCTTCCTCTACCAGCTATAGCTTTTAGAGCAGTTGGTTAGTGGCTCACCCTTAAGGTTAAAGAATGATACAAGAATTCCAAGGAACACAAGAATTGTCTCAAAACAGTCCACACACACTCCAAAAACAGTCCACTAATCTTAAGGATTTGAGGACCAAGATGGAGACCACTCTCGGATTCACTACAACAACAACAATACGAGATAACAATGGTGTATTTGACACCCAAAACAGCCACAAAACGTGATGAACAAGATGAACAACAATAACACAAGTTTCGGATTCAACAAAGACCCCAAAACAGTCCACGATTTGCAAGAAAAATAAAGATAGATAGTGAGACATAAACTACAATAAGACCCAAGAACCCAAAGATATATTAAATCTAAAGACCCCTAGAACTTACGATAGCAACACCACACTCTTACGGTGACCACCAAGGGAATGAACTCGCCTCAAGATCTACCGTTTCCAAACAAAGATCAATATTGGCTTTTCCAAGCCCTATGCTAAAGATGACTTTTCCAAGTCCTACCACTAAGTGTGTACACTTTTCCAAGTCCTACCACTAAGTGTGTACACTCTCAAAAGAGAGAAGATATTTCTTTCAATTCTTCATTATCAAAAATCTCATGAGAAATAAGACTAAGGGGCCTATTTATACTATCTTACAAATGAAGACAAAAGACTACTTTGCCCTTAATGAGAGGGGCGGCCATGGGGTGTAAATCCACCATGTGTAATGTCCAAAATACCCTTAATTAAGGCCCAAAACCGTGAGTCCTCAACCTTAAATTCTCCAAGCAATCTTCCACATGCGAGATTGCTTTAAGTTATGCTCAAAACGGGTCCTCCATGCATGTTCTTGTTTCCTCGAGGTGACCAAGTCTTGAGTCTCTATGTGTTGGCCTCCAAAAATGTCATCAAAAGATAAGAAGGCCATTTGTCCCGTATCACTAACGACATTCGCACAACTACCACTATCAATCACCAAAGTGCACACATTCCCCTTTACAAGGCATTTAGTATGGAATAGATTTTCCCTTTGGCTAGGGTCGTCTATTGCCTTACTAATCATAGCGCGTCTAACTACAAAGTTTGGAATAACACACTCCCCTTCTTGTGGGTAAATAACTTCACCATTTTCATCATCATCATCAAGTGGCCTATTTCCAGTTTCCTCTCCATCTTGAGGCTCGGCCTCATCCTCCTCTTTTTCAAGACCCACCTCCTCACCAAGGTAATACAATCTCCCTTCCCGTAGTATCATGTTGCGTCGATTTGGACATTCATTGGATTTATGTCCCCAACCTTGGCACTTGAAACATTGGAATCCTTTTGGGTTTGGATACTTGTGAACTTCTTGTTTTAGAGGAATTTTGTGGACTGTTTTGGGCTCGGGCAGCCTTGTAGTGGCGGGTTGGTCCTTGTTTTTGGGCCAACCAGAAGAGGATTGAACCACGTCCTTGCTTCTAGGCCAACTCGAGATGGATTGTCCCCTTGCCTTGAGCGACGACCTTTCTTTAAGCTCCCTTTCAATCTCAAGAGCCGCTTGGAAAATACCTTCAACGGTATCAAATTTGTGAAGTGTCAAATGAGTGAAGATCTCTTTGTTCAACCCACACTTGAACCAGATGAAGTCATGACTGATTTGTTCCCCACGATGATCAAGCTTCAATATGAGTTGTTGAAACTCATCATAATATGCCATCACACTTTTATTACCTTGACACAAGTTGTATAATCTAGCAAGTAATTCATGGCGATAACTCTCGGGAAGGTACCGTTGCCTCATCAAGTACCTTAACCGAAACCAAGGTGGTGGCTGACCATCAACTAATTCATCACCAAAACGCTTGACATACTCCCACCAAGTGTTGGCATAACCCTCAAAATGAACTATGGCATAACAACTTTTCTTTTCTTCCGAGATATCATTAACTTGAAAAACTTTGTTACAAGCTGATTCCCATGCTAAGTAGGCCTCGCGGTCACTTTCACCCTTAAAGATAGGTAAGCTCAATTTGATGGTATTGATGCCTACGTCTCTTTCTTGGTGTCGATTTCCCCTTTCTCCATACCCTCGGTACCTCCTTGGATCAACACGGCCCCTTCTTAGCTCCTCCTCTCTCATGTAAGCATCATCAAAGGCTCCATATCCATCATACTCCTCTCTACCATGTTCCTCAAAGTAAGCTTGTCAGTTTTGGTGATTTGGAATCTGATTTGGAGGCATTGGGATTTGTGGAGGTGGTGGTCTTTGATTTGGTGGAGTTTGGTAAGGTACATTCATATTTTGTGGAGGTAATGGATGTCTACATCCTTCTTGTGGAATTGGAGGAGTTTGGGAATGGCGTGGTCTATTCGCTTCTTGGTTTAGAGGGAAAGTAGTGGTATGATTTGTGGCATTTAGTGGGACTAGAGGTGGATTCATTATTTGGTGCAATGTTTCTGGTGAGATAGTTGTGGATGAAGTTCTTTCATGCCCACTTGAAGGAATATGATGAGGAGTGGATGGATGAGAGTTCCTTTGACTCTTCACTTGCTCCAATCTCCCACTTATCGTAGTCAAATCTCCCCTCATTGCCCCAACTTCCGTGTTCAACCTCTCTAAACTTCTAGTATTGGCCTCAAGTGTGGCCTTCATAGTGTCTTTTTCAGTAGTACCCCCACTCTGGGATGTGCTTCCTTCCATGTCAAGGTGTTACCTACACAATCGGCAAACAAGTAAGCGTTAAACCTCTCCTCACTCACACTCTCTCGGTTCACTCACACTTGAGCTCCACAAATGTTGTAGATTGGCTAGTAACTGTGAATCCTTAAGATATGAGTAAAGCTCTTGTCCGGAGTGGATTCTTGTTTGAAACTCAAAGAATTCTCGACGGACTGGAGTTAAGAAGTTACAACGTATTCAAACGAATAAAAGCACCCAACTAAACGTGGACACGAACAAGAGAATTCAAAAGGACTAATTGACAACCTAGTAGGAGTGTACTAGCATGTTAATTAGTTCTAGAACCAAGTAATGAAACTAAGAATCAACAATTAGAAACTAGAAAACCTAAATTTGAGCTTATTGGTCTTGGTCCCACACAATTTAAGCAACAATTCTGAAATTTAAATCTTTACACAATTTGGAAAGGATGACAATTGGTCTTGGAGGGAAAACATAAATCTTGAAATAAGAAAAGTACCTTGTCCCACAACACTAGGTTCTCGAAATAAGAAAAAGGTAACACTAGGTTCTTGAAATAAGAAAAGGTAACACTAGGTTCTTGAAATAAGAAAAAAAGTTGCTGAAAAGTAGAAGCTTAGTCTAAGAAATGATGGGTTCAAGGCTTCTCACAACATGCTTTACAATTTTCAGCTTCAACTCTTGAATTTATATCACACTTTTTGGTTGTCTAAAGTTGTAAGAAAAGATGAAGAACTTGATGAACACCACAGAAACCTTCAAGAACTCAACAACAACTTCTTCAAAAACACAACACAACACCACCAATTGTCAACAACAAGTAACAACAAACAGCCAGCCACAAGGCACCACAGCTGTGGTCAATATTATAAGCTCAATCTTTAGATCTTGACACCTTTAGTGTTGGTGAGAAAGAAACCAACACTAGAAACACTCTATACAAGAAAAATACTACAAGATCTAGCCAAAAAAAAAAACAAGAAAATCTCGGCCCATACAACAACACATCACAATTTTTGGCCAAGAACAGTACAAAGGTAGCAGATTTGACTATTTCTGAAATTTTCAGATTTCAGTTTTTTTTTTTTTTTGTAGTTTTCAAGTCTCAAGCCCAAGATTGATCTTGTTAGACCAAAATCAAAGATGGCTTTGATACCAAATGATACACTACTAACTTGGAGCGTATCAAATCTGCCACAAAATCAGTCCAAACATACTACAATTCCGAGAGCTTGAAGATAACAACTCCAATATGTGAAGACAACAACAATCACGAAATTTTGGAGAAATACCAACACCAAAACAGTAGCTACACAAGGAGAACAAGAAGATAACAATACCATTAAACAATGGTTCAACAACACAAGATGATAGATTACAAGAGTACAATGTTAACAACAAGAACAACAAATGGTAGTAACTATAGTGAATCGAAAATCAGCCCCACACGGCTTCACTAAGTTACTACAAAGTTTCAAGAGTACAAAATGAAAGATAGTAACTTGACACAAAGATATCTTAGAATCTATGAACCCTAACTTGAAGATAGGACCCTAAGACCAAAAGATTTCAGTACCAAGTTCTTACTTAGACCAAGAGGAACTCATGAACCTCAAGATCTCAAGTTTCTAGCCAAGAAACAACACAAGTGTAACTACACTTGTTGGACAGATTTCAGGTTCTACTCTCAAGAACAAGAGAGAGAGAAATATTCAATGTTACAAGACTTGTTGTTGTGAAATATGAAGAATGAACTAAGTGCTGAAAATAACCCTAATAGCATCTATTTATATTACACACAAAATAAAGGAAAAATGACCTTCCTACCCTTCAGTCATGGGGTGACCTTAGAGTGTAGTTTATTATACTTCAAGGTTCATTTTCACACTTAAAAATGTTGAAGCTCTTTGGTGGATCAAGTACCAACTCACACGCAGCCATTTGCATGAATATGGCTTGTAGTTTTTGTAACTCCCGAGCTTGGCTTTGTGTGAATGGTTGAGAATGTATTGGACAGCTTTGTACACCCGTATCAGCTTGGAAACGGTGGATCTTGAGGTGAGTTGATTCCCTTGGCGGTCACCGTAAGAGTGTGGTTTTGATTATTATTTTCATTAGGGGTTTTTGAGTTTAATACAATCTTTAGTTCTTAATCTTGTAATAATCTTGGTCTCACTATCTATCCTTTACTTTTGTTGTTGTTATCTTGTGTAGTGGACTGTTTTGGGTCATTTATTGAATCCGAAACTTGTGTTATTGTTATTGATATTGTTCATCGCATTTTGTAGCTGTTTTGGTGTTGAAATACACCCTTGTATCTTGTATGCTTGCTGTTGGTAGCGAATCCGAGTGTGGTCTCCATCTTGGTCCTCGAATCCTTAAGATTAGTGGACTGATTTGGAGTGTGATTTCATGTTTCTGTTGTCATTCCCGTATCACAAAATACGGGATGTTACATAATGAGAGCTTCCCAAAGGAACAAATAGGATGCCATGATCCAAACCTAGGTGAAGGCCATGCCTCATATGAGCTAAAAGGTAACAATGCTATCTCCTACACTCCTATAAACTTAGAATGCCGTGATGTGGCTAGTAGTAGCCAAGTGGATGTAGTTGATGGTTTTCTTGGAGGAGAATTGCATGAGTCTTCCCTTTGTGATACTCTTGATGTTGTTATGTTGAATAAGGATCAAACTCTTGTTGTGAGTATGCAAGCACTAGTTGATCCTTTAGATGAAAAAATCAATTCTTTTCCTAAGAATGATTTGTGTCTATCTAGTGCTAGCACTTATAACTTGAATAAGGTTCCATTACCAAGTGATAAGAGTATTCACACACTAGTTGACCCTTGTGAAAACCAAGGTGAGTCTACATTGGTATGTGAGTTGCCAACAACTAGTGACGATGTGAATGATGATCAACCTACTAGGAATGTAGCCCACTACTTGAGCATATGTGTGGTGCATTTGATAAGTCTCGAGTTAGTAATGAAGTTGATGGAGTTGATCATGGGATTGGAGATGATTCTTTGAGAATGTTGTGTGATGAAAGCCATATTGATAGATTTGCTCAAAGAAACCAAGAAAAGGCACAATCGGGTGAAGGTAACCTTGAATTGCTTGAATATTTAGGAAACCCAAATTGTGATTCTTCTTGTGAATATGTTTTTGTGTGTGATACCTGTGCTGCTCATGGTGATTTATATCTATGTGGGGATTACTCTCTTAAAATAAAATGTGGTGCATGCTTAGAAATTCCATCTATTTCTTCTTTGTGTGTTTCCTATGTTGAGCATCCTAGTGGTGATGAACTTGGAACTAGTGAGTACTTCCATAAGGGCACCATAGTTGAAGTTGATTTGTGTGACACCTTTCTCTACTCTCTATTTGCCTTTAATGATGTGTATGCTATTGTAGAGAGTATGTCTTTTAGATTGGGTGAAGCCTATGGGGAAAAAGAGTGTTGTCTAGATCGATGTCTAAGGCCACTCTTTCCATTTGACCCCGGTGCAAAATGTGGATATGATGATGTTGGCACAAATAATAGCCTAAATACTACCAAACACACGAAATTGGCTACTAAGATGCAAATTCCAGCAACCAAACAAAGAGAAAACAACACATAGAATGGAGATAAAGAAGAAGATTACTTGAAATTGAAAGATAGATAGAAAGACCCTTACCCTTATTAAGTTATTAGAACTAGAAGATGTTTCAAATCTTCAAACACACTTCACAAACAAGAGTTCAAACCTTCCTCTTAGGTGACCCAAAGGAAACACTCTTTCTCAAACCACCTTTCTTGCCAAATTATCCAAAACAAGTGAAACCCTAACATCAAATGTTCTTGGACCACTTTCGGATTCTAAGAGCTAAAACTAGAGACTAAAAACTATAATATAAGAGTAATATCCAATTTCATCAAAGTCTAATGAAAAGAGAAGCAAAATGGTCTATATATACTATTATATGTGATACAAGAATAATGGCCACCTTAGCTTTCGACGACATCATTCAAAGTCACTATGCGAAGAATCAAGCTTTGGTCACATGGAGGGCACGGGATCATACTTGGAGGGGACGTTTTGAGCCTACCATTGATCAAACCCGAGTGTGGAAGATTGCTTGGAGCCTTGAAGACTTAAGGAATCTCGGGTTTGGACCACCTTTGTTGGTTCACGGTTTTGGTGCCCTTTATGAAGGGAATTTTGGTCACTTAGCCTTAAGGGCATTCTGGACAATTCATATTATTTTCCAACACACCAAGGCCACCCTTGGTCATTAAGGGTAGTGTAGTCTTTTTTTCCTTCTTTTGTAATATACTATAAGTAGGATTTTTTTAGGTCTTCTCTCATTAGTTTTATGAAAGATTGAAACATTAAAAATCCTCTCTCTTGAGAGTAGAACACTTAGTCTTAGTTAGGGCTTGAAAAAGCTAGTATTGATCTTTGCTTGGAAACGGTGGATCTTGAGGTGAGTTGATTCCTTGTCAGTCACCGTAAGAGTGTGATTTTGATTAATACATTCATTAGGCATTTTTGAGTTTAATACACTCTTTAGTTCTTAATCTTGTAATAATCTTGGTCTCACTATCTATCCTTTACTTTTGTTGTTGTCAGCTTGTGTAATGGACTGTTTTGGGTCCTTTATTGAATCCAAAACTTGTATTATTGGTATTCATATTGTTCCTCACATTTTGTAGATTTTTTTGGTGTTATATATACCATTGTATCTTGTATTCTTCTTGTTGATAGCAAATCCGAGAGCGGCCTCCATCTTGGTCCTCGGATCCTTAAGATTGGAGACTGATTTGGAGTGTGTTTTGTGCCTTCCGTTGTCTTTCTCGTATTATTTGGTATCATAGCATGTCTTGATCTTATTCTCACAAGATCAATCTTGAGATTGTTATTTAAAAAGTAAAAAAAAAATGTTTAAAAAAAAAGTTGAAATCTGAAAATTTCAAAAAAATAGTTGAAATCTGAAAAAAAAGTTGAAATCTGAAAATTTCAAAAAAAAGTTGAAATCTGAAAATTTCAAAAAAAAGTTGAAATCTGAAAATTTCAAAAAAAAAGTTGAAATCTGAAAATTTCAAAAAAGTTGAAAAATGTTTAAAAAAAAAGTTGAAATCTGAAATCTTGAGTTGCTTGCTAGATTTTGTATCATAATCTAGCAAGCAACTCATGACGATATCTCTCGGGAAGGTATCGTTGCCTCATCAAATACCTCAACCGAAACCAAGGTGGTGGCTGCCCATCAACTACTTCATTACCAAATCGTTTAACATACTCCCACCAAGTGTTAGCATAGCCCTCGAGGTGAGCTATAGCGTAGCAACTCTTCTTTTCTTCCGAGATGTCATTAACTTGGAAAACTTTGTCACAAGCCGATTCCCAAGTTAAGTAGGTCTCGGGGTCACTTTCACCCTTAAAGATGGGTAGGCTCAACTTGATGGTGTTGATGCCTACGTCTCTCTCTTGGTGTCGGTTTCCCCTATCTCCATACCCCCGGTATCTCCTAGGTTCTCCTCGACCCCCTCTTAACTCCTCCTCCCTCATATAAGCATCATCAAAGGCTCCATCTCCTTCATACTCCTCTCTACCGTATCCTTCAAAGTGGGCTGGTCGGCCTTGGCCGTTTTGATTCGGAGGATTTGGAATTTGCGGTCTTTGGGTTAATGGAGCTTGGAATTGAGGGTTCGGATTTAGTGGAGGTACTTGGCGTCCAAATCCCTCTTGTGGAATTGGAGGGGCTTGGAAATGTAGTGGTCTAGTGGGGTCTCGGTTTGGAGGAAAATAGGTAGTTTGGCTTGCGGTATTTAGTGGAGCTTGGGGTGCATTTAGCATTTGGTGGACTGTTTCGGGGGTGATGGTTGCGGAGGAGGTCCTATCATGACCCAATGTAGATACATGTAGAGGAGTAGAAGGACGAGAGTTCCTTTGACTCTCCACTTGTTCTAATCTCCCACTAATAGTCGACACTTCCCCCTTTATTGCTGCCAAGTCCCCTCTCACGGCCCCAAATTCCGAATTCAACCTTTCAAGTGTCCGGGTAACGGCCTCAAGAGTGACCCTCATAGAATCAAGGGCATTAGTATCCACATTATGAGACGTAGCTCCTTCCATTGTCAAGATATTATCCGCTTTAGTTCACCACAAGTTCGTGTTCCACAAGTGTTGTATAATTGGCTAGTAACCGTGAAATTTTAAGGTATGAGTAAGCTCTTATCCGGAATGGATTCTTGTTTGAAGACTCAAAGAATTCTTGCCGGACTAGAGCCAAAAATCAGCAAATCATTCAAACGAATAAAAGCACTCAAATAATCGTTGACACGAACAAACGGTTCAAGGAACTAGTTGACAACCTAGTAGGAATGTACTAGTTTGTTAATTAGTTCTAGGACCAAGTAAGGGAAACCAAGGATCAACAATTAGCAACCAAAGAATATCCTAAGTTGAGCTTATAGTGACGTGGCAGCATGCAATGGTTCCACACGTTCTTCTACTCTTTTTTTTGTGTTAATATTCACACAACTTGTTATAGTTTGCAAAGTGTTTTGGTGGGAAAAATAAAATCTTGTAGTATTTCAACCTTTTCAAACTCAAGAAAGTGAGGTTTGGTTGACTAATCCCACAAAACAAGGCTCCTTGAATTAGGGAAAAGTGATTGACAAGACTAGAAGGTGATGGGTGCAAGTCTTTCACAACAACTTTATAGCTTGTCTTACAACTTGAGCACACAACAAGATGAACAAGATGAACAAGATGAACAAGATGAACAAGTTCAAAAGATGAACACCTCAACAAACTTCATCAACTTCTTTAGCACATAAACACACAACCACCGATTTTTTTTTTCTTTTGGTTATCAACAACATATAACTTTCGGCCACTTCAAGTCACTACACAATGTTCAAGTTTTCAAGCTCAACTTTTGGATCTAGACACCTTAGTGTTGGTGAGAAAGAAACCAACACTAGAAACTCACTAAACAAACAAAATAACACCTAGATCTAAACATACAACATCATTCTTGGTTTCAACTTTTAATGGACAGATTTTCAGAATTTCTTTTTGGTGTTGTTTGTTTAAGCCGTGAACTAGCCCAAGATGGGTTATGTTGGAACACAACCGGTCTCGCTTTGATACCAAATGATACAAAATCAAACCAACAACACCAAGAGCTTCAAGTAGGCTCGGATTTCAGTCCAACAACACAAGAACAACAAGATAGATAACAATGCTAGTGAATCGAAAAGAGCCCCACACGGCTTCACTAGTCTTTAAGATAACAAAATCAACAACAACAACAAGATAAAGAAAGATAGATAACTTGACATATAACATTCAAGAAACTAAGAACTCTAACATCAAGAGAGGACCCTAAGTCTAATGAATATAAACACCAAGTTCTTACGAGGACCAAGAGGCACTCAACGACCTCAAAACCCTTGTTTCTAGCCAAAGAGACAACACAAGTATCCCTCTACTTGTGAGATAATTGGGGCGGCTTCTAAGAGTGGAAGAGAGAGTGAAATGTTTAGTGTTTTTAGGTTACAAAAATCAGCATTCAAAAACTAACAAATAACTCTCTAACATGTTCTATTTATACTACAAACAAAAGGGGTAAAATGACCCATCCGCCCTTGCTTCTTGTGCCAACCTTGAAGAGTAGTTTATTACACATTAAGACCTCTCTTCACACATAAAAACGTTTAGGTCCTTGGTTGGTTCAATCACCAACTCACACACGGCCATTTGCATGAACAAGGCTTGGAGTTCTTGTAATTCCCGAGCTTGGCTTCGTGTGAAAGGCCGTGTACCTGTGGAGGCTGCCCCAACCGTATCAGTGTGAATGGTCGAGAACGTATTGGACAGCTTTGTACACCCTTATCAGTTTTCTTGTCCACTAACACTTTGAGTTTAGATCTAAACTTGAGCTTGAACTTGTTGAAAGTTGTTGTTGTGAACATAAGCTTGGCCTATTGTTGTTGACCATTGTTGTGGTGGAATGTTTTGGCCGTGTGGTTGTATTGTGGATATTGGTAATTATTTTTTATTGTTCTTGTTGCTGTTGAAGTGTTCTTGATGTTCTTCCCAACCTTCATACCTTGTTAAAATAAAGTGAATGCTAGATCTATAAAGGTGTCGGGAAAGAGGTGAAGAATTGTTAGTCTTGAAAGACCCCCAACCACCAAAAGACTAATACGTCACATCTCAACCACTTTCCTTGAAACAAGGGTCCATGTTTTAAGGAGAAGTACAAGAAAAAGTCAAGTCTTGAAAATTGAAAAAGGCTCCAAGACTTGTTTTCCCTCCTAAAACAAATTCCACCAATCTAAATTAATTTTTGACAAACACTTGAACCTTTGAGAATAACCACTTAATAAAACCGACCCAATACGTGGCTGCCACATCATCACTGTTACTGTTCACGCAATATTTTATAGCTCAAATTTTAGATTCTTAGTTTCATCTTATTGTTTCATTAGTTTCATGTCTTGATTCTAGAATTAATTAACAACTAGTAATCACCTACTTAGTTGTAGATTAATTATTGAATCCGTTTCTTCGTGTCTTCGTTATTTGTGTGCTTTTCTCATTTTTAACTCGTAGTAACTTCTTTGTTTCAAGTTCGTAAGTAAATTTTGTGTTGTGTCTTGAGTCGATCAAACAAGAATCTATTTCGGCCGCCAAGTAGAATTGACATCCTATTGACTACCGGAGTATAAGCAACTTTCAATATTCGCCGCTCCAATTGTGAGAATCACAAAGGTGAGTGTATGTATACGAGTGTTGGTGAGGATCTTTACTACTAATCTTGTTTTTTATTTTGTAGGTTTAAAGGGTGATATAAGGGGAACATGACTTCGATAGCTGGGGATTATTGTGACTACATTATGGGAGACTATGATTGTAGTGAGGGTTTTTATGGCTACGAAGTTGAGGGAGATTGCGGAGGCTATGAAAATAGACATTATCAAAACATAGGCAGATTTGAAATTACTGTTTTGGGGGAGAAAATGAGGTGAATAAATTTACCTAGTGCTTATGGTGACTTTGGAGATGATATAGGACCTCATGATGGATATTATGATGACGTTGGTGTTAGGTATAACCCTTTCATTTGCAAAGCTTATGAGAGATATGATGAGAGTACATGTGAGGAGTGCGAAGATTCATATTCTCCACCTTGTAGTACTCCTTATCAAGATCGATATAGTGTGAATGGTTATACTAGCTCTAGTCGAGGTTGTCCAATGAGAAGAAGAGGGTATGCATCTCCAAAACCGAGGGGTACTCGTGAGCTTTATAATGTTGATCCAAGGAGTGTACACTCTTGAAAGGTGACCATTTGTGGGATACCGGGCTGCCTCATTGTATTGAATGATTGGTACTATAGTAACTACATCATTCCATCCATGGTTGACTACTTGGGGTTGTTTCATGAGCCTTTACTTGTTCCATACTTCTTGGATGGGTTTAGGGTTATCGAGAGGGTCAAGGTTGTCTTCTCCCAATTTAAATACCATGAGGAGGTGTGGTGCGATATGTTTCCATTGACATACGATCATGTATGCTTGCTTAGGTGCCGATTGGTTTGCACAACATAAAGTTCCAAACATGCAAAATGGTCAAATGTTATAATTGACCAATGGGGGAATCGCCTCATGACTTACTTGCTGCCCAAGCCATGAAGAAAAATGCCTACCTACTCTAATCCGAATTATTATGAGAGATAAAAGATTGAGAGGAGTAAGGGAGTGCAAGGTAGTAATCTGAGAGTGGAAAAAAGAGAGGTTGTGTGGAGCGAAGTGAGGGGATTACCACCAAACCATGCTAACATTGGTTGTCCTTCTATTTCTAAGGACATTTGTGTAGGTACCAACATGACAAGTGAAGGCGAACAATGCCGAAAGGTAGTTGCTTTCCAAGCTTGTGGAGGACCTTCACACCATGAAAAAGAAGAATCTACTCAAGGACTTCAAGGTAAAATAGCTAACTCTTACACTTTCGTGTATGTGAATGATAATTGTGTGGCTTAGCTTGCCTATATGTGAGTCTATTATTTCTTTGCCACTTGATGATGATGTACATGTTGTGAGTGTGGATACACTAGTTGATCCTCCTATTGATGACCGAATCAACACTTCTTGTAAGATCGATATGTCCACCTAGTGTTGAAACCATTATGTTGAATGAAAGTACATTATCTTCTGCAATTTGTGTTGATCAACTTATGTGTGAAAATTACCCACTACTTGAGGATGTGTGATGATGTTGAAAATGTTGATCAAAGGAATAGGAGTGAACTCGAGAGCTATTCTTGGGATAATCTTGCACTTGAAATCTCTTTGAAACTTGATATTTATCTTTTATAGAGTGATGAATGTGTTTGTTCCAAATTTGTCTGTGAAATAGATCATGCTCTCTTCAGGTATAATGTCTTGTTTGAAGATGATATAACCACTCCAAATGAACATAGTGGTGAAAATAATGGTATAGCTTGCAGTACAATTGTTGGCTCGTATAGTTTCTGGATAAGATCAAGGACAAACCATTCCAACTACAGGTTCTAGTGGTGTAGATAGGGCAACTAGCCTACGAACGCAGGATTTTCTCAAATTGGATCCTCCCACGTTCACCGGATCAGATCTTAATGAAGACCCACAGGACTTTATGGATCAAATCCAAAGGGCTCTAGATATTATGCATGTGTCAGGTAAAGAGACAGTTGAGCTAGCAGCACATAGATTCAAGGGGGAGGCTATACTGTGGTATGAAGACTAGAAATGATCTAGGGGTATCGATGCACCTCTAGCTACTTGGAAAGAGTTCAAAGAGGCATTTCTTGATCATTACCTTCCATATGAGATTCGAGAAGCCCGTGCAGATCAATTCCTGAATCTTCGCCAAGGAAATATGAGTGTGAGGGATACAGCCTTCGGTTTAACTCTTTGGCTAGGTATGCTCCTAATGTTGTGGCTACAATGGATGATAGAGTTCATCGATATGTGGATAGATTGGATCTATATCTGGTTAGAGATTGTACCATTGCTGCTTTGAACAAAGACATGGACATAGCAAGGATACAAGCATTCGCACAAAAAATAGAGGATCAGAGGCAAAGAAGACGAACACAAGAGTTAGAAAGGGGGTATTCCAAGAGGTCTAGATCTACGAGGCAGTTTATGGCATCCCAAGGAGAGTTTAGGCCTCGGTTTTCTAATAGACCACCTAGGACATTATCTTCTTATTCTGCAGCTAGTGCTCCATCACAATTTTAAGGGTCTAAAGGTAACCAGTTTGGTCAAAGAAATAAGAGTCAGAGTTCGCGAACAACAGGGTATCAAGAGCAAGGGATTATGATCCAATTAAGGCCTCCTCGACAGCCATGTAGACAATGTGGAAAGCTTTATTTAGGTGCATGTCGGTTCGGAACAAATGTTTGTTTTTGGTGTGGTATGTCAGGACATATGATGAGAGAATGCCCTCAAAGAGGCATAGGTGGTATGGCACGACCTACTGGATCAGCCATTGCATCATCATCATCGGTGCCTTATTCAGGTAGGGGTGTACAACCTATGGGTTGTGGTAGAGGTGCTAAAGGAACAGCTAGCTCTAGTGGAGTTCAAAATCGTACATACGCTTTAGCAGATCGACAAAATTCAGAGGCTTCTCCAGATGTGGTTACAGGTACATTGTCCATCTTTTCACATGATGTATATGCATTAGTTGATCCGGGTTCTACAATATCGTATGTCACTCCATTGGTTGCTGAAAAGTTCAAAAGAACACCAAAACTGCTAGTTAAGCCATTTGAAGTATCTACGCCGATTGACGAATCTGTTATAGCTAAGAGAGTGTATTGAAATTGTATAATAACTATTTGCGGTCGTGATACAATGGTTGACCTGGTTGAGTTAGAAATGGTAGATTTTGATGCTATAATGGGTATGGATTGGTTGGCTTCTTGTTATGCCACAGTAGATTGTCGAACTAAGAGGGTGTGTTTCCATTTCCCAAGGGAGGCAGTCCTAGAATGGAGAGGTAATATTGGTGCGCCAAGAGGCAAATTTATTTCTTATTTTAAGGCGAAAAAGATGATTTCCAAGGGTTACATATGTCATCTGGTTAGAGTGAAGGATACAAATGCGGAGACACCAACCCTTCCAACTATTCCAGTGGTAAGTGAATTTCTCGACGTATTTCCTGAAGATCTTCCGGGTTTGCCTCCAGAACGAGAAGTGGAGTTTGGTTTTGATGTGATCCCAGGTACTCAACCAATCTCAATTCCTCCGTATAGAATGGCCCCGGCAGAATTACGGGAGTTGAAAGAGCAATTGAAAGACTTGCTAGAAAAAGGATTCATAAGGCCTAGTGTCTCCCCTTGGGGCGCACCAGTGTTATTTGTGTGTAAGAAGGATGGCTCGTTAAGAATGTGTATTGACTATAGACAACTGAACAAGGTGACTATTAAGAACAAATATCCCCTTCCGAGAATTGATGACTTATTTGATCAGATGCAAGGCGCCAAGTGGTTTTCAAAGATTGATTTAAGATCTGGTTACCACCAAATGAGGGTCAAAGTGATACGGGACAAATGGCCATCTTATCTTTTGATGACATTGTTGGAGGCCAACACATAGAGACTCAAGACTTGGTCACCTCGGGAAAACAAGAACATGCATGGAGGACCCGTTTTGAGTGCTACTTAAAGCAATATCGCGTGTGGAAGATTGCTTGGAGAATTTAAGGTTGAGGACTCACGGTTTTGGACCCTAATTAAGGGTATTTTGGACATTACACATGGTGTATTTACACACCATGGCCGCCCCTCTCATTAAGGGCAAAGTGGTCTTTTGTCTTCTTTGTAATACACTATAAATAGGCCCCCTTAGTCTTATTTTCATTAGTTTTTCAGATTTTTGAGAATGAAGAATTGAAAGAAATATTCTCTCTCTCTTTTGAGAGTGTACACACTTAGTGGTAGGACTTGGAAAAGTCATCTTTAGCATAGGGCTTGGAAAAGCCAATATTGATCTTTGTTTGGAAACGGTAGATCTTGAGGCGAGTTCATTCCCTTGGTGGTCACCGTAAGAGTGTGGTGTTGCTATCGTAAGTTCTAGGGGTCTTTAGATTTAATATATCTTTGGGTTCTTGGGTCTTATTGTAGTTTATGTCTCACTATCTATCTTTATTTTTCTTGCAAATCGTGGACTGTTTTGGGGTCTTTGTTGAATCCGAAACTTGTGTTATTGTTGTTCATCTTGTTCATCACGTTTTGGTACTGTTTTGGTGTTGAAATACACCCTTGTATCTTGTATTCTTGTTGTTGGTAGCGAATCCGAGAGTGGTCTCCATCTTGGTCCTCAAATCCTTAAGATTAGTGGACTGTTTTTGGAGTTGTTTCGTGCTTCCCTTGTTTTTCTTGTATCATTTGGTATCAAAGCCATCTTTGATTTTGTTCTAACAAGATCAATCTTGGGCTTGAGACTTGAAAACTACAAAAAAAAAAAAAAAGTTGAAATCTGAAAATTTCAGAAAATTGCAATCTGTCCATTGTTGTTGTCTTGGCCGAAATTGTGTTCTTGTGGTGTTCTTGGCCGAGATTTGTTCTTGAGTCTAGGTCTAGGAGTATTTTACTTGTCTTGTGTGTTTGTAGTGTTAGATTTGTTCCTCACTAACACTTTGAGTCGATCCAAACTTGAGCTTGAATTGTTAATATTATTGTTGTGAACAAGTGTGGCCGATTGGATGTTGTTGTTGTTCTAGCCTTGACCGAGTTGAAGGCCTTGTGTTGTGGTGGTGTTGTAGATCTTGAAAGGTTGTTGTTGTATTCTTGTTGTTCATCACACCTTTCACCATTTGTAAAATCGAAAACACAACACAAAGGGGACTTAGTCGATTGTTGTTGCTATCCTTGTGGTCTTAGCCGTGAGATTGTTGACCTTGTTGTGGTGAACTGTTTTGGCCTTGTGGTTTTCATCTTGTTGTTGTTATAAGCTTGGCCACGTGATATTGTTGTTAATTGGTGGATTGAAAAACCATTTTGTTGAAGTTGTAGTTGTCTTGGCCAAGTGTTGGAGATATTGTTATTGTGGATTGGAGTTGGCCGTGTGAAAAATTGTTGGTGTTCTTGAAGATTATTGTTGTAGTTCTTGTTGTTGTTGTTGTTGTTCTTGATGTTCATCACCACCTTCATATATTGTTGAAGATAAAGTGAATGCTAAATCCAAAAAGTTGAAGGAAAAAGGTGTATTATTTGTTAGTCTTGAAAGACACTACAACCAACAAAGACCTATCAATCAAGTCTCAACCACTTTCCAACACTTTTCCATGATTTACGGATCCATGTTTTAAGGAGAAGTACAATAAAGTCAAGTCTTGAAAACTTGAAATTGAAAAGGGCTCCAAGACTTGTTTGAATTTCCCTCCTTAAACAAATTCCACCAAAGTCCAAATTGAAAAATTGACCAAGACTTGAAATTGGACAACAAAAGTTGTGTGGGGCCGAAACCAATACGTGACTGCCATGTCATCACTGCTACTGTTCACGCAATATTTCCGAGCTCAAAAAAAAAAAAAATTTTAGATTCTTAGTTTCATCTTATTGTTTCATTAGTTTCATGTCTTGATTCTAGAATTAATTAACAACTAGTAATCACCTACTTAGTTGTAGATTAATTATTGAATCCGTTTCTTCGTGTCTTCGTTGTTTGTGTGCTTTTCTCATTTTTAACTCGTAGTAACTTCTTTGTTTCAAGTTCGTAAGTGAATTTTATTTTTGTGTCTTGAGTCGATCAAACAAGAATCTATTCCGGCCGCCAAGTAGAATTGACATCCTATTGACTACCGGAGTATAAGCAACTTTCAATATTCGCCGCTCCAATTGTGAGAATCACAAAGGTGAGTGTATACGAGTGTTGGTGAGGAGCTTTACTACTAATCTTGTTTGTTCATTTTGTAGGTTTAAAGGGTGATATAAGGGGAACATGTCTTCGATAGCCGGGGATTATTGTGACTACAACATGGGAGACTATGATTGTAGTGAAGGGTTTTATGGCTACGAAGTTGAGGGAGATTGCGGAGGCTATGAAAATAGCCATGATCGAGACTTGGGCAGATTTGAAAGTTACTGTTTTAAGGGAGAAGATGAGGTGAATGAAGTGCCTAGTGCTTATGGTAACTTTGGAGATGATGTAGGACCTTGTGATGGATCTTATGATGATGTTGGGGCATGTGAGGAGTCTTACACTTCTTACTCCGAACCTAGATTTGGTGTTAGGTATAACCCTTTTGTTTGCAAAGCTTATGAGAGCTATGATGAGGGTACACGTGAGGAGTATGAAGATCCATATTCTCCACCTTGTAGTACTTCTTATCAAAGTCGATATAGTGTGAATGGTTATACTAGCTCTAGTGGAGGTTGTCCAATGAGAAGAAGAGGATATGCATCTCCAAAACTAAGGGGTACTCGTATGCCTTACAATGTAGATCCAAGAAGGAGTGTACACTCCGGAAAGGTGACTATTTGTGGGATACCGGGCTGCCTTATGGTGTTGAATGATAGGTACTATGGAAACTACATTTTTCCGTCCATGGTTGATCACTTGGGGTTATTGCGAGAACCTTTACTTGTTCCATACTACTTGGGCGAGTTCAAGGTTACCGAGAGGGTAAAAGTTGTCTTCTCCCAATTTGATTACCATGAGGAGGTGTGGTGCGATGTTTTCTCCTTAACCTACGGTCATATGAGCTTGGGTGCCGATTGGTTTGCACGACATCAAGTTCCTAACGTGAAAAATTGGCCTAATATTGTAAGAGACCGATGGGGAAATTGCCTCGAGACGTACATTCTGCCCGGGCCGCAAAAAGAAGTTCCTACCTACTCCAATTCAAATTATTATGAGAGACAAAAGATTGAGAGGAGTAAGGGAGTGAAAGGTGGTAATCCGAGAGTGGAAAAAGGAGAGGTTGTGTTGAGCGAAGTGAGGGGATTACCACCAAACCGTGCTAACATTGGTTGTCCTTCCATTTCTAAGGACATTTGTGTAGGTACCAACATGGCAAGCGAAGGCGAACAATGCCAAAAGGAAGTTGCTGCCCAAGCTTGTGGAGGACCTTCACCTCACGGCAAGGAAGAGTCTACTCAAGATCTTAAAGGTAAAATAGCTAACTCTTACACTTTAGTGCATGTGAATGACAATTGTGTGGCTAGTAAGCCATTGAGTGTGAGTAGTAGCTTACTTATTTATGAGTCTAATGATTCCTTGCCTCTTGTTGATGATGTACATATTGAGAGTTTGGATACACTAGTTGATCCTATTGATGACGAAATTGACTCTTCTTGTAAGATCAATTTATGTCCACCTAGTGTTGAAGCTTATATGTTGAACGGAAGTACATCGTCTTGTGTAATTGGTGTTGATCAACTTGTTGGTGAAAATTGTTCCCCACTTGAGTATGTGTGTGATGTGCTTAATAGGACTCAAGTGAGTGAAGTATTTAAAAATGTTGGTCAACAAAGTGGGGGTGAACCCGAGATCTCTTCTTGGGGTAATCTTGTGTTTGGAACATCCTTGAAACTTGATATTGATCATTTAGAGTGCGAGGAACTTGCTTATTCCAAATCTGTCCGTGAGGTAGATCACACTCTCTTTAGGTGTAATGTCTTGTTTGAAGATGATTTAAACACTTCTAATGAACCTAGTGGTGAAAATGACGGTATAGCTTGCCTTGGAAGCTATAGCCTATATGCTAACCCACTATGGTGTGACAACATTCCTCCTAAAGAGGGAAATCTCTTCTTGGAAGATGAGAGTACTCTTAAGGGTAAGGAATGTGTAGTTGCGGAAGCTACTCCTTCTTCTACTTTGTGTGATTTCTTTGTTGAGAGTACTCATAGTGATTATTGGGAAACTAGTAGTGAGTACACACATGAGAGCACCTTAGTAGAAGTCGATTTGAGTGATACCTTTCTCTACTCTCTATTTGATTTGGATGATATGTATGTTATTGTAGAGAGTATGTCATTTAGTTTAGGTGTAGACCACGGGAAAGGGAAGTGTTGTCGAGACCCGTGTCTATGGCCACTTTTCCCATTTGACCCCGGTGCCAAATTTAGAAATGGTGATGTTGGTGCACCAAACTTGTTGCTTGGTCAACATGACAAGCAAAGTGTTACTTTTGATATATCCTATAACCAAATCCTTTGCACATCTTTTATTGAGTTTTTAATATTCATTTCAAAGGATTCTTGGTTATATTGCAAATATGTGCAACCTTGGCATGTTGAGATGATTTGTAATGCTAACCCTAACCCTCATGCCATGAGGAATTTGTATTTGTTTGTCCTCTCTTCGGTTTTGCAAGGATTGGATTCGAGGTCGAATCCTTTTCAAGAAGGGGAGGATGATACGGGACAAATGGCCATCTTATCTTTTGATGACATTGTTGGAGGCCAACACATAGAGACTCAAGACTTGGTCACCTCGGGAAAACAAGAACATGCATGGAGGACCCGTTTTGAGTGCTACTTAAAGCAATATCGCGTGTGGAAGATTGCTTGGAGAATTTAAGGTTGAGGACTCACGGTTTTGGACCCTAATTAAGGGTATTTTGGACATTACACATGGTGTATTTACACACCATGGCCGCCCCTCTCATTAAGGGCAAAGTGGTCTTTTGTCTTCTTTGTAATACACTATAAATAGGCCCCCTTAGTCTTATTTTCATTAGTTTTTCAGATTTTTGAGAATGAAGAATTGAAAGAAATATTCTCTCTCTCTTTTGAGAGTGTACACACTTAGTGGTAGGACTTGGAAAAGTCATCTTTAGCATAGGGCTTGGAAAAGCCAATATTGATCTTTGTTTGGAAACGGTAGATCTTGAGGCGAGTTCATTCCCTTGGTGGTCACCGTAAGAGTGTGGTGTTGCTATCGTAAGTTCTAGGGGTCTTTAGATTTAATATATCTTTGGGTTCTTGGGTCTTATTGTAGTTTATGTCTCACTATCTATCTTTATTTTTCTTGCAAATCGTGGACTGTTTTGGGGTCTTTGTTGAATCCGAAACTTGTGTTATTGTTGTTCATCTTGTTCATCACGTTTTGGTACTGTTTTGGTGTTGAAATACACCCTTGTATCTTGTATTCTTGTTGTTGGTAGCGAATCCGAGAGTGGTCTCCATCTTGGTCCTCAAATCCTTAAGATTAGTGGACTGTTTTTGGAGTTGTTTCGTGCTTCCCTTGTTTTTCTTGTATCACAAAGAGAATGACATACCCAAGACAGCTTTTCGAACACGGTACGGTCATTACGAGTTCCTAGTCATGTCCTTTGGGCTAACTAATGCACCTGCAGCTTTTATGGATTTGATGAATAGGGTGTTCAAGCCATACTTGGATGTGTTTGTGATAGTTTTTATAGATGATATTATGGTTTATTCGAGATCAAATGAGGATCATGCCAATCACTTACGACAGGTGTTGCAGATTCTTCGTGATCGTAAGCTATTTGCAAAGTTCTCTAAATGTGAGTTTTGGTTAAAATCTGTGGCATTCTTAGGTCATATTGTATCTGATGAAGGAATAAAGGTTGATACTCAAAAGATAGAAGCCGTGAAGAACTGGCCAAGACCTATAACGCCTACAGAGGTTCGTAGTTTCCTTGGGTTGGCAGGTTATTATAGAAGGTTTGTTGTAGGATTTTCTTCAATTTCTGCACCTTTAACAAAGCTAACACACAAAGCATCCATGTTTCAATGGAATAATGCATGCGAAAGAAGTTTCCAAGATCTGAAGAATAAGTTGACTTCTACACTCGTATTGCTGCTTCCAGAAGGCACATAGGGGTATGCAGTGTATTGTGATGCTTCAAGAATTGGCTTAGGGTGTGTATTGATGCAACATGGTAAAGTCATAGCATATGCCTCGAGACAATTGCGGCCACATGAGAAAATTTATCCAACACATGATCTGGAGCTAGCAGCGGTTATATTTGCCTTAAAGATATGGTGTCACTACCTGTACGGGATTCATGTTGACATATACACTGACCACAAGAGTTTGCAGTATATCTTTAATCAGAAGGACTTGAATTTGAGGCAGCGAAGATGGCTTGAATTATTAAAAGACTATGATGTTGATATCTTATATCATCCGGGAAAAGCAAATGTGGTGGTAGATGCGTTAAGTCGCAAAGCTAGCCATCTATAGAAAGACAAGGGATGACTAAGGATCTACACCAATTAGCCAATTTGGGGGTTCGTTTTCTTGAAACTCCAGATGAAGGGTTTATTGTGCATAATACAACAGAATCTTCACTAATAACTGAAGTAAAAGAGAAGCAATATGCAGATCCTATTTTATTACGGCTTAAGGAAAATGTGCAATGTGGTATGACAAAGGCATTTGAGCTTACGCAAGAAGGGGTACTGCGGTGCCAAAATAGATTGTGTGTACCTGATGTAGACGGGCTAAGAAAGAGGATTATGACAGAAGCACATCATTCAAGGTATTCTATCCATCCAGGGTCAACAAAAATGTACCATGATTTGAGAGGGATGTATTGGTGGGGTGACATGAAGAAGAACATTGCAAAATTTGTAGCCGAATGTCCAAATTGTCAAAGAGTTAAAGTAGAGCACCAAAAGCCCGGGGGTTATATGCAATGTATGGATCTTTCAATCTGGAAGTGGGACATGATCAACATGGATTTCGTCACTGGTTTGCCTCGTACATTTCAAAGGTTTGATTCCATATGGGTGATAGTTGATAGGCTTACCAAATCAGCACACTTTCTACCGGTTGGACCACTTACACAGTTGAAGAATATGCCAAGTTATATATTAAGGAGATAGTTTGACTACATGGAGTTCCAATCTCTATTATATCGGATCGAGGAGCTCAATTTACTGCAAATTTTTGGAAGTCTTTTCAGAGAAATTTAGGGACACAAGTGAATCTAAGTACAACTTTTCACCCTCAAACGGATGGACAAGCAGAACGTACCATTAAAACACTTGAAGATATGCTATGAGCTTGTGTATTGGACTTTAAAGGTAGTTGGGATGATCATCTACCTCTCATCGAGTTCGCCTACAACAATAGCTATCATTCAAGTATCAAAATGGCACCATATGAAGCTTTGTATGAAAGAAAGTGTAGATCACCCATTGGATGGTTTGAAGCGGGTGAAACTGCCTTATTCGGGACAGATCTTGTTCATCAAGCTATGGAAAAGGTTAAGGTGATCCAACAACGACTAGAAACAGCCCAAAACAGACATAAGTCATATGCGGATGTTAGGAGAAGGGGGCTAGAGTTTGCTATAGGTGATTGGGTATTCTTAAAGGTATCACCAATGAAGGGGGTTATGAGATTTGGTAAGAAAGAAAAATTAAGTCCACGTTATATAGGCCCATACCAGATTACTCGGAGGTTTGGACAAGTTGCTTATGAATTAGATCTACCCCAAGAGCTCTCAACAGTTCATCTGATATTTCACGTCTCAATGCTTAGAAAGTGCATTGGAGATTCATCTCATACTACCCATACTGAAGATGTACAAATTACAGAAGATCTCACTTATGAGGAAATACCTATTGCTATTCTAGATCGACAGGTTAAGAAGTTGAGGAATAAAGAAATAGCTTCTGTAAAAGTGCTTTGGAGGAACCAACAAGTAGAAGAGATCACGTGGGAAGCTGAAGAAGCGATGAAATCCAAGTACCCCCATTTGTTCAAAGATGAAGAAAAAGTCCAAGATGCTGAATTGGAACAATAACAAGTAAGTGTAAAATATATAGGTACTATATGGTAATAAGGATATTAACTTAGTCTTGAACTTGCTTTGGTTGGACAGTTATGCTAACATTCGAGGACGAATGTTTCTAAGGGGGGAAGGATGTAACATCCCGTATCTTGCTTGTACTTATTCTAATTATATGGAACCTGGTATGGTCATATGGTATAGGTAACGAATGAGATTTGTTATGCAATTATTAATGGTGTAGATGGAATTATAGAGGCTGCCCGTATAGTTTAGTGTGATGCGACTAAGTTAACGTCAAGATAACTATTTAAACTTGGAATCGTAAGCTAGTATTTGAATCTAAAGTTTAAAGTGACCAAGTGTGTATAAGTTGAAGGTTAGACTAAAGGGATTAGAAGCTGAAAATGGAGCAAAATATTGAGGTGCTTTCTTGACTTATTTAAGCTAGTAGGTGAGTCACCTACTTAAGTTGTTTGAACCAAATTAATGGACCCATGGCTATGGATCAGATTTGGGTCTATGCTAATATACTCATTTGGGCCAAATTGAACAAAAAAGAAAGAAAATGGATAAGTGACCCAACACACCAATCTGCCAAGGCCCAAATATAATTGAGCCCAACAAGAAATTATGCAAGTAGGTGCATCACCTACTTTGAAGTTTCAGCAGCTTGGATCCTTAAGTAGGTGCATCACCTACTTGGACCAATTTTACCAATTTTATGGTCCAAAATGCAGCTAAGGAGGTGGACAAGATAGGGCCTTTAAAAGGCCAAGTTGCTGGTCATTTTACTTCACTTTTAAGTCACAAAAAAGGAGTATATTTCAGCAAATCTCTCTACTCTCTCAAAAACAACAAGAGCAGCAGCCCTATTTTTCCTTCTAGGGTTCTTGAAGAAACCCTCCCCTTTGCAGCCCAAGGTAAGTGAAAAGCACTTAAGGTTTTATTTAATTATCTCATGGGAGATTAGGGAAACAAGTTATAAGTGTTTGACTATAAGTATATGGCTGATTATAGAACAAGCTGTTTGTTCATGTTTCCTTGTTATTGAGGAACTTTTTTTCTTCTTCTTTGGTTTAAGTGTGAAGGAAAGTTCAAGCTCTTGAAGAGTTCAATTAAAAGAATAAGTTGCTGAATTGAGGTAAGGTGACTGCCCCATTTTATTTTTCTTATATGTGAATTTGAGAGGGGATTATGGATGTCTTGTTATTGAGAACTCAAGAGATGAAGAGTTGATACGGGACAAATGGCCTACTTATCTTTTGATGACATTTTTGGAGGCCAACACATAGAGACTCAAGACTTGGTCACCTCGAGAAAACAAGAACATGCATGGAGGACCCGTTTTGAGCATAACTTAAAGCAATCTCGCGTGTGGAAGATTGCTTGGAGAATTTAAGGTTGAGGACTCACGGTTTTGGGCCTTAATTAAGGGTATTTTGGACATTACACATGGTGTATTTACACACCATGGCCGCCCCTCTCATTAAGGGTAATATGGTCTTTTTGTCTTCTTTTGTAATACACTATAAATAGGCCCCTTAGTCTTATTTTCACTTAGATTTTGGAAGGATGAAGAATTGAAAGACATAACTTCTCTCTTTGGAGAGTGTAACACCCTTAGTTGTAGGACTTGGAAAAGTCACCCTTAGCATAGGGCTTGGAAAAGCCAATATTGATCTTTGCTTGGAAACGGTAGATCTTGAGGCGAGTTCATTCCCTTGGTGGTCACCGTAAGAGTGTGGTTTTGATTGTTACATTCATTAGGGGTTAGTGTTGAAATACACTTGGTTCTTAATCTTGTAATAATCTTGGTCTCACTATCTATCTTTATTTTTCTTGCAAATCGTGTATGTGTTGTGTAGTGGACTGTTTTGGGGTCTTCGTTGGATCCGAAACTTGTATTATTGTTGTTCATCTTGTTCATCACGTTTTGTAACTGTTTTGGTGTTAAAATATACTCTTGTATCTTGTATTCTTGTTGTTGGTAGCGAATCCGAGTGAGGTCTCCATCTTGGTCCTCGAATCCTTAAGATTAGTGGACTGATTTGGTGTTTGTTTCGTGCTTCCCTTGTCCATCCCGTATCATTTGGTATCAAAGCATGGCTTGATCTTGTTCCTACAAGATCAATCTTGGGCTTGCTTGTTAGAAAATTCAAAAAAAAAAAAGTGTTAAAAACTGAAAAATCAAAAAGAAGCAAATCTGTCCATTTTGTGTTCTTGGCCGAAATTGTGTTATTGTTGTGTCTTGGCCGAGATTTTTACTTGTTTTGTTGTTTCTAGTGTTAGTTTTCTTCATCTCTAACACTCTTTAGTCTAAATCTAAGTTTGAGCTTACATTGTTGGTGTTGTATACGTGAACTTGGACTTGGCCGATTTGTTGTTGAACATTGTTGTGGTGGACTGTTTTGGCCTTGTGGTTTTCATCTTGTTGTTGTTATAAGCTTGGCCACGTGATATTGTTGTTAATTGGTGGATTGAAAACCATTTTGTTGAAGTTGTAGTTGTCTTGGCCAAGTGTTGGAGATATTGTTATTGTGGATTGGAGTTGGCCGTGTGAAAAATTGTTGGTGTTCTTGAAGATTATTGTTGTAGTTCTTGTTGTTGTTGTTGTTGTTCTTGATGTTCATCACCACCTTCATATATTGTTGAAGATAAAGTGAATGCTAAATCCAAAAAGTTGAAGGAAAAAGGTGTATTATTTGTTAGTCTTGAAAGACACTACAACCAACAAAGACCTATCAATCAAGTCTCAACCACTTTCCAACACTTTTCCATGATTTACGGATCCATGTTTTAAGGAGAAGTACAATAAAGTCAAGTCTTGAAAACTTGAAATTGAAAAGGGCTCCAAGACTTGTTTGAATTTCCCTCCTTAAACAAATTCCACCAAAGTCCAAATTGAAAAATTGACCAAGACTTGAAATTGGACAACAAAAGTTGTGTGGGGCCGAAACCAATACGTGACTGCCATGTCATCACTGCTACTGTTCACGCAATATTTCCGAGCTCAAAAATTTTAGATTCTTAGTTTCATCTTATTGTTTCATTAGTTTCATGTCTTGATTCTAGAATTAATTAACAACTAGTAATCACCTACTTAGTTGTAGATTAATTATTGAATCCGTTTCTTCGTGTCTTCGTTGTTTGTGTGCTTTTCTCATTTTTAACTCGTAGTAACTTCTTTGTCTCAAGTTCGTAAGTGAATTTTATTTTTGTGTCTTGAGTCGATCAAACAAGAATCTATTCCGGCCGCCAAGTAGAATTGACATCCTATTGACTACCGGAGTATAAGCAACTTTCAATATTCGCCGCTCCAATTGTGAGAATCACAAAGGTGAGTGTATACGAGTGTTGGTGAGGAGCTTTACTACTAATCTTGTTTGTTCATTTTGTAGGTTTAAAGGGTGATATAAGGGGAACATGTCTTCGATAGCCGGGGATTATTGTGACTACAACATGGGAGACTATGATTGTAGTGAAGGGTTTTATGGCTACGAAGTTGAGGGAGATTGCGGAGGCTATGAAAATAGCCATGATCGAGACTTGGGCAGATTTGAAAGTTACTGTTTTAAGGGAGAAAATGAGGTGAATGAAGTGCCTAGTGCTTATGGTAACTTTGGAGATGATGTAGGACCTCGTGATGGATCTTATGATGAAGTTGGGGCATGTGAGGAGTCTTACACTTCTTACTCCGAACCTAAATTTGGTGTTAGGTATAACCCTTTTATTTGCAAAGCTTATGAGAGCTATGATGAGGGTACACGTGAGGAGTATGAAGATCCATATTCTCCACCTTGTAGTACTTCTTATCAAAGTCGATATAGTGTGAATGGTTATACTAGCTCTAGTGGAGGTTGTCCAATGAGAAGAAGAGGATATGCATCTCCAAAACTAAGGGGTACTCGTATGCCTTGCAATGTAGATCCAAGAAGGAGTGTACACTCCGGAAAGGTGACTATTTGTGGGATACCGGGCTGCCTTATGGTGTTGAATGATAGGTACTATGGAAACTACATTCTTCCGTCCATGGTTAATTACTTGGGGTTATTGCGAGAGCCTTTACTTGTTCCATACTACTTGGGCGAGTTCACGGTTACCGAGAGGGTAAAAGTTGTCTTCTCCCAATTTAATTACCATGAGGAGGTGTGGTGCGATGTTTTTTCCTTAACCTACGATCATATGAGCTTGGGTGCCGATTGGTTTGCACGACATCAAGTTCCTAACGTGCAAAATTGGCCTAATATTGTAAGAGACCAATGGGGAAATCGCCTCATAACATACTTGCTGCCCAAACCGCAAAGAGAAATGTTTACCTACTCCAATCCAATTTATGATGAGAGACAAAAGATTGAGAGGAGTAAGGGAGTGCAAGGTGGCAATCCGAGAGTGGAAAAAGGAGAGGATATGTGGAGCGAAGTGAGGGGATTGCCACCAAACCGTGCTAACATTGGTTGTCCTTCCATTTCTAAGGAAATTTGTGTAGGTACCAACATGGCAAGCGAAGGCGAACAATGCCAAAAGGAAGTTGCTGCCCAAGCTTGTGGAGGTCCTTCACCTCACGGCAAGGAAGAGTCTACTCAAGATCTTAAAGGTAAAATAGCTAACTCTTACACTTTAGTGCATGTGAATGACAATTGTGTGGCTAGTAAGCCATTGAGTGTGAGTAGTAGCTTACTTATTTATGAGTCTAATGATTCCGTGCCTCTTGTTGATGATGTACATATTGTGAGTTTGGATACACTAGTTGATCCTATTGATGACGAAATTGACTCTTCTTGTAAGATCAATTTATGTCCACCTAGTGTTGAAGCTTATATGTTGAACGGAAGTACATCGTCTTGTGTAATTAGTGTTGATCAACTTGTTTGTGAAAATTGTTCCCCACTTGAGTATGTGTGTGATGTGCTTAATAGGACTCAAGTGAGTGAAGTATTTGAAAATGTTGGTCAACAAAGTGGGAGTGAACCCGAGATCTCTTCTTGGGGTGATCTTGTGTTTGGAACATCCTTAAAACCTGATATTGATCATTTAGAGTGCGAGGAACTTGCTTATTCCAAATCTGTCCGTGCGGTAGAACACACTCTCTTTAGGTGTAATGTCTTGTTTGAAGATGATTTAAACACTTCTAATGAACCTAGTGGTGAAAATGACGGTATAGCTTACCTTGGAAGCTATAGCCTATATGCTAACCCACTATGGTGTGACAACATTCCTCCTAAAGAGGGAAATCTCTTCTTGGAAGATGAGAGTACTCTTAAGGGTAAGGAATGTGTAGTTGCGGAAGCTACTTCTTCTTCTACTTTGTGTGATTTCATTGTTGAGAGTACTCATAGTGATTATTGGGAAACTAGTAGTGAGTACACACATGAGAGCACCTTAGTAGAAGTCGATTTGAGTGATACCTTTCTCTACTCTCTATTTGATTTGGATGATATGTATGTTATTGTAGAGAGTATGCCATTTAGTTTAGGTGTAGACCACGGGAAAGGGAAGTGTTGTCGAGACCCGTGTCTATGGCCACTTTTCCCATTTGACCCCGGTACCAAATTTAGAAATGGTGATGTTGGTGCACCAAACTTGTTGCTTGGTCAACATGCCAAGCAAAGTGTTACTTTTGATGTATCCTATAACCAAATCCTTTGTACATCTTTTATTGAGTTTTTAATATTCCTTTCAAAGGATTCTTGGTTATATTGCAAATATGTACAACCTTGGCGTGTTGAGATGATTTGTTATGCTAACCCTAACCCTCATGCCATGAGGAATTTGTATTTGTTTGTCCTCTCTTCGGTTTTTGCAAGGTTTGGATTCGAGGTCGAATCCTTTTCAAGAAGGGGAGGATGATACGGGACAAATGGCCTACTTATCTTTTGATGACATTTTTGGAGGCCAACACATAGAGACTCAAGACTTGGTCACCTCGAGAAAACAAGAACATGCATGGAGGACCCGTTTTGAGCATAACTTAAAGCAATCTCGCGTGTGGAAGATTGCTTGGAGAATTTAAGGTTGAGGACTCACGGTTTTGGGCCTTAATTAAGGGTATTTTGGACATTACACATGGTGTATTTACACACCATGGCCGCCCCTCTCATTAAGGGTAATATGGTCTTTTTGTCTTCTTTTGTAATACACTATAAATAGGCCCCTTAGTCTTATTTTCACTTAGATTTTGGAAGGATGAAGAATTGAAAGACATAACTTCTCTCTTTGGAGAGTGTAACACCCTTAGTTGTAGGACTTGGAAAAGTCACCCTTAGCATAGGGCTTGGAAAAGCCAATATTGATCTTTGCTTGGAAACGGTAGATCTTGAGGCGAGTTCATTCCCTTGGTGGTCACCGTAAGAGTGTGGTTTTGATTGTTACATTCATTAGGGGTTAGTGTTGAAATACACTTGGTTCTTAATCTTGTAATAATCTTGGTCTCACTATCTATCTTTATTTTTCTTGCAAATCGTGTATGTGTTGTGTAGTGGACTGTTTTGGGGTCTTCGTTGGATCCGAAACTTGTATTATTGTTGTTCATCTTGTTCATCACGTTTTGTAACTGTTTTGGTGTTAAAATATACTCTTGTATCTTGTATTCTTGTTGTTGGTAGCGAATCCGAGTGAGGTCTCCATCTTGGTCCTCGAATCCTTAAGATTAGTGGACTGATTTGGTGTTTGTTTCGTGCTTCCCTTGTCAATCCCGTATCAAGAGTTCAATAATTGATTGCTACAATAAAAGTGGTTTGGGACTGTTTTGTGGACTGTTTTGTATGTGTATGTTATGGGCTGCCAGGTTGAAGTTGGATAAAGGTGTGATGAGTTTGTAATGAATTATAGAAGAAAGATGTGGTGATACACCACCGAACTAATGCTTGCTGTCCAATCTATTTTGTGTATTGTTTGGAATGTGTAATGAAGTCGAGGTGGTTTTGGTGAACCTTATAAGAACCTATATGGTATGTGGGTGTAACTGGAGGGAAGAAAAAGGGTTAAAATAACACCCTTGTTTGATAGAGTAATAGTTGCTGCCCGGTCACTGTTTTGGGTGAAATTAAGTACCTCAAATGTGTTTATTGGTTACTAATACTAGTTTACCATATATTCTATTGTAGATAAGTAATCTAAGAGCCGAGAAGTCAAGTCGGGCTAGTTTCGGAGTCAAATAACCAGGTATGTAAGGCATACTTATTTCACACTCTTTGGCATGAAGTCGTACCATTGTTCCCTCAAGCAAGTTTCCGAGGTTATCCTATAACAAAGTGATACATAATGGTAGCATATTAAACTCCATGTATCCAATGACCTTGTTCCCACTCTCTAACGCATTAGAACACCTCAATACGTGCTTATTATTAAATTGCGCGTCTATCTTCACTAGAAAATTTCAGGAGTTCTCCGTTTGTTCAAATAAGACCCATGTGTTATTTCAGCTCCTAAACACTTTATTTGTGTGCCAACATCTCCCTACCTCATTGTTGTTGCATTAAGTGTCTATTTACATGTCTCTTATTAGCGTATTACTGGTTCAAGGTACCATAATGTGATGACCACCAAAGTAACAATCTCAAAGGCTAAATAAACTAAGTAATGCAAATCTGTAAAATGATGAGTGGCAGCTCAGGGGCACTTGCCTAGCATGGGACGATCTCGATACCTTTATTTGTGGGTGGCAACTCAGGGGCATAAGCCTAGCATGGGCCGATCCCAATCTTTATATAGGTGGCAGCTCAGGGGCGTAAGCCTAGCATGGGCCGATCCTAATTTATCTTTTTACCACTGATCAGCTGGTCATTTGCATTATATGGATTACAAAGATTATGAAGGAAGAAGGTAAAATGAAGAACGGATGTAATGTACATTGTCCCACAAGTATTTATAAAGGTGGTCTACTAGTACTCCTTATACACTTGTATCGAATTTCTATTGAGCTTTTGTATCAAGTGTGTTGCTACTTTCTGCCTTACATATTCAGTACATATTTTCGTACTGACGTCCCTCACGGGGCACCTGCATTTCATGCTGCAGGCAGAGGCACTTCAGCTCATACAACTCACTAGTAGGAGCGCAGGTTGTTCAAGGACTATTGGTGAGCTCCAGGTTGATTCGGGGCTTTCCGAGTCTGCTCCATATATTTTGGTATTGTACAGTAAGTCAAGAGTAGGGCGGGGGTTTGTCCCGACCCTGACTAAGTCTATGTATCTTCTAGAGGCTTTGTAGACTAATGTAAAGTTATGGTAGTGTCCTGATTTTAGACATGGTGGCCCCACCGGCCAAGTGCTGTACATATCAGTTTTGGGAGTGTATGTGTAGTTAATTTCATCGATGCATAATATTATGTTGTCAGAACATTTGGTTGTTACAGTGCATGGGAAGTATAAGGTTATGAATTGGTTCTCTCGGGCCTTTACGGCTACGGGTGCCTGTCTGCCCCAATAGGATTTGAGGCGTGACACTCCTCAACTTGTCTTTCAAGATCCTTAGTGTCCATGGGATTTCTCCTATAAGCTGGTTTTTTTGGAAGTTGTGAACCCGGCACCAAATCAATTTGGTGCTCAATTCCCCAAATTGGGTGCAATCCTTGTGGTAATTCTTGTGGGAATACATCATCAAACTCCTGCAAAACAAGTGAAATAGAAGGGGAAAGAGAAGAAGAAAAAGTAGAAAAAGAAGAAGAGATGTTAGTATTAAGGGCATGAGCTAGGAGGAGCATAGGAGTGTCCATGTCTTGTTCCTTGAACAAATCCTTCCTCCTAGCCAACATAACCATGGGTCCTTGACCCTTTTGAGCCTTAGAATCAGCAACTTCTCCCTTAGAAGAGGTAGAACCGGAGACCTCCCCTTTTTGCCTCTTTTCGATTTCTTGTCTTTTACTCCTCTTTTCTTTCAACTCTCTTAATTTTTGATGCATCTCATTCACCTGGGAGGGTGATAGTGGGTGTAATGTGAAATTCTTCCCATCATGCACAAGTGAGTAAGTGTTCAACCTCCCATCATGCTTGGTAGATTTGTCATATTGTCATGGTCTACCAAGTAGCAAATGTCACGCTTGCATTGGAATGACATCACAACAAACTTCATCTCGGTAGTTTCCTACCATGAACTTGATCATGCATTGTCGGGTCACTTTTAACTCACCACATTCATTGAGCCATTGTAGTTTGTAAGGATTAGCATGAGGAGTGGTAGGAAGTTTCAAGAAATCCACCATTGTTGAACTATCAATATTTGTGCAACTTCCACTATCAATCACCATAGTACACACCCCTCCCTTAATCAAGCATTTGGTGTGAAACAAGTTCTCTCTTTGGCTCGGATCTTCAAGTGCCTTACTTACCATAGCCCTCCTCACCACATAATTAGGAACTAGACACTCTCCATCTTGTGGCCAAGTGTCTTCTTCCTCACAAGTATCACAAGTAGTTTCGGGTTCACCATCACAAAACTCTCCATTTTACACACCAACATCATCAACCTCGGGTTCAAGCTCAACTTCCTCACAAGGTAGTACAACCTACCTTCTCTTAGGATCACATTCCTATGAGTAGCACACTCACTTGACCGATGACCCCATCCTTGACACTTGAAACATTGAAGGCCTTTCGGATTAGGAGTAGGAAGCTTATTACCTTCGGGTCTTGCAGGGTATTTTCGCACTTGTTTGACCTCGGATTTCTTGACAAAATTTGAGGGTTCCTTACCTAAACTAAACCCAAAACTTTCTGATTTGGACCTTTGGAGTGGACCCAACCCGAATTGGGTGTTTGTAGTCTTGGCTTGTACCTTTCTTTGTTCTCTTTCTCAATTTCCATGGAGGCTTGGAAGACTTCCACCACGGTTCCAAACTTGTGAAGAGTCAAACGGGAGGAGATATCCTTGTTCAACCCAACCTTGAAGCGAATAACATCATGTTGCACTTGTTCACCTCTATGGTCAAGTTTCAAGACAAGTTGCTGAAATTCATCATAATAGGCCATGACACTCTTGTTTCCTTTCCTTAGATTGTAAAGCTTGGCAAGAATCTCATGCCTATAATGGTCCGTTACATATCTTTCCTTAATAACTCTCTTCAACATCTCCCAAGAAGGTGGTTGGCCATCAACCAATACATCATCAAATCTTTTGGTGTAATCCCACCAAGTGTTTGCATATCCTTCAAAGTGAGCAATAGCATAGCAGTTTTTCTTTTCTTTGGAAAGGTCATTCACTTGAAAAATCTTTTCACAAGAGGATTCCCAAGCTAAGTACACTTCCGGATCACTCTCACCTTTGAAAATTGGAATGCCAACCTTTATTGAATTAATGTCAATGTCCTGGATTCTTGGTTGATCACCATGCCCATGCCTTGCATCTTGCCGCCGAAATCTACCATAAGTCCCTCTTTGATCATGTCTTGCCCTCATTTCTTCTTCAAACCAATAATCATCATTAGAAACATCATAACCTTCTTGCTCCCCTCTACCATAATCCTTAATTTGGATGGGTGGGTTTCAGATTTGAGACCTTTGGGGAAGTGGGTTTGGTATTTGGTTATGTGGTACTTGAACTTGTGGCATTGGAGGTAGTGATGGTAAGGTCTTTGGTACATGGGATTTGGCATTTGGTAAGTGGTATTTTGTGGAGGTATTTGGTTCGGATTTAGTGGTGGAGTTTGAGTTCCAAGTCCCTGTTGTTGGACTTGGTTCATTTGGTGAGGTATTGGCCTTTGTAGGGTCCCGTTAGGAGAGGTTTGGGATTGGTTTAGTGGATGGTTTTGTGGAGCTCTTGGAGGATTAAGCATTTGGTGTAGGGTTTCGGGTGTTATAGTCATGGAAGAGTTATTGTCTTGGATACTAGAGAATGCATGGTAGGGATTAGGAGTATAAAGTCATGAGTTCCTCCTATTTTCAACACAATCAAGTCTTCGACTAAAAGTGGAAATTTCACCCTTCATTGTCACCATTTCACTCCTCAAGGCATCATGATTTTTTCCATTTTTCAACCCAAGTCATCAATCCGAGCCATCAAGGCTCCAATAGCATCATTTCCCAAAGGTTGGGAAATAGTACCTTCGGATTCCATGGAAAATGTACCTAAAAAGTGCAAAAAACAGCAAGCAAACAACCTACAAAACGAGCAAACAAGTTATTTCAAAAACCTCACTTCACTCACACTCAACCTCACCTCACACTTGGCTTCTCAAGCATTGGAGAATTGGCACTACTTGGCAAGTTACTTGAAAGGTGAGAAGCTTTAAATTGGAATTGATCTTTGTTTGAAATGACTCAAAATAAGTGATGCACGAACTTGAACCAACAAAATACTACGACTTGAAAAAGAGAAAAGCACACAAAAAACCGGAGACAAAATAAATGAACTCTAAACTAATTACCAACCTAGTAGGTACTTACTAGTTTGCTAATTAGTGATAGAATTAACTTAAAAGAAACTAGAATAAAAAAAGTTAGAAACTAGGAAATCTAATTTTAGAGTCAAATTTTGGTTGAGCACAAGTGATGACGTGGCACTTCATGGTTGGTTGTCACTTTTCAAAATTTCAAATTTCCCAAAACCTAATTTCGGCCAAACACTACTTTGGGGAAAGAGAGTTTCGGATTTGGAAGGGTATTGCAAGCAATTAAGGGTTCTTTCAAGTCTCAAATGGAAATGGAAATATAATGGTCCCCCCCTTTGTACTTGCAAGTGTACTTTGTTGTTCCCTTGTCCCCTGATACAAAGAAAAGGCTAGGAATTCACGAAATGGACATACAAGATGCAAAAATCAGCAAGCACATAAAGAGAAAAACAACACAAAGAAAGGGGATGAAGAAGAAGAATGCTTGAAATTAAAGGATAGATAGAAACACCCTTACTTCTACTAAGTGATTAACAAATGATGATGTATCAAACCATCAATCACACCTCACCAATAGAAGATCAAAACTTCCTCTTAGGTGGACCAAGGGAATTCACACTCCTCACAACCCACCTTTCTTGCCAATTTGTACAAGTGAAATCCATCAATTGTGCTAACCCTTATTCGATTTCTCTCTCTTAAGGAGAAGGAGAATACTACAAGCTAAAACTAATATTACAATCTAAAAATTCACTCAATTCATTATGTCCAAACTAAGGAAAATAAGAGCTAAGGTGCCTATTTATACTATTACAAAACAAAGACTAAAATACCCTTAATGAAGGGTGCTCCTTTGGAGTGTAAAAAAAAAGTCTTAAAGGACCATAATAGCCCTAAAAATGTGTGCCTCTTGAGTGTCCAATTATAGTGTGCAAGGTACATCTTGTCTTTCAAGTAAGGCGCCTCTTCAGTGTAATGGTTCCCTTTTCCTCCTTCAACTTGCCAAAGCTTTAAAAGGCTCCAAACACTTGCCAATTCTGAAGCTTGAACCTTTGACAATACATTGTACTCTTTTAAGCTCTTCATGCTTGTGTCATCCCCTCCTCCTTTTGGAAGAATGAAATATTCTTTGAATATGCTTTTGGACCAACAACTTTTTCACTCTCTTTCTTCCCCTTTTTGGATCAAACTACACCCTTGAACATTCTTCTTCACTAAGATATGAAGATCACAGATTAACAATATGAATATTCAAGTCTTGACCAAGTTTGACCACCAAGTAAATGAGCTCCAAATCTGAATTTTTTTATAGATCTAGGTTCCTTATGCCAAGACAACCTCAAGCAACTAAAATTCAGCCACCAAAAACGCCTAAATCACAAGGGTAAATTTTGGATCTAGCATAAAAGCTTCAAAAACACCATGTTCATGAAGGTTCTTAGCTCAAACTCAACCAATCTTCAATATAAAAGTAGATCTAGACTCCCTATGTGATAAAGAGAAAGGATCTAGCACTAGAAACCTTCAAAACATAACAAAAACTTGTAGATCTAACTTGGAAAATTAGCATCTACAACAAACACACAATTGTTTTGGTATTTTCTGATTTTCGACTCTTTTTATGAGATTTTCTATATAAGAACACTAAAACCAAGATTTAGGGATGTTGGAACAACCCTAACCAAGGCTTTGATACCAAATGATAGCCTAAAGACTACTAAACACACAAAATTGGCTACTAAAATGCAAATTCCAGCAACCAAACAAAGAGAAAACAACACATAGAATGGAGATGAAGAAGAATATTACTTGAAATTGAAAGATAGATAGAAAGACCCTTACCCTTATTAAGTGATTAGCACTAGAAGATGTTTCAAATCTTCAAACACACTTCGCAAACAAGAGTTCAAACCTTCCTCTTAGGTGACCCAAAGGAAACACTCTTCCTCAAACCACCTTTCTTGCCAAATTATCCAAAACAAGTGAAACCTTAACTTCAAATGTTCTTGGACCACTTTCGGATTCTAAGAGCTAAAACTAGAGACTAAAAACTACAATATAAGAGTAATATCCAATTTCATCAAAGTCTAATGAAAAGAGAAGCAAAATGGTCTATTTATACTATTACATGCCAAATGACAAAACTACCCTTAATGAACTAAAGAGAGGAGGCACCCTTAGAGTGTTGGCTTTCAAAGTACAAGTCTATCTTTCCTTTGTAGAATGTAAGACTATTCAAATCCCTTCTTCAAAAATCAAGGCATTCCCTCTCTTGGCCGAATCTACAACCCCTTCACAAACATTCAAGTGCATGAACAAAGCTTGGCGTTGTTGAAGTTCCTTGGCTTGATGATACAAAATCAAACCAACAACACCAAGAACTACAAGTAGGTTCGGATTTCAGTCCAACAACACAAGAACAACAAGTTTAATTTTCAGTTTTTCAGCTCAATAACACAAGAACAACAAGATGAACAACAATGCTAGTGAATCGAAAAGAGCCCCGCACGGCTTCACTAGACTTGAAGATAACAAAATCAACAACAACAACAAGATAAGGAAAGATAGATAACTTGACATATAACATTCAAGAAACTAAGAACCCTAACATCAAGAGAGGACCCTAAGTCTAATGAATATAAACACCAAGTTCTTACGAGGACCAAGAGGCACTCAACGACCTCAAATCCCTTGTTTCTAGCCAAAGAGACAACACAAGTATCCCTCTACTTGTGAGATAGTAGTGGCGGCTTCCAAGAGTGGAAGAGAGAGAGAAAAGTTTAGTGTTTTAGGTTTACAAAATCAGATTTCAAAAACTAAGGAATAGCTCTCTAATATGTTCTATTTATACTACAACAAAAAGGATAAAATGACCCATCCGCCCTTGCTTCTTGTGCCAACCTTGAAGAGTAGTTTATTACACATTAAGACCTCTCTTCACACATAAAAGCGTTTAGGTCCTTGGTTGGTTCAATCACCAACTCACACACGGCCATTTGCATGAACAAAGCTTGGAGTTTTTGTAATTCCCGAGCTTGGCTTCGTGTGAAAGGCCGTGTACCTGTGGAGGCTGCCCCAACCGTATCATCCTCTCCATCTTGAGAGGAATTTGACCTCAAATTCAGCATTTGGTCATCTTCAACCGCATTCACGAGGGAGAGATCACCAACGTTGAAAGTGTTGTGTACTTGATATTCCGGTGGAAGATCAATCTTGTAGGCGTTGTCATTGATTCTCTCAAGTACTTGGAAAGGGCCATCACCCCTTGGCAGCAACTTGGACTTCCTTTGAGCTGGAAACCGATCCTTTCGAAGATGCACCCACACCCAATCTCCGGGTTCAAGCACAAGCCTCCTTCTCCCTTTGTTTACCCTTTTTGCAACCTCTTGGTTCTTCTTTTCAAGCTTGATCCGCACCGTCTCATGCATTTTCTTCATTGCCTCGGCTCTTTTATTTCCATCTAAGCTGGTCATGAGATCACTAGACAAAGGAGTGAGATCTAAAGGGGTAAGGGGATTCAGGCCGTAAACACATTCAAAGGGAGTCATTCCCGTGCTCGAATGTATTACCCGGTTGTATGCAAATTCCACCAAGGGTAGGTGATCTTCCCACGAAGTCAGCTTACCTTTAACCATAGAAGGTAGCATAGACCCTAAGGTTCTATTTACTACCTCCGTTTGGCCATCGGTCTGTGGGTGGCAAGACGTGGAGAAAAGTAACTTCGTTCCAAGCCTACCCCACATGGACTTCCAAAAGAGACTTAGGAACTTGGAGTCCCTATCGCTCACAATAGTCCTCGGTACCCCGTGAAGCTTTACAACATGTTCAACAAATAATGAAGCTACACTACGAGCATCCTCGGTTTTAGCACATGGAATAAAATGAGCCATTTTAGAGAATCTATCAACAATAACAAAAATGCTATCTCGGCCCTTTCTAGTCCTTGGCAGCCCCAAAACAAAATCCATCGAAATGTCTAACCAAGGTCTAAGGGGAGTAGGGAGTGGGGTGTATAACCCTTGAGGTAGTAGACGAGCTTTCGCACTCCGGCAGGCCACGCATTGACTACAGATTTTAGTGACGTCTTTGCGCATTTTGGGCCAATAGAAGTTCTCCTCTAAGATTCCGAGGGTCTTGTCTACCCCAAAGTGCCCCATGAGGCCTCCGTCATGGGCCTCCCTCACAAATAATTCCGTCCAAGAACTAGAAGGAACACACAACCTCCTCCCTTTGAACAAATACCCATCGAACCGAGAGTAGGAGGAATGGTCATTCTCCTTAAGCCAACGGTCCCTTCCCCACTCTTCACATTCCCTAAAAATAGGAGCAAAGGTAGGATCCTCGGGATACAACAACCGCAAGCTCTCAAAACCCATCAATTTCGAAGACAAGGTAGCAACAAGCACATGCTTCCTAGACAAGGCATCGGCAACAACATTTTCCTTTCCCCTTTTGTAATGAATTACATAAGGGAAAGTCTCGATGAACTCAATCCACTTAGCATGACGCCTATTCAACTTGTCTTGGCTCTTAAGGTGTTTCAACGACTCATGATCAGTCCGTATCACAAACTCCTTAGGCCACAAATAATGTTGCCAATTTCCCAAGGCTCTAACAAGGGCGTACAACTCCAAATCATAAGTTGAGTAATTAAGAGTTGCCCCTTTGAGCTTTTCACTGAAATAAGCAACGGGCTTACCTTCTTGCATCAAAACAGCCCCAATGCCAACCTTACTAGCATCACACTCTACTTCAAACATCTTATCAAAATCGGGCAATTGCAATAAAGGCGCCGAGATGAGCGTAGCTTTCAAGGCCTCAAAAGCCCTAGCCTGCTCATCACCCCATTTAAAGGGTCCGTCCTTTCTAATTACCTCGGTCAAGGGGGCTGCTATGGAACTAAATCCTTTGACAAACCTCCTATAAAAGCTTGCCAACCTGTGGAAACTTCGGATTTCTCCAATAGTTTTAGGGGTCGGCCAACTTCGAATAGAGTCTATCTTGGAATCGTCCACTTCCACACCCCTTGAGCTCACGACAAAACCCAAGAATATAATCTTATCAACACCAAAAGAACACTTCTCCATGTTGGCATACAGCTTTTCCTTTCGGAGCACATCAAACACACATCTCAAATGCAATACATGATCATCAATAGATTTACTATATACCAACACATCATCAAAGTAAACCACCACAAACTTTCCAATATAAGGCTTCATTACATGATTCATTAGCCTCATAAAGGTGCTAGGAGCATTGGTAAGGCCGAAGGGCATGACCAGCCACTCATAGAGACCGAATTTGGTCTTGAATGCGGTCTTCCACTCATCACCGGGTTGCATGCGAATTTGGTGATAGTCACTCTTAAGATCCACTTTAGAAAACAAACAAGATACGTGGAGCTCATCTAACATATCATCTAGTCTAGGGATGGGATGACGATACCTTATAGTGATTTTGTTGATGGCTCTACAATCGACGCACATGCGCCAAGTTCCGTCCTTTTTTGGTACCAAAAGCACCGGAACAGCACACGGACTCATGCTTTCCTTGATGTATCCCTTGTTGAGAAGCTCCTCAACTTGCCTTTCAAGCTCCTTAGTGTCCATGGGATTGCTCCTATAGGCCGGTTTGTTTGGAAGTTGTGAACCCGGCACCAAATCAATTTGGTACTCAATTCCCCGAAGTGGGGGCAAACCTTGCGGAAGTTCTTGTGGAAATACATCTTCATACTCCTGCAACACACAAGAAATCAAAGGGGAAATGGAAGAATTAGTGGGGTTAGTATTAAAACAATGGGCCACAAGTAACATTGGCTTGTTTTCATCATGGTCCACGAAGATTTCTTTCCTCCTAGCCAACATCACTACGTTTTCCACCTCCCTTGTCGTTGGGACAGCCTCGGATGTCCCTACTTCCTCACCTACGGCATTCCCCCCCTTTTCTCCCTTTCCGGATTCCCCCCCCCCTTTCCCTTCAACTCCCTCATCTTTTGATGCCACTCATTTACTTGGGAGGGTGAGAGAGGATGAAGTGTGACCTTTCGGCCATCCTTCTCAAGCGTATACCGGTTGGACCTCCCATCGTGTTTAGTAGACCTATCATATTGCCATGGTCTACCTAACAACAAATGACATGCTTGCATTGGGATCACGTCACAAAGTACCTCATCGTGGTAGTTTCCCACCTTAAACCGAATCACACATTATCTCGTGACCCTTAATTCACCACAATCATTCAACCATTGTAGCTTGTAAGGACTAGTGTGTGGTGTAGTTGGTAGCTTCAAGAAATTTACCATAGCATGGCTTGCAACATTTGTACAACTACCACTATCAATCACCAAGGTGCACACATTTTCCTTTACAAGACACTTAGTATGGAATAGATTTTCCCTTTGACTCGGGTCATCTATCGCCTTACTAATCATGACACGTCTAACCACAAAGTTCGGAACCACACACTCCCCTTCTTGTGGATAGACATCTTTACTACCATCTACTTCATCATCATTTGGCCCATTTTCAGCTCCCTCTCCATCTTGAGGCTCGGCCTCATCCTCCCCCCTTTCGGAAACCACCTCCTCACCAAGGTAGTACACCTTTCCTTCTCGTAGGATCACATTGCGCCGGTTCGGACATTCGTTCCCCCAACCTTGGCACTTGAAGCATTGGAACCCCTTTGGGTTGGGATATTTGTGAGCCTCCAGTTTTGGAGGAAATTTAGGGACGGTTTTGGACTCGGGCAGCTTCGTAGGGGCGGGTTGGTCCTTGTTTTTGGTCCAACCCGAGGGGGTTTGTACCCTTGCCTTGAAGGATGATCTCTCCTTAAGTTCCCTTTCAATCTCAAGGGCCGCTTGGAATATACCGTCAATGGTTTCAAACCGGTGAAGGGTCAAATGAGTGGAGATCTCTTTGTTCAACCCACACTTGAACCGGATGATGTCGTGACTGATTTGCTCCCCACGATGATCAAGTTTCAACATGAGTTGTTGGAACTCGTCAAAATAGGCCATCACACTCTTGCCTCCTTGCCGCAAGCCATATAATCTAGCAAGTAACTCATGACGATATCTCTCGGGAAGGTATCGTTGCCTCATCAAGTACCTCAACCGATACCAAGGTGGTGGCTGCCCATCGACTAATTCATTACCAAACCGTTTAACATACTCCCACCAAGTGTTAGCATAGCCCTCAAGGTGAGCTATAGCGTAGCAACTCTTCTTTTCGTCCGAGATGTCATTAACTTGGAAAACTTTGTCACAAGCCGATTCCCAAGTTAAGTAGGCCTCGGGATCACTTTCACCCTTAAAGATGGGTAGGCTCAACTTGATGGTGTTGATGCCTACGTCTCTCTCTTGGTGTCGGTTTCCCCTATCTCCATACCCCCGGTATCTCCTAGGTTCTCCTCGACCCCCTCTTAACTCCTCCTCCCTCATATAAGCATCATCAAAGGCTCCATCTCCTTCATACTCCTCTCTACCGTATCCTTCAAAGTGGGCTGGTCGGCCTTGGCCGTTTTGATTCGGAGGATTTGGAATTTGTGGTCTTTGGTTTAATGGAGCTTGGAATGGAGGGTTCGGATTTAGTGGAGGTACTTGGCGTCCAAATCCCTCTTGTGGAATTGGAGGGGCTTGGAAATGTAGTGGTCTAGTGGAGTCTCGGTTTGGAGGAAAATAGGTAGTTTGGCTTGCGGTATTTAGTGGAGCTTGGGGTGCATTTAGCATTTGGTGGACTGTTTCGGGGGTGATGGTTGCGGAGGAGGTCCTATCATGACCATTGGTAGATACATGTAGAGGAGTAGAAGGACGAGAGTTCCTTTGACTCTCCACTTGTTCTAATCTCCCACTAATAGTCGACACTTCCCCCTTTATTGCTGCCAAGTCCCCTCTCACGGCCCCAAATTCCGAATTCAACCTTTCAAGTGTCCGGGTAACGGCCTCAAGAGTGACCCTCATAGAATCAAGAGCATTAGTATCCACATTATGAGACGTAGTTCCTTCCATTGTCAAGGTATTATCCGCTTTAGTTCACCACAAGTTCGAGTTCCACAAGTGTTGTATAATTGGCTAGTAACCGTGAGATTTGTAAGGTATGAGTAAACTCTTATCCGGAATGGATTCTTGTTTGAAGACTCAAAGAATTCGTGCCGGACTAGAATCAAAAATCAGCAACTCATTCAAACGAATAAAAGCACTCAAATAAACGTTGACACGAACAAACGGTTCAAGGAACTAGTTGACAACCTAGTAGGAATGTACTAGTTTGTTAATTAGTTCTAGGACCAAGTAAGGGAAACCAAGGATCAACAATTAGCAACCAAAGAATATCCTAAGTCGAGCTTATAGTGACGTGGCAGCATGCAATGGTTCCACAGATTAATATCCGGTTTCAGACGTTGGTCAGCCTGAAAGTATGGTCTCTAGCTAAGGTAAGCATTTCGACCTTGTTGGTGGTCCCGTCGCTAAGATAACATTAAGAGAATACTGTTGTAAAAGCCATTAAAACTGGTTAGATCCCATAGGCCTTGCATGCATTATTTAAATTATTATAAGTCTTGTTATTAATTATTATTGTTATGTGCTATCTTGTGTGATACTAGTTGTTTCCCTGTCAGTCTCTAGGCAATTTTTCAAAAATATGGAAACTAATCACCATGTTAAAAATACTATTAACTTGTCTTCCCAAGCAACTCAGATTGCTGATATTGAAAATAGCCTCCAAAACTGGAGTATTCCTGAAGAATCTTTTAGAACTATTTATCAATTAGGTAAATTTAGTTTTATTAGAAATCATAACATCAAGACCTCTGAGTCTACTGTGGCCATTAATAATTCTCTAGAAATTATTCAGTTATTAAATGAGCATGATATAAACAGATTTAAACATCAGTTTAATTATCTTCATGTAGGTCTTGTACAAGTAGCTATTAAGCCACTATTCAGACAGGGTCTTGATATCCCCGTCTGTGCTATTTTAAGAGACGCTCGTCTTTAAAATTTTGATGACTCACTCTTAGGAGTAATACAAAGTAACCTCGCCGATGGCCCGGTATACTTTAATTGTTACCCCAATTTCTCTGTAGACATCAATGATCCTAACATCATGGATGTTTTGACACTCAACGTCAAAACTAAAAACATGAATAGTAAGGATAACACTAGAGAAATAGCTATAATATACAGAGTATATTACCGGCTAATGGGTACAACCTTAGCCCCTAGGGCTAGAATAACGAGCCCCAGAGGCAGCATGCAATGGTTCCACACGTTTTTTTCTTCTCTTTTTTTTTTTTGTTAATATTCACACACTTGTTATAGTTTGCAAAGTGTTTTTGGTGGGAAAAATAAAATCTTGTAGTGTTTCACCCCTTTCAAACTCAAAAAGGGATGTTTGGTAGACTAATCCCACAAAACAAGGCTCCTTGAATTAGGGAAAAGTGATTGACAAGACTAAAAGGTGAGGGGTGCAAATCTTTCACAACAACTTTATAACTTGTCTTACAACTTGAGCACACAACAAGATGAACAAGATGAACAATTTCAAAAGATGAGCACCTCAACAATCTTCTTCAACTTCTTTAGCACATAAACACAACATCCACCGATTTTATTTCTTTTTTTGGTCACCAACAACATACAACTTTCGGCCACTTCAAGTCACTACACAATGTTCAAGTTTTTCAAGCTCAACCTTTGGATCTAGACACCTTAGTGTTGGTGAGAAAGAAACCAACACTAGAAACTCACTAAACAAGCAAAATAACATTTAGACCTAGACATGCATCATCATTCTCGGCTTCAACTTTTAATGGACAGATTTCAGAATTTCCTTTTGGTGTTGTTTGTTCAAGCCGTGAACTAGCCCAAGATGGGTTATGTTGGAACACAACCGGTCTTGCTTTGATACCAAATGATACAAAATCAAACCAACAACACCAAGAACTACAAGTAGGTTCGGATTTCAGTCCAACAACACAAGAACAACAAGTTTAATTTTCAGTTTTTCAGCTCAATAACACAAGAACAACAAGATGAACAACAATGCTAGTGAATCGAAAAGAGCCCCACACGGCTTCACTAGACTTGAAGATAACAAAATCAACAACAACAACAAGATAAGGAAAGATAGATAACTTGACATATAACATTCAAGAAACTAAGAACCCTAACATCAAGAGAGGACCCTAAGTCTAATGAATATAAACACCAAGTTCTTACGAGGACCAAGAGGCACTCAACGACCTCAAAACCCTTGTTTCTAGCCAAAGAGACAACACAAGTATCCCTCTACTTGTGAGATAGTAGTGGCGGCTTCCAAGAGTGGAAGAGAGAGAGAAAAGTTTAGTGTTTTAGGTTTACAAAATCAGATTTCAAAAACTAAGGAATAGCTCTCTAATATGTTCTATTTATACTACAACAAAAAGGATAAAATGACCCATCCGCCCTTGCTTCTTGTGCCAACCTTGAAGAGTAGTTTATTACACATTAAGACCTCTCTTCACACATAAAAGCGTTTAGGTCCTTGGTTGGTTCAATCACCAACTCACACACGGCCATTTGCATGAACAAAGCTTGGAGTTTTTGTAATTCCCGAGCTTGGCTTCGTGTGAAAGGCCGTGTACCTGTGGAGGCTGCCCCAACCGTATCACTTGACTCCTTGTAAAAGGTCTTGAGGGTTTTATACTTGCATCAACAACCACCTTATTGCTTGGTCTACATGACAAGTAAAGTATTATTCTTGAAAACCCAAAGGCAAAAATGTCATTGTTTTCTTGGGATAATGTTTCCAAATGTGCATCCTTACTTGACACACTTGTGCTTGAATTGAGTAAATCCCAACTTGTGGATGCCAAGTTGATGTTTTACTTGAGGGGAAGAAGTCATATGTGCTTAATTGATTTAATTCCATCCTTATGTGCCTTATGTGCTATATATTTTGGACCAAGTGACCCTCTTGTAGATGATAGCACCTTGGGTGATGTCTTCACACATGATTCCTTCCTATACTACCTCTTTGCCTATAATGATAACCATGTTAATTTTGAATTAGTTAATAGAGGTAGTAAGTTTGGTGGCTGGTTTCCTTGCTTGAATGATGATGATTATGAGTTTGGTAGCCTAGTGAAAGGAGTGGGTCACCTTGAATTAACCCCTTGTCTTCTACTCCTATTTGACCCCAAAATACTTTTGAGTTGTAAAAGGTGTAGTTTCGGTTCATACTCATTCCTTTTGATGTTTATGCCATCCACTTCTTTATACCCTTTTATCCAAAGTTTTTCATGTCAAATTTTAAAGATATGTCGGTGTATGTCAAGTGTGAGTAACCATGGGTTGATGATGTGAGTGTGGTACTAATACTAACCCTCCTACCAAGAGGATTGTGTGCTTGTTTTGCTCCCTCTTGGACAAACAACAAGCGCACTCTCTTTATTCCCTTCTCTTGGATCAAACAAACACTTTGAATATTTTTCTTCACTAAGATATGAAGATCATGGATGAACAAGATGAATATTCAAGTATTGAACAAGTTAGACCAACAAGCAAATGAACTCCAAATCGGAATTTTCTTTTAGATCTAGGTTCCTTAGGCCAAGACAAACATAACCAACAAAAAATCAGCCACAAAATTCCTCAAACAAGATGATAAAAAACGAGATCCCACCTCAAAATCTTCAAACAAGGCACAACAATGGTGGATCTAGCTCAAATTCAACCAAACTTTGCTCTAAAAGTAGATCTAGACTCCCTAATACTAGAGAGCAAGTATCTAGTACAAGAAACCAACAAAACCCAATAAAAACTTGCAGATATAACTTGAAAATTTCAGATCTACAACAAACACAAGACAACACACTTTTTTTTTTGTATTTTCGAATTTTTGACTCTTTTTTGTTGAGATTTCTAAGTAAGACCACTAAAACCAAGGTTTAGGGATATTGGAATAACCCTAAACAAGTCTTTGATACCAAATGATAGCCTAAAGGAATGCTAAAACACGAAATTGACAATAGAAGCTAAAAAACAGCAAACAGACAAAAGGAAAACAACACACATAGAAGAAAAGAGATGAAGAAGAGATGCATAAAGTAAAGATAGTAGAGAGACCCTCACTTCCACCAATGAATAGCACTAGAAGGTGTATCAAAATCTTCAAACACACATTACTAGTGTAAGATCAAACCACTCTCTTAGCTGACCCAAAGGACTCACTCTTCCTCAGGCATACCTTTTTTGCCAAATAAACCAATACAAGTGAAAAACTAATTCCAAATGTATTCAAGGTTCAAGTTTCAATTTTCCTCTCTTAAGGAGAAGGAGAAGACTACAATCTACCACTAAGATTACAATCTAAAAATTTACTCAATTCATTATCTCAAAAATAAGGAAAATAAGAGCTAAGGTGTCAATTTATACTAATACAAAATAATGACTCAAATGCCCTTAATGAAGGGCTTTATGAAAGGCGCCCATGGAGTGTCATTTTAATGTGTAAAAAGTCCATCATGCCCTTAATGAGAGGTTCCTATGGAGTGTAAGATCCCTCCTCCTTTCTTCACTTGAACAAGGCTTCGAAAAGGCTCCAAAAGGTCTTCATTCTGCAACTTGAACCTTTGATAATACCTTGTACCTTTTTGTGCTCTTCATGCTTGTATCAGAATCCACCTTGCAAGACACTCTCTTGAGCTCTCAAAATATGTCATCTAAGTCTAATAGAAATGACCTAATAAGGTTCTATTTTTAAGAAAGGTTAACTTATTACAAAAGAGCAAAAGGACCTTAATGAGCTACAAAGGGGTGGCCTTGGAGTGTGCTGCTTGGACGGTTTTGGAGTGTAGGAGGATTCCATCATACTTCAAGACTTGTTCCCTTAGATGGGCAGCCCACAAGCTCGGGTCTTCACGCATTGGCTTCCATTACGTCCTCGAGTGCTAAGATGCCTCTTTGACCCGTATCAGATTTTCTAGTAAGAGGGGTGAATTACCTTGGGTTAGATACTTGTCTATCTCTTCCATTTGATCCTGGTGCACTATTAGGGTGGGAAGGGAATGATTTCGGGTTGCACTCTTCTTTCTTTGATGTATATCATGGTTATGTCCTTTGTAATTATTACGTGTTTGATGATTATAATAAAGGATTATTTGTTATATCCCAAGAGTGAACCCCCTTGATGTGTTCATATAATTGTGGTACTAATGCTAACCCTCATATCATGAGGATTGTGTGCATATTGTTCCTCTCTTTGGATTTACAAAGTATGAATTTAAGGTCAAATTCCTTTCAAGATGGAGAGGATGATACAAGCATAAAGAGCACAAGGAGTACAAGGGATTGTAGAAGGTTCAAGTTTCAGATGGTACATGTGATTGAAGACCTTTCAGAGCCTTTTCAAAGCCTTGTGCAAGTGAAGAAAGGAGGAGGGATGTTACACTCTATAGGCGCCTCTCATTAAGGGCATGATGGACTCTTTACACTACAAAATAACACTTAAGAGGCGCCTTTCTTAAATCCCTCATTAAGGGCATTTTAGTCATTGTCTTGTAATAGTATAAATAGACCCTTTAGTTTTTATTTTCCTTAGACTTTGATGAAATTATTGAGAGATACTCTTTTGTAGCTATTGTTCTTTCTCCTTAAGAGGTGATACGGGTGTACAAAGCTGTCCAATACGTTCTCGACCATTCACACAAAGCCAAGCTCGGGAGTTACAAAAACTACAAGCCATATTCATGCAAATGGCTGCGTGTGAGTTGGTACTTGATCCGCCAAAGAGCTTCAACGTTTTTAAGTGTGAAAATGAACCTTGAAGTATAATAAACTACACTCTAAGGGCACCCCATGACTGAAGGGTAGGAAGGTCATTTTTCCTTCATTTTGTGTGTAATATAAATAGATGCTATTAGGGTTATTTTCAGCACTTAGTTCATTCTTCATATTTCACAACAACAAGTCTTGTAACATTGAATATTTCTCTCTCTCTTGTTCTTGAGAGTAGAACCTGAAATCTGTCCAACAAGTGTAGTTACACTTGTGTTGTTTCTTGGCTAGAAACTTGAGATCTTGAGGTTCATGAGTTCCTCTTGGTCTAAGTAAGAACTTGGTACTGAAATCTTTTGGTCTTAGGGTCCTATCTTCAAGTTAGGGTTCATAGATTCTAAGATATCTTTGTGTCAAGTTACTATCTTTCATTTTGTACTCTTGAAACTTTGTAGTAACTTAGTGAAGCCGTGTGGGGCTGATTTTCGATTCACTATAGTTACTACCATTTGTTGTTCTTGTTGTTAACATTGTACTCTTGTAATCTATCATCTTGTGTTGTTGAACCATTGTTTAATGTTATTGTTATCTTCTTGTTCTCCTTGTGTAGCTACTGTTTTGGTGTTGGTATTTCTTCAAAATTTCGTGATTGTTGTTGTCTTCACATATTGGAGTTGTTATCTTCAAGCTCTCGGAATTGTAGTGTGTTTGGACTGATTTTGTGGCAGATTTGATACGCTCCAAGTTAGTAGTGTATCAAGAGGTGAACCCAAAATTAGGTCCAACATTAGTGTGAATTTCACTTTTGTTGACTCTTTGGCAAGAAAGGTTGGTGCTTGGGAAGGTGACTCCCTTTGTGTGTACCTAAGAGTGGGGTGTTGTCTTCTTTGGTGGTGTGTGTCTAGGTGTTTGAAACACACCTTGGTGCTATCTATTGTTGAAGATCTATGTCTCATTACTATCCTTTTACTTTTCAAGCATTCTTTTTTCTTGTAGTGTGAAATCCGAATGTGTGTTAGTGTTTTGTACTTCATCTCATCTTCTTATCTTTAGATTGTGTTGTTGTGTTTGGATTTTATTGTTTGTTGTTCCTTTTAGTGACTGGTTTTTGCATTTCTAGGTTAGATTCTTATCATCTAGTGTAAGTCGTGTGGGGCATTGTGTTGTTGTTGTTCATCTTATTGCTGCTTCCATCTTGAAATCTTCTTGTTAGTTTGTTTTTGCTGCAAAATAGGTGTCAATACACCTTGATATTGTGCCATTATCATGTTGTTTCTATTGTTGTTGTTCAACCCGAGACTAGGTCTCATTTGGGTTCTCGGGTTTGATTAAGTTTGTGGACTGTTTTGTGCAATTTCTTGTGTTCCCTTGTTTGTATTGTATCAGGCCTCCAATCCACAACAACAACACATGTACAACTCAAATACGCAATGACAATGACAACAACACACGTCCAAGTAAGTCCACAACAACAACAATTTTCCAAAATTCAAGAACAACTTGGATTTAGCTCAAAATTTCGATCAAGACCTATAAGTGTTAGGAAACAAGAACCTAACACTAGAAACAAACAAAACTGAGGTTTTTTTTATGATGACCTCTTCTTTGTGCCATTTATACTAAGGTTTTCATTTTCAACACAAAGGACTCGTGGGTATACTCCAAGTTTGTCCCACCTTGGCATGGCATGTGATGTGTGTATTTTGCTAACCCTAACCCCTCATGTCATGAGGATGTGTACTTGTTTGTTTTCTCTTGATTTGCAAGGTATGGATTTGAGGTCGAATCCTTTTCAAGAAGGGGAGGATGATACGAGTACGACCACGGGTAATAAAATATCAAGTCCACAATGCAAAAATCCAACAAGAACAACAAGATGAACAAACTAACACCAAAAACAACAAGTTGAACAACAAGTGCTAGTGGATCGAAATAGGCCACACCGGCTTTACTAGGCTTTAAGAATCACATTTTTAGAACAAGATGATGAAGTTTTCAATAAGAACCAGCAAGTCAACAAGGTTCTAGTGAATCGAAAGAGCCCCACACGGCTTCACTAGACTTCAAGATTACAAAACACAATCTTAACAAGATTACAAGAAGATAGTAACTTGACATGTAATATTCAAGAGTCTAAGAACCCTAACAACAAGAGAGGACCCTAAGACTAAATAATATTAACACCAAGTTCTTACTTGGACCAAGAGGAACTCTATGACCTCAAGATCCTTGTTTCTAGCCAAGATACAACACAAGTATCACTCTACTTGTGAGTTTTCAAATTTGGGGCTTCTCCAATGGATGAGTGAGAAGTTCCTCAATATTACAAGTGTTTATGTCTCAAAATATTATGAAAGAACTAGCAGCCAAATAACCCTAATATTGTCTATTTATATTACACCATAAATGAAGGAGGAAATGGCCAGATTGCCCTTTCCATGGGGTGGCCTTGGAGTGTAAGTTTATTACACTTCAAGGCCCCTCTTCACACTTAAAAACATTTAGACCATTAGGTGGATCAATCACCAACTCACAAATGACCATTTGCATGAACAAGGCTTGGAGTTTTTGTAACTCCCGAGCTTGGCTCCGTGTGAATGGTCGTGAACTTGTTGGACAGCTTGCTACACCCGTACAAATTTATGTACTTGCATCTATATTTGACACACTTGGGCTTACATTAAATGAATCCCAACTTGTGGATGCAAAGTTGATTATTTGTTTGGAAGGAAGAAGTCAAATGTGCTTAATTTTCATAATTCCATTCTTGTGTGCCTCATATGCTATATATTTTGGACCAAGTGACCCTCTTGTAGATGATAGCACCTTGGGTGATGTGTTCACACTTGATTCCTTCCTGTACTACCTTTTACCTATGATGATAACCTTGTTAATTTGAATTAGTATTGATACGGGACAAATGGCCCTCTTATCTTTTGATGACATCTTTGGGGGCCAACAAATAGAGGCTCAAGACTTGGTCACCTCGAGGATACGAGAGCATACATGTAGAGACCATTTTGGACACTTGATGGAGCAATGCCGCGTGTGGAAGATTGCTTGAAGCATTCGAGACTTGATGACTCACGGCCTTGGACAACACATTGCTCACGACTTTGGACACTTCATTAAGGGCATTTTGGTCACTTCACTTTGTCCAAATGCACTCCATGGCCTCCCCTCCTCATTAAGGCATTGTTATCGTTTTGTCTTGTCTTGTAATTGAATAAATAAAACATGTTAGGGTTATTTTCACTTAGTTTATGAATGATGAATGTATGACACATTGAAATCCTCTCTCTTGAGAGTAGAATGACTGATAGCCTAAAGACACCAAACACACAAAATTGGTTACTAAGATGCAAATTCCAACAACCAAATAAAGAGAAAACAACACATAGAATGGAGATGAAGAAGAAGAAGAATGCTTGAAATTAAAGGATAGATAGAAAGACCCTTACCCTTATTAAGTGATTAGCACTAGAAGATATTTCAAATGTTTAAACACACTTCACAAATAAGAGTTCAAACCTTCCTCTTAGGTTACCCAAAGGAAACACTCTTTCTTAAACCACCTTTCTTGCCAAATTATCCAAAACAAGTGAAACCCTAACTTCAAATGTTCTTGGACCACTTTCGGATTCTAAGAGCTAAAACTAGAGACTAAAAACTACAATATAAGAGTAATATCTAATTTCATCAAAGTCTAATGAAAAGAGAAGTAAAATAGTCTATTTATACTATTACATTTAATGGACAAAAATGCCCTTAATGAGGAAGGGAATTTAGGGTGCCTCTTGAGTGTTGTTTTGGAGTGCATAATGACTTCAATGCCGTTCACTTGAGGTTCTTCTTGAGTGTATGTTTTCCCTTCCTTCCTTCTCTTAACCAAGGCTTCAAAATACTTCAAAAAGTCTACAATTGCTTGGTAATTCCAAATCCTTGACCCTTAGACCATACTTTGTGCTTTTGATGCTCCTTTTGCTTGTATCAACACCTTAGAGTAGTTCTTAGTTAGGGCTTGGAAGAGACACCTTAGTGTAGGGCTTGGAAAAGCTAATATTGATCTTTGCTTGGAAATGGTAGATCTTGAGGTGAGTCGGTTACCTTGGCGGTCACCGTAAGAGTGTGGTTTTGATTATTTTATTCATTAGGTGATATAGGTGTACCAAGCTGTCCAAAAAATTCACGGCCATTCACACGTAGCCAGGCTCGGGAGTTACAATAACTCCAAGCTATGTTTATGCAAATGGCCATGTGTGAGTTGGTACTTGAGCCTTCCAATGGATTAAATGTTTTTAAGTGTGAAGAGGAGCCTTGAAGTGTAATAAACTTACACTCCAAGGCCACCCCTTGGCAAGGGTAGGATGGTCATTTGTTATCTCCCTTTGTGGAATAATATAAATAGATAGTGTTAGGGTTATTTTGGAGTTAGTTCATTCATTATATTTTGAGAACACAAAACTTGTAATATTTTGAACTTCTCTCTTTCATTGGAGCAGCTCAAAATCGAAATTCCCAATTGGAGTGACACTTGGGTTGAATCTTGGCTAAAAACTAGGATCTTGAGGTCATTGAGCTTGGTAATAATATTATTTAGTCTTAGGGTCCTTTCATATTGTTAGGGTTCTTAGATTCTTGAATATTGTATGTCAAGTTACTATCTTTAATTTGTAATCTTGTTGTTTGTGTGGTAACATAGTGAAGCCGTGTGGGGCCATTTTCGATTCACTATAGTTGCTGCCACTTTGTTTCTCTTGTTGTTGTTATTGCAATCATGTAATCTCTATCATCTTGTTATTTTTTATAAACCTTGAAGTCTTGTGAAGCCGTGTGTGGCCTATTTCGATTCACTAGCATTGTTGTTGTTCATCTGGTTATTCTTGTGTTGGCTTGAATCTCTTAATACACACTCACTTTTGTATCATTTGCTTGATGATATGGGTGTACCAAGCTGTCCAACAAGTTCTACAAGCTTCCAACAAGCTCACGACCATTCACACGTAGCCAAGCTTGGGAGTTACAAAAACTCCAAGCTATGTTCATGCAAATGGCCGTGTTTGAGTTGGTACTTGAGCCTTCCAATGGATTAAATGTTTTTAAGTGTGAAGAGGAGCCTTGAAGTGTAATAAACTTAAACTCCAAGGCCACCCCTTAGCAAGGGTAGGATGGTCATTTGTTACCTCCCTTTGTGGACTAATATAAATATTTAGTGTTAGGGTTATTTTGGAGTTAGTTCATTCATGATATTTTGAGAACACAAGACTTGTAATATTTTGAACTTCTCTCTTCCATTGGAGAAGCTCAAAACTGAAATTCCCAATTGGAGTGACACTTGGGTTGAATCTTGGCTAGAAACTAGGATCTTGAGGTCATTGAGTTCCTCTTGGTCCAAGTAAGAGCTTGGTAATAATATTCTTTAGTCTTAGGATCCTTTCATGTTTTTAGGGTTCTTAGATTCTTGAATATTGTATGTCAAGTTACTATCTTTAATTTGTAATCTTGTTGTTTGTGTGGTAACATAGTGAAGCTGCGTGAGGCCATTTTCGATTCACTATAGTTTCTGCCACTTTTTTGCTCTTGTTGTTGTTATTGTAATCTTGTAATCTCTATCATCTTGTCATTTTTTGTAAACCTTGAAGTCTAGTGAAGCCGTGTATGGCCTATTTCGATTCACTAGCATTGTTGTTGTTCATCTTGTTATTCTTGTGTTGGCTTGACTCTCTTGATACACACTCACTTTTGTATCATTTGGTATCAAAGCTTGTGTTTGATTTTGTTCCAAAAAAAATCAATCTTGGGTTTGGTAGTTGAAAAATACCAAAAAAAAAAAAGAAAAAAAAAAGGTTGCTGAAATCTGAAAATTCCAGAAAAAAAGAAAGAAAGAGAAATCTGTCCATCTTGTTCTTGGCCGAAAAAATTATGTTGTGTTGTTGTCTTGGCCAAGATTGGTGTTTGTGTGTTTATATCTAGATGTTCTTCTGTTTGTCTAGTTTGTTTCTTGTGTTGATTTCTTTCTCATCAACACAAAAGGTGTCTAAAGCTAAGTTGAGCTTAATATATTGACATTGCTATTGTGAACTTGAAGTGATAGTATGATGAACTTGATGAAGGCTGAGTTTGTGTGATGTTGCTTGACTTTAAAGTAGGCTATTATTGGTGAATTGTGGTTGTGTTCTTAAAGTATTGTTGTGGTGTTCATAAGATCTTCTCATCATCTCATATATTGATGACTATAAAGACTAAAATAGATCCAAAAGGGTTGTAAGACAAAGTTGTAAAGTTGTTTGTGAAAAGACTTGCCAACATCACTTCCTTGACTTAACAACCACTTTTCCTTAAAACAAGGAGCCTTGTCTTGTAGAACTAGTAAAGTCAAGTCTCATCTTTTTGAGTTGGAAAAAGTTGAAAAGTTACAAGACTTTACTTTCCCTACAAAAGCAAAGTCATCCATTACAAAATTGTGAAGATTAAGGCTTCAAGTTGTTGAACAAAATGTATGGACCCCATGACCAATTTCATGCTGCCACATCACCTCAATCACTGTTCACATCATTAATTAAGCTCAATTTGGATATTCTAGTTTCTAATTATTGATTCTTAGTTTCTTCTAATTGACTTGAGAACTAATTAGCAAGCTAGTACATTCCTACCAGGTTGTCAATTAGTCCTTTGAAGCCTTGTATTCGTGTCATCATTTGTTTGTGTGCTTTTTGTTATTTGAATACGTTGTAACTCCTTGACTTTAGTCCGATAAGAATTCTTTGAGTTTCAAATAAGAATCTACTCCAGACAAGATCATACTCAAAACTTAAGGATTCATGGGTTACTAGCCAATCTACAACACTTGTAGAGCTCGAGTGTGAGTGATCCGAGAGTGTGTGAGTGAGGAGAGGTTTTAAACTAACTTATTTGTTGCTTGTGTAGGTGATACCTTGACAATGGAGGGAATCACGTCTCAAACCGTGGATTCTAATGAAATAGAGAATATGAGGGTCACTCTTGAGGCTATGACCCAAGCTCTTGAAAGGTTGAGTATGGAAGTGGGAGCCATAAGGGGAGAAGTGACGACTATTAGTGGGAGGTTAGAACAAGTGGAGAGTCAAAGGAACTCTAGTCCTTCTACTCCTCGACATGTTTCATCAAGTGGACATGATAGAAATTCCTCCGCCACCGTTACTCCCGAAACATGGCCACAATTGCCAAATCCTTCACTAGCTCCACTAAATACCGCAAGCCAAACTCATAACCCCCTAAATCGAGACTCCAATAGACCAACCCATTCCCAAACTCTTCAAGTTCTACAAGAGGGACTCGGACGTCAAATGCCTCTACAAAATCCAAACCCTCCCTTCCAAGCTGGCTAAACCAAAGACCACCACCTCCACAAAATCCAATCCCTCCAAATCAAGTTCCAAACGTCCAAAACTATCCCATTCACTTTGAGGAATATGGTAGAGAGTATTATGAAGGGTATGGATCCTTTGACGATGCTTATATGAGGGACAAGAGATGAGAGAGGGACGTGCGGATCTAAGAAGATACCGAGGGTATGGAGAAAGGGGAAACCGACACCAAGAGTGATACGAGTGCGATCATGTAGATGGACTCTTGTGGGTGTGCATTGAAGTCGTCCAAGTATGTGTGCAAGAGAAGCGTAATTAAGGGCTCAAATACACACCAAAAACAGCCCACTACAAACACTAAAGGGGCAGCCCACTCTTGAAGGGCCATTTTGGACATTTTACATTCTATCTTTTAATACACTATAAATAGAACCTCTTAGGGTTTTAGTCTTAGTTTTTGAATATTGAAAGTTGTAACATTAAAACACCCTCTCTTGAGAGAATGGCCTCTTGGCCGAAACATAGTAACTAGGGAAATCAACTTGAGTGTGGAATCACTCGTGTTGGATTCAAGCTTGGAAACGATGGATGCTTGGGAGATCGAGGTCACTCTTGTGTCAGCATAGGAGTTAGGTTAACCGTTGTGTGTAGCGTTAAGGGTTCAAGAGTATCACATGTTCTTGGGTTCTTAAGATTATACCAACCAAGGTCTAACTATCTATCCCTTTTGTTTATTGTAATCTTGTAACCGTTTGTGTATCTTGTAATCTTCAACCCATGAGTTGTTGTCTCTTGTTGTTATTGTTCTTATCATATTGTTCTCATCTTATTGTCTTTTTTTCTGTTTTGGTGTTGAAAACACACCTCTTTATCTTGTTATTGTGTTGTTGATAGGAAATCTGAGAGTGGTCTTCAAAAGGGTCCTCAAATCCTTAAGATTAGTGGACTGTTTTGGAGTTGTTTTGTGTTTCTCTTATTTTTCTCGTATCATTTGGTATCAAAGCATGTCTTGATATTGTTCCTACAAGATCAATCTTGGGCTTGCTTGATAGAAAATAAAAATAAAAAGTGTTAGAAAACTGAAAAATCAAAAAGAAGCAAATCTGTCCATTTTGTGTTCTTGGCCGAAATTGTGTTATTGTTCTGTCTTGGCCGAGATTTTTACTTGTTTTGTTGTTTCTAGTGTTAGTTTTCTTCATCTCTAACACTCTTGAGTCTAAATCTAAGTTTGAGCTTACATTGTTGGTGTTGTTTTTGTGAACTTGGACTTGGCCGATTTGTTGTTGAACATTGTAGTGGTGGACTATTTTGGCCTTGTGGCCTTCATCTTGTTGTTGTTATAATCTTGGCCACGTGATATTGTTGTTCATTGGTGGCCTAAGAACCATTTTATTGAAGTTGTAGTTGTCTAGGCCAAGTATTGAAGATATTGTATTGTGAAAATTGGAATTGGCCGTGTGAAATTGTTGGTGTTATTGGAGAATTGTTATTGGTTGTTCTGGGTGATTGTTGATTTTGTACTTGAAGTTCTTCACAACCTTCATAACTTGTTAAAATAAAGTGAACCTTAGATCTATAAAGGTGAAGGGAAAAAGGTGAAGCTTTGTTAGTCTTGAAAGACTTACCATCACTCATCAACTAGTAAATCACATCTCAACCACTTTCCAACAACTTTCCATGATTCAAGGACCCATGATTTAAGGAGAAGTACAAGTAAAGTCAAAGTCTTGAAACTTGAAATTGAAAAGGGCTCCAAGACTTGTTTGAATTTCCCTCCTTCAACAAATTCCACCAAAGTCCAAATTAAAAATTGACCAAGACTTAAAATTGGACAACAAAAATTGTTAGAAACCACAACCAATACGTGGCTGCCACATCATCAAGTTACTGTTCATGCATCAAATTTTGTCTCAAATTTTAGATTTCTTAGTTTCATTTTATTGTTTCTTAGTTCATTTGTTGGTTCGAACACTAATTGACAACCTAGTAATCTCCTACTAGCTTGTAAGTTAGTTTTGTGTCCGTTTGTTCGTGTTTATGTTTGTTGTGTACTTTTATCTTTTTGAATTCGATGTTAGTTCTTGACTCAAGTCCTACAAGATTTTGTTTGAGTTTCAAACAAAAATCCATTCTGGGATAAGAGTAGACTCGACACTCAATCACTCACGAAGTACAAGCCGGCTTTCAACACTTGTGAAACCAAGTGTGAGGTAAAACCAAGAGTGAGAGTGTGGTGATGCATTTTTTGATCTAACAAGTTTGTTTGTTTTCTTTGTTTGTTGTGTCTTTTTGTTAGGTACAATGGTTGCCCATAATTTCAATGCCACATGTGATAGTATCAGTGATAATATTGAAGACATAAAATGGCACATTTAAATTATATGCCAATTGTTACCCAAACTCTTCCCTCAAAATCCAATTGTCCAAGCACCTTGCGATGAAAGCTTCCCGAAGGAAGAGGTGGGCTGCCTCGACCCACACCAAGGTAAAGAGGAGATTGAAACATCTTTGGTACTTGATAGTGAACTTATAGAGAGTGAAGCACTTGCTAGTTCCAAATCTGTCCACGAGATAGATCATGATCTCTTTAGGTTTAATGTCTTGTTTGAAGATGATATAAACACTCCTAATGGACCTAGTGGTGAAAATGATGCTATAGCTTGCCTTTGAGGCTATATCCGATATACTAACCCACTATGGTGTGACAACATTCCTCCTAAAGATGGAAATCTTTTCTTGGAAGATGAGAGTACTCTTATGGGCAAGGAATGTTTAGTCTCGGAAATGAGTACTCTTGGTAGTACCCTTGGTGTGCATGATGATAAATTTACCCTTAAATGTAGTTCACTACTTGAGCATGTAAATGGAGTGCTTAAAAATTCTCAAGTTAGTGATGGTGTCCATAGAATTGATCTTGATAATGCGCATATCTCTTTAAACATCTTGTGTGGTAAAAATATTGCAATTAGTTTTGTTCATAGAGATCATGTGTATGAAAATATTTTTGTGTGTGAATGTGGGAATGACATTCTAGGGGAAGGAAGGGCTAGCCTCGGCTTAGGCCCTTGGCTAATTTTTCCATTTGATCCCGGTACCATCTTTGGGTGGGAAAGGATGACCCTCGGCCTATTTTCCTTCTATATTGATGCTTGTCCAAGCCACTTTCTTTGTAGCAATTGTACTAATCTTTTCATGATTAAAACAAAGGACCCGTGGCTATACTTCAAATTTTTTTTGCCTCGGCATGGCATGTTCATGTGTTATTTTTTTTTTGCTAACCCTAACCCTCATATCATGGGATGTGTGCTTGTTGTCTTCTCTTGATTTTCAAGGTATGGATTCGAGGTCAAATCCTTTTTAAGAAAGGGAGGATGATACGAGTGCGATCACGTAGATTGATACGGTTGGGGCAGCCTCCACAGGTACACGGCCTTTCACACGAAGCCAAGCTCGGGAATTACAAGAACTCCAAGCTTTGTTCATGCAAATGGCCGTGTGTGAGTTGGTGATTGAACCAACCAAGGACCTAAACGTTTTTATGTGTGAAGAGAGGTCTTAATGTGTAATAAACTACTCTTCAAGGTTGGCACAAGAAGCAAGGGCGGATGGGTCATTTTACCCCTTTTGTTTGTAGTATAAATAGAACATGCTGGAGAGTTATTCCTTAGTTTTTGAATGCTGATTTTGTAACCTAAAAACACTAAACATTTCGTCTCTCTTCCACTCTTAGAAGCCGTCCCTATTATCTCACAAGTAGAGGGATACTTGTGTTGTCTCTTTGGATAGAAACAAGGGTTTTGAGGTCGTTGAGTGCCTCTTGGTCCTCGTAAGAACTTGGTGTTTATATTCATTAGACTTAGGGTCCTCTCTTGATGTAGGGTTCTTAGTTTCTTGAATGTTATATGTCAAGTTATCTATCTTTCTTTATCTTGTTGTTGTTGTTGATTTTGTTATCTTAAAGTCTAGTGAAGCCGCGTGGGGCTCTTTTCGATTCACTAGCATTGTTATCTATCTTGTTGTTCTTGTGTTGTTGGACTGAAAAACCGAAACTTAAACTTGTTGTTCTTGTGTTGTTGGACTGAAATCCGAGCCTACTTGAAGCTCTTGGTGTTGTTGGTTTGATTTCGTATCATTTGGTATCAAAGCGAGACCGGTTGTGTTCCAGCATAACCCATCTTGGGCTAGTTCACGGCTTAAACAAACAACACCAAAAAGAAATTCTGAAAATCTGTCCATTAAAAGTTGAAACCGAGAATGATGTTGTATGTTTAGATCTAGGTGTTATTTTGCTTGTTTAGTGAGTTTCTAGTGTTGGTTTCTTTCTCACCAACACTAAGGTGTCTAGATCCAAAAGTTGAGCTTGAAAAACTTGAACATTGTTGTAGTGACTTGAAGTGGCCGAAAGTTGTGTGTTGTTGATAACCAAAAGAAAAATCGGTGGTTGTGTGTTTATGTGCTAAAGAAGTTGATGAAGTTTGTTGAGGTGTTCATCTTTTGAACTTGTTCATCTTGTTCATCTTGTTGTGTGCTCAAGTTGTAAGACAAGCTATAAAGTTGTTGTGAAAGACTTGCACCCATCACCTTCTAGTCTTGTCAATCACTTTTCCCTAATTCAAGGAGCCTTGTTTTGTGGGATTAGTCAACCAAACCTCACTTTCTTGAGTTTGAAAAGGGTGAAATACTACAAGATTTTATTTTTCCCACCAAAAACACTTTGCAAACTATAACAAGTTGTGTGAATATTAACAAAAAAAAAAAAAAAGGAGAAGAAGAACGTGTGGAACCATTGCATGCTGCCACGTCACTATAAGCTCAACTTAGGATATTCTTTGGTTGCTAATTGTTGATCCTTGGTTTCCCTTACTTGGTCCTAGAACTAATTAACAAACTAGTGCATTCCTACTAGGTTGTCAACTAGTTCCTTGAACCGTTTGTTCGTGTCAACGATTATTTGAGTACTTTTATTCGTTTGAATGAATTGCTGATTTTTAACTCTAGTCCGGCAAGAATTCTTTGAGTCTTCAAACAAGAATCCATTCCGGATAAGAGCTTACTCATACCTTAAAAATTTCACGGTTACTAGCCAATTATACAACACTTGTGGAACACGAACTTGTGGTGAACTAAAGCGGATAATACCTTGACAATGGAAGGAGCTACGTCTCATAATGTGGATACTAATGCCCTTGATTCTATGAGGGTCACTCTTGAGGCCGTTACCCGGACACTTGAAAGGTTGAATTCGGAATTTGGGGCCGTGAGAGGGGACTTGGCAGCAATAAAGGGGGAAGTGTCGACTATTAGTGGGAGATTAGAACAAGTGGAGAGTCAAAGGAACTCTCGTCCTTCTACTCCTCTACATGTATCTACCAATGGTCATGATAGGACCTCCTCCGCAACCATCACCCCCGAAACAGTCCACCAAATGCTAAATGCACCCCAAGCTCCACTAAATACCGCAAGCCAAACTACCTATTTTCCTCCAAACCGAGACCCCACTAGACCACTACATTTCCAAGCCCCTCCAATTCCACAAGAGGGATTGGGACGCCAAGTACCTCCACTAAATCCGAACCCTCCATTCCAAGCTCCATTAACCCAAAGACCGCAAATTCCAAATCCTCCGAATCAAAACGGCCAAGGCCGACCAGCCCACTTTGAAGGATACGGTAGAGAGGAGTATGAAGGAGATGGAGCCTTTGATGATGCTTATATGAGGGAGGAGGAGTTAAGAGGGGGTCGAGAAGAACCTAGGAGATACCGGGGGTATGGAGATAGGGGAAACCGACACCAAGAGAGAGACGTAGGCATCAACACCATCAAGTTGAGCCTACCCATCTTTAAGGGTGAAAGTGACCCCGAGACCTACTTAACTTGGGAATCGGCTTGTGACAAAGTTTTCCAAGTTAATGACATCTCGGAAGAAAAGAAGAGTTGCTACGCTATAGCTCACCTCGAGGGCTATGCTAACACTTGGTGGGAGTATGTTAAACGATTTGGTAATGAATTAGTTGATGGGCAGCCACCACCTTGGTATCGGTTGAGGTATTTGATGATACAAAATCAAACCAACAACACCAAGAGCTTCAAGTAGGCTCGGATTTCAGTCCAACAACACAAGAACAACAAGTTTAAGTTTCGGTTTTTCAGTCCAACAACACAAGAACAACAAGATAGATAACAATGCTAGTGAATCGAAAAGAGCCCCACACGGATTCACTAGACTTTAAGATAACAAAATCTACAACAACAACAAGATAAAGAAAGATAGATAACTTGACATATAACATTCAAGAAACTAAGAACCCTAACATCAAGAGAGGACCCTAAGTCTAATGAATATAAACACCAAGTTCTTACGAGGACCAAGAGGCACTCAACGACCTCAAAACCCTTGTTTCTAGCCAAAGAGACAACACAAGTATCCCTCTACTTGTGAGATAATAGGGACGGCTTCTAAGAGTGGAAGAGAGAGCCGAAATGTTTAGTGTTTTTAGGCTACAAAATCAGCATTCAAAAACTAAGGAATAACTCTCCAACATGTTCTATTTATACTACAAACAAAAGGGGTAAAATGACCCATCCGCCCTTGCTTCTTGTGCCAACCTTGAAGAGTAGTTTATTACACATTAAGACCTCTCTTCACACATAAAAATGTTTAGGTCCTTGGTTGGTTCAATCACCAACTCACACACGGCCATTTGCATGAATAAAGCTTGGAGTTCTTGTAATTCCCGAGCTTGGCTTCGTGTGAAAGGCCGTGTACCTGTGGAGGCTGCCCCAACCGTATCATCCTCTCCATCTTGAGAGGAATTTGACCTCAAATTCAGCATTTGGTCATCTTCAACCGCATCCACGAGGGAGAGATCACCAACGTTGAAAGTGTTGTGCACTTGATATTCCGGTGGAAGGTCAATCTTGTAGGCGTTGTCATTGATTCTCTCAAGTACATGGAAAGGACCATCACCCCTTGGCAGCAATTTGGACTTCCTTTGAGCTGGAAACCGATCCTTTCGAAGATGCACCCACACCCAATCTCCGGGTTCAAGCACAAGCCTTCTTCTCCCTTTGTTTACCCTTTTTGCAACCTCTTGGTTCTTCTTTTCAAGCTTGATCCGCACCGTCTCATGCATTTTCTTCATTGCCTCGGCTCTTTTATTTCCATCTAAGCTGGTCATGAGATCACTAGACAAAGGAGTGAGATCTAAAGGGGTAAGGGGATTCAGGCCATAAATACATTCAAAGGGAGTTATTCCCGTGCTCGAATGTATTACCCGGTTGTATGCAAATTCCACCAAGGGTAGGTGATCTTCCCATGAAGTCAGTTTACCTTTAACCATAGAACGTAGCATAGACCCTAAGGTTCTATTTACTACCTCCGTTTGGCCATCGGTTTGTGGGTGGCAAGACGTGGAGAAAAGTAACTTCGTTCCAAGCCTACCCCACATGGACTTCCAAAAGAGACTTAGGAACTTGGAGTCCCTATCGCTCACAATAGTCCTCGGTACCCCGTGAAGCTTTACAACATGTTCAATAAATAATGAAGCTACACTACGAGCATCCTCGGTTTTAGCACATGGAATAAAATGAGCCATTTTAGAGAATCTATCAACAATAACAAAAATGCTATCTCGGCCCTTTCTAGTCCTTGGCAGCCCCAAAACAAAATCCATCGAAATGTCCAACCAAGGTCTAAGAGGAGTAGGGAGTGGGGTGTATAATCCTTGAGGTAGGAGACGAGATTTCGCACTCCGGCAGGCCACACGTTGACTACAAATTTTAGTGACGTCTTTGCGCATTTTGGGCCAATAGAAGTTCTCCTCTAAGATTCCGAAGGTCTTGTCTACCCCAAAGTGCCCCATGAGGCCTCCGTCATGGGCCTCCCTCACAAATAATTCCCTCCAAGAACTAGAAGGAACACACAACCTCCTCCCTTTGAACAAATACCCATCGAACCGAGAGTAGGAGGAATGGTCATTCTCCTTAAGCCAACGGTCCCTTCCCCACTCTTCACATTCCCTAAAAATAGGAGCAAAGGTAGGATCCTCGGGATACAACAACCGCAAGCTCTCAAAACCCATCAATTTCGAAGACAAGGTAGCAACAAGCACATGCTTCCTAGACAAGGCATCGACAACAACATTTTCCTTTCCCCTTTTGTAATGAATTACATAAGGGAAAGTCTCGATGAACTCAATCCACTTAGCATGACGCCTATTCAACTTGTCTTGGCTCTTAAGGTGTTTCAACGACTCATGATCCGTTCGTATCACAAACTCCTTAGGCCACAAATAATGTTTCAATTTCCCAAAGCTCTAACAAGGGCGTACAACTCCAAATCATAAGTTGAGTAATTAAGAGTTGCCCCTTTGAGCTTTTCACTGAAATAAGCAACGGGCTTACCTTCTTGCATCAAAATATCCCCGATGCCAACCTTACTAGCATCACACTCTACTTCAAACATCTTATCAAAATCGGGCAATTGCAATAAAGGCGCCGAGATGAGCGTAGCTTTCAAGGCCTCAAAAGCCCTAGCCTGCTCATCACCCCATTTAAAGGGTCTGTCCTTTCTAATTACCTCGGTCAAGGGGGCTGATATGGAACTAAATCCTTTGACAAACCTCCTATAAAAGCTTGCCAACCCGTGGAAACTTCGGATTTCTCCAATAGTTTTAGGGGTCGGCCAACTTCGAATAGAGTCTATCTTGGAATCGTCCACTTCCACACCCCTTGAGCTCACGACAAAACCCAAGAATATAACCTTATCAACACCAAAAGAACACTTCTCCATGTTGGCATACAGCTTCTCCTTTCGGAGCACATCAAACACACATCTCAAATGCATTACATGATCATCAATAGATTTACTATACACCAACACATCATCAAAGTAAACCACCAAAAACTTTCCAATATAAGGCTTCATTACATGATTCATTAGCCTCATAAAGGTGCTAGGAGCATTGGTAAGGCCGAAGGGCATGACCAGCCACTCATATAGACCGAATTTGGTCTTGAATGCGGTCTTCCACTCATCACCGGGTTGCATGCGAATTTGGTGATAGCCACTCCTAAGGTCCACTTTAGAAAACAAACAAGATCCGTGGAGCTCATCTAACATATAATCTAGTCTAGGGATTGGATGACGATACCTTATAGTGATTTTGTTGATGGCTCTACAATCGACGCACATGCGCCAAGTTCCGTCCTTCTTCGGTACCAAAAGCACCGGAACAGCACACGGACTCATGCTTTCCTTGATGTATCCCTTGTTGAGAAGCTCCTCAACTTGTCTTTCAAGCTCCTTAGTGTCCATGGGATTGCTCCTATAGGCCGGTTTGTTTGGAAGTTGTGAACCCGGCACCAAATCAATTTGGTGCTCAATTCCCCGAAGTGGGGGCAATCCTTACGGAAGTTCTTGAGGAAATACATCTTCATACTCTTGCAACACACAAGAAATCAAAGTGGAAATGGAAGAATTAGTGGGGTTAGTATTAAAACAATGGGTCAAAAGTAACATCGGCTTGTTTTCATCATGGTCCACGAAGAGTTCTTTCCTCCTAGCCAACATCACTACGTTTTCCATCTCCCTTGTCGTTGGGACAGCCTCGGATGTCCCTACTTCCTCACCTACGGCATCCCCCCCCTTTTCTCCCTTTTCGGATTCCTTCCCCTTTCCCTTCAACTCTCTCATCTTTTGATGCCACTCATTTACTTGGGAGGGTGAAAGAGGATGAAGTGTGACCTTTCGGCCATCCTTCTCAAGCGTATACCGGTTGGACCTCCCATCGTGTTTAGTAGACCTATCATATTGCCATGGTCTACCTAACAACAAGTGACATGCTTGCATTGGGATTACGTCACAAAGCACTTCATCGTGGTAGTTTCCCACCTTAAACCGAATCACACATTGCCTTGTGACCTTTAATTCACCACAATCGTTCAACCATTGTAGCTTGTAAGGACTAGTGTGTAGTGTAGTTGGTAGCTTCAAGAAATTTACCATAGCATGGATCGCAACATTTGTACAACTACCACTATCAATCACCAAGGTGCACACACTCCCCTTTACAAGACACTTAGTATGGAATAGATTTTCCCTTTGACTCGGGTCATCTATCGCCTTACTAATCATGACACGTCTAACCACAAAGTTTGGAACCACACACTCCCCTTCTTGTGGATAGACATCTTCACTACCATCTACTTCATCATCATTCGGCCCATTTTCAGCTCCCTCTCCATCTTGAGGCTCGGCCTCATCCTCCCCCCTTTCGGAAACCACCTCCTTACCAAGGTAGTACACTTTCCCTTCTCGTAGGATCACATTGCGCCGGTTCGGACATTCATTGGCCTTATGCCCCCAACCTTGGCACTTGAAGCATTGGAACCCCTTTGGGTTGGGATATTTGTGAGCCTCCGGTTTCGGAGGGAATTTAGGGACTGTTTTGGACTCGGGCAGCTTCGTAGGGGCGGGTTGGTCCTTGTTTTTGGGCCAACCCGAGGGGGTTTGTACCCTTGCCTTGAAGGATGATCTCTCCTTAAGTTCCCTTTCAATCTCAAGGGCCGCTTGGAATATACCGTCAATGGTTTCAAACCGGTGAAGGGTCAAATGAGTGGAGATCTCTTTGTTCAACCCACACTTGAACCGGATGATGTCGTGACTGATTTGCTCCCCACGATGATCAAGTTTCAACATGAGTTGTTGGAACTCGTCAAAATAGGCCATCACACTCTTGCCTCCTTGCCGCAAGCCATATAATATAGCAAGCAACTCATGACGATATCTCTCGGGAAGGTATCGTTGTCTCATCAAATACCTCAACCGATACCAAGGTGGTGGCTGCCCATCAACTAATTCATTACCAAATCGTTTAACATACTCCCACCAAGTGTTAGCATAGCCCTCGAGGTGAGCTATAGCGTAGCAACTCTTCTTTTCTTCCGAGATGTCATTAACTTGGAAAACTTTGTCACAAGCCGATTCCCAAGTTAAGTAGGTCTCGGGGTCACTTTCACCCTTAAAGATGGGTAGGCTCAACTTGATGGTGTTGATGCCTACGTCTCTCTCTTGGTGTCGGTTTCCCCTATCTCCATACCCCCGGTATCTCCTAGGTTCTCCTCGACCCCCTCTTAACTCCTCCTCCCTCATATAAGCATCATCAAAGGCTCCATCTCCTTCATACTCCTCTCTACCGTATCCTTCAAAGTGGGCTGGTCGGCCTTGGCCGTTTTGATTCGGAGGATTTGGAATTTGCGGTCTTTGGGTTAATGGATCTTGGAATGGAGGGTTCGGATTTAGTGGAGGTACTTGGCGTCCAAATCCCTCTTGTGGAATTGGAGGGGCTTGGAAATGTAGTGGTCTAGTGGGGTCTCGGTTTGGAGGAAAATAGGTAGTTTGGCTTGCGGTATTTAGTGGAGCTTGGGGTGCATTTAGCATTTGGTGGACTGTTTCGGGGGTGATGGTTGCGGAGGAGGTCCTATCATGACCATTGGTAGATACATGTAGAGGAGTAAAAGGACGAGAGTTCCTTTGACTCTCCACTTGTTCTAATCTCCCACTAGTAGTCGACACTTCCCCCTTTATTGCTGCCAAGTCCCCTCTCACGGCCCCAAATTCCGAATTCAACCTTTCAAGTGTCCGGGTAACGGCCTCAAGAGTGACCCTCATAGAATCAAGGGCATTAGTATCCACATTATGAGACGTAGCTCCTTCCATTGTCAAGGTATTATCCGCTTTAGTTCACCACAAGTTCGTGTTCCACAAGTGTTGTATAATTGGCTAGTAACCGTGAAATTTTTAAGGTATGAGTAAGCTCTTATCCGGAATGGATTCTTGTTTGAAGACTCAAAGAATTCTTGCCGGACTAGAGTCAAAAATCAGCAATTCATTCAAACGAATAAAAGCACTCAAATAATCATTGACACGAACAAACGGTTCAAGGAACTAGTTGACAACCTAGTAGGAATGTACTAGTTTGTTAATTAGTTCTAGGACCAAGTAAGGGAAACCAAGGATCAACAATTAGCAACCAAAGAATATCCTAAGTTGAGCTTATAGTGACGTGGCAGCATGCAATGGTTCCTCACGTTCTTCTTCTCTTTTTTTTTTTGTGTTAATATTAACACAACTTGTTATAGTTTGCAAAGTGTTTTGGTGGGAAAAATAAAATCTTGTAGTATTTCACCCTTTTCAAACTCAAGAAAGTGAGGTTTGGTTGACTAATCCCACAAAACAAGGCTCCTTGAATTAGGGAAAAGTGATTGACAAGACTAGAAGGTGATGGGTGCAAGTCTTTCACAACAACTTTATAGCTTGTCTTACAACTTGAGCACACAACAAGATGAACAAGATGAACAAGTTCAAAAGATGAACACCTCAACAAACTTCATCAACTTCTTTAGCACATAAACACACAACCACCGATTTTTCTTTTGGTTATCAACAACATACAACTTTCGGCCACTTCAAGTCACTACACAATGTTCAAGTTATCAAGCTCAACTTTTGGATCTAGACACCTTAGTGTTGGTGAGAAAGAAACCAACACTAGAAACTCACTAAACAAGCAAAATAACACCTAGATCTAAACATACAACATCATTCTTGGTTTCAACTTTTAATGGACAGATTTTCAGAATTTCTTTTTGGTGTTGTTTGTTTAAGCCGTGAACTAGCCCAAGATGGGTTATGTTGGAACACAACCGATCTCGCTTTGATACCAAATGATACAAAATCAAACCAACAACACCAAGAGCTTCAAGTAGGCTCGGATTTCATTCCAACAACACAAGAACAACAAGTTTAAGTTTCGGTTTTTCAGTCCAACAACACAAGAACAACAAGATAGATAACAATGCTAGTGAATCGAAAAGAGCCCCACACGGCTTCACTAGACTTTAAGATAACAAAATCAACAACAACAACAAGATAAAGAAAGATAGTGATACGGTTGGGGCAGCCTCCACAGGTACACGGCCTTTCACACGAAGCCAAGCTCGGGAATTACAAGAACTCCAAGCTTTGTTCATGCAAATGGCCGTGTGTGAGTTGGTGATTGAACCAAACAAGGACCTAAACGTTTTTATGTGTGAAGAGAGGTCTTAATGTGTAATAAACTACTCTTCAAGGTTGGCACAAGAAGCAAGGGCGGATGGGTCATTTTACCCCTTTTGTTTGTAGTATAAATAGAACATGTTGGAGAGTTATTCCTTAGTTTTTGAATGCTGATTTTGTAACCTAAAAACACTAAACATTTCGGCTCTCTCTTCCACTCTTAGAAGCCGTCCCTATTATCTCACAAGTAGAGGGATACTTGTGTTGTCTCTTTGGCTAGAAACAAGGGTTTTGAGGTCGTTGAGTGCCTCTTGGTCCTCGTAAGAACTTGGTGTTTATATTCATTAGACTTAGGGTCCTCTCTTGATGTTAGGGTTCTTAGTTTCTTGAATGTTATATGTCAAGTTATCTATCTTTCTTTATCTTGTTGTTGTTGTTGATTTTGTTATCTTAAAGTCTAGTGAAGCCGTGTGGGGCTCTTTTCGATTCACTAGCATTGTTATCTATCTTGTTGTTCTTGTGTTGTTGGACTGAAAAACCGAAACTTAAACTTCTTGTGTTGTTGGACTGAAATCCGAGCCTACTTGAAGCTCTTGGTGTTGTTGGTTTGATTTTGTATCATTTGGTATCAAAGCGAGACCGGTTGTGTTCCAACATAACCCATCTTGGGCTAGTTCACGGCTTAAATAAACAACACCAAAAAGAAATTCTGAAAATCTGTCCATTAAAAGTTGAAACCAAGAATGATGTTGTATGTTTAGATCTAGGTGTTATTTTGCTTGTTTAGTGAGTTTCTAGTGTTGGTTTCTTTCTCACCAACACTATGGTGTCTAGATCCAAAAGTTGAGTTTGAAAACTTGAACATTGTGTAGTGACTTGAAGTGGCCGAAAGTTGTATGTTGTTGATAACCAAAAGAAAAATCGGTGGTTGTGTGTTTATGTGCTAAAGAAGTTGATGAAGTTTGTTGAGGTGTTCATCTTTTGAACTTGTTCATCTTGTTCATCTTGTTGTGTGCTCAAGTTGTAAGACAAGCTATAAAGTTGTTGTGAAAGACTTGCACCCATCACCTTCTAGTCTTGTCAATCACTTTTCCCTAATTCAAGGAGCCTTGTTTTGTGGGATTAGTCAACCAAACCTCACTTTCTTGAGTTTGAAAAGGGTGAAATACTACAAGATTTTATTTTTCCCACCAAAACACTTTGCAAACTATAACAAGTTGTGTGAATATTAACACAAAATAAAAAAAAGAGAAGAAGAACGTGAGGAACCATTGCATGCTGCCACGTCACTATAAGCTCAACTTAGGATATTCTTTGGTTGCTAATTGTTGATCCTTGGTTTCCCTTACTTGGTCCTAGAACTAATTAACAAACTAGTACATTCCTACTAGGTTGTCAACTAGTTCCTTGAACCGTTTGTTCGTGTCAACGATTATTTGAGTGCTTTTATTCGTTTGAATGAATTGCTGATTTTTGACTCTAGTCCGGCAAGAATTCTTTGAGTCTTCAAACAAGAATCCATTCCGGATAAGAGCTTACTCATACCTTAAAAATTTCACGGTTACTAGCCAATTATACAACACTTGTGGAACACGAACTTGTGGTGAACTAAAGCGGATAATACCTTGACAATGGAAGGAGCTACGTCTCATAATGTGGATACTAATGCCCTTGATTCTATGAGACCTCTTGAGGCCGTTACCCGGACACTTGAAAGGTTGAATTCGGAATTTGGGGCCGTGAGAGGGGACTTGGCAGCAATAAAGGGGGAAGTGTCGACTATTAGTGGGAGATTAGAACAAGTGGAGAGTCAAAGGAACTCTCGTCCTTCTACTCCTCTACATGTATCTACCAATGGTCATGATAGGAACTCCTCCGCAACCATCACCCCCGAAACAGTCCACCAAATGCTAAATGCACCCCAAGCTCCACTAAATACCGCAAGCCAAACTACCTATTTTCCTCCAAACCGAGACCCCACTAGACCACTACATTTCCAAGCCCCTCCAATTCCACAAGAGGGATTTGGACGCCAAGTACCTCCACTAAATCCGAACCCTCTATTCCAAGCTCCATTAACCCAAAGACCGCAAATTCCAAATCCTCCGAATCAAAACGGCCAAGGCCGACAGCCCACTTTGAAGGATACGGTAGAGAGGAGTATGAAGGAGATGGAGCCTTTGATGATACTTATATGAGGGAGGAGGAGTTAAGAGGGGGTTGAGAAGAACCTAGGAGATACCGGGGTTATGGAGATAGGGGAAACCGACACCAAGAGAGAGACGTAGGCATCAACACCATCAAGTTGAGCCTACCCATCTTTAAGGGTGAAAGTGACCCCGAGACCTACTTAACTTGGGAATCGGCTTGTGACAAAGTTTTCCAAGTTAATGACATCTCGGAAGAAAAGAAGAGTTGCTACGCTATAGCTCACCTCGAGGGCTATGCTAACACTTGGTGGGAGTATGTTAAACGATTTGGTAATGAATTAGTTGATGGGAAGCCACCACCTTGGTATCGGTTGAGGTATTTGATGAGACAACGATACCTTCCCGAGAGATATCGTCATGAGTTGCTTGCTAGATTATATGGCTTACGGCAAGGAGGCAAGAGTGTGATGGCCTATTTTGACGAGTTCCAACAACTCATGTTGAAACTTGATCATCGTGGGGAGCAAATCAGTCACGACATCATCCGGTTCAAGTGTGGGTTGAACAAAGAGATCTCCACTCATTTGACCCTTCACCGGTTTGAAACCATTGACGGTATATTCCAAGCGGCCCTTGAGATTGAAAGGGAACTTAAGGAGAGATCATCCTTCAAGGCAAGGGTACAAACCCCCTCGGGTTGGCCCAAAAACAAGGACCAACCCGCCCCTATGAAGCTGCCCGAGTCCAAAACAGTCCCTAAATTCCCTCCGAAATCGGAGGCTCACAAATATCCCAACCCAAAGGGGTTCCCTTCTCGTAGGATCACATTGCGCCGGTTCGGACATTCATTGGCCTTATGCCCCCAACCCGCCCCTACGAAGCTGCCCGAGTACAAAACAGTCCCTAAATTCCCTCCGAAACCGGAGGCTCACAAATATCCCAACCCAAAGGGGTTCCAATGCTTCAAGTGCCAAGGTTGGGGGCATAAGGCCAATGAATGTCCGAACCGGCGCAATGTGATCCTACGAGAAGGAAAAGTGTACTACCTTGGTGAGGAGGTGGTTTCCGAAAGGGGGGAGAATGAGGCCGAGCCTCAAGATGGAGAGGGAGCTGAAAATGGGCCGAATGATGATGAAGTAGATGGTAGTGAAGATGTCTATCCACAAGAAGGGGAGTGTGTGGTTCCAAACTTTGTGGTTAGACGTGTCATGATTAGTAAGGCGATAGATGACCCGAGTCAAAGGGAAAATCTATTCCATACTAAGTGTCTTATAAAGGGAAGTGTGTGCACCTTGGTGATTGATAGTGGTTGTTGTACAAATGTTGCGAGCCATGCTATGGTAAATTTCTTGAAGCTACCAACTACACTACACACTAGTCCTTACAAGCTATAATGGTTGAACGATTGTGGTGAATTAAAGGTCACAAGGCAATGTGTGATTCGGTTTAAGGTGGGAAACTACCACGATGAAGTGCTTTGTGACGTAATCCCAATGCAAGCATGTCACTTGTTGTTAGGTAGACCATGGCAATATGATAGGTCTACTAAACACGATGGGAGGTCCAACCGGTATACGCTTGAGAAGGATGGCCGAAATGTCACACTTCATCCTCTTTCACCCTCCCAAGTAAATGAGTGGCATCAAAAGATGAGAGAGTCGAAGGGAAAGGGGAAGGAATCCGGAAAGGGAGAAAAGGGGGGGGGATGCCGTAGGTGAGGAAGTAGGGACATCCGAGGCTGTCCCAACGACAAGGGAGATGGAAAACGTAGTGATGTTGGCTAGGAGGAAAGAACTCTTCGTGGACCATGATGAAAACAAGCCGATGTTACTTTTGACCCATTGTTTTAATACTAACCCCACTAATTCTTCCATTTCCCCTTTGATTTCTTGTGTGTTGCAGGAGTATGAAGATGTATTTCCTCAAGAACTTCCGCAAGGATTGCCCCCACTTCGGGGAATTGAGCACCAAATTGATTTGGTGCCGGGTTCACAACTTCCAAACAAACCGGCCTATAGGAGCAATCCCATGGACACTAAGGAGCTTGAAAGACAAGTTGAGGAGCTTCTCAACAAGGGATACATCAAGGAAAGCATGAGTCCGTGTGCTGTTCCGGTGCTTTTGGTACCGAAGAAGGACGGAACTTGGCGCATGTGTGTCGATTGTAGAGCCATCAACAAAATCACTATAAGGTATCGTCATCCAATCCCTAGACTAGATGATATGTTAGATGAGCTCCACGGATCTTGTTTGTTTTCTAAAGTGGACCTTAGGAGTGGCTATCACCAAATTCGCATGCAACCCGGTGATGAGTGGAAGACCGCATTCAAGACCAAATTCGGTCTATATGAGTGGCTGGTCATGCCCTTCGGCCTTACCAATGCTCCTAGCACCTTTATGAGGCTAATGAATCATGTAATGAAGCCTTATATTGGAAAGTTTGTGGTGGTTTACTTTGATGATGTGTTGGTGTATAGTAAATCTATTGATGATCATGTAATGCATTTGAGATGTGTGTTTGATGTGCTCCGAAAGGAGAAGCTGTATGCCAACATGGAGAAGTGTTCTTTTGGTGTTGATAAGGTTATATTCTTGGGTTTTGTCGTGAGCTCAAGGGGTGTGGAAGTGGACGATTCCAAGATAGACTCTATTCGAAGTTGGCCGACCCCTAAAACTATTGGAGAAATCCGAAGTTTCCACGGGTTGGCAAGCTTTTATAGGAGGTTTGTCAAAGGATTTAGTTCCATAGCAGCCCCCTTGACCGAGGTAATTAGAAAGGACGGACCCTTTAAATGGGGTGATGAGCAGGCTAGGGCTTTTGAGGCCTTGAAAGCTACGCTCATCTCGGCGCCTTTATTGCAATTGCCCGATTTTGATAAGATGTTTGAAGTAGAGTGTGATGCTAGTAAGGTTGGCATCGGGGCTGTTTTGATGCAAGAAGGTAAGCCCGTTGCTTATTTCAGTGAAAAGCTCAAAGGGGCAACTCTTAATTACTCAACTTATGATTTGGAGTTGTACGCCCTTGTTAGAGCTTTGGGAAATTGGCAACATTATTTGTGGCCTAAGGAGTTTGTGATACGAACCGATCATGAGTCGTTGAAACACCTTAAGAGCCAAGACAAGTTGAATAGGCGTCATGCTAAGTGGATTGAGTTCATCGAGACTTTCCCTTATGTAATTCATTACAAAAGGGGAAAGGAAAATGTTGTTGCCAATGCCTTGTCTAGGAAGCATGTGCTTGTTGCTACCTTGTCTTCGAAATTGATGGGTTTTGAGAGCTTGCGGTTGTTGTATCCCGAGGATCCTACCTTTGCTCCTATCTTTAGGGAATGTGAAGAGTGGGGAAGGGACCGTTGGCTTAAGGAGAATGACCATTCCTCCTACTCTTGGTTCGATGGGTATTTGTTCAAAGGGAGGAGGTTGTGTGTTCCTTCTAGTTCTTGGAGGGAATTATTTGTGAGGGAGGCCCATGACGGAGGCCTCATGGGGCACTTTGGGGTAGACAAGACCTTCGGAATCTTAGAGGAGAACTTCTATTGGCCCAAAATGCGCAAAGACGTCACTAAAATTTGTAGTCAATGCGTGGCCTGCCGGAGTGCGAAATCTCGTCTCCTACCTCAAGGATTATACACCCCACTCCCTACTCCCCTTAGACCTTGGTTGGATATTTCGATGGATTTTATTTTGGGGCTGCCAAGGACTAGAAAGGGCCGAGATAGCATTTTTGTTATTGTTGATAGATTCTCTAAAATGGCTCATTTTATTCCATGTGCTAAAACCGAGGATGCTCGTAGTGTAGCTTCATTATTTGTTGAACATGTTGTAAAGCTTCACGGGGTACCGAGGACTATTGTGAGCGGATAGGGACTCCAAGTTCCTAAGTCTCTTTTGGAAGTCCATGTGGGGTAGGCTTGGAACGAAGTTACTTTTCTCCACGTCTTGCCACCCACAAACCGATGGCCAAACGGAGGTAGTAAATAGAACCTTAGGGTCTATGCTACGTTCTATGGTTAAAGGTAAACTGACTACATGGGAAGATCACCTACCCTTGGTGGAATTTGCATACAACCGAGTAATACATTCGAGCACGGGAATAACTCCCTTTGAATGTGTTTACGGCCTGAATCCCCTTACCCCTTTAGATCTCACTCCTTTGTCTAGTGATCTCATGACCAGCTTAGATGGAAATAAAAGAGCCGAGGCAATGAAGAAAATGCATGAGACGGTGCGGATCAATCTTGAAAAGAAGAACCAAGAGGTTGCAAAAAGGGTAAACAAAGGGAGAAGAAGGCTTGTGCTTGAACCCAGAGATTGGGTGTGGGTGCATCTTCGAAAGGATCGGTTTCCAGCTCAAAGGAAGTCCAAATTGCTGCCAAGGGGTGATGGTCCTTTCCAAGTACTTGAGAGAATCAATGACAACGCCTACAAGATTGACCTTCCACCGGAATATCAAGTGCACAACACTTTCAACGTTGGTGATCTCTCCCTCGTGGATGCGGTTGAAGATGACCAAATGCTGAATTTGAGGTCAAATTCCTCTCAAGATGGAGAGGATGATACGGTTGGGGCAGCCTCCACAGGTACACGGCCTTTCACACGAAGCCAAGCTCGGGAATTACAAGAACTCCAAGCTTTGTTCATGCAAATGGCCGTGTGTGAGTTGGTGATTGAACCAACCAAGGACCTAAACGTTTTTATGTGTGAAGAGAGGTCTTAATGTGTAATAAACTACTCTTCAAGGTTGGCACAAGAAGCAAGGGCGGATGGGTCATTTTACCCCTTTTGTTTGTAGTATAAATAGAACATGTTGGAGAGTTATTCCTTAGTTTTTGAATGCTGATTTTGTAACCCAAAAACACTAAACATTTCGGCTCTCTCTTCCACTCTTAGAAGCCGTCCCTATTATCTCACAAGTAGAGGGATACTTGTGTTGTCTCTTTGGCTAGAAACAAGGGTTTTGAGGTCGTTGAGTGCCTCTTGGTCCTCGTAAGAACTTGGTGTTTATATTCATTAGACTTAGGGTCCTCTCTTGATGTTAGGGTTCTTAGTTTCTTGAATGTTATATGTCAAGTTATCTATCTTTCTTTATCTTGTTGTTGTTGTTGATTTTGTTATCTTAAAGTCTAGTGAAGCCGTGTGGGGCTCTTTTCGATTCACTAGCATTGTTATCAATCTTGTTGTTCTTGTGTTGTTGGACTGAAAAACCGAAACTTAAACTTGTTGTTCTTGTGTTGTTGGACTGAAATCCGAGCCTACTTGAAGCTCTTGGTGTTGTTGGTTTGATTTTGTATCATATAGATAACTTGACATATAACATTCAAGAAACTAAGAACCCTAACATCAAGAGAGGACCCTAAGTCTAATGAATATAAACACCAAGTTCTTACGAGGACCAAGAGGCACTCAATGACCTCAAAACCCTTGTTTCTAGCCAAAGAGACAACACAAGTATCCCTCTACTTGTGAGATAATAGGGACGGCTTCTAAGAGTGGAAGAGAGAGCCGAAATGTTTAGTGTTTTTAGGTTACAAAATCAGCATTCAAAAACTAAGGAATAACTCTCCAACATGTTCTATTTATACTACAAATAAAAGGGGTAAAATGACCCATCCGCCCTTGCTTCTTGTGCCAACCTTGAAGAGTAGTTTATTACACATTAAGACCTCTCTTCACACATAAAAACGTTTAGGTCCTTGGTTGGGTCAATCACCAACTCACACACGGCCATTTGCATGAACAAAGCTTGGAGTTCTTGTAATTCCCGAGCTTGGCATCGTGTGAAAGGCCGTGTACCTGTGGAGGCTGCCCCAACCGTATCATTTGATGAGACAATGATACCTTCCCGAGAGATATCGTCATGAGTTGCTTGCTAGATTATATGGCTTGCGGCAAGGAGGCAAGAGTGTGATGGCCTATTTTGACGAGTTCCAACAACTCATGTTGAAACTTGATCATCGTGGGGAGCAAATCAGTCACGACATCATCCGGTTCAAGTGTGGGTTGAACAAAGAGATCTCCACTCATTTGACCCTTCACCGGTTTGAAACCATTGACGGTATATTCCAAGCGGCCTTTGAGATTGAAAGGGAACTTAAGGAGAGATCATCCTTCAAGGCAAGGGTACAAACCCCCTCGGGTTGGCCCAAAAACAAGGACCAACCCGCCCCTACAAAGCTGCCCGAGTCCAAAACAGTCCCTAAATTCCCTCCGAAACCGGAGGCTCACAAATATCCCAACCCAAAGGGGTTCCAATGCTTCAAGTGCCAAGGTTGGGGACATAAGGCCAATGAATGTCCGAACCGGCGCAATGTGATCCTACGAGAAGGGAAAGTGTACTACCTTGGTGAGGAGGTGGTTTCCGAAAGGGGGGAGGATGAGGCCGAGCCTCAAGATGGAGAGGGAGCTGAAAATGGGCCGAATGATGATGAAGTAGATGGTAGTGAAGATGTCTATCCACAAGAAGGGGAGTGTGTGGTTCCAAACTTTGTGGTTAGACGTGTCATGATTAGTAAGGCGATAGATGACCCGAGTCAAAGGGAAAATCTATTCCATACTAAGTGTCTTGTAAAGGGGTGTGTGTGCACCTTGGTGATTGATAGTGGTAGTTGTACAAATGTTGCGAGCCATGCTATGGTAAATTTCTTGAAGCTACCAACTACACTACACACTAGTCCTTACAAGCTACAATGGTTGAACGATTGTGGTGAATTAAAGGTCACAAGGCAATGTGTGATTCGGTTTAAAGTGGGAAACTACCACGATGAAGTGCTTTGTGACGTAATCCCAATGCAAGCATGTCACTTGTTGTTAGGTAGACCATGGCAATATGATAGGTCTACTAAACACGATGGGAGGTCCAACCGGTATACGCTTGAGAAGGATGGCCGAAAGGTCACACTTCATCCTCTTTCACCCTCCCAAGTAAATGAGTGGCATCAAAAGATGAGAGAGTTGAAGGGAAAGGGGAAGGAATCCGGAAAGGGAGAAAAGGGGGGGGATGCCGTAGGTGAGGAAGTAGGGACATCCGAGGCTGTCCCAACGACAAGGGAGATGGAAAACGTAGTGATGTTGGCTAGGAGGAAAGAACTCTTCGTGGACCATGATGAAAACAAGCCGATGTTACTTTTGACCCATTGTTTTAATACTAACCCCACTAATTCTTCCATTTCCCCTTTGATTTCTTGTGTGTTGCAGGAGTATGAAGATGTATTTCCTCAAGAACTTCCGCAAGGATTGCCCCCACTTCGGGGAATTGAGCACCAAATTGATTTGGTGCCGGGTTCACAACTTTCAAACAAACCGGCCTATAGGAGCAATCCCATGGACACTAAGGAGCTTGAAAGACAAGTTGAGGAGCTTCTCAACAAGGGATACATCAAGGAAAGCATGAGTCCGTGTGCTGTTCCGGTGCTTTTGGTACCGAAGAAGGACGGAACTTGGCGCATGTGCGTCGATTGTAGAGCTATCAACAAAATCACTATAAGGTATCGTCATCCAATCCCTAGACTAGATGATATGTTAGATGAGCTCCACGGATCTTGTTTGTTTTCTAAAGTGGACCTTAGGAGTGGCTATCACCAAATTCGCATGCAACCCGGTGATGAGTGGAAGACCGCATTCAAGACCAAATTCGGTCTATATGAGTGGCTGGTCATGCCCTTCGGCCTTACCAATGCTCCTAGCACCTTTATGAGGCTAATGAATCATGTAATGAAGCCTTATATTGGAAAGTTTGTGGTGGTTTACTTTGATGATGTGTTGGTGTATAGTAAATCTATTGATGATCATGTAATGCATTTGAGATGTGTGTTTGATGTGCTCCGAAAGAAGAAGCTGTATGCCAACATGGAGAAGTGTTCTTTTGGTGTTGATAAGGTTATATTCTTGGGTTTTGTCGTGAGCTCAAGGGGTGTGGAAGTGGACGATTCCAAGATAGACTCTATTCGAAGTTGGCCGACCCCTAAAACTATTGGAGAAATCCGAAGTTTCCACGGGTTGGCAAGCTTTTATAGGAGGTTTGTCAAAGGATTTAGTTCCATAGCAGCCCCCTTGACCGAGGTAATTAGAAAGGACGGACCCTTTATGATACGGGATTGACAAGGGAAGCATGAAACAAACACCAAATCAGTCCACTAATCTTAAGGATTCGAGGACCAAGATGGAGACCTCACTCGGATTCGCTACCAACAACAAGAATACAAGATACAAGAGTATATTTTAACACCAAAACAGTTACAAAACGTGATGAACAAGATGAACAACAATAATACAAGTTTCGGATTCAACGAAGGCCCCAAAACAGTCCACTACACAACACATACACGATTTGCAAGAAAAATAAAGATAGATAGTGAGACCAAGATTATTAGAAGATTAAGAACCAAGTGTATTTCAACACTAACCCCTAATGAATGTAACAATCAAAACCACACTCTTACGGTGACCACCAAGGGAATGAACTCGCCTCAAGATCTACCGTTTCCAAGCAAAGATCAATATTGGCTTTTCCAAGCCCTATGCTAAGGATGACTTTTCCAAGTCCTACAACTAAGGGTGTTACACTCTCAAAAGAGAGAAGTTATGTCTTTCAATTCTTCATCCTTCAAAATCTCGTGAAAATAAGACTAAGGGGGCCTATTTATAATATATTACAAATGAAGATAACAAGACCACTTTGCCCTTAATGAGAGGGGCGGCCATGGTGTGTAAATACACCATGTGTAATGTCCAAAATACCCTTAATTAAGGTCCAAAACCGTGAGTCCTCAACCTTAAATTCTCCAAGCAATCTTCCACACGCGAGATTGCTTTAAGTTATGCTCAAAACGGGTCCTCCATGCATGTTCTTGTTTTCTCGAGGTGACCAAGTCTTGAGTCTCTATGTGTTGGCCTCCAAAAATGTCATCAAAAGATAAGAAGGCCATTTGTCTCGTATCATCCTCCCCTTCTTGAAAGGGATTCGACCTCGAATCCAATCCTTGCAAAACCGAAAAGAGGACCAACAAATGCAAACTCCTCATGGCATGAGGGTTAGGGTTAGCATAACAAATCATCTCAACATGCCAAGGTTTCACATATTTGCAATATAACCAAGAATTCTTTGAAAGGAATATTAAAAACTCAATAAAAGATGTACAAAGGATTTGGTTATAGGATACATCAAGAGTGCCATTTTGCTTGTCATGTAGACCAAGCAGCAAGTTTGGTGCACCAGCATCACCATTTCTAAATTTGGCACCGGGGTTAAATGGGAAAAGTGGTCATAGACACGGGTCTCGACAACACTTCCCTTTCCCGTGGTCTACACCCAAACTAAATGACATACTTTCTACAATAACATACATATCATCCAAAGCAAATAGAGAGTAGAGAAAGGTATCACTCAAATCGGCTTCTACTAAGGTGCTCTCATGTGTGTACTCACTATTAGTTTCCCAATAATCACCATGAGTACTCTCAATAATGAAATCACACAAAGTAGTAGAAGAAGTAGCTTCCGCAACTACACATTCCTTACCCTTAAGAGTTCTCTCATCTTCCAAGAAAAGATTTCCCTCTCTAGGAGGAATGTTGTCACACCATAGTGGGTTAGCATATAGGCTATAGCTTCCAAGGCAAGCTATACCATCATTTTCACCACTAGGTTCATTAGGAGTGTTTAAATCATCTTCAAACAAGACATTATACATAAAAAGAGTGTGATCTACCTCACGGACAGATTTGGAACAAGCAAGTTCCTCACTCTCTAAATGATCAACATCAAGTTTCAAGGATGTTTCAAACACAACATTACCCCAAGAAGAGCTCTCGGGTTCATTCTCACTTTGATCAACATTTTCAACATCATCACATACTTGAGGTTCATTAATTACATCATACACATCCTCAAGTGGTGGGTAATTTTCACACATAAGTTGATCAACACAAATTTCAGAAGATAACGTACTTTCATTCAACATAATGGTTTCAACACTAGGTGGACATAAATCGATCTTACAAGAAGAGTCTATTCGGTCATCAATAGGATCAACTAGTGTATCCACACTCACAACATGTACATCATCATCAAGTGGCAAAGAAACAATACACTCGCATATAGGCAAGCTACAACTCACACTCAATGGGCTACTAGCCACACAATTATCATTCACATGTACAAAAGTGTAATAGTTTTCCATTTTACCTTGAAGTCCTTGAGTAGATTCTTCTTTGTCATGGTGTGAAGGTCCTCCAAAAGTTTGGGCAGCAACTTTCTTTTGGCATTGTTCTTCTTCGCTTGCCATGTTGGTACCTACACAAATGTCCTTAGAAATAGAAGGACAACCAATGTTAGCATAGTTTGGGGGTAATCCTCTTACTTTGCTCCACACAACCTCTCCTTTTTCCACTCTCGGATTACCACCCTGCACTCTCTTACTCCTCTCAATCTTTTGTCTCTCATAATAATTCGGATTGGAGTAGGTAGGCATTTCTCTTCGTGGCTTAGGCAGCAAGTAAGTCACGAGGCGATTCCCCCACTGGTCTCTTATAATATTTGGCCAATTTTGCACGTTTGGAACTCTATGTTGTGCAAACCAATTGGCACCTAAGCATACATGACCGTATGTCAATGAAAGAATATCGCACCACACCTCCTCATGGTATTCAAATTGGGAGAAGACAACCTTGACCCTCTCGGTAACCTTAAACCCGTCCAAGAAGTATGGAACAAGTAAAGGCTCACGAAACAACCCCAAGTAGTCAACCATGGATGGAACGATGTAGTTTCTATGGTACCTATCATTTAGCTCAATGAGGCAGCCCGGTATCCCACACATGGTCACCTTTCCGGAGTGTACACTCCTTCTTGGATCTACATTGTAAGGCATACGAGTACCCCTTAGTTTTGGAGATGCATACCCTCTTCTTCTCATTGGACAACCTCCACTAGAGCTAGTATAACCATTCACACTATATCGACTTTGATAAGAAGTACTACAAGGTGGAGAATATGGATCTTCATACTCCTCACGTGTACCCTCATCATAGCTCTCATAAGCTTTGCAAACAAAAGGGTTTAACACCAAATCTAGGTTCGGAGTAAGAAGTGTAAGACTCCTCACATGCCCCAACATCATCATAAGACCCATCACGAGGTCCTACATCATCTCCAAAGTTACCATAAGCACTAGGCACTTCATTCACCTCATTTTCTCCCTTAAAACAGTAACTTTCAAATCTGCCCAAGTCTCGATCATGGCTATTTTCATAGCCTCCGCAATCTCCCTCAACTTCGTAGCCATAAAACCCTTCACTACAATCATAGTCTCCCATGTTGTAGTCACAATAATCCCCGGCTATCGAAGACATATTCCCCTTATATCACCTTTTAAACCTACAAAATGAACAAACAAGATTAGTAGTAAAAACTTCTCACTAACACTCGTATTCACTCACCTTTGTGATTCTCACAATTGGAGCGGCAAATATTGAAAGGTTGTTTATACTCCGGTAGTCAATAGGATGTCAATTCTACTTGGTGGCCGAAATAGATTCTTGTTTGATCGACTCAAGACACAAAAATAAAATTCACTTACGAACTTGAAACAAAGAAGTTACTACGAGTTAAAAATGAGAAAAGCACACAAACAACGAAGACACGAAGAAACTGATTCAATAATTAATCTACAACTAAGTAGGTGATTACTAGTTGTTAATTAATTCTAGAATCAAGACATGAAACTAATGAAACAATAAGATGAAACTAAGAATCTAAAATTTTGAGCTCGGAAATATTGCGTGAACAGTAGCAGTGATGACATGGCAGTCACGTATTGGTTTCGGTCCCACACAACTTTTGTTGTCCAATTTCAAGTCTTGGTCAATTTTTCAATTTGGACTTTGGTGGAATTTGTTTAAGGAGGGAAATTCAAACAAGTCTTGGAGCCCTTTTCAATTTCAAGTTTTCAAGACTTGACTTTATTGTATTTCTCCTTAAAACATGGATCCTTAAATCATGGAAAAGTGTTGGAAAGTGGTTGAGACTTGATTGATAGGTCTTTGTTGGTTGTAGTGTCTTTCAAGACTAACAAATAATACACCCTTTTCCTTCAACTTTTTAGATTTAACATTCACTTTATCTTCAACAATATATGAAGGTGGTGATGAACATCAAGAACAACAACAACAATCTCCAAGAACACCAACAATTTTCACACGGCCACTCCCAAATTCCACAATAACAATATCTCCAACACTTGGCCAAGACAACTACACCTTCAACAAAATGGTTCTCAATCCACCAATTAACAACAATATCACGTGGCCAAGCTTATAACAACAACAAGATGAAAGCCACAAGGCCAAAACAGTCCACCACAACAATGTTCAACAACAAATCGGCCAAGTCCAAGTTCACGTATACAACACCAACAATGTAAGCTCAAACTTAGATTTAGACTAAAGAGTGTTAGAGATGAAGAAAACTAACACTAGAAACAACAAAACAAGTAAAAATCTCGGCCAAGACACAACAATAACACAATTTCGGCCAAGAACACAAAATGGACAGATTTGCTTCTTTTTGATTTTTTTTTCAGTTTTTAACACTTTCCTTTTTTTTTTTTTTTGAATTTTCTAACAAGCAAGCCCAAGATTGATCTTGTAGGAACAATATCAAGACATGCTTTGATACCAAATGTTACGGGATTGACAAGAGAAGCACGAAACAAACACCAAATCAGTCCACTAATCTTAAGGATTCGAGGACCAAGATGGAGACCTCACTCGGATTCGCTACCAACAACAAGAATACAAGATACAAGAGTATATTTTAACACCAAAACAGTTACAAAACGTGATGAACAAGATGAACAACAATAATACAAGTTTCGGATTCAACGAAGACCCCAAAACAGTCCACTACACAACACATACACGATTTGCAAGAAAAATAAAGATAGATAGTGAGACCAAGATTATTACAAGATTAAGAACCAAGTGTATTTCAACACTAACCCCTAATGAATGTAACAATCAAAACCACACTCTTACGGTGACCACCAAGGGAATGAACTCGCCTCAAGATCTACCGTTTCCAAGCAAAGATCAATATTGGCTTTTCCAAGCCCTATGCTAAGGATGACTTTTCCAAGTCCTACAACTAAGGGTGTTACACTCTCAAAAGAGAGAAGTTATGTCTTTCAATTCTTCATCCTTCAAAATCTCGTGAAAATAAGACTAAGGGGGCCTATTTATAATATATTACAAATGAAGATAACAAGACCACTTTGCCCTTAATGAGAGGGGCGGCCATGGTGTGTAAATACACCATGTGTAATGTCCAAAATACCCTTAATTAAGGTCCAAAACCGTGAGTCCTCAACCTTAAATTCTCCAAGCAATCTTCCACACGCGAGATTGCTTTAAGTTATGCTCAAAACGGGTCCTCCATGCATGTTCTTGTTTTCTCGAGGTGACCAAGTCTTGAGTCTCTATGTGTTGGCCTCCAAAAATGTCATCAAAAGATAAGAAGGCCATTTGTCCCGTATCAACCGGGTAATACATTCGAGCACGGGAATAACTCCCTTTGAATGTGTTTACGGCCTGAATCCCCTTACCCCTTTAGATCTCACTCCTTTGTCTAGTGATCTCATGACCAGCTTAGATGGAAATAAAAGAGCCGAGGCAATGAAAAAAATGCATGAGACGGTGCAGATCAAGCTTGAAAAGAAGAACCAAGAGGTTGCAAAAAGGGTAAACAAAGGGAGAAGAAGGCTTGTGCTTGAACCCGGAGATTGGGTGTGGGTGCATCTTCAAAAGGATCGGTTTCCAGCTCAAATGAAGTCCAAATTGCTGCCAAGGGGTGATGGTCCTTTCCAAGTACTTGAGAGAATCAATGACAACGCCTACAAGATTGACCTTCCACCGGAATATCAAGTGCACAACACTTTCAACGTTGGTGATCTCTCCCTCGTGGATGCGGTTGAAGATGACCAAATGCTGAATTTGAGGTCAAATTCCTCTCAAGATGGAGAGGATGATACGGTTGGGGCAGCCTCCACAGGTACACGGCCTTTCACACGAAGCCAAGCTCGGGAATTACAAGAACTCCAAGCTTTGTTCATGCAAATGGCCGTGTGTGAGTTGGTGATTGAACCAACCAAGGACCTAAACGTTTTTATGTGTGAAGAGAGGTCTTAATGTGTAATAAACTACTCTTCAAGGTTGGCACAAGAAGCAAGGGCGGATGAGTCATTTTACCCCTTTTGTTTGTAGTATAAATAGAACATGTTGGAGAGTTATTCCTTAGTTTTTGAATGCTGATTTTGTAACCTAAAAACACTAAACATTTCGTCTCTCTTCCACTCTTAGAAGCCGTCCCTATTATCTCACAAGTAGAGGGATACTTGTGTTGTCTCTTTGGCTAGAAACAAGGGTTTTGAGGTCGTTGAGTGCCTCTTGGTCCTCGTAAGAACTTGGTGTTTATATTCATTAGACTTAGGGTCCTCTCTTGATGTAGGGTTCTTAGTTTCTTGAATGTTATATGTCAAGTTATCTATCTTTCTTTATCTTGTTGTTGTTGTTGATTTTGTTATCTTAAAGTCTAGTGAAGCCGTGTGGGGCTCTTTTCGATTCACTAGCATTGTTATCTATCTTGTTGTTCTTGTGTTGTTGGACTGAAAAACCGAAACTTAAACTTGTTGTTCTTGTGTTGTTGGACTGAAATCCGAGCCTACTTGAAGCTCTTGGTGTTGTTGGTTTGATTTCGTATCATAGATGGACTCTTGTGGGTGTGTATTGAAGTCGTCCAAGTGTGTGTGCAAGAGAAGCATAATTAAGGGCCCAAATACACACCAAAAACAGCCCACTACAAACACTAAATGATACGGGATCTACAAGGGAAACACGAAACAAACACTCAAAACAGTCCACAAGTTCAAGAGAACCGAGGACCCTTTGAATGACCCCTCTCGGATTCAAGATCTACAACAAGAACACAATGTAATGAGGTGATTAACACCTATTTTCAGCGGACAACACACTAGATTAACAACACGAGAATGATGAACAAGATGTACAACAACAATACAAGTTTCGGATCCAACGAAGGCCCAAAACAGTCCACTACAACAACACATACACGATTGCAAGAAAATAAAGATAGATAGTGAGACCAAGATTATTACAAGATTAAGAACTAAAGAGTATATTAAACTCAAAAACCCCTAATGAACGTAACAATCAAAACCACACTCTTACGGTGACCACCAAGGGAACGAACTCACCTCAAGATCTACCGTTTCCAAGCAAAGATCAATATTGGCTTTTCCAAGCCCTATGCTAAGGGTGACTTTTCCAAGTCCTACAACTAATGGTGCTACACTCTCAAAGAGAGAGAAAAATATGTCTTTCAATTTTTCATCAACTAAAAACTAAGTGAAAATAAGACTAAGGGGGCCTATTTATACTATATTACAAATGAAGACAAAAGACCACTTTGCCCTTAATGAGAGGGGCGGCCATGGTGTGTAAATACACCATGTGTAATGTCCAAAATACCCTTAATTAAGGCCCAAAACCGTGAGTCCTCAACCTTAAATTCTCCAAGCAATCTTCCACACGCGAGATTGCTTTAAGTTATGCTCAAAACGGGTCCTCCATGCATGTTCTTGTTTTCTCGAGGTGACCAAGTCTTGAGTCTCTATGTGTTGGCCTCCAAAAATGTCATCAAAAGATAAGTAGGCCATTTGTCCCGTATCATCCTCCCCTTCTTGAAAAGGATTCGACCTCGAATCCAAACCTTGCAAAAACCGAAGAGAGGACAAACAAATACAAATTCCTCATGGCATGAGGGTTAGGGTTAGCATAACAAATCATCTCAACACGCCAAGGTTGCACATATTTGCAATATAACCAAGAATCCTTTGAAAGGAATATTAAAAACTCAATAAAAGATGTACAAAGGATTTGGTTATAGGATACATCAAAAGTAACACTTTGCTTGTCATGTTGACCAAGCAACAAGTTTGGTGCACCAACATCACCATTTCTAAATTTGGCACCGGGGTCAAATGGGAAAAGTGGCCATAGACACGGGTCTCGACAACACTTCCCTTTCCCGTGGTCTACACCTAAACTAAATGACATACTCTCTACAATAACATACATATCATCCAAATCAAATAGAGAGTAGAGAAAGGTATCACTCAAATCGACTTCTACTAAGGTGCTCTCATGTGTGTACTCACTACTAGTTTCCCAATAATCACTATGAGTACTCTCAACAATGAAATCACACAAAGTAGAAGAAGAAGTGGCTGCCGCAACTACACATTCCTTACCCTTAAGAGTACTCTCATCTTCCAAGAAGAGATTTCCCTCTTTAGGAGGAATGTTGTCACACCATAGTGGGTTAGCATATAGGCTATAGCTTCCAAGGTAAGCTATACCGTCATTTTCACCACTAGGTTCATTAGAAGAGTTTAAATCATCTTCAAACAAGACATTACACCTAAAGAGAGTGTGTTCTACCTCACGGACAGATTTGGAATAAGCAAGTTCCTCGCACTCTAATTGATCAATATCAGGTTTCAAGGATGTTCCAAACACAAGATTACCCCAAGAAGAGATCTCGGGTTCTCTCCCACTTTGTTGACCAACATTTTCAAATACTTCACTCACTTGAGTCCTATTAAGCACATCACACACATACTCAAGTGGGGAACAATTTTCACAAACAAGTTGATCAACACCAATTACACAAGACGATGTACTTCCGTTCAACATATAAGCTTCAACACTAGGTGGACATAAATTGATCTTACAAGAAGAGTCAATTTCGTCATCAATAGGATCAACTAGTGTATCCAAACTCACAATATGTACATCATCAACAAGAGGCACGGAATCATTAGACTCATAAATAAGTAAGCTACTACTCACACTCAATGGCTTACTAGCCACACAATTGTCATTCACATGCACTAGAGTGTAAGAGTTAGCTATTTTACCTTTAAGATCTTTGAGTAGACTCTTCCTTGCCGTGAGGTGAAGGACCTCCACAAGCTTGGGCAGCAACTTCCTTTTGGCATTGTTCGCCTTCGCTTGCCATGTTGGTACCTACACAAATGTCCTTAGAAATGGAAGGACAACCAATGTTAGCACGGTTTGGTGGCAATCCCCTCACTTCGCTCCACATATCCTCTCCTTTTTCCACTCTCGGATTGCCACCTTGCACTCCCTTACTCCTCTCAATCTTTTGTCTCTCATCATAAATCGGATTGGAGTAGGTAAACATTTCTCTTTGCGGTTTGGGCAGCAAGTATGTTATGAGGCGATTTCCCCATTGGTCTCTTACAATATTAGGCCAATTTTGCACGTTAGGAACTTGATGTCGTGCAAACCAATCGGCACCCAAGCTCATATGACCGTAGGTTAAGGAAAAAACATCGCACCACACCTCCTCATGGTAATCAAATTGGGAGAAGACAACTTTTACCCTCTCGGTAACCGTGAACTCGCCCAAGTAGTATGGAACAAGTAAAGGCTCTCGCAATAACCCCAAGTAATTAACCATGGACGGAAGAATGTAGTTTCCATAGTACCTATCATTCAACACCATAAGGCAGCCCGGTATCCCACAAATAGTCACCTTTCCGGAGTGTACACTCCTTCTTGGATCTACATTGTAAGGCATACGAGTACCCCTTAGTTTTGGAGATGCATATCCTCTTCTTCTCATTGGACAACCTCCACTAGAGCTAGTATAACCATTCACACTATATCGACTTTGATAAGAAGTACTACAAGGTGGAGAATATGGATCTTCATACTCCTCACGTGTACCCTCATCATAGCTCTCATAAGCTTTGCAAACAAAAGGGTTATACCTAACACCCAATCTAGGTTCGGAGTAAGAAGTGTAAGACTCCTCACATGCCCCAACTTCATCATAAGACCCATCACGAGGTCCTACATCATCTCCAAAGTTACCATAAGCACTAGGTGATACGGGACAAATGGCCATCTTATCTTTTGATGACATTGTTGGAGGCCAACACATAGAGACTCAAGACTTGGTCACCTCGGGAAAACAAGAACATGCATGGAGGACCCGTTTTGAGTGCTACTTAAAGCAATCTCGCGTGTGGAAGATTGCTTGGAGAATTTAAGGTTGAGGACTCACGGTTTTGGACCCTAATTAAGGGTATTTTGGACATTACACATGGTGTAGTTACACACCATGGCCGCCCCTCTCATTAAGGGCAAAGTGGTCTTTTGTCTTCTTTGTAATACACTATAAAAAGGCCCCCTTAGTCTTATTTTCATTAATTTTCAGATTTTTGAGAATGAAGAATTGAAAGAAATATCTTCTCTCTTTTGAGAGTGTACACACTTAGTGGTAGGACTTGGAAAAGTCATCTTTAGCATAGGGCTTGGAAAAGCCAATATTGATCTTTGTTTGGAAACGGTAGATCTTGAGGCGAGTTCATTCCCTTGGTGGTCACCGTAAGAGTGTGGTGTTGCTATCGTAAGTTCTAGGGGTCTTTAGATTTAATATATCTTTGGGTTCTTGGGTCTTATTGTAGTTTATGTCTCACTATCTATCTTTATTTTTCTTGCAAATCGTGGACTGTTTTGGGGTCTTTGTTGAATCCGAAACTTGTGTTATTGTTGTTCATCTTGTTCATCACGTTTTGTGGCTGTTTTGGGTGTCAAATACACCATTGTTATCTCGTATTGTTGTTGTTGTAGTGAATCCGAGAGTGGTCTCCATCTTGGTCCTCAAATCCTTAAGATTAGCGGACTGATTTGGTGGTTGTTTCGTGCTTCCCTTGTATTTCTTGTATCATTTGGTATCAAAGCATGGCTTGATCTTGTTCCTACAAGATCAATCTTGGGCTTGCTTGTTAGAAAATTCAAAAAAAAAAAGTGTTAAAAACTGAAAAATCAAAAAGAAGCAAATCTGTCCATTTTGTGTTCTTGGCCGAAATTGTGTTATTGTTGTGTCTTGGCCGAGATTTTTACTTGTTTTGTTGTTTCTAGTGTTAGTTTTCTTCATCTCTAACACTCTTTAGTCTAAATCTAAGTTTGAGCTTACATTGTTGGTGTTGTATACGTGAACTTGGACTTGGCCGATTTGTTGTTGAACATTGTTGTGGTGGACTGTTTTGGCCTTGTGGCTTTCATCTTGTTGTTGTTATAAGCTTGGCCACGTGTTATTGTTGTTAATTGGTGGATTGAGAACCATTTTGTTGAAGGTGTAGTTGTCTTGGCCAAGTGTTGGAGATATTGTTATTGTGGAATTTGGGAGTGGCCGTGTGAAAAATTGTTGGTGTTCTTGGAGATTATTGTTGTAGTTCTTGGTATTGTTGTTGTTGTTCTTGATGTTCATCACCACCTTCATATATTGTGGAAGATAAAGTGAATGTTAAATCTAAAAAGTTGAAGGAAAAGGGTGTATCATTTGTTAGTCTTGAAAGACACTACAACCAACAAAGACCTATCAATCAAGTCTCAACCACTTTCCAACACTTTTCCATGATTTACGGATCCATGTTTTAAGGAGAAGTACAATAAAGTCAAGTCTTGAAAACTTGAAATTGAAAAGGGCTCCAAGACTTGTTAGAATTTCCCTCCTTAAACAAATTCCACCAAAGTCCAAATTGAAAAATTGACCAAGACTTGAAATTGGACAACAAAAGTGTGTGGGACCGAAACCAATACGTGACTGCCATGTCATCACTGCTACTGTTCACGCAATATTTTCGAGCTCAAAATTTTAGATTCTTAGTTTCATCTTATTGTTTCATTAGTTTCATGTCTTGATTCTAGAATTAATTAACAACTAGTAATCACCTACTTAGTTGTAGATTAATTATTGAATCCGTTTCTTCGTGTCTTCGTTGTTTGTGTGCTTTTCTCATTTTTAACTCGTAGTAACTTCTTTGTTTCAAGTTCGTAAGTGAATTTTATTTTTGTGTCTTGAGTCGATCAAACAAGAATCTATTCCGGCCGCCAAGTAGAATTGACATCCTATTGACTACCGGAGTATAAGCAACTTTCAATATTCGCCGCTCCAATTGTGAGGATCACAAAGGTGAGTGTATACGAGTGTTGGTGAGGAGCTTTACTACTAATCTTGTTTGTTCATTTTGTAGGTTTAAAGGGTGATATAAGGGGAACATGTCTTCGATAGCCGGGGATTATTGTGACTACAACATGGGAGACTATGATTGTAGTGAAGGGTTTTATGGCTACGAAGTTGAGGGAGATTGCGGAGGCTATGAAAATAGCCATACTCGAGACTTGGGCAGATTTGAAAGTTACTGTTTTAAGGGAGAAAATGAGGTGAATGAAGTGCCTAGTGCTTATGGTAACTTTGGAGATGATGTAGGGCCTAGTGATGGATCTTGTGATGATGTTGGGGCATGTGAGGAGTCTTACACTTCTTACTCCGAACCTAGATTTGGTGTTAGGTATAACCCTTTTGTTTGCAAAGCTTATGAGAGCTATGATGAGGGTACACGTGAGGAGTATGAAGATCCATATTCTCCCCCTTGTAGTACTTCTTATCAAAGTCGATATAGTGTGAATGGTTATACTAGCTCTAGCGGAGGTTGTCCAATGAGAAGAAGAGGATATGCATCTCCAAAACTAAGGGGTACTCGTATGCCTTACAATGTAGATCCAAGAAGGAGTGTACACTCCGGAAAGGTGACTATTTGTGGGATACCGGGCTGCCTTATGGTGTTGAATGATAGGTACTATGGAAACTACATTTTTCCGTCCATGGTTGATCACTTGGGGTTATTGCGAGAACCTTTACTTGTTCCATACTACTTGGGCGAGTTCAAGGTTACCGAGAGGGTAAAAGTTGTCTTCTCCCAATTTGATTACCATGAGGAGGTGTGGTGCGATGTTTTCTCCTTAACCTACGGTCATATGAGCTTGGGTGCCGATTGGTTTGCACGACATCAAGTTCCTAACGTGAAAAATTGGCCTAATATTGTAAGAGACCGATGGGGAAATTGCCTCGAGACGTACATTCTGCCCGGGCCGCAAAAAGAAGTTCCTACCTACTCCAATTCAAATTATTATGAGAGACAAAAGATTGAGAGGAGTAAGGGAGTGAAAGGTGGTAATCCGAGAGTGGAAAAAGGAGAGGTTGTGTTGAGCGAAGTGAGGGGATTACCACCAAACCGTGCTAACATTGGTTGTCCTTCCATTTCTAAGGACATTTGTGTAGGTACCAACATGGCAAGCGAAGGCGAACAATGCCAAAAGGAAGTTGCTGCCCAAGCTTGTGGAGGACCTTCACCTCACGGCAAGGAAGAGTCTACTCAAGATCTTAAAGGTAAAATAGCTAACTCTTACACTTTAGTGCATGTGAATGACAATTGTGTGGCTAGTAAGCCATTGAGTGTGAGTAGTAGCTTACTTATTTATGAGTCTAATGATTCCTTGCCTCTTGTTGATGATGTACATATTGAGAGTTTGGATACACTAGTTGATCCTATTAATGACGAAATTGACTCTTCTTGTAAGATCAATTTATGTCCACCTAGTGTTGAAGCTTATATGTTGAACGGAAGTACATCGTCTTGTGTAATTGGTGTTGATCAACTTGTTGGTGAAAATTGTTCCCCACTTGAGTATGTGTGTGATGTGCTTAATAGGACTCAAGTGAGTGAAGTATTTAAAAATGTTGGTCAACAAAGTGGGGGTGAACCCGAGATCTCTTCTTGGGGTAATCTTGTGTTTGGAACATCCTTGAAACTTGATATTGATCATTTAGAGTGCGAGGAACTTGCTTATTCCAAATCTGTCCGTGAGGTAGATCACACTCTCTTTAGGTGTAATGTCTTGTTTGAAGATGATTTAAACACTTCTAATGAACCTAGTGGTGAAAATGACGGTATAGCTTGCCTTGGAAGCTATAGCCTATATGCTAACCCACTATGGTGTGACAACATTCCTCCTAAAGAGGGAAATCTCTTCTTGGAAGATGAGAGTACTCTTAAGGGTAAGGAATGTGTAGTTGCGGAAGCTACTCCTTCTTCTACTTTGTGTGATTTCTTTGTTGAGAGTACTCATAGTGATTATTGGGAAACTAGTAGTGAGTACACACATGAGAGCACCCTAGTAGAAGTCGATTTGAGTGATACCTTTCTCTACTCTCTATTTGATATGTATGTTATTGTAGAGAGTATGTCATTTAGTTTAGGTGTAGACCACGGGAAAGGGAAGTGTTGTCGAGACCCGTGTCTATGGCCACTTTTCCCATTTGACCCCGGTGCCAAATTTAGAAATGGTGATGTTGGTGCACCAAACTTGTTGCTTGGTCAACATGACAAGCAAAGTGTTACTTTTGATGTATCCTATAACCAAATCCTTTGCACATCTTTTATTGAGTTTTTAATATTCATTTCAAAGGATTCTTGGTTATATTGCAAATATGTGCAACCTTGGCATGTTGAGATGATTTGTAATGCTAACCCTAACCCTCATGCCATGAGGAATTTGTATTTGTTTGTCCTCTCTTCGGTTTTGCAAGGTTTGGATTCGAGGTCGAATCCTTTTCAAGAAGGGGAGGATGATACGGGACAAATGGCCATCTTATCTTTTGATGACATTGTTGGAGGCCAACACATAGAGACTCAAGACTTGGTCACCTCGGGAAAACAAGAACATGCATGGAGGACCCGTTTTGAGTGCTACTTAAAGCAATCTCGCGTGTGGAAGATTGCTTGGAGAATTTAAGGTTGAGGACTCACGGTTTTGGACCCTAATTAAGGGTATTTTGGACATTACACATGGTGTAGTTACACACCATGGCCGCCCCTCTCATTAAGGGCAAAGTGGTCTTTTGTCTTCTTTGTAATACACTATAAAAAGGCCCCCTTAGTCTTATTTTCATTAGTTTTCAGATTTTTGAGAATGAAGAATTGAAAGAAATATCTTCTCTCTTTTGAGAGTGTACACACTTAGTGGTAGGACTTGGAAAAGTCATCTTTAGCATAGGGCTTGGAAAAGCCAATATTGATCTTTGTTTGGAAACGGTAGATCTTGAGGCGAGTTCATTCCCTTGGTGGTCACCGTAAGAGTGTGGTGTTGCTATCGTAAGTTCTAGGGGTCTTTAGATTTAATATATCTTTGGGTTCTTGGGTCTTATTGTAGTTTATGTCTCACTATCTATCTTTATTTTTCTTGCAAATCGTGGACTGTTTTGGGGTCTTTGTTGAATCCGAAACTTGTGTTATTGTTGTTCATCTTGTTCATCACGTTTTGTGGCTGTTTTGGGTGTCAAATACACCATTGTTATCTCGTATTGTTGTTGTTGTAGTGAATCCGAGAGTGGTCTCCATCTTGGTCCTCAAATCCTTAAGATTAGCGGACTGATTTGGTGGTTGTTTCGTGCTTCCCTTGTATTTCTTGTATCACTAGGCACTTCATTCACCTCATTTTCTCCCTTAAAACAGTAACTTTCAAATCTGCCCAAGTCTCGATCATGGCTATTTTCATAGCCTCCGCAATCTCCCTCAACTTCGTAGCCATAAAACCCTTCACTACAATCATAGTCTCCCATGTTGTAGTCACAATAATCCCCGGCTATCGAAGACATGTTCCCCTTATATCACCCTTTAAACCTACAAAATGAACAAACAAGATTAGTAGTAAAGCTCCTCACCAACACTCGTATACACTCACCTTTGTGATTCTCACAATTGGAGCGGCGAATATTGAAAGTTGCTTATACTCCGGTAGTCAATAGGATGTCAATTCTACTTGGCGGCCGGAATAGATTCTTGTTTGATCGACTCAAGACACAAAAAATAAAATTCACTTACGAACTTGAGACAAAGAAGTTACTACGAGTTAAAAATGAGAAAAGCACACAAACAACGAAGACACGAAGAAACGGATTCAATAATTAATCTACAACTAAGTAGGTGATTACTAGTTGTTAATTAATTCTAGAATCAAGACATGAAACTAATGAAACAATAAGATGAAACTAAGAATCTAAAATTTTTGAGCTCGGAAATATTGCGTGAACAGTAGCAGTGATGACATGGCAGTCACGTATTGGTTTCGGCCCCACACAACTTTTGTTGTCCAATTTCAAGTCTTGGTCAATTTTTCAATTTGGACTTTGGTGGAATTTGTTTAAGGAGGGAAATTCAAACAAGTCTTGGAGCCCTTTTCAATTTCAAGTTTTCAAGACTTGACTTTATTGTACTTCTCCTTAAAACATGGATCCGTAAATCATGGAAAAGTGTTGGAAAGTGGTTGAGACTTGATTGATAGGTCTTTGTTGGTTTTAGTGTCTTTCAAGACTAACAAATAATACACCTTTTTCCTTCAACTTTTTGGATTTAGCATTCACTTTATCTTCAACAATATATGAAGGTGGTGATGAACATCAACAACAACAACAACAACAACAAGAACTACAACAATAATCTTCAAGAACACCAACAATTTTTCACACGGCCAACTCCAATCCACAATAACAATATCTCCAACACTTGGCCAAGACAACTACAACTTCAACAAAATGGTTTTCAATCCACCAATTAACAACAATATCACGTGGCCAAGCTTATAACAACAACAAGATGAAAACCACAAGGCCCAAAACAGTCCACCACAACAATGTTCAACAACAAATCGGTCAAGTCCAAGTTCACGAAAACCACACCAACAATGTAAGCTCAAACTTAGATTTAGACTCAAGAGTGTTAGATATGAAGAAAACTAACACGAGAAACAACAAAACAAGTAAAAATCTCGGCCAAGACACAACAATAACACTATTTCGGCCAAGAACACAAAATGGACAGATTTGCTTCTTTTTAACTTTTCAGTTTTCTAACACCCCTTTTTTTTTTTTTTGAATTTTCTAACAAGAAAGCCCAAGATTGATCTTGTAGGAACAAGATCAAGCCATGCTTTGATACCAAATGATACGGGATCTACAAGGGAAACACGAAACAAACACTCAAAACAGTCCACAAGTTCAAGAGAACCGAGGACCCTTTGAATGACCCCTCTCGGATTCAAGATCTACAACAAGAACACAATGTAATGAGGTGATTAACACCTATTTTCAGCGGACAACACACTAGATTAACAACACGAGAATGATGAACAAGATGTACAACAACAATACAAGTTTCGGATCCAACGAAGGCCCAAAACAGTCCACTACAACAACACATACACGATTGCAAGAAAATAAAGATAGATAGTGAGACCAAGATTATTACAAGATTAAGAACTAAAGAGTATATTAAACTCAAAAACCCCTAATGAACGTAACAATCAAAACCACACTCTTACGGTGACCACCAAGGGAACGAACTCACCTCAAGATCTACCGTTTCCAAGCAAAGATCAATATTGGCTTTTCCAAGCCCTATGCTAAGGGTGACTTTTCCAAGTCCTACAACTAATGGTGCTACACTCTCAAAGAGAGAGAAAAATATGTCTTTCAATTTTTCATCAACTAAAAACTAAGTGAAAATAAGACTAAGGGGGCCTATTTATACTATATTACAAATGAAGACAAAAGACCACTTTGCCCTTAATGAGAGGGGCGGCCATGGTGTGTAAATACACCATGTGTAATGTCCAAAATACCCTTAATTAAGGCCCAAAACCGTGAGTCCTCAACCTTAAATTCTCCAAGCAATCTTCCACACGCGAGATTGCTTTAAGTTATGCTCAAAACGGGTCCTCCATGCATGTTCTTGTTTTCTCGAGGTGACCAAGTCTTGAGTCTCTATGTGTTGGCCTCCAAAAATGTCATCAAAAGATAAGTAGGCCATTTGTCCCGTATCACTAAAGGGGCAGCCCACTCTTGAAGGGCCATTTTGGACATTTTACATTCTATCTTTTAATACACTATAAATAGAACATCTTAGGGTTTTAGTATTAGTTTTGATTGAATATTGAAAGTTGTAACATTGAAACACCCTCTCTTGAGAGAATGGCCTCTTGGCCAAAACATAGTAACTAGGGAAATCAACTTGAGTGTGGAATCACTCGTGTTGGATTTAAGATTGGAAACGTTGGATGCTTGGGAGATCGAGGTCACTCTTGTGTCAACGTAGGAGTTAGGTTAACCGTTGTGTGTAGCGTTAAGGGTTCAAGAGTATCACATGTTCTTGGGTTCTTAAGATTATTCCAACCAAGGTCTAACTATCTATCCCTTTTGTTTATTGTAATCTTGTAACCGTTTGTGTATCTTGTAATCTTCAACCCATGAGTTGTTGTCTCTTGTTGTTATTGTTCTTATCATATTGTTCTCATCCTATTGTCATTTTTTGTTGTTTTGGTGTTGAAAACACATCTCTTTATCTTGTTATTGTGTTGTTGATAGCAAATCCGAGAGTGGTTTTCAAAAGGGTCTTCAAATCCTTAAGATTAGTGGACTGTTTTGGAGTTGTTTTGTGTTTCTCTTGTTTTTCTCGTATCAAATAGAGAGACGTAGGCATAAATACCATCAAATTGAGCCTACCTATCTTTAAGGGTGAAAGTGACCCGAGGTTGTATCTTGCTTGGGAGTCAGTGTGTGATAAAGTGTTTCAAGTGAATGATATATTGGAGGAGAAGTCGAGTTGTTATGCCATAGCTCACTTTGAAGGCTATGTTAACATATGGTGGGAATATGTCAAATGGTTTGGTAATGAGTTGATTGATGGACAACCACCACTATGGTTTAGGTTGAGGTATCTAATGAGGCAACGGTATCTTCCCGAAAGTTATCGTCATGAGTTGCTTTCTAGGTTGTACAATTTGCGATAAGGAAATCAAAGTGTGATGGCATATTATGATGAGTTTTAAAAACTTATGTTAAAGCTTGATCATTCGGTTCAAATGTGGGTTGAACAAAGAGATCCCCACTCATTTGATGCTTCACAATTTTGATACTGTTGAAGGAATTTACCAAGCGGCTCTTGAGATTGAAAGGGAGCTTAAAGAGAGGTCGTCGTTCAAGGAAAAAGGACCATCAACCTCGGGTTGGCCGAGGAGCAAAGATATGGTTCAACCATCTATGTGTTGGCCCAAAAACAAGGACCAACCCGCCACTATAAGGCTGCCCGAGCCTAAAACAGTCCACAAATTTCCTCCCCGAGAAGAAGCTCATAAGTATCCTAATCCTAAAGGGTTCCAATGTTTCAAGTGCCAAGGTTGGGGACATAAAGCCAATGAATGTACAAACCGACGCAATGTGATCCTAAGGAAAGGGATATTGTATTACCTTGGTAAGGAAGTGGGTCTTGAAAAAGAAGAGAATGAGGTTGAGCCTTAAGATGGAGAGGAACCCAAAAGTGAGCCATATAATGATGATGATGATGATGATTGTAAGGATGCTTATCCACAAGAAGGAGAGTGTGTGGTTCCAAAATTTATAGTAAGGCGTGCCATGATTAGTAAGGCGATAGATGATCATCCTAGCCAATGGGAGAATCTATTCCATACTAAATGCCTTGTGAAGGGAAGTGTGTGCACTTTAGTGATAGATAGTGGTAGTTGTGCAAATATTGTTAGTGTTGCTATGGTGAACTTCTTGAAATTGCCAACTACACTTCATACTAGGCCTTACAAGTTGCAATGGTTGAATGAATATGGCAAATTGAAAGTCATGAGGCAATGTGTGATATGGTTTAAGGTGGGAAACTACCACGACGAAGTGCTTTGTGATATAATACCAATGCAAGCATGTCACTTGTTGTTAGGTAGACCTTGGCAATATGATAGATCTACAAAACATGATGGGAGGTCTAATCGATATACACTTGAGAAAGATGGACGAAAGGTCACACTTCATTCACTTTTGCCTTCACAAGTGAACGAGTTACATCAAAGGATGAGAGAATTGAAAGAAAAGAGAAAGAAATCCAAAAATGAAGGAAAAAGAGGGGGAACCCATAGGTGGGGTAGTGGGGATATCCGGGGCTGCCTCAACATCAAAGGGAAAAGAAAACATGGTGATGTTGGTTAGAAAGAAGGAGCTCTTCGTGGATCATGATGGGGAGACACACATGCTTCTTTTGGCACATTGTTTTAACACTAACCCCATTGTTTTAACACTAACCCTACTAATTCTTCTATTTCTCCTTTGATTTCTTGTGTGTTGCAGGATTATGAAGATGTTTTTCCCAAAGAACTTCCACAAGGGATGCCCCCCGCTTTGGGGAATTGAGCACCAAATAGATTTTGTGCGGGGATCATAATTGCCCAACAAACCGGCTTATAGGAGAAACCCAATGGATACCAAGGAATTGCAATGCCAAGTTGAGGAACTCCTCAACAAAGGGTATATCAAGGAGAGTATGAGCCCTTGCGCGGTCCCGGTGCTACTAGTTCCCAAGAAAGACGGGACTTGGCGTATGTACGTTGATTGCTGAGCCATCAACAAGATAATGGTAAAATATCATCACCCTATTCCTAGGCTAGATGATATGCTTGATGAATTGAGTGGTTTGTGTTTATTTTCTAAAATTGATTTGAGGAGTGGCTAACACCAAATCTGTATGTAACCGGGTGATGAATGGAAAACCGCCTTCAAGACCAAATTCGGTCTCTATGAATGGATAGTTATGCCATTCGGCCTAACAAATTCTCCCAAGTACTTTCATGAGGCTAAAGAATCATGTGATGAAACCTTTAATCGGAAAGTTTGTTGTTGTCTACTTTGATGATGTGTTGGTGTATAGAAGGTCCTTAGATGAGCATGTGAAATATTTACAATGTGTGTTTGATGTCCTCCAAAAGGAGAAGTTATATGCTAATTTAGAAAAGTGTTCTTTTGGTGTCCAAGAAGTTGTATTTCTCGGTTTTGTGGTGAGCTCAAGAGGGGTCGAAGTGGATGAATCTAAGATTGATGCTATCAAAAATTGGCAAACTACCAAAACCCTAGGTAAAGTGAGAAGCTTCCACGGGTTGGCTAGTTTTTATAGATGTTTTATCAAAGGATTTAGCACCATTGCCGCCCCCTTGACCGAAGTGATTAAAAAGGATCGGCCTTTCAAGTGGGGAGACAAGCTAAGGCCTTCAAGGACTTGAAAGCTATGCTCATCTCGGCCCCTTTGATACAATTGTCGAATTATGACAAGACTTTTGAGGTTGAATGTGATGCTAGCAAAATTGGTATAGGCGCTGTTTTAATGCAAGAATTGAAGCCTATTGCCTACTTTAGCAAAAAGCTCAAAGGAGCAACTCTAAACTTCTCTACGTACGATTTAGAGTTGTATGCCTTGATTAGAGCCTTGGCCACTTGGCAACATTATTTATGGCCTAAAGAATTTGTGATCCAAACGGACCATGAGTCCTTGAAGCATCTTCGGGCACAAGATAAGCTTAACAAACGGCATGCCAAGTGGATTGAGTTTCTTGAAAATTTCCCTTATGTTATTCATTACAAAAAGGGTAAGGACAATGTGGTTGCTGATGCTATCTCGAAAACACATTTTTGTGTCTACTTTGTCTTCAAAATTGATGGGTTTTGAGATCTTAAAGGAATTGTATCCCGAGGACCCTCACTTTGCTTCTATCTATAGGGAATGTGAAGAATGGGGTAGGGACAAGTGGGATTCAATTAGGGGTTCAAATCCCTATGCCAAGTTTGACGGTTAGTTATTTAAAGGTAGGCGATTATGTGTACCCTTTATCTCTTGGAGAAAGTTATTTGTGAGAGAAGCACACAATGGCGGTCTAATGGGTCACTTTGGAGTCAAAAATACCCTTGGAATATTGGAGGAGCAATTTTATTGGCCAAAAATGCACAAGGATGTGTCTAGGATTTACGGCCAATGTGTAGATTGCAAAGGAGCCAAATCTCGTCTCCAACCTCATGGGTTGTACACTCCGCTACCCACCCCTTTACATCCTTGGCTTGATATATCTATGGATTTTGTGTTAGGGTTGCCAAGGACTAGAAGAGGTCGGGATAGTATCTTTGTTGTGGTTTATCGGTTTTCTAGGATGGCACACTTTATTCCATGCTCTACATGTGATGATGCACCTAGTGTGGCCTTTTTATTTGTTGATAATGTTGTCAAGTTGCATGGTGTTCCGAGGACCATTGTGAGTGAGAGGGACTCTAAGTTCCTAAGTCACTTTTGGAAGTCCATATGGGGTAGGCTTGGTACCAAGTTGTTGTTCTCCACTTCTTGCCACCCACAAACCGATGGCCAAACGAAAGTAGTAAATAGGACTTTGGGTGCTATGCTATATTCCATGATTAAGGGAAAATTGACTTCTTGGGAGGAACACCTATAATTAATTGAGTTTGCATATCGTGTCATACACTCAAGTACGGGAATGACTCCCTTTGAGTGTGTATACGACCTCAACCCCCTTACCCCTTTGGATTTAAATCCTTTGCTAAGTGATCTTATGATTAGCCTAGATGGAAGAAAGCAGGAAGATTTTATGAAAAAGTTGCATGAGAAGGTGCGGCTTCGACTTGAGAAGGAAAATCAAGAGATTCCAAAGCAGGCAAACAAAGGAAGAAAGAAACTCGTTCTTAAACTGGGAGATTGTGTGTGGGTGCACCTTAGGAAGGATCGGTTTCCATCTCAAAGGAAGAACAAATTGATGCCAAGGGGTGATGTTCCATTCCAAGTACTTGAAAGAATCAATGATAATGCCTACAAGATTGACCTTCCCCCGGAATGCCAAGTGCACAACACTTTCAACATATGTGATCTTTCTCTAGTGGATGCAATTGAGGATGACCAAAATGTCAAATTTGAGGTCAAATTCCTCTCAAGATGGAGAGGATGATACGGGTGTACCAAGCTGTCCAACAAGTTCTACAAGCTGTCCAACAAGTTCACGACCATTCACACGTAGCCAAGCTCGGGAGTTATAAGAACTCCAAGCTATGTTCATGCAAATGGTCGTGTGTGAATTGGTACTTGAGCCTTCCAATGGATTAAATGTTTTTAAGTGTGAAGAGGAGCCTTGAAGTGTAATAAACATACACTCCAAGGCCACCCCTTGGCAAGGGTAGGATGGTCATTTGTTATCTCTCTTTGTGGACTAATATAAATAGATAGTGTTAGGGTTATTTTGGAGTTAGTTCATTCATGATATTTTGAGAACACAAGACTTGTAATATTTTGAACTTCTCTCTTCCATTGGAGAAGCTCGAAACTGAAATTCCCAATTGGACTGACACTTTGATACACTACTAACTTGGAGCGTATCAAATCTGCCACAAAATCAGTCCAAACACACTACAATTCCGAGAGCTTGAAGATAACAACTCCAATATGTGAAGACAACAACAATCACAAAATTTTGAAGGAATACCAACACCAAAACAGTAGCTACACAAGGAGAACAAGAAGATAACAATAACATTAAACAATGGTTCAACAACACACGATGATAGATTACAAAGAGTACAATGTTAACAACAAGAACAACAAATGGTAGTAACTATAGTGAATCGAAAATCAGCCCCACACGGCTTCACTAAGTTACTACAAAGTTTCAAGAGTACAAAATGAAAGATAGTAACTTGACACAAAGATATCATAGAATCTATGAACCCTAACTTGAAGATAGGACCCTAAGACCAAAAGATTTCAGTACCAAGTTCTTACTTAGACCAAGAGGAACTCATGAAGCTCAAGATCTCAAGTTTCTAGCCAAGAAACAATACAAGTGTAACTACACTTGTTGGACAGATTTCAGGTTCTACTCTCAAGAACAAGAGAGAGAGAAATATTCAATGTTACAAGACTTGTTGTTGTGAAATATGAAGAATGAACTAACTGCTGAAAATAACCCTAATAGCGTCTATTTATATTACACACAAAATGAAGGAGAAATGACCTTCCTACCCTTCAGTCATGGGGTGCCCTTAGAGTGTAATTTATTACACTTCAAGGCTCATTTTCACACTTAAAAACATTGAAGCTCTTTGGCGGATCAAGTACCAACTCACACGCAGCCATTTGCATGAACATGGCTTGTAGTTTTTGTAACTCCCGAGCTTGGCTTCGTGTGAATGGTCGAGAACGTATTGGACAGCTTTGTACACCCGTATCATCCTCTCCATCTTGAGAGGAATTTGACCTCAAATTCAGCATTTGGTCATCCTCAACCGCATCCAGTAGAGAAAGATCACACACGTTGAAAGTGTTGTGCACTTGGTATTCCAGGGGAAGGTCAATCTTGTAGGCATTATCATTGATCTGTTCAAGTACTTGGAATGGACCATCACCTCTTGGCATCAATTTGGACTTTCTTTGAGATGGAAACCTATCCTTTCTAAGGTGAACCCACACCCAATCTCCCGGTTCATGAATGAGTTTCTTTCTCCCCTTGTTGACTCTCCTTGCAATGTCTTGATTTTTCTTCTCAAGTCGAAGCCGCACCTTCTCATGTAACTTCTTCATCGAATCTTCCCGCTTGCTTCCATCTAAGCTAATCATAACATCACTAGGCAAAGGAGTTAAATCCAAAGGAGTAAGGGGGTTGAGGCCATATATGCACTCAAAGAGAGTCATTCCCGTACTTGAGTGTATGACACGGTTATATGCAAACTCAATCAATGGTAGGTGTTCCTCCCAAGAAGTCAATTTTCAATGTAGCATAGCACCCAAAGTCCTATTTACTACTTCCATTTGACCATCAGTTTGTGGGTGGCAAGATGTAGAGAATAACAACTTGGTTCCAAGCCTACCCCACATGGATTTCCAAAAGTGACTTAGGAACTTAGAGTCCCTATCACTCACAATGGTCCTCGGAACACCATGCAACTTGACAACATTATCAACAAACAAAGAGGCCACACTAGGTGCATCATCACATTTAAAGCATGGAATAAAGTGTGCCATCTTAGAAAATCGATCGACCACAACAAAGATACTGTCCCGACCTCGTCTAGTCCTAGGGAACCCTTACACGAAATCCATAGATATGTCAAGCCAAGGGCGTAAAGGAGTGGGAAGCGGGGTGTACAACCCATGAGGTAGGAAGCCGCGATTTGGCTCCTTTGCAATCTATGCATTGGCCACAAATTTTGGCCACATCCTTGTGCATTTTTGGCCAATAAAATTGCTCCTCCAATATTCCAAGGGTCTTTTCGATCCCAAAGTGACCCATTAGACCGCCATTGTGTGCTTCCCTCACAAATAACTCTCTCCAAGAACTGGAGGGTACACACAATCGTCTACCTTTAAACAAGTATCCCTCAAACTTGGCATAGGGATTTGAACCCCTAGACGAATCCCACTTGTCCCTACCCATTTCTTCGCATTCCCTAAAGATAGGAGTAAAGTGAGGGTCCTCGGGATACAATTCTTTCAAACTCTCAAAACCCATTAATTTTGAAGATAATGTTGACACAAGAACATGTTTTCTAGAAAAAGCATCGGCTACTACGTTGTCCTTACCCTTTTTGTATTGAATAACATAAGGGAAAGTTTCAAGAAACTCAATCCATTTTGCATGCCGCTTGTTAAGCTTGTCTTGTGCCCGAAGATACTTCAAGGATTCATGGTCCGTTCGGATCACGAACTCCTTGGGCCACAAATAGTGCTGCCAAGTGGCCAAAGCTCGAATAAAGGCATACAACTCTAGATCGTACGTGGAGTAGTTTAGAGTTGCTCCTTTGAGCTTTTCACTAAAATAAGCAATGGGTTTTAAATCTTGCATCAAAACAGCCCCTATGCCCACTTTACTAGCATCGCACTCAACTTCGAATGTCTTATCAAAGTTGGGCAATTGTAATAAAGGCGCGGAAACGAGCATAGCTTTCAAGGTTTCAAAAGCCTTAGCTTGCTCTTCACCCCACTTGAAGGGTTGGTCTTTTCGAATGATCGCGGTCAAAGGAGCGGCTATGGGGCTGAATCCTTTGACAAACCTTCTATAAAAACTAGCTAACCCGTGGAAGCTTCTTACTTCGCTAATGGTTTGCGGGGTTGGCCAATTTTTGATAGCATCTATCTTGGATTCATCCACTTCGACCCCTCTTGAACTAACAACAAAACCCAAGAAAATAACTTCATTAACACCAAAAGAGCACTTCTCCAGACTTGCATACAAACTTTCCTTTCTAAGGACATCAAACACACATTGTAAATGCATCACATGCTTATCAATGGACTTACTATAGACCAAGACATCATCAAAGTAAACAACAACAAACTTTCCAATAAATGGCTTCATGATTCATTAGCCTCATGAAAGTACTTGGAGCATTTGTTAGGCCGAATGGCATAACCATCCATTCATAGAGACCAAATTTAGTCTTGAAGGCAGTTTTCCATTCATCACCGGGTTGCATTCTTATTTGGTGATAGCCACTCCTTAAATCAATCTTGGAAAATAAACACGAACCATTTAATTCATCAAGCATATCATCTAACCTAGGGATAGGGTGCCGATATTTTACCGTAATCTTATTGATGGCTTGGCAGTCCACACACATACGCCATGTTCCATCTTTCTTAGGCACCAGTAGTACCGGAACCGCGCACGGACTCATGCTCTCCTTGATTTTGTTGAGGAGTTCCTCAACTTGACGCTGCAATTCTTTGGTGTCCGTAGGGTTGCTTCTGTAAGCCGGCTTATTTGGCAATTGTGAGCCCGGCACAAAGTCATTTTGATGCTCAATTCCCCGAAGCGGGGGCAATCCTTGCGGAAGTTCTTTAGGAAATACATCTTCATAATCCTGCAACACACAAGAAATCAAAGGAGAAATAGAAGAATTAGTGGGGTTATTATTAAAACAATGAGCCAAAAGAAGCATAGGCATGTCCACATCATAATCCAAGAAGAGTTCCTTCTTTCTAGCCAACATCACCATGTTTTCTTGCCCATTTGATGTTGAGGCAGTCCCGGAAATCCCTACTGCCCCACCCACGGTTTTCCCCTTCTTTTCACCATTTTTGGGTTTCTTTCCCTTCTCCTTCAACTCCCTCATCTTTTGATGTAATTCATTCACTTGTGGTGGAAAAAGAGGATAAAGAGTGACCTTTCGACCATCCTTCTCAAGTGAATATCGGTTGGTCCTCCCATCATGTTTGGTAGACCTATCATATTGCCAAGGTCTACCTAACAACAAATGACATGCTTGCATTGGTATCACATCACAAAGTACTTTGTCTTGGTAGTTCCCTACCTTAAACCGTATCACACATTGCCTCATGACCTTCAATTCACCGTATTCGTTCAACCATTGCAACTTGTAAGGGTAGTATGAAGTGTAGTTGGTAATTTCAGAAAGTTCACCATATCAACACTAACGACATTCGCACAACTACCACTATCAATCACCAAAGTGCACACATTCCCCTTCACAAGGCATTTAGTATGGAATAGATTTTCCCTTTGGCTAGGGTCATCTATTGCCTTACTAATCATAGCGCGTCTAACTACAAAGTTTGGAACAACTCACTCCCCTTCTTGTGGGTAAATAAATTCACCATCATCATTATCATCATCAAGTGGCCTATTTCCAGTTTCCTCTCCATCTTGAGGGTCGGCCTCATCCTCCTCTTTTTCAAGACCCACCTCCTCACCAAGGTAATACAATCTCCCTTCCCGCAGTATCACGTTGCGTCGATTTGGACATTCATTGGATTTATGTCCCCAACCTTGGCACTTGAAACATTGGAATCCTTTTGGGTTTGGATACTTGTGAACTTCTTGTTTTAGAGGAATTTTGTGGACTGTTTTGGGCTCGGGCAGCCTTGTAGTGGTGGGTTGGTCCTTGTTTTTGGGCCAACCCGAAGAGGATTGAACCAAGTCCTTGCTTCTAGGCCAACCCAAGATGGATTGTCCCCTTGCCTTGAGAGACGACCTCTTTTTAAGCTCCCTTTCAATCTCAAGAGCCGCTTGGAAAATACCTTCAACGGTATCAAATTTGTGAAGTGTCAAATAAGTGGATATCTCTTTGTTCAACCCACACTTGAATCGGATGATGTCATGACTGATTTGTTCCCCACGATGATCAAGTTTCAACATGATTTGTTGAAACTCATCATAATATGCCATCACACTTTTATTGCCTTGACGCAAGTTGTACAATCTAGCAAGCAATTCATGGCAATAACTCTCGGGAAGGTACCGTTGCCTCATCAAGTACCTTAACCGAAACCAAGGTGGTGGCGCCCATCAACTAATTCATCACCAAAACGCTTGACGTACTCCCACCAAGTGTTGGCATAACACTCAAAATGAGCTATGGCATAACAACTTTTCTTTTCTTCCGAGATATCATTAACTTGAAAAACTTTGTCACAAGCTGATTCCCATGCTAAGTAGGCCTCGGGGTCACTTTCACCCTTAAAGATAGGTAAGCTCAATTTGATGGTATTGATGCCTACGTCTCTTTCTTGGTGTCGATTTCCCCTTTCTCCATACCCTCGGTACCTCCTTGGATCAACACGGCCCCTTCTTAGCTCCTCCTCTCTCATGTAAGCATCATCAAAGGCTCCATATCCATCATACTCCTCTCTACCATGTTCCTCAAAGTGAGCTGGTCGGTTTTGGTGAATTGGAATCTGATTTGGAGGCATTGGGATTTGTGGAGGTGATGGTCTTTGATTTGATGGAGTTTGGTAAGGTACGTTCAGATTTTGTGGATGTAATGGATGGCTACATCCTTCTTGTGGAATTGGAGGAGTTTGGGAATGGGTGGTCTATTCGCTTCTTGGTTTGGAGGGAAAGTAGTGGTATGATTTGTGGCATTTAGTGGGGCTAGAGGTGGATTCATTATTTGGTGCAATGTTTCTGGTGAGATAGTTGTGGATGAAGTTCTTTCATGCCGACTTGAAGGAATATGATGAGGAGTGGATGGACGAGAGTTCCTTTGACTCTCCACTTGCTCCAATCTCCCACTTATCGTAGTCAAATCTCCCCTCATTGCCCCAACTTCCGTGTTTAACCTCTCTAAACTTCTGGTAATGGCCTCAAGTGTGGCCTTCATTGTGTCTTGTTCAGTAGTACCCCCACTTTGGGATGTGCTTCCTTCCATGTCAAGGTGTTACCTACACAATCAGCAAACAAGTTAGCGTTAAACCTCTCCTCACTCACACTCTCTCGGTTCACTCACACTTGAGCTCCACAAATGTTGTAGATTGGCTAGTAACCGTGAATCCTTAAGATATGATTAAAGCTCTTGTCCGGAGTGGATTCTTGTTTGAAACTCAAAGAATTCTCGACGGACTGGAGTTAAGAAGTTACAACGTATTCAAATGAATAAAAGCACCCAACTAAATGTGGACACGAACAAGAGAATTCAAAAGGACTAATTGACAACCTAGTAGGAGTGTACTAGCATGTTAATTAGTTCTAGAACAAGTAATGAAACTAAGAATCAACAATTAGAAACTACAAAACCTAAATATGAGCTTATTAATGACGTGAACAGTAGCCAATGGGTGACGTGAACAGTAGCAAATGGGTGACATGGCAGCATGCAATTGGTCTTGGTCCCACACAATTTAAGTACCAATTCTGAAATTTAAATCTTTACACAATTTGGAAAGGATGACAATTGGTCTTGGAGGGAAAACATAAATCTTGAAATAAGAAAAGTACCTTGTCCCACAACACTAGGTTCTTGAAATAAGAAAAAGGTATCTTGTCACACAACACTAGGTTCTTGAAATAAGAAAAAGGTATCTTGTCACAAAATACTAGGTTCTTGAAATAAGAAAAAGTTGCTGAAAAGTAGAAGCTTAGTTTAAGAAATGATGGGTTCAAGGCTTCACACAACATGCTTTACAATTTTCAGCTTCAACTCTTGAATTTATATCACACTTTTTGGTTGTCTAAAGTTGTAAGAAAAGATGAAGAACTTGATGAACACCACAAAAACCTTCAAGAACTCAACAACAACTTCTTCAAAAACACAACACAACACCACCAATTGTCAACAACAAGTAACAACAAACAGCCTGCCACAAGGCACCACAACTATGGTCAATATTATAAGCTCAATCTTTAGATCTTGACACCTTTAGTGTTGGTGAGAAAGAAACCAACACTAGAAACACTCCATACAAGCAAAATACTACAAGATCTAGCCAAAAAAACAAGAAAATCTCGGCCCATACAACAACACATCACAATTTTTGGCCAAGAACACAAAGGTAGTAGATTTGACTATTTCTGGAATTTTCAGATTTCAGTTTTTTTTTTGTAGTTTTCAAGTCTCAAGCCCAAGATTGATCTTGTTAGAACAAAATCAAAGATGGCTTTGATACCAAATGATACACTACTAACTTGGAGCGTATCAAATCTGCCACAAAATCAGTCCAAACACACTACAATTCCGAGAGCTTGAAGATAACAACTCCAATATGTGAAGACAACAACAACCACGAAATTTTGAAGGAATACCAACACCAAAACAGTAGCTACACAAGGAGAACAAGAAGATAGCAATAACATTAAACAATGGTTCAACAACACAAGATGATAGATTACAAAGAGGACAATGTTAACAACAAGAACAACAAATGGTAGTAACTATAGTGAATCGAAAATCAGCCCCACACGGCTTCACTAAGTTACTACAAAGTTTCAAGAGTACAAAATGAAAGATAGTAACTTGACACAAAGATATCTAGAATCTATGAACCCTAACTTGAAGATAGGACCCTAAGACCAAAAGATTTCAGTACCAAGTTCTTACTTAGACCAAGAGGAACTCATGAAGCTCAAGATCTCAAGTTTCTAGCCAAGAAACAACACAAGTGTAACTACACTTGTTTGACAGATTTTAGGTTCTACTCTCAAGAACAAGAGAGAGAGAAATATTCAATGTTACAAGACTTGTTGTTGTGAAATATAAAGAATGAACTAAGTGCTGAAAATAACCCTAATAGCATCTATTTATATTACACACAAAATGAAGGACAAATGACCTTCCTACCCTTCAGTCATGGTGATACGGTTGGGGCAGCCTCCACAGGTACACGGCCTTTCACACGAAGCCAAGCTCGGGAATTACAAGAACTCCAAGCTTTGTTCATGCAAATGGCCGTGTGTGAGTTGGTGATTGAACCAACCAAGGACCTAAACGTTTTTATGTGTGAAGAGAGGTCTTAATGTGTAATAAACTACTCTTCAAGGTTGGCACAAGAAGCAAGGGCGGATGGGTCATTTTACCCCTTTTGTTTGTAGTATAAATAGAACATGTTAGAGAGTTATTCCTTAGTTTTTGGAATGCTGATTTTGTAACCTAAAAACACTAAACATTTCTCTCTCTTTTCCACTCTTAGAAGCCGCCCCTATTATCTCACAAGTAGAGGGATACTTGTGTTGTCTCTTTGGCTAGAAACAAGGGTTTTGAGGTCGTTGAGTGCCTCTTGGTCCTCGTAAGAACTTGGTGTTTATATTCATTAGACTTAGGGTCCTCTCTTGATGTAGGGTTCTTAGTTTCTTGAATGTTATATGTCAAGTTATCTATCTTTCTTTATCTTGTTGTTGTTGTTGATTTTGTTATCTTAAAGTCTAGTGAAGCCGTGTGGGGCTCTTTTCGATTCACTAGCATTGTTATCTATCTTGTTGTTCTTGTGTTGTTGGACGGAAAAGCCGAAACTTAAACTTGTTGTTCTTGTGTTGTTGGACTGAAATCCGAGCCTACTTGAAGCTCTTGGTGTTGTTGGTTTGATTTTGTATCATTTGGTATCAAAGCGAGACCGGTTGTGTTCCAACATAACCCATCTTGGGCTAGTTCACGGCTTAAACAAACAACACCAAAAAGAAATTCTGAAAATCTGTCCATTAAAAGTTGAAACCAAGAATGATGTTGTATGTTTAGATCTAGGTGTTATTTTGCTTGTTTAGTGAGTTTCTATTGTTGGTTTCTTTCTCACCAACACTAAGGTGTCTAGATCCAAAAGTTGAGCTTGAAAACTTGAACATTGTGTAGTGACTTGAAGTGGCCGAAAGTTGTATGTTGTTGATAACCAAAAGAAAAATCGGTGGTTGTGTGTTTATGTGCTAAAGAAGTTGATGAAGTTTGTTGAGGTGTTCATCTTTTGAACTTGTTCATCTTGTTCATCTTGTTGTGTGCTCAAGTTGTAAGACAAGCTATAAAGTTGTTGTGAAAGACTTGCACCCATCACCTTCTAGTCTTGTCAATCACTTTTCCCTAATTCAAGGAGCCTTGTTTTGTGGGATTAGTCAACCAAACCTCACTTTCTTGAGTTTGAAAAGGGGTGAAATACTACAAGATTTTATTTTTCCCACCAAAACACTTTGCAAACTATAACAAGTTGTGTGAATATTAACACAAAACAAAAAAAAAAAAGAGAAGAAGAACGTGTGGGACCATTGCATGCTGCCACGTCACTATAAGCTCAACTTAGGATATTCTTTGGTTGCTAATTGTTGATCCTTGGTTTCCCTTACTTGGTCCTAGAACTAATTAACAAACTAGTACGTTCCTACTAGGTTGTCAACTAGTTCCTTGAACCGTTTGATCGTGTCAACGATTATTTGAGTGCTTTTATTCGTTTGAATGAATTGCTGATTTTTGACTCTAGTCCGGCAAGAATTCTTTGAGTCTTCAAACAAGAATCCATTCCGGATAAGAGCTTACTCATACCTTAAAAATTTCACGGTTACTAGCCAATTATACAACACTTGTGGAACACGAACTTGTGGTGATCTAAAGCGGATAATATCTTGACAATGGAAGGAGCTACGTCTCATAATGTGGATACTAATGCCCTTGATTCTATGAGGGTCACTCTTGAGGCCGTTACCCGGACACTTGAAAGGTTGAATTCGGAATTTGGGGCCGTGAGAGGGGACTTGGCAGCAATAAAGGGGGAAGTGTCGACTATTAGTGGGAGATTAGAACAAGTGGAGAGTCAAAGGAACTCTCGTCCTTCTACTCCTCTACATGTATCTACCAATGGTCATGATAGGACCTCCTCCGCAACCATCACCCCCGAAACAGTCCACCAAATGCTAAATGCACCCCAAGCTCCACTAAATACCGCAAGCCAAACTACCTATTTTCCTCCAAACCGAGACCCCACTAGACCACTACATTTCCAAGCCCCTCCAATTCCGCAAGAGGGATTTGGACGCCAAGTACCTCCACTAAATCCGAACCCTCCATTCCAAGCTCCATTAACCCAAAGACCGCAAATTCCAAATCCTCCGAATCAAAACGGCCAAGGCCGACCTGATACAAAATCAAACCAACAACACCAAGAACTACAAGTAGGTTCGAATTTCAGTCCAACAACACAAGAACAACAAGTTTAATTTTCAGTTTTTCAGCTCAACAACACAAGAACAACAAGATGAACAACAATGCTAGTGAATCGAAAAGAGCCCCACACGGCTTCACTAGACTTGAAGATAACAAAATCAACAACAACAACAAGATAAGGAAAGATAGATAACTTGACATATAACATTCAAGAAACTAAGAACCCTAACATCAAGAGAGGACCCTAAGTCTAATGAATGTAAACACCAAGTTCTTACGAGGACCAAGAGGCACTCAACAACCTCAAAACCCTTGTTTCTAGCCAAAGAGACAACACAAGTATCCCTCTACTTGTGAGGTATTGGTGGCGGCTCCCAAGAGTGGAAATGAGAGAGAGAAATGTTTAGTGTTTAGGTTACAAAATCAGATTTCAAAAACTAGAGACTAACTCTCTAACATGTTCTATTTATACTACAAACAAAAGGGGTAAAATGACCCATCCGCCCTTGCTTCTTGTGTCAACCTTGAAGAGTAGTTTATTACATATTAAGTCCCCTCTTCACACATAAAAACGTTTAGGTCCTTGATTGGTTCAATCACCAACTCACACACGGCTACTTGCATGAACAAAGCTTGGAGTTGTTGTAATTCCCGAGCTTGGCTTCGTGTGAAAGGCCGTGTACGTGTGGAGGCTTTCCCAACCGTATCATCCTCTCCATCTTGAGAGGAATTTGACCTCAAATTCAGCATTTGGTCATCTTCCACCGCATCAACGAGGGAGAGATCACCAACGTTGAAAGTGTTGTTGATACAAGATCAAACCAACAACACCAAGAGCTACAAGTAGGTTCGGATTTCAGTCCAACAACACAAGAATAACAAGTTCAATTTTCAGTTTTCAGCACACAACAAGAGAGCAAATAGATGAACAAGAATGCTAGTGAATCGAAAGTAGCCCCACACGGCTTCACTAGTCTTTAAAGATAACAAAATTAACAACAACAACAACAACAAGATAAAGAAAAGATAGATAACTTGACATATAACATTCAAGATACTAAGAACCCTAACATCAAGAGAGGACCCTAAGTCTAGAGAATGTAAACACCAAGTTCTTACAAGGACCAAGAGGCACTCAAAGACCTCAAAACCCTTGTTTCTAGCCAAAGATACAACACAAGTATTCCTCTACTTGTGAGATGTTGGAGGCGGCTCCAAGAGTGGAAGAGAGAGGAAATGTTGTGATATTTTAGGTTACAAAAATCAGATTTCAAAAACTATCTAATAACTCTCTCACATCTTCTATTTATACTACAAAAGGAAAGGGGTAAAATGACTCATCCGCCCTTGCTTCTTGTGCCAACCTTGGAGAGTAGTTTATTACACATTAGGACCCCTCTTCACACATAAAAACGTTTAAGTCCTTGGTTGGTTCAATCACCAACTCACACACGGCCATTTGCATGAACAAAGCTTGGAGTTTTTGTAATTCCCGAGCTTGGCTTCGTGTGAAAGGCCGTGTGGCTGTCCTAACCGTATCATCCTCTCCATCTTGAGAGGAATTTGGCCTCAAATTCAGCATTTGGTCATCTTCAACCGCATCCACGAGGGAGAGATCACCAACGTTGAAAGTGTTGTGCACTTGATATTCCGGTGGAAGGTCAATCTTGTAGGCGTTGTCATTGATCCTCTCAAGTACTTGGAAAGGACCATCACCCCTTGGCAGCAATTTGGACTTCCTATGAGCTGGAAACCGGTCTTTTCGAAGATCCACCCACACCCAATCTCCGGGTTCAAGCACAAGCCTTCTTCTCCCTTTGTTTGCCCTTTTGGCAATCTCTTGATTCTTCTTTTCAAGCTTGATCCGCACCGTCTCATGCATTTTCTTCATTGCCTCGGCTCTTTTGTTTCCATCTAAGCTGGTCATGAGATCACTAGACAAAGGAGTGAGATCTAAAGGGGTAAGGGGATTCAGGCCGTAAACACATTCAAAGGGAGTCATTCCCGTGCTCGAATGTATTACCCGGTTGTAGGCAAATTCCACTAAGGGTAGGTGATCTTCCCATGAAGTCAGTTTACCTTTAACCATAGAACGTAGCATAGACCCTAAGGTTCTATTTACTACCTCCGTTTGGCCATCGGTTTGTGGGTGGCAAGACGTGGAGAAAAGTAACTTCGTTCCAAGCCTACCCCACATGGACTTCCAAAAGAGACTTAGGAACTTGGAGTCCCTATCGCTCACAATAGTCCTCGGTACCCCGTGAAGCTTGACAACATGTTCAACAAATAATGAAGCTACACTACTAGCATCCTCGGTTTTAGTACATGGAATAAAATGAGCCATTTTAGAGAATCTATCAACAATAACAAAAATGCTATCTCGGCCCTTTCTAGTCCTTGGCAGCCCCAAAACAAAATCCATCGAGATGTCCAACCAAGGCCTAAGGGGAGTAGGGAGTGGGGTGTATAATCCTTGGGGTAAGAGACGAGATTTCTCACTCCGGCAGGCCACGCATTGACTACAAATTTTAGTGACGTCTTTGCGCATTTTGGGCCAATAGAAGTTCTCCTCTAAGATTCCGAGGGTCTTGTCTACCCCAAAGTGACCCATGAGGCCTCCGTCATGGGCCTCCCTTACAAATAATTCCCTCCAAGAACTAGAAGGAACACACAACCTCCTCCCTTTGAACAAATACCCATCGAACCGAGATTAGGAGGAATGGTTATTCTCCTTGAGCCAACGGTCCCTTCCCCACTCTTCGCATTCCCTAAAAATAGGAGCAAAGGTAGGATCCTCGGGATACAACAACCGCAAGCTCTCAAAACCCATCAATTTCGAAGACAAGGTAGCAACAAGCACATGCTTCCTAGACAAGGCATCGGCAACAACATTTTCCTTTCCCCTTTTGTAATGAATTACATAAGGGAAAGTCTCGATGAACTCAATCCACTTAGCATGACGCCTATTCAACTTGTCTTGGCTCTTAAGGTGTTTCAACGACTCATGATCCGTTCGTATCACAAACTCCTTAGGCCACAAATAATGTTGCCAATTTCCCAAAGCTCTAACAAGGGCGTACAACTCCAAATCATAAGTTGAGTAATTAAGAGTTGCCCCTTTGAGCTTTTCACTGAAATAAGCAACGGGCTTACCTTCTTGCATCAAAACAGCCCCGATACCAACTTTACTAGCATCACACTCTATTTCAAACATCTTATCAAAATCGGGCAATTGCAATAAAGGCGCCGAGATGAGCGTAGCTTTCAAGGCCTCAAAAGCCCTAGCTTGCTCATCACCCCATTTAAAGGGTCCGTCCTTTCTAATTACCTCGGTCAAGGGGGCTGCTATGGAACTAAATCCTTTGACAAACCTCCTATAAAAGCTTGCCAACCCGTGGAAACTTCGGATTTCTCCAATAGTTTTAGGGGTCGGCCAACTTCGGATAGAGTCTATCTTGGAATCGTCCACTTCCACACCCCGTGAGCTCACGACAAAACCCAAGAATATAACTTTATCAACACCAAAAGAACACTTCTCCATGTTGGCATACAGCTTCTCCTTTCGGAGCACATCAAACACACATCTCAAATGCATTACATGATCATTAATAGATTTACTATACACCAACACATCATCAAAGTAAACCACCACAAACTTTCCAATATAAGGCTTCATTACATGATTCATTAGCCTCATAAATGTGCTAGGAGCATTGGTAAGGCCGAAGGGCATGACCAGCCACTCATATAGACCGAATTTGGTCTTGAATGCGGTCTTCCACTCATCACCGGGTTGCATGCGAATTTGGTGATAGCCGCTCCTAAGGTCCACTTTAGAAAACAAACAAGATCCGTGGAGCTCATCTAACATATCATCAAGTCTAGGAATTGGATGACGATACCTTATAGTGATTTTGTTGATGGCTCTACAATCGACGCACATGCGCCAAGTTCCGTCCTTCTTTGGTACCAAAAGCACCGGAACAGCACACGGACTCATGCTTTCCTTGATGTATCCCTTGTTGAGAAGCTCCTCAACTTGCCTCTCAAGCTCCTTAGTGTCCATGGGATTGCTCCTATAGGCCGGTTTGTTTGGAAGTTGTGAACCCGGCACCAAATCAATTTGGTGCTCAATTCCCCGAAGTGGGGGCAATCCTTGCGGAAGTTCTTGAGGAAATACATCTTCATACTCCTGCAACGCACAAGAAATCAAAGGGGAAATGGAAGAATTAGTGGGGTTAGTATTAAAACAATGGGCCAACAGTAACATCGGCTTGTTTTCATCATGGTCCACGAAGAGTTCTTTCCTCCTAGCCAACATCACTACGTTTTCCATCTCCTTTGTGGTTGGGACAGATTCGGATGGCCCTACTTCCTCACCTACGGCATCCCCCCCCTTTTCTCCTTTCCCGGTTTCCTTTCCCTTTCCTTTTAACTCTCTCATCTTTTGATGCCACTCATGTACTTGGGAGGGTGAAAGAGGGTGAAGTGTGACCTTTCGGCCATCCTTCTCAAGCGTATACCGGTTGGACCTCCCATCGTGTTTAGTAGACCTATCATATTGCCATGGTCTACCTAACAACAAGTGACATGCTTGCATTGGGATCACGTCACAAAGCACTTCATCGTGGTAGTTTCCTACCTTAAACCGAATCACACATTGCCTTGCGACCCTTAATTCACCACAATCGTTCAACCATTGTAGCTTGTAAGGACTAGTGTGTGGTGTAGTTGGCAGCTTCAAGAAATTTACCATAGCTTGGCTCGCAACATTCGTACAACTACCACTATCAATCACCAAGGTGCACACACTCCCCTTTACAAGACACTTAGTATGGAATAGATTTTCCCTTTGACTCGGGTCATCTATCGCCTTACTAATCATGACACGTCTAACCACAAAGTTAGGAACCACACACTCCCCTTCTTGGGGATAGGCATCTTCACTACCATCTAATTCATCATCATTCGGCCCATTTTCAGCTTCCTCTCCATCTTGAGGCTCGGCCTCATCCTCCCCCCTTTCGGAAACCACCTCCTCACCAAGGTAGTACACTTTCCCTTCTCGTAGGATCACATTGCGCCGGTTCGGACATTCATTGGCCTTATGCCCCCAACCTTGGCACTTGAAGCATTGGAATCCCTTTGGGTTGGGATATTTGTGAGCCTCCGGTTTCGGAGGGAATTTAGGGACTGTTTTGGACTCGTAGTGGACTGTTTTGGACTCGGGCAGCTTCGTAGGGGCGGGTTGGTCCTTGTTTTTGGGCCAACCCGAGGGAGCTTGTACCCTTGCCTTGAAGGATGATCTCTCCTTAAGTTCCCTTTCAATCTCTAGGGCCGCTTGGAATATACCGTCGATGGTTTCAAACCGATGAAGGGTCAAATGAGTGGAGATCTCTTTGTTCAACCCACACTTGAACCGGATGATGTCATGACTGATTTGCTCCCCACGATGATCAAGTTTCAACATGAGTTGTTGGAACTCGTCAAAATAGGCCATCACACTCTTGCCCCCTTGCCGCAAGCCATATAACCTAGCAAGCAACTCATGACGATATCTCTCGGGAAGGTATCGTTGTCTCATCAAATACCTCAACCGAAACCAAGGTGGTGGCTGCCCATCGACTAATTCATTACCAAATCGTTTAACATACTCCCACCAAGTGTTAGCATAGCCCTCGAGGTGAGCTATAGCGTAGCAACTCTTCTTTTCGTCCGAGATGTCATTAACTTGGAAAACTTTGTCACAAGCCGATTCCCAAGTTAAGTAGGCCTCGGGATCACTTTCACCCTTAAAGATGGGTAGGCTCAACTTGATGGTGTTGATGCCTACGTCTCTCTCTTGGTGTCGGTTTCCCCTATCTCCATACCCCCGGTATCTCCTAGGTTCTCCTCGACCCCCTCTTAACTCCTCCTCCCTCATATAAGCATCATCAAAGGCTCCATCTCCTTCATACTCCCCTCTACCGTATCCTTCAAAGTGGGCTGGTCGGCCTTAGCCGTTTTGAGTCGGAGGATTTGGAATTTGCGGTCTTTGGGTTAATGGAGCTTGGAATGAAAGGTTCGGATTTAGTGGAGGTACTTGTCGTCCAAATCCCTCTTGTGGAATTGGAGGGGCTTGGAAATGTAGTGGTCTAGTGGAGTCTCGGTTTGGAGGAAAATAGGTAGTTTGACTTACGGTATTTAGTGGAGCTTGGGGTGCATTTAGCATTTGGTGGACTGTTTCGGGGGTGATGGTTGCGGAGGAGGTCCTATCATGACCATTGGTAGATACGTGTAGAGGAGTAGAAGGACGAGAGTTCCTTTGACTCTCCACTTGTTCTAATCTCCCACTAATAGTCGACACTTCCCCCTTTATGGCTGCCAAGTCCCCTCTCACGGCCCCAAATTCAGAATTCAACCTTTCAAGTGTCCGGGTAACGGCCTCAAGAGTGACCCTCATAGAATCAAGGGCATTAGTATCCGCATTATGAGACGTAGCTCCTTCCATTGTCAAGATATTATCCGCTTTAGTTCACCACAAGTTCGTGTTCCACAAGTGTTGTATAATTGGCTAGTAACCGTGAAATTTTCAAGGTATGAGTGAGCTCTTATCCGGAATGGATTCTTGTTTGAAGACTCAAAGAATTCTTGCCGGACTAGAATCAAAAATCAGCAACTCATTCAAACGAATAAAAGCACTCAAATAATCGTTGACACGAACAAACGGTTCAAGGAACTAGTTGACAACCTAGTAGGAATGTACTAGTTTGTTAATTAGTTCTAGGACCAATTAAGGGAAACCAAGGATCAACAATTTGCAACCAAAGAATATCCTAAGTTGAGCTTATAGTGACGTGGCAGCATACAATGGTTCCACCCGTTCCTCTTATCTTTTTTTTTTTTTTGTTTTGTGTTAATATTCACACAACTTGTTATAGTTTGCAAAATGTTTTGGTGGGAAAAATAAAATCTTGTAGTCTTTCAACCTTTTCAAACTCAAGAAAGTGGTGTTTGGTTGACCAATCCCACAAAACAAGGCTCCTTGAATTAGGGAAAAGTGATTGACAAGACTAGAGGGTGAGGGGTGCAAGTCTTTCACAACAACTTTATAACTTGTCTTACAACTTGAGCACACAACAAGATGAACAAGATGAACAAGTTCAAAAGATGAACACCTCAACAAACTTCATCAACTTCTTTAGCACATAACACATAACCACCGATTTTTCTTTTGCTCATCAACAACATACAACCTTCGGCCACTTCAAGTCACTACTCAATGTTCAAGTTTTCAAGCTCAACTTTCGGATCTAGACACCTTAGTGTTGGTGAGAAAGAAACCAACACTAGAAACTCACTAAACAAGCAAAATAACGCCTAGGTCTAGACATGCAACATCATTCTCGGTTTTCAACCTTTAATGGACAGATTTTTCAGAACTTCCCTTTGGTATTGCTTGTTTAGACCGTGAACTAGCCCAAGATGAGTTATGTTGGAACACAACCGGTCTTGCTTTGATACCAAATGATACAAGATCAAACCAACAACACCAAGAGCTACAAGTAGGTTCGGATTTCAGTCCAACAACACAAGAATAACAAGTTCAATTTTCAGTTTTCAGCACACAACAAGAGAGCAAATAGATGAACAAGAATGCTAGTGAATCGAAAGTAGCCCCACACGGCGTCACTAGTCTTTAAAGATAACAAAATTAACAACAACAACAACAACAAGATAAAGAAAAGATAGATAACTTGACATATAACATTCAAGATACTAAGAACCCTAACATCAAGAGAGGACCCTAAGTCTAGAGAATGTAAACACCAAGTTCTTACAAGGACCAAGAGGCACTCAAAGACCTCAAAACCCTTGTTTCTAGCCAAAGATACAATACAAGTATTCCTCTACTTGTGAGATGTTGGAGGCGGCTCCAAGAGTGGAAGAGAGAGGAAATGTTGTGATATTTTAGGTTACAAAAATCAGATTTCAAAAACTATCTAATAACTCTCTCACATCTTCTATTTATACTACAAAAGGAAAGGGGTAAAATGACTCATCCGCCCTTGCTTCTTGTGCCAACCTTGGAGAGTAGTTTATTACACATTAGGACCCCTCTTCACACATAAAAACGTTTAAGTCCTTGGTTGGTTCAATCACCAACTCACACACGGCCATTTGCATGAACAAAGCTTGGAGTTTTTGTAATTCCCGAGCTTGGCTTCGTGTGAAAGGCCGTGTGGCTGTCCTAACCGTATCAGTTGTGCACTTGGTATTCCGGTGGAAGGTCAATCTTGTAGGCGTTGTCATTGATTCTCTCAAGTACTTGGAAAGGACCATCACCCCGTGGCAGAAACTTGGACTTCCTTTGAGCTGGAAACCGGTCCTTTCGAAGATGCACCCACACCCAATCTCCGGGTTCAAGCACAAGCCTTCTTCTTCCTTTGTTTACCCTTTTTGCAACCTCTTGGTTTTTCTTTTCAAGCTTGAGCCGCACTGTTTCATGCATTTTCTTCATTGCCTCGGCTCTTTTATCTCCATCTAAGCTGGTTATGAGATCACTAGACAAAGGAGTGAGATCTAAAGGGGTAAGGGGATTTAGGCCGTAAACACATTCAAAGGGAGTCATTCCCGTGCTCGAATGTATTACCCGATTGTATGCAAACTCCACCAAGGGTAGGTGATCTTCCCATGAAGTCAGCTTACCTTTAACCATAGAACGTAGCATAGACCCTAAGGTTCTATTTACTACCTCCGTTTGGCCATCGGTTTGTGGGTGGCAAGACGTGGAGAAAAGTAACTTCGTTCCAAGCCTACCCCACATGGACTTCCAAAAGAGACTTAGGAACTTGGAGTCCCTATCGCTCACAATAGTCCTCGGTACCCCGTGAAGCTTTACAACATGTTCGACAAATAATGAAGCTACACTACGAGCATCCTCGGTTTTAGCACATGGAATAAAATGAGCCATTTTAGAGAATCTATCAACAATAACAAAAATGCTATCTCGGCCCTTTCTAGTCCTTGGCAGCCCCAAAACAAAATCCATCGAAATGTCCAACCAAGGTCTAAGGGGAGTAGGGAGTGGGGTATATAATCCTTGAGGTAGGAGACGAGATTTCGCACTCCGGCAGGCCACGCATTGACGACAAATTTTAGTGACGTCTTTGCGCATTTTGGGCCAATAGAAGTTCTCCTCTAAGATTCCGAGGGTCTTGTCTACCCCAAAGTGCCCCATGAGGCCTCCGTCATGGGCCTCCCTCACGAACAATTCCCTCCAAGAACTAGAAGGAACACACAACCTCCTCCCTTTGAACAAATACCCATCGAACCGAGAGTAGGAGGAATGGTCATTCTCCTTAAGCCAACGGTCCCTTCCCCACTCTTCGCATTCCCTAAAGATAGGAGCAAAGGTAGGATCCTCGGGATACAACAACCGCAAGCTCTCAAAACCCATCAACTTCGAAGACAAGGTAGCAACAAGCACATGCTTCCTAGACAAGGCATCGGCAACAACATTTTCCTTTCCCCTTTTGTAATGAATTACATAAGGGAAAGTCTCGATAAACTCAATCCACTTAGCATGACGCCTATTCAACTTGTCTTGGCTCTTAAGGTGTTTCAACGACTCATGATTCGTTCGTATCACAAACTCCTTAGGCCACAAATAATGTTGCCAATTTCCCAAAGCTCTAACAAGGGCGTACAACTCCAAATCATATGTTGAGTAATTAAGAGTTGCCCCTTTGAGCTTTTCACTGAAATAAGCAACGGGCTTACCTTCTTGCATCAAAACAGCCCCGATGCCAACCTTACTAGCATCACACTCTACTTCAAACATCTTATCAAAATCGGGCAATTGCAATAAAGGCGCCGAGATGAGCGTAGCTTTCAAGGCCTCGAAAGCCCTAGCTTGCTCATCACCCCATTTAAAGGGTCCGTCTTTTCTAATTACCTCGGTTAAGGGGGCTGCTATGGAGCTAAATCCTTTGACAAACCTCCTATAGAAGCTTGCCAACCCGTGGAAACATCGGATTTCTCCAATAGTTTTAGGGGTCGGCCAACTTCGAATAGAGTCTATCTTGGAATCGTCCACTTCCACACCCCTTGAGCTCACGACAAAACCCAAGAATATGACCTTATCAACACCAAAAGAACACTTCTCCATGTTGGCATACAGCTTCTCCTTTCGGAGCACATCGAACACACATCTCAAATGCATTACATGATCATCAATGGATTTACTATATACCAACACATCATCAAAGTAAACCACCACAAATTTTCCAATTTAAGGCTTCATTACATGATTCATTAGCCTCATAAAGGTGCTAGGAGCATTAGTAAGGCCGAAGGGCATGACCAGCCACTCATATAGACCGAATTTGGTCTTGAATGCGGTCTTCCACTCATCACCGGGTTGCATGCGAATTTGGTGATAGCCACTCCTAAGGTCCACTTTAGAAAACAAACAAGACCCGTGGAGCTCATCTAACATATCATCTAGTCTAGGGATTGGATGACGATACCTTATAGTGATTTTGTTGATGGCTCTACAATCGACGCACATGCGCCAAGTTCCGTCCTTCTTTGGTACCAAAAGCACCGGAACAGCACACGGACTCATGCTTTCCTTGATGTATCCCTTGTTGAGAAGTTCCTCAACTTGTCTTTCAAGCTCCTTAGTGTCCATGGGATTGCTCCTATAGGCCGGTTTGTTTGGAAGTTGTGAACCCGGCACCAAATCAATTTGGTGCTCAATTCCCCGAAGTGGGGGCAATCCTTGCGGAAGTTCTTGAGGAAATACATCTTCATACTCCTGCAACACACAAGAAATCAAAGGGGAAATGGAAGAATTAGTGGGGTTAGTATTAAAACAATGGGCCCAAAGTAACATCGGCTTGTTTTCATCATGATCCACGAAGAGTTCTTTCCTCCTAGCCAACATCACTACGTTTTCCATCTCTCTTGTCGTTGGGACAGCCTCGGATGTCCCGACTTTCTCACCTACGGCACTCCCCCCCTTTTCTCCCTTCTCGGATTCCTTCCCCTTTCCCTTCAATTCTCTCATCTTTTGATGCCACTCGTTTACTTGGGAAGGTGAAAGAGGATGAAGGGTGACCTTTCGGCCATCCTTCTCAAGCATATACCGGTTGGTCCTCCCATCGTGTTTAGTAGACCTATCATATTGCCATGGCCTACCTAACAACAAGTGACATGCTTGCATTGGGATCACGTCACAAAGTACCTCATCGTGGTAGTTTCCCACCTTAAACCGAATCACACATTGTCTTGTGACCCTTAATTCACCACAATCATTCAACCATTGTAGCTTGTAAGGACTAGTGTGTGGTGTAGTTGGTAGCTTCAAGAAATTTACCATAGCTTGGCTCGCAACATTTGTACAACTTCAACTATCAATCACCAAGGTGCACACATTCTCCTTTATAAGACACTTAGTATGGAATAGATTTTCCCTTTGACTCGGGTCACCTATCGCCTTACTAATCATGACACGTCTAACCACAAAGTTTGGAACCACACACTCCCCTTCTTGTGGATAGACATCTTCACTACCGTCTACTTCATCATCATTCGGTCCATTTTCAGCTCCCTCTCCATCTTGAGGCTCGGCCTCATCCTCCCCCCTTTCGGAATCCACCTCCTCACCAAGGTAGTATACCTTCCCTTCTCGTAGGATCACTTTGCGCCGGTTCGGACATTAATTGGCTTTATGCCCCCAACCTTGGCACTTGAAGCATTGGAACCCCTTTGGGTTGGGATATTTGTGAGCCTCCGGTTTCGGAGGAAATTTAGTGACTGATTTGGACTCGGGCAGCTTCGTAGGAGCGGGTTGGTCCTTGTTTTTGGTCCAACCCGAGGGAGTTGGTACCCTTGCCTTGAAGGATGATCTCTCCTTAAGTTCCCTTTCAATCTCAAGGGCCGCTTGGAATATACCGTCAATGGTTTCAAACCGGTGAAGGGTCAAGTGAGTGGAGATCTCTTTGTTCAGTCCGCACTTGAACCGGATGATGTCGTGGCTGATTTGCTCCCCACGATGATCAAGTTTCAACATGAGTTGTTGGAACTCGTCAAAGTAGGCCATCACATTCTTGCCTCCTTGCCGCAAGCCATATAACCTAGCAAGCAACTCATGACGATATCTCTCGGGAAGGTATCGTTGCCTCATCAAATACCTCAACCGAAACCAAGGTGGTGGCTGCCCATCGACTAATTCATTACCAAATCGTTTAACATACTCCCACCAAGTGTTAGCATAGCCCTCGAGGTGAGCTATAGCGTAGCAACTCTTCTTTTCGTCCGAGATGTCATTAACTTGGAAAACTTTGTCACACGCCGATTCCCAAGTTAAGTAGGCCTCGGGATCACTTTCACCCTTAAAGATGGGTAGGCTCAACTTGATGGTGTTGATGCCTACGTCTCTCTCTTGGTGTCGGTTTCCCCTATCTCCATACCCCCGGTATCTCCTAGGTTCTCCTCGACCCCCTCTTAACTCCTCCTCCCTCATATAAGCATCATCAAAGGCTCCATCTCCTTCATACTCCCCTCTACCGTATCCTTCAAAGTGGGCTGGTCGGCCTTGGCCGTTTTGATTCGGAGGGTTTGGAATTTGCGGTCTTTGGGTTAATGGAGCTTGGAATGGAAGGTTCGGATTTAGTGGAGGTACATGGCGTCCAAATCCCTCTTGTGGAATTGGAGGGGCTTGGAAATGTAGTGGTCTAGTGGAGTTTCGGTTTGGAGGAAAATAGGTAGTTTGGCTTGCGGTATTTAGTGGAGCTTGGGGTGCATTTAGCATTTGGTGGACTGTTTCGGGGGTGATGGTTGCGGAGGAGGTCCTATCATGGCCATTGGTAGATACATGTAGAGGAGTAGAAGGACGAGAGTTCTTTTGACTCTCCACTTGTTCTAATCTCCCACTAATAGTCGACACTTCCCCCTTTATTGCTGCCAAGTCCCCTCTCACGGCCCCAAATTCAGAATTCAACCTTTCAAGTGTCCGGGTAACGGCCTCAAGAGTGACCCTCATAGAATCAAGGGCATTAGTATCCGCATTATGAGACGTAGCTCCTTCCATTGTCAAGATATTATCCGCTTTAGTTCACCACAAGTTCGTGTGCCACAAGTGTTGTATAATTGGCTAGTAACCGTGAAATTTTCAAGGTATGAGTGAGCTCTTATCCGGAATGGATTCTTGTTTGAAGACTCAAAGAATTCTTGCCGGACTAGAGTCAAAAATCAGCAACTCATTCAAACGAATAAAAGCACTCAAATAATCGTTGACACGAACAAACGGTTCAAGGAACTAGTTGACAACCTAGTAGGAATGTACTAGTTTGTTAATTAGTTCTAGGACCAATTAAGGGAAACCAAGGATCAACAATTAGCAACCAAAGAATATCCTAAGTTGAGCTTATAGTGACGTGGCAGCATGCAATGGTTCCACCCGTTCTTCTTATCTCTTTTTTTTTTTTGTTTTTGTGTTAATATTCACACAACTTGTTATAGTTTGCAAAATGTTTTGGTGGGAAAAACAAAATCTTGTAGTCTTTCACCCTTTTCAAACTCAAAAAAGAGATGTTTGGTTGACTAATCCCACAAAACAAGGCTCCTTGAATTAGGGAAAAGTGATTGACTAGACAAAAGGTGATGGGTGCAAGTCTTTCACAACAACTTTATAACTTGTCTTATAGCTTGAGCACACAACAATATGAACAAGATGAACAAATTTAAAAGATGAACACCTCAACAATCTTCATCAACTTCTTTAGCACATAAACACAACATCCACCGATTTTATCTCCTTTTTTTTTTGTCAACAACAACATACAACTTTCGACCACTTCAAGTCACCACACAATGTTCAAGTTTTCAAGCTCAACTTTCGGATCTAGACACCTTAGTGTTGGTTAGAAAGAAACCAACACTAGAAACTCACTAAACAAGCAAAATAACACCTAGATCTAGACATGCAACATCATTCTCGGTTTTCAACTTTTAATGGACAGATTTTTCAGAACTTCCTTTTGGTATTGCTTGTTTAGACCGTGAACTAGCCCAAGATGGGTTATGTTGGAACACAACCGGTCTTGCTTTGATACCAAATGATACAAGATCAAACCAACAACACCAAGAACTACAAGTAGATTCGGGTTTCAGTCCAACAACACAAGAACAACAAGTTTAATTTTCAGTTTTCAGCTCAACAACACGATAACAACAAGATGAACAAGGATGCTAGTGAATCGAAAATAGCCCCACACGGCTTCACTAGACTTTGAGATAACAAAATCAACAACAACAACAAGATAAATAAAAGATAGATAACTTGACATATAACATTCAAGATACTAAGAACCCTAACATCAAGAGAGGACCCTAAGTCTAATGAATGTAAACACCAAGTTCTTACGAGGACCAAGAGGCACTCAACAACCTCAAAACCCTTGTTTCTAGCCAAAGAGACAACACAAGTATCCCTCTACTTGTGAGGTATTGGTGGCGGCTCCCAAGAGTGGAAATGAGAGAGAGAAATGTTTAGTGTTTAGGTTACAAAATCAGATTTCAAAAACTAGAGACTAACTCTCTAACATGTTCTATTTATACTACAAACAAAAGGGGTAAAATGACCCATCCGCCCTTGCTTCTTGTGTCAACCTTGAAGAGTAGTTTATTACATATTAAGTCCCCTCTTCACACATAAAAACGTTTAGGTCCTTGATTGGTTCAATCACCAACTCACACACGGCTACTTGCATGAACAAAGCTTGGAGTTGTTGTAATTCCCGAGCTTGGCTTCGTGTGAAAGGCCGTGTACGTGTGGAGGCTTTCCCAACCTTATCACCTTTGAACAAATACCCATCGAACCGAGAGTAGGAGGAATGGCCATTCTCCTTAAGCCAACGGTCCCTTCCCCACTCTTCGCATTCCCTAAAAATAGGAGCAAAGGTAGGATCCTCGGGATACAACAACCGCAAGCTCTCAAAACCCATCAATTTCGAAGACAAGGTAGCAACAAGCACATGCTTCCTAGACAAGGCATCGGCAACAACATTTTCCTTTCCCCTTTTGTAATGAATTACATAAGGGAAAGTCTCGATGAACTCAATCCACTTAGCATGACGCCTATTCAACTTGTCTTGGCTCTTAAGGTGTTTCAACGACTCATGATCAGTCCGTATCACAAACTCCTTAGGCCACAAATAATGTTGCCAATTTCCCAAGGCTCTAACAAGGGCGTACAACTCCAAATCATAAGTTGAGTAATTAAGAGTTGCCCCTTTGAGCTTTTCACTGAAATAAGCAACGGGCTTACCTTCTTGCATCAAAACAGCCCCAATGCCAACCTTACTAGCATCACACTCTACTTCAAACATCTTATCAAAATTGGGCAATTGCAATAAAGGCGCCGAGATGAGCGTAGCTTTCAAGGCCTCAAAAGCCCTAGCCTGCTCATCACCCCATTTAAAGGGTCCGTCCTTTCTAATTACCTCGGTCAAGGGGGCTGCTATGGAACTAAATCCTTTGACAAACCTCCTATAAAAGCTTGCCAACCCGTGGAAACTTCGGATTTCTCCAATAGTTTTAGGGGTCGGCCAACTTCGAATAGAGTCTATCTTGGAATCGTCCACTTCCACACCCCTTGAGCTCACGACAAAACCCAAGAATATAATCTTATCAACACCAAAAGAACACTTCTCCATGTTGGCATACAGCTTTTCCTTTCGGAGCACATCAAACACACATCTCAAATGCAATACATGATCATCAATAGATTTACTATATACCAACACATCATCAAAGTAAACCACCACAAACTTTCCAATATAAGGCTTCATTACATGATTCATTAGCCTCATAAAGGTGCTAGGAGCATTGGTAAGGCCGAAGGGCATGACCAGCCACTCATAGAGACCGAATTTGGTCTTGAATGCGGTCTTCCACTCATCACCGGGTTGCATGTGAATTTGGTGATAGCCACTCCTAAGATCCACTTTAGAAAACAAACAAGATCCGTGGAGCTCATCTAACATATCATCTAGTCTAAGGATGGGATGACGATACCTTATAGTGATTTTGTTGATGGCTCTACAATCGACGCACATGCGCCAAGTTCCGTCCTTCTTTGGTACCAAAAGCACCGGAACAGCACACGGACTCATGCTTTCCTTGATGTATCCCTTGTTGAGAAGCTCCTCAACTTGCCTTTCAAGCTCCTTAGTGTCCATGGGATTGCTCCTATAGGCCGGTTTGTTTGGAAGTTGTGAACCCGGCACCAAATCAATTTGGTGCTCAATTCCCCGAAGTGGGGGCAAACCTTGCGGAAGTTCTTGTGGAAATACATCTTCATACTCCTGCAACACACAAGAAATCAAAGGGGAAATGGAAGAATTAGTGGGGTTAGTATTAAAACAATGGGCCACAAGTAACATTGGTTTGTTTTCATCATGGTCCACGAAGAGTTCTTTCCTCCTAGCCAACATCACTACGTTTTCCACCTCCCTTGTCATTGGGACAGCCTCGGATGTCCCTACTTCCTCACCTACAGCATTCCCCCCCTTTTCTCCCTTTCCGGATTCCCCCCCTTTTCCTTCAACTCCCTCATCTTTTGATGCCACTCATTTACTTGGGAGGGTGAGAGAGGATGAAGTGTGACCTTTCGGCCATCCTTCTCAAGCGTATACCGGTTGGACCTCCCATCGTGTTTAGTAGACCTATCATATTGCCATGGTCTACCTAACAACAAATGACATGCTTGCATTGGGATCACGTCACAAAGTACCTCATCGTGGTAGTTTCCCACCTTAAACCGAATCACACATTGTCTCGTGACCCTTAATTCACCACAATCATTCAACCATTGTAGCTTGTAAGGACTAGTGTGTGGTGTAGTTGGTAGCTTCAAGAAATTTACCATAGCATGGCTTGCAACATTTGTACAACTACCACTATCAATCACCAAGGTGCACACATTTTCCTTTACAAGACACTTAGTATGGAATAGATTTTCCCTTTGACTCGGGTCATCTATCGCCTTACTAATCATGACACGTCTAACCACAAAGTTCGGAACCACACACTCCCCCTCTTGTGGATAGACATCTTCACTACCATCTACTTCATCATCATTTGGCCCATTTTCATCTCCCTCTCCATCTTGAGGCTCGGCCTCATCCTCCCCCCTTTCGGAAACCACCTCCTCACCAAGGTAGTACACCTTTCCTTCTCGTAGGATCACATTGCGCCGGTTCGGACATTCGTTGGCCTTATGCCCCCAACCTTGGCACTTGAAGAATTGGAACCCCTTTGGGTTGGGATATTTGTGAGCCTCCAGTTTTGGAGGAAATTTAGGGACGGTTTTGGACTCGGGCAGCTTCGTAGGGGCGGGTTGGTCCTTGTTTTTGGTCCAACCCGAGGGGGTTTGTACCCTTGCCTTGAAGGATGATCTCTCCTTAAGTTCCCTTTCAATCTCAAGGGCCGCTTGGAATATACCGTCAATGGTTTCAAACCGGTGAAGGGTCAAATGAGTGGAGATCTCTTTGTTCAACTTGGTCCTCGTAAGAACTTGGTGTTTATATTCATTAGACTTAGGGTCCTCTCTTGATGTAGGGTTCTTAGTTTCTTGAATGTTATATGTCAAGTTATCTATCTTTCTTTATCTTGTTGTTGTTGTTGATTTTGTTATCTTAAAGTCTAGTGAAGCCGTGTGGGGCTCTTTTCGATTCACTAGCATTGTTATCTATCTTGTTGTTCTTGTGTTGTTGGACGGAAAAGCCGAAACTTAAACTTGTTGTTCTTGTGTTGTTGGACTGAAATCCGAGCCTACTTGAAGCTCTTGGTGTTGTTGGTTTGATTTTGTATCATTTGGTATCAAAGCGAGACCGGTTGTGTTCCAACATAACCCATCTTGGGCTAGTTCACGGCTTAAACAAACAACACCAAAAAGAAATTCTGAAAATCTGTCCATTAAAAGTTGAAACCAAGAATGATGTTGTATGTTTAGATCTAGGTGTTATTTTGCTTGTTTAGTGAGTTTCTAGTGTTGGTTTCTTTCTCACCAACACTAAGGTGTCTAGATCCAAAAGTTGAGCTTGAAAACTTGAACATTGTGTAGTGACTTGAAGTGGCCGAAATTGTATGTTGTTGATAACCAAAAGAAAAATCGGTGGTTGTGTGTTTATGTGCTAAAGAAGTTGATGAAGTTTGTTGAGGTGTTCATCTTTTGAACTTGTTCATCTTGTTCATCTTGTTGTGTGCTCAAGTTGTAAGACAAGCTATAAAGTTGTTGTGAAAGACTTGCACCCATCACCTTCTAGTCTTGTCAATCACTTTTCCCTAATTCAAGGAGCCTTGTTTTGTGGGATTAGTCAACCAAACCTCACTTTCTTGAGTTTGAAAAGGGGTGAAATACTACAAGATTTTATTTTTCCCACCAAAACACTTTGCAAACTATAACAAGTTGTGTGAATATTAACACAAAACAAAAAAAAAAAAGAGAAGAAGAACGTGTGGGACCATTGCATGCTGCCACGTCACTATAAGCTCAACTTAGGATATTCTTTGGTTGCTAATTGTTGATCCTTGGTTTCCCTTACTTGGTCCTAGAACTAATTAACAAACTAGTACGTTCCTACTAGGTTGTCAACTAGTTCCTTGAACCGTTTGTTCGTGTCAACGATTATTTGAGTGCTTTTATTCGTTTGAATGAATTGCTGATTTTTGACTCTAGTCCGGCAAGAATTCTTTGAGTCTTCAAACAAGAATCCATTCCGGATAAGAGCTTACTCATACCTTAAAAATTTCACGGTTACTAGCCAATTATACAACACTTGTGGAACACGAACTTGTGGTGATCTAAAGCGGATAATATCTTGACAATGGAAGGAGCTACGTCTCATAATGTGGATACTAATGCCCTTGATTCTATGAGGGTCACTCTTGAGGCCGTTACCCGGACACTTGAAAGGTTGAATTCGGAATTTGGGGCCGTGAGAGGGGACTTGGCAGCAATAAAGGGGGAAGTGTCGACTATTAGTGGGAGATTAGAACAAGTGGAGAGTCAAAGGAACTCTCGTCCTTCTACTCCTCTACATGTATCTACCAATGGTCATGATAGGACCTCCTCCGCAACCATCACCCCCGAAACAGTCCACCAAATGCTAAATGCACCCCAAGCTCCACTAAATACCGCAAGCCAAACTACCTATTTTCCTCCAAACCGATACCCCACTAGACCACTACATTTCCAAGCCCCTCCAATTCCGCAAGAGGGATTTGGACGCCAAGTACCTCCACTAAATCCGAACCCTCCATTCCAAGCTCCATTAACCCAAAGACCGCAAATTCCAAATCCTCCGAATCAAAACGGCCAAGGCCGACCTGATACAAAATCAAACCAACAACACCAAGAACTACAAGTAGGTTCGGATTTCAGTCCAACAACACAAGAACAACAAGTTTAATTTTCAGTTTTTCAGCTCAACAACACAAGAACAACAAGATGAACAACAATGCTAGTGAATCGAAAAGAGCCCCACACGGCTTCACTAGACTTGAAGATAACAAAATCAACAACAACAACAAGATAAGGAAAGATAGATAACTTGACATATAACATTCAAGAAACTAAGAACCCTAACATCAAGAGAGGACCCTAAGTCTAATGAATATAAACACCAAGTTCTTACGAGGACCAAGAGGCACTCAACGTCCTCAAAACCCTTGTTTCTAGCCAAAGAGACAACACAAGTATCCCTCTACTTGTGAGATAGTAGTGGCGGCTTCCACGAGTGGAAGAGAGAGAGAAAAGTTTAGTGTTTTAGGTTTACAAAATCAGATTTCAAAAACTAAGGAATAGCTCTCTAATATGTTCTATTTATACTACAACAAAAAGGATAAAATGACCCATCCGCCCTTGCTTCTTGTGCCAACCTTGAAGAGTTGTTTATTACACATTAAGACCTCTCTTCACACATAAAAGCGTTTAGGTCCTTGGTTGGTTCAATCACCAACTCACACACGGCTATTTGCATGAACAAAGCTTGGAGTTTTTGTAATTCCCGAGCTTGGCTTCGTGTGAAAGGCCGTGTACCTGTGGAGGCTGCCCCAACCGTATCATCCTCTCCATCTTGAGAGGAATTTGACCACAAATTCAGCATTTGGTCATCTTCAACCGCATTCACGAGGGAGAGATCACCAACGTTGAAAGTGTTGTGTACTTGATATTCCGGTGGAAGATCAATCTTGTAGGCGTTGTCATTGATTCTCTCAAGTACTTGGAAAGGGCCATCACCCCTTGGCAGCAACTTGGACTTCCTTTGAGCTGGAAACCGATCCTTTCGAAGATGCACCCACACCCAATCTCCGGGTTCAAGCACAAGCCTTCTTCTCCCTTTGTTTACCCTTTTTGCAACCTCTTGGTTCTTCTTTTCAAGCTTGATCCGCACCGTCTCATGCATTTTCTTCATTGCCTCGGCTCTTTTATTTCCATCTAAGCTGGTCATGAGATCACTAGACAAAGGAGTGAGATCTAAAGGGGTAAGGGGATTCAGGCCGTAAACACATTCAAAGGGAGTCATTCCCGTGCTCGAATGTATTACCCGGTTGTATGCAAATTCCACCAAGGGTAGGTGATCTTCCCACGAAGTCAGCTTACCTTTAACCATAGAATGTAGCATAGACCCTAAGGTTCTATTTACTACCTCCGTTTGGCCATCGGTCTGTGGGTGGCAAGACGTGGAGAAAAGTAACTTCGTTCCAAGCCTACCCCACATGGACTTCCAAAAGAGACTTAGGAACTTGGAGTCCCTATCGCTCACAATAGTCCTCGGTACCCCGTGAAGCTTTACAACATGTTCAACAAATAATGAAGCTACACTACGAGCATCCTCGGTTTTAGCACATGGAATAAAATGAGCCATTTTAGAGAATCTATCAACAATAACAAAAATGCTATCTCGGCCCTTTCTAGTCCTTGGCAGCCCCAAAACAAAATCTATCGAAATGTCTAACCAAGGTCTAAGGGGAGTAGGGAGTGGGGTGTATAACCCTTGAGGTAGTAGACGAGCTTTCGCACTCCGGCAGGCCACGCATTGACTACAGATTTTAGTGACGTCTTTGCGCATTTTGGGCCAATAGAAGTTCTCCTCTAAGATTCCGAGGGTCTTGTCTACCCCAAAGTGCCCCATGAGGCCTCCGTCATGGGCCTCCCTCACAAATAATTCCCTCCAAGAACTAGAAGGAACACACAACCTCCTCCCTTTGAACAAATACCCATCGAACCGAGAGTAGGAGGAATGGTCATTCTCCTTAAGCCAACGGTCCCTTCCCCACTCTTCGCATTCCCTAAAAATAGGAGCAAAGGTAGGATCCTCGGGATACAACAACCGCAAGCTCTCAAAACCCATCAATTTCGAAGACAAGGTAGCAACAAGCACATGCTTCCTAGACAAGGCATCGGCAACAACATTTTCCTTTCCCCTTTTGTAATGAATTACATAAGGGAAAGTCTCGATGAACTCAATCCACTTAGCATGACGCCTATTCAACTTGTCTTGGCTCTTAAGGTGTTTCAACGACTCATGATCAGTCCGTATCACAAACTCCTTAGGCCACAAATAATGTTGCCAATTTCCCAAGGCTCTAACAAGGGCGTACAACTCCAAATCATAAGTTGAGTAATTAAGAGTTGCCCCTTTGAGCTTTTCACTGAAATAAGCAACGGGTTTACCTTCTTGCATCAAAACAGCCCCAATGCCAACCTTACTAGCATCACACTCTACTTCAAACATCTTATCAAAATCGGGCAATTGCAATAAAGGCGCCGAGATGAGCGTAGCTTTCAAGGCCTCAAAAGCCCTAGCCTGCTCATCACCCCATTTAAAGGGTCCGTCCTTTCTAATTACCTCGGTCAAGGGGGCTGCTATGGAACTAAATCCTTTGACAAACCTCCTATAAAAGCTTGCCAACCTGTGGAAACTTCGGATTTCTCCAATAGTTTTAGGGGTCGGCCAACTTCGAATAGAGTCTATCTTGGAATCGTCCACTTCCACACCCCTTGAGCTCACGACAAAACCCAAGAATATAATCTTATCAACACCAAAAGAACACTTCTCCATGTTGGCATACAGCTTTTCCTTTCGGAGCACATCAAACACACATCTCAAATGCAATACATGATCATCAATAGATTTACTATATACCAACACATCATCAAAGTAAACCACCACGAACTTTCCAATATAAGGCTTCATTACATGATTCATTAGCCTCATAAAGGTGCTAGGGGCATTGGTAAGGCCGAAGGGCATGACCAGCCACTCATAGAGACCGAATTTGGTCTTGAATGCGGTCTTCCACTCATCACCGGGTTGCATGCGAATTTGGTGATAGCCACTCCTAAGATCCACTTTAGAAAACAAACAAGATCCGTGAAGCTCATCTAACATATCATCTAGTCTAGGGATGGGATGACGATACCTTATAGTGATTTTGTTGATGGCTCTACAATCGACGCACATGCGCCAAGTTCCGTCCTTCTTTGGTACCAAAAGCACCGGAACAGCACACGGACTCATGCTTTCCTTGATGTATCCCTTGTTGAGAAGCTCCTCAACTTGCCTTTCAAGCTCCTTAGTGTCCATGGGATTGCTCCTATAGGCCGGTTTGTTTGGAAGTTGTGAACCCGGCACCAAATCAATTTGGTGCTCAATTCCCCGAAGTGGGGGCAAACCTTGCGGAAGTTCTTGTGGAAATACATCTTCATACTCCTGCAACACACAAGAAATCAAAGGGGAAATGGAAGAATTAGTGGGGTTAGTATTAAAACAATGGGCCACAAGTAACATTGGCTTGTTTTCATCATGGTCCACGAAGAGTTCTTTCCTCCTAGCCAACATCACTACGTTTTCCACCTCCCTTGTCGTTGGGACAGCCTCGGATGTCCCTACTTCCTCACCTACAGCATTCCCCCCCTTTTCTCCCTTTCCGGATTCCCCTCCTTTTCCTTCAACTCCCTCATCTTTTGATGCCACTCATTTACTTAGGAGGGTGAGAGAGGATGAAGTGTGACCTTTCGGCCATCCTTCTCAAGCGTATACCGGTTGGACCTCCCATCGTGTTTAGTAGACCTATCATATTGCCATGGTCTACCTAACAACAAATGACATGCTTGCATTGGGATCACGTCACAAAGTACCTCATCGTGGTAGTTTCCCACCTTAAACTGAATCACACATTGTCTCGTGACCCTTAATTCACCACAATCATTCAACCATTGTAGCTTGTAAGGACTAGTGTGTGGTGTAGTTGGTAGCTTCAAGAAATATACCATAGCATGGCTTGCAACATTTGTACAACTACCACTATCAATCACCAAGGTGCACACATTTTCCTTTACAAGACACTTAGTATGGAATAGATTTTCCCTTTGACTCGGGTCATCTATCGCCTTACTAATCATGACACGTCTAACCACAAAGTTTGGAACCACACACTCCCCCTCTTGTGGATAGACATCTTCACTACCATCTACTTCATCATCATTTGGCCCATTTTCAGCTCCCTCTCCATCTTGAGGCTCGGCCTCATCCTCCCCCCTTTCGGAAACCACCTCCTCACCAAGGTAGTACACCTTTCCTTCTCGTAGGATCACATTGCGCCGGTTCGGACATTCGTTGGCCTTATGCCCCCAACCTTGGCACTTGAAGAATTGGAACCCCTTTGGGTTGGGATATTTGTGAGCCTCCGGTTTCGGAGGAAATTTAGGGACGGTTTTGGACTCGGGCAGCTTCGTAGGGGCGGGTTGGTCCTTGTTTTTGGTCCAACCCGAGGGGGTTTGTACCCTTGCCTTGAAGGATGATCTCTCCTTAAGTTCCCTTTCAATCTCAAGGGCCGCTTGGAATATACCGTCAATGGTTTCAAACCGGTGAAGGGTCAAATGACCGGTGAAGGGTCAAGTGTGGGTTGAACAAAGAGATCTCCACTCATTTGACCCTTCACCGGTTTGAAACCATTGACGGTATATTCCAAGCGGCCCTTGAGATTGAAAGGGAACTTAAGGAGAGATCATCCTTCAAGGCAAGGGTACAAACCCCCTCGGGTTGGCCCAAAAACAAGGACCAACCCGCCCCTACGAAGCTGCCCGAGTCCAAAACAGTCCCTAAATTCCCTCCGAAACCGGAGGCTCACAAATATCCCAACCCAAAGGGGTTCCAATGCTTCAAGTGCCAAGGTTGGGGGCATAAGGCCAATGAATGTCCGAACCGGCGCAATGTGATCCTACGAGAAGGGAAAGTGTACTACCTTGGTGAGGAGGTGGTTTCCGAAAGGGGGGAGGATGAGGCCGAGCCTCAAGATGGAGAGGGAGCTGAAAATGGGCCAAATGATGATGAAGTAGATGGTAGTGAAGATGTCTATCCACAAGAGGGGAGTGTGTGGTTCCGAACTTTGTGGTTAGACGTGTCATGATTAGTAAGGCGATAGATGACCCGAGTCAAAGGGAAAATCTATTCCATACTAAGTGTCTTGTAAAGGGGAGTGTGTGCACCTTGGTGATTGATAGTGGTAGTTGTACAAATGTTGCGAGCCATGCTATGGTAAATTTCTTGAAGCTACCAACTACACTACACACTAGTCCTTACAAGCTACAATGGTTGAACGATTGTGGTGAGTTAAAGGTCACAAGGCAATGTGTGATTCGGTTTAAGGTGGGAAACTACCACGATGAAGTGCTTTGTGACGTGATCCCAATGCAAGCATGTCACTTGTTGTTAGGTAGACCATGGCAATATGATAGGTCTACTAAACACGATGGGAGGTCCAACCGGTATACGCTTGAGAAGGATGGCCGAAAGGTCACACTTCATCCTCTTTCACCCTCCCAATTAAATGAGTGGCATCAAAAGATGAGAGAGTTGAAGGGAAAGGGGAAGGAATCCGGAAAGGGAGAAAAGGGGGGGAATGCCGTAGGTGATGAATTAGGGACATCCGAGGCTGTCCCAACGACAAGGGAGATGGAAAACGTAGTGATGTTGGCTAGGAGGAAAGAACTCTTCGTGGACCATGATGAAAACAAGCCGATGTTACTTTTGGCCCATTGTTTTAATACTAACCCCACTAATTCTTCCATTTCCCCTTTGATTTCTTGTGTGTTGCAGGAGTATGAAGATGTATTTCCTCAAGAACTTCCGCAAGGATTGCCCCCACTTCGGGGAATTGAGCACCAAATTGATTTGGTGCCGGGTTCACAACTTCCAAACAAACCGGCCTATAGGAGCAATCCCATGGACACTAAGGAGCTTGAAAGACAAGTTGAGGAGCTTCTCAACAAGGGATACATCAAGGAAAGCATGAGTCCGTGTGCTGTTCCGGTGCTTTTGGTACCGAAGAAGGACGGAACTTGGCGCATGTGCGTCGATTGTAGAGCCATCAACAAAATCACTATAAGGTATCGTCATCCAATCCCTAGACTAGATTGATATGTTAGATGAGCTCCACGGATCTTGTTTGTTTTCTAAAGTGGACCTTAAGAGTGGCTATCACCAAATTCGCATGCAACCCGGTGATGAGTGGAAGACCGCATTCAAGACCAAATTCGGTCTATATGAGTGGCTGGTCATGCCCTTCGGCCTTACCAATGCTCCTAGCATCTTTATGAGGCTAATGAATCATGTAATGAAGCCTTATATTAGAAAGTTTGTGGTGGTTTACTTTGATGATGTGTTGGTGTATAGTAAATCTATTGATGATCATGTAATGCATTTGAGATGTGTGTTTGATGTGCTCCGAAAGGAGAAGCTGTATGCCAACATGGAGAAGTGTTCTTTTGGTGTTGATAGGATTATATTCTTGGGTTTTGTCGTGAGATCAAGGGGTGTGGAAGTAGACGATTCCAAGATAGACTCTATTCGAAGTTGGCCGACCCCTAAAACTATTGGAGAAATCCGAAGTTTCCACGGGTTGGCAAGCTTTTATAGGAGGTTTGTCAAAGGATTTAGTTCCATAGCAGCCCCCTTGACCGAGGTAATTAGAAAGGACGGACCCTTTAAATGGGGTGATGAGCAGGCTAGGGCTTTTGAGGCCTTGAAAGCTACGCTCATCTCGGCGCCTTTATTGCAATTGCCCGATTTTGATAAGATGTTTGAAGTAGAGTGTGATGCTAGTAAGGTTGGCATCGGGGCTGTTTTGATGCAAGAAGGTAAGCCCATTGCTTATTTCAGTGAAAAGCTCAAAGGGGCAACTCTTAATTACTCAACTTATGATTTGGAGTTGTACGCCCTTGTTAGAGCTTTGGGAAATTGGCAACATTATTTGTGGCCTAAGGAGTTTGTGATACGAACGGATCATGAGTCGTTGAAACACCTTAAGAGCCAAGACAAGTTGAATAGGCGTCATGCTAAGTGGATTGAGTTCATCGAGACTTTCCCTTATGTAATTCATTACAAAAAGGGAAACGAAAATGTTGTTGCCGATGCCTTGTCTAGGAAGCATGTGCTTGTTGCTACCTTGTCTTCGAAATTGATGGGTTTTGAGAGCTTGCGGTTGTTGTATCCCGAGGATCCTACCTTTGCTCCTATTTTTAGGGAATGTGAAGAGTGGGGAAGGGACCGTTGGCTTAAGGAGAATGACCATTCCTCCTACTCTCGGTTCGATGGGTATTTGTTCAAAGGGAGGAGGTTGTGTGTTCCTTCTAGTTCTTGGAGGGAATTATTTGTGAGGGAGGCCCATGACGGAGGCCTCATGGGGCACTTTGGGGTAGACAAGACCTTCGGAATCTTAGAGGAGAACTTCTATTGGCCCAAAATGCGCAAAGACGTCACTAAAATTTGTAGTCAATGCGTGGCCTGCCGGAGTGCGAAATCTCGTCTCCTACCTCAAGGATTATACACCCCACTCCCTACTCCCCTTAGACCTTGGTTGGACATCTCGATGGATTTTGTTTTGGGGCTGCCAAGGACTAGAAAGGGCCGAGATAGCATTTTTGTTATTGTTGATAGATTCTCTAAAATGGCTCATTTTATTCCATGTGCTAAAACCGAGGATGCTCGTAGTGTAGCTTCATTATTTGTTGAACATGTTGTAAAGCTTCACGGGGTACCAAGGACTATTGTGAGCGATAGGGACTCCAAGTTCCTAAGTCTCTTTTGGAAGTCCATGTGGGGTAGGCTTGGAACGAAGTTACTTTTCTCCACGTCTTGCCACCCACAAACCGATGGCCAAACGGAGGTAGTAAATAGAACCTTAGGGTCTATGCTACGTTCTATGGTTAAAGGTAAACTGACTTCATGGGAAGATCACCTTCCCTTGGTGGAATTTGCATACAACCGGGTAATACATTCGAGCATGGGAATAAATCCCTTTGAATGTGTTTACGGCCTGAATCCCCTTACCCCTTTAGATCTCACTCCTTTGTCTAGTGATCTCATGACCAGCTTAGATGGAAATAAAAGAGCCGAGGCAATGAAGAAAATGCATGAGACGGTGCGGATCAAGCTTGAAAAGAAGAACCAAGAGGTTGCAAAAAGGGTAAACAAAGGGAGAAGAAGGCTTGTGCTTGAACCCGGAGATTGGGTGTGGGTGCATCTTCAAAAGGATCGGTTTCCAGCTCAAAGGAAGTCCAAATTGCTGCCAAGGGGTGATGGTCCTTTCCAAGTACTTGAGAGAATCAATGACAACGCCTACAAGATTGACCTTCCACCGGAATATCAAGTGCACAACACTTTCAACGTTGGTGATCTCTCCCTCGTGGATGCGGTTGAAGATGACCAAATGCTGAATTTGAGGTCAAATTCCTCTCAAGATGGAGAGGATGATACGGTTGGGGCAGCCTCCACAGGTACACGGCCTTTCACACGAAGCCAAGCTCGGGAATTACAAGAACTCCAAGCTTTGTTCATGCAAATGGCCGTGTGTGAGTTGGTGATTGAACCAACCAAGGACCTAAAAGTTTTTATGTGTGAAGAGAGGTCTTAATGTGTAATAAACTACTCTTCAAGGTTGGCACAAGAAGCAAGGGCGGATGGGTCATTTTACCCCTTTTGTTTGTAGTATAAATAGAACATGTTGGAGAGTTATTCCTTAGTTTTTGAATGTTGATTTTGTAACCTAAAAACACTAAACATTTCTCTCTCTCTTCCACTCTTAGAAGCCGCCCCTATTATCTCACAAGTAGTGGGATACTTGTGTTGTCTCTTTGGCTAGAAACAAGGGTTTTGAGGTCGTTGAGTGCCTCTTGGTCCTCGTAAGAACTTGGTGTTTATATTCATTAGACTTAGGGTCCTCTCTTGATGTAGGGTTCTTAGTTTCTTGAATGTTATATGTCAAGTTATCTATCTTTCTTTATCTTGTTGTTGTTGTTGATTTTGTTATCTTAAAGTCTAGTGAAGCCGTGTGGGGCTCTTTTCGATTCACTAGCATTGTTATCTATCTTGTTGTTCTTGTGTTGTTGGACGGAAAAGCCGAAACTTAAACTTGTTGTTCTTGTGTTGTTGGACTGAAATCCGAGCCTACTTGAAGCTCTTGGTGTTGTTGGTTTGATTTTGTATCACATGGGGTGCCCTTAGAGTGTAATTTATTACACTTCAAGGCTCATTTTCACACTTAAAAACATTAAAGCTCTTTGGCGGATCAAGTACCAACTCACACGCAGCTATTTGCATGAACATGGCTTGTAGTTTTTGTAACTCCCGAGCTTGGCTTCGTGTGAATGGTCGAGAACGTATTGGACAACTGTGTACACCTGTATCACACTTGGGTTGAATCTTGGCTAGAAAATAGGATCTTGAGGTCATTGAGTTCCTCTTGTTCCAAATAAGAGCTTGGTAATAATATTCTTTAGTCTTGGGGTCCTTCATGTTGTTAGGGTTCTTAGATTCTTGAATATTGTATGTCAAGTTACTATCTTTAATTTGTAATCTTGTTGTTTGTGTGGTAACATAGTGAAGCCGTGTGGGGCCATTTTCAATTCACTATAGTTGCTGCCACTTTGTTGCTCTTGTTGTTGTTATTGTAATCTTGTAATCTCTATCATCTTGTCATTTTTTGTAAACCTTGAAGTCTAGTGAAGCCGTGTGTGGCCATTTTGATTCACTAGCATTGTGGTTGTTCATCTTGTTATTCTTGTGTTGGCTTGACTCTCTTGATACACACTCACTTTTGTATCATTAGGGTTTTTTGAGTTTAATACACTCCTTAGTTCTTAATTTTGTAATAATCTTGGTCTCGCTATCTATCCTTTACTTTGTAGTGGACTATTTTGGGTCCTTTAGTGAATCCAAAACTTGTGTTAATGTTATTCATCTTGTTCCTCACATTTTGTAGATATTTTTGGTGTAATGTACACCATTGTATCTTGTATTCTTCTTGTTGATAGCGAATCCGAGAGTGGTCTCCATCTTGGTCCTCGGATCCTTAAGATTGTGGACTGGTTTGGAGTGTGTTTTGTGCCTTCCATTGTCATTCTTGTATCATTTGGTATCAGAGGCTTGATCTTGTTCCCACAAGATTGATCTTCGGCTCATAAACTTGAAAATAAAAAAAAGGTGTTAGAAAACTGAAAAATCAAAAAGAAGTAAATCTGTTTATTTTTGTGTCTTGACTGAAATTGTGTGGGTGTTGTTGTTTTGGTCGAGATTTGTGTGTGTTTTTCTTGCCTTAGTTGTTTATTTTGTTGGTTTTCTTTCTCTCTCTAACACTCCTTGAGTCTTAATCCAAGTTCTTGAGCTAAGTTTCAAGTTGTGTGGTAGTAATTGTTGGAAGGCTTGTTGTTGTTGTTCTTGGAGTTCATCTTATTGTGTTGTAGTTTCAAAGGATTGTTTAATCTTGAAACAAGAAAAGAAGAGTGAGACTTTTGTTTTTCTTGGAAATATCTTTAAGATATCACCAAAGTGGTAAAGGAACAAAAGACATCCCAAAAGTCTAGTAACTACAAAAGAGTAAAACCACTTTTCTAGGTTGTCCAAAAGGGGAAAGGGGACAAGACATCCTAAAAGGTTGTCTTGCCAAATTAGTGCAAGTAGGTGAAAGACTTTTTTGAATATTGAAAAAGGAGTCTAAGACCTTGTTTGCCTATACCTTAGCCTAAACATGTTCTTCCAAATATGAAAGTAAACAACTAAATTCTTGAAACAAAATTTTTTTCAACTTCAACAACATTCCAACAACCAATAGTCGAGTTGATGCAAGAAAACACTAGGAAAAATGAAATTGACACTAAGAATGCAAAAACCAGCAAACACACAAAGTGAAAAACAACACAAAGAAAGGGGATGAAGAAGAAGAATGCTTGAAATTAAAGGATAGATAGAAAGATCCTTACTTCTACCAAGTGATTAACAAAAGATGGTGTATCAAACCATTAATCACACCTCACCAATAGAAGATCAAACCTTCCTCTTAGGTGGACCAAGGGAATTCACACTCCTTAAAACCCACCTTTCTTGCCAATTTGTCAACACAAGTGAAATCCATTAATTTTGCTAACCCTAATTCGGTTTCTCTCTCTTAAGGAGAAGGAGAATACTACAAGCTAACACTAAATATTACAATCTAAAAATTCACTCAATTCATTATGTCAAAACTTGTGAAAATAGAAGGCTACTTGTCTATTTATACAATTACATGCCAATTGGCTAAAATACCCTTAATGAAGGGTGCTCCTTTGGAGTGTAAAAAGATAGTCTTAAAAGACCATATAACCCTAACTTAGGGTGCCTCTTGAGTGTATAAGTTCCCCTCCTTCCTTCTCTTGACCAAGGCTTCAAAATACTCCAAAAAGTCTTCAATTGCTTGCTAATTTCGAAGCCTTAAACCGTACACAATACCTTGTGCTCTTGGTGCTCCTTGTGCTTGTATCATCCTCTCCATCTTGAAAGAATTTTTCCTCAAATTCAGATCTTTCAAAACCAAAGAGAGAGTAAAACAAACAAAAAATCCTCTTGGTAGGAGGGTTAGTATTAGTACCACACTCATATTATCAACCCATGGTTGCTCACACTTGACATACACCCACATATCCTTGGTTTTTGACATAAAAAGCTTAGCATAAAGGATACCAAAGACATGAATAACATCAATATAAAAAATAAGTGAGCATGACCAGCAACTATAACCTTCACATGTCAAGAGTATTCCGGGGTCAAATGGGGGCAAAAGATAAGGGGTTAAGCTAAGATGATCCACTCCTTTCACTAGGCTACCAAGCTCACAATCATTCAAGGCATTACCCACCACTTGGACAAATACAAAGCCACTATGAACAAGATAAATATAATGGTTTTCATTACACAAGTTCAAAGGACCATGTTCAATATTAAGACCATCATTACTAGCATCAACACTATCTTGAAAGTTTTCAATCACACTATTCTCATTTTCAAGTAGTGAGCTAATCTTAGGTGCACATGGCTTATTTTTCATATCAAGAGAGCTAACAAGAGAAGAAACATGCACACCTACATCAAGGAATTCTGAAACCTCTACATAAGGAATCACATAACAATTTAAGCTCAAGGGAATATAGGGAATAGCACCATTACCTCGGTTTGGACTAAGACAGTCCACTCTTTTGAAGTTCTCGACCAAGGGTGTTTTGAGGCCACTTTCATGTGAGATTTCTTGTTGATCCTTCTTTGATAATTCATGAGTATGAATCTGCAAATAAGAAGAATCAAAGCTAGGCAAAATGCTAGCTTTTGGATTAGGAATTAACAAGGCACATTTGTGGGCAAGTCCCACAATCATATTTGTTTTTCCCCTTCCAACTTCACTACCCATGGTTTCCCCTTCCCTTTTCCTTCTTTCTTCACACTCTTCTTGTACCTCACCATTTATTTTATCTCCATCTTGAGGCTTGGCCTCACTCTCTTTGGTTTCTAACTCTTGGAGAGGAGTCATCAGGTTTTGTGAAGTATAGGATCTTTGGACTTGAGGTGTTTGGACTTGTGAAGGTAGCCTTTGTTCAAGTGAGTTTGGAACTTGGTGGGTTAAATTTTGAGGAGATTTTGATGACATTGGATATTATTCATAGATTGTAGCTTGTAGTTCTCTAGTTGTATCTTTGATACAAGCACAAGGAGCATCAAAAGTACAAGGAATTATCTAAGGGTCAAGGCTTCGGAATTAGCAAGCAATTGAAGACTTTTCAGAGTATTTTAAATCCTTGGTCAAGAGAAGGAAGGAGGGTAACTTATGCACTCCATAGGCACCTCAATTGAAGGTTAATGAAGACATTTTGCACTCCAAGGAAACACTCAAGAGGTGCCCAATTCCCTTAGCTCATTAAGGGTAGTTTTGTCATTTGACATGTAATAGTATAAATAGACCATTTTGCTTCTCTTTTCATTAGACTTTGATGAAATTGGATATTACTCTTATATTTTAGTTTTAAGTCTCTAATTTTATCTCTTAGAATCTGAAAATTGGTCCAAGAATATTTGAAGTTAGGGTTTCACTTGTTTTTGATAATTTGGCAAGAAAGGTGTACTTGAGGAAGAGTGTTTCCTTTGGGTCACCTAAGAGGAAGGTTTGAACTCTTATTTGTGAGGTGTGTTGAAGATTTTGAAACATCTTCTAGTCCTAATCATTGAATAGGAGTAAGGGTCTTGCTATTTGTGAGGACCAATTTTTAGCATAACTTAAAGCAATCTCGCATGTGGAAGATTTCATGGAGTATTTAAGATTGAGGACTCATGGTTTTGGACCTTAATTAAGGGCATTTTGGAAATTACACATGGTGTATTTACACACAATGCCGCCCCTCTCATTAAGGGCAAAGTGGTCTTTTTATCTTCATTTGTAATATATTATAAATAGGCCCCCTTAGTCTTATTTCACTAGATTTTGAAGGATGAAGAATTGAAAGACATATTTTCTCTCTCTTTGAGAGTATAACACCCTTAGTTGTAGGGCTTGGAAAAGCCATCCTTAGCATAGGGCTTGGAAAAGCCAATATTGATCTTTGCTTGGAAACCGTAGATCTTGAGGTGAGTTCATTCCCTTGGTGGTCACCGTAAGAGTGTGGTTTTGATTGTTACATTCATTAGGGGTTAGTGTTGAAATACACTTGGTTCTTAATCTTGTAATAATCTTGGTCTCACTATCTATCTTTATTTTCTATGCAATTTCCCTTGTGTTTGTGTTGAATCCGTGACTTGTTTCATCTTGTGTCATTGTTTTTGTTTTGGTGTTAAAATACACCATGTATCTTGTAATCCTTGTGTTGTTATTGTTGGCCGAAAGTTGCTCTCGAAGGGGTCCTCGGGTTCTAGTTGATTTGTGGACTGTTTTGAGTAGTTTTTGAGCCTTCTCCCGTCTTTCCCGTGTCATTTGGTATAAAAGAAAGGATTGATTTTGTTTCAACAAAATCAATCTTGGGCTTGTTAGTTGAAATTTTTTTAAAAAAAGTGTTGAAAAACCAAAAATCTCAAAAAAAAAAAAAAAGAAATCTGTCCCGTTTTTGTGTTTGAGCTGAAATTTGAGACTTAGATTTAGGAGATTTTAGTGTGTTTTGTTTGTTTCTAGTGTTAGGTTCTTGTTCCCTAACACTAAGTGAGTCTAGATCTTGGATTTGAGCTTAATCCGGGTGGTTTTGAGTTGTTCACCATTGTTGAGTTAAAGGTTGAAGAAACTAGTAAGGTGAAGCTCAAAATTGGAAGGCTTGTTGTCGATATTGTGGCTTGAAAAATGAATGGTTGTGTTATGGAGTTTAACGTGAGAAAAAGGAATCCAAAATCATTCAATTTGGAGTTCATTTGGTTTAGTTTCAATCTTTTGAGTGTTCTTGTTGTTCTTCATGTTCATCATTTATTGTTGCACAAGAACATTCAATAGGTGTGGTTTGATCTTAAAGAGTGGAGAAAAGAGTGTAGTATTTTGTTAGTCTTGAAGCATATCCCAAAGAACATACAAAAAAAAAGAAAGGGGACAATAGGACTTTCAAAAAGACTCATTACCAAAAGAGAGTAAGGGCACATACCAAGACAAACAAAAGAGGAAAGGAGACAAAGGCTTTCAAAAAGGTGTCTTGCCAAAAAGGTGCAAGGAAAGTCAAAGTCTTTTGAATTTTGAAAAAGGCTCTAAGTCTTGTGCTTTTCCTCCTTTAACTGATTTTTCACTCTCCCAAATTAAAAATTTGACCAATTCAAATTGCAAACTGCCATGTCACCAAATTTCCACGTCATCTAAGTGCCATGTCATCAACGTTCCTAAAAACCTTAAAGCTCAAATTTCAGATTTTAAAGTTTCTTTTCTTTGTTTCGATAGTTTCATTTCTTGATTCTAGTACTAATTACCAACTAGTAGTCACCTACTAGATTGTGAATTAGTTTTTGAATCCGTTTTTATCGTGTCTTCGTTATTTGTGTGCTTTTCTCATTTTTAATTCGTCGTAACTTTTTGTTTCAAGTTCGTAAGTAGAATTTTCTGTCTTGTGGCTTGAGTCGATCAAACAAGAATCTATTCCGGCTGCCAAGTAGAATTGACATCCTATTGACTACCGGAGTATAAGCAACTTTCAATATTCACCGCTCCAATTGTGAGAATCACAAAGGTGAGTGTATTCGAGTGTTGGTGAGAAGCTTTACTGCTGATCTTGTTTTTTCATTTTGTAGGTTTAAAGGGTGATATAAGGGGAACATGACTTCGATAGCCGGGGATTATTGTGACTACAATATGGGAGACTATGATTGTAGTGAGGGTTTTTATGGCTACGAAGTTGAGGGAGATTGCGGAGGCTATGAAAATAGCCATGACCGAAACTTGGGAAGATTTGAAAGTTATTGTTTTGAGGGAGAAAATGAGGTGACTGAAGTGCCTAGTGCTTATGGTAACTTTGGAGATGATGTAGGACCTCTTGATGGATCTTATGATGATGTTGGGGCATGTGAGGAGTCTTACACTTCTTACTCCGAACCTAGATTTGGTGTTAGGTATAACCCTTTCATTTGCAAAACTTATGAGACATATGATGAGAGTACACGTCAGGAGTATGAATATTCATATTCTCCATCTTGTAGTACTTCTTATCAAGGTCGATGTAGTGCGAATCGTTATAATAGTGGAGGTTGTCCAATGAGAAGAAGAGGGTATGCATCTCCAAAACTAAGGGGTACTCGTATGCCTTACAATATTGATCTAAGAAGGAGTGTACACTCCGGAAAGGTGACCATTTGTGGGATACCAGGCTGCCTCGTTGTGCTAAATGATAGGTACTATAAAAACTACATTGTTCCATCCTTCTTGGATGGGTTTAAGGTTACCGAGAGGGTCAAGGTTGTCTTCTCCCAATTTGAATACCATGAGGAGGTGTGGTGCGATATTCTTCCATTGACATACGGTCATGTATGCTTAGGTGCCGATTGGTTTGCACAACATAGAGTTCCAAACGTGCAAAATTGGCCAAATATTGTAATAGACCAATGGGGGAATCGCCTCATGACTTACTTGTTGCCCAAGCCACGAAGAGAAATGCCTACCTACTCCAACCCGAATTATTATGAGAGACAAAAGATTGAGAGGAGTAAGGGAGTGCAAGGTGGCAATTCAAAAGTGGAAAAAGGAGAGGTTGTATGGAGCAAAGTGAGGGGATTACCACCAAACCATGCTAACATTGGTTATCCTTCTATTTGTAAGGACATTTGTGTAGGTACCAACATGGCAAGCGAAGGTGACCAATGTCAAAAGGAAGTTGCTGCCCAAGCTTATGGAGGACCTTCACCTTACGGCAAGAAAGAGTCTACTCAAGATCTTCTAGGTAAAATAGCTAACTCTTACACCTTAATGCATGTGAATGATAATTGTATGGCTAGTAATCCATTGAGTGTGAGTAGTAGCTTACTTATTTATGAGTCTAATGATTCCTTGCCTCTTGTTGATGATGTACATATTGTGAGTGTGGATACACTAGTTGATCCTATTGTTGATGAAATTGACTCCTCTTGTGAGATCAATTTATGTCCACCTAGTGTTGAAGCCTATATGTTGAATGGAAGTACATCGTCTTGTGTAATGGGTGTTGATCAACTTGTTTGTGAAAACTGTCCATCACTTGAGTATGTGTGTGATGTGCTTAATAGGACTCAAGTGAGTGAAGTATTTGAAAATGTTGGTCAACAAAGTGAGAATGAACCCGAGAGCTCTTCTTGGGATAATGTTGTGTTTGAAACATCCTTGAAACTTGAAATTGATCATTTAGAGAGTGAGGAACTTCCTTGTTCCAAATCTGTCCGTGAGGTAGATCACACTCTTTTTAGGAATAATGTCTTGTTTGAAGATGATTTAAACACTCCTAATGAACCTAGTGGTGAAAATGATGGTATAGCTTGCCTTGGAAGCTATAGCCTATATGTTAACCCACTATGGTGTGACAACATTCCTCCTAAAGAGGGAAATCTCTTCTTGAAAGATGCGAGTAATCTTAAGGGTAAGGAATGTGTAGTTGCGGAAGCTACTTCTTCTTCTACTTTGTGTGATTTCATTGTTGAGAGTACTCATGGTGATTATTGGGAAACTAGTAGTGAGTACACCCATGAGAGCACCTTAGTAGAAGTCGATTTGAGTGATACCTTTCTCTACTCTCTATTTTCTTTGGATGATATGTATGTTATTGTAGAGAGTATATCATTTAGTTTGGGTGTAGACCACCGGAAAGGGAAGTGTTGTCGAGACCCGTGTCTATGGCCACTTTTCCCATTTGACCCCGGTGCCAAATTTAGAAATGGTGATGTTGGTGCGCCAAACTTGTTGCTTGGTCTACATGACAAGCAAAGTGTCACTCTTGATGTATCCTATAACCCAATCCTTGTACATCTTTTATTGAGTTTTTAATATTCCTTTCAAATGATTCTTAGTTATATTGCAAATATGTGCAACCTTGGCATGTTGAGATGATTTGTTAAGCTAACCCTAACCCTCATGCCATGGGGAGTTTGTATTTGTTTGTCCTCTTTTCGGTTTTGTAAGGTTTGGATTCGAGGTCGAATCCTTTTCAAGAAAGGGAGGATGATACGGGACAAATGGCCATCTTATCTTTTGATGACATCTTTGGAGGCCAACACATAGAGGCTCACAACTTGGTCACCTCGAGAATACAAGAACATGCATGGAGGACCCGTTTTGAACATAACTTAAAGCAATCTCGCGTGTGGAAGATTGGTTGGAGCATTTAAGATTGAGGACTCACGGTTTTGGACCTTGATTAAGGGAATTTTGGACATTACACATGGTGTATTTACACACCATGGACGCTCCTCTTGATACAGGTGTACAAAGCTGTCCAATACGTTCTCGACCATTCACACGAAGCCAAGCTCGGGAGTTACAAAAACTACAAGCCATGTTCATGCAAATGGCTGCGTGTGAGTTGGTACTTGATCCGCCAAAGAGCTTCAACGTTTTTAAGTGTGAAAATGAGCCTTGAAGTGTAATAAATTACACTCTAAGGGCACCCCATGACTGAAGGGTAGAAAGGTCATTTGTCCTTCATTTTGTGTGTAATATAAATAGATGCTATTAGGGTTATTTTCAACACTTAGTTCATTCTTCATATTTCACAACAACAAGTCTTGTAACATTGAATATTTCTCTCTCTCTTGTTCTTGAGAGTAGAACCTGAAATCTGTCCAACAAGTGTAGTTACACTTGTGTTGTTTCTTGGCTAGAAACTTGAGATCTTGAGGTTCATGAGTTCCTCTTGGTCTAAGTAAGAACTTGGTACTGAAATCTTTTGGTCTTAGGGTCCTTTATTCAAGTTAGGGTTCATAGATTCTAAGATATCTTTGTGTCAAGTTACTATCTTTCATTTTGTACTCTTGAAACTTTGCAGTAACTTAGTGAAGCCGTGTGGGGCTGATTTTCTGATACGGGTGTACAAAGCTGTCCAATACGTTCTCGACCATTCACACGAAGCCAAGCTCGGGAGTTACAAAAACTATAAGCCATGTTCATGCAAATGGCTGCGTGTGAGTTGGTACTTGATCCGCCAAAGAGCTTCAACGTTTTTAAGTATGAAAATGAACCTTGAAGTATAATAAACTACACTCTAAGGGCACCCCATGACTGAAGGGTAGGAAGGTCATTTTTCCTTCATTTTGTGTGTAATATAAATAGATGCTATTAGGGTTATTTTCAGCACTTAGTTCATTCTTCATATTTCACAACAACAAGTCTTGTAACATTGAATATTTCTCTCTCTCTTGTTCTTTAGAGTAGAACCTGAAATCTGTCCAACAAGTGTAGTTACACTTGTGTTGTTTCTTGTCTAGAAACTTGAGATCTTGAGGTTCATGAGTTCCTCTTGGTCTAAGTAAGAACTTGGTACTGAAATCTTTTGGTCTTAGGGTCCTATCTTCAAGTTAGGGTTCATAGATTCTAAGATATCTTTGTGTCAAGTTACTATCTTTCATTTTGTACTCTTGAAACTTTGTAGTAACTTAGTGAAGCCGTGTGGGGCTGATTTTCGATTCACTATAGTTACTACCATTTGTTGTTCTTGTTGTTAACATTGTACTCTTGTAATCTATCATCTTGTGTTGTTGAACCATTGTTTAATGTTATTGTTATCTTCTTGTTCTCCTTGTGTAGCTACTGTTTTGGTGTTGGTATTTCTTCAAAATTTCGTGATTGTTGTTGTCTTCACATATTGGAGTTGTTATCTTCAAGCTCTCGGAATTGTAGTGTGTTTGGACTGATTTTGTGGCAGATTTGATACGCTCCAAGTTAGTAGTGTATCATTTGGTATCAAAGCCATCTTTGATTTTGTTCTAACAAGATCAATCTTGGGCTTGAGACTTGAAAACTACAAAAAAAAAAAAACTGAAATCTGAAAATTTCAGAAATAGTCAAATCTGCTACCTTTGTGTTCTTGGCCAAAAATTGTGATATGTTGTTGTATGGGCCGAGATTTTCTTGTTTTTTTTGGCTAGATCTTGTAGTATTTTTCTTGTATTGAGTGTTTCTAGTGTTGGTTTCTTTCTCACCAACACTAAAGGTGTCAAGATCTAAAGATTGAGCTTATAATATTGACCATAGTTGTGGTGCCTTGTGGCTGGATGTTTGTTGTTACTTGTTGTTGACAATTGGTGGTGTTGTGTTGTGTTTTGAAGAAGTTGTTGTTGAGTTCTTGAAGGTTGTTGTGGTGTTCATCAAGTTCTTCATCTTTTCTTACAACTTTAGACAACCAAAAAGTGTGATATAAATTCAAGAGTTGAAGCTGAAAATTGTAAAGCATGTTGTGAGAAGCCTTGAACCCATCATTTCTTAGACTAGGCTTCTACTTTTCAGCAACTTTTTTCTTATTTCAAGAACCTAGTGTTACCTTTTTCTTATTTCAAGAACCTAGTGTTGTGGGACAAGGTACTTTTCTTATTTCAAGATTTATGTTTTCCCTCCAAGACCAATTGTCATCCTTTCCAAATTGTGTAAAGATTTAAATTTCAGAATTGGTGCTTAAATTGTGTGGGACCAAGACCAATTGCATGCTGCCACATCACCCATTTGCTACTGTTCACGTCACCCATTGGCTACTGTTCACGTCATTAATAAGCTCAAATTTAGGTTTTCTAGTTTCTAATTGTTGATTCTTAGTTTCATTACTTGGTTCTAGAATTAATTAACATGCTAGTACACTCCTACTAGGTTGTCAATTAGTCCTTTTGAATTCTCTTGTTCGTGTCCACGTTTAGTTGGGTGCTTTTATTCGTTTGAATACGTTGTAACTTCTTAACTCCAGTCCGTCGAGAATTCTTTGAGTTTCAAACAAGAATCCACTCCGGACAAGAGCTTTACTTATATCTTAAGGATTCACGGTTACTAGCCAATCTACAACATTTGTGGAGCTCAAGTGTGAGTGAGGAGAGGTTTAACGCTAACTTGTTTGCTGATTGTGTAGGTAACACCTTGACATGGAAGGAAGAACATCCGAAAGTGGGGGTACTACTGAACAAGACACTATGAAGGCCACACTTGAGGCCATTACCAGAAGTTTAGAGAGGTTGAACACGGAAGTTGGGGCAATGAGGGGAGATTTGACTACGATAAGTGGGAGATTGGAGCAAGTGGAGAGTCAAAGGAACTCTCGTCCATCCACTCCTCATCATATTCCTTCAAGTGGGCATGAAAGAACTTCATCCACAACTATCTCACCAGAAATATTGCACCAAATAATGAATCCACCTCTAGCCCCACTAAATGCCACAAATCATACCACTACTTTCCCTCCAAACCAAGAAGTGAATAGACCACGCCATTCCCAAACTCCTCCAATTCGACAAGAAGGATGTAGCCATCCATTACCTCCACAAAATCTGAATGTACCTTACCAAACTCCACCAAATCAAAGACCACCACCTCCACAACTCCCAATGCCTCCAAATCAGATTCCAAATCACCAAAACCGACCAGCTCACTTTGAGGAACATGGTAGAGAGGAGTATGATGGATATGGAGCCTTTGATGATGCTTACATGAGAGAGGAGGAGCTAATAAGGGGCCGTGTTGATCCAAGGAGGTACCGAGGGTATGGAGAAAGGGGAAATCGACACCAAGAAAGAGACGTAGGCATAAATACCATCAAATTGAGCTTACCTATCTTTAAAGGTGAAAGTGACCCCGAGGCCTACTTAGCATGGGAATCAGCTTGTAACAAAGTTTTTCAAGTTAATGATATCTCGGAAGAAAAGAAAAGTTGTTATGCCATAGCTCATTTTGAGGGTTATGCCAACACTTGGTGGGAGTACGTCAAGCGTTTTGGTGATGAATTAGTTGATGGGCAGCCACCACCTTGGTTTCGGTTAAGGTACTTGATGAGGCAACGGTACCTTCCCGAGAGTTATCGCCATGAATTACTTGCTAGATTATACAACTTACGTCAAGGCAATAAAAGTGTGATGGCATATTATGATGAGTTTCAACAACTCATGTTGAAGCTTGATCATCGTGGGGAACAAATCAGTCATGACATCATCCGGTTCAAGTGTGGGTTGAACAAAGAGATCTCCACTCATTTGATGCTTCACAAATTTGATACCGTTGAAGGTATTTTCCAAGCGGCTCTTGAGATTGAAAGGGAGCTTAAAGAGAGGTCGTCGCTCAAGGCAAGGGGACAATCCATCTCGGGTTGGCCTAGAAGCAAGGACGTGGTTCAATCCTCTTCTGGTTGGCCCAAAAACAAGGACCAACCCGCGACTACAAGGCTGCCCGAGCCCAAAACAGTCCACAAAATTCCTCTAAAACAAGAAGTTCACAAGTATCCAAACCCAAAAGGATTCCAATGTTTCAAGTGCCAAGGTTGGGGACATAAATCCAATAAATGTCCAAATCAACGCAACGTGATACTACGGGAAGGGAAATTGTATTACCTTGGTGAGGAGGTGGGTCTTGAAAAAGAGGAGGATGAGGCCGAGCCTCAAGATGGAGAGGAAACTGGAAATAGGCCACTTAATGATGATGATGATGATGATGGTGAAGTTATTTACCCACAAGAAGGGGAGTGTGTTATTCCAAACTTTGTAGTTAGACGCGCTATGATTAGTAAGGCAATAGACGACCCTAGCCAAAGGGAAAATCTATTCCATACTAAATGCCTTGTAAAGGGGAATGTGTGCACTTTGGTGATTGATAGTGGTAGTTGTGCGAATGTCGTTAGTGTCGCTATGGTGAACTTTCTGAAATTACCAACTACACTTCATACTAGCCTTACAAGTTGCAATGGTTGAACGAATGCGGTGAATTGAAGGTCATGAGGCAATGTGTGATACGGTTTAAGGTAGGGAACTATCAAGACGAAGTGCTTTGTGATGTGATACCAATGCAAGCATGTCATTTGTTGTTAGGTAGACCTTGGCAATATGATAGGTCTACCAAACATGATGGGAGGACCAACCGATATTCACTTGAGAAGGATGGTCGAAAGGTCACTCTTTATCCTCTTTTGCCATCACAAGTGAATGAATTACATCAAAAGATGAGGGAGTTGAAGGAGAAGGGAAAGAAACCCGAAAGTGGTGAAAAGGAGGGGAAAACCGTGGGTGGGGCAGTAGGGATTTCCGGGACTGCCTCAACATCAAATGGGCAAGAAAACATGGTGATGTTGGCTAGAAAGAAGGAACTCTTCTTGGATTATGATGTGGACATGCCGATGCTTCTTTTGGCTCATTGTTTTAATACTAACCCCACTAATTCTTCTATTTCTCCTTTGATTTCTTGTGTGTTGCAGGATTATGAAGATGTATTTCCCAAAGAACTCCCGCAAGGATTGCCCCCGCTTCGGGGAATTGAGCATCAAATTGACTTTGTGTCGGGCTCACAATTGCCAAATAAGCCGGCTTACAGAAGCAACCCTACGGACACCAAAGAATTGCAGCGTCAAGTTGAGGAACTCCTCAACAAAGGGTATATCAAGGAGAGCATGAGTCTGTGCACGGTTCCTGTGCTACTGGTGCCTAAGAAAGATGGAACATGGCGTATGTGTGTGGACTGTCGAGCCATCAATAAGATTACGGTAAAATATCGTCACCCTATCCTTAGGTTAGATGATATGCTTGATGAATTGAATGGTTCGTGTTTATTTTCCAAGATTGATTTAAGGAGTGGCTATCACCAAATAAGAATGCAACCCGGTGATGAATGGAAAACCGCCTTCAAGACTAAATTTGGTCTCTATGAATGGATGGTTATGCCATTCGGCCTAACAAATGCTCCAAGTACTTTCATGAGGCTAATGAATCATGTGATGAAGCCATTTATTGGAAAGTTTGTTTTTGTTTACTTTGATGATGTCTTGGTCTATAGTAAGTCAATTGATGAGCATGTGATGCATTTACAATGTGTGTTTGATGTCCTTAGAAAGGAAAGGTTGTATGCAAATCTGGAGAAGTGCTCTTTTGGTGTTAATGAAGTTGTTTTCTTGGGTTTTGTTGTTAGTTCAAGAGGGGTTGAAGTGGATGAATCCAAGATAGATGCTATCAAAAATTGGCCAACCCCACAAACCATTAGTGAAGTACGAAGCTTCCACGGGTTAGCTAGTTTTTATAGAAGGTTTGTCAAAGGATTCAGCACCATAGCCGCTCCTTTAACCGCGGTCATTCGAAAAGACCAACCCTTCAAGTGGGGTGAAGAGCAAGCTAAGGCTTTTGAAACCTTGAAAGCTATGCTCGTTTCCGCGCCTTTATTACAATTGCCCAACTTTGATAAGATATTCGAAGTTGAGTGCGATGCTAGTAAAGTGGGTATAGGGGCTGTTTTGATGCAAGATTTAAAACCCATTGCTTATTTTAGTGAAAAGCTCAAAGGAGCAACTCTAAACTACTCCACTTACGATCTAGAGTTGTATGCCTTGATTCGAGCTTTGGCCACTTGGCAGCACTATTTGTGGCCCAAGGAGTTCGTGATCCGAACGGACCATGAATCCTTGAAGCATCTTCGGGCACAAGACAAGCTTAACAAGCGGCATGCAAAATGGATTGAGTTTCTTGAAACCTTCCCTTATGTTATTCAATACAAAAAGGGTAAGGACAACGTAGTAGCCGATGCTTTGTCTAGAAAACATGTTCTTGTGTCAACATTATCTTCTAAATTAATTGGTTTTAAGAGTTTGAAAGAATTGTATCCTGAGGACCCTCACTTTGCTCCTATCTTTAGGGAATGCGAAGAAATGGGTAGGGACAAGTGGGATTCGTCTAGGGGTTCAAATCCTTATGCCAAGTTTGATGGATACTTGTTTAAAGGTAGACGATTGTGTGTACCCTCCAGTTCTTGGAGAGAGTTATTTGTGAGGGAAGCACACAATGGCGGTCTAATGGGTGATACAAGATCAAACCAACAACACCAAGAGCTACAAGTAGGTTCGGATTTCAGTCCAACAACACAAGAATAACAAGTTCAATTTTCAGTTTTCAGCACACAACAAGAGAGCAAATAGATGAACAAGAATGCTAGTGAATCGAAAGTAGCCCCACACGGCTTCACTAGTCTTTAAAGATAACAAAATTAACAACAACAACAACAACAAGATAAAGAAAAGATAGATAACTTGACATATAACATTCAAGATACTAAGAACCCTAACATCAAGAGAGGACCCTAAGTCTAGAGAATGTAAACACCAAGTTCTTACAAGGACCAAGAGGCACTCAAAGACCTCAAAACCCTTGTTTCTAGCCAAAGATACAACCCAAGTATTCCTCTACTTGTGAGATGTTGGAGGCGGCTCCAAGAGTGGAAGAGAGAGGAAATGTTGTGATATTTTAGGTTACAAAAAATCAGATTTCAAAAACTATCTAATAACTCTCTCACATCTTCTATTTATACTACAAAAGGAAAGGGGTAAAATGACTCATCCGCCCTTGCTTCTTGTGCCAACCTTGGAGAGTAGTTTATTACACATTAGGACCCCTCTTCACACATAAAAACGTTTAAGTCCTTGGTTGGTTCAATCACCAACTCACACACGGCCATTTGCATGAACAAAGCTTGGAGTTTTTGTAATTCCCGAGCTTGGCTTCGTGTGAAAGGCCGTGTGGCTGTCCTAACCGTATCATCCTCTCCATCTTGAGAGGAATTTGGCCTCAAATTCAGCATTTGGTCATCTTCAACCGCATCCACGAGGGAGAGATCACCAACGTTGAAAGTGTTGTGCACTTGATATTCTGGTGGAAGGTCAATCTTGTAGGCGTTGTCATTGATCCTCTCAAGTACTTGGAAAGGACCATCACCCCTTGGCAGCAATTTGGACTTCCTATGAGCTGGAAACCGGTCTTTTCGAAGATGCACCCACACCCAATCTCCGGGTTCAAGCACAAGCCTTCTTCTCCCTTTGTTTGCCCTTTTGGCAATCTCTTGATTCTTCTTTTCAAGCTTGATCCGCACCGTCTCATGCATTTTCTTCATTGCCTCGGCTCTTTTGCTTCCATCTAAGCTGGTCATGAGATCACTAGACAAAGGAGTGAGATCTAAAGGGGTAAGGGGATTCAGGCCGTAAACACATTCAAAGGGAGTCATTCCCGTGCTCGAATGTATTACCCGGTTGTAGGCAAATTCCACTAAGGGTAGGTGATCTTCCCATGAAGTCAGTTTACCTTTAACCATAGAACGTAGCATAGACCCTAAGGTTCTATTTACTACCTCCGTTTGGCCATCGGTTTGTGGGTGGCAAGACGTGGAGAAAAGTAACTTCGTTCCAAGCCTACCCCACATGGACTTCCAAAAGAGACTTAGGAACTTGGAGTCCCTATCGCTCACAATAGTCCTCGGTACCCCGTGAAGCTTGACAACATGTTCAACAAATAATGAAGCTACACTACTAGCATCCTCGGTTTTAGTACATGGAATAAAATGAGCCATTTTAGAGAATCTATCAACAATAACAAAAATGCTATCTCGGCCCTTTCTAGTCCTTGGCAGCCCCAAAACAAAATCCATCGAGATGTCCAACCAAGGCCTAAGGGGAGTAGGGAGTGGGGTGTATAATCCTTGGGGTAAGAGACGAGATTTCGCACTCCGGCAGGCCACGCATTGACTACAAATTTTAGTGACGTCTTTGCGCATTTTGGGCCAATAGAAGTTCTCCTCTAAGATTCCGAGGGTCTTGTCTATCCCAAAGTGACCCATGAGGCCTCCGTCATGGGCCTCCCTTACAAATAATTCCCTCCAAGAACTAGAAGGAACACACAACCTCCTCCCTTTGAACAAATACCCATCGAACCGAGAGTAGGAGGAATGGTTATTCTCCTTGAGCCAACGGTCCCTTCCCCACTCTTCGCATTCCCTAAAAATAGGAGCAAAGGTAGGATCCTCGGGATACAACAACCGCAAGCTCTCAAAACCCATCAATTTCGAAGACAAGGTAGCAACAAGCACATGCTTCCTAGACAAGGCATCGGCAACAACATTTTCCTTTCCCCTTTTGTAATGAATTACATAAGGGAAAGTCTCGATGAACTCAATCCACTTAGCATGACGCCTATTCAACTTGTCTTGGCTCTTAAGGTGTTTCAACGACTCATGATCCGTTCGTATCACAAACTCCTTAGGCCACAAATAATGTTGCCAATTTCCCAAAGCTCTAACAAGGGCGTACAACTCCAAATCATAAGTTGAGTAATTAAGAGTTGCCCCTTTGAGCTTTTCACTGAAATAAGCAACGGGCTTACCTTCTTGCATCAAAACAGCCCCGATACCAACTTTACTAGCATCACACTCTATTTCAAACATCTTATCAAAATCGGGCAATTGCAATAAAGGCGCCGAGATGAGCGTAGCTTTCAAGGCCTCAAAAGCCCTAGCTTGCTCATTGATACGGTTAGGACAGCCACACGGCCTTTCACACGAAGCCAAGCTCGGGAATTACAAAAACTCCAAGCTTTGTTCATGCAAATGGCCGTGTGTGAGTTGGTGATTGAACCAACCAAGGACTTAAACGTTTTTATGTGTGAAGAGGGGTCCTAATGTGTAATAAACTACTCTCCAAGGTTGGCACAAGAAGCAAGGGCGGATGAGTCATTTTACCCCTTTCCTTTTGTAGTATAAATAGAAGATGTGAGAGAGTTATTAGATAGTTTTTGAAATCTGATTTTGTAACCTAAAATATCACAACATTTCCTCTCTCTCTTCCACTCTTGGAGCCGCCTCCAACATCTCACAAGTAGAGGAATACTTGTGTTGTATCTTTGGCTAGAAACAAGGGTTTTGGGGTCTTTGAGTGCCTCTTGGTCCTTGTAAGAACTTGGTGTTTACATTCTCTAGACTTAGGGTCCTCTCTTGATGTTAGGGTTCTTAGTATCTTGAATGTTATATGTCAAGTTATCTATCTTTTCTTTATCTTGTTGTTGTTGTTGTTGTTAATTTTGTTATCTTTAAAGACTAGTGAAGCCGTGTGGGGCTACTTTCGATTCACTAGCATTCTTGTTCATCTATTTGCTCTCTTGTTGTGTGCTGAAAACTGAAAATGGAACTTGTTATTCTTGTGTTGTTGGACTGAAATCCGAACCTACTTGTAGCTCTTGGTGTTGTTGGTTTGATCTTGTATCATTTGGTATCAAAGCAAGACCGGTTGTGTTCCAACATAACCCATCTTGGGCTAGTTCACGGTCTAAACAAGCAATACCAAAGGGAAGTTCTGAAAAATCAGTCCATTAAAGGTTGAAAACCGAGAATGATGTTGCATGTCTAGACCTAGGCGTTATTTTGCTTGTTTAGTGAGTTTCTAGTGTTGGTTTCTTTCTCACCAACACTAAGGTGTCTAGATCCGAAAGTTGAGCTTGAAAACTTGAACATTGAGTAGTGACTTGAAGTGGCCGAAGGTTGTATGTTGTTGATGAGCAAAAGAAAAATCGGTGGTTATGTGTTATGTGCTAAAGAAGTTGATGAAGTTTGTTGAGGTGTTCATCTTTTGAACTTGTTCATCTTGTTGTGTGCTCAAGTTGTAAGACAAGTTATAAAGTTGTTGTGAAAGACTTGCACCCCTCACCCTCTAGTCTTGTCAATCACTTTTCCCTAATTCAAGGAGCCTTGTTTTGTGGGATTGGTCAACCAAACACCACTTTCTTGAGTTTGAAAAGGTTGAAAGACTACAAGATTTTATTTTTCCCACCAAAACATTTTGCAAACTATAACAAGTTGTGTGAATATTAACACAAAACAAAAAAAAAAAAAAAAAAGATAAGAGGAACGGGTGGAACCATTGCATGCTGCCACGTCACTATAAGCTCAACTTAGGATATTCTTTGGTTGCAAATTGTTGATCCTTGGTTTCCCTTAATTGGTCCTAGAACTAATTAACAAACTAGTACATTCCTACTAGGTTGTCAACTAGTTCCTTGAACCGTTTGTTCGTGTCAACGATTATTTGAGTGCTTTTATTCGTTTGAATGAGTTGCTGATTTTTGATTCTAGTCCGGCAAGAATTCTTTGAGTCTTCAAACAAGAATCCATTCCGGATAAGAGCTCACTCATACCTTGAAAATTTCACGGTTACTAGCCAATTATACAACACTTGTGGAACACGAACTTGTGGTGAACTAAAGTGGATAATATCTTGACAATGGAAGGAGCTACGTCTCATAATGCGGATACTAATGCCCTTGATTCTATGAGGGTCACTCTTGAGGCCGTTACCCGGACACTTGAAAGGTTGAATTCTGAATTTGGGGCCGTGAGAGGGGACTTGGCAGCCATAAAGGGGGAAGTGTCGACTATTAGTGGGAGATTAGAACAAGTGGAGAGTCAAAGGAACTCTCGTCCTTCTACTCCTCTACACGTATCTACCAATGGTCATGATAGGACCTCCTCCGCAACCATCACCCCCGAAACAGTCCACCAAATGCTAAATGCACCCCAAGCTCCACTAAATACCGCAAGTCAAACTACCTATTTTCCTCCAAACCGAGACTCCACTAGACCACTACATTTCCAAGCCCCTCCAATTCCACAAGAGGGATTTGGACGACAAGTACCTCCACTAAATCTGAACCTTCCATTCCAAGCTCCATTAACCCAAAGACCGCAAATTCCAAATCCTCCGACTCAAAACGGCCAAGGCCGACCAGCCCACTTTGAAGGATACGGTAGAGGGGAGTATGAAGGAGATGGAGCCTTTGATGATGCTTATATGAGGGAGGAGGAGTTAAGAGGGGGTCGAGGAGAACCTAGGAGATACCGGGGGTATGGAGATAGGGGAAACCGACACCAAGAGAGAGACGTAGGCATCAACACCATCAAGTTGAGCCTACCCATCTTTAAGGGTGAAAGTGATCCCGAGGCCTACTTAACTTGGGAATCGGCTTGTGACAAAGTTTTCCAAGTTAATGACATCTCGGACGAAAAGAAGAGTTGCTACGCTATAGCTCACCTCGAGGGCTATGCTAACACTTGGTGGGAGTATGTTAAACGATTTGGTAATGAATTAGTCGATGGGCAGCCACCACCTTGGTTTCGGTTGAGGTATTTGATGAGACAACGATACCTTCCCGAGAGATATCGTCATGAGTTGCTTGCTAGGTTATATGGCTTGCGGCAAGGGGGCAAGAGTGTGATGGCCTATTTTGACGAGTTCCAACAACTCATGTTGAAACTTGATCATCGTGGGGAGCAAATCAGTCATGACATCATCCGGTTCAAGTGTGGGTTGAACAAAGAGATCTCCACTCATTTGACCCTTCATCGGTTTGAAACCATCGACGGTATATTCCAAGCGGCCCTAGAGATTGAAAGGGAACTTAAGGAGAGATCATCCTTCAAGGCAAGGGTACAAGCTCCCTCGGGTTGGCCCAAAAACAAGGACCAACCCGCCCCTACGAAGCTGCCCGAGTCCAAAACAGTCCACTACGAGTCCAAAACAGTCCCTAAATTCCCTCCGAAACCGGAGGCTCACAAATATCCCAACCCAAAGGGATTCCAATGCTTCAAGTGCCAAGGTTGGGGGCATAAGGCCAATGAATGTCCTAACCGGCGCAATGTGATCCTACGAGAAGGGAAAGTGTACTACCTTGGTGAGGAGGTGGTTTCCGAAAGGGGGGAGGATGAGGCCGAGCCTCAAGATAGAGAGGAAGCTGAAAATGGGCCGAATGATGATGAATTAGATGGTAGTGAAGATGCCTATCCACAAGAAGGGGAGTGTGTGGTTCCTAACTTTGTGGTTAGACGTGTCATGATTAGTAAGGCGATAGGTGACCCGAGTCAAAGGGAAAATCTATTCCATACTAAGTGTCTTGTAAAGGGGAGTGTGTGCACCTTGGTGATTGATAGTGGTAGTTGTACGAATGTTGCGAGCCAAGCTATGGTAAATTTCTTGAAGCTGCCAACTACACCACACACTAGTCCTTACAAGCTACAATGGTTGAACGATTGTGGTGAATTAAGGGTCGCAAGGCAATGTGTGATTCGGTTTAAGGTAGGAAACTACCACGATGAAGTGCTTTGTGACGTGATCCCAATGCAAGCATGTCACTTGTTGTTAGGTAGACCATGGCAATATGATAGGTCTACTAAACACGATGGGAGGTCCAACCGGTATACGCTTGAGAAGGATGGCCGAAAGGTCACACTTCACCCTCTTTCACCCTCCCAAGTACATGAGTGGCATCAAAAGATGAGAGAGTTAAAAGGAAAGGGAAAGGAAACCGGGAAAGGAGAAAAGGGGGGGGATGCCGTAGGTGAGGAAGTAGGGCCATCCGAATCTGTCCCAACCACAAAGGAGATGGAAAACGTAGTGATGTTGGCTAGGAGGAAAGAACTCTTCGTGGACCATGATGAAAACAAGCCGATGTTACTGTTGGCCCATTGTTTTAATACTAACCCCACTAATTCTTCCATTTCCCCTTTGATTTCTTGTGCGTTGCAGGAGTATGAAGATGTATTTCCTCAAGAACTTCCGCAAGGATTGCCCCCACTTCGGGGAATTGAGCACCAAATTGATTTGGTGCCGGGTTCACAACTTCCAAACAAACCGGCCTATAGGAGCAATCCCATGGACACTAAGGAACTTGAGAGGCAAGTTGAGGAGCTTCTCAACAAGGGATACATCAAGGAAAGCATGAGTCCGTGTGCTGTTCCGGTGCTTTTGGTACCAAAGAAGGACGGAACTTGGCGCATGTGCGTCGATTGTAGAGCCATCAACAAAATCACTATAAGGTATCGTCATCCAATTCCTAGACTAGATGATATGTTAGATGAGCTCCACGGATCTTGTTTGTTTTCTAAAGTGGACCTTAGGAGCGGCTATCACCAAATTCGCATGCAACCCGGTGATGAGTGGAAGACCGCATTCAAGACCAAATTCGGTCTATATGAGTGGCTGGTCATGCCCTTCGGCCTTACCAATGCTCCTAGCACATTTATGAGGCTAATGAATCATGTAATGAAGCCTTATATTGGAAAGTTTGTGGTGGTTTACTTTGATGATGTGTTGGTGTATAGTAAATCTATTAATGATCATGTAATGCATTTGAGATGTGTGTTTGATGTGCTCCGAAAGGAGAAGCTGTATGCCAACATGGAGAAGTGTTCTTTTGGTGTTGATAAAGTTATATTCTTGGGTTTTGTCGTGAGCTCACGGGGTGTGGAAGTGGACGATTCCAAGATAGACTCTATCCGAAGTTGGCCGACCCCTAAAACTATTGGAGAAATCCGAAGTTTCCACGGGTTGGCAAGCTTTTATAGGAGGTTTGTCAAAGGATTTAGTTCCATAGCAGCCCCCTTGACCGAGGTAATTAGAAAGGACGGACCCTTTAAATGGGGTGATGAGCAAGCTAGGGCTTTTGAGGCCTTGAAAGCTACGCTCATCTCGGCGCCTTTATTGCAATTGCCCGATTTTGATAAGATGTTTGAAATAGAGTGTGATGCTAGTAAAGTTGGTATCGGGGCTGTTTTGATGCAAGAAGGTAAGCCCGTTGCTTATTTCAGTGAAAAGCTCAAAGGGGCAACTCTTAATTACTCAACTTATGATTTGGAGTTGTACGCCCTTGTTAGAGCTTTGGGAAATTGGCAACATTATTTGTGGCCTAAGGAGTTTGTGATACGAACGGATCATGAGTCGTTGAAACACCTTAAGAGCCAAGACAAGTTGAATAGGCGTCATGCTAAGTGGATTGAGTTCATCGAGACTTTCCCTTATGTAATTCATTACAAAAGGGGAAAGGAAAATGTTGTTGCCGATGCCTTGTCTAGGAAGCATGTGCTTGTTGCTACCTTGTCTTCGAAATTGATGGGTTTTGAGAGCTTGCGGCTGTTGTATCCCGAGGATCCTACCTTTGCTCCTATTTTTAGGGAATGCGAAGAGTGGGGAAGGGACCGTTGGCTCAAGGAGAATAACCATTCCTCCTACTCTCGGTTCGATGGGTATTTGTTCAAAGGGAGGAGGTTGTGTGTTCCTTCTAGTTCTTGGAGGGAATTATTTGTAAGGGAGGCCCATGACGGAGGCCTCATGGGTCACTTTGGGGTAGACAAGACCCTCGGAATCTTAGAGGAGAACTTCTATTGGCCCAAAATGCGCAAAGACGTCACTAAAATTTGTAGTCAATGCGTGGCCTGCCGGAGTGCGAAATCTCGTCTCTTACCCCAAGGATTATACACCCCACTCCCTACTCCCCTTAGGCCTTGGTTGGACATCTCGATGGATTTTGTTTTGGGGCTGCCAAGGACTAGAAAGGGCCGAGATAGCATTTTTGTTATTGTTGATAGATTCTCTAAAATGGCTCATTTTATTCCATGTACTAAAACCGAAGATGCTAGTAGTGTAGCTTCATTATTTGTTGAACATGTTGTCAAGCTTCACGGGGTACCGAGGACTATTGTGAGCGATAGGGACTCCAAGTTCCTAAGTCTCTTTTGGAAGTCCATGTGGGGTAGGCTTGGAACGAAGTTACTTTTCTCCACGTCTTGCCACCCACAAACCGATGGCCAAACGGAGGTAGTAAATAGAACCTTAGGGTCTATGCTACGTTCTATGGTTAAAGGTAAACTGACTTCATGGGAAGATCACCTACCCTTAGTGGAATTTGCCTACAACCGGGTAATACATTCGAGCACGGGAATGACTCCCTTTGAATGTGTTTACGGCCTGAATCCCCTTACCCCTTTAGATCTCACTCCTTTGTCTAGTGATCTCATGACCAGCTTAGATGGAAACAAAAGAGCCGAGGCAATGAAGAAAATGCATGAGACGGTGCGGATCAAGCTTGAAAAGAAGAATCAAGAGATTGCCAAAAGGGCAAACAAAGGGAGAAGAAGGCTTGTGCTTGAACCCGGAGATTGGGTGTGGGTGCATCTTCGAAAAGACCGGTTTCCAGCTCATAGGAAGTCCAAATTGCTGCCAAGGGGTGATGGTCCTTTCCAAGTACTTGAGAGGATCAATGACAACGCCTACAAGATTGACCTTCCACCGGATTATCAAGTGCACAACACTTTCAACGTTGGTGATCTCTCCCTCATGGATGCGGTTGAAGATGACCAAATGCTGAATTTGAGGCCAAATTCCTCTCAAGATGGAGAGGATGATACGGTTAGGACAGCCACACGGCCTTTCACACGAAGCCAAGCTCGGGAATTACAAAAACTCCAAGCTTTGTTCATGCAAATGGCCGTGTGTGAGTTGGTGATTGAACCAACCAAGGACTTAAACGTTTTTATGTGTGAAGAGGGGTCCTAATGTGTAATAAACTACTCTCCAAGGTTGGCACAAGAAGCAAGGGCGGATGAGTCATTTTACCCCTTTCCTTTTGTAGTATAAATAGAAGATGTGAGAGAGTTATTAGATAGTTTTTGAAATCTGATTTTGTAACCTAAAATATCACAACATTTCCTCTCTCTCTTCCACTCTTGGAGCCGCCTCCAACATCTCACAAGTAGAGGAATACTTGTGTTGTATCTTTGGCTAGAAACAAGGGTTTTGGGGTCTTTGAGTGCCTCTTGGTCCTTGTAAGAACTTGGTGTTTACATTCTCTAGACTTAGGGTCCTCTCTTGATGTTAGGGTTCTTAGTATCTTGAATGTTATATGTCAAGTTATCTATCTTTTCTTTATCTTGTTGTTGTTGTTGTTGTTAATTTTGTTATCTTTAAAGACTAGTGAAGCCGTGTGGGGCTACTTTCGATTCACTAGCATTCTTGTTCATCTATTTGCTCTCTTGTTGTGTGCTGAAAACTGAAAATGGAACTTGTTATTCTTGTGTTGTTGGACTGAAATCCGAACCTACTTGTAGCTCTTGGTGTTGTTGGTTTGATCTTGTATCACTCATCACCCCATTTAAAGGGTCCGTCCTTTCTAATTACCTCGGTCAAGGGGGCTGCTATGGAACTAAATCCTTTGACAAACCTCCTATAAAAGCTTGCCAACCCGTGGAAACTTCGGATTTCTCCAATAGTTTTAGGGGTCGGCCAACTTCGGATAGAGTCTATCTTGGAATCGTCCACTTCCACACCCCGTGAGCTCACGACAAAACCCAAGAATATAACTTTATCAACACCAAAAGAACACTTCTCCATGTTGGCATACAGCTTCTCCTTTCGGAGCACATCAAACACACATCTCAAATGCATTACATGATCATTAATAGATTTACTATACACCAACACATCATCAAAGTAAACCACCACAAACTTTCCAATATAAGGCTTCATTACATGATTCATTAGCCTCATAAATGTGCTAGGAGCATTGGTAAGGCCGAAGGGCATGACCAGCCACTCATATAGACCGAATTTGGTCTTGAATGCGGTCTTCCACTCATCACCGGGTTGCATGCGAATTTGGTGATAGCCGCTCCTAAGGTCCACTTTAGAAAACAAACAAGATCCGTGGAGCTCATCTAACATATCATCTAGTCTAGGAATTGGATGACGATACCTTATAGTGATTTTGTTGATGGCTCTACAATCGACGCACATGCGCCAAGTTCCGTCCTTCTTTGGTACCAAAAGCACCGGAACAGCACACGGACTCATGCTTTCCTTGATGTATCCCTTGTTGAGAAGCTCCTCAACTTGCCTCTCAAGCTCCTTAGTGTCCATGGGATTGCTCCTATAGGCCGGTTTGTTTGGAAGTTGTGAACCCGGCACCAAATCAATTTGGTGCTCAATTCCCCGAAGTGGGGGCAATCCTTGCGGAAGTTCTTGAGGAAATACATCTTCATACTCCTGCAACGCACAAGAAATCAAAGGGGAAATGGAAGAATTAGTGGGGTTAGTATTAAAACAATGGGCCAACAGTAACATCGGCTTGTTTTCATCATGGTCCACGAAGAGTTCTTTCCTCCTAGCCAACATCACTACGTTTTCCATCTCCTTTGTGGTTGGGACAGATTCGGATGGCCCTACTTCCTTACCTACGGCATCCCCCCCCTTTTCTCCTTTCCCGGTTTCCTTTCCCTTTCCTTTTAACTCTCTCATCTTTTGATGCCACTCATGTACTTGGGAGGGTGAAAGAGGGTGAAGTGTGACCTTTCGGCCATCCTTCTCAAGCGTATACCGGTTGGACCTCCCATCGTGTTTAGTAGACCTATCATATTGCCATGGTCTACCTAACAACAAGTGACATGCTTGCATTGGGATCACGTCACAAAGCACTTCATCGTGGTAGTTTCCTACCTTAAACCGAATCACACATTGCCTTGCGACCCTTAATTCACCACAATCGTTCAACCATTGTAGCTTGTAAGGACTAGTGTGTGGTGTAGTTGGCAGCTTCAAGAAATTTACCATAGCTTGGCTCGCAACATTCGTACAACTACCACTATCAATCACCAAGGTGCACACACTCCCCTTTACAAGACACTTAGTATGGAATAGATTTTCCCTTTGACTCGGGTCACCTATCGCCTTACTAATCATGACACGTCTAACCACAAAGTTAGGAACCACACACTCCCCTTCTTGTGGATAGGCATCTTCACTACCATCTAATTCATCATCATTCGGCCCATTTTCAGCTTCCTCTCCATCTTGAGGCTCGGCCTCATCCTCCCCCCTTTCGGAAACCACCTCCTCACCAAGGTAGTACACTTTCCCTTCTCGTAGGATCACATTGCGCCGGTTCGGACATTCATTGGCCTTATGCCCCCAACCTTGGCACTTGAAGCATTGGAATCCCTTTGGGTTGGGATATTTGTGAGCCTCCGGTTTCGGAGGGAATTTAGGGACTGTTTTGGACTCGTAGTCGTTTTGGACTCGGGCAGCTTCGTAGGGGCGGGTTGGTCCTTGTTTTTGGGCCAACCCGAGGGAGCTTGTACCCTTGCCTTGAAGGATGATCTCTCCTTAAGTTCCCTTTCAATCTCTAGGGCCGCTTGGAATATACCGTCGATGGTTTCAAACCGATGAAGGGTCAAATGAGTGGAGATCTCTTTGTTCAACCCACACTTGAACCGGATGATGTCATGACTGATTTGCTCCCCACGATGATCAAGTTTCAACATGAGTTGTTGGAACTCGTCAAAATAGGCCATCACACTCTTGCCCCCTTGCCGCAAGCCATATAACCTAGCAAGCAACTCATGACGATATCTCTCGGGAAGGTATCGTTGTCTCATCAAATACCTCAACCGAAACCAAGGTGGTGGCTGCCCATCGACTAATTCATTACCAAATCGTTTAACATACTCCCACCAAGTGTTAGCATAGCCCTCGAGGTGAGCTATAGCGTAGCAACTCTTCTTTTCGTCCGAGATGTCATTAACTTGGAAAACTTTGTCACAAGCCGATTCCCAAGTTAAGTAGGCCTCGGGATCACTTTCACCCTTAAAGATGGGTAGGCTCAACTTGATGGTGTTGATGCCTACGTCTCTCTCTTGGTGTCGGTTTCCCCTATCTCCATACCCCCGGTATCTCCTAGGTTCTCCTCGACCCCCTCTTAACTCCTCCTCCCTCATATAAGCATCATCAAAGGCTCCATCTCCTTCATACTCCCCTCTACCGTATCCTTCAAAGTGGGCTGGTCGGCCTTGGCCGTTTTGAGTCGGAGGATTTGGAATTTGCGGTCTTTGGGTTAATGGAGCTTGGAATGGAAGGTTCGGATTTAGTGGAGGTACTTGTCGCCCAAATCCCTCTTGTGGAATTGGAGGGGCTTGGAAATGTAGTGGTCTAGTGGAGTCTCGGTTTGGAGGAAAATAGGTAGTTTGACTTGCGGTATTTAGTGGAGCTTGGGGTGCATTTAGCATTTGGTGGACTGTTTCGGGGGTGATGGTTGCGGAGGAGGTCCTATCATGACCATTGGTAGATACGTGTAGAGGAGTAGAAGGACGAGAGTTCCTTTGACTCTCCACTTGTTCTAATCTCCCACTAATAGTCGACACTTCCCCCTTTATGGCTGCCAAGTCCCCTCTCACGGCCCCAAATTCAGAATTCAACCTTTCAAGTGTCCGGGTAACGGCCTCAAGAGTGACCCTCATAGAATCAAGGGCATTAGTATCCGCATTATGAGACGTAGCTCCTTCCATTGTCAAGATATTATCCGCTTTAGTTCACCACAAGTTCGTGTTCTACAAGTGTTGTATAATTGGCTAGTAACCGTGAAATTTTCAAGGTATGAGTGAGCTCTTATCCGGAATGGATTCTTGTTTGAAGACTCAAAGAATTCTTGCCGGACTAGAATCAAAAATCAGCAACTCATTCAAACGAATAAAAGCACTCAAATAATCGTTGACACGAACAAACGGTTCAAGGAACTAGTTGACAACCTAGTAGGAAGGTACTAGTTTGTTAATTAGTTCTAGGACCAATTAAGGGAAACCAAGGATCAACAATTTGCAACCAAAGAATATCCTAAGTTGAGCTTATAGTGACGTGGCAGCATGCAATGGTTCCACCCGTTCCTCTTATCTTTTTTTTTGTTTTTGTTTTGTGTTAATATTCACACAACTTGTTATAGTTTGCAAAATGTTTTGGTGGGAAAAATAAAATCTTGTAGTCTTTCAACCTTTTCAAACTCAAGAAAGTGGTGTTTGGTTGACCAATCCCACAAAACAAGGCTCCTTGAATTAGGGAAAAGTGATTGACAAGACTAGAGGGTGAGGGGTGCAAGTCTTTCACAACAACTTTATAACTTGTCTTACAACTTGAGCACACAACAAGATGAACAAGATGAACAAGTTCAAAAAAATGAACACCTCAACAAACTTCATCAACTTCTTTAGCACATAACACATAACCACCGATTTTTCTTTTGCTCATCAACAACATACAACCTTCGGCCACTTCAAGTCACTACTCAATGTTCAAGTTTTCAAGCTCAACTTTCGGATCTAGACACCTTAGTGTTGGTGAGAAAGAAACCAACACTAGAAACTCACTAAACAAGCAAAATAACGCCTAGGTCTAGACATGCAACATCATTCTCGGTTTTCAACTTTTAATGGACAGATTTTTCAGAACTTCCCTTTGGTATTGCTTGTTTAGACCGTGAACTAGCCCAAGATGGGTTATGTTGGAACACAACCGGTCTTGCTTTGATACCAAATGATACAAGATCAAACCAACAACACCAAGAGCTACAAGTAGGTTCGGATTTCAGTCCAACAACACAAGAATAACAAGTTCAATTTTCAGTTTTCAGCACACAACAAGAGAGCAAATAGATGAACAAGAATGCTAGTGAATCGAAAGTAGCCCCACACGGCTTCACTAGTCTTTAAAGATAACAAAATTAACAACAACAACAACAACAAGATAAAGAAAAGATAGATAACTTGACATATAACATTCAAGATACTAAGAACCCTAACATCAAGAGAGGACCCTAAGTCTAGAGAATGTAAACACCAAGTTCTTACAAGGACCAAGAGGCACTCAAAGACCTCAAAACCCTTGTTTCTAGCCAAAGATACAACCCAAGTATTCCTCTACTTGTGAGATGTTGGAGGCGGCTCCAAGAGTGGAAGAGAGAGGAAATGTTGTGATATTTTAGGTTACAAAAAATCAGATTTCAAAAACTATCTAATAACTCTCTCACATCTTCTATTTATACTACAAAAGGAAAGGGGTAAAATGACTCATCCGCCCTTGCTTCTTGTGCCAACCTTGGAGAGTAGTTTATTACACATTAGGACCCCTCTTCACACATAAAAACGTTTAAGTCCTTGGTTGGTTCAATCACCAACTCACACACGGCCATTTGCATGAACAAAGCTTGGAGTTTTTGTAATTCCCGAGCTTGGCTTCGTGTGAAAGGCCGTGTGGCTGTCCTAACCGTATCAATGGGTCACTTTGGGATCGAAAAGACCCTTGGAATATTGGAGGAGCAATTCTATTGGCCAAAAATGCACAAGGATGTGGCCAAGATTTGTGGCCAATGCATAGATTGCAAAGGAGCCAAATCGCGGCTCCTACCTCATGGGTTGTACACCCCGCTGCCCACTCCTTTACGCCCTTGGCTTGACATATCTATGGATTTCGTGTTAGGGTTGCCTAGGACTAGACGAGGTCGGGACAGTATCTTTGTTGTGGTCGATCGGTTTTCTAAGATGGCACACTTTATTCCTTGCTTTAAATGTGATGATGCACCTAGTGTGGCCTCTTTGTTTGTTGATAATGTTGTCAAGTTGCATGGTGTTCCGAGGACCATTGTGAGTGATAGGGACTCTAAGTTCCTAAGTCACTTTTTGAAATCCATGTGGGGTAGGCTTGGAACCAAGTTGTTATTCTCTACATCTTGCCACCCACAAACTGATGGTCAAACGGAAGTAGTAAATAGGACTTTGGGTGCTATGCTACGTTCCATGGTAGAAGGAAAATTGACTTCTTGGGAGGAACACTTACCATTCATTGAGTTTACATATAACCGTGTCATACACTCAAGTACGGGAATGACTCCCTTTGAGTGCATATATGGCCTCAACCCCCTTACCCCTTTGGATTTAACTCCTTTGCCTAGTGATGTTATGATTAGCTTAGATGGAAGCAAGCGGGCTGATTCGATGAAAAAGTTACATGAGAAGGTGCGGCTTCGACTTGAGAAGAAAAATCAAGACATTGCAAGGAGAGTCAACAAGGGGAGAAAGAAACTCATTCTTGAACCGGGAGATTGGGTGTGGGTTCACCTTAGAAAGGATAGGTTTCCGTCTCAAAGAAAGTCCAAATTGATGCCAAGAGGCGATGGTCCATTCCAAGTACTTGAGCGGATCAATGATAATGCCTACAAGATTGACCTTTCCCCGGAATACAAAGTGCACAACACTTTCAACGTGTGTGATCTTTCTCTAGTGGATGCGGTTGAGGATGACCAAATACTGAATTTGAGGTCAAATTCCTCTCAAGATGGAGAGGATGATACGGGTGTACAAAGCTGTCCAATACGTTCTCGACCATTCACACGAAGCCAAGCTCGGGAGTTACAAAAACTACAAGCCATATTCATGCAAATGGCTGCGTGTGATACGGTTGGGGCAGCCTCCACAGGTACACGGCCTTTCACACGAAGCCAAGCTCGGGAATTACAAGAACTCCAAGCTTTGTTCATGCAAATGGCCGTGTGTGAGTTGGTGATTGAACCAACCAAGGACCTAAAAGTTTTTATGTGTGAAGAGAGGTCTTAATGTGTAATAAACTACTCTTCAAGGTTGGCACAAGAAGCAAGGGCGGATGGGCCATTTTACCCCTTTTGTTTGTAGTATAAATAGAACATGTTGGAGAGTTATTCCTTAGTTTTTGAATGTTGATTTTGTAACCTAAAAACACTAAACATTTCTCTCTCTCTTCCACTCTTAGAAGCCGCCCCTATTATCTCACAAGTAGAGGGATACTTGTGTTGTCTCTTTGGCTAGAAACAAGGGTTTTGAGGTCGTTGAGTGCCTCTTGGTCCTCGTAAGAACTTGGTGTTTATATTCATTAGACTTAGGGTCCTCTCTTGATGTAGGGTTCTTAGTTTCTTGAATGTTATATGTCAAGTTATCTATCTTTCTTTATCTTGTTGTTGTTGTTGATTTTGTTATCTTAAAGTCTAGTGAAGCCGTGTGGGGCTCGTTTCGATTCACTAGCATTGTTATCTATCTTGTTGTTCTTGTGTTGTTGGACTGAAAAACCGAAACTTAAACTTGTTGTTCTTGTGTTGTTGGACTGAAATCCGAGCCTACTTGAAGCTCTTGGTGTTGTTGGTTTGATTTTGTATCATTTGGTATCAAAGCGAGACCGGTTGTGTTCCAACATAACCCATCTTGGGCTAGTTCACGGCTTAAACAAACAACACCAAAAAGAAATTCTGAAAATCTGTCCATTAAAAGTTGAAACCGAGAATGATGTTGTATGTTTAGATCTAGGTGTTATTTTGCTTGTTTAGTGAGTTTCTAGTGTTGGTTTCTTTCTCACCAACACTAAGGTGTCTAGATCCAAAAGTTGAGCTTGAAAACTTGAACATTGTGTAGTGACTTGAAGTGGCCGAAAGTTGTATGTTGTTGATAACCAAAAGAAAAATCGGTGGTTGTGTGTTTATGTGCTAAAGAGGTTGATGAAGTTTGTTGAGGTGTTCATCTTTTGAACTTGTTCATCTTGTTCATCTTGTTGTGTGCTCAAGTTGTAAGACAAGCTATAAAGTTGTTGTGAAAGACTTGCACCCATCACCTTCTAGTCTTGTCAATCACTTTTCCCTAATTCAAGGAGCCTTGTTTTGTGGGATTAGTCAACCAAACCTCACTTTCTTGAGTTTGAAAAGGGTGAAATACTACAAGATTTTATTTTTCCCACCAAAACACTTTGCAAACTATAACAAGTTGTGTGAATAATTAACACAAAAAAAAAAGAGAAGAAGAACGTGTGGAACCATTGCATGCTGCCACGTCACTATAAGTTCAACTTAGGATATTCTTTGGTTGCTAATTGTTGATCCTTGGTTTCCCTTACTTGGTCCTAGAACTAATTAACAAACTAGTACATTCCTACTAGGTTGTCAACTAGTTCCTTGAACCGTTTGTTCGTGTCAACGATTATTTGAGTGCTTTTATTCGTTTGAATGAATTGCTGATTTTTGACTCTAGTCCGGCAAGAATTCTTTGAGTCTTCAAACAAGAATCCATTCCGAATAAGAGCTTACTCATACCTTAAAAATTTCACGGTTACTAGCCAATTATACAACACTTGTGGAACACGAACTTGTGGTGAACTTAAGCGGATAATATCTTGACAATGGAAGGAGCTACGTCTCATAATGTGGATACTAATGCCCTTGATTCTATGAGGGTCACTCTTGAGGCCGTTACCCGGACACTTGAAAGGTTGAATTCGGAATTTGGGGCCGTGAGAGGGGAGTTGGCAGCAATAAAGGGGGAAGTGTTGACTATTAGTGGGAGATTAGAACAAGTGGAGAGTCAAAGGAACTCTCGTCCTTCTACTCCTCTACATGTATCTACCAATGGTCATGATAGGACCTCCTCCGCAGCCATCACCCCCGAAACAGTCCACCAAATGCTAAATGCACCCCAAGCTCCACTAAATACCGCAAGCCAAACTACCTATTTTCCTCCAAACCGAGACCCCACTAGACCACTACATTTCCAAGCCCCTCCAATTCCACAAGAGGGATTTGGACGCCAAGTACCTCCACTAAATCCGAACCCTCCATTCCAAGCTCCATTAACCCAAAGACCGCAAATTCCAAATCCTCCGAATCAAAACGGCCAAGGCCGACCAGCCCACTTTGAAGGATACGGTAGAGAGGAGTATGAAGGAGATGGAGCCTTTGATGATGCTTATATGAGGGAGGAGGAGTTAAGAGGGGGTCGAGGAGAACCTAGGAGATACCGGGGGTATGGAGATAGGCGAAACCGACACCAAGAGAGAGACGTAGGCATCAACACCATCAAGTTGAGCCTACCCATCTTTAAGGGTGAAAGTGACCCCGAGACCTACTTAACTTGGGAATCGGCTTGTGACAAAGTTTTCCAAGTTAATGACATCTCGGAAGAAAAGAAGAGTTGCTACGCTATAGCTCACCTCGAGGGCTATGCTAACACTTGGTGGGAGTATGTTAAACGATTTGGTAATGAATTAGTTGATGGGTAGCCACCACCTTGGTATCGGTTGAGGTATTTGATGAGACAACGATACCTTCCCGAGAGATATCGTCATGAGTTGCTTGCTAGATTATATGGCTTGCGGCAAGGAGGCAAGAGTGTGATGGCCTATTTTGATGAGTTCCAACAACTCATGTTGAAACTTGATCATCGTGGGGAGCAAATCAGTCACGACATCATCCGGTTCAAGTGTGGGATGAACAAAGAGATCTCCACTCATTTGACCCTTCACCGGTTTGAAACCATTGACGGTATATTCCAAGCGACCCTTGAGATTGAAAGGGAACTTAAGGAGAGATCATCCTTCAAGGCAAGGGTACAAACCCCCTCGGGTTGGCCCAAAAACAAGGACCAACCCGCCCCTACGAAGCTGCCCGAGTCCAAAACAGTCCCTAAATTCTCTCCGAAACCGGAGGCTCACAAATATCCCAACCCAAAGGGGTTCCAATGCTTCAAGTGCCAAGGTTGGGGGCATAAGGCCAATGAATGTCCGAACCGGCGCAATGTGATCCTACGAGAAGGGAAAGTGTACTACCTTGGTGAGGAGATGGTTTCCGAAAGGGGGGAGGATGAGGCTGAGCCTCAAGATGGAGAGGGAGCTGAAAATGGGCCGAATGATGATGAAGTAGATGGTAGTGAAGATGTCTATCCACAAGAAGGGGAGTGTGTGGTTCCAAACTTTATGGTTAGACGTGTCATGATTAATAAGGCGATAGATGACCCGAGTCAAAGGGAAAATCTATTCCATACTAAGTGTCTTGTAAAGGGGAGTGTGTGCACCTTGGTGATTGATAGTGGTAGTTGTACAAATGTTGCGAGCCATGCTATGGTAAATTTCTTGAAGCTACCAACTACACTACACACTAGTCCTTACAAGCTACAATGGTTGAATGATTGTGGTGAATTAAAGGTCACAAGGCAATGTGTGATTCGGTTTAAGTTGGGAAACTACCACGATGAAGTGCTTTGTGACGTAATCCCAATGCAAGCATGTCACTTGTTGTTAGGTAGACCATGGCAATAAGATAGGTCTACTAAACACGATGGGAGGTCCAACCGGTATACGCTTGAGAAGGATGGCCGAAAGGTCACACTTTATCCTCTTTCACCCTCCCAAGTAAATGAGTGGCATCAAAAGATGAGAGAGTTGAAGGGAAAGGGGAAGGAATCCGGAAAGGGAGAAAAGGGGGGGGGATGCCGTAGGTGAGGAAGTAGGGACATCCGAGGCTGTCCCAACGACAAGGGAGATGGAAAATGTAGTGATGTTGGCTAGGAGGAAAGAACTCTTCGTGGACCATGATGACAACAAGCCGATGTTACTTTTGACCCATTGTTTTAATACTAACCCCACTAATTCTTCCATTTCCCCTTTGATTTCTTGTGTGTTGCAGGAGTATGAAGATGTATTTCCTCAAGAACTTCCGCAAGGATTTCCCCCACTTCGGGGAATTGAGCACCAAATTGATTTGGTGCCGGGTTCACAACTTCCAAACAAACCGGCCTATAGGAGCAATCCCATGGACACTAAGGAGCTTGAAAGACAAGTTGAGGAGCTTCTCAACAAGGGATACATCAAGGAAAGCATGAGTTCGTGTGCTGTTCCGGTGCTTTTGGTACCGAAGAAGGAGGGAACTTGGCGCATGTGCGTCGATTGTAGAGCCATCAACAAAATCACTATAAGGTATCGTCATCCAATCCCTAGACTAGATGATATAATATTAGATGAGCTCCACGGATCTTGTTTGTTTTCTAAAGTGGACCTTAGGAGTGGCTATCACCAAATTCGCATGCAACCCGGTGATGAGTGGAAGACCGCATTCAAGACCAAATTCGGTCTATATGAGTGGCTGGTCATGCCCTTCGGCCTTACCAATGCTCCTAGCACCTTTATGAGGCTAATGAATCATGTAATGAAGCCTTATATTGGAAAGTTTGTGGTGGTTTACTTTGATGATGTGTTGGTGTATAGTAAATCTATTGATGATCATGTAATGCATTTGAGATGTGTGTTTGATGTGCTCCGAAAGGAGAAGCTGTATGCCAACATGGAGAAGTGTTCTTTTGGTGTTGATAAGGTTATATTCTTGGGTTTTGTCGTGAGCTCAAGGGGTGTGGAAGTGGACGATTCCAAGATAGACTCTATTCGAAGTTGGCCGACCCCTAAAACTATTGGAGAAATCCAAAGTTTCCACGGGTTGGCAAGCTTTTATAGGAGGTTTGTCAAAGGATTTAGTTCCATAGCAGCCCCCTTGACCGAGGTAATTAGAAAGGACGGACCCTTTAAATGGGGTAATGAGCAGGCTAGGGCTTTTGAGGCCTTGAAAGCTACGCTCATCTCGGCGCCTTTATTGCAATTGCTCGATTTTGATAAGATGTTTGAAGTAGAGTGTGATGCTAGTAAGGTTGGCATCGGGGCTGTTTTGATGCAAGAAGGTAAGCCCGTTGCTTATTTCAGTGAAAAGCTCAAAGGGGCAACTCTTAATTACTCAACTTATGATTTGGAGTTGTACGCCCTTGTTAGAGCTTTGGGAAATTGGCAACATTATTTGTGGCCTAAGGAGTTTGTGATACGAACGGATCATGAGTCGTTGAAACACCTTAAGAGCCAAGACAAGTTGAATAGGCGTCATGCTAAGTGGATTGAGTCCATCGAGACTTTCCCTTATGTAATTCATTACAAAAGGGGAAAGGAAAATGTTGTTGCCGATGCCTTGTCTAGGAAGCATGTGCTTGTTGCTACCTTGTCTTCGAAATTGATGGGTTTTGAGAGCTTGCGGTTGTTGTATCCCGAGGATCCTACCTTTGCTCCTATTTTTAGGGAATGTGAAGAGTGGGGAAGGGACCGTTGGCTTAAGGAGAATGACCATTCCTCCTACTCTCGGTTTGATGGGTATTTGTTCAAAGGGAGGAGGTTGTGTGTTCCTTCTAGTTCTTGGAGGGAATTATTTATGAGGGAGGCCCATGACGGAGGCCTCATGGGGCACTTTGGGGTAGACAAGACCTTCGGAATCTTAGAGGAGAACTTCTATTGGCCCAAAATGCGCAAAGACGTCACTAAAATTTGTAGTCAATGCGTGGCCTGCCGGAGTGCGAAATCTCGTCTCCTACCTCAAGGATTATACACCCCACTCCCTACTCCCCTTAGACCTTGGTTGGACATTTCGATGGATTTTGTTTTGGGGCTGCCAAGGACTAGAAAGGGCCGAGATAGCATTTTTGTTATTGTTGATAGATTCTCTAAAATGGCTCATTTTATTCCATGTGCTAAAACCGAGGATGCTCGTAGTGTAGCTTCATTATTTGTTGAACATGTTGTAAAGCTTCACGGGGTACCGAGGACTATTGTGAGCGATAGGGACTCCAAGTTCCTAAGTCTCTTTTGGATGTCCATGTGGGGTAGGCTTGGAACGAAGTTACTTTTCTCCACGTCTTGCCACCCACAAACCGATGGCCAAACGGAGGTAGTAAATAGAACCTTAGGGTCTATGCTACGTTCTATGGTTAAAGGTAAACTGACTTCATGGGAAGATCACCTACCCTTGGTGGAATTTGCATACAACCGGGTAATACATTCAAGCACGGGAATAACTCCCTTTGAATGTGTTTACGGCCTAAATCCTCTTACCCCTTTAGATCTCACTCCTTTGTCTAGTGATCTCATGACCAGCTTAATTGGAAATAAAAGAGCCGAGGCAATGAAGAAAATGCATGAGACGGTGCGGATCAAGCTTGAAAAGAAGAACCAAGAGGTTGCAAAAAGGGTAAACAAAGGGAGAAGAAGGCTTGTGCTTGAACCCGGAGATTGGGTGTGGGTGCATCTTCGAAAGGATCGGTTTCCAGCTCAAAGGAAGTCCAAATTGCTGCCAAGGGGTGATGGTCCTTTCCAAGTACTTGAGAGAATCAATGACAACGCCTACAAGATTGACCTTCCACCGGAATATCAAGTGCACAACACTTTCAACGTTGGTGATCTCTCCCTCGTGGATGCGGTTGAAGATGACCAAATGCTGAATTTGAGGTCAAATTCCTCTCAAGATGGAGAGGATGATACGGTTGGGGCAGCCTCCACAGGTACACGGCCTTTCACACGAAGCCAAGCTCGGGAATTACAAGAACTCCAAGCTTTGTTCATGCAAATGGCCGTGTGTGAGTTGGTGATTGAACCAACCAAGGACCTAAACGTTTTTATGTGTGAAGAGAGGTCTTAATTTGTAATAAACTACTCTTCAAGGTTGGCACAAGAAGCAAGGGCGGATGGGTCATTTTACCCCTTTTGTTTGTAGTATAAATAGAACATGTTGGAGAGTTATTCCTTAGTTTTTGAATGCTGATTTTGTAACCTAAAAACACTAAACATTTCTCTCTCTCTTCCACTTTTAGAAGCCGCCCCTATTATCTCACAAGTAGAGGGATACTTGTGTTGTCTCTTTGGCTAGAAACAAGGGTTTTGAGGTCGTTGAGTGCCTCTTGGTCCTCGTAAGAACTTGGTGTTTATATTCATTAGACTTAGGGTCCTCTCTTGATGTAGGGTTCTTAGTTTCTTGAATGTTATATGTCAAGTTATCTATCTTTCTTTATCTTGTTGTTGTTGTTGATTTTGTTATCTTAAAGTCTAGTGAAGCCGTGTGGGGCTCGTTTCGATTCACTAGCATTGTTATCTATCTTGTTGTTCTTGTGTTGTTGGACTGAAAAATCGAAACTTAAACTTGTTGTTCTTGTATTGTTGGACTGAAATCCGAGCCTACTTGAAGCTCTTGGTGTTGTTGGTTTGATTTCGTATCATCAACCGCATCCACTAGAGAAAGATCACACAAGTTGAAAGTGTTGTGCACTTGGTATTCCGGGGGAAGATCAATCTTCTAGGCATTATCATTGATCCGCTCAAGTACTTGGAATGGACCATCGCCTCTTGGCATCAATTTGGACTTTCTTTGAGACGGAAACCTATCCTTTCTAAGGTGAACCCACACCCAATCTCCCGGTTCAAGAATGAGTTACTCAACCAATCTCAATTCCTCCGTATAGAATGGCCCCGGCAGAATTACGGGAGTTGAAAGAGCAATTGTAAGACTTGCTAGAAAAAGGATTCATAAGGCCTAGTGTCTCCCCTTGGGGCGCACCAGTGTTATTTGTGTGTAAGAAGGATGGCTCGTTAAGAATGTGTATTGACTATAGACAACTGAACAAGGTGACTATTAAGAACAAATATCCCCTTCCGAGAATTGATGACTTATTTGATCAGATGCAAGGCGCCAAGTGGTTTTCAAAGATTGATTTAAGATCTGGTTACCACCAAATGAGGGTCAAAGAGAATGACATACCCAAGACAGCTTTTCGAACACGGTACGGTCATTACGAGTTCCTAGTCATGTCCTTTGGGCTAACTAATGCACCTGCAGCTTTTATGGATTTGATGAATAGGGTGTTCAAGCCATACTTGGATGTGTTTGTGATAGTTTTTATAGATGATATTCTGGTTTATTCGAGATCAAATGAGGATCATGCCAATCACTTACGACAGGTGTTGCAGATTCTTCGTGATCATAAGCTATTTGCAAAGTTCTCTAAATGTGAGTTTTGGTTAAAATCTGTGGCATTCTTAGGTCATATTGTATCTGATGAAGGAATAAAGGTTGATACTCAAAAGATAGAAGCCGTGAAGAACTGGCCAAGACCTATAACGCCTACAGAGGTTCGTAGTTTCCTTGGGTTGGCAGGTTATTATAGAAGGTTTGTTGTAGGATTTTCTTCAATTTCTGCACCTTTAACAAAGCTAACACACAAAGCATCCATGTTTCAATGGAATAATGCATGCGAAAGAAGTTTCCAAGATCTGAAGAATAAGTTGACTTCTACACTCGTATTGCTGCTTCCAGAAGGCACATAGGGGTATGCAGTGTATTGTGATGCTTCAAGAATTGGCTTAGGGTGGGTATTTGATACAAGATCAAACCAACAACACCAAGAGCTACAAGTAGGTTCGGATTTCAGTCCAACAACACAAGAATAACAAGTTCCATTGTCAGTTTTCAGCACACAACAAGAGAGCAAATAGATGAACAAGAATGCTAGTGAATCGAAAGTAGCCCCACACGGCTTCACTAGTCTTTAAAGATAACAAAATTAACAACAACAACAACAACAAGATAAAGAAAAGATAGATAACTTGACATATAACATTCAAGATACTAAGAACCCTAACATCAAGAGAGGACCCTAAGTCTAGAGAATGTAAACACCAAGTTCTTACAAGGACCAAGAGGCACTCAAAGACCCCAAAACCCTTGTTTCTAGCCAAAGATACAACACAAGTATTCCTCTACTTGTGAGATGTTGGAGGCGGCTCCAAGAGTGGAAGAGAGAGAGAAAATGTTGTGATATTTTAGGTTACAAAATCAGATTTCAAAAACTATCTAATAACTCTCTCACATCTTCTATTTATACTACAAAAGGAAAGGGGTAAAATGACTCATCCGCCCTTGCTTCTTGTGCCAACCTTGGAGAGTAGTTTATTACACATTAGGACCCCTCTTCACACATAAAAACGTTTAAGTCCTTGGTTGGTTCAATCACCAACTCACACACGGCCATTTGCATGAACAAAGCTTGGAGTTTTTGTAATTCCCGAGCTTGGCTTCGTGTGAAAGGCCGTGTGGCTGTCCTAACCGTATCATCCTCTCCATCTTGAGAGGAATTTGGCCTCAAATTCAGCATTTGGTCATCTTCAACCGCATCCACGAGGGAGAGATCACCAACGTTGAAAGTGTTGTGCACTTGATAATCCGGTGGAAGGTCAATCTTGTAGGCGTTGTCATTGATCCTCTCAAGTACTTGGAAAGGACCATCACCCCTTGGCAGCAATTTGGACTTCCTATGAGCTGGAAACCGGTCTTTTCGAAGATGCACCCACACCCAATCTCCGGGTTCAAGCACAAGCCTTCTTCTCCCTTTGTTTGCCCTTTTGGCAATCTCTTGATTCTTCTTTTCAAGCTTGATCCGCACCGTCTCATGCATTTTCTTCATTGCCTCGGCTCTTTTGTTTCCATCTAAGCTGGTCATGAGATCACTAGACAAAGGAGTGAGATCTAAAGGGGTAAGGGGATTCAGGCCGTAAACACATTCAAAGGGAGTCATTCCCGTGCTCGAATGTATTACCCGGTTGTAGGCAAATTCCACTAAGGGTAGGTGATCTTCCCATGAAGTCAGTTTACCTTTAACCATAGAACGTAGCATAGACCCTAAGGTTCTATTTACTACCTCCGTTTGGCCATCGGTTTGTGGGTGGCAAGACGTGGAGAAAAGTAACTTCGTTCCAAGCCTACCCCACATGGACTTCCAAAAGAGGCTTAGGAACTTGGAGTCCCTATCGCTCACAATAGTCCTCGGTACCCCGTGAAGCTTGACAACATGTTCAACAAATAATGAAGCTACACTACTAGCATCTTCGGTTTTAGTACATGGAATAAAATGAGCCATTTTAGAGAATCTATCAACAATAACAAAAATGCTATCTCGGCCCTTTCTAGTCCTTGGCAGCCCCAAAACAAAATCCATCGAGATGTCCAACCAAGGCCTAAGGGGAGTAGGGAGTGGGGTGTATAATCCTTGGGGTAAGAGACGAGATTTCGCACTCCGGCAGGCCACGCATTGACTACAAATTTTAGTGACGTCTTTGCGCATTTTGGGCCAATAGAAGTTCTCCTCTAAGATTCCGAGGGTCTTGTCTACCCCAAAGTGACCCATGAGGCCTCCGTCATGGGCCTCCCTTACAAATAATTCCCTCCAAGAACTAGAAGGAACACACAACCTCCTCCCTTTGAACAAATACCCATCGAACCGAGAGTAGGAGGAATGGTTATTCTCCTTGAGCCAACGGTCCCTTCCCCACTCTTCGCATTCCCTAAAAATAGGAGCAAAGGTAGGATCCTCGGGATACAACAGCCGCAAGCTCTCAAAGCCCATCAATTTCGAAGACAAGGTAGCAACAAGCACATGCTTCCTAGACAAGGCATCGGCAACAACATTTTCCTTTCCCCTTTTGTAATGAATTACATAAGGGAAAGTCTCGATGAACTCAATCCACTTAGCATGACGCCTATTCAACTTGTCTTGGCTCTTAAGGTGTTTCAACGACTCATGATCCGTTCGTATCACAAACTCCTTAGGCCACAAATAATGTTGCCAATTTCCCAAAGCTCTAACAAGGGCGTACAACTCCAAATCATAAGTTGAGTAATTAAGAGTTGCCCCTTTGAGCTTTTCACTGAAATAAGCAACGGGCTTACCTTCTTGCATCAAAACAGCCCCGATACCAACTTTACTAGCATCACACTCTATTTCAAACATCTTATCAAAATCGGGCAATTGCAATAAAGGCGCCGAGATGAGCGTAGCTTTCAAGGCCTCAAAAGCCCTAGCTTGCTCATCACCCCATTTAAAGGGTCCGTCCTTTCTAATTACCTCGGTCAAGGGGGCTGCTATGGAACTAAATCCTTTGACAAACCTCCTATAAAAGCTTGCCAACCCGTGGAAACTTCGGATTTCTCCAATAGTTTTAGGGGTCGGCCAACTTCGGATAGAGTCTATCTTGGAATCGCCCACTTCCACACCCCGTGAGCTCACGACAAAACCCAAGAATATAACTTTATCAACACCAAAAGAACACTTCTCCATGTTGGCATACAGCTTCTCCTTTCGGAGCACATCAAACACACATCTCAAATGCATTACATGATCATTAATAGATTTACTATACACCAACACATCATCAAAGTAAACCACCACAAACTTTCCAATATAAGGCTTCATTACATGATTCATTAGCCTCATAAATGTGCTAGGAGCATTGGTAAGGCCGAAGGGCATGACCAGCCACTCATATAGACCGAATTTGGTCTTGAATGCGGTCTTCCACTCATCACCGGGTTGCATGCGAATTTGGTGATAGCCGCTCCTAAGGTCCACTTTAGAAAACAAACAAGATCCGTGGAGCTCATCTAACATATCATCTAGTCTAGGAATTGGATGACGATACCTTATAGTGATTTTGTTGATGGCTCTACAATCGACGCACATGCGCCAAGTTCCGTCCTTCTTTGGTACCAAAAGCACCGGAACAGCACACGGACTCATGCTTTCCTTGATGTATCCCTTGTTGAGAAGCTCCTCAACTTGCCTCTCAAGCTCCTTAGTGTCCATGGGATTGCTCCTATAGGCCGGTTTGTTTGGAAGTTGTGAACCCGGCACCAAATCAATTTGGTGCTCAATTCCCCGAAGTGGGGGCAATCCTTGCGGAAGTTCTTGAGGAAATACATCTTCATACTCCTGTAACGCACAAGAAATCAAAGGGGAAATGGAAGAATTAGTGGGGTTAGTATTAAAACAATGGGCCAACAGTAACATCGGCTTGTTTTCATCATGGTCCACGAAGAGTTCTTTCCTCCTAGCCAACATCACTACGTTTTCCATCTCCTTTGTGGTTGGGACAGATTCGGATGGCCCTACTTCCTCACCTACGGCATCCCCCCCCTTTTCTCCTTTCCCGGTTTCCTTTCCCTTTCCTTTTAACTCTCTCATCTTTTGATGCCACTCATGTACTTGGGAGGGTGAAAGAGGGTGAAGTGTGACCTTTCGGCCATCCTTCTCAAGCGTATACCGGTTGGACCTCCCATCGTGTTTAGTAGACCTATCATATTGCCATGGTCTACCTAACAACAAGTGACATGCTTGCATTGGGATCACGTCACAAAGCACTTCATCGTGGTAGTTTCCTACCTTAAACCGAATCACACATTGCCTTGCGACCCTTAATTCACCACAATCGTTCAACCATTGTAGCTTGTAAGGACTAGTGTGTGGTGTAGTTGGCAGCTTCAAGAAATTTACCATAGCTTGGCTCGCAACATTCGTACAACTACCACTATCAATCACCAAGGTGCACACACTCCCCTTTACAAGACACTTAGTATGGAATAGATTTTCCCTTTGACTCGGGTCACCTATCGCCTTACTAATCATGACACGTCTAACCACAAAGTTAGGAACCACACACTCCCCTTCTTGTGGATAGGCATCTTCACTACCATCTAATTCATCATCATTCGGCCCATTTTCAGCTTCCTCTCCATCTTGAGGCTCGGCCTCATCCTCCCCCCTTTCGGAAACCACCTCCTCACCAAGGTAGTACACTTTCCCTTCTCGTAGGATCACATTGCGCCGGTTAGGACATTCATTGGCCTTATGCCCCCAACCTTGGCACTTGAAGCATTGGAATCCCTTTGGGTTGGGATATTTGTGAGCCTCCGGTTTCGGAGGGAATTTAGGGACTGTTTTGGACTCGTAGTGGACTGTTTTGGACTCGGGCAGCTTCGTAGGGGCGGGTTGGTCCTTGTTTTTGGGCCAACCCGAGGGAGCTTGTACCCTTGCCTTGAAGGATGATCTCTCCTTAAGTTCCCTTTCAATCTCTAAGGCCGCTTGGAATATACCGTCGATGGTTTCAAACCGATGAAGGGTCAAATGAGTGGAGATCTCTTTGTTCAACCCACACTTGAACCGGATGATGTCATGACTGATTTGCTCCCCACGATGATCAAGTTTCAACATGAGTTGTTGGAACTCGTCAAAATAGGCCATCACACTCTTGCCCCCTTGCCGCAAGCCATATAACCTAGCAAGCAACTCATGACGATATCTCTCGGGAAGGTATCGTTGTCTCATCAAATACCTCAACCGAAACCAAGGTGGTGGCTGCCCATCGACTAATTCATTACCAAATCGTTTAACATACTCCCACCAAGTGTTAGCATAGCCCTCGAGGTGAGCTATAGCGTAGCAACTCTTCTTTTCGTCCGAGATGTCATTAACTTGGAAAACTTTGTCACAAGCCGATTCCCAAGTTAAGTAGGCCTCGGGATCACTTTCACCCTTAAAGATGGGTAGGCTCAACTTGATGGTGTTGATGCCTACGTCTCTCTCTTGGTGTCGGTTTCCCCTATCTCCATACCCCCGGTATCTCCTAGGTTCTCCTCGACCCCCTCTTAACTCCTCCTCCCTCATATAAGCATCATCAAAGGCTCCATCTCCTTCATACTCCCCTCTACCGTATCCTTCAAAGTGGGCTGGTCGGCCTTGGCCGTTTTGAGTCGGAGGATTTGGAATTTGCGGTCTTTGGGTTAATGGAGCTTGGAATGGAAGGTTCGGATTTAGTGGAGGTACTTGTCGTCCAAATCCCTCTTGTGGAATTGGAGGGGCTTGGAAATGTAGTGGTCTAGTGGAGTCTCGGTTTGGAGGAAAATAGGTAGTTTGACTTGCGGTATTTAGTGGAGCTTGGGGTGCATTTAGCATTTGGTGGACTGTTTCGGGGGTGATGGTTGCGGAGGAGGTCCTATCATGACCATTGGTAGATACGTGTAGAGGAGTAGAAGGACGAGAGTTCCTTTGACTCTCCACTTGTTCTAATCTCCCACTAATAGTCGACACTTCCCCCTTTATGGCTGCCAAGTCCCCTCTCACGGCCCCAAATTCAGAATTCAACCTTTCAAGTGTCCGGGTAACGGCCTCAAGAGTGACCCTCATAGAATCAAGGGCATTAGTATCCGCATTATGAGACGTAGCTCCTTCCATTGTCAAGATATTATCCACTTTAGTTCACCACAAGTTCGTGTTCCACAAGTGTTGTATAATTGGCTAGTAACCGTGAAATTTTCAAGGTATGAGTGAGCTCTTATCCGGAATGGATTCTTGTTTGAAGACTCAAAGAATTCTTGCCGGACTAGAATCAAAAATCAGCAACTCATTCAAACGAATAAAAGCACTCAAATAATCGTTGACACGAACAAACGGTTCAAGGAACTAGTTGACAACCTAGTAGGAATGTACTAGTTTGTTAATTAGTTCTAGGACCAATTAAGGGAAACCAAGGATCAACAATTTGCAACCAAAGAATACCCTAAGTTGAGCTTATAGTGACGTGGCAGCATGCAATGGTTCCACCCGTTCCTCTTATCTTTTTTTTTTTTTGTTTTGTGTTAATATTCACACAACTTGTTATAGTTTGCAAAATGTTTTGGTGGGAAAAAAATAAAATCTTGTAGTCTTTCAACCTTTTCAAACTCAAGAAAGTGGTGTTTGGTTGACCAATCCCACAAAACAAGGCTCCTTGAATTAGGGAGAAGTGATTGACAAGACTAGAGGGTGAGGGGTGCAAGTCTTTCACAACAACTTTATAACTTGTCTTACAACTTGAGCACACAACAAGATGAACAAGTTCAAAAGATGAACACCTCAACAAACTTCATCAACTTCTTTAGCACATAACACATAACCACCGATTTTTCTTTTGCTCATCAACAACATACAACCTTCGGCCACTTCAAGTCACTACTCAATGTTCAAGTTTTCAAGCTCAACTTTCGGATCTAGACACCTTAGTGTTGGTGAGAAAGAAACCAACACTAGAAACTCACTAAACAAGCAAAATGACGCCTAGGTCTAGACATGCAACATCATTCTCGGTTTTCAACCTTTAATGGACTGATTTTTCAGAACTTCCCTTTGGTATTGCTTGTTTAGACCGTGAACTAGCCCAAGATGGGTTATGTTGGAACACAACCGGTCTTGCTTTGATACCAAATGATACAAGATCAAACCAACAACACCAAGAGCTACAAGTAGGTTCGGATTTCAGTCCAACAACACAAGAATAACAAGTTCCATTGTCAGTTTTCAGCACACAACAAGAGAGCAAATAGATGAACAAGAATGCTAGTGAATCGAAAGTAGCCCCACACGGCTTCACTAGTCTTTAAAGATAACAAAATTAACAACAACAACAACAACAAGATAAAGAAAAGATAGATAACTTGACATATAACATTCAAGATACTAAGAACCCTAACATCAAGAGAGGACCCTAAGTCTAGAGAATGTAAACACCAAGTTCTTACAAGGACCAAGAGGCACTCAAAGACCCCAAAACCCTTGTTTCTAGCCAAAGATACAACACAAGTATTCCTCTACTTGTGAGATGTTGGAGGCGGCTCCAAGAGTGGAAGAGAGAGAGAAAATGTTGTGATATTTTAGGTTACAAAATCAGATTTCAAAAACTATCTAATAACTCTCTCACATCTTCTATTTATACTACAAAAGGAAAGGGGTAAAATGACTCATCCGCCCTTGCTTCTTGTGCCAACCTTGGAGAGTAGTTTATTACACATTAGGACCCCTCTTCACACATAAAAACGTTTAAGTCCTTGGTTGGTTCAATCACCAACTCACACACGGCCATTTGCATGAACAAAGCTTGGAGTTTTTGTAATTCCCGAGCTTGGCTTCGTGTGAAAGGCCGTGTGGCTGTCCTAACCGTATCAGTATTGATGCAGCATGGTAAAGTATAGCATATGCCTCGAGACAATTGCGGCCACATGAGAAAATTTATCCAACACATGATCTGGAGCTAGCAGCGGTTATATTTGCCTTAAAGATATGGTGTCACTACCTGTACGGGATTCATGTTGACATATACACTGACCACAAGAGTTTGCAGTATATCTTTAATCAGAAGGACTTGAATTTGAGGCAGCGAAGATGGCTTGAATTATTAAAAGACTATGATGTTGATATCTTATATCATCCGGGAAAAGCAAATGTGGTGGCAGATGCGTTAAGTCGCAAAGCTAGCCATCTATAGAAAGACAAGGGATGACTAAGGATCTACACCAATTAGCCAATTTGGGGGTTCGTTTTCTTGAAACTCCAGATGAAGGGTTTATTGTGCATAATACAGCAGAATCTTCACTAATAACTGAAGTAAAAGAGAAGCAATATGTAGATCCTATTTTGTTATGGCTTAAGGAAAATGTGCAATATGGTATGACAAAGGCATTTGAGCTTACGCAAGAAGGGGTACTGCGGTGCCAAAATAGATTGTGTGTACCTGATGTAGACGGGCTAAGAAAGAGGATTATGACAGAAGCACATCATTCAAGGTATTCTATCCATCCAGGGTCAACAAAAATGTACCATGATTTGAGAGGGATGTATTGGTGGGGTGACATGAAGAAGAACATTGCAAAATTTGTAGCCGAATGTCCAAATTGTCAAAGAGTTAAAGTAGAGCACCAAAAGCCCGGGGGTTATATGCAATGTATGGATCTTCCAATCTGGAAGTGGGACATGATCAACATGGATTTCGTCACTGGTTTGCCTCGTACATTTCAAAGGTTTGATTCCATATGGGTGATAGTTGATAGGCTTACCAAATCAGCACACTTTCTACCGGTTAGGACCACTTACACAGTTGAAGAATATGCCAAGTTATATATTAAGGAGATAGTTTGACTACATGGAGTTCCAATCTCTATTATATCGGATCGAGGAGCTCAATTTACTGCAAATTTTTGGAAGTCTTTTCAGAGAAATTTAGGGACACAAGTGAATCTAAGTACAACTTTTCACCCTCAAACGGATGGACAAGCAGAACGTACCATTCAAACACTTGAAGATATGCTATGAGCTTGTGTATTGGACTTTAAAGGTAGTTGGGATGATCATCTACCTCTCATCGAGTTCGCCTACAACAATAGCTATCATTCAAGTATCAAAATGGCACCATATGAAGCTTTGTATGGAAGAAAGTGTAGATCACCCATTGGATGGTTTGAAGCGGGTGAAACTGCCTTATTCGGGACAGATCTTGTTCATCAAGCTATGGAAAAGGTTAAGGTGATCCAGCAACGACTAGAAACAGCCCAAAACAGACATAAGTCATATGCGGATGTTAGGAGAAGGGGGCTAGAGTTTGCTATAGGTGATTGGGTATTCTTAAAGGTATCACCAATAAAGGGGGTTATGAGATTTGGTAAGAAAGAAAAATTAAGTCCACGTTATATAGGCCCATACCAGATTACTCGGAGGTTTGGACAAGTTGCTTATGAATTAGATCTACCCCAAGAGCTCTCAACAGTTCATCCGATATTTCACGTCTCAATGCTTAGAAAGTGCATTGGAGATTCATCTCATACTACCCCTACTGAAGATGTACAAATTACAGAAGATCTCACTTATGAGGAAATACCTATTGCTATTCTAGATCGACAGGTTAAGAAGTTGAGGAATAAAGAAATAGCTTCTGTAAAAGTGCTTTGGAGGAACCAACAAGTAGAAGAGATCACGTGGGAAGCTGAAGAAGCGATGAAATCCAAGTACCCCCATTTGTTCAAAGACGAAGAAAAAGTCCAAGATGTTGAATTGGAACAATAACAAGTAAGTGTAAAATATATAGGTACTATATGGTAATAAGGATATTAACTTAGTCTTGAACTTGCTTTGGTTGGACAGTTATGCTAACATTCGAGGACGAATGTTTCTAAGGGGGGAAGGATGTAACATCCCGTATCTTGCTTGTACTTATTCTAATTATATGGAACCTGGTATGGTCATATGGTATAGGTAACGGATGAGATTTGTTATGCAATTATTAATGGTGTAGATGGAATTATAGAGGCTGCCCGTATAGTTTAGTGTGATGCGACTAAGTTAACGTCAAGATAACTATTTAAACTTGGAATCGTAATCTAGTATTTGAATCTAAAGTTTAAAGTGACCAAGTGTGTATAAGTTGAAGGTTAGACTAAAGGGATTAGAAGCTGAAAATGGAGCAAAATATTGAGGTGCTTTCTTGACTTATTTAAGCTAGTAGGTGAGTCACCTACTTAAGTTGTTTGAACCAAATTAATGGACCCATGGCTATGGATCAGATTTGGGTCTATGCTAATATACTCATTTGGGCCAAATTGAACAAAAAAGAAAGAAAATGGATAAGTGACCCAACACACCAATCTGCCAAGGCCCAAATATAATTGAGCCCAACAAGAAATTATGCAAGTAGGTGCATCACCTACTTTGAAGTTTCAGCAGCTTGGATCCTTAAGTAGGTGCATCACCTACTTGGACCAATTTTACCAATTTTATGGTCCAAAATGCAGCTAAGGAGGTGGACAAGATAGGGCCTTTAAAAGGCCAAGTTGCTGGTCATTTTACTTCACTTTTAAGTCACAAAAAAGGAGTATATTTCAGCAAATCTCTCTACTCTCTCAAAAACAACAAGAGCAGCAGCCCTATTTTTCCTTCTAGGGTTCTTGAAGAAACCCTCCCCTTTGCAGCCCAAGGTAAGTGAAAAGCACTTAAGGTTTTATTTAATTATCTCATGGGAGATTAGGGAAACAAGTTATAAGTGTTTGACTATAAGTATATGGCTGATTATAGAACAAGCTGTTTGTTCATGTTTCCTTGTTATTGAGGAACTTTTTTTCTTCTTCTTTGGTTTAAGTGTGAAGGAAAGTTCAAGCTCTTGAAGAGTTCAATTAAAAGAATAAGTTGCTGAATTGAGGTAAGGTGACTGCCCCATTTTATTTTTCTTATATGTGAATTTGAGAGGGGATTATGGATGTCTTGTTATTGAGAACTCAAGAGATGAAGAGTTCAATAATTGATTGCTACAATAAAAGTGGTTTGGGACTGTTTTGTATGTGTATGTTATGGGCTGCCAGGTTGAAGTTGGATAAAGGTGTGATGAGTTTGTAATGAATTATAGAAGAAAGATGTGGTGATACACCACCGAACTAATGCTTGCTGTCCGATCTATTTTGTGTATTGTTTGGAATGTGTAATGAAGTCGAGGTGGTTTTGGTGAACCTTATAAGAACCTATATGGTATGTGGGTGTAACTGGAGGGAAGAAAAAGGGTTAAAATAACACCCTTGTTTGATAGAGTAATAGTTGCTGCCCGGTCACTGTTTTGGGTGAAATTAAGTACCTCAAATGTGTTTATTGGTTACTAATACTAGTTTACCATATATTCTATTGTAGATAAGTAATCTAAGAGGCGAGAAGTCAAGTCGGGCTAGTTTCGGAGTCAAATAACCAGGTATGTAAGGCATACTTATTTCACACTCTTTGGCATGAAGTCGTACCATTGTTCCCTCAAGCAAGTTTCCGAGGTTATCCTATAACAAAGTGATACATAATGGTAGCATATTAAACTCCATGTATCCAATGACCTTGTTCCCACTCTCTAACGCATTAGAACACCTCAATACGTGCTTATTATTAAATTGCGCGTCTATCTTCACTAGAAAATTTCAGGAGTTCTCCGTTTGTTCAAATAAGACCCATGTGTTATTTCAGCTCCTAAACACTTTATTTGTGTGCCAACATCTCCCTACCTCATTGTTGTTGCATTAAGTGTCTATTTACATGTCTCTTATTAGCGTATTACTGGTTCAAGGTACCATAATATGATGACCACCAAAGTAACAATCTCAAAGGCTAAATAAACTAAGTAATGCAAATCTGTAAAATGATGAGTGGCAGCTCAGGGGCACTTGCCTAGCATGGGACGATCTCGATACCTTTATTTGTGGGTGGCAGCTCAGGGGCATAAGCCTAGCATGGGCCGATCCCAATCTTTATATAGGTGGCAGCTCAGGGGCGTAAGCCTAGCATGGGCCGATCCTAATTTATCTTTTTACCACTGATCAGCTGGTCATTTGCATTATATGGATTACAAAGATTATGAAGGAAGAAGGTAAAATGAAGAACGGATGTAATGTACATTGTCCCACAAGTATTTATAAAGGTGGTCTACTAGTACTCCTTATACACTTGTATCGAATTTCTATTGAGCTTTTGTATCAAGTGTGTTGCTACTTTCTGCCTTACATATTCAGTACATATTTTCGTACTGACGTCCCTCACGGGGGACCTGCATTTCATGCTGCAGGCAGAGGCACTTCAGCTCATACAACTCACTAGTAGGAGCGCAGGTTGTTCAAGGACTATTGGTGAGCTCCAGGTTGATTCGGGGCTTTCCGAGTCTGCTCCATATATTTTGGTATTGTACAGTAAGTCAAGAGTAGGGCGGGGGTTTGTCCCGACCCTGACTAAGTCTATGTATCTTCTAGAGGCTTTGTAGACTAATGTAAAGTTATGGTAGTGTCCTGATTTTAGACATGGTGGCCCCACCGGCCAAGTGCTGTACATATCAGTTTTGGGAGTGTATGTGTAGTTAATTTCATCGATGCATAATATTATGTTGTTAGAACATTTGGTTGTTGATACAAGAAATATAACGGAAACACAAAACAAACACTCAAAACAGTCCACAAGTTCAAGAGAACCGAGGACCCTTTGAATGACCCCTCTCGGATTCAAGATCTACAACAAGAACACAATGTAATGAGGTGATTAACACCTATTTTCAGCGGACAACACACTAGATTAACCACACGAGAATGAAGAACATGAAGAACAATAACAATATTATTAAGAAATAACAAACACACGGCTACAAAAATTGTAGAGATAGATCAGAGACATAAACTAATATAAGACCCAAGAACCCAAAGATATATTAAATCTAAGGACCCTTAGAACTTACGATAGCAACACCACACTCTTACGGTGACCACCAAGGGAATGAACTCGCCTCAAGATCTACCGTTTCCAAACAAAGATCAATATCGGCTTTTCCAAGCCCTATGCTAAAGATGACTTTTCCAAGTCCTATAACTAAGGTGTTACACTCTCAAAAGAGAGAGAATATGTTTTCAATTCTTCATTCTCCAAAAATTGCTGAAAATAAGACTAAGGGGACCTATTTATACTATATTACAAATGAAGACAAAAGACCACTTTGCCCTTAATGAGAGGGGCGGCCATGGTGTGTAAATACACCATGTGTAATGTCCAAAATACCCTTAATTAAGGCCCAAAAAACCGTGAGTCCTCAACCTTAAATTCTCCAAGCAATCTTCCACACGCGAGATTGCTTTAAGTTATGCTCAAAACGGGTCCTCCATGCACGTTCTTGTTTTCTCGAGGTGACCAAGTCTTGAGTATCTATGTGTTGGCCTCCAAAAATGTCATCAAAAGATAAGAAGGCCATTTGTCCCGTATCAGTTGTTACAGTGCATGGGAAGTATAAGGTTATGAATTGGTTCTCTCGGGCCTTTACGGCTACGGGTTCCTGTCTGCCCCAATAGGATTTGAGGCGTGACACTCCTCAACTTGTCTTTCAAGATCCTTAGTGTCCATGGGATTTCTCCTATAAGCTGGTTTTTTTGGAAGTTGTGAACCCGGCACCAAATCAATTTGGTGCTCAATTCCCCAAATCGGGTGCAATCCTTGTGGTAATTCTTGTGGGAATACATCATCAAACTCCTGCAAAACAAGTGAAATAGAAGGGGAAAGAGAAGAAGAAAAAGTAGAAAAAGAAGAAGAGATGTTAGTATTAAGGGCATGAGCTAGGAGGAGCATAGGAGTGTCCATGTCTTGTTCCTTGAACAAATCCTTCCTCCTAGCCAACATAACCATGGGTCCTTGACCCTTTTTAGCCTTAGAATCAGCAACTTCTCCCTTAGAAGAGGTAGAACCGGAGACCTCCCCTTTTTGCCTCTTTTCGGTTTCTTGTCTTTTGCTCCTCTTTTCTTTCAACTCTCTTAATTTTTGATACATCTCATTCACTTGGGAGGGTGATAGTGGGTGTAATGTGAAATTCTTCCCATCATGCACAAGTGAGTAAGTGTTCAACCTCCCATCATGCTTGGTAGATTTGTCATATTGTCATGGTCTACCAAGTAGCAAATGTCACGCTTGCATTGGAATGACATCACAACAAACTTCATCTCGGTAGTTTCCTACCATGAACTTGATCATGCATTGTCGGGTCACTTTTAACTCACCACATTCATTGAGCCATTGTAGTTTGTAAGGATTAGCATGAGGAGTGGTAGGAAGTTTCAAGAAATCCACCATTGTTGAACTATCAATATTTGTGCAACTTCCACTATCAATCACCATAGTACACACCCCTCCCTTAATCAAGCATTTGGTGTGAAACAAGTTCTCTCTTTGGCTCGGATCTTCAAGTGCCTTACTTACCATAGCCCTCCTCACCACATAATTAGGAACTAGACACTCTCCATCTTGTGGCCAAGTGTCTTCTTCCTCACAAGTATCACAAGTAGTTTCGGGTTCACCATCACAAAACTCTCCATTTTACACACCAACATCATCAACCTCGGGTTCAAGCTCAACTTCCTCACAAGGTAGTACAACCTACCTTCTCTTAGGATCACATTCCTATGAGTAGCACACTCACTTGACCGATGACCCCATCCTTGACACTTGAAACATTGAAGGCCTTTCGGATTAGGAGTAGGAAGCTTATTACCTTCGGGTCTTGCAGGGTATTTTCGCACTTGTTTGACCTCGGATTTCTTGACAAAATTTGAGGGTTCCTTACCTTTACCTAAACCCAAAACTTTCTGATTTGGACCTTTGGAGTGGACCCAACCCGAATTGGGTGTTTGTAGTCTTGGCTTGTACCTTTCTTTGTTCTCTTTCTCAATTTCCATGGAGGCTTGGAAGACTTCCACCACGGTTCCAAACTTGTGAAGAGTCAAACGGGAGGAGATATCCTTGTTCAACCCAACCTTGAAGCGAATAACATCATGTTGCACTTGTTCACCTCTATGGTCAAGTTTCAAGACAAGTTGCTGAAATTCATCATAATAGGCCATGACACTCTTGTTTCCTTTCCTTAGATTGTAAAGCTTGGCAAGAATCTCATGCCTATAATGGTCCGTTACATATCTTTCCTTAATAACTCTCTTCAACATCTCCCAAGAAGGTGGTTGGCCATCAACCAATACATCATCAAATCTTTTGGTGTAATCCCACCAAGTGTTTGCATATCCTTCAAAGTGAGCAATAGCATAGCAGCTTTTCTTTTCTTTGGAAAGGTCATTCACTTGAAAAATCTTTTCACAAGAGGATTCCCAAGCTAAGTACACTTCCGGATCACTCTCACCTTTGAAAATTGGAATGCCAACCTTTATTGAATTAATGTCAATGTCCTGGATTCTTGGTTGATCACCATGCCCATGCCTTGCATCTTGCCGCCGAAATCTACCATAAGTCCCTCTTTGATCATGTCTTGCCCTCATTTCTTCTTCAAACCAATAATCATCATTAGAAACATCATAACCTTCTTGCTCCCCTCTACCATAATCCTTAATTTGGATGGGTGGGTTTCAGATTTGAGGCCTTTGGGGAAGTGGGTTTGGTATTTGGTTATGTGGTACTTGAACTTGTGGCATTGGAGGTAGTGATGGTAAGGTCTTTGGTACATGGGATTTGGAATTTGGTAAGTGGTATTTTGTGGAGGTATTTGGTTCGGATTTAGTGGTGGAGTTTGAGTTCCAAGTCCCTGTTGTTGGACTTGGTTCATTTGGTGAGGTATTGGCCTTTGTAGGGTCCCGTTAGGAGAGGTTTGGGATTGGTTTAGTGGATGGTTTTGTGGAGCTCTTGGAGGATTAAGCATTTGGTGTAGGGTTTCGGGTGTTATAGTCATGGAAGAGTTATTGTCTTGGATACTAGAGAATGCATGGTAGGGATTAGGAGTATAAAGTCGTGAGTTCCTCCTATTTTCAACACAATCAAGTCTTCGACTAAAAGTGGAAATTTCACCCTTCATTGTCACCATTTCACTCCTCAAGGCATCATGATTTTCTTCCATTTTTCAACCCAAGTCATCAATCCGAGCCATCAAGGCTCCAATAGCATCATTTCCCAAAGGTTGGGAAATAGTACCTTCGGATTCCATGGAAAATGTACCTAAAAAGTGCAAAAAACAGCAAGCAAACAACCTACAAAACGAGCAAACAAGTTAGTTCAAAAACCTCACTTCACTCACACTCAACCTCACCTCACACTTGGCTTCTCAAGCATTGGAGAATTGGCACTACTTGGCAAGTTACTTGAAAGGTGAGAAGCTTTAAATTGGAATTGATCTTTGTTTGAAATGACTCAAAATAAGTGATGCACGAACTTGAACCAACAAAATACTACGACTTGAAAAAGAGAAAAGCACACAAAAAACCGGAGACAAAATAAATGAACTCTAAACTAATTACCAACCTAGTAGGTACTTACTAGTTTGCTAATTAGTGATAGAATTAACTTAAAAGAAACTAGAATAAAAAAAGTTAGAAACTAGGAAATCTAATTTTAGAGTCAAATTTTGGTTGAGCACAAGTGATGACGTGGCACTTCATGGTTGGTTGTCACTTTTCAAAATTTCAAATTTCCCAAAACCTAATTTCGGCCAAACACTACTTTGGGGAAAGAGAGTTTCGGATTTGGAAGGGTATTGCAAGCAATTAAGGGTTCTTTCAAGTCTCAAATGGAAATGGAAATATAATGGTCCCCCCCTTTGTACTTGCAAGTGTACTTTGTTGTTCCCTTGTCCCCTGATACAAAGAGAAGGCTAGGAATTCACGAAATGGACATACAAGATGCAAAAATCAGCAAGCACATAAAGAGAAAAACAACACAAAGAAAGGGGATGAAGAAGAAGAATGCTTGAAATTAAAGGATAGATAGAAACACCCTTACTTCTACTAAGTGATTAACAAATGATGATGTATCAAACCATCAATCACACCTCACCAATAGAAGATCAAAAATTCCTCTTAGGTGGACCAAGGGAATTCACACTCCTCACAACCCACCTTTCTTGCCAATTTGTACAAGTGAAATCCATCAATTGTGCTAACCCTTATTCGTTTTCTCTCTCTTAAGGAGAAGGAGAATACTACAAGCTAAAACTAATATTACAATCTAAAAATTCACTCAATTCATTATGTCCAAACTAAGGAAAATAAGAGCTAAGGTGTCTATTTATACTATTACAAAACAAAGACTAAAATACCCTTAATGAAGGGTGCTCCTTTGGAGTGTAAAAAAAAGTCTTAAAGGACCATAATAGCCCTAAAAATGTGTGCCTCTTGAGTGTCCAATTATAGTGTGCAAGGTACATCTTGTCTTTCAAGTAAGGCGCCTCTTCAGTGTAATGGTTCCCTTTTCCTCCTTCAACTTGCCAAAGCTTTAAAAGGCTCCAAACACTTGCCAATTCCGAAGCTTGAACCTTTGACAATACATTGTACTCTTTTAAGCTCTTCATGCTTGTGTCATCCCCTCCTCCTTTTGGAAGAATGAAATATTCTTTGAATATGCTTTTGGACCAACAACTTTTTCACTCTCTTTCTTCCCCTTTTTGGATCAAACTACACCCTTGAACATTCTTCTTCACTAAGATATGAAGATCACAGATTAACAATATGAATATTCAAGTCTTGACCAAGTTTGACCACCAAGTAAATGAGCTCCAAATCTGAATTTTTTTATAGATCTAGGTTCCTTATGCCAAGACAACCTCAAGCAACTAAAATTCAGCCACCAAAAATGCCTAAATCACAAGGGTAAATTTTGGATCTAGCATAAAAGCTTCAAAAACACCATGTTCATGAAGGTTCTTAGCTCAAACTCAACCAATCTTCAATATAAAAGTAGATCTAGACTCCCTATGTGATAAAGAGAAAGGATCTAGCACTAGAAACCTTCAAAACATAACAAAAACTTGTAGATCTAACTTGGAAAATTAGCATCTACAACAAACACACAATTGTTTTGGTATTTTCTGATTTTCGACTCTTTTTATGAGATTTTCTATATAAGAACACTAAAACCAAGATTTAGGGATGTTGGAACAACCCTAACCAAGGCTTTGATACCAAATGATAGCCTAAAGACTACTAAACACACAAAATTGGCTACTAAAATGCAAATTCCAGCAACCAAACAAAGAGAAAACAACACATAGAATGGAGATGAAGAAGAATATTACTTGAAATTGAAAGATAGATAGAAAGACCCTTACCCTTGTTAAGTGATTAGCACTAGAAGATGTTTCAAATCTTCAAACACACTTCGCAAACAAGAGTTCAAACCTTCCTCTTAGGTGACCCAAAGGAAACACTCTTCCTCAAACCACCTTTCTTGCCAAATTATCCAAAACAAGTGAAACCTTAACTTCAAATGTTCTTGGACCACTTTCGGATTCTAAGAGCTAAAACTAGAGACTAAAAACTACAATATAAGAGTAATATCCAATTTCATCAAAGTCTAATGAAAAGAGAAGCAAAATGGTCTATTTATACTATTACATGCCAAATGACAAAACTACCCTTAATGAACTAAAGAGAGGAGGCACCCTTAGAGTGTTGGCTTTCAAAGTACAAGTCTATCTTTCCTTTGTAGAATGTAAGACTATTCAAATCCCTTCTTCAAAAATCAAGGCATTCCCTCTCTTGGCCGAATCTACAACCCCTTCACAAACATTCAAGTGCATGAACAAAGCTTGGAGTTGTTGAAGTTCCTTGGCTTGACTCCTTGTAAAAGGTCTTGAGGGTTTTATACTTGCATCAACAACCACCTTGTTGCTTGGTCTACATGACAAGTAAAGTATTATTCTTGAAAACCCAAAGGCAAAAGTGTCATTTTTTTCTTGGGATAATGTTTCCAAATGTGCATCCTTACTTGACACACTTGTGCTTGAATTGAGTAAATCCCAACTTGTGGATGCCAAGTTGATGTTTTACTTGAGGGGAAGAAGTCATATGTGCTTAATTGATTTAATTACATCCTTATGTGCCTTATGTGCTATATATTTTGGACCAAGTGACCCTCTTGTAGATGATAGCACCTTGGGTGATGTCTTCACACATGATTCCTTCCTATACTACCTCTTTGCCTATAATGATAACCATGTTAATTTTGAATTAGTTAATAGAGGTAGTAAGTTTGGTGGCTGGTTTCCTTGCTTGAATGATGATGATTATGAGTTTGGTAGCCTAGTGAAAGGAGTGGGTCACCTTGAATTAACCCCTTGTCTTCTACTCCTATTTGACCCCAAAATACTTTTGAGTTGTAAAAGGTGTAGTTTCGGTTCATACTCAATTCCTTTTGATGTTTATGCCATCCACTTCTTTATACCCTTTTATCCAAAGTTTTTCATGTCAAATTTTAAAGATATGTCGGTGTATGTCAAGTGTGAGTAACCATGGGTTGATGATGTGAGTGTGGTACTAATACTAACCCTCCTACCAAGAGGATTGTGTGCTTGTTTTGCTCTCTCTTGGACAAACAACAAGCGCACTCTCTTTATTCCCTTCTCTTGGATCAAACAAACACTTTGAATATTTTTCTTCACTAAGATATGAAGATCATGGATGAACAAGATGAATATTCAAGTATTGAACAAGTTAGACCAACAAGCAAATGAACTCCAAATCGGAATTTTCTTTTAGATCTAGGTTCCTTAGGCCAAGACAAACATAACCAACAAAAAATCAGCCACAAAATTCCTCAAACAAGATGATAAAAAACGAGATCCCACCTCAAAATCTTCAAACAAGGCACAACAATGGTGGATCTAGCTCAAATTCAACCAAACTTTGCTCTAAAAGTAGATCTAGACTCCCTAATACTAGAGAGCAAGTATCTAGTACAAGAAACCAACAAAACCCAATAAAAACTTGCAGATATAACTTGAAAATTTCAGATCTACAACAAACACAAGACAACACACTTTTTTTTTTGTATTTTCGAATTTTTGACTCTTTTTTGTTGAGATTTCTAAGTAAGACCACTAAAACCAAGGTTTAGGGATATTGGAATAACCCTAAAAAAGTCTTTGATACCAAATGATAGCCTAAAGGAATGCTAAAACACGAAATTGACAATAGAAGCTAAAAAACAGCAAACACACAAAAGGAAAACAACACACATAGAAGAAAAGAGATGAAGAAGAGATGCATAAAGTAAAGATAGTAGAGAGACCCTCACTTCCACCAATGAATAGCACTAGAAGGTGTATCAAAATCTTCAAACACACATTACTAGTGTAAGATCAAACCACTCTCTTAGCTGACCCAAAGGACTCACTCTTCCTCAGGCATACCTTTTTTTGCCAAATAAACCAATACAAGTGAAAAACTAATTCCAAATGTATTCAAGGTTCAAGTTTCAATTTTCCTCTCTTAAGGAGAAGGAGAAGACTACAATCTACCACTAAGATTACAATCTAAAAAGTTACTCAATTCATTATCTCAAAAATAAGGAAAATAAGAGCTAAGGTGTCAATTTATACTAATACAAAATAATGACTCAAATGCCCTTAATGAAGGGCTTTATGAAAGGCGCCCATGGAGTGTCATTTTAATGTGTAAAAAGTCCATCATGCCCTTAATGAGAGGTTCCTATGGAGTGTAAGATCCCTCCTCCTTTCTTCACTTGAACAAGGCTTCGAAAAGGCTCCAAAAGGTCTTCATTCTGCAACTTGAACCTTTGATAATACCTTGTACCTTTTTGTGCTCTTCATGCTTGTATCAGAATCCACCTTGCAAGACACTCTCTTGAGCTCTCAAAATATGTCATCTAAGTCTAATAGAAATGACCTAATAAGGTTCTATTTTTAAGAAAGGTTAACTTATTACAAAAGAGCAAAAGGACCTTAATGAGCTACAAAGGGGTGGCCTTGGAGTGTGCTGCTTGGACGGTTTTGGAGTGTAGGAGGATTCCATCATACTTCAAGACTTATTCCCTTAGATGGGCAGCCCACAAGCTCGGGTCTTCACGCATTGGCTTCCATTACGTACTCGAGTGCTAAGATGCCTCTTTGACCCGTATCAGATTTTCTAGTAAGAGGGGTGAATTACCTTGGGTTAGATACTTGTCTATCTCTTCCATTTGATCCTGGTGCACTATTAGGGTGGGAAGGGAATGATTTCGGGTTGCACTCTTGGTTATGTCCTTTGTAATTATTACGTGTTTGATGATTATAATAAAGGATTATTTGTTATATCCCAAGAGTGAACCCCCTTGATGTGTTCATATAATTGTGGTACTAATGCTAACCCTCATATCATGAGGATTGTGTGCATATTGTTCCTCTCTTTGGATTTACAAAGTATGAATTTAAGGTCAAATTCCTTTCAAGATGGAGAGGATGATACATAAAGAGCACAAGGAGTACAAGGGATTGTAGAAGGTTCAAGTTTCAGATGGTGCATGTGATTGAAGACCTTTCGGAGCCTTTTCAAAGCCTTGTGCAAGTGAAGAAAGGAGGAGGGATGTTACACTCTATAGGCGCCTCTCATTAAGGGCATGATGGACTCTTTACACTACAAAATAACACTTAAGAGGCGCCTTTCTTAAATCCCTCATTAAGGGCATTTTAGTCATTGTCTTGTAATAGTATAAATAGACCCTTTAGTTTTTATTTTCCTTAGACTTTGATGAAATTATTGAGAGATACTCTTTTGTAGCTATTGTTCTTTCTCCTTAAGAGGTGATACGGGTGTACAAAGCTGTCCAATACGTTCTCGACCATTCACACGAAGCCAAGCTTGGGAGTTACAAAAACTACAAGCCATATTCATGCAAATGGCTGCGTGTGAGTTGGTACTTGATCCGCCAAAGAGCTTCAACGTTTTTAAGTGTGAAAATGAACCTTGAAGTATAATAAACTACACTCTAAGGGCACCCCATGACTGAAGGGTAGGAAGGTCATTTTTCCTTCATTTTGTGTGTAATATAAATAGATGCTATTAGGGTTATTTTCAGCACTTAGTTCATTCTTCATATTTCACAACAACAAGTCTTGTAACATTGAATATTTCTCTCTCTCTTGTTCTTGAGAGTAGAACCTGAAATCTGTCCAACAAGTGTAGTTACACTTGTGTTGTTTCTTGGCTAGAAACTTGAGATCTTGAGGTTCATGAGTTCCTCTTGGTCTAAGTAAGAACTTGGTACTGAAATCTTTTGGTCTTAGGGTCCTATCTTCAAGTTAGGGTTCATAGATTCTAAGATATCTTTGTGTCAAGTTACTATCTTTCATTTTGTACTCTTGAAACTTTGTAGTAACTTAGTGAAGCCGTGTGGGGCTGATTTTCGATTCACTATAGTTACTACCATTTGTTGTTCTTGTTGTTAACATTGTACTCTTGTAATCTATCATCTTGTGTTGTTGAACCATTGTTTAATGTTATTGTTATCTTCTTGTTCTCCTTGTGTAGCTACTGTTTTGGTGTTGGTATTTCTTCAAAATTTCATGATTGTTGTTGTCTTCACATATTGGAGTTGTTATCTTCAAGCTCTCGGAATTGTAGTGTGTTTGGACTGATTTTGTGGCAGATTTGATACGCTCCAAGTTAGTAGTGTATCAAGAGGTGAACCCAAAATTAGGTCCAACATTAGTGTGAATTTCACTTTTGTTGACTCTTTGGCAAGAAAGGTTGGTGCTTGGGAAGGTGACTCCCTTTGTGTGTACCTAAGAGTGGGGTGTTGTCTTCTTTGGTGGTGTGTGTCTAGGTGTTTGAAACACACCTTGGTGCTATCTATTGTTGAAGATCTATGTCTCATTACTATCCTTTTACTTTTCAAGCATTCTTTTTTCTTGTAGTGTGAAATCCGAATGTGTGTTAGTGTTTTGTACTTCATCTCATCTTCTTATCTTTAGATTGTGTTGTTGTGTTTGGATTTTATTGTTTGTTGTTCCTTTTAGTGACTGGTTTTTGCATTTCTAGGTTAGATTCTTATCATCTAGTATAAGTCGTGTGGGGCATTGTGTTGTTGATGTTCATCTTATTGCTGCTTCCATCTTGAAATCTTCTTGTTAGTTTGTTTTTGCTGCAAAATAGGTGTCAATACACCTTGATATTGTGCCATTATCATGTTGTTTCTATTGTTGTTGTTCAACCCGAGACTAGGTCTCATTTGGGTTCTCGGGTTTGATTAAGTTTGTGGACTGTTTTGTGCAATTTCTTGTGTTCCCTTGTTTGTATTGTATCAGGCCTCCAATCCACAACAACAACACATGTACAACTCAAATACGCAATGACAATGACAACAACACACGTCCAAGTAAGTCCACAACAACAACAATTTTCCAAAATTCAAGAACAACTTGGATTTAGCTCAAAATTTCGATCAAGACCTATAAGTGTTAGGAAACAAGAACCTAACACTAGAAACAAACAAAACAGAGGTTTTTTTTATGATGACCTCTTCTTTATGCCATTTATACTAAGGTTTTCATTTTCAACACAAAGGACTCGTGGGTATACTCCAAGTTTGTCCCACCTTGGCATGGCATGTGATGTGTGTATTTTGCTAACCCTAACCCCTCATGTCATGAGGATGTGTACTTGTTTGTTTTCTCTTGATTTGCAAGGTATGGATTCGAGGTCGAATCCTTTTCAAGAAGGGGAGGATGATACGAGTACGACCACGGGTGATAAAATATCAAGTCCACAATGCAAAAATCCAACAAGAACAACAAGATGAACAAATTAACACCAAAAACAACAAGTTGAACAACAAGTGCTAGTGGATCGAAATAGGCCACACCGGCTTTACTAGGCTTTAAGAATCACATTTTTAGAACAAGATGATGAAGTTTTCAATAAGAACCATGATACGGTTGGGGCAGCCTCCACAGGTACACGGCCTTTCACACGAAGCCAAGCTCGGGAATTACAAGAACTCCAAGCCTTGTTCATGCAAATGGCCGTGTGTGAGTTGGTGATTGAACCAACCAAGGACCTAAACGTTTTTATGTGTGAAGAGAGGTCTTAATGTGTAATAAACTACTCTTCAAGGTTGGCACAAGAAGCAAGGGCGGATGGGTCATTTTACCCCTTTTGTTTGTAGTATAAATAGAACATGTTAGAGAGTTATTCCTTAGTTTTTGAATGCTGATTTTTGTAACCTAAAAACACTAAACATTTCTCTCTCTCTTCACTCTTAGAAGCCGCCCCTATTATCTCACAAGTAGAGGGATACTTGTGTTGTCTCTTTGGCTAGAAACAAGGGTTTTGAGGTCGTTGAGTGCCTCTTGGTCCTCGTAAGAACTTGGTGTTTATATTCATTAGACTTAGGGTCCTCTCTTGATGTTAGGGTTCTTAGTTTCTTGAATGTTATATGTCAAGTTATCTATCTTTCTTTATCTTGTTGTTGTTGTTGATTTTGTTATCTTAAAGTCTAGTGAAGCCGTGTGGGGCTCTTTTCGATTCACTAGCATTGTTATCTATCTTGTTGTTTGTGTGTTGTTGGACTGAAAAACCGAAACTTAAACTTGTTGTTCTTGTGTTGTTGGACTGAAATCCGAGCCTACTTGAAGCTCTTGGTGTTGTTGGTTTGATTTTGTATCATTTGGTATCAAAGCGAGACCGGTTGTGTTCCAACATAACCCATCTTGGGCTAGTTCACGGCTTAAACAAACAACACCAAAAGAAATTCTGAAAATCTGTCCATTAAAAGTTGAGACCAAGAATGATGTTGTATGTTTAGATCTAGGTGTTATTTTGCTTGTTTAGTGAGTTTCTAGTGTTGGTTTCTTTCTCACCAACACTAAGGTGTCTAGATCCAAAAGTTGAGCTTGAAAACTTGAACATTGTGTAGTGACTTGAAGTGGCCGAAAGTTGTGTGTTGTTGATAACCAAAAGAAAAAAAAAATCGGTGGTTATGTTTATGTGCTAAAGAAGTTGATGAAGTTTGTTGAGGTGTTCATCTTTTGAACTTGTTCATCTTGTTCATCTTGTTGTGTGCTCAAGTTGTAAGACAAGCTATAAAGTTGTTGTGAAAGACTTGCACCCATCACCTTCTATTCTTGTCAATCACTTTTCCCTAATTCAAGGAGCCTTGTTTTGTGGGATTAGTCAACCAAACCTCACTTTCTTGAGTTTGAAAAGGGTGAAATACTACAAGATTTTATTTTTCCCACCAAAAACACTTTGCAAACTATAACAAGTTGTGTGAATATTAACAAAAAAAAAAAAGAGAAGAAGAACGTGTGGAACCATTGCATGCTGCCACGTCACTATAAGCTCAACTTAGGATATTCTTTGGTTGCTAATTGTTGATCCTTGGTTTCCCTTACTTGGTCCTAGAACTAATTAACAAACTAGTACATTCCTACTAGGTTGTCAACTAGTTCCTTGAACCGTTTGTTCGTGTCAACGATTATTTGAGTGCTTTTATTCGTTTGAATGAATTGCTGATTTTTGACTCTAGACCGGCAAGAATTCTTTGAGTCTTCAAACAAGAATCCATTCCGGATAAGAGCTTACTCATACCTTAAAATTTCACGGTTACTAGCCAATTATACAACACTTGTGGAACCGAACTTGTGGTGAACTAAAGCGGATAATATCGTGACAATGGAAGGAGCTACGTCTCATAATGTGGATACTAATGCCCTTGATTCTATGAGGGTCACTCTTGAGGCCGTTACCCGGACACTTGAAAGGTTGAATTCGGAATTTGGGGCCGTGAGAGGGGACTTGGCAGCAATAAAGGGGGAAGTGTCGACTATTAGTGGGAGATTAGAACAAGTGGAGAGTCAAAGGAACTCTCGTCCTTCTACTCCTCTACATGTATCTACCAATGGTCATGATAGGACCTCCTCCGCAACCATCACCCCCGAAACAGTCCACCAAATGCTAAATGCACCCCAAGCTCCACTAAATACCGCAAGCCAAACTACCTATTTTCCTCCAAACTGAGACCCCACTAGACCACTACATTTCCAAGCCCCTCCAATTCCACAAGAGGGATTTGGACGCCAAGTACCTCCACTAAATCCGAACCCTCCATTCCAAGCTCCATTAACCCAAAGACCGCAAATTCCAAATCCTCCGAATCAAAACGGCCAAGGCCGACCAGCCCACTTTAAAAGATACGGTAGAGAGGAGTATGAAGGAGATGGAGCCTTTGATGATGCTTATATGAGGGAGGAGGAGTTAAGAGGGGGTCGAGGAGAACCTAGGAGATACCGGGGGTATGGAGATAGGGGAAACCGACACCAAGAGAGAGACGTAGGCATCAACACCATCAAGTTGAGCCTACCCATCTTTAAGGGTGAAAGTGACCCCGAGACCTACTTAACTTGGGAATCGGCTTGTGACAAAGTTTTCCAAGTTAATGACATCTCGGAAGAAAAGAAGAGTTGCTACGCTATAGCTCACCTCGAGGGCTATGCTAACACTTGGTAGGAGTATGTTAAACGATTTGGTAATGAATTAGTTGATGGGCAGCCACCACCTTGGTTTCGGTTGAGGTATTTGATGAGACAACGATACCTTCCCGAGAGATATCGTCATGAGTTGCTTGCTAGATTATATGGCTTGCGGCAAGGAGGCAAGAGTGTGATGGCCTATTTTGACGAGTTCCAACAACTCATGTTGAAACTTGATCATCGTGGGGAGCAAATCAGTCACGACATCATCCGGTTCAAGTGTGGGTTGAACAAAGAGATCTCCACTCATTTGACCCTTCACCGGTTTGAAACCATTGACGGTATATTCCAAGCGGCCCTTGAGATTGAAAGGGAACTTAAGGAGAGATCATCCTTCAAGGCAAGGGTACAAACCCCCTTGGGTTGGCCCAAAAACAAGGACCAACCCGCCCCTACGAAGCTGCCCGAGTCCAAAACAGTCCCTAAATTCCCTCCGAAACTGAAGGCTCACAAATATCCCAACCCAAAGGGGTTCCAATGCTTCAAGTGCCAAGGTTGGGGGCATAAGGCCAATGAATGTCCGAACCGGCGCAATGTGATCCTACGAGAAGGGAAAGTGTACTACCTTGGTGAGGAGGTGGTTTCCGAAAGGGGGGAGGATGAGGCCGAGCCTCAAGATGGAGAGGGAGCTGAAAATGGGCCGAATGATGATGAAGTAGATGGTAGTGAAGATGTCTATCCACAAGAAGGGGAGTGTGTGGTTCCAAACTTTGTGGTTAGACGTGTCATGATTAGTAAGGCGATAGATAACCCGAGTCAAAGGGAAAATCTATTCCATACTAAGTGTCTTGTAAAGGGGAGTGTGTGCACCTTGGTGATTGATAGTGGTAGTTGTACAAATGTTGCGAGCCATGCTATGGTAAATTTCTTGAAGCTACCAACTACACTACACACTAGTCCTTACAAGCTACAATGGTTGAACGATTGTGGTGAATTAAAGGTCACAAGGCAATGTGTGATTCGGTTTAAGGTGGGAAACTACCACGATGAAGTGCTTTGTGACGTGATCCCAATGCAAGCATGTCACTTGTTGTTAGGTAGACCATGGAAATATGATAGGTCTACTAAACACGATGGGAGGTCCAACCGGTATACGCTTGAGAAGGATGGCCGAAAGGTCACACTTCATCCTCTTTCACCCTCCCAAGTAAATGAGTGGTATCAAAAGATGAGAGAGTTGAAGGGAAAGGGGAAGGAATCCGAAAAGGGAGAAAAGGGGGGGGAATGCCGTAGGTGAGGAAGTAGGGACATCCGAGGTTGTCCCAACGACAAGGGAGATGGAAAACGTAGTGATGTTGGCTAGGAGGAAAGAACTCTTCGTGGACCATGATGAAAACAAGCCGATGTTACTTTTGGCCCATTGTTTTTTTACTAACCCCACTAATTCTTCCATTTCCCCTTTGATTTCTTGTGTGTTGCAGGAGTATGAAGATGTATTTCCTTAAGAACTTCCGCAAGGATTGCCCCCACTTCGGGGAATTGAGCACCAAATTGATTTGGTGCCGGGTTCACAACTTCCAAACAAACCGGCCTATAGGAGCAATCCCATGGACACTAAGGAGCTTGAAAGACAAGTTGAGGAGCTTCTCAACAAGGGATACATCAAGGAAAGCATGAGTCCGTGTGCTGTTCCGGTGCTTTTGGTACCGAAGAAGGACGGAACTTGGCGCATGTGCGTCGATTGTAGAGCCATCAACAAAATCACTATAAGGTATCGTCATCCAATCCCTAGACTAGATGATATGTTAGATGAGCTCCACGGATCTTGTTTGTTTTCTAAAGTGGACCTTAGGAGTGGCTATCACCAAATTCGCATGCAACCCGGTGATGAGTGGAAGACCGCATTCAAGACCAAATTCGGTCTATATGAGTGGCTGTTCATGCCCTTCGTCCTTACCAATGCTCCTAGCACCTTTATGAGGCTAATGAATCATGTAATGAACCCTTATATTGGAAAGTTTGTGGTGGTTTACTTTGATGATGTGTTGGTATATAGTAAATCTATTGATGATCATGTAATGCATTTGAGATGTGTGTTTGATGTGCTCCGAAAGGAGAAGCTGTATGCCAACATGGAGAAGTGTTCTTTTGGTGTTGATAAGGTTATATTCTTGGGTTTTGTCGTGAGCTCAAGGGGTGTGGAAGTGGACGATTCCAAGATAGACTCTATTCGAAGTTGGCCGACCCCCAAAACTATTGGAGAAATCCGAAGTTTCCACGGGTTGGCAAGCTTTTATAGGAGGTTTGTCAAAGGATTTAGTTCCATAGCAGCCCCCTTGACCGAGGTAATTAGGAAGGACGGACCCTTTAAATGGGGTGATGAGCAAGCTAGGGCTTTTGAGGCCTTGAAAGCTACGCTCATCTCGGCGCCTTTATTGCAATTGCCCGATTTTGATAAGATGTTTGAAGTAGAGTGTGATGCTAGTAAGGTTGGCATCGGGGCTGTTTTGATGCAAGAAGGTAAGCCCGTTGCTTATATCAGTGAAAAGCTCAAAGGGTCAACTCTTAATTACTCAACTTATGATTTGGAGTTGTACGCCCTTGTTAGAGCTTTGGGAAATTGGCAACATTATTTGTGGCCTAAGGAGTTTGTGATACGAACGGATCATGAGTCGTTGAAACACCTTAAGAGCCAAGACAAGTTGAATAGGCGTCATGCTAAGTGGATTGAGTTCATCGAGACTTTCCCTTATGTAATTCATTACAAAAGAGGAAAGGAAAATGTTGTTGCCGATGCCTTGTCTAGGAAGCATGTGCTTGTTGCTACCTTGTCTTCGAAATTGATGGGTTTTGAGAGCTTGCGGTTGTTGTATCCCGAGGATCCTACCTTTGCTCCTATTTTTAGGGAATGTGAAGAGTGGGGAAGGGACCGTTGGCTTAAGGAGAATGACCATTCCTCCTACTCTCGGTTCGATGGGTATTTGTTCAAAGGGAGGAGGTTGTGTGTTCCTTCTAGTTCTTGGAGGGAATTATTTGTGAGGGAGGCCCATGACGGAGGCCTCATGGGGCACTTTGGGGTAGACAAGACCCTCGGAATCTTAGAGGAGAACTTCTATTGGCCCAAAATGCGCAAAGACGTCACTAAAATTTGTAGTCAATGCGTGGTCTGCCGGAGTGCGAAATCTCGTCTCCTACCTCAAGGATTATACACCCCACTCCCTACTCCCCTTAGACCTTGGTTGGATATTTCGATGGATTTTGTTTTGGGGCTGCCAAGGACTAGAAAGGGCCGAGATAGCATTTTTGTTATTGTTGATAGATTCTCTAAAATGGCTCATTTTATTCCATGTGCTAAAACCGAGGATGCTCGTAGTGTAGCTTCATTATTTGTTGAACATGTTGTAAAGCTTCATGGGGTACCGAGGACTATTGTGAGCGATAGGGACTCCAAGTTCCTAAGTCTCTTTTGGAAGTCCATGTGGGGTAGGCTTGGAACGAAGTTACTTTTCTCCACGTCTTGCCACCCACAAACCGATGGCCAAACGGAGGTAGTAAATAGAACCTTAGGGTCTATGCTACGTTCTATGGTTAAAGGAAAACTGACTTCATGGGAAGATCACCTACCCTTGGTGGAATTTGCATACAACCGGGTAATACATTCGAGCACGGGAATGACTCCCTTTGAATGTGTCTACGGCCTGAATCCCCTTACCCCTTTAGATCTCACTCCTTTGTCTAGTGATCTCATGACCAGCTTAGATGGAAATAAAAGAGCCGAGGCAATGAAGAAAATGCATGAGATGGTGCGGATCAAGCTTGAAAAGAAGAACCAAGAGGTTGCAAAAAGGGTAAACAAAGGGAGAAGAAGGCTTGTGCTTGAACCCAGAGATTGGGTGTGAGTGCATCTTCGAAAGGATCGGTTTCCAGCTCAAAGGAAGTCCAAATTGCTGCCAAGGGGTGATGGTCCTTTCCAAGTACTTGAGAGAATCAATGACAACGCCTACAAGATTGACCTTCCACCGGAATATCAAGTGCACAACACATTCAACGTTGGTGATCTCTCCCTCGTGGATGCGGTTGAAGATGACCAAATGCTGAATTTGAGGTCAAATTCCTCTCAAGATGGAGAGGATGATACGGTTGGGGCAGCCTCCACAGGTACACGGCCTTTCACACGAAGCCAAGCTCGGGAATTACAAGAACTCCAAGCCTTGTTCATGCAAATGGCCGTGTGTGAGTTGGTGATTGAACCAACCAAGGACCTAAACATTTTTATGTGTGAAGAGAGGTCTTAATGTGTAATAAACTACTCTTCAAGGTTGGCACAAGAAGCAAGGGCGGATGGGTCATTTTACCCCTTTTGTTTGTAGTATAAATAGAACATGTTAGAGAGTTATTCCTTAGTTTTTGAATGCTGATTATTGTAACCTAAAAACACTAAACATTTCTCTCTCTCTTCACTCTTAGAAGCCGCCCCTATTATCTCACAAGTAGAGGGATACTTGTGTTGTCTCTTTGGCTAGAAACAAGGGTTTTGAGGTCGTTGAGTGCCTTTTGGTCCTCGTAAGAACTTGGTGTTTATATTCATTAGACTTAGGGTCCTCTCTTGATGTTAGGGTTCTTAGTTTCTTGAATGTTATATGTCAAGTTATCTATCTTTCTTTATCTTGTTGTTGTTGTTGATTTTGTTATCTTAAAGTCTAGTGAAGCCGTGTGGGGCTCTTTTCGATTCACTAGCATTGTTATCTATCTTGTTGTTTGTGTGTTGTTGGACTGAAAAACCGAAACTTAAACTTGTTGTTCTTGTGTTGTTGGACTGAAATCCGAGCCTACTTGAAGCTCTTGGTGTTGTTGGTTTGATTTTGTATCAAACCAGCAAATCAACAAGGTGCTAGTGAATCGAAAGAGCCCCACACGGCTTCACTAGACTTCAAGATTACAAAACACAATCTTAACAAGATTACAAGAAGATAGTAACTTGACATGTAATATTCAAGAGTCTAAGAACCCTAACAACAAGAGAGGACCCTAAGACTAAATAATATTAACACCAAGTTCTTACTTGGACCAAGAGGAACTCTATGACCTCAAGATCCTTGTTTCTAGCCAAGATACAACACAAGTATCACTCTACTTGTGAGTTTTCAAATTTGGGGCTTCTCCAATGGATGAGTGAGAAGTTCCTCAATATTACAAGTGTTTATGTCTCAAAATATTATGAAAGAACTAGCAGCCAAATAACCCTAATATTGTCTATTTATATTACACCATAAATGAAGGAGGACACCAGATTGCCCTTTCCATGGGGTGGCCTTGGAGTGTAAGTTTATTACACTTCAAGGCCCCTCTTCACACTTAAAAACATTTAGACCATTAGGTGGATCAATCACCAACTCACAAATGACCATTTGCATGAACAAGGCTTGGAGTTTTTGTAACTCCCGAGCTTGGCTCCGTGTGAATGGTCGTGAACTTGTTGGACAGCTTGCTACACCCGTACAAATTTATGTACTTGCATCTATATTTGACACACTTGGGCTTACATTAAATGAATCCCAACTTGTGGATGCAAAGTTGATTATTTGTTTGGAAGGAAGAAGTCAAATGTGCTTAATTTTCATAATTCCATTCTTGTGTGCCTCATATGCTATATATTTTGGACCAAGTGACCCTCTTGTAGATGATAGCACCTTGGGTGATGTGTTCACACTTGATTCCTTCCTGTACTACCTTTTACCTATGATGATAACCTTGTTAATTTGAATTAGTATTGATACGGGACAAATGGCCCTCTTATCTTTTGATGACATCTTTGGGGGCCAACAAATAGAGGCTCAAGACTTGGTCACCTCGAGGATACGAGAGCATACATATAGAGACCATTTTGGACACTTGATGGAGCAATGCCGCGTGTGGAAGATTGCTTGAAGCATTCGAGACTTGATGACTCACGGCCTTGGACAACACATTGCTCACGACTTTGGACACTTCATTAAGGGCATTTTGGTCACTTCACTTTGTCCAAATGCACTCCATGGCCTCCCCTCCTCATTAAGGCATTGTTATCGTTTTGTCTTGTCTTGTAATTGAATAAATAAAACATGTTAGGGTTATTTTCACTTAGTTTATGAATGATGAATGTATGAAACATTGAAATCCTCTCTCTTGAGAGTAGAATGACTGATAGCCTAAAGACACCAAACACACAAAATTGGTTACTAAGATGCAAATTCCAACAACCAAATAAAGAGAAAACAACACATAGAATGGAGATGAAGAAGAAGAAGAAGAATGCTTGAAATTAAAGGATAGATAGAAAGACCCTTACCCTTATTAAGTGATTAGCACTAGAAGATATTTCAAATGTTTAAACACACTTCACAAATAAGAGTTCAAACCTTCCTCTTAGGTTACCCAAAGGAAACACTCTTTCTTAAACCACCTTTCTTGCCAAATTATCCAAAACAAGTGAAACCCTAACTTCAAATGTTCTTGGACCACTTTCGGATTCTAAGAGCTAAAACTAGAGACTAAAAACTACAATATAAGAGTAATATCTAATTTCATCAAAGTCTAATGAAAAGAGAAGTAAAATAGTCTATTTATACTATTACATTTAATGGACAAAAATGCCCTTAATGAGGAAGGGAATTTAGGGTGCCTCTTGAGTGTTGTTTTGGAGTGCATAATGACTTCAATGCCGTTCACTTGAGGTGCTTCTTGAGTGTATGTTTTCCCTTCCTTCCTTCTCTTGACCAAGGCTTCAAAATACTTCAAAAAGTCTACAATTGCTTTGTAATTCCAAATCCTTGACCCTTAGACCATACTTTGTGCTTTTGATGCTCCTTTTGCTTGTATCAACACCTTAGAGTAGTTCTTAGTTAGGGCTTGGAAGAGACACCTTAGTGTAGGGCTTGGAAAAGCTAATATTGATCTTTGCTTGGAAATGGTAGATCTTGAGGTGAGTCGGTTACCTTGGCGGTCACCGTAAGAGTGTGGTTTTGATTATTTTATTCATTAGGTGATATAGGTGTACCAAGCTGTCCAAAAAATTCACGGTCATTCACACGTAGCCAGGCTCGGGAGTTACAATAACTCCAAGCTATGTTTATGCAAATGGCCATGTGTGAGTTGGTACTTGAGCCTTCCAATGGATTAAATGTTTTTAAGTGTGAAGAGGAGCCTTGAAGTGTAATAAACTTACACTCCAAGGCCACCCCTTGGCAAGGGTAGGATGGTCATTTGTTATCTCCCTTTGTGGAATAATATAAATAGATAGTGTTAGGGTTATTTTGGAGTTAGTTCATTCATTATATTTTGAGAACACAAAACTTGTAATATTTTGAACTTCTCTCTTTCATTGGAGAAGCTCAAAATCGAAATTCCCAATTGGAGTGACACTTGGGTTGAATCTTGGCTAGAAACTAGGATCTTGAGGTCATTGAGCTTGGTAATAATATTCTTTAGTCTTAGGGTCCTTTCATATTGTTAGGGTTCTTAGATTCTTGAATATTGTATGTCAAGTTACTATCTTTAATTTGTAATCTTGTTGTTTGTGTGGTAACATAGTGAAGCCGTGTGGGGCCATTTTCGATTCACTATAGTTGCTGCCACTTTGTTTCTCTTGTTGTTGTTATTGCAATCATGTAATCTCTATCATCTTGTTATTTTTTATAAACCTTGAAGTCTTGTGAAGCCGTGTGTGGCCTATTTCGATTCACTAGCATTGTTGTTGTTCATCTGGTTATTCTTGTGTTGGCTTGAATCTCTTGATACACACTCACTTTTGTATCATTTGCTTGATGATATGGGTGTACCAAGCTGTCCAACAAGTTCTACAAGCTTCCAACAAGCTCACGACCATTCACACGTAGCCAAGCTTGGGAGTTACAAAAACTCCAAGCTATGTTCATGCAAATGGCCGTGTTTGAGTTGGTACTTGAGCCTTCCAATGGATTAAATATTTTTAAGTGTGAAGAGGAGCCTTGAAGTGTAATAAACTTAAACTCCAAGGCCACCCCTTAGCAAGGGTAGGATGGTCATTTGTTACCTCCCTTTGTGGACTAATATAAATATTTAGTGTTAGGGTTATTTTGGAGTTAGTTCATTCATGATATTTTGAGAACACAAGACTTGTAATATTTTGAACTTTTCTCTTCCATTGGAGAAGCTCAAAACTGAAATTCCCAATTGGAGTGACACTTGGGTTGAATCTTGGCTAGAAACTAGGATCTTGAGGTCATTGAGTTCCTCTTGGTCCAACCAAGTAAGAGCTTGGTAATAATATTCTTTAGTCTTAGGATCCTTTCATGTTTTTAGGGTTCTTAGATTCTTGAATATTGTATGTCAAGTTACTATCTTTAATTTGTAATCTTGTTGTTTGTGTGGTAACATAGTGAAGCTGCGTGAGGCCATTTTCGATTCACTATAGTTTCTGCCACTTTTTTGCTCTTGTTGTTGTTATTGTAATCTTGTAATCTCTATCATCTTGTCATTTTTTGTAAACCTTGAAGTCTAGTGAAGCCGTGTATGGCCTATTTCGATTCACTAGCATTGTTGTTGTTCATCTTGTTATTCTTGTGTTGGCTTGACTCTCTTGATACACACTCACTTTTGTATCATTTGGTATCAAAGCTTGTGTTTGATTTTGTTCCAAAAAAAATCAATCTTGGGTTTGGTAGTTGAAAAATACCAAAAAAAAAAAAGAAAAAAAAAAGGTTGCTGAAATCTGAAAATTCCAGAAAAAAAGAAAGAAAGAGAAATCTGTCCATCTTGTTCTTGGCCGAAAAAATTGTGTTGTGTTGTTGTCTTGGACAAGATTGGTGTTTGTGTGTTTATATCTAGATGTTCTTCTGTTTGTCTAGTTTGTTTCTTGTGTTGATTTCTTTCTCATCAACACAAAAGGTGTCTAAAGCTAAGTTGAGCTTAATATGACATTGCTATTGTGAACTTGAAGTGATAGTATGATGAACTTGATGAAGGCTGAGTTTGTGTGATGTTGCTTGACTTTAAAGTAGGCTATTATTGGTGAATTGTGGTTGTGTTCTTAAAGTATTGTTGTGGTGTTCATAAGATCTTCTCATCATCTCATATATTGATGACTATAAAGACTAAAATAGATCCAAAAGGGTTGTAAGACAAAGTTGTAAAGTTGTTTGTGAAAAGACTTGCCAACATCACTTCCTTGACTTAACAACCACTTTTCCTTAAAACAAGGAGCCTTGTCTTGTAGAACTAGTAAAGTCAAGTCTCATCTTTTTGAGTTGGAAAAAGTTGAAAAGTTACAAGACTTTACTTTCCCTACAAAAGCAAAGTCATCCATTACAAAATTGTGAAGATTAAGGCTTCAAGTTGTTGAACAAAATGTATGGACCCCATGACCAATTTCATGCTGCCACATCACCTCAATCACTGTTCACATCATTAATTAAGCTCAATTTGGATATTCTAGTTTCTAATTATTGATTCTTAGTTTCTTCTAATTGACTTGAGAACTAATTAGCAAGCTAGTACATTCCTACCAGGTTGTCAATTAGTCCTTTGAAGCCTTGTATTCGTGTCATCATTTGTTTGTGTGCTTTTTGTTATTTGAATACGTTGTAACTCCTTGACTTTAGTCCGATAAGAATTCTTTGAGTTTCAAATAAGAATCTACTCCAGACAAGATCATACTCAAACCTTAAGGATTCATGGGTTACTAGCCAATCTACAACACTTGTAGAGCTCGAGTGTGAGTGATCCGAGAGTGTGTGAGTGAGGAAAGGTTTTAAACTAACTTATTTGTTGCTTGTGTAGGTGATACCTTGACAATGGAGGGAATCACGTCTCAAACCGTGGATTCTAATGAAATAGAGAATATGAGGGTCACTCTTGAGGCTATGACCCAAGCTCTTGAAAGGTTGAGTACGGAAGTGGGAGCCATAAGGGGAGAAGTGACGACTATTAGTGGGAGGTTAGAACAAGTGGAGAGTCAAAGGAACTCTAGTCCTTCTACTCCTCGACATGTTTCATCAAGTGGACATGATAGAAATTCCTCCGCCACCGTTACTCCCGAAACATGGCCACAATTGCCAAATCCTTCACTAGCTCCACTAAATACCGCAAGCCAAACTCATAACCCCCTAAATCGAGACTCCAATAGACAAACCCATTCCCAAACTCTTCAAGTTCTACAAGAGGGACTCGGACGTCAAATGCCTCTACAAAATCCAAACCCTCCCTTCCAAGCTGGCTAAACCAAAGACCACCACCTCCACAAAATCCAATCCCTCCAAATCAAGTTCCAAACGTCCAAAACTATCCCATTCACTTTGAGGAATATGGTAGAGAGTATTATGAAGGGTATGGATCCTTTGACGATGCTTATATGAGGGACAAGAGATGAGAGAGGGACGTGCGGATCTAAGAAGATACCGAGGGTATGGAGAAAGGGGAAACCGACACTAAGAGTGATACGAGTGCGATCATGTAGATGGACTCTTGTGGGTGTGCATTGAAGTCGTCCAAGTATGTGTGCAAGAGAAGCGTAATTAAGGGCCCAAATACACACCAAAAACAGCCCACTACAAACACTAAAGGGGCAGCCCACTCTTGAAGGGCCATTTTGGACATTTTACATTCTATCTTTTAATACACTATAAATAGAACCTCTTAGGGTTTTAGTCTTAGTTTTTGAATATTGAAAGTTGTAACATTGAAACACCCTCTCTTGAGAGAATGGCCTCTTGGCCGAAACATAGTAACTAGGGAAATCAACTTGAGTGTGGAATCACTCGTGTTGGATTCAAGCTTGGAAACGATGGATGCTTGGGAGATCGAGGTCACTCTTGTGTCAGCATAGGAGTTAGGTTAACCGTTGTGTGTAGCGTTAAGGGTTCAAGAGTATCACATGTTCTTGGGTTCTTAAGATTATACCAACCAAGGTCTAACTATCTATCCCTTTTGTTTATTGTAATCTTGTAACCGTTTGTGTATCTTGTAATCTTCAACCCATGAGTTGTTGTCTCTTGTTGTTATTGTTCTTATCATATTGTTCTCATCTTATTGTCTTTTTTTCTTTTTTGGTGTTGAAAACACACCTCTTTATCTTGTTATTGTGTTGTTGATAGGAAATCTGAGAGTGGTCTTCAAAAGGGTCCTCAAATCCTTAAGATTAGTGGACTGTTTTGGAGTTGTTTTGTGTTTCTCTTGTTTTTCTCGTATCATTTGGTATCAAAGCATGTCTTGATATTGTTCCTACAAGATCAATCTTGGGCTTGCTTGATAGAAAATAAAAAAAAAAGTGTTAGAAAACTGAAAAATCAAAAAGAAGCAAATCTGTCCATTTTGTGTTCTTGGCCGAAATTGTGTTATTGTTCTGTCTTGGCCGAGATTTTTACTTTTTTTGTTGTTTCTAGTGTTAGTTTTCTTCATCTCTAACACTCTTGAGTCTAAATCTAAGTTTGAGCTTACATTGTTGGTGTTGTTTTCGTGAACTTGGACTTGGCCGATTTGTTGTTGAACATTGTAGTGGTGGACTATTTTGGCCTTGTGGCCTTCATCTTGTTGTTGTTATAATCTTGGCCACGTGATATTGTTGTTCATTTGATACGGGATTGACAAGAGAAGCACGAAACAAACACCAAATCAGTCCACTAATCTTAAGGATTCGAGGACCAAGATGGAGACCTCACTCGGATTCGCTACCAACAACAAGAATACAAGATACAAGAGTATATTTTAACACCAAAACAGTTACAAAACGTGATGAACAAGATGAACAACAATAATACAAGTTTCGGATTCAACGAAGACCCCAAAACAGTCCACTACACAACACATACACGATTTGCAAGAAAAATAAAGATAGATAGTGAGACAAAGATTATTACAAGATTAAGAACCAAGTGTATTTCAACACTAACCCCTAATGAATGTAACAATCAAAACCACACTCTTACGGTGACCACCAAGGGAATGAACTCGCCTCAAGATCTACCGTTTCCAAGCAAAGATCAATATTGGCTTTTCCAAGCCCTATGCTAAGGATGACTTTTCCAAGTCCTACAACTAAGGGTGTTACACTCTCAAAAGAGAGAAGTTATGTCTTTCAATTCTTCATCCTTCAAAATCTAGTGAAAATAAGACTAAGGGGGCCTATTTATAATATATTACAAATGAAGATAACAAGACCACTTTGCCCTTAATGAGAGGGGCGGCCATGGTGTGTAAATACACCATGTGTAATGTCCAAAATACCCTTAATTAAGGTCCAAAACCGTGAGTCCTCAACCTTAAATTCTCCAAGCAATCATCCACACGCGAGATTGCTTTAAGTTATTGATACAAAATCAAACCAACAACACCAAGGCTTCAAGTAGGCTCGGATTTCAGTCCAACAACACAAGAACAACAAGATAGATAACAATGCTAGTGAATCGAAAAGAGCCCCACACGGCTTCACTAGACTTTAAGATAACAAAATCAACAACAACAACAAGATACAGAAAGATAGATAACTTGACATATAACATACAAGAAACTAAGAACCCTAACATCAAGAGAGGACCCTAAGTCTAATGAATATAAACACCAAGTTCTTACGAGGACCAAGAGGCACTCAACGACCTCAAAACCCTTGTTTCTAGCCAAAGAGACAACACAAGTATCCCTCTACTTGTGAGCTAATAGGGGCGGCTTCCAAGAGTGAGAGAGAGAGAGAAATGTTTAGTGTTTTTAGGTTACAAAAATCAGCATTCAAAAACTAAGGAATAACTCTCTAACATGTTCTATTTATACTACAAACAAAAGGGGTAAAATGACCCATCCGCCCTTGCTTCTTGTGCCAACCTTGAAGAGTAGTTTATTACACATTAAGACCTCTCTTCACACATAAAAACGTTTAGGTCCTTGGTTGGTTCAATCACCAACTCACACACGGCCATTTGCATGAACAAGGCTTGGAGTTCTTGTAATTCCCGAGCTTGGCTTCGTGTGAAAGGCCGTGTACTTGTGGAGGCTGCCCCAACCGTATCATCCTCTCCATCTTGAGAGGAATTTGACCTCAAATTCAGCATTTGGTCATCTTCAACCGCATCCACGAGGGAGAGATCACCAACGTTGAAAGTGTTGTGCACTTGATATTCCGGTGGAAGGTCAATCTTGTAGGCGTTGTCATTGATTCTCTCCAGTACTTGGAAAGGACCATCACCCCTTTGCAGCAATTTGGACTTCCTTTGAGCTGGAAACCAATCCTTTCGAAGATGCACCCACACCCAATCTCCGGGTTCAAGCACAAGCCTTCTTCTCCCTTTGTTTACCCTTTTTGCAACCTCTTGGTTCTTCTTTTCAAGCTTGATCCGCACCGTCTCATGCATTTTCTTCATTGCCTCGGCTCTTTTATTTCCATCTAAGCTGGTCATGAGATCACTAGACAAAGGAGTGAGATCTAAAGGGGTAAGGGGATTCAGGCCGTAGACATATTCAAAGGGAGTCATTCCCGTGCTCGAATGTATTATCCGGTTGTATGCAAATTCCACCAAGGGTAGGTGATCTTCCCATGAAGTCAGTTTACCTTTAACCATAGAACGTAGCATAGACCCTAAGGTTCTATTTACTACCTCCGTTTGGCCATCGGTTTGTGGGTGGCAAGACGTGGAGAAAAGTAACTTCGTTCCAAGCCTACCCCACATGGACTTCCAAAAGAGACTTAGGAACTTGGAGTCCCTATCGCTCACAATAGTCCTCGGTACCCCGTGAAGCTTTACAACATGTTCAACAAATAATGAAGCTACACTACGAGCATCCTCGGTTTTAGCACATGGAATAAAATGAGCCATTTTAGAGAATCTATCAACAATAACAAAAATGCTATCTCGGCCCTTTCTAGTCCTTGGCAGCCCCAAAACAAAATCCATCGAAATGTCCAACCAAGGTCTAAGGGGAGTAGGGAGTGGGGTGTATAATCCTTGAGGTAGGAGAGGAGATTTCGCACTCCGGCAGGCCACGCATTGACTACAAATTTTAGTGACGTCTTTGCGCATTTTGGGCCAATAGAAGTTCTCCTCTAAGATTCCGAGGGTCTTGTCTACCCCAAAGTGCCCCATGAGGCCTCCGTCATGGGCCTCCCTCACAAATAATTCCCTCCAAGAACTAGAAGGAACACACAACCTCCTCCCTTTGAACAAATACCCATCGAACCGAGAGTAGGAGGAATGGTCATTCTCCTTAAGCCAACGGTCCCTTCCCCACTCTTCACATTCCCTAAAAATAGGAGCAAAGGTAGGATCCTCGGGATACAACAACTGCAAGCTCTCAAAACCCATCAATTTCGAAGACAAGGTAGCAACAAGCACATGCTTCCTAGACAAGGCATCGACAACAACATTTTCCTTTCCTCTTTTGTAATGAATTACATAAGGGAAAGTCTCGATGAACTCAATCCACTTAGCATGACGCCTATTCAACTTGTCTTGGCTCTTAAGGTGTTTCAACGACTCATGATCCGTTCGTATCACAAACTCCTTAGGCCACAAATAATGTTGCCAATTTCCCAAAGCTCTAACAAGGGCGTACAACTCCAAATCATAAGTTGAGTAATTAAGAGTTGCCCCTTTGAGCTTTTCACTGAAATAAGCAACGGGCTTACCTTCTTGCATCAAAACAGCCCCGATGCCAACCTTACTAGCATCACACTCTACTTCAAACATCTTATCAAAATCGGGCAATTGCAATAAAGGCGCCGAGATGAGCGTAGCTTTCAAGGCCTCAAAAGCCCTAGCTTGCTCACCACCCCATTTAAAGGGTCCGTCCTTCCTAATTACCTCGGTCAAGGGGGATGCTATGGAACTAAATCCTTTGACAAACCTCCTATAAAAGCTTGCCAACCCGTGGAAACTTCGGATTTCTCCAATAGTTTTAGGGGTCGGCCAACTTCGAATAGAGCCTATTTTGGAATCGTCCACTTCCACACCCCTTGAGCTCACGACAAAACCCAAGAATATAACCTTATCAACACCAAAAGAACACTTCTCCATGTTGGCATACATCTTCTCCTTTCAGAGCACATCAAACACACATCTCAAATGCATTACATGATCATCAATAGATTTACTATATACCAACAAATCATCAAAGTAAACCACCACAAACTTTCCAATATAAGGCTTCATTACATGATTCATTAGCCTCATAAAGGTGCTAGGAGCATTGGTAAGGCCGAAGGGCATGACCAACCACTCATATAGACCGAATTTGGTCTTGAATGCGGTCTTCCACTCATCACCGGGTTGCATGCGAATTTGGTGATAGCCACTCCTAAGGTCCACTTTAGAAAACAAACAAGATCCGTGGAGCTCATCTAACATATCATCTAGTCTAGGGATTGGATGACGATACCTTATAGTGATTTTGTTGATGGCTCTACAATCGACGCACATGCGCCAAGTTCCGTCCTTCTTCGGTACCAAAAGCACCGGAACAGCACACGGACTCATGCTTTCCTTGATGTATCCCTTGTTGAGAAGCTCCTCAACTTGTCTTTCAAGCTCCTTAGTGTCCATGGGATTGCTCCTATAGGCCGGTTTGTTTGGGAGTTGTGAACCCGGCACCAAATCAATTTGGTGCTCAATTCCCCGAAGTGGGGGCAATCCTTGCGGAAGTTCTTGAGGAAATACATCTTCATACTCCTGCAACACACAAGAAATCAAAGGGGAAATGGATGAATTAGTGGGGTTAGTATTAAAACAATGGGCCAAAAGTAACATCGGCTTGTTTTCATCATGGTCCACGAAGAGTTCTTTCCTCCTAGCCAACATCACTACGTTTTCCATCTCCCTTATCGTTGGGGCAGCCTCGGATGTCCCTACTTCCTCACCTACGGCATTCCCCCCCTTTTCTCCCTTTTTGGATTCCTTCCCCTTTCCCTTCAACTCTCTCATCTTTTGATGCCACTCATTTACTTGGGAGGGTGAAAGAGGATGAAGTGTGACCTTTCGGCCATCCTTCTCAAGCGTATACCGGTTGGACCTCCCATCGTGTTTAGTAGATTGTCATGGTCTACCTAACAACAAGTGACATGCTTGCATTGGGATCACGTCACAAAGCACTTCATCGTGGTAGTTTCCCACCTTAAACCGAATCACACATTGCCTTGTGACCTTTAATTCACCACAATCGTTCAACCATTGTAGCTTGTAAGGACTAGTGTGTAGTGTAGTTGGTAGCTTCAAGAAATTTACCATAGCATGGCTCGCAACATTTGTACAACTACCACTATCAATCACCAAGGTGCACACACTCCCCTTTACAAGACACTTAGTATGGAATAGATTTTCCCTTTGACTCGGGTCATCTATCGCCTTACTAATCATGACACGTCTAACCACAAAGTTTGGAACCACACACTCCCCTTCTTGTGGATAGACATCTTCACTACCATCTACTTCATCATCATTCGGCATATTTTCAGCTCCCTCTCCATCTTGAGGCTCGGCCTCATCCTCCCCCCTTTCGGAAACCACCTCCTCACCAAGGTAGTACACTTTCCCTTCTCGTAGGATCACATTGCGCCGGTTTGGACATTCATTGGCCTTATGCCCCCAACCTTGGCACTTGAAGCATTGGAACCCCTTTGGGTTGGGATATTTGTGAGCCTCCGATTTCGGAGGGAATTTAGGAACTATTTTGGACTCGGGCAGCTTCGTAGGGGCGGGTTGGTCCTTGTTTTTGGGCCAACCCGAGGGGGTTTGTACCCTTGCCTTGAAGGATGATCTCTCCTTAAGTTCCCTTTCAATCTCAAGGGCCGCTTGGAATATACCGTCAATGGTTTCAAACCGGTGAAGGGTCAAATGAGTGGAGATCTCTTTGTTCAACCCACACTTGAACCGGATGATGTCGTGACTGATTTGCTCCCCACGATGATCAAGTTTCAACATGAGTTGTTGGAACTCGTAAAAATAGGCCATCACACTCTTGCCTCTTTGCCGCAAGCCATATAATCTAGCAAGCAACTCATGACGATATCTCTCGGGAAGGTATCGTTGTCTCATCAAATACCTCAACCGAAACCAAGGTGGTGGCTGCCCATCAACTAATTCATTACCAAATCGTTTAACATACTCCCACCAAGTGTTAGCATAGCCCTCGAGGTGAGCTATAGCGTAGCAACTCTTCTTTTCTTCCGAGATGTCATTAACTTGGAAAACTTTGTCACAAGCCAATTCCCAAGTTAAGTAGGTCTCGGGGTCACTTTCACCCTTAAAGATGGGTAGGCTCAACTTGATGGTGTTGATGCCTACGTCTCTCTCTTGGTGTCGGTTTCCCCTATCTCCATACCCCCGGTATCTCCTAGGTTCTCCTCGACCCCCTCTTAACTCCTCCTCCCTCATTTGGAATTTGCGGTCTTTGGGTTAATGGAGCTTGGAATGGAGGGTTCGGATTTAGTGGAGGTACTTGGCGTCCAAATCCCTCTTGTGGAATTGGAGGGGCTTGGAAATGTAGTGGTCTAGTGGGGTCTCGGTTTGGAGGAAAATAGGTAGTTTGGCTTGCGGTATTTAGTGGAGCTTGGGGTGCATTTAGCATTTGGTGGACTGTTTCGGGGGTGATGGTTGCGGAGGAGGTCCTATCATGACCATTGGTAGATACATGTAGAGGCGTAGAAGGACGAGAGTTCCTTTGACTCTCCACTTGTTCTAATCTCCCACTAATAGTCGACACTTCCCCCTTTATTGCTGCCAAGTCCCCTCTCACGGCCCCAAATTCCGAATTCAACCTTTCAAGTGTCCGGGTAACGGCCTCAAGAGTGACCCTCATAGAATCAAGGGCATTAGTATCCACATTATGAGACGTAGCTCCTTCCATTGTCAAGATATTATCCGCTTTAGTTCACCACAAGTTCGTGTTCCACAAGTGTTGTATAATTGGCTAGTAACCGTGAAATTTTAAGGTATGAGTAAGCTCTTATCCGGAATGGATTCTTGTTTGAAGACTCAAAGAATTCTTGCCGGACTAGAGTCAAAAATCAGCAATTCATTCAAACGAATAAAAGCACTCAAATAATCGTTGACACGAACAAACGGTTCAAGGAATTAGTTGACAACCTAGTAGGAATGTACTAGTTTGTTAATTAGTTCTAGGACCAAGTAAGGGAAACCTGATACGGGACAAATGGCCTTCTTATCTTTTGATGACATTTTTGGAGGCCAACACATAGAGACTCAAGACTTGGTCACCTCGAGAAAACAAGAACGTGCATGGAGGACCCGTTTTGAGCATAACTTAAAGCAATCTCGCGTGTGGAAGATTGCTTGGAGAATTTAAGGTTGAGGACTCACGGTTTTTGGGCCTTAATTAAGGGTATTTTGGACATTACACATGGTGTATTTACACACCATGGCCGCCCCTCTCATTAAGGGCAAAGTGGTCTTTTGTCTTCATTTGTAATATAGTATAAATAGGTCCCCTTAGTCTTATTTTCAGTAATTTTTGGAGAATGAAGAATTGAAAACATATTCTCTCTCTTTTGAGAGTGTAACACCTTAGTTATAGGACTTGGAAAAGTCATCTTTAGCATAGGGCTTGGAAAAGCCAATATTGATCTTTGTTTGGAAACGGTAGATCTTGAGGCGAGTTCATTCCCTTGGTGGTCACCGTAAGAGTGTGGTGTTGCTATCGTAAGTTCTAAGGGTCCTTAGATTTAATATATCTTTGGGTTCTTGGGTCTTATATTAGTTTATGTCTCACTATCTATCTCTACAATTTCTTGTAGCTGTGTGTTTGTTATTTCTTAATAATATTGTTATTGTTCTTCATGTTCTTCATTCTCGTGTGGTTAATCTAGTGTGTTGTCCGCTGAAAATAGGTGTTATTCACCTCATTACATTGTGTTCTTGTTGTAGATCTTGAATCCGAGAGGGGTCATTCAAAGGGTCCTCGGTTCTCTTGAACTTGTGGACTGTTTTGAGTGTTTGTTTCGTGCTTCCCTTGTATTTCTTGTATCATTAGATTGATCTTGTAGGAACAAGGGAAGCACGAAACAAACACTCAAAACAGTCCACAAGTTCAAGAGAACCGAGGACCCTTTGAATGACCCCTCTCGGATTCAAGATCTACAACAAGAACACAATGTAATGAGGTGAATAACACCTATTTTCAGCGGACAACACACTAGATTAACCACACGAGAATGAAGAACATGAAGAACATGAAGAACAATAACAATATTATTAAGAAATAACAAACACACGGCTACAAGAAATTGTAGAGATAGATAGTGAGACATAAACTAATATAAGACCCAAGAACCCAAAGATATATTAAATCTAAGGACCCTTAGAACTTACGATAGCAACACCACACTCTTACGGTGACCACCAAGGGAATGAACTCGCCTCAAGATCTACCGTTTCCAAACAAAGATCAATATTGGCTTTTCCAAGCCCTATGCTAAAGATGACTTTTCCAAGTCCTATAACTAAGGTGTTACACTCTCAAAAGAGAGAGAATATGTTTTCAATTCTTCATTCTCCAAAAATTACTGAAAATAAGACTAAGGGGACCTATTTATACTATATTACAAATGAAGACAAAAGACCACTTTGCCCTTAATGAGAGGGGCGGCCATGGTGTGTAAATACACCATGTGTAATGTCCAAAATACCCTTAATTAAGGCCCAAAAACCGTGAGTCCTCAACCTTAAATTCTCCAAGCAATCTTCCACACGCGAGATTGCTTTAAGTTATGCTCAAAACGGGTCCTCCATGCACGTTCTTGTTTTCTCGAGGTGACCAAGTCTTGAGTCTCTATGTGTTGGCCTCCAAAAATGTCATCAAAAGATAAGAAGGCCATTTGTCCCGTATCATCCTCCCCTTCTTGAAAAGGATTCTACCTCGAATCCAAACCTTGCAAAACCGAAGAGAGGACAAACAAATACAAATTCCTCATGGCATGAGGGTTAGGGTCAGCATAACAAATCATCTCAACATGCCAAGGTTGCACATACTTGCAATATAACCAAGAATCCTTTGAAAGGAATATTAAAAACTCAATAAAAGATGTACAAAGGATTTGGTTATAGGATACATCAAAAGTAACACTTTGCTTGTCATGTTGACCAAGCAACAAGTTTGGTGCACCAACATCACCATTTCTAAATTTGGCACCGGGGTCAAATGGGAAAAGTGGCCATAGACACGGGTCTCGACAACACTTCCCTTTCCCGTGGTCTACACCTAAACTAAATGACATACTCTCTACAATAACATACATATCATCCAAATCAAATAGAGAGTAGAGAAAGGTATCACTCAAATCGACTTCTACTAAGGTGCTCTCATGTGTGTACTCACTACTAGTTTCCCAATAATCACTATGAGTACTCTCAACAATGAAATCACACAAAGTAGAAGAAGAAGTAGCTTCCGCAACTACACATTCCTTACCCTTAAGAGTACTCTCACCTTCCAAGAAGAGATTTCCCTCTTTAGGAGGAATGTTGTCACACCATAGTGGGTTAGCATATAGGCTATAGCTTCCAAGGTAAGCTATACCGTCATTTTCACCACTAGGTTCATTAGAAGTGTTTAAATCATCTTCAAACAAGACATTACACCTAAAGAGAGTGTGTTCTACCTCACGGACAGATTTGGAATAAGCAAGTTCCTCGCACTCTAAATGATCAATATCAGGTTTCAAGGATGTTCCAAACACAAGATTACCCCAAGAAGAGATCTCGGGTTCACTCCCACTTTGTTGACCAACATTTTCAAATACTTCACTCACTTGAGTCCTATTAAGCACATCACACACATACTCAAGTGGGGAACAATTTTCACAAACAAGTTGATCAACACCAATTACACAAGACGATGTACTTCCGTTCAACATATAAGCTTCAACACTAGGTGGACATAAATTGATCTTACAAGAAGAGTCAATTTCGTCATCAATAGGATCAACTAGTGTATCCAAACTCACAATATGTACATCATCAACAAGAGGCACGGAATCATTAGACTCATAAATAAGTAAGCTACTACTCACACTCAATGGCTTACTAGCCACACAATTGTCATTCACATGCACTAAAGTGTAAGAGTTAGCTATTTTACCTTTAAGATCTTGAGTAGACTCTTCCTTGCCGTGAGGTGAAGGACCTCCACAAGCTTGGGCAGCAACTTCCTTTTGGCATTGTTCGCCTTCGCTTGCCATGTTGGTACCTACACAAATGTCCTTAGAAATGGAAGGACAACCAATGTTAGCACGGTTTGGTGGCAATCCCCTCACTTCGCTCCACATATCCTCTCCTTTTTCCACTCTCGGATTGCCACCTTGCACTCCCTTACGCCTCTCAATCTTTTGTCTCTCATCATAAATCGGATTGGAGTAGGTAAATATTTCTCTTTGCGGTTTGGGTAGCAAGTATGTTATGAGGCGATTTCCCCATTGGTCTCTTACAATATTAGGCCAATTTTGCACGTTAGGAACTTGATGTCGTGCAAACCAATCGGCACCCAAGCTCATATGACCGTAGGTTAAGGAAAAAACATCGCACCACACCTCCTCATGGTAATCAAATTGGGAGAAGACAACTTTTACCCTCTCGGTAACCGTGAACTCGCCCAAGTAGTATGGAACAAGTAAAGGCTCTCGCAATAACCCCAAGTAATTAACCATGGACGGAAGAATGTAGTTTCCATAGTACCTATCATTCAACACCATAAGGCAGCCCGGTATCCCACAAATAGTCACCTTTCCGGAGTGTACACTCCTTCTTGGATCTACATTGTAAGGCATACGAGTACCCCTTAGTTTTGGAGATGCATATCCTCTTCTTCTCATTGGACAACCTCCACTAGAGCTAGTATAACCATTCACACTATATCGACTTTGATAAGAAGTACTACAAGGTGGAGAATATGGATCTTCATACTCCTCACGTGTACCCTCATCATAGCTCTCATAAGCTTTGCAAACAAAAGGGTTATACCTAACACCAAATCTAGGTTCGGAGTAAGAAGTGTAAGACTCCTCACATGCCCCAACATCATCATAAGATCAATCACGAGGTCCTACATCATCTCCAAAGTTACCATAAGCACTAGGCACTTCATTCACCTCATTTTCTCCCTTAAAACAGTAACTTTCAAATCTGCCCAAGTCTCGATCATGGCTATTTTCATAGCCTCCGCAATCTCCCTCAACTTCGTAGCCATAAAACCCTTCACTACAATCATAGTCTCCCATGTTGTAGTCACAATAATCCCCGGCTATCGAAGACATGTTCCCCTTATATCACCCTTTAAACCTACAAAATGAACAAACAAGATTAGTAGTAAAGCTCCTCACCAACACTCGTATACACTCACCTTTGTGATTCTCACAATTGGAGCGGCGAATATTGAAAGTTGCTTATACTCCGGTAGTCAATAGGATGTCAATTCTACTTGGCGGCCGGAATAGATTCTTGTTTGATCGACTCAAGACACGAAAATAAAATTCACTTACGAACATGAAACAAAGAAGTTACTACGAGTTAAAAATGAGAAAAGCACACAAACAACGAAGACACGAAGAAACGGATTCAATAATTAATCTACAACTAAGTAGGTGATTACTAGTTGTTAATTAATTCTAGAATCAAGACATGAAACTAATGAAACAATAAGATGAAACTAAGAATCTAAAATTTTGAGCTCGGAAATATTGCGTGAACAGTAGCAGTGATGACATGGCAGTCACGTATTGGTTTCGGTCCCACACACTTTTGTTGTCCAATTTCAAGTCTTGGTCAATTTTTCAATTTGGACTTTGGTGGAATTTGTTTAAGGAGGGAAATTCAAACAAGTCTTGGAGCCCTTTTCAATTTCAAGTTTTCAAGACTTGACTTTATTGTACTTCTCCTTAAAACATGGATCCGTAAATCATGGAAAAGTGTTGGAAAGTGGTTGAGACTTGATTGATAGGTCTTTGTTGGTTGTAGTGTCTTTCAAGACTAACAAATGATACACCCTTTTCCTTCAACTTTTTAGATTTAACATTCACTTTATCTTCCACAATATATGAAGGTGGTGATGAACATCAAGAACAACAACAACAATACCAAGAACTACAACAATAATCTCCAAGAACACCAACAATTTTTCACACGGCCACTCCCAAATTCCACAATAACAATATCTCCAACACTTGGCCAAGACAACTACACCTTCAACAAAATGGTTCTCAATCCACCAATTAACAACAATATCACGTGGCCAAGCTTATAACAACAACAAGATGAAAGCCACAAGGCCAAATCAGTCCACCACAACAATGTTCAACAACAAATCGGTCAAGTCCAAGTTCACGAAAACCACACCAACAATGTAAGCTCAAACTTAGATTTAGACTCAAGAGTGTTAGATATGAAGAAAACTAACACGAGAAACAACAAAACAAGTAAAAATCTCGGCCAAGACACAACAATAACACTATTTCGGCCAAGAACACAAAATGGACAGATTTGCTTCTTTTTAACTTTTCAGTTTTCTAACACCCCTTTTTTTTTTTTTGAATTTTCTAAAAAGAAAGCCCAAGATTGATCTTGTAGGAACAAGATCAAGCCATGCTTTGATACCAAATGATACAAGAAATACAAGGGAAGCACGAAACAAACACTCAAAACAGTCCACAAGTTCAAGAGAACCGAGGACCCTTTGAATGACCCCTCTCGGATTCAAGATCTACAACAAGAACACAATGTAATGAGGTGAATAACACCTATTTTCAGCGGACAACACACTAGATTAACCACACGAGAATGAAGAACATGAAGAACAATAACAATATTAGTAAGAAATAACAAACACACGGCTACAAGAAATTGTAGAGATAGATAGTGAGACATAAACTAATATAAGACCCAAGAACCCAAAGATATATTAAATCTAAGGACCCTTAGAACTTACGATAGCAACACCACACTCTTACGGTGACCACCAAGGGAATGAACTCGCCTCAAGATCTACCGTTTCCAAACAAAGATCAATATTGGCTTTTCCAAGCCCTATGCTAAAGATGACTTTTCCAAGTCCTATATCTAAGGTGTTACACTCTCAAAAGAGAGAGAATATGTTTTCAATTCTTCATTCTCCAAAAATTACTGAAAATAAGACTAAGGGGACCTATTTATACTATATTACAAATGAAGACAAAAGACCACTTTGCCCTTAATGAGAGGGGCGGCCATGGTGTGTAAATACACCATGTGTAATGTCCAAAATACCCTTAATTAAGGCCCAAAAACCGTGAGTCCTCAACCTTAAATTCTCCAAGCAATCTTCCACACGCGAGATTGCTTTAAGTTATGCTCAAAACGGGTCCTCCATGCACGTTCTTGTTTTCTCGAGGTGACCAAGTCTTGAGTCTCTATGTGTTGGCCTCCAAAAATGTCATCAAAAGATAAGAAGGCCATTTGTCCCGTATCAAAACCAAGGATCAACAATTAGCAACCAAAGAATGTCCTAAGTTGAGCTTATAGTGACGTGGCAGCATGCAATGGTTCCACACGTTCTTCTACTCCTTTTTTTTTTGTGTTAATATTCACACAACTTGTTATAGTTTGCAAAGTGTTTTGGTGGGAAAAATAAAATCTTGTAGTATTTCAACCTTTTCAAACTCAAGAAAGTGAGGTTTGGTTGACTAATCCCACAAAACAAGGCTCCTTGAATTAGGGAAAAGTGATTGACAAGACTAGAAGGTGATGGGTGCAAGTCTTTCACAACAACTTTATAGCTTGTCTTACAACTTGAGCACACAACAAGATGAACAAGATGAACAAGTTCAAAAGATGAACACCTCAACAAACTTCATCAACTTCTTTAGCACATAAACACACAACCACCGATTTTTTTTTCTTTTGGTTATCAACAACATACAACTTTCGGCCACTTCAAGTCACTACACAATGTTCAAGTTTTCAAGCTCAACTTTTGGATCTAGACACCTTAGTGTTGGTGAGAAAGAAACCAACACTAGAAACTCACTAAACAAGCAAAATAACACCTAGATCTAAACATACAACATCATTCTTGGTTTCAACTTTTAATGGACAGATTTTTCAGAATTTCTTTTTGGTGTTGTTTGTTTAAGCCGTGAACTAGCCCAAGATGGGTTATGTTGGAACACAACCGGTCTCGCTTTGATACCAAATGATACAAAATCAAACCAACAACACCAAGGCTTCAAGTAGGCTCGGATTTCAGTCCAACAACACAAGAACAACAAGATAGATAACAATGCTAGTGAATCGAAAAGAGCCCCACACGGCTTCACTAGACTTTAAGATAACAAAATCAACAACAACAACAAGATACAGAAAGATAGATAACTTGACATATAACATTCAAGAAACTAAGAACCCTAACATCAAGAGAGGACCCTAAGTCTAATGAATATAAACACCAAGTTCTTACGAGGACCAAGAGGCACTCAACGACCTCAAAACCCTTGTTTCTAGCCAAAGAGACAACACAAGTATCCCTCTACTTGTGAGCTAATAGGGGCGGCTTCCAAGAGTGAGAGAGAGAGAGAAATGTTTAGTGTTTTTAGGTTACAAAAATCAGCATTCAAAAACTAAGGAATAACTCTCTAACATGTTCTATTTATACTACAAACAAAAGGGGTAAAATGACCCATCCGCCCTTGCTTCTTGTGCCAACCTTGAAGAGTAGTTTATTACACATTAAGACCTCTCTTCACACATAAAAACGTTTAGGTCCTTGGTTGGTTCAATCACCAACTCACACACGGCCATTTGCATGAACAAGGCTTGGAGTTCTTGTAATTCCCGAGCTTGGCTTCGTGTGAAAGGCCGTGTACTTGTGGAGGCTGCCCCAACCGTATCAGTTATGCTCAAAACGGGTCCTCCATGCATGTTCTTGTTTTCTCGAGGTGACCAAGTCTTGAGTCTCTATGTGTTGGCCTCCAAAAATGTCATCAAAAGATAAGAAGGCCATTTGTCCCGTATCATCCTCCCCTTCTTGAAAGGGATTCGACCTCGAATCCAAACCTTGCAAAACCGAAAAGAGGACCAACAAATGCAAACTCCTCATGGCATGAGGGTTAGGGTTAGCATAACAAATCATCTCAACATGCAAAGGTTGCACATATTTGCAATATAACCAAGAATCCTTTGAAAGGAATATTAAAAACTCAATAAAAGATGTACAAAGGATTTGGTTATAGGATACATCAAGAGTGCCACTTTGCTTGTCATGTAGACCAAGCAGCAAGTTTGGTGCACCAGCATCACCATTTCTAAATTTGGCACCGGGGTCAAATGGGAAAAGTGGCCATAGACACGGGTCTCGACAACACTTCCCTTTCCCGTGGTCTACATCCAAACTAAATGACATACTTTCTACAATAACATACATATCATCCAAAGCAAATAGAGAGTAGAGAAAGGTATCACTCAAATCGGCTTCTACTAAGGTGCTCTCATGTGTGTACTCACTATTAGTTTCCCAATAATCACCATGAGTACTCTCAATAATGAAATCACACAAAGTAGAAGAAGAAGTAGCTTCCGCAACTACACATTCCTTACCCTTAAGAGTTCTCTCATCTTCCAAGAAGAGATTTCCCTCTCTAGGAGGAATGTTGTCACACCATAGTGGGTTAGCATATAGGCTATAGCTTCCAAGGCAAGCTATACCATCATTTTCACCACTAGGTTCATTAGGAGTGTTTAAATCATCTTCAAACAAGACATTATACATAAAAAGAGTGTGATCTACCTCACGGACAGATTTGGAACAAGCAAGTTCCTCACTCTCTAAATGATCAACATCAAGTTTCAAGGATGTTTCAAACACAACATTACCCCAAGAAGAGCTCTCGGGTTCATTCTCACTTTGATCAACATTTTCAACATTATCACATACTTGAGGTTCATTAATTACATCATACACATCCTCAAGTGGTGGGTAATTTTCACACATAAGTTGATCAACACAAATTTCAGAAGATAACGTACTTTCATTCAACATAATGGTTTCAACACTAGGTGGACATAAATCGATCTTACAAGAAGAGTCTATTCGGTCATCAATAGGATCAACTAGTGTATCCACACTCACAACATGTACATCATCATCAAGTGGCAAAGAAACAATACACTCACATATAGGCAAGCTACAACTCACACTCAATGGGCTACTAGCCACACAATTATCATTCACATGTACAAAAGTGTAAGAGTTTGCCATTTTACCTTGAAGTCCTTGAGTAGATTCTTCTTTGTCATGGTGTGAAGGTCCTCCAAAAGTTTGGGCAGCAACTTCCTTTTGGCATTGTTCTTCTTCGCTTGCCATGTTGGTACCTACACAAATGTCCTTAGAAATAGAAGGACAACCAATGTTAGCATAGTTTGGTGGTAATCCTCTTACTTTGCTCCACACAACCTCTCCTTTTTCCACTCTCGGATTACCACCCTGCACTCCCTTACTCCTCTCAATCTTTTGTCTCTCATAATAATTCGGATTGGAGTAGGTAGGCATTTCTCTTCGTGGCTTAGGCAACAAGTAAGTCATGAGGCGATTCCCCCACTGGTCTCTTATAATATTTGGCCAATTTTGCACGTTTGGAACTCTATGTTGTGCAAACCAATTGGCACCTAAGCATACATGACCGTATGTCAATGAAAGAATATCGCACCACACCTCCTCATGGTATTCAAATTGGGAGAAGACAACCTTGACCCTCTCGGTAACCTTAAACCCGTCCAAGAAGTATGGAACAAGTAAAGGCTCACGAAACAACCCCAAGTAGTCAACCATGGATGGAACGATGTAGTTTCTATGGTACCTATCATTTAGCTCAATGAGGCAGCCCGGTATCCCACACATGGTCACCTTTCCGGAGTGTACACTCCTTCTTGGATCTACATTGTAAGGCATACAAGTACCCCTTAGTTTTGGAGATGCATACCCTCTTCTTCTCATTGGACAACCTCCACTAGAGCTAGTATAACCATTCACACTATATCGACTTTGATAAGAAGTACTACAAGGTGGAGAATATGGATCTTCATACTCCTCACGTGTACCCTCATCATAGCTCTCATAAGCTTTGCAAACAAAAGGGTTATACCTAACACCAAATCTAGGTTCGGAGTAAGAAGTGTAAGACTCCTCACATGCCCCAACATCATCATAAGATCCATCACGAGGTCCTACATCATCTCCAAAGTTACCATAAGCACTAGGCACTTCATTCACCTCATTTTCTCCCTTAAAACAGTAACTTTCAAATCTGCCCAAGTCTCGATCATGGCTATTTTCATAGCCTCCGCAATCTCCCTCAACTTCGTAGCCATAAAACCCTTCACTACAATCATAGTCTCCCATGTTGTAGTCACAATAATCCCCGGCTATCGAAGACATATTCCCCTTATATCACCTTTTAAACCTACAAAATGAACAAACAAGATTAGTAGTAAAAACTTCTCACTAACACTCGTATTCACTCACCTTTGTGATTCTCACAATTGGAGCGGCAAATATTGAAAGGTTGTTTATACTCCGGTAGTCAATAGGATGTCAATTCTACTTGGTGGCCGGAATAGATTCTTGTTTGATCGACTCAAGACACAAAAATAAAATTCACTTACGAACTTGAAACAAAGAAGTTACTACGAGTTAAAAATGAGAAAAGCACACAAACAACGAAGACACGAAGAAACGGATTCAATAATTAATCTACAACTAAGTAGGTGATTACTAGTTGTTAATTAATTCTAGAATCAAGACATGAAACTAATGAAACAATAAGATGAAACTAAGAATCTAAAATTTTGAGCTCGGAAATATTGCGTGAACAGTAGCAGTGATGACATGGCAGTCACGTATTGGTTTCGGTCCCACACAACTTTTGTTGTCCAATTTCAAGTCTTGGTCAATTTTTCAATTTGGACTTTGGTGGAATTTGTTTAAGGAGGGAAATTCAAACAAGTCTTGGAGCCCTTTTCAATTTCAAGTTTTCAAGACTTGACTTTATTGTACTTCTCCTTAAAACATGGATCCTTAAATCATGGAAAAGTGTTGGAAAGTGGTTGAGACTTGATTGATAGGTCTTTGTTGGTTGTAGTGTCTTTCAAGACTAACAAATAATACACCCTTTTCCTTCAACTTTTTAGATTTAACATTCACTTTATCTTCAACAATATATGAAGGTGGTGATGAACATCAAGAACAACAACAACAACACCAAGAACTACAACAATAATCTCCAAGAACACCAACAATTTTCACACGGCCACTCCCAAATTCCACAATAACAATATCTCCAACACTTGGCCAAGACAACTACACCTTCAACAAAATGGTTCTCAATCCACCAATTAACAACAATATCACGTGGCCAAGCTTATAACAACAACAAGATGAAAGCCACAAGGCCAAAACAGTCCACCACAACAATGTTCAACAACAAATCGGCCAAGTCCAAGTTCACGTATACAACACCAACAATGTAAGCTCAAACTTAGATTTAGACTAAAGAGTGTTAGAGATGAAGAAAACTAACACTAGAAACTACAAAACAAGTACAAATCTCGGCCAAGACACAACAATAACACAATTTCGGCCAAGAACACAAAATGGACAGATTTGCTTCTTTTTGATTTTTTTTTCAGTTTTTAACACTTTCCTTTTTTTTTTTTTTTTTTGAATTTTCTAACAAGCAAGCCCAAGATTGATCTTGTAGGAACAATATCAAGCCATGCTTTGATACCAAATGATACGGGATTGACAAGAGAAGCACGAAACAAACACCAAATCAGTCCACTAATCTTAAGGATTCGAGGACCAAGATGGAGACCTCACTCGGATTCGCTACCAACAACAAGAATACAAGATATAAGAGTATATTTTAACACCAATATAAAACGTGATGAACGAGATGAACAACAATAATACAAGTTTCGGATTCAACGAAGACCCCAAAACAGTCCACTACACAACACATACACGATTTGCAAGAAAAATAAAGATAGATAGTGAGACCAAGATTATTACAAGATTAAGAACCAAGTGTATTTCAACACTAACCCCTAATGAATGTAACAATCAAAACCACACTCTTACGGTGACCACCAAGGGAATGAACTCGCCTCAAGATCTACCGTTTCCAAGCAAAGATCAATATTGGCTTTTCCAAGCCCTATGCTAAGGATGACTTTTCCAAGTCCTACAACTAAGGGTGTTACACTCTCAAAAGAGAGAAGTTATGTCTTTCAATTCTTCATCCTTCAAAATCTAGTGAAAATAAGACTAAGGGGGCCTATTTATAATATATTACAAATGAAGATAACAAGACCACTTTGCCCTTAATGAGAGGGGCGGCCATGGTGTGTAAATACACCATGTGTAATGTCCAAAATACCCTTAATTAAGGTCCAAAACCGTGAGTCCTCAACCTTAAATTCTCCAAGCAATCTTCCACACGCGAGATTGCTTTAAGTTATGCTCAAAATGGGTCCTCCATGCATGTTCTTGTTTTCTCGAGGTGACCAAGTCTTGAGTCTCTATGTGTTGGCCTCCAAAAATGTCATCAAAAGATAAGAAGGCCATTTGTCCCGTATCATCATTGGTGGCCTAAGAACCATTTTATTGAAGTTGTAGTTGTCTAGGCCAAGTATTGAAGATATTGTATTGTGAAAATTGGAATTGGCCGTGTGAAATTGTTGGTGTTATTGGAGAATTGTTGTTGGTTGTTCTGGGTGATTGTTGATTTTGTACTTGAAGTTCTTCACAACCTTCATAACTTGTTAAAATAAAGTGAACCTTAGATCTATAAAGGTGAAGGGAAAAAGGTGAAGCTTTGTTAGTCTTGAAAGACTTACCATCACTCATCAACTAGTAAATCATATCTCAACCACTTTCCAACAACTTTCCATGATTCAAGGACCCATGATTTAAGGAGAAGTACAAGTAAAGTCAAAGTCTTGAAACTTGAAATTGAAAAGGGCTCCAAGACTTGTTTGAATTTCCCTCCTTCAACAAATTCCACCAAAGTCCAAATTAAAAATTGACCAAGACTTAAAATTGGACAACAAAAATTGTTAGAAACCACAACCAATACGTGGCTGCCACGTCATCAAGTTACTGTTCATGCATCAAATTTTGTCTCAAATTTTAGATTTCTTAGTTTCATTTTATTGTCTCTTAGTTCATTTGTTGGTTCGAACACTAATTGACAACCTAGTAATCTCCTACTAGCTTGTAAGTTAGTTTTGTGTCCGTTTGTTCGTGTTTATGTTTGTTGTGTACTTTTATCTTTTTGAATTCGTTGTTAGTTCTTGACTCAAGTCCTACAAGATTTTGTTTGAGTTTCAAACAAAAATCCATTCTGGGATGAGAGTAGACTCGACACTCAATCACTCACGAAGTACAAGCCGGCTTTCAACACTTGTGAAACCAAGTGTGAGGTAAAACCAAGAGTGAGAGTGTGGTGATGCATTTTTTGATCTAACAAGTTTGTTTGTTTTCTTTGTTTGTTGTGTCTTTTTGTTAGGTACAATGGTTGCCCATAATTTCAATGCCACATGTGATAGTATCAGTGATAATATTGAAGACATAAAATGGCACATTGAAATTATATGCCAATTGTTACCCAAACTCTTCCCTCAAAATCCAATTGTCCAAGCACCTTGCGATGAAAGCTTCCCGAAGGAAGAGGTGGGCTGCCTCGACCCACACCAAGGTAAAGAGGAGATTGAAACATCTTTGGTTGATACAAAATCGAACCAACAACAACAAGAACATCAAGTAGACTCGGATTTCAGTCCAACAACACCAAGAACAACAAGTTTAACATTCAGTTTTTCAGCCCAACAACACAAGAACAACAAGATAGATAACAATGCTAGTGAATCGAAAAGAGCCCCACACGGCTTCACTAGACTTCAAGATAACAAAATCAACAACAACAACAAGATAAAGAAAGATAGATAACTTGACATATAACATTCAAGAAACTAAGAACCCTAACATCAAGAGAGGACCCTAAGTCTAATGAATATAAACACCAAGTTCTTACGAGGACCAAGAGGCACTCAAAGACCTCAAAACCCTTGTTTCTAGCCAAAGAGACAACACAAGTATCCCTCTACTTGTGAGGAAATAGTGGCGGCTTCCAAGTGTGGAAGAGAGAGAGAAATGTTTAGTATTTTAGGTTACAAATTTCAGCATTCAAAAAGTGAAGTCTAACTCTCTAACATGTTCTATTTATACTACAAGCAAAAAAGGTAAAATGACCCATCCGCCCTTGCTTCTTGTGCCAACCTTGAAGAGTAGTTTATTACACATTAGGACCCCTCTTCACACATAAAAACGTTTAGGTCCTTGGTTGGTTCAATCACCAACTCACACACGGCCACTTGCATTAACAAAGCTTGGAGTTTTTGTAATTCCCGAGCTTGGCTTCGTGTGAAAGGCCGTGTACGTGTGGAGGCTGCCCCAACCGTATCATCCTCTCCATCTTGAGAGGAATTTGACCTCAAATTCAGCATTTGGTCATCTTCAACCGCATCAACGAGGGAGAGATCACCAACGTTGAAAGTGTTGTGCACTTGATATTCGGGTGGAAGGTCAATCTTGTAGGCGTTGTCATTGATTCTCTCAAGTACTTGGAAAGGACCATCACCCCTTGGCAGCAATTTGGACTTCCTTTGAGCTGGAAACCGATCCTTTCGAAGATGCACCCACACCCAATCTCCGGGTTCAAGCACAAGCCTTCTTCTCCCTTTGTTTACCCTTTTTGCAACCTCTTGGTTCTTCTTTTCAAGCTTGAGCCGCACCGTCTCATGCATTTTCTTCATTGCCTCGGCTCTTTTATTTCCATCTAAGCTGGTCATGAGATCACTAGACAAAGGAGTGAGATCTAAAGGGGTAAGGGGATTTAGGCCGTAAACACATTCAAAGGGAGTCATTCCCGTGCTCGAATGTATTACCCGGTTGTATGCAAACTCCACCAAGGGTAGGTGATCTTCCCATGAAGTCAGTTTACCTTTAACCATAGAACGTAGCATAGACCCTAAGGTTATATTTACTACCTCCGTTTGGCCATCGGTTTGTGGGTGGCAAGACGTGGAGAAAAGTAACTTCGTTCCAAGCCTACCCCACATGGACTTCCAAAAGAGACTTAGGAACTTGGAGTCCCTATCGCTCACAATAGTCCTTGGTACCCCGTGAAGCTTTACAACATGTTCAACAAATAATGAAGCTACACTACGAGCATCCTCGGTTTTAGCACATGGAATAAAATGAGCCATTTTAGAGAATCTATCAACAATAACAAAAATGCTATCTCGGCCCCTAGTCCTTGGCAGCCCCAAAACAAAATCCATCGAAATGTCCAACCAAGGTCTAAGGGGAGTAGGGAGTGGGGTGTACAATCCTTGAGGTAGGAGACGAGATTTCGCACTCCGGCAGGCCACGCATTGACTACAAATTTTAGTGACGTCTTTGCGCATTTTTGGCCAATAGAAGTTCTCCTCTAAGATTCCGAGGGTCTTGTCTACCCCAAAGTGCCCCATGAGGCCTCCGTCATGGGCCTCCCTCACAAATAATTCCCTCCAAGAACTAGAAGGAACACACAACCGCCTCCCTTTGAACAAATACCCATCGAACCGAGAGTAGGAGGAATGGTCATTCTCTTTAAGCCAACGTTCCCTTCCCCACTCTTCGCATTCCCTAAAGATAGGAGCGAAGGTAGGATCCTCAGGATACAACAACCGCAAGCTCTCAAAACCCATCAATTTCGAAGACAAGGTAGCAACAAGCACATGCTTCCTAGACAAGGCATCGGCAACAACATTTTCCTTTCCCCTTTTGTAATGAATTACATAAGGGAAAGTCTCGATGAACTCAATCCACTTAGCATGACGCCTATTCAACTTGTCTTGGCTCTTAAGGTGTTTCAACGACTCATGATCCGTCCGTATCACAAACTCCTTAGGCCACAAATAATGTTGCCAATTTCCCAAAGCTCTAACAAGGGCGTACAACTCCAAATCATAAGTTGAGTAATTAAGAGTTGCCCCTTTGAGTTTTTCACTGAAATAAGCAACGGGCTTACCTTCTTGCATCAAAACAGCCCCGATGCCAACCTTACTAGCATCACACTCTACTTCAAACATCTTATCAAAATCGGGCAATTGCAATAAAGGCGCCGAGATGAGCGTAGCTTTCAAGGCCTCAAAAGCCCTAGCTTGCTCATCACCCCATTTAAAGGGTCCGTCTTTTCTAATTACCTCGGTTAAGGGGGCTGCTATGGAGCTAAATCCTTTGACAAACCTCCTATAGAAGCTTGCCAACCCGTGGAAACTTCGGATTTCTCCAATAGTTTTAGGGGTCGGCCAACTTCGAATAGAGTCTATCTTGGAATCGTCCACTTCCACACCCCTTGAGCTCACGACAAAACCCAAGAATATAACCTTATCAACACCAAAAGAACACTTCTCCATGTTGGCATACAGCTTCTCCTTTCGGAGCACATCAAACACACATCTCAAATGCATTACATGATCATCAATAGATTTACTATATACCAACACATCATCAAAGTAAACCACCACAAATTTTCCAATATAAGGCTTCATTACATGATTCATTAGCCTCATAAAGGTGCTAGGAGCATTGGTAAGGCCGAAGGGCATGACCAGCCACTCATATAGACCAAATTTGGTCTTGAATGCGGTCTTCCACTCATCACCGGGTTGCATGCGAATTTGGTGATAGCCACTCCTAAGGTCCACTTTAGAAAACAAACAAGATCCGTGGAGTTCATCTAACATATCATCTAGTCTAGGGATTGGATGACGATACCTTATAGTGATTTTGTTGATGGCTCTACAATCGACGCACATACGCCAAGTTCCGTCCTTCTTTGGTACCAAAAGCACCGGAACAGCACATGGACTCATGCTTTCCTTGATGTATCCCTTGTTGAGAAGCTCCTCAACTTGTCTTTCAAGCTCCTTAGTGTCCATGGGATTGCTCCTATAGGCCGGTTTGTTAGGAAGTTGTGAACCCAGTACCAAGTCAATTTGGTGCTCAATTCCCCGAAGTGGGGGCAATCCTTGCGGAAGTTCTTGAGGAAATACATCTTCATACTCCTGCAACACACAAGAAATCAAAGGGGAAATGGAAGAATTAGTGGGGTTAGTATTAAAACAATGGGCCAAGAGTAACATCGGCTTGTTTTCATCATGATTCACGAAGAGTTCTTTCCTCCTAGCCAACATCACTACATTTTCCATCTCCCTTGTCGTTGGGAAAGCCTCGGATGTGCCGACTTCCTCACCTACGGCACTCCCCCCCTTTTCTCCCTTCCCGGATTCCTTTCCCTTTCCCTTCAACTCTCTCATCTTTTGGTGCCACTCGTTTACTTGGGAGGGTGAAATAGGATGAAGTGTGACCTTTCGGCCATCCTTCTCAAGCGTATACCGGTTGGTCCTCCCATCGTGTTTAGTAGACCTATCATATTGCCATGGTCTACCTAACAACAAGTGACATGCTTGCATTGGGATCACGTCACAAAGTACCTCATCGTGGTAGTTTCCCACCTTAAACCGAATCACACATTGCCTTGTGACCCTTAATTCACCACAATCATTCAACCATTGTAGCTTGTAAGGACTAGTGTGTGGTGTAGTTGGTAGCTTCAAGAAATTCACCATAGCATGGCTCGCAACATTTGTACAACTACCACTATCAATCACCAAGGTGCACACATTCTCCTTTACAAGACACTTAGTATGGAATAGATTTTCCCTTTGACTCGGGTCACCTATCGCCTTATTAATCATGACACGTCTAACCACAAAGTTAGGAACCACACACTCCCCTTCTTGTGGAAAGACATCTTCACTACCGTCTACTTCATCATCATTCGGCCCATTTTCAGCTCCCTCTCCATCTTGAGGCTCGACCTCATCCTCCCCCCTTTCGGAATCCACCTCCTCACCAAGGTAGTACACCTTTCCTTCTCGTAGGATCACATTGCCCCGGTTCGGACATTCATTGGCCTTATGCCCCCAACCTTGGCACTTGAAGCATTGGAACCCCTTTGGGTTGGGATATTTGGGAGCCTCCGGTTTCGGAGGGAATTTAGGGACGGTTTTGGACTCGGGCAGCTTCATAGGAGCGGGTTGGTCCTTGTTCTTGGTCCAACCCGAGGGGGTTTGTACCCTTGCCTTGAAGGATGATCTCTCCTTAAGTTCCCTTTCAATCTCAAGGGCCGCTTGGAATATACCGTCAATGGTTTCAAACCGGTGAAGGGTCAAATGAGTGGAGATCTCTTTGTTCAACCCACACTTGAACCGGATGATGTCGTGACTGATTTGCTCCCCACGATGATCAAGTTTCAACATGAGTTGTTGGAACTCGTCAAAATAGGCCATCACACTCTTGCCTCCTTGCCGCAAGCCATATAATCTAGCAAGCAACTCATGACGATATCTCTCGGGAAGGTATCGTTGTCTCATCAAATACCTCAACCGATACCAAGGTGGTGGCTGCCCATCAACTAATTCATTACCAAATCGTTTAACATACTCCCACCAAGTGTTAGCATAGCCCTCAAGGTGAGCTATAGCGTAGCAACTCTTCTTTTCATCCGAGATGTCATTAACTTGGAAGACCTTGTCACAAGCCGATTCCCAAGTTAAGTAGGCCTCGGGATCACTTTCACCCTTAAAGATGGGTAGGCTCAACTTGATGGTGTTGATGCCTACGTCTCTCTCTTGGTGTCGGTTTCCCCTATCTCCATACCCCCGGTATCTCCTAGGTTCTCCTCGACCCCCTCTTAACTCCTCCTCCCTCATATAAGCATCATCAAAGGCTCCATCTCCTTCATACTCCTCTCTACCGTATCCTTCAAAGTGGGCTGGTCGGCCTTGGCCGTTTTGATTCGGAGGATTTGGAATTTGTGGTCTTTGGTTTAATGGAGCTTGGAATGGAGGGTTCGGATTTAGTGGAGGTGCTTGGCGTCCAAATCCCTCTTGTGGAATTGGAGGGGCTTGGAAATGTAGTGGTCTAGTGGAGTCTCGGTTTGGAGGAAAATAGGTAGTTTGGCTTGCGGTATTTAGTGGAGCTTGGGGTGCATTTAGCATTTGGTGGACTGTTTCGGGGGTGATGGTTGCGGAGGAGGTCCTATCATGACCATTGGTAGATACATGTAGAGGAGTAGAAGGACGAGAGTTCCTTTGACTCTCCACTTGTTCTAATCTCCCACTAATAGTCGACACCTCCCCCTTTATTGCTGCCAAGTCCCCTCTCACGGCCCCAAATTCCGAATTCAACCTTTCAAGTGTCCGGGTAACGGCCTCAAGAGTGACCCTCATAGAATCAAGGGCATTAGTATCCACACTATGAGACGTAGTTCCTTCCATTGTCAAGATATTATCCGCTTTAGTTCACCACAAGGTCGTGTTCCACAAGTGTTGTATAATTGGCTAGTAACCGTGAAATTTTAAGGTATGAGTAAGCTCTTATCCGGAATGGATTCTTGTTTTGAAGACTCAAAGAATTCTTGCCGGACTAGAACCAAAAATCAGCAACTCATTCAAACGAATAAAAAGCACTCAAATAAACGTTGACACGAACAAACGGTTCAAGGGTCTAATTGACAACCTAGTAGGAATGTACTAGTTTGTTAATTAGTTCTAGGACCAAGTAAGGGAAACCAAGGATCAACAATTAGCAACCAAAGAACATCCTAAGTTGAGCTTATAGTGACGTGGCAGCATGCAATGGTTCCACACGTTTTCTTTTCTCTTTTTTTTTGTCAATATTCACACAACTTGTTATAGTTTTCAAAGTTTTTTGGTGGGAAAATAAAATCTTGTAGTATTTCACCCTTTTCAAACTCAAGAAAGTGATGTTTGGTAGACTAATCCCACAAAACAAGGCTCCTTGAATTAGGGAAAAGTGATTGACAAGACTACAAGGTGATGGGTGCAAGTCTTTCACAACAACTTTATAGCTTGTCTTACAACTTGAGCACACAACAAGATGAACAAGATGAACAAGTTCAAAAGATGAACACCTCAACAATCTTCTTCAACTTCTTTAGCACATAAACACAACATCCACCGATTTTATTTTCTTTTGGTCATCAACAACATACAATTTCGGCCACTTCAAGTCACTACACAATGTTCAAGTTTTCAAGCTCAACTTTCGGATCTAGACACCTTAGTGTTGGTGAGAAAGAAACCAACACTAGGAACTCACTAAACAAGCAAAATTAACACTTAGATCTAGACATGCAACATCATTCTCGGATTCCACTTGTAAGGAACTGATTTTCAGAATTTCCTTTTTGGTGTTGTTTGTTTAAGCCGTGTACTAGCCCAAGATGGGTTATGTTGGAACACAACCGGTCAAGCTTTGATACCAAATGATACAAAATCGAACCAACAACAACAAGAACATCAAGTAGACTCGGATTTCAGTCCAACAACACCAAGAACAACAAGTTTAACATTCAGTTTTTCAGCCCAACAACACAAGAACAACAAGATAGATAACAATGCTAGTGAATCGAAAAGAGCCCCACACGGCTTCACTAGACTTCAAGATAACAAAATCAACAACAACAACAACAAGATAAAGAAAGATAGATAACTTGACATATAACATTCAAGAAACTAAGAACCCTAACATCAAGAGAGGACCCTAAGTCTAATGAATATAAACACCAAGTTCTTACGAGGACCAAGAGGCACTCAAAGACCTCAAAACCCTTGTTTCTAGCCAAAGAGACAACACAAGTATCCCTCTACTTGTGAGGAAATAGTGGCGGCTTCCAAGTGTGGAAGAGAGAGAGAAATGTTTAGTATTTTAGGTTACAAATTTCAGCATTCAAAAAGTGAAGTCTAACTCTCTAACATGTTCTATTTATACTACAAGCAAAAAAGGTAAAATGACCCATCCGCCCTTGCTTCTTGTGCCAACCTTGAAGAGTAGTTTATTACACATTAGGACCCCTCTTCACACATAAAAACGTTTAGGTCCTTGGTTGGTTCAATCACCAACTCACACACGGCCACTTGCATGAACAAAGCTTGGAGTTTTTGTAATTCCCGAGCTTGGCTTCGTGTGAAAGGCCGTGTACGTGTGGAGGCTTCCCCAACCGTATCATTGGTACTTGATAGTGAACTTATAGAGAGTGAAGCACTTGCTAGTTCCAAATCTTTCCACGAGATAGATCATGATCTCTTTAGGTTTAATGTCTTGTTTGAAGATGATATAAACACTCCTAATGGACCTAGTGGTGAAAATGATGGTATAGCTTCCCTTTGAGGCTATATCCGATATACTAACCCACTATGGTGTGACAACATTCCTCCTAAAGATGGAAATCTTTTCTTGGAAGATGAGAGTACTCTTATGGGCAAGGAATGTTTAGTCTCGGAAATGAGTACTCTTGGTAGTACCCTTGGTGTGCATGATGATAAATTTACCCTTAAATGTAGTTCACTACTTGAGCATGTAAATGGAGTGCTTAAAAATTCTCAAGTTAGTGATGGTGTCCATAGAATTGATCTTGATAATGCGCATGTCTCTTTAAACATCTTGTGTGGTAAAAACATTGCAATTAGTTTTGTTCATAAAGATCATGTGTATGAAAATATTTTTGTGTGTGAATGTGGGAATGACATTCTAGGGGAAGGAAGGGCTAGCCTCGGCTTAGGCCCTTGGCTAATTTTTCCATTTGATCCCGGTACCATCTTTGGGTGGGAAAGGATGACCCTCGGCCTATTTTCCTTCTATATTGATGCTTGTCCAAGCCACTTTCTTTGTAGCAATTGTACTAATCTTTTCATGATTAAAACAAAGGACCCGTGGCTATACTTCAAATTTTTTTTGCCTCGGCATGGCATGTTCATGTGTTATTTTTTTTTTGCTAACCCTAACCCTCATATCATGGGATGTGTGCTTGTTGTCTTCTCTTGATTTTCAAGGTATGGATTCGAGGTCAAATCCTTTTTAAGAAAGGGAGGATGATACGAGTGCGATCACGTAGATGGACTCTTGTGGGTGTGTATTGAAGTCGTCCAAGTGTGTGTGCAAGAGAAGCATAATTAAGGGCCCAAATACACACCAAAAACAGCCCACTACAAACACTAAAGGGGCAGCCCACTCTTGAAGGGCCATTTTGGACATTTTACATTCTATCTTTTAATACACTATAAATAGAACATCTTAGGGTTTTAGTATTAGTTTTGATTGAATATTGAAAGTTGTAACATTGAAACACCCTCTCTTAAGAGAATGGCCTCTTGGCCAAAACATAGTAACTAGGGAAATCAACTTGAGTGTGGAATCACTCGTGTTGGATTTAAGATTGGAAACGTTGGATGCTTGGGAGATCGAGGTCACTCTTGTGTCAACGTAGGAGTTAGGTTAACCGGTGTGTGTAGCGTTAAGGGTTCAAGAGTATCACATGTTCTTGGGTTCTTAAGATTATACCAACCAAGGTCTAACTATCTATCCCTTTTGTTTATTGTAATCTTGTAACCGTTTGTGTATCTTGTAATCTTCAACCCATGAGTTGTTGTCTCTTGTTGTTATTGTTCTTATCATATTGTTCTCATCCTATTGTCATTTTTTGTTGTTTTGGTGTTGAAAACACATCTCTTTATCTTGTTATTGTGTTGTTGATAGCAAATCCGAGAGTGGTTTTCAAAAGGGTCTTCAAATCCTTAAGATTAGTGGACTGTTTTGGAGTTGTTTTGTGTTTCTCTTGTTTTTCTCGTATCAAATAGAGAGACGTAGGCATCAATACCATCAAATTGAGCCTACCTATCTTTAAGGGTGAAAGTGACCCGAGGTGTATCTTGCTTGGGAGTCAGTGTGTGATAAAGTGTTTCAAGTGAATGATATATTGGAGGAGAAGTCGAGTTGTTATGCCATAGCTCACTTTGAAGGCTATGTTAACATATGGTGGGAATATGTCAAATGGTTTGGTAATGAGTTGATTGATGGACAACCACCACTATGGTTTAGGTTGAGGTATCTAATGAGGCAACGGTATCTTCCCGAAAGTTATCGTCATGAGTTGCTTTCTAGGTTGTACAATTTGCGATAAGGAAATCAAAGTGTGATGGCATATTATGATGAGTTTTAAAAACTTATGTTAAAGCTTGATCATTCGGTTCAAATGTGGGTTGAACAAAGAGATCCCCACTCATTTGATGCTTCACAATTTTGATACTGTTGAAGGAATTTACCAAGCGGCTCTTGAGATTGAAAGGGAGCTTAAAGAGAGGTCGTCGTTCAAGGAAAAAGGACCATCAACCTCGGGTTGGCCGAGGAGCAAAGATATGGTTCAACCATCTATGTGTTGGCCCAAAAACAAGGACCAACCCTGATACGGTTGGGGCAACCTCCACAGGTACACGGCCTTTCACACGAAGCCAAGCTCGGGAATTACAAGAACTCCAAGCTTTGTTCATGCAAATGGCCGTGTGTGAGTTGGTGATTGAACCAACCAAGGACCTAAATGTTTTTATGTGTGAAGAGAGGTCTTAATGTGTAATAAACTACTCTTCAAGGTTGGCACAAGAAGCAAGGGCGGATGGGTCATTTTACCCCTTTTGTTTGTAGTATAAATAGAACATGTTAGAGAGTTATTCCTGAGTTTTTGAATGCTGATTTTTGTAACCTAAAAACACTAAACATCTCTCTCTCTCTTCCACTCTTAGAAGCCGCCCCTATTATCTCACAAGTAGAGGGATACTTGTGTTGTCTCTTTGGCTAGAAATAAGGGTTTTGAGGTCGTTGAGTGCCTCTTGGTCCTCGTAAGAACTTGGTGTTTATATTCATTAGACTTAGGGTCCTCTCTTGATGTTAGGGTTCTTAGTTTCTTGAATGTTATATGTCAAGTTATCTATCTTTCTTTATCTTGTTGTTGTTGTTGATTTTGTTATCTTAAAGTCTAGTGAAGCCGTGTGGGGCTCTTTTCGATTCACTAGCATTGTTATCTATCTTGTTGTTCTTGTGTTGTTGGACTGAAAACCGAAACTTAAACTTGTTGTTCTTGTGTTGTTGGAATGAAATCCGAGCCTACTTGAAGCTCTTGGTGTTGTTGGTTTGATTTTGTATCATTTGGTATCAAAGCGAGACCGGTTGTGTTCCAACATAACCCATCTTGGGCTAGTTCACGGCTTAAACAAACAACTCCAAAAAGAAATTCTGAAAATCTGTCCATTAAAAGTTGAAACCAAGAATGATGTTGTATGTTTAGATCTAGGTGTTATTTTGCTTGTTTAGTGAGTTTCTAGTGTTGGTTTCTTTCTCACCAAGAAGTGGCCGAAAGTTGTATGTTGTTGATAACCAAAAGAAAAATCGGTGGTTGTGTGTTTATGTGCTAAAGAAGTTGATGAAGTTTGTTGAGGTGTTCATCTTTTGAACTTGTTCATCTTGTTAATCTTGTTGTGTGCTCAAGTTGTAAGACAAGCTATAAAGTTGTTGTGAAAGACTTGCACCCATCACCTTCTAGTCTTGTCAATCACTTTTCCCTAATTCAAGGAGCCTTGTTTTGTGGGATTAGTCAACCAAACCTCACTTTCTTGAGTTTGAAAAGGGGTGAAATACTACAAGATTTTATTTTTCCCACCAAAACACTTTGCAAACTATAACAAGTTGTGTGAATATTAACACAAAACAAAAAAAAAAGAGAAGAAGAACGTGTGGGACCATTGCATGCTGCCACGTCACTATAAGCTCAACTTAGGATATTCTTTGGTTGCTAATTGTTGATCCTTGGTTTCCCTTACTTGGTCCTAGAACTAATTAACAAACTAGTACGTTCCTACTAGGTTGTCAACTAGTTCCTTGAACCGTTTGTTCGTGTCAACGATTATTTGAGTGCTTTTATTCGTTTGAATGAATTGCTGATTTTTGACTCTAGTCCGGCAAGAATTCTTTGAGTCTTCAAACAAGAATCCATTCCGGATAAGAGCTTACTCATACCTTAAAAATTTCACGGTTACTAGCCAATTATACAACACTTGTGGAACACGAACTTGTGGTGATCTAAAGCGGATAATATCTTGACAATGGAAGGAGCTACGTCTCATAATGTGGATACTAATGCCCTTGATTCCATGAGGGTCACTCTTGAGGCCGTTACCCGGACACTTGAAAGGTTGAATTCGGAATTTGGGGCCGTGAGAGGGGACTTGGCAGCAATAAAGGGGGAAGTGTCGACTATTAGTGGGAGATTAGAACAAGTGGAGAGTCAAAGGAACTCTCGTCCTTCTACTCCTCTACATGTATCTACCAATGGTCATGATAGGACCTCCTCCGCAACCATCACCCCCGAAACAGTCCACCAAATGCTAAATGCACCCCAAGCTCCACTAAATACCGCAAGCCAAACTACCTATTTTCCTCCAAACCGAGACCCCACTAGACCACTACATTTCCAAGCCCCTCCAATTCCACAAGAGGGATTTGGACGTCAAGTACCTCCACTAAATCCGAACCCTTCATTCCAAGCTCCATTAACCCAAAGACCGCAAATTCCAAATCCTCCGAATCAAAATGGCCAAGGCCGACCAGCCCACTTTGAAGGATACGGTAGAGAGGAGTACGAAGGAGATGGAGCCTTTGATGATGCTTATATGAGGGAGGAGGAGTTAAGAGGGGGTCGAGGAGAACCTAGGAGATACCGGGGGTATGGAGATAGGGGAAACCGACACCAAGAGAGAGACGTAGGCATCAACACCATCAAGTTGAGCCTACCCATCTTTAAGGGTGAAAGTGACCCCGAGACTTACTTAACTTGGGAATCGGCTAGTGACAAAGTTTTCCAAGTTAATGACATCTCGGAAGAAAAGAAGAGTTGCTACGCTATAGCTCACCTCGAGGGCTATGCTAACACTTGGTGGGAGTATGTTAAACGATTTGGTAATGAATTAGTTGATGGGCAGCCACCACCTTGGTATCGGTTGAGGTATTTGATGAGACAACGATACCTTCCCGAGAGATATCGTCATGAGTTGCTTGCTAGATTATATGGCTTGCGGCAAGGAGGCAAGAGTGTGATGGCCTATTTTGACGAGTTCCAACAACTCATGTTGAAACTTGATCATCGTGGGGAGCAAATCAGTCACGACATCATCCGGTTCAAGTGTGGGTTGAACAAAGAGATCTCCACTCATTTGACCCTTCACCGGTTTGAAACCATTGACGGTATATTCCAAGCGGCCCTTGAGATTGAAAGGGAACTTAAGGAGAGATCATCCTTCAAGGCAAGGGTACAAACCCCCTCGGGTTGGCCCAAAAACAAGGACCAACCCGCCCCTACGAAGCTGCCCGAGTCCAAAACAGTCCCTAAATTCCCTCCGAAACCGGAGGCTCACAAATATCCCAACCCAAAGGGGTTCCAATGCTTCAAGTGCCAAGGTTGGGGGCATAAGGCCAATGAATGTCCGAACCGGCGCAATGTGATCCTACGAGAAGGGAAAGTGTACTACCTTGGTGAGGAGGTGGTTTCCGAAAGGGGGGAGGATGAGGCCGAGCCTCAAGATGGAGAGGGAGCTGAAAATGGGCCGAATGATGATGAATTAGATGGTAGTGAAGATGTCTATCCACAAGAAGGGGAATGTGTGGTTCCAAACTTTGTGGTTAGACGTGTCATGATTAGTAAGGCGATAGATGACCCGAGTCAAAGGGAAAATCTATTCCATACTAAGTGTCTTGTAAAGGGGAGTGTGTGCACCTTGGTGATTGATAGTGGTAGTTGTACAAATGTTACGAGCCATGCTATGGTAAATTTCTTGAAGCTACCAACTACACTACACACTAGTCCTTACAAGCTACAATGGTTGAACGATTGTGGTGAGTTAAAGGTCACAAGGCAATGTGTGATTCGGTTTAAGGTGGGAAACTACCACGATGAAGTGCTTTGTGACGTGATCCCAATGCAAGCATGTCACTTGTTGTTAGGTAGACCATGGCAATATGATAGGTCTACTAAACACGATGGGAGGTCCAACCGGTATACGCTTGAGAAGGATGGCCGAAAGGTCACACTTTATCCTCTTTCACCCTCCCAAGTAAATGAGTGGCATCAAAAGATGAGAGAGTGTAAGGGAAAGGGGAAGGAATCTGGAAAGAGAGAAAAGGGGGGGAATGCCGTAGGTGAGGAAGTAGGGACATTCGAGGCTGTCCCAACGACAAGGGAGATGGAAAACGTAGTGATGTTGGCTAGGAGGAAAGAACTCTTCGTGGACCATGATGAAAACAAGCCGATGTTACTTTTGGCCCATTGTTTTAATACTAACCCCACTAATTCTTCCATTTCCCCTTTGATTTCTTGTGTGTTGCAGGAGTATGAAGATATATTTCCTCAAGAACTTCCGCAAGGATTGCCCCCACTTCGGGGAATTGAGCACCAAATTGATTTGGTGCCGGGTTCACAACTTCCAAATAAACCGGCCTATAGGAGCAATCCCATGGACACTAAGGAGCTTGAAAGATAAGTTGAGGAGCTTCTCAACAAGGGATACATCAAGGAAAGCATGAGTCCGTGTGCTGTTCCGGTGCTTTTGGTACCGAAGAAGGACGGAACTTGGCGCATGTGCGTCGATTGTAGAGCCATCAACAAAATCACTATAAGGTATCGTCATCCAATCCCTAGACTAGATGATATGTTAGATGAGCTCCACGGATCTTGTTTGTTTTCTAAAGTGGACCTTAGGAGTGGCTATCACCAAATTCGCATGCAACCCGGTGATGAGTGGAAGACCGCATTCAAGACCAAATTCGGTCTATATGAGTGGTTGGTCATGCCCTTCGGCCTTACCAATGCTCCTAGCACCTTTATGAGGCTAATGAATCATGTAATGAAGCCTTATATTGGAAAGTTTGTGGTGGTTTACTTTGATGATGTGTTGGTGTATAGTAAATCTATTGATGATCATGTAATGCATTTGAGATGTGTGTTTGATGTGCTCCGAAAGGAGAAGCTGTATGCCAACATGGAGAAGTGTTCTTTTGGTGTTGATAAGGTTATATTCTTGGGTTTTGTCGTGAGCTCAAGGGGTGTGGAAGTGGACGATTCCAAGATAGACTCTATTCGAAATTGGCCGACCCCTAAAACTATTGGAGAAATCCGAAGTTTCCACGGGTTGGCAAGCTTTTATAGGAGGTTTGTCAAAGGATTTAGTTCCATAGCAGCCCCCTTGACCGAGGTAATTAGAAAGGACGGACCCTTTAAATGGGGTGATGAGCAGGCTAGGGCTTTTGAGGCCTTGAAAGCTACGCTCATCTCGGCGCCTTTATTGCAATTGCCCGATTTTGATAAGATGTTTGAAGTAGAGTGTGATGCTAGTAAGGTTGGCATCGGGGCTGTTTTGATGCAAGAAGGTAAGCCCGTTGCTTATTTCAGTGAAAAGCTCAAAGGGGCAACTCTTAAATACTCAACTTATGATTTGGAGTTGTACGCCCTTGTTAGAGCTTTGGGAAATTGGCAACATTATTTGTGGCCTAAGGAGTTTGTGATACGAACGGATCATGAGTCGTTGAAACACCTTAAGAGCCAAGACAAGTTGAATAGGCGTCATGCTAAGTGGATTGAGTTCATCGAGACTTTCCCTTATGTAATTCATTACAAAAGGGGAAAGGAAAATGTTGTTGCCGATGCCTTGTCTAGGAAGCATGTGCTTGTTGCTACCTTGTCTTCGAAATTGATGGGTTTTGAGAGCTTGCGGTTGTTGTATCCCGAGGATCCTACCTTTGCTCTTATTTTTAGGGAATGTGAAGAGTGGGGAAGGGACCGTTGGCTTAAGGAGAATGACCATTCCTCCTACTCTCGGTTCGATGGGTATTTGTTCAAAGGGAGGAGGTTGTGTGTTCCTTCTAGTTCTTGGAGGGAATTATTTGTGAGGGAGGCCCATGACGGAGGCCTCATGGGGCACTTTGGGGTAGACAAGACCTTCGGAATCTTAGAGGAGAACTTCTATTGGCCCAAAATGCGCAAGGACGTCACTAAAATTTGTAGTCAATGCGTGGCCTGCCGGAGTGCGAAATCTCGTCTCCTACCTCAAGGATTATACACCCCACTCCCTACTCCCCTTAGACCTTGGTTGGACATCTCGATGGATTTTGTTTTGGGGCTGCCAAGGACTAGAAAGGGCCGAGATAGCATTTTTGTTATTGTTGATTGATTCTCTAAAATGGCTCATTTTATTCCATGTGCTAAAACCGAGGATGCTCGTAGTGTAGCTTCATTATTTGTTGAACATGTTGTAAAGCTTCACGGGGTACCGAGGACTATTGTGAGCGATAGGGACTCCAAGTTCCTAAGTCTCTTTTGGAAGTCCATGTGGGGTAGGCTTGGAACGAAGTTACTTTTCTCCACGTCTTGCCACCCACAAACCGATGGCCAAACGGAGGTAGTAAATAGAACCTTAGGGTCTATGCTACGTTCTATGGTTAAAGGTAAACTGACTTCATGGGAAGATCACCTACCCTTGGTGGAATTTGCATACAACCGGGTAATACATTCGAGCACGGGAATAACTCCCTTTGAATGTGTTTACGGCCTGAATCCCCTTACCCCTTTAGATCTCACTCCTTTGTCTAGTGATCTCATGACCAGCTTAGATGGAAATAAAAGAGCCGAGGCAATGAAGAAAATGCATGAGACGGTGCGGATCAAGCTTGAAAAGAAGAACCAAGAGGTTGCAAAAAGGGTAAATAAAGGGAGAAGAAGGCTTGTGCTTGAACCCGGAGATTGGGTGTGGGTGCATCTTCGAAAGGATCGGTTTCCAGCTCAAAGGAAGTCCAAATTGCTGCCAAGGGGTGACGGTCCTTTCCAAGTACTTGAGATAATCAATGACAACGCCTACAAGATTGACCTTCCACTGGAATATCAAGTGCACAACACTTTCAACGTTGGTGATCTCTCCCTCGTGGATGCGGTTGAAGATGACCAAATGCTGAATTTGAGGTCAAATTCCTCTCAAGATGGAGAGGATGATACGGTTGGGGCAGCCTCCACAGGTACACGGCCTTTCACACGAAGCCAAGCTCGGGAATTACAAGAACTCCAAGCTTTGTTCATGCAAATGGCCGTGTGTGAGTTGGTGATTGAACCAACCAAGGACCTAAACGTTTTTATGTGTGAAGAGAGGTCTTAATGTGTAATAAACTACTCTTCAAGGTTGGCACAAGAAGCAAGGGCGGATGGGTCATTTTACCCCTTTTGTTTGTAGTATAAATAGAACATGTTAGAGAGTTATTCCTGAGTTTTTGAATGCTGATTTTTGTAACCTAAAAACACTAAACATCTCTCTCTCTCTTCCACTCTTAGAAGCCGCCCCTATTATCTCACAAGTAGAGGGATACTTGTGTTGTCTCTTTGGCTAGAAACAAGGGTTTTGAGGTCGTTGAGTGCCTCTTGGTCCTCGTAAGAACTTGGTGTTTATATTCATTAGACTTAGGGTCCTCTCTTGATGTTAGGGTTCTTAGTTTCTTGAATGTTATATGTCAAGTTATCTATCTTTCTTTATCTTGTTGTTGTTGTTGATTTTGTTATCTTAAAGTCTAGTGAAGCCGTGTGGGGCTCTTTTCGATTCACTAGCATTGTTATCTATCTTGTTGTTCTTGTGTTGTTGGACTGAAAACCGAAACTTAAACTTGTTGTTCTTGTGTTGTTGGAATGAAATCCGAGCCTACTTGAAGCTCTTGGTGTTGTTGGTTTGATTTTGTATCAAACTCGCCACTATAAGGCTGCCCGAGCCTAAAACAGTCCACAAATTTCCTCCCCGAGAAGAAGCTCATAAGTATCCTAATCCTAAAGGGTTCCAATGTTTCAAGTGCCAAGGTTGGGGACATAAAGCCAATGAATGTACAAACCGACGCAATGTGATCCTAAGGAAAGGGATATTGTATTACCTTGGTGAGGAAGTGGGTCTTGAAAAAGAAGAGAATGAGGTTGAGCCTTAAGATGGAGAGGAACCCAAAAGTGAGCCATATAATGATGATGGTGATGATGATTGTAAGGATGCTTATCCACAAGAAGGAGAGTGTGTGGTTTAAAAATTTATAGTAAGGCGTGCCATGATTAGTAAGGCGATAGATGATCATCCTAGCCAATGGGAGAATCTATTCCATACTAAATGCCTTGTGAAGGGAAGTGTGTGCACTTTGGTGATAGATAGTGGTAGTTGTGCAAATATTGTTAGTGTTGCTATGGTGAACTTCTTGAAATTGCCAACTACACTTCATACTAGGCCTTACAAGTTGCAATGGTTGAATGAATATGGCAAATTGAAAGTCATGAGGCAATGTGTGATACGGTTTAAGGTGGGAAACTACCACGACGAAGTGCTTTGTGATATAATACCAATGCAAGCATGTCACTTGTTGTTAGGTAGACCTTGGCAATATGATAGATCTACAAAACATGATGGGAGGTCTAATCGATATACACTTGAGAAAAATGGACGAAAGGTCACACTTCATTCACTTTTGCCTTCACAAGTGAACGAGTTGCATCAAAGGATGAGAGAATTGAAAGAAAAGAGAAAGAAATCCAAAAATGAAGGAAAAAGAGGGGGAACCCGTAGGTGGGGTAGTGGGGATATCCGGGGCTGCCTCAACATCAAAGGGAAAAGAAAACATGGTGATGTTGGTTAGAAAGAAGGAGCTCTTCGTGGATCATGATGGGGAGACACCCATGCTTCTTTTGGCACATTGTTTTAACACTAACCCCATTGTTTTAACACTAACCCTACTAATTCTTCTATTTCTCCTTTGATTTCTTGTGTGTTGCAGGATTATGAAGATGTTTTTCCCAAAGAACTTCCACAAGGGATGCCCCCCGCTTTGGGGAATTGAGCACCAAATAGATTTTGTGCGGGGATCATAATTGCCCAACAAACCGGCTTATAGGAGAAACCCAATGGATACCAAGGAATTGCAACGCCAAGTTGAGGAACTCCTCAACAAAGGGTATATCAAGGAGAGTATGAGCCCTTGCGCGGTCCCGGTGCTACTAGTTCCCAAGAAAGACGGGACTTGGCGTATGTACGTTGATTGCTGAGCCATCAACAAGATAATGGTAAAATATCATCACCCTATTCCTAGGCTAGATGATATGCTTGATGAATTGAGTGGTTTGTGTTTATTTTCTAAAATTGATTTGAGGAGTGGCTAACACCAAATCTGTATGTAATCGGGTGATGAATGGAAAACCGCCTTCAAGACCAAATTCGGTCTCTATGAATGGATAGTTATGCCATTCGGCCTAACAAATTCTCCAAGTACTTTCATGAGGCTAAAGAATCATGTGATGAAACCTTTAATCGGAAAGTTTGTTGTTGTCTACTTTGATGATGTGTTGGTGTATAGAAGGTCCTTAGATGAGCATGTGAAATATTTACAATGTGTGTTTGATGTCCTCCAAAAGGAGAAGTTATATGCTAATTTAGAAAAGTGTTCTTTTGGTGTCCAAGAAGTTGTATTTCTCGGTTTTGTGGTGAGCTCAAGAGGGGTCGAAGTGGATGAATCTAAGATTGATGCTATCAAAAATTGGCAAACTCCCAAAACCCTAGGTAAAGTGAGAAGCTTCCACAGGTTGGCTAGTTTTTATAGATGTTTTGTCAAAGGATTTAGCACCATTGCCGCCCCCTTAACCGAAGTGATTAAAAAGGATCGGCCTTTCAAGTGGGGAGACAAGCTAAGGCCTTCAAGGACTTGAAAGCTATGCTCATCTCGGCCCCTTTGATACAATTGTCGAATTATGACAAGACTTTTGAGGTTGAATGTGATGCTAGCAAAATTGGTATAGGCGCTGTTTTAATGCAAGAATTGAAGCCTATTGCCTACTTTAGCAAAAAGCTCAAAGGAGCAACTCTAAACTTCTCTACGTACGATTTAGAGTTGTATGCCTTGATTAGAGCCTTGGCCACTTGGCAACATTATTTATGGCCTAAAGAATTTGTGATCCAAACGGACCATGAGTCCTTGAAGCATCTTCGGGCACAAGATAAGCTTAACAAACGGCATGCCAAGTGGATTGAGTTTCTTGAAAATTTCCCTTATGTTATTCATTACAAAAAGGGTAAGGACAATGTGGTTGCTGATGCTATCTCGAAAACACATTTTTGTGTCTACTTTGTCTTCAAAATTGATGGGTTTTGAGATCTTAAAGGAATTGTATCCCGAGGACCCTCACTTTGCTCCTATCTATAGGGAATGCGAAGAATGGGGTAGGGACAAGTGGGATTCGATTAGGGGTTCAAATCCCTATGCCAAGATTGACGGTTAGTTATTTAAAGGTAGGCGATTGTGTGTACCCTTTATCTCTTGGAGAAAGTTATTTGTGAGAGAAGCACACAATGGCGGTCTAATGGGTCACTTTGGAGTCGAAAAGACCCTTGGAATATTGGAGGAGCAATTTTATTGGCCAAAAATGCACAAGGATGTGTCTAGGATTTACGGCCAATGTGTAGATTACAAAGGAGCCAAATCTCGTCTCCAACCTCATGGGTTGTACACTCCGCTACCCACCCCTTTACATCCTTGGCTTGATATATCTATGGATTTTGTGTTAGGGTTGTGATACGGTTAGGACAGCCACACGGCCTTTCACACGAAGCCAAGCTCGGGAATTACAAAAACTCCAAGCTTTGTTCATGCAAATGGCCGTGTGTGAGTTGGTGATTGAACCAACCAAGGACTTAAACGTTTTTATGTGTGAAGAGGGGTCCTAATGTGTAGTAAACTACTCTCCAAGGTTGGCACAAGAAGCAAGGGCGGATGAGTCATTTTACCCCTTTCCTTTTGTAGTATAAATAGAAGATGTGAGAGAGTTATTAGATAGTTTTTGAAATCTGATTTTTGTAACCTAAAATATCACAACATTTCCTCTCTCTTCCACTCTTGGAGCCGCCTCCAACATCTCACAAGTAGAGGAATACTTGGGTTGTATCTTTGGCTAGAAACAAGGGTTTTGAGGTCTTTGAGTGCCTCTTGGTCCTTGTAAGAACTTGGTGTTTACATTCTCTAGACTTAGGGTCCTCTCTTGATGTTAGGGTTCTTAGTATCTTGAATGTTATATGTCAAGTTATCTATCTTTTCTTTATCTTGTTGTTGTTGTTGTTGTTAACTTTGTTATCTTTAAAAGACTAGTGAAGCCGTGTGGGGCTACTTTCGATTCACTAGCATTCTTGTTCATCTATTTGCTCTCTTGTTGTGTGCTGAAAACTGAAAAATTGAACTTGTTATTCTTGTGTTGTTGGACTGAAATCCGAACCTACTTGTAGCTCTTGGTGTTGTTGGTTTGATCTTGTATCATTTGGTATCAAAGCAAGACCGGTTGTGTTCCAACATAACCCATCTTGGGCTAGTTCACGGTCTAAACAAGCAATACCAAAGGGAAGTTCTGAAAAATCTGTCCATTAAAGGTTGAAAACCGAGAATGATGTTGCATGTCTAGACCTAGGCGTTATTTTGCTTGTTTAGTGAGTTTCTAGTGTTGGTTTCTTTCTCACCAACACTAAGGTGTCTAGATCCGAAAGTTGAGCTTGAAAACTTGAACATTGAGTAGTGACTTGAAGTGGCCGAAGGTTGTATGTTGTTGATGAGCAAAAGAAAAATCGGTGGTTATGTGTTATGTGCTAAAGAAGTTGATGAAGTTTGTTGAGGTGTTCATTTTTTTGAACTTGTTCATCTTGTTCATCTTGTTGTGTGCTCAAGTTGTAAGACAAGTTATAAAGTTGTTGTGAAAGACTTGCACCCCTCACCCTCTAGTCTTGTCAATCACTTTTCCCTAATTCAAGGAGCCTTGTTTTGTGGGATTGGTCAACCAAACACCACTTTCTTGAGTTTGAAAAGGTTGAAAGACTACAAGATTTTATTTTTCCCACCAAAACATTTTGCAAACTATAACAAGTTGTGTGAATATTAACACAAAACAAAAACAAAAAAAAAAAGATAAGAGGAACGGGTGGAACCATTGCATGCTGCCACGTCACTATAAGCTCAACTTAGGATATTCTTTGGTTGCAAATTGTTGATCCTTGGTTTCCCTTAATTGGTCCTAGAACTAATTAACAAACTAGTACCTTCCTACTAGGTTGTCAACTAGTTCCTTGAACCGTTTGTTCGTGTCAACGATTATTTGAGTGCTTTTATTCGTTTGAATGAGTTGCTGATTTTTGATTCTAGTCCGGCAAGAATTCTTTGAGTCTTCAAACAAGAATCCATTCCGGATAAGAGCTCACTCATACCTTGAAAATTTCACGGTTACTAGCCAATTATACAACACTTGTGGAACACGAACTTGTGGTGAACTAAAGCGGATAATATCTTGACAATGGAAGGAGCTACGTCTCATAATGCGGATACTAATGCCCTTGATTCTATGAGGGTCACTCTTGAGGCCGTTACCCGGACACTTGAAAGGTTGAATTCTGAATTTGGGGCCGTGAGAGGGGACTTGGCAGCCATAAAGGGGGAAGTGTCGACTATTAGTGGGAGATTAGAACAAGTGGAGAGTCAAAGGAACTCTCGTCCTTCTACTCCTCTACACGTATCTACCAATGGTCATGATAGGACCTCCTCCGCAACCATCACCCCCGAAACAGTCCACCAATTTGCTAAATGCACCCCAAGCTCCACTAAATACCGCAAGTCAAACTACCTATTTTCCTCCAAACCGAGACTCCACTAGACCACTACATTTCCAAGCCCCTCCAATTCCACAAGAGGGATTTGGACGACAAGTACCTCCACTAAATCCGAACCTTCCATTCCAAGCTCCATTAACCCAAAGACCGCAAATTCCAAATCCTCCGACTCAAAACGGCCAAGGCCGACCAGCCCACTTTGAAGGATACGGTAGAGGGGAGTATGAAGGAGATGGAGCCTTTGATGATGCTTATATGAGGGAGGAGGAGTTAAGAGGGGGTCGAGGAGAACCTAGGAGATACCGGGGGTATGGAGATAGGGGAAACCGACACCAAGAGAGAGACGTAGGCATCAACACCATCAAGTTGAGCCTACCCATCTTTAAGGGTGAAAGTGATCCCGAGGCCTACTTAACTTGGGAATCGGCTTGTGACAAAGTTTTCCAAGTTAATGACATCTCGGACGAAAAGAAGAGTTGCTACGCTATAGCTCACCTCGAGGGATATGCTAACACTTGGTGGGAGTATGTTAAACGATTTGGTAATGAATTAGTCGATGGGCAGCCACCACCTTGGTTTCGGTTGAGGTATTTGATGAGACAACGATACCTTCCCGAGAGATATCGTCATGAGTTGCTTGCTAGGTTATATGGCTTGCGGCAAGGGGGCAAGAGTGTGATGGCCTATTTTGACGAGTTCCAACAACTCATGTTGAAACTTGATCATCGTGGGGAGCAAATCAGTCATGACATCATCCGGTTCAAGTGTGGGTTGAACAAAGAGATTTCCACTCATTTGACCCTTCATCGGTTTGAAACCATCGACGGTATATTCCAAGCGGCCCTAGAGATTGAAAGGGAACTTAAGGAGAGATCATCCTTCAAGGCAAGGGTACAAGCTCCCTCGGGTTGGCCCAAAAACAAGGACCAACCCGCCCCTACGAAGCTGCCCGAGTCCAAAACAGTCCACTACGAGTCCAAAACAGTCCCTAAATTCCCTCCGAAACCGGAGGCTCACAAATATCCCAACCCAAAGGGATTCCAATGCTTCAAGTGTCAAGGTTGGGGGCATAAAGCCAATGAATGTCCGAACCGGCGCAATGTGATCCTACGAGAAGGGAAAGTGTACTACCTTGGTGAGGAGGTGGTTTCCGAAAGGGGGGAGGATGAGGCCGAGCCTCAAGATGGAGAGGGAGCTGAAAATGGGCCGAATGATGATGAATTAGATGGTAGTGAAGATGCCTATCCACAAGAAGGGGAGTGTGTTGTTCCTAACTTTGTGGTTAGACGTGTCATGATTAGTAAGGCGATAGGTGACCCGAGTCAAAGGGAAAATCTATTCCATACTAAGTGTCTTGTAAAGGGGAGTGTGTGCACCTTGGTGATTGATAGTGGTAGTTGTACGAATGTTGCAAGCCAAGCTATGGTAAATTTCTTGAAGCTGCCAACTACACCACACACTAGTCCTTACAAGCTACAATGGTTGAACGATTGTGGTGAATTAAGGGTCGCAAGGCAATGTGTGATTCGGTTTAAGGTAGGAAACTACCACGATGAAGTGCTTTGTGACGTGATCCCAATGCAAGCATGTCACTTGTTGTTAGGTAGACCATGGCAATATGATAGGTCTACTAAACACGATGGGAGGTCCAACCGGTATACGCTTGAGAAGGATGGCCGAAAGGTCACACTTCACCCTCTTTCACCCTCCCAAGTACATGAGTGGCATCAAAAGATGAGAGAGTTAAAAGGAAAGGGAAAGGAAACCGGGAAAGGAGAAAAGGGGGGGGATGCCGTAGGTAAGGAAGTAGGGCCATCCGAATCTGTCCCAACCACAAAGGAGATGGAAAACGTAGTGATGTTGGCTAGGAGGAAAGAACTCTTCGTGGACCATGATGAAAACAAGCCGATGTTACTGTTGGCCCATTGTTTTAATACTAACCCCACTAATTCTTCCATTTCCCCTTTGATTTCTTGTGCGTTGCAGGAGTATGAAGATGTATTTCCTCAAGAACTTCCGCAAGGATTGCCCCCACTTCGGGGAATTGAGCACCAAATTGATTTGGTGCCGGGTTCACAACTTCCAAACAAACCGGCCTATAGGAGCAATCCCATGGACACTAAGGAGCTTGAGAGACAAGTTGAGGAGCTTCTCAACAAGGGATACATCAAGGAAAGCATGAGTCCGTGTGCTGTTCCGGTGCTTTTGGTACCAAAGAAGGACGGAACTTGGCGCATGTGCGTCGATTGTAGAGCCATCAACAAAATCACTATAAGGTATCGTCATCCAATTCCTAGACTAGATGATATGTTAGATGAGCTCCACGGATCTTGTTTGTTTTCTAAAGTGGACCTTAGGAGCGGCTATCACCAAATTCGCATGCAACCCGGTGATGAGTGGAAGACCGCATTCAAGACCAAATTCGGTCTATATGAGTGGCTGGTCATGCCCTTCGGCCTTACCAATGCTCCTAGCACATTTATGAGGCTAATGAATCATGTAATGAAGCCTTATATTGGAAAGTTTGTGGTGGTTTACTTTGATGATGTGTTGGTGTATAGTAAATCTATTAATGATCATGTAATGCATTTGAGATGTGTGTTTGATGTGCTCCGAAAGGAGAAGCTGTATGCCAACATGGAGAAGTGTTCTTTTGGTGTTGATAAAGTTATATTCTTGGGTTTTGTCGTGAGCTCACGGGGTGTGGAAGTGGACGATTCCAAGATAGACTCTATCCGAAGTTGGCCGACCCCTAAAACTATTGGAGAAATCCGAAGTTTCCACGGGTTGGCAAGCTTTTATAGGAGGTTTGTCAAAGGATTTAGTTCCATAGCAGCCCCCTTGACCGAGGTAATTAGAAAGGACGGACCCTTTAAATGGGGTGATGAGCAAGCTAGGGCTTTTGAGGCCTTGAAAGCTACGCTCATCTCGGCGCCTTTATTGCAATTGCCCGATTTTGATAAGATGTTTGAAATAGAGTGTGATGCTAGTAAAGTTGGTATCGGGGCTGTTTTGATGCAAGAAGGTAAGCCCGTTGCTTATTTCAGTGAAAAGCTCAAAGGGGCAACTCTTAATTACTCAACTTATGATTTGGAGTTGTACGCCCTTGTTAGAGCTTTGGGAAATTGGCAACATTATTTGTGGCCTAAGGAGTTTGTGATACGAACGGATCATGAGTCGTTGAAACACCTTAAGAGCCAAGACAAGTTGAATAGGCGTCATGCTAAGTGGATTGAGTTCATCGAGACTTTCCCTTATGTAATTCATTACAAAAGGGGAAAGGAAAATGTTGTTGCCGATGCCTTGTCTAGGAAGCATGTGCTTGTTGCTACCTTGTCTTCGAAATTGATGGGTTTTGAGAGCTTGCGGTTGTTGTATCCCGAGGATCCTACCTTTGCTCCTATTTTTAGGGAATGCGAAGAGTGGGGAAGGGACCGTTGGCTCAAGGAGAATAACCATTCCTCCTACTCTCGGTTCGATGGGTATTTGTTCAAAGGGAGGAGGTTGTGTGTTCCTTCTAGTTCTTGGAGGGAATTATTTGTAAGGGAGGCCCATGACGGAGGCCTCATGGGTCACTTTGGGATAGACAAGACCCTCGGAATCTTAGAGGAGAACTTCTATTGGCCCAAAATGCGCAAAGACGTCACTAAAATTTGTAGTCAATGCGTGGCCTGCCGGAGTGCGAAATCTCGTCTCTTACCCCAAGGATTATACACCCCACTCCCTACTCCCCTTAGGCCTTGGTTGGACATCTCGATGGATTTTGTTTTGGGGCTGCCAAGGACTAGAAAGGGCCGAGATAGCATTTTTGTTATTGTTGATAGATTCTCTAAAATGGCTCATTTTATTCCATGTACTAAAACCGAGGATGCTAGTAGTGTAGCTTCATTATTTGTTGAACATGTTGTCAAGCTTCACGGGGTACCGAGGACTATTGTGAGCGATAGGGACTCCAAGTTCCTAAGTCTCTTTTGGAAGTCCATGTGGGGTAGGCTTGGAACGAAGTTACTTTTCTCCACGTCTTGCCACCCACAAACCGATGGCCAAACGGAGGTAGTAAATAGAACCTTAGGGTCTATGCTACGTTCTATGGTTAAAGGTAAACTGACTTCATGGGAAGATCACCTACCCTTAGTGGAATTTGCCTACAACCGGGTAATACATTCGAGCACGGGAATGACTCCCTTTGAATGTGTTTACGGCCTGAATCCCCTTACCCCTTTAGATCTCACTCCTTTGTCTAGTGATCTCATGACCAGCTTAGATGGAAGCAAAAGAGCCGAGGCAATGAAGAAAATGCATGAGACGGTGCGGATCAAGCTTGAAAAGAAGAATCAAGAGATTGCCAAAAGGGCAAACAAAGGGAGAAGAAGGCTTGTGCTTGAACCCGGAGATTGGGTGTGGGTGCATCTTCGAAAAGACCGGTTTCCAGCTCATAGGAAGTCCAAATTGCTGCCAAGGGGTGATGGTCCTTTCCAAGTACTTGAGAGGATCAATGACAACGCCTACAAGATTGACCTTCCACCGGATTATCAAGTGCACAACACTTTCAACGTTGGTGATCTCTCCCTCGTGGATGCGGTTGAAGATGACCAAATGCTGAATTTGAGGCCAAATTCCTCTCAAGATGGAGAGGATGATACGGTTAGGACAGCCACACGGCCTTTCACACGAAGCCAAGCTCGGGAATTACAAAAACTCCAAGCTTTGTTCATGCAAATGGCCGTGTGTGAGTTGGTGATTGAACCAACCAAGGACTTAAACGTTTTTATGTGTGAAGAGGGGTCCTAATGTGTAGTAAACTACTCTCCAAGGTTGGCACAAGAAGCAAGGGCGGATGAGTCATTTTACCCCTTTCCTTTTGTAGTATAAATAGAAGATGTGAGAGAGTTATTAGATAGTTTTTGAAATCTGATTTTTGTAACCTAAAATATCACAACATTTCCTCTCTCTTCCAGTCTTGGAGCCGCCTCCAACATCTCACAAGTAGAGGAATACTTGGGTTGTATCTTTGGCTAGAAACAAGGGTTTTGAGGTCTTTGAGTGCCTCTTGGTCCTTGTAAGAACTTGGTGTTTACATTCTCTAGACTTAGGGTCCTCTCTTGATGTTAGGGTTCTTAGTATCTTGAATGTTATATGTCAAGTTATCTATCTTTTCTTTATCTTGTTGTTGTTGTTGTTGTTAACTTTGTTATCTTTAAAAGACTAGTGAAGCCGTGTGGGGCTACTTTCGATTCACTAGCATTCTTGTTCATCTATTTGCTCTCTTGTTGTGTGCTGAAAACTGAAAAATTGAACTTGTTATTCTTGTGTTGTTGGACTGAAATCCGAACCTACTTGTAGCTCTTGGTGTTGTTGGTTTGATCTTGTATCAGGTTGCCAAGGACTAGAAGAGGTCGGGATAGTATCTTTGTTGTGGTTTATCGGTTTTCTAGGATGGCACACTTTATTCCATGCTCTACATGTGATGATGCACCTAGTGTGGCCTTTTTATTTGTTGATAATGTTGTCAAGTTGCATGGTGTTCCGAGGACCATTGTGAGTGAGAGGGACTCTAAGTTCCTAAGTCACTTTTGGAAGTCCATATGGGGTAGGCTTGGTACCAAGTTGTTGTTCTCCACTTCTTGCCACCCACAAACCGATGGCCAAACGAAAGTAGTAAATAGGACTTTGGGTGCTATGCTATATTCCATGATTAAGGGAAAATTGACTTCTTGGGAGGAACACCTATAATTAATTGAGTTTGCATATCGTGTCATACACTCAAGTACGGGAATGACTCCCTTGGAGTGTGTATACGACCCCAACCCCCTTACCCCTTTGGATTTAAATCCTTTGCTAAGTGATCTTATGATTAGCCTAGATGGAAGAAAGCAGGAAGATTTTATAAAAAAGTTGCATGAGAAGGTGCGGCTTCGACTTGAGAAGGAAAATCAAGAGATTCCAAAGCAGGCAAACAAAGGAAGAAAGAAACTCATTCTTAAACTGGGAGATTGTGTGTGGGTGCACCTTAGGAAGGATCGGTTTCCATCTCAAAGGAAGAACAAATTGATGCCAAGGGGTGATGTTCCATTCCAAGTACTTGAAAGAATCAATGATAATGCCTACAAGATTGACCTTCCCCCGGAATGCCAAGTGCACAACACTTTCAACATATGTGATCTTTCTCTAGTGGATGCAATTGAGGATGACCAAAATGTCAAATTTGAGGTCAAATTCCTCTCAAGATGGAGAGGATGATACGGGTGTACCAAGCTGTCCAACAAGTTCTACAAGCTGTCCAACAAGTTCACGACCATTCACACGTAGCCAAGCTCGGGAGTTATAAGAACTCCAAGCTATGTTCATGCAAATGGTCATGTGTGAATTGGTACTTGAGCCTTCCAATGGATTAAATGTTTTTAAGTGTGAAGAGGAGCCTTGAAGTGTAATAAACTTACACTCCAAGGCCACCCCTTGGCAAGGGTAGGATGGTCATTTGTTATCTCTCTTTGTGGACTAATATAAATAGATAATGTTAGGGTTATTTTGGAGTTAGTTCATTCATGATATTTTGAGAACACAAGACTTGTAATATTTTGAACTTCTCTCTTCCATTGGAGAAGCTCGAAACTGAAATTCCCAATTGGACTGACACTTTGATACACTACTAACTTGGAGCGTATCAAATCTGCCACAAAATCAGTCCAAACACACTACAATTCCGAGAGCTTGAAGATAACAACTCCAATATGTGAAGACAACAACAATCACGAAATTTTGAAGGAATACCAACACCAAAACAGTAGCTACACAAGGAGAACAAGAAGATAACAATAACATTAAACAATGGTTCAACAACACACGATGATAGATTACAAAGAGTACAATGTTAACAACAAGAACAACAAATGGTAGTAACTATAGTGAATCGAAAATCAGCCCCACACGGCTTCACTAAGTTACTACAAAGTTTCAAGAGTACAAAATGAAAGATAGTAACTTGACACAAAGATATCATAGAATCTATGAACCCTAACTTGAAGATAGGACCCTAAGACCAAAAGATTTCAGTACCAAGTTCTTACTTAGACCAAGAGGAACTCATGAAGCTCAAGATCTCAAGTTTCTAGCCAAGAAACAACACAAGTGTAACTACACTTGTTGGACAGATTTCAGGTTCTACTCTCAAGAACAAGAGAGAGAGAAATATTCAATGTTACAAGACTTGTTGTTGTGAAATATGAAGAATGAACTAAGTGCTGAAAATAACCCTAATAGCGTCTATTTATATTACACACAAAATGAAGGACAAATGACCTTCCTACCCTTCAGTCATGGGGTGCCCTTAGAGTGTAATTTATTACACTTCAAGGCTCATTTTCACACTTAAAAACATTGAAGCTCTTTGGCGGATCAAGTACCAACTCACACGCAGCCATTTGCATGAACATGGCTTGTAGTTTTTGTAACTCCCGATCTTGGCTTCGTGTGAATGGTCGAGAACGTATTGGACAGCTTTGTACACCCGTATCATCCTCTCCATCTTGAGAGGAATTTGACCTCAAATTCAGCATTTGGTCATCCTCAACCGCATCCAGTAGAGAAAGATCACACACGTTGAAAGTGTTGTGCACTTGGTATTCCAGGGGAAGGTCAATCTTGTAGGCATTATCATTGATCTTTTCAAGTACTTGGAATGGACCATCACCTCTTGGCATCAATTTGGACTTTCTTTGAGATGGAAACCTATCCTTTCTAAGGTGAACCCACACCCAATCTCCCGGTTCAAGAATGAGTTTCTTTCTCCCCTTGTTGACTCTCCTAGCAATGTCTTGATTTTTCTTCTCAAGTCGAAGCCGCACCTTCTCATGTAACTTCTTCATCGAATCTTCCCGCTTGCTTCCATCTAAGCTAATCATAACATCACTAGGCAAAGGAGTTAAATCCAAAGGAGTAAGGGGGTTGAGGCCATATATGCACTCAAAGGGAGTCATTCCCGTACTTGAGTGTATGACACGGTTATATGCAAACTCAATCAATGGTAGGTGTTCCTCCCAAGAAGTCAATTTTCCTTTTACCATGGAATGTAGAATAGCACCCAAAGTCCTATTTACTACTTCCATTTGACCATCAGTTTGTGGGTGGCAAGATGTAGAGAATAACAACTTGGTTCCAAGCCTACCCCACATGGATTTCCAAAAGTGACTTAGGAACTTAGAGTCCCTATCACTCACAATGGTCCTCGGAACACCATGCAACTTGACAACATTATCAACAAACAAAGAGGCCACACTAGGTGCATCATCACATTTAAAGCATGGAATAAAGTGTGCCATCTTAGAAAATCGATCGACCACAACAAAGATACTGTCCCGACCTCGTCTAGTCCTAGGGAACCCTTACACGAAATCCATAGATATGTCAAGCCAAGGGCGTAAAGGAGTGGGCAGCGGGGTGTACAACCCATGAGGTAGGAAGCCGCGATTTGGCTCCTTTGTAATCTATGCATTGGCCACAAATTTTGGCCACATCCTTGTGCATTTTTGGCCAATAAAATTGCTCCTCCAATATTCCAAGGGTCTTTTCGATCCCAAAGTGACCCATTAGACCGCCATTGTGTGCTTCCCTCACAAATAACTCTCTCCAAGAACTGGAGGGTACACACAATCGTCTACCTTTAAACAAGTATCCCTCAAACTTGGCATAGGGATTTGAACCCCTAGACGAATCCCACTTGTCCCTACCCATTTCTTCGCATTCCCTAAAGATAGGAGCAAAGTGAGGGTCGTCGGGATACAATTCTTTCAAACTCTCAAAACCCATTAATTTTGAAGATAATGTTGACACAAGAACATGTTTTCTAGAAAAAGCATCGGCTACTACGTTGTCCTTACCCTTTTTGTATTGAATAACATAAGGGAAAGTTTCAAGAAACTCAATCCATTTTGCATGCCGCTTGTTAAGCTTGTCTTGTGCCCGAAGATACTTCAAGGATTCATGGTCCGTTCGGATCACGAACTCCTTGGGCCACAAATAGTGCTGCCAAGTGGCCAAAGCTCGAATAAAGGCATACAACTCTAGATCGTACGTGGAGTAGTTTAGAGTTGCTCCTTTGAGCTTTTCACTAAAATAAGCAATGGGTTTTAAATCTTGCATCAAAACAGCCCCTATGCCCACTTTACTAGCATCGCACTCAACTTCGAATGTCTTATCAAAGTTGGGCAATTGTAATAAAGGCGCGGAAACGAGCATAGCTTTCAAGGTTTCAAAAGCCTTAGCTTGCTCTTCACCCCACTTGAAGGGTTGGTCTTTTCGAATGATCGCGGTCAAAGGAGCGGCTATGGGGCTGAATCCTTTGACAAACCTTCTATAAAAACTAGCTAACCCGTGGAAGCTTCTTACTTCGCTAATGGTTTGCGGGGTTGGCCAATTTTTGATAGCATCTATCTTGGATTCATCCACTTCGACCCCTCTTGAACTAACAATAAAACCCAAGAAAATAACTTCATTAACACCAAAAGAGCACTTCTCCAGACTTGCATACAAACTTTCCTTTCTAAGGACATCAAACACACATTGTAAATGCATCACATGCTTATCAATGGACTTACTATAGACCAAGACATCATCAAAGTAAACAACAACAAACTTTCCAATAAATGGCTTCATGATTCATTAGCCTCATGAAAGTACTTGGAGCATTTGTTAGGCCGAATGGCATAACCATCCATTCATAGAGACCAAATTTAGTCTTGAAGGCGGTTTTCCATTCATCACCGGGTTGCATTCTTATTTGGTGATAGCCACTCCTTAAATCAATCTTGGAAAATAAACACGAACCATTTAATTCATCAAGCATATCATCTAACCTAGGGATAGGGTGCCGATATTTTACCGTAATCTTATTGATGGCTCGGCAGTCCACACACATACGCCATGTTCCATCTTTCTTAGGCACCAGTAGTACCGGAACCGCGCACGGACTCATGCTCTCCTTGATATACCCTTTGTTGAGGAGTTCCTCAACTTGACGCTGCAATTCTTTGGTGTCCGTAGGGTTGCTTCTGTAAGCCGGCTTATTTGGCAATTGTGAGCCCGGCACAAAGTCATTTTGATGCTCAATTCCCCGAAGTGGGGGCAATCCTTGCGGAAGTTCTTTAGGAAATACATCTTCATAATCCTGCAACACACAAGAAATCAAAGGAGAAATAGAAGAATTAGTGGGGTTATTATTAAAACAATGAGCCAAAAGAAGCATAGGCATGTCCACATCATAATCCAAGAAGAGTTCCTTCTTTCTAGCCAACATCACCATGTTTTCTTGCCCATTTGACGTTGAGGCAGTCCCGGAAATCCCTACTGCCCCACCCACGGTTTTCCCCTTCTTTTCACCATTTTTGGGTTTCTTTCCCTTCTCCTTCAACTCCCTCATCTTTTGATGTAATTCATTCACTTGTGGTGGAAAAAGAGGATAAAGAGTGACCTTTCTACCATCCTTCTCAAGTGAATATCGGTTGGTCCTCCCATCATGTTTGGTAGACCTATCATATTGCCAAGGTCTACCTAACAACAAATGACATGCTTGCATTGGTATCACATCACAAAGTACTTCGTCTTGGTAGTTCCCTACCTTAAACCGTATCACACATTGCCTCATGACCTTCAATTCACCGTATTCGTTCAACCATTGCAACTTGTAAGGGTAGTATGAAGTGTAGTTGGTAATTTCAGAAAGTTCACCATATCAACACTAACGACATTCGCACAACTACCACTATCAATCACCAAAGTGCACACATTCCCCTTCACAAGGCATTTAGTATGGAATAGATTTTCCCTTTGGCTAGGGTCATCTATTGCCTTACTAATCATAGCGCGTCTAACTACAAAGTTTGGAACAACTCACTCCCCTTCTTGTGGGTAAATAAATTCACCATCATCATCATCATCATCAAGTGGCCTATTTCCAGTTTCCTCTCCATCTTGAGGGTCGGCCTCATCCTCCTCTTTTTCAAGACCCACCTCCTCACCAAGGTAATACAATCTCCCTTCCCGCAGTATCACGTTGCGTCGATTTGGACATTCATTGGATTTATGTCCCCAACCTTGGCACTTGAAACATTGGAATCCTTTTGGGTTTGGATACTTGTGAACTTCTTGTTTTAGAGGAATTTTGTGGACTGTTTTGGGCTCGGGCAGCCTTGTAGTGGTGGGTTGGTCCTTGTTTTTGGGCCAACCCGAAGAGGATTGAACCAAGTCCTTGCTTCTAGGCCAACCCAAGATGGATTGTCCCCTTGCCTTGAGAGACGACCTCTTTTTAAGCTCCCTTTCAATCTCAAGAGCCGCTTGGAAAATACCTTCAACGGTATCAAATTTGTGAAGTGTCAAATGAGTGGATATCTCTTTGTTCAACCCACACTTGAATCGGATGATGTCATGACTGATTTGTTCCCCACGATGATCAAGCTTCAACATGATTTGTTGAAACTCATCATAATATGCCATCACACTTTTATTGCCTTGACGCAAGTTGTACAATCTAGCAAGCAATTCATGGCAATAACTCTCGGGAAGGTACCGTTGCCTCATCAAGTACCTTAACCGAAACCAAGGTGGTGGCGCCCATCAACTAATTCATCACCAAAACGCTTGACGTACTCCCACCAAGTGTTGGCATAACCCTCAAAATGAGCTATGGCATAACAACTTTTCTTTTCTTCCGAGATATCATTAACTTGAAAAAATTTGTCACAAGCTGATTCCCATGCTAAGTAGGCCTCGGGGTCACTTTCACCCTTAAAGATAGGTAAGCTCAATTTGATGGTATTGATGCCTACGTCTCTTTCTTGGTGTCGATTTCCCCTTTCTCCATACCCTCGGTACCTCCTTGGATCAACACGGCCCCTTCTTAGCTCCTCCTCTCTCATGTAAGCATCATCAAAGGCTCCATATCCATCATACTCCTCTCTACCATGTTCCTCAAAGTGAGCTGGTCAGTTTTGGTGAATTGGAATCTGATTTGGAGGCATTGGGATTTGTGGAGGTGGTGGTCTTTGATTTGGTGGAGTTTGGTAAGGTACGTTCAGATTTTGTGGATGTAATGGATGGCTACATCCTTCTTGTGGAATTGGAGGAGTTTGGGAATGGGTGGTCTATTCGCTTCTTGGTTTGGAGGGAAAGTAGTGGTATGATTTGTGGCATTTAGTGGGGCTAGAGGTGGATTCATTATTTGGTGCAATGTTTCTGGTGAGATAGTTGTGGATGAAGTTCTTTCATGCCGACTTGAAGGAATATGATGAGGAGTGGATGGACGAGAGTTCCTTTGACTCTCCACTTGCTCCAATCTCCCACTTATCGTAGTCAAATCTCCCCTCATTGCCCCAACTTCCGTGTTTAACCTCTCTAAACTTCTGGTAATGGCCTCAAGTGTGGCCTTCATTGTGTCTTGTTCAGTAGTACCCCCACTTTGGGATGTGCTTCCTTCCATGTCAAGGTGTTACCTACACAATCAGCAAACAAGTTAGCGTTAAACCTCTCCTCACTCACACTCTCTCGGTTCACTCACACTTGAGCTCCACAAATGTTGTAGATTGGCTAGTAACCGTGAATCCTTAAGATATGATTAAAGCTCTTGTCCGGAGTGGATTCTTGTTTGAAACTCAAAGAATTCTCGACGGACTGGAGTTAAGAAGTTACAACGTATTCAAATGAATAAAAGCACCCAACTAAATGTGGACACGAACAAGAGAATTCAAAAGGACTAATTGACAACCTAGTAGGAGTGTACTAGCATGTTAATTAGTTCTAGAACAAGTAATGAAACTAAGAATCAACAATTAGAAACTACAAAACCTAAATATGAGCTTATTAATGACGTGAACAGTAGCCAATGGGTGACGTGAACAGTAGCAAATGGGTGACATGGCAGCATGCAATTGGTCTTGGTCCCACACAATTTAAGTACCAATTCTGAAATTTAAATCTTTACACAATTTGGAAAGGATGACAATTGGTCTTGGAGGGAAAACATAAATCTTGAAATAAGAAAAGTACCTTGTCCCACAACACTAGGTTCTTGAAATAAGAAAAAGGTATCTTGTCACACAACACTAGGTTCTTGAAATAAGAAAAAGGTATCTTGTCACAAAATACTAGGTTCTTGAAATAAGAAAAAGTTGCTGAAAAGTAGAAGCTTAGTTTAAGAAATGATGGGTTCAAGGCTTCTCACAACATGCTTTACAATTTTCAGCTTCAACTCTTGAATTTATATCACACTTTTTGGTTGTCTAAAGTTGTAAGAAAAGATGAAGAACTTGATGAACACCACAAAAACCTTCAAGAACTCAACAACAACTTCTTCAAAAACACAACACAACACCACCAATTGTCAACAACAAGTAACAACAAACAGCCAGCCACAAGGCACCACAACTATGGTCAATATTATAAGCTAAATCTTTAGATCTTGACACCTTTAGTGTTGGTGAGAAAGAAACCAACACTAGAAACACTCTATACAAGCAAAATACTACAAGATCTAGCCAAAAAAACAAGAAAATCTCGGCCCATACAACAACACATCACAATTTTTGGCCAAGAACACAAAGGTAGTAGATTTGACTATTTCTGGAATTTTCAGATTTCAGTTTTTTTTTTGTAGTTTTCAAGTCTCAAGCCCAAGATTGATCTTGTTAGAACAAAATCAAAGATGGCTTTGATACCAAATGATACACTACTAACTTGGAGCGTATCAAATCTGCCACAAAATTAGTCCAAACACACTACAATTCCGAGAGCTTGAAGATAACAACTCCAATATGTGAAGACAACAACAACCACGAAATTTTGAAGGAATACCAACACCAAAACAGTAGCTACACAAGGAGAACAAGAAGATAGCAATAACATTAAACAATGGTTCAACAACACAAGATGATAGATTACAAAGAGGACAATGTTAACAACAAGAACAACAAATGGTAGTAACTATAGTGAATCGAAAATCAGCCCCACACGGCTTCACTAAGTTACTACAAAGTTTCAAGAGTACAAAATGAAAGATAGTAACTTGACACAAAGATATCTAGAATCTATGAACCCTAACTTAAAGATAGGACCCTAAGACCAAAAGATTTCAGTACCAAGTTCTTACTTAGACCAAGAGGAACTCATGAAGCTCAAGATCTCAAGTTTCTAGCCAAGAAACAACACAAGTGTAACTACACTTGTTTGACAGATTTCAGGTTCTACTCTCAAGAATAAGAGAGAGAGAAATATTCAATGTTACAAGACTTGTTGTTGTGAAATATGAAGAATGAACTAAGTGCTGAAAATAACCCTAATAGCATCTATTTATATTACACACAAAATGAAGGACAAATGACCTTCCTACCCTTCAGTCATGGGGTGCCCTTAGAGTGTAATTTATTACACTTCAAGGCTCATTTTCACACTTAAAAACATTAAAGCTCTTTGGCGGATCAAGTACCAACTCACACGCAGCCATTTGCATGAACATGGCTTGTAGTTTTTGTAACTCCCGAGCTTGGCTTCGTGTGAATGGTCGAGAACGTATTGGACAGCTGTGTACACCTGTATCACACTTGGGTTGAATCTTGGCTATAAAATAGGATCTTGAGGTCATTGAGTTCCTCTTGTTCCAAATAAGAGCTTGGTAATAATATTCTTTAGTCTTGGGGTCCTTTCATGTTGTTAGGGTTCTTAGATTCTTGAATATTGTATGTCAAGTTACTATCTTTAATTTGTAATCTTGTTGTTTGTGTGGTAACATAGTGAAGCCGTGTGGGGCCATTTTCGATTCACTATAGTTGCTGCCACTTTGTTGCTCTTGTTGTTGTTATTGTAATCTTGTAATCTCTATCATCTTGTCATTTTTTGTAAACCTTGAAGTCTAGTGAAGCCGTGTGTGGCCATTTTGATTCACTAGCATTGTGGTTGTTCATCTTGTTATTCTTGTGTTGGCTTGACTCTCTTGATACACGCTCACTTTTGTATCATTAGGGTTTTTTGAGTTTAATACACTCCTTAGTTCTTAATTTTGTAATAATCTTGGTCTCGCTATCTATCCTTTACTTTGTAGTGGACTATTTTGGGTCCTTTAGTTGATACCAAATGATACGGGATTGACAAGGGAAGCACGAAACAACCACCAAATCAGTCCACTAATCTTAAGGATTCGAGGACCAAGATTGAGACCTCACTCGGATTCGCTACCAACAACAAGAATACAAGATACAAGAGTATATTTTAACACCAAAACAGTTACAAAACGTGATGAACAAGATGAACAACAATAATACAAGTTTCGGATTCAACGAAGACCCCAAAACAGTCCACTACACAACACATTCACGATTTGCAAGAAAAATAAAGATAGATAGTGAGACCAAGATTATTACAAGATTAAGAACCAAGTGTATTTCAACACTAACCCCTAATGAATGTAACAATCAAAACCACACTCTTACGGTGACCACCAAGGGAATGAACTCACCTCAAGATCTACCGTTTCCAAGCAAAGATCAATATTGGCTTTTCCAAGCCCTATGCTAAGGATGACTTTTCCAAGTCCTACAACTAAGGGTGTTACACTCTCAAAAGAGAGAAGTTATGTCTTTCAATTCTTCATCCTTCCAAAATCTCATGAAAATAAGACTAAGGGGGCCTATTTATAATATATTACAAATGAAGATAACAAGACCACTTTGCCCTTAATGAGAGGGGCGGCCATGGTGTGTAAATACACCATGTGTAATGTCCAAAATACCCTTAATTAAGGTCCAAAACCGTGAGTCCTCAACCTTAAATTCTCCAAGCAATCTTCCACACGCGAGATTGCTTTAAGTTATGCTCAAAACGGGTCCTCCATGCATGTTCTTGTTTTCTCTAGGTGACCAAGTCTTGAGTCTCTATGTGTTGGCCTCCAAAAATGTCATCAAAAGATAAGAAGGCCATTTGTCCCGTATCATTTAGTGAATCCAAAACTTGTGTTAATGTTATTCATCTTGTTCCTCACATTTTGTAGATATTTTTGGTGTAATGTACACCATTGTATCTTGTATTCTTCTTGTTGATAGCGAATCCGAGAGTGGTCTCCATCTTGGTCCTCGGATCCTTAAGATTGTGGACTGGTTTGGAGTGTGTTTTGTGCCTTGCATTGTCATTCTTGTATCATTTGGTATCAGAGGCTTGATCTTGTTCCCACAAGATTGATCTTCGGCTCATAAACTTGAAAATAAAAAAAAGGTGTTAGAAAACTGAAAAATCAAAAAGAAGTAAATCTGTTTATTTTTGTGTCTTGACTGAAATTGTGTGGGTGTTGTTGTTTTGGTCGAGATTTGTGTGTGTTTTTCTTGCCTTAGTTGTTTATTTTGTTGGTTTTCTTTCTCTCTCTAACACTCCTTGAGTCTTAATCCAAGTTCTTGAGCTAAGTTTCAAGTTGTGTGGTAGTAATTGTTGGAAGGCTTGTTGTTGTTGTTCTTGGAGTTCATCTTATTGTGTTGTAGTTTCAAAGGATTGTTTAATCTTGAAACAAGAAAAGAAGAGTGAGACTTTTGTTTTTCTTGGAAATATCTTTAAGATATCACCAAAGTGGTAAAGGAACAAAAGACATCCCAAAAGTCTAGTAACTACAAAAGAGTAAAACCACTTTTCTAGGTTGTCCAAAAGGGGAAAGGGGACAAGACATCCTAAAAGGTTGTCTTGCCAAATTAGTGCAAGTAGGTGAAAGACTTTTTTGAATATTGAAAAAGGAGTCTAAGACCTTGTTTGCCTATAACTTAGCCTAAACATATTCTTCCAAATATGAAAGTAAACAACTAAATTCTTGAAACAAAATTTTTTTCAACTTCAACAACATTCCAACAACCAATAGTCGAGTTGATGCAAGAAAACACTAGGAAAAATGAAATTGACACTAAGAATGCAAAAACCAGCAAACACACAAAGTGAAAAACAACACAAAGAAAGGGGATGAAGAAGAAGAATGCTTGAAATTAAAGGATAGATAGAAAGACCCTTACTTCTACCAAGTGATTAACAAAAGATGGTGTATCAAACCATTAATCACACCTCACCAATAGAAGATCAAACCTTCCTCTTAGGTGGACCAAGGGAATTCACACTCCTTAAAACCCACCTTTCTTGCCAATTTGTCAACACAAGTGAAATCCATTAATTGTGCTAACCCTAATTCGGTTTCTCTCTCTTAAGGAGAAGGAGAATACTACAAGCTAACACTAAATATTACAATCTAAAAATTCACTCAATTCATTATGTCAAAACTTGTGAAAATAGAAGGCTACTTGTCTATTTATACAATTACATGTCAATTGGCTAAAATACCCTTAATGAAGGGTGCTCCTTTGGAGTGTAAAAAAGATAGTCTTAAAAGACCATATAACCCTAACTTAGGGTGCCTCTTGAGTGTATAAGTTCCCCTCCTTCCTTCTCTTGACCAAGGCTTCAAAATACTCCAAAAAGTCTTCAATTGCTTGCTAATTTCGAAGCCTTAAACCTTAGACAATACCTTGTGCTCTTGGTGCTCCTTGTGCTTGTATCATCCTCTCCATCTTGAAAGATTTTTTCCTCAAATTCAGATCTTTCAAAACCAAAGAGAGAGTAAAACAAACAAAAAATCCTCTTGGTAGGAGGGTTAGTATTAGTACCACACTCATATTATCAACCCATGGTTGCTCACACTTGACATACACCCACATATCCTTGGTTTTTGACATAAAAAGCTTAGCATAAAGGATACCAAAGACATGAATAACATCAATATAAAAAATAAGTGAGCATGACCAGCAACTATAACCTTCACATGTCAAGAGTATTCCGGGGTCAAATGGGGGCAAAAGATAAGGGGTTAAGCTAAGATGATCCACTCCTTTCACTAGGCTACCAAGCTCACAATCATTCAAGGCATTACCCACCACTTGGACAAATACAAAGCCACTATGAACAAGATAAATATAATGGTTTTCATTACACAAGTTCAAAGGACCATGTTCAATATTAAGACCATCATTACTAGCATCTACACTATCTTGAAAGTTTTCAATCACACTATTCTCATTTTCAAGTAGTGAGCTAATCTTAGGTGCACATGGCTTATTTTTCATATCAAGAGAGCTAACAAGAGAAGAAACATGCACACCTACATCAAGGAATTCTGAAACCTCTACATAAGGAATCACATAACAATTTAAGCTCAAGGGAATATAGGGAATAGCACCATTACCTCGGTTTGGACTAAGACAGTCCACTCTTTTGAAGTTCTCGACCAAGGGTGTTTTGAGGCCACTTTCATGTGAGATTTCTTGTTGATCCTTCTTTGATAATTCATGAGTATGAATCTGCAAATAAGAAGAATCAAAGCTAGGCAAAATGCTAGCTTTTGGATTAGGAATTAACAAGGCACATTTGTGGGCAAGTCCCACAATCATATTTGTTTTTCCCCTTCCAACTTCACTACCCATGGTTTCCCCTTCCCTTTTCCTTCTTTCTTCACACTCTTCTTGTACCTCACCATTTATTTTATCTCCATCTTGAGGCTTGGCCTCACTCTCTTTGGTTTCTAACTCTTGGAGAGGAGTCATCAGGTTTTGTGAAGTATAGGATCTTTGGACTTGAGGTGTTTGGACTTGTGAAGGTAGCCTTTGTTCAAGTGAGTTTGGAACTTGGTGGGTTGAATTTTGAGGAGATTTTGATGACATTGGATATTATTCATAGATTGTAGCTTGTAGTTCTCTAGTTGTATCTTTGATACAAGCACAAGGAGCATCAAAAGTACAAGGAATTATCTAAGGGTCAAGGCTTCGGAATTAGCAAGCAATTGAAGACTTTTCAGAGTATTTTAAATCCTTGGTCAAGAGAAGGAAGGAGGGTAACTTATGCACTCCATAGGCACCTCAATTGAAGGTTAATGAAGACATTTTGCACTCCAAGGAAACACTCAAGAGGCGCCCAATTCCCTTAGCTCATTAAGGGTAGTTTTGTTATTTGACATGTAATAGTATAAATAGACCATTTTGCTTCTCTTTTCATTAGACTTTGATGAAATTGGATATTACTCTTATATTTTAGTTTTAAGTCTCTAATTTTATCTCTTAGAATCTGAAAATTGGTCCAAGAATATTTGAAGTTAGGGTTTCACTTGTTTTGGATAATTTGGCAAGAAAGGTGTACTTGAGGAAGAGTGTTTCCTTTGGGTCACCTAAGAGGAAGGTTTGAACTCTTATTTGTGAGGTGTGTTGAAGATTTTGAAACATCTTCTAGTCCTAATCATTGAATAGGAGTAAGGGTCTTGCTATTTGTGAGGACCAATTTTTAGCATAACTTAAAGCAATCTCGCATGTGGAAGATTTCATGGAGTATTTAAGATTGAGGACTCATGGTTTTGGACCTTAATTAAGGGCATTTTGAAAATTACACATGGTGTATTTACACACAATGCCGCCCCTCTCATTAAGGGCAAAGTGGTCTTTTTATCTTCATTTGTAATATATTATAAATAGGCCCCCTTAGTCTTATTTCACTAGATTTTGAAGGATGAAGAATTGAAAGACATATTTTCTCTCTCTTTGAGAGTATAACACCCTTAGTTGTAGGGCTTGGAAAAGCCATCCTTAGCATAGGGCTTGGAAAAGCCAATATTGATCTTTGCTTGGAAACCGTAGATCTTGAGGTGAGTTCATTCCCTTGGTGGTCACCGTAAGAGTGTGGTTTTGATTGTTACATTCATTAGGGGTTAGTGTTGAAATACACTTGGTTCTTAATCTTGTAATAATCTTGGTCTCACTATCTATCTTTATTTTCTATGCAATTTCCCTTGTGTTTGTGTTGAATCCGTGACTTGTTTCATCTTGTGTCATTGTTTTTGTTTTGGTGTTAAAATACACCATGTATCTTGTAATCCTTGTGTTGTTATTGTTGGCCGAAAGTTGCTCTCGAAGGGGTCCTCGGGTTCTAGTTGATTTGTGGACTGTTTGATACGGTTGGGGCAGCCTCCACAGGTACACGGCCTTTCACACGAAGCCAAGCTCGGGAATTACAAGAACTCCAAGCTTTGTTCATGCAAATGGCCGTGTGTGAGTTGGTGATTGAACCAACCAAGGACCTAAACGTTTTTATGTGTGAAGAGAGGTCTTAATGTGTAATAAACTACTCTTCAAGGTTGGCACAAGAAGCAAGGGCGGATGGGTCATTTTACCCCTTTTGTTTGTAGTATAAATAGAACATGTTGGAGAGTTATTCCTTAGTTTTTGAATGCTGATTTTGTAACCTAAAAACACTAAACATTTTGGCTCTCTCTTCCACTCTTAGAAGCCGTCCCTATTATCTCACAAGTAGAGGGATACTTGTGTTGTCTCTTTGGCTAGAAACAAGGGTTTTGAGGTCGTTGAGTGCCTCTTGGTCCTCGTAAGAACTTGGTGTTTATATTCATTAGACTTAGGGTCCTCTCTTGATGTTAGGGTTCTTAGTTTCTTGAATGTTATATGTCAAGTTATCTATCTTTCTTTATCTTGTTGTTGTTGTTGATTTTGTTATCTTAAAGTCTAGTGAAGCCGTGTGGGGCTCTTTTCGATTCACTAGCATTGTTATCTATCTTGTTGTTCTTGTGTTGTTGGACTGAAAAACCGAAACTTAAACTTGTTGTTCTTGTGTTGTTGGACTGAAATCCGAGCCTACTTGAAGCTCTTGGTGTTGTTGGTTTGATTTTGTATCACTGTTTTGAGTAGTTTTTGAGCCTTCTCCTGTCTTTCCCGTGTCATTTGGTATAAAAAAAAGGATTGATTTTGTTTCAACAAAATCAATCTTGGGCTTGTTAGTTGAAATTTTTTTAAAAAAAGTGTTGAAAAACCAAAAATCTCAAAAAAAAAAAAGAAATCTGTCCCGTTTTTGTGTTTGAGCTGAAATTTGAGACTTAGATTTAGGAGATTTTAGTGTGTTTTGTTTGTTTCTAGTGTTAGGTTCTTGTTCCCTAACACTAAGTGAGTCTAGATCTTGGATTTGAGCTTAATCCGGGTGGTTTTGAGTTGTTCACCATTGTTGAGTTAAAGGTTGAAGAAACTAGTAAGGTGAAGCTCAAAATTGGAAGGCTTGTTGTCGATATTGTGGCTTGAAAAATGAATGGTTGTGTTATGGAGTTTAACGTGAGAAAAAGGAATCCAAAATCATTCAATTTGGAGTTCATTTGGTTTAGTTTCAATCTTTTGAGTGTTCTTGTTGTTCTTCATGTTCATCATTTATTGTTGCACAAGAACATTCAATAGGTGTGGTTTGATCTTAAAGAGTGGAGAAAAGAGTGTAGTATTTTGTTAGTCTTGAAGCATATCCCAAAGAACATACAAAAAAAAGAAAGGGGACAATAGGACTTTCAAAAAGACTCATTACCAAAAGAGAGTAAGGGCACATACCAAGACAAACAAAAGAGGAAAGGAGACAAAGGCTTTCAAAAATGTGTCTTGCCAAAAAGGTGCAAGGAAAGTCAAAGTCTTTTGAATTTTGAAAAAGGCTCTAAGTCTTGTGCTTTTCCTCCTTTAACTGATTTTTCACTCTCCCAAATTAAAAATTTGACCAATTCAAATTGCAAACTGCCATGTCACCAAATTTCCACGTCATCTAAGTGCCATGTCATCAACGTTCCTAAAAACCTTGAAGCTCAAATTTCAGATTTTAAAGTTTCTTTTCTTTGTTTCGATAGTTTCATTTCTTGATTCTAGTACTAATTACCAACTAATAGTCACCTACTAGATTGTGAATTAGTTTTTGAATCCGTTTTTATCGTGTCTTCGTTATTTGTGTGCTTTTCTCATTTTTAATTCGTCGTAACTTTTTGTTTCAAGTTCGTAAGTAGAATTTTTTGTCTTGTGGCTTGAGTCGATCAAACAAGAATCTATTTCGGCTGCCAAGTAGAATTGACATCCTATTGACTACCGGAGTATAAGCAACTTTCAATATTCACCGCTCCAATTGTGAGAATCACAAAGGTGAGTGTATTCGAGTGTTGGTGAGAAGCTTTACTGCTGATCTTGTTTTTTCATTTTGTAGGTTTAAAGGGTGATATAAGGGGAACATGACTTCGATAGCCGGGGATTATTGTGACTACAATATGGGAGACTATGATTGTAGTGAGGGTTTTTATGGCTACGAAGTTGAGGGAGATTGCGGAGGCTATGAAAATAGCCATGACCGAAACTTGGGAAGATTTGAAAGTTATTGTTTTGAGGGAGAAAATGAGGTGACTGAAGTGCCTAGTGCTTATGGTAACTTTGGAGATGATGTAGGACCTCTTGATGGATCTTATGATGATGTTGGGGCATGTGAGGAGTCTTACACTTCTTACTCCGAACCTAGATTTGGTGTTAGGTATAACCCTTTCATTTGCAAAACTTATGAGACATATGATGAGAGTACACGTCAGGAGTATGAATATTCATATTCTCCAACTTGTAGTACTTCTTATCAAGGTCGATGTAGTGCGAATCGTTATAATAGTGGAGGTTGTCCAATGAGAAGAAGAGGGTATGCATCTCCAAAACTAAGGGGTACTCGTATGCCTTACAATATTGATCTAAGAAGGAGTGTACACTCCGGAAAGGTGACCATTTGTGGGATACCGGGCTGCCTCGTTGTGCTAAATGATAGGTACTATAGAAACTACATCGTTCCATCCTTCTTGGATGGGTTTAAGGTTACCGAGAGGGTCAAGGTTGTCTTCTCCCAATTTGAATACCATGAGGAGGTGTGGTGCGATATTCTTCCATTGACATACGGTCATGTATGCTTAGGTGCCGATTGGTTTGCACAACATAGAGTTCCAAACGTGCAAAATTGGCCAAATATTGTAATAGACCAATGGGGGAATCGCCTCATGACTTACTTGTTGCCCAAGCCACGAAGAGAAATGCCTACCTACTCCAACCCGAATTATTATGAGAGACAAAAGATTGAGAGGAGTAAGGGAGTGCAAGGTGGCAATTCAAAAGTGGAAAAAGGAGAGGTTGTGTGGAGCAAAGTGAGGGGATTACCACCAAACCATGCTAACATTGGTTATCCTTCTATTTGTAAGGACATTTGTGTAGGTACCAACATGGCAAGCGAAGGCGACCAATGTCAAAAGGAAGTTGCTGCCCAAGATTATGGAGGACCTTCACCTTACGGCAAGAAAGAGTCTACTCAAGATCTTCTAGGTAAAATAGCTAACTCTTACACCTTAATGCATGTGAATGATAATTGTATGGCTAGTAATCCATTGAGTGTGAGTAGTAGCTTACTTATTTATGAGTCTAATGATTCCTTGCCTCTTGTTGATGATGTACATATTGTGAGTGTGGATACACTAGTTGATCCTATTGTTGATGAAATTGACTCCTCTTGTGAGATCAATTTATGTCCACCTAGTGTTGAAGCCTATATGTTGAATGGAAGTACATCGTCTTGTGTAATGGGTGTTGATCAACTTGTTTGTGAAAACTGTCCATCACTTGAGTATGTGTGTGATGTGCTTAATAGGACTCAAGTGAGTGAAGTATTTGAAAATGTTGGTCAACAAAGTGAGAATGAACCCGAGAGCTCTTCGTGGGATAATGTTGTGTTTGAAACATCCTTGAAACTTGAAATTGATCATTTAGAGAGTGAGGAACTTCCTTGTTCCAAATCTGTCCGTGAGGTAGATCACACTCTTTTTAGGAATAATGTCTTGTTTGAAGATGATTTAAACACTCCTAATGAACCTAGTGGTGAAAATGATGGTATAGCTTGCCTTGGAAGCTATAGCCTATATGTTAACCCACTATGGTGTGACAACATTCCTCCTAAAGAGGGAAATCTCTTCTTGAAAGATGCGAGTAATCTTAAGGGTAAGGAATGTGTAGTTGCGGAAGCTACTTCTTCTTCTACTTTGTGTGATTTCATTGTTGAGAGTACTCATGGTGATTATTGGGAAACTAGTAGTGAGTACACCCATGAGAGCACCTTAGTAGAAGTCGATTTGAGTGATACCTTTCTCTACTCTCTATTTTCTTTGGATGATATGTATGTTATTGTAGAGAGTATATCATTTAGTTTGGGTGTAGACCACCGGAAAGGGAAGTGTTGTCGAGACCCGTATCTATGGCCACTTTTCCCATTTGACCCCGGTGCCAAATTTAGAAATGGTGATGTTGGTGCGCCAAACTTGTTGCTTGGTCTACATGACAAGCAAAGTGTCACTCTTGATGTATCCTATAACCCAATCCTTGTACATCTTTTATTGAGTTTTTAATATTCCTTTCAAATGATTCTTAGTTATATTGCAAATATGTGCAACCTTGGCATGTCGAGATGATTTGTTATGCTAACCCTAACCCTCATGCCATGGGGAGTTTGTATTTGTTTGTCCTCTTTTCGGTTTTGTAAGGTTTGGATTCGAGGTCGAATCCTTTTCAAGAAAGGGAGGATGATACGGGACAAATGGCCATCTTATCTTTTGATGACATCTTTGGAGGCCAACACATAGAGGCTCACAACTTGGTCACCTCGAGAATACAAGAACATGCATGGAGGACCCGTTTTGAACATAACTTAAAGCAATCTCGCGTGTGGAAGATTGGTTGGAGCATTTAAGATTGAGGACTCACGGTTTTGGACCTTAATTAAGGGAATTTTGGACATTACACATGGTGTATTTACACACCATGGACGCTCCTCTTGATACAGGTGTACAAAGCTGCCCAATACGTTCTCGACCATTCACACGAAGCCAAGCTCGGGAGTTACAAAAACTACAAGCCATGTTCATGCAAATGGCTGCGTGTGAGTTGGTACTTGATCCGCCAAAGAGCTTCAACGTTTTTAAGTGTGAAAATGAGCCTTGAAGTGTAATAAATTACACTCTAAGGGCACCCCATGACTGAAGGGTAGAAAGGTCATATGTCCTTCATTTTGTGTGTAATATAAATAGATGCTATTAGGGTTATTTTCAACACTTAGTTCATTCTTCATATTTCACAACAACAAGTCTTGTAACATTGAATATTTCTCTCTCTCTTGTTCTTGAGAGTAGAACCTGAAATCTGTCCAACAAGTGTAGTTACACTTGTGTTGTTTCTTGTCTAGAAACTTGAGATCTTGAGGTTCATGAGTTCCTCTTGGTCTAAGTAAGAACTTGGTACTGAAATCTTTTGGTCTTAGGGTCCTTTATTCAAGTTAGGGTTCATAGATTCTAAGATATCTTTGTGTCAAGTTACTATCTTTCATTTTGTACTCTTGAAACTTTGCAGTAACTTAGTGAAGCCGTGTGGGGCTGATTTTCTGATACGGGTGTACAAAGCTGTCCAATACGTTCTCGACCATTCACACGAAGCCAAGCTCGGGAGTTACAAAAACTACAAGCCATATTCATGCAAATGGCTGCGTGTGAGTTGGTACTTGATCCGCCAAAGAGCTTCAACGTTTTTAAGTGTGAAAATGAACCTTGAAGTATAATAAACTACACTCTAAGGGCACCCCATGACTGAAGGGTAGGAAGGTCATTTTTCCTTCATTTTGTGTGTAATATAAATAGATGCTATTAGGGTTATTTTCAGCACTTAGTTCATTCTTCATATTTCACAACAACAAGTCTTGTAACATTGAATATTTCTCTCTCTCTTGTTCTTGAGAGTAGAACCTGAAATCTGTCCAACAAGTGTAGTTACACTTGTGTTGTTTCTTGTCTAGAAACTTGAGATCTTGAGGTTCATGAGTTCCTCTTGGTCTAAGTAAGAACTTGGTACTGAAATCTTTTGGTCTTAGGGTCCTATCTTCAAGTTAGGGTTCATAGATTCTAAGATATCTTTGTGTCAAGTTACTATCTTTCATTTTGTACTCTTGAAACTTTGTAGTAACTTAGTGAAGCCGTGTGGGGCTGATTTTCGATTCACTATAGTTACTACCATTTGTTGTTCTTGTTGTTAACATTGTACTCTTGTAATCTATCATCTTGTGTTGTTGAACCATTGTTTAATGTTATTGTTATCTTCTTGTTCTCCTTGTGTAGCTACTGTTTTGGTGTTGGTATTTCTTCAAAATTTCGTGATTGTTGTTGTCTTCACATATTGGAGTTGTTATCTTCAAGCTCTCGGAATTGTAGTGTGTTTGGACTGATTTTGTGGCAGATTTGATACGCTCCAAGTTAGTAGTGTATCATTTGGTATCAAAGCCATCTTTGATTTTGTTCTAACAAGATCAATCTTGGGCTTGAGACTTGAAAACTACAAAAAAAAAAAAACTGAAATCTGAAAATTTCAGAAATAGTCAAATCTGCTACCTTTGTGTTCTTGGCCAAAAATTGTGATATGTTGTTGTATGGGCTGAGATTTTCTTGTTTTTTTTGGCTAGATCTTGTAGTATTTTTCTTGTATTGAGTGTTTCTAGTGTTGGTTTCTTTCTCACCAACACTAAAGGTGTCAAGATCTAAAGATTGAGCTTATAATATTGACCATAGTTGTGGTGCCTTGTGGCTGACTGATTGTTGTTACTTGTTGTTGACAATTGGTGGTGTTGTGTTGTGTTTTGAAGAAGTTGTTGTTGAGTTCTTGAAGGTTGTTGTGGTGTTCATCAAGTTCTTCATCTTTTCTTACAACTTTAGACAACCAAAAAGTGTGATATAAATTCAAGAGTTGAAGCTGAAAATTGTAAAGCATGTTGTGAGAAGCCTTGAACCCATCATTTCTTAGACTAGGCTTCTACTTTTCAGCAACTTTTTTCTTATTTCAAGAACCTAGTGTTACCTTTTTCTTATTTCAAGAACCTAGTGTTGTGGGACAAGGTACTTTTCTTATTTCAAGATTTATGTTTTCCCTCCAAGACCAATTGTCATCCTTTCCAAATTGTGTAAAGATTTAAATTTCAGAATTGGTGCTTAAATTGTGTGGGACCAAGACCAATTGCATGCTGCCACATCACCCATTTGCTACTGTTCACGTCACCCATTGGCTACTGTTCACGTCATTAATAAGCTCAAATTTAGGTTTTCTAGTTTCTAATTATTGATTCTTAGTTTCATTACTTGGTTCTAGAATTAATTAACATGCTAGTACACTCCTACTAGGTTGTCAATTAGTCCTTTTGAATTCTCTTGTTCGTGTCCACGTTTAGTTGGGTGCTTTTATTCGTTTGAATACGTTGTAACTTCTTAACTCCAGTCCGTCGAGAATTCTTTGAGTTTCAAACAAGAATCCACTCCGGACAAGAGCTTTACTCATATCTTAAGGATTCACGGTTACTAGCCAATCTACAACATTTGTGGAGCTCAAGTGTGAGTGAGGAGAGGTTTAACGCTAACTTGTTTGCTGATTGTGTAGGTAACACCTTGACATGGAAGGAAGAACATCCGAAAGTGGGGGTACTACTGAACAAGACACTATGAAGGCCACACTTGAGGCCATTACCAGAAGTTTAGAGAGGTTGAACACGGAAGTTGGGGCAATGAGGGGAGATTTGACTACGATAAGTGGGAGATTGGAGCAAGTGGAGAGTCAAAGGAACTCTCGTCCATCCACTCCTCATCATATTCCTTCAAGTGGGCATGAAAGAACTTCAACCACAACTATCTCACCAGAAACATTGCACCAAATAATGAATCCACCTCTAGCCCCACTAAATGCCACAAATCATACCACTACTTTCCCTCCAAACCAAGAAGTGAATAGACCACGCCATTCCCAAACTCCTCCAATTCGACAAGAAGGATGTAGCCATCCATTACCTCCACAAAATCTGAATGTACCTTACCAAACTCCACCAAATCAAAGACCACCACCTCCACAACTCCCAATGCCTCCAAATCAGATTCCAAATCACCAAAACCGACCAGCTCACTTTGAGGAACATGGTAGAGAGGAGTATGATGGATATGGAGCCTTTGATGATGCTTACATGAGAGAGGAGGAGCTAATAAGGGGCCGTGTTGATCCAAGGAGGTACCGAGGGTATGGAGAAAGGGGAAATCGACACCAAGAAAGAGACGTAGGCATAAATACCATCAAATTGAGCTTACCTATCTTTAAAGGTGAAAGTGACCCCGAGGCCTACTTAGCATGGGAATCAGCTTGTAACAAAGTTTTTCAAGTTAATGATATCTCGGAAGAAAAGAAAAGTTGTTATGCCATAGCTCATTTTGAGGGTTATGCCAACACTTGGTGGGAGTACGTCAAGCGTTTTGGTGATGAATTAGTTGATGGGCAGCCACCACCTTGGTTTCGGTTAAGGTACTTGATGAGGCAACGGTACCTTCCCGAGAGTTATTGCCATGAATTACTTGCTAGATTATACAACTTACGTCAAGGCAATAAAAGTGTGATGGCATATTATGATGAGTTTCAACAACTCATGTTGAAGCTTGATCATCGTGGGGAACAAATCAGTCATGACATCATCCGGTTCAAGTGTGGGTTGAACAAAGAGATCTCCACTCATTTGATGCTTCACAAATTTGATACCGTTGAAGGTATTTTCCAAGCGGCTCTTGAGATTGAAAGGGAGCTTAAAGAGAGGTCGTCGCTCAAGGCAAGGGGACAATCCATCTCGGGTTGGCCTAGAAGCAAGGACGTGGTTCAATCCTCTTCTGGTTGGCCCAAAAACAAGGACCAACCCGCGACTACAAGGCTGCCCGAGCCCAAAACAGTCCACAAATTTCCTCTAAAACAAGAAGTTCACAAGTATCCAAACCCAAAAGGATTCCAATGTTTCAAGTGCCAAGGTTGGGGACATAAATCCAATGAATGTCCAAATCGACGCAACGTGATACTACGGGAAGGGAAATTGTATTACCTTGGTGAGGAGGTGGGTCTTGAAAAAGAGGAGGATGAGGCCGAGCCTCAAGATGGAGAGGAAACTGGAAATAGGCCACTTGATGATGATGATGATGATGATGGTGAAGTTAATACCCACAAGAAGGGGAGTGTGTTATTCCAAACTTTGTAGTTAGACGTGCTATGATTAGTAAGGCAATAGACGACCCTAGCCAAAGGGAAAATCTATTCCATACTGAATGCCTTGTAAAGGGGAATGTGTGCACTTTGGTGATTGATAGTGGTAGTTGTGCGAATGTCGTTAGTGTCGCTATGGTGAACTTTCTGAAATTACCAACTACACTTCATACTAGCCCTTACAAGTTGCAATGGTTGAACGAATGCGGTGAATTGAAGGTCATGAGGCAATGTGTGATACGGTTTAAGGTAGGGAACTACCAAGACGAAGTGCTTTGTGATGTGATACCAATGCAAGCATGTCATTTGTTGTTAGGTAGACCTTGGCAATATGATAGGTCTACCAAACATGATGGGAGGACCAACCGATATTCACTTGAGAAGGATGGTCGAAAGGTCACTCTTTATCCTCTTTTGCCATCACAAGTGAATGAATTACATCAAAAGATGAGGGAGTTGAAGGAGAAGGGAAAGAAACCCGAAAGCTGTGAAAAGGAGGGGAAAACCGTGGGTGGGGCAGTAGGGATTTCCGGGACTACCTCAACATCAAATGGGCAAGAAAACATGGTGATGTTGGCTAGAAAGATGGAAATCTTCTTGGATTATGATATGGACATGCCGATGCTTCTTTTGGCTCATTGTTTTAATACTAACCCCACTAATTCTTCTATTTCTCCTTTGATTTCTTGTGTGTTGCAGGATTATGAAGATGTATTTCCCAAAGAACTCCCGCAAGGATTGCCCCCGCTTCGGGGAATTGAGCATCAAATTGACTTTGTGCCGGGCTCACAATTGCCAAATAAGCCGGCTTATAGAAGCAACCCTACGGACACCAAAGAATTGCAGTGTCAAGTTGAGGAACTCCTCAACAAAGGGTATATCAAGGAGAGCATGAGTCCGTGCGCGGTTCCTGTGCTACTGGTGCCTAAGAAAGACGGAACATGGCGTATGTGTGTGGACTGTCGAGCCATCAATAAGATTACGGTAAAATATCGTCACCCTATCCCTAGGTTAGATGATATGCTTGATGAATTGAATGGTTCGTGTTTATTTTCCAAGATTGATTTAAGGAGTGGGTATCACCAAATAAGAATGCAACCCGGTGATGAATGGAAAACCGCCTTCAAGACTAAATTTGGTCTCTATGAATGGATGGTTATGCCATTCGGCCTAACAAATGCTCCAAGTACTTTCACGAGGCTAATGAATCATGTGATGAAGCCATTTATTGGAAAGTTTGTTGTTGTTTACTTTGATGATGTCTTGGTCTATAGTAAGTCAATTGATGAGCATGTGATGCATTTACAATGTGTGTTTGATGTCCTTAGAAAGGAAAGGTTGTATGCAAATCTGGAGAAGTGCTCTTTTGGTGTTAATGAAGTTGTTTTCTTGGGTTTTGTTGTTAGTTCAAGAGGGGTTGAAGTGGATGAATCCAAGATAGATGCTATCAAAAATTGGCCAACGCCACAAACCATTAGTGAAGTAAGAAGCTTCCACGGGTTAGCTAGTTTTTATAGAAGGTTTGTCAAAGGATTCAGCACCATAGCCGCTCCTTTAACCGCGGTCATTCGAAAAGACCAACCCTTCAAGTGGGGTGAAGAGCAAGCTAAGGCTTTTGAAACCTTGAAAGCTATGCTCGTTTCCGCGCCTTTATTACAATTGCCCAACTTTGATAAGATATTCGAAGTTGAGTGCGATGCTAGTAAAGTGGGCATAGGGGCTGTTTTGATGCAAGATTTAAAACCCATTGCTTATTTTAGTGAAAAGCTCAAAGGAGCAACTCTAAACTACTCCACATACGATCTAGAGTTGTATGCCTTGATTCGAGCTTTGGCCACTTGGCAGCACTATTTGTGGCCCAAGGAGTTCGTGATCCGAACGGACCATGAATCCTTGAAGCATCTTCGGGCACAAGACAAGCTTAACAAGCGGCATGCAAAATGGATTGAGTTTCTTGAAACCTTCCCTTATGTTATTCAATACAAAAAGGGTAAGGACAACGTAGTAGCCGATTCTTTGTCTAGAAAACATGTTCTTGTGTCAACATTATCTTCTAAATTAATTGGTTTTGAGAGTTTGAAAGAATTGTATCCCGAGGACCCTCACTTTGCTCCTATCTTTAGGGAATGCGAAGAAATGGGTAGGGACAAGTGGGATTCATCTAGGGGTTCAAATCCTTATGCTAAGTTTGATGGATACTTGTTTAAAGGTAGACGATTGTGTGTACCCTCCAGTTCTTGGAGAGAGTTATTTGTGAGGGAAGCACACAATGGCGGTCTAATGGGTCACTTTGGGATCGAAAAGACCCTTGGAATATTGGAGGAGCAATTCTATTGGCCAAAAATGCACAAGGATGTGGCCAAGATTTGTGGCCAATGCATAGATTGCAAAGGAGCCAAATCGCGGCTCCTACCTCATGGGTTGTACACCCCGCTGCCCACTTCTTTACGCCCTTGGCTTGACATATCTATGGATTTCGTGTTAGGGTTGCCTAGGACTAGACGAGGTCGGGACAGTATCTTTGTTGTGGTCGATCGGTTTTCTAAGATGGCACACTTTATTCCTTGCTTTAAATGTGATGATGCACCTAGTGTGGCCTCTTTGTTTGTTGATAATGTTGTCAAGTTGCATGGTGTTCCGAGGACCATTGTGAGTGATAGGGACTCTAAGTTCCTAAGTCACTTTTGGAAATCCATGTGGGGTAGGCTTGGAACCAAGCTGTTATTCTCTACATCTTGCCACCCACAAACTGATGGTCAAACGGAAGTAGTAAATAGGACTTTGGGTGCTATGCTACGTTCCATGGTAAAAGGAAAATTGACTTCTTGGGAGGAACACTTACCATTGATTGAGTTTGCATATAACAGTGTCATACACTCAAGTACGGGAATGACTCCCTTTGAGTGCATATATGGCCTCAACCCCCTTACCTCTTTGGGTTTAACTCCTTTGCCTAGTGATGTTATGATTAGCTTAGATGGAAGCAAGCGGGCTGATTCGATGAAAAAGTTACATGAGAAGGTGCGGCTTCGACTTGAGAAGAAAAATCAAGACATTGCAAGGAGAGTCAACAAGGGGAGAAAGAAACTCATTCTTGAACCGGGAGATTGGGTGTGGGTTCACCTTAGAAAGGATAGGTTTCCGTCTCAAAGAAAGTCCAAATTGATGCCAAGAGGCGATGGTCCATTCCAAGTACTTGAGCGGATCAATGATAATGCCTACAAGATTGACCTTCCCCCGGAATACCAAGTGCACAACACTTTCAACGTGTGTGATCTTTCTCTAGTGGATGCGGTTGAGGATGACCAAATGCTGAATTTGAGGTCAAATTCCTCTGAAGATGGAGAGGATGATACGGGTGTACAAAGCTGTCCAATACGTTCTCGACCATTCACACGAAGCCAAGCTCGGGAGTTACAAAAACTACAAGCCATATTCATGCAAATGGCTGCGTGTGAGTTGGTACTTGATCCGCCAAAGAGCTTCAACGTTTTTAAGTGTGAAAATGAACCTTGAAGTATAATAAACTACACTCTAAGGGCACCCCATGACTGAAGGGTAGGAAGGTCATTTTTCCTTCATTTTGTGTGTAATATAAATAGATGCTATTAGGGTTATTTTCAGCACTTAGTTCATTCTTCATATTTCACAACAACAAGTCTTGTAACATTGAATATTTCTCTCTCTCTTGTTCTTGAGAGTAGAACCTGAAATCTGTCCAACAAGTGTAGTTACACTTGTGTTGTTTCTTGGCTAGAAACTTGAGATCTTGAGGTTCATGAGTTCCTCTTGGTCTAAGTAAGAACTTGGTACTGAAATCTTTTGGTCTTAGGGTCCTATCTTCAAGTTAGGGTTCATAGATTCTAAGATATCTTTGTGTCAAGTTACTATCTTTCATTTTGTACTCTTGAAACTTTGTAGTAACTTAGTGAAGCTGTGTGGGGCTGATTTTCGATTCACTATAGTTACTACCATTTGTTGTTCTTGTTGTTAACATTGTACTCTTGTAATCTATCATCTTGTGTTGTTGAACCATTGTTTAATGTTATTGTTATCTTCTTGTTCTCCTTGTGTAGCTACTGTTTATGTGTTGGTATTTCTTCAAAATTTCGTGATTGTTGTTGTCTTCACATAGTGGAGTTGTTATCTTCAAGCTCTCGGAATTGTAGTGTGTTTGGACTGATTTTGTGGCAGATTTGATATGCTCCAAGTTAGTAGTGTATCATTTTCGATTCACTATAGTTACTGCCATTTGTTGTTCTTGTTGTTAACATTGTACTCTTTGTAATCTATCATCTTGTGTTGTTGAACCATTGTTTAATGTTATTGTTATCTTCTTGTTCTCCTTGTGTAGCTACTGTTTTGGTGTTGGTATTCCTTCATAATTTCATGATTGTTGTTGTCTTCACATATTGGAGTTGTTATCTTCAAGCTCTCGGAATTGTAGTGTGTTTGGATTGATTTTGTGGCAGATTTGATACGCTCCAAGTTAGTAGTGTATCATTTGGTATCAAAGCCATCTTTGATTTTGTTCTAACAAGATCAATCTTGGGCTTGAGACTTGAAAACTACAAAAAAAAAAAAAAAAAAAAAAACTGAAATCTGAAAATTTCAGAAATAGTCAAATCTACTACCTTTGTGCTCTTGGACAAAAATTGTGATGTGTTGTTGTGTGGGCCGAGATTTTCTTATTTTTTTTGGCTAGATCTTGTAGTATTTTGCTTGTCTAGAGTGTTTCTAGTGTTGGTTTCTTTCTCACCAACACTAAAGGTGTCACGATCTAAAGATTGAGCTTATAATATTTACCATAGTTGTGGTGCCTTGTGGGTGGCTGTTTGTTGGTACTTGTTGTTGACAATTGGTGGTGTTGTGTTGTGTTTTTGAAGAAGTTGTTGTTGAGTTCTTGAAGGTTGTTGTGGTGTTCATCAAGTTCTTCATCTTTTCTTACAACTTTAGACAACCAAAAAGTGTGATATAAATTCAAGAGTTGAAGCTGAAAATTGTAAAGCATGTTGTGAGAAGCCTACCCATCATTTCTTAGACTAAGCTTCTACTTTTCAGCAACTTTTTCTTATTTCAAGAACCTAGTGTTGTGTGACAAGATACCTTTTTCTTATTTCAAGAACCTAGTGTTGTGTGGCAAGATACCTTTTCTTATTTCAAGAACCTTGTGTTGTGGAACAAGTACTTTTTCTTATTTCAAGAACCTAGTGTTGTGGGACATGGTACTTTTCTTATTTCAAGATTTATGTTTTCCCTCCAAGACCAATTGTCATCCTTTCCAAATTGTGTAAAGATTTAAATTTCAGAATTGGTGCTTAACTTGTGTGGGACCAAGACCAATTGCATGCTGCCACGTCACCCATTTGCTACTGTTCACGTCACCCATTGTCTACTGTTCACATCATTAATAAGCTCAAATTTAGGTTTTCTAGTTTCTAATTGTTGATTCTTAGTTTCATTACTTGGTTCTAGAACTAATTAACATGCTAGTACACTCCTACTAGGTTGTCAATTAGTCCTTTTGAATTCTCTTGTTCGTGTCCACGTTTAGTTGGGTGCTTTTATTCATTTGAATACGTTGTAACTTCTTAACTCCAGTCCATTGAGAATTCTTTGAGTTTCAAACAAGAATCCACTCCGGACAAGAGCTTTACTCATATCTTAAGGATTCACGGTTACTAGCCAATCTACAACATTTGTGGAGCTCAAGTGTGAGTGAACCGAGAGAGTGTGAGTGAGGAGAGTTTAACGCTAACTTGTTTGCTGATTGTGTAGGTAACACCTTGACATGGAAGGAAGCACATCCCAAAGTAGGTGATACACTACTAACTTGGAGCGTATCAAATCTGCCACAAAATCAGTCCAAACACACTACAATTCCGAGAGCTTGAAGATAACAACTCCAATATGTGAAGACAACAACAATCATGAAATTTTTAAGAAATACCAACACCAAAACAGTAGCTACACAAGGAGAACAAGAAGATAACAATAACATTAAACAATGGTTCAACAACACAAGATGATAGATTACAAGAGTACAATGTTAACAACAAGAACAACAAATGGTAGTAACTATAGTGAATCGAAAATCAGCCCCACACGGCTTCACTAAGTTACTACAAAGTTTCAAGAGTACAAAATGAAAGATAGTAACTTGACACAAAGATATCTTAGAATCTATGAACCCTAACTTGAAGATAGCACCCTAAGACCAAAAGATTTCAGTACCAAGTTCTTACTTAGACCAAGAGGAACTCATGAACCTCAAGATCTCAAGTTTCTAGCCAAGAAACAACACAAGTGTAACTACACTTGTTGGACAGATTTCAGGTTCTACTCTCAAGAACAAGAGAGAGAGAAATATTCAATGTTACAAGACTTGTTGTTGTGAAATATGAAGAATGAACTAAGTGCTGAAAATAACCCTAATAGCATCTATTTATATTACACAAAAAATGAAGGAAAAATGACCTTCCTACCCTTCAGTCATGGGGTGCCCTTAGAGTATAGTTTATTATACTTCAAGGTTCATTTTCACACTTAAAACATTGAAGCTCTTTGGCGGATCAAGTACCAACTCACACGCAGCCATTTGCATGAATATGTCTTGTAGTTTTTGTAACTCCCGAGCTTGGCTTCGTGTGAATGGTCGAGAACGTATTGGACAGCTTTGTACACCCGTATCAGTAGGGGTACAAAAAGACACTATGAAGGCCACACTTGAGGCCATTACCAGAAGTTTAGAGAGGTTGAACATGGAAGTTGGGGCAATGAGGGGAGATTTGACTATGATAAGTGGGAGATTGGAGCATGGAGCATGGAGCACAAACTATTCAGTGACTACTGGTGAGCTCCAGGTTGATTCGGAGCTTTCCATGTCTATTCCATATTTTTGGTATTATGCAGTAGTCAAGGGTAGGGCGGGGGTTTGTCCCGACCCTAACTAAGTTTATGTATCTTTTAGAGGATTTGTAGACTAATGTAAAGTTAAACAAAGTAGTGTCTTGTTTTTTAGTTGTGGTGGCCCCAACGTCCAAGTGTTGTATATATAATTTTGTGCTTTCCTACATAGTTATTCTCACCGATGCATAATATCATGTTTGTCAAAACCTTTGGTAGTCATAGTTATGTGCATGAGAGGTACAAGGTTATGGATTGATTCTCCCATGACTTTACGGCTACGGGTGCCTGTCCGCCCCAATAGGATTTGAGGCATGACAAAAACAAACACACGTTAGTTCAAAAATACTCCCAATACACTCTTCACACTTGGTCTCCTCATACTTGGTCCTTCAAGTGTTGTAAATTGGCTAGCAACTCGTGAGAGCTTGGGAGTAATTCTACTCTTTGGGTCGGAATGGATTTTTGTTTTGAAGACTCAAAGAAGTTTTTTACGTACTTTAACCAAGAATGACTACGAATTATAAATGAACAAAGCACCATAAGTAAAGCTATTGTCACGCCTCAAATCCTGTTGGGGCGGACAGGCACCCGTAGCCGTAAAGGCCCGAGAGAACCAATTCATAACCTTGTACTTCCTATGCATGTAAATGTAACAACCAAATGTTCTGACAACATGATATTATGTATCGATGAAAATAACTACACATGCACGCCCAAACTGATATGTACAACACTTGGCCGATGGGGCAACCATGTCTAAAATCAGGACACTACCATAACTTTACATTAGTCTACAAAGCCTTTAAAAGATACATAGACTTAGTGATACAAAATCAAACCAACAACAACAAGAGCTTCAAGTAGGCTCGGATTTCAGCCCAACAACACAAGAACAACAAGATAGATAACAATGCTAGTGAATCGAAAAGAGCCCCACACGGCTTCACTAGACTTTAAGATAACAAAATCAGCAACAACAACAAGATAAAGAAAGATAGATAACTTGACATATAACATTCAAGAAACTAAGAACCCTAACATCAAGAGAGGACCCTAAGTCTAATGAATATAAACACCAAGTTCTTACGAGGACCAAGAGGCACTCAACGACCTCAAAACCCTTGTTTCTAGCCAAAGAGACAACACAAGTATCCCTCTACTTGTGAGATAATTGGGGCGGCTTCTAAGAGTGAGAGAGAGAGTGAAATGTTTAGTGTTTTAGGTTACAAAAATCAGCATTCAAAAACTAAGAAATAACTCTCTAACATGTTCTATTTATACTACAAACAAAAGGGGTAAAATGACCCATCCGCCCTTGCTTCTTGTGCCAACCTCGAAGAGTAGTTTATTACACATTAAGACCTCTCTTCACACATAAAAACGTTTAGGTCCTTGGTTGGTTCAATCACCAACTCACACACGGCCATTTGCATGAACAAGGCTTGGAGTTCTTGTAATTCCCGAGCTTGGCTTCGTGTGAAAGGCCGTGTACCTGTGGAGGCTGCCCCAACCGTATCATCCTCTCCATCTTGAGAGGAATTTGACCTCAAATTCAGCATTTGGTCATCTTCAACCGCATCCACGAGGGAGAGATCACCAACGTTGAAAGTGTTGTGCACTTGATATTCCGGTGGAAGGTCAATCTTGTAGGCGTTGTCATTGATTCTCTCAAGTACTTGGAAAGGGCCATCACCCCTTGGCAGCAATTTGGACTTCCTTTGAGCTGGAAACCGATCCTTTCGAAGATGCACCCACACCCAATCTCCGGGTTCAAGCACAAGCCTTCTTCTCCCTTTGTTTACCCTTTTTGCAACCTCTTGGTTCTTCTTTTCAAGCTTGACCCACACCGTCTCATGCATTTTCTTCATTGCATCGGCCCTTTTATTTCCATCTAAGCTGGTCATGAGATCACTAGACAAAGGAGTGAGATCTAAAGGGGTAAGGGGATTCAGGCCGTAAACACATTCAAAGGGAGTCATTCCCGTGCTCGAATGTATTACCCGGTTGTATGCAAATTCCACCAAGGGTTGGTGATCTTCCCATGAAGTCAGTTTACCTTTAACCATAGAACGTAGCATAGACCCTAAGGTTCTATTTACTACCTCCGTTTGGCCATCGGTTTGTGGGTGGCAAGACGTGGAGAAAAGTAACTTCGTTCCAAGCCTACCCCACATGGACTTCCAAAAGAGACTTAGGAACTTGGAGTCCCTATCGCTCACAATAGTCCTCGGTACCCCGTGAAGCTTTACAACATGTTCAACAAATAATGAAGCTACACTACGAGCATCCTCGGTTTTAGCACATGGAATAAAATGAGCCATTTTAGAGAATCTATCAACAATAACAAAAATGCTATCTCGGCCCTTTCTAGTCCTTGGCAGTCCCAAAACAAAATCCATCGAAATGTCCAACCAAGGTCTAAGGGGAGTAGGGAGTGGGGTGTATAATCCTTGAGGTAGGAGACGAGATTTCGCACTCCGGCAGGCCATGCATTGACTACAAATTTTAGCGACGTCTTTGCGCATTTTGGGCCAATAGAAGTTTTCCTCTAAGATTCCGAGGGTCTTGTCTACCCCAAAGTGCCCCATGAGGCCTCCGTCATGGGCCTCCCTCACAAATAATTCCCTCCAAGAACTAGAAGGAACACACAACCTCCTCCCTTTGAACAAATACCCATCGAACCGAGAGTAGGAGGAATGGTCATTCTCCTTAAGCCAACGGTCCCTTCCCCACTCTTCACATTCCCTAAAAATAGGAGCAAAGGTAGGATCCTCGGGATACAACAACTGCAAGCTCTCAAAACCCATCAATTTCGAAGACAAGGTAGCAACAAGCACATGCTTCCTAGACAAGGCATCGGCAACAACATTTTCCTTTCCTCTTTTGTAATGAATTACATAAGGGAAAGTCTCGATGAACTCAATCCACTTAGCATGACGCCTATTCAACTTGTCTTGGCTCTTAAGGTGTTTCAACGACTCATGATCCGTTCGTATCACAAACTCCTTAGGCCACAAATAATGTTGCCAATTTCCCAAAGCTCTAACAAGGGCGTACAACTCCAAATCATAAGTTGAGTAATTAAGAGTTGCCCCTTTGAGCTTTTCACTGAAATAAGCAACGGGCTTACCTTCTTGCATCAAAACAGCCCCGATGCCAACCTTACTAGCATCACACTCTACTTCAAACATCTTATCAAAATCGGGCAATTGCAATAAAGGCGCCGAGATGAGCGTAGCTTTCAAGGCCTCAAAAGCCCTAGCTTGCTCATCACCCCATTTAAAAGGTCCGTCCTTCCTAATTACCTCGGTCAAGGGGGCTGCTATGGAACTAAATCCTTTGACAAACCTCCTATAAAAGCTTGCCAACCCGTGGAAACTTCGGATTTCTCCAATAGTTTTAGGGGTCGGCCAACTTCGAATAGAGTCTATCTTGGAATCGTCCACTTCCACACCCCTTGAGCTCACGACAAAACCCAAGAATATAACCTTATCAACACCAAAAGAACACTTCTCCATGTTGGCATACAGCTTCTCCTTTCGGAGCACATCAAACACACATCTCAAATGCATTACATGATCATCAATAGATTTACTATATACCAACACATCATCAAAGTAAACCACCACAAACTTTCCAATATAAGGCTTCATTACATGATTCATTAGCCTCATAAAGGTGCTAGGAGCATTGGTAAGGCCGAAGGGAATGACCAGCCACTCATATAGACCGAATTTGGTCTTGAATGCGGTCTTCCACTCATCACCGGGTTGCATGCGAATTTGGTGATAGCCACTCCTAAGGTCCACTTTAGAAAACAAACAAGATCCGTGGAGCTCATCTAACATATCATCTAGTCTAGGGATTGGATGACGATACCTTATAGTGATTTTGTTGATGGCTCTACAATCGACGCACATGCGCCAAGTTCCGTCCTTCTTCGGTACCAAAAGCACCGGAACAGCACACGGACTCATGCTTTCCTTGATGTATCCCTTGTTGAGAAGCTCCTCAACTTGTCTTTCAAGCTCCTTAGTGTCCATGGGATTGCTCCTATAGGCCGGTTTGTTTGGAAGTTGTGAACCCGGCACCAAATCAATTTGGTGCTCAATTTCCCGAAGTGGGGGCAATCCTTGCGAAAGTTCTTGAGGAAATACATCTTCATACTCCTGCAACACACAAGAAATCAAAGGGGAAATGGAAGAATTAGTGGGGTTAGTATTAAAACAATGGGCCAAAAGTAACATCGGCTTGTTTTCATCATGGTCCACGAAGAGTTCTTTCCTCCAAGCCAACATCACTACGTTTTCCATCTCCCTCGTCGTTGGGACAGCCTCGGATGTCCCTACTTCCTCACCTACGGCATTCCCCCCTTTTCTCCCTTTTCGGATTCCTTCCCCTTTCCCTTCAACTCTCTCATCTTTTGATGCCACTCATTTACTTGGGAGGGTGAAAGAGGATGAAGTGTGACCTTTCGGACATCCTTCTCAAGCGTATACCGGTTGGACCTCCCATCGTGTTTAGTAGACCTATCATATTGCCATGGTCTACCTAACAACAAGTGACATGCTTGCATTGGGATCACGTCACAAAGCACTTCATCGTGGTAGTTTCCCACCTTAAACCGAACCACACATTGCCTTGTGACCTTTAATTCACCACAATCGTTCAACCATAGTAGCTTGTAAGGACTAGTGTGTAGTGTAGTTGGTAGCTTCAAGAAATTTACCATAGCATGGCTCGCAACATTTGTACAACTACCACTATCAATCACCAAGGTGCACACACTCCCCTTTACAAGACACTTAGTATGGAATAGATTTTCCCTTTGACTCGGGTCATCTATCGCCTTACTAATCATGACACGTCTAACCACAAAGTTTGGAACCACACACTCCCCTTCTTGTGGATAGAAATCTTCACTACCATCTACTTCATCATCATTCGGCCCATTTTCAGCTCCCTCTCCATCTTGAGGCTCGGCCTCATCCTCCCCCCTTTCGGAAACCACCTCCTCACCAAGGTAGTACACTTTCCCTTCTCGTAGGATCACATTGCGCCGGTTCGGACATTCATTGGCCTTATGCCCCCAACCTTGGCACTTGAAGCATTGGAACCCCTTTGGGTTGGGATATTTGTGAGCCTCCGGTTTCGGAGGGAATTTAGGGACTGTTTTGGACTCGGGCAGCTTCGTAGGGGCGGGTTGGTCCTTGTTTTTGGGCCAACCCGAGGGGGTTTGTACCCTTGCCTTGAAGGATGATCTCTCCTTAAGTTCCCTTTCAATCTCAAGGGCCGCTTGGAATATACCGTCAATGGTTTCAAACCGGTGAAGGGTCAAATGAGTGGAGATCTCTTTGTTCAACCCACACTTGAACCGGATGATGTCGTGACTGATTTGCTCCCCACGATGATCAAGTTTCAACATGAGTTGTTGGAACTCGTCAAAATAGGCCATCACACTCTTGCCCCCTTGCCGCAAGCCATATAATCTAGCAAGCAACTCATGACGATATCTCTCGGGAAGGTATCGTTGTCTCATCAAATACCTCAACCGAAACCAAGGTGGTGGCTGCCCATCAACTAATTCATTACCAAATCGTTTAACATACTCCCACCAAGTGTTAGCATAGCCCTCGAGGTGAGCTATAGCGTAGCAACTCTTCTTTTCTTCCGAGATGTCATTAACTTGGAAAACTTTGTCACAAGCCGATTCCCAAGTTAAGTAGGTCTCGGGGTCACTTTCACCCTTAAAGATGGGTAGGCTCAACTTGATGGTGTTGATGCCTACGTCTCTCTCTTGGTGTCGGTTTCCCCTATCTCCATACCCCCGGTATCTCCTAGGTTCTCCTCGACCCCCTCTTAACTCCTCCTCCCTCATATAAGCATCATCAAAGGCTCCATCTCCTTCATACTCCTCTCTACCGTATCCTTCAAAGTGGGCTGGTCGGCCTTGGCCGTTTTGATTCGGAGGATTTGGAATTTGCGGTCTTTGGGTTAATGGAGCTTGGAATGGAGGGTTCGGATTTAGTGGAGGTACTCGGCGTCCAAATCCCTCTTGTGGAATTGGAGGGGCTTGGAAATGTAGTGGTCTAGTGGGGTCTCGGTTTGGAGGAAAATAGGTAGTTTGGCTTGCGGTATTTAGTGGAGCTTGGGGTGCATTTAGCATTTGGTGGACTGTTTCGGGGGTGATGGTTGCGGAGGAGGTCCTATCATGACCATTGGTAGATACATGTAGAGGAGTAGAAGGACGAGAGTTCCTTTGTGATACGGTTAGGACAGCCACACGGCCTTTCACACGAAGCCAAGCTCGGGAATTACAAAAACTCCAAGCTTTGTTCATGCAAATGGCCGTGTGTGAGTTGGTGATTGAACCAACCAAGGACTTAAACGTTTTTATGTGTGAAGAGGGGTCCTAATGTGTAGTAAACTACTCTCCAAGGTTGGCACAAGAAGCAAGGGCGGATGAGTCATTTTACCCCTTTCCTTTTGTAGTACAAATAGAAGATGTGAGAGAGTTATTAGATAGTTTTTGAAATCTGATTTTGTAACCTAAAATATCACAACAATTTCTCTCTCTCTTCCACTCTTGGAGCCGCCTCCAACATCTCACAAGTAGAGGAATACTTGTGTTGTATCTTTGGCTAGAAACAAGGGTTTTGGGGTCTTTGAGTGCCTCTTGGTCCTTGTAAGAACTTGGTGTTTACATTCTCTAGACTTAGGGTCCTCTCTTGATGTTAGGGTTCTTAGTATCTTGAATGTTATATGTCAAGTTATCTATCTTTTCTTTATCTTGTTGTTGTTGTTGTTGTTAATTTTGTTATCTTTAAAGACTAGTGAAGCCGTGTGGGGCTACTTTCGATTCACTAGCATTCTTGTTCATCTATTTGCTCTCTTGTTGTGTGCTGAAAACTGAAAATGGAACTTGTTATTCTTGTGTTGTTGGACTGAAATCCGAACCTACTTGTAGCTCTTGGTGTTGTTGGTTTGATCTTGTATCATTTGGTATCAAAGCACCACCGGTTGTGTTCCAACATAACCCATCTTGGGCTAGTTCACGGTCTAAACAAGCAATACCAAAGGGAAGTTCTGAAAAATCTGTCCATTAAAGGTTGAAAACCGAGAATGATGTTGCATGTCTAGACCTAGGCGTTATTTTGCTTGTTTAGTGAGTTTCTAGTGTTGGTTTCTTTCTCACCAACACTAAGGTGTCTAGATCCGAAAGTTGAGCTTGAAAACTTGAACATTGAGTAGTGACTTGAAGTGGCCGAAGGTTGTATGTTGTTGATGAGCAAAAGAAAAATCGGTGGTTATGTGTTATGTGCTAAAGAAGTTGATGAAGTTTGTTGAGGTGTTCATTTTTTTGAACTTGTTCATCTTGTTCATCTTGTTGTGTGCTCAAGTTGTAAGACAAGTTATAAAGTTGTTGTGAAAGACTTGCACCCCTCACCCTCTAGTCTTGTCAATCACTTTTCCCTAATTCAAGGAGCCTTGTTTTGTGGGATTGGTCAACCAAACACCACTTTCTTGAGTTTGAAAAGGTTGAAAGACTACAAGATTTTATTTTTCCCACCAAAACATTTTGCAAACTATAACAAGTTGTGTGAATATTAACACAAAACAAAAACAAAAAAAAAAGATAAGAGGAACGGGTGGAACCATTGCATGCTGCCACGTCACTATAAGCTCAACTTAGGATATTCTTTGGTTGCAAATTGTTGATCCTTGGTTTCCCTTAATTGGTCCTAGAACTAATTAACAAACTAGTACCTTCCTACTAGGTTGTCAACTAGTTCCTTGAACCGTTTGTTCGTGTCAACGATTATTTGAGTGCTTTTATTCGTTTGAATGAGTTGCTGATTTTTGATTCTAGTCCGGCAAGAATTCTTTGAGTCTTCAAACAAGAATCCATTCCGGATAAGAGCTCACTCATACCTTGAAAATTTCACGGTTACTAGCCAATTATACAACACTTGTGGAACACGAACTTGTGGTGAACTAAAGCGGATAATATCTTGACAATGGAAGGAGCTACGTCTCATAATGCGGATACTAATGCCCTTGATTCTATGAGGGTCACTCTTGAGGCCGTTACCCGGACACTTGAAAGGTTGAATTCTGAATTTGGGGCCGTGAGAGGGGACTTGGCAGCCATAAAGGGGGAAGTGTCGACTATTAGTGGGAGATTAGAACAAGTGGAGAGTCAAAGGAACTCTCGTCCCTCTACTCCTCTACACGTATCTACCAATGGTCATGATAGGACCTCCTCCGCAACCATCACCCCCGAAACAGTCCACCAAATGCTAAATGCACCCCAAGCTCCACTAAATACCGCAAGTCAAACTACCTATTTTCCTCCAAACCGAGACTCCACTAGACCACTACATTTCCAAGCCCCTCCAATTCCACAAGAGGGATTTGGACGACAAGTACCTCCACTAAATCCGAACCTTCCATTCCAAGCTCCATTAACCCAAAGACCGCAAATTCCAAATCCTCCGACTCAAAACGGCCAAGGCCGACCAGCCCACTTTGAAGGATACGGTAGAGGGGAGTATGAAGGAGATGGAGCCTTTGATGATGCTTATATGAGGGAGGAGGAGTTAAGAGGGGGTCGAGGAGAACCTAGGAGATACCGGGGGTATGGAGATAGGGGAAACCGACACCAAGAGAGAGACGTAGGCATCAACACCATCAAGTTGAGCCTACCCATCTTTAAGGGTGAAAGTGATCCCGAGGCCTACTTAACTTGGGAATCGGCTTGTGACAAAGTTTTCCAAGTTAATGACATCTCGGACGAAAAGAAGAGTTGCTACGCTATAGCTCACCTCGAGGGCTATGCTAACACTTGGTGGGAGTATGTTAAACGATTTGGTAATGAATTAGTCGATGGGCAGCCACCACCTTGGTTTCGGTTGAGGTATTTGATGAGACAACGATACCTTCCCGAGAGATATCGTCATGAGTTGCTTGCTAGGTTATATGGCTTGCGGCAAGGGGGCAAGAGTGTGATGGCCTATTTTGACGAGTTCCAACAACTCATGTTGAAACTTGATCATCGTGGGGAGCAAATCAGTCATGACATCATCCGGTTCAAGTGTGGGTTGAACAAAGAGATTTCCACTCATTTGACCCTTCATCGGTTTGAAACCATCGACGGTATATTCCAAGCGGCCCTAGAGATTGAAAGGGAACTTAAGGAGAGATCATCCTTCAAGGCAAGGGTACAAGCTCCCTCGGGTTGGCCCAAAAACAAGGACCAACCCGCCCCTACGAAGCTGCCCGAGTCCAAAACAGTCCACTACGAGTCCAAAACAGTCCCTAAATTCCCTCCGAAACCGGAGGCTCACAAATATCCCAACCCAAAGGGATTCCAATGCTTCAAGTGCCAAGGTTGGGGGCATAAGGCCAATGAATGTCCGAACCGGCGCAATGTGATCCTACGAGAAGGGAAAGTGTACTACCTTGGTGAGGAGGTGGTTTCCGAAAGGGGGGAGGATGAGGCCGAGCCTCAAGATGGAGAGGAAGCTGAAAATGGGCCGAATGATGATGAATTAGATGGTAGTGAAGATGCCTATCCACAAGAAGGGGAGTGTGTGGTTCCTAACTTTGTGGTTAGACGTGTCATGATTAGTAAGGCGATAGGTGACCCGAGTCAAAGGGAAAATCTATTCCATACTAAGTGTCTTGTAAAGGGGAGTGTGTGCACCTTGGTGATTGATAGTGGTAGTTGTACGAATGTTGCAAGCCAAGCTATGGTAAATTTCTTGAAGCTGCCAACTACACCACACACTAGTCCTTACAAGCTACAATGGTTGAACGATTGTGGTGAATTAAGGGTCGCAAGGCAATGTGTGATTCGGTTTAAGGTAGGAAACTACCACGATGAAGTGCTTTGTGACGTGATCCCAATGCAAGCATGTCACTTGTTGTTAGGTAGACCATGGCAATATGATAGGTCTACTAAACACGATGGGAGGTCCAATCGGTATACGCTTGAGAAGGATGGCCGAAAGGTCACACTTCACCCTCTTTCACCCTCCCAAGTACATGAGTGGCATCAAAAGATGAGAGAGTTAAAAGGAAAGGGAAAGGAAACCGGGAAAGGAGAAAAGGGGGGGGATGCCGTAGGTAAGGAAGTAGGGCCATCCGAATCTGTCCCAACCACAAAGGAGATGGAAAACGTAGTGATGTTGGCTAGGAGGAAAGAACTCTTCGTGGACCATGATGAAAACAAGCCGATGTTACTGTTGGCCCATTGTTTTAATACTAACCCCACTAATTCTTCCATTTCCCCTTTGATTTCTTGTGCGTTGCAGGAGTATGAAGATGTATTTCCTCAAGAACTTCCGCAAGGATTGCCCCCACTTCGGGGAATTGAGCACCAAATTGATTTGGTGCCGGGTTCACAACTTCCAAACAAACCGGCCTATAGGAGCAATCCCATGGACACTAAGGAGCTTGAGAGACAAGTTGAGGAGCTTCTCAACAAGGGATACATCAAGGAAAGCATGAGTCCGTGTGCTGTTCCGGTGCTTTTGGTACCAAAGAAGGACGGAACTTGGCGCATGTGCGTCGATTGTAGAGCCATCAACAAAATCACTATAAGGTATCGTCATCCAATTCCTAGACTAGATGATATGTTAGATGAGCTCCACGGATCTTGTTTGTTTTCTAAAGTGGACCTTAGGAGCGGCTATCACCAAATTCGCATGCAACCCGGTGATGAGTGGAAGACCGCATTCAAGACCAAATTCGGTCTATATGAGTGGCTGGTCATGCCCTTCGGCCTTACCAATGCTCCTAGCACATTTATGAGGCTAATGAATCATGTAATGAAGCCTTATATTGGAAAGTTTGTGGTGGTTTACTTTGATGATGTGTTGGTGTATAGTAAATCTATTAATGATCATGTAATGCATTTGAGATGTGTGTTTGATGTGCTCCGAAAGGAGAAGCTGTATGCCAACATGGAGAAGTGTTCTTTTGGTGTTGATAAAGTTATATTCTTGGGTTTTGTCGTGAGCTCACGGGGTGTGGAAGTGGACGATTCCAAGATAGACTCTATCCGAAGTTGGCCGACCCCTAAAACTATTGGAGAAATCCGAAGTTTCCACGGGTTGGCAAGCTTTTATAGGAGGTTTGTCAAAGGATTTAGTTCCATAGCAGCCCCCTTGACCGAGGTAATTAGAAAGGACGGACCCTTTAAATGGGGTGATGAGCAAGCTAGGGCTTTTGAGGCCTTGAAAGCTACGCTCATCTCGGCGCCTTTATTGCAATTGCCCGATTTTGATAAGATGTTTGAAATAGAGTGTGATGCTAGTAAAGTTGGTATCGGGGCTGTTTTGATGCAAGAAGGTAAGCCCGTTGCTTATTTCAGTGAAAAGCTCAAAGGGGCAACTCTTAATTACTCAACTTATGATTTGGAGTTGTACGCCCTTGTTAGGGCTTTGGGAAATTGGCAACATTATTTGTGGCCTAAGGAGTTTGTGATACGAACGGATCATGAGTCGTTGAAACACCTTAAGAGCCAAGACAAGTTGAATAGGCGTCATGCTAAGTGGATTGAGTTCATCGAGACTTTCCCTTATGTAATTCATTACAAAAGGGGAAAGGAAAATGTTGTTGCCGATGCCTTGTCTAGGAAGCATGTGCTTGTTGCTACCTTGTCTTCGAAATTGATGGGTTTTGAGAGCTTGCGGTTGTTGTATCCCGAGGATCCTACCTTTGCTCCTATTTTTAGGGAATGCGAAGAGTGGGGAAGGGACCGTTGGCTCAAGGAGAATAACCATTCCTCCTACTCTCGGTTCGATGGGTATTTGTTCAAAGGGAGGAGGTTGTGTGTTCCTTCTAGTTCTTGGAGGGAATTATTTGTAAGGGAGGCCCATGACGGAGGCCTCATGGGTCACTTTGGGATAGACAAGACCCTCGGAATCTTAGAGGAGAACTTCTATTGGCCCAAAATGCGCAAAGACGTCACTAAAATTTGTAGTCAATGCGTGGCCTGCCGGAGTGCGAAATCTCGTCTCTTACCCCAAGGATTATACACCCCACTCCCTACTCCCCTTAGGCCTTGGTTGGACATCTCGATGGATTTTGTTTTGGGGCTGCCAAGGACTAGAAAGGGCCGAGATAGCATTTTTGTTATTGTTGATAGATTCTCTAAAATGGCTCATTTTATTCCATGTACTAAAACCGAGGATGCTAGTAGTGTAGCTTCATTATTTGTTGAACATGTTGTCAAGCTTCACGGGGTACCGAGGACTATTGTGAGCGATAGGGACTCCAAGTTCCTAAGTCTCTTTTGGAAGTCCATGTGGGGTAGGCTTGGAACGAAGTTACTTTTCTCCACGTCTTGCCACCCACAAACCGATGGCCAAACGGAGGTAGTAAATAGAACCTTAGGGTCTATGCTACGTTCTATGGTTAAAGGTAAACTGACTTCATGGGAAGATCACCTACCCTTAGTGGAATTTGCCTACAACCGGGTAATACATTCGAGCACGGGAATGACTCCCTTTGAATGTGTTTACGGCCTGAATCCCCTTACCCCTTTAGATCTCACTCCTTTGTCTAGTGATCTCATGACCAGCTTAGATGGAAGCAAAAGAGCCGAGGCAATGAAGAAAATGCATGAGACGGTGCGGATCAAGCTTGAAAAGAAGAATCAAGAGATTGCCAAAAGGGCAAACAAAGGGAGAAGAAGGCTTGTGCTTGAACCCGGAGATTGGGTGTGGGTGCATCTTCGAAAAGACCGGTTTCCAGCTCATAGGAAGTCCAAATTGCTGCCAAGGGGTGATGGTCCTTTCCAAGTACTTGAGAGGATCAATGACAACGCCTACAAGATTGACCTTCCACCGGAATATCAAGTGCACAACACTTTCAACGTTGGTGATCTCTCCCTCGTGGATGCGGTTGAAGATGACCAAATGCTGAATTTGAGGCCAAATTCCTCTCAAGATGGAGAGGATGATACGGTTAGGACAGCCACACGGCCTTTCACACGAAGCCAAGCTCGGGAATTACAAAAACTCCAAGCTTTGTTCATGCAAATGGCCGTGTGTGAGTTGGTGATTGAACCAACCAAGGACTTAAACGTTTTTATGTGTGAAGAGGGGTCCTAATGTGTAGTAAACTACTCTCCAAGGTTGGCACAAGAAGCAAGGGCGGATGAGTCATTTTACCCCTTTCCTTTTGTAGTACAAATAGAAGATGTGAGAGAGTTATTAGATAGTTTTTGAAATCTGATTTTGTAACCTAAAATATCACAACAATTTCTCTCTCTCTTCCACTCTTGGAGCCGCCTCCAACATCTCACAAGTAGAGGAATACTTGTGTTGTATCTTTGGCTAGAAACAAGGGTTTTGGGGTCTTTGAGTGCCTCTTGGTCCTTGTAAGAACTTGGTGTTTACATTCTCTAGACTTAGGGTCCTCTCTTGATGTTAGGGTTCTTAGTATCTTGAATGTTATATGTCAAGTTATCTATCTTTTCTTTATCTTGTTGTTGTTGTTGTTGTTAATTTTGTTATCTTTAAAGACTAGTGAAGCCGTGTGGGGCTACTTTCGATTCACTAGCATTCTTGTTCATCTATTTGCTCTCTTGTTGTGTGCTGAAAACTGAAAATGGAACTTGTTATTCTTGTGTTGTTGGACTGAAATCCGAACCTACTTGTAGCTCTTGGTGTTGTTGGTTTGATCTTGTATCACTTTGACTCTCCACTTGTTCTAATCTCCCACTAATAGTCGACACTTCCCCCTTTATTGCTGCCAAGTCCCTTCTCACGGCCCCAAATTCCGAATTCAACCTTTCAAGTGTCCGGGTAACGGCCTCAAGAGTGACCCTCATAGAATCAAGGGCATTAGTATCCACATTATGAGACGTAGCTCCTTCCATTGTCAAGATATTATCCGCTTTAGTTCACCACAAGTTCGTGTTCCACAAGTGTTGTATAATTTGGCTAGTAACCGTGAAATTTTAAGGTATGAGTAAGCTCTTATCCGGAATGGATTCTTGTTTGAAGACTCAAAGAATTCTTGCCGGACTAGAGTCAAAAATCAGCAATTCATTCAAACGAATAAAAGCACTCAAATAATCGTTGACACGAACAAACGGTTCAAGGAACTAGTTGACAACCTAGTAGGAATGTACTAGTTTGTTAATTAGTTCTAGGACCAAGTAAGGGAAACCAAGGATCAACAATTAGCAACCAAAGAATATCCTAAGTTGAGCTTATAGTGACGTGGCAGCATGCAATGGTTCCACACGTTCTTCTACTCTTTTTTTTTTTGTGTTAATATTCATACAACTTGTTATAGTTTGCAAAGTGTTTTGGTGGGAAAAATAAAATCTTGTAGTATTTCAACCTTTTCAAACTCAAGAAAGTGAGGTTTGGTTGACTAATCCCACAAAACAAGGCTCCTTGAATTAGGGAAAAGTGATTGACAAGACTAGAAGGTGATGGGTGCAAGTCTTTCACAACAACTTTATAGCTTGTCTTACAACATGAGCACACAACAAGATGAACAAGATGAACAAGTTCAAAAGATGAACACCTCAACAAACTTCATCAACTTCTTTAGCACATAAACACAACCACCGATTTTTTTTTTCTTTTGGTTATCAACAACATACAACTTTCGGCCACTTCAAGTCACTACACAATGTTCAAGTTTTCAAGCTCAACTTTTGGATCTAGACACCTTAGTGTTGGTGAGAAAGAAACCAACACTAGAAACTCACTAAACAAGCAAAATAACACCTAGATCTAAACATACAACATCATTCTTGGTTTCAACTTTTAATGGACAGATTTTCAGAATTTCTTTTGGTGTTGTTTGTTTAAGCCGTGAACTAGCCCAAGATGGGTTATGTTGGAACACAACCGGTCTCGCTTTGATACCAAATGATACAAAATCAAACCAACAACAACAAGAGCTTCAAGTAGGCTCGGATTTCAGCCCAACAACACAAGAACAACAAGATAGATAACAATGCTAGTGAATCGAAAAGAGCCCCACACGGCTTCACTAGACTTTAAGATAACAAAATCAGCAACAACAACAAGATAAAGAAAGATAGATAACTTGACATATAACATTCAAGAAACTAAGAACCCTAACATCAAGAGAGGACCCTAAGTCTAATGAATATAAACACCAAGTTCTTACGAGGACCAAGAGGCACTCAACGACCTCAAAACCCTTGTTTCTAGCCAAAGAGACAACACAAGTATCCCTCTACTTGTGAGATAATTGGGGCGGCTTCTAAGAGTGAGAGAGAGATGAAATGTTTAGTGTTTTAGGTTACAAAAATCAGCATTCAAAAACTAAGAAATAACTCTCTAACATGTTCTATTTATACTACAAACAAAAGGGGTAAAATGACCCATCCGCCCTTGCTTCTTGTGCCAACCTTGAAGAGTAGTTTATATTACACATTAAGACCTCTCTTCACACATAAAAACGTTTAGGTCCTTGGTTGGTTCAATCACCAACTCACACACGGCCATTTGCATGAACAAGGCTTGGAGTTCTTGTAATTCCCGAGCTTGGCTTCGTGTGAAAGGCCGTGTACCCGTGGAGGCTGCCCCAACCGTATCACTTAGTTAGGGTCGGGACAAACCCCCGCCCTACTCTTGACTTACTGTACAATACCAAAATATATGGAATAGACTCGTAAAGCCCCGAATCAACCTGGAGCTCACCAATAGTCCCTGAAAAGCCTGCGCTCCTATTAGTGAGTTGTATGAGCTGAAGTGCCTCTACCTGCAGCATGAAATGCAGGTCCCCCATGAGGGACGTCATTACGAAAATATGTACTGAATATGTAAGGCAGAAATGATACGGTTAGGACAGCCACACGGCCTTTCACACGAAGCCAAGCTCGGGAATTACAAAAACTCCAAGCTTTGTTCATGCAAATGGCCGCGTGTGAGTTGGTGATTGAACCAACCAAGGACTTAAACGTTTTTATGTGTGAAGAGGGGTCCTAATGTGTAATAAACTACTCTCCAAGGTTGGCACAAGAAGCAAGGGCGGATGAGTCATTTTACCCCTTTCCTTTTGTAGTATAAATAGAAGATGTGAGAGAGTTATTAGATAGTTTTTGAAATCTGATTTTTGTAACCTAAAATATCACAACATTTCCTCTCTCTTCCACTCTTGGAGCCGCCTCCAACATCTCACAAGTAGAGGAATACTTGTGTTGTATCTTTGGCTAGAAACAAGGGTTTTGAGGTCTTTGAGTGCCTCTTGGTCCTTGTAAGAACTTGGTGTTTACATTCTCTAGACTTAGGGTCCTCTCTTGATGTTAGGGTTCTTAGTATCTTGAATGTTATATGTCAAGTTATCTATCTTTTCTTTATCTTGTTGTTGTTGTTGTTGTTAATTTTGTTATCTTTAAAGACTAGTGAAGCCGTGTGGGGCTATTTTCGATTCACTAGCATTCTTGTTCATCTATTTGCTCTCTTGTTGTGTGCTGAAAACTGAAAATTGAACTTGTTATTCTTGTGTTGTTGGACTGAAATCCGAACCTACTTGTAGCTCTTGGTGTTGTTGGTTTGATCTCGTATCATTTGGTATCAAAGCAAGACCGGTTGTGTTCCAACATAACCCATCTTGGGCTAGTTCACGGTCTAAACAAGCAATACCAAAGGGAAGTTCTGAAAAATCTGTCCATTAAAGGTTGAAAACCGAGAATGATGTTGCATGTCTAGACCTAGGCGTTATTTTGCTTGTTTAGTGAGTTTCTAGTGTTGGTTTCTTTCTCACCAACACTAAGGTGTCTAGATCCGAAAGTTGAGCTTGAAAACTTGAACATTGAGTAGTGACTTGAAGTGGCCGAAGGTTGTATGTTGTTGATGAGCAAAAGAAAAATCGGTGGTTATGTGTTATGTGCTAAAGAAGTTGATGAAGTTTGTTGAGGTGTTCATCTTTTGAACTTGTTCATCTTGTTCATCTTGTTGTGTGCTCAAGTTGTAAGACAAGTTATAAAGTTGTTGTGAAAGACTTGCACCCCTCACCCTCTAGTCTTGTCAATCACTTTTCCCTAATTCAAGGAGCCTTGTTTTGTGGGATTGGTCAACCAAACACCACTTTCTTGAGTTTGAAAAGGTTGAAAGACTACAAGATTTTATTTTTCCCACCAAAACATTTTGCAAACTATAACAAGTTGTGTGAATATTAACACAAAACAAAAAAAAAAAAAAAAGATAAGAGGAACGGGTGGAACCATTGCATGCTGCCACGTCACTATAAGCTCAACTTAGGATATTCTTTGGTTGCAAATTGTTGATCCTTGGTTTCCCTTAATTGGTCCTAGAACTAATTAACAAACTAGTACATTCCTACTAGGTTGTCAACTAGTTCCTTGAACCGTTTGTTCGTGTCAACGATTATTTGAGTGCTTTTATTCGTTTGAATGAGTTGCTGATTTTTGATTCTAGTCCGGCAAGAATTCCTTGAGTCTTCAAACAAGAATCCATTCCGGATAAGAGCTCACTCATACCTTGAAAATTTCACGGTTACTAGCCAATTATATAACACTTGTGGAACACGAACTTGTGGTGAACTAAAGCGGATAATATCTTGACAATGGAAGGAGCTACGTCTCATAATGCGGATACTAATGCCCTTGATTCTATGAGGGTCACTCTTGAGGCCGTTACCCGGAAACTTGAAAGGTTGAATTCTGAATTTGGGGCCGTGAGAGGGGACTTGGCAGCCATAAAGGGGGAAGTGTCGACTATTAGTGGGAGATTAGAACAAGTGGAGAGTCAAAGGAACTCTCGTCCTTCTACTCCTCTACACGTATCTACCAATGGTCATGATAGGACCTCCTCCGCAACCATCACCCCCGAAACAGTCCACCAAATGCTAAATGCACCCCAAGCTCCACTAAATACCGCAAGTCAAATTACCTATTTTCCTCCAAACCGAGACTCCACTAGACCACTACATTTCCAAGCCCCTCCAATTCCACAAGAGGGATTTGGACGACAAGTACCTCCACTAAATCCGAACCTTCCATTCCAAGCTCCATTAACCCAAAGACCGCAAATTCCAAATCCCCCGACTCAAAACGGCCAAGGCCGACCAGCCCACTTTGAAGGATACGGTAGAGGGGAGTATGAAGGAGATGGAGCCTTTGATGATGCTTATATGAGGGAGGAGGAGTTAAGAGGGGGTCGAGGAGAACCTAGGAGATACCGGGGGTATGGAGATAGGGGAAACCGACACCAAGAGAGAGACGTAGGCATCAACACCATCAAGTTGAGCCTACCCATCTTTAAGGGTGAAAGTGATCCCGAGGCCTACTTAACTTGGGAATCGGCTTGTGACAAAGTTTTCCAAGTTAATGACATCTCGGACGAAAAGAAGAGTTGCTACGCTATAGCTCACCTCGAGGGCTATGCTAACACTTGGTGGGAGTATGTTAAACGATTTAGTAATGAATTAGTCGATGGGCAGCCACCACCTTGGTTTCGGTTGAGGTATTTGATGAGACAACGATACCTTCCCGAGAGATATCGTCATGAGTTGCTTGCTAGGTTATATGGCTTGCGGCAAGGGGGCAAGAGTGTGATGGCCTATTTTGACGAGTTCCAACAACTCATGTTGAAACTTGATCATCGTGGGGAGCAAATCAGTCATGACATCATCCGGTTCAAGTGTGGGTTGAACAAAGAGATCTCCACTCATTTGACCCTTCATCGGTTTGAAACCATCGACGGTATATTCCAAGCGGCCCTAGAGATTGAAAGGGAACTTAAGGAGAGATCATCCTTCAAGGCAAGGGTACAAGCTCCCTCGGGTTGGCCCAAAAACAAGGACCAACCCGCCCCTACGAAGCTGCCCGAGTCCAAAACAGTCCACTACGAGTCCAAAACAGTCCCTAAATTCCCTCCGAAACCGGAGGCTCACAAATATCCCAACCCAAAGGGATTCCAATGCTTCAAGTGCCAAGGTTGGGGGCATAAGGCCAATGAATGTCCGAACCGGCGCAATGTGATCCTACGAGAAGGGAAAGTGTACTACCTTGGTGAGGAGGTGGTTTCCGAAAGGGGGGAGGATGAGGCCGAGCCTCAAGATGGAGAGGAAGCTGAAAATGGGCCGAATGATGATGAATTAGATGGTAGTGAAGATGCCTATCCACAAGAAGGGGAGTGTGTGGTTCCTAACTTTGTGGTTAGACGTGTCATGATTAGTAAGGCGATAGATGACCCGAGTCAAAGGGAAAATCTATTCCATACTAAGTGTCTTGTAAAGGGGAGTGTGTGCACCTTGGTGATTGATAGTGGTAGTTGTACGAATGTTGCGAGCCAAGCTATGGTAAATTTCTTGAAGCTGCCAACTACACCACACACTAGTCCTTACAAGCTACAATGGTTGAACGATTGTGGTGAATTAAGGGTCGCAAGGCAATGTGTGATTCGGTTTAAGGTAGGAAACTACCACGATGAAGTGCTTTGTGACGTGATCCCAATGCAAGCATGTCACTTGTTGTTAGGTAGACCATGGCAATATGATAGGTCTACTAAACACGATGGGAGGTCCAACCGGTATACGCTTGAGAAGGATGGCCGAAAGGTCACACTTCACCCTCTTTCACCCTCCCAAGTACATGAGTGGCATCAAAAGATGAGAGAGTTAAAAGGAAAGGGAAAGGAAACCGGGAAAGGAGAAAAGGGGGGGGATGCCGTAGGTGAGGAAGTAGGGCCATCCGAATCTGTCCCAACCACAAAGGAGATGGAAAACGTAGTGATGTTGGCTAGGAGGAAAGAACTCTTCGTGGACCATGATGAAAACAAGCCGATGTTACTGTTGGCCCATTGTTTTAATACTAACCCCACTAATTCTTCCATTTCCCCTTTGATTTCTTGTGCGTTGCAGGAGTATGAAGATGTATTTCCTCAAGAACTTCCGCAAGGATTGCCCCCACTTCGGGGAATTGAGCACCAAATTGATTTGGTGCCGGGTTCACAACTTCCAAACAAACCGGCCTATAGGAGCAATCCCATGGACACTAAGGAGCTTGAGAGGCCAGTTGAGGAGCTTCTCAACAAGGGATACATCAAGGAAAGCATGAGTTCGTGTGCTGTTCCGGTGCTTTTGGTACCAAAGAAGGACGGAACTTGGCGCATGTGCGTCGATTGTAGAGCCATCAACAAAATCACTATAAGGTATCGTCATCCAATTCCTAGACTAGATGATATGTTAGATGAGCTCCACGGATCTTGTTTGTTTTCTAAAGTGGACCTTAGGAGCGGCTATCACCAAATTCGCATGCAACCCGGTGATGAGTGGAAGACCGCATTCAAGACCAAATTCGGTCTATATGAGTGGCTGGTCATGCCCTTCGGCCTTACCAATGCTCCTAGCACATTTATGAGGCTAATGAATCATGTAATGAAGCCTTATATTGGAAAGTTTGTGGTGGTTTACTTTGATGATGTGTTGGTGTATAGTAAATCTATTAATGATCATGTAATGCATTTGAGATGTGTGTTTGATGTGCTCCGAAAGGAGAAGCTGTATGCCAACATGGAGAAGTGTTCTTTTGGTGTTGATAAAGTTATATTCTTGGGTTTTGTCGTGAGCTCACGGGGTGTGGAAGTGGACGATTCCAAGATAGACTCTATCCGAAGTTGGCCGACCCCTAAAACTATTGGAGAAATCCGAAGTTTCCACGGGTTGGCAAGCTTTTATAGGAGGTTTGTCAAAGGATTTAGTTCCATAGCAGCCCCCTTGACCGAGGTAATTAGAAAGGACGGACCCTTTAAATGGGGTGATGAGCAAGCTAGGGCTTTTGAGGCCTTGAAAGCTACGCTCATCTCGGCGCCTTTATTGCAATTGCCCGATTTTGATAAGATGTTTGAAATAGAGTGTGATGCTAGTAAAGTTGGTATCGGGGCTGTTTTGATGCAAGAAGGTAAGCCCGTTGCTTATTTCAGTGAAAAGCTCAAAGGGGCAACTCTTAATTACTCAACTTATGATTTGGAGTTGTACGCCCTTGTTAGAGCTTTGGGAAATTGGCAACATTATTTGTGGCCTAAGGAGTTTGTGATACGAACGGATCATGAGTCGTTGAAACACCTTAAGAGCCAAGACAAGTTGAATAGGCGTCATGCTAAGTGGATTGAGTTCATCGAGACTTTCCCTTATGTAATTCATTACAAAAGGGGAAAGGAAAATGTTGTTGCCGATGCCTTGTCTAGGAAGCATGTGCTTGTTGCTACCTTGTCTTCGAAATTGATGGGTTTTGAGAGCTTGCGGTTGTTGTATCCCGAGGATCCTACCTTTGCTCCTATTTTTAGGGAATGCGAAGAGTGGGGAAGGGACCGTTGGCTCAAGGAGAATAACCATTCCTCCTACTCTCGGTTCGATGGGTATTTGTTCAAAGGGAGGAGGTTGTGTGTTCCTTCTAGTTCTTGGAGGGAATTATTTGTAAGGGAGGCCCATGACGGAGGCCTCATGGGTCACTTTGGGGTAGACAAGACCCTCGGAATCTTAGAGGAGAACTTCTATTGGCCCAAAATGCGCAAAGACGTCACTAAAATTTGTAGTCAATGCGTGGCCTGCCGGAGTGCGAAATCTCGTCTCTTACCCCAAGGATTATACACCCCACTCCCTACTCCCCTTAGGCCTTGGTTGGACATCTCGATGGATTTTGTTTTGGGGCTGCCAAGGACTAGAAAGGGCCGAGATAGCATTTTTGTTATTGTTGATAGATTCTCTAAAATGGCTCATTTTATTCCATGTACTAAAACCGAGGATGCTAGTAGTGTAGCTTCATTATTTGTTGAACATGTTGTCAAGCTTCACGGGGTACCGAGGACTATTGTGAGCGATAGGGACTCCAAGTTCCTAAGTCTCTTTTGGAAGTCCATGTGGGGTAGGCTTGGAACGAAGTTACTTTTCTCCACGTCTTGCCACCCACAAACCGATGGCCAAACGGAGGTAGTAAATAGAACCTTAGGGTCTATGCTACGTTCTATGGTTAAAGGTAAACTGACTTCATGGGAAGATCACCTACCCTTAGTGGAATTTGCCTACAACCGGGTAATACATTCGAGCACGGGAATGACTCCCTTTGAATGTGTTTACGGCCTGAATCCCCTTACCCCTTTAGATCTCACTCCTTTGTCTAGTGATCTCATGACCAGCTTAGATGGAAACAAAAGAGCCGAGGCAATGAAGAAAATGCATGAGACGGTGCGGATCAAGCTTGAAAAGAAGAATCAAGAGATTGCCAAAAGGGCAAACAAAGGGAGAAGAAGGCTTGTGCTTGAACCCGGAGATTGGGTGTGGGTGCATCTTCGAAAAGACCGGTTTCCAGCTCATAGGAAGTCCAAATTGCTGCCAAGGGGTGATGGTCCTTTCCAAGTACTTGAGAGGATCAATGACAACGCCTACAAGATTGACCTTCCACCGGAATATCAAGTGCACAACACTTTCAACGTTGGTGATCTCTCCCTCGTGGATGCGGTTGAAGATGACCAAATGCTGAATTTGAGGCCAAATTCCTCTCAAGATGGAGAGGATGATACGGTTAGGACAGCCACACGGCCTTTCACACGAAGCCAAGCTCGGGAATTACAAAAACTCCAAGCTTTGTTCATGCAAATGGCCGCGTGTGAGTTGGTGATTGAACCAACCAAGGACTTAAACGTTTTTATGTGTGAAGAGGGGTCCTAATGTGTAATAAACTACTCTCCAAGGTTGGCACAAGAAGCAAGGGCGGATGAGTCATTTTACCCCTTTCCTTTTGTAGTATAAATAGAAGATGTGAGAGAGTTATTAGATAGTTTTTGAAATCTGATTTTTGTAACCTAAAATATCACAACATTTCCTCTCTCTTCCACTCTTGGATCCGCCTCCAACATCTCACAAGTAGAGGAATACTTGTGTTGTATCTTTGGCTAGAAACAAGGGTTTTGAGGTCTTTGAGTGCCTCTTGGTCCTTGTAAGAACTTGGTGTTTACATTCTCTAGACTTAGGGTCCTCTCTTGATGTTAGGGTTCTTAGTATCTTGAATGTTATATGTCAAGTTATCTATCTTTTCTTTATCTTGTTGTTGTTGTTGTTGTTAATTTTGTTATCTTTAAAGACTAGTGAAGCCGTGTGGGGCTATTTTCGATTCACTAGCATTCTTGTTCATCTATTTGCTCTCTTGTTGTGTGCTGAAAACTGAAAATTGAACTTGTTATTCTTGTGTTGTTGGACTGAAATCCGAACCTACTTGTAGCTCTTGGTGTTGTTGGTTTGATCTCGTATCAAGAAAGTAGCAACACACTTGATACAAAAGCTCAATAGAAATCTGATACAAGTGTATAAGTAGTACTAGTAGACCACCTTTATAAATACTTGTGGAACAATGTACATTACATTCTTTCTTCATTTTACCTTCTTACTTCATAATCTTTGTAATCCATATAATACAAATGACCAACTGATCAGTGGTAAATAGATAAATTAGGATCGGCCCATGCTAGGCTTACGCCCCTGAGCTGCCACCTATACCATGCTAGGCTTATGCACCTTAATGCCACTCGTCATTTTACAGATTTGCATTACTTAGTTTATTTAGCCTTTGAGATTGTTACTTTTGTGATCATCACATTATGGTACCTTGAACCAGTAATACGCTAATAAAAGACATGTAAATAGACACTTAATGCAACAACAATGAGGTAGGGAGCTGTTGGCACACAAATAAAGTGTTTAGGAGCTGAAATAACACCTGGGTTTTATTTGAACAAACGGAGAACTCCTGAAATTTTCTAGTGAAGATAGACGCACAGATTTAATAATAAGCATGTATTGAGGTGTTCTAATGCGTTAGAGAATGGGAACAAGGTCATTGGATACATGGAGTGTAATGTGCTGCCATTATCTATCACTTTGTTATAGGATAACCCCGGAAACTTGCTTGATGGAATAATTGTACGATTTCATGCCAAAGAGTGTGAAATAGAGTATGCCTTACATACCTGGTTATTTGACTCCGAAACTAACCCGACTTGACTTCCCACCTTTTAGATTACTTATCTACAATAGAATATATGGTAAACTAGTATTAGTAACCAATCAACACATTTGAGATACTTAATTTCACCCAAAACAGTAACCGGGCAGCAACTATTAATCTATCAAACAAGGGTGTTATTTTAACCCTTTTATTTCCTCCAATTACACCCACATACCATATAGGTTCTTATAAGGTTCACCAAAACCACCTCGACTTCATTACACATTCCAAACAATACGCAAAATAGATTGGGCAGCAAGCATTAGTTCGGTGGTGTATCACCACATCTTTCTTCTATAATTCATTACAAACTCATCACACCTTTATCCAACTTCAACCTGGCAGCCCATAACATATACATACAAAATAGTCCACAAAACAGTCCCAAACCCCTTTTATTGTAGCAATCAATTATTGAACTCATCATCTCTTGAGTTCTCAATAACAAGACATCCATAATCCCCTCTCAAATTCATATATAAGAAAAACAAAATGGGGCAGTCACCTTACCTCAATTCAGTAACTTATTCTTTTAATTGAACTCTTCAAGAGCTTGAACTTTCCTTCACACTTAAACCAAAGAAGAAGAAAAAAAAGTTCCTCAATAACAAGGAAACGTGTACAAATAGCCTGTTCTATAGTCAGCCATATACTTATAGTCAAACACTTATAACTTGTTTCCCTAATCTCCCATGAGATAATTAAACAAAACCTTAAGTGTTTTTCACTTACCTTGGGCTGCAAAGGAGAGGGTTTCTTCAAGAACCCTAGAAGGAAAAATAGGGTTGCTGCTCTTGTGACTTAAAAGTGAAGTAACATGACCAGCAACTTGTCCTTTTAAAGGCCCTATCTTGTCCACCTCCTTAGCTGCATTTTGGACCATAAAATTGGTCAAATTGGTCCAAGTAGCTGATGCACCTACTTAAGGGTCCAACTGCTGAAACTTCAAAGTAGGTGATGCACCTACTTGCTTAATTTCTTGTTGGGCTCAATTATATTTGGGCCTTGGCAGATTGGTGTGTTGGGCCACTTATCCATTTTCTTTCTCTTTTGTTCAATTTGGCCCAAATGAGTATATTAGCATAGACCCAAATCTGATCCATAACCATGGGTCCATTAATTTGGTTCAAACAACTTAAGTAGGTGACTCACCTACTAGCTTAAATAAGTCAAGCAAGCACCTCAATATTTTGCTCCATTTTCAGCTTCTAATCCCTTTAATCTAACCTTCAACTTATACACACTTGGTCACTTTAAACTTTAGATTCAAATACTAGCTTACGATTCCAAGTTTAAATAGTTATCTTAACGTTAACTTAGTCACATCACATTATGATACGGGACAAATGGCCTTCTTATCTTTTGATGACATTTTTGGAGGCCAACACATAGAGACTCAAGACTTGGTCACCTCGAGAAAACAAGAACATGCATGGAGGACCCGTTTTGAGCATAACTTAAAGCAATCTCGCGTGTGGAAGATTGCTTGGAGAATTTAAGGTTGAGGACTCACGGTTTTGGACCTTAATTAAGGGTATTTTGGACATTACACATGGTGTATTTACACACCATGGCCGCCCCTCTCATTAAGGGCAAAGTGGTCTTGTTATCTTCATTTGTAATATATTATAAATAGGCCCCCTTAGTCTTATTTTCACTAGATTTTGGAGGATGAAGAATTGAAAGACATAACTTCTCTCTTTTGAGAGTGTAACACCATTAGTTGTAGGACTTGGAAAAGTCATCCTTAGCATAGGGCTTGGAAAAGCCAATATTGATCTTTGCTTGGAAACGGTAGATCTTGAGGCGAGTTCATTCCCTTGGTGGTCACCGTAAGAGTGTGGTTTTGATTGTTACATTCATTAGGGGTTAGTGTTGAAATACACTTGGTTCTTAATCTTGTAATAATCTTGGTCTCACTATCTATCTTTATTTTTCTTGCAAATCGTGTATGGGTTGTGTAGTGGACTGTTTTGGGGTCTTCGTTGAATCCGAAACTTGTATTATTGTTGTTCATCTTGTTCATCACGTTTTGTAACTGTTTTGGTGTTAAAATATACTCTTGTATCTTGTATTCTTGTGGTTGGTAGCGAATCCGAGTGAGGTCTCCATCTTGGTCCTCGAATCCTTAAGATTAGTGGACTGATTTGGTGTTCGTTTCGTGCTTCCCTTGCCTTTCCTGATACAAGAAATACAAGGGAGCACGAAACAACCACCAAATCAGTCCACTAATCTTAAGGATTCGAGGACCAAGATGGAGACCTCACTCGGATTCGCTACCAACAACAAGAATACAAGATACAAGAGTATATTTTAACCACCAAATCAGTGACAAAACGTGATGAACAAGATGAACAACAATAATACAAGTTTCGGATTCAACGAAGACCCCAAAACAGTCCACTACACAACACATACACGATTTGCAAGAAAATAAAGATAGATAGTGAGACCAAGATTATTACAAGATTAAGAACCAAGTGTATTTCAACACTAACCCCTAATGAATGTAACAATCAAAACCACACTCTTACGGTGACCACCAAGGGAATGAACTCGCCTCAAGATCTACCGTTTCCAAGCAAAGATCAATGTTGGCTTTTCCAAGCCCTATGCTAAGGGTGACTTTTCCAAGTCCTACAACTAATGGTGTTACACTCTCAAAGAGAGAGAAAAATATGTCTTTCAATTCTTCATCATTCAAAAACTAATGAAAATAAGACTAAGGGGGCCTATTTATAATACATTGCAAATGAAGATAACAAGACCACTTTGCCCTTAATGAGAGGGGCGGCCATGGTGTGTAAATACACCATGTGTAATGTCCAAAATACCCTTAATTAAGGTCCTAAACCGTGAGTCCTCAACCTTAAATTCTCCAAGCAATCTTCCACACGCGAGATTGCTTTAAGTTATGCTCAAAACGGGTCCTCCATGCATGTTCTTGTTTTCTCGAGGTGACCAAGTCTTGAGTCTCTATGTGTTGGCCTCCAAAAATGTCATCAAAAGATAAGATGGCCATTTGTCCCGTATCATCCTCCCCTTCTTGAAAAGGATTCGACCTCAAATCCAAACCTTGCAAAAACCGAGAAGAGGACCAACAAATGCAAACTCCTCATGGCATGAGGGTTAGGGTTAGCATAAAAAATCATCTCAACATGCCAAGGTTGCACATATTTGCAATATAACCAAGAATCCTTTGAAAGGAATATTAAAAACTTAATAAAAGATGTACAAAGGATTTGGTTATAGGATACATCAAGAGTGCAACTTTGCTTGTCATGTAGACTAAGCAGCAAGTTTGGTGCACCAACATCACCATTCCTAAATTTGGCACCGGGGTCAAATGGGAAAAGTGGCCATAGACATGGGTCTCGACAACACTTCCCTTTCCCGAGATCTACACCTAAACTAAATGACATACTCTCTACAATAACATACATATCATCCAACTCAAATAGAGAGTAGAGAAAGGTGTCACTCAATTCGACTTCTACTAAGGTGCTCTCATGTGTGTACTCACTACTAGTTTCCCAATAATCACCATGAGTACTCTCAACAATGAAATCACACAAAGTAGAAGAAGAAGTAGCTTCCGCAACTACACATTCCTTACCCTTAAGAGTACTCTCATCTTCCAAGAAGAGATTTCCCTCTTTAGGAGGAATGTTGTCACACCATAGTGGGTTAGCATATAGGCTATAGCTTCCAAGGCAAGCTATACCGTCATTTTCACCACTAGGTTCATTAGGAGTGTTTAAATCATCTTCAAACAAGACATTATTCCTAAAAAGAGTGTGATCTACCTCACGGACAGATTTGGAACAAGAAAGTTCCTCACTCTCTAAATGATCAATATCAAGTTTCAAGGATGTTTCAAACACAATATTACCCCAAGAAGAGCTCTCGGGTTCATTCTCACTTTGTTGACCAACATTTTCAAATATTTCACTCACTTGAGTCCTATTAAGCACATCACACACATACTCAAGTGGTGGGTAATTTTCACACATAAGTTGATCAACACAAATTTCAGAAGATAACGTACTTTCATTCAACATAATAGTTTCAACACTAGGTGGACATAAATCGATCTTACAAGAAGAGTCTATTCGGTCATCAATAGGATCAACTAGTGTATCCACACTCACAACATGTACATCATCATCAAGTGGCAAAGAAACAATACACTCACATATAGGCAAGCTACAACTCGCACTCAATGGGCTACTAGCCGCACAATTATCAGTCACATGTACAAAAGTGTAAGAGTTTGCCATTTTACCTTGAAGTCCTTGAGTAGATTCTTCTTTGTCATGGTGTGAAGGTCCTCCAAAGGTTTGGGCAGCAACTTCCCTTTGGCATTGTTCTTCTTCGCTTGCCATGTTGGTACCTACACAAATGTCCTTAGAAATAGAAGGACAACCAATGTTAGTATAGTTTGGTGGTAATCCCCTCACTTCGCTCAACACAACCTCTCCTTTTTCCACTCTCGGATTACCACCTTTCACTCCCTTACTCCTCTCAATCTTTTGTCTCTCATAATAAGTTGAATTGGAGTAGGTAGGAACTTCTTTTTGTGGCCCGGGCAGAATGTACGTCTCAAGGCAATTTCCCCATCGGTCTCTTATAATATTAGGCCAATTTTGCATATTTGGAACTTTATGTTGTGCAAACAATTCGGCTCCCAAGCTCACATAACCATAGGTTATGGGAAAAACATCACACCACACCTCCTCATGGTAATTAAATTGGGAGAAGACAACCTTTACCCTCTCGGTAACCTTAAACCCGTCCAAGAAGTATGGAACAAGTAAAGGCTCGCAAAATAACCCCAAGTAATCAACCATGGATGGAACAATGTAGTTTCTATAGTACCTATCATTTAACACAACGAGGCAGCCCGGTATCCCACAAATGGTCACCTTTCCGGAGTGTACACTCCTTCTCGGATCAACATTGTAAAGCACATGAGTACCCCTCGGTTTTGGAGATGCATACTCTCTTCTTCTCATTGGAAAACCTACACTATTGCTAGTATAACCATTCACACTATATCGACCTTGATAAGAAGTACTACAAGGTGGAGAATATGAATCTTCACACTCCTCACGTGTACTCTCATCATAGCTCTCATAAGGTTTGCGAACGAAAGGGTTATACCTAACACCAAATCTAGGTTCGGAGTGGGGAGTGCGAGACTCCTCACATGTCCCAACTTCATCATAAGATCCATCACGAGGTCCTACATCATCTCCAAAGTCACCATAAGCACTAGGCACTTCATTCACCTCATTTTCTCCCTCAAAACAGTAACTTTCAAATCTGCCTATGTTTTGATCATGACTATTTTCATAGCCTCCGCAATCTCCCTCAACTTCGTAGCCATAAAAACCCTCACTACAATCATAGTCTCCCATATTGTAGTCACAATAATCCCCGGCTATCGAAGTCATGTTCCCCTTATATCACCCTTTAAACCTACAAAATGAACAAACAAGATTAGTAGTAAAGCTCCTCAACAACACTCGATACACTCACCTTTGTGATTCTCACAATTGGAGCGGCGAATATTGAAAGTTGCTTATACTCCGGTAGTCAATAGGATGTCAATTCTACTTGGCGGCCGGAATATATTCTTGTTTGATCGACTCAAGACACAACACAAAATCTACTTACGAACTTGAAACAAAGAAGTTACTACGAGTTAAAAATGAGAAAAGCACACAAACAACGAAGACACGAAGAAACGGATTCAATAATTAATCTACAACTAAGTAGGTGATTACTAGTTGTTAATTAATTCTAGAATCAAGACATGAAACTAATGAAACAATAAGATGAAACTAAAAATCTAAAATTTTGAGCTCGGAAATATTGCGTGAACAGTAGCAGTGATGACATGGCAGTCACGTATTGGTTTCGGTCCCACACAACTTTTGTTGTCCAACTTCAAGTCTTGGTCAATTTTTCAATTTGGACTTTGGTGGAATTTGTTTAAGGAGGGAAATTCAAACAAGTCTTGGAGCCCTTTTCAATTTCAAGTTTTCAAGACTTGACTTTATGGTACTTCTCCTTAAAACATGGATCCGTAAATCATGGAAAAGTGTTGGAAAGTGGTTGAGACTTGATTGATAGGTCTTTGTTGGTTGTAGTGTCTTTCAAGACTAACAAATAATACACCCTTTTCCTCCAACTTTTTAGATTTAACATTCACTTTTATCTTCAACAATATATGAAGGTGGTGATGAACATCAAGAACAACAACAACAACACCAAGAACTACAACAATAATCTCCAAGAACACCAACAATTTTCACACGGCCACTCCCAAATTCCACAATAACAATATCTCCAACACTTGGCCAAGACAACTACACCTTCAACAAAATGGTTCTCGATCCACCAATTAACAACAATATCACGTGGCCAAGCTTATAACAACAACAAGATGAAAGCCACAAGGCCAACTCCAAGATAATAATGTTTTCACACGGCCAAGATTACAAAACCAACAACGGCCAAGTCTCTTTGGTGTTGCATTTTTTTTTATTTTTTTTTTTAACAAGAGATGAAGGTTGTGAAGAACTTCAAGAACAACAACAATACTCTTTTCAAGATCTACAACAACACCACAACACAAGGCCTTCAACTCGGTCAAGGCTCTACAACAACATCCAATCGGCCACACTTTGTCACAACAACAATATTAACAATTCAAGCTCAAGTTTAGATCTAGACTCAAAGTGTTAGTGGACAAGAAAACTAACACTAGAAACAACAAAACAAACAATAACACTACTAAATTTAGTCACACAACAAACAAATCTCGACCAAGACACAACAAGAACACAATTTTGGCCAAGAACACAAACACGGACAGATTGCTATTTTTCTAGAAATTTCAGTTTTTAACACTTTTTTTTTTAATTTTCTAACAAGCAAGCCCAAGATTGATCTTGTAGGAACAAGATCAAGCCATGCTTTGATACCAAATGATACAAGAAATACAAGGGAGCACGAAACAACCACCAAATCAGTCCACTAATCTTAAGGATTCGAGGACCAAGATGGAGACCTCACTCGGATTCGCTACCAACAACAAGAATACAAGATACAAGAGTATATTTTAACCACCAAATCAGTGACAAAACGTGATGAACAAGATGAACAACAATAATACAAGTTTCGGATTCAACGAAGACCCCAAAACAGTCCACTACACAACACATACACGATTTGCAAGAAAATAAAGATAGATAGTGAGACCAAGATTATTACAAGATTAAGAACCAAGTGTATTTCAACACTAACCCCTAATGAATGTAACAATCAAAACCACACTCTTACGGTGACCACCAAGGGAATGAACTCGCCTCAAGATCTACCGTTTCCAAGCAAAGATCAATGTTGGCTTTTCCAAGCCCTATGCTAAGGGTGACTTTTCCAAGTCCTACAACTAATGGTGTTACACTCTCAAAGAGAGAGAAAAATATGTCTTTCAATTCTTCATCATTCAAAAACTAATGAAAATAAGACTAAGGGGGCCTATTTATAATACATTGCAAATGAAGATAACAAGACCACTTTGCCCTTAATGAGAGGGGCGGCCATGGTGTGTAAATACACCATGTGTAATGTCCAAAATACCCTTAATTAAGGTCCTAAACCGTGAGTCCTCAACCTTAAATTCTCCAAGCAATCTTCCACACGCGAGATTGCTTTAAGTTATGCTCAAAACGGGTCCTCCATGCATGTTCTTGTTTTCTCGAGGTGACCAAGTCTTGAGTCTCTATGTGTTGGCCTCCAAAAATGTCATCAAAAGATAAGATGGCCATTTGTCCCGTATCATTTCCCGTATCATTTGGTATCAGAGCATGGCTTGATATTGTTCCTACAAGATCAATCTTGGGCTTGCTTGTTAGAAAATTCAAAAAAAAAAAAAAAAAAAAGGAAAGTGTTAAAAACTGAAAAAAAATCAAAAAGAAGCAAATCTGTCCATTTTGTGTTCTTGGCCGAAATTGTGTTATTGTTGTGTCTTGGCCGAGATTTTTACTTGTTTTGTTGTTTCTAGTGTTAGTTTTCTTCATCTCTAACACTCTTTAGTCTAAATCTAAGTTTGAGCTTACATTGTTGGTGTTGTATACGTGAACTTGGACTTGGCCGATTTGTTGTTGAACATTGTTGTGGTGGACTGTTTTGGCCTTGTGGCTTTCATCTTGTTGTTGTTATAAGCTTGGCCACGTGATATTGTTGTTAATTGGTGGATTGAGAACCATTTTGTTGAAGGTGTAGTTGTCTTGGCCAAGTGTTGGAGATATTGTTATTGTGGAATTTGGGAGTGGCCGTGTGAAAATTGTTGGTGTTCTTGGAGATTATTGTTGTAGTTCTTGGTGTTGTTGTTGTTGTTCTTGATGTTCATCACCACCTTCATATATTGTTGAAGATAAAGTGAATGTTAAATCTAAAAAGTTGAAGGAAAAGGGTGTATTATTTGTTAGTCTTGAAAGACACTACAACCAACAAAGACCTATCAATCAAGTCTCAACCACTTTCCAACACTTTTCCATGATTTAAGGATGATACGGGAAATACAAGGGAAGCACGAAACAACCACCAAATCAGTCCACTAATCTTAAGGATTCGAGGACCAAGATGGAGACCTCACTCGGATTCGCTACCAACAACAAGAATACAAGATTCAAGAGTATATTTTAACACCAAAAACAGTACCAAAACGTGATGAACAAGATGAACAACAATAATACAAGTTTCGGATTCAACGAAGACCCAAAACAGTCCACTACGACAACACATACACGATTGCAAGAAAAATAAAGATAGATAGTGAGACCAAGATTATTACAAGATTAAGAACTAAAGAGTATATTAAACTCAAAAACCCCTAATGAATGTAACAATCAAAACCACACTCTTACGGTGACCACCAAGGGAACGAACTCGCCTCAAGATCTACCGTTTCCAAGCAAAGAACAATGTTAGCTTTTCCAAGCCCTATACTAGAATTACACTAAGTTGGTCTACTCTCAAGAGAGAGGATTTTAAGAGTCTCAAAATCTCATTTTTTTATCAACCAAAAACTAAGTGAAAATAAGACTAAGGGGCCTATTTATAGTGTATTACAAAAGAAGACAAAAAGACCATATTACCCTTAATGAGAGGGGCGGCCTTGGTGTGTTGGAAGACAATATGAATTGTCCAAAATGCCCCTTAGGCTAAGTGACCGAAATGCCCTTAGTAAAGGCACCAAAACCGTGAACCAACAAAGGTGGTCCAAATTCGAGAGTCCTTAAGTCTTCAAGGCTCCAATCAATCTTCCACACTTGGGTTTGGTCAATGGTAGGCTAAAAACATCCCCTCCAAGTATGATCCCATGCCCTCCATGTGACCAAAGCTTGATTCTTCACATTGTGACTTCGAATGAGGTCGTCAAAAGCTAAGGCGGTCATTATTCTTATATCATCCTCCTCTTCTTGAAAAGGATTCGACCTCGAATCCAAACCTTGCAAAACTGAAAAGAGGACACACAAATGCAAACTCCTCATGGCATGAGGGTTAGGGTTAGCATAACAAATCATCTCAACATGCCAAGGTTGCACATATTTGCAATATAACCAAGAATCCTTTGAAAGGAATATTAAAAACTTAATAAAAGATGTACAAAGGATTTGGTTATAGGATACATCAAGAGTGCCACTTTGCTTTTCATGTAGACCAAGCAGCAAGTTTGGTGCACCAACATCACCATTCCTAAATTTGGCACCGGGGTCAAATGGGAAAAGTGGCCATAGACATGGGTCTCGACAACACTTCCCTTTCCCGAGATCTACACCTAAACTAAATGACATACTCTCTACAATAACATACATATCATCCAACTCAAATAGAGAGTAGAGAAAGGTGTCACTCAAATCGACTTCTACTAAGGTGCTCTCATGTGTGTACTCACTACTAGTTTCCCAATAATCACCATGAGTACTCTCAACAATGAAATCACACAAAGTAGAAGAAGAAGTAGCTTCCGCAACTACACATTCCTTACCCTTAAGAGTACTCTCATCTTCCAAGAAGAGATTTCCCTCTTTAGGAGGAATGTTGTCACACCATAGTGGGTTAGCATATAGGTTATAGCTTCCAAGGCAAGCTATCCCGTCATTTTCACCACTAGGTTCATTAGGAGTGTTTAAATCATCTTCAAACAAGACATTATTCCTAAAAAGAGTGTGATCTACCTCACGGACAGATTTGGAACAAGAAAGTTCCTCACTCTCTAAATGATCAATATCAAGTTTCAAGGATGTTTCAAACACAATATTACCCCAAGAAGAGCTCTCGGGTTCATTCTCACTTTGTTGACCAACATTTTCAAATATTTCACTCACTTGAGTCCTATTAAGCACATCACACACATACTCAAGTGGTGGGTAATTTTCACACATAAGTTGATCAACACAAATTTCAGAAGATAACGTACTTTCATTCAACATAATGGTTTCAACACTAGGTGGACATAAATCGATCTTACAAGAAGAGTCTATTCGGTCATCAATAGGATCAACTAGTGTATCCACACTCACAACATGTACATCATCATCAAGTGGCAAAGAAACAATACACTCACATATAGGCAAGCTACAACTCACACTCAATGGGCTACTAGCCGCACAATTATCATTCACATGTACAAAAGTGTAAGAGTTTGCCATTTTACCTTGAAGTCCTTGAGTAGATTCTTCTTTGTCATGGTGTGAAGGTCCTCCAAAGGTTTGGGCAGCAACTTCCCTTTGGCATTGTTCTTCTTCGCTTGCCATGTTGGTACCTACACAAATGTCCTTAGAAATAGAAGGACAACCAATGTTAGTATAGTTTGGTGGTAATCCCCTCACTTCGCTCAACACAACCCCTCCTTTTTCCACTCTCGGATTACCACCTTTCACTCCCTTACTCCTCTCAATCTTTTGTCTCTCATAATAAGTTGAATTGGAGTAGGTAGGAACTTCTTTTTGCGGCCCGGGCAGAATGTACGTCTCAAGGCAATTTCCCCATCGGTCTCTTATAATATTAGGCCAATTTTGCATATTTGGAACTTTATGTTGTGCAAACCAATCGGCGCCCAAGCTCACATAACCATAGGTTATGGGAAAAACATCACACCACACCTCCTCATGGTAATTAAATTGGGAGAAGACAACCTTTACCCTCTCGGTAACCTTAAACCCGTCCAAGAAGTATGGAACAAGTAAAGGCTCGCAAAATAACCCCAAGTAATCAACCATGGATGGAACAATGTAGTTTCTATAGTACCTATCATTTAACACAACGAGGCAGCCCGGTATCCCACAAATGGTCACCTTTCCGGAGTGTACACTCCTTCTCGGATCAACATTGTAAAGCACATGAGTACCCCTCGGTTTTGGAGATGCATACTCTCTTCTTCTCATTGGAAAACCTACACTATTGCTAGTATAACCATTCACACTATATCGACCTTGATAAGAAGTACTACAAGGTGGAGAATATGAATCTTCACACTCCTCACGTGTACTCTCATCATAGCTCTCATAAGGTTTGCGAACGAAAGGGTTATACCTAACACCAAATCTAGGTTCGGAGTGGGGAGTGCGAGACTCCTCACATGTCCCAACTTCATCATAAGATCCATCACGAGGTCCTACATCATCTCCAAAGTCACCATAAGCACTAGGCACTTCATTCACCTCATTTTCTCCCTCAAAACCGTAACTTTCAAATCTGCCTATGTTTTGATCATGACTATTTTCATAGCCTCCGCAATCTCCCTCAACTTCGTAGCCATAAAAACCCTCACTACAATCATAGTCTCCCATATTGCAGTCACAATAATCCCCGGCTATCGAAGACATGTTCCCCTTATATCACCCTTTAAACCTACAAAATGAACAAACAAGATTAGTAGTAAAGCTCCTCACCAACACTCGTATACACTCACCTTTGTGATCCTCACAATTGGAGCGGCGAATATTGAAAGTTGCTTATACTCCGGTAGTCAATAGGATGTCAATTCTACTTGGCGGCCGGAATAGATTCTTGTTTGATCGACTCAAGACACAAAAATAAAATTCACTTACGAACTTGAAACAAAGAAGTTACTACGAGTTAAAAATGAGAAAAGCACACAAACAACGAAGACACGAAGAAACGGATTCAATAATTAATCTACAACTAAGTAGGTGATTACTAGTTGTTAATTAATTCTAGAATCAAGACATGAAACTAATGAAACAATAAGATGAAACTAAGAATCTAAAATTTTGAGCTCGAAAATATTGCGTGAACAGTAGCAGTGATGACATGGCAGTCACGTATTGGTTTCGGTCCCACACAACTTTTGTTGTCCAATTTCAAGTCTTGGCCAATTTTTTTTTCAATTTGGACTTTGGTGGAATTTGTTTAAGGGCGGGGGGGGAATTCAAACAAGTCTTGGAGCCCTTTTCAATTTCAAGTTTTCAAGACTTGACTTTATTGTACTTCTCCTTAAAACATGGATCCGTAAATCATGGAAAAGTGTTGGAAAGTGGTTGAGACTTGATTGATAGGTCTTTGTTGGTTGTAGTGTCTTTCAAGACTAACAAATAATACACCTTTTTCCTTCAACTTTTTGGATTTAGCATTCACTTTATCTTCAACAATATATGAAGGTGGTGATGAACATCAAGAACAACAACAACAACAACAAGAACTACAACAATAATCCTCAAGAACACCAACAATTTTTCACACGGCCAACTCCAATCCACAATAACAATACCTCCAACACTTGGCCAAGACAACCACAACTTCAACAAAAATGGTTTTCAATCCACCAATTAACAACAATATCACGTGGCCAAGCTTATAACAACAACAAGATGAAAACCACAAGGCCAAAACAGTTCACCACAACAAGGTCAACAATCTCACGGCTAAGACCACAAGGATAGCAACAACAATCGACTAAGTCCCCTTTGTGTTGTGTTTTCGATTTTACAAATGGTGAAAGGTGTGATGAACAACAAGAATACAACAACAACCTTTCAAGATCTACAACACCACCACAACACAAGGCCTTCAACTCGGTCAAGGCTAGAACAACAACAACATCCAATCGGCCACACTTGTTCACAACAATAATATTAACAATTCAAGCTCAAGTTTGGATCGACTCAAAGTGTTAGTGAGGAACAAAACTAACACTACAAACACACAAGACAAGTAAAATACTCCTAGACCTAGACTCAAGAACAAATCTCGGCCAAGAACACCACAAGAACACAATTTCGGCCAAGACAACAACAATGGACAGATTGCAATTTTCTGAAATTTTCAGATTTCAACTTTTTTTTTTTTTGTAGTTTTCAAGTCTCAAGCCCAAGATTGATCTTGTTAGAACAAAATCAAAGATGGCTTTGATACCAAATGATACGGGAAATACAAGGGAAGCACGAAACAACCACCAAATCAGTCCACTAATCTTAAGGATTCGAGGACCAAGATGGAGACCTCACTCGGATTCGCTACCAACAACAAGAATACAAGATTCAAGAGTATATTTTAACACCAAAAACAGTACCAAAACGTGATGAACAAGATGAACAACAATAATACAAGTTTCGGATTCAACGAAGACCCAAAACAGTCCACTACGACAACACATACACGATTGCAAGAAAAATAAAGATAGATAGTGAGACCAAGATTATTACAAGATTAAGAACTAAAGAGTATATTAAACTCAAAAACCCCTAATGAATGTAACAATCAAAACCACACTCTTACGGTGACCACCAAGGGAACGAACTCGCCTCAAGATCTACCGTTTCCAAGCAAAGAACAATGTTAGCTTTTCCAAGCCCTATACTAGAATTACACTAAGTTGGTCTACTCTCAAGAGAGAGGATTTTAAGAGTCTCAAAATCTCATTTTTTCATCAACCAAAAACTAAGTGAAAATAAGACTAAGGGGCCTATTTATAGTGTATTACAAAAGAAGACAAAAAGACCATATTACCCTTAATGAGAGGGGCGGCCTTGGTGTGTTGGAAGACAATATGAATTGTCCAAAATGCCCCTTAGGCTAAGTGACCGAAATGCCCTTAGTAAAGGCACCAAAACCGTGAACCAACAAAGGTGGTCCAAATTCGAGAGTCCTTAAGTCTTCAAGGCTCCAATCAATCTTCCACACTTGGGTTTGGTCAATGGTAGGCTAAAAACATCCCCTCCAAGTATGATCCCATGCCCTCCATGTGACCAAAGCTTGATTCTTCACATTGTGACTTCGAATGAGGTCGTCAAAAGCTAAGGCGGTCATTATTCTTATATCAAAGGATCCATGTTTTAAGGAGAAGTACAATAAAGTCAAGTCTTGAAAACTTGAAATTGAAAAGGGCTCCAAGACTTGTTTGAATTTCCCTCCTTAAACAAATTCCACCAAAGTCCAAATTGAAAAATTGACCAAGACTTGAAATTGGACAACAAAAGTTGTGTGGGACCGAAACCAATACGTGACTGCCATGTCATCACTGCTACTGTTCACGCAATATTTTCGAGCTCAAAATTTTAGATTCTTAGTTTCATCTTATTGTTTCATTAGTTTCATGTCTTGATTCTAGAATTAATTAACAACTAGTAATCACCTACTTAGTTGTAGATTAATTATTGAATCCGTTTCTTCGTGTCTTCGTTGTTTGTGTGCTTTTCTCATTTTTTAACTCGTAGTAACTTCTTTGTTTCAAGTTCGTAAGTGAATTTTATTTTTGTGTCTTGAGTCGATCAAACAAGAATCTATTCCGGCCACCAAGTAGAATTGACATCCTATTGACTACCGGAGTATAAACAACCTTTCAATATTTGCCGCTCCAATTGTGAGAATCACAAAGGTGAGTGAATACGAGTGTTAGTGAGAAGTTTTTTACTACTAATCTTGTTTGTTCATTTTGTAGGTTTAAAAGGTGATATAAGGGGAATATGTCTTCGATAGCCGGGGATTATTGTGACTACAACATGGGAGACTATGATTGTAGTGAAGGGTTTTATGGCTACGAAGTTGAGGGAGATTGCGGAGGCTATGAAAATAGCCATGATCGAGACTTGGGCAGATTTGAAAGTTACTGTTTTAAGGGAGAAAATGAGGTGAATGAAGTGCCTAGTGCTTATGGTAACTTTGGAGATGATGTAGGACCTCGTGATGGATCTTATGATGATGTTGGGGCATGTGAGTAGTCTTACACTTCTTACTCCGAACCTAGATTTGGTGTTAGGTATAACCCTTTTGTTTGCAAAGCTTATGAGAGCTATGATGAGGGTACACGTGAGGAGTATGAAGATCCATATTCTCCACCTTGTAGTACTTCTTATCAAAGTCGATATAGTGTGAATGGTTATACTAGCTCTAGTGGAGGTTGTCCAATGAGAAGAAGAGGGTATGCATCTCCAAAACTAAGGGGTGCTCGTATGCCTTACAATGTAGATCCAAGAAGGAGTGTACACTCCGGAAAGGTGACCATGTGTGGGATACCGGGCTGCCTCATTGAGCTAAATGATAGGTACCATAGAAACTACATCGTTCCATCCATGGTTGACTACTTGGGGTTGTTTCGTGAGCCTTTACTTATTCCATACTTCTTGGACGGGTTTAAGGTTACCGAGAGGGTCAAGGTTGTCTTCTCCCAATTTGAATACCATGAGGAGGTGTGGTGCGATATTCTTTCATTGACATACGGTCATGTATGCTTAGGTGCCAATTGGTTTGCACAACATAGAGTTCCAAACGTGCAAAATTGGCCAAATATTATAAGAGACCAGTGGGGGAATCACCTCGTGACTTACTTGCTGCCTAAGCCACGAAGAGAAATGCCTACCTACTCCAATCCGAATTATTATGAGAGACAAAAGATTGAGAGGAGTAAGGGAGTGCAGGGTGGTAATCCAAGAGTGGAAAAAGGAGAGGTTGTGTGGAGCAAAGTAAGAGGATTACCCCCAAACTATGCTAACATTGGTTGTCCTTCTATTTCTAAGGACATTTGTGTAGGTACCAACATGGCAAGCGAAGAAGAACAATGCCAAAAGGAAGTTGCTGCCCAAACTTTTGGAGGACCTTCACACCATGACAAAGAAGAATCTACTCAAGGACTTCAAGGTAAAATGGCAAACTCTTACACTTTTGTACATGTGAATGATAATTGTGTGGCTAGTAGCCCATTGAGTGTGAGTTGTAGCTTGCCTATATGTGAGTGTATTGTTTCTTTGCCACTTGATGATGATGTACATGTTGTGAGTGTGGATACACTAGTTGATCCTATTGATGACCGAATAGACTCTTCTTGTAAGATCGATTTATGTCCACCTAGTGTTGAAACCATTATGTTGAATGAAAGTACGTTATCTTCTGAAATTTGTGTTGATCAACTTATGTGTGAAAATTACCCACCACTTGAGGATGTGTATGATGTAATTAATGAACCTCAAGTATGTGATGATGTTGAAAATGTTGATCAAAGTGAGAATGAACCCGAGAGCTCTTCTTGGGGTAATGTTGTGTTTGAAACATCCTTGAAACTTGATGTTGATCATTTAGAGAGTGAGGAACTTGCTTGTTCCAAATCTGTCCGTGAGGTAGATCACACTCTTTTTATGTATAATGTCTTGTTTGAAGATGATTTAAACACTCCTAATGAACCTAGTGGTGAAAATGATGGTATAGCTTGCCTTGGAAGCTATAGCCTATATGCTAACCCACTATGGTGTGACAACATTCCTCCTAGAGAGGGAAATCTCTTCTTGGAAGATGAGAGAACTCTTAAGGGTAAGGAATGTGTAGTTGCGGAAGCTACTTCTTCTTCTACATTGTGTGATTTCATTATTGAGAGTACTCATGGTGATTATTGGGAAACTAATAGTGAGTACACACATGAGAGCACCTTAGTAGAAGCCGATTTGAGTGATACCTTTCTCTACTCTCTATTTGCTTTGGATGATATGTATGTTATTGTAGAAAGTATGTCATTTAGTTTGGGTGTAGACCACGGGAAAGGGGTAAAATGACCCATCCGCCCTTGCTTCTTGTGCCAACCTTGAAGAGTAGTTTATTACACATTAAGACCTCTCTTCACACATAAAAACGTTTAGGTCCTTGGTTGGTTCAATCATCAACTCACACACGGCCATTTGCATGAACAAAGCTTGGAGTTTTTGTAATTCCCGAGCTTGGCTTCGTGTGAAAGGCCGTGTACCTGTGGAGGCTGCCCCAACCGTATCATCCTCTCCATCTTGAGAGGAATTTGACCTCAAATTCAGCATTTGGTCATCTTCAACCGCATCCACGAGGGAGAGATCACCAACGTTGAAAGTGTTGTGCACTTGATATTCCGGTGGAAGGTCAATCTTGTAGGCGTTGTCATTGATTCTCTCAAGTACTTGGAAAGGACCATCACCCCTTGGCAGCAATTTGGACTTCCTTTGAGCTGGAAACCGATCCTTTCGAAGATGCACCCACACCCAATCTCCGGGTTCAAGCACAAGCCTTCTTCTCCCTTTGTTTACCCTTTTTGCAACCTCTTGGTTCTTCTTTTCAAGCTTGATCCGCACCGTCTCATGCATTTTCTTCATTGCCTCGGCTCTTTTATTTCCATCTAAGCTGGTCATGAGATCACTAGACAAAGGAGTGAGATCTAAAGGGGTAAGGGGATTCAGGTCGTAAACACATTCAAAGGGAGTCATTCCCGTGCTCGAATGTATTACCCGGTTGTATGCAAATTCCACCAAGGGTAGGTGATCTTCCCATGAAGTCAGTTTACCTTTAACCATAGAACGTAGTATAGACCCTAAGGTTCTATTTACTACCTCCGTTTGGCCATCGGTTTGTGGGTGGCAAGACGTGGAGAAAAGTAACTTCGTCCCAAGCCTACCCCACATGGACTTCCAAAAGAGACTTAGGAACTTGGAGTCCCTATCGCTCACAATAGTCCTCGGTACCCCGTGAAGCTTTACAACATGTTCAACAAATAATGAAGCTACACTACGAGCATCCTCGGTTTTAGCACATGGAATAAAATGAGCCATTTTAGAGAATCTATCAACAATAACAAAAATGCTATCTCGGCCCTTTCTAGTCCTTGGCAGCCCCAAAACAAAATCCATCGAAATGTCCAACCAAGGTCTAAGGGGAGTAGGGAGTGGGGTGTATAATCCTTGAGGTAGGAGACGAGATTTCGCACTCCGGCAGGCCATGCATTGACTACAAATTTTAGTGACGTCTTTGCACATTTTGGGCCAATAGAAGTTCTCCTCTAAGATTCCGAGGGTCTTGTCTACCCTAAAGTGCCCCATGAGGCCTCCGTCATGGGCCTCCCTCACAAATAATTCCCTCCAAGAACTAGAAGGAACACACAACCTCCTCCCTTTGAACAAATACCCATCGAACCGAGAGTAGGAGGAATGGTCATTCTCCTTAAGCCAACGGTCCCTTCCCCACTCTTCGCATTCCCTAAAAATAGGAGCAAAGGTAGGATCCTCGGGATACAACAACCGCAAGCTCTCAAAACCCATCAATTTCGAAGACAAGGTAGCAACAAGCACATGCTTCCTAGACAAGGCATCGGCAACAACATTTTCCTTTCCCCTTTTGTAATCAATTACATAAGGGAAAGTCTTGATGAACTCAATCCACTTAGCATGACGCCTATTCAACTTGTCTTGGCTCTTAAGGTGTTTCAACGACTCATGATCCGTTCGTATCACAAACTCCTTAGGCCACAAATAATGTTGCCAATTTCCCAAAGCTCTAACAAGGGCGTACAACTCCAAATCATAAGTTGAGTAATTAAGAGTTGCCCCTTTGAGCTTTTCACTGAAATAAGCAACGGGCTTACCTTCTTGCATCAAAACCGCCCCGATGCCAACCTTACTAGCATCACACTCTACTTCAAACATCTTATCAAAATCGGGCAATTGCAATAAAGGCGCCGAGATGAGCGTAGCTTTCAAGGCCTCAAAAGCCCTAGCCTGCTCATCACCCCATTTAAAGGGTCCGTCCTTTCTAATTACCTCGGTCAAGGGGGCTGCTATGGAACTAAATCCTTTGACAAACCTCCTATAAAAGCTTGCCAACCCGTGGAAACTTCGGATTTCTCCAATAGTTTTAGGGGTCGGCCAACTTCGAATAGAGTCTATCTTGGAATCGTCCACTTCCACACCCCTTGAGCTCACGACAAAACCCAAGAATATAACCTTATCAACACCAAAAGAACACTTCTCCATGTTAGCATACAGCTTCTCCTTTCGGAGCACATCAAACACACATCTCAAATGCATTACATGATCATCAATAGATTTACTATACACCAACACATCATCAAAGTAAACCACCACAAACTTTCCAATATAAGGCTTCATTACATGATTCATTAGCCTCATAAAGGTGCTAGGAGCATTGGTAAGGCCTGATACAAGATCAAACCAACAACACCAAGAGCTACAAGTAGGTTCGGATTTCAGTCCAACAACACAAGAATAACAAGTTCCATTTTCAGTTTTCAGCACACAACAAGAGAGCAAATAGATGAACAAGAATGCTAGTGAATCGAAAGTAGCCCCACACGGCTTCACTAGTCTTTAAAGATAACAAAATTAACAACAACAACAACAACAAGATAAAGAAAAGATAGATAACTTGACATATAACATTCAAGATACTAAGAACCCTAACATCAAGAGAGGACCCTAAGTCTAGAGAATGTAAACACCAAGTTCTTACAAGGACCAAGAGGCACTCAAAGACCCCAAAACCCTTGTTTCTAGCCAAAGATACAACACAAGTATTCCTCTACTTGTGAGATGTTGGAGGCGGCTCCAAGAGTGGAAGAGAGAGGAAATGTTGTGATATTTTAGGTTACAAAATCAGATTTCAAAAACTATCTAATAACTCTCTCACATCTTCTATTTATACTACAAAAGGAAAGGGGTAAAATGACTCATCCGCCCTTGCTTCTTGTGCCAACCTTGGAGAGTAGTTTATTACACATTAGGACCCCTCTTCACACATAAAAACGTTTAAGTCCTTGGTTGGTTCAATCACCAACTCACACACGGCCATTTGCATGAACAAAGCTTGGAGTTTTTGTAATTCCCGAGCTTGGCTTCGTGTGAAAGGCCGTGTGGCTGTCCTAACCGTATCATCCTCTCCATCTTGAGAGGAATTTGGCCTCAAATTCAGCATTTGGTCATCTTCAACCGCATCCACGAGGGAGAGATCACCAACGTTGAAAGTGTTGTGCACTTGATATTCCGGTGGAAGGTCAATCTTGTAGGCGTTGTCATTGATCCTCTCAAGTACTTGGAAAGGACCATCACCCCTTGGCAGCAATTTGGACTTCCTATGAGCTGGAAACCGGTCTTTTCGAAGATGCACCCACACCCAATCTCCGGGTTCAAGCACAAGCCTTCTTCTCCCTTTGTTTGCCCTTTTGGCAATCTCTTGATTCTTCTTTTCAAGCTTGATCCGCACCGTCTCATGCATTTTCTTCATTGCCTCGGCTCTTTTGTTTCCATCTAAGCTGGTCATGAGATCACTAGACAAAGGAGTGAGATCTAAAGGGGTAAGGGGATTCAGGCCGTAAACACATTCAAAGGGAGTCATTCCCGTGCTCGAATGTATTACCCGGTTGTAGGCAAATTCCACTAAGGGTAGGTGATCTTCCCATGAAGTCAGTTTACCTTTAACCATAGAACGTAGCATAGACCCTAAGGTTCTATTTACTACCTCCGTTTGGCCATCGGTTTGTGGGTGGCAAGACGTGGAGAAAAGTAACTTCGTTCCAAGCCTACCCCACATGGACTTCCAAAAGAGACTTAGGAACTTGGAGTCCCTATCGCTCACAATAGTCCTCGGTACCCCGTGAAGCTTGACAACATGTTCAACAAATAATGAAGCTACACTACTAGCATCCTCGGTTTTAGTACATGGAATAAAATGAGCCATTTTAGAGAATCTATCAACAATAACAAAAATGCTATCTCGGCCCTTTCTAGTCCTTGGCAGCCCCAAAACAAAATCCATCGAGATGTCCAACCAAGGCCTAAGGGGAGTAGGGAGTGGGGTGTATAATCCTTGGGGTAAGAGACGAGATTTCGCACTCCGGCAGGCCACGCATTGACTACAAATTTTAGTGACGTCTTTGCGCATTTTGGGCCAATAGAAGTTCTCCTCTAAGATTCCGAGGGTCTTGTCTACCCCAAAGTGACCCATGAGGCCTCCGTCATGGGCCTCCCTTACAAATAATTCCCTCCAAGAACTAGAAGGAACACACAACCTCCTCCCTTTGAACAAATACCCATCGAACCGAGAGTAGGAGGAATGGTTATTCTCCTTGAGCCAACGGTCCCTTCCCCACTCTTCGCATTCCCTAAAAATAGGAGCAAAGGTAGGATCCTCGGGATACAACGACCGCAAGCTCTCAAAACCCATCAATTTCGAAGACAAGGTAGCAACAAGCACATGCTTCCTAGACAAGGCATCGGCAACAACATTTTCCTTTCCCCTTTTGTAATGAATTACATAAGGGAAAGTCTCGATGAACTCAATCCACTTAGCATGACGCCTATTCAACTTGTCTTGGCTCTTAAGGTGTTTCAACGACTCATGATCCGTTCGTATCACAAACTCCTTAGGCCACAAATAATGTTGCCAATTTCCCAAAGCTCTAACAAGGGCGTACAACTCCAAATCATAAGTTGAGTAATTAAGAGTTGCCCCTTTGAGCTTTTCACTGAAATAAGCAACGGGCTTACCTTCTTGCATCAAAACAGCCCCGATACCAACTTTACTAGCATCACACTCTATTTCAAACATCTTATCAAAATCGGGCAATTGCAATAAAGGCGCCGAGATGAGCGTAGCTTTCAAGGCCTCAAAAGCCCTAGCCTGCTCATCACCCCATTTAAAGGGTCCGTCCTTTCTAATTACCTCGGTCAAGGGGGCTGCTATGGAACTAAATCCTTTGACAAACCTCCTATAAAAGCTTGCCAACCCGTGGAAACTTCGGATTTCTCCAATAGTTTTAGGGGTCGGCCAACTTCGGATAGAGTCTATCTTGGAATCGTCCACTTCCACACCCCGTGAGCTCACGACAAAACCCAAGAATATAACTTTATCAACACCAAAAGAACACTTCTCCATGTTGGCATACAGCTTCTCCTTTCGGAGCACATCAAACACACATCTCAAATGCATTACATGATCATTAATAGATTTACTATACACCAACACATCATCAAAGTAAACCACCACAAACTTTCCAATATAAGGCTTCATTACATGATTCATTAGCCTCATAAATGTGCTAGGAGCATTGGTAAGGCCGGAGGGCATGACCAGCCACTCATATAGACCGAATTTGGTCTTGAATGCGGTCTTCCACTCATCACCGGGTTGCATGCGAATTTGGTGATAGCCGCTCCTAAGGTCCACTTTAGAAAACAAACAAGATCCGTGGAGCTCATCTAACATATCATCTAGTCTAGGAATTGGATGACGATACCTTATAGTGATTTTGTTGATGGCTCTACAATCGACGCACATGCGCCAAGTTCCGTCCTTCTTTGGTACCAAAAGCACCGGAACAGCACACGGACTCATGCTTTCCTTGATGTATCCCTTGTTGAGAAGCTCCTCAACTTGCCTCTCAAGCTCCTTAGTGTCCATGGGATTGCTCCTATAGGCCGGTTTGTTTGGAAGTTGTGAACCCGGCACCAAATCAATTTGGTGCTCAATTCCCCGAAGTGGGGGCAATCCTTGCGGAAGTTCTTGAGGAAATACATCTTCATACTCCTGCAACGCACAAGAAATCAAAGGGGAAATGGAAGAATTAGTGGGGTTAGTATTAAAACAATGGGCCAACAGTAACATCGGCTTGTTTTCATCATGGTCCACGAAGAGTTCTTTCCTCCTAGCCAACATCACTACGTTTTCCATCTCCTTTGTGGTTGGGACAGATTCGGATGGCCCTACTTCCTCACCTACGGCATCCCCCCCCTTTTCTCCTTTCCCGGTTTCCTTTCCCTTTCCTTTTAACTCTCTCATCTTTTGATGCCACTCATGTACTTGGGAGGGTGAAAGAGGGTGAAGTGTGACCTTTCGGCCATCCTTCTCAAGCGTATACCGGTTGGACCTCCCATCGTGTTTAGTAGACCTATCATATTGCCATGGTCTACCTAACAACAAGTGACATGCTTGCATTGGGATCACGTCACAAAGCACTTCATCGTGGTAGTTTCCTACCTTAAACCGAATCACACATTGCCTTGCGACCCTTAATTCACCACAATCGTTCAACCATTGTAGCTTGTAAGGACTAGTGTGTGGTGTAGTTGGCAGCTTCAAGAAATTTACCATAGCTTGGCTCGCAACATTCGTACAACTACCACTATCAATCACCAAGGTGCACACACTCCCCTTTACAAGACACTTAGTATGGAATAGATTTTCCCTTTGACTCGGGTCATCTATCGCCTTACTAATCATGACACGTCTAACCACAAAGTTAGGAACCACACACTCCCCTTCTTGTGGATAGGCATCTTCACTACCATCTAATTCATCATCATTCGGCCCATTTTCAGCTTCCTCTCCATCTTGAGGCTCGGCCTCATCCTCCCCCCTTTCGGAAACCACCTCCTCACCAAGGTAGTACACTTTCCCTTCTCGTAGGATCACATTGCGCCGGTTAGGACATTCATTGGCCTTATGCCCCCAACCTTGGCACTTGAAGCATTGGAATCCCTTTGGGTTGGGATATTTGTGAGCCTCCAGTTTCGGAGGGAATTTAGGGACTGTTTTGGACTCGTAGTGGACTGTTTTGGACTCGGGCAGCTTCGTAGGGGCGGGTTGGTCCTTGTTTTTGGGCCAACCCGAGGGAGCTTGTACCCTTGCCTTGAAGGATGATCTCTCCTTAAGTTCCCTTTCAATCTCTAGGGCCGCTTGGAATATACCGTCGATGGTTTCAAACCGATGAAGGGTCAAATGAGTGGAGATCTCTTTGTTCAACCCACACTTGAACCGGATGATGTCATGACTGATTTGCTCCCCACGATGATCAAGTTTCAACATGAGTTGTTGGAACTCGTCAAAATAGGCCATCACACTCTTGCCCCCTTGCCGCAAGCCATATAACCTAGCAAGCAACTCATGACGATATCTCTCGGGAAGGTATCGTTGTCTCATCAAATACCTCAACCGAAACCAAGGTGGTGGCTGCCCATCGACTAATTCATTACCAAATCGTTTAACATACTCCCACCAAGTGTTAGCATAGCCCTCGAGGTGAGCTATAGCGTAGCAACTCTTCTTTTCGTCCGAGATGTCATTAACTTGGAAAACTTTGTCACAAGCCGATTCCCAAGTTAAGTAGGCCTCGGGATCACTTTCACCCTTAAAGATGGGTAGGCTCAACTTGATGGTGTTGATGCCTACGTCTCTCTCTTGGTGTCGGTTTCCCCTATCTCCATACCCCCGGTATCTCCTAGGTTCTCCTCGACCCCCTCTTAACTCCTCCTCCCTCATATAAGCATCATCAAAGGCTCCATCTCCTTCATACTCCCCTCTACCGTATCCTTCAAAGTGGGCTGGTCGGCCTTGGCCGTTTTGAGTCGGAGGATTTGGAATTTGCGGTCTTTGGGTTAATGGAGCTTGGAATGGAAGGTTCGGATTTAGTGGAGGTACTTGTCGTCCAAATCCCTCTTGTGGAATTGGAGGGGCTTGGAAATGTAGTGGTCTAGTGGAGTCTCGGTTTGGAGGAAAATAGGTAGTTTGACTTGCGGTATTTAGTGGAGCTTGGGGTGCATTTAGCATTTGGTGGACTGTTTCGGGGGTGATGGTTGCGGAGGAGGTCCTATCATGACCATTGGTAGATACGTGTAGAGGAGTAGAAGGACGAGAGTTCCTTTGACTCTCCACTTGTTCTAATCTCCCACTAATAGTCGACACTTCCCCCTTTATGGCTGCCAAGTCCCCTCTCACGGCCCCAAATTCAGAATTCAACCTTTCAAGTGTCCGGGTAACGGCCTCAAGAGTGACCCTCATAGAATCAAGGGCATTAGTATCCGCATTATGAGACGTAGCTCCTTCCATTGTCAAGATATTATCCGCTTTAGTTCACCACAAGTTCGTGTTCCACAAGTGTTGTATAATTGGCTAGTAACCGTGAAATTTTCAAGGTATGAGTGAGCTCTTATCCGGAATGGATTCTTGTTTGAAGACTCAAAGAATTCTTGCCGGACTAGAATCAAAAATCAGCAACTCATTCAAACGAATAAAAGCACTCAAATAATCGTTGACACGAACAAACGGTTCAAGGAACTAGTTGACAACCTAGTAGGAATGTACTAGTTTGTTAATTAGTTCTAGGACCAATTAAGGGAAACCAAGGATCAACAATTTGCAACCAAAGAATATCCTAAGTTGAGCTTATAGTGACGTGGCAGCATGCAATGGTTCCACCCGTTCCTCTTATCTTTTTTAATTTTTTTTTTGTTTTGTGTTAATATTCACACAACTTGTTATAGTTTGCAAAATGTTTTGGTGGGAAAAATAAAATCTTGTAGTCTTCAACCTTTTCAAACTCAAGAAAGTGGTGTTTGGTTGACCAATCCCACAAAACAAGGCTCCTTGAATTAGGGAAAAGTGATTGACAAGACTAGAGGGTGAGGGGTGCAAGTCTTTCACAACAACTTTATAACTTGTCTTACAACTTGAGCACACAACAAGATGAACAAGATGAACAAGTTCAAAAGATGAACACCTCAACAAACTTCATCAACTTCTTTAGCACATAACACATAACCACCGATTTTTTTTCTTTTGCTCATCAACAACATACAACCTTCGGCCACTTCAAGTCACTACTCAATGTTCAAGTTTTCAAGCTCAACTTTCGGACCTAGACACCTTAGTGTTGGTGAGAAAGAAACCAACACTAGAAACTCACTAAACAAGCAAAATAACGCCTAGGTCTAGACATGCAACATCATTCTCGGGTTTCAACCTTTAATGGACAGATTTTTCAGAACTTCCCTTTGGTATTGCTTGTTTAGACCGTGAACTAGCCCAAGATGGGTTATGTTGGAACACAACCGGTCTGGCTTTGATACCAAATGATACAAGATCAAACCAACAACACCAAGAGCTACAAGTAGGTTCGGATTTCAGTCCAACAACACAAGAATAACAAGTTCCATTTTCAGTTTTCAGCACACAACAAGAGAGCAAATAGATGAACAAGAATGCTAGTGAATCGAAAGTAGCCCCACACGGCTTCACTAGTCTTTAAAGATAACAAAATTAACAACAACAACAACAACAAGATAAAGAAAAGATAGATAACTTGACATATAACATTCAAGATACTAAGAACCCTAACATCAAGAGAGGACCCTAAGTCTAGAGAATGTAAACACCAAGTTCTTACAAGGACCAAGAGGCACTCAAAGACCCCAAAACCCTTGTTTCTAGCCAAAGATACAACACAAGTATTCCTCTACTTGTGAGATGTTGGAGGCGGCTCCAAGAGTGGAAGAGAGAGGAAATGTTGTGATATTTTAGGTTACAAAATCAGATTTCAAAAACTATCTAATAACTCTCTCACATCTTCTATTTATACTACAAAAGGAAAGGGGTAAAATGACTCATCCGCCCTTGCTTCTTGTGCCAACCTTGGAGAGTAGTTTATTACACATTAGGACCCCTCTTCACACATAAAAACGTTTAAGTCCTTGGTTGGTTCAATCACCAACTCACACACGGCCATTTGCATGAACAAAGCTTGGAGTTTTTGTAATTCCCGAGCTTGGCTTCGTGTGAAAGGCCGTGTGGCTGTCCTAACCGTATCATCCGAAGGGCATGACCAGCCACTCATATAGACCGAATTTGGTCTTGAATGCGGTCTTCCACTCATCACCGGGTTGCATGCGAATTTGGTGATAGTCACTCCTAAGGTCCACTTTAGAAAACAAACAAGATCCGTGGAGCTCATCTAACATATCATCTAGTCTAGGGATTGGATGACGATACCTTATAGTGATTTTGTTGATGGCTCTACAATCGACGCACATGCGCCAAGTTCCGTCCTTCTTCGGTACCAAAAGCACCGGAACAGCACACGGACTCATGCTTTCCTTGATGTATCCCTTGTTGAGAAGCTCCTCAACTTGTCTTTCAAGCTCCTTAGTGTCCATGGGATTGCTCCTATAGGCCGGTTTGTTCGGAAGTTGTGAACCCGGCACCAAATCAATTTGGTGCTCAATTCCCCGAAGTGGGGGCAATCCTTGCGGAAGTCCTTGAGGAAATACATCTTCATACTCCTGCAACACACAAGAAATCAAAGGGGAAATGGAAGAATTAGTGGGGTTAGTATTAAAACAATGGGCCAAAAGTAACATCGGCTTGTTTTCATCATGGTCCACGAAGAGTTCTTTCCTCCTAGCCAACATCACTACGTTTTCCATCTCCCTTGTCGTTGGGACAGCCTCGGATGTCCCTACTTCCTCACCTACGGCATTCCCCCCCTTTTCTCCCTTTCCGAATTCCTTCTCCTTTCCCTTCAACTCTCTCATCTTTTGATGCCACTCATTTACTTGGGAGGGTGAAAGAGGATGAAGTGTGACCTTTCGGCCATCCTTCTCAAGCGTATACCGGTTGGACCTCCCATCGTGTTTAGTAGACCTATCATATTGCCATGGTCTACCTAACAACAAGTGACATGGTTGCATTGGGATCACGTCACAAAGCACTTCATCGTGGTAGTTTCCCACCTTAAACCGAATCACACATTGCCTTGTGACCTTTAATTCACCACAATCGTTCAACCATTGTAGCTTGTAAGGACTAGTGTGTAGTGTAGTTAGTAGCTTCAAGAAATTTACCATAGCATGGCTCGCAACATTTGTACAACTACCACTATCAATCACCAAGGTGCACACACTCCCCTTTACAAGACACTTAGTATGGAATAGATTTTCCCTTTGACTCGGGTCATCTATCGCCTTACTAATCATGACACGTCTAACCACAAAGTTTGGAACCACACACTCCCCTTCTTGTGGATAGACATCTTCACTACCATCTACTTCATCATCATTCGGCCCATTTTCAGCTCCCTCTCCATCTTGAGGCTCGGCCTCATCCTCCCCCCTTTCGGAAACCACCTCCTCACCAAGGTAGTACACTTTCCCTTCTCGTAGGATCACATTGCGCCGGTTCGGACATTCATTGGCCTTAAGGAATGTGTAGTTGCGGAAGCTACTTCTTCTTCTACATTGTGTGATTTCATTATTGAGAGTACTCATGGTGATTATTGGGAAACTAATAGTGAGTACACACATGAGAGCACCTTAGTAGAAGCCGATTTGAGTGATACCTTTCTCTACTCTCTATTTGCTTTGGATGATATGTATGTTATTGTAGAAAGTATGTCATTTAGTTTGGGTGTAGACCACGGGAAAGGGGTAAAATGACCCATCCGCCCTTGCTTCTTGTGCCAACCTTGAAGAGTAGTTTATTACACATTAAGACCTCTCTTCACACATAAAAACGTTTAGGTCCTTGGTTGGTTCAATCACCAACTCACACACGGCCATTTGCATGAACAAAGCTTGGAGTTTTTGTAATTCCCGAGCTTGGCTTCGTGTGAAAGGCCGTGTACCTGTGGAGGCTGCCCCAACCGTATCATCCTCTCCATCTTGAGAGGAATTTGACCTCAAATTCAGCATTTGGTCATCTTCAACCGCATCCACGAGGGAGAGATCACCAACGTTGAAAGTGTTGTGCACTTGATATTCCGGTGGAAGGTCAATCTTGTAGGCGTTGTCATTGATTCTCTCAAGTACTTGGAAAGGACCATCACCCCTTGGCAGCAATTTGGACTTCCTTTGAGCTGGAAACCGATCCTTTCGAAGATGCACCCACACCCAATCTCCGGGTTCAAGCACAAGCCTTCTTCTCCCTTTGTTTACCCTTTTTGCAACCTCTTGGTTCTTCTTTTCAAGCTTGATCCGCACCGTCTCATGCATTTTCTTCATTGCCTCGGCTCTTTTATTTCCATCTAAGCTGGTCATGAGATCACTAGACAAAGGAGTGAGATCTAAAGGGGTAAGGGGATTCAGGTCGTAAACACATTCAAAGGGAGTCATTCCCGTGCTCGAATGTATTACCCGGTTGTATGCAAATTCCACCAAGGGTAGGTGATCTTCCCATGAAGTCAGTTTACCTTTAACCATAGAACGTAGCATAGACCCTAAGGTTCTATTTACTACCTCCGTTTGGCCATCGGTTTGTGGGTGGCAAGACGTGGAGAAAAGTAACTTCGTCCCAAGCCTACCCCACATGGACTTCCAAAAGAGACTTAGGAACTTGGAGTCCCTATCGCTCACAATAGTCCTCGGTACCCCGTGAAGCTTTACAACATGTTCAACAAATAATGAAGCTACACTACGAGCATCCTCGGTTTTAGCACATGGAATAAAATGAGCCATTTTAGAGAATCTATCAACAATAACAAAAATGCTATCTCAGCCCTTTCTAGTCCTTGGCAGCCCCAAAACAAAATCCATCGAAATGTTCAACCAAGGTCTAAGGGGAGTAGGGAGTGGGGTGTATAATCCTTGAGGTAGGAGACGAGATTTCGCACTCCGACAGGCCATGCATTGACTACAAATTTTAGTGACGTCTTTGCACATTTTGGGCCAATAGAAGTTCTCCTCTAAGATTCCGAGGGTCTTGTCTACCCTAAAGTGCCCCATGAGGCCTCCGTCATGGGCCTCCCTCACAAATAATTCCCTCCAAGAACTAGAAGGAACACACAACCTCCTCCCTTTGAACAAATACCCATCGAACCGAGAGTAGGAGGAATGGTCATTCTCCTTAAGCCAACGGTCCCTTCCCTACTCTTCGCATTCCCTAAAAATAGGAGAAAAGGTAGGATCCTCGGGATACAACAACCGCAAGCTCTCAAAACCCATCAATTTCGAAGACAAGGTAGCAACAAGCACATGCTTCCTAGACAAGGCATCGGCAACAACATTTTCCTTTCCCCTTTTGTAATCAATTACATAAGGGAAAGTCTCGATGAACTCAATCCACTTAGCATGACGCCTATTCAACTTGTCTTGGCTCTTAAGGTGTTTCAACGACTCATGATCCGTTCGTATCACAAACTCCTTAGGCCACAAATAATGTTGCCAATTTCCCAAAGCTCTAACAAGGGCGTACAACTCCAAATCATAAGTTGAGTAATTAAGAGTTGCCCCTTTGAGCTTTTCACTGAAATAAGCAATGGGCTTACCTTCTTGCATCAAAACAGCCCCGATGCCAACCTTACTAGCATCACACTCTACTTCAAACATCTTATCAAAATCGGGCAATTGCAATAAAGGCGCCGAGATGAGCGTAGCTTTCAAGGCCTCAAAAGCCCTAGCCTGCTCATCACCCCATTTAAAGGGTCCGTCCTTTCTAATTACCTCGGTCAAGGGGGCTGCTATGGAACTAAATCCTTTGACAAACCTCCTATAAAAGCTTGCCAACCCGTGGAAACTTCGGATTTCTCCAATAGTTTTAGGGGTCGGCCAACTTCGAATAGAGTCTATCTTGGAATCGTCCACTTCCACACCCCTTGAGCTCACGACAAAACCCAAGAATATAACCTTATCAACACCAAAAGAACACTTCTCCATGTTAGCATACAGCTTCTCCTTTCGGAGCACATCAAACACACATCTCAAATGCATTACATGATCATCAATAGATTTACTATACACCAACACATCATCAAAGTAAACCACCACAAACTTTCCAATATAAGGCTTCATTACATGATTCATTAGCCTCATAAAGGTGCTAGGAGCATTGGTAAGGCCGAAGGGCATGACCAGCCACTCATATAGACCGAATTTGGTCTTGAATGCGGTCTTCCACTCATCACCGGGTTGCATGCGAATTTGGTGATAGTCACTCCTAAGGTCCACTTTAGAAAACAAACAAGATCCGTGGAGCTCATCTAACATATCATCTAGTCTAGGGATTGGATGACGATACCTTATAGTGATTTTGTTGATGGCTCTACAATCGACGCACATGCGCCAAGTTCCGTCCTTCTTCGGTACCAAAAGCACCGGAACAGCACACGGACTCATGCTTTCCTTGATGTATCCCTTGTTGAGAAGCTCCTCAACTTGTCTTTCAAGCTCCTTAGTGTCCATGGGATTGCTCCTATAGGCCGGTTTGTTCGGAAGTTGTGAACCCGGCACCAAATCAATTTGGTGCTCAATTCCCCGAAGTGGGGGCAATCCTTGCGGAAGTCCTTGAGGAAATACATCTTCATACTCCTGCAACACACAAGAAATCAAAGGGGAAATGGAAGAATTAGTGGGGTTAGTATTAAAACAATGGGCCAAAAGTAACATCGGCTTGTTTTCATCATGGTCCACGAAGAGTTCTTTCCTCCTAGCCAACATCACTACGTTTTCCATCTCCCTTGTCGTTGGGACAGCCTCGGATGTCCCTACTTCCTCACCTACGGCATTCCCCCCCTTTTCTCCCTTTCCGAATTCCTTCTCCTTTCCCTTCAACTCTCTCATCTTTTGATGCCACTCATTTACTTGGGAGGGTGAAAGAGGATGAAGTGTGACCTTTCGGCCATCCTTCTCAAGCGTATACCGGTTGGACCTCCCATCGTGTTTAGTAGACCTATCATATTGCCATGGTCTACCTAACAACAAGTGACATGGTTGCATTGGGATCACGTCACAAAGCACTTCATCGTGGTAGTTTCCCACCTTAAACCGAATCACACATTGCCTTGTGACCTTTAATTCACCACAATCGTTCAACCATTGTAGCTTGTAAGGACTAGTGTGTAGTGTAGTTAGTAGCTTCAAGAAATTTACCATCGCATGGCTCGCAACATTTGTACAACTACCACTATCAATCACCAAGGTGCACACACTCCCCTTTACAAGACACTTAGTATGGAATAGATTTTCCCTTTGACTCGGGTCATCTATCGCCTTACTAATCATGACACGTCTAACCACAAAGTTTGGAACCACACACTCCCCTTCTTGTGGATAGACATCTTCACTACCATCTACTTCATCATCATTCGGCCCATTTTCAGCTCCCTCTCCATCTTGAGGCTCGGCCTCATCCTCCCCCCTTTCGGAAACCACCTCCTCACCAAGGTAGTACACTTTCCCTTCTCGTAGGATCACATTGCGCCGGTTCGGACATTCATTGGCCTTATGCCCCCAACCTTGGCACTTGAAGCATTGGAACCCCTTTGGGTTGGGATATTTGTGAGCCTCCGGTTTCGGAGGGAATTTAGGGACTGTTTTGGACTCGGGCAGCTTCGTAGGGGCGGGTTGGTCCTTGTTTTTGGGCCAACTCGAGGGGGTTTGTACCCTTGCCTTGAAGGATGATCTCTCCTTAAGTTCCCTTTCTATCTCAAGGGACGCTTGGAATATACCGTCAATGGTTTCAAACCGGTGAAGGGTCAAATGAGTGGAGATCTCTTTGTTCAACCCACACTTGAACCGGATGATGTCGTGACTGATTTGCTCCCCACGATGATCAAGTTTCAACATGAGTTGTTGGAACTCGTCAAAATAGGCCATCACACTCTTGCCTCCTTGCCGCAAGCCATATAATCTAGCAAGCAACTCATGACGATATCTCTCGGGAAGGTATCGTTGTCTCATCAAATACCTCAACCGATACCAAGGTGGTGGCTGCCCATCAACTAATTCATTACCAAATCGTTTAACATACTCCCACCAAGTGTTAGCATAGCCCTCGAGGTGAGCTATAGTGTAGCAACTCTTCTTTTCTTCCGAGATGTCATTAACTTGGGAAAACTTTGTCACAAGCCGATTCCCAAGTTAAGTAGGTCTCGGGGTCACTTTCACCCTTAAAGATGGGTAGGCTCAACTTGATGGTGTTGATGCCTACGTCTCTCTCTTGGTGTCGGTTTCCCCTATCTCCATACTCCCGGTATCTCCTAGGTTCTCCTCGACCCCCTCTTAACTCCTCCTCCCTCATATAAGCATCATCAAAGGCTCCATCTCCTTCATACTCCTCTCTACCGTATCCTTCAAAGTGGGCTGGTCGGCCTTGGCCGTTTTGATTCGGAGGATTTTGAATTTGCGGTCTTTGGGTTAATGGAGCTTGGAATGGAGGGTTCGGATTTAGTGGAGGTACTTGGCGTCCAAATCCCTCTTGTGGAATTGGAGGGGCTTGGAAATGTACTGGTCTAGTGGGGTCTCGGTTTGGAGGAAAATAGGTAGTTTGGCTTGCGGTATTTAGTGGAGCTTGGGGTGCATTTAGCATTTGGTGGACTGTTTCGGGGGTGATGGTTGCGGAGGAGGTCCTATCATGACCATTGGTAGATACATGTAGAGGAGTAGAAGGACGAGAGTTCCTTTGACTCTCCACTTGTTCTAATCTCCCACTAATAGTCGACACTTCCCCCTTTATTGCTGCCAAGTCCCCTCTCATGGCCCCAAATTCCGAATTCAACCTTTCAAGTGTCCGGGTAACGGCCTCAAGAGTGACCCTCATAGAATCAAGGGCATTAGTATCCACATTATGAGACGTAGCTCCTTCCATTGTCAAGATATTATCCGCTTTAGTTCACCACAAGTTCATGTTCCACAAGTGTTGTATAATTGGCTAGTAACCGTGAAAATTTTAAGGTATGAGTAAGCTCTTATCCGGAATGGATTCTTGTTTGAAGACTCAAAGAATTCTTGCCGGACTAGAGTCAAAAATCAGCAATTCATTCAAACGAATAAATGCACTCAAATAATCGTTGACACGAACAAACGGTTCAAGGAACTAGTTGACAACCTAGTAGGAATGTACTAGTTTGTTAATTAGTTCTAGGACCAAGTAAGGGAAACCAAGGATCAACAATTAGCAACCAAAGAATATCCTAAGTTGAGCTTATAGTGACGTGGCAGCATGCAATGGTTCCACACGTTCTTCTTTTTTTTTTTTTTTTTTGTGTTAATATTCACACAACTTGTTATAGTTTGCAAAGTGTTTTGGTGGGAAAAATAAAATCTTGTAGTTTTTCACCCTTTTCAAACTCAAGAAAGTGAGGTTTGGTTGACTAATCCCACAAAACAAGGCTCCTTGAATTAGGGAAAAGTGATTGACAAGACTAGAAGGTGATGGGTGCAAGTCTTTCACAACAATTTTATAGCTTGTCTTACAACTTGAGCACACAACAAGATGAACAAGATGAACAAGTTCAAAAGATGAACACCTCAACAAACTTCATCAACTTCTTTAGCACATAAACACACAACCACCGATTTTTCTTTTGGTTATCAACAACATACAACTTTCGGCCACTTCAAGTCACTACACAATGCTCAAGTTTTCAAGCTCAACTTTTGGATCTAGACACCTTAGTGTTGGTGAGAAAGAAACCAACACTAGAAACTCACTAAACAAGCAAAATAACACCTAGATCTAAACATACAACATCATTCTCGGTTTCAACTTTTAATGGACAGATTTTCAGAATTTCTTTTTGGTGTTGTTTGTTTAAGCCGTGAACTAGCCCAAGATGGGTTATGTTGGAACACAACCGGTCTCGCTTTGATACCAAATGATACAAAATCAAACCAACAACACCAAGAGCTTCAAGTAGGCTCGGATTTCAGTCCAACAACACAAGAACAACAAGTTTAAGTTTCGGTTTTTCAGTCCAACAACACAAGAACAACAAGATAGATAACAATGCTAGTGAATCGAAAAGAGCCCCACACGGCTTCACTAGACTTTAAGATAACAAAATCAACAACAACAACAAGATAAAGAAAGATAGATAACTTGACATATAACATTCAAGAAACTAAGAACCCTACATCAAGAGAGGACCCTAAGTCTAATGAATATAAACACCAAGTTCTTACGAGGACCAAGAGGCACTCAACGACCTCAAAACCCTTGTTTCTAGCCAAAGAGACAACACAAGTATCCCTCTACTTGTGAGATAATAGGGGCGGCTTCTAAGAGTGGAAGAGAGAGAGAAATGTTTAGTGTTTTTAGGTTACAAAATCAGCATTCAAAAACTAAGGAATAACTCTCTAACATGTTCTATTTATACTACAAACAAAAGGGGTAAAATGACCCATCCGCCCTTGCTTCTTGTGCCAACCTTGAAGAGTAGTTTATTACACATTAAGACCTCTCTTCACACATAAAAACGTTTAGGTCCTTGGTTGGTTCAATCACCAACTCACACACGGCCATTTGCATGAACAAAGCTTGGAGTTTTTGTAATTCCTGAGCTTGGCTTCGTGTGAAAGGCCGTGTACCTGTGGAGGCTGCCCCAACCGTATCACCATCTTGGTCCTCGAATCCTTAAGATTAGTGGACTGATTTGGTGTTCGTTTCGTGCTTCCCTTGCCTTTCCCGTATCACATTATACTATACGGGCAGCCTCTATAATTCCATCTACACCATTAATAATTTGCATAACAAATCTCATCTGTTACCTATACCATATGACCATACCAGGTTCCATATAATTAGAATAAGTACAAGCAAGATACGGGATGTTACAGCTAACATCTCAAAAACTAGTTCACAACTTAGTAAAATCTTACTAGTTGCCAACTAGTATAGGAGTCAATAAAATGAAACTAATGGAGACAAAGAAAGAAACTAGGAATTCCAAGAACTTGAGTCTTGTTGATGACGTGGCCTACAATGATTGGCCGTTGATTAATGTTGTTGAAGTTGAAGAATAATAGTTCAAGACTTTTGTTGTTCAATCTCACTCCTTTGATGAAGAAGATTCGGCTATGGTGTAGGTGGACAAGATTTTAGACTCTTTTTTCAAGAGTCAAAAAGTCCTCTACCAACTTTTCACCAACTTGCACTCTTTTTGCAAAACATCTTTTTAGAGTAGCCTTGTCTCTTTCCTCTTTTGTCTATTCTTAAAAGGTGTTGTTACTCCTTTTTGGTAACTATAGTTTTTGAACACCTCTTTTTCTTTTTCCACTTTGGTGGTCTTGAAAGTGATTCCAAGACAAACACAAGGTCCTATCTATCTTTTCTCTTTCAAAAATCAAACAACACCTTTTGTTGAACACCACTTCAAGAACAATAAGAACAACAACAAATTGTCAAGAACTCAAATCTTGGACTTGGACTCAATAAGTGCTAGTGAATAAGAAACTACTAAGTCAAACAAAAACACACCTAGTTCTATACACTTTTCTCTGCCAAACACAACAACAACAAGGATGCCTCGGCCAAGAACAAGAACACTTCAACTCTTTTTTTTTTATTTTTCGTCTAAGAGAGCCCAAGATTAATAGTGTAGGAACAAAATCAGCCTTATCTCTGATACCAAATGATACCAAACAGTATCTAAGAAGGCTCAAATCAGTCCACAACAAGCACAAAATAGTCCATCAGATACTAGACACCAATGACAACAAGAAAGCAAAACAAACTTAAGAGACAATGGATAATTAACTTGACATAAAGAGAACACATAAGATAGGAACTAAGGAGTATATTAAACTCAAAAACCCCTACAAACATGTAAACTAACACCAAGTTCTTACATTGAACCCAAGAGGAACTCGGTTCACTCAAGAACTCATGTTTCTAGCCAATAAACAACACAATGGAACCTTTACTTGTGAGGTCAAGTTTTGGGTGGTATACTCTCTCGAGAGAGGAATGAGTTTCAAAATATTACAACTTGAATAATGAACTAACTAAAGAAAAAAAGACCAAGAGAATTCTATATATAGTCTAATACAAAAGTGATGAGAAAAGACCCCTCTACCCTTAACAAAAAGGGGCGGGTTTGGAGTGCAACTTGGGAAGACTTGGTGTGTTTTAAAACACCTAAGGAAAGTCTTCACATGTCAATGCGTACACTCCCTTGGGTGGTTTCAAAACATTCTCAAACATGTCCATTTTCATAAACGTACCTTGAAGCCTTTGTAAGTCCCGAGCCCATGACACCCATATCAAGATAATAACAACATGGAATCAAAAGGCCCTACGCGGATTCACTATATTAAGAGAAAAATAATAAGATTACAAGATAGATGGATATATAACTTGACATATAATATTCTAGAATCTAAGAACCCTAACATGTATCAATTAAAGGACCCTAAGACTAGAAGATATCAACACCAAGTTCTTACTTAGATCAAGAGGAACTCAATGACCTCAATACCCTAAGTGATACAAGCATAAAGAGCACAAGGTTTACAAGGTCTTGTAGAAGGTTCAAGCTTCAAATTGTCAAAGGATCAAGTCTCGGATTTGCAAGTGCTTGAAGACCTTTTGTGATACGGTTAGGACAGCCACACGGCCTTTCACACGAAGCCAAGCTCGGGAATTACAAAAACTCCAAGCTTTGTTCATGCAAATGGCCGTGTGTGAGTTGGTGATTGAACCAACCAAGGACTTAAACGTTTTTATGTGTGAAGAGGGGTCCTAATGTGTAATAAACTACTCTCCAAGGTTGGCACAAGAAGCAAGGGCGGATGAGTCATTTTACCCCTTTCCTTTTGTAGTATAAATAGAAGATGTGAGAGAGTTATTAGGGAGTTTTTGGAAATCTGATTTTGTAACCTAAAATATCACAACATTTCCTCTCTCTTCCACTCTTGGAGCCGCCTCCAACATCTCACAAGTAGAGGAATACTTGTGTTGTATCTTTGGCTAGAAACAAGGGTTTTGGGGTCTTTGAGTGCCTCTTGGTCCTTGTAAGAACTTGGTGTTTACATTCTCTAGACTTAGGGTCCTCTCTTGATGTTAGGGTTCTTAGTATCTTGAATGTTATATGTCAAGTTATCTATCTTTTCTTTATCTTGTTGTTGTTGTTGTTGTTAATTTTGTTATCTTTAAAGACTAGTGAAGCCGTGTGGGGCTACTTCGATTCACTAGCATTCTTGTTCATCTATTTGCTCTCTTGTTGTGTGCTGAAAACTGAAAATGGAACTTGTTGTTCTTGTGTTGTTGGACTGAAATCCGAACCTACTTGTAACTCTTGGTGTTGTTGGTTTGATCTTGTATCATTTGGTATCAAAGCAAGACCGGTTGTGTTCCAACATAACCCATCTTGGGCTAGTTCACGGTCTAAACAAGCAATACCAAAGGGAAGTTCTGAAAAAATCTGTCCATTAAAAGTTGAAAACCGAGAATGATGTTGCATGTCTAGACCTAGGCGTTATTTTGCTTGTTTAGTGAGTTTCTAGTGTTGGTTTCTTTCTCACCAACACTAAGGTGTCTAGATCCGAAAGTTGAGCTTGAAAACTTGAACATGGAGTAGTGACTTGAAGTGGCCGAAGGTTGTATGTTGTTGATGAGCAAAAGAAAATCGGTGGTTATGTGTTATGTGCTAAAGAAGTTGATGAAGTTTGTTGAGGTGTTCATTTTTTTTGAACTTGTTCATCTTGTTCATCTTGTTGTGTGCTCAAGTTGTAAGACAAGTTATAAAGTTGTTGTGAAAGACTTGCACCCCTCACCCTCTAGTCTTGTCAATCACTTTTTCCCTAATTCAAGGAGCCTTGTTTTGTGGGATTGGTCAACCAAACACCACTTTCTTGAGTTTGAAAAGGTTGAAAGACTACAAGATTTTATTTTTCCCACCAAAACATTTTGCAAACTATAACAAGTTGTGTGAATATTAACACAAAACAAAAACAAAAAAAAAAAGATAAGAGGAACGGGTGGAACCATTGCATGCTGCCACATCACTATAAGCTCAACTTAGGATATTCTTTGGTTGCAAATTGTTGATCCTTGGTTTCCCTTAATTGGTCCTAGAACTAATTAACAAACTAGTACATTCCTACTAGGTTGTCAACTAGTTCCTTGAACCGTTTGTTCGTGTCAACGATTATTTGAGTGCTTTTATTCGTTTGAATGAGTTGCTGATTTTTGATTCTAGTCCGGCAAGAATTCTTTGAGTCTTCAAACAAGAATCCATTCCGGATAAGAGCTCACTCATACCTTGAAAATTTCACGGTTACTAGCCAATTATACAACACTTGTGGAACACGAACTTGTGGTGAACTAAAGCGGATAATATCTTGACAATGGAAGGAGCTACGTCTCATAATGCGGATACTAATGCCCTTGATTCTATGAGGGTCACTCTTGAGGCCGTTACCCGGACACTTGAAAGGTTGAATTCTGAATTTGGGGCCGTGAGAGGGGACTTGGCAGCCATAAAGGGGGAAGTGTCGACTATTAGTGGGAGATTAGAACAAGTGGAGAGTCAAAGGAACTCTCGTCCTTCTACTCCTCTACACGTATCTACCAATGGTCATGATAGGACCTCCTCCGCAACCATCACCCCCGAAACAGTCCACCAAATGCTAAATGCACCCCAAGCTCCACTAAATACCGCAAGTCAAACTACCTATTTTCCTCCAAACCGAGACTCCACTAGACCACTACATTTCCAAGCCCCTCCAATTCCACAAGAGGGATTTGGACGACAAGTACCTCCACTAAATCCGAACCTTCCATTCCAAGCTCCATTAACCCAAAGACCGCAAATTCCAAATCCTCCGACTCAAAACGGCCAAGGCCGACCAGCCCACTTTGAAGGATACGGTAGAGGGGAGTATGAAGGAGATGGAGCCTTTGATGATGCTTATATGAGGGAGGAGGAGTTAAGAGGGGGTCGAGGAGAACCTAGGAGATACCGGGGGTATGGAGATAGGGGAAACCGACACCAAGAGAGAGACGTAGGCATCAACACCATCAAGTTGAGCCTACCCATCTTTAAGGGTGAAAGTGATCCCGAGGCCTACTTAACTTGGGAATCGGCTTGTGACAAAGTTTTCCAAGTTAATGACATCTCGGACGAAAAGAAGAGTTGCTACGCTATAGCTCACCACGAGGGCTATGCTAACACTTGGTGGGAGTATGTTAAACGATTTGGTAATGAATTAGTCGATGGGCAGCCACCACCTTGGTTTCGGTTGAGGTATTTGATGAGACAACGATACCTTCCCGAGAGATATCGTCATGAGTTGCTTGCTAGGTTATATGGCTTGCGGCAAGGGGGCAAGAGTGTGATGGCCTATTTTGACGAGTTCCAACAACTCATGTTGAAACTTGATCATCGTGGGGAGCAAATCAGTCATGACATCATCCGGTTCAAGTGTGGGTTGAACAAAGAGATCTCCACTCATTTGACCCTTCATCGGTTTGAAACCATCGACGGTATATTCCAAGCGGCCCTAGAGATTGAAAGGGAACTTAAGGAGAGATCATCCTTCAAGGCAAGGGTACAAGCTCCCTCGGGTTGGCCCAAAAACAAGGACCAACCCGCCCCTACGAAGCTGCCCGAGTCCAAAACAGTCCACTACGAGTCCAAAACAGTCCCTAAATTCCCTCCGAAACCGGAGGCTCACAAATATCCCAACCCAAAGGGATTCCAATGCTTCAAGTGCCAAGGTTGGGGGCATAAGGCCAATGAATGTCCGAACCGGCGCAATGTGATCCTACGAGAAGGGAAAGTGTACTACCTTGGTGAGGAAGTGGTTTCCGAAAGGGGGGAGGATGAGGCCGAGCCTCAAGATGGAGAGGAAGCTGAAAATGGGCCGAATGATGATGAATTAGATGGTAGTGAAGATGCCTATCCACAAGAAGGGGAGTGTGTGGTTCCTAACTTTGTGGTTAGACGTGTCATGATTAGTAAGGCGATAGGTGACCCGAGTCAAAGGGAAAATCTATTCCATACTAAGTGTCTTGTAAAGGGGAGTGTGTGCACCTTGGTGATTGATAGTGGTAGTTGTACGAATGTTGCGAGCCAAGCTATGGTAAATTTCTTGAAGCTGCCAACTACACCACACACTAGTCCTTACAAGCTACAATGGTTGAACGATTGTGGTGAATTAAGGGTCGCAAGGCAATGTGTGATTCGGTTTAAGGTAGGAAACTACCACGATGAAGTGCTTTGTGACGTGATCCCAATGCAAGCATGTCACTTGTTGTTAGGTAGACCATGGCAATATGATAGGTCTACTAAACACGATGGGAGGTCCAACCGGTATACGCTTGAGAAGGATGGCCGAAAGGTCACACTTCACCCTCTTTCACCCTCCCAAGTACATGAGTGGCATCAAAAGATGAGAGAGTTAAAAGGAAAGGGAAAGGAAACCGGGAAAGGAGAAAAGGGGGGGGATGCCGTAGGTAAGGAAGTAGGGCCATCCGAATCTGTCCCAACCACAAAGGAGATGGAAAACGTAGTGATGTTGGCTAGGAGGAAAGAACTCTTCGTGGACCATGATGAAAACAAGCCGATGTTACTGTTGGCCCATTGTTTTAATACTAACCCCACTAATTCTTCCATTTCCCCTTTGATTTCTTGTGCGTTGCAGGAGTATGAAGATGTATTTCCTCAAGAACTTCCGCAAGGATTGCCCCCACTTCGGGGAATTGAGCACCAAATTGATTTGGTGCCGGGTTCACAACTTCCAAACAAACCGGCCTATAGGAGCAATCCCATGGACACTAAGGAGCTTGAGAGGCAAGTTGAGGAGCTTCTCAACAAGGGATACATCAAGGAAAGCATGAGTCCGTGTGCTGTTCCGGTGCTTTTGGTACCAAAGAAGGACGGAACTTGGCGCATGTGCGTCGATTGTAGAGCCATCAACAAAATCACTATAAGGTATCGTCATCCAATTCCTAGACTAGATGATATGTTAGATGAGCTCCACGGATCTTGTTTGTTTTCTAAAGTGGACCTTAGGAGCGGCTATCACCAAATTCGCATGCAACCCGGTGATGAGTGGAAGACCGCATTCAAGACCAAATTCGGTCTATATGAGTGGCTGGTCATGCCCTTCGGCCTTACCAATGCTCCTAGCACATTTATGAGGCTAATGAATCATGTAATGAAGCCTTATATTGGAAAGTTTGTGGTGGTTTACTTTGATGATGTGTTGGTGTATAGTAAATCTATTAATGATCATGTAATGCATTTGAGATGTGTGTTTGATGTGCTCCGAAAGGAGAAGCTGTATGCCAACATGGAGAAGTGTTCTTTTGGTGTTGATAAAGTTATATTCTTGGGTTTTGTCGTGAGCTCACGGGGTGTGGAAGTGGACGATTCCAAGATAGACTCTATCCGAAGTTGGCCGACCCCTAAAACTATTGGAGAAATCCGAAGTTTCCACGGGTTGGCAAGCTTTTATAGGAGGTTTGTCAAAGGATTTAGTTCCATAGCAGCCCCCTTGACCGAGGTAATTAGAAAGGACGGACCCTTTAAATGGGGTGATGAGCAAGCTAGGGCTTTTGAGGCCTTGAAAGCTACGCTCATCTCGGCGCCTTTATTGCAATTGCTCGATTTTGATAAGATGTTTGAAATAGAGTGTGATGCTAGTAAAGTTGGTATCGGGGCTGTTTTGATGCAAGAAGGTAAGCCCGTTGCTTATTTCAGTGAAAAGCTCAAAGGGGCAACTCTTAATTACTCAACTTATGATTTGGAGTTGTACGCCCTTGTTAGAGCTTTGGGAAATTGGCAACATTATTTGTGGCCTAAGGAGTTTGTGATACGAACGGATCATGAGTCGTTGAAACACCTTAAGAGCCAAGACAAGTTGAATAGGCGTCATGCTAAGTGGATTGAGTTCATCGAGACTTTCCCTTATGTAATTCATTACAAAAGGGGAAAGGAAAATGTTGTTGCCGATGCCTTGTCTAGGAAGCATGTGCTTGTTGCTACCTTGTCTTCGAAATTGATGGGTTTTGAGAGCTTGCGGTTGTTGTATCCCGAGGATCCTACCTTTGCTCCTATTTTTAGGGAATGCGAAGAGTGGGGAAGGGACCGTTGGCTCAAGGAGAATAACCATTCCTCCTACTCTCGGTTCGATGGGTATTTGTTCAAAGGGAGGAGGTTGTGTGTTCCTTCTAGTTCTTGGAGGGAATTATTTGTAAGGGAGGCCCATGACGGAGGCCTCATGGGTCACTTTGGGGTAGACAAGACCCTCGGAATCTTAGAGGAGAACTTCTATTGGCCCAAAATGCGCAAAGACGTCACTAAAATTTGTAGTCAATGCGTGGCCTGCCGGAGTGCGAAATCTCGTCTCTTACCCCAAGGATTATACACCCCACTCCCTACTCCCCTTAGGCCTTGGTTGGACATCTCGATGGATTTTGTTTTGGGGCTGCCAAGGACTAGAAAGGGCCGAGATAGCATTTTTGTTATTGTTGATAGATTCTCTAAAATGGCTCATTTTATTCCATGTACTAAAACTGAGGATGCTAGTAGTGTAGCTTCATTATTTGTTGAACATGTTGTCAAGCTTCACGGGGTACCGAGGACTATTGTGAGCGATAGGGACTCCAAGTTCCTAAGTCTCTTTTGGAAGTCCATGTGGGGTAGGCTTGGAATGAAGTTACTTTTCTCCACGTCTTGCCACCCACAAACCGATGGCCAAACGGAGGTAGTAAATAGAACCTTAGGGTCTATGCTACGTTCTATGGTTAAAGGTAAACTGACTTCATGGGAAGATCACCTACCCTTAGTGGAATTTGCCTACAACCGGGTAATACATTCGAGCACGGGAATGACTCCCTTTGAATGTGTTTACAGCCTGAATCCCCTTACCCCTTTAGATCTCACTCCTTTGTCTAGTGATCTCATGACCAGCTTAGATGGAAGCAAAAGAGCCGAGGCAATGAAGAAAATGCATGAGACGGTGCGGATCAAGCTTGAAAAGAAGAATCAAGAGATAGCCAAAAGGGCAAACAAAGGGAGAAGAAGGCTTGTGCTTGAACCCGGAGATTGGGTGTGGGTGCATCTTCGAAAAGACCGGTTTCCAGCTCATAGGAAGTCCAAATTGCTGCCAAGGGGTGATGGTCCTTTCCAAGTACTTGAGAGGATCAATGACAACGCCTACAAGATTGACCTTCCACCGGAATATCAAGTGCACAACACTTTCAACGTTGGTGATCTCTCCCTCGTGGATGCAGTTGAAGATGACCAAATGCTGAATTTGAGGCCAAATTCCTCTCAAGATGGAGAGGATGATACGGTTAGGACAGCCACACGGCCTTTCACACGAAGCCAAGCTCGGGAATTACAAAAACTCCAAGCTTTGTTCATGCAAATGGCCGTGTGTGAGTTGGTGATTGAACCAACCAAGGACTTAAACGTTTTTATGTGTGAAGAGGGGTCCTAATGTGTAATAAACTACTCTCCAAGGTTGGCACAAGAAGCAAGGGCGGATGAGTCATTTTACCCCTTTCCTTTTGTAGTATAAATAGAAGATGTGAGAGAGTTATTAGGGAGTTTTTGGAAATCTGATTTTGTAACCTAAAATATCACAACATTTCCTCTCTCTTCCACTCTTGGAGCCGCCTCCAACATCTCACAAGTAGAGGAATACTTGTGTTGTATCTTTGGCTAGAAACAAGGGTTTTGGGGTCTTTGAGTGCCTCTTGGTCCTTGTAAGAACTTGGTGTTTACATTCTCTAGACTTAGGGTCCTCTCTTGATGTTAGGGTTCTTAGTATCTTGAATGTTATATGTCAAGTTATCTATCTTTTCTTTATCTTGTTGTTGTTGTTGTTGTTAATTTTGTTATCTTTAAAGACTAGTGAAGCCGTGTGGGGCTACTTCGATTCACTAGCATTCTTGTTCATCTATTTGCTCTCTTGTTGTGTGCTGAAAACTGAAAATGGAACTTGTTGTTCTTGTGTTGTTGGACTGAAATCCGAACCTACTTGTAACTCTTGGTGTTGTTGGTTTGATCTTGTATCATTTTGGAACCATTACAAAGCTTTGTCCAAATTGAAGAGAGAAGGAGGGATTTCTACATCACATAGGCGCCTCAACTAAGGGTATTGTGGTCTTTTAAGACCTTCCTTTTTCACTCCAAAGGAGCACCTTTCATTAAGGGCATTTTAGTTATTGTTATGTAATAGTATAAATAGATGTAACGCCCTAAATTCCGTTGGGGCGGTCAGGCACCCATTTTGGGAGCACCAACTCGTAACCATGTACTTTTCATGCATGTAACTATGGCATTCAAAGGTTCTGCTAGTATGGGTATGATGCATTGATAAAACAAACCATGTAAGTAAGTCCAAACCTACATATACAACGTTAAAAGAACACAATACTACCACACTTAACTTCACATTAGTCTGCAAAGCCTCTAAAAGACACATGGACTTAGTTAAGGTCAGGACAAACCCCGCCTTGCTCATAACTACAATACAATACCCTAATATATATATAACAGACTCGAAAAGCTTCGAATCAACTTGGAGCTCACCAATAGCAGTTGGATGTCCTGTGCTCCTACTGGGGTGGTCTACTAGCTGGAGTACCTGTACCTACGGCATAAAACATAGTGTCCCCCCGAAAGGTGTCAATACAAAGAGTGTACTGAGTATGTACGACATGAAGTGACTATATATAAGACAAGAGCTCTACAAAATCAGTTATCAGTATAACTATAAAGATAAGGATAGAATACCAACTTTGTTGTGCTTATGGGATCATGTACATTACATCCTTCACTTTGCTTTATTCTTCTTTACTTTATAAGATTATAAGGCATAATACAAATGACCAGATGATAGTGGTAAAAGAGGATGACCCATGGCATTATAACCCATTGGATACGTTCCTCATAAGTACACAAATCAGGATCGCCCAATGCTACACTTTCCTTTTGCCCCTGGGATACCACCCATAATGTTGGGATAGACCCATGCTAGTTGTTTCTTCCACCCCTGGGATACCACCCAAAATATATATAGAATCACTTCAGATCATTCTTTTCATATTTAAAGTTGTTGTTTTGGTGGTCATGTATTAGATTTGGAACTTTGAACCAGTAGCAAAAGGTATGCAAATATGCACTAGATGCAGTAGCAATAAGGTAGAATACAACAATAATAGAAATATAACACATAGGAGCTTAACTAACATCATGGGTCATGTTGACTAAGAGAACAACTCGTAAGGCTTATTTCTGAAAGCACCAATATCATACTAGTATTTAGAAAGGAAAATGGACAGATCTAGTAACAAACACATCTTTAGGTGCTTTAACAACCTAACAAGTTAGAATAAGGTTGTTAACCACCTTGGGGGTTGTACGTTGTAGTTATGTATAACTTGAAAGGAAGAACACTTAGGAAGCTTACTTTGTAACAAAGGAGTTAGATTCATGCCAAAGAGTATAGGATCGATGAACCATACATACCTTGCTGCACAACTGATCACACTTTCACTTAAATCTTCCCTTTTAGATTACTAATCTACAATAGCATAAGACTAGTATTAGTAGCTAATTAACATATTCATGCCATTTAAACTTACTAAAACAGTAACCGGGTAGTAACCCACAATCAACTAATCCAAGGGTGTTCTCTCAACCTCGTTCTTCTCCAATTACATTCACACGTGATGTAACTTCTTATAAGATTCCCTTAACAGTTTTGTCTTTATTACACTCTTAAAACAGTATATCAAATGATGTGGTGATACCTTACAACCCCAAGAAGACACAAAACAGCCCCCAAAAACGTCACAAAACACCACACAAACCGAGAGCCCAAAGAATCAAGTCTCGGCCAAGAATAAAAACACAAGAATGAAAAGAAAATCCGAGAATGCTTCAACAATGGAGAGATAATAACGTGTATAACCACACCAAAACAGCAACAACACTACATTAATGTGATAAACAATAAGCTTACAATAACACCAACCAACTATTACAAGAAGACAAGAAACAACTACTACAAGATGAAAATAAAAGTAAAGGGATAGATAGTTAGACAAAGGTGGTGTAAATCCAAGTAACCAAAGATTACATAAAACTCTAAGACCCCTAACACCTCCACACACAATCACCCTTGAATTGCTATCTTAGTTATAAGATTTGGTTTGCCTCAAGTAGAGAGAGGACTTTGATGTTTCAAATGTCAAGACTTACAACAATAATCAACTAAGTCATGAAAATCCCTAATACTAAACTATATATAGTCTTCTTATTACATAAAAGATGAAATGACCAAAAGACCCTCAATGAAAAGGGAGCGCTTCTCTAGTGTAATCAATGAGCAAATAGGGCGGCTTTGGTGTGTCTTTGATCCTTCTCACGTCTCAACATTGAACATCCTAGGATGATACTTTGCTGCACTTGTACACACGTTAATCTTCATAGTCACACTTGTATCATCCTCTCCATCTTGAGAGGAATTTTCCCTCAAATTCAAGCAATCATCACCGGCACTCTTTTCATCATCTCTTCATTGCTCTTCTTAAGGTTAGGATGTTCAACCAAGGGTCCCATGATATCATCAAGCATTCTCCTTAGATTTATATGTTCTACAACCTTCACATAAGGATATTTGATACTAGGAAAAGTGCTAGTATCTCGGTTAGTAATCAACAAAGAGTCCTTGTGGGCAAATCCCACAATCCCAACTTTTGGCTTCTCTCCTTCTTCATCCTCCTCACTCTCGACTTCTTCTTCCATACCCTCACTAAGCATGACTTTCCTTGCCATATACATAGGCACTATAATATCACCTTAAAACGACCAAACATCTTTCTCATCCCCCTTCTTTGGCTCCTCAGGTTCTATCTTCTCTCCATCTTGAGATTGATCATCAATATCCTTCGGTTCAAGTCCCACCTCCTCCCCAAGAAAGTATAATTTTCCCTCCCTTAGGATCACATTTCTCCAATTTGGACACTCGTTAGCCTTGTGTCACCAACCTTGGCATTTAAAGCATTGAAAGCCCTTAGAACTAGAAGAGAAATGCGGTTTACCTTCATTTCTCGGAGGGTACCTTTGGTGAGCCTTGATTTCAGCTTGTGTAGCCTTGTCCTCGGTTTTATCCACATTGTATGGGTTATTTTGTACTTGTGCCAACCCGAGGGATATTTCCACTTTGAGCTTGACACTCGATTTCTCCCGCAATTCCTTCTCAACTTCCAAGGCGGCTTGGAAGATGGCATCAATGGTGTCAAACTTGTGAAGTGTCAACCGTAAGGCAATGTCCCTATTCAACCCCACCTTGAATCAAATGATGTCATAGCTTACTTGCTCCCCTCGGTGATCAAGTTTCAAAATGAGTTATTGGAATTCATCATAGTAAGCCATGACGCTTTTGTTCCCTTGCCTCAAGTTATACAACTTAGCAAGGATATCTTGATGGTAACTCTCGGGTAAGTACCTTTGTCTCATGAGGTACCTTAAACTAAACCAAGAAGGGATCTGTCCCTCAATCAAAACATTTCCAAATCGCTTCACATACTCCCACCACGTAGTAGCATAACCCTCAAAATATACAATCGCATAAAAACTTTTTTTCTCCTCGGTAAGGTCATTAACTTAGAAGATTCTCTCACAAGTGGACTCCCAAGCTAGAAATTCTTCCGGATCACTCTCACCTTTGAATGTTGGAAACCCCACCTTGATGGTATTTAGACCTACATCACGGTTTGGGTTCCCTTGTTGGTTCCAAAGACCAACTCTTCCTTCTCGGCCATGAACTTCCCTTGGATCACCTTGCTTACCCCTCATCTCCTCCTTTCTCATGTAAACATCATAATATGGTCTATAACCAGCATGTTGTTCTCCTCTACCATACCCCTCAACATGGACGGGTCTATTTAGGTTAAGTGGAACTTGTAGAGGAAGGATTGGATTTGGATAGTGAGGTCTTTGGTTAAGTGGATTTTGGATGGGAGGGATCGGGTTTGGTGGTGGTATTTGGGTTCCAAGTCCTTCTTGTTGGACTTGGTGAAGTGGAGGGTGGCTTGGTCTATCATTATCTCAGATTTGGGAGTGAGGGTTGGTTTGATTTGTCGTAATAGATGGATATAGCATTTGGTACATGGCCTCGGGAGTACTAGTTGCTAAAATATGTTGAGGGGTAGAAGGTTGGCTTATTTGGCTTTCCACTATCTCCAATCTCCCACCCATTATTGATACTTCACCCTTCATTGATACCATATTCGAGTCTAATTTTTCAATACCCGTGGTCATCCTAGCTATGTCTCGGGACATAGCTTCAAGGCGAGCCAAAATGATACTAGTAGCATTGTGATCCCCCATGGGTTGAGAGTGTGAGATCTCGGGTTCCATAGCACCAAAAACAATCTACAATGTCACACACAATACACCAACAAAGGTTCAAGTCTTTGAACCGCAAGCAACAACACCACACAAACGGTAACAAGAAAACTAAACAAGTTTACAAGACAAAAACACACTTTGTTATTGAAGAGAATTTGTTCCAAGACTTTGATGTTCAATAATACACCTTTGAGGAAGATATTTCGGCTATGGTATAAGCTTACAAGACTTGAGACTCTCTTTTCAAGATTCAAAACTTTTCCACCAACTTTCTACCAACTTGCACTCTTTTGGCAAGGCAACTTTTTGGGATAGTCTTGTCTCTTTCCTCTTTTGTCTAAGTTTGAAAAGTGCCTTACTCTTTTTTGGAGGGCTCTTTTTCTTTTTCTACTTTGGTGTTGTCTTGGATTGTTTTCAAGACAAACACAAAGTCTTATACTTATTTTCTCTCTTCAAGATCAAACAACAACTTCTTCAACACAACACAAGAACACAAGATGAACACCACCACCACCAACAAGAAACCATCCACTTAACACCACAACACATTCGGAATCTTGCTCAAGAACTTGGGTGGTAGACTCAATAAGTGTTGAGGAGAAAGGGAACCAACACTAGAAACAAACTACGACAACAAAACACACTCAAATCAAGACATAAATCACGGCCTAACACAACAACAATAAGAAGAACACCCGGCCTAGAACAAAACACTTCAACACTTTTTTTTTACTAAGAGAGCCCAAGATTGGTAGTGTAGGAACACAACCAGCCTTGACTCTGATACCAAATGATACCTTACAACCCCAAGAAGACACAAAACAGCCCCCAAAAACGTCACAAAACACCACACAAATCGAGAGCCCAAGGAACCAAGTCATGGCCAAGAATAACAACACAAGAATGAAAAGAAAATCCGAGAATGCTTCAACAATGGGGAGATAATAACGTGTATAACCACACCAAAACAGAAACAACACTACATTAATGTGATGAACAATAATATTTCAATAACACCAACCAAAAATTACAAGAAGACAAGAAACAACTACTACAAGATGAAAACAAAAGTAAAGGGATAGATAGTTAGACAAAGGTGGTGTAAATCCTAGTAACCAAAGAGTACATAAAACTCTAAGACCCCTAGCCCCTCCACTCACGATCACCTAACTCTTATGATGACACACGGGAGGATTTGACCACTCAAGCACCAAGGTTTCTAAAAAACAAGCAATTACAAGAGATTCCACCCTTGAATTGCTACTCTAGTTACAAGTTTCGGTTTACCTCAAGTAGAGAGAGGACTTTGATGTTTCAAATGTCATGACTTACAACAATAATCAACTAAGTCATGAAAATCCCTAATACTAAACTATATATAGTCTCCTTATTACATAAAAAATGAAATGACCAAAAGACCCTTAATGAAAAGGGGGCGCCCCTCTAGTGTAATAAGTGAGCAAATAGGGCGGCTTTGGTGTGTCTTTGGTCCTTCTCACATCTCAACATTGAACTTCCTAGGATGATACTTTGCTGCACTTGTACACACATTGATCTTCATAGTCGCACTTGTATTATCTCTCCAAATGATACCTTACAACCCCAAGAAGGCACAAAATAACGCCCAAAATATCACAAAACACCACACAAACTGAGAGCCCAAGGAACCAAGTCTCGGCCAAGAATAACAACACAAGAATGAAAAGAAAATTCGATAATGCTTCCACAATGGAGAGATAATAACGTGTATAACCACAACAAAATAGCAACACTACATTAATGTGATGAACAATAAGCTTACAATAACACCAACCAACTATTACAAGAAGACAAGAAACAACTACTACAAGATGAAAACAAAAGTAAAGGGATAGATAGTTAGACAAATGTGGTGTAAATCCTAGTAACCAAAGAGTACATAAAACTCTAAGACCCCTAACACCTCCACACACGATCACCTAACTCTTATGATGACACAAGAGAGGATTTGACCACTCAAGCACCAAGGTTTCTCAAAAACAAGCAATTACAAGAGATTCCACCCTTGAATTGCTAGCTTAGTTACAAGTTTAGGATTGCCTCAAGTAGAGAGAGGACTTTGGTGTTTCAAATGTCAAGACTTACAAAAATAATCAACTAAGTCATGAAAATCCCTAATACTAAACTATATATAGTCTCCTTATTACATAAAAGATGAAATGACCAAAAGACCCTTAATGAAAAAGGGGCGCCCCTCTAGTGTAATAAATGAGCATATAGGGCGGCTTTGGTGTGTCTTTGATCCTTCTCACATCTAAACATTGAACTTCCTAGGGAGATACATTTCTGCACTTGTACACATGTTGATCTTCATAGTCGCACTTATATCATCCTCTCCATCTTGAGAGGAATTTGCCCTAAATTCAAGTAATCATCACCAACACTCTTTTCATCATCTCTTCATTGCTCTTCCTAAGGTTAGGATTTTCAACCAAGGGTCCCATGATATCATCAAGCATGCTCCTTCGATTTATATGTTCTACAACCTGCACATAAGAAGATTTGATACTAAGCAAAGTTCTAGAATCTCTGTTAGTAATCAACAAAGAGTCCTTGTGGGCAAATCCCACAATCCCAACTCTCGGCTTCTCTCTTTCTTCATCCTCCTCACTCTCGGCTTCTTCTTCCATACCCTCACTAAGCATGACTTTCCTTGCCATATACATAGGCACTACAATATCACCTTCACACGGCCAAACATCTTCCTCATCCCTCTCTCCTTTGGCTCCTCGAGTTCTACCTTTTCTCTATCTTGAGATTGATCATCAATCTCCTTCAGTTCAAGTCCCACCTCCTCCCCAAGAAAGTACAATTTTCTCTCCCTTAGGATCATATTTCTCCAATTTGGACACTCGTTAGCCTTGTGTCCCCAACCTTGGCATTTAAAACATTAAAAGCCCTTAGAACTAGAAGAGAAATGCGGTTTACCTTCATTTCTCGGAGGGTACCTTTGGTGAGCCTTGTTTTCAGCTTGTGCAGCCTTGTCCTCGGTTTTATCCACATTGTATGGGTCATTTTTGTCCTTGTTCCAACCCGAGGGAGATTGCCCTTTGAGCTTGACACTCGGTTTCTCTCGTAATTCCTTCTCAACTTCCAAGGCGGCTTGGAAGATGGCTTCAATGGTGTCAAACTACTGAAGTGTCAACCGTAAGACAATTTTCTTATTCAACCCCACCTTGAATCGAACGATGTCATGTCTTACTTGCTCCCCTCGGTTATTAAGTTTCAAAATGAGTTGTTGGAATTCATCATAGTAAGCCACGACGCTTTTGTTTCCTTGCCTAAAGTTATACAACTTAGCAAGGATATCTTGATGGTACCTTTGTCTCATGAGGTACCTTAACCTAAACCAAGGAGGGGTCTGCCCCTAAATCAACACATTTCCAAATCGCTTCACATACTCCCACCACGTAGTAGCATAACCCTCAAAATATGCAATCGCATAACAACTCTTTTTCTCCTCGGTAAGGTCATTAACTTGGAAGATTCTCTCACAAGTGAATCCCAAGCTAGAAATTCTTCTTGATCACTCTCTCCTTTGACTGTTGGATGCCCCACCTTGATGGTACATAGACCTACATCATGGTTTTAGTTCCCTTGTTGGTTCCAAAGACCAACTCTTCTTTCTCGGCCGTGAACATCCCTTGGAACACCTTGCCTACCCCTCATATCCTCCCTTCTCATGTAAACATCATAATATGGTCCATAACCAGTGATACGGGACAAACAAGAGAACACAAAACAACTCCAAAACATCCACTAATCTGAAGGATTTGAGGACTAAGATGGGGACCACTCTCGGATTCGCTACAACCACACAATAACAAGATAAAGAGGTGTGTTTTCAACACCAAAACAGTCACAATACACAATGAACAAGATGAACACAATGATTACAAAATTAGATTCAACAAAGACACAAAATAGTCCACTACAATGCTGAAATGTAAAGATAGATAGATAGACCAAATGAGGCAATAATATTAACAACCCAAGAATTGTTACACTCTTGGACCTTTAATACTACACACAACACTAACCTATCTCCTACGTAGGAACAAGAGGGACCTTGATCTCTCAATGCACCCAACGTTTCCAAGCATGAATCCAACACGAAAGATTCCACCCTCAAGTTGAAAATCCTAGTTACATGGATTTCGGCTATGGGAGCCTTTCTCATAAGAGAGAAATGTTTCTAAGTGTGATACAACATCAATATTCAGCCAAGTCTCCCTAACAAATGACCTAAAAGGTTCCTTATATAGTAGTTTACAAACAAGGTGTGAAATGTCCAAAATGACCCCTTAGTCTCAAGTCTTCAAGTGGGTGTCCTTGGAGAGCATTATATGGACGGTTTTGGACCATTTTTAAGTCCTCATTTGCACTTCACTTTCACACTCCAAATCTCGGGTTCAATACATCTCACAAACATGCATCCTCGTGGTCGTACCCGTATCATCCTCCCCTTCTTGAAAAGGATTCGACCTCAAATCCATGCCTTGCAAAATCAAGTGAAGACAAACAAGCACACATCCTCATGACATGAGGGTTAGGGTTAGCAAAATACACATATCAATATGCCATGCCGAGGTGGAACAAGCTTGAAGTACATCCATGGATCCTTTGTGTTGAACATAAAAAACTTAGTACAAATGTCACAAAGGAAGTGGCTATGACGAACATCAATAAATAATGAGCATGGGCCGAGAAAACTCCTACCATACCCTAAGATGGTACCGGGATCGAATGGGAGAAGTAGCCATGGACATGGGTTTCGGCCACTCTCACTTTCCCCTAAGGTGTCGTCCTCAAAATTAGGCATACCCTCTAGATCATTAGTGGAAATATCATGAGCACGAAGAGAGTAGAGAAAGGTGTCACACAAGCTAACTTCAGCTCTGGTGTCCGTATGCATGTACTCACTAGCTTCAAGTCCATCACCACTTGTATGCGCAACATAGGGAACACATAAAGAAGAAGTAGATAGAATTTCTAAGCATGCACCACCTTTTATTTCAAGAGAATAATCCCCACATAGATATAAATCACCATGGGCAGCAAAAGAATCATTCATAAAAACATTCTTACAAGAACAATCACATTTCGGGTTTCCCAAGAAATCAAGCAAATCATGGTCATCTTCACCTGATTGACTATTCCTTTTCAAGACTACACATTCCCTACCCTTAAGAGTACTCTCATCTTCCAAGAAGAGATTTCCATCTTGAGGAGGAATGTTGTCACACCATAGTGGGTTAGCATATAGGCTATAGCTTTCAAGACAAGCCATGCCGTCAACATCACTTGCACCACTAGGTTCATTAGGAGTAAATAAACCATCTTCAAACAAGACATTGTGCCTAAAGAGTGAATTATCTAACCCGCGGATAGATTTGGAACTTTCACTCTCTAAGGAATCATTATCAAGTTTCAAAGATATGGCAAGCACATGATTAACCCTATGAGCCAAACAAACATTAGCATCATTACAACAATATAGGCTCATAGGTTCACTCCTTTTTCCTTGGCCAACATCTTTAAATCCTTCACTCTCTTGAGATTCATTAATCACATCACACATATCCTCAAGTGGTGGGCAAGTTTTACTCACAAGTTGGGCAGCAACTTCCTCCGGGAAGCTCTCAACGCAAGGTGCTTGGACAATTGGATTTTGTGGGTATAGTTTGGGTAGCAATTGGCGTATAATTTCAATGTGCCGTTTCATATCTTCAATATTGTCATTGATACGATCACATGTGGCATTGAAATTATGGGCAGCCATTGTGATACGGTTGGGGCAGCCTCCACAGGTACACGGCCTTTCACACGAAGTCAAGCTCGGGAATTACAAGAACTCCAAGCTTTGTTCATGCAAATGGCCGTGTGTGAGTTGGTGATTGAACCAACCAAGGACCTAAACGTTTTTATGTGTGAAGAGAGGTCTTAATGTGTAATAAACTACTCTTCAAGGTTGGCACAAGAAGCAAGGGCGGATGGGTCATTTTACCCCTTTTGTTTGTAGTATAAATAGAACATGTTGGAGAGTTATTCCTTAGTTTTTGAATGCTGATTTTGTAACCTAAAAACACTAAACATTTCGGCTCTCTCTTCCACTCTTAGAAGCCGTCCCGATTATCTCACAAGTAGAGGGATACTTGTGTTGTCTCTTTGGCTAGAAACAAGGGTTTTGAGGTCGTTGAGTGCCTCTTGGTCCTCGTAAGAACTTGGTGTTTATATTCATTAGACTTAGGGTCCTCTCTTGATGTTAGGGTTCTTAGTTTCTTGAATGTTATATGTCAAGTTATCTATCTTTCTTTATCTTGTTGTTGTTGTTGATTTTGTTATCTTAAAGTCTAGTGAAGCCGTGTGGGGCTCTTTTCGATTCACTAGCATTGTTATCTATCTTGTTGTTCTTGTGTTGTTGGACTGAAAAACCAAAACTTAAACTTGTTGTTCTTGTGTTGTTGGACTGAAATCCGAGCCTACTTGAAGCTCTTGGTGTTGTTGGTTTGATTTTGTATCATTTGGTATCAAAGCGAGACCGGTTGTGTTCCAACATAACCCATCTTGGGCTAGTTCACGGCTTAAACAAACAACACCAAAAAGAAATTCTGAAAATCTGTCCATTAAAAGTGACTTGAAGTGGCCGATACAAACACCTAGATCTAAACATACAACATCATTCTCGAACCAAATCTAAACATACAACATCATTCTTGGTCTCAACTTTTAATGGACAGATTTTCAGAATTTCTTTTGGTGTTGTTTGTTTAAGCCGTGAACTAGCCCAAGATGGGTTATGTTGGAACACAACCGGTCTCGCTTTGATACCAAATGATACAAAATCAAACCAACAACACCAAGAGCTTCAAGTAGGCTCGGATTTCAGTCCAACAACACAAGAACAACAAGTTTAAGTTTCGGATTTCAGTCCAACAACACAAGAACATCAAGATAGATAACAATGCTAGTGAATCGAAAAGAGCCCCACACGGCTTCACTAGACTTTAAGATAACAAAATCAACAACAACAACAAGATAAAGAAAGATAGATAACTTGACATATAACATTCAAGAAACTAAGAACCCTAACATCAAGAGAGGACCCTATGTCTAATGAATATAAACACCAAGTTCTTACGAGGACCAAGAGGCACTCAACGACCTCAAAACCCTTGTTTCTAGCCAAAGAGACAACACAAGTATCCCTCTACTTGTGAGATAATAGGGCGGCTTCTAAGAGTGGAAGAGAGAGTGAAATGTTTAGTGTTTTTAGGTTACAAAAATCAGCATTCAAAAACTAAGGAATAACTCTCTAACATGTTCTATTTATACTACAAACAAAAGGGGTAAAATGACCCATCCGCCCTTGCTTCTTGTGCCAACCTTGTAGAGTAGTTTATTACACATTAAGACCTCTCTTCACACATAAAAACATTTAGGTCCTTGGTTGGTTCAATCACCAACTCACACACGGCCATTTGCATGAACAAAGCTTGGAGTTTTTGTAATTCCCGAGCTTGGCTTCGTGTGAAAGGCCGTGTACCTGTGGAGGCTGCCCCAACCGTATCATGTTCCACATGTGTTGTATAATTGGCTAGTAACCGTGAAATTTTAAGGTATGAGTAAGCTCTTATCCAGAATGGATTCTTGTTTGGAGACTCAAAGAATTCTTGCCGGACTAGAGTCAAAAATCAGCAATTCATTCAAACGAATAAAAGCACTCAAATAATCGTTGACACGAACAAACGGTTCAAGGAACTAGTTGACAACCTAGTAGGAATGTACTAGTTTGTTAATTAGTTCTAGGACCAAGTAAGGGAAACCAAGGATCAACAATTAGCAACCAAAGAATATCCTAAGTTGAGCTTATAGTGACGTGGCAGCATGCAATGGTTCCACACGTTCTTCTACTCTTTTTTTTTTTTTGTGTTAATATTCATACAACTTGTTATAGTTTGCAAAGTGTTTTGGTGGGAAAAATAAAATCTTGTAGTATTTCAACCTTTTCAAACTCAAGAAAGTGAGGTTTGGTTGACTAATCCCACAAAACAAGGCTCCTTGAATTAGGGAAAAGTGATTGACAAGACTAGAAGGTGATGGGTGCAAGTCTTTCACAACAACTTTATAGCTTGTCTTACAACTTGAGCACACAACAAGATGAACAAGATGAACAAGTTCCCTTTCAATCTCAAGGGCCCGAGATCTAAGAACAATTCCGAGGGGGTTTGTACCCTTGCCTTGAAGGATGATCTCTCCTTAAGTTCCCTTTCAATCTCAAGGGCCGCTTGGAATATACCGTCAATGGTTTCAAACCGGTGAAGGGTCAAATGAGTGGAGATCTCTTTGTTCAACCCACACTTGAACCGGATGATGTCGTGACTGATTTGCTCCCCACGATGATCAAGTTTCAACAGGAGTTGTTGGAACTCATCAAAATAGGCCATCACACTCTTGCCTCCTTGCCGCAAGCCATATAATCTCGCAAGCAACTCATGACGATATCTCTCGGGAAGGTATCGTTGCCTCATCAAATACCTCAACCGATACCAAGGTGGTGGCTGCCCATCGACTAATTCATTACCAAATCGTTTAACATACTCCCACCAAGTGTTAGCGTAGCCCTCAAGGTGAGCTATAGCGTAGCAACTCTTCTTTTCGTCCGAGATGTCATTAACTTGGAAAACTTTGTCACAAGCCGATTCCCAAGTTAAGTAGGCCTCGGGATCACTTTCACCCTTAAAGATGGGTAGGCTCAACTTGATGGTGTTGATGCCTACGTCTCTCTCTTGGTGTCGGTTTCCCCTATCTCCATACCCCCGGTATCTCCTAGGTTCTCCTCGACCCCCTCTTAACTCCTCCTCCCTCATATAAGCATCATCAAAGGCTCCATCTCTTTCATACTCCTCTCTACCGTATCCTTCAAAGTGGGCTGGTCGGCCTTGGCCGTTTTGATTCGGAGGATTTGGAATTTGTGGTCTTTGGTTTAATGGAGCTTGGAATGGAGGGTTCGGATTTAGTGGAGGTACTTGGCGTCCAAATCCCTCTTGTGGAATTGGAGGGGCTTGGAAATGTAGTGGTCTAGTGGAGTCTCGGTTTGGAGGAAAATAGGTAGTTTGGCTTGCGGTATTTAGTGGAGCTTGGGGTGCATTTAGCATTTGGTGGACTGTTTCGGGGGTGATGGTTGCGGAGGAGGTCCTATCATGACCATTGGTAGATACATGTAGAGGAGTAGAAGGACGAGAGTTCCTTTGACTCTCCACTTGTTCTAATCTCCCACTAATAGTCGTCACTTCCCCCTTTATTGCTGCCAAGTCCCCTCTCACGGCCCCAAAGTCCGAATTCAACCTTTCAAGTGTCCGGGTAACGGCCTCAAGAGTGACCCTCATAGAATCAAGGGCATTAGTATCCACACTATGAGACGTAGTTCCTTCCATTGTCAAGATATTATCCGCTTTAGTTCACCACAAGTTCGTGTTCCAAAAGTGTTGTATAATTGTCTAGTAACCGTGAAATTTTAAGGCATGAGTAAGCTCTTATCCGGAATGGATTCTTGTTTGAAGACTCAAAGAATTCTTGCCGGACTAGAACCAAAAATCAGCAACTCATTCAAACGAATAAAAGCACTCAAATAAACGTTGACACGAACAAACGGTTCAAGGATCTAATTGACAACCTAGTAGGAATGTACTAGTTTGTTAATTAGTTCTAGGACCAAGTAAGGGAAACCAAGGATCAACAATTAGCAACCAACGAATATCCTAAGTTGAGCTTATAGTGACGTGGCAGCATGCAATGGTCCACACGTTTTTCTTTTCTCTTTTTTTTTTGTCAATATTCACACAACTTGTTATAGTTTTCAAAGTGTTTTTGGTGGGAAAAATAAAATCTTGTAGTATTTCACCCTTTTCAAACTCAAGAAAGTGATGTTTGGTAGACTAATCCCACAAAACAAGGCTCCTTGAATTAGGGAGAAGTGATTGACAAGATTAAAAGGTGATGGGTGCAAGTCTTTCACAACAACTTTATAGCTTGTCTTACAACTTGAGCACACAACAAGATGAACAAGATGAAACAAGTTCAAAAGATGAACACCTCAACAATCTTCTTCAACTTCTTTAGCACATAAACACAACATCCACCGATTTTATTTTCTTTTGGTCATCAACAACATACAATTTTCGGCCACTTCAAGTCACTACACAATGTTCAAGTTTTCAAGCTCAACTTTTGGATCTAGACACCTTAGTGTTGGTGAGAAAGAAACCAACACTAGGAACTCACTAAACAAGCAAAATTAACACTTAGATCTAGACATGCAACATCATTCTCGGATTCTACTTTTAATGGACGGATTTTCAGAATTTCCTTTTTGGTGTTGTTTGTTTAAGCCGTGTACTAGCCCAAGATGGGTTATGTTGGAACACAACCGGTCAAGCTTTGATACCAAATGATACAAGATCAAACCAACAACACCAAGAACTACAAGTAGGTTCGGATTTCAGTCCAACAACCCAAGAACAACAAGTTTAATTTTCAGTTTTTCAGCTCAACAACACATGAACAACAAGATGAACAACAATGCTAGTGAATCGAAAAGAGCCCCACACGGCTTCACTAGACTTTTAAGATGACAAAATCAGCAACAACCACAAGATAAGTAAAGATAGATAACTTGACATATAACATTCAAGAAACTAAGAACCCTAACATCAAGAGAGGACCCTAAGTCTAATGAATATAAACACCAAGTTCTTACGAGGACCAAGAGGCACTCAACGACCTCAAAACCCTTGTTTCTAGCCAAAGAGACAACACAAGTATCCCTCTACTTGTGAGATAGTAGTGGCGGCTCCCAAGAGTGGAAAAGAGAGAGAAAGTTTAGTGTTCTTTAGGTTACAAAATCAGCATTCAAAAAGTGTGGACTAACTCTCTAACATGTCCTATTTATACTACAAACAAAAAGGGGTAAAATGACCCATCCGCCCTTACTTCTTGTGCCATCCTTGAAGAGTAGCTTATTACACATTAAGACCTCTCTTCACACATAAAAACGTTTAGGTCCTTGGTTGGTTCAATCACCAACTCACACACGGCCACTTGCATGAACAAAGCTTGGAGTTTTTGTAATTCCCGAGCTTGGCTTCGTGTGAAAAGCCGTGTACCTGTGGAGGCTGCCCCAACCGTATCAGGAACAGCACACGGACTCATGCTTTCCTTGATGTATCCCTTGTTGAGAAGCTCCTCAACTTGCCTTTCAAGCTCCTTAGTGTCCATGGGATTGCTCCTATAGGCCGGTTTGTTTGGAAGTTGTGAACCCGGCACCAAATCAATTTGGTGCTCAATTCCCCGAAGTGGGGGCAAACCTTGCGGAAGTTCTTGTGGAAATACATCTTCATACTCCTGCAACACACAAGAAATCAAAGGGGAAATGGAAGAATTAGTGGGGTTAGTATTAAAACAATGGGCCACAAGAAACATTGGCTTGTTTTCATCATGGTCCACGGAGAGTTCTTTCCTCCTAGCCAACATCACTACGTTTTCCACCTCCCTTGTCGTTGGGACAGCCTCGGATGTCCCTACTTCCTCACCTACGGCATTCCCCCCCTTTTCTCCCTTTTCGGATTCCCCCCCTTTCCCTTCAACTCCCTCATCTTTTGATGCCACTCATTTACTTGGGAGGGTGAGAGAGGATGAAGTGTGACCTTTCGGCCATCCTTCTCAAGCGTATACCGGTTGGACCTCCCATCGTGTTTAGTAGACCTATCATATTGCCATGGTCTACCTAACAACAAATGACATGCTTGCATTGGGATCACGTCACAAAGTACCTCATCGTGGTAGTTTCCCACCTTAAACCGAATCACACATTGTCTCGTGACCCTTAATTCACCACAATCATTCAACCATTGTAGCTTGTAAGGACTAGTGTGTGGTGTAGTTGGTAGCTTCAAGAAATTTACCATAGCATGGCTTGCAACATTTGTACAACTACCACTATCAATCACCAAGGTGCACACATTTTCCTTTACAAGTCACTTAGTATGGAATAGATTTTCCCTTTGACTCGGGTCATCTATCGCCTTACTAATCATGACACGTCTAACCACAAAGTTCGGAACCACACACTCCCCCTCTTGTGGATAGACATCTTCACTACCATCTACTTCATCATCATTTGGCCCATTTTCAGCTCCCTCTCCATCTTGAGGCTCGGCCTCATCCTCCCCCCTTTCGGAAACCACCTCCTCACCAAGGTTACACCTTTCCTTCTCGTAGGATAACATTGCGCCGGTTCAGACATTCGTTGGCCTTATGCCCCCAACCTTGGCACTTGAAGCATTGGAACCCCTTTGGGTTGGGATATTTCTGAGCCTCCGGTTTCGGAGGAAATTTAGGGACGGTTTTGGACTCGGGCAGCTTCGTAGGGGCGGGTTGGTCCTTGTTTTTGGTCCAACCCGAGGGGGTTTGTACCCTTGCCTTGAAGGATGATCTCTCCTTAAGTTCCCTTTCAATCTCAAGGGCCGCTTGGAATATACCGTCAATGGTTTCAAACCGGTGAAGGGTCAAATGAGTGGAGATCTCTTTGTTCAACCCACACTTGAACCGGATGATGTCGTGACTGATTTGCTCCCCACGATGATCAAGTTTCAACATGAGTTGTTGGAACTCGTCAAAATAGGCCATCACACTCTTGCCTCCTTGCCGCAAGCCATATAATCTAGCAAGTAACTCATGACGATATCTCTCGGGAAGGTATCGTTGCCTCATCAAGTACCTCAACCGATACCAAGGTGGTGGCTGCCCATCGACTAATTCATTACCAAACCGTTTAACATACTCCCACCAAGTGTTAGCATAGCCCTCAAGGTGAGCTATAGCGTAGCAACTGTTCTTTTCATCCGAGATGTCATTAACTTGGAAAACTTTGTCACAAGCCGATTCCCAAGTTAAGTAGGCCTCGGGATCACTTTCACCCTTAAAGAGGGGTAGGCTCAACTTGATGGTGTTGATGCCTACGTCTCTCTCTTGGTGTCGGTTTCCCCTATCTCCATACCCCCGGTATCTCCTAGGTTCTCCTCGACCCCCTCTTAACTCCTCCTCCCTCATATAAGCATCATCAAAGGCTCCATCTCCTTCATACTCCTCTCTACCGTATCCTTCAAAGTGGGCTGGTCGGCCTTGGCCGTTTTGATTCGGAGGATTTGGAATTTGTGGTCTTTGGTTTAATGGAGCTTGGAATGGAGGGTTCGGATTTAGTGGAGGTACTTGGCGTCCAAATCCCTCTTGTGGAATTGGAGGGGCTTGGAAATGTAGTGGTCTAGTGGAGTCTCGGTTTGGAGGAAAATAGGTAGTTTGGCTTGCGATATTTAGTGGAGCTTGGGGTGCATTTAGCATTTGGTGGACTGTTTCGGGGGTGATGGTTGCGGACGAGGTCCTATCATGACCATTGGTAGATACATGTAGAGGAGTAGAAGGACGAGAGTTCTTTTGACTCTCCACTTGTTCTAATCTCCCACTAATAGTCGACACTTCCCCCTTTATTGCTGCCAAGTCCCCTCTCACGGCCCCAAATTCCGAATTCAACCTTTCAAGTGTCCGGGTAACGGCCTCAAGAGTGACCCTCATAGAATCAAGAGCATTAGTATCCACATTATGAGACGTAGTTCCTTCCATTGTCAAGGTATTATCCGCTTTAGTTCACCACAAGTTCGTGTTCCACAAGTGTTGTATAATTGGCTAGTAACCGTGAGATTTGTAAGGTATGAGTAAACTCTTATCCGGAATGGATTCTTGTTTGAAGACTCAAAGAATTCGTGCCGGACTAGAATCAAAAATCAGCAACTCATTCAAACGAATAAAAGCACTCAAATAAACGTTGACACGAACAAACGGTTCAAGGAACTAGTTGACAACCTAGTAGGAATGTACTAGTTTGTTAATTAGTTCTAGGACCAAGTAAGGGAAACCAAGGATCAACAATTAGCAACCAAAGAATATCCTAAGTCGAGCTTATAGTGACGTGGCAGCATGCAATGGTTCCACACGTTTTTTTCTTCTCTTTTTTTTTTTTTTGTTAATATTCACACACTTGTTATAGTTTGCAAAGTGTTTTTGGTGGGAAAAGTAAAATCTTGTAGTGTTTCACCCTTTTCAAACTCAAAAAGGGATGTTTGGTAGACTAATCCCACAAAACAAGGCTCCTTGAATTAGGGAAAAGTGATTGACAAGACTAAAAGGTGAGGGGTGCAAATCTTTCACAACAACTTTATAACTTGTCTTACAACTTGAGCACACAACAAGATGAACAAGATGAAGAATTTCAAAAGATGAGCACCTCAACAATCTTCTTCAACTTCTTTAGCACATAAACACAACATCCACCAATTTTATTTCTTTTTTTTGGTCACCAACAACATACAACTTTCGGCCACTTCAAGTCACTACACAATGTTCAAGTTTTTCAAGCTCAACCTTTGGATCTAGACACCTTAGTGTTGGTGAGAAAGAAACCAACACTATAAACTCACTAAACAAGCAAAATAACATTTAGACCTAGACATGCATCATCATTCTCGGCTTCAACTTTTAATGGACAGATTTCAGAATTTCCTTTTGGTGTTGTTTGTTCAAGCCGTGAACTAGCCCAAGATGGGTTATGTTGGAACACAACCGGTCTTGCTTTGATACCAAATGATACAAAATCAAACCAACAACACCAAGAACTACAAGTAGGTTCGGATTTCAGTCCAACAACACAAGAACAACAAGTTTAATTTTCAGTTTTTCAGCTCAACAACACAAGAACAACAAGATGAACAACAATGCTAGTGAATCGAAAAGAGCCCCACACGGCTTCACTAGACTTGAAGATAACAAAATCAACAACAACAACAAGATAAGGAAAGATAGATAACTTGACATATAACATTCAAGAAACTAAGAACCCTAACATCAAGAGAGGACCCTAAGTCTAATGAATATAAACACCAAGTTCTTACGAGGACCAAGAGGCACTCAACGACCTCAAAACCCTTGTTTCTAGCCAAAGAGACAACACAAGTATCCCTCTACTTGTGAGATAGTAGTGGCGGCTTCCAAGAGTGGAAGAGAGAGAGAAAAGTTTAGTGTTTTAGGTTTACAAAATCAGATTTCAAAAACTAAGGAATAGCTCTCTAATATGTTCTATTTATACTACAACAAAAAGGATAAAATGACCCATCCGCCCTTGCTTCTTGTGCCAACCTTGAAGAGTAGTTTATTACACATTAAGACCTCTCTTCACACATAAAAGCGTTTAGGTCCTTGGTTGGTTCAATCACCAACTCACACACGGCCATTTGCATGAACAAAGCTTGGAGTTTTTGTAATTCCCGAGCTTGGCTTCGTGTGAAAGGCCGTGTACCTGTGGAGGCTGCCCCAACCGTATCATCTTAGAAGTTGAAAAAAAAGAGTGTGTATTGTGTTAGTCTTGCAAGACATAGATCCAAGTTTCAAGGTGTAGTACTTGTGACTCAGACTTTTCCTACACACTAAAGACTTTACTGTAACATCCCGTATTTTGCTTGTACTTATTCTAATTATATGGAATCTGGTATTGTCTTATAGGATAGGTAACGGGTGAGGTTTGTTATGCAAGTATTAATGGCATAGATAGAATTATATATTCTGCCCGTGCAGTTTTTATGTGATGCGACCAAGTTAACGTCGATACAACTATTTAAACTTGGGATAGTAAGCTAGTATTTGAATCGGAAGTTTAAAGTGACCAAGTGTGTATAAGTTTAAGGTTAGATTAAAGGGATTAGGAGCTGAAAAGGGAACAAAATATTGAGGTGCTTGCTAGACTTAATTAAGCTAGTAGGTGAGTCACCTACTTGAATTATTTGGACCAAATTAATGGACGTCTATGGACCATATTTGGGCCTATACTAATGTAATGTACTCATTTGGGATCAAATTGAATAGAAGAGAAATAAAATGGGTATATGGCCCAACACACACAATCTGCCAAGGCCCAAATATAATTGAGCCGAACAAGAAATTAAGAAAGTAGGTGCATCACCTACTTTGAAGTTTCAGCAAGCTTGGACCCTTAAGTAGGTGCATCACCTACTTGGGCTAATTTGTGGCTGAAAATGAGGTCAATAAGAAAGGTTCTAGAGGGCCCAATATAAGCTCGATATTGCTGGCAATTCTATTCATTTTAAACACAATTTCACCCTTTTAAACTTCAGTTTTCTCTCTTTCTTAACAAAGGTTAAGAACAGCAGCCCTAAAACTCCTTTTAGGGTTCTTGAATAAACCCTCACTTTTGCCGCCCAAGGTAAGTGAAAACCCTTTAGTTTTTGTTTAATTATCTCATGGAAGATTATGAAAAGATGTTATAAGTTCTTAATTATAAATATATGGTAGAATATAGAACAAGCAATCTGTTCACTTTTCTTTGGTATTAAAGAACTTCTCTTTTCTTCTTTGGTTTAAAGTGTGAGGGAAAGTTCAAGTTCTTGAAGAGTTCAATTAAAGGAATAAGTTGCAGAATTGAGGTAAGGTGACTGCTCCATTTTGTTCTCCTTGTATATGAATTTGAAAGAGAGTTATGGATGTGTTGTTATTGAGAACTCAAGAGATGATGAGTTCAATAATGGGTTGCTACAATAAGAGTGATTTGGGACTGTTTTGTATGTTCATGTTATGGGCTGCCATGTTGATGTTGGAGAAGAGTGTGATTAGTTTGTAATGAAATATAGAAGAAAGATGTGGTGGTACACCACCGAACTAATTGTTGCCCTTGCTTACTGCCCAATGTGTTTTTGTGTGTTGTTTGGAGAGTGTAATGAAGCTGAGGTAGTTTCAGTGATCTTATAAGGACATGTATGGTATGTGTGTGTAATTGGAGGAGAAAAGGGTTAAGATAATGCCCTTGACTGACAGATTACGTGTTTACTGCCCGGTTACTATTTTGGTGAAGTTAAGTAGCCTAAATGTGTTGGTTGGTTGCTAATACGAGTTTACCATATATTCTATTGTAGATAAGTAATATAAAAGGCGAGAAGTCAAGTCAGGTTAGTTTCGGAGCTATATAACCAGGTATGTAAGGCCTCCTCCATTTTGTACTCTTTGGCATGAAATCGAACATTTGTTCCACCAAATAAGTTTCCAAGGTTGTCCTGTAACAAGTGACACATAATAGTAGCGTATTTTATACCAAGAATCCAACGACCTTGTCCCCACTCTTTAACATATCAAAACACCTCAATACGTGTTTATTATTAAACCTGCACATCTATCTTCATTTGAAAATTTTAGAAGTTTTCCATTTACTCAATTAAGACCCATGTGTTATTTTAATCTCCTAAACACTTCATTGGTGTGCCAACAACTCTCTACTTCATTTATGTTGCATTAAGTGCCTATTTACATGTCTCTTAGTGGCAGGTTATTATTTCAAGGTACCATAATGTTATGACCACCAAAGTAACAATCTCAAAGGCTAAATAAACTAAGTAACGTAAATCTGTAAAAGGAGTGGCAGCTCAGGGGTATAAGCCTAGCATGGGTCGATCTCGATACCTTGATATGTGGGTGGCAGCTCAGGGGCATAAGCCTAGCATGGGTCAATCCCAATCTTTATATGTAGGTGGCAGCTCAGGGGCATAAGCCATGGGCCGATCCTAATTTATCTATTTACCACTGATCAGCTGGTCATTTGCATTACATATGGCTTACAAAGATTATGAAGTAAGAAAGGTAAAAATGAAGAAAGGAACGTAATATATCTAGTCCCACAAATATGTATATAAAGGTGGTCTACTAGTACTACTTATACACTTGTATTTGATTTCTATTGAGCTCTTGTATCGTGTGTTGTTACCTTCAGCCTTACATATTCAGTACATATTTTCGTACTGACGTCCCTCACGGGGACCTGCATTTCATGCTGCAGGCACAGGTACTTCAGCTCATACACCCCACCCGTAGGAACCTAGGCTATTCCGTGCATATTGGTGAGCTTCAGGTTCATTCGGGGCTTTTCGAGTCTGTTCCATATGTTTTGGTGTTGTGCAGTAGGTTAAGAGTAGGACGGGGGAGGGGGGTTTGTCCCGACCCTAACTAAGTCTATGTATTTTTTAGAGGCTTTGTAAACTAATGTAAAGTTATGGTAGTGTCTTGTTTGTAGACATGGTGGCCCCAACGGCCAAGTGTTGTATATATCATTTTGTGCTTACATGTGTAATTATTTTCATTGATACATAATATCATGTTTGTCAGAACATTTGGTTGTCATAGTTACATGCATGGGAAGTACAACGTTATGAATTGGTTCTCTCGGGCCTTTATGGATACGGGTGCCTGTCCGCCCCAATAAGATTGAGGCGTGACATTTAAATCACTTCTTAACCACTTTTCCATGAAACAAGGGTCCATGTTTTAAGGAGAAGTACAAGAAAAAGTCGAGTCTTGAAAATTGAAAAAGGCTCCAAGACTTATTTTCCCTCCTAAAACAAATTCCACCAATCTAAATTAATTTTTGACCAGGACTTGAACCTTTGAGAATAACCACTTGATAAAACCGACCCAATACGTGGCTGCCACGTCATCACTTCTACTGTTCACGCAATATTTTTGAGCTCAAATTTTAGATTCTTAGTTTCATCTTATTGTTTCATTAGTTTCATGTCTTGATTCTAGAATTAATTAACAACTAGTAATCACCTACTTAGTTATAGATTAATTATTGAATTCGCTTCTTCGTATCTTCGTTATTTGTGTGCTTTTCTCATTTTTAACTCGTAGTAACTTCTTTGTTTCAAGTTCGTAAGTAAATTTTGTTTTTTTTCTTGAGTCGATCAAGCAAGAATCCATTCCTGCCACCAAGTAAAATTGACATCTTATTGACTACCGGAGTATAAGCAACTTTCAATATTCGCCGCTCCAATTGTGAGGATCACAAAAGTGAGTGAATACGAGTGTTTGTGAGGAGCTTTTACTACTAATCTTGTTTGTTCATTTTGTAGGTTCAAAAGGTGATATAAGGGGAATATGTCTTCGATAGCTGGGGATTATTGTGACTATAATATGGAAGACTATGGTTATAGTGAGGGGTTTTATGGCTATGAAGTTGAGGAAGATTGCGGAGACTATGAAAATAGTCATGATTGAAACTTGGGCAGATTTGAAAGTTACTGTTTTGAGGGAGAAAATGAGGTGAATGAATTGCCTAGTGCTTATGGTGACTTTGGAGATGATGTAGGACATCGTGATGGATCTTATGATGACGTTGGGGAATGTGAGAAATCCTACACTTCTCACTCCAAACCTAGATTTGGTGTTAGCTATAACCCTTTCGTTCACAAAGCTTATGAGAGTTATGATGAGAGTACATGTGAGGAGTTTGAAGATTCATATTCTCCACCTTGTAGTACTTCTTATCAAGATCGATATAGTGTGAATAACTATACTAGCTCTAGTGGAGGTTGTTCAATTAGAAGAAGAGGATATGCATCTCCAAAACCGAGGAGTACTCGTGTCCTTTACAATGTTGATCCAAGAAGGAGTGTACACTCCGGAAAGGTGACCATTTGTGGGATACCGGGCTTCCTCGTTGTGTTAAATGATAGGTACTATAGAAACTACATCGTTCCATCCATGGTTGACTACTTGGGGTTGTTTTGCGAGCCTTTACTCGTTCCATACTTCTTAGACGGGGTTAAGGTTACTGAGAGGGTCAAAGTTGTCTTCTCCCAATTTGAGTACCATGAGGAGGTGTGGTGTGATATTCTTCCATTGACATATGGTCATGTATGCTTAGGTGTCAATTGGTTTGCACAATATAGAGTTCCAAATGTGCAAAATTAGCCTAATGTTGTTAGAGACCGGTGGGGAAATCACCTCATGACATACATGCTGCCCGAGCTGCAAAGAGAAGTGAATACTTACTCCAATCTAAATGCTTATGAGAGAAAAAAGATTGAGAGGAATAAAGGTGTGCAAGGTGGTAATCCGAGAGTGGAAAAATGATATGGGACAAATGGCCATCTTATCTTTTGATGACATCTTTGGAGGCCAACATATTGAGGCTCAAGACTTGGTCACCTCGAGAATACAAGAACAGGCATGGAGGACCCATTTTGAGCATAACTTAAAGCAATCTCGCGTGTGGAAGATTGCTTGGAGCATTTAAGATTGAGGACTCACGGTTTTGGACCTTAATTAAGGGAATTTTGGACATTACACATGGTGTATTTACACACCATGGCCGCACCTATCATTAAGGGCAAAGTGGTCTTTTTGTCATCTTTTGTAATACACTATAAATAGGTCATTTTAGCTCATTTCTTGGCAGATTTTGAATGATGAAGAATTGAAAGACATATTTTCTCTGTTTTGAGAGTGTAACACCCTTAGTTGTAGGGCTTGGAAAAGCCAATATTGATCTTTGCTTGGAAACGGTAGATCTTTAGGTGAGTTTATTCCCTTGGTGGTCGGCGTGAGAGTGTGGTTTTGATTGTTACATTCATTAGGGGTTAGTGTTGAAATACACTTGGTTCTTAATCTTGTAATAATCTTGGTCTCACTATCTATCCTTATTTTCTATGCAATTTCCCTTGTGTTTGTGTTGAATCTGTGACTTGTTTCATCTTGTGTCATTGTTGCTGTTTTGGTGTTAAAATACACCTTGTGTCTTGTAATCCTTGTGTTGTTATTGTTGGCCGAAAGTTGCTCTCAAAGGGGTCCTCAAGTTCTAGTTGATTTGTGGACTGTTTTGAGTAGTTTTTGAGCCTTCTCTTGTCTTTTCTGTATCATTTGGTATCAGAGATAGTTTGATTTTGTTCCTGCAAGATCAATCTTGGGCTTGAGACCTTGAAAACTACAAAAAAAAAAAAACTGAAATCTGAAAATTCCAGAAACAGTCAAATCTGCCACCTTTGTGTTCTTGGCCGAAAATTGTGTTCTTGTTGTGTCTTGGCCAAGATTTGTTTGTTGTGTGACTATATCTAGTAGTTTTTTTGTTTGTTTTGTTGTTTCTAGTGTTAGTTTTTGATACACTACTAACTTGGAGCGTATCAAATCTGCCACAAAATCAGTCCAAACACACTACAATTCCGAGAGCTTGAAGATAACAACTCCAATATGTGAAGACAACAACAATCACGAAATTTTGAAGAAATACCAATACCAAAACAGTAGCTACACAAGGAGAACAAGAAGATAACAATAACATTAAACAATGGTTCAACAACACAAGATGATAGATTACAAGAGTACAATGTTAACAACAAGAACAACAAATGGTAGTAACTATAGTGAATCGAAAATCAGCCCCACACGGCTTCACTAAGTTACTACAAAGTTTCAAGAGTACAAAATGAAAGATAGTAACTTGACACAAAGATATCTTAGAATCTATGAACCCTAACTTGAAGATAGGACCCTAAGACCAAAAGATTTCAGTACCAAGTTCTTACTTAGACCAAGAGGAACTCATGAACCTCAAGATCTCAAGTTTCTAGCCAAGAAACAACACAAGTGTAACTACACTTGTTGGACAGATTTCAGGTTCTACTCTCAAGAACAAGAGAGAGAGAAATATTCAATGTTACAAGACTTGTTGTTGTGAAATATGAAGAATGAACTAAGTGCTGAAAATAACCCTAATAGCATCTATTTATATTACACACAAAATGAAGGAAAAATGACCTTCCTACCCTTCAGTCATGGGGTGCCCTTAGAGTGTAGTTTATTACACTTCAAGGTTCATTTTCACACTTAAAAATGTTGAAGCTCTTTGGCGGATCAAGTACCAACTCACACGCTGATACGGTTAGGACAGCCACACGGCCTTTCACACGAAGCCAAGCTCGGGAATTACAAAAACTCCAAGCTTTGTTCATGCAAATGGCCGTGTGTGAGTTGGTGATTGAACCAACCAAGGACTTAAACGTTTTTATGTGTGAAGAGGGGACCTAATGTGTAATAAACTACTCTCCAAGGTTGGCACAAGAAGCAAGGGCGGATGAGTCATTTTACCCCTTTCCTTTTGTAGTATAAATAGAAGATGTGAGAGAGTTATTAGATAGTTTTTGAAATCTGATTTTTGTAACCTAAAATATCACAACATCTCCTCTCTCTCTTCCACTCTTGGAGCCGCCTCCAACATCTCACAAGTAGAGGAATACTTGTGTTGTATCTTTGGCTAGAAACAAGGGTTTTGAGGTCTTTGAGTGCCTCTTGGTCCTTGTAAGAACTTGGTGTTTACATTCACTAGACTTAGGGTCCTCTCTTGAGGTTAGGGTTCTTAGTATCTTGAATGTTATATGTCAAGCTATCTATCTTTTCTTTATCTTGTTGTTGTTAATTTTGTTATCTTTAAAGACTAGTGAAGCCGTGTGGGGCTACTTTCGATTCACTAGCATTCTTGTTCATCTTGTTGCTCTCTTGTTGTGTGCTGAAAACTGAAAATTGAACTTGTTATTCTTGTGTTGTTGGACTGAAATCCGAACCTACTTGTAGCTCTTGGTGTTGTTGGTTTGATCTTGTATCATTTGGTATCAAAGCAAGACCGGTTGTGTTCCAACATAACCCATCTTGGGCTAGTTCACGGTCTAAACAAGCAATACCAAAGGGAAGTTCTGAAAAATCTGTCCATTAAAAGTTGAAAACCGAGAATGATGTTGCATGTCTAGATCTAGGTGTTATTTTGCTTGTTTAGTGAGTTTCTAGTGTTGGTTTCTTTCTCACCAACACTAAGGTGTCTAGATCCGAAAGTTGAGCTTGAAAACTTGAACATTGAGTAGTGACTTGAAGTGGCCGAAGGTTGTATGTTGTTGATGAGCAAAAGAAAAATCGGTGGTTATGTGTTATGTGCTAAAGAAGTTGATGAAGTTTGTTGAGGTGTTCATCTTTTGAACTTGTTCATCTTGTTCATCTTGTTGTGTGCTCAAGTTGTAAGACAAGTTATAAAGTTGTTGTGAAAGACTTGCACCCCTCACCCTCTAGTCTTGTCAATCACTTTTCCCTAATTCAAGGAGCCTTGTTTTGTGGGATTGGTCAACCAAACACCACTTTCTTGAGTTTGAAAAGGTTGAAAGACTACAAGATTTTATTTTTTTCCCACCAAAACATTTTGCAAACTATAACAAGTTGTGTGAATATTAACACAAAACAAAAACAAAAAAAAAAGATAAGAGGAACGGGTGGAACCATTGCATGCTGCCACGTCACTATAAGCTCAACTTAGGATATTCTTTGGTTGCAAATTGTTGATCCTTGGTTTCCCTTAATTGGTCCTAGAACTAATTAACAAACTAGTACATTCCTACTAGGTTGTCAACTAGTTCCTTGAACCGTTTGTTCGTGTCAACGATTATTTGAGTGCTTTTATTCGTTTGAATGAGTTGCTGATTTTTGATTCTAGTCCGGCAAGAATTCTTTGAGTCTTCAAAAAAGAATCCATTCCGGATAAGAGCTCACTCATACCTTGAAAATTTCACGGTTACTAGCCAATTATACAACACTTGTGGAACACGAACTTGTGGTGAACTAAAGCGGATAATATCTTGACAATGGAAGGAGCTACGTCTCATAATGCGGATACTAATGCCCTTGATTCTATGAGGGTCACTCTTGAGGCCATTACCCGGACACTTGAAAGGTTGAATTCTGAATTTGGGGCCGTGAGAGGGGACTTGGCAGCCATAAAGGGGGAAGTGTCGACTATTAGTGGGAGATTAGAACAAGTGGAGAGTCAAAGGAACTCTCGTCCTTCTACTCCTCTACACGTATCTACCAATGGTCATGATAGGACCTCCTCCGCAACCATCACCCCCGAAACAGTCCACCAAATGCTAAATGCACCCCAAGCTCCACTAAATACCGCAAGTCAAACTACCTATTTTCCTCCAAACCGAGACTCCACTAGACCACTACATTTCCAAGCCCCTCCAATTCCACAAGAGGGATTTGGACGACAAGTACCTCCACTAAATCCGAACCTTCCATTCCAAGCTCCATTAACCCAAAGACCGCAAATTCCAAATCCTCCGACTCAAAACGGCCAAGGCCGACCAGCCCACTTTGAAGGATACGGTAGAGGGGAGTATGAAGGAGATGGAGTCTTTGATGATGCCTATATGAGGGAGGAGGAGTTAAGAGGGGGTCGAGGAGAACCTAGGAGATACCGGGGGTATGGAGATAGGGGAAACCGACACCAAGAGAGAGACGTAGGCATCAACACCATCAAGTTGAGACTACCCATCTTTAAGGGTGAAAGTGATCCCGAGGCCTACTTAACTTGGGAATCGGCTTGTGACAAAGTTTTCCAAGTTAATGACATCTCGGACGAAAAGAAGAGTTGCTACGCTATAGCTCACCTCGAGGGCTATGCTAACACTTGGTGGGAGTATGTTAAACGATTTGGTAATGAATTAGTCGATGGGCAGCCACCACCTTGGTTTCGGTTGAGGTATTTGATGAGACAACGATACCTTCCCGAGAGATATCGTCATGAGTTGCTTGCTAGGTTATATGGCTTGCGGCAAGGGGGCAAGAGTGTGATGGCCTATTTTGACGAGTTCCAACAACTCATGTTGAAACTTGATCATCGTGGGGAGCAAATCAGTCATGACATCATCCGGTTCAAGTGTGGGTTGAACAAAGAGATCTCCACTCATTTGACCCTTCATCGGTTTGAAACCATCGACGGTATATTCCAAGCGGCCCTAGAGATTGAAAGGGAACTTAAGGAGAGATCATCCTTCAAGGCAAGGGTACAAGCTCCCTCGGGTTGGCCCTAAAACAAGGACCAACCCGCCCCTACGAAGCTGCCCGAGTCCAAAACAGTCCACTACGAGTCCAAAACAGTCCCTAAATTCCCTCCGAAACCGGCGGCTCACAAATATCCCAACCCAAAGGGATTCCAATGCTTCAAGTGCCAAGGTTGGGGGCATAAGGCCAATGAATGTCCGAACCGGCGCAATGTGATCCTACGAGAAGGGAAAGTGTACTACCTTGGTGAGGAGGTGGTTTCCGAAAGGGGGGAGGATGAGGCCGAGCCTCAAGATGGAGAGGAAGCTGAAAATGGGCCGAATGATGATGAATTAGATGGTAGTGAAGATGCCTATCCACAAGAAGGGGAGTGTGTGGTTCCTAACTTTGTGGTTAGACGTGTCATGATTAGTAAGGCGATAGATGACCCGAGTCAAAGGGAAAATCTATTCCATACTAAATGTCTTGTAAAGGGGAGTGTGTGCACCTTGGTGATTGATAGTGGTAGTTGTACGAATGTTGCGAGCCAAGCTATGGTAAATTTCTTGAAGCTGCCAACTACACCACACACTAGTCCTTACAAGCTACAATGGTTGAACGATTGTGGTGAATTAAGGGTCGCAAGGCAATGTGTGATTCGGTTTAAGGTAGGAAACTACCACGATGAAGTGCTTTGTGACGTGATCCCAATGCAAGCATGTCACTTGTTGTTAGGTAGACCATGGCAATATGATAGGTCCACTAAACACGATGGGAGGTCCAACCGGTATACGCTTGAGAAGGATGGCCGAAAGGTCACACTTCACCCTCTTTCACCCTCCCAAGTACATGAGTGGCATCAAAAGATGAGAGAGTTAAAAGGAAAAGGAAAGGAAACCGGGAAAGGAGAAAAGGGGGGGGATGCCGTAGGTGAGGAAGTAGGGCCATCCGAATCTGTCCCAACAACAAAGGAGATGGAAAACGTAGTGATGTTGGCTAGGAGGAAAGAACTCTTCGTGGACCATGATGAAAACAAGCCGATGTTACTGTTGGCCCATTGTTTTAATACTAACCCCACTAATTCTTCCATTTCCCCTTTGATTTCTTGTGCGTTGCAGGAGTATGAAGATGTATTTCCTCAAGAACTTCCGCAAGGATTGCCCCCACTTCGGGGAATTGAGCACCAAATTGATTTGGTGCCGGGTTCACAACTTCCAAACAAACCGGCCTATAGGAGCAATCCCATGGACACTAAGGAGCTTGAGAGGCAAGTTGAGGAGCTTCTCAACAAGGGATACATCAAGGAAAGCATGAGTCCGTGTGCTGTTCCGGTGCTTTTGGTACCAAAGAAGGACGGAACTTGGCGCATGTGCGTCGATTGTAGAGCCATCAACAAAATCACTATAAGGTATCGTCATCCAATTCCTAGACTAGATGATATGTTAGATGAGCTCCACGGATCTTGTTTGTTTTCTAAAGTGGACCTTAGGAGCGGCTATCACCAAATTCGCATGCAACCCGGTGATGAGTGGAAGACCGCATTCAAGACCAAATTCGGTCTATATGAGTGGCTGGTCATGCCCTTCGGCCTTACCAATGCTCCTAGCACATTTATGAGGCTAATGAATCATGTAATGAAGCCTTATATTGGAAAGTTTGTGGTGGTTTACTTTGATGATGTGTTGGTGTATAGTAAATCTATTAATGATCATGTAATGCATTTGAGATGTGTGTTTGATGTGCTCCGAAAGGAGAAGCTGTATGCCAACATGGAGAAGTGTTCTTTTGGTGTTGATAAAGTTATATTCTTGGGTTTTGTCGTGAGCTCACGGGGTGTGGAAGTGGACGATTCCAAGATAGACTCTATCCGAAGTTGGCCGACCCCTAAAACTATTGGAGAAATCCGAAGTTTCCACGGGTTGGCAAGCTTTTATAGGAGGTTTGTCAAAGGATTTAGTTCCATAGCAGCCCCCTTGACCGAGGTAATTAGAAAGGACGGACCCTTTAAATGGGGTGATGAGCAAGCTAGGGCTTTTGAGGCCTTGAAAGCTACGCTCATCTCGGCGCCTTTATTGCAATTGCCCAATTTTGATAAGATGTTTGAAATAGAGTGTGATGCTAGTAAGGTTGGTATCGGGGCTGTTTTGATGCAAGAAGGTAAGCCCGTTGCTTATTTCAGTGAAAAGCTCAAAGGGGCAACTCTTAATTACTCAACTTATGATTTGGAGTTGTACGCCCTTGTTAGAGCTTTGGGAAATTGGCAACATTATTTGTGGCCTAAGGAGTTTGTGATACGAACGGATCATGAGTCGTTGAAACACCTTAAGAGCCAAGACAAGTTGAATAGGCGTCATGCTAAGTGGATTGAGTTCATCGAGACTTTCCCTTATGTAATTCATTACAAAAGGGGAAAGGAAAATGTTGTTGCCGATGCCTTGTCTAGGAAGCATGTGCTTGTTGCTACCTTGTCTTCGAAATTGATGGGTTTTGAGAGCTTGCGGTTGTTGTATCCCGAGGATCCTACCTTTGCTCCTATTTTTAGGGAATGCGAAGAGTGGGGAAGGGACCGTTGGCTCAAGGAGAATAACCATTCCTCCTACTCTCGGTTCGATGGGTATTTGTTCAAAGGGAGGAGGTTGTGTGTTCCTTCTAGTTCTTGGAGGGAATTATTTGTGAGGGAGGCCCATGACGGAGGCCTCATGGGTCACTTTGGGGTAGACAAGACCCTCGGAATCTTAGAGGAGAACTTCTATTGGCCCAAAATGCGCAAAGACGTCACTAAAATTTGTAGTCAATGCGTGGCCTGCCGGAGTGCGAAATCTCGTCTCTTACCCCAAGGATTATACACCCCACTCCCTACTCCCCTTAGGCCTTGGTTGGACATCTCGATGGATTTTGTTTTGGGGCTGCCAAGGACTAGAAAGGGCCGAGATAGCATTTTTGTTATTGTTGATAGATTCTCTAAAATGGCTCATTTTATTCCATGTACTAAAACCGAGGATGCTAGTAGTGTAGCTTCATTATTTGTTGAACATGTTGTCAAGCTTCACGGGGTACCGAGGACTATTGTGAGCGATAGGGACTCCAAGTTCCTAAGTCTCTTTTGGAAGTCCATGTGGGGTAGGCTTGGAACGAAGTTACTTTTCTCCACGTCTTGCCACCCACAAACCGATGGCCAAACGGAGGTAGTAAATAGAACCTTAGGGTCTATGCTACGTTCTATGGTTAAAGGTAAACTGACTTCATGGGAAGATCACCTACCCTTAGTGGAATTTGCCTACAACCGGGTAATACATTCGAGCACGGGAATGACTCCCTTTGAATGTGTTTACGGCCTGAATCCCCTTACCCCTTTAGATCTCACTCCTTTGTCTAGTGATCTCATGACCAGCTTAGATGGAAACAAAAGAGCCGAGGCAATGAAGAAAATGCATGAGACGGTGCGGATCAAGCTTGAAAAGAAGAATCAAGAGATTGCCAAAAGGGCAAACAAAGGGAGAAGAAGGCTTGTGCTTGAACCCGGAGATTGGGTGTGGGTGCATCTTCGAAAAGACCGGTTTCCAGCTCATAGGAAGTCCAAATTGCTGCCAAGGGGTGATGGTCCTTTCCAAGTACTTGAGAGGATCAATGACAACGCCTACAAGATTGACCTCCCACCGGAATATCAAGTGCACAACACTTTCAACGTTGGTGATCTCTCCCTCGTGGATGCGGTTGAAGATGACCAAATGCTGAATTTGAGGCCAAATTCCTCTCAAGATGGAGAGGATGATACGGTTAGGACAGCCACACGGCCTTTCACACGAAGCCAAGCTCGGGAATTACAAAAACTCCAAGCTTTGTTCATGCAAATGGCCGTGTGTGAGTTGGTGATTGAACCAACCAAGGACTTAAACGTTTTTATGTGTGAAGAGGGGACCTAATGTGTAATAAACTACTCTCCAAGGTTGGCACAAGAAGCAAGGGCGGATGAGTCATTTTACCCCTTTCCTTTTGTAGTATAAATAGAAGATGTGAGAGAGTTATTAGATAGTTTTTGAAATCTGATTTTTGTAACCTAAAATATCACAACATCTCCTCTCTCTCTTCCACTCTTGGAGCCGCCTCCAACATCTCACAAGTAGAGGAATACTTGTGTTGTATCTTTGGCTAGAAACAAGGGTTTTGAGGTCTTTGAGTGCCTCTTGGTCCTTGTAAGAACTTGGTGTTTACATTCACTAGACTTAGGGTCCTCTCTTGAGGTTAGGGTTCTTAGTATCTTGAATGTTATATGTCAAGTTATCTATCTTTTCTTTATCTTGTTGTTGTTGTTGTTGTTAATTTTGTTATCTTTAAAGACTAGTGAAGCCGTGTGGGGCTACTTTCGATTCACTAGCATTCTTGTTCATCTTGTTGCTCTCTTGTTGTGTGCTGAAAACTGAAAATTGAACTTGTTATTCTTGTGTTGTTGGACTGAAATCCGAACCTACTTGTAGCTCTTGGTGTTGTTGGTTTGATCTTGTATCACACGCAGCCATTTGCATGAATATGGCTTGTAGTTTTTGTAACTCCCGAGCTTGGCTTCGTGTGAATGGTCGAGAACGTATTGGACAGATTTGTACACCCCGTATCATCTGATACAAGAAAAGCAAGGGAAACACGAAACAACTCCAAAACAGTCCACTAATCTTAAGGATTTGAGGACCAAGATGGAGACCACTCTCGGATTCGCTACCAACAACAAGAATACAAGATACAAGGGTGTATTTCAACACCAAAACAGCACCAAAACGTGATGAACAAGATGTACAACAACAATACAAGTTTCGGATCCAACGAAGACCCCAAAACAGTCCACGATTTGCAAGAAAAATAAAGATAGATAGTGAGACATAAACTACAATAAGACCCAAGAACCCAAAGATATATTAAATCTAAAGACCCCTAGAACTTACGATAGCAACACCACACTCTTACGGTGACCACCAAGGGAATGAACTCGCCTCAAGATCTACCGTTTCCAAACAAAGATCAATATTGGCTTTTCCAAGCCCTATGCTAAAGATGACTTTTCCAAGTCCTACCACTAAGTGTGTACACTCTCAAAAGAGAGAAGATATTTCTTTCAATTCTTCATTATCAAAAATCTGAAAAACTGATGAAAATAAGACTAAGGGGGCCTTTTTATAGTGTATTACAAAGAAGACAAAAGACCACTTTGCCCTTAATGAGAGGGGCGGCCATGGTGTGTAAATACACCATGTGTAATGTCCAAAATACCCTTAATTAGGGTCCAAAACCGTGAGTCCTCAACCTTAAATTCTCCAAGCAATCTTCCACACGCGAGATTGCTTTAAGTAGCACTCAAAACGGGTCCTCCATGCATGTTCTTGTTTTCCCGAGGTGACCAAGTCTTGAGTCTCTATGTGTTGGCCTCCAACAATGTCATCAAAAGATAAGATGGCCATTTGTCCCGTATCATCCTCCCCTTCTTGAAAAGGATTCGACCTCGAATCCAAACCTTGCAAAACCGAAGAGAGGACAAACAAATACAAATTCCTCATGGCATGAGGGTTAGGGTTAGCATTACAAATCATCTCAACATGCCAAGGTTGCACATATTTGCAATATAACCAAGAATCCTTTGAAATGAATATTAAAAACTCAATAAAAGATGTGCAAAGGATTTGGTTATAGGATACATCAAAAGTAACACTTTGCTTGTCATGTTGACCAAGCAACAAGTTTGGTGCACCAACATCACCATTTCTAAATTTGGCACCGGGGTCAAATGGGAAAAGTGGCCATAGACACGGGTCTCGACAACACTTCCCTTTCCCGTGGTCTACACCTAAACTAAATGACATACTCTCTACAATAACATACATATCATCCAAATCAAATAGAGAGTAGAGAAAGGTATCACTCAAATCGACTTCTACTAGGGTGCTCTCATGTGTGTACTCACTACTAGTTTCCCAATAATCACTATGAGTACTCTCAACAAAGAAATCACACAAAGTAGAAGAAGGAGTAGCTTCCGCAACTACACATTCCTTACCCTTAAGAGTACTCTCATCTTCCAAGAAGAGATTTCCCTCTTTAGGAGGAATGTTGTCACACCATAGTGGGTTAGCATATAGGCTATAGCTTCCAAGGCAAGCTATACCGTCATTTTCACCACTAGGTTCATTAGAAGTGTTTAAATCATCTTCAAACAAGACATTACACCTAAAGAGAGTGTGATCTACCTCACGGACAGATTTGGAATAAGCAAGTTCCTCGCACTCTAAATGATCAATATCAAGTTTCAAGGATGTTCCAAACACAAGATTACCCCAAGAAGAGATCTCGGGTTCACCCCCACTTTGTTGACCAACATTTTTAAATACTTCACTCACTTGAGTCCTATTAAGCACATCACACACATACTCAAGTGGGGAACAATTTTCACCAACAAGTTGATCAACACCAATTACACAAGACGATGTACTTCCGTTCAACATATAAGCTTCAACACTAGGTGGACATAAATTGATCTTACAAGAAGAGTCAATTTCGTCATCAATAGGATCAACTAGTGTATCCAAACTCTCAATATGTACATCATCAACAAGAGGCAAGGAATCATTAGACTCATAAATAAGTAAGCTACTACTCACACTCAATGGCTTACTAGCCACACAATTGTCATTCACATGCACTAAAGTGTAAGAGTTAGCTATTTTACCTTTAAGATCTTGAGTAGACTCTTCCTTGCCGTGAGGTAAAGGTCCTCCACAAGCTTGGGCAGCAACTTCCTTTTGGCATTGTTCGCCTTCGCTTGCCATGTTGGTACCTACACAAATGTCCTTAGAAATGGAAGGACAACCAATGTTAGCACGGTTTGGTGGTAATCCCCTCACTTCGCTCAACACAACCTCTCCTTTTTCCACTCTCGGATTACCACCTTTCACTCCCTTACACCTCTCAATCTTTTGTCTCTCATAATAATTTGAATTGGAGTAGGTAGGAACTTCTTTTTGCGGCCCGGGCAGAATGTACGTCTCGAGGCAATTTCCCCATCGGTCTCTTACAATATTAGGCCAATTTTTCACGTTAGGAACTTGATGTCGTGCAAACCAATCGGCACCCAAGCTCATATGACCGTAGGTTAAGGAGAAAACATCGCACCACACCTCCTCATGGTAATCAAATTGGGAGAAGACAACTTTTACCCTCTCGGTAACCTTGAACTCGCCCAAGTAGTATGGAACAAGTAAAGGTTCTCGCAATAACCCCAAGTGATCAACCATGGACGAAAAAATGTAGTTTCCATAGTACCTATCATTCAACACCATAAGGCAGCCCGGTATCCCACAAATAGTCACCTTTCCGGAGTGTACACTCCTTCTTGGATCTACATTGTAAGGCATACGAGTACCCCTTAGTTTTGGAGATGCATATCCTCTTCTTCTCATTGGACAACCTCCACTAGAGCTAGTATAACCATTCACACTATATCGGCTTTGATAAGAAGTACTACAAGGTGGAGAGTATGGATCTTCATACTCCTCACGTGTACCCTCATCATAGCTCTCATAGGCTTTGCAAACAAAAGGGTTATACCTAACACCAAATCTAGGTTCGGAGTAAGAAGTGTAAGACTCCTCACATGCCCCAACATCATCATAAGATCCATCACGAGGTCCTACATCATCTCCAAAGTTACCATAAGCACTAGGCACTTCATTCACCTCATTTTCTCCCTTAAAACAGTAACTTTCAAATCTGCCCAAGTCTCGATCATGGCTATTTTCATAGCCTCCGCAATCTCCCTCAACTTCGTAGCCATAAAACCCTTCACTACAATCATAGTCTCCCATGTTGTAGTCACAATAATCCCCGGCTATCGAAGACATGTTCCCCTTATATCACCCTTTAAACCTACAAAATGAACAAACAAGATTAGTAGTAAAGCTCCTCACCAACACTCGTATACACTCACCTTTGTGATTCTCACAATTGGAGCGGCGAATATTGAAAGTTGCTTATACTCCGGTAGTCAATAGGATGTCAATTCTACTTGGCGGCCGGAATAGATTCTTGTTTGATCGACTCAAGACACGAAAATAAAATTCACTTACGAACTTGAAACAAAGAAGTTACTACGAGTTGAAAATGAGAAAAGCACACAAACAACGAAGACACGAAGAAACGGATTCAATAATTAATCTACAACTAAGTAGGTGATTACTAGTTGTTAATTAATTCTAGAATCAAGACATGAAACTAATGAAACAATAAGATGAAACTAAGAATCTAAAATTTTGAGCTCGGAAATATTGCGTGAACAGTAGCCGTGATGACATGGCAGTCACGTATTGGTTTCGGCCCCACACAACTTTTGTTGTCCAATTTCAAGTCTTGGTCAATTTTTCAATTTGGACTTTGGTGGAATTTGTTTAAGGAGGGAAATTCAAACAAGTCTTGGAGCCCTTTTCAATTTCAAGTTTTCAAGACTTGACTTTATTGTACTTCTCCTTAAAACATGGATCCGTAAATCATGGAAAAGTGTTGGAAAGTGGTTGAGACTTGATTGATAGGTCTTTGTTGGTTGTAGTGTCTTTCAAGACTAACAAATAATACACCTTTTTCCTTCAACTTTTTGGATTTAGCATTCACTTTATCTTCAACAATATATGAAGGTGGTGATGAACATCAAGAACAACAACAACAACAACAAGAACTACAACAATAATCTTCAAGAACACCAACAATTTTTCACACGGCCAACTCCAATCCACAATAACAATATCTCCAACACTTGGCCAAGACAACTACAACTTCAACAAAAGGGTTTTCAATCCACCAATTAACAACAATATCACGTGGCCAAGCTTATAACAACAACAAGATGAAAACCACAAGGCCAAAACAGTTCACCACAACAAGGTCAACAATCTCACGGCTAAGACCACAAGGATAGCAACAACAATCGACTAAGTCCCCTTTGTGTTGTGTTTTCGATTTTACAAATGGTGAAAGGTGTGATGAACAACAAGAATACAACAACAACCTTTCAAGATCTACAACACCACCACAACACAAGGCCTTCAACTCGGTCAAGGCTAGAACAACAACAACATCCAATCGGCCACACTTGTTCACAACAATAATATTAACAATTCAAGCTCAAGTTTGGATCGACTCAAAGTGTTAGTGAGGAACAAAACTAACACTACAAACACACAAGACAAGTAAAATACTCCTAGACCTAGACTCAAGAACAAATCTCGGCCAAGAACACCACAAGAACACAATTTCGGCCAAGACAACAACAATGGACAGATTGCAATTTTCTGAAATTTTCAGATTTCAACTTTTTTTTTTTTGTAGTTTTCAAGTCTCAAGCCCAAGATTGATCTTGTTAGAACAAAATCAAAGATGGCTTTGATACCAAATGATACAAGAAAAGCAAGGGAAACACGAAACAACTCCAAAACAGTCCACTAATCTTAAGGATTTGAGGACCAAGATGGAGACCACTCTCGGATTCGCTACCAACAACAAGAATACAAGATACAAGGGTGTATTTCAACACCAAAACAGCACCAAAACGTGATGAACAAGATGTACAACAACAATACAAGTTTCGGATCCAACGAAGACCCCAAAACAGTCCACGATTTGCAAGAAAAATAAAGATAGATAGTGAGACATAAACTACAATAAGACCCAAGAACCCAAAGATATATTAAATCTAAAGACCCCTAGAACTTACGATAGCAACACCACACTCTTACGGTGACCACCAAGGGAATGAACTCGCCTCAAGATCTACCGTTTCCAAACAAAGATCAATATTGGCTTTTCCAAGCCCTATGCTAAAGATGACTTTTCCAAGTCCTACCACTAAGTGTGTACACTCTCAAAAGAGAGAAGATATTTCTTTCAATTCTTCATTATCAAAAATCTGAAAAACTGATGAAAATAAGACTAAGGGGGCCTTTTTATAGTGTATTACAAAGAAGACAAAAGACCACTTTGCCCTTAATGAGAGGGGCGGCCATGGTGTGTAAATACACCATGTGTAATGTCCAAAATACCCTTAATTAGGGTCCAAAACCGTGAGTCCTCAACCTTAAATTCTCCAAGCAATCTTCCACACGCGAGATTGCTTTAAGTAGCACTCAAAACGGGTCCTCCATGCATGTTCTTGTTTTCCCGAGGTGACCAAGTCTTGAGTCTCTATGTGTTGGCCTCCAACAATGTCATCAAAAGATAAGATGGCCATTTGTCCCGTATCATCATCCTCTCCATCTTGAGAGGAATTTGACCTCAAATTCAGCATTTGGTCATCCTCAACCGCATCCACTAGAGAAAGATCACACGCGTTGAAAGTGTTGTGCACTTGGTATTCCGGGGGAAGGTCAATCTTGTAGGCATTATCATTGATCCGCTCAAGTACTTGGAATGGACCATCGCCTCTTGGCATCAATTTGGACTTTCTTTAAGACGGAAACCTATCCTTTCTAAGGTGAACCCACACCCAATCTCCCGGTTCAAGAATGAGTTTCTTTCTCCCCTTGTTGACTCTCCTTGCAATGTCTTGATTTTTCTTCTCAAGTCGAAGCCGCACCTTCTCATGTAACTTTTTCATCGAATCTGCCCGCTTGCTTCCATCTAAGCTAATCATAACATCACTAGGCAAAGGAGTTAAATCCAAAGGGGTAAGGGGGTTGAGGCCATATATGCACTCAAAGGGAGTCATTCCCATACTTGAGTGTATGACACGGTTATATGCAAACTCAATCAATGGTAGGTATTCCTCCCAAGAAGTCAATTTTCCTTTTACCATGGAACGTAGCATAGCACCCAAAGTCCTATTTACTACTTCCGTTTGACCATCATGTAACATCCCGTATCTTGCTTGTACTTATTCTAATTATATGGAACCTGGTATGGTCATATGGTATAGGTAACGAATGAGATTTGTTATGCAATTATTAATGGTGTAGATGGAATTATAGAGGCTGCCCGTATAGTTTAGTGTGGTGCGACTAAGTTAACGTTAAGATAACTATTTAAACTTGGAATCGTAAGCTAGTATTTGAATCTAAAGTTTAAAGTGACCAAGTGTGTATAAGTTGAAGGTTAGACTAAAGGGATTAGAAGCTGAAAATGGAGCAAAATATTGAGGTTCTTGCTTGACTTATTTAAGCTAGTAGGTGAGTCACCTACTTAAGTTGTTTGAACCAAATTAATGGACCCATGGCTATGGATCAGATTTGGGTCTATGCTAATATACTCATTTGGGCCAAATTGAACAAAAAAAGAAAGAAAATGGGTAAGTGACCCAACACACCAATCTAACAAGGCCCAAATATAATTGAGCCCAACAAGAAATTATTCAAAGTAGGTTGGGAAGTATAAGGTTATGAATTGGTTCTCTCGGGCCTTTATGGCTACGGGTGCCTGTCTGCCCCAATAAGATTTGAGGCGTGACAAAAGTGGTATCAGAGCGGTCGTCCTAGGGTGTCTACAAAGCCGTGTCTATATAGAGTCTTGTTTATGGGCGTGTTGTGCACCACATCTATAAATAGGAGGCTATGTGACATTTAGGGGTTTTCTCGTTTTCTTCATATCTTAGATCGTGCAATAGAGCCTATGTTGTAGGTTAAGTCATATTTAACCATTAAACCTATTTTTTTTCCTCTTATTATAGTAAAGATGCCGGTTACAAGAAGGAGTAAGAATACAGGTAGGCGGATAGACGAGGCTGCTGGGGAGGGGACCAGTAAATCTCCACCTAGACGAGCTAATCAAAGTGAGGCTCAAGCTGAGTTTGTGTCCCAAACTTCTCCTACCCTTCCATCTCCAGAAGAGCTAAGAAGGAGAAGAACCGCATCCTCAGAACTACCTACCAATGCTGTAGATCAAGATTTAAGGAGTGCAGTACAATTGTTGGCTCGTATAGTTTCTGGACAAGCTCAAGGACAAGCCATTCCAACTACAGGTTCTAGTGGTACAGATAGGGCAGCTAGCCTACGAACGCAGGATTTTCTCAAATTGGATCCTCCCATCTTCACCGGATCAGATCTTAATGAAGACCTACAGGACTTTATTGATCAAATCCAAAGGGCTCTAGATGTTATGCATGTGTCGGGTAAAGAGACAGTTGAGCTAGCAGCATATAGATTCAAAGGGGAGGCTATATTGTGGTATGAAGACTGGAAACGATCTAGGGGTATCGATGCACCTCCAGCTACTTGGAAAGAGTTCAAAGAGGCATTTCTTGGTCATTACCTTCCATATGAGATTCGAGAAGCCCGTGCAGATCAGTTCCTGAATCTTCGCCAAGGAAATATGAGTGTGAGGGAGTACAACCTTCAGTTTAACTCTTTGGCTAGGTATGCTCCTAATGTTGTGGCTACAATGGATGATAGAGTTCATCGATATGTGGATAGATTGGATCTATATCTGGTTAGAGATTGTACCATTGCTGCTTTGAATAAGGACATGGACATAGCAAGGATACAAGCATTCGCACAAAAAATGGAGGATCAGAGGCAAAGAAGAAGAACACAAGAGTTAGAAAGGGGGTATTCCAAGAGGTCTAGATCTACGGGGCAGTTTATGGCATCCCAAGGAGAGTTTAGGCCTCGGTTTTCTAATAGACCACCTAGGACATTATCTTCTTATCCTGCAGCTAGTGCTCCATCACAATTTCAAGGGTCTAAAGGTAACCAGTTTGGTCAAAGAAATGAGAGTCAGAGTTCGCGAACAACAGGGTATTAAGAGCAAGGGATTATGAGCCAATTAAGGCCTCCTCGACAGCCATGTAGACAATGTGGAAAGCTTCATTTAGGTGCATGTCGGTTCGGAACAAATGCTTGCTTTTGGTGTGGTATGTCAGGACATATGATGAGAGAATGCCCTCAAAGGGGCATAGGTGGTGTGGCACGACCTACTGGATCAGCCGTTGCATCATCATCATCGGTGCCTTATTCAGGTAGGGGTGTACAACCTATGGGTCGTGCTAGAGGTTCTAAAGGAACAGCTAGCTCTAGTGGAGTTCAGAATCGTACATACGCTTTAGCAGATCGACAAAATTCAGAGGCTTCTCCAGATGTGGTTACAGGTACATTGTCTATCTTTTCACATGATGTCTATGCATTAGTTGATCCAGGTTCTACAATATCATATGTCACTTCATTGGTTGCTGAAAAGTTCAAAAGAACACCAGAACTGCTAGTTAAGCCATTTGAAGTATCTACGCCAATTGGTGAATCTGTTATAGCTAAGAGAGTATCGAAATTGTATAATAACTATTTGCGGTCGTGATACAATGGCTGACCTAGTTGAGTTAGAAATGGTAGATTTTGATGCTATAATGGGTATGGATTGGTTGGCTTCTTGTTATGCCACATTAGATTGCCGAACTAAGAGGGTGTGTTTCCATTTTCCAAGGGAGGCAGTCCTAGAATGGAGAGGTAATATTGGTGCGCCAAGAGGCAAATTTATTTCTTATTTTAAGGCGAAAAAAATGATTTCCAAGGGTTACATATGTCATCTGGTTAGAGTGAAGGATACAAATGCGGAGACACCAACTCTTCCAACTATTCCAGTGGTAAGTGAATTTCCCGATGTATTTCCTGAAGATCTTCCGGGTTTGCCTCCAGAACGAGAAGTGGAGTTTGGTATTGATGTGATCCCAGGTACTCAACCAATCTCAATTCCTCCGTATAGAATGGCCCCGGCAGAACTACGGGAGTTGAAAGAGTAATTGAAAGACTTTCTAGAAAAAGGATTCATAAGGCCTAGTGTCTCCCCTTGGGGCGCACCAGTGTTATTTGTGCGTAAGAAGGATGGCTCGTTAAGAATGTGTATTGACTATAGACAACTGAACAAGGTGACTATTAAGAACAAATATCCCCTTCCGAGAATTGATGACTTATTTGATCAGTTGCAAGGCGCCAAGTGGTTTTCAAAGATTGATTTAAGATCTGGTTACCACCAAATGAGGGTCAAAGAGAATGACATACCCAAGACAGCTTTTCGAACACAGTACGGTCATTACGAGTTCCTAGTCATGTCCTTTGGGCTAACTAATGCACCTGCAGCTTTTATGGATTTGATGAATAGGGTGTTCAAGCCATACTTGGATGTGTTTGTGATAGTTTTTATAGATGATATTCTGGTTTATTCGAGATCAAATGAGGACCATGCCAATCACTTACGACAGGTGTTGCAGATTCTTCGTGATCGTAAGCTATTTGCAAAGTTCTCTAAATGTGAGTTTTGGTTAAAATCTGTGGCATTCTTAGGTCATATTGTATCTGATGAAGGAATAAAGGTTGATACTCAAAAGATAGAAGCCGTGAAGAACTGGCCAAGACCTATAACGCCTACAGAGGTTCGTAGTTTCCTTGGGTTGGCAGGTTATTATAGAAGGTTTGTGGAAGGATTTTCTTCAATTTCTGCACCTTTAACAAAGCTAACACACAAAGCATCCAAGTTTCAATGGAATAATGCATGCGAAAGAAGTTTCCAAGATCTGAAGAATAAGTTGACTTCTACACCCGTATTGGTGCTTCCAGAAGGCACAGAGGGGTATGCAGTGTATTATGATGCTTCAAGAATTGGGTTAGGGTGTGTATTGATGCAGCATGGTAAAGTCATAGCATATGCCTCGAGACAATTGCGGCCACATGAGAGAATTTATCCAACACATGATCTGGAGCTAGCAGCGGTTATATTTGCCTTAAAGATATGGCGTCACTACCTGTACGGGATTCATGTTGACATATACACTGACCACAAGAGTTTGCAGTATATCTTTAATCAGAAGGACTTGAATTTGAGGCAGCGAAGATGGCTTGAATTATTAAAAGACTATGATGTTGATATCTTATATCATCCGGGAAAAGCAAATGTGGTGGCAGATGCATTAAGTCGCAAAGCTATGGAGCCATCTATAGAAAGACAAGGGATGACTAAGGATCTACACCAATTAGCCAATTTGGGGGTTCGTCTTCTTGAAACTCCAGATGAAGGGTTTATTGTGCATAATACAGCAGAATCTTCACTAATAACTGAAGTAAAAGAGAAGCAATATGCAGATCCTATTTTATTACGGCTTAAGGAAAATGTGCAATGTGGTATGACAAAGGCATTTGAGCTTACGCAAGAAGGGGTACTGCGGTGCCAAAACAGATTGTGTGTACCTGATGTAGACGGGCTAAGAAAGAGGATTATGACAGAAGCACATCATTCAAGGTATTCTATCCATCCAGGGTCAACAAAAATGTACCATGATTTGAGAGGGATGTATTGGTGGGGTGACATGAAGAAGAACATTGCAAAATTTATAGCCGAATGTCCAAATTGTCAAAGAGTTAAAGTAGAGCACCAAAAGCCCGGGGGTTATATGCAATGTATGGATCTTCCAATATGGAAGTGGGACATGATCAACATGGATTTCGTCACTGGTTTGCCTCGTACATTTCGAAGGTTTGATTCCATATGGGTGATAGTTGATAGGCTTACCAAATCAGCACACTTTCTACCGGTTAGGACCACTTACACAGTTGAAGAATATGCCAAGTTATATATTAAGGAGATAGTTCGACTACATGGAGTTCCAATCTCTATTATATCGGATCGAGGAGCTCAATTTACTGCAAATTTTTGGAAGTCTTTTCAGAGAAATTTGGGGACACAAGTGAATCTAAGTACAGCTTTTCACCCTCAAACGGATGGACAAGCAGAACGTACCATTCAAACACTTGAAGATATGCTACGAGCTTGTGTATTAGACTTTAAAGGTAGTTGGGATGATCATCTACCTCTCATCGAGTTCGCCTACAACAATAGCTATCATTCAAGTATCAAAATGGCACCATATGAAGCTTTGTATGGAAGAAAGTGTAGATCACCCATTGGATGGTTTGAAGCGGGTGAAACTGCCTTATTCGGGCCAGATCTTGTTCATCAAGCTATGGAAAAGGTTAAGGTGATCCAACAGCGACTAGAAACAGCCCAAAGCAGATATAAGTCATATGTGGATGTTAGGAGAAGGGGGCTAGAGTTTGCTATAGGTGATTGGGTATTCTTGAAGGTATCACCAATGAAGGGGGTTATGAGATTTGGTAAGAAAGGAAAATTAAGTCCACGTTATCTAGGCCCATACCAGATTACTCGGAGGTTTGGACAAGTTGCTTATGAATTAGATCTACCCCAAGAGCTCTCAACAGTTCATCCGGTATTTCACGTCTCAATGCTTAGAAAGTGCATTGGAGATTCATCTTATATTACCCCTACTGAAGATGTACAAATTAGTGAAGATCTCACTTATGAGGAAATACCTATTGCTATTCTAGATCGACAGGTTAAGAAGTTGAGGAATAAAGAAATAGCTTCTGTAAAAGTGCTTTGGAGGAACCAACAAGTAGAAGAGATCACGTGGGAAGCTGAAGAAGCGATGAAATCCAAGTACCCCCATTTGTTCAAAGACGAAGAAAAAGTCCAAGATGCTGAATTGGAACAATAACAAGTAGGAGTAAAATATATAGGTACTATATGGTAATAAGGATATTAACTTAGTCTTGAACTTGCTTTGGTTGGACAGTTATGCTAACATTCGAGGACGAATGTTTCTAAGGGGGGAAGGATGTAACATCCCGTATCTTGCTTGTACTTATTCTAATTATATGGAACCTGGTATGGTCATATGGTATAGGTAACGAATGAGATTTGTTATGCAATTATTAATGGTGTAGATGGAATTATAGAGGCTGCCCGTATAGTTTAGTGTGGTGCGACTAAGTTAACGTTAAGATAACTATTTAAACTTGGAATCGTAAGCTAGTATTTGAATCTAAAGTTTAAAGTGACCAAGTGTGTATAAGTTGAAGGTTAGACTAAAGGGATTAGAAGCTGAAAATGGAGCAAAATATGGAGGTGCTTGCTTGACTTATTTAAGCTAGTAGGTGAGTCACCTACTTAAGTTGTTTGAACCAAATTAATGGACCCATGGCTATGGATCAGATTTGGGTCTATGCTAATATACTCATTTGGGCCAAATTGAACAAAAAAAGAAAGAAAATGGGTAAGTGGCCCAATACACCAATCTGCCAAGGCCCAAATATAATTGAGCCCAACAAGAAATTATGCAAGTAGGTGCATCACCTACTTTGAAGTTTCAGCTGCTTGGACCCTTAAGTAGGTGCATCACCTACTTGGACCAATTTGACCAATTTTATGGTCCAAAATGCAGCTAAGGAGGTGGACAAGATAGGGCCTTTAAAAGGCCAAGTTGCTGGTCATTTTACTTCACTTTTAAGTCACAAAAAGGGAGTATATTTCAGCAAATCTCTCTACTCTCTCAAAAACAACAAGAGCAGCAGCCCTATTTTTCCTTCTAGGGTTCTTGAAGAAACCCTCCCCTTTGCAGCCCAAGGTAAGTGAAAAACACTTAAGGTTTTGTTTAATTATCTCATGGGAGATTAGGGAAACAAGTTATAAGTGTTTGACTATAAGTATATGGCTGATTATAGAACAAGCTGTTTGTTCACGTTTCCTTGTTATTGAGGAACTTTTTTTCTTCTTCTTTGGTTTAAGTGTTAAGGAAAGTTCAAGCTCTTGAAGAGTTCGGTTAAAAGAATAAGTTGCTGAATTGAGGTAAGGTGACTGCCCCATTTTATTTTTCTTATATATGGATTTGAGAGGGGATTATGGATGTCTTGTTATTGAGAACTCAAGAGATGAAGAGTTCAATAATTGATTGCTATAATAAAAGTGGTTTGGGACTGTTTTGTGGACTGTTTTGTATGTGTATGTTATGGGCTGCAAGGTTGAAGTTGGATAAAGGTGTGATGAGTTTGTAATGAATTATAGAAGAAAGATGTGGTGATACACCACCGAACTAATGCTTGCTGTCCAATCTATTTTGCGTATTGTTTGGAATGTGTAATGAAGTCGAGGTGGTTTTGGTGAACCTTATAAGAACCTATATGGTATGTGGGTGTAATTGGAGGGAAGAAAAAGGGTTAAAATAACACCCTTGTTTGATAGAGTAATAGTTGCTGCCCGGTTACTGTTTTGGGTGAAATTAAGTACCTCAAATGTGTTTATTGGTTACTAATACTAGTTTACCATATATTCTATTGTAGATAAGTAATCTAAGAGGCGAGAAGTCAAGTCGGGCTAGTTTCGGAGTCAAATAACCAGGTATGTAAGGGATACTTATAACAAAGTGATACATAATGGTAGCATATTAAACTCCATGTATCCAATGACCTTGTTCCCATTCTCTAACGCATTAGAACACCTCAATACGTGCTTATTATTAAATCTGCGTGTCTATCTTCACTAGAAAATTTCAGGAGTTCTTCGTTTGTTCAAATAAGACCCAGGCGTTATTTCAGCTCCTAAACACTTTATTTGTGTGCCAACAGCTCCCTACCTCATTGTTGTTGCATTAAGTGTCTATTTACATGTCTCTTATTAGCGTATTACTGGTTCAAGGTACCATAATGTGATGACCACCAAAGTAACAATCTCAAAGGCTAAATAAACTAAGTAATGCAAATCTGTAAAATGATGAGTGGCAGCTCAGGGGCACTTGTCTAGCATGGGCCGATCTCGATACCTTTATTTGTGGGTGGCAGCTCAGGGGCATAAGCCTAGCATGGGCCGATCCCAATCTTTATATAGGTGGCAGCTCAGGGGCGTAAGCCTAGCATGGGCCGATCCTAATTTATCTTTTTACCACTGATCAGCTGGTCATTTGCATTATATGGATTACAAAGATTATGAAGTAAGAAGGTAAAATGAAGAACGAATGTAATGTACATTGTCCCACAAGTATTTATTAAGGTGGTCTACTAGTACTCCTTATACACTTGTATTGGATTTCTATTGAGCTTTTGTATCAAGTGTGTTGCTACTTTCTACCTTACATATTCAGTACATATTTTTGTACTGACGTCCCTCACGGGGGACCTGCATTTCATGCTGCAGGCCGAGGCACTTCAGCTCATACAACTCACTAGTAGGAGCGCAGGTTGTTCAAGGACTATTGGTGAGCTCCAGGTTGATTCGGGGCTTTCCGAGTCTACTTCATATATTTTGGTATTGTACAGTAAGTCAAGAGTAGGGCGGGGGTTTGTCCCGACCCTGACTAAGTCTATGTATCTTCTAGAGGCTTTGTAGACTAATGTAAAGTTATGGTAGTGTCCTGATTTTAGACATGGTGGCCCTACCGGCCAAGTGCTGTACATATCAGTTTTAGGAGTGTATGTGTAGTTAATTTCATCGATGCATAATATTATGTTGTCAGAACATTTGGTTGTTACAGTTACATGCATGGGAAGTATAAGGTTATGAATTGGTTCTCTCGGGCCTTTACGGCTACGGGTGCCTGTCTGCCCCAATAGGATTTGAGGCGTGACACATCAGTTTGTGGGTGGCAAGATGTAGAGAATAATAACTTGGTTCCAAGCCTACCCCACATGAATTTCCAAAAGTGACTTAGGAACTTAGAGTCCCTATCACTCACAATGGTCCTCGGAACACCATGCAACTTGACAACATTATCAACAAACAAAGAGGCCACACTAGGTGCATCATCACATTTAAAGCAAGGAATAAAGTGTGCCATCTTAGAAAACCGATCGACCACAACAAAGATACTGTCCCGACCTCGTCTAGTCCTAGGCAACCCTAACACAAAATCCATAGATATGTCAAGCCAAGGGCGTAAAGGAGTGGGCAGTGGGGTGTACAACCCATGAGGTAGGAGCCGCGATTTGTCTCCTTTGCAATCTATGCATTGGCCACAAATCTTGGCCACATCCTTGTGCATTTTTGGCCAATAGAATTGCTCCTCCAATATTCCAAGGGTCTTTTCGATTCCAAAGTGACCCATTAGACCGCCATTGTGTGCTTCCCTCGCAAATAACTCTCTCCAAGAACTGGAGGGTACACACAATCGTCTACCTTTAAACAAGTATCCATCAAACTTGGCATAAGGATTTGAACCCCTAGACGAATCCCACTTGTCCCTACCCATTTCTTCGCATTCCCTAAAGATAGGAGAAAAGTGAGGGTCCTCGGGATACAATTCTTTCAAACTCTCAAAACCAATTAATTTAAAAGATAATGTTGACACAAGAACATGTTTTCTAGACAAAGCATCGGCTACTACGTTGTCCTTACCCCTTTTGTATTGAATAACATAAGGGAAGGTTTCAAGAAACTCAATCCATTTTGCATGCCGCTTGTTAAGCTTGTCTTGTGCCCGAAGATGCTTCAAGGATTCATGGTCCGTTCGGATCACGAACTCCTTGGGCCACAAATAGTGCTGCCAAGTGGCCAAAGCTCGAATCAAGGTATACAACTCTAGATCGTACGTGGAGTAGTTTAGAGTAGCCCTTTGAGCTTTTCACTAAAATAAGCAATGGGTTTTAAATCTTGCATCAAAACAGCCCCTATGCCCACTTTACTAGCATCGCACTCAACTTCGAATATCTTATCAAAATTGGGCAATTGTAATAAAGGCGCGGAAACGAGCATAGCTTTCAAGGTTTCAAAAGCCTTAGCTTGCTCTTCACCCCACTTGAAGGGTTGATCTTTTTGAATGAACGCGGTCAAATGAGCGGCTATGGTGCTGAATCCTTTGAAAAACCTTCTATAAAAACTAGCTAACCCGTGGAAGCTTCTTACTTCGCTAATGGTTTGTGGGGTTGGCCAATTTTTGATAGCATCTATCTTGGATTCATCCACTTCAACCCCTCTTGAACTAACAACAAAACCCAAGAAAACAACTTTATTAACACCAAAAGAGCACTTCTCCAGATTAGCATACAACCTTTCCTTTCTAAGGACATCAAACACACATTGTAAATGCATCACATGCTCATCAATTGACTTACTATAGACCAAGACATCATCAAAGTAAACAACAACAAACTTTCCAATAAATGGCTTCATCACATGATTCATTAGCCTCATGAAAGTACTTGGAGCATTTGTTAGGCCGAATGGCATAACCATCCATTCATAGAGACCAAATTTAGTCTTGAAGGCAGTTTTCCATTCATCACCGGGTTGCATTCTTATTTGGTGATAGCCACTCCTTAAATCAATCTTGGAAAATAAACACGAACCATTCAATTCATCAAGCATATCATCTAACCTAGGGATAGGGTGACGATATTTTACCGTAATCTTATTGATGGCTCGACAGTCCACACACATACGCCATGTTCCTTCTTTCTTAGGTACCAGTAGAACAGGAACCGCGCACGGACTCATGCTCTCCTTCATATACCCTTTGTTGACGAGTTCCTCAACTTGACGCTGCAATTCTTTGGTGTCCGTAGGGTTGCTTCTGTAAGCCGGCTTATTTGGCAATTGTGAGCCCGACACAAAGTCAATTTGATGCTCAATTCCCCAAAGCGGGGCAATCCTTGCAGGAGTTCTTTGGGAAATACATCTTCATAATCCTGCAACACACAAGAAATCAAAGGAGAAATAGAAGAATTAGTGGGGTTAGTATTAAAACAATGAGCCAAAAGAAGCATCGGCATGTCCACATCATAATCCAAGAAGAGTTCCTTCTTTCTAGCCAACATCACCATGTTTTCTTGCCCATTTGATGTTGAGGCAGTCCCGGAAATCCCTACTGCCCCACCCACGGTTTTCCCCTCCTTTTCACCATTTTCGGGTTTCTTTCCCTTCTCCTTCAACTCCCTCATCTTTTGATGTAATTCATTCACTTGTGATGGCAAAAGAGGATAAAGAGTGACCTTTCGACCATCCTTCTCAAGTGAATATCGGTTGGTCCTCCCATCATGTTTGGTAGACCTATCATATTGCCAAGGTCTACCTAACAATAAATGACATGCTTACATTGGTATCACATCACAAAGCACTTCGTCTTGGTAGTTCCCTACCTTAAACCGTATCACACATTGCCTCATGACCTTCAATTCACCGCATTCGGTCAACCATTGCAACTTGTAAGGGATAGTATGAACTGTAGTTGGTAATTTCAGAAAGTTCACCATAGCGACACTAACGACATTCGCACAACTGCCACTATCAATCACAAAAGTGCACACATTCCCCTTTACAAGGCATTTAGTATGGAATAGATTTTCCCTTTGGCTAGGGTCATCTTGCCTTACTAATCATAGCGCGTCTAACTACAAAGTTTGGATTAACACACTCCCCTTCTTGTGGGTGAATAACTTCACCATCATCATCATCATCATCAAGTGGCATATTTCCAGTTTCCTCTCCATCTTGAGGCTCGGCCTCATCCTCCTCTTTTTCAAGACCCACTTCCTCACCAAGGCAATACAATCTCCCTTCCCGTAGTATCACGTTGCGTCGATTTGGACATTCATTGGATTTATGTCCCCAACCTTGGCACTTGAAACATTGGAATCCTTTTGGGTTTGGATACTTGTGAACTTCTTGTTTTAGAGGAATTTTGTGGACTGTTTTGGGCTCGGGCAGCCTTGTAGTGGCGGGTTGGTCCTTGTTTTTGGGCCAACCAGAAGAGGATTGAACCACGTCCTTGCTTCTAGGCCAACCCGAGATGGATTGTCCCCTTGCCTTGAGCGACGACCTCTCTTTAAGCTCCCTTTCAATCTCAAGAGCCGCTTGGAAAATACCTTCAACGATATCAAATTTGTGAAGCGTCAAATGAGTGGAAATCTCTTTGTTCAACCCACACTTGAACCGGATGATGTCATGACTGATTTGTTCCCCACAATGATCAAGCTTCAACATGAGTTGTTGAAACTCATCATAATATGCCATCACAATTTTATTGCCTTGACGTAAGTTGTATAATCTAGCAAGTAATTCATGGCGATAACTCTCGGGAAGGTACCGTTGCCTCATCAAGTACCTTAACCAAAACCAAGGTGGTGGCTGCCCATCAACTAATTCATCACCAAAACGCTTGACGTACTCCCACCAAGTGTTGGCATAACCCTCAAAATGAGCTATGGCATAACAACTTTTCTTTTCTTCCGAGATATCATTAACTTGAAAAACTTTGTTACAAGCTGATTCCCATGCTAAGTAGGCCTCGGGGTCACTTTCACCTTTAAAGATAGGTAAGCTCATTTTGATGGTATTTATGCCTAGGTCTCTTTCTTGGTGTCGATTCCCCTTTCTCCATACCCTCGGTACCTCCTTGGATCAACACGGCCCCTTCTTAGCTCCCCCTCTCTCATGTAAGCATCATCAAAGGCTCCATATCCATCATACTCCTCTCTACCATGTTCCTCAAAGTGAGCTGGTTGGTTTTGGTGATTTGGAATCTGATTTGGAGGCATTGGGATTTGTGGAGGTGGTGGTCTTTGATTTGGTGGAGTTTGGTAAGGTACATTCAGATTTTGTGGAGGTAATGGATGGCTACATCCTTCTTGTGGAATTGGAGGAGTTTGGAAATGGCGTGGTCTATTCGCTTCTTGGTTTGGAGGGAAAGTAGTGGTATGATTTGTGGCATTTAGTGGGGCTAGAGGTGGATTCATTATTTGGTGCAATGTTTCTGGTGAGATAGTTGTGGATGAAGTTCTTTCATGCCCACTTGAAGGAATATGATGAGGAGTGGATGGACGAGAGTTCCTTTGACTCTCCACTTGCTCCAATCACCCACTTATCGTAGTCAAATCTCCCCTCATTGCCCCAACTTCCGTGTTTAACCTCTTTAAACTTCTGGTAATGGCCTCAAGTGTGGCCTTCATTGTGTCTTGTTCAATAGTACCCCCACTTTGGGATGTGCTTCCTTCCATGTCAAGGTGTTACCTACACAATCAGCAAACAAGTTAGCGTTAAACCTCTCCTCACTCACACTCTCTCGGTTCACTCACACTTGAGCTCCACAAATGTTGTAGATTGGCTAGTAACCGTGAATCCTTAAGATATGAGTAAAGCTCTTGTCCGGAGTGGATTCTTGTTTGAAACTCAAAGAATTCTCGACGGACTGGAGTTAAGAAGTTACAACGTATTCAAACGAATAAAAGCACCCAACTAAACGTGGACACGAACAAGAGAATTCAAAAGGACTAATTGACAACCTAGTAGGAGTGTACTAGCATGTTAATTAGTTCTAGAACCAAGTAATGAAACTAAGAATCAACAATTAGAAACTAGAAAACCTAAATTTGAGCTTATTAATGATGTGAACAGTAGCCAATGGGTGACGTGAACAGTAGCAAATGGGTGATGTGGCAGCATGCAATTGGTCTTGGTCCCACACAATTTAAGCACCAATTCTGAAATTTAAATCTTTACACAATTTGGAAAGGATGACAATTGGTCTTGGATGGAAAACATAAATCTTGAAATAAGAAAAGTACCTTGTCCCACAACACTAGGTTCTTGAAATAAGAAAAAGGTAACACTAGGTTCTTGAAATAAGAAAAAGTTGCTGAAAAGTAGAAGCTTAGTCTAAGAAATGATGGGTTCAAGGCTTCTCACAACATGCTTTACAATTTTCAGCTTCAACTCTTGAATTTATATCACACTTTTTGGTTATCTAAAGTTGTAAGAAAAGATGAAGAACTTGATGAACACCACAACAACCTTCAAGAACTCAACAACAACTTCTTCAAAACACAACACAACACCACCAATTGTCAACAACAAGTAACAACAAACAGCCAGCCACAAGGCACCACAACTATGGTCAATATTATAAGCTCAATCTTTAGATCTTGACACCTTTAGTGTTGGTGAGAAAGAAACCAACACTAGAAACACTCTATACAAGAAAAATACTACAAGATCTAGCCAAAAAAAACAAGAAAATCTCGGCCCATACAACAACACATCACAATTTTTGGCCAAGAACACAAAGGTAGCAGATTTGTCTATTTCTGAAATTTTCAGATTTCATTTTTTTTTTTTTGTAGTTTTCAAGTCTCAAGCCCAAGATTGATCTTGTAAGAACAAAATCAAAGATGGCTTTGATACCAAATCTTAAGAGTGAACCGCTAACCAACTGCACTAAAATCTATAGCTAGTAGTGCGAGGCGCAACCCACCCTTTTATAGGCCCTGAACCATACGGGGCACGAACCCGACCCACACCCCCAACCAATACGCGCGCATGGTGTAAGAGGGATTTGAACCCGTGACCTCCGCTTTGATACCAAACCTTAAGAGTGAACCGCTAACCAACTGCACTAAAAGCTATAGCTAGTAGTGCGAGGCGCAACCCACCCTTTTATAGGCCCTGAACCATACGGGGCACGAACCCGACCCATACCCCCAACCAATACGCGCGCATGGTGTAAGAGGGATTCGAACCCATGACCTCCGCTTTGATACCAAACCTTAAGAGTGAACCGCTAACCAACTGCACTAAAAGCTATAGCTAGTAGTGCGAGGTGCAACCCACCCTTTTATAGGCCCTGAACCATACGGGGCACGAACCCGACCCACACCCCCAACCAATACGCGCGCATGGTGTAAGAGGGATTCGAACCCGTGACCTCCGCTTTGATACCAAATGATACACTACTAACTTGGAGCGTATCAAATCTGCCACAAAATCAGTCCAAACACACTACAATTCCGAGAGCTTGAAGATAACAACTCCAATATGTGAAGACAACAACAATCACGAAATTTTGAAGAAATACCAACACCAAAACAGTAGCTACACAAGGAGAACAAGAAGATAACAATAACATTAAACAATGGTTCAACAACACAAGATGATAGATTACAAGAGTACAATGTTAACAACAAGAACAACAAATGGTAGTAACTATAGTGAATCAAAAATCAGCCCCACACGGCTTCACTAAGTTACTACAAAGTTTCAAGAGTACAAAATGAAAGATAGTAACTTGACACAAAGATATCTTAGAATCTATGAACCCTAACTTGAAGATAGGACCCTAAGACCAAAAGATTTCAGTACCAAGTTCTTACTTAGACCAAGAGGAACTCATGAACCTCAAGATCTCAAGTTTCTAGCCAAGAAACAACACAAGTGTAACTACACTTGTTGGACAGATTTCAGGTTCTACTCTCAAGAACAAGAGAGAGAGAAATATTCAATGTTACAAGACTTGTTGTTGTGAAATATGAAGAATGAACTAAGTGCTGAAAATAACCCTAATAGCATCTATTTATATTACACACAAAATAAAGGAAAAATGACCTTCCTACCTGATACGGGACAAATGGCCTTCTTATCTTTTGATGACATTTTTGGAGGCCAACACATAGATACTCAAGACTTGGTCACCTCGAGAAAACAAGAACATGCATGGAGGACCCGTTTTGAGCATAACTTAAAGCAATCTCGCGTGTGGAAGATTGCTTGGAGAATTTAAGGTTGAGGACTCACGGTTTTGGACCTTAATTAAGGGTATTTTGGACATTACACATGGTGTATTTACACACCATGGCCGCCCCTCTCATTAAGGGCAAAGTGGTCTTGTTATCTTCATTTGTAATATATTATAAATAGGCCCCCTTAGTCTTATTTTCACTAGATTTGGAAGGATGAAGAATTGAAAGACATAACTTCTCTCTTTTGAGAGTGTAACACCCTTAGTTGTAGGACTTGGAAAAGTCATCCTTAGCATAGGGCTTGGAAAAGCCAATATTGATCTTTGCTTGGAAACGGTAGATCTTGAGGCGAGTTCATTCCCTTGGTGGCCACCGTAAGAGTGTGGTTTTGATTGTTACATTCATTAGGGGTTAGTGTTGAAATACACTTGGTTCTTAATCTTGTAATAATCTTGGTCTCACTATCTATCTTTATTTTTCTTGCAAATCGTGTATGTGTTGTGTAGTGGACTGTTTTGGGGTCTTCGTTGAATCCGAAACTTGTATTATTGTTGTTCATCTTGTTCATCACGTTTTGTGACTGTTTTGGTGTTAAAATATACTCTTGTATCTTGTATTCTTGTTGTTGGTAGCGAATCCGAGTGAGGTCTCCATCTTGGTCCTCGAATCCTTAAGATTAGTGGACTGATTTGGTGTTTGTTTCGTGCTTCTCTTGTCAATCCCGTATCATTTGGTATCAAAGCATGGCTTGATATTTTTCCTACAAGATCAATCAATTGCTTGTTAGAAAATTCAAAAAAAAAAAAAAAAAAAAAGGGAAAGTGTTAAAAACTGAAAAAAAAAATCAAAAAGAAGCAAATCTGTCCATTTTGTGTTCTTGGCCGAAATTGTGTTATTGTTGTGTCTTGGCCGAGATTTTTACTTTTTTTGTTGTTTCTAGTGTTAGTTTTCTTCATCTCTAACACTCTTTAGTCTAAATCTAAGTTTGAGCTTACATTGTTGGTGTTGTATACGTGAACTTGGCCGATTTGTTGTTGAACATTGTTGTGGTGGACTGTTTTGGCCTTGTGGCTTTCATCTTGTTGTTGTTATAAGCTTGGCCACGTGATATTGTTGTTAATTGGTGGATTGAGAACCATTTTGTTGAAGGTGTAGTTGTCTTGGCCAAGTGTTGGAGATATTGTTATTGTGGAATTTGGGAGTGGCCGTGTGAAAATTGTTGGTGTTCTTGGAGATTATTGTTGTAGTCTTGGTGTTGTTGTTGTTGTTCTTGATGTTCATCACCACCTTCATATATTGTTGAAGATAAAGTGAATGTTAAATCTAAAAAGTTGAAGGAAAAGGGTGTATTATTTGTTAGTCTTGAAAGACACTACAACCAACAAAGACCTATCAATCAAGTCTCAACCACTTTCCAACACTTTTCCATGATTTAAGGATCCATGTTTTAAGGAGAAGTACAATAAAGTCAAGTCTTGGAAACTTGAAATTGAAAAGGGCTCCAAGACTTGTTTGAATTTCCCTCCTTAAACAAATTCCACCAAAGTCCAAATTGAAAAATTGACCAAGACTTGAAATTGGACAATAAAAGTTGTGTGGGACCGAAACCAATACGTGACTGCCATGTCATCACTGCTACTGTTCACGCAATATTTCCGAGCTCAAAATTTTAGATTCTTAGTTTCATCTTATTGTTTCATTAGTTTCATGTCTTGATTCTAGAATTAATTAACAACTAGTAATCACCTACTTAGTTGTAGATTAATTATTGAATCCGTTTCTTCGTGTCTTCGTTGTTTGTGTGCTTTTCTCATTTTTAACTCGTAGTAACTTCTTTGTTTCAAGTTCGTAAGTGAATTTTATTTTTGTGTCTTGAGTCGATCAAACAAGAATCTATTCCGGCCACCAAGTAGAATTGACATCCTATTGACTACCGGAGTATAAACAACCTTTCAATATTTGCCGCTCCAATTGTGAGAATCACAAAGGTGAGTGAATACGAGTGTTAGTGAGAAGTTTTTACTACTAATCTTGTTTGTTCATTTTGTAGGTTTAAAAGGTGATATAAGGGGAATATGTCTTCGATAGCCGGGGATTATTGTGACTACAACATGGGAGACTATGATTGTAGTGAAGGGTTTTATGGCTACGAAGTTGAGGGAGATTGCGGAGGCTATGAAAATAGCCATGATCGAGACTTGGGCAGATTTGAAAGTTACTGTTTTAAGGGAGAAAATGAGGTGAATGAAGTGCCTAGTGCTTATGGTAACTTTGGAGATGATGTAGGACCTCGTGATGGATCTTATGATGATGTTGGGGCATGTGAGGAGTCTTACACTTCTTACTCCGAACCTAGATTTGGTGTTAGGTATAACCCTTTTGTTTGCAAAGCTTATGAGAGCTATGATGAGGGTACACGTGAGGAGTATGAAGATCCATATTCTCCACCTTGTAGTACTTCTTATCAAAGTCGATATAGTGTGAATGGTTATACTAGCTCTAGTGGAGGTTGTCCAATGAGAAGAAGAGGGTATGCATCTCCAAAACTAAGGGGTACTCGTATGCCTTACAATGTAGATCCAAGAAGGAGTGTACACTCCGGAAAGGTGACCATGTGTGGGGTACCGGGCTGCCTCATTGAGCTAAATGATAGGTACCATAGAAACTACATCGTTCCATCCATGGTTGACTACTTGGGGTTGTTTCGTGAGCCTTTACTTGTTCCATACTTCTTGGACGGGTTTAAGGTTACCGAGAGGGTCAAGGTTGTCTTCTCCCAATTTGAATACCATGAGGAGGTGTGGTGCGATATTCTTTCATTGACATACGGTCATGTATGCTTAGGTGCCAATTGGTTTGCACAACATAGAGTTCCAAACGTGCAAAATTGGCCAAATATTATACGAGACCAGTGGGGGAATCGCCTCGTGACTTACTTGCTGCCTAAGCCACGAAGAGAAATGCCTACCTACTCCAATCCGAATTATTATGAGAGACAAAAGATTGAGAGGAGTAAGGGAGTGCAGGGTGGTAATCCGAGAGTGGAAAAAAGAGAGGTTGTGTGGAGCAAAGTAAGAGGATTACCCCCAAACTATGCTAACATTGGTTGTCCTTCTATTTCTAAGGACATTTGTGTAGGTACCAACATGGCAAGCGAAGAAGAACAATGCCAAAAGGAAGTTGCTGCCCAAACTTTTGGAGGACCTTCACACCATGACAAAGAAGAATCTACTCAAGGACTTCAAGGTAAAATGGCAAACTCTTACACTTTTGTACATGTGAATGATAATTGTGTGGCTAGTAGCCCATTGAGTGTGAGTTGTAGCTTGCCTATATGTGAGTGTATTGTTTCTTTGCCACTTGATGATGATGTACATGTTGTGAGTGTGGATACACTAGTTGATCCTATTGATGACCGAATAGACTCTTCTTGTAAGATCGATTTATGTCCACCTAGTGTTGAAACCATTATGTTGAATGAAAGTACGTTATCTTCTGAAATTTGTGTTGATCAACTTATGTGTGAAAATTACCCACCACTTGAGGATGTGTATGATGTAATTAATGAACCTCAAGTATGTGATGATGTTGAAAATGTTGATCAAAGTGAGAATGAACCCGAGAGCTCTTCTTGGGGTAATGTTGTGTTTGAAACATCCTTGAAGCTTGATGTTGATCATTTAGAGAGTGAGGAACTTGCTTGTTCCAAATCTGTCCGTGAGGTAGATCACACTCTTTTTATGTATAATGTCTTGTTTGAAGATGATTTAAACACTCCTAATGAACCTAGTGGTGAAAATGATGGTATAGCTTGCCTTGGAAGCTATAGCCTATATGCTAACCCACTATGGTGTGACAACATTCCTCCTAGAGAGGGAAATCTCTTCTTGGAAGATGAGAGAACTCTTAAGGGTAAGGAATGTGTAGTTGCGGAAGCTACTTCTTCTTCTACTTTGTGTGATTTCATTATTGAGAGTACTCATGGTGATTATTGGGAAACTAATAGTGAGTACACACATGAGAGCACCTTAGTAGAGGCCGATTTGAGTGATACCTTTCTCTACTCTCTATTTGCTTTGGATGATATGTATGTTATTGTAGAAAGTATGTCATTTAGTTTGGGTGTAGACCACGGGAAAGGGAAGTGTTGTCGAGACCTGTGTCTATGGCCACTTTTCCCATTTGACCCCGGTGCCAAATTTAGAAATGGTGATGCTGGTGCACCAAACTTGCTGCTTGGTCTACATGACAAGCAAAGTGGCACTCTTGATGTATCCTATAACCAAATCCTTTGTACATCTTTTATTGAGTTTTTAATATTCCTTTCAAAGGATTCTTGGTTATATTGCAAATATGTGCAACCTTGGCATGTTGAGATGATTTGTTATGCTAACCCTAACCCTCATGCCATGAGGAGTTTGCATTTGTTGGTCCTCTTTTCGGTTTTGCAAGGATTGGATTCGAGGTCGAATCCCTTTCAAGAAGGGGAGGATGATACGGGACAAATGGCCTTCTTATCTTTTGATGACATTTTTGGAGGCCAACACATAGAGACTCAAGACTTGGTCACCTCGAGAAAACAAGAACATGCATGGAGGACCCGTTTTGAGCATAACTTAAAGCAATCTCGCGTGTGGAAGATTGCTTGGAGAATTTAAGGTTGAGGACTCACGGTTTTGGACCTTAATTAAGGGTATTTTGGACATTACACATGGTGTATTTACACACCATGGCCGCCCCTCTCATTAAGGGCAAAGTGGTCTTGTTATCTTCATTTGTAATATATTATAAATAGGCCCCCTTAGTCTTATTTTCACTAGATTTGGAAGGATGAAGAATTGAAAGACATAACTTCTCTCTTTTGAGAGTGTAACACCCTTAGTTGTAGGACTTGGAAAAGTCATCCTTAGCATAGGGCTTGGAAAAGCCAATATTGATCTTTGCTTGGAAACGGTAGATCTTGAGGCGAGTTCATTCCCTTGGTGGCCACCGTAAGAGTGTGGTTTTGATTGTTACATTCATTAGGGGTTAGTGTTGAAATACACTTGGTTCTTAATCTTGTAATAATCTTGGTCTCACTATCTATCTTTATTTTTCTTGCAAATCGTGTATGTGTTGTGTAGTGGACTGTTTTGGGGTCTTCGTTGAATCCGAAACTTGTATTATTGTTGTTCATCTTGTTCATCACGTTTTGTGACTGTTTTGGTGTTAAAATAAACTCTTGTATCTTGTATTCTTGTTGTTGGTAGCGAATCCGAGTGAGGTCTCCATCTTGGTCCTCGAATCCTTAAGATTAGTGGACTGATTTGGTGTTTGTTTCGTGCTTCTCTTGTCAATCCCGTATCACTACCCTTCAGTCATGGGGTTCCCTTAGAGTGTAATTTATTACACTTCAAGGTTCATTTTCACACTTAAAAACGTTGAAGCTCTTTGGTGGATCAAGTACCAACTCACACGCAGCCATTTGCATGAATATGCTTGTAGTTTTTGGAACTCCCGAGCTTGGCTTCGTGTGTGATACAAAATCAAACCAACAACACCAAGATCTTCAAGTAGGCTCAGATTTCAGTCCAACAACACAAGAACAACAAGATAGATAACAATGCTAGTGAATCGAAAAGAGCCCCACACGGCTTCACTAGTCTTTAAGATAACAAAATCAACAACAACAAGAAGATAAAGAAAGATAGATAACTTGACATATAACATTCAAGAAACTAAGAACCCTAACATCAAGATAGGACCCTAAGTCTAATGAATATAAACACCAAGTTCTTACGAGGACCAAGAGGCACTCAACGACCTCAAAACCCTTGTTTCTAGCCAAAGAGACAACACAAGTATCCCTCTACTTGTGAGATAATTGGGGCGGCTTCTAAGAGTGGAAGAGAGAGTGAAATGTTTAGTGTTTTTAGGTTACAAAAATCAGCATTCAAAAACTAACAAATAACTCTCTAACATGTTCTATTTATACTACAAACAAAAGGGGTAAAATGACCCATCCGCCCTTGCTTCTTGTGCCAACCTTGAAGAGTAGTTTATTACACATTAAGACCTCTCTTCACACATAAAAACGTTTAGGTCCTTGGTTGGTTCAATCACCAACTCACACACGGCCATTTGCATGAACAAGGCTTGGAGTTCTTGTAATTCCCGAGCTTGGCTTCGTGTGAAAGGCCGTGTACCTGTGGAGGCTGCCCCAACCGTATCATCCTCTCCATCTTGAGAGGAATTTGACCTCAAATTCAGCATTTGGTCATCTTCAACCGCATCCACGAGGGAGAGATCACCAACGTTGAAAGTGTTGTGCACTTGATATTCCGGTGGAAGGTCAATCTTGTAGGCGTTGTCATTGATTCTCTCAAGTACTTGGAAAGGGCCATCACCCCTTGGCAGCAATTTGGACTTCCTTTGAGCTGGAAACCGATCCTTTCGAAGATGCACCCACACCCAATCTCCGGGTTCAAGCACAAGCCTTCTTCTCCCTTTGTTTACCCTTTTTGCAACCTCTTGGTTCTTCTTTTCAAGCTTGATCCGCACCGTCTCATGCATTTTCTTCATTGCCTCGGCTCTTTTATTTCCATCTAAGCTGGTCATGAGATCACTAGACAAAGGAGTGAGATCTAAAGGGGTAAGGGGATTCAGGCCGTAAACACATTCAAAGGGAGTCATTCCCGTGCTCGAATGTATTACCCGGTTGTATGCAAATTCCATCAAGGGTAGGTGATCTTCCCATGAAGTCAGTTTACCTTTAACCATAGAACGTAGCATAGACCCTAAGGTTCTATTTACTACCTCCGTTTGGCCATCGGTTTGTGGGTGGCAAGACGTGGAGAAAAGTAACTTCGTTCCAAACCTACCCCACATGGACTTCCAAAAGAGACTTAGGAACTTGGAGTCCCTATCGCTCACAATAGTCCTCGGTACCCCGTGAAGCATTACAACATGTTCAACAAATAATGAAGCTACACTACGAGCATCCTCGGTTTTAGCACATGGAATAAAATGAGCCATTTTAGAGAATCTATCAACAATAACAAAAATGCTATCTCGGCCCTTTCTAGTCCTTGGCAGCCCCAAAACAAAATCCATCGAAATGTCCAACCAAGGTCTAAGGGGAGTAGGGAGTGGGGTGTATAATCCTTGAGGTAGGAGACGAGATTTCGCACTCCGGCAAGCCACGCATTGACTACAAATTTTAGCGACGTCTTTGCGCATTTTGGGCCAATAGAAGTTTTCCTCTAAGATTCCGAGGGTCTTGTCTACCCCAAAGTGCCCCATGAGGCCTCCGTCATGGGCCTCCCTCACAAATAATTCCCTCCAAGAACTAGAAGGAACACACAACCTCCTCCCTTTGAACAAATACCCATCGAACCGAGAGTAGGAGGAATGGTCATTCTCCTTAAGCCAACGGTCCCTTCCCCACTCTTCACATTCCCTAAAAATAGGAGCAAAGGTAGGATCCTCGGGATACAACAACCGCAAGCTCTCAAAACCCATCAATTTTGAAGACAAGGTAGCAACAAGCACATGCTTCCTAGACAAGGCATCGGCAACAACATTTTCCTTTCCTCTTTTGTAATGAATTACATAAGGGAAAGTCTCGATGAACTCAATCCACTTAGCATGACGCCTATTCAACTTGTCTTGGCTCTTAAGGTGTTTCAACGACTCATGATCCGTTCGTATCACAAACTCCTTAGGCCACAAATAATGTTGCCAATTTCCCAAAGCTCTAACAAGGGCGTACAACTCCAAATCATAAGTTGAGTAATTAAGAGTTGCCCCTTTGAGCTTTTCACTGAAATAAGCAACGGGCTTACCTTCTTGCATCAAAACAGCCCCGATGCCAACCTTACTAGCATCACACTCTACTTCAAACATCTTATCAAAACCGGGCAATTGCAATAAAGGCGCCGAGATGAGCGTAGCTTTCAAGGCCTCAAAAGCCCTAGCTTGCTCATCACCCCATTTAAAAGGTCCATCCTTCCTAATTACCTCGGTCAAGGGGGCTGCTATGGAACTAAATCCTTTGACAAACCTCCTATAAAAGCTTGCCAACCCGTGGAAACTTCGGATTTCTCCAATAGTTTTAGGGGTCGGCCAACTTCGAATAGAGTCTATCTTGGAATCGTCCACTTCCACACCCCTTGAGCTCACGACAAAACCCAAGAATATAACCTTATCAAAACCAAAAGAACACTTCTCCATGTTGGCATACATCTTCTCCTTTCGGAGCACATCAAACACACATCTCAAATGCATTACATGATCATCAATAGATTTACTATATACCAACACATCATCAAAGTAAACCACCACAAACTTTCCAATATAAGGCTTCATTACATGATTCATTACCATCATAAAGGTGCTAGGAGCATTGGTAAGGCCGAAGGGCATGACCAGCCACTCATATAGACCGAATTTGGTCTTGAATGCGGTCTTCCACTCATCACCGGGTTGCATGCGAATTTGGTGATAGCCACTCCTAAGGTCCACTTTAGAAAACAAACAAGATCCGTGGAGCTCATCTAACATATCATCTAGTCTAGGGATTGGATGACGATACCTTATAGTGATTTTGTTGATGGCTCTACAATCGACGCACATGCGCCAAGTTCCGTCCTTCTTCGGTACCAAAAGCACCGGAACAGCACACGGACTCATGCTTTCCTTGATGTATCCCTTGTTGAGAAGCTCCTCAACTTGTCTTTCAAGCTCCTTAGTGTCCATGGGATTGCTCCTATAGGCCGGTTTGTTTGGAAGTTGTGAACCCGGCACCAAATCAATTTGGTGCTCAATTCCCCGAAGTGGGGGCAATCCTTGCGGAAGTTCTTGAGGAAATACATCTTCATACTCCTGCAACACACAAGAAATCAAAGGGGAAATGGAAGAATTAGTGGGGTTAGTATTAAAACAATGGGCCAAAAGTAACATCGGCTTGTTTTCATCATGGTCCACGAAGAGTTCTTTCCTCCTAGCCAACATCACTACGTTTTCCATCTCCCTTGTCATTGGGACAGCCTCGGATGTCCCTACTTCCTCACCTACGGCATTCCCCCCCCTTTTCTCCCTTTTCGGATTCCTTCCCCTTTCCCTTCAACTCTCTCATCTTTTGATGCCACTCATTTACTTGGGAGGGTGAAAGAGGTTGAAGTGTGACCTTTCGGCCATCCTTCTCAAGCGTATACCGGTTGGACCTCCCATCGTGTTTAGTAGACCTATCATATTGCCATGGTCTACCTAACAACAAGTGACATGCTTGCATTGGGATCACGTCACAAAGTACTTCATCGTGGTAGTTTCCCACCTTAAACCGAACCACACATTGCCTTGTGACCTCTTATTCACCACAATCGTTCAACCATTGTAGCTTGTAAGGACTAGTGTGTAGTGTAGTTGGTAGCTTCATGAAATTTACCATAGCATGGCTCGCAACATTTGTACAACTACCACTATCAATCACCAAGGTGCACACACTCCCCTTTACAAGACACTTAGTATGGAATAGATTTTCCCTTTGACTCGGGTCATCTATCGCCTTACTAATCATGACACGTCTAACCACAAAGTTTGGAACCACACACTCCCCTTCTTGTGGATAGCCTTCTTCACTACCATCTACTTCATCATCATTCGGCCCATTTTCAGCTCCCTCTCCATCTTGAGGCTCGGCCTCATCCTCCCCCCTTTCGGAAACCACCTCCTCACCAAGGTAGTACACTTTTCCTTCTCGTAGGATCACATTGCGCCGGTTCGGACATTCATTGGCCTTATGCCCCCAACCTTGGCACTTGAAGCATTGGAACCCCTTTGGGTTGGGATATTTGTGAGCCTCCGGTTTCGGAGGGAATTTAGGGACTGTTTTGGACTCGGGCAGCTTCGTAGGGGCGGGTTGGTCCTTGTTTTTGGGCCAACCCGAGGGGGTTTGTACCCTTGCCTTGAAGGATGATCTCTCCTTAAGTTCCCTTTCAATCTCAAGGGCCGCTTGGAATATACCGTCAATGGTTTCAAACCGGTGAAGGGTCAAATGAGTGGAGATTTCTTTGTTCAACCCACACTTGAACCGGATGATGTCGTGACTGATTTGCTCCCCACGATGATCAAGTTTCAACATGAGTTGTTGGAACTCGTCAAAATAGGCCATCACACTCTTGCCTCCTTGCCGCAAGCCATATAATCTAGCAAGCAACTCATGACGATATCTCTCGGGAAGGTATCGTTGTCTCATCAAATACCTCAACCGAAACCAAGGTGGTGGCTGCCCATCAACTACTTCATTACCAAATCGTTTAACATACTCCCACCAAGTGTTAGCATAGCCCTCGAGGTGAGCTATAGCGTAGCAACTCTTCTTTTCTTCCGAGATGTCATTAACTTGGAAAACTTTGTCACAAGCCGATTCCCAAGTTAAGTAGGTCTCGGGGTCACTTTCACCCTTAAAGATGGGTAGGCTCAACTTGATGGTGTTGATGCCTACGTCTCTCTCTTGGTGTCGGTTTCCCCTATCTCCATACCCCCGGTATCTCCTAGGTTCTCCTCGACCCCCTCTTAACTCCTCCTCCCTCATATAAGCATCATCAAAGGCTCCATCTCCTTCATACTCCTCTCTACCGTATCCTTCAAAGTGGGCTGGTCGGCCTTGGCCGTTTTGATTCGGAGGATTTGGAATTTGCGGTCTTTGGGTTAATGGAGCTTGGAATTGAGGGTTCGGATTTAGTGGAGGTACTTGGCGTCCAAATCCCTCTTGTGGAATTGGAGTGGCTTGGAAATGTAGTGGTCTAGTGGGGTCTCGGTTTGGAGGAAAATAGGTAGTTTGGCTTGCGGTATTTAGTGGAGCTTGGGGTGCATTTAGCATTTGGTGGACTGTTTCGGGGGTGATGGTTGTGGAGGAGGTCCTATCATGACCATTGGTAGATACATGTAGAGGAGTAGAAGGACGAGAGTTCCTTTGACTCTCCACTTGTTCTAATCTCCCACTAATAGTCGACACTTCCCCCTTTATTGCTGCCAAGTCCTCTCTCACGGCCCCAAATTCCGAATTCAACCTTTCAAGTGTCCGGGTAACGGCCTCAAGAGTGACCCTCATAGAATCAAGGGCATTAGTATCCACATTATGTGATACGGGACAAATGGCCTTCTTATCTTTTGATGACATTTTTGGAGGCCAACACATAGAGACTCAAGACTTGGTCACCTCGAGGAAACAAGAACATGCATGGAGGACCCGTTTTGAGCATAACTTAAAGCAATCTCGCATGTGGAAGATTGCTTGGAGAATTTAAGGTTGAGGACTCACGGTTTTGGGCCTTAATTAAGGGTATTTTGGACATTACACATGGTGGATTTACACCCCATGGCCGCCCCTCTCATTAAGGGCAAAGTAGTCTTTTGTCTTCATTTGTAATATAGTATAAATAGGCCCCTTAGTCTTATTTCTCATCAGTTTTTGGATGATGAAGAATTGAAAGAAATATTCTCTCTCTCTTTTGAGAGTGTAACTCCATTAGTTGTAGGACTTGGAAAAGTCACCCTTAGCATAGGGCTTGGAAAAGCCAATATTGATCTTTGCTTGGAAACGGTAGATCTTGAGGCGAGTCATTCCCTTGGTGGTCACCGTAAGAGTGTGGTGTTGCTATCGTAAGTTCTACGGGTCCTTAGATTTAATATATCTTTGGGTTCTTGGGTCTTATTGTAGTTTATGTCTCACTATCTATCTCTACATTATCTTGTAGCCGTGTGTTTGTTGTTTCTTAATAATAATGTTATTGTTCTTCATGTTCTTCATTCTCGTGTTGTTAATCTAGTGTGTTGTCCGCTGAAAATAGGTGTTAATCACCTCATTACATTGTGTTCTTGTTGTAGATCTTGAATCCGAGAGGGGTCATTCAAAGGGTCCTCGGTTCTCTTGAACTTGTGGACTGTTTTGAGTGTTTGTTGTGTGCTTCCGTTGTATTTCTTGTATCATTTGGTATCAAAGCCATCTTTGATTTTGTTCTAACAAGATCAATCTTGGGCTTGAGACTTGAAAACTACAAAAAAAAAAAAAAAAGTTGAAATCTGAAAATTTCAGAAAATTGCAATCTGTCCATTGTTGTTGTCTTGGCCGAAATTGTGTTCTTGTGGTGTTCTTGGCCGAGATTTGTTCTTGAGTCTAGGTCTAGGAGTATTTTACTTGTCTTGTGTGTTTGTAGTGTTAGTTTTGTTCCTCACTAACACTTTGAGTCGATCCAAACTTGAGCTTGAATTGTTAATATTATTGTTGTGAACAAGTGTGGCCGATTGGATGTTGTTGTTGTTCTAGCCTTGACCGAGTTGAAGGCCTTGTGTTGTGGTGGTGTTGTAGATCTTGAAAGGTTGTTGTTGTATTCTTGTTGTTCATCACACCTTTCACCATTTGTAAAATCGAAAACACAACACAAAGGGGACTTAGTCGATTGTTGTTGCTATCCTTGTGGTCTTAGCCGTGAGATTGTTGACCTTGTTGTGGTGAACTGTTTTGGCCTTGTGGTTTTCATCTTGTTGTTGTTATAAGCTTGGCCACGTGATATTGTTGTTAATTGGTGGATTGAAAACCATTTTTGTTGAAGTTGTGGTTGTCTTGGCCAAGTGTTGGAGGTATTGTTATTGTGGATTGGAGTTGGCCGTGTGAAAAATTGTTGGTGTTCTTGAGGATTATTGTTGTAGTTCTTGTTGTTGTTGTTGTTGTTCTTGATGTTCATCACCACCTTCATATATTGTTGAAGATAAAGTGAATGCTAAATCCAAAAAGTTGAAGGAAAAAGGTGTATTATTTGTTAGTCTTGAAAGACACTACAACCAACAAAGACCTATCAATCAAGTCTCAACCACTTTCCAACACTTTTCCATGATTTACGGATCCATGTTTTAAGGAGAAGTACAATAAAGTCAAGTCTTGAAAACTTGAAATTGAAAAGGGCTCCAAGACTTGTTTGAATTCCCCCCCCCTAAAACAAATTCCACCAAAGTCCAAATTAAAAAAAAAAAAAATTGGCCAAGACTTGAAATTGGACAACAAAAGTTGTGTGGGACCGAAACCAATACGTGACTGCCATGTCATCACTGCTACTGTTCACGCAATATTTTCGAGCTCAAAATTTTAGATTCTTAGTTTCATCTTATTGTTTCATTAGTTTCATGTCTTGATTCTAGAATTAATTAACAACTAGTAATCACCTACTTAGTTGTAGATTAATTATTGAATCCGTTTCTTCGTGTCTTCGTTGTTTGTGTGCTTTTCTCATTTTTAACTCGTAGTAACTTCTTTGCTTCAAGTTCGTAAGTGAATTTTATTTTTGTGTCTTGAGTCGATCAAACAAGAATCTATTCCGGCCGCCAAGTAGAATTGACATCCTATTGACTACCGGAGTATAAGCAACTTTCAATATTCGCCGCTCCAATTGTGAGGATCACAAAGGTGAGTGTATACGAGTGTTGGTGAGGAGCTTTACTACTAATCTTGTTTGTTCATTTTGTAGGTTTAAAGGGTGATATAAGGGGAACATGTCTTCGATAGCCGGGGATTATTGTGACTACAACATGGGAGACTATGATTGTAGTGAAGGGTTTTATGGCTACGAAGTTGAGGGAGATTGCGGAGGCTATGAAAATAGCCATGATCGAGACTTGGGCAGATTTGAAAGTTACTGTTTAAAGGGAGAAAATGAGGTGAATGAAGTGCCTAGTGCTTATGGTAACTTTGGAGATGATGTAGGACCTCGTGATGGATCTTATGATGATGTTGGGGCATGTGAGGAGTCTTACACTTCTTACTCCGAACCTAGATTTGGTGTTAGGTATAACCCTTTTGTTTGCAAAGCCTATGAGAGCTATGATGAGGGTACACGTGAGGAGTATGAAGATCCATATTCTCCACCTTGTAGTACTTCTTATCAAAGTCGATATAGTGTGAATGGTTATACTAGCTCTAGTGGAGGTTGTCCAATGAGAAGAAGAGGATATGCATCTCCAAAACTAAGGGGTACTCGTATGCCTTACAATGTAGATCCAAGAAGGAGTGTACACTCCGGAAAGGTGACTATTTGTGGGATACCGGGCTGCCTTATGGTGTTGAATGATAGGTACTATGGAAACTACATTCTTCCGTCCATGGTTGATTACTTGGGGTTATTGCGAGAGCCTTTACTTGTTCCATACTACTTGGGCGAGTTCAAGGTTACCGAGAGGGTAAAAGTTGTCTTCTCCCAATTTAATTACCATGAGGAAGTGTGGTGTGATGTTTTTCCCATAACCTATGGTCATGTGAGCTTGGGCGCCGATTGGTTTGCACAACATAAAGTTCCAAATATGCAAAATTGGCCTAATATTGTAAGAGACCGATGGGGAAATTGCCTCGAGACGTACATTCTGCCCGGGCCGCAAAAAGAAGTTCCTACCTACTCCAATTCAAATTATTATGAGAGACAAAAGATTGAGAGGAGTAAGGGAGTGAAAGGTGGTAATCCGAGAGTGGAAAAAGGAGAGATTGTGTTGAGCGAAGTGAGGGGATTACCACCAAACCGTGCTAACTTTGGTTGTCCTTCTATTTTTATGGACATTTGTGTAGGTACCAACATGGCAAGCGAATGCGACCAATGTCAAAAGGAAGTTGCTGCCCAAGGTTATGGAGGACCTTCACCTCACGGCAAGAAAGAGTCCACTCAAGATCTTCAAGGTAAAATAGCTAACTCTTACACTTTAATGCATGTGAGTGATAATTGTATGACTAGTAGTCCATTGAGTGTGAGTAGTAGCTTACTTATTTATGAGTCTAATGATTCCTTGCCTCTTATTGATGATGTACATATTGTGAGTGTGGATACACTAGTTGATCCTATTGATGACGAAATTGACTCCTCTTGTGAGATCAATTTATGTCCACCTAGTGTTGAAGCCTATATGTTGAATGGAAGTACCTCGTCTTGTGTAATGGGTGTTGATCAACTTGTTCGTGAAAACTGTCCACCACTTGAGTATGTGTGTGATGTGCTTAATAGGACTCAAGTGAGTGAAATATTTGAAAATGTTGGTCAACAAAGTGAGAATGAACCCGAGAGCTCTTCTTGGGGTAATATTGTGTTTGAAACATCCTTGAAACTTGATATTGATCATTTAGAGAGTGAGGAACTTTCTTGTTCCAAATCTGTCCGTGAGGTAGATCACACTCTTTTTAGGTATAATGTCTTGTTTGAAGATGATTTAAACACTCCTAATGAACCTAGTGGAGAACTTGACGGTATAGCTTGCCTTGGAAGCTATAGCCTATATGCTAACCCACTATGGTGTGACAACATTCCTCCTAAAGAGGGAAATCTCTTCTTGGAAGATGAGAGTACTCTTAAGGGTAAGGAATGTGTAGTTGTGGAAGCTACTTCTTCTTCTACTTTGTGTGATTTCATTGTTGAGAGTACTCATGGTGATTATTGGGAAACTAGTAGTGAGTACACACATGAGAGCACCTTAGTAGAAGTCGATTTGAGTGATACCTTTCTCTACTCTCTATTTGATTTGGATGATATGTATGTTATTGTAGAGAGTATGTCATTTAGTTTAGGTGTAGACCACGGGAAAGGGAAGTGTTGTCGAGACCCGTGTCTATGGCCACTTTTCCCATTTGACCCCGGTGCCAAATTTAGAAATGGTGATGTTGGTGCACCAAACTTGTTGCTTGGCCAACATGACAAGCAAAGTATTACTTTTGATGTATCCTATAACCAAATCCTTTGTACATCTTTTATTGAGTTTTTAATATTCCTTTCAAAGGATTCTTGGTTATATTGCAAATATGTGCAACCTTGGCATGTTGAGATGATTTGTTATGCTAACCCTAACCCTCATGCCATGAGGAATTTGTATTTGTTTGTCCTCTCTTCGGTTTTGCAAGGTTTGGATTCGAGGTCGAATCCTTTTCAAGAAGGGGAGGATGATACGGGACAAATGGCCTTCTTATCTTTTGATGACATTTTTGGAGGCCAACACATAGAGACTCAAGACTTGGTCACCTCGAGGAAACAAGAACATGCATGGAGGACCCGTTTTGAGCATAACTTAAAGCAATCTCGCATGTGGAAGATTGCTTGGAGAATTTAAGGTTGAGGACTCACGGTTTTGGGCCTTAATTAAGGGTATTTTGGACATTACACATGGTGGATTTACACCCCATGGCCGCCCCTCTCATTAAGGGCAAAGTAGTCTTTTGTCTTCATTTGTAATATAGTATAAATAGGCCCCTTAGTCTTATTTCTCATCAGTTTTTGGATGATGAAGAATTGAAAGAAATATTCTCTCTCTCTTTTGAGAGTGTAACTCCATTAGTTGTAGGACTTGGAAAAGTCACCCTTAGCATAGGGCTTGGAAAAGCCAATATTGATCTTTGCTTGGAAACGGTAGATCTTGAGGCGAGTCATTCCCTTGGTGGTCACCGTAAGAGTGTGGTGTTGCTATCGTAAGTTCTACGGGTCCTTAGATTTAATATATCTTTGGGTTCTTGGGTCTTATTGTAGTTTATGTCTCACTATCTATCTCTACATTATCTTGTAGCCGTGTGTTTGTTGTTTCTTAATAATAATGTTATTGTTCTTCATGTTCTTCATTCTCGTGTTGTTAATCTAGTGTGTTGTCCGCTGAAAATAGGTGTTAATCACCTCATTACATTGTGTTCTTGTTGTAGATCTTGAATCCGAGAGGTGTCATTCAAAGGGTCCTCGGTTCTCTTGAACTTGTGGACTGTTTTGAGTGTTTGTTGTGTGCTTCCGTTGTATTTCTTGTATCATTATGAGACGTAGCTCCTTCCATTGTCAAGATATTATCCGCTTTAGTTCACCACAAGTTCGTGTTCCACAAGTGTTGTATAATTGGCTAGTAACCGTGAAATTTTAAGGTATGAGTAAGCTCTTTTCCGGAATGGATTCTTGTTTGAAGACTCAAAGAATTCTTGCCGGACTAGATCCAAAAATCAGCAAATCATTCAAACGAATAAAAGCACTCAAATAATCGTTGACACGAACAAACGGTTCAAGGAACTAGTTGACAACCTAGTAGGAATGTACTAGTTTGTTAATTAGTTCTAGGACCAAGTAAGGGAAACCAAGGATCAACAATTAACAACCAAATAATATCCTAAGTTGAGCTTATAGTGACGTGGCAGCATGCAATGGTTCCACACGTTCTTCTACTCTTTTTTTTTTGTGTTAATATTCACACAACTTGTTATAGTTTGCAAAGTGTTTTGGTGGGAAAAATAAAATCTTGTAGTATTTCAACCTTTTCAAACTCAAGAAAGTGAGGTTTGGTTGACTAATCCCACAAAACAAGGCTCCTTGAATTAGGGAAAAGTGATTGCCAAGACTAGAAGGTGATGGGTGCAAGTCTTTCACAACAACTTTATAGCTTGTCTTACAACTTGAGCACACAACAAGATGAACAAGATGAACAAGATGAACAAGATGAACAAGTTCAAAAGATGAACACCTCAACAAACTTCATCAACTTCTTTAGCACATAAACACACAACCACCGATTTTTATTTTCTTTTGGTTATCAACAACATACAACTTTCGTCCACTTCAAGTCACTACACAATGTTCAAGTTTTTCAAGCTCAACTTTTGGATCTAGACACCTTAGTGTTGGTGAGAAAGAAACCAACACTAGAAACTCACTAAACAAACAAAATAACACCTAGATCTAAACATACAACATCATTCTTGGTTTCAACTTTTAATGGACAGATTTTCAGAATTTCTTTTTGGTGTTGTTTGTTTAAGCCGTGAACTAGCCCAAGATGGGTTATGTTGGAACACAACCGGTCTCGCTTTGATACCAAATGATACAAAATCAAACCAACAACACCAAGAGCTTCAAGTAGGCTCGGATTTCAGTCCAACAACACAAGAACAACAAGATAGATAACAATGCTAGTGAATCGAAAAGAGCCCCACACGGCTTCACTAGTCTTTAAGATAACAAAATCAACAACAACAACAAGATAAGGAAAGATAGATAACTTGACATATAACATTCAAGAAACTAAGAACCCTAACATCAAGAGAGGACCCTAAGTCTAATGAATATAAACACCAAGTTCTTACGAGGACCAAGAGGCACTCAACGACCTCAAAACCCTTGTTTCTAGCCAAAGAGACAACACAAGTATCCCTCTACTTGTGAGATAATTGGGGCGGCTTCTAAGAGTGGAAGAGAGAGTGAAATGTTTAGTGTTTTTAGGTTACAAAAATCAGCATTCAAAAACTAACAAATAACTCTCTAACATGTTCTATTTATACTACAAACAAAAGGGGTAAAATGACCCATCCGCCCTTGCTTCTTGTGCCAACCTTGAAGAGTAGTTTATTACACATTAAGACCTCTCTTCACACATAAAAACGTTTAGGTCCTTGGTTGGTTCAATCACCAACTCACACACGGCCATTTGCATGAACAAGGCTTGGAGTTCTTGTAATTCCCGAGCTTGGCTTCGTGTGAAAGGCCGTGTACCTGTGGAGGCTGCCCCAACCGTATCAGTGTGAATGGTCGAGAACGTATTGGACAGCTTTGTACACCCGTATCAGTTTTCTTGTCCACTAACACTTTGAGTCTAGATCTAAACTTGAGCTTGAACTTGTTGAAAGTTGTTGTTGTGAACATAAGCTTGGCCTATTGTTGTTGACCATTGTTGTGGTGGAATGTTTTGGCCGTGTGGTTGTATTGTGGATATTGGTAATTATTTTTTATTGTTCTTGTTGCTGTTGAAGTGTTCTTGATGTTCTTCCCAACCTTCATACCTTGTTAAAATAAAGTGAATGCTAGATCTATAAAGGTGTAGGGAAAGAGGTGAAGAATTGTTAGTCTTGAAAGACCCCCAACCACCAAAAGACTAATACATCACATCTCAACCACTTTCCTTGAAACAAGGGTCCATGTTTTAAGGAGAAGTACAAGAAAAAGTCAAGTCTTGAAAATTGAAAAAGGCTCAAAGACTTGTTTTCCCTCCTAAAACAAATTCCACCAATCTAAATTAATTTTTGACAAACACTTGAACCTTTGAGAATAACCACTTGATAAAACCGACCCAATACGTGGCTGCTGATATAAGAATAATGACCGCCTTAGCTTTTGACGACATCGTTCGAAGTCACAATGTGAAGAATCAAGCTTTGGTCACATGGAGGGCATGGGATCATACTTGGAGGGGATGTTTTTAGCCTACCATTGACCAAACCCAAGTGTGGAAGATTGATTGGAGCCTTGAAGACTTAAGGACTCTCGAATTTGGACCACCTTTGTTGGTTCACGGTTTTGGTGCCTTTACTAAGGGCATTTCGGTCACTTAGCCTAAGGGGCATTTTGGACAATTCATATTGTCTTCCAACACACCAAGGCGGCCCCTCTCATTAAGGGTAATATGGTCTTTTTGTCTTCTTTTGTAATACACTATAAATAGGCCCCTTAGTCTTATTTTCACTTAGTTTTGAGTGGATGAAAAAAATGAGATTTTGAGACTCTTAAAATCCTCTCTCTTGAGAGTAGACCAACTTAGTGTAATTCTAGTATAGGGCTTGGAAAAGCTAACATTATTCTTTGCTTGGAAACGGTAGATCTTGAGGCGAGTTCGTTCCCTTGGTGGTCACCGTAAGAGTGTGGTTTTGATTGTTACATTCATTAGGGGTTTTTGAGTTTAATATACTCTTTAGTTCTTAATCTTGTAATAATCTTGGTCTCACTATCTATCTTTATTTTTCTTGCAATCGTGTATGTGTTGTTGTAGTGGACTGTTTTGGGCCTTCGTTGGATCCGAAACTTGTATTGTTGTTGTATATCTTGTTCATCACGTTTTGTAGCTGTTTTGGTGTTGAAATACACCCTTGTATCTTGTATTCTTGTTGTTGGTAGCGAATCCGAGAGTGGTCTCCATCTTGATCCTCAAATCCTTAAGATTAGTGGACTGTTTTGGAGTTGTTTCGTGCTTCCCTTGTCTTTCCTGTATCATTTGGTATCAAAGCATGGCTTGATCTTGTTCCTACAAGATCAATCTTGGGCTTTCTTGTTAAAAAAAAAAAAAAAAAAAAAGGAAAACTGAAATTTCCAGAAAAATAGCAATCTGTCCGTGTTTGTGTTCTTGGCCAAAATCGTGTTCTTGTTGTGTCTTGGCCGAGATTTATTGTTGTATGTCTAGATCTAATAGTGTTCTTGTTTGTTTTGTTGTTCCTAGTGTTAGTTTTCTTGTCCACTAACACTTTGAGTCTAGATCTAAACTTGAGCTTGAACTTGTTGAAAGGTTGTTGTGAACATAAGCTTGTCCATTGTGGTGGACTGTTTTGGCCTTGTGGTTTTCATCTTGTTGTTGTTATAAGCTTGGCCACGTGATATTGTTGTTAATTGGTGGATTGAAAACCATTTTGTTGAAGTTGTAGTTGTCTTGGCCAAGTGTTGGAGATATTGTTATTGTGGATTGGAGTTGGCCGTGTGAAAAATTGTTGGTGTTCTTGAAGATTATTGTTGTAGTTCTTGTTGTTGTTGTTGTTGTTCTTGATGTTCATCACCACCTTCATATATTGTTGAAGATAAAGTGAATGCTAAATCCAAAAAGTTGAAGGAAAAAGGTGTATTATTTGTTAGTCTTGAAAGACCCTACAACCAACAAAGACCTATCAATCAAGTCTCAACCACTTTCCAACACTTTTCCATGATTTACGGATCCATGTTTTAAGGAGAAGTACAATAAAGTCAAGTCTTGAAAACTTGAAATTGAAAAGGGCTCCAAGACTTGTTTGAATTTCCCTCCTTAAACAAATTCCACCAAAGTCCAAATTGAAAAATTGACCAAGATTTGAAGTTGGACAACAAAAGTTGTGTGGGACCGAAACCAATACGGACTGCCATGTCATCACTGCTACTGTTCACGCAATATTTCTGAGCTCAAAATTTTAGATTCTTAGTTTCATCTTATTGTTTCATTAGTTTCATGTCTTGATTCTAGAATTAATTAACAACTAGTAATCACCTACTTAGTTGTAGATTAATTATTGAATCCGTTTCTTCGTGTCTTCGTTGTTTGTGTGCTTTTCTCATTTTTAACTCGTAGTAACTTCTTTGTTTCAAGTTCGTAAGTAGATTTTGTGTTGTGTCTTGAGTCGATCAAACAAGAATATATTCCGGCCGCCAAGTAGAATTGACATCCTATTGACTACCGGAGTATAAGCAACTTTCAATATTCGCCGCTCCAATTGTGAGAATCCCAAAGGTGAGTGTATCGAGTGTTGTTGAGGAGCTTTACTACTAATCTTGTTTGTTCATTTTGTAGGTTTAAAGGGTGATATAAGGGGAACATGACTTCGATAGCCGGGGATTATTGTGACTACAATATGGGAGACTATGATTGTAGTGAGGGTTTTTATGGCTACGAAGTTGAGGGAGATTGCGGAGGCTATGAAAATAGTCATGATCAAAACATAGGCAGATTTGAAAGTTACTGTTTTGAGGGAGAAAATGAGGTGAATAAAGTGCCTAGTGCTTATGGTGACTTTGGAGATGATGTAGGACCTCGTGATGGATCTTATGATGAAGTTGGGACATGTGAGGAGTCTCGCACTCCCCACTCCGAACCTAGATTTGGTGTTAGGTATAACCCTTTCGTTCGCAAACCTTATGAGAGCTATGATGAGAGTACACGTGAGGAGTGTGAAGATTCATATTCTCCACCTTGTAGTACTTCTTATCAAGGTCGATATAGTGTGAATGGTTATATACTAGCAATAGTGTAGGTTTTCCAATGAGAAGAAGAGAGTATGCATCTCCAAAACCGAGGGGTACTCATGTGCTTTACAATGTTGATCCGAGAAGGAGTGTACACTCCGGAAAGGTGACCATTTGTGGGATACCGGGCTGCCTCGTTGTGTTAAATGATAGGTACTATAGAAACTACATTGTTCCATCCATGGTTGATTACTTGGGGTTATTTTGCGAGCCTTTACTTGTTCCATACTTCTTGGACGGGTTTAAGGTCACCGAGAGGGTAAAGGTTGTCTTCTCCCAATTTAATTACCATGAGGAGGTGTGGTGTGATGTTTTTCCCATAACCTATGGTTATGTGAGCTTGGGCGCCGATTGGTTTGCACAACATAAAGTTCCAAATATGCAAAATTGGCCTAATATTATAAGAGACCGATGGGGAAATTGCCTTGAGACGTACATTCTGCCCGGGCCGCAAAAAGAAGTTCCTACCTACTCCAATTCAACTTATTATGAGAGACAAAAGATTGAGAGGAGTAAGGGAGTGAAAGGTGGTAATCCGAGAGTGGAAAAAGGAGAGGTTGTGTTGAGCGAAGTGAGGGGATTACCACCAAACTATACTAACATTGGTTGTCCTTCTATTTCTAAGGACATTTGTGTAGGTACCAACATGGCAAGCGAAGAAGAACAATGCCAAAGGGAAGTTGCTGCCCAAACCTTTGGAGGACCTTCACACCATGACAAAGAAGAATCTACTCAAGGACTTCAAGGTAAAATGGCTAACTCTTACACTTTTGTACATGTGAATGATAATTGTGCGGCTAGTAGCCCATTGAGTGTGAGTTGTAGCTTACCTATATGTGAGTCTATTGTTTCTTTGCCACTTGATGATGATGTACATATTGTGAGTGTGGATACACTAGTTGATCCTATTGATAACGAAATTGACTCCGCTTGTGAGATCAATTTATGTCCACCTAGTGTTGAAGCCTATGTGTTGAAGGGAAGTACATCGTCTTGTGTAATGGGTGTTGATCAACTTGTTCGTGAAAACTATCCACCACTTGAGTATGTGTGTGATGTGCTTAATAGGACTCAAGTGAGTGAAATATTTGAAAATGTTGGTCAACAAGGTGAGAATGAACCCGAGAGCTCTTCTTGGGGTAATATTGTGTTTGAAACATCCTTGAAACTTGATATTGATTATTTAGAGAGTGAGGAGCTTGCTTGTTCCAAATCTGTCCGTGAGGTAGATCACACTCTTTTTAGGTATAATGTCTTGTTTGAAGATGATTTAAACACTCCTAATGAACCTAGTGGTGAAAATGATGGTATAGCTTGCCTTGGAAGCTATAGCCTATATGCTAACCCACTATGGTGTGACAACATTCTTTCTAAAGAGGGAAAACTCGTCTTGGAAGATGAGAGTACTCCTAAGGGTAAGGAATGTGTAGTTGCGGAAGCTACTTCTTCTTCTACTTTGTGTGATTTCATTGTTGAGAGTACTCATGGTGTTTATTGGGAAACTAGTAGTGAGTACACACATGAGAGCACCTTAGTAGAAGTCGATTTGAGTGATACGTTTCTCTACTCTCTATTTTCTTTGGATGATATGTATGTTATTATAAAGAGTATGTCATTTAGTTTGGGTGTAGACCACGGGAAAGGGAAGTGTTGTCGAGACCCGTGTCTATGGCCACTTTTCCCATTTGACCCCGGTGCCAAGTTTAGACATGGTGATGTTGGTGCACCAAACTTGTTGCTTGGTCTATATGACAAGCAAAGTGTTACTCTTGATGTACCCTATAACCAAACCCTTTGTACATCTTTTATTGAGTTTTAATATTCCTTTCAAAGGATTCTTGGTTATATTGCAAATATGTGCAACCTTGGCATGTTGAGATGATTTGTTATGCTAACCCTAACCCTCATGCCATGAGGAGTTTGCATTTGTGTGTCCTCTTTTCAGTTTTGCAAGGTTTGGATTCGAGGTCGAATCCTTTTCAAGAAGAGGAGGATGATATAAGAATAATGACCGCCTTAGCTTTTGACGACATCGTTCGAAGTCACAATGTGAAGAATCAAGCTTTGGTCACATGGAGGGCATGGGATCATACTTGGAGGGGATGTTTTTAGCCTACCATTGACCAAACCCAAGTGTGGAAGATTGATTGGAGCCTTGAAGACTTAAGGACTCTCGAATTTGGACCACCTTTGTTGGTTCACGGTTTTGGTGCCTTTACTAAGGGCATTTCGGTCACTTAGCCTAATGGGCATTTTGGACAATTCATATTGTCTTCCAACACACCAAGGCCGCCCCTCTCATTAAGGGTAATATGGTCTTTTTGTCTTCTTTTGTAATACACTATAAATAGGCCCCTTAGTCTTATTTTCACTTAGTTTTGAGTGGATGAAAAAAATGAGATTTTGAGACTCTTAAAATCCTCTCTCTTGAGAGTAGACCAACTTAGTGTAATTCTAGTATAGGTCTTGGAAAAGCTAACATTGTTCTTTGCTTGGAAACGGTAGATCTTGAGGCGAGTTCGTTCCCTTGGTGGTCACCGTAAGAGTGTGGTTTTGATTGTTACATTCATTAGGGGTTTTTGAGTTTAATATACTCTTTAGTTCTTAATCTTGTAATAATCTTGGTCTCACTATCTATCTTTATTTTCTCTTGCAATCGTGTATGTGTTGTTGTAGTGGACTGTTTTGGGCCTTCGTTGGATCCGAAACTTGTATTGTTGTTGTATATCTTGTTCATCACGTTTTGTAGCTGTTTTGGTGTTGAAATACACCCTTGTATCTTGTATTCTTGTTGTTGGTAGCGAATCCGAGAGTGGTCTCCATCTTGGTCCTCAAATCCTTAAGATTAGTGGACTGTTTTGGAGTTGTTTCGTGCTTCCCTTGTCTTTCCTGTATCAGCTGCCACATCATCACTGTTACTGTTCACGCAATATTTTATAGCTCAAATTTTAGATTCTTAGTTTCATCTTATTGTTTCATTAGTTTCATGTCTTGATTCTAGAATTAATTAACAACTAGTAATCACCTACTTAGTTGTAGATTAATTATTGAATCCGTTTCTTCGTGTCTTCGTTATTTGTGTGCTTTTCTCATTTTTAACTCGTAGTAACTTCTTTGTTTCAAGTTCGTAAGTAAATTTTGTGTTGTGTCTTGAGTCGATCAAACAAGAATCTATTTCGGCCGCCAAGTAGAATTGACATCCTATTGACTACCGGAGTATAAGCAACTTTCAATATTCGCCGCTCCAATTGTGAGAATCACAAAGGTGAGTGTATACGAGTGTTGGTGAGGATCTTTACTACTAATCTTGTTTTTTATTTTGTAGGTTTAAAGGGTGATATAAGGGGAACATGACTTCGATAGCTGGGGATTATTGTGACTACAATATGGGAGACTATGATTGTAGTGAGGGTTTTTATGGCTACGAAGTTGAGGGAGATTACGGAGGCTATGAAAATAGACATTATCAAAACATAGGCAGATTTGAAATTACTGTTTTGGGGGAGAAAATGAGGTGAATAAATTTACCTAGTGCTTATGGTGACTTTTGAGATGATATAGGACCTCATGATGGATATTATGATGACGTTGGTGTTAGGTATAACCATTTCGTTTGCAAAGCTTATGAGAGATATGATGAGAGTACATGTGAGGAGTGCGAAGATTCATATTCTCCACCTTGTAGTACTCCTTATCAAGATCGATATAGTGTGAATGGTTATACTAGCTCTAGTCGAGGTTGTCCAATGAGAAGAAGAGGGTATGCATCTCCAAAACCGAGGGGTACTCGTGAGCTTTATAATGTTGATCCAAGAAGGAGTGTACACTCTTGAAAGGTGACCATTTGTGGGATACCGGGCTGCCTCATTGTATTGAATGATTGGTACTATAGTAACTACATCATTCCATCCATGGTTGACTACTTGGGGTTGTTTCATGAGCCTTTACTTGTTCCATACTTCTTGGATGGGTTTAGGGTTATCGAGAGGGTCAAGGTTGTCTTCTCCCAATTTAAATACCATGAGGAGGTGTGGTGCGATATGTTTCCATTGACATACGATCATGTATGCTTGCTTAGGTGCCGATTGGTTTGCACAACATAAAGTTCCAAACATGCAAAATGGTCAAATGTTATAATTGACCAATGGGGGAATCGCCTCATGACTTACTTGCTGCCCAAGCCATGAAGAGAAATGCCTACCTACTCTAATCCGAATTATTATGAGAGATAAAAGATTGAGAGGAGTAAGGGAGTGCAAGGTAGTAATCTGAGAGTGGAAAAAAGAGAGGTTGTGTGGAGCGAAGTGAGGGGATTACCACCAAACCATGCTAACATTGGTTGTCCTTCTATTTCTAAGGACATTTGTGTAGGTACCAACATGACAAGTGAAGGCGAACAATGCCGAAAGGTAGTTGCTTCCCAAGCTTGTGGAGGACCTTCACACCATGAAAAAGAAGAATCTACTCAAGGACTTCAAGGTAAAATAGCTAACTCTTACACTTTCGTGTATGTGAATGATAATTGTGTGGCTTAGCTTGCCTATATGTGAGTCTATTATTTCTTTGCCACTTGATGATGATGTACATGTTGTAAGTGTGGATACACTAGTTGATCCTATTGATGACCGAATCAACACTTCTTGTAAGATCGATATGTCCACCTAGTGTTGAAACCATTATGTTGAATGAAAGTACATTATCTTCTGCAATTTGTGTTGATCAACTTATGTGTGAAAATTACCCACTACTTGAGGATGTGTATGATGTAATTAATGAACCTCAAGTGTGTGATGATGTTGAAAATGTTGATCAAAGGAATAGGAGTGAACTCGAGAGCTATTCTTGGGATAATCTTGCACTTGAAATCTCTTTGAAACTTGATATTTATCTTTTATAGAGTGATGAATGTGTTTGTTCCAAATTTGTCTGTGAAATAGATCATGCTCTCTTCAGGTATAATGTCTTGTTTAAAGATGATATAACCACTCCAAATGAACATAGTGGTGAAAATAATGGTATAGCTTGCAGTACAATTGTTGGCTCGTATAGTTTCTGGATAAGATCAAGGACAAACCATTCCAACTACAGGTTCTAGTGGTGTAGATAGGGCAGCTAGCCTACGAACGCAGGATTTTCTCAAATTGGATCCTCCCACGTTCACCGGATCAGATCTTAATGAAGACCCACAGGACTTTATGGATCAAATCCAAAGGGCTCTAGATATTATGCATGTGTCAGGTAAAGAGACAGTTGAGCTAGCAGCACATAGATTCAAGGGGGAGGCTATACTGTGGTATGAAGACTAGAAATGATCTAGGGGTATCGATGCACCTCTAGCTACTTGGAAAGAGTTCAAAGAGGCATTTCTTGATCATTACCTTCCATATGAGATTCGAGAAGCCTGTGCAGATCAATTCCTGAATCTTCGCCAAGGAAATATGAGTGTGAGGGATACAGCCTTCGGTTTAACTCTTTGGCTAGGTATGCTCCTAATGTTGTGGCTACAATGGATGATAGAGTTCATCGATATGTGGATAGATTGGATCTATATCTGGTTAGAGATTGTACCATTGCTGCTTTGAACAAAGACATGGACATAGCAAGGATACAAGCATTCACACAAAAAATAGAGGATCAGAGGCAAAGAAGACGAACACAAGAGTTAGAAAGGGGGTATTCCAAGAGGTCTAGATCTACGAGGCAGTTTATGGCATCCCAAGGAGAGTTTAGGCCTTGGTTTTCTAATAGACCACCTAGGACATTATCTTCTTATTCTGCAGCTAGTGCTCCATCACAATTTCAAGGGTCTAAAGGTAACCAGTTTGGTCAAAGAAATAAGAGTCAGAGTTCGCGAACAACAGGGTATCAAGAGCAAGGGATTATGATCCAATTAAGGCCTCCTCGACAGCCATGTAGACAATGTGGAAAGCTTTATTTAGGTGCATGTCGGTTCGGAACAAATGTTTGCTTTTGGTGTGGTATGTCAGGACATATGATGAGAGAATGCCCTCAAAGAGGCATAGGTGGTATGGCACGACCTACTGGATCAACCATTGCATCATCATTATCGGTGCCTTATTCAGGTAGGGGTGTACAACCTATGGGTTGTGGTAGAGGTGCTAAAGGAACAGCTAGCTCTAGTGGAGTTCAGAATCGTACATACGCTTTAGCAGATCGACAAAATTCAGAGGCTTCTCCAGATGTGGTTACAGGTACATTGTCCATCTTTTCACATGATGTATATGCATTAGTTGATCCGGGTTCTACAATATCGTATGTCACTCCATTGGTTGCTGAAAAGTTCAAAAGAACACCAAAACTGCTAGTTAAGCCATTTGAAGTATCTACGCCGATTGACGAATCTGTTATAGCTAAGAGAGTGTATTGAAATTGTATAATAACTATTTGCGGTCGTGATACAATGGTTGACCTGGTTGAGTTAGAAATGGTAGATTTTGATGCTATAATGGGTATGGATTGGTTGGCTTCTTGTTATGCCACAGTAGATTGTCGAACTAAGAGGGTGTGTTTCCATTTCCCAAGGGAGGCAGTCCTAGAATGGAGAGGTAATATTGGTGCGCCAAGAGGCAAATTTATTTCTTATTTTAAGGCGAAAAAGATGATTTCCAAGGGTTACATATGTCATCTGGTTAGAGTGAAGGATACAAATGCGGAGACACCAACCCTTCCAACTATTCCAGTGGTAAGTGAATTTCTCGACGTATTTCCTGAAGATCTTCCGGGTTTGCCTCCAGAACGAGAAGTGGAGTTTGGTTTTGATGTGATCCCAGGTACTCAACCAATCTCAATTCCTCCGTATAGAATGGCCCCGGCAGAATTATGGGAGTTGAAAGAGCAATTGAAAGACTTGCTAGAAAAAGGATTCATAAGGCCTAGTGTCTCCCCTTGGGGCGCACCAGTGTTATTTGTGTGTAAGAAGGATGGCTCGTTAAGAATGTGTATTGACTATAGACAACTGAACAAGGTGACTATTAAGAACAAATATCCCCTTCCGAGAATTGATGACTTATTTGATCAGATGCAAGGCGCCAAGTGGTTTTCAAAGATTGATTTAAGATCTGGTTACCACCAAATGAGGGTCAAAGAGAATGACATACCCAAGACAGCTTTTCGAACACGGTACGGTCATTACGAGTTCCTAGTCATGTCCTTTGGGCTAACTAATGCACCTGCAGCTTTTATGGATTTGATGAATAGGGTGTTCAAGCCATACTTGGATGTGTTTGTGATAGTTTTTATAGATGATATTCTGGTTTATTCGAGATCAAATGAGGATCATGCCAATCACTTACGACAGGTGTTGCAGATTCTTCGTGATCGTAAGCTATTTGCAAAGTTCTCTAAATGTGAGTTTTGGTTAAAATCTGTGGCATTCTTAGGTCATATTGTATCTGATGAAGGAATAAAGGTTGATACTCAAAAGATAGAAGCCATGAAGAACTGGCCAAGACCTATAACGCCTACAGAGGTTCGTAGTTTCCTTGGGTTGGCAGGTTATTATAGAAGGTTTGTTGTAGGATTTTCTTCAATTTCTGCACCTTTAACAAAGCTAACACACAAAGCATCCATGTTTCAATGGAATAATGCATGCGAAAGAAGTTTCCAAGATCTGAAGAATAAGTTGACTTCTACACTCGTATTGCTGCTTCCAGAAGGCACATAGGGGTATGCAGTGTATTGTGATGCTTCAAGAATTGGCTTAGGGTGTGTATTGATGCAACATGGTAAAGTCATAGCATATGCCTCGAGACAATTGCGGCCACATGAGAAAATTTATCCAACACATGATCTGGAGCTAGCAGCGGTTATATTTGCCTTAAAGATATGGTGTCACTACCTGTACGGGATTCATGTTGACATATACACTGACCACAAGAGTTTGCAGTATATCTTTAATCAGAAGGACTTGAATTTGAGGCAGCGAAGATGGCTTGAATTATTAAAAGACTATGATGTTGATATCTTATATCATCCGGGAAAAGCAAATGTGGTGGCAGATGCGTTAAGTCGCAAAGCTAGCCATCTATAGAAAGACAAGGGATGACTAAGGATCTACACCAATTAGCCAATTTGGGGGTTCGTTTTCTTGAAACTCCAGATGAAGGGTTTATTGTGCATAATACAACAGAATCTTCACTAATAACTGAAGTAAAAGAGAAGCAATATGCAGATCCTATTTTATTACGGCTTAAGGAAAATGTGCAATGTGGTATGACAAAGGCATTTGAGCTTACGCAAGAAGGGGTACTGCGGTGCCAAAATAGATTGTGTGTACCTGATGTAGACGGGCTAAGAAAGAGGATTATGACAGAAGCACATCATTCAAGGTATTCTATCCATCCAGGGTCAACAAAAATGTACCATGATTTGAGAGGGATGTATTGGTGGGGTGACATGAAGAAGAACATTGCAAAATTTATAGCCGAATGTCCAAATTGTCAAAGAGTTAAAGTAGAGCACCAAAAGCCCGGGGGTTATATGCAATGTATGGATCTTCCACTCTGGAAGTGGGACATGATCAACATGGATTTCATCACTGGTTTGCCTCGTACATTTCAAAGGTTTGATTCCATATGGGTGATAGTTGATAGGCTTACTAAATCAGCACACTTTCTACCGGTTAGGACCACTTACACAGTTGAAGAATATGCCAAGTTATATATTAAGGAGATAGTTTGACTACATGGAGTTCCAATCTCTATTATATCGGATCGAGGAGCTCAATTTACTGCAAATTTTTGGAAGTCTTTTCAGAGAAATTTAGGGACACAAGTGAATCTAAGTACAACTTTTCACCCTCAAACGGATGGACAAGCAGAACGTACCATTAAAACACTTGAAGATATGCTATGAGCTTGTGTATTGGACTTTAAAGGTAGTTAGGATGATCATCTACCTCTCATCGAGTTCGCCTACAACAATAGCTATCATTCAAGTATCAAAATGGCACCATATGAAGCTTTGTATGAAAGAAAGTGTAGATCACCCATTGGATGGTTTGAAGCGGGTGAAACTGCCTTATTCGGGACAGATCTTGTTCATCAAGCTATGGAAAAGGTTAAGGTGATCCAACAACGACTAGAAACAGCCCAAAACAGACATAAGTCATATGCGGATGTTAGGAGAAGGGGGCTAGAGTTTGCTATAGGTGATTGGGTATTCTTAAAGGTATCACCAATGAAGGGGGTTATGAGATTTGGTAAGAAAGAAAAATTAAGTCCACGTTATATAGGCCCATACCAGATTACTCGGAGGTTTGGACAAGTTGCTTATGAATTAGATCTACCCCAAGAGCTCTCAACAGTTCATCCGATATTTCACGTCTCAATGCTTAGAAAGTGCATTGGAGATTCATCTCATACTACCCCTACTGAAGATGTACAAATTACAGAAGATCTCACTTATGAGGAAATACCTATTGCTATTCTAGATCGACAGGTTAAGAAGTTGAGGAATAAAGAAATAGCTTCTGTAAAAGTGCTTTGGAGGAACCAACAAGTAGAAGAGATCACGTGGGAAGCTGAAGAAGCGATGAAATCCAAGTACCCCCATTTGTTCAAAGATGAAGAAAAAGTCCAAGATGCTGAATTGGAACAATAACAAGTAAGTGTAAAATATATAGGTACTATATGGTAATAAGGATATTAACTTAGTCTTGAACTTGCTTTGGTTGGACAGTTATGCTAACATTCGAGGACGAATGTTTCTAAGGGGGGAAGGATGTAACATCCCGTATCTTGCTTGTACTTATTCTAATTATATGGAACCTGGTATGGTCATATGGTATAGGTAACGGATGAGATTTGTTATGCAATTATTAATGGTGTAGATGGAATTATAGAGGCTGCCCGTATAGTTTAGTGTGATGCGACTAAGTTAACGTCAAGATAACTATTTAAACTTGGAATCGTAAGCTAGTATTTGAATCTAAAGTTTAAAGTGACCAAGTGTGTATAAGTTGAAGGTTAGACTAAAGGGATTAGAAGCTGAAAATGGAGCAAAATATTGAGGTGCTTTCTTGACTTATTTAAGCTAGTAGGTGAGTCACCTACTTAAGTTGTTTGAACCAAATTAATGGACCCATGGCTATGGATCAAATTTGGGTCTATGCTAATATACTCATTTGGGCCAAATTGAACAAAAAAGAAAGAAAATGGATAAGTGACCCAACACACCAATCTGCCAAGGCCCAAATATAATTGAGCCCAACAAGAAATTATGCAAGTAGGTGCATCACCTACTTTGAAGTTTCAGAAGCTTGGATCCTTAAGTAGGTGCATCACCTACTTGGACCAATTTTACCAATTTTATGGTCCAAAATGCAGCTAAGGAGGTGGACAAGATAGGGCCTTTAAAAGGCCAAGTTGCTGGTCATTTTACTTCACTTTTAAGTCACAAAAAAGGAGTATATTTCAGCAAATCTCTCTACTCTCTCAAAAACAACAAGAGCAGCAGCCCTATTTTTCCTTCTAGGGTTCTTGAAGAAACCCTCCCCTTTGCAGCCCAAGGTAAGTGAAAAGCACTTAAGGTTTTATTTAATTATCTCATGGGAGATTAGGGAAACAAGTTATAAGTGTTTGACTATAAGTATATGGCTGATTATAGAACAAGCTGTTTGTTCATGTTTCCTTGTTATTGAGGAACTTTTTTTCTTCTTCTTTGGTTTAAGTGTGAAGGAAAGTTCAAGCTCTTGAAGAGTTCAATTAAAAGAATAAGTTGCTGAATTGAGGTAAGGTGACTGCCCCATTTTATTTTTCTTATATGTGAATTTGAGAGGGGATTATGGATGTCTTGTTATTGAGAACTCAAGAGATGAAGAGTTCAATAATTGATTGCTACAATAAAAGTGGTTTGGGACTGTTTTGTGGACTGTTTTGTATGTGTATGTTATGGGCTGCCAGGTTGAAGTTGGATAAAGGTGTGATGAGTTTGTAATGAATTATAGAAGAAAGATGTGGTGATACACCACCGAACTAATGCTTGCTGTCCAATCTATTTTGTGTATTGTTTGGAATGTGTAATGAAGTCGAGGTGGTTTTGGTGAACCTTATAAGAACCTATATGGTATGTGGGTGTAACTGGAGGGAAGAAAAAGGGTTAAAATAACACCCTTGTTTGATAGAGTAATAGTTGCTGCCCGGTCACTGTTTTGGGTGAAATTAAGTACCTCAAATGTGTTTATTGGTTACTAATACTAGTTTACCATATATTCTATTGTAGATAAGTAATCTAAGAGGCGAGAAGTCAAGTCGGGCTAGTTTCGGAGTCAAATAACCAGGTATGTAAGGCATACTTATTTCACACTCTTTGGCATGAAGTCGTACCATTGTTCCCTCAAGCAAGTTTCCGAGGTTATCCTATAACAAAGTGATACATAATGGTAGCATATTAAACTCCATGTATCCAATGACCTTGTTCCCACTCTCTAACGCATTAGAACACCTCAATACGTGCTTATTATTAAATTGCGCGTCTATCTTCACTAGAAAATTTCAGGAGTTCTCCGTTTGTTCAAATAAGACCCATGTGTTATTTCAGCTCCTAAACACTTTATTTGTGTGCCAACATCTCCCTACCTCATTGTTGTTGCATTAAGTGTCTATTTACATGTCTCTTATTAGCGTATTACTGGTTCAAGGTACCATAATGTGATGACCACCAAAGTAACAATCTCAAAGGCTAAATAAACTAAGTAATGCAAATCTGTAAAATGATGAGTGGCAGCTCAGGGGCACTTGCCTAGCATGGGACGATCTCGATACCTTTATTTGTGGGTGGCAGCTCAGGGGCATAAGCCTAGCATGGGCCGATCCCAATCTTTATATAGGTGGCAGCTCAGGGGCGTAAGCCTAGCATGGGCCGATCCTAATTTATCTTTTTACCACTGATCAGCTGGTCATTTGCATTATATGGATTACAAAGATTATGAAGGAAGAAGGTAAAATGAAGAACGGATGTAATGTACATTGTCCCACAAGTATTTATAAAGGTGGTCTACTAGTACTCCTTATACACTTGTCACGAATTTCTATTGAGCTTTTGTATCAAGTGTGTTGCTACTTTCTGCCTTACATATTCAGTACATATTTTCGTACTGACGTCCCTCACGGGGGACCTGCATTTCATGCTGCAGGCAGAGGCACTTCAGCTCATACAACTCACTAGTAGGAGCGCAGGTTGTTCAAGGACTATTGGTGAGCTCCAGGTTGATTCGGGGCTTTCCGAGTCTGCTCCATATATTTTGGTATTGTACAGTAAGTCAAGAGTAGGGCGGGGGTTTGTCCCGACCCTGACTAAGTCTATGTATCTTCTAGAGGCTTTGTAGACTAATGTAAAGTTATGGTAGTGTCCTGATTTTAGACATGGTGGCCCCACCGGCCAAGTGCTGTACATATCAGTTTTGGGAGTGTATGTGTAGTTAATTTCATCGATGCATAATATTATGTTGTCAGAACATTTGGTTGTTACAGTGCATGGGAAGTATAAGGTTATGAATTGGTTCTCTCGGGCCTTTACGGCTACGGGTGCCTGTCTGCCCCAATAGGATTTGAGGCGTGACACTCCTCAACTTGTCTTTCAAGATCCTTAGTGTCCATGGGATTTCTCCTATAAGCTGGTTTTTTTGGAAGTTGTGAACCCGGCACCAAATCAATTTGGTGCTCAATTCCCCAAATCGGGTGCAATCCTTGTGGTAATTCTTGTGGGAATACATCATCAAACTCCTGCAAAACAAGTGAAATAGAAGGGGAAAGAGAAGAAGAAAAAGTAGAAAAAGAAGAAGAGATGTTAGTATTAAGGGCATGAGCTAGGAGGAGCATAGGAGTGTCCATGTCTTGTTCCTTGAACAAATCCTTCCTCCTAGCCAACATAACCATGGGTCCTTGACCCTTTTGAGCCTTAGAATCAGCAACTTCTCCCTTAGAAGAGGTAGAACCGGAGACCTCCCCTTTTTGCCTCTTTTCGGTTTCTTGTCTTTTGCTCCTCTTTTCTTTCAACTCTCTTAATTTTTGATGCATCTCATTCACTTGGGAGGGTGATAGTGGGTGTAATGTGAAATTCTTCCCATCATGCACAAGTGAGTAAGTGTTCAACCTCCCATCATGCTTGGTAGATTTGTCATATTGTCATGGTCTACCAAGTAGCAAATGTCACGCTTGCATTGGAATGACATCACAACAAACTTCATCTCGGTAGTTTCCTACCATGAACTTGATCATGCATTGTCGGGTCACTTTTAACTCACCACATTCATTGAGCCATTGTAGTTTGTAAGGATTAGCATGAGGAGTGGTAGGAAGTTTCAAGAAATCCACCATTGTTGAACTATCAATATTTGTGCAACTTCCACTATCAATCACCATAGTACACACCCCTCCCTTAATCAAGCATTTGGTGTGAAACAAGTTCTCTCTTTGGCTCGGATCTTCAAGTGCCTTACTTACCATAGCCCTCTTCACCACATAATTAGGAACTAGACACTCTCCATCTTGTGGCCAAGTGTCTTCTTCCTCACAAGTATCACAAGTAGTTTCGGGTTCACCATCACAAAACTCTCCATTTTACACACCAACATCATCAACCTCGGGTTCAAGCTCAACTTCCTCACAAGGTAGTACAACCTACCTTCTCTTAGGATCACATTCCTATGAGTAGCACACTCACTTGACCGATGACCCCATCCTTGACACTTGAAACATTGAAGGCCTTTCGGATTAGGAGTAGGAAGCTTATTACCTTCGGGTCTTGCAGGGTATTTTCGCACTTGTTTGACCTCGGATTTCTTGACAAAATTTGAGGGTTCCTTACCTTTACCTAAACCCAAAACTTTCTGATTTGGACCTTTGGAGTGGACCCAACCCGAATTGGGTGTTTGTAGTCTTGGCTTGTACCTTTCTTTGTTCTCTTTCTCAATTTCCATGGAGGCTTGGAAGACTTCCACCACGGTTCCAAACTTGTGAAGAGTCAAACGGGAGGAGATATCCTTGTTCAACCCAACCTTGAAGCGAATAACATCATGTTGCACTTGTTCACCTCTATGGTCAAGTTTCAAGACAAGTTGCTGAAATTCATCATAATAGGCCATGACACTCTTGTTTCCTTTCCTTAGATTGTAAAGCTTGGCAAGAATCTCATGCCTATAATGGTCCGTTACATATCTTTCCTTAATAACTCTCTTCAACATCTCCCAAGAAGGTGGTTGGCCATCAACCAATACATCATCAAATCTTTTGGTGTAATCCCACCAAGTGTTTGCATATCCTTCAAAGTGAGCAATAGCATAGCAGCTTTTCTTTTCTTTGGAAAGGTCATTCACTTGAAAAATCTTTTCACAAGAGGATTCCCAAGCTAAGTACACTTCCGGATCACTCTCACCTTTGAAAATTGGAATGCCAACCTTTATTGAATTAATGTCAATGTCCTAGATTCTTGGTTGATCACCATGCCCATGCCTTGCATCTTGCCGCCGAAATCTACCATAAGTCCCTCTTTGATCATGTCTTGCCCTCATTTCTTCTTCAAACCAATAATCATCATTAGAAACATCATAACCTTCTTGCTCCCCTCTACCATAATCCTTAATTTGGATGGGTGGGTTTCAGATTTGAGGCCTTTGGGGAAGTGGGTTTGGTATTTTGATACAAAATCAAACCAACAACACCAAGAACTACAAGTAGGTTCGGATTTCAGTCCAACAACACAAGAACAACAAGTTTAATTTTCAGTTTTTCAGCTCAATAACACAAGAACAACAAGATGAACAACAATGCTAGTGAATCGAAAAGTGCCCCACACGGCTTCACTAGACTTGAAGATAACAAAATCAACAACAACAACAAGATAAGGAAAGATAGATAACTTGACATATAACATTCAAGAAACTAAGAACCCTAACATCAAGAGAGGACCCTAAGTCTAATGAATATAAACACCAACTTCTTACGAGGACCAAGAGGCACTCAACGACCTCAAAACCCTTGTTTCTAGCCAAAGAGACAACACAAGTATCCCTCTACTTGTGAGATAGTAGTGGCGGCTTCCAAGAGTGGAAGAGAGAGAGAAAAGTTTAGTGTTTTAGGTTTACAAAATCAGATTTCAAAAACTAAGGAATAGCTCTCTAATATGTTCTATTTATACTACAACAAAAAGGATAAAATGACCCATCCGCCCTTGCTTCTTGTGCCAACCTTGAAGAGTAGTTTATTACACATTAAGACCTCTCTTCACACATAAAAGCGTTTAGGTCCTTGGTTGGTTCAATCACCAACTCACACACGGCCATTTGCATGAACAAAGCTTGGAGTTTTTGTAATTCCCGAGCTTGGCTTCGTGTGAAAGGCCGTGTGGCTGTCCTAACCGTATCATCCTCTCCATCTTGAGAGGAATTTGGCCTCAAATTCAGCATTTGGTCATCTTCAACCGCATCCACGAGGGAGAGATCACCAACGTTGAAAGTGTTGTGTACTTGATATTCCGGTGGAAGATCAATCTTGTAGGCGTTGTCATTGATTCTCTCAAGTACTTGGAAAGGGCCATCACCCCTTGGCAGCAACTTGGACTTCCTTTGAGCTGGAAACCGATCCTTTCGAAGATGCACCCACACCCAATCTCCGGGTTCAAGCACAAGCCTCCTTCTCCCTTTGTTTACCCTTTTTGCAACCTCTTGGTTCTTCTTTTCAAGCTTGATCCGCACCGTCTCATGCATTTTCTTCATTGCCTCGGCTCTTTTATTTCCATCTAAGCTGGTCATGAGATCACTAGACAAAGGAGTGAGATCTAAAGGGGTAAGGGGATTCAGGCCGTAAACACATTCAAAGGGAGTCATTCCCGTGCTCGAATGTATTACCCGGTTGTATGCAAATTTGGTGATAGCCACTCCTAAGATCCACTTTAGAAAACAAACAAGATCCGTAGAGCTCATCTAACATATCATCTAGTCTAGGGATGGGATGACGATACCTTATAGTGATTTTGTTGATGGCTCTACAATCGACGCACATGCGCCAAGTTCCGTCCTTTTTTGGTACCAAAAGCACCGGAACAGCACACGGACTCATGCTTTCCTTGATGTATCCCTTGTTGAGAAGCTCCTCAACTTGCCTTTCAAGCTCCTTAGTGATACGGTTAGGACAGCCACACGGCCTTTCACACGAAGCCAAGCTCGGGAATTACAAAAACTCCAAGCTTTGTTCATGCAAATGGCCGTGTGTGAGTTGGTGATGGAACCAACCAAGGACTTAAACATTTTTATGTGTGAAGAGGGGTCCTAATGTGTAATAAACTACTCTCCAAGGTTGGCACAAGAAGCAAGGGCGGATGAGTCATTTTACCCCTTTCCTTTTGTAGTATAAATAGAAGATGTGAGAGAGTTATTAGATAGTTTTTGAAATCTGATTTTGTAACCTAAAATATCACAACATTTCCTCTCTCTTCCACTCTTGGAGCCGCCTCCAACATCTCACAAGTAGAGGAATACTTGACTATCTTTGGCTAGAAACAAGGGTTTTGGGGTCTTTGAGTGCCTCTTGGTCCTTGTAAGAACTTGGTGTTTACATTCTCTAGACTTAGGGTCCTCTCTTGATGTTAGGGTTCTTAGTATCTTGAATGTTATATGTCAAGTTATCTATCTTTTCTTTATCTTGTTGTTGTTGTTGTTGTTAATTTTGTTATCTTTAAAGACTAGTGAAGCCGTGTGGGGCTACTTTCGATTCACTAGCATTCTTGTTCATCTATTTGCTCTCTTGTTGTGTGCTGAAAACTGAAAATGGAACTTGTTATTCTTGTGTTGTTGGACTGAAATCCGAACCTACTTGTAGCTCTTGGTGTTGTTGGTTTGATCTTGTATCATTTGGTATCAAAGCAAGACCGGTTGTGTTCCAACATAACCCATCTTGGGCTAGTTCACGGTCTAAACAAGCAATACCAAAGGGAAGTTCTGAAAAATCTGTCCATTAAAGGTTGAAAACCGAGAATGATGTTGCATGTCTAGACCTAGGCGTTATTTTGCTTGTTTAGTGAGTTTCTAGTGTTGGTTTCTTTCTCACCAACACTAAGGTGTCTAGATCCGAAAGTTGAGCTTGAAAACTTGAACATTGAGTAGTGACTTGAAGTGGCCGAAGGTTGTATGTTGTTGATGAGCAAAAGAAAAATCGGTGGTTATGTGTTATGTGCTAAAGAAGTTGATGAAGTTTGTTGAGGTGTTCATCTTTTGAACTTGTTCATCTTGTTGTGTGCTCAAGTTGTAAGACAAGTTATAAAGTTGTTGTGAAAGACTTGCACCCCTCACCCTCTAGTCTTGTCAATCACTTTTCCCTAATTCAAGGAGCCTTGTTTTGTGGGATTGGTCAACCAAACACCACTTTCTTGAGTTTGAAAAGGTTGAAAGACTACAAGATTTTATTTTTTCCCACCAAAACATTTTGCAAACTATAACAAGTTGTGTGAATATTAACACAAAACAAAAAAAAAAAAAAGATAAGAGGAACGGGTGGAACCATTGCATGCTGCCACGTCACTATAAGCTCAACTTAGGATATTCTTTGGTTGCAAATTGTTGATCCTTGGTTTCCCTTAATTGGTCCTAGAACTAATTAACAAACTAGTACATTCCTACTAGGTTGTCAACTAGTTCCTTGAACCGTTTGTTCGTGTCAACGATTATTTGAGTGCTTTTATTCGTTTGAATGAGTTGCTGATTTTTGATTCTAGTCCGGCAAGAATTCTTTGAGTCTTCAAACAAGAATCCATTCCGGATAAGAGCTCACTCATACCTTGAAAATTTCACGGTTACTAGCCAAAGATACAACACTTGTGGAACACGAACTTGTGGTGAACTAAAGTGGATAATATCTTGACAATGGAAGGAGCTACGTCTCATAATGCGGATACTAATGCCCTTGATTCTATGAGGGTCACTCTTGAGGCCGTTACCCGGACACTTGAAAGGTTGAATTCTGAATTTGGGGCCGTGAGAGGGGACTTGGCAGCCATAAAGGGGGAAGTGTCGACTATTAGTGGGAGATTAGAACAAGTGGAGAGTCAAAGGAACTCTCGTCCTTCTACTCCTCTACACGTATCTACCAATGGTCATGATAGGACCTCCTCCGCAACCATCACCCCCGAAACAGTCCACCAAATGCTAAATGCACCCCAAGCTCCACTAAATACCGCAAGTCAAACTACCTATTTTCCTCCAAACCGAGACTCCACTAGACCACTACATTTCCAAGCCCCTCCAATTCCACAAGAGGGATTTGGACGACAAGTACCTCCACTAAATCCGAACCTTCCATTCCAAGCTCCATTAACCCAAAGACCGCAAATTCCAAATCCTCCGACTCAAAACGGCCAAGGCCGACCAGCCCACTTTGAAGGATACGGTAGGGGGGAGTATGAAGGAGATGGAGCCTTTGATGATGCTTATATGAGGGAGGAGGAGTTAAGAGGGGGTCGAGGAGAACCTAGGAGATACCGGGGGTATGGAGATAGGGGAAACCGACACCAAGAGAGAGACGTAGGCATCAACACCATCAAGTTGAGCCTACCCATCTTTAAGGGTGAAAGTGATCCCGAGGCCTACTTAACTTGGGAATCGGCTTGTGACAAAGTTTTCCAAGTTAATGACATCTCGGACGAAAAGAAGAGTTGCTACGCTATAGCTCACCTCGAGGGCTATGCTAACACTTGGTGGGAGTATGTTAAACGATTTGGTAATGAATTAGTCGATGGGCAGCCACCACCTTGGTTTCGGTTGAGGTATTTGATGAGACAACGATACCTTCCCGAGAGATATCGTCATGAGTTGCTTGCTAGGTTATATGGCTTGCGGCAAGGGGGCAAGAGTGTGATGGCCTATTTTGACGAGTTCCAACAACTCATGTTGAAACTTGATCATCGTGGGGAGCAAATCAGTCATGACATCATCCGGTTCAAGTGTGGGTTGAACAAAGAGATCTCCACTCATTTGACCCTTCATCGGTTTGAAACCATCGACGGTATATTCCAAGCGGCCCTAGAGATTGAAAGGGAACTTAAGGAGAGATCATCCTTCAAGGCAAGGGTACAAGCTCCCTCGGGTTGGCCCAAAAACAAGGACCAACCCGCCCCTACGAAGCTGCCCGAGTCCAAAACAGTCCACTACGAGTCCAAAACAGTCCCTAAATTCCCTCCGAAACCGGAGGCTCACAAATATCCCAACCCAAAGGGATTCCAATGCTTCAAGTGCCAAGGTTGGGGGCATAAGGCCAATGAATGTCCTAACCGGCGCAATGTGATCCTACGAGAAGGGAAAGTGTACTACCTTGGTGAGGAGGTGGTTTCCGAAAGGGGGGAGGATGAGGCCGAGCCTCAAGATGGAGAGGAAGCTGAAAATGGGCCGAATGATGATGAATTAGATGGTAGTGAAGATGCCTATCCACAAGAAGGGGAGTGTGTGGTTCCTAACTTTGTGGTTAGACGTGTCATGATTAGTAAGGCGATAGGTGACCCGAGTCAAAGGGAAAATCTATTCCATACTAAGTGTCTTGTAAAGGGGAGTGTGTGCACCTTGGTGATTGATAGTGGTAGTTGTACGAATGTTGCGAGCCAAGCTATGGTAAATTTCTTGAAGCTGCCAACTACACCACACACTAGTCCTTACAAGCTACAATGGTTGAACGATTGTGGTGAATTAAGGGTCGCAAGGCAATGTGTGATTCGGTTTAAGGTAGGAAACTACCACGATGAAGTGCTTTGTGACGTGATCCCAATGCAAGCATGTCACTTGTTGTTAGGTAGACCATGGCAATATGATAGGTCTACTAAACACGATGGGAGGTCCAACCGGTATACGCTTGAGAAGGATGGCCGAAAGGTCACACTTCACCCTCTTTCACCCTCCCAAGTACATGAGTGGCATCAAAAGATGAGAGAGTTAAAAGGAAAGGGAAAGGAAACCGGGAAAGGAGAAAAGGGGGGGGATGCCGTAGGTGAGGAAGTAGGGCCATCCGAATCTGTCCCAACCACAAAGGAGATGGAAAACGTAGTGATGTTGGCTAGGAGGAAAGAACTCTTCGTGGACCATGATGAAAACAAGCCGATGTTACTGTTGGCCCATTGTTTTAATACTAACCCCACTAATTCTTCCATTTCCCCTTTGATTTCTTGTGCGCTGCAGGAGTATGAAGATGTATTTCCGCAAGAACTTCCGCAAGGATTGCCCCCACTTCGGGGAATTGAGCACCAAATTGATTTGGTGCCGGGTTCACAACTTCCAAACAAACCGGCCTATAGGAGCAATCCCATGGACACTAAGGAGCTTGAGAGGCAAGTTGAGGAGCTTCTCAACAAGGGATACATCAAGGAAAGCATGAGTCCGTGTGCTGTTCCGGTGCTTTTGGTACCAAAGAAGGACGGAACTTGGCGCATGTGCGTCGATTGTAGAGCCATCAACAAAATCACTATAAGGTATCGTCATCCAATTCCTAGACTAGATGATATGTTAGATGAGCTCCACGGATCTTGTTTGTTTTCTAAAGTGGACCTTAGGAGCGGCTATCACCAAATTCGCATGCAACCCGGTGATGAGTGGAAGACCGCATTCAAGACCAAATTCGGTCTATATGAGTGGCTGGTCATGCCCTTCGGCCTTACCAATGCTCCTAGCACATTTATGAGGCTAATGAATCATGTAATGAAGCCTTATATTGGAAAGTTTGTGGTGGTTTACTTTGATGATGTGTTGGTGTATAGTAAATCTATTAATGATCATGTAATGCATTTGAGATGTGTGTTTGATGTGCTCCGAAAGGAGAAGCTGTATGCCAACATGGAGAAGTGTTCTTTTGGTGTTGATAAAGTTATATTCTTGGGTTTTGTCGTGAGCTCACGGGGTGTGGAAGTGGACGATTCCAAGATAGACTCTATCCGAAGTTGGCCGACCCCTAAAACTATTGGAGAAATCCGAAGTTTCCACGGGTTGGCAAGCTTTTATAGGAGGTTTGTCAAAGGATTTAGTTCCATAGCAGCCCCCTTGACCGAGGTAATTAGAAAGGACGGACCCTTTAAATGGGGTGATGAGCAAGCTAGGGCTTTTGAGGCCTTGAAAGCTACGCTCATCTCGGCGCCTTTATTGCAATTGCCCGATTTTGATAAGATGTTTGAAATAGAGTGTGATGCTAGTAAAGTTGGTATCGGGGCTGTTTTGATGCAAGAAGGTAAGCCCGTTGCTTATTTCAGTGAAAAGCTCAAAGGGGCAACTCTTAATTACTCAACTTATGATTTGGAGTTGTACGCCCTTGTTAGAGCTTTGGGAAATTGGCAACATTATTTGTGGCCTAAGGAGTTTGTGATACGAACGGATCATGAGTCGTTGAAACACCTTAAGAGCCAAGACAAGTTGAATAGGCGTCATGCTAAGTGGATTGAGTTCATCGAGACTTTCCCTTATGTAATTCATTACAAAAGGGGAAAGGAAAATGTTGTTGCCGATGCCTTGTCTAGGAAGCATGTGCTTGTTGCTACCTTGTCTTCGAAATTGATGGGTTTTGAGAGCTTGCGGCTGTTGTATCCCGAGGATCCTACCTTTGCTCCTATTTTTAGGGAATGCGAAGAGTGGGGAAGGGACCGTTGGCTCAAGGAGAATAACCATTCCTCCTACTCTCGGTTCGATGGGTATTTGTTCAAAGGGAGGAGGTTGTGTGTTCCTTCTAGTTCTTGGAGGGAATTATTTGTAAGGGAGGCCCATGACGGAGGCCTCATGGGTCACTTTGGGGTAGAAAAGACCCTCGGAATCTTAGAGGAGAACTTCTATTGGCCCAAAATGCGCAAAGACGTCACTAAAATTTGTAGTCAATGCGTGGCCTGCCGGAGTGCGAAATCTCGTCTCTTACCCCAAGGATTATACACCCCACTCCCTACTCCCCTTAGGCCTTGGTTGGACATCTCGATGGATTTTGTTTTGGGGCTGCCAAGGACTAGAAAGGGCCGAGATAGCATTTTTGTTATTGTTGATAGATTCTCTAAAATGGCTCATTTTATTCCATGTACTAAAACCGAGGATGCTAGTAGTGTAGCTTCATTATTTGTTGAACATGTTGTCAAGCTTCACGGGGTACCGAGGACTATTGTGAGCGATAGGGACTCCAAGTTCCTAAGTCTCTTTTGGAAGTCCATGTGGGGTAGGCTTGGAACGAAGTTACTTTTCTCCACGTCTTGCCACCCACAAACCGATGGCCAAACGGAGGTAGTAAATAGAACCTTAGGGTCTATGCTACGTTCTATGGTTAAAGGTAAACTGACTTCATGGGAAGATCACCTACCCTTAGTGGAATTTGCCTACAACCGGGTAATACATTCGAGCACGGGAATGACTCCCTTTGAATGTGTTTACGGCCTGAATCCCCTTACCCCTTTAGATCTCACTCCTTTGTCTAGTGATCTCATGACCAGCTTAGATGGAAACAAAAGAGCCGAGGCAATGAAGAAAATGCATGAGACGGTGCGGATCAAGCTTGAAAAGAAGAATCAAGAGATTGCCAAAAGGGCAAACAAAGGGAGAAGAAGGCTTGTGCTTGAACCCGGAGATTGGGTGTGGGTGCATCTTCGAAAAGACCGGTTTCCAGCTCATAGGAAGTCCAAATTGCTGCCAAGGGGTGATGGTCCTTTCCAAGTACTTGAGAGGATCAATGACAACGCCTACAAGATTGACCTTCCACCGGAATATCAAGTGCACAACACTTTCAACGTTGGTGATCTCTCCCTCGTGGATGCGGTTGAAGATGACCAAATGCTGAATTTGAGGCCAAATTCCTCTCAAGATGGAGAGGATGATACGGTTAGGACAGCCACACGGCCTTTCACACGAAGCCAAGCTCGGGAATTACAAAAACTCCAAGCTTTGTTCATGCAAATGGCCGTGTGTGAGTTGGTGATGGAACCAACCAAGGACTTAAACGTTTTTATGTGTGAAGAGGGGTCCTAATGTGTAATAAACTACTCTCCAAGGTTGGCACAAGAAGCAAGGGCGGATGAGTCATTTTACCCCTTTCCTTTTGTAGTATAAATAGAAGATGTGAGAGAGTTATTAGATAGTTTTTGAAATCTGATTTTGTAACCTAAAATATCACAACATTTCCTCTCTCTTCCACTCTTGGAGCCGCCTCCAACATCTCACAAGTAGAGGAATACTTGTGTTGTATCTTTGGCTAGAAACAAGGGTTTTGGGGTCTTTGAGTGCCTCTTGGTCCTTGTAAGAACTTGGTGTTTACATTCTCTAGACTTAGGGTCCTCTCTTGATGTTAGGGTTCTTAGTATCTTGAATGTTATATGTCAAGTTATCTATCTTTTCTTTATCTTGTTGTTGTTGTTGTTGTTAATTTTGTTATCTTTAAAGACTAGTGAAGCCGTGTGGGGCTACTTTCGATTCACTAGCATTCTTGTTCATCTATTTGCTCTCTTGTTGTGTGCTGAAAACTGAAAATGGAACTTGTTATTCTTGTGTTGTTGGACTGAAATCCGAACCTACTTGTAGCTCTTGGTGTTGTTGGTTTGATCTTGTATCACTTAGTGTCCATGGGATTGCTCCTATAGGCCGGTTTGTTTGGAAGTTGTGAACCCGGCACCAAATCAATTTGGTGCTCAATTCCCCGAAGTGGGGGCAAACCTTGCGGAAGTTCTTGTGGAAATACATCTTCATACTCCTGCAACACACAAGAAATCAAAGGGGAAATGGAAGAATTAGTGGGGTTAGTATTAAAACAATGGGCCACAAGTAACATTGGCTTGTTTTCATCATGGTCCACGAAGAGTTCTTTCCTCCTAGCCAACATCACTACGTTTTCCACCTCCCTTGTCGTTGGGACAGCCTCGGATGTCCCTACTTCCTCACCTACGGCATTCCCCCCCTTTTCTCCCTTTCCGAATTCCCCCCCTTTCCCTTCAACTCCCTCATCTTTTGATGCCACTCATTTACTTGGGAGGGTGAGAGAGGATGAAGTGTGACCTTTCGGCCATCCTTCTCAAGCGTATACCGGTTGGACCTTCCATCGTGTTTAGTAGACCTATCATATTGCCATGGTCTACCTAACAACAAATGATACGGTTAGGACAGCCACACGGCCTTTCACACGAAGCCAAGCTCGGGAATTACAAAAACTCCAAGCTTTGTTCATGCAAATGGCCGTGTATGAGTTGGTGATTGAACCAACCAAGGACTTAAACGTTTTTATGTGTGAAGAAGGGACCTAATGTGTAATAAACTACTCTCCAAGGTTGGCACAAGAAGCAAGGGCGGATGAGTCATTTTACCCCTTTCCTTTTGTAGTATAAATAGAAGATGTGAGAGAGTTATTAGATAGTTTTTGAAATCTGATTTTTGTAACCTAAAATATCACCACATTTCCTCTCTCTTCCACTCTTGGAGCCGCCTCCAACATCTCACAAGTAGAGGAATACTTGTGTTGTATCTTTGGCTAGAAACAAGGGTTTTGAGGTCTTTGAGTGCCTCTTGGTCCTTGTAAGAACTTGGTGTTTACATTCACTAGACTTAGGGTCCTCTCTTGAGGTTAGGGTTCTTAGTATCTTGAATGTTATATGTCAAGTTATCTATCTTTTCTTTATCTTGTTGTTGTTGTTGTTGTTAATTTTGTTATCTTTAAAGACTAGTGAAGCCGTGTGGGGCTACTTTCGATTCACTAGCATTCTTGTTCATCTTGTTGCTCTCTTGTTGTGTGCTGAAAACTGAAAATTGAACTTGTTATTCTTGTGTTGTTGGACTGAAATCCGAACCTACTTGTAGCTCTTGGTGTTGTTGGTTTGATCTTGTATCATTTGGTATCAAAGCAAGACCGGTTGTGTTCCAACATAACCCATCTTGGGCTAGTTCACGGTCTAAACAAGCAATACCAAAGGGAAGTTCTGAAAAATCTGTCCATTAAAAGTTGAAAACCGAGAATGATGTTGCATGTCTAGATCTAGGTGTTATTTTGCTTGTTTAGTGAGTTTCTAGTGTTGGTTTCTTTCTCACCAACACTAAGGTGTCTAGATCCGAAAGTTGAGCTTGAAAAACTTGAACATTGAGTAGTGACTTGAAGTGGCCGAAGGTTGTATGTTGTTGATGAGCAAAAGAAAAATCGGTGGTTATGTGTTATGTGCTAAAGAAGTTGATGAAGTTTGTTGAGGTGTTCATCTTTTGAACTTGTTCATCTTGTTCATCTTGTTGTGTGCTCAAGTTGTAAGACAAGTTATAAAGTTGTTGTGAAAGACTTGCACCCCTCACCCTCTAGTCTTGTCAATCACTTTTCCCTAATTCAAGGAGCCTTGTTTTGTGGGATTGGTCAACCAAACACCACTTTCTTGAGTTTGAAAAGGTTGAAAGACTACAAGATTTTATTTTTTCCCACCAAAACATTTTGCAAACTATAACAAGTTGTGTGAATATTAACACAAAACAAAACAAAAAAAAAAAGACAAGAGGAACGGGTGGAACCATTGCATGCTGCCACGTCACTATAAGCTCAACTTAGGATATTCTTTGGTTGCAAATTGTTGATCCTTGGTTTCCCTTAATTGGTCCTAGAACTAATTAACAAACTAGTACATTCCTACTAGGTTGTCAACTAGTTCCTTGAACCGTTTGTTCGTGTCAACGATTATTTGAGTGCTTTTATTCGTTTGAATGAGTTGCTGATTTTTGATTCTAGTCCGGCAAGAATTCTTTGAGTCTTCAAACAAGAATCCATTCCGGATAAGAGCTCACTCATACCTTGAAAATTTCACGGTTACTAGCCAATTATACAACACTTGTGGAACACGAACTTGTGGTGAACTAAAGCGGATAATATCTTGACAATGGAAGGAGCTACGTCTCATAATGCGGATACTAATGCCCTTGATTCTATGAGGGTCACTCTTGAGGCCGTTACCCGGACACTTGAAAGGTTGAATTCTGAATTTGGGGCCGTGAGAGGGGACTTGGCAGCCATAAAGGGGGAAGTGTCGACTATTAGTGGGAGATTAGAACAAGTGGAGAGTCAAAGGAACTCTCGTCCTTCTACTCCTCTACACGTATCTACCAATGGTCATGATAGGACCTCCTCCGCAACCATCACCCCGAAACAGTCCACCAAATGCTAAATGCACCCCAAGCTCCACTAAATACCGCAAGTCAAACTACCTATTTTCCTCCAAACCGAGACTCCACTAGACCACTACATTTCCAAGCCCCTCCAATTCCACAAGAGGGATTTGGACGACAAGTACCTCCACTAAATCCGAACCTTCCATTCCAAGCTCCATTAACCCAAAGACCGCAAATTCCAAATCCTCCAACTCAAAACGGCCAAGGCCGACCAGCCCACTTTGAAGGATACGGTAGAGGGGAGTATGAAGGAGATGGAGTCTTTGATGATGCTTATATGAGGGAGGAGGAGTTAAGAGGGGGTCGAGGAGAACCTAGGAGATACCGGGGGTATGGAGATAGGGGAAACCGACACCAAGAGAGAGACGTAGGCATCAACACCATCAAGTTGAGCCTACCCATCTTTAAGGGTGAAAGTGATCCCGAGGCCTACTTAACTTGGGAATCGGCTTGTGACAAAGTTTTCCAAGTTAATGACATCTCGGACGAAAAGAAGAGTTGCTACGCTATAGCTCACCTCGAGGGCTATGCTAACACTTGGTGGGAGTATGTTAAACGATTTGGTAATGAATTAGTCGATGGGCAGCCACCACCTTGGTTTCGGTTGAGGTATTTGATGAGACAACGATACCTTCCCGAGAGATATCGTCATGAGTTGCTTGCTAGGTTATATGGCTTGCGGCAAGGGGGCAAGAGTGTGATGGCCTATTTTGACGAGTTCCAACAACTCATGTTGAAACTTGATCATCGTGGGGAGCAAATCAGTCATGACATCATCCGGTTCAAGTGTGGGTTGAACAAAGAGATCTCCACTCATTTGACCCTTCATCGGTTTGAAACCATCGACGGTATATTCCAAGCGGCCCTAGAGATTGAAAGGGAACTTAAGGAGAGATCATCCTTCAAGGCAAGGGTACAAGCTCCCTCGGGTTGGCCCAAAAACAAGGACCAACCCGCCCCTACGAAGCTGCCCGAGTCCAAAACAGTCCACTACGAGTCCAAAACAGTCCCTAAATTCCCTCCGAAACTGGAGGCTCACAAATATCCCAACCCAAAGGGATTCCAATGCTTCAAGTGCCAAGGTTGGGGGCATAAGGCCAATGAATGTCCGAACCGGCGCAATGTGATCCTACGAGAAGGGAAAGTGTACTACCTTGGTGAGGAGGTGGTTTCCGAAAGGGGGGAGGATGAGGCCGAGCCTCAAGATGGAGAGGAAGCTGAAAATGGGCCGAATGATGATGAATTAGATGGTAGTGAAGATGCCTATCCACAAGAAGGGGAGTGTGTGGTTCCTAACTTTGTGGTTAGACGTGTCATGATTAGTAAGGCGATAGATGACCCGAGTCAAAGGGAAAATCTATTCCATACTAAGTGTCTTGTAAAGGGGAGTGTGTGCACCTTGGTGATTGATAGTGGTAGTTGTACGAATGTTGCGAGCCAAGCTATGGTAAATTTCTTGAAGCTGCCAACTACACCACACACTAGTCCTTACAAGCTACAATGGTTGAACGATTGTGGTGAATTAAGGGTCGCAAGGCAATGTGTGATTCGGTTTAAGGTAGGAAACTACCACGATGAAGTGCTTTGTGACGTGATCCCAATGCAAGCATGTCACTTGTTGTTAGGTAGACCATGGCAATATGATAGGTCTACTAAACACGATGGGAGGTCCAACCGGTATACGCTTGAGAAGGATGGCCGAAAGGTCACACTTCACCCTCTTTCACCCTCCCAAGTACATGAGTGGCATCAAAAGATGAGAGAGTTAAAAGGAAAAGGAAAGGAAACCGGGAAAGGAGAAAAGGGGGGGGATGCCGTAGGTGAGGAAGTAGGGCCATCCGAATCTGTCCCAACAACAAAGGAGATGGAAAACGTAGTGATGTTGGCTAGGAGGAAAGAACTCTTCGTGGACCATGATGAAAACAAGCCGATGTTACTGTTGGCCCATTGTTTTAATACTAACCCCACTAATTCTTCCATTTCCCCTTTGATTTCTTGTGCGTTGCAGGAGTATGAAGATGTATTTCCTCAAGAACTTCCGCAAGGATTGCCCCCACTTCGGGGAATTGAGCACCAAATTGATTTGGTGCCGGGTTCACAACTTCCAAACAAACCGGCCTATAGGAGCAATCCCATGGACACTAAGGAGCTTGAGAGGCAAGTTGAGGAGCTTCTCAACAAGGGATACATCAAGGAAAGCATGAGTCCGTGTGCTCCGGTGCTTTTGGTACCAAAGAAGGACGGAACTTGGCGCATGTGCGTCGATTGTAGAGCCATCAACAAAATCACTATAAGGTATCGTCATCCAATTCCTAGACTAGATGATATGTTAGATGAGCTCCACGGATCTTGTTTGTTTTCTAAAGTGGACCTTAGGAGCGGCTATCACCAAATTCGCATGCAACCCGGTGATGAGTGGAAAACCGCATTCAAGACCAAATTCGGTCTATATGAGTGGCTGGTCATGCCCTTCGGCCTTACCAATGCTCCTAGCACATTTATGAGGCTAATGAATCATGTAATGAAGCCTTATATTGGAAAGTTTGTGGTGGTTTACTTTGATGATGTGTTGGTGTATAGTAAATCTATTAATGATCATGTAATGCATTTGAGATGTGTGTTTGATGTGCTCCGAAAGGAGAAGCTGTATGCCAACATGGAGAAGTGTTCTTTTGGTGTTGATAAAGTTATATTCTTGGGTTTTGTCGTGAGCTCACGGGGTGTGGAAGTGGACGATTCCAAGATAGACTCTATCCGAAGTTGGCCGACCCCTAAAACTATTGGAGAAATCCGAAGTTTCCACGGGTTGGCAAGCTTTTATAGGAGGTTTGTCAAAGGATTTAGTTCCATAGCAGCCCCCTTGACCGAGGTAATTAGAAAGGACGGACCCTTTAAATGGGGTGATGAGCAAGCTAGGGCTTTTGAGGCCTTGAAAGCTACGCTCATCTCGGCGCCTTTATTGCAATTGCCCGATTTTGATAAGATGTTTGAAATAGAGTGTGATGCTAGTAAGGTTGGTATCGGGGCTGTTTTGATGCAAGAAGGTAAGCCCGTTGCTTATTTCAGTGAAAAGCTCAAAGGGGCAACTCTTAATTACTCAACTTATGATTTGGAGTTGTACGCCCTTGTTAGAGCTTTGGGAAATTGGCAACATTATTTGTGGCCTAAGGAGTTTGTGATACGAACGGATCATGAGTCGTTGAAACACCTTAAGAGCCAAGACAAGTTGAATAGGCGTCATGCTAAGTGGATTGAGTTCATCGAGACTTTCCCTTATGTAATTCATTACAAAAGGGGAAAGGAAAATGTTGTTGCCGATGCCTTGTCTAGGAAGCATGTGCTTGTTGCTACCTTGTCTTCGAAATTGATGGGTTTTGAGAGCTTGCGGTTGTTGTATCCCGAGGATCCTACCTTTGCTCCTATTTTTAGGGAATGCGAAGAGTGGGGAAGGGACCGTTGGCTCAAGGAGAATAACCATTCCTCCTACTCTCGGTTCGATGGGTATTTGTTCAAAGGGAGGAGGTTGTGTGTTCCTTCTAGTTCTTGGGGGGAATTATTTGTGAGGGAGGCCCATGACGGAGGCCTCATGGGTCACTTTGGGGTAGACAAGACCCTCGGAATCTTAGAGGAGAACTTCTATTGGCCCAAAATGCGCAAAGACGTCACTAAAATTTGTAGTCAATGCGTGGCCTGCCGGAGTGCGAAATCTCGTCTCTTACCCCAAGGATTATACACCCCACTCCCTACTCCCCTTAGGCCTTGGTTGGACATCTCGATGGATTTTGTTTTGGGGCTGCCAAGGACTAGAAAGGGCCGAGATAGCATTTTTGTTATTGTTGATAGATTCTCTAAAATGGCTCATTTTATTCCATGTACTAAAACCGAGGATGCTAGTAGTGTAGCTTCATTATTTGTTGAACATGTTGTCAAGCTTCACGGGGTACCGAGGACTATTGTGAGCGATAGGGACTCCAAGTTCCTAAGTCTCTTTTGGAAGTCCATGTGGGGTAGGCTTGGAACGAAGTTACTTTTCTCCACGTCTTGCCACCCACAAACCGATGGCCAAACGGAGGTAGTAAATAGAACCTTAGGGTCTATGCTACGTTCTATGGTTAAAGGTAAACTGACTTCATGGGAAGATCACCTACCCTTAGTGGAATTTGCCTACAACCGGGTAATACATTCGAGCACGGGAATGACTCCCTTTGAATGTGTTTACGGCCTGAATCCCCTTACCCCTTTAGATCTCACTCCTTTGTCTAGTGATCTCATGACCAGCTTAGATGGAAACAAAAGAGCCGAGGCAATGAAGAAAATGCATGAGACGGTGCGGATCAAGCTTGAAAAGAAGAATCAAGAGATTGCCAAAAGGGCAAACAAAGGGAGAAGAAGGCTTGTGCTTGAACCCGGAGATTGGGTGTGGGTGCATCTTCGAAAAGACCGGTTTCCAGCTCATAGGAAGTCCAAATTGCTGCCAAGGGGTGATGGTCCTTTCCAAGTACTTGAGAGGATCAATGACAACGCCTACAAGATTGACCTCCCACCGGAATATCAAGTGCACAACACTTTCAACGTTGGTGATCTCTCCCTCGTGGATGCGGTTGAAGATGACCAAATGCTGAATTTGAGGCCAAATTCCTCTCAAGATGGAGAGGATGATACGGTTAGGACAGCCACACGGCCTTTCACACGAAGCCAAGCTCGGGAATTACAAAAACTCCAAGCTTTGTTCATGCAAATGGCCGTGTATGAGTTGGTGATTGAACCAACCAAGGACTTAAACGTTTTTATGTGTGAAGAAGGGACCTAATGTGTAATAAACTACTCTCCAAGGTTGGCACAAGAAGCAAGGGCGGATGAGTCATTTTACCCCTTTCCTTTTGTAGTATAAATAGAAGATGTGAGAGAGTTATTAGATAGTTTTTGAAATCTGATTTTTGTAACCTAAAATATCACCACATTTCCTCTCTCTTCCACTCTTGGAGCCGCCTCCAACATCTCACAAGTAGAGGAATACTTGTGTTGTATCTTTGGCTAGAAACAAGGGTTTTGAGGTCTTTGAGTGCCTCTTGGTCCTTGTAAGAACTTGGTGTTTACATTCACTAGACTTAGGGTCCTCTCTTGAGGTTAGGGTTCTTAGTATCTTGAATGTTATATGTCAAGTTATCTATCTTTTCTTTATCTTGTTGTTGTTGTTGTTGTTAATTTTGTTATCTTTAAAGACTAGTGAAGCCGTGTGGGGCTACTTTCGATTCACTAGCATTCTTGTTCATCTTGTTGCTCTCTTGTTGTGTGCTGAAAACTGAAAATTGAACTTGTTATTCTTGTGTTGTTGGACTGAAATCCGAACCTACTTGTAGCTCTTGGTGTTGTTGGTTTGATCTTGTATCAACAAATGACATGTTTGCATTGGGATCACGTCACAAAGTACCTCATCGTGGTAGTTTCCCACCTTAAACCGAATCACACATTGTCTCGTGACCCTTAATTCACCACAATCTCTCAACCATTGTAGCTTGTAAGGACTAGTGTGTGGTGTAGTTGGTAGCTTCAAGAAATTTACCATAGCATGGCTTGCAACATTTGTACAACTACCACTATCAATCACCAAGGTGCACACATTTTCCTTTACAAGACACTTAGTATGGAATAGATTTTCCCTTTGACTCGGGTCATCTATCGCCTTACTAATCATGACACGTCTAACCTGATACGGGACAAATGGCCATCTTATCTTTTGATGACATTGTTGGAGGCCAACACATAGAGACTCAAGACTTGGTCACCTCGGGAAAACAAGAACATGCATGGAGGACCCGTTTTGAGTGCTACTTAAAGCAATCTCGCGTGTGGAAGATTGCTTGGAGAATTTAAGGTTGAGGACTCACGGTTTTGGACCCTAATTAAGGGTATTTTGGACATTACACATGGTGTATTTACACACCATGGCCGCCCCTCTCATTAAGGGCAAAGTGGTCTTTTGTCTTCTTTGTAATACACTATAAAAAGGCCCCCTTAGTCTTATTTTCATTAGTTTTCAGATTTTTGGATAATGAAGAATTGAAAGAAATATCTTCTCTCTTTTGAGAGTGTACACACTTAGTGGTAGGACTTGGAAAAGTCATCTTTAGCATAGGGCTTGGAAAAGCCAATATTGATCTTTGTTTGGAAACGGTAGATCTTGAGGCGAGTTCATTCCCTTGGTGGTCACCGTAAGAGTGTGGTGTTGCTATCGTAAGTTCTAGGGGTCTTTAGATTTAATATATCTTTGGGTTCTTGGGTCTTATTGTAGTTTATGTCTCACTATCTATCTTTATTTTTCTTGCAAATCGTGGACTGTTTTGGGGTCTTTGTTGAATCCGAAACTTGTGTTATTGTTGTTCATCTTGTTCATCACGTTTTGTGGCTGTTTTGGGTGTCAAATACACCATTGTTATCTCGTATTGTTGTTGTTGTAGTGAATCCGAGAGTGGTCTCCATCTTGGTCCTCAAATCCTTAAGATTAGTGGACTGTTTTTGGAGTGTGTGTGGACTGTTTTGAGACAATTCTTGTGTTCCTTGGAATTCTTGTATCATTTGGTATCAAAGCATGGCTTGATCTTGTTCCTACAAGATCAATCTTGGGCTTGCTTGTTAGAAAATTCAAAAAAAAAAAGGTGTTAAAAACTGAAAAATCAAAAAGAAGCAAATCTGTCCATTTTGTGTTCTTGGCCGAAATTGTGTTATTGTTGTGTCTTGGCCGAGATTTTTACTTGTTTTGTTGTTTCTAGTGTTAGTTTTCTTCATCTCTAACACTTTTTTTGTCTAAATCTAAGTTTGAGCTTACATTGTTGGTGTTGTATACGTGAACTTGGACTTGGCCGATTTGTTGTTGAACATTGTTGTGGTGGACTGTTTTGGCCTTGTGGCTTTCATCTTGTTGTTGTTATAAGCTTGGCCACGTGATATTGTTGTTAATTGGTGGATTGAAAACCATTTTGTTGAAGTTGTAGTTGTCTTGGCCAAGTGTTGGAGATATTGTTATTGTGGATTGGAGTTGGCCGTGTGAAAAATTGTTGGTGTTCTTGAAGATTATTGTTGTAGTTCTTGTTGTTGTTGTTGTTGTTCTTGATGCTCATCACCACCTTCATATATTGTTGAAGATAAAGTGAATGCTAAATCCAAAAGGTTGAAGGAAAAAGGTGTATTATTTGTTAGTCTTGAAAGACACTACAACCAACAAAGACCTATCAATCAAGTCTCAACCACTTTCCAACACTTTTCCATGATTTACGGATCCATGTTTTAAGGAGAAGTACAATAAAGTCAAGTCTTGAAAACTTGAAATTGAAAAGGGCTCCAAGACTTGTTTGAATTTCCCTCCTTAAACAAATTCCACCAAAAGGCCAAATTGAAAAATTGACCAAGACTTGAAATTGGACAACAAAAGTTGTGTGGGGCCAAAACCAATACGTGACTGCCATGTCATCACTGCTACTGTTCACGCAATATTTCCGAGCTCAAAAATTTTAGATTCTTAGTTTCATCTTATTGTTTCATTAGTTTCATGTCTTGATTCTAGAATTAATTAACAACTAGTAATCACCTACTTAGTTGTAGATTAATTATTGAATCCGTTTCTTCGTGTCTTCGTTGTTTGTGTGCTTTTCTCATTTTTAACTCGTAGTAACTTCTTTGTCTCAAGTTCGTAAGTGAATTTTATTTTTGTGTCTTGAATCGATCAAACAAGAATCTATTCCGGCCGCCAAGTAGAATTGACATCCTATTGATTACCGGAGTATAAGCAACTTTCAATATTCGCCGCTCCAATTGTGAGAATCACAAAGGTGAGTGTATACGAGTGTTGGTGAGGAGCTTTACTACTAATCTTGTTTGTTCATTTTGTAGGTTTAAAGGGTGATATAAGGGGAACATGTCTTCGATAGCCGGGGATTATTGTGACTACAACATGGGAGACTATGATTGTAGTGAAGGGTTTTATGGCTACGAAGTTGAGGGAGATTGCGGAGGCTATGAAAATAGCCATGATCGAGACTTGGGCAGATTTGAAAGTTACTGTTTTAAGGGAGAAAATGAGGTGAATGAAGTGCCTAGTGCTTATGGTAACTTTGGAGATGATGTAGGACCTCGTGAGGGATCTTATGATGATGTTGGGGCATGTGAGGAGTCTTACACTTCTTACTCCGAACCTAGATTTGGTGTTAGGTATAACCCTTTTGTTTGCAAAGCCTATGAGAGCTATGATGAGGGTACACGTGAGGAGTATGAAGATCCATATTCTCCACCTTGTAGTACTTCTTATCAAAGTCGATATAGTGTGAATGGTTATACTAGCTCTAGCGGAGGTTGTCCAATGAGAAGAAGAGGATATGCATCTCCAAAACTAAGGGGTACTCGTATGCCTTACAATGTAGATCCAAGAAGGAGTGTACACTCCGGAAAGGTGACTATTTGTGGGATACCGGGCTGCCTTATGGTGTTGAATGATAGGTACTATGGAAACTACATTTTTCCGTCCATGGTTGATCACTTGGGGTTATTGCGAGAACCTTTACTTGTTCCATACTACTTGGGCGAGTTCAAGGTTACCGAGAGGGTAAAAGTTGTCTTCTCCCAATTTGATTACCATGAGGAGGTGTGGTGCGATGTTTTCTCCTTAACCTACGGTCATATGAGCTTGGGTGCCGATTGGTTTGCACGACATCAAGTTCCTAACGTGAAAAATTGGCCTAATATTGTAAGAGACCGATGGGGAAATTGCCTCGAGACGTACATTCTGCCCGGGCCGCAAAAAGAAGTTCCTACCTACTCCAATTCAAATTATTATGAGAGACAAAAGATTGAGAGGAGTAAGAGAGTGAAAGGTGGTAATCCGAGAGTGGAAAAAGGAGAGGTTGTGTTGAGCGAAGTGAGGGGATTACCACCAAACCGTGCTAACATTGGTTGTCCTTCCATTTCTAAGGACATTTGTGTAGGTACCAACATGGCAAGCGAAGGCGAACAATGCCAAAAGGAAGTTGCTGCCCAAGCTTGTGGAGGACCTTCACCTCACGGCAAGGAAGAGTCTACTCAAGATCTTAAAGGTAAAATAGCTAACTCTTACACTTTAGTGCATGTGAATGACAATTGTGTGGCTAGTAAGCCATTGAGTGTGAGTAGTAGCTTACTTATTTATGAGTCTAATGATTCCTTGCCTCTTGTTGATGATGTACATATTGAGAGTTTGGATACACTAGTTGATCCTATTGATGACGAAATTGACTCTTCTTGTAAGATCAATTTATGTCCACCTAGTGTTGAAGCTTATATGTTGAACGGAAGTACATCGTCTTGTGTAATTGGTGTTGATCAACTTGTTGGTGAAAATTATTCCCCACTTGAGTATGTGTGTGATGTGCTTAATAGGACTCAAGTGAGTGAAGTATTTAAAAATGTTGGTCAACAAAGTGGGGGTGAACCCGAGATCTCTTCTTGGGGTAATCTTGTGTTTGGAACATCCTTGAAACTTAATATTGATCATTTAGAGTGCGAGGAACTTGCTTATTCCAAATCTGTCCGTGAGGTAGATCACACTCTCTTTAGGTGTAATGTCTTGTTTGAAGATGATTTAAACACTTCTAATGAACCTAGTGGTGAAAATGACGGTATAGCTTGCCTTGGAAGCTATAGCCTATATGCTAACCCACTATGGTGTGACAACATTCCTCCTAAAGAGGGAAATCTCTTCTTGGAAGATGAGAGTACTCTTAAGGGTAAGGAATGTGTAGTTGCGGAAGCTACTCCTTCTTCTACTTTGTGTGATTTCTTTGTTGAGAGTACTCATAGTGATTATTGGGAAACTAGTAGTGAGTACACACATGAGAGCACCCTAGTAGAAGTCGATTTGAGTGATACCTTTCTCTACTCTCTATTTGATTTGGATGATATGTATGTTATTGTAGAGAGTATGTCATTTAGTTTAGGTGTAGACCACGGGAAAGGGAAGTGTTGTCGAGACCCGTGTCTATGGCCACTTTTCCCATTTGACCCCGGTGCCAAATTTAGAAATGGTGATGTTGGTGCACCAAACTTGTTGCTTGGTCAACATGACAAGCAAAGTGTTACTTTTGATGTATCCTATAACCAAATCCTTTGCACATCTTTTATTGAGTTTTTAATATTCATTTCAAAGGATTCTTGGTTATATTGCAAATATGTGCAACCTTGGCATGTTGAGATGATTTGTAATGCTAACCCTAACCCTCATGCCATGAGGAATTTGTATTTGTTTGTCCTCTCTTCGGTTTTGCAAGGTTTGGATTCGAGGTCGAATCCTTTTCAAGAAGGGGAGGATGATACGGGACAAATGGCCATCTTATCTTTTGATGACATTGTTGGAGGCCAACACATAGAGACTCAAGACTTGGTCACCTCGGGAAAACAAGAACATGCATGGAGGACCCGTTTTGAGTGCTACTTAAAGCAATCTCGCGTGTGGAAGATTGCTTGGAGAATTTAAGGTTGAGGACTCACGGTTTTGGACCCTAATTAAGGGTATTTTGGACATTACACATGGTGTATTTACACACCATGGCCGCCCCTCTCATTAAGGGCAAAGTGGTCTTTTGTCTTCTTTGTAATACACTATAAAAAGGCCCCCTTAGTCTTATTTTCATTAGTTTTCAGATTTTTGGATAATGAAGAATTGAAAGAAATATCTTCTCTCTTTTGAGAGTGTACACACTTAGTGGTAGGACTTGGAAAAGTCATCTTTAGCATAGGGCTTGGAAAAGCCAATATTGATCTTTGTTTGGAAACGGTAGATCTTGAGGCGAGTTCATTCCCTTGGTGGTCACCGTAAGAGTGTGGTGTTGCTATCGTAAGTTCTAGGGGTCTTTAGATTTAATATATCTTTGGGTTCTTGGGTCTTATTGTAGTTTATGTCTCACTATCTATCTTTATTTTTCTTGCAAATCGTGGACTGTTTTGGGGTCTTTGTTGAATCCGAAACTTGTGTTATTGTTGTTCATCTTGTTCATCACGTTTTGTGGCTGTTTTGGGTGTCAAATACACCATTGTTATCTCGTATTGTTGTTGTTGTAGTGAATCCGAGAGTGGTCTCCATCTTGGTCCTCAAATCCTTAAGATTAGTGGACTGTTTTTGGAGTGTGTGTGGACTGTTTTGAGACAATTCTTGTGTTCCTTGGAATTCTTGTATCATTTGGTATCAAAGCATGGCTTGATCTTGTTCCTACAAGATCAATCTTGGGCTTGCTTGTTAGAAAATTCAAAAAAAAAAAGGTGTTAAAAACTGAAAAACAGTCCACACACACTCCAAAAACAGTCCACTAATCTTAAGGATTTGAGGACCAAGATGGAGACCACTCTCGGATTCACTACAACAACAACAATACGAGATAACAATGGTGTATTTGACACCCAAAACAGCCACAAAACGTGATGAACAAGATGAACAACAATAACACAAGTTTCGGATTCAACAAAGACCCCAAAACAGTCCACGATTTGCAAGAAAAAATAAAGATAGATAGTGAGACATAAACTACAATAAGACCCAAGAACCCAAAGATATATTAAATCTAAAGACCCCTAGAACTTACGATAGCAACACCACACTCTTACGGTGACCACCAAGGGAATGAACTCGCCTCAAGATCTACCGTTTCCAAACAAAGATCAATATTGGCTTTTCCAAGCCCTATGCTAAAGATGACTTTTCCAAGTCCTACCACTAAGTGTGTACACTCTCAAAAGAGAGAAGATATTTCTTTCAATTCTTCATTATCCAAAAATCTGAAAACTAACCTTAAGGGTGAGCCACTAACCAACTGCTCTAAAAGCTATAGCTGGTAGAGGAAGGCGCATCCCACCCTTTAAAGGCCCTGAACCAAAGGGTCACGAACCCGATCACACACCCCCACCAAGGCCAACTCGAGATGGACCCACACCCCCTTTGGGTGTCATCCTTTCCAAACCTGAGATGACTGGCCATCTGCCATCATCCCCCCTTTCTTAGGGAAAGGTTCGCCCTCGAACCTGCGCATGGTGTAAGCGGGATTCGAACCCGTGACCTAGCTCTGATACCAAACCTTAAGGGTGAGCCACTAACCAACTGCTCTAAAAGCTATAGCTGGTAGAGGAAGGCGCATCCCACCCTTTAAAGGCCCTGAACCAAAGGGTCACGAACCCGATCACACACCCCCACCAAGGCCAACTCGAGATGGACCCACACCCCCTTTGGGTGTCATCCTTTCCAAACCTGAGATGACTGGCCATCTGCCATCATAACCACAAAGTTCGGAACCACACACTCCCCCTCTTGTGGATAGACATCTTCACTACCATCTACTTCATCATCATTTGGCCCATTTTCAGCTCCCTCTCCATCTTGAGGCTCGGCCTCATCCTCCCCCCTTTCGGAAACCACCTCCTGACCAAGGTAGTACACCTTTCCTTCTCGTAGGATCACATTGCGCCGGTTCGGACATTCGTTGGCCTTATGCCCCCAACCTTGGCACTTGAAGCATTGGAACCCCTTTGGGTTGGGATATTTGTGAGCCTCCGGTTTCGGAGGAAATTTAGGGACGGTTTTGGACTCGGGCAGCTTCGTAGGGGCGGGTTGGTCCTTGTTTTTGGTCCAACCCAAGGGGGTTTGTACCCTTGCCTTGAAGGATGATCTCTCCTTATGTTCCCTTTCAATCTCAAGGGCCGCTTGGAATATACCATCAATGGTTTCAAACCGGTAAAGGGTCAAATGAGTGGAGATCTCTTTGTTCAACCCACACTTGAACCGGATGATGTCGTGACTGATTTGCTCCCCACGATGATCAAGTTTCAACATGAGTTGTTGGAACTCGTCAAAATAGGCCATCACACTCTTGCCTCCTTGCCGCAAGCCATATAATCTAGCAAGTAACTCATGACGATATCTCTCGGGAAGGTATCGTTGCCTCATCAAGTACCTCAACCGATACCAAGGTGGTGGCTGCCCATCGACTAATTCATTACCAAACCGTTTAACATACTCCCACCAAGTGTTAGAATAGCCCTCAAGGTGAGCTATAGCGTAGCAACTCTTCTTTTCGTCCGAGATGTCATTAACTTGGAAAACTTTGTCACAAGCCGATTCCCAAGTTAAGTAGGCCTCGGGATCACTTTCACCCTTAAAGATGGGTAGGCTCAACTTGATGGTGTTGATGCCTACGTCTCTCTCTTGGTGTCGGTTTCCCCTATCTCCATACCCCCGGTATCTCCTAGGTTCTCCTCGACCCCCTCTTAACTCCTCCTCCCTTATATAAGCATCATCAAAGGCTCCATCTCCTTCATACTCCTCTCTACCGTATCCTTCAAAGTGGGCTGGTCGGCCTTGGCCGTTTTGATTCGGAGGATTTGGAATTTGTGGTCTTTGGTTTAATGGAGCTTGGAATGGAGGGTTCAGATTTAGTGGAGGTACTTGGCGTCCAAATCCCTCTTGTGGACTTGGAGGGGCTTGGAAATGTAGTGGTCTAGTGGAGTCTCGGTTTGGAGGAAAATAGGTAGTTTGGCTTGCGGTATTTAGTGGAGCTTGGGGTGCATTTAGCATTTGGTGGACTGTTTCGGGGGTGATGGTTGCGGAGGAGGTCCTATCATGACCATTGGTAGATACATGTAGAGGAGTAGAAGGACGAGAGTTCCTTTGACTCTCCACTTGTTCTAATCTCCCACTAATAGTCGACACTTCCCCCTTTATTGCTGCCAAGTCCCCTCTCACGGCCCCAAATTCCGAATTCAACCTTTCAAGTGTCCGGGTAACGGCCTCAAGAGTGACCCTCATAGAATCAAGAGCATTAGTATCCACATTATGAGACGTAGTTCCTTCCATTGTCAAGGTATTATCCGCTTTAGTTCACCACAAGTTCGTGTTCCACAAGTGTTGTATAATTGGCTAGTAACCGTGAGATTTGTAAGGTATGAGTAAACTCTTATCCGGAATGGATTCTTGTTTGAAGACTCAAAGAATTCGTGCCGGACTAGAATCAAAAATCAGCAACTCATTCAAACGAATAAAAGCACTCAAATAAACGTTGACACGAACAAACGGTTCAAGGAACTAGTTGACAACCTAGTAGGAATGTACTAGTTTGTTAATTAGTTCTAGGACCAAGTAAGGGAAACCAAGGATCAACAATTAGCAACCAAAGAATATCCTAAGTCGAGCTTATAGTGACGTGGCAGCATGCAATGGTTCCACACGTTTTTTTCTTCTCTATTTTTTTTTTGTTAATATTCACACACTTGTTATAGTTTGCAAAGTGTTTTTGGTGGGAAAAATAAAATCTTGTAGTGTTTCACCCCTTTCAAACTCAAAAAGGGATGTTTGGTAGACTAATCCCACAAAACAAGGCTCCTTGAATTAGGGAAAAGTGATTGACAAGACTAAAAGGTGAGGGGTGCAAATCTTTCACAACAACTTTATAACTTGTCTTACAACTTGAGCACACAACAAGATGAACAAGATGAACAATTTCAAAAGATGAGCACCTCAACAATCTTCTTCAACTTCTTTAGCACATAAACACAACATCCACCGATTTTATTTCTTTTTTTGGTCACCAACAACATACAACTTTCGGCCACTTCAAGTCACTACACAATGTTCAAGTTTTTCAAGCTCAACCTTTGGATCTAGACACCTTAGTGTTGGTGAGAAAGGAACCAACACTAGAAACTCACTAAACAAGCAAAATAACATTTAGACCTAGACATGCATCATCATTCTCGGCTTCAACTTTTAATGGACAGATTTCAGAATTTCCTTTTGGTGTTGTTTGTTCAAGCCGTGAACTAGCCCAAGATGGGTTATGTTGGAACACAACCGGTCTTGCTTTGATACCAAATGATACAAAATCAAACCAACAACACCAAGAACTACAAGTAGGTTCGGATTTCAGTCCAACAACACAAGAACAACAAGTTTAATTTTCAGTTTTTCAGCTCAATAACACAAGAACAACAAGATGAACAACAATGCTAGTGAATCGAAAAGAGCCCCACACGGCTTCACTAGACTTGAAGATAACAAAATCAACAACAACAACAAGATAAGGAAAGATAGATAACTTGACATATAACATTCAAGAAACTAAGAACCCTAACATCAAGAGAGGACCCTAAGTCTAATGAATATAAACATCAAGTTCTTACGAGGACCAAGAGGCACTCAACGACCTCAAAACCCTTGTTTCTAGCCAAAGAGACAACACAAGTATCCCTCTACTTGTGAGATAGTAGTGGCGGCTTCCAAGAGTGGAAGAGAGAGAGAAAAGTTTAGTGTTTTAGGTTTACAAAATCAGATTTCAAAAACTAAGGAATAGCTCTCTAATATGTTCTATTTATACTACAACAAAAAGGATAAAATGACCCATCCGCCCTTGCTTCTTGTGCCAACCTTGAAGAGTAGTTTATTACACATTAAGACCTCTCTTCACACATAAAAGCGTTTAGGTCCTTGGTTGGTTCAATCACCAACTCACACACGGCCATTTGCATGAACAAAGCTTGGAGTTTTTGTAATTCCCGAGCTTGGCTTCGTGTGAAAGGCCGTGTACCTGTGGAGGCTGCCCCAACCGTATCATATTTGGTTATGTGGTACTTGAACTTGTGGCATTGGAGGTAGTGATGGTAAGGTCTTTGGTACATGGGATTTGGCATTTGGTAAGTGGTATTTTGTGGAGGTATTTGGTTCGGATTTAGTGGTGGAGTTTGAGTTCCAAGTCCCTCTTGTTGGACTTGGTTCATTTGGTGAGGTATTGGCCTTTGTAAGGTCCCGTTAGGAGAGGTTTGGGATTGGTTTAGTGGATGGTTTTGTGGAGCTCTTGGAGGATTAAGCATTTGGTGTAGGGTTTCGGGTGTTATAGTCATGGAAGAGTTATTCTCTTGGATACTAGAGAATGCATGGTAGGGATTAGGAGTATAAAGTCGTGAGTTCCTCCTATTTTCAACACAATCAAGTCTTCGACTAAAAGTGGAAATTTCACCCTTCATTGTCACCATTTCACTCCTCAAGGCATCATGATTTTCTTCCATTTTTCAACCCAAGTCATCAATCCGAGCCATCAAGGCTCCAATAGCATCATTTCCCAAAGGTTGGGAAATAGTACCTTCGGATTCCATGGAAAATGTACCTAAAAAGTGCAAAAAACAGCAAGCAAACAACCTACAAAACGAGCAAACAAGTTAGTTCAAAAACCTCACTTCACTCACACTCAACCTCACCTCACACTTGGCTTCTCAAGCATTGGAGAATTGGCACTACTTGTGATACGGTTAGGACAGCCACACGGCCTTTCACACGAAGCCAAGCTCGGGAATTACAAAAACTCCAAGCTTTGTTCATGCAAATGGCCGTGTGTGAGTTGGTGATTGAACCAACCAAGGACTTAAACGTTTTTATGTGTGAAGAGGGGTCCTAATGTGTAATAAACTACTCTCCAAGGTTGGCACAAGAAGCAAGGGCGGATGAGTCATTTTACCCCTTTCCTTTTGTAGTATAAATAGAAGATGTGAGAGAGTTATTAGATAGTTTTTGAAATCTGATTTTGTAACCTAAAATATCACAACATTTCCTCTCTCTTCCACTCTTGGAGCCGCCTCCAACATCTCACAAGTAGAGGAATACTTGTGTTGTATCTTTGGCTAGAAACAAGGGTTTTGGGGTCTTTGAGTGCCTCTTGGTCCTTGTAAGAACTTGGTGTTTACATTCTCTAGACTTAGGGTCCTCTCTTGATGTTAGGGTTCTTAGTATCTTGAATGTTATATGTCAAGTTATCTATCTTTTCTTTATCTTGTTGTTGTTGTTGTTGTTAATTTTGTTATCTTTAAAGACTAGTGAAGCCGTGTGGGGCTACTTTCGATTCACTAGCATTCTTGTTCATCTATTTGCTCTCTTGTTGTGTGCTGAAAACTGAAAATGGAACTTGTTATTCTTGTGTTGTTGGACTGAAATCCGAACCTACTTGTAGCTCTTGGTGTTGTTGGTTTGATCTTGTATCATTTGGTATCAAAGCAAGACCGGTTGTGTTCCAACATAACCCATCTTGGGCTAGTTCACGGTCTAAACAAGCAATACCAAAGGGAAGTTCTGAAAAATCTGTCCATTAAAGGTTGAAAACCGAGAATGATGTTGCATGTCTAGACCTAGGCGTTATTTTGCTTGTTTAGTGAGTTTCTAGTGTTGGTTTCTTTCTCACCAACACTAAGGTGTCTAGATCCGAAAGTTGAGCTTGAAAACTTGAACATTGAGTAGTGACTTGAAGTGGCCGAAGGTTGTATGTTGTTGATGAGCAAAAGAAAAATCGGTGGTTATGTGTTATGTGCTAAAGAAGTTGATGAAGTTTGTTGAGGTGTTCATCTTTTGAACTTGTTCATCTTGTTGTGTGCTCAAGTTGTAAGACAAGTTATAAAATTGTTGTGAAAGACTTGCACCCCTCACCCTCTAGTCTTGTCAATCACTTTTCCCTAATTCAAGGAGCCTTGTTTTGTGGGATTGGTCAACCAAACACCACTTTCTTGAGTTTGAAAAGGTTGAAAGACTACAAGATTTTATTTTTTCCCACCAAAACATTTTGCAAACTATAACAAGTTGTGTGAATATTAACACAAAACAAAAAAAAAAAAAAGATAAGAGGAACGGGTGGAACCATTGCATGCTGCCACGTCACTATAAGCTCAACTTAGGATATTCTTTGGTTGCAAATTGTTGATCCTTGGTTTCCCTTAATTGGTCCTAGAACTAATTAACAAACTAGTACATTCCTACTAGGTTGTCAACTAGTTCCTTGAACCGTTTGTTCGTGTCAACGATTATTTGAGTGCTTTTATTCGTTTGAATGAGTTGCTGATTTTTGATTCTAGTCCGGCAAGAATTCTTTGAGTCTTCAAACAAGAATCCATTCCGGATAAGAGCTCACTCATACCTTGAAAATTTCACGGTTACTAGCCAATTATACAACACTTGTGGAACACGAACTTGTGGTGAACTAAAGTGGATAATATCTTGACAATGGAAGGAGCTACGTCTCATAATGCGGATACTAATGCCCTTGATTCTATGAGGGTCACTCTTGAGGCCGTTACCCGGACACTTGAAAGGTTGAATTCTGAATTTGGGGCCGTGAGAGGGGACTTGGCAGCCATAAAGGGGGAAGTGTCGACTATTAGTGGGAGATTAGAACAAGTGGAGAGTCAAAGGAACTCTCGTCCTTCTACTCCTCTACACGTATCTACCAATGGTCATGATAGGACCTCCTCCGCAACCATCACCCCCGAAACAGTCCACCAAATGCTAAATGCACCCCAAGCTCCACTAAATACCGCAAGTCAAACTACCTATTTTCCTCCAAACCGAGACTCCACTAGACCACTACATTTCCAAGCCCCTCCAATTCCACAAGAGGGATTTGGACGACAAGTACCTCCACTAAATCCGAACCTTCCATTCCAAGCTCCATTAACCCAAAGACCGCAAATTCCAAATCCTCCGACTCAAAACGGCCAAGGCCGACCAGCCCACTTTGAAGGATACGGTAGAGGGGAGTATGAAGGAGATGGAGCCTTTGATGATGCTTATATGAGGGAGGAGGAGTTAAGAGGGGGTCGAGGAGAACCTAGGAGATACCGGGGGTATGGAGATAGGGGAAACCGACACCAAGAGAGAGACGTAGGCATCAACACCATCAAGTTGAGCCTACCCATCTTTAAGGGTGAAAGTGATCCCGAGGCCTACTTAACTTGGGAATCGGCTTGTGACAAAGTTTTCCAAGTTAATGACATCTCGGACGAAAAGAAGAGTTGCTACGCTATAGCTCACCTCGAGGGCTATGCTAACACTTGGTGGGAGTATGTTAAACGATTTGGTAATGAATTAGTCGATGGGCAGCCACCACCTTGGTTTCGGTTGAGGTATTTGATGAGACAACGATACCTTCCCGAGAGATATCGTCATGAGTTGCTTGCTAGGTTATATGGCTTGCGGCAAGGGGGCAAGAGTGTGATGGCCTATTTTGACGAGTTCCAACAACTCATGTTGAAACTTGATCATCGTGGGGAGCAAATCAGTCATGACATCATCCGGTTCAAGTGTGGGTTGAACAAAGAGATCTCCACTCATTTGACCCTTCATCGGTTTGAAACCATCGACGGTATATTCCAAGCGGCCCTAGAGATTGAAAGGGAACTTAAGGAGAGATCATCCTTCAAGGCAAGGGTACAAGCTCCCTCGGGTTGGCCCAAAAACAAGGACCAACCCGCCCCTACGAAGCTGCCCGAGTCCAAAACAGTCCACTACGAGTCCAAAACAGTCCCTAAATTCCCTCCGAAACCGGAGGCTCACAAATATCCCAACCCAAAGGGATTCCAATGCTTCAAGTGCCAAGGTTGGGGGCATAAGGCCAATGAATGTCCTAACCGGCGCAATGTGATCCTACGAGAAGGGAAAGTGTACTACCTTGGTGAGGAGGTGGTTTCCGAAAGGGGGGAGGATGAGGCCGAGCCTCAAGATGGAGAGGAAGCTGAAAATGGGCCGAATGATGATGAATTAGATGGTAGTGAAGATGCCTATCCACAAGAAGGGGAGTGTGTGGTTCCTAACTTTGTGGTTAGACGTGTCATGATTAGTAAGGCGATAGGTGACCCGAGTCAAAGGGAAAATCTATTCCATACTAAGTGTCTTGTAAAGGGGAGTGTGTGCACCTTGGTGATTGATAGTGGTAGTTGTACGAATGTTGCGAGCCAAGCTATGGTAAATTTCTTGAAGCTGCCAACTACACCACACACTAGTCCTTACAAGCTACAATGGTTGAACGATTGTGGTGAATTAAGGGTCGCAAGGCAATGTGTGATTCGGTTTAAGGTAGGAAACTACCACGATGAAGTGCTTTGTGACGTGATCCCAATGCAAGCATGTCACTTGTTGTTAGGTAGACCATGGCAATATGATAGGTCTACTAAACACGATGGGAGGTCCAACCGGTATACGCTTGAGAAGGATGGCCGAAAGGTCACACTTCACCCTCTTTCACCCTCCCAAGTACATGAGTGGCATCAAAAGATGAGAGAGTTAAAAGGAAAGGGAAAGGAAACCGGGAAAGGAGAAAAGGGGGGGGATGCCGTAGGTGAGGAAGTAGGGCCATCCGAATCTGTCCCAACCACAAAGGAGATGGAAAACGTAGTGATGTTGGCTAGGAGGAAAGAACTCTTCGTGGACCATGATGAAAACAAGCCGATGTTACTGTTGGCCCATTGTTTTAATACTAACCCCACTAATTCTTCCATTTCCCCTTTGATTTCTTGTGCGTTGCAGGAGTATGAAGATGTATTTCCGCAAGAACTTCCGCAAGGATTGCCCCCACTTCGGGGAATTGAGCACCAAATTGATTTGGTGCCGGGTTCACAACTTCCAAACAAACCGGCCTATAGGAGCAATCCCATGGACACTAAGGAGCTTGAGAGGCAAGTTGAGGAGCTTCTCAACAAGGGATACATCAAGGAAAGCATGAGTCCGTGTGCTGTTCCGGTGCTTTTGGTACCAAAGAAGGACCGAACTTGGCGCATGTGCGTCGATTGTAGAGCCATCAACAAAATCACTATAAGGTATCGTCATCCAATTCCTAGACTAGATGATATGTTAGATGAGCTCCACGGATCTTGTTTGTTTTCTAAAGTGGACCTTAGGAGCGGCTATCACCAAATTCGCATGCAACCCGGTGATGAGTGGAAGACCGCATTCAAGACCAAATTCGGTCTATATGAGTGGCTGGTCATGCCCTTCGGCCTTACCAATGCTCCTAGCACATTTATGAGGCTAATGAATCATGTAATGAAGCCTTATATTGGAAAGTTTGTGGTGGTTTACTTTGATGATGTGTTGGTGTATAGTAAATCTATTAATGATCATGTAATGCATTTGAGATGTGTGTTTGATGTGCTCCGAAAGGAGAAGCTGTATGCCAACATGGAGAAGTGTTCTTTTGGTGTTGATAAAGTTATATTCTTGGGTTTTGTCGTGAGCTCACGGGGTGTGGAAGTGGACGATTCCAAGATAGACTCTATCCGAAGTTGGCCGACCCCTAAAACTATTGGAGAAATCCGAAGTTTCCACGGGTTGGCAAGCTTTTATAGGAGGTTTGTCAAAGGATTTAGTTCCATAGCAGCCCCCTTGACCGAGGTAATTAGAAAGGACGGACCCTTTAAATGGGGTGATGAGCAAGCTAGGGCTTTTGAGGCCTTGAAAGCTACGCTCATCTCGGCGCCTTTATTGCAATTGCCCGATTTTGATAAGATGTTTGAAATAGAGTGTGATGCTAGTAAAGTTGGTATCGGGGCTGTTTTGATGCAAGAAGGTAAGCCCGTTGCTTATTTCAGTGAAAAGCTCAAAGGGGCAACTCTTAATTACTCAACTTATGATTTGGAGTTGTACGCCCTTGTTAGAGCTTTGGGAAATTGGCAACATTATTTGTGGCCTAAGGAGTTTGTGATACGAACGGATCATGAGTCGTTGAAACACCTTAAGAGCCAAGACAAGTTGAATAGGCGTCATGCTAAGTGGATTGAGTTCATCGAGACTTTCCCTTATGTAATTCATTACAAAAGGGGAAAGGAAAATGTTGTTGCCGATGCCTTGTCTAGGAAGCATGTGCTTGTTGCTACCTTGTCTTCGAAATTGATGGGTTTTGAGAGCTTGCGGCTGTTGTATCCCGAGGATCCTACCTTTGCTCCTATTTTTAGGGAATGCGAAGAGTGGGGAAGGGACCGTTGGCTCAAGGAGAATAACCATTCCTCCTACTCTCGGTTCGATGGGTATTTGTTCAAAGGGAGGAGGTTGTGTGTTCCTTCTAGTTCTTGGAGGGAATTATTTGTAAGGGAGGCCCATGACGGAGGCCTCATGGGTCACTTTGGGGTAGACAAGACCCTCGGAATCTTAGAGGAGAACTTCTATTGGCCCAAAATGCGCAAAGACGTCACTAAAATTTGTAGTCAATGCGTGGCCTGCCGGAGTGCGAAATCTCGTCTCTTACCCCAAGGATTATACACCCCACTCCCTACTCCCCTTAGGCCTTGGTTGGACATCTCGATGGATTTTGTTTTGGGGCTGCCAAGGACTAGAAAGGGCCGTGATAGCATTTTTGTTATTGTTGATAGATTCTCTAAAATGGCTCATTTTATTCCATGTACTAAAACCGAGGATGCTAGTAGTGTAGCTTCATTATTTGTTGAACATGTTGTCAAGCTTCACGGGGTACCGAGGACTATTGTGAGCGATAGGGACTCCAAGTTCCTAAGTCTCTTTTGGAAGTCCATGTGGGGTAGGCTTGGAACGAAGTTACTTTTCTCCACGTCTTGCCACCCACAAACCGATGGCCAAACGGAGGTAGTAAATAGAACCTTAGGGTCTATGCTACGTTCTATGGTTAAAGGTAAACTGACTTCATGGGAAGATCACCTACCCTTAGTGGAATTTGCCTACAACCGGGTAATACATTCAAGCACGGGAATGACTCCCTTTGAATGTGTTTACGGCCTGAATCCCCTTACCCCTTTAGATCTCACTCCTTTGTCTAGTGATCTCATGACCAGCTTAGATGGAAACAAAAGAGCCGAGGCAATGAAGAAAATGCATGAGACGGTGCGGATCAAGCTTGAAAAGAAGAATCAAGAGATTGCCAAAAGGGCAAACAAAGGGAGAAGAAGGCTTGTGCTTGAACCCGGAGATTGGGTGTGGGTGCATCTTCGAAAAGACCGGTTTCCAGCTCATAGGAAGTCCAAATTGCTGCCAAGGGGTGATGGTCCTTTCCAAGTACTTGAGAGGATCAATGACAACGCCTACAAGATTGACCTTCCACCGGAATATCAAGTGCACAACACTTTCAACGTTGGTGATCTCTCCCTCGTGGATGCGGTTGAAGATGACCAAATGCTGAATTTGAGGCCAAATTCCTCTCAAGATGGAGAGGATGATACGGTTAGGACAGCCACACGGCCTTTCACACGAAGCCAAGCTCGGGAATTACAAAAACTCCAAGCTTTGTTCATGCAAATGGCCGTGTGTGAGTTGGTGATTGAACCAACCAAGGACTTAAACGTTTTTATGTGTGAAGAGGGGTCCTAATGTGTAATAAACTACTCTCCAAGGTTGGCACAAGAAGCAAGGGCGGATGAGTCATTTTACCCCTTTCCTTTTGTAGTATAAATAGAAGATGTGAGAGAGTTATTAGATAGTTTTTGAAATCTGATTTTGTAACCTAAAATATCACAACATTTCCTCTCTCTTCCACTCTTGGAGCCGCCTCCAACATCTCACAAGTAGAGGAATACTTGTGTTGTATCTTTGGCTAGAAACAAGGGTTTTGGGGTCTTTGAGTGCCTCTTGGTCCTTGTAAGAACTTGGTGTTTACATTCTCTAGACTTAGGGTCCTCTCTTGATGTTAGGGTTCTTAGTATCTTGAATGTTATATGTCAAGTTATCTATCTTTTCTTTATCTTGTTGTTGTTGTTGTTGTTAATTTTGTTATCTTTAAAGACTAGTGAAGCCGTGTGGGGCTACTTTCGATTCACTAGCATTCTTGTTCATCTATTTGCTCTCTTGTTGTGTGCTGAAAACTGAAAATGGAACTTGTTATTCTTGTGTTGTTGGACTGAAATCCGAACCTACTTGTAGCTCTTGGTGTTGTTGGTTTGATCTTGTATCAACTTGGCAAGTTACTTGAAAGGTGAGAAGCTTTAAATTGGAATTGATCTTTGTTTGAAATGACTCAAAATAAGTGATGCACGAACTTGAACCAACAAAATACTACGACTTGAAAAAGAGAAAAGCACACAAAAAACCGGAGACAAAATAAATGAACTCTAAACTAATTACCAACCTAGTAGGTACTTACTAGTTTGCTAATTAGTGATAGAATTAACTTAAAAGAAACTAGAATAAAAAAAGTTAGAAACTAGGAAATCTAATTTTAGAGTCAAATTTTGGTTGAGCACAAGTGATGACGTGGCACTTCATGGTTGGTTGTCACTTTTCAAAATTTCAAATTTCCCAAAACCTAATTTCGGCCAAACACTACTTTGGGGAAAGAGAGTTTCGGATTTGGAAGGGTATTGCAAGCAATTAAGGGTTCTTTCAAGTCTCAAATGGAAATGGAAATATAATGGTCCCCCCCTTTGTACTTGCAAGTGTACTTTGTTGTTCCCTTGTCCCCTGATACAAAGAGAAGGCTAGGAATTCACGAAATGGACATACAAGATGCAAAAATCAGCAAGCACATAAAGAGAAAAACAACACAAAGAAAGGGGATGAAGAAGAAGAATGCTTGAAATTAAAGGATAGATAGAAACACCCTTACTTCTACTAAGTGATTAACAAATGATGATGTATCAAACCATCAATCACACCTCACCAATAGAAGATCAAAACTTCCTCTTAGGTGGACCAAGGGAATTCACACTCCTCACAACCCACCTTTCTTGCCAATTTGTACAAGTGAAATCCATCAATTGTGCTAACCCTTATTCGATTTCTCTCTCTTAAGGAGAAGGAGAATACTACAAGCTAAAACTAATATTACAATCTAAAAATTCACTCAATTCATTATGTCCAAACTAAGGAAAATAAGAGCTAAGGTGCCTATTTATACTATTACAAAACAAAGACTAAAATACCCTTAATGAAGGGTGCTCCTTTGGAGTGTAAAAAAAAAGTCTTAAAGGACCATAATAGCCCTAAAAATGTGTGCCTCTTGAGTGTCCAATTATAGTGTGCAAGGTACATCTTGTCTTTCAAGTAAGGCGCCTCTTCAGTGTAATGGTTCCCTTTTCCTCCTTCAACTTGCCAAAGCTTTAAAAGGCTCCAAACACTTGCCAATTCCGAAGCTTGAACCTTTGACAATACATTGTACTCTTTTAAGCTCTTCATGCTTGTGTCATCCCCTCCTCCTTTTGGAAGAATGAAATATTCTTTGAATATGCTTTTGGACCAACAACTTTTTCACTCTCTTTCTTCCCCTTTTTGGATCAAACTACACCCTTGAACATTCTTCTTCACTAAGATATGAAGATCACAGATTAACAATATGAATATTCAAGTCTTGACCAAGTTTGACCACCAAGTAAATGAGCTCCAAATCTGAATTTTTTTATAGATCTAGGTTCCTTATGCCAAGACAACCTCAAGCAACTAAAATTCATCCACCAAAAACGCCTAAATCACAAGGGTAAATTTTGGATCTAGCATAAAAGCTTCAAAAACACCATGTTCATGAAGGTTCTTAGCTCAAACTCAACCAATCTTCAATATAAAAGTAGATCTAGACTCCCTATGTGATAAAGAGAAAGGATCTAGCACTAGAAACCTTCAAAACATAACAAAAACTTGTAGATCTAACTTGGAAAATTAGCATCTACAACAAACACACAATTGTTTTGGTATTTTCTGATTTTCGACTCTTTTTATGAGATTTTCTATATAAGAACACTAAAACCAAGATTTAGGGATGTTGGAACAACCCTAACCAAGGCTTTGATACCAAATGATAGCCTAAAGACTACTAAACACACAAAATTGGCTACTAAAATGCAAATTCCAGCAACCAAACAAAGAGAAAACAACACATAGAATGGAGATGAAGAAGAATATTACTTGAAATTGAAAGATAGATAGAAAGACCCTTACCCTTATTAAGTGATTAGCACTAGAAGATGTTTCAAATCTTCAAACACACTTCGCAAACAAGAGTTCAAACCTTCCTCTTAGGTGACCCAAAGGAAACACTCTTCCTCAAACCACCTTTCTTGCCAAATTATCCAAAACAAGTGAAACCTTAACTTCAAATGTTCTTGGACCACTTTCGGATTCTAAGAGCTAAAACTAGAGACTAAAAACTACAATATAAGAGTAATATCCAATTTCATCAAAGTCTAATGAAAAGAGAAGCAAAATGGTCTATTTATACTATTACATGCCAAATGACAAAACTACCCTTAATGAACTAAAGAGAGGAGGCACCCTTAGAGTGTTGGCTTTCAAAGTACAAGTCTATCTTTCCTTTGTAGAATGTAAGACTATTCAAATCCCTTCTTCAAAAATCAAGGCATTCCCTCTCTTGGCCGAATCTACAACCCCTTCACAAACATTCAAGTGCATGAACAAAGCTTGGAGTTGTTGAAGTTCCTTGGCTTGACTCCTTGTAAAAGGTCTTGAGGGTTTTATACTTGCATCAACAACCACCTTGTTGCTTGGTCTACATGACAAGTAAAGTATTATTCTTGAAAACCCAAAGGCAAAAGTGTCATTGTTTTCTTGGGATAATGTTTCCAAATGTGCATCCTTACTTGACACACTTGTGCTTGAATTGAGTAAATCCCAACTTGTGGATGCCAAGTTGATGTTTTACTTGAGGGGAAGAAGTCATATGTGCTTAATTGATTTAATTCCATCCTTATGTGCCTTATGTGCTATATATTTTGGACCAAGTGACCCTCTTGTAGATGATAGCACCTTGGGTGATGTCTTCACACATGATTCCTTCCTATACTACCTCTTTGCCTATAATGATAACCATGTTAATTTTGAATTAGTTAATAGAGGTAGTAAGTTTGGTGGCTGGTTTCCTTGCTTGAATGATGATGATTATGAGTTTGGTAGCCTAGTGAAAGGAGTGGGTCACCTTGAATTAACCCCTTGTCTTCTACTCCTATTTGACCCCAAAATACTTTTGAGTTGTAAAAGGTGTAGTTTCGGTTCATACTCAATTCCTTTTGATGTTTATGCCATCCACTTCTTTATACCCTTTTATCCAAAGTTTTTCATGTCAAATTTTAAAGATATGTCGGTGTATGTCAAGTGTGAGTAACCATGGGTTGATGATGTGAGTGTGGTACTGATACGGTTGGGGCAGCCTCCACACGTACACGGCCTTTCACACGAAGCCAAGCTCGGGAATTACAAAAACTCCAAGCTTTGTTCATGCAAGTGGCCGTGTGTGAGTTGGTGATTGAACCAACCAAGGACCTAAACGTTTTTATGTGTGAAGAGGGGTCCTAATGTGTAATAAACTACTCTTCAAGGTTGGCACAAGAAGAAAGGGCGGATGGGTCATTTTACCCTTTTTGTTTGTAGTATAAATAGAACATGTTAGAGAGTTAGACTTCACTTTTTGAATGCTGAAATTTGTAACCTAAAATACTAACATTTCTCTCTCTCTTCCACACTTGGAAGCCGCCCCTATTTCCTCACAAGTAGAGGGATACTTGTGTTGTCTCTTTGGCTAGAAACAAGGGTTTTGAGGTCTTTGAGTGCCTCTTGGTCCTCGTAAGAACTTGGTGTTTATATTCATTAGACTTAGGGTCCTCTCTTGATGTTAGGGTTCTTAGTTTCTTGAATGTTATATGTCAAGTTATCTATCTTTCTTTATCTTGTTGTTGTTGTTGATTTTGTTATCTTGAAGTCTAGTGAAGCCGTGTGGGGCTCTTTTCGATTCACTAGCATTGTTATCTATCTTGTTGTTCTTGTGTTGTTGGGCTGAAAAACTGAATGTTAAACTTGTTGTTCTTGGTGTTGTTGGACTGAAATCCGAGTCTACTTGATGTTCTTGTTGTTGTTGGTTCGATTTTGTATCATTTGGTATCAAAGCTTGACCGGTTGTGTTCCAACATAACCCATCTTGGGCTAGTACACGGCTTAAACAAACAACACCAAAAAGGAAATTCTGAAAATCAGTCCCTTACAAGTGGAATCCGAGAATGATGTTGCATGTCTAGATCTAAGTGTTAATTTTGCTTGTTTAGTGAGTTCCTAGTGTTGGTTTCTTTCTCACCAACACTAAGGTGTCTAGATCCGAAAGTTGAGCTTGAAAACTTGAACATTGTGTAGTGACTTGAAGTGGCCGAAGTTGTATGTTGTTGATGACCAAAAGAAAATAAAATTGGTGGATGTTGTGCTTATGTGCTAGAGAAGTTGAAGAAGATTGTTGAGGTGTTCATCTTTTGAACTTGTTCATCTTGTTCATCTTGTTGTGTGCTCAAGTTGTAAGACAAGCTATAAAGTTGTTGTGAAAGACTTGCACCCATCACCTTGTAGTCTTGTCAATCACTTTTCCCTAATTCAAGGAGCCTTGTTTTGTGGGATTAGTCTACCAAACATCACTTTCTTGAGTTTGAAAAGGGTGAAATACTACAAGATTTTATTTTCCCACCAAAAACACTTTGAAAACTATAACAAGTTGTGTGAATATTGACAAAAAAAAAAAAGAGAAAAGAAAACGTGTGGAACCATTGCATGCTGCCACGTCACTATAAGCTCAACTTAGGATGTTCTTTGGTTGCTAATTGTTGATCCTTGGTTTCCCTTACTTGGTCCTAGAACTAATTAACAAACTAGTACATTCCTACTAGGTTGTCAATTAGACCTTGAACCGTTTGTTCGTGTCAACGTTTATTTGAGTGCTTTTTATTCGTTTGAATGAGTTGCTGATTTTTGGTTCTAGTCCGGCAAGAATTCTTTGAGTCTTCAAACAAGAATCCATTCCGGATAAGAGCTTACTCATACCTTAAAATTTCACGGTTACTAGCCAATTATACAACACTTGTGGAACACGAACTTGTGGTGAACTAAAGCGGATAATATCTTGACAATGGAAGGAACTACGTCTCATAGTGTGGATACTAATGCCCTTGATTCTATGAGGGTCACTCTTGAGGCCGTTACCCGGACACTTGAAAGGTTGAATTCGGAATTTGGGGCCGTGAGAGGGGACTTGGCAGCAATAAAGGGGGAGGTGTCGACTATTAGTGGGAGATTAGAACAAGTGGAGAGTCAAAGGAACTCTCGTCCTTCTACTCCTCTACATGTATCTACCAATGGTCATGATAGGACCTCCTCCGCAACCATCACCCCCGAAACAGTCCACCAAATGCTAAATGCACCCCAAGTTCCACTAAATACCGCAAGCCAAACTACCTATTTTCCTCCAAACCGAGACTCCACTAGACCACTACATTTCCAAGCCCCTCCAATTCCACAAGAGGGATTTGGACGCCAAGCACCTCCACTAAATCCGAACCCTCCATTCCAAGCTCCATTAAACCAAAGACCACAAATTCCAAATCCTCCGAATCAAAACGGCCAAGGCCGACCAGCCCACTTTGAAGGATACGGTAGAGAGGAGTATGAAGGAGATGGAGCCTTTGATGATGCTTATATGAGGGAGGAGGAGATAAGAGGGGGTCGAGAAGAACCTAGGAGATACCGGGGGTATGGAGATAGGGGAAACCGACACCAAGAGAGAGACGTAGGCATCAACACCATCAAGTTGAGCCTACCCATCTTTAAGGGTGAAAGTGATCCCGAGGCCTACTTAACTTGGGAATCGGCTTGTGACAAGGTCTTCCAAGTTAATGACATCTCGGACGAAAAGAAGAGTTGCTACGCTATAGCTCACCTTGAGGTCTATGCTAACACTTGGTGGGAGTATGTTAAACGATTTGGTAATGAATTAGTTGATGGGCAGCCACCACCTTGGTATCGGTTGAGGTATTTGATGAGACAACGATACCTTCCCGAGAGATATCGTCATGAGTTGCTTGCTAGATTATATGGCTTGCGGCAAGGAGGCAAGAGTGTGATGGCCTATTTTGACGAGTTCCAACAACTCATGTTGAAACTTGATCATCGTGGGGAGCAAATCAGTCACGACATCATCCGGTTCAAGTGTGGGTTGAACAAAGAGATCTCCACTCATTTGACCCTTCACCGGTTTGAAACCATTGACGGTATATTTCAAGCGGCCCTTGAGATTGAAAGGGAACTTAAGGAGAGATCATCCTTCAAGGCAAGGGTACAAACCTGATACGGGACAAATGGCCATCTTATCTTTTGATGACATTGTTGGAGGCCAACACATAGAGACTCAAGACTTGGTCACCTCGGGAAAACAAGAACATGCATGGAGGACCCGTTTTGAGTGCTACTTAAAGCAATCTCGCGTGTGGAAGATTGCTTGGAGAATTTAAGGTTGAGGACTCACGGTTTTGGACCCTAATTAAGGGTATTTTGGACATTACACATGGTGTAGTTACACACCATGGCCGCCCCTCTCATTAAGGGCAAAGTGGTCTTTTGTCTTCTTTGTAATACACTATAAAAAGGCCCCCTTAGTCTTATTTTCATGAGTTTTCAGATTTTTGAGAATGAAGAATTGAAAGAAATATCTTCTCTCTTTTGAGAGTGTACACACTTAGTGGTAGGACTTGGAAAAGTCATCTTTAGCATAGGGCTTGGAAAAGCAACTATTGATCTTTGTTTGGAAACGGTAGATCTTGAGGCGAGTTCATTCCCTTGGTGGTCACCGTAAGAGTGTGGTGTTGCTATCGTAAGTTCTAGGGGTCTTTAGATTTAATATATCTTTGGGTTCTTGGGTCTTATTGTAGTTTATGTCTCACTATCTATCTTTATTTTTCTTGCAAATCGTGGACTGTTTTGGGGTCTTTGTTGAATCCGAAACTTGTGTTATTGTTGTTCATCTTGTTCATCACGTTTTGTGGCTGTTTTGGGTGTCAAATACACCATTGTTATCTTGTTGTTGTTGTTGTTGTTAATTTTGTTATCTTTAAAGACTAGTGAAGCCGTGTGGGGCTACTTTCGATTCACTAGCATTCTTGTTCATCTATTTGCTCTCTTGTTGTGTGCTGAAAACTGAAAAATGGAACTTGTTATTCTTGTGTTGTTGGACTGAAATCCGAATCTACTTGTAGCTCTTGGTGTTGTTGGTTTGATCTTGTATCAAAACCCCCTCGGGGTGGACCAAGAACAAGGACCAACCCGCTCCTATGAAGCTGCTCGAGTCCAAAACCGTCCCTAAATTCCCTCCGAAACCGGAGGCTCCCAAATATCCCAACCCAAAGGGGTTCCAATGCTTCAAGTGCCAAGGTTGGGGGCATAAGTCCAATGAATGTCCGAACCGGCGCAATGTGATCCTACGAGAAGGAAAGGTGTACTACCTTGGTGAGGAGGTGGATTCCGAAAGGGGGGAGGATGAGGCCGAGCCTCAAGATGGAGAGGGAGCTGAAAATGGGCCGAATGATGATGAAGTAGACGGTAGTGAAGATGTCTTTCCACAAGAAGGGGAGTGTGTGGTTCCTAACTTTGTGGTTAGACGTGTCATGATTAATAAGGCGATAGGTGACCCGAGTCAAAGGGAAAATCTATTCCATACTAAGTGTCTTGTAAAGGAGAATGTGTGCACCTTGGTGATTGATAGTGGTAGTTGTACAAATGTTGCGAGCCATGCTATGGTGAATTTCTTGAAGCTACCAACTACACCACACACTAGTCCTTACAAGCTACAATGGTTGAATGATTGTGGTGAATTAAGGGTCACAAGGCAATGTGCGATTCGGTTTAAGGTGGGAAACTACCACGATGAGGTACTTTGTGACGTGATCCCAATGCAAGCATGTCACTTGTTGTTAGGTAGACCATGGCAATATGATAGGTCTACTAAACACGATGGGAGGACCAACCGGTATACGCTTGAGAAGGATGGACGAAAGGTCACACTTCATCCTCTTTCACCCTCCCAAGTAAATGAGTGGCACCAAAAGATGAGAGAGTTGAAGGGAAAGGGAAAGGAATCCGGGAAGGGAGAAAAGGGGGGGAGTGCTGTAGGGGAGGAAGTCGGGACATCCGAGGCTGTCCCAACGACAAGGGAGATGGAAAATGTAGTGATGTTGGCTAGGAGGAAAGAACTCTTCGTGGATCATGATGAAAACAAGCCGATGTTACTCTTGGCCCATTGTTTTAATACTAACCCCACTAATTCTTCCATTTCCCCTTTGATTTCTTGTGTGTTGCAGGAGTATGAAGATGTATTTCCTCAAGAACTTCCGCAAGGATTGCCCCCACTTCGGGGAATTGAGCACCAAATTGACTTGGTACCGGGTTCACAACTTCCTAACAAACCGGCCTATAGGAGCAATCCCATGGACACTAAGGAGCTTGAAAGACAAGTTGAGGAGCTTCTCAACAAGGGATACATCAAGGAAAGCATGAGTTCGTGTGCTGTTCCGGTGCTTTTGGTACCAAAGAAGGACGGAACTTGGCGTATGTGCGTCGATTGTAGAGCCATCAACAAAATCACTATAAGGTATCGTCATCCAATCCCTAGACTAGATGATATGTTAGATGAACTCCACGGATCTTGTTTGTTTTCTAAAGTGGACCTTAGGAGTGGCTATCACCAAATTCGCATGCAACCCGGTGATGAGTGGAAGACCGCATTCAAGACCAAATTCGGTCTATATGAGTGGCTGGTCATGCCCTTCGGCCTTACCAATGCTCCTAGCACCTTTATGAGGCTAATGAATCATGTAATGAAGCCTTATATTGGAAAATTTGTGGTGGTTTACTTTGATGATGTGTTGGTATATAGTAAATCTATTGATGATCATGTAATGCATTTGAGATGTGTGTTTGATGTGATCCGAAAGGAGAAGTTGTATGCCAACATGGAGAAGTGTTCTTTTGGTGTTGATAAGGTTATATTCTTGGGTTTTGTCGTGAGCTCAAGGGGTGTGGAAGTGGACGATTCCAAGATAGACTCTATTCGAAGTTGGCCGACCCCTAAAACTATTGGAGAAATCCGAAGTTTCCATGGGTTGGCAAGCTTCTATAGGAGGTTTGTCAAAGGATTTAGCTCCATAGCAGCCCCCTTAACCGAGGTAATTAGAAAGGACGGACCCTTTAAATGGGGTGATGAGCAAGCTAGGGCTTTTGAGGCCTTGAAAGCTACGCTCATCTCGGCGCCTTTATTGCAATTGTCCGATTTTGATAAGATGTTTGAAGTAGAGTGTGATGCTAGTAAGGTTGGCATCGGGGCTGTTTTGATGCAAGAAGGTAAGCCCGTTGCTTATTTCAGTGAAAAACTCAAAGGGGCAACTCTTAATTACTCAACTTATGATTTGGAGTTGTACGCCCTTGTTAGAGCTTTGGGAAATTGGCAACATTATTTGTGGCCTAAGGAGTTTGTGATACGAACGGATCATGAGTCGTTGAAACACCTTAAGAGCCAAGACAAGTTGAATAGGCGTCATGCTAAGTGGATTGAGTTCATCGAGACTTTCCCTTATGTAATTCATTACAAAAGGGGAAAGGAAAATGTTGTTGCCGATGCCTTGTCTAGGAAGCATGTGCTTGTTGCTACCTTGTCTTCGAAATTGATGGGTTTTGAGAGCTTGCGGTTGTTGTATCCCGAGGATCCTACCTTCGCTCCTATCTTTAGGGAATGCGAAGAGTGGGGAAGGGACCGTTGGCTTAAAGAGAATGACCATTCCTCCTACTCTCGGTTCGATGGGTATTTGTTCAAAGGGAGGTGGTTGTGTGTTCCTTCTAGTTCTTGGAGGGAATTATTTGTGAGGGAGGCCCATGACGGAGGCCTCATGGGGCACTTTGGGGTAGACAAGACCCTCGGAATCTTAGAGGAGAACTTCTATTGGCCAAAAATGCGCAAAGACGTCACTAAAATTTGTAGTCAATGCGTGGCCTGCCGGAGTGCGAAATCTCGTCTCCTACCTCAAGGATTGTACACCCCACTCCCTACTCCCCTTAGACCTTGGTTGGACATTTCGATGGATTTTGTTTTGGGGCTGCCAAGGACTAGAAAGGGCCGAGATAGCATTTTTGTTATTGTTGATAGATTCTCTAAAATGGCTCATTTTATTCCATGTGCTAAAACCGAGGATGCTCGTAGTGTAGCTTCATTATTTGTTGAACATGTTGTAAAGCTTCACGGGGTACCGAGGACTATTGTGAGCGATAGGGACTCCAAGTTCCTAAGTCTCTTTTGGAAGTCCATGTGGGGTAGGCTGGGAACGAAGTTACTTTTCTCCACGTCTTGCCACCCACAAACCGATGGCCAAATGGAGGTAGTAAATAGAACCTTAGGGTCTATGCTACGTTCTATGGTCAAAGGTAAACTGACTTCATGGGAAGATCACCTACCCTTGGTGGAGTTTGCATACAACCGGGTAATACATTCGAGCATGGGAATGACTCCCTTTGAATGTGTTTACGGCCTAAATCCCCTTACCCCTTTAGATCTCACTCCTTTGTCTAGTGATCTCATGACCAGCTTAGATGGAACTAAAAGAGCCGAGGCAATGAAGAAAATGCATGAGACGGTGCGGCTCAAGCTTGAAAAGAAGAACCAAGAGGTTGCAAAAAGGGTAAACAAAGGGAGAAGAAGGCTTGTGCTTGAACCCGGAGATTGGGTGTGGGTGCATCTTCGAAAGGATTGGTTTCCAGCTCAAAGGAAGTCCAAATTGCTGCCAAGGGGTGATGGTCCTTTCCAAGTACTTGAGAGAATCAATGACAACGCCTACAAGATTGACCTTCCACCCGAATATCAAGTGCACAACACTTTCAACGTTGGTGATCTCTCCCTCGTTGATGCGGTTGAAGATGACCAAATGCTGAATTTGAGGTCAAATTCCTCTCAAGATGGAGAGGATGATACGGTTGGGGCAGCCTCCACACGTACACGGCCTTTCACACGAAGCCAAGCTCGGGAATTACAAAAACTCCAAGCTTTGTTCATGCAAGTGGCCGTGTGTGAGTTGGTGATTGAACCAACCAAGGACCTAAACGTTTTTATGTGTGAAGAGGGGTCCTAATGTGTAATAAACTACTCTTCAAGGTTGGCACAAGAAGCAAGGGCGGATGGGTCATTTTACCCTTTTTGTTTGTAGTATAAATAGAACATGTTAGAGAGTTAGACTTCACTTTTTGAATGCTGAAATTTGTAACCTAAAATACTAACATTTCTCTCTCTCTTCCACACTTGGAAGCCGCCCCTATTTCCTCACAAGTAGAGGGATACTTGTGTTGTCTCTTTGGCTAGAAACAAGGGTTTTGAGGTCTTTGAGTGCCTCTTGGTCCTCGTAAGAACTTGGTGTTTATATTCATTAGACTTAGGGTCCTCTCTTGATGTTAGGGTTCTTAGTTTCTTGAATGTTATATGTCAAGTTATCTATCTTTCTTTATCTTGTTGTTGTTGTTGATTTTGTTATCTTGAAGTCTAGTGAAGCCGTGTGGGGCTCTTTTCGATTCACTAGCATTGTTATCTATCTTGTTGTTCTTGTGTTGTTGGGCTGAAAAACTGAATGTTAAACTTGTTTTTCTTGGTGTTGTTGGACTGAAATCCGAGTCTACTTGATGTTCTTGTTGTTGTTGGTTCGATTTTGTATCAGGTACTAATACTAACCCTCCTACCAAGAGGATTGTGTGCTTGTTTTGCTCTCTCTTGGACAAACAACAAGCGCACTCTCTTTATTCCCTTCTCTTGGATCAAACAAACACTTTGAATATTTTTCTTCACTAAGATATGAAGATCATGGATGAACAAGATGAATATTCAAGTATTGAACAAGTTAGACCAACAAGCAAATGAACTCCAAATCGGAATTTTCTTTTAGATCTAGGTTCCTTAGGCCAAGACAAACATAACCAACAAAAAATCAGCCACAAAATTCCTCAAACAAGATGATAAAAAACGAGATCCCACCTCAAAATCTTCAAACAAGGCACAACAATGGTGGATCTAGCTCAAATTCAACCAAACTTTTCTCTAAAAGTAGATCTAGACTCCCTAATACTAGAGAGCAAGTATCTAGTACAAGAAACCAACAAAACCCAATAAAAACTTGCAGATATAACTTGAAAATTTCAGATCTACAACAAACACAAGACAACACACTTTTTTTTTTGTATTTTCGAATTTTTGACTCTTTTTTGTTGAGATTTCTAAGTAAGACCACTAAAACCAAGGTTTAGGGATATTGGAATAACCCTAAACAAGTCTTTGATACCAAATGATAGCCTAAAGGAATGCTAAAACACGAAATTGACAATAGAAGCTAAAAAACAGCAAACAGACAAAAGGAAAACAACACACATAGAAGAAAAGAGATAAAGAAGAGATGCATAAAGTAAAGATAGTAGAGAGACCCTCACTTCCACCAATGAATAGCACTAGAAGGTGTATCAAAATCTTCAAACACACATTACTAGTGTAAGATCAAACCACTCTCTTAGCTGACCCAAAGGACTCACTCTTCCTCAGGCATACCTTTTTTGCCAAATAAACCAATACAAGTGAAAAACTAATTCCAAATGTATTCAAGGTTCAAGTTTCAATTTTCCTCTCTTAAGGAGAAGGAGAAGACTACAATCTACCACTAAGATTACAATCTAAAAAGTTACTCAATTCATTATCTCAAAAATAAGGAAAATAAGAGCTAAGGTGTCAATTTATACTAATACAAAATAATGACTCAAATGCCCTTAATGAAGGGCTTTATGAAAGGCGCCCATGGAGTGTCATTTTAATGTGTAAAAAGTCCATCATGCCCTTAATGAGAGGTTCCTATGGAGTGTAAGATCCCTCCTCCTTTCTTCACTTGAACAAGGCTTCGAAAAGGCTCCAAAAGGTCTTCATTCTGCAACTTGAACCTTTGATAATACCTTGTACCTTTTTGTGCTCTTCATGCTTGTATCAGAATCCACCTTGCAAGACACTCTCTTGAGCTCTCAAAATATGTCATCTAAGTCTAATAGAAATGACCTAATAAGGTTCTATTTTTAAGAAAGGTTAACTTATTACAAAAGAGCAAAAGGACCTTAATGAGCTACAAAGGGGTGGCCTTGGAGTGTGCTGCTTGGACGGTTTTGGAGTGTAGGAGGATTCCATCATACTTCAAGACTTGTTCCCTTAGATGGGCAGCCCACAAGCTCGGGTCTTCACGCATTGGCTTCCATTACGTCCTCGAGTGCTAAGATGCCTCTTTGACCCGTATCAGATTTTCTAGTAAGAGGGGTGAATTACCTTGGGTTAGATACTTGTCTATCTCTTCCATTTGATCCTGGTGCACTATTAGGGTGGGAAGGGAATGATTTCGGGTTGCACTCTTCTTTCTTTGATGTATATCTTGGTTATGTCCTTTGTAATTATTACGTGTTTGATGATTATAATAAAGGATTATTTGTTATATCCCAAGAGTGAACCCCCTTGATGTGTTCATATAATTGTGGTACTAATGTTAACCCTCATATCATGAGGATTGTGTGCATATTGTTCCTCTCTTTGGATTTACAAAGTATGAATTTAAGGTCAAATTCCTTTCAAGATGGAGAGGATGATACAAGCATAAAGAGCACAAGGAGTACAAGGGATTGTAGAAGGTTCAAGTTTCAGATGGTGCATGTGATTGAAGACCTTTCGGAGCCTTTTCAAAGCCTTGTGCAAGTGAAGAAAGGAGGAGGGATGTTACACTCTATAGGCGCCTCTCATTAAGGGCATGATGGACTCTTTACACTACAAAATAACACTTAAGAGGCGTCTTTCTTAAATCCCTCATTAAGGGCATTTTAGTCATTGTCTTGTAATAGTATAAATAGACCCTTTAGTTTTTATTTTCCTTAGACTTTGATGAAATTATTGAGAGATACTCTTTTGTAGCTATTGTTCTTTCTCCTTAAGAGGTGATACGGGTGTACAAAGCTGTCCAATACGTTCTCGACCATTCACACGAAGCCAAGCTCGGGAGTTACAAAAACTACAAGCCATATTCATGCAAATGGCTGCGTGTGAGTTGGTACTTGATCCGCCAAAGAGCTTCAACGTTTTTAAGTGTGAAAATGAACCTTGAAGTATAATAAACTACACTCTAAGGGCACCCCATGACTGAAGGGTAGGAAGGTCATTTTTCCTTCATTTTGTGTGTAATATAAATAGATGCTATTAGGGTTATTTTCAGCACTTAGTTCATTCTTCATATTTCACAACAACAAGTCTTGTAACATTGAATATTTCTCTCTCTCTTGTTCTTGAGAGTAGAACCTGAAATCTGTCCAACAAGTGTAGTTACACTTGTGTTGTTTCTTGGCTAGAAACTTGAGATCTTGAGGTTCATGAGTTCCTCTTGGTCTAAGTAAGAACTTGGTACTGAAATCTTTTGGTCTTAGGGTCCTATCTTCAAGTTAGGGTTCATAGATTCTAAGATATCTTTGTGTCAAGTTACTATCTTTCATTTTGTACTCTTGAAACTTTGTAGTAACTTAGTGAAGCCGTGTGGGGCTGATTTTCGATTCACTATAGTTACTACCATTTGTTGTTCTTGTTGTTAACATTGTACTCTTGTAATCTATCATCTTGTGTTGTTGAACCATTGTTTAATGTTATTGTTATCTTCTTGTTCTCCTTGTGTAGCTACTGTTTTGGTGTTGGTATTTCTTCAAAATTTCGTGATTGTTGTTGTCTTCACATATTGGAGTTGTTATCTTCAAGCTCTCGGAATTGTAGTGTGTTTGGACTGATTTTGTGGAAGATTTGATACGCTCCAAGTTAGTAGTGTATCAAGAGGTGAACCCAAAATTAGGTCCAACATTAGTGTGAATTTTACTTTTGTTGACTCTTTGGCAAGAAAGGTTGGTGCTTGGGAAGGTGACTCCCTTTGTGTGTACCTAAGAGTGGGGTGTTGTCTTCTTTGGTGGTGTGTGTCTAGGTGTTTGAAACACACCTTGGTGCTATCTATTGTTGAAGATCTATGTCTCATTACTATCCTTTTACTTTTCAAGCATTTTTTTTTCTTGTAGTGTGAAATCCGAATGTGTGTTAGTGTTTTGTACTTCATCTCATCTTCTTATCTTTAGATTGTGTTGTTGTGTTTGGATTTTATTGTTTGTTGTTCCTTTTAGTGACTGGTTTTTGCATTTCTAGGTTAGATTCTTATCATCTAGTGTAAGTCGTGTGGGGCATTGTGTTGTTGTTGTTCATCTTATTGCTGCTTCCATCTTGAAATCTTCTTGTTAGTTTGTTTTTGCTGCAAAATAGGTGAAAATACACCTTGATATTGTGCCATTATCATGTTGTTTCTATTGTTGTTGTTCAACCCGAGACTAGGTCTCATTTGGGTTCTCGGGTTTGATTAAGTTTGTGGACTGTTTTGTGCAATTTCTTGTGTTCCCTTGTTTGTATTGTATCAGGCCTCCAATCCACAACAACAACACATGTACAACTCAAATACGCAATGACAATGACAACAACACACGTCCAAGTAAGTCCACAACAACAACAATTTTCCAAAATTCAAGAACAACTTGGATTTAGCTCAAAATTTCGATCAAGACCTATAAGTGTTAGGAAACAAGAACCTAACACTAGAAACAAACAAAACTGAGGTTTTTTTTATGATGACCTCTTCTTTGTGCCATTTATACTAAGGTTTTCATTTTCAACACAAAGGACTCGTGGGTATACTCCAAGTTTGTCCCACCTTGGCATGGCATGTGATGTGTGTATTTTGCTAACCCTAACCCCTCATGTCATGAGGATGTGTACTTGTTTGTTTTCTCTTGATTTGCAAGGTATGGATTCGAGGTCGAATCCTTTTCAAGAAGGGGAGGATGATACGAGTACGACCACGGGTGATAAAATATCAAGTCCACAATGCAAAAATCCAACAAGAACAACAAGATGAACAAACTAACACCAAAAACAACAAGTTGAACAACAAGTGCTAGTGGATCGAAATAGGCCACACCGGCTTTACTAGGCTTTAAGAATCACATTTTTAGAACAAGATGATGAAGTTTTCAATAAGAACCAGCAAGTCAACAAGGTGCTAGTGAATCGAAAGAGCCCCACACGGCTTCACTAGACTTCAAGAATACAAAACACAATCTTAACAAGATTACAAGAAGATAGTAACTTGACATGTAATATTCAAGAGTCTAAGAACCCTAAAAACAAGAGAGGACCCTAAGACTAAATAATATTAACACCAAGTTCTTACTTGGACCAAGAGGAACTCTATGACCTCAAGATCCTTGTTTCTAGCCAAGATACAACACAAGTATCACTCTACTTGTGAGTTTTCAAATTTGGGGCTTCTCCAATGGATGAGTGAGAAGTTCCTCAATATTACAAGTGTTTATGTCTCAAAATATTATGAAAGAACTAGCAGCCAAATAACCCTAATATTGTCTATTTATATTACACCATAAATGAAGGAGGAAATGGCCAGATTGCCCTTTCCATGGGGTGGCCTTGGAGTGTAAGTTTATTACACTTCAAGGCCCCTCTTCACACTTAAAAAAATTTAGACCATTAGGTGGATCAATCACCAACTCACAAATGACCATTTGCATGAACAAGGCTTGGAGTTTTTGTAACTCCCGAGCTTGGCTCCGTGTGAATGGTCGTGAACTTGTTGGACAGCTTGCTACACCCGTACAAATTTATGTACTTGCATCTATATTTGACACACTTGGGCTTACATTAAATGAATCCCAACTTGTGGATGCAAAGTTGATTATTTGTTTGGAAGGAAGAAGTCAAATGTGCTTAATTTTCATAATTCCATTCTTGTGTGCCTCATATGCTATATATTTTGGACCAAGTGACCCTCTTGTAGATGATAGCACCTTGGGTGATGTGTTCACACTTGATTCCTTCCTGTACTACCTTTTACCTATGATGATAACCTTGTTAATTTGAATTAGTATTGATACGGGACAAATGGCCCTCTTATCTTTTGATGACATCTTTGGGGGCCAACAAATAGAGGCTCAAGACTTGGTCACCTCGAGGATACGAGAGCATACATGTAGAGACCATTTTGGACACTTGATGGAGCAATGCCGCGTGTGGAAGATTGCTTGAAGCATTCGAGACTTGATGACTCACGGCCTTGGACAACACATTGCTCACGACTTTGGACACTTCATTAAGGGCATTTTGGTCACTTCACTTTGTCCAAATGCACTCCATGGCCTCCCCTCCTCATTAAGGCATTGTTATCGTTTTGTCTTGTCTTGTAATTGAATAAATAAAACATGTTAGGGTTATTTTCACTTAGTTTATGAATGATGAATGTATGACACATTGAAATCCTCTCTCTTGAGAGTAGAATGACTGATAGCCTAAAGACACCAAACACACAAAATTGGTTACTAAGATGCAAATTCCAACAACCAAATAAAGAGAAAACAACACATAGAATGGAGATGAAGAAGAAGAAGAATGCTTGAAATTAAAGGATAGATAGAAAGACCCTTACCCTTATTAAGTGATTAGCACTAGAAGATATTTCAAATGTTTAAACACACTTCACAAATAAGAGTTCAAACCTTCCTCTTAGGTTACCCAAAGGAAACACTCTTTCTTAAACCACCTTTCTTGCCAAATTATCCAAAACAAGTGAAACCCTAACTTCAAATGTTCTTGGACCACTTTCGGATTCTAAGAGCTAAAACTAGAGACTAAAAACTACAATATAAGAGTAATATCTAATTTCATCAAAGTCTAATGAAAAGAGAAGTAAAATAGTCTATTTATACTATTACATTTAATGGACAAAAATGCCCTTAATGAGGAAGGGAATTTAGGGTGCCTCTTGAGTGTTGTTTTGGAGTGCATAATGACTTCAATGCCGTTCAATTGAGGTTCTTCTTGAGTGTATGTTTTCCCTTCCTTCCTTCTCTTGACCAAGGCTTCAAAATACTTCAAAAAGTCTACAATTGCTTGGTAATTCCAAATCCTTGACCCTTAGACCATACTTTGTGCTTTTGATGCTCCTTTTGCTTGTATCAACACCTTAGAGTAGTTCTTAGTTAGGGCTTGGAAGAGACACCTTAGTGTAGGGCTTGGAAAAGCTAATATTGATCTTTGCTTGGAAATGGTAGATCTTGAGGTGAGTCGGTTACCTTGGCGGTCACCGTAAGAGTGTGGTTTTGATTATTTTATTCATTAGGTGATATAGGTGTACCAAGCTGTCCAAAAAATTCACGGCCATTCACACGTAGCCAGGCTCGGGAGTTACAATAACTCCAAGCTATGTTTATGCAAATGGCCATGTGTGAGTTGGTACTTGAGCCTTCTAATGGATTAAATGTTTTTAAGTGTGAAGAGGAGCCTTGAAGTGTAATAAACTTACACTCCAAGGCCACCCCTTGGCAAGGGTAGGATGGTCATTTGTTATCTCCCTTTGTGGAATAATATAAATAGATAGTGTTAGGGTTATTTTGGAGTTAGTTCATTCATTATATTTTGAGAACACAAAACTTGTAATATTTTGAACTTCTCTCTTTCATTGGAGAAGCTCAAAATCGAAATTCCCAATTGGAGTGACACTTGGGTTGAATCTTGGCTAGAAACTAGGATCTTGAGGTCATTGAGCTTGGTAATAATATTCTTTAGTCTTAGGGTCCTTTCATATTGTTAGGGTTCTTAGATTCTTGAATATTGTATGTCAAGTTACTATCTTTAATTTGTAATCTTGTTGTTTGTGTGGTAACATAGTGAAGCCGTGTGGGGCCATTTTCGATTCACTATAGTTGCTGCCACTTTGTTTCTCTTGTTGTTGTTATTGCAATCATGTAATCTCTATCATCTTGTTATTTTTTATAAACCTTGAAGTCTTGTGAAGCCGTGTGTGGCCTATTTCGATTCACTAGCATTGTTGTTGTTCATCTGGTTATTCTTGTGTTGGCTTGAATCTCTTGATACACACTCACTTTTGTATCATTTGCTTGATGATATGGGTGTACCAAGCTTTCCAACAAGTTCTACAAGCTTCCAACAAGCTCACGACCATTCACACGTAGCCAAGCTTGGGAGTTACAAAAACTCCAAGCTATGTTCATGCAAATGGCCGTGTTTGAGTTGGTACTTGAGCCTTCCAATGGATTAAATGTTTTTAAGTGTGAAGAGGAGCCTTGAAGTGTAATAAACTTAAACTCCAAGGCCATCCCTTAGCAAGGGTAGGATGGTCATTTGTTACCTCCCTTTGTGGACTAATATAAATATTTAGTGTTAGGGTTATTTTGGAGTTAGTTCATTCATGATATTTTGAGAACACAAGACTTGTAATATTTTGAACTTCTCTCTTCCATTGGAGAAGCTCAAAACTGAAATTCCCAATTGGAGTGACACTTGGTGATACGGTTGGGGCAGCCTCCACAGGTACACGGCCTTTCACACGAAGCCAAGCTCGGGAATTACAAAAACTCCAAGCTTTGTTCATGCAAATGGCCGTGTGTGAGTTGGTGATTGAACCAACCAAGGACCTAAACGTTTTTATGTGTGAAGAGAGGTCTTAATGTGTAATAAACTACTCTTCAAGGTTGGCACAAGAAGCAAGGGCGGATGGGTCATTTTATCCTTTTTGTTTGTAGTATAAATAGAACATATTAGAGAGCTATTCCTTAGTTTTTGAATGCTGATTTTTGTAAACCTAAAACACTAAACTTTTCTCTCTCTCTTCCACTCTTGGAAGCCGCCACTACTATCTCACAAGTAGAGGGATACTTGTGTTGTCTCTTTGGCTAGAAACAAGGGTTTTGAGGTCGTTGAGTGCCTCTTGGTCCTCGTAAGAACTTGGTGTTTATATTCATTAGACTTAGGGTCCTCTCTTGATGTTAGGGTTCTTAGTTTCTTGAATGTTATATGTCAAGTTATCTATCTTTCCTTATCTTGTTGTTGTTGTTGATTTTGTTATCTTCAAGTCTAGTGAAGCCGTGTGGGGCTCTTTTCGATTCACTAGCATTGTTGTTCATCTTGTTGTTCTTGTGTTGTTGAGCTGAAAAACTGAAAATTAAACTTGTTGTTCTTGTGTTGTTGGACTGAAATCCGAACCTACTTGTAGTTCTTGGTGTTGTTGGTTTGATTTTGTATCATTTGGTATAAAAGCAAGACCGGTTGTGTTCCAACATAACCCATCTTGGGCTAGTTCACGGCTTGAACAAACAACACCAAAAGGAAATTCTGAAATCTGTCCATTAAAAGTTGAAATCGAGAATGATGATGCATGTCTAGATCTAAGTGTTATTTTGCTTGTTTAGTGAGTTTCTAGTGTTGGTTTCTTTCTCACCAACACTAAGGTGTCTAGATCCAAAAGTTGAGCTTGAAAAACTTGAACATTGTGTAGTGACTTGAAGTGGCCGAAAGTTGTATGTTGTTGGTGACCAAAAAAAGAAATAAAATCGGTGGATGTTGTGTTTATGTGCTAAAGAAGTTGAAGAAGATTGTTGAGGTGTTCATCTTTTGAAATTGTTCATCTTGTTCATCTTGTTGTGTGCTCAAGTTGTAAGACAAATTATAAAGTTGTTGTGAAAGATTTGCACCCCTCACCTTTTAGTCTTGTCAATCACTTTTCCCTAATTCAAGGAGCCTTGTTGATACAAGATCAAACCAACAACACCAAGAACTACAAGTTGGCTCGAATTTCAGTCCAACAACACAAGAACAACAAGCTTAAATTTCAGTTTTTCAGCTCAACAACACGAGAACAACAAGATGAACAACAATGCTAGTGAATCGAAAATAGCCCCACACAGCTTCACTAGACTTTAAGATAACAAAATCAACAACAACCACAAGATAAAGAAAAGATAGATAACTTGACATATAACACTCAAGATACTAAGAACCCTAACATCAAGAGAGGACCCTAAGTCTAATGAATGTAAACACCAAGTTCTTACGAGGACCAAGAGGCACTCAAAGACCTCAAAACCCTTGTTTCTAGCCAAAGAGACAACACAAGTACCCCTCTACTTGTGAGAGATTGGTGGCGGCTCCAAGAGAGGAAAAGAGAGAGAGAAATGTTTAGTGTTTAGGTTACAAAAATCAGATTTCAAAAAGTGAAGTCTAACTCTCTAACATGTTCTATTTATACTACAAACAAAAGGGGCAAAATGACCCATCCGCCCTTGTTTCATGTGCCATCCTTGAAGAGTAGTTTATTACACATTAGGACCCCTCTTCACACATAAAAACGTTTAGGTCCTTGGTTGGTTCAATCACCAACTCACACACGGCCATTTGCATGAACAAAGCTTGGAGTTTTTGTAATTCCCGAGCTTGGCTTCGTGTGAAAAGCCGTGTACGTGTGGAGGCTGTCCCAACCGTATCATCCTCTCCATCTTGAGAGGAATTTGACCTCAAATTCAGCATTTGGTCATCTTCAACCGCATCAACGAGGGAGAGATCACCAACGTTGAAAGTGTTGTGCACTTGATATTCCGGTGGAAGGTCGATCTTGTAGGCGTTGTCATTGATTCTCTCAAGTACTTGGAAAGGACCATCACCCCTTGGCAGCAACTTGGACTTCCTTTGAGCTGGAAACCGATCCTTTCGAAGATGCACCCACACCCAATCTCCGGGTTCAAGCACAAGCCTTCTTCTCCCTTTGTTTACCCTTTTTGCAACCTCTTGGTTCTTCTTTTCAAGCTTGAGCCGCACCGTCTCATGCATTTTCTTCATTGTTTCGGCTCTTTTATTTCCATCTAAGCTGGTCATGAGATCACTAGACAAAGGAGTGAGATCTAAAGGGGTAAGGGGATTGAGGCCGTAAACACATTCAAAGGGAGTCATTCCCGTGCTCGAATGTATTACCCGGTTGTATGCAAACTCCACCAAGGGTAGGTGATCTTCCCATGAAGTCAGTTTACCTTTAACCATAGAACGTAGCATAGACCCCAAGGTTCTATTTACTACCTCCGTTTGGCCATCGGTTTGTGGGTGGCAAGACGTGGAGAAAAGCAACTTCGTTCCAAGCCTACCCCACATGGACTTCCAAAAGAGACTTAGGAACTTGGAGTCCCTATCGCTCACAATAGTCCTCGGTACCCCGTGAAGCTTTACAACATGTTCAACAAATAATGAAGCTACACTACGAGCATCCTCGGTTTTAGCACATGGAATAAAATGAGCCATTTTAGAGAATCTATCAACAATAACAAAAATGCTATCTCGGCCCGTTCTAGTCCTTGGCAGCCCCAAAACAAAATCCATCGAAATGTCCAACCAAGGTCTAAGGGGAGTAGGGAGTGGGGTGTACAATCCTTGAGGTAGGAGACGAGATTTCGCACTCCGGCAGGCCACGCATTGACTACAAATTTTAGTGACGTCTTTGCGCATTTTTGGCCAATAAAAGTTCTCCTCTAAGATTCCGAGGGTCTTGTCTACCCCAAAGTTCCCCATGAGGCCTCCGTCATGGGCCTCCCTCACAAATAATTCCCTCCAAGAACTAGAAGGAACACACAACCGCCTCCCTTTGAACAAATACCCATCGAACCGAGAGTAGGAGGAATGGTCACTCTCCTTAAGCCAACGGTCCCTTCCCCACTCTTCGCATTCCCTAAAGATAGGAGCAAAGGTAGGATCCTCGGGATACAACAACCGCAAACTCTCAAAACCCATCAATTTCGAAGACAAGGTAGCAACAAGCACATGCTTCCTAGACAAGGCATCGGCAACAACATTTTCCTTTCCCCTTTTATAATGAATTACATAAGGGAAAGTCTCGATGAACTCAATCCACTTAGCATGACGCCTATTCAACTTGTCTTGGCTCTTAAGGTGTTTCAACGACTCATGATCCGTTCGTATCACAAACTCCTTAGGCCACAAATAATGTTGCCAATTTCCCAAAGCTCTAACAAGGGCGTACAACTCCAAATCATAAGTTGAGTAATTAAGAGTTGCCCCTTTGAGCTTTTCACTGAAATAAGCAACGGGCTTACCTTCTTGCATCAAAACAGCCCCGATGCCAACCTTACTAGCATCACACTCTACTTCAAACATCTTATCAAAATCGGGCAATTGCAATAAAGGCGCCGAGATGAGCGTAGCTTTCAAGGCCTCAAAAGCCCTAGCTTGCTCATCACCCCATTTAAAGGGTCCGTCTTTTCTAATTACCTCGGTTAAGGGGGCTGCTATGGAACTAAATCCTTTGACAAACCTCCTATAGAAGCTTGCCAACCCGTGGAAACTTCGGATTTCTCCAATAGTTTTAGGGGTCGGCCAACTTCGAATAGAGTCTATCTTGGAATCGTCCACTTCCACACCCCTTGAGCTCACGACAAAACCCAAGAATATAATCTTATCAACACCAAAAGAACACTTCAACATGTTGGCATACAGCTTCTCCTTTCGGAGCACATCAAACACACATCTCAAATGCATTACATGATCATCAATAGATTTACTATATACCAACACATCATCAAAGTAAACCACCACAAATTTTCCAATATAAGGCTTCATTACATGATTCATTAGCCTCATAAAGGTACTAGGAGCATTGGTAAGGCCGAAGGGCATGACCAGCCACTCATATAGACCGAATTTGGTCTTGAATGCGGTCTTCCACTCATCACCGGGTTGCATGCGAATCTGGTGATAGCCACTCCTAAGGTCCACTTTAGAAAACAAACAAGATCCGTGGAGCTCATCTAACATATCATCTAGTCTAGGGATTGGATGACGATACCTTATAGTGATTTTGTTGATGGCTCTACAATCGACGCACATACGCCAAGTTCCGTCCTTCTTTGGTACCAAAAGCACCGGAACAGCACACGGACTCATGCTTTCCTTGATGTATCCCTTGTTGAGCAGCTCCTCAACTTGTCTTTCAAGCTCCTTAGTGTCCATGGGATTGCTCCTATAGGCCGGTTTGTTTGGAAGTTGTGAACCCGGCACCAAATCAATTTGGTGCTCAATTCCCCGAAGTGGGGGCAATCCTTGCGGAAGTTCTTGAGGAAATACATCTTCATACTCCTGCAACACATAAGAAATCAAAGGGGAAATGGAAGAATTAGTGGGGTTAGTATTAAAACAATGGGCCAAGAGTAGCATCGGCTTGTTTTCATCATGATCCACGAAGAGTTCTTTCCTCCTAGCCAACATCACCACATTTTCCATCTCCTTTGTCGTTGGGACAGCCTCGGATGTCCCGACTTCCTCACCTACGGCACTCCCCCCCCTTTTCTCCCTTCCCGGATTCCTTCTCCTTTCCCTTCAACTCTCTCATCTTTTGATGCCACTCGTTTACTTGGGAGGGTGAAAGAGGATGAAGTGTGACCTTTCGGCCATCCTTCTCAAGCGTATACCGGTTGGTCCTCCCATCGTGTTTAGTAGACCTATCATATTGCCATGGTCTACCTAACAATAAGTGACATGCTTGCATTGGGATCACGTCACAAAGTACCTCATCGTGGTAGTTTCCCACCTTAAACCGAATCACACATTGCCGTGTGACCCTTAATTCACCACAATCATTCAACCATTGTAGCTTGTAAGGACTAGTGTGTGGGGTAGTTGGTAGCTTCAAGAAATTTACCATAGCATGGCTCGCAACATTTGTACAACTACCACTATCAATCACCAAGGTGCACACATTCTCCTTTATAAGACACTTAGTATGGAATAGATTTTCCCTTTGACTCGGGTCACCTATCGCCTTACTAATCATGACACGTCTAACCACAAAGTTAGGAACCACACACTCCCCTTCTTGTGGATAAACATCTTCACTCCCGTCTACTTCATCATCATTCGGCCCATTTTCAGCTCCCTCTCCATCTTGAGGCTCGGCCTCATCCTCCCCCCTTTCGGAATCCACCTCCTCACCAAGGTAGTACACCTTTCCTTCTCGTAGGATCACATTACGCCGGTTCGGACATTCATTGGCCTTATGCCCCCAACCTTGGCACTTGAAGCATTGGAACCCCTTTGGGTTGGGATATTTGTGAGCCTCCGGTTTTGGGGGAAATTTAGGGACTGTTTTGGACTCGGGCAGCTTCGTAGGTGCGGGTTGGTCCTTGTTTTTGGTCCAACCCGAGGGAGTTGGTACCCTTGCCTTGAAGGATGATCTCTCCTTAAGTTCCCTTTCAATCTCAAGGGCCGCTTGGAATATACCGTCAATGGTTTCAAACCGGTGAAGGGTCAAATGAGTGGAGATCTCTTTGTTCAATCCGCACTTGAACCGGATGATGTCGTGGCTGATTTGCTCCCCACGATGATCAAGTTTCAACATGAGTTGTTGGAACTCGTCAAAGTAGGCCATTACACTCTTGCCTCCTTGCCGCAAGCCATATAACCTAGCAAGCAACTCATGACGATATCTCTCGGGAAGGTACCGTTGTCTCATCAAGTACCTCAACCGATACCAAGGTGGTGGCTGTCCATCGATTAATTCATTACCAAATCGTTTAACATACTCCCACCAAGTGTTGGCATAGCCCTCGAGGTGAGCTATAGCGTAGCAACTCTTCTTTTCGTCCGAGATGTCATTAACTTGGAAAACTTTGTCACAAGCCGATTCCCAAGTCAAGTAGGCCTCGGGATCACTTTCACCCTTAAAGATGGGTAGGCTCAACTTGATGGTGTTGATGCCTACGTCTCTCTCTTGGTGTCGGTTTCCCCGATCTCCATACCCCCGGTATCTCCTAGGTTCTCCTTGACCCCCTCTTAACTCCTCCTCCCTCATATAAGCATCATCAAAGACTCCATCTCCTTCATACTCCTCTCTACCGTGTCCTTCAAAGTGGGCTGGTCGGCCTTGGCCGTTTTGATTCGGAGGATTTGGAATTTGTGGTCTTTGGTTTAATGGAGCTTGGAATGGAGGGTTCGGATTTAGTGGAGGTACTTGGCGTCCAAATCCCCCTTGTGGAATTGGGGCTTGGAAATGTAGTGGTCTAGTGGAGTCTCGGTTTGGAGGAAAATAGGTAGTTTGGCTTGCGGTATTTAGTGGAGCTTGGGGTGCATTTAGCATTTGGTGGACTGTTTCGGGGGTGATGGTTGCGGAGGAGGTTCTATCATGACCATTGGTAGATACATGTAGAGGAGTAGAAGGTCGGGAGTTCCTTTGACTCTCCACTTGTTCTAATCTCCCACTAATAGTCGACACTTCCCCCTTTATTGCTGCCAAGTCCCCTCTCACGGCCCCAAATTCCGAATTCAACCTTTCAAGTGTCCGGGTAACGGCCTCAAGAGTGACCCTCATAGAATCAAGGGCATTAGTATCCACACTATGAGACGTAGTTCCTTCCATTGTCAAGATATTATCCGCCTTAGTCCACCACAAGTTCGTGTTCCACAAGTGTTGTATAATTGGCTAGTAACCGTGAAAATTTTAAGGTATGAGTAAACTCTTATCCGGAATGGATTCTTGTTTGAAGACTCAAAGAATTCTTGTCGGACTAGAGTCAAAAATCAGCAACTCATTCAAACGAATAAAAGCACTCAAATAAACGTTGACACGAACAAACGGCTCAAGGATCTAATTGACAACTTAGTAGGAATGTACTAGTTTGTTAATTAGTTCTAGGACCAAGTAAGGGAAACCAAGGATCAACAATTAGCAACCAAAGAATATCTTTAGTTGAGCTTATAGTGACGTGGCAGCATGCAATGGTCCCACACGTCTCCTTTTTTCTTTTTCTTTTTTTGTCAATATTCACACAACTTGTTATAGTTTTCAAAGTGGTTTTGGTGGGAAAATAAAATCTTGTAATATTTCACCCTTTTCAAACTCAAGAAAGGGATGTTTGGTAGACTAATCCCACAAAACAAGGCTCCTTGAATTAGGGAAAAAAGTGATTGACAAGACTACAAGGTGATGGGTGCAAGTCTTTCACAACAACTTTATAGCCTTTCTTACAAATTGAGCACACACAAGATGAACAAGATGAACAAGTTCAAAAGATGAACACCTCAACAATCTCCTTCAACTTCTTTAGCACATAAACACATCATCCACCGATTTTATTTTCTTTTGGGTCCTCAATCAACATACAACTTTCGGCCACTTCAAGTCACTACACAAGTTCAAGTTTTCAAGCTCAACTTTCGGATCTAGACACCTTAGTGTTGGTGAGAAAGAAACCAACACTAGGAACTCACTAAACAAGCAAAATTAACACTTAGACCTAGACATGCAACATCATTTTCGGATTCCACTTTTAAAGGACTGATTTTCAGAATTTCCCCTTTTGGTGTTGTTTGTTTAAGCCGTGTACTAGCCCAAGATGGGTTATGTTGGAACACAACCGGTCAAGCTTTGATACCAAATGATACAAGATCAAACCAACAACACCAAGAACTACAAGTTGGCTCGAATTTCAGTCCAACAACACAAGAACAACAAGCTTAAATTTCAGTTTTTCAGCTCAACAACACGAGAACAACAAGATGAACAACAATGCTAGTGAATCGAAAATAGCCCCACACGGCTTCACTAGACTTTAAGATAACAAAATCAACAACAACCACAAGATAAAGAAAAGATAGATAACTTGACATATAACATTCAAGATACTAAGAACCCTAACATCAAGAGAGGACCCTAAGTCTAATGAATGTAAACACCAAGTTCTTACGAGGACCAAGAGGCACTCAAAGACCTCAAAACCCTTGTTTCTAGCCAAAGAGACAACACAAGTACCCCTCTACTTGTGAGAGATTGGTGGCGGCTCCAAGAGAGGAAAAGAGAGAGAGAAATGTTTAGTGTTTAGGTTACAAAAATCAGATTTCAAAAAGTGAAGTCTAACTCTCTAACATGTTCTATTTATACTACAAACAAAAGGGGCAAAATGACCCATCCGCCCTTGTTTCATGTGCCATCCTTGAAGAGTAGTTTATTACACATTAGGACCCCTCTTCACACATAAAAACGTTTAGGTCCTTGGTTGGTTCAATCACCAACTCACACACGGCCATTTGCATGAACAAAGCTTGGAGTTTTTGTAATTCCCGAGCTTGGCTTCGTGTGAAAGGCCGTGTACGTGTGGAGGCTGTCCCAACCGTATCACTTGTTTTGTGGGATTAGTCTACCAAACATCCCTTTTTGAGTTTGAAAAGGGTGAAACACTACAAGATTTTATTTTTCCCACCAAAAACACTTTGCAAACTATAACAAGTGTGTGAATATTAGCAAAAAAAAAAGAGAGAAGAAAAAAAAAACGTGTGGAACCATTGCATGCTGCCACGTCACTATAAGCTCAACTTAGGATATTCTTTGGTTGCTAATTGTTGATCCTTGGTTTCCCTTACTTGGACCTAGAACTAATTAACAAACTAGTACATTCCTACTAGGTTGTCAACTAGTTCCTTGAACCGTTTGTTCGTGTCAACGTTTATTTGAGTTACTAATTAACAAACTAGTACATACCTTCCCGAGAGATATCGTCATGAGTTGCTTGCTAGATTATATGGCTTGCGGCAAGGAGGCAAGAGTGTGATGGCCTATTTTGACGAGTTCCAACAACTCATGTTGAAACTTGATCATCGTGGGGAGCAAATCAGTCACGACATCATCCGGTTCAAGTGTGGGTTGAACAAAGAGATCTCCACTCATTTGACCCTTCACCGGTTTGAAACCATTGACGGTATATTCCAAGCGGCCCTTGAGATTGAAAGGGAACTTAAGGAGAGATCATCCTTCAAGGCAAGGGTACAAACCCCCTCGGGTTGGACCAAAAACAAGGACCAACCCGCCCCTACGAAGCTGCCCGAGTCCAAAACCGTCCCTAAATTCCCTCCGAAACCGGAGGCTCACAAATATCCCAACCCAAAAGGGTTCCAATGCTTCAAGTGCCAAGGTTGGGGGCATAAGGCCAACGAATGTCCGAACCGGCGCAATGTGATCCTACGAGAAGGAAAGGTGTACTACCTTGGTGAGGAGGTGGTTTCCGAAAGGGGGGAGGATGAGGCCGAGCCTCAAGATGGAGAGGGAGCTGAAAATGGGCCGAATGATGATGAAGTAGATGGTAGTGAAGATGTCTATCCACAAGAGGGGGAGTGTGTGGTTCCAAACTTTGTGGTTAGACGTGTCATGATTAGTAAGGCGATAGATGACCCGAGTCAAAGGGAAAATCTATTCCATACTAAGTGTCTTGTAAAGGAGAATGTGTGCACCTTGGTGATTGATAGTGGTAGTTGTACAAATGTTGCGAGCCATGCTATGGTAAATTTCTTGAAGCTACCAACTACACCACACACTAGTCCTTACAAGCTACAATGGTTGAATGATTGTGGTGAATTAAGGGTCACGAGACAATGTGTGATTCGGTTTAAGGTGGGAAACTACCACGATGAGGTACTTTGTGACGTGATCCCAATGCAAGCATGTCATTTGTTGTTAGGTAGACCATGGCAATATGATAGGTCTACTAAACACGATGGGAGGTCCAACCGGTATACGCTTGAGAAGGATGGCCGAAAGGTCACACTTCATCCTCTCTCACCCTCCCAAGTAAATGAGTGGCATCAAAAGATGAGGGAGTTGAAGGGAAAGAGGGGGGAATCTGGAAAGGGAGAAAAGGGGGGGATGCCGTAGGTGAGCAAGTAGGGACATCCGAGGCTGTCCCAACGACAAGGGAGATGGAAAACGTAGTGATGTTGGCTAGGAGGAAAGAACTCTTCGTGGACCATGATGAAAACAAGCCGATGTTACTTGTGGCCCATTGTTTTAATACTAACCCCACTAATTCTTCCATTTCCCCTTTGATTTCTTGTGTGTTGCAGGAGTATGAAGATGTATTTCCACAAGAACTTCCGCAAGGTTTGCCCCCACTTCGGGGAATTGAGCACCAAATTGATTTGGTGCCGGGTTCACAACTTCCAAACAAACCGGCCTATAAGAGCAATCCCATGGACACTAAGGAGCTTAAAAGGCAAGTTGAGGAGCTTCTCAACAAGGGATACATCAAGGAAAGCATGAGTCCGTGTGCTGTTCCGGTGCTTTTGGTACCGAAGAAGGACGGAACTTGGCGCATGTGCGTCGATTGTAGAGCCATCAACAAAATCACTATAAGGTATCGTCATCCAATCCCTAGACTAGATGATATGTTAGATGAGCTCCACGGATCTTGTTTGTTTTCTAAAGTGGATCTTAGGAGTGGCTATCACCAAATTCGCATGCAACCCGGTGATGAGTGGAAGACCGCATTCAAGACCAAATTCGGTCTCTATGAGTGGCTGGTCATGCCCTTCGGCCTTACCAATGCTCCTAGCACCTTTATGAGGCTAATGAATCATGTAATGAAGCCTTATATTGGAAAGTTTGTGGTGGTTTACTTTGATGATGTGTTGGTATATAGTAAATCTATTGATGATCATGTAATGCATTTGAGATGTGTGTTTGATGTGCTCCGAAAGGAAAAGCTGTATGCCAACATGGAGAAGTGTTCTTTTGGTGTTGATAAGATTATATTCTTGGGTTTTGTCGTGAGCTCAAGGGGTGTGGAAGTGGACGATTCCAAGATAGACTCTATTCGAAGTTGGCCGACCCCTAAAACTATTGGAGAAATCCGAAGTTTCCACGGGTTGGCAAGCTTTTATAGGAGGTTTGTCAAAGGATTTAGTTCCATAGAAGCCCCCTTGACCGAGGTAATTAGAAAGGACGGGCCCTTTAAATGGGGTGATGAGCAGGCTAGGGCTTTTGAGGCCTTGAAAGCTACGCTCATCTCGGCGCCTTTATTGTAATTGCCCGATTTTGATAAGATGTTTGAAGTAGAGTGTGATGCTAGTAAGGTTGGCATCGGGGCTGTTTTGATGCAAGAAGGTAAGCCCGTTGCCTATTTCAGTGAAAAGCTCAAAGGGGCAACTCGTAATTACTCAACTTATGATTTGGAGTTGTACGCCCTTGTTAGAGCCTTGGGAAATTGGCAACATTATTTGTGGCCTAAGGAGTTTGTGATACGAACTGATCATGAGTCGTTGAAACACCTTAAGAGCCAAGACAAGTTGAATAGGCGTCATGCTAAGTGGATTGAGTTCATCGAGACTTTCCCTTATGTAATTCATTACAAAAGGGGAAAGGAAAATATTATTGCCGATGCCTTGTCTAGGAAGCATGTGCTTGTTGCTACCTTGTCTTCGAAATTGATGGGTTTTGAGAGCTTGCGGTTGTTGTATCCCGAGGATCCTACCTTTGCTCCTATTTTTAGGGAATGCGAAGAGTGGGGAAGGGACCGTTGGCTTAAAGAGAATGACCATTCCTCCTACTCTCGGTTCGATGGGTATTTGTTCAAAGGGAGGAGGTTGTGTGTTCCTTCTAGTTCTTGGAGGGAATTATTTGTGAGGGAGGCCCATGACGGAGGCCTCATGGGGCACTTTGGGGTAGACAAGACCCTCGGAATCTTAGAGGAGAACTTCTATTGGCCCAAAATGCGCAAAGACGTCACTAAAATTTGTAGTCAATGCGTGGCCTGCCGGAGTGCGAAAGCTCGTCTCCTACCTCAAGGGTTATACACCCCACTCCCTACTCCCCTTAGACCTTGGTTAGACATTTCGATGGATTTTGTTTTGGGGCTGCCAAGGACTAGAAAGGGCCGAGATAGCATTTTTGTTATTGTTGATAGATTCTCTAAAATGGCTCATTTTATTCCATGTGCTAAAACCGAGGATACTCGTAGTGTAGCTTCATTATTTGTTGAACATGTTGTAAAGCTTCACGGGGTACCGAGGACTATTGTGAGCGATAGGGACTCCAAGTTCCTAAGTCTCTTTTGGAAGTCCATGTGGGGTAGGCTTGGAACGAAGTTACTTTTCTCCACGTCTTGCCACCCACAGACCGATGGCCAAACGGAGGTAGTAAATAGAACCTTAGGGTCTATGCTACGTTCTATGGTTAAAGGTAAGCTGACTTCATGGGAAGATCACCTACCCTTGGTGGAATTTGCATACAACCGGGTAATACATTCGAGCACGGGAATGACTCCCTTTGAATGTGTTTACGGCCTGAATCCCCTTACCCCTTTAGATCTCACTCCTTTGTCTAGTGATCTCATGACCAGCTTAGATGGAAATAAAAGAGCCGAGGTAATGAAGAAAATGCATGAGACGGTGCGGATCAAGCTTGAAAAGAAGAACCAAGAGGTTGCAAAAAGGGTAAACAAAGGGAGAAGAAGGCTTGTGCTTGAACCCGGAGATTGGGTGTGGGTGCATCTTCGAAAGGATCGGTTTCCAGCTCAAAGGAAGTCCAAGTTTCTGCCAAGGGGTGATGGCCCTTTCCAAGTACTTGAGAGAATCAATGACAACGCCTACAAGATTGACCTTCCACCGATATATCAAGTGCACAACACTTTCAACGTTGGTGATCTCTCCCTCGTGGATGCGTTTGAAGATGACCAAATGCTGAATTTGAGGTCAAATTCCTCTCAAGATGGAGAGGATGATACGGTTGGGGCAGCCTCCACAGGTACACGGCCTTTCACACGAAGCCAAGCTCGGGAATTACAAAAACTCCAAGCTTTGTTCATGCAAATGGCCGTGTGTGAGTTGGTGATTGAACCAACCAAGGACCTAAACGTTTTTATGTGTGAAGAGAGGTCTTAATGTGTAATAAACTACTCTTCAAGGTTGGCACAAGAAGCAAGGGCGGATGGGTCATTTTATCCTTTTTGTTTGTAGTATAAATAGAACATATTAGAGAGCTATTCCTTAGTTTTTGAATGCTGATTTTTGTAAACCTAAAACACTAAACTTTTCTCTCTCTCTTCCACTCTTGGAAGCCGCCACTACTATCTCACAAGTAGAGGGATACTTGTGTTGTCTCTTTGGCTAGAAACAAGGGTTTTGAGGTCGTTGAGTGCCTCTTGGTCCTCGTAAGAACTTGGTGTTTATATTCATTAGACTTAGGGTCCTCTCTTGATGTTAGGGTTCTTAGTTTCTTGAATGTTATATGTCAAGTTATCTATCTTTCCTTATCTTGTTGTTGTTGTTGATTTTGTTATCTTCAAGTCTAGTGAAGCCGTGTGGGGCTCTTTTCGATTCACTAGCATTGTTGTTCATCTTGTTGTTCTTGTGTTGTTGAGCTAAAAAACTGAATATTAAACTTGTTGTTCTTGTGTTGTTGGACTGAAATCCGAACCTACTTGTAGTTCTTGGTGTTGTTGGTTTGATTTTGTATCACTTGGGTTGAATCTTGGCTAGAAACTAGGATCTTGAGGTCATTGAGTTCCTCTTGGTCCAAGTAAGAGCTTGGTAATAATATTCTTTAGTCTTAGGATCCTTTCATGTTTTTAGGGTTCTTAGATTCTTGAATATTGTATGTCAAGTTACTATCTTTAATTTGTAATCTTGTTGTTTGTGTGGTAACATAGTGAAGCTGCGTGAGGCCATTTTCGATTCACTATAGTTTCTGCCACTTTTTTGCTCTTGTTGTTGTTATTGTAATCTTGTAATCTCTATCATCTTGTCATTTTTTGTAAACCTTGAAGTCTAGTGAAGCCGTGTATGGCCTATTTCGATTCACTAGCATTGTTGCTGTTCATCTTGTTATTCTTGTGTTGGCTTGACTCTCTTGATACACACTCACTTTTGTATTATTTGGTATCAAAGCTTGTGTTTGATTTTGTTCCAAAAAAAATCAATCTTGGGTTTGGTAGTTGAAAAATACCAAAAAAAAAAAGAAAAAAAAAAGGTTGCTGAAATCTGAAAATTCCAGAAAAAAAGAAAGAAAGAGAAATCTGTCCATCTTGTTCTTGGCCGAAAAAATTGTGTTGTGTTGTTGTCTTGGCCAAGATTGGTGTTTGTGTGTTTATATCTAGATGTTCTTCTGTTTGTCTAGTTTGTTTCTTGTGTTGATTTCTTTCTCATCAACACAAAAGGTGTCTAAAGCTAAGTTGAGCTTAATATATTGACATTGCTATTGTGAACTTGAAGTGATAGTATGATGAACTTGATGAAGGCTGAGTTTGTGTGATGTTGCTTGACTTTAAAGTAGGCTATTATTGGTGAATTGTGGTTGTGTTCTTAAAGTATTGTTGTGGTGTTCATAAGATCTTCTCATCATCTCATATATTGATGACTATAAAGACTAAAATAGATCCAAAAGGGTTGTAAGACAAAGTTGTAAAGTTGTTTGTGAAAAGACTTGCCAACATCACTTCCTTGACTTAACAACCACTTTTCCTTAAAACAAGGAGCCTTGTCTTGTAGAACTAGTAAAGTCAAGTCTCATCTTTTTGAGTTGGAAAAAGTTGAAAAGTTACAAGACTTTACTTTCCCTACAAAAGCAAAGTCATCCATTACAAAATTGTGAAGATTAAGGCTTCAAGTTGTTGAACAAAATGTATGGACCCCATGACCAATTTCATGCTGCCACATCACCTCAATCACTGTTCACATCATTAATTAAGCTCAATTTGGATATTCTAGTTTCTAATTATTGATTCTTAGTTTCTTCTAATTGACTTGAGAACTAATTAGCAAGCTAGTACATTCCTACCAGGTTGTCAATTAGTCCTTTGAAGCCTTGTATTCGTGTCATCATTTGTTTGTGTGCTTTTTGTTATTTGAATACGTTGTAACTCCTTGACTTTAGTCCGATAAGAATTCTTTGAGTTTCAAATAAGAATCTACTCCAGACAAGATCATACTCAAACCTTAAGGATTCATGGGTTACTAGCCAATCTACAACACTTGTAGAGCTCGAGTGTGAGTGATCCGAGAGTGTGTGAGTGAGGAGAGGTTTTAAACTAACTTATTTGTTGCTTGTGTAGGTGATACCTTGACAATGGAGGGAATCACGTCTCAAACCGTGGATTCTAATGAAATAGAGAATATGAGGGTCACTCTTGAGGCTATGACCCAAGCTCTTGAAAGGTTGAGTACGGAAGTGGGAGCCATAAGGGGAGAAGTGACAACTATTAGTGGGAGGTTAGAACAAGTGGAGAGTCAAAGGAACTCTAGTCCTTCTACTCCTCGACATGTTTCATCAAGTGGACATGATAGAAATTCCTCCGCCACCGTTACTCCCGAAACATGGCCACAATTGCCAAATCCTTCACTAGCTCCACTAAATACCGCAAGCCAAACTCATAACCCCCTAAATCGAGACTCCAATAGACCAACCCATTCCCAAACTCTTCAAGTTCTACAAGAGGGACTCGGACGTCAAATGCCTCTACAAAATCCAAACCCTCCCTTCCAAGCTGGCTAAACCAAAGACCACCACCTCCACAAAATCCAATCCCTCCAAATCAAGTTCCAAACGTCCAAAACTATCCCATTCACTTTGAGGAATATGGTAGAGAGTATTATGAAGGGTATGGATCCTTTGACGATGCTTATATGAGGGACAAGAGATGAGAGAGGGACGTGCGTATCTAAGAAGATACCGAGGGTATGGAGAAAGGGGAAACCGACACCAAGAGTGATACGAGTGCGATCATGTAGATGGACTCTTGTGGGTGTGCATTGAAGTCGTCCAAGTATGTGTGCAAGAGAAGCGTAATTAAGGGCCCAAATACACACCAAAAACAGCCCACTACAAACACTAAAGGGGCAGCCCACTCTTGAAGGGCCATTTTGGACATTTTACATTCTATCTTTTAATACACTATAAATAGAACCTCTTAGGGTTTTAGTCTTAGTTTTTGAATATTGAAAGTTGTAACATTGAAACACCCTCTCTTGAGAGAATGGCCTCTTGGCCGAAACATAGTAACTAGGGAAATCAACTTGAGTGTGGAATCACTCGTGTTGGATTCAAGCTTGGAAACGATGGATGCTTGGGAGATCGAGGTCACTCTTGTGTCAGCATAGGAGTTAGGTTAACCGTTGTGTGTAGCGTTAAGGGTTCAAGAGTATCACATGTTCTTGGGTTCTTAAGATTATACCAACCAAGGTCTAACTATCTATCCCTTTTGTTTATTGTAATCTTGTAACCGTTTGTGTATCTTGTAATCTTCAACCCATGAGTTGTTGTCTCTTGTTGTTATTGTTCTTATCATATTGTTCTCATCTTATTGTCTTTTTTTCTGTTTTGGTGTTGAAAACACACCTCTTTATCTTGTTATTGTGTTGTTGATAGGAAATCTGAGAGTGGTCTTCAAAAGGGTCCTTAAATCCTTAAGATTAGTGGACTGTTTTGGAGTTGTTTTGTGTTTCTCTTGTTTTTCTCGTATCATTTGGTATCAAAGCATGTCTTGATATTGTTCCTACAAGATCAATCTTGGGCTTGCTTGATAGAAAATAAAAAAAAAAAGTGTTAGAAAATTGAAAAATCAAAAAGAAGCAAATCTGTCCATTTTGTGTTCTTGGCCGAAATTGTGTTATTGTTCTGTCTTGGCCGAGATTTTTACTTGTTTTGTTGTTTCTAGTGTTAGTTTTATTCATCTCTAACACTCTTGAGTCTAAATCTAAGTTTGAGCTTACATTGTTGGTGTTGTTTTCGTGAACTTGGACTTGGCCGATTTGTTGTTGAACATTGTAGTGGTGGACTATTTTGGCCTTGTGGCCTTCATCTTGTTGTTGTTATAATCTTGGCCACGTGATATTGTTGTTCATTGGTGGCCTAAGAACCATTTTATTGAAGTTGTAGTTGTCTAGGCCAAGTATTGAAGATATTGTATTGTGAAAATTGGAATTGGCCGTGTGAAATTGTTGGTGTTATTGGAGAATTGTTGTTGGTTGTTCTGGGTGATTGTTGATTTTGTACTTGAAGTTCTTCACAACCTTCATAACTTGTTAAAATAAAGTGAACCTTAGATCTATAAAGGTGAAGGGAAAAAGGTGAAGCTTTGTTAGTCTTGAAAGACTTACCATCACTCATCAACTAGTAAATCACATCTCAACCACTTTCCAACAACTTTCCATGATTCAAGGACCCATGATTTAAGGAGAAGTACAAGTAAAGTCAAAGTCTTGAAACTTGAAATTGAAAAGGGCTCCAAGACTTGTTTGAATTTCCCTCCTTCAACAAATTCCACCAAAGTCCAAATTAAAAATTGACCAAGACTTAAAATTGGACAACAAAAATTGTTAGAAACCACAACCAATACGTGGCTGCCACGTCATCAAGTTACTGTTCATGCATCAAATTTTGTCTCAAATTTTAGATTTCTTAGTTTCATTTTATTGTCTCTTAGTTCATTTGTTGGTTCGAACACTAATTGACAACCTAGTAATCTCCTACTAGCTTGTAAGTTAGTTTTGTGTCCGTTTGTTCGTGTTTATGTTTGTTGTGTACTTTTATCTTTTTGAATTCGTTGTTAGTTCTTGACTCAAGTCCTACAAGATTTTGTTTGAGTTTCAAACAAAAATCCATTCTGGGATAAGAGTAGACTCGACACTCAATCACTCACGAAGTACAAGCCAGCTTTCAACACTTGTGAAACCAAGTGTGAGGTAAAACCAAGAGTGAGAGTGTGGTGATGCATTTTTTGATCTAACAAGTTTGTTTGTTTTCTTTGTTTGTTGTGTCTTTTTGTTAGGTACAATGGTTGCCCATAATTTCAATGCCACATGTGATAGTATCAGTGATAATATTGAAGACATAAAATGGCACATTGAAATTATATGCCAATTGTTACCCAAACTCTTCCCTCAAAATCCAATTGTCCAAGCACCTTGCGATGAAAGCTTCCCGAAGGAAGAGGTGGGCTGCCTCGACCCACACCAAGGTAAAGAGGAGATTGAAACATCTTTGGTACTTGATAGTGAACTTATAGAGAGTGAAGCACTTGCTAGTTCCAAATCTGTCCACGAGATAGATCATGATCTCTTTAGGTTTAATGTCTTGTTTGAAGATGATATAAACACTCCTAATGGACCTAGTGGTGAAAATGATGGTATAGCTTGCCTTTGAGGCTATATCCGATATACTAACCCACTATGGTGTGACAACATTCCTCCTAAAGATGGAAATCTTTTCTTGGAAGATGAGAGTACTCTTATGGGCAAGGAATGTTTAGTCTCGGAAATGAGTACTCTTGGTAGTACCCTTGGTGTGCATGATGATAAATTTACCCTTAAATGTAGTTCACTACTTGAGCATGTAAATGGAGTGCTTAAAAATTCTCAAGTTAGTGATGGTGTCCATAGAATTGATCTTGATAATGCGCATGTCTCTTTAAACATCTTGTGTGGTAAAAATATCGCAATTAGTTTTGTTCATAGAGATCATGTGTATGAAATATTTTTGTGTGTGAATGTGGGAATGACATTCTAGGGGAAGGAAGGGCTAGCCTCGGCTTAGGCCCTTGGCTAATTTTTCCATTTGATCCCGGTACCATCTTTGGGTGGGAAAGGATGACCCTCGGCCTATTTTCCTTCTATATTGATGCTTGTCCAAGCCACTTTCTTTGTAGCAATTGTACTAATCTTTTCATGATTAAAACAAAGGACCCGTGGCTATACTTCAAATTTTTTTTGCCTCGGCATGGCATGTTCATGTGTTATTTTTTTTTTGCTAACCCTAACCCTCATATCATGGGATGTGTGCTTGTTGTCTTCTCTTGATTTTCAAGGTATGGATTCGAGGTCAAATCCTTTTTAAGAAAGGGAGGATGATACGAGTGCGATCACGTAGATTGATACGATTGGGGCAGCCTCCACAGGTACACGGCCTTTCACACGAAGCCAAGCTCGGGAATTACAAGAACTCCAAGCTTTATTCATGCAAATGGCCGTGTGTGAGTTGGTGATTGAACCAACCAAGGACCTAAACGTTTTTATGTGTGAAGAGAGGTCTTAATGTGTAATAAACTACTCTTCAAGGTTGGCACAAGAAGCAAGGGCGGATGGGTCATTTTACCCCTTTTGTTTGTAGTATAAATAGAACATGTTGGAGAGTTATTCCTTAGTTTTTGAATGCTGATTTTGTAACCTAAAAACACTAAACATTTCGTCTCTCTTCCACTCTTAGAAGCCGTCCCTATTATCTCACAAGTAGAGGGATACTTGTGTTGTCTCTTTGGCTAGAAACAAGGGTTTTGAGGTCGTTGAGTGCCTCTTGGTCCTCGTAAGAACTTGGTGTTTATATTCATTAGACTTAGGGTCCTCTCTTGATGTAGGGTTCTTAGTTTCTTGAATGTTATATGTCAAGTTATCTATCTTTCTTTATCTTGTTGTTGTTGTTGATTTTGTTATCTTAAAGTCTAGTGAAGCCGTGTGGGGCTCTTTTCGATTCACTAGCATTGTTATCTATCTTGTTGTTCTTGTGTTGTTGGACTGAAAAACCGAAACTTAAACTTGTTGTTCTTGTGTTGTTGGACTGAAATCCAAGCCTACTTGAAGCTCTTGGTGTTGTTGGTTTGATTTCGTATCATTTGGTATCAAAGCGAGACCGGTTGTGTTCCAACATAACCCATCTTGGGCTAGTTCACGGCTTAAACAAACAACACCAAAAAGAAATTCTGAAAATCTGTCCATTAAAAGTTGAAACCGAGAATGATGTTGTATGTTTAGATCTAGGTGTTATTTTGCTTGTTTAGTGAGTTTCTAGTGTTGGTTTCTTTCTCACCAACACTAAGGTGTCTAGATCCAAAAGTTGAGCTTGAAAAACTTGAACATTGTTGTAGTGACTTGAAGTGGCCGAAAGTTGTGTGTTGTTGATAACCAAAAGAAAAATCGGTGGTTGTGTGTTTATGTGCTAAAAAAGTTGATGAAGTTTGTTGAGGTGTTCATCTTTTGAACTTGTTCATCTTGTTCATCTTGTTGTGTGCTCAAGTTGTAAGACAAGCTATAAAGTTGTTGTGAAAGACTTGCACCCATCACCTTCTAGTCTTGTCAATCACTTTTCCCTAATTCAAGGAGCCTTGTTTTGTGGGATTAGTCAACCAAACCTCACTTTCTTGAGTTTGAAAAGGGTGAAATACTACAAGATTTTATTTTTCCCACCAAAAACACTTTGCAAACTATAACAAGTTGTGTGAATATTAACAAAAAAAAAAAAAAAAAAGGAGAAGAAGAACGTGTGGAACCATTGCATGCTGCCACGTCACTATAAGCTCAACTTAGGATATTCTTTGGTTGCTAATTGTTGATCCTTGGTTTCCCTTACTTGGTCCTAGAACTAATTAACAAACTAGTGCATTCCTACTAGGTTGTCAACTAGTTCCTTGAACCGTTTGTTCGTGTCAACGATTATTTGAGTACTTTTATTCGTTTGAATGAATTGCTGATTTTTGACTCTAGTCCGGCAAGAATTCTTTGAGTCTTCAAACAAGAATCCATTCCGGATAAGAGCTTACTCATACCTTAAAAATTTCACGGTTACTAGCCAATTATACAACACTTGTGGAACACGAACTTGTGGTGAACTAAAGCGGATAATACCTTGACAATGGAAGGAGCTACGTCTCATAATGTGGATACTAATGCCCTTGATTCTATGAGGGTCACTCTTGAGGCCGTTACCCGGACACTTGAAAGGTTGAATTCGGAATTTGGGGCCGTGAGAGGGGACTTGGCAGCAATAAAGGGGGAAGTGTCGACTATTAGTGGGAGATTAGAACAAGTGGAGAGTCAAAGGAACTCTCGTCCTTCTACTCCTCTACATGTATCTACCAATGGTCATGATAGGACCTCCTCCGCAACCATCACCCCCGAAACAGTCCACCAAATGCTAAATGCACCCCAAGCTCCACTAAATACCGCAAGCCAAACTACCTATTTTCCTCCAAACCGAGACCCCACTAGACCACTACATTTCCAAGCCCCTCCAATTCCACAAGAGGGATTTGGACGCCAAGTACCTCCACTAAATCCGAACCCTCCATTCCAAGCTCCATTAACCCAAAGACCGCAAATTCCAAATCCTCCGAATCAAAACGGCCAAGGCCGACCAGCCCACTTTGAAGGATACGGTAGAGAGGAGTATGAAGGAGATGGAGCCTTTGATGATGCTTATATGAGGGAGGAGGAGTTAAGAGGGGGTCGAGGAGAACCTAGGAGATACCGGGGGTATGGAGATAGGGGAAACCGACACCAAGAGAGAGACGTAGGCATCAACACCATCAAGTTGAGCCTACCCATCTTTAAGGGTGAAAGTGACCCCGAGACCTACTTAACTTGGGAATCGGCTTGTGACAATGTTTTCTAAGTTAATGACATCTCGGAAGAAAAGAAGAGTTGCTACGCTATAGCTCACCTCGAGGGCTATGCTAACACTTGGTGGGAGTATGTTAAACGATTTGGTAATGAATTAGTTGATGGGCAGCCACCACCTTGGTATCGGTTGAGGTATTTGATGAGACAACGATACCTTCCCGAGAGATATCGTCATGAGTTGCTTGCTAGATTATATGGCTTGCGGCAAGGAGGCAAGAGTGTGATGGCCTATTTTGACGAGTTCCAACAACTCATGTTGAAACTTGATCATCGTGGGGAGCAAATCAGTCACGACATCATCCGGTTCAAGTGTGGGTTGAACAAAGAGATCTCCACTCATTTGACCCTTCACCGGTTTGAAACCATTGACGGTATATTCCAAGCGGCCCTTGAGATTGAAAGGGAACTTAAGGAGAGATCATCCTTCAAGGCAAGGGTACAAACCCCCTCGGGTTGGCCCAAAAACAAGGACCAACCCGCCCCTACGAAGCTGCCCGAGTCCAAAACAGTCCCTAAATTCCCTCCGAAACCGGAGGCTCACAAATATCCCAACCCAAAGGGGTTCCAATGCTTCAAGTGCCAAGGTTGGGGGCATAAGGCCAATGAATGTCCGAACCGGCGCAATGTGATCCTACGAGAAGGGAAAGTGTACTACCTTGGTGAGGAGGTGGTTTCCGAAAGGGGGGAGGATGAGGCCGAGCCTCAAGATGGAGAGGGAGCTGAAAATGGGCCGAATGATGATGAAGTAGATGGTAGTGAAGATGTCTATCCACAAGAAGGGGAGTGTGTGGTTCCAAACTTTGTGGTTAGACGTGTCATGATTAGTAAGGCGATAGATGACCCGAGTCAAAGGGAAAATCTATTCCATACTAAGTGTCTTGTAAAGGGGAGTGTGTGCACCTTGGTGATTGATAGTGGTAGTTGTACAAATGTTGCGAGCCATGCTATGGTAAATTTCTTGAAGCTACCAACTACACTACACACTAGTCCTTACAAGCTACAATGGTTGAACGATTGTGGAGAATTAAAGGTCACAAGGCAATGTGTGATTCGGTTTAAGGTGGGAAACTACCACGATGAAGTGCTTTGTGACGTAATCCCAATGCAAGCATGTCACTTGTTGTTAGGTAGACCATGGCAATATGATAGGTCTACTAAACACGATGGGAGGTCCAACCGGTATACGCTTGAGAAGGATGGCCGAAAGGTCACACTTCATCCTCTTTCACCCTCCCAAGTAAATGAGTGGCATCAAAAGATGAGAGAGTTGAAGGGAAAGGGGAAGGAATCCGGAAAGGGAGAAAAGGAGGGGGATGCCCTAGGTGAGGAAGTAGGGACATCCGAGGCTGTCCCAACGACAAGGGAGATGGAAAACGTAGTGATGTTGGCTAGGAGGAAAGAACTCTTCGTGGACCATGATGAAAACAAGCCGATGTTACTTTTGACCCATTGTTTTAATACTAACCCCACTAATTCTTCCATTTCCCCTTTGATTTCTTGTGTGTTGCAGGAGTATGAAGATGTATTTCCTCAAGAACTTCTGCAAGGATTGCCCCCACTTCGGGGAATTGATACGGGACAAATGGCCATCTTATCTTTTGATGACATTTTTGGAGGCCAACACATAGAGACTCAAGACTTGGTCACCTCGAGAAAACAAGAACATGCATGGAGGACCCGTTTTGAGCATAACTTAAAGCAATCTCGCGTGTGGAAGATTGCTTGGAGAATTTAAGGTTGAGGACTCATGGTTTTGGACCTTAATTAAGGGTATTTTGGACATTACACATGGTGTATTTACACACCATGGCCGCCCCTCTCATTAAGGGCAAAGTGGTCTTGTTATCTTCATTTGTAATATATTATAAATAGGCCCCCTTAGTCTTATTTTCACTAGATTTTGAAGGATGAAGAATTGAAAGACATAACTTCTCTCTTTTGAGAGTGTAACACCCTTAGTTGTAGGACTTGGAAAAGTCATCCTTAGCATAGGGCTTGGAAAAGCCAATATTGATCTTTGCTTGGAAACGGTAGATCTTGAGGCGAGTTCATTCCCTTGGTGGTCTCCGTAAGAGTGTGGTTTTGATTGTTACATTCATTAGGGGTTAGTGTTGAAATACACTTGGTTCTTAATCTTGTAATAATCTTGGTCTCACTATCTATCTTTATTTTTCTTGCAAATCGTGTATGTGTTGTGTAGTGGATTGTTTTGGGGTCTTCGTTGAATCCGAAACTTGTATTATTGTTGTTCATCTTGTTCATCACGTTTTGTAACTGTTTTGGTGTTAAAATATACTCTTGTATCTTGTGTTCTTGTTGTTGGTAGCGAATCCGAGTGAGGTCTCCATCTTGGTCCTCGAATCCTTAAGATTAGTGGACTGATTTGGTGTTTGTTTCGTGCTTCCCTTGTCAATCCCGTATCATTTGGTATCAAAGCATGGCTTGATATTGTTCCTACAAGATCAATCTTGGGCTTGCTTGTTAGAAAATTCAAAAAAAAGAAGAAGAGGAAAGTGTTAAAAACTGAAAAAAAATCAAAAAGAAGCAAATCTGTCCATTTTGTGTTCTTGGCCGAAATTGTGTTATTGTTGTGTCTTGGCCGAGATTTTTACTTGTTTTGTTGTTTCTAGTGTTAGTTTTCTTCTTCTCTAACACTCTTTAGTCTAAATCTAAGTTTGAGCTTACATTGTTGGTGTTGTTTACGTGAACTTGGACTTGGCCGATTTGTTGTTGAACATTGTTGTGGTGGACTGTTTTGGCCTTGTGGCTTTCATCTTGTTGTTGTTATAAGCTTGGCCACGTGATATTGTTGTTAATTGGTGGATTGAGAACCATTTTTGTTGAAGGTGTAGTTGTCTTGGCCAAGTGTTGGAGATATTATTATTGTGGAATTTGGGAGTGGCCGTGTGAAAATTGTTGGTGTTCTTGGAGATTATTGTTGTAGTTCTTGGTGTTGTTGTTGTTGTTCTTGATGTTCATCACCACCTTCATATATTGTTGAAGATAAAGTGAATGTTAAATCTAAAAAGTTGAAGGAAAAGGGTGTATTATTTGTTAGTCTTGAAAGACACTACAACCAACAAAGACCTATCAATCAAGTCTCAACCACTTTCCAACACTTTTCCATGATTTAAGGATCCATGTTTTAAGGAGAAGTACAATAAAGTCAAGTCTTGAAAACTTGAAATTGAAAAGGGCTCCAAGACTTGTTTGAATTTCCCTCCTTAAACAAATTCCACCAAAGTCCAAATTGAAAAATTGACCAAGACTTGAAATTGGACAACAAAAGTTGTGTGGGACCGAAACCAATACGTGACTGCCATGTCATCACTGCTACTGTTCACGCAATATTTCCGAGCTCAAAATTTTAGATTCTTAGTTTCATCTTATTGTTTCATTAGTTTCATGTCTTGATTCTAGAATTAATTAACAACTAGTAATCACCTACTTAGTTGTAGATTAATTATTGAATCCGTTTCTTCGTGTCTTCGTTGTTTGTGTGCTTTTCTCATTTTTAACTCGTAGTAACTTCTTTGTTTCAAGTTCGTAAGTGAATTTTATTTTTGTGTCTTGAGTCGATCAAACAAGAATCTATTCCGGCCACCAAGTAGAATTGACATCCTATTGACTACCGGAGTATAAACAACCTTTCAATATTTGCCGCTCCAATTGTGAGAATCACAAAGGTGAGTGAATACGAGTGTTAGTGAGAAGTTTTTACTACTAATCTTGATACGGTTAGGACAGCCACACGGCCTTTCACACGAAGCCAAGCTCGGGAATTACAAAAACTCCAAGCTTTGTTCATGCAAATGGCCGTGTGTGAGTTGGTGATTGAACCAACCAAGGACTTAAACGTTTTTATGTGTGAAGAGGGGACCTAATGTGTAATAAACTACTCTCCAAGGTTGGCACAAGAAGCAAGGGCGGATGAGTCATTTTACCCCTTTCCTTTTGTAGTATAAATAGAAGATGTGAGAGAGTTATTAGATAGTTTTTGAAATCTGATTTTTGTAACCTAAAATATCACAACATTTCCTCTCTCTTCCACTCTTGGAGCCGCCTCCAACATCTCACAAGTAGAGGAATACTTGTGTTGTATCTTTGGCTAGAAACAAGGGTTTTGAGGTCTTTGAGTGCCTCTTGGTCCTTGTAAGAACTTGGTGTTTACATTCACTAGACTTAGGGTCCTCTCTTGAGGTTAGGGTTCTTAGTATCTTGAATGTTATATGTCAAGTTATCTATCTTTTCTTTATCTTGTTGTTGTTGTTGTTGTTAATTTTGTTATCTTTAAAGACTAGTGAAGCCGTGTGGGGCTACTTTCGATTCACTAGCATTCTTGTTCATCTTGTTGCTCTCTTGTTGTGTGCTGAAAACTGAAAATTGAACTTGTTATTCTTGTGTTGTTGGACTGAAATCCGAACCTACTTGTAGCTCTTGGTGTTGTTGGTTTGATCTTGTATCATTTGGTATCAAAGCAAGACCGGTTGTGTTCCAACATAACCCATCTTGGGCTAGTTCACGGTCTAAACAAGCAATACCAAAGGGAAGTTCTGAAAAATCTGTCCATTAAAAGTTGAAAACCGAGAATGATGTTGCATGTCTAGATCTAGGTGTTATTTTGCTTGTTTAGTGAGTTTCTAGTGTTGGTTTCTTTCTCACCAACACTAAGGTGTCTAGATCCGAAAGTTGAGCTTGAAAACTTGAACATTGAGTAGTGACTTGAAGTGGCCGAAGGTTGTATGTTGTTGATGAGCAAAAGAAAAATCGGTGGTTATGTGTTATGTGCTAAAGAAGTTGATGAAGTTTGTTGAGGTGTTCATCTTTTGAACTTGTTCATCTTGTTCATCTTGTTGTGTGCTCAAGTTGTAAGACAAGTTATAAAGTTGTTGTGAAAGACTTGCACCCCTCACCCTCTAGTCTTGTCAATCACTTTTCCCTAATTCAAGGAGCCTTGTTTTGTGGGATTGGTCAACCAAACACCACTTTCTTGAGTTTGAAAAGGTTGAAAGACTACAAGATTTTATTTTTCCCACCAAAACATTTTGCAAACTATAACAAGTTGTGTGAATATTAACACAAAACAAAACAAAAAAAAAAAAAAGATAAGAGGAACGGGTGGAACCATTGCATGCTGCCACGTCACTATAAGCTCAACTTAGGATATTCTTTGGTTGCAAATTGTTGATCCTTGGTTTCCCTTAATTGGTCCTAGAACTAATTAACAAACTAGTACATTCCTACTAGGTTGTCAACTAGTTCCTTGAACCGTTTGTTCGTGTCAACGATTATTTGAGTGCTTTTATTCGTTTGAATGAGTTGCTGATTTTTGATTCTAGTCCGGCAAGAATTCTTTGAGTCTTCAAACAAGAATCCATTCCGGATAAGAGCTCACTCATACCTTGAAAATTTCACGGTTACTAGCCAATTATACAACACTTGTGGAACACGAACTTGTGGTGAACTAAAGCGGATAATATCTTGACAATGGAAGGAGCTACGTCTCATAATGCGGATACTAATGCCCTTGATTCTATGAGGGTCACTCTTGAGGCCGTTACCCGGACACTTGAAAGGTTGAATTCTGAATTTGGGGCCGTGAGAGGGGACTTGGCAGCCATAAAGGGGGAAGTGTCGACTATTAGTGGGAGATTAGAACAAGTGGAGAGTCAAAGGAACTCTCGTCCTTCTACTCCTCTACACGTATCTACCAATGGTCATGATAGGACCTCCTCCGCAACCATCACCCCCGAAACAGTCCACCAAATGCTAAATGCACCCCAAGCTCCACTAAATACCGCAAGTCAAACTACCTATTTTCCTCCAAACCGAGACTCCACTAGACCACTACATTTCCAAGCCCCTCCAATTCCACAAGAGGGATTTGGACGACAAGTACCTCCACTAAATCCGAACCTTCCATTCCAAGCTCCATTAACCCAAAGACCGCAAATTCCAAATCCTCCGAATCAAAACGGCCAAGGCCGACCAGCCCACTTTGAAGGATACGGTAGAGGGGAGTATGAAGGAGATGGAGTCTTTGATGATGCTTATATGAGGGAGGAGGAGTTAAGAGGGGGTCGAGGAGAACCTAGGAGATACCGGGGGTATGGAGATAGGGGAAACCGACACCAAGAGAGAGACGTAGGCATCAACACCATCAAGTTGAGCCTACCCATCTTTAAGGGTGAAAGTGATCCCGAGGCCTACTTAACTTGGGAATCGGCTTGTGACAAAGTTTTCCAAGTTAATGACATCTCGGACGAAAAGAAGAGTTGCTACGCTATAGCTCACCTCGAGGGCTATGCTAACACTTGGTGGGAGTATGTTAAACGATTTGGTAATGAATTAGTCGATGGGCAGCCACCACCTTGGTTTCGGTTGAGGTATTTGATGAGACAACGATACCTTCCCGAGAGATATCGTCATGAGTTGCTTGCTAGGTTATATGGCTTGCGGCAAGGGGGCAAGAGTGTGATGGCCTATTTTGACGAGTTCCAACAACTCATGTTGAAACTTGATCATCGTGGGGAGCAAATCAGTCATGACATCATCCGGTTCAAGTGTGGGTTGAACAAAGAGATCTCCACTCATTTGACCCTTCATCGGTTTGAAACCATCGACGGTATATTCCAAGCGGCCCTAGAGATTGAAAGGGAACTTAAGGAGAGATCATCCTTCAAGGCAAGGGTACAAGCTCCCTCGGGTTGGCCCAAAAACAAGGACCAACCCGCCCCTACGAAGCTGCCCGAGTCCAAAACAGTCCACTACGAGTCCAAAACAGTCCCTAAATTCCCTCCGAAACCGGAGGCTCACAAATATCCCAACCCAAAGGGATTCCAATGCTTCAAGTGCCAAGGTTGGGGGCATAAGGCCAATGAATGTCCGAACCGGCGCAATGTGATCCTACGAGAAGGGAAAGTGTACTACCTTGGTGAGGAGGTGGTTTCCGAAAGGGGGGAGGATGAGGCCGAGCCTCAAGATGGAGAGGAAGCTGAAAATGGGCCGAATGATGATGAATTAGATGGTAGTGAAGATGCCTATCCACAAGAAGGGGAGTGTGTGGTTCCTAACTTTGTGGTTAGACGTGTCATGATTAGTAAGGCGATAGATGACCCGAGTCAAAGGGAAAATCTATTCCATACTAAGTGTCTTGTAAAGGGGAGTGTGTGCACCTTGGTGATTGATAGTGGTAGTTGTACGAATGTTGCGAGCCAAGCTATGGTAAGTTTCTTGAAGCTGCCAACTACACCACACACTAGTCCTTACAAGCTACAATGGTTGAACGATTGTGGTGAATTAAGGGTCGCAAGGCAATGTGTGATTCGGTTTAAGGTAGGAAACTACCACGATGAAGTGCTTTGTGACGTGATCCCAATGCAAGCATGTCACTTGTTGTTAGGTAGACCATGGCAATATGATAGGTCTACTAAACACGATGGGAGGTCCAACCGGTATACGCTTGAGAAGGATGGCCGAAAGGTCACACTTCACCCTCTTTCACCCTCCCAAGTACATGAGTGGCATCAAAAGATGAGAGAGTTAAAAGGAAAAGGAAAGGAAACCGGGAAAGGAGAAAAGGGGGGGGATGCCGTAGGTGAGGAAGTAGGGCCATCCGAATCTGTCCCAACAACAAAGGAGATGGAAAACGTAGTGATGTTGGCTAGGAGGAAAGAACTCTTCGTGGACCATGATGAAAACAAGCCGATGTTACTGTTGGCCCATTGTTTTAATACTAACCCCACTAATTCTTCCATTTCCCCTTTGATTTCTTGTGCGTTGCAGGAGTATGAAGATGTATTTCCTCAAGAACTTCCGCAAGGATTGCCCCCACTTCGGGGAATTGAGCACCAAATTGATTTGGTGCCGGGTTCACAACTTCCAAACAAACCGGCCTATAGGAGCAATCCCATGGACACTAAGGAGCTTGAGAGGCAAGTTGAGGAGCTTCTCAACAAGGGATACATCAAGGAAAGCATGAGTCCGTGTGCTGTTCCGGTGCTTTTGGTACCAAAGAAGGACGGAACTTGGCGCATGTGCGTCGATTGTAGAGCCATCAACAAAATCACTATAAGGTATCGTCATCCAATTCCTAGACTAGATGATATGTTAGATGAGCTCCACGGATCTTGTTTGTTTTCTAAAGTGGACCTTAGGAGCGGCTATCACCAAATTCGCATGCAACCCGGTGATGAGTGGAAGACCGCATTCAAGACCAAATTCGGTCTATATGAGTGGCTGGTCATGCCCTTCGGCCTTACCAATGCTCCTAGCACATTTATGAGGCTAATGAATCATGTAATGAAGCCTTATATTGGAAAGTTTGTGGTGGTTTACTTTGATGATGTGTTGGTGTATAGTAAATCTATTAATGATCATGTAATGCATTTGAGATGTGTGTTTGATGTGCTCCGAAAGGAGAAGCTGTATGCCAACATGGAGAAGTGTTCTTTTGGTGTTGATAAAGTTATATTCTTGGGTTTTGTCGTGAGCTCACGGGGTGTGGAAGTGGACGATTCCAAGATAGACTCTATCCGAAGTTGGCCGACCCCTAAAACTATTGGAGAAATCCGAAGTTTCCACGGGTTGGCAAGCTTTTATAGGAGGTTTGTCAAAGGATTTAGTTCCATAGCAGCCCCCTTGACCGAGGTAATTAGAAAGGACGGACCCTTTAAATGGGGTGATGAGCAAGCTAGGGCTTTTGAGGCCTTGAAAGCTACGCTCATCTCGGCGCCTTTATTGCAATTGCCCGATTTTGATAAGATGTTTGAAATAGAGTGTGATGCTAGTAAGGTTGGTATCGGGGCTGTTTTGATGCAAGAAGGTAAGCCCGTTGCTTATTTCAGTGAAAAGCTCAAAGGGGCAACTCTTAATTACTCAACTTATGATTTGGAGTTGTACGCCCTTGTTAGAGCTTTGGGAAATTGGCAACATTATTTGTGGCCTAAGGAGTTTGTGATACGAACGGATCATGAGTCGTTGAAACACCTTAAGAGCCAAGACAAGTTGAATAGGCGTCATGCTAAGTGGATTGAGTTCATCGAGACTTTCCCTTATGTAATTCATTACAAAAGGGGAAAGGAAAATGTTGTTGCCGATGCCTTGTCTAGGAAGCATGTGCTTGTTGCTACCTTGTCTTCGAAATTGATGGGTTTTGAGAGCTTGCGGTTGTTGTATCCCGAGGATCCTACCTTTGCTCCTATTTTTAGGGAATGCGAAGAGTGGGGAAGGGACCGTTGGCTCAAGGAGAATAACCATTCCTCCTACTCTCGGTTCGATGGGTATTTGTTCAAAGGGAGGAGGTTGTGTGTTCCTTCTAGTTCTTGGAGGGAATTATTTGTGAGGGAGGCCCATGACGGAGGCCTCATGGGTCACTTTGGGGTAGACAAGACCCTCGGAATCTTAGAGGAGAACTTCTATTGGCCCAAAATGCGCAAAGACGTCACTAAAATTTGTAGTCAATGCGTGGCCTGCCGGAGTGCGAAATCTCGTCTCTTACCCCAAGGATTATACACCCCACTCCCTACTCCCCTTAGGCCTTGGTTGGACATCTCGATGGATTTTGTTTTGGGGCTGCCAAGGACTAGAAAGGGCCGAGATAGCATTTTTGTTATTGTTGATAGATTCTCTAAAATGGCTCATTTTATTCCATGTACTAAAACCGAGGATGCTAGTAGTGTAGCTTCATTATTTGTTGAACATGTTGTCAAGCTTCACGGGGGTACCGAGGACTATTGTGAGCGATAGGGACTCCAAGTTCCTAAGTCTCTTTTGGAAGTCCATGTGGGGTAGGCTTGTAACGAAGTTACTTTTCTCCACGTCTTGCCACCCACAAACCGATGGCCAAACGGAGGTAGTAAATAGAACCTTAGGGTCTATGCTACGTTCTATGGTTAAAGGTAAACTGACTTCATGGGAAGATCACCTACCCTTAGTGGAATTTGCCTACAACCGGGTAATACATTCGAGCACGGGAATGACTCCCTTTGAATGTGTTTACGGCCTGAATCCCCTTACCCCTTTAGATCTCACTCCTTTGTCTAGTGATCTCATGACCAGCTTAGATGGAAACAAAAGAGCCGAGGCAATGAAGAAAATGCATGAGACGGTGCGGATCATGCTTGAAAAGAAGAATCAAGAGATTGCCAAAAGGGCAAACAAAGGGAGAAGAAGGCTTGTGCTTGAACCCGGAGATTGGGTGTGGGTGCATCTTCGAAAAGACCGGTTTCCAGCTCATAGGAAGTCCAAATTGCTGCCAAGGGGTGATGGTCCTTTCCAAGTACTTGAGAGGATCAATGACAACGCCTACAAGATTGACCTCCCACCGGAATATCAAGTGCACAACACTTTCAACGTTGGTGATCTCTCCCTCGTGGATGCGGTTGAAGATGACCAAATGCTGAATTTGAGGCCAAATTCCTCTCAAGATGGAGAGGATGATACGGTTAGGACAGCCACACGGCCTTTCACACGAAGCCAAGCTCGGGAATTACAAAAACTCCAAGCTTTGTTCATGCAAATGGCCGTGTGTGAGTTGGTGATTGAACCAACCAAGGACTTAAACATTTTTATGTGTGAAGAGGGGACCTAATGTGTAATAAACTACTCTCCAAGGTTGGCACAAGAAGCAAGGGCGGATGAGTCATTTTACCCCTTTCCTTTTGTAGTATAAATAGAAGATGTGAGAGAGTTATTAGATAGTTTTTGAAATCTGATTTTTGTAACCTAAAATATCACAACATTTCCTCTCTCTTCCACTCTTGGAGCCGCCTCCAACATCTCACAAGTAGAGGAATACTTGTGTTGTATCTTTGGCTAGAAACAAGGGTTTTGAGGTCTTTGAGTGCCTCTTGGTCCTTGTAAGAACTTGGTGTTTACATTCACTAGACTTAGGGTCCTCTCTTGAGGTTAGGGTTCTTAGTATCTTGAATGTTATATGTCAAGTTATCTATCTTTTCTTTATCTTGTTGTTGTTGTTGTTGTTAATTTTGTTATCTTTAAAGACTAGTGAAGCCGTGTGGGGCTACTTTCGATTCACTAGCATTCTTGTTCATCTTGTTGCTCTCTTGTTGTGTGCTGAAAACTGAAAATTGAACTTGTTATTCTTGTGTTGTTGGACTGAAATCCGAACCTACTTGTAGCTCTTGGTGTTGTTGGTTTGATCTTGTATCAAATCTTGTTTGTTCATTTTGTAGGTTTAAAAGGTGATATAAGGGGAATATGTCTTCGATAGCCGGGGATTATTGTGACTACAACATGGGAGACTATGATTGTAGTAAAGGGTTTTATGGCTATGAAGTTGAGGGAGATTGCGGAGGCTATGAAAATAGCCATGATCGAGACTTGGGCAGATTTGAAAGTTACTGTTTTAAGGGAGAAAATGAGGTGAATGAAGTGCCTAGTGCTTATGGTAACTTTGGAGATGATGTAGGACCTCGTGATGGATCTTATGATGATGTTGGGGCATGTGAGGAGTCTTACACTTCTTACTCCGAACCTAGATTTGGTGTTAGGTATAACCCTTTTGTTTGCAAAGCTTATGAGAGCTATGATGAGGGTACACGTGAGGAGTATGAAGATCCATATTCTCCACCTTGTAGTACTTCTTATCAAAGTCGATATAGTGTGAATGGTTATACTAGCTCTAGTGGAGGTTGTCCAATGAGAAGAAGAGGGTATGCATCTCCAAAAATAAGGGGTACTCGTATGCCTTACAATGTAGATCCAAGAAGGAGTGTACACTCCGGAAAGGTGACCATGTGTGGGATACCGGGCTGCCTCATTGAGCTAAATGATAGGTACCATAGAAACTACATTGTTCCATCCATGGTTGACTACTTGGGGTTGTTTCGTGAGCCTTTACTTGTTCCATACTTCTTGGACGGGTTTAAGGTTACCGAGAGGGTCAAGGTTGTCTTCTCCAATTTGAATACCATGAGGTGTGGTGCGATATTCTTTCATTGACATATGGTCATGTATGCTTAGGTGCCAATTGGTTTGCACAACATAGAGTTCCAAACGTGCAAAATTGGCCAAATATTATAAGAGACCAGTGGGGGAATCACCTCATGACTTACTTGCTGCCTAAGCCACGAAGAGAAATGCCTACCTACTCCAATCCGAATTATTATGAGAGACAAAAGATTGAGAGGAGTAAGGGAGTGCAGGGTGGTAATCCGAGAGTGGAAAAAGGAGAGGTTGTGTGGAGCAAAGTAAGAGGATTACCACCAAACTATGCTAACATTGGTTGTCCTTCTATTTCTAAGGACATTTGTGTAGGTACCAACATGGCAAGCGAAGAAGAACAATGCCAAAAGGAAGTTGCTGCCCAAACTTTTGGAGGACCTTCACACCATGACAAAGAAGAATCTACTCAAGGACTTCAAGGTAAAATGGCAAACTCTTACACTTTTGTACATGTGAATGATAATTGTGTGGCTAGTAGCCCATTGAGTGTGAGTTGTAGCTTGCCTATATGTGAGTGTATTGTTTCTTTGCCACTTGATGATGATGTACATGTTGTGAGTGTGGATACACTAGTTGATCCTATTGATGACCGAATAGACTCTTCTTGTAAGATCGATTTATGTCCACCTAGTGTTGAAACCATTATGTTGAATGAAAGTACGTTATCTTCTGAAATTTGTGTTGATCAACTTATGTGTGAAAATTACCCACACTTGAGGATGTGTATGATGTAATTAATGAACCTCAAGTATGTGATGATGTTGAAAATGTTGATCAAAGTGAGAATGAACCCGAGAGCTCTTCTTGGGATAATGTTGTGTTTGAAACATCCTTGAAACTTGATGTTGATCATTTAGAGAGTGAGGAACTTGCTTGTTCCAAATCTGTCCGTGAGGTAGATCACACTCTTTTTATGTATAATGTCTTGTTTGAAGATGATTTAAACACTCCTAATGAACCTAGTGGTGAAAATGATGGTATAGCTTGCCTTGGAAGCTATAGCCTATATGCTAACCCACTATGGTGTGACAACATTCCTCCTAGAGAGGGAAATCTCTTCTTGGAAGATGAGAGAACTCTTAAGGGTAAGGAATGTGTAGTTGCGGAAGCTACTTCTTCTTCTACTTTGTGTGATTTCATTATTGAGAGTACTCATGGTGATTATTGGGAAACTAATAGTGAGTACACACATGAGAGCACCTTAGTAGAAGCCGATTTGAGTGATACTTTTCTCTACTCTCTATTAGCTTTGGATGATATGTATGTTATTGTAGAAAGTATGTCATTTAGTTTGGGTGTAGACCACGGGAAAGGGAAGTATTGTCGAGACCCGTGTCTATGGCCACTTTTCCCATTTGACCCCGGTGCCAAATTTAGAAATGGTGATGCTGGTGCACCAAACTTGCTGCTTGGTCTACATGACAAGCAAAGTGTCACTCTTGATGTATCCTATAACCAAATCCTTTGTACATCTTTTATTGAGTTTTTAATATTCCTTTCAAAGGATTCTTGGTTATATTGCAAATATGTGCAACCTTGGCATGTTGAGATGATTTGTTATGCTAATCCTAACCCTCATGCCATGAGGAGTTTGCATTTGTTGGTCCTCTTTTCGGTTTTGCAAGGTTTGGATTCGAGGTCGAATCCTTTTCAAGAAGGGGAGGATGATACGGGACAAATGGCCATCTTATCTTTTGATGACATTTTTGGAGGCCAACACATAGAGACTCAAGACTTGGTCACCTCGAGAAAACAAGAACATGCATGGAGGACCCATTTTGAGCATAACTTAAAGCAATCTCGCATGTGGAAGATTGCTTGGAGAATTTAAGGTTGAGGACTCACGGTTTTGGACCTTAATTAAGGGTATTTTGGACATTACACATGGTGTATTTACACACCATGGCCGCCCCTCTCATTAAGGGCAAAGTGGTCTTGTTATCTTCATTTGTAATATATTATAAATAGGCCTCCTTAGTCTTATTTTCACTAGATTTTGAAGGATGAAGAATTGAAAGACATAACTTCTCTCTTTTGAGAGTGTAACACCTTAGTTGTAGGACTTGGAAAAGTCATCCTTAGCATAGGGCTTGGAAAAGCCAATATTGATCTTTGCTTGGAAACGGTAGATCTTGAGGCGAGTTCATTCCCTTGGTGGTCTCCGTAAGAGTGTGGTTTTGATTGTTACATTCATTAGGGGTTAGTGTTGAAATACACTTGGTTCTTAATCTTGTAATAATCTTGGTCTCATGATACAAGATCAAACCAACAACACCAAGAGCTACAAGTAGGTTCGGATTTCAGTCCAACAACACAAGAATAACAAGTTCCATTTTCAGTTTTCAGCACACAACAAGAGAGCAAATAGATGAACAAGAATGCTAGTGAATCGAAAGTAGCCCCACACGGCTTCACTAGTCTTTAAAGATAACAAAATTAACAACAACAACAACAACAAGATAAAGAAAAGATAGATAACTTGACATATAACATTCAAGATACTAAGAACCCTAACATCAAGAGAGGACCCTAAGTCTAGAGAATGTAAACACCAAGTTCTTACAAGGACCAAGAGGCACTCAAAGACCCCAAAACCCTTGTTTCTAGCCAAAGATACAACACAAGTATTCCTCTACTTGTGAGATGTTGGAGGCGGCTCCAAGAGTGGAAGAGAGAGAGAAATTGTTGTGATATTTTAGGTTACAAAATCAGATTTCAAAAACTACTAATAACTCTCTCACATCTTCTATTTATACTACAAAAGGAAAGGGGTAAAATGACTTATCCGCCCTTGCTTCTTGTGCCAACCTTGGAGAGTAGTTTATTACACATTAGGACCCCTCTTCACACATAAAAACGTTTAAGTCCTTGGTTGGTTCAATCACCAACTCACACACGGCCATTTGCATGAACAAAGCTTGGAGTTTTTGTAATTCCCGAGCTTGGCTTCGTGTGAAAGGCCGTGTGGCTGTCCTAACCGTATCATCCTCTCCATCTTGAGAGGAATTTGGCCTCAAATTCAGCATTTGGTCATCTTCAACCGCATCCACGAGGGAGAGATCACCAACGTTGAAAGTGTTGTGCACTTGATATTCCGGTGGAAGGTCAATCTTGTAGGCGTTGTCATTGATCCTCTCAAGTACTTGGAAAGGACCATCACCCCTTGGCAGCAATTTGGACTTCCTATGAGCTGGAAACCGGTCTTTTCGAAGATGCACCCACACCCAATCTCCGGGTTCAAGCACAAGCCTTCTTCTCCCTTTGTTTGCCCTTTTGGCAATCTCTTGATTCTTCTTTTCAAGCTTGATCCGCACCGTCTCATGCATTTTCTTCATTGCCTCGGCTCTTTTGCTTCCATCTAAGCTGGTCATGAGATCACTAGACAAAGGAGTGAGATCTAAAGGGGTAAGGGGATTCAGGCCGTAAACACATTCAAAGGGAGTCATTCCCGTGCTCGAATGTATTACCCGGTTGTAGGCAAATTCCACTAAGGGTAGGTGATCTTCCCATGAAGTCAGTTTACCTTTAACCATAGAACGTAGCATAGACCCTAAGGTTCTATTTACTACCTCCGTTTGGCCATCGGTTTGTGGGTGGCAAGACGTGGAGAAAAGTAACTTCGTTCCAAGCCTACCCCACATGGACTTCCAAAAGAGACTTAGGAACTTGGAGTCCCTATCGCTCACAATAGTCCTCGGTACCCCGTGAAGCTTGACAACATGTTCAACAAATAATGAAGCTACACTACTAGCATCCTCGGTTTTAGTACATGGAATAAAATGAGCCATTTTAGAGAATCTATCAACAATAACAAAAATGCTATCTCGGCCCTTTCTAGTCCTTGGCAGCCCCAAAACAAAATCCATCGAGATGTCCAACCAAGGCCTAAGGGGAGTAGGGAGTGGGGTGTATAATCCTTGGGGTAAGAGACGAGATTTCGCACTCCGGCAGGCCACGCATTGACTACAAATTTTAGTGACGTCTTTGCGCATTTTGGGCCAATAGAAGTTCTCCTCTAAGATTCCGAGGGTCTTGTCTACCCCAAAGTGACCCATGAGGCCTCCGTCATGGGCCTCCCTTACAAATAATTCCCTCCAAGAACTAGAAGGAACACACAACCTCCTCCCTTTGAACAAATACCCATCGAACCGAGAGTAGGAGGAATGGTTATTCTCCTTGAGCCAACGGTCCCTTCCCCACTCTTCGCATTCCCTAAAAATAGGAGCAAAGGTAGGATCCTCGGGATACAACAACCGCAAGCTCTCAAAACCCATCAATTTCGAAGACAAGGTAGCAACAAGCACATGCTTCCTAGACAAGGCATCGGCAACAACATTTTCCTTTCCCCTTTTGTAATGAATTACATAAGGGAAAGTCTCGATGAACTCAATCCACTTAGCATGACGCCTATTCAACTTGTCTTGGCTCTTAAGGTGTTTCAACGACTCATGATCCGTTCGTATCACAAACTCCTTAGGCCACAAATAATGTTGCCAATTTCCCAAAGCTCTAACAAGGGCGTACAACTCCAAATCATAAGTTGAGTAATTAAGAGTTGCCCCTTTGAGCTTTTCACTGAAATAAGCAACGGGCTTACCTTCTTGCATCAAAACAGCCCCGATACCAACTTTACTAGCATCACACTCTATTTCAAACATCTTATCAAAATCGGGCAATTGCAATAAAGGCGCCGAGATGAGCGTAGCTTTCAAGGCCTCAAAAGCCCTAGCTTGCTCATCACCCCATTTAAAGGGTCCGTCCTTTCTAATTACCTCGGTCAAGGGGGCTGCTATGGAACTAAATCCTTTGACAAACCTCCTATAAAAGCTTGCCAACCCGTGGAAACTTCGGATTTCTCCAATAGTTTTAGGGGTCGGCCAACTTCGGATAGAGTCTATCTTAGAATCGTCCACTTCCACACCCCGTGAGCTCACGACAAAACCCAAGAATATAACTTTATCAACACCAAAAGAACACTTCTCCATGTTGGCATACAGCTTCTCCTTTCGGAGCACATCAAACACACATCTCAAATGCATTACATGATCATTAATAGATTTACTATACACCAACACATCATCAAAGTAAACCACCACAAACTTTCCAATATAAGGCTTCATTACATGATTCATTAGCCTCATAAATGTGCTAGGAGCATTGGTAAGGCCGAAGGGCATGACCAGCCACTCATATAGACCGAATTTGGTCTTGAATGCGGTCTTCCACTCATCACCGGGTTGCATGCGAATTTGGTGATAGCCGCTCCTAAGGTCCACTTTAGAAAACAAACAAGATCCGTGGAGCTCATCTAACATATCATCTAGTCTAGGAATTGGATGACGATACCTTATAGTGATTTTGTTGATGGCTCTACAATCGACGCACATGCGCCAAGTTCCGTCCTTCTTTGGTACCAAAAGCACCGGAACAGCACACGGACTCATGCTTTCCTTGATGTATCCCTTGTTGAGAAGCTCCTCAACTTGCCCCTCAAGCTCCTTAGTGTCCATGGGATTGCTCCTATAGGCCGGTTTGTTTGGAAGTTGTGAACCCGGCACCAAATCAATTTGGTGCTCAATTCCCCGAAGTGGGGGCAATCCTTGCGGAAGTTCTTGAGGAAATACATCTTCATACTCCTGCAACGCACAAGAAATCAAAGGGGAAATGGAAGAATTAGTGGGGTTAGTATTAAAACAATGGGCCAACAGTAACATCGGCTTGTTTTCATCATGGTCCACGAAGAGTTCTTTCCTCCTAGCCAACATCACTACGTTTTCCATCTCCTTTGTGGTTGGGACAGATTCGGATGGCCCTACTTCCTTACCTACGGCATCCCCCCCCTTTTCTCCTTTCCCGGTTTCCTTTCCCTTTCCTTTTAACTCTCTCATCTTTTGATGCCACTCATGTACTTGGGAGGGTGAAAGAGGGTGAAGTGTGACCTTTCGGCCATCCTTCTCAAGCGTATACCGGTTGGACCTCCCATCGTGTTTAGTAGACCTATCATATTGCCATGGTCTACCTAACAACAAGTGACATGCTTGCATTGGGATCACGTCACAAAGCACTTCATCGTGGTAGTTTCCTACCTTAAACCGAATCACACATTGCCTTGCGACCCTTAATTCACCACAATCGTTCAACCATTGTAGCTTGTAAGGACTAGTGTGTGGTGTAGTTGGCAGCTTCAAGAAATTTACCATAGCTTGGCTCGCAACATTCGTACAACTACCACTATCAATCACCAAGGTGCACACACTCCCCTTTACAAGACACTTAGTATGGAATAGATTTTCCCTTTGACTCGGGTCACCTATCGCCTTACTAATCATGACATGTCTAACCACAAAGTTAGGAACCACACACTCCCCTTCTTGTGGATAGGCATCTTCACTACCATCTAATTCATCATCATTCGGCCCATTTTCAGCTTCCTCTCCATCTTGAGGCTCGGCCTCATCCTCCCCCCTTTCGGAAACCACCTCCTCACCAAGGTAGTACACTTTCCCTTCTCGTAGGATCACATTGCGCCGGTTCGGACATTCATTGGCCTTATGCCCCCAACCTTGGCACTTGAAGCATTGGAATCCCTTTGGGTTGGGATATTTGTGAGCCTCCGGTTTCGGAGGGAATTTAGGGACTGTTTTGGACTCGTAGTGGACTGTTTTGGGCTCGGGCAGCTTCGTAGGGGCGGGTTGGTCCTTGTTTTTGGGCCAACCCGAGGGAGCTTGTACCCTTGCCTTGAAGGATGATCTCTCCTTAAGTTCCCTTTCAATCTCTAGGGCCGCTTGGAATATACCGTCGATGGTTTCAAACCGATGAAGGGTCAAATGAGTGGAGATCTCTTTGTTCAACCCACACTTGAACCGGATGATGTCATGACTGATTTGCTCCCCACGATGATCAAGTTTCAACATGAGTTGTTGGAACTCGTCAAAATAGGCCATCACACTCTTGCCCCCTTGCCGCAAGCCATATAACCTAGCAAGCAACTCATGACGATATCTCTCGGGAAGGTATCGTTGTCTCATCAAATACCTCAACCGAAACCAAGGTGGTGGCTGCCCATCGACTAATTCATTACCAAATCGTTTAACATACTCCCACCAAGTGTTAGCATAGCCCTCGAGGTGAGCTATAGCGTAGCAACTCTTCTTTTCGTCCGAGATGTCATTAACTTGGAAAACTTTGTCACAAGCCGATTCCCAAGTTAAGTAGGCCTCGGGATCACTTTCACCCTTAAAGATGGGTAGGCTCAACTTGATGGTGTTGATGCCTACGTCTCTCTCTTGGTGTCGGTTTCCTCTATCTCCATACCCCCGGTATCTCCTAGGTTCTCCTCGACCCCCTCTTAACTCCTCCTCCCTCATATAAGCATCATCAAAGGCTCCATCTCCTTCATACTCCCCTCTACCGTATCCTTCAAAGTGGGCTGGTCGGCCTTGGCCGTTTTGAGTCGGAGGATTTGGAATTTGCGGTCTTTGGGTTAATGGAGCTTGGAATGGAAGGTTCGGATTTAGTGGAGGTACTTGTCGTCCAAATCCCTCTTGTGGAATTGGAGGGGCTTGGAAATGTAGTGGTCTAGTGGAGTCTCGGTTTGGAGGAAAATAGGTAGTTTGACTTGCGGTATTTAGTGGAGCTTGGGGTGCATTTAGCATTTGGTGGACTGTTTCGGGGGTGATGGTTGCGGAGGAGGTCCTATCATGACCATTGGTAGATACGTGTAGAGGAGTAGAAGGACGAGAGTTCCTTTGACTCTCCACTTGTTCTAATCTCCCACTAATAGTCGACACTTCCCCCTTTATGGCTGCCAAGTCCCCTCTCACGGCCCCAAATTCAGAATTCAACCTTTCAAGTGTCCGGGTAACGGCCTCAAGAGTGACCCTCATAGAATCAAGGGCATTAGTATCCGCATTATGAGACGTAGCTCCTTCCATTGTCAAGATATTATCCGCTTTAGTTCACCACAAGTTCGTGTTCCACAAGTGTTGTATCTTTGGCTAGTAACCGTGAAATTTTCAAGGTATGAGTGAGCTCTTATCCGGAATGGATTCTTGTTTGAAGACTCAAAGAATTCTTGCCGGACTAGAATCAAAAATCAGCAACTCATTCAAACGAATAAAAGCACTCAAATAATCGTTGACACGAACAAACGGTTCAAGGAACTAGTTGACAACCTAGTAGGAATGTACTAGTTTGTTAATTAGTTCTAGGACCAATTAAGGGAAACCAAGGATCAACAATTTGCAACCAAAGAATATCCTAAGTTGAGCTTATAGTGACGTGGCAGCATGCAATGGTTCCACCCGTTCCTCTTATCTTTTTTTTTTGTTTTTGTTTTGTGTTAATATTCACACAACTTGTTATAGTTTGCAAAATGTTTTGGTGGGAAAAATAAAATCTTGTAGTCTTTCAACCTTTTCAAACTCAAGAAAGTGGTGTTTGGTTGACCAATCCCACAAAACAAGGCTCCTTGAATTAGGGAAAAGTGATTGACAAGACTAGAGGGTGAGGGGTGCAAGTCTTTCACAACAACTTTATAACTTGTCTTACAACTTGAGCACACAACAAGATGAACAAGATGAACAAGTTCAAAAAAATGAACACCCCAACAAACTTCATCAACTTCTTTAGCACATAACACATAACCACCGATTTTCTTTTGCTCATCAACAACATACAACCTTCGGCCACTTCAAGTCACTACTCCATGTTCAAGTTTTTTTTTCAAGCTCAACTTTCGGATTTAGACACCTTAGTGTTGGTGAGAAAGAAACCAACACTAGAAACTCACTAAACAAGCAAAATAACGCCTAGGTCTAGACATGCAACATCATTCTCGGTTTTCAACTTTTAATGGACAGATTTTTCAGAACTTCCCTTTGGTATTGCTTGTTTAGACCGTGAACTAGCCCAAGATGGGTTATGTTGGAACACAACCGGTCTTGCTTTGATACCAAATGATACAAGATCAAACCAACAACACCAAGAGCTACAAGTAGGTTCGGATTTCAGTCCAACAACACAAGAATAACAAGTTCCATTTTCAGTTTTCAGCACACAACAAGAGAGCAAATAGATGAACAAGAATGCTAGTGAATCGAAAGTAGCCCCACACGGCTTCACTAGTCTTTAAAGATAACAAAATTAACAACAACAACAACAACAAGATAAAGAAAAGATAGATAACTTGACATATAACATTCAAGATACTAAGAACCCTAACATCAAGAGAGGACCCTAAGTCTAGAGAATGTAAACACCAAGTTCTTACAAGGACCAAGAGGCACTCAAAGACCCCAAAACCCTTGTTTCTAGCCAAAGATACAACACAAGTATTCCTCTACTTGTGAGATGTTGGAGGCGGCTCCAAGAGTGGAAGAGAGAGAGAAATTGTTGTGATATTTTAGGTTACAAAATCAGATTTCAAAAACTACTAATAACTCTCTCACATCTTCTATTTATACTACAAAAGGAAAGGGGTAAAATGACTTATCCGCCCTTGCTTCTTGTGCCAACCTTGGAGAGTAGTTTATTACACATTAGGACCCCTCTTCACACATAAAAACGTTTAAGTCCTTGGTTGGTTCAATCACCAACTCACACACGGCCATTTGCATGAACAAAGCTTGGAGTTTTTGTAATTCCCGAGCTTGGCTTCGTGTGAAAGGCCGTGTGGCTGTCCTAACCGTATCATCGTCTCACTATCTATCTTTATTTTTCTTGCAAATCGTGTATGTGTTGTGTAGTGGACTGTTTTGGGGTCTTCGTTGAATCCGAAACTTGTATTATTGTTGTTCATCTTGTTCATCACGTTTTGTAACTGTTTTGGTGTTAAAATATACTCTTGTATCTTGTGTTCTTGTTGTTGGTAGCGAATCCGAGTGAGGTCTCCATCTTGGTCCTCGAATCCTTAAGATTAGTGGACTGATTTGGTGTTTGTTTCGTGCTTCCCTTGTCAATCCCGTATCAGGAATTGAGCACCAAATTGATTTGGTGCCGGGTTCACAACTTCCAAACAAACCGGCCTATAGGAGCAATCCCATGGACACTAAGGAGCTTTACAAGTTGAGGAGCTTCTCAACAAGGGATACATCAAGGAAAGCATGAGTCCGTGTGCTGTTCCGGTGCTTTTGGTACCGAAGAAGGACGGAACTTGGCCCATGTGCGTCGATTGTAGAGCCATCAACAAAATCACTATAAGGTATCGTCATCCAATCCCTAGACTAGATGATATGTTAGATGAGCTCCATGGATCTTGTTTGTTTTCTAAAGCGGACCTTAGGAGTGGCTATCACCAAATTCGCATGCAACCCGGTGATGAGTGGAAGACCGCATTCAAGACCAAATTCGGTCTATATGAGTGGCTGGTCATGCCCTTCGGCCTTACCAATGCTCCTAGCACCTTTATGAGGCTAATGAATCATGTAATGAAGCCTTATATTGGAAAGTTTGTGGTGGTTTACTTTGATGATGTGTTGGTGTATAGTAAATCTATTGATGATCGTGTAATGCATTTGAGATGTGTGTTTGATGTGCTCCGAAAGGAGAAGCTGTATGCCAACATGGAGAAGTGTTCTTTTGGTGTTGATAAGGTTATATTCTTGGGTTTTGTCGTGAGCTCAAGGGGTGTGGAAGTGGACGATTCCAAGATAGACTCTATTCGAAGTTGGCCGACCCCTAAAACTATTGGAGAAATCCGAAGTTTCCACGGGTTGGCAAGCTTTTATAGGAGGTTTTTCAAAGGATTTAGTTCCATAGAAGCCCCCTTGACCGAGGTAATTAGAAAGGACGGACCTTTTAAATGGGGTGATGAGCAGGCTAGGGCTTTTGAGGCCTTGAAAGCTACGCTCATCTCGGCGCCTTTATTGCAATTGCCCGATTTTGATAAGATGTTTGAAATAGAGTGTGATGCTAGTAAGGTTGGTATCGGGGCTGTTTTGATGCAAGAAGGTAAGCCCGTTGCTTATTTCAGTGAAAAGCTCAAAGGGGCAACTCTTAATTACTCAACTTATGATTTGGAGTTGTACGCCCTTGTTAGAGCTTTGGGAAATTGGCAACATTATTTGTGGCCTAAGGAGTTTGTGATACGAACGGATCATGAGTCGTTGAAACACCTTAAGAGCCAAGACAAGTTGAATAGGCGTCATGCTAAGTGGATTGAGTTCATCGAGACTTTCCCTTATATAATTCATTACAAAAGGGGAAAGGAAAATGTTGTTGCCGATGCCTTGTCTAGGAAGCATGTGCTTGTTGCTACCTTGTCTTCGAAATTGATGGGTTTTGAGATCTTGCGGTTGTTGTATCCCGAGGATCCTACCTTTGCTCCTATTTTTAGGGAATGAGAAGAGTGGGGAAGGGACCGTTGGCTTAAGGAGAATGACCATTCCTCCTACTCTCGGTTCGATGGGTATTTGTTCAAAGGGAGGAGGTTGTGTGTTACTTCTAGTTCTTGGAGGGAATTATTTGTGAGGGAGGCCCATGACGGAGGCCTCATGGGGCACTTTGGGGTAGACAAGACCTTCGGAATCTGAGAGGAGAACTTCTATTGGCCCAAAATGCGCAAAGACGTCACTAAAATTTGTAGTCAATGCGTGGCCTGCCGGAGTGCGAAATCTCGTCTCCTACCTCAAGGATTATACACCCCACTCCCTACTCCCCTTAGACCTTGGTTGGACATTTCGATGGATTTTGTTTTGGGGCTGCCAAGGACTAGAAAGGGCCGAGATAGCATTTTTGTTATTGTTGATAGATTCTCTAAAATGGCTCATTTTATTCCATGTGCTAAAACCGAGGATGCTCGTAGTGCAGCTTCATTATTTGTTGAACATGTTGTAAAGCTTCACGGGGTCCCGAGGACTATTGTGAGCGATAGGGACTCCAAGTTCCTAAGTCTCTTTTGGAAGTCCATGTGGGGTAGGCTTGGAACGAAGTTACTTTTCTCCACGTCTTGCCACCCACAAACCGATGGCCAAACGGAGGTAGTAAATAGAACCTTAGGGTCTATGCTACGTTCTATGGTTAAAGGTAAACTGACTTCATGGGAAGATCACCTACCCTTGGTGGAATTTGCATACAACCGAGTAATACATTCGAGCACGGGAATAACTCCCTTTGAATGTGTTTACGGCCTGAATCCCCTTACCCCTTTAGATCTCACTCCTTTGTCTAGTGATCTCATGACCAGCTTAGATGGAAATAAAAGAGCCGAGGCAATGAAGAAAATGCATGAGACGGTGCGGATCAATCTTGAAAAGAAGAACCAAGAGGTTACAAAAAGGGTAAACAAAGGGAGAAGAAGGCTTGTGCTTGAACCCGGAGATTGGGTGTGGGTGCATCTTCGAAAGGATCGGTTTCCAGCTCAAAGGAAGTCCAAATTGCTGCCAAGGGGTGATGGTCCTTTCCAAGTACTTGAGAGAATCAATGACAATGCCTACAAGATTGACCTTCCACCGGAATATCAAGTCCACAACACTTTCAACGTTGGTGATCTCTCCCTCGTGGATGCGGTTGAAGATGACCAAATGCTGAATTTGAGGTCAAATTCCTCTCAAGATGGAGAGGATGATACGGTTGGGGCAGCCTCCACAGGTACACGGCCTTTCACACGAAGCCAAGCTCGGGAATTACAAGAACTCCAAGCTTTGTTCATGCAAATGGCCGCGTGTGAGTTGGTGATTGAACCAACCAAGGACCTAAACGTTTTTATGTGTGAAGAGAGGTCTTAATGTGTAATAAACTACTCTTCAAGGTTGGCACAAGAAGCAAGGGCGGATGGGTCATTTTACCCCTTTTGTTTGTAGTATAAATAGAACATGTTGGAGAGTTATTCCTTAGTTTTTGAATGCTGATTTTGTAACCTAAAAACACTAAACATTTCGTCTCTCTTCCACTCTTAGAAGCCGTCCCTATTATCTCACAAGTAGAGGGATACTTGTGTTGTCTCTTTGGCTAGAAACAAGGGTTTTGAGGTCGTTGAGTGCCTCTTGGTCCTCGTAAGAACTTGGTGTTTATATTCATTAGACTTAGGGTCCTCTCTTGATGTAGGGTTCTTAGTTTCTTGAATATTATATGTCAAGTTATCTATCTTTCTTTATCTTGTTGTTGTTGTTGATTTTGTTATCTTAAAGTCTAGTGAAGCCGTGTGGGGCTCTTTTCGATTCACTAACATTGTTATCTATCTTGTTGTTCTTGTGTTGTTGGACTGAAAAACCGAAACTTAAACTTGTTGTTCTTGTGTTGTTGGACTGAAATCCGAGCCTACTTGAAGCTCTTGGTGTTGTTGGTTTGATTTCGTATCACCCGCTGACTCTGCACCATCACTATCAGTATTATCGGTAGACCAATCAGTAGGGGCCTTATACGCACTATCCATCCTAGCTTATTCAAAAATTTATCTCTTTGCTTCTCTCTCTTCACCATCTTCACATGTGACTTCTTGAGATCCCTATGTGATCCTACTAAGAATGAGTAGGCTCTCTCTAATTCGGCAACAGTGGCTCCCTGCTTCTTCTTCTCCTCATAGTATATGTCATAGTCCAATCGAGTCACATATGAGTGATGGGTGGTAGATGGATCTCCTGGTCCCTGAGGAAATCTGGACACTAGCTCCCTAACTTTCTTTATCTAACTTGAGATGTCATCGAGGGGGTTGGCTGACGAAGGTTTACAAGAATCCGTGTCCTGCTAGACTGATTTTCCGGAGTTCGTCTTTATTTTTTTGCTCTGACCTGGGTCATCCTCATCCCTAAATTTTAAGTGGAAAGATACGGCCACCTGGGTGCACCTAAGTATCTATAGTATACACCTCTACTTTAGTCGTCTTGCAAAGCTCAGTGATAAGGTAAGGGAAAAGAAGATGTGTACCTCCATGATTTTTAAAATACCTCCACTATAAAAGAACAATCTCACCCATATTAAGAGGGATGACAAATAGGATGCAAACAACCATACAATCTCTCAAATATATGACATTGGTCATATGGGTACATGGCGATACTCGACTACATATGTTGTTCTGCCAAAGCCTGACCTCTGTTGTGAAATCGTTCATCAAAATATCTCTCTTGGTGATAGGACAGGGAATTACTTTTACTAGACATAAAATATTTGCCATCCAGGTCCCCGGCTCACATGTTTTTGCTTGGAACTGCTCCATGCCCGCATTCGACAGACTATAAGCCTCATTAATCTTCTTATATTTGAAGTTCACTTGCTTTTCTTGAATTGTCATCACTGGGTTTGTGTGAGAAACTAAGCGAAGGTTCACGTAAAACTTACGTACCCAATGGTCGTTTGCATAGTAGGGGTCCAGGGTAAAGCACATGCACCTGGTAGCATTGAGTCGGGCATGGAATATTAGGAGTTTTTCCTCCACTCAAGGAAGATACTCTTTTCAGGGAGTAACTTAATCTTGTGAAAATCATCATAGTAGTGTTATTGGCATTGTGCGATCATGAACCTTGTGTCATCAAAATCTCCCATTATTGAGGCTTAGAACCTGTAAGCAATGCAACTCAGGCCTACATCAACATTATCATACAAAAAATATGCCAGATTAAGCTGATAAACTCATGTGTCAGTGTATTAGAAAGTATTGGGGGCCGAAATAGTTGTGTAGAAATTTTAGGTTCCTACAGAAATGACCCTCAGGTATGGCGATCGTAGAGTAGTGACCACGACCGCAGTGCCATAATAGCGATCATCGGGACCGCGATCACAGTACCTGAGACCATATTCAACAAATTCTTCACTCTTTTCGAAACACAATTTTAACCCCAATCTTTGTTTCAACTAGGCATATTTACATTATAAGCAAAGAATTTAAGCCTAGTATGTGTGATCATATCTCCAAACTTGAAATAATTCAAATTGAACTCATTGGGGTATTAAATCAAACACATGATGTACACAATCATTTCAACTGTTTAAAGCATAAATTTGGGTACTCAAGACTTCCCCATTAATGTGTACAACAACTAACCATAGCAATAATCACAAATAAACATGCATTTGATAATGAAAACATCATTTTAGGCCTTTCCTAAACCATAAGTTCTAAACATATAATTATCCAAATCAAGGGAGTTAAGATACTTACCAAGTTAGATGATGCAATTGGACTGAAATGACACTTGGATAGGCAATACAAATCCATAAATTTGAGAAAATTTTATGAGAAATTGAGAGAGAAGTGTTGGAAGAAAGGGTATTTAGATGGTCACTTAAAATGATTTGACCGTGATCACGGTCTTTGTTCCCCGATCACGGTCATACAACCTATGCAATCACGATAGCATGTACTGTGGTCGCGATAAGTGAGACCAAGCAACCGGGTTTCCTGTACTTCTTGTTCAGTCTAAATTGCCAATTTCACATGTTTCTTTTTTAAATTCAATCAAACAATACTCTTAGCACAATAATTTCATGGATTATGCATGCACAAATCAAAAAAAATCTACTCTACAATACATGAATTAAAAAGGATATGTTCCACCTTTTGTGGCGTGATAGGGTGACTCCCATCGAGCACTTGGTTTAACATTGTTGCATGATGCCATCACCACTTATTTTTGTGCTTCCACTTAGAAATTTTGAACCCCTGTTCCTGATTTCATTCAATATGCAATGAGTGGCGGAGGGACAGAAGATTCAGATCTTCCAAGATGAGGCTTAGAAGACGTGATGAAATGGCAAGCAATCTTCGATCTCGCCATTTTGAAAATTTGAACCTTTTACCCAACTTTACATCGAACTTCCAATTTGGCTCCTTGGGTAAAAGTGAGCACATCAACAGGCCATTCCTTGTACATCGGAAGTTGAGTTCCTTGGCCTTTGATAGACGGGGTTCCATATGCTCTTTCAGAATGTCAAATTCTGCAATGTAGGAATCATACTCTGTCTCTCCACAATCCATCATTTGTCTCGATGGATCTCATCACATCCTCGAGGGACAATATTGAAAAGTAGGTTGAATAAGGTCTAAACCCTAACTCCAAAATTTCCTCCTCCATAGCACTTTCACCCCAAAATGAACTAAAGTCTTCATAAGAGATATGCCTTGATTCTTCTTTTGACTCTAGTATCATTTCTTTTATTTTGTATTCTTCTTCCTCATATGATTCAGTTGATTAGAGAGTCACAGAGGAGTCTTCACTACCAAGCTCATCCTCATAGCTTTGTTTCTTTTCTTGATGAACCTCATCTTGTGAAATGGGAAAGGTAATAGTAGTTTCAAGCTTTTCTTCTTTTTCCATTTCCTCCGTCTTGACACTTTTCCATCCTAAGCCTCTTGATGTGTCTTCTAGATTCTCCCCCGTTATATCCAACCAATCCAAAATAGCTAGTAGCCTTGGGTCAAAGCTATTGGACTCGGTATACTGCTCTTCCTTCTTCACATCATAGGCCCTATCAAGCTCATAAGAAGAACTAACAACTTAGTTAGCATAATAGGGAAGGGGCATTTAGACAGTCATCCCAATATCCTTCTCGACCACTACATAGAGAACATCTATACTCCCTATAGGATTGAGATGGTAGATCCATCTCTCTCCGCAAAGCATAGTTATAATCTCTCCTAAAATATGGTCTGTCATAAATCGAACACGAGTCGTCACGATAGGATTCCCAACTACCGACATCATACTCCTCAGAAGATGCCATAGATAAAAGTAAAAATAAAATAAAATCTACCTATAAACAAAATCACAAACAAATTATATACAAGTTTGAATTCAAGTAAGTAACTAAAATTCCAAACTAACTTAATATGCCAAATTGTTCCCCGACAATGACACTATTTTTGATAATGCTCAACTTACACGTCAATTTAAGTACAAGACAGTCGCCGTCAATATTTTTACTCAGCTTTGGAGACGGGATCGAATCCATGAGAAACAATATGAGTGGTAATCAAGTTAATTCGAAATAATAGAAACAAGTTAAATTCAAACCAATGGTACAAAAAGATAAAAATGGGGGAGATATGTATCTACACTAATGTTTCTTTTTTGGATTTTTCTAATATAAATTTGGGCATATGAATAATTAGATTTTTAACAATTAGGCACGGATCTTGGGATTATGCATTACTAAGGGAATGACATGTGGTGTTAATAATCAAGATCAATTTAGTAAATCAAATATGGGTAGGTTCGGTCATAGATTTGATGATAGTCTTTCAACAAAACATCAAACTTTCACCCATTGATTCTTTCGAATACCTAATTGGTGTGTTCAACAATTGGTAACCACAACCTCGATCTAGGTATTCTCATTTCTAGGATGATACCCATGGTATAGTTGACTTCACCATCACACTTATTTCTAAGATACTAAAAATTTAGCAAACTATACACATAATTAGCTATTATTGCTTTGGTCTCCATATCCTTCTTTCAAGAATGATGTGGATTCCTAAAGTTCAACCAAAACCCTTCTTTCAAAAATGGCCTTGAACTTTTAGAATATTGAGTTTTTACTCATCAAACCCATGTGGGTATTTGGGGATTTCATCCATAAATCCCAAACAAGTTGGAATAGCAATGATAAAACCCATAAGTATGAACTACTAAATAGAGGCTAACAATAACAATCCACATACACTTTAACCCCTATTCACATAATACCCTAAGAGGGAGATCGAGCTACACATAAGATAAATAAGTATAGATATGCCCAAAATCTCCATTGAAATAATTTGTTGAAGATTAAGTGAATCCTACTTCAAACTTGCCACTCCCACAAATCAACAAAGGAAGTGAGATAATACTCCACTTAGAAAGTTTCTAATGTATTCTTTACCCAAAATTTATACAATATTTTCTTCTCCAAGTATGGAGGCTATGAACTCAAAAGCTAAACCTAAAAAATTATGAAAGATGGAATATAATGAATGACTTAGGGTTTGAGTCTTTTTGTCAAAATTGGGATCAACCACGTGCATTTTCATATTTTCCCTTGGGTTGAAATCTTTCGCTAAGCCGCGATCGCACCAGCTTGACCCCGACCATGGCCTCCATGACCGCAATAGACTTATATGACCATTATTGATTGACCCTTCTTGACTATCGTGATCGTGGCCATAAGACCGCGACTTTGGTAACTGAGGCCCTTCTGCTCCAAGTCTTCTGCTGCACTTTCTTGCTCCCTTTTTGATCATTTTAAGCTCCAATCCACATTTTTCTATATCCTAAACTCTATGCCTGCAAAGAGTAGATATTAATACATTTAATCATAATTATGTCTCTTTTATTCATTCAAAACAAGGTAATGTGCACAAATGTTGAGTGCGAATGAGTAGTAAAATCACCACTCATCAGTGATTAACAAGGGATTTAAGGTAAAAATCCTTCAATTTCAAGCTTGAATTTCTTAATTATTTGAACAAAACCCCAAATAGCTTGAGGTCTTGATTTTATCTCCAAATAAGCTTAATTTTCACCTATTTCTTCAGAATTATGATTCCTTGATGGTGTATGAACATTGGGTTGACCTTGAAAATATGATTTTCACAAATAGGACTCACTTAGGGTTTTTGGTGTTGTTTTTGGACCCAAATCACAATGGATCAATATGGGTATCGTTATTCTCATGTTGACGAGTAGATTATGTTTTTATAGCTTGGCATCTTGAAAAGGATTATCTGAGAGAGAAAATAAAGGTTTAGCAGATTGATTAGCATTCTTCGGGTTTGAGGTAATTTAGGCTTATTCCTTGTTAGATTGAGCTATGTTATAGTATAATTGTGATATCTTGTTAGATTGAGAGGTGTTTTTGGTATTGGGTTTGATGATTATTCAAGATTTATGGTTAGTTGGATCTTTTAGGTCATTTGAACCCATATAGTGAAATGCCTAGCATGTTGTCTTGAACCTTAGTAGATTAGACTTAATGTATCATGCATAGCATGAGAGTGCTTAGAACTACTCTAGTTAGATAGGAGTGACCTTGTCACTTATGTTTAGGGAAAGATTGGTCGTAGATGCTTACTCTAATGAAGTTGCTTTAGTTCTAATGGACTTAGTGATAGTATTTGAGTAGGATCCCTACCTTGGACTTAATGGTGGCTTGATATACATCTAACAACTGAATTAGATACCTTAGCCTAATTCAGGGTAGAAATAAACTTAGAAAGTATATAGGGGTATTTAGAAGTGGGCCTTTTCCCACCTTAAGCCAAGATTGAGGTACACCTCGTGAGACCCATAAATTCTTATGAAATGCCTAGAAAATGCCCCTTGAGGAATTATTGAGGAACCTTGATAGTAAATTTATTGATGATACAATAATGAGATATTGTTTATGCCATTAAAGAATCCCATGTCCATATTATTCATTAAGCCATTGATGTGGCTATTACTTGGGATACTGATTAGGCCATTGCTTAGATATTGATTAGGCTAATAAACACCTTTTTCAATAGGCCCTTAACCATAGCATGGCTTAACCAATAAAGTATGATATTGACTGTTCTATGAATAAGCTATAGATTATGCCATGGATTTGATATTTCTCAAGTTAGTGATAAACTTTCTTTATGCTAATGGTGGGCCAATAAATAGGTTACTTGTGGGCCATTGCTCATGATAATGCTTATGGTTATGCTCATGGACTAATGGGCTAGATTATTAACTTATCACTTATAACATTCATGTTACATATATATACACTTATTGATAATGTGACATTGATGATGAACGAGAAAATATGGAGGTATTCTCTTCCTGCTTCTCCTTTTATGTTTATTTACTTTAGCCTTTGTGGGGCTTGTTCTTTACTTTATGATACGGGTGTACAAAGCTGTCCAATACGTTCTCAACCATTCACACGAAGCCAAGCTCGGGAGTTACAAAAACTGTAATATTCATGCAAATGATTGCGTGTGAGTTGGTACTTGATCTGCCAAAGAGCTTCAACGTTTTTAAGTGTGAAAATGAACCTTGAAGAGAAACTACACTTTAAGGGCCCCCATGACTGAAGGGTAGAAAGGTCATTTTTCCTTCATTTTGTGTGTATTATAAATAGATGCTATTAGGGTTATTTTCAGAACTTAGTTCATTCTTCATATTTCACAACAACAAGTCTTGTAACATTGAATATTTCTCTCTCTCTTGTTCTTGAGAGTAGAACCTGAAATCTGTCCAACAAGTGTAGTTACACTTGTGTTGTTTCTTGGCTAGAAACTTGAGATCTTGAGGTTCATGAGTTCCTTTTGGTCTAAGTAAGAACTTGGTACTGAAATCTTTTGGTCTTAGGGTCCTATCTTCAAGTTAGGGTTCATAGATTCTAAGATATCTTTGTGTCAAGTTACTATCTTTCATTTTGTACTCTTGAAACTTTGTAGTAACTTAGTGAAGCCGTGTGGGGCTGATTTTCGATTCACTATAGTTACTACCATTTGTTGTTCTTGTTGTTAACATTGTACTCTTGTAATCTATCATCTTGTGTTGTTGAACCATTGTTTAATGTAATTGTTATCTTCTTGTTCTCCTTGTGTATCTACTGTTTTGGTGTTGGTATTTCTTCAAAATTTCGTGATTGTTGTTGTCTTCACATATTGGAGTTGTTATCTTCAAGCTCTCGGAATTGTAGTGTGTTTGGACTGATTTTGTGGCAGATTTGATACGCTCCAAGTTAGTAGTGTATCATTTGGTATCAAAGCCATCTTTGATTTTGTTCTAACAAGATCAATCTTGGGCTTGAGACTTGAAAACTACAAAAAAAAAACTAAAATCTGAAAATTTCTGAAATAGTCAAATCTGCTACCTTTGTGTTCTTGGCCAAAAATTGTGATGTGTTGTTGTATGGGCCGGGATTTTCTTATTTTTTTTGGATAGATCTTGTAGTATTTTTCTTGTATAGAGTGTTTCTAGTGTTGGTTTATTTCTCACCAACACTAAAGGTGTCAAGATCTAAAGATTGGGCTTATAATATTGACCATAGTTGTGGTGCCTTGTGGCTGGCTGTTTGTTGTTACTTGTTGTTGACAATTGGTGGTGTTGTGTTGTGTTTTTGAAGAAGTTTTTGTTGAGTTCTTGAAGGTTGTTGTGGTGTTCATCAAGTTCTTCATCTTTTCTTACAACTTTAGACAACCAAAAAGTGTGATATAAATTCAAGAGTTGAAGCTGAAAATTGTAAAGCATGTTGTGAGAAGCCTTGAACCCATCATTTCTTGGACTAAGCTTCTACTTTTCAGCAACTTTTTTCTTATTTCAAGAACCTAGTGTTACCTTTTTCTTATTTCAAGAACCTAGTGTTGTGGGACAAGGTACTTTTCTTATTTCAAGATTTATGTTTTCCCTCCGAGACCAATTGTCATCCTTTCCAAATTGTGTAAAGATTTAAATTTCAGAATCGGTGCTTAAATTGTGTGGGACCAAGACCAATTGCATGCTGCCACATCACCCATTTGCTACTGTTCACGTCACCCATTGGCTACTGTTCACGTCATTAATAAGCTCAAATTTAGGTTTTCTAGTTTCTAATTGTTGATTCTTAGTTTCATTACTTGGTTCTAGAACTAATTAACATGCTAGTACACTCCTACTAGGTTGTCAATTAGTCCTTTTGAATTCTCTTGTTCGTGTCCACGTTTAGTTGGGTGCTTTTATTCGTTTGAATACGTTGTAACTTCTTAACTCCAGTCCGTCGAGAATTCTTTGAGTTTCAAACAAGAATCCACTCCGGACAAGAGCTTTACTCATATCTTAAGGATTCACGGTTACTAGCCAATCTACAACATTTGTGGAGCTCAAGTGTGAGTGAACCGAGAGAGTGTGAGTGAGGAGAGGTTTAACGCTAACTTGTTTGCTGATTGTGTAGGTCACACCTTTACATGGAAGGAAGCACATCCCAAAGTGGGGGTACTACTGAACAAGACACTATGAAGGCCACACTTGAGGCCATTACCAGAAGTTTAGAGAGGTTGAACACGGAAGTTGGGGCAATGAGGGGAGATTTGACTACGATAAGTGGGAGATTGGAGCAAGTGGAGAGTCAAAGGAACTCCCATCCACTCCTCATCATATTCCTTCAAGTGGGCATGAAAGAACTTCATCCACAACTATCTCACCAGAAACATTGCACCAAATAATGAATCCACCTCTAGCCCTACTAAATGCCACAAATCATACTACTACTTTCCCTCCAAACCAAGAAGCGAATAGACCACGCCATTCCCAAACTCCTCCAATTCTACAAGAAGGATGTAGCCATCCATTACCTCCACAAAATCTGAACGTACCTTACCAAACTCCACCAAATCAAAGACCACCACCTCCACAAATCCCAATGCCTCCAAATTAGATTCCAAATCACCAAAACCGACCAGCTCACTTTGAGGAACATGGTAGAGAGGAGTATGATGGATATGGAGCCTTTGATGATGCTTACATGAGAGAGAAGGAGCTAAGAAGGGGCCGTGTTGATCCAAGGAGGTACCGAGGGTATGGAGAAAGGGGAAATCGACACCAAGAAAGAGACGTAGGCATCAATACCATCAAATTGAGCTTACCTATCTTTAAGGGTGAAAGTGACCCCGAGGCATACTTAGCATGGGAATCAGCTTGTAACAAAGTTTTTCAAGTTAATGATATCTCGGAAGAAAAGAAAAGTTGTTATGCCATAGCTCATTTTGTGGGTTATGCGTGTGGGAGTACGTCAAGAGTTTTGGTGATGAATTAGTTGATGGGCATCCACCACCTTGGTTTCGGTTAAGGTACTTGATGAGGCAATGGTACCTTCTTGAGAGTTATCGCCATGAATTACTTTCTAGATTATACAACTTGCGTCAAGGCAATAAAAGTGTGATGGCATATTATGATGAGTTTCAACAACTCATGTTGAAGCTTGATCATCGTGGGGAACAAATCATTCATGACATCATTCGGTTCAAGTGTGGGTTGAACAAAGAGATCTCCACTCATTTGATGCTTCACAAATTTGATACCATTGAAGGTATTTTCCAAGCGGCTCTTGAGATTGAAAGGGAGCTTAAAGAGAGATCGTCGCTCATGGCAAGGGGACAATCCATCTCGGGTTGGCCTAGAAACAAGGACGTGGTTCAATCCTCTTCTGGTTGGCCCAAAAACAAGGACCAACCCGCCACTACAAGGCTGCCCGAGCCCAAAACAGTCCACAAAATTCCTCTAAAACAAGAAGTTCACAAGTATCCAAACCCAAAAGGATTCCAATGTTTCAAGTGCCAAGGTTGGGGACATAAATCCAATGAATGTCCAAATCGACGCAACGTGATACTACGGGAAGGGAGATTATATTACCTTGGTGAGGAGGTGGGTCTTGAAAAAGAGGAGGATGAGGCCGAGCCTCAAGATGGAGAGGAAACTGGAAATAGGCCACTTGATGATGATGATAATGGTGAAGTTATTTACCCACAAGAAGGGGAGTGTGTTATTCCAAACTTTGTAGTTAGACGCTCTATGATTAGTAAGGCAATAGACGACCCTAGCCAAAGGGAAAATCTATTCCATACTAAATGCCTTGTAAAGGGGAATGTGTGCACTTTGGTGATTGATAATGGTAGTTGTGCGAATGTCGTTAGTGTCGCTATGGTGAACTTTCTGAAATTACCAACTATACTTCATACTAGCCCTTACAAGTTGCAATGGTTGAACGAATGCGGTGAATTGAAGGTCATGAGGCAATGTGTGATACGGTTTAAGGTAGGGAACTACCAAGATGAAGTGCTTTGTGATGTGATACCAATGCAAGCATGTCATTTGTTGTTAGGTAGACCTTGGTAATATGATAGGTCTACCAAACATGATAGGAGGACCAACCGATATTCACTTGAGAAGGATGGTCGAAAGGTCACTCTTTATCCTCTTTTTCCATCACAAGTGAATGAATTACATCAAAAGATGAGGGAGTTGAAGGAGAAGGGAAAGAAACCCAAAAATGGTGAAAAGGAGGGGAAAATCGTGGGTGGGGCAGCAGGGATTTCCAGGACTGCCTCAACATCAAATGGGAAAGAAAACATGGTGATGTTGGCTAGAAAGAAGGAACTCTTCTTGGATTATGATGTGGACATGCCTATGCTTCTTTTGGCTCATTGTTTTAATACTAACCCCACTAATTTTTCTATTTCTTCTTTGATTTCTTGTGTGTTGCAGGATTATGAAGATGTATTTCCCAAATAACTTCCGCAAGGATTGCCCCCACTTCGGGGAATTGAGCATCAAATTGACTTTGTTCTGGGTTCATAATTGCTAAATAAGTCGGCTTACAGAAGTAACCCTACCAAAGAATTGCAGTGTCAAGTTGAGGAACTCCTCAACAAAGGGTATATCAAGGAGAGCATGAGTCCGGGTGCGGTTCCTGTGCTACTAGTGCCTAAGAAAGACGGAACATGGCGTATGTGTGTGGACTGCCGAGCCATCAATAAGATTACGGTAAAATATTGTCACCCTATCCCTAGGTTAGATGATATGCTTGATGAATTGAATGGTTCGTATTTATTTTCCAAGATTGATTTAAGGAGTGGCTATCACCAAATAAGAATGCAACCCGGTGATGAATGGAAAACCGCCTTCAAGACTAAATTTGGTCTCTATGAATGGATGGTTATGCCATCCGGCCTAACAAATGCTCCAAGTACTTTCATGAGGCTAATGAATCATGTGATGAAGCCATTTATTGGAAAGTTTGTTGTTGTTTACTTTGATGATGTCTTGGTCTATAGTAAGTCAATTGATGAGCATGTGATGCATTTACAATGTGTGTTTGATGTCCTTAGAAAGGAAAGGTTGTATGCAAATCTGGAGAAGTGCTCTTTTGGTGTTAATGAAGTTGTTTTCTTGGGTTTTGTTGTTAGTTCAAGATGGGTCAAAGTGGATGAATCCAAGATAGATGCTATCAAAAATTGGCCAACCCCGCAAACCATTAGCGAAGTAAGAAGCTTCCACGGGTTAGCTAGTTTTTATAGAAGGTTTGTCAAAGGATTCAGCACCATAGCCGCTCATTTGACCGCGGTCATTCGAAGGGACCAACCCTTCAAGTGGGGTGAAGAGCAAGCTAAGGCTTTTGAAACCTTGAAAGCTATGCTCGTTTCCGCACCTTTATTACAATTGCCCAACTTTGATAAGATATTCGAAGTTGAGTGCGATGCTAGTAAAGTGGGCATAGGGGCAGTTTTAATGCAAGATTTAAATCCCATTGCTTATTTTAATGAAAAGCTCAAACGAGCAACTCTAAACTACTCCACGTACGATCTAGAGTTGTATGCCTTGATTCGAGCTTTGGCCACTTGGCAGCACTATTTGTGGCCCAAGGAGTTCGTGATCCGAACGGACCATGAATCCTTGAAGCATCTTCGGGCACAAGACAAGCTTAACAAGTGGCATGCAAAATGGATTGAGTTTCTTGAAACCTTCCCTTATGTTATTTAATACAAAAAGGGTAAGGACAATGTAGTAGCCGATGCTTTGTCTAGAAAACATGTTCTTGTGTCAACATTATCTTCTAAATTAATTGGTTTTGAGAGTTTGAAAGAATTGTATCCCGAGGACCCTCACTTTGCTCCTATCTTTAGGGAATGCGAAGAAATGGGTAGGGACAAGTGGGATTCGTCTAGGGGTTTAAATCCTTATGCCAAGTTTGATGGATACTTGTTTAAAGGTAGACGATTGTGTGTACCCTCCAGTTCTTGGAGAGAGTTATTTGTGAGGGAAGCACACAATGGCGGTCTAATGGGTCACTTTGGGATCGAAAAGACCCTTGGAATATTGGAGGAGCAATTCTATTGGCCAAAAATGCACAAGGATGTGGCCAAGATTTGTGGCCAATGCATAGATTGCAAAGGAGCCAAATCACGGTTCCTACCTCATGGGTTGTACACCCCGCTGCCCACTTCTTTACGCCCTTGGCTTGACATATCTATGGATTTCGTGTTAGGGTTTCCTAGGACTAGACGAGGTTGGGATAGTATCTTTGTTGTGGTCGATCAGTTTTCTAAGATGGCACACTTTATTCCTTGCTTTAAATGTGATGATGCACCTAGTGTGGCCTCTTTGTTTGTTGATAATATTGTCAAGTTGCATGGTGTTCCGAGTACCATTGTGAGTGATAGGGACTCTAAGTTCCTAAGTCACTTTTGGAAATCCATGTGGGGTAGGCTTGGAACCAAGTTGTTATTCTCTACATCTTGCCACCCACAAACTGATGGTCAAACGGAAGTAGTAAATAGGACTTTGGGTGCTATGCTACGTTCCATGGTAAAAGAAAAATTGACTTCTTGGGAGGAACACCTACCATTGATTGAGTTTGCATATTACCGTGTCATACACTCAAGTACGGGAATGACTCCCTTTGAGTGCATATATGGCCTCAACCCCCTTACCTCTTTGGATTTAACTCCTTTGCCTAGTGATGTTATGATTAGCTTAGATGGAAGCAAGCGGGCAGATTCGATGAAAATGTTACATGAGAAGGTGCGGCTTCGACTTGAGAAGAAAAATCAAGACATTGCAAGGAGAGTCAACAAGGAGAGAAAGAAACTCATTCTTGATCCGAGAGATTGGGTGTGGGTTCACCTTAGAAAGGATAGGTTTCCGTCTCAAACAAAGTCCAAATTGATGCCAAGAGGCGATGGTCCATTCCAAGTACTTGAACGGATCAATGATAATGCCTACAAGATTGATCTTCCCCCGGAATACCAAGTGCACAACACTTTCAACGTGTGTGATCTTTCTCTAGTGGATGCGGTTGAGGATGACCAAATACTGAATTTGAGGTCAAATTCCTCTCAAGATGGAGAGGATGATACGGGTGTACAAAGCTGTCCAATACGTTCTCAACCATTCACACGAAGCCAAGCTCGGGAGTTACAAAAACTGTAATATTCATGCAAATGATTGCGTGTGAGTTGGTACTTGATCTGCCAAAGAGCTTCAACGTTTTTAAGTGTGAAAATGAACCTTGAAGTGTAATAAACTACACTCTAAGGGCACCCCATGACAGAAGGGTAGGAAGGTCATTTTTCCTTCATTTGTGTGTAATATAAATAGATGCTATTAGGGTTCTTTTCAGAACTTAGTTCATTCTTCATATTTCACAACAACAAGTCTTGTAACATTGAATATTTCTCTCTCTCTTGTTCTTGAGAGTGGAACCTGAAATCTGTCCAACAAGTGTAGTTACACTTGTGTTGTTTCTTGGCTAGAAACTTGAGATCTTGAGGTTCATGAGTTCCTCTTGGTCTAAGTAAGAACTTGGTACTGAAATCTTTTGGTCTTAGGGTCCTATCTTCAAGTTAGGGTTCATAGATTCTAAGATATCTTTGTGTCAAGTTACTATCTTTCATTTTGTACTCTTGAAACTTTGTAGTAACTTAGTGAAGCCGTGTGGGGCTGATTTTCGATTCACTATAGTTACTACCATTTGTTGTTCTTGTTGTTAACATTGTACTCTTGTAATCTATCATCTTGTGTTGTTGAACCATTGTTTAATGTTATTGTTATCTTCTTGTTCTCCTTGTGTAGCTACTGTTTTGGTGTTGGTATTTCTTCAAAATTTCGTGATTGTTGTTGTCTTCACATATTGGAGTTGTTATCTTCAAGCTCTCGGAATTGTAGTGTGTTTGGATTGATTTTGTGGCAGATTTGATACGCTCCAAGTTAGTAGTGTATCACTTTAGCCCTGGTGAGACTGGTCGTTTACTTTACCCCTTATAGGACTTTCTCTTTATTATTTATATTAATATGGATATTATGATGATAATCAGCAAGACTAAAAGTTATTATGATGATATGATGCTACCCGACAAGGCCGGAGGATATTATAATAATATGATGATACCCGGAAAGGCCGGAGGATATTATGATGATATGATTATACCCAGCGAGCTCAGAGGATATAAAGATAATATGATGATACCTGGTAAGGCTGGAGGATACTATGATGATATGATGATACTCGAAAAAGTCAGAGTATTCTATGATGGTATGATGATACCTGGCAAAGGAAAGAGGATGATTATGATGATATATATACCCGACAAGTCCAGAGAATGATTATTGATGTTCCTAGGAGTAAATCTACCAATTTTTGTCCTGCTAGACCTATTTATGGAAACTATATGCTATTTATGCTCATCTGTAGTTGGGTATAATGTTGATATTTGAGATATTGATTGTAGTTTTCTAGTGATCAAGGTATAAAGTGGTATAGTTGTTGATTTAAGGTTGAAAAGATGATTAGTGGCAAATATAAATTAAGAGATTAACTATGACTTATGGATTGTTGAACCTTAGCAATAATATAGACTAGTGGTATTGACGTCTAGTAATTATGTTGATTAAGCTATTATGGTGTTTACTATAAATAAAGACTTATAGCAATGATGATTAGTTGATAGTAATGTTTAGTTGATAATGATGACTAATTGTCAAACTAGGATTTGTGGATTAGTGATGCTAGTTACTAAATAATGTTTAGTCAATAAATTGAATAATGAATAATTGGTGATTAGTGGTTGTTGGATCAATGGTGATTAGTGAGTTTGTGATGGCTAGAAATAAATATTGGCTAGTTGATAAATATGGCTTAGTAATGAATTTTGGCTATGCGTTAGTTACTAACTAATTGGTGAAGAATGACTAGTTGTCGACCTCTGAATAGTGATTACATGGTAAATAGTGTATAAATAATAATTAGAGGGTATATAATGACTAGTGAGCAATTGGATTAGCAAATCAGCATTGGCTAACTAACAAGGAACTATTAGTGTGTATCGAGGATATAGTTGTCTAAATGATGGTATTGTTATGATTATGCATACATTGTCATATGCTGTTTAATTATGAATGTTGATGATAATTCATGAAGGTTGGTGAACTTCTGATTGATGATAATTATGGCATATTGATAAATTGACTGACTGATGGTAAGCGTGGAATGACGGTTGATTAACAACGGAATTTGGATATATTATTGATTAGATTCATTTACATTTCTCTTGGGTGTAATCTCTAGTGGTATGGGACGCTATGATAAGTCCTTTAGTTTATGCACAACTTGGCGTATAGAATCCAACTTTGTACTTGTAATTGCTTGTGTTAATGCCTTATGTTATATTGTTATTCCGATATTTGTTACTTGTTATGTACAGCGATATCGACATGTGTGGATGCCTTACGTAATATTGCTATTCCAATAATTATTACTTGTTATGTACGTCAATATTGGAATGTGTTGATGCCTTATGTTATAATGTTATTTCTTTTTGGTTACTTAATATATACAGTGATGATGGAGATAATTTAGGTTCGATTCTTTACCTTGACTTAGTTATGATTATCTTGCATTATATCATTTCAATATCATGACTTAGCTAAGTCAACCGATGATGCCTACTGAGTACCCGTTGTTTGGTACTCATACTACACTTCTGTAGCTTATAGATCACAGTACGGGTTATCACCACTGATATGTGTGTGTTGTGTAGAGTAACCATGGTTCAAAGACTTAGGCTGAGCTCCTAACATTTTGAGTATTACCTCTCTCTCTCTTATATATTACACTAGTCTTTATGTTGTATTAGGAGATAAGTTATATCAGTGTACTCAGTTGACTTAACTTTGTATTCGTGTATTATTAACAGCTCTTGTACTGATACCACCAGGTTTTTGGATTATATTTTGTAATTGCTTCTTTATTTCATCTATTTTGTAATTCTTTTCCTATATATTTGGTAGCCCATTAATATCCATTTAAAACAACAGGGTTTGCCTACCTACTAGTGGGATATAGTAGGCACCATCATGACCTAAGAAATTTAGCCGTGACAATATTTGAAGTACTTGTAAGGATCACAACACAAATTCACAGGTTGAGGAAAGCACAATTTCAATACATAACAACACTAGCATTATGGCTATAAATAAGCAGGAAAATAGTAGCAATACAAAGAAAAATAATGATGCAGAAATATCCCAACATGGGGAGTCTTCAAAAGATTGGATCACAAAATCTCTTCGTAAAATAAAATGATGCACATGTTCTTGAAAAACCTGCACAACAATACACCATAATAGATCAAAAACATGTCAAAGAAAATGGGGGAAAATAGAAGAGCAATTCTATTAAGGATAGTTTTATAAGTTTAGATATAGATAAAGGGAAAAATAAAGATTCCAGAAAAATCAATAATCAACAATATGAGTTCACCTTTAGTAACACAGATAAAGTATATAGTTCAACAAATAATGAAGTTGGGAGCAGTAAAGAATCAGTGGTGATACGGGACAAATGGCCATCTTATCTTTTGATGACATTTTTGGAGGCCAACACATAGAGACTCAAGACTTGGTCACCTCGAGAAAACAAGAACATGCATGGAGGACCCGTTTTGAGCATAACTTAAAGCAATCTCGCGTGTGGAAGATTGCTTGGAGAATTTAAGGTTGAGGACTCACGGTTTTGGACCTTAATTAAGGGTATTTTGGACATTACACATGGTGTATTTACACACCATGGCCGCCCCTCTCATTAAGGGCAAAGTGGTCTTGTTATCTTCATTTGTAATATATTATAAATAGGCCCCCTTAGTCTTATTTTCACTAGATTTTGAAGGATGAAGAATTGAAAGACATAACTTCTCTCTTTGAGAGTGTAACACCCTTAGTTGTAGGACTTGGAAAAGTCATCTTTAGCATAGGGCTTGGAAAAGCCAATATTGATCTTTGCTTGGAAACGGTAGATCTTGAGGCGAGTTCAATCCCTTGGTGGTCACCGTAAGAGTGTGGTTTTGATTGTTACATTCATTAGGGGTTAGTGTTGAAATACACTTGGTTCTTAATCTTGTAATAATCTTGGTCTCACTATCTATCTTTATTTTTCTTGCAAATCGTGTATGTGTTGTGTAGTGGACTGTTTTGGGGTCTTCGTTGAATCCGAAACTTGTATTATTGTTGTTCATCTTGTTCATCACGTTTTGTAACTGTTTTGGTGTTAAAATATACTCTTGTATCTTGTATTCTTGTTGTTGGTAGCGAATCCGAGTGAGGTCTCCATCTTGGTCCTCGAATCCTTAAGATTAGTGGACTGATTTGGTGTTTGTTTCGTGCTTCCCTTGTCAATCCCGTATCATTTGGTATCAAAGCATGGCTTGATATTGTTCCTACAAGATCAATCTTGGGCTTGCTTGTTAGAAAATTCAAAAAAAAAATAAAAAAAATCAAAAAGAAGCAAATCTGTCCATTTTGTGTTCTTGGCCGAAATTATGTTATTGTTGTGTCTTGGCCGAGATTTTTACTTGTTTTGTTGTTTCTAATGTTAGTTTTCTTCATCTCTAACACTCTTTAGTCTAAATCTAAGTTTGAGCTTACATTGTTGGTGTTGTTTACGTGAACTTGGACTTGGCCGATTTGTTGTTGAACATTGTTGTGGTGGGCTGTTTTGGCCTTGTGGCTTTCATCTTGTTGTTGTTATAAGCTTGGCCACGTGATATTGTTGTTAATTGGTGGATTGAGAACCATTTTGTTGAAGGTGTAGTTGTCTTGGCCAAGTGTTGGAGATATTGTTATTGTGGAATTTGGGAGTGGCCGTGTGAAAATTGTTGGTGTTCTTGGAGATTATTGTTGTAGTTCTTGGTGTTGTTGTTGTTGTTCTTGATGTTCATCACCACCTTCATATATTGTTGAAGATAAAGTGAATGTTAAATCTAAAAAGTTGAAGGAAAAGGGTGTATTATTTGTTAGTCTTGAAAGACACTACAACCAACAAAGACCTATCAATCAAGTCTCAACCACTTTCCATGATTTAAGGATCCATGTTTTAAGGAGAAGTACAATAAAGTCAAGTCTTGAAAACTTGAAATTGAAAAGGGCTCCAAGACTTGTTTGAATTTCCCTCCTTAAACAAATTCCACCAAAGTCCAAATTGAAAAATTGACCAAGACTTGAAATTGGACAACAAAAGTTGTGTGGGACCGAAACCAATACGTGACTGCCATGTCATCACTGCTACTGTTCACGCAATATTTCCGAGCTCAAAATTTTAGATTCTTAGTTTCATCTTATTGTTTCATTAGTTTCATGTCTTGATTCTAGAATTAATTAACAACTAGTAATCACCTACTTAGTTGTAGATTAATTATTGAATCCGTTTCTTCGTGTCTTCGTTGTTTGTGTGCTTTTCTCATTTTTTAACTCGTAGTAACTTCTTTGTTTCAAGTTCGTAAGTGAATTTTATTTTTGTGTCTTGAGTCGATCAAACAAGAATCTATTCCGGCCACCAAGTAGAATTGACATCCTATTGACTACCGGAGTATAAACAACCTTTCAATATTTGCCGCTCCAATTGTGAGAATCACAAAGGTGAGTGAATACGAGTGTTAGTGAGAAGTTGTTACTACTAATCTTGTTTGTTCATTTTGTAGGTTTAAAAGGTGATATAAGGGGAATATGTCTTCGATAGCCGGGGATTATTGTGACTACAACATGGGAGACTATGATTGTAGTGAAGGGTTTTATGGCTACGAAGTTGAGGGAGATTGCGGAGGCTATGAAAATAGCCATGATCGAGACTTGGGCAGATTTGAAAGTTACTGTTTAAAGGGAGAAAATGAGGTGAATGAAGTGCCTAGTGCTTATGGTAACTTTGGAGATGATGTAGGACCTCGTGATGGATCTTATGATGATGTTGGGGCATGTGAGGAGTCTTACACTTCTTACTCCGAACCTAGATTTGGTGTTAGGTATAACCCTTTTGTTTGCAAAGCTTATGAGAGCTCTGATGAGGGTACACGTGAGGAGTATGAAGATCCATATTCTCCACCTTGTAGTACTTCTTATCAAAGTCGATATAGTGTGAATGGTTATACTAGCTCTAGTGGAGGTTGTCCAATGAGAAGAAGAGGGTATGCATCTCCAAAACTAAGGGGTACTCGTATGCCTTACAATGTAGATCCAAGAAGGAGTGTACACTCCGGAAAGGTGACCATGTGTGGGATACCGGGCTGCCTCATTGAGCTAAATGATAGGTACCATAGAAACTACATCGTTCCATCCATGGTTGACTACTTGGGGTTGTTTTGTGAGCCTTTACTTGTTCCATACTTCTTGGACGGGTTTAAGGTTACCGAGAGGGTCAAGGTTGTCTTCTCCCAATTTGAATACCATGAGGAGGTGTGGTGCGATATTCTTTCATTGACATACGGTCATGTATGCTTAGGTGCCAATTGGTTTGCACAACATAGAGTTCCAAACGTGCAAAATTGGCCAAATATTATAAGAGACCAGTGGGGGAATCGCCTCGTGACTTACTTGCTGCCTAAGCCACGAAGAGAAATGCCTACCTACTCCAATCCGAATTATTATGAGAGACAAAAGATTGAGAGGAGTAAGGGAGTGCAGGGTGGTAATCCGAGAGTGGAAAAAGGAGAGGTTGTGTGGAGCAAAGTAAGAGGATTACCCCCAAACTATGCTAACATTGGTTGTCCTTCTATTTCTAAGGACATTTGTGTAGGTACCAACATGGCAAGCGAAGAAAAACAATGCCAAAAGGAAGTTGCTGCCCAAACTTTTGGAGGACCTTCACACCATGACAAAGAAGAATCTACTCAAGGACTTCAAGGTAAAATGGCAAACTCTTACACTTTTGTACATGTGAATGATAATTGTGTGGCTAGTAGCCCATTGAGTGTGAGTTGTAGCTTGCCTATATGTGAGTGTATTGTTTCTTTGCCACTTGATGATGATGTATATGTTGTGAGTGTGGATACACTAGTTGATCCTATTGATGACCGAATAGACTCTTCTTGTAAGATCGATTTATGTCCACCTAGTGTTGAAACCATTATGTTGAATGAAAGTACGTTATCTTCTGAAATTTGTGTTGATCAACTTATGTGTGAAAATTACCCACCACTTGAAAATGTGTATGATGTAATTAATGAACCTCAAGTATGTGATGATGTTGAAAATGTTGATCAAAGTGAGAATGAACCCGAGAGCTCTTCTTGGGGTAATGTTGTGTTTGAAACATCCTTGAAACTTGATGTTGATCATTTAGAGAGTGAGGAACTTGCTTGTTCCAAATCTGTCCGTGAGGTAGATCACACTCTGTTTATGTATAATGTCTTGTTTGAAGATGATTTAAACACTCCTAATGAACCTAGTGGTGAAAATGATGGTATAGCTTGCCTTGGAAGCTATAGCCTATATGCTAACCCACTATGGTGTGACAACATTCCTCCTAGAGAGGGAAATCTCTTCTTGGAAGATAAGAGAACTCTTAAGGGTAAGGAATGTGTAGTTGCGGAAGCTACTTCTTCTTCTACTTTGTGTGATTTCATTATTGAGAGTACTCATGGTGATTATTGGGAAACTAATAGTGAGTACACACATGAGAGCACCTTAGTAGAAGCCGATTTGAGTGATACCTTTCTCTACTCTCTATTTGCTTTGGATGATATGTATGTTATTGTAGAAAGTATGTCATTTAGTTTGGGTGTAGACCACGGGAAAGGGAAGTGTTGTCGAGAACCGTGTCTATGGCCACTTTTCCCATTTGACCCCGGTGCCAAATTTAGAAATGGTGATGCTGGTGCACCAAACTTGCTGCTTGGTCTACATGACAAGCAAAGTGTCACTCTTGATGTATCCTATAACCAAATCCTTTGTACATCTTTTATTAAGTTTTTAATATTCCTTTCAAAGGATTCTTGGTTATATTGCAAATATGTGCAACCTTGGCATGTTGAGATGATTTGTTATGCTAACCCTAACCCTCATGCCATGAGGAGTTTGCATTTGTTGGTCCTCTTTTCGGTTTTGCAAGGTTTGGATTCGAGGTCGAATCCTTTTCAAGAAGGGGAGGATGATACGGGACAAATGGCCATCTTATCTTTTTATGACATTTTTGGAGGCCAACACATAGAGACTCAAGACTTGGTCACCTCGAGAAAACAAGAACATGCATGGAGGACCCGTTTTGAGCATAACTTAAAGCAATCTCGCGTGTGGAAGATTGCTTGGAGAATTTAAGGTTGAGGACTCACGGTTTTGGACCTTAATTAAGGGTATTTTGGACATTACACATGGTGTATTTACACACCATGGCCGCCCCTCTCATTAAGGGCAAAGTGGTCTTGTTATCTTCATTTGTAATATATTATAAATAGGCCCCCTTAGTCTTATTTTCACTAGATTTTGAAGGATGAAGAATTGAAAGACATAACTTCTCTCTTTGAGAGTGTAACACCCTTAGTTGTAGGACTTGGAAAAGTCATCTTTAGCATAGGGCTTGGAAAAGCCAATATTGATCTTTGCTTGGAAACGGTAGATCTTGAGGCGAGTTCAATCCCTTGGTGGTCACCGTAAGAGTGTGGTTTTGATTGTTACATTCATTAGGGGTTAGTGTTGAAATACACTTGGTTCTTAATCTTGTAATAATCTTGGTCTCACTATCTATCTTTATTTTTCTTGCAAATCGTGTATGTGTTGTGTAGTGGACTGTTTTGGGGTCTTCGTTAAATCCGAAACTTGTATTATTGTTGTTCATCTTGTTCATCACGTTTTGTAACTGTTTTGGTGTTAAAATATACTCTTGTATCTTGTATTCTTGTTGTTGGTAGCGAATCCGAGTGAGGTCTCCATCTTGGTCCTCGAATCCTTAAGATTAGTGGACTGATTTGGTGTTTGTTTCGTGCTTCCCTTGTCAATCCCGTATCAAGGGGGGATTGTTGCAATCCAATAAAAGTAGTTTGATTTGGCACTTATGTTGGTATCTAATGTAGTTTGAATAGATGAATACCAATTAATTCAAATGGAGCCTCATAATTCAGTTTTACATGACATCATGACCTATAATTTAGTATAAGTGAAGAGTATTGAATCAGATGAGGACCAAATTGCAAAAGGTATTATTCAAGGCGAGGAACTAGAAGAGATATGAGATTATGTCCTACTTAAAGTATATTTATCACAAAAGCTTTTGAAATATACTAGAAAGGGGAATGAGCAGGGTAATGAAGAAAAATCTCAACCCACCAAAGTACAACCAAAGAGATTTAAATCAGTTTCTAATAAATGATGAAGGCTCTCATATGGAATATTAGGTCTACAAAATATCAACAAGCTTTTCATAGAGTTCAAATGCTTTATAATTTCCATAAGTTCACTTTTTATTAGACTATTTAAACCTTTGCAAAATTCTACACATATTTACAAATAAAAGAAAAGAGCGAGGATGTCAGTGGCTACTTCTAATTTTAATGGTAAAATTTGTTTTATTACAAACTATGATTTTACTACTACTGTAGTGAAGGATACTGAGCAGAAACTGACATTACAATTACAACATCAAAGCCAGGCTCTGATATACCAGTAATCGCCAACACATTCGATGATTTTAACTATGAATAAGTATAAGTTATTAAGCCACTTTTGGTAGGTTTGATAGTTTTTTAGTCTATAGTGAAGGAAAATATTCTAAGGAAAGACAGGAGATAACTTATGCTAAAAAAACCAAGTAGATGAGAATTTAGACAGGTAGTAAAACCTTGGACAGACCACTGCCCTCGTCAATCTAAAACAAAATGTCCTAGTTCAAGAATTTAAGTAATAGAGAAACTGATGGGACATTGTACCTTTGATAGAATGTCACCTTGAGCATCCACCTTAAGAAGAATAAACCAAGTTAAGATTCTAAGTGATAAAAATGGATGGACCATCAGTGACTCTATAGAACATTACCCAAGCCGTGGAGCTTATGTAGAATATTAACATATTTACTAGATAGCCACCAAGGAAAATAAATGGGCAGCCGCCTAGTGGATGGGAAATTGTAAAACCCCACAAAATTTAATGAATTTATTTTTGACCCTCATGTGTGAGTAATATCAATTTTTAACTTAAATTATGATTAGAGATGTTAAAAGGATGTTTTGGGAAAGTTTTTGAATTTTTGGAATGGGTTCAGAGCTATTTTGGGACAGTGAGGCAAAAAGCCTCCACGTTATTGGCATGTCACGCTACTTAGCCTTTGCGATAAGGGTATGGAACAGATTCATATTGCTCATCCTTAGCTCAAATTTTATATTGTGGCACTTATTTAATCATTATTCTCGTAATTTTAGTTTATGGATTTGAAAATTATGTTGAGGGCTTTTGAGGGTTATTACTTGAATTGAATTTTTCATGATTTAAATATGTTGTTTATACTTTAATTGATGGTTTTTGAGGATGATTGGATGCATTGTTATGAGAATTGAAATGGTGAACATGGGTTTCCACCAAATTGATGAACATTTTACTTGATAATGACATTAACCTCAACCCAGTTGTATGACTTTGGTTTTGAATATGAAATTTGCTTTATTTAACTTACCTTTGGAACACTGCATTGCATTAAAGGAAAATGGATAAGAAATAGTTTTGTAATTCCCTTGCTGGCCATGGTTTTGGATTTTAAATAGAACTAGAGAGTCTAATGGTTATATGGACTAGATTGGCACAATTGAATTAGCTTGCAAGAATATTGGTATAATGATAAAAAGTTGGTAAATTCCTTTATAAAGACTATTGGGTTAATGGTTGGGTTTATGTACAAACTGTTTTAATTTGGGCTTAAAGGGAATTGTGTAGCTCACCTTGAAAGTCTACTCCCAGGGGAACCAATACTAGAAACCACATTTATCAATGTGGTGTCTATATGACCATGTGTATGGATACACACTATATTTTGGATGGCTATCTCTTGGTATATTTAACCTTTCCTCGATTCGTGTGGCTAACATGCACTGAGGCCTTTCCAGTAGGGGGAACTGGAACCATATAGCCCATGGGTACCTTTAGGATAGAGCAAATTTTACAGTTTAGGATGATTGTTTAAACTCTCATGATCACAACCCTTGTACCTATCCCAACATCCTATATATGTATATATAAATATTATGCATGTGGTTTTGATTGTTTTTTTACAGTGGCATTATTTTATCCCTTTCCCCTAAGTTACATAACAATGCTCGCACCACTAACCGTCCATGAATGTTGCATCATTTTATGATGTAGGGTCTGAGGTCCTCTTTATTGCTTCTATGTAGTGTTAGGTGATTTGGTACTCCTGTTGATCTGCTGTAAAGTAGTGAGCCTCCATCTTTCAGAAGGCCCGATTATTCCACTTGTTTTTTTTATTTTTAGTATCCCTTTTTGGATTCGTTTTGGTCATAGTTGGGGGCATGTCCTGGCTTAGTTGGTATTCTAGTTTAGAGGGTTTTGTGGACAGTATTGGGATGTTTTGGGTTGTTTGTTTGACTCTTAGATTTTCTTTTGTTTTATCTATTTTTATTACTATTTTAGTTGGCTTCTATTTTCCATTTATGGTGTTTTTGAGCTAAGGCCAAATGGGTAGTCTCTAGCCCTCGGTGGGCTTGAGATACCCATCATGGCTAGGCCCTAGTTCAGGTCATGATAATCTTGGTATAGATCACGGTTTAGGTTTGCTGGGAATTCATAAAACTGTGTTGAGTTTTATTTTATGGGTGTGAAGTGCACCACACTTATATGGGGGAGGATACGAAGCATTTAGGAATTTTTCCTTTCTTGTGTCGCGTAGAGTCTCTGAGCCTGACTGTACTGCTTCACGTAGGGTCCCATCTATCCCAACTAGTCCTTCTCAAGCTTTTTGGACTGGTGATACTCACGCTTAGACATTCTAGGGAGATTTCTCTAATATGGAGTCCCGTCAGTATATTCATGTGTTTTCCCAATGGATAGCATCGTAGTCTCATCAGTTTGATCATGTTGGTTATGTTGTTAGTTAATCTGAGGTCACTCGAGTAGGACAGGATAGATGTTGAATCCCCTAACCTTTAGAAGCTCTAAGATTGAGAAGGATCCCCAAGGGTTTATTGATGAGATGGATAAGATTTTCAAGGTGATGGATGCTACTAATTCTTAAGGTGTAAAGTTTGTTGTCTATCAGTTGAAAGATGTGGCTTGCCAGTGGTATGGGGAGTGGGAAGCAATGAGAGGTGATAATGCTAAGCGGGCGATATGGGATGAGTTTTCACGTGTTTTTCTAGATTACTTCTTTCCTCAAGAGTTAAGGAAAGCAAAGGCAAAAGAATTTGTGAATTTAAAGAATGGTATGATGAGTGTTAAGGAGTATGCCTTGAAATTCCAGCAGCTATCACTCTATGCTCCAGAGTTAGTAGTCAATATGAGATCCAGAATCAGGAAGTTTGCTTCTGGTTAATCCCATGATTTGATATTAAAGTGTAAGACTGCTATGTTGAATAATCATATCGATATATCCAAGTTGGTGGTTTATATACAATAAGTGGAAAATGAGAAGAAGAAGTAGGTGAAGATAAGAGAAATGAAGAGTAAAAAGTTTAGATATTCAGAGTAGGGTGTAAGTCAGTAGAACAATGAGAGAGATGGTAGATAGTGGACCAAGAAAATTAGGGAAATTCATATTTGACATCTGATGCTTCTTTTCCTAAGCCTTCTGGTGATCATTGTTTTTAGACTAGCAGTGGTTCTAAGGTATAGGGTGCCAAGTCTTAGGTTAGTAGAGGTTAGTCAGCCCAACCTTAGCCTCTTTGCCAATTTTATGGGCAACTTCACCGTAGTTATTATGAGAAAAGGAGGAATTTATGTTTTCATTATGGTCAACCTGGTTATCTGCAGCAAAATTATCCAATATCTAAAGTTTCCATTGGAGCTAATAAGGTTTTGGTCTACATTTTTTTGGCTCCTTCACCTAAGGGCACCACTTTAGGTATCTACACTGGTTGGAATCGTCTCTATACCCTTGCTACTTGTCAGGAATCTGAGGCATCCCATGTTGTTGTCACTGGTATGTTACAGCTCTTCTCTCATAATGTTAAATGTTTGCTTGATCCGTGTTCTACCCTATATCTTATGTGACCCTTTAGGTGGCTGTACAGTTGGGTTTTGGTCCTAAAATTATTTCCGACCCTTTTTTTATTTCTACTTTGGTGGGTGATTTTGATGTTTGTAAAAATATCTATAGGGGCTGTGTGGTGTCCATCTTTCATTAAAAAATATTGGTGGATTTGATAAAACTTGATATGGTGGATTTTGAAGTAATCTTGGGGATGGATTGGCTTCATTCGTGCTATGTTTCTCTAGATTGTCGGACCCAAAAGTCCAGTTTTCATTTTTCTAATGAATCGGTGATTGAATGGGAGGGGAGTTCCTTAGTACCCAAAGGGAAGTTTATTTCTTATCTTAGAGCTCGAAAGTTGATTTCTAAAGGGTCTTTGTATCATATAGTTTGGGTTAAGTATTCTGATGCTGAGAGTCCATCTTTGCAATTTATTCCTGTGGTTAATGAGTTTTCTAAAGTTTTTCCCGGTGATCTTCCAAGAATTCCTCACGATAGGGAGATAGATTCTGGAATTGATCTTCAACCGAATACCCGTCCTATTTCTATTTCTCCTTATAGTATGGGTTCAACTAAACTAAAGGTGCTAAAAGAGTAGTTAAAAGATCTTCTTGACAAGTGTTTCATTCATCCTAGTGTTTCTCCTTGCGGTGCTCCTATACTTTTGTGCGAAAAACTGATAGGTTTCATTGGATGTGTATACACTATCGGCAACATAATAAGGTTACAGTAAAAAATAAGTATCCTTATTCTTGGATTGATGACCTATTTGATCAACTTTAGGGTACTGGGTATTTCTCTAAGAATGATCTCCATTTGGGCTACCATCAGTTACAAATTAGGGGCGTTGATATTCCCAAGACTACTGTTTGGACACGCTATGACCATTATAAGTTTCTTATTTTGTCATTTAGGTTGACTAAAGATTTGGCTGCTTTCATGGATCTTATAAATCTAGTATTTAGAAAGTTTCTGGATTTGTTTGTTATAGTCTTCATTAATGACATCTTGGTGTACTCGAAGAGTAAGGAGGATCATGCCAATCACCTTTTAATTGTGTTGCAGACTCTTATGGAATAGAAATTGTATGCAAAATTTTGTAAGTGCAAATTTTGGCTAAGTGCTGTGACCGTTCTTGGGCATGTTAGTTCTAGTGAGAGGGTCAAAGTGGATCCACAAAAAATTGAGGCAGTCAAGAAGTGGACTAGACTCATGACTCCAATCGACATTAGGAGCTTCTTGGGTTTGGCAGGCTACTATAGAGGGTTTGTGGAGAGTTTTTCATCTATTGTTACCCCGCTGACGAAGTTAACTCAAAAAAAGTTTAAGTTCTTCTGGTTCGATGCTTGTGAAGTAGTTTTAAGTAGTTGAAGGATAAGTTGATTTCTGCGCTAGTTTTGATCCTGCCCGAGGGTACTAATGGGTTTATTGTGTATTGTGATGCATCTTATGTGGGACTGGGATGTATTTTTATGCAACATGGTAAGGTTTTCCCTATGATTCTAAGTAGATTAAGGTTCATGAAAGGAATTACCCAACTCACGATCTAGAGTTGGCGGCTCTAGTCCATTTATTCAAACCATTAGATCTTGTAGTATGTTCTTACATAGAAGGAATTAAACCTCAGGCAAAGGCGGTGGCTTGAGCTACTTAAGGATTACGATATGAGTCTACACTACCATCTAGGTACAACTAATGTAGTTGGTGGTGCTCTTAGTAGGTTGTCTATGGGAATCCTATCTCACGATAATGAGGTGAAAAAGGGTTGGTCAAGGATATTCATAGGTTGGCTAACTTGGGAGTTCATCTCTTGGACTTTGAGAATGGAGAAGTGATTGTTTAGGAAGTTGTTAAATCATCTCTTGGTGCTGAGGTCTAGGAGAAAAAAGTTAAGGATCCCATTCTTAGGTAGATTAAGCATGATATGTGTTTAAAAAAGGTTATGGATTTTTATATTGGGGGAGATATCATCTTCAGGTATTAGAAAAGGTTGTGTGTTCCTGATGTTAATAGGGTGTGGGAAAGGATTTTAACTGGGGCTTATGAGTCCAGATATACAGTTCATCCAGGTTCAACAAAGATGTATCATAATTTGAAGGAAATCATCTAGTGGAATAATATGAAGAGAGATGTGGCAAATTTTGTTGCTAAGTGTATAGTTTTTCAATAAGTCAAGGTAGAACATTTGAGGCATGGTAGCATGTCTTAAGAGATAGAGTTGCCGATGTGCAAGTAGGAGATGATCATTATGGACCTCATTACGGGTCTTCTGTGGTCAGACAATCAGTATGATTCTATTTTTATCATTGTGGATAGAATGACTAAGTCTGCTCGATTCTTTTCTATAAGGACTAACTTCTCAGGAAAAAATTATGCTAAATTGTTCATTCAGAAGATAGTCAAATTGCATGGAGCACAGTGTTTAGATAGAGGTATGTATTTCTCTTCTCACTTTCGATGCTCGTTTCTAAAAGGTTTGGGTACTCAGGTGAACCTTAGCATTTCTTTCTACCCTAAAATAGATGGACAAGTGGAACAAACTATTTAGAGTTTAAGGGTATGCTAAGGGCCCGTGTAATTGACTTTGAGGGTCGTTAGGTAGACCATTTGCCTCTTATTGAGATTGCTTACAATAATAGTTACCATTCTAGCATCCAAATGGCTCTTTTTGAGGATCTTTATGGTAGGAGGTGTCGATATCCTATTGGATGGTTAGAGGTGGCTGAGACTAGGTTATTTGGTCCTGACATGGTTCACTAACATGAAGAAGATGAATGTGATTAGAGAAAGACTTAAACTACTCATAGTCGCCAAAAGTCTTATACTAATGTGATGCAGTGGGAGTTAGAGTTTGAGGTTAGCAATTAGATGTTCTTGAAGGTTTCTCCTATAAAAAGAGTTATGAGATTTTGGAAGAAGGGGAAGCTCAGTCCCTGTTACATTGGTCAATATCAGATTGTGAGAAGAATTAGGAATTTTGTGTATCAGTTAGATTTGGTAGTAAGTTTGGCCTGTTTCATCCTGTTTTCCATATGTGTATGTTGAAAAATATGTGGGTGACCTTTCTTTGATAATTCCTGTTGAGGATGTTGGTGTTTTGGATTCTATATCTTATGAGTAAGTTCTGGTTTAGATATTGGATAGGAAATTTCATAGATTGAGGAAAAGGATGTAGCTTTGATGAAAGTTCTTTGGAGGAATCAAAAGGTGAAAGAAGATACATGGGAACATGAGGAAGTTATGAAGGCCAAACACCCATTCTTGTTCCCTTTGTTGGATGAAAGTGCTTGAGGTATGAGTGTCATTTCCCTATTATCGCATTTTTAATTTGTCATTTGATTATGATGTGCTCATATTATTATCATATTAAACATGTCCTAACTTTTCATTCATGGCGAATGATCAAAAGGAGGGGGGATAACGTAAGACCCCACAAAATTTTAAGAATTTATTTCTGACCCTACTGTGTGCTTAATGTCAATTTTTGACTTAAATTATGATTAGGGATGTTAAAAGGGTATTTTGGAGAAGTTTCAAAATTTTTGGAAGGGGTTCGGGGCCATTTTGGGATCTCAAGGCAGTAAGCCTTCGCGATAGTAGCGTGCCACACGTCTTTGCTACGTGCCACACCACTATGTAATTTTCATGTAGTTTTTGTTTTTTCACTTGGGGTTAGGGGATTTTGGTCCTTTTATCCCTTGCACAACTTTTAAATACCAAATAAACCCCTTTTTTCAGTTTTCATAGATTAAAGTGCACTTTTTTTTAACTCTCCAACCAAGTAACTAGGATTTCAAAGAGAATTCACCATTCAAGCTCCAAACTTCAAATTGTCTTTAATTTCTTATGTATTTCAAGCATGTTGCTCATCTTTCACTTGAATTTTACATTTTGGTATTTATTTAATCAATATTCATGTGATTTTAATTGATGGTTTTGAAATTGTGTTGAGGGCTTTTGATGGTTATTACTTGAATTATATTTCCCATGATTTAAATGTGTCATTTATACTTTAATTGATGTTTTTGGAGAATGATGGTGTATTATTATGAGGATTGGAATGGGGAACAGAGGCTTCCCCAATTTGTCTTGATAATGGCATTAACCTCAACCCACTATTATGACTTTGGTTTTGAATATGGAATTTGCATGATTTATGTTACCTTTGGAACATTGCATTGCATTAAAGTATAAATCATTAAAAAATGGTTTTGGAATGCCCTTTATGTCCATGATTTTGGGTTTTAGATGGAACTTAGGAGTCTAATTCTTATATAGTGTAACACCTCGAGTTTTGGTCCTTAAAAATTTCTGAAATTTATCCTGACTATCCTAGCTACGTCTCCCTTGATGAGTCGTAGGAGTCATGATGAGTTTTTGAACTCGAATCATGACCAAATTAGTAAGTATATGGGTGAGTTCTGCTCTAAGTACGAGTGGCTCACTATGAGTCGTAAGGACTTGTTATGAGTTATTGGGTGCAAATCGTAGGATGAGTATTTACCCTAAATGGTTCCTGGGCTGACTATAATTAGACCCAACGAGTTGTAGGGTCCCATTATGAGTCATATAGGTTGAGTCATAGGGTCAACAGATCATGCGTGTCTTGAAGATTGTCTTGGCTATGACTTGTGGTGAGAGTCGTTATGTGTCCATAAAAGTCGTATAGTGACCCGTAGTCACTAACGACTAAATTTAAGTTTTTAAATTGAGGGCACTTTAGATAATTCTCTTCTCACCTGATACACTACTAACTTGGAGCGTATCAAATCTGCCACAAAATCAGTCCAAACACACTACAATTCCGAGAGCTTGAAGATAACAACTCCAATATGTGAAGACAACAACAATCACGAAATTTTGAAGAAATACCAACACCAAAACAGTAGCTACACAAGGAGAACAAGAAGATAACAATAACATTAAACAATGGTTCAACAACACAAGATGATAGATTACAAGAGTACAATGTTAACAACAAGAACAACAAATGGTAGTAACTATAGTGAATCGAAAATCAGCCCCACACGGCTTCACTAAGTTACTACAAAGTTTCAAGAGTACAAAATGAAAGATAGTAACTTGACACAAAGATATCTTAGAATCTATGAACCCTAACTTGAAGATAGGACCCTAAGACCAAAAGATTTCAGTACCAAGTTCTTACTTAGACCAAGAGGAACTCATGAACCTCAAGATCTCAAGTTTCTAGCCAAGAAACAACACAAGTGTAACTACACTTGTTGGACAGATTTCAGGTTCTACTCTCAAGAACAAGAGAGAGAGAAATATTCAATTTTACAAGACTTGTTGTTGTGAAATATGAAGAATGAACTAAGTGCTGAAAATAACCCTAATAGCATCTATTTATATTACACACAAAATAAAGGAAAAATGACCTTCCTACCCTTCAGTCATATCCGCCCTTAGAGTGTAGTTTATTACACTTCAAGGTTCATTTTCACACTTAAAAACGTTGAAGCTCTTTGGCGGATCAAGTACCAACTCACACGCAGCCATTTGCATGAATATGGCTTGTAGTTTTTGTAACTCCCAAGCTTGGCTTCGTGTGAATGGTCGAGAACGTATTGGACAGCTTTGTACACCCGTATCATCCTCTCCATCTTGAGAGGAATTTGACCTCAAATTCAGCATTTGGTCATCCTCAACCGCATCCACTAGAGAAAGATCACACACGTTGAAAGTGTTGTGCACTTGGTATTCCGGGGGAAGGTCAATCTTGTAGGCATTATCATTGATCCGCTCAAGTACTTGGAATGGACCATCGCCTCTTGGCATCAATTTGGACTTAGTTTGAGATGGAAACCTATCCTTTCTAAGGTGAACCCACACCCAATCTCCCGGTTCAAGAATGAGTTTCTTTCTCCCCTTGTTGACTCTCCTTGCAATGTCTTGATTTTTCTTCTCAAGTCGAAGCCGCACCTTCTCATGTAACTTTTTCATCGAATCAGCCCGCTTGCTTCCATCTAAGCTAATCATAACATCACTAGGCAAAGGAGTTAAATCCAAAGGGGTAAGGGGGTTGAGGCCATATATGCACTCAAAGGGAGTCATTCCCGTACTTGAGTGTATGACACGATTATATGCAAACTCAATCAATGGTAAGTGTTCCTCCCAAGAAGTCAATTTTCCTTTTACCATGGAACGTAGCATAGCACCCAAAGTCCTATTTACTACTTCCGTTTGACCATCAGTTTGTGGGTGGCAAGATGTAGAGAATAACAACTTGGTTCCAAGCCTACCCCACATGGATTTCCAAAAGTGACTTAGGAACTTAGAGTCCCTATCACTCGCAATGGTCCTCAGAACACCATGCAACTTGACAACATTATCAACAAACAAAGAGGCCACACTAGGTGCATCATCACATTTAAAGCAAGGAATAAAGTGTGCCATCTTAGAAAACCGATCGACCACAACAAAGATACTGTCCCGACCTCGTCTAGTCCTAGGCAACCCTAACATGAAATCCATAGATATGTCAAGCCAAGGGCGTAAAGGAGTGGGCAGCGGGGTGTACAACCCATGAGGTAGGAGCCGCGATTTGGCTCCTTTGCAATCTATGCATTGGCCACAAATCTTGGCCACATCCTTGTGCATTTTTGGCCAATAGAATTGCTCCTCCAATATCCCAAGGGTCTTTTCGATCCCAAAGTGACCCATTAGACCGCCATTGTGTGCTTCCCTCACAAATAACTCTCTCCAAGAACTGGAGGGTACACACAATCGTCTACCTTTAAACAAGTATCCATCAAACTTGGCATAAGGATTTGAACCCCTAGACGAATCCCACTTGTCCCTACCCATTTCTTCGCATTCCCTAAAGATAGGAGCAAAGTGAGGGTCCTCGGGATACAATTCTTTCAAACTCTCAAAACCAATTAATTTAGAAGATAATGTTGACACAAGAACATGTTTTCTAGACAAAGCATCAGCTACTACGTTGTCCTTACCCTTTTTGTATTGCATAACATAAGGGAAGGTTTCAAGAAACTCAATCCATTTTGCATGCCGCTTGTTAAGCTTGTCTTGTGCCCGAAGATGCTTCAAGGATTCATGGTCCGTTCGGATCACGAACTCCTTGGGCCACAAATAGTGCTGCCAAGTGGCCAAAGCTCGAATCAAGGCATACAACTCTAGATCGTACGTGGAGTAGTTTAGAGTTGCTCCTTTGAGCTTTTCACTAAAATAAGCAATGGGTTTTAAATCTTGCATCAAAACAACCCCTATGCCCACTTTACTAGCATCGCACTCAACTTCGAATATCTTATCAAAGTTGGGCAATTGTAATAAAGGCGCGGAAACGAGCATAGCTTTCAAGGTTTCAAAAGCCTTAGCTTGCTCTTCACCCCACTTGAAGGGTTGGTCTTTTCGAATGACCGCGGTTAAAGGAGCGGCTATGGTGCTGAATCCTTTGACAAACCTTCTATAAAAACTAGCTAACCCGTGGAAGCTTCTTACTTCACTAATGGTTTGTGGGGTTGGCCAATTTTTGATAGCATCTATCTTGGATTCATCCACTTCAACCCCTCTTGAACTAAGAACAAAACCCAAGAAAACAACTTCATTAACACCAAAAGAGCACTTCTCCAGATTTGCATACAACCTTTCCTTTCTAAGGACATCAAACACACATTGTAAATGCATCATCACATGCTCATCAATTGACTTACTATAGACCAAGACATCATCAAAGTAAACAACAACAAACTTTCCAATAAATGGCTTCATCACATGATTCATTAGCCTCATGAATGTACTTGGAGCATTTGTTAGGCCAAATGGCATAACCATCCATTCATAGAGACCAAATTTAGTCTTGAAGGCAGTTTTCCATTCATCACCGGGTTGCATTCTTATTTGGTGATAGCTACTCCTTAAATCAATCTTGGAAAATAAACACGAACCATTTAATTCATCAAGCATATCATCTAACCTAGGGATAGGGTGACGATATTTTACCGTAATCTTATTGATGGCTCGACAGTCCACACACATACGCTATGTTCCGTCTTTCTTAGGCACCAGTAGCACAGGAACCGCGCACGGACTCATGCTCTCCTTGATATACCCTTTGTTGAGGAGTTCCTCAACTTGACGCTGCAATTCTTTGGTGTCCGTAGGGTTGCTTCTGTAAGCCGGCTTATTTGGCAATTGTGAGCCCGGCACAAAGTCAATTTGATGCTCAATTCCCCGAAGCGGGGGCAATCCTTGCGGGAGTTCTTTGGGAAATACATCTTCATAATCCTGCAACACACAAGAAATCAAAGGAGAAATAGAAGAATTAGTGGGGTTAGTATTAAAACAATGAGCCAAAAGAAGCATAGGCATGTCCACATCATAATCCAAGAAGAGTTCCTTCCTTCTAGCCAACATCACCATGTTTTCTTGCCCATTTGATGTTGAGGCAGTCCCGGAAATCCCTACTGCCCCACCCATGGTTTTCCCCTCCTTTTCACCACTTTCGGGTTTCTTTCCCTTCTTCTTCAACTCCCTCATCTTTTGATGTAATTCATTCACTTGTGATGGCAAAAGAGGATAAAGAGTGACCTTTCGACCATCCTTCTCAAGTGAATATCGGTTGGTCCTCCCATCATGTTTGGTAGACCTATCATATTTCCAAGGTCTACCTAACAACAAATGACATGCTTGCATTGGTATCACATCACAAAGCACTTCGTCTTGGTAGTTCCCTACCTTAAACCGTATCACACATTGCCTCATGACCTTCAATTCACCGCATTCGTTCAACCATTGCAACTTGTAAGGGCTAGTATGAAGTGTAGTTGGTAATTTCAGAAAGTTCACCATAGCTACACTAACGACATTCGCACAACTACCACTATCAATCACCAAAGTGCACACATTCCCCTTTACAAGGCATTTAGTATGGAATAGATTTTCCCTTTGGCTAGGGTTGTCTATTGCCTTACTAATAATAGCGCGTCTAACTACAAAGTTTGGAATAACACACTCCCCTTCTTGTGGGTAAATAACTTCACCATCATCATCATCATCATCATCATCATCAAGTGGCCTATTTCCAGTTTCCTCTCCATCTTGAGGCTCGGCCTCATCCTCCTCTTTTTCAAGACCCACCTCCTCACCAAGGTAATACAATTTCCCTTCCCGTAGTATCACGTTGCGTCGATTTGGACATTCATTGGATTTATGTCCCCAACCTTGGCACTTGAAACATTGGAATCCTTTTGGGTTTGGATACTTGTGAACTTCTTGTTTTAGAGGAATTTTGTGGACTGTTTTGGGCTCGGGCAGCCTTGTAGTCGCGGGTTGGTCCTTGTTTTTGGGCCAACCAGAAGAGGATTGAACCACGTCCTTGCTTCTAGGCCAACCCGAGATGGATTATCCCCTTGCCTTGAGCGACGACCTCTCTTTAAGCTCCCTTTCAATCTCAAGAGCCGCTTGGAAAATACCTTCAACAGTATCAAATTTGTGAAGCATCAAATGAGTGGAGATCTCTTTGTTCAACCCACACTTGAACCGGATGATGTCATGACTGATTTGTTCCCCACGATGATCAAGCTTCAACATGAGTTGTTGAAACTCATCATAATATGCCATCACACTTTTATTGCCTTGATGTAAGTTGTATAATCTAGCAAGTAATTCATGGCGATAACTCTCGGGAAGGTACCGTCGCCTCATCAAGTACCTTAACCGAAACCAAGGTGGTGGCTGCCCATCAACTAATTCATCACCAAAATGCTTGACGTACTCCCACCAAGTGTTGGCATAACCCTCAAAATGAGCTATGGCATAACAACTTTTCTTTTCTTCCGAGATATCATTAACTTGAAAAACTTTGTTACAAGCTGATTCCCATGCTAAGTAGGCCTCGGGGTCACTTTCACCCTTAAAGATAGGTAAGCTCAATTTGATGGTATTTATGCCAACGTCTCTTTCTTGGTGTCGATTTCCCCTTTCTCCATACCCTCGGCACCTCCTTGGATCAACACGGCCCCTTCTTAGCTCCTCCTCTCTCATGTAAGCTGATCATCAAAGGCTCCATATCCATCATACTCCTCTCTACCATGTTCCTCAAAGTGAGCTGGTCGGTTTTGGTGATTTGGAATCTGATTTGGAGGCATTGGGAGTTGTGGAGGTGGTGGTCTTTGATTTGGTGGAGTTTGGTAAGGTACATTCAGATTTTGTGGAGGTAATGGATGGCTACATCCTTCTTGTGGAATTGGAGGAGTTTGGGAATGGCGTGGTCTATTCGCTTCTAGGTTTGGAGGGAAAGTAGTGGTATGATTTGTGGCATTTAGTGGGGCTAGAGGTGGATTCATTATTTGGTGCAATGTTTCTGGTGAGATAGTTGTGGATGAAGTTCTTTCATGCCCACTTGAAGGAATATGATGAGGAGTGGATGGACGAGAGTTCCTTTGACTCTCCACTTGCTCCAATCTCCCACTTATCGTAGTCAAATCTCCCCTCATTGCCCCAACTTCCGTGTTCAACCTCTCTAAACTTCTGGTAATGGCCTCAAGTGTGGCCTTCATAGTGTCTTATTCAGTAGTACCCCCACTTTGGGATATGCTTCCTTCCATGTCAAGGTGTTACCTACACAATCAGCAAACAAGTTAGCATTAAACCTCTCCTCACTCACACTCTCTCGGTTCACTCACACTTGAGCTCCACAAATGTTGTAGATTGGCTAGTAACCGTGAATCCTTAAGATATGAGTAAAGCTCTTGTCCGGAGTGGATTCTTGTTTGAAACTCACAGAATTCTCGACGGACTGGAGTTAAGAAGTTACAACGTATTCAAACGAATAAAAGCACCCAACTAAACGTGGACACGAACAAGAGAATTCAAAAGGACTAATTGACAACCTAGTAGGAGTGTACTAGCATGTTAATTAGTTCTAGAACCAAGTAATGAAACTAAGAATCAACAATTAGAAACTAGAAAACCTAAAGTTGAGTTTATTAATGACGTGAACAGTAGCCAATGGGTGACGTGAACAGTAGCAAATGGGTGATGTGGCAGCATGCAATTGGTCTTGGTCCCACACAATTTAAGCACCAATTCTGAAATTTAAATCTTTACACAATTTGGAAAGGATGACAATTGGTCTTGGAGGGAAAACATAAATCTTGAAATAAGAAAAGTACCTTGTCCCACAACACTAGGTTCTTGAAATAAGAAAAAGATAACACTAGGTTCTTGAAATAAGAAAAAGTTGCTGAAAAGTAGAAGCCTAGTCTAAGAAATGATGGGTTCAAGGCTTCTCACAACATGCTTTACAATTTTCAGCTTCAACTCTTGAATTTATATCACACTTTTTGGTTGTCTAAAGTTGTAAGAAAAGATGAAGAACTTGATGAACACCACAACAACCTTCAAGAACTCAACAACAACTTCTTCAAAACACAACACAACACCACCAATTGTCAACAACAAGTAACAACAAACAGCCAGCCACAAGGTACCACAACTATGGTCAATATTATAAGCTCAATCTTTAGATCTTGACACCTTTAGTGTTGGTGAGAAAGAAACCAACACTAGGAACACTCTATACAAGAAAAATACTACAAGATCTAGCCAAAAAAAACAAGAAAATCTCGGCCCATACAACAACATATCACAATTTTTGGCCAAGAACACAAAGGTAGCAGATTTGACTATTTCTGAAATTTTCAGATTTCAGTTTTTTTTTTTTTTTTGTAGTTTTCAAGTCTCAAGCCAAAGATTGATCTTGTTAGAACAAAATCAAAGATGGCTTTGATACCAAATGATACACTACTAACTTGGAGCGTATCAAATCTGCCACAAAATCAGTCCAAACACACTACAATTTCGAGAGCTTGAAGATAACAACTCCAATATGTGAAGACAACAACAATCACAAAATTTTAAAGAAATACCAACACCAAAACAGTAGCTACACAAGGAGAACAAGAAGATAACAATAACATTAAACAATGGTTCAACAACACAAGATGATAGATTACAAGAGTACAATGTTAACAACAAGAACAACAAATGGTAGTAACTATAGTGAATCGAAAATCAGCCCCACACGGCTTCACTAAGTTACTACAAAGTTTCAAGAGTACAAAATGAAAGATAGTAACTTGACACAAAGATATCTTAGAATCTATGAACCCTAACTTGAAGATAGGACCCTAAGACCAAAAGATTTCAGTACCAAGTTCTTACTTAGACCAAGAGGAACTCATGAAACTCAAGATCTCAAGTTTCTAGCCAAGAAACAACACAAGTGTAACTACACTTGTTGGACAGATTTCAGGTTCTACTCTCAAGAACAAGAGAGAGAGAAATATTCAATGTTACAAGACTTGTTGTTGTGAAATATGAAGAATGAACTAAGTGCTGAAAATAACCCTAATAGCATCTATTTATATTACACACAAAATGAAGGAAAAATGACCTTCCTACCCTTCAGTCATGGGGTGCCCTTAGAGTGTAGTTTATTACACTTCAAGGTTCATTTTCACACTTAAAAACGTTGAAGCTCTTTGGCGGATCAAGTACCAACTCACACGCAGCCATTTGCATGAATATGGCTTGTAGTTTTTGTAACTCCCGAGCTTGGCTTCGTGTGAATGGTCGAGAACGTATTGGACAGCTTTGTACACCCGTATCATCACCCAATAAAACCCCACATTCATAAAGCACTAAAGAGAGGTTGTTTATCATTCATAATGTACTCGAACACTTCCAAAGCTCTCTTAAATTCCTTCAAGCGACAATACTTAGGGTTTCCAAGAAGTAGGTCTTCCAAGGGCTCAAGGGTTGAATTCTTCCCATGAAACTTGGTATTTCAGAAATGTTACTCTCTCCTATAAATTAATTTGCTAAAAGCATAAATTTTAATGTGTTGTTCATATGGTATTGAGGTTGGTTTTGAAAATATGGGTTAAGGGGTTTTGTATAACTGTTGTTTATGTTATGTTTTATGTTTGTCCTTGCATGGTTTATATTTTAATGTTGGTTTTAAAATGAATTGACGTATGGGATTGGTGAACAAACTAAGAGATTGTGATATCCTGAACTTGTGACTTTTGAAGTGGTTATGACCTAATCGTAACCCCTATTGTGGAATAGGTTTTGAATATGAAAAGTATGCCTATTGAACTACTCTTATACTATTATATAATCTAAAGAGTCAATGAAGCATAATGATTTTGAATTGAACCTTATAGGGTTGTGAAATTCCCCAGGTTAATGTATAATTGAAAATAAAGGGATTACGAATTCCCCTAAGTGATGATAATTGGTGTGGCATATTTATGTTACCTTGCAAGTGTAGTTGGTATAGCGATACCAACAATGTATGCCCTAATGTGTAATGTGGTTCAATGAATGGAAATGTGTGATAATTGTCTCAATTGGGCTTTAATGGTGGTTGTGTAGCTGAGTTGTGAAGGTGGAGGTCCCGAGGGACCCATACTAGAAACCGTGGTTGCTGATGCGGGGGTCCATATGACTGAGTGGTTCGAGTCTCCCATATTGTTATCGCTTAATTGGATGGTTTGAGTTCCCAATTATGACTGAGTGTATATGTATACTCTCTGGTTCGTGTGGCCACACACACAGGAGGCCTATAAGCTGGGGGAGAGCTGGGCCCATATAGCCTGTGGTTCCTTCTTATGTTATGATGGTTGAGTTATAAATAGGTTAATGTTTTAAAGTGCATATTAAGCCTTGTTCCTTATCCCAGCACGTGATGTATATTTATATATTTGCATATAATTATGTGCATTAGATTTTGATTGATTTTGAATTGTTGATTACGCTATTATTATGCTCCCTTAACCTTGAGTTTTGTGCTAATGTTCACCCCACTAACAACCTTCAGATGATATATACCTATGTGATGCAGGCATCAGAGAAACTTCTACCTTTCCTGTGCAAAGTTAGGTGGATCAACTCGATTCGTCAATTCACTGCACTGAAGTAGTGAGCTTCCATTCGCTGGAAGACTTAGACATTGCATGAGATCTTATCTTAGATTAGAGTTGAGAGTTTCATTATATTAACATTATCATTGTCATTGTTATCTGTCAGAGTCGGGGACATGTCCAGACCAAGAATAGATTTTGATCTTTTGTTTGAAGGCTTTTATGGATTACTGTGGACTTGGGTGATGTTGATCAGTTGTTTTGGCCAGTTAATGGTTATCGATTATAGACATACCCTTTATTCTTTAAACTTATATTGTTATATATTTGGAATTCATCAGATATGGGGATATTATGTTGTTTGGTTAGGTGCATAGGGGTGCTCTCTGGTCCATGTGGGACTTGAGATACCCCTCATGGAAAGACCCTGGTTAGTATCGTGAAAAAGATGGTATTAGAGCCTAGGTTTAGTGTCATTAAATATCCATAAAGTTGTGTCAAGAAGAGTCTCTTTTATAAGTGTATAGCGCTTCACACTTATAAGGGAGAGGATATGAGGTATTTAGGAATATTTTCCTTTCTTGTTGTTCTATTTCAAGATATAGAATCAAAGGTATTGAATCTCCTCTAATTTTCATATATTCTGTTTTCCAATCGCCTTCAAGAAGATCTGATGCTCATGGAAACTCTTCTGTCCCATTTGAGATAATGTCGAGGAAACTCATCTCTACTGTATGAGTTCAGAACCAGTCAAGGGCCACTACTTCTTATTGACCTAAGGGAGCTCCACCGGTTCCCCTATCCCTCCTCAGGTACCCCAGGCTGGCGCATCTAATGTTGAGTTTCACCAGTCAATTCATTTGCTTACCCAGTTGGTAGCCTCCCAGATTGAGTATGTTGCTTCTGTTGCTTTATCCTCCAAGGCCACTAGAGTTGGCCAACTTATGAGGTTGAGTCCTCCTACTTTTACTGGTTCTAAAGTTGAGAAAGATCCTTCAAATTTTATTGATGAGAAGGAAAATATCTTTCGTGTGATGCATGGTACTGATGTGGAGGGTGTAGTGTTTGTAGCTTATTAATTGAAGGATGTAGCATACCAATGGTAAGAAGAGTGGGAATAGTCTTAGGGTGATTATGGTGAGTCCTCTCTGTGGGATGACTTCTCTAGTGTTTTTCTTGATCGTTTCTTTCCTCAGGAGTTGAGAAAGGCGAAGGATGAGGAATTCATGAATTTGAAGCAAAGAAGGATGACAGTAAAAGAGTATGCCTTGAAGTTTCATCAGTTGTTGCGTTATGCTCCCGTGAAGTTTACCTCTAGGTTGTCTCATAAATTATCTTGGGTGTAAGGTTGACTTGTTGAACAAGGATATGGATATCTGTAGACTTGTAGTGCATATGCAACAAGTGAAAGAAGAAAAAAAACAATTGGAGATAAGTAGAAGGTAAAATAAAAAGTTTCGCTACTCAGATTAGGATGAGAGTCAGCAGAAGAGTGGTAGAGATATTGAGAAGTGGGCTAAAAAGAAATAGGGCAGTTCTGGTTCCTACTCTATGGCTAGTGCTCCTTATCCAAAGTCGCCAGGTGATTGTTGTTCTAAGTAAGATAGTGGGTTTAGAGCTCCAGGAGCCCAGTGTTAGGCTAGTGAGGCTCAGTAAGCTCCCTTGTATCGTCCTTACAGATTTTGTGGTCAGGTGCACCGTGGTGTTTGTGAAGAGGGGATGAACAAGTGATTTAAATGTGGTCAGATTGGTCATATGCAGAGGGATTATCCTTCTAAGGTTGCTTCTGAGGAAAATAAGATTTTTGTCGCTACTTCATCAACTTCCGCACCAAAAGGTGTTGCTTCTAGTTTAGGCTCCGACACTGGATGAAATTATTTGTAGGCTTTTGCCATTTACCAGGATTCTGAAACATCCACCGATGTTATTACTATTATGCTCAAACTTTTCTCTCATGATGTATATTTCCTAGTTGATCCCTGTTGTGCTATCTCTTATGTGACCCCTTATGTGGCTATCTATTTTGGCTTTGATCCTGAATGTATTTTGGACCTTCTCTCTGTGTCCACCCTGGTTAGTGACTCTATTACGGCTTAAAGGGTCTATAGGGGTTGTTTGATGTCGGTCTATGGTAGGGAGACCTTGGTGGATCTGATAGAGTTGGACATGTTAGACTTTGATGTGATTTTGGGAATGGCTTGGTTGCATTCATTCTATAGTCTCTTAATTGTCAGACTTGAAGGGTCACTTTCCCTTTTCCAAATGAGCCGGTGATTGAATGGGAAGGTAGTTCCCTAATACCTAAGGAAAGGTTTATTTCGTATCTTAGAGCCTGAAAATTAGTTTTCAAAGGGTGCCTCTACCACTTAGTGCATGTTAAGGATTCTAGATCCAAAGGTCTTTCTTTGTAGCCTGTCCCTGTGTTCAGTGAACTTCTCGAGGTGTTTCCTGATGATCTTCTTAGTATTTCTCCAGATAGGGAAATTGATTTTTAGGATTGATCTTCTTTCGAACACTCGTACTATTTCTTTCCCTCTTTACAAAATAAATCCGATTGAGTTGAATGAACTCATGGAGAAGTTGAAAGATCTTTTTGACAAGTATTTTATCCTCCCTAGTGTGTGCTCTTGTTCTTTTTGTGCATAAAAAGGATGAATTTACTGTCAACTGAATAAGGTGACCGTGAAGAATAAGTATCCCCTTCCAAGAATTTATGATCTGTTCGATCAACTCCAGGGTGCTAAGTTTTTTTCTAAGATTGATCTTTAGTCGGGTTATCATCAGTTGAAAATTAGGGTAGTGGATATCCCTAAGACTGCTTTTCGAACATGGTATGGTCATTTTGAGTTTTTGGTGATGACCTTTGGATTGACTAATGCTCCAATAACATTCATGGATCTTATAAAATAGGTTTTTCATCAGTTCTTGGATTTGTTCGTGATTGTAGTTATTGATGAAATTTTGGTGTATTCGGAGAGTGAGTTAGATCATGTCGATCACCTTCTCCTTGTGTTCCACACCCATAAGGAGCAATAATTGTATGCTAAATTCTCCAAGTGTGAGTTTTGGTTAAATGTTGTGACCTATATGGGTCATGTTGTTTCTAGTTAAGGGATTATGGTGGATCCACAAAAGGTTACAGTGGTTAAGAAGTGGACTAGACCCACAAAACTAACCGACGTTCAGAGTTTCTTGGGTTTAGCTGGTTATTAAAGAAGGTTTGTGGAGAGTTCTCTTTTATTGCTGCTGATCTGAGGTGGATTTCTACACCTCAGAATTGTAATCCAGGCTTATTTAGCTTTGTTTTAATGACTTATTGTGTACTTAATGTGCTAATAATGAAATACTTGATCATATAAGTGTTAAAGTACTTGATTGAAATGTTTAAGGTGTTTTTTAAAAAATTTTGAACTTAAATTGGTCACTTAAAGTCTAAACTAGAAAACTAGTGTTACTAGCTTGAGCTAGGTGTTGATCTAGTTGATCTCGATGGATTATAGTGTGTGAAAAGATTTCATAATGGTATGATTGTGTAAATATGTTTGAAACAACTTTTTTTTAATGTTTAAGGTTCAATTGAAACAAGCCAAGAGTCAAAACTAAGTTAAAGATCAAAAAAGGCAAAACTGGTATTCTTACCTTAAGTTTCTAGTTCACTGTCTCGGATGTTGTGTTGTTTTGAGCTCTAATTCGTGGTGTTTCATTATATAGGATGATTTTTGAGTTGAATATGATGATTTGTGGATGATAAACATGCTGGAAATCAAGTGGAAACACCACCACAAGGTTTGGAATGGATGGAAAAAAGCAAAGGACGATTTGACGTAAAACGGACCCCTTGGAGTTTACTAGCATGTCCCGGGGCGTATCCACTGCTATGGGGTTCATTCCACACATAGGGAGATTCCTAAGGAACCTAAAATAGTGTGTATCCACTATTATAGTGCATCGCGCACCCTAGGTACTGCGATAAGTGGCGTAACGCGGACCCATGTCAACATCGGTAAGATTGTCCTCCTATAAACAGGACACTTGAACTTGATGCAAAATACCTTGGAGGACTTGGAAACTTGGACGTAGGCTGTAAAACACTTCAATAGGGATTTTCATTCTTTACTTTAGTTTGTTTATGGATTTTATCATGTATCTATCGTGATTACAGTTATGTCCATGAGAGGCTAAAAGCCTCTTTTCCGGTGTTAAGGCCAAGAACATGAATACTTTTTCTATGAATTGATTTGGTTTTTATTGTTTATCATTATTTTTTGTCTATTTATCCTTTTTATCACTATTTTAAGGATTATATACCCTTAGAATACATCCATAGTCAACTTGTGAGCTCAAAAGGAGGAACAAAAAGATAGTACGTAGAGATGAATAAAGTAAGATTATAATCTTCTATAGAAAGATGTTGTTATTTTCACTTAGGATAGGAATGTACCTAAGTTCCCCATTTGGTTCATTATGGGATGTAATATAAATGCATTTAGCTTATCTCTCACATTCCTTCTCAACATTACAGTTGTGGGTCTAAGTTAGATAGGTGATTAAAGGCTCGAGAGACCATGAACATAATATAAACCCCATGAATCAATAACCAAGATAAGTAACCTAATCAATAAAGTTTAATAGCACAGTATGATTGTTCGTAGAGCCTTAACTCTGGGTTTCTCCTAATTGATTGTCCAAGCATTTTACTTTACAACATTGTTTACTTTACTTTTACTTTACAACTCTAAAACTTTTTCAATTATTTTTACACCACTTTATTTTCAATAGTGAACTAGAATTGGATAGTTGTTTGACACAAGTCCTTTTGGGATTGATATTCGACTTTATTTAAGGCTATTGTATTACTTGGTGAGACCACATACACTTGTGTGTGCGCTTAGGTGCAACAGCTACCCCATTGACTAAGTTGACTTAGAAGAAGGTGAAATTTTTATGGTCTGATGCTTATGAGGGTAGTTTTGAGAACCTAAAGGATAAGTTGACTTCGGCTCCGATCTTGACTTTACCTGAAGGCACTGATGGGTTTGTTATCTATTGCGATGCATCTCAGGTGGGACTGGGTTGTGTCTTAAAGCAACATGTCAAGGTGGTGGTTGCTTATGTTTCAAGACATCTAAAAGTTCATGATAAGAATTATCTGACACATGATTTAGAATTATCTTACCTGTAGATAAATGGGAAAGCAAAAAGGATAATTCAGGCTTTGGCAGATATGCTTCAGGCTTGTGTTTTTTATTTTTCTGGTAGTTAGGTTGACCACTTTTCTCTCATAGAATTTGCCTTAAACAATAATTTTCACTTTAGCATTGGTATGTCTCTGTTTGAGGCCTTATATGGTAGGAGGTTTAGGTCTTCTATTGGGTGGTTTGAGGTCGGTAAAAATAAGTTATTTGGTCCTAATTTGGTTCACCATACTATGGATGTGGTGAAGGTGATTTGAGATAGACTTAAGGCCGCCCAAAGTTGTGAAAATTCCTATGCAGATGTGAGGTGAAAGAAGTTGGAGTTCATTATCGGTGAATGGGTGTTCTTGAAGGTGTCTCCGATGAAGGGGGTGATGCATTTTGTTAAGAAGGGAAAACTCATTCCCCATTATGTTGGTCCATACTTGGTCTTGAAGAGGGTTGGTAATGTTTCATATGAACTGTAGTTACGCTCTAGTTTGAGCTCAATTTATTTGGCATTTCTTTTTTTGATCTTGAGAAAGTATGTGTGTGATCCTTCTATTATTGTTCCTTTGTAGGAGGTAGGTACTTTGGATTCCTTGTCTTATGTGGAAGTCCTAATTGAGATTTTGGATTGGCAAGTCTATTGGTTTCAAACCAAGGATGTTGCATTAGTAAAAGTTCTTTGGAGAAACCAAAAGGTTCAAGAATCTACTTGGGAAGCCAAGGAGGACATAAAGTCCAAGTATCCATTCTTGTTTCCCGTTCTGAATAATCGGTCTTGAGGTATGTGTATTTCTTATTTCTATTTTCTGTCTTTGTTAAAGGTAAGTGTGGGTGTGTGTAGTCAAATCATGCTGATAAGTGACCTATCTTATCATTCGAGGATGAATGATCCTAAGGGAGAGAATGTAATGCCCTGAGTTTTTGGTCCTTAAAATTTTCAAAAATTTTATCATCACTGTTCTGACTATGACCCCCTTGACGAGTCGTAGGGAGTTTTAATGACTCATTGGACTTGAATCATAACCAAATTATTTAGTGTGTGGCTGAGTTCTGCTCTGAGTATGAGTGGCTCACTATAAGTCGTAACAACTTGTTATGAGTCGTTAAGTGTAAATTGTAGGATGTCTAGTGTTCACCCCAAATAGTTGCTAGGTTGACAATGACTGGACCTTACGAGTCGTTGACTCCCATTACGAGTCATATAGGTTAAGTCATAGGGTCAATAGATCATGAGTGCCTTGAAGACGATCCTAGCTATGACTTGTGTCGGAGATTCATTATGAGTCTATATGATTCGTTTAGTGACTCATAGTCACTGACGACTAAATTTTAGTTTTTAAATTAAGGACTATTTTAACAATTCTTATCTCACCCAATTAACACCCACGTTCATAAAGAACTTAGGAGGGGTTGTTTCTAATTCATAAAGTACTCAAATACTTCCAAAGCTCTCTTAAATTCTCTCAAGTAGCTTAGGGTTTACAAGAAATAGGTTATATAAGGGCTCAAGTGTTGAATTCTTTTCGTGAAACTTGGTATTTCAGGCATGTTACTCTTCCCTAGATATTAATTTGCTAAAAGCATAAGGTTTAATGTGTTGTTCATATGGTATTAAGGTTGGTTTTGAAAAGATGGGTTGAGGGTTTTATATGTGATGTTTCATGTTAGTCCCTACATAGTTTATGTTTAAATGATGGTTTTAAAATGAATTGATGCATAGGATTGGTGAATACACTAAGGGATTGCGATTTCCCCAAACTTGTGACTTTTGAAATGGTTATGACCCGACCTCAACCACTATTGTGGAATTGGGTTTGAATATGAAAAGTATGCCTATTGAACTACTCTTGAACTATTGCAAAATGTGAAGAGTCAATGAAGTATAATAATTTTGAATTGAACCTTATGGGGATTGTGAATTCCCCTAAGTGATGATAATTGGTGTGGCATATTGATGTTACCTTGCAAGTGTAGCTGGCATGACGATACCAATAATTTATGCCTTAATGTGTAATGTAGTTCAATGAATAGGAATGTGTGATACTTATTTTAATTGGGCTTTAATAGGGATTGTGTAGCTGAGTTGTGAAAGTGGAAGTCCCGAGGGACCTACACTGGAAATCACGATTGCCGATGCAGGGGTGTATATGAATGGGTAGTTTGAATCCCCCTTATTGTTACCACATGATTGTGAGGTTCGAGTCCCCTATATTTTATCACATGATTGGGTGCTTGTGTCACCTTGATATGCTGGGAGGTTTGAGTGCTCCATGGTACAAATATATACCTTTTGGTTCTTGCAGCCACACACACTATGGCCCTACCGGTTGGGGGAGAGTTGGGCCTATATAGCCCATGGGTTCCATCTTATGTTATGATGATTGAGCTACATAATCCATGCTAAAGTTTTAAAGTGCATATTAAGCCTTGTTCCCTATCCCTGCACGTGATGCATATTTATATATTTGCATATGATTATGTGCATTGGATTTTTACTGATTTTGAAGTGCTGATTATAGCATTATTTTGATCCTTAACCCCAAGTTTCATGCTAGTCTCCACCCCACTAACCGTCTACGGATGCTATATCCTAATGCGATGCAGACATCAAAGATACTTCTACTTTTCCTGTTCAAAGTTATGTGGATCAACTCGGTTCGTCGGTTTGCTGCGGTAAAGTGGTGAGCTTCCATTCTCCAGAAGAATTAGGCATTTCATCAGATCTTATCATAGATTATAGTTGAGAGTTTCATTATCATTAATAATATCATTGTCATTGTTATCTGTTAGAGTCGGGGACATATCCCGACCAAGACTGGTTTTTGGATCTTTTGTTAGAAGGCTTTGTTGGATTACTATGGACTTGGGTGATGTTACTCGGTCGATGGTTATCGGTTATAGATATACCCTTTATTCTTTAAACATGTATTGTTATATGTTAGGAATTCATCCGACATTGGGGATATTTTGTTGTTTGGTTAGGTGCACAAGGGTGGTCTTCGGTCCGTGTAGGACTTGAGATACCCATCACGGTCAGGCCCTGGTTTGGGTCATAACATATGTACAAGTTTGGAAGAATTGAATTAGCTTGCAAGCATATTGGTATGACGATACAAAGTTGGTAAATGCCTTAATAAAGAATCCTAGATTAATTGTTAGGTTTATTTGCAAACTATTTTAATTTGGGCTTAAAGGGAATTGTGTAGCTCACTCTGAAGGTGGAGTCCTGGGAGGAACAAAACTGGAAACCATATTTGGCAACGTGGGGGTCTATATAACCGTGTGTATGGATACACACTATATTTTGGATGGATATCGCCTTAGTGTCTTTAGCCTTTCCCCAATTCATGTGGCTAACTATACTAGGGCCCTTCTAGCAGGGGGAACTGGATTCTTATATACTGTGTATTCCTTTAGGATGGAGCAAGCTTCACAGTTAAGGTTAATAGTTTAAAATCTCATGTTCATGACCCTTGTCCCTATCCGACATTCTATATATGTATATATAAATGTTGTGAATATGGTTATGACTATTTTTTGCAATGGCATTATTTTATACATTCCGTCGTGTTACATGTCAATGCTCGCCCCACTGACCTTTCCTGGATGCTCCATCATTTTATGATGTAGGGTTCAAGGGTTTTTTATTGCTTCTATGCAACGTTAGGTGATTTGGTACTCCCATGGATCTGCTATGAAGTGGTGAGCCTCTATCTTTTGAAAGAACTAGTTATTTCACTTAATTTCCTTATTCTTAGCAACCCTTTTTGGGTTCATTTTGGTCATAGTTGGGGGCATGTCCCGTCTTTGTTGGTATTTCTGGTTTAGAGGCTTTTGTTGATAGTATTGAAATATTTTGGGTTGTTTGTTTGACTCTTAGATTTTTTTGTTTTATCTATCTTTATTACTATTTTTGTTAGATTCATCTGTTTTCATTTGTGGTGCTCCTAAGGTAAGGTTAAGGAGGTGGCCTCCGACCATCGGTGGGCTTGAGATAACCGTCACAACCAAGCCCTAGTTCGGGTTGTGATAGAAATCGAATTGACCATGCATTGAGAAACGAGATTTTCTCTAAATTTAATTTGGTATTTAATTCCCTACGCTATATATTTCCATTTTCTAGGATTATTTTACTACCTACAATATATATAGCCACTGCCCAAGCTTATTTTACTATCTTTCAATTTATAGAGCAGACTATTATTGTTCTTATTATATTTCTTGGGTTTTGAAGCAATTAAACTTGGAATTTGAAGAAAATTGAGTTCTTGAATCTATCTTTGTAAGATAATTCTTTGCTTATGAAATATATTACTTTATTTGTCTCAAAAGATAAATGTGGGTAATTTCCCACAACTAGTGTAGTGGGATCCATGGAGAATTAACATCTTTAGGGCCAGTATCGAATAGTACCATCGTTTGTATTGTCAAATCTTTCATCATAACCAAATTTTTAATGGCTGCAAAAACTAAAATCTTCCTTAGGGTTAGATTGATTGATTTCAGAGGTTAAAACTAAAAAAAAAGATTCGATAATAAGGATTCAAGATATTCATGTCCCGTCTAATACCCCCTCCCTTCCATTTTATGTGTCATCATTTCCTTTTTTGTCCGTCCTAAAAGAAATGTCACCTTTCCTTTTTTGGTAACTATTTTAAGGCACAATTCCACCTTTTTCTTACTGTCCCACTTCTAATGCCCCACTTAAATTCAAAATAATAGTTGTACATTATTTTAATAAAGTACAATTTGATAAAAAGCATCAAGTCTTTACTTATTTCTTAAACACCGTGCCCTGTCAAACTATGACACATAAAATGGGATGGAGGGAGTAGTTAATGTTGTAGTGTGAATAGCCAACTTAGGGTAATTATTGAGTTGTGAATTTTCATTACTTGTAGGATGAGATAATTTGAGTAAATATCATCTAATTAGGTTGATAAATGATGTTTCCCAAGATTACATCCCCAAGAAGTAAAATGTGGTCGTTGTCAAATATATAATCCAACAAAGGTTGGGGTCTAACCCACTGAGAATAGAACGAATCTTTATCACGAACTTCCTAAAGTAGCAAAAAATGTAAAAAAATAAATGGGGGGATTTTGTGAGAACAGTAACAGTAGTAATAGATATTGATTGCTTAAGGTTGAAATCAATATGAGATGAATACTAGGACTATGTTCCCTCTGACTTCCTTACTCTGTAGAATTATCGTGCCCATCCAACTCTCCTAAAACCTTTCATGTAGAATATGATAAAATATGTATCACAAACTGTCTTGTGAATGCCTTTGTTGAATTTCACTCATTACCTTTTGAGTCTTAGAGTGTCAGCTTGCTAACCCTTGTCTTAGATCCTAAATCAATTATTACCTTTTGGGTCTCAAGTTAATTAGATAAAGGTTGATAGATTCAATTATTATTATGATCTTCTTTTCCTAATATCAACCTCTCTTATGGAGATGGTGTCGAATATATGCAGGTTCTTAACTTCTGCAGTCGTTAAGAAAGCAATCAAACAGAAGAAAATCACAATACATGCAAAATATCAATCGAGAATGACTTTGCACTTTGTCTTCTTAGTTATTCAATAAGGGTTTCCACAACCCTTAGTTAGAGGTTTTAGCTGACCATGTTTGTAAGAACATTCATTGAGTTCGTAGAAGAAAGCATATGAATAATCTTACAATAATTGAAGAATAAAAACCAGAATCTTAAATCAATATCTAACTGTAAAAACTAAGAACAATGGATTCCAAGATCAAAATTCAAATCTCAAAATCAATATAGTGTTGTAAGTATAAAAAGTGCATAAACTAATACAAAAACATACAAGGGGTATTTATAGTTGAACTAGAAAACCTAAGAATACTATCCTAAATGAAATAGGAAAATAATGTCGGCAGTGGTAGTGCCTCAGAAAATGACTCATCTAGACTGACGATGACTCATTCTCAGCTCCGTATTCTATCTTCTATGCTCCTTGGTGATGACTCATCATGTCTCCCTATGAGTCATTGTCTAGACTCATTGCCTCTCCAATAATTTTTTATCTCTCAAATCTTTTCTCTAAATGCTCAAAACGGTCAGCACGATGAGTCATAGTCAAATCCTACAGCTCGTCACCAACATAGTCTCCACTAGGATCATACTTGTATACTTCAGGATTTTGTCACAACTTTTCTTAGAACGATCTTCCCTACAACTCGTAGTCAGATCATATGATTAATAGCTAGTATGAACTTTATTCCTATCTCAAATTTCTTCACTATTCACTCTATGGCTTTGGATGACGAGACGTAGCATAACCCAATGACTCGTTGTCCAAGCATAGCCTTCAATTTTTGGAGTTTTTTTCTTCCTTTATTTCTTTTACTCACTTTCGACCTTGTTTTCCCGCAAAAAAACACAAATCATATTACATCTAACAAAAAGGGCCTAAGTACTTACATATTTTTTGGTTTTAAGCATCAAAAGTGCCATGAAACCATGACACATCAACACCCAAAACATAGAACATTTACATGTCCTCCGGCAACTAACACAAAAAAACACAACATTATGATGCATAACTAAGAGAAACGTAAGACATCTATGGCAGTCAACTCAATTTCATCTACAAAACTCTCACCTCTCCTATTTTAAACTTTTCAAAACCAACTATGCTGATCTATGTAGCACAACAGTATGCCACAAAGGAATCAAGTTATGGCATTATATTAGCAACAAACAATCAAGCAAATAAGAAAGTTACAGTGTCAAATAGATGAGTACTTGACAACACAACCGACATACTCTCACAGAAAGAAGTCTCATATCTCATAATGTCATCATGAATATAAATACAAGGTGTCACGAACCGAGGTTACCCCCAAGTCGTAACACGGTACTTAAGGCCAAAAGTGGCCCCAAGCTAACCCTTGATCTAGTACCTGCTGTGAGAACTGAATACAATGATAACACAAGCAACATATGTGAAAGATAAACTGATAAAAACTATGTTAAGATAAAATATAGAAACAATACTTAACATGTTTAAAACTACACATAGAATCGATAAATGAGTCTGACTGTCTGAATATTTGATTGTCTAAATACCTGAAAACCTCTAAGACATGAAGTGCTGATGGGAAAAGCCCCCAACTAACTCCGACTGACTGAAATGAAAGAAATATAGAGAATAACTATAGATATTTGTCCTTGATGGATTAACTCACTATAACTGCTGTTGATTGGTACGAGCTGACTAAGGGAGATTGGGGAACTGAGTGTTTGAATCTATATTATGAAATCAATATAGTGCAAAAGATAGCATACGATTAGTACTTTGAATGTACTAGTATGTAAGATAGGTACAACTAAAATACATATGAACACGAAACATAGATGCATGAACATGTAAAAAGAATGCAAGACTAAGTAAAACATGTATTGAAATAATCTGTAAACTAAATGACTAAAAAGCTGATAACTGAATACTTAGTTATGCAAACCTGATTTGATATGGTAAATACTATACCGAGACTGTGGGAGCTAACTACAATCAACATGCCCCAATCTGAGCTATTGAGTTCTAACCTATAACCTAGTTCGAAGGGTGCTGGTACCTTTCCAGGGGTACCAACACATGACTGACAATGTGGATCCACAAGGATGATGTCCAGAAGGACGAGGGTGTCATGCCTCTACTAATGTGTGACCCCTCATAATCTATGGTGGCGCCGTAGTGTAGAACTTAGGGACTACTACTGACGACTAATGCCTAACTAACGGGGGAGCCACCATCCCTGCGTTCACTTGGTGCTAAGTGTTACTTCCAACTAAATAACACTGGTATTATTATTTGTTTAATATGTTATGATACTGTACTGATAAGTGCTCAACATAAACATGGTAATCTAAATATGCTAATGAAATCATGATCTGACTGACTTGTTTCTTTAAAATGGAAACATGTAAAAATATATAGGTACCGGGTGTTCATAACCCTCCAAAACTGAATGATACTTTAAATACAATAATATCATTTAAAAAATTGCAAGGAAATTCATGATTCAAAGACCCAAAACAATATAAATTTCACTAAACTAATGATCCATGAATTTGAATACAGGAATATGATAAACTTAGGAGGACAATATGTTCACATGGTTTGATTCATGAATTGGTGAATTAACATGGTGTCAACTGAATATGACATGGGTGATTTATATTAAAGCATTGAATAACATAATTCATATGGGAAACATATGGGTATTGATTGAATTCAAAACTAGTAAGAAAATTTGACTAAATTCATGATTAACATTAATATTATCATGAAAGAGAATAAGAAGTTCAAACTTGAACAAAAAAGGATTTTGGGACTCAATGGGTGGAAAGAACCCATTGATGAATACCCTATATACGTTAATTGCTTGATTTCTTGAAGAAGAAGCTTGGAATTTGGACCTTGATTGAATCCTTGGAAAGATGCTTGAATTTATGTTCTTATGAATGGGGATGAATTTTACCTGTTAACTAATGGGGAATGGGGCAAATAATGCCCTTCTTGGGGCTTTTAATTCATTAATTGAGTGTTTGGTGAGAGGGGAAAGGGAAAAAAATACCCCCTTGTACATTTAATGAGGCTATAGAAAAAACACAACCTCCGTGGCACGGAGGCTAGCCTCTATGAAACGACGGTATCACGGAGGCTAACCTCCATGCTGCGCGATGTATAGCAGAGTTCCTGCCTCTGTGACACACCCAATCACGGAGGCATTCTTCCTTAGTGGTTAAAAAATACCTCGAACCTATTTCAAAAATTCCCAAACTTTCCCTAATAACCCTTTTGACATCCCCAAACATGTTTTAACTCAAAAATAAACATTTTAAACTCGGGCAGGCAAAAATTAAAATCCTCGAATCTTGGAGTCTTAAAATGGCTAAGTCTTTTATACCTCGTGTGAAATTAAAGCCTTGGACTCCTTTAAACATGCATCTAGGAGTTGGAAACGTGTCTAGAATCTTGCGGGGTATTATAATATCTCTCTCTTGGTATCATTCATCCCAGAATAAAACTTTTAAAGCTGATATACTAAGAAAACTGAGATCGTACTCTGAATGCTTATGAGCTAAATTATGATTAAATAACTGAATCTAAAATATGATACATGGACTAAATTGAATTCACTAATGAATGCAACGACCTGTGGATGGTTATATAACTGAGATAGAAAACAAAAGAATCACTTAGGGAAAACCATTACCTCACACTGGATCTGAATTCATAGAGAAGAGATGAGCATACTTGGCTCACATGTCTACCTCGGCTTCCCAAGTAGCTCCCTCAACAAACTGATTTTGCCATAGAACCTTAACTAAATGGACTTCTTTACACCTCAACCTATGAATCTGACGGTCAAGGATTTCAACTGCGAATTCTTCATAGGAGAGACTATCTTTCACATCTACACTCTCTAAAGGAACACTATAGAAGGTGAGTCACCAGTACATTTCTTTAACAAAGAGATATGAAACGCCAAATACATTGAAGCCAAATCTATAGGAAACTTTAACTCATAAGCTAGCTTCGCAAAATGGTTCAAAATCTTGTATGGTCAAACATAGCGAGGAATAATTTTCCCCTTCTTGCCAAGTATCTTCACCCCTTTCATTGGCAAAATTTTTAGATAAACCAAGTCACCAACATCAAACTCAAGATCTCTTCTCCTCATATTAACATAAGATTTTTGATGACTTTAAGCTATCTTTTCCTTTCTTAGATTAACTAAACTTTCTCCATTGCCTCATATACTGAATTTGTCCCTATCATAACCGCCTCACCTACTTCAAATAAACCAATAGGAGATCTGCACCTCTTTCCATAGACGGCCTCAAATGGAGCCATTTGAATACTAGAGCGATAACTGTTATTGTAGGAAAACTAAATCAAAGGTAGGTGGTCATCTAAATTACCCTTAAAGTCGATAACACAAGCCCTCAACATGTCCTTTAAAGTCTGAATGGTGTGCTCTGCCTGACCATCTAAGGATGAAAGTTGTACTGAGATGGACTTAGGTACCAAGACCCTTCTGAAAATCCTTAAAAAATAAGAGGTAAACTGAGTACCTATATCTAAAATAATGGTTAATAAAACCCATAGAACATTACCAACTCCATGATATAGTGTCTAGCATAATCCTCACCTGAATACGAAGTATAAACTAGAAAGAAATAGGATAACTTTGTCATTCTATCTACAATAACCCAAATTGAATCATGCTGATAATGCATACGAGGTAACCCTATAAAAAAATCCATGTTAACCACCCCTCACTTCTAAGTGGGGATACTACACTCCTAAAGCATACCATTAGGACTTTGGTGCTTAACCTTAATCTACTGACAATTCGATCACTTAGCCACAAACTCCACAATATCTTTCTTCATACCACTACACTAATAGATTTCCTACAAATCATGATACATCTTCGTGGCTCCTAGGTAAATAAAATATTGCACACTATGCGATTCAGCTAATATCTGCTATCTCAAAACATCAATACAAGGACACATAACCTGCCTTGACAATGAAGCATACCATCTCCCCTTTGGGATAAAACCTTAACCTTCTGATCCCTAACTACCTCCTTAAAATTGAATAAAAGAGGATACCTTTCTTGCTTTTCTTTCACTTCGACAACCAGTGAAGATTCTGAACCACTCTGAACCCATATGCTACCTTTACTGAATCAACCAACCGAACACCTAACATGTCAAGCTAATGAACCTCACATACTAACTCTTTCATATCATCCTCAATATGAATGACACTTCCCATAGACAATCTACTAAGGGCATCAACCACTATATTAGCCTTGCTCAGGTGATACAATACACTCATTTCATAGTCCTTTAACAATTCCAACCATCTTCTCTGATAGAGATTCAGGTCTTTCTACATGAACATAAAGTATAAGCTCTTATTATCCATAAACACATCAACATTAACCCCATAAAGTTAAGGCCTCTAAATCTTTAATAAAAAGACAGCTACTACCAACTCAAGGTCATGGGTCAGGTAATTTTCTCATGAGGCTTCAGCGGTCTAGAGTCATAGGCTATGGACTTACCTCACTGCATCAATACACAACTAAGATCAACTCTAGAAGAATCACAATAAACTACAAACCTATCTGTGCTATCTGGAAAAGTCAAGACTGGGGTGGAACTAAGCCGAGTCTTCAACTCTTGAAAACTCTTCTCGTAGGAATCTGACTAAAGAAATTTGACTTTATTTTGGGTTAATCAAGATATGGGAGAAGAAATAATAGAATATCCTTCAACAAACCATCTGTATTAGCCAGCTAAACCCAAGAAACTCCTAATGTCTGATGGAGAGATAAATCTGGGCCAGTTTCTTACTGCCTCAATCTTTTAAGGATCAACTAGAATGCCATCACTGTAAATGATGTGACCAAGGAAATCTGCTGACCTCAACGAAAATTCACATTTACTGAACTTAGAAAATAACTGATGAACCTTAAGGGTCTGAAATATACTCCTGAAATGGTCTACATGATCACCTTCACTACGAGAATAGACAAGGATGTTATCTACAAAGACTATGATGAACATGTCAAAGTACTACTTGAACACCCTGTTCATCAAGTCCATAAAAGCTATAGGAGAGTTCATTAGTCCAAAAGACATAACTAGAAATTCAAAGTGACCATACCGAGTTTGGAAGGTTGTATTTAGGATGTCACATTCTCTGACTCTAAGCTGTAATAGCCTAATCTGAGATCTATCTGCACCTTGAAGTAGGTCGAACAAGTCTCAATTCATGGGAGATGATATTTATTCTTTATTGTGAATTTTTTCAACTGAAGGTCGTCAATGCACATTTTGAGGGAATCGTCTTTCTTGAGCATGAAGAGAACTGGAGCACCCATGGAGAAATGCTAGGCCTGATTAAACCCTTATCTAAGAGATCTTTCAACTGTTCATTTAATTTCTTAAGCTTAGATAGAGAAATTCTATAAGGTGGAATTGAGATAGGCTGGGTATCTGGGATGAGATCTATTCTAAAGTCAATTTCCCTTTCAAGATAGACTCCAGAAAGATCTTCAGGGAACACTTTTGGAAACTCATTCACTACTGGAACTGAATCAAGACTCAAAGATTCAGAATTAGAGTCCTTAACTTCGACTTGATGGTAAAAACATCCCTTGGGTATCATTTTTCTTGTCTCATAATAGGAGACAAACTGGCCCTTAGGCACTGAAGTACTAACCCTCCATTCAATAATGGGCTCATTAGGAAATTAGAATTGGACAATCCTATTTCTACAATCAACTAAATCGTAGCATGAGTGGAGCTAATCCATGCTGAGAATGACATCAAAATCAGTCATCTCTAACTCTAGAAGGTCAACTGAAATAATTTTTTGAGATATCATGATTGGGAAATTTCTGTATACCCATATGGATATAGTTAAACTACTCACTGGGGTAGATACTGAGAAAGGCTCTATTAATATGTCGGGACTAACACCAATGTCTATAGCTATATAATGACTCACAAAGGAAAGTAAACCTATGGGGTCTAACAATGCATAAACATGAAGATGGAAGATTTTTAAAGTCAGATCTGACAATGCCTACTAGTGGCACTAAAGATGGCACCCTACTTAGTATGGTAACCTGTTGGTGTTGCTAAAGAATTAGTCTGGCCTGACTTGCCATATCCAAAGAGCACATTACTACTTGTTCTACACTTACCCTGATGATTCTTACAACACTTCCAACAAAGAGGATTGGTGAGACCACTATTTATACTACCTTGGTACTTAGAGACTGACACACTATCCCTATTGTCTAGTATGAACTTAGGCACTAGCATACTAGCTGAAGATGGGGTTAGAGCTGAAGAATTCTGGTGAAATTGATAATGATTTCCACCATTAGACCTCCATTGTGCAAAGTTAAAGCTATTGGTTCTGTCCCTCTTATTCTCTCTTTCCTTCTATTTGAGCTTATCCCCCTCAATCTATTAAGCATGGACCACCAACCTAGAGCGATTCATCTTCTTTAATAACATGGCTATTCTGCACTCCTTAACTACTTCCTCAAAAACTCTCGATACGAACTTACTTATCTTGGGCCTAGAATCGACCACTACAGTTTGAGCATACCTGGTTAACTAAGTGAATTTAAGCTAGTATTCTTTCACACTCATTATACCCTACTTTAAATTAATAAACTCCTTCACCATAGACTCCCTCAACGTAAGTGGAAATAATCTGTTTAGGAAACTCGTGGAAAACTCCTTCTATACCATAGGTCCTACCTCAATACCTCTATCCTTCTTCCACTACTTAAACCAAGTATGAGTTACTCCCTATAACTGATAAACAGCTAAGTCAGCACTCTCACTCAAAGTGACACCCACAATGTTTGTTACCTTATGCATACAGTCTAGAAAATCCTATGGATCCACCTCAGACTTGGATCTAGAAAACACTGGTAGATTCATCCAAGTAAAGTCTCCAATCATTGGTGAAATTATATTCATCAATAGATTGGCTAGGGCAACAACATGCTGGTTATTCTGAGCAGCCACATAATGGTCCAAAGAAATGAAAGAAACCCTAAATTTAGCGTGAGAAACTTGTTAATTCAGGGTATCTTTCTGAACAGGCTATGGCACGGGCAAATACATGTTTCTTCTTTCGTTGTTTCATCTGGGAGACATTTTTTGAAAATAGATAAAGGATGAGTTAGAAAAGGGATTTCAATAGAGATCATGCTCTTTCGTACGACATGAATACTAAAAGAAGAGAAACTTTCTTAAAAGAACTCATAGCCTCTTACCCATAAGTGTGGTGCGTGTAACGCCCTAATTTTCTAAATCAAAATGCTACACGGTGCTTATGACCCCGAGGGACCACAAGCTAACCCATGACTAATATCTGTACCTGTACATTACAGATATAATGTAATAATACGGAAAACATGAACATGTAGGCCATAAGGTTCAACTGAATAAAGAATCTGTCAAAATATAATATCTATATGGGTGGAAGATACCCAAAATAGCTGAAAACTGAATCAAATCTGAACATAAGTCTGAATACTGAATCTGAAAGACTCTAAGTACTGTCTGAATAAGGAGTTGAAGGAACATGTCTCCAACTAACTCTGTCTAGCAAAACTGAGCTGAAATAATAAATGAAATAAACTAATATCGCCCTCGAATGGATGAGGACTCACTGCAACTCTGCGGCTGGATGCTACTGCTGATCTGGAGCTCGTGTCTCTGAACCTAAGGTGTAACATAAAACAAAGCACCATAGATAAAATACGATAGTACAACTGGAGTACTGAGTATACGAGTGAGGCAGGCTAATGGAAAAGGGTTTACATGCATGAAGAATGCTAACTGAATGACTGATATGAACGTGAGAGCTTAAACATACATGCATAGTAACTAAGATCGTGAGTACGTGATAGCTATATCTGTACGCTAATACATGGTTTACTGATAACTGACATGGCTGAAACTGTAGTTCTGATAACATGGGCGACTGTATCTGATAGTCTTAAATCTGATGAAACTATCTGAGTTCTGCACTATAACTGAATTTAACTATATTTGACGATCCTGGGATACTGATATCTGAAGAACTATCTGAGTTCTTTTACTGAGATTGAGTCTAAAATTGTGGGAGGTAGTTGTTTAACTGACATGCCCTATATGTGTCATTATGGCTAAGATGGGGTCCAATCTCTGCCCTGACTGGAAGGGTGTCTGTATCGTGCCACTGGTAAGGACAACATGTGAGCAACCCTCATGTAACAGTTAACTCTAGTAAGAACGGTGGGAACCCTCATATAACAGGTTAAGCCACCTCATCTATCCTCATATAATAGGCTGCGATGTCTCAACCAATGCTGGCTACATAGTTTTGGAATATAAGGATGACTGCTAAGAATCACAACCTCATATACAGGTGAGTTCCCATCCTTAGGTTCAGTCTGTGCTAACTCCTACTCCCATCTGAAGAGACTGAACATGATTTAACTGACTGTACGCAAGTAGAACTTACTGAATTCCATTGACTGACGGAATACTACTGATATCTGATAACTGACTGAGACCATGAGGTTCCTGAGTCACATGACTGACTGAATTCTACTGAATTTTGGTTTGATTTTGTATATCGTGAAACATGACATAGATCTAGGCACATAGCTATAGTTTTCGGGTACGAATACCCCCAGTACTCGATGGAAAAAACTGACACAACATGACTGACTTGATCATAAGATTGGAGTTTACAATTCACATTATCATAAATAGAGGATATTATACATCATGTAGTTCATCAACATATTAAGCATGGTAGGGAGTGCATAGCTATATTTCATGTGTATATTGTATATCTCCATTATCATACATGCTTCATACCACAACAATAGCAATACATGAAAAGCATGGAATTTATATTAAAGTATATAGCTAACATGGACTTGTCATTAATACATCATGGAACCATATAAACCTAAATTTCTAGCATCCTAAGAATTTTATCGAACACCTTGCATGCATTCTTTAAGGCATAGGTGTGTTTCATAACTTGTACCATTTTACACCATCTAAGGTTCATAGTTTTCAACTAACAAGCATATATATTCCATGAAAACACCTCTAGATATCATCTTGAAACTTAAACAACAATCATCAACATGTACATGCTCATATCACCACAAAAAGTTCACAAAATAGTATTTAAAACATGGTTCTTGAGCTCTATGAACGGATTGGATCCATAGATGAACACTACGCATACCTTAGTGATTGAATCTTGAAAAAGATCTAATTCTGAAGGTTCTTGAAGAATTCCTTAGGCTTTCCCTTGATTTTTCTTGACTAGGGTTTAACCCCTTTGGGAAAGAATGCTCTTGTTCCTGAGGAGATGATCTTGAGAGGAAACCCTAATCTTATGGTTGAAAGTATAAGAGAGGGTTTTTAAGATGTTTCAACTAAAGAGAATGGAAGATAATACGTTACTTGAGGGTTATAAGTCATGGAAAGTGAAAGGAAAAGACCAAAATATTCTTATGAAATAAATTCCCAGTTGCTGAAAATAATGGCTGACGACATTTGTGAAGAGGCGTCAAAAATGTGGTAAGCTATCAAAAATATCATCACATAGAAGCTGGAATTGATGGTTTCTTCCTAAGTCTGAGGACCTTCGTGGTAGGGCGTCACAAATGTGGTGAGATACCATGAATGTCGTCACACAGGAGCTAGATTCTTCCTAAGGCTGACGACCTTCGTGATAGGGCATCACAAATGTGGTAAGCTTCCACGAATGTCGTCACTTAGGAGCTGGTTTCTGCTTAAGCCTGATGACCTTCGTGGTAGGGCATCACAAATGTGGTAAGCTACCACAAATTTTGTCACTTAAGAGCTATTTTCTTCCTAAGGCTGACAACATTTGTGGTAGGGTGTCACAAATATGGTAAGCTACCACGAATGTCATCACACTGTTTCCAGCCTGACATGCTGGAGGAAAATAGGAATAAATCTTTACTCCGATATCGTATTTAGGCAAAATTGGTATAGTTGGAAAGCTAATTCAATTATATATTTGTTGATAGGTCATGAGCTCAAAAATTCTAAGTATAATGAGAGATATGATCGTTTGAATCTGACTATGGTAATATCTTTCTCAACAATTCGATCGGTGAGGAATGTTTTGATTCGTCTGATAGATGGGAGTTATTTGAAGCCTTAATATACATCTAACTTACTCATAAAACTATTAAATAACCATGATGTACTATGCATGATCTTGGTACATGGCTCTAATATTGGTTTGGATTTTTCGGGGTATTACAATATCTCACTCTTGGAAACATTTGTCCTCGAATAATGGCTTCTTGAGAGAGGAGAAAAGATAAAACAACGCATATACTGATCATGCTCAACTGGCACATGATTTTAGGACTGAATTGAATTCTAAACTGAATATAGCCCAACTGAACATGCATATCTGATGCATGACTGATAAGCTGAACTCATGAATGCATGATAAGCTATGCACTGATACTTGATACAAATTTTATACTGGAATTTTGAACATTTAAATGAATAAGCTTAAGGAAAATGGTTACCTCGAGCTAAGCCTGAATTAGTAGAGAAAAGATGAGGGTACTTGGTTCGCATGTCTGCTTCTGCATCCCTGGTAACTCCCTTCATGGACTGATTCCGCCAAAAAACCTTGACTAGAGGGACTTCTTTGTTCCTCAGCCTACGAGTCTGATAGTCGAGAATTTTGATTGGAATCTCTTCATAAGAGAGGATATTTTTAAAGTCAATGCTCTGAATAGGGACTACAGTTGCTAGGTCACCTATGCACTTCTTGAGCAAAGAGACATGGAAGACTGGATGAACTGAGGCTAGATCTAAGGCAATTCGAACTCATAGGCTACCTTGCCGAAGCGACTGAGAATCCTGAAGGGACCGACATATCGGGGACTGAGCTTTACCTTTTTGCCGAATCTCTTCACTCCCTTCATGGGAGAGATCTTGAGATAGACATAGTCATCAACCTCGAATTCGAGATTCTTTCTATGAACATCCGCATAAGACTTCTGTCAGCTCTGAGCAGCCCAGAGTCTTTCTCTGATCAACTGAACTTTCTCTAAGGCATCGAATACTAAGTTAGGCCCTATGACTGCCGTCTCACTAACTTTGAACCAACCGATCGGAGACCTACATCTCCTATCATAGAGAGCTTTGAATAGAGCCATCTAAATACTGGAGTGAAAGTTGTTGTTGTATGCGAACTCAATCAAAGGCAAGCGGTCATCCCAGCTTCCCTTGAAATCAATTGCACACGCCCTTAGCATATCTTCTAGAGTCTGAATGGTACTTTATTCTTGACCATATATCTGAGGATGAAACGATGTACTGAGATGAACTTAGGTACCAAGACCCTTTTGAAATGCTTTCCAGAAGTGAGAGGTGAACTGGGTACCTCTGTCTGAGATGATAGATAGTGGAATACCATGTAATCTAACCAACTCCTTGATATAGAGTTTGGCATAATCCTCAGCTGAGTAAGAGGTACGAACTGGAAGGAATTGAGCTGACTTGGTCATTCTGTCTACAATGACCCAAACTGAATCATGTTGATGATGTGTTCTAGGCAAACCCATCACGAAGTCCATGTTCACTTCTTCCTACATCCAAGTAGGAATAGTGAACTCCTACATGGAACCACTAGGTTTCTGATCCTCTATCTTAACCTGCTGACATGTAGAGCACTTAGCCACAAACTCTGCAACATCCCTCTTCATCCCACTCCACTAATAGATCACCCGCAAGTCGCGGTACATCTTAGTGGCCCCTGGATGAATAGAGTATCATGCACCATGCACTTCTTCAAGAATTTGCTGCCTCAAGTCATCTACACCGGGAACACACAGACGACCCTGACAACGAGGAACACCATCTTCTTCTTGGGAGAAAACCTCTACTTCCTGACTCTGAACTGACTCTTTTAGATTGACAAGGTTAGGATTCCTATCTTGCTTCTCTTTCACCTCGGAAACTAGAGATGACTCTAAACTACTCTGAACATATACACCACCCTATGAAGAGTCAACTAAGCGAACGCCTAGTCTGGCAAGCTGATGAATCTCCTAAGCTAATTTTTTCTTACTATTCTCAACATGGGAAACACTACCCATGGACAGTCTACTGAGTGTGTCGGCCACTACATTGGCCTTGCCAAGATGATAAAGGACACTCATATCATAATCCTTCAAAAGCTCTAACCACCTTCTCTGACGAAGATTAAGATCTTTTTGGGAAAAGACATACTGAAGACTTTTATGATCTGTGAATACGTCTACATGAACACCGTATAGATAATGCCTCCAAATCTTTAAGGCAAAGACAACTGCTGCTAACTCAAGGTCATGAGTAGGATAATTCTTCTCATGGGGATTTAACTATCTAGAGGCGTAGGCTATGACTCTACCATGCTTCATGAGGACACAACCTAAACCTACTCTGGATGCATCACAATATACTATGAATCCATCAGAATCATCGAGAAGTGCCAAAACTGGAGCTGAGGTTAGTCGAGTCTTCAACTCCTGAAAACTCTTCTCGCAAGGTTCTGACCACTGAAACTTGAACTTCTTCTAAGTCAATCTGGACATAGGAGATGTAATAGAATAAAATCCCTCGACAAATCGTCAGTAATAGCCAGCCAAACCCAAGAAACTCCTGATATCTAATGGAGAGACAGGGCGAGGCCAGTTTCTTACTGCTTCAGTTTTCTGAGGATGTACTCTAATGCCATCACCGAAAATAATGTGGCCAAGGAATGCTACTGATCTTAGCCAAAATTCGCACTTACTGAACTTGGCAAACAACCGGCGATCCCTGAGAGTCTGAAGAACAATTATGAGATGGTCTGAATGATCACGCTCTATGCGAGAATAGACCAGAATATCATCTATGAAGACTATGACGAATGTGTCCAAGTACAGCTTGAACACCCGGTTCATCAAGTCCATGAAAGTTGCAGGGGCATTGGTAAGACCAAAGGACATAACTAAAAATTCAAAGTGACCATACCGAGTACGAAAAACTATCTTCAGAATGTCACATTCTCTAACTCTGAGCTGATAATAGCCTGATCTAAGGTCTATCTTGGAGAAATAACTGGCACCCTGAAGTTGGTCAAACAAGTCGTTTATCCTAGGCAACGGATACCTATTTTTGACTCTGACTTTGTTGAGTTGACGGTAATCAATACATATTTTGAGAGAACCGTATTTGTTGCGCACGAATAAGAATGGCGCACCTCATGGGGATACACTGGGCCTGATGAATCCCTTATCTAAGAGATCTTTCAACTGATTTTTCAGTTCCTTGAGTTCTGTTGGTGCCATTCTTTATGGCTGAATAGAAATAGGCTGAGTATCTGGGAGAAGGTCTATGCCGAAGTCTATTTCCCTTTTGGGAGGAATTCTTAGAAGACCTTCAGGACAGACGTCTGAATATTCATTAACCACTGGGACTGATTCAAGACTGTAAGATTCAGAACTGGAATCCTTAGCATGCACGAGATGATACACACACCCCTAAGAAATCATTTTCCTTGCCCGGAGGTAGGAAACAATCTAACCCCTGAAAGACGAAGTGCTACCCTTCCACTCTAGGATGGGATCATTCGAGAACTGAAACTGAACTATCTTATTTCTGCAGTCGACTATGGCATAGCAAGAATGAAGCCAATCCATGCTGAGAATGACATCAAAATCAGTCATCACTAACTCGACTAAATTTACTGATGTGGATTTCTGAAATATCATAACCGGACAGTTCCTGTATACCCGCCGAGCTATGATAGTTTTACCCACTGGGGTAGAGACTGAAAAGGGCTCTGCTAAAATTTTGGGACTGATTCTGAAATTGCTTGCTATGTATGGAGTGACAAAATACAAGGATGCACCTGGTTCTAGCAAAGCATAAACATGAACCTAGAAAATTTGTAACGTACTAGTAACGACATCAGGGGAATTTTCCTGATCCTGTAGGGTCTGAAGAGCATAGAGTCTATTTGGGAGTTGCCCACTAGTAGCACTGGAAGTGGCACCCTGCAGGTTCGGGCGACCAAACTAAAATGTGGAACGATTCTGCTGACACTAAGGACCTGGCTGAGGACAGTCCCTAACTCTGTGGCCTGGCTTGCCACAACCAAAACAAATGCCTTGACCCGCTCTGCACACACCCTGATGGTGCTTACCGTAGATATGACACTGAGGATAAGTGCGGGAACTGCTAACACTGATCTGAGATTTAGAGTCTGGTGCCCTATCTATATTGTCGTCCCTGAACTTTGGCACTGGGGCACTAGCAGATGAAGGGAATGGAACTGCTGACTTAGGACGAAACTACGAATGATTTCCTCCCTCTTATTTGGGCTAAGCAAAACTAAAACTGCCTGCTCTTGCTCTCTTGTTCTGCCTCTCCCTAGTCTTAAGCTTCTGCTCCTCTATCTGTTGAGCGTGGGTCATGAGCCTGGCTAAAGTCATATCGCTGTTCAGCATCGTAGACCTACACTCATTTACCACGCTATCATTTACCCCTGACACAAACTTGCTCATTTTAGCCTTATTATCTGCAACCACATGAGGGACATACCTGGCTAGCTGAGTAAATCTGAGAGAATACTCCCTAACTATCATATTTCCCTGCCTGAGGTTGATGAACTCAAGAACTTTGGCTTCCCTCAGCTCTTGGGGAAAGAATCTGTCTAAGAAAGTCGTGACAAATTCCTCCTACCTAATGGGACTTGCGCCATCTACCCTCTTGGACTTTCACTATTTGTACCAAGTGTGAGCCACATCTGGTAACTGATATGCGACTAACTCAACACTCTATAAAGAAGTAACACCCGTGATGTCAATGACCTTCTGAACTTGGTCAATAAACTCCTGAGGGTCTTCATCAGACTTAGACTTATGGAAAGATGGAGGGTTCATTCGAGTGAAGTCCCGAATCCTAGCTGCTATATAATTTGCCACTGGATTGGCCGAAATAGCTGGTGGCCTTTCATTTTGGGTAGCCACAGACTGAGAAAGTATGGTGAATGCGGCTCTAAACTTCGCATGAGAAACATGTTCGCCCAAAGGATCTTCGGGCTGAAGAGCTGGCTGGTTTCTTCTCTTTGGGGCCATATTCTAAAACAAGAGAAGAACAAATTAGACTGGGAGTTTAACTTGAGATTATGCTCACTAGCACGACATGAATACTGAAAGAAGGGAAACTGTTCCTAAAACATCTTATAGCCTCCTGTACATAAATGTGGCGCACAACACACCCGTGTACAAGACTCTACTAGATGTGGCTTTCAGACTTCCTAGGACTCTATTGAACCTTAGGCTCTGATACCAAGTTTGTAACACCCCGATTTTCTGAATCAGAATGTTACACAGTGCTCATGACCCCGAGGGACGACAAGCTAACCCATGACTGATATCTATACCTGTATACTGTATATATAACGTAATAATGCGAAAAACACGAACATGTAGGCCATAGGGTTCAACAGAATAAAGAATCTATCAAAACATAATATCCATATGGTTGGAAGATACCCAAAACAGCTGAAAACTGAATCAAATCTAAACATAAGTCTGAATAATGAATATGAAAGCCTCTAAGTACTGTCTGAATAAGGAGTTGAAGGAACATGTCTCTAACTAACTCCGTCTAGCAAAACTGAGCTGAAATAATAAATGAAGTAAAATAATATTGCCCTAGAATGGATGAGGACTCACTGCAACTCTACGGTTGGATGCTACTGTTGATCTGGAGATCATGTATCTGAACCTATGGTGTAAAATGAAAAAAAGCACCATGGCGCAAATGCGTCAGTACAACTGGAGTACTGAGTATACGAGTGAGACAGGCTAATGCAAAAGGGTTTACATAGATGAACAATGCTAACTGACTGACTGATATGAACATCAGAGCGTAAACATACATACATAGTAACTAAGATCGTGAGTACATGATAGTTAGATCTATACGCTAATACATGGTTTACTAATAACTAACATGGCTGAAACTGTAGTTCTGATAACCTGGGTGACTGTATCTGACAGTCTTAAATCTGATGGAACTATCTGAGTTTTGCACTATAACTGAATTTGACTATATCTGACAGTCCTGGTATACTGATATCTGAAAAACTATCTGAGTTCTTTTACTGAGACTAAGTCTAAAACTGTGGGAGGTAGTTGTTTAACCGACATGCCCCATATATGTCATTATGGCTAAGATGGGGTCTAATTTCTACCCTGACTGGAAGGGTGTCAGTACCACGCCACTGGTAAGGACAACATATGAGAAACCCTCATATAACAGGTAACTCTAGTGAGAATGGTGGGAACCTTAATATAACAGGTTAAACCACCTCATCTACCCTCATATAACAGGCTGCGATGTCTCAACCTATGCTGGCTACATAGTTCTGGAACACAAGGATGACTGCTAAGAATCACACCCTCATATACAGGTGAGTTCCCATCCTTGGGTTCACTCGGTGCTAACTCCTACTACCATCTGAAGAGACTGAACATAATTAAACTGACTGTACGTAAGTGGAACTTACTAAATTCCGTTGACTGATGGAATACTACTGATATCTGATAACTGACTGAGACCATGAGGTTTCCTGAGTCACATGATTGACTGAATTCTACTAAATCTTGGCTTGATTTTGTATATCGTGAAACATAACATGGCGCTAGGCACAGAGCTATAGTTTTCGGGTATGAATACCCCCAGGACTCGATGGAAGGAAACTGACATAACATGACTGACTTGATCATAAGATTAGAGTCCACAATTCACATTATCATAAATAGAGGATATTATACATCATGTAGTTCCTCAACATATTAAGTATGGTAGGGAGTGCATAGCTATATTTCATGTGTATATTGTATATCTCCATTATCATACATGTTTCATACCACAACAATAGCAACACATGAAAAGTATGAGATTCATATTAAAGTATATAGCTAACATGGACTTGTCATTTAGACATCATGGAACCATATAAACATAAATTTCTAGCATCCTAAGCATTTTATCGAACACCTTGCATGCATTCTTTAAGGCATAGGTGTGTTTCATAACTTGTACCATTTTACACAATCTAAGGTTCATAGTTTTCAACTAACAAGCATATATATTCCATGAAAACACCTCTAGATATCATCTTGAAACTTAAACAACAATCATCAACATGTACATGCTCATATCACCACAAAAAGTTCACAAAATAGTATTTAAAACATGGTTCTTAAGCTCTATGAATGGATTGGATCCATAGATGAACACTATGCATACCTTAGTGATTGAATCTTGAAAGAGATATAATGTTTCTGAAGGTTCTTGAAGAATTCTTTAGGCTTGCCCTTGATTTTTCTTGACTAGAGTTTAACCCCTTTGGGAAAGAATGCTCTTGTTCCTGAGGAGATGATCTTGAGAGAAAACCCTAATCTTGTGGTTGAAAGTGTAAGAGAGGGTTTTTAAGATGTTTTAACTAAAGAGAATGGAATAAAATACGTTCCTTGAGGGTTATAAGTCGTGGGAAGTGAAGGGAAAAGACCAAAATACCCTTATGAAATAAATCCTAGTTGCTGAAAATAATAGCTGACGACATTTATGACAAGGCATCAAAAATGTGGTAAGCCATCAAAAATATCATCACACAGAAGCTGGAATTGATGGTTTCTTCCTAAGTATGACGAACTTCGTGGTAGGGCATCACAAATGTGGTAAGCTACCACGAATTTCATCACACATGAGCTGGATTCTGCCTAAGGCTGACGACCTTCGTGATAGGGCATAAAAAATGTGGTAAGCTAACACGAATGTCGTCACTTAGGAGCTGGTTTCTGCCTAAGGCTGACGACCTTCGTGGTAGGGCTTCACAAATGTGGTAAGCTACCACAAATGTCATCACTTAGGATCTGGTTTCTACCTAAGGCTGACGACCTTCGTGGTAGGGTGTCACAAATGCGGTAAGCTACCACGAATGTCGTCACACTATTTCCAGCCTGACATGCTGGAGTAAAATAGGAATAACTCTTTGCTCCGATATCGGATTTAGGCGAAATTGGTATCCTTGAAAATCTAATTAAATTATATGTATTTTGATTGGTCATGAGCTCAAAAATTCCAAGTATAATGAGAGATATTCTCGTTTGAATCTTACTATGGCAATATCTTTCTCAAGAATTCGATCGGTGAGGAATGTTTTGATTCGTCGGATAGCTGGGAGTTATTTGAAGCGTTAATATACATCTAAATTACTCATAAAACTATAAAATAACCATGATGTACTATGCATGAGCTTGGTACATGGCTCTAATATTGGTTTGGATTTTTTGGGGTATTACAGTGCGCTTCACACCTATTTATATGACTCTACTCAATACAACTTTCAGATACCCTAGGACACTTTTAAACATTAGGCTCTGATACCAAGTTTTGTCCCCCTAGTCGTAACACGGTGCTTAAGGCCATAAGTGACCCCAAGCTAACCCATAATTTGGTTCCTGCTGTGAGTACTATATACAATGATAACACAAACATCATATGTGGAAGATAAACTAATAAAACCTCTGTTAAGGTGAAATACTACAACAATATTTACCATGTCTAAAACTACTGATAAAACTGATAAAGGTGTCTGACTATCAGAATATTTGAATGTCTAAATATCTGAAAGCCTGTAAAAATATGAGAAATTGAAGGACAAGACCCAACTAACTTCGACTTACTAAAATGAAAGAAATATGAAAAATAACTATAAATACTCAACCTCGATAGATTAGGACTCACCGCAACTACTGTTGGGTGGTACCGATCTTACTAAGACCTATTAAGGAACTAAGCATCTAAACCTATACTGTGAAATCAATATAGCACAAAAGAGAGTATGCATTCAGGACTTTGACTATACTGGTACGTGAGACAGGGACAACTAAAATACATATGAATGCTAAACATAGATACATGAACTTGTAAAAGGAATGCAAGACCAAGTAAAACATGTATTGAAATAATCTGTAAAACTAAATGACTAAATGGCTGATAACTTATTACTTGGTCATCCAAACCTGATCTGATATGGTTTGAATACTGTACTAAGACTGTGGGAGCTAATTACAATTAACATGCCCCAATCAGAGCTATCGAGGACCAACCTATAACCCTAGTTGGAAGGGTACTGGTACCTTGCCAGGGGTACCAACATATTACTAACGATATGGATCCATAAGGTTGATGTCCCAAAGGATGATAGTGTCATACCTCTGCTGATAGGGGACCTCTCATAATCTACGATGGTGTCGTTGGTCTAGAACTTAGGGACTGCTATTAATGACTCATGTCTAACTGACGGGGGAGCTACCATCCTTGTGTTCACTCAGTGCAAAGTGTTATTCCCAACTGAATGACACTGGTATTATTATTTGTTTAATATGTTATGATACTGTACCAATAAGTGCTCAACATGACATGTTAATCTAAATATGACAATAAAATCAAGATCTGATTGACTTGTTACTTGAAAACAAAAACATGTAAAAACATATAGGTATCGGGTGTCCATAACTCTCCAGCACTTGATGATACTTTAAATACAATAACATTATTTAAAACAATGAAATGAAATTCATAATTCAAAGACCCAAAAGGTAGTACATTTCACAAAATTGACGAAATCTATGAATTTGAATATGGGAGCATGATAAACTTGGGAGGACAATATGTTCACATAGTTTAATTCATGAATTGGTGAATTAACATAGTGTCAACATAATATGATATGGGTGATTTAAATTCAAGCATTTAATAACATAATTCATATGGGGAAGCATATGGGCTTTTGAATTCAAAACTAGTAAGAAAACATGGATTAAATTCATGATTAACATTGATATTCTCATCAAAAAAGAATAATAAGTTCAAACTTGAACAAAAAGAAATTTTGGGACTCAATGGGTGGAAGGAACCCACTGATGAATACCTCACTTACCTTAATTTCTTGAGTTCTTGAATAAGAATCTTAGATTTTAGACCTTGAATTGTTGAATCCTTTAGAAGATGCTTGAATTAATGTTCTTGGGAATGGAGTTGAGTTTTACGTGTTAACTGATGGGAAATATGGAAAATAATGTCCCTCTTGTGGTTTTTAATTCGTGAATTGAGTGTTTGGGGAAAGGGGAAAGGACAAAAATATCCCCTTGTACGTTTAATGTGGTTGTAAGAAAAACACATCCTCCATAGCATCGAGGATATCACGGAGGCTAACCTCCATGATACGCTGTGTATCGCAGAGGTCTTCACTCGGTGACACGCCCAAATCATAGTGTTATTCTGCCTCCAAGGTCCAAAAACACCCCAAACCTATTCTAAAAATTCTGAAACTCTCCCGGATAACCTGATACGGGTGTACAAAGCTGTCCAATACGTTCTCGACCATTCACACAAAGCCAAGCTCGGGAGTTACAAAAACTACAAGCCATATTCATGCAAATGGCTGCGTGTGAGTTGGTACTTGATCCTCCAAAGAGCTTCAACGTTTTTAAGTGTGAAAATGAACCTTGAAGTGTAATAAACTACACTCTAAGGGCACCCCATGACTGAAGGGTAGGAAGGTCATTTTCCCTTCATTTTGTGTGCAATATAAATAGATGCTATTAGGGTTATTTTCAGCACTTAGTTCATTCTCCATATTTCACAACAACAAGTCTTGTAACATTGAATATTTCTCTCTCTCTTGTTCTTGAGAGTAGAACCTGAAATCTGTCCAACAAGTGTAGTTACACTTGTGTTGTTTCTTGGCTAGAAACTTGAGATCTTGAGGTTCATGAGTTCCTCTTGGTCTAAGTAAGAACTTGGTACTGAAATCTTTTGGTCTTAGGGTCCTATCTTCAAGTTAGGGTTCATAGATTCTAAGATATCTTTGTGTCAAGTTACTATCTTTCATTTTGTACTCTTAAAACTTTGTAGTAACTTAGTGAAGCCGTGTGGGGCTGATTTTCGATTCACTATAGTTACTACCATTTGTTGTTCTTGTTGTTAACATTGTACTCTTGTAATCTATCATCTTGTGTTGTTGAACCATTGTTTAATATTATTGTTATCTTCTTGTTCTCCTTGTGTAGCTACTGTTTTGGTGTTAGTATTTCTTCAAAATTTAGTGATTGTTGTTGTCTTCACATATTGGAGTTGTTATCTTCAAGCTCTCGGAATTGTAGTGTGTTTGGACTGATTTTGTGGCAGATTTGATACGCTCCAAGTTAGTAGTGTATCATTTGGTATCAAAGCCATCTTTGATTTTGTTCTAACAAGATCAATCTTGGGCTTGAGACTTGAAAACTACAAAAAAAAAAAACTGAAATCTGAAAATTTCAGAAATAGTCAAATCTGCCACCTTTGTGTTCTTGGCCAAAAATTGTGATGTGTTGTTGTATGGGCCGAGATTTTCTTGTTTTTTTGGCTAGATCTTGTAGTATTTTTCTTGTATAGAGTGTTTCTAGTGTTGGTTTCTTTCTCACCAACACTAAAGGTGTCAAGATCTAAAGATTGAGCTTATAATATTGACCATAGTTGTGGTGCCTTGTGGCTGGCTGTTTGTTGTTACTTGTTGTTGACAATTGGTGGTGTTGTGTTGTGTTTTGAAGAAGTTGTTGTTGAGTTCTTGAAGGTTTTTGTGGTGTTCATCAAGTTCTTCATCTTTTCTTACAACTTTAGACAACCAAAAAGTGTGATATAAATTCAAGAGTTGAAGCTGAAAATTGTAAAGCATGTTGTGAGAAGCCTTGAACCCATCATTTCTTAGACTAAGCTTCTACTTTTCAGTACCTTTTTCTTATTTCAAGAACCTAGTGTTACCTTTTTCTTATTTCAAGAACCTAGTGTATTGGGACAAGGTACTTTTCTTATTTCAAGATTTATGTTTTCCCTCCAAGACCAATTGTCATCCTTTCCAAATTGTGTAAAGATTTAAATTTCAGAATTGGTGCTTAAATTGTGTGGGACCAAGACCAATTGCATGCTGCCACATCACCCATTTGCTACTGTTCACGTCACCCATTGGCTACTGTTCACGTCATTAATAAGCTCAAATTTAGGTTTTCTAGTTTCTAATTGTTGATTCTTAGTTTCATTACTTGGTTCTAGAACTAATTAACATGCTAGTACACTCCTACTAGGTTGTCAATTAGTCCTTTTGAATTCTCTTGTTCGTGTCCACGTTTAGTTGGGTTCTTTTATTCGTTTGAATACATTGTAACTTCTTAACTCCAGTCCATCGAGAATTCTTTGAGTTTCAAACAAGAATCCACTCCGGACAAGAGCTTTACTCATATCTTAAGGATTCACGGTTACTAGCCAATCTACAACATTTGTGGAGCTCAAGTGTGAGTGAACCGAGAGAGTGTGAGTGAGGAGAGGTTTAACGCTAACTTGTTTGCTGATTGTGTAGGTAACACCTTGACATGGAAGGAAGCACATCCCAAAGTGGGGGTACTACTGAACAAGACACTATGAAGGCCACACTTGAGGCCATTACCAGAAGTTTAGAGAGGTTGAACACGGAAGTTGGGGCAATGAGGGGAGATTTGACTACGATAAGTGGGAGATTGGAGCAAGTGGAGAGTCAAAGGAACTCTCATCCATCCACTCCTCATCATATTCCTTCAAGTGGGCATGAAAGAACTTCATCCACAACTATCTCACCAGAAACATTGCACCAAATAATGAATCCACCTCTAGCCCCACTAAATGCCACAAATCATACCACTACTTTCCCTCCAAACCAAGAAGCGAATAGACCACGCCATTCCCAAACTCCTCCAATTCCACAAGAAAGATGTAGCCATCCATTACCTCCACAAAATCTGAATGTGCCTTACCAAACTCCACCAAATCAAAGACCACCACCTCCACAAATCCCAATGCCTCCAAATCAGATTCCAAATCACCAAAACCGACCAGCTCACTTTGAGGAACATGGTAGAGAGGAGTATGATGGATATGGAGCCTTTGATGATTCTTACATGAGAGAGGAGGAGCTAAGAAGGGGCCGTGTTGATCCAAGGAGGTGCCGAGGGTATGGAGAAAGGGGAAATCGACACCAAGAAAGAGACGTAGGCATAAATACCATCAAATTGAGCTTACCTATCTTTGAGGGTGAAAGTGACCCCGAGGCCTACTTAGCAGGGGAATCAGCTTGTAACAAAGTTTTTCAAGTTAATGATATCTCGGAAGAAAAGAAAAGTTGTTATGCCATAGCTCATTTTGAGGGTTATGCCAACACTTGGTGGGAGTACGTCAAGCGTTTTGGTGATGAATTAGTTGATGGGCAGCCACCACCTTGGTTTCGGTTAAGGTACTTGATGAGGCAATAGTACCTTCCCGAGAGTTATCACCATGAATTACTTGCTAGATTATACAACTTACGTCAAGGCAATAAAAGTGTGATGGCATAGTATGATGAGTTTCAACAACTCATGTTGAAGCTTGATCATCGTGGGGAACAAATCAGTTATGACATCATCCGGTTCAAGTGTGGGATGAACAAAGAGATCTCCACTCATTTGACGCTTCACAAATTTGATACCGTTGAAGGTATTTTCCAAGCGGCTCTTGAGATTGAAAGGGAGCTTAAAGAGAGGTCGTCGCTCAAGGCAAGGGGACAATCCATCTCGGGTTGGCCTAGAAGCAAGGACGTGGTTCAATCCTCTTCTGGTTGGCCCAAAAACAAGGACCAACCCTCCACTACAAGGCTGCCCGAGCCCAAAACAGTCCACAAAATTCCTCTAAAACAAGAAGTTCACAAGTATCCAAACCCAAAAGGATTCCAATGTTTCAAGTGCCAAGGTTGGGGACATAAATCCAATGAATGTCCAAATCGACGCAACGTGATACTACGAGAAGGGAGATTGTATTACCTTGGTGAGGAGGTGGGTCTTGAAAAAGAGGAGGATGAGGCCGAACCTCAAGATGGAGAGGAAACTAGAAATAGGCCACTTGATGATGATGATGATGATGGTGAAGTTATTTACCCACAAGAAGGGGAGTGTGTTATTCCAAACTTTGTAGTTAGACGCGCTATGATTAGTAAGGCAATAGACGACCCTAGCCAAAGGGAAAATCTATTCCATACTAAATGCCTTGTAAAGGGGAATGTATGCACTTTGGTGATTGATAGTGGTAGTTGTGCGAATGTCGTTAGTGTCGCTATGGTGAACTTTTTGAAATTACCAACTACACTTCATACTAGCCCTTACAAGTTGCAATGGTTGAACGAATGCGGTGAATTGAAGGTCATGAGGCAATGTGTGATACGGTTTAAGGTAGGGAACTACCAAGACGAAGTGCTTTGTGATGTGATACCAATGCAAGCATGTCATTTGTTGTTAGGTAGACCTTGGCAATATGATAGGTCTACCAAACATGATGGGAGGACCAACCGATATTCACTTGAGAAGGATGGTCGAAAGGTCACTCTTTATCCTCTTTTGCCATCACAAGTAAATGAATTACATCAAAAGATGAGGGAGTTGAAGGAGAAGGGAAAGAAACTCGAAAATGGTGAAAAGGAGGGGAAAACCGTGGGTGGGGCAGTAGGGATTTCTGGGACTGCCTCAACATCAAATGGGCAAGAAAACAACGTGATGTTGGCTAGAAAGAAGGAACTCTTCTTGGATTATGATGTGGACAAGCCGATGCTTCTTTTGGCTCATTGTTTTAATACCAACCCCACTAATTCTTCTATTTCTCCTTTGATTTCTTGTGTGTTGCAGGATTATGAAGATGTATTTCCCAAAGAACTCCCGCAAGGATTGCCCCCGCTTCGGGGAATTGAGCATCAAATTGACTTTGTGTCGGGCTCACAATTGCCAAATAAGCCGGCTTACAGAAGCAACCCTACGGACACCAAAGAATTGCAGCATCAAGTTGAGGAACTCCTCAACAAAGGGTATATCAAGGAGAGCATGAGTCCGTGAGCGGTTCCTGTGCTACTGGTGCCTAAGAAAGACGGAACATGGCGTATGTGTGTGGACTGCCGAGCCATCAATAAGATTACGATAAAATATCATCACCCTATCCCTAGGTTAGATGATATGCTTGATGAATTGAATGGTTCGTGTTTATTTTCCAAGATTGATTTAAGGAGTGGCTATCACCAAATAAGAATGCAACCCGGTGATGAATGGAAAACCGCCTTCAAGACTAAATTTGGTCTCTATGAATGGATGGTTATGCCATTCGGCCTAACAAATGCTCCAAGTACTTTCATGAGGCTAATGAATCATGTGATGAAGCCATTTATTGGAAAGTTTGTTGTTGTTTACTTTGATGATGTCTTGGTCTATAGTAAGTCAATTGATGAGCATGTGATGCATTTACAATGTGTGTTTGATGTCCTTAGAAAGGAAAGGTTGTATGCAAATCTGGAGAAGTGCTCTTTTGGTGTTAATGAAGTTGTTTTCTTGGGTTTTGTTATTAGTTCATGAGGGGTTGAAGTGGATGAATCCAAGATAGATGCTATAAAAAATTGGCCAACCCCGCAAACCATTAGCGAAGTAAGAAGCTTCCACGGGTTAGCTAGTTTTTATAGAAGGTTTGTCAAAGGATTCAGCACCATAGCCGCTCCTTTGACCGCGGTCATTCGAAAAGACCAACCCTTCAAGTGGGGTAAGAGCAAGCTAAGGCTTTTGAAACCTTGAAAGCTATGCTCGTTTCCGCGCCTTTATTACAATTGCCCAACTTTGATAAGATATTTGAAGTTGAGTGCGATGCTAGTAAAGTGGGCATAGGGGCTGTTTTGATGCAAGATTTAAAACCCATTGCTTGTTTTAGTGAAAAGCTCAAAGGAGAAACTCTAAACTACTCCACGTACGATCTAGAGTTGTATGCCTTGATTCGAGCTTTGGCCACTTGGCAGCACTATTTGTGGCCCAAGGAGTTCGTGATCCGAACGGACCATGAATCCTTGAAGCATCTTCGGGCACAAGACATGCAAAATGGATTGAGTTTCTTGAAACCTTCCCTTATGTTATTCAATACAAAAAGGGTAAGGACAACGTAGTAGCCGATGCTTTGTCTAGAAAACATGTTCTTGTGTCAACATTATCTTCTAAATTAATTGGTTTTGAGAGTTTGAAAGAATTGTATCCCGAGGACCCTCACTTTGCTCCTATCTTTAGGGAATGCGAAGAAATGGGTAGGGACAAGTGGGATTCGTCTAGGGGTTCAAATCCTTATGCCAAGTTTGATGGATACTTATTTAAAGGTAGGCGATTGTGTGTACCCTCCAGTTCTTGGAGAGAGTTATTTGTGAGGGAAGCACACAATGACGGTCTAATGGGTCACTTTGGGATCGAAAAGACCCTTGGAATATTGGAGGAGCAATTCTATTGGCCAAAAATGGACAAGGATGTGGCCAAGATTTGTGGCCAATGCATAGATTGCAAAGGAGCCAAATCGCAGCTCCTACCTCATGGGTTGTACACCCCGCTGCCCACTCCTTTACGCCCTTGGCTTGACATATCTATGGATTTCGTGTTAGGGTTGCCTAGGAGTAGACGAGGTCGGGACAGTATCTTTGTTGTGGTCGATCGGTTTTCTAAGATGGCACAATTTATTCCTTGCTTTAAATATGATGATGCACCTAGTGTGGCCTCTTTGTTTGTTGATAATGTTGTCAAGTTGCATGGTGTTCCGAGGACCATTGTGAGTGATAGGGACTCTAAGTTCCTAAGTCACTTTTGGAAATCCATGTGGGGTAGGCTTGGAACCAAGTTGTTATTCTCTACATCTTGCCACCCACAAACTGATGGTCAAACGAAAGTAGTAAATAGGACTTTGGGTGCTATGCTACGTTCTATGGTAAAAGGAAAATTAACTTCTTGGGAGGAACACCTACCATTGATTGAATTTGCATATAACCGTGTCATACACTCAAGTATGGGAATGACTCCCTTTGAGTGCATATATGGCCTCAACCCCCTTACCCCTTTGGATTTAACTCCTTTGCCTAGTGATGTTATGATTAGCTTAGATGGAAGCAAGCGGGCAGATTCGATGAAAAAGTTACATGAGAAGGTGCGGCTTCGACTTGAGAAGAAAAATCAAGACATTGCAAGGAGAATCAACAAGGGGAGAAAGAAACTCATTCTTGAACCGGGAGATTGGGTGTGGGTTCACCTTAGAAAGGATAGGTTTCCGTCTCAAAGAAAGTCCAAATTGATGCCAAGAGGTGATGGTCCATTCCAAGTACTTGAGCGGATCAATGATAATGCCTACAAGATTGATCTTCCCCCGGAATACCAAGTGCACAACACTTTCAACTTGTGTGATCTTTCTCTAGTAGATGCGGTTGATGATACGAAATCAAACCAACAACACCAAGAGCTTCAAGTAGGCTCGGATTTCAGTCCAACAACACAAGAACAACAAGTTTAAGTTTCGGTTTTTCAGTCCAACAACACAAGAACAACAAGATAGATAACAATGCTAGTGAATCGAAAAGAGCCCCACACGGCTTCACTAGACTTTAAGATAACAAAATCAACAACAACAACAAGATAAAGAAAGATAGATAACTTGACATATAACATTCAAGAAACTAAGAACCCTACATCAAGAGAGGACCCTAAGTCTAATGAATATAAACACCAAGTTCTTACGAGGACCAAGAGGCACTCAACGACCTCAAAACCCTTGTTTCTAGCCAAAGAGACAACACAAGTATCCCTCTACTTGTGAGATAATAGGGACGGCTTCTAAGAGTGGAAGAGAGACGAAATGTTTAGTGTTTTTAGGTTACAAAATCAGCATTCAAAAACTAAGGAATAACTCTCCAACATGTTCTATTTATACTACAAACAAAAGGGGTAAAATGACCCATCCGCCCTTGCTTCTTGTGCCAACCTTGAAGAGTAGTTTATTACACATTAAGACCTCTCTTCACACATAAAAACATTTAGGTCCTTGGTTGGTTCAATCACCAACTCACACACGGCCATTTGCATGAACAAAGCTTGGAGTTCTTGTAATTCCCGAGCTTGGCTTCGTGTGAAAGGTCGTGTACCTATGGAGGCTGCCCCAACCGTATCATCCTCTCCATCTTGAGAGGAATTTGACCTCAAATTCAGCATTTGGTCATCTTCAACCGCATCCACGAGGGAGAGATCACCAACGTTGAAAGTGTTGTGCACTTGATATTCCGGTGGAAGGTCAATCTTGTAGGCGTTGTCATTGATTCTCTCAAGTACTTGGAAAGGACCATCACCCCTTGGCAGCAATTTGGACTTCCTTTGAGCTGGAAACCGATCCTTTCGAAGATGCACCCACACCCAATCTCCGGGTTCAAGCACAAGCCTTCTTCTCCCTTTGTTTACCCTTTTTGCAACCTCTTGGTTCTTCTTTTCAAGCTTGATCCGCACCGTCTCATGCATTTTCTTCATTGCCTCGGCTCTTTTATTTCCATCTAAGCTGGTCATGAGATCACTAGACAAAGGAGTGAGATCTAAAGGGGTAAGGGGATTCAGGTCGTAAACACATTCAAAGGGAGTTATTCCCGTGCTCGAATGTATTACCCGATTGTATGCAAATTCCACCAAGGGTAGGTGATCTTCCCATGAAGTAGTTTACCTTTAACCATAGAACGTAGCATAGACCCTAAGGTTCTATTTACTACCTCCGTTTGGCCATCGGTTTGTGGGTGGCAAGACGTGGAGAAAAGTAACTTCGTTCCAAGCCTACCCCACATGGACTTCCAAAAGAGACTTAGGAACTTGGAGTCCCTATCGCTCACAGTAGTCCTCGGTACCCCGTGAAGCTTTACAACATGTTCAACAAATAATGAAGCTACACTACGAGCATCCTCGGTTTTAGCACATGGAATAAAATGAGCCATTTTAGAGAATCTATCAACAATAACAAAAATGCTATCTCGGCCCTTTCTAGTCCTTGGCAGCCCCAAAACAAAATCCATCGAAATGTCCAACCAAGGTCTAAGGGGAGTAGGGAGTGGGGTGTATAATCCTTGAGGTAGGAGATGAGATTTCGCACTCCGGCAGGCCACACATTGACTACAAATTTTAGTGACGTCTTTGCGCATTTTGGGCCAATAGAAGTTCTCCTCTAAGATTCCGAAGGTCTTGTTTACCCCAAAGTGCCCCATGAGGCCTCCGTCATGGGCCTCCCTCACAAATAATTCCCTCCAAGAACTAGAAGGAACACACAACCTCCTCCCTTTGAACAAATACCCATCGAACCGAGAGTAGGAGGAATGGTCATTCTCCTTAAGCCAACGGTCCCTTCCCCACTCTTCACATTCCCTAAAAATAGGAGCAAAGGTAGGATCCTCGGGATACAACAACCGCAAATTCTCAAAACCCATCAATTTCGAAGACAAGGTAGCAACAAGCACATGCTTCCTAGACAAGGCATCGGCAACAACATTTTCCTTTCCCCTTTTGTAATGAATTACATAAGGGAAAGTCTCGATGAACTCAATCCACTTAGCATGACGCCTATTCAACTTGTCTTGGCTCTTAAGGTGTTTCAACGACTCATGATCCGTTCGTATCACAAACTCCTTAGGCCACAAATAATGTTGCCAATTTCCCAAAGCTCTAACAAGGGCGTACAACTCCAAATCATAAGTTGAGTAATTAAGAGTTGCCCCTTTGAGCTTTTCACTGAAATAAGCAACGGGCTTACCTTCTTGCATCAAAACAGCCCCGATGCCAACCTTAATAGCATCACACTCTACTTCAAACATCTTATCAAAATCGGGCAATTGCAATAAAGGCGCCGAGATGAGCGTAGCTTTCAAGGCCTCAAAAGCCCTAGCCTGCTCATCACCCCATTTAAAGGGTCCGTCCTTTCTAATTACCTCGGTCAAGGGGGCTGCTATGGAACTAAATCCTTTGACAAACCTCCTATAAAAGCTTGCCAACCCGTGGAAACTTCGGATTTCTCCAATAGTTTTAGGAGTCGGCCAACTTCGAATAGAGTCTATCTTGGAATCGTCCACTTCCACACCCCTTGAGCTCACGACAAAACCCAAGAATATAACCTTATCAACACCAAAAGAACACTTCTCCATGTTGGCATACAGCTTCTCCTTTCGGAGAACATCAAACACACATCTCAAATGCATTACATGATCATCAATAGATTTACTATACACCAACACATCATCAAAGTAAACCACCACAAACTTTCCAATATAAGGCTTCATTACATGATTCATTAGCCTCATAAAGGTGCTAGGAGCATTGGTAAGGCCGAAGGGCATGACCAGCCACTCATATAGACTAAATCACCGGGTTGCATGCGAATTTGGTGATAGCCACTCCTAAGGTCCACTTTAGAAAACAAACAAGATCCGTGGAGCTCATCTAACATATCATCTAGTCTAGGGATTGGATGACGATACCTTATAGTGATTTTGTTGATGGCTCTACAATCGACGCACATGCGCCAAGTTTCGTCCTTCTTCGGTACCAAAAGCACCGGAACAGCACACGGACTCATGCTTTCCTTGATGTATCCCTTGTTGAGAAGCTCCTCAACTTGTCTTTCAAGCTCCTTAGTGTCCATGGGATTGCTCCTATAGGCCGGTTTGTTTGGAAGTTGTGAACCCGTCACCAAATCAATTTGGTGCCAATTCCCCGAAGTGGGGGCAATCCTTGCGGAAGTTCTTGAGGAAATACATCTTCATACTCCTGCAACACACAAGAAATCAAAGGGGAAATGGAAGAATTAGTGGGGTTAGTATTAAAATAATGGGTCAAAAGTAACATCGGCATGTTTTCATCATGGTCCACGAAGAGTTCTTTCCTCCTAGCCAACATCACTACGTTTTCCATCTCCCTTGTAGTTGGGACAGCCTCGGATGTCCCTACTTCCTCACCTAAGGCATCCCCCCCCTTTTCTCCCTTTCCGGATTCCTTCCCCTTTCCCTTCAACTCTCTCATCTTTTGATGCCACTCATTTACTTGGGAGGGTGAAAGAGGATAAAGTGTGACCTTTCGGCCATCCTTCTCAAGCGTATACCGGTTGGACCTCCCATCGTGTTTAGTAGACCTATCATATTGCCATGGTCTACCTAACAACAAGTGACATGCTTGCATTGGGATTACGTCACAAAGCACTTCATCGTGGTAGTTTCCCACCTTAAACCGAATCACACATTGCCTTGTGACCTTTAATTCACCACAATCGTTCAACCATTGTAGCTTGTAAGGACTAGTGTGTAGTGTAGTTGGTAGCTTCAAGAAATTTACCATAGCATGGCTCGCAACATTTGTACAACTACCACTATCAATCACCAAGGTGCACACACTCCCCTTTACAAGACACTTAGTATGGAATAGATTTTCCCTTTGACTCGGGTCATCTATCGCCTTACTAATCATGACACGTCTAACCACAAAGTTTGGAACCACACACTCCCCTTCTTGTGGATAGACATCTTCACTACCATCTACTTCATCATCATTCGGCCCATTTTCAGCTCCCTCTCCATCTTGAGGCTCGGCCTCATCCTCCCCCCTTTCGGAAACCACCTCCTCACCAAGGTAGTACGCTTTCCCTTCTCGTAGGATCACATTGCGCCGGTTCGGACATTCATTGGCCTTATGCCCCCAACCTTGGCACTTGAAGCATTGGAACCCCTTTGGGTTGGGATACTTGTGAGCCTCCGGTTTCGGAGGGAATTAAGGGACTGTTTTGGACTCGGGCAGCTTCGTAGGGGCGGGTTGGTCCTTGTTTTTGGGCCAACCCGAGGGGGTTTGTACCCTTTCCTTGAAGGATGATCTCTCCTTAAGTTCCCTTTCAATCTCAAGGGCCGCTTGGAATATACCGTCAATGGTTTCAAACCGGTGAAGGGTCAAATGAGTGGAGATCTCTTTGTTCAACCCACACTTGAACCGGATGATGTCGTGACTGATTTGCTCCCCACGATGATCAAGTTTCAACATGAGTTGTTGGAACTCGTCAAAATAGGCCATCACACTCTTGCCTCCTTGCCGCAAGCCATATAATCTAGCAAGCAACTCATGACGATATCTCTCGGGAAGGTATCGTTGTCTCATCAAATACCTCAACTGATACCAAGGTGGTGGCTGCCCATCAACTAATTCATTACCAAATCGTTTAACATACTCCCACCAAGTGTTAGCATAGCCCTCGAGGTGAGCTATAGCGTAGCAACTCTTTTTTTCTTCCGAGATGTCATTAACTTGGAAAACTTTGTCACAAGCCGATTCCCAAGTTAAGTAGGTCTCGGGGTCACTTTCACCCTTAAAGATGGGTAGGCTCAACTTGATGGTGTTGATGCCTACGTCTCTCTCTTGGTGTCGGTTTCCCCTATCTCCATACCCCCGGTATCTCCTAGGTTCTCCTCGACCCCCTCTTAACTCCTCCTCCCTCAGATAAGCATCATCAAAGGCTCCATCTCCTTCATACTCCTCTCTACCGTATCCTTCAAAGTGGGCTGGTCGGCCTTGGCCGTTTTGATTCAGAGGATTTGGAATTTGCGATCTTTGGGTTAATGGAGCTTGGAATGGAGGGTTCGGATTTAGTGGAGGTACTTGGCGTCCAAATCCCTCTTGTGGAATTGGAGGGGCTTGGAAATGTAGTGGTCTAGTGGGGTCTCGGTTTGGAGGAAAATAGGTAGTTTGGCTTGCGGTATTTAGTGGAGCTTGGGGTGCATTTAGCATTTGGTGGACTGTTTCGGGGGTGATGGTTGCGGAGGAGGTCCTATCATGACCATTGGTAGATACATGTAGAAGAGTAGAAGGACGAGAGTTCCTTTGACTCTCCACTTGTTCTAATCTCCCACTAATAGTCGACACTTCCCCCTTTATTGCTGCCAAGTCCCCTCTCACGGCCCCAAATTCCGAATTCAACCTTTCAAGTGTCCGGGTAACGGCCTCAAGAGTGACCCTCATAGAATCAAGGGCATTAGTATCCACATTATGAGACGTAGCTCCTTCCATTGTCAAGGTATTATCCGCTTTAGTTCACCACAAGTTCGTGTTCCACAAGTGTTGTATAATTGGCTAGTAACCGTGAAATTTTTAAGGTATGAGTAAGCTCTTATCCGGAATGGATTCTTGTTTGAAGACTCAAAGAATTCTTGCCGGACTAGAGTCAAAAATCAGCAATTCATTCAAACGAATAAAAGTACTCAAATAATCGTTGACACGAACAAACGGTTCAAGGAACTAGTTGACAACCTAGTAGGAATGCACTAGTTTGTTAATTAGTTCTAGGACCAAGTAAGGGAAACCAAGGATCAACAATTAGCAACCAAAGAATATCCTAAGTTGAGCTTATAGTGACGTGGCAGCATGCAATGGTTCCACACGTTCTTCTTCTCCTTTTCTTTTTTTTTTTTGTTAATATTCACACAACTTGTTATAGTTTGCAAAGTGTTTTTGGTGGGAAAAATAAAATCTTGTAGTATTTCACCCTTTTCAAACTCAAGAAAGTGAGGTTTGGTTGACTAATCCCACAAAACAAGGCTCCTTGAATTAGGGAAAAGTGATTGACAAGACTAGAAGGTGATGGGTGCAAGTCTTTCACAACAACTTTATAGCTTGTCTTACAACTTGAGCACACAACAAGATGAACAAGATGAACAAGTTCAAAAGATGAATACCTCAACAAACTTCATCAACTTCTTTAGCACATAAACACACAACCACCGATTTTTCTTTTGGTTATCAACAACACACAACTTTCGGCCACTTCAAGTCACTACAACAATGTTCAAGTTTTCAAGCTCAACTTTTGGATCTAGACACCTTAGTGTTGGTGAGAAAGAAACCAACACTAGAAACTCACTAAACAAGCAAAATAACACCTAGATCTAAACATACAACATCATTCTCGGTTTCAACTTTTAATGGACAGATTTTCAGAATTTCTTTTTGGTGTTGTTTGTTTAAGCCGTGAACTAGCCCAAGATGGGTTATGTTGGAACACAACCGGTCTCTCTTTGATACCAAATGATACGAAATCAAACCAACAACACCAAGAGCTTCAAGTAGGCTCGGATTTCAGTCCAACAACACAAGAACAACAAGTTTAAGTTTCGGTTTTTCAGTCCAACAACACAAGAACAACAAGATAGATAACAATGCTAGTGAATCGAAAAGAGCCCCACACGGCTTCACTAGACTTTAAGATAACAAAATCAACAACAACAACAAGATAAAGAAAGATAGATAACTTGACATATAACATTCAAGAAACTAAGAACCCTACATCAAGAGAGGACCCTAAGTCTAATGAATATAAACACCAAGTTCTTACGAGGACCAAGAGGCACTCAACGACCTCAAAACCCTTGTTTCTAGCCAAAGAGACAACACAAGTATCCCTCTACTTGTGAGATAATAGGGACGGCTTCTAAGAGTGGAAGAGAGACGAAATGTTTAGTGTTTTTAGGTTACAAAATCAGCATTCAAAAACTAAGGAATAACTCTCCAACATGTTCTATTTATACTACAAACAAAAGGGGTAAAATGACCCATCCGCCCTTGCTTCTTGTGCCAACCTTGAAGAGTAGTTTATTACACATTAAGACCTCTCTTGATACAAGATCAAACCAACAACACCAAGAACTACAAGTTGGTTCGAATTTCAGTCCAACAACACAAGAGCAAACAAGCTTAAATTTCAGTTTTTCAGCTCAACAACACGAAAACAACAAGATGAACAACAATGCTAGTGAATCGAAAATAGCCCCACACGGCTTCACTAGACTTTAAGATAACAAAATCAACAACAACAACAAGATAAAGAAAAGATAGATAACTTGACATATAACATTCAAGATACTAAGAACCCTAACATCAAGAGAGGACCCTAAGTCTAATGAATGTAAACACCAAGTTCTTACGAGGACCAAGAGGCACTCAAAGACCTCAAAACCCTTGTTTCTAGCCAAAGAGACAACACAAGTATCCCTCTACTTGTGAGATATTAGTGGCGGCTCCAAGAGTGGAAAAGAGAGAGAGAAATGTTTAGTGCTTAGGTTACAAAAATCAGATTTCAAAAAGTCAAGTCTAACTCTCTAACATGTTCTATTTATACTACAAACAAAAGGGGCAAAATGACCCATCCGCCCTTGCTTCATGTGCCATCCTTGAAGAGTAGTTTATTACACATTAGGACCCCTCTTCACACATAAAAACGTTTAGGTCCTTGGTTGGTTCAATCACCAACTCACACACGGCCATTTGCATGAACAAAGCTTGGAGTTCTTGTAATTCCCGAGCTTGGCTTCGTGTGAAAGGCCGTGTACGTGTGGAGGCTGTCCCAACCGTATCATCCTCTCCATCTTGAGAGGAATTTGACCTCAAATTCAGCATTTGGTCATCTTCAACCGCATCGACGAGGGAGAGATCACCAACGTTGAAAGTGTTGTGCACTTGATATTCCGGTGGAAGGTCGATCTTGTAGGCGTTGTCATTGATTCTCTCAAGTACTTGGAAAGGACCATCACCCCTTGGCAGCAACTTGGACTTCCTTTGAGCTGGAAACCGATCCTTTCGAAGATGCACCCACACCCAATCTCCGGGTTCAAGCACAAGCCTTCTTCTCCCTTTGTTTACCCTTTTTGCAACCTCTTGGTTCTTCTTTTCAAGCTTGAGCCGCACCGTCTCATGCATTTTCTTCATTGCTTCGGCTCTTTTATTTCCATCTAAGCTGGTCATGAGATCACTAGACAAAGGAGTGAGATCTAAAGGGGTAAGGGGATTTAGGCCGTAAACACATTCAAAGGGAGTCATTCCCGTGCTCGAATGTATTACCCGGTTGTATGCAAACTCCACCAAGGGTAGGTGATCTTCCCATGAAGTCAGTTTACCTTTAACCATAGAACGTAGCATAGACCCCAAGGTTCTATTTACTACCTCCGTTTGGCCATCGGTTTGTGGGTGGCAAGACGTGGAGAAAAGCAACTTCGTTCCAAGCCTACCCCACATAGACTTCCAAAAGAGACTTAGGAACTTGGAGTCCCTATCGCTCACAATAGTCCTCGGTACCCCGTGAAGCTTTACAACATGTTCAACAAATAATGAAGCTACACTACGAGCATCCTCGGTTTTAGCACATGGAATAAAATGAGCCATTTTAGAAAATCTATCAACAATAACAAAAATGCTATCTCGGCCCTTTCTAGTCCTTGGCAGCCCCAAAACAAAATCCATCGAAATGTCCAACCAAGGTCTAAGGGGAGTAGGGAGTGGGGTGTACAATCCTTGAGGTAGGAGACGAGATTTCGCACTCCGGCAGGCCACGCATTGACTACAAATTTTAGTGACGTCTTTGCGCATTTTTGGCCAATAGAAGTTCTCCTCTAAGATTCCGAGGGTCTTGTCTACCCCAAAGTGCCCCATGAGGCCTCCGTCATGGGCCTCCCTCACAAAAAATTCCCTCCAAGAACTAGAAGGAACACACAACCGCCTCCCTTTGAACAAATACCCATCGAACCGAGAGTAGGAGGAATGGTCACTCTCCTTAAGCCAACGGTCCCTTCCCCACTCTTCGCATTCCCTAAAGATAGGAGCAAAGGTAGGATCCTCGGGATACAACAACCGCAAACTCTCAAAACCCATCAATTTCGAAGACAAGGTAGCAACAAGCACATGCTTCCTAGACAAGGCATCGGCAACAACATTTTCCTTTCCCCTTTTATAATGAATTACATAAGGGAAAGTCTCGATGAACTCAATCCACTTAGCATGACGCCTATTCAACTTGTCTTGGCTCTTAAGGTGTTTCAACGACTCATGATCCGTTCGTATCACAAACTCCTTAGGCCACAAATAATGTTGCCAATTTCCCAAAGCTCTAACAAGGGCGTACAACTCCAAATCATAAGTTGAGTAATTAAGAGTTGCCCCTTTGAGCTTTTCACTGAAATAAGCAACGGGCTTACCTTCTTGCATCAAAACAGCCCCGATGCCAACCTTACTAGCATCACACTCTACTTCAAACATCTTATCAAAATCGGGCAATTGCAATAAAGGCGCCGAGATGAGCGTAGCTTTCAAGGCCTCAAAAGCCCTAGCTTGCTCATCACCCCATTTAAAGGGTCCGTCTTTTCTAATTACCTCGGTTAAGGGGGCTGCTATGGAACTAAATCCTTTGACAAACCTCCTATAGAAGCTTGCCAACCCGTGGAAACTTCGGATTTCTCCAATAGTTTTAGGGGTCGGCCAACTTCGAATAGAGTCTATCTTGGAATCGTCCACTTCCACACCCCTTGAGCTCACGACAAAACCCAAGAATATAATCTTATCAACACCAAAAGAACACTTCTCCATGTTGGCATACAGCTTCTCCTTTCGGAGCACATCAAACACACATCTCAAATGCATTACATGATCATCAATAGATTTACTATATACCAACACATCATCAAAGTAAACCACCACAAATTTTCCAATATAAGGCTTCATTACATGATTCATTAGCCTCATAAAGGTGCTAGGAGCATTGGTAAGGCCGAAGGGCATGACCAGCCACTCATATAGACCGAATTTGGTCTAGAATGCGGTCTTCCACTCATCACCGGGTTGCATGCGAATCTGGTGATAGCCACTCCTAAGGTCCACTTTAGAAAACAAACAAGATCCGTGGAGCTCATCTAACATATCATCTAGTCTAGGGATTGGATGACGATACCTTATAGTGATTTTGTTGATGGCTCTACAATCGACGCACATACGCCAAGTTCCGTCCTTCTTTGGTACCAAAAGCACCGGAACAGCACACGGACTCATGCTTTCCTTGATGTATCCCTTGTTGAGCAGCTCCTCAACTTGTCTTTCAAGCTCCTTAGTGTCCATGGGATTGCTCCTATAGGCCTGTTTGTTTGGAAGTTGTGAACCCGGCACCAAATCAATTTGGTGCTCAATTCCCCGAAGTGGGGGCAATCCTTGCGGAAGTTCTTGAGGAAATACATCTTCATACTCCTGCAACACATAAGAAATCAAAGGGGAAATGGAAGAATTAGTGGGGTTAGTATTAAAACAATGGGCCAAGAGTAGCATCGGCTTGTTTTCATCATGATCCACGAAGAGTTCTTTCCTCCTAGCCAACATCACCACATTTTCCATCTCCTTTATCGTTGGGACAGCCTCGGATGTCCCGACTTCCTCACCTACGGCACTCCCCCCCTTTTCTCCCTTCCCGGATTCCTTCCCCTTTCCCTTCAACTCTCTCATCTTTTGATGCCACTCGTTTACTTGGGAGGGTGAAAGAGGATGAAGTGTGACCTTTCGGCCATCCTTCTCAAGCGTATACCGGTTGGTCCTCCCATCGTGTTTAGTAGACCTATCATATTGCCATGGTCTACCTAATAATAAGTGACATGCTTGCATTGGGATCACGTCACAAAGTACCTCATTGTGGTAGTTTCCCACCTTAAACCGAATCACACATTGCCGTGTGACCCTTAATTCACCACAATCATTCAACCATTGTAGCTTGTAAGGACTAGTGTGTGGGGTAGTTGGTAGCTTCAAGAAATTTACCATAGCATGGCTCGCAACATTTGTACAACTACCACTATCAATCACCAAGGTGCACACATTCTCCTTTATAAGACACTTAGTATGGAATAGATTTTCCCTTTGACTCGGGTCACCTATCGCCTTACTAATCATGACACGTCTAACCACAAAGTTAGGAACCACACACTCCCCTTCTTGTGGATACACATCTTCACTCCCGTCTACTTCATCATCATTCGGCCCATTTTCAGCTCCCTCTCCATCTTGAGGCTCGGCCTCATCCTCCCCCCTTTCGGAATCCACCTCCTCACCAAGGTAGTACACCTTTCCTTCTCGTAGGATCACATTACGCCGGTTCGGACATTCATTGGCCTTATGCCCCCAACCTTGGCACTTGAAGCATTGGAACCCCTTTGGGTTGGGATAGTTGTGAGCCTCCGGTTTCGGGGGAAATTTAGGGACTGTTTTGGACTCGGGCAGCTTCGTAGGTGCGGGTTGGTCCTTGTTTTTGGTCCAACCCGAGGGAGTTGGTACCCTTGCCTTGAATGATGATCTCTCCTTAAGTTCCCTTTCAATCTCAAGGGCCGCTTGGAATATACCGTCAATGGTTTCAAACCGGTGAAGGGTCAAATGAGTGGAGATCTCTTTGTTCAATCCGCACTTGAACCGGATGATGTCGTGGCTGATTTGCTCCCCACGATGATCAAGTTTCAACATGAGTTGTTGGAACTCGTCAAAGTAGGCCATTACACTCTTGCCTCCTTGCCGCAAGCCATATAACCTAGCAAGTAACTCATGACGATATCTCTCGGGAAGGTACCGTTGTCTCATCAAGTACCTCAACCGATACCAAGGTGGTGGTTGTCCATCGACTAATTCATTACCAAATCGTTTAACATACTCCCACCAAGTGTTGGCATAGCCCTCGAGGTGAGCTATAGCGTAGCAACTCTTCTTTTCGTCCGAGATGTCATTAACTTGGAAAACATTGTCACAAGCCGATTCCCAAGTCAAGTAGGCCTCGGGATCACTTTCACCCTTAAAGATGGGTAGGCTCAACTTGATGGTGTTGATGCCTACGTCTCTCTCTTGGTGTCGGTTTCCCCGATCTCCATACCCCCGGTATCTCCTAGGTTCTCCTCGACCCCCTCTTAACTCCTCCTCCCTCATATAAGCATCATCAAAGACTCCATCTCCTTCATACTCCTCTCTACCGTATCCTTCAAAGTGGGCTGGTCGGCCTTGGCCGTTTTGATTCGGAGGATTTGGAATTTGTGGTCTTTGGTTTAATGGAGATTGGAATGGAGGGTTCGGATTTAGTGGAGGTACTTGGCGTCCAAATCCCCCTTGTGGAATTGGAGGGGCTTGGAAATGTAGTGGTCTAGTGGAGTCTCGGTTTGGAGGAAAATAGGTAGTTTGGCTTGCGGTATTTAGTGGAGCTTGGGGTGCATTTAGCATTTGGTGGACTGTTTCGGGGGTGATGGTTGCGGAGGAGGTTCTATCATGACCATTGGTAGATACATGTAGAGGAGTAGAAGGTCGGGAGTTCCTTTGACTCTCCACTTGTTCTAATCTCCCACTAATAGTCGACACTTCCCCCTTTATTGCTGCCAAGTCCCCTCTCACGGCCCCAAATTCCGAATTCAACCTTTCAAGTGTCCGGGTAACGGCCTCAAGAGTGACCCTCATAGAATCAAGGGCATTAGTATCCACACTATGAGACGTAGTTCCTTCCATTGTCAAGATATTATCCGCCTTAGTCCTCCACAAGTTCGTGTTCCACAAGTGTTGTATAATTGGCTAGTAACCGTGAAAATTTTAAGGTATGAGTAAACTCTTATCCGGAATGGATTCTTGTTTGAAGACTCAAAGAATTCTTGTCGGACTAGAGTCAAAAATCAGCAACTCATTCAAACGAATAAAAGCACTCAAATAAACGTTGACACGAACAAACGGCTCAAGGATCTAATTGACAACTTAGTAGGAATGTACTAGTTTGTTAATTAGTTCTAGGACCAAGTAAGGGAAACCAAGGATCAACAATTAGCAACCAAAGAATATCCTAAGTTGAGCTTATAGTGACGTGGCAGCATGCAATGGTCCCACACGTCTCTTTTTCTTTTTCTTTTTTTGTCAATATTCACACAACTTGTTATAGTTTTCAAAGTGGTTTTGGTGGGAAAATAAAATCTTGTAATATTTCACCCTTTTCAAACTCAAGAAAGGGATGTTTGATAGACTAATCCCACAAAACAAGGCTCCTTGAATTAGGGAAAAAGTGATTGACAAGACTACAAGGTGATGGGTGCAAGTCTTTCACAACAACTTTATAGCCTTTCTTACAAATTGAGCACACACAAGATGAACAAGATGAACAAATTCAAAAGATGAACACCTCAACAATCTCCTTCAACTTCTTTAGCACATAAACACATCATCCACCGATTTTATTTTCTTTTGGGTCCTCAATCAACATACAACTTTCGGCCACTTCAAGTCACTACACAAGTTCAAGTTTTCAAGCTCAACTTTCGGATCTAGACACCTTAGTGTTGGTGAGAAAGAATCCAACACTAGGAACTCACTAAACAAGCAAAATTAACACTTAGACCTAGACATGCAACATCATTTTCGGATTCCACTTTTAAAGGACTGATTTTCAGAATTTCCCCTTTTGGTGTTGTTTGTTTAAGCCGTGTACTAGCCCAAGATGGGTTATGTTGGAACACAACCGGTCAAGCTTTGATACCAAATGATACAAGATCAAACCAACAACACCAAGAACTACAAGTTGGTTCGAATTTCAGTCCAACAACACAAGAGCAAACAAGCTTAAATTTCAGTTTTTCAGCTCAACAACACGAAAACAACAAGATGAACAACAATGCTAGTGAATCGAAAATAGCCCCACACGGCTTCACTAGACTTTAAGATAACAAAATCAACAACAACAACAAGATAAAGAAAAGATAGATAACTTGACATATAACATTCAAGATACTAAGAACCCTAACATCAAGAGAGGACCCTAAGTCTAATGAATGTAAACACCAAGTTCTTACGAGGACCAAGAGGCACTCAAAGACCTCAAAACCCTTGTTTCTAGCCAAAGAGACAACACAAGTATCCCTCTACTTGTGAGATATTGGTGGCGGCTCCAAGAGTGGAAAAGAGAGAGAGAAATGTTTAGTGCTTAGGTTACAAAAATCAGATTTCAAAAAGTCAAGTCTAACTCTCTAACATGTTCTATTTATACTACAAACAAAAGGGGCAAAATGACCCATCCGCCCTTGCTTCATGTGCCATCCTTGAAGAGTAGTTTATTACACATTAGGACCCCTCTTCACACATAAAAACGTTTAGGTCCTTGGTTGGTTCAATCACCAACTCACACACGGCCGCCATTTGCATGAACAAAGCTTGGAGTTTTTGTAATTCCCGAGCTTGGCTTCGTGTGAAAGGCCGTGTACGTGTGGAGGCTGTCCCAACCGTATCATCTCACACATAAAAACGTTTAGGTCCTTGGTTGGTTCAATCACCAACTCACACACGGCCATTTGCATGAACAAAGCTTGGAGTTCTTGTAATTCCCGAGCTTGGCTTCGTGTGAAAGGCCGTGTACCTGTGGAGGCTGCCCCAACCGTATCAGTTGAGGATGACCAAATGCTGAATTTGAGGTCAAATTCCTCTCAAGATGGAGAGGATGATACGGGTGTACAAAGCTGTCCAATACGTTCTCGACCATTCACACAAAGCCAAGCTCGGGAGTTACAAAAACTACAAGCCATATTCATGCAAATGGCTGCGTGTGAGTTGGTACTTGATCCTCCAAAGAGCTTCAATGTTTTTAAGTGTGAAAATGAACCTTGAAGTGTAATAAACTACACTCTAAGGGCACCCCATGACTGAAGGGTAGGAAGGTCATTTTTCCTTCATTTTGTGTGTAATATAAATAGATGCTATTAGGGTTATTTTCAGCACTTAGTTCATTCTCGATATTTCACAACAACAAGTCTTGTAACATTGAATATTTCTCTCTCTCTTGTTCTTGAGAGTAGAACCTGAAATCTTTCCAACAAGTGTAGTTACACTTGTGTTGTTTCTTGGCTAGAAACTTGATATCTTGACGTTCATGAGTTCCTCTTGGTCTAAGTAAGAACTTGGTACTGAAATCTTTTGGTCTTAGGGTCCTATCTTCAAGTTAGGGTTCATAGATTCTAAGATATCTTTGTGTCAAGTTACTATCTTTCATTTTGTACTCTTGAAACTTTGTAGTAACTTAGTGAAGCCGTGTGGGGCTGATTTTCGATTCACTATAGTTACTACCATTTGTTGTTCTTGTTGTTAACATTGTACTCTTGTAATCTATCATCTTGTGTTGTTGAACCATTGTTTAATGTTATTGTTATCTTCTTGTTCTCCTTGTGTAGCTACTGTTTTGGTGTTGGTATTTCTTCAAAATTTCGTGATTGTTGTTGTCTTCACATATTGGAGTTGTTATCTTCAAGCTCTCGGAATTGTAGTGTGTTTGGACTTATTTTGTGGCAGATTTGATACGCTCCAAGTTAGTAGTGTATCATAACCCTTTTAACATCTCTAAACATGTTTCAACTCAAAAATCAATGTTTCAAACTTGGGAAGGCCTAAAATAATATCTTCAAAACCTTAGGGTCGTAAAAAGGCTAAGTTTTTTATTTAGTATGAAATTAAAGCCTTGGACCCCTTTTAACTTGCGTCTAGGAGCTGGGAACATATCTAGAATCTTTTGGGGTATTATAAAGGGACTATGTCAAGTCTCTCATTCTTACTAAAGAAGTTCCAGTCAATGTGCATAAAATACCTTAGGCTTGCCCTTATTTTCTATACCTTTGTTTTTTTGACAGCCGGACTAGGATCATTATAGGACTTTACTTGGCTTGTAATGTAGGTTTAAGGATGGTATGGTATATTTTGGAACTGGTGACTCACCCTCCTTGACACTCCAATTACATTTTTGCTCCACTACTCAATCCTTCCTCTTTTATTCCTCCCTTTTATCCTTTATTAATTTTTTGGATTGGGTGTTGTTTTCTTTTTCCTATTCATTTATTCAATTTTCTCTTTTTCTTTTTCTTTTTCTTTTTCTTTTCTTTTCACTATTTTTTTCTACCACACCCAACCTTACCATTCAACATACCCAACTTTAACTACACAGCCCTATGATAGCCACCCTCAACTTAGGCGATGTGCCTGAGTTGAGGTGCACAATGTCCAAGGAGGGAGTTGGGCTAAAATAGGTTCATTTAGATCAACTTAGAAAGGTGAAAAGTAAAAACAAGAAAATAGGTCGGTGTAGGCTAAAATTATGGATGAAAGGATACTTATTCATATTTGGATGGTTATTTATGCTAATAGTGGACTACCTCAAAAAGGTCCTATGATCATGTCCTGACAACTATCCTAAAACCTAGGCAAGACCAACTTGGCACATTCTGGATTAAATGCACAAAGAGAACAAGGTAAGTATCTCACACACACATGCTACAGGGTTATATTACTAATTACTTACTATACAACTCATAGAAATGCTAAGCTATGATTATTTTGTCCCTAATCCTAATTCCATAACAAGATTCACAATAGTCACACACATCTTTACATCATATTGTTCACAAAAATTTTGAGGGGTACATTTTTTTTCCAAACACGTATGAACAAACTAACACAAAACATGTCTACTGTCTTTAGGTTTCTTATTTTTGTCCTAATTAAACACAAACAATACAAAACACATAAAACCTAAACATTCCAATTCAACTATGATAGCATAGTCGATGGAATAAAAAAATATGGCAAAAAAAAACCCTCAGCTTTGGTACACCCCCACTCCCAACTTAAAGTCTATACATCATCCCAGTGCCTAAATACAAAGTAAAAACAAGTGATGAAGACATACCTAGGCATACTAGGTGTCAATTAAAGACTTCTCAGTAGGGCCTTAGACTAGGTCTCACTCTCATTAACCGTGGTCTCGTGATCGAAACACTCTTATTGATAGTGTAACTAATCATGGTTAGTGCACTCAAAGGTGTATATCTTTTGGGAGGCAGAATGGTGCTCCCACTCACATCTGTTATAGCTGAATAACAGCACCCAAGCCCATACACAAATGTACGTGGTCTTATCAAGTAGTAAAGTGGCTTCAATAAAACCCAAATATCGATCTCACAGGGACTTGCGTTTGCCGCCTATCCAATTCTAGTTTAAATAATTGAGGAGATTAGAAAATAGAGTTTTAGAATTGTAAGAAAAAAGAAACTAAAATAATGCGGAAAATTAAATGACTTAGGAAAATCTATGGATAGAAGCCCAGGGTTAAGGCTTACGATGAATCATACTGCGTTATTGAACTTCATTAATTAAATTCCATATCTTGGTTGTTGATTTGTTAGATTAATCGCATGATTATGTGTAAGAACCTACAAAAATCTTAAGCATAACTCAGTCCCTTAGAGCTTGATAAGGGGTCCTAGACTTAGGAAATTTAAGCTAAGTGTTAGAACTTAGTCTTTTCTATAGCCCTCAAACTTTGAGGAATTTATTTATGACCTTCCCGACCTCTAAAACATAGTTTCTAAGTGGATTCATGATTGGGAGAGTTAATAGTGCATCTCGAGTGAGTTTTGGAATTTTTGGACAAGAGTAAGGGCATGTTTTAAACTCCAAAATTGCAGCTCAAGGAAATTAGTTCGCGGAGCATCGATCAGTCTAGTGCTAGGTTAATCCCATGATGAAGACCGCGGAGCCTCGCTTAGAGTGTGCTCCAGAGCCCGTGTTGTCCTCACTAGTTCGGCCCGTATATTTTCTGCAGTTTTGTTCCGCATTTTTAATGGCAAATGGGTCATTTTCCTTCACCCCACAGCTCCATAACACGGAATTAAAACTCCAAATAGAAAAATCACTCATTCTTTTCCCCAAATCATCTCTAGAACAAGCCCTAGCTTCATCTAGTTCAAGAAACAAACCTTAGGAATTCACCCCAATCTCTACGAAGTTAGCAATTAAGGTATGTGAAGTGTTCATCCAAGGGTTCCTTCCACCCTTGGATTTCAAGAAACTATTTTTAAAAATTTCAAGTGTATTGATTTCGTGAATTTCATGTTGGGTTTGATTATAATGATTAATTGGGTTTCTAAGCCATGTTTTATTACAAGTTTCATGTGTAGTTAATTGATATATGTGTAGTATCATGTGAATCCATTTTAAACCCTTGAATGTGTAAATTTATTGTGGTAATCATGATGCATTAGCATGTTGTTCATTCCCAAGTATAAGGTTATGCCTTCCATGTATTTGACAAAATGCCCAAGTTAATAAATTGTGCATTGTGGTCCACTGGTGACCTTATGATGAATTCATGCTAGAACTACATGTTCCAAATTTGGTCCCATGTTAAAGCTATACTTTGTAAGTGATTGATGGAATGTCCATGTGAATTTAATAGTGAAATTATGATATCCTAGCATGTATGTCCATTCATTTACAAGCCCAAGATTATGGCAAAAAGGTTTCAGTGAGTACATTGTGAATAGTTGACTATTGTCATGTTATCAAGAAGTATCGTGTCTTAGTATTATCTATGCTATCGAGTCCTAGGGGTATTTAATACCTAACAATTTAGCTTTTTACCTTAAGCCAGTGTAGGCATAGAATAGTATCAGTCATGTCATGATCAGTAGTACTCTCAGTTAGATACAAAACTCAATAGAACTCAGTCAGTTACAGAACCTAGGAAAAATTCAGTAAACTCAGTATTAGTCCAGTTTAGTGTCTTTCAGTTGGGAGTATAATTCAGCTTCGAGTAAACCCAAGGATGGGGACTCACCTTCCAGCAGGGGGTGTCATCCTTAGAAGCAGTCCTTGCATTCTAGAACTACGTAGCCAGTATAGGTTGAGACATTAACCTGCCAGTTGAGGGTTAATGAGGTGTCTTACTTGCCAGTTGAGGGTACCACCACTCTCATTCAGAGCACCTACCAGATGGGGGTGAGTCAGCATTTTTCTTTACCCATGGAATGGTACAGACACCCTTCTAACTGAGGTTACAGGTTGGACCTCAATCAGATCAGAGAAGGGGCATATCGGTTAGATTATTACCTCCCACAGTCTCAGTTTCAGTTCCAGTCTTAGTATAAAACTCAGTTCAGTTCTACATAAATTAGGACTGTTAGGAACACTCATTCAGTTTAATATAGAACTCAGAATAGATCTACATAATCAGGACTGTCAGACATAGTCACTCGATTATCAGTAATATAGTATTAGTAAACTCAAATATCAGTAAACCAGTGATTCAGAACTCAGTATTCAGTGTTACCATGATCTTAGTTATAGTTCAAGCATTCATGCAGGTATACTCATTTAGTTATGTTTATGATATTCAGCCTGTTATGGTTCATGCATATGAGCCCATGCACATCAGCCTACTTCACCTAGCATACTAGTACATTCAAAGTACTGACGTATACTTTTCTCTAGCGCTATGATGTATTATATCATAGGTTCAGATGCACGGGCTCCCGCCCGCACTTAGCAGCCCAATCCATCAGCAACAGAGTTAGTGGTGATTCCTTATAGTTTGAGGACAAATTTATCATTTCAGCTATATCACTACTCAGTTTACATCAGTAGTCGGAGTTAGTTTGGGACTTGTCCCATCAACTCCTTGTTCAGATAGTAGAGGCTTCTTAGACTAGAGTATTTCAGACAAATGTATTAGTATTCAGTACTCGATATTGATATTCAGTATTTATTTCATATTTGAACCTTTTGGCAGATTTTTGCCTAATTTTTGCATAATTACAGTATTGTTATTCAGTTATTGCAGCAGGTACCAGTCATGGGTCAGCTTGTGGTCCTTTGGGATTATGAGCACCATGTAGCATCTGGGGTGCAGACTCGGGGCATTACAAATTTGGTATCAAAGCCTAAGGTTCAACAGAGTCCTTGGAAGTTTTAAAGCCGCGTCTAGTAGAGTCTTGTGCATGGATGTGTAGCGCGCCACACTTATGGGAAGGAGGCTATTAGATGTTTTAGGAAAAATTTCCCTTCTTTCATTAATCATGTCGTGCGGGTGAGCACAAGCTCAAGTTAAACTCTCTGTCTAATCCAACTTTCTCTTCTATTTATAGAATATGCCTCCGAAAAAGACTAAGGGAAGAGGAACGGGAGACCAGCCAGCACCTCAGCCCATTCGGCCAGATCCTCTGGATGAACATGTCTCCCACACTGAATTCAGAGCAACTTTCACTACCCTAGCTCATTCTGTGGCAGCCCAAAATGAACGCCCATCTGCCGTTTTGGCCAACCCATTGGCCAATAATACTGCAGCCAGGATTTGAGACTTCACCCAAATGAACCCTCCACCTTTTACTGGGTCTAAGTTAGATGAGGATCCTTAGAAATTTCTTGATCACGTGCAAAAATTTATAGATATTATGGGGGTGACAACTAGTGAGAGTGTTGAGTTGGATGTATATCAGTTGTAGGATATGGCTCACTCATGGTTTAAATAGTGGAAAGCAGAGAGGGTAGCAGATGCAGGGCCCATAGAATAGGAGGAGTTTGCCACTCTTTTTCTTGATAGGTTCTTCCCACTAGAGTTGAAAGAAGCGAAGGTTTTGGAATTTATAAATCTGAAGTAGGGCAACATAACAGTGAAAGAGTATTCTCTCAAGTTTACTCAATTATCTAGATACGCTCCTCATGTGGTGGCAACTAGTAGGTCCAGGATGAGTAAGTTTGTGTCTGAGGTTTCTAGCACTATGGTCAAGGAGTATAGAACAGCATGCTGATTAAGGAAATTGATATATCCAGGCTCATGGTCTATGCTCGGCAAATAGAGGAGGCTAAGACTTGGGAGAAGGAGAGGGAGAATAAGAGGGCGAGAACAAGTAGTTTCAACTTTGCCCTGCCTAAGTCAGAAGGAGGAAATTGTTCTCAGTTCTGCCCAAAATCCTCAGTTCCAGCTCCATCCTCAGCCAGTTCCCCTGTTCCAAAATTCAAAGATGGCACAAAGACAGGGCACCAGGCCCTAAGCCTCAGGGTAGTGTCAGTAGTGCCCGAACCAATCCCCTTTGCCAGAAATATGCTAGAAACCACCAGGGTATCTGCAGAGATGGTAGTGATGTGTGTTTTGGGTGTGGCAAGCCAGGTTACAGAGTCAGAGATTATCCCCAGTCAAGTTACCAAGGTCAACATAATCGTCCCCTAGTCAAGTCAGGTCGCCCGAATTAGAAGGGTACCTCTTCCAGTGCCACTAGTGGTCAACGCCCAAATAGACACTATGCCCTTCAGTCTCGACAGGATCAGGAAACTTCACCTGATGTGGTCATTGGTACATTATGAGTTTATCATTTACATATTTATGCTTTGCTAGATCCAAGAGCTTCTTTGTCTCTTTTTACTCCCTATATAGCTGTTGACTTTTGAGTCAGTCCCGAAATTCTAGTAGAGCCTTTCTCAATCTCTACCCTAGTGGGTAAATCTATCATAGCCTGATGAGTATACAGGAACTGTACGAGTATGGTATCTCATAAAGTCACCTCAGCAGACTTAGTCAAATTAAAGATGATCGATTTCGATGTCATTCTCGGCATAGATTGGATTCATTCCTTTTATAACTCGGTCGACTGCAAAAATAGAATTATCTAGTTTTAGTTTCCAAATGAGCCCATCCTAGAGTGGAGAATTGTACTTCAGCACTTAGGGGTCGGCTTATTTCCTACTTAAGGACAAGAAAAATGATATCTAAGCGGTGTGTCTACCATCTCATTTGAGTCAAGTACTCTAGCTCAGAAACCCCTAATCTTGAATCAGTGTCTATACCATGTGAATTCCCAGATGTATTTCCCAAAGATCTTCCCGGAGTTCCTCTCGAAAGGGAAATTAACTTCGGAATATACCTTCTTCCAGATACTCAGCCTATCTTTATTTTGCCACATAGAATGGCTCCAGCAGAACTTAAGGAGTTAAAAGAACAGTTGAAGGATCTCTTAGATAAGGAATTCATCAGTCTCAATGTGTTCTCATGGGGTGCACCAGTTCTATTCATGCATAAGAATGATGGTTCCCCAAGAATGTGTATCGACTACCATTAGCTAAATAAACTTACGGTCAAGAACAAGTATCCACTCCCTATAATCGATGACTTATTTGACCAAATTCAGGGTGCCAGTTACTTTTCCAAGATAGATCTTAGATCAGGCTATCATCAGCTCAGAGTCAGGGAATGTGTCATCCTAAAAATAGCCTTTAGAACTCGGTATAGTCACTTTGAATTCTTAGTCATGTCATTTGGTCTTACCAATACCCCAACTGATATAAGAATAATGACCGCCTTAGCTTTTGACGACATCATTCGAAGTCACAATGTGAAGAATCAAGCTTTGGTCACATGGAGGGCATGGGATCATACTTGGAGGGGATGTTTTTAGCCTACCATTGACCAAACCCAAGTGTGGAAGATTGATTGGAGCCTAGAAGACTTAAGGACTCTCGAATTTGGACCACCTTTGTTGGTTCACGGTTTTGGTGCCTTTACTAAGGGCATTTCGGTCACTTAGCCTAAGGGGCATTTTGGACAATTCATATTGTCTTCCAACACACCAAGGCCGCCCCTCTCATTAAGGGTAATATGGTCTTTTTGTCTTCTTTTGTAATACACTATAAATAGGCCCCTTAGTCTTATTTTCACTTAGTTTTTAGTTGATGAGAAAAATGAGATTTTGAGACTCTTAAAATCCTCTCTCTTGAGAGTAGACCAACTTAGTGTAATTCTAGTATAGGGCTTGGAAAAGCTAACATTGTTCTTTGCTTGGAAACGGTAGATCTTGAGGCGAGTTCGTTCCCTTGGTGGTCACCGTAAGAGTGTGGTTTTGATTGTTACATTCATTAGGGGTTTTTGAGTTTAATATACTCTTTAGTTCTTAATCTTGTAATAATCTTGGTCTCACTATCTATCTTTATTTTTCTTGCAATCGTGTATGTGTTGTTGTAGTGGACTGTTTTGGGCCTTCGTTGGATCCGAAACTTGTATTGTTGTTGTACATCTTGTTCATCACATTTTGTAGCTGTTTTGGTGTTGAAATACACCCTTGTATCTTGTATTCTTGTTGTTGGTAGCGAATCCGAGAGTGGTCTCCATCTTGGTCCTCAAATCCTTAAGATTAGTGGACTGATTTGGGGTTGTTTCGTGCTTCCCTTGCCGATCTTGTATCATTTGGTATCAAAGCATGGCTTGATCTTGTTCCTACAAGATCAATCTTGGGCTTTCTTGTTAAAAAAAAAAAAAAAAAAAGGGAAAACTGAAATTTCCAGAAAAATAGCAATCTGTCCGTGTTTGTGTTCTTGGCCAAAATCGTGTTCTTGTTGTGTCTTGGCCGAGATTTATTGTTGTATGTCTAGATCTAATAGTGTTCTTGTTTGTTTTGTTGTTCCTAGTGTTAGTTTTCTTGTCCACTAACACTTTGAGTCTAGATCTAAACTTGAGCTTGAACTTGTTGAAAGGTTGTTGTGAACATAAGCTTGGCCATTGTGGTGGACTATTTTGGCCTTGTGGTTTTCATCTTGTTGTTGTTATAAGCTTGGCCACGTGATATTGTTGTTAATTGGTGGATTGAAAACCATTTTGTTGAAGTTGTAGTTGTCTTGGCCAAGTGTTGGAGATATTGTTATTGTGGATTGGAGTTGGCCGTGTGAAAAATTGTTGGTGTTCTTGAAGATTATTGTTGTAGTTCTTGTTGTTGTTGTTGTTGTTGTTCTTGATGTTCATCACCACCTTCATATATTGTTGAAGATAAAGTGAATGCTAAATCCAAAAAGTTGAAGGAAAAAGGTGTATTATTTGTTAGTCTTGAAAGACCCTACAACCAACAAAGACCTATCAATCAAGTCTCAACCACTTTCCAACACTTTTCCATGATTTACGGATCCATGTTTTAAGGAGAAGTACAATAAAGTCAAGTCTTGAAAACTTGAAATTGAAAAGGGCTCCAAGACTTGTTTGAATTTCCCTCCTTAAACAAATTCCACCAAAGTCCAAATTGAAAAATTGACCAAGACTTGAAGTTGGACAACAAAAGTTGTGTGGGACCGAAACCAATACGGACTGCCATGTCATCACTGCTACTGTTCACGCAATATTTCCGAGCTCAAAATTTTAGATTCTTAGTTTCATCTTATTGTTTCATTAGTTTCATGTCTTGATTCTAGAATTAATTAACAACTAGTAATCACCTACTTAGTTGTAGATTAATTATTGAATCCGTTTCTTCGTGTCTTCGTTGTTTGTGTGCTTTTCTCATTTTTAACTCGTAGTAACTTCTTTGTTTCAAGTTCGTAAGTAGATTTTGTGTTGTGTCTTGAGTCGATCAAACAAGAATATATTCCGGCCGCCAAGTAGAATTGACATCCTATTGACTACCGGAGTATAAGCAACTTTCAATATTCGCCGCTCCAATTGTGAGAATCCCAAAGGTGAGTGTATCGAGTGTTGTTGAGGAGCTTTACTACTAATCTTGTTTGTTCATTTTGTAGGTTTAAAGGGTGATATAAGGGGAACATGACTTCGATAGCCGGGGATTATTGTGACTACAATATGGGAGACTATGATTGTAGTGAGGGTTTTTATGGCTACGAAGTTGAGGGAGATTGCGGAGGCTATGAAAATAGCCATACTCGAGACTTGGGCAGATTTGAAAGTTACTGTTTTAAGGGAGAAAATGAGGTGAATGAAGTGCCTAGTGCTTATGGTAACTTTGGAGATGATGTAGGACCTAGTGATGGATCTTGTGATGATGTTGGGGCATGTGAGGAGTCGTACACTTCTTACTCCGAACCTAGATTTGGTGTTAGGTATAACCCTTTTGTTCGCAAAACTTATGAGAGCTATGATGAGGGTACACGTGAGGAGTGTGAAGATCCATATTCTCCACCTTGTAGTACTTCTTATCAAAGTCGATATAGTGTGAATGGTTATACTAGCTCTAGTGGAGGTTGTCCAATGAGAAGAAGAGGGTATGCATCTCCAAAACTAAGGGGTACTCGTATGCCTTACAATGTTGAACCAAGAAGGAGTGTACACTCCGGAAAGGTGACCATGTGTGGGATACCGGGCTGCCACATTGAGCTAAATGATAGGTACCATAGAAACTACATCGTTCCATCCATGGTTGACTACTTGGGGTTGTTTCGTGAGCCTTTGCTTGTTCCATACTTCTTGGACGGGTTTAAGGTTACCGAGAGGGTCAAGGTTGTCTTCTCCCAATTTGAATACCATGAGGAGGTGTGGTGCGATATTCTTCCATTGCCATACGGTCATGTATGCTTAGGTGCCGATTGGTTTGCACAACATAGAGTTCCAAACGTGCAACATTGGCCAAATATTGTAAGAGATCAATGGGGGAATCGCCTCATGACTTACTTGCTGCCCAAGCCACGAAGAGAAATGCCTACCTACTCCAATTCGAATTATTATGAGAAACAAAGGATTGAGAGGAGTAAGGGAGTGAAAGGTGGTAATCCGAGAGTGGAAAAAGGAGAGGTAGTGTGGAGCGAAGTGAGGGGATTACCACCAAGCCATTCTAACATTGGTTGTCCTTCTATTTCTAAGGACATTTGTGTAGGTACCAACATGGCAAGCAAAGAAGAACAATGCCAAAAGGAAGTTGCTGCCCAAGCTTTTGGAGGGCCTTCACACCATGACAAAGAAGAATATACTCAAGGACTTCAAGGTAAAATGGCTAACTCTTACACTTTTGTACATGTGAATGATAATTGTGCGGCTAGTAGCCCATTGAGTGTGAGTTGTAGCTTACCTATATGTGAGTCTATTGTTTCTTTGCCACTTGATGATGATGTACATATTGTGAGTGTGGATACACTAGTTGATCCTATTGATAACGAAATTGACTCCGCTTGTGAGATCAATTTATGTCCACCTAGTGTTGAAGCCTATGTGTTGAAGGGAAGTACATCGTCTTGTGTAATGGGTGTTGATCAACTTGTTCGTGAAAACTATCCACCACTTGAGTATGTGTGTGATGTGCTTAATAGGACTCAAGTGAGTGAAATATTTGAAAATGTTGGTCAACAAGGTGAGAATGAACCCGAGAGCTCTTCTTGGGGTAATATTGTGTTTGAAACATCCTTGAAACTTGATATTGATTATTTAGAGAGTGAGGAGCTTGCTTGTTCCAAATCTGTCCGTGAGGTAGATCACACTCTTTTTAGGTATAATGTCTTGTTTGAAGATGATTTAAACACTCCTAATGAACCTAGTGGTGAAAATGATGGTATAGCTTGCCTTGGAAGCTATAGCCTATATGCTAACCCACTATGGTGTGACAACATTCTTCCTAAAGAGGGAAAACTCGTCTTGGAAGATGAGAGTACTCCTAAGGGTAAGGAATGTGTAGTTGCGGAAGCTACTTCTTCTTCTACTTTGTGTGATTTCATTGTTGAGAGTACTCATGGTGTTTATTGGGAAACTAGTAGTGAGTACACACATGAGAGCACCTTAGTAGAAGTCGATTTGAGTGATACGTTTCTCTACTCTCTATTTTCTTTGGATGATATGTATGTTATTATAAAGAGTATATCATTTAGTTTGGGTGTAGACCACGGGAAAGGGAAGTGTTGTCGAGACCCGTGTCTATGGCCACTTTTCCCATTTGACCCCGGTGCCAAATTTAGACATGGTGATGTTGGTGCACCAAACTTGTTGCTTGGTCTATATGACAAGCAAAGTGTTACTCTTGATGTACCCTTTAACCAAACCCTTTGTACATCTTTTATTGAGTTTTAATATTCCTTTCAAAGGATTCTTGGTTATATTGCAAATATGTGCAACCTTGGCATGTTGAGATGATTTGTTATGCTAACCCTAACCCTCATGCCATGAGGAGTTTGCAATTGTGTGTCCTCTTTTCAGTTTTGCAAGGTTTGGATTCGAGGTCGAATCCTTTTCAAGAAGAGGAGGATGATATAAGAATAATGACCGCCTTAGCTTTTGACGACATCATTCGAAGTCACAATGTGAAGAATCAAGCTTTGGTCACATGGAGGGCATGGGATCATACTTGGAGGGGATGTTTTTAGCCTACCATTGACCAAACCCAAGTGTGGAAGATTGATTGGAGCCTAGAAGACTTAAGGACTCTCGAATTTGGACCACCTTTGTTGGTTCACGGTTTTGGTGCCTTTACTAAGGGCATTTCGGTCACTTAGCCTAAGGGGCATTTTGGACAATTCATATTGTCTTCCAACACACCAAGGCCGCCCCTCTCATTAAGGGTAATATGGTCTTTTTGTCTTCTTTTGTAATACACTATAAATAGGCCCCTTAGTCTTATTTTCACTTAGTTTTTAGTTGATGAGAAAAATGAGATTTTGAGACTCTTAAAATCCTCTCTCTTGAGAGTAGACCAACTTAGTGTAATTCTAGTATAGGTCTTGGAAAAGCTAACATTGTTCTTTGCTTGGAAACGGTAGATCTTGAGGCGAGTTCGTTCCCTTGGTGGTCACCGTAAGAGTGTGGTTTTGATTGTTACATTCATTAGGGGTTTTTGAGTTTAATATACTCTTTAGTTCTTAATCTTGTAATAATCTTGGTCTCACTATCTATCTTTATTTTTCTTGCAATCGTGTATGTGTTGTTGTAGTGGACTGTTTTGGGCCTTCGTTGGATCCGAAACTTGTATTGTTGTTGTACATCTTGTTCATCACGTTTTGTAGCTGTTTTGGTGTTGAAATACACCCTTGTATCTTGTATTCTTGTTGTTGGTAGCGAATCCGAGAGTGGTCTCCATCTTGGTCCTCAAATCCTTAAGATTAGTGGACTGATTTGGGGTTGTTTCGTGCTTCCCTTGCCGATCTTGTATCACCAACAGCTTTCATGGACTTGATGAATAATGTGTTAAAGCAATACTTGGACATGTTTATCATAGTCTTCATAGATGACATTCTTGTCTACTCCCGTAGTGAGCATGATCATGTAGACCATCTCTGAATAGTATTATAGACTCTCAGAAACTATCAACTATTCGCCAAATTCAATAAGTGTAAATTTTGGCTAAGGTCAGTAGCTTTTCTTGGTCATATCATTTCTGGTGATGGCATTAGAGTTGATCCCCAAAAGTATAAAGCAGTAAGAAACTGGATCAAACCCATCTCTCCATCAGATATCTAGAATTTCTTGGGTTTTGCTGGCTATTACCGATGGTACATTGAGAGATTTTCATCTATTCCATCCCTTATGTCTAGATTTAATTAGAAGAAGGTCAAATTTCAATGGTCAGATTCTTGTGAGAAGAGTTTTCAGGAGTTAAAGACTCGACTCACTACAGTCTTAGTTTTGACTCTACCAGATGGTTCAGATGTCTTTGTTGTGTATTGCGATGCATCCAAAGTTGGTTTGGGGTGTGTTTTCATACAAATAGGTAAGGTCATAGCCTACGCCTCTAGACATCTCAAACCCCATGAAAAGAAATATCCTACTCATGATCTTGAGTTAGCAGTAGTAGTATTTACCTTAAATACTTGGAGGCACTATTTGTATGGTGTGCATATTGATATGTTCACTGACCATAAAAGCCCACAATATGTGTTCTCTCAGAAAGATCTAAACCTCTGTCAGAGAAGGTGGTTGGAGTTATTGAAGAACTATGACATGAGTGTTCTATACTATCTGGGCAAAGTCAATGTAGTGGTTAATGCTCTTAGTAGGATGTTTATAGGTTTTATTGCTCACGTGGATGATTGCAGGAAGAAGTTAGCTTAGGAAGTTCATCAGCTTGCCTGACTAAGTGTTCGCTAAGTTTATTCAGCAGAAGGTAGTGTATGGGTAGACAGTAGTTCAAAATCATCCCTGGTTTACTAAGTGGAGGAAAAGCAGGATAGGGATCCCAACCTAGTTAAATTGAAACAATCAATCAGTGATCAAAAGATAAAGGTTTTCTCCCAAGGAGGAGATGGTGAATTACATTGTTAGGGTCGGTTATGTGTGCTAGGTATAGATGACTTGAGACAACGGATTCTTGCAAAAGCGCATGGTGCACATTACTCTATTCATCCAGGGGGCACTAAGATATACCATGATTTGTGGGAGATTTATTGTTGGAGTGGGATGAATAGGGATATTACAGAGTTTATAGATAAGTGCTCGACATATCAGCAGGTTAAGATTGAGCACCAAAAACTTAGTAGGTTTTTGCAGGAGGTCAGTATTCCCCACTTGGAAGTGGGAAGTGGTGAACATGGATTTTGTGATGGGTTTGCCTCGTACTCATCGTCAGCACGATTCCGTTTGGGTCATTATAGATAGGATGACCAAATAAGCATATTTCCTACCAATTCATACCTCTTATCAGCCGATGACTATGCAAACTCTATGTCAGAGAGTTAGTCAGATTGCATAGAGTTCCGTTATCTATTATCTCAGATAGAGGTACGCAGTTCACCTTTCATTTCTAGAAGGCATTCCAAAATGTCTTGGTACCCAAGTCCACCTTATTACAACTTTTCACCCTCAGACAGATGGTCAAGCAGAAAGTACCATTCATACTTTAGAGGATATGCTGTGAGCGTGTGAGATAGACTTTAAAGGTAGTTGGGATGACCACTTGCCTTTGATTGAGTTCACATATAACAACAACTATCATTCCAGCATTCAGATGGCTCCATTTAAGGCGCTCTATAGGAAGAGATGTTGATCTCCCATTAGTTGATTTGAAGTGGGTGAGGCCGCAGTAGTAGGGCCTGACTTGGTATTTGATACCTTAAAAAAGTTCAGTTGATTAGGGAAAGGCTTAAGATAGCTTAGAGCCGATAGAAATCATATGCAAATGTGCGTAAAAAGGATTTCGAGTTCGAGATTGGTGACTATATGTATTTGAAGATCTCTCCTATGAAAGGAGTGAAGAGATATGGCAAGAAGGGGAGTCTCAGTCCCCAATATATTGATCCTTACAAAATTCTCAGCCATTTAAAAAAGGTAGCTTACGAGCTTGAGTTGCCTTCAGACTTAGCTTCAGTCCATCCAGTGTTCCATGTCTCCTTGCTAAAGAAATGCATAGGTGACCCAGTAGTTGTAGTCCCTGTAGGGAATATAGACATTCAGAACAGTATCTCTTATGAGGAGATTCTAGTCAAAATCCTTGATCACTAGATTTGCAGACTGAGGAATAAAGAGGTCCCTATAGTTAAAGTTCTTTGGCGGAACCAATCCATTGAGGGAGCTACTTGAGAAGAAGAAGTAGATATGCCGACCAAGTCTCCTCACCTCTTCTTTGCGAACTCAGAATCAGCCCAAGGTAAAAATTTTCCTTAAACTTACTCAGTTTCATGCTCAGATTTCCCTTACAAAATTGGTATCAGTTACCATTGCATATTCAATCATACATTAATGAATCAGTTTAGTCATGTATTCATGCATCAGATATGCATGTTCAGTATGAAATTTCAGTATGTCAGTAGTGACAGTCATGTAATTATGTTCAGTTGTGAATGTTTGGTACATGAATTTAGTCTATCACTATTCTCAGCCTAGTCAGTTTCATTCGAGGATGAATGTTCCCAAGGGGTAGATATTATAAGACCCCACAAAAATCCTAAGCGTAACTCAGTCGCTTAGAGCTAGATAAGGGGGAGCCAGACTTAGAAAATTTCAGCCAAGTGTTAGAACTTAGTCTTTTCTAAAGCCCTCAAACTTTAAGGAATTTATTTACGACCTTCCCGACCTCCAAAAGTAAGTTTTTAAGTTGATTCATGATCGTGAGAGTCAATAGAACACCTCGGGTGAGTTTTAGAATTTTTGAACAAGCGTAAGGGCTTGTTTGAAACTCCAAAACAGCAGCTCAAGGAAATTAGCCCGCGGCACCTCGCTCAGTCCAGTGCTAGGTTAAGATCGCGATGGAGACCACGACACCTCGCCTAGAGCGGTGCTCCAGAGACCATGACGCCCTGGCTAGTCCGTCTCGTATATTTTTTGTAGTTTTGTTTCACATTTTAAGGGAAAATAGGTGGTTTTCCTTTACCCCACACTCTATAACACGGGATTAAAGCCCCAAATAGAAAAATCACTCATTTATTTCACAAAATCCTCTCAAGAACAAGCCCTAGCATAATCTAGTTCAAGAAACAAACCTCAAGAATTCACCCCCAATCTCCATGAAGTTAGGAATTAAGGTATGTGAAGTGCAGTGTTCATCCAAGGGTTCCTTCCACCCTTGGATTTCAAGAAACTATTTTTAAAAACTTCAAGTGTATTGATTTGATGAATTCCATGTTGGGTTTGATTATAATGATTAATTGGGTTTCTAATCCATGTTTTATTATAAGTTTCATGTGTAGTTAATTGATATATGTGTAGTAGTATCATGTGAATCCATTTTAAACCCTTAAATGTGTAAATTTATTGTGGTAGTCATGATGCATTAGCATGTTGTTCATGCCCAAGTATCAGGTTATGCCTTCCATGTGTTTGACAAAATGCCTAAGTGAATAAATTATGCATTGTGGTCCACTTATGATGAATTCATGCTAGAACTACATGTTCCAAATTTGCTCCTATGTTAAAGATATACTTTGTAAGTGATTGATGGAATATCCATGAGAATTGAATAGTAAAATTAAGATATGCTAGCATACGTTTCCATTCATGTACAAGCCCAAAAATATGGCAAAAATGTTTCAGTGACTCCATTATGAATAGTTGACTGTTGTCATATTATTAAGAAGTGTCCTGTCTTAGTATTATCTATGCTATCGAGTCCTGGGGGTATTTAATACCATACAATTTTGATGTTTACCTAGAGCTAGTGTTCGTACAAAATAGTATCAGTCATGTCATGATAATTAGTACTCTCAGTCAGGTACGAAACTCAGTAGAACTTAGTCAGTTACAAAACTCAGGAAAATTTAGTAAACTCAGTATCAGTCCAGTTCAGTTCAGTACATCAGTTCAGTGTCTTTTAGTTAGAAGTATGATTCAACACCAAGTGAACCCAAGGATGGGGACTCACCTGCCAGTAGAGAGTGTGATCCTTAGAAGCAGTCCTTGAATTCCAGAACTATGTAGCCAGCATAGGTTGAGACATCAACCTACCATTTGAGGGTTGATGAGGTGTCTTACCTGCCAATTGAGGGTACCACCGCTCTCATTCAGAGCACCTTCCAAATAAGGGTGACTCAACATTTGCCTTTACCTGTGGCATGGTACTGACACCCTTCTAACTGGGGTTACATGTCAGATCCCAAATCAGTTCAAAGAAGGGGCATGTCAGTTAGATGATTACCTCCAATAGTCTCAGTTTCACTTCCAGTCTCAGTATAGAACTCAGTTCAGTTCTACAGAAATTAGGACTGTTAGGCACAGTCACTCAGTTCAGTACAAAACTCAGAATAGTTTCACAGAATCAGGACTGTCAGACACAGTCACTCAGTTATTAGTAATACAGTATTAGTAAACTCAAATATCAGTATACCAGTGATTCAGAACTCAGTATTCAGTGTTACGATAATCTCAGTTACAGTTCAAGCATTCATGTATGTACTCTCATTCAGTTATGTTCATGTTATTCATTCAGTTATTGTTCATGCATATGAACCCATGCACATTAGCCTACCTCACTTAGCATACCAGTACATTCAAAGTACTGACAAATACTTTTCTCTTATGCTATGATGTCTTATATCATAGATTCAGATGCACGGTCTTCCGACTGTACTTAGCAGCCTAATCCATCTGAAGCAGAGTTAGTGGTGAGTGCTCATAGTTCGAGGACAAATTTATCAGTTTAGTTATATCAGTACTCAGTTTACTTCAGTAGTCGGAGTTAGTTGTGGACTTGTCCCATTAGCTCCTTGTTCAGATAGTAGATGCTTTTCAGACTAGATTATTTTAGATAGATGTATCAGCATTCAGTTCTCAGTATTGATATTCAGTATTTATTTCATATTTGAACCTTTTGGCAGATATCTGCCTAATTTTCACATAATTACAGTATTGTTATTCAGTTATTGTAGCAGGTACCAGTCATGGGTTAGCTTGTGGTCCTTTTGGATTATAAGCACCGTGTAGTGTCCGAGTGTAGACTCGTGATGTTACATTATAGTTTCCCAACCTCTAATCCTTTACCTAAGTTAAACCTTACAACTACATCATTGAGTGGGGATGTAATAGTTCACTTAAGTTCTTTACAAATATCATCCTATGTGTGAAACAAGTAAGGCATCTAATTACATTCCTATCCTAGATACTAATTTGAATTCCTTGTTTCATAAAGAAATGCAAACCATACTCTGCTTATTCTCATGTTCTATCTCCCTATTCCCTCTCTCGAGATTACAAGGTTGACAATTGATGTATTCTAAGGATAGCTAATCCTTAAAATAGTTAAAACAAGAATAAACAAACAACCAATAATGATAAGAAAAACAACAAACTTAATTCAATACAAAAGTAATCATGATCACGGCCTTAACCCCGGAAATGGAGTTTTAGCCTTTAATGGAAATATTCATCATCTAATCCTTTGGATTGATGATACAAACCATAAAGAAAACTAAAGTAAAGAGATATTAACCCTAAAAAGAAGTTGTGGTAGCCTCATTAATCCCCTAAGAAATCCAAAAGTAAGTAAAAACGTGTATAAGGTCCTATTTATAATAGAAGAAATAGCCCATGCCTTGTTGAACAAAGAAACAATTTTTGGTCATCTGTGAACCACCCAGTGATTAACACGTTGGAGGGCGTTGAGTTGCATCAAAATCGCATCTGTTCATTGTTTTGGGTGACTTATGAATCCATTATGTGGAGCACATGCCCAGAATCCTTCTCACACATCCAAACTCTCTCAATACTTTTCAGGTATCCAAATTGGCATCAAGCTGCATTTTGTGCTTCCATGATCTATTCCAAGCCTTTTTGAGTTGTTTCCACTTGATTTTTAGATTATAAATACTTTATATATCATAATAATCCATTAAAAATCATAATATATCATTAAACAAAATAATTTAGAGCTCAAAACAATACAACATCCTCAAGATGAACTAGAAACACGAGCTAAGCATAGGCTAAATTCACATTGAGCTTTAACTTATTGTTTTGACTCTTTTCTTGATCCAATTTACCCTTGAACATTATAACTAAATTTTTTTACATATAAATACATAATAACAACCTTATTAAATCATTAAAACACATGAGAACCCAACACAATAGACTAGAAAAACACCTAGCTAAAGCTAGTTATACTAGTTTTCTTGGTTGAACTCTAAATGCTCAAATTGAATCAAAACTCATGTGAAACCACCATTAAACATTGTAAACACATACTTGGACACATAAATTCTCATTTATATCATTCTCAACCCATTAATCACATGAATCATCCTCAAAACAAGGCTAAATAGGCTAGAATAGTAGCACTAGAATGCATAAATACACCCAACATCACTGCAGCCATCATATCACCCATACAGGAGATACCCAATGGTTGTCCAATCTTTTGGACCTGATTGAAAGGGACTTGATAAGTTTGTAGGCAAGCTACCTGTGCTGCATGTATATCATCTTTCTCTTTTCTCCTCTTTCTTATCTTCCCCTATCTTTCTCCACCCTCATCATCAATAGTTTTTTCTTTACCTATTATTCCCCAATCTGCCACATCCTCAATAGGGATCTTTGCAATGATCAGGTAACTAGGGAATGACTTTAAAGTTATGTCCTCAATAGCAGCTTAGAGTATGACTAACTTCGCATGTATGCCTGCTTGATCTGGAGCCTGAACGCCTGCAGTTTTTTGCAAATCCACTGTTGAAAATTATCAAACTGAGTTTACATACCCTACATATCACTCTTAATCACCTTCTTCACCCAAGGATGCACCCCTCCTTAATATTAGTCACTCATCTCTCGATGGTGACCAATCTCTTTAGTATACTGGTGAGAAAATCTGGGGACCAAAGTATAGCCACCTGGAGAGGATGGGAAGTGGATAGTCTTGATGTTAGAGGAGGCAAGGTCTGTGATGATCCTACAGTATCAGTGGAGGCCTGTGGCTTAGCTCAATCAATCTTATTGGATACATCTCCAAGTCGATAAAACCTCGAGTATCAATATCCATCTGCCGGCTGGACTGGAAAACTGCCTGAAGAAGTGAAGCACCAATTTTGGCCTTTGAGATTAGGTTGGCATTATCCCTAACCAACCCTGAATCAGTGGTTCGATGGACTGTCATATTGTGATCAACCTCTAGGATTATCGACACCTGATGTGCTATAGTTTTATAGCACTTTCAGTTCTTAAAATGATGAAAATAGGCAAGTTACTTAGGGTTTTTGATAGATGTGATGTGTTTTGTGTTATTTTTTTGTAGAAAATTAGGTTATGGAAATGTTATGAATAAAAAGAGTGAAAATTAAAGTTTTGGACCAGTGAAGTAGGCACCTACGAACCATTTATACTACCTACAGGATGTAGCTTCTAGAGTATGTATCAGAGAAGCTGAAAAATAAAGAATCAAAAGTAGAAAAAGTTGACTCTGCCACCTATGGAGGGAACCTATGGAGGTAGGTACCACCTATGATTCATAAGTGACAGAATATGTTGCCGAATAGACAAGTAAAGTGAATATTCAAAATATTTTGAGGCCCTAGTACCTACGTGGGACCACCTATAGCCCCAGTTGCCACCTACGGTCCGTAGGTATAGGTGTCCTAGTAAGTGTCCACCGACCTCATTTTTTCTTCTTTGTTCAGGAGTTGTTTCTGAGGGTTTCCAAGTATTCTATATATAGACTTTTGATGTTTTTAGTTAGTTTATGCACTCTTGGTGCTTAAAAAACATATATTTTATTCCAAGATTCAATTTTGATCTTGGAATTGTTTTGTATTGATTTTGGTTGATCATTCTATTGAAGACTTTCGGTTTTATTTGTTAATTATTGTAAGATTGTTTGAATGCTTTCAATTATTAATTCCTTTGATTTTCTCATTACAATGACCATCTAATTCTCTCAACTATGATTTTGGGAACCCTGTCTAAGTAATGAAGTAGGGGAAGTGTTCAATCCTTCTAGATTGTTGTTGCTGCATATGTTATAATTTTCCTTGAGTTTATTGATTTCTTAATGGTTGCAAATTCTAGGATCCAACTTGTATTTATTATGAACCCTAGAGAGAGGTAGATATTGGGGAAAAGAGATCACAATAGTGATTTATATTTAATTGTCAAAATAATCTTATCTGTATTATCTACTTAAGATGATTAACTTACATCGAATCAACTTAAGTATGAAAGGATATAGTTTAAAGTATGGTCTAAGGTAGGGGTTAGTAAGGCGACACTCTAAGATCAAGAGAAAATGAGTGAAATACACCAAAATATGCTGAGAGGAGGTTGGTGATACATAATATTTCAAATTCTACATGTATAACAACTTTATAGTTGGATTGAGAATGAGAAGCCTACAAAGTTATAAGCCAGGGGAATATAAGCCTAGTGTTTGTTTATGACTATTTAAAACCAAAGAATTGAGTTCGGTTATTATCTACAACTGTCAACCCCTCATTTACTTTTTAGTAATGTTGTTGACTTTAGCAAACTAGAGAGAGATAATTCACATAATCCCTTGGGATTCGACCTCAAACTTGTTGGGTTACTATATTTTTCATTGGACTCTTTAGCCTTGTTGGACGCGTAGCTTTGGGTGACATTAAAATTTCGGCACTATTACCGGGGAATACAATATGATTATTTATTTAAGGTTGTTGAAGTTTTTGGGTTTTTATTTTTTATTTTTAGTTGGGTGTATGCCAATGTATGCCTAAAACCAGGATTGATGGCAATCCCTTACTTCCACTGCATCATAACTAAAGAGAATTTTAAAGCCAAATCGTATGATGATAGAATACGTATGTGATGGTTATCTTGAAGGGGCTTGAGATAATCCTAATATTGTGCCTCCCCTTACTGTAAATATTCAAAATATTATTGATCAGAGAATTAAGTAGTTATTAGTGGAAGTTACTAACCAAAGGAGGGAAACAAATTGTCTAGCAGCACTTGGCAGAAATTGAGATAGAGCTAGAGGTGGTAGAGCTCAAGTAATCCTAACCTACTAATACTTACTTCCATATGATAATCCAAAGGAGGATATGGGTTATGTTGAGCCTGCCGAGACAAGATCCATCATTCCTCCTTCTTTGCCACCAAGTGTTAAGTTCGACATTACTAGTGTTATGATCTAACTCTTAAACCTAAAAGGTGTGTTTGTGGGCTTGGATATGGATGACGTAAACATGCATCTTGTAAACTTTATTGGGATCCATATTTCATACACTATACCTAGGGGAGATCAGGAAGCACTAAGACTAAGGTTGTTCCCTTTTTCGTTAACTGGTGAAGCTTTATTGTGGTTACTGGAACTTTTTCGAGGATCAATTACTACTTGGAATGAGTTGCGTAGGCAGATTTTAGATTTTTTTCCCTTTGCCCAGAATGTTGCTATTGAAAGACGAGATATATAAATTCAGGTAGCTACATTCTAAGTCGATGTATGCAGATTGGTTTTGGCTTAAGAAGATGTTTAGCATGGTACCCAATCATTGCATTTTAGTACTAATATGGTTGAAATATTTAAACGAGCCCTGACTATCAATTCTCAAGCTATGGAAAATATGACCACTTGTGGAGCATTCTTATGTCTACGTTGGGAAGTAGCATCAAATAGTTTAGACTAGATCTCTATCACCGACCGAGGATGGCATATGCAGTAGGTGGAGAGAGGTGCTGAAAATTATGACATTGGGGATTCCAATATGCATTGATTGGTTAATGATTCTATGACAAAAGAGATTGCACAGCTTAGAACTGACATTGGGCTCCTGAAAAAGAAATTTGCAACAATGAATCCTGAGAAGGTAAATAAAGTAGGTTCATAGGGTAAGGCCTATATATCAAATGATTCTTTTTTAGAAGAAGGGGAAAATATCTAGATCATGAGTTGAAGGGTTTCCAAGACAAGAAGCTAGGAAACTAATATTAGAACTATTATTGAGATAGGTACAAAGATTAAAATAAGGAGTGTGATGGTGATTGGAGAAGAAAAGATGACTATAAGGAGAAGAGAGATAGGAATGTTACACCAGGAAGATTCGACACTGAGTTCGGGATTGAAGCTGTGCTGTCAAAGCTCTTTAAGGGTCAGAAAAGTCCAGAAAACTTTCCTTAAGGAGATTAAGAAAAACATCTCAGGATTGACCCAAAAGATAGAATTGGATGCAACCATAATGCAATTAGAGCAGTAGTTTGGGCAAATGTCGACAACTTTGAATCAGAGGTAGTTGGGTACCCTTTCGAGCAACACAATTAAAAATTCTAAGAATGATAGTCATTGTCTAGATGTCACCACTCAGGGTGGTAAGTCTACCATTGATCCCCCTTTACCTACTACTGATAAGTCGAGGAATTATAGTGATGTGGTTGATGAGAGTCTTAAAGCTGAGTCAGAGAAGGTGACATATGTTAATGCTAATTCTATGAAGGACAAAGGTAAGGGCAAGGTCAATGAGCCTTTAGTAGAGAGAATTCTATGACCCCTTCCATCTTCTCCTCGAGGATGAAGTTGAAGAAGGAAGAAAGGAATTTTAAGAAGTTTATTGCAATGGTGAAAGAGTTGATCTTGAACATCCCTCTTCTTGAGGCTTTGGAGAAGATGATCGGTTCTACCATATTTATGAAGGAGTTTGTTACAAATGACAGAGTTGTGTGTTATGAGGATGTTGGTGGATTGCACCACTATAGTGTAGTTAATTCTAGATCTCTGCCGAAAAGAAGGGTGATCTCGGAGCATTCATGATCCCAGGCGCCATTGGGACATTCAGGTTTGCCAAAGCATTATGTGACTTGGGAGCCAACATTAATTTGATGTTGCTAGCTATATTCAAGAAATTGGGCTTGAGACCTCCAGAACCGATGATAATGCAGTTATTGATGGTAGACCGCACAGTGAAGAAACCCATTGGCATATCATTTGATGTGTTAGTAAAAGTTGATAACTTTATTTTTTGGTTGACTTTATTATCCTAGATTGTGAAGTTGACTTTGAGTTGCCCATCATATTGGGAAGGCCATTCGTGGACGTGTAGAGCGATAGTTGATATGGAGAAGAGAGAGATCATGTTTAGAGTTAATAATCAGGAAGTCACATTCAATATCCGCTGAACTATGAATCATCCAAGTGACATGAGGGTGATGTCGGTTAGTCATTGTGTTGATGACCTAAAAGGTTATTCTTTTGGGTACCGTGGTAAATTCTGAGTAATCATGATACCCACGTCTTATTGTGAAGTCAAATCAAATGCAGCATGGAAGGCAACCATGGTCTTTTTAGTTAAGTCTGAGTAGCCAACTTAGCCATCTCATGCCGCGATGTTAAATCAAGCACTGAGTGGGAGGCAAACCCACTATTTTAGTTTTCATGTTGTTTCTTTTTTAGGTAAAATAGCATGAGGGACAACCAGGAACATGGTAATACTTTGCTCAATTCAAAATATTCCAGGTTAAGGGACTGTATGACTAACTCATGAAGGTCTGAAGTCGCACTAGGGCTAGGTAAGTTGTATATTGAATGACAAAAAGAAATTTTGAGGATTTTTAGGATCTCTGGACTTTAACTTTCGAACAAACTTATGATGTCGTAATTACCACTTACGACCTCATAAGTAGAATAATAAGTATTAGAATGAAAAGTCTAGAGAACAAAAACAGGATCAGAAAATTTTTTGCCACCTACGATCATTGTGGTGTCGTAAGTGCCAAAATTTTAGGCCTATTTTTTTCAGAAACCGGTCCTAACCCGACCCTAACCAGCCTAAACCTGACACCACTAGGGCTATTTAAGTCCCTAAACCAAACCTAAATCCTACTGAACCTCAAAATATCTCTTTCTATCTAAAATACAAACCTCCCCACTTTCCCCACATTTTATATAAGGCATGAACATTAATTTGACTCAATACCAACTTGTCAATATTTCACGTTAAAGCTAGGGTTTCTTAATATTTTCAATTTTCATTTCTGATTCTTGAAACAAAAGGTAAATATTCATGGCTCTTAATAATAGTAATTGTGCTAAATTTGAAATAAGTGAGTTGGTATTTTTATTTTCATTTAAAATACGTGGACATCATCAAACTTGTATGTAGGAGCCTAGAATTTTCCTAAAATATTAAAGTGGACTATTGTTCGTTAATAAATATTCTATAATCATGCCTCGAACAAAAGAAGAAGTTGAAAAGGCCAGGGAATCCCAAGAATTTTGTATGCCATATTTGTTTTTAAAAGTTCATCTTAACGGAATGTGCAAAAATTAGACTTGTTTGGACTGAGTATATGTTATAAGGATGTGAAGTTTTGGAAAACTTTGAAGTTTCACAATTTTGATTTTTTCTTCAAATTTTGCAGCCCCTTATTTTCCTTCGGGTACTAACACTTGGTTATTAAGGTATACATGGAACAAAAGGCTTCAAAAAAGAAGGAAGGACCAGCGAGGCAATGCGGCGAGTCCTCTAAAAGCAGCTCGGTGGAGGAATACCCAATTTGTCCATCTAGAGCCACAGACTAGGGCTTAGAAGAAGGCTACAATGAGATAATTATTAGAGCTACTCTAGGTATCCAGATCCAAATAATGTCATAGTAGGAAAGATGACCTATTTCTACTTATCCTAGGGCTCATCCATAGGTAGCATACAAGTACCCTAGCTGAGGATGAAGTCATCCAAGATTTCACCGCCACACTCTTCCCAGTCTGAGGAGGGAGAGGATGATGATGATGCGGAGGTGGAGTCTGAGTCATATTTAGAGGCAGCTAGATAGGACCCCCAGTCTAAGGAAGGGTCCCAAGATTAATCCATAGTATAAATTCTCAAGCCATCATCTATAGTACGTAAGTCTAAGGAGGGTACAACATAGATATCCTATCAGGAGCCATCATCTCAGACAACCTAGGCTTTCGACCCTCCTCACATATCGATTGAGAATCTTGATAAGGTGAGCCAGAGGTGGTGTGTTGATAGTCTACAGACTATTTATGAGTATTTCATCATTGTGACTGTGATCGACCAACTCAAGAGGGCTATTTAGGAGGAGATACTGAGTTATCCGAGTTGGCTGGAGCATTACTTTCGCAGTCTTTGTTTGATAGGTATCAATGGGGGTGGATGACTATACCTCGGGGTTCATATATCTAGGCATTAATGCATGCATTTTATGCTACCTATGGACCACTTCCATAGGCGGTAGAGATATAGAGTATCCCAGTTAGAGTGGACACTAGTGAAGGGGTCATAGTTGATATTTTAGCAATGACCATCCACCGAGTTCTATTTGAACTAAATTATATAGCTCTTATGTCTACAATAGAGTGTGATTGTCGATTGATATTGGTGCATGACAAATACAATATGCGAAATACTGAGTATAAGAGTGAGAAGGTAGTTTAGCGAGATGGATCGCCAGTTATATTTCACCCCTTGGTGACAGATGCCCCATGGGTTGAGGAGAAAGGTATGATTAATAAGGAAATACTAAATTTCACCATAAATTTTGGTGGCTTGTGAGGCGTTATTATTTATGTTCGATACTATAGACAACTACTTACTCACATGGGATGGTGCAATACTTATTGCGCGCACAATGTCTCATTATAATATTTATTTTTCAGCCATTATTAGATTTGAGCTTCATGAGTGGGCATTTGGTGATATAATGACGCTGCTCTTTCCCTTTCTTGTACAGTTACTGTGTAATGAGGTCGGTTTGCTTGAGATTCTAGGAGTTTACCACAGGTTTAAGGTGAGGGATGTGGACTAGAAGTGTATGATCAAGGATCCAGCAAACTTAATCATTGCCCAGAGATCTCGTGCACCTTCGATAGTGATTCCAACCCGATCTGAGGGCCCATTAGTTTCTGCGGAGCAGAGTGATAGACAAGGTTGAGATATTGATGTATGGATTTTGAGATGGGGGAGCAGAGAGAGGCATATTAAATGAGCACTCAGGGTGAGGGGACTCCATCTATATCTTCTTCAGTCCCAGCTTTCACTTCAGAGCCAGTTAGGATATCTTTAGTGCCCCCTCGCCCCTCTACTAAAACTACTGCCACAGGGATGGTGTTGATATCCCAAGAGTGTGTATAGAGCATAGTAGAGAGTCAGCATGCTAATACCACCAAGATAGAGAATGTTGAGGCCAAGGTGGCATGATAGTATGTGCAGATTCGGCCTTAGGTCCGAACGACACTAAAGGCGGTAGAGACTAAATTACTGGTTGTATACAACGCTAAGCTATCAAATCTTTGAGTTGAGTTGCATGACCATTATATGCTTTTAAGGGACGAGTGTCAGCCTAATTTAGTGAAATTAAGTCACTAAATCTAGGTGATATTTGGGAGGAGGTGGCCATAATACGGGCAGAGATACACTCTCTTACTAAGAGCAATATTCTGGCCATCCCTCCATTTATATCTCCAGTTGTTTAGTCGGCACCTCCACGTGGACCTAGAATTTTTTATTTACTTATGGAGGATGATGATACGGTACCTATAGTTGGGACTAAGAGAGGAAGAAAGGAGGTTTTGTAGGATCCCGACTTACCACTTGATCAGGCCATAAAATATGTGACACATAATTCGAGGGATATTTACTTTGTTGATAGGTAAATGTATGTTGATCTAGCTATTATTGTATCCTCTAGTAGTGCACCACCAGCACCACTACTATCTCTTCTAGTCGAGATACCCCCACACGGAGATGAGCATGACACGAATGCCTAGCACATCCCAGGTATGTCCTCACTCCCTTATTTTATATTTGTTTTCACGTACTGAGATGGTGTGTAGTCTTTTAGTTAGAGGTGGGATAGTAGAACCGATATGTCTAGGTTAATATTGTATCATATCATGTTTTGTTTCATATTGTATTATGTTTTAGTGTACTTAGGAGATTTTTGAGTATCTAGGGAAGTTGACATATTTTTTTTATGATACCCCTCCAATAATGTGTTTTAGAATTATGGATGTGTATATGTATGTGTCACGCCTCAAATACTATTGGGGCAGACAGGCACCCGTAGCCGTAAAGGCCCGAGAGAACCAATTCATAACCTTATACTTCCCATGCATGTAACTGTAACAACCAAATGTTCTGACAACATAATATTATGCATCGATGAAATTAACTACACATACACTCCCAAAACTGATATGTACAGTACTTGGCCGGTGGGGCCACCATGTCTAAAATCAGGACACTACCATAACTTTACATTAGTCTACAAAGCCTCTAGAAGATACATAGACTTAGTCAGGGTCGGGATAAACCCCCGCCCTACTCTTGACTTACTGTACAATACCAAAATATATGGAGCAGACTCGGAAAGCCCCGAATCAACCTGGAGCTCACCAATAGTCCTTGAACAACCTGCGCTCCTACTAGTGAGTTGTATGAGCTGAAGTGCCTCTGCCTGCAGCTTGAAATGCAGGTCCCCCGTGAGGGACGTCAGTACAAAAATATGTACTGAATATGTAAGGCAGAAAGTAGCAACACACTTGATACAAAAGCTCAATAGAAATCCGATACAAGTGTATAAGGAGTACTAGTAGACCACCTTTATAAATACTTGTGGGACAATGTACATTACATTCGTTCTTCATTTTACCTTCTTACTTCATAATCTTTGTAATCCATATAATGCAAATGACCAGCTAATCAGTGGTAAAAAGATAAATTAGGATCGGCCCATGCTAGGCTTACGCCCCTGAGCTGCCACCTATATAAAGATTGGGATCGGCCCATGCTAGGCTTATGCCCCTGAGCTACCACCCACAAATAAAGGTATCGAGATCGGCCCATGCTAGGCAAGTGCCCCTGAGCTGCCACTCATCATTTTACAGATTTGCATTACTTAGTTTATTTAGCCTTTGAGATTGTTACTTTGGTGGTCATCACATTATGGTACCTTGAACCAGTAATACGTTAATAAGAGACATGTAAATAGACACTTAATGCAACAACAATGAGGTAGGGAGCTGTTGGCACACAAATAAAGTGTTTAGGAGCTGAAATAACACATGGGTCTTATTTGAACAAACGGAGAACTCCTGAAATTTTCTAGTGAAGATAGACGCGCAATTTAATAATAAGCACGTATTGAGGTGTTCTAATGCGTTAGAGAGTGGGAACAAGGTCATTGGATACATGGAGTTTAATATGCTACCATTATGTATCACTTTGTTATAGGATAACCTCGGAAACTTGCTTGAGGGAACAATGGTACGACTTCATGCCAAAGAGTGTGAAATAAGTATGCCTTACATACCTGGTTATTTGACTCCGAAACTAGCCCGACTTGACTTCTCGCCTCTTAGATTACTTATCTACAATAGAATATATGGTAAACTAGTATTAGTAACCAATAAACACATTTGAGGTACTTAATTTCACCCAAAACAGTAACCGGGCAGCAACTATTACTCTATCAAACAAGGTTGTTATTTTAACCCTTTTTCTTTCCTCCAATTACACCCACATACCATATAGGTTCTTATAAGGTTCACCAAAACCACCTCGACTTCATTACACATTCCAAACAATACACAAAATAGATTGGACAGCAAGCATTAGTTCGGTGGTGTATCACCACATCTTTCTTCTATAATTCATTACAAACTCATCACACCTTTATCCAACTTCAACCTGGCAGCCCATAACATACACATACAAAACAGTCCACAAAACAGTCCCAAACCACTTTTATTGTAGCAATCAATTATTGAACTCTTCATCTCTTGAATTCTCAATAACAAGACACCCATAATCCCCTCTCAAATTCACATATAAGAAAAATAAAATGGGGCAGTCACCTTACCTCAATTCAGCAACTTATTCTTTTAATTGAACTCTTCAAGAGCTTGAACTTTCCTTCACACTTAAACCAAAGAAGAAGAAAAAAAGTTCCTCAATAACAAGGAAACATGAACAAACAGCTTGTTCTATAATCAACCATATACTTATAGTCAAACACTTATAACTTGTTTCCCTAATCTCCCATGAGATAATTAAATAAAACCTTAAGTGTTTTTCACTTACCTTGGGCTGCAAAGGGGAGGGTTTCTTCAAGAACCCTAGAAGGAAAAATAGGGCTGCTGCTCTTGTTGTTTTTGAGAGAGTAGAGAGATTTGTTGAAATATACTCCTTTTTTGTGACTTAAAAGTGAAGTAAAATGGCCAGCTACTTGGCCTTTTAAAGGCCCTATCTTGTCCACCTCCTTAGCTACATTTTGGACCATAAAATTGGTCAAATTGGTCTAAGTAGGTGATGCACCTACTTAAGGGTCCAAGATGCTAAAACTTCAAAGTAGGTGATGCACCTACTTGTATAATTTCTTGTTGGGCTCAATTATATTTGGGCCTTGGTAGATTGGTGTGTTGGGTTACTTATCCATTTTTTTTCTTTTTTGTTCAATTTGGCCCAAATGAGTATATTAGCATAGACCCAAATCTGATCCATAGCCATGGGTCCATAAATTTGGTTCAAACAACTTAAGTAGGTGACTCACCTACTAGCTTAAATAAGTCAAGCAAGCACCTCAATATTTTGCTCCATTTTCAGCTTCTAATCCCTTTAGTCTAACCTTCAACTTATACACACTTGGTCACTTTAAACTTTAGATTCAAATACTAGCTTACGATTCCAAGTTTAAATAGTTATCTTAACGTTAACTTAGTCGCATCACACTAAACTATACGGGCATCCTCTATAATTCCATCTACACCATTAATAATTGCATAACAAATCTCATCCGTTACCTATACCAGATGATGGACCAGGTTCCATATAATTAGAATAAGTACAATCAAGATACGGGATGTTATAGTATGACCATTATAAATATCATTATGGCATTAGGATTAGGGATATGATAATCATAGCTAACTTGTGCATGAACCAGATATGTAGTAGCTTGTGATGTGACCTTGTGCCATATGTGTGTGAGATACCATTTAGTTCTCTTTGTGTGTTAAATCCAAAACTTACCTGATTAGTCTTGCCTACGTTGTACAATAGTCGGTTAGGAAACGATCCTAGGACATTTTTAAAATAAGTTCACTTTTAGCCAAAATGACCTTCCATGTGTGAATAATTTCCCTTGATCTCGATTTTGAGCCTGTATAGCCTATTTTTTCTAGTTATACCTTTCACCTTCCTATTTTTATTGCAATGATCCTATTTTGGCCCTGGTCCTCCTTGGACATTGTACACCTCAACTCTAGAAAATCTTCTAAGTTAAGGATGGCTATTATAGGGGTACATAATTTGAAGTGGAGATGAAGAAATGTAAAATAAGAAAAACGATAGTAGGGATGGGTGTGGTAGAAAAGAAAAATAAAATAGATAATTGTAAAAAAAAAAAAGAATGAATACAAGAAATCACACCCAACCTGAAGGAAAATGGTTGAAAAGTGGGCCCCACAGTAAGTGTAGTGCCAAGGAGGCTTAGTCACTCAAAATATCCATATGTATTATACCAACCCCCAAGTCTACATTTTAAGCTGAATAAAGTTCTATAATGATCCTATCCTGACTATCGTAAATCTAAAGTAAGCAAATTAAGGGCAAGCCTATGGTATTTGATGTACATTGGTGGAACTTCTCTTATGAGTGTAAGTTTCTCTTGACCGTACCTGCATTGACATTCTTGATTTCATATGAGTGATTGGAACTTTTTTGTTGTGAGGGCACATGGGTCGTATTGCTAGCTGCTTACTTATTTGGGTAGTGTAACTTGTACATATACATCATTGTTTGTTGATAATGTAATGCCATATCTTGATACCCTTGTGTCACATTATTATGTTTCATGTATATAGACAGTTGGGTTTGATGTGTTAGAATAGTATGGGGTAATGTTTTGATCTTAAAGTTGATGATTGACTGCCATAGATAGCTTAGATTTCTCCTAGTTAAGAGTCGCTGTTGTGTTTATTTGTATTATGTTTCTTCTGGACATGCAAATGTTCTAAGTTAAGGATGCTGATGTGCTATGGTTTCATAGAACTTTCTATGCTTAAGACGATGAAAATATGCAAGTTACTTAGGTCTTTTTGTTAGATGTGATCTATTTTGTATTATGTTTTGTAGGAAATCAAGTTTTGGAACTGTTCTGAAGAAAATAATTGAAACTTGAAGTTTTGGACCACTGAAGTGGGCATCTAGCACTCATGTACTACCTATAAGGCATAGGTGACAGAGTATATGTTAGAGAAGATGATAAACAGAGAATCAAAATTAGAAAAACCTGACCCTTCCACCTATGAAGGGCATCTACGGCCATAGGTACCACCTAGTATAGAGGTGATAGAATATGTTTTATAAGATCTAAGTCCAGAGAGTATTCAGAAGATTTTGAGGACCTGACCCTATACGGGATCACCTATAATTGTAGGTTCCACTTACAGCCCGTAGGTGGCCGATATGTGGCCACTGACCTATGTTTTTACTTCTTTGTTTAGGAGTTGTTTCCTAGGGTTTCCTTGTACTCTATATATATACCCTTTTGACGTATTTTAGTTAGGTTACGCTCTTGATACTTAATTACATATATTTGATTCCAGGATACAATTTTGATCTTGGGATTTTTTTGGAAGTGTTTAATCCTTCTAGATTGTTGTTTCTACATGCATTGTGGTTTTATTTGAGTTTATTGCTTTCTTAACAGTTTCAAACATTAAGATCTAACCTGAACTTACTATGAATCCAAGAGAGAGGCAGAGATTGGGAAAAGAAGATCACAACAGTGATTTGGAGTTAAATATCAAAATAAGCTTATCTGATTTACTTACTTAAGACAATTAAAATACATCTAATAAACTTGAGACTGAGAGGAAAGAGTTTAAACTAGGGTCCAAGGTAAGGGTTAGTAAGGCGACACTCTGAGAACGAGAGAAGATGAGTGAAATTCACCAAATTATACTGAGAAGTGGTTAGTGATACATAACTTGCCAGATTCTACATGCACACAACTTGATAATTGGATTGAGAATGAGAAGCCTACAGAGTTAAAAACCAGCAGGAATATAAGCCTAGTGTTTATTTCTGACTGCTTACAACCTAAGAATTTGAGTTCAGTTAATATCTACAACTTCAAACCCCTATATAGTTTTTAGTGCTACCTGTTGACTTCGACAAACTAGAGAGATAATTCATGTATTCCCTTAGGATTCGTCCCCACCTTGTTGGGTTACTATATTTTCCATCGATTGTAATTTACTATATACTGAGTACTGATAGAGATGCATTGGTCGATGGGTATTATGGAAGGAAACAAGATTGATGTATCCAAGATCCTTTGTGAGGGAGATTCATAATCACGCTGTGAATGTGGATACTAACCTGGCTTCCCCTGCTTGTTGACTCTACTTTTCTTCGTCTTCCACATTTCCTCTATATGGTGATCAATCTATGTGGTATCCGTGGAGATATGAAATTCTACTCAGCGAAGAAACATGGATATAGTCTGAGTGGAGATATTCATTCGAACACCTCAAATCACCAATAAATTTAGGGGGTCACCTGCCTTCCATAACATCCCTTGTGGGTACGTCCTTTTTAGCTCCATTTGTTACTCTTCATAAAACTCCTAGACTAGTGTTGAGTTGTAACTACTAGAGGCCTTTGTCATCCATTCACACATATATTTTTAAACTGAGCCTCAAACTCTAGCATCTCATACATGCCCACTATGCTTAACTTAGGCTCAAGGTAGAACGCTCTCTTCATCTTTTATGTGTTGGGGACAATTGCGCTATTCAGATCATATAATTCCTACATCTCGAGGTACCCCCACCAATTAACGATGGGTACTGGGGAAGGATCAATCTATACAATTGGTTGGATTGGTGGTGGAAGAGTAATGTCCACTGGAATGCTGTCACTAGACTCCCCACCATCCTTCAAACCCGACTGAGAACCTCCACTACTAGATCTGCTGCTAGATACAATATCTCTCTCCCTTTCTCCACCCTTTTTGGGGCCGCACATTGACTCAGACTCTTCTCTCTCTTCTAAATGGGGTGGGGAGTGTAGTGACTCACTTGGGTTCTTCATCTGGGGCCTTGCAGATGGTTGTGACTGGCCCAGATTCTCTATTCCATCCTTACCATTCTTGACCCGAGGTAAGATGCTCCTTGGTTCCGAGATGGAATATTCCTCCATGAAATTGATGGACTTGTCATTAGTGGGATCGTCCCTTTGTTGATGAGTGATGAGATGATCTTGCTTCTTTGGGGTTAGCTTTGTGCTTTTAATAGATTCATTCTTCGGTGCCATTATACCACAGGGAAGACACATTTTACTTAATACTACGAAAAGGAAAGAAAAAACAAGGAAAAACTAAGAATCTTTACAATGGTGTGGCACCCTACAAGTCTTTACCAGAGGCTACAGGTTATCTTGAGACTCTTAGGGTAGCATATCACAAAGGATCTTGGTACCAGTTACCCTGTTAGTCCACCCTATAAGTTGTGGGGTCACTCGACGACTTGTCTAGTGACTCATATTTGACCAAAAAATAATATTTTAGGACATATCTGTGCATAGTGACTACGAGACTACAAGTCGTCAAGGGAGACAACGACTCATAGAGTGAGTCATAAAATATACAGTAGACTTCAATACTTACCCGCCTATATACCAGTGGATACGAGTCTCTCAATGACTTATTAGGTTACCCTATGAGTTGTTACATGACTCATCGCTATTTGGTAAAAGAAATGGTAAGATAGTCCTTTGGGCACTCATTTTTCCCCGAGGGTAATCATACTTCCCCTCTTAGTTTCTACACATAATTTAACTTTTTAATTTGTTCCCCAAGGCAAGTTCCATTCAAACAATGCTATTACTTCAAATTTTCCATTATTTCAACTTAAATTGGAACCCTAGGAAAGTTGTAACCTAGAATCCAAAGCACTTCTATAGATTAAATCAAGTATGAATTTTTTAATTAGTAATAGAATTAGAACACTTACTTTGAGATATACAAAAATGATGGATTCCTTAGTTACACTTTGGCCAAGTTCATGTGATGCAAACCTTTAATCCCTTTTAAGTGATTAGAACTTAAAGTGGAGTGTATTTGAATGATTAAGAGCATATTTAGTGTATTTTAAGGTGATTTTTGGAATGGAGGGAGCCAGACTGGTTTAAATATGAAAGGGGAATCAATCCGTGGTTTTAAATTCCTCTTATTCCACATGAATCAGGTTGGGTCATCCTGTTAGGTCTGCGAGTTTTTATTTTGACGACGAGTCAAGAAACAACTTATAGTTTGTTGCTACGAGTCATTGTCACACACTAATTATAATTTAGTCTTACCTGGGTCTCTTTTCATGATTAGTCAAGGTGATGAGTCATTGTCACTGGCAATGACTCAGTCTGGGAGTTGTCAAGACTCCAGAGACCACTTATTTTGTAGCTTTCACTTGAGCTCCTCCTGATGAGTATGGTGATGAGTCATAGAGAGTGCATACGACTCGTAGGGTACCTCACTGGGACCTAGGCACCAGAAAGTGATCTGATCTTTTCTTGCATTTTTTAGCCCTGCACACTAAATACACTAATTACCCAATAATATGGCACACAAAACTTGGGTGGCCTCCAACATAGTGCTTGATTAAATGTCGTCATATGACGTGGCTATGCTGGATACTAAGACTTCCCCAACAATCCCCATAGGTTTCCTCCCATGCAATTCCTGATTTAATATCGCGACATGACTCGATATCCTTGGCTACCTAGATTTTTCCAATGATCATTTCAACACAGACCTTCAATTCCTCCATATTCCCCCTATAGTGCTTAACACACTGACCTTTCACCTTGAATGGGTCCTTTCTTTCTCATTTCAGCTCAACTACACCATGTGGAAGCACTCTAACCATGGTTAAAGGTCCATACCACCTAGACTTTAACTAGCCAAGAAACAAGTGGTCTCAAATTATACAATGATGCTATATTACTAGGCTGGAATAACTTTCTTTCAATCTTCTTGTCACGGTAAGACTTTATTTTCTCCTTGTACAAAGAAGAACTCTCATAAGATCAGAGCCAAAATTCATCTAACTCATTCATCGTACTCAATCTCAGGGATGCTATATCACTCCACTAAAAATTCAACTTCTCCAATGCCTATAGTGCCTTATACTCAAGTTTAACCTGTATATGGCATGACTTGCCATACACAAGATGATATGGAGAGGCACTGTAACGCACCAAAAATGGGTCCCGATACATCACACGGTGCTTAGGGTCACAAGTGATCCCAAACTAACTCTTCTACTGGCATAACTCATAAACAACTGAATAAAACACATAAATCTAAAGAAAATGCAGAAAAACATAAATCTCTTCCAAACTTGATCAATACAAATCTGTATTAATATGATTACAACTCTGCTTTTACAAAACAACATTGGATTCAAATACATTAACTCTACTGATTGTCTATGAAGCCTCTACTAGTATTGACTATAGGTAGCCAGGACATGACCCCCAACTATCCCAAATTAATACGACTGAATAAAGAAAAATAAAATATTGATCGAATTGTATAACTAACTCGAGACCTTGAATCAAAAGGACTCATCACCTACTAATTGGAAGCAGCAAACTGTCTGAATATGGATGTGTGCTACAACTCGTACCTACATTATGAGACAATGTAGCACATAGACGTATATGTGGATCAGTACTTTGAGCATATACTGAGTATATGGGGGTGAATGCATAAGTAAAATATTATCTCATCATCATAATTTGTAAAAAAAAATGCATGCTAAATGTAAATGACTCACATAAGCTGAATTATCTGAAATATTGAAAACTGAAGTCATGCATAGAAAATCAAACTTTATAAATCTAGTGAGTCATAAAATTTAGTTCTAAAAGTTGTACTTATGTTCTGTCTATAAATCATATTATCTAAATGTAGAAAGGACTCACTCTTAAATCTGAAATTTGAAAGCTGAAGTCTGGAGCTAATATCTTTCTGTAAAGCATAATTTGAGTAAAACTTGTGAGCCTTTACACTTAGTTTTCTAAAAGCTTTTATATCATTCTTTTCCTTTGAAACTTAGAGACTTTGGGAGCTTTGGAAATTTGAAACTTTGGGACTTAGGGAGTTTCTTCTAACCAACATAAACCATGTGAGCTAACATGAAGTTCAACGTCTTGCCCACGTTAGGGAGAGCTATTCTACCTTTGCCATCTGAATAGAACCTTAACTTAAGTGATCACTATCTTAGCCCACTATGGGCAAATCAGAAACCTATGGTGGCACGTAATTTTGGGGCATAAGACCTTGGAATTATACCCAACTTGGTGCTAAATACTACTCCCATACTTATTTCTCAGAACTTTTAGGAAATCCACCTTAAAATAGCACAAGGGTTCAAAATTAAAACCAATTATGCTTCTCATTGCTTCAAATCATAAGCTGTACGAATAATGAGGATTCATATCTTAGCTTAGGATCAAAACATCAATCTTTCTTTAAAAATATGAATACTTACTTGTCAAAGCATGCTAATAATATACTCTTCTTTAAATTTCAAAACTCATACTTGGGTTTTAAAGCATATGTACTTAAATATTTAGAATTTCATAATAAAGCTTCATTCCTAACAATCATCTTGAAATTCATTCAACAATATCAATTCACAATTGGGAAGTGGAATTCATAATATAAATCTTCAAGTCAAAACATAAGTAAATGAGATAACATGCACTGGATATTCAAATCACTTGTAAATTCAAAAACTCAAAACGAGATGGTTTGGGTGTAAACCCTAACTTACAAATCATGTAATCTTTAATAAAAAGTAAGTTTTTGGGCACAAGGATGAAAGATTTATCCTTTTTCAAACCCCACATACATTAGATGATGAACTAGATGAAGAAACTTGGTTTTGAGGTCCTATTTGTGCCCTTGAAAGTTGACTCATGGAGCTTTTGACTTGGAAATCTTGAAATTTGAACTATTTTAGAATAAAAATGGTGGACTTTTGTGGATTCTTGAAGTTGGAGATTAAAGCTTAGGGTTTTTACTTGAGAAAAATTTATGAAGAATGAGCATATTTTGCTCAATAATGCCTTTAATTGTCTATTTTCACGATTTGGGAGAGTAGGCAAAAGACCAAACTACCCTTGGAATTTAAAATTCGTAACTGGAATGGCATTTAAGGCTTCACCGCGATGCGATGGAATCGCAGTGACTTATTGGATATAGACAATTGTTATTTTTAGGTTCACCACAACGTGGTGGAATTGCGATGATCTACTGGAAATTGATGAATGTAGATTTGTGCTCCATCGCGACGCGGCGACTGCCCAGTTCGCACACTGCTTACTAAAAATACCCTAACTTCTTCACCGAGTATCAGTTTTGGGCGAATTTGGTATCGATGGAAAGCTTATTCAATTTCCCACACAATGGAAAGTCGAAATCAAGTATATTCTATATTAATTAAAAATTATTCATTTTTGAAGCCATCCCTTAACATTCTAGGAATGAAATTCAGCTACAAAAAGTTTGAGATACTACAATATCTCCCCCCGGGACCATTCGTCGTCGAATGTGGCTAGAAAAACTGAGATGCTAAAAAATAAGGCTATAACTGGCATGCACTACTGAAATAAATTGAAATACTAAATCTCAAACATTATGAGCTACTGAACTTGTCTGCGAGTGGATGAATTCTTATGAAAACATCTATATAGCTGAGATAGAAATGAGGGAGTCAACTTATGAGTAACCATTACTTTAGGCTGGATCTAATTTTGTGAGGAAAAAGATGAGAGGTTTATGACATAAAAACTCCATGAAAACTCGAGGCATTACAACATCTTCCCCTTGGGATCATTCAGCCCCAATGATACTAATTTGGTTGAGATACTAGGAAAAGACTAAGAAGATATGCAGGATACTTATGAATTGAATCTTGACTTAATATCTGAATCTGAAACTGATGCATGATGCATATACTGAGATGGATCCACAATTTACATATATGCGAACAAACTATCTCTTGAAATGACCATACTCACTAAATTTCCGGTAGCAAGACTAGACTAAATTGGAAGATGGAAAACTAAGGAAATTTGTCTGTCGGACTGTTAAGCTGATTGATGGCTATATGGACTGAATCATACCGAACGCTCATATCCCGATAGAGTATTTCGCCAACACTTTTCTAAGAAACTCTAACGATATTAAGGAGTAACTTTGGGCATAATCTGAACAAAACATCTGAATAAGGAATTACAACATTGCTACGACTCTATAGCATGGAACATAAACTTGTAAATCATAAGCCAGGATAGAATTTCTGGGCCTTAAGAAATGAAACTTCTTACTTTCAAGCTTAGCAATACTTCTCTAACACTCTCTCTTAACTATACTAATCCCCTCAAATATTATACTCGCTCAATTCAACTTATAATTCCCACATGACATTGATAAGTCCGCCTACTAAAGTCTAACTAAACTAAATTCTCTCATCGTGGTCAAGCCTAACTCGAAATCACAAGGTGCTACACATAAAACCACACCATAATACTAATTTGAACTATGAATTCAATACCCCAAGTACTGTCATAACTACTCACCTCTAGTATAATTCTCTGTACTGTTTTAACAACTAAATTCAACCTATTACATACCAATCATGACATTCAAGCCTATCTTCGTAACCATATCTGCACTTCTAAACAAACACTCATAAAGCATCCTTCTCATATTCTCTAATACATCCATCAATAACAACTTTCATGCACTATTAAATTCTTAGGAAGACACACATAAAATATTCTTAACTGACCAAGTCATACACAAAACTTCACCTCCATATTCCTTTACATACCTACCTAAAACAAGCATACGATAATCTTCCCAAACATAACACATTTACTCTCTCCTATTTACACAATTATTCATCATCACTATCTTGACCTAGGGAAGGTCATTGAAATGTTGGAATACTAGGGCCCGAAATATGAAGGGATACTAAGCATAAATTGACACTTTATTGAGGCCTGACGAATAGAGTATTCACGACATGGATTTATTAAGGAGATCTAATCTGAGGACGTATATAATATAAATCTCAATTTCGCTGATCATTAAGAGTGTTGCATGAGTACTGGAACTGAACATACTGTAAGGCCTAAATTTGGAGTTCATAATTTATGGAATGTGATTCCAACTGTTAGATGAACTGGAACTCCTCTTACTAGGAGCTGGAGAGTACATGACTCTCTATTATACACATGAATATGAGCTATGGTCAGGGAACTGGCACGTAAGGCATGAGTAGGTATTGGGATAACTGAAAATACTAAAATAAAAATGGGGTGAGCCTCATCCTCACTTTCTGATGTTCTATAACATACTGGCAATACTACTAAAATCTGAGAGTCTAACTTGGTTACTAATTCCATCATATACCCCTTAGCTTTAAGCCATTACTCTAAGTCTGTGGAATCTCTTACTAAACTCTAAACTGAACTACACTCACTTCACTCTGGAGTCTGAAATACGGCAATACATGCAAATGTATTGCAAATAATAAACTTACTCTGAAAGACTACACCTAAAAGTGTAAAACCCACTTCTAATACTTCTTTCTGAGGTACAACAATATCTTTCTATAGTCCCACTAGTCATCACATAATATCTTGAACACTTACTAACTTAGAATCTTCATGAGTATCACTACATCCTGAGTTCACACCATCTAGAACATCAAATCTCATTTCTATTCGCTAAATCTTCAAAGATTTAAACTTAGATTCTAACAGCTAACATAGATATTCCCAACCTTTTAATAAACTATACTAACTTCATTCCTGAACACCCTCTTGATACATACTGTTCTTAACTTTTTACCTTCAATACTCATCATCAAGGACTTACACTCTCGTTAGCAAACATATCTACCTCCCTACACACATAATCATAGCCTAGAAAGATTACACTTATATAATAGTAGGAATAAAACTCATACTTAAAAAACTCAACACCAACTATCCATAACTCCTCAACTTATCTACTAATAACATTATGTACAAAATAGTTAGCCTTCTTCCACTTAACCACTCAAGGGTACTATTAACCACACACAATACTTAATAAACTTCAAAAATACTGCAACCCCATATCACTTTGGGCACCTTTACATCATACTTACGTCATCATACTAAGTTACAAATAAATCAACTAAACTCTTGCATACACTGTTCAAGCATACTAGATCACTTACGTATAATTAGCACCACCAACCAAGAAATCACTATTTTCACCTTTATGGTCATCCACTGTTCAAACTTAATGTCTAGTGCTAGCCACGATTAATCACGCAATCTCACATACTATTCTCACTTGGAATCTATAAAATAAGACATTAAGATAAACCATTCCACAAAAGCCTTATAATAATAATAATCGATCATGACCTTACCGTTTTCCTTATTATAATCCATTAGCACATACTACTTCTACACATTACTACTATTCACCCATCCATACACTTAAATTAACAGTACTCAACCACCAGATACTTCCATTGATATCGTATACCTTCCTACCACAACAAATACCATCAATGACTCCTTCCATACTTTAAGCACACAATAATTCACCTAAACTAATAAATCCTTCTCCACCCTCCACAGATTTAAAACACAAGGACATATCTATCACCTTAACATATTTTAATAACATTCATAAGTTCATCTCTATACATTCTATCAATCATCATTCACACTTTCTTGTTACTATAGTTCTATCCCATACTTCTAACTATAAGAAGGTTCAACTACATATGAATCATAACACTCCAGGTTATGATATCCCTCGAATGCAAACTCTATTCAACAATCTAGGTTCATACTCTCTATTCTTATGAGCACTATAAATATTAAAAGGATAAAGAGGAATCTGAATACATATCTTACTCTATCTTAATAGGACAAATCATAAGGATGAGGATAAAATTTTAACTTGAGAAACTTATAACACACTGGTGAGCTCCTTTCAAGCCCTTTATATGACTTCTGAACTTACTGATAGTAAATATGAAAGCATCATCTTGGGAGGACTTGGAACTTGCTAATTATGTTATCTCAAGAATAAGTCATAGATGAAGAATTTTTGGGCAACACACCAGTAGACAGGAATTTCTGTGAGAACAAATTTACTGCACGATCTAGAGTATGAAAGGAGGGAAACTTTTCTTAAATGCCTTGTAGCCTTTCAAAGAAAAGTATAGATGTCTCCGTACCATTTCAAAAAACTCTACTAGACATGGCTTCATAGACACCCTATGAAACTTGAACCTTGTGCTCTGATACAAAGTTTGTAATGCCTCAAAAATGAATTCGAGATGTCACACGGTGCTTAAGGTCACAAGTGATCCCAAACTAACCCTTCTATTGGCATAACTCATAAGCAACTGAACAAAACACATAAATCTAAAGAAAATACAGATAAACATAAATCTCTTCTGAACTTGATCAATACAAATCTGTATTAATATAATTACAACTCTGCTTTTACAAAACAACATTGGATTCAAATACATTAACTCTACTGACCGTCTATGAAGCCTCTAATAGTATAGACTATAGGTAGCTGGGACATGACCCCCAACTATCCCAAATCAATATGACTGAATAAAGAAAAATAAAATATTGCTTGAATTATATAACTGACTCGAGCCCTTGAATCAAAAGGACTCATCACCTGCTGACTGGAAGATGCAAACTGTTTAAATATAGATGCGTGCTATAACTTATACCTATATTATGAGATAATGTAGCACATAAATGTATATATGGATCAGTACTTTGAGGATGTACTGAGTATATGGGGGTGAATGCATAAGCAAAAGATCATCTCATCATTATAATTTGTAAAACAATGCATGCTAAATGTAAATGACTCACATAAGCTGAAATATGTGAAATACTAAAAACTGAAGTCATGCATAGAAAATTAAATTTTATAAATTTAGTGAGTCATAAAATTTAGTTCTAAAAGTTGTACTTATGTTCTGTCGGTACATCATATTATCTAAGTGTAGTAACGACTCACTCTTAAATCTGAAAGTTGAAGTCTGGATCTAATATCTTTCTGTAAAGCATAATCTGAATAAAACTTGTGAGCCTTTACACTTAGTTTTCTAAAAGGTTTTCTATCATTCTTTTCCTTTGAAACTTAGAGAATTTGGGAGCTTTGGAAATTTGGAACTTTGGGACTTATGGAGTTTCTTCTAACCGACATAAACCATGTGAGCTGACATATAGTCCAATGTCTTGCCCACGTTGGGGAGAGTTGTTCTACCCTTGCCATCAGAATAAAACCTTAACTTATGTGATCACTATTTTAGACCACTATGGGAAAATCATAAACCTATGGTGGCACATAGTTCTAGGGCATGAGACCTTGAAATCAAACCCAACTCAGTGCTAAATACTACTCCCATACATATTGCTCAGAACTTTTAGGAAATCTACCTTAAAATAGCACAAGGGTTCGAAATTAAAACCAATCATGCTTCTCATTATTTCAAATCATAAACTGTACGAATTATGTGGATTCCTATCTTCGCTTAGGATCAAAAGATCAATCTTTCTTTAAAAATCTGAATACTTACTTGTCAAAGCATGCTAATAATATACTCTTCTTGAAATGTCAAAACTCATACTTGGGTTTTAAAGCATATGTACTTAATTATTCAGAATTTCATAATAAAGCTTCATTCCCAACAATCATCTTGAAATTCATTCAACAATATTAATTCACAATAGGGAAGTGCAATTCATAATAGAAATCTTCAAGTCAAAGAATAAGTAAATGAGATAACATGCACTTCAACATTCAAATCACTTGTAAATTCAAAAAATCAAAATGAGATGGTTTGGGTGTAAACCCTAACTTGTAAATAATGTAATCTTTAATAAAAATCAAGTTTTTGGGCACAAGGATGAAAGATTTATCCTTGTTCAAACCCCACATACCTTAGATGATGAACTAGATGAAGAAGCTTGGTTTTGAGGTCCTATGTGTGCCCTTGAAAGTTGACTCTTGGAGCTTTTGACTTGGAAATCTTGAAATTTGAACTAGTTTAGAAGAAGAATGGTGGACTTTTGGGAATTCTTGAAGTTGGAGATTGAAGCTTAGGGATTTTACTTAAGAGAAATTTATGAAGAATGAGCATATTTTTCTCAATAATGCCTTTAATCATCTGTTTTCATAATTTGGGGGAGTTGGCAAAAGACCAAACTGTCCTTGGGATTTAAAATTCGTAACTAGAACATCATTTAAGGCTTCACCATGATGCGGTGAGTGTGTCATCGCGATACCTACCGCGACATGGTGGAATCGCGGTGACTTACTGAATATAGACAATTGTTGTTTTGAGGCTCACCGCGATGCGGTGGAATCACGATGAGCTACTTGAAATTGAAAAATGTAGATTTGGCCTCTATTGTGACATGACGACTACCTAGTTGGCATATTGCTTACTAAATATGCCCTAACTTCATCACCGAGTGTCGATTTTGGGTGAATTTGGTATCGATGGAAAGCTTATTCAATTTCCCACATAATGAAAAGTCAAAATCAATAAAAATCTTTATGAATTAAATATTATTCATTTTGGAAGCCATCCCTTAATATTCTAGGAATGAAATTAAGCTAGAAAAAATTTGGGGTATTACAATATCTCCCCCTTGGGAATATTCATCCCCAAATGTGGCTAGTGAAATTGAGATGCTAAAAACTGAGGCTATAACTGGCATGCACTACTGAAATAAATCGAATGACTGAATCTTAACCATAATGAGCTATTGAACTTATCTATGAGTGCATGAATTCTCATGAAAATAGCTATATGGATGAGATAAAAATGAGGGAGTCAACATAAGAGTAACCATTACTTTAAGCTGGATCAAATTTCATGAGGGAAAAGATGAAAAGTTTACGACATGAAAACTCCATTAAAACTAGAGGCATTACAGGAACCTATGAGAGTTTTAAAAGCTGCCCAGTAAGACCAAAGTGCATCATCTAGATTCCTTGACCAATCAGACTAGTTGTCATTCATAGTAGTCGCCAATATGGATTTGACATCAGGATTTTAGATCTCAACCTGCCTACTTGTTTGTGAATGGTTAGATGTTGCTACCTAATATTTCACACCATATTTTTCAAGTATGACCTTAAATAGATTATAGTAAAAATTGGACCCACCATCACTAATAATAGCACGTGGAGTACCAAATCGAGAAAATATGCTCTTCTTAAAAAGTATTGTGACACTATGACCTTTATTATTGGGAAGTGCACATTCTTCCACCCATTTAGAAAAATAGTCAAAAACCACCAATATATACTTTATAGCATAAGAACTTACAAACAGACCCATGAAATCAATGGCTCCACATGTCAAACAACTATTTTTTAAGAATAGGTGTCATGGGGAGCTCATGCTTCAGTGAGATATTTCCTCAGTACTGGCATTGGTCACATGCACGAGCATAGTTTTGTTTATATTTATTAATAGTTAGCCAATAATAACCACACTTTAAGATCTTATGAGCCATGTGAGTGCCACCATAGTGACCCCAAACTGGAGATAAGTGACAAGCCTTAAGAATATGCATCATCTTAACTTTGGGAATACACCTCCAAATCACACCATCCTTGCATGCCCAAAATAAGAACGACTTATCCTAGAAAAAATTAGGTACCTCATGCATAAATCTCTTTCTCTACTGAAATGATAAGTCTATTGGGATGAGGTCACTTGCCAAACAATTGGCAAAATCAACAAACCAGGGGATTAAGTATCGTGATGCTCCAAGATCCGCTCATATGGAAAAGTATCATCAATATCAAGGTTATCCCCCAATTTGAGCATTTTATCTTCTTCGAGACGGGGTAGATGGTCTACAACGTAATTATATGTACCCTTTCGGTCCTTAACATCAAAGTTAAACTCCAACAACAATATTATCTACCGAATAAAACTAGGCTTTGTATCCTTCTTCTCCATAAGGAATCTTAACACTGCATGATCAGTATGCATAAAGACTTCGGTCCCAATCAGATAGGACCAAAATTTCTCAAAAGTAAAGATCACTGCAAGTAAATCCTGCTTAATCACAATATAATTTTTCTTTGCGGGGTTGAGTTCTTTGTTGTCTATTAAATAGGATGAAGTATTTTATAATGTATTTAGCCCAGGAAAGCTTCTAGGGACATATCACTGGCATCACACATCATCTCTAATAGAAGGGACCAATCTTGAGACACAATAAGGGAGCAGAAATCAACCTCTCTTTTAGGCACTTAAAGGCCTTGAGACAAGAATCATCAATCATAAACTTTACCTCCTTCTCTAATAGCTTGCATAATGGATTTGCAATATTCGAGAAGTCCTTGATCAACCACCTATAGAACCCTGCATCATCCAAAAAACATTGAATACCTTTTACTTAAATTAGTGGAGGTAATTTTTCAATCGCCATAATTTTCACTTTGTCAACCTCTATACCCTTCTTCAAAATTTTGTGCCCCAAGACTATGCCCTATTTCATAATAAAGTGACGCTTCTCCCAGTTCTACACCAACTTACACTCCTTACACCTATGAAGTGCATTGGCTAAATGGTTCAAATAGTCATAAAAAAAAATTCCCATGACCAAGAAATCATCCATAAAGACCTCTATAGTATCCCCAACCATATAAGAAAGATGGACATCATACAACCATAAAAGGTGGTGGAAGAATTAAAAAGTTTTAAAGGGCATCCTCTTGAACATGAACACACCATATGGTCAAGTGAAAGTTGTCTTCTCTTGGTCTTCAGGGGTAATAGATATCTAATTATACCCTAAATGACCATCAATAAAACAACATCATCCTCTACCAACAAGACGGTCTAACATATGATCCATGAATGGCATAGAAAAGTAATCCCTATGCGTCCACGTGTTCATCTTTTGATAATTCATACAAACTCTCCATCTCATAATTAGTTGTAATACCCTGAAATTTTCTTAGCCTAATTTCACTCCAAGAATGTCAAAGGTTAACTTTAAAAATGAATACCTTCTTATGCAAGTGAAATTTTCTAGATTTAGACCATTCATAGTATGGAAAATTGAATAAGCTTTCCATCGATACCAAATTCTCCAAAATTTGATACTCCGTTGAGAAGTTAGGGCATTTTTAGTGTCGACCGTATGCTACCTGGGCAGTCACCGTGTCACGGTGAAGGGTGATTTCCTATTTGCCATTTTCCAGTGAACCTCTGTGATAATCTAGCATCACGAAGAGGTTCAAATACCCAATTATCAATTTTCAGTAGCACAACGCGATAGCACCACGTGCGCCAGAGTGCAAATTTGCACTCATTCTTTTCCAGTAGCTTAACATGATTTCACCGCATCGTGGTGGAGGTATAATTGTCGTACTCTTGATCCATAATTTGAATGCTTGTGTAATGAATTTAATCCTAAGCATTTGAAGTTCTTATTAGGTGTATAATGCTCATAGAAGTCACTTAGAGCCAAGTGGAGCTAAGAGCATTAGATTCGTCTAAAATTTGGCATTTGATTCTAAAAGGGTCTACTTTAAAGGTGTATAAATTTTTATATATATGAAATTTTTCATCTCAAGATCCACCAAATTGTATATAATTGAATTAACTTTCCAGCGATATCAATTTTTCCTTAATCCAATACCCGAGTGAAAAGTTATAGCTATGTTCGTGTGAGGTAGTAAGCCGCCGCGATGGTACCGCATCGCGGCAAAGAGAAAAATCGGGATACGGGTTATGAATTTTTACTTTATATGAAAGAGGGGAAACGGGGTCTTTCCCCCCTACAACCTAGATCATAATATAGAAATGTATAGACGCCATTGGGGCATTATTTTTCCCCAATATCCTACTTTACTCCCAAGAACAAACCCTAATCAATTCTCTTCAAGATTTATCCATTCCATCACCTTCTATTCAAGAAAACAACTTTGAATTAAGATTTCTATTCCAAGAATTTCCAGAAAATCATTCAAAAACATCAATTTGATTCATCTTCTTCAAGGAACAATCTTCAAGAACATAAATAGAAATTGAAGTCAAACTTATTCATCAATTCTCTCTCAAAAGAAAACCCTAAAGCTCAAACTTACTCTCCAAGGAATCCAATTTTCCTCATCAATTCTCCAATATAGTTCAAGATTAAGAATTTTTAATTCAAGAACTCATCTTCAAAATCATCATCGGAATCCAAGATTCAAGCTTTCTCATCGAAGATCATCGATTAAGGTATGTGGGGTTATGAACAAGGACAATTCTTTCGTCCTTGTGCCCAATAATATATTTCTAAGTTAAATTCACATGATTTACAATTAGGGATAATTCTTGAGCTCTATGAATGAAATGGATCCATAGATGAACACTACGCATACCTGACTCAAGGGTTCTTGATGTTTTTCTTTAACTTGAATGATTTGAAATCATTTGATTTTTGAAGAAGATTGGGTCTTGTTCTTGGAGATTAAAGTTAGAGAGAAACCCTAGTTTTTGTTTGTGAAATAATAATGAGCAAAATGGCTGAATTCGGACTCATCTGGGTATATATAGGCGAGTGGTAAGTGACCAAAATACCCCTATTAAAATGGCCTGGAAATAAACTGAACGTGGCGTGTGGCAACCCGACTGACGGTCTATCAGAAACTTGACGGTCCATCATTTTGACCGTCATACGTGGACCAAAAATGGGGTTCACTAGATAAGAATTGACGGCCTGGATGGCGGTCCATCAAAAATCTGATGGTCCGTCAACTCGTCCCTCAATCCTTATCCAGAACGTGGCCCTACTTCCTTGGTTATAATGGTAAAAGTGGCGGTCCTTCACTTGTTTGGTGGTCCATCAACTTGGACGTCGCACCTGGGCATATCGGTCAGTTCTGAGTAAAACATCCATAACTTCCTCATCTGGTGTCGGATTTGGACAAAATTGGTATCGTTAGAAAGCTAACTCAATTTCCCCGCGTGATAGAAAGTAGAAATCTCATAATTACCATGGTTACAAAAATAGATTTGTATTTCAAAGCAAGTACTAGCATCCTTAAGATGATTTCTAGCTAGGAATAAGCACGGGTATTACAATATCTCCTTTTGAGAACATTCGTCCTCGAATGAGACTAACTAAGAGGGAAAATAATAAATGAACAAGAACTGAACATGAGTGACTAAGACATGACTTCATGACTGACATGCTAAATATACTAAACTTGATATAAGAATAATGACCGCCTTAGCTTTTGACGACATCATTCGAAGTCACAATGTGAAGAATCAAGCTTTGGTCACATGGAGGGCATGGGATCATACTTGGAGGGGATGTTTTTAGCCTACCATTGACCAAACCCAAGTGTGGAAGATTGATTGGAGCCTTGAAGACTTAAGGACTCTCGAATTTGGACCACCTTTGTTGGTTCACGGTTTTGGTGCCTTTACTAAGGGCATTTCGGTCACTTAGCCTAAGGGGCATTTTGGACAATTCATATTGTGATACAAGAAAAACAAGGAACACAAGAATTGTCTCAAAACAGTCCACACACACTCCAAAAACAGTCCACTAATCTTAAGGATTTGAGGACCAAGATGGAGACCACTCTCGGATTCACTACAACAACAACAATACGAGATAACAATGGTGTATTTGACACCCAAAACAGCCACAAAATGTGATGAACAAGATGAACAACAATAACACAAGTTTCGGATTCAACAAAGACCCCAAAACAGTCCACGATTTGCAAGAAAAATAAAGATAGATAGTGAGACATAAACTACAATAAGACCCAAGAACCCAAAGATATATTAAATCTAAAGACCCCTAGAACTTACGATAGCAACACCACACTCTTACGGTGACCACCAAGGGAATGAACTCGCCTCAAGATCTACCGTTTCCAAACAAAGATCAATATTGGCTTTTCCAAGCCCTATGCTAAAGATGACTTTTCCAAGTCCTACCACTAAGTGTGTACACTCTCAAAAGAGAGAAGATATTTCTTTCAATTCTTCATTATCAAAAATCTGAAAACTAATGAAAATAAGACTAAGGGGGCCTATTTATAGTGTATTACAAAGAAGACAAAAGACCACTTTGCCCTTAATGAGAGGGGCGGCCATGGTGTGTAAATACACCATGTGTAATGTCCAAAATACCCTTAATTAGGGTCCAAAACCGTGAGTCCTCAACCTTAACTTCTCCAAGCAATCTTCCACACACGAGATTGCTTTAAGTAGCACTCAAAACGGGTCCTCCATGCATGTTCTTGTTTTCCCGAGGTGACCAAGTCTTGAGTCTCTATGTGTTGGCCTCCAACAATGTCATCAAAAGATAAGATGGCCATTTGTCCCGTATCATCCTCCCCTTCTTGAAAAGGATTCGACCTCGAATCCAAACCTTGCAAAACCGAAGAGAGGACAAACAAATACAAATTCCTCATGGCATGAGGGTTAGGGTTAGCATTACAAATCATCTCAACATGCCAAGGTTGCACATATTTGCAATATAACCAAGAATCCTTTGAAATGAATATTAAAAACTCAATAAAAGATGTGCAAAGGATTTGGTTATAGGATACATCAAAAGTAACACTTTGCTTGTCATGTTGACCAAGCAACAAGTTTGGTGCACCAACATCACCATTTCTAAATTTGGTACCGGGGTCAAATGGGAAAAGTGGCCATAGACACGGGTCTCGACAACACTTCCCTTTCCCGTGGTCTACACCTAAACTAAATGACATACTCTCTACAATAACATACATATCATCCAAATCAAATAGAGAGTAGAGAAAGGTATCACTCAAATCGACTTCTACTAGGGTGCTCTCATGTGTGTACTCACTACTAGTTTCCCAATAATCACTATGAGTACTCTCAACAAAGAAATCACACAAAGTAGAAGAAGGAGTAGCTTCCGCAACTACACATTCCTTACCCTTAAGAGTACTCTCATCTTCCAAGAAGAGATTTCCCTCTTTAGGAGGAATGTTGTCACACCATAGTGGGTTAGCATATAGGCTATAGCTTCCAAGGCAAGCTATACCGTCATTTTCACCACTAGGTTCATTAGAAGTGTTTAAATCATCTTCAAACAAGACATTACACCTAAAGAGAGTGTGATCTACCTCACGGACAGATTTGGAATAAGCAAGTTCCTCGCACTCTAAATGATCAATATCAAGTTTCAAGGATGTTCCAAACACAAGATTACCCCAAGAAGAGATCTCGGGTTCACCCCCACTTTGTTGACCAACATTTTTAAATACTTCACTCACTTGAGTCCTATTAAGCACATCACACACATACTCAAGTGGGGAACAATTTTCACCAACAAGTTGATCAACACCAATTACACAAGACGATGTACTTCCGTTCAATATATAAGCTTCAACACTAGGTGGACATAAATTGATCTTACAAGAAGAGTCAATTTCGTCATCAATAGGATCAACTAGTGTATCCAAACTCTCAATATGTACATCATCAACAAGAGGCAAGGAATCATTAGACTCATAAATAAGTAAGCTACTACTCACACTCAATGGCTTACTAGCCACACAATTGTCATTCACATGCACTAAAGTGTAAGAGTTAGCTATTTTACCTTTAAGATCTTGAGTAGACTCTTCCTTGCCGTGAGGTGAAGGTCCTCCACAAGCTTGGGCAGCAACTTCCTTTTGGCATTGATCGCCTTCGCTTGCCATGTTGGTACCTACACAAATGTCCTTAGAAATGGAAGGACAACCAATGTTAGCACGGTTTGGTGGTAATCCCCTCACTTCGCTCACCACAACCTCTCCTTTTTCCACTCTCGGATTACCACCTTTCACTCCCTTACTCCTCTCAATCTTTTGTCTCTCATAATAATTTGAATTGGAGTAGGTAGGAACTTCTTTTTGCGGCCCGGGCAGAATGTACGTCTCGAGGCAATTTCCCCATCGGTCTCTTACAATATTAGGCCAATTTTTCACGTTAGGAACTTGATGTCGTGCAAACCAATCGGCACCCAAGCTCATATGACCGTAGGTTAAGGAGAAAACATCGCACCACACCTCCTCATGGTAATCAAATTGGGAGAAGACAACTTTTACCCTCTCGGTAACCTTGAACTCGCCCAAGTAGTATGGAACAAGTAAAGGTTCTCGCAATAACCCCAAGTGATCAACCATGGACGGAAAAATGTAGTTTCCATAGTACCTATCATTCAACACCATAAGGCAGCCCGGTATCCCACAAATAGTCACCTTTCCGGAGTGTACACTCCTTCTTGGATCTACATTGTAAGGCATACGAGTACCCCTTAGTTTTGGAGATGCATATCCTCTTCTTCTCATTGGACAACCTCCACTAGAGCTAGTATAACCATTCACACTATATCGACTTTGATAAGAAGTACTACAAGGTGGAGAATATGGATCTTCATACTCCTCACGTGTACCCTCATCATAGCTCTCATAAGCTTTGCAAACAAAAGGGTTATACCTAACACCCAATCTAGGTTCGGAGTAAGAAGTGTAAGACTCCTCACATGCCCCAACTTCATCATAAGATCCATTACGAGGTCCTACATCATCTCCAAAGTCACCATAAGCACTAGGCACTTCATTCACCTCATTTTCTCCCTCAAAACAGTAACTTTCAAATCTGCCCAAGTCTCGATCATGGTTATTTTCATAGCCTCCGCAATCTCCCTCAACTTCGTAGCCATAAAACCCTTCACTACAATCATAGTCTCCCATGTTGTAGTCACAATAATCCCCGGCTATCGAAGACATGTTCCCCTTATATCACCCTTTAAACCTACAAAATGAACAAACAAGATTAGTAGTAAAGCTCCTCACCAACACTCGTATACACTCACCTTTGTGATTCTCACAATTGGAGCGGCGAATATTGAAAGTTGCTTATACTCCGGTAGTCAATAGGATGTCAATTCTACTTGGCGGCCGGAATAGATTCTTGTTTGATCGACTCAAGACACGAAAATAAAATTCACTTACGAACTTGAAACAAAGAAGTTACTACGAGTTGAAAATGAGAAAAGCACACAAACAACGAAGACACGAAGAAACGGATTCAATAATTAATCTACAACTAAGTAGGTGATTACTAGTTGTTAATTAATTCTAGAATCAAGACATGAAACTAATGAAACAATAAGATGAAACTAAGAATCTAAAATTTTGAGCTCGGAAATATTGCGTGAACAGTAGCAGTGATGACATGGCAGTCACGTATTGGTTTCGGTCCCACACACTTTTGTTGTCCAATTTCAAGTCTTGGTCAATTTTTCAATTTGGACTTTGGTGGAATTTGTTTAAGGAGGGAAATTCAAACAAGTCTTGGAGCCCTTTTCAATTTCAAGTTTTCAAGACTTGACTTTATTGTACTTCTCCTTAAAACATGGATCCGTAAATCATGGAAAAGTGTTGGAAAGTGGTTGAGACTTGATTGATAGGTCTTTGTTGGTTGTAGTGTCTTTCAAGACTAACAAATAGTACACCTTTTTCCTTCAACTTTTTGGATTTAGCATTCACTTTATCTTCAACAATATATGAAGGTGGTGATGAACATCAATAACAACAACAACAACAACAAGAACTACAACAATAATCTTCAAGAACACCAACAATTTTTCACACGGCCAACTCCAATCCACAATAACAATATCTCCAACACTTGGCCAAGACAACTACAACTTCAACAAAATGGTTTTCAATCCACCAATTAACAACAATATCACGTGGCCAAGCTTATAACAACAACAAGATGAAAACCACAAGGCCAAAACAGTTCACCACAACAAGGTCAACAATCTCACGGCTAAGACCACAAGGATAGCAACAACAATCGACTAAGTCCCCTTTGTGTTGTGTTTTCGATTTTACAAATGGTGAAAGGTGTGATGAACAACAAGAATACAACAACAACCTTTCAAGATCTACAACACCACCACAACACAAGGCCTTCAACTCGGTCAAGGCTAGAACAACAACAACATCCAATCGGCCACACTTGTCCACAACAATAATATTAACAATTCAAGCTCAAGTTTGGATCGACTCAAAGTGTTAGTGAGGAACAAATCTAACACTACAAACACACAAGACAAGTAAAATACTCCTAGACCTAGACTCAAGAACAAATCTCGGCCAAGAACACCACAAGAACACAATTTCGGCCAAGACAACAACAATGGACAGATTGCAATTTTCTGAAATTTTCAGATTTCAACTTTTTTTTTTTTTGTAGTTTTCAAGTCTCAAGCCCAAGATTGATCTTGTTAGAACAAAATCAAAGATGGCTCTGATACCAAATGATACAAGAAAAACAAGGAACACAAGAATTGTCTCAAAACAGTCCACACACACTCCAAAAACAGTCCACTAATCTTAAGGATTTGAGGACCAAGATGGAGACCACTCTCGGATTCACTACAACAACAACAATACGAGATAACAATGATGTATTTGACACCCAAAACAGCCACAAAACGTGATGAACAAGATGAACAACAATAACACAAGTTTCGGATTCAACAAAGACCCCAAAACAGTCCACGATTTGCAAGAAAAATAAAGATAGATAGTGAGACATAAACTACAATAAGACCCAAGAACCCAAAGATATATTAAATCTAAAGACCCCTAGAACTTACGATAGCAACACCACACTCTTACGGTGACCACCAAGGGAATGAACTCGCCTCAAGATCTACCGTTTCCAAACAAAGATCAATATTGGCTTTTCCAAGCCCTATGCTAAAGATGACTTTTCCAAGTCCTACCACTAAGTGTGTACACTCTCAAAAGAGAGAAGATATTTCTTTCAATTCTTCATTATCAAAAATCTGAAAACTAATGAAAATAAGACTAAGGGGGCCTATTTATAGTGTATTACAAAGAAGACAAAAGACCACTTTGCCCTTAATGAGAGGGGCGGCCATGGTGTGTAAATACACCATGTGTAATGTCCAAAATACCCTTAATTAGGGTCCAAAACCGTGAGTCCTCAACCTTAACTTCTCCAAGCAATCTTCCACACGCGAGATTGCTTTAAGTAGCACTCAAAACGGGTCCTCCATGCATGTTCTTGTTTTCCCGAGGTGACCAAGTCTTGAGTCTCTATGTGTTGGCCTCCAACAATGTCATCAAAAGATAAGATGGCCATTTGTCCCGTATCATATTGTCTTCCAACACACCAAGGCCGCCCCTCTCATTAAGGGTAATATGGTCTTTTTGTCTTCTTTTGTAATACACTATAAATAGGCCCCTTAGTCTTATTTTCACTTAGTTTTTAGTTGATGAAAAAAATGAGATTTTGAGACTCTTAAAATCCTCTCTCTTGAGAGAAGATCAACTTAGTGTAATTCTAGTATAGGGCTTGGAAAAGCTAACATTGTTCTTTGCTTGGAAACGGTAGATCTTGAGGCGAGTTCGTTCCCTTGGTGGTCACCGTAAGAGTGTGGTTTTGATTGTTACATTCATTAGGGGTTTTTGAGTTTAATATACTCTTTAGTTCTTAATCTTGTAATAATCTTGGTCTCACTATCTATCTTTATTTTCTTGCAATCGTGTATGTGTTATTGTAGTGGACTGTTTTGGGCCTTCGTTGGATCCGAAACTTGTATTGTTGTTGTACATCTTGTTCATCACGTTTTGTAGCTGTTTTGGTGTTGAAATACACCCTTGTATCTTGTATTCTTGTTGTTGGTAGCGAATCCGAGAGTGGTCTTCATCTTGGTCCTCAAATCCTTAAGATTAGTGGACTGTTTTGGAGTTGTTTCGTGCTTCCCTTGTATTTCCCGTATCATTTGGTATCAAAGCATGGCTTGATCTTGTTCCTACAAGATCAATCTTGGGCTTTCTTGTTAAAAAAAAAAAAAAAAAAGGGGAAAACTGAAATTTCCAGAAAAATAGCAATCTGTCCGTGTTTGTGTTCTTGGCCAAAATCGTGTTCTTGTTGTGTCTTGGCCGAGATTTATTGTTGTATGTCTAGATCTAATAGTGTTCTTGTTTGTTTTGTTGTTCCTAGTGTTAGTTTTCTTGTCCACTAACACTTTGAGTCTAGATCTAAACTTGAGCTTGAACTTGTTGAAAGGTTGTTGTGAACATAAGCTTGGCCATTGTGGTGGACTGTTTCGGCCTTGTGGTTTTCATCTTGTTGTTGTTATAAGCTTGGCCACGTGATATTGTTGTTAATTGGTGGATTGAAAACCATTTTGTTGAAGTTGTAGTTGTCTTGGCCAAGTATTGGAGATATTGTTATTGTGGATTGGAGTTGGCCGTGTGAAAAATTGTTGGTGTTCTTGAAGATTATTATTGTAGTTCTTGTTGTTGTTGTTGTTGTTCTTGATGTTCATCACCACCTTCATATATTGTTGAAGATAAAGTGAATGCTAAATCCAAAAAGTTGAAGGAAAAAGGTGTATTATTTGTTAGTCTTGAAAGACCCTACAACCAACAAAGACCTATCAATCAAGTCTCAACCACTTTCCAACACTTTTTCATGATTTAAGGACCCATGTTTTAAGGAGAAGTACAAGAAAAGGTCAAGTCTTGAAAATTGAAAAAGGCCTCAAGACTTATTTTCCCTCCTAAAACAAATTCCACCAATCCAAATTAATTTTTGTCCAAGACTTGAACATTTGAGAATAACCACTTGATAAAATCGAACCAATACGTGACTGCCATGTCATCACTGCTACTGTTCACGCAATATTTCCGAGCTCAAAATTTTAGATTCTTAGTTTCATCTTATTGTTTCATTAGTTTCATGTCTTGATTCTAGAATTAATTAACAACTAGTAATCACCTACTTAGTTGTAGATTAATTATTGAATCCGTTCTTCGTGTCTTCGTTGTTTGTGTGCTTTTCTCCTTTTAACTCGTAGTAACTTCTTTGTTTCAAGTTCGTAAGTGAATTCTTTTTTTTTTTGTGTGTCTTGAGTCGATCAAACAAGAATCTATTCCGGCCACCAAGTAGAATTGACATCCTATTGACTACCGGAGTCTAAGCAACTTTCAATATTCGCCGCTCCAATTGTAAGAATCACAAAGGTGAGTGTATACGAGTGTCGGTAAGGAGCTTTACTACTAATCTTGTTTGTTCATTTTGTAGGTTTAAAAGGTGATATAAGGGGAATATGTCTTCGATAGCCGGGGATTATTGTGACTACAACATGGGAGACTCTAATTGTAGTGAAGGGTTTTATGGCTACGAAGTTGAGGGAGATTGCGGAGGCTATGAAAATAGCCATACTCGAGACTTGGGCAGATTTGAAAGTTACTGTTTTAAGGGAGAAAATGAGGTGAATGAAGTGCCTAGTGCTTATGGTAACTTTGGAGATGATGTAGGACCTAGTGTGATACGGGACAAATGGCCTTCTTATCTTTTGATGACATTTTTGGAGGCCAACACATAGAGACTCAAGACTTGGTCACCTCGAGGAAACAAGAACATGCATGGAGGACCCGTTTTGAGCATAACTTAAAGCAATCTCGCATGTGGAAGATTGCTTGGAGAATTAAGGTTGAGGACTCACGGTTTTGGGCCTTAATTAAGGGTATTTTGGACATTACACATGGTGGATTTACACCCCATGGCCGCCCCTCTCATTAAGGGCAAAGTAGTCTTTTGTCTTCATTTGTAATATAGTATAAATAGGCCCCTTAGTCTTATTTCTCATCAGATTTTTGATAATGAAGAATTGAAAGAAATATCTTCTCTCTTTTGAGAGTGTAACTCCATTAGTGGTAGGACTTGGAAAAGTCATCTTTAGCATAGGGCTTGGAAAAGCCAATATTGATCTTTGTTTGGAAACGGTAGATCTTGAGGCGAGTTCGTTCCCTTGGCGGTCACCGTAAGAGTGTGGTGTTGCTATCGTAAGTTCTAAGGGTCTTTAGATTTAATATATCTTTGGGTTCTTGGGTCTTATTGTAGTTTATGTCTCACTATCTATCTTTATTTTTCTTGCAAATCGTGGACTGTTTTGGGGTCTTTGTTGAATCCGAAACTTGTGTTATTGTTGTTCATCTTGTTCATCACGTTTTGTGGCTGTTTTGGGTGTCCAATACACCATTGTTATGTCGTATTGTTGTTGTTGTAGTGAATCCGAGAGTGGTCTCCATCTTGGTCCTCAAATCCTTAAGATTAGTGGACTGTTTTTGGAGTGTGTGTGGACTGTTTTGAGACAATTCTTGTGTTCCTTGGAATTCTTGTATCATTTGGTATCAGAGCCATCTTTGATTTTGTTCTAACAAGATCAATCTTGGGCTTGAGACTTGAAAACTACAAAAAAAAAAAAAAAAAAAAAGTTGAAATCTGAAAATTTCAGAAAAATTGCAATCTGTCCATTGTTGTTGTCTTGGCCGAAATTGTGTTCTTGTGGTGTTCTTGGCCGAGATTTGTTCTTGAGTCTAGGTCTAGGAGTATTTTACTTGTCTTGTGTGTTTGTAGTGTTAGTTTTGTTCCTCACTAACACTTTGAGTCGATCCAAATTTGAGCTTGAATTGTTAATATTATTGTTGTGAACAAGTGTGGCCGATTGGATGTTGTTGTTGTTCTAGCCTTGACCGAGTTGAAGGCCTTGTGTTGTGGTGGTGTTGTAGATCTTGAAAGGTTGTTGTTGTATTCTTGTTGTTCATCACACCTTTCACCATTTGTAAAATCGAAAACACAACACAAAGGGGACTTAGTCGATTGTTGTTGCTATCCTTGTGGTATTAGCCGTGAGATTGTTGACCTTGTTGTGGTGAACTGTTTTGGCCTTGTGGTTTTCATCTTGTTGTTGTTATAAGCTTGGCCACGTGATATTGTTGTTAATTGGTGGATTGAAAACCATTTTTGTTGAAGTTGTGGTTGTCTTGGCCAAGTGTTGGAGGTATTGTTATTGTGGATTGGAGTTGGCCGTGTGAAAAATTGTTGGTGTTCTTGAGGATTATTGTTGTAGTTCTTGTTGTTGTTGTTGTTGTTCTTGATGTTCATCACCACCTTCATATATTGTTGAAGATAAAGTGAATGCTAAATCCAAAAAAGTTGAAGGAAAAAGGTGTATTATTTGTTAGTCTTGAAAGACACTACAACCAACAAAGACCTATCAATCAAGTCTCAACCACTTTCCAACACTTTTCCATGATTTACGGATCCATGTTTTAAGGAGAAGTACAATAAAGTCAAGTCTTGAAAACTTGAAATTGAAAAGGGCTCCAAGACTTATTTGAATTTCCCTCCTTAAACAAATTCCACCAAAGTCCAAATTGAAAAATTGACCAAGACTTGAAATTGGACAACAAAAGTTGTGTGGGGACGAAACCAATACGTGACTGCCATGTCATCACTTCTACTGTTCACGCAATATTTCCGAGCTCAAAATTTTAGATTCTTAGTTTCATCTTATTGTTTCATTAGTTTCATGTCTTGATTCTAGAATTAATTAACAACTAGTAATCACCTACTTAGTTGTAGATTAATTATTGAATCCGTTTCTTCGTGTCTTCGTTGTTTGTGTGCTTTTCTCATTTTTAACTCGTAGTAACTTCTTTGTTTCAAGTTCGTAAGTGAATTTTATTTTTGTGTCTTGAGTCGATCAAACAAGAATCTATTCCGGCCGCCAAGTAGAATTGACATCCTATTGACTACCGGAGTATAAGCAACTTTCAATATTCGCCGCTCCAATTGTGAGAATCACAAAGGTGAGTGTATACGAGTGTTGGTGAGGAGCTTTACTACTAATCTTGTTTGTTCATTTTGTAGGTTTAAAGGGTGATATAAGGGGAACATGTCTTCGATAGCCGGGGATTATTGTGACTACAACATGGGAGACTATGATTGTAGTGAAGGGTTTTATGGCTACGAAGTTGAGGGAGATTGCGGAGGCTATGAAAATAGCCATGATCGAGACTTGGGCAGATTTGAAAGTTACTGTTTTAAGGGAGAAAATGAGGTGAATGAAGTTCCTAGTGCTTATGGTAACTTTGGAGATGATGTAGGACCTCGTGATGGATCTTATGATGATGTTGGGGCATGTGAGGAGTCTTACACTTCTTACTCCGAACCTAGATTTGGTGTTAGGTATAACCCTTTTGTTTGCAAAGCCTATGAGAGCTATGATGAGGGTACACGTGAGGAGTATGAAGATCCATATTCTCCACCCTGTAGTACTTCTTATCAAAGTCGATATAGTGTGAATGGTTATACTAGCTCTAGTGGAGGTTGTCCAATGAGAAGAAGAGGATATGCATCTCCAAAACTAAGGGGTACTCGTATGCCTTACAATGTAGATCCAAGAAGGAGTGTACACTCCGGAAAGGTGACTATTTGTGGGATACCGGGCTGCCTTATGGTGTTGAATGATAGGTACTATGGAAACTACATTCTTCCGTCCATGGTTGATTACTTGGGGTTATTGCGAGAGCCTTTACTTGTTCCATACTACTTGGGCGAGTTCAAGGTTACCGAGAGGGTAAAAGTTGTCTTCTCCCAATTTAATTACCATGAGGAAGTGTGGTGTGATGTTTTTCCCATAACCTATGGTCATGTGAGCTTGGGCGCCGATTGGTTTGCACAACATAAAGTTCCAAATATGCAAAATTGGCCTAATATTGTAAGAGACCGATGGGGAAATTGCCTCGAGACGTACATTCTGCCCGGGCCGCAAAAAGAAGTTCCTACCTACTCCAATTCAAATTATTATGAGAGACAAAAGATTGAGAGGAGTAAGGGAGTGAAAGGTGGTAATCCGAGAGTGGAAAAAGGAGAGATTGTGTTGAGCGAAGTGAGGGGATTACCACCAAACCGTGCTAACTTTGGTTGTCCTTCTATTTTTATGGACATTTGTGTAGGTACCAACATGGCAAGCGAATGCGACCAATGTCAAAAGGAAGTTGCTGCCCAAGGTTATGGAGGACCTTCACCTCACGGCAAGAAAGAGTCCACTCAAGATCTTCAAGGTAAAATAGCTAACTCTTACACTTTAATGCATGTGAATGATAATTGTATGACTAGTAGTCCATTGAGTGTGAGTAGTAGCTTACTTATTTATGAGTCTAATGATTCCTTGCCTCTTATTGATGATGTACATATTGTGAGTGTGGATACACTAGTTGATCCTATTGATGACGAAATTGACTCCTCTTGTGAGATCAATTTATGTCCACCTAGTGTTGAAGCCTATATGTTGAATGGAAGTACCTCGTCGTGTGTAATGGGTGTTGATCAACTTGTTCGTGAAAACTGTCCACCACTTGAGTATGTGTGTGATGTGCTTAATAGGACTCAAGTGAGTGAAATATTTGAAAATGTTGGTCAACAAAGTGAGAATGAACCCGAGAGCTCTTCTTGGGGTAATATTGTGTTTGAAACATCCTTGAAACTTGATATTGATCATTTAGAGAGTGAGGAACTTTCTTGTTCCAAATCTGTCCGTGAGGTAGATCACACTCTTTTTAGGTATAATGTCTTGTTTGAAGATGATTTAAACACTCCTAATGAACCTAGTGGAGAACTTGACGGTATAGCTTGCCTTGGAAGCTATAGCCTATATGCTAACCCACTATGGTGTGACAACATTCCTCCTAAAGAGGGAAATCTCTTCTTGGAAGATGAGAGTACTCTTAAGGGTAAGGAATGTGTAGTTGTGGAAGCTACTTCTTCTTCTACTTTGTGTGATTTCATTGTTGAGAGTACTCATGGTGATTATTGGGAAACTAGTAGTGAGTACACACATGAGAGCACCTTAGTAGAAGTCGATTTGAGTGATACCTTTCTCTACTCTCTATTTGATTTGGATGATATGTATGTTATTGTAGAGAGTATGTCATTTAGTTTAGGTGTAGACCACGGGAAAGGGAAGTGTTGTCGAGACCCGTGTCTATGGCCACTTTTCCCATTTGACCCCGGTGCCAAATTTAGAAATGGTGATGTTGGTGCACCAAACTTGTTGCTTGGCCAACATGACAAGCAAAGTATTACTTTTGATGTATCCTATAACCAAATCCTTTGTACATCTTTTATTGAGTTTTTAGTATTCCTTTCAAAGGATTCTTGGTTATATTGCAAATATGTGCAACCTTGGCATGTTGAGATGATTTGTTATGCTAACCCTAACCCTCATGCCATGAGGAATTTGTATTTGTTTGTCCTCTCTTCGGTTTTGCAAGGTTTGGATTCGAGGTCGAATCCTTTTCAAGAAGGGGGGGATGATACGGGACAAATGGCCTTCTTATCTTTTGATGACATTTTTGGAGGCCAACACATAGAGACTCAAGACTTGGTCACCTCGAGGAAACAAGAACATGCATGGAGGACCCGTTTTGAGCATAACTTAAAGCAATCTCGCATGTGGAAGATTGCTTGGAGAATTAAGGTTGAGGACTCACGGTTTTGGGCCTTAATTAAGGGTATTTTGGACATTACACATGGTGGATTTACACCCCATGGCCGCCCCTCTCATTAAGGGCAAAGTAGTCTTTTGTCTTCATTTGTAATATAGTATAAATAGGCCCCTTAGTCTTATTTCTCATCAGATTTTTGATAATGAAGAATTGAAAGAAATATCTTCTCTCTTTTGAGAGTGTAACTCCATTAGTGGTAGGACTTGGAAAAGTCATCTTTAGCATAGGGCTTGGAAAAGCCAATATTGATCTTTGTTTGGAAACGGTAGATCTTGAGGCGAGTTCGTTCCCTTGGCGGTCACCGTAAGAGTGTGGTGTTGCTATCGTAAGTTCTAAGGGTCTTTAGATTTAATATATCTTTGGGTTCTTGGGTCTTATTGTAGTAAGGCCCAAAACCGTGAGTCCTCAACCTTAAATTCTCCAAGCAATCTTCCACATGCGAGATTGCTTTAAGTTATGCTCAAAACGGGTCCTCCATGCATGTTCTTGTTTCCTCGAGGTGACCAAGTCTTGAGTCTCTATGTGTTGGCCTCCAAAAATGTCATCAAAAGATAAGAAGGTCATTTGTCCCGTATCAGGACCTTCGTGGTAGGGCGTCACAAATGTGGTGAGATACCATGAATGTCGTCACACAGGAGCTAGATTCTTCCTAAGGCTGACGACCTTCGTGATAGGGCATCACAAATGTGGTAAGCTTCCACGAATGTCGTCACTTAGGAGCTGGTTTCTGCTTAAGCCTGACGACCTTCGTGGTAGGGCATCACAAATGTGGTAAGCTACCACAAATTTTGTCACTTAAGAGCTATTTTCTTCCTAAGGCTGACAACATTTGTGGTAGGGTGTCACAAATATGGTAAGCTACCACGAATGTCGTCACACTGTTTCCAGCCTGACATGCTGGAGGAAAATAGGAATAAATCTTTACTCCGATATCGTATTTAGGCAAAATTGATATAGTTGGAAAGCTAATTCAATTATATATTTGTTGATAGGTCATGAGCTCAAAAATTCTAAGTATAATGAGAGATATGATCGTTTGAATCTGACTATGGTAATATCTTTCTCAACAATTCGATCGGTGAGGAATGTTTTGATTCGTCTGATAGATGGGAGTTATTTGAAGCCTTAATATACATCTAACTTACTCATAAAACTATTAAATAACCATGATGTACTATGCATGATCTTGGTACATGGCTCTAATATTGGTTTGGATTTTTCGGGGTATTACAATATCTCACTCTTGGAAATATTTGTCCTCGAATAATGGCTTCTTGAGAGAGGAGAAAAGATAAAACAACGCATATACTGATCATGCTCAACTGGCACATGATTTTAGGACTGAATTGAATTCTAAACTGAATATAGCCCAACTGAACATGCATATCTGATGCATGACTGATAAGCTGAACTCATGAATGCATGATAAGCTATGCACTGATACTTGATACAAATTTTATACTGGAATTTTGAACATTTAAATGAATAAGCTTAAGGAAAATGGTTACCTCGAGCTAAGCCTAAATTAGTAGAGAAAAGATGAGGGTACTTGGTTCGCATGTCTGCTTCTGCATCCCTGGTAACTCCCTTCATGGACTGATTCCGCCAAAAAACCTTGACTAGAGGGACTTCTTTGTTCCTCAGCCTACGAGTCTGATAGTCGAGAATTTTGATTGGAATCTCTTCATAAGAGAGGATATTTTTAAAGTCAATGCTCTGAATAGGGACTACAGTTGCTAGGTCACCTATGCACTTCTTGAGCAAAGAGACATGGAAGACTGGATGAACTGAGGCTAGATCTAAGGCAATTCGAGCTCATAGGCTACCTTGCCGAAGCGACTGAGAATCCTGAAGGGACCGACATATCGGGGACTGAGCTTTACCTTTTTGCCGAATCTCTTCACTCCCTTCATGGGAGAGATCTTGAGATAGACATAGTCATCAACCTCGAATTCGAGATTCTTTCTATGAACATCCGCATAAGACTTCTGTCAGCTCTGAGCAGCCTAGAGTCTTTCTCTGATCAACTGAACTTTCTCTAAGGCATCGAATACTAAGTTAGGCCCTATGACTGCCGTCTCACTAACTTTGAACCAACCGATCGGAGACCTACATCTCCTATCATAGAGAGCTTTGAATAGAGCCATCTGAATACTGGAGTGAAAGCTGTTGTTGTATGCGAACTCAATCAAAGGCAAGCGGTCATCCCAGCTTCCCTTGAAATCAATTGCACACGCCCTTAGCATATCTTCTAGAGTCTGAATGGTACTTTCTTCTTGACCATATATCTGAGGAAGAAACGATGTACTGAGATGAACTTAGGTACCAAGACCCTTTTGAAATGCTTTCCAGAAGTGAGAGGTGAACTGGGTACCTCTGTCTGAGATGATAGATAGTGGAATACCATGTAATCTAACCAACTCCTTGATATAGAGTTTGGCATAATCCTCAGCTGAGTAAGAGGTACGAACTAGAAGGAATTGAGCTGACTTGGTCATTCTGTCTACAATGACCCAAACTGAATCATGTTGATGACGTGTTCTAGGCAAACCCATCACGAAGTCCATGTTCACTTCTTCCCACATCCAAGTAGGAATAGTGAACTCCTACATGGAACCACTAGGTTTCTGATCCTCTATCTTAACCTGCTGACATGTAGAGCACTTAGCCACAAACTCTGCAACATCCCTCTTCATCCCACTCCACTAATAGATCACCCGCAAGTCGCGGTACATCTTAGTGGCCCCTGGATGAATAGAGTATCATGCACCATGCACTTCTTCAAGAATTTGCTGCCTCAAGTCATCTACACCGGGAACACACAGACGACCCTGACAACGAGGAACACCATCTCCTTCTTGGGAGAAAACCTCTACTTCCTGACTCTGAACTGACTCTTTTAGCTTGACAAGGTTAGGATTCCTATCTTGCTTCTCTTTCACCTCGGAAACTAGAGATGACTCTAAACTACTCTGAACATATACACCACCCTATGAAGAGTCAACTAAGCGAACGCCTAGTCTGGCAAGCTGATGAATCTCCTAAGCTAATTTTTTCTTACTATTCTCAATATGGGAAACACTACCCATGGACAGTCTACTGAGTGTGTCGGCCACTACATTGGCCTTGCCAAGATGATAAAGGACACTCATATCATAATCCTTCAAGAGCTCTAACCACCTTCTCTGACGAAGATTAAGATCTTTTTGGGAAAAGACATACTGAAGACTTTTATGATCTATGAATACGTCTACATGAACACCGTATAGATAATGCCTCCAAATCTTTAAGGCAAAGACAACTGCTGCTAACTCAAGGTCATGAGTAGGATAATTCTTCTCATGGGGATTTAACTATCTAGAGGCGTAGGCTATGACTCTACCATGCTTCATGAGGACACAACCTAAACCTACTCTGGATGCATCACAATATACTATGAATCCATCAGAATCATCGGGAAGTGCCAAAACTGGAGCTGAGGTTAGTCGAGTCTTCAACTCCTGAAAACTCTTCTCGCAAGGTTCTGACCACTGAAACTTGACCTTCTTCTAAGTCAATCTGGACATAGGAGATGTAATAGAATAAAATCCCTCGACAAATCGTCAGTAATAGCCAGCCAAACCCAAGAAACTCCTGATATCTAATGGAGAGACAGGGCGAGGCCAGTTTCTTACTGCTTCAGTTTTCTGAGGATGTACTCTAATGCCATCACCGAAAATAATGTGGCCAAGGAATGCTACTGATCTTAGCCAAAATTCGCACTTACTGAACTTGGCGAACAACCGGCGATCCCTGAGAGTCTGAAGAACAATTATGAGATGGTCTGAATGATCACGCTCTATGCGAGAATAGACCAGAATATCATCTATGAAGACTATGACGAATGTGTCCAAGTACAGCTTGAACACCCGGTTCATCAAGTCCATGAAAGTTGCAGGGGCATTGGTAAGACCAAAGGACATAACTAAAAATTCAAAGTGACCATACCGAGTACGAAAAACTATCTTCAGAATGTCACATTCTCTAACTCTGAGCTGATAATAGCCTGATCTAAGGTCTATCTTGGAGAAATAACTGGCACCCTGAAGTTGGTCAAACAAGTCGTTTATCCTAGGCAGCGGATACCTATTTTTGACTCTGACTTTGTTGAGTTGACGGTAATCAATACATATTTTGAGAGAACCGTATTTGTTGCGCACGAATAAGAATGGCGCACCTCATGGGGATACACTGGGCCTGATGAATCCCTTATCTAAGAGATCTTTCAACTGATTTTTCAGTTCCTTGAGTTCTGTTGGTGCCATTCTTTATGGCTGAATAGAAATAGGCTGAGTATCTGGGAGAAGGTCTATGCCGAAGTCTATTTCTCTTTTGGGAGGAATTCTTAGAAGACCTTCAGGACAGACGTCTGAATATTCATTAACCACTGGGACTGATTCAAGACTGTAAGATTCAGAACTGGAATCCTTAGCATGCACGAGATGATACACACACCCCTAAGAAATCATTTTCCTTGACCGGAGGTAGGAAACAATCTAACCCCTGAAAGACGAAGTGCTACCCTTCCACTCTAGGATGGGATCATTCGAGAACTGAAACTGAACTATCTTATTTCTGCAGTCGACTATGGCATAGCAGGAATGAAGCCAATCCATGCTGAGAATGACATCAAAATCAGTCATCACTAACTCGACTAAATTTACTGATGTGGATTTCTGAAATATCATAACCGGACAGTTCCTGTATACCCGCCGAGCTATGATAGTTTTACCCACTGGGGTAGAGACTGAAAAGGGCTCTGCTAAAATTTTGGGACTGATTCTGAAATTGCTTGCTATGTATGGAGTGACAAAATACAAGGATGCACCTGGTTCTAGCAAAGCATAAACATGAACATAGAAAATTTGTAACGTACTAGTAACGACATCAGGGGAATTTTCCTGATCCTGTAGGGTCTGAAGAGCATAGAGTCTATTTGGGAGTTGCCCACTATGATACAAAATCAAACCAACAACACCAAGAACTACAAGTAGGTTCGGATTTCAGTCCAACAACACAAGAACAACAAGTTTAATTTTCAGTTTTTCAGCTCAATAACACAAGAACAACAAGATGAACAACAATGCTAGTGAATCGAAAAGAGCCCCACACGGCTTCACTAGACTTGAAGATAACAAAATCAACAACAATAACAAGATAAGGAAAGATAGATAACTTGACATATAACATTCAAGAAACTAAGAACCCTAACATCAAGAGAGGACCCTAAGTCTAATGAATATAAACACCAAGTTCTTACGAGGACCAAGAGGCACTCAACGACCTCAAAACCCTTGTTTCTAGCCAAAGAGACAACACAAGTATCCCTCTACTTGTGAGATAGTAGTGGCGGCTTCCAAGAGTGGAAGAGAGAGAAAAGTTTAGTGTTTTAGGTTTACAAAATCAGATTTCAAAAACTAAGGAATAGCTCTCTAATATGTTCTATTTATACTACAACAAAAAGGTTAAAATGACCCATCCGCCCTTGCTTCTTGTTCCAACCTTGAAGAGTAGTTTATTACACATTAAAACCTCTCTTCACACATAAAAGCGTTTAGGTCCTTGGTTGGTTCAATCACCAACTCACACACGGCCATTTGCATGAACAAAGCTTGGAGTTTTTGTAATTCCCGAGCTTGGCTTCGTGTGAAAGGCCGTGTACCTGTGGAGGCTGCCCCAACCGTATCATCCTCTCCATCTTGAGAGGAATTTGACCTCAAATTCAGCATTTGGTCATCTTCAACCGCATTCACGAGGGAGAGATCACCAACGTTGAAAGTGTTGTGTACTTGATATTCCGGTGGAAGATCAATCTTGTAGGCGTTGTCATTGATTCTCTCAAGTACTTGGAAAGGGCCATCACCCCTTGGAAGTAACTTGGACTTCCTTTGAGATGGAAACCGATCCTTTCGAAGATGCACCCACACCCAATCTCCGGGTTCAAGCACAAGCCTCCTTCTCCCTTTGTTTACCCTTTTTGCAACCTCTTGGTTCTTCTTTTCAAGCTTGATCCGCACCGTCTCATGCATTTTCTTCATTGCCTCGGCTCTTTTATTTCCATCTAAGCTTGTCATGAGATCACTAGACAAAGGAGTGAGATCTAAAGGGGTAATGGGATTCAGGCCGTAAACACATTCAAAGGGAGTCATTCCCGTGCTCGAATGTATTACCCGGTTGTATGCAAATTCCACCAAGGGTAGGTGATCTTCCCACGAAGTCAGCTTACCTTTAACCATAGAACGTAGCATAGACCCTAAGGTTCTATTTACTACCTCCGTTTGGCCATCGGTCTGTGGGTGGCAAGACGTGGAGAAAAGTAACTTCGTTCCAAGCCTACCCCACATGGACTTCCAAAAGAGACTTAGGAACTTGGAGTCCCTATCGCTCACAATATTCCTCGGTACCCCGTGAAGCTTTACAACATGTTCAAAAAATAATGAAGCTACACTACGAGCATCCTCGGTTTTAGCACATGGAATAAAATGAGCCATTTTAGAGAATCTATCAACAATAACAAAAATGCTATCTCGGCCCTTTCTAGTTGATACAAGATCAAACCAACAACACCAAGAGCTACAAGTAGGTTCGGATTTCAGTCCAACAACACAAGAATAACAAGTTCCATTTTCAGTTTTCAGCACACAACAAGAGAGCAAATAGATGAACAAGAATGCTAGTGAATCGAAAGTAGCCCCACACGGCTTCACTAGTCTTTAAAGATAACAAAATTAACAACAACAACAACAACAAGATAAAGAAAAGATAGATAACTTGACATATAACATTCAAGATACTATGAACCCTAACATCAAGAGAGGACCCTAAGTCTAGAGAATGTAAACACCAAGTTCTTACAAGGACCAAGAGGCACTCAAAGACCCCAAAACCCTTGTTTCTAGCCAAAGATACAACACAAGTATTCCTCTACTTGTGAGATGTTGGAGGCGGCTCCAAGAGTGGAAGAGAGAGGAAATGTTGTGATATTTTAGGTTACAAAATCATATTTCAAAAACTATCTAATAACTCTCTCACATCTTCTATTTATACTACAAAAGGAAAGGGGTAAAATGACTCATCCGCCCTTGCTTCTTGTGCCAACCTTGGAGAGTAGTTTATTACACATTAGGACCCCTCTTCACACATAAAAACGTTTAAGTCCTTGGTTGGTTCAATCACCAACTCACACACGGCCATTTGCATGAACAAAGCTTGGAGTTTTTGTAATTCCCGAGCTTGGCTTCGTGTGAAAGGCCGTGTGGCTGTCCTAACCGTATCATCCTCTCCATCTTGAGAGGAATTTGGCCTCAAATTCAGCATTTGGTCATCTTCAACCGCATCCACGAGGGAGAGATCACCAACGTTGAAAGTGTTGTGCACTTGATATTCCGGTGGAAGGTCAATCTTGTAGGCGTTGTCATTGATCCTCTCAAGTACTTGGAAAGGACCATCACCCCTTGGCAGCAATTTGGACTTCCTATGAGCTGGAAACCGGTCTTTTTGAAGATGCACCCACACCCAATCTCCGGGTTCAAGCACAAGCCTTCTTCTCCCTTTGTTTGCCCTTTTGGCGGATTCGCTACCAACAACAAGAATACAAGATTCAAGAGTATATTTTAACACCAAAAACAGTACCAAAACGTGATGAACAAGATGAACAACAATAATACAAGTTTCGGATTCAACGAAGACCCAAAACAGTCCACTACGACAACACATACACGATTGCAAGAAAAATAAAGATAGATAGTGAGACCAAGATTATTACAAGATTAAGAACTAAAGAGTATATTAAACTCAAAAACCCCTAATGAATGTAACAATCAAAACCACACTCTTACGGTGACCACCAAGGGAACGAACTCGCCTCAAGATCTACCGTTTCCAAGCAAAGAACAATGTTAGCTTTTCCAAGCCCTATACTAGAATTACACTAAGTTGGTCTACTCTCAAGAGAGAGGATTTTAAGAGTCTCAAAATCTCATTTTTTCATCAACCAAAAACTAAGTGAAAATAAGACTAAGGGGCCTATTTATAGTGTATTACAAAAGAAGACAAAAAGACCATATTACCCTTAATGAGAGGGGCGGCCTTGGTGTGTTGGAAGACAATATGAATTGTCCAAAATGCCCCTTAGGCTAAGTGACCGAAATGCCCTTAGTAAAGGCACCAAAACCGTGAACCAACAAAGGTGGTCCAAATTCGAGAGTCCTTAAGTCTTCAAGGCTCCAATCAATCTTCCACACTTGGGTTTGGTCAATGGTAGGCTAAAAACATCCCCTCCAAGTATGATCCCATGCCCTCCATGTGACCAAAGCTTGATTCTTCACATTGTGACTTCGAATGAGGTCGTCAAAAGCTAAGGCGGTCATTATTCTTATATCATCCTCCTCTTCTTGAAAAGGATTCGACCTCGAATCCAAACCTTGCAAAACTGAAAAGAGGACACACAAATGCAAACTCCTCATGGCATGAGGGTTAGGGTTAGCATAACAAATCATCTCAACATGCCAAGGTTGCACATATTTGCAATATAACCAAGAATCCTTTGAAAGGAATATTAAAAACTTAATAAAAGATGTACAAAGGATTTGGTTATAGGATACATCAAGAGTGCCACTTTGCTTTTCATGTAGACCAAGCAGCAAGTTTGGTGCACCAACATCACCATTCCTAAATTTGGCACCGGGGTCAAATGGGAAAAGTGGCCATAGACATGGGTCTCGACAACACTTCCCTTTCCCGAGATCTACACCTAAACTAAATGACATACTCTCTACAATAACATACATATCATCCAACTCAAATAGAGAGTAGAGAAAGGTGTCACTCAAATCGACTTCTACTAAGGTGCTCTCATGTGTGTACTCACTACTAGTTTCCCAATAATCACCATGAGTACTCTCAACAATGAAATCACACAAAGTAGAAGAAGAAGTAGCTTCCGCAACTACACATTCCTTACCCTTAAGAGTACTCTCATCTTCCAAGAAGAGATTTCCCTCTTTAGGAGGAATGTTGTCACACCATAGTGGGTTAGCATATAGGTTATAGCTTCCAAGGCAAGCTATCCCGTCATTTTCACCACTAGGTTCATTAGGAGTGTTTAAATCATCTTCAAACAAGACATTATTCCTAAAAAGAGTGTGATCTACCTCACGGACAGATTTGGAACAAGAAAGTTCCTCACTCTCTAAATGATCAATATCAAGTTTCAAGGATGTTTCAAACACAATATTACCCCAAGAAGAGCTCTCGGGTTCATTCTCACTTTGTTGACCAACATTTTCAAATATTTCACTCACTTGAGTCCTATTAAGCACATCACACACATACTCAAGTGGTGGGTAATTTTCACACATAAGTTGATCAACACAAATTTCAGAAGATAACGTACTTTCATTCAACATAATGGTTTCAACACTAGGTGGACATAAATCGATCTTACAAGAAGAGTCTATTCGGTCATCAATAGGATCAACTAGTGTATCCACACTCACAACATGTACATCATCATCAAGTGGCAAAGAAACAATACACTCACATATAGGCAAGCTACAACTCACACTCAATGGGCTACTAGCCGCACAATTATCATTCACATGTACAAAAGTGTAAGAGTTTGCCATTTTACCTTGAAGTCCTTGAGTAGATTCTTCTTTGTCATGGTGTGAAGGTCCTCCAAAGGTTTGGGCAGCAACTTCCCTTTGGCATTGTTCTTCTTCGCTTGCCATGTTGGTACCTACACAAATGTCCTTAGAAATAGAAGGACAACCAATGTTAGTATAGTTTGGTGGTAATCCCCTCACTTCGCTCAACACAACCCCTCCTTTTTCCACTCTCGGATTACCACCTTTCACTCCCTTACTCCTCTCAATCTTTTGTCTCTCATAATAAGTTGAATTGGAGTAGGTAGGAACTTCTTTTTGCGGCCCGGGCAGAATGTACGTCTCAAGGCAATTTCCCCATCGGTCTCTTATAATATTAGGCCAATTTTGCATATTTGGAACTTTATGTTGTGCAAACCAATCGGCGCCCAAGCTCACATAACCATAGGTTATGGGAAAAACATCACACCACACCTCCTCATGGTAATTAAATTGGGAGAAGACAACCTTTACCCTCTCGGTAACCTTAAACCCGTCCAAGAAGTATGGAACAAGTAAAGGCTCGCAAAATAACCCCAAGTAATCAACCATGGATGGAACAATGTAGTTTCTATAGTACCTATCATTTAACACAACGAGGCAGCCCGGTATCCCACAAATGGTCACCTTTCCGGAGTGTACACTCCTTCTCGGATCAACATTGTAAAGCACATGAGTACCCTTCGGTTTTGGAGATGCATACTCTCTTCTTCTCATTGGAAAACCTACACTATTGCTAGTATAACCATTCACACTATATCGACCTTGATAAGAAGTACTACAAGGTGGAGAATATGAATCTTCACACTCCTCACGTGTACTCTCATCATAGCTCTCATAAGGTTTGCGAACGAAAGGGTTATACCTAACACCAAATCTAGGTTCGGAGTGGGGAGTGCGAGACTCCTCACATGTCCCAACTTCATCATAAGATCCATCACGAGGTCCTACATCATCTCCAAAGTCACCATAAGCACTAGGCACTTCATTCACCTCATTTTCTCCCTCAAAACCGTAACTTTCAAATCTGCCTATGTTTTGATCATGACTATTTTCATAGCCTCCGCAATCTCCCTCAACTTCGTAGCCATAAAAACCCTCACTACAATCATAGTCTCCCATATTGCAGTCACAATAATCCCCGGCTATCGAAGACATGTTCCCCTTATATCACCCTTTAAACCTACAAAATGAACAAACAAGATTAGTAGTAAAGCTCCTCACCAACACTCGTATACACTCACCTTTGTGATCCTCACAATTGGAGCGGCGAATATTGAAAGTTGCTTATACTCCGGTAGTCAATAGGATGTCAATTCTACTTGGCGGCCGGAATAGATTCTTGTTTGATCGACTCAAGACACAAAAATAAAATTCACTTACGAACTTGAAACAAAGAAGTTACTACGAGTTAAAAATGAGAAAAGCACACAAACAACGAAGACACGAAGAAACGGATTCAATAATTAATCTACAACTAAGTAGGTGATTACTAGTTGTTAATTAATTCTAGAATCAAGACATGAAACTAATGAAACAATAAGATGAAACTAAGAATCTAAAATTTTGAGCTCGAAAATATTGCGTGAACAGTAGCAGTGATGACATGGCAGTCACGTATTGGTTTCGGTCCCACACAACTTTTGTTGTCCAATTTCAAGTCTTGGCCAATTTTTTTTTCAATTTGGACTTTGGTGGAATTTGTTTAAGGGGGGGGGGGGGGGGGGAATTCAAACAAGTCTTGGAGCCCTTTTCAATTTCAAGTTTTCAAGACTTGACTTTATTGTACTTCTCCTTAAAACATGGATCCGTAAATCATGGAAAAGTGTTGGAAAGTGGTTGAGACTTGATTGATAGGTCTTTGTTGGTTGTAGTGTCTTTCAAGACTAACAAATAATACACCTTTTTCCTTCAACTTTTTGGATTTAGCATTCACTTTATCTTCAACAATATATGAAGGTGGTGATGAACATCAAGAACAACAACAACAACAAGAAGAACTACAACAATAATCCTCAAGAACACCAACAATTTTTCACACGGCCAACTCCAATCCACAATAACAATACCTCCAACACTTGGCCAAGACAACCACAACTTCAACAAAAATGGTTTTCAATCCACCAATTAACAACAATATCACGTGGCCAAGCTTATAACAACAACAAGATGAAAACCACAAGGCCAAAACAGTTCACCACAACAAGGTCAACAATCTCACGGCTAAGACCACAAGGATAGCAACAACAATCGACTAAGTCCCCTTTGTGTTGTGTTTTCGATTTTACAAATGGTGAAAGGTGTGATGAACAACAAGAATACAACAACAACCTTTCAAGATCTACAACACCACCACAACACAAGGCCTTCAACTCGGTCAAGGCTAGAACAACAACAACATCCAATCGGCCACACTTGTTCACAACAATAATATTAACAATTCAAGCTCAAGTTTGGATCGACTCAAAGTGTTAGTGAGGAACAAAACTAACACTACAAACACACAAGACAAGTAAAATACTCCTAGACCTAGACTCAAGAACAAATCTCGGCCAAGAACACCACAAGAACACAATTTCGGCCAAGACAACAACAATGGACAGATTGCAATTTTCTGAAATTTTCAGATTTCAACTTTTTTTTTTTTTGTAGTTTTCAAGTCTCAAGCCCAAGATTGATCTTGTTAGAACAAAATCAAAGATGGCTTTGATACCAAATGATACGGGAAATACAAGGGAAGCACGAAACAACCACCAAATCAGTCCACTAATCTTAAGGATTCGAGGACCAAGATGGAGACCTCACTCGGATTCGCTACCAACAACAAGAATACAAGATTCAAGAGTATATTTTAACACCAAAAACAGTACCAAAACGTGATGAACAAGATGAACAACAATAATACAAGTTTCGGATTCAACGAAGACCCAAAACAGTCCACTACGACAACACATACACGATTGCAAGAAAAATAAAGATAGATAGTGAGACCAAGATTATTACAAGATTAAGAACTAAAGAGTATATTAAACTCAAAAACCCCTAATGAATGTAACAATCAAAACCACACTCTTACGGTGACCACCAAGGGAACAAACTCGCCTCAAGATCTACCGTTTCCAAGCAAAGAACAATGTTAGCTTTTCCAAGCCCTATACTAGAATTACACTAAGTTGGTCTACTCTCAAGAGAGAGGATTTTAAGAGTCTCAAAATCTCATTTTTTCATCAACCAAAAACTAAGTGAAAATAAGACTAAGGGGCCTATTTATAGTGTATTACAAAAGAAGACAAAAAGACCATATTACCCTTAATGAGAGGGGCGGCCTTGGTGTGTTGGAAGACAATATGAATTGTCCAAAATGCCCCTTAGGCTAAGTGACCGAAATGCCCTTAGTAAAGGCACCAAAACCGTGAACCAACAAAGGTGGTCCAAATTCGAGAGTCCTTAAGTCTTCAAGGCTCCAATCAATCTTCCACACTTGGGTTTGGTCAATGGTAGGCTAAAAACATCCCCTCCAAGTATGATCCCATGCCCTCCATGTGACCAAAGCTTGATTCTTCACATTGTGACTTCGAATGAGGTCGTCAAAAGCTAAGGCGGTCATTATTCTTATATCAAAGGATCCATGTTTTAAGGAGAAGTACAATAAAGTCAAGTCTTGAAAACTTGAAATTGAAAAGGGCTCCAAGACTTGTTTGAATTTCCCTCCTTAAACAAATTCCACCAAAGTCCAAATTGAAAAATTGACCAAGACTTGAAATTGGACAACAAAAGTTGTGTGGGACCGAAACCAATACGTGACTGCCATGTCATCACTGCTACTGTTCACGCAATATTTCCGAGCTCAAAATTTTAGATTCTTAGTTTCATCTTATTGTTTCATTAGTTTCATGTCTTGATTCTAGAATTAATTAACAACTAGTAATCACCTACTTAGTTGTAGATTAATTATTGAATCCGTTTCTTCGTGTCTTCGTTGTTTGTGTGCTTTTCTCATTTTTTAACTCGTAGTAACTTCTTTGTTTCAAGTTCGTAAGTGAATTTTATTTTTGTGTCTTGAGTCGATCAAACAAGAATCTATTCCGGCCACCAAGTAGAATTGACATCCTATTGACTACCGGAGTATAAACAACCTTTCAATATTTGCCGCTCCAATTGTGAGAATCACAAAGGTGAGTGAATACGAGTGTTAGTGAGAAGTTTTTTACTACTAATCTTGTTTGTTCATTTTGTAGGTTTAAAAGGTGATATAAGGGGAATATGTCTTCGATAGCCGGGGATTATTGTGACTACAACATGGGAGACTATGATTGTAGTGAAGGGTTTTATGGCTACGAAGTTGAGGGAGATTGCGGAGGCTATGAAAATAGCCATGATCGAGACTTGGGCAGATTTGAAAGTTACTGTTTTAAGGGAGAAAATGAGGTGAATGAAGTGCCTAGTGCTTATGGTAACTTTGGAGATGATGTAGGACCTCGTGATGGATCTTATGATGATGTTGGGGCATGTGAGTAGTCTTACACTTCTTACTCCGAACCTAGATTTGGTGTTAGGTATAACCCTTTTGTTTGCAAAGCTTATGAGAGCTATGATGAGGGTACACGTGAGGAGTATGAAGATCCATATTCTCCACCTTGTAGTACTTCTTATCAAAGTCGATATAGTGTGAATGGTTATACTAGCTCTAGTGGAGGTTGTCCAATGAGAAGAAGAGGGTATGCATCTCCAAAACTAAGGGGTGCTCGTATGCCTTACAATGTAGATCCAAGAAGGAGTGTACACTCCGGAAAGGTGACCATGTGTGGGATACCGGGCTGCCTCATTGAGCTAAATGATAGGTACCATAGAAACTACATCGTTCCATCCATGGTTGACTACTTGGGGTTGTTTCGTGAGCCTTTACTTATTCCATACTTCTTGGACGGGTTTAAGGTTACCGAGAGGGTCAAGGTTGTCTTCTCCCAATTTGAATACCATGAGGAGGTGTGGTGCGATATTCTTTCATTGACATACGGTCATGTATGCTTAGGTGCCAATTGGTTTGCACAACATAGAGTTCCAAACGTGCAAAATTGGCCAAATATTATAAGAGACCAGTGGGGGAATCGCCTCGTGACTTACTTGCTGCCTAAGCCACGAAGAGAAATGCCTACCTACTCCAATCCGAATTATTATGAGAGACAAAAGATTGAGAGGAGTAAGGGAGTGCAGGGTGGTAATCCAAGAGTGGAAAAAGGAGAGGTTGTGTGGAGCAAAGTAAGAGGATTACCCCCAAACTATGCTAACATTGGTTGTCCTTCTATTTCTAAGGACATTTGTGTAGGTACCAACATGGCAAGCGAAGAAGAACAATGCCAAAAGGAAGTTGCTGCCCAAACTTTTGGAGGACCTTCACACCATGACAAAGAAGAATCTACTCAAGGACTTCAAGGTAAAATGGCAAACTCTTACACTTTTGTACATGTGAATGATAATTGTGTGGCTAGTAGCCCATTGAGTGTGAGTTGTAGCTTGCCTATATGTGAGTGTATTGTTTCTTTGCCACTTGATGATGATGTACATGTTGTGAGTGTGGATACACTAGTTGATCCTATTGATGACCGAATAGACTCTTCTTGTAAGATCGATTTATGTCCACCTAGTGTTGAAACCATTATGTTGAATGAAAGTACGTTATCTTCTGAAATTTGTGTTGATCAACTTATGTGTGAAAATTACCCACCACTTGAGGATGTGTATGATGTAATTAATGAACCTCAAGTATGTGATGATGTTGAAAATGTTGATCAAAGTGAGAATGAACCCGAGAGCTCTTCTTGGGGTAATGTTGTGTTTGAAACATCCTTGAAACTTGATGTTGATCATTTAGAGAGTGAGGAACTTGCTTGTTCCAAATCTGTCCGTGAGGTAGATCACACTCTTTTTATGTATAATGTCTTGTTTGAAGATGATTTAAACACTCCTAATGAACCTAGTGGTGAAAATGATGGTATAGCTTGCCTTGGAAGCTATAGCCTATATGCTAACCCACTATGGTGTGACAACATTCCTCCTAGAGAGGGAAATCTCTTCTTGGAAGATGAGAGAACTCTTAAGGGTAAGGAATGTGTAGTTGCGGAAGCTACTTCTTCTTCTACATTGTGTGATTTCATTATTGAGAGTACTCATGGTGATTATTGGGAAACTAATAGTGAGTACACACATGAGAGCACCTTAGTAGAAGCCGATTTGAGTGATACCTTTCTCTACTCTCTATTTGCTTTGGATGATATGTATGTTATTGTAGAAAGTATGTCATTTAGTTTGGGTGTAGACCACGGGAAAGGGGTAAAATGACCCATCCGCCCTTGCTTCTTGTGCCAACCTTGAAGAGTAGTTTATTACACATTAAGACCTCTCTTCACACATAAAAACGTTTAGGTCCTTGGTTGGTTCAATCATCAACTCACACACGGCCATTTGCATGAACAAAGCTTGGAGTTTTTGTAATTCCCGAGCTTGGCTTCGTGTGAAAGGCCGTGTACCTGTGGAGGCTGCCCCAACCGTATCATCCTCTCCATCTTGAGAGGAATTTGACCTCAAATTCAGCATTTGGTCATCTTCAACCGCATCCACGAGGGAGAGATCACCAACGTTGAAAGTGTTGTGCACTTGATATTCCGGTGGAAGGTCAATCTTGTAGGCGTTGTCATTGATTCTCTCAAGTACTTGGAAAGGACCATCACCCCTTGGCAGCAATTTGGACTTCCTTTGAGCTGGAAACCGATCCTTTCGAAGATGCACCCACACCCAATCTCCGGGTTCAAGCACAAGCCTTCTTCTCCCTTTGTTTACCCTTTTTGCAACCTCTTGGTTCTTCTTTTCAAGCTTGATCCGCACCGTCTCATGCATTTTCTTCATTGCCTCGGCTCTTTTATTTCCATCTAAGCTGGTCATGAGATCACTAGACAAAGGAGTGAGATCTAAAGGGGTAAGGGGATTCAGGTCGTAAACACATTCAAAGGGAGTCATTCCCGTGCTCGAATGTATTACCCGGTTGTATGCAAATTCCACCAAGGGTAGGTGATCTTCCCATGAAGTCAGTTTACCTTTAACCATAGAACGTAGCATAGACCCTAAGGTTCTATTTACTACCTCCGTTTGGCCATCGGTTTGTGGGTGGCAAGACGTGGAGAAAAGTAACTTCGTCCCAAGCCTACCCCACATGGACTTCCAAAAGAGACTTAGGAACTTGGAGTCCCTATCGCTCACAATAGTCCTCGGTACCCCGTGAAGCTTTACAACATGTTCAACAAATAATGAAGCTACACTACGAGCATCCTCGGTTTTAGCACATGGAATAAAATGAGCCATTTTAGAGAATCTATCAACAATAACAAAAATGCTATCTCGGCCCTTTCTAGTCCTTGGCAGCCCCAAAACAAAATCCATCGAAATGTCCAACCAAGGTCTAAGGGGAGTAGGGAGTGGGGTGTATAATCCTTGAGGTAGGAGACGAGATTTCGCACTCCGGCAGGCCATGCATTGACTACAAATTTTAGTGACGTCTTTGCACATTTTGGGCCAATAGAAGTTCTCCTCTAAGATTCCGAGGGTCTTGTCTACCCTAAAGTGCCCCATGAGGCCTCCGTCATGGGCCTCCCTCACAAATAATTCCCTCCAAGAACTAGAAGGAACACACAACCTCCTCCCTTTGAACAAATACCCATCAAACCGAGAGTAGGAGGAATGGTCATTCTCCTTAAGCCAACGGTCCCTTCCCCACTCTTCGCATTCCCTAAAAATAGGAGCAAAGGTAGGATCCTCGGGATACAACAACCGCAAGCTCTCAAAACCCATCAATTTCGAAGACAAGGTAGCAACAAGCACATGCTTCCTAGACAAGGCATCGGCAACAACATTTTCCTTTCCCCTTTTGTAATCAATTACATAAGGGAAAGTCTTGATGAACTCAATCCACTTAGCATGACGCCTATTCAACTTGTCTTGGCTCTTAAGGTGTTTCAACGACTCATGATCCGTTCGTATCACAAACTCCTTAGGCCACAAATAATGTTGCCAATTTCCCAAAGCTCTAACAAGGGCGTACAACTCCAAATCATAAGTTGAGTAATTAAGAGTTGCCCCTTTGAGCTTTTCACTGAAATAAGCAACGGGCTTACCTTCTTGCATCAAAACCGCCCCGATGCCAACCTTACTAGCATCACACTCTACTTCAAACATCTTATCAAAATCGGGCAATTACAATAAAGGCGCCGAGATGAGCGTAGCTTTCAAGGCCTCAAAAGCCCTAGCCTGCTCATCACCCCATTTAAAGGGTCCGTCCTTTCTAATTACCTCGGTCAAGGGGGCTGCTATGGAACTAAATCCTTTGACAAACCTCCTATAAAAGCTTGCCAACCCGTGGAAACTTCGGATTTCTCCAATAGTTTTAGGGGTCGGCCAACTTCGAATAGAGTCTATCTTGGAATCGTCCACTTCCACACCCCTTGAGCTCACGACAAAACCCAAGAATATAACCTTATCAACACCAAAAGAACACTTCTCCATGTTAGCATACAGCTTCTCCTTTCGGAGCACATCAAACACACATCTCAAATGCATTACATGATCATCAATAGATTTACTATACACCAACACATCATCAAAGTAAACCACCACAAACTTTCCAATATAAGGCTTCATTACATGATTCATTAGCCTCATAAAGGTGCTAGGAGCATTGGTAAGGCCTGATACAAGATCAAACCAACAACACCAAGAGCTACAAGTAGGTTCGGATTTCAGTCCAACAACACAAGAATAACAAGTTCCATTTTCAGTTTTCAGCACACAACAAGAGAGCAAATAGATGAACAAGAATGCTAGTGAATCGAAAGTAGCCCCACACGGCTTCACTAGTCTTTAAAGATAACAAAATTAACAACAACAACAACAACAAGATAAAGAAAAGATAGATAACTTGACATATAACATTCAAGATACTAAGAACCCTAACATCAAGAGAGGACCCTAAGTCTAGAGAATGTAAACACCAAGTTCTTACAAGGACCAAGAGGCACTCAAAGACCCCAAAACCCTTGTTTCTAGCCAAAGATACAACACAAGTATTCCTCTACTTGTGAGATGTTGGAGGCGGCTCCAAGAGTGGAAGAGAGAGGAAATGTTGTGATATTTTAGGTTACAAAATCAGATTTCAAAAACTATCTAATAACTCTCTCACATCTTCTATTTATACTACAAAAGGAAAGGGGTAAAATGACTCATCCGCCCTTGCTTCTTGTGCCAACCTTGGAGAGTAGTTTATTACACATTAGGACCCCTCTTCACACATAAAAACGTTTAAGTCCTTGGTTGGTTCAATCACCAACTCACACACGGCCATTTGCATGAACAAAGCTTGGAGTTTTTGTAATTCCCGAGCTTGGCTTCGTGTGAAAGGCCGTGTGGCTGTCCTAACCGTATCATCCTCTCCATCTTGAGAGGAATTTGGCCTCAAATTCAGCATTTGGTCATCTTCAACCGCATCCACGAGGGAGAGATCACCAACGTTGAAAGTGTTGTGCACTTGATATTCCGGTGGAAGGTCAATCTTGTAGGCGTTGTCATTGATCCTCTCAAGTACTTGGAAAGGACCATCACCCCTTGGCAGCAATTTGGACTTCCTATGAGCTGGAAACCGGTCTTTTCGAAGATGCACCCACACCCAATCTCCGGGTTCAAGCACAAGCCTTCTTCTCCCTTTGTTTGCCCTTTTGGCAATCTCTTGATTCTTCTTTTCAAGCTTGATCCGCACCGTCTCATGCATTTTCTTCATTGCCTCGGCTCTTTTGTTTCCATCTAAGCTGGTCATGAGATCACTAGACAAAGGAGTGAGATCTAAAGGGGTAAGGGGATTCAGGCCGTAAACACATTCAAAGGGAGTCATTCCCGTGCTCGAATGTATTACCCGGTTGTAGGCAAATTCCACTAAGGGTAGGTGATCTTCCCATGAAGTCAGTTTACCTTTAACCATAGAACGTAGCATAGACCCTAAGGTTCTATTTACTACCTCCGTTTGGCCATCGGTTTGTGGGTGGCAAGACGTGGAGAAAAGTAACTTCGTTCCAAGCCTACCCCACATGGACTTCCAAAAGAGACTTAGGAACTTGGAGTCCCTATCGCTCACAATAGTCCTCGGTACCCCGTGAAGCTTGACAACATGTTCAACAAATAATGAAGCTACACTACTAGCATCCTCGGTTTTAGTACATGGAATAAAATGAGCCATTTTAGAGAATCTATCAACAATAACAAAAATGCTATCTCGGCCCTTTCTAGTCCTTGGCAGCCCCAAAACAAAATCCATCGAGATGTCCAACCAAGGCCTAAGGGGAGTAGGGAGTGGGGTGTATAATCCTTGGGGTAAGAGACGAGATTTCGCACTCCGGCAGGCCACGCATTGACTACAAATTTTAGTGACGTCTTTGCGCATTTTGGGCCAATAGAAGTTCTCCTCTAAGATTCCGAGGGTCTTGTCTACCCCAAAGTGACCCATGAGGCCTCCGTCATGGGCCTCCCTTACAAATAATTCCCTCCAAGAACTAGAAGGAACACACAACCTCCTCCCTTTGAACAAATACCCATCGAACCGAGAGTAGGAGGAATGGTTATTCTCCTTGAGCCAACGGTCCCTTCCCCACTCTTCGCATTCCCTAAAAATAGGAGCAAAGGTAGGATCCTCGGGATACAACGGCCGCAAGCTCTCAAAACCCATCAATTTCGAAGACAAGGTAGCAACAAGCACATGCTTCCTAGACAAGGCATCGGCAACAACATTTTCCTTTCCCCTTTTGTAATGAATTACATAAGGGAAAGTCTCGATGAACTCAATCCACTTAGCATGACGCCTATTCAACTTGTCTTGGCTCTTAAGGTGTTTCAACGACTCATGATCCGTTCGTATCACAAACTCCTTAGGCCACAAATAATGTTGCCAATTTCCCAAAGCTCTAACAAGGGCGTACAACTCCAAATCATAAGTTGAGTAATTAAGAGTTGCCCCTTTGAGCTTTTCACTGAAATAAGCAACGGGCTTACCTTCTTGCATCAAAACAGCCCCGATACCAACTTTACTAGCATCACACTCTATTTCAAACATCTTATCAAAATCGGGCAATTGCAATAAAGGCGCCGAGATGAGCGTAGCTTTCAAGGCCTCAAAAGCCCTAGCTTGCTCATCACCCCATTTAAAGGGTCCGTCCTTTCTAATTACCTCGGTCAAGGGGGCTGCTATGGAACTAAATCCTTTGACAAACCTCCTATAAAAGCTTGCCAACCCGTGGAAACTTCGGATTTCTCCAATAGTTTTAGGGGTCGGCCAACTTCGGATAGAGTCTATCTTGGAATCGTCCACTTCCACACCCCGTGAGCTCACGACAAAACCCAAGAATATAACTTTATCAACACCAAAAGAACACTTCTCCATGTTGGCATACAGCTTCTCCTTTCGGAGCACATCAAACACACATCTCAAATGCATTACATGATCATTAATAGATTTACTATACACCAACACATCATCAAAGTAAACCACCACAAACTTTCCAATATAAGGCTTCATTACATGATTCATTAGCCTCATAAATGTGCTAGGAGCATTGGTAAGGCCGAAGGGCATGACCAGCCACTCATATAGACCGAATTTGGTCTTGAATGCGGTCTTCCACTCATCACCGGGTTGCATGCGAATTTGGTGATAGCCGCTCCTAAGGTCCACTTTAGAAAACAAACAAGATCCGTGGAGCTCATCTAACATATCATCTAGTCTAGGAATTGGATGACGATACCTTATAGTGATTTTGTTGATGGCTCTACAATCGACGCACATGCGCCAAGTTCCGTCCTTCTTTGGTACCAAAAGCACCGGAACAGCACACGGACTCATGCTTTCCTTGATGTATCCCTTGTTGAGAAGCTCCTCAACTTGCCTCTCAAGCTCCTTAGTGTCCATGGGATTGCTCCTATAGGACGGTTTGTTTGGAAGTTGTGAACCCGGCACCAAATCAATTTGGTGCTCAATTCCCCGAAGTGGGGGCAATCCTTGCGGAAGTTCTTGAGGAAATACATCTTCATACTCCTGCAACGCACAAGAAATCAAAGGGGAAATGGAAGAATTAGTGGGGTTAGTATTAAAACAATGGGCCAACAGTAACATCGGCTTGTTTTCATCATGGTCCACGAAGAGTTCTTTCCTCCTAGCCAACATCACTACGTTTTCCATCTCCTTTGTGGTTGGGACAGATTCGGATGGCCCTACTTCCTCACCTACGGCATCCCCCCCCTTTTCTCCTTTCCCGGTTTCCTTTCCCTTTCCTTTTAACTCTCTCATCTTTTGATGCCACTCATGTACTTGGGAGGGTGAAAGAGGGTGAAGTGTGACCTTTCGGCCATCCTTCTCAAGCGTATACCGGTTGGACCTCCCATCGTGTTTAGTAGACCTATCATATTGCCATGGTCTACCTAACAACAAGTGACATGCTTGCATTGGGATCACGTCACAAAGCACTTCATCGTGGTAGTTTCCTACCTTAAACCGAATCACACATTGCCTTGCGACCCTTAATTCACCACAATCGTTCAACCATTGTAGCTTGTAAGGACTAGTGTGTGGTGTAGTTGGCAGCTTCAAGAAATTTACCATAGCTTGGCTCGCAACATTCGTACAACTACCACTATCAATCACCAAGGTGCACACACTCCCCTTTACAAGACACTTAGTATGGAATAGATTTTCCCTTTGACTCGGGTCATCTATCGCCTTACTAATCATGACACGTCTAACCACAAAGTTAGGAACCACACACTCCCCTTCTTGTGGATAGGCATCTTCACTACCATCTAATTCATCATCATTCGGCCCATTTTCAGCTTCCTCTCCATCTTGAGGCTCGGCCTCATCCTCCCCCCTTTCGGAAACCACCTCCTCACCAAGGTAGTACACTTTCCCTTCTCGTAGGATCACATTGCGCCGGTTAGGACATTCATTGGCCTTATGCTCCCAACCTTGGCACTTGAAGCATTGGAATCCCTTTGGGTTGGGATATTTGTGAGCCTCCGGTTTCGGAGGGAATTTAGGGACTGTTTTGGACTCGTAGTGGACTGTTTTGGACTCGGGCAGCTTCGTAGGGGCGGGTTGGTCCTTGTTTTTGGGCCAACCCGAGGGAGCTTGTACCCTTGCCTTGAAGGATGATCTCTCCTTAAGTTCCCTTTCAATCTCTAGGGCCGCTTGGAATATACCGTCGATGGTTTCAAACCGATGAAGGGTCAAATGAGTGGAGATCTCTTTGTTCAACCCACACTTGAACCGGATGATGTCATGACTGATTTGCTCCCCACGATGATCAAGTTTCAACATGAGTTGTTGGAACTCGTCAAAATAGGCCATCACACTCTTGCCCCCTTGCCGCAAGCCATATAACCTAGCAAGCAACTCATGACGATATCTCTCGGGAAGGTATCGTTGTCTCATCAAATACCTCAACCGAAACCAAGGTGGTGGCTGCCCATCGACTAATTCATTACCAAATCGTTTAACATACTCCCACCAAGTGTTAGCATAGCCCTCGAGGTGAGCTATAGCGTAGCAACTCTTCTTTTCGTCCGAGATGTCATTAACTTGGAAAACTTTGTCACAAGCCGATTCCCAAGTTAAGTAGGCCTCGGGATCACTTTCACCCTTAAAGATGGGTAGGCTCAACTTGATGGTGTTGATGCCTACGTCTCTCTCTTGGTGTCGGTTTCCCCTATCTCCATACCCCCGGTATCTCCTAGGTTCTCCTCGACCCCCTCTTAACTCCTCCTCCCTCATATAAGCATCATCAAAGGCTCCATCTCCTTCATACTCCCCTCTACCGTATCCTTCAAAGTGGGCTGGTCGGCCTTGGCCGTTTTGAGTCGGAGGATTTGGAATTTGCGGTCTTTGGGTTAATGGAGCTTGGAATGGAAGGTTCGGATTTAGTGGAGGTACTTGTCGTCCAAATCCCTCTTGTGGAATTGGAGGGGCTTGGAAATGTAGTGGTCTAGTGGAGTCTCGGTTTGGAGGAAAATAGGTAGTTTGACTTGCGGTATTTAGTGGAGCTTGGGGTGCATTTAGCATTTGGTGGACTGTTTCGGGGGTGATGGTTGCGGAGGAGGTCCTATCATGACCATTGGTAGATACGTGTAGAGGAGTAGAAGGACGAGAGTTCCTTTGACTCTCCACTTGTTCTAATCTCCCACTAATAGTCGACACTTCCCCCTTTATGGCTGCCAAGTCCCCTCTCACGGCCCCAAATTCAGAATTCAACCTTTCAAGTGTCCGGGTAACGGCCTCAAGAGTGACCCTCATAGAATCAAGGGCATTAGTATCCGCATTATGAGACGTAGCTCCTTCCATTGTCAAGATATTATCCGCTTTAGTTCACCACAAGTTCGTGTTCCACAAGTGTTGTATAATTGGCTAGTAACCGTGAAATTTTCAAGGTATGAGTGAGCTCTTATCCGGAATGGATTCTTGTTTGAAGACTCAAAGAATTCTTGCCGGACTAGAATCAAAAATCAGCAACTCATTCAAACGAATAAAAGCACTCAAATAATCGTTGACACGAACAAACGGTTCAAGGAACTAGTTGACAACCTAGTAGGAATGTACTAGTTTGTTAATTAGTTCTAGGACCAATTAAGGGAAACCAAGGATCAACAATTTGCAACCAAAGAATATCCTAAGTTGAGCTTATAGTGACGTGGCAGCATGCAATGGTTCCACCCGTTCCTCTTATCTTTTTTTTTTTTTTTTTTGTTTTGTGTTAATATTCACACAACTTGTTATAGTTTGCAAAATGTTTTGGTGGGAAAAATAAAATCTTGTAGTCTTCAACCTTTTCAAACTCAAGAAAGTGGTGTTTGGTTGACCAATCCCACAAAACAAGGCTCCTTGAATTAGGGAAAAGTGATTGACAAGACTAGAGGGTGAGGGGTGCAAGTCTTTCACAACAACTTTATAACTTGTCTTACAACTTGAGCACACAACAAGATGAACAAGATGAACAAGTTCAAAAGATGAACACCTCAACAAACTTCATCAACTTCTTTAGCACATAACACATAACCACCGATTTTTTTTCTTTTGCTCATCAACAACATACAACCTTCGGCCACTTCAAGTCACTACTCAATGTTCAAGTTTTCAAGCTCAACTTTCGGACCTAGACACCTTAGTGTTGGTGAGAAAGAAACCAACACTAGAAACTCACTAAACAAGCAAAATAACGCCTAGGTCTAGACATGCAACATCATTCTCGGGTTTCAACCTTTAATGGACAGATTTTTCAGAACTTCCCTTTGGTATTGCTTGTTTAGACCGTGAACTAGCCCAAGATGGGTTATGTTGGAACACAACCGGTCTGGCTTTGATACCAAATGATACAAGATCAAACCAACAACACCAAGAGCTACAAGTAGGTTCGGATTTCAGTCCAACAACACAAGAATAACAAGTTCCATTTTCAGTTTTCAGCACACAACAAGAGAGCAAATAGATGAACAAGAATGCTAGTGAATCGAAAGTAGCCCCACACGGCTTCACTAGTCTTTAAAGATAACAAAATTAACAACAACAACAACAACAAGATAAAGAAAAGATAGATAACTTGACATATAACATTCAAGATACTAAGAACCCTAACATCAAGAGAGGACCCTAAGTCTAGAGAATGTAAACACCAAGTTCTTACAAGGACCAAGAGGCACTCAAAGACCCCAAAACCCTTGTTTCTAGCCAAAGATACAACACAAGTATTCCTCTACTTGTGAGATGTTGGAGGCGGCTCCAAGAGTGGAAGAGAGAGGAAATGTTGTGATATTTTAGGTTACAAAATCAGATTTCAAAAACTATCTAATAACTCTCTCACATCTTCTATTTATACTACAAAAGGAAAGGGGTAAAATGACTCATCCGCCCTTGCTTCTTGTGCCAACCTTGGAGAGTAGTTTATTACACATTAGGACCCCTCTTCACACATAAAAACGTTTAAGTCCTTGGTTGGTTCAATCACCAACTCACACACGGCCATTTGCATGAACAAAGCTTGGAGTTTTTGTAATTCCCGAGCTTGGCTTCGTGTGAAAGGCCGTGTGGCTGTCCTAACCGTATCATCCGAAGGGCATGACCAGCCACTCATATAGACCGAATTTGGTCTTGAATGCGGTCTTCCACTCATCACCGGGTTGCATGCGAATTTGGTGATAGTCACTCCTAAGGTCCACTTTAGAAAACAAACAAGATCCGTGGAGCTCATCTAATATATCATCTAGTCTAGGGATTGGATGACGATACCTTATAGTGATTTTGTTGATGGCTCTACAATCGACGCACATGCGCCAAGTTCCGTCCTTCTTCGGTACCAAAAGCACCGGAACAGCACACGGACTCATGCTTTCCTTGATGTATCCCTTGTTGAGAAGCTCCTCAACTTGTCTTTCAAGCTCCTTAGTGTCCATGGGATTGCTCCTATAGGCCGGTTTGTTCGGAAGTTGTGAACCCGGCACCAAATCAATTTGGTGCTCAATTCCCCGAAGTGGGGGCAATCCTTGCGGAAGTCCTTGAGGAAATACATCTTCATACTCCTGCAACACACAAGAAATCAAAGGGGAAATGGAAGAATTAGTGGGGTTAGTATTAAAACAATGGGCCAAAAGTAACATCGGCTTGTTTTCATCATGGTCCACGAAGAGTTCTTTCCTCCTAGCCAACATCACTACGTTTTCCATCTCCCTTGTCGTTGGGACAGCCTCGGATGTCCCTACTTCCTCACCTACGGCATTCCCCCCCTTTTCTCCCTTTCCGAATTCCTTCTCCTTTCCCTTCAACTCTCTCATCTTTTGATGCCACTCATTTACTTGGGAGGGTGAAAGAGGATGAAGTGTGACCTTTCGGCCATCCTTCTCAAGCGTATACCGGTTGGACCTCCCATCGTGTTTAGTAGACCTATCATATTGCCATGGTCTACCTAACAACAAGTGACATGGTTGCATTGGGATCACGTCACAAAGCACTTCATCGTGGTAGTTTCCCACCTTAAACCGAATCACACATTGCCTTGTGACCTTTAATTCACCACAATCGTTCAACCATTGTAGCTTGTAAGGACTAGTGTGTAGTGTAGTTAGTAGCTTCAAGAAATTTACCATAGCATGGCTCGCAACATTTGTACAACTACCACTATCAATCACCAAGGTGCACACACTCCCCTTTACAAGACACTTAGTATGGAATAGATTTTCCCTTTGACTCGGGTCATCTATCGCCTTACTAATCATGACACGTCTAACCACAAAGTTTGGAACCACACACTCCCCTTCTTGTGGATAGACATCTTCACTACCATCTACTTCATCATCATTCGGCCCATTTTCAGCTCCCTCTCCATCTTGAGGCTCGGCCTCATCCTCCCCCCTTTCGGAAACCACCTCCTCACCAAGTGATACGGGACAAATGGCCATCTTATCTTTTGATGACATTGTTGGAGGCCAACACATAGAGACTCAAGACTTGGTCACCTCGGGAAAACAAGAACATGCATGGAGGACCCGTTTTGAGTGCTACTTAAAGCAATCTCGCGTGTGGAAGATTGCTTGGAGAATCTAAGGTTGAGGACTCACGGTTTTGGACCCTAATTAAGGGTATTTTGGACATTACACATGGTGTATTTACACACCATGGCCGCCCCTCTCATTAAGGGCAAAGTGGTCTTTTGTCTTCTTTGTAATACACTATAAATAGGCCCCCTTAGTCTTATTTTCATTAGTTTTCAGATTTTGGAGAATGAAGAATTGAAAACATATTCTCTCTCTTTTGAGAGTGTAACACACTTAGTGGTAGGACTTGGAAAATTCATCTTTAGCATAGGGCTTGGAAAAGCCAATATTGATCTTTGTTTGGAAACGGTAGATCTTGAGGCGAGTCATTCCCTTGGTGGTCACCGTAAGAGTGTGGTGTTGCTATCGTAAGTTCTACGGGTCCTTAGATTTGATATATCTTTGGGTTCTTGGGTCTTATTGTAGTTTATGTCTCACTATCTATCTTTATTTTTCTTGCAAATCGTGGACTGTTTTGGGGTCTTTGTTGAATCCGAAAATTGTGTTATTGTTGTTCATCTTGTTCATCACGTTTTGTGGCTGTTTTGGGTGTCAAATACACCATTGTTATCTCGTATTGTTGTTGTTGTAGTGAATCCGAGAGTGGTCTCCATCTTGGTCCTCAAATCCTTAAGATTAGTGGACTGTTTTTGGAGTGTGTGTGGACTGTTTTGAGACAATTCTTGTGTTCCTTGGAATTCTTGTATCATTTGGTATCAAAGCATGGCTTGATCTTGTTCCTACAAGATCAATCTTGGGCTTGCTTGTTAGAAAATAAACAAAAAAAAAAAAAAAAAATGTTGAAAAGCTGAAAAATTCAGAAAAATTGCAATCTGTCCGTGTTTGTGTTCTTGGCCAAAATCGTGTTCTTGTTGTGTCTTGGCCGAGATTTGTTGTTGTATGTCTAGATCTAATAGTGTTCTTGTTTGTTTTGTTGTTCCTAGTGTTAGTTTTCTTGTCCACTAACACTTTGAGTCTAGATCTAAACTTGAGCTTGAACTTGTTGAAAGGTTGTTGTGAACATAAGCTTGGCCCTTGTGGTGGACTGTTTTGGCCTTGTGGTTTTCATCTTGTTGTTGTTATAAGCTTGGCCACGTGATATTGTTGTTAATTGGTGGATTGAAAACCCTTTTGTTGAAGTTGTAGTTGTCTTGGCCAAGTGTTGGAGATATTGTTATTGTGGATTGGAGTTGGCCGTGTGAAAAATTGTTGGTGTTCTTGAAGATTATTGTTGTAGTTCTTGTTGTTGTTGTTGTTGTTCTTGATGTTCATCACCACCTTCATATATTGTTGAAGATAAAGTGAATGCTAAATCCAAAAAGTTGAAGGAAAAAGGTGTATTATTTGTTAGTCTTGAAAGACACTACAACCAACAAAGACCTATCAATCAAGTCTCAACCACTTTCCAACACTTTTCCATGATTTACGGATCCATGTTTTAAGGAGAAGTACAATAAAGTCAAGTCTTGAAAACTTGAAATTGAAAAGGGCTCCAAGACTTGTTTGAATTTCCCTCCTTAAACAAATTCCACCAAAGTCCAAATTGAAAAATTGACCAAGACTTGAAATTGGACAACAAAAGTTGTGTGGGGCCGAAACCAATACGTGACTGCCATGTCATCACGGCTACTGTTCACGCAATATTTCCGAGCTCAAAAAAAATTTAGATTCTTAGTTTCATCTTATTGTTTCATTAGTTTCATGTCTTGATTCTAGAATTAATTAACAACTAGTAATCACCTACTTAGTTGTAGATTAATTATTGAATCCGTTTCTTCGTGTCTTCGTTGTTTGTGTGCTTTTCTCATTTTTAACTCGTAGTAACTTCTTTGTCTCAAGTTCGTAAGTGAATTTTATTTTTGTGTCTTGAGTCGATCAAACAAGAATCTATTCCGGCCGCCAAGTAGAATTGACATCCTATTGACTACCGGAGTATAAGCAACTTTCAATATTCGCCGCTCCAATTGTGAGAATCACAAAGGTGAGTGTATACGAGTGTTGGTGAGGAGCTTTACTACTAATCTTGTTTGTTCATTTTGTAGGTTTAAAGGGTGATATAAGGGGAACATGTCTTCGATAGCCGGGGATTATTGTGACTACAACATGGGAGACTATGATTGTAGTGAAGGGTTTTATGGCTACGAAGTTGAGGGAGATTGCGGAGGCTATGAAAATAACCATGATCGAGACTTGGGCAGATTTGAAAGTTACTGTTTTGAGGGAGAAAATGAGGTGAATGAAGTGCCTAGTGCTTATGGTGACTTTGGAGATGATGTAGGACCTCGTAATGGATCTTATGATGAAGTTGGGGCATGTGAGGAGTCTTACACTTCTTACTCCGAACCTAGATTGGGTGTTAGGTATAACCCTCTTGTTTGCAAAGCTTATGAGAGCTATGATGAGGGTACACGTGAGGAGTATGAAGATCCATATTCTCCACCTTGTAGTACTTCTTATCAAAGTCGATATAGTGTGAATGGTTATACTAGCTCTAGTGGAGGTTGTCCAATGAGAAGAAGAGGATATGCATCTCCAAAACTAAGGGGTACTCGTATGCCTTACAATGTAGATCCAAGAAGGAGTGTACACTCCGGAAAGGTGACTATTTGTGGGATACCGGGCTGCCTTATGGTGTTGAATGATAGGTACTATGGAAACTACATTTTCCCGTCCATAGTTGATCACTTGGGGTTATTGCGAGAACCTTTACTTGTTCCATACTACTTGGGCGAGTTCAAGGTTACCGAGAGGGTAAAAGTTGTCTTCTCCCAATTTGATTACCATGAGGAGGTGTGGTGCGATGTTTTCTCCTTAACCTACGGTCATATGAGCTTGGGTGCCGATTGGTTTGCACGACATCAAGTTCCTAACGTGAAAAATTGGCCTAATATTGTAAGAGACCGATGGGGAAATTGCCTCGAGACGTACATTCTGCCCGGGCCGCAAAAAGAAGTTCCTACCTACTCCAATTCAAATTATTATGAGAGACAAAAGATTGAGAGGAGTAAGGGAGTGAAAGGTGGTAATCCGAGAGTGGAAAAAGGAGAGGTTGTGTTGAGCGAAGTGAGGGGATTACCACCAAACCGTGCTAACATTGGTTGTCCTTCCATTTCTAAGGACATTTGTGTAGGTACCAACATGGCAAGCGAAGGCGAACAATGCCAAAAGGAAGTTGCTGCCCAAGCTTGTGGAGGACCTTCACCTCACGGCAAGGAAGAGTCTACTCAAGATCTTAAAGGTAAAATAGCTAACTCTTACACTTTAGTGCATGTGAATGACAATTGTGTGGCTAGTAAGCCATTGAGTGTGAGTAGTAGCTTACTTATTTATGAGTCTAATGATTCCTTGCCTCTTGTTGATGATGTACATATTGAGAGTTTGGATACACTAGTTGATCCTATTGATGACGAAATTGACTCTTCTTGTAAGATCAATTTATGCCCACCTAGTGTTGAAGCTTATATGTTGAACGGAAGTACATCGTCTTGTGTAATTGGTGTTGATCAACTTGTTGGTGAAAATTGTTCCCCACTTGAGTATGTGTGTGATGTGCTTAATAGGACTCAAGTGAGTGAAGTATTTAAAAATGTTGGTCAACAAAGTGGGGGTGAACCCGAGATCTCTTCTTGGGGTAATCTTGTGTTTGGAACATCCTTGAAACTTGATATTGATCATTTAGAGTGCGAGGAACTTGCTTATTCCAAATCTGTCCGTGAGGTAGATCACACTCTCTTTAGGTGTAATGTCTTGTTTGAAGATGATTTAAACACTTCTAATGAACCTAGTGGTGAAAATGACGGTATAGCTTGCCTTGGAAGCTATAGCCTATATGCTAACCCACTATGGTGTGACAACATTCCTCCTAAAGAGGGAAATCTCTTCTTGGAAGATGAGAGTACTCTTAAGGGTAAGGAATGTGTAGTTGCGGAAGCTACTCCTTCTTCTACTTTGTGTGATTTCTTTGTTGAGAGTACTCATAGTGATTATTGGGAAACTAGTAGTGAGTACACACATGAGAGCACCTTAGTAGAAGTCGATTTGAGTGATACCTTTCTCTACTCTCTATTTGATTTGGATGATATGTATGTTATTGTAGAGAGTATGTCATTTAGTTTAGGTGTAGACCACGGGAAAGGGAAGTGTTGTCGAGACCCGTGTCTATGGCCACTTTTCCCATTTGACCCCGGTGCCAAATTTAGAAATGGTGATGTTGGTGCACCAAACTTGTTGCTTGGTCAACATGACAAGCAAAGTGTTACTTTTGATGTATCCTATAACCAAATCCTTTGCACATCTTTTATTGAGTTTTTAATATTCATTTCAAAGGATTCTTGGTTATATTGCAAATATGTGCAACCTTGGCATGTTGAGATGATTTGTAATGCTAACCCTAACCCTCATGCCATGAGGAATTTGTATTTGTTTGTCCTCTCTTCGGTTTTGCAAGGTTTGGATTCGAGGTCGAATCCTTTTCAAGAAGGGGAGGATGATACGGGACAAATGGCCATCTTATCTTTTGATGACATTGTTGGAGGCCAACACATAGAGACTCAAGACTTGGTCACCTCGGGAAAACAAGAACATGCATGGAGGACCCGTTTTGAGTGCTACTTAAAGCAATCTCGCGTGTGGAAGATTGCTTGGAGAATCTAAGGTTGAGGACTCACGGTTTTGGACCCTAATTAAGGGTATTTTGGACATTACACATGGTGTATTTACACACCATGGCCGCCCCTCTCATTAAGGGCAAAGTGGTCTTTTGTCTTCTTTGTAATACACTATAAATAGGCCCCCTTAGTCTTATTTTCATTAGTTTTCAGATTTTGGAGAATGAAGAATTGAAAACATATTCTCTCTCTTTTGAGAGTGTAACACACTTAGTGGTAGGACTTGGAAAAGTCATCTTTAGCATAGGGCTTGGAAAAGCCAATATTGATCTTTGTTTGGAAACGGTAGATCTTGAGGCGAGTCATTCCCTTGGTGGTCACCGTAAGAGTGTGGTGTTGCTATCGTAAGTTCTACGGGTCCTTAGATTTGATATATCTTTGGGTTCTTGGGTCTTATTGTAGTTTATGTCTCACTATCTATCTTTATTTTTCTTGCAAATCGTGGACTGTTTTGGGGTCTTTGTTGAATCCGAAAATTGTGTTATTGTTGTTCATCTTGTTCATCACGTTTTGTGGCTGTTTTGGGTGTCAAATACACCATTGTTATCTCGTATTGTTGTTGTTGTAGTGAATCCGAGAGTGGTCTCCATCTTGGTCCTCAAATCCTTAAGATTAGTGGACTGTTTTTGGAGTGTGTGTGGACTGTTTTGAGACAATTCTTGTGTTCCTTGGAATTCTTGTATCACCAAGGTAGTACACTTTCCCTTCTCGTAGGATCACATTGCGCCGGTTCGGACATTCATTGGCCTTAAGGAATGTGTAGTTGCGGAAGCTACTTCTTCTTCTACATTGTGTGATTTCATTATTGAGAGTACTCATGGTGATTATTGGGAAACTAATAGTGAGTACACACATGAGAGCACCTTAGTAGAAGCCGATTTGAGTGATACCTTTCTCTACTCTCTATTTGCTTTGGATGATATGTATGTTATTGTAGAAAGTATGTCATTTAGTTTGGGTGTAGACCACGGGAAAGGGGTAAAATGACCCATCCGCCCTTGCTTCTTGTGCCAACCTTGAAGAGTAGTTTATTACACATTAAGACCTCTCTTCACACATAAAAACGTTTAGGTCCTTGGTTGGTTCAATCACCAACTCACACACGGCCATTTGCATGAACAAAGCTTGGAGTTTTTGTAATTCCCGAGCTTGGCTTCGTGTGAAAGGCCGTGTACCTGTGGAGGCTGCCCCAACCGTATCATCCTCTCCATCTTGAGAGGAATTTGACCTCAAATTCAGCATTTGGTCATCTTCAACCGCATCCACGAGGGAGAGATCACCAACATTGAAAGTGTTGTGCACTTGATATTCCGGTGGAAGGTCAATCTTGTAGGCGTTGTCATTGATTCTCTCAAGTACTTGGAAAGGACCATCACCCCTTGGCAGCAATTTGGACTTCCTTTGAGCTGGAAACCGATCCTTTCGAAGATGCACCCACACCCAATCTCCGGGTTCAAGCACAAGCCTTCTTCTCCCTTTGTTTACCCTTTTTGCAACCTCTTGGTTCTTCTTTTCAAGCTTGATCCGCACCGTCTCATGCATTTTCTTCATTGCCTCGGCTCTTTTATTTCCATCTAAGCTGGTCATGAGATCACTAGACAAAGGAGTGAGATCTAAAGGGGTAAGGGGATTCAGGTCGTAAACACATTCAAAGGGAGTCATTCCCGTGCTCGAATGTATTACCCGGTTGTATGCAAATTCCACCAAGGGTAGGTGATCTTCCCATGAAGTCAGTTTACCTTTAACCATAGAACGTAGCATAGACCCTAAGGTTCTATTTACTACCTCCGTTTGGCCATCGGTTTGTGGGTGGCAAGACGTGGAGAAAAGTAACTTCGTCCCAAGCCTACCCCACATGGACTTCCAAAAGAGACTTAGGAACTTGGAGTCCCTATCGCTCACAATAGTCCTCGGTACCCCGTGAAGCTTTACAACATGTTCAACAAATAATGAAGCTACACTACGAGCATCCTCGGTTTTAGCACATGGAATAAAATGAGCCATTTTAGAGAATCTATCAACAATAACAAAAATGCTATCTCGGCCCTTTCTAGTCCTTGGCAGCCCCAAAACAAAATCCATCGAAATGTTCCACCAAGGTCTAAGGGGAGTAGGGAGTGGGGTGTATAATCCTTGAGGTAGGAGACGAGATTTCGCACTCCGGCAGGCCATGCATTGACTACAAATTTTAGTGACGTCTTTGCACATTTTGGGCCAATAGAAGTTCTCCTCTAAGATTCCGAGGGTCTTGTCTACCCTAAAGTGCCCCATGAGGCCTCCGTCATGGGCCTCCCTCACAAATAATTCCCTCCAAGAACTAGAAGGAACACACAACCTCCTCCCTTTGAACAAATACCCATCGAACCGAGAGTAGGAGGAATGGTCATTCTCCTTAAGCCAACGGTCCCTTCCCCACTCTTCGCATTCCCTAAAAATAGGAGAAAAGGTAGGATCCTCGGGATACAACAACCGCAAGCTCTCAAAACCCATCAATTTCGAAGACAAGGTAGCAACAAGCACATGCTTCCTAGACAAGGCATCGGCAACAACATTTTCCTTTCCCCTTTTGTAATCAATTACATAAGGGAAAGTCTCGATGAACTCAATCCACTTAGCATGACGCCTATTCAACTTGTCTTGGCTCTTAAGGTGTTTCAACGACTCATGATCCGTTCGTATCACAAACTCCTTAGGCCACAAATAATGTTGCCAATTTCCCAAAGCTCTAACAAGGGCGTACAACTCCAAATCATAAGTTGAGTAATTAAGAGTTGCCCCTTTGAGCTTTTCACTGAAATAAGCAACGGGCTTACCTTCTTGCATCAAAACAGCCCCGATGCCAACCTTACTAGCATCACACTCTACTTCAAACATCTTATCAAAATCGGGCAATTGCAATAAAGGCGCCGAGATGAGCGTAGCTTTCAAGGCCTCAAAAGCCCTAGCCTGCTCATCACCCCATTTAAAGGGTCCGTCCTTTCTAATTACCTCGGTCAAGGGGGCTGCTATGGAACTAAATCCTTTGACAAACCTCCTATAAAAGCTTGCCAACCCGTGGAAACTTCGGATTTCTCCAATAGTTTTAGGGGTCGGCCAACTTCGAATAGAGTCTATCTTGGAATCGTCCACTTCCACACCCCTTGAGCTCACGACAAAACCCAAGAATATAACCTTATCAACACCAAAAGAACACTTCTCCATGTTAGCATACAGCTTCTCCTTTCGGAGCACATCAAACACACATCTCAAATGCATTACATGATCATCAATAGATTTACTATACACCAACACATCATCAAAGTAAACCACCACAAACTTTCCAATATAAGGCTTCATTACATGATTCATTAGCCTCATAAAGGTGCTAGGAGCATTGGTAAGGCCGAAGGGCATGACCAGCCACTCATATAGACCGAATTTGGTCTTGAATGCGGTCTTCCACTCATCACCGGGTTGCATGCGAATTTGGTGATAGTCACTCCTAAGGTCCACTTTAGAAAACAAACAAGATCCGTGGAGCTCATCTAACATATCATCTAGTCTAGGGATTGGATGACGATACCTTATAGTGATTTTGTTGATGGCTCTACAATCGACGCACATGCGCCAAGTTCCGTCCTTCTTCGGTACCAAAAGCACCGGAACAGCACACGGACTCATGCTTTCCTTGATGTATCCCTTGTTGAGAAGCTCCTCAACTTGTCTTTCAAGCTCCTTAGTGTCCATGGGATTGCTCCTATAGGCCGGTTTGTTCGGAAGTTGTGAACCCGGCACCAAATCAATTTGGTGCTCAATTCCCCGAAGTGGGGGCAATCCTTGCGGAAGTCCTTGAGGAAATACATCTTCATACTCCTGCAACACACAAGAAATCAAAGGGGAAATGGAAGAATTAGTGGGGTTAGTATTAAAACAATGGGCCAAAAGTAACATCGGCTTGTTTTCATCATGGTCCACGAAGAGTTCTTTCCTCCTAGCCAACATCACTACGTTTTCCATCTCCCTTGTCGTTGGGACAGCCTCGGATGTCCCTACTTCCTCACCTACGGCATTCCCCCTCTTTTCTCCCTTTCCGAATTCCTTCTCCTTTCCCTTCAACTCTCTCATCTTTTGATGCCACTCATTTACTTGGGAGGGTGAAAGAGGATGAAGTGTGACCTTTCGGCCATCCTTCTCAAGCGTATACCGGTTGGACCTCCCATCGTGTTTAGTAGACCTATCATATTGCCATGGTCTACCTAACAACAAGTGACATGGTTGCATTGGGATCACGTCACAAAGCACTTCATCGTGGTAGTTTCCCACCTTAAACCGAATCACACATTGCCTTGTGACCTTTAATTCACCACAATCGTTCAACCATTGTAGCTTGTAAGGACTAGTGTGTAGTGTAGTTAGTAGCTTCAAGAAATTTACCATAGCATGGCTCGCAACATTTGTACAACTACCACTATCAATCACCAAGGTGCACACACTCCCCTTTACAAGACACTTAGTATGGAATAGATTTTCCCTTTGACTCGGGTCATCTATCGCATTACTAATCATGACACGTCTAACCACAAAGTTTGGAACCACACACTCCCCTTCTTGTGGATAGACATCTTCACTACCATCTACTTCATCATCATTCGGCCCATTTTCAGCTCTCTCTCCATCTTGAGGCTCGGCCTCATCCTCCCCCCTTTCGGAAACCACCTCCTCACCAAGGTAGTACACTTTCCCTTCTCGTAGGATCACATTGCGCCGGTTCGGACATTCATTGGCCTTATGCCCCCAACCTTGGCACTTGAAGCATTGGAACCCCTTTGGGTTGGGATATTTGTGAGCCTCCGGTTTCGGAGGGAATTTAGGGACTGTTTTGGACTCGGGCAGCTTCGTAGGGGCGGGTTGGTCCTTGTTTTTGGGCCAACCCGAGGGGGTTTGTACCCTTGCCTTGAAGGATGATCTCTCCTTAAGTTCCCTTTCTATCTCAAGGGACGCTTGGAATATACCGTCAATGGTTTCAAACCGGTGAAGGGTCAAATGAGTGGAGATCTCTTTGTTCAACCCACACTTGAACCGGATGATGTCGTGACTGATTTGCTCCCCACGATGATCAAGTTTCAACATGAGTTGTTGGAACTCGTCAAAATAGGCCATCACACTCTTGCCTCCTTGCCGCAAGCCATATAATCTAGCAAGCAACTGATGACGATATCTCTCGGGAAGGTATCGTTGTCTCATCAAATACCTCAACCGATACCAAGGTGGTGGCTGCCCATCAACTAATTCATTACCAAATCGTTTAACATACTCCCACCAAGTGTTAGCATAGCCCTCGAGGTGAGCTATAGTGTAGCAACTCTTCTTTTCTTCCGAGATATCATTAACTTGGGAAAACTTTGTCACAAGCCGATTCCCAAGTTAAGTAGGTCTCGGGGTCACTTTCACCCTTAAAGATGGGTAGGCTCAACTTGATGGTGTTGATGCCTACGTCTCTCTCTTGGTGTCGGTTTCCCCTATCTCCATACTCCCGGTATCTCCTAGGTTCTCCTCGACCCCCTCTTAACTCCTCCTCCCTCATATAAGCATCATCAAAGGCTCCATCTCCTTCATACTCCTCTCTACCGTATCCTTCAAAGTGGGCTGGTCGGCCTTGGCCGTTTTGATTCGGAGGATTTTGAATTTGCGGTCTTTGGGTTAATGGAGCTTGGAATGGAGGGTTCGGATTTAGTGGAGGTACTTGGCGTCCAAATCCCTCTTGTGGAATTGGAGGGGCTTGGAAATGTACTGGTCTAGTGGGGTCTCGGTTTGGAGGAAAATAGGTAGTTTGGCTTGCGGTATTTAGTGGAGCTTGGGGTGCATTTAGCATTTGGTGGACTGTTTCGGGGGTGATGGTTGCGGAGGAGGTCCTATCATGACCATTGGTAGATACATGTAGAGGAGTAGAAGGACGAGAGTTCCTTTGACTCTCCACTTGTTCTAATCTCCCACTAATAGTCGACACTTCCCCCTTTATTGCTGCCAAGTCCCCTCTCATGGCCCCAAATTCCGAATTCAACCTTTCAAGTGTCCGGGTAACGGCCTCAAGAGTGACCCTCATAGAATCAAGGGCATTAGTATCCACATTATGAGACGTAGCTCCTTCCATTGTCAAGATATTATCCGCTTTAGTTCACCACAAGTTCATGTTCCACAAGTGTTGTATAATTGGCTAGTAACCGTGAAAATTTTAAGGTATGAGTAAGCTCTTATCCGGAATGGATTCTTGTTTGAAGACTCAAAGAATTCTTGCCGGACTAGAGTCAAAAATCAGCAATTCATTCAAACGAATAAATGCACTCAAATAATCGTTGACACGAACAAACGGTTCAAGGAACTAGTTGACAACCTAGTAGGAATGTACTAGTTTGTTAATTAGTTCTAGGACCAAGTAAGGGAAACCAAGGATCAACAATTAGCAACCAAAGAATATCCTAAGTTGAGCTTATAGTGACGTGGCAGCATGCAATGGTTCCACACGTTCTTCTTTTTTTTTTTTTTTTTGTGTTAATATTCACACAACTTGTTATAGTTTGCAAAGTGTTTTGGTGGGAAAAATAAAATCTTGTAGTTTTTCACCCTTTTCAAACTCAAGAAAGTGAGGTTTGGTTGACTAATCCCACAAAACAAGGCTCCTTGAATTAGGGAAAAGTGATTGACAAGACTAGAAGGTGATGGGTGCAAGTCTTTCACAACAATTTTATAGCTTGTCTTACAACTTGAGCACACAACAAGATGAACAAGATGAACAAGTTCAAAAGATGAACACCTCAACAAACTTCATCAACTTCTTTAGCACATAAACACACAACCACCGATTTTTCTTTTGGTTATCAACAACATACAACTTTCGGCCACTTCAAGTCACTACACAATGCTCAAGTTTTCAAGCTCAACTTTTGGATCTAGACACCTTAGTGTTGGTGAGAAAGAAACCAACACTAGAAACTCACTAAACAAGCAAAATAACACCTAGATCTAAACATACAACATCATTCTCGGTTTCAACTTTTAATGGACAGATTTTCAGAATTTCTTTTTGGTGTTGTTTGTTTAAGCCGTGAACTAGCCCAAGATGGGTTATGTTGGAACACAACCGGTCTCGCTTTGATACCAAATGATACAAAATCAAACCAACAACACCAAGAGCTTCAAGTAGGCTCGGATTTCAGTCCAACAACACAAGAACAACAAGTTTAAGTTTCGGTTTTTCAGTCCAACAACACAAGAACAACAAGATAGATAACAATGCTAGTGAATCGAAAAGAGCCCCACACGGCTTCACTAGACTTTAAGATAACAAAATCAACAACAACAACAAGATAAAGAAAGATAGATAACTTGACATATAACATTCAAGAAACTAAGAACCCTACATCAAGAGAGGACCCTAAGTCTAATGAATATAAACACCAAGTTCTTACGAGGACCAAGAGGCACTCAACGACCTCAAAACCCTTGTTTCTAGCCAAAGAGACAACACAAGTATCCCTCTACTTGTGAGATAATAGGGGCGGCTTCTAAGAGTGGAAGAGAGAGAGAAATGTTTAGTGTTTTTAGGTTACAAAATCAGCATTCAAAAACTAAGGAATAACTCTCTAACATGTTCTATTTATACTACAAACAAAAGGGGTAAAATGACCCATCCGCCCTTGCTTCTTGTGCCAACCTTGAAGAGTAGTTTATTACACATTAAGACCTCTCTTCACACATAAAAACGTTTAGGTCCTTGGTTGGTTCAATCACCAACTCACACACGGCCATTTGCATGAACAAAGCTTGGAGTTTTTGTAATTCCTGAGCTTGGCTTCGTGTGAAAGGCCGTGTACCTGTGGAGGCTGCCCCAACCGTATCACCATCTTGGTCCTCGAATCCTTAAGATTAGTGGACTGATTTGGTGTTCGTTTCGTGCTTCCCTTGCCTTTCCCGTATCACATTATACTATACGGGCAGCCTCTATAATTCCATCTACACCATTAATAATTTGCATAACAAATCTCATCTGTTACCTATACCATATGACCATACCAGGTTCCATATAATTAGAATAAGTACAAGCAAGATACGGGATGTTACAGCTAACATCTCAAAAACTAGTTCACAACTTAGTAAAATCTTACTAGTTGCCAACTAGTATAGGAGTTAATAAAATGAAACTAATGGAGACAAAGAAAGAAACTAGGAATTCCAAGAACTTGAGTCTTGTTGATGACGTGGCCTACAATGATTGGCCGTTGATTAATGTTGTTGAAGTTGAAGAATAATAGTTCAAGACTTTTGTTGTTCAATCTCACTCCTTTGATGAAGAAGATTCGGCTATGGTGTAGGTGGACAAGATTTTAGACTCTTTTTTCAAGAGTCAAAAAGTCCTCTACCAACTTTTCACCAACTTGCACTCTTTTTGCAAAACATCTTTTTAGAGTAGCCTTGTCTCTTTCCTCTTTTGTCTATTCTTAAAAGGTGTTGTTACTCCTTTTTGGTAACTATAGTTTTTGAACACCTCTTTTTCTTTTTCCACTTTGGTGGTCTTGAAAGTGATTCCAAGACAAACACAAGGTCCTATCTATCTTTTCTCTTTCAAAAATCAAACAACACCTTTTGTTGAACACCACTTCAAGAACAATAAGAACAACAACAAATTGTCAAGAACTCAAATCTTGGACTTGGACTCAATAAGTGCTAGTGAATAAGAAACTACTAAGTCAAACAAAAACACACCTAGTTCTATACACTTTTCTCTGCCAAACACAACAACAACAAGGATGCCTCGGCCAAGAACAAGAACACTTCAACTCTTTTTTTTTTATTTTTCGTCTAAGAGAGCCCAAGATTAATAGTGTAGGAACAAAATCAGCCTTATCTCTGATACCAAATGATACCAAACAGTATCTAAGAAGGCTCAAATCAGTCCACAACAAGCACAAAATAGTCCATCAGATACTAGACACCAATGACAACAAGAAAGCAAAACAAACTTAAGAGACAATGGATAATTAACTTGACATAAAGAGAACACATAAGATAGGAACTAAGGAGTATATTAAACTCAAAAACCCCTACAAACATGTAAACTAACACCAAGTTCTTACATTGAACCCAAGAGGAACTCGGTTCACTCAAGAACTCATGTTTCTAGCCAATAAACAACACAATGGAACCTTTACTTGTGAGGTCAAGTTTTGGGTGGTATACTCTCTCGAGAGAGGAATGAGTTTCAAAATATTACAACTTGAATAATGAACTAACAAAAGAAAAAAAGACCAAGAGAATTCTATATATAGTCTAATACAAAAGTGATGAGAAAAGACCCCTCTACCCTTAACAAAAAGGGGCGGGTTTGGAGTGCAACTTGGGAAGACTTGGTGTGTTTTAAAACACCTAAGGAAAGTCTTCACATGTCAATGCGTACACTCCCTTGGGTGGTTTCAAAACATTCTCAAACATGTCCATTTTCATAAACGTACCTTGAAGCCTTTGTAAGTCCCGAGCCCATGACACCCATATCAAGATAATAACAACATGGAATCAAAAGGCCCTACGCGGATTCACTATATTAAGAGAAAAATAATAAGATTACAAGATAGATGGATATATAACTTGACATATAATATTCTAGAATCTAAGAACCCTAACATGTATCAATTAAAGGACCCTAAGACTAGAAGATATCAACACCAAGTTCTTACTTAGATCAAGAGGAACTCAATGACCTCAATACCCTAAGTGATACAAGCATAAAGAGCACAAGGTTTACAAGGTCTTGTAGAAGGTTCAAGCTTCAAATTGTCAAAGGATCAAGTCTCGGATTTGCAAGTGCTTGAAGACCTTTTGTGATACGGTTAGGACAGCCACACGGCCTTTCACACGAAGCCAAGCTCGGGAATTACAAAAACTCCAAGCTTTGTTCATGCAAATGGCCGTGTGTGAGTTGGTGATTGAACCAACCAAGGACTCAAACGTTTTTATGTGTGAAGAGGGGTCCTAATGTGTAATAAACTACTCTCCAAGGTTGGCACAAGAAGCAAGGGCGGATGAGTCATTTTACCCCTTTCCTTTTGTAGTATAAATAGAAGATGTGAGAGAGTTATTAGGGAGTTTTTGGAAATCTGATTTTGTAACCTAAAATATCACAACATTTCCTCTCTCTTCCACTCTTGGAGCCGCCTCCAACATCTCACAAGTAGAGGAATACTTGTGTTGTATCTTTGGCTAGAAACAAGGGTTTTGGGGTCTTTGAGTGCCTCTTGGTCCTTGTAAGAACTTGGTGTTTACATTCTCTAGACTTAGGGTCCTCTCTTGATGTTAGGGTTCTTAGTATCTTGAATGTTATATGTCAAGTTATCTATCTTTTCTTTATCTTGTTGTTGTTGTTGTTGTTAATTTTGTTATCTTTAAAGACTAGTGAAGCCGTGTGGGGCTACTTCGATTCACTAGCATTCTTGTTCATCTATTTGCTCTCTTGTTGTGTGCTGAAAACTGAAAATGGAACTTGTTGTTCTTGTGTTGTTGGACTGAAATCCGAACCTACTTGTAACTCTTGGTGTTGTTGGTTTGATCTTGTATCATTTGGTATCAAAGCAAGACCGGTTGTGTTCCAACATAACCCATCTTGGGCTAGTTCACGGTCTAAACAAGCAATACCAAAGGGAAGTTCTGAAAAAATCTGTCCATTAAAAGTTGAAAACCGAGAATGATGTTGCATGTCTAGACCTAGGCGTTATTTTGCTTGTTTAGTGAGTTTCTAGTGTTGGTTTCTTTCTCACCAACACTAAGGTGTCTAGATCCGAAAGTTGAGCTTGAAAACTTGAACATGGAGTAGTGACTTGAAGTGGCCGAAGGTTGTATGTTGTTGATGAGCAAAAGAAAATCGGTGGTTATGTGTTATGTGCTAAAGAAGTTGATGAAGTTTGTTGAGGTGTTCATTTTTTTTGAACTTGTTCATCTTGTTCATCTTGTTGTGTGCTCAAGTTGTAAGACAAGTTATAAAGTTGTGAAAGACTTGCACCCCTCACCCTCTAGTCTTGTCAATCACTTTTTCCCTAATTCAAGGAGCCTTGTTTTGTGGGATTGGTCAACCAAACACCACTTTCTTGAGTTTGAAAAGGTTGAAAGACTACAAGATTTTATTTTTCCCACCAAAACATTTTGCAAACTATAACAAGTTGTGTGAATATTAACACAAAACAAAAACAAAAAAAAAAAAAGATAAGAGGAACGGGTGGAACCATTGCATGCTGCCACGTCACTATAAGCTCAACTTAGGATATTCTTTGGTTGCAAATTGTTGATCCTTGGTTTCCCTTAATTGGTCCTAGAACTAATTAACAAACTAGTACATTCCTACTAGGTTGTCAACTAGTTCCTTGAACCGTTTGTTCGTGTCAACGATTATTTGAGTGCTTTTATTCGTTTGAATGAGTTGCTGATTTTTGATTCTAGTCCGGCAAGAATTCTTTGAGTCTTCAAACAAGAATCCATTCCGGATAAGAGCTCACTCATACCTTGAAAATTTCACGGTTACTAGCCAATTATACAACACTTGTGGAACACGAACTTGTGGTGAACTAAAGCGGATAATATCTTGACAATGGAAGGAGCTACGTCTCATAATGCGGATACTAATGCCCTTGATTCTATGAGGGTCACTCTTGAGGCCGTTACCCGGACACTTGAAAGGTTGAATTCTGAATTTGGGGCCGTGAGAGGGGACTTGGCAGCCATAAAGGGGGAAGTGTCGACTATTAGTGGGAGATTAGAACAAGTGGAGAGTCAAAGGAACTCTCGTCCTTCTACTCCTCTACACGTATCTACCAATGGTCATGATAGGACCTCCTCCGCAACCATCACCCCCGAAACAGTCCACCAAATGCTAAATGCACCCCAAGCTCCACTAAATACCGCAAGTCAAACTACCTATTTTCCTCCAAACCGAGACTCCACTAGACCACTACATTTCCAAGCCCCTCCAATTCCACAAGAGGGATTTGGACGACAAGTACCTCCACTAAATCCGAACCTTCCATTCCAAGCTCCATTAACCCAAAGACCGCAAATTCCAAATCCTCCGACTCAAAACGGCCAAGGCCGACCAGCCCACTTTGAAGGATACGGTAGAGGGGAGTATGAAGGAGATGGAGCCTTTGATGATGCTTATATGAGGGAGGAGGAGTTAAGAGGGGGTCGAGGAGAACCTAGGAGATACCGGGGGTATGGAGATAGGGGAAACTGACACCAAGAGAGAGACGTAGGCATCAACACCATCAAGTTGAGCCTACCCATCTTTAAGGGTGAAAGTGATCCCGAGGCCTACTTAACTTGGGAATCGGCTTGTGACAAAGTTTTCCAAGTTAATGACATCTCGGACGAAAAGAAGAGTTGCTACGCTATAGCTCACCTCGAGGGCTATGCTAACACTTGGTGGGAGTATGTTAAACGATTTGGTAATGAATTAGTCGATGGGCAGCCACCACCTTGGTTTCGGTTGAGGTATTTGATGAGACAACGATACCTTCCCGAGAGATATCGTCATGAGTTGCTTGCTAGGTTATATGGCTTGCGGCAAGGGGGCAAGAGTGTGATGGCCTATTTTGACGAGTTCCAACAACTCATGTTGAAACTTGATCATCGTGGGGAGCAAATCAGTCATGACATCATCCGGTTCAAGTGTGGGTTGAACAAAGAGATCTCCACTCATTTGACCCTTCATCGGTTTGAAACCATCGACGGTATATTCCAAGCGGCCCTAGAGATTGAAAGGGAACTTAAGGAGAGATCATCCTTCAAGGCAAGGGTACAAGCTCCCTCGGGTTGGCCCAAAAACAAGGACCAACCCGCCCCTACGAAGCTGCCCGAGTCCAAAACAGTCCACTACGAGTCCAAAACAGTCCCTAAATTCCCTCCGAAACCGGAGGCTCACAAATATCCCAACCCAAAGGGATTCCAATGCTTCAAGTGCCAAGGTTGGGGGCATAAGGACAATGAATGTCCGAACCGGCGCAATGTGATCCTACGAGAAGGGAAAGTGTACTACCTTGGTGAGGAAGTGGTTTCCGAAAGGGGGGAGGATGAGGCCGAGCCTCAAGATGGAGAGGAAGCTGAAAATGGGCCGAATGATGATGAATTAGATGGTAGTGAAGATGCCTATCCACAAGAAGGGGAGTGTGTGGTTCCTAACTTTGTGGTTAGACGTGTCATGATTAGTAAGGCGATAGGTGACCCGAGTCAAAGGGAAAATCTATTCCATACTAAGTGTCTTGTAAAGGGGAGTGTGTGCACCTTGGTGATTGATAGTGGTAGTTGTACGAATGTTGCGAGCCAAGCTATGGTAAATTTCTTGAAGCTGCCAACTACACCACACACTAGTCCTTACAAGCTACAATGGTTGAACGATTGTGGTGAATTAAGGGTCGCAAGGCAATGTGTGATTCGGTTTAAGGTAGGAAACTACCACGATGAAGTGCTTTGTGACGTGATCCCAATGCAAGCATGTCACTTGTTGTTAGGTAGACCATGGCAATATGATAGGTCTACTAAACACGATGGGAGGTCCAACCGGTATACGCTTGAGAAGGATGGCCGAAAGGTCACACTTCACCCTCTTTCACCCTCCCAAGTACATGAGTGGCATCAAAAGATGAGAGAGTTAAAAGGAAAGGGAAAGGAAACCGGGAAAGGAGAAAAGGGGGGGGATGCCGTAGGTAAGGAAGTAGGGCCATCCGAATCTGTCCCAACCACAAAGGAGATGGAAAACGTAGTGATGTTGGCTAGGAGGAAAGAACTCTTCGTGGACCATGATGAAAACAAGCCGATGTTACTGTTGGCCCATTGTTTTAATACTAACCCCACTAATTCTTCCATTTCCCCTTTGATTTCTTGTGCGTTGCAGGAGTATGAAGATGTATTTCCTCAAGAACTTCCGCAAGGATTGCCCCCACTTCGGGGAATTGAGCACCAAATTGATTTGGTGCCGGGTTCACAACTTCCAAACAAACCGGCCTATAGGAGCAATCCCATGGACACTAAGGAGCTTGAGAGGCAAGTTGAGGAGCTTCTCAACAAGGGATACATCAAGGAAAGCATGAGTCCGTGTGCTGTTCCGGTGCTTTTGGTACCAAAGAAGGACGGAACTTGGCGCATGTGCGTCGATTGTAGAGCCATCAACAAAATCACTATAAGGTATCGTCATCCAATTCCTAGACTAGATGATATGTTAGATGAGCTCCACGGATCTTGTTTGTTTTCTAAAGTGGACCTTAGGAGCGGCTATCACCAAATTCGCATGCAACCCGGTGATGAGTGGAAGACCGCATTCAAGACCAAATTCGGTCTATATGAGTGGCTGGTCATGCCCTTCGGCCTTACCAATGCTCCTAGCACATTTATGAGGCTAATGAATCATGTAATGAAGCCTTATATTGGAAAGTTTGTGGTGGTTTACTTTGATGATGTGTTGGTGTATAGTAAATCTATTAATGATCATGTAATGCATTTGAGATGTGTGTTTGATGTGCTCCGAAAGGAGAAGCTGTATGCCAACATGGAGAAGTGTTCTTTTGGTGTTGATAAAGTTATATTCTTGGGTTTTGTCGTGAGCTCACGGGGTGTGGAAGTGGACGATTCCAAGATAGACTCTATCCGAAGTTGGCCGACCCCTAAAACTATTGGAGAAATCCGAAGTTTCCACGGGTTGGCAAGCTTTTATAGGAGGTTTGTCAAAGGATTTAGTTCCATAGCAGCCCCCTTGACCGAGGTAATTAGAAAGGACGGACCCTTTAAATGGGGTGATGAGCAAGCTAGGGCTTTTGAGGCCTTGAAAGCTACGCTCATCTCGGCGCCTTTATTGCAATTGCCCGATTTTGATAAGATGTTTGAAATAGAGTGTGATGCTAGTAAAGTTGGTATCGGGGCTGTTTTGATGCAAGAAGGTAAGCCCGTTGCTTATTTCAGTGAAAAGCTCAAAGGGGCAACTCTTAATTACTCAACTTATGATTTGGAGTTGTACGCCCTTGTTAGAGCTTTGGGAAATTGGCAACATTATTTGTGGCCTAAGGAGTTTGTGATACGAACGGATCATGAGTCGTTGAAACACCTTAAGAGCCAAGACAAGTTGAATAGGCGTCATGCTAAGTGGATTGAGTTCATCGAGACTTTCCCTTATGTAATTCATTACAAAAGGGGAAAGGAAAATGTTGTTGCCGATGCCTTGTCTAGGAAGCATGTGCTTGTTGCTACCTTGTCTTCGAAATTGATGGGTTTTGAGAGCTTGCGGTTGTTGTATCCCGAGGATCCTACCTTTGCTCCTATTTTTAGGGAATGCGAAGAGTGGGGAAGGGACCGTTGGCTCAAGGAGAATAACCATTCCTCCTTGATACGGGACAAATGGCCATCTTATCTTTTGATGACATTGTTGGAGGCCAACACATAGAGACTCAAGACTTGGTCACCTCGGGAAAACAAGAACATGCATGGAGGACCCGTTTTGAGTGCTACTTAAAGCAATCTCGCGTGTGGAAGATTGCTTGGAGAATCTAAGGTTGAGGACTCACGGTTTTGGACCCTAATTAAGGGTATTTTGGACATTACACATGGTGTATTTACCCACCATGGCCGCCCCTCTCATTAAGGGCAAAGTGGTCTTTTGTCTTCTTTGTAATACACTATAAATAGGCCCCCTTAGTCTTATTTTCATTAGTTTTCAGATTTTGGAGAATGAAGAATTGAAAACATATTCTCTCTCTTTTGAGAGTGTAACACACTTAGTGGTAGGACTTGGAAAAGTCATCTTTAGCATAGGGCTTGGAAAAGCCAATATTGATCTTTGTTTGGAAACGGTAGATCTTGAGGCGAGTCATTCCCTTGGTGGTCACCGTAAGAGTGTGGTGTTGCTATCGTAAGTTCTACGGGTCCTTAGATTTGATATATCTTTGGGTTCTTGGGTCTTATTGTAGTTTATGTCTCACTATCTATCTTTATTTTTCTTGCAAATCGTGGACTGTTTTGGGGTCTTTGTTGAATCCGAAAATTGTGTTATTGTTGTTCATCTTGTTCATCACGTTTTGTGGCTGTTTTGGGTGTCAAATACACCATTGTTATCTCGTATTGTTGTTGTTGTAGTGAATCCGAGAGTGGTCTCCATCTTGGTCCTCAAATCCTTAAGATTAGTGGACTGTTTTTGGAGTGTGTGTGGACTGTTTTGAGACAATTCTTGTGTTCCTTGGAATTCTTGTATCACTCCTACTCTCGGTTCGATGGGTATTTGTTCAAAGGGAGGAGGTTGTGTGTTCCTTCTAGTTCTTGGAGGGAATTATTTGTAAGGGAGGCCCATGACGGAGGCCTCATGGGTCACTTTGGGGTAGACAAGACCCTCGGAATCTTAGAGGAGAACTTCTATTGGCCCAAAATGCGCAAAGACGTCACTAAAATTTGTAGTCAATGCGTGGCCTGCCGGAGTGCGAAATCTCGTCTCTTACCCCAAGGATTATACACCCCACTCCCTACTCCCCTTAGGCCTTGGTTGGACATCTCGATGGATTTTGTTTTGGGGCTGCCAAGGACTAGAAAGGGCCGAGATAGCATTTTTGTTATTGTTGATAGATTCTCTAAAATGGCTCATTTTATTCCATGTACTAAAACTGAGGATGCTAGTAGTGTAGCTTCATTATTTGTTGAACATGTTGTCAAGCTTCACGGGGTACCGAGGACTATTGTGAGCGATAGGGACTCCAAGTTCCTAAGTCTCTTTTGGAAGTCCATGTGGGGTAGGCTTGGAACGAAGTTACTTTTCTCCACGTCTTGCCACCCACAAACCGATGGCCAAACGGAGGTAGTAAATAGAACCTTAGGGTCTATGCTACGTTCTATGGTTAAAGGTAAACTGACTTCATGGGAAGATCACCTACCCTTAGTGGAATTTGCCTACAACCGGGTAATACATTCGAGCACGGGAATGACTCCCTTTGAATGTGTTTACGGCCTGAATCCCCTTACCCCTTTAGATCTCACTCCTTTGTCTAGTGATCTCATGACCAGCTTAGATGGAAGCAAAAGAGCCGAGGCAATGAAGAAAATGCATGAGACGGTGCGGATCAAGCTTGAAAAGAAGAATCAAGAGATAGCCAAAAGGGCAAACAAAGGGAGAAGAAGGCTTGTGCTTGAACCCGGAGATTGGGTGTGGGTGCATCTTCGAAAAGACCGGTTTCCAGCTCATAGGAAGTCCAAATTGCTGCCAAGGGGTGATGGTCCTTTCCAAGTACTTGAGAGGATCAATGACAACGCCTACAAGATTGACCTTCCACCGGAATATCAAGTGCACAACACTTTCAACGTTGGTGATCTCTCCCTCGTGGATGCGGTTGAAGATGACCAAATGCTGAATTTGAGGCCAAATTCCTCTCAAGATGGAGAGGATGATACGGTTAGGACAGCCACACGGCCTTTCACACGAAGCCAAGCTCGGGAATTACAAAAACTCCAAGCTTTGTTCATGCAAATGGCCGTGTGTGAGTTGGTGATTGAACCAACCAAGGACTTAAACGTTTTTATGTGTGAAGAGGGGTCCTAATGTGTAATAAACTACTCTCCAAGGTTGGCACAAGAAGCAAGGGCGGATGAGTCATTTTACCCCTTTCCTTTTGTAGTATAAATAGAAGATGTGAGAGAGTTATTAGGGAGTTTTTGGAAATCTGATTTTGTAACCTAAAATATCACAACATTTCCTCTCTCTTCCACTCTTGGAGCCGCCTCCAACATCTCACAAGTAGAGGAATACTTGTGTTGTATCTTTGGCTAGAAACAAGGGTTTTGGGGTCTTTGAGTGCCTCTTGGTCCTTGTAAGAACTTGGTGTTTACATTCTCTAGACTTAGGGTCCTCTCTTGATGTTAGGGTTCTTAGTATCTTGAATGTTATATGTCAAGTTATCTATCTTTTCTTTATCTTGTTGTTGTTGTTGTTGTTAATTTTGTTATCTTTAAAGACTAGTGAAGCCGTGTGGGGCTACTTCGATTCACTAGCATTCTTGTTCATCTATTTGCTCTCTTGTTGTGTGCTGAAAACTGAAAATGGAACTTGTTGTTCTTGTGTTGTTGGACTGAAATCCGAACCTACTTGTAACTCTTGGTGTTGTTGGTTTGATCTTGTATCATTTTGGAACCATTACAAAGCTTTGTCCAAATTGAAGAGAGAAGGAGGGATTTCTACATCACATAGGCGCCTCAACTAAGGGTATTGTGGTCTTTTAAGACCTTCCTTTTTCACTCCAAAGGAGCACCTTTCATTAAGGGCATTTTAGTTATTGTTATGTAATAGTATAAATAGATGTAACGCCCTAAATTCCGTTGGGGCGGACAGGCACCCATTTTGGGAGAACCAACTCGTAACCATGTACTTTTCATGCATGTAACTATGGCATTCAAAGGTTCTGCTAGTATGGGTATGATGCATTGATAAAACAAACCATGTAAGTAAGTCCAAACCTACATATACAACGTTAAAAGAACACAATACTACCACACTTAACTTCACATTAGTCTGCAAAGCCTCTAAAAGACACATGGACTTAGTTAAGGTCAGGACAAACCCCGCCTTGCTCATAACTACAATACAATACCCTAATATATATATAACAGACTCGAAAAGCTTCGAATCAACTTGGAGCTCACCAATAGCAGTTGGATGTCCTGTGCTCCTACTGGGGTGGTCTACTAGCTGGAGTACCTGTACCTACGGCATAAAACATAGTGTCCCCCCGAAAGGTGTCAATACAAAGAGTGTACTGAGTATGTACGACATGAAGTGACTATATATAAGACAAGAGCTCTACAAAATCAGTTATCAGTATAACTATAAAGATAAGGATAGAATACCAACTTTGTTGTGCTTATGGGATCATGTACATTACATCCTTCACTTTGCTTTATTCTTCTTTACTTTATAAGATTATAAGGCATAATACAAATGACCAGATGATAGTGGTAAAAGAGGATGACCCATGGCATTATAACCCATTGGATACGTTCCTCATAAGTACACAAATCAGGATCGCCCAATGCTACACTTTCCTTTTGCCCCTGGGATACCACCCATAATGTTGGGATAGACCCATGCTAGTTGTTTCTTCCACCCCTGGGATACCACCCAAAATATATATAGAATCACTTCAGATCATTCTTTTCATATTTAAAGTTGTTGTTTTGGTGGTCATGTATTAGATTTGGAACTTTGAACCAGTAGCAAAAGGTATGCAAATATGCACTAGATGCAGTAGCAATAAGGTAGAATACAACAATAATAGAAATATAACACATAGAAGCTTAACTAACATCATGGGTCATGTTGACTAAGAGAACAACTCGTAAGGCTTATTTCTGAAAGCACCAATATCATACTAGTATTTAGAAAGGAAAATGGACAGATCTAGTAACAAACACATCTTTAGGTGCTTTAACAACCTAACAAGTTAGAATAAGGTTGTTAACCACCTTGGGGGTTGTACGTTGTAGTTATGTATAACTTGAAAGGAAGAACACTTAGGAAGCTTACTTTGTAACAAAGGAGTTAGATTCATGCCAAAGAGTATAGGATCGATGAACCATACATACCTTGCTGCACAACTGATCACACTTTCACTTAAATCTTCCCTTTTAGATTACTAATCTACAATAGCATAAGACTAGTATTAGTAGCTAATTAACATATTCATGCCATTTAAACTTACTAAAACAGTAACCGGGTAGTAACCCACAATCAACTAATCCAAGGGTGTTCTCTCAACCTCGTTCTTCTCCAATTACATTCACACGTGATGTAACTTCTTATAAGATTCCCTTAACAGTTTTGTCTTTATTACACTCTTAAAACAGTATATCAAATGATGTGGTGATACCTTACAACCCCAAGAAGACACAAAACAGCCCCCAAAAACGTCACAAAACACCACAAACCGAGAGCCCAAAGAATCAAGTCTCGGCCAAGAATAAAAACACAAGAATGAAAAGAAAATCCGAGAATGCTTCAACAATGGAGAGATAATAACGTGTATAACCACACCAAAACAGCAACAACACTACATTAATGTGATAAACAATAAGCTTACAATAACACCAACCAACTATTACAAGAAGACAAGAAACAACTACTACAAGATGAAAATAAAAGTAAAGGGATAGATAGTTAGACAAAGGTGGTGTAAATCCAAGTAACCAAAGATTACATAAAACTCTAAGACCCCTAACACCTCCACACACAATCACCCTTGAATTGCTATCTTAGTTATAAGATTTGGTTTGCCTCAAGTAGAGAGAGGACTTTGATGTTTCAAATGTCAAGACTTACAACAATAATCAACTAAGTCATGAAAATCCCTAATACTAAACTATATATAGTCTTCTTATTACATAAAAGATGAAATGACCAAAAGACCCTCAATGAAAAGGGAGCGCTTCTCTAGTGTAATCAATGAGCAAATAGGGCGGCTTTGGTGTGTCTTTGATCCTTCTCACGTCTCAACATTGAACATCCTAGGATGATACTTTGCTGCACTTGTACACACGTTAATCTTCATAGTCACACTTGTATCATCCTCTCCATCTTGAGAGGAATTTTCCCTCAAATTCAAGCAATCATCACCGGCACTCTTTTCATCATCTCTTCATTGCTCTTCTTAAGGTTAGGATGTTCAACCAAGGGTCCCATGATATCATCAAGCATTCTCCTTAGATTTATATGTTCTACAACCTTCACATAAGGATATTTGATACTAGGAAAAGTGCTAGTATCTCGGTTAGTAATCAACAAAGAGTCCTTGTGGGCAAATCCCACAATCCCAACTTTTGGCTTCTCTCCTTCTTCATCCTCCTCACTCTCGACTTCTTCTTCCATACCCTCACTAAGCATGACTTTCCTTGCCATATACATAGGCACTATAATATCACCTTAAAACGACCAAACATCTTTCTCATCCCCCTTCTTTGGCTCCTCAGGTTCTATCTTCTCTCCATCTTGAGATTGATCATCAATATCCTTCGGTTCAAGTCCCACCTCCTCCCCAAGAAAGTATAATTTTCCCTCCCTTAGGATCACATTTCTCCAATTTGGACACTCGTTAGCCTTGTGTCACCAACCTTGGCATTTAAAGCATTGAAAGCCCTTAGAACTAGAAGAGAAATGCGGTTTACCTTCATTTCTCGGAGGGTACCTTTAGTGAGCCTTGATTTCAGCTTGTGTAGCCTTGTCCTCGGTTTTATCCACATTGTATGGGTTATTTTGTACTTGTGCCAACCCGAGGGATATTTCCACTTTGAGCTTGACACTCGATTTCTCCCGTAATTCCTTCTCAACTTCCAAGGCGGCTTGGAAGATGGCATCAATGGTGTCAAACTTGTGAAGTGTCAACCGTAAGGCAATGTCCCTATTCAACCCCACCTTGAATCAAATGATGTCATAGCTTACTTGCTCCCCTCGGTGATCAAGTTTCAAAATGAGTTATTGGAATTCATCATAGTAAGCCACGACGCTTTTGTTCCCTTGCCTCAAGTTATACAACTTAGCAAGGATATCTTGATGGTAACTCTCGGGTAAGTACCTTTGTCTCATGAGGTACCTTAAACTAAACCAAGAAGGGATCTGTCCCTCAATCAAAACATTTCCAAATCGCTTCACATACTCCCACCACGTAGTAGCATAACCCTCAAAATATACAATCGCATAAAAACTTTTTTTCTCCTCGGTAAGGTCATTAACTTAGAAGATTCTCTCACAAGTGGACTCCCAAGCTAGAAATTCTTCCGGATCACTCTCACCTTTGAATGTTGGAAACCCCACCTTGATGGTATTTAGACCTACATCACGGTTTGGGTTCCCTTGTTGGTTCCAAAGACCAACTCTTCCTTCTCGGCCATGAACATCCCTTGGATCACCTTGCTTACCCCTCATCTCCTCCTTTCTCATGTAAACATCATAATATGGTCTATAACCAGCATGTTGTTCTCCTCTACCATACCCCTCAACATGGACGGGTCTATTTAGGTTAAGTGGAACTTGTAGAGGAAGGATTGGATTTGGATAGTGAGGTCTTTGGTTAAGTGGATTTTGGATGGGAGGGATCGGGTTTGGTGGTGGTATTTGGGTTCCAAGTCCTTCTTGTTGGACTTGGTGAAGTGGAGGGTGGCTTGGTCTATCATTATCTCAGATTTGGGAGTGAGGGTTGGTTTGATTTGTCGTAATAGATGGATATAGCATTTGGTACATGGCCTCGGGAGTACTAGTTGCTAAAATATGTTGAGGGGTAGAAGGTTGGCTTATTTGGCTTTCCACTATCTCCAATCTCCCACCCATTATTGATACTTCACCCTTCATTGATACCATATTCGAGTCTAATTTTTCAATACCCGTGGTCATCCTAGCTATGTCTCGGGACATAGCTTCAAGGCGAGCCAAAATGATACTAGTAGCATTGTGATCCCCCATGGGTTGAGAGTGTGAGATCTCGGGTTCCATAGCACCAAAAACAATCTACAATGTCACACACAATACACCAACAAAGGTTCAAGTCTTTGAACCGCAAGCAACAACACCACACAAACGGTAACAAGAAAACTAAACAAGTTTACAAGACAAAAACACACTTTGTTATTGAAGAGAATTTGTTCCAAGACTTTGATGTTCAATAATACACCTTTGAGGAAGATATTTCGGCTATGGTATAAGCTTACAAGACTTGAGACTCTCTTTTCAAGATTCAAAACTTTTCCACCAACTTTCTACCAACTTGCACTCTTTTGGCAAGGCAACTTTTTGGGATAGTCTTGTCTCTTTCCTCTTTTGTCTAAGTTTGAAAAGTGCCTTACTCTTTTTTGGAGGGCTCTTTTTCTTTTTCTACTTTGGTGTTGTCTTGGATTGTTTTCAAGACAAACACAAAGTCTTATACTTATTTTCTCTCTTCAAGATCAAACAACAACTTCTTCAACACAACACAAGAACACAAGATGAACACCACCACCACCAACAAGAAACCATCCACTTAACACCACAACACATTCGGAATCTTGCTCAAGAACTTGGGTGGTAGACTCAATAAGTGTTGAGGAGAAAGGGAACCAACACTAGAAACAAACTACGACAACAAAACACACTCAAATCAAGACATAAATCACGGCCTAACACAACAACAATAAGAAGAACACCCGGCCTAGAACAAAACACTTCAACACTTTTTTTTTACTAAGAGAGCCCAAGATTGGTAGTGTAGGAACACAACCAGCCTTGACTCTGATACCAAATGATACCTTACAACCCCAAGAAGACACAAAACAGCCCCCAAAAACGTCACAAAACACCACACAAATCGAGAGCCCAAGGAACCAAGTCATGGCCAAGAATAACAACACAAGAATGAAAAGAAAATCCGAGAATGCTTCAACAATGGGGAGATAATAACGTGTATAACCACACCAAAACAGAAACAACACTACATTAATGTGATGAACAATAATATTTCAATAACACCAACCAAAAATTACAAGAAGACAAGAAACAACTACTACAAGATGAAAACAAAAGTAAAGGGATAGATAGTTAGACAAAGGTGGTGTAAATCCTAGTAACCAAAGAGTACATAAAACTCTAAGACCCCTAGCCCCTCCACTCACGATCACCTAACTCTTATGATGACACACGGGAGGATTTGACCACTCAAGCACCAAGGTTTCTAAAAAACAAGCAATTACAAGAGATTCCACCCTTGAATTGCTACTCTAGTTACAAGTTTCGGTTTACCTCAAGTAGAGAGAGGACTTTGATGTTTCAAATGTCATGACTTACAACAATAATCAACTAAGTCATGAAAATCCCTAATACTAAACTATATATAGTCTCCTTATTACATAAAAAATGAAATGACCAAAAGACCCTTAATGAAAAGGGGGCGCCCCTCTAGTGTAATAAGTGAGCAAATAGGGCGGCTTTGGTGTGTCTTTGGTCCTTCTCACATCTCAACATTGAACTTCCTAGGATGATACTTTGCTGCACTTGTACACACATTGATCTTCATAGTCGCACTTGTATTATCTCTCCAAATGATACCTTACAACCCCAAGAAGGCACAAAATAACGCCCAAAATATCACAAAACACCACACAAACTGAGAGCCCAAGGAACCAAGTCTCGGCCAAGAATAACAACACAAGAATGAAAAGAAAATTCGATAATGCTTCCACAATGGAGAGATAATAACGTGTATAACCACAACAAAATAGCAACACTACATTAATGTGATGAACAATAAGCTTACAATAACACCAACCAACTATTACAAGAAGACAAGAAACAACTACTACAAGATGAAAACAAAAGTAAAGGGATAGATAGTTAGACAAATGTGGTGTAAATCCTAGTAACCAAAGAGTACATAAAACTCTAAGACCCCTAACACCTCCACACACGATCACCTAACTCTTATGATGACACAAGAGAGGATTTGACCACTCAAGCACCAAGGTTTCTCAAAAACAAGCAATTACAAGAGATTCCACCCTTGAATTGCTAGCTTAGTTACAAGTTTAGGATTGCCTCAAGTAGAGAGAGGACTTTGGTGTTTCAAATGTCAAGACTTACAAAAATAATCAACTAAGTCATGAAAATCCCTAATACTAAACTATATATAGTCTCCTTATTACATAAAAGATGAAATGACCAAAAGACCCTTAATGAAAAAGGGGCGCCCCTCTAGTGTAATAAATGAGCATATAGGGCGGCTTTGGTGTGTCTTTGATCCTTCTCACATCTAAACATTGAACTTCCTAGGGAGATATATTTCTGCACTTGTACACATGTTGATCTTCATAGTCGCACTTATATCATCCTCTCCATCTTGAGAGGAATTTGCCCTAAATTCAAGTAATCATCACCAACACTCTTTTCATCATCTCTTCATTGCTCTTCCTAAGGTTAGGATTTTCAACCAAGGGTCCCATGATATCATCAAGCATGCTCCTTCGATTTATATGTTCTACAACCTGCACATAAGAAGATTTGATACTAAGCAAAGTTCTAGAATCTCTGTTAGTAATCAACAAAGAGTCCTTGTGGGCAAATCCCACAATCCCAACTCTCGGCTTCTCTCTTTCTTCATCCTCCTCACTCTCGGCTTCTTCTTCCATACCCTCACTAAGCATGACTTTCCTTGCCATATACATAGGCACTACAATATCACCTTCACACGGCCAAACATCTTCCTCATCCCTCTCTCCTTTGGCTCCTCGAGTTCTACCTTTTCTCTATCTTGAGATTGATCATCAATCTCCTTCAGTTCAAGTCCCACCTCCTCCCCAAGAAAGTACAATTTTCTCTCCCTTAGGATCATATTTCTCCAATTTGGACACTCGTTAGCCTTGTGTCCCCAACCTTGGCATTTAAAACATTAAAAGCCCTTAGAACTAGAAGAGAAATGCGGTTTACCTTTATTTCTCGGAGGGTACCTTTGGTGAGCCTTGTTTTCAGCTTGTGCAGCCTTGTCCTCGGTTTTATCCACATTGTATGGGTCATTTTTGTCCTTGTTCCAACCCGAGGGAGATTGCCCTTTGAGCTTGACACTCGGTTTCTCTCGTAATTCCTTCTCAACTTCCAAGGCGGCTTGGAAGATGGCTTCAATGGTGTCAAACTACTGAAGTGTCAACCGTAAGACAATTTTCTTATTCAACCCCACCTTGAATCGAACGATGTCATGTCTTACTTGCTCCCCTCGGTTATTAAGTTTCAAAATGAGTTGTTGGAATTCATCATAGTAAGCCACGACGCTTTTGTTTCCTTGCCTAAAGTTATACAACTTAGCAAGGATATCTTGATGGTACCTTTGTCTCATGAGGTACCTTAACCTAAACCAAGGAGGGGTCTGCCCCTAAATCAAAACATTTCCAAATCGCTTCACATACTCCCACCACGTAGTAGCATAACCCTCAAAATATGCAATCGCATAACAACTCTTTTTCTCCTCGGTAAGGTCATTAACTTGGAAGATTCTCTCACAAGTGAATCCCAAGCTAGAAATTCTTCTTGATCACTCTCTCCTTTGACTGTTGGATGCCCCACCTTGATGGTATATAGACCTACATCATGGTTTTAGTTCCCTTGTTGGTTCCAAAGACCAACTCTTCTTTCTCGGCCGTGAACATCCCTTGGAACACCTTGCCTACCCCTCATATCCTCCCTTCTCATGTAAACATCATAATATGGTCCATAACCAGTGATACGGGACAAACAAGAGAACACAAAACAACTCCAAAACATCCACTAATCTGAAGGATTTGAGGACTAAGATGGGGACCACTCTCGGATTCGCTACAACCACACAATAACAAGATAAAGAGGTGTGTTTTCAACACCAAAACAGTCACAATACACAATGAACAAGATGAACACAATGATTACAAAATTAGATTCAACAAAGACACAAAATAGTCCACTACAATGCTGAAATGTAAAGATAGATAGATAGACCAAATGAGGCAATAATATTAACAACCCAAGAATTGTTACACTCTTGGACCTTTAATACTACACACAACACTAACCTATCTCCTACGTAGGAACAAGAGGGACCTTGATCTCTCAATGCACCCAACGTTTCCAAGCATGAATCCAACACGAAAGATTCCACCCTCAAGTTGAAAATCCTAGTTACACGGATTTCGGCTATGGGAGCCTTTCTCATAAGAGAGAAATGTTTCTAAGTGTGATACAACATCAATATTCAGCCAAGTCTCCCTAACAAATGACCTAAAAGGTTCCTTATATAGTAGTTTACAAACAAGGTGTGAAATGTCCAAAATGACCCCTTAGTCTCAAGTCTTCAAGTGGGTGTCCTTGGAGAGCATTATATGGACGGTTTTGGACCATTTTTAAGTCCTCATTTGCACTTCACTTTCACACTCCAAATCTCGGGTTCAATACATCTCACAAACATGCATCCTCGTGGTCGTACCCGTATCATCCTCCCCTTCTTGAAAAGGATTCGACCTCAAATCCATGCCTTGCAAAATCAAGTGAAGACAAACAAGCACACATCCTCATGACATGAGGGTTAGGGTTAGCAAAATACACATATCAATATGCCATGCCGAGGTGGAACAAGCTTGAAGTACATCCATGGATCCTTTGTGTTGAACATAAAAAACTTAGTACAAATGTCACAAAGGAAGTGGCTATGACGAACATCAATAAATAATGAGCATGGGCCGAGAAAACTCCTACCATACCCTAAGATGGTACCGGGATCGAATGGGAGAAGTAGCCATGGACATGGGTTTCGGCCACTCTCACTTTCCCCTAAGGTGTCGTCCTCAAAATTAGGCATACCCTCTAGATCATTAGTGGAAATATCATGAGCACGAAGAGAGTAGAGAAAGGTGTCACACAAGCTAACTTCAGCTCTGGTGTCCGTATGCATGTACTCACTAGCTTCAAGTCCATCACCACTTGTATGCGCAACATAGGGAACACATAAAGAAGAAGTAGATAGAATTTCTAAGCATGCACCACCTTTTATTTCAAGAGAATAATCCCCACATAGATATAAATCACCATGGGCAGCAAAAGAATCATTCATAAAAACATTCTTACAAGAACAATCACATTTCGGGTTTCCCAAGAAATCAAGCAAATCATGGTCATCTTCACCTGATTGACTATTCCTTTTCAAGACTACACATTCCCTACCCTTAAGAGTACTCTCATCTTCCAAGAAGAGATTTCCATCTTGAGGAGGAATGTTGTCACACCATAGTGGGTTAGCATATAGGCTATAGCTTTCAAGACAAGCCATGCCGTCAACATCACTTGCACCACTAGGTTCATTAGGAGTAAATAAACCATCTTCAAACAAGACATTGTGCCTAAAGAGTGAATTATCTAACCCGCGGATAGATTTGGAACTTTCACTCTCTAAGGAATCATTATCAAGTTTCAAAGATATGGCAAGCACATGATTAACCCTATGAGCCAAACAAACATTAGCATCATTACAACAATATAGGCTCATAGGTTCACTCCTTTTTCCTTGGCCAACATCTTTAAATCCTTCACTCTCTTGAGATTCATTAATCACATCACACATATCCTCAAGTGGTGGGCAAGTTTTACTCACAAGTTGGGCAGCAACTTCCTCCGGGAAGCTCTCAACGCAAGGTGCTTGGACAATTGGATTTTGTGGGTATAGTTTGGGTAGCAATTGGCGTATAATTTCAATGTGCCGTTTCATATCTTCAATATTGTCATTGATACGATCACATGTGGCATTGAAATTATGGGCAGCCATTGTGATACGGTTGGGGCAGCCTCCACAGGTACACGGCCTTTCACACGAAGTCAAGCTCGGGAATTACAAGAACTCCAAGCTTTGTTCATGCAAATGGCCGTGTGTGAGTTGGTGATTGAACCAACCAAGGACCTAAACGTTTTTATGTGTGAAGAGAGGTCTTAATGTGTAATAAACTACTCTTCAAGGTTGGCACAAGAAGCAAGGGCGGATGGGTCATTTTACCCCTTTTGTTTGTAGTATAAATAGAACATGTTGGAGAGTTATTCCTTAGTTTTTGAATGCTGATTTTGTAACCTAAAAACACTAAACATTTCGGCTCTCTCTTCCACTCTTAGAAGCCGTCCCGATTATCTCACAAGTAGAGGGATACTTGTGTTGTCTCTTTGGCTAGAAACAAGGGTTTTGAGGTCGTTGAGTGCCTCTTGGTCCTCGTAAGAACTTGGTGTTTATATTCATTAGACTTAGGGTCCTCTCTTGATGTTAGGGTTCTTAGTTTCTTGAATGTTATATGTCAAGTTATCTATCTTTCTTTATCTTGTTGTTGTTGTTGATTTTGTTATCTTAAAGTCTAGTGAAGCCGTGTGGGGCTCTTTTCGATTCACTAGCATTGTTATCTATCTTGTTGTTCTTGTGTTGTTGGACTGAAAAACCAAAACTTAAACTTGTTGTTCTTGTGTTGTTGGACTGAAATCCGAGCCTACTTGAAGCTCTTGGTGTTGTTGGTTTGATTTTGTATCATTTGGTATCAAAGCGAGACCGGTTGTGTTCCAACATAACCCATCTTGGGCTAGTTCACGGCTTAAACAAACAACACCAAAAAGAAATTCTGAAAATCTGTCCATTAAAAGTTGAAACCGAGAATGATGTTGTATGTTTAGATCTAGGTGTTATTTTGCTTGTTTAGTGAGTTTCTAGTGTTGGTTTCTTTCTCACCAACACTAAGGTGTCTAGATCCAAAAGTTGAGCTTGAAAACTTGAACATTGTGTAGTGACTTGAAGTGGCCGAAAGTTGTATGTTGTTGATAACCAAAAGAAAAATCGGTGGTTGTGTGTTTATGTGCTAAAGAAGTTGATGAAGTTTGTTGAGGTGTTCATCTTTTGAACTTGTTCATCTTGTTCATCTTGTTGTGTGCTCAAGTTGTAAGACAAGCTATAAAGTTGTTGTGAAAGACTTGCACCCATCACCTTCTAGTCTTGTCAATCACTTTTCCCTAATTCAAGGAGCCTTGTTTTGTGAGATTAGTCAACCAAACCTCACTTTCTTGAGTTTGAAAAGGGTGAAATACTACAAGATTTTATTTTTCCCACCAAAACACTTTGCAAACTATAACAAGTTGTGTGAATATTAACACAAAAAAAAAAAAAGAGAAGAAGAACGTGTGGAACCATTGCATGCTGCCACGTCACTATAAGCTCAACTTAGGATATTCTTTGGTTGCTAATTGTTGATCCTTGGTTTCCCTTACTTGGTCCTAGAACTAATTAACAAACTAGTACATTCCTACTAGGTTGTCAACTAGTTCCTAAACCCGTTTGTTCGTGTCAACGATTATTTGAGTGCTTTTATTCGTTTGAATGAATTGCTGATTTTTGACTCTAGTCCGGCAAGAATTCTTTGAGTCTTCAAACAAGAATCCATTCCGGATAAGAGCTTACTCATACCTTAAAAATTTCACGGTTACTAGCCAATTATACAACACTTGTGGAACACGAACTTGTGGTGAACTAAAGCGGATAATATCTTGACAATGGAAGGAGCTACGTCTCATAATGTGGATACTAATGCCCTTGATTCTATGAGGGTCACTCTTGAGGCCGTTACCCGGACACTTGAAAGGTTGAATTCGGAATTTGGGGCCGTGAGAGGGGACTTGGCAGCAATAAAGGGGGAAGTGTCGACTATTAGTGGGAGATTAGAACAAGTGGAGAGTCAAAGGAACTCTCGTCCTTCTACTCCTCTACATGTATCTACCAATGGTCATGATAGGACCTCCTCCGCAACCATCACCCCCGAAACAGTCCACCAAATGCTAAATGCACCCCAAGCTCCACTAAATACCGCAAGCCAAACTACCTATTTTCCTCCAAACCGAGACCCCACTAGACCACTACATTTCCAAGCCCCTCCAATTCCACAAGAGGGATTTGGACGCCAAGTACCTCCACTAAATCCGAACCCTCCATTCCAAGCTCCATTAACCCAAAGACCGCAAATTCCAAATCCTCCGAATCAAAACGGCCAAGGCCGACCAGCCCACTTTGAAGGATACGGTAGAGAGGAGTATGAAGGAGATGGAGCCTTTGATGATGCTTATATGAGGGAGGAGGAGTTAAGAGGGGGTCGAGGAGAACCTAGGAGATACCGGGGGTATGGAGATAGGGGAAACTGACACCAAGAGAGAGACGTAGGCATCAACACCATCAAGTTGAACCTACCCATCTTTAAGGGTGAAAGTGACCCCGAGACCTACTTAACTTGGGAATCGGCTTGTGACAAAGTTTTCCAAGTTAATGACATCTCGGAAGAAAAGAAGAGTTGCTACGCTATAGCTCACCTCGAGGGCTATGCTAACACTTGGTGGGAGTATGTTAAACGATTTGGTAATGAATTAGTTGATGGGCAGCCACCACCATGGTATCGGTTGAGGTATTTGATGAGACAACAATACCTTCCCGAGAGATATCGTCATGAGTTGCTTGCTAGATTATATGGCTTGCGGCAAGGAGGCAAGAGTGTGATGGCCTATTTTGACGAGTTCCAACAACTCATGTTGAAACTTGATCATCGTGGGGAGCAAATCAGTCACGACATCATCCGGTTCAAGTGTGGGTTGAACAAAGAGATCTCCACTCATTTGTGATACGGTTAGGACAGCCACACGGCCTTTCACACGAAGCCAAGCTCGGGAATTACAAAAACTCCAAGCTTTGTTCATGCAAATGGCCGTGTGTGAGTTGGTGATTGAACCAACCAAGGACTTAAACGTTTTTATGTGTGAAGAGGGGTCCTAATGTGTAATAAACTACTCTCCAAGGTTGGCACAAGAAGCAAGGGCGGATGAGTCATTTTACCCCTTTCCTTTGTAGTATAAATAGAAGATGTGAGAGAGTTATTAGTAGTTTTTGAAATCTGATTTTGTAACCTAAAATATCACAACAATTTCTCTCTCTCTTCCACTCTTGGAGCCGCCTCCAACATCTCACAAGTAGAGGAATACTTGTGTTGTATCTTTGGCTAGAAACAAGGGTTTTGGGGTCTTTGAGTGCCTCTTGGTCCTTGTAAGAACTTGGTGTTTACATTCTCTAGACTTAGGGTCCTCTCTTGATGTTAGGGTTCTTAGTATCTTGAATGTTATATGTCAAGTTATCTATCTTTTCTTTATCTTGTTGTTGTTGTTGTTGTTAATTTTGTTATCTTTAAAGACTAGTGAAGCCGTGTGGGGCTACTTTCGATTCACTAGCATTCTTGTTCATCTATTTGCTCATCTTGTTGTGTGCTGAAAACTGAAAATGGAACTTGTTATTCTTGTGTTGTTGGACTGAAATCCGAACCTACTTGTAGCTCTTGGTGTTGTTGGTTTGATCTTGTATCATTTGGTATCAAAGCAAGACCGGTTGTGTTCCAACATAACCCATCTTGGGCTAGTTCACGGTCTAAACAAGCAATACCAAAGGGAAGTTCTGAAAAATCTGTCCATTAAAAGTTGAAAACCGAGAATGATGTTGCATGTCTAGACCTAGGCGTTATTTTGCTTGTTTAGTGAGTTTCTAGTGTTGGTTTCTTTCTCACCAACACTAAGGTGTCTAAATCCGAAAGTTGAGCTTGAAAAAAAAACTTGAACATGGAGTAGTGACTTGAAGTGGCCGAAGGTTGTATGTTGTTGATGAGCAAAAGAAAATCGGTGGTTATGTGTTATGTGCTAAAGAAGTTGATGAAGTTTGTTGGGGTGTTCATTTTTTTGAACTTGTTCATCTTGTTCATCTTGTTGTGTGCTCAAGTTGTAAGACAAGTTATAAAGTTGTTGTGAAAGACTTGCACCCCTCACCCTCTAGTCTTGTCAATCACTTTTCCCTAATTCAAGGAGCCTTGTTTTGTGGGATTGGTCAACCAAACACCACTTTCTTGAGTTTGAAAAGGTTGAAAGACTACAAGATTTTATTTTTCCCACCAAAACATTTTGCAAACTATAACAAGTTGTGTGAATATTAACACAAAACAAAAACAAAAAAAAAAAGATAAGAGGAACGGGTGGAACCATTGCATGCTGCCACGTCACTATAAGCTCAACTTAGGATATTCTTTGGTTGCAAATTGTTGATCCTTGGTTTCCCTTAATTGGTCCTAGAACTAATTAACAAACTAGTACCTTCCTACTAGGTTGTCAACTAGTTCCTTGAACCGTTTGTTCGTGTCAACGATTATTTGAGTGCTTTTATTCGTTTGAATGAGTTGCTGATTTTTGATTCTAGTCCGGCAAGAATTCTTTGAGTCTTCAAACAAGAATCCATTCCGGATAAGAGCTCACTCATACCTTGAAAATTTCACGGTTACTAGCCAATTATACAACACTTGTGGAACACGAACTTGTGGTGAACTAAAGCGGATAATATCTTGACAATGGAAGGAGCTACGTCTCATAATGCGGATACTAATGCCCTTGATTCTATGAGGGTCACTCTTGAGGCCGTTACCCGGACACTTGAAAGGTTGAATTCTGAATTTGGGGCCGTGAGAGGGGACTTGGCAGCCATAAAGGGGGAAGTGTCGACTATTAGTGGGAGATTAGAACAAGTGGAGAGTCAAAGGAACTCTCGTCCTTCTACTCCTCTACACGTATCTACCAATGGTCATGATAGGACCTCCTCCGCAACCATCACCCCCGAAACAGTCCACCAAATGCTAAATGCACCCTAAGCTCCACTAAATACCGCAAGTCAAACTACCTATTTTCCTCCAAACCGAGACTCCACTAGACCACTACATTTCCAAGCCCCTCCAATTCCACAAGAGGGATTTGGACGACAAGTACCTCCACTAAATCCGAACCTTCCATTCCAAGCTCCATTAACCCAAAGACCGCAAATTCCAAATCCTCCGACTCAAAACGGCCAAGGCCGACCAGCCCACTTTGAAGGATACGGTAGAGGGGAGTATGAAGGAGATGGAGCCTTTGATGATGCTTATATGAGGGAGGAGGAGTTAAGAGGGGGTCGAGGAGAACCTAGGAGATACCGGGGGTATGGAGATAGAGGAAACCGACACCAAGAGAGAGACGTAGGCATCAACACCATCAAGTTGAGCCTACCCATCTTTAAGGGTGAAAGTGATCCCGAGGCCTACTTAACTTGGGAATCGGCTTGTGACAAAGTTTTCCAAGTTAATGACATCTCGGACGAAAAGAAGAGTTGCTACGCTATAGCTCACCTCGAGGGCTATGCTAACACTTGGTGGGAGTATGTTAAACGATTTGGTAATGAATTAGTCGATGGGCAGCCACCACCTTGGTTTCGGTTGAGGTATTTGATGAGACAACGATACCTTCCCGAGAGATATCGTCATGAGTTGCTTGCTAGGTTATATGGCTTGCGGCAAGGGGGCAAGAGTGTGATGGCCTATTTTGACGAGTTCCAACAACTCATGTTGAAACTTGATCATCGTGGGGAGCAAATCAGTCATGACATCATCCGGTTCAAGTGTGGGTTGAACAAAGAGATCTCCACTCATTTGACCCTTCATCGGTTTGAAACCATCGACGGTATATTCCAAGCGGCCCTAGAGATTGAAAGGGAACTTAAGGAGAGATCATCCTTCAAGGCAAGGGTACAAGCTCCCTCGGGTTGGCCCAAAAACAAGGACCAACCCGCCCCTACGAAGCTGCCCGAGTCCAAAACAGTCCACTACGAGTCCAAAACAGTCCCTAAATTCCCTCCGAAACCGGAGGCTCACAAATATCCCAACCCAAAGGGATTCCAATGCTTCAAGTGCCAAGGTTGGGGGCATAAGGCCAATGAATGTCCGAACCGGCGCAATGTGATCCTACGAGAAGGGAAAGTGTACTACCTTGGTGAGGAGGTGGTTTCCGAAAGGGGGGAGGATGAGGCCGAGCCTCAAGATGGAGAGGAAGCTGAAAATGGGCCGAATGATGATGAGTTAGATGGTAGTGAAGATGCCTATCCACAAGAAGGGGAGTGTGTGGTTCCTAACTTTGTGGTTAGACGTGTCATGATTAGTAAGGCGATAGGTGACCCGAGTCAAAGGGAAAATCTATTCCATACTAAGTGTCTTGTAAAGGGGAGTGTGTGCACCTTGGTGATTGATAGTGGTAGTTGTACGAATGTTGCGAGCCAAGCTATGGTAAATTTCTTGAAGCTGCCAACTACACCACACACTAGTCCTTACAAGCTACAATGGTTGAACGATTGTGGTGAATTAAGGGTCGCAAGGCAATGTGTGATTCGGTTTAAGGTAGGAAACTACCACGATGAAGTGCTTTGTGACGTGATCCCAATGCAAGCATGTCACTTGTTGTTAGGTAGACCATGGCAATATGATAGGTCTACTAAACACGATGGGAGGTCCAACCGGTATACGCTTGAGAAGGATGGCCGAAAGGTCACACTTCACCCTCTTTCACCCTCCCAAGTACATGAGTGGCATCAAAAGATGAGAGAGTTAAAAGGAAAGGGAAAGGAAACCGGGAAAGGAGAAAAGGGGGGGGATGCCGTAGGTAAGGAAGTAGGGCCATCCGAATCTGTCCCAACCACAAAGGAGATGGAAAACGTAGTGATGTTGGCTAGGAGGAAAGAACTCTTCGTGGACCATGATGAAAACAAGCCGATGTTACTGTTGGCCCATTGTTTTAATACTAACCCCACTAATTCTTCCATTTCCCCTTTGATTTCTTGTGCGTTGCAGGAGTATGAAGATGTATTTCCTCAAGAACTTCCGCAAGGATTGCCCCCACTTCGGGGAATTGAGCACCAAATTGATTTGGTGCCGGGTTCACAACTTCCAAACAAACCGGCCTATAGGAGCAATCCCATGGACACTAAGGAGCTTGAGGGGCAAGTTGAGGAGCTTCTCAACAAGGGATACATCAAGGAAAGCATGAGTCCGTGTGCTGTTCCGGTGCTTTTGGTACCAAAGAAGGACGGAACTTGGCGCATGTGCGTCGATTGTAGAGCCATCAACAAAATCACTATAAGGTATCGTCATCCAATTCCTAGACTAGATGATATGTTAGATGAGCTCCACGGATCTTGTTTGTTTTCTAAAGTGGACCTTAGGAGCGGCTATCACCAAATTCGCATGCAACCCGGTGATGAGTGGAAGACCGCATTCAAGACCAAATTCGGCCTATATGAGTGGCTGGTCATGCCTTTCGGCCTTACCAATGCTCCTAGAACATTTATGAGGCTAATGAATCATGTAATGAAGCCTTATATTGGAAAGTTTGTGGTGGTTTACTTTGATGATGTGTTGGTGTATAGTAAATCTATTAATGATCATGTAATGCATTTGAGATGTGTGTTTGATGTGCTCCGAAAGGAGAAGCTGTATGCCAACATGGAGAAGTGTTCTTTTGGTGTTGATAAAGTTATATTCTTGGGTTTTGTCGTGAGCTCACGGGGTGTGGAAGTGGACGATTCCAAGATAGACTCTATCCGAAGTTGGCCGACCCCTAAAACTATTGGAGAAATCCGAAGTTTCCACGGGTTGGCAAGCTTTTATAGGAGGTTTGTCAAAGGATTTAGTTCCATAGCAGCCCCCTTGACCGAGGTAATTAGAAAGGACGGACCCTTTAAATGGGGTGATGAGCAAGCTAGGGCTTTTGAGGCCTTGAAAGCTACGCTCATCTCGGCGCCTTTATTGCAATTGCCCGATTTTGATAAGATGTTTGAAATAGAGTGTGATGCTAGTAAAGTTGGTATCGGGGCTGTTTTGATGCAAGAAGGTAAGCCCGTTGCTTATTTCAGTGAAAAGCTCAAAGGGGCAACTCTTAATTACTCAACTTATGATTTGGAGTTGTACGCCCTTGTTAGAGCTTTGGGAAATTGGCAACATTATTTGTGGCCTAAGGAGTTTGTGATACGAACGGATCATGAGTCGTTGAAACACCTTAAGATCCAAGACAAGTTGAATAGGCGTCATGCTAAGTGGATTGAGTTCATCGAGACTTTCCCTTATGTAATTCATTACAAACGGGGAAAGGAAAATGTTGTTGCCGATGCCTTGTCTAGGAAGCATGTGCTTGTTGCTACCTTGTCTTCGAAATTGATGGGTTTTGAGAGCTTGCGGTTGTTGTATCCCGAGGATCCTACCTTTGCTCCTATTTTTAGGGAATGCGAAGAGTGGGGAAGGGACCGTTGGCTCAAGGAGAATAACCATTCCTCCTACTCTCGGTTCGATGGGTATTTGTTCAAAGGGAGGAGGTTGTGTGTTCCTTCTAGTTCTTGGAGGGAATTATTTGTAAGGGAGGCCCATGACGGAGGCCTCATGGGTCACTTTGGGGTAGACAAGACCCTCGGAATCTTAGAGGAGAACTTCTATTGGCCCAAAATGCGCAAAGACGTCACTAAAATTTGTAGTCAATGCGTGGCCTGCCGGAGTGCGAAATCTCGTCTCTTACCCCAAGGATTATACACCCCACTCCCTACTCCCCTTAGGCCTTGGTTGGACATCTCGATGGATTTTGTTTTGGGGCTGCCAAGGACTAGAAAGGGCCGAGATAGCATTTTTGTTATTGTTGATAGATTCTCTAAAATGGCTCATTTTATTCCATGTACTAAAACCGAGGATGCTAGTAGTGTAGCTTCATTATTTGTTGAACATGTTGTCAAGCTTCACGGGGTACCGAGGACTATTGTGAGCGATAGGGACTCCAAGTTCCTAAGTCTCTTTTGGAAGTCCATGTGGGGTAGGCTTGGAACGAAGTTACTTTTCTCCACGTCTTGCCACCCACAAACCGATGGCCAAACGGAGGTAGTAAATAGAACCTTAGGGTCTATGCTACGTTCTATGGTTAAAGGTAAACTGACTTCATGGGAAGATCACCTACCCTTAGTGGAATTTGCCTACAACCGGGTAATACATTCGAGCACGGGAATGACCCCCTTTGAATGTGTTTACGGCCTGAATCCCCTTACCCCTTTAGATCTCACTCCTTTGTCTAGTGATCTCATGACCAGCTTAGATGGAAGCAAAAGAGCCGAGGCAATGAAGAAAATGCATGAGACGGTGCGGATCAAGCTTGAAAAGAAGAATCAAGAGATTGCCAAAAGGGCAAACAAAGGGAGAAGAAGGCTTGTGCTTGAACCCGGAGATTGGGTGTGGGTGCATCTTCGAAAAGACCGGTTTCCAGCTCATAGGAAGTCCAAATTGCTGCCAAGGGGTGATGGTCCTTTCCAAGTACTTGAGAGGATCAATGACAACGCCTACAAGATTGACCTTCCACCGGAATATCAAGTGCACAACACTTTCAACGTTGGTGATCTCTCCCTCGTGGATGCGGTTGAAGATGACCAAATGCTGAATTTGAGGCCAAATTCCTCTCAAGATGGAGAGGATGATACGGTTAGGACAGCCACACGGCCTTTCACACGAAGCCAAGCTCGGGAATTACAAAAACTCCAAGCTTTGTTCATGCAAATGGCCGTGTGTGAGTTGGTGATTGAACCAACCAAGGACTTAAACGTTTTTATGTGTGAAGAGGGGTCCTAATGTGTAATAAACTACTCTCCAAGGTTGGCACAAGAAGCAAGGGCGGATGAGTCATTTTACCCCTTTCCTTTGTAGTATAAATAGAAGATGTGAGAGAGTTATTAGTAGTTTTTGAAATCTGATTTTGTAACCTAAAATATCACAACAATTTCTCTCTCTCTTCCACTCTTGGAGCCGCCTCCAACATCTCACAAGTAGAGGAATACTTGTGTTGTATCTTTGGCTAGAAACAAGGGTTTTGGGGTCTTTGAGTGCCTCTTGGTCCTTGTAAGAACTTGGTGTTTACATTCTCTAGACTTAGGGTCCTCTCTTGATGTTAGGGTTCTTAGTATCTTGAATGTTATATGTCAAGTTATCTATCTTTTCTTTATCTTGTTGTTGTTGTTGTTGTTAATTTTGTTATCTTTAAAGACTAGTGAAGCCGTGTGGGGCTACTTTCGATTCACTAGCATTCTTGTTCATCTATTTGCTCATCTTGTTGTGTGCTGAAAACTGAAAATGGAACTTGTTATTCTTGTGTTGTTGGACTGAAATCCGAACCTACTTGTAGCTCTTGGTGTTGTTGGTTTGATCTTGTATCAATTTGACCCTTCACCGGTTTGAAACCATTGACGGTATATTCCAAGCGGCCCTTGAGAATGAAAGGGAACTTAAGGAGAGATCATCCTTCAAGGCAAGGGTACAAACCCCCTCGGGTTGGCCCAAAAACAAGGACCAACCCGCCCCTACGAAGCTGCCCGAGTCCAAAACAGTCCCTAAATTCCCTCCGAAACCGGAGGCTCACAAATATCCCAACCCAAAGGGGTTCCAATGCTTCAAGTGCCAAGGTTGGGGGCATAAGGCCAATGAATGTCCGAACCGGTGCAATGTGATCCTACGAGAAGGGAAAGTGTACTACCTTGGTGAGGAGGTGGTTTCCGAAAGGGGGGAGGATGAGGCCGAGCCTCAAGATGGAGAGGGAGCTGAAAATGGGCCGAATGATGATGAAGTAGATGGTAGTGAAGATGTCTATCCACAAGAAGGGGAGTGTGTGGTTCCAAACTTTATGGTTAGACGTGTCATGATTAGTAAGGCGATAGATGACCCGAGTCAAAGGGAAAATCTATTCCATACTAAGTGTCTTGTAAAGGGGAGTGTGTGCACCTTGGTGATTGATAGTGGTAGTTGTACAAATGTTGCGAGCCATGCTATGGTAAATTTCTTGAAGCTACCAACTACACTACACACTAGTCCTTACAAGCTACAATGGTTGAACGATTGTGGTGAATTAAAGGTCACAAGGCAATGTGTGATTCGGTTTAAGGTGGGAAACTACCACGATGAAGTGCTTTGTGACGTAATCCAAATGCAAGCATGTCACTTGTTGTTAGGTAGACCATGGCAATATGATAGGTCTACTATACACGATGGGAGGTCCAACCGGTATACGCTTGAGAAGGATGGCCGAAAGGTCACACTTCATCCTCTTTCACCCTCCCAAGTAAATGAGTGGCATCAAAAGATGAGAGAGTTGAAGGGAAAGGGGAAGGAATCCGGAAAGAGAGAAAAGGGGGGGGATGCCGTAGGTGAGGAAGTAGGGACATCCGAGGCTGTCCCAACGACAAGGGAGATGGAAAACGTAGTGATTTTGTGATACGGTTGGGGCAGCCTCCACAGGTACACGGCCTTTCACACGAAGCCAAGCTCGGGAATTACAAGAACTCCAAGCCTTGTTCATGCAAATGGCCGTGTGTGAGTTGGTGATTGAACCAACCAAGGACCTAAACGTTTTTATGTGTGAAGAGAGGTCTTAATGTGTAATAAACTACTCTTCAAGGTTGGCACAAGAAGCAAGGGCGGATGGGTCATTTTACCCCTTTTGTTTGTAGTATAAATAGAACATGTTAGAGAGTTATTTCTTAGTTTTTGAATGCTGATTTTTGTAACCTAAAACACTAAACATTTCACTCTCTCTCTCAGTCTTAGAAGCCGCCCCAATTATCTCACAAGTAGAGGGATACTTGTGTTGTCTCTTTGGCTAGAAACAAGGGTTTTGAGGTCGTTGAGTGCCTCTTGGTCCTCGTAAGAACTTGGTGTTTATATTCATTAGACTTAGGGTCCTCTCTTGATGTTAGGGTTCTTAGTTTCTTGAATGTTATATGTCAAGTTATCTATCTTTCTTTATCTTGTTGTTGTTGCTGATTTTGTTATCTTAAAGTCTAGTGAAGCCGTGTGGGGCTCTTTTAGATTCACTAGCATTGTTATCTATCTTGTTGTTCTTGTGTTGTTGGGCTGAAATCCGAGCCTACTTGAAGCTCTTGTTGTTGTTGGTTTGATTTTGTATCATTTGGTATCAAAGCGAGACCGGTTGTGTTCCAACATAACACATCTTGGGCTAGTTCACGGCTTAAACAAACAACACCAAAAGAAATTCTGAAAATCTGTCCATTAAAAGTTGAAACCAAGAATGATGTTGTATGTTTAGATCTAGGTGTTATTTTGCTTGTTTAGTGAGTTTCTAGTGTTGGTTTCTTTCTCACCAACACTAAGGTGTCTAGATCCAAAAGTTGAGCTTGAAAACTTGAACATTGTGTAGTGACTTGAAGTGGCCGAAAGTTGTATGTTGTTGATAACCAAAAGAAAAAAAAATCGGTGGTTGTGTGTTTATGTGCTAAAGAAGTTGATGAAGTTTGTTGAGTTGTTCATCTTTTGAACTTGTTCATCTTGTTCATCTTGTTGTGTGCTCAAGTTGTAAGACAAGCTATAAAGTTGTTGTGAAAGACTTGCACCCATCACCTTCTAGTCTTGTCAATCACTTTTCCCTAATTCAAGGAGCCTTGTTTTGTGGGATTAGTCAACCAAACCTCACTTTCTTGAGTTTGAAAAGGTTGAAATACTACAAGATTTTATTTTTCCCACCAAAACACTTTGCAAACTATAACAAGTTGTATGAATATTAACACAAAAAAAAAAAAAAGAGTAGAAGAACGTGTGGAACCATTGCATGCTGCCACGTCACTATAAGCTCAACTTAGGATATTCTTTGGTTGCTAATTGTTGATCCTTGGTTTCCCTTACTTGGTCCTAGAACTAATTAACAAACTAGTACATTCCTACTAGGTTGTCAACTAGTTCCTTGAACCGTTTGTTCGTGTCAACGATTATTTGAGTGCTTTTATTCGTTTGAATGAATTGCTGATTTTTGACTCTAGTCCGACAAGAATTCTTTGAGTCTCCAAACAAGAATCCATTCTGGATAAGAGCTTACTCATACCTTAAAATTTCACGGTTACTAGCCAATTATACAACACATGTGGAACATGATACGGTTGGGGCAGCCTCCACAGGTACACGGCCTTTCACACGAAGCCAAGCTCGGGAATTACAAAAACTCCAAGCTTTGTTCATGCAAATGGCCGTGTGTGAGTTGGTGATTGAACCAACCAAGGACCTAAATGTTTTTATGTGTGAAGAGAGGTCTTAATGTGTAATAAACTACTCTACAAGGTTGGCACAAGAAGCAAGGGCGGATGGGTCATTTTACCCCTTTTGTTTGTAGTATAAATAGAACATGTTAGAGAGTTATTCCTTAGTTTTTGAATGCTGATTTTTGTAACCTAAAAACACTAAACATTTCACTCTCTCTTCCACTCTTAGAAGCCGCCCTATTATCTCACAAGTAGAGGGATACTTGTGTTGTCTCTTTGGCTAGAAACAAGGGTTTTGAGGTCGTTGAGTGCCTCTTGGTCCTCGTAAGAACTTGGTGTTTATATTCATTAGACATAGGGTCCTCTCTTGATGTTAGGGTTCTTAGTTTCTTGAATGTTATATGTCAAGTTATCTATCTTTCTTTATCTTGTTGTTGTTGTTGATTTTGTTATCTTAAAGTCTAGTGAAGCCGTGTGGGGCTCTTTTCGATTCACTAGCATTGTTATCTATCTTGATGTTCTTGTGTTGTTGGACTGAAATCCGAAACTTAAACTTGTTGTTCTTGTGTTGTTGGACTGAAATCCGAGCCTACTTGAAGCTCTTGGTGTTGTTGGTTTGATTTTGTATCATTTGGTATCAAAGCGAGACCGGTTGTGTTCCAACATAACCCATCTTGGGCTAGTTCACGGCTTAAACAAACAACACCAAAAGAAATTCTGAAAATCTGTCCATTAAAAGTTGAAACCAAGAATGATGTTGTATGTTTAGATCTAGGTGTTATTTTGCTTGTTTAGTGAGTTTCTAGTGTTGGTTTCTTTCTCACCAACACTAAGGTGTCTAGATCCAAAAGTTGAGCTTGAAAACTTGAACATTGTGTAGTGACTTGAAGTGGCCGAAAATTGTGTGTTGTTGATAACCAAAAGAAAAAAAAAATCGGTGGTTGTGTTTATGTGCTAAAGAAGTGGATGAAGTTTGTTGAGGTGTTCATCTTTTGAACTTGTTCATCTTGTTCATCTTGTTGTGTGCTCAAGTTGTAAGACAAGCTATAAAGTTGTTATGAAAGACTTGCACCCATCACCTTCTAGTCTTGTCAATCACTTTTCCCTAATTCAAGGAGCCTTGTTTTGTGGGATTAGTCAACCACAGCTCACTTTCTTGAGTTTGAAAACGGTGAAATACTACAAGATTTTATTTTTCCCACCGAAAACACTTTGCAAACTATAACAAGTTGTGTGAATATTAACAAAAAAAAAAAGAGAAGAAGAACGTGTGGAACCATTGCATGCTGCCACGTCACTATAAGCTCAACTTAGGATATTCTTTGGTTGCTAATTGTTGATCCTTGGTTTCCCTTACTTGGTCCTAGAACTAATTAACAAACTAGTACATTCCTACTAGGTTGTCAACTAGTTCCTTGAACCGTTTGTTCGTGTCAACGATTATTTGAGTGCTTTTATTCGTTTGAATGAATTGCTGATTTTTGACTCTAGTCCGGCAAGAATTCTTTGAGTCTTCAAACAAGAATCCATTCCGGATAAGAGCTTACTCATACCTTAAAATTTCACGGTTACTAGCCAATTATACAACACTTGTGGAACCGAACTTGTGGTGAACTAAAGCGGATAATATCGTGACAATGGAAGGAGCTACGTCTCATAATGTGGATACTAATGCCCTTGATTCTATGAGGGTCACTCTTGAGGCCGTTACCCGGACACTTGAAAGGTTGAATTCGGAATTTGGGGCCGTGAGAGGGGACTTGGCAGCAATAAAGGGGGAAGTGTCGACTATTAGTGGGAGATTAGAACAAGTGGAGAGTCAAAGGAACTCTCGTCCTTCTACTCCTCTACATGTATCTACCAATGGTCATGATAGGACCTCCTCCGCAACCATCACCCCCGAAACAGTCCACCAAATGCTAAATGCACCCTAAGCTCCACTAAATACCGCAAGCCAAACTACCTATTTTCCTCCAAACCGAGACCCCACTAGACCACTACATTTCCAAGCCCCTCCAATTCCACAAGAGGGATTTGGACGCCAAGTACCTCCACTAAATCCGAACCCTCCATTCCAAGCTCCATTAACCCAAAGACCGCAAATTCCAAATCCTCCGAATCAAAACGGCCAAGGCCGACCAGCCCACTTTGAAGGATACGGTAGAGAGGAGTATGAAGGAGATGGAGCCTTTGATGATGCTTATATGAGGGAGGAGGAGTTAAGAGGGGGTCGAGGAGAACCTAGGAGATACCGGGGGTATGGAGATAGGGGAAACCGACACCAAGAGAGAGACGTAGGCATCAACACCATCAAGTTGAGCCTACCCATCTTTAAGGGTGAAAGTGACCCCGAGACCTACTTAACTTGGGAATCGGCTTGTGACAAAGTTTTCCAAGTTAATGACATCTCGGAAGAAAAGAAGAGTTGCTACGCTATAGCTCACCTCGAGGGCTATGCTAACACTTGGTGGGAGTATGTTAAACGATTTGGTAATGAATTAGTTGATGGGCAGCCACCACCTTTGTTTCGGTTGAGGTATTTGATGAGACAACGATACCTTCCCGAGAGATATCGTCATGAGTTGCTTGCTAGATTATATGGCTTGCGGCAAGGAGGCAAGAGTGTGATGGCCTATTTTGACGAGTTCCAACAACTCATGTTGAAACTTGATCATCGTGGGGAGCAAATCAGTCACGACATCATCCGGTTCAAGTGTGGGTTGAACAAAGAGATCTCCACTCATTTGACCCTTCACCGGTTTGAAACCATTGACGGTATATTCCAAGCGGCCCTTGAGATTGAAAGGGAACTTAAGGAGAGATCATCATTCAAGGCAAGGGTACAAACCCCCTCGGTTTGGCCCAAAAACAAGGACCAACCCGCCCCTACGAAGCTGCCCGAGTCCAAAACAGTCCCTAAATTCCCTCTGAAACTGGAGGCTCACAAATATCCCAACCCAAAGGGGTTCCAATGCTTCAAGTTCCAAGGTTGGGGGCATAAGGCCAATGAATGTCCGAACCGGTGCAATGTGATCCTACGAGAAGGGAAAGTGTACTACCTTGGTGAGGAGGTGGTTTCCGAAAGGGGGGAGGATGAGGCCGAGCCTCAAGATGGAGAGGGAGCTGAAAATGGGCCGAATGATGATGAAGTAGATGGTAGTGAAGATATCTATCCACAAGAAGGGGAGTGTGTGGTTCCAAACTTTGTGGTTAGACGTGTCATGATTAGTAAGGCGATAGATGACCCGAGTCAAAGGGAAAATCTATTCCATACTAAGTGTCTTGTAAAGGGGAGTGTGTGCACCTTGGTGATTGATAGTGGTAGTTGTACAAATGTTGCGAGCCATGCTATGGTAAATTTCTTGAAGCTACCAACTACACTACACACTAGTCCTTACAAGCTATAATGGTTGAACGATTGTGGTGAATTAACGGTCACAAGGCAATGTGTGATTCGGTTTAAGGTGGGAAACTACCACGATGAAGTGCTTTGTGACGTGATCCCAATGCAAGCATGTCACTTGTTGTTAGGTAGACCATGGCAATATGATAGGTCTACTAAACACGATGGGAGGTCCAACCGGTATACGCTTGAGAAGGATGGCCGAAAGGTCACACTTCATCCTCTTTCACCCTCCCAAGTAAATGAGTGGCATCAAAAGATGAGAGAGTTGAAGGGAAAGGGGAAGGAATCCGAAAAGGGAGAGAAGGGGGGGAATGCCGTAGGTGAGGAAGTAGGGACATCCGAGGCTGTCCCAACGACAAGGGAGATGGAAAACGTAATGATGTTGGCTAGGAGGAAAGAACTCTTCGTGGACCATGATGAAAACAAGCCGATGTTACTTTTGGCCCATTGTTTTAATACTAATCCCACTAATTCTTCCATTTCCCCTTTGATTTCTTGTGTGTTGCAGGAGTATGAAGATGTATTTCCTCAAGAACTTCCGCAAGGATTGCCCCCACTTCGGGGAATTGAGCACCAAATTGATTTGGTGCCGGGTTCACAACTTCCAAACAAACCGGCCTATAGGAGCAATCCCATGGACACTAAGGAGCTTGAAAGACAAGTTGAGGAGCTTCTCAACAAGGGATACATCAAGGAAAGCATGAGTCCGTGTGCTGTTCCGGTGCTTTTGGTACCGAAGAAGGACGGAACTTGGCGCATGTGCGTCGATTGTAGAGCCATCAACAAAATCACTATAAGGTATCGTCATCCAATCCCTAGACTAGATGATATGTTAGATGAGCTCCACGGATCTTGTTTGTTTTCTAAAGTGGACCTTAGGAGTGGCTATCACCAAATTCGCATGCAACCCGGTGATGAGTGGAAGACCGCATTCAAGACCAAATTCGGCCTATATGAGTGGCTGGTCATGCCCTTCGGCCTTACCAATGCTCCTAGCACCTTTATGAGGCTAATGAATCATGTAATGAAGCCTTATATTGGAAAGTTTGTGGTGGTTTACTTTGATGATGTGTTGGTATATAGTAAATCTATTAATGATCATGTAATGCATTGGAGATGTGTGTTTGATGTGCTCCGAAAGGAGAAGCTGTATGCCAACATGGAGAAGTGTTCTTTTGGTGTTGATAAGGTTATATTCTTGGGTTTTGTCGTGAGCTCAAGGGGTGTGGAAGTGGACGATTCCAAGATAGACTCTATTCGAAGTTGGCCGACCCCTAAAACTATTGGAGAAATCCGAAGTTTCCACGGGTTGGCAAGCTTTTATAGGAGGTTTGTCAAAGGATTTAGTTCCATAGCAGCCCCCTTGACCGAGGTAATTAGGAAGGACGGACCCTTTAAATGGGGTGATGAGCAAGCTAGGGCTTTTGAGGCCTTGAAAGCTACGCTCATCTCGGCGCCTTTATTGCAATTGCCCGATTTTGATAAGATGTTTGAAGTAGAGTGTGATGCTAGTAAGGTTGGCATCGGGGCTGTTTTGATGCCAGAAGGTAAGCCCGTCGCTTATTTCAGTGAAAAGCTCAAAGGGGCAACTCTTAATTACTCAACTTATGATTTGGAGTTGTACGCCCTTGTTAGAGCTTTGGGAAATTGGCAACATTATTTGTGGCCTAAGGAGTTTGTGATACGAACGGATCATGAGTCGTTGAAACACCTTAAGAGCCAAGACAAGTTGAATAGGCGTCATGCTAAGTGGATTGAGTTCATTGAGACTTTCCCTTATGTAATTCATTACAAAAGAGGAAAGGAAAATGTTGTTGCCGATGCCTTGTCTAGGAAGCATGTGCTTGTTGCTACCTTGTCTTCGAAATTGATGGGTTTTGAGAGCTTGCGGTTGTTGTATCCCGAGGATCCTACCTTTGCTCCTATTTTTAGGGAATGTGAAGAGTGGGGAAGGGACCGTTGGCTTAAGGAGAATGACCATTCCTCCTACTCTCGGTTCGATGGGTATTTGTTCAAAGGGAGGAGGTTGTGTGTTCCTTCTAGTTCTTGGAGGGAATTATTTGTGAGGGAGGCCCATGACGGAGGCCTCATGGGGCACTTTGGGGTAGACAAGACCCTCGGAATCTTAGAGGAGAACTTCTATTGGCCCAAAATGCGCAAAGACGTCACTAAAATTTATAGTCAATGCGTGGCCTGCCGGAGTGCGAAATCTCGTCTCCTACCTCAAGGATTATACACCCCACTCCCTACTCCCCTTAGACCTTGGTTGGACATTTCGATGGATTTTGTTTTGGGGCTGCCAAGGACTAGAAAGGGCCGAGATAGCATTTTTGTTATTGTTGATAGATTCTCTAAAATGGCTCATTTTATTCCATGTGCTAAAACCGAGGATGCTCGTAGTGTAGCTTCATTATTTGTTGAACATGTTGTAAAGCTTCACGGGGTACCGAGGACTATTGTGAGCGATAGGGACTCCAAGTTCCTAAGTCTCTTTTGGAAGTCCATGTGGGGTAGGCTTGGAACGAAGTTACTTTTCTCCACGTCTTGCCACCCACAAACCGATGGCCAAACGGAGGTAGTAAATAGAACCCTAGGGTCTATGCTACGTTCTATGGTTAAAGGTAAACTGACTTCATGGGAAGATCACCTACCCTTGGTGGAATTTGCATACAACCGGGTAATACATTCGAGCACGGGAATGACTCCCTTTGAATGTGTTTACGGCCTGAATCCCCTTACCCCTTTAGATCTCACTCCTTTGTCTAGTGATCTCATGACCAGCTTAGATGGAAATAAAAGAGCCGAGGCAATGAAGAAAATGCATGAGACGGTGCGGATCAAGCTTGAAAAGAAGAACCAAGAGGTTGCAAAAAGGGTAAACAAAGGGAGAAGAAGGCTTGTGCTTGAACCCGGAGATTGGGTGTGGGTGCATCTTCGAAAGGATCGGTTTCCAGCTCAAAGGAAGTCCAAATTGCTGCCAAGGGGTGATGGTCCTTTCCAAGTACTTGAGAGAATCAATGACAACGCCTACAAGATTGACCTTCCACCGGAATATCAAGTGCGCAACACTTTCAACGTTGGTGATCTCTCCCTCGTGGATACAGTTGAAGATGACCAAATGCTGAATTTGAGGCCAAATTCCTCTCAAGATGGAGAGGATGATACGGTTGGGGCAGCCTCCACAGGTACACGGCCTTTCACACGAAGCCAAGCTCGGGAATTACAAAAACTCCAAGCTTTGTTCATGCAAATGGCCGCGTGTGAGTTGGTGATTGAACCAACCAAGGACCTAAACGTTTTTATGTGTGAAGAGAGGTCTTAATGTGTAATAAACTACTCTCCAAGGTTGGCACAAGAAGCAAGGGCGGATGGGTCATTTTACCCCTTTTGTTTGTAGTATAAATAGAACATGTTAGAGAGTTATTCCTTAGTTTTTGAATGCTGATTTTTGTAACCTAAAAACACTAAACATTTCACTCTCTCTTCCACTCTTAGAAGCCGTCCCTATTATCTCACAAGTAGAGGGATACTTGTGTTGTCTCTTTGGCTAGAAACAAGGGTTTTGAGGTCGTTGAGTGCCTCTTGGTCCTCGTAAGAACTTGGTGTTTATATTCATTAGACTTAGGGTCCTCTCTTGATGTTAGGGTTCTTAGTTTCTTGAATGTTATATGTCAAGTTATCTATCTTTCTTTATCTTGTTGTTGTTGTTGATTTTGTTATCTTAAAGTCTAGTGAAGCCGTGTGGGGCTCTTTTCGATTCACTAGCATTGTTATCTATCTTGTTGTTCTTGTGTTGTTGGACTGAAATCCGAAACTTAAACTTGTTGTTCTTGTGTTGTTGGACTGAAATCCGAGCCTACTTGAAGCTCTTGGTGTTGTTGGTTTGATTTTGTATCAGAACACGAACTTGTGGTGAACTAAAGCGGATAATATCTTGACAATGGAAGGAGCTACGTCTCATAATGTGGATACTAATGCCCTTGATTCTATGAGGGTCACTCTTGAGGCCGTTACCCGGACACTTGAAAGGTTGAATTCGGAATTTGGGGCCGTGAGAGGGGACTTGGCAGCAATAAAGGGGGAAGTGTCGACTATTAGTGGGAGATTAGAACAAGTGGAGAGTCAAAGGAACTCTCGTCCTTCTACTCCTCTACATGTATCTACCAATGGTCATGATAGGACCTCCTCCGCAACCATCACCCCCAAAACAGTCCACCAAATGCTAAATGCACCCCAAGCTCCACTAAATACCGCAAGCCAAACTACCTATTTTCCTCCAAACCGAGACCCCACTAGACCACTACATTTCCAAGCCCCTCCAATTCCACAAGAGGGATTTGGACGCCAAGTACCTCCACTAAATCCGAACCCTCCATTCCAAGCTCCATTAACCCAAAGACCGCAAATTCCAAATCCTCTGAATCAAAACGGCCAAGGCCGACCAGCCCACTTTGAAGAATATGGTAGAGAGGAGTATGAAGGAGATGGAGCCTTTGATGATGCTTATATGAGGGAGGAGGAGTTAAGAGGGGGTCGAGGAGAACCTAGGAGATACCGGGGGTATGGAGATAGGGGAAACCGACACCAAGAGAGAGACGTAGGCATCAACACCATCAAGTTGAGCCTACCCATCTTTAGGGTGAAAGTGACCCCGAGACCTACTTAACTTAGGAATCGGCTTGTGACAAAGTTTTCCAAGTTAATGACATCTCGGAAGAAAAGAAGAGTTGCTACGCTATTATAGCTCACCTCGAGGTCTATGCTAACACTTGGTGGGAGTAAGTTAAACGATTTGGTAATGAATTAGTTGATGGGAAGCCACCACCTTGGTTTCGGTTGAGGTATTTGATGAGACAACGATACCTTCCCGAGAGATATCGTCATGAGTTCCTTGCTAGACTATATGGCTTGCGGCAAGGGGGCAAGAGTGTGATGGCCTATTTTGACGAGTTCCAACAACTCATGTTGAAACTTGATCATCGTGGGGAGCAAATCAGTCACGACATCATTCGGTTCAAGTGTGGGTTGAACAAAGAGATCTCCACTCATTTGACCCTTCACCGGTTTGAAACCATTGACGGTATATTCCAAGCGGCCCTTGAGATTGAAAGGGAACTTAAGGAGAGATCATCCTTCAAGGCAAGGGTACAAAACCCCTCGGGTTGGCCCAAAAACAAGGACCAACCCGCCCCTACGAAGCTGCCCGAGTCCAAAATAGTCCCTAAATTCCCTCCGAAACCGGAGGCTCACAAATATCCCAACCCAAAGGGGCTCCAATACTTCAAGTGCCAAGGTTGGGGGCATAAGGCCAATGAATGTCCGAACCGGCGCAATGTGATCCTACGAGAAGGGAAAGTGTACTACCTTGGTGAGGAGGTGGTTTCCGAAAGGGGGGAGGATGAGGCCGAGCCTCAAGATGGAGAGGGAGCTGAAAATGGGCCGAATGATGATGAAGTAGATGGTAGTGAAGATGTCTATCCACAAGAAGGGGAGTGTGTGGTTCCAAACTTTGTGGTTAGACGTGTCATGATTAGTAAGGCGATAGATGACCCGAGTCAAAGGCAATGTGTGGTTCGGTTTAAGGTGGGAAACTACCACGATGAAGTGCTTTGTGACGTGATCCCAATGCAAGCATGTCACTTGTTGTTAGGTAGACCATGGCAATATGATAGGTCTACTAAACACGATGGGAGGTCCAACCGGTATACGCTTGAGAAGGATGGTCGAAAGGTCACACTTCATCCTCTTTCACCCTCCCAAGTAAATGAGTGGCATCAAAAGATGAGAGAGTTGAAGGGAAAGGGGAAGGAATCCAAAAAGGGAGAAAAGGGGGGGAATGCCGTAGGTGAGGAAGTAGGGACATCCGAGGCTGTCCCAACGACAAGGGAGATGGAAAACATAGTGATGTTGGCTAGGAGGAAAGAACTCTTCATGGACCATGATGAAAATAAGCCGATGTTACTTTTGGCCCATTGTTTTAATACTAACCCCACTAATTCTTCCATTTCCCCTTTGATTTCTTGTGTGTTGCAGGAGTATGAAGATGTATTTCCTCAAGAACTTCCGCAAGGATTGCCCTCACTTCGGGAAATTCAGCACCAAATTGATTTGGTGCCGGGTTCACAACTTCCAAACAAATCGGCCTATAGGAGCAATCCCATGGACACTAAGGAGCTTGAAAGACAAGTTGAGGAGCTTCTCAACAAGGGATACATCAAGGAAAGCATGAGTCCGTGTGTTGTTCCGGTGCTTTTGGTACCGAAGAAGGACGAAACTTGGCGCATGTGCGTCGATTGTAGAGCCATCAACAAAATCACTATAAGGTATCGTCATCCAATCCCTAGACTAGATGATATGTTAGATGAGCTCCACGGATCTTGTTTGTTTTCTAAAGTGGACCTTAGGAGTGGCTATCACCAAATTCGCATGCAACCCGGTGATGAGTGGAAGATCGCATTCAAGACCAAATTCGGTCTATATGAGTGGCTGGTCATGCCCTTCGGCCTTACCAATGCTCCTAGCACCTTTATGAGGCTAATGAATCATGTAATGAAGCCTTATATTGGAAAGTTTGTGGTGGTTTACTTTGATGATGTGTTGGTATATAGTAAATCTATTGATGATCATGTAATGCATTTGAGATGTGTGTTTGATGTGCTCCGAAAGGAGAAGCTGTATGCCAATATGGAGAAGTGTTCTTTTGGTGTTGATAAGGTTATATTCTTGGGTTTTGTCGTGATCTCAAGGGGTGTGGAAGTGGACGATTCCAAGATAGACTCTATTCGAAGTTGGCCGACCCCTAAAACTATTGGAGAAATCCGAAGTTTCCACGGGTTGGCAAGCTTTTATAGGAGGTTTGTCAAAGGATTTAGTTCCATAGCAGCCCCCTTGACCGAGGTAATTAGGAAGGACGGACCTTTTAAATGGGGTGATGAGCAAGCTAGGGCTTTTGAGGCCTTGAAAGCTACGCTCATCTCGGCGCCTTTATTGCAATTGCCCGATTTTGATAAGATGTTTGAAGTAGAGTGTGATGCTAGTAAGGTTGGCATCGGGGCTGTTTTGATGCAAGAAGGTAAGCCCGTTGCTTATTTCAGTGAAAAGCTCAAAGGGGCAACTCTTAATTACTCAACTTATGATTTGGAGTTGTACGCCCTTGTTAGAGCTTTGGGAAATTGGCAACATTATTTGTGGCCTAAGGAGTTTGTGATACGAACGGATCATGAGTCGTTGAAACACCTTAAGAGCCAAGACAAGTTGAATAGGCGTCATGCTAAGTGGATTGAGTTCATCGAGACTTTCCCTTATGTAATTCATTACAAAAGAGGAAAGGAAAATATTGTTGCCGATGCCTTGTCTAGGAAGCATGTGCTTGTTGCTACCTTGTCTTCGAAATTGATGGGTTTTGAGAGCTTGCGGTTGTTGTATCCCGAGGTTCCTACCTTTTCTCCTATTTTTAGGGAATGTGAAGAGTGGGGAAGGGACCGTTGGCTTAAGGAGAATGACCATTCCTCCTACTCTCGGTTCGATGGGTATTTGTTCAAAGGGAGGAGGTTGTGTGTTCCTTCTAGTTCTTGGAGGGAATTATTTTTGAGGGAGGCCCATGACGGAGGCCTCATGGGGCACTTTGGGGTAGACAAGACCCTCAGAATCTTAGAGGAAAACTTCTATTGGCCCAAAATGCGCAAAGACGTCGCTAAAATTTGTAGTCAATGCGTGGCCTGCCGGAGTGCGAAATCTCGTCTCCTACCTCAAGGATTATACACCCCACTCCCTACTCCCCTTAGACCTTGGTTGGACATTTCGATGGATTTTATTTTGGGGCTGCCAAGGACTAGAAAGGGCCGAGATAGCATTTTTGTTATTGTTGATAGATTCTCTAAAATGGCTCATTTTATTCCATGAGCTAAAACCGAGGATGCTCGTAGTGTAGCTTCATTATTTGTTGAACATGTTGTAAAGCTTCACGGGGTACCGAGGACTATTGTGAGCGATAGGGACTCCAAGTTCCTAAGTCTCTTTTGGAAGTCCATATGGGGTAGGCTTGGAACGAAGTTACTTTTCTCCACGTCTTGCCACCCACAAACCGATGGCCAAACGGAGGTAGTAAATAGAACCTTAGGGTCTATGCTACGTTCTATGGTTAAAGGTAAACTGACTTCATGGGAAGATCACCTACCCTTGGTGGAATTTGCATACAACCGGGTAATACATTCGAGCACGGAAATGACTCCCTTTGAATGTGTTTACGGCCTGAATCCCCTTACCCCTTTAGATCTCACTCCTTTGTCTAGTGATCTCATGACCAGCTTAGATGGAAATAAAAGGGCCGAGGCAATGAAGAAAATGCATGAGACGGTGCGGGTCAAGCTTGAAAAGAAGAACCAAGAGGTTGCAAAAAGGGTAAACAAAGGGAGAAGAAGGCTTGTGCTTGAACCCGGAGATTGGGTGTGGGTTCATCTTCGAAAGGATCGGTTTCCAGCTCAAAGGAAGTCCAAATTGCTGCCAAGGGGTGATGGCCCTTTCCAAGTACTTGAGAGAATCAATGGCAACGCCTACAAGATTGACCTTCCACCGGAATATCAAGTGCACAACACTTTCAACGTTGGTGATCTCTCCCTCGTGGATACGGTTGAAGATGACCAAATGCTGAATTTGAGGTCAAATTCCTCTCAAGATGGAGAGGATGATACGGTTGGGGCAGCCTCCACAGGTACACGGCCTTTCACACGAAGCCAAGCTCGGGAATTATAAGAACTCCAAGCCTTGTTCATGCAAATGGCCGTGTGTGAGTTGGTGATTGAACCAACCAAGGACCTTAACGTTTTTATGTGTGAAGAGAGGTCTTAATGTGTAATAAACTACTCTTCAAGGTTGGCAAAAGAAGCAAGGGCGGATGGGTCATTTTACCCCTTTTGTTTGTAGTATAAATAGAACATGTTAGAGAGTTATTCCTTAGTTTTTGAATGCTGATTTTTGTAACCTAAAAACACTAAACATTTCACTCTCTCTTCCACTCTTAGAAGCCGCCCTATTATCTCACAAGTAGAGGGATACTTGTGTTGTCTCTTTGGCTAGAAACAAGGGTTTTGAGGTCGTTGAGTGCCTCTTGGTCCTCGTAAGAAGTTGGTGTTTATATTCATTAGACTTAGGGTCCTCTCTTGATGTTAGGGTTCTTAGTTTCTTGAATGTTATATGTCAAGTTATCTATCTTTCTTTATCTTGTTGTTGTTGCTGATTTTGTTATCTTAAAGTCTAGTGAAGCCGTGTGGGGCTCTTTTCGATTCACTAGCATTGTTATCTATCTTGTTGTTCTTGTGTTGTTGGGCTGAAATCCGAGCCTACTTGAAGCTCTTGTTGTTGTTGGTTTGATTTTGTATCATGTTGGCTAGGAGGAAAGAACTCTTCGTGGACCATGATGAAAACAAGCCGATGTTACTTTTGACCCATTGTTTTAATACTAACCCCACTAATTCTTCCATTTCCCCTTTGATTTCTTGTGTGTTGCAGGAGTATGAAGATGTATTTCCTCAAGAACTTCCGCAAGGATTGCCCCCACTTCGGGGAATTGAGCACCAAATTGATTTGGTGCCGGGTTCACAACTTCCAAACAAACCGGCCTATAGGAGCAATCCCATGGACACTAAGGAGCTTGAAAGACAAGTTGAGGAGCTTCTCAATAAGGGATACATCAAGGAAAGCATGAGTCCATGTGTTGTTCCGGTGCTTTTGGTACCGAAGAAGGACGGAACTTGGCGCATGTGCGTCGATTGTAGAGCCATCAACAAAATCACTATAAGGTATCGTCATCCAATCCCTAGACTAGATGATATGTTAGATGAGCTCCACGGATCTTGTTTGTTTTCTAAAGTGGACCTTAGGAGTGGCTATCACCAAATTCGCATGCAACCCGTTGATGAGTGGAGGACCGCATTCAAGACCAAATTCGGTCTATATGAGTGGCTGGTCATGCCCTTCGGCCTTACCAATGCTCCTAGCACCTTTATGAGGCTAATGAATCATGTAATGAATCCTTATATTGGAAAGTTTGTGGTGGTTTACTTTGATGATGTGTTGGTGTATAGTAAATCTATTGATGATCATGTAATGCATTTGAGATGTGTGTTTGATGTGCTCCGAAAGGAGAAGCTGTATGCCAACATGGAGAAGTGTTCTTTTGGTGTTGATAAGGTTATATTCTTGGGTTTTGTCGTGAGCTCAAGGGGTGTGGAAGTGGACGATTCCAAGATAGACTCTATTCGAAGTTGGCCGACCCCTAAAACTATTGGAGAAATCCAAAGTTTCCACGGGTTGGCAAGCTTTTATAGGAGGTTTGTCAAAGGATTTAGTTCCATAGCAGCCCCCTTGACCGAGGTAATTAGAAAGGACGGACCCTTTAAATGGGGTGATGAGCAGGCTAGGGCTTTTGAGGCCTTGAAAGCTACGCTCATCTCGGCGCCTTTATTGCAATTGCCCAATTTTGATAAGATGTTTGAAGTAGAGTGTGATGCTAGTAAGGTTGGCATCGGGGCTGTTTTGATGCAAGAAGGTAAGCCCGTTGCTTATTTCAGTGAAAAGCTCAAAGGGGCAACTCTTAATTACTCAACTTATGATTTGGAGTTGTACGCCCTTGTTAGAGCTTTGGGAAATTGGCAACATTATTTGTGGCCTAAGGAGTTTTTGATACGAACGGATCATGAGTCGTTGAAATACCTTAAGAGCCAAGACAAGTTGAATAGGCGTCATGCTAAGTGGATTGAGTTCATCGAGACTTTCCCTTATGTAATTCATTACAAAAGGGGAAAGGAAAATGTTGTTGCCGATGCCTTGTCTAGGAAGCATGTGCTTGTTGCTACCTTGTCTTCGAAATTGATGGGTTTTGAGAGCTTGCGGTTGTTGTATCCCGAGGATCCTACCTTTGCTCCTATTTTTAGGGAATGTGAAGAGTGGGGAAGGGACCGTTGGCTTAAGGAGAATGACCATTCCTCCTACTCTCGGTTCGATGGGTATTTGTTCAAAGGGAGGAGGTTGTGTGTTCCTTCTATTTCTTGGAGGGAATTATTTGTGAGGGAGGCCCATGACGGAGGCCTCATGGGGCACTTTGGGGTAGACAAGACCTTCGGAATCTTAGAGGAGAACTTCTATTGGCCCAAAATGCGCAAAGACGTCACTAAAATTTGTAGTCAATGCGTGGCCTGCCGGAGTGCGAAATCTCGTCTCCTACCTCAAGGATTATACACCCCACTCCCTACTCCCCTTAGACCTTGGTTGGACATTTCGATGGATTTTGTTTTGGGGCTGCCAAGGACTAGAAAGGGCCGAGATAGCATTTTTGTTATTGTTGATAGATTCTCTAAAATGGCTCATTTTATTCCATGTGCTAAAACCGAGGATGCTCGTAGTGTAGCTTCATTATTTGTTGAACATGTTGTAAAACTTCACGGGGTACCGAGGACTATTGTGAGCGATAGGGACTCCAAGTTCCTAAGTCTCTTTTGGAAGTCCATGTGGGGTAGGCTTGGAACGAAGTTACTTTTCTCCACGTCTTGCCACCCACAAACCGATGGCCAAACGGAGGTAGTAAATAGAACCTTAGGGTCTATGCTACGTTCTATGGTTAAAGGTAAACTGACTTCATGGGAAGATCACCTACCCTTGGTGGAATTTGCATACAACCGGGTAATACATTCGAGCACGGGAATAACTCCCTTTGAATGTGTTTACGGCCTGAATCCCCTTACCCCTTTAGATCTCACTCCTTTGTCTAGTGATCTCATGACCAGCTTAGATGGAAATAAAAGAGCCGAGGCAATGAAGAAAATGCATGAGACGGTGCGGATCAAGCTTGAAAAGAAGAACCAAGAGGTTGCAAAAAGGGTAAACAAAGGGAGAAGAAGGCTTGTGCTTGAACCCGGAGATTGGGTGTGGGTGCATCTTCGAAAGGATCGGTTTCCAGGTCAAAGGAAGTCCAAATTGCTGCCAAGGGGTGATGGTCCTTTCCAAGTACTTGAGAGAATCAATGACAACGCCTACAAGATTGACCTTCCACCGGAATATCAAGTGCATAACACTTTCAACGTTGGTGATCTCTCCCTCGTGGATGCGGTTGAAGATGACCAAATGCTGAATTTGAGGTCAAATTCCTCTCAAGATGGAGAGGATGATACGGTTGGGGCAGCCTCCACAGGTACACGGCCTTTCACACGAAGCCAAGCTCGGGAATTACAAGAACTCCAAGCTTTGTTCATGCAAATGGCCGTGTGTGAGTTGGTGATTGAACCAACCAAGGACCTAAACGTTTTTATGTGTGAAGAGAGGTCTTAATGTGTAATAAACTACTCTTCAAGGTTGGCACAAGAAGCAAGGGCGGATGGGTCATTTTACCCCTTTTGTTTGTAGTATAAATAGAACATGTTGGAGAGTTATTCCTTAGTTTTTGAATGCTGATTTTGTAACCTAAAAACACTAGACATTTCGTCTCTCTCTTCCACTCTTAGAAGCCGTCCCTATTATCTCACAAGTAGAGGGATACTTGTGTTGTCTCTTTGGCTAGAAACAAGGGTTTTGAGGTAGTTGAGTGCCTCTTGGTCCTCGTAAGAACTTGGTGTTTATATTCATTAGACTTAGGGTCCTCTCTTGATGTAGGGTTCTTAGTTTCTTGAATGTTATATGTCAAGTTATCTATCTTTCTTTATCTTGTTGTTGTTGTTGATTTTGTTATCTTAAAGTCTAGTGAAGCCGTGTGGGGCTCTTTTCGATTCACTAGCATTGTTATCTATCTTGTTGTTCTTGTGTTGTTGGACTGAAAAACCGAAACTTAAACTTGTTGTTCTTGTGTTGTTGGACTGAAATCCGAGCCTACTTGAAGCTCTTGGTGTTGTTGGTTTGATTTCGTATCACAACCCCACATAGTTAATCGACCTTTTATTTACTGCCTATGGTCTAAAAGTCTGTCAAAGTGTCACATGTTTCTCTTATATGAGTCAATAAGATCCAAGATTATACAAGTTAAAGAGTGTCACATGTTGGATTACAATCTGTCCAAAATTGCTTTAATTGATTGTATACTTCTTTTGGCTACACATGTTCTTTTTCCGAATATCATTCCCATCGTGTTTGGGCATAAGGTGACCTTATAGAGTCTTTACCTATTTAGTGTATAGTTAACTATATGTCCTTATGTGGGATATACATTTGTTCCTAATTAGAATCTGCCCACGTGCTTCAATAGTACCCATTCTCACGTACACTTCTATTTGTTATTACCTAATAAGTATTTATTGTACAGTCCAAACCTCTTTAGTCGAGGAGTTACGTATCTCAACTTGGTATGCACGTATTCCCCCATTTGAAACGTCTAAATTTCTACACTTGAATCTGCCCCAATTGCTATATGCTAGGTAAGATCACTAGAATCTGCCACAACCCATATATGCTATGTAATGTCACTTGCTTACTAGTTATACACTAGCTTATTTGTTACAGGTTATCATCTCCTCGCTTGTCACATACATTCTTGGCTTATTTATTAGTGAATATGTTTTATGCCCAGTGAGGCTCATGGTGTCATATAAGTTCCAAAGTATTACCCTTATTTCCTATATCATTGTTCTTGTCTCGATCGCATGCCTTCTTCTATTGGTTCATAGATCTAAAGCTCAATAATGTTATGACCACCAAAATAACAATCTAAAAGATTAAAGAAATGGTGTAAAGTAAATATACTTATGTGTGAGTAGTAGCTCAGGGGCGAGAACCTAGCATGGGCCGATCTCAATTTATTGATTTATGGGTGGTATCCCAGGGGTGGAACGAACACCTAGCATGGGTTGATCCCATAATCGGGTGGTATCCCAGGGGTGAAAGGAAAGCTTAGCATGGGTTAATCTCGATTTATGTATTGATGAGGAACGTATCCCAGGGGTATAATACCTAGCATGGGTCATCCTCTTTTACCACTGATCAACTGGTCATATGTATCACATGGCTTACAAATATTATAAAGCAAAGAAGAGTAAAGTAAAGAAAAGCATGTAATGTACAGTCTTCCACAAGTGTAAGTAAAGGTGGTTCGTTCATCCTTATCTATATGTTTAAATATATTGACCCCGAGTTTCATTAATTTCTTATTTTACTTATGGTTATCTCATGCCTTACATATTCAGTACATTACTTCGTACTAACGTCCCTCATAGGGGACCAGCGTCCTATGTTGCAGGCACAGGTTTTTAGCGAGTAGATCTCCCCAATAGAACACAGGATACTCAGTGGCTGTTGGTGAGCTCTAAATTAATTCGGGGCCTTGTTGAGTCTTTATCATATATATTTTGATGGTTTTAATGTCATCATATTCCATTAGAGGCTTTGTAGACATTGTAAGGCAGTCATCTATATTCATAGGTTCACATGTCATCTGTATCAATTTGGCTAATTGGTTGGTATTATGATGCACTATCAAGTCCACAACAGAAGAATCTAGCAACAACACAACAAGATGAACAAGCTAACACAAGAACTACAAGATGAGCAACAAGGTGCTAGTGAATCGAAATAGGCCACACCCGGCTTCACTAGACTTCAAAATTACAATGACAACAAGATGAAAGATTACAAAGAGTACAATGTTAACAACAAGAACAACAAATGGCAGGAACTATAGTGAATCGAAATCAGCCCCACACGGCTTCAGTAAGTTACTGCAATAGTTTCAAGAGTACAAAAATGAAAGATAGTAACTTGACACAAAGATATCCTAGAATCTATGAACCCTAACTTGAAGAAAGGACCCTAAGACCCAAAGATTTCAGCACCAAGTTCTTACTTAGACCAAGAGGAACTCATGAACCTCAAGATCTCAAGTTTCTAGCCAAGAAACAACACAAGTGTAACTACACTTTGTTGGACAGATTTCAGGTTCTACTCTCAAGAACAAGAGAGAGAGAAATGTTCAATGTTACAAAACTTGTTGTTGTGAAATATGAAGTATCAACTAAGTGCTGAAAATAACCCTACTAGTATCTATTTATATTACACACAAAATGAAGGACAAATGACCCTCCTACCCTTCAGTTATGGGGTGCCCTTGGAGTGTAATTTATTACACTTCAAGGCTCCTCTTCACACTTAAAAACATTTAAGCTCTTTGGAGGATCAAGTAAACATTTAATATCTTTGGCGGATCAAGTACCAATTCACACACGGCCATTTGCATGAACATGGCTTGTAGTTTTTGTAACTCCCGAGCTTCGCTTCGTGTGAATGGTCGAGAAAGTATTGGACAGCTTTGTACACCCGTATCATCCTCTCCATCTTGAGAGGAATTTGACCTCAAATTCAGCATTTGGTCATCCTCAACCGCATCCACTAGAGAAAGATCACACACGTTGAAAGTGCTGTGCACTTAGTATTCCGGGGGAAGGTCAATCTTGTAGGCATTATCATTGATCCGTTCAAGTACTTGGAATGGTCCATCGCCTCTTGGCATCAATTTGGATTTTCTTTGAGATGAAACCTATCCTTCCTAAGGTGAACCCACACCCAATCTCCTAGTTCAAGAATGAGTTTCTTTCTTCCCTTGTTGACTCTCCTTGCAATGTCTTGATTTTTCTTCTCAAGTCGAAGCCGCACCTTCTCATGTAACTTATTCATCGAATCTGCCCGCTTGCTTCCATCTAAGCTAATCATAACATCACTAGGCAAAGGAGTTAAATCTAAAGGGGTAAGGGGGTTGAGGCTATATACGCACTCAAAGGGAGTCATTCCCGTACTTGAGTGTATGACACGGTTGTATGCAAACTCAATCAATGGCAGGTGTTCCTCCCAAGAAGTCAATTTTCCTTTTACTGTGGAACATAGCATAGCACCCAAAGTCCTATTTACTACTGCCGTTTGGCCATCGGTTTGTGGGTGGCAAGATATGGAGAATAACAACTTGGTTCCAAGCTTACCCCACATGGATTTCCAAAAGTGACTTAGGAACTTAAAGTCCCTATCACTCACAATGGTCCTCGGAACACCATGCAACTTGACAACATTATCAACAAATAAAGAGGACACACTAGGTGTATCGTCACATTTAAAACATGGAATAAAGTGTGCCATCTTAGAAAACCGATCAACCACAACAAAGATACTATGCCGACCTCGTCTGGTCCTTGGCAATCCTAACACAAAATCCATTGATACAAGATCAAACCAACAACACCAAGAACTACAAGTTGGTTCGAATTTCAGTACAACAACACAAGAACAACAAGCTTAAATTTCAGTTTTTCAGCTCAACAACACGAGAACAACAAGATAAACAACAATGCTAGTGAATCGAAAATAGCCCCACACGGCTTCACTAGACTTTAAGATAACAAAATCAACAACAACAACAAGATAGAGAAAAGATAGATAACTTGACATATAACATTCAAGATACTAAGAACCCTAACATCAAGAGAGGACCCTAAGTCTAATGAATGTAAACACCAAGTTCTTACGAGGACCAAGAGGCACTCAAAGACCTCAAAACCCTTGTTTCTAGCCAAAGTGACAACACAAGTATCCCTCTACTTGTGAGATATTGGTGGCGGCTCCAAGAGTGGAAAAGAGAGAGAGAAATGTTTAGTATTTAGGTTACAAAAATCAGCTTTCAAAAAGTGAAGTCTAACTCTCTAACATGTTCTATTTATACTACAAACAAAAGGGGCAAAATGACCCATCCGCCCTTGCTTCTTGTGCCATCCTTGAAGAGTAGTTTATTACACATTAGGACCCCTCTTCACACATAAAAACGTTTAGGTCCTTGGTTGGTTCAATCACCAACTCACACACGGCCATTTGCATGAACAAAGCTTGGAGTTTTTGTAATTCCCGAGCTTGGCTTCGTGTGAAAGGCCGTGTACGTGTGGAGGCTGTCCCAACCGTATCATCCTCTCCATCTTGAGAGGAATTTGACCTCAAATTCAGCATTTGGTCATCTTCAACCGCATCAACGAGGGAGAGATCACCAACGTTGAAAGTGTTGTGCACTTGATATTCCGGTGGAAGGTCGATCTTGTAGGCGTTGTCATTGATTCTCTCAAGTACTTGGAAAGGACCATCACCCCTTGGCAGCAACTTGGACTTCCTTTGAGCTGGAAACCGATCCTTTCGAAGATGCACCCACACCCAATCTCCGGGTTCAAGCACAAGCCTTCTTCTCCCTTTGTTTACCCTTTTTGCAACCTCTTGGTTCTTCTTTTCAAGCTTGAGCCGCACCGTCTCATGCATTTTCTTCATTGCTTCGGCTCTTTTATTTCCATCTAAGCTGGTCATGAGATCACTAGACAAAGGAGTGAGATCTAAAGGGGTAAGGGGATTTAGGCCGTAAACACATTCAAAGGGAGTCATTGCCGTGCTCGAATGTATTACCCGGTTGTATGCAAACTCCACCAAGGGTAGGTGATCTTCCCATGAAGTCAGTTTACCTTTAACCATAGAACGTAGCATAGACCCTAAGGTTCTATTTACTACCTCCGTTTGGCCATCGGTTTGTGGGTGGCAAGACGTGGAGAAAAGTAACTTCGTTCCAAACCTACCCCACATGGACTTCCAAAAGAGACTTAGGAACTTGGAGTCCCTATCGCTCACAATAGTCCTCGGTACCCCGTGAAGCTTTACAACATGTTCAACAAATAATGAAGCTACACTACGAGCATCCTCGGTTTTAGCACATGGAATAAAATGAGCCATTTTAGAGAATCTATCAACAATAACAAAAATGCTATCTCGGCCCTTTCTAGTCCGTGGCAGCCCCAAAACAAAATCCATCGAAATGTCCAACCAAGGTCTAAGGGGAGTAGGGAGTGGGGTGTACAATCCTTGAGGTAGGAGACGAGATTTCGCACTCCGGCAGGCCACGCATTGACTACAAATTTTAGTGACGTCTTTGCGCATTTTTGGCCAATAGAAGTTCTCCTCTAAGATTCCGAGGGTCTTGTCTACCCCAAAGTGCCCCATGAGGCCTCCGTCATGGGCCTCCCTCACAAATAATTCCCTCCAAGAACTAGAAGGAACACACAACCGCCTCCCTTTGAACAAATACCCATCGAACCGAGAGTAGGAGGAATGGTCACTCTCCTTAAGCCAACGGTCCCTTCCCCACTCTTCGCATTCCCTAAAGATAGGAGCAAAGGTAGGATCCTCGGGATACAACAACCACAAACTCTCAAAACCCATCAATTTCGAAGACAAGGTAGCAACAAGCACATGCTTCCTAGACAAGGCATCGGCAACAACATTTTCCTTTCCCCTTTTATAATGAATTACATAAGGGAAAGTCTCGATGAACTCAATCCACTTAGCATGACGCCTATTCAACTTGTCTTGGCTCTTAAGGTGTTTCAACGACTCATGATCCGTTCGTATCACAAACTCCTTAGGCCACAAATAATGTTGCCAATTTCCCAAAGCTCTAACAAGGGCGTACAACTCCAAATCATAAGTTGAGTAATTAAAAGTTGCCCCTTTGAGCTTTTCACTGAAATAAGCAACGGGCTTACCTTCTTGCATCAAAACAGCCCCGATGCCAACCTTACTAGCATCACACTCTACTTCAAACATCTTATCAAAATCGGGCAATTGCAATAAAGGCGCCGAGATGAGCGTAGCTTTCAAGGCCTCAAAAGCCCTAGCTTGCTCATCACCCCATTTAAAGGGTCCGTCCTTTCTAATTACCTCGGTTAAGGGGGCTGCTATGGAACTAAATCCTTTGACAAACCTCCTATAGAAGCTTGCCAACCCGTGGAAACTTCGGATTTCTCCAATAGTTTTAGGGGTCGGCCAACTTCGAATAGAGTCTATCTTGGAATCGTCCACTTCCACACCCCTTGAGCTCACGACAAAACCCAAGAATATAACCTTATCAACACCAAAAGAACACTTCTCCATGTTGGCATACAGCTTCTCCTTTCGGAGCACATCAAACACACATCTCAAATGCATTACATGATCATCAATAGATTTACTATATACCAACACATCATCAAAGTAAACCACCACAAATTTTCCAATATAAGGCTTCATTACATGATTCATTAGCCTCATAAAGGTGCTAGGAGCATTGGTAAGGCCGAAGGGCATGACCAGCCACTCATATAGACCGAATTTGGTCTTGAATGCGGTCTTCCACTCATCACCGGGTTGCATGCGAATCTGGTGATAGCCACTCCTAAGGTCCACTTTAGAAAACAAACAAGATCCGTGGAGCTCATCTAACATATCATCTAGTCTAGGGATTGGATGATGATACCTTATAGTGATTTTGTTGATGGCTCTACAATCGACGCACATACGCCAAGTTCCGTCCTTCTTTGGTACCAAAAGCACCGGAACAGCACACGGACTCATGCTTTCCTTGATGTATCCCTTGTTGAGCAGCTCCTCAACTTGTCTTTCAAGCTCCTTAGTGTCCATGGGATTGCTCCTATAGGCCGGTTTGTTTGGAAGTTGTGAACCCGGCACCAAATCAATTTGGTGCTCAATTCCCCGAAGTGGGGGCAATCCTTGCGGAAGTTCTTGAGGAAATACATCTTCATACTCCTGCAACACATAAGAAATCAAAGGGGAAATGGAAGAATTAGTGGGGTTAGTATTAAAACAATGGGCCAAGAGTAGCATCGGCTTGTTCTCATCATGATCCACGAAGAGTTCTTTCCTCCTAGCCAACATCACCACATTTTCCATCTCCTTTGTCGTTGGGACAGCCTCGGATGTCCCGACTTCCTCACCTACGGCACTCCCCCCCTTTTCTCCCTTCCCGGATTCTTTCCCCTTTCCCTTTAACTCTCTCATCTTTTGTTGCCACTCGTTTACTTGGGAGGGTGAAAGAGGATGAAGTGTGACCTTTCGGCCATCCTTCTCAAGCGTATACCGGTTGGTCCTCCCATCGTGTTTAGTAGACCTATCATATTGCCATGGTCTACCTAACAATAAGTGACATGCTTGCATTGGGATCACGTCACAAAGTACCTCATCGTGGTAGTTTCTCACCTTAAACCGAATCACACATTGCCGTGTGACCCTTAATTCACCACAATCATTCAACCATTGTAGCTTGTAAGGACTAGTGTGTGGTGTAGTTGGTAGCTTCAAGAAATTTACCATAGCATGGCTCGCAACATTTGTACAACTACCACTATCAATCACCAAGGTGCACACATTCTCCTTTATAAGACACTTAGTATGGAATAGATTTTCCCTTTGACTCGGGTCACCTATCGCCTTACTAATCATGACACGTCTAACCACAAAGTTAGGAACCACACACTCCCCTTCTTGTGGATACACATCTTCACTACCGTCTACTTCATCATCATTCGGCCCATTTTCAGCTCCCTCTCCATCTTGAGGCTCGGCCTCATCCTCCCCCCTTTCGGAATCCACCTCTTCACCAAGGTAGTACACCTTTCCTTCTCGTAGGATCACATTGCGCCGGTTCGGACATTCATTGGCCTTATGCCCCCAACCTTGGCACTTGAAGCATTGGAACCCCTTTGGGTTGGGATATTTGTGAGCCTCCGGTTTCGGGGGAAATTTAGGGACTGTTTTGGACTCGGGCAGCTTCGTAGGTGCGGGTTGGTCCTTGTTTTTGGTCCAACCCGAGGGAGTTGGTACCCTTGCCTTGAAGGATGATCTCTCCTTTAGTTCCCTTTCAATCTCAAGGGCCGCTTGGAATATACCGTCAATGGTTTCAAACCGGTGAAGGGTCAAATGAGTGGAGATCTCTTTGTTCAATCCGCACTTGAACCGGATGATGTCGTGGCTGATTTGCTCCCCACGATGATCAAGTTTCAACATGAGTTGTTGGAACTCGTCAAAGTAGGCCATTACACTCTTGCCTCCTTGCCGCAAGCCATATAACCTAGCAAGCAACTCATGACGATATCTCTCGGGAAGGTATCGTTGTCTCATCAAATACCTCAACCGATACCAAGGTGGTGGCTGTCCATCGACTAATTCATTACCAAATCATTTAACATACTCCCACCAAGTGTTAGCATAGCCCTCGAGGTGAGCTATAGCGTAGCAACTCTTCTTTTCGTCCGAGATGTCATTAACTTGGAAAACTTTGTCACAAGCCGATTCCCAAGTCAAGTAGGTCTCGGGGTCACTTTCACCCTTAAAGATGGGTAGGCTCAACTTGATGGTGTTGATGCCTACGTCTCTCTCTTGGTGTCGGTTTCCCCGATCTCCATACCCCCGGTATCTCCTAGGTTCTCCTCGACCCCCTCTTAACTCCTCCTCCCTCATATAAGCATCATCAAAGACTCCATCTCCTTCATACTCCTCTCTACCGTATCCTTCAAAGTGGGCTGGTCGGCCTTGGCCGTTTTGATTCGGAGGATTTGGAATTTGTGGTCTTTGGTTTAATGGAGCTTGGAATGGAGGGTTCGAATTTAGTGGAGGTACTTGGCGTCCAAATCCCCCTTGTGGAATTGGAGGGGCTTGGAAATGTAGTGGTCTAGTGGAGTCTCGGTTTGGAGGAAAATAGGTAGTTTGGCTTGCGGTATTTAGTGGAGCTTGGGGTGCATTTAGCATTTGGTGGACTGTTTCGGGGGTGATGGTTGCGGAGGAGGTTCTATCATGACCATTGGTAGATACATGTAGAGGAGTAGAAGGACGAGAGTTCCTTTGACTCTCCACTTGTTCTAATCTCCCACTAATAGTCGACACTTCCCCCTTTATTGCTGCCAAGTCCCCTCTCACGGCCCCAAATTCCGAATTCAACCTTTCAAGTGTCCGGGTAACGGCCTCAAGAGTGACCCTCATAGAATCAAGGGCATTAGTATCCACACTATGAGACGTAGTTCCTTCCATTGTCAAGATATTATCCACCTTAGTTCACCACAAGTTCGTGTTCCACAAGTGTTGTATAATTGGCTAGTAACCGTGAAAATTTTAAGGTATGAGTAAGCTCTTATCCGGAATGGATTCTTGTTTGAAGACTCAAAGAATTCTTGTCGGACTAGAGTCAAAAATCAGCAACTCATTCAAACGAATAAAAGCACTCAAATAAACGTTGACACGAACAAACGGCTCAAGGATCTAATTGACAACTTAGTAGGAATGTACTAGTTTGTTAATTAGTTCTAGGACCAAGTAAGGGAAACCAAGGATCAACAATTAGCAACCAAAGAATATCCTAAGTTGAGCTTATAGTGACGTGGTAGCATGCAATGGTCCCACACGCCTCTTTCTCTTTTTTTTTTTTGTCAATATTCACACAACTTGTTATAGTTTTCAAAGTGTTTTTTGGTGGGAAAATAAAATCTTGTAATATTTCACCCTTTTCAAACTCAAGAAAGGGATGTTTGGTAGACTAATCCCACAAAACAAGGCTCCTTGAATTAGGGAAAAGTGATTGACAAGACTACAAGGTGATGGGTGCAAGTCTTTCACAACAACTTTATAGCTTTTCTTACAAATTGAGCACACACAAGATGAACAAGATGAACAAGTTCAAAAGATGAACACCTCAACAATCTTCTTCAACTTCTTTAGCACATAAACACAACATCCACCGATTTTATTTTCCTTTGGTCATCAACAACATACAACTTTCGGCCACTTCAAGTCACTACACAAAGCTCAAGTTTTCAAGCTCAACTTTCGGATCTAGACACCTTAGTGTTGGTGAGAAAGAAACCAACACTAGGAACTCACTAAACAAGCAAAATTAACACTTAGATCTAGACATGCAACATCATTTTCGGATTCTGATACAAGAAATACAACGGAAACACAAAACAAACACTCAAAACAGTCCACAAGTTCAAGAGAACCGAGGACCCTTTGAATGACCCCTCTCGGATTCAAGATCTACAACAAGAACACAATGTAATGAGGTGATTAACACCTATTTTCAGCGGACAACACACTAGATTAACAACACGAGAATGAAGAACATGAAGAACAATAACAATATTATTAAGAGACAACAAACACACGGCTACAAGATAATGTAGAGATAGATAGTGAGACATAAACTACAATAAGACCCAAGAACCCAAAGATATATTAAATCTAAGGACCCGTAGAACTTACGATAGCAACACCACACTCTTACGGTGACCACCAAGGGAATGACTCGCCTCAAGATCTACCGTTTCCAAACAAAGATCAATATTGGCTTTTCCAAGCCCTATGCTAAAGATGACTTTTCCAAGTCCTACAACTAATGGAGTTACACTCTCAAAAGAGAGAGAGAATATTTCTTTCAATTCTTCATCATCCAAAAAACTAATGAAAATAAGACTAAGGGGGCCTATTTATAATACATTGCCAATGAAGATAACAAGACCATATTACCCTTAATGAGAGGGGCGGCCTTGGTGTGTTGGAAGACAATATGAATTGTCCAAAATGCCCCTTAGGCTAAGTGACCGAAATACCCTTAGTAAAGGCACCAAAACCGTGAACCAACAAGGGTGGTCCAAATTCGAGAGTCCTTAAGTCTTCTAGGCTCCAATCAATCTTCCACACTTGGGTTTGGTCAATGGTAGGCTAAAAACATCCCCTCCAAGTATGATCCCATGCCCTCCATGTGACCAAAGCTTGATTCTTCACATTGTGACTTCGAATAATGTCGTCCAAAAGCTAAGGCGGTCATTATTCTTATATCATCCTCCTCTTCTTGAAAAGGATTCGACCTCGAATCCAAACCTTGCAAAACTGAAAAGAGGACACACAAATGCAAACTCCTCATGGCATGAGGGTTAGGGTTAGCATAACAAATCAGCTCAACATGCCAAGGTTGCACATATTTGCAATATAACCAAGAATCCTTTGAAAGGAATATTAAAAGTTCAATAAAAGATGTACAAAGGGTTTGGTTATAGGATACATCAAAAGTAACACTTTGCTTGTCATGTTGACCAAGCAACAAGTTTGGTGCACCAACATCACCATTTCTAAATTTGGCACCGGGGTCAAATGGGAAAAGTGGCCATAGACACGGGTCTCGACAACACTTCCCTTTCCCGTGGTCTACACCTAAACTAAATGACATACTCTCTACAATAACATACATATCATCCAAATCAAATAGAGAGTAGAGAAAGGTATCACTCAAATCGACTTCTACTAAGGTGCTCTCATGTGTGTACCCACTACTAGTTTCCCAATAATCACTATGAGTACTCTCAACAATGAAATCACACAAAGTAGAAGAGGAAGTAGCTTCCGCAACTACACATTCCTTACCCTTAAGAGTACTCTCATCTTCCAAGAAGAGATTTCCCTCTTTAGGAGGAATGTTGTCACACCATAGTGGGTTAGCATATAGGCTATAGCTTCCAAGGCAAGCTATACCGTCATTTTCACCACTAGGTTCATTAGGAGTGTTTAAATCATCTTCAAACAAGACATTATTCCTAAAAAGAGTGTGATCTACCTCACGGACAGATTTGGAACAAGAAAGTTCCTCACTCTCTAAATGATCATTATCAAGTTTCAAGGATGTTTCAAACACAATATTACCCCAAGAAGAGCTCTCGGGTTCATTCTCATTTTGTTGACCAATATTTTCAAATATTTCACTCACTTGAGTTCTATTAAGCACATCACACACATACTCAAGTGGTGGGTAATTTTCACACATAAGTTGATCAACACAAATTTCAGAAGATAACGTACTTTCATTCAACATATAAGCTTCAACACTAGGTGGACATAAATTGATCTTACAAGAAGAGTCAATTTCGTCATCAATAGGATCAACTAGTGTATCCAAACTCACAATATGTACATCATCAACGAGAGGCACGGAATCATTAGACTCATAAATAAGTAAGCTACTACTCACACTCAATGGCTTACTAGCCACACAATTGTCATTCACATGCACTAAAGTGTAAGAGTTAGCTATTTTACCTTTAAGATCTTGAGTAGACTCTTCCTTGCCGTGAGGTGAAGGACCTCCACAAGCTTGGGCAGCAACTTCCTTTTGGCATTGTTCGCCTTCGCTTGCCATGTTGGTACCTACACAAATGTCCTTAGAAATGGAAGGACAACCAATGTTAGCACGGTTTGGTGGCAATCCCCTCACTTCGCTCCACATATCCTCTCCTTTTTCCACTCTCGGATTGCCACCTTGCACTCCCTTACTCCTCTCAATCTTTTGTCTCTCATCATAAATCGGATTGGAGTAGGTAAACATTTCTCTTTGCGGTTTGGGCAGCAAGTATGTTATGAGGCGATTTCCCCATTGGTCTCTTACAATATTAGGCCAATTTTGCACGTTAGGAACTTGATGTCGTGCAAACCAATCGGCACCCAAGCTCATATGACCGTAGGTTGAGGAAAAAACATCGCACCACACCTCCTCATGGTAATCAAATTGGGAGAAGACAACTTTTACCCTCTCGGTAACCGTGAACTCGCCCAAGTAGTATGGAACAAGTAAAGGCTCTCGCAATAACCCCAAGTAATTAACCATGGACGGAAGAATGTAGTTTCCATAGTACCTATCATTCAACACCATAAGGCAGCCCGGTATCCCACAAATAGTCACCTTTCCGGAGTGTACACTCCTTCTTGGATCTACATTGTAAGGCATACGAGTACCCCTTAGTTTTGGAGATGCATATCCTCTTCTTCTCATTGGACAACCTCCACTAGAGCTAGTATAACCATTCACACTATATCGACTTTGATAAGAAGTACTACAAGGTGGAGAATATGGATCTTCATACTCCTCACGTGTACCCTCATCATAGCTCTCATAAGCTTTGCAAACAAAAGGGTTATACCTAACACCAAATCTAGGTTCGGAGTAAGAAGTGTAAGACTCCTCACATGCCCCAACTTCATCATAAGATCCATCACGAGGTCCTACATCATCTCCAAAGTTACCATAAGCACTAGGCACTTCATTCACCTCATTTTCTCCCTTAAAACAGTAACTTTCAAATCTGCCCAAGTCTCGATCATGGCTATTTTCATAGCCTCCGCAATCTCCCTCAACTTCGTAGCCATAAAACCCTTCACTACAATCATAGTCTCCCATGTTGTAGTCACAATAATCCCCGGCTATCGAAGACATGTTCCCCTTATATCACCCTTTAAACCTACAAAATGAACAAACAAGATTAGTAGTAAAGCTCCTCACCAACACTCGTATACACTCACCTTTGTGATTCTCACAATTGGAGCGGCGAATATTGAAAGTTGCTTATACTCCGGTAGTCAATAGGATGTCAATTCTACTTGGCGGCCGGAATAGATTCTTGTTTGATCGACTCAAGACACAAAAATAAAATTCACTTACGAACTTGAGACAAAGAAGTTACTACGAGTTAAAAATGAGAAAAGCACACAAACAACGAAGACACGAAGAAACGGATTCAATAATTAATCTACAACTAAGTAGGTGATTACTAGTTGTTAATTAATTCTAGAATCAAGACATGAAACTAATGAAACAATAAGATGAAACTAAGAATCTAAAATTTTTGAGCTCGGAAATATTGCGTGAACAGTAGCCGTGATGACATGGCAGTCACGTATTGGTTTCGGCCCCACACAACTTTTGTTGTCCAATTTCAAGTCTTGGTCAATTTTTCAATTCGGACTTTGGTGGAATTTGTTTAAGGAGGGAAATTCAAACAAGTCTTGGAGCCCTTTTCAATTTCAAGTTTTCAAGACTTGACTTTATTGTACTTCTCCTTAAAACATGGATCCGTAAATCATGGAAAAGTGTTGGAAAGTGGTTGAGACTTGATTGATAGGTCTTTGTTGGTTGTAGTGTCTTTCAAGACTAACAAATAATACACCTTTTTCCTTCAACTTTTTGGATTTAGCATTCACTTTATCTTCAACAATATATGAAGGTGGTGATGAACATCAAGAACAACAACAACAACAACAAGAACTACAACAATAATCTTCAAGAACACCAACAATTTTTCACACGGCCAACTCCAATCCACAATAACAATATCTCCAACACTTGGCCAAGACAACTACAACTTCAACAAAAGGGTTTTCAATCCACCAATTAACAACAATATCACGTGGCCAAGCTTATAACAACAACAAGATGAAAACCACAAGGCCAAAACAGTTCACCACAACAAGGTCAACAATCTCACGGCTAAGACCACAAGGATAGCAACAACAATCGACTAAGTCCCCTTTGTGTTGTGTTTTCGATTTTACAAATGGTGAAAGGTGTGGTGAACAACAAGAATACAACAACAACCTTTCAAGATCTACAACACCACCACAACACAAGGCCTTCAACTCGGTCAAGGCTAGAACAACAACAACATCCAATCGGCCACACTTGTCCACAACAATAATATTAACAATTCAAGCTCAAGTTTGGATCGACTCAAAGTGTTAGTGAGGAACAAATCTAACACTACAAACACACAAGACAAGTAAAATACTCCTAGACCTAGACTCAAGAACAAATCTCGGCCAAGAACACCACAAGAACACAATTTCGGCCAAGACAACAACAATGGACAGATTGCAATTTTCTGAAATTTTCAGATTTCAACCTTTTTTTTTTTTTTTTTTTTTGTAGTTTTCAAGTCTCAAGCCCAAGATTGATCTTGTTAGAACAAAATCAAAGATGGCTTTGATACCAAATGATACAAGAAATACAACGGAAACACAAAACAAACACTCAAAACAGTCCACAAGTTCAAGAGAACCGAGGACCCTTTGAATGACCCCTCTCGGATTCAAGATCTACAACAAGAACACAATGTAATGAGGTGATTAACACCTATTTTCAGCGGACAACACACTAGATTAACAACACGAGAATGAAGAACATGAAGAACAATAACAATATTATTAAGAGACAACAAACACACGGCTACAAGATAATGTAGAGATAGATAGTGAGACATAAACTACAATAAGACCCAAGAACCCAAAGATATATTAAATCTAAGGACCCGTAGAACTTACGATAGCAACACCACACTCTTACGGTGACCACCAAGGGAATGACTCGCCTCAAGATCTACCGTTTCCAAACAAAGATCAATATTGGCTTTTCCAAGCCCTATGCTAAAGATGACTTTTCCAAGTCCTACAACTAATGGAGTTACACTCTCAAAAGAGAGAGAGAATATTTCTTTCAATTCTTCATCATCCAAAAAACTAATGAAAATAAGACTAAGGGGGCCTATTTATAATACATTGCCAATGAAGATAACAAGACCATATTACCCTTAATGAGAGGGGCGGCCTTGGTGTGTTGGAAGACAATATGAATTGTCCAAAATGCCCCTTAGGCTAAGTGACCGAAATGCCCTTAGTAAAGGCACCAAAACCGTGAACCAACAAGGGTGGTCCAAATTCGAGAGTCCTTAAGTCTTCTAGGCTCCAATCAATCTTCCACACTTGGGTTTGGTCAATGGTAGGCTAAAAACATCCCCTCCAAGTATGATCCCATGCCCTCCATGTGACCAAAGCTTGATTCTTCACATTGTGACTTCGAATAATGTCGTCCAAAAGCTAAGGCGGTCATTATTCTTATATCAGATTCCACTTTTAAAGATGGGTACTAGCCCAAGATGGGTTATGTTGGAACACAACCGGTCAAGCTTTGATACCAAATGATACAAGATCAAACCAACAACACCAAGAACTACAAGTTGGTTCGAATTTCAGTACAACAACACAAGAACAACAAGCTTAAATTTCAGTTTTTCAGCTCAACAACACGAGAACAACAAGATAAACAACAATGCTAGTGAATCGAAAATAGCCCCACACGGCTTCACTAGACTTTAAGATAACAAAATCAACAACAACAACAAGATAGAGAAAAGATAGATAACTTGACATATAACATTCAAGATACTAAGAACCCTAACATCAAGAGAGGACCCTAAGTCTAATGAATGTAAACACCAAGTTCTTACGAGGACCAAGAGGCACACAAAGACCTCAAAACCCTTGTTTCTAGCTAAAGTGACAACACAAGTATCCCTCTACTTGTGAGATATTGGTGGCGGCTCCAAGAGTGGAAAAGAGAGAGAGAAATGTTTAGTATTTAGGTTACAAAAATCAGCTTTCAAAAAGTGAAGTCTAACTCTCTAACATGTTCTATTTATACTACAAACAAAAGGGGCAAAATGACCCATCCGCCCTTGCTTCTTGTGCCATCCTTGAAGAGTAGTTTATTACACATTAGGACCCCTCTTCACACATAAAAACGTTTAGGTCCTTGGTTGGTTCAATCACCAACTCACACACGGCCATTTGCATGAACAAAGCTTGGAGTTTTTGTAATTCCCGAGCTTGGCTTCGTGTGAAAGGCCGTGTACGTGTGGAGGCTGTCCCAACCGTATCATCCATGGATTTGTCAAGCCAAGGGAGTAAATGATACGGTTGGGGCAGCCTCCACAGGTACACGGCCTTTCACACGAAGCCAAGCTTGGGAATTACAAGAACTCAAAGCTTTGTTCATGCAAATGGCCGTGTGTGAGTTGGTGATTGAACCAACCAAGGACCTGATACGGTTGGGGCAGCCTCCACAGGTACACGGCCTTTCACACGAAGCCAAGCTCGGGAATTACAAAAACTCCAAGCTTTGTTCATGCAAATGGCCGTGTGTGAGTTGGTGATTGAACCAACCAAGGACCTAAACATTTTTATGTGTGAAGAGAGGTCTTAATGTGTAATAAACTACTCTTCAAGGTTGGCACAAGAAGCAAGGGCAGATGGGTCATTTTACCCCTTTATTTGTAGTATAAATAGAACATGTTAGAGAGTTATTCCTTAGTTTTTGAATGCTGATTTTTGTAACCTAAAACACTAAACATTTCTCTCTCTCTTCCATTCTTAGAAGTCGCCCCTATTATCTCACAAGTAGAGGGATACTTGTGTTGTCTCTTTGGCTAGAAACAAGGGTTTTGAGGTCGTTGAGTGCCTCTTGGTCCTCGTAAGAACTTGGTGTTTATATTCATTAGACTTAGGGTCCTCTCTTGATGTTAGGGTTCTTAGTTTCTTGAATGTTATATGTCAAGTTATCTATCTTTCTTTATCTTGTTGTTGTTGTTGATTTTGTTATCTTAAAGTCTAGTGAAGCCGTGTGGGGCTCTTTTCGATTCACTAGCATCGTTATCTATCTTGTTGTTCTTGTGTTGTTGGACTGAAAAACCGAAACTTAACTTGTTGTTCTTATGTTGTTGGACTGAAATCCGAGCCTACTTGAAGCTCTTGGTGTTGTTGGTTTGATTTTGTATCATTTGGTATCAAAGCGAGACCGGTTGTGTTCCAACATAACCCATCTTGGGCTAGTTCACGGCTTGAACAAACAACACCAAAAAGAAATTCTGAAAATCTGTCCATTAAAAGTTGGAACCAAGAATGATGTTGTATGTTTAGATCTAGGTGTTATTTTGCTTGTTTAGTGAGTTTCTAGTGTTGGTTTCTTTCTCACCAACACTAAGGTGTCTAGATCCAAAAGTTGAGCTTGAAAACTTGAACATTGTGTAGTGACTTGAAGTGGCCGAAAGTTGTATGTTGTTGATAACCAAAAGAAAAAAAAATCGGTGGTTGTGTGTTTATGTGCTAAAGAAGTTGATGAAGTTTGTTGAGGTGTTCATCTTTTGAACTTGTTCATCTTGTTCATCTTGTTGTGTGCTCAAGTTGTAAGACAAGCTATAAAGTTGTTGTGAAAGACTTGCACCCATCACCTTCTAGTCTTGTCAATCACTTTTCCCTAATTCAAGGAGCCTTGTTTTGTGGGATTAGTCAACCAAACCTCACTTTCTTGAGTTTGAAAAGGTTGAAATACTATAAGATTTTATTTTATTTTCCCACCAAAACACTTTGCAAACTATAACAAGTTGTGTGAATATTAACACAAAAAAAAAAAAAAGAGAAGAAGAACGTGTGGAACCATTGCATGCTGCCACGTCACTATAAGCTCAACTTAGGATATTCTTTGGTTGCTAATTGTTGATCCTTGGTTTCCCTTACTTGGTCCTAAAACTAATTAACAAACTAGTACGTTCCTACTAGGTTGTCAACTAGTTCCTTGAACCGTTTGTTCGTGTCAACGATTATTTGAGTGCTTTTATTCGTTTGAATGAATTGCTGATTTTTGACTCTAGTCCGGCAAGAATTCTTTGAGTCTTCAAACAAGAATCCATTCCGGATAAGAGCTTACTCATACCTTAAAATTTCACGGTTACTAGCCAATTATACAACACTTGTGGAACACGAACTTGTGGTGAACTAAAGCGGATAATATCTTGACAATGGAAGGAGCTACATCTCATAATGTGGATACTAATGCCCTTGATTCTATGAGGGTCACTCTTGAGGCCGTTACCCGGACACTTGAAAGGTTGAATTCGGAATTTGGGGCCGTGAGAGGGGACTTGGCAGCAATAAAGGGGGAAGTGTCGACTATTAGTGGGAGATTAGAACAAGTGGAGAGTCAAAGGAACTCTCGTCCTTCTACTCCTCTACATGTATCTACCAATGGTCATGATAGGACCTCCTCCGCAACCATCACCCCCGAAACAGTCCACCAAATGCTAAATGCACCCCAAGCTCCACTAAATACCGCAAGCCAAACTACCTATTTTCCTCCAAACCGAGACCCCACTAGACCACTACATTTCCAAGCCCCTCCAATTCCACAAGAGGGATTTGGACGCCAAGTACCTCCACTAAATCCGAACCCTCCATTCCAAGCTCCATTAACCCAAAGACCGCAAATTCCAAATCCTCCGAATCAAAACGGCCAAGGCCGACCAGCCCACTTTGAAGGATACGGTAGAGAGAAGTATGAAGGAGATGGAGCCTTTGATGATGCTTATATGAGGGAGGAGGAGTTAAGAGGGGGTCGAGGAGAACCTAGGAGATACCGGGGGTATGGAGATAGGGGAAACCGACACCAAGAGAGAGACGTAGGCATTAACACCATCAAGTTGAGCCTACCCATCTTTAAGGGTGAAAGTGACCCCGAGACCTACTTAACTTGGGAATCGGCTTGTGACAAAGTTTTCCAAGTTAATGACATCTCGGAAAAAAGAAGAGTTGCTACGCTATAGCTCACCTCGAGGGCTATGCTAACACTTGGTAGGAGTATGTTAAACGATTTGGTAATGAATTAGTTGATGGGCAGCCACCACCTTGGTTTCGGTTGAGGTATTTGATGAGACAACGATACCTTCCCGAGAGATATCGTCATGAGTTGCTTGCTAGATTATATGGCTTGCGGCAAGGAGGCAAGAGTGTGATGGCCTATTTTGACGAGTTCCAACAACTCATGTTGAAACTTGATCATCGTGGGGAGCAAATCAGTCACGACATCATCCGGTTCAAGTGTGGGTTGAACAAAGAGATCTCCACTCATTTGACCCTTCACCGGTTTGAAACCATTGACGGTATATTCCAAGCGGCCCTTGAGATTGAAAGGGAACTTAAGGAGAGATCATCCTTCAAGGCAAGGGTACAAACCCCCTCGGGTTGTCCCAAAAACAAGGACCAACCCGCCCCTACGAAGCTGCCCGAGTCCAAAACAGTCCCTAAATTCCCTCCGAAACCGGAGGCTCACAAATATCCCAACCCAAGGGGGTTCCAATGCTTCAAGTGCCAAGGTTGGGGGCATAAGGCCAATGAATGTCCGAACCGGCGCAATGTGATCCTACGAGAAGGGAAAGTGTACTACCTTGGTGAGGAGGTGGTTTCCGAAAGGGGGGAGGATGATGCCGAGCCTCAAGATGGAGAGGGAGCTGAAAATGGGCCGAATGATGATGAAGTAGATGGTAGTGAAGATGTCTATCCACAATAAGGGGAGTGTGTGGTTCCAAACTTTGTGGTTAGACGTGTCATGATTAGTAAGGCGATAGATGACCCGAGTCAAAGGGAAAATCTATTCCATACTAAGTGTCTTGTAAAGGGGAGTGTGTGCACCTTGGTGATTGATAGTGGTAGTTGTACAAATGTTGCGAGCCATGCTATGGTAAATTTCTTGAAGCTACCAACTACACTACACACTAGTCCTTACAAGCTACAATGGTTGAACGATTGTGGTGAATTAAAGGTCACAAGGCAATGTGTGATTCGGTTTAAGGTGGGAAACTACCACGATGAAGTGCTTTGTGACGTGATCCCAATGCAAGCATGTCACTTGTTGTTAGGTAGACCATGGCAATATGATAGGTCTACTAAACACGATGGGAGGTCCAACCGGTATACGCTTGAGAAGGATGGCCGAAAGGTCACACTTCATCCTCTTTCACCCTCCCAAGTAAATGAGTGGCATCAAAAGATGAGAGAGTTGAAGGGAAAGGGGAAGGAATCCGAAAAGGGAGAAAAGGGGGGGAATGCCGTAGGTGAGGAAGTAGGGACATCCGAGGCTGTCCCAACGACAAGGGAGATGGAAAACGTAGTGATGTTGGCTAGGAGGAAAGAACTCTTCGTGGACCATGATGAAAACAAGCCGATGTTACTTTTGGCCCATTGTTTTAATACTAACCCCACTAATTCTTCCATTTCCCCTTTGATTTCTTGTGTGTTGCAGGAGTATGAAGATGTATTTCCTCAAGAACTTCCGCAAGGATTGCCCCCACTTCGGGGAATTGAGCACCAAATTGATTTGGTGCCGGGTTCACAACTTCCAAACAAACCGGCCTATAGGAGCAATCCCATGGACACTAAGGAGCTTGAAAGACAAGTTGAGGAGCTTCTCAACAAGGGATACATCAAGGAAAGCATGAGTCCGTGTGCTGTTCCGGTGCTTTTGGTACCGAAGAAGGACGGAACTTGGCGCATGTGCGTCGATTGTAGAGCCATCAACAAAATCACTATAAGGTATCGTCATCCAATCCCTAGACTAGATGATATGTTAGATGAGCTCCACGGATCTTGTTTGTTTTCTAAAGTGGACCTTAGGAGTGGCTATCACCAAATTCGCATGCAACCCGGTGATGAGTGGAAGACCGCATTCAAGACCAAATTCGGTCTATATGAGTGGCTGGTCATGCCCTTCGGCCTTACCAATGCTCCTAGCACCTTTATGAGGCTAATGAATCATGTAATGAAGCCTTATATTGGAAAGTTTGTGGTGGTTTACTTTGATGATGTGTTGGTGTATAGTAAATCTATTGATGATCATGTAATGCATTTGAGATGTGTGTTTGATGTGCTCCGAAAGGAGAAGCTGTATGCCAACATGGAGAAGTGTTCTTTTGGTGTTGATAAGGTTATATTCTTGGGTTTTGTTGTGAGCTCAAGGGGTGTGGAAGTGGACGATTCCAAGATAGACTCTATTCGAAGTTGGCCGACCCCTAAAACTATTGGAGAAATCCGAAGTTTCCACGGGTTGGCAAGCTTTTATAGGAGGTTTGTCAAAGGATTTAGTTCCATAGCAGCCCCCTTGACCGAGGTAATTAGGAAGGACGGACCCTTTAAATGGGGTGATGAGCAAGCTAGGGCTTTTGAGGCCTTGAAAGCTACGCTCATCTCGGCGCCTTTATTGCAATTGCCCGATTTTGATAAGATGTTTGAAGTAGAGTGTGATGCTAGTAAGGTTGGCATCGGGGCTGTTTTGATGCAAGAAGGTAAGCCCGTTGCTTATTTCAGTGAAAAGCTCAAAGGGGCAACTCTTAATTACTCAACTTATGATTTGGAGTTGTACGCCCTTGTTAGAGCTTTGGGAAATTGGCAACATTATTTGTGGCCTAAGGAGTTTGTGATACGAACGGATCATAAGTCGTTGAAACACCTTAAGAGCCAAGACAAGTTGAATAGGCGTCATGCTAAGTGGATTGAGTTCATCGAGACTTTCCCTTATGTAATTCATTACAAAAGGGGAAAGGAAAATGTTGTTGCCGATGCCTTGTCTAGGAAGCATGTGCTTGTTGCTACCTTGTCTTCGAAATTGATGGGTTTTGAGAGCTTGCGGTTGTTGTATCCCGAGGATCCTACCTTTGCTCCTATTTTTAGGGAATGCGAAGAGTGGGGAAGGGACCGTTGGCTTAAGGAGAATGACCATTCCTCCTACTCTCGGTTCGATGGGTATTTGTTCAAAGGGAGGAGGTTGTGTGTTCCTTCTAGTTCTTGGAGGGAATTATTTGTGAGGGAGGCCCATGACGGAGGCCTCATGGGGCACTTTGGGGTAGACAAGACCCTCGGAATCTTAGAGGAGAACTTCTATTGGCCCAAAATGCGCAAAGACGTCACTAAAATTTGTAGTCAATGCGTGGCCTGCCGGAGTGCGAAATCTCGTCTCCTACCTCAAGGATTATACACCCCACTCCCTACTCCCCTTAGACCTTGGTTGGACATTTCGATGGATTTTGTTTTGGGGCTGCCAAGGACTAGAAAGGGACGAGATAGCATTTTTGTTATTGTTGATAGATTCTCTAAAATGGCTCATTTTATTCCATGTGCTAAAACCGAGGATGCTCGTAGTGTAGCTTCATTATTTGTTGAACATGTTGTAAAGCTTCACGGGGTACCGAGGACTATTGTGAGCGATAGGGACTCCAAGTTCCTAAGCCTCTTTTGGAAGTCCATGTGGGGTAGGCTTGGAACGAAGTTACTTTTCTCCACGTCTTGCCACCCACAAACCGATGGCCAAACGGAGGTAGTAAATAGAACCTTAGGGTCTATGCTACGTTCTATGGTTAAAGGTAAACTGACTTCATGGGAAGATCACCTACCCTTGGTGGAATTTGCATACAACCGGGTAATACATTCGAGCACGGGAATGACTCCCTTTGAATGTGTTTACGGCCTGAATCCCCTTACCCCTTTAGATCTCACTCCTTTGTCTAGTGATCTCATGACCAGCTTAGATGGAAATAAAAGAGCCGAGGCAATGAAGAAAATGCATGAGACGGTGCGGATCAAGCTTGAAAAGAAGAACCAAGAGGTTGCAAAATGGGTAAACAAAGGGAGAAGAAGGCTTGTGCTTGAACCCGGAGATTGGGTGTGGGTGCATCTTCGAAAGGATCGGTTTCCAGCTCAAAGGAAGTCCAAATTGCTGCCAAGGGGTGATGGTCCTTTCCAAGTACTTGAGAGAATCAATGACAACGCCTACAAGATTGACCTTCCACCGGAATATCAAGTGCACAACACTTTCAACGTTGGTGATCTCTCCCTCGTGGATGCGGTTGAAGATGACCAAATGCTGAATTTGAGGTCAAATTCCTCTCAAGATGGAGAGGATGATACGGTTGGGGCAGCCTCCACAGGTACACGGCCTTTCACACGAAGCCAAGCTCGGGAATTACAAAAACTCCAAGCTTTGTTCATGCAAATGGCCGTGTGTGAGTTGGTGATTGAACCAACCAAGGACCTAAACGTTTTTATGTGTGAAGAGAGGTCTTAATGTGTAATAAACTACTCTTCAAGGTTGGCACAAGAAGCAAGGGCGGATGGGTCATTTTACCCCTTTATTTGTAGTATAAATAGAACATGTTAGAGAGTTATTCCTTAGTTTTTGAATGCTGATTTTTGTAACCTAAAACACTAAACATTTCTCTCTCTCTTCCACTCTTAGAAGCCGCCCCTATTATCTCACAAGTAGAGGGATACTTGTGTTGTCTCTTTGGCTAGAAACAAGGGTTTTGAGGTTGTTGAGTGCCTCTTGGTCCTCGTAAGAACTTGGTGTTTATATTCATTAGACTTAGGGTCCTCTCTTGATGTTAGGGTTCTTAGTTTCTTGAATGTTATATGTCAAGTTATCTATCTTTCTTTATCTTGTTGTTGTTGTTGATTTTGTTATCTTAAAGTCTAGTGAAGCCGTGTGGGGCTCTTTTCGATTCACTAGCATCGTTATCTATCTTGTTGTTCTTGTGTTGTTGGACTGAAAAACCGAAACTTAACTTGTTGTTCTTATGTTGTTGGACTGAAATCCGAGCCTACTTGAAGCTCTTGGTGTTGTTGGTTTGATTTTGTATCAGGACCTAAACGTTTTTATGTGTGAAGAGAGGTCTTAATGTGTAATAAACTACTCTTCAAGGTTGGCACAAGAAGCAAGGGCGGATGGGTCATTTTACCCCTTTTGTTTGTAGTATAAATAGAACATGTTAGAGAGTTATTCCTTAGTTTTTGAATGCTGATTTTTGTAACCTAAAAACACTAAACATCTCTCTCTCTCTTCCACTCTTAGAAGCCGCCCCTATTATCTCACAAGTAGAGGGATACTTGATACGGGACAAATGGCCTTCTTATCCTTTGATGACATTTTTGGAGGCCAACACATAGAGACTCAAGACTTGGTCACCTCGAGAAAACAAGAACATGCATGGAGGACCCGTTAGCAGCATAACTTAAAGCAATCTCGCGTGTGGAAGATTGCTTGGAGAATTTAAGGTTGAGGACTCACGGTTTTGGACCTTAATTAAGGGTATTTTGGACATTACACATGGTGTATTTACACACCATGGCCGCCCCTCTCATTAAGGGCAAAGTGGTCTTGTTATCTTCATTTGTAATATATTATAAATAGGCCCCCTTAGTCTTATTTTCACGAGATTTTGGAAGGATGAAGAATTGAAAGACATAACTTCTCTCTTTTGAGAGTGTAACACCCTTAGTTGTAGGACTTGGAAAAGTCATCCTTAGCATAGGGCTTGGAAAAGCCAATATTGATCTTTGCTTGGAAACGGTAGATCTTGAGGCGAGTTCATTCCCTTGGTGGTCACCGTAAGAGTGTGGTTTTGATTGTTACATTCATTAGGGGTTAGTGTTGAAATACACTTGGTTCTTAATCTTGTAATAATCTTGGTCTCACTATCTATCTTTATTTTTCTTGCAAATCGTGAATGTGTTGTGTAGTGGACTGTTTTGGGGTCTTCGTTGAATCCGAAACTTGTATTATTGTTGTTCATCTTGTTCATCACGTTTTGTAACTGTTTTGGTGTTAAAATATACTCTTGTATCTTGTATTCTTGTTGTTGGTAGCGAATCCGAGTGAGGTCTCCATCTTGGTCCTCGAATCCTTAAGATTAGTGGACTGATTTGGTGGTTGTTTCGTGCTTCCCTTGTCAATCCCGTATCATTTGGTATCAAAGCATGGCTTGATATTGTTCCTACAAGATCAATCTTGGGCTTGCTTGTTAGAACATTCAAAAAAAAAAAAAGGAAAGTGTTAAAAACTGAAAAAAAAAATCAAAAAGAAGCAAATCTGTCCATTTTGTGTTCTTGGCCGAAATTGTGTTATTGTTGTGTCTTGGCCGAGATTTTTACTTGTTTTGTTGTTTCTAGTGTTAGTTTTCTTCATCTCTAACACTCTTTAGTCTAAATCTAAGTTTGAGCTTACATTGTTGGTGTTGTATACGTGAACTTGGACTTGGCCGATTTGTTGTTGAACATTGTTGTGGTGGACTGTTTTGGCCTTGTGGCTTTCATCTTGTTGTTGTTATAAGCTTGGCCACGTGATATTGTTGTTAATTGGTGGATTGAGAACCATTTTGTTGAAGGTGTAGTTGTCTTGGCCAAGTGTTGGAGATATTGTTATTGTGGAATTTGGGAGTGGCCATGTGAAAATTGTTGGTGTTCTTGGAGATTATTGTTGTAGTTCTTGGTGTTGTTGTTGTTGTTCTTGATGTTCATCACCACCTTCATATATTGTTGAAGATAAAGTGAATGTTAAATCTAAAAAGTTGAAGGAAAAGGGTGTATTATTTGTTAGTCTTGAAAGACACTACAACCAACAAAGACCTATCAATCAAGTCTCAACCACTTTCCAACACTTTTCCATGATTTAAGGATCCATGTTTTAAGGAGAAGTACAATAAAGTCAAGTCTTGAAAACTTGAAATTGAAAAGGGCTCCAAGACTTGTTTGAATTTCCCCCCCTTAAACAAATTCCACCAAAGTCCAAATTGAAAAATTGACCATGATACGGGACAAATGGCCATCTTATATTTTGATGACATCTTTGGAGGCCAACATATAGAGGATCAAGACTTGGTCACCTCGAGAATACAAGAACATGCATGGAGAACCTGTTTTGAGCATAACTTAAAGCAATCTCGCGTGTGGAAGATTGCTTGGATCCTTTAAGATTGAGGACTCACGGTTTTGGACCTTAATTAAGGGCATTTTGGACATTACACATGGTGTATTAACATACCATGGCCGCACCTATCATTAAGGGCAAGGTGGTCTTTTTATCTTCTTTTGTAATACACTATAAATAGGTCATTTTAGCTCATTTCTTGTAGATTTTGGAAGGATGAAGAATTGAAAGACATAACTTCTCTCTTTGGAGAGTGTAACACCCTTAGTTGTAGGACTTGGAAAAGTCACCCTTAGCATAGGGCTTGGAAAAGCCAATATTGATCTTTGCTTGGAAACGGTAGATCTTGAGGCGAGTTCATTCCCTTGGTGGTCACCGTAAGAGTGTGGTTTTGATTGTTACATTCATTAGGGGTTAGTGTTGAAATACACTTGGTTCTTAATCTTGTAATAATCTTGGTCTCACTATCTATCTTTATTTTTCTTGCAAATCGTGTATGTGTTGTGTAGTGGACTGTTTTGGGGTCTTCGTTGGATCCGAAACTTGTATTATTGTTGTTCATCTTGTTCATCACGTTTTGTAACTGTTTTGGTGTTAAAATATACTCTTGTATCTTGTATTCTTGTTGTTGGTAGCGAATCCGAGTGAGGTCTCCATCTTGGTCCTCGAATCCTTAAGATTAGTGGACTGATTTGGTGTTTGTTTCGTGCTTCCCTTGTCAATCCCGTATCATTTGGTATCAAAGCATGGCTTGATATTGTTCCTACAAGATCAATCTTGGGCTTGCTTGTTAGAAAATTCAAAAAAAAAAAGTGTTAAAAACTGAAAAATCAAAAAGAAACAAATCTGTCCACAATGTGTTCTTGGCCGAAATTGTGTTATTGTTGTGTCTTGGCCGAGATTTTTACTTGTTTTGTTGTTTCTAGTGTTAGTTTTCTTCATCTCTAACACTCTTTAGTCTAAATCTAAGTTTGAGCTTACATTGTTGGTGTTGTATACGTGAACTTGGACTTGGTCGATTTGTTGTTGAACATTGTTGTGGTGGACTGTTTTGGCCTTGTGGCTTTCATCTTGTTGTTGTTATAAGCTTGGCCACGTGATATTGTTGTTAATTGGTGGATTGAGAACCATTTTGTTGAAGGTGTAGTTGTCTTGGCCAAGTGTTGGAGATATTGTTATTGTGGAATTTAGGAGTGGCCGTGTGAAAATTGTTGGTGTTCTTGGAGATTATTGTTGTAGTTCTTGGTGTTGTTGTTGTTGTTCTTGATGTTCATCACCACCTTCATATATTGTTGAAGATAAAGTGAATGTTAAATCTAAAAAGTTGAAGGAAAAGGGTGTATTATTTGTTAGTCTTGAAAGACACTACAACCAACAAAGACCTATCAATCAAGTCTCAACCACTTTCCAACACTTTTCCATGATTTAAGGATCCATGTTTTAAGGAGAAGTACAATAAAGTCAAGTCTTGAAAACTTGAAATTGAAAAGGGCTCCAAGACTTGTTTGAATTTCCCTCCTTAAACAAATTCCACCAAAGTCCAAATTGAAAAATTGACCAAGACTTGAAATTGGACAACAAAAGTTGTGTGGGACCGAAACCAATACGTGACTGCCATGTCATCACTGCTACTGTTCACGCAATATTTCCGAGCTCAAAATTTTAGATTCTTAGTTTCATCTTATTGTTTCATTAGTTTCATGTCTTGATTCTAGAATTAATTAACAACTAGTAATCACCTACTTAGTTGTAGATTAATTATTGAATCCGTTTCTTCGTGTCTTCGTTGTTTGTGTGCTTTTCTCATTTTTAACTCGTAGTAACTTCTTTGTTTCAAGTTCGTAAGTGAATTTTATTTTTGTGTCTTGAGTCGATCAAACAAGAATCTATTCCGGCCACCAAGTAGAATGGACATCCTATTGACTACCGGAGTATAAACAACTTTTCAATATTTGCCGCTCCAATTGTGAGAATCACAAAGGTGAGTGAATACGAGTGTTAGTGAGAAGTTTTTACTACTAATCTTGTTTGTTCATTTTGTAGGTTTAAAAGGTGATATAAGGGGAATATGTCTTCGATAGCCGGGGATTATTGTGACTACAACATGGGAGACTATGATTGTAGTGAAGGGTTTTATGGCTACAAAGTTGAGGGAGATTGCGGAGGCTATGAAAATAGCCATGATCGAGACTTGGGCAGATTTGAAAGTTACTGTTTTCAGGGAGAAAATGAGGTGAATGAAGTGCCTAGTGCTTATGGTAACTTTGGAGATGATGTAGGACCTCGTGATGGATCTTATGATGATGTTGGGGCATGTGAGGAGTCTTACACTTCTTACTCCGAACCTAGATTTGGTGTTAGGTATAACCCTTTTGTTTGCAAAGCTTATGAGAGCTATGATGAGGGTACACGTGAGGAGTATGAAGATCCATATTCTCCACCTTGTAGTACTTCTTATCAAGGTCGATATAGTGTGAATGGTTATACTAGCTCTAGTGGAGGTTGTCCAATGAGAAGAAGAGGGTATGCATCTCCAAAACTAAGGGGTACTCGTATGCCTTACAATGTAGATCCAAGAAGGAGTGTACACTCCGGAAAGGTGACCATGTGTGGGATACCGGGCTGCCTCATTGAGCTAAATGATAGGTACCATAGAAACTACATCGTTCCATCCATGGTTGACTACTTGGGGTTGTTTCGTGAGCCTTTACTTGTTCCATACTTCTTGGACGGGTTTAAGGTTACTGAGAAGGTCAAGGTTGTCTTCTCCCAATTTGAATACCATGAGGAGGTGTGGTGCGATATTCTTTCATTGACATACGGTCATGTATGCTTAGGTGCCAAATGGTTTGCACAACATAGAGTTCCAAACGTGCAAAATTGGCCAAATATTATAAGAGACCAGTGGGGGAATCGCCTCATGACTTACTTGCTGCCCAAGCCACGAAGAGAAATGCCTACCTACTCCAACCCGAATTATCATGAGAGACAAAAGATTGAGAGGAGTAAGGGGGTGCAAGGTGGTAATCCGAGAGTTGAAAAAAGAGAGGTTGTGTGGAGCAAAGTGAGGGGATTACCACCAAACGATGCTAACATTGGTTGTCCTTCTATTTCTAAGGACATTTGTGTAGGTACCAACATGGCAAGCGAAGAAGAACAATGCCAAAAGGAAGTTGCTGCCCAAGCTTTTGGAGGACCTTCACACCATGACAAAGAAGAATCTACTCAAGGACTTCAAGGTAAAATGGATAACTCTTACACTTTTGTACATGTGAATGATAATTGTGTGGCTAGTAGCCCATTGAGTGTGAGTTGTAGTTTTCCTATATGTGAGTCTATTGTTTCTTTGCCACTTGATGATGATGTACATATTGTGAGTTTGGATACACTAGTTGACCCTATTGATAACAAAATTGACTCCGCTTGTGAGATCAATTTATGTCCACCTAGTGTTGAAGCCTATATGTTGAATGGAAGTACATCATCTTGTGTAATGGGTGTTGATCAACTTGTTCGTGAAAACTGTCCACCACTTGAGTATGTGTGTGATGTGCTTAATAGGACTCAAGTGAGTGAAATATTTGAAAATGTTGGTCAACAAAGTGAGAATGAACCCGAGAGCTCTTCTTGGGGTAATATTGTGTTTGAAACATCCTTGAAACTTGATATTGATCATTTAGAGAGTGAGGAACTTTCTTGTTCCAAATCTGTCTGTGAAGTAGATCACACTCTTTTTAGGTATAATGTCTTGTTTGAAGATGATTTAAACACTCCTAATGAACCTAGTGGTGAAAATGATGGTATAGCTTGCCTTGGAAGCTATAGCCTATATGCTAACCCACTATGGTGTGACAACATTCCTCCTAAAGAGGGAAATCTCTTCTTGGAAGATGAGAGTACTCTTAAGGGTAAGGAATGTGTAGTTGCGGAAGCTACTTCTTCTTCTACTTTGTGTGATTTCATTGTTGAGAGTACTCATGGTGATTATTGGGAAACTAGTAGTGAGTATACACATGAGAGCACCTTAGTAGAAGTCGATTTGAGTGATACCTTTCTCTACTCTCTATTTGATTTGGATGATATGTATGTTATTGTAGAGAGTATGTCATTTAGTTTAGGTGTAGATCTCGGGAAATGGAAGTGTTGTCGAGACCCATGTCTATGGCCACTTTTCCCATTTGACCCCGGTGCCAAATTTAGAAATGGTGATGTTCGTGCACCAAACTTGTTGCTTGGTCTACATGACAAGCAAAGTGTTACTCTTGATGTATCCTATACCCAAATCTTTTGTACATCTTTTATTGAGTTTTTAATATTCCTTTCAAAGGATTCTTGGTTATATTGCAAATATGTGCAACCTTGGCATGTTGAGATGATTTGTTATGCTAACCCTAACCCTCATGCCATGAGGAATTTGTATTTGTTTCTCCTCTCTTCTGTTTTGCAAGGTTTGGATTCGAGGTCGAATCCTTTTCAAGAAAGGGAGGATGATACGGGACAAATGGCCATCTTATATTTTGATGACATCTTTGGAGGCCAACATATAGAGGATCAAGACTTGGTCACCTCGAGAATACAAGAACATGCATGGAGAACCTGTTTTGAGCATAACTTAAAGCAATCTCGCGTGTGGAAGATTGCTTGGATCCTTTAAGATTGAGGACTCACGGTTTTGGACCTTAATTAAGGGCATTTTGGACATTACACATGGTGTATTAACATACCATGGCCGCACCTATCATTAAGGGCAAGGTGGTCTTTTTATCTTCTTTTGTAATACACTATAAATAGGTCATTTTAGCTCATTTCTTGTAGATTTTGGAAGGATGAAGAATTGAAAGACATAACTTCTCTCTTTGGAGAGTGTAACACCCTTAGTTGTAGGACTTGGAAAAGTCACCCTTAGCATAGGGCTTGGAAAAGCCAATATTGATCTTTGCTTGGAAACGGTAGATCTTGAGGCGAGTTCATTCCCTTGGTGGTCACCGTAAGAGTGTGGTTTTGATTGTTACATTCATTAGGGGTTAGTGTTGAAATACACTTGGTTCTTAATCTTGTAATAATCTTGGTCTCACTATCTATCTTTATTTTTCTTGCAAATCGTGTATGTGTTGTGTAGTGGACTGTTTTGGGGTCTTCGTTGGATCCGAAACTTGTATTATTGTTGTTCATCTTGTTCATCACGTTTTGTAACTGTTTTGGTGTTAAAATATACTCTTGTATCTTGTATTCTTGTTGTTGGTAGCGAATCCGAGTGAGGTCTCCATCTTGGTCCTCGAATCCTTAAGATTAGTGGACTGATTTGGTGTTTGTTTCGTGCTTCCCTTGTCAATCCCGTATCAGACCAAGACTTGAAATTGGACAACAAAAGTTGTGTGGGACCGAAACCAATACGTGACTGCCATGTCATCACTGCTACTGTTCACGCAATATTTCCGAGCTCAAAATTTTAGATTCTTAGTTTCATCTTATTGTTTCATTAGTTTCATGTCTTGATTCTAGAATTAATTAACAACTAGTAATCACCTACTTAGTTGTAGATTAATTATTGAATCCGTTTCTTCGTGTCTTCGTTGTTTGTGTGCTTTTCTCATTTTTAACTCGTAGTAACTTCTTTGTTTCAAGTTCGTAAGTGAATTTTATTTTTGTGTCTTGAGTCGATCAAACAAGAATCTATTCCGGCCACCAAGTAGAATTGACATCCTATATTGACTACCGGAGTATAAACAACCTTTCAATATTTGCCGCTCCAATTGTGAGAATCACAAAGGTGAGTGAATACGAGTGTTAGTGAGAAGTTTTTACTACTAATCTTGTTTGTTCATTTTGTAGGTTTAAAAGGTGATATAAGGGGAATATGTCTTCGATAGCCGGGGATTATTGTGACTACAACATGGGAGACTATGATTGTAGTGAAGGGTTTTATGGCTACGAAGTTGAGGGAGATTGCGGAGGCTATGAAAATAGCCATGATCGAGACTTGGGCAGATTTGAAAGTTACTGTTTTAAGGGAGAAAATGAGGTGAATGAAGTGCCTAGTGCTTATGGTAACTTTGGAGATGATGTAGGACCTCGTGATGGATCTTATGATGATGTTGGGGCATGTGAGGAGTCTTACACTTCTTACTCCGAACCTAGATTTGGTGTTAGGTATAACCCTTTTGTTTGCAAAGCTTATGAGAGCTATGATGAGGGTACACGTGAGGAGTATGAAGATCCATATTCTCCACCTTGTAATACTTCTTATCAAAGTCGATATAGTGTGAATGGTTATACTAGCTCTAGTGGAGGTTGTCCAATGAGAAGAAGAGGGTATGCATCTCCAAAACTAAGGGGTACTCGTATGCCTTACAATGTAGATCCAAGAAGGAGTGTACACTCCGGAAAGGTGACCATGTGTGGGATACCGGGCTGCCTCATTGAGCTAAATGATAGGTACCATAGAAACTACATCGTTCCATCCATGGTTGACTACTTGGGGTTGTTTCGTGAGCCTTTACTTGTTCCATACTTCTTGGACGGGTTTAAGGTTACCGAGAGGGTCAAGGTTGTCTTCTCCCAATTTGAATACCATGAGGAGGTGTGGTGAGATATTCTTTCATTGACATACGGTCATGTATGCTTAGGTGCCAATTGGTTTGCACAACATAGAGTTCCAAACATGCAAAATTGGCCAAATATTATAAGAGACCAGTGGGGGAATCGCCTCATGACTTACTTGCTGCCTAAGCCACGAAGAGAAATGCCTACCTACTCCAATCCAAATTATTTTGAGAGACAAAAGATTGAGAGGAGTAAGGGAGTGCAGGGTGGTAATCCGAGAGTGGAAAAAGGAGAGGTTGTGTGGAGCAAAGTAAGAGGATTACCACCAAGCTATGCTAACATTGGTTGTCCTTCTATTTCTAAGGTCATTTGTGTAGGTACCAACATGGCAAGCGAAGAAGAACAATGCCAAAAGGAAGTTGCTGCCCAAGCTTTTGGAGGACCTTCACACCATGACAAAGAAGAATCTACTCAAGGACTTCAAGGTAAAATGGATAACTCTTACACTTTTGTACATGTGAATGATAATTGTGTGGCTAGTAGCCCATTGAGTGTGAGTTGTAGTTTTCCTATATGTGAGTCTATTGTTTCTTTGCCACTTGATGATGATATACATATTGTGAGTTTGGATACACTAGTTGACCCTATTGATAACAAAATTGACTCCGCTTGTGAGATCAATTTATGTCCACCTAGTGTTGAAGCCTATATGTTGAATGGAAGTACATCGTCTTGTGTAATGGGTGTTGATCAACTTGTTCGTGAAAACTGTCCACCACTTGAGTATGTGTGTGATGTGCTTAATAGTACTCAAGTGAGTGAAATATTTGAAAATGTTGGTCAACAAAGTGAGAATGAACCCGAGAGCTCTTCTTGGGGTAATATTGTGTTTGAAACATCCTTGAAACTTGATATTGATCATTTAGAGAGTGAGGAACTTTCTTGTTCCAAATCTGTTCGTGAGGTAGATCACACTCTTTTTAGGTATAATGTCTTGTTTGAAGATGATTTAAACACTCCTAATGAACCTAGTGGTGAAAATAACGGTATAGCTTGCCTTGGAAGCTATAGCCTATATGCTAACCCACTATGGTGTGACAACATTCCTCCTAAAGAGGGAAATCTCTGCTTGGAAGATGAGAGTACTCTTAAGGGTAAGGAATGTGTAGTTGCGGAAGCTACTTCTTCTTCTACTTTGTGTGATTTCATGGTTGAGAGTACTCATGGTGATTATTGGGAAACTAGTAGTGAGTACACACATGAGAGCACCTTAGTAGAAGTCGATTTGAGTGATACCTTTCTCTACTCTCTATTTGATTTGGATGATATGTATGTTATTGTAGAGAGTATGTCATTTAGTTTAGGTGTAGATCTCGGGAAAGGGAAGTGTTGTCGAGACCCGTGTCTATGGCCACTTTTCCCATTTGACCCCGGTGCCAAATTTAGAAATGGTGATGCTGGTGCACCAAACTTGCTGCTTGGTCTACATGACAAGCAAAGTGGCACTCTTGATGTATCCTATAACCAAATCCTTTGTACATCTTTTATTGAGTTTTTAATATTCCTTTCAAAGGATTCTTGGTTATATTGCAAATATGTGCAACCTTGGCATGTTGAGATGATTTGTTATGCTAACCCTAACCCTCATGCCATGAGGAGTTTGCATTTGTTGGTCCTCTTTTCGGTTTTGCAAGGTTTGGATTCCAGGTCGAATCCCTTTAAAGAAGGGGAGGATGATACGGGACAAATGGCCTTCTTATCTTTTGATGACATTTTTGGAGGCCAACACATAGAGACTCAAGACTTGGTCACCTCGAGAAAACAAGAACATGCATGGAGGACCCATTTTGAGCATAACTTAAAGCAATCTCGCGTGTGGAAGATTGCTTGGAGAATTTAAGGTTGAGGACTCACGGTTTTGGACCTTAATTAAGGGTATTTTGGACATTACACATGGTGTATTTACACACCATGGCCGCCCCTCTCATTAAGGGCAAAGTGGTCTTGTTATCTTCATTTGTAATATATTATAAATAGGCCCCCTTAGTCTTATTTTCACGAGATTTTGGAAGGATGAAGAATTGAAAGACATAACTTCTCTCTTTTGAGAGTGTAACACCCTTAGTTGTAGGACTTGGAAAAGTCATCCTTAGCATAGGGCTTGGAAAAGCCAATATTGATCTTTGCTTGGAAACGGTAGATCTTGAGGCGAGTTCATTCCCTTGGTGGTCACCGTAAGAGTGTGGTTTTGATTGTTACATTCATTAGAGGTTAGTGTTGAAATTCACTTGGTTCTTAATCTTGTAATAATCTTGGTCTCACTATCTATCTTTATTTTTCTTGCAAATCGTGAATGTGTTGTGTAGTGGACTGTTTTGGGGTCTTCGTTGAATCCGAAACTTGTATTATTGTTGTTCATCTTGTTCATCACGTTTTGTAACTGTTTTGGTGTTAAAATATACTCTTGTATCTTGTATTCTTGTTGTTGGTAGCGAATCCGAGTGAGGTCTCCATCTTGGTCCTCGAATCCTTAAGATTAGTGGACTGATTTGGTGGTTGTTTCGTGCTTCCCTTGTCAATCCCGTATCAATACTTGTGTTGTCTCTTTGGCTAGAAACAAGGGTTTTGAGGTCGTTGAGTGCCTCTTGGTCCTCGAAAGAACTTGGTGTTTATATTCATTAGACTTAGGGTCCTCTCTTGATGTTAGGGTTCTTAGTTTCTTGAATGTTATATGTCAAGTTATCTATCTTTCTTTATCTTGTTGTTGTTGTTGATTTTGTTATCTTAAAGTCTAGTGAAGCCGTGTGGGGCTCTTTTCGATTCACTAGCATTGTTATCTATCTTGTTGTTCTTGTGTTGTTGGACTGAAAACCGAAACTTAAACTTGTTGTTCTTGTGTTGTTGGAATGAAATCCGAGCCTACTTGAAGCTCTTGGTGTTGTTGGTTTGATTTTGTATCATTTGGTATCAAAGCGAGACCGGTTGTGTTCCAACATAACCCATCTTGGGCTAGTTCACGGCTTAAACAAACAACTCCAAAAAAAAAATTCTGAAAATCTGTCCATTAAAAGTTGAAACCAAGAATGATGTTGTATGTTTAGATCTAGGTGTTATTTTGCTTGTTTAGTGAGTTTCTAGTGTTGGTTTCTTTCTCACCAACACTAAGGTGTCTAGATCCAAAAGTTGAGCTTGAAAACTTGAACATTGTGTAGTGACTTGAAGTGGCCGAAAGTTGTATGTTGTTGATAACCAAAAGAAAAATCGGTGGTTGTGTGTTTATGTGCTAAAGAAGTTGATGAAGTTTGTTGAGGTGTTCATCTTTTGAACTTGTTCATCTTGTTCATCTTGTTGTGTGCTCAAGTTGTAAGACAAGCTATAAAGTTGTTGTGAAAGACTTGCACCCATCACCTTCTAGTCTTGTCAATCACTTTTCCCTAATTCAAGGAGCCTTGTTTTGTGGGATTAGTCAACCAAACCTCACTTTCTTGAGTTTGAAAAGGGGTGAAATACTACAAGATTTTATTTTTCCCACCAAAACACTTTGCAAACTATAACAAGTTGTGTGAATATTAACACAAAAAAAAAAAAAAAAAAGAAGAAGAACGTTTGGGACCATTGCATGCTGCCACGTCACTATAAGCTCAACTTAGGATATTCTTTGGTTGCTAATTGTTGATCCTTGGTTTCCCTTACTTGGTCCTAGAACTAATTAACAAACTAGTACGTTCCTACTAGGTTGTCAACTAGTTCCTTGAACCATTTGTTCGTGTCAACGATTATTTGAGTGCTTTTATTCGTTTGAATGAATTGCTGATTTTTGACTCTAGTCCGGCAAGAATTCTTTGAGTCTTCAAACAAGAATCCATTCCGGATAAGAGCTTACTCATACCTTAAAAATTTCACGGTTACTAGCCAATTATACAACACTTGTGGAACACGAACTTGTGGTGATCTAAAGCGGATAATATCTTGACAATGGAAGGAGCTACGTCTCATAATGTGGATACTAATGCCCTTGATTCCATGAGGGTCACTCTTGAGGCCGTTACCCGGACACTTGAAAGGTTGAATTCAGAATTTGGGGCCGTGAGAGGGGACTTGGCAGCAATAAAGGGGGAAGTGTCGACTATTAGTGGGAGATTAGAACAAGTGGAGAGTCAAAGGAACTCTCGTCCTTCTACTCCTCCACATGTATCTACCAATGGTCATGATAGGACCTCCTCCGCAACCATCACCCCCGAAACAGTCCACCAAATGCTAAATGCACCCCAAGCTCCACTAAATACCGCAAGCCAAACTACCTATTTTCCTCCAAACCGAGACCCCACTAGACCACTACATTTCCAAGCCCCTCCAATTCCACAAGAGGGATTTGGACGCCAAGCACCTCCACTAAATCCGAACCCTCCATTCCAAGCTCCATTAACCCAAAGACCGCAAATTCCAAATCCTCCGAATCAAAACGGCCAAGGCCGACCAGCCCACTTTGAAGGATACGGTAGAGAGGAGTACGAAGGAGATGGAGCCTTTGATGATGCTTATATGAGGGAGGAGGAGTTAAGAGGGGGTCGAGGAGAACCTAGGAGATACCGGGGGTATGGAGATAGGGGAAACCGACACCAAGAGAGAGACGTAAGCATCAACACCATCAAGTTGAGCCTACCCATCTTTAAGGGTGAAAGTGACCCCGAGACTTACTTAACTTGGGAATCGGCTTGTGACAAAGTTTTCCAAGTTAATGACATCTCGGAAGAAAAGAAGAGTTGCTACGCTATAGCTCACCTCGAGGGCTATGCTAACACTTGGTGGGAGTATGTTAAACGATTTGGTAATGAATTAGTTGATGGGCAGCCACCACCTTGGTATCGGTTGAGGTATTTGATGAGACAACGATACCTTCCCGAGAGATATCGTCATGAGTTGCTTGCTAGATTATATGGCTTGCGGCAAGGAGGCAAGAGTGTGATGGCCTATTTTGACGAGTTCCAACAACTCATGTGGAAAACGTAGTGATGTTGGCAAGAGGAAAGAACTCTTCGTGGACCATGATGAAAACAAGCCGATGTTACTTTTGGCCCATTGTTTTAATACTAACCCCACTAATTCTTCCATTTCCCCTTTGATTTCTTGTGTGTTGCAGGAGTATGAAGATGTATTTCCTCAAGAACTTCCGCAAGGATTGCCCCCACTTCGGGGAATTGAGCACCAAATTGATTTGGTGCCGGGTTCACAACTTCCAAACAAACCGGCCTATAGGAGCAATCCCATGGACACTAAGGAGCTTGAAAGACAAGTTGAGGAGCTTCTCAACAAGGGATACATCAAGGAAAGCATGAGTCCGTGTGCTGTTCCGGTGCTTTTGGTACCGAAGAAGGACGGAACTTGGTGCATGTGCGTCGATTGTAGAGCCATCAACAAAATCACTATAAGGTATCGTCATCCAATCCCTAGACTAGATGATATGTTAGATGAGCTCCACGGATCTTGTTTGTTTTCTAAAGTGGACCTTAGGAGTGGCTATCACCAAATTCGCATGCAACCCGGTGATGAGTGGAAGACCGCATTCAAGACCAAATTCGGTCTATATGAGTGGCTGGTCATGCCCTTCGGCCTTACCAATGCTCCTAGCACCTTTATGAGGCTAATGAATCATGTAATGAAGCCTTATATTGGAAAGTTTGTGGTGGTTTACTTTGATGATGTGTTGGTGTATAGTAAATCTATTGATGATCATGTAATGCATTTGAGATGTGTGTTTGATGTGCTCCGAAAGGAGAAGCTGTATGCCAACATGGAGAAGTGTTCTTTTGGTGTTGATAAGGTTATATTCTTGGGTTTTGTCGTGAGCTCAAGGGGTGTGGAAGTGGACGATTCCAAGATAGACTCTATTCGAAGTTGGCCGACCCCTAAAACTATTGGAGAAATCCGAAGTTTCCACGGGTTGGCAAGCTTTTATAGGAGGTTTGTCAAAGGATTTAGTTCCATAGCAGCCCCCTTGACCGAGGTAATTAGAAAGGACGGACCCTTTAAATGGGGTGATGAGCAGGCTAGGGCTTTTGAGGCCTTGAAAGCTACGCTCATCTCGGCACCTTTATTGCAATTGCCCGATTTTGATAAGATGTTTGAAGTAGAGTGTGATGCTAGTAAGGTTGGCATCGGGGCTGTTTTGATGCAAGAAGGTAAGCCCGTTGCTTATTTCAGTGAAAAGCTCAAAGGGGCAACTCTTAATTACTCAACTTATGATTTGGAGTTGTACGCCCTTGTTAGAGCTTTGGGAAATTAGCAACATTATTTGTGGCCTAAGGAGTTTGTGATACGAACGGATCATGAGTCGTTGAAACACCTTAAGAGCCAAGAGAAGTTGAATAGGCGTCATGCTAAGTGGATTGAGTTCATCGAGACTTTCCCTTATGTAATTCATTACAAAAGGGGAAAGGAAAATGTTGTTGCCGATGCCTTGTCTAGGAAGCATGTGCTTGTTGCTACCTTGTCTTCGAAATTGATGGGTTTTGAGAGCTTGCGGTTGTTGTATCCCGAGGATCCTACCTTTGCTCCTATTTTTAGGGAATGTGAAGAGTGGGGAAGGGACCGTTGGCTTAAGGAGAATGACCATTCCTCCTACTCTTGGTTCGATGGGTATTTGTTCAAAGGGAGGAGGTTGTGTGTTCCTTCTAGTTCTTGGAGGGAATTATTTGTGAGGGAGGCCCATGACGGAGGCCTCATGGGGCACTTTGGGGTAGACAAGACCTTCGGAATCTTAGAGGAGAACTTCTATTGGCCCAAAATGCGCAAGGACGTCACTAAAATTTGTAGTCAATGCGTGGCCTGCCGGAGTGCGAAATCTCGTCTCCTACCTCAAGGATTATACACCCCACTCCCTACTCCCCTTAGACCTTGGTTGGACATCTCGATGGATTTTGTTTTGGGGCTGCCAAGGACTAGAAAGGGCCGAGATAGCATTTTTGTTATTGTTGATAGATTCTCTAAAATGGCTCATTTTATTCCATGTGCTAAAACCGAGGATGCTCGTAGTGTAGCTTCATTATTTGTTGAACATGTTGTAAAGCTTCACGGGGTACCGAGGACTATTGTGAGCGATAGGGACTCCAAGTTCCTAAGTCTCTTTTGGAAGTCCATGTGGGGTAGGCTTGGAACGAAGTTACTTTTCTCCACGTCTTGCCACCCACAAACCGATGGCCAAACGGAGGTAGTAAATAGAACCTTAGGGTCTATGCTACGTTCTATGGTTAAAGGTAAACTGACTTCATGGGAAGATCACCTACCCTTGGTGGAATTTGCATACAACCGGGTAATACATTTGAGCACGGGAATAACTCCCTTTGAATGTGTTTACGGCCTGAATCCCCTTACCCCTTTAGATCTCACTCCTTTGTCTAGTGATCTCATGACCAGCTTAGATGGAAATAAAAGAGCCGAGGCAATGAAGAAAATGCATGAGACGGTGCGGATCAAGATTGAAAAGAAGAACCAAGAGGTTGCAAAATGGGTAAACAAAGGGAGAAGAAGGCTTGTGCTTGAACCCGGAGATTGGGTGTGGGTGCATCTTCGAAAGGATCGGTTTCCAGCTCAAAGGAAGTCCAAATTGCTGCCAAGGGGTGACGGTCCTTTCCAAGTACTTGAGTGAATCAATGACAACGCCTACAAGATTGACCTTCCACCGAAATATCAAGTGCACAACACTTTCAACGTTGGTGATCTCTCCTTCGTGGATGCGGTTGAAGATGACCAAATGCTGAATTTGAGGTCAAATTCCTCTCAAGATGGAGAGGATGATACGGTTGGGGCAGCCTCCACAGGTACACGGCCTTTCACACGAAGCCAAGCTCGGGAATTACAAAAACTCCAAGCTTTGTTCATGCAAATGGCCGTGTGTGAGTTGGTGATTGAACCAACCAAGGACCTAAACGTTTTTATGTGTGAAGAGAGGTCTTAATGTGTAATAAACTACTCTTCAAGGTTGGCACAAGAAGCAAGGGCGGATGGGTCATTTTACCCCTTTTGTTTGTAGTATAAATAGAACATGTTAGAGAGTTATTCCTTAGTTTTTGAATGCTGATTTTTGTAACCTAAAAACACTAAACATCTCTCTCTCTCTTCCACTCTTAGAAGCCGCCCCTATTATCTCACAAGTAGAGGGATACTTGTGTTGTCTCTTTGGCTAGAAACAAGGCTTTTGAGGTCGTTGAGTGCCTCTTGGTCCTCGTAAGAACTTGGTGTTTATATTCATTAGACTTAGGGTCCTCTCTTGATGTTAGGGTTCTTAGTTTCTTGAATGTTATATGTCAAGTTATCTATCTTTCTTTATCTTGTTGTTGTTGTTGATTTTGTTATCTTAAAGTCTAGTGAAGCCGTGTGGGGCTCTTTTCGATTCACTAGCATTGTTATCTATCTTGTTGTTCTTGTGTTGTTGGACTGAAAACCAAAACTTAAACTTGTTGTTCTTGTGTTGTTGTTGGAATGAAATCCGAGCCTACTTGAAGCTCTTGGTGTTGTTGGTTTGATTTTGTATCAGTAAAGGAGTGGGCAGCGGGGTGTACAACCCGTGAGGTAGAAGCCGTGATTTGGGTCCTTTGCAATCTGCACATTGACCACAAAATTTGGCCACATCCTTGTGCATTTTTGCCCAATAGAATTGCTCCTCCAATATTCCAAGGGTCTTTTTGATCCCAAAGTGACCCATTAGACCGCCATTGTGTGCTTCCCTCACAAATAACTCTCTCCAAGAATTAGAGGGTACACACAATCATCTACCTTTAAACAAGTATCCATTAAACTTTGCATAGGGATTTGAACCCCTAGACGAATCCCACTTATCCCTACCCATTTCTTTACATTCCCAAAAGATAGGAGCAAAGTGAGGGTCCTCGAGATACAATTCTTTCAAACTCTCAAAACCCTTCAATTTTAAAGATAATGTTGATACAAGAACGTGTTTTCTAGACAGAGCATGGGCTACTACATTGTCCTTACCCTTTTTGTATTAAATAACATAAGGGAAGGTTTCAAGAAACTCAATCCATTTGGCATGCCGTTTGTTAAGCTTGTCTTGTGCCTAAAGATGCTTAAAGGATTCATGGTCCATTCGGATCACGAACCCCTTGGGCCACAAATAGTGCTGCCAAGTGGCCAAGGCTCGAATTAAGGCATACAACTCTAGATCATACGTGGAGTAGTTTAGAGTTACTCCTTTAAGCTTTTCACTAAAATAAGCAATGGGTTTTAAATCATGCATCAAAACAGCCCCTATGCCTACTTTACTAGCATCGCACTCAACTTTGAACATCTTATCAAAATTAGGCAATTGTAATAAAGGCGCGGAAACGAGCATAGCTTTCAAGGCTTCAAAAGCCTTAGCTTGCTCTTCACCCCACTTGAAGGGTTGGTACTTCTGAATGACCGCGGTCAAGGGTGCAGCTATGGTGCTAAATCCTTTGATAAACCTTATATAAGAACTAGCCGACCCGTGGAAGCTTCTTACTTCTGATACAAAATCAAACCAACAACACCAAGAGCTTCAAGTAGGCTCGGATTTCAGTCCAACAACACAAGAACAACAAGTTTAAGTTTCGGTTTTTCAGTCCAACAACACAAGGACAACAAGATAGATAACAATGCTAGTGAATCGAAAAGAGCCCCACACGGCTTCACTAGACTTTAAGATAACAAAATCAACAACAACAACAAGATAAAGAAAGATAGATAACTTGACATATAACATTCAAGAAACTAAGAACCCTAACATCAAGAGAGGACCCTAAGTCTAATGAATATAAACACCAAGTTCTTACGAGGACCAAGAGGCACTCAACGACCTCAAAACCCTTGTTTCTAGCCAAAGAGACAACACAAGTATCCCTCTACTTGTGAGATAATAGGGGCGGCTTCTAAGAGTGAAAGAGAGAGAGAAATGTTTAGTGTTTTTAGATTACAAAATCAGCATTCCAAAAACTAAGAAATAACTCTCCAACATGTTCTATTTATACTACAAACAAAAGGGGTAAAATGACCCATCCGCCCTTGCTTCTTGTGCCAACCTTGAAGAGTAGTTTATTACACATTAAGACCTCTCTTCACACATAAAAACGTTTAGGTCCTTGGTTGGTTCAATCACCAACTCACACACGGCCATTTGCATGAACAAAGCTTGGAGTTCTTGTAATTCCCGAGCTTGGCTTCGTGTGAAAGGCCGTGTACCTGTGGAGGCTGCCCCAACCGTATCATCCTCTCCATCTTGAGAGGAATTTGACCTCAAATTCAGCATTTGGTCATCTTCAACCGCATCCACGAGGGAGAGATCACCAACGTTGAAAGTGTTGTGCACTTGATATTCCGGTGGAAGGTCAATCTTGTAGGCGTTGTCATTGATTCTCTCAAGTACTTGGAACGGACCATCACCCCTTGGCAGCAATTTGGACTTCCTTTGATCTGGAAACCGATCCTTTCGACGATGCACCCACACCCAATCTCCGGGTTCAAGCACAAGCCTTCTTCTCCCTTTGTTTACCCTTTTTGCAACCTCTTGGTTCTTCTTTTAAAGCTTGATCCGCACCGTCTCATGCATTTTCTTCATTGCCTCGGCTCTTTTATTTCTATCTAAGCTGGTCATGAGATCACTAGACAAAGGAGTGAGATCTAAAGGGGTAAGGGGATTCAGGCCGTAAACACATTCAAAGGGAGTTATTCCCGTGCTCGAATGTATTACCCGGTTGTATGCAAATTCCACCAAGGGTAGGTGATCTTCCCATGAAGTCAGTTTACCTTTAACCATAGAACGTAGCATAGACCCTAAGGTTCTATTTACTACCTCCGTTTGTCCATCGGTTTGTGGGTGGCAAGACGTGGAGAAAAGTAACTTCGTTCCAAGCCTACCCCACATGGACTTCCAAAAGAGACTTAGGAACTTGGAGTCCCTATCGCTCACAATAGTCCTCGGTACCCTAAGAAGCTTTACAACATGTTCAACAAATAATGAAGCTACACTACGAGCATCCTCGGTTTTAGCACATGGAATAAAATGAGCCATTTTAGAGAATCTATCAACAATAACAAAAATGCTATCTCGGCCCTTTCTAGTCCTTGGCAGCCCCAAAACAAAATCCATCGAAATGTCCAACCAAGGTCTAAGGGGAGTAGGGAGTGGGGTGTATAATCCTTGAGGTAGGAGATGAGATTTCGCACTCCGGCAGGCCACGCATTGACTACAAATTTTAGTGACGTCTTTGCGCATTTTGGGCCAATAGAAGTTCTCCTCTAAGATTCCGAAGGTATTGTCTACCCCAAAGTGCCCCATGAGGCCTCCGTCATGGGCCTCCCTCACAAATAATTCCCTCCAAGAACTAGAAGGAACACACAACCTCCTCCCTTTGAACAAATACCCATCGAACCGAGAGTAGGAGGAATGGTCATTCTCCTTAAGCCAACGGTCCCTTCCCCACTCTTCACATTCCCTAAAAATAGGAGCAAAGGTAGGATCCTCGGGATACAACAACCGCAAGCTCTCAAAACCCATCAATTTCGAAGACAAGGTAGCAACAAGCACATGCTTCCTAGACAAGGCATCGGCAACAACATTTTCCTTTCCCCTTTTGTAATGAATTACATAAGGGAAAGTCTCGATGAACTCAATCCACTTAGCATGACGCCTATTCAACTTGTCTTGGCTCTTAAGGTGTTTCAACGACTCATGATCCGTTCGTATCACAAACTCCTTAGGCCACAAATAATGTTGCCAATTTCCCAAAGCTCTAACAAGGGCGTACAACTCCAAATCATAAGTTGAGTAATTAAGAGTTGCCCCTTTGAGCTTTTCACTGAAATAAGCAACGGGCTTACCTTCTTGCATCAAAACAGCCCCGATGCCAACCTTACTAGCATCACACTCTACTTCAAACATCTTATCAAAATCGGGCAATTGCAATAAAGGTGCCGAGATGAGCGTAGCTTTCAAGGCCTCAAAAGCCCTAGCCTGCTCATCACCCCATTTAAAGGGTCCGTCCTTTCTAATTACCTCGGTCAAGGGGGCTGCTATGGAACTAAATCCTTTGACAAACCTCCTATAAAAGCTTGCCAACCCGTGGAAACTTCGGATTTCTCCAATAGTTTTAGGGGTCGGCCAACTTCGAATAGAGTCTATCTTGGAATCGTCCACTTCCACACCCCTTGAGCTCACGACAAAACCCAAGAATATAACCTTATCAACACCAAAAGAACACTTCTCCATGTTGGCATACAGCTTCTCCTTTCGGAGCACATCAAACACACATCTCAAATGCATTACATGATCATCAATAGATTTACTATACACCAACACATCATCAAAGTAAACCACCACAAACTTTCCAATATAAGGCTTCATTACATGATTCATTAGCCTCATAAAGGTGCTAGGAGCATTGGTAAGGCCGAAGGGCATGACCAGCCACTCATATAGACCGAATTTGGTCTTGAATGCGGTCTTCCACTCATCACCAGGTTGCATGCGAATTTGGTGATAGCCACTCCTAAGGTCCACTTTAGAAAACAAACAAGATCCGTGGAGCTCATCTAACATATCATCTAGTCTAGGGATTGGATGACGATACCTTATAGTGATTTTGTTGATGGCTCTACAATCGACGCACATGCGCCAAGTTCCGTCCTTCTTCGGTACCAAAAGCACCGGAACAGCACACGGACTCATGCTTTCCTTGATGTATCCCTTGTTGAGAAGCTCCTCAACTTGTATTTCAAGCTCCTTAGTGTCCATGGGATTGCTCCTATAGGCCGGTTTGTTTGGAAGTTGTGAACCCGGCACCAAATCAATTTGGTGCTCAATTCCCCGAAGTGGGGGCAATCCTTGCGGAAGTTCTTGAGGAAATACATCTTCATACTCCTGCAACACACAAGAAATCAAAGGGGAAATGGAAGAATTAGTGGGGTTAGTATTAAAACAATGGGTCAAAAGTAACATCGGCTTGTTTTCATCATGGTCCACGAAGAGTTCTTTCCTCCTAGCCAACATCACTACGTTTTCCATCTCCCTTGTCGTTGGGACAGCCTCGGATGTCCCTACTTCCTCACCTACGGCATCCCCCCCTTTTCTCCCTTTCCGGATTCCTTCCCCTTTCCCTTCAACTCTCTCATCTTTTGATGCCACTAATTTACTTGGGAGGGTGAAAGAGGATGAAGTGTGACCTTTCGTCCATCCTTCTCAAGCGTATACCGGTTGGACCTCCCATCGTGTTTAGTAGACCTATCATATTGCCATGGTCTACCTAACAACAGGTGACATGCTTGCATTGGGATTACGTCACAAAGCACTTCATCGTGGTAGTTTCCCACCTTAAACCGAATCACACATTGCCTTGTGACCTTTAATTCACCACAATCGTTCAACCATTGTAGCTTGTAAGGACTAGTGTGTAGTGTAGTTAGTAGCTTCAAGAAATTTACCATAGCATGGCTCGCAACATTTGTACAACTACCACTATCAATCACCAAGGTGCACACACTCCCCTTTACAAGACACTTAGTATGGAATAGATTTTCCCTTTGACTCGGGTCATCTATCGCCTTACTAATCATGACACGTCTAACCACAAAGTTTGGAACCACACACTCCCCTTCTTGTGGATAGACATCTTCACAACCATCTACTTCATCATCATTCGGCCCATTTTCAGCTCCCTCTCCATCTTGAGGCTCGGCCTCATCCTCCCCCCTTTCGGAAACTACCTCCTCACCAAGGTAGTACACTTTCCCTTCTCGTAGGATCACATTGTGATACGGTTGGGGCAGCCTCCACAGGTACACGGCCTTTCACACGAAGCCAAGCTCGGGAATTACAAAAACTCCAAGCTTTGTTCATGCAAATGGCCGTGTGTGAGTTGGTGATTGAACCAACCAAGGACCTAAACGTTTTTATGTGTGAAGAGAGGTCTTAATGTGTAATAAACTACTCTCCAAGGTTGGCACAAGAAGCAAGGGCGGATGGGTCATTTTACCCCTTTTGTTTGTAGTATAAATAGAACATGTTAGAGAGTTATTCCTTAGTTTTTGAATGCTGATTTTTGTAACCTAAAAACACTAAACATTTCACTCTCTCTTCCACTCTTAGAAGCCGCCCTATTATCTCACAAGTAGAGGGATACTTGTGTTGTCTCTTTGGCTAGAAACAAGGCTTTTGAGGTCGTTGAGTGCCTCTTGGTCCTCGTAAGAACTTGGTGTTTATATTCATTACACTTAGGGTCCTCTCTTGATGTTAGGGTTCTTAGTTTCTTGAATGTTATATGTCAAGTTATCTATCTTTCTTTATCTTGTTGTTGTTGTTGATTTTGTTATCTTAAAGTCTAGTGAAGCCGTGTGGGGCTCTTTTCGATTCACTAGCATTGTTATCTATCTTGTTGTTCTTGTGTTGTTGGACTGAAATCCGAAACTTAAACTTGTTGTTCTTGTGTTGTTGGACTGAAATCCGAGCCTACTTGAAGCTCTTGGTGTTGTTGGTTTGATTTTGTATCATTTGGTATCAAAGCGAGACCGGTTGTGTTCCAACATAACCCATCTTGGGCTAGTTCACGGCTTAAACAAACAACACCAAAAGAAATTCTGAAAATCTGTCCATTAAAAGTTGAGACCAAGAATGATGTTGTATGTTTAGATCTAGGTGTTATTTTGCTTGTTTAGTGAGTTTCTAGTGTTGGTTTCTTTCTCACCAACACTAAGGTGTCTAGATCCAAAAGTTGAGCTTGAAAACTTGAACATTGTGTAGTGACTTGAAGTGGCCGAAAATTGTGTGTTGTTGATAACCAAAAGAAAAAAAAAATCGGTGGTTGTGTTTATGTGCTAAAGAAGTGGATGAAGTTTGTTGAGGTGTTCATCTTTTGAACTTGTTCATCTTGTTCATCTTGTTGTGTGCTCAAGTTGTAAGACAAGCTATAAAGTTGTTGTGAAAGACTTGCACCCATCACCTTCTAGTCTTGTCAATCACTTTTCCCTAATTCAAGGAGCCTTGTTTTGTGGGATTAGTCAACCACACCTCACTTTCTTGAGTTTGAAAAGGGTGAAATACTACAAGATTTTGTTTTTCCCACCAAAAACACTTTGCAAACTATAACAAGTTGTGTGAATATTAACAAAAAAAAAAAAAGAGAAGAAGAACGTGTGGAACCATTGCATGCTGCCACGTCACTATAAGCTCAACTTAGGATATTCTTTGGTTGCTAATTGTTGATCCTTGGTTTCCCTTACTTGGTCCTAGAACTAATTAACAAACTAGTACATTTCTACTAGGTTGTCAACTAGTTCCTTGAACCGTTTGTTCGTGTCAACGATTATTTGAGTGCTTTTATTCGTTTGAATGAATTGCTGATTTTTGACTCTAGTCCGGCAAGAATTCTTTGAGTCTTCAAACAAGAATCCATTCCGGATAAGAGCTTACTCATACCTTAAAATTTCACGGTTACTAGCCAATTATACAACACTTGTGGAACCGAACTTGTGGTGAACTAAAGCGGATAATATCGTGACAATGGAAGGAGCTACGTCTCATAATGTGGATACTAATGCCCTTGATTCTATGAGTGTCACTCTTGAGGCCGTTACCCGGACACTTGAAAGGTTGAATTCGGAATTTGGGGCCGTGAGAGGGGACTTGGCAGCAATAAAGGGGGAAGTGTCGACTATTAGTGGGAGATTAGAACAAGTGGAGAGTCAAAGGAACTCTCGTCCTTCTACTCCTCTACATGTATCTACCAATGGTCATGATAGGACCTCCTCCGCAACCATCACCCCCGAAACAGTCCACCAAATGCTAAATGAACCCCAAGCTCCACTAAATACCGCAAGCCAAACTACCTATTTTCCTCCAAACCGAGACCCCACTAGACCACTACATTTCCAAGCCCCTCCAATTCCACAAGAGGGATTTGGACGCCAAGTACCTCCACTAAATCCGAACCCTCCATTCCAAGCTCCATTAACCCAAAGACCGCAAATTCCAAATCCTCCGAATCAAAACGGCCAAGGCCGACCAGCCTACTTTGAAGGATATGGTAGAGAGGAGTATGAAGGAGATGGAGCCTTTGATGATACTTATATGAGGGAGGAGGAGTTAAGAGGGGGTCGAGGAGAACCTAGGAGATACCGGGGGTATGAAGATAGGGGAAACCGACACCAAGAGAGAGACGTAGGCATCAACACCATCAAGTTGAGCCTACCCATCTTTAAGGGTGAAAGTGACCCCGAGACCTACTTAACTTGGGAATCGGCTTGTGACAAAGTTTTCCAAGTTAATGACATCTCAGAAGAAAAGAAGAGTTTCTACGCTATAGCTCACCTCGAGGGCTATGCTAACACTTGGTGGGAGTATGTTAAACGATTTGGTAATGAATTAGTTGATGGGCAGCCACCACCTTGGTTTCGGTTGAGGTATTTGATGAGACAACGATACCTTCCCGAGAGGTATCGTCATGATTGCTTGCTAGATTATATGGCTTGCGGCAAGGAGGCAAGAGTGTGATGGCCTATTTTGACGAGTTCCAATAACTCATGTTGAAACTTAATCATCGTGGGGAGCAAATCAGTCACGACATCATCCGGTTCAAGTGTGGGTTGAACAAAGAGATCTCCACTCATTTGACCCTTCACCGGTTTGAAACCATTGACGGTATATTCCAAGCGGCCCTTGAGATTGAAAGGGAACTTAAGGAGAGATCATCCTTCAAGGCAAGGGTACAAACCCCCTCGGGTTGGCCCAAAAACAAGGACCAACCCGCCCCTACGAAGCTGCCCAAGTCCAAAACAGTCCCTAAATTCCCTCCGAAACCGGAGGCTCACAAATATCCCAACCCAAAGGGGTTCCAATGCTTCAAGTGCCAAGGTTGGGGGCATAAGTCCAATGAATGTACGAACCGGCGCAATGTGATCCTACGAGAAGGGAAAGTGTACTACCTTGGTGAGGAGGTGGTTTCCGAAAGGGGGGAGGATGAGGCCGAGCCTCAAGATGGAGAGGGAGCTGAAAATGGGCCGAATGATGATGAAGTAGATGGTAGTGAAGATGTCTATCCACAAGAAGGGGAGTGTGTGGTTCCAAACTTTGTGGTTAGACGTGTCATGATTAGTAAGGCGATAGATGACCCGAGTCAAAGGGAAAATCTATTCCATACTAAGTGTCTTGTAAAGGGGAGTGTGTGCACCTTGGTGATTGATAGTTGATACGGTTAGGACAGCCACACGGCCTTTCACACGAAGCCAAGCTCGGGAATTACAAAAACTCCAAGCTTTGTTCATGCAAATGGCCGTGTGTGAGTTGGTGATTGAACCAACCAAGGACTTAAACGTTTTTATGTGTGAAGAGGGGTCCTAATGTGTAGTAAACTACTCTCCAAGGTTGGCACAAGAAGCAAGGGCGGATGAGTCATTTTACCCCTTTCCTTTTGTAGTATAAATAGAAGATGTGAGAGAGTTATTAGATAGTTTTTGAAATCTGATTTTTGTAACCTAAAATATCACAACATTTCCTCTCTCTTCCACTCTTGGAGCCGCCTCCAACATCTCACAAGTAGAGGAATACTTGGGTTGTATCTTTGGCTAGAAACAAGGGTTTTGAGGTCTTTGAGTGCCTCTTGGTCCTTGTAAGAACTTGGTGTTTACCTTCTCTAGACTTAGGGTCCTCTCTTGATGTTAGGGTTCTTAGTATCTTGAATGTTATATGTCAAGTTATCTATCTTTTCTTTATCTTGTTGTTGTTGTTGTTGTTAACTTTGTTATCTTTAAAAGACTAGTGAAGCCGTGTGGGGCTACTTTCGATTCACTAGCATTCTTGTTCATCTATTTTCTCTCTTGTTGTGTGCTGAAAACTGAAAAATTGAACTTGTTATTCTTGTGTTGTTGGACTGAAATCCGAACCTACTTGTAGCTCTTGGTGTTGTTGGTTTGATCTTGTATCATTTGGTATCAAAGCAAGACCGGTTGTGTTCCAACATAACCCATCTTGGGCTAGTTCACGGTCTAAACAAGCAATACCAAAGGGAAGTTCTGAAAAATCTGTCCATTAAAGGTTGAAAACCGAGAATGATGTTGCATGTCTAGACCTAGGCGTTATTTTGCTTGTTTAGTGAGTTTCTAGTGTTGGTTTCTTTCTCACCAACACTAAGGTGTCTAGATCCGAAAGTTGAGCTTGAAAACTTGAACATTGAGTAGTGACTTGAAGTGGCCGAAGGTTGTATGTTGTTGATGAGCAAAAGAAAAATCGGTGGTTATGTGTTATGTGCTAAAGAAGTTGATGAAGTTTGTTGAGGTGTTCATTTTTTTTTTGAACTTGTTCATCTTGTTCATCTTGTTGTGTGCTCAAGTTGTAAGACAAGTTATAAAGTTGTTGTGAAAGACTTGCACCCCTCACCCTCTAGTCTTGTCAATCACTTTTCCCTAATTTAAGGAGCCTTGTTTTGTGGGATTGGTCAACCAAACACCACTTTCTTGAGTTTGAAAAGGTTGAAAGACTACAAGATTTTATTTTTCCCACCAAAACATTTTGCAAACTATAACAAGTTGTGTGAATATTAACACAAAACAAAAACAAAAAAAAAAGATAAGAGGAACGGGTGGAACCATTGCATGCTGCCACGTCACTATAAGCTCAACTTAGGATATTCTTTGGTTGCAAATTGTTGATCCTTGGTTTCCCTTAATTGGTCCTAGAACTAATTAACAAACTAGTACCTTCCTACTAGGTTGTCAACTAGTTCCTTGAACCGTTTGTTCGTGTCAACGATTATTTGAGTGCTTTTATTCGTTTGAATGAGTTGCTGATTTTTGATTCTAGTCCGGCAAGAATTCTTTGAGTCTTCAAACAAGAATCCATTCCGGATAAGAGCTCACTCATACCTTGAAAATTTCACGGTTACTAGCCAATTATACAACACTTGTGGAACACGAACTTGTGGTGAACTAAAGCGGATAATATCTTGACAATGGAAGGAGCTACGTCTCATAATGCGGATACTAATGCCCTTGATTCTATGAGGGTCACTCTTGAGGCCGTTACCCGGACACTTGAAAGGTTGAATTCTGAATTTGGGGCCGTGAGAGGGGACTTGGCAGCCATAAAGGGGGAAGTGTCGACTATTAGTGGGAGATTAGAACAAGTGGAGAGTCAAAGGAACTCTCGTCCTTCTACTCCTCTACACGTATCTACCAATGGTCATGATAGGACCTCCTCCGCAACCATCACCCCCGAAACAGTCCACCAAATGCTAAATGCACCCCAAGCTCCACTAAATACCGCAAGTCAAACTACCTATTTTCCTCCAAACCGAGACTCCACTAGACCACTACATTTCCAAGCCCCTCCAATTCCACAAGAGGGATTTGGACGACAAGTACCTCCACTAAATCCGAACCTTCCATTCCAAGCTCCATTAACCCAAAGACCGCAAATTCCAAATCCTCCGACTCAAAACGGCCAAGGCCGACCAGCCCACTTTGAAGGATACGGTAGAGGGGAGTATGAAGGAGATGGAGCCTTTGATGATGCTTATATGAGGGAGGAGGAGTTAAGAGGGGGTCGAGGAGAACCTAGGAGATACCGGGGGTATGGAGATAGGGGAAACCGACACCAAGAGAGAGACGTAGGCATCAACACCATCAAGTTGAGCCTACCCATCTTTAAGGGTGAAAGTGATCCCGAGGCCTACTTAACTTGGGAATCGGCTTGTGACAAAGTTTTCCAAGTTAATGACATCTCGGACGAAAAGAAGAGTTGCTACGCTATAGCTCACCTCGAGGGCTATGCTAACACTTGGTGGGAGTATGTTAAACGATTTGGTAATGAATTAGTCGATGGGCAGCCACCACCTTGGTTTCGGTTGAGGTATTTGATGAGACAACGATACCTTCCCGAGAGATATCGTCATGAGTTGCTTGCTAGGTTATATGGCTTGCGGCAAGGGGGCAAGAGTGTGATGGCCTATTTTGACGAGTTCCAACAACTCATGTTGAAACTTGATCATCGTGGGGAGCAAATCAGTCATGACATCATCCGGTTCAAGTGTGGGTTGAACAAAGAGATTTCCACTCATTTGACCCTTCATCGGTTTGAAACCATCGACGGTATATTCCAAGCGGCCCTAGAGATTGAAAGGGAACTTAAGGAGAGATCATCCTTCAAGGCAAGGGTACAAGCTCCCTCGGGTTGGCCCAAAAACAAGGACCAACCCGCCCCTACGAAGCTGCCCGAGTCCAAAACAGTCCACTACGAGTCCAAAACAGTCCCTAAATTCCCTCCGAAACCGGAGGCTCACAAATATCCCAACCCAAAGGGATTCCAATGCTTCAAGTGCCAAGGTTGGGGGCATAAGGCCAATGAATGTCCGAACCGGCGCAATGTGATCCTACGAGAAGGGAAAGTGTACTACCTTGGTGAGGAGGTGGTTTCCTAAAGGGGGGAGGATGAGGCCGAGCCTCAAGATGGAGAGGAAGCTGAAAATGGGCCGAATGATGATGAATTAGATGGTAGTGAAGATGCCTATCCACAAGAAGGGGAGTGTGTGGTTCCTAACTTTGTGGTTAGACGTGTCATGATTAGTAAGGCGATAGGTGACCCGAGTCAAAGGGAAAATCTATTCCATACTAAGTGTCTTGTAAAGGGGAGTGTGTGCACCTTGGTGATTGATAGTGGTAGTTGTACGAATGTTGCAAGCCAAGCTATGGTAAATTTCTTGAAGCTGCCAACTACACCACACACTAGTCCTTACAAGCTACAATGGTTGAACGATTGTGGTGAATTAAGGGTCTCAAGGCAATGTGTGATTCGGTTTAAGGTAGGAAACTACCACGATGAAGTGCTTTGTGACGTGATCCCAATGCAAGCATGTCACTTGTTGTTAGGTAGACCATGGCAATATGATAGGTCTACTAAACACGATGGGAGGTCCAACCGGTATACGCTTGAGAAGGATGGCCGAAAGGTCACACTTCACCCTCTTTCACCCTCCCAAGTACATGAGTGGCATCAAAAGATGAGAGAGTTAAAAGGAAAGGGAAAGGAAACCGGGAAAGGAGAAAAGGGGGGGGATGCCGTAGGTAAGGAAGTAGGGCCATCCGAATCTGTCCCAACCACAAAGGAGATGGAAAACGTAGTGATGTTGGCTAGGAGGAAAGAACTCTTCGTGGACCATGATGAAAACAAGCCGATGTTACTGTTGGCCCATTGTTTTAATACTAACCCCACTAATTCTTCCATTTCCCCTTTGATTTCTTGTGCGTTGCAGGAGTATGAAGATGTATTTCCTCAAGAACTTCCGCAAGGATTGCCCCCACTTCGGGGAATTGAGCACCAAATTGATTTGGTGCCGGGTTCACAACTTCCAAACAAACCGGCCTATAGGAGCAATCCCATGGACACTAAGGAGCTTGAGAGACAAGTTGAGGAGCTTCTCAACAAGGGATACATCAAGGAAAGCATGAGTCCGTGTGCTGTTCCGGTGCTTTTGGTACCAAAGAAGGACGGAACTTGGCGCATGTGCGTCGATTGTAGAGCCATCAACAAAATCACTATAAGGTATCGTCATCCAATTCCTAGACTAGATGATATGTTAGATGAGCTCCACGGATCTTGTTTGTTTTCTAAAGTGGACCTTAGGAGCGTCTATCACCAAATTCGCATGCAACCCGGTGATGAGTGGAAGACCGCATTCAAGACCAAATTCGGTCTATATGAGTGGCTGGTCATGCCCTTCGGCCTTACCAATGCTCCTAGCACATTTATGAGGCTAATGAATCATGTAATGAAGCCTTATATTGGAAAGTTTGTGGTGGTTTACTTTGATGATGTGTTGGTGTATAGTAAATCTATTAATGATCATGTAATGCATTTGAGATGTGTGTTTGATGTGCTCCGAAAGGAGAAGCTGTATGCCAACATGGAGAAGTGTTCTTTTGGTGTTGATAAAGTTATATTCTTGGGTTTTTTCGTGAGCTCACGGGGTGTGGAAGTGGACGATTCCAAGATAGACTCTATCCGAAGTTGGCCGACCCCTAAAACTATTGGAGAAATCCGAAGTTTCCACGGGTTGGCAAGCTTTTATAGGAGGTTTGTCAAAGGATTTAGTTCCATAGCAGCCCCCTTGACCGAGGTAATTAGAAAGGACGGACCCTTTAAATGGGGTGATGAGCAAGCTAGGGCTTTTGAGGCCTTGAAAGCTACGCTCATCTCGGCGCCTTTATTGCAATTGCCCGATTTTGATAAGATGTTTGAAATAGAGTGTGATGCTAGTAAAGTTGGTATCGGGGCTGTTTTGATGCAAGAAGGTAAGCCCGTTGCTTATTTCAGTGAAAAGCTCAAAGGGGCAACTCTTAATTACTCAACTTATGATTTGGAGTTGTACGCCCTTGTTAGAGCTTTGGGAAATTGGCAACATTATTTGTGGCCTAAGGAGTTTGTGATACGAACGGATCATGAGTCGTTGAAACACCTTAAGAGCCAAGACAAGTTGAATAGGCGTCATGCTAAGTGGATTGAGTTCATCGAGACTTTCCCTTATGTAATTCATTACAAAAGAGGAAAGGAAAATGTTGTTGCCGATGCCTTGTCTAGGAAGCATGTGCTTGTTGCTACCTTGTCTTCGAAATTGATGGGTTTTGAGAGCTTGCGGTTGTTGTATCCCGAGGATCCTACCTTTGCTCCTATTTTTAGGGAATGCGAAGAGTGGGGAAGGGACCGTTGGCTCAAGGAGAATAACCATTCCTCCTACTCTCGGTTCGATGGGTATTTGTTCAAAGGGAGGAGGTTGTGTGTTCCTTCTAGTTCTTGGAGGGAATTATTTGTAAGGGAGGCCCATGACGGAGGCCTCATGGGTCACTTTGGGATAGACAAGACCCTCGGAATCTTAGAGGAGAACTTCTATTGGCCCAAAATGCGCAAAGACGTCACTAAAATTTGTAGTCAATGCGTGGCCTGCCGGAGTGCGAAATCTCGTCTCTTACCCCAAGGATTATACACCCCACTCCCTACTCCCCTTAGGCCTTGGTTGGACATCTCGATGGATTTTGTTTTGGGGCTGCCAAGGACTAGAAAGGGCCGAGATAGCATTTTTGTTATTGTTGATAGATTCTCTAAAATGGCTCATTTTATTCCATGTACTAAAACCGAGGATGCTAGTAGTGTAGCTTCATTATTTGTTGAACATGTTGTCAAGCTTCACGGGGTACCGAGGACTATTGTGAGCGATAGGGACTCCAAGTTCCTAAGTCTCTTTTGGAAGTCCATGTGGGGTAGGCTTGGAACGAAGTTACTTTTCTCCACGTCTTGCCACCCACAAACCGATGGCCAAACGGAGGTAGTAAATAGAACCTTAGGGTCTATGCTACGTTCTATGGTTAAAGGTAAACTGACTTCATGGGAAGATCACCTACCCTTAGTGGAATTTGCCTACAACCGGGTAATACATTCGAGCACGGGAATGACTCCCTTTGAATGTGTTTACGGCCTGAATCCCCTTACCCCTTTAGATCTCACTCCTTTGTCTAGTGATCTCATGACCAGCTTAGATGGAAGCAAAAGAGCCGAGGCAATGAAGAAAATGCATGAGACGGTGCGGATCAAGCTTGAAAAGAAGAATCAAGAGATTGCCAAAAGGGCAAACAAAGGGAGAAGAAGGCTTGTGCTTGAACCCGGAGATTGGGTGTGGGTGCATCTTCGAAAAGACCGGTTTCCAGCTCATAGGAAGTCCAAATTGCTGCCAAGGGGTGATGGTCCTTTCCAAGTACTTGAGAGGATCAATGACAACGCCTACAAGATTGACCTTCCACCGGAATATCAAGTGCACAACACTTTCAACGTTGGTGATCTCTCCCTCGTGGATGCGGTTGAAGATGACCAAATGCTGAATTTGAGGCCAAATTCCTCTCAAGATGGAGAGGATGATACGGTTAGGACAGCCACACGGCCTTTCACACGAAGCCAAGCTCGGGAATTACAAAAACTCCAAGCTTTGTTCATGCAAATGGCCGTGTGTGAGTTGGTGATTGAACCAACCAAGGACTTAAACGTTTTTATGTGTGAAGAGGGGTCCTAATGTGTAGTAAACTACTCTCCAAGGTTGGCACAAGAAGCAAGGGCGGATGAGTCATTTTACCCCTTTCCTTTTGTAGTATAAATAGAAGATGTGAGAGAGTTATTAGATAGTTTTTGAAATCTGATTTTTGTAACCTAAAATATCACAACATTTCCTCTCTCTTCCACTCTTGGAGCCGCCTCCAACATCTCACAAGTAGAGGAATACTTGGGTTGTATCTTTGGCTAGAAACAAGGGTTTTGAGGTCTTTGAGTGCCTCTTGGTCCTTGTAAGAACTTGGTGTTTACCTTCTCTAGACTTAGGGTCCTCTCTTGATGTTAGGGTTCTTAGTATCTTGAATGTTATATGTCAAGTTATCTATCTTTTCTTTATCTTGTTGTTGTTGTTGTTGTTAACTTTGTTATCTTTAAAAGACTAGTGAAGCCGTGTGGGGCTACTTTCGATTCACTAGCATTCTTGTTCATCTATTTGCTCTCTTGTTGTGTGCTGAAAACTGAAAAATTGAACTTGTTATTCTTGTGTTGTTGGACTGAAATCCGAACCTACTTGTAGCTCTTGGTGTTGTTGGTTTGATCTTGTATCAATAGTGGTAGTTGTATAAATGTTGCGAGCCATGCTATGGTAAATTTCTTGAAGCTACCAACTACACTACACACTAGTCCTTACAAGCTACAATGGTTGAACGATTGTGGTGAATTAAAGGTCACAAGGCAATGTGTGATTCGGTTTAAGGTGGGAAACTACCACGATGAAGTGCTTTGTGACGTGATCCCAATGCAAGCATGTCACTTGTTGTTAGGTAGACCATGGCAATATTATAGGTCTACTAAACACGATGGGAGGTCCAACCGGTATACGCTTGAGAAGGATGGCCGAAAGGTCACACTTCATCCTCTTTCACCCTCCAAGTAAATGAGTGGCATCAAAAGATGAGAGAGTTGAAGGGAAAGGGGAAGGAATCCGAAAAGGGAGAGAAGGGGGGGAATGCCGTAGGTGAGGAAGTAGGGACATCCGAGGCTGTCCCAACGACAAGGGAGATGGAAAACGTAGCGATGTTGGCTAGGAGGAAAGAACTCTTCGTGGACCATGATGAAAACAAGCCGATGTTACTTTTGGCCCATTGTTTTAATACTAATCCCACTAATTCTTCCATTTCCCCTTTGATTTCTTGTGTGTTGCAGGAGTATGAAGATGTATTTCCTCAAGAACTTCCGCAAGGATTGCCCCCACTTCGGGGAATTGAGCACCAAATTGATTTGGTGCCGGGTTCACAACTTCCAAACAAACCGGCCTGTAGGAGCAATCCCATGGACACTAAGGAGCTTGAAAGACAAGTTGAGGAGCTTCTCAACAAGGGATACATCAAGGAAAGCATGAGTCTGTGTGCTGTTCCGGTGCTTTTGGTACCGAAGAAGGACGGAACTTGGCGCATGTGCGTCGATTGTAGAGCCATCAACAAAATCACTATAAGGTATCGTCATCCAATCCCTAGACTAGATGATATGTTAGATGAGCTCGACGGATCTTGTTTGTTTTCTAAAGTGGACCTTAAGAGTGGCTATCACCAAATTCGCATGCAACCCGGTGATGAGTGGAAGACCGCATTCAAGACCAAATTCGGTCTATATGAGTGGCTGGTCATGCCCTTCGGCCTTACCAATGCTCCTAGCACCTTTATGAGGCTAATGAATCATGTAATGAAGCCTTATATTGGAAAGTTTGTGGTGGTTTACTTTGATGATGTGTTGGTATATAGTAAATCTATTGATGATCATGTAATGCATTTGAGATGTGTGTTTGATGTGCTCCGAAAGGAGAAGCTGTATGCCAACATGGAGAAGTGTTCTTTTGGTGTTGATAAGGTTATATTCTTGGGTTTTGTCGTGAGCTCAAGGGGTGTGGAAGTGGACGATTCCAAGATAGACTCTATTCGAAGTTGGCCGACCCCTAAAACTATTGGAGAAATCCGAAGTTTCCACGGGTTGGCAAGCTTTTATAGGAGGTTTGTCAAAGGATTTAGTTCCATAGCAGCCCCCTTGACCGAGGTAATTAGGAAGGACGGACCCTTTAAATGGGGTGATGAGCAAGCTAGGGCTTTTGAGGCCTTGAAAGCTACGCTCATCTCGGCGCCTTTATTGCAATTGCCCGATTTTGATAAGATGTTTGAAGTAGAGTGTGATGCTAGTAAGGTTGGCATCGGGGCTGTTTTGATGCAAGAAGGTAAGCCCGTCGCTTATTTCAGTGAAAAGCTCAAAGGGGCAACTCTTAATTACTCAACTTATGATTTGGAGTTGTACGCCCTTATTAGAGCTTTGGGAAATTGGCAACATTATTTGTGGCCTAAGGAGTTTGTGATACGAACGGATCATGAGTCGTTGAAACACCTTAAGAGCCAAGACAAGTTGAATAGGCGTCATGCTAAGTGGATTGAGTTCATCGAGACTTTCCCTTATGTAATTCATTACAAAAGAGGAAAGGAAAATGTTGTTGCCGATGCCTTGTCTAGGAAGCATGTGCTTGTTGCTACCTTGTCTTCGAAATTGATGGGTTTTAAGAGCTTGCGGTTGTTGTATCCCGAGGATCCTACCTTTGATCCTATTTTTAGGGAATGTGAAGAGTGGGGAAGGGACCGTTGGCTTAAGGAGAATGACCATTCCTCCTACTCTCGGTTCGATGGGTATTTGTTCAAAGGGAGGAGGTTGTGTGTTCCTTCTAGTTCTTGGAGGGAATTATTTGTAAGGGAGGCCCATGACGGAGGCCTCATGGGGCACTTTGGGGTAGACAAGACCCTCGGAATCTTAGAGGAGAACTTCTATTGGCCCAAAATGCGCAAAGACGTCACTAAAATTTGTAGTCAATGCGTGGCCTGCCGGAGTGCGAAATCTCATCTCCTACCTCAAGGATTATACACCCCACTCCCTACTCCCCTTAGACCTTGGTTGGACATTTCGATGGATTTTGTTTTGGGGCTGCCAAGGACTAGAAAGGGCCGAGATAGCATTTTTGTTATTGTTGATAGATTCTCTAAAATGGCTCATTTTATTCCATGTGCTAAAACCGAGGATGCTCGTAGTGTAGCTTCATTATTTGTTGAACATGTTGTAAAGCTTCATGGGGTACCGAGGACTATTGTGAGCGATAGGGACTCCAAGTTCCTAAGTCTCTTTTGGAAGTCCATGTGGGGTAGGCTTGGAACGAAGTTACTTTTCTCCACGTCTTGCCACCCACAAACCGATGGCCAAACAGAGGTAGTAAATAGAACCCTAGGGTCTATGCTACGTTCTATGGTTAAAGGTAAACTGACTTCATGGGAAGATCACCTACCCTTGGTGGAATTTGCATACAACCGGGTAATACATTCGAGCACGGGAATGACTCCCTTTGAATGTGTTTACGGCCTGAATCCCCTTACCCCTTTAGATCTCACTCTTTTGTCTAGTGATCTCATGACCAGCTTAGATGGAAATAAAAGAGCCGAGGCAATGAAGAAAATGCATGAGACGGTGCGGATCAAGCTTTAAAAGAAGAACCAAGAGGTTGCAAAAAGGGTAAACAAAGGGAGAAGAAGGCTTGTGCTTGAACCCGGAGATTGGGTGTGGGTGCATCTTCGAAAGGATCGGTTTCCAGCTCAAAGGAAGTCCAAATTGCTTCCAAGGGGTGATGGTCCTTTCCAAGTACTTGAGAGAATCAATGACAACGCCTACAAGATTGACCTTCCACCGGAATATCAAGTGCACAACACTTTCAACGTTGGTGATCTCTCCCTCGTGGATGCGGTTGAAGATGACCAAATGCTGAATTTGAGGCCAAATTCCTCTCAAGATGGAGAGGATGATACGGTTGGGGCAGCCTCCACAGGTACACGGCCTTTCACACGAAGCCAAGCTCGGGAATTACAAAAACTCCAAGCTTTGTTCATGCAAATGGCCGTGTGTGAGTTGGTGATTGAACCAACCAAGGACCTAAACTTTTTTATGTGTGAAGAGAGGTCTTAATGTGTAATAAACTACTCTCCAAGGTTTGCACAAGAAGCAAGGGCGGATGGGTCATTTTACCCCTTTTGTTTGTAGTATAAATAGAACATGTTAGAGAGTTATTCCTTAGTTTTTGAATGCTGATTTTTGTAACCTAAAAACACTAAACATTTCACTCTCTCTTCCACTCTTAGAAGCCGCCCTATTATCTCACAAGTAGAGGGATACTTGTGTTGTCTCTTTGGCTAGAAACAAGGGTTTTGAGGTCGTTGAGTGCCTCTTGGTCCTCGTAAGAACTTGGTGTTTATATTCATTACACTTAGGGTCCTCTCTTGATGTTAGGGTTCTTAATTTTTTGAATGTTATATGTCAAGTTATCTATCTTTCTTTATCTTGTTGTTGTTGTTGATTTTGTTATCTTAAAGTCTAGTGAAGCCGTGTGGGGCTCTTTTTGATTCACTAGCATTGTTATCTATCTTGTTGTTCTTGTGTTGTTGGACTAAAATCCGAAACTTAAACTTGTTGTTCTTGTGTTGTTGGACTGAAATCCGAGCCTACTTGAAGCTCTTGGTGTTGTTGGTTTGATTTTGTATCACATTGCGCCGGTTCGGACATTCATTGGCCTTATGCCCCCAACCTTGGCACTTGAAGCATTGGAACCCCTTTGGGTTGGGATATTTGTGAGCCTCCGGTTTCGGAGGGAATTTAGGGACTGTTTTGGACTCGGGCAGCTTCGTAGGGGCGGGTTGGTCCTTGTTTTTGGCCCAACCCGAGGGGGTTTGTACCCTTGCCTTGAAGGATGATCTCTCCTTAAGTTCCCTTTCAATCTCAAGGGCCGCTTGGAATATACCGTCAATGGTTTCAAACCGGTGAAGGGTCAAATGAGTGGAGATCTCTTTGTTCAACCCACACTTGAACCGGATGATGTCGTGACTGATTTGCTCCCCACGATGATCAAGTTTCAACATGAGTTGTTGGAACTCATCAAAATAGGCCATCGCACTCTTGCCTCCTTGCTGCAAGCCATATAATCTAGCAAGCAACTAATGACGATATCTCTCGGGAAGGTATCGTTGTCTCATCAAATACCTCAACCGATACCAAGGTGGTGGCTGCCCATCAACTAATTCATTACCAAATCGTTTAACATACTCCCACCAAGTGTTAGCATAGCCCTCGAGGTGAGCTATAGCGTAGCAACTCTTCTTTTCTTCCGAGATGTCATTAACTTGGAAAACTTTGTCACAAGCCGATTCCCAAGTTAAGTAGGTCTCGGGGTCACTTTCACCCTTAAAGATGGGTAGGATCAACTTGATGGTGTTGATGCCTACGTCTCTCTCTTGGTGTCGGTTTCCCCTATCTCCATACCCCCGGTATCTCCTAGGTTCTCCTCGACCCCCTCTTAACTCCTCCTCCCTCATATAAGCAACATCAAAGGCTCCATCTCCTTCATACTCCTCTCTACCGTATCCTTCAAAGTGGGCTGGTCGGCCTTGGCCGTTTTGATTCGGAGGATTTGGAATTTGCGGTCTTTGGGTTAATGGAGCTTGGAATGGAGGGTTCGGATTTAGTGGAGGTACTTGGCGTCCAAATCCCTCTTGTGGAATTGGAGGGGCTTGGAAATGTAGTGGTCTAGTGGGGTCTCGGTTTGGAGGAAAATAGGTAGTTTGGCTTGCGGTATTTAGTGGAGCTTGGGGTGCATTTAGCATTTGGTGGACTGTTTCGGGGGTGATGGTTGCGGAGGAGGTCCTATCATGACCATTGGTATCTACATGTAGAGGAGTAGAAGGACGAGAGTTCCTTTGACTCTCCACTTGTTCTAATCTCCCACTAATAGTCGACACTTCCCCCTTTATTGCTGCCAAGTCCCCTCTCACGGCCCCAAATTCCGAATTCAACCTTTCAAGTGTCCGGGTAACGGCCTCAAGAGTGACCCTCATAGAATCAAGGGCATTAGTATCCACATTATGAGACGTAGCTCCTTCCATTGTCAAGATATTATCCGCTTTAGTTCACCACAAGTTCGTGTTCCACAAGTGTTGTATAATTGGCTAGTAACCGTGAAATTTTTAAGGTATGAGTAAGCTCTTATCCGGAATGGATTCTTGTTTGAAGACTCAAAGAATTCTTGCCGGACTAGAGTCAAAAATCAGCAATTCATTCAAACGAATAAAAGCACTCAAATAATCGTTGACACGAACAAACGGTTCAAGGAACTAGTTGACAACCTAGTAGGAATGTACTAGTTTGTTAATTAGTTCTAGGACCAAGTAAGGGAAACCAAGGATCAACAATTAGCAACCAAAGAATATCCTAAGTTGAGCTTATAGTGACGTGGCAGCATGCAATGGTTCCACACGTTCTTCTTCTCTTTTTTTTTGTGTTAATATTCACACAACTTGTTATAGTTTGCAAAGTGTTTTGGTGGAAAAAATAAAATCTTGTAGTATTTCACCCTTTTCAAACTCAAGAAAGTGAGGTTTGGTTGACTAATCCCACAAAACAAGGCTCCTTGAATTAGGGAAAAGTGATTGACAAGACTAGAAGGTGATGGGTGCAAGTCTTTCACAACAACTTTATAGCTTGTCTTACAACTTGAGCACACAACAAGATGAACAAGATGAACAAGTTCAAAAGATGAACACCTCAACAAACTTCATCAACTTCTTTAGCACATAAACACACAACCACCGATTTTTCTTTTGGTTATCAACAACATACAACTTTCGGCCACTTCAAGTCACTACACAATGTTCAAGTTTTCAAGCTCAACTTTTGGATCTAGACACCTTAGTGTTGGTGAGAAAGAAACCAACACTAGAAACTCACTAAACAAGCAAAATAACACCTAGACATCTAAACATACAACATCATTCTCGGTTTCAACTTTTAATGGACAGATTTTCAGAATTTCTTTTTGGTGTTGTTTGTTTAAGCCGTGAACTAGCCCAAGATGGGTTATGTTGGAACACAACCGGTCTCGCTTTGATACCAAATGATACAAAATCAAACCAACAACACCAAGAGCTTCAAGTAGGCTCGGATTTCAGTCCAACAACACAAGAACAACAAGTTTAAGTTTCGGTTTTTCAGTCCAACAACACAAGGACAACAAGATAGATAACAATGCTAGTGAATCGAAAAGAGCCCCACACGGCTTCACTAGACTTTAAGATAACAAAATCAACAACAACAACAAGATAAAGAAAGATAGATAACTTGACATATAACATTCAAGAAACTAAGAACCCTACATCAAGAGAGGACCCTAAGTCTAATGAATATAAACACCAAGTTCTTACGAGGACCAAGAGGCACTCAACGACCTCAAAACCCTCGTTTCTAGCCAAAGAGACAACACAAGTATCCCTCTACTTGTGAGATAATAGGGGCGGCTTCTAAGAGTGGAAGAGAGAGAGAAATGTTTAGTGTTTTTAGGTTACAAAATCAGCATTCCAAAAACTAAGAAATAACTCTCCAACATGTTCTATTTATACTACAAACAAAAGGGGTAAAATGACCCATCCGCCCTTGCTTCTTGTGCCAACCTTGAAGAGTAGTTTATTACACATTAAGACCTCTCTTCACACATAAAAACGTTTAGGTCCTTGGTTGGTTCAATCACCAACTCACACACGGCCATTTGCATGAACAAAGCTTGGAGTTCTTGTAATTCCCGAGCTTGGCTTCGTGTGAAAGGCCGTGTACCTGTGGAGGCTGCCCCAACCGTATCAACTTCGCTATTGGTTTGCGGGGTTGGCCAACTTTTGATACCGTCTATCTTGGACTCATCCACTTCGACCCCTCTTGAACTAACAACAAAACCCAAGAAAACAACTTCATTAACACCAAAGGAGCACTTTTCTAGATTTGCATACAACCTTTCCTTTCTAAGGACATCAAACACACATTATAAATGCTTCACATGCTTATCTATTGACTTACTATAGATCAAGACATCATCAAAGTATACAACAACAAACTTTCCAATAAATGGCTTCATTACATGATTCATTAGCCTCATGAAAGTACTTACAACATTTGTTAGGCCGAATGGCATAACCATCCATTCATAGAGACCAAAGGCGGTTTTCGATTCATCACCGGGTTGCATTCTTATTTGGTGATAGCCACTCCTTAAATCAATCTTGGAAAATAAACATGAACCATTCAATTCATCAAGCATATCATCTAACCTAGGGATAGGGTGATGATATTTTACCGTAATTTTATTAATGGCTCAGCAGTCCACAGACATACACCATGTTTGATACGGGTGTACAAAGCTGTCCAATACGTTCTCGACCATTCACACGAAGCCAAGCTCGGGAGTTACAAAAACTACAAGCCATATTCATGCAAATGGCTGCGTGTGAGTTGGTACTTGATCCGCCAAAGAGCTTCAACGTTTTTAAGTGTGAAAATAAACCTTGAAGTATAATAAACTACACTCTAAGGGCACCCCATGACTGAAGGGTAGGAAGGTCATTTTTCCTTCATTTTGTGTGTAATATAAATAGATGCTATTAGGGTTATTTTCAGCACTTAGTTCATTCTTCATATTTCACAACAACAAGTCTTGTAACATTGAATATTTCTCTCTCTCTTGTTCTTGAGAGTAGAACCTGAAATCTGTCCAACAAGTGTAGTTACACTTGTGTTGTTTCTTGGCTAGAAACTTGAGATCTTGAGGTTCATGAGTTCCTCTTGGTCTAAGTAAGAACTTGGTACTGAAATCTTTTGGTCTTAGGGTCCTATCTTCAAGTTAGGGTTCATAGATTCCAAGATATCTTTGTGTCAAGTTACTATCTTTCATTTTGTACTCTTGAAACTTTGTAGAAACTTAGTGAAGCCGTGTGGGGCTGATTTTCGATTCACTATAGTTACTACCATTTGTTGTTCTTGTTGTTAACATTGTACTCTTGTAATCTATCATCTTGTGTTGTTGAACCATTGTTTAATGTTATTGTTATCTTCTTGTTCTCCTTGTGTAGCTACTGTTTTGGTGTTGGTATTTCTTCAAAATTTCGTGATTGTTGTTGTCTTCACATATTAGAGTTGTTATCTTCAAGCTCTCGGAATTGTAGTGTGTTTGGACTGATTTTGTGGCAGATTTGATACGCTCCAAGTTAGTAGTGTATCATTTGGTATCAGAGCCATCTTTGATTTTGTTCTAACAAGATCAATCTTGGGCTTGAGACTTGAAAACTACAAAAAAAAAAAAAAAAACTGAAATCTGAAAATTTCAGAAATAGTCAAATCTGCTACCTTTGTGTTCTTGGCCAAAAATTGTGATATGTTGTTGTATGGGCCGAGATTTTCTTATTTTTTTTGGCTAGATCTTGTAGTATTTTTCTTGTATAGAGTGTTTCTAGTGTTGGTTTCTTTCTCACCAACACTAAAGGTGTCAAGATCTAAAGATTGAGCTTATAATATTGACCATAGTTGTGGTGCCTTGTGGCTGGCTGTTTGTTGTTACTTGTTGTTGACAATTGGTGGTGTTGTGTTGTATTTTGAAGAAGTTGTTGTTGAGTTCTTGAAGGTTGCTGTGGTGTTCATCAAGTTCTTCATCTTTTCTTACAACTTTAGACAACCAAAAAGTGTGATATAAATTCAAGAGTTGAAGCTGAAAATTGTAAAGCATGTTGTGAGAAGCCTTGAACCCATCATTTCTTAGACTAGGCTTCTACTTTTCAGCAACTTTTTTCTTATTTCAAGAACCTAGTGTTACCTTTTTCTTATTTCAAGAACCTAGTGTTGTGGGACAAGGTACTTTTCTTATTTCAAGATTTATGTTTTCCCTCCAAGACCAATTGTCATCCTTTCCAAATTGTGTAAAGATTTAAATTTCAGAATTGGTGCTTAAATTGTGTGGGACCAAGACCAATTGCATGCTGCCACATCACCCATTTGCTACTGTTCACGTCACCCATTGGCTACTGTTCACGTCATTAATAAGCTCAAATTTAGGTTTTCTAGTTTCTAATTGTTGATTCTTAGTTTCATTACTTGGTTCTAGAACTAATTAACATGCTAGTACACTCCTACTAGGTTGTCAATTAGTCCTTTTGAATTCTCTTGTTCGTGTCCACGTTTAGTTGGGTGCTTTTATTCGTTTGAATACGTTGTAACTTCTTAACTCCAGTCCATCGAGAATTCTTTGAGTTTCAAACAAGAATCCACTCCGGACAATAGCTTTACTCATATCTTAAGGATTCACGGTTACTAGCCAATCTACAACATTTGTGGAGCTCAAGTGTGAGTGAGGAGAGGTTTAACGCTAACTTGTTTGCTGATTGTGTAGGTAACACCTTGACATGGAAGGAAGAACATCCGAAAGTGGGGGTACTACTGAACAAGACACTATGAAGGCCACACTTGAGGCCATTACCAGAAGTTTAGAGAGGTTGAACACGGAAGTTGGGGCAATGAGGGGAGATTTGACTACGATAAGTGAGAGATTGGAGCAAGTGGAGAGTCAAAGGAACTCTCGTCCATCCACTCCTCATCATATTCCTTCAAGTGGGCATGAAAGAACTTCATCCACAACTATCTCACCAGAAACATTGCACCAAATAATGAATCCACCTCTAGCCCCACTAAATGCCACAAATCATACCATTACATTCCCTCCAAACCAAGAAGTGAATAGACCACGCCATTCCCAAACTCCTCCAATTCCACAAGAAGGATGTAGCCATCCATTACCTCCACAAAATCTGAATGTACCTTACCAAACTCCACCAAATCAAAGACCACCACCTCCACAACTCCCAATGCCTCCAAATCAGATTCCAAATCACCAAAACCGACCAGCTCACTTTGAGGAACATGGTAGAGAGGAGTATGATGGATATGGAGCCTTTGATGATGCTTACATGAGAGAGGAGGAGCTAAGAAGGGGCCGTGTTGATCCAAGGAGGTACCGAGGGTATGGAGAAAGGGGAAATCGACACCAAGAAAGAGACGTAGGCATAAATATCATCAAATTGAGCTTACCTATCTTTAAAGGTGAAAGTGACCCCGAGGCCTACTTAGCATGGGAATCAGCTTGTAACAAAGTTTTTCAAGTTAATGATATCTCGGAAGAAAAGAAAAGTTGTTATGACATAGCTCATTTTGAGGGTTATGCCAACACTTGGTGGGAGTACGTAAAGCGTTTTGGTGATGAATTAGTTGATGGGCAGCCACCACCTTGGTTTCGGTTAAGGTACTTGATGAGGCAACGGTACCTTCCCGAGAGTTATCGCCATGAATTACTTGCTAGATTATACAACTTACGTCAAGGCAATAAAAGTGTGATGGCATATTATGATGAGTTTCAACAACTCATGTTAAAGCTTGATCATCGTGGGGAACAAATCAGTCATGACATCATCCGGTTCAAGTGTGGGTTGAACAAAGAGATCTCCACTCATTTGATGCTTCACAAATTTGATACCGTTGAAGGTATTTTCTAAGCGGCTCTTGAGATTGAAAGGGAGCTTAAAGAGAGGTCGTCGCTCAAGGCAAGGGGACAATCCATCTCGGGTTGGCCTAGAAGCAAGGACGTGGTTCAATCCTCTTCTGGTTGGCCCAAAAACAAGGACCAACCCGCGACTACAAGGCTGCCCGAGCCCAAAACAGTCCACAAAATTCCTCTAAAATAAGAAGTTCACAAGTATCCAAACCCAAAAGGATTCCAATGTTTCAAGTGCCAAGGGTGGGGACATAAATCCAATGAATGTCCAAATCGACGCAACGTGATACTACGGGAAGGGAAATTGTATTACCTTGGTGAGGAGGTGGGTCTTGAAAAAGAGGAGGATGAGGCCGAGCCTCAAGATGGAGAGGAAACTGGAAATAGGCCACTTGATGATGATGATGATGATGATGGTGAAGTTATTTACCCACAAGAAGGGGAGTGTGTTATTCCAAACTTTGTAGTTAGACGCGCTATGATTAGTAAGGCAATAGACGACCCTAGCCAAAGGGAAAATCTATTCCATACTAAATGCCTTGTAAAGGGGAATGTGTGCACTTTGGTGATTGATAGTGGTAGTTGTGCGAATGTCGTTAGTGTCGCTATGGTGAACTTTCTGAAATTACCAACTACACTTCATACTAGCCCTTACAAGTTGCAATGGTTGAACGAATACGGTGAATTAAAGGTCATGAGGCAATGTGTGATACGGTTTAAGGTAGGGAACTACCAAGACGAAGTGCTTTGTGATGTGATACCAATGCAAGCATGTCATTTGTTGTTAGGTAGTGATACGGGACAAATGGCCTTCTTATCTTTTGATGACATTTTTGGAGGCCAACACATAGAGACTCAAGACTTGGTCACCTCGAGGAAACAAGAACATGCATGGAGGACCCGTTTTGAGCATAACTTAAAGCAATCTCGCATGTGGAAGATTGCTTGGAGAATTTAAGGTTGAGGACTCACGGTTTTGGGCCTTAATTAAGGGTATTTTGGACATTACACATGGTGGATTTACACCCCATGGCCGCCCCTCTCATTAAGGGCAAAGTAGTCTTTTGTCTTCATTTGTAATATAGTATAAATAGGCCCCTTAGTCTTATTTCTCATCAGATTTTTGATAATGAAGAATTGAAAGAAATATCTTCTCTCTTTTGAGAGTGTACACACTTAGTGGTAGGACTTGGAAAAGTCATCTTTAGCATAGGGCTTGGAAAAGCCAATATTGATCTTTGTTTGGAAACGGTAGATCTTGAGGCGAGTTCATTCCCTTGGTGGTCACCGTAAGAGTGTGGTGTTGCTATCGTAAGTTCTAGGGGTCTTTAGATTTAATATATCTTTGGGTTCTTGGGTCTTATTGTAGTTTATGTCTCACTATCTATCTTTATTTTTCTTGCAAATCGTGGACTGTTTTGGGGTCTTTGTTGAATCCGAAACTTGTGTTATTGTTGTTCATCTTGTTCATCACGTTTTGTGGCTGTTTTGGGTGTCAAATACACCATTGTTATCTCGTATTGTTGTTGTTGTAGTGAATCCGAGAGTGGTCTCCATCTTGGTCCTCAAATCCTTAAGATTAGTGGACTGTTTTTGGAGTGTGTGTGGACTGTTTTGAGACAATTCTTGTGTTCCTTGGAATTCTTGTATCATTTGGTATCAAAGCCATCTTTGATTTTGTTCTAACAAGATCAATCTTGGGCTTGAGACTTGAAAACTACAAAAAAAAAAAAAAAAAAAAAGTTGAAATCTGAAAATTTCAGAAAATTGCAATCTGTCCATTGTTGTTGTCTTGGCCGAAATTGTGTTCTTGTGGTGTTCTTGGCCGAGATTTGTTCTTGAGTCTAGGTCTAGGAGTATTTTACTTGTCTTGTGTGTTTGTAGTGTTAGTTTTGTTCCTCACTAACACTTTGAGTCGATCCAAACTTGAGCTTGAATTGTTAATATTATTGTTGTGAACAAGTGTGGCCGATTGGATGTTGTTGTTGTTCTAGCCTTGACCGAGTTGAAGGCCTTGTGTTGTGGTGGTGTTGTAGATCTTGAAAGGTTGTTGTTGTATTCTTGTTGTTCATCACACCTTTCACCATTTGTAAAATCGAAAACACAACACAAAGGGGACTTAGTCGATTGTTGTTGCTATCCTTGTGGTCTTAGCCGTGAGATTGTTGACCTTGTTGTGGTGAACTGTTTTGGCCTTGTGGTTTTCATCTTGTTGTTGTTATAAGCTTGGCCACGTGATATTGTTGTTAATTGGTGGATTGAAAACCATTTTTGTTGAAGTTGTGGTTGTCTTGGCCAAGTGTTGGAGGTATTGTTATTGTGGATTGGAGTTGGCCGTGTGAAAAATTGTTGGTGTTCTTGAGGATTATTGTTGTAGTTCTTGTTGTTGTTGTTGTTGTTCTTGATGTTCATCACCACCTTCATATATTGTTGAAGATAAAGTGAATGCTAAATCCAAAAAGTTGAAGGAAAAAGGTGTATTATTTGTTAGTCTTGAAAGACACTACAACCAACAAAGACCTATCAATCAAGTCTCAACCACTTTCCAACACTTTTCCATGATTTACGGATCCATGTTTTAAGGAGAAGTACAATAAAGTCAAGTCTTGAAAACTTGAAATTGAAAAGGGCTCCAAGACTTGTTTGAATTCCCCCCCCCCCCCTTAAACAAATTCCACCAAAGTCCAAATTGAAAAAAAAAATTGGCCAAGACTTGAAATTGGACAACAAAAGTTGTGTGGGACCGAAACCAATACGTGACTGCCATGTCATCACTGCTACTGTTCACGCAATATTTTCGAGCTCAAAATTTTAGATTCTTAGTTTCATCTTATTGTTTCATTAGTTTCATGTCTTGATTCTAGAATTAATTAACAACTAGTAATCACCTACTTAGTTGTAGATTAATTATTGAATCCGTTTCTTCGTGTCTTCGTTGTTTGTGTGCTTTTCTCATTTTTAACTCGTAGTAACTTCTTTGTTTCAAGTTCGTAAGTGAATTTTATTTTTGTGTCTTGAGTCGATCAAACAAGAATCTATTCCGGCCGCCAAGTAGAATTGACATCCTATTGACTACCGGAGTATAAGCAACTTTCAATATTCGCCGCTCCAATTGTGAGGATCACAAAGGTGAGTGTATACGAGTGTTGGTGAGGAGCTTTACTACTAATCTTGTTTGTTCATTTTGTAGGTTTAAAGGGTGATATAAGGGGAACATGTCTTCGATAGCCGGGGATTATTGTGACTACAACATGGGAGACTATGATTGTAGTGAAGGGTTTTATGGCTACGAAGTTGAGGGAGATTGCGGAGGCTATGAAAATAGCCATGATCGAGACTTGGGCAGATTTGAAAGTTACTGTTTTAAGGGAGAAAATGAGGTGAATGAAGTGCCTAGTGCTTATGGTAACTTTGGAGATGATGTAGGACCTCGTGATGGATCTTATGATGATGTTGGGGCATGTGAGGAGTCTTACACTTCTTACTCCGAACCTAGATTTGGTGTTAGGTATAACCCTTTTGTTTGCAAAGCCTATGAGAGCTATGATGAGGGTACACGTGAGGAGTATGAAGATCCATATTCTCCACCTTGTAGTACTTCTTATCAAAGTCGATATAGTGTGAATGGTTATACTAGCTCTAGTGGAGGTTGTCCAATGAGAAGAAGAGGCTATGCATCTCCAAAACTAAGGGGTACTCGTATGCCTTACAATGTAGATCCAAGAAGGAGTGTACACTCCGGAAAGGTGACTATTTGTGGGATACCGGGCTGCCTTATGGTGTTGAATGATAGGTACTATGGAAACTACATTCTTCCGTCCATGGTTGATTACTTGGGGTTATTGCGAGAGCCTTTACTTGTTCCATACTACTTGGGCGAGTTCAAGGTTACCGAGAGGGTAAAAGTTGTCTTCTCCCAATTTAATTACCATGAGGAAGTGTGGTGTGATGTTTTTCCCATAACCTATGGTCATGTGAGCTTGGGCGCCGATTGGTTTGCACAACATAAAGTTCCAAATATGCAAAATTGGCCTAATATTGTAAGAGACCGATGGGGAAATTGCCTCGAGACGTACATTCTGCCCGGGCCGCAAAAAGAAGTTCCTACCTACTCCAATTCAAATTATTATGAGAGACAAAAGATTGAGAGGAGTAAGGGAGTGAAAGGTGGTAATCCGAGAGTGGAAAAAGGAGAGATTGTGTTGAGCGAAGTGAGGGGATTACCACCAAACCGTGCTAACTTTGGTTGTCCTTCTATTTTTATGGACATTTGTGTAGGTACCAACATGGCAAGCGAATGCGACCAATGTCAAAAGGAAGTTGCTGCCCAAGGTTATGGAGGACCTTCACCTCACGGCAAGAAAGAGTCCACTCAAGATCTTCAAGGTAAAATAGCTAACTCTTACACTTTAATGCATGTGAATGATAATTGTATGACTAGTAGTCCATTGAGTGTGAGTAGTAGCTTACTTATTTATGAGTCTAATGATTCCTTGCCTCTTATTGATGATGTACATATTGTGAGTGTGGATACACTAGTTGATCCTATTGATGACGAAATTGACTCCTCTTGTGAGATCAATTTATGTCCACCTAGTGTTGAAGCCTATATGTTGAATGGAAGTACCTCGTCTTGTGTAATGGGTGTTGATCAACTTGTTCGTGAAAACTGTCCACCACTTGAGTATGTGTGTGATGTGCTTAATAGGACTCAAGTGAGTGAAATATTTGAAAATGTTGGTCAACAAAGTGAGAATGAACCCGAGAGCTCTTCTTGGGGTAATATTGTGTTTGAAACATCCTTGAAACTTGATATTGATCATTTAGAGAGTGAGGAACTTTCTTGTTCCAAATCTGTCCGTGAGGTAGATCACACTCTTTTTAGGTATAATGTCTTGTTTGAAGATGATTTAAACACTCCTAATGAACCTAGTGGAGAACTTGACGGTATAGCTTGCCTTGGAAGCTATAGCCTATATGCTAACCCACTATGGTGTGACAACATTCCTCCTAAAGAGGGAAATCTCTTCTTGGAAGATGAGAGTACTCTTAAGGGTAAGGAATGTGTAGTTGTGGAAGCTACTTCTTCTTCTACTTTGTGTGATTTCATTGTTGAGAGTACTCATGGTGATTATTGGGAAACTAGTAGTGAGTACACACATGAGAGCACCTTAGTAGAAGTCGATTTGAGTGATACCTTTCTCTACTCTCTATTTGATTTGGATGATATGTATGTTATTGTAGAGAGTATGTCATTTAGTTTAGGTGTAGACCACGGGAAAGGGAAGTGTTGTCGAGACCCGTGTCTATGGCCACTTTTCCCATTTGACCCCGGTGCCAAATTTAGAAATGGTGATGTTGGTGCACCAAACTTGTTGCTTGGCCAACATGACAAGCAAAGTATTACTTTTGATGTATCCTATAACCAAATCCTTTGTACATCTTTTATTGAGTTTTTAATATTCCTTTCAAAGGATTCTTGGTTATATTGCAAATATGTGCAACCTTGGCATGTTGAGATGATTTGTTATGCTAACCCTAACCCTCATGCCATGAGGAATTTGTATTTGTTTGTCCTCTCTTCGGTTTTGCAAGGTTTGGATTCGAGGTCGAATCCTTTTCAAGAAGGGGAGGATGATACGGGACAAATGGCCTTCTTATCTTTTGATGACATTTTTGGAGGCCAACACATAGAGACTCAAAGACTTGGTCACCTCGAGGAAACAAGAACATGCATGGAGGACCCGTTTTGAGCATAACTTAAAGCAATCTCGCATGTGGAAGATTGCTTGGAGAATTTAAGGTTGAGGACTCACGGTTTTGGGCCTTAATTAAGGGTATTTTGGACATTACACATGGTGGATTTACACCCCATGGCCTCCCCTCTCATTAAGGGCAAAGTAGTCTTTTGTCTTCATTTGTAATATAGTATAAATAGGCCCCTTAGTCTTATTTCTCATCAGATTTTTGATAATGAAGAATTGAAAGAAATATCTTCTCTCTTTTGAGAGTGTACACACTTAGTGGTAGGACTTGGAAAAGTCATCTTTAGCATAGGGCTTGGAAAAGCCAATATTGATCTTTGTTTGGAAACGGTAGATCTTGAGGCGAGTTCATTCCCTTGGTGGTCACCGTAAGAGTGTGGTGTTGCTATCGTAAGTTCTAGGGGTCTTTAGATTTAATATATCTTTGGGTTCTTGGGTCTTATTGTAGTTTATGTCTCACTATCTATCTTTATTTTTCTTGCAAATCGTGGACTGTTTTGGGGTCTTTGTTGAATCCGAAACTTGTGTTATTGTTGTTCATCTTGTTCATCACGTTTTGTGGCTGTTTTGGGTGTCAAATACACCATTGTTATCTCGTATTGTTGTTGTTGTAGTGAATCCGAGAGTGGTCTCCATCTTGGTCCTCAAATCCTTAAGATTAGTGGACTGTTTTTGGAGTGTGTGTGGACTGTTTTGAGACAATTCTTGTGTTCCTTGGAATTCTTGTATCAGGTAGACCTTGGTAATATGATAGGTCTACCAAACATGATGGGAGGACCAACCGATATTCACTTGAGAAGGATGGTCGAAAGGTCACTCTTTATCCTCTTTTGCCATCACAAGTGAATGAATTACATCAAAAGATGAGGGAGTTGAAGGAGAAGGGAAAGAAACCCGAAAGTGGTGAAAAGGAGGGGAAAACCGTGGGTGGGGCAGTAGGGATTTCCGGGACTGCCTCAACATCAAATGGGCAAGAAAACATGGTGATGTTGGCTAGAAAGAAGGAACTCTTCTTGGATTATGATGTGGACATGCCGATGCTTCTTTTGGCTCATTGTTTTAATACTAACCCCACTAATTCTTCTATTTCTCCTTTGATTTCTTGTGTGTTGCAGGATTATGAAGATGTATTTCCCAAAGAACTCCCGCAAGGATTGCCCCCGCTTCGGGGAATTGAGCATCAAATTGACTTTGTGCCGGGCTCACAATTGCCAAATAAGCCGGCTTACAGAAGCAACCCTACGGACACCAAAGAATTGCAGCGTCAAGTTGAGGAACTCCTCAACAAAGGGTATATCAAGGAGAGCATGAGTCCGTGCGCGGTTCCTGTGCTACTGGTGCCTAAGAAAGACGGAACATGGCGTATGTGTGTGGACTGTCGAGCCATCAATAAGATTACGGTAAAATATCATCACCCTATCCCTAGGTTAGATGATATGCTTGATGAATTGAATGGTTCGTGTTTATTTTCCAAGATTGATTTAAGGAGTGGCTATCACCAAATAAGAATGCAACCCGGTGATGAATGGAAAACCGCCTTCAAGACTAAATTTGGTCTCTATGAATGGATGGTTATGCCATTCGGCCTAACAAATGCTCCAAGTACTTTCATGAGGCTAATGAATCATGTGATGAAGCCATTTATTGGAAAGTTTGTTGTTGTTTACTTTGATGATGACTTGGTCTATAGTCAATTGATGAGCATGTGATGCATTTACAATGTGTGTTTGAAGTCCTTAGAAAGGAAAGGTTGTATGCAAATCTGGAGAAGTGCTCTTTTGGTGTTAATGAAGTTGTTTTCTTGGGTTTTGTTGTTAGTTCAAGAGGGGTTGAAGTGGATGAATCCAAGATAGATGCTATCAAAAATTGGCCAACCCCACAAACCATTAGTGAAGTAAGAAGCTTCCACGGGTTAGCTAGTTTTTATAGAAGGTTTGTCAAAGGATTCAGCACCATAGCCGCTCCTTTAACCGCGGTCATTCGAAAAGACCAACCCTTCAAGTGGGGTGAAGAGCAAGCTAAGGCTTTTGAAACCTTGAAAGCTATGCTCGTTTCCGCGCCTTTATTACAATTGCCCAACTTTGATAAGATATTCGAAGTTGAGTGCGATGCTAGTAAAGTGGGCATAGGGGCTGTTTTGATGCAAGATTTAAAACCCATTGCTTATTTTAGCGAAAAGCTCAAAGGAGCAACTCTAAACTACTCCACGTACGATCTAGAGTTGTATGCCTTGATTCGAGCTTTGGCCACTTGGCAGCACTATTTGTGGCCCAAGGAGTTCGTGATCCGAACGGACCATGAATCCTTGAAGCATCTTCGGGCACAAGACAAGCTTAACAAGCGGCATGCAAAATGGATTGAGTTTCTTGAAACCTTCCCTTATGTTATTCAATACAAAAAGGGTAAGGACAACGTAGTAGCCGATGCTTTGTCTAGAAAACATGTTCTTGTGTCAACATTATCTTCTAAATTAATTGGTTTTGAGAGTTTGAAAGAATTGTATCTCGAGGACCCTCACTTTGCTCCTATCTTTAGGGAATGCGAAGAAATGGGTAGGGACAAGTGGGATTCGTCTAGGGGTTCAAATCCTTATGCCAAGTTTGATGGATACTTGTTTAAAGGTAGACGATTGTGTGTACCCTCCAGTTCTTGGAGAGAGTTATTTGTGAGGGAAGCACACAATGGCGGTCTAATGGGTCACTTTGGGATCGAAAAGACCCTTGGAATATTGGAGGAGCAATTCTATTGGCCAAAAATGCACAAGGATGTGGCCAAGATTTGTGGCCAATGCATAGATTGCAAAGGAGCCAAATCGCGGCTCCTACCTCATGGGTTGTACACCCCGCTGCCTACTCCTTTATGCCCTTGGCTTGACATATCTATGGATTTCGTGTTAGGGTTGCCTAGGACTAGACGAGGTCGGGACAGTATCTTTGTTGTGGTCGATCGGTTTTCTAAGATGGCACACTTTATTCCTTGCTTTAAATGTGATGATGCACCTAGTGTGGCCTCTTTGTTTGTTGATAATGTTGTCAAGTTGCATGGTGTTCCGAGGACCATTGTGAGTGATAGGGACTCTAAGTTCCTAAGTGATACAAGATCAAACCAACAACACCAAGAGCTACAAGTAGGTTCGGATTTCAGTCCAACAACACAAGAATAACAAGTTCCATTTTCAGTTTTCAGCACACAACAAGAGAGCAAATAGATGAACAAGAATGCTAGTGAATCGAAAGTAGCCCCACACGGCTTCACTAGTCTTTAAAGATAACAAAATTAACAACAACAACAACAACAAGATAAAGAAAAGATAGATAACTTGACATATAACATTCAAGATACTAAGAACCCTAACATCAAGAGAGGACCCTAAGTCTAGAGAATGTAAACACCAAGTTCTTACAAGGACCAAGAGGCACTCAAAGACCCCAAAACCCTTGTTTCTAGCCAAAGATACAACACAAGTATTCCTCTACTTGTGAGATGTTGGAGGCGGCTCCAAGAGTGGAAGAGAGAGAGAAATTGTTGTGATATTTTAGGTTACAAAATCAGATTTCAAAAACTATCTAATAACTCTCTCACATCTTCTATTTATACTACAAAAGGAAAGGGTAAAATGACTCATCCATCCTTGCTTCTTGTGCCAACCTTGGAGAGTAGTTTACTACACATTAGGACCCCTCTTCACACATAAAAACGTTTAAGTCCTTGGTTGGTTCAATCACCAACTCACACACGGCCATTTGCATGAACAAAGCTTGGAGTTTTTGTAATTCCCGAGCTTGGCTTCGTGTGAAAGGCCGTGTGGCTGTCCTAACCGTATCATCCTCTCCATCTTGAGAGGAATTTGGCCTCAAATTCAGCATTTGGTCATCTTCAACCGCATCCACGAGGGAGAGATCACCAACGTTGAAAGTGTTGTGCACTTGATATTCCGGTGGAAGGTCAATCTTGTAGGCGTTGTCATTGATCCTCTCAAGTACTTGGAAAGGACCATCACCCCTTGGCAGCAATTTGGACTTCCTATGAGCTGGAAACCGGTCTTTTCGAAGATGCACCCACACCCAATCTCCGGGTTCAAGCACAAGCCTTCTTCTCCCTTTGTTTGCCCTTTTGGCAATCTCTTGATTCTTCTTTTCAAGCTTGATCCGCACCGTCTCATGCATTTTCTTCATTGCCTCGGCTCTTTTGCTTCCATCTAAGCTGGTCATGAGATCACTAGACAAAGGAGTGAGATCTAAAGGGGTAAGGGGATTCAGGCCGTAAACACATTCAAAGGGAGTCATTCCCGTGCTCGAATGTATTACCCGGTTGTAGGCAAATTCCACTAAGGGTAGGTGATCTTCCCATGAAGTCAGTTTACCTTTAACCATAGAACGTAGCATAGACCCTAAGGTTCTATTTACTACCTCCGTTTGGCCATCGGTTTGTGGGTGGCAAGACGTGGAGAAAAGTAACTTCGTTCCAAGCCTACCCCACATGGACTTCCAAAAGAGACTTAGGAACTTGGAGTCCCTATCGCTCACAATAGTCCTCGGTACCCCCGTGAAGCTTGACAACATGTTCAACAAATAATGAAGCTACACTACTAGCATCCTCGGTTTTAGTACATGGAATAAAATGAGCCATTTTAGAGAATCTATCAACAATAACAAAAATGCTATCTCGGCCCTTTCTAGTCCTTGGCAGCCCCAAAACAAAATCCATCGAGATGTCCAACCAAGGCCTAAGGGGAGTAGGGAGTGGGGTGTATAATCCTTGGGGTAAGAGACGAGATTTCGCACTCCGGCAGGCCACGCATTGACTACAAATTTTAGTGACGTCTTTGCGCATTTTGGGCCAATAGAAGTTCTCCTCTAAGATTCCGAGGGTCTTGTCTATCCCAAAGTGACCCATGAGGCCTCCGTCATGGGCCTCCCTTACAAATAATTCCCTCCAAGAACTAGAAGGAACACACAACCTCCTCCCTTTGAACAAATACCCATCGAACCGAGAGTAGGAGGAATGGTTATTCTCCTTGAGCCAACGGTCCCTTCCCCACTCTTCGCATTCCCTAAAAATAGGAGCAAAGGTAGGATCCTCGGGATACAACAACCGCAAGCTCTCAAAACCCATCAATTTCGAAGACAAGGTAGCAACAAGCACATGCTTCCTAGACAAGGCATCGGCAACAACATTTTCCTTTCCCCTTTTGTAATGAATTACATAAGGGAAAGTCTCGATGAACTCAATCCACTTAGCATGACGCCTATTCAACTTGTCTTGACTCTTAAGGTGTTTCAACGACTCATGATCCGTTCGTATCACAAACTCCTTAGGCCACAAATAATGTTGCCAATTTCCCAAAGCTCTAACAAGGGCGTACAACTCCAAATCATAAGTTGAGTAATTAAGAGTTGCCCCTTTGAGCTTTTCACTGAAATAAGCAACGGGCTTACCTTCTTGCATCAAAACAGCCCCGATACCAACTTTACTAGCATCACACTCTATTTCAAACATCTTATCAAAATCGGGCAATTGCAATAAAGGCGCCGAGATGAGCGTAGCTTTCAAGGCCTCAAAAGCCCTAGCTTGCTCATCACCCCATTTAAAGGGTCCGTCCTTTCTAATTACCTCGGTCAAGGGGGCTGCTATGGAACTAAATCCTTTGACAAACCTCCTATAAAAGCTTGCCAACCCGTGGAAACTTCGGATTTCTCCAATAGTTTTAGGGGTCGGCCAACTTCGGATAGAGTCTATCTTGTAATCGTCCACTTCCACACCCCGTGAGCTCACGACAAAACCCAAGAATATAACTTTATCAACACCAAAAGAACACTTCTCCATGTTGGCATACAGCTTCTCCTTTCGGAGCACATCAAACACACATCTCAAATGCATTACATGATCATTAATAGATTTACTATACACCAACACATCATCAAAGTAAACCACCACAAACTTTCCAATATAAGGCTTCATTACATGATTCATTAGCCTCATAAATGTGCTAGGAGCATTGGTAAGGCCGAAGGGCATGACCAGCCACTCATATAGACCGAATTTGGTCTTGAATGCGGTCTTCCACTCATCACCGGGTTGCATGCGAATTTGGTGATAGCCGCTCCTAAGGTCTACTTTAGAAAACAAACAAGATCCGTGGAGCTCATCTAACATATCATCTAGTCTAGGAATTGGATGACGATACCTTATAGTGATTTTGTTGATGGCTCTACAATCGACGCACATGCGCCAAGTTCCGTCCTTCTTTGGTACCAAAAGCACCGGAACAGCACACGGACTCATGCTTTCCTTGATGTATCCCTTGTTGAGAAGCTCCTCAACTTGTCTCTCAAGCTCCTTAGTGTCCATGGGATTGCTCCTATAGGCCGGTTTGTTTGGAAGTTGTGAACCCGGCACCAAATCAATTTGGTGCTCAATTCCCCGAAGTGGGGGCAATCCTTGCGGAAGTTCTTGAGGAAATACATCTTCATACTCCTGCAACGCACAAGAAATCAAAGGGGAAATGGAAGAATTAGTGGGGTTAGTATTAAAACAATGGGCCAACAGTAACATCGGCTTGTTTTCATCATGGTCCACGAAGAGTTCTTTCCTCCTAGCCAACATCACTACGTTTTCCATCTCCTTTGTGGTTGGGACAGATTCGGATGGCCCTACTTCCTTACCTACGGCATCCCCCCCCTTTTCTCCTTTCCCGGTTTCCTTTCCCTTTCCTTTTAACTCTCTCATCTTTTGATGCCACTCATGTACTTGGGAGGGTGAAAGAGGGTGAAGTGTGACCTTTCGGCCATCCTTCTCAAGCGTATACCGGTTGGACCTCCCATCGTGTTTAGTAGACCTATCATATTGCCATGGTCTACCTAACAACAAGTGATATGCTTGCATTGGGATCACGTCACAAAGCACTTCATCGTGGTAGTTTCCTACCTTAAACCGAATCACACATTGCCTTGCGACCCTTAATTCACCACAATCGTTCAACCATTGTAGCTTGTAAGGACTAGTGTGTGGTGTAGTTGGAGCTTCAAGAAATTTACCATAGCTTGGCTTGCAACATTCGTACAACTACCACTATCAATCACCAAGGTGCACACACTCCCCTTTACAAGACACTTAGTATGGAATAGATTTTCCCTTTGACTCGGGTCACCTATCGCCTTACTAATCATGACACGTCTAACCACAAAGTTAGGAACCACACACTCCCCTTCTTGTGGATAGGCATCTTCACTACCATCTAATTCATCATCATTCGGCCCATTTTCAGCTTCCTCTCCATCTTGAGGCTCGGCCTCATCCTCCCCCCTTTCGGAAACCACCTCCTCACCAAGGTAGTACACTTTCCCTTCTCGTAGGATCACATTGCGCCGGTTCGGACATTCATTGGCCTTATGCCCCCAACCTTGGCACTTGAAGCATTGGAATCCCTTTGGGTTGGGATATTTGTGAGCCTCCGGTTTCGGAGGGAATTTAGGGACTGTTTTGGACTCGTAGTGGACTGTTTTGGACTCGGGCAGCTTCGTAGGGGCGGGTTGGTCCTTGTTTTTGGGCCAACCCGAGGGAGCTTGTACCCTTGCCTTGAAGGATGATCTCTCCTTAAGTTCCCTTTCAATCTCTAGGGCCGCTTGGAATATACCGTCGATGGTTTCAAACCGATGAAGGGTCAAATGAGTGGAAATCTCTTTGTTCAACCCACACTTGAACCGGATGATGTCATGACTGATTTGCTCCCCACGATGATCAAGTTTCAACATGAGTTGTTGGAACTCGTCAAAATAGGCCATCACACTCTTGCCCCCTTGCCGCAAGCCATATAACCTAGCAAGCAACTCATGACGATATCTCTCGGGAAGGTATCGTTGTCTCATCAAATACCTCAACCGAAACCAAGGTGGTGGCTGCCCATCGACTAATTCATTACCAAATCGTTTAACATACTCCCACCAAGTGTTAGCATAGCCCTCGAGGTGAGCTATAGCGTAGCAACTCTTCTTTTCGTCCGAGATGTCATTAACTTGGAAAACTTTGTCACAAGCCGATTCCCAAGTTAAGTAGGCCTCGGGATCACTTTCACCCTTAAAGATGGGTAGGCTCAACTTGATGGTGTTGATGCCTACGTCTCTCTCTTGGTGTCGGTTTCCCCTATCTCCATACCCCCGGTATCTCCTAGGTTCTCCTCGACCCCCTCTTAACTCCTCCTCCCTCATATAAGCATCATCAAAGGCTCCATCTCCTTCATACTCCCCTCTACCGTATCCTTCAAAGTGGGCTGGTCGGCCTTGGCCGTTTTGAGTCGGAGGATTTGGAATTTGCGGTCTTTGGGTTAATGGAGTTTGGAATGGAAGGTTCGGATTTAGTGGAGGTACTTGTCGTCCAAATCCCTCTTGTGGAATTGGAGGGGCTTGGAAATGTAGTGGTCTAGTGGAGTCTCGGTTTGGAGGAAAATAGGTAGTTTGACTTGCGGTATTTAGTGGAGCTTGGGGTGCATTTAGCATTTGGTGGACTGTTTCGGGGGTGATGGTTGCGGAGGAGGTCCTATCATGACCATTGGTAGATACGTGTAGAGGAGTAGAAGGACGAGAGTTCCTTTGACTCTCCACTTGTTCTAATCTCCCACTAATAGTCGACACTTCCCCCTTTATGGCTGCCAAGTCCCCTCTCACGGCCCCAAATTCAGAATTCAACCTTTCAAGTGTCCGGGTAACGGCCTCAAGAGTGACCCTCATAGAATCAAGGGCATTAGTATCCGCATTATGAGACGTAGCTCCTTCCATTGTCAAGATATTATTCGCTTTAGTTCACCACAAGTTCGTGTTCCACAAGTGTTGTATAATTGGCTAGTAACCGTGAAATTTTCAAGGTATGAGTGAGCTCTTATCCGGAATGGATTCTTGTTTGAAGACTCAAAGAATTCTTGCCGGACTAGAATCAAAAATCAGCAACTCATTCAAACGAATAAAAGCACTCAAATAATCGTTGACACGAACAAACGGTTCAAGGAACTAGTTGACAACCTAGTAGGAAGGTACTAGTTTGTTAATTAGTTCTAGGACCAATTAAGGGAAACCAAGGATCAACAATTTGCAACCAAAGAATATCCTAAGTTGAGCTTATAGTGACGTGGCAGCATGCAATGGTTCCACCCGTTCCTCTTATCTTGTTTTTTTGTTTTTGTTTTGTGTTAATATTCACACAACTTGTTATAGTTTGCAAAATGTTTTGGTGGGAAAAATAAAATCTTGTAGTCTTTCAACCTTTTCAAACTCAAGAAAGTGGTGTTTGGTTGACCAATCCCACAAAACAAGGCTCCTTGAATTAGGGAAAAGTGATTGACAAGACTAGAGGGTGAGGGGTGCAAGTCTTTCACAACAACTTTATAACTTGTCTTACAACTTGAGCACACAACAAGATGAACAAGATGAACAAGTTCAAAAAAATGAACACCTCAACAAACTTCATCAACTTCTTTAGCACATAACACATAACCACCGATTTTTCTTTTGCTCATCAACAACATACAACCTTCGGCCACTTCAAGTCACTACTCAATGTTCAAGTTTTCAAGCTCAACTTTCGGATCTAGACACCTTAGTGTTGGTGAGAAAGAAACCAACACTAGAAACTCACTAAACAAGCAAAATAACGCCTAGGTCTAGACATGCAACATCATTCTCGGTTTTCAACCTTTAATGGACAGATTTTTCAGAACTTCCCTTTGGTATTGCTTGTTTAGACCGTGAACTAGCCCAAGATGGGTTATGTTGGAACACAACCGGTCTTGCTTTGATACCAAATGATACAAGATCAAACCAACAACACCAAGAGCTACAAGTAGGTTCGGATTTCAGTCCAACAACACAAGAATAACAAGTTCCATTTTCAGTTTTCAGCACACAACAAGAGAGCAAATAGATGAACAAGAATGCTAGTGAATCGAAAGTAGCCCCACACGGCTTCACTAGTCTTTAAAGATAACAAAATTAACAACAACAACAACAACAAGATAAAGAAAAGATAGATAACTTGACATATAACATTCAAGATACTAAGAACCCTAACATCAAGAGAGGACCCTAAGTCTAGAGAATGTAAACACCAAGTTCTTACAAGGACCAAGAGGCACTCAAAGACCCCAAAACCCTTGTTTCTAGCCAAAGATACAACACAAGTATTCCTCTTCTTGTGAGATGTTGGAGGCGGCTCCAAGAGTGGAAGAGAGAGAGAAATTGTTGTGATATTTTAGGTTACAAAATCAGATTTCAAAAACTATCTAATAACTCTCTCACATCTTCTATTTATACTACAAAAGGAAAGGGTAAAATGACTCATCCGTCCTTGCTTCTTGTGCCAACCTTGGAGAGTAGTTTACTACACATTAGGACCCCTCTTCAAACATAAAAACGTTTAAGTCCTTGGTTGGTTCAATCACCAACTCACACACGGCCATTTGCATGAACAAAGCTTGGAGTTTTTGTAATTCCCGAGCTTGGCTTCGTGTGAAAGGCCGTGTGGCTGTCCTAACCGTATCACTAAGTCACTTTTGGAAATCCATGTGGGGTAGGCTTGGAACCAAGTTGTTATTCTCTACATCTTGCCACCCACAAACTGATGGTCAAACGGAAGTAGTAAATAGGACTTTGGGTGCTATGCTACGTTCCATGGTAAAAGGAAAATTGACTTCTTGGGAGGAACACTTACCATTGATTGAGTTTGCATATAACCGTGTCGTACACTCAAGTACGGGAATGACTACCTTTGAGTGCATATATGGCCTCAACCCCCTTACCCCTTTGGATTTAACTCCTTTGCCTAGTGATGTTATGATTAGCTTAGATGGAAGCAAGCGGGCTGATTCGATGAAAAAGTTACATGAGAAGGTGCGGCTTCGACTTGAGAGGAAAAATCAAGACATTGCAAGGAGAGTCAACAAGGGGAGAAAGAAACTCATTCTTGAACCGGGAGATTGGGTGTGGGTTCACCTTAGAAAGGATAGGTTTCCGTCTCAAAGAAAGTCCAAATTGATGCCAAGAGGCGATGGTCCATTCCAAGTACTTGAGCGGATCAATGATAATGCCTACAAGATTGACCTTCCCCCGGAATACCAAGTGCACAACACTTTCAACATGTGTGATCTTTCTCTAGTGGATGCGGTTGAGGATGACCAAATGCTGAATTTGAGGTCAAATTCCTCTCAAGATGGAGAGGATGATACGGGTGTACAAAGCTGTCCAATACGTTCTCGACCATTCACACGAAGCCAAGCTCGGGAGTTACAAAAACTACAAGCCATATTCATGCAAATGGTTGCGTGTGAGTTGGTACTTGATCCGCCAAAGAGCTTCAACGTTTTTAAGTGTGAAAATGAACCTTGAAGTATAATAAACTACACTCTAAGGGCACCCCATGACTGAAGGGTAGGAAGGTCATTTTTCCTTCATTTTGTGTGTAATATAAATAGATGCTATTAGGGTTATTTTCAGCACTTAGTTCATTCTTCATATTTCACAACAACAAGTCTTGTAACATTGAATATTTCTCTCTCTCTTGTTCTTGAGAGTAGAACCTGAAATCTGTCCAACAAGTGTAGTTACACTTGTGTTGTTTCTTGGCTAGAAACTTGAGATCTTGAGGTTCATGAGTTCCTCTTGGTCTAAGTAAGAACTTGGTACTGAAATCTTTTGGTCTTAGGGTCCTATCTTCAAGTTAGGGTTCATAGATTCCAAGATATCTTTGTGTCAAGTTACTATCTTTCATTTTGTACTCTTGTGATATGGTTGGGGCAGCCTCCACACGTACATGGCCTTTCACACGAAGCCAAGCTCGGGAATTACAAAAACTCCAAGCTTTGTTCATGCAAGTGGCCGTGTGTGAGTTGGTGATTGAACCAACCAAGGACCTAAACGTTTTTATGTGTGAAGAGGGGTCCTAATGTGTAATAAACTACTCTTCAAGGTTGGCACAAGAAGCAAGGGCGGATGGGTCATTTTACCCTTTTTGCTTGTAGTATAAATAGAACATGTTAGAGAGTTAGACTTCACTTTTTGAATGCTGAAATTTGTAACCTAAAATACTAAACATTTCTCTCTCTCTCCCACACTTGGAAGCCTCCACTATTTCCTCACAAGTAGAGGAATACTTGTGTTGTCTCTTTGGCTAGAAACAAGGGTTTTGAGGTCTTTGAGTGCCTCTTGGTCCTCGTAAGAACTTGGTGTTTATATTCATTAGACTTAGGGTCCTCTCTTGATGTTAGGGTTCTTAGTTTCTTGAATGTTATATGTCAAGTTATCTATCTTTCTTTATCTTGTTGTTGTTGTTGATTTTGTTATCTTGAAGTCTAGTGAAGCCGTGTGGGGCTCTTTTCGATTCACTAGCACTGTTATCTATCTTGTTGTTCTTGTGTTGTTGGACTGAAATCCGAGTCTACTTGATGTTCTTGTTGTTGTTGGTTTGATTTTGTATCAAATGAGTGAAGATGTCTTTCCACAAGAAGGGGAGTGTGTGGTTCCTAACTTTGTGGTTAGACGTGTCATGATTAATAAGGCGATAGGTGACCCGAGTCAAAGGGAAAATCTATTCCATACTAAGTGTCTTGTAAAGGAGAATGTGTGCACCTTGGTGATTGATAGTGGTAGTTGTACAAATGTTGCGAGCCATGCTATGGTGAATTTCTTGAAGCTACCAACTACACCACACACTAGTCCTTACAAGCTACAATGGTTGAATGATTGTGGTGAATTAAGGGTCACAAGGCAATGTGTGATTCGGTTTAAGGTGGGAAACTACCACGATGAGGTACTTTGTGACGTGATCCCAATGCAAGCATGTCACTTGTTGTTAGGTAGACCATGGCAATATGATAGGTCTACTAAACACGATGGGAGGACCAACCGGTATACGCTTGAGAAGGATGGCCGAAAGGTCACACTTCATCCTCTTTCACCCTCCCAAGTAAACGAGTGGCACCAAAAGATGAGAGAGTTGAAGGGAAAGGGAAAGGAATCCGGGAAGGGAGAAAAGGGGGGGAGTGCCGTAGGTGAGGAAGTCGGGACATCCGAGGCTGTCCCAACGACAAGGGAGATGGAAAATGTAGTGATGTTGGCTAGGAGGAAAGAACTCTTCGTGGATCATGATGAAAACAAGCCGATGTTACTCTTGGCCCATTGTTTTAATACTAACCCCACTAATTCTTCCATTTCCCCTTTGATTTCTTGTGTGTTGCAGGAGTATGAAGATGTATTTCCTCAAGAACTTCCGCAAGGATTGCCCCCACTTCGGGGAATTGAGCACCAAATTGACTTGGTACCGGGTTCACAACTTCCTAACAAACCGGCCTATAGGAGCAATCCCATGGACACCAAGGAGCTTGAAAGACAAGTTGAGGAGCTTCTCAACAAGGGATACATCAAGGAAAGCATGAGTCCATGTGCTGTTCCGGTGCTTTTGGTACCAAAGAAGGACGGAACTTGGCGTATGTGCGTCGATTGTAGAGCCATCAACAAAATCACTATAAGGTATCGTCATCCAATCCCTAGACTAGATGATATGTTAGATGAACTCCACGGATCTTGTTTGTTTTCTAAAGTGGACCTTAGGAGTGGCTATCACCAAATTCGCATGCAACCCGGTGATGAGTGGAAGACCGCATTCAAGACCAAATTCGGTCTATATGAGTGGCTGGTCATGCCCTTCGGCCTTACCAATGCTCCTAGCACCTTTATGAGGCTAATGAATCATGTAATGAAGCCTTATATTGGAAAATTTGTGGTGGTTTACTTTGATGATGTGTTGGTATATAGTAAATCTATTGATGATCATGTAATGCATTTGAGATGTGTGTTTGATGTGCTCCGAAAGGAGAAGCTGTATGCCAACATGGAGAAGTGTTCTTTTGGTGTTGATAAGGTTATATTCTTGGGTTTTGTCGTGAGCTCAAGGGGTGTGGAAGTGGACGATTCCAAGATAGACTCTATTCGAAGTTGGCCGACCCCTAAAACTATTGGAGAAATCCGAAGTTTCCACGGGTTGGAAAGCTTCTATAGGAGGTTTGTCAAAGGATTTAGCTCCATAGCAGCCCCCTTAACCGAGGTAATTAGAAAAGATGGACCCTTTAAATGGGGTGATGAGCAAGCTAGGGCTTTTGAGGCCTTGAAAGCTACGCTCATCTCGGCGCCTTTATTGCAATTGCCCGATTTTGATAAGATGTTTGAAGTAGAGTGTGATGCTAGTAAGGTTGGCATCGGGGCTGTTTTGATGCAAGAAGGTAAGCCCGTTGCTTATTTCAGTGAAAAACTCAAAGGGGCAACTCTTAATTACTCAACTTATGATTTGGAGTTGTACGCCCTTGTTAGAGCTTTGGGAAATTGGCAACATTATTTGTGGCCTAAGGAGTTTGTGATACGAACGGATCATGAGTCGTTGAAACACCTTAAGAGCCAAGACAAGTTGAATAGGCGTCATGCTAAGTGGATTGAGTTCATCGAGACTTTCCCTTATGTAATTCATTACAAAAGGGGAAAGGAAAATGTTGTTGCCGATGCCTTGTCTAGGAAGCATGTGCTTGTTGCTACCTTGTCTTCGAAATTGATGGGTTTTGAGAGCTTGCGGTTGTTGTATCCCGAGGATCCTACCTTCGCTCCTATCTTTAGGGAATGCGAAGAGTGGGGAAGGGACCGTTGGCTTAAAGAGAATGACCATTCCTCCTACTCTCGGTTCGATGGGTATTTGTTTAAAAGGGAGGCGGTTGTGTGTTCCTTCTAGTTCTTGGAGGGAATTATTTGTGAGGGAGGCCCATGACGGAGGCCTCATGGGGCACTTTGGGGTAGACAAGACCCTCGGAATCTTAGAGGAGAACTTCTATTGGCCAAAAATGCGCAAAGACGTCACTAAAATTTGTAGTCAATGCGTGGCCTGCCGGAGTGCGAAATCTCGTCTCCTACCTCAAGGATTGTACACCCCACTCCCTACTCCCCTTAGACCTTGGTTTGACATTTCGATGGATTTTGTTTTAGGGCTGCCAAGGACTAGAAAGGGCCGAGATAGCATTTTTGTTATTGTTGATAGATTCTCTAAAATGGCTCATTTTATTCCATGTGCTAAAACCGAGGATGCTCTTAGTGTAGCTTCATTATTTGTTGAACATGTTGTAAAGCTTCACGGGGTACCGAGGACTATTGTGAGCGATAGGGACTCCAAGTTCCTAAGTCTCTTTTGGAAGTCCATGTGGGGTAGGCTTGGAACGAAGTTACTTTTCTCCACGTCTTGCCACCCACAAACCGATGGCCAAACGGAGGTAGTAAATAGAACCTTAGGGTCTATGCTACGTTCTATGGTTAAAGGTAAACTGACTTCATGGGAAGATCACCTACCCTTGGTGGAGTTTGCATACAACCGGGTAATACATTCGAGCACGGGAATGACTCCCTTTGAATGTGTTTACGGCCTAAATCCCCTTACCCCTTTAGATCTCACTCCTTTGTCTAGTGATCTCATGACCAGCTTAGATGGAAATAAAAGAGCCGAGGCAATGAAGAAAATGCATGAGACGGTGCGGCTCAAGCTTGAAAAGAAGAACCAAGAGGTTGCAAAAAGGGTAAACAAAGGGAGAAGAAGGCTTGTGCTTGAACCCGGAGATTGGGTGTGGGTGCATCTTCGAAAGGATCGGTTTCCAGCTCAAAGGAAGTCCAAATTGCTGCCAAGGGGTGATGGTCCTTTCCAAGTACTTGAGAGAATCAATGACAACGCCTACAAGATTGACCTTCCACCCGAATATCAAGTGCACAACACTTTCAACGTTGGTGATCTCTCCCTCGTTGATGCGGTTGAAGATGACCAAATGCTGAATTTGAGGTCAAATACCTCTCAAGATGTAGAGGATGATACGGTTGGGGCAGCCTCCACACGTACACGGCCTTTCACACGAAGCCAAGCTCGGGAATTACAAAAACTCCAAGCTTTGATCATGCAAGTGGCCGTGTGTGAGTTGGTGATTGAACCAACCAAGGACCTAAACGTTTTTATGTGTGAAGAGGGGTCCTAATGTGTAATAAACTACTCTTCAAGGTTGGCACAAGAAGCAAGGGCGGATGGGTCATTTTACCCTTTTTGCTTGTAGTATAAATAGAACATGTTAGAGAGTTAGACTTCACTTTTTGAATGCTGAAATTTGTAACCTAAAATACTAAACATTTCTCTCTCTCTCCCACATTTGGAAGCCGCCACTATTTCCTCACAAGTAGAGGAATACTTGTGTTGTCTCTTTGGCTAGAAACAAGGGTTTTGAGGTCTTTGAGTGCCTCTTGGTCCTCGTAAGAACTTGGTGTTTATATTCATTAGACTTAGGGTCCTCTCTTGATGTTAGGGTTCTTAGTTTCTTGAATGTTATATGTCAAGTTATCTATCTTTCTTTATCTTGTTGTTGTTGTTGATTTTGTTATCTTGAAGTCTAGTGAAGCCGTGTGGGGCTCTTTTCGATTCACTAGCATTGTTATCTATCTTGTTGTTCTTGTGTTGTTGGACTGAAATCCGAGTCTACTTGATGTTCTTGTTGTTGTTGGTTCGATTTTGTATCAAATGAGTGAAGATGTCTTTCCACAAGAAGGGGAGTGTGTGGTTCCTAACTTTGTGGTTAGACGTGTCATGATTAATAAGGCGATAGGTGACCCGAGTCAAAGGGAAAATCTATTCCATACTAAGTGTCTTGTAAAGGAGAATGTGTTCACCTTGGTGATTGATAGTGGTAGTTGTACAAATGTTGCGAGCCATGCTATGGTGAATTTCTTGAAGCTACCAACTACACCACACACTAGTCCTTACAAGCTACAATGGTTGAATGATTGTGGTGAATTAAGGGTCACAAGGCAATGTGTGATTCGGTTTAAGGTGGGAAACTACCACAATGAGGTACTTTGTGACGTGATCCCAATGCAAGCATGTCACTTGTTGTTAGGTAGACCATGGCAATATGATAGTTCTACTAAACACGATGGGAGGACCAACCGGTATACGCTTGAGAAGGATGGCCGAAAGGTCACACTTCATCCTCTTTCACCCTCCCAAGTAAACGAGTGGCACCAAAAGATGAGAGAGTTGAAGGAAAAGGGAAAGGAATCCGGGAAGGGAGAAAAGGGGGGGAGTGCCGTAGGTGAGGAAGTCGGGACATCCGAGGCTGTCCCAACGACAAGGGAGATGGAAAATGTAGTGATGTTGGCTAGGAGGAAAGAACTCTTCGTGGATCATGATGAAAACAAGCCGATGTTACTCTTGGCCCATTGTTTTAATACTAACCCCACTAATTCTTCCATTTCCCCTTTGATTTCTTGTGTGTTGCAGGAGTATGAAGATGTATTTCCTCAAGAACTTCCGCAAGGATTGCCCCCACTTTGGGGAATTGAGCACCAAATTGACTTGGTACCGGGTTCACAACTTCCTAACAAACCGGCCTATAGGAGCAATCCCATGGACACCAAGGATCTTGAAAGACAAGTTGAGGAGCTTCTCAACAAGGGATACATCAAGGAAAGCATGAGTCCGTGTGCTGTTCCGGTGCTTTTGGTACCAAAGAAGGACGGAACTTGGCGTATGTGCGTCGATTGTAGAGCCATCAAAGAAATCACTATAAGGTATCGTCATCCAATCCCTAGACTAGATGATATGTTAGATGAACTCCACGGATCTTGTTTGTTTTCTAAAGTGGACCTTAGGAGTGGCTATCACCAAATTCGCATGCAACCCGGTGATGAGTGGAAGACCGCATTCAAGACCAAATTCGGTCTATATGAGTGGCTGGTCATGCCCTTCGGCCTTACCAATGCTCCTAGCACCTTTATGAGGCTAATGAATCATGTAATGAAGCCTTATATTGGAAAATTTGTGGTGGTTTACTTTGATGATGTGTTGGTATATAGTAAATCTATTGATGGTCATGTAATGCATTTGAGATGTGTGTTTGATGTGCTCCGAAAGGAGAAGCTGTATGCCAACATGGAGAAGTGTTCTTTTGGTGTTGATAAGGTTATATTCTTGGGTTTTGTCGTGAGCTCAAGGGGTGTGGAAGTGGACGATTCCAAGATAGACTCTATTCGAAGTTGGCCGACCCCTAAAACTATTGGAGAAATCCGAAGTTTCCATGGGTTGGCAAGCTTCTATAGGAGGTTTGTCAAAGGATTTAGCTCCATAGCAGCCCCCTTAACCGAGGTAATTAGAAAAGATGGACCCTTTAAATGGGGTGATGAGCAAGCTAGGGCTTTTGAGGCCTTGAAAGCTACGCTCATCTCGGCGCCTTTATTGCAATTGCCCGATTTTGATAAGATGTTTGAAGTAGAGTGTGATGCTAGTAAGGTTGGCATCGGGGCTGTTTTGATGCAAGAAGGTAAGCCCGTTGCTTATTTCAGTGAAAAACTCAAAGGGGCAACTCTTAATTACTCAACTTATGATTTGGAGTTGTACGCCCTTGTTAGAGCTTTGGGAAATTGGCAACATTATTTGTGGCCTAAGGAGTTTGTGATACGAACGGATCATGAGTCGTTGAAACACCTTAAGAGCCAAGACAAGTTGAATAGGCGTCATGCTAAGTGGATTGAGTTCATCGAGACTTTCCCTTATGTAATTCATTACAAAAGGGGAAAGGAAAATGTTGTTGCCGATGCCTTGTCTAGGAAGCATGTGCTTGTTGCTACCTTGTCTTCGAAATTGATGGGTTTTGAGAGCTTGCGGTTGTTGTATCCCGAGGAACCTACCTTCGCTCCTATCTTTAGGGAATGCGAAGAGTGGGGAAGGGACCGTTGGCTTAAAGAGAATGACCATTCCTCCTACTCTCGGTTCGATGGACATTTGTTCAAAGGGAGGCGGTTGTGTGTTCCTTCTAGTTCTTGGAGGGAATTATTTGTGAGGGAGGCCCATGACGGAGGCCTCATGGGGCACTTTGGGGTAGACAAGACCCTCGGAATCTTAGAGGAGAACTTCTATTGGCCAAAAATGCGCAAAGATGTCACTAAAATTTGTAGTCAATGCGTGGCCTGCCGGAGTGCGAAATCTCATCTCCTATGATACGGTTAGGACAGCCACACGGCCTTTCACACGAAGCCAAGCTCGGGAATTACAAAAACTCCAAGCTTTGTTCATGCAAATGGCCGTGTGTGAGTTGGTGATTGAACCAACCAAGGACTTAAACGTTTTTATGTGTGAAGAGGGGTCCTAATGTGTAATAAACTACTCTCCAAGGTTGGCACAAGAAGCAAGGGCGGATGAGTCATTTTACCCCTTTCCTTTGTAGTATAAATAGAAGATGTGAGAGAGTTATTAGATAGTTTTTGAAATCTGATTTTGTAACCTAAAATATCACAACAATTTCTCTCTCTCTTCCACTCTTGGAGCCGCCTCCAACATCTCACAAGTAGAGGAATACTTGTGTTGTATCTTTGGCTAGAAACAAGGGTTTTGGGGTCTTTGAGTGCCTCTTGGTCCTTGTAAGAACTTGGTGTTTACATTCTCTAGACTTAGGGTCCTCTCTTGATGTTAGGGTTCTTAGTATCTTGAATGTTATATGTCAAGTTATCTATCTTTTCTTTATCTTGTTGTTGTTGTTGTTGTTAATTTTGTTATCTTTAAAGACTAGTGAAGCCGTGTGGGGCTACTTTCGATTCACTAGCATTCTTGTTCATCTATTTGCTCTCTTGTTGTGTGCTGAAAACTGAAAATGGAACTTGTTATTCTTGTGTTGTTGGACTGAAATCCGAACCTACTTGTAGCTCTTGGTGTTGTTGGTTTGATCTTGTATCATTTGGTATCAAAGCAAGACCGGTTGTGTTCCAACATAACCCATCTTGGGCTAGTTCACGGTCTAAACAAGCAATACCAAAGGGAAGTTCTGAAAAATCTGTCCATTAAAGGTTGAAAACCGAGAATGATGTTGCATGTCTAGACCTAGGCGTTATTTTGCTTGTTTAGTGAGTTTCTAGTGTTGGTTTCTTTCTCACCAACACTAAGGTGTCTAGATCCGAAAGTTGAGCTTGAAAACTTGAACATTGAGTAGTGACTTGAAGTGGCCGAAGGTTGTATGTTGTTGATGAGCAAAAGAAAAATCGGTGGTTATGTGTTATGTGCTAAAGAAGTTGATGAAGTTTGTTGAGGTGTTCATTTTTTTGAACTTGTTCATCTTGTTCATCTTGTTGTGTGCTCAAGTTGTAAGACAAGTTATAAAGTTGTTGTGAAAGACTTGCACCCCTCACCCTCTAGTCTTGTCAATCACTTTTCCCTAATTCAAGGAGCCTTGTTTTGTGGGATTGGTCAACCAAACACCACTTTCTTGAGTTTGAAAAGGTTGAAAGACTACAAGATTTTATTTTTCCCACCAAAACATTTTGCAAACTATAACAAGTTGTGTGAATATTAACACAAAACAAAAACAAAAAAAAAAGATAAGAGGAACGGGTGGAACCATTGCATGCTGCCACGTCACTATAAGCTCAACTTAGGATATTCTTTGGTTGCAAATTGTTGATCCTTGGTTTCTCTTAATTGGTCCTAGAACTAATTAACAAACTAGTACCTTCCTACTAGGTTGTCAACTAGTTCCTTGAACCGTTTGTTCGTGTCAACGATTATTTGAGTGCTTTTATTCGTTTGAATGAGTTGCTGATTTTTGATTCTAGTCCGGCAAGAATTCTTTGAGTCTTCAAACAAGAATCCATTCCGGATAAGAGCTCACTCATACCTTGAAAATTTCACGGTTACTAGCCAATTATACAACACTTGTGGAACGCGAACTTGTGGTGAACTAAAGCGGATAATATCTTGACAATGGAAGGAGCTACGTCTCATAATGCGGATACTAATGCCCTTGATTCTATGAGGGTCACTCTTGAGGCCGTTACCCGGACACTTGAAAGGTTGAATTCTGAATTTGGGGCCGTGAGAGGGGACTTGGCAGCCATAAAGGGGGAAGTGTCGACTATTAGTGGGAGATTAGAACAAGTGGAGAGTCAAAGGAACTCTCGTCCTTCTACTCCTCTACACGTATCTACCAATGGTCATGATAGGACCTCCTCCGCAACCATCACCCCCGAAACAGTCCACCAAATGCTAAATGCACCCCAAGCTCCACTAAATACCGCAAGTCAAACTACCTATTTTCCTCCAAACCGAGACTCCACTAGACCACTACATTTCCAAGCCCCTCCAATTCCACAAGAGGGATTTGGACGACAAGTACCTCCACTAAATCCGAACCTTCCATTCCAAGCTCCATTAACCCAAAGACCGCAAATTCCAAATCCTCCGACTCAAAACGGCCAAGGCCGACCAGCCCACTTTGAAGGATACGGTAGAGGGGAGTATGAAGGAGATGGAGCCTTTGATGATGCTTATATGAGGGAGGAGGAGTTAAGAGGGGGTCGAGGAGAACCTAGGAGATACCGGGGGTATGGAGATAGGGGAAACCGACACCAAGAGAGAGACGTAGGCATCAACACCATCAAGTTGAGCCTACCCATCTTTAAGGGTGAAAGTGATCCCGAGGCCTACTTAACTTGGGAATCGGCTTGTGACAAAGTTTTCCAAGTTAATGACATCTCGGACGAAAAGAAGAGTTGCTACGCTATAGCTCACCTCGAGGGCTATGCTAACACTTGGTGGGAGTATGTTAAACGATTTGGTAATGAATTAGTCGATGGGCAGCCACCACCTTGGTTTCGGTTGAGGTATTTGATGAGACAACGATACCTTCCCGAGAGATATCGTCATGAGTTGCTTGCTAGGTTATATGGCTTGCGGCAAGGGGGCAAGAGTGTGATGGCCTATTTTGACGAGTTCCAACAACTCATGTTGAAACTTGATCATCGTGGGGAGCAAATCAGTCATGACATCATCCGGTTCAAGTGTGGGTTGAACAAAGAGATCTCCACTCATTTGACCCTTCATCGGTTTGAAACCATCGACGGTATATTCCAAGCGGCCCTAGAGATTGAAAGGGAACTTAAGGAGAGATCATCCTTCAAGGCAAGGGTACAAGCTCCCTCAGGTTGGCCCAAAAACAAGGACCAACCCGCCCCTACGAAGTTGCCCGAGTCCAAAACAGTCCACTACGAGTCCAAAACAGTCCCTAAATTCCCTCCGAAACCGGAGGCTCACAAATATCCCAACCCAAAGGGATTCCAATGCTTCAAGTGCCAAGGTTGGGGGCATAAGGCCAATGAATGTCCGAACCGGCGCAATGTGATCCTACGAGAAGGGAAAGTGTACTACCTTGGTGAGGAGGTGGTTTCCGAAAGGGGGGAGGATGAGGCCGAGCCTCAAGATGGAGAGGAAGCTGAAAATGGGCCGAATGATGATGAATTAGATGATAGTGAAGATGCCTATCCACAAGAAGGGGAGTGTGTGGTTCCTAACTTTGTGGTTAGACGTGTCATGATTAGTAAGGCGATAGGTGACCCGAGTCAAAGGGAAAATCAATTCCATACTAAGTGTCTTGTAAAGGGGAGTGTGTGCACCTTGGTGATTGATAGTGGTAGTTGTACGAATGTTGCAAGCCAAGCTATGGTAAATTTCTTGAAGCTGCCAACTACACCACACACTAGTCCTTACAAGCTACAATGGTTGAACGATTGTGGTGAATTAAGGGTCGCAAGGCAATGTGTGATTCGGTTTAAGGTAGGAAACTACCACGATGAAGTGCTTTGTGACGTGATCCCAATGCAAGCATGTCACTTGTTGTTAGGTAGACCATGGCAATATGATAGGTCTACTAAACACGATGGGAGGTCCAACCGGTATACGCTTGAGAAGGATGGCCGAAAGGTCACACTTCACCCTCTTTCACCCTCCCAAGTACATGAGTGGCATCAAAAGATGAGAGAGTTAAAAGGAAAGGGAAAGGAAACCGGGAAAGGAGAAAAGGGGGGGGATGCCGTAGGTAAGGAAGTAGGGCCATCCGAATCTGTCCCAACCACAAAGGAGATGGAAAACGTAGTGATGTTGGCTAGGAGGAAAGAACTCTTCGTGGACCATGATGAAAACAAGCCGATGTTACTGTTGGCCCATTGTTTTAATACTAACCCCACTAATTCTTCCATTTCCCCTTTGATTTCTTGTGCGTTGCAGGAGTATGAAGATGTATTTCCTCAAGAACTTCCGCAAGGATTGCCCCCACTTCGGGGAATTGAGCACCAAATTGATTTGGTGCCGGGTTCACAACTTCCAAACAAACCGGCCTATAGGAGCAATCCCATGGACACTAAGGAGCTTGAGGGACAAGTTGAGGAGCTTCTCAACAAGGGATACATCAAGGAAAGCATGAGTCCGTGTGCTGTTCCGGTGCTTTTGGTACCAAAGAAGGACGGAACTTGGCGCATGTGCGTCGATTGTAGAGCCATCAACAAAATCACTATAAGGTATCGTCATCCAATTCCTAGACTAGATGATATGTTAGATGAGCTCCACGGATCTTGTTTGTTTTCTAAAGTGGACCTTAGGAGCGGCTATCACCAAATTCGCATGCAACCCGGTGATGAGTGGAAGACCGCATTCAAGACCAAATTCGGTCTATATGAGTGGCTGGTCATGCCCTTCGGCCTTACCAATGCTCCTAGCACATTTATGAGGCTAATGAATCATGTAATGAAGCCTTATATTGGAAAGTTTGTGGTGGTTTACTTTGATGATGTGTTGGTGTATAGTAAATCTATTAATGATCATGTAATGCATTTGAGATGTGTGTTTGATGTGCTCCGAAAGGAGAAGCTGTATGCCAACATGGAGAAGTGTTCTTTTGGTGTTGATAAAGTTATATTCTTGGGTTTTGTCGTGAGCTCACGGGGTGTGGAAGTGGACGATTCCAAGATAGACTCTATCCGAAGTTGGCCGACCCCTAAAACTATTGGAGAAATCCGAAGTTTCCACGGGTTGGCAAGCTTTTATAGGAGGTTTGTCAAAGGATTTAGTTCCATAGCAGCCCCCTTGACCGAGGTAATTAGAAAGGACGGACCCTTTAAATGGGGTGATGAGCAAGCTAGGGCTTTTGAGGCCTTGAAAGCTACGCTCATCTCGGCGCCTTTATTGCAATTGCCCGATTTTGATAAGATGTTTGAAATAGAGTGTGATGCTAGTAAAGTTGGTATCGGGGCTGTTTTGATGCAAGAAGGTAAACCCGTTGCTTATTTCAGTGAAAAGCTCAAAGGGGCAACTCTTAATTACTCAACTTATGATTTGGAGTTGTACGCCCTTGTTAGAGCTTTGGGAAATTGGCAACATTATTTGTGGCCTAAGGAGTTTGTGATACGAACGGATCATGAGTCGTTGAAACACCTTAAGAGCCAAGACAAGTTGAATAGGCGTCATGCTAAGTGGATTGAGTTCATCGAGACTTTCCCTTATGTAATTCATTACAAAAGGGGAAAGGAAAATGTTGTTGCCGATGCCTTGTCTAGGAAGCATGTGCTTGTTGCTACCTTGTCTTCGAAATTGATGGGTTTTGAGAGCTTGCGGTTGTTGTATCCCGAGGATCCTACCTTTGCTCCTATTTTTAGGGAATGCGAAGAGTGGGGAAGGGACCGTTGGCTCAAGGAGAATAACCATTCCTCCTACTCTCGGTTCGATGGGTATTTGTTCAAAGGGAGGAGGTTGTGTGTTCCTTCTAGTTCTTGGAGGGAATTATTTGTAAGGGAGGCCCATGACGGAGGCCTCATGGGTCACTTTGGGATAGACAAGACCCTCGGAATCTTAGAGGAGAACTTCTATTGGCCCAAAATGCGCAAAGACGTCACTAAAATTTGTAGTCAATGCGTGGCCTGCCGGAGTGCGAAATCTCGTCTCTTACCCCAAGGATTATACACCCCACTCCCTACTCCCCTTAGGCCTTGGTTGGACATCTCGATGGATTTTGTTTTGGGGCTGCCAAGGACTAGAAAGGGCCGAGATAGCATTTTTGTTATTGTTGATAGATTCTCTAAAATGGCTCATTTTATTCCATGTACTAAAACCGAGGATGCTAGTAGTGTAGCTTCATTATTTGTTGAACATGTTGTCAAGCTTCACGGGGTACCGAGGACTATTGTGAGCGATAGGGACTCCAAGTTCCTAAGTCTCTTTTGGAAGTCCATGTGGGGTAGGCTTGGAACGAAGTTACTTTTCTCCACGTCTTGCCACCCACAAACCGATGGCCAAACGGAGGTAGTAAATAGAACCTTAGGGTCTATGCTACGTTCTATGGTTAAAGGTAAACTGACTTCATGGGAAGATCACCTACCCTTAGTGGAATTTGCCTACAACCGGGTAATACATTCGAGCACGGGAATGACTCCCTTTGAATGTGTTTACGGCCTGAATCCCCTTACCCCTTTAGATCTCACTCCTTTGTCTAGTGATCTCATGACCAGCTTAGATGGAAGCAAAAGAGCCGAGGCAATGAAGAAAATGCATGAGACGGTGCGGATCAAGCTTGAAAAGAAGAATCAAGAGATTGCCAAAAGGGCAAACAAAGGGAGAAGAAGGCTTGTGCTTGAACCCGGAGATTGGGTGTGGGTGCATCTTCGAAAAGACCGGTTTCCAGCTCATAGGAAGTCCAAATTGCTGCCAAGGGGTGATGGTCCTTTCCAAGTACTTGAGAGGATAAATGACAACGCCTACAAGATTGACCTTCCACCGGAATATCAAGTGCACAACACTTTCAACGTTGGTGATCTCTCCCTCGTGGATGCGGTTGAAGATGACCAAATGCTGAATTTGAGGCCAAATTCCTCTCAAGATGGAGAGGATGATACGGTTAGGACAGCCACACGGCCTTTCACACGAAGCCAAGCTCGGGAATTACAAAAACTCCAAGCTTTGTTCATGCAAATGGCCGTGTGTGAGTTGGTGATTGAACCAACCAAGGACTTAAACGTTTTTATGTGTGAAGAGGGGTCCTAATGTGTAATAAACTACTCTCCAAGGTTGGCACAAGAAGCAAGGGCGGATGAGTCATTTTACCCCTTTCCTTTGTAGTATAAATAGAAGATGTGAGAGAGTTATTAGATAGTTTTTGAAATCTGATTTTGTAACCTAAAATATCACAACAATTTCTCTCTCTCTTCCACTCTTGGAGCCGCCTCCAACATCTCACAAGTAGAGGAATACTTGTGTTGTATCTTTGGCTAGAAACAAGGGTTTTGGGGTCTTTGAGTGCCTCTTGGTCCTTGTAAGAACTTGGTGTTTACATTCTCTAGACTTAGGGTCCTCTCTTGATGTTAGGGTTCTTAGTATCTTGAATGTTATATGTCAAGTTATCTATCTTTTCTTTATCTTGTTGTTGTTGTTGTTGTTAATTTTGTTATCTTTAAAGACTAGTGAAGCCGTGTGGGGCTACTTTCGATTCACTAGCATTCTTGTTCATCTATTTGCTCTCTTGTTGTGTGCTGAAAACTGAAAATGGAACTTGTTATTCTTGTGTTGTTGGACTGAAATCCGAACCTACTTGTAGCTCTTGGTGTTGTTGGTTTGATCTTGTATCATCCTACCTCAAGGATTGTACACCCCACTCCCTACTCCCCTTAGACCTTGGTTGGACATTTTGATGGATTTTGTTTTGGGGCTGCCAAGGACTAGAAAGGGCCGAGATAGCATTTTTGTTATTGTTGATAGATTCTCTAAAATGGCTCATTTTATTCCATATGCTAAAACCGAGGATGCTCGTAGTGTAGCTTCATTATTTGTTGAACATGTTGTAAAGCTTCACGGGGTACCGAGGACTATTGTGAGCGATAGGGACTCCAAGTTCCTAAGTCTCTTTTGGAAGTCCATGTGGGGTAGGCTTGGAACGAAGTTACTTTTCTCCACGTCTAGCCACCCACAAACCGATGGCCAAACGGAGGTAGTAAATAGAACCTTAGGGTCTATGCTACGTTCTATGGTTAAAGGTAAACTGACTTCATGGGAAGATCACCTACCCTTGGTGGAGTTTGCATACAACCGGGTAATACATTCGAGCACGGGAATGACTCCCTTTGAATGTGTTTACGGCCTAAATCCCCTTACCCCTTTAGATCTCACTCCTTTGTCTAGTGATCTCATGACCAGCTTAGATGGAAATAAAAGAGCCGAGGCAATGAAGAAAATGCATGAGACGGTGCGGCTCAAGCTTGAAAAAAAGAACCAAGAGGTTGCAAAAAGGGTAAACAAAGGGAGAAGAAGGCTTGTGCTTGAACCCGGAGATTGGGTGTGGGTGCATCTTCGAAAGGATCGGTTTCCAGCTCAAAGGAAGTCCAAATTTCTGCCAAGGGGTGATGGTCCTTTCCAAGTACTTGAGAGAATCAATGACAACGCCTACAAGATTGACCTTCCACCCGAATATCAAGTGCACAACACTTTCAACGTTGGTGATCTCTCCCTCGTTGATGCGGTTGAAGATGACCAAATGCTGAATTTGAGGTCAAATTCCTCTCAAGATGGAGAGGATGATACGGTTGGGGCAGCCTCCACACGTACACGGCCTTTCACACGAAGCCAAGCTCGGGAATTACAAAAACTCCAAGCTTTGATCATGCAAGTGGCCGTGTGTGAGTTGGTGATTGAACCAACCAAGGACCTAAACGTTTTTATGTGTGAAGAGGGGTCCTAATGTGTAATAAACTACTCTTCAAGGTTGGCACAAGAAGCAAGGGCGGATGGGTCATTTTACCCTTTTTGCTTGTAGTATAAATAGAACATGTTAGAGAGTTAGACTTCACTTTTTGAATGCTGAAATTTGTAACCTAAAATACTAAACATTTCTCTCTCTCTCCCACACTTGGAAGCCGCCACTATTTCCTCACAAGTAGAGGAATACTTGTGTTGTCTCTTTGGCTAGAAACAAGGGTTTTGAGGTCTTTGAGTGCCTCTTGGTCCTCGTAAGAACTTGGTGTTCATATTCATTAGACTTAGGGTCCTCTCTTGATGTTAGGGTTCTTAGTTTCTTGAATGTTATATGTCAAGTTATCTATCTTTCTTTATCTTGTTGTTGTTGTTGATTTTGTTATCTTGAAGTCTAGTGAAGCCGTGTGGGGCTCTTTTCGATTCACTAGCATTGTTATCTATCTTGTTGTTCTTGTGTTGTTGGACTGAAATCCGAGTCTACTTGATGTTCTTGTTGTTGTTGGTTCGATTTTGTATCATTTGGAGATCTCTTTGTTCAACCCACACTTGAACCGGATGATGTCGTGACTGATTTGCTCCCCACGATGATCAAGTTTCAACATGAGTTGTTGGAACTCGTCAAAATAGGCCATCACACTCTTGCCTCCTTGCCGCAAGCCATATAATCTAGCAAGCAACTCATGACGATATCTCTCGGGAAGGTATCGTTGTCTCATCAAATACCTCAACCGATACCAAGGTGGTGGCTGCCCATCAACTAATTCATTACCAAATCGTTTAACATACTCCCACCAAGTGTTAGCATAGCCCTCAAGGTGAGCTATAGCGTAGCAACTCTTCTTTTCGTCCGAGATGTCATTAACTTGGAAGACCTTGTCACAAGCCGATTCCCAAGTTAAGTAGGCCTCGGGATCACTTTCACCCTTAAAGATGGGTAGGCTCAACTTGATGGTGTTGATGCCTACGTCTCTCTCTTGGTGTCGGTTTCCCCTATCTCCATACCCCCGGTATCTCCTAGGTTCTCCTCGACCCCCTCTTAACTCCTCCTCCCTCATATAAGCATCATCAAAGGCTCCATCTCCTTCATACTCCTCTCTACCGTATCCTTCAAAGTGGGCTGGTCGGCCTTGGCCGTTTTGATTCGGAGGATTTGGAATTTGTGGTCTTTGGTTTAATGGAGCTTGGAATGGAGGGTTCGGATTTAGTGGAGGTGCTTGGCGTCCAAATCCCTCTTGTGGAATTGGAGGGGCTTGGAAATGTAGTGGTCTAGTGGAGTCTCGGTTTGGAGGAAAATAGGTAGTTTGGCTTGCGGTATTTAGTGGAGCTTGGGGTGCATTTAGCATTTGGTGGACTGTTTCGGGGGTGATGGTTGCGGAGGAGGTCCTATCATGACCATTGGTAGATACATGTAGAGGAGTAGAAGGACGAGAGTTCCTTTGACTCTCCACTTGTTCTAATCTCCCACTAATAGTCGACACCTCCCCCTTTATTGCTGCCAAGTCCCCTCTCACGGCCCCAAATTCCGAATTCAACCTTTCAAGTGTCCGGGTAACGGCCTCAAGAGTGACCCTCATAGAATCAAGGGCATTAGTATCCACACTATGAGACGTAGTTCCTTCCATTGTCAAGATATTATTCGCTTTAGTTCACCACAAGTTCGTGTTCCACAAGTGTTGTATAATTGGCTAGTAACCGTGAAATTTTAAGGTATGAGTAAGCTCTTATCCGGAATGGATTCTTGTTTGAAGACTCAAAGAATTCTTGCCGGACTAGAACCAAAAATCAGCAACTCATTCAAACGAATAAAAAGCACTCAAATAAACGTTGACACGAACAAACGGTTCAAGGGTCTAATTGACAACCTAGTAGGAATGTACTAGTTTGTTAATTAGTTCTAGGACCAAGTAAGGGAAACCAAGGATCAACAATTAGCAACCAAAGAACATCCTAAGTTGAGCTTATAGTGACGTGGCAGCATGCAATGGTTCCACACGTTTTCTTTTCTCTTTTTTTTTGTCAATATTCACACAACTTGTTATAGTTTTCAAAGTGTTTTTGGTGGGAAAATAAAATCTTGTAGTATTTCACCCTTTTCAAACTCAAGAAAGTGATGTTTGGTAGACTAATCCCACAAAACAAGGCTCCTTGAATTAGGGAAAAGTGATTGACAAGACTACAAGGTGATGGGTGCAAGTCTTTCACAACAACTTTATAGCTTGTCTTACAACTTGAGCACACAACAAGATGAACAAGATGAACAAGTTCAAAAGATGAACACCTCAACAATCTTCTTCAACTTCTTTAGCACATAAACACAACATCCACCGATTTTATTTTCTTTTGGTCATCAACAACATACAACTTCGACCACTTCAAGTCACTACACAATGTTCAAGTTTTCAAGCTCAACTTTCGGATCTAGACACCTTAGTGTTGGTGAGAAAGAAACCAACACTAGGAACTCACTAAACAAGCAAAATTAACACTTAGATCTAGACATGCAACATCATTCTCGGATTCCACTTGTAAGGGACTGATTTTCAGAATTTCCTTTTTGGTGTTGTTTGTTTAAGCCGTGTACTAGCCCAAGATGGGTTATGTTGGAACACAACCGGTCAAGCTTTGATACCAAATGATACAAAATCGAACCAACAACAACAAGAACATCAAGTAGACTCGGATTTCAGTCCAACAACACAAGAACAACAAGATAGATAACAATGCTAGTGAATCGAAAAGAGCCCCACACGGCTTCACTAGACTTCAAGATAACAAAATCAACAACAACAACAAGATAAAGAAAGATAGATAACTTGACATATAACATTCAAGAAACTAAGAACCCTAACATCAAGAGAGGACCCTAAGTCTAATGAATATAAACACCAAGTTCTTACGAGGACCAAGAGGCACTCAAAGACCTCAAAACCCTTGTTTCTAGCCAAAGAGACAACACAAGTATTCCTCTACTTGTGAGGAAATAGTGGCGGCTTCCAAGTGTGGGAGAGAGAGAGAAATGTTTAGTATTTTAGGTTACAAATTTCAGCATTCAAAAAGTGAAGTCTAACTCTCTAACATGTTCTATTTATACTACAAGCAAAAAGGGTAAAATGACCCATCCGCCCTTGCTTCTTGTGCCAACCTTGAAGAGTAGTTTATTACACATTAGGACCCCTCTTCACACATAAAAACGTTTAGGTCCTTGGTTGGTTCAATCACCAACTCACACACGGCCACTTGCATGAACAAAGCTTGGAGTTTTTGTAATTCCCGAGCTTGGCTTCGTGTGAAAGGCCGTGTACGTGTGGAGGCTGCCCCAACCGTATCATCTTGAAACTTTGTAGAAACTTAGTGAAGCCGTGTGGGGCTGATTTTCGATTCACTATAGTTACTACCATTTGTTGTTCTTGTTGTTAACATTGTACTCTTGTAATCTATCATCTTGTGTTGTTGAACCATTGTTTAATGTTATTGTTATCTTCTTGTTCTCCTTGTGTAGCTACTGTTTTGGTGTTGGTATTTCTTCAAAATTTCGTGATTGTTGTTGTCTTCACATATTAGAGTTGTTATCTTCAAGCTCTCGGAATTGTAGTGTGTTTGGACTGATTTTGTGGCAGATTTGATACGCTCCAAGTTAGTAGTGTATCAATGTTCCATCTTTCTTAGGCACTAGTAATATCGGAACCGCACACGAACTCATGCTCTCTTTGATATACCCTTTGTTGAGGTGTTCCTCAACTTGATGTTGCAATTATTTGGTGTCCGTAGGGTTGCTTCTGTAAGCCGGCTTGTTTGGCAATTGTGAGCCCGGCACAAAGTCAATTTGATGCTCAATTCCCTAAAGCGGGGGCAATCCTTGCGGAAGTTCTTTGGGAAATACATCTTCATAATGAGCAACACACAAGAAATCAAAGGAGAAATAGAAGAATTAGTGGGGTTAGTATTAAAACAATGAGTTAAAAGAAGCATAGGCATGTCCACATCATAATCCAAGAAGAGTTCCTTCTTTCTTGCCAACATCACCATGTTTTCTTGCCCATTTGATGTTGAGGCAGTCCCGGAAATCCCTACTGCCCCACCCACAGTTTTCCCCTCCTTTTCACCATTTTCGGGTTTCTTTTCCTTCTCCTTCAACTCCCTCATCTTTTGATGTAATTCATTCACTTGTGATGGAAAAAGAGGATAAAGAGTGACCTTTCGACCATCCTTCTCAAGTGAATATCGGTTGGTCCTCCCATCATGTTTGGTAGACCTATCATATTACCAAGGTCTACCTAACAACAACTGACATGCTTTTATTGGTATCACATCACAAAGCACTTCATCTTGGTAGTTCCCTACCTTAAACCGTATCACACATTGCCTCATGACCTTCAATTCACCGCATTCGTTCAACCATTGCAACTTGTAAGGGCTAGTATGAAGTGTAGTTGGTAATTTCAGAAAGTTCACCATAGCGACACTAACGACATTCGCACAACTACCACTATCAATCACCAAAGTGCACACATTCCCCTTTACAAGGCATTTAGTATGGAATAGATTTTCCCTTTGGCTAGTGATACAAAATCAAACTAACAACACCAAGAACTACAAGTAGGTTCGGATTTCAGTCCAACAACACAAGAACAACAAGTTTAATTTTCAGTTTTTCAGCTCAACAACACAAGAACAACAAGATGAACAACAATGCTAGTGAATCGAAAAGAGCCCCACACGGCTTCACTAGACTTGAAGATAACAAAATCAACAACAACAACAAGATAAGGAAAGATAGATAACTTGACATATAAAATTCAAGAAACTAAGAACCCTAACATCAAGAGAGGACCCTAAGTCTAATGAATATAAACACCAAGTTCTTACGAGGACCAAGAGGCACTCAACGACCTTAAAACCCTTGTTTCTAGCCAAAGAGACAACACAAGTATCCCTCTACTTGTGAGATAGTAGTGGAGGCTTCCAAGAGTGGAAGAGAGAGAGAAAAGTTTAGTGTTTTAGGTTTACAAAAATCAGATTTCAAAAACTAAGGAATAGCTCTCTAATATGTTCTATTTATACTACAAACAAAAAGGATAAAATGACCCATCCGCCCTTGCTTCTTGTGCCAACCTTGAAGAGTAGTTTATTACACATTAAGACCTCTCTTCACACATAAAAACGTTTAGGTCCTTGGTTGGTTCAATCACCAACTCACACACGGCCATTTGCATGAACAAAGCTTGGAGTTTTTGTAATTCCCGAGCTTGGCTTCGTGTGAAAGGCCGTGTACCTGTGGAGGCTGCCCCAACCGTATCATCCTCTCCATCTTGAGAGGAATTTGACCTCAAATTCAGCATTTGGTCATCTTCAACCGCATCCACGAGGGAGAGATCACCAACGTTGAAAGTGTTGTGCACTTGATATTCCGGTGGAAGGTCAATCTTGTAGGCGTTGTCATTGATTCTCTCAAGTACTTGGAAAGGGCCATCACCCCTTGGCAGCAACTTGGACTTCCTTTGAGCTGGAAACCGATCCTTTCGAAGATGCACCCACACCCAATCTCCGGGTTCAAGCACAAGCCTTCTTCTCCCTTTGTTTACCCTTTTTGCAACCTCTTGGTTCTTCTTTTCAAGCTTGATCCGCACCGTCTCATGCATTTTCTTCATTGCCTCGGCTCTTTTATTTCCATCTAAGCTGGTCATGAGATCACTAGACAAAGGAGTGAGATCTAAAGGGGTAAGGGGATTCAGGCCGTAAACACATTCAAAGGGAGTCATTCCCGTGCTCGAATGTATTACCCGGTTGTATGCAAATTCCACCAAGGGTAGGTGATCTTCCCATGAAGTCAGCTTACCTTTAACCATAGAACGTACCCTAAGGTTCTATTTACTACCTCCGTTTGGCCATCGGTCTGTGGGTGGCAAGACGTGGAGAAAAGTAACTTCGTTCCAAGCCTACCCCACATGGACTTCCAAAAGAGACTTAGGAACTTGGAGTCCCTATCGCTCACAATAGTCCTCGGTACCCCGTGAAGCTTTACAACATGTTCAACAAATAATGAAGCTACACTACGAGCATCCTCGGTTTTAGCACATGGAATAAAATGAGCCATTTTAGAGAATCTATCAACAATAACAAAAATGCTATCTCGGCCCTTTCTAGTCCTTGGCAGCCCCAAAACAAAATCCATCGAAATGTCTAACCAAGGTCTAAGGGGAGTAGGGAGTGGGGTGTATAACCCTTGAGGTAGGAGACGAGCTTTCGCACTCCGGCAGGCCACGCATTGACTACAAATTTTAGTGACGTCTTTGCGCATTTTGGGCCAATAGAAGTTCTCCTCTAAGATTCCGAGGGTCTTGTCTACCCCAAAGTGCCCCATGAGGCCTCCGTCATGGGCCTCCCTCACAAATAATTCCCTCCAAGAACTAGAAGGAACACACAACCTCCTCCCTTTGAACAAATACCCATCGAACCGAGAGTAGGAGGAATGGTCATTCTCTTTAAGCCAACGGTCCCTTCCCCACTCTTCACATTCCCTAAAAATAGGAGCAAAGGTAGGATCCTCGGGATACAACAACCGCAAGCTCTCAAAACCCATCAATTTCGAAGACAAGGTAGCAACAAGCACATGCTTCCTAGACAAGGCATCGACAACAACATTTTCCTTTCCCCTTTTGTAATGAATTACATAAGGGAAAGTCTCGATGAACTCAATCCACTTAGCATGACGCCTATTCAACTTGTCTTGGCTCTTAAGGTGTTTCAACGACTCATGATCAGTTCGTATCACAAACTCCTTAGGCCACAAATAATGTTGCCAATTTCCCAAGGCTCTAACAAGGGCGTACAACTCCAAATCATAAGTTGAGTAATTAAGAGTTGCCCCTTTGAGCTTTTCACTGAAATAGGCAACGGGCTTACCTTCTTGCATCAAAACAGCCCCGATGCCAACCTTACTAGCATCACACTCTACTTCAAACATCTTATCAAAATCGGGCAATTGCAATAAAGGCGCCGAGATGAGCGTAGCTTTCAAGGCCTCAAAAGCCCTAGCCTGCTCATCACCCCATTTAAAGGGTCCGTCCTTTCTAATTACCTCGGTCAAGGGGGCTGCTATGGAACTAAATCCTTTGACAAACCTCCTATAAAAGCTTGCCAACCCGTGGAAACTTCGGATTTCTCCAATAGTTTTAGGGGTCGGCCAACTTCGAATAGAGTCTATCTTGGAATCGTTCACTTCCACACCCCTTGAGCTCACGACAAAACCCAAGAATATAATCTTATCAACACCAAAAGAACACTTCTCCATGTTGGCATACAGCTTTTCCTTTCGGAGCACATCAAACACACATCTCAAATGCATTACATGATCATCAATAGATTTACTATATACCAACACATCATCAAAGTAAACCACCACAAACTTTCCAATATAAGGCTTCATTACATGATTCATTAGCCTCATAAAGGTGCTAGGAGCATTGGTAAGGCCGAAGGGCATGACCAGCCACTCATAGAGACCGAATTTGGTCTTGAATGCGGTCTTCCACTCATCACCGGGTTGCATGCGAATTTGGTGATAGCCACTCCTAAGATCCACTTTAGAAAACAAACAAGATCCGTGGAGCTCATCTAACATATCATCTAGTCTAGGGATTGGATGACGATACCTTATAGTGATTTTGTTGATGGCTCTACAATCGACGCACATGCGCCAAGTTCCGTCCTTCTTCGGTACCAAAAGCACCGGAACAGCACATGGACTCATGCTTTCCTTGATGTATCCCTTGTTGAGAAGCTCCTCAACTTGCCTTTCAAGCTCCTTAGTGTCCATGGGATTGCTCCTATAGGCCGGTTTGTTTGGAAGTTGTGAACCCGGCACCAAATCAATTTGGTGCTCAATTCCCCGAAGTGGGGGCAAACCTTGCGGAAGTTCTTGTGGAAATACATCTTCATACTCCTGCAACACACAAGAAATCAAAGGGGAAATGGAAGAATTAGTGGGGTTAGTATTAAAACAATGGGCCACAAGTAACATCGGCTTGTTTTCATCATGGTCCACGAAGAGTTCTTTCCTCCTAGCCAACATCACTACGTTTTCCATCTCCCTTGTCGTTGGGACAGCCTCGGATGTACCTACTTTCTCACCTACGGCATCCCCCCCCTTTTCTCCCTTTCCGGATTCCCCCCCTTTCCCTTCAACTCCCTCATCTTTTGATGCCAATCATTTACTTGGGAGGGTGAGAGAGGATGAAGTGTGACCTTTCGGCCATCCTTCTCAAGCGTATACCTTGGACCTCCCATCGTGTTTAGTAGACCTATCATATTGCCATGGTCTACCTAACAACAAATGACATGCTTGCATTGGGATCACGTCACAAAGTACCTCATCGTGGTAGTTTCCCACCTTAAACCGAATCACACATTGTCTCGTGACCCTTAATTCACCACAATCATTCAACCATTGTAGCTTGTAAGGACTAGTGTGTGGTGTAGTTGGTAGCTTCAAGAAATTTACCATAGCATGGCTCGCAACATTTGTACAACTACCACTATCAATCACCAAGGTGCACACATTCTCCTTTACAAGACACTTAGTATGGAATAGATTTTCCCTTTGACTCGGGTCATCTATCGCCTTACTAATCATGACACGTCTAACCACAAAGTTTGGAACCACACACTCCCCCTCTTGTGGATAGACATCTTCACTACCATCTACTTCATCATCATTCGGCCCATTTTCAGCTCCCTCTCCATCTTGAGGCTCGGCCTCATCCTCCCCCCTTTCGGAAACCACCTCCTCACCAAGGTAGTACACCTTTCCTTCTCGTAGGATCACATTGCGCCGGTTCGGACATTCGTTGGCCTTATGCCCCCAACCTTGGCACTTGAAGCATTGGAACCCCTTTGGGTTGGGATATTTGTGAGCCTCCGGTTTCGGAGGGAATTTAGGGACGGTTTTGGACTCGGGCAGCTTCGTAGGGGCGGGTTGGTCCTTGTTTTTGGTCCAACCCGAGGGGGTTTGTACCCTTGCCTTGAAGGATGATCTCTCCTTAAGTTCCATTTCAATCTCAAGGGCCGCTTGGAATATACCGTCAATGGTTTCAAACCGGTGAAGGGTCAAATGAGTGGAGATCTCTTTGTTCAACCCACACTTGAACCGGATGATGTCGTGACTGATTTGCTCCCCACGATGATCAAGTTTCAACATGAGTTGTTGGAACTCGTCAAAATAGGCCATCACACTCTTGCCTCCTTGCCGCAAGCCATATAATCTAGCAAGCAACTCATGACGATATCTCTCGGGAAGGTATCGTTGCCTCATCAAGTACCTCAACCGATACCAAGGTGGTGGCTGCCCATCGACTAATTCATTACCAAACCGTTTAACATACTCCCACCAAGTGTTAGCATAGCCCTCAAGGTGAGCTATAGCGTAGCAACTCTTCTTTTCGTCCGAGATGTCATTAACTTGGAAAACTTTGTCACAAGCCGATTCCCAAGTTAAGTAGGCCTCGGGATCACTTTCACCCTTAAAGATGGGTAGGCTCAACTTGATGGTGTTGATGCCTACGTCTCTCTCTTGGTGTCGGTTTCCCCTATCTCCATACCCCCGGTATCTCCTAGGTTCTCCTCGACCCCCTCTTAACTCCTCCTCCCTCATATAAGCATCATCAAAGGCTCCATCTCCTTCATACTCCTCTCTACTGTATCCTTCAAAGTGGGCTGGTCGGCCTTGGCCGTTTTGATTCGGAGGATTTGGAATTTGTGGTCTTTGGTTTAATGGAGCTTGGAATGGAGGGTTCGGATTTAGTGGAGGTACTTGGCGTCCAAATCCCTCTTGTGGAATTGGAGGGGCTTGGAAATGTAGTGGTCTAGTGGAGTCTCGGTTTGGAGGAAAATAGGTAGTTTGGCTTGCGGTAGTTAGTGGAGCTTGGGGTGCATTTAGCATTTGGTGGACTGTTTCGGGGGTGATGGTTGCGGAGGAGGTCCTATCATGACCATTGGTAGATACATGTAGAGGAGTAGAAGGACGAGAGTTCCTTTGACTCTCCACTTGTTCTAATCTCCCACTAATAGTCGACAATTCCCCCTTTATTGCTGCTAAGTCCCCTCTCACGGCCCCAAATTCCGAATTCAACCTTTCAAGTGTCCGGGTAACGGCCTCAAGAGTGACCCTCATAGAATCAAGAGCATTAGTATCCACATTATGAGACGTAGTTCCTTCCATTGTCAAGGTATGAGCCGCTTTAGTTCACCACAAGTTCGTGTTCCACAAGTGTTGTATAATTGGCTAGTAACCGTGAAATTTTTAAGGTATGAGTAAGCTCTTATCCGGAATGGATTCTTGTTTGAAGACTCAAAGAATTCTTGCCGGACTAGAGTCAAAAATCAGCAACTCATTCAAACGAATAAAAGCACTCAAATAAACGTTGACACGAACAAACGGTTCAAGGAACTAGTTGACAACCTAGTAGGAATGTACTAGTTTGTTAATTAGTTCTAGGAACAAGTAAGGGAAACCAAGGATCAACAATTAGCAACCAAAGAGTATCCTAAGTTGAGCTTATAGTGACGTGGCAGCATGCAATGGTTCCACACGTTTTTTTTCTTCTCTCTCTTTTTTTTTTTTGTTAATATTCACACACTTGTTATAGTTTGCAAAGTGTTTTTGTTGGGAAAAATAAAATCTTGTAGTGTTTCACCCTTTTCAAACTCAAAAAGGGATGTTTGGTAGACTAATCCCACAAAACAGGGCTCCTTGAATTAGGGAAAAATGATTGACAAGACTAAAAGGTGAGGGGTGCAAATCTTTCACAACAACTTTATAACTTGTCTTACAACTTGAGCACACAACAAGATGAACAAGATGAACAATTTCAAAAGATGAACACCTCAACAATCTTCTTCAACTTCTTTAGCACATAAACACAACACCCACCGATTTTATTTCTTTTTTTTTTGGTCACCAACAACATACAACTTTCGGCCACTTCAAGTCACTACACAATGTTCAAGTTTTTCAAGCTCAACTTTTGGATCTAGACACCTTAGTGTTGGTGAGAAAGAAACCAACACTAGAAACTCACTAAACAAGCAAAATAACACTTAGATCTAGACATGCATCATCATTCTCGGTTTCAACTTTTAATGGACAGATTTCAGAATTTCCTTTTGGTGTTGTTTGTTCAAGCCGTGAACTAGCCCAAGATGGGTTATGTTGGAATACAACCGGTCTTGCTTTGATACCAAATGATACAAAATCAAACCAACAACACCAAGAACTACAAGTAGGTTCTGATACGGTTAGGACAGCCACACGGCCTTTCACACGAAGCCAAGCTCGGGAATTACAAAAACTCCAAGCTTTGTTCATGCAAATGGCCGTGTGTGAGTTGGTGATTGAACCAACCAAGGACTTAAACGTTTTTATGTGTGAAGAGGGGTCCCAATGTGTAATAAACTACTCTCCAAGGTTGGCACAAGAAGCAAGGGCGGATGAGTCATTTTACCCCTTTCCTTTTGTAGTATAAATAGAAGATGTGAGAGAGTTATTAGATAGTTTTTGAAATCTGATTTTGTAACCTAAAATATCACAACATTTCCTCTCTCTTCCACTCTTGGAGCCGCCTCCAACATCTCACAAGTAGAGGAATACTTGTGTTGTATCTTTGGCTAGAAACAAGGGTTTTGGGGTCTTTGAGTGCCTCTTGGTCCTTGTAAGAACTTGGTGTTTACATTCTCTAGACTTAGGGTCCTCTCTTGATGTTAGGGTTCTTAGTATCTTGAATGTTATATGTCAAGTTATCTATCTTTTCTTTATCTTGTTGTTGTTGTTGTTGTTAATTTTGTTATCTTTAAAGACTAGTGAAGCCGTGTGGGGCTACTTTCGATTCACTAGCATTCTTGTTCATCTATTTGCTCTCTTGTTGTGTGCTGAAAACTGAAAATGGAACTTGTTATTCTTGTGTTGTTGGACTGAAATCCGAACCTACTTGTAGCTCTTGGTGTTGTTGGTTTGATCTTGTATCATTTGGTATCAAAGCAAGACCGGTTGTGTTCCAACATAACCCATCTTGGGCTAGTTCACGGTCTAAACAAGCAATACCAAAGGGAAGTTCTGAAAAATCTGTCCATTAAAGGTTGAAAACCGAGAATGATGTTGCATGTCTAGACCTAGGCGTTATTTTGCTTGTTTAGTGAGTTTCTAGTGTTGGTTTCTTTCTCACCAACACTAAGGTGTCTAGATCCGAAAGTTGAGCTTGAAAACTTGAACATTGAGTAGTGACTTGAAGTGGCCGAAGGTTGTATGTTGTTGATGAGCAAAAGAAAAATCGGTGGTTATGTGTTATGTGCTAAAGAAGTTGATGAAGTTTGTTGAGGTGTTCATCTTTTGAACTTGTTCATCTTGTTCATCTTGTTGTGTGCTCAAGTTGTAAGACAAGTTATAAAGTTGTTGTGAAAGACTTGCACCCCTCACCCTCTAGTCTTGTCAATCACTTTTCCCTAATTCAAGGAGCCTTGTTTTGTGGGATTGGTCAACCAAACACCACTTTCTTGAGTTTGAAAAGGTTGAAAGACTACAAGATTTTATTTTTTCCCACCAAAACATTTTGCAAACTATAACAAGTTGTGTGAATATTAACACAAAACAAAAAAAAAAAAAAAAAAAAAAGATAAGAGGAACGGGTGGAACCATTGCATGCTGCCACGTCACTATAAGCTCAACTTAGGATATTCTTTGGTTGCAAATTGTTGATCCTTGGTTTCCCTTAATTGGTCCTAGAACTAATTAACAAACTAGTACATTCCTACTAGGTTGTCAACTAGTTCCTTGAACCGTTTGTTCGTGTCAACGATTATTTGAGTGCTTTTATTCGTTTGAATGAGTTGCTGATTTTTGATTCTAGTCCGGCAAGAATTCTTTGAGTCTTCAAACAAGAATCCATTCCGGATAAGAGCTCACTCATACCTTGAAAATTTCACGGTTACTAGCCAATTATACAACACTTGTGGAACACGAACTTGTGGTGAACTAAAGTGGATAATATCTTGACAATGGAAGGAGCTACGTCTCATAATGCGGATACTAATGCCCTTGATTCTATGAGGGTCACTCTTGAGGCCGTTACCCGGACACTTGAAAGGTTGAATTCTGAATTTGGGGCCGTGAGAGGGGACTTGGCAGCCATAAAGGGGGAAGTGTCGACTATTAGGGGGAGATTAGAACAAGTGGAGAGTCAAAGGAACTCTCGTCCTTCTACTCCTCTACACGTATCTACCAATGGTCATGATAGGACCTCCTCCGCAACCATCACCCCCGAAACAGTCCACCAAATGCTAAATGCACCCCAAGCTCCACTAAATACCGCAAGTCAAACTACCTATTTTCCTTCAAACCGAGACTCCACTAGACCACTACATTTCCAAGCCCCTCCAATTCCACAAGAGGGATTTGGACGACAAGTACCTCCACTAAATCCGAACCTTCCATTCCAAGCTCCATTAACCCAAAGACCGCAAATTCCAAATCCTCCGACTCAAAACGGCCAAGGCCGACCAGCCCACTTTGAAGGATACGGTAGAGGGGAGTATGAAGGAGATGGAGCCTTTGATGATGCTTATATGAGGGAGGAGGAGTTAAGAGGGGGTCGAGGAGAACCTAGGAGATACCGGGGGTATGGAGATAGGGGAAACCGACACCAAGAGAGAGACGTAGGCATCAACACCATCAAGTTGAGCCTACCCATCTTTAAGGGTGAAAGTGATCCCGAGGCCTACTTAACTTGGGAATCGGCTTGTGACAAAGTTTTCCAAGTTAATGACATCTCGGACGAAAAGAAGAGTTGCTACGCTATAGCTCACCTCGAGGGCTATGCTAACACTTGGTGGGAGTATGTTAAACGATTTGGTAATGAATTAGTCGATGGGCAGCCACCACCTTGGTTTCGGTTGAGGTATTTGATGAGACAACGATACCTTCCCGAGAGATATCGTCATGAGTTGCTTGCTAGGTTATATGGCTTGCGGCAAGGGGGCAAGAGTGTGATGGCCTATTTTGACGAGTTCCAACAACTCATGTTGAAACTTGATCATCGTGGGGAGCAAATCAGTCATGACATCATCCGGTTCAAGTGTGGGTTGAACAAAGAGATCTCCACTCATTTGACCCTTCATCGGTTTGAAACCATCGACGGTATATTCCAAGCGGCCCTAGAGATTGAAAGGGAACTTAAGGAGAGATCATCCTTCAAGGCAAGGGTACAAGCTCCCTCGGGTTGGCCCAAAAACAAGGACCAACCCGCCCCTACGAAGCTGCCCGAGTCCAAAACAGTCCACTACGAGTCCAAAACAGTCCCTAAATTCCCTCCGAAACCGGAGGCTCACAAATATCCCAACCCAAAGGGATTCCAATGCTTCAAGTGCCAAGGTTGGGGGCATAAGGCCAATGAATGTCCTAACCGGCGCAATGTGATCCTACGAGAAGGGAAAGTGTACTACCTTGGTGAGGAGGTGGTTTCCGAAAGGGGGGAGGATGAGGCCGAGCCTCAAGATGGAGAGGAAGCTGAAAATGGGCCGAATGATGATGAATTAGATGGTAGTGAAGATGCCTATCCACAAGAAGGGGAGTGTGTGGTTCCTAACTTTGTGGTTAGACGTGTCATGATTAGTAAGGCGATAGGTGACCCGAGTCAAAGGGAAAATCTATTCCATACTAAGTGTCTTGTAAAGGGGAGTGTGTGATACAAGAATTCCAAGGAACACAAGAATTGTCTCAAAACAGTCCACACACACTCCAAAAACAGTCCACTAATCTTAAGGATTTGAGGACCAAGATGGAGACCACTCTCGGATTCACTACAACAACAACAATACGAGATAACAATGGTGTATTTGACACCCAAAACAGCCACAAAACGGGATGAACAAGATGAACAACAATAACACAAGTTTCGGATTCAACAAAGACCCCAAAACAGTCCACGATTTGCAAGAAAAATAAAGATAGATAGTGAGACATAAACTACAATAAGACCCAAGACCCAAAGATATATTAAATCTAAAGACCCCTAGAACTTACGATAGCAACACCACACTCTTACGGTGACCACCAAGGGAATGAACTCGCCTCAAGATCTACCGTTTCCAAACAAAGATCAATATTGGCTTTTCCAAGCCCTATGCTAAAGATGACTTTTCCAAGTCCTACCACTAAGTGTGTACACTCTCAAAAGAGAGAAGATATTTCTTTCAATTCTTCATTATCAAAAATCTGATGAGAAATAAGACTAAGGGGCCTATTTATACTATATTACAAATGAAGACAAAAGACTACTTTGCCCTTAATGAGAGGGGCGGCCATGGGGTGTAAATCCACCATGTGTAATGTCCAAAATACCCTTAATTAAGGCCCAAAACCGTGAGTCCTCAACCTTAAATTCTCCAAGCAATCTTCCACATGCGAGATTGCTTTAAGTTATGCTCAAAACGGGTCCTCCATACATGTTCTTGTTTCCTCGAGGTGACCAAGTCTTGAGTCTCTATGTGTTGGCCTCCAAAAATGTCATCAAAAGATAAGAAGGCCATTTGTCCCGTATCATCCTCCCCTTCTTGAAAAGGATTCGACCTCGAATCCAAACCTTGCAAAACCGAAGAGAGGACAAACAAATACAAATTCCTCATGGCATGAGGGTTAGGGTTAGCATAACAAATCATCTCAACATGCCAAGGTTGCACATATTTGCGATATAACCAAGAATCCTTTGAAAGGAATATTAAAAACTCAATAAAAGATGTACAAAGGATTTGGTTATAGGATACATCAAAAGTAATACTTTGCTTGTCATGTTGGCCAAGCAACAAGTTTGGTGCACCAACATCACCATTTCTAAATTTGGCACCGGGGTCAAATGGGAAAAGTGGCCATAGACACGGGTCTCGACAACACTTCCCTTTCCCGTGGTCTACACCTAAACTAAATGACATACTCTCTACAATAACATACATATCATCCAAATCAAATAGAGAGTAGAGAAAGGTATCACTCAAATCGACTTCTACTAAGGTGCTCTCATGTGTGTACTCACTACTAGTTTCCCAATAATCACCATGAGTACTCTCAACAATGAAATCACACAAAGTAGAAGAAGAAGTAGCTTCCACAACTACACATTCCTTACCCTTAAGAGTACTCTCATCTTCCAAGAAGAGATTTCCCTCTTTAGGAGGAATGTTGTCACACCATAGTGGGTTAGCATATAGGCTATAGCTTCCAAGGCAAGCTATACCGTCATTTTCTCCACTAGGTTCATTAGGAGTGTTTAAATCATCTTCAAACAAGACATTATACCTAAAAAGAGTGTGATCTACCTCACGGACAGATTTGGAACAAGAAAGTTCCTCACTCTCTAAATGATCAATATCAAGTTTCAAGGATGTTTCAAACACAATATTACCCCAAGAAGAGCTCTCGGGTTCATTCTCACTTTGTTGACCAACATTTTCAAATATTTCACTCACTTGAGTCCTATTAAGCACATCACACACATACTCAAGTGGTGGACAGTTTTCACGAACAAGTTGATCAACACCCATTACACAAGACGAGGTACTTCCATTCAACATATAGGCTTCAACACTAGGTGGACATAAATTGATCTCACAAGAGGAGTCAATTTCGTCATCAATAGGATCAACTAGTGTATCCACACTCACAATATGTACATCATCAATAAGAGGCAAGGAATCATTAGACTCATAAATAAGTAAGCTACTACTCACACTCAATGGACTACTAGTCATACAATTATCATTCACATGCATTAAAGTGTAAGAGTTAGCTATTTTACCTTGAAGATCTTGAGTGGACTCTTTCTTGCCGTGAGGTGAAGGTCCTCCATAACCTTGGGCAGCAACTTCCTTTTGACATTGGTCGCATTCGCTTGCCATGTTGGTACCTACACAAATGTCCATAAAAATAGAAGGACAACCAAAGTTAGCACGGTTTGGTGGTAATCCCCTCACTTCGCTCAACACAATCTCTCCTTTTTCCACTCTCGGATTACCACCTTTCACTCCCTTACTCCTCTCAATCTTTTGTCTCTCATAATAATTTGAATTGGAGTAGGTAGGAACTTCTTTTTGCGGCCCGGGCAGAATGTACGTCTCGAGGCAATTTCCCCATCGGTCTCTTACAATATTAGGCCAATTTTGCATATTTGGAACTTTATGTTGTGCAAACCAATCGGCGCCCAAGCTCACATGACCATAGGTTATGGGAAAAACATCACACCACACTTCCTCATGGTAATTAAATTGGGAGAAGACAACTTTTACCCTCTCGGTAACCTTGAACTCGCCCAAGTAGTATGGAACAAGTAAAGGCTCTCGCAATAACCCCAAGTAATCAACCATGGACGGAAGAATGTAGTTTCCATAGTACCTATCATTCAACACCATAAGGCAGCCCGGTATCCCACAAATAGTCACCTTTCCGGAGTGTACACTCCTTCTTGGATCTACATTGTAAGGCATACGAGTACCCCTTAGTTTTGGAGATGCATATCCTCTTCTTCTCATTGGACAACCTCCACTAGAGCTAGTATAACCATTCACACTATATCGACTTTGATAAGAAGTACTACAAGGTGGAGAATATGGATCTTCATACTCCTCACGTGTACCCTCATCATAGCTCTCATAGGCTTTGCAAACAAAAGGGTTATACCTAACACCAAATCTAGGTTCGGAGTAAGAAGTGTAAGACTCCTCACATGCCCCAACATCATCATAAGATCCATCACGAGGTCCTACATCATCTCCAAAGTTACCATAAGCACTAGGCACTTCATTCACCTCATTTTCTCCCTTAAAACAGTAACTTTCAAATCTGCCCAAGTCTCGATCATGGCTATTTTCATAGCCTCCGCAATCTCCCTCAACTTCGTAGCCATAAAACCCTTCACTACAATCATAGTCTCCCATGTTGTAGTCACAATAATCCCCGGCTATCGAAGACATGTTCCCCTTATATCACCCTTTAAACCTACAAAATGAACAAACAAGATTAGTAGTAAAGCTCCTCACCAACACTCGTATACACTCACCTTTGTGATCCTCACAATTGGAGCGGCGAATATTGAAAGTTGCTTATACTCCGGTAGTCAATAGGATGTCAATTCTACTTGGCGGCCGGAATAGATTCTTGTTTGATCGACTCAAGACACAAAAATAAAATTCACTTACGAACTTGAAACAAAGAAGTTACTACGAGTTAAAAATGAGAAAAGCACACAAACAACGAAGACACGAAGAAATGGGTTCAATAATTAATCTACAACTAAGTAGGTGATTACTAGTTGTTAATTAATTCTAGAATCAAGACATGAAACTAATGAAACAATAAGATGAAACTAAGAATCTAAAATTTTTGAGCTCGGAAATATTGCGTGAACAGTAGCAGTGATGACATGGCAGTCACGTATTGGTTTCGGCCCCACACAACTTTTGTTGTCCAATTTCAAGTCTTGGTCAATTTTTCAATTTGGACTTTGGTGGAATTTGTTTAAGGAGGGAAATTCAAACAAGTCTTGGAGCCCTTTTCAATTTCAAGTTTTCAAGACTTGACTTTATTGTACTTCTCCTTAAAACATGGATCCGTAAATCATGGAAAAGTGTTGGAAAAGTGGTTGAGACTTGATTGATAGGTCTTTGTTGGTTGTAGTGTCTTTCAAGACTAACAAATAATACACCTTTTTCCTTCAACTTTTTGGATTTAGCATTCACTTTATCTTCAACAATATATGAAGGTGGTGATGAACATCAAGAACAACAACAACAACAACAAGAACTACAACAATAATCTTCAAGAACACCAACAATTTTTCACACGGCCAACTCCAATCCACAATAACAATATCTCCAACACTTGGCCAAGACAACTACAACTTCAACAAAATGGTTTTCAATCCACCAATTAACAACAATATCACGTGGTCAAGCTTATAACAACAACAAGATGAAAACCACAAGGCCAAACAGTCCACCACAATGGCCAAGCTTATGTTCACAACAACCTTTCAACAAGTTCAAGCTCAAGTTTAGATCTAGACTCAAAGTGTTAGTGGACAAGAAAACTAACACTAGGAACAACAAAACAAACAAGAACACTATTAGATCTAGACATACAACAACAAATCTCGGCCAAGACACAACAAGAACACGATTTTGGCCAAGAACACAAACACGGACAGATTGCAATTTTTCTGAAATTTTCAGCTTTTCAACAATTTTTTTTTTTGTTTATTTTCTAACAAGCAAGCCCAAGATTGATCTTGTAGGAACAAGATCAAGCCATGCTTTGATACCAAATGATACAAGAATTCCAAGGAACACAAGAATTGTCTCAAAACAGTCCACACACACTCCAAAAACAGTCCACTAATCTTAAGGATTTGAGGACCAAGATGGAGACCACTCTCGGATTCACTACAACAACAACAATACGAGATAACAATGGTGTATTTGACACCCAAAACAGCCACAAAACGGGATGAACAAGATGAACAACAATAACACAAGTTTCGGATTCAACAAAGACCCCAAAACAGTCCACGATTTGCAAGAAAAATAAAGATAGATAGTGAGACATAAACTACAATAAGACCCAAGACCCAAAGATATATTAAATCTAAAGACCCCTAGAACTTACGATAGCAACACCACACTCTTACGGTGACCACCAAGGGAATGAACTCGCCTCAAGATCTACCGTTTCCAAACAAAGATCAATATTGGCTTTTCCAAGCCCTATGCTAAAGATGACTTTTCCAAGTCCTACCACTAAGTGTGTACACTCTCAAAAGAGAGAAGATATTTCTTTCAATTCTTCATTATCAAAAATCTGATGAGAAATAAGACTAAGGGGCCTATTTATACTATATTACAAATGAAGACAAAAGACTACTTTGCCCTTAATGAGAGGGGCGGCCATGGGGTGTAAATCCACCATGTGTAATGTCCAAAATACCCTTAATTAAGGCCCAAAACCGTGAGTCCTCAACCTTAAATTCTCCAAGCAATCTTCCACATGCGAGATTGCTTTAAGTTATGCTCAAAACGGGTCCTCCATACATGTTCTTGTTTCCTCGAGGTGACCAAGTCTTGAGTCTCTATGTGTTGGCCTCCAAAAATGTCATCAAAAGATAAGAAGGCCATTTGTCCCGTATCAGTGTGTGCACCTTGGTGATTGATAGTGGTAGTTGTACGAATGTTGCGAGCCAAGCTATGGTAAATTTCTTGAAGCTGCCAACTACACCACACACTAGTCCTTACAAGCTACAATGGTTGAACGATTGTGGTGAATTAAGGGTCGCAAGGCAATGTGTGATTCGGTTTAAGGTAGGAAACTACCACGATGAAGTGCTTTGTGACGTGATCCCAATGCAAGCATGTCACTTGTTGTTAGGTAGACCATGGCAATATGATAGGTCTACTAAACACGATGGGAGGTCCAACCGGTATACGCTTGAGAAGGATGGCCGAAAGGTCACACTTCACCCTCTTTCACCCTCCCAAGTACATGAGTGGCATCAAAAGATGAGAGAGTTAAAAGGAAAGGGAAAGGAAACCGGGAAAGGAGAAAAGGGGGGGGATGCCGTAGGTGAGGAAGTAGGGCCATCCGAATCTGTCCCAACCACAAAGGAGATGGAAAACGTAGTGATGTTGGCTAGGAGGAAAGAACTCTTCGTGGACCATGATGAAAACAAGCCGATGTTACTGTTGGCCCATTGTTTTAATACTAACCCCACTAATTCTTCCATTTCCCCTTTGATTTCTTGTGCGTTGCAGGAGTATGAAGATGTATTTCCTCAAGAACTTCCGCAAGGATTGCCCCCACTTCGGGGAATTGAGCACCAAATTGATTTGGTGCCGGGTTCACAACTTCCAAACAAACCGGCCTATAGGAGCAATCCCATGGACACTAAGGAGCTTGAGAGGCAAGTTGAGGAGCTTCTCAACAAGGGATACATCAAGGAAAGCATGAGTCCGTGTGCTGTTCCGGTGCTTTTGGTACCAAAGAAGGACGGAACTTGGCGCATGTGCGTCGATTGTAGAGCCATCAACAAAATTACTATAAGGTATCGTCATCCAATTCCTAGACTAGATGATATGTTAGATGAGCTCCACGGATCTTGTTTGTTTTCTAAAGTGGACCTTAGGAGCGGCTATCACCAAATTCGCATGCAACCCAGTGATGAGTGGAAGACCGCATTCAAGACCAAATTCGGTCTATATGAGTGGCTGGTCATGCCCTTCGGCCTTACCAATGCTCCTAGCACATTTATGAGGCTAATGAATCATGTAATGAAGCCTTATATTGGAAAGTTTGTGGTGGTTTACTTTGATGATGTGTTGGTGTATAGTAAATCTATTAATGATCATGTAATGCATTTGAGATGTGTGTTTGATGTGCTCCGAAAGGAGAAGCTGTATGCCAACATGGAGAAGTGTTCTTTTGGTGTTGATAAAGTTATATTCTTGGGTTTTGTCGTGAGCTCACGGGGTGTGGAAGTGGACGATTCCAAGATAGACTCTATCCGAAGTTGGCCGACCCCTAAAACTATTGGAGAAATCCGAAGTTTCCACGGGTTGGCAAGCTTTTATAGGAGGTTTGTCAAAGGATTTAGTTCCATAGCAGCCCCCTTGACCGAGGTAATTAGAAAGGACGGACCCTTTAAATGGGGTGATGAGCAAGCTAGGGCTTTTGAGGCCTTGAAAGCTACGCTCATCTCGGCGCCTTTATTGCAATTGCCCGATTTTGATAAGATGTTTGAAATAGAGTGTGATGCTAGTAAAGTTGGTATCGGGGCTGTTTTGATGCAAGAAGGTAAGCCCGTTGCTTATTTCAGTGAAAAGCTCAAAGGGGCAACTCTTAATTACTCAACTTATGATTTGGAGTTGTACGCCCTTGTTAGAGCTTTGGGAAATTGGCAACATTATTTGTGGCCTAAGGAGTTTGTGATACGAACGGATCATGAGTCGTTGAAACACCTTAAGAGCCAAGACAAGTTGAATAGGCGTCATGCTAAGTGGATTGAGTTCATCGAGACTTTCCCTTATGTAATTCATTACAAAAGGGGAAAGGAAAATGTTGTTGCCGATGCCTTGTCTAGGAAGCATGTGCTTGTTGCTACCTTGTCTTCGAAATTGATGGGTTTTGAGAGCTTGCGGCTGTTGTATCCCGAGGATCCTACCTTTGCTCCTATTTTTAGGGAATGCGAAGAGTGGGGAAGGGACCGTTGGCTCAAGGAGAATAACCATTCCTCCTACTCTCGGTTCGATGGGTATTTGTTCAAAGGGAGGAGGTTGTGTGTTCCTTCTAGTTCTTGGAGGGAATTATTTGTAAGGGAGGCCCATGACGGAGGCCTCATGGGTCACTTTGGGGTAGACAAGACCCTCGGAATCTTAGAGGAGAACTTCTATTGGCCCAAAATGCGCAAAGACGTCACTAAAATTTGTAGTCAATGCGTGGCCTGCCGGAGTGCGAAATCTCGTCTCTTACCCCAAGGATTATACACCCCACTCCCTACTCCCCTTAGGCCTTGGTTGGACATCTCGATGGATTTTGTTTTGGGGCTGCCAAGGACTAGAAAGGGCCGAGATAGCATTTTTGTTATTGTTGATAGATTCTCTAAAATGGCTCATTTTATTCCATGTACTAAAACCGAGGATGCTAGTAGTGTAGCTTCATTATTTGTTGAACATGTTGTCAAGCTTCACGGGGGTACCGAGGACTATTGTGAGCGATAGGGACTCCAAGTTCCTAAGTCTCTTTTGGAAGTCCATGTGGGGTAGGCTTGGAACGAAGTTACTTTTCTCCACGTCTTGCCACCCACAAACCGATGGCCAAACGGAGGTAGTAAATAGAACCTTAGGGTCTATGCTACGTTCTATGGTTAAAGGTAAACTGACTTCATGGGAAGATCACCTACCCTTAGTGGAATTTGCCTACAACCGGGTAATACATTCGAGCACGGGAATGACTCCCTTTGAATGTGTTTACGGCCTGAATCCCCTTACCCCTTTAGATCTCACTCCTTTGTCTAGTGATCTCATGACCAGCTTAGATGGAAACAAAAGAGCCGAGGCAATGAAGAAAATGCATGAGACGGTGCGGATCAAGCTTGAAAAGAAGAATCAAGAGATTGCCAAAAGGGCAAACAAAGGGAGAAGAAGGCTTGTGCTTGAACCCGGAGATTGGGTGTGGGTGCATCTTCGAAAAGACCGGTTTCCAGCTCATAGGAAGTCCAAATTGCTGCCAAGGGGTGATGGTCCTTTCCAAGTACTTGAGAGGATCAATGACAACGCCTACAAGATTGACCTTCCACCGGAATATCAAGTGCACAACACTTTCAACGTTGGTGATCTCTCCCTCGTGGATGCGGTTGAAGATGACCAAATGCTGAATTTGAGGCCAAATTCCTCTCAAGATGGAGAGGATGATACGGTTAGGACAGCCACACGGCCTTTCACACGAAGCCAAGCTCGGGAATTACAAAAACTCCAAGCTTTGTTCATGCAAATGGCCGTGTGTGAGTTGGTGATTGAACCAACCAAGGACTTAAACGTTTTTATGTGTGAAGAGGGGTCCCAATGTGTAATAAACTACTCTCCAAGGTTGGCACAAGAAGCAAGGGCGGATGAGTCATTTTACCCCTTTCCTTTTGTAGTATAAATAGAAGATGTGAGAGAGTTATTAGATAGTTTTTGAAATCTGATTTTGTAACCTAAAATATCACAACATTTCCTCTCTCTTCCACTCTTGGAGCCGCCTCCAACATCTCACAAGTAGAGGAATACTTGTGTTGTATCTTTGGCTAGAAACAAGGGTTTTGGGGTCTTTGAGTGCCTCTTGGTCCTTGTAAGAACTTGGTGTTTACATTCTCTAGACTTAGGGTCCTCTCTTGATGTTAGGGTTCTTAGTATCTTGAATGTTATATGTCAAGTTATCTATCTTTTCTTTATCTTGTTGTTGTTGTTGTTGTTAATTTTGTTATCTTTAAAGACTAGTGAAGCCGTGTGGGGCTACTTTCGATTCACTAGCATTCTTGTTCATCTATTTGCTCTCTTGTTGTGTGCTGAAAACTGAAAATGGAACTTGTTATTCTTGTGTTGTTGGACTGAAATCCGAACCTACTTGTAGCTCTTGGTGTTGTTGGTTTGATCTTGTATCAGGTTCGGATTTCAGTCCAACAACACAAGAACAACAAGTTTAATTTTCAGTTTTTCAGCTCAACAACACAAGAACAACAAGATGAACAACAATGCTAGTGAATCGAAAAGAGCCCCACACGGCTTCACTAGACTTGAAGATAACAAAATCAACAACAACAACAAGATAAGGAAAGATAGATAACTTGACATATAACATTCAAGAAACTAAGAACCCTAACATCAAGAGAGGACCCTAAGTCTAATGAATATAAACACCAAGTTCTTACGAGGACCAAGAGGCACTCAACGACCTCAAAACCCTTGTTTCTAGCCAAAGAGACAACACAAGTATCCCTCTACTTGTGAGATAGTAGTGGCGGCTTCCAAGAGTGGAAGAGAGAGAGAAAAGTTTAGTGTTTTAGGTTTACAAAAATCAGATTTCAAAAACTAAGGAATAGCTCTCTAATATGTTCTATTTATACTACAAACAAAAAGGATAAAATGACCCATCCGCCCTTGCTTCTTGTGCCAACCTTGAAGAGTAGTTTATTACACATTAAGACCTCTCTTCACACATAAAAACGTTTAGGTCCTTGGTTGGTTCAATCACCAACTCACACACGGCCATTTGCATGAACAAAGCTTGGAGTTTTTTGTAATTCCCGAGCTTGGCTTCGTGTGAAAGGCCGTGTACCTGTGGAGGCTGCCCCAACCGTATCAGCTAGGGTCGTCTATTGCCTTACTAATCATAGCGCGTCTAACTACAAAGTTTGGAATAACACACTCCCCTTCTTGTGGGTAAATAACTTCACCATTTTCATCATCATCATCAAGTGGCCTATTTCCAGTTTCCTCTCTATCTTGAGGCTCGGCCTCATCATCCTCTTTTTCAAGACCCACCTCCTCACCAAGGTAATACAATCTCCCTTCCCGTAGTATCATGTTGCATCGATTTGGACATTCATTGGACTAATGTCCCCAACCTTGGCACTTGAAACATTGGAATCCTTTTGGGTTTGGATACTTGTGAACTTCTTGTTTTAGAGGAATTTTGTGGACTGTTTTGGGCTCGGGCAGCCTTGTAGTGGCGGGTTGGTACTTGTTTTTAGGCCAACCAGAAGAGGATTGAACCACGTCCTTGCTTCTAGGCCAACTCGAGATGGATTGTCCCCTTGCCTTGAGCGACGACCTCTTTGGTGGCCAACATATAGAGGCTCAAGACTTGGTCACCTTGAGAATACAAGAACATGCATAGAGGACCCATTTTGAGCATAACTTAAAGCAATCTCGTGTGTGGAAGATTGCTTGGAGCATTTAAGATTGAGGACTCACGGTTTTGGACCTTAATTAAGGGAATTTTGAACATTACACATGGTGTGTTTACACACCATGGACGCACCTATCATTAAGGGCAAAGAGGTCTTTTCGTCTTCTTTTGTAATACACTATAAATAGGTCATTTTAGCTCATTTCTTGGCAGATTTTGAATGATGAAGAATTGAAAGACATATTTTCTCTCTTTTGAGAGTGTAACACCCTTAGTTGTAGGTCTTGGAAAAGCCATCCTTAGCATAGGTCTTGGAAAAGCCAATATTGATCTTTGCTTGGAAACGGTAGATCTTGAGGTGAGTTCATTCCCTTGGTGGTCACCGTAAGAGTGTGGTTTTTATTATTACATTTATTAGGGGTTTTAGTGTATGATATACACTTGGTTTCTGATTCTTGTCATAATATTGGCCTCACTATCTATCCTTTACTTTTCTTGTTGTTCACTTGTGTACTGGACTGTTTTTGGGTTCTTTTTGAATCCAAAAATTTATGTTCTTTTTGTCATCTTGTTCTTCACGTTTTGTGGCTGTTTTGGGTGTCAAATACACCATTTTTATCTCGTATTGTTGTTGTTGTAGTGAATCCGAGAGTGGTCTCGATCTTGGTCCTCAAATCCTTAAGATTAGTGTGTATTGGACTATTTTGGAGGGTGTATTGGACTGTTTTAGAGTTGTTTTGTATTTCCCTCGTCTTTGTTGTATCATTTGGTATCAAAGCAAGGATTGATTTTGTTCCAACAAAATCAATCTTGGGCTTGTTAGCTGAAAAATTAAAAAAAAAGTGTTGAAAAAACCAAAATCTCAAAAAAAGAAATCTGTCCCGTTTTTGTGTTTGAGCTGAAATTTGAGACTTAGATTTAGGATATTTTAGTGTGTTTTATTTGTTTCTAGTGTTAGGTTCTTGTTCCCTAACACTAGGTGAGTCTAGATCTTGGATTTGAGCTTAATCCGGGTGGTTTTGAGTTGTTCACCATTGTTGAGTAAGGTTGAAGAAACTAGTAAGGTGAAGCTCAAAATTGGAAGGCTTGTTGTTAATATTCTGGCTTGAAAATTGAATGGTTGTGTTATGGAGTTTAACGTGAGCAAAAGGAATCCAAAAGCATTCAATTTGGAGTTCATTTGGTTTAGTTTCAATCTATTGAGTGTTCTTGTTGTTCTTCATGTTCATCATTTATTGTTGAACAAGAACATTCAATAGGTGTGGTTTGATCTTAAAGAGTGGAGAAAAGAGTGTAGTCTTTTGTTAGTCTTGAAACATATCCCAAAGAACATACAAAAAAAGAAAGGAGACAATAGGACTTTCAAAAAGACTCATTACCAAAAGAGAGTAAGGGCACATACCAAGACAAACAAAAGAGGAAAGGAGACAAAGGCTTTCAGAAAGGTGCAAGGAAAGTCAAAGTCTTTTGAATTTTGAAAAAGGCTCTAAGTCTTGTGCTTTTCCATCCTTTAGCTGATTTTTCACTCTCCCAAATTAAAAATTTGACCAATCCAAATTGCAAACTGCCATGTCACCAAATTTCCACGTCATCTAAGTGCCACATCATCAATGTTCCCAAAAAAAACTTGAAGCTCAAATTTCAGATTTTAAAGTTTCTTTTCTTTGTTTCGTTAGTTTCATTTCTTGATTCTAGTACTAATTAGCAACTAGTAATTACCTACTAGATTGTGAATTAGTTTTTGAATCCGTTTTTGTCGTGTCTTCGTTATTTGTGTGCTTTTCTCATTTTTAATTCGTCATAACTTTTTGTTTCAAGTTTGTAAGTAGAATTTTCTGTCTTGTGTCTTGAGTCGATCAAACAAGAATCTATTCCGTCTGCCAAGTAGAATTGACATCCTATTGACTACCGGAGTATAAGCAACTTTTAATATTCGCCTCTCTAATTGTGAGGATCACAAAAGTGAGTGAATACGAGTGTTAGTGAGAAGCTTTTACTACTAATCTTGTTTGTTCATTTTGTAGGTTCAAAGGTGATATAAGGGGAATATGTCTTCGATAGCCGGAGATTATTGTGACTACAACATGGGAGACTATGGTTGTAGTGAGGGGTTTTATGGATACAAAGTTGAGGGAGATTGCGGAGGCTATGAAAATAGCCATAATCGAAACTTGGGCAGATTTGAAAGTTACTGTTTTGAGGGAGAAAATGAGGTGAATGAAGTGCCTAGTGCTTATGGTGACTTTGGAGATGATGTAGGACCTCGTGATGGATCATATGATGAAGTTGGGGCATGTGAAGAGTCCTACACTTCTCACTCCAAACCTAGTTTTGGTGTTAGGTATAACCCTTTCGTTGGCAAAGCTTATGAGAGCTATGATGAGAGTACACGTGAGGAGTGTGAAGATTCATATGAGAACCTGTTAGTACTTCTTATCAAGATCAATATAGTGTGAATGGTTATACTAGCTCTAGTGGAGGTTGTTCAACGAGAAGAAGAGGGTATGCATCTCCAAAATCGAGGGGTACTCGTATGCCTTACAATGTTGATCCAAGAAGGAGTGTGCACTCCGGAAAGGTGACCATTTGTGGGATACCGGGCTGCCTCATTGTGTTAAATGATAGGTACTATAGAAACTACATTGTTCCATCCATGGTTGATTACTTGGGGTTATTTTGCGAGCCTTTACTTGTTCCATACTTCTTGGACAGGTTTAAGGTTACCAAGAGGGTAAAAGTTGTCTTCTCCCAATTTAATTACCATGAGGAGGTGTGGTGTGATGTTTTTCCCATAACCTATGGTCATGTGAGCTTAGGCGCCGATTGGTTTGCACAACATAAAGTTCCAAATATGCAAAATTGGCCTAATATTGTAAGAGACCGATGGGGAAATTGCCTCGAGACGTACATTCTGCCCGGGCCGCAAAAAGAAGTTCCTACCTACTCCAATTCGAATTATTATGAGAGACAAAATATTGAGAGGAGTAAAGGAGTGAAAGGTGGTAATCCGAGAGTGGAAAAAGGAGAGGTTGTGTTGAGCGAAGTGAGGGGATTACCACCAAACCGTGCTAATTTTGGTTGTCCTTCTATTTCTATGGACATTTGTGTCGGTACCAACATGGCAAGTGAAGGCGACCAATGTCAAAAGGAAGTTTGCTGCCCAAGCTTATGGAGGATCTTCACCTCACGGCAAGAAAGAGTCTACTCAAGATCTTCAATGTAAAATAGCTAACTCTTATACTTTAATGCATGTGAATGATAATTGTATGGCTAGTAATCCATTGAGTTTGAGTAGTAGCTTACTTATTTATGAGTCTAATGCTTCCTTGCCTCTTGTTGATGATGTACATATTGTGAGTGTGGATACACTAGTTGATCCTATTGATGACGAAATTGACTCCTCTTGTGAGATCAATTTATGTTCACCTAGTGTTTAAGCCTATATGTTGAATGGAAGTACATCATCTTGTGTAATGGGTGTTGATCAACTTGTTTGTGAAAATTGTCCACCACTTGAGTATGTGTGTGATGTGCTTAATAGGACTCAAGTGAGTGAAGTATTTGAAAATGTTGGTCAACAAAGTGAGAATGAACCCGAGAGCTCTTCTTGGGGTAATATTGTGTTTGAAACATCCTTGAAACTTGATATTGATCATTTAGAGAGTGAGGAACTTGCTTGTTCCAAATCTGTCCGTGAGGTAGATCACACTCTTTTTAGGTATAATGTCTTGTTTGAAGAGGATTTAAACACTCCTAATGAACCTAGTGGTGAAAATGATGGTATAGCTTGCCTTGGAAGCTATAGCCTATATGCTAACCCACTATGGTTTGACAACATTCTTCCTAAAGAGGGAAATCTCTTCTTGGAAGATGAGAGTACTCTTAAGGGTAAGGAATGTGTAGTTGCGGAAGCTACTTCTTCTTCTACTTTGTGTGATTTCATTGTTGAGAGTACTCATGGTGATTATTGGGAAACTAGTAGTGAGTACACACATGAGAGCACCTTAGTAGAAGTCGATTTGAGTGATACCTGTCTCTACTCTCTATTTGCTTTGGATGATATGTATGTTATTGTAGAGAGTATGTCATTTAGTTTGGGTGTAGACCATGGGAAAGGGAAGTGTTGTCGAGACCCGTGTCTATGGCCACTTTTCCCATTTGACCCCGGTGCCAATTTTAGAAATGGTGATGTTGGTGCACCAGACTTTTTGCTTGGTCTACATGACAAGAAAAGTGTCACTCTTGATGTATCCTATAACCATATCCTTTGTACATTTTTTATTGAGTTTTTAATATTCCTTTCAAAGGATTCTTGGTTATATTGCAAATATGTGCAACCTTGGCATGTTGAGATGATTTTTTATGCTAACCCTAACCCAACCCTCATGCCTTGAGGAGTTTGTATTTGTTTGTCCTCTCTTCGGTTTTGCAAGGTTTGGATTCGAGGTCGAATCCTTTTCAAGAAGGGAAGGATGATACGGGACAAATGGCCATCTTATCTTTTGAGGACATCTTTGGAGGCCAACATATAGAGGCTCAAGACTTGGTCACTTCAGAATACAAGAACATGCATGGAGGACCCGTTTTGAGCATAACTTAAAGCAATCTCGCGTGTGGAAGATTGCTTGGAGCATTTAAGATTGAGGACTCACGATTTTGGACCTTAATTAAGGGTATTTTGGACATTACACATGGTGTGTTTACACACCATGGCCGCACCTATCATTAAGGGCAAAGTGGTCTTTTTGTCTTCTTTTGTAATACACTATAAATAGGTCATTTTAGCTCATTTCTTGGCAGATTTTGAATGATGAAGAATTGAAAGACATATTTTCTCTCTTTTGAGAGTGTAACACCCTTAGTTGTAGGTCTTGGAAAAGCCATCCCTTAGCATAGGGCTTGGAAAAGCCAATATTGATCTTTGCTTGGAAACGGTAGATCTTGAGGTGAGTTCATTCCCTGGTGGTCACCGTAAGAGTGTTGTTTTTATTATTACATTTATTAGGGGTTTTAGTGTATGATATACACTTGGTTTCTGATTCTTTTCATAAAATTGGCCTCACTATCTATCCTTTACTTTTCTTGTTGTTCACTTGTGTAGTGGACTGTTTTTGGGTTCTTTATGAATCCAAAAATTTATGTTCTTGTTGTCATCTTGTTCTTCACATTTTGTGGCTGTTTTGGGTGTCAAATACACCATTTTTATCTCGTATTGTTGTTGTTGTAGTGAATCCGAGAGTGGTCTCCATCTTGGTCCTCAAATCCTTAAGATTAGTGGACTGTTTTGGAGGGTGTATTGGACTGTTTTGGAGTTGTTTCGTATTTCCCTTGTCTTTCTCGTATCACGGACAGATTTGGAACAAGCAAGTTCCTCACTCTCTAAATAATCAATATCAAATTTCAAGGATGTTTCAAACACAATATTACCCCAAGAAGAGCTCTCGGGTTCATTCTCACTTTGTTGACCAATATTTTCAAATACTTCACTCACTTGAGTCCTATTAAGTACATCACACACATACTCAAGTGGTGGACAATTTTCACAAACAAGTTGATCAACACCCTGATACAAAATCAAACCAACAACACCAAGAGCTTCAAGTAGGCTCGGATTTCAGTCCAACAACACAAGAACAACAAGATAGATAACAATGCTAGTGAATCGAAAAGAGCCCCACACGGCTTCACTAGACTTTAAGATAACAAAATCAACAACAACAACAAGATAAAGAAAGATAGATAACTTGACATATAACATTCAAGAAACTAAGAACCCTAACATCAAGAGAGGACCCTAAGTCTAATGAATATAAACACCAAGTTCTTACGAGGACCAAGAGGCACTCAACGACCTCAAAACCCTTGTTTCTAGCTAAAGAGACAACACAAGTATCCCTCTACTTGTGAGATAATAGGGGCGGCTTCTAAGAGTGGAAGAGAGAGCCGAAATGTTTAGTATCTTTAGGTTACAAAATCAGCTTTCAAAAACTAAGGGATAACTCTCTAACATGTTCTATTTATACTACAAACAAAAGGGGTAAAATGACCCATCCGCCCTTGCTTCTTGTGCCAACCTTGAAGAGTAGTTTATTACACATTAAGACCTCTCTTCACACATAAAAACGTTTAGGTCCTTGGTTGGTTCAATCACCAACTCACACACGGCCATTTGCATGAACAAAGCTTGGAGTTTTTGTAATTCCCGAGCTTGGCTTCGTGTGAAAGGCCATGTACCTGTGGAGGCTGCCCCAACCGTATCATCCTCTCCATCTTGAGAGGAATTTGACCTCAAATTCAGCATTTGGTCATCTTCAACCGCATCCACGAGGGAGAGATCACCAACGTTGAAAGTGTTGTGCACTTGATATTCCGGTGGAAGGTCAATCTTGTAGGCGTTGTCATTGATTCTCTCAAGTACTTGGAAAGGACCATCACCCCTTGGCAGCAATTTGGACTTCCTTTGAGCTGGAAACCGATCCTTTCGAAGATGCACCCACACCCAATCTCCGGGTTCAAGCACAAGTCTTCTTCTCCCTTTGTTTACCCATTTTGCAACCTCTTGGTTCTTCTTTTCAAGCTTGATCCGCACCGTCTCATGCATTTTCTTCATTGCCTCGGCTCTTTTATTTCCATCTAAGCTGGAAATGAGATCACTAGACAAAGGAGTGAGATCTAAAGGGGTAAGGGGATTCAGGCCGTAAACACATTCAAAGGGAGTCATTCCCGTGCTCGAATGTATCACCCGGTTGTATGCAAATTCCACCAAGGGTAGGTGATCTTCCCATGAAGTCAGTTTACCTTTAACCATAGAACGTAGCATAGACCCTAAGGTTCTATTTACTACCTCCGTTTGGCCATCGGTTTGTGGGTGGCAAGACGTGGAGAAAAGTAACTTCGTTCCAAGCCTACCCCACATGGACTTCCAAAAGAGACTTAGGAACTTGGAGTCCCTATCACTCACAATAGTCCTCGGTACCCCGTGAAGCTTTACAACATGTTCAACAAATAATGAAGCTACACTACGAGCATCCTCGGTTTTAGCACATGGAATAAAATGAGCCATTTTAGAGAATCTATCAACAATAACAAAAATGCTATCTCGGCCCTTTCTAGTCCTTGGCAGCCCCAAAACAAAATCCATCGAAATGTCCAACCAAGGTCTAAGGGGAGTAGGGAGTGGGGTGTATAATCCTTGAGGTAGGAGACGAGATTTCGCACTCCGGCAGGCCACGCATTGACTACAAATTTTAGTGACGTCTTTGCGCATTTTGGGCCAATAGAAGTTCTCCTCTAAGATTCCGAGGGTTTTGTCAACCCCAAAGTGCCCCATGAGGCCTCCGTCATGGGCCTCCCTCACAAATAATTCCCTCCAAGAACTAGAAGGAACACACAACCTCCTCCCTTTGAACAAATACCCATCGAACCGAGAGTAGGAGGAATGGTCATTCTCCTTAAGCCAACGGTCCCTTCCCCACTCTTCGCATTCCCTAAAAATAGGAGCAAAGGTAGGATCCTCGAGATACAACAACCGCAAGCTCTCAAAACCCATCAATTTCGAAGACAAGGTAGCAACAAGTACATGCTTCCTAGACAAGGCATCGGCAACAACATTTTCCTTTCCCCTTTTGTAATGAATTACATAAGGGAAAGTCTCGATGAACTCAATCCACTTAGCATGACGCCTATTCAACTTGTCTTGGCTCTTAAGGTGTTTCAACGACTCATGATCCGTTCGTATCACAAACTCCTTAGGCCACAAATAATGTTGCCAATTTCCCAAAGCTCTAACAAGGGCGTACAACTCCAAATCATAAGTTGAGTAATTAAGAGTTGCCCCTTTGAGCTTTTCACTGAAATAAGCAACGGGCTTACCTTCTTGCATCAAAATAGCCCCGATGCCAACCTTACTAGCATCACACTCTACTTCAAACATCTTATCAAAATCGGGCAATTGCAATAAAGGCGCCGAGATGAGCGTAGCTTTCAAGGCTTCAAAAGCCCTAGCCTGCTCATCACCCCATTTAAAGGGTCCGTCCTTTCTAATTACCTCGGTCAAGGGGGCTGCTATGGAACTAAATCCTTTGACAAACCTCCTATAAAAGCTTGCCAACCCGTGGAAACTTCGGATTTCTCCAATAGTTTTAGGGGTCGGCCAACTTCGAATAGAGTCTATCTTGGAATCGTCCACTTCCACACCCCTTGAGCTCACGACAAAACCCAAGAATATAACCTTATCAACACCAAAAGAACACTTCTCCATGTTGGCATACAACTTCTCCTTTCGGAGCACATCAAACACACATCTCAAATGCATTACATGATCATCAATAGAAACTATACACCAACACATCATCAAAGTAAACCACCACAAACTTTCCAATATAAGGCTTCATTACATGATTCATTAGCCTCATAAAGGTGCTAGGAGCATTGGTAAGGCCGAAGGGCATGACCAGCCACTCATATAGACCGAATTTGGTCTTGAATGCGGTCTTCCACTCATCACCGGGTTGCATGCGAATTTGATGATAGCCACTCCTAAGGTCCACTTTAGAAAACAAACAAGATCCGTGGAGCTCATCTAACATATCATCTAGTCTAGGGATTGGATGACGATACCTTATAGTGATTTTGTTGATGGCTCTACAATCGACGCACATGCGCCAAGTTCCGTCCTTCTTCGGTACCAAAAGCACCGGAACAGCACACGGACTCATGCTTTCCTTGATGTATCCCTTGTTGAGAAGCTCCTCAACTTGTCTTTCAAGCTCCTTAGTGTCCATGGGATTTCTCCTATAGGCCGGTTTGTTTGGAAGTTATGAACCCGGCACCAAATCAATTTGGTGCTCAATTCCCCGAAGTGGGGGCAATCCTTGCGGAAGTTCTTGAGGAAATACATCTTCATACTCCTGCAACACACAAGAAATCAAAGGGGAAATGGAAGAATTAGTGGGGTTAGTATTAAAACAATGGGCCAAAAGTAACATCGGCTTGTTTTCATCATGGTCCACGAAGAGTTCTTTCCTCCTAGCCAACATCACTACGTTTTCCATCTCCCTTGTCGTTGGGACAGCCTCGGATGTCCCTACTTCCTCACCTACGGCATTCCCCCCCCTTTTCTCCCTTTTCGGATTCCTTCCCCTTTCCCTTCAACTCTCTCATCTTTTGATGCCACTCATTTACTTGGGAGGGTGAAAGAGGATGAAGTGTGACCTTTCGGCCATCCTTCTCAAGCGTATACCGGTTGGACCTCCCATCGTGTTTAGTAGACCTATCATATTGCCATGGTCTACCTAACAACAAGTGACATGCTTGCATTGGGATCACGTCACAAAGCACTTCATCGTGGTAGTTTCCCACCTTAAACCGAATCATACATTGCCATGTGACCTTTAATTCACCACAATCGTTCAACCATTGTAGCTTGTAAGGACTAGTGTGTAGTGTAGTTGGTAGCTTCAAGAAATTTACCATAGCATGGCTCGCAACATTTGTACAACTACCACTATCAATCACCAAGGTGCACACACTCCCCTTTACAAGACACTTAGTATGGAATAGATTTTCCCTTTGACTCGGGTCATCTATCGCCTTACTAATCATGACACGTCTAACCACAAAGTTTGGAACCACACACTCCCCTTCTTGTGGATAGACATCTTCACTACCATCTACTTCATCATCATTCGGCTCATTTTCAGCTCCCTCTCCATCTTGAGGCTCGGCCTCATCCTCCCCCCTTTCGGAAACCACCTCCTCACCAAGGTAGTACACTTTCCCTTCTCGTAGGATCACATTGCGCCGGTTCAGACATTCATTGGCCTTATGCCCCCAACCTTGGCACTTGAAGCATTGGAACCCCTTTGGGTTGGGATATTTGTGAGCCTCCGGTTTCGGAGGGAATTTAGGGACTGTTTTGGACTCGGGCAGCTTCGTAGGGGCGGGTTGGTCCTTGTTTTTGGGCCAACCCGAGGGGGTTTGTACCCTTGCCTTGAAGGATGATCTCTCCTTAAGTTCCCTTTCAATCTCAAGAGCCGCTTGGAATATACCGTCAATGGTTTCAAATCGGTGAAAGGTCAAATGAGTGGAGATCTCTTTGTTCAACCCACACTTGAACCGGATGATGTCGTGACTGATTTGCTCCCCACGATGATCAAGTTTCAACATGAGTTGTTGGAACTCGTCAAAATAGGCCATCACACTCTTGCCTCCTTGCCGCAAGCCATATAATCTAGCAAGCAACTCATGACGATATCTCTCGGGAAGGTATCGTTGTCTCATCAAATACCTCAACCGATACCAAGGTGGTGGCTGCCCATCAACTAATTCATTACCAAATCGTTTAACATACTCCCACCAAGTGTTAGCATAGCCCTCGAGGTGAGCTATAGCGTAGCAACTCTTCTTTTCTTCCGAGATGTCATTAACTTGGAAAACTTTGTCACAAGCCGATTCCCAAGTTAAGTAGGTCTCGGAGTCACTTTCACCCTTAAAGATGGGTAGGCTCAACTTGATGGTGTTGATGCCTACGTCTCTCTCTTGGTGTCGGTTTCCCCTATCTCCATACCCCCGGTATCTCCTAGGTTCTCCTCGACCCCCTCTTAACTCCTCCTCCCTCATATAAGCATCATCAAAGGCTCCATCTCCTTCATACTCCTCTCTACCGTATCCTTCAAAGTGGGCTGGTCGGCCTTGGCCGTTTTGATTCGGAGGATTTGGAATTTGCGGTCTTTGGGTTAATGGAGCTTGGAATGGAGGGTTCGAATTTAGTGGAGGTACTTGGCGTCCAAATCCCTCTTGTGGAATTGGAGGGGCTTGGAAATGTAGTGGTCTAGTGGGGTCTCGGTTTGGAGGAAAATAGGTAGTTTGGCTTGCGGTATTTAGTGGAGCTTGGGGTGCATTTAGCATTTGGTGGATTGTTTCGGGGGTGATGGTTGTGGAGGAGGTCCTATCATGACCATTGGTAGATACATGTAGAGGAGTAGAAGGACGAGAGTTCCTTTGACTCTCCACTTGTTCTAATCTCCCACTAATAGTCGACACTTCCCCCTTTATTGCTGCCAAGTCCCCTCTCACGGCCCCAAATTCCGAATTCAACCTTTCAAGTGTCCGGGTAACGGCCTCAAGAGTGACCCTCATAGAATCAAGGGCATTAGTATCCACATTATGAGACGTAGCTCCTTCCATTGTCAAGATATTATCCGCTTTAGTTCACCACAAGTTCGTGTTCCACAAGTGTTGTATAATTGGCTAGTAACCGTGAAATTTTTAAGGTATGAGTAAGCTCTTATCCGGAATGGATTCTTGTTTGAAGACTCAAAGAATTCTTGCCGGACTAGAGTCAAAAATCAGCAATTCATTCAAACGAATAAAAGAACTCAAATAATCGTTGACACGAACAAACGGTTCAAGGAACTAGTTGACACCCTAGTAGGAATGTACTAGTTTGTTAATTAGTTCTAGGACCAAGTAAGGGAAACCAAGTATCAACAATTAGCAACCAAAGAATATCCTAAGTTGAGCTTATAGTGACGTGGCAGCATGCAATGGTTCCACACGTTCTTTTTTTTTTTTTTTTTTTGTGTTAATATTCACACAACTTGTTATAGTTTTCAAAGTGTTTTGGTGGGAAAAATAAAATCTTGTAGTATTTCAACCTTTTCAAACTCAAGAAAGTGAGGTTTGGTTGACTAATCCCACAAAACAAGGCTCCTTGAATTAGGGAAAAGTGATTGACAAGACTAGAAGGTGATGGGTGCAAGTTTTTCACAACAACTTTATAGCTTGTCTTACAACTTGAGCACACAACAAGATGAACAAGATGAACAAGTTCAAAAAAATGAACACCTCAACAAACTTCATCAACTTCTTTAGCACATAAACACACAACCACCGATTTTTCTTTTGGTTATCAACAACATAGAACTTTCGGCCACTTCAAGTCACTACACAATGTTCAAGTTTTCAAGCTCAACTTTTGGATCTAGACACCTTAGTGTTGGTGAGAAAGAAACCAACACTAGAAACTCACTAAACAAGGAAAATAACACCTAGATCTAAACATACAACATCATTCTTGGTTTCAACTTTTAATGGACAGATTTTCAGAATTTCTTTTTGGTGTTGTTTGTTTAAGCCTTGAACTAGCCCAAGATGGGTTATGTTGGAACACAACCGGTCTCGCTTTGATACCAAATGATACAAAATCAAACCAACAACACCAAGAGCTTCAAGTAGGCTCGGATTTCAGTCCAACAACACAAGAACAACAAGTTTAAGTTTCGGTTTTTCAGTCCAACAACACAAGAACAACAAGATAGATAACAATGCTAGTGAATCGAAAAGAGCCCCACACGGCTTCACTAGACTTTAAGATAACAAAATCAACAACAACAACAAGATAAAGAAAGATAGATAACTTGACATATAACATTCAAGAAACTAAGAACCCTAACATCAAGAGAGGACCCTAAGTCTAATGAATATAAACACCAAGTTCTTACGAGGACCAAGAGGCACTCAACGACCTCAAAACCCTTGTTTCTAGCCAAAGAGACAACACAAGTATCCCTCTACTTGTGAGATAATAGGGGCGGCTTCTAAGAGTGGAAGAGAGAGCCGAAATGTTTAGTATCTTTAGGTTACAAAATCAGCTTTCAAAAACTAAGGGATAACTCTCTAACATGTTCTATTTATACTACAAACAAAAGGGGTAAAATGACCCATCCGCCCTTGCTTCTTGTGCCAACCTTGAAGAGTAGTTTATTACACATTAAGACCTCTCTTCACACATAAAAACGTTTAGTTCCTTGGTTGGTTCAATCACCAACTCACACACGGCCATTTGCATGAACAAAGCTTGGAGTTTTTGTAATTCCCGAGCTTAACTTCGTGTGAAAGGCCGTGTACCTGTGGAGGCTGCCCCAACCGTATCACACCCATTACAGAAGACGATGTACTTCCATTCAACATATAGGCTTCAACACTAGGTGGACATAAATTGATCTCACAAGAGGAGTCAATTTCGTCATCAATAGGATCAACTAGACACATCCACACTCACAATATTTACATCATCAACAAGAGGCAAGGAATCATTAGACTCATAAATAAGTAAGATACTACTCACACTCAATGGATTACTAGCCATACAATTATCATTCACATGCATTAAAGTGTAAGAGTTAGCTATTTTACTTGAGTAGACTCTTTCTTGCCGTGAGGTGAAGGTCCTCCTTAAGTTTGGGCAGCAACTTCCTTTTGACATTGGTCGCCTTCGCTTGCCATGTTGGTACCTACACAAATGTCCATAGAAATAGAAGGACAACCAAAGTTAGCACGGTTTGGTGGTAATCCCCTCACTTCGCTCAATACAACTTCTTCTTTTTCCACTCTCGGATTACCACCTTTCACTCCCTTACTCCTCTCAATGTTTTGTCTCTCATAATAATTCGAATTGGAGTAGGTAGGAACTTCTTTTTGCAGCCCGGGCAGAATGTACGTCTCGAGGTAATTTCCCCATCTGTCTCTTACAATATTAGGCCAATTTTGCATATTTGGAACTTTATGTTGTGCAAATCGGCACCCAAGCTCACATGACCATAGGTTATGGGAAAAACATCACACCACACCTCCTCATGGTAATTAAATTGGGAGAAGACAACTTTTACCCTCTCGGTAACCTTAAACCTGTCCAAGAAGTATGGAACAAGTAAAGGCTCGCAAAATAACCCCAAGTAATCAACCATGGATGGAACAATGTAGTTTCTATAGTACCTATCATTTAACACAACGAGGAAGCCCGGTATCCCACAAATGGTCACCTTTCTGGAGTGTACACTCCTTCTCAGATCAACATTGTAAAGAACATGTGTACCCCTCGGTTTTGGAGATGCATACCCTTTTCTTCTCATTGGACAACCTACACTATAGCTAGTATAACCATTCACACTATATCGACCTTGATAAGAAGTACTATAAGGTGGAGACTATGAATCTTCACACTCCTCATGTGTACTCGCATCATAGCTCTCATAAGGTTTGCGAACGAAAGGGTTATACCTAACACCAAATCTAGGTTCGGAGTGGGGAGTGCAAGACTCCTCACATGTCCCAACTTCATCATAAGATCCATCACGAGGTCCTACATCATCTCCAAAGTCATCGACCTCGAATCCTGATACGGTTGGGGCAGCCTCCACAGGTACACGGCCTTTCACACGAAGCCAAGCTCGGGAATTACAAAATCTCCAAGCTTTGTTCATGCAAATGGCCGTGTGTAAGTTGGTGATTGAACCAACCAAGGACCTAAACATTTTTATGTGTGAAGAGAGGTCTTAATGTGTAATAAACTACTCTTCAAGGTTGGCACAAGAAGCAAGGGCGGATGGGTCATTTTATGATACGGGATTGACAAGGGGAGCACGAAACAAACACCAAATCAGTCCACTAATCTTAAGGATTCGAGGACCAAGATGGAGACCTCACTCGGATTCGCTACCAACAACAAAAATACAAGATACAAGAGTATATTTTAACACCAAAACAGTACCAAAACGTGATAAACAAGATGAACAACAATAATACAAGTTTCGGATTCAACGAAGACCCCAAAACAGTCCACTACACAACACATACACGATTTGCAAGAAAATAAAGATAGATAGTGAGACCAAGATTATTACAAGATTAAGAACCAAGTGTATTTCAACACTAACCCCTAATGATTGTAACAATCAAAACCACACTCTTACGGTGACCACCAAGGGAATGAACTCGCCTCAAGATCTACCGTTTCCAAGCAAAGATCAATATTGGCTTTTCCAAGCCCTATGCTAAGGGTGACTTTTCCAAGTCCTACAACTAATGGTGTTACACTCTCAAAGAGAGAGAAAAATATGTCTTTCAATTCTTCATCATTCAAAAACTAATGAAAATAAAACTAAGGGGGCCTATTTATAATACATTGCAAATGAAGATAACAAGACCACTTTGCCCTTAATGAGAGGGGCGGCCATGGTGTGTAAATACACCATGTGTAATGTCCAAAATACCCTTAATTAAGGTCCTAAACCGTGAGTCCTCAACCTTAAATTCTCCAAGCAATCTTCCACACGCGAGATTGCTTTAAGTTATGCTCAAAACGGGTCCTCCATGCATGTTCTTGTTTTCTCGAGGTGACCAAGTCTTGAGTCTCTATGTGTTGGCCTCCAAAAATGTCATCAAAAGATAAGATGGCCATTTGTCCCGTATCATCCTCCCCTTCTTGAAAAGGATTCGACCTCGAATCCAAACCTTGCAAAAACCGAGAAGAGGACCAACAAATGCAAACTCCTCATGGCATGAGGGTTAGGGTTAGCATAACAAATCATCTCAACATGCCAAGGTTGCACATATTTGCAATATAACCAAGAATCCTTTGAAAGGAATATTAAAAACTTAATAAAAGATGTACAAAGGATTTGGTTATAGGATACATCAAGAGTGCCACTTTGCTTGTCATGTAGACCAAGCAGCAAGTTTGGTGCACCAACATCACCATTCCTAAATTTGGCACCGGGGTCAAATGGGAAAAGTGGCCATAGACATGGGTCTCGACAACACTTCCCTTTCCCGAGATCTACACCTAAACTAAATGACATACTCTCTACAATAACATACATATCATCCAACTCAAATAGAGAGTAGAGAAAGGTGTCACTCAATTCGACTTCTACTAAGGTGCTCTCATGTGTGTACTCACTACTAGTTTCCCAATAATCACCATGAGTACTCTCAACAATGAAATCACACAAAGTAGAAGAAGAAGTAGCTTCCGCAACTACACATTCCTTACCCTTAAGAGTACTCTCATCTTCCAAGAAGAGATTTCCCTCTTTAGGAGGAATGTTTTCACACCATAGTGGGTTAGCATATAGGCTATAGCTTCCAAGGCAAGCTATACCGTCATTTTCACCACTAGGTTCATTAGGAGTGTTTAAATCATCTTCAAACAAGACATTATTCCTAAAAAGAGTGTGATCTACCTCACGGACAGATTTGGAACAAGAAAGTTCCTCACTCTCTAAATGATCAATATCAAGTTTCAAGGATGTTTCAAACACAATATTACCCCAAGAAGAGCTCTCGGGTTCATTCTCACTTTGTTGACCAACATTTTCAAATATTTCACTCACTTGAGTCCTATTAAGCACATCACACACATACTCAAGTGGTGGGTAATTTTCACACATAAGTTGATCAACACAAATTTCAGAAGATAACGTACTTTCATTCAACATAATTGATACGGGACAAATGGCCATCTTATCTTTTGATGACATTGTTGGAGGCCAACACATAGAGACTCAAGACTTGGTCACCTCGGGAAAACAAGAACATGCATGGAGGACCCGTTTTGAGTGCTACTTAAAGCAATCTCGCGTGTGGAAGATTGCTTGGAGAATTTAAGGTTGAGGACTCACGGTTTTGGACCCTAATTAAGGGTATTTTGGACATTACACATGGTGTATTTACACACCATGGCCGCCCCTCTCATTAAGGGCAAAGTGGTCTTTTGTCTTCTTTGTAATACACTATAAAAAGGCCCCCTTAGTCTTATTTTCATTAGTTTTCAGATTTTTGATAATGAAGAATTGAAAGAAATATCTTCTCTCTTTTGAGAGTGTACACACTTAGTGGTAGGACTTGGAAAAGTCATCTTTAGCATAGGGCTTGGAAAAGCCAATATTGATCTTTGTTTGGAAACGGTAGATCTTGAGGCGAGTTCATTCCCTTGGTGGTCACCGTAAGAGTGTGGTGTTGCTATCGTAAGTTCTAGGGGTCTTTAGATTTAATATATCTTTGGGTTCTTGGGTCTTATTGTAGTTTATGTCTCACTATCTATCTTTATTTTTCTTGCAAATCGTGGACTGTTTTGGGGTCTTTGTTGAATCCGAAACTTGTGTTATTGTTGTTCATCTTGTTCATCACGTTTTGTGGCTGTTTTGGGTGTCAAATACACCATTGTTATCTCGTATTGTTGTTGTTGTAGTGAATCCGAGAGTGGTCTCCATCTTGGTCCTCAAATCCTTAAGATTAGTGGACTGTTTTTGGAGAGTGTGTGGACTGTTTTGAGACAATTCTTGTGTTCCTTGGAATTCTTGTATCATTTGGTATCAAAGCATGGCTTGATCTTGTTCCTACAAGATCAATCTTGGGCTTGCTTGTTAGAAATATAAACAAAAAAAAAAAATTGTTGAAAAGCTGAAAATTTCAGAAAAAAAATTGCAATCTATCCATTGTTGTTGTCTTGGCCGAAATTGTGTTCTTAGCCGAGATTTGTTCTTGAGTCTAGGTCTAGAAGTCTTTTACTTGTCTTGTGTGTTTGTAGTGTTAGTTTTGTTCCTCACTAACACTTTGAGTCGATCCAAACTTGAGCTTGAATTGTTAATATTGTTGTTGTGAACAAAGTGTGGCCGATTGGATGTTGTTGTTCTAGCCTTGACCGAGTTGAAGGCCTTGTGTTGTGGTGTTGTTGTAGATCTTGAAAAGAGTATTGTTGTTGTTCTTGAAGTTCTTCACAACCTTCATCTCTTGTTAAAAAAAAAAAAAAAAAAAAAAACTGAAATGCAACACCAAAGAGACTTGGCCGTTGTTGGTTTTGTAATCTTGGCCGTGTGAAAACATTATTATCTTGTTTTGGCCTTGTGGCTTTCATATTGTTGTTGTTATAAGCTTGGCCACGTGTTATTGTTGTTAATTGGTGGATTGAGAACCATTTTGTTGAAGGTGTAGTTGTCTTGGCCAAGTGTTGGAGATATTGTTATTGTGGAATTTGGGAGTGGCCGTGTGAAAAATTGTTGGTGTTCTTGGAGATTATTGTTGTAGTTCTTGGTATTGTTGTTGTTGTTCTTGATGTTCATCACCACCTTCATATATTGTGGAAGATAAAGTGAATGTTAAATCTAAAAAGTTGAAGGAAAAGGGTGTATCATTTGTTAGTCTTGAAAGACACTACAACCAACAAAGACCTATCAATCAAGTCTCAACCACTTTCCAACACTTTTCCATGATTTACGGATCCATGTTTTAAGGAGAAGTACAATAAAGTCAAGTCTTGAAAACTTGAAATTGAAAAGGGCTCCAAGACTTGTTTGAATTTCCCTCCTTAAACAAATTCCACCAAAGTCCAAATTGAAAAATTGACCAAGACTTGAAATTGGACAACAAAAGTGTGTGGGACCGAAACCAATACGTGACTGCCATGTCATCACTGCTACTGTTCACGCAATATTTTCGAGCTCAAAATTTTAGATTCTTAGTTTCATCTTATTGTTTCATTAGTTTCATGTCTTGATTCTAGAATTAATTAACAACTAGTAATCACCTACTTAGTTGTAGATTAATTATTGAATCCGTTTCTTCGTGTCTTCGTTGTTTGTGTGCTTTTCTCATTTTTAACTCGTAGTAACTTCTTTGTTTCAAGTTCGTAAGTGAATTTTATTTTTGTGTCTTGAGTCGATCAAACAAGAATCTATTCCGGCCGCCAAGTAGAATTGACATCCTATTGACTACCGGAGTATAAGCAACTTTCAATATTCGCCGCTCCAATTGTGAGGATCACAAAGGTGAGTGTATACGAGTGTTGGTGAGGAGCTTTACTACTAATCTTGTTTGTTCATTTTGTAGGTTTAAAGGGTGATATAAGGGCTCATGTCTTCGATAGCCGGGGATTATTGTGACTACAACATGGGAGACTATGATTGTAGTGAAGGGTTTTATGGCTACGAAGTTGAGGGAGATTGCGGAGGCTATGAAAATAGCCATACTCGAGACTTGGGCAGATTTGAAAGTTACTGTTTTAAGGGAGAAAATGAGGTGAATGAAGTGCCTAGTGCTTATGGTAACTTTGGAGATGATGTAGGGCCTAGTGATGGATCTTGTGATGATGTTGGGGCATGTGAGGAGTCTTACACTTCTTACTCCGAACCTAGATTTGGTGTTAGGTATAACCCTTTTGTTTGCAAAGCTTATGAGAGCTATGATGAGGGTACACGTGAGGAGTATGAAGATCCATATTCTCCCCCTTGTAGTACTTCTTATCAAAGTCGATATAGTGTGAATGGTTATACTAGCTCTAGCGGAGGTTGTCCAATGAGAAGAAGAGGATATGCATCTCCAAAACTAAGGGGTACTCGTATGCCTTACAATGTAGATCCAAGAAGGAGTGTACACTCCGGAAAGGTGACTATTTGTGGGATACCGGGCTGCCTTATGGTGTTGAATGATAGGTACTATGGAAACTACATTTTTCCGTCCATGGTTGATCACTTGGGGTTATTGCGAGAACCTTTACTTGTTCCATACTACTTGGGCGAGTTCAAGGTTACCGAGAGGGTAAAAGTTGTCTTCTCCCAATTTGATTACCATGAGGAGGTGTGGTGCGATGTTTTCTCCTTAACCTACGGTCATATGAGCTTGGGTGCCGATTGGTTTGCACGACATCAAGTTCCTAACGTGAAAAATTGGCCTAATATTGTAAGAGACCGATGGGGAAATTGCCTCGAGACGTACATTCTGCCCGGGCCGCAAAAAGAAGTTCCTACCTACTCCAATTCAAATTATTATGAGAGACAAAAGATTGAGAGGAGTAAGGGAGTGAAAGGTGGTAATCCGAGAGAGGAAAAAGGAGAGGTTGTGTTGAGCGAAGTGAGGGGATTACCACCAAACCGTGCTAACATTGGTTGTCCTTCCATTTCTAAGGAAATTTGTGTAGGTACCAACATGGTAAGCGAAGGCGAACAATGCCAAAAGGAAGTTGCTGCCCAAGCTTGTGGAGGACCTTCACCTCACGGCAAGGAAGAGTCTACTCAAGATCTTAAAGGTAAAATAGCTAACTCTTACACTTTAGTGCATGTGAATGACAATTGTGTGGCTAGTAAGCCATTGAGTGTGAGTAGTAGCTTACTTATTTATGAGTCTAATGATTCCTTGCCTCTTGTTGATGATGTACATATTGAGAGTTTGGATACACTAGTTGATCCTATTGATGACGAAATTGACTCTTCTTGTAAGATCAATTTATGTCCACCTAGTGTTGAAGCTTATATGTTGAACGGAAGTACATCGTCTTGTGTAATTGGTGTTGATCAACTTGTTGGTGAAAATTGTTCCCCACTTGAGTATGTGTGTGATGTGCTTAATAGGACTCAAGTGAGTGAAGTATTTAAAAATGTTGGTCAACAAAGTGGGGGTGAACCCGAGATCTCTTCTTGGGGTAATCTTGTGTTTGGAACATCCTTGAAACTTGATATTGATCATTTAGAGTGCGAGGAACTTGCTTATTCCAAATCTGTCCGTGAGGTAGATCACACTCTCTTTAGGTGTAATGTCTTGTTTGAAGATGATTTAAACACTTCTAATGAACCTAGTGGTGAAAATGACGGTATAGCTTGCCTTGGAAGCTATAGCCTATATGCTAACCCACTATGGTGTGACAACATTCCTCCTAAAGAGGGAAATCTCTTCTTGGAAGATGAGAGTACTCTTAAGGGTAAGGAATGTGTAGTTGCGGAAGCTACTCCTTCTTCTACTTTGTGTGATTTCTTTGTTGAGAGTACTCATAGTGATTATTGGGAAACTAGTAGTGAGTACACACATGAGAGCACCCTAGTAGAAGTCGATTTGAGTGATACCTTTCTCTACTCTCTATTTGATTTGGATGATATGTATGTTATTATAGAGAGTATGTCATTTAGTTTAGGTGTAGACCACGGGAAAGGGAAGTGTTGTCGAGACCCGTGTCTATGGCCACTTTTCCCATTTGACCCCGGTGCCAAATTTAGAAATGGTGATGTTGGTGCACCAAACTTGTTGCTTGGTCAACATGACAAGCAAAGTGTTACTTTTGATGTATCCTATAACCAAATCCTTTGCACATCTTTTATTGAGTTTTTAATATTCATTTCAAAGGATTCTTGGTTATATTGCAAATATGTGCAACCTTGGCATGTTGAGATGATTTGTAATGCTAACCCTAACCCTCATGCCATGAGGAATTTGTATTTGTTTGTCCTCTCTTCGGTTTTGCAAGGTTTGGATTCGAGGTCGAATCCTTTTCAAGAAGGGGAGGATGATACGGGACAAATGGCCATCTTATCTTTTGATGACATTGTTGGAGGCCAACACATAGAGACTCAAGACTTGGTCACCTCGGGAAAACAAGAACATGCATGGAGGACCCGTTTTGAGTGCTACTTAAAGCAATCTCGCGTGTGGAAGATTGCTTGGAGAATTTAAGGTTGAGGACTCACGGTTTTGGACCCTAATTAAGGGTATTTTGGACATTACACATGGTGTATTTACACACCATGGCCGCCCCTCTCATTAAGGGCAAAGTGGTCTTTTGTCTTCTTTGTAATACACTATAAAAAGGCCCCCTTAGTCTTATTTTCATTAGTTTTCAGATTTTTGATAATGAAGAATTGAAAGAAATATCTTCTCTCTTTTGAGAGTGTACACACTTAGTGGTAGGACTTGGAAAAGTCATCTTTAGCATAGGGCTTGGAAAAGCCAATATTGATCTTTGTTTGGAAACGGTAGATCTTGAGGCGAGTTCATTCCCTTGGTGGTCACCGTAAGAGTGTGGTGTTGCTATCGTAAGTTCTAGGGGTCTTTAGATTTAATATATCTTTGGGTTCTTGGGTCTTATTGTAGTTTATGTCTCACTATCTATCTTTATTTTTCTTGCAAATCGTGGACTGTTTTGGGGTCTTTGTTGAATCCGAAACTTGTGTTATTGTTGTTCATCTTGTTCATCACGTTTTGTGGCTGTTTTGGGTGTCAAATACACCATTGTTATCTCGTATTGTTGTTGTTGTAGTGAATCCGAGAGTGGTCTCCATCTTGGTCCTCAAATCCTTAAGATTAGTGGACTGTTTTTGGAGAGTGTGTGGACTGTTTTGAGACAATTCTTGTGTTCCTTGGAATTCTTGTATCAATAATGGTTTCAACACTAGGTGGACATAAATCGATCTTACAAGAAGAGTCTATTCGGTCATCAATAGGATCAACTAGTGTATCCACACTCACAACATGTACATCATCATCAAGTGGCAAAGAAACAATACACTCACATATAGGCAAGCTACAACTCACACTCAATGGGCTACTAGCCGCACAATTATCAGTCACATGTACAAAAGTGTAAGAGTTTGCCATTTTACCTTGAAGTCCTTGAGTAGATTCTTCTTTGTCATGGTGTGAAGGTCCTACAAAGGTTTGGGCAGCAACTTCCCTTTGGCATTGTTCTTCTTCGCTTGCCATGTTGGTACCTACACAAATGTCCTTAGAAATAGAAGGACAACCAATGTTAGTATAGTTTGGTGGTAATCCCCTCACTTCGCTCAACACAACCTCTCCTTTTTCCACTCTCGGATTACCACCTTTCACTCCCTTACTCCTCTCAATCTTTTGTCTCTCATAATAAGTTGAATTGGAGTAGGTAGGAACTTCTTTTTGCGGCCCGGGCAGAATGTACGTCTCAAGGCAATTTCCCCATCGGTCTCTTATAATATTAGGCCAATTTTGCATATTTGGAACTTTATGTTGTGCAAACCAATCGGCGCCCAAGCTCACATAACCATAGGTTATGGGAAAAACATCACACCACACCTCCTCATGGTAATTAAATTGGGAGAAGACAACCTTTACCCTCTCGGTAACCTTAAACCCGTCCAAGAAGTATGGAACAAGTAAAGGCTCGCAAAATAACCCCAAGTAATCAACCATGGATGGAACAATGTAGTTTCTATAGTACCTATCATTTAACACAACGTGGCAGCCCGGTATCCCACAAATGGTCACCTTTCCGGAGTGTACACTCCTTCTCGGATCAACATTGTAAAGCACATGAGTACCCCTCGGTTTTGGAGATGCATACTCTCTTCTTCTCATTGGAAAACCTACACTATTGCTAGTATAACCATTCACACTATATCGACCTTGATAAGAAGTACTACAAGGTGGAGAATATGAATCTTCACACTCCTCACGTGTACTCTCATCATAGCTCTCATAAGGTTTGCGAACGAAAGGGTTATACCTAACACCAAATCTAGGTTCGGAGTGGGGAGTGCGAGACTCCTCACATGTCCCAACTTCATCATAAGATCCATCACGAGGTCCTACATCATCTCCAAAGTCACCATAAGCACTAGGCACTTCATTCACCTCATTTTCTCCCTCAAAACAGTAACTTTCAAATCTGCCTATGTTTTGATCATGACTATTTTCATAGCCTCCGCAATCTCCCTCAACTTCGTAGCCATAAAAACCCTCACTACAATCATAGTCTCCCATATTGTAGTCACAATAATCCCCGGCTATCGAAGTCATGTTCCCCTTATATCACCCTTTAAACCTACAAAATGAACAAACAAGATTAGTAGTAAAGCTCCTCAACAACACTCGATACACTCACCTTTGTGATTCTCACAATTGGAGCGGCGAATATTGAAAGTTGCTTATACTCCGGTAGTCAATAGGATGTCAATTCTACTTGGCGGCCGGAATATATTCTTGTTTGATCGACTCAAGACACAACACAAAATCTACTTACGAACTTGAAACAAAGAAGTTACTACGAGTTAAAAAATGAGAAAAGCACACAAACAACGAAGACACGAAGAAACGGATTCAATAATTAATCTACAACTAAGTAGGTGATTACTAGTTGTTAATTAATTCTAGAATCAAGACATGAAACTAATGAAACAATAAGATGAAACTAAGAATCTAAAATTTTGAGCTCGGAAATATTGCGTGAACAGTAGCAGTGATGACATGGCAGTCACGTATTGGTTTCGGTCCCACACAACTTTTGTTGTCCAACTTCAAGTCTTGGTCAATTTTTCAATTTGGACTTTGGTGGAATTTGTTTAAGGAGGGAAATTCAAACAAGTCTTGGAGCCCTTTTCAATTTCAAGTTTTCAAGACTTGACTTTATTGTACTTCTCCTTAAAACATGGATCCGTAAATCATGGAAAAGTGTTGGAAAGTGGTTGAGACTTGATTGATAGGTCTTTGTTGGTTGTAGTGTCTTTCAAGACTAACACATAATACACCCTTTTCCTTCAACTTTTTAGATTTAACATTCACTTTTATCTTCAACAATATATGAAGGTGGTGATGAACATCAAGAACAACAACAACAACACCAAGAACTACAACAATAATCTCCAAGAACACCAACAATTTTCACACGGCCACTCCCAAATTCCACAATAACAATATCTCCAACACTTGGCCAAGACAACTACACCTTCAACAAAATGGTTCTCGATCCACCAATTAACAACAATATCACGTGGCCAAGCTTATAACAACAACAAGATGAAAGCCACAAGGCCAACTCCAAGATAATAATGTTTTCACACGGCCAAGATTACAAAACCAACAACGGCCAAGTCTCTTTGGTGTTGCATTTTTTTTTTTTTAACAAGAGATGAAGGTTGTGAAGAACTTCAAGAACAACAACAATACTCTTTTCAAGATCTACAACAACACCACAACACAAGGCCTTCAACTCGGTCAAGGCTCTACAACAACATCCAATCGGCCACACTTTGTCACAACAACAATATTAACAATTCAAGCTCAAGTTTAGATCTAGACTCAAAGTGTTAGTGGACAAGAAAACTAACACTAGAAACAACAAAACAAACAAGAACACTACTAAATTTAGTCACACCACAAACAAATCTCGACCAAGACACAACAAGAACACAATTTTGGCCAAGAACACAAACACGGACAGATTGCTATTTTTCTAGAAATTTCAGTTTTTAACACTTTTTTTTTTTTTTATTTTCTAACAAGAAAGCCCAAGATTGATCTTGTAGGAACAAGATCAAGCCATGCTTTGATACCAAATGATACGGGATTGACAAGGGGAGCACGAAACAAACACCAAATCAGTCCACTAATCTTAAGGATTCGAGGACCAAGATGGAGACCTCACTCGGATTCGCTACCAACAACAAGAATACAAGATACAAGAGTATATTTTAACACCAAAACAGTACCAAAACGTGATGAACAAGATGAACAACAATAATACAAGTTTCGGATTCAACGAAGACCCCAAAACAGTCCACTACACAACACATACACGATTTGCAAGAAAATAAAGATAGATAGTGAGACCAAGATTATTACAAGATTAAGAACCAAGTGTATTTCAACACTAACCCCTAATGATTGTAACAATCAAAACCACACTCTTACGGTGACCACCAAGGGAATGAACTCGCCTCAAGATCTACCGTTTCCAAGCAAAGATCAATATTGGCTTTTCCAAGCCCTATGCTAAGGGTGACTTTTCCAAGTCCTACAACTAATGGTGTTACACTCTCAAAGAGAGAGAAAAATATGTCTTTCAATTCTTCATCATTCAAAAACTAATGAAAATAAGACTAAGGGGGCCTATTTATAATACATTGCAAATGAAGATAACAAGACCACTTTGCCCTTAATGAGAGGGGCGGCCATGGTGTGTAAATACACCATGTGTAATGTCCAAAATACCCTTAATTAAGATCCTAAACCGTGAGTCCTCAACCTTAAATTCTCCAAGCAATCTTCCACACGCGAGATTGCTTTAAGTTATGCTCAAAACGGGTCCTCCATGCATGTTCTTGTTTTCTCGAGGTGACCAAGTCTTGAGTCTCTATGTGATACAAGAAATCCAAGGAACACAAGAATTGTCTCAAAACAGTCCACACACACTCCAAAAACAGTCCACTAATCTTAAGGATTTGAGGACCAAGATGGAGACCACTCTCGGATTCACTACAACAACAACAATACGAGATAACAATGGTGTATTTGACACCCAAAACAGCCACAAAACGTGATGAACAAGATGAACAACAACAATACAAGTTTCGGATTCAACAAAGACCCCAAAACAGTCCACGATTTGCAAGAAAAATAAAGATAGATAGTGAGACATAAACTACAATAAGACCCAAGAACCCAAAGATATATTAAATCTAAAGACCCCTAGAACTTACGATAGCAACACCACACTCTTACGGTGACCACCAAGGGAATGACTCGCCTCAAGATCTACCGTTTCCAAACAAAGATCAATATTGGCTTTTCCAAGCCCTATGCTAAAGATGACTTTTCCAAGTCCTACCACTAAGTGTGTTACACTCTCAAAAGAGAGAGAATATGTTTTCAATTCTTCATTCTCCAAAATCTGAAAACTAATGAAAATAAGACTAAGGGGGCCTATTTATAGTGTATTACAAATAAGACAAAAGACCACTTTGCCCTTAATGAGAGGGGCGGCCATGGTGTGTAAATACACCATGTGTAATGTCCAAAATACCCTTAATTAGGGTCCAAAACCGTGAGTCCTCAACCTTAAATTCTCCAAGCAATCTTCCACACGCGAGATTGCTTTAAGTAGCACTCAAAACGGGTCCTCCATGCATGTTCTTGTTTTCCCGAGGTGACCAAGTCTTGAGTCTCTATGTGTTGGCCTCCAACAATGTCATCAAAAGATAAGATGGCCATTTGTCCCGTATCATCCTCCCCTTCTTGAAAAGGATTCGACCTCGAATCCAAACCTTGCAAAACCGAAGAGAGGACAAACAAATACAAATTCCTCATGGCATGAGGGTTAGGGTTAGCATTACAAATCATCTCAACATGCCAAGGTTGCACATATTTGCAATATAACCAAGAATCCTTTGAAATGAATATTAAAAACTCAATAAAAGATGTGCAAAGGATTTGGTTATAGGATACATCAAAAGTAACACTTTGCTTGTCATGTTGACCAAGCAACAAGTTTGGTGCACCAACATCACCATTTCTAAATTTGGCACCGGGGTCAAATGGGAAAAGTGGCCATAGACACGGGTCTCGACAACACTTCCCTTTCCCGTGGTCTACACCTAAACTAAATGACATACTCTCTACAATAACATACATATCATCCAAATCAAATAGAGAGTAGAGAAAGGTATCACTCAAATCGACTTCTACTAAGGTGCTCTCATGTGTGTACTCACTACTAGTTTCCCAATAATCACTATGAGTACTCTCAACAAAGAAATCACACAAAGTAGAAGAAGGAGTAGCTTCCGCAACTACACATTCCTTACCCTTAAGAGTACTCTCATCTTCCAAGAAGAGATTTCCCTCTTTAGGAGGAATGTTGTCACACCATAGTGGGTTAGCATATAGGCTATAGCTTCCAAGGCAAGCTATACCGTCATTTTCACCACTAGGTTCATTAGAAGTGTTTAAATCATCTTCAAACAAGACATTACACCTAAAGAGAGTGTGATCTACCTCACGGACAGATTTGGAATAAGCAAGTTCCTCGCACTCTAAATGATCAATATCAAGTTTCAAGGATGTTCCAAACACAAGATTACCCCAAGAAGAGATCTCGGGTTCACCCCCACTTTGTTGACCAACATTTTTAAATACTTCACTCACTTGAGTCCTATTAAGCACATCACACACATACTCAAGTGGGGAACAATTTTCACCAACAAGTTGATCAACACCAATTACACAAGACGATGTACTTCCGTTCAACATATAAGCTTCAACACTAGGTGGACATAAATTGATCTTACAAGAAGAGTCAATTTCGTCATCAATAGGATCAACTAGTGTATCCAAACTCTCAATATGTACATCATCAACAAGAGGCAAGGAATCATTAGACTCATAAATAAGTAAGCTACTACTCACACTCAATGGCTTACTAGCCACACAATTGTCATTCACATGCACTAAAGTGTAAGAGTTAGCTATTTTACCTTTAAGATCTTGAGTAGACTCTTCCTTGCCGTGAGGTGAAGGTCCTCCACAAGCTTGGGCAGCAACTTCCTTTTGGCATTGTTCGCCTTCGCTTGCCATGTTGGTACCTACACAAATGTCCTTAGAAATGGAAGGACAACCAATGTTAGCACGGTTTGGTGGTAATCCCCTCACTTCGCTCAACACAACCTCTCCTTTTTCCACTCTCGGATTACCACCTTTCACTCCCTTACTCCTCTCAATCTTTTGTCTCTCATAATAATTTGAATTGGAGTAGGTAGGAACTTCTTTTTGCGGCCCGGGCAGAATGTACGTCTCGAGGCAATTTCCCCATCGGTCTCTTACAATATTGGGCCAATTTTTCACGTTAGGAACTTGATGTCGTGCAAACCAATCGGCACCCAAGCTCATATGACCGTAGGTTAAGGAGAAAACATCGCACCACACCTCCTCATGGTAATCAAATTGGGAGAAGACAACTTTTACCCTCTCGGTAACCTTGAACTCGCCCAAGTAGTATGGAACAAGTAAAGGTTCTCGCAATAACCCCAAGTGATCAACCATGGACGGGAAAATGTAGTTTCCATAGTACCTATCATTCAACACCATAAGGCAGCCCGGTATCCCACAAATAGTCACCTTTCCGGAGTGTACACTCCTTCTTGGATCTACATTGTAAGGCATACGAGTACCCCTTAGTTTTGGAGATGCATATCCTCTTCTTCTCATTGGACAACCTCCACTAGAGCTAGTATAACCATTCACACTATATCGACTTTGATAAGAAGTACTACAAGGTGGAGAATATGGATCTTCATACTCCTCACGTGTACCCTCATCATAGTTCTCATAGGCTTTGCAAACAAAAGGGTTATACCTAACACCAAATCTAGGTTCGGAGTAAGAAGTGTAAGACTCCTCACATGCCCCAACATCATCATAAGATCCATCACGAGGTCCTACGTCATCTCCAAAGTTACTATAAGCACTAGGCACTTCATTCACCTCATTTTCTCCCTTAAAACAGTAACTTTCAAATCTGCCCAAGTCTCGATCATGGCTATTTTCATAGCCTCCGCAATCTCCCTCAACTTCGTAGCCATAAAACCCTTCACTACAATCATAGTCTCCCATGTTGTAGTCACAATAATCCCCGGCTATCGAAGACATGTTCCCCTTATATCACCCTTTAAACCTACAAAATGAACAAACAAGATTAGTAGTAAAGCTCCTCACCAACACTCGTATACACTCACCTTTGTGATCCTCACAATTGGAGCGGCGAATATTGAAAGTTGCGCATACTCCGGTAGTCAATAGGATGTCAATTCTACTTGGCGGCCGGAATAGATTCTTGTTTGATCGACTCAAGACACAAAAATAAAATTCACTTACGAACTTGAAACAAAGAAGTTACTACGAGTTAAAAATGAGAAAAGCACACAAACAACGAAGACACGAAGAAACGGATTCAATAATTAATCTACAACTAAGTAGGTGATTACTAGTTGTTAATTAATTCTAGAATCAAGACATGAAACTAATGAAACAATAAGATGAAACTAAGAATCTAAAATTTTGAGCTCGGAAATATTGCGTGAACAGTAGCAGTGATGACATGGCAGTCACGTATTGGTGTCGGTCCCACACAACCTTTGTTGTCCAATTTCAAGTGTTGGTCAATTTTTTTCAATTTGGACTTTGGTGGAATTTGTTTAAGGAGGGAAATTCAAACAAGTCTTGGAGCCCTTTTCAATTTCAAGTTTTCAAGACTTGACTTTATTGTACTTCTCCTTAAAACATGGATCCGTAAATCATGGAAAAGTGTTGGAAAGTGGTTGAGACTTGATTGATAGGTCTTTGTTGGTTGTAGTGTCTTTCAAGACTAACAAATAATACACCTTTTTCCTTCAACTTTTTGGATTTAGCATTCACTTTATCTTCAACAATATATGAAGGTGGTGATGAACATCAAGAACAACAACAACAACAACAAGAACTACAACAATAATCTTCAAGAACACCAACAATTTTTCACACGGCCAACTCCAATCCACAATAACAATATCTCCAACACTTGGCCAAGACAACTACAACTTCAACAAAATGGTTTTCAATCCACCAATTAACAACAATATCACGTGGCCAAGCTTATAACAACAACAAGATGAAAACCACAAGGCCAAAACAGTTCACCACAACAAGGTCAACAATCTCACGGCTAAGACCACAAGGATAGCAACAACAATCGACTAAGTCCCCTTTGTGTTGTGTTTTCGATTTTACAAATGGTGAAAGGTGTGATGAACAACAAGAATACAACAACAACCTTTCAAGATCTACAACACCACCACAACACAAGGCCTTCAACTCGGTCAAGGCTAGAACAACAACAACATCCAATCGGCCACACTTGTTCACAACAATAATATTAACAATTCAAGCTCAAGTTTGGATCGACTCAAAGTGTTAGTGAGGAACAAAACTAACACTACAAACACACAAGACAAGTAAAATACTCCTAGACCTAGACTCAAGAACAAATCTCGGCCAAGAACACCACAAGAACACAATTTCGGCCAAGACAACAACAATGGACAGATTGCAATTTTTCTGAAATTTTCAGATTTCAACTTTTTTTTTTTTTTTTTTTTTGTAGTTTTCAAGTCTCAAGCCCAAGATTGATCTTGTTAGAACAAAATCAAAGATGGCTTTGATACCAAATGATACAAGAAATCCAAGGAACACAAGAATTGTCTCAAAACAGTCCACACACACTCCAAAAACAGTCCACTAATCTTAAGGATTTGAGGACCAAGATGGAGACCACTCTCGGATTCACTACAACAACAACAATACGAGATAACAATGGTGTATTTGACACCCAAAACAGCCACAAAACGTGATGAACAAGATGAACAACAACAATACAAGTTTCGGATTCAACAAAGACCCCAAAACAGTCCACGATTTGCAAGAAAAATAAAGATAGATAGTGAGACATAAACTACAATAAGACCCAAGAACCCAAAGATATATTAAATCTAAAGACCCCTAGAACTTACGATAGCAACACCACACTCTTACGGTGACCACCAAGGGAATGACTCGCCTCAAGATCTACCGTTTCCAAACAAAGATCAATATTGGCTTTTCCAAGCCCTATGCTAAAGATGACTTTTCCAAGTCCTACCACTAAGTGTGTTACACTCTCAAAAGAGAGAGAATATGTTTTCAATTCTTCATTCTCCAAAATCTGAAAACTAATGAAAATAAGACTAAGGGGGCCTATTTATAGTGTATTACAAATAAGACAAAAGACCACTTTGCCCTTAATGAGAGGGGCGGCCATGGTGTGTAAATACACCATGTGTAATGTCCAAAATACCCTTAATTAGGGTCCAAAACCGTGAGTCCTCAACCTTAAATTCTCCAAGCAATCTTCCACACGCGAGATTGCTTTAAGTAGCACTCAAAACGGGTCCTCCATGCATGTTCTTGTTTTCCCGAGGTGACCAAGTCTTGAGTCTCTATGTGTTGGCCTCCAACAATGTCATCAAAAGATAAGATGGCCATTTGTCCCGTATCACTATGTGTTGGCCTCCAAAAATGTCATCAAAAGATAAGATGGCCATTTGTCCCGTATCATTTTACCCCTTTTGTTTGTAGTATAAATAGAACATGTTAGAGAGTTATCCCTTAGTTTTTGAAAGCTGATTTTGTAACCTAAAGATACTAAACATTTCGGCTCTCTCTTCCACTCTTAGAAGCCGCCCCTATTATCTCACAAGTAGAGGGATACTTGTGTTGTCTCTTTGGCTAGAAACAAGGGTTTTGAGGTCGTTGAGTGCCTCTTGGTCCTCGTAAGAACTTGGTGTTTATATTCATTAGACTTAGGGTCCTCTCTTGATGTTAGGGTTCTTAGTTTCTTGAATGTTATATGTCAAGTTATCTATCTTTCTTTATCTTGTTGTTGTTGTTGATTTTGTTATCTTAAAGTCTAGTGAAGCCGTGTGGGGCTCTTTTCGATTCACTAGCATTGTTATCTATCTTGTTGTTCTTGTGTTTTGGACTGAAAAACCGAAACTTAAACTTGTTGTTCTTGTGTTGTTGGACTGAAATCCGAGCCTACTTGAAGCTCTTGGTGTTGTTGGTTTGATTTTGTATCAAATCCATACCTTGCAAATCAAGAGAAGACAAACAAGCACGCATCCTCATGATATGAGGGCTTAGGGTTAGCCAAAATAACACATCAAGCCTTGCCATGATGGATTTAACCTAACTAGGCATTTCAGCTTCATTAGTCATTGTACCCATCAAGATCTACTAAGTAAACAACACGAAAATATCAAACACATTAAAGATTAGCAAAAATCAGTCCACAATTCATCACAAAACAGTCCACAATACGTCTCAAAATAGTCCACAATCCCTCACTTTCACTCTATTGGCCTTACAAGTGTTGATAACTCGCTTATAATCCAATGAGGTTACTTGGTCCCAATTGTGGCTTGAGATCGGAGTAGATTTTTATTTGAAACGACTCAAATAAGTAATGTACGAACTTGAACCAAAAAAGATACTACGACTCAAAAAAAGAAAAGGACACAACAAACATAACACAAAGAACGTACACAAAACTAACTTACAAGCTAGTAGGGTATTACTAGGTTGTCAATTAGTGTCGAGCAAACAAACAAAACTAGGAAATAATAAAATGAAACTAAGAAATCTAAAATTTGAACTCAAAAATGTTGTGTGAACAGTACTTTAGTGACGTGGAAGTCCACTATTGGCCTCGAGTTTTTATCAAAATTTTATTTCCCAATTTCAAGTCTTGATCAATATACAATTTGGAATTGGTCGATTTGGTTAATGGAGGGAAAAGTGGTCTTTGAGCCTTTTTGTTCAAATTTCAAAAGCAAAACTTGACTTCTTTGAACTTTCTCCATGAAACAAGGTCCTTAAATCAAGAAAAAGTAGATGAAAAGTCATTGAAGTGATAGGGACAAGTCTTTCACTAACAACTACTACAAGCTTGTCTTCCACCTTTTTAGATCTAGTTTGCACTTTAAACACAACAAGTCCAAGAACAACAACAATTTCAGTTTCCAACTCCATTATGATACGGGCGTACAAAGCTGTCCAATACTTTCTCGACCATTCACACGAAGCCAAGCTAGGGAGTTACAAAAACTACAAGCCATGTTCATGCAAATGGCTGCGTGTGAGTTGGTACTTGATCCGCCAAAGAGCTTTAACGTTTTTAAGTGTGAAAATGAGCCTTGAAGTATAATAAATTACACTCTAAGGGCACCCCATGACTGAAGGGTAGGAAGGTCATTTGTCCTTCATTTTGTGTGTAATATAAATAGATGCTATTAGGGTTATTTTCAGTACTTAGTTCATTCTTCATATTTCACAACAACAAGTCTTGTAACATTGAATATTTCTCTCTCTCTTGTTCTTAAGAGTAGAACCTGAAATCTGTCCAACAAGTGTAGTTACACTTGTGTTGTTTCTTAGCTAGAAACTTGAGATCTTGAGGTTCATGAGTTCCTCTTGATCTAAGTAAGAACTTGGTACTGAAATCTTTTGGTCTTAGGGTCCTTTCTTCAAGTTAGGATTCATAGATTCTAAGATATCTTTGTGTCAAGTTACTATCTTTTATTTTGTACTCTTGAAACTTTGCAGTAACTTAGTGAAGCCGTGTGGGGTTGATTTTTGATTCACTATAGTTACTGCCATTTGTTGTTCTTGTTATTAACATTGTACTCTTTGTAATCTATCATCTTGTGTTGTTGAACCATTGTTTAATGTTAATGTTATCTTCTTGTTCTCCTTGTGTAGCTACTATTTTGGTGTTGGTATTCCTTAAAAATTTCGTGATTGTTGTTGTCTTCACATATTGGAGTTGTTATCTTCAAGCTCTCGGAATTGTAGTGTGTTTGGATTGATTTTAAGGCAGATTTGATACGCTCCAAGTTAGTAGTGTATCATTTGGCATCAAAGACATCTTTGATTTTGTTCTAACAAGATCAATCTTGGGCTTGAGACCTGAAAACTACAAAAAAAAAAACTGAAATCTAAAAATTCCAGAAATAGTCAAATCTGCTACCTTTGTGTTCTTGGCCAAAAATTGTGATGTGTTGTTATATGGGCCGAGATTTTCTTGTTTTTTTGGCTAGATCTTGAAGTATTTTGCTTGTCTAGAGTGTTTCTAGTGTTGTTTCTTTCTCACCAACACTAAAGGTGTCAAGATCTAAAGATTGAGCTTATAATATTGACCATAGTTATGGTGCCTTGTGGCTGGCTGTTTGTTGTTACTTCTTTTTGACAATTGGTGGTGTTGTGTTGTGTTTTTGAAGAAGTTGTTGTTGAGTTGTTGAAGGTTGTTGTGGTGTTTATCAAGTTCTTCATCTTTTCTTACAACTTTAGACAACCAAAAAGTATGATATAAATTCAAGAGTTGAAGCTGAAAATTGTAAAGCATGTTGTGAGAAGCCTTGAACCCATCATTTCTAAGACTAAGCTTCTACTTTTCAGCAACTTTTTCTTATTTCAAGAACCTAGTGTTGTGTGACAAGATACCTTTTCTTATTTCAAGAACCTTGTTGTCACGCCTCAAATCCTATTGGGGCAGACAGGCACCCGTAGCCGTAAAGGCCCGAGAGAACCAATTCATAACCTTATACTTCCCATGCATGTAACTGTAACAACCAAATGTTCTGACAACATAATATTATGCATCGATGAAATTAACTACACATACACTCCTAAAACTGATATGTACAGCACTTGGCCGGTAGGGCCACCATGTCTAAAATCAGGACACTACCATAACTTTACATTAGTCTACAAAGCCTCTAGAAGATACATAGACTTAGTCAGGGTCGGGACAAACCCCCGCCCTACTCTTGACTTACTGTACAATACCAAAATATATGGAGTAGACTCGGAAAGCCCCGAATCAACCTGGAGCTCACCAATAGTCCTTGAACAACCTGCGCTCCTACTAGTGAGTTGTATGAGCTGAAGTGCCTCGGCCTGCAGCATGAAATGCAGGTCCCCCGTGAGGGACGTCAGTACAAAAATATGTACTGAATATGTAAGGTAGAAAGTAGCAACACACTTGATACAAAAGCTCAATAGAAATCCAATACAAGTGTATAAGGAGTACTAGTAGACCACCTTAATAAATACTTGTGGGACAAGGTACATTACATTCGTTCTTCATTTTACCTTCTTACTTCATAATCTTTGTAATCCATATAATGCAAATGACCAGCTGATCAGTGGTAAAAAGATAAATTAGGATCGGCCCATGCTAGGCTTACGCCCCTGAGCTGCCACCTATATAAAGATTGGGATCGGCCCATGCTAGGCTTATGCCCCTGAGCTGCCACCCACAAATAAAGGTATCGAGATCGGCCCATGCTAGGCAAGTGCCCCTGAGCTGCCACTCATCATTTTACAGATTTGCATTACTTAGTTTATTTAGCCTTTGAGATTGTTACTTTGGTGGTCATCACATTATGGTACCTTGAACCAGTAATACGCTAATAAGAGACATGTAAATAGACACTTAATGCAACAACAATGAGGTAGGGAGCTGTTGGCACACAAATAAAGTGTTTAGGAGCTGAAATAACACATGGGTCTTATTTGAACAAACAGAGAACTCCTGAAATTTTCTAGTGAAGATAGACGCGCAATTTAATAATAAGCACGTATTGAGGTGTTCTAATGCGTTAGAGAGTGGGAACAAGGTCATTGGATACATGGAGTTTAATATGCTACCATTATGTATCACTTTGTTATAAGTATGCCTTACATACCTAGTTATTTGACTCCAAAACTAGCCCGACTTGACTTCTCGCCTCTTAGATTACTTATCTACAATAGAATATATGGTAAACTAGTATTAGTAACCAATAAACACATTTGAGGTACTTAATTTCACCCAAAACAGTAACCGGGCAGCAACTATTACTCTATCAAACAAGGGTGTTATTTTAACCCTTTTTCTTCCCTCCAATTACACCCACATACCATATAGGTTCTTATAAGGTTCACCAAAACCACCTCGACTTCATTACACATTCCAAACAATACGCAAAATAGATTGGACAGCAAGCATTAGTTCGGTGGTGTATCACCACATCTTTCTTCTATAATTCATTACAAACTCATCACACCTTTATCCAACTTCAACCTGGCAGCCCATAACATACACATACAAAACAGTCCACAAAACAGTCCCAAACCACTTTTATTATAGCAATCAATTATTGAACTCTTCATCTCTTGAGTTCTCAATAACAAGACATCCATAATCCCCTCTCAAATCCATATATAAGAAAAATAAAATGGGGCAGTCACCTTACCTCAATTCAGCAACTTATTCTTTTAACCGAACTCTTCAAGAGCTTGAACTTTCCTTAACACTTAAACCAAAGAAGAAGAAAAAAAGTTCCTCAATAACAAGGAAACATGAACAAACAGCTTGTTCTATAATCAGCCATATACTTATAGTCAAACACTTATAACTTGTTTCCCTAATCTCCCATGAGATAATTAAACAAAACCTTAAGTGTTTTTCACTTACCTTGGGCTGCAAAGGGGAGGGTTTCTTCAAGAACCCTAGAAGGAAAAATAGGGCTGCTGCTCTTGTTGTTTTTGAGAGAGTAGAGAGATTTATTGAAATATACTCCTTTTTTGTGACTTAAAAGTGAAGTAAAATGACCAGCAACTTGGCCTTTTAAAGGCCCTATCTTGTCCACCTCCTTAGCTGCATTTTGGACCATAAAATTGGTCAAATTGGTCCAAGTAGGTGATGCACCTACTTAAGGGTCCAAGCAGCTGAAACTTCAAAGTAGGTGATGCACCTACTTGCATAATTTCTTGTTGGGCTCAATTATATTTGGGCCTTGGCAGATTGGTGTGTTGGGCCACTTACCCATTTTCTTTCTTTTTTGTTCGATTTGGCCCAAATGAGTATATTAGCATAGACCCAAATCTGATCCATAGCCATGGGTCCATTAATTTGGTTCAAACAACTTAAGTAGGTGACTCACCTACTAGCTTAAATAAGTCAAGCAAGCACCTCAATATTTTGCTCCATTTTCAGCTTCTAATCCCTTTAGTCTAACCTTCAACTTATACACACTTGGTCACTTTAAACTTTAGATTCAAATACTAGCTTACGATTCCAAGTTTAAATAGTTATCTTAACGTTAACTTAGTCGCACCACACTAAACTATACGGGCAGCCTCTATAATTCCATCTACACCATTAATAATTGTATAACAAATCTCATCTGTTACCTATACCATATGACCATACCAGGTTTCATATAATTAGAATAAGTACAAGCAAGATACGGGATGTTACATCCTTCCCCCCTTAGAAACATTCGTCCTCGAATGTTAGCATAACTGTCCAACCAAAGCAAGTTCAAGACTAAGTTAATATCCTTATTACCATATAGTACCTATATATTTTACTCTTACTAGTTATTGTTCCAATTCAGCATCTTGGACTTTTTCTTCGTCTTTGAACAAATGGGGGTACTTGGATTTCATCGCTTCTTCAGCTTCCCACGTGATCTCTTCTACTTGTTGGTTCCTCCAAAGCACTTTTACAGAAGCTATTTCTTTATTCCTCAACTTCTTAACCTGTCGATCTAGAATAGCAATAGGTATTTCCTCATAAGTGAGATCTTCACTAATTTGTACATCTTCAGTAGGGGTAATATGAGATGAATCTCCAATGCACTTTCTAAGCATTGAGACGTGAAATACCGGATGAACTGTTGAGAGCTCTTGGGGTAGATCTAATTCATAAGCAGCTTGTCCAAACCTCCGAGTAATCTGGTATGGGCCTATATAACGTGGACTTAATTTTCCTTTCTTACCAAATCTCATAACCCCCTTCATTGGTGATACCTTCAAGAATACCCAATCACCTATAGCAAACTCTAGCCCCCTTCTCCTAACATCCGCATATGACTTATGTCTGCTTTGGGCTGTTTCTAGTCGCTGTTGGATCACCTTAACCTTTTCCATAGCTTGATGAACAAGATCTGGCCCGAATAAGGTAGTTTCACCCGCTTCAAACCATCCAATGGGTGATCTACACTTTCTTCCATACAAAGCTTCATATGGTGACATTTTGATACTTGAATGATAGCTATTGTTGTAGGCGAACTCGATGAGAGGTAGATGATCATCCCAACTACCTTTAAAGTCCAATACACAAGCTCGTAGCATATCTTCAAGTGTTTGAATGGTATGTTCTGCTTGTCCATCCGTTTGAGGGTGAAAAGTTGTACTTAGATTCACTTGTGTCCCCAAATTTCTCTGAAAAGACTTCCAAAAATTTGCAGTAAATTGAGCTCCTCGATCCGATATAATAGAGATTAGAACTCCATGTAGTCGAACTATCTCCTTAATATATAACTTGGCATATTCTTCAACTGTGTAAGTGGTCCTAACCGGTAGAAAGTGTGCTGATTTGGTAAGCCTATCAACTATCACCCATATGGAATCAAACCTTCGAAATGTACGAGGCAAACCAGTGACGAAATCCATGTTGATCATGTCCCACTTCCATATTGGAAGATCCATACATTGCATATAACCCCCGGGCTTTTGGTGCTCTACTTTAACTCTTTGACAATTTGGACATTCGGCTACAAATTTTGCAATGTTCTTCTTCATGTCACCCCACCAATACATCCCTCTCAAATCATGGTACATTTTTGTTGACCCTGGATGGATAGAATACCTTGAATGATGTGCTTCTGTCATAATCCTCTTTCTTAGCCCGTCTACATCAGGTACACACAATCTGTTTTGGCACCGCAGTACCCCTTCTTGCGTAAGCTCAAATGCCTTTGTCATACCACATTGCACATTTTCCTTAAGCCGTAATAAAATAGGATCTGCATATTGCTTCTCTTTTACTTCAGTTATTAGTGAAGATTCTGCTGTATTATGCACAATAAACCCTTCATCTGGAGTTTCAAGAAGACGAACCCCCAAATTGGCTAACTGGTGTAGATCCTTAGTCATCCCTTGTCTTTCTATAGATGGCTCCATAGCTTTGCGACTTAACGCATCTGCCACCACATTTGCTTTTCCCGGATGATATAAGATATCAACATCATAGTCTTTTAATAATTCAAGCCATCTTCGCTGCCTCAAATTCAAGTCCTTCTGATTAAAGATATACTGCAAACTCTTGTGGTCAGTGTATATGTCAACATGAATCCCGTACAGGTAGTGACGCCATATCTTTAAGGCAAATATAACCGCTGCTAGCTCCAGATCATGTGTTGGATAAATTCTCTCATGTGGCCGCAATTGTCTCGAGGCATATGCTATGACTTTACCATGCTGCATCAATACACACCCTAACCCAATTCTTGAAGCATCACAATACACTGCATACCCCTCTGTGCCTTCTGGAAGCACCAATACGGGTGTAGAAGTCAACTTATTCTTCAGATCTTGGAAACTTCTTTCGTATGCATTATTCCATTGAAACTTGGATGCTTTGTGTGTTAGCTTTGTTAAAGGTGCAGAAATTGAAGAAAATCCTTCCACAAACCTTCTGTAATAACCTGTCAACCCAAGGAAACTACGAACCTCTGTAGGCGTTATAGGTCTTGGCCAGTTCTTCACGGCTTCTATCTTTTGAGTATCAACCTTTATTCCTTCATCAGATACAATATGACCTAAGAATGCCACAGATTTTAACCAAAACTCACATTTAGAGAACTTTGCAAATAGCTTACGATCACGAAGAATCTGCAACACCTGTCGTAAGTGATTGGCATGGTCCTCATTTGATCTCGAATAAACCAGAATATCATCTATAAAAACTATCACAAACACATCCAAGTATGGCTTGAACACCCTATTCATCAAATCCATAAAAGCTGCAGGTGCATTAGTTAGCCCAAAGGACATGACTAGGAACTCGTAATGACCGTACCGTGTTCGAAAAGCTGTCTTGGGTATGTCATTCTCTTTGACCCTCATTTGGTGGTAACCAGATCTTAAATCAATCTTTGAAAACCACTTGGCGCCTTGCAACTGATCAAATAAGTCATCAATTCTCGGAAGGGGATATTTGTTCTTAATAGTCACCTTGTTCAGTTGTCTATAGTCAATACACATTCTTAACGAGCCATCCTTCTTACGCACAAATAACACTGGTGCGCCCCAAGGGGAGACACTAGGCCTTATGAATCCTTTTTCTAGCAAGTCTTTCAATTGCTCTTTCAACTCCCGTAATTCTGCCGGGGCCATTCTATACGGAGGAATTGAGATTGGTTGAGTACCTGGGATCACATCAATACCAAACTCCACTTCTCGTTCTGGAGGCAAACCCGGAAGATCTTCAGGAAATACATCGGGAAATTCACTTACCACTGGAATAGTTGGAAGAGTTGGTGTCTCCGCATTTGTATCCTTCACTCTAACCAGATGACATATGTAACCCTTGGAAATCATCTTTTTCGCCTTAAAATAAGAAATAAATTTGCCTCTTGGCGCACCAATATTACCTCTCCATTCTAGGACTGCCTCCCTTGGAAAATGGAAACACACCCTCTTAGTTCGGCAATCTAATGTGGCATAACAAGAAGCCAACCAATCCATACCCATTATAGCATCAAAATCTACCATTTCTAACTCAACTAGGTCAGCCATTGTATCACGACCGCAAATAGTTATCTTAACGTTAACTTAGTCGCACCACACTAAACTATACGGGCAGCCTCTATAATTCCATCTACACCATTAATAATTGTATAACAAATCTCATCCGTTACCTATACCATATGACCATACCAGGTTCCATATAATTAGAATAAGTACAAGCAAGATACGGGATGTTACATCCCGTGAAGGAAAAATAGGGCTGCTGCTCTTGTTGTTTTTGAGAGAGTAGAGAGATTTGTTGAAATATACTCCTTTTTTGTGACTTAAAAGTGAAGTAAAATGACCAGCAACTTGGCCTTTTAAAGGCCCTATCTTGTCCACCTCCTTAGCTGCATTTTGGACCATAAAATTGGTCAAATTGGTCCAAGTAGGTGATGCACCTACTTAAGGGTCCAAGCAGCTGAAACTTCAAAGTAGGTGATGCACCTACTTGCATAATTTCTTGTTGGGCTCAATTATATTTGGGCCTTGGCAGATTGGTGTGTTGGGTCACTTACCCATTTTCTTTCTTTTTTTGTTCAATTTGGCCCAAATGAGTATATTAGCATAGACCCAAATCTGATCCATAGCCATGGGTCCATTTTAGGGGCAGACAGGCACCCGTAGCCGTAAAGGCCCGAGAGAACCAATTCATAACCTTATACTTCCCATGCATGTAACTGTAACAACCAAATGTTCTGACAACATAATATTATGCATCGATGAAATTAACTACACATACACTCCTAAAACTGATATGTACAGCACTTGGCCGGTAGGGCCACCATGTCTAAAATCAGGACACTACCATAACTTTACATTAGTCTACAAAGCCTCTAGAAGATACATAGACTTAGTCAGGGTCGGGACAAACCCCCGCCCTACTCTTGACTTACTGTACAATACCAAAATATATGGAGTAGACTCGGAAAGCCCCGAATCAACCTGGAGCTCACCAATAGTCCTTGAACAACCTGCGCTCCTACTAGTGAGTTGTATGAGCTGAAGTGCCTCGGCCTGCAGCATGAAATGCAGGTCCCCCGTGAGGGACGTCAGTACAAAAATATGTACTGAATATGTAAGGTAGAAAGTAGCAACACACTTGATACAAAAGCTCAATAGAAATCCAATACAAGTGTATAAGGAGTACTAGTAGACCACCTTAATAAATACTTGTGGGACAAGGTACATTACATTCGTTCTTCATTTTACCTTCTTACTTCATAATCTTTGTAATCCATATAATGCAAATGACCAGCTGATCAGTGGTAAAAAGATAAATTAGGATCGGCCCATGCTAGGCTTACGCCCCTGAGCTGCCACCTATATAAAGATTGGGATCGGCCCATGCTAGGCTTATGCCCTTGAGCTGCCACCCACAAATAAAGGTATCGAGATCGGCCCATGCTAGGCAAGTGCCCCTGAGCTGCCACTCATCATTTTACAGATTTGCATTACTTAGTTTATTTAGCCTTTGAGATTGTTACTTTGGTGGTCATCACATTATGGTACCTTGAACCAGTAATACGCTAATAAGAGACATGTAAATAGACACTTAATGCAACAACAATGAGGTAGGGAGCTGTTGGCACACAAATAAAGTGTTTAGGAGCTGAAATAACACATGGGTCTTATTTGAACAAACAGAGAACTCCTGAAATTTTCTAGTGAAGATAGACGCGTAATTTAATAATAAGCACGTATTGAGGTGTTCTAATGCGTTAGAGAGTGGGAACAAGGTCATTGGATACATGGAGTTTAATATGCTACCATTATGTATCACTTTGTTATAAGTATGCCTTACATACCTAGTTATTTGACTCCAAAACTAGCCCGACTTGACTTCTCGCCTCTTAGATTACTTATCTACAATAGAATATATGGTAAACTAGTATTAGTAACCAATAAACACATTTGAGGTACTTAATTTCACCCAAAACAGTAACCGGGCAGCAACTATTACTCTATCAAACAAGGGTGTTATTTTAACCCTTTTTCTTCCCTCCAATTACACCCACATACCATATAGGTTCTTATAAGGTTCACCAAAACCACCTCGACTTCATTACACATTCCAAACAATACGCAAAATAGATTGGACAGCAAGCATTAGTTCGGTGGTGTATCACCACATCTTTCTTCTATAATTCATTACAAACTCATCACACCTTTATCCAACTTCAACCTGGCAGCCCATAACATACACATACAAAACAGTCCACAAAACAGTCCCAAACCACTTTTATTATAGCAATCAATTATTGAACTCTTCATCTCTTGAGTTCTCAATAACAAGACATCCATAATCCCCTCTCAAATCCATATATAAGAAAAATAAAATGGGGCAGTCACCTTACCTCAATTCAGCAACTTATTCTTTTAACCGAACTCTTCAAGAGCTTGAACTTTCCTTAACACTTAAACCAAAGAAGAAGAAAAAAAGTTCCTCAATAACAAGGAAACATGAACAAACAGCTTGTTCTATAATCAGCCATATACTTATAGTCAAACACTTATAACTTGTTTCCCTAATCTCCCATGAGATAATTAAACAAAACCTTAAGTGTTTTTCACTTACCTTGGGCTGCAAAGGGGAGGGTTTCTTCAAGAACCCTAGAAGGAAAAATAGGGCTGCTGCTCTTGTTGTTTTTGAGAGAGTAGAGAGATTTGTTGAAATATACTCCTTTTTTGTGACTTAAAAGTGAAGTAAAATGACCAGCAACTTGGCCTTTTAAAGGCCCTATCTTGTCCACCTCCTTAGCTGCATTTTGGACCATAAAATTGGTCAAATTGGTCCAAGTAGGTGATGCACCTACTTAAGGGTCCAAGCAGCTGAAACTTCAAAGTAGGTGATGCACCTACTTGCATAATTTCTTGTTGGGCTCAATTATATTTGGGCCTTGGCAGATTGGTGTGTTGGGTCACTTACCCATTTTCTTTCTTTTTTGTTCGATTTGGCCCAAATGAGTATATTAGCATAGACCCAAATCTGATCCATAGCCATGGGTCCATTAATTTGGTTCAAACAACTTAAGTAGGTGACTCACCTACTAGCTTAAATAAGTCAAGCAAGCACCTCAATATTTTGCTCCATTTTCAGCTTCTAATCCCTTTAGTCTAACCTTCAACTTATACACACTTGGTCACTTTAAACTTTAGATTCAAATACTAGCTTACGATTCCAAGTTTAAATAGTTATCTTAACGTTAACTTAGTCGCACCACACTAAACTATACGGGCAGCCTCTATAACTCCATCTACACCATTAATAATTGTATAACAAATCTCATCCGTTACCTATACCATATGACCATACCAGGTTCCATATAATTAGAATAAGTACAAGCAAGATACGGGATGTTACACTTGTGTTGTGGGACAAGTACTTTTTCTTATTTCAAGAACCTAGTGTTGTGGGACAAGGTACTTTTCTTATTTCAAGATTTATGTTTTCCCTCCAAGACTAATTGTCATCCTTTCCAAATTGTGTAAAGATTTAAATTTCAGAATTGGTGCTTAAATTGTGTGGGATCAAGACCAATTGCATGCTGCCACGTCACCCATTTGCTACTGTTCACGTCACCCATTGGCTACTGTTCACATCATTAATAAGCTCAAATTTAGTTTTTCTAGTTTCTAATTGTTGATTCTTAGTTTCATTACTTGGTTCTAGAACTAATTAACATGCTAGTACACTCCTACTAGGTTGTCAATTAGTCCTTTTGAATTCTCTTGTTCGTGTCCACGTTTAGTTGGGTGCTTTTATTCATTTGAATACGTTGTAACTTCTTAACTCCAGTTCGTCGAGAATTCTTTGAGTTTCAGACAAGAATCCACTCCGGACAAGAGCTTTACTCATATCTTAAGGATTCACGATTACTAGCCAATCTACAACATTTGTGGAGCTCAAGTGTGAGTGAACCGGGAGAGTGTGAGTGAGGAGAGGTTATACGCTAACTTGTTTCCTGATTATGTAGGTAACACCTTGACATGGAAGGAAGCACATCCCAAAGTGGGGGTACTACTGAACAAGACACTAGAAGGCCACACTTGAGGCCATTACCAGAAGTTTAGAGAGGTTGAACACGGAAGTTGGGGCAATGAGGGGAGATTTGACTACGATAAGTGGGAGATTGGAGCAAGTGGAGAGTCAAAGGAACTCTCGTCCATCCACTCCTTATCATATTCCTTCAAGTGGGCATGAAAGAACTTCATCCACAACTATCTCACCAGAAACATTGCACCAAATAATGAATCCACCTCTAGCCCCACTAAATGCCACAAATCATACCACTACTTTTCCTCCAAACCAAGAAGCGAATAGACCACGCCATTCCCAAACTCCTCCAATTCCACAAGAAGGATGTAGCCATCCATTACCTCCACAAAATCTGAATGTACCTTACCAAACTCCACCAAATCAAAGACCACCACCTCCACAAATCCCAATGCCTCCAAATCAGATTCCAAATCACCAAAACTGACCAGCTCACTTTGAGGAACATGGTAGAGAGGAGTATGATGGATATGGAGCCTTTGATGATGCTTACATGAGAGAGGAGGAGCTAAGAAGGGGCCGTGTTGATCCAAGGAGGTACCGAGGGTATGGAGAAATGGGAAATCGACACCAAGAAAGAGACGTAGGCATAAATACCATCAAATTGAGCTTACCTATCTTTAAAGGTGAAAGTGACCCCGAGGCCTACTTAGCATGGGAATCATCTTGTAACAAAGTTTTTCAAGTTAATGATATCTCGGAAGAAAAGAAAAGTTGGTATGCCATAGCTCATTTTGAGGGTTATGCCAACACTTGGTGGGAGTACGTCAAGCGTTTTGGTGATGAATTAGTTGATGGGCAGCCACCACCTTGGTTTCGGTTAAGGTACTTGATGAGGCAACGGTACCTTCTCGAGAGTTATCGCCATGAATTACTTGCTAGATTATACAACTTACGTCAAGGCAATAAAAGTGTGATGGCATATTATGATGAGTTTCAACAACTCATGTTGAAGCTTGATCATCGTGGGGAACAAATCAGTCATGACATCATCCGGTTCAAGTGTGGGTTGAACAAAGAGATCTCCACTCATTTGATGCTTCACAAATTTGATACCGTTGAAGGTATTTTCCAAGTGGCTCTTGAGATTGAAAGGGATCTTAAAGAGAGATCGTCGCTCAAGGCAAGGGGACAATCCATCTCGGGTTGGCCTAGAAGCAAGGACGTGGTTCAATCCTCTTCTGGTTGGCCCAAAAACAAGGACCAACCCGCCACTACAAGGCTGCCCGAGCCCAAAACAGTCCACAAAATTCCTCTAAAACAAGAAGTTCACAAGTATCCAAACCCAAAAGGATTCCAATGTTTCAAGTGCCAAGGTTGGGGACATAAATCCAATGAATGTCCAAATCGATGCAACATGATACTACGGGAAGGGAAATTGTATTACCTTGGTGAGGAGGTGGGTCTTGAAAAAGAGGAGGATGAGGCCGAGCCTCAAGATGGAGAGGAAACTGGAAATAGGCCACTTGATGATGATGATGATGGTGAAGTTATTTACCCACAAGAAGGGGAGTGTGTTATTCTGATACGGGACAAATGGCCATATTATATTTTGATGACATCTTTGGAGGCCAACATATAGAGGATCAAGACTTGGTCACCTCGAGAATACAAGAACATGCATGGAGAACCTGTTTTGAGCATAACTTAAAGAAATCTCGCGTGTGGAAGATTGCTTGGATCATTTAAGATTGAGGACTCACGGTTTTGGACCTTAATTAAGGGCATTTTGGACATTACACATGGTGACACACCATGGCCGCACCTATCATTAAGGGAAAGGTGGTCTTTTTATCTTCTTTTGTAATACACTATAAATAGGTCATTTTAGCTCATTTCTTGTAGATTTTGAAGGATGAAGAATTGAAAGACATAACTTCTCTCTTTTGAGAGTGTAACACCCTTAGTTGTAGGACTTGGAAAAGTCATCCTTAGCATAGGGCTTGGAAAAGCCAATATTGATCTTTGCTTGGAAACGGTAGATCTTGAGGCGAGTTCATTCCCTTGGTGGTCACCATAAGAGTGTGGTTTTGATTGTTACATTCATTAGGGGTTAGTGTTGAAATACACTTGGTTCTTAATTTTGTAATAATCTTGGTCTCACTATCTATCTTTATTTTTCTTGCAAATCGTGTATGTGTTGTGTAGTGGACTGTTTTGGGGTCTTCGTTGAATCCGAAACTTGTATTATTGTTGTTCATCTTGTTCATCACGTTTTGTAACTGTTTTGGTGTTAAAATATACTCTTGTATCTTGTATTCTTGTTGTTGGTAGCGAATCCGAGTGAGGTCTCCATCTTGGTCCTCGAATCCTTAAGATTAGTGGACTGATTTGGTGTTTGTTTCGTGCTTCCCTTGTCAATCCCGTATCATATTCCAAACTCTGTAGTTAGACGCGCTATGATTAGTAAGGCAATAGACGACCCTAGCTAAAGGGAAAATCTATTCCATACTAAATGCCTTGTAAAGGGGAATGTGTGCACTTTGGTGATTGATAGTGGTAGTTGTGCGAATGTCGTTAGTGTCGCTATGGTGAACTTTCTGAAATTACCAACTACACTTCATACTAGCCCTTACAAGTTGCAATGGTTGAACGAATGCGGTGAATTGAAGGTCATGAGGCAATGTGTAATACGGTTTAAGGTAGGGAACTACCAAGACGAAGTGCTTTGTGATGTGATACCAATGCAAGCATGTCATTTGTTGTTAGGTAGACCTTGGCAATATGATAGGTCTACCAAACATGATGGGAGGACCAACCGATATTCACTTGAGAAGGATGGTCGAAAGGTCACTCTTTATCCTCTTTTGCCATCACAAGTGAATGAATTACATCAAAAGATGAGGGAGTTGAAGGAGAAGGGAAAGAAACCCGAAAGTGGTGAAAAAGAGAAGAGAAAGAAACCCGAAAGTGGTGAAAAGGAGGGGAAAACCGTGGGTGGGGCAGTAGGGATTTCCGGGACTGCCTCAACATCAAATGGGCAAGAAAACATGGTGATGTTGGCTAGAAAGAAGGAACTCTTCTTGGATTATGATGTGGACATGCCGATGCTTCTTTTGGCTCATTGTTTTAATACTAACCCCACTAATTCTTCTATTTCTCCTTTGATTTCTTGTGTGTTGCAGGATTATGAAGATGTATTTCCCAAAGAACTCCCGCAAGGATTGCCCCCGCTTCGGGGAATTGAGCATCAAATTGACTTTGTGCCGGGCTCACAATTGCCAAATAAGCCGGCTTACAGAAGCAACCCTACGGACACCAAAGAATTGCAGCGTCAAGTTGAGGAACTCCTCAACAAAGGGTATATCAAGGAGAGCATAAGTCCGTGTGCGGTTCCTGTGCTACTGGTGCCTAAGAAAGACGGAACATGGCGTATGTGTGTGGACTGTCGAGCCATCAATAAGATTACGGTAAAATATCGTCACCCTATCCCTAGGTTAGATGATATGCTTGATGAATTGAATGGTTCGTGTTTATTTTCCAAGATTGATTTAAGGAGTGTCTATCACCAAATAAGAATGCAACCCGGTGATGAATGGAAAACCGCCTTCAAGACTAAATTTGGTCTCTATGAATGGATGGTTATGCCATTCGGCCTAACAAATGCTCCAAGTACTTTCATGAGGTTAATGAATTGTCACACCCCAAATCCCATTGGAGTGGACTGGCACCCGTAGCCGAGGAGGCCCGGGAGAACCCGTTCATAACCTATACTTTCACATTTACATTACTTATGAAAATTAGAAATTTGGGCAGCACTTCGTTGTAAATAGAAGAAAACAGTACCTGTATCAGCCCAGCAGACACGCATAAATATATATATGAACAGTAATTGGCCGTCAGAGCCATCACGTCTATCAACTAAACACTCCTATGGCTGTACAATATGTCTACAAAAGCCTCTACATAGATACACAACTGAGTTGGGGTCGGGACAAACTCCCGCCCATAAAAGACTTTTATACAAATACCAAAGGTACATATAGAGACGACTTGGGATGCCCCGAAACAACTGGAGCTCACCACTAACAATAGAATGTCCTGGCTCTTACTGCGGAGGTGTACGACCTGAAGTACCTGTTCCTGCAGGCATGAATGCAGGTCCCCCGTGAGGGACGTCAGTACGGAAATATGTACTGAGTATGTAAGGCAGGGAGTATCAAGATGAGATACAAAAGATCAACAGAACCCAGATACCAGTGAATAAACAGTATGAGTAGAGAATAAACAGTATGAGTAGACCACACTTAAAAGAACTGATGGGATACCTGCACATTACTTTCATATCATTACTTCCCGTAATCCTTATCAATACATAACATATGTCATACAATGGCCAACTGATCAGTGGTACTAATACAATACATCAGGGACCACCCCTGGAATAGCATATATACATAATCTTTATAATACAATGGCCAACTGATCAGTGGTACTAATACAATACATCATATCATCAATTTAAAATACAGACATTCCATTTCTTAATTCAATTAATCTTTGAGATTGGTTACTTTGTGGTCACACTTTATGGAACTTGAAACCATGATACCTCAATAGGAAAAACATGTAAATAGGTAATCAATATCGTGAAGATGAAGTAGAGAATCATGGTTACCTCATTAAACCATTTCGGAGTCAACAATAGTATATGGACATTTTTTTGACTAGCCGGACATCTTAAAAGTGAAAACAAGTTCAATTGGTAGTGTCGAAGATCATATGATGTTATTATGCGTCATGTGTCGTAGGACAATGTTGGAAGCTTACTTGAGAGTGCCATGGGTCATTATTCATGCCAAAGATTAGATAGAGTATGTCTTACATACCTTGATATAACCACTTCAATACAAGTGACTTCCCGTACTCTTCGAACACTTATCTACAATAAGTCATTTGTGGCAAACTAGTATTAGCAACCAAACCTTACCATTTAGGTATTAACTTCACCAAATAATGTCTAGGAAGTAATCCTTTAGCTCATCAATAAGAGTACTACATACATCCTCTTATACTCTTATTACATTCACATATCATGCATTTTCATGAAATATCCCTCAACATCACTCTTAGCCTTTATTTCCCTTCTTAATCACCATCCAATACCAACATGATCACTAGGCATACATAACCACTAATATAATGATATATCACCACAATTCATCCTCCATGATCCAATACAGCAACTTCCATAATTTACTACTAACAATTTATACACAACAAGTCATAACTATGTTTCTAGTTATCTTCCTGTTATCAAGACAATACTCATAATCCTTTATAAATACTTATTCATGGATAAGAATCAAGAATAAACAATATTCATACCTTAACAATGAACTCTTGTATTTAGAATCCTCCTTACATAACCATGGGGTGCTTCTCGAAGCTTTCGAGATGGTGAACACAACTACGGAACCAATTTGAATTTTCTACGGTTGAATCTTGAGTTATTTGGGATTTTTGTTTGAAACCTAAAAGGTGTTCTTGAGAGAATTTGAGAAAAAGGATTGTATTTTGCTGAATTTGGGCTAAATCTGGTGTTATAGACGGAATTGGGTGAAGTTAAATGACTAAAATGCCCCTAAGAAAACAAGAAAAGTCGAAACTATCCCTCAGTTGACAAACTGACAGGATGAAGTAAAACGGATATAACTCCTTACTCAGATGTTGGATTTGGATGAAACCAGTTGCAGTGGAAAGAGGACTCAAAGCTCTTTCGTTTGATATATTATAGCTCACACAGTTCATTATATACAGGGAGTTATGATCGTTTGAAGTTGACCCTGAAATGCTGAAAAAAACTGGGCAACAGGCTATGCGTTTTGCTACTGTTTTGAAATCCAAACGCAGCCTTATGCATTCCGAAAAATTCCAAAACTTATCCGAGATGTACTATGAGATTTTCCGATCGTAACGCAACTTGAAAATCTAAAAATGAAGGTCGAGAAGGTCGAGAAGTTGTATCTCGAAGGTTGTCAGCTAAAATGACTCTAAGTTACACTTAGAAAAATTCTCAAGATTTTAAGTCTAAGAGCACTCTATTAAAGGCTAATCCATGCACGACTTTTACGGGGTGTTACATTATCTCCCCCTTGGGATCATTCGTCCCCAAATGATGGATTGGAAATGTTGAAGCCTTAAAGGTATGGAATAACGCAGGCACGGCATGTCTTCTAATAAAGAATACACTGATCTGAAACATGACCATATGGATATAACTACTGATATTCTGAATTCTTATATCGGACATGCATATCTGATGCATGGAATACACGACTGGAGCCACTCATAAGCTGAGTTCTCATAATGAACATGCAAACCTAACGTATGGATTTGTTATTGAGTTGATCTCATGAACGCAGAACTGAATACATAGATAAGCTGAACTTTTTCTATTGAACGTGCATTTCTAATGCAGGCATATCTGACTGAGTTGACACAAGAACGTATGACTGAATACGCAATATCAATTGATGCGAAGCTTGTAATAAGAATCTATGCACGCAACCAAATGGGGTATCTCCCCCTTGGGATCCTATATCCCTCTATGAGTGTTCAATTCACTAAGATACTTGGAAAATGGAGGAAATGCACACGGCACCTACGATTTTGATTCATAACTGAACCTCTGGAATCTGAATCTAGTACATGACGCATGAACTGAATTATACTCGCAACTACTAGTATACTCAATCTTGGAATAGTAACATATCTGAAAATTCGGGTAGCATGATTAATTGAAAAGACAAGCAAACAAATCATGAGAATTTGACATTCTGACTATTGAACTGATTTGCTGGCTGAACAGACTGAACTACACAGGAAACTTATACCCAATCTGGAGTATCTTATCAACACTCTTCGTAGAAAAAAAAGTTCTAGTAGCATTAGGCAGCAAAAGATCTTGGGCATGAGTCACACAAGACATCCGACTATAGGGTCCCAACATTGACATTACTCTGTGCAGCCTGGAATATAGACATATAACTCATAAATCATGATAGAATTGTCAGTCCTTAGACAATGCGACTTCCTACTTCCAAGATTAGCACACTCCACGAATACTCCCTTAACTGTACTATTTCCCTTAGATACCACATTCATTCGATTCAACTTATAATTCTCATATGGGCATTGATAGCTCTTTCTACAATGTCTATAGTAGCTTAAATCCTTTCACTGCGATCAAGCCTAACTCCAAGTCCCAAAAATACAACATGTCATACCATGATACTAGTCTAAACAATATGATTCAATCTTCCATATCTTTTTAAAGTTTACACCCTAAGCATATCATGCCTTCCTACATTAATGACTTAACTCTGAACTCTTACTATAGATTCACTAGAGCATATTGCGTCACTTCACTAAAATCCCAACATGTCATTCAAGCCTATCTTCATAACCTCATATGAACTTCAACCCAAACACCCATGAAGAAACACTTCACATATTCTCTAAACCACTCTTAATATAACTCCCACGTGCTACCCCAAGAACATGCACATACAAATTTCCACTAAAAACTCACATATATCAAAAACTTGGCCCCAGATCTTACTTCACACTTATGGTCTTATCTAAAACAAGCATACTATAAAGCGGGAGTACATGAGTCATGAGCTACATGACCTCAATTGGAGTTCATAACTTATGGAATGGGATTCCGACTACTGAATGAACTGAAACTTCTCATTTTAGAACTCGAAGAGTACACGGTTCTCTATCATAAGCATGAACATGAATTTTGATCATTGGACTGAAACGTAAGGCATGAGTAGATATTGGGATAACTGAAAAAAAATACTGAGATAAGAATGGGTTGTCTCACCCTCACTTTCTGACGTTCTATATCATCATGAAATCACGACTAGAATCTGAAGGCCTGACTTGGTTATTCGCTCTATCATCTCCCCCTTAGCTTCAAACCATGATATTAAGTTTGGGAGATCCCTTACTAGACTTTAAACTGAAGTACACTCACTGCACTCTGGGGTCTGAAAAACTACTATACACGCATATCATGGCACTTAACCCAAATGACCACACCTGAAAGTGGAAAACACACTGTTAATACTACCTTCTGAGATACACTTTATCATTCTATAGACCCAGCAGTCATCATATAATACTTGCACACTTACCAACTTCGGGTCTTCATGAGTATCCCCATAGTCGGAGTGCACACCGTCTAGTGCTTTAACCCTTATTTCTATTAGTTCAACCTTCAAAAACTCAAACTTAGAATCTAGCACTCAACATGGATGTCACCAAGCCTTCAATGAATCATACTACTTCCGACATAGTCTATCAATATCGTGACTCCAAACTTACATCTCTCTACTATGAGAATCAAGATCATATAAAAAGGCTCAACACTATTAATAAAAACTCCTTAACTTGACTATTTAGAACACCATATACCATCTAACTAGTCTTTCTCCACCTAGCAAATCAACGGTACCACTCGTCACACAAAACGTGTAATAGTCTTAGAAAATACCGCAACCTCAGATCACCTTGGGCATACTTCTGCATTATATATGCAACATCATACTTCACTACGAATCAAATAAACTTAGGCTCTTGCATACACCATTCAAGCCTATTAGATTACTTCCATAAAACTAGTATCATCAACCAAGAAATCATCACACCCACCTTCATGGACATCAATTGTTCAAACTTAATGTCTAGTGCTTAACATGATTTACAACCCAACCTTATACATAATTCTTACAAAACATACATCATAATCTTAAGTCACTATTTTTACAACCACATTGTGACGCTCAACGTCACAACCCATTAAACTCCTCACGTTTTCGGCATGTTTCGGACTATTCGGGCGCATTTTCGAGCTTGGCGGGGCTTCGATAAATGCTCCGCATTGCTGCCAACGTTCCAGCACCTTCTAAATGGTCAAAATAGTCTGGCAGCACATTTAATAGACTTTAGGAAGTTCACACGGGCTGGTATGAAACTGCAAATTTTCCACTTTAAAAGGTCCACAAAGGTTGGCAATCATGTACAGAAATTTCAGCATGCATGTGCAGGATTTTCAGATTTTCAGCTTGCAGTTGATAATTGTATAGCTTGCATTTTTGTACCTTGTTGACTTAGGGACTTTTAGGTACTATAAATACATGGTGTAAGGCATCATAGGCATCAGCTCATACTTGTTTTATTCAGTAAATACCACCCATGAAGAATACAACATAATTTACTAGTCCATCAAATTGGGACATTCTACCCCAAATACTTGATTTTATCTAGATACTATCCACGACCAAAGCACTTTTATAACATTACTACTATACCTCAAAAATCTACTACATATCTTCTCACTAGTAGTACTAGTTTATAACTACCAAGGAAAAGAAGGTCAAGGGGCAAAGTCACATAATAGACATGATCGACATTAATCTTATACTGTAACCCCATACAATCTTATCTACTTATACGGCCTCTCACATCACGCTTACTTACTTAAGCATGCATTTAGACTACCTTCAAGTTCCACAAACAACCAAGAGTCTATACTTACAACTTACTGGCTAATATAGCCATTTTCACACTTCAAACAACCTACAAATCATCCTAACTAACAACTCCTTCTCTACCATCTACTAAACAACACACAAGGATGAATCACCTCTTTACCAACTCAATCTCATGCAAACAAATTCAGCTATACATCTATTAAACCAACACAAGAACAACAAGTTGGACAACAAGTTGCTAGTGAATCGAAATAGGCCTCACACGGCTTCACTAGACTTTGATTTTGTATTTTGAACAAGAAAATGAAATGAATGACAAGTCAACTATGCTAGTGAATCGAAAGAGCCCCACACGGCTTCACTAGACTTTATTATTATTATTTTTTTCAACAACACCTTGATGACAAGATTACATGAGATAGAAATTTAATACGCAATATCCAATGAACTATGAATACACATCTTACTCTGTATAAATAAAATCGGAGTCAAACACTTCCTCCACGGACTACCTAGTTACCACATTAGTCTATCACCATAAGGGGGGTAAATCATTCTCGAACATTGGTTATTCAACTAAAATATTCATTTACACAAAAGTCACCCTCACTCTGACTTCTAACTTTGTGACTTCACATCACCAACTTCTTGGTCTAATTTCACTACCAATAGGTCATGACAACACACTTTAAGGCATACTACTATTCGGGTGGAAATACAGTTCCAACATTCTACTACACATCATCCTCCTTTAAGCAAGACATTTGTAACATAAATTTGAAAGGGACTAAATGCAATTAATACCTGAAGCTGAAAAGCATGATTCCATCAAGATCAATGTCTACATCGGAATCAATACACATTGAAGCACTAACGGACTCTTCTCAAGTCCTTGCACAATTTTAACTCTTATATGGTTCAATCAGAAAGGACCATACCATTTAGATTCTAAACTTCTGCACTTGAATCACCTCAATAATGAGACATATCGGAGGACATTAGAGTAAGAAAAGAATTTGGGATGACTTTTTACTTTCATATGGGCGACATCAAAGCACGAATAAGAGTATGAAAGAGGAACATTCTGACTCTATTGCACGAACTAAGAAATGGAGAGTGGAAATAATCCCTAAATGTCCAATAGCCTCCTGTTTATAGATGTGGTACACAACACACCGATAAACGAGATTCTACGTAGACACGGCTTTGTAGACTCACTAGGACGAACTTCTCTGATACCACTTCTGTCACACCCCAAATCCCATTGGAGTGGACTGGCATCCGTAGCCGAGGAGGCCCGGGAGAACCCGTTCATAACCTATACTTTCACATTTACATTACTTATGAAAATTAGAAATTTGGGCAGCACTTCGTTGTAAATAGAAGAAAACAGTACCTGTATCAGCCCAGCAGACACGCATAAATATATATATGAACAGTAATTGGCCGTCAGAGCCATCACGTCTATCAACTAAACACTCCTATGGCTGTACAATATGTCTACAAAAGCCTCTACATAGATACACAACTGAGTTGGGGTCGGGACAAACTCCCGCCCATAAAAGACTTTTATACAAATACCAAAGGTACATATAGAGACGACTTGGGATGCCCCGAAACAACTGGAGCTCACCACTAACAATAGAATGTCCTGGCTCTTACTGCGGAGGTGTACGACCTGAAGTACCTGTTCCTGCAGGCATGAATGCAGGTCCCCCGTGAGGGACGTCAGTACGGAAATATGTACTGAGTATGTAAGGCAGGGAGTATCAAGATGAGATACAAAAGATCAACAGAACCCAGATACCAGTGAATAAACAGTATGAGTAGAGAATAAACAGTATGAGTAGACCACACTTAAAAGAACTGATGGGATACCTGCACATTACTTTCATATCATTACTTCCCGTAATCCTTATCAATACATAACATATGTCATACAATGGCCAACTGATCAGTGGTACTAATACAATACATCAGGGACCACCCCTGGAATAGCATATATACATAATCTTTATAATACAATGGCCAACTGATCAGTGGTACTAATACAATACATCATATCATCAATTTAAAATACAGACATTCCATTTCTTAATTCAATTAATCTTTGAGATTGGTTACTTTGTGGTCACACTTTATGGAACTTGAAACCATGATACCTCAATAGGAAAAACATGTAAATAGGTAATCAATATCGTGAAGATGAAGTAGAGAATCATGGTTACCTCATTAAACCATTTCGGAGTCAACAATAGTATATGGACATTTTTTTGACTAGCCGGACATCTTAAAAGTGAAAACAAGTTCAATTGGTAGTGTCGAAGATCATATGATGTTATTATGCGTCATGTGTCGTAGGACAATGTTGGAAGCTTACTTGAGAGTGCCATGGGTCATTATTCATGCCAAAGATTAGATAGAGTATGTCTTACATACCTTGATATAACCACTTCAATACAAGTGACTTCCCGTACTCTTCGAACACTTATCTACAATAAGTCATTTGTGGCAAACTAGTATTAGCAACCAAACCTTACCATTTAGGTATTAACTTCACCAAATAATGTCTAGGAAGTAATCCTTTAGCTCATCAATAAGAGTACTACATACATCCTCTTATACTCTTATTACATTCACATATCATGCATTTTCATGAAATATCCCTCAACATCACTCTTAGCCTTTATTTCCCTTCTTAATCACCATCCAATACCAACATGATCACTAGGCATACATAACCACTAATATAATGATATATCACCACAATTCATCCTCCATGATCCAATACAGCAACTTCCATAATTTACTACTAACAATTTATACACAACAAGTCATAACTATGTTTCTAGTTATCTTCCTGTTATCAAGACAATACTCATAATCCTTTATAAATACTTATTCATGGATAAGAATCAAGAATAAACAATATTCATACCTTAACAATGAACTCTTGTATTTAGAATCCTCCTTACATAACCATGGGGTGCTTCTCGAAGCTTTCGAGATGGTGAACACAACTACGGAACCAATTTGAATTTTCTACGGTTGAATCTTGAGTTATTTGGGATTTTTGTTTGAAACCTAAAAGGTGTTCTTGAGAGAATTTGAGAAAAAGGATTGTATTTTGCTGAATTTGGGCTAAATCTGGTGTTATAGACGGAATTGGGTGAAGTTAAATGACTAAAATGCCCCTAAGAAAACAAGAAAAGTCGAAACTATCCCTCAGTTGACAAACTGACAGGCTGAAGTAAAACGGATATAACTCCTTACTCAGATGTTGGATTTGTATGAAACCAGTTGCAGTGGAAAGAGGACTCAAAGATCTTTCGTTTGATATATTATAGCTCACACAGTTCATTATATACAGGGAGTTATGATCGTTTGAAGTTGACCCTGAAATGCTGAAAAAAACTGGGCAACAGGCTATGCGTTTTGCTACTGTTTTGAAATCCAAACGCAGCCTTATGCATTCCGAAAAATTCCAAAACTTATCCGAGATGTACTATGAGATTGTCCGATCGTAACGCAACTTGAAAATCTAAAAATGAAGGTCGAGAAGGTCGAGAAGTTGTATCCCGAAGGTTGTCAGCTAAAATGACTCTAAGTTACACTTAGAAAAATTCTCAAGATTTTAAGTCTAAGAGCACTCTATTAAAGGCTAATCCATGCACGACTTTTACGGGGTGTTACATGAATCATGTGATGAAGCCATTTATTGGAAAGTTTGTTGTTGTTTACTTTGATGATGTCTTGGTCTATAGTAAGTCAATTGATGAGCATGTGATGCATTTACAATGTGTGTTTGATGTCCTTAGAAAGGAAAGGTTGTATGCAAATCTAGAGAAGTGCTCTTTTGGTGTTAATGAAGTTGTTTTCTTGGGTTTTGTTGTTAGTTCAAGAGGGGTTGAAGTGGATGAATCCAAGATAGATGCTATCAAAAATTGGCCAACCCCACAAACCATTAGTTATATTGCAAATATGTGCAACCTTAGCATGTTGAGATGATTTTTTATGCTAACCCTAACCCAACCCTCATGCCTTGAGGAGTTTGTATTTGTTTGTCCTCTCTTCGGTTTTGCAAGGTTTGGATTCGAGGTCGAATCCTTTTCAAGAAGGGGAGGATGATACGGGACAAATGGCCATCTTATCTTTTGAGGACATCTTTGGAGGCCAACATATAGAGGCTCAAGACTTGGTCACTTCAGAATACAAGAACATGCATGGAGGACCCGTTTTGAGCATAACTTAAAGCAATCTCGCGTGTGGAAGATTGCTTGGAGCATTTAAGATTGAGGACTCACGATTTTGGACCTTAATTAAGGGTATTTTGGACATTACACATGGTGTGTTTACACACCTGGCCGCACCTATCATTAAGGGCAAAGTGGTCTTTTCGTCTTCTTTTGTAATACACTATAAATAGGTCATTTTAGCTCATTTCTTGGCAGATTTTGAATGATGAAGAATTGAAAGACATATTTTCTCTCTTTTGAGAGTGTAACACCCTTAGTGGTAGGTCTTGGAAAAGCCATCCTTAGCATAGGGCTTGGAAAAGCCAATATTGATCTTTGCTTGGAAACGGTAGATCTTGAGGTGAGTTCATTCCCTTGGTGGTCACCGTAAGAGTGTTGTTTTTATTATTACATTTATTAGGGGTTTTAGTGTATGATATACACTTGGTTTCTGATTCTTTTCATAATATTGGCCTCACTATCTATCCTTTACTTTTCTTGTTGTTCACTTGTGTAGTGGACTGTTTTTGGGTTCTTTTTGAATCCAAAAATTTATGTTCTTGTTGTCATCTTGTTCTTCACGTTTTGTGGCTGTTTTGGGTGTCAAATACACCATTTTTATCTCGTATTGTTGTTGTTGTAGTGAATCCGAGAGTGGTCTCCATCTTGGTCCTCAAATCCTTAAGATTAGTGGACTGTTTTGGAGGGTGTATTGGACTGTTTTGGAGTTGTTTCGTATTTCCCTTGTCTTTCTCGTATCACGGACAGATTTGGAACAAGCAAGTTCCTCACTCTCTAAATAATCAATATCAAATTTCAAGGATGTTTCAAACACAATATTACCCCAAGAAGAGCTCTCGGGTTCATTCTCACTTTGTTGACCAATATTTTCAAATACTTCACTCACTTGAGTCCTATTAAGTACATCACACACATACTCAAGTGGTGGACAATTTTCACAAACAAGTTGATCAACACCCATTACAGAAGACGATGTACTTCCATTCAACATATAGGCACACTAGGTGGACATAAATTGATCTCACAAGAGGAGTCAATTTCGTCATCAATAGGATCAACTAGTGTATCCACACTCACAATATTTACATCATCAACAAGAGGCAAGGAATCATTAGACTCATAAATAAGTAAGATACTACTCACACTCAATGGATTACTAGCCATACAATTATCATTCACATGCATTAAAGTGTAAGAGTTAGCTATTTTACTTGAGTAGACTCTTTCTTGCCGTGAGGTGAAGGTCCTCCTTAAGCTTGGGCAGCAACTTCCTTTTGACATTGGTCGCCTTCGCTTGCTATGTTGGTACCTACACAAATGTCCATAGAAATAGAAGGACAACCAAAGTTAGCATGGTTTGGTGGTAATCCCCTCACTTCGCTCAACACAACTTCTTCTTTTTCCACTCTCGGATTACCACCTTTCACTCCCTTACTCCTCTCAATGTTTTGTCTCTCATAATAATTCGAATTGGAGTAGGTAGGAACTTCTTTTTGCAGCCCGGGCAGAATGTACGTCTCGAGGTAATTTCCCCATCGGTCTCTTATAATATTAGGCCAATTTTGCATATTTGGAACTTTATGTTGTGCAAATCGGCACCCAAGCTCACATGACCATAGGTTATGGGAAAAATATCACACCACACCTCCTCATGGTAATTAAATTGGGAGAAGACAACTTTTACCCTCTCGGTAACCTTAAAAACCTGTCCAAGAAGTATGGAACAAGTAAAGGCTCGCAAAATAACCCCAAGTAATCAACCATGGATGGAACAATGTAGTTTCTATAGTACCTATCATTTAACACAACGAGGAAGCTCGGTATCCCACAAATGGTCACCTTTCTGGAGTGTACACTCCTTCTCAGATCAACATTGTAAAGAACATGTGTACCCCTCGGTTTTGGAGATGCATACCCTCTTCTTCTCATTGGACAACCTACACTATAGCTAGTATAACCATTCACACTATATCGACCTTGATAAGAAGTACTATAAGGTGGAGACTATGAATCTTCACACTCCTCATGTGTACTCGCATCATAGCTCTCATAAGGTTTGCGAACGAAAGGGTTATACCTAACACCAAATCTAGGTTCGGAGTGGGGAGTGCAAGACTCCTCACATGTCCCAACTTCATCATAAGATCCATCACGAGGTCCTACATCATCTCCAAAGTCACCATAAGCACTAGGCACTTCATTCACCTTATTTTCTCCCTCAAAATAGTAACTTTCAAATCTGCCTATGTTTTGATCATGGTTATTTTCACAGCCTCCGCAATCTCCCTCAACTTCATAGCCATAAAAACCCTCACTACAATCATAGTCTCCCATAGTGTAGTCACAATAATCTCCGGCTATCGAAGTCATGTTACCCTTATATCACCCTTTAAACCTACAAAATGAACAAACAAGATTAGTAGTAAAGCTCCTCACCAACACTCGTATACACTCACCTTGCTGATTCTCACACTTGGAGTGGCAAATTTTGAAAGTTGCTTATACTCCGGTAGTCAATAGGATGTCAATTCTACTTGGTGGCCAGAATATATTCTTGTTTGATCGACTCAAGACACAAAATAAAATTTACTTACGAACTTGAAATAAAGAAGTTACAACGAGTTAAAAATGAGAAGAGCTCACAAATAACAAAGACACAAAAGAAACGAATTCAACAATTAATCTACAACTAAGTAGGTGATTACTAGTTGTTAATTAATTCTAGAATCAAGACATGAAACTAATGAAACAATAAGATGAAACTAAGAATCTAAAATTTGAGCCAAAATTGTTGCGTGAACAATGCATATGGTGATGTGGTGGTCCACGTGGCAGTCCACTAGTGGTTCAAATCTTGACAAATTTTAATTTCACAATTTGAACTTTGGTGGAAATTGTTCAATGGAGGGAAATACAAACTAGTCTTTGGAGCTCCTTTTTCAATTCAAATTTCAGGACTTAAAAGTCTTTGACTAGACTTGTACTTCTCCTTAAAACATGGACCCTTGTTTTATGGAAAAAGGTTGAGATGTGATGTAAAGTCTTTTTGGTGGTTGGGGGTCTTTCAAGATTCAACAAATACTACACCTTGTCTTTCACCTTTTTAAGATCTAAGTTCACTTTAATATTAACAAGGTGATGAATATGGTGAAGAACTTCAAGAACACAACAACCACAACAAGAACAACCAATAACAATCTCCCAAGAACAACAAGTCCAACACCCAACTACAAGGTCACCTTCGGCCAAGATATAACAACAACATCAACACGGCCAACTTCAAATCCATAACAACAAGAACAACAACAATTGGCCAAGCTTATGTTCACAGCAACAACTTTCAACAAGTTCAAGCTCAAGTTTAGATCTAGACCCAAAGTGTTAGTGGACAAGAAAACTAACACTAGAAACAACAAAACAAACAAGAACACTACTAGATCGAGACATACAACAAAAAAATCTCGGCCAAGACACAACAAGAACACAATTTTGGCCAAGAACACAAACACTGACAGATTGCAATTTTTCTGAAATTTTAAGCTTTTCAACAATTTTTTTTTATTTTCTAACAAGGAATCCCAAGATTGATCTTGTAGGAACAATATCAAGCCATGATTTGATACCAAATGATATGAGAAAGACAAGAGAAGGCTCAAAAACTACTTAAAACAGTCCACAAATCAACTAGAACCCGAGGACCCCTTTGAGAGCAACTTTCGGCCAACAATAACAACACAAGGATTACAAGATACAAGGTGTATTTTAACACCAAAACAGAAACAATGACACAAGATGAAACAAGTCAGGGATTCAACACAAACACAAGGGAAATTGCATAGAAAATAAAGATAGATAGTGAGACCAAGATTATTACAAGATTAAGAACCAAGTGTATTTCAACACTAACCCCTAATGAATGTAACAATCAAAATCACACTCTTACGGTGACCACCAAGGGAATGAACTCACCTTAAGATCTACCGTTTCCAAGCAAAGATCAATATTGGCTTTTCCAAGCCCTATGTTAAGGATGGCTTTTCCAAGCCCTACAACTAAGGGTGTTACACTCTCAAAAGAGAGAAAATATATCTTTCAATTCTTCATCATTCAAAATCTCCAAAGAAATGAGCTAAAATGACCTATTTATAGTGTATTACAAAAGAAGACAAAAAAGACCACTTTTCCCTTAATGATAGGTGCGTCCATGGTGTGTAAATACACCATTTGTAATGTCCAAAATGCCCTTAATTAAGGTCCAAAACCGTGAGTCCTCAATCTTAAATGCTCCAAGCAATCTTCACACGCGAGATTGCTTTAAGTTATGCTCAAAACGGGTCCTCCATGCATGTTCTTGTATTCTCTAGGTGACCAAGTCTTGAGCCTCTATATGTTGGCTTCCAAAGATTTCATCAAAAGATAAGATGGCCATTTTTCCCGTATCATGAAGGGAGTGGGCCATCTCGGCTTAAGTCCTTATCCTTGGATCCCATTTGACCCCGGAATACTCTTGAGGTGTGAAGGCTATAATTTCTGGTCATGCTCCCTTATCTTTGATATTAATGCTATTCATGTCTTTGTTTTCATTTATGCTAAGCTTTTCATGTCAAATACTAAGGATATGTGGGTTGATGATATGAGTGTGTTACTAATACTAACCCTCCTACCTAGAGGATTGTGTGTTTGTTTTGCTCTCTCTTTGGATTTTTCAAGATTTGAATTTGAGGACAAATTCCTTCAAGATGGAGAGGATGATACAAGCACAAGGAGCATCAAAAGTACAAGGAATTATCTAAGGGGGTCAAGGCTTCGGAATAAGCAAGCAATTGAAGACTTTTTGGAGTATTTTGAAACCTTGGTCAAGTGAAGGAAGGAGGGGAACTTATGCACTCAATAGTTGCCTCAAGTGAAGGTTAATGAAGACATTTTGCACTCCAAGGAAACACTCAAGAGGCGCCCAATTCCCTTATCTCATTAAGGGTAGTTTTGTCATTTGGCATGTAATAGTATAAATAGACCATTTTGCTTCTCTTTTCATTAGACTTTGATGAAATTATTGAGAGATACTCTTTAGTTGTAGTTTCCTTCCTCTCTTAGAGAGAGAATCTGAAATTAGGGTTTCCACTAAGTGATGGATTTCACTTGTGTTGACAAATTGGCAAGAAAGGTTGGTTCTTGGGGAAGGTGACTCCCTTTGTGTCTACCTAAGAGAGTGGTTTGAACTTTCATTTGCGAGGTGTGATTGGAGATTTGATACATCTCCTTTTGTTAATCATCTAGTGGAAGTAAGGGTCGCTATACTATCTTTACATTTGTGCAATCTTTCATCTTCATCTCCTTTCTAAGTTGTTTTCTCTTTGTGTGCTTGCTGATTTTTGCATATCTAATGTCAATTTCGTGTTTTAGCCTTTCTTTAGGCTATCAAAAACCTTGGAAACTTACTTGATGGAACAAATGTTCGATTTCATACTAAAAAGTACAAAATAGAGTATGCCTTACATACCTGGTTTTATAACTCCGAAACTATTCTGACTTGACTTCCTGCCTTTTAGATTACTTATCTACAATAAAATAAATGGTAAACTAGTATTAGCAACCAACCAACATGTTTAGGCTACTTAACTTTACCAGAACAGTAACCGGGTAGTACACACATAATCCATCAATCAAGGGCGTTATTTTAACCCTTTCCTCCTCCAATTACACCCACATACCACACATGTCCTCATAAGATCACCAAAACCACATCAGCTTCGTTACACCCTCCAACCAACACACAAAATAAATTGGGCAGTAACAAATGCAACAATTAGTTCGGTGGTGTACCACCACACCTTTCTTCTATATTTCATTACAAACTAACCACACCTTTCTCCAACATCAACCTGGAATCCCATAACACAAACACACAAAACAGTCCGCAAACAACACCCCAATCATCCTTTAATAACATCCAAATATGTGCAATTCTCTACCAACACATGTATATAGAAAAAGGACAAAAGTGGTGATACAAGATCAAACCAACAACACCAAGAACTACAAGTTGGTTCGAATTTCAGTCCAACAACACAAGAGCAAACAAGCTTAAATTTCAGTTTTTCAGCTCAACAACATGAAAACAACAAGATGAACAACAATGCTAGTGAATCGAAAATAGCCCCACACGGCTTCACTAGACTTTAAGATAACAAAATCAACAACAACAACAAGATAAAGAAAAGATAGATAACTTGACATATAACATTCAAGATACTAAGAACCCTAACATCAAGAGAGGACCCTAAGTCTAATGAATGTAAACACCAAGTTCTTACGAGGACCAAGAGGCACTCAAAGACCTCAAAACCCTTGTTTCTAGCCAAAGAGACAACACAAGTATCCCTCTACTTGTGAGATATTGGTGGCGGCTCCAAGAGTGGAAAAGAGAGAGAGAAATGTTTAGTGCTTAGGTTACAAAAATCAGATTTCAAAAAGTGAAGTCTAACTCTCTAACATGTTCTATTTATACTACAAACAAAAGGGGCAAAATGACCCATCCGCCCTTGCTTCATGTGCCATCCTTGAAGAGTAGTTTATTACACATTAGGACCCCTCTTCACACATAAAAACGTTTAGGTCCTTGGTTGGTTCAATCACCAACTCACACACGGCCATTTGCATGAACAAAGCTTGGAGTTTTTGTAATTCCCGAGCTTGGCTTCGTGTGAAAGGCCGTGTACGTGTGGAGGCTGTCCCAACCGTATCATCCTCTCCATCTTGAGAGGAATTTGACCTCAAATTCAGCATTTGGTCATCTTCAACCGCATCAACGAGGGAGAGATCACCAACGTTGAAAGTGTTGTGCACTTGATATTCCGGTGGAAGGTCGATCTTGTAGGCGTTGTCATTGATTCTCTCAAGTACTTGGAAAGGACCATCACCCCTTGGCAGCAACTTGGACTTCCTTTGAGCTGGAAACCGATCCTTTCGAAGATGCACCCACACCCAATCTCCGGGTTCAAGCACAAGCCTTCTTCTCCCTTTGTTTACCCTTTTTGCAACCTCTTGGTTCTTCTTTTCAAGCTTGAGCCGCACCGTCTCATGCATTTTCTTCATTGCTTCGGCTCTTTTATTTCCATCTAAGCTGGTCATGAGATCACTAGACAAAGGAGTGAGATCTAAAGGGGTAAGGGGATTTAGGCCGTAAACACATTCAAAGGGAGTCATTCCCGTGCTCGAATGTATTACCCGGTTGTATGCAAACTCCACCAAGGGTAGGTGATCTTCCCATGAAGTCAGTTTACCTTTAACCATAGAACGTAGCATAGACCCCAAGGTTCTATTTACTACCTCCGTTTGGCCATCGGTTTGTGGGTGGCAAGACGTGGAGAAAAGCAACTTCGTTCCAAGCCTACCCCACATGGACTTCCAAAAGAGACTTAGGAACTTGGAGTCCCTATCGCTCACAATAGTCCTCGGTACCCCGTGAAGCTTTACAACATGTTCAACAAATAATGAAGCTACACTACGAGCATCCTCGGTTTTAGCACATGGAATAAAATGAGCCATTTTAGAAAATCTATCAACAATAACAAAAATGCTATCTCGGCCCTTTCTAGTCCTTGGCAGCCCCAAAACAAAATCCATCGAAATGTCCAACCAAGGTCTAAGGGGAGTAGGGAGTGGGGTGTACAATCCTTGAGGTAGGAGACGAGATTTCGCACTCCGGCAGGCCACGCATTGACTACAAATTTTAGTGACGTCTTTGCGCATTTTTGGCCAATAGAAGTTCTCCTCTAAGATTCCGAGGGTCTTGTCTACCCCAAAGTGCCCCATGAGGCCTCCGTCATGGGCCTCCCTCATAAATAATTCCCTCCAAGAACTAGAAGGAACACACAACCGCCTCCCTTTGAACAAATACCCATCGAACCGAGAGTAGGAGGAATGGTCACTCTCCTTAACCAACGGTCCCTTCCCCACTCTTCGCATTCCCTAAAGATAGGAGCAAAGGTAGGATCCTCGGGATACAACAACCGCAAACTCTCAAAACCCATCAATTTCGAAGACAAGGTAGCAACAAGCACATGCTTCCTAGACAAGGCATCGGCAACAACATTTTCCTTTCCCCTTTTATAATGAATTACATAAGGGAAGGTCTCGATGAACTCAATCCACTTGGCATGACGCCTATTCAACTTGTCTTGGCTCTTAAGGTGTTTCAACGACTCATGATCCGTTCGTATCACAAACTCCTTGATACAAGATCAAACCAACAACACCAAGAGCTACAAGTAGGTTCGGATTTCAGTCCAACAACACAAGAATAACAAGTTCAATTTTCAGTTTTCAGCACACAACAAGAGAGCAAATAGATGAACAAGAATGCTAGTGAATCGAAAATAGCCCCACACGGCTTCACTAGTCTTTAAAGATAACAAAATTAACAACAACAACAACAAGATAAAGAAAAGATAGATAACTTGACATATAACATTCAAGATACTAAGAACCCTAACATCAAGAGAGGACCCTAAGTCTAGAGAATGTAAACACCAAGTTCTTACAAGGACCAAGAGGCACTCAAAGACCTCAAAACCCTTGTTTCTAGCCAAAGATACAACACAAGTATTCCTCTACTTGTGAGATGTTGGAGGCGGCTCCAAGAGTGGAAGAGAGAGGAAATGTTGTGATATTTTAGGTTACAAAAATCAGATTTCAAAAACTATCTAATAACTCTCTCACATCTTCTATTTATACTACAAAAGGAAAGGGGTAAAATGACTCATCCGCCCTTGCTTCTTGTGCCAACCTTGGAGAGTAGTTTATTACACATTAGGACCCCTCTTCACACATAAAAACGTTTAAGTCCTTGGTTGGTTCAATCACCAACTCACACGCGGCCATTTGCATGAACAAAGCTTGGAGTTTTTGTAATTCCCGAGCTTGGCTTCGTGTGAAAGGCCGTGTGGCTGTCCTAACCGTATCATCCTCTCCATCTTGAGAGGAATTTGGCCTCAAATTCAGCATTTGGTCATCTTCAACCGCATCCACGAGGGAGAGATCACCAACGTTGAAAGTGTTGTGCACTTGATATTCCGGTGGAAGGTCAATCTTGTAGGCGTTGTCATTGATCCTCTCAAGTACTTGGAAAGGACCATCACCCCTTGGCAGCAATTTGGACTTCCTATGAGCTGGAAACCGGTCTTTTCGAAGATGCACCCACACCCAATCTCCGGGTTCAAGCACAAGCCTTCTTCTCCCTTTGTTTGCCCTTTTGGCAATCTCTTGATTCTTCTTTTCAAGCTTGATCCGCACCGTCTCATGCATTTTCTTCATTGCCTCGGCTCTTTTGTTTCCATCTAAGCTGGTCATGAGATCACTAGACAAAGGAGTGAGATCTAAAGGGGTAAGGGGATTCAGGCCGTAAACACATTCAAAGGGAGTCATTCCCGTGCTCGAATGTATTACCCGGTTGTAGGCAAATTCCACTAAGGGTAGGTGATCTTCCCATGAAGTCAGTTTACCTTTAACCATAGAACGTAGCATAGACCCTAAGGTTCTATTTACTACCTCCGTTTGGCCATCGGTTTGTGGGTGGCAAGACGTGGAGAAAAGTAACTTCGTTCCAAGCCTACCCCACATGGACTTCCAAAAGAGACTTAGGAACTTGGAGTCCCTATCGCTCACAATAGTCCTCGGTACCCCGTGAAGCTTGACAACATGTTCAACAAATAATGAAGCTACACTACTAGCATCCTCGGTTTTAGTACATGGAATAAAATGAGCCATTTTAGAGAATCTATCAACAATAACAAAAATGCTATCTCGGCCCTTTCTAGTCCTTGGCAGCCCCAAAACAAAATCCATCGAGATGTCCAACCAAGGCCTAAGGGGAGTAGGGAGTGGGGTGTATAATCCTTGGGGTAAGAGACGAGATTTCGCACTCCGGCAGGCCACGCATTGACTACAAATTTTAGTGACGTCTTTGCGCATTTTGGGCCAATAGAAGTTCTCCTCTAAGATTCCGAGGGTCTTGTCTACCCCAAAGTGACCCATGAGGCCTCCGTCATGGGCCTCCCTTACAAATAATTCCCTCCAAGAACTAGAAGGAACACACAACCTCCTCCCTTTGAACAAATACCCATCGAACCGAGAGTAGGAGGAATGGTTATTCTCCTTGAGCCAACGGTCCCTTCCCCACTCTTCGCATTCCCTAAAAATAGGAGCAAAGGTAGGATCCTCGGGATACAACAACCGCAAGCTCTCAAAACCCATCAATTTCGAAGACAAGGTAGCAACAAGCACATGCTTCCTAGACAAGGCATCGGCAACAACATTTTCCTTTCCCCTTTTGTAATGAATTACATAAGGGAAAGTCTCGATGAACTCAATCCACTTAGCATGACGCCTATTCAACTTGTCTTGGCTCTTAAGGTGTTTCAACGACTCATGATCCGTTCGTATCACAAACTCCTTAGGCCACAAATAATGTTGCCAATTTCCCAAAGCTCTAACAAGGGCGTACAACTCCAAATCATAAGTTGAGTAATTAAGAGTTGCCCCTTTGAGCTTTTCACTGAAATAAGCAACGGGCTTACCTTCTTGCATCAAAACAGCCCCGATACCAACTTTACTAGCATCACACTCTATTTCAAACATCTTATCAAAATCGGGCAATTGCAATAAAGGCGCCGAGATGAGCGTAGCTTTCAAGGCCTCAAAAGCCCTAGCTTGCTCATCACCCCATTTAAAGGGTCCGTCCTTTCTAATTACCTCGGTCAAGGGGGCTGCTATGGAACTAAATCCTTTGACAAACCTCCTATAAAAGCTTGCCAACCCGTGGAAACTTCGGATTTCTCCAATAGTTTTAGGGGTCGGCCAACTTCGGATAGAGTCTATCTTGGAATCGTCCACTTCCACACCCCGTGAGCTCACGACAAAACCCAAGAATATAACTTTATCAACACCAAAAGAACACTTCTCCATGTTGGCATACAGCTTCTCCTTTCGGAGCACATCAAACACACATCTCAAATGCATTACATGATCATTAATAGATTTACTATACACCAACACATCATCAAAGTAAACCACCACAAACTTTCCAATATAAGGCTTCATTACATGATTCATTAGCCTCATAAATGTGCTAGGAGCATTGGTAAGGCCGAAGGGCATGACCAGCCACTCATATAGACCGAATTTGGTCTTGAATGCGGTCTTCCACTCATCACCGGGTTGCATGCGAATTTGGTGATAGCCGCTCCTAAGGTCCACTTTAGAAAACAAACAAGATCCGTGGAGCTCATCTAACATATCATCTAGTCTAGGAATTGGATGACGATACCTTATAGTGATTTTGTTGATGGCTCTACAATCGACGCACATGCGCCAAGTTCCGTCCTTCTTTGGTACCAAAAGCACCGGAACAGCACACGGACTCATGCTTTCCTTGATGTATCCCTTGTTGAGAAGCTCCTCAACTTGCCTCTCAAGCTCCTTAGTGTCCATGGGATTGCTCCTATAGGCCGGTTTGTTTGGAAGTTGTGAACCCGGCACCAAATCAATTTGGTGCTCAATTCCCCGAAGTGGGGGCAATCCTTGCGGAAGTTCTTGAGGAAATACATCTTCATACTCCTGCAACGCACAAGAAATCAAAGGGGAAATGGAAGAATTAGTGGGGTTAGTATTAAAACAATGGGCCAACAGTAACATCGGCTTGTTTTCATCATGGTCCACGAAGAGTTCTTTCCTCCTAGCCAACATCACTACGTTTTCCATCTCCTTTGTGGTTGGGACAGATTCGGATGGCCCTACTTCCTCACCTACGGCATCCCCCCCCTTTTCTCCTTTCCCGGTTTCCTTTCCCTTTCCTTTTAACTCTCTCATCTTTTGATGCCACTCATGTACTTGGGAGGGTGAAAGAGGGTGAAGTGTGACCTTTCGGCCATCCTTCTCAAGCGTATACCGGTTGGACCTCCCATCGTGTTTAGTAGACCTATCATATTGCCATGGTCTACCTAACAACAAGTGACATGCTTGCATTGGGATCACGTCACAAAGCACTTCATCGTGGTAGTTTCCTACCTTAAACCGAATCACACATTGCCTTGCGACCCTTAATTCACCACAATCGTTCAACCATTGTAGCTTGTAAGGACTAGTGTGTGGTGTAGTTGGCAGCTTCAAGAAATTTACCATAGCTTGGCTCGCAATATTCGTACAACTACCACTATCAATCACCAAGGTGCACACACTCCCCTTTACAAGACACTTAGTATGGAATAGATTTTCCCTTTGACTCGGGTCATCTATCGCCTTACTAATCATGACACGTCTAACCACAAAGTTAGGAACCACACACTCCCCTTCTTGTGGATAGGCATCTTCACTACCATCTAATTCATCATCATTCGGCCCATTTTCAGCTTCCTCTCCATCTTGAGGCTCGGCCTCATCCTCCCCCCTTTCGGAAACCACCTCCTCACCAAGGTAGTACACTTTCCCTTCTCGTAGGATCACATTGCGCCGGTTCGGACATTCATTGGCCTTATGCCCCCAACCTTGGCACTTGAAGCATTGGAATCCCTTTGGGTTGGGATATTTGTGAGCCTCCGGTTTCGGAGGGAATTTAGGGACTGTTTTGGACTCGTAGTGGACTGTTTTGGACTCGGGCAGCTTCGTAGGGGCGGGTTGGTCCTTGTTTTTGGGCCAACCCGAGGGAGCTTGTACCCTTGCCTTGAAGGATGATCTCTCCTTAAGTTCCCTTTCAATCTCTAGGGCCGCTTGGAATATACCGTCGATGGTTTCAAACCGATGAAGGGTCAAATGAGTGGAGATCTCTTTGTTCAACCCACACTTGAACCGGATGATGTCATGACTGATTTGCTCCCCACGATGATCAAGTTTCAACATGAGTTGTTGGAACTCCTCAAAATAGGCCATCACACTCTTGCCCCCTTGCCGCAAGCCATATAACCTAGCAAGCAACTCATGACGATATCTCTCGGGAAGGTATCGTTGTCTCATCAAATACCTCAACCGAAACCAAGGTGGTGGCTGCCCATCGACTAATTCATTACCAAATCGTTTAACATACTCCCACCAAGTGTTAGCATAGCCCTCGAGGTGAGCTATAGCGTAGCAACTCTTCTTTTCGTCCGAGATGTCATTAACTTGGAAAACTTTATCACAAGCCGATTCCCAAGTTAAGTAGGCCTCGGGATCACTTTCACCCTTAAAGATGGGTAGGCTCAACTTGATGGTGTTGATGCCTACGTCTCTCTCTTGGTGTCGGTTTCCCCTATCTCCATACCCCCGGTATCTCCTAGGTTCTCCTCGACCCCCTCTTAACTCCTCCTCCCTCATATAAGCATCATCAAAGGCTCCATCTCCTTCATACTCCCCTCTACCGTATCCTTCAAAGTGGGCTGGTCGGCCTTGGCCGTTTTGAGTCGGAGGATTTGGAATTTGCGGTCTTTGGGTTAATGGAGCTTGGAATGGAAGGTTCGGATTTAGTGGAGGTACTTGTCGTCCAAATCCCTCTTGTGGAATTGGAGGGGCTTGGAAATGTAGTGGTCTAGTGGAGTCTCGGTTTGGAGGAAAATAGGTAGTTTGACTTGCGGTATTTAGTGGAGCTTGGGGTGCATTTAGCATTTGGTGGACTGTTTCGGGGGTGATGGTTGCGGAGGAGGTCCTATCATGACCATTGGTAGATACGTGTAGAGGAGTAGAAGGACGAGAGTTCCTTTGACTCTCCACTTGTTCTAATCTCCCACTAATAGTCGATACTTCCCCCCTTATGGCTGCCAAGTCCCCTCTCACGGCCCCAAATTCAGAATTCAACCTTTCAAGTGTCCGGGTAACGGCCTCAAGAGTGACCCTCATAGAATCAAGGGCATTAGTATCCGCATTATGAGACGTAGCTCCTTCCATTGTCAAGATATTATCCGCTTTAGTTCACCACAAGTTCGTGTTCCACAAGTGTTGTATAATTGGCTAGTAACCGTGAAATTTTCAAGGTATGAGTGAGCTCTTATCCGGAATGGATTCTTGTTTGAAGACTCAAAGAATTCTTGCCGGACTAGAATCAAAAATCAGCAACTCATTCAAACGAATAAAAGCACTCAAATAATCGTTGACACGAACAAACGGTTCAAGGAACTAGTTGACAACCTAGTAGGAATGTACTAGTTTGTTAATTAGTTCTAGGACCAATTAAGGGAAACCAAGGATCAACAATTTGCAACCAAAGAATATCCTAAGTTGAGCTTATAGTGACGTGGCAGCATGCAATGGTTCCACCCGTTCCTCTTATCTTTTTTTTTTTTTTTTGTTTTGTGTTAATATTCACACAACTTGTTATAGTTTGCAAAATGTTTTGGTGGGAAAAATAAAATCTTGTAGTCTTTCAACCTTTTCAAACTCAAGAAAGTGGTGTTTGGTTGACCAATCCCACAAAACAAGGCTCCTTGAATTAGGGAAAAGTGATTGACAAGACTAGAGGGTGAGGGGTGCAAGTCTTTCACAACAACTTTATAACTTGTCTTACAACTTGAGCACACAACAAGATGAACAAGATGAACAAGTTCAAAAGATGAACACCTCAACAAACTTCATCAACTTCTTTAGCACATAACACATAACCACCAATTTTTCTTTTGCTCATCAACAACATACAACCTTCGGCCACTTCAAGTCACTACTCAATGTTCAAGTTTTCAAGCTCAACTTTCGGATCTAGACACCTTAGTGTTGGTGAGAAAGAAACCAACACTAGAAACTCACTAAACAAGCAAAATAACGCCTAGGTCTAGACATGCAACATCATTCTCGGTTTTCAACCTTTAATGGACAGATTTTTCAGAACTTCCCTTTGGTATTGCTTGTTTAGACCGTGAACTAGCCCAAGATGGGTTATGTTGGAACACAACCGGTCTTGCTTTGATACCAAATGATACAAGATCAAACCAACAACACCAAGAGCTACAAGTAGGTTCGGATTTCAGTCCAACAACACAAGAATAACAAGTTCAATTTTCAGTTTTCAGCACACAACAAGAGAGCAAATAGATGAACAAGAATGCTAGTGAATCGAAAATAGCCCCACACGGCTTCACTAGTCTTTAAAGATAACAAAATTAACAACAACAACAACAACAAGATAAAGAAAAGATAGATAACTTGACATATAACATTCAAGATACTAAGAACCCTAACATCAAGAGAGGACCCTAAGTCTAGAGAATGTAAACACCAAGTTCTTACAAGGACCAAGAGGCACTCAAAGACCTCAAAACCCTTGTTTCTAGCCAAAGATACAACACAAGTATTCCTCTACTTGTGAGATGTTGGAGGCGGCTCCAAGAGTGGAAGAGAGAGGAAATGTTGTGATATTTTAGGTTACAAAAATCAGATTTCAAAAACTATCTAATAACTCTCTCACATCTTCTATTTATACTACAAAAGGAAAGGGGTAAAATGACTCATCCGCCCTTGCTTCTTGTGCCAACCTTGGAGAGTAGTTTATTACACATTAGGACCCCTCTTCACACATAAAAACGTTTAAGTCCTTGGTTGGTTCAATCACCAACTCACACGCGGCCATTTGCATGAACAAAGCTTGGAGTTTTTGTAATTCCCGAGCTTGGCTTCGTGTGAAAGGCCGTGTGGCTGTCCTAACCGTATCACTCCTTAGGCCACAAATAATGTTGCCAATTTCCCAAAGCTCTAACAAGGGCGTACAACTCCAAATCATAAGTTGAGTAATTAAGAGTTGCCCCTTTGAGCTTTTCACTGAAATAAGCAACGGGCTTACCTTCTTGCATCAAAACAGCCCCGATGCCAACCTTACTAGCATCACACTCTACTTCAAACATCTTATCAAAATCGGGCAATTGCAATAAAGGCGCCGAGATGAGCGTAGCTTTCAAGGCCTCAAAAGCCCTAGCTTGCTCATCACCCCATTTAAAGGGTCCGTCTTTTCTAATTACCTCGGTTAAGGGGGCTGCTATGGAACTAAATCCTTTGACAAACCTCCTATAGAAGCTTGCCAACCCGTGGAAACTTCGGATTTCTCCAATAGTTTTAGGGGTCGGCCAACTTCGAATAGAGTCTATCTTGGAATCGTCCACTTCCACACCCCTTGAGCTCACGACAAAACCCAAGAATATAATCTTATCAACACCAAAAGAACACTTCTCCATGTTGGCATACAGCTTCTCCTTTCGGAGCACATCAAACACACATCTCAAATGCATTACATGATCATCAATAGATTTACTATATACCAACACATCATCAAAGTAAACCACCACAAATTTTCCAATATAAGGCTTCATTACATGATTCATTAGCCTCATAAAGGTGCTAGGAGCATTGGTAAGGCCGAAGGGCATGACCAGCCACTCATATAGACCGAATTTGGTCTTGAATGCGGTCTTCCACTCATCACCGGGTTGCATGCGAATCTGGTGATAGCCACTCCTAAGGTCCACTTTAGAAAACAAACAAGATCCGTGGAGCTCATCTAACATATCATCTAGTCTAGGGATTGGATGACGATACCTTATAGTGATTTTGTTGATGGCTCTACAATCGACGCACATACGCCAAGTTTCGTCCTTCTTTGGTACCAAAAGCACCGGAACAGCACACGGACTCATGCTTTCCTTGATGTATCCCTTGTTGAGCAGCTCCTCAACTTGTCTTTCAAGCTCCTTAGTGTCCATGGGATTGCTCCTATAGGCCGGTTTGTTTGGAAGTTGTGAACCCGGCACCAAATCAATTTGGTGCTCAATTCCCCGAAGTGGGGGCAATCCTTGCGGAAGTTCTTGAGGAAATACATCTTCATACTCCTGCAACACATAAGAAATCAAAGGGGAAATGGAAGAATTAGTGGGGTTAGTATTAAAACAATGGGCCAAGAGTAGCATCGGCTTGTTTTCATCATGATCCACGAAGAGTTCTTTCCTCCTAGCCAACATCACCACATTTTCCATCTCCTTTATCGTTGGGACAACCTCGGATGTCCCGACTTCCTCACCTACGGCACTCCCCCCCTTTTCTCCCTTCCCGGATTCCTTCCCCTTTCCCTTCAACTCTCTCATCTTTTGATGCCACTCGTTTACTTGGGAGGGTGAAAGAGGATGAAGTGTGACCTTTCGGCCATCCTTCTCAAGCGTATACCGGTTGGTCCTCCCATCGTGTTTAGTAGACCTATCATATTGCCATGGTCTACCTAACAATAAGTGACATGCTTGCATTGGGATCACGTCACAAAGTACCTCATCGTGGTAGTTTCCCACCTTAAACCGAATCACACATTGCCGTGTGACCCTTAATTCACCACAATCATTCAACCATTGTAGCTTGTAAGGACTAGTGTGTGGGGTAGTTGTAGCTTCAAGAAATTTACCATAGCATGGCTCGCAACATTTGTACAACTACCACTATCAATCACCAAGGTGCACACATTCTCCTTTATAAGACACTTAGTATGGAATAGATTTTCCCTTTGACTCGGGTCACCTATCGCCTTACTAATCATGACACGTCTAACCACAAAGTTAGGAACCACACACTCCCCTTCTTGTGGATAAACATCTTCACTCCCGTCTACTTCATCATCATTCGGCCCATTTTCAGCTCCCTCTCCATCTTGAGGCTCGGCCTCATCCTCCCCCCTTTCGGAATCCACCTCCTCACCAAGGTAGTACACCTTTCCTTCTCGTAGGATCACATTACGCCGGTTCGGACATTCATTGGCCTTATGCCCCCAACCTTGGCACTTGAAGCATTGGAACCCCTTTGGGTTGGGATATTTGTGAGCCTCCGGTTTCGGGGGAAATTTAGGGACTGTTTTGGACTCGGGCAGCTTCGTAGGTGCGGGTTGGTCCTTGTTTTTGGTCCAACCCGAGGGAGTTGGTACCCTTGCCTTGAATGATGATCTCTCCTTAAGTTCCCTTTCAATCTCAAGGGCCGCTTGGAATATACCGTCAATGGTTTCAAACCGGTGAAGGGTCAAATGAGTGGAGATCTCTTTGTTCAATCCGCACTTGAACCGGATGATGTCGTGGCTGATTTGCTCCCCACGATGATCAAGTTTCAACATGAGTTGTTGGAACTCGTCAAAGTAGGCCATTACACTCTTGCCTCCTTGCCGCAAGCCATATAACCTAGCAAGCAACTCATGACGATATCTCTCGGGAAGGTACCGTTGTCTCATCAAGTACCTCAACCGATACCAAGGTGGTGGCTGTCCATCGACTAACTCATTACCAAATCGTTTAACATACTCCCACCAAGTGTTGGCATAGCCCTCGAGGTGAGCTATAGCGTAGCAACTCTTCTTTTCGTCCGAGATGTCATTAACTTGGAAAACTTTGTCACAAGCCGATTCCCAAGTCAAGTAGGCCTCGGGATCACTTTCACCCTTAAAGATGGGTAGGCTCAACTTGATGGTGTTGATGCCTACGTCTCTCTCTTGGTGTCGGTTTCCCCGATCTCCATACCCCCGGTATCTCCTAGGTTCTCCTCGACCCCCTCTTAACTCCTCCTCCCTCATATAAGCATCATCAAAGACTCCATCTCCTTCATACTCCTCTCTACCGTATCCTTCAAAGTGGGCTGGTCGGCCTTGGCCGTTTTGATTCGGAGGATTTGGAATTTGTGGTCTTTGGTTTAATGGAGATTGGAATGGAGGGTTCGGATTTAGTGGAGGTACTTGGCGTCCAAATCCCCCTTGTGGAATTGGAGGGTCTTGGAAATGTAGTGGTCTAGTGGAGTCTCGGTTTGGAGGAAAATAGGTAGTTTGGCTTGCGGTATTTAGTGGAGCTTGGGGTGCATTTAGCATTTGGTGGACTGTTTCGGGGGTGATGGTTGCGGAGGAGGTTCTATCATGACCATTGGTAGATACATGTAGAGGAGTAGAAGGTCGGGAGTTCCTTTGACTCTCCACTTGTTCTAATCTCCCACTAATAGTCGACACTTCCCCCTTTATTGCTGCCAAGTCCCCTCTCACGGCCCCAAATTCCGAATTCAACCTTTCAAGTGTCCGGGTAACGGCCTCAAGAGTGACCCTCATAGAATCAAGGGCATTAGTATCCACACTATGAGACGTAGTTCCTTCCATTGTCAAGATATTATCCGCCTTAGTCCTCCACAAGTTCGTGTTCCACAAGTGTTGTATAATTGGCTAGTAACCGTGAAAATTTTAAGGTATGAGTAAACTCTTATCCGGAATGGATTCTTGTTTGAAGACTCAAAGAATTCTTGTCGGACTAGAGTCAAAAATCAGCAACTCATTCAAACGAATAAAAGCACTCAAATAAACGTTGACACGAACAAACGGCTCAAGGATCTAATTGACAACTTAGTAGGAATGTACTAGTTTGTTAATTAGTTCTAGGACCAAGTAAGGGAAACCAAGGATCAACAATTAGCAACCAAAGAATATCCTAAGTTGAGCTTATAGTGACGTGGCAGCATGCAATGGTCCCACACGTCTCTTTTTCTTTTTCTTTTTTTTGTCAATATTCACACAACTTGTTATAGTTTTCAAAGTGGTTTTGGTGGGAAAATAAAATCTTGTAATATTTCACCCTTTTCAAACTCAAGAAAGGGATGTTTGATAGACTAATCCCACAAAACAAGGCTCCTTGAATTAGGGAAAAAGTGATTGACAAGACTACAAGGTGATGGGTGCAAGTCTTTCACATCAACTTTATAGCCTTTCTTACAAATTGAGCACACACAAGATGAACAAGATGAACAAATTCAAAAGATGAACACCTCAACAATCTCCTTCAACTTCTTTAGCACATAAACACATCATCCACCGATTTTATTTTCTTTTGGGTCCTCAATCAACATACAACTTTCGGCCACTTCAAGTCACTACACAAGTTCAAGTTTTCAAGATCAACTTTCGGATCTAGACACCTTAGTGTTGGTGAGAAAGAATCCAACACTAGGAACTCACTAAACAAGCAAAATTAACACTTAGACCTAGACATGCAACATCATTTTCGGATTCCACCTTTAAAGGACTGATTTTCAGAATTTCCCCTTTTGGTGTTGTTTGTTTAAGCCGTGTACTAGCCCAAGATGGGTTATGTTGGAACACAACCGGTCAAGCTTTGATACCAAATGATACAAGATCAAACCAACAACACCAAGAACTACAAGTTGGTTCGAATTTCAGTCCAACAACACAAGAGCAAACAAGCTTAAATTTCAGTTTTTCAGCTCAACAACATGAAAACAACAAGATGAACAACAATGCTAGTGAATCGAAAATAGCCCCACACGGCTTCACTAGACTTTAAGATAACAAAATCAACAACAACAACAAGATAAAGAAAAGATAGATAACTTGACATATAACATTCAAGATACTAAGAACCCTAACATCAAGAGAGGACCCTAAGTCTAATGAATGTAAACACCAAGTTCTTACGAGGACCAAGAGGCACTCAAAGACCTCAAAACCCTTGTTTCTAGCCAAAGATACAACACAAGTATCCCTCTACTTGTGAGATATTGGTGGCGGCTCCAAGAGTGGAAAAGAGAGAGAGAAATGTTTAGTGCTTAGGTTACAAAAATCAGATTTCAAAAAGTGAAGTCTAACTCTCTAACATGTTCTATTTATACTACAAACAAAAGGGGCAAAATGACCCATCCGCCCTTGCTTCATGTGCCATCCTTGAAGAGTAGTTTATTACACATTAGGACCCCTCTTCACACATAAAAACGTTTAGGTCCTTGGTTGGTTCAATCACCAACTCACACACGGCCATTTGCATGAACAAAGCTTGGAGTTTTTGTAATTCCCGAGCTTGGCTTCGTGTGAAAGGCCGTGTACGTGTGGAGGCTGTCCCAACCGTATCAAGTGGACAGCAAACATACCTTGATTTTCTTGTTAGTTTAGCCTCTTAATTTGTATCTCTTCAATAGCTTAATAGGGAGGGTTGTCCAGAAATTAATCTTGAAGGACACATAGTTTCCTTAGTACAAGCTCATCAATTGCTCACTTACCTTTATCTTGGGAGGAAGGTCAATTCCAAGAACCCTTGTGGGAATATAGGGTTACTTCATAGCCAAGAGAGAAATGATACCAAACTCCCCAAGAACACAACAACAGAAACACCAAAATCAGTCCACTAGTTCAAGAACTATGGACCCTTTTGATGACCTCTCTCGGATTCGCAAGAAGAACAAGAAGGGAAGTGATATCAAGATTAAAACACACTAAAACATTAACAACACTTGATGAACAAGATGCAATAACAACAACACACGGTTACGAGACAAGAACACAAACGGATTACACTAGATATAGACAAACGATTACAAAAAATATAAAGATAGCTAGATAGACAAAGTGAAGGTATAATCTTAAGAACCCAAGAGCCTATTCCACTCTTGGACCCTTAACACTACACACTACAAATACCTATCTCTTTGGTGAGCACAAGAGATACCTCAACCTCCTCTAGCACCCAACGTTCCAAGCATGATACGAAATCAAACCAACAACACCAAGAGCTTCAAGTAGGCTCGGATTTCAGTCCAACAACACAAGAACAACAAGTTTAAGTTTCGGTTTTTCAGTCCAACAACACAAGAACAACAAGATAGATAACAATGCTAGTGAATCGAAAAGAGCCCCACACGGCTTCACTAGACTTTAAGATAACAAAATCAACAACAACAACAAGATAAAGAAAGATAGATAACTTGACATATAACATTCAAGAAACTAAGAACCCTACATCAAGAGAGGACCCTAAGTCTAATGAATATAAACACCAAGTTCTTACGAGGACCAAGAGGCACTCAACGACCTCAAAACCCTTGTTTCTAGCCAAAGAGACAACACAAGTATCCCTCTACTTGTGAGATAATAGGGGCGGCTTCTAAGAGTGGAAGAGAGAGAGAAATGTTTAGTGTTTTTAGGTTACAAAATCAGCATTCAAAAACTAAGGAATAACTCTCCAACATGTTCTATTTATACTACAAACAAAAGGGGTAAAATGACCCATCCGCCCTTGCTTCTTGTGCCAACCTTGAAGAGTAGTTTATTACACATTAAGACCTCTCTTCACACATAAAAACGTTTAGGTCCTTGGTTGGTTCAATCACCAACTCACACACGGCCATTTGCATGAACAAAGCTTGGAGTTCTTGTAATTCCCGAGCTTGGCTTCGTGTGAAAGGTCGTGTACCTGTGGAGGCTGCCCCAACCGTATCATCCTCTCCATCTTGAGAGGAATTTGACCTCAAATTCAGCATTTGGTCATCTTCAACCGCATCCACGAGGGAGAGATCACCAACGTTGAAAGTGTTGTGCACTTGATATTCCGGTGGAAGGTCAATCTTGTAGGCGTTGTCATTGATTCTCTCAAGTACTTGGAAAGGACCATCACCCCTTGGCAGCAATTTGGACTTCCTTTGAGCTGGAAACCGATCCTTTCGAAGATGCACCCACACCCAATCTCCGGGTTCAAGCACAAGCCTTCTTCTCCCTTTGTTTACCCTTTTTGCAACCTCTTGGTTCTTCTTTTCAAGCTTGATCCGCACCGTCTTATGCATTTTCTTCATTGCCTCGGCTCTTTTATTTCCATCTAAGCTGGTCATGAGATCACTAGACAAAGGAGTGAGATCTAAAGGGGTAAGGGGATTCAGGCCGTAAACACATTCAAGGGAGTTATTCCCGTGCTCGAATGTATTACCCGGTTGTATGCAAATTCCACCAAGGGTAGGTGATCTTCCCATGAAGTCAGTTTACCTTTAACCATAGAACGTAGCATAGACCCTAAGGTTCTATTTACTACCTCCGTTTGGCCATCGGTTTGTGGGTGGCAAGACGTGGAGAAAAGTAACTTCGTTCCAAGCCTACCCCACATGGACTTCCAAAAGAGACTTAGGAACTATGAGTCCCTATCGCTCACAATAGTCCTCGGTACCCCGTGAAGCTTTACAACATGTTCAACAAATAATGAAGCTACACTACGAGCATCCTCGATTTTAGCACATGGAATAAAATGAGCCATTTTAGAGAATCTATCAACAATAACAAAAATGCTATCTCGGCCCTTTCTAGTCCTTGGCAGCCCCAAAATAAAATCCATCGAAATGTCCAACCAAGGTCTAAGGGGAGTAGGGAGTGGGGTGTATAATCCTTGAGGTAGGAGACGAGATTTCGCACTCCGGCAGGCCACGCATTGACTACAAATTTTAGTGACGTCTTTGCGCATTTTGGGCCAATAGAGGTTCTCCTCTAAGATTCCGAAGGTCTTGTCTACCCCAAAGTGCCCCATGAGGCCTCCGTCATGGGCCTCCCTCACAAATAATTCCCTCCAAGAACTAGAAGGAACACACAACCTCCTCCCTTTGAACAAATACCCATCGAACCGAGAGTAGGAGGAATGGTCATTCTCCTTATGATACGGGACAAATGGCCTTCTTATCTTTTGATGACATTTTTGGAGGCCAACACATAGAGACTCAAGACTTGGTCACCTCGAGAAAACAAGAACATGCATGGAGGACCCGTTTTGAGCATAACTTAAAGCAATCTCGCGTGTGGAAGATTGCTTGGAGAATTTAAGGTTGAGGACTCACGGTTTTGGACCTTAATTAAGGGTATTTTGGACATTAAACATGGTGTATTTACACGCCATGGCCTCCCCTCTCATTAAGGGCAAAGTGGTCTTGTTATCTTCATTTGTAATATATTATAAATAGGCCCCCTTAGTCTTATTTTCACTAGATTTTGGAAGGATGAAGAATTGAAAGACATAACTTCTCTCTTTTGAGAGTGTAACACCCTTAGTTGTAGGACTTGGAAAAGTCATCCTTAGCATAGGGCTTGGAAAAGCCAATATTGATCTTTGCTTGGAAACGGTAGATCTTGAGGCGAGTTCATTCCCTTGGTGGTCACCGTAAGAGTGTGGTTTTGATTGTTACATTCATTAGGGGTTAGTGTTGAAATACACTTGGTTCTTAATCTTGTAATAATCTTGGTCTCACTATCTATCTTTATTTTTCTTGCAAATCGTGTATGTGTTGTGTAGTGGACTGTTTTGGGGTCTTCGTTGAATCCGAAACTTGTATTATTGTTGTTCATCTTGTTCATCACGTTTTGTAACTGTTTTGGTGTTAAAATATACTCTTGTATCTTGTATTCTTGTTGTTGGTAGCGAATCCGAGTGAGGTCTCCATCTTGGTCCTCGAATCCTTAAGGTTAGTGGACTGATTTGGTGTTTGTTTCGTGCTTCCCTAGTCAATCTCGTATCATTTGGTATCAAAGCATGGCTTGATATTGTTCCTACAAGATCAATCTTGGGCTTGCTTGTTAGAAAATTCAAAAAAAAAAAAAAGGGCAAGTGTTAAAAACTGAAAAAAAATCAAAAAGAAGCAAATCTGTCCATTTTGTGTTCTTGGCCGAAATTGTGTTATTGTTGTGTCTTGGCCGAGATTTTTACTTGTTTTGTTGTTTCTAGTGTTAGTTTTCTTCATCTCTAACACTCTTTAGTCTAAATCTAAGTTTGAGCTTACATTGTTGGTGTTGTATACGTGAACTTGGACTTGGCCGATTTGTTGTTGAACATTGTTGTGGTGGACTGTTTTGGCCTTGTGGCTTTCATCTTGTTGTTGTTATAAGCTTGGCCACGTGATATTGTTGTTAATTGGTGGATTGAGAACCATTTTGTTGAAGGTGTAGTTGTCTTGGCCAAGTGTTGGAGATATTGTTATTGTGGAATTTGGGAGTGGCCGTGTGAAAATTGTTGGTGTTCTTGGAGATTATTGTTGTAGTTCTTGGTGTTGTTGTTGTTGTTCTTGATGTTCATCACCACCTTCATATATTGTTGAAGATAAAGTGAATGTTAAATCTACAAAGTTGAAGGAAAGGGGTGTATTATTTGTTAGTCTTGAAAGACACTACAACCAACAAAGACCTATCAATCAAGTCTCAACCACTTTCCAACACTTTTCCATGATTTAAGGATCCATATTTTAAGGAGAAGTACAATAAAGTCAAGTCTTGAAAACTTGAAATTGAAAAGGGCTCCAAGACTTGTTTGAATTTCCCTCCTTAAACAAATTCCACCAAAGTCCAAATTGAAAAATTGACCAAGACTTGAAATTGGACAACAAAAGTTGTGTGGGACCGAAACCAATACGTGACTGCCATGTCATCACTGCTACTGTTCACGCAATATTTCCGAGCTCAAAATTTTAGATTCTTAGTTTCATCTTATTGTTTCATTAGTTTCATGTCTTGATTCTAGAATTAATTAACAACTAGTAATCACCTACTTAGTTGTAGATTAATTATTGAATCCGTTTCTTCGTGTCTTCGTTGTTTGTGTGCTTTTCTCATTTTTAACTCGTAGTAACTTCTTTGTTTCAAGTTCGTAAGTGAATTTTATTTTTGTGTCTTGAGTCGATCAAACAAGAATCTATTCCGGCCACCAAGTAGAATTGACATCCTATTGACTACCGGAGTACAAACAACCTTTCAATATTTGCCGCTCCAATTGTGAGAATCACAAAGGTGAGTAAATACGAGTGTTAGTGAGAAGTTTTTACTACTAATCTTGTTTGTTTATTTTGTAGGTTAAAAAGGTGATATAAGGGGAATATGTCTTCGATAGCCGGGGATTATTGTGACTACAACATGGGAGACTATGATTGTAGTGAAGGGTTTTATGGCTACGAAGTTGAGGGAGATTGCGGAGGCTATGAAAATAGCCATGATCGAGACTTGGGCAGATTTGAAAGTTACTGTTTTAAGGGAGAAAATGAGGTGAATGAAGTGCCTAGTGCTTATGGTAACTTTGGAGATGATGAAGGACCTCGTGATGGATCTTATGATGATGTTGGGGCATGTGAGGAGTCTTACACTTCTTACTCCGAACCTAGATTTGGTGTTAGGTATAACCCTTTTGTTTGCAAAGCTTATGAGAGCTATGATGAGGGTACACGTGAGGAGTATGAAGATCCATATTCTCCACCTTATAGTACTTCTTATCAAAGTCGATATAGTGTGAATGGTTATACTAGCTCTAGTGGAGGTTGTCCAATGAGAAGAAGAGGGTATGCATCTCCAAAACTAAGGGGTACTCGTATGCCTTACAATGTAGATCCAAGAAGGAGTGTACACTCCGGAAAGGTGACCATGTGTGGGATACCGGGCTGCCTCATTGAGCTAAATGATAGGTACCATAGAAACTACATCGTTCCATCCATGGTTGACTACTTGGGGTTGTTTCGTGAGCCTTTACTTGTTCCATACTTCTTGGACGGGTTTCAGGTTACCGAGAGGGTCAAGGTTGTCTTCTCCCAATTTGAATACCATGAGGAGGTGTGGTGCGATATTCTTTCATTGACATACGGTCATGTATGCTTAGGTGCCAATTGGTTTGCACAACATAGAGTTCCAAACGTGCAAAATTGGCCAAATATTATAAGAGACCAGTGGGGGAATCGCCTCGTGACTTACTTGCTGCCTAAGCCACGAAGAGAAATGCCTACCTACTCCAATCCGAATTATTATGAGAGACAAAAGATTGAGAGGAGTAAGGAAGTGCAGGGTGGTAATCCGAGAGTGGAAAAAGGAGAGGTTGTGTGGAGCAAAGTAAGAGGATTACCCCCAAACTATGCTAACATTGGTTGTCCTTCTATTTCTAAGGACATTTGTGTAGGTACCAACATGGCAAGCGAAGAAGAACAATGCCAAAAGGAAGTTGCTGCCCAAACTTTTGGAGGACCTTCACACCATGACAAAGAAGAATCTACTCAAGGACTTCAAGGTAAAATGGCAAACTCTTACACTTTTGTACATGTGAATGATAATTGTGTGGCTAGTAGCCCATTGAGTGTGAGTTGTAGCTTGCCTATATGTGAGTGTATTGTTTCTTTGCCACTTGATGATGATGTACATGTTGTGAGTGTGGATACACTAGTTGATCCTATTGATGACCGAATAGACTCTTCTTGTAAGATCGATTTATGTCCACCTAGTGTTGAAACCATTATGTTGAATGAAAGTACGTTATCTTCTGAAATTTGTGTTGATCAACTTATGTGTGAAAATTACCCACCACTTGAGGATGTGTATGATGTAATTAATGAACCTCAAGTATGTGATGATGTTGAAAATATTGATCAAAGTGAGAATGAACCCGAGAGCTCTTCTTGGGGTAATGTTGTGTTTGAAACATCCTTGAAACTTGATGTTGATCATTTAGAGAGTGAGGAACTTGCTTGTTCCAAATCTGTCCGTGAGGTAGATCACACTCTTGTTATGTATAATGTCTTGTTTGAAGATGATTTAAACACTCCTAATGAACCTAGTGGTGAAAATGATGGTATAGCTTGCCTTGGAAGCTATAGCCTATATGCTAACCCACTATGGTGTGACAACATTCCTCCTAGAGAGGGAAATCTCTTCTTGGAAGATGAGAGAACTCTTAAGGGTAAGGAATGTGTAGTTGCGGAAGCTACTTCTTCTTCTACTTTGTGTGATTTCATTATTGAGAGTACTCATGGTGATTATTGGGAAACTAATAGTGAGTACACACATGAGAGCACCTTAGTAGAAGCCGATTTGAGTGATACCTTTCTCTACTCTCTATTTGCTTTGGATGATATGTATGTTATTGTAGAAAGTATGTCATTTAGTTTGGGTGTAGACCACGGGAAAGGGAAGTGTTGTCGGTACCCGTGTCTATGGCCACTTTTCCCATTTGACCCCGGTGCCAAATTTAGAAATGGTGATGCTGGTGCACCAAACTTGCTACTTGGTCTACATGACAAGCAAAGTGGCACTCTTGATGTATCCTATAACCAAATCCTTTGTACATCTTTTATTGAGTTTTTAATATTCCTTTCAAAGGATTCTTGGTTATATTGCAAATATGTGTAACCTTGGCATGTTGAGATGATTTGTTATGCTAACCCTAACCCTCATGCCATGAGGAGTTTGCATTTGTTGGTCCTCTTTTCGGTTTTGCAAGGTTTGGATTCGAGGTCGAATCCCTTTCAAGAAAGGGAGGATGATACGGGACAAATGGCCTTCTTATCTTTTGATGACATTTTTGGAGGCCAACACATAGAGACTCAAGACTTGGTCACCTCGAGAAAACAAGAACATGCATGGAGGACCCGTTTTGAGCATAACTTAAAGCAATCTCGCGTGTGGAAGATTGCTTGGAGAATTTAAGGTTGAGGACTCACGGTTTTGGACCTTAATTAAGGGTATTTTGGACATTACACATGGTGTATTTACACGCCATGGCCGCCCCTCTCATTAAGGGCAAAGTGGTCTTGTTATCTTCATTTGTAATATATTATAAATAGGCCCCCTTAGTCTTATTTTCACTAGATTTTGGAAGGATGAATAATTGAAAGACATAACTTCTCTCTTTTGAGAGTGTAACACCCTTAGTTGTAGGACTTGGAAAAGTCATCCTTAGCATAGGGCTTGGAAAAGCCAATATTGATCTTTGCTTGGAAACGGTAGATCTTGAGGCGAGTTCATTCCCTTGGTGGTCACCGTAAGAGTGTGGTTTTGATTGTTACATTCATTAGGGGTTAGTGTTGAAATACACTTGGTTCTTAATCTTGTAATAATCTTGGTCTCACTATCTATCTTTATTTTTCTTGCAAATCGTGTATGTGTTGTGTAGTGGACTGTTTTGGGGTCTTCGTTGAATCCGAAACTTGTATTATTGTTGTTCATCTTGTTCATCACGTGATACGGTTGGGGCAGCCTCCACAGGTACACGACCTTTCACACGAAGCCAAGCTCGGGAATTACAAGAACTCCAAGCCTTGTTCATGCAAATGGCCGTGTGTGAGTTGGTGATTGAACCAACCAAGGACCTAAACGTTTTTATGTGTGAAGAGAGGTCTTAATGTGTAATAAACTACTCTTCAAGGTTGGCATAAGAAGCAAGGGCGGATGGGTCATTTTACCCCTTTTGTTTGTAGTATAAATAGAACATGTTAGAGAGTTAGTCCTTAGTTTTTGAATGCTGATTTTTGTAACCTAAAACACTAAACATTTCTCTCTCTCTCTACTCTTAGAAGCCGCCCCTATTATCTCACAAGTAGAGGGATACTTGTGTTGTCTCTTTGGCTAGAAACAAGGGTTTTGAGGTCGTTGAGTGCCTCTTGGTCCTCGTAAGAACTTGGTGTTTATATTCATTAGACTTAGGGTCCTCTCTTGATGTTAGGGTTCTTAGTTTCTTGAATGTTATATGTCAAGTTATCTATCTTTCTTTATCTTGTTGTTGTTGTTGATTTTGTTATCTTAAAGTCTAGTGAAGCCGTGTGGGGCTCTTTTCGATTCACTAGCATTGTTATCTATCTTGTTGTTCTTGTGTTGTTGGACTGAAAAACCGAAACTTAGACTTGTTGTTCTTGTGTTGTTGGACTGAAATCCGAGCCTACTTGAAGCTCTTGGTGTTGTTGGTTTGATTTTGTATCATTTGGTATCAAAGCGAGACCGGTTGTGTTCCAACATAACCCATCTTGGGCTAGTTCACGGCTTAAACAAACAACACCAAAAAGAAATTCTGAAAAATCTGTCCATTAAAAGGTGAAACCAAGAATGATGTTGTATGTTTAGATCTAGGTGTTATTTTGCTTGTTTAGTGAGTTTCTAGTGTTGGTTTCTTTCTCACCAACACTAAGGTGTCTAGATCCAAAAGTTGAGCTTGAAAACTTGAACATTGTGTAGTGACTTGAAGTGGCCGAAAGTTGTATGTTGTTGATAACCAAAAGAAAAAAAAATCGGTGGTTGTGTGTTTATGTGCTAAAGAAGTTGATGAAGTTTGTTGAGGTGTTCATCTTTTGAACTTGTTCATCTTGTTCATCTTGTTGTGTGCTCAAGTTGTAAGACAAGCTATAAAGTTGTTGTGAAAGACTTGCACCCATCACCTTCTAGTCTTGTCAATCACTTTTCCCTAATTCAAGGAGCCTTGTTTTGTGGGATTAGTGATACGGTTAGGACAGCCACACGGCCTTTCACACGAAGCCAAGCTCGGGAATTACAAAAACTCCAAGCTTTGTTCATGCAAATGGCCGTGTGTGAGTTGGTGATTGAACCAACCAAGGACTTAAACGTTTTTATGTGTGAAGAGGGGACCTAATGTGTAATAAACTACTCTCCAAGGTTGGCACAAGAAGCAAGGGCGGATGAGTCATTTTACCCCTTTCCTTTTGTAGTATAAATAGAAGATGTGAGAGAGTTATTAGAGAGTTTTTGAAATCTGATTTTTGTAACCTAAAATATCACAACATCTCCTCTCTCTCTTCCACTCTTGGAGCCGCCTCCAACATCTCACAAGTAGAGGAATACTTGTGTTGTATCTTTGGCTAGAAACAAGGGTTTTGAGGTCTTTGAGTGCCTCTTGGTCCTTGTAAGAACTTGGTGTTTACATTCACTAGACTTAGGGTCCTCTCTTGAGGTTAGGGTTCTTAGTATCTTGAATGTTATATGTCAAGTTATCTATCTTTTCTTTATCTTGTTGTTGTTGTTGTTGTTAATTTTGTTATCTTTAAAGACTAGTGAAGCCGTGTGGGGCTACTTTCGATTCACTAGCATTCTTGTTCATCTTGTTGCTCTCTTGTTGTGTGCTGAAAACTGAAAATTGAACTTGTTATTCTTGTGTTGTTGGACTGAAATCCGAACCTACTTGCAGCTCTTGGTGTTGTTGGTTTGATCTTGTATCATTTGGTATCAAAGCAAGACCGGTTGTGTTCCAACATAACCCATCTTGGGCTAGTTCACGGTCTAAACAAGCAATACCAAAGGGAAGTTCTGAAAAATCTGTCCATTAAAAGTTGAAAACCGAGAATGATGTTGCATGTCTAGATCTAGGTGTTATTTTGCTTGTTTAGTGAGTTTCTAGTGTTGGTTTCTTTCTCACCAACACTAAGGTGTCTAGATCCGAAAGTTGAGCTTGAAAACTTGAACATTGAGTAGTGACTTGAAGTGGCCGAAGGTTGTATGTTGTTGATGAGCAAAAGAAAAATCGGTGGTTATGTGTTATGTGCTAAAGAAGTTGATGAAGTTTGTTGAGGTGTTCATCTTTTGAACTTGTTCATCTTGTTCATCTTGTTGTGTGCTCAAGTTGTAAGACAAGTTATAAAGTTGTTGTGAAAGACTTGCACCCCTCACCCTCTAGTCTTGTCAATCACTTTTCCCTAATTCAAGGAGCCTTGTTTTGTGGGATTGGTCAACCAAACACCACTTTCTTGAGTTTGAAAAGGTTGAAAGACTACAAGATTTTATTTTTTTCCCACCAAAACATTTTGCAAACTATAACAAGTTGTGTGAATATTAACACAAAACAAAAACAAAAAAAAAAGATAAGAGGAACGGGTGGAACCATTGCATGCTGCCACGTCACTATAAGCTCAACTTAGGATATTCTTTGGTTGCAAATTGTTGATCCTTGGTTTCCCTTAATTGGTCCTAGAACTAATTAACAAACTAGTACATTCCTACTAGGTTGTCAACTAGTTCCTTGAACCGTTTGTTCGTGTCAACGATTATTTGAGTGCTTTTATTCGTTTGAATGAGTTGCTGATTTTTGATTCTAGTCCGGCAAGAATTCTTTGAGTCTTCAAACAAGAATCCATTCCGGATAAGAGCTCACTCATACCTTGAAAATTTCACGGTTACTAGCCAAAGATACAACACTTGTGGAACACGAACTTGTGGTGAACTAAAGCGGATAATATCTTGACAATGGAAGGAGCTACGTCTCATAATGCGGATACTAATGCCCTTGATTCTATGAGGGTCACTCTTGAGGCCGTTACCCGGACACTTGAAAGGTTGAATTCTGAATTTGGGGCCGTGAGAGGGGACTTGGCAGCCATAAAGGGGGAAGTGTCGACTATTAGTGGGAGATTAGAACAAGTGGAGAGTCAAAGGAACTCTCGTCCTTCTACTCCTCTACACGTATCTACCAATGGTCATGATAGGACCTCCTCCGCAACCATCACCCCCGAAACAGTCCACCAAATGCTAAATGCACCCCAAGCTCCACTAAATACCGCAAGTCAAACTACCTATTTTCCTCCAAACCGAGACTCCACTAGACCACTACATTTCCAAGCCCCTCCAATTCCACAAGAGGGATTTGGACGACAAGTACCTCCACTAAATCCGAACCTTCCATTCCAAGCTCCATTAACCCAAAGACCGCAAATTCCAAATCCTCCGACTCAAAACGGCCAAGGCCGACCAGCCCACTTTGAAGGATACGGTAGAGGGGAGTATGAAGGAGATGGAGTCTTTGATGATGCCTATATGAGGGAGGAGGAGTTAAGAGGGGGTCGAGGAGAACCTAGGAGATACCGGGGGTATGGAGATAGGGGAAACCGACACCAAGAGAGAGACGTAGGCATCAACACCATCAAGTTGAGCCTACCCATCTTTAAGGGTGAAAGTGATCCCGAGGCCTACTTAACTTGGGAATCGTCTTGTGACAAAGTTTTCCAAGTTAATGACATCTCGGACGAAAAGAAGAGTTGCTACGCTATAGCTCACCTCGAGGGCTATGCTAACACTTGGTGGGAGTATGTTAAACGATTTGGTAATGAATTAGTCGATGGGCAGCCACCACCTTGGTTTCGGTTGAGGTATTTGATGAGACAACGATACCTTCCCGAGAGATATCGTCATGAGTTGCTTGCTAGGTTATATGGCTTGCGGCAAGGGGGCAAGAGTGTGATGGCCTATTTTTACGAGTTCCAACAACTCATGTTGAAACTTGATCATCGTGGGGAGCAAATCAGTCATGACATCATCCGGTTCAAGTGTGGGTTGAACAAAGAGATCTCCACTCATTTGACCCTTCATCGGTTTGAAACCATCGACGGTATATTCCAAGCGGCCCTAGAGATTGAAAGGGAACTTAAGGAGAGATCATCCTTCAAGGCAAGGGTACAAGCTCCCTCGGGTTGGCCCAAAAACAAGGACCAACCCGCCCCTACGAAGCTGCCCGAGTCCAAAACAGTCCACTACGAGTCCAAAACAGTCCCTAAATTCCCTCCGAAACCGGAGGCTCACAAATATCCCAACCCAAAGGGATTCCAATGCTTCAAGTGCCAAGGTTGGGGGCATAAGGCCAATGAATGTCCGAACCGGCGCAATGTGATCCTACGAGAAGGGAAAGTGTACTACCTTGGTGAGGAGGTGGTTTCCGAAAGGGGGGAGGATGAGGCCGAGCCTCAAGATGGAGAGGAAGCTGAAAATGGGCCGAATGATGATGAATTAGATGGTAGTGAAGATGCCTATCCACAAGAAGGGGAGTGTGTGGTTCCTAACTTTGTGGTTAGACGTGTCATGATTAGTAAGGCGATAGATGACCCGAGTCAAAGGGAAAATCTATTCCATACTAAATGTCTTGTAAAGGGGAGTGTGTGCACCTTGGTGATTGATAGTGGTAGTTGTACGAATGTTGCGAGCCAAGCTATGGTAAATTTCTTGAAGCTGCCAACTACACCACACACTAGTCCTTACAAGCTACAATGGTTGAACGATTGTGGTGAATTAAGGGTCGCAAGGCAATGTGTGATTCGGTTTAAGGTAGGAAACTACCACGATGAAGTGCTTTGTGACGTGATCCCAATGCAAGCATGTCACTTGTTGTTAGGTAGACCATGGCAATATGATAGGTCTACTAAACACGATGGGAGGTCCAACCGGTATACGCTTGAGAAGGATGGCCGAAAGGTCACACTTCACCCTCTTTCACCCTCCCAAGTACATGAGTGGCATCAAAAGATGAGAGAGTTAAAAGGAAAAGGAAAGGAAACCGGGAAAGGAGAAAAGGGGGGGGATGCCGTAGGTGAGGAAGTAGGGTCATCCGAATCTGTCCCAACAACAAAGGAGATGGAAAACGTAGTGATGTTGGCTAGGAGGAAAGAACTCTTCGTGGACCATGATGAAAACAAGCCGATGTTACTGTTGGCCCATTGTTTTAATACTAACCCCACTAATTCTTCCATTTCCCCTTTGATTTCTTGTGCGTTGCAGGAGTATGAAGATGTATTTCCTCAAGAACTTCCGCAAGGATTGCCCCCACTTCGGGGAATTGAGCACCAAATTGATTTGGTGCCGGGTTCACAACTTCCAAACAAACCGGCCTATAGGAGCAATCCCATGGACACTAAGGAGCTTGAGAGGCAAGTTGAGGAGCTTCTCAACAAGGGATACATCAAGGAAAGCATGAGTCCGTGTGCTGTTCCGGTGCTTTTGGTACCAAAGAAGGACGGAACTTGGCGCATGTGCGTCGATTGTAGAGCCATCAACAAAATCACTATAAGGTATCGTCATCCAATTCCTAGACTAGATGATATGTTAGATGAGCTCCACGGATCTTGTTTGTTTTCTAAAGTGGACCTTAGGAGCGGCTATCACCAAATTCGCATGCAACCCGGTGATGAGTGGAAGACCGCATTCAAGACCAAATTCGGTCTATATGAGTGGCTGGTCATGCCCTTCGGCCTTACCAATGCTCCTAGCACATTTATGAGGCTAATGAATCATGTAATGAAGCCTTATATTGGAAAGTTTGTGGTGGTTTACTTTGATGATGTGTTGGTGTATAGTAAATCTATTAATGATCATGTAATGCATTTGAGATGTGTGTTTGATGTGCTCCGAAAGGAGAAGCTGTATGCCAACATGGAGAAGTGTTCTTTTGGTGTTGATAAAGTTATATTCTTGGGTTTTGTCGTGAGCTCACGGGGTGTGGAAGTGGACGATTCCAAGATAGACTCTATCCGAAGTTGGCCGACCCCTAAAACTATTGGAGAAATCCGAAGTTTCCACGGGTTGGCAAGCTTTTATAGGAGGTTTGTCAAAGGATTTAGTTCCATAGCAGCCCCCTTGACCGAGGTAATTAGAAAGGACGGACCCTTTAAATGGGGTGATGAGCAAGCTAGGGCTTTTGAGGCCTTGAAAGCTACGCTCATCTCGGCGCCTTTATTGCAATTGCCCAATTTTGATAAGATGTTTGAAATAGAGTGTGATGCTAGTAAGGTTGGTATCGGGGCTGTTTTGATGCAAGAAGGTAAGCCCGTTGCTTATTTCAGTGAAAAGCTCATAGGGGCAACTCTTAATTACTCAACTTATGATTTGGAGTTGTACGCCCTTGTTAGAGCTTTGGGAAATTGGCAACATTATTTGTGGCCTAAGGAGTTTGTGATACGAACGGATCATGAGTCGTTGAAACACCTTAAGAGCCAAGACAAGTTGAATAGGCGTCATGCTAAGTGGATTGAGTTCATCGAGACTTTCCCTTATGTAATTCATTACAAAAGGGGAAAGGAAAATGTTGTTGCCGATGCCTTGTCTAGGAAGCATGTGCTTGTTGCTACCTTGTCTTCGAAATTGATGGGTTTTGAGAGCTTGCGGTTGTTGTATCCCGAGGATCCTACCTTTGCTCCTATTTTTAGGGAATGCGAAGAGTGGGGAAGGGACCGTTGGCTCAAGGAGAATAACCATTCCTCCTACTCTCGGTTCGATGGGTATTTGTTCAAAGGGAGGAGGTTGTGTGTTCCTTCTAGTTCTTGGAGGGAATTATTTGTGAGGGAGGCCCATGACGGAGGCCTCATGGGTCACTTTGGGGTAGACAAGACCCTCGGAATCTTAGAGGAGAACTTCTATTGGCCCAAAATGCGCAAAGACGTCACTAAAATTTGTAGTCAATGCGTGGCCTGCCGGAGTGCGAAATCTCGTCTCTTACCCCAAGGATTATACACCCCACTCCCTACTCCCCTTAGGCCTTGGTTGGACATCTCGATGGATTTTGTTTTGGGGCTGCCAAGGACTAGAAAGGGCCGAGATAGCATTTTTGTTATTGTTGATAGATTCTCTAAAATGGCTCATTTTATTCCATGTACTAAAACCGAGGATGCTAGTAGTGTAGCTTCATTATTTGTTGAACATGTTGTCAAGCTTCACGGGGTACCGAGGACTATTGTGAGCGATAGGGACTCCAAGTTCCTAAGTCTCTTTTGGAAGTCCATGTGGGGTAGGCTTGGAACGAAGTTACTTTTCTCCACGTCTTGCCACCCACAAACCGATGGCCAAACGGAGGTAGTAAATAGAACCTTAGGGTCTATGCTACGTTCTATGGTTAAAGGTAAACTGACTTCATGGGAAGATCACCTACCCTTAGTGGAATTTGCCTACAACCGGGTAATACATTCGAGCACGGGAATGACTCCCTTTGAATGTGTTTACGGCCTGAATCCCCTTACCCCTTTAGATCTCACTCCTTTGTCTAGTGATCTCATGACCAGCTTAGATGGAAACAAAAGAGCCGAGGCAATGAAGAAAATGCATGAGACGGTGCGGATCAAGCTTGAAAAGAAGAATCAAGAGATTGCCAAAAGGGCAAACAAAGGGAGAAGAAGGCTTGTGCTTGAACCCGGAGATTGGGTGTGGGTGCATCTTCGAAAAGACCGGTTTCCAGCTCATAGGAAGTCCAAATTGCTGCCAAGGGGTGATGGTCCTTTCCAAGTACTTGAGAGGATCAATGACAACGCCTACAAGATTGACCTCCCACCGGAATATCAAGTGCACAACACTTTCAACGTTGGTGATCTCTCCCTCGTGGATGCGGTTGAAGATGACCAAATGCTGAATTTGAGGCCAAATTCCTCTCAAGATGGAGAGGATGATACGGTTAGGACAGCCACACGGCCTTTCACACGAAGCCAAGCTCGGGAATTACAAAAACTCCAAGCTTTGTTCATGCAAATGGCCGTGTGTGAGTTGGTGATTGAACCAACCAAGGACTTAAACGTTTTTATGTGTGAAGAGGGGACCTAATGTGTAATAAACTACTCTCCAAGGTTGGCACAAGAAGCAAGGGCGGATGAGTCATTTTACCCCTTTCCTTTTGTAGTATAAATAGAAGATGTGAGAGAGTTATTAGAGAGTTTTTGAAATCTGATTTTTGTAACCTAAAATATCACAACATCTCCTCTCTCTCTTCCACTCTTGGAGCCGCCTCCAACATCTCACAAAAAGAGGAATACTTGTGTTGTATCTTTGGCTAGAAACAAGGGTTTTGAGGTCTTTGAGTGCCTCTTGGTCCTTGTAAGAACTTGGTGTTTACATTCACTAGACTTAGGGTCCTCTCTTGAGGTTAGGGTTCTTAGTATCTTGAATGTTATATGTCAAGTTATCTATCTTTTCTTTATCTTGTTGTTGTTGTTGTTGTTAATTTTGTTATCTTTAAAGACTAGTGAAGCCGTGTGGGGCTACTTTCGATTCACTAGCATTCTTGTTCATCTTGTTGCTCTCTTGTTGTGAGCTGAAAACTGAAAATTGAACTTGTTATTCTTGTGTTGTTGGACTGAAATCCGAACCTACTTGTAGCTCTTGGTGTTGTTGGTTTGATCTTGTATCAATTAGTCAACCAAACCTCACTTTCTTGAGTTTGAAAAGGTTGAAATACTACAAGATTCTATTTTTTCCCACCAAAACACTTTGCAAACTATAACAAGTTGTGTGAATATTAACACACACACAAAAAAAAAGTAGTAGAAGAACGTGTGGAACCATTGCATGCTGCCACGTCACTATAAGCTCAACTTAGGACATTCTTTGGTTGCTAATTGTTGATCCTTGGTGATACGGGACAAATGGTGATACGGGACAAATGGCCATCTTATCTTTTGATGACATTGTTGGAGGCCAACACATAGAGACTCAAGACTTGGTCACCTCGGGAAAACAAGAACATGCATGGAGGACCCGTTTTGAGTGCTACTTAAAGCAATCTCGCGTGTGGAAGATTGCTTGGAGAATCTAAGGTTGAGGACTCACGGTTTTGGACCCTAATTAAGGGTATTTTGGACATTACACATGGTGTATTTACACACCATGGCCGCCCCTCTCATTAAGGGCAAAGTGGTCTTTTGTCTTCTTTGTAATACACTATAAATAGGCCCCCTTAGTCTTATTTTCATTAGTTTTTCAGATTTTAGAAAGATGAAGTATTGAAAGGAAATATCTTCTCTCTTTTGAGAGTGTACACACTTAGTGGTAGGACTTGGAAAAGTCATCTTTAGCATAGGGCTTGGAAAAGCCAATATTGATCCTTGCTTGGAAACGGTAGATCTTGAGGCGAGTTCATTCCCTTGGTGGTCACCGTAAGAGTGTGGTGTTGTTGTTACATTCATTAGGGGTTTTTGAGTTTGATATACTCTTTAGTTCCTAATCTTTGTAATAATCTATGTCTCACTATCTATCTTTACCTTTCTTGCAATTGTGTTGGTGTTTGTATCTTGTAATCGTTTGTTCTTGTTGAATCCGAATCTTGTGTTCATTGTGTTCATCTTGTTCTTGTTGTATTGTTGCTGTTTTGGTGTTAAAACACCTTGTCAACTCGTGATACTTGTGTTGTTGTTGTTGGCCGAAACTAGCTCTAAAAGGGGTCCTCGGATTCCTCTTGATTTGTGGACTGTTTTGAGCCTTTTCTTGTGTTCCCTTGTTATTCTTGTATCAAATGGCCATCTTATCTTTTGATGACATTTTTGGAGGCCAACACATAGAGACTCAAGACTTGGTCACCTCGAGAAAACAAGAACATGCATGGAGGACCCGTTTTGAGCATAACTTAAAGCAATCTCGCGTGTGGAAGATTGCTTGGAGAATTTAAGGTTGAGGACTCACGGTTTTGGACCTTAATTAAGGGTATTTTGGACATTACACATGGTGTATTTACACACCATGGCCGCCCCTCTCATTAAGGGCAAAGTGGTCTTGTTATCTTCATTTGTAATATATTATAAATAGGCCCCCTTAGTCATATTTTCACTAGATTTTGAAGGATGAAGAATTGAAAGACATAACTTCTCTCTTTTGAGAGTGTAACACCCTTAGTTGTAGGACTTGGAAAAGTCATCCTTAGCATAGGGCTTGGAAAAGCCAATATTGATCTTTGCTTGGAAACGGTAGATCTTGAGGCGAGTTCATTCCCTTGGTGGTCACCGTAAGAGTGTGGTTTTGATTGTTACATTCATTAGGGGTTAGTGTTGAAATACACTTGGTTCTTAATCTTGTAATAATCTTGGTCTCACTATCTATCTTTATTTTTTTCTTGCAAATCGTGTATGTGTTGTGTAGTGGACTGTTTTGGGGTCTTCGTTGAATCCGAAACTTGTATTATTGTTGTTCATCTTGTTCATCACGTTTTGTAACTGTTTTGGTGTTAAAATATACTCTTGTATCTTGTATTCTTGTTGTTGGTAGCGAATCCGAGTGAGGTCTCCATCTTGGTCCTCGAATCCTTAAGATTAGTGGACTGATTTGGTGTTTGTTTCGTGCTTCCCTTTTCAATCCCGTATCATTTGGTATCAAAGCATGGCTTGATATTGTTCCTACAAGATCAATCTTGGGCTTGCTTGTTAGAAAATTCAAAAAAAAAGAAGAGGAAAGTGTTAAAAACTGAAAAAAAAATCAAAAAGAAGCAAATCTGTCCATTTTGTGTTCTTGGCCGAAATTGTGTTATTGTTGTGTCTTGGCCGAGATTTTTACTTGTTTTATTGTTTCTAGTGTTAGTTTTCTTCATCTCTAACACTCTTTAGTCTAAATCTAAGTTTGAGCTTACATTGTTGGTGTTGTTTACGTGAACTTGGACTTGGCCGATTTGTTGTTGAACATTGTTGTGGTGGACTGTTTTGGCCTTGTGGCTTTCATCTTGTTGTTGTTATAAGCTTGGCCACGTGATATTGTTGTTAATTGGTGGATTGAGAACCATTTTGTTGAAGGTGTAGTTGTCTTGGCCAAGTGTTGGAGATATTGTTATTGTGGAATTTGGGAGTGGCCGTGTGAAAATTGTTGGTGTTCTTGGAGATTATTGTTGTAGTTCTTGGTGTTGTTGTTGTTGTTCTTGATGTTCATCACCACCTTCATATATTGTTGAAGATAAAGTGAATGTTAAATCTAAAAAGTTGAAGGAAAAGGGTGTATTATTTGTTAGTCTTGAAAGACACTACAACCAACAAAGACCTATCAATCAAGTCTCAACCACTTTCCAACACTTTTCCATGATTTAAGGATCCATATTTTAAGGAGAAGTACAATAAAGTCAAGTCTTGAAAACTTGAAATTGAAAAGGGCTCCAAGACTTGTTTGAATTTCCCTCCTTAAACAAATTCCACCAAAGTCCAAATTGAAAAATTGACCAAGACTTGAAATTGGACAACAAAAGTTGTGTGGGACCGAAACCAATACGTGACTGCCATGTCATCACTGCTACTGTTCACGCAATATTTCCGAGCTCAAAATTTTAGATTCTTAGTTTCATCTTATTGTTTCATTAGTTTCATGTCTTGATTCTAGAATTAATTAACAACTAGTAATCACCTACTTAGTTGTAGATTAATTATTGAATCCGTTTCTTCGTGTCTTCGTTGTTTGTGTGCTTTTCTCATTTTTAACTCGTAGTAACTTCTTTGTTTCAAGTTCGTAAGTGAATTTTATTTTTGTGTCTTGAGTCGATCAAACAAGAATCTATTCCGGCCACCAAGTAGAATTAACATCCTATTGACTACCGGAGTATAAACAACCTTTCAATATTTGCCGCTCCAATTGTGAGAATCACAAAGGTGAGTGAATACGAGTGTTAGTGAGATGTTTTTACTACTAATCTTGTTTGTTCATTTTGTAGGTTTAAAAGGTGATATAAGGGGAATATGTCTTCGATAGCCGGGGATTATTGTGACTACAACATGGGAGACTATGATTGTAGTGAAGGGTTTTATGGCTACGAAGTTGAGGGAGATTGCGGAGGCTATGAAAATAGCCATGATCGAGACTTGGGCAGATTTGAAAGTTACTGTTTTAAGGGAGAAAATGAGGTGAATGAAGTGCCTAGTGCTTATGGTAACTTTGGAGATGATGTAGGACCTCGTGATGGATCTTATGATGATGTTGCGGCATGTGATGAGTCTTACACTTCTTACTCCGAACCTAGATTTGGTGTTAGGTATAACCCTTTTGTTTGCAAAGCTTATGAGAGCTATGATGAGGGTACACGTGAGGAGTATGAAGATCCATATTCTCCACCTTGTAGTACTTCTTTTCAAAGTCGATATAGTGTGAATGGTTATACTAGCTCTAGTGGAGGTTGTCCAATGAGAAGAAGAGGGTATGCATCTCCAAAACTAAGGGGTACTCATATGCCTTACAATGTAGATCCAAGAAGGAGTGTACACTCCGGAAAGGTGACCATGTGTGGGATACCGGGCTGCCTCATTGAGCTAAATGATAGGTACCATAGAAACTACATCGTTCCATCCATGGTTGACTACTTGGGGTTGTTTCGTGAGCCTTTACTTGTTCCATACTTCTTGGACGGGTTTAAGGTTACCGAGAGGGTCAAGGTTGTCTTCTCCCAATTTGAATACCATGAGGAGGTGTGGTGCGATATTCTTTCATTGACATACGGTCATGTATGCTTAGGTGCCAATTGGTTTGCACAACATAGAGTTCCAAACGTGCAAAATTGGACAAATATTATAAGAGACCAGTGGGGGAATCGCCTCATTACTTACTTGCTGCCTAAGCCACGAAGAGAAATGCCTACCTACTCCAATCCGAATTATTATGAGAGACAAAAGATTGAGAGGAGTAAGGGAGTGCAGGGTGGTAATCCGAGAGTGGAAAAAGGAGAGGTTGTGTGGAGCAAAGTAAGAGGATTACCACCAAACTATGCTAACATTGGTTGTCCTTCTATTTCTAAGGACATTTGTGTAGGTACCAACATGGCAAGCGAAGAAGAACAATGCCAAAAGGAAGTTGCTGCCCAAACTTTTGGAGGACCTTCACACCATGACAAAGAAGAATCTACTCAAGGACTTCAAGGTAAAATGGCAAACTCTTACACTTTTGTACATGTGAATGATAATTGTGTGGCTAGTAGCCCATTGAGTGTGAGTTGTAGCTTGCCTATATGTGAGTGTATTGTTTCTTTGCCACTTGATGATGATGTACATGTTGTGAGTGTGGATACACTAGTTGATCCTATTGATGACCGAATAGACTCTTCTTGTAAGATCGATTTATGTCCACCTAGTGTTGAAACCATTATGTTGAATGAAAGTACGTTATCTTCTGAAATTTGTGCTGATCAACTTATGTGTGAAAATTACCCACCACTTGAGGATGTGTATGATGTAATTAATGAACCTCAAGTATGTGATGATGTTGAAAATGTTGATCAAAGTGAGAATGAACCCGAGAGCTCTTCTTGGGGTAATGTTGTGTTTGAAACATCCTTGAAACTTGATGTTGATCATTTAGAGAGTGAGGAACTTGCTTGTTCCAAATCTGTCTGTGAGGTAGATCACACTCTTTTTATGTATAATGTCTTGTTTGAAGATGATTTAAACACTCCTAATGAACCTAGTGGTGAAAATAATGGTATAGCTTGCCTTGGAAGCTATAGCCTATATGCTAACCCACTATGGTGTGACAACATTCCTCCTAGAGAGGGAAATCTCTTCTTGGAAGATGAGAGAACTCTTAAGGGTAAGGAATATGTAGTTGCGGAAGCTACTTCTTCTTCTACTTTGTGTGATTTCATTATTGAGAGTACTCATGGTGATTATTGGGAAACTAATAGTGAGTACACACATGAGAGCACCTTAGTAGAAGCCGATTTGAGTGATACCTTTCTCTACTCTCTATTTGCTTTGGATGATATGTATGTTATTGTAGAAAGTATGTCATTTAGTTTGGGTGTCGACCACGGGAAAGGGAAGTGTTGTCGAGACCCGTGTCTATGGCCACTTTTCCCATTTGACCCCGGTGCCAAATTTAGAAACGGTGATGCTGGTGCACCAAACTTGCTGCTTGGTCTACATGACAAACAAAGTGTCACTCTTGATGTATCCTATAACCAAATCCTTTGTACATCTTTTATTGAGTTTTTAATATTCCTTTCAAAGGATTCTTGGTTATATTGCAAATATATGCAACCTTGGCATGTTGAGATGATTTGTTATGCTAACCCTAACCCTCATGCCATGAGGAGTTTGCATTTGTTGGTCCTCTTTTCGGTTTTGCAAGGTTTGGATTCGAGGTCGAATCCTTTTCAAGAAGGGGAGAATGATACGGGACAAATGGCCATCTTATCTTTTGATGGCATTTTTGGAGGCCAACACATAGAGACTCAAGACTTGGTCACCTCGAGAAAACAAGAACATGCATGGAGGACCCGTTTTGAGCATAACTTAAAGCAATCTCGCGTGTGGAAGATTGCTTGGAGAATTTAAGGTTGAGGACTCACGGTTTTGGACCTTAATTAAGGGTATTTTGGACATTACACATGGTGTATTTACACACCATGGCTGCCCCTCTCATTAAGGGCAAAGTGGTCTTGTTATCTTCATTTGTAATATATTATAAATAGGCCCCCTTAGTCTTATTTTCACTAGATTTTGAAGGATGAAGAATTGAAAGACATAACTTCTTTCTTTTGAGAGTGTAACACCCTTAGTTGTAGGACTTGGAAAAGTCATCCTTAGCATAGGGCTTGGAAAAGCCAATATTGATCTTTGCTTGGAAACGGTAGATCTTGAGGCGAGTTCATTCCCTTGGTGGTCACCGTAAGAGTGTGGTTTTGATTGTTACATTCATTAGGGGTTAGTGTTGAAATACACTTGGTTCTTAATCTTGTAATAATCTTGGTCTCACTATCTATCTTTATTTTTTTCTTGCAAATCGTGTATATGTTGTGTAGTGGACTGTTTTGGGGTCTTCGTTGAATCCGAAACTTGTATTATTGTTGTTCATCTTGTTCATCACGTTTTGTAACTGTTTTGGTGTTAAAATATACTCTTGTATCTTGTATTCTTGTTGTTGGTAGCGAATCCGAGTGAGGTCTCCATCTTGGTCCTCGAATCCTTAAGATTAGTGGACTGATTTGGTGTTTGTTTCGTGCTTCCCTTGTCAATCCCGTATCATTAGGTTTCCCTTACTTGGTCCTAGAACTAATTAACAAACTAGTACATTCCTACTAGGTTGTCAACTAGTTCCTTGAACCGTTTGTTCGTGTCAACGATTATTTGAGTGCTTTATTCGTTTGAATGAATTGCTGATTTTTGACTCTAGTCCGGCAAGAATTCTTTGAGTCTTCAAACAAGAATCCATTCCGGATAAGAGCTTACTCATACCTTAAAATTTCTTGGTTACTAGCCAATTATACAACACTTGTGGAACACGAACTTGTGGTGAACTAAAGCGGATAATATCTTGACAATGGAAGGAGCTACGTCTCATAATTTGGATACTAATGCCCTTGATTCTATGAGGGTCACTCTTGAGGCCGTTACCCGGACACTTGAAAGGTTGAATTCGGAATTTGGGGCCGTGAGAGGGGACTTGGCAGCAATAAAGGGGGAAGTGTCGACTATTAGTGGGAGATTAGAACAAGTGGAGAGTCAAAGGAACTCTCGTCCTTCTACTCCTCTACATGTATCTACCAATGGTCATGATAGGACCTCCTCCGCAACCATCACCCCCGAAACAGTCCACCAAATGCTAAATGCACCCCAAGCTCCACTAAATACCGCAAGCCAAACTACCTATTTTCCTCCAAACCGAGACCCCACTAGACCACTACATTTCCAAGCCCCTCCAATTCCACAAGAGGGATTTGGACGCCAAGTACCTCCACTAAATCCGAACCCTCCATTCCAAGCTCCATTAACCCAAAGACCGCAAATTCCAAATCCTCCGAATCAAAACGGCCAAGGCCGACCAGCCCACTTTGAAGGATACGGTAGAGAGGAGTATGAAGGAGATGGAGCCTTTGATGATGCTTATATGAGGGAGGAGGAGTTAAGAGGGGGTCGAGGAGAACCTAGGAGATACCGGGGGTATGGAGATAGGGGAAACCGACACCAAGAGAGAGACGTAGGCATCAACACCATCAAGTTGAGCCTACCCATCTTTAAGGGTGAAAGTGACCCCGAGACCTACTTAACTTGGGAATCGTCTTGTGACAAAGTTTTCCAAGTTAATGACATCTCGGAAGAAAAGAAGAGTTGCTACGCTATAGCTCACCTCGAGGGCTATGCTAACACTTGGTGGGAGTATGTTAAACGATTTGGTAATGAATTAGTTGATGGGCAGCCACCACCTTGGTTTCGGTTGAGGTATTTGATGAGACAACGATACCTTCCCGAGAGATATCGTCATGAGTTGCTTGCGAGATTATATGGCTTGCGGCAAGGAGGCAAGAGTGTGATGGCCTATTTTGACGAGTTCCAACAACTCCTGTTGAAACTTGATCATCGTGGGGAGCAAATCAGTCACGACATCATCCGGTTCAAGTGTGGGTTGAACAAAGAGATCTCCACTCATTTGACCCTTCACCGGTTTGAAACCATTGACGGTATATTCCAAGCGGCCCTTGAGATTGAAAGGGAACTTAAGGAGAGATCATCCTTCAAGGCAAGGGTACAAACCCCCTCGGGTTGGTCCAAAAAAAAGGACCAACCCGCCCCTACAAAGCTGCCCGAGTCCAAAACAATCCCTAAATTCCCTCCGAAACCGGAGGCTCACAAATATCCCAACCCAAAGGGGTTCCAATGCTTCAAGTGCCAAGGTTGGGGGCATAAGGCCAATGAATGTCCGAACCGGCGCAATGTGATCCTACGAGAAGGGAAAGTGTACTACCTTGGTGAGGAGGTGGTTTCCGAAAGGGGGGAGGATGAGGCCGAGCCTCAAGATGGAGAGGGAGCTGAAAATGGGCCGAATGACGATGAAGTAGATGGTAGTGAAGATGTCTATCCACAAGAAGGGGAGTGTGTGGTTCCAAACATTGTGGTTAGACGTGTCATGATTAGTAAGGCGATAGATGACCCGAGTCAAAGGGAAAATCTATTCCATACTAAGTGTCTTGTAAAGGGGAGTGTGTGCACCTTGGTGATTGATAGTGGTAGTTGTACAAATGTTGCGAGCCATGCTATGGTAAATTTCTTGAAGCTACCAACTACACCACACACTAGTCCTTACAAGCTACAATGGTTGAACGATTGTGGTGAATTAAAGGTCACAAGGCAATGTGTGATTCGGTTTAAGGTGGGAAACTACCACGATGAAGTGCTTTGTGACGTGATCCCAATGCAAGCATGTCACTTGTTGTTAGGTAGACCATGGCAATATGATAGGTCTACTAAACACGATGGGAGGTCCAACCGGTATACGCTTGAGAAGGATGGCCGAAAGGTCACACTTCATCCTCTTTCACCCTCCCAAGTAAATGAGTGGCATCAAAAGATGAGAGAGTTGAAGGGAAAGGGGAAGGAATCGATGATACGGTTAGGACAGCCACACGGCCTTTCATACGAAGCCAAGCTCGGGAATTACAAAAACTCCAAGCTTTGTTCATGCAAATGGCCGTGTGTGAGTTGGTGATTGAACCAACCAAGGACTTAAACGTTTTTATGTGTGAAGAGGGGTCCTAATGTGTAATAAACTACTCTCCAAGGTTGGCACAAGAAGCAAGGGCGGATGAGTCATTTTACCCCTTTCCTTTTGTAGTATAAATAGAAGATGTGAGAGAGTTATTAGATAGTTTTTGAAATCTGATTTTGTAACCTAAAATATCACAACATTTCCTCTCTCTTCCACTCTTGGAGCCGCCTCCAACATCTCACAAGTAGAGGAATACTTGTGTTGTATCTTTGGCTAGAAACAAGGGTTTTGGGGTCTTTGAGTGCCTCTTGGTCCTTGTAAGAACTTGGTGTTTACATTCTCTAGACTTAGGGTCCTCTCTTGATGTTAGGGTTCTTAGTATCTTGAATGTTATATGTCAAGTTATCTATCTTTTCTTTATCTTGTTGTTGTTGTTGTTGTTAATTTTGTTATCTTTAAAGACTAGTGAAGCCGTGTGGGGCTACTTTCGATTCACTAGCATTCTTGTTCATCTATTTGCTCTCTTGTTGTGTGCTGAAAACTGAAAATGGAACTTGTTATTCTTGTGTTGTTGGACTGAAATCCGAACCTACTTGTAGCTCTTGGTGTTGTTGGTTTGATCTTGTATCATTTGGTATCAAAGCAAGACCGGTTGTGTTCCAACATAACCCATCTTGGGCTAGTTCACGGTCTAAACAAGCAATACCAAAGGGAAGTTCTGAAAAATCTGTCCATTAAAGGTTGAAACCCGAGAATGATGTTGCATGTCTAGACCTAGGCGTTATTTTGCTTGTTTAGTGAGTTTCTAGTGTTGGTTTCTTTCTCACCAACACTAAGGTGTCTAGGTCCGAAAGTTGAGCTTGAAAACTTGAACATTGAGTAGTGACTTGAAGTGGCCGAAGGTTGTATGTTGTTGATGAGCAAAAGAAAAAAAAAATCGGTGGTTATGTGTTATGTGCTAAAGAAGTTGATGAAGTTTGTTGAGGTGTTCATCTTTTGAACTTGTTCATCTTGTTCATCTTGTTGTGTGCTCAAGTTGTAAGACAAGTTATAAAGTTGTTGTGAAAGACTTGCACCCCTCACCCTCTAGTCTTGTCAATCACTTTTCCCTAATTCAAGGAGCCTTGTTTTGTGGGATTGGTCAACCAAACACCACTTTCTTGAGTTTGAAAAGGTTGAAGACCACAAGATTTTATTTTTCCCACCAAAACATTTTGCAAACTATAACAAGTTGTGTGAATATTAACACAAAAAAAAAAAAAAAAAAAAGATAAGAGGAACGGGTGGAACCATTGCATGCTGCCACGTCACTATAAGCTCAACTTAGGATATTCTTTGGTTGCAAATTGTTGATCCTTGGTTTCCCTTAATTGGTCCTAGAACTAATTAACAAACTAGTACATTCCTACTAGGTTGTCAACTAGTTCCTTGAACCGTTTGTTCGTGTCAACGATTATTTGAGTGCTTTTATTCGTTTGAATGAGTTGCTGATTTTTGATTCTAGTCCGGCAAGAATTCTTTGAGTCTTCAAACAAGAATCCATTCCGGATAAGAGCTCACTCATACCTTGAAAATTTCACGGTTACTAGCCAATTATACAACACTTGTGGAACACGAACTTGTGGTGAACTAAAGCGGATAATATCTTGACAATGGAAGGAGCTACGTCTCATAATGCGGATACTAATGCCCTTGATTCTATGAGGGTCACTCTTGAGACCGTTACCCGGACACTTGAAAGGTTGAATTCTGAATTTGGGGCCGTGAGAGGGGACTTGGCAGCCATAAAGGGGGAAGTGTCGACTATTAGTGGGAGATTAGAACAAGTGGAGAGTCAAAGGAACTCTCGTCCTTCTACTCCTCTACACGTATCTACCAATGGTCATGATAGGACCTCCTCCGCAACCATCACCCCCGAAACAGTCCACCAAATGCTAAATGCACCCCAAGCTCCACTAAATACCGCAAGTCAAACTACCTATTTTCCTCCAAACCGAGACTCCACTAGACCACTACATTTCCAAGCCCCTCCAATTCCACAAGAGGGATTTGGACGACAAGTACCTCCACTAAATCCGAACCTTCCATTCCAAGCTCCATTAACCCAAAGACCGCAAATTCCAAATCCTCCGACTCAAAACGGCCAAGGCCGACCAGCCCACTTTGAAGGATACGGTAGAGGGGAGTATGAAGGAGATGGAGCCTTTGATGATGCTTATATGAGGGAGGAGGAGTTAAGAGGGGGTCGAGGAGAACCTAGGAGATACCGGGGGTATGGAGATAGGGGAAACCGACACCAAGAGAGAGACGTAGGCATCAACACCATCAAGTTGAGCCTACCCATCTTTAAGGGTGAAAGTGATCCCGAGGCCTACTTAACTTGGGAATCGGCTTGTGACAAAGTTTTCCAAGTTAATGACATCTCGGACGAAAAGAAGAGTTGCTACGCTATAGCTCACCTCGAGGGCTATGCTAACACTTGGTGGGAGTATGTTAAACGATTTGGTAATGAATTAGTCGATGGGCAGCCACCACCTTGGTTTCGGTTGAGGTATTTGATGAGACAACGATACCTTCCCGAGAGATATCGTCATGAGTTGCTTGCTAGGTTATATGGCTTGCGGCAAGGGGGCAAGAGTGTGATGGCCTATTTTGACGAGTTCCAACAACTCATGTTGAAACTTGATCATCGTGGGGAGAAAATCAGTCATGACATCATCCGGTTCAAGTGTGGGTTGAACAAAGAGATCTCCACTCATTTGACCCTTCATCGGTTTGAAACCATCGACGGTATATTCCAAGCGGCCCTAGAGATTGAAAGGGAACTTAAGGAGAGATCATCCTTCAAGGCAAGGGTACAAGCTCCCTCGGGTTGGCCCAAAAACAAGGACCAACCCGCCCCTACGAAGCTGCTCGAGTCCAAAACAGTCCACTACGAGTCCAAAACAGTCCCTAAATTCCCTCCGAAACCGGAGGCTCACAAATATCCCAACCCAAAGGGATTCCAATGCTTCAAGTGCCAAGGTTGGGGGCATAAGGCCAATGAATGTCCTAACCGGCGCAATGTGATCCTAAGAGAAGGGAAAGTGTACTACCTTGGTGAGGAGGTGGTTTCCGAAAGGGGGGAGGATGAGGCCGAGCCTCAAGATGGAGAGGAAGCTGAAAATGGGCCGAATGATGATGAATTAGATGGTAGTGAAGATGCCTATCCACAAGAAGGGGAGTGTGTGGTTCCTAACTTTGTGGTTAGACGTGTCATGATTAGTAAGGCGATAGATGACCCGAGTCAAAGGGAAAATCTATTCCATACTAAGTGTCTTGTAAAGGGGAGTGTGTGCACCTTGGTGATTGATAGTGGTAGTTGTACGAATGTTGCGAGCCAAGCTATGGTAAATTTCTTGAAGCTGCCAACTACACCACACACTAGTCCTTACAAGCTACAATGGTTGAACGATTGTGGTGAATTAAGGGTCGCAAGGCAATGTGTGATTCGGTTTAAGGTCGGAAACTACCACGATGAAGTGCTTTGTGACGTGATCCCAATGCAAGCATGTCACTTGTTGTTAGGTAGACCATGGCAATATGATAGGTCTACTAAACACGATGGGAGGTCCAACCGGTATACGCTTGAGAAGGATGGCCGAAAGGTCACACTTCACCCTCTTTCACCCTCCCAAGTACATGAGTGGCATCAAAAGATGAGAGAGTTAAAAGGAAAGGGAAAGGAAACCGGGAAAGGAGAAAAGGGGGGGGATGCCGTAGGTGAGGAAGTAGGGCCATCCGAATCTGTCCCAACCACAAAGGAGATGGAAAACGTAGTGATGTTGGCTAGGAGGAAAGAACTCTTCGTGGACCATGATGAAAACAAGCCGATGTTACTGTTGGCCCATTGTTTTAATACTAACCCCACTAATTCTTCCATTTCCCCTTTGATTTCTTGTGCGTTGCAGGAGTATGAAGATGTATTTCCTCAAGAACTTCCGCAAGGATTGCCCCCACTTCGGGGAATTGAGCACCAAATTGATTTGGTGCCGGGTTCACAACTTCCAAACAAACCGGCCTATAGGAGCAATCCCATGGACACTAAGGAGCTTGAGAGGCAAGTTGAGGAGCTTCTCAACAATGGATACATCAAGGAAAGCATGAGTCCGTGTGCTGTTCCGGTGCTTTTGGTACCAAAGAAGGACGGAACTTGGCGCATGTGCGTCGATTGTAGAGCCATCAACAAAATCACTATAAGGTATCGTCATCCAATTCCTAGACTAGATGATATGTTAGATGAGCTCCACGGATCTTGTTTGTTTTCTAAAGTGGACCTTAGGAGCGGCTATCACCAAATTCGCATGCAACCCGGTGATGAGTGGAAGACCGCATTCAAGACCAAATTCGGTCTATATGAGTGGCTGGTCATGCCCTTCGGCCTTACCAATGCTCCTAGCACATTTATGAGGCTAATGAATCATGTAATGAAGCCTTATATTGGAAAGTTTGTGGTGGTTTACTTTGATGATGTGTTGGTGTATAGTAAATCTATTAATGATCATGTAATGCATTTGAGATGTGTGTTTGATGTGCTCCGAAAGGAGAAGCTGTATGCCAACATGGAGAAGTGTTCTTTTGGTGTTGATAAAGTTATATTCTTGGGTTTTGTCGTGAGCTCACGGGGTGTGGAAGTGGACGATTCCAAGATAGACTCTATCCGAAGTTGGCCGACCCCTAAAACTATTGGAGAAATCCGAAGTTTCCACGGGTTGGCAAGCTTTTATAGGAGGTTTGTCAAAGGATTTAGTTCCATAGCAGCCCCCTTGACCGAGGTAATTAGAAAGGACGGACCCTTTAAATGGGGTGATGAGCAAGCTAGGGCTTTTGAGGCCTTGAAAGCTACGCTCATCTCGGCGCCTTTATTGCAATTGCCCGATTTTGATAAGATGTTTGAAATAGAGTGTGATGCTAGTAAAGTTGGTATCGGGGCTGTTTTGATGCAAGAAGGTAAGCCCGTTGCTTATTTCAGTGAAAAGCTCAAAGGGGCAACTCTTAATTACTCAACTTATGATTTGGAGTTGTACGCCCTTGTTAGAGCTTTGGGAAATTGGCAACATTATTTGTGGCCTAAGGAGTTTGTGATATGAACGGATCATGAGTCGTTGAAACACCTTAAGAGCCAAGACAAGTTGAATAGGCGTCATGCTAAGTGGATTGAGTTCATCGAGACTTTCCCTTATGTAATTCATTACAAAAGGGGAAAGGAAAATGTTGTTGCCGATGCCTTGTCTAGGAAGCATGTGCTTGTTGCTACCTTGTCTTCGAAATTGATGGGTTTTGAGAGCTTGCGGCTGTTGTATCCCGAGGATCCTACCTTTGCTCCTATTTTTAGGGAATGCGAAGAGTGGGGAAGGGACCGTTGGCTCAAGGAGAATAACCATTCCTCCTACTCTCGGTTCGATGGGTATTTGTTCAAAGGGAGGAGGTTGTGTGTTCCTTCTAGTTCTTGGAGGGAATTATTTGTAAGGGAGGCCCATGACGGAGGCCTCATGGGTCACTTTGGGGTAGACAAGACCCTCGGAATCTTAGAGGAGAACTTCTATTGGCCCAAAATGCGCAAAGACGTCACTAAGATTTGTAGTCAATGCGTGGCCTGCCGGAGTGCGAAATCTCGTCTCTTACCCCAAGGATTATACACCCCACTCCCTACTCCCCTTAGGCCTTGGTTGGACATCTCGATGGATTTTGTTTTGGGGCTGCCAAGGACTAGAAAGGGCCGAGATAGCATTTTTGTTATTGTTGATAGATTCTCTAAAATGGCTCATTTTATTCCATGTACTAAAACCGAGGATGCTAGTAGTGTAGCTTCATTATTTGTTGAACATGTTGTCAAGCTTCACGGGGTACCGAGGACTATTGTGAGCGATAGGGACTCCAAGTTCCTAAGTCTCTTTTGGAAGTCCATGTGGGGTAGGCTTGGAACGAAGTTACTTTTCTCCACGTCTTGCCACCCACAAACCGATGGCCAAACGGAGGTAGTAAATAGAACCTTAGGGTCTATGCTACGTTCTATGGTTAAAGGTAAACTGACTTCATGGGAAGATCACCTACCCTTAGTGGAATTTGCCTACAACCGGGTAATACATTCGAGCACGGGAATGACTCCCTTTGAATGTGTTTACGGCCTGAATCCCCTTACCCCTTTAGATCTCACTCCTTTGTCTAGTGATCTCATGACCAGCTTAGATGGAAACAAAAGAGCCGAGGCAATGAAGAAAATGCATGAGACGGTGCGGATCAAGCTTGAAAAGAAGAATCAAGAGATTCCCAAAAGGGCAAACAAAGGGAGAAGAAGGCTTGTGCTTGAACCCGGAGATTGGGTGTGGGTGCATCTTCGAAAAGACCGGTTTCCAGCTCATAGGAAGTCCAAATTGCTGCCAAGGGGTGATGGTCCTTTCCAAGTACTTGAGAGGATCAATGACAACGCCTACAAGATTGACCTTCCACCGGAATATCAAGTGCACAACACTTTCAACGTTGGTGATCTCTCCCTCGTGGATGCGGTTGAAGATGACCAAATGCTGAATTTGAGGCCAAATTCCTCTCAAGATGGAGAGGATGATACGGTTAGGACAGCCACACGGCCTTTCACACGAAGCCAAGCTTGGGAATTACAAAAACTCCAAGCTTTGTTCATGCAAATGGCCGTGTGTGAGTTGGTGATTGAACCAACCAAGGACTTAAACGTTTTTATGTGTGAAGAGGGGTCCTAATGTGTAATAAACTACTCTCCAAGGTTGGCACAAGAAGCAAGGGCGGATGAGTCATTTTACCCCTTTCCTTTTGTAGTATAAATAGAAGATGTGAGAGAGTTATTAGATAGTTTTTGAAATCTGATTTTGTAACCTAAAATATCACAACATTTCCTCTCTCTTCCACTCTTGGAGCCGCCTCCAACATCTCACAAGTAGAGGAATACTTGTGTTGTATCTTTGGCTAGAAACAAGGGTTTTGGGGTCTTTGAGTGCCTCTTGGTCCTTGTAAGAACTTGGTGTTTACATTCTCTAGACTTAGGGTCCTCTCTTGATGTTAGGGTTCTTAGTATCTTGAATGTTATATGTCAAGTTATCTATCTTTTCTTTATCTTGTTGTTGTTGTTGTTGTTAATTTTGTTATCTTTAAGGACTAGTGAAGCCGTGTGGGGCTACTTTCGATTCACTAGCATTCTTGTTCATCTATTTGCTCTCTTGTTGTGTGCTGAAAACTGAAAATGGAACTTGTTATTCTTGTGTTGTTGGACTGAAATCCGAACCTACTTGTAGCTCTTGGTGTTGTTGGTTTGATCTTGTATCAAATCCGAAAAGGGAGAAAAGGGGGGGAATGCCGTAGGTGAGGAAGTAGGGACATCCGAGGCTGTCCCAACGACAAGGGAGATGGAAAACGTAGTGATGTTGGCTAGGAGGAAAGAACTCTTCGTGGACCATGATGAAAACAAGCCGATGTTACTTTTGGCCCATTGTTTTAATACTAACCCCACTAATTCTTCCATTTCCCCTTTGATTTCTTGTGTGTTGCAGGAGTATGAAGATGTATTTCCTCAAGAACTTCCGCAAGGATTGCCCCCACTTCGGGGAATTGAGCACCAAATTGATTTAGTGCCGGGTTCACAACTTCCAAACAAACCGGCCTATAGGAGCAATCCCATGGACACTAAGGAGCTTGAAAGACAAGTTGAGGAGCTTCTCAACAAGGGATACATCAAGGAAAGTATGAGTCCGTGTGCTGTTCCGGTGCTTTTGGTACCGAAGAAGGACGGAACTTGGCGCATGTGCGTCGATTGTAGAGCCATCAACAAAATCACTATAAGGTATCGTCATCCAATCCCTAGACTAGATGATATGTTAGATGAGCTCCACGGATCTTGTTTGTTTTCTAAAGTGGACCTTAGGAGTGGCTATCACCAAATTCGCATGCAACCCGGTGATGAGTGGAAGACCGCATTCAAGACCAAATTCGGTCTATATGAGTGGCTGGTCATGCCCTTCGGCCTTACCAATGCTCCTAGCACCTTTATGAGGCTAATGAATCATGTAATGAAGCCTTATATTGGAAAGTTTGTGGTGGTTTACTTTGATGATGTGTTGGTATATAGTAAATCTATTGATGATCATGTAATGCATTTGAGATGTGTGTTTGATGTGCTCCGAAAGGAGAAGCTGTATGCCAACATGGAGAAGTGTTCTTTTGGTGTTGATAAGGTTATATTCTTGGGTTTTGTCGTGAGCTCAAGGGGTGTGGAAGTTGATACAAGAAATACAAAGGAAACACGAAACAAACACTCAAAACAGTCCACAAGTTCAAGAGAACCGAGGACCCTTTGAATGACCCCTCTCGGATTCAAGATCTACAACAAGAACACAATGTAATGAGGTGAATAACACCTATTTTCAGCGGACAACACACTAGATTAACCACACGAGAATGAAGAACATGAAGAACAATAACAATATTATTAAGAAATAACAAACACACGGCTACAAGAAATTGTAGAGATAGATAGTGAGACATAAACTAATATAAGACCCAAGAACCCAAAGATATATTAAATCTAAGGACCCTTAGAACTTACGATAGCAACACCACACTCTTACGGTGACCACCAAGGGAATGAACTCGCCTCAAGATCTACCGTTTCCAAACAAAGATCAATATTGGCTTTTCCAAGCCCTATGCTAAAGATGACTTTTCCAAGTCCTATAACTAAGGTGTTACACTCTCAAAAGAGAGAGAATATGTTTTCAATTCTTCATTCTCCAAAAATTACTGAAAATAAGACTAAGGGGACCTATTTATACTATATTACAAATGAAGACAAAAGACCACTTTGCCCTTAATGAGAGGGGCGGCCATGGTGTGTAAATACACCATGTGTAATGTCCAAAATACCCTTAATTAAGGCCCAAAAACCGTGAGTCCTCAACCTTAAATTCTCCAAGCAATCTTCCACACGCGAGATTGCTTTAAGTTATGCTCAAAACGGGTCCTCCATGCACGTTCTTGTTTTCTCGAGGTGACCAAGTCTTGAGTCTCTATGTGTTGGCCTCCAAAAATGTCATCAAAAGATAAGAAGGCCATTTGTCTCGTATCATCCTCCCCTTCTTGAAAAGGATTCGACCTCGAATCCAAACCTTGCAAAACCGAAGAGAGGACAAACAAATACAAATTCCTCATGGCATGAGGGTTAGGGTTAGCATAACAAATCATCTCAACATGCCAAGGTTGCACATACTTGCAATATAACCAAGAATCCTTTGAAAGGAATATTAAAAACTCAATAAAAGATGTACAAAGGATTTGGTTATAGGATACATCAAAAGTAACACTTTGCTTGTCATGTTGACCAAGCAACAAGTTTGGTGCACCAACATCACCATTTCTAAATTTGGCACCAGGGTCAAATGGGAAAAGTGGCCATAGACACGGGTCTCGACAACACTTCCCTTTCCCGTGGTCTACACCTAAACTAAATGACATACTCTCTACAATAACATACATATCATCCAAATCAAATAGAGAGTAGAGAAAGGTATCACTCAAATCGACTTCTACTAAGGTGCCCTCATGTGTGTACTCACTACTAGTTTCCCAATAATCACTATGAGTACTCTCAACAATGAAATCACACAAAGTAGAAGAAGAAGTAGCTTCCGCAACTACACATTCCTTACCCTTAAGAGTACTCTCATCTTCCAAGAAGAGATTTCCCTCTTTAGGAGGAATGTTGTCACACCATAGTGGGTTAGCATATAGGCTATAGCTTCCAAGGTAAGCTATACCGTCATTTTCACCACTAGGTTCATTAGAAGTGTTTAAATCATCTTCAAACAAGACATTACACCTAAAGAGAGTGTGTTCTACCTCACGGACAGATTTGGAATAAGCAAGTTCCTCGCACTCTAAATGATCAATATCAGGTTTCAAGGATGTTCCAAACACAAGATTACCCCAAGAAGAGATCTCGGGTTCACTCCCACTTTGTTGACCAACATTTTCAAATACTTCACTCACTTGAGTCCTATTAAGCACATCACACACATACTCAAGTGGGGAACAATTTTCACAAACAAGTTGATCAACACCAATTACACAAGACGATGTACTTCCGTTCAACATATAAGCTTCAACACTAGGTGGACATAAATTGATCTTACAAGAAGAGTCAATTTCGTCATCAATAGGATCAACTAGTGTATCCAAACTCACAATATGTACATCATCAACAAGAGGCACGGAATCATTAGACTCATAAATAAGTAAGCTACTACTCACACTCAATGGCTTACTAGCCATACAATTGTCATTCACATGCACTAAAGTGTAAGAGTTAGCTATTTTACCTTTAAGATCTTGAGTAGACTCTTCCTTGCCGTGAGGTGAAGGACCTCCACAAGCTTGGCCAGCAACTTCCTTTTGGCATTGTTCGCCTTCGCTTGCCATGTTGGTACCTACACAAATGTCCTTAGAAATGGAAGGACAACCAATGTTAGCACGGTTTGGTGGCAATCCCCTCACTTCGCTCCACATATCCTCTCCTTTTTCCACTCTCGGATTGCCACCTTGCACTCCCTTACGCCTCTCAATCTTTTGTCTCTCATCATAAATCGGATTGGAGTAGGTAAACATTTCTCTTTGCGGTTTGGGTAGCAAGTATGTTATGAGGCGATTTCCCCATTGGTCTCTTACAGTATTAGGCCAATTTTGCACGTTAGGAACTTGATGTCGTGCAAACCAATCGGCACCCAAGCTCATATGACCGTAGGTTAAGGAAAAAACATCGCACCACACCTCCTCATGGTAATCAAATTGGGAGAAGACAACTTTTACCCTCTCGGTAACCGTGAACTCGCCCAAGTAGTATGGAACAAGTAAAGGCTCTCACAATAACCCCAAGTAATTAACCATGGACGGAAGAATGTAGTTTCCATAGTACCTATCATTCAACACCATAAGGCAGCCCGGTATCCCACAAATAGTCACCTTTCCGGAGTGTACACTCCTTCTTGGATCTACATTGTAAGGCATACGAGTACCCCTTAGTTTTGGAGATGCATATCCTCTTCTTCTCATTGGACAACCTCCACTAGAGCTAGTATAACCATTCACACTATATCGACTTTGATAAGAAGTACTACAAGGTGGAGAATATGGATCTTCATACTCCTCACGTGTACCCTCATCATAGCTCTCATAAGCTTTGCAAACAAAAGGGTTATACCTAACACCAAATCTAGGTTCGGAGTAAGAAGTGTAAGACTCCTCACATGCCCCAACATCATCATAAGATCCATCACGAGGTCCTACATCATCGCCAAAGTTACCATAAGCACTAGGCACTTCATTCACCTCATTTTCTCCCTTAAAACAGTAACTTTCAAATCTGCCCAAGTCTCGATCATGGCTATTTTCATAGCCTCCGCAATCTCCCTCAACTTCGTAGCCATAAAACCCTTCACTACAATCATAGTCTCCCATGTTGTAGTCACAATAATCCCTGGCTATCGAAGACATGTTCCCCTTATATCACCCCTTTAAACCTACAAAATGAACAAACAAGATTAGTAGTAAAGCTCCTCACCAACACTCGTATACACTCACCTTTGTGATTCTCACAATTGGAGCGGCGAATATTGAAAGTTGCTTATACTCCGGTAGTCAATAGGATGTCAATTCTACTTGGCGGCCGGAATAGATTCTTGTTTGATCGACTCAAGACACGAAAATAAAATTCACTTACGAACTTGAAACAAAGAAGTTACTACGAGTTAAAAATGAGAAAAGCACACAAACAACGAAGACACGAAGAAACGGATTCAATAATTAATCTACAACTAAGTAGGTGATTACTAGTTGTTAATTAATTCTAGAATCAAGACATGAAACTAATGAAACAAAAGATGAAACTAAGAATCTAAAATTTTGAGCTCGGAAATATTGCGTGAACAGTAGCAGTGATGACATGGCAGTCACGTATTGGTTTCGGTCCCACACACTTTTGTTGTCCAATTTCAAGTCTTGGTCAATTTTTCAATTTGGACTTTGGTGGAATTTGTTTAAGGAGGGAAATTCAAACAAGTCTTGGAGCCCTTTTCAATTTCAAGTTTTCAAGACTTGACTTTATTGTACTTCTCCTTAAAACATGGATCCGTAAATCATGGAAAAGTGTTGGAAAGTGGTTGAGACTTGATTGATAGGTCTTTGTTGGTTGTAGTGTCTTTCAAGACTAACAAATGATACACCCTTTTCCTTCAACTTTTTAGATTTAGCATTCACTTTATCTTCAACAATATATGAAGGTGGTGATGAACATCAAGAACAACAACAACAACAACAAGAACTACAACAATAATCTTCAAGGACACCAACAATTTTTCACACGGCCAACTCCAATCCACAATAACAATATCTCCAACACTTGGCCAAGACAACTACAACTTCAACAAAATGGTTTTCAATCCACCAATTAACAACAATATCACGTGGCCAAGCTTATAACAACAACAAGATGAAAACCACAAGGCCAAAACAGTCCACCACAATGGCCAAGCTTATGTTCACAACAACCTTTCAACAAGTTCAAGCTCAAGTTTAGATCTAGACTCAAAGTGTTAGTGGACAAGAAAACTAACACTAGGAACAACAAAACAAACAAGAACACTATTAGATCTAGACATACAACAACAAATCTCGGCCAAGACACAACAAGAACACGATTTTGGCCAAGAACACAAACACGGACAGATTGCTATTTTTCTGGAAATTTCAGTTTTCCTTTTTTTTTTTTTTTTTTTTTTAACAAGAAAGCCCAAGATTGATCTTGTAGGAACAAGATCAAGCCATGCTTTGATACCAAATGATACAAGAAATACAAGGGAAGCACGAAACAAACACTCAAAACAGTCCACAAGTTCAAGAGAACCGAGGACCCTTTGAATGACCCCTCTCGGATTCAAGATCTACAACAAGAACACAATGTAATGAGGTGAATAACACCTATTTTCAGCGGACAACACACTATATTAACCACACGAGAATGAAGAACATGAAGAACAATAACAATATTATTAAGAAATAACAAACACACGGCTACAAGAAATTGTAGAGATAGATAGTGAGACATAAACTAATATAAGACCCAAGAACCCAAAGATATATTAAATCTAAGGACCCTTAGAACTTACGATAGCAACACCACACTCTTACGGTGACCACCAAGGGAATGAACTCGCCTCAAGATCTACCGTTTCCAAACAAAGATCAATATTGGCTTTTCCAAGCCCTATGCTAAAGATGACTTTTCCAAGTCCTATAACTAAGGTGTTACACTCTCAAAAGAGAGAGAATATGTTTTCAATTCTTCATTCTCCAAAAATTACTGAAAATAAGACTAAGGGGACCTATTTATACTATATTACAAATGAAGACAAAAGACCACTTTGCCCTTAATGAGAGGGGCGGCCATGGTGTGTAAATACACCATGTGTAATGTCCAAAATACCCTTAATTAAGGCCCAAAAACCGTGAGTCCTCAACCTTAAATTCTCCAAGCAATCTTCCACACGCGAGATTGCTTTAAGTTATGCTCAAAACGGGTCCTCCATGCACGTTCTTGTTTTCTCGAGGTGACCAAGTCTTGAGTCTCTATGTGTTGGCCTCCAAAAATGTCATCAAAAGATAATAAGGCCATTTGTCCCGTATCAGAAGTGGACGATTCCAAGATAGACTCTATTCGAAGTTGGCCGACCCCTAAAACTATTGGAGAAATCCGAAGTTTCCACGGGTTGGCAAGCTTTTATAGGAGGTTTGTCAAAGGATTTAATTCCATAGCAGCCCCCTTGACCGAGGTAATTAGGAAGGAAGGACCCTTTAAATGGGGTGATGAGCAAGCTAGGGCTTTTGAGGCCTTGAAAGCTACGCTCATCTCGGCGCCTTTATTGCAATTGCCCGACTTTGATAAGATGTTTGAAGTAGAGTGTGATGCTAGTAAAGTTGGCATCGGGGCTGTTTTGATGCAAGAAGGTAAGCCCGTTGCTCATTTCAGTGAAAAGCTCAAGGGGGCAACTCTTAATTACTCAACTTATGATTTGGAGTTGTACGCCCTTGTTAGAGCTTTGGGAAATTGGCAACATTATTTGTGGCCTAAGGAGTTTGTGATACGAATGGATCATGAGTCGTTGAAACACCTTAAGAGCTAAGACAAGTTGAATAGGCGTCATGCTAAGTGGATTGAGTTCATCGAGACTTTCCCTTATGTAATTCATTACAAAAGAGGAAAGGAAAATGTTGTTGCCGATGCCTTGTCTAGGAAGCATGTGCTTGTTGCTACCTTGTCTTCGAAATTGATGGGTTTTGAGTGCTTGCGGTTGTTGTATCCCGAGGATCCTACCTTTGCTCCTATTTTTAGGGAATGTGAAGAGTGGGGAAGGGACCGTTGGCTTAAGGAGAATGACCATTCCTCCTATTCTCGGTTCGATGGGTATTTGTTTAAAGGGAGGAGGTTGTGTGTTCCTTCTAGTTCTTGGAGGGAATTATTTGTGAGGGAGGCCCATGACGGAGGCCTCATGGGGCACTTTGGGGTAGACAAGACCCTCGGAATCTTAGAGGAGAACTTCTATTGGCCCAAAATGCGCAAAGACGTCACTAAAACTTGTAGTCAATGCGTGGCCTGCCGGAGTGCGAAATCTCGTCTCCTACCTCAAGGATTATACACCCCACTCCCTACTCTCCTTAGACCTTGGTTGGACATTTCGATGGATTTTGTTTTGGGGCTGCCAAGGACTAGAAAGGGCCGAGATAGCATTTTTGTTATTGTTGATAGATTCTCTAAAATGGCTCATTTTATTCCATGTGCTAAAACCGAGGATGCTCGTAGTGCAGCTTCATTATTTGTTGAACATGTTGTAAAGCTTCACGGGGTACCGAGGACTATTGTGAGCGATAGGGACTCCAAGTTCCTAAGTCTCTTTTGGAAGTCCATGTGGGGTAGGCTTGGAACGAAGTTACTTTTCTCCACGTCTTGCCACCCACAAACCGATGGCCAAACGGTAGTAAATAGAACCTTAGGGTCTATGCTACGTTCTATGGTTAAAGGTAAACTGACTTCATGGGAAGATCACCTACCCTTGGTGGAATTTGCATACAACCGGGTAATACATTCGAGCACGGGAATGACTCCCTTTGAATGTGTCTACGGCCTGAATCCCCTTACCCCTTTAGATCTCACTCCTTTGTCTAGTGATCTCATGACCAGCTTAGATGGAAATAAAAGAGCCGAGGCAATGAAGAAAATGCATGAGACGGTGCGGATCAAGCTTGAAAAGAAGAACCAAGAGGTTGCAAAAAGGGTAAACAAAGGGAGAAGAAGGCTTGTGCTTGAACCCGGAGATTGGGTGTGGGTGCATCTTCGAAAGGATCGGTTTCCAGCTCAAAGGAAGTCCAAATTGCTGCCAAGGGGTGATGGTCCTTTCCAAGTACTTGAGAGAATCAATGACAACGCCTACAAGATTGACCTTCCACCGGAATATCAAGTGCACAACACTTTCAACGTTGGTGATCTCTCCCTCGTGGATGCGGTTGAAGATGACCAAATGCTGAATTTGAGGTCAAATTCCTCTCAAGATGGAGAGGATGATACGGTTGGGGCAGCCTCCACAGGTACACGACCTTTCACACGAAGCCAAGCTCGGGAATTACAAGAACTCCAAGCCTTGTTCATGCAAATGGCCGTGTGTGAGTTGGTGATTGAACCAACCAAGGACCTAAACGTTTTTATGTGTGAAGAGAGGTCTTAATGTGTAATAAACTACTCTTCAAGGTTGGCACAAGAAGCAAGGGCGGATGGGTCATTTTACCCCTTTTGTTTGTAGTATAAATAGAACATGTTAGAGAGTTAGTCCTTAGTTTTTGAATGCTGATTTTTGTAACCTAAAACACTAAACATTTCTCTCTCTCTCTACTCTTAGAAGCCGCCCCTATTATCTCACAAGTAGAGGGATACTTGTGTTGTCTCTTTGGCTAGAAACAAGGGTTTTGAGGTCGTTGAGTGCCTCTTGGTCCTCGTAAGAACTTGTTGTTTATATTCATTAGACTTAGGGTCCTCTCTTGATGTTAGGGTTCTTAGTTTCTTGAATGTTATATGTCAAGTTATCTATCTTTCTTTATCTTGTTGTTGTTGTTGATTTTGTTATCTTAAAGTCTAGTGAAGCCGTGTGGGGCTCTTTTCGATTCACTAGCATTGTTATCTATCTTGTTGTTCTTGTGTTGTTGGACTGAAAAACCGAAACTTAGACTTGTTGTTCTTGTGTTGTTGGACTGAAATCTGAGCCTACTTGAAGCTCTTGGTGTTGTTGGTTTGATTTTGTATCATCACGTTTTGTAACTGTTTTGGTGTTAAAATATACTCTTGTATCTTGTATTCTTGTTGTTGGTAGCGAATCCGAGTGAGGTCTCCATCTTGGTCCTCGAATCCTTAAGGTTAGTGGACTGATTTGGTGTTTGTTTCGTGCTTCCCTAGTCAATCTCGTATCACCTTAAGCCAACGGTCCCTTCCCCACTCTTCACATTCCCTAAAAATAGGAGCAAAGGTAGGATCCTCGGGATACAACAACCGCAAGCTCTCAAAACCCATCAATTTCGAAGACAAGGTAGCAACAAGCACATGCTTCCTAGACAAGGCATCGACAACAACATTTTCCTTTCCCCTTTTGTAATGAATTACATAAGGGAAAGTCTCGATGAACTCAATCCACTTAGCATGACGCCTATTCAACTTGTCTTGGCTCTTAAGGTGTTTCAACGACTCATGATCCGTTCGTATCACAAACTCCTTAGGCCACAAATAATGTTGCCAATTTCCCAAAGCTCTAACAAGGGCGTACAACTCCAAATCATAAGTTGAGTAATTAAGAGTTGCCCCTTTGAGCTTTTCACTGAAATAAGCAACGGGCTTACCTTCTTGCATCAAAACAGCCCCGATGCCAACCTTACTAGCATCACACTCTACTTCAAACATCTTATCAAAATCGGGCAATTGCAATAAAGGCGCTGAGATGAGCGTAGCTTTCAAGGCCTCAAAAGCCCTAGCCTGCTCATCACCCCATTTAAAGGGTCCGTCCTTTCTAATTACCTCGGTCAAGGGGGCTGCTATGGAACTAAATCCTTTGACAAACCTCCTATAAAAGCTTGCCAACCCGTGGAAACTTCGGATTTCTCCAATAGTTTTAGGGGTCGGCCAACTTCGAATAGAGTCTATCTTGGAATCGTCCACTTCCACACCCCTTGAGCTCACGACAAAACCCAAGAATATAACCTTATCAACACCAAAAGAACACTTCTCCATGTTGGCATACAACTTCTGATATAAGAATAATGACCGCCTTAGCTTTTGACGACCTCATTCGAAGTCACAATGTGAAGAATCAAGCTTTGGTCACATGGAGGGCATGGGATCATACTTGGAGGGGATGTTTTTAGCCTACCATTGACCAAACCCAAGTGTGGAAGATTGATTGGAGCCTTGAAGACTTAAGGACTCTCGAATTTGGACCACCTTTGTTGGTTCACGGTTTTGGTGCCTTTACTAAGGGCATTTCGGTCACTTAGCCTAAGGGGCATTTTGGACAATTCATATTGTCTTCCAACACACCAAGGCCGCCCCTCTCATTAAGGGTAATATGGTCTTTTTGTCTTCTTTTGTAATACACTATAAATAGGCCCCTTAGTCTTATTTTCACTTAGTTTTTGGTTGATGAAAAAATGAGATTTTGAGACTCTTAAAATCCTCTCTCTTGAGAGTAGACCAACTTAGTGTAATTCTAGTATAGGGCTTGGAAAAGCTAACATTGTTCTTTGCTTGGAAACGGTAGATCTTGAGGCGAGTTCGTTCCCTTGGTGGTCACCGTAAGAGTGTGGTTTTGATTGTTACATTCATTAGGGGTTTTTGAGTTTAATATACTCTTTAGTTCTTAATCTTGTAATAATCTTGGTCTCACTATCTATCTTTATTTTTCTTGCAATCGTGTATGTGTTGTCGTAGTGGACTGTTTTGGGTCTTCGTTGAATCCGAAACTTGTATTATTGTTGTTCATCTTGTTCATCACGTTTTGGTACTGTTTTTGGTGTTAAAATATACTCTTGAATCTTGTATTCTTGTTGTTGGTAGCGAATCCGAGTGAGGTCTCCATCTTGGTCCTCGAATCCTTAAGATTAGTGGACTGATTTGGTGGTTGTTTCGTGCTTCCCCAGATATTTCCCGTATCATTTGGTATCAAAGCATGGCTTGATCTTGTTCCTACAAGATCAATCTTGGGCTTGCTTGTTAGAAAATTAAAAAAAAAAAAGTGTTAAAAACTGAAATCTCTAGAAAAATAGCAATCTGTCCGTGTTTGTGTTCTTGGCCAAAATTGTGTTCTTGTTGTGTCTTGGTCGAGATTTGTTTGTTGTGTGACTAAATTTAGTAGTGTTCTTGTTTGTTTTGTTGTTTCTAGTGTTAGTTTTCTTGTCCACTAACACTTTGAGTCTAGATCTAAACTTGAGCTTGAATTGTTAATATTGTTGTTGTGACAAAGTGTGGCCGATTGGATGTTGTTGTAGAGCCTTGACCGAGTTGAAGGCCTTGTGTTGTGGTGTTGTTGTAGATCTTGAAAAGAGTATTGTTGTTGTTCTTGAAGTTCTTCACAACCTTCATCTCTTGTTAAAAAAAAAAAAAGAAAAAAAAATGCAACACCAAAGAGACTTGGCCGTTGTTGGTTTTGTAATCTTGGCCGTGTGAAAACATTATTATCTTGGAGTTGGCCTTGTGGCTTTCATCTTGTTGTTGTTATAAGCTTGGCCACGTGATATTGTTGATTAATTGGTGGATCGAGAACCATTTTGTTGAAGGTGTAGTTGTCTTGGCCAAGTGTTGGAGATATTGTTATTGTGGAATTTGGGAGTGGCCGTGTGAAAATTGTTGGTGTTCTTGGAGATTATTGTTGTAGTTCTTGGTGTTGTTGTTGTTGTTCTTGATGTTCATCACCACCTTCATATATTGTTGAAGATAAAAGTGAATGTTAAATCTAAAAAGTTGAAGGAAAAGGGTGTATTATGTGTTAGTCTTGAAAGACACTACAACCAACAAAGACCTATCAATCAAGTCTCAACCACTTTCCAACACTTTTCCATGATTTACGGATCCATGTTTTAAGGAGAAGTACAATAAAGTCAAGTCTTGAAAACTTGAAATTGAAAAGGGCTCCAAGACTTGTTTGAATTTCCCTCCTTAAACAAATTCCACCAAAGTCCAAATTGAAAAATTGACCAAGACTTGAAGTTGGACAACAAAAGTTGTGTGGGACCGAAACCAATACGGACTGCCATGTCATCACTGCTACTGTTCACGCAATATTTCCGAGCTCAAAATTTTAGATTCTTAGTTTCATCTTATTGTTTCATTAGTTTCATGTCTTGATTCTAGAATTAATTAACAACTAGTAATCACCTACTTAGTTGTAGATTAATTATTGAATCCGTTTCTTCGTGTCTTCGTTGTTTGTGTGCTTTTCTCATTTTTAACTCGTAGTAACTTCTTTGTTTCAAGTTCGTAAGTAGATTTTGTGTTGTGTCTTGAGTCGATCAAACAAGAATATATTCCAGCCGCCAAGTAGAATTGACATCCTATTGACTACCGGAGTATAAGCAACTTTCAATATTCGCCGCTCCAATTGTGAGAATCACAAAGGTGAGTGTATCGAGTGTTGTTGAGGAGCTTTACTACTAATCTTGTTTGTTCATTTTGTAGGTTTAAAGGGTGATATAAGGGGAACATGACTTCGATAGCCGGGGATTATTGTGACTACAATATGGGAGACTATGATTGTAGTGAGGGTTTTTATGGCTACGAAGTTGAGGGAGATTGCGGAGGCTATGAAAATAGTCATGATCAAAACATAGGCAGATTTGAAAGTTACGGTTTTGAGGGAGAAAATGAGGTGAATGAAGTGCCTAGTGCTTATGGTGACTTTGGAGATGATGTAGGACCTCGTGATGGATCTTATGATGAAGTGATACGGTTAGGACAGCCACACGGCCTTTCACACGAAGCCAAGCTCGGGAATTACAAAAACTCCAAGCTTTGTTCATGCAAATGGCCGTGTGTGAGTTGGTGATTGAACCAACCAAGGACTTAAACGTTTTTATGTGTGAAGAGGGGTCCTAATGTGTAATAAACTACTCTCCAAGGTTGGCACAAGAAGCAAGGGCGGATGAGTCATTTTACCCCTTTCCTTTTGTAGTATAAATAGAAGATGTGAGAGAGTTATTAGATAGTTTTTGAAATCTGATTTTGTAACCTAAAATATCACAACAATTTCTCTCTCTCTTCCACTCTTGGAGCCGCCTCCAACATCTCACAAGTAGAGGAATACTTGTGTTGTATCTTTGGCTAGAAACAAGGGTTTTGGGGTCTTTGAGTGCCTCTTGGTCCTTGTAAGAACTTGGTGTTTACATTCTCTAGACTTAGGGTCCTCTCTTGATGTTAGGGTTCTTAGTATCTTGAATGTTATATGTCAAGTTATCTATCTTTTCTTTATCTTGTTGTTGTTGTTGTTGTTAATTTTGTTATCTTTAAAGACTAGTGAAGCCGTGTGGGGCTACTTTCGATTCACTAGCATTCTTGTTCATCTATTTGCTCTCTTGTTGTGTGCTGAAAACTGAAAATGGAACTTGTTATTCTTGTGTTGTTGGACTGAAATCCGAACCTACTTGTAGCTCTTGGTGTTGTTGGTTTGATCTTGTATCATTTGGTATCAAAGCAAGACCGGTTGTGTTCCAACATAACCCATCTTGGGCTAGTTCACGGTCTAAACAAGCAATACCAAAGGGAAGTTCTGAAAAATCTGTCCATTAAAGGTTGAAAACCGAGAATGATGTTGCATGTCTAGACCTAGGCGTTATTTTGCTTGTTTAGTGAGTTTCTAGTGTTGGTTTCTTTCTCACCAACACTAAGGTGTCTAGATCCGAAAGTTGAGCTTGAAAACTTGAACATTGAGTAGTGACTTGAAGTGGCCGAAGGTTGTATGTTGTTGATGAGCAAAAGAAAAATCGGTGGTTATGTGTTATGTGCTAAAGAAGTTGATGAAGTTTGTTGAGGTGTTCATTTTTTTGAACTTGTTCATCTTGTTCATCTTGTTGTGTGCTCAAGTTGTAAGACAAGTTATAAAGTTGTTGTGAAAGACTTGCACCCCTCACCCTCTTAGTCTTGTCAATCACTTTTCCCTAATTCAAGGAGCCTTGTTTTGTGGGATTGGTCAACCAAACACCACTTTCTTGAGTTTGAAAAGGTTGAAAGACTACAAGATTTTATTTTTCCCACCAAAACATTTTGCAAACTATAACAAGTTGTGTGAATATTAACACAAAACAAAAACAAAAAAAAAAGATAAGAGGAACGGGTGGAACCATTGCATGCTGCCACGTCACTATAAGCTCAACTTAGGATATTCTTTGGTTGCAAATTGTTGATCCTTGGTTTCTCTTAATTGGTCCTAGAACTAATTAACAAACTAGTACCTTCCTACTAGGTTGTCAACTAGTTCCTTGAACCGTTTGTTCGTGTCAACGATTATTTGAGTGCTTTTATTCGTTTGAATGAGTTGCTGATTTTTGATTCTAGTCCGGCAAGAATTCTTTGAGTCTTCAAACAAGAATCCATTCCGGACAAGAGCTCACTCATACCTTGAAAATTTCACGGTTACTAGCCAATTATACAACACTTGTGGAACACGAACTTGTGGTGAACTAAAGCGGATAATATCTTGACAATGGAAGGAGCTACGTCTCATAATGCGGATACTAATGCCCTTGATTCTATGAGGGTCACTCTTGAGGCCGTTACCCGGACACTTGAAAGGTTGAATTCTGAATTTGGGGCCGTGAGAGGGGACTTGGCAGCCATAAAGGGGGAAGTGTCGACTATTAGTGGGAGATTAGAACAAGTGGAGAGTCAAAGGAACTCTCGTCCTTCTACTCCTCTACACGTATCTACCAATGGTCATGATAGGACCTCCTCCGCAACCATCACCCCCGAAACAGTCCACCAAATGCTAAATGCACCCCAAGCTCCACTAAATACCGCAAGTCAAACTACCTATTTTCCTCCAAACCGAGACTCCACTAGACCACTACATTTCCAAGCCCCTCCAATTCCACAAGAGGGATTTGGACGACAAGTACCTCCACTAAATCCGAACCTTCCATTCCAAGCTCCATTAACCCAAAGACCGCAAATTCCAAATCCTCCGACTCAAAACGGCCAAGGCCGACCAGCCCACTTTGAAGGATACGGTAGAGGGGAGTATGAAGGAGATGGAGCCTTTGATGATGCTTATATGAGGGAGGAGGAGTTAAGAGGGGGTCGAGGAGAACCTAGGAGATACCGGGGGTATGGAGATAGGGGAAACCGACACCAAGAGAGAGACGTAGGCATCAACACCATCAAGTTGAGCCTACCCATCTTTAAGGGTGAAAGTGATCCCGAGGCCTACTTAACTTGGGAATCGGCTTGTGACAAAGTTTTCCAAGTTAATGACATCTCGGACGAAAAGAAGAGTTGCTACGCTATAGCTCACCTCGAGGGCTATGCTAACACTTGGTGGGAGTATGTTAAACGATTTGGTAATGAATTAGTCGATGGGCAGCCACCACCTTGGTTTCGGTTGAGGTATTTGATGAGACAACGATACCTTCCCGAGAGATATCGTCATGAGTTGCTTGCTAGGTTATATGGCTTGCGGCAAGGGGGCAAGAGTGTGATGGCCTATTTTGACGAGTTCCAACAACTCATGTTGAAACTTGATCATCGTGGGGAGCAAATCAGTCATGACATCATCCGGTTCAAGTGTGGGTTGAACAAAGAGATCTCCACTCATTTGACCCTTCATCGGTTTGAAACCATCGACGGTATATTCCAAGCGGCCCTAGAGATTGAAAGGGAACTTAAGGAGAGATCATCCTTCAAGGCAAGGGTACAAGCTCCCTCGGGTTGGCCCAAAAACAAGGACCAACCCGCCCCTACGAAGCTGCCCGAGTCCAAAACAGTCCACTACGAGTCCAAAACAGTCCCTAAATTCCCTCCGAAACCGGAGGCTCACAAATATCCCAACCCAAAGGGATTCCAATGCTTCAAGTGCCAAGGTTGGGGGCATAAGGCCAATGAATGTCCGAACCGGCGCAATGTGATCCTACGAGAAGGGAAAGTGTACTACCTTGGTGAGGAGGTGGTTTCCGAAAGGGGGGAGGATGAGGCCGAGCCTCAAGATGGAGAGGAAGCTGAAAATGGGCCGAATGATGATGAATTAGATGATAGTGAAGATGCCTATCCACAAGAAGGGGAGTGTGTGGTTCCTAACTTTGTGGTTAGACGTGTCATGATTAGTAAGGCGATAGGTGACCCGAGTCAAAGGGAAAATCTATTCCATACTAAGTGTCTTGTAAAGGGGAGTGTGTGCACCTTGGTGATTGATAGTGGTAGTTGTACGAATGTTGCAAGCCAAGCTATGGTAAATTTCTTGAAGCTGCCAACTACACCACACACTAGTCCTTACAAGCTACAATGGTTGAACGATTGTGGTGAATTAAGGGTCGCAAGGCAATGTGTGATCCGGTTTAAGGTAGGAAACTACCACGATGAAGTGCTTTGTGACGTGATCCCAATGCAAGCATGTCACTTGTTGTTAGGTAGACCATGGCAATATGATAGGTCTACTAAACACGATGGGAGGTCCAACCGGTATACGCTTGAGAAGGATGGCCGAAAGGTCACACTTCACCCTCTTTCACCCTCCCAAGTACATGAGTGGCATCAAAAGATGAGAGAGTTAAAAGGAAAGGGAAAGGAAACCGGGAAGGGAGAAAAGGGGGGGGATGCCGTAGGTAAGGAAGTAGGGCCATCCGAATCTGTCCCAACCACAAAGGAGATGGAAAACGTAGTGATGTTGGCTAGGAGGAAAGAACTCTTCGTGGACCATGATGAAAACAAGCCGATGTTACTGTTGGCCCATTGTTTTAATACTAACCCCACTAATTCTTCCATTTCCCCTTTGATTTCTTGTGCGTTGCAGGAGTATGAAGATGTATTTCCTCAAGAACTTCCGCAAGGATTGCCCCCACTTCGGGGAATTGAGCACCAAATTGATTTGGTGCCGGGTTCACAACTTCCAAACAAACCGGCCTATAGGAGCAATCCCATGGACACTAAGGAGCTTGAGAGACAAGTTGAGGAGCTTCTCAACAAGGGATACATCAAGGAAAGCATGAGTCCGTGTGCTGTTCCGGTGCTTTTGGTACCAAAGAAGGACGGAACTTGGCGCATGTGCGTCGATTGTAGAGCCATCAACAAAATCACTATAAGGTATCGTCATCCAATTCCTAGACTAGATGATATGTTAGATGAGCTCCACGGATCTTGTTTGTTTTCTAAAGTGGACCTTAGGAGCGGCTATCACCAAATTCGCATGCAACCCGGTGATGAGTGGAAGACCGCATTCAAGACCAAATTCGGTCTATATGAGTGGCTGGTCATGCCCTTCGGCCTTACCAATGCTCCTAGCACATTTATGAGGCTAATGAATCATGTAATGAAGCCTTATATTGGAAAGTTTGTGGTGGTTTACTTTGATGATGTGTTGGTGTATAGTAAATCTATTAATGATCATGTAATGCATTTGAGATGTGTGTTTGATGTGCTCCGAAAGGAGAAGCTGTATGCCAACATGGAGAAGTGTTCTTTTGGTGTTGATAAAGTTATATTCTTGGGTTTTGTCGTGAGCTCACGGGGTGTGGAAGTGGACGATTCCAAGATAGACTCTATCCGAAGTTGGCCGACCCCTAAAACTATTGGAGAAATCCGAAGTTTCCACGGGTTGGCAAGCTTTTATAGGAGGTTTGTCAAAGGATTTAGTTCCATAGCAGCCCCCTTGACCGAGGTAATTAGAAAGGACGGACCCTTTAAATGGGGTGATGAGCAAGCTAGGGCTTTTGAGGCCTTGAAAGCTACGCTCATCTCGGCGCCTTTATTGCAATTGCCCGATTTTGATAAGATGTTTGAAATAGAGTGTGATGCTAGTAAAGTTGGTATCGGGGCTGTTTTGATGCAAGAAGGTAAACCCGTTGCTTATTTCAGTGAAAAGCTCAAAGGGGCAACTCTTAATTACTCAACTTATGATTTGGAGTTGTACGCCCTTGTTAGAGCTTTGGGAAATTGGCAACATTATTTGTGGCCTAAGGAGTTTGTGATACGAACGGATCATGAGTCGTTGAAACACCTTAAGAGCCAAGACAAGTTGAATAGGCGTCATGCTAAGTGGATTGAGTTCATCGAGACTTTCCCTTATGTAATTCATTACAAAAGGGGAAAGGAAAATGTTGTTGCCGATGCCTTGTCTAGGAAGCATGTGCTTGTTGCTACCTTGTCTTCGAAATTGATGGGTTTTGAGAGCTTGCGGTTGTTGTATCCCGAGGATCCTACCTTTGCTCCTATTTTTAGGGAATGCGAAGAGTGGGGAAGGGACCGTTGGCTCAAGGAGAATAACCATTCCTCCTACTCTCGGTTCGATGGGTATTTGTTCAAAGGGAGGAGGTTGTGTGTTCCTTCTAGTTCTTGGAGGGAATTATTTGTAAGGGAGGCCCATGACGGAGGCCTCATGGGTCACTTTGGGATAGACAAGACCCTCGGAATCTTAGAGGAGAACTTCTATTGGCCCAAAATGCGCAAAGACGTCACTAAAATTTGTAGTCAATGCGTGGCCTGCCGGAGTGCGAAATCTCGTCTCTTACCCCAAGGATTATACACCCCACTCCCTACTCCCCTTAGGCCTTGGTTGGACATCTCGATGGATTTTGTTTTGGGGCTGCCAAGGACTAGAAAGGGCCGAGATAGCATTTTTGTTATTGTTGATAGATTCTCTAAAATGGCTCATTTTATTCCATGTACTAAAACCGAGGATGCTAGTAGTGTAGCTTCATTATTTGTTGAACATGTTGTCAAGCTTCACGGGGTACCGAGGACTATTGTGAGCGATAGGGACTCCAAGTTCCTAAGTCTCTTTTGGAAGTCCATGTGGGGTAGGCTTGGAACGAAGTTACTTTTCTCCACGTCTTGCCACCCACAAACCGATGGCCAAACGGAGGTAGTAAATAGAACCTTAGGGTCTATGCTACGTTCTATGGTTAAAGGTAAACTGACTTCATGGGAAGATCACCTACCCTTAGTGGAATTTGCCTACAACCGGGTAATACATTCGAGCACGGGAATGACTCCCTTTGAATGTGTTTACGGCCTGAATCCCCTTACCCCTTTAGATCTCACTCCTTTGTCTAGTGATCTCATGACCAGCTTAGATGGAAGCAAAAGAGCCGAGGCAATGAAGAAAATGCATGAGACGGTGCGGATCAAGCTTGAAAAGAAGAATCAAGAGATTGCCAAAAGGGCAAACAAAGGGAGAAGAAGGCTTGTGCTTGAACCCGGAGATTGGGTGTGGGTGCATCTTCGAAAAGACCGGTTTCCAGCTCATAGGAAGTCCAAATTGCTGCCAAGGGGTGATGGTCCTTTCCAAGTACTTGAGAGGATCAATGACAACGCCTACAAGATTGACCTTCCACCGGAATATCAAGTGCACAACACTTTCAACGTTGGTGATCTCTCCCTCGTGGATGCGGTTGAAGATGACCAAATGCTGAATTTGAGGCCAAATTCCTCTCAAGATGGAGAGGATGATACGGTTAGGACAGCCACACGGCCTTTCACACGAAGCCAAGCTCGGGAATTACAAAAACTCCAAGCTTTGTTCATGCAAATGGCCGTGTGTGAGTTGGTGATTGAACCAACCAAGGACTTAAACGTTTTTATGTGTGAAGAGGGGTCCTAATGTGTAATAAACTACTCTCCAAGGTTGGCACAAGAAGCAAGGGCGGATGAGTCATTTTACCCCTTTCCTTTTGTAGTATAAATAGAAGATGTGAGAGAGTTATTAGATAGTTTTTGAAATCTGATTTTGTAACCTAAAATATCACAACAATTTCTCTCTCTCTTCCACTCTTGGAGCCGCCTCCAACATCTCACAAGTAGAGGAATACTTGTGTTGTATCTTTGGCTAGAAACAAGGGTTTTGGGGTCTTTGAGTGCCTCTTGGTCCCTGTAAGAACTTGGTGTTTACATTCTCTAGACTTAGGGTCCTCTCTTGATGTTAGGGTTCTTAGTATCTTGAATGTTATATGTCAAGTTATCTATCTTTTCTTTATCTTGTTGTTGTTGTTGTTGTTAATTTTGTTATCTTTAAAGACTAGTGAAGCCGTGTGGGGCTACTTTCGATTCACTAGCATTCTTGTTCATCTATTTGCTCTCTTGTTGTGTGCTGAAAACTGAAAATGGAACTTGTTATTCTTGTGTTGTTGGACTGAAATCCGAACCTACTTGTAGCTCTTGGTGTTGTTGGTTTGATCTTGTATCATGAAGTTGGGACATGTGAGGAGTCTCGCACTCCCCACTCCGAACCTAGATTTGGTGTTAGGTATAACCCTTTCATTCGCAAACCTTATGAGAGCTATGATGAGAGTACACGTGAGGAGTGTGAAGATTCATATTCTCCACCTTGTAGTACTTCTTATCAAGGTCGATATAGTGTGAATGGTTATACTAGCAATAGTGTAGGTTTTCCAATGAGAAGAAGAGAGTATGCATCTCCAAAACCGAGGGGTACTCATGTGCTTTACAATGTTGATCCGAGAAGGAGTGTACACTCCAGAAAGGTGACCATTTGCGGGATACCGGGCTGCCTCGTTGTGTTAAATGATAGGTACTATAGAAACTACATTGTTCCATCCATGGTTGATTACTTGGGGTTATTTTGCGAGCCTTTACTTGTTCCATACTTCTTGGACGGGTTTAAGGTTACCGAGAGGGTAAAGGTTGTCTTCTCCCAATTTAATTACCATGAGGAGGTGTGGTGTGATGTTTTTCCCATAACCTATGGTTATGTGAGCTTGGGCGCCGATTGGTTTGCACAACATAAAGTTCCAAATATGCAAAATTGGCCTAATATTATAAGAGACCGATGGGGAAATTGCCTTGAGACGTACATTCTGCCCGGGCCGCAAAAAGAAGTTCCTACCTACTCCAATTCAACTTATTATGAGAGACAAAAGATTGAGAGGAGTAAGGGAGTGAAAGGTGGTAATCCGAGAGTGGAAAAAGGAGGGGTTGTGTTGAGCGAAGTGAGGGGATTACCACCAAACTATACTAACATTGGTTGTCCTTCTATTTCTAAGGACATTTGTGTAGGTACCAACATGGCAAGCGAAGAAGAACAATGCCAAAGGGAAGTTGCTGCCCAAACCTTTGGAGGACCTTCACACCATGACAAAGAAGAATCTACTCAAGGACTTCAAGGTAAAATGGCAAACTCTTACACTTTTGTACATGTGAATGATAATTGTGCGGCTAGTAGCCCATTGAGTGTGAGTTGTAGCTTGCCTATATGTGAGTGTATTGTTTCTTTGCCACTTGATGATGATGTACATGTTGTGAGTGTGGATACACTAGTTGATCCTATTGATGACCGAATAGACTCTTCTTGTAAGATCGATTTATGTCCACCTAGTGTTGAAACCATTATGTTGAATGAAAGTACGTTATCTTCTGAAATTTGTGTTGATCAACTTATGTGTGAAAATTACCCACCACTTGAGTATGTGTGTGATGTGCTTAATAGGACTCAAGTGAGTGAAATATTTGAAAATGTTGGTCAACAAAGTGAGAATGAACCCGAGAGCTCTTCTTGGGGTAATATTGTGTTTGAAACATCCTTGAAACTTGATATTGATCATTTAGAGAGTGAGGAACTTTCTTGTTCCAAATCTGTCCGTGAGGTAGATCACACTCTTTTTAGGAATAATGTCTTGTTTGAAGATGATTTAAACACTCCTAATGAACCTAGTGGTGAAAATGACGGGATAGCTTGCCTTGGAAGCTATAACCTATATGCTAACCCACTATGGTGTGACAACATTCCTCCTAAAGAGGGAAATCTCTTCTTGGAAGATGAGAGTACTCTTAAGGGTAAGGAATGTGTAGTTGCGGAAGCTACTTCTTCTACTTTGTGTGATTTCATTGTTGAGAGTACTCATGGTGATTATTGGGAAACTAGTAGTGAGTACACACATGAGAGCACCTTAGTAGAAGTCGATTTGAGTGACACCTTTCTCTACTCTCTATTTGAGTTGGATGATATGTATGTTATTGTAGAGAGTATGTCATTTAGTTTAGGTGTAGATCTCGGGAAAGGGAAGTGTTGTCGAGACCCATGTCTATGGCCACTTTTCCCATTTGACCCCGGTGCCAAATTTAGGAATGGTGATGTTGGTGCACCAAACTTGCTGCTTGGTCTACATGAAAAGCAAAGTGGCACTCTTGATGTATCCTATAACCAAATCCTTTGTACATCTTTTATTAAGTTTTTAATATTCCTTTCAAAGGATTCTTGGTTATATTGCAAATATGTGCAACCTTGGCATGTTGAGATGATTTGTTATGCTAACCCTAACCCTCATGCCATGAGGAGTTTGCATTTGTGTGTCCTCTTTTCAGTTTTGCAAGGTTTGGATTCGAGGTTGAATCCTTTTCAAGAAGAGGAGGATGATATAAGAATAATGACCGCCTTAGCTTTTGACGACCTCATTCGAAGTCACAATGTGAAGAATCAAGCTTTGGTCACATGGAGGGCATGGGATCATACTTGGAGGGGATGTTTTTAGCCTACCATTGACCAAACCCAAGTGTGGAAGATTGATTGGAGCCTTGAAGACTTAAGGACTCTCGAATTTGGACCACCTTTGTTGGTTCACGGTTTTGGTGCCTTTACTAAGGGCATTTCGGTCACTTAGCCTAAGGGGCATTTTGGACAATTCATATTGTCTTCCAACACACCAAGGCCGCCCCTCTCATTAAGGGTAATATGGTCTTTTTGTCTTCTTTTGTAATACACTATAAATAGGCCCCTTAGTCTTATTTTCACTTAGTTTTTGGTTGATGAAAAAATGAGATTTTGAGACTCTTAAAATCCTCTCTCTTGAGAGTAGACCAACTTAGTGTAATTCTAGTATAGGGCTTGGAAAAGCTAACATTGTTCTTTGCTTGGAAACGGTAGATCTTGAGGCGAGTTCGTTCCCTTGGTGGTCACCGTAAGAGTGTGGTTTTGATTGTTACATTCATTAGGGGTTTTTGAGTTTAATATACTCTTTAGTTCTTAATCTTGTAATAATCTTGGTCTCACTATCTATCTTTATTTTTCTTGCAATCGTGTATGTGTTGTCGTAGTGGACTGTTTTGGGTCTTCGTTGAATCCGAAACTTGTATTATTGTTGTTCATCTTGTTCATCACGTTTTGGTACTGTTTTTGGTGTTAAAATATACTCTTGAATCTTGTATTCTTGTTGTTGGTAGCGAATCCGAGTGAGGTCTCCATCTTGGTCCTCGAATCCTTAAGATTAGTGGACTGATTTGGTGGTTGTTTCGTGCTTCCCCAGATATTTCCCGTATCAGCTTCTCCTTTCGGAGCACATCAAACACACATCTCAAATGCATTACATGATCATCAATAGATTTACTATACACCAACACATCATCAAAGTAAACCACCACAAACTTTCCAATATAAGGCTTCATTACATGATTCATTAGCCTCATAAAGGTGCTAGGAGCATTGGTGAGGCCGAAGGGCATGACCAGCCACTCATATAGACCGAATTTGGTCTTGAATGCGGTCTTCCACTCATCACCGGGTTGCATGCGAATTTGGTGATAGCCACTCCTAAGGTCCACTTTAGAAAACAAACAAGATCCGTGGAGCTCATCTAACATATCATCTAGTCTAGGGATTGGATGACGATACCTTATAGTGATTTTGTTGATGGCTCTACAATCGACGCACATCCGCCAAGTTCCGTCCTTCTTCGGTACCAAAAGCACCAGAACAGCACACGGACTCATGCTTTCCTTGATGTATCCCTTGTTGAGAAGCTCCTCAACTTGTCTTTCAAGCTCCTTAGTGTCCATGGGATTGCTCCTATAGGCCGGTTTGTTTGGAAGTTGTGAACCCGGCACCAAATCAATTTGGTGCTCAATTCCCTGAAGTGGGGGCAATCCTTGCGGAAGTTATTGAGGAAATGATACGGTTGGGGCATCCTCCATAGGTACACGGCCTTTCACACGAAGCCAAGCTCGGGAATTACAAAAACTCCAAGCTTTGTTCATGCAAATGGCCGTGTGTGAGTTGGTGATTGAACCAACCAAGGACCTAAACGTTTTTATGTGTGAAGAGAGGTCTTAATGTGTAATAAACTACTCTCCAAGGTTGGCACAAGAAGCAAGGGCGGATGGGTCATTTTACCCCTTTTGTTTGTAGTATAAATAGAACATGTTAGAGAGTTATTCCTTAGTTTTTGAATGCTGATTTTTGTAACCTAAAAACACTAAACATTTCACTCTCCCTTCCACTCTTAGAAGCCGCCCCTATTATCTCACAAGTAGAGGGATACTTGTGTTGTCTCTTTGGCTAGAAACAAGGGTTTTGAGGTCGTTGAGTGCCTCTTGGTCCTCGTAAGAACTTGGTGTTTATATTCATTAGACTTAGGGTCCTCTCTTGATGTTAGGGTTCTTAGTTTCTTGAATGTTATATGTCAAGTTATCTATCTTTCTTTATCTTGTTGTTGTTGTTGATTTTGTTATCTTAAAGTCTAGTGAAGCCGTGTGGGGCTCTTTTCGATTCACTAGCATTGTTATCTATCTTGTTGTTCTTGTGTTGTTGGACTGAAATCCGAAACTTAAACTTGTTGTTCTTGTGTTGTTGGACTGAAATCCGAGCCTACTTGAAGCTCTTGGTGTTGTTGGTTTGATTTTGTATCATTTGGTATCAAAGCGAGACCGGTTGTGTTCCAACATAACCCATCTTGGGCTAGTTCACGGCTTAAACAAACAACACCAAAAGAAATTCTGAAAATCTGTCCATTAAAAGTTGAGACCAAGAATGATGTTGTATGTTTAGATCTAGGTGTTATTTTGCTTGTTTAGTGAGTTTCTAGTGTTGGTTTCTTTCTCACCAACACTAAGGTGTCTAGATCCAAAAGTTGAGCTTGAAAACTTGAACATTGTGTAGTGACTTGAAGTGGCCGAAAGTTGTGTGTTGTTGATAACCAAAAGAAAAAAAAAATCGGTGGTTGTGTTTATGTGCTAAAGAAGTTGATGAAGTTTGTTGAGGTGTTCATCTTTTGAACTTGTTCATCTTGTTCATCTTGTTGTGTGCTCAAGTTGTAAGACAAACTATAAAGTTGTTGTGAAAGACTTGCACCCATCACCTTCTAGTCTTGTCAATCACTTTTCCCTAATTCAAGGAGCCTTGTTTTGTGGGATTAGTCAACCACACCTCACTTTCTTGAGTTTGAAAAGGGTGAAATACTACAAGATTTTATTTTTCCCACCAAAAACACTTTGCAAACTATAACAAGTTGTGTGAATATTAACAAAAAAAAAAAAAAGAGAAGAAGAACGTGTGGAACCATTGCATGCTGCCACGTCACTATAAGCTCAACTTAGGATATTCTTTGGTTGCTAATTGTTGATCCTTGGTTTCCCTTACTTGGTCCTAGAACTAATTAACAAACTAGTACATTCCTACTAGGTTGTCAACTAGTTCCTTGAACCGTTTGTTCGTGTCAACGATTATTTGAGTGCTTTTATTCGTTTGAATGAATTGCTGATTTTTGACTCTAGTCCGGCAAGAATTCTTTGAGTCTTCAAACAAGAATCCATTCCGGATAAGAGCTTACTCATACCTTAAAATTTCACGGTTACTAGCCAATTATACAACACTTGTGGAACCGAACTTGTGGTGAACTAAAGCGGATAATATCGTGACAATGGAAGGAGCTACGTCTCATAATGTGGATACTAATGCCCTTGATTCTATGAGGGTCACTCATGAGGCCGTTACCTAGACACTTGAAAGGTTGAATTCGGAATTTGGGGCCGTGAGAGGGGACTTGGCAGCAATAAAGGGGGAAGTGTCGACTATTAGTGGGAGATTAGAACAAGTGGAGAGTCAAAGGAACTCTCGTCCTTCTACTCCTCTACATGTATCTACCAATGGTCATGATAGGACCTCCTCCGCAACCATCACCCCCGAAACAGTCCACCAAATGCTAAATGCACCCCAAGCTCCACTAAATACCGCAAGCCAAACTACCTATTTTCCTCCAAACCGAGACCCCACTAGACCACTACATTTCCAAGCCCCTCCAATTCCACAAGAGGGATTTGGACGCCAAGTACCTCCACTAAATCCGAACCCTCCATTCCAAGCTCCATTAACCCAAAGACCGCAAATTCCAAATCCTCCAAATCAAAACGGCCAAGGCCGACCAGCCCACTTTGAAGGATACGGTAGAGAGGAGTATGAAGGAGATGGAGCCTTTGATGATGCTTATATGAGGGAGGAGGAGTTAAGAGGGGGTCGAGGAGAACCTAGGAGATACCGGGGGTATGGAGATAGGGGAAACCGACACCAAGAGAGAGACGTAGGCATCAACACCATCAAGTTGAGCCTACCCATCTTTAAGGGTGAAAGTGACCCCGAGACCTACTTAACTTGGGAATCGGCTTGTGACAAAGTTTTCCAAGTTAATGACATCTCGGAAGAAAAGAAGAGTTGCTACGCTATAGCTCACCTCGAGGGCTATGCTAACAGTTGGTGGGAGTATGTTAAACGATTTGGTAATGAATTAGTTGATGGGCAGCCACCACCTTGGTTTCGGTTGAGGTATTTGATGAGACAACAATACCTTCCCGAGAGATATCGTCATGAGTTGCTTGCTAGATTATATGGCTTGCGGCAAGGAGGCAAGAGTGTGATGGCCTATTTTGACGAGTTCCAACAACTCATGTTGAAACTTGATCATCGTGGGGAGCAAATCAGTCACGACATCATCCGGTTCAAGTGTGGGTTGAACAAAGAGATCTCCACTCATTTGACCCTTCACCGGTTTAAAACCATTGACGGTATATTCCAAGCGGCCCTTGAGATTGAAAGGGAACTTAAGGAGAGATCATCCTTCAAGGCAAGGGTACAAACCCCCTCGGGTTGGCCCAAAAACAAGGACCAACCCGCCCCTACGAAGCTGCCCGAGTCCAAAACAGTCCCTAAATTCCCTCCAAAACCGGAGGCTCACAAATATCCCAACCCAAAGGGGTTCCAATGCTTCAAGTGCCAAGGTTGGGGGCATAAGGCCAATGAATGTCCGAACCGGCGCAATGTGATCCTACGAGAAGGGAAAGTGTACTACCTTGGTGAGGAGGTGGTTTCCGAAAGGGGGGAGGATGAGGCCGAGCCTCAAGATGGAGAGGGAGCTGAAAATGGGCCGAATGATGATGAAGTAGATGGTAGTGAAGATGTTTATCCACAAGAAGGGGAGTGTGTGGTTCCAAACTTTGTGGTTAGACGTGTCATGATTAGTAAGGCGATAGATGACCCAAGTCAAAGGGAAAATCTATTCCATACTAAGTGTCTTGTAAAGAGGAGTGTGTGCACCTTGGTGATTGATAGTGGTAGTTGTACAAATGTTGCGAGCCATGCTATGGTAAATTTCTTGAAGCTACCAACTACACTACACACTAGTCCTTACAAGCTACAATGGTTGAACGATTGTGGTGAATTAAAGGTCACAAGGTTGAACGATTGTGGTGAATTAAAGGTCACAAGGCAATGTGTGATTCGGTTTAAGGTGGGAAACTACCACGATGAAGTGCTTTGTGACGTAATCCCAATGCAAGCATGTCACTTGTTGTTAGGTAGACCATGGCAATATGATAGGTCTACTAAACACGATGGGAGGTCCAACCGGTATACGCTTGAGAAGGATGGCCGAAAGGTCACACTTCATCCTCTTTCACCCTCCCAAGTAAATGAGTGGCATCAAAAGATGAGAGAGTTGAAGGGAAAGGGGAAGGAATCCGAAAAGGAAGAGAAGGGGGGAATGCCGTAGGTGAGGAAGTAGGGATATCCGAGGCTATCCCAACGACAAGGGAGATGGAAAACGTAGTGATGTTGGCTAGGAGGAAAGAACTCTTCGTGGACCATGATGAAAACAAGCCGATGTTACTTTTGGCCCATTGTTTTAATACTAATCCCACTAATTCTTCCATTTCCCCTTTGATTTCTTGTGTGTTGCAGGAGTATGAAGATGTATTTCCTCAAGAACTTCCGCAAGGATTGCCCCCACTTCGGGGAATTGAGCACCAAATTGATTTGGTGCCGGGTTCACAACTTCCAAACAAACCGGCCTATAGGATCAATACCATGGACACTAAGGAGCTTAAAAGACAAGTTGAGGATCTTCTCAACAAGGGATACATCAAGGAAAGCATGAGTCCGTGTGCTGTTCCGGTGCTTTTGGTACCGAAGAAGGACGGAACTTGGCGCATGTGCGTCGATTGTAGAGCCATCAATAAAATCACTATAAGGTATCGTCATCCAATCCCTAGACTAGATGATATGTTAGATGAGCTCCACGGATCTTGTTTGTTTTCTAAAGTGGACCTTAGGAGTGGCTATCACCAAAGTCGCATGCAACCCGGTGATGAGTGGAAGACCGCATTCAAGACCAAATTCGGTCTATATGAGTGGCTGGTCATGCCCTTCGGCCTTACCAATGCTCCTAGCACCTTTATGAGGCTAATGAATCATGTAATGATGCCTTATATTGTGATACAAGAATAACAAGGGAACACAAGAAAAGGCTCAAAACAGTCCACAAATCAAGAGGAATCCGAGGACCCCTTTTAGAGCTAGTTTCGGCCAACAACAACAACACAAGTATCACGAGTTGACAAGGTGTTTTAACACCAAAACAGCAACAATACAACAAGAACAAGATGAACACAATGAACACAAGATTCGGATTCAACAAGAACAAACGATTACAAGATACAAACACCAACACAATTGCAAGAAAGGTAAAGATAGATAGTGAGACATAGATTATTACAAAGATTAGGAACTAAAGAGTATATCAAACTCAAAAACCCCTAATGAATGTAACAACAACACCACACTCTTACGGTGACCACCAAGGGAATGAACTCGCCTCAAGATCTACCGTTTCCAAGCAAGGATCAATATTGGCTTTTCCAAGCCCTATGCTAAAGATGACTTTTCCAAGTCCTACCACTAAGTGTGTACACTCTCAAAAGAGAGAAGATATTTCCTTTCAATACTTCATCTTTCTAAAATCTGAAAAACTAATGAAAATAAGACTAAGGGGGCCTATTTATAGTGTATTACAAAGAAGACAAAAGACCACTTTGCCCTTAATGAGAGGGGCGGCCATGGTGTGTAAATACACCATGTGTAATGTCCAAAATACCCTTAATTAGGGTCCAAAACCGTGAGTCCTCAACCTTAGATTCTCCAAGCAATCTTCCACACGCGAGATTGCTTTAAGTAGCACTCAAAACGGGTCCTCCATGCATGTTCTTGTTTTCCCGAGGTGACCAAGTCTTGAGTCTCTATGTGTTGGCCTCCAAAAATGTCATCAAAAGATAAGATGGCCATTTGTCCCGTATCATCCTCCCCTTCTTGAAAAGGATTCGACCTCGAATCCAAACCTTGCAAAATCGAAGAGAGGACAAACAAATACAAATTCCTCATGGCATGAGGGTTAGGGTTAGCATTACAAATCATCTCAACATGCCAAGGTTGCACATATTTGCATTGTAACCAAGAATCCTTTGAAAGGAATATTAAAAACTCAATAAAAGATGTACAAAGGATTTGGTTATAGGATACATCAAAAGTAATACTTTGCTTGTCATGTTGGCCAAGCAACAAGTTTGGTGCACCAACATCACCATTTCTAAATTTGGCACCGGGGTCAAATGGGAAAAGTGGCCATAGACACGGGTCTCGACAACACTTCCCTTTCCCGTGGTCTACACCTAAACTAAATGACATACTCTCTACAATAACATACATATCATCCAAATCAAATAGAGAGTAGAGAAAGGTATCACTCAAATCGACTTCTACTAAGGTGCTCTCATGTGTGTACTCACTACTAGTTTCCCAATAATCACCATGAGTACTCTCAACAATGAAATCACACAAAGTAGAAGAAGAAGTAGCTTCCACAACTACACATTCCTTACCCTTAAGAGTACTCTCATCTTCCAAGAAGAGATTTCCCTCTTTAGGAGGAATGTTGTCACACCATAGTGGGTTAGCATATAGGCTATAGCTTCCAAGGCAAGCTATACCGTCAAGTTCTCCACTAGGTTCATTAGGAGTGTTTAAATCATCTTCAAACAAGACATTATACCTAAAAAGAGTGTGATCTACCTCACGGACAGATTTGGAACAAGAAAGTTCCTCACTCTCTAAATGATCAATATCAAGTTTCAAGGATGTTTCAAACACAATATTACCCCAAGAAGAGCTCTCGGGTTCATTCTCACTTTGTTGACCAACATTTTCAAATATTTCACTCACTTGAGTCCTATTAAGCACATCACACACATACTCAAGTGGTGGACAGTTTTCACGAACAAGTTGATCAACACCCATTACACAAGACGAGGTACTTCCATTCAACATATAGGCTTCAACACTAGGTGGACATAAATTGATCTCACAAGAGGAGTCAATTTCGTCATCAATAGGATCAACTAGTGTATCCACACTCACAATATGTACATCATCAATAAGAGGCAAGGAATCATTAGACTCATAAATAAGTAAGCTACTACTCACACTCAATGGACTACTAGTCATACAATTATCATTCACATGCATTAAAGTGTAAGAGTTAGCTATTTTACCTTGAAGATCTTGAGTGGACTCTTTCTTGCCGTGAGGTGAAGGTCCTCCATAACCTTGGGCAGCAACTTCCTTTTGACATTGGTCGCATTCGCTTGCCATGTTGGTACCTACACAAATGTCCATAAAAATAGAAGGACAACCAAAGTTAGCACGGTTTGGTGGTAATCCCCTCACTTCGCTCAACACAATCTCTCCTTTTTCCACTCTCGGATTACCACCTTTCACTCCCTTACTCCTCTCAATCTTTTGTCTCTCATAATAATTTGAATTGGAGTAGGTAGGAACTTCTTTTTGCGGCCCGGGCAGAATGTACGTCTCGAGGCAATTTCCCCATCGGTCTCTTACAATATTAGGCCAATTTTGCATATTTGGAACTTTATGTTGTGCAAACCAATCGGCGCCCAAGCTCACATGACCATAGGTTATGGGAAAAACATCACACCACACTTCCTCATGGTAATTAAATTGGGAGAAGACAACTTTTACCCTCTCGGTAACCGTGAACTCGCCCAAGTAGTATGGAACAAGTAAAGGCTCTCGCAATAACCCCAAGTAATTAACCATGGACGGAAGAATGTAGTTTCCATAGTACCTATCATTCAACACCATAAGGCAGCCCGGTATCCCACAAATAGTCACCTTTCCGGAGTGTACACTCCTTCTTGGATCTACATTGTAAGGCATACGAGTACCCCTTAGTTTTGGAGATGCATATCCTCTTCTTCTCATTGGACAACCTCCACTAGAGCTAGTATAACCATTCACACTATATCGACTTTGATAAGAAGTACTACAAGGTGGAAAATATGGATCTTCATACTCCTCACGTGTACCCTCATCATAGCTCTCATAAGCTTTGCAAACAAAAGGGTTATACCTAACACCAAATCTAGGTTCAGAGTAAGAAGTGTAAGACTCCTCACATGCCCCAACTTCATCATAAGATCCATCACGAGGTCCTACATCATCTCCAAAGTTACCATAAGCACTAGGCACTTCATTCACCTCATTTTCTCCCTTAAAACAGTAACTTTCAAATCTGCCCAAGTCTCGATCATGGCTATTTTCATAGCCTCCGCAATCTCCCTCAACTTCGTAGCCATAAAACCCTTCACTACAATCATAGTCTCCCATGTTGTAGTCACAATAATCCCCGGCTATCGAAGACATGTTCCCCTTATATCACCCTTTAAACCTACAAAATGAACAAACAAGATTAGTAGTAAAGCTCCTCACCAACACTCGTATACACTCACCTTTGTGATTCTCACAATTGGAGCGGCGAATATTGAAAGTTGCTTATACTCCGGTAGTCAATAGGATGTCAATTCTACTTGGCGGCCGGAATAGATTCTTGTTTGATCGACTCAAGACACAAAAATAAAATTCACTTACGAACTTGAGACAAAGAAGTTACTACGAGTTAAAAATGAGAAAAGCACACAAACAACGAAGACACGAAGAAACGGATTCAATAATTAATCTACAACTAAGTAGGTGATTACTAGTTGTTAATTAATTCTAGAATCAAGACATGAAACTAATGAAACAATAAGATGAAACTAAGAATCTAAAATTTTTTTGAGCTCGGAAATATTGCGTGAACAGTAGCCGTGATGACATGGCAGTCACGTATTGGTTTCGGTCCCACACAACTTTTGTTGTCCAATTTCAAGTCTTGGTCAATTTTTCAATTTGGACTTTGGTGGAATTTGTTTAAGGAGGGAAATTCAAACAAGTCTTGGAGCCCTTTTCAATTTCAAGTTTTCAAGACTTGACTTTATTGTACTTCTCCTTAAAACATGGATCCGTAAATCATGGAAAAGTGTTGGAAAGTGGTTGAGACTTGATTGATAGGTCTTTGTTGGTTGTAGTGTCTTTCAAGACTAACAAATAATACACCTTTTTCCTTCAACTTTTTGGATTTAGCATTCACTTTATCTTCAACAATATATGAAGGTGGTGATGAACATCAAGAACAACAACAACAACAACAAGAACTACAACAATAATCTTCAAGAACACCAACAATTTTTCACACGGCCAACTCCAATCCACAATAACAATATCTCCAACACTTGGCCAAGACAACTACAACTTCAACAAAATGGTTTTCAATCCACCAATTAACAACAATATCACGTGGCCAAGCTTATAACAACAACAAGATGAAAACCACAAGGCCAAAACAGTTCACCACAACAAGGTCAACAATCTCACGGCTAAGACCACAAGGATAGCAACAACAATCGACTAAGTCCCCTTTGTGTTGTGTTTTCGATTTTACAAATGGTGAAAGGTGTGATGAACAACAAGAATACAACAACAACCTTTCAAGATCTACATCACCACCACAACACAAGGCCTTCAACTCGGTCGAGGCTAGAACAACAACAACATCCAATCGGCCACACTTGTTCACAACAATAATATTAACAATTCAAGCTCAAGTTTGGATCGATTCAAAGTGTTAGTGAGGAACAAAACTAACACTACAAACACACAAGACAAGTAAAATACTCCTAGACCTAGACTCAAGAACAAATCTCGGCCAAGAACACCACAAGAACACAATTTCGGCCAAGACAACAACAATGGACAGATTGCAATTTTCTGAAATTTTCAGATTTCAACTTTTTTTTTTTTTTTTTTTTTTTTTTGTAGTTTTCAAGTCTCAAGCCCAAGATTGATCTTGTTAGAACAAAATCAAAGATGGCTTTGATACCAAATGATACAAGAATAACAAGGGAACACAAGAAAAGGCTCAAAACAGTCCACAAATCAAGAGGAATCCGAGGACCCCTTTTAGAGCTAGTTTCGGCCAACAACAACAACACAAGTATCACGAGTTGACAAGGTGTTTTAACACCAAAACAGCAACAATACAACAAGAACAAGATGAACACAATGAACACAAGATTCGGATTCAACAAGAACAAACGATTACAAGATACAAACACCAACACAATTGCAAGAAAGGTAAAGATAGATAGTGAGACATAGATTATTACAAAGATTAGGAACTAAAGAGTATATCAAACTCAAAAACCCCTAATGAATGTAACAACAACACCACACTCTTACGGTGACCACCAAGGGAATGAACTCGCCTCAAGATCTACCGTTTCCAAGCAAGGATCAATATTGGCTTTTCCAAGCCCTATGCTAAAGATGACTTTTCCAAGTCCTACCACTAAGTGTGTACACTCTCAAAAGAGAGAAGATATTTCCTTTCAATACTTCATCTTTCTAAAATCTGAAAAACTAATGAAAATAAGACTAAGGGGGCCTATTTATAGTGTATTACAAAGAAGACAAAAGACCACTTTGCCCTTAATGAGAGGGGCGGCCATGGTGTGTAAATACACCATGTGTAATGTCCAAAATACCCTTAATTAGGGTCCAAAACCGTGAGTCCTCAACCTTAGATTCTCCAAGCAATCTTCCACACGCGAGATTGCTTTAAGTAGCACTCAAAACGGGTCCTCCATGCATGTTCTTGTTTTCCCGAGGTGACCAAGTCTTGAGTCTCTATGTGTTGGCCTCCAACAATGTCATCAAAAGATAAGATGGCCATTTGTCCCGTATCATCGGCCCCCTTAGTCTTATTTTTATTAGTTTTTCAGATTTTAGAAAGATGAAGTATTGAAAGGAAATATCTTCTCTCTTTTGAGAGTGTACACACTTAGTGGTAGGACTTGGAAAAGTCATCTTTAGCATAGGGCTTGGAAAAGCCAATATTGATCCTTGCTTGGAAACGGTAGATCTTGAGGCGAGTTCATTCCCTTGGTGGTCACCGTAAGAGTGTGGTGTTGTTGTTACATTCATTAGGGGTTTTTGAGTTTGATATACTCTTTAGTTCCTAATCTTTGTAATAATCTATGTCTCACTATCTATCTTTACCTTTCTTGCAATTGTGTTGGTGTTTGTATCTTGTAATCGTTTGTTCTTGTTGAATCCGAATCTTGTGTTCATTGTGTTTATTGGAAAGTTTGTGGTGGTTTACTTTGATGATGTGTTGGTATATAGTAAATCTATTGATGATCATGTAATGCATTTGAGATGTGTGTTTGATGCGCTCCGAAAGGAGAAGCTGTATGCCAACATGGAGAAGTGTTCTTTTGGTGTTGATAAGGTTATATTCTTGGGTTTTGTCGTGAGCTCAAGGGGTGTGGAAGTGGACGATTCCAAGATAGACTCTATTCGAAGTTGGCCGACCCCTAAAACTATTGGAGAAATCCGAAGTTTCCACGGGTTGGCAAGCTTTTATAGGAGGTTTGTCAAAGGATTTAGTTCCATAGCAGCCCCCTTGACCGAGGTAATTAGGAAGGACGGACCCTTTAAATGGGGTGATGAGCAAGCTAGGGCTTTTGAGGCCTTGAAAGCTACGCTCATCTCGGCGCCTTTATTGCAATTGCCCGATTTTGATAAGATGTTCGAAGTAGAGTGTGATGCTAGTAAGGTTGGCATCGGGGCTGTTTTGATGCAAGAAGGTAAGCCCGTTGCTTATTTCAGTGAAAAGCTACAAGGGGCAACTCTTAATTACTCAACTTATGATCTGGAGTTGTACGCCCTTGTTAGAGCTTTGGGAAATTGGCAACATTATTTGTGGCCTAAGGAGTTTGTGATACGAACGGATCATGAGTCATTGAAATACCTTAAGAGCCAAGACAAGTTGAATAGGCATCATGCTAAGTGGATTGAGTTCATCGAGACTTTCCCTTATGTAATTCATTACAAAAGAGGAAAGGAAAATGTTGTTGCCGATGCCTTGTCTAGGAAGCATGTGCTTGTTGCTACCTTGTCTTCGAAATTGATGGGTTTTGAGAGCTTGCGGTTGTTGTATCCCGAGGATCCTACCTTTGCTCCTTTTTTTTAGGGAATGTGAAGAGTGGGGAAGGGACCGTTGGCTTAAGGAGAATGACCATTCCTCCTACTCTCGGTTCGATGGGTATTTGTTCAAAGGGAGGAGGTTGTGTGTTCCTTCTAGTTCTTGGAGGGAATTATTTGTGAGGGAGGCCCATGACGGAGGCCTCATGGGGCACTTTGGGGTAGACAAGACCCTCGGAATCTTAGAGGAGAACTTCTATTGGCCAAAAATGCGCAAAGACGTCACTAAAATTTGTAGTCAATGCGTGGCCTGCCGGAGTGCGAAATCTCGTCTCCTACCTCAAGGATTATACACCCCACTCCCTACTCCCCTTAGACCTTGGTTGGACATTTCGATGGATTTTGTTTTGGGGCTGCCAAGGACTAGAAAGGGCCGAGATAGCATTTTTGTTATTGTTGATAGATTCTCTAAAATGGCTCATTTTATTCCATGTGCAAAAACCGAGGATACTCGTAGTGTAGCTTCATTATTTGTTGAACATGTTGTAAAGCTTCACGGGGTACCGAGGACTATTGTGAGCGATAGGGACTCCAAGTTCCTAAGTCTCTTTTGGAAGTCCATGTGGGGTAGGCTTGGAACGAAGTTACTTTTCTCCACGTCTTGCCACCCACAAACCGATGGCCAAACGGAGGTAGTAAATAGAACCCTAGGGTCTATGCTACGTTCTATGGTTAAAGGTAAACTGACTTCATGGGAAGATCACCTACCCTTGGTGGAATTTGCATACAACCGGGTAATATATTCGAGCACGGGAATGACTCCCTTTGAATGTGTTTACGGCCTGAATCCCCTTACCCCTTTAGATCTCACTCCTTTGTCTAGTGATCTCATGACCAGCTTAGATGGAAATAAAAGAGCCGAGGCAATGAAGAAAATGCATGAGACGGTGCGGATCAAGCTTGAAAAGAAGAACCAAGAGGTTGCAAAAAGGGTAAACAAAGGGAGAAGAAGGCTTGTGCTTGAACCCGGAGATTGGGTGTGGGTGCATCTTCGAAAGGATCGGTTTCCAGCTCAAAGGAAGTCCAAATTTCTGCCAAGGGGTGATGGTCCTTTCCAAGTACTTGAGAGAATCAATGACAACGCCTACAAGATTGACCTTCCACCGGAATATCAAGTGCACAACACTTTCAACGTTGGTGATCTCTCCCTCGTGGATGCGGTTGAAGATGACCAAATGCTGAATTTGAGGTCAAATTCCTCTCAAGATGGAGAGGATGATACGATTGGGGCAGCCTCCACAGGTACACGGCCTTTCACACGAAGCCAAGCTCGGGAATTACAAAAACTCCAAGCTTTGTTCATGCAAATGGCCGTGTGTGAGTTGGTGATTGAACCAACCAAGGACCTAAACGTTTTTATGTGTGAAGAGAGGTCTTAATGTGTAATAAACTACTCTTCAAGGTTGGCACAAGAAGCAAGGGCGGATGGGTCATTTTACCCCTTTTGTTTGCAGTATAAATAGAACATGTTAGAGAGTTATTCCTTAGTTTTTGAATGCTGATTTTTGTAACCTAAAAACACTAAACATTTCACTCTCCCTTCCACTCTTAGAAGCCGCCCCTATTATCTCACAAGTAGAGGGATACTTGTGTTGTCTCTTTGGCTAGAAACAAGGGTTTTGAGGTCGTTGAGTGCCTCTTGGTCCTCGTAAGAACTTGGTGTTTATATTCATTAGACTTAGGGTCCTCTCTTGATGTTAGGGTTCTTAGTTTCTTGAATGTTATATGTCAAGTTATCTATCTTTCTTTATCTTGTTGTTGTTGTTGATTTTGTTATCTTAAAGTCTAGTGAAGCCGTGTGGGGCTCTTTTTGATTCACTGGCATTGTTATCTATCTTGTTGTTCTTGTGTTGTTGGACTGAAATCCGAAACTTAAACTTGTTGTTCTTGTGTTGTTGGACTGAAATCCGAGCCTACTTGAAGCTCTTGGTGTTGTTGGTTTGATTTTGTATCAGGAAATACATCTTCATACTCCTGCAACACACAAGAAATCAAAGGGGAAATGGAAGAATTAGTGGGGTTAGTATTAAAACAATGGGTCAAAAGTAACATCGGCTTGTTTTCATCATGGTCCACGAAGAGTTCTTTCCTCCTAGCCAACATCACTACGTTTTACATCTCCCTTGTCGTTGGGACAGCCTCGAATGTCCCTACTTCCTCACCTACGGCATCCCCCCCCTTTTCTCCCTTTCCGGATTCCTTCCCCTTTCCCTTCAACTCTCTCATCTTTTGATGCCACTCATTTACTTGGGAGGGTGAAAGAGGATGAAGTGTGACCTTTCGGCCATCCTTCTCAAGCGTATACCGGTAGGACCTCCCATCGTGTTTAGTAGACCTATCATATTGCCATGGTCTACCTAACAACACGTGACATGCTTGCATTGGGATTACGTCACAAAGCACTTCATCGTGGTAGTTTCCCACCTTAAACCGAATCACACATGGCCTTGTGACCTTTAATTCACCACAATCGTTCAACCATTGTAGCTTGTAAGGACTAGTGTGTAGTGTAGTTGGTAGCTTCAAGAAATTTACCATAGCATGGCTCGCAACATTTGTACAACTACCACTATCAATCACCAAGGTGCACACACTCCCCTTTACAAGACACTTAGTATGGAATAGATTTTCCCTTTGACTCGGGTCATCTATCGCCTTACTAATCATGACACGTCTAACCACAAAGTTTGGAACCACACACTCCCCTTCTTGTGGATAGACATCTTCACTACCATCTACTTCATCATCATTCGGCCCATTTTCAGCTCCCTCTCCATCTTGAGGCTCGGCCTCATCCTCCCCCCTTTCGGAAACCACCTCCTCACCAAGGTAGTACACTTTCCCTTCTCGTAGGATCACATTGCGCCGGTTCGGACATTCATTGGCCTTATGCCCCCAACCTTGGCACTTGAAGCATTGGAACCCCTTTGGGTTGGGATACTTGTGAGCCTCCGGTTTCGGAGGGAATTTAGGGACTGTTTTGGACTCAGGCAGCTTCGTAGGGGCGGGTTGGTCCTTGTTTTTGGGCCAACCCGAGGGGGTTTGTACCCTTGCCTTGAAGGATGATCTCTCCTTAAGTTCCCTTTCAATCTCAAGGGCCGCTTGGAATATACCGTCAATGGTTTCAAACCGGTGAAGGGTCAAATGAGTGGAGATCTCTTTGTTCAACCCACACTTGAACCGGATGATGTCGTGACTGATTTGCTCCCCACGATGATCAAGTTTCAACATGAGTTGTTGGAACTCGTCAAAATAGGCCATCACACTCTTGCCTCCTTGCCGCAAGCCATATAATCTAGCAAGCAACTCATGACGATATCCCTCGGGAAGGTATCGTTGTCTCATCAAATACCTCAACCGATACCAAGGTGGTGGCTGCCCATCAACTAATTCATTACCAAATCATTTAACATACTCCCACCAAGTGTTAGGCTCAACTTGATGGTGTTGATGCCTACGTCTCTCTCTTGGTGTCGGTTTCCCCTATCTCCATACCCCCGGTATCTCCTAGGTTCTCCTCGACCCCCTCTTAACTCCTCCTCCCTCAGATAAGCATCATCAAAGGCTTCATCTCCTTCATACTCCTCTCTACCATATCCTTCAAAGTGGGCTGGTCGGCCTTGGCCGTTTTGATTCGGAGGATTTGGAATTTGCGGTCTTTAGGTTAATGGAGCTTGGAATGGAGGGTTCGGATTTAGTGGAGGTACTTGGCGTCCAAATCCCTCTTGTGGAATTGGAGGGGCTTGGAAATGTAGTGGTCTAGTGGGGTCTCGGTTTGGAGGAAAATAGGTAGTTTGGCTTGCGGTATTTAGTGGAGCTTGGGGTGCATTTAGCATTTGGTGGACTGTTTCGGGGGTGATGGTTGCGGAGGAGGTCCTATCATGACCATTTGATACAAAATCAAACCAACAACACCAAGAACTACAAGTAGGTTCGGATTTCAGTCCAACAACACAAGAACAACAAGTTTAATTTTCAGTTTTTCAGATCAACAACACAAGAACAACAAGATGAACAACAATGCTAGTGAATCGAAAAGAGCCCCACACGGCTTCACTAGACTTGAAGATAACAAAATCAACAACAACAACAAGATAAGGAAAGATAGATAACTTGACATATAACATTCAAGAAACTAAGAACCCTAACATCAAGAGAGGACCCTAAGTCTAATGAATATAAACACCAAGTTCTTACGAGGACCAAGAGGCACTCAACGACCTCAAAACCCTTGTTTCTAGCCAAAGAGACAACACAAGTATCCCTCTACTTGTGAGATAGTAGTGGCGGCTTCCAAGAGTGGAAGAGAGAGAGAAAAGTTTAGTGTTTTAGGTTTACAAAAATCAGATTTCAAAAACTAAGGAATAGCTCTCTAATATGTTCTATTTATACTACAAACAAAAAGGATAAAATGACCCATCCGCCCTTGCTTCTTGTGCCAACCTTGAAGAGTAGTTTATTACACATTAAGACCTCTCTTCACACATAAAAACGTTTAGGTCCTTGGTTGGTTCAATCACCAACTCACACACGGCCATTTGCATGAACAAAGCTTGGAGTTTTTGTAATTCCCGAGCTTGGCTTCGTGTGAAAGGCCGTGTACCTGTGGAGGCTGCCCCAACCGTATCATCCTCTCCATCTTGAGAGGAATTTGACCTCAAATTCAGCATTTGGTCATCTTCAACCGCATCCACGAGGGAGAGATCACCAACATTGAAAGTGTTGTGCACTTGATATTCCGGTGGAAGGTCAATCTTGTAGGCGTTGTCATTGATTCTCTCAAGTACTTGGAAAGGGCCATCACCCCTTGGCAGCAACTTGGACTTCCTTTGAGCTGGAAACCGATCCTTTCGAAGATGCACCCACACCCAATCTCCGGGTTCAAGCACAAGCCTTCTTCTCCCTTTGTTTACCCTTTTTGCAACCTCTTGGTTCTTCTTTTCAAGCTTGATCCGCACCGTCTCATGCATTTTCTTCATTGCCTCGGCTCTTTTATTTCCATCTAAGCTGGTCATGAGATCACTAGACAAAGGAGTGAGATCTAAAGGGGTAAGGGGATTCAGGCCGTAAACACATTCAAAGGGAGTCATTCCCGTGCTCGAATGTATTACCCGGTTGTATGCAAATTGATACAAGATCAAACCAACAACACCAAGAGCTACAAGTAGGTTCGGATTTCAGTCCAACAACACAAGAATAACAAGTTCCATTTTCAGTTTTCAGCACACAACAAGAGAGCAAATAGATGAACAAGAATGCTAGTGAATCGAAAGTAGCCCCACACGGCTTCACTAGTCTTTAAAGATAACAAAATTAACAACAACAACAACAACAAGATAAAGAAAAGATAGATAACTTGACATATAACATTCAAGATACTAAGAACCCTAACATCAAGAGAGGACCCTAAGTCTAGAGAATGTAAACACCAAGTTCTTACAAGGACCAAGAGGCACTCAAAGACCCCAAAACCCTTGTTTCTAGCCAAAGATACAACACACGTATTCCTCTACTTGTGAGATGTTGGAGGCGGCTCCAAGAGTGGAAGAGAGAGAGAAATTGTTGTGATATTTTAGGTTACAAAATCAGATTTCAAAAACTACTAATAACTCTCTCACATCTTCTATTTATACTACAAAAGGAAAGGGGTAAAATGACTCATCCGCCCTTGCTTCTTGTGCCAACCTTGGAGAGTAGTTTATTACACATTAGGACCCCTCTTCACACATAAAAACGTTTAAGTCCTTGGTTGGTTCAATCACCAACTCACACACGGCCATTTGCATGAACAAAGCTTGGAGTTTTACTAATTCCCGAGCTTGGCTTCGTGTGAAAGGCCGTGTGGCTGTCCTAACCGTATCATCCTCTCCATCTTGAGAGGAATTTGGCCTCAAATTCAGCATTTGGTCATCTTCAACCGCATCCACGAGGGAGAGATCACCAACGTTGAAAGTGTTGTGCACTTGATATTCCGGTGGAAGGTCAATCTTGTAGGCGTTGTCATTGATCCTCTCAAGTACTTGGAAAGGACCATCACCCCTTGGCAGCAATTTGGACTTCCTATGAGCTGGAAACCGGTCTTTTCGAAGATGCACCCACACCCAATCTCCGGGTTCAAGCACAAGCCTTCTTCTCCCTTTGTTTGCCCTTTTGGCAATCTCTTGATTCTTCTTTTCAAGCTTGATCCGCACCGTCTCATGCATTTTCTTCATTGCCTCGGCTCTTTTGCTTCCATCTAAGCTGGTCATGAGATCACTAGACAAAGGAGTGAGATCTAAAGGGGTAAGGGGATTCAGGCCGTAAACACATTCAAAGGGAGTCATTCCCGTGCTCGAATGTATTACCCGGTTGTAGGCAAATTCCACTAAGGGTAGGTGATCTTCCCATGAAGTCAGTTTACCTTTAACCATAGAACGTAGCATAGACCCTAAGGTTCTATTTACTACCTCCGTTTGGCCATCGGTTTGTGGGTGGCAAGACGTGGAGAAAAGTAACTTCGTTCCAAGCCTACCCCACATGGACTTCCAAAAGAGACTTAGGAACTTGGAGTCCCTATCGCTCACAATAGTCCTCGGTACCCCGTGAAGCTTGACAACATGTTCAACAAATAATGAAGCTACACTACTAGCATCCTCGGTTTTAGTACATGGAATAAAATGAGCCATTTTAGAGAATCTATCAACAATAACAAAAATGCTATCTCGGCCCTTTCTAGTCCTTGGCAGCCCCAAAACAAAATCCATCGAGATGTCCAACCAAGGCCTAAGGGGAGTAGGGAGTGGGGTGTATAATCCTTGGGGTAAGAGACGAGATTTCGCACTCCGGCAGGCCACGCATTGACTACAAATTTTAGTGACGTCTTTGCGCATTTTGGGCCAATAGAAGTTCTCCTCTAAGATTCCGAGGGTCTTGTCTACCCCAAAGTGACCCATGAGGCCTCCGTCATGGGCCTCCCTTACAAATAATTCCCTCCAAGAACTAGAAGGAACACACAACCTCCTCCCTTTGAACAAATACCCATCGAACCGAGAGTAGGAGGAATGGTTATTCTCCTTGAGCCAACGGTCCCTTCCCCACTCTTCGCATTCCCTAAAAATAGGAGCAAAGGTAGGATCCTCGGGATACAACAACCGCAAGCTCTCAAAACCCATCAATTTCGAAGACAAGGTAGCAACAAGCACATGCTTCCTAGACAAGGCATCGGCAACAACATTTTCCTTTCCCCTTTTGTAATGAATTACATAAGGGAAAGTCTCGATGAACTCAATCCACTTAGCATGACGCCTATTCAACTTGTCTTGGCTCTTAAGGTGTTTCAACGACTCATGATCCGTTCGTATCACAAACTCCTTAGGCCACAAATAATGTTGCCAATTTCCCAAAGCTCTAACAAGGGCGTACAACTCCAAATCATAAGTTGAGTAATTAAGAGTTGCCCCTTTGAGCTTTTCACTGAAATAAGCAACGGGCTTACCTTCTTGCATCAAAACAGCCCCGATACCAACTTTACTAGCATCACACTCTATTTCAAACATCTTATCACAATCGGGCAATTGCAATAAAGGCGCCGAGATGAGCGTAGCTTTCAAGGCCTCAAAAGCCCTAGCTTGCTCATCACCCCATTTAAAGGGTCCGTCCTTTCTAATTACCTCGGTCAAGGGGGCTGCTATGGAACTAAATCCTTTAACAAACCTCCTATAAAAGCTTGCCAACCCGTGGAAACTTCGGATTTCTCCAATAGTTTTAGGGGTCGGCCAACTTCGGATAGAGTCTATCTTGGAATCGTCCACTTCCACACCCCGTGAGCTCACGACAAAACCCAAGAATATAACTTTATCAACACCAAAAGAACACTTCTCCATGTTGGCATACAGCTTCTCCTTTCGGAGCACATCAAACACACATCTCAAATGCATTACATGATCATTAATAGATTTACTATACACCAACACATCATCAAAGTAAACCACCACAAACTTTCCAATATAAGGCTTCATTACATGATTCATTAGCCTCATAAATGTGCTAGGAGCATTGGTAAGGCCGAAGGGCATGACCAGTGATACAAGATCAAACCAACAACACCAAGAGCTACAAGTAGGTTCGGATTTCAGTCCAACAACACAAGAATAACAAGTTCCATTTTCAGTTTTCAGCACACAACAAGAGAGCAAATAGATGAACAAGAATGCTAGTGAATCGAAAGTAGCCCCACACGGCTTCACTAGTCTTTAAAGATAACAAAATTAACAACAACAACAACAACAAGATAAAGAAATGATAGATAACTTGACATATAACATTCAAGATACTAAGAACCCTAACATCAAGAGAGGACCCTAAGTCTAGAGAATGTAAACACCAAGTTCTTACAAGGACCAAGAGGCACTCAAAGACCCCAAAACCCTTGTTTCTAGCCAAAGATACAACACAAGTATTCCTCTACTTGTGAGATGTTGGAGGCGGCTCCAAGAGTGGAAGAGAGAGAGAAATTGTTGTGATATTTTAGGTTACAAAATCAGATTTCATCAAAACTATCTAATAACTCTCTCACATCTTCTATTTATACTACAAAAGGAAAGGGGTAAAATGACTCATCCGCCCTTGCTTCTTGTGCCAACCTTGGAGAGTAGTTTATTACACATTAGGACCCCTCTTCACACATAAAAACGTTTAAGTCCTTGGTTGGTTCAATCACCAACTCACACACGGCCATTTGCATGAACAAAGCTTGGAGTTTTTGTAATTCCCGAGCTTGGCTTCGTGTGAAAGGCCGTGTGGCTGTCCTAACCGTATCATCCTCTCCATCTTGAGAGGAATTTGGCCTCAAATTCAGCATTTGGTCATCTTCAACCGCATCCACGAGGGAGAGATCACCAACGTTGAAAGTGTTGTGCACTTGATATTCCGGTGGAAGGTCAATCTTGTAGGCGTTGTCATTGATCCTCTCAAGTACTTGGAAAGGACCATCACCCCTTGGCAGCAATTTGGACTTCCTATGAGTTGGAAACCGGTCTTTTCGAAGATGCACCCACACCCAATCTCCGGGTTCTAGCACAAGCCTTCTTCTCCCTTTGTTTGCCCTTTTGGCAATCTCTTGATTCTTCTTTTCAAGCTTGATCCGCACCGTCTCATGCATTTTCTTCATTGCCTCGGCTCTTTTGCTTCCATCTAAGCTGGTCATGAGATCACTAGACAAAGGAGTGAGATCTAAAGGGGTAAGGGGATTCAGGCCGTAAACACATTCAAAGGGAGTCATTCCCGTGCTCGAATGTATTACCCGGTTGTAGGCAAATTCCACTAAGGGTAGGTGATCTTCCCATGAAGTCAGTTTACCTTTAACCATAGAACGTAGCATAGACCCTAAGGTTCTATTTACTACCTCTGTTTGGCCATCGGTTTGTGGGTGGCAAGACGTGGAGAAAAGTAACTTCGTTCCAAGCCTACCCCACATGGACTTCCAAAAGAGACTTAGGAACTTGGAGTCCCTATCGCTCACAATAGTCCTCGGTACCCCGTGAAGCTTGACAACATGTTCAACAAATAATGAAGCTACACTACTAGCATCCTCGGTTTTAGTACATGGAATAAAATGAGCCATTTTAGAGAATCTATCAACAATAACAAAAATGCTATCTCGGCCCTTTCTAGTCCTTGGCAGCCCCAAAACAAAATCCATCGAGATGTCCAACCAAGGCCTAAGGGGAGTAGGGAGTGGGGTGTATAATCCTTGGGGTAAGAGACGAGATTTCGCACTCCGGCAGGCCACGCATTGACTACAAATTTTAGTGACGTCTTTGCGCATTTTGGGCCAATAGAAGTTCTCCTCTAAGATTCCGAGGGTCTTGTCTATCCCAAAGTGACCCATGAGGCCTCCGTCATGGGCCTCCCTTACAAATAATTCCCTCCAAGAACTAGAAGGAACACACAACCTCCTCCCTTTGAACAAATACCCATCGAACCGAGAGTAGGAGGAATGGTTATTCTCCTTGAGCCAACGGTCCCTTCCCCACTCTTCGCATTCCCTAAAAATAGGAGCAAAGGTAGGATCCTCGGGATACAACAACCGCAAGCTCTCAAAACCCATCAATTTCGAAGACAAGGTAGCAACAAGCACATGCTTCCTAGACAAGGCATCGGCAACAACATTTTCCTTTCCCCTTTTGTAATGAATTACATAAGGGAAAGTCTCGATGAACTCAATCCACTTAGCATGACGCCTATTCAACTTGTCTTGGCTCTTAAGGTGTTTCAACGACTCATGATCCGTTCGTATCACAAACTCCTTAGGCCACAAATAATGTTGCCAATTTCCCAAAGCTCTAACAAGGGCGTACAACTCCAAATCATAAGTTGAGTAATTAAGAGTTGCCCCTTTGAGCTTTTCACTGAAATAAGCAACGGGCTTACCTTCTTGCATCAAAACAGCCCCGATACCAACTTTACTAGCATCACACTCTATTTCAAACATCTTATCAAAATCGGGCAATTGCAATAAAGGCGCCGAGATGAGCGTAGCTTTCAAGGCCTCAAAAGCCCTAGCTTGCTCATCACCCCATTTAAAGGGTCCGTCCTTTCTAATTACCTCGGTCAAGGGGGCTGCTATGGAACTAAATCCCTTGACAAACCTCCTATAAAAGCTTGCCAACCCGTGGAAACTTCGGATTTCTCCAATAGTTTTAGGGGTCGGCCAACTTCGGATAGAGTCTATCTTGGAATCGTCCACTTCCACACCCCGTGAGCTCACGACAAAACCCAAGAATATAACTTTATCAACACCAAAAGAACACCTCTCCATGTTGGCATACAGCTTCTCCTTTCGGAGCACATCAAACACACATCTCAAATGCATTACATGATCATTAATAGATTTACTATACACCAACACATCATCAAAGTAAACCACCACAAACTTTCCAATATAAGGCTTCATTACATGATTCATTAGCCTCATAAATGTGCTAGGAGCATTGGTAAGGCCGAAGGGCATGACCAGCCACTCATATAGACCGAATTTGGTCTTGAATGCGGTCTTCCACTCATCACCGGGTTGCATGCGAATTTGGTGATAGCCGCTCCTAAGGTCCACTTTAGAAAACAAACAAGATCCGTGGAGCTCATCTAACATATCATCTAGTCTAGGAATTGGATGACGATACCTTATAGTGATTTTGTTGATGGCTCTACAATCGACGCACATGCGCCAAGTTCCGTCCTTCTTTGGTACCAAAAGCACCGGAACAGCACACGGACTCATGCTTTCCTTGATGTATCCCTTGTTGAGAAGCTCCTCAACTTGTCTCTCAAGCTCCTTAGTGTCCATGGGATTGCTCCTATAGGCCGGTTTGTTTGGAAGTTGTGAACCCGGCACCAAATCAATTTGGTGCTCAATTCCCCGAAGTGGGGGCAATCCTTGCGGAAGTTCTTGAGGAAATACATCTTCATACTCCTGCAACACACAAGAAATCAAAGGGGAAATGGAAGAATTAGTGGGGTTAGTATTAAAACAATGGGCCAACAGTAACATCGGCTTGTTTTCATCATGGTCCACGAAGAGTTCTTTCCTCCTAGCCAACATCACTACGTTTTCCATCTCCTTTGTGGTTGGGACAGATTCGGATGGCCCTACTTCCTTACCTACGGCACCCCCCCCCCCTTTTCTCCTTTCCCGGTTTCCTTTCCCTTTCCTTTTAACTCTCTCATCTTTTGATGCCACTCATGTACTTGGGAGGGTGAAAGAGGGTGAAGTGTGACCTTTCGGCCATCCTTCTCAAGCGTATACCGGTTGGACCTCCCATCGTGTTTAGTAGACCTATCATATTGCCATGGTCTACCTAACAACAAGTGACATGCTTGCATTGGGATCACGTCACAAAGCACTTCATCGTGGTAGTTTCCTACCTTAAACCGAATCACACATTGCCTTGCGACCCTTAATTCACCACAATCGTTCAACCATTGTAGCTTGTAAGGACTAGTGTGTGGTGTAGTTGGCAGCTTCAAGAAATTTACCATAGCTTGGCTTGCAACATTCGTACAACTACCACTATCAATCACCAAGGTGCACACACTCCCCTTTACAAGACACTTAGTATGGAATAGATTTTCCCTTTGACTCGGGTCACCTATCGCCTTACTAATCATGACACGTCTAACCACAAAGTTAGGAACCACACACTCCCCTTCTTGTGGATAGGCATCTTCACTACCATCTAATTCATCATCATTCGGCCCATTTTCAGCTTCCTCTCCATCTTGAGGCTCGGCCTCATCCTCCCCCCTTTCGGAAACCACCTCCTCACCAAGGTAGTACACTTTCCCTTCTCGTAGGATCACATTGCGCCGGTTCGGACATTCATTGGCCTTATGCCCCCAACCTTGGCACTTGAAGCATTGGAATCCCTTTGGGTTGGGATATTTGTGAGCCTCCGGTTTCGGAGGGAATTTAGGGACTGTTTTGGACTCGTAGTGGACTGTTTTGGACTCGGGCAGCTTCGTAGGGGCGGGTTGGTCCTTGTTTTTGGGCCAACCCGAGGGAGCTTGTACCCTTGCCTTGAAGGATGATCTCTCCTTAAGTTCCCTTTCAATCTCTAGGGCCGCTTGGAATATACCGTCGATGGTTTCAAACCGATGAAGGGTCAAATGAGTGGAGATCTCTTTGTTCAACCCACACTTGAACCGGATGATGTCATGACTGATTTGCTCCCCACGATGATCAAGTTTCAACATGAGTTGTTGGAACTCGTCAAAATAGGCCATCACACTCTTGCCCCCTTGCCGCAAGCCATATAACCTAGCAAGCAACTCATGACGATATCTCTCGGGAAGGTATCGTTGTCTCATCAAATACCTCAACCGAAACCAAGGTGGTGGCTGCCCATCGATTAATTCATTACCAAATCGTTTAACATACTCCCACCAAGTGTTAGCATAGCCCTCGAGGTGAGCTATAGCGTAGCAACTCTTCTTTTCGTCCGAGATGTCATTAACTTGGAAAACTTTGTCACAAGCCGATTCCCAAGTTAAGTAGGCCTCGGGATCACTTTCACCCTTAAAGATGGGTAGGCTCAACTTGATGGTGTTGATGCCTACGTCTCTCTCTTGGTGTCGGTTTCCCCTATCTCCATACCCCCGGTATCTCCTAGGTTCTCCTCGACCCCCTCTTAACTCCTCCTCCCTCATATAAGCATCATCAAAGGCTCCATCTCCTTCATACTCCCCTCTACCGTATCCTTCAAAGTGGGCTGGTCGGCCTTGGCCGTTTTGAGTCGGAGGATTTGGAATTTGCGGTCTTTGGGTTAATGGAGCTTGGAATGGAAGGTTCGGATTTAGTGGAGGTACTTGTCGTCCAAATCCCTCTTGTGGAATTGGAGGGGCTTGGAAATGTAGTGGTCTAGTGGAGTCTCGGTTTGGAGGAAAATAGGTAGTTTGACTTGCGGTATTTAGTGGAGCTTGGGGTGCATTTAGCATTTGGTGGACTGTTTCGGGGGTGATGGTTGCGGAGGAGGTCCTATCATGACCATTGGTAGATACGTGTAGAGGAGTAGAAGGACGAGAGTTCCTTTGACTCTCCACTTGTTCTAATCTCCCACTAATAGTCGACACTTCCCCCTTGATGGCTGCCAAGTCCCCTCTCACGGCCCCAAATTCAGAATTCAACCTTTCAAGTGTCCGGGTAACGGCCTCAAGAGTGACCCTCATAGAATCAAGGGCATTAGTATCCGCATTATGAGACGTAGCTCCTTCCATTGTCAAGATATTATCCGCTTTAGTTCACCACAAGTTCGTGTTCCACAAGTGTTGTATAATTGGCTAGTAACCGTGAAATTTTCAAGGTATGAGTGAGCTCTTATCCGGAATGGATTCTTGTTTGAAGACTCAAAGAATTCTTGCCGGACTAGAATCAAAAATCAGCAACTCATTCAAACGAATAAAAGCACTCAAATAATCGTTGACACGAACAAACGGTTCAAGGAACTAGTTGACAACCTAGTAGGAAGGTACTAGTTTGTTAATTAGTTCTAGGACCAATTAAGGGAAACCAAGGATCAACAATTTGCAACCAAAGAATATCCTAAGTTGAGCTTATAGTGACGTGGCAGCATGCAATGGTTCCACCCGTTCCTCTTATCTTTTTTTTTGTTTTTGTTTTGTGTTAATATTCACACAACTTGTTATAGTTTGCAAAATGTTTTGGTGGGAAAAATAGAATCTTGTAGTCTTTCAACCTTTTCAAACTCAAGAAAGTGGTGTTTGGTTGACCAATCCCACAAAACAAGGCTCCTTGAATTAGGGAAAGTGATTGACAAGACTAGAGGGTGAGGGGTGCAAGTCTTTCACAACAACTTTATAACTTGTCTTACAACTTGAGCACACAACAAGATGAACAAGATGAACAAGTTCAAAAAAAAATGAACACCTCAACAAACTTCATCAACTTCTTTAGCACATAACACATAACCACCGATTTTTCTTTTGCTCATCAACAACATACAACCTTCGGCCACTTCAAGTCACTACTCAATGTTCAAGTTTTCAAGCTCAACTTTCGGATCTAGACACCTTAGTGTTGGTGAGAAAGAAACCAACACTAGAAACTCACTAAACAAGCAAAATAACGCCTAGGTCTAGACATGCAACATCATTCTCGGTTTTCAACCTTTAATGGACAGATTTTTCAGAACTTCCCTTTGGTATTGCTTGTTTAGACCGTGAACTAGCCCAAGATGGGTTATGTTGGAACACAACCGGTCTTGCTTTGATACCAAATGATACAAGATCAAACCAACAACACCAAGAGCTACAAGTAGGTTCGGATTTCAGTCCAACAACACAAGAATAACAAGTTCCATTTTCAGTTTTCAGCACACAACAAGAGAGCAAATAGATGAACAAGAATGCTAGTGAATCGAAAGTAGCCCCACACGGCTTCACTAGTCTTTAAAGATAACAAAATTAACAACAACAACAACAACAAGATAAAGAAATGATAGATAACTTGACATATAACATTCAAGATACTAAGAACCCTAACATCAAGAGAGGACCCTAAGTCTAGAGAATGTAAACACCAAGTTCTTACAAGGACCAAGAGGCACTCAAAGACCCCAAAACCCTTGTTTCTAGCCAAAGATACAACACAAGTATTCCTCTACTTGTGAGATGTTGGAGGCGGCTCCAAGAGTGGAAGAGAGAGAGAAATTGTTGTGATATTTTAGGTTACAAAATCAGATTTCATCAAAACTATCTAATAACTCTCTCACATCTTCTATTTATACTACAAAAGGAAAGGGGTAAAATGACTCATCCGCCCTTGCTTCTTGTGCCAACCTTGGAGAGTAGTTTATTACACATTAGGACCCCTCTTCACACATAAAAACGTTTAAGTCCTTGGTTGGTTCAATCACCAACTCACACACGGCCATTTGCATGAACAAAGCTTGGAGTTTTTGTAATTCCCGAGCTTGGCTTCGTGTGAAAGGCCGTGTGGCTGTCCTAACCGTATCAACCAGCCACTCATATAGACCGAATTTGGTCTTGAATGCGGTCTTCCACTCATCACCGGGTTGCATGCGAATTTGGTGATAGCCGCTCCTAAGGTCCACTTTAGAAAACAAACAAGATCCGTGGAGCTCATCTAACATATCATCTAGTCTAGGAATTGGATGACGATACCTTATAGTGATTTTGTTGATGGCTCTACAATCGACGCACATGCGCCAAGTTCCGTCCTTCTTTGGTACCAAAAGCACCGGAACAGCACACGGACTCATGCTTTCCTTGATGTATCCCTTGTTGAGAAGCTCCTCAACTTGCCTCTCAAGCTCCTTAGTGTCCATGGGATTGCTCCTATAGGCTGGTTTGTTTGGAAGTTGTGAACCCGGCACCAAATCAATTTGGTGCTCAATTCCCCGAAGTGGGGGCAATCCTTGCGGAAGTTCTTGAGGAAATACATCTTCATACTCCTGCAACGCACAAGAAATCAAAGGGGAAATGGAAGAATTAGTGGGGTTAGTATTAAAACAATGGGCCAACAGTAACATCGGCTTGTTTTCATCATGGTCCACGAAGAGTTCTTTCCTCCTAGCCAACATCACTACGTTTTCCATCTCCTTTGTGGTTGGGACAGATTCGGATGGCCCTACTTCCTTACCTACGGCATCCCCCCCCTTTTCTCCTTTCCCGGTTTCCTTTCCCTTTCCTTTTAACTCTCTCATCTTTTGATGCCACTCATGTACTTGGGAGGGTGAAAGAGGGTGAAGTGTGACCTTTCGGCCATCCTTCTCAAGCGTATACCGGTTGGACCTCCCATCGTGTTTAGTAGACCTATCATATTGCCATGGTCTACCTAACAACAAGTGGCATGCTTGCATTGGGATCACGTCACAAAGCACTTCATCGTGGTAGTTTCCTACCTTAAACCGAATCACACATTGCCTTGCGACCCTTAATTCACCACAATCGTTCAACCATTGTAGCTTGTAAGGACTAGTGTGTGGTGTAGTTGGCAGCTTCAAGAAATTTACCATAGCTTGGCTCGCAACATTCGTACAACTACCACTATCAATCACCAAGGTGCACACACTCCCCTTTACAAGACACTTAGTATGGAATAGATTTTCCCTTTGACTCGGGTCACCTATCGCCTTACTAATCATGACACGTCTAACCACAAAGTTAGGAACCACACACTCCCCTTCTTGTGGATAGGCATCTTCACTACCATCTAATTCATCATCATTCGGCCCATTTTCAGCTTCCTCTCCATCTTGAGGCTCGGCCTCATCCTCCCCCCTTTCGGAAACCACCTCCTCACCAAGGTAGTACACTTTCCCTTCTCGTAGGATCACATTGCGCCGGTTCGGACATTCATTGGCCTTATGCCCCCAACCTTGGCACTTGAAGCATTGGAATCCCTTTGGGTTGGGATATTTGTGAGCCTCCGGTTTCGGAGGGAATTTAGGGACTGTTTTGGACTCGTAGTGGACTGTTTTGGACTCGGGCAGCTTCGTAGGGGCGGGTTGGTCCTTGTTTTTGGGCCAACCCGAGGGAGCTTGTACCCTTGCCTTGAAGGATGATCTCTCCTTAAGTTCCCTTTCAATCTCTAGGGCCGCTTGGAATATCCCGTCGATGGTTTCAAACCGATGAAGGGTCAAATGAGTGGAGATCTCTTTGTTCAACCCACACTTGAACCGGATGATGTCATGACTGATTTGCTCCCCACGATGATCAAGTTTCAACATGAGTTGTTGGAACTCGTCAAAATAGGCCATCACACTCTTGCCCCCTTGCCGCAAGCCATATAACCTAGCAAGCAACTCATGACGATATCTCTCGGGAAGGTATCGTTGTCTCATCAAATACCTCAACCGAAACCAAGGTGGTGGCTGCCCATCGACTAATTCATTACCAAATCGTTTAACATACTCCCTGATACGGGACAAATGGCCTTCTTATCTTTTGATGACATTTTTGGAGGCCAACACATAGAGACTCAAGACTTGGTCACCTCGAGGAAACAAGAACATGCATGGAGGACCCGTTTTGAGCATAACTTAAAGCAATCTCGCATGTGGAAGATTGCTTGGAGAATTTAAGGTTGAGGACTCACGGTTTTGGGCCTTAATTAAGGGTATTTTGGACATTACACATGGTGGATTTACACCCCATGGCCGCCCCTCTCATTAAGGGCAAAGTAGTCTTTTGTCTTCATTTGTAATATAGTATAAATAGGCCCCTTAGTCTTATTTCTCATCAGATTTTTGATAATGAAGTATTGAAAGAAATATCTTCTCTCTTTTGAGAGTGTACACACTTAGTGGTAGGACTTGGAAAAGTCATCTTTAGCATAGGGCTTGGAAAAGCTAACATTGATCTTTGTTTGGAAACGGTAGATCTTGAGGCGAGTTCATTCCCTTGGTGGTCACCGTAAGAGTGTGGTGTTGCTATCGTAAGTTCTAGGGGTCTTTAGATTTAATATATCTTTGGGTTCTTGGGTCTTATTGTAGTTTATGTCTCACTATCTATCTTTATTTTTCTTGCAAATCGTGGACTGTTTTGGGGTCTTTGTTGAATCCGAAACTTGTGTTATTGTTGTTCATCTTGTTCATCACGTTTTGTGGCTGTTTTGGGTGTCAAATACACCATTGTTATCTCGTATTGTTGTTGTTGTAGTGAATCCGAGAGTGGTCTCCATCTTGGTCCTCAAATCCTTAAGATTAGTGGACTGTTTTTGGAGTGTGTGTGGACTGTTTTGAGACAATTCTTGTGTTCCTTGGAATTCTTGTACCATTTGGTATCAAAGCCATCTTTGATTTTGTTCTAACAAGATCAATCTTGGGCTTGAGACTTGAAAACTACAAAAAAAAAAAAAAGTTGAAATCTGAAAATTTCAGAAAATTGCAATCTGTCCATTGTTGTTGTCTTGGCCGAAATTGTGTTCTTGTGGTGTTCTTGGCCGAGATTTGTTCTTGAGTCTAGGTCTAGGAGTATTTTACTTGTCTTGTGTGTTTGTAGTGTTAGTTTTGTTCCTCACTAACACTTTGAGTCGATCCAAACTTGAGCTTGAATTGTTAATATTATTGTTGTGAACAAGTGTGGCCGATTGGATGTTGTTGTTGTTCTAGCCTTGACCGAGTTGAAGGCCTTGTGTTGTGGTGGTGTTGTAGATCTTGAAAGGTTGTTGTTGTATTCTTGTTGTTCATCACACCTTTCACCATTTGTAAAATCGAAAACACCACACAAAGGGGACTTAGTCGATTGTTGTTGCTATCCTTGTGGTCTTAGCCGTGAGATTGTTGACCTTGTTGTGGTGAACTGTTTTGGCCTTGTGGTTTTCATCTTGTTGTTGTTATAAGCTTGGCCACGTGATATTGTTGTTAATTGGTGGATTGAAAACCATTTTGTTGAAGTTGTAGTTGTCTTGGCCAAGTGTTGGAGATATTGTTATTGTGGATTGGAGTTGGCCGTGTGAAAAATTGTTGGTGTTCTTGAAGATTATTGTTGTAGTTCTTGTTGTTGTTGTTGTTGTTCTTGATGTTCATCACCACCTTCATATATTGTTGAAGATAAAGTGAATGCTAAATCCAAAAAGTTGAAGGGAAAAGGTGTATTATTTGTTAGTCTTGAAAGACACTACAACCAACAAAGACCTATCAATCAAGTCTCAACCACTTTCCAACACTTTTCCATGATTTACGGATCCATGTTTTAAGGAGAAGTACAATAAAGTCAAGTCTTGAAAACTTGAAATTGAAAAGGGCTCCAAGACTTGTTTGAATTTTCCTCCTTAAACAAATTCCACCAAAGTCCAAATTGAAAAATTGACCAAGACTTGAAATTGGACAACAAAAGTTGTGTGGGACCGAAACCAATACGTGACTGCCATGTCATCACTGCTACTGTTCACGCAATATTTTCGAGCTCAAAATTTTAGATTCTTAGTTTCATCTTATTGTTTCATTAGTTTCATGTCTTGATTCTAGAATTAATTAACAACTAGTAATCACCTACTTAGTTGTAGATTAATTATTGAATCCGTTTCTTCGTGTCTTCGTTGTTTGTGTGCTTTTCTCATTTTTAACTCGTAGTAACTTCTTTGTTTCAAGTTCGTAAGTAAATTTTATTTTTTTGTGTCTTGAGTCGATCAAACAAGAATCTATTCCGGCCGCCAAGTAGAATTGACATCCTATTGACTACCGGAGTATAAGCAACTTTCAATATTCGCCGCTCCAATTGTGAGAATCACAAAGGTGAGAGTATCGAGTGTTGGTGAGGAGCTTTACTACTAATCTTGTTTGTTCATTTTGTAGGTTTAAAGGGTGATATAAGGGGAACATGTCTTCGATAGCCGGGGATTATTGTGACTACAACATGGGAGACTATGATTGTAGTGAAGGGTTTTATGGCTACGAAGTTGAGGGAGATTGCGGAGGCTATGAAAATAGCCATGATCGAGACTTGGGCAGATTTGAAAGTTACTGTTTTAAGGGAGAAAATGAGGTGAATGAAGTGCCTAGTGCTTATGGTAACTTTGGAGATGATGTAGGACCTCGTGATGGATCTTATGATGATGTTGGGGCATGTGAGGAGTCTTACACTTCTTACTCCGAACCTAGATTTGGTGTTAGGTATAACCCTTTTGTTTGCAAAGCCTATGAGAGCTATGATGAGGGTACACGTGAGGAGTATGAAGATCCATATTCTACACCTTGTAGTACTTCTTATCAAAGTCGATATAGTGTGAATGGTTATACTAGCTCTAGTGGAGGTTGTCCAATGAGAAGAAGAGGATATGCATCTCCAAAACTAAGGGGTACTCGTATGCCTTACAATGTAGATCCAAGAAGGAGTGTACACTCCGGAAAGGTGACTATTTGTGGGATACCGGGCTGCCTTATGGTGTTGAATGATAGGTACTATGGAAACTACATTTTTCCGTCCATGGTTGATTACTTGGGGTTATTGCGAGAGCCTTTACTTGTTCCATACTACTTGGGCGAGTTCAAGGTTACCGAGAGGGTAAAAGTTGTCTTCTCCCAATTTAATTACCATGAGGAAGTGTGGTGTGATGTTTTTCCCATAACCTATGGTCATGTGAGCTTGGGCGCCGATTGGTTTGCACAACATAAAGTTCCAAATATGCAAAATTGGCCTAATATTGTAAGAGACCGATGGGGAAATTGCCTCGAGACGTACATTCTGCCCGGGCCGCAAAAAGAAGTTCCTACCTACTCCAATTCAAATTATTATGAGAGACAAAAGATTGAGAGGAGTAAGGGAGTGAAAGGTGGTAATCCGAGAGTGGAAAAAGGAGAGATTGTGTTGAGCGAAGTGAGGGGATTACCACCAAACCGTGCTAACTTTGGTTGTCCTTCTATTTTTATGGACATTTGTGTAGGTACCAACATGGCAAGCGAATGCGACCAATGTCAAAAGGAAGTTGCTGCCCAAGGTTATGGAGGACCTTCACCTCACGGCAAGAAAGAGTCCACTCAAGATCTTCAAGGTAAAATGGCTAACTCTTACACTTTAATGCATGTGAATGATAATTGTATGACTAGTAGTCCATTGAGTGTGAGTAGTAGCTTACTTATTTATGAGTCTAATGATTCCTTGCCTCTTATTGATGATGTACATATTGTGAGTGTGGATACACTAGTTGATCCTATTGATGACGAAATTGACTCCTCTTGTGAGATCAATTTATGTCCACCTAGTGTTGAAGCCTATATGTTGAATGGAAGTACCTCGTCTTGTGTAATGGGTGTTGATCAACTTGTTCGTGAAAACTGTCCACCACTTGAGTATGTGTGTGATGTGCTTAATAGGACTCAAGTGAGTGAAATATTTGAAAATGTTGGTCAACAAAGTGAGAATGAACCCGAGAGCTCTTCTTGGGGTAATATTGTGTTTGAAACATCCTTGAAACTTGATATTGATCATTTAGAGAGTGAGGAACTTTCTTGTTCCAAATCTGTCCGTGAGGTAGATCACACTCTTTTTAGGTATAATGTCTTGTTTGAAGATGATTTAAACACTCCTAATGAACCTAGTGGAGAACTTGACGGTATAGCTTGCCTTGGAAGCTATAGCCTATATGCTAACCCACTATGGTGTGACAACATTCCTCCTAAAGAGGGAAATCTCTTCTTGGAAGATGAGAGTACTCTTAAGGGTAAGGAATGTGTAGTTGTGGAAGCTACTTCTTCTTCTACTTTGTGTGATTTCATTGTTGAGAGTACTCATGGTGATTATTGGGAAACTAGTAGTGAGTACACACATGAGAGCACCTTAGTAGAAGTCGATTTGAGTGATACCTTTCTCTACTCTCTATTTGATTTGGATGATATGTATGTTATTGTAGAGAGTATGTCATTTAGTTTAGGTGTAGACCACGGGAAAGGGAAGTGTTGTCGAGACCCGTGTCTATGGCCACTTTTCCCATTTGACCCCGGTGCCAAATTTAGAAATGGTGATGTTGGTGCACCAAACTTGTTGCTTGGCCAACATGACAAGCAAAGTATTACTTTTGATGTATCCTATAACCAAATCCTTTGTACATCTTTTATTGAGTTTTTAATATTCCTTTCAAAGGATTCTTGGTTATATTGCAAATATGTGCAACCTTGGCATGTTGAGATGATTTGTTATGCTAACCCTAACCCTCATGCCATGAGGAATTTGTATTTGTTTGTCCTCTCTTCGGTTTTGCAAGGTTTGGATTCGAGGTCGAATCCTTTTCAAGAAGGGGAGGATGATACGGGACAAATGGCCTTCTTATCTTTTGATGACATTTTTGGAGGCCAACACATAGAGACTCAAGACTTGGTCACCTCGAGGAAACAAGAACATGCATGGAGGACCCGTTTTGAGCATAACTTAAAGCAATCTCGCATGTGGAAGATTGCTTGGAGAATTTAAGGTTGAGGACTCACGGTTTTGGGCCTTAATTAAGGGTATTTTGGACATTACACATGGTGGATTTACACCCCATGGCCGCCCCTCTCATTAAGGGCAAAGTAGTCTTTTGTCTTCATTTGTAATATAGTATAAATAGGCCCCTTAGTCTTATTTCTCATCAGATTTTTGATAATGAAGTATTGAAAGAAATATCTTCTCTCTTTTGAGAGTGTACACACTTAGTGGTAGGACTTGGAAAAGTCATCTTTAGCATAGGGCTTGGAAAAGCTAACATTGATCTTTGTTTGGAAACGGTAGATCTTGAGGCGAGTTCATTCCCTTGGTGGTCACCGTAAGAGTGTGGTGTTGCTATCGTAAGTTCTAGGGGTCTTTAGATTTAATATATCTTTGGGTTCTTGGGTCTTATTGTAGTTTATGTCTCACTATCTATCTTTATTTTTCTTGCAAATCGTGGACTGTTTTGGGGTCTTTGTTGAATCCGAAACTTGTGTTATTGTTGTTCATCTTGTTCATCACGTTTTGTGGCTGTTTTGGGTGTCAAATACACCATTGTTATCTCGTATTGTTGTTGTTGTAGTGAATCCGAGAGTGGTCTCCATCTTGGTCCTCAAATCCTTAAGATTAGTGGACTGTTTTTGGAGTGTGTGTGGACTGTTTTGAGACAATTCTTGTGTTCCTTGGAATTCTTGTATCACTCCCACCAAGTGTTAGCATAGCCCTCGAGGTGAGCTATAGCGTAGCAACTCTTCTTTTCGTCCGAGATGTCATTAACTTGGAAAACTTTGTCACAAGCCGATTCCCAAGTTAAGTAGGCCTCGGGATCACTTTCACCCTTAAAGATGGGTAGGCTCAACTTGATGGTGTTGATGCCTACGTCTCTCTCTTGGTGTCGGTTTCCCCTATCTCCATACCCCCGGTATCTCCTAGGTTCTCCTCGACCCCCTCTTAACTCCTCCTCCCTCATATAAGCATCATCAAAGGCTCCATCTCCTTCATACTCCCCTCTACCGTATCCTTCAAAGTGGGCTGGTCGGCCTTGGCCGTTTTGAGTCGGAGGATTTGGAATTTGCGGTCTTTGGGTTAATGGAGCTTGGAATGGAAGGTTCGGATTTAGTGGAGGTACTTGTCGTCCAAATCCCTCTTGTGGAATTGGAGGGGCTTGGAAATGTAGTTGTCTAGTGGAGTCTCGGTTTGGAGGAAAATAGGTAGTTTGACTTGCGGTATTTAGTGGAGCTTGGGGTGCATTTAGCATTTGGTGGACTGTTTCGGGGGTGATGGTTGCGGAGGAGGTCCTATCATGACCATTGGTAGATACGTGTAGAGGAGTAGAAGGACGAGAGTTCCTTTGACTCTCCACTTGTTCTAATCTCCCACTAATAGTCGACACTTCCCCCTTTATGGCTGCCAAGTCCCCTCTCACGGCCCCAAATTCAGAATTCAACCTTTCAAGTGTCCGGGTAACGGCCTCAAGAGTGACCCTCATAGAATCAAGGGCATTAGTATCCGCATTATGAGACGTAGCTCCTTCCATTGTCAAGATATTATCCGCTTTAGTTCACCACAAGTTCGTGTTCCACAAGTGTTGTATAATTGGCTAGTAACCGTGAAATTTTCAAGGTATGAGTGAGCTCTTATCCGGAATGGATTCTTGTTTGAAGACTCAAAGAATTCTTGCCGGACTAGAATCAAAAATCAGCAACTCATTCAAACGAATAAAAGCACTCAAATAATCGTTGACACGAACAAACGGTTCAAGGAACTAGTTGACAACCTAGTAGGAATGTACTAGTTTGTTAATTAGTTCTAGGACCAATTAAGGGAAACCAAGGATCAACAATTTGCAACCAAAGAATATCCTAAGTTGAGCTTATAGTGACGTGGCAGCATGCAATGGTTCCACCCGTTCCTCTTATCTTTTTTTTTTTTGTTTTTGTTTTGTGTTAATATTCACACAACTTGTTATAGTTTGCAAAATGTTTTGGTGGGAAAAATAAAATCTTGTAGTCTTTCAACCTTTTCAAACTCAAGAAAGTGGTGTTTGGTTGACCAATCCCACAAAACAAGGCTCCTTGAATTAGGGAAAAGTGATTGACAAGACTAGAGGGTGAGGGGTGCAAGTCTTTCACAACAACTTTATAACTTGTCTTACAACTTGAGCACACAACAAGATGAACAAGATGAACAAGTTCAAAAAAATGAACACCCCAACAAACTTCATCAACTTCTTTAGCACATAACACATAACCACCGATTTTCTTTTGCTCATCAACAACATACAACCTTCGGCCACTTCAAGTCACTACTCCATGTTCAAGTTTTTTTCAAGCTCAACTTTCGGATTTAGACACCTTAGTGTTGGTGAGAAAGAAACCAACACTAGAAACTCACTAAACAAGCAAAATAACGCCTAGGTCTAGACATGCAACATCATTCTCGGTTTTCAACTTTTAATGGACAGATTTTTCAGAACTTCCCTTTGGTATTGCTTGTTTAGACCGTGAACTAGCCCAAGATGGGTTATGTTGGAACACAACCGGTCTTGCTTTGATACCAAATGATACAAGATCAAACCAACAACACCAAGAGCTACAAGTAGGTTCGGATTTCAGTCCAACAACACAAGAATAACAAGTTCCATTTTCAGTTTTCAGCACACAACAAGAGAGCAAATAGATGAACAAGAATGCTAGTGAATCGAAAGTAGCCCCACACGGCTTCACTAGTCTTTAAAGATAACAAAATTAACAACAACAACAACAACAAGATAAAGAAAAGATAGATAACTTGACATATAACATTCAAGATACTAAGAACCCTAACATCAAGAGAGGACCCTAAGTCTAGAGAATGTAAACACCAAGTTCTTACAAGGACCAAGAGGCACTCAAAGACCCCAAAACCCTTGTTTCTAGCCAAAGATACAACACAAGTATTCCTCTACTTGTGAGATGTTGGAGGCGGCTCCAAGAGTGGAAGAGAGAGAGAAATTGTTGTGATATTTTAGGTCACAAAATCAGATTTCAAAAACTACTAATAACTCTCTCACATCTTCTATTTATACTACAAAAGGAAAGGGGTAAAATGACTCATCCGCCCTTGCTTCTTGTGCCAACCTTGGAGAGTAGTTTATTACACATTAGGACCCCTCTTCACACATAAAAACGTTTAAGTCCTTGGTTGGTTCAATCACCAACTCACACACGGCCATTTGCATGAACAAAGCTTGGAGTTTTTGTAATTCCCGAGCTTGGCTTCGGGTGAAAGGCCGTGTGGCTGTCCTAACCGTATCACAAATTCCACCAAGGGTAGGTGATCTTCCCATGAAGTCAGCTTACCTTTAACCATAGAACGTAGCATAGACCCTAAGGTTCTATTTACTACCTCCGTTTGGCCATCGGTCTGTGGGTGGCAAGACGTGGAGAAAAGTAACTTCGTTCCAAGCCTACCCCACATGGACTTCCAAAAGAGACTTAGGAACTTGGAGTCCCTATCGCTCACAATAGTCCTCGGTACCCCGTGAAGCTTTACAACATGTTCAACAAATAATGAAGCTACACTACGAGCATCCTCGGTTTTAGCACATGGAATAAAATGAGCCATTTTAGAGAATCTATCAACAATAACAAAAATGCTATCTCGGCCCTTTCTAGTCCTTGGCAGCCCCAAAACAAAATCCATCGAAATGTCTAACCAAGGTCTAAGGGGAGTAGGGAGTGGGGTGTATAACCCTTGAGGTAGGAGACGAGCTTTCGCACTCCGGCAGGCCACGCATTGACTACAAATTTTAGTGACGTCTTTGCGCATTTTGGGCCAATAGAAGTTCTCCTCTAAGATTCCGAGGGTCTTGTCTACCCCAAAGTGCCCCATGAGGCCTCCGTCATGGGCCTCCCTCACAAATAATTCCCTCCAAGAACTAGTAGGAACACACAACCTCCTCCCTTTGAACAAATACCCATCGAACCGAGAGTAGGAGGAATGGTCATTCTCTTTAAGCCAACGGTCCCTTCCCCACTCTTCGCATTCCCTAAAAATAGGAGCAAAGGTAGGATCCTCGGGATACAACAACCGCAAGCTCTCAAAACCCATCAATTTCGAAGACAAGGTAGCAACAAGCACATGCTTCCTAGACAAGGCATCGGCAACAACATTTTCCTTTCCCCTTTTGTAATGAATTACATAAGGGAAAGTCTCGATGAACTCAATCCACTTAGCATGACGCCTATTCAACTTGTCTTGGCTCTTAAGGTGTTTCAACGACTCATGATCAGTTCGTATCACAAACTCCTTAGGCCACAAATAATGTTGCCAATTTCCCAAGGCTCTAACAAGGGCGTACAACTCCAAATCATAAGTTGAGTAATTAAGAGTTGCCCCTTTGAGCTTTTCACTGAAATAGGCAACGGGCTTACCTTCTTGCATCAAAACAGCCCCGATGCCAACCTTACTAGCATCACACTCTACTTCAAACATCTTATCAAAATCGGGCAATTGCAATAAAGGCGCCGAGATGAGCGTAGCTTTCAAGGCCTCAAAAGCCCTAGCCTGCTCATCACCCCATTTAAAGGGTCCGTCCTTTCTAATTACCTCGGTCAAGGGGGCTGCTATGGAACTAACTCCTTTGACAAACCTCCTATAAAAGCTTGCCAACCCGTGGAAACTTCGGATTTCTCCAATAGTTTTAGGGGTCGGCCAACTTCGAATAGAGTCTATCTTGGAATCGTCCACTTCCACACCCCTTGAGCTCACGACAAAACCCAAGAATATAATCTTATCAACACCAAAAGAACACTTCTCCATGTTGGCATACAGCTTTTCCTTTCGGAGCACATCAAAAACACATCTCAAATGCATTACATGATCATCAATAGATTTACTATATACCAACACATCATCAAAGTAAACCACCACAAACTTTCCAATATAAGGCTTCATTACATGATTCATTAGCCTCATAAAGGTGCTAGGAGCATTGGTAAGGCCGAAGGGCATGACCAGCCACTCATAGAGACCGAATTTGGTCTTGAATGCGGTCTTCCACTCATCACCGGGTTTGATACGGTTGGGGCAGCCTCCACACGTACACGGCCTTTCACACGAAGCCAAGCTCGGGAATTACAAAAACTCCAAGCTTTGTTCATGCAAGTGGCCGTGTGTGAGTTGGTGATTGAACCAACCAAGGACCTAAACGTTTTTATGTGTGAAGAGGGGTCCTAATGTGTAATAAACTACTCTTCAAGGTTGGCACAAGAAGCAAGGGCGGATGGGTCATTTTACCTTTTTTGCTTGTAGTATAAATAGAACATGTTAGAGAGTTAGACTTCACTTTTTGAATGCTGAAATTTGTAACCTAAAATACTAAACATTTCTCTCTCTCTTCCACACTTGGAAGCCGCCACTATTTCCTCACAAGTAGAGGGATACTTGTGTTGTCTCTTTGGCTAGAAACAAGGGTTTTGAGGTCTTTGAGTGCCTCTTGGTCCTCGTAAGAACTTGGTGTTTATATTCATTAGACTTAGGGTCCTCTCTTGATGTTAGGGTTCTTAGTTTCTTGAATGTTATATGTCAAGTTATCTATCTTTCTTTATCTTGTTGTTGTTGCTGATTTTGTTATCTTGAAGTCTAGTGAAGCCGTGTGGGGCTCTTTTCGATTCACTAGCATTGTTATCTATCTTGTTGTTCTTGTGTTGTTGGGCTGAAAAACTGAATGTTAAACTTGTTGTTCTTGGTGTTGTTGGACTGAAATCCGAGTCTACTTGATGTTCTTGTTGTTGTTGGTTCGATTTTGTATCATTTGGTATCAAAGCTTGACCGGTTGTGTTCCAACATAACCCATCTTGGGCTAGTACACGGCTTAAACAAACAACACCAAAAAGGAAATTCTGAAAATCAGTCCCTTACAAGTGGAATCCGAGAATGATGTTGCATGTCTAGACCTAAGTGTTAATTTTGCTTGTTTAGTGAGTTCCTAGTGTTGGTTTCTTTCTCACCAACACTAAGGTGTCTAGATCCGAAAGTTGAGCTTGAAAACTTGAACATTGTGTAGTGACTTGAAGTGGCCGAAGTTGTATGTTGTTGATGACCAAAAGAAAATAAAATCGGTGGATGTTGTGTTTATGTGCTAAAGAAGTTGAAGAAGATTGTTGAGGTGTTCATCTTTTGAACTTGTTCATCTTGTTCATCTTGTTGTGTGCTCAAGTTGTAAGACAAGCTATAAAGTTGTTGTGAAAGACTTGCACCCATCACCTTGTAGTCTTGTCAATCACTTTTCCCTAATTCAAGGAGCCTTGTTTTGTGGGATTAGTCTACCAAACATCACTTTCTTGAGTTTGAAAAGGGTGAAATACTACAAGATTTTATTTTCCCACCAAAAACACTTTGAAAACTATAACAAGTTGTGTGAATATTGACAAAAAAAAAAAAAAGAGAGAAAAGAAAACGTGTGGAACCATTGCATGCTGCCACGTCACTATAAGCTCAACTTAGGATGTTCTTTGGTTGCTAATTGTTGATCCTTGGTTTCCCTTACTTGGTCCTAAAACTAATTAACAAACTAGTACATTCCTACTAGGTTGTCAATTAGACCCTTGAACCGTTTGTTCGTGTCAACGTTTATTTGAGTGCTTTTATTCGTTTGAATGAGTTGCTGATTTTTGGTTCTAGTCCGGCAAGAATTCTTTGAGTCTTCAAACAAGAATCCATTCCGGATAAGAGCTTACTCATACCTTAAAATTTCACGGTTACTAGCCAATTATACAACACTTGTGGAACACGAACTTGTGGTGAACTAAAGCGGATAATATCTTGACAATGGAAGGAACTACGTCTCATAGTGTGGATACTAATGCCCTTGATTCTATGAGGGTCACTCTTGAGGCCGTTACCCGGACACTTGAAAGGTTGAATTCGGAATTTGGGGCCGTGAGAGGGGACTTGGCAGCAATAAAGGGAGAGGTGTCGACTATTAGTGGGAGATTAGAACAAGTGGAGAGTCAAAGGAACTCTCGTCCTTCTACTCCTCTACATGTATCTACCAATGGTCATGATAGGACCTCCTCCGCAACCATCACCCCCGAAACAGTCCACCAAATGCTAAATGCACCCCAAGCTCCACTAAATACCGCAAGCCAAACTACCTATTTTCCTCCAAACCGAGACTCCACTAGACCACTACATTTCCAAGCCCCTCCAATTCCACAAGAGGGATTTGGACGCCAAGTACCTCCACTAAATCCGAACCCTCCATTCCAAGCTCCATTAAACCAAAGACCACAAATTCCAAATCCTCCAAATCAAAACGGCCAAGGCCGACCAGCCCACTTTGAAGGATACGGTAGAGAGGAGTATGAAGGAGATGGAGCCTTTGATGATGCTTATATGAGGGAGGAGGAGTTAAGAGGGGGTCGAGGAGAACCTAGGAGATACCGGGGGCATGGAGATAGGGGAAACCGACACCAAGAGAGAGACGTAGGCATCAACACCATCAAGTTGAGCCTACCCATCTTTAAGGGTGAAAGCGATCCCGAGGCCTACTTGACTTGGGAATCGGCTTGTGACAAGGTCTTCCAAGTTAATGACATCTCGGACGAAAAGAAGAGTTGCTACGCTATAGCTCACCTTGAGGGCTATGCTAACACTTGGTGGGAGTATGTTAAACGATTTGGTAATGAATTAGTTGATGGGCAGCCACCACCTTGGTATCGGTTGAGGTATTTGATGAGACAACGATACCTTCCCGAGAGATATCGTCATGAGTTGCTTGCTAGATTATATGGCTTGCGGCAAGGAGGCAAGAGTGTGATGGCCTATTTTGACGAGTTCCAACAACTCATGTTGAAACTTGATCATCGTGGGGAGCAAATCAGTCACGACATCATCCGGTTCAAGTGTGGGTTGAACAAAGAGATCTCCACTCATTTGACCCTTCACCGGTTTGAAACCATTGACGGTATATTCCAAGCGGCCCTTGAGATTGAAAGGGAACTTAAGGAGAGATCATCCTTCAAGGCAAGGGTACAAACCCCCTCGGGTTGGACCAAGAACAAGGACCAACCCGCTCCTATGAAGCTGCCCGAGTCCAAAACCGTCCCTAAATTCCCTCCGAAACCGGAGGCTCCCAAATATCCCAACCCAAAGGGGTTCCAATGCTTCAAGTGCCAAGGTTGGGGGCATAAGGCCAATGAATGTCCGAACCGGCGCAATGTGATCCTACGAGAAGGAAAGGTGTACTACCTTGGTGAGGAGGTGGATTCCGAAAGGGGGGAGGATGAGGCCGAGCCTCAAGATGGAGAGGGAGCTGAAAATGGGCCGAATGATGATGAAGTAGACGGTAGTGAAGATGTCTTTCCACAAGAAGGGGAGTGTGTGGTTCCTAACTTTGTGGTTAGACGTGTCATGATTAATAAGGCGATAGGTGACCCGAGTCAAAGGGAAAATCTATTCCATACTAAGTGTCTTGTAAAGGAGAATGTGTGCACCTTGGTGATTGATAGTGGTAGTTGTACAAATGTTGCGAGCCATGCTATGGTGAATTTCTTGAAGCTACCAACTACACCACACACTAGTCCTTACAAGCTACAATGGTTGAATGATTGTGGTGAATTAAGGGTCACAAGGCAATGTGTGATTCGGTTTAAGGTAGGAAACTACCACGATGAGGTACTTTGTGACGTGATCCCAATGCAAGCATGTCACTTGTTGTTAGGTAGACCATGGCAATATGATAGGTCTACTAAACACGATGGGAGGACCAACCGGTATACGCTTGAGAAGGATGGCCGAAAGGTCACACTTCATCCTCTTTCACCCTCCCAAGTAAACGAGTGGCACCAAAAGATGAGAGAGTTGAAGGGAAAGGGAAAGGAATCCGGGAAGGGAGAAAAGGGGGGGAGTGCCGTAGGTGAGGAAGTCGGGACATCCGAGGCTTTCCCAACGACAAGGGAGATGGAAAATGTAGTGATGTTGGCTAGGAGGAAAGAACTCTTCGTGGATCATGATGAAAACAAGCCGATGTTACTCTTGGCCCATTGTTTTAATACTAACCCCACTAATTCTTCCATTTCCCCTTTGATTTCTTGTGTGTTGCAGGAGTATGAAGATGTATTTCCTCAAGAATTTCCGCAAGGATTGCCCCCACTTCGGGGAATTGAGCACCAAATTGACTTGGTACCGGGTTCACAACTTCCTAACAAACCGGCCTATAGGAGCAATCCCATGGACACTAAGGAGCTTGAAAGACAAGTTGAGGAGCTTCTCAACAAGGGATACATCAAGGAAAGCATGAGTCCGTGTGCTGTTCCGGTGCTTTTGGTACCAAAGAAGGACGGAACTTGGCGTATGTGCGTCGATTGTAGAGCCATCAACAAAATCACTATAAGGTATCGTCATCCAATCCCTAGACTAGATGATATGTTAGATGAACTCCACGGATCTTGTTTGTTTTCTAAAGTGGACCTTAGGAGTGGCTATCACCAAATTCGCATGCAACCCGGTGATGAGTGGAAGACCGCATTCAAGACCAAATTCGGTCTATATGAGTGGCTGGTCATGCCCTTCGGCCTTACCAATGCTCCTAGCACCTTTATGAGGCTAATGAATCATGTAATGAAGCCTTATATTGGAAAATTTTGGTGGTTTACTTTGATGATGTGTTGGTATATAGTAAATCTATTGATGATCATGTAATGCATTTGAGATGTGTGTTTGATATGCTCCGAAAGGAGAAGCTGTATGCCAACATGGAGAAGTGTTCTTTTGGTGTTGATAAGGTTATATTCTTGGGTTTTGTCGTGAGCTCAAGGGGTGTGGAAGTGGACGATTCCAAGATAGACTCTATTCGAAGTTGGCCGACCCCTAAAACTATTGGAGAAATCCGAAGTTTCCACGGGTTGGCAAGCTTCTATAGGAGGTTTGTCAAAGGATTTAGCTCCATAGCAGCCCCCTTAACCGAGGTAATTAGAAAAGACGGACCCTTTAAATGGGGTGATGAGCAAGCTAGGGCTTTTGAGGCCTTGAAAGCTACGCTCATCTCGGCGCCTTTATTGCAATTGCCCGATTTTGATAAGATGTTTGAAGTAGAGTGTGATGCAAGTAAGGTTGGCATCGGGGCTGTTTTGATGCAAGAAGGTAAGCCCGTTGCTTATTTCAGTGAAAAACTCAAAGGGGCAACTCTTAATTACTCAACTTATGATTTGGAGTTGTACGCCCTTGTTAGAGCTTTGGGAAATTGGCAACATTATTTGTGGCCTAAGGAGTTTGTGATACGAACGGATCATGAGTCGTTGAAACACCTTAAGAGCCAAGACAAGTTGAATAGGCGTCATGCTAAGTGGATTGAGTTCATCGAGACTTTCCCTTATGTAATTCATTACAAAAGGGGAAAGGAAAATGTTGTTGCCGATGCCTTGTCTAGGAAGCATGTGCTTGTTGCTACCTTGTCTTCGAAATTGATGGGTTTTGAGAGCTTGCGGTTGTTGTATCCCGAGGATCCTACCTTCGCTCCTATCTTTAGGGAATGCGAAGAGTGGGGAAGGGACCGTTGGCTTAAAGAGAATGACCATTCCTCCTACTCTCGGTTCGATGGGTATTTGTTCAAAGGGAGGCGGTTGTGTGTTCCTTCTAGTTCTTGGAGGGAATTATTTGTGAGGGAGGCCCATGACGGAGGCCTCATGGGGCACTTTGGGGTAGACAAGACCCTCGGAATCTTAGAGGAGAACTTCTATTGGCCAAAAATGCGCAAAGACGTCACTAAAATTTGTAGTCAATGCGTGGCCTGCCGGAGTGCGAAATCTCGTCTCCTACCTCAAGGATTGTACACCCCACTCCCTACTCCCCTTAGACCTTGGTTGGACATTTCGATGGATTTTGTTTTGGGGCTGCCAAGGACTAGAAAGGGCCGAGATAGCATTTTTGTTATTGTTGATAGATTCTCTAAAATGGCTCATTTTATTCCATGTGCTAAAACCGAGGATGCTCGTAGTGTAGCTTCATTATTTGTTGAACATGTTGTAAAGCTTCACGGGGTACCGAGGACTATTGTGAGCGATAGGGACTCCAAGTTCCTAAGTCTCTTTTGGAAGTCCATGTGGGGTAGGCTTGGAACGAAGTTACTTTTCTCCACGTCTTGCCACCCACAAACCGATGGCCAAACGGAGGTAGTAAATAGAACCTTAGGGTCTATGCTACGTTCTATGGTTAAAGGTAAACTGACTTCATGGGAAGATCACCTACCCTTGGTGGAGTTTGCATACAACCGGGTAATACATTCGAGCACGGGAATGACTCCCTTTGAATGTGTTTACGGCCTAAATCCCCTTACCCCTTTAGATCTCACTCCTTTGTCTAGTGATCTCATGACCAGCTTAGATGGAAATAAAAGAGCCGAGGCAATGAAGAAAATGCATGAGACGGTGCGGCTCAAGCTTGAAAAGAAGAACCAAGAGGTTGCAAAAAGGGTAAACAAAGGGAGAAGAAGGCTTGTGCTTGAACCCGGAGATTGGGTGTGGGTGCATCTTCGAAAGGATCGGTTTCCAGCTCAAAGGAAGTCCAAATTGCTGCCAAGGGGTGATGGTCCTTTCCAAGTACTTGAGAGAATCAATGACAACGCCTACAAGATTGACCTTCCACCCGAATATCAAGTGCACAACACTTTCAACGTTGGTGATCTCTCCCTCGTTGATGCGGTTGAAGATGACCAAATGCTGAATTTGAGGTCAAATTCCTCTCAAGATGGAGAGGATGATACGGTTGGGGCAGCCTCCACACGTACACGACCTTTCACACGAAGCCAAGCTCGGGTATTACAAAAACTCCAAGCTTTGTTCATGCAAGTGGCCGTGTGTGAGTTGGTGATTGAACCAACCAAGGACCTAAACGTTTTTATGTGTGAAGAGGGGTCCTAATGTGTAATAAACTACTCTTCAAGGTTGGCACAAGAAGCAAGGGCGGATGGGTCATTTTACCTTTTTTGCTTGTAGTATAAATAGAACATGTTAGAGAGTTAGACTTCACTTTTTGAATGCTGAAATTTGTAACCTAAAATACTAAACATTTCTCTCCCTCTTCCACACTTGGAAGCCGCCACTATTTCCTCACAAGTAGAGGGATACTTGTGTTGTCTCTTTGGCTAGAAACAAGGGTTTTGAGGTCTTTGAGTGCCTCTTGGTCCTCGTAAGAACTTGGTGTTTATATTCATTAGACTTAGGGTCCTCTCTTGATGTTAGGGTTCTTAGTTTCTTGAATGTTATATGTCAAGTTATCTATCTTTCTTTATCTTGTTGTTGTTGCTGATTTTGTTATCTTGAAGTCTAGTGAAGCCGTGTGGGGCTCTTTTCGATTCACTAGCATTGTTATCTATCTTGTTGTTCTTGTGTTGTTGGGCTGAAAAACTGAATGTTAAACTTGTTGTTCTTGGTGTTGTTGGACTGAAATCCGAGTCTACTTGATGTTCTTGTTGTTGTTGGTTCGATTTTGTATCAGGGTTGCATGCGAATTTGGTGATAGCCACTCCTAAGATCCACTTTAGAAAACAAACAAGATCCGTGGAGCTCATCTAACATATCATCTAGTCTAGGGATTGGATGACGATACCTTATAGTGATTTTGTTGATGGCTCTACAATCGACGCACATGCGCCAAGTTCCGTCCTTCTTCGGTACCAAAAAGCACCGGAACAACACACGGACTCATGCTTTCCTTGATGTATCCCTTGTTGAGAAGCTCCTCAACTTGCCTTGCAAGCTCCTTAGTGTCCATGGGATTGCTCCTATAGGCCGGTTTGTTTGGAAGTTGTGAACCCGGCACCAAATCAATTTGGTGCTCAATTCCCCGAAGTGGGGGCAAACCTTGCGGAAGTTCTTGTGGAAATACATCTTCATACTCCTGCAACACACAAGAAATCAAAGGGGAAATGGAAGAATTAGTGGGGTTAGTATTAAAACAATGGGCCACAAGTAACATCGGCTTGTTTTCATCATGGTCCACGAAGAGTTCTTTCCTCCTAGCCAGCATCACTACGTTTTCCATCTCCCTTGTCATTGGGACAGCCTCGGATGTACCTACTTTCTCACCTACGGCATCCCCCCCCCCTTTTCTCCCTTTCCGGATTCCCCCCCCTTTCCCTTCAACTCCCTCATCTTTTGATGCCACTCATTTACTTGGGAGGGTGAGAGAGGATGAAGTGTGACCTTTCGGCCATCCTTCTCAAGCGTATACCGGTTGGACCTCCCATCGTGTTTAGTAGACCTATCATATTGCCATGGTCTACCTAACAACAAATGACATGCTTGCATTGGGATCACGTCACAAAGTACCTCATCGTGGTAGTTTCCCACCTTAAACCGAATCACACATTGTCTCGTGACCCTTAATTCACCACAATCATTCAACCATTGTAGCTTGTAAGGACTAGTGTGTGGTGTAGTTGGTAGCTTCAAGAAATTTACCATAGCATGGCTCACAACATTTGTACAACTACCACTATCAATCACCAAGGTGCACACATTCTCCTTTACAAGAAACTTAGTATGGAATAGATTTTCCCTTTGACTCGGGTCATCTATCGCCTTACTAATCATGACACGTCTAACCACAAAGTTTGGAACCACACACTCCCCCTCTTGTGGATAGACATCTTCACTACCATCTACTTCATCATCATTCGGCCCATTTTCATCTCCCTCTCCATCTTGAGGCTCGGCCTCATCCTCCCCCCTTTCGGAAACCACCTCCTCACCAAGGTAGTACACCTTTCCTTCTCGTAGGATCAAATTGCGCCGGTTCGGACATTCGTTGGCCTTATGTGATACGGTTGGGACAGCCTCCACACGTACACGGCCTTTCACACGAAGCCAAGCTCGGGAATTACAAAAACTCCAAGCTTTGTTCATGCAAATGGCCGTGTGTGAGTTGGTGATTGAACCAACCAAGGACCTAAACGTTTTTATGTGTGAAGAGGGGTCCTAATGTGTAATAAACTACTCTTCAAGGATGGCACATGAAGCAAGGGCGGATGGGTCATTTTGCCCCTTTTGTTTGTAGTATAAATAGAACATGTTAGAGAGTTAGACTTCACTTTTTGAAATCTGATTTTTGTAACCTAAGCACTAAACATTTCTCTCTCTCTTTTCCACTCTTGGAGCCGCCACCAATATCTCACAAGTAGAGGGATACTTGTGTTGTCTCTTTGGCTAGAAACAAGGGTTTTGAGGTCTTTGAGTGCCTCTTGGTCCTCGTAAGAACTTGGTGTTTACATTCATTAGACTTAGGGTCCTCTCTTGATGTTAGGGTTCTTAGTATCTTGAATGTTATATGTCAAGTTATCTATCTTTTCTTTATCTTGTTGTTGTTGTTGATTTTGTTATCTTAAAGTCTAGTGAAGCCGTGTGGGGCTATTTTCGATTCACTAGCATTGTTGTTCATCTTGTTGTTTTCATGTTGTTGAGCTGAAAAACTGAAATTTAAGCTTGTTTGCTCTTGTGTTGTTGGACTGAAATTCGAACCAACTTGTAGTTCTTGGTGTTGTTGGTTTGATCTTGTATCATTTGGTATCAAAGCTTGACCGGTTGTGTTCCAACATAACCCATCTTGGGCTAGTACACGGCTTAAACAAACAACACCAAAAGGGGAAATTCTGAAAATCAGTCCTTTAAAGGTGGAATCCGAAAATGATGTTGCATGTCTAGGTCTAAGTGTTAATTTTGCTTGTTTAGTGAGTTCCTAGTGTTGGATTCTTTCTCACCAACACTAAGGTGTCTAGATCCGAAAGTTGAGCTTGAAAACTTGAACTTGTGTAGTGACTTGAAGTGGCCGAAAGTTGTATGTTGATTGAGGACCCAAAAGAAAATAAAATCGGTGGATGATGTGTTTATGTGCTAAAGAAGTTGAAGGAGATTGTTGAGGTGTTCATCTTTTGAATTTGATCATCTTGTTCATCTTGTGTGTGCTCAATTTGTAAGAAAGGCTATAAAGTTGTTGTGAAAGACTTGCACCCATCACCTTGTAGTCTTGTCAATCACTTTTTCCCTAATTCAAGGAGCCTTGTTTTGTGGGATTAGTCTATCAAACATCCCTTTCTTGAGTTTGAAAAGGGTGAAATATTACAAGATTTTATTTTCCCACCAAAACCACTTTGAAAACTATAACAAGTTGTGTGAATATTGACAAAAAAAAGAAAAAGAAAAAGAGACGTGTGGGACCATTGCATGCTGCCACGTCACTATAAGCTCAACTTAGGATATTCTTTGGTTGCTAATTGTTGATCCTTGGTTTCCCTTACTTGGTCCTAGAACTAATTAACAAACTAGTACATTCCTACTAAGTTGTCAATTAGATCCTTGAGCCGTTTGTTCGTGTCAACGTTTATTTGAGTGCTTTTATTCGTTTGAATGAGTTGCTGATTTTTGACTCTAGTCCGACAAGAATTCTTTGAGTCTTCAAACAAGAATCCATTCCGGATAAGAGTTTACTCATACCTTAAAATTTTCACGGTTACTAGCCAATTATACAACACTTGTGGAACACGAACTTGTGGAGGACTAAGGCGGATAATATCTTGACAATGGAAGGAACTACGTCTCATAGTGTGGATACTAATGCCCTTGATTCTATGAGGGTCACTCTTGAGGCCGTTACCCGGACACTTGAAAGGTTGAATTCGGAATTTGGGGCCGTGAGAGGGGACTTGGCAGCAATAAAGGGGGAAGTGTCGACTATTAGTGGGAGATTAGAACAAGTGGAGAGTCAAAGGAACTCCCGACCTTCTACTCCTCTACATGTATCTACCAATGGTCATGATAGAACCTCCTCCGCAACCATCACCCCCGAAACAGTCCACCAAATGCTAAATGCACCCCAAGCTCCACTAAATACCGCAAGCCAAACTACCTATTTTCCTCCAAACCGAGACTCCACTAGACCACTACATTTCCAAGCCCCTCCAATTCCACAAGGGGGATTTGGACGCCAAGTACCTCCACTAAATCCGAACCCTCCATTCCAAGCTCCATTAAACCAAAGACCACAAATTCCAAATCCTCCGAATCAAAACGGCCAAGGCCGACCAGCCCACTTTGAAGGATACGGTAGAGAGGAGTATGAAGGAGATGGAGTCTTTGATGATGCTTATATGAGGGAGGAGGAGTTAAGAGGGGGTCGAGGAGAACCTAGGAGATACCGGGGGTATGGAGATCGGGGAAACCGACACCAAGAGAGAGACGTAGACACCATCAAGTTGAGCCTACCCATCTTTAAGGGTGAAAGTGATCCCGAGGCCTACTTGACTTGGGAATCGGCTTGTGACAAAGTTTTCCAAGTTAATGACATCTCGGACGAAAAGAAGAGTTGCTACGCTATAGCTCACCTCGAGGGCTATGCCAACACTTGGTGGGAGTATGTTAAACGATTTGGTAATGAGTTAGTCGATGGACAGCCACCACCTTGGTATCGGTTGAGGTACTTGATGAGACAACGGTACCTTCCCGAGAGATATCGTCATGAGTTGCTTGCTAGGTTATATGGCTTGCGGCAAGGAGGCAAGAGTGTAATGGCCTACTTTGACGAGTTCCAACAACTCATGTTGAAACTTGATCATCGTGGGGAGCAAATCAGCCACGACATCATCCGGTTCAAGTGCGGATTGAACAAAGAGATCTCCACTCATTTGACCCTTCACCGGTTTGAAACCATTGACGGTATATTCCAAGCGGCCCTTGAGATTGAAAGGGAACTTAAGGAGAGATCATCATTCAAGGCAAGGGTACCAACTCCCTCGGGTTGGACCAAAAACAAGGACCAACCCGCACCTACGAAGCTGCCCGAGTCCAAAACAGTCCCTAAATTTCCCCCGAAACCGGAGGCTCACAAATATCCCAACCCAAAGGGGTTCCAATGCTTCAAGTGCCAAGGTTGGGGGCATAAGGCCAATGAATGTCCGAACCGGCGTAATGTGATCCTACGAGAAGGAAAGGTGTACTACCTTGGTGAGAAGGTGGATTCCGAAAGGGGGGAGGATGAGGCCGAGCCTCAAGATGGAGAGGGAGCTGAAAATGGGCCGAATGATGATGAAGTAGACGGGAGTGAAGATGTTTATCCACAAGAAGGGGAGTGTGTGGTTCCTAACTTTGTGGTTAGACGTGTCATGATTAGTAAGGCGATAGGTGACCCGAGTCAAAGGGAAAATCTATTCCATACTAAGTGTCTTATAAAGGAGAATGTGTGCACCTTGGTGATTGATAGTGGTAGTTGTACAAATGTTGCGAGCCATGCTATGGTAAATTTCTTGAAGCTACCAACTACCCCACACACTAGTCCTTACAAGCTATAATGGTTGAATGATTGTGGTGAATTAAGGGTCACACGGCAATGTGTGATTCGGTTTAAGGTGGGAAACTACCACGATGAGGTACTTTGTGACGTGATCCCAATGCAAGCATGTCACTTATTGTTAGGTAGACCATGGCAATATGATAGGTCTACTAAACACGATGGGAGGACCAACCGGTATACGCTTGAGAAGGATGGCCGAAAGGTCACACTTCATCCTCTTTCACCCTCCCAAGTAAACGAGTGGCATCAAAAGATGAGAGAGTTGAAGGGAAAGGGGAAGGAATCCGGGAAGGGAGAAAAGGGGGGGAGTGCCGTAGGTGAGGAAGTCGGGACATCCGAGGCTGTCCCAACGATAAAGGAGATGGAAAATGTGGTGATGTTGGCTAGGAGGAAAGAACTCTTCGTGGATCATGATGAAAACAAGCCGATGCTACTCTTGGCCCATTGTTTTAATACTAACCCCACTAATTCTTCCATTTCCCCTTTGATTTCTTATGTGTTGCAGGAGTATGAAGATGTATTTCCTCAAGAACTTCCGCAAGGATTGCCCCCACTTCGGGGAATTGAGCACCAAATTGATTTGGTGCCGGGTTCACAACTTCCAAACAAACCGGCCTATAGGAGCAATCCCATGGACACTAAGGAGCTTGAAAGACAAGTTGAGGAGCTGCTCAACAAGGGATACATCAAGGAAAGCATGAGTCCGTGTGTTGTTCCGGTGCTTTTGGTACCAAAGAAGGACGGAACTTGGCGTATGTGCGTCGATTGTAGAGCCATCAACAAAATCACTATAAGGTATCGTCATCCAATCCCTAGACTAGATGATATGTTAGATGAGCTCCACGGATCTTGTTTGTTTTCTAAAGTGGACCTTAGGAGTGGCTATCACCAGATTCGCATGCAACCCGGTGATGAGTGGAAGACCGCATTCAAGACCAAATTCGGTCTATATGAGTGGCTGGTCATGCCCTTCGGCCTTACCAATGCTCCTAGCACCTTTATGAGGCTAATGAATCATGTAATGAAGCCTTATATTGGAAAATTTGTGGTGGTTTACTTTGATGATGTGTTGGTATATAGTAAATCTATTGATGATCATGTAATGCATTTGAGATGTGTGTTTGATGTGCTCCGAAAGGAGAAGCTGTATGCCAACATGGAGAAGTGTTCTTTTGGTGTTGATAAGATTATATTCTTGGGTTTTGTCGTGAGCTCAAGGGGTGTGGAAGTGGACGATTCCAAGATAGACTCTATTCGAAGTTGGCCGACCCCTAAAACTATTGGAGAAATCCGAAGTTTCCACGGGTTGGCAAGCTTCTATAGGAGGTTTGTCAAAGGATTTAGTTCCATAGCAGCCCCCTTAACCGAGGTAATTAGAAAAGACGGACCCTTTAAATGGGGTGATGAGCAAGCTAGGGCTTTTGAGGCCTTGAAAGCTACGCTCATCTCGGCGCCTTTATTGCAATTGCCCGATTTTGATAAGATGTTTGAAGTAGAGTGTGATGCTAGTAAGGTTGGCATCGGGGCTGTTTTGATGCAAGAAGGTAAGCCCGTTGCTTATTTCAGTGAAAAGCTCAAAGGGGCAACTCTTAATTACTCAACTTATGATTTGGAGTTGTACGCCCTTGTTAGAGCTTTGGGAAATTGGCAACATTATTTGTGGCCTAAGGAGTTTGTGATACGAACGGATCATGAGTCGTTGAAACACCTTAAGAGCCAAGACAAGTTGAATAGGCGTCATGCCAAGTGGATTGAGTTCATCGAGACTTTCCCTTATGTAATTCATTATAAAAGGGGAAAGGAAAATGTTGTTGCCGATGCCTTGTCTAGGAAGCATGTGCTTGTTGCTACCTTGTCTTCGAAATTGATGGGTTTTGAGAGTTTGCGGTTGTTGTATCCCGAGGATCCTACCTTTGCTCCTATCTTTAGGGAATGCGAAGAGTGGGGAAGGGACCGTTGGCTTAAGGAGAGTGACCATTCCTCCTACTCTCGGTTCGATGGGTATTTGTTCAAAGGGAGGCGGTTGTGTGTTCCTTCTAGTTCTTGGAGGGAATTATTTGTGAGGGAGGCCCATGACGGAGGCCTCATGGGGCACTTTGGGGTAGACAAGACCCTCGGAATCTTAGAGGAGAACTTCTATTGGCCAAAAATGCGCAAAGACGTCACTAAAATTTGTAGTCAATGCGTGGCCTGCCGGAGTGCGAAATCTCGTCTCCTACCTCAAGGATTGTACACCCCACTCCCTACTCCCCTTAGACCTTGGTTGGACATTTCGATGGATTTTGTTTTGGGGCTGCCAAGGACTAGAAAGGGCCGAGATAGCATTTTTGTTATTGTTGATAGATTTTCTAAAATGGCTCATTTTATTCCATGTGCTAAAACCGAGGATGCTCGTAGTGTAGCTTCATTATTTGTTGAACATGTTGTAAAGCTTCACGGGGTACCGAGGACTATTGTGAGCGATAGGGACTCCAAGTTCCTAAGTCTCTTTTGGAAGTCCATGTGGGGTAGGCTTGGAACGAAGTTGCTTTTCTCCACGTCTTGCCACCCACAAACCGATGGCCAAACGGAGGTAGTAAATAGAACCTTGGGGTCTATGCTACGTTCTATGGTTAAAGGTAAACTGACTTCATGGGAAGATCACCTACCCTTGGTGGAGTTTGCATACAACCGGGTAATACATTCGAGCACGGGAATGACTCCCTTTGAATGTGTTTACGGCCTAAATCCCCTTACCCCTTTAGATCTCACTCCTTTGTCTAGTGATCTCATGACCAGCTTAGATGGAAATAAAAGAGCCGAAGCAATGAAGAAAATGCATGAGACGGTGCGGCTCAAGCTTGAAAAGAAGAACCAAGAGGTTGCAAAAAGGGTAAACAAAGGGAGAAGAAGGCTTGTGCTTGAACCCGGAGATTGGGTGTGGGTGCATCTTCGAAAGGATCGGTTTCCAGCTCAAAGGAAGTCCAAGTTGCTGCCAAGGGGTGATGGTCCTTTCCAAGTACTTGAGAGAATCAATGACAACGCCTACAAGATCGACCTTCCACCGGAATATCAAGTGCACAACACTTTCAACGTTGGTGATCTCTCCCTCGTTGATACGGTTGAAGATGACCAAATGCTGAATTTGAGGTCAAATTCCTCTCAAGATGGAGAGGATGATACGGTTGGGACAGCCTCCACACGTACACGGCCTTTCACACGAAGCCAAGCTCGGGAATTACAAAAACTCCAAGCTTTGTTCATGCAAATGGCCGTGTGTGAGTTGGTGATTGAACCAACCAAGGACCTAAACGTTTTTATGTGTGAAGAGGGGTCCTAATGTGTAATAAACTACTCTTCAAGGATGGCACATGAAGCAAGGGCGGATGGGTCATTTTGCCCCTTTTGTTTGTAGTATAAATAGAACATGTTAGAGAGTTAGACTTCACTTTTTGAAATCTGATTTTTGTAACCTAAGCACTAAACATTTCTCTCTCTCTTTTCCACTCTTGGAGCCGCCACCAATATCTCACAAGTAGAGGGATACTTGTGTTGTCTCTTTGGCTAGAAACAAGGGTTTTGAGGTCTTTGAGTGCCTCTTGGTCCTCGTAAGAACTTGGTGTTTACATTCATTAGACTTAGGGTCCTCTCTTGATGTTAGGGTTCTTAGTATCTTGAATGTTATATGTCAAGTTATCTATCTTTTCTTTATCTTGTTGTTGTTGTTGATTTTGTTATCTTAAAGTCTAGTGAAGCCGTGTGGGGCTATTTTCGATTCACTAGCATTGTTGTTCATCTTGTTGTTTTCATGTTGTTGAGCTGAAAAACTGAAATTTAAGCTTGTTTGCTCTTGTGTTGTTGGACTGAAATTCGAACCAACTTGTAGTTCTTGGTGTTGTTGGTTTGATCTTGTATCATTATGCCCCCAACCTTGGCACTTGAAGCATTGGAACCCCTTGGGGTTGGGATATTTGTGAGCCTCCGGTTTCGGAGGGAATTTAGGGACGGTTTTGGACTCGGGCAGCTTCGTAGGGGCGGGTTGGTCCTTGTTTTTGGTCCAACCCGAGGGGGTTTGTACCCTTGCCTTGAAGGATGATCTCTCCTTAAGTTCCCTTTCAATCTCAAGGGCCGCTTGGAATATACCGTCAATGGTTTCAAACCGGTGAAGGGTCAAATGAGTGGAGATCTCTTTGTTCAACCCACACTTGAACCGGATGATATCGTGACTGATTTGCTCCCCACGATGATCAAGTTTCAACATGAGTTGTTGGAACTCGTCAAAATAGGCCATCACACTCTTGCCTCCTTGCCGCAAGCCATATAATCTAGCAAGCAACTCATGACGATATCTCTCGGGAAGGTATCGTTGCCTCATCAAGTACCTCAACCGATACCAAGGTGGTGGCTGCCCATCGACTAATTCATTACCAAACCGTTTAACATACTCCCACCAAGTGTTAGCATAGCCCTCAAGGTGAGCTATAGCGTAGCAACTCTTCTTTTCGTCCGAGATGTCATTAACTTGGAAAACTTTGTCACAAGCCGATTCCCAAGTTAAGTAGGCCTCGGGATCACTTTCACCCTTAAAGATGGGTAGGCTCAACTTGATGGTGTTGATGCCTACGTCTCTCTCTTGGTGTCGGTTTCCCCTATCTCCATACCCCCTGTATCTCCTAGGTTCTCCTCGACCCCCTCTTAACTCCTCCTCCCTCATATAAGCATCATCAAAGGCTCCATCTCCTTCATACTCCTCTCTACCGTATCCTTCAAAGTGGGCTGGTCGGCCTTGGCCATTTTGATTCGGAGGATTTGGAATTTGTGGTCTTTGGTTTAATGGAGCTTGGAATGGAGGGTTCGGATTTAGTGGAGGTACTTGGCGTCCAAATCCCTCTTGTGGAATTGGAGGGGCTTGGAAATGTAGTGGTCTAGTGGAGTCTCGGTTTGGAGGAAAATAGGTAGTTTGGCTTGCGGTAGTTAGTGGAGCTTGGGGTGCATTTAGCATTTGGTGGACTGTTTCGGGGGTGATGGTTGCGGAGGAGGTCCTATCATGACCATTGGTAGATACATGTAGAGGAGTAGAAGGACGAGAGTTCCTTTGACTCTCCACTTGTTCTAATCTCCCACTAATAGTCGACACTTCCCCCTTTATTGCTGCCAAGTCCCCTCTCACGGCCCCAAATTCCGAATTCAACCTTTCAAGTGTCCGGGTAACGGCCTCAAGAGTGACCCTCATAGAATCAAGAGCATTAGTATCCACATTATGAGACGTAGTTCCTTCCATTGTCAAGGTATGAGCCGCTTTAGTTCACCACAAGTTCGTGTTCCACAAGTGTTGTATAATTGGCTAGTAACCGTGAGATTTGTAAGGTATGAGTGAACTCTTATCCGGAATGGATTCTTGTTTGAAGACTCAAAGAATTCTTGCCGGACTAGAGTCAAAAATCAGCAACTCATTCAAACGAATAAAAGCACTCAAATAAACGTTGACACGAACAAACGGTTCAAGGAACTAGTTGACAACCTAGTAGGAATGTACTAGTTTGTTAATTAGTTCTAGGACCAAGTAAGGGAAACCAAGGATCAACAATTAGCAACCAAAGAGTATCCTAAGTTGAGCTTATAGTGACGTGGCAGCATGCAATGGTTCCACACGTTTTTTTTCTTCTCTCTTTTTTTTTTTTTGTTAATATTCACACACTTGTTATAGTTTGCAAAGTGTTTTTTGTGGGAAAAATAAAATCTTGTAGTGTTTCACCCTTTTCAAACTCAAAAAGGGATGTTTGGTAGACTAATCCCACAAAACAAGGCTCCTTGAATTAGGGAAAAGTGATTGACAAGACTAAAAGGTGAGGGGTGCAAATCTTTCACAACAACTTTATAACTTGTCTTACAAATTGAGCACACAACAAGATGAACAAGATGAACAATTTCAAAAGATGAACACCTCAACAATCTTCTTCAACTTCTTTAGCACATAAACACAACATCCACCGATTTTTTTTTTTTTTTGGTCACCAACAACATACAACTTTCGGCCACTTCAAGTCACTACACAATGTTCAAGTTTTTCAAGCTCAACTTTTGGATCTAGACACCTTAGTGTTGGTGAGAAAGAAACCAACACTAGAAACTCACTAAACAAGCAAAATAACACTTAGATCTAGACATGCATCATCATTCTCGGTTTCAACTTTTAATGGACAGATTTCAGAATTTCCTTTTGGTGTTGTTTGTTCAAGCCGTGAACTAGCCCAAGATGGGTTATGTTGGAACACAACCGGTCTTGCTTTGATACCAAATGATACAAAATCAAACCAACAACACCAAGAACTACAAGTAGGTTCGGATTTCAGTCCAACAACACAAGAACAACAAGTTTAATTTTCAGTTTTTCAGCTCAACAACACAAGAACAACAAGATGAACAACAATGCTAGTGAATCGAAAAGAGCCCCACACGGCTTCACTAGACTTGAAGATAACAAAATCAACAACAACAACAAGATAAGGAAAGATAGATAACTTGACATATAACATTCAAGAAACTAAGAACCCTAACATCAAGAGAGGACCCTAAGTCTAATGAATATAAACACCAAGTTCTTACGAGGACCAAGAGGCACTCAACGACCTCAAAACCCTTGTTTCTAGCCAAAGAGACAACACAAGTATCCCTCTACTTGTGAGATAGTAGTGGCGGCTTCCAAGAGTGGAAGAGAGAGAGAAAAGTTTAGTGTTTTAGGTTTACAAAAATCAGATTTCAAAAACTAAGGAATAGCTCTCTAATATGTTCTATTTATACTACAAACAAAAAGGATAAAATGACCCATCCGCCCTTGCTTCTTGTGCCAACCTTGAAGAGTAGTTTATTACACATTAAGACCTCTCTTCACACATAAAAACGTTTAGGTCCTTGGTTGGTTCAATCACCAACTCACACACGGCCATTTGCATGAACAAAGCTTGGAGTTTTTGTAATTCCCGAGCTTGGCTTCGTGTGAAAGGCCGTGTACCTGTGGAGGCTGCCCCAACCGTATCACCATTGGTAGATACATGTAGAGGAGTAGAAGGACGAGAGTTCCTTTGACTCTCCACTTGTTCTAATCTCCCACTAATAGTCGACACTTCCCCCTTTATTGCTGCCAAGTCCCCTCTCACGGCCCCAAATTCCGAATTCAACCTTTCAAGTGTCCGGGTAACGGCCTCAAGAGTGACCCTCATAGAATCAAGGGCATTAGTATCCACATTATGAGACGTAGCTCCTTCCATTGTCAAGGTATTATCCGCTTTAGTTCACCACAAGTTCGTGTTCCACAAGTGTTGTATAATTGGCTAGTAACCGTGAAATTTTTAAGGTATGAGTAAGCTCTTATCCGGAATGGATTCTTGTTTGAAGACTCAAAGAATTCTTGCCGGACTAGAGTCAAAAATCAGCAATTCATTCAAACGAATAAAAGTACTCAAATAATCGTTGACACGAACAAACGGTTCAAGGAACTAGTTGACAACCTAGTAGGAATGCACTAGTTTGTTAATTAGTTCTAGGACCAACTAAGGGAAACCAAGGATCAACAATTAGCAACCAAAGAATATCCTAAGTTGAGCTTATAGTGACGTGGCAGCATGCAATGGTTCCACACGTTCTTCTTCTCCTTTTTTTTTTTTTTTGTTAATATTCACACAACTTGTTATAGTTTGCAAAGTGTTTTTGGTGGGAAAAATAAAATCTTGTAGTATTTCACCCTTTTCAAACTCAAGAAAGTGAGGTTTGGTTGACTAATCCCACAAAACAAGGCTCCTTGAATTAGGGAAAAGTGATTGACAAGACTAGAAGGTGATGGGTGCAAGTCTTTCACAACAACTTTATAGCTTGTCTTACAACTTGAGCACACAACAAGATGAACAAGATGAACAAGTTCAAAAGATGAACACCTCAACAAACTTCATCAACTTCTTTAGCACATAAACACACAACCACCGATTTTTCTTTTGGTTATCAACAACACACAACTTTCGGCCACTTCAAGTCACTACAACAATGTTCAAGTTTTCAAGCTCAACTTTTGGATCTAGACACCTTAGTGTTGGTGAGAAAGAAACCAACACTAGAAACTCACTAAACAAGCAAAATAACACCTAGATCTAAACATACAACATCATTCTCGGTTTCAACTTTTAATGGACAGATTTTCAGAATTTCTTTTTGGTGTTGTTTGTTTAAGCTGTGAACTAGCCCAAGATGGGTTATGTTGGAACACAACCGGTCTCGCTTTGATACCAAATGAATCGAAATCAAACCAACAACACCAAGAGCTTCAAGTAGGCTCGGATTTCAGTCCAACAACACAAGAACAACAAGTTTAAGTTTCGGTTTTTCAGTCCAACAACACAAGAACAACAAGATAGATAACAATGCTAGTGAATCGAAAAGAGCCCCACACGGCTTCACTAGACTTTAAGATAACAAAATCAACAACAACAACAAGATAAAGAAAGATAGATAACTTGACATATAACATTCAAGAAACTAAGAACCCTAACATCAAGAGAGGACCCTAAGTATAATGAATATAAACACCAAGTTCTTACGAGGACCAAGAGGCACTCAACGACCTCAAAACCCTTGTTTCTAGCCAAAGAGACAACACAAGTATCCCTCTACTTGTGAGATAATAGGGACGGCTTCTAAGAGTGGAAGAGAGAGCCGAAATGTTTAGTGTTTTTAGGTTACAAAATCAGCATTCAAAAACTAAGGAATAACTCTCCAACATGTTCTATTTATACTACAAACAAAAGTGGTAAAATGACCCATCCGCCCTTGCTTCTTGTGCCAACCTTGAAGAGTAGTTTATTACACATTAAGACCTCTCTTCACACATAAAAACGTTTAGGTCCTTGGTTGGTTCAATCACCAACTCACACACGGCCATTTGCATGAACAAAGCTTGGAGTTCTTGTAATTCCCGAGCTTGGCTTCGTGTGAAAGGCCGTGTACCTGTGGAGGCTTCCCCAACCGTATCAATTGTCCCCTTGCCTTGAGCGACGACCTCTCTTTAAGCTCCCTTTCAATCTCAAGAGCCGCTTGGAAAATACCTTCAACAGTATCAAATTTGTGAAGTGTCAAATGAGTGGAGATCTCTTTGTTCAACCCACACTTGAACCGGATGATGTCATGACTGATTTGTTCCCCACGATGATCAAGCTGACGCAAGTTGTACAATCTAGCAAGCAATTCATCGCGATAACTCTCGGGAAGGTACCGTTGCCTCATCAAGTACCTTAACCGAAACCAAGGTGGTGGCTGCCCATTAACTAATTCATCACTAAAATGCTTGACGTACTCCCACCAAGTGTTGGCATAACCCTTAAAATGAGCTATGTCATAACAACTTTTCTTTTCTTCCGAGATATCATTAACTTGAAAAACTTTGTCACAAGCTGATTCCCATGCTAAGTAGGCCTCGGGGTCACTTTCACCCTTAAATATAAGTAAGCTCAATTTGATGGTATTGATGCCTACGTCTCTTTCTTGGTGTCGATTTCCCCTTTCTCCATACCCTCGGTACCTCCTTGGATCAACACGACCCCTTCTTAGCTCCTCCTCTCTCATGGAAGCATCATAAAAGGCTCCATATCCATCATACTACTCTCTACCATGTTCCTCAAAGTGAGCAGGTCGGTTTTGGTGATTTGGAATCTGATTTGGAGGCATTGGGATTTGTGGAGGTGGTGGTCTTTGATTTTGTAGAGTTTGGTAAGGTGCGTTCAGATTTTGTGGAGGTAATAGACGGCTACATCCTTCTTGTGGAATTGGAGGAGTTTGGGAATGACGTGGTCTATTCGTTTCTTGGTTTGGAGGGAAAGTAGTGGTATGATTTGTGGCATTTAGTGGGGCTAGAGGTGGATTCATTATTTGGTGCAATGTTTCTGGTGAGATAGTTGCGGATGAAGTTCTTTCATGCCCACTTGAAGGAATATGATGAGGAGTGGATGGACGAGAGTTCCTTTGACTCTCCACTTGCTCCAATCTCCAACTTATCGTAGTTAAATCTCCCCTCATTGCACCAACTTTGATACAAGATCAAACCAACAACACCAAGAGCTACAAGTAGGTTCGGATTTCAGTCCAACAACACAAGAATAACAAGTTCAATTTTCAGTTTTCAGCACACAACAAGAGAGCAAATAAATGAACAAGAATGCTAGTGAATCGAAAGTAGCCCCACACGGCTTCACTAGTCTTTAAAGATAACAAAGTTAACAACAACAACAACAACAAGATAAAGAAAAGATAGATAACTTGACATATAACATTCAAGATACTAAGAACCCTAACATCAAGAGAGGACCCTAAGTCTAGAGAATGTAAAGACCAAGTTCTTACAAGGACCAAGAGGCACTCAAAGACCTCAAAACCCTTGTTTCTAGCCAAAGATACAACCCAAGTATTCCTCTACTTGTGAGATGTTGGAGGCGGCTCCAAGAGTGGAAGAGAGAGGAAATGTTGTGATATTTTAGGTTACAAAAATCAGATTTCAAAAACTATGTAATAACTCTCTCACATCTTCTATTTATACTACAAAAGGAAAGGGGTAAAATGACTCATCCGCCCTTGCTTCTTGTGCCAACCTTGGAGAGTAGTTTATTACACATTAGGACCCCTCTTCACACATAAAAACGTTTAAGTCCTTGGTTGGTTCAATCACCAACTCACACACGGCCATTTGCATGAACAAAGCTTGGAGTTTTTGTAATTCCCGAGCTTGGCTTCGTGTGAAAGGCCGTGTGGTTGTCCTAACCGTATCATCCTCTCCATCTTGAGAGGAATTTGGCCTCAAATTCAGCATTTGGTCATCTTCAACCGCATCCACGAGGGAGAGATCACCAACGTTGAAAGTGTTGTGCACTTGATATTCCGGTGGAAGGTCAATCTTGTAGGCGTTGTCATTGATCCTCTCAAGTACTTGGAAAGGACCATCACCCCTTGGCAGCAATTTGGACTTCCTATGAGCTGGAAACCGGTCTTTTCGAAGATGCACCCACACCCAATCTCCGGGTTCAAGCACAAGCCTTCTTCTCCCTTTGTTTGCCCTTTTGGCAATCTCTTGATTCTTCTTTTCAAGCTTGATCCGCACCGTCTCATGCATTTTCTTCATTGCCTCGGCTCTTTTGCTTCCATCTAAGCTGGTCATGAGATCACTAGACAAAGGAGTGAGATCTAAAGGGGTAAGGGGATTCAGGCCGTAAACACATTCAAAGGGAGTCATTCCCGTGCTCGAATGTATTACCCGGTTGTAGGCAAATTCCACTAAGGGTAGGTGATCTTCCCATGAAGTCAGTTTACCTTTAACCATAGAACGTAGCATAGACCCTAAGGTTCTATTTACTACCTCCGTTTGGCCATCGGTTTGTGGGTGGCAAGACGTGGAGAAAAGTAACTTCGTTCCAAGCCTACCCCACATGGACTTCCAAAAGAGACTTAGGAACTTGGAGTCCCTATCGCTCACAATAGTCCTCGGTACCCCGTGAAGCTTGACAACATGTTCAACAAATAATGAAGCTACACTACTAGCATCCTCGGTTTTAGTACATGGAATAAAATGAGCCATTTTAGAGAATCTATCAACAATAACAAAAATGCTATCTCGGCCCTTTCTAGTCCTTGGCAGCCCCAAAACAAAATCCATCGAGATGTCCAACCAAGGCCTAAGGGGAGTAGGGAGTGGGGTGTATAATCCTTGGGGTAAGAGACGAGATTTCGCACTTCGGCAGGCCACGCATTGACTACAAATTTTAGTGACGTCTTTGCGCATTTTGGGCCAATAGAAGTTCTCCTCTAAGATTCCGAGGGTCTTGTCTATCCCAAAGTGACCCATGAGGCCTCCGTCATGGGCCTCCCTTACAAATAATTCCCTCCAAGAACTAGAAGGAACACACAACCTCCTCCCTTTGAACAAATACCCATCGAACCGAGAGTAGGAGGAATGGTTATTCTCCTTGAGCCAACGGTCCCTTCCCCACTCTTCGCATTCCCTAAAAATAGGAGCAAAGGTAGGATCCTCGGGATACAACAACCGCAAGCTCTCAAAACCCATCAATTTCGAAGACAAGGTAGCAACAAGCACATGCTTCCTAGACAAGGCATCGGCAACAACATTTTCCTTTCCCCTTTTGTAATGAATTACATAAGGGAAAGTCTCGATGAACTCAATCCACTTAGCATGACGCCTATTCAACTTGTCTTGGCTCTTAAGGTGTTTCAACGACTCATGATCCGTTCGTATCACAAACTCCTTAGGCCACAAATAATGTTGCCAATTTCCCAAAGCTCTAACAAGGGCGTACAACTCCAAATCATAAGTTGAGTAATTAAGAGTTGCCCCTTTGAGCTTTTCACTGAAATAAGCAACGGGCTTACCTTCTTGCATCAAAACAGCCCCGATACCAACTTTACTAGCATCACACTCTATTTCAAACATCTTATCAAAATCGGGCAATTGCAATAAAGGCGCCGAGATGAGCGTAGCTTTCAAGGCCTCAAAAGCCCTAGCTTGCTCATCACCCCATTTAAAGGGTCCGTCCTTTCTAATTACCTCGGTCAAGGGGGCTGCTATGGAACTAAATCCTTTGACAAACCTCCTATAAAAGCTTGCCAACCCGTGGAAACTTCGGATTTCTCCAATAGTTTTAGGGGTCGGCCAACTTCGGATAGAGTCTATCTTGGAATCGTCCACTTCCACACCCCGTGAGCTCACGACAAAACCCAAGAATATAACTTTATCAACACCAAAAGAACACTTCTCCATGTTGGCATACAGCTTCTCCTTTCGGAGCACATCAAACACACATCTCAAATGCATTACATGATCATTAATAGATTTACTATACACCAACACATCATCAAAGTAAACCACCACAAACTTTCCAATATAAGGCTTCATTACATGATTCATTAGCCTCATAAATGTGCTAGGAGCATTGGTAAGGCCGAAGGGCATGACCAGCCACTCATATAGACCGAATTTGGTCTTGAATGCGGTCTTCCACTCATCACCGGGTTGCATGCGAATTTGGTGATAGCCGCTCCTAAGGTCCACTTTAGAAAACAAACAAGATCCGTGGAGCTCATCTAACATATCATCTAGTCTAGGAATTGGATGACGATACCTTATAGTGATTTTGTTGATGGCTCTACAATCGACGCACATGCGCCAAGTTCCGTCCTTCTTTGGTACCAAAAGCACCGGAACAGCACACGGACTCATGCTTTCCTTGATGTATCCCTTGTTGAGAAGCTCCTCAACTTGTCTCTCAAGCTCCTTAGTGTCCATGGGATTGCTCCTATAGGCCGGTTTGTTTGGAAGTTGTGAACCCGGCACCAAATCAATTTGGTGCTCAATTCCCCGAAGTGGGGGCAATCCTTGCGGAAGTTCTTGAGGAAATACATCTTCATACTCCTGCAACGCACAAGAAATCAAAGGGGAAATGGAAGAATTAGTGGGGTTAGTATTAAAACAATGGGCCAACAGTAACATCGGCTTGTTTTCATCATGGTCCACGAAGAGTTCTTTCCTCCTAGCCAACATCACTACGTTTTCCATCTCCTTTGTGGTTGGGACAGATTCGGATGGCCCTACTTCCTTACCTACGGCATCCCCCCCCTTTTCTCCTTTCCCGGTTTCCTTTCCCTTTCCTTTTAACTCTCTCATCTTTTGATGCCACTCATGTACTTGGGAGGGTGAAAGAGGGTGAAGTGTGACCTTTCGGCCATCCTTCTCGAGCGTATACCGGTTGGACCTCCCATCGTGTTTAGTAGACCTATCATATTGCCATGGTCTACCTAACAACAAGTGACATGCTTGCATTGGGATCACGTCACAAAGCACTTCATCGTGGTAGTTTCCTACCTTAAACCGAATCACACATTGCCTTGCGACCCTTAATTCACCACAATCGTTCAACCATTGTAGCTTGTAAGGACTAGTGTGTGGTGTAGTTGGCAGCTTCAAGAAATTTACCATAGCTTGGCTTGCAACATTCGTACAACTACCACTATCAATCACCAAGGTGCACACACTCCCCTTTACAAGACACTTAGTATGGAATAGATTTTCCCTTTGACTCGGGTCACCTATCGCCTTACTAATCATGACACGTCTAACCACAAAGTTAGGAACCACACACTCCCCTTCTTGTGGATAGGCATCTTCACTACCATCTAATTCATCATCATTCGGCCCATTTTCAGCTTCCTCTCCATCTTGAGGCTCGGCCTCATCCTCCCCCCTTTCGGAAACCACCTCCTCACCAAGGTAGTACACTTTCCCTTCTCGTAGGATCACATTGCGCCGGTTCGGACATTCATTGGCCTTATGCCCCCAACCTTGGCACTTGAAGCATTGGAATCCCTTTGGGTTGGGATATTTGTGAGCCTCCGGTTTCGGAGGGAATTTAGGGACTGTTTTGGACTCGTAGTGGACTGTTTTGGACTCGGGCAGCTTCGTAGGGGCGGGTTGGTCCTTGTTTTTGGGCCAACCCGAGGGAGCTTGTACCCTTGCCTTGAAGGATGATCTCTCCTTAAGTTCCCTTTCAATCTCTAGGGCCGCTTGGAATATACCGTCGATGGTTTCAAACCGATGAAGGGTCAAATGAGTGGAGATCTCTTTGTTCAACCCACACTTGAACCGGATGATGTCATGACTGATTTGCTCCCCACAATGATCAAGTTTCAACATGAGTTGTTGGAACTCGTCAAAATAGGCCATCACACTCTTGCCCCCTTGCCGCAAGCCATATAACCTAGCAAGCAACTCATGACGATATCTCTCGGGAAGGTATCGTTGTCTCATCAAATACCTCAACCGAAACCAAGGTGGTGGCTGCCCATCGACTAATTCATTACCAAATCGTTTAACATACTCCCACCAAGTGTTAGCATAGCCCTCGAGGTGAGCTATAGCGTAGCAACTCTTCTTTTCGTCCGAGATGTCATTAACTTGGAAAACTTTGTCACAAGCCGATTCCCAAGTTAAGTAGGCCTCGGGATCACTTTCACCCTTAAAGATGGGTAGGCTCAACTTGATGGTGTTGATTCCTACGTCTCTCTCTTGGTGTCGGTTTCCCCTATCTCCATACCCCCGGTATCTCCTAGGTTCTCCTCGACCCCCTCTTAACTCCTCCTCCCTCATATAAGCATCATCAAAGGCTCCATCTCCTTCATACTCCCCTCTACCGTATCCTTCAAAGTGGGCTGGTCGGCCTTGGCCGTTTTGAGTCGGAGGATTTGGAATTTGCGGTCTTTGGGTTAATGGAGCTTGGAATGGAAGGTTCGGATTTAGTGGAGGTACTTGTCGTCCAAATCCCTCTTGTGGAATTGGAGGGGCTTGGAAATGTAGTGGTCTAGTGGAGTCTCGGTTTGGAGGAAAATAGGTAGTTTGACTTGCGGTATTTAGTGGAGCTTGGGGTGCATTTAGCATTTGGTGGACTGTTTCGGGGGTGATGGTTGCGGAGGAGGTCCTATCATGACCATTGGTAGATACGTGTAGAGGAGTAGAAGGACGAGAGTTCCTTTGACTCTCCACTTGTTCTAATCTCCCACTAATAGTCGACACTTCCCCCTTTATGGCTGCCAAGTCCCCTCTCACGGCCCCAAATTCAGAATTCAACCTTTCAAGTGTCCGGGTAACGGCCTCAAGAGTGACCCTCATAGAATCAAGGGCATTAGTATCCGCATTATGAGACGTAGCTCCTTCCATTGTCAAGATATTATCCGCTTTAGTTCACCACAAGTTCGTGTTCCACAAGTGTTGTATAATTGGCTAGTAACCGTGAAATTTTCAAGGTATGAGTGAGCTCTTATCCGGAATGGATTCTTGTTTGAAGACTCAAAGAATTCTTGCCGGACTAGAATCAAAAATCAGCAACTCATTCAAACGAATAAAAGCACTCAAATAATCGTTGACACGAACAAACGGTTCAAGGAACTAGTTGACAACCTAGTAGGAAGGTACTAGTTTGTTAATTAGTTCTAGGACCAATTAAGGGAAACCAAGGATCAACAATTTGCAACCAAAGAATATCCTAAGTTGAGCTTATAGTGACGTGGCAGCATGCAATGGTTCCACCCGTTCCTCTTATCTTTTTTTTTTTGTTTTTGTTTTGTGTTAATATTCACACAACTTGTTATAGTTTGCAAAATGTTTTGGTGGGAAAAATAAAATCTTGTAGTCTTTCAACCTTTTCAAACTCAAGAAAGTGGTGTTTGGTTGACCAATCCCACAAAACAAGGCTCCTTGAATTAGGGAAAAGTGATTGACAAGACTAGAGGGTGAGGGGTGCAAGTCTTTCACAACAACTTTATAACTTGTCTTACAACTTGAGCACACAACAAGATGAACAAGATGAACAAGTTCAAAAAAATGAACACCTCAACAAACTTCATCAACTTCTTTAGCACATAACACATAACCACCGATTTTTCTTTTGCTCATCAACAACATACAACCTTCGGCCACTTCAAGTCACTACTCAATGTTCAAGTTTTCAAGCTCAACTTTCGGATCTAGACACCTTAGTGTTGGTGAGAAAGAAACCAACACTAGAAACTCACTAAACAAGCAAAATAACGCCTAGGTCTAGACATGCAACATCATTCTCGGTTTTCAATCTTTAATGGACAGATTTTTCAGAACTTCCCTTTGGTATTGCTTGTTTAGACCGTGAACTAGCCCAAGATGGGTTATGTTGGAACACAACCGGTCTTGCTTTGATACCAAATGATACAAGATCAAACCAACAACACCAAGAGCTACAAGTAGGTTCGGATTTCAGTCCAACAACACAAGAATAACAAGTTCAATTTTCAGTTTTCAGCACACAACAAGAGAGCAAATAGATGAACAAGAATGCTAGTGAATCGAAAGTAGCCCCACACGGCTTCACTAGTCTTTAAAGATAACAAAGTTAACAACAACAACAACAACAAGATAAAGAAAAGATAGATAACTTGACATATAACATTCAAGATACTAAGAACCCTAACATCAAGAGAGGACCCTAAGTCTAGAGAATGTAAACACCAAGTTCTTACAAGGACCAAGAGGCACTCAAAGACCTCAAAACCCTTGTTTCTAGCCAAAGATACAACCCAAGTATTCCTCTACTTGTGAGATGTTGGAGGCGGCTCCAAGAGTGGAAGAGAGAGGAAATGTTGTGATATTTTAGGTTACAAAAATCAGATTTCAAAACTATGTAATAACTCTCTCACATCTTCTATTTATACTACAAAAGGAAAGGGGTAAAATGACTCATCCGCCCTTGCTTCTTGTGCCAACCTTGGAGAGTAGTTTATTACACATTAGGACCCCTCTTCACACATAAAAACGTTTAAGTCCTTGGTTGGTTCAATCACCAACTCACACACGGCCATTTGCATGAACAAAGCTTGGAGTTTTTGTAATTCCCGAGCTTGGCTTCGTGTGAAAGGCCGTGTGGCTGTCCTAACCGTATCAAACTTCCATGTTCAACCTCTCTAAACTTCTGGGGATGGCCTCAAGTGTGGCCTTCATAGTGTCTTGTTCAGTAGTACCCCCACTTTGGGATGTGCTTCCTTCCATATCAAGGTGTTACCTACACAATCAGCAAACAAGTTAGCGTTAAACCTCTCCTCACTCACACTCTCTGGGTTCACTCACACTTGAGCTCCACAAATGTTGTAGATTGGCTAGTAACCATGAATCCTTAAGCTATGAGTAAAGCTCTTGTCCGGAGTCGATTCTTGTTTGAAACTAAAAGAATTCTCGATGGAATGGAGTTAAGAAGTTACAACGTATTCAAACCATAAAGCACCCAACTAAACGTGGACACGAACAAGGGAATTCAAAAAGACTAATTGACAACCTAGTAGGAGTGTACTAGCATGTTAATTAGTTCTAGAACCAAGTAATGAAACTAAGAATCAACAATTAGAAACTAGAAAACCTAAATTTGAGCTTATTAATGACGTGAACAGTAGCCAATGGGTAACGTGAACAGTAGCAATTGGGTTGCAATTGGTCTTGGTCCCATACAATTTAAGCACCAATTCTGAAATTTAAATCTTTACACAATTTGGAAAGGATGACAATTGGTCTTGGAGGGAAAACATAAATCTTGAAATAAGAAAAGTACCTTGTCCCACAACACTAGGTTCTTGAAATAAGAAAAAGTACTTGTCCCACAACACAAGGTTCTTGAAATAAGAAAAGGTATCTTGTCACACAACACTAGGTTCTTGAAATAAGAAAAAGGTATCTTGTCACACAACACTAGGTTCTTGAAATAAGAAAAAGTTGCTGAAAAGTAGAAGCTTTGTCTAAGAAATGATGGGTTCAAGGCTTCTCACAACATGCTTTTCAATTTTCAGCTACAACTCTTGAATTTATATCATACTTTTTGGTTGTCTAAAGTTGTAAGAAAAGATGAAGAACTTGATGAACACCACAACAACCTTCAAGAACTCAACAACAACTTCTTCAAAAACACAACACAACACCACCAATTGTCAACAACAAGTAACAACAAACAGCCAGCCACAAGGCACCACAACTATGGTCAATATTATAAGCTCAATCTTTAGATCTTGACACCTTTAGTGTTGGGGAGAAAGAAACCAACACTAGAAACACTACTTAGCCATTGAGATTTGGTGGTCATCACATTATGGTACCTTGAACCAGTAATACGCTAATAAGAGACATGTAAATAGACACTTAATGCAACAACAATGAGGTAGGGAGCTGTTGGCACATAAATAAAGTGTTTAGGAGCTGAAATAACACCTGGGTCTTATTTGAACAAACGGAGAACTCCTGAAATTTTCTAGTGAAGATAGACGCACAGATTTAATAATAAGCACGTATTGAGGTGTTCTAATGCGTTAGAGAATGGGAACAAGGTCATTGGATACATGGAGTGTAATGTTCTGCCATTATGATACGGTTGGGACAGCCTCCACACGTACACGGCCTTTCACACGAAGCCAAGCTCGGGAATTACAAAAACTCCAAGCTTTGTTCATGCAAATGGCCGTGTGTGAGTTGGTGATTGAACCAACCAAGGACCTAAACGTTTTTATGTGTGAAGAGGGGTCCTAATGTGTAATAAACTACTCTTCAAGGATGGCACATGAAACAAGGGCGGATGGGTCATTTTGCCCCTTTTGTTTGTAGTATAAATAGAACATGTTAGAGAGTTAGACTTCACTTTTTGAAATCTGATTTTTGTAACCTAAACACTAAACATTTCTCTCTCTCTTTTCCTCTCTTGGAGCCGCCACCAATCTCTCACAAGTAGAGGGGTACTTGTGTTGTCTCTTTGGCTAGAAACAAGGGTTTTGAGGTCTTTGAGTGCCTCTTGGTCCTCGTAAGAACTTGGTGTTTACATTCATTAGACTTAGGGTCCTCTCTTGATGTTAGGGTTCTTAGTATCTTGAATGTTATATGTCAAGTTATCTATCTTTTCTTTATCTTGTGGTTGTTGTTGATTTTGTTATCTTAAAGTCTAGTGAAGCCGTGTGGGGCTATTTTCGATTCACTAGCATTGTTGTTCATCTTGTTGTTCTCGTGTTGTTGAGCTGAAAAACTGAAATTTAAGCTTGTTGTTCTTGTGTTGTTGGACTGAAATTCGAGCCAACTTGTAGTTCTTGGTGTTGTTGGTTTGATCTTGTATCATTTGGTATCAAAGCTTGACCGGTTGTGTTCCAACATAACCCATCTTGGGCTAGTACACGGCTTAAACAAACAACACCAAAAGGGGAAATTCTGAAAATCAGTCCTTTAAAAGTGGAATCCGAAAATGATGTTGCATGTCTAGGTCTAAGTGTTAATTTTGCTTGTTTAGTGAGTTCCTAGTGTTGGTTTCTTTCTCACCAACACTAAGGTGTCTAGATCCGAAAGTTGAGCTTGAAAACTTGAACTTGTGTAGTGACTTGAAGTGGCCGAAAGTTGTATGTTGATTGAGGACCCAAAAGAAAATAAAATCGGTGGATGATGTGTTTATGTGCTAAAGAAGTTGAAGGAGATTGTTGAGGTGTTCATCTTTTGAACTTGTTCATCTTGTTCATCTTGTGTGTGCTCAATTTGTAAGAAAGGCTATAAAGTTGTTGTGAAAGACTTGCACCCATCACCTTGTAGTCTTGTCAATCACTTTTTTCCCTAATTCAAGGAGCCTTGTTTTGTGGGATTAGTCTACCAAACATCCCTTTCTTGAGTTTGAAAAGGGTGAAATATTACAAGATTTTATTTTCCCACCAAAACCACTTTGAAAACTATAACAAGTTGTGTGAATATTGAAAAAAAAAGAAAAAGAAAAAAGGAGACGTGTGGGACCATTGCATGCTGCCACGTCACTATAAGCTCAACTTAGGATATTCTTTGGTTGCTAATTGTTGATCCTTGGTTTCCCTTACTTGGTCCTAGAACTAATTAACAAACTAGTACATTCCTACTAAGTTGTCAATTAGATCCTTGAGCCGTTTGTTCGTGTCAACGTTTATTTGAGTGCTTTTATTCGTTTGAATGAGTTGCTGATTTTTGACTCTAGTCCGACAAGAATTCTTTGAGTCTTCAAACAAGAATCCATTCCGGATAAGAGTTTACTCATACCTTAAAATTTTCACGGTTACTAGCCAATTATACAACACTTGTGGAACACGAACTTGTGGTGGACTAAGGCGGATAATATCTTGACAATGGAAGGAACTACGTCTCATAGTGTGGATACTAATGCCCTTGATTCTATGAGGGTCACTCTTGAGGCCGTTACCCGGACACTTGAAAGGTTGAATTCGGAATTTGGGGCCGTGAGAGGGGACTTGGCAGCAATAAAGGGGGAAGTGTCGACTATTAGTGGGAGATTAGAACAAGTGGAGAGTCAAAGGAACTCCCGACCTTCTACTCCTCTACATGTATCTACCAATGGTCATGATAGAACCTCCTCCGCAACCATCACCCCCGAAACAGTCCACCAAATGCTAAATGCACCCCAAGCTCCACTAAATACCGCAAGCCAAACTACCTATTTTCCTCCAAACCGAGACTCCACTAGACCACTACATTTCCAAGCCCCAATTCCACAAGGGGGATTTGGACGCCAAGTACCTCCACTAAATCCGAACCCTCCATTCCAAGCTCCATTAAACCAAAGACCACAAATTCCAAATCCTCCGAATCAAAACGGCCAAGGCCGACCAGCCCACTTTGAAGGATACGGTAGAGAGGAGTATGAAGGAGATGGAGTCTTTGATGATGCTTATATGAGGGAGGAGGAGTTAAGAGGGGGTCGAGGAGAACTGATACGGGACAAATGGCCTTCTTATCTTTTGATGACATTTTTGGAGGCCAACACATAGAGACTCAAGACTTGGTCGCCTCGAGGAAACAAGAACATGCATGGAGGACCCGTTTTGAGCATAACTTAAAGCAATCTCGCATGTGGAAGATTGCTTGGAGAATTTAAGGTTGAGGACTCACGGTTTTGGGCCTTAATTAAGGGTATTTTGGACATCACACATGGTGGATTTACACCCCATGGCCGCCCCTCTCATTAAGGGCAAAGTAGTCTTTTGTCTTCATTTGTAATATAGTATAAATAGGCCCCTTAGTCTTATTTCTCAGCAGTTTTTTGGATGATGAAGAATTGAAAGAAATATTCTCTCTCTCTTTTGAGAGTGTAACTCCATTAGTTGTAGGACTTGGAAAAGTCATCTTTAGCATAGGGCTTGGAAAAGCCAATATTGATCTTTGTTTGGAAACGGTAGATCTTGAGGCGAGTCATTCCCTTGGTGGTCACCGTAAGAGTGTGGTGTTGCTATCGTAAGTTCTACGGGTCCTTAGATTTAATATATCTTTGGGTTCTTGGGTCTTATTGTAGTTTATGTCTCACTATCTATCTCTACATTATCTTGTAGCCGTGTGTTTGTTGTCTCTTAATAATATTGTTATTGTTCTTCATGTTCTTCATTCTCGTGTTGTTAATCTAGTGTGTTGTCCGCTGAAAATAGGTGTTAATCACCTCATTACATTGTGTTCTTGTTGTAGATCTTGAATCCGAGAGGGGTCATTCAAAGGGTCCTCGGTTCTCTTGAACTTGTGGACTGTTTTGAGTGTTTGTTTTGTGTTTCCGTTGTATTTCTTGTATCATTTGGTATCAAAGCATGGCTTGATCTTGTTCCTACAAGATCAATCTTGGGCTTGCTTGTTAGAAAATAAACAAAAAAAAAAAAAAAATGTTGAAAAGCTGAAAATTTCAGAAAAATTGCAATCTGTCCGTGTTTGTGTTCTTGGCCAAAATCGTGTTCTTGTTGTGTCTTGGCCGAGATTTGTTGTTGTATGTCTAGATCTAATAGTGTTCTTGTTTGTTTTGTTGTTCCTAGTGTTAGTTTTCTTGTCCACTAACACTTTGAGTCTAGATCTAAACTTGAGCTTGAACTTGTTGAAAGGTTGTTGTGAACATAAGCTTGGCCCTTGTGGTGGACTGTTTTGGCCTTGTGGTTTTCATCTTGTTGTTGTTATAAGCTTGGCCACGTGATATTGTTGTTAATTGGTGGATTGAAAACCATTTTTATTGAAGTTGTGGTTGTCTTGGCCAAGTGTTGGAGGTATTGTTATTGTGGATTGGAGTTGGCCGTGTGAAAAATTGTTGGTGTTCTTGAGGATTATTGTTGTAGTTCTTGTTGTTGTTGTTGTTGTTCTTGATGTTCATCACCACCTTCATATATTGTTGAAGATAAAGTGAATGCTAAATCCAAAAAGTTGAAGGAAAAAGGTGTATTATTTGTTAGTCTTGAAAGACACTACAACCAACAAAGACCTATCAATCAAGTCTCAACCACTTTCCAACACTTTTCCATGATTTACGGATCCATGTTTTAAGGAGAAGTACAATAAAGTCAAGTCTTGAAAACTTGAAATTGAAAAGGGCTCCAAGACTTGTTTGAATTTCCCCCCCCCCCCCTTAAACAAATTCCACCAAAGTCCAAATTGAAAAAAAAATTGGCCAAGACTTGAAATTGGACAACAAAAGTTGTGTGGGACCGAAACCAATACGTGACTGCCATGTCATCACTGCTACTGTTCACGCAATATTTTCGAGCTCAAAATTTTAGATTCTTAGTTTCATCTTATTGTTTCATTAGTTTCATGTCTTGATTCTAGAATTAATTAACAACTAGTAATCACCTACTTAGTTGTAGATTAATTATTGAATCCGTTTCTTCGTGTCTTCGTTGTTTGTGTGCTTTTCTCATTTTTAACTCGTAGTAACTTCTTTGTTTCAAGTTCGTAAGTGAATTTTATTTTTGTGTCTTGAGTCGATCAAACAAGAATCTATTCCGGCCGCCAAGTAGAATTGACATCCTATTGACTACCGGAGTATAAGCAACTTTCAATATTCGCCGCTCCAATTGTGAGGATCACAAAGGTGAGTGTATACGAGTGTTGGTGAGGAGCTTTACTACTAATCTTGTTTGTTCATTTTGTAGGTTTAAAGGGTGATATAAGGGGAACATGTCTTCGATAGCCGGGGATTATTGTGACTACAACATGGGAGACTATGATTGTAGTGAAGGGTTTTATGGCTACGAAGTTGAGGGAGATTGCGAAGGCTATGAAAATAGCCATGATCGAGACTTGGGCAGATTTGAAAGTTACTGTTTTAAGGGAGAAAATGAGGTGAATGAAGTGCCTAGTGCTTATGGTAACTTTGGAGATGATGTAGGACCTCGTGATGGATCTTATGATGATGTTGGGGCATGTGAGGAGTCTTACACTTCTTACTCCGAACCTAGATTTGGTGTTAGGTATAACCCTTTTGTTTGCAAAGCCTATGAGAGCTATGATGAGGGTACACGTGAGGAGTATGAAGATCCATATTCTCCACCTTGTAGTACTTCTTATCAAAGTCGATATAGTGTGAATGGTTATACTAGCTCTAGTGGAGGTTGTCCAATGAGAAGAAGAGGATATGCATCTCCAAAACTAAGGGGTACTCGTATGCCTTACAATGTAGATCCAAGAAGGAGTGTACACTCCGGAAAGGTGACTATTTGTGGGATACCGGGCTGCCTTATGGTGTTGAATGATAGGTACTATGGAAACTACATTCTTCCGTCCATGGTTGATTACTTGGGGTTATTGCGAGAGCCTTTACTTGTTCCATACTACTTGGGCGAGTTCAAGGTTACCGAGAGGGTAAAAGTTGTCTTCTCCCAATTTAATTACCATGAGGAAGTGTGGTGTGATGTTTTTCCCATAACCTATGGTCATGTGAGCTTGGGCGCCGATTGGTTTGCACAACATAAAGTTCCAAATATGCAAAATTGGCCTAATATTGTAAGAGACCGATGGGGAAATTGCCTCGAGACGTACATTCTGCCCGGGCCGCAAAAAGAAGTTCCTACCTACTCCAATTCAAATTATTATGAGAGACAAAAGATTGAGAGGAGTAAGGGAGTGAAAGGTGGTAATCCGAGAGTGGAAAAAGGAGAGATTGTGTTGAGCGAAGTGAGGGGATTACCACCAAACCGTGCTAACTTTGGTTGTCCTTCTATTTTTATGGACATTTGTGTAGGTACCAACATGGCAAGCGAATGCGACCAATGTCAAAAGGAAGTTGCTGCCCAAGGTTATGGAGGACCTTCACCTCACGGCAAGAAAGAGTCCACTCAAGATCTTCAAGGTAAAATAGCTAACTCTTACACTTTAATGCATGTGAATGATAATTGTATGACTAGTAGTCCATTGAGTGTGAGTAGTAGCTTACTTATTTATGAGTCTAATGATTCCTTGCCTCTTATTGATGATGTACATATTGTGAGTGTGGATACACTAGTTGATCCTATTGATGACGAAATTGACTCCTCTTGTGAGATCAATTTATGTCCACCTAGTGTTGAAGCCTATATGTTGAATGGAAGTACCTCGTCTTGTGTAATGGGTGTTGATCAACTTGTTCGTGAAAACTGTCCACCACTTGAGTATGTGTGTGATGTGCTTAATAGGACTCAAGTGAGTGAAATATTTGAAAATGTTGGTCAACAAAGTGAGAATGAACCCGAGAGCTCTTCTTGGGGTAATATTGTGTTTGAAACATCCTTGAAACTTGATATTGATCATTTAGAGAGTGAGGAACTTTCTTGTTCCAAATCTGTCCGTGAGGTAGATCACACTCTTTTTAGGTATAATGTCTTGTTTGAAGATGATTTAAACACTCCTAATGAACCTAGTGGAGAAAATGACGGTATAGCTTGCCTTGGAAGCTATAGCCTATATGCTAACCCACTATGGTGTGACAACATTCCTCCTAAAGAGGGAAATCTCTTCTTGGAAGATGAGAGTACTCTTAAGGGTAAGGAATGTGTAGTTGTGGAAGCTACTTCTTCTTCTACTTTGTGTGATTTCATTGTTGAGAGTACTCATGGTGATTATTGGGAAACTAGTAGTGAGTACACACATGAGAGCACCTTAGTAGAAGTCGATTTGAGTGATACCTTTCTCTACTCTCTATTTGATTTGGATGATATGTATGTTATTGTAGAGAGTATGTCATTTAGTTTAGGTGTAGACCACGGGAAAGGGAAGTGTTGTCGAGACCCGTGTCTATGGCCACTTTTCCCATTTGACCCCGGTGCCAAATTTAGAAATGGTGATGTTGGTGCACCAAACTTGTTGCTTGGCCAACATGACAAGCAAAGTATTACTTTTGATGTATCCTATAACCAAATCCTTTGTACATCTTTTATTGAGTTTTTAATATTCCTTTCAAAGGATTCTTGGTTATATCGCAAATATGTGCAACCTTGGCATGTTGAGATGATTTGTTATGCTAACCCTAACCCTCATGCCATGAGGAATTTGTATTTGTTTGTCCTCTCTTCGGTTTTGCAAGGTTTGGATTCGAGGTCGAATCCTTTTCAAGAAGGGGAGGATGATACGAGACAAATGGCCTTCTTATCTTTTGATGACATTTTTGGAGGCCAACACATAGAGACTCAAGACTTGGTCACCTCGAGGAAACAAGAACATGCATGGAGGACCCGTTTTGAGCATAACTTAAAGCAATCTCGCATGTGGAAGATTGCTTGGAGAATTTAAGGTTGAGGACTCACGGTTTTGGGCCTTAATTAAGGGTATTTTGGACATCACACATGGTGGATTTACACCCCATGGCCGCCCCTCTCATTAAGGGCAAAGTAGTCTTTTGTCTTCATTTGTAATATAGTATAAATAGGCCCCTTAGTCTTATTTCTCAGCAGTTTTTTGGATGATGAAGAATTGAAAGAAATATTCTCTCTCTCTTTTGAGAGTGTAACTCCATTAGTTGTAGGACTTGGAAAAGTCATCTTTAGCATAGGGCTTGGAAAAGCCAATATTGATCTTTGTTTGGAAACGGTAGATCTTGAGGCGAGTCATTCCCTTGGTGGTCACCGTAAGAGTGTGGTGTTGCTATCGTAAGTTCTACGGGTCCTTAGATTTAATATATCTTTGGGTTCTTGGGTCTTATTGTAGTTTATGTCTCACTATCTATCTCTACATTATCTTGTAGCCGTGTGTTTGTTGTCTCTTAATAATATTGTTATTGTTCTTCATGTTCTTCATTCTCGTGTTGTTAATCTAGTGTGTTGTCCGCTGAAAATAGGTGTTAATCACCTCATTACATTGTGTTCTTGTTGTAGATCTTGAATCCGAGAGGGGTCATTCAAAGGGTCCTCGGTTCTCTTGAACTTGTGGACTGTTTTGAGTGTTTGTTTTGTGTTTCCGTTGTATTTCTTGTATCAAGAACCTAGGAGATACCGGGGGTATGGAGATCGGGGAAACCGACACCAAGAGAGAGACGTAGGCATCAACACCATCAAGTTGAGCCTACCCATCTTTAAGGGTGAAAGTGATCCCGAGGCCTACTTGACTTGGGAATCGGCTTGTGACAAAGTTTTCCAAGTTAATGACATCTCGGACGAAAAGAAGAGTTGCTACGCTATAGCTCACCTCGAGGGCTATGCCAACACTTGGTGAGAGTATGTTAAACGATTTGGTAATGAATTAATCGATGGACAGCCACCACCTTGGTATCGGTTGAGGTACTTGATGAGACAACGGTACCTTCCCGAGAGATATCGTCATGAGTTGCTTGCTAGGTTATATGGCTTGCGGCAAGGAGGCAAGAGTGTAATGGCCTACTTTGACGAGTTCCAACAACTCATGTTGAAACTTGATCATCGTGGGGAGCAAATCAGCCACGACATCATCCGGTTCAAGTGCGGATTGAACAAAGAGATCTCCACTCATTTGACCCTTCACCGGTTTGAAACCATTGACGGTATATTCCAAGCGGCCCTTGAGATTGAAAGGGAACTTAAGGAGAGATCATCCTTCAAGGCAAGGGTACCAACTCCCTCGGGTTGGACCAAAAATAAGGACCAACCCGCACCTACGAAGCTGCCCGAGTCCAAAACAGTCCCTAAATTTCCCCCGAAACTGGAGGCTCACAAATATCCCAACCCAAAGGGGTTCCAATGCTTCAAGTGCCAAGGTTGGGGGCATAAGGCCAATGAATGTCCGAACCGGCGTAATGTGATCCTACGAGAAGGAAAGGTGTACTACCTTGGTGAGGAGGTGGATTCCGAAAGGGGGGAGGATGAGGCCGAGCCTCAAGATGGAGAGGGAGCTGAAAATGGGCCGAATGATGATGAAGTAGACGGGAGTGAAGATGTTTATCCACAAGAAGGGGAGTGTGTGGTTCCTAACTTTGTGGTTAGACGTGTCATGATTAGTAAGGCGATAGGTGACCCGAGTCAAAGGGAAAATCTATTCCATACTAAGTGTCTTATAAAGGAGAATGTGTGCACCTTGGTGATTGATAGTGGTAGTTGTACAAATGTTGCGAGCCATGCTATGGTAAATTTCTTGAAGCTACCAACTACCCCACACACTAGTCCTTACAAGCTACAATGGTTGAATGATTGTGGTGAATTAAGGGTCACACGGCAATGTGTGATTCGGTTTAAGGTGGGAAACTACCACGATGAGGTACTTTGTGACGTGATCCCAATGCAAGCATGTCACTTATTGTTAGGTAGACCATGGCAATATGATAGGTCTACTAAACACGATGGGAGGACCAACCGGTATACGCTTGAGAAGGATGGCCGAAAGGTCACACTTCATCCTCTTTCACCCTCCCAAGTAAACGAGTGGCATCAAAAGATGAGAGAGTTGAAGGGAAAGGGGAAGGAATCCGGGAAGGGAGAAAAGGGGGGGAGTGCCGTAGGTGAGGAAGTCGGGACATCCGAGGCTGTCCCAACGACAAAGGAGATGGAAAATGTGGTGATGTTGGCTAGGAGGAAAGAACTCTTCGTGGATCATGATGAAAACAAGCCGATGCTACTCTTGGCCCATTGTTTTAATACTAACCCCACTAATTCTTCCATTTCCCCTTTGATTTCTTATGTGTTGCAGGAGTATGAAGATGTATTTCCTCAAGAACTTCCGCAAGGATTGCCCCCACTTCGGGGAATTGAGCACCAAATTGATTTGGTGCCGGGTTCACAACTTCCAAACAAACCGGCCTATAGGAGCAATCCCATGGACACTAAGGAGCTTGAAAGACAAGTTGAGGAGCTGCTCAACAAGGGATACATCAAGGAAAGCATGAGTCCGTGTGCTGTTCCGGTGCTTTTGGTACCAAAGAAGGACGAAACTTGGCGTATGTGCATCGATTGTAGAGCCATCAACAAAATCACTATAAGGTATCGTCATCCAATCCCTAGACTAGATGATATGTTAGATGAGCTCCACGGATCTTGTTTGTTTTCTAAAGTGGACCTTAGGAGTGGCTATCACCAGATTCGCATGCAACCCGGTGATGAGTGGAAGACCGCATTCAAGACCAAATTCGGTCTATATGAGTGGCTGGTCATGCCCTTCGGCCTTACCAATGCTCCTAGTACCTTTATGAGGCTAATGAATCATGTAATGAAGCCTTATATTGGAAAATTTGTGGTGGTTTACTTTGATGATGTGTTGGTATATAGTAAATCTATTGATGATCATGTAATGCATTTGAGATGTGTGTTTGATGTGCTCCGAAAGGAGAAGCTGTATGCCAACATGGAGAAGTGTTCTTTTGGTGTTGATAAGATTATATTCTTGGGTTTTGTCGTGAGCTCAAGGGGTGTGGAAGTGGACGATTCCAAGATAGACTCTATTCGAAGTTGGCCGACCCCTAAAACTATTGGAGAAATCCGAAGTTTCCACGGGTTGGCAAGCTTCTATAGGAGGTTTGTCAAAGGATTTAGTTCCATAGCAGCCCCCTTAACCGAGGTAATTAGAAAAGACGGACCCTTTAAATGGGGTGATGAGCAAGCAAGGCTTTTGAGGCCTTGAAAGCTACGCTCATCTCGGCGCCTTTATTGCAATTGCCCGATTTTGATAAGATGTTTGAAGTAGAGTGTGATGCTAGTAAGGTTGGCATCGGGGCTGTTTTGATGCAAGAAGGTAAGCCCGTTGCTTATTTCAGTGAAAAGCTCAAAGGGGCAACTCTTAATTACTCAACTTATGATTTGGAGTTGTACGCCCTTGTTAGAGCTTTGGGAAATTGGCAACATTATTTGTGGCCTAAGGAGTTTGTGATACGAACGGATCATGAGTCGTTGAAACACCTTAAGAGCCAAGACAAGTTGAATAGGCGTCATGCTAAGTGGATTGAGTTCATCGAGACTTTCCCTTATGTAATTCATTATAAAAGGGGAAAGGAAAATGTTGTTGCCGATGCCTTGTCTAGGAAGCATGTGCTTGTTGCTACCTTGTCTTCGAAATTGATGGGTTTTGAGAGTTTGCGGTTGTTGTATCCCGAGGATCCTACCTTTGCTCCTATCTTTAGGGAATGCGAAGAGTGGGGAAGGGACCGTTGGCTTAAGGAGAGTGACCATTCCTCCTACTCTCGGTTCGATGGGTATTTGTTCAAAGGGAGGCGGTTGTGTGTTCCTTCTAGTTCTTGGAGGGAATTATTTGTGAGGGAGGCCCATGACGGAGGCCTCATGGGGCACTTTGGGGTAGACAAGACCCTCGGAATCTTAGAGGAGAACTTCTATTGGCCAAAAATGCGCAAAGACGTCACTAAAATTTGTAGTCAATGCGTGGCCTGCCGGAGTGCGAAATCTCGTCTCCTACCTCAAGGATTGTACACCCCACTCCCTACTCCCCTTAGACCTTGGTTGGACATTTCGATGGATTTTGTTTTGGGGCTGCCAAGGACTAGAAAGGGCCGAGATAGCATTTTTGTTATTGTTGATAGATTCTCTAAAATGGCTCATTTTATTCCATGTGCTAAAACCGAGGATGCTCGTAGTGTAGCTTCATTATTTGTTGAACATGTTGTAAAGCTTCACGGGGTACCGAGGACTATTGTGAGCGATAGGGACTCCAAGTTCCTAAGTCTCTTTTGGAAGTCCATGTGGGGTAGGCTTGGAACGAAGTTGCTTTTCTCCACGTCTTGCCACCCACAAACCGATGGCCAAACGGAGGTAGTAAATAGAACCTTGGGGTCTATGCTACGTTCTATGGTTAAAGGTAAACTGACTTCATGGGAAGATCACCTACCCTTGGTGGAGTTTGCATACAACCGGGTAATACATTCGAGCACGGGAATGACTCCCTTTGAATGTGTTTACGGCCTCAATCCCCTTACCCCTTTAGATCTCACTCCTTTGTCTAGTGATCTCATGACCAGCTTAGATGGAAATAAAAGAGCCGAAGCAATGAAGAAAATGCATGAGACGGTGCGGCTCAAGCTTGAAAAGAAGAACCAAGAGGTTGCAAAAAGGGTAAACAAAGGGAGAAGAAGGCTTGTGCTTGAACCCGGAGATTGGGTGTGGGTGCATCTTCGAAAGGATCGGTTTCCAGCTCAAAGGAAGTCCAAATTGCTGCCAAGGGGTGATGGTCCTTTCCAAGTACTTGAGAGAATCAATGACAACGCCTACAAGATCGACCTTCCACCGGAATATCAAGTGCACAACACTTTCAACGTTGGTGATCTCTCCCTCGTTGATGCGGTTGAAGATGACCAAATGCTGAATTTGAGGTCAAATTCCTCTCAAGATGGAGAGGATGATACGGTTGGGACAGCCTCCACACGTACACGGCCTTTCACACGAAGCCAAGCTCGGGAATTACAAAAACTCCAAGCTTTGTTCATGCAAATGGCCGTGTGTGAGTTGGTGATTGAACCAACCAAGGACCTAAACGTTTTTATGTGTGAAGAGGGGTCCTAATGTGTAATAAACTACTCTTCAAGGATGGCACATGAAACAAGGGCGGATGGGTCATTTTGCCCCTTTTGTTTGTAGTATAAATAGAACATGTTAGAGAGTTAGACTTCACTTTTTGAAATCTGATTTTTGTAACCTAAACACTAAACATTTCTCTCTCTCTTTTCCTCTCTTGGAGCCGCCACCAATCTCTCACAAGTAGAGGGGTACTTGTGTTGTCTCTTTGGCTAGAAACAAGGGGTTTGAGGTCTTTGAGTGCCTCTTGGTCCTCGTAAGAACTTGGTGTTTACATTCATTAGACTTAGGGTCCTCTCTTGATGTTAGGGTTCTTAGTATCTTGAATGTTATATGTCAAGTTATCTATCTTTTCTTTATCTTGTGGTTGTTGTTGATTTTGTTATCTTAAAGTCTAGTGAAGCCGTGTGGGGCTATTTTCGATTCACTAGCATTGTTGTTCATCTTGTTGTTCTCGTGTTGTTGAGCTGAAAAACTGAAATTTAAGCTTGTTGTTCTTGTGTTGTTGGACTGAAATTCGAGCCAACTTGTAGTTCTTGGTGTTGTTGGTTTGATCTTGTATCACATTATCTATCACTTTGTTATAGGATAATGATACGGGTGTACAAAGCTGTCCAATACGTTCTCGACCATTCACACGAAGCCAAGCTCGGGAGTTACAAAAACTACAAGCCATATTCATGCAAATGGCTGCGTGTGAGTTGGTACTTGATCCGCCAAAGAGCTTCAATGTTTTTAAGTGTGAAAATGAGCCTTGAAGTGTAATAAATTACACTCTAAGGGCACCCCATGACTGAAGGGTAGGAAGGTCATTTGTCCAATTTGACCTCAAATTCAGCATTTGGTCATCCTCAACCGCATCCACTAGAGAAAGATCACACACGTTGAAAGTGTTGGGCACTTGGTATTCCGGGGGAAGGTCAATCTTGTAGGCATTATCATTGATCCGTTCAAGTACTTGGAATGGACCATCACCTCTTGGCATCAATTTGGACTTTCTTTGAGATGGAAACCTATCCTTTCTAAGGTGAACCCACACCCAATCTCCCGGTTCAAGAATGAGTTTCTTTCTCCCCTTGTTGACACTCCTTGCAATGTCTTGATTTTTCTTCTCAAGTCGAAGCCGCACCTTCTCATGTAACTTCTTCATCGAATCTGCCCGCTTGCTTCCATCTAAGCTAATCATAACATCACTAGGCAAAGGAGTTAAATCCAAAGGAGTAAGGGGGTTGAGGCCATATATGCACTCAAAGGGAGTCATTCCCGTACTTGAGTGTATGACATGGTTATATGCAAACTCAATCAATGGTAGGTGTTCCTCCCAAGAAGTCAATTTTCGAACTTTCAGATTTCAGTTTTTTTTTTTTTTTGTAGTTTTCAAGTCTCAAGCCCAAGATTGATCTTGTTAGAACAAAATCAAAGATGGCTTTGATACCAAATGATACACTACTAACTTGGAGCATATCAAATCTGCCACAAAATCAGTCCAAACACACTACAATTCCGAGAGCTTGAAGATAACAACTCCAATATGTGAAGACAACAACAATCACGAAATTTTGAAGGAATACCAACACCAAAACAGTAGCTACACAAGGAGAATAAGAAGATAACAATAACATTAAACAATGGTTCAACAACACAAGATTTCGTAGTACAATGTTAACAACAAGAAGAACAAATGGTAGTAACTATAGTGAATCGAAAATCAGCCCCACACGGCTTCACTAAGTTACTACAAAGTTTCAAGTGTACAAAATGAAAGATAGTAACTTGACACAAAGATATCTTAGAATCTATGAACCCTAACTTGAAGATAGGACCCTAATACCAAAAGATTTCAGTACCAAGTTCTTACTTAGACCAAGAGGAACTCATGAACCTCAAGATCTCAAGTTTCTAGCCAAGAAACAACACAAGTGTAACTACACTTGTTGGACAGATTTCAGGTTCTACTCTCAAGAACAAGAGAGAGAGAAATATTCAATGTTACAAGACTTGTTGTTGTGAAATATGAAGAATGAACTAAGTGCTGAAAATAACCCTAATAGCATCTATTTATATTACACACAAAATGAAGGACAAATAACCCTCCTACCCTTCAGTCATGAGGTGCCCTTAGAGTGTAATTTATTACACTTTAAGGCTCATTTTCACACTTAAAAACATTGAAGCTCTTTGGCGGATCAAGTACCAACTCACACGCAGCCATTTGCATGAATATGGCTTGTAGTTTTTGTAACTCCCGAGCTTGGCTTCGTGTGAATGGTCAACCGTGGGTGGGGCAGTAGGGATTTTCGGGACTGCCTCAATGTCAAATGGGCAAGAAAACATGGTGATGTTGGCTAGAAAGAACGAACTCTTCTTGGATTATGATGTGGACATGCCTATGCTTATTTTGGCTCATTGTTTTAATACTAACCCTACTAGTTCTTCTATTTCTCCTTTGATTTCTTATGTGTTGCAGGATTATGAAGATGTATTTCTCAGAGAACTTCCGCAAGGATTGCCCCTGCTTCGGGGAATTGAGCATCAAATTGACTTTGTGCCGGGCTCACAATTGCCAAATAAGTCAGCTTACAGAAGCAACCCTACGGACACCAAAGAATTGCAGCGTCAAGTTGAGGAACTCCTATACAAAGGGTATATCAAGGAGAGCATGAGTCCGTGCGCGGTTCCGGTGCTACTAGTGCCTAAGAAAGATGGAACATGGCATATGTGTGTAGACTGCCGAGCCATCAATAAGATTACGGTAAAATATCGTCACCCTATCCCTAGGTTAGATGATATGCTTGATGAATTGAATGGTTCGTGTTTATTTTCCAAGATTGATTTAAGGAGTGGCTATCACCAAATAAGAATGCAACCCGGTGATGAATGGAAAACTGCCTTCAAGACTAAATTTGGTCTCTATGAATGAATGGTTATGCCATTCGGCCTAACAAATGCTCCAAGTACTTTCATGAGGCTAATGAATCATGTGATGAAGCCATTTATTGGAAAGTTTGTTGTTGTTTACTTTGATGATGTCTTGGTCTATAGTAAGTCAATTGATGAGCATGTGATGCATTTACAATATGTGTTTGATGTCCTTAGAAAGGAAAGGTTGTATGCAAATCTGGAGAAGTGCTCTTTTGAAAGAAGACGTCCAGATCTGGAGATGTCCTTAGAAAGGAAAGGAAAGGTTGTATGCAAATCTGGAGAAGTGCTCTTTTGGTGTTAATGAAGTTGTTTTCTTGGGTTTTGTTGTTAGTTCAAGAGGGGTCGAAGTGGATGAATCCAAGATAGATGATATCAAAAATTGGCCAACCCCACAAACCATTAGCGAAGTAAAAAGCTTCCACGGGTTAGCTAGTTTTTATAGAAGGTTTGTCAAAGGATTCAGCACCATAGCCGCTCCTTTGACCGCGATCATTCGAAAAGACCAACCCTTCAAGTGGGGTGAAGAGCAAGCTAAGGCTTTTGAAACCTATAAAGCTATGCTCGTTTCCGCGCCTTTATTACAATTGCCCAACTTTGATAAGACATTCGAAGTTGAGTGCGATGCTAGTAAAGTGGGCATAGGGGCTGTTTTGATGCAAGATTTAAACACGAACCAAACCCACCACTACAAGGCTGCTCGAGCCCAAAACAGTCCACAAAATTCCTCTAAAACAAAAGTTCACAAGTATCCAAACCCAAAAGGATTCCAATGTTTCAAGTGCCAAGGTTGGGGACATAAATCCAATGAATGTCCAAATCGACGGAACGTGATACTGCGGGAAGGAGATTGTATTACCTTGGTAAGGAGGTGGGTCTTGAAAAAGAGGAGGATGAGGCCGAGCCTCAAGATGGAGAGGAAACTGGAAATAGGCCACTTGATGATGATGATGATGGTGAAGTTATTTACCCACAAGAAGGGGAGTGTGTTGTTCCAAACTTTGTAGTTAGATGCGCTATGATTAGTAAGGCAATAGACGACCCTAGCCAAAGGGAAAATCTATTCCATACTAAATGCCTTGTGAAGGGGAATGTGTGCACTTTGGTGATTGATAATGGTAGTTGTGCGAATGTCGTTAGTGTCGCTATGGTGAACTTTCTAAAATTACCAACTACACTTCATACTAGCCCTTACAAGTTGCAATGGTTGAATGAATGCGGTGAATTGAAGGTCATGAGGCAATGTGTGATACGGTTTAAGGTAGGGAACTACCAAGACGAAGTGCTTTGTGATGTGATACCAATGCAAGCATGTCATTTGTAGTTAGGTAGACCTTGGCAATATGATAGGTCTACCAAACATAATGGGAGGACCAACTGATATTCACTGTAGGAGGATGGTCGAAAGGTCACTCTTTATCCTCTTTTGCCATCACAAGTGAATGAATTACATCAAAAGATGGGGGAGTTGAAGGAGAAGGGAAAGAAACCCAAAAATGGTGAAAAGGAGGAGAAAACCGTGGGTGGGGCAGTAAGGATTTTCGGGACTGCCTCAACGTCAAATGGGCAAGAAAACATGGTGATGTTGGCTAGAAAGAAGGAACTAGCCTTGAAGTGTAATAAATTACACTCTAAGGGCACCCCATGACTGAAGGGTAGGAAGGTCATTTGTCCTTCATTTTGTGTGTAATATAAATAGATGCTATTAGGGTTATTTTCAGCACTTAGTTCATTCTTCATATTTCACAACAACAAGTCTTGTAACATTGAATATTTCTCTCTCTCTTGTTCTTGAGAGTAGAACCTGAAATCTGTCCAACAAGTGTAGTTACACTTGTGTTGTTTCTTGGCTAGAAACTTGAGATCTTGAGGTTCATGAGTTCCTCTTGGTATAAGTAAGAACTTGGTACTGAAATCTTTTGGTCTTAGGGTCCTATCTTTAAGTTAGGGTTCATAGATTCTAAGATATCTTTGTGTCAAGTTACTATCTTTCATTTTGTACTCTTGAAACTTTGTAGTAACTTAGTGAAGACGTGTGGGGCTGATTTTCGATTCACTATAGTTACTACCATTTGTTGTTCTTGTTGTTAACATTGTATTCTTTGTAATCTATCATCTTGTGTGGTTGAACCATTATTTAATGTTATTGTTATCTTCTTGTTCTCCTTGTGGAGCTACTGTTTTGGTGTTGGTATTCCTTCAAAATTTTGTGATTGTTGTTGTCTTCATATATTGGAGTTGTTATCTTCAAGCTCTCGGAATTGTAGTGTGTTTGGACTGATTTTGTGGCAGATTTGATACGCTCCAAGTTAGTAGTGTGTCAGATAACCTCGGAAACTTGCTTGATGGAACAATTGTACGATTCATGCCAAAGAGTGTGAAATAGAGTATGCCTTACATACCTGGTTATTTGACTCTGAAACTAATCCGACTTGACTTCCCGCCTTTTAGATTACTTATCTACAATAGAATATATGGTAAACTAGTATTAGTAACCAATCAACACATTTGAGATACTTAATTTCACCCAAAACAGTAACCGGGCAGCAACTATTACTCTATCAAACAAGGGTGTTATTTTAACCCTTTTTTTCCTCCAATTGTGCATACCATATAGGTTCTTATAAGGTTCACCAAAACCACCTCGACTTCATTACACGTTCCAAACAATACACAAAATAGATTGGGCAGCAAGCATTAGTTCGGTGGTGCATCACCACATCTCTCTTCTATAATTCATTACAAACTCATCACACCTTTATCCAACTTCAACCTGGCAGCCCATAACATATACATACAAAACAGTCCACAAATTGATGGGTTTTGAGAGCTTGCGGTTGTTGTATCCCGAGGATCCTACCTTTGCTCCTATTTTTAGGGAATGTGAAGAGTGGGGAAGGGACCGTTGGCTTAAGGAGAATGACCATTCCTCCTACTCTCGGTTCGATGGGTATTTGTTCAAAGGGAGGAGGTTGTGTGTTCCTTCTAGTTCTTGGAGGGAATTATTTGTGAGGGAGGCCCATGACGGAGGCCTCATGGGGCACTTTGGGGTAGACAAGACCTTCGGAATCTTAGAGGAGAACTTCTATTGGCCCAAAATGCACAAAGACGTCACTAAAATTTGTAGTCAATGCGTGGCCTGCCGGAGTGCGAAATCTCGTCTCCTACCTCAAGGATTATACACCCCACTCCCTACTCCCCTTAGACCTTGGTTGGACATTTCGATGGATTTTGTTTTGGGGCTGCCAAGGACTAGAAAGGGCCGAGATAGCATTTTTGTTATTGTTGATAGATTCTCTAAAATGGCTCATTTTATTCCATGTGCTAAAACCGAGGATGCTCGTAGTGTAGCTTCATTATTTGTTGAACATGTTGTAAAGCTTCACGGGGTACCGAGGACTATTGTGAGCGATAGGGACTCCAAGTTCCTAAGTCTCTTTTGGAAGTCCATGTGGGGTAGGCTTGGAACGAAGTTACTTTTCTCCACGTCTTGCCACCCACAAACCGATGGCCAAACGGAGGTAGTAAATAGAACCTTAGGGTCTATGCTACGTTCTATGGTTAAAGGTAAACTGACTTCATGGGAAGATCACCTACCCTTGGTGGAATTTGCATACAACCGGGTAATACATTCGAGCACGGGAATAACTCCCTTTGAATGTGTTTACGGCCTGAATCCCCTTACCCCTTTAGATCTCACTCCTTTGTCTAGTGATCTCATGACCAGCTTAGATGGAAATAAAAGAGCCGAGGCAATGAAGAAAATGCATGAGACGGTGCGGATCAAGCTTGAAAAGAAGAACCAAGAGGTTGCAAAAAGGGTAAACAAAGGGAGAAGAAGGCTTGTGCTTGAACCCGGAGATTGGGTGTGGGTGCATCTTCGAAAGGATCGGTTTCCAGCTCAAAGGAAGTCCAAATTGCTGCCAAGGGGTGATGGTCCGTTCCAAGTACTTGAGAGAATCAATGACAACGCCTACAAGATTGACCTTCCACCGGAATATCAAGTGCACAACACTTTCAACGTTGGTGATCTCTCCCTCGTGGATGCGGTTGAAGATGACCAAATGCTGAATTTGAGGTCAAATTCCTCTCAAGATGGAGAGGATGATACGGTTGGGGCAGCCTCCACAGGTACACGGCCTTTCACACGAAGCCAAGCTCGGGAATTACAAGAACTCCAAGCTTTGTTCATGCAAATGGCCGTGTGTGAGTTGGTGATTGAACCAACCAAGGACCTAAACGTTTTTATGTGTGAAGAGAGGTCTTAATGTGTAATAAACTACTCTTCAAGGTTGGCACAAGAAGCAAGGGCGGATGGGTCATTTTACCCCTTTTGTTTGTAGTATAAATAGAACATGTTGGAAAGTTATTTCTTAGTTTTTGGAATGCTGATTTTGTAACCTAAAAACACTAAACATTTCTCTCTCTCTTCCACTCTTAGAAGCCGCCCCTATTATCTCACAAGTAGAGGGATACTTGTGTTGTCTCTTTGGCTAGAAACAAGGGTTTTGAGGTCGTTGAGTGCCTCTTGGTCCTCGTAAGAACTTGGTGTTTATATTCATTAGACTTAGGGTCCTCTCTTGATGTAGGGTTCTTAGTTTCTTGAATGTTATATGTCAAGTTATCTATCTTTCTTTATCTTGTTGTTGTTGTTGATTTTGTTATCTTCAAGTCTAGTGAAGCCGTGTGGGGCTCTTTTCGATTCACTAGCATTGTTATCTATCTTGTTGTCCTTGTGTTGTTGGACTGAAAAACCGAAACTTAAACTTGTTGTTCTTGTGTTGTTGGACTGAAATCCGAGCCTACTTGAAGCTCTTGGTGTTGTTGGTTTGATTTTGTATCAGTCTTGGAGGGAAAACATAAATCTTGAAATAAGAAAAGTACCTTGTCCCACAACACTAGGTTCTTGAAATAAGAAAAAGGTAACACTAGGTTCTTGAAATAAGAAAAAAGTTGCTGAAAAGTAGAAGCCTAGTCTAAGAAATGATGGGTTCAAGGCTTCTCACAACATGCTTTACAATTTTCAGCTTCAACTCTTGAATTTATATCACACTTTTTGGTTGTCGAAAGTTGTAAGAAAAGATGAAGAACTTGATGAACACCACAACAACCTTCAAGAACTCAACAACAACTTCTTCAAAACACAACACAACACCACCAATTGTCAACAACAAGTAACAACAAACAGCCAGCCACAAGGCACCACAACTATGGTCAATATTATAAGCTCAATCTTTAGATCATGACACCTTTAGTGTTGGTGAGAAAGAAACCAACACTAGAAACACTCTATACATGAAAAATACTACAAGATCTAGCCAAAAAAAAAAAGAAAATCTCGGCCCATACAACAACATATCACAATTTTTTGCCAAGAACACAAAGGTAGCAGATTTGACTATTTCTGAAATTTTCAGATTTCAGTTTTTTTTTTTTTTTGTAGTTTTCAAGTCTCAAGCCCAAGATTGATCTTGTTAGAACAAAATCAAAGATGGCTCTGATACCAAATGATACACTACTAACTTGGAGCGTATCAAATCTTCCACAAAATCAGTCCAAACACACTACAATTCCGAGAGCTTGAAGATAACAACTCCAATATGTGAAGACAACAACAATCACGAAATTTTGAAGAAATACCAACACCAAAACAGTAGCATTAAACAATGGTTCAACAACACAAGATGATAGATTACAAGAGTACAATGTTAACAACAAGAACAACAAATGGTAGTAACTATAGTGAATCGAAAATCAGCCCCACACGGCTTCACTAAGTTTCTACAAAGTTTCAAGAGTACAAAATGAAAGATAGTAACTTGACACAAAGATATCTTGGAATCTATGAACCCTAACTTGAAGATAGGACCCTAAGACCAAAAGATTTCAGTACCAAGTTCTTACTTAGACCAAGAGGAACTCATGAACCTCAAGATCTCAAGTTTCTAGCCAAGAAACAACACAAGTGTAACTACACTTGTTGGACAGATTTCAGGTTCTACTCTCAAGAACAAGAGAGAGAGAAATATTCAATGTTACAAGACTTGTTGTTGTGAAATATGAAGAATGAACTAAGTGCTGAAAATAACCCTAATAGCATCTATTTATATTACACACAAAATGAAGGAAAAATGACCTTCCTACCCTTCAGTCATGGGGTGCCCTTAGAGTGTAGTTTATTATACTTCAAGGTTTATTTTCACACTTAAAAACGTTGAAGCTCTTTGGCGGATCAAGTACCAACTCACACGCAGCCATTTGCATGAATATGGCTTGTAGTTTTTGTAACTCCCGAGCTTGGCTTCGTGTGAATGGTCGAGAACGTATTGGACAGCTTTGTACACCCGTATCATCCTCTCCATCTTGAGAGGAATTTGACCTCAAATTCAGAATTTGGTCATCCTCAACCGCATCCACTAGAGAAAGATCACACACGTTGAAAGTGTTGTGCACTTGGTATTCCGGGGGAAGGTCAATCTTGTAGGCATTATCATTGATCCGCTCAAGTACTTGGAATGGACCATCGCCTCTTGGCATCAATTTGGACTTTCTTTGAGATGAAAACCTATCCTTTCTAAGGTGAACCCACACCCAATCTCCCGGTTCAAGAATGAGTTTCTTTCTCCCCTTGTTGACTCTCCTTGCAATGTCTTGATTTTTCTTCTCAAGTCGAAGCCGCACCTTCTCATGTAACTTTTTCATCGAATCAGCCCGCTTGCTTCCATCTAAGCTAATCATAACATCACTAGGCAAAGGAGTTAAATCCAAAGGGGTAAGGGGGTTGAGGCCATATATGCACTCAAAGGGAGTCATTCCCGTACTTGAGTGTATGACACGGTTATATGCAAACTCAATCAATGGTAAGTGTTCCTCCCAAGAAGTCAATTTTCCTTTTACCATGGAACGTAGCATAGCACCCAAAGTCCTATTTACTACTTCCGTTTGACCATCAATTTATGGGTGGCAAGATGTAGAGAATAACAACTTGGTTCCAAGCCTACCCCACATGGATTTCCAAAAGTGACTTAGGAACTTAGAGTCCCTATCACTCACAATGGTCCTCGGAACACCATGCAACTTGACAACATTATCAACAAACAAAGAGGCCACACTAGGTGCATCATCACATTTAAAGCAAGGAATAAAGTGTGCCATCTTAGAAAACCGATCGACCACAACAAAGATACTGTCCTGACCTCGTCTAGTCCTAGGCAACCCTAACACGAAATCCATAGATATGTCAAGCCAAGGGCGTAAAGGAGTAGGCAGCGGGGTGTACAACCCATGAGGTAGGAGCCGCGATTTGGCTCCTTTGCAATCTATGCATTGGCCACAAATCTTGGCCACATCCTTGTGCATTTTTGGCCAATAGAATTTCTCCTCCAATATTCCAAGGGTCTTTTCGATCCCAAAGTGACCCATTAGACCGCCATTGTGTGCTTCCCTCACAAATAACTCTCTCCAAGAACTGGAGGGTACACACAATCGTCTACCTTTAAACAAGTATCCATCAAACTTGGTATAAGGATTTGAACCCCTAGACGAATCCCACTTGTCCCTACCTATTTCTTCGCATTCCCTAAAGATAGGAGCAAAGTGAGGGTCCTCGAGATACAATTCTTTCAAACTCTCAAAACCAATTAATTTAGAAGATAATGTTGACACAAGAACATGTTTTCTAGACAAAGCATCGGCTACTACGTTGTCCTTACCCTTTTTGTATTGAATAACATAAGGGAAGGTTTCAAGAAACTCAATCCATTTTGCATGCCGCTTGTTAAGCTTGTCTTGTGCCCGAAGATGCTTCAAGGATTCATGGTCCGTTCGGATCACGAACTCCTTGGGCCACAAATAGTGCTGCCAAGTGGCCAAAGCTCAAATCAAGGCATACAACTCTAGATCGTACGTGGAGTAGTTTAGAGTTGCTCCTTTGAGCTTTTCGCTAAAATAAGCAATGGGTTTTAAATCTTGCATCAAAACAGCCCCTATGCCCACTTTACTAGCATCGCACTCAACTTCAAATATCTTATCAAAGTTGGGCAATTGTAATAAAGGCGCGGAAACGAGCATAGCTTTCAAGGTTTCAAAAGCCTTAGCTTGCTCTTCACCCCACTTGAAGGGTTGGTCTTTTCGAATGACCGCGGTTAAAGGAGCGGCTATGGTGCTGAATCCTTTGACAAACCTTCTATAAAAACTAGCTAACCCGTGGAAGCTTCTTACTTCACTAATGGTTTGTGGGGTTGGCCAATTTTTGATAGCATCTATCTTGGATTCATCCACTTCAACCCCTCTTGAACTAACAACAAAACCCAAGAAAACAACTTCATTAACACCAAAAGAGCACTTCTCCAAATTTGCATACAACCTTTCCTTTCTAAGGACATCAAACACACATTGTAAATGCATCACATGCTCATCAATTGACTTACTATAGACCAAGACATCATCAAAGTAAACAACAACAAACTTTCCAATAAATGGCTTCATCACATGATTCATTAGCCTCATGAAAGTACTTGGAGCATTTGTTAGGCCGAATGGCATAACCATCCATTCATAGAGACCAAATTTAGTCTTGAAGGCGGTTTTCCATTCATCACCGGGTTGCATTCTTATTTGGTGATAGCCACTCCTTAAATCAATCTTGGAAAATAAACACGAACCATTCAATTCATCAAGCATATCATCTAACCTAGGGATAGGGTGACGATATTTTACCGTAATCTTATTGATGGCTCGACAGTCCACACACATACGCCATGTTCCGTCTTTCTTAGGCACCAGTAGCACAGGAACCGCGCACGGACTCATGCTCTCCTTGATATACCCTTTGTTGAGGAGTTCCTCAACTTGACGCTGCAATTCTTTGGTGTCCGTAGGGTTGCTTCTGTAAGCCGGCTTATTTGGCAATTGTGAGCCCGGCACAAAGTCAATTTGATGCTCAATTCCCCGAAGCGGGGGCAATCCTTGCGGGAGTTCTTTGGGAAATACATCTTCATAATCCTGCAACACACAAGAAATCAAAGGAGAAATAGAAGAATTAGTGGGGTTAGTATTAAAACAATGAGCCAAAAGAAGCATCGGCATGTCCACATCATAATCCAAGAAGAGTTCCTTCTTTCTAGCCAACATCACCATGTTTTCTTGCCCATTTGATGTTGAGGCAGTCCCGGAAATCCCTACTGCCCCACCCACGGTTTTCCCCTCCTTTTCACCACTTTCGGGTTTCTTTCCCTTCTCCTTCAACTCCCTCATCTTTTGATGTAATTCATTCACTTGTGATGGCAAAAGAGGATAAAGAGTGACCTTTCGACCATCCTTCTCAAGTGAATATCGGTTGGTCCTCCCATCATGTTTGGTAGACCTATCATATTGCCAAGGTCTACCTAACAACAAATGACATGCTTGCATTGGTATCACATCACAAAGCACTTCGTCTTGGTAGTTCCCTACCTTAAACCATATCACACATTGCCTCATGACCTTTAATTCACCGCATTCGTTCAACCATTGCAACTTGTAAGGGCTAGTATGAAGTGTAGTTGGTAATTTCAGAAAGTTCACCATAGCGACACTAACGACATTCGCACAACTACCACTATCAATCACCAAAGTGCACACATTCCCCTTTACAAGGCATTTAGTATGGAATAGATTTTCCCTTTGGCTAGGGTCGTCTATTGCCTTACTAATCATAGCGCGTCTAACTACAAAGTTTGGAATAACACACTCCCCTTCTTGTGGGTAAATAACTTCACCATCATCATCATCATCATCATCAAGTGGCCTATTTCCAGTTTCCTCTCCATCTTGAGGCTCGGCCTCATCCTCCTCTTTTTCAAGACCCACCTCCTCACCAAGGTAATACAATTTCCCTTCCCATAGTATCACGTTGCGTCGATTTGGACATTCATTAGATTTATGTCCCCAACCTTGGCACTTGAAACATTGGAATCCTTTTGGGTTTGGATACTTGTGAACTTCTTGTTTTAGAGGAATTTTGTGGACTGTTTTGGGCTCGGGCAGCCTTGTAGTCGCGGGTTGGTCCTTGTTTTTGGGCCAACCAGAAGAGGATTGAACCACGTCCTTGCTTCTAGGCCAACCCGAGATGGATTGTCCCCTTGCCTTGAGCGACGACCTCTCTTTAAGCTCCCTTTCAATCTCAAGAGCCGCTTGGAAAATACCTTCAACGGTATCAAATTTGTGAAGCATCAAATGAGTGGAGATCTCTTTGTTCAACCCACACTTGAACCGGATGATGTCATGACTGATTTGTTCCCCACGATGATCAAGCTTCAACATGAGTTGTTGAAACTCATCATAATATGCCATCACACTTTTATTGCCTTGACGTAAGTTGTATAATCTAGCAAGTAATTCATGGCGATAACTCTCGGGAAGGTACCGTTGCCTCATCAAGTACCTTAACCGAAACCAAGGTGGTGGCTGCCCATCAACTAATTCATCACCAAAACGCTTTACGTACTCCCACCAAGTGTTGGCATAACCCTCAAAATGAGCTATGGCATAACAACTTTTCTTTTCTTCCGAGATATCATTAACTTGAAAAACTTTGTCAAAAGCTGATTCCCATGCTAAGTAGGCCTCGGGGTCACTTTCACCTTTAAAGATAGGTAAGCTCAATTTGATGATATTTATGCCTACGTCTCTTTCTTGGTGTCGATTTCCCCTTTATCCATACCCTCGGTACCTCCTTGGATCAACACGTCCCCTTCTTAGCTCCTCCTCTCTCATGTAAGCATCATCAAAGGCTCCATATCCATCATACTCCTCTCTACCATGTTCCTCAAAGTGAGCTGGTCGGTTTTGGTGATTTGGAATCTGATTTGGAGGCATTGGGAGTTGTGGAGGTGGTGGTCTTTGATTTGGTGGAGTTTGGTAAGGTACATTCAGATTTTGTGGAGGTAATGGATGGCTACATCCTTCTTGTGGAATTGGAGGAGTTTGGGAATGGCGTGGTCTATTCACTTCTTGGTTTGGAGGGAAAGTAATGGTATGATTTGTGGCATTTAGTGGGGCTAGAGGTGGATTCATTATTTGGTGCAATGTTTCTGGTGAGATAGTTGTGGATGAAGTTCTTTCATGCCCACTTGAAGGAATATGATGAGGAGTGGATGGACGAGAGTTCCTTTGACTCTCCACTTGCTCCAATCTCCCACTTATCGTAGTCAAATCTCCCCTCATTGCCCCAACTTCCGTGTTCAACCTCTCTAAACTTCTGGTAATGGCCTCAAGTGTGGCCTTCATAGTGTCTTGTTCAGTAGTACCCCCACTTTCGGATGTTCTTCCTTCCATGTCAAGGTGTTACCTACACAATCAGCAAACAAGTTAGCGTTAAACCTCTCCTCACTCACACTTGAGCTCCACAAATGTTGTAGATTGGCTAGTAACCGTGAATCCTTAAGATATGAGTAAAGCTCTTGTCCGGAGTGGATTCTTGTTTGAAACTCAAAGAATTCTCGACGGACTGGAGTTAAGAAGTTACAACGTATTCAAAAGAATAAAAGCACCCAACTAAACGTGGACACGAACAAGAGAATTCAAAAGGACTAATTGACAACCTAGTAGGAGTGTACTAGCATGTTAATTAGTTCTAGAACCAAGTAATGAAACTAAGAATCAACAATTAGAAACTAGAAAACCTAAATTTGAGCTTATTAATGACGTGAACAGTAGCCAATGGGTGACGTGAACAGTAGCAAATGGGTGATGTGGCAGCATGCAATTGGTCTTGGTCCCACACAATTTAAGCACCAATTCTGAAATTTAAATCTTTACACAATTTGGAAAGGATGACAATTGGTCTTTGATACGGTTGGGGCAGCCTCCACAGGTACATGGCCTTTCACACGAAGCCAAGCTCGGGAATTACAAGAACTCCAAGCTTTGTTCATGCAAATGGCCGTGTGTGAGTTGGTGATTGAACCAACCAAGGACCTAAACGTTTTTATGTGTGAAGAGAGGTCTTAATGTGTAATAAACTACTCTTCAAGGTTGGCACAAGAAGCAAGGGCGGATGGGTCATTTTACCCCTTTTGTTTGTAGTATAAATAGAACATGTTGGAGAGTTATTTCTTAGTTTTTGGAATGCTGATTTTGTAACCTAAAAACACTAAACATTTCTCTCTCTCTTCCACTCTTAGAAGCCGCCCCTATTATCTCACAAGTAGAGGGATACTTGTGTTGTCTGTTTGGCTAGAAACAAGGGTTTTGAGGTCGTTGAGTGCCTCTTGGTCCTCGTAAGAACTTGGTGTTTATATTAATTAGACTTAGGGTCCTCTCTTGATGTAGGGTTCTTAGTTTCTTGAATGTTATATGTCAAGTTATCTATCTTTCTTTATCTTGTTGTTGTTGTTGATTTTGTTATCTTGAAGTCTAGTGAAGCCGTGTGGGGCTCTTTTCGATTCACTAGCATTGTTATCTATCTTGTTGTCCTTGTGTTGTTGGACTGAAAAACCGAAACTTAAACTTGTTGTTCTTGTGTTGTTGGACTGAAATCCGAGCCTACTTGAAGCTCTTGGTGTTGTTGGTTTGATTTTGTATCATTTGGTATCAAAGCGAGACCGGTTGTGTTCCAACATAACCCATCTTGGGCTAGTTCACGGCTTAAACAAACAACACCAAAAAGAAATTCTGAAAATCTGTCCATTAAAAGTTGAAACCGAGAATGATGTTGTATGTTTAGATCTAGGTGTTATTTTGCTTGTTTAGTGAGTTTCTAGTGTTGGTTTCTTTCTCACCAACACTAAGGTGTCTAGATCCAAAAGTTGAGCTTGAAAACATGAACATTGTGTAGTGACTTGAAGTGGCCGAAAGTTGTATGTTGTTGATAACCAAAAGAAAAATCGGTGGTTGTGTGTTTATGTGCTAAAGAAGTTGATGAAGTTTGTTGAGGTGTTCATCTTTTGAACTTGTTCATCTTGTTGTGTGCTCAAGTTGTAAGACAAGCTATAAAGTTGTTGTGAAAGACTTGCACCCATCACCTTCTAGTCTTGTCAATCACTTTTCCCTAATTCAAGGAGCCTTGTTTTGTGGGATTAGTCAACCAAACCTCACTTTCTTGAGTTTGAAAAGGGTGAAATACTACAAGATTTTATTTTTCCCACCAAAACACTTTGCAAACTATAACAAGTTGTGTGACTATTAACACAAAAAAAAAAAAAAAGAGAAGAAGAACGTGTGGAACCATTGCATGCTGCCACGTCACTATAAACTCAACTTAGGATATTCTTTGGTTTCTAATTGTTGATCCTTGGTTTCCCTTACTTGGTCCTAGAACTAATTAACAAACTAGTACATTCCTACTAGGTTGTCAACTAGTTCCTTGAACCGTTTGTTCGTGTCAACGATTATTTGAGTGCTTTTATTCGTTTGAATGAATTGCTGATTTTTGACTCTAGTACGGAAAGAATTCTTTGAGTCTTCAAACAAGAATCCATTCCGGATAAGAGCTTACTCATACCTTAAAAATTTCACGGTTACTAGCCAATTATACAACACTTGTGGAACACGAACTTGTGGTGAACTAAAGCGGATAATATCTTGACAATGGAAGGAGATACGTCTCATAATGTGGATACTAATGCCCTTGATTCTATGAGGGTCACTCTTGAGGCCGTTACCCGGACACTTGAAAGGTTGAATTCGGAATTTGGGGCCATGAGAGGGGACTTGGCAGCAATAAAGGGGGAAGTGTCGACTATTAGTGGGAGATTAGAACAAGTGGAGAGTCAAAGGAACTCTCGTCCTTCTACTCCTCTACATGTATCTACCAATGGTCATGATAGGACCTCCTCCGCAACCATCACCCCCGAAACAGTCCACCAAATGCTAAATGCACCCCAAGCTCCACTAAACACCGCAAGCCAAACTACCTATTTTCCTCCAAACCGAGACCCCACTAGACCACTACATTTCCAAGCCCCTCCAATTCCACAAGAGGGATTTGGACGCCAAGTACCTCCACTAAATCCGAACCCTCCATTCCAAGCTCCATTAACCCAAAGACCGCAAATTCCAAATCCTCCGAATCAAAACGGCCAAGGCCGACCAGCCCACTTTGAAGGATACGGTAGAGAGGAGTATGAAGGAGATGGAGCCTTTGATGATGCTTATATGAGGGAGGAGGAGTTAAGAGGGGGTCGAGGAGAACCTAGGAGATACCGGGGGTATGGAGATAGGGGAAACCGACACCAAGAGAGAGACGTAGGCATCAACACCATCAAGTTGAGCCTACCCATCTTTAAGGGTGAAAGTGACCCCGAGACCTACTTAACTTGGAAATCGGCTTGTGACAAAGTTTTCCAAGTTAATGACATCTCAGAAGAAAAGAAGAGTTGCTACGCTATAGCTCACCTCGAGGGCTATGCTAACACTTGGTGGGAGTATGATAAACGATTTGGTAATGAATTAGTTGATGGGCAGCCACCACCTTGGTATCGGTTGAGGTATTTGATGAGACAACGATACCTTCCCGAGAGATATCGTCATGAGTTGCTTGCTAGATTATATGGCTTGCGGCAAGGAGGCAAGAGTGTGATGGCCTATTTTGATGAGTTCCAACAACTCATGTTGAAACTTGATCATCGTGGGGAGCAAATCAATCACGACATCATCCGGTTCAAGTGTGGGTTGAACAAAGAGATCTCCACTCATTTGACCCTTCACCGGTTTGAAACCATTGACGGTATATTCCAAGCGGCCCTTGAGATTGAAAGGGAACTTAAGGAGAGATCATCCTTCAAGGCAAGGGTACAAACCCCCTCGGGTTGGCCCAAAAACAAGGACCAACCCGCCCCTACGAAGCTGCCCGAGTCCAAAACAGTCCCTAAATTCCCTCCGAAACCGGAGGCTCACAAATATCCCAACCCAAAGGGGTTCCAATGCTTCAAGTGCCAAGGTTGGGGGCATAAGGCCAATGAATGTCCGAACCGGCGCAATGTGATCCTACGAGAAGGGAAAGTGTACTACCTTGGTGAGGAGGTAGTTTCCGAAAGGGGAGAGGATGAGGCCGAGCCTCAAGATGGAGAGGGAGCTGAAAATGGGCCGAATGATGATGAAGTAGATGGTAGTGAAGATGTCTATCCACAAGAAGGGGAGTGTGTGGTTCCAAACTTTCTAATTAGACGTGTCATGATTAGTAAGGCGATAGATGACCCGAGTCAAAGGGAAAATCTATTCCATACTAAGTGTCTTGTAAAGGGGAGTGTGTGCACCTTGGTGATTGATAGTGGTAGTTGTACAAATGTTGCGAGCCATGCTATGGTAAATTTCTTGAAGCTACCAACTACACTACACACTAGTCCTTACAAGCTACAATGGTTGAACGATTGTGGTGAATTAAAGGTCACAAGGCAATGTGTGATTCGGTTTAAGGTGGGAAACTACCACGATGAAGTGCTTTGTGACGTAATCCCAATGCAAGCATGTCACTTGTTGTTAGGTAGACCATGGCAATATGATAGGTCTACTAAACACGATGGGAGGTCCAACCGGTATACGCTTGAGAAGGATGGCCGAAAGGTCACACTTCATCCTCTTTCACCCTCCCAAGTAAATGAGTGGCATCAAAAGATGAGAGAGTTGAAGGGAAAGGGAAAGGAATCCGGAAAGGGAGAAAAGGGGGGGGGATGCCGTAGGTGAGGAAGTAGGGACATCCGAGGCTGTCCCAACGACAAGGGAGATGGAAAACGTAGTGATGTTGGCTAGGAGGAAAGAACTCTTCATGGACCATGATGAAAACAAGCCGATGTTACTTTTGACCCATTGTTTTAATACTAACCCCACTAATTCTTCCATTTCCCCTTTGATTTCTTGTGTGTTGCAGGAGTATGAAGATGTATTTCCTCAAGAACTTCCGCAAGGATTGCCCCCACTTCGGGGAATTGAGCACCAAATTGATTTGGTGCCGGGTTCACAACTTCCAAACAAACCGGCCTATAGGAGCAATCCCATGGACACTAAGGAGCTTGAAAGACAAGTTGAGGAGCTTCTCAACAAGGGATACATCAAGGAAAGCATGAGTCCGTGTGCTGTTCCGGTGCTTTTGGTACCGAAGAAGGACGGAACTTGGTGCATGTGCGTCGATTGTAGAGCCATCAACAAAATCACTATAAGGTATCGTCATCCAATCCCTAGACTAGATGATATGTTAGATGAGCTCCACGGATCTTGTTTGTTTTCTAAAGTGGACCTTAGGAGTGGCTATCACCAAATTCGCATGCAACCCGGTGATGAGTGGAAGACCGCATTCAAGACCAAATTCGGTCTATATGAGTGGCTGGTCATGCCCTTCGGCCTTACCAATGCTCCTAGCACCTTTATGAGGCTAATGAATCATGTAATGAAACCTTATATTGGAAAGTTTGTGGTGGTTTACTTTGATGATGTGTTGGTGTATAGTAAATCTATTGATGATCATGTAATGCATTTGAGATGTGTGTTTGATGTGCTCCGAAAGGAGAAGCTGTATGCCAACATGGAGAAGTGTTCTTTTGGTGTTGATAAGGTTATATTCTTGGGTTTTGTCGTGAGCTCAAGGGGTGTGGAAGTGGACGATTCCAAGATAGACTATATTCGAAGTTGGCCGACCCCTAAAACTATTGGAGAAATCCAAAGTTTCCACGGGTTGGCAAGCTTTTATAGGAGGTTTGTCAAAGGATTTAGTTCCATAGCTGCCCCCTTGACCGAGGTAATTAGAAAGGATGGACCCTTTAAATGGGGTGATGAGCAGGCTAGGGATTTTGAGGCCTTGAACGCTACGCTCATCTCGGCGCCATTATTGCAATTGCCCGATTTTGATAAGATGTTTGAAGTAGAGTGTGATGCTAGTAAGGTTGGCATCGGGGATGTTTTGATGCAAGAAGGTAAGCCCGTTGCTTATTTCAGTGAAAAGCTCAAAGGGGAAACTCTTAATTACTCAACTTATGATTTGGAGTTGTACGCCCTTGTTAGAGCTTTGGGAAATTGGAACCATTATTTGTGGCTTAAGGAGTTTGTGATACGAACGGATCATGAGTCGTTGAAACACCTTAAGAGCCAAGATAAGTTGAATAGACGTCATGCTAAGTGGATTGAGTTCATCGAGACTTTCCCTTATGTAATTCATTACAAAAGGGGAAAGGAAAATGTTGTTGCCGATGCCTTGTCTAGGAAGCATGTGCTTGTTGCTACCTTGTCTTCGAAATTGATGGGTTTTGAGAGCTTGCGGTTGTTGTATCCCGCGGATCCTACCTTTGCTCCTATTTTTAGGGAATGTGAAGAGTGGGGAAGGGACCGTTGGCTTAAGGAGAATGACCATTCCTCCTACTCTCGGTTCGATGGGTATTTGTTCAAAGGGAGGAGGTTGTGTGTTCCTTCTAGTTCTTGGAGGGAATTATTTGTGAGGGAGGCCCATGACGGAGGCCTCATGGGGAACTTTGGGGTAGACAAGACCTTCGGAATCTTAGAGGAGAACTTCTATTGGCCCAAAATGCGCAAAGACGTCACTAAAATTTGTAGTCAATGCGTGGCCTGCCGGAGTGCGAAATCTCGTCTCCTACCTCAAGGATTATACACCCCACACCCTACTCCCCTTAGACCTTGGTTGGATGATACAAGAAATACAAGGGAAGCACGAAACAACTCCAAAACAGTCCACTAATCTTAAGGATTTGAGGACCAAGATGGAGACCACTCTCGGATTCGCTACCAACAACAAGAATACAAGATACAAGGGGTATTTCAACACCAAAACAGTACCAAAACGTGATGAACAAGATGTACAACAACAATACAAGTTTCGGATCCAACGAAGGCCCAAAACAGTCCACTACAACAACACATACACGATTGCAAGAAAAATAAAAATAGATAGTGAGACCAAGATTATTACAAGATTAAGAACTAAAGAGTATATTAAACTCAAAAACCCCTAATGAATGTAACAATCAAAACCACACTCTTACGGTGACCACCAAGGGAACGAACTCGCCTCAAGATCTACCGTTTCCAAGCAAAGATCAATATTGGCTTTTCCAAGCCCTATGCTAAGGGTGACTTTTCCAAGTCCTACAACTAATGGAGTTACACTCTCAAAAGAGAGAGAGAATATTTCTTTCAATTCTTCATCATCCAAAAACTACTGAAAATAAGACTAAGGGGACCTATTTATACTATATTACAAATGAAGACAAAAGACCACTTTGCCCTTAATGAGAGGGGCGGCCATGGTGTGTAAATACACCATGTGTAATGTCCAAAATACCCTTAATTAAGGCCCAAAAACCGTGAGTCCTCAACCTTAAATTCTCCAAGCAATCTTCCACACGCGAGATTGCTTTAAGTTATGCTCAAAACGGGTCCTCCATGCACGTTCTTGTTTTCTCGAGGTGACCAAGTCTTGAGTCTCTATGTGTTGGCCTCCAAAAATGTCATCAAAAGATAAGAAGGCCATTTGTCCCGTATCATCCTCCCCTTCTTGAAAAGGATTCGACCTCGAATCCAAACCTTGCAAAACCGAAGAGAGGACAAACAAATACAAATTCCTCATGGCATGAGGGTTAGGGTTAGCATAACAAATCATCTCAACATGCCAAGGTTGCACATACTTGCAATATAACCAAGAATCCTTTGAAAGGAATATTAAAAACTCAATAAAAGATGTACAAAGGATTTGGTTATAGGATACATCAAAAGTAACACTTTGCTTGTCATGTTGACCAAGCAACAAGTTTGGTGCACCAACATCACCATTTCTAAATTTGGCACCGGGGTCAAATGGGAAAAGTGGCCATAGACACGGGTCTCGACAACACTTCCCTTTCCCGTGGTCTACACCTAAACTAAATGACATACTCTCTACAATAACATACATATCATCCAAATCAAATAGAGAGTAGAGAAAGGTATCACTCAAATCGACTTCTACTAAGGTGCCCTCATGTGTGTACTCACTACTAGTTTCCCAATAATCACTATGAGTACTCTCAACAATGAAATCACACAAAGTAGAAGAAGAGGTAGCTTCCGCAACTACACATTCCTTACCCTTAAGAGTACTCTCATCTTCCAAGAAGAGATTTCCCTCTTTAGGAGGAATGTTGTCACACCATAGTGGGTTAGCATATAGGCTATAGCTTCCAAGGTAAGCTATACCGTCATTTCCACCACTAGGTTCATTAGAAGTGTTTAAATCATCTTCAAACAAGACATTACACCTAAAGAGAGTGTGTTCTACCTCACGGACAGATTTGGAATAAGCAAGTTCCTCGCACTCTAAATGATCAATATCAGGTTTCAAGGATGTTCCAAACACAAGATTACCCCAAGAAGAGATCTCGGGTTCACTCCCACTTTGTTGACCAACATTTTCAAATACTTCACTCACTTGAGTCCTATTAAGCACATCACACACATACTCAAGTGGGGAACAATTTTCACAAACAAGTTGATCAACACCAATTACACAAGACGATGTACTTCCGTTCAACACATAAGCTTCAACACTAGGTGGACATAAATTGATCTTACAAGAAGAGTCAATTTCGTCATCAATAGGATCAACTAGTGTATCCAAACTCACAATATGTACATCATCAACAAGAGGCACGGAATCATTAGACTCATAAATAAGTAAGCTACTACTCACACTCAATGGCTTACTAGCCACACAATTTTCATTCACATGCACTAAAGTGTAAGAGTTAGCTATTTTACCTTTAAGATCTTGAGTAGACTCTTCCTTGCCGTGAGGTGAAGGACCTCCACAAGCTTGGGCAGCAACTTCCTTTTGGCATTGTTCGCCTTCGCTTGCCATGTTGGTACCTACACAAATGTCCTTAGAAATGGAAGGACAACCAATGTTAGCACGGTTTGGTGGCAATCCCCTCACTTCGCTCCACATATCCTCTCCTTTTTCCACTCTCGGATTGCCACCTTGCACTCCCTTACGCCTCTCAATCTTTTGTCTCTCATCATAAATCGGATTGGAGTAGGTAAACATTTCTCTTTGCGGTTTGGGTAGCAAGTATGTTATGAGGCGATTTCCCCATTGGTCTCTTACAATATTAGGCCAATTTTGCACGTTAGGAACTTGATGTCGTGCAAACCAATCGGCACCCAAGCTTATATGACCGTAGGTTAAGGAAAAAACATCGCACCACACCTCCTCGTGGTAATCAAATTGGGAGAAGACAACTTTTACCCTCTCGGTAACCGTGAACTCGCCCAAGTAGTATGGAACAAGTAAAGGCTCTCGCAATAACCCCAAGTAATTAACCATGGACGGAAGAATGTAGTTTCCATAGTACCTATCATTCAACACCATAAGGCAGCCCGGTATCCCACAAATAGTCACCTTTCCGGAGTGTACACTCCTTCTTGGATCTACATTGTAAGGCATACGAGTACCCCTTAGTTTTGGAGATGCATATCCTCTTCTTCTCATTGGACAACCTCCACTAGAGCTAGTATAACCATTCACACTATATCGACTTTGATAAGAAGTACTACAAGGTGGAGAATATGGATCTTCATACTCCTCACGTGTACCCTCATCATAGCTCTCATAAGCTTTGCAAACAAAAGGGTTATACCTAACACCAAATCTAGGTTCGGAGTAAGAAGTGTAAGACTTCTCACATGCCCCAACATCATCATAAGATCCATCACGAGGTCCTACATCATCGCCAAAGTTACCATAAGCACTAGACACTTCATTCACCTCATTTTCTCCCTTAAAACAGTAACTTTCAAATCTGCCCAAGTCTCGATCATGGCTATTTTCATAGCCTCCGCAATCTCCCTCAACTTCGTAGCCATAAAACCCTTCACTACAATCATAGTCTCCCATGTTGTAGTCACAATAATCCCCGGCTATCGAAGACATGTTCCCCTTATATCACCCTTTAAACCTACAAAATGAACAAACAAGATTAGTAGTAAAGCTCCTCACCAACACTCGTATACACTCACCTTTGTGATTCTCACAATTGGAGCGGCGAATATTGAAAGTTGCTTATACTCCGGTAGTCAATAGGATGTCAATTCTACTTGGCGGCCGGAATAGATTCTTGTTTGATCGACTCAAGACACGAAAATAAAATTCACTTACGAACTTGAAACAAAGAAGTTACTACGAGTTAAAAATGAGAAAAGCACACAAACAACGAAGACACGAAGAAACGGATTCAATAATTAATCTACAACTAAGTAGGTGATTACTAGTTGTTAATTAATTCTAGAATCAAGACATGAAACTAATGAAACAAAAGATGAAACTAAGAATCTAAAATTTTGAGCTCGGAAATATTGCGTGAACAGTAGCAGTGATGACATGGCAGTCACGTATTGGTTTCGGTCCCACACACTTTTGTTGTCCAATTTCAAGTCTTGGTCAATTTTTCAATTTGGACTTTGGTGGAATTTGTTTAAGGAGGGAAATTCAAACAAGTCTTGGAGCCCTTTTCAATTTCAAGTTTTCAAGACTTGACTTTATTGTACTTCTCCTTAAAACATGGATCCGTAAATCATGGAAAAGTGTTGGAAAGTGGTTGAGACTTGATTGATAGGTCTTTGTTGGTTGTAGTGTCTTTCAAGACTAACAAATGATACACCCTTTTCCTTCAACTTTTTAGATTTAGCATTCACTTTATCTTCAACAATATATGAAGGTGGTGATGAACATCAAGAACAACAACAACAACAACAAGAACTACAACAATAATCTTCAAGGACACCAACAATTTTTCACACGGCCAACTCCAATCCACAATAACAATATCTCCAACACTTGGCCAAGACAACTACAACTTCAACAAAATGGTTTTCAATCCACCAATTAACAACAATATCACGTGGCCAAGCTTAAAACAACAACAAGATGAAAACCACAAGGCCAAAACAGTCCACCACAATGGCCAAGCTTATGTTCACAACAACCTTTCAACAAGTTCAAGCTCAAGTTTAGATCTAGACTCAAAGTGTTAGTGGAAAAGAAAACTAACACTAGGAACAACAAAACAAACAAGAACACTATTAGATCTAGACATACAACAACAAATCTCGGCCAAGACACAACAAGAACACGATTTTGGCCAAGAACACAAACACGGACAGATTGCTATTTTTCTGGAAATTTCAGTTTTCCTTTTTTTTTTTTTTTTTTTTTTTTTTAACAAGAAAGCCCAAGATTGATCTTGTAGGAACAAGACCAAGCCATGCTTTGATACCAAATGATACAAAAAATACAAGGGAAGCACGAAACAACTCCAAAACAGTCCACTAATCTTAAGGATTTGAGGACCAAGATGGAGACCACTCTCGGATTCGCTACCAACAACAAGAATACAAGATACAAGGGGTATTTCAACACCAAAACAGTACCAAAACGTGATGAACAAGATGTACAACAACAATACAAGTTTCGGATCCAACGAAGGCCCAAAACAGTCCACTACAACAACACATACACGATTGCAAGAAAAATAAAAATAGATAGTGAGACCAAGATTATTACAAGATTAAGAACTAAAGAGTATATTAAACTCAAAAACCCCTAATGAATGTAACAATCAAAACCACACTCTTACGGTGACCACCAAGGGAACGAACTCGCCTCAAGATCTACCGTTTCCAAGCAAAGATCAATATTGGCTTTTCCAAGCCCTATGCTAAGGGTGACTTTTCCAAGTCCTACAACTAATGGAGTTACACTCTCAAAAGAGAGAGAGAATATTTCTTTCAATTCTTCATCATCCAAAAACTACTGAAAATAAGACTAAGGGGACCTATTTATACTATATTACAAATGAAGACAAAAGACCACTTTGCCCTTAATGAGAGGGGCGGCCATGGTGTGTAAATACACCATGTGTAATGTCCAAAATACCCTTAATTAAGGCCCAAAAACCGTGAGTCCTCAACCTTAAATTCTCCAAGCAATCTTCCACACGCGAGATTGCTTTAAGTTATGCTCAAAACGGGTCCTCCATGCACGTTCTTGTTTTCTCGAGGTGACCAAGTCTTGAGTCTCTATGTGTTGGCCTCCAAAAATGTCATCAAAAGATAAGAAGGCCATTTGTCCCGTATCATTGGACATTTCGATGGATTTTGTTTTGGGGCTGCCAAGGACTAGAAAGGGCCGAGATAGCATTTTTGTTATTGTTGATAGATTCTCTAAAATGGCTCATTTTATTCCATGTGCTAAAACCGAGGATGCTCGTAGTGTAGCTTCATTATTTGTTGAACATGTTGTAAAGCTTCACGGGGTACCGAGGACTATTGTGAGCGATAGGGACTCCAAGTTCCTAAGTCTCTTTTGGAAGTCCATGTGGGGTAGGCTTGGAACGAAGTTACTTTTCTCCACGTCTTGCCACCCACAAACCGATGGACAAACGGAGGTAGTAAATAGAACCTTAGGGTCTATGCTACGTTCTATGGTTAAAGGTAAACTGACTTCATGGGAAGATCACCTACCCTTGGTGGAATTTGCATACAACCGGGTAATACATTCGAGCACGGGAATAACTCCCTTTGAATGTGTTTACGGCCTGCATACAACCGGGTAATACATTCAAAGGGAGTCATTCCCGTGCTCGAATGTATTACCCGGTTGTATGCAAATTCCACCAATGGTAGGTGATCTTCCCATGAAGTTAGTTTACCTTTAACCATAGAACGTAGCATAGACCCTGAGGTTCTATTTACTACCTCCGTTTGGCCATCGGTTTGTGGGTGGCAAGACGTGGAGAAAAGTAACTTCGTCCCAAGCCTACCCCACATGGACTTCCAAAAGAGACTTAGGAACTTGGAGTCCCTATCGCTCACAATAGTCCTCGGTACCCCGTGAAGCTTTACAACATGTTCAACAAACAATGAAGCTACACTACGAGCATCCTCGGTTTTAGCACATGGAATAAAATGAGCCATTTTAGAGAATCTATCAACAATAACAAAAATGCTATCTCGGCCCTTTCTAGTCCTTGGCAGCCCCAAAACAAAATCCATCGAAATGTCCAACCAAGGTCTAAGGGGAGTAGGGAGTGGGGTGTATAATCCTTGAGGTAGGAGACGAGATTTCGCACTCCGGCAGGCCACGCATTGACTACAAACTTTAGCGACGTCTTTGCGCATTTTGGGCCAATAGAAGTTTTCCTCTAAGATTCCGAGGGTCTTGTCTACCCCAAAGTGCCCCATGAGGCCTCCGTCATGGACCTCCCTCACAAATAATTCCCTCCAAGAACTAGAAGGAACACACAACCTCCTCCCTTTGAACAAATACCCATCGAACCGAGAGTAGGAGGAATGGTCACTCTCCTTAAGCCAACGGTCCCTTCCCCACTCTTCACATTCCCTAAAAATAGGAGCAAAGGTAGGATCCTCGGGATACAACAACCGCAAGCTCTCAAATCCCATCAATTTCGAAGACAAGGTAGCAACAAGCACATGCTTCCTAGACAAGGCATCGGCAACAACATTTTCCTTTCCTCTTTTGTAATGAATTACATAAGGGAAAGTTTCGATGAACTCAATCCACTTAGCATGACGCCTATTCAACTTGTCTTGGCTCTTAAGGTGTTTCAACGACTCATGATCCGTTCGTATCACAAACTCCTTAGGCCACAAATAATGTTGCCAATTTCCCAAAGCTCTAACAAGGGCGTACAACTCCAAATCATAAGTTGAGTAATTAAGAGTTGCCCCTTTGAGCTTTTCACTGAAATAAGCAACGGGCTTACCTTCTTGCATCAAAACAGCCCCGATGCCAACCTTACTAGCATCACACTCTACTTCAAACATCTTATCAAAATCGGGCAATTGCAATAAAGGCGCCGAGATGAGCGTAGCTTTCAAGGCCTCAAAATCCCTAGCTTGCTCATCACCCCATTTAAATGGTCCGTCCTTCCTAATTACCTCGGTCAAGGGGGCTGCTATGGAACTAAATCCTTTGACAAACCTCCTATAAAAGCTTGCCAACCCGTGGAAACTTCGGATTTCTCCAATAGTTTTAGGGGTCGGCCAACTTCGAATAGAGTCTATCTTGGAATCGTCCACTTCCACACCCCTTGAGCTCACGACAAAACCCAAGAATATAACCTTATCAACACCAAAAGAACACTTCTCCATGTTGGCATACAGCTTCTCCTTTCGGAGCACATCAAACACACATCTCAAATGCATTACATGATCATCAATAGATTTACTATATACCAACACATCATCAAAGTAAACCACCACAAACTTTCCAATATAAGGCTTCATTACATGATTCATTAGCCTCATAAAGGTGCTAGGAGCATTGGTAAGGCCAAAGGGCATGACCAGCCACTCATATAGACCGAATTTGGTCTTGAATGCGATCTTCCACTCATCACCGGGTTGCATGCGAATTTGGTGATAGCCACTCCTAAGGTCCACTTTAGAAAACAAACAAGATCCGTGGAGTTCATCTAACATATCATCTAGTCTAGGGATTGGATGACGATACCTTATAGTGATTTTGTTGATGGCTCTACAATCGACGCACATGCGCCAAGTTCCGTCCTTCTTCGGTACCAAAAGCACCGGAACAGCACACGGACTCATGCTTTCCTTGATGTATCCCTTGTTGAGAAGCTCCTCAACTTGTCTTTCAAGCTCCTTAGTGTCCATGGGATTGCTCCTATAGGCCGGTTTGTTTGGAAGTTGTGAACCCGGCACCAAATCAATTTGGTGCTCAATTCCCCGAAGTGGGGGCAATCCTTGCGGAAGTTCTTGAGGAAATACATCTTCATACTCCTGCAACACACAAGAAATCAAAGGGGAAATGGAAGAATTAGTGGGGTTAGTATTAAAACAATGGGCCAAAAGTAACATCGGCTTGTTTTCATCATGGTCCACGAAGAGTTCTTTCCTCCTGGCCAACATCACTACGTTTTCCATCTCCCTCGTCGTTGGGACAGCCTCGGATGTCCCTACTTCCTCACCTACGGCATTCCCCCCCTTTTCTCCTTTTTCGGATTCCTTCCCCTTTCCCTTCAACTCTCTCATCTTTTGATGCCACTCATTTACTTGGGAGGGTGAAAGAGGATGAAGTGTGACCTTTCGGCCATCCTTCTCAAGCGTATACCGGTTGGACCTCCCATCGTGTTTAGTAGACCTATCATATTGCCATGGTCTACCTAACAACAAGTGACATGCTTGCATTGGGATCACGTCACAAAGCACTTCATCGTGGTAGTTTCCCACCTTAAACCGAACCACACATTGCCTTGTGACCTTTAATTCACCACAATCGTTCAACCATTGTAGCTTGTAAGGACTAGTGTGTAGTGTAGTTGGTAGCTTCAAGAAATTTACCATAGCATGGCTCGCAACATTTGTACAACTACCACTATCAATCACCAAGGTGCACACACTCCCCTTTACAAGACACTTAGTATGGAATAGATTTTCCCTTTGACTCGGGTCATCTATCGCCTTACTAATCATGACACGTCTAACCACAAAGTTCGGAACCACACACTCCCCTTTTTGTGGATAGACATCTTCACTACCATCTACTTCATCATCATTCGGCCCATTTTCAGCTCCCTCTCCATCTTGGGGCTCGGCCTCATCCTCCCCCCTTTCGGAAACCACCTCCTCACCAAGGTAGTACACTTTCCCTTCTCGTAGGATCACATTGCGCCGGTTCGGACATTCATTGGCCTTATGCCCCCAACCTTGGCACTTGAAGCATTGGAACCCCTTTGGGTTGGGATATTTGTGAGCCTTCGGTTTCGGAGGGAATTTAGGGACTGTTTTGGACTCGGGCAGCTTCGTAGGGGCGGGTTGGTCCTTGTTTTTGGGCCAACCCGAGGGGGTTTGTACCCTTTCCTTGAAGGATGATCTCTCCTTAAGTTCCCTTTCAATCTCAAGGGCCGCTTGGAATATACCGTCAATGGTTTCAAACCGGTGAAGGGTCAAATGAGTGGAGATCTCTTTGATCAACCCACACTTGAACCGGATGATGTCGTGACTGATTTGCTCCCCACGATGATCAAGTTTCAACATGAGTTGTTGGAACTCGTCAAAATAGGCCATCACACTCTTGCCCCCTTGCCGCAAGCCATATAATCTAGCAAGCAACTCATGACGATATCTCTCGGGAAGGTATCGTTGTCTCATCAAATACCTCAACCGAAACCAAGGTGGTGGCTGCCCATCAACTAATTCATTACCAAATCGTTTAACATACTCCCACCAAGTGTTAGCATAGCCCTCGAGGTGAGCTATAGCGTAGCAACTCTTCTTTTCTTCCGAGATGTCATTAACTTGGAAAACTTTGTCACACGCCGATTCCCAAGTTAAGTAGGTCTCGGGGTCACTTTCATCCTTAAAGATGGGTAGGCTCAACTTGATGGTGTTGATGCCTACGTCTCTCTCTTGGTGTCGGTTTCCCCTATCTCCATACCCCCGGTATCTTCTAGGTTCTCCTCGACCCCCTCTTAATTCCTCCTCCCTCATATAAGCATCATCAAAGGCTCCATCTCCTTCATACTCCTCTCTACCGTATCCTTCAAAGTGGGCTGGTCGGCCTTGGCCGTTTTGATTCGGAGGATTTGGAATTTGCGGTCTTTGGGTTAATGGAGCTTGGAATGGAGGGTTCGGATTTAGTGGAGGTACTTGGCATCCAAATCCCTCTTGTGGAATTGGAGGGGCTTGGAAATGTGGTGGTCTAGTGGGGTCTCGGTTTGGAGGAAAATAGGTAGTTTGGCTTGCGGTATTTAGTGGAGCTTGGGGTGCATTTAGCATCTGGTGGACTGTTTCGGGGGTGATGGTTGCGGAGGAGGTCCTATCGTGACCATTGATAGATACATGTAGAGGAGTAGAAGGACGAGAGTTCCTTTGACTCTCCACTTGTTCTAATCTCCCACTAATAGTCGACACTTCCCCCTTTATTGCTGCCAAGTTGATACGGGACAAATGGCCATCTTATCTTTTGATGACATTGTTGGAGGCCAACACATAGAGACTCAAGACTTGGTCACCTCGGGAAAACAAGAACATGCATGGAGGACCCGTTTTGAGTGCTACTTAAAGCAATCTCGCGTGTGGAAGATTGCTTGGAGAATTTAAGGTTGAGGACTCACGGTTTTGGACCCTAATTAAGGGTATTTTGGACATTACACATGGTGTATTTACACACCATGGCCGCCCCTCTCATTAAGGGCAAAGTGGTCTTTTGTCTTCTTTGTAATACACTATAAAAAGGCCCCCTTAGTCTTATTTTCATGAGTTTTCAGATTTTGGAGAATGAAGAATTGAAAACATATTCTCTCTCTTTTGAGAGTGTAACACACTTAGTGGTAGGACTTGGAAAAGTCATCTTTAGCATAGGGCTTGGAAAAGCCAATATTGATCTTTGTTTGGAAACGGTAGATCTTGGGCGAGTTCATTCCCTTGGTGGTCACCGTAAGAGTGTGGTGTTGCTATCGTAAGTTCTAGGGGTCTTTAGATTTAATATATCTTTGGGTTCTTGGGTCTTATTGTAGTTTATGTCTCACTATCTATCTTTATTTTTCTTGCAAATCGTGGACTGTTTTGGGGTCTTTGTTGAATCCGAAACTTGTGTTATTGTTGTTCACCTTGTTCATCACGTTTTGTGGCTGTTTTGGGTGTCAAATACACCATTGTTATCTCGTATTGTTGTTGTTGTAGTGAATCCGAGAGTGGTCTCCATCTTGGTCCTCAAATCCTTAAGATTAGTGGACTGTTTTTGGAGTGTGTGTGGACTGTTTTGAGACAATTCTTGTGTTCCTTGGAATTCTTGTATCATTTGGTATCAAAGCATGGCTTGATCTTGTTCCTACAAGATCAATCTTGGGCTTGCTTGTTAGAAAAATTCAAAAAAAAAAGTGTTAAAAACTGAAAAATCAAAAAGAAGCAAATCTGTCCATTTTGTGTTCTTGGCCGAAATTGTGTTATTGTTGTGTCTTGGCCGAGATTTTTACTTGTTTTGTTGTTTCTAGTGTTAGTTTTCTTCATCTCTAACACTCTTTAGTCTAAATCTAAGTTTGAGCTTACATTGTTGGTGTTGTATACGTGAACTTGGACTTGGCCGATTTGTTGTTGAACATTGTTGTGGTGGACTGTTTTGGCCTTGTGGTTTTCATCTTGTTGTTGTTATAAGCTTGGCCACGTGATATTGTTGTTAATTGGTGGATTGAAAAACCATTTTGTTGAAGTTGTAGTTGTCTTGGCCAAGTGTTGGAGATATTGTTATTGTGGATTGGAGTTGGCCGTGTGAAAAATTGTTGGTGTTCTTGAAGATTATTGTTGTAGTTCTTGTTGTTGTTGTTGTTGTTCTTGATGTTCATCACCACCTTCATATATTGTTGAAGATAAAGTGAATGCTAAATCCAAAAAGTTGAAGGAAAAAGGTGTACTATTTGTTAGTCTTGAAAGACACTACAACCAACAAAGACCTATCAATCAAGTCTCAACCACTTTCCAACACTTTTCCATGATTTACGGATCCATGTTTTAAGGAGAAGTACAATAAAGTCAAGTCTTGAAAACTTGAAATTGAAAAGGGCTCCAAGACTTGTTTGAATTTCCCTCCTTAAACAAATTCCACCAAAGTCCAAATTGAAAAATTGACCAAGACTTGAAATTGGACAATAAAAGTGTGTGGGACCGAAACCAATACGTGACTGCCATGTCATCACTGCTACTGTTCACGCAATATTTCCGAGCTCAAAATTTTAGATTCTTAGTTTCATCTTATTGTTTCATTAGTTTCATGTCTTGATTCTAGAATTAATTAACAACTAGTAATCACCTACTTAGTTGTAGATTAATTATTGAATCCGTTTCTTCGTGTCTTCGTTGTTTGTGTGCTTTTCTCATTTTTAACTCGTAGTAACTTCTTTGTCTCAAGTTCGTAAGTGAATTTTATTTTTGTGTCTTGAGTCGATCAAACAAGAATCTATTCCGGCCGCCAAGTAGAATTGACATCCTATTGACTACCGGAGTATAAGCAACTTTCAATATTCGCCGCTCCAATTGTGAGAATCACAAAGGTGAGTGTATACGAGTGTTGGTGAGGAGCTTTACTACTAATCTTGTTTGTTCATTTTGTAGGTTTAAAGGGTGATATAAGGGGAACATGTCTTCGATAGCCGGGGATTATTGTGACTACAACATGGGAGACTATGATTGTAGTGAAGGGTTTTATGGCTACGAAGTTGAGGGAGATTGCGGAGGCTATGAAAATAGCCATGATCGAGACTTGGGCAGATTTGAAAGTTACTGTTTTAAGGGAGAAAATGAGGTGAATGAAGTGCCTAGTGCTTATAGTAACTTTGGAGATGACGTAGGACCTCGTGATGGATCTTATGATGATGTTGGGGCATGTGAGGAGTCTTACACTTCTTACTCCGAACCTAGATTTGGTGTTAGGTATAACCCTTTTGTTTGCAAAGCCTATGAGAACTATGATGAGGGTACACGTGAGGAGTATGAAGATCCATATTCTCCACCTTGTAGTACTTCTTATCAAAGTCGATATAGTGTGAATGGTTATACTAGCTCTAGTGGAGGTTGTCCAATGAGAAGAAGAGGATATGCATCTCCAAAACTAAGGGGTACTCGTATGCCTTACAATGTAGATCCAAGAAGGAGTGTACACTCCGGAAAGGTGACTATTTGTGGGATACCGGGCTGCCTTATGGTGTTGAATGATAGGTACTATGGAAACTACATTTTTCCGTCCATGGTTGATCACTTGGGGTTATTGCGAGAACCTTTACTTGTTCCATACTACTTGGGCGAGTTCAAGGTTACCGAGAGGGTAAAAGTTGTCTTCTCCCAATTTGATTACCATGAGGAGGTGTGGTGCGATGTTTTCTCCTTAACCTACGGTCATATGAGCTTGGGTGCCGATTGGTTTGCACGACATCAAGTTCCTAACGTGAAAAATTGGCCTAATATTGTAAGAGACCGATGGGGAAATTGCTTCGAGACGTACATTCTGCCCGGGCCGCAAAAAGAAGTTCCTACCTACTCCAATTCAAATTATTATGAGAGACAAAAGATTGAGAGGAGTAAGGGAGTGAAAGGTGGTAATCCGAGAGTGGAAAAAGGAGAGGTTGTGTTGAGCGAAGTGAGGGGATTACCACCAAACCGTGCTAACATTGGTTGTCCTTCCATTTCTAAGGACATTTGTGTAGGTACCAACATGGCAAGCGAAGGCGAACAATGCCAAAAGGAAGTTGCTGCCCAAGCTTGTGGAGGACCTTCACCTCACGGCAAGGAAGAGTCTACTCAAGATCTTAAAGGTAAAATAGCTAACTCTTACACTTTAGTGCATGTGAATGACAATTGTGTGGCTAGTAAGCCATTGAGTGTGAGTAGTAGCTTACTTATTTATGAGTCTAATGATTCCTTGCCTCTTGTTGATGATGTACATATTGAGAGTTTGGATACACTAGTTGATCCTATTGATGACGAAATTGACTCTTCTTGTAAGATCAATTTATGTCCACCTAGTGTTGAAGCTTATATGTTGAACGGAAGTACATCGTCTTGTGTAATTGGTGTTGATCAACTTGTTGGTGAGAATTGTTCCCCACTTGAGTATGTGTGTGATGTGCTTAATAGGACTCAAGTGAGTGAAGTATTTAAAAATGTTGGTCAACAAAGTGGGGGTGAACCCGAGATCTCTTCTTGGGGTAATCTTGTGTTTGGAACATCCTTGAAACTTGATATTGATCATTTAGAGTGCGAGGAACTTGCTTATTCCAAATCTGTCCGTGAGGTAGATCACACTCTCTTTAGGTGTAATGTCTTGTTTGAAGATGATTTAAACACTTCTAATGAACCTAGTGGTGAAAATGACGGTATAGCTTGCCTTGGAAGCTATAGCCTATATGCTAACCCACTATGGTGTGACAACATTCCTCCTAAAGAGGGAAATCTCTTCTTGGAAGATGAGAGTACTCTTAAGGGTAAGGAATGTGTAGTTGCGGAAGCTACTCCTTCTTCTACTTTGTGTGATTTCTTTGTTGAGAGTACTCATAGTGATTATTGGGAAACTAGTAGTGAGTACACACATGAGAGCACCCTAGTAGAAGTCGATTTGAGTGATACCTTTCTCTACTCTCTATTTGATTTGGATGATATGTATGTTATTGTAGAGAGTATGTCATTTAGTTTAGGTGTAGACCACGGGAAAGGGAAGTGTTGTCGAGACCCGTGTCTATGGCCACTTTTCCCATTTGACCCCAGTGCCAAATTTAGAAATGGTGATGTTGGTGCACCAAACTTGTTGCTTGGTCAACATGACAAGCAAAGTGTTACTTTTGATGTATCCTATAACCAAATCCTTTGCACATCTTTTATTAAGTTTTTAATATTCATTTCAAAGGATTCTTGGTTATATTGCAAATATGTGCAACCTTGGCATGTTGAGATGATTTGTAATGCTAACCCTAACCCTCATGCCATGAGGAATTTGTATTTGTTTGTCCTCTCTTCGGTTTTGCAAGGTTTGGATTCGAGGTCGAATCCTTTTCAAGAAGGGGAGGATGATACGGGACAAATGGCCATCTTATCTTTTGATGACATTGTTGGAGGCCAACACATAGAGACTCAAGACTTGGTCACCTCGGGAAAACAAGAACATGCATGGAGGACCCGTTTTGAGTGCTACTTAAAGCAATCTCGCGTGTGGAAGATTGCTTGGAGAATTTAAGGTTGAGGACTCACGGTTTTGGACCCTAATTAAGGGTATTTTGGACATTACACATGGTGTATTTACACACCATGGCCGCCCCTCTCATTAAGGGCAAAGTGGTCTTTTGTCTTCTTTGTAATACACTATAAAAAGGCCCCCTTAGTCTTATTTTCATGAGTTTTCAGATTTTGGAGAATGAAGAATTGAAAACATATTCTCTCTCTTTTGAGAGTGTAACACACTTAGTGGTAGGACTTGGAAAAGTCATCTTTAGCATAGGGCTTGGAAAAGCCAATATTGATCTTTGTTTGGAAACGGTAGATCTTGGGCGAGTTCATTCCCTTGGTGGTCACCGTAAGAGTGTGGTGTTGCTATCGTAAGTTCTAGGGGTCTTTAGATTTAATATATCTTTGGGTTCTTGGGTCTTATTGTAGTTTATGTCTCACTATCTATCTTTATTTTTCTTGCAAATCGTGGACTGTTTTGGGGTCTTTGTTGAATCCGAAACTTGTGTTATTGTTGTTCACCTTGTTCATCACGTTTTGTGGCTGTTTTGGGTGTCAAATACACCATTGTTATCTCGTATTGTTGTTGTTGTAGTGAATCCGAGAGTGGTCTCCATCTTGGTCCTCAAATCCTTAAGATTAGTGGACTGTTTTTGGAGTGTGTGTGGACTGTTTTGAGACAATTCTTGTGTTCCTTGGAATTCTTGTATCACAAGTCCCCTCTCACGGCCCCAAATTCCGAATTCAACCTTTCAAGTGTCCGGGTAACGGCCTCAAGAGTGACCCTCATAGAATCAAGGGCATTAGTATCCACATTATGAGACGTAGCTCCTTCCATTGTCAAGATATTATCCGCCTTAGTTCACCACAAGTTCGTATTCCACAAGTGTTGTATAATTGGCTAGTAACCGTGAAATCTTAAGGTATGAGTAAGCTCTTATCCGGAATGGATTCTTGTTTGAAGACTCAAAGAATTCTTGCCGGACTAGAGTCAAAAATCAGCAATTCATTCAAACGAATAAAAGCACTCAAATAATCGTTGACACGAACAAACGGTTCAAGGAACTAGTTGACAACCTAGTAGGAATGTACTAGTTTGTTAATTAGTTCTAGGACCAAGTAAGGGAAACCAAGGATCAACAATTAGCAACCAAAGAATATCCTAAGTTGAGCTTATAGTGACGTGGCAGCATGCAATGGTTCCACACGTCCTTCTTTTTTTTTTTTTTTTTTGTTAATATTCACACAACTTGTTATAGTTTGCAAAGTGTTTTGGTGGGAAAAAATAAAATCTTGTAGTATTTCACCTCTTTTCAAATTCAAGAAAGGGAGGTTTGGTTGACTAATCCCACAAAACAAGGCTCCTTGAATTAAGGAAAAGTGATTGACAAGACTAGAAGGTGATGGGTGCAAGTCTTTCACAACAACTTTATAGCTTGTCTTACAACTTGAGCACACAACAAGATGAACAAGATGAACAAGTTCAAAAGATGAACACCTCAACAAACTTCATCAACTTCTTTAGCACATAAACACACAACCACCGATTTTTCTTTTGGTTTCAACAACACACAACTTTCGGCCACTTCAAGTCACTACACAATGTTCAAGTTTTCAAGCTCAACTTTTGGATCTAGACACCTTAGTGTTGGTGAGAAAGAAACCAACACTAGAAACTCACTAAACAAGCAAAATAACACCAAGATCTAAACATACAACATCATTCTTGGTTTCAACTTTTATTGGACAGATTTCAGAAATTCTTTTTGGTGTTGTTTGTTTAAGCCGTGAACTAGCCCAAGATGGGTTATGTTGGAACACAACCGGTCTCGCTTTGATACCAAATGATGCAAAATCAAACCAACAACAACAAGAGCTTCAAGTAGGCTCGGATTTCAGCCCAACAACACAAGAACAACAAGATAGATAACAATGCTAGTTAATCGAAAAGAGCCCCACACGGCTTCACTAGACTTTAAGATAACAAAATCAGCAACAACAACAAGATGAAGAAAGATAGATAACTTGACATATAACATTCAAGAAACTAAGAACCCTAACATCAAGAGAGGACCCTAAGTCTAATGAATATAAACACCAAGTTCTTACGAGGACCAAGAGGCACTCAACGACCTCAAAACCCTTGTTTCTAGCCAAAGAGACAACACAAGTATCCCTCTACTTGTGAGATAATTGGAGCGGCTTCTAAGAGTGAGAGAGAGAGTGAAATGTTTAGTCTTTAGGTTACAAAAATCAGCATTCCAAAAACTAAGAAATAACTCTCTAACATGTGCTATTTATACTACAAACAAAAGGGGTAAAATGACCCATCCGCCCTTGCTTCTTGTGCCAACCTTGAAGAGTAGTTTATTACACATTAATACCTCTCTTCACACATAAAAACGTTTAGGTCCTTGGTTGGTTCAATCACCAATTCACACACGGCCATTTGCATGAACAAGGCTTGGAGTTCTTGTAATTCCCGAGCTTGGCTTCGTGTGAAAGGCCGTGTACCTGTGGAGGCTGCCCCAACCGTATCAATTTCAGTACCAAGTTCTTACTTAGACCAAGAGGAACTCATGAACCTCAAGATCTCAAGTTTCTAGCCAAGAAACAACACAAGTGTAACTACACTTGTTGGACAGATTTCAGGTTCTACTCTCAAGAACAAGAGAGAGAGAAATATTCAATGTTACAAGACTTGTTGTTGTGAAATATGAAGAATGAACTAAGTGCTGAAAATAACCCTAATAGCATCTATTTATATTACACACAAAATGAAGGAAAAATGACCTTCCTACCCTTCAGTCATGGGGTGCCCTTAGAGTGTAGTTTATTATACTTCAAGGTTCATTTTCACACTTAAAAACGTTGAAGCTCTTTGGCGGATCAAGTACCAACTCACACGCAGCCATTTGCATGAATATGGCTTGTAGTTTTTGTAACTCCCGAGCTTGGATTCGTGTGAATGGTCGAGAACGTATTGGACAGCTTTGTACACCCGTATCAAACATGGCGTATGTCTGTGGACTGCTGAGCCATTAATAAAATTACGGTAAAATATCATCACCCTATCCCTAGGTTAGATGATATGCTTGATGAATTGAATGGTTCGTGTTTATTTTCCAAGATTGATTTAAGGAGTGGCTATCACCAAATAAGAATGCAACCCGGTGATGAATCGAAAACCGCCTTTGGTCTCTATGAATGGATGGTTATGCCATTCGGCCTAACAAATTGATACGGGACAAATGGCCATCTTATCTTTTGATGACATTGTTGGAGGCCAACACATAGAGACTCAAGACTTGGTCACCTCGGGAAAACAAGAACATGCATGGAGGACCCGTTTTGAGTGCTACTTAAAGCAATCTCGCGTGTGGAAGATTGCTTGGAGAATTTAAGGTTGAGGACTCACGGTTTTGGACCCTAATTAAGGGTATTTTGGACATTACACATGGTGTATTTACACACCATGGCCGCCCCTCTCATTAAGGGCAAAGTGGTCTTTTGTCTTCTTTGTAATACACTATAAAAAGGCCCCCTTCTATTTTCATTAGTTTTTCAGATTTTAGAAAGATGAAGTATTGAAAAGAAATATCTTCTCTCTTTTGAGAGTGTACACACTTAGTGGTAGGACTTGGAAAAGTCATCTTTAGCATAGGGCTTGGAAAAGCCAATATTGATTCTTGCTTGGAAACGGTAGATCTTGAGGCGAGTTCATTCCCTTGGTGGTCACCGTAAGAGTGTGGTGTTGTTGTTACATTCATTAGGGGTTTTTGAGTTTGATATACTCTTTAGTTCCTAATCTTTGTAATAATCTATGTCTCACTATCTATCTTTACCTTTCTTGCAATTGTGTTAGTGTTTGTATCTTGTAATCGTTTGTTCTTGTGGAATCCGAATCTTGTGTTCATTGTGTTCATCTTGTTCTTGTTGTATTGCCGCTGTTTTGGTGTTAAAACACCTTGTCAACTCGTGATACTTGTGTTGTTGTTGTTGGCCGAAACTAGCTCTAAGAGGGGTCCTCGGATTCCTCTTGATTTGTGGACTGTTTTGAGCCAATTCTTGTGTTCCTTGGAATTTCTTGTATCATTTGGTATCAAAGCCATCTTTGATTTTGTTCTAACAAGATCAATCTTGGGCTTGAGACTTGAAAACTACAAAAAAAAAAAAAGTTGAAATCTGAAAATTTCAGAAAATTGCAATCTGTCCATTGTTGTTGTCTTGGCCGTAATTGTGTTCTTGTGGTGTTCTTGGCCGAGATTTGTTCTTGAGTCTAGGTCTAGGAGTATTTTACTTGTCTTGTGTGTTTGTAGTGTTAGTTTTGTTCCTCACTAACACTTTGAGTCGATCCAAACTTGAGCTTGAATTGTTAATATTATTGTTGTGAACAAGTGTGGCCGATTGGATGTTGTTGTTGTTCTAGCCTTGACCGAGTTGAAGGCCTTGTGTTGTGGTGGTGTTGTAGATCTTGAAAGGTTGTTGTTGTATTCTTGTTGTTCATCACACCTTTCACCATTTGTAAAATCGAAAACACAACACAAAGGGGACTTAGTCGATTGTTGTTGCTATCCTTGTGGTCTTAGCCGTGAGATTGTTGACCTTGTTGTGGTGAACTGTTTTGGCCTTGTGGTTTTCATCTTGTTGTTGTTATAAGCTTGGCCACGTGATATTGTTGTTAATTGGTGGATTGAAAACCATTTTTTTTGTTGAAGTTGTGGTTGTCTTGGCCAAGTGTTGGAGGTATTGTTATTGTGGATTGGAGTTGGCCGTGTGAAAAATTGTTGGTGTTCTTGAGGATTATTGTTGTAGTTCTTGTTGTTGTTGTTGTTGTTCTTGATGTTCATCACCACCTTCATATATTGTTGAAGATAAAGTGAATGCTAAATCCAAAAAGTTGAAGGAAAAAGGTGTATTATTTGCTAGTCTTGAAAGACACTACAACCAACAAAGACCTATCAATCAAGTCTCAACCACTTTCCAACACTTTTCCATGATTTACGGATCCATGTTTTAAGGAGAAGTACAATAAAGTCAAGTCTTGAAAACTTGAAATTGAAAAGGGCTCCAAGACTTGTTTGAATTTCCCTCCTTAAACAAATTCCACCAAAGTCCAAATTGAAAAATTGACCAAGACTTGAAATTGGACAACAAAAGTTGTGTGGGACCGAAACCAATACGTGACTGCCATGTCATCACTGCTACTGTTCACGCAATATTTCCGAGCTCAAAATTTTAGATTCTTAGTTTCATCTTATAGTTTCATTAGTTTCATGTCTTGATTCTAGAATTAATTAACAACTAGTAATCACCTACTTAGTTGTAGATTAATTATTGAATCCGTTTCTTCGTGTCTTCGTTGTTTGTGTGCTTTTCTCATTTTTAACTCGTAGTAACTTCTTTGTTTCAAGTTCATAAGTGAATTTTATTTTTGTGTCTTGAGTCGATCAAACAAGAATCTATTCCGGCCGCCAAGTAGAATTGACATCCTATTGACTACCGGAGTATAAGCAACTTTCAATATTCGCCGCTCCAATTGTGAGGATCACAAAGGTGAGTGTATACGAGTGTTGGTGAGGAGCTTTACTACTAATCTTGTTTGTTCATTTTGTAGGTTTAAAGGGTGATATAAGGGGAACATGTCTTCGATAGCCGGGGATTATTGTGACTACAACATGGGAGACTATGATTGTAGTGAAGGGTTTTATGGCTACGAAGTTGAGGGAGATTGCGGAGGCTATGAAAATAGCCATACTCGAGACTTGGGCAGATTTGAAAGTTACTGTTTTAAGGGAGAAAATGAGGTGAATGAAGTGCCTAGTGCTTATGGTAACTTTGGAGATGATGTAGGGCCTAGTGATGGATCTTGTGATGATGTTGGGGCATGTGAGGAGTCTTACACTTCTTACTCCGAACCTAGATTTGGTGTTAGGTATAACCCTTTTGTTTGCAAAGCTTATGAGAGCTATGATGAGGGTACACGTGAGGAGTATGAAGATCCATATTCTCCCCCTTGTAGTACTTCTTATCAAAGTCGATATAGTGTGAATGGTTATACTAGCTCTAGCGGAGGTTGTCCAATGAGAAGAAGAGGATATGCATCTCCAAAACTAAGGGGTACTCGTATGCCTTACAATGTAGATCCAAGAAGGAGTGTACACTCCGGAAAGGTGACTATTTGTGGGATACCGGGCTGCCTTATGGTGTTGAATGATAGGTACTATGGAAACTACATTTTTCCGTCCATGGTTGATCACTTGGGGTTATTGCGAGAACCTTTACTTGTTCCATACTACTTGGGCGAGTTCAAGGTTACCGAGAGGGTAAAAGTTGTCTTCTCCCAATTTGATTACCATGAGGAGGTGTGGTGCGATGTTTTCTCCTTAACCTACGGTCATATGAGCTTGGGTGCCGATTGGTTTGCACGACATCAAGTTCCTAACGTGAAAAATTGGCCTAATATTGTAAGAGACCGATGGGGAAATTGCTTCGAGACGTACATTCTGCCCGGGCCGCAAAAAGAAGTTCCTACCTACTCCAATTCAAATTATTATGAGAGACAAAAGATTGAGAGGAGTAAGGGAGTGAAAGGTGGTAATCCGAGAGTGGAAAAAGGAGAGGTTGTGTTGAGCGAAGTGAGGGGATTACCACCAAACCGTGCTAACATTGGTTGTCCTTCCATTTCTAAGGACATTTGTGTAGGTACCAACATGGCAAGCGAAGGCGAACAATGCCAAAAGGAAGTTGCTGCCCAAGCTTGTGGAGGACCTTCACCTCACGGCAAGGAAGAGTCTACTCAAGATCTTAAAGGTAAAATAGCTAACTCTTACACTTTAGTGCATGTGAATGACAATTGTGTGGCTAGTAAGCCATTGAGTGTGAGTAGTAGCTTACTTATTTATGAGTCTAATGATTCCTTGCCTCTTGTTGATGATGTACATATTGAGAGTTTGGATACACTAGTTGATCCTATTGATGACGAAATTGACTCTTCTTGTAAGATCAATTTATGTCCACCTAGTGTTGAAGCTTATATGTTGAACGGAAGTACATCGTCTTGTGTAATTGGTGTTGATCAACTTGTTGGTGAGAATTGTTCCCCACTTGAGTATGTGTGTGATGTGCTTAATAGGACTCAAGTGAGTGAAGTATTTAAAAATGTTGGTCAACAAAGTGGGGGTGAACCCGAGATCTCTTCTTGGGGTAATCTTGTGTTTGGAACATCCTTGAAACTTGATATTGATCATTTAGAGTGCGAGGAACTTGCTTATTCCAAATCTGTCCGTGAGGTAGATCACACTCTCTTTAGGTGTAATGTCTTGTTTGAAGATGATTTAAACACTTCTAATGAACCTAGTGGTGAAAATGACGGTATAGCTTGCCTTGGAAGCTATAGCCTATATGCTAACCCACTATGGTGTGACAACATTCCTCCTAAAGAGGGAAATCTCTTCTTGGAAGATGAGAGTACTCTTAAGGGTAAGGAATGTGTAGTTGCGGAAGCTACTCCTTCTTCTACTTTGTGTGATTTCTTTGTTGAGAGTACTCATAGTGATTATTGGGAAACTAGTAGTGAGTACACACATGAGAGCACCCTAGTAGAAGTCGATTTGAGTGATACCTTTCTCTACTCTCTATTTGATTTGGATGATATGTATGTTATTGTAGAGAGTATGTCATTTAGTTTAGGTGTAGACCACGGGAAAGGGAAGTGTTGTCGAGACCCGTGTCTATGGCCACTTTTCCCATTTGACCCCGGTGCCAAATTTAGAAATGGTGATGTTGGTGCACCAAACTTGTTGCTTGGTCAACATGACAAGCAAAGTGTTACTTTTGATGTATCCTATAACCAAATCCTTTGCACATCTTTTATTGAGTTTTTAATATTCATTTCAAAGGATTCTTGGTTATATTGCAAATATGTGCAACCTTGGCATGTTGAGATGATTTGTAATGCTAACCCTAACCCTCATGCCATGAGGAATTTGTATTTGTTTGTCCTCTCTTCGGTTTTGCAAGGTTTGGATTCGAGGTCGAATCCTTTTCAAGAAGGGGAGGATGATACGGGACAAATGGCCATCTTATCTTTTGATGACATTGTTGGAGGCCAACACATAGAGACTCAAGACTTGGTCACCTCGGGAAAACAAGAACATGCATGGAGGACCCGTTTTGAGTGCTACTTAAAGCAATCTCGCGTGTGGAAGATTGCTTGGAGAATTTAAGGTTGAGGACTCACGGTTTTGGACCCTAATTAAGGGTATTTTGGACATTACACATGGTGTATTTACACACCATGGCCGCCCCTCTCATTAAGGGCAAAGTGGTCTTTTGTCTTCTTTGTAATACACTATAAAAAGGCCCCCTTAGTCTTATTTTCATTAGTTTTTCAGATTTTAGAAAGATGAAGTATTGAAAAGAAATATCTTCTCTCTTTTGAGAGTGTACACACTTAGTGGTAGGACTTGGAAAAGTCATCTTTAGCATAGGGCTTGGAAAAGCCAATATTGATTCTTGCTTGGAAACGGTAGATCTTGAGGCGAGTTCATTCCCTTGGTGGTCACCGTAAGAGTGTGGTGTTGTTGTTACATTCATTAGGGGTTTTTGAGTTTGATATACTCTTTAGTTCCTAATCTTTGTAATAATCTATGTCTCACTATCTATCTTTACCTTTCTTGCAATTGTGTTAGTGTTTGTATCTTGTAATCGTTTGTTCTTGTTGAATCCGAATCTTGTGTTCATTGTGTTCATCTTGTTCTTGTTGTATTGCCGCTGTTTTGGTGTTAAAACACCTTGTCAACTCGTGATACTTGTGTTGTTGTTGTTGGCCGAAACTAGCTCTAAGAGGGGTCCTCGGATTCCTCTTGATTTGTGGACTGTTTTGAGCCAATTCTTGTGTTCCTTGGAATTTCTTGTATCACAAATGTTGTAAGTACTTTCATGATACGGTTAGGACAGCCACACGGCCTTTCACACGAAGCCAAGCTCGGGAATTACAAAAACTCCAAGCTTTGTTCATGCAAATGGCCGTGTGTGAGTTGGTGATTGAACCAACCAAGGACTTAAACGTTTTTATGTGTGAAGAGGGGTCCTAATGTGTAATAAACTACTCTCCAAGGTTGGCACAAGAAGCAAGGGCGGATGAGTCATTTTACCCCTTTCCTTTTGTAGTATAAATAGAAGATGTGAGAGAGTTATTAGAGAGTTTTTGAAATCTGATTTTTGTAACCTAAAATATCACAACATTTCCTCTCTCTTCCACTCTTGGAGCCGCCTCCAACATCTCACAAGTAGAGGAATACTTGTGTTGTATCTTTGGCTAGAAACAAGGGTTTTGGGGTCTTTGAGTGCCTCTTGGTCCTTGTAAGAACTTGGTGTTTACATTCTCTAGACTTAGGGTCCTCTCTTGATGTTAGGGTTCTTAGTATCTTGAATGTTATATGTCAAGTTATCTATCTTTTCTTTATCTTGTTGTTGTTGTTGTTGTTAATTTTGTTATCTTTAAAGACTAGTGAAGCCGTGTGGGGCTACTTTCGATTCACTAGCATTCTTGTTCATCTATTTGCTCTCTTGTTGTGTGCTGAAAACTGAAAATTGAACTTGTTATTCTTGTGTTGTTGGACTGAAATCCGAACCTACTTGTAGCTCTTGGTGTTGTTGGTTTGATCTTGTATCATTTGGTATCAAAGCAAGACCGGTTGTGTTCCAACATAACCCATCTTGGGCTAGTTCACGGTCTAAACAAGCAATACCAAAGGGAAGTTCTGAAAAATCTGTCCATTAAAGGTTGAAAACCGAGAATGATGTTGCATGTCTAGACCTAGGCGTTATTTTGCTTGTTTAGTGAGTTTCTAGTGTTGGTTTCTTTCTCACCAACACTAAGGTGTCTAGATCCGAAAGTTGAGCTTGAAAACTTGAACATTGAGTAGTGACTTGAAGTGGCCGAAGGTTGTATGTTGTTGATGAGCAAAAGAAAAATCGGTGGTTATGTGTTATGTGCTAAAGAAGTTGATGAAGTTTGTTGAGGTGTTCATCTTTTGAACTTGTTCATCTTGTTCATCTTGTTGTGTGCTCAAGTTGTAAGACAAGTTATAAAGTTGTTGTGAAAGACTTGCACCCCTCACCCTCTAGTCTTGTCAATCACTTTTCCCTAATTCAAGGAGCCTTGTTTTGTGGGATTGGTCAACCAAACACCACTTTCTTGAGTTTGAAAAGGTTGAAAGACTACAAGATTTTATTTTTCCCACCAAAACATTTTGCAAACTATAACAAGTTGTGTGAATATTAACACAAAACAAAAAAAAAAAAAAAGATAAGAGGAACGGGTGGAACCATTGCATGCTGCCACGTCACTATAAGCTCAACTTAGGATATTCTTTGGTTGCAAATTGTTGATCCTTGGTTTCCCTTAATTGGTCCTAGAACTAATTAACAAACTAGTACATTCCTACTAGGTTGTCAACTAGTTCCTTGAACCGTTTGTTCGTGTCAACGATTATTTGAGTGCTTTTATTCGTTTGAATGAGTTGCTGATTTTTGATTCTAGTCCGGCAAGAATTCTTTGAGTCTTCAAACAAGAATCCATTCCGGATAAGAGCTCACTCATACCTTGAAAATTTCACGGTTACTAGCCAATTATACAACACTTGTGGAACACGAACTTGTGGTGAACTAAAGTGGATAATATCTTGACAATGGAAGGAGCTACGTCTCATAATGCGGATACTAATGCCCTTGATTCTATGAGGGTCACTCTTGAGGCCGTTACCCGGACACTTGAAAGGTTGAATTCTGAATTTGGGGCCGTGAGAGGGGACTTGGCAGCCATAAAGGGGGAAGTGTCGACTATTAGTGGGAGATTAGAACAAGTGGAGAGTCAAAGGAACTCTCGTCCTTCTACTCCTCTACACGTATCTACCAATGGTCATGATAGGACCTCCTCCGCAACCATCACCCCCGAAACAGTCCACCAAATGCTAAATGCACCCCAAGCTCCACTAAATACCGCAAGTCAAACTACCTATTTTCCTCCAAACCGAGACTCCACTAGACCACTACATTTCCAAGCCCCTCCAATTCCACAAGAGGGATTTGGACGACAAGTACCTCCACTAAATCCGAACCTTCCATTCCAAGCTCCATTAACCCAAAGACCGCAAATTCCAAATCCTCCGACTCAAAACGGCCAAGGCCGACCAGCCCACTTTGAAGGATACGGTAGAGGGGAGTATGAAGGAGATGGAGCCTTTGATGATGCTTATATGAGGGAGGAGGAGTTAAGAGGGGGTCGAGGAGAACCTAGGAGATACCGGGGGTATGGAGATAGGGGAAACCGACACCAAGAGAGAGACGTAGGCATCAACACCATCAAGTTGAGCCTACCCATCTTTAAGGGTGAAAGTGATCCCGAGGCCTACTTAACTTGGGAATCGGCTTGTGACAAAGTTTTCCAAGTTAATGACCTCTCGGACGAAAAGAAGAGTTGCTACGCTATAGCTCACCTCGAGGGCTATGCTAACACTTGGTGGGAGTATGTTAAACGATTTGGTAATGAATTAGTCGATGGGCAGCCACCACCTTGGTTTCGGTTGAGGTATTTGATGAGACAACGATACCTTCCCGAGAGATATCGTCATGAGTTGCTTGCTAGGTTATATGGCTTGCGGCAAGGGGGCAAAAGTGTGATGGCCTATTTTGACGAGTTCCAACAACTCATGTTGAAACTTGATCATCGTGGGGAGCAAATCAGTCATGACATCATCCGGTTCAAGTGTGGGTTGAACAAAGAGATCTCCACTCATTTGACCCTTCATCGGTTTGAAACCATCGACGGTATATTCCAAGCGGCCCTAGAGATTGAAAGGGAACTTAAGGAGAGATCATCCTTCAAGGCAAGGGTACAAGCTCCATCGGGTTGGCCCAAAAACAAGGACCAACCCGCCCCCACGAAGCTGCCCGAGTCCAAAACAGTCCACTACGAGTCCAAAACAGTCCCTAAATTCCCTCCGAAACCGGAGGCTCACAAATATCCCAACCCAAAGGGATTCCAATGCTTCAAGTGCCAAGGTTGGGGGCATAAGGCCAATGAATGTCCGAACCGGCGCAATGTGATCCTACGAGAAGGGAAAGTGTACTACCTTGGTGAGGAGGTGGTTTCCGAAAGGGGGGAGGATGAGGCCGAGCCTCAAGATGGAGAGGAAGCTGAAAATGGGCCGAATGATGATGAATTAGATGGTAGTGAAGATGCCTATCCACAAGAAGGGGAGTGTGTGGTTCCTAACTTTGTGGTTAGACGTGTCATGATTAGTAAGGCGATAGATGACCCGAGTCAAAGGGAAAATCTATTCCATACTAAGTGTCTTGTAAAGGGGAGTGTGTGCACCTTGGTGATTGATAGTGGTAGTTGTACGAATGTTGCGAGCCAAGCTATGGTAAATTTCTTGAAGCTGCCAACTACACCACACACTAGTCCTTACAAGCTACAATGGTTGAACGATTGTGGTGAATTAAGGGTCGCAAGGCAATGTGTGATTCGGTTTAAGGTAGGAAACTACCACGATGAAGTGCTTTGTGACGTGATCCCAATGCAAGCATGTCACTTGTTGTTAGGTAGACCATGGCAATATGATAGGTCTACTAAACACGATGGGAGGTCCAACCGGTATACGCTTGAGAAGGATGGCCGAAAGGTCACACTTCACCCTCTTTCACCCTCCCAAGTACATGAGTGGCATCAAAAGATGAGAGAGTTAAAAGGAAAGGGAAAGGAAACCGGGAAAGGAGAAAAGGGGGGGGATGCCGTAGGTGAGGAAGTAGGGCCATCCGAATCTGTCCCAACCACAAAGGAGATGGAAAACGTAGTGATGTTGGCTAGGAGGAAAGAACTCTTCGTGGACCATGATGAAAACAAGCCGATGTTACTGTTGGCCCATTGTTTTAATACTAACCCCACTAATTCTTCCATTTCCCCTTTGATTTCTTGTGCGTTGCAGGAGTATGAAGATGTATTTCCTCAAGAACTTCCGCAAGGATTGCCCCCACTTCGGGGAATTGAGCACCAAATTGATTTGGTGCCGGGTTCACAACTTCCAAACAAACCGGCCTATAGGAGCAATCCCATGGACACTAAGGAGCTTGAGAGGCAAGTTGAGGAGCTTCTCAACAAGGGATACATCAAGGAAAGCATGAGTCCGTGTGCTGTTCCGGTGCTTTTGGTACCAAAGAAGGACGGAACTTGGCGCATGTGCGTCGATTGTAGGGCCATCAACAAAATCACTATAAGGTATCGTCATCCAATTCCTAGACTAGATGATATGTTAGATGAGCTCCACGGATCTTGTTTGTTTTCTAAAGTGGACCTTAGGAGCGGCTATCACCAAATTCGCATGCAACCCGGTGATGAGTGGAAGACCGCATTCAAGACCAAATTCGGTCTATATGAGTGGCTGGTCATGCCCTTCGGCCTTACCAATGCTCCTAGCACATTTATGAGGCTAATGAATCATGTAATGAAGCCTTATATTGGAAAGTTTGTGGTGGTTTACTTTGATGATGTGTTGGTGTATAGTAAATCTATTAATGATCATGTAATGCATTTGAGATGTGTGTTTGATGTGCTCCGAAAGGAGAAGCTGTATGCCAACATGGAGAAGTGTTCTTTTGGTGTTGATAAAGTTATATTCTTGGGTTTTGTCGTGAGCTCACGGGGTGTGGAAGTGGACGATTCCAAGATAGACTCTATCCGAAGTTGGCCGACCCCTAAAACTATTGGAGAAATCCGAAGTTTCCACGGGTTGGCAAGCTTTTATAGAAGGTTTGTCAAAGGATTTAGTTCCATAGCAGCCCCCTTGACCGAGGTAATTAGAAAGGACGGACCCTTTAAATGGGGTGATGAGCAAGCTAGGGCTTTTGAGGCCTTGAAAGCTACGCTCATCTCGGCGCCTTTATTGCAATTGCCCGATTTTGATAAGATGTTTGAAATAGAGTGTGATGCTAGTAAAGTTGGTATCGGGGCTGTTTTGATGCAAGAAGGTAAGCCCGTTGCTTATTTCAGTGAAAAGCTCAAAGGGGCAACTCTTAATTACTCAACTTATGATTTGGAGTTGTACGCCCTTGTTAGAGCTTTGGGAAATTGGCAACATTATTTGTGGCCTAAGGAGTTTGTGATACGAATGGATCATGAGTCGTTGAAACACCTTAAGAGCCAAGACAAGTTGAATAGGCGTCATGCTAAGTGGATTGAGTTCATCGAGACTTTCCCTTATGTAATTCATTACAAAAGGGGAAAGGAAAATGTTGTTGCCGATGCCTTGTCTAGGAAGCATGTGCTTGTTGCTACCTTGTCTTCGAAATTGATGGGTTTTGAGAGCTTGCGGTTGTTGTATCCCGAGGATCCTACCTTTGCTCCTATTTTTAGGGAATGCGAAGAGTGGGGAAGGGACCGTTGGCTCAAGGAGAATAACCATTCCTCCTACTCTCGGTTCGATGGGTATTTGTTCAAAGGGAGGAGGTTGTGTGTTCCTTCTAGTTCTTGGAGGGAATTATTTGTAAGGGAGGCCCATGACGGAGGCCTCATGGGTCACTTTGGGGTAGACAAGACCCTCGGAATCTTAGAGGAGAACTTCTATTGGCCCAAAATGCGCAAGGACGTCACTAAAATTTGTAGTCAATGCGTGGCCTGCCGGAGTGCGAAATCTCGTCTCTTACCCCAAGGATTATACACCCCACTCCCTACTCCCCTTAGGCCTTGGTTGGACATCTCGATGGATTTTGTTTTGGGGCTGCCAAGGACTAGAAAGGGCCGAGATAGCATTTTTGTTATTGTTGATAGATTCTCTAAAATGGCTCATTTTATTCCATGTACTAAAACCGAGGATGCTAGTAGTGTAGCTTCATTATTTGTTGAACATGTTGTCAAGCTTCACGGGGTACCGAGGACTATTGTGAGCGATAGGGACTCCAAGTTCCTAAGTCTCTTTTGGAAGTCCATGTGGGGTAGGCTTGGAACGAAGTTACTTTTCTCCACGTCTTGCCACCCACAAACCGATGGCCAAACGGAGGTAGTAAATAGAACCTTAGGGTCTATGCTACGTTCTATGGTTAAAGGTAAACTGACTTCATGGGAAGATCACCTACCCTTAGTGGAATTTGCCTACAACCGGGTAATACATTCGAGCACGGGAATGACTCCCTTTGAATGTGTTTACGGCCTGAATCCCCTTACCCCTTTAGATCTCACTCCTTTGTCTAGTGATCTCATGACCAGCTTAGATGGAAACAAAAGAGCCGAGGCAATGAAGAAAATGCATGAGACGGTGCGGATCAAGCTTGAAAAGAAGAATCAAGAGATTGCCAAAAGGGCAAACAAAGGGAGAAGAAGGCTTGTGCTTGAACCCGGAGATTGGGTGTGGGTGCATCTTCGAAAAGACCGGTTTCCAGCTCATAGGAAGTCCAAATTGCTGCCAAGGGGTGATGGTCCTTTCTAAGTACTTGAGAGGATCAATGACAACGCCTACAAGATTGACCTTCCACCGGAATATCAAGTGCACAACACTTTCAACGTTGGTGATCTCTCCCTCGTGGATGCGGCTGAAGATGACCAAATGCTGAATTTGAGGCCAAATTCCTCTCAAGATGGAGAGGATGATACGGTTAGGACAGCCACACGGCCTTTCACACGAAGCCAAGCTCGGGAATTACAAAAACTCCAAGCTTTGTTCATGCAAATGGCCGTGTGTGAGTTGGTGATTGAACCAACCAAGGACTTAAACATTTTTATGTGTGAAGAGGGGTCCTAATGTGTAATAAACTACTCTCCAAGGTTGGCACAAGAAGCAAGGGCGGATGAGTCATTTTACCCCTTTCCTTTTGTAGTATAAATAGAAGATGTGAGAGAGTTATTAGAGAGTTTTTGAAATCTGATTTTTGTAACCTAAAATATCACAACATTTCCTCTCTCTTCCACTCTTGGAGCCGCCTCCAACATCTCACAAGTAGAGGAATACTTGTGTTGTATCTTTGGCTAGAAACAAGGGTTTTGGGGTCTTTGAGTGCCTCTTGGTCCTTGTAAGAACTTGGTGTTTACATTCTCTAGACTTAGGGTCCTCTCTTGATGTTAGGGTTCTTAGTATCTTGAATGTTATATGTCAAGTTATCTATCTTTTCTTTATCTTGTTGTTGTTGTTGTTGTTAATTTTGTTATCTTTAAAGACTAGTGAAGCCGTGTGGGGCTACTTTCGATTCACTAGCATTCTTGTTCATCTATTTGCTCTCTTGTTGTGTGCTGAAAACTGAAAATTGAACTTGTTATTCTTGTGTTGTTGGACTGAAATCCGAACCTACTTGTAGCTCTTGGTGTTGTTGGTTTGATCTTGTATCATTTCATGAGGCTAATGAATCATGTAATGAAGCCATTTATTGGAAAGTTTGTTGTTGTATACTTTGATGATGTCTTGATCTATAGTAAGTCAATAGATAAGCATGTGAAGCATTTATAATGTGTGTTTGATGTCCTTAGAAAGGAAAGGTTGTATGCAAATCTAGAAAAGTGCTCCTTTGGTGTTAATGAAGTTGTTTTCTTGGGTTTTGTTGTTAGTTCAAGAGGGGTCGAAGTGGATGAGTCCAAGATAGACGGTATCAAAAGTTGGCCAACCCCACAAACCAATAGCGAAGTAAGAAGCTTCCACGGGTCGGCTAGTTCTTATATAAGTTTTATCAAAGGATTTAGCACCATAGCTGCACCCTTGACCGCGGTCATTCAGAAGTACCAACCCTTCAAGTGGGGTGAAGAGCAAGCTAAGGCTTTTGAAGCCTTGAAAGCTATGCTCGTTTCCGCGCCTTTATTACAATTGCCTAATTTTGATAAGATGTTCAAAGTTGAGTGCGATGCTAGTAAAGTAGGCATAGGGGCTGTTTTGATGCATGATTTAAAACCCATTGCTTATTTTAGTGAAAAGCTTAAAGGAGTAACTCTAAACTACTCCACGTATGATCTAGAGTTGTATGCCTTAATTCGAGCCTTGGCCACTTGGCAGCACTATTTGTGGCCCAAGGGGTTCGTGATCCGAATGGACCATGAATCCTTGAAGCATCTTTAGGCACAAGACAAGCTTAACAAACGGCATGCCAAATGGATTGAGTTTCTTGAAACCTTCCCTTATGTTATTTAATACAAAAAGGGTAAGGACAATGTAGTAGCCCATGCTCTGTCTAGAAAACACGTTCTTGTGTCAACATTATCTTTAAAATTGATGGGTTTTGAGAGTTTGAAAGAATTGTATCTCGAGGACCCTCACTTTGCTCCTATCTTTTGGGAATGCAAAGAAATGGGTAGGGATAAGTGGGATTCGTCTAGGGGTTCAAATCCCTATGCAAAGTTTAATGGATACTTGTTTAAAGGTAGATGATTGTGTGTACCCTCTAATTCTTGGAGAGAGTTATTTGTGAGGGAAGCACACAATGGCGGTCTAATGGGTCACTTTGGGATCAAAAAGACCCTTGGAATATTGGAGGAGCAATTCTATTGGGCAAAAATGCACAAGGATGTGGCCAAATTTTGTGGTCAATGTGCAGATTGCAAAGGACCCAAATCACGGCTTCTACCTCACGGGTTGTACACCCCGCTGCCCACTCCTTTACTCCCTTGGCTTGACAAATCCATGGATTTTGTGTTAGGATTGCCAAGGACTAGACGAGGTCGGCATAGTATCTTTGTTGTGGTTGATCGGTTTTCTAAGATGGCACACTTTATTCCATGTTTTAAATGTGACGATACACCTAGTGTGTCCTCTTTATTTATTGATAATGTTGTCAAGTTGCATGGTGTTCCGAGGACCATTGTGAGTGATAGGGACTTTAAGTTCCTAAGTCACTTTTGGAAATCCATGTGGGGTAAGCTTGGAACCAAGTTGTTATTCTCCATATCTTGCCACCCACAAACCGATGGCCAAACGACAGTAGTAAATAGGACTTTGGGTGCTATGCTATGTTCTACAGTAAAAGGAAAATTGACTTCTTGGGAGGAACACCTACCATTGATTGAGTTTGCATACAACCGTGTCATACACTCAAGTACGGGAATGACTCCCTTTGAGTGCGTATATAGCCTCAACCCCCTTACCCCTTTAGATTTAACTCCTTTGCCTAGTGATGTTATGATTAGCTTAGATGGAAGCAAGAGGGCAGATTCGATGAAGAAGTTACATGAGAAGGTGCGGCTTCGACTTGAGAAGAAAAATCAAGACATTGCAAGGAGAGTCAACAAGGGAAGAAAGAAACTCATTCTTGAACTAGGAGATTGGGTGTGGGTTCACCTTAGGAAGGATAGGTTTCATCTCAAAGAAAATCCAAATTGATGCCAAGAGGCGATGGACCATTCCAAGTACTTGAACGGATCAATGATAATGCCTACAAGATTGACCTTCCCCCGGAATACTAAGTGCACAGCACTTTCAACGTGTGTGATCTTTCTCTAGTGGATGCGGTTGAGGATGACCAAATGCTGAATTTGAGGTCAAATTCCTCTCAAGATGGAGAGGATGATACGGGTGTACAAATCTTTCCAATACTTTCTCGACCATTCACACGAAGCGAAGCTCGGGAGTTACAAAAACTACAAGCCATGTTCATGCAAATGGCCGTGTGTGAATTGGTACTTGATCCGCCAAAGATATTAAATGTTTACTTGATCCTCCAAAGAGCTTAAATGTTTTTAAGTGTGAAGAGGAGCCCTGAAGTGTAATAAATTACACTCCAAGGGCACCCCATAACTGAAGGGTAGGAGGGTCATTTGTCCTTCATTTTGTGTGTAATATAAATAGATACTAGTAGGGTTATTTTCAGCACTTAGTTGATACTTCATATTTCACAACAACAAGTTTTGTAACATTGAACATTTCTCTCTCTCTTGTTCTTGAGAGTAGAACCTGAAATCTGTCCAACAAAGTGTAGTTACACTTGTGTTGTTTCTTGGCTAGAAACTTGAGATCTTGAGGTTCATGAGTTCCTCTTGGTCTAAGTAAGAACTTGGTGCTGAAATCTTTGGGTCTTAGGGTCCTTTCTTCAAGTTAGGGTTCATAGATTCTAGGATATCTTTGTGTCAAGTTACTATCTTTCATTTTTGTACTCTTGAAACTATTGCAGTAACTTACTGAAGCCGTGTGGGGCTGATTTCGATTCACTATAGTTCCTGCCATTTGTTGTTCTTGTTGTTAACATTGTACTCTTTGTAATCTTTCATCTTGTTGTCATTGTAATTTTGAAGTCTAGTGAAGCCGGGTGTGGCCTATTTCGATTCACTAGCACCTTGTTGCTCATCTTGTAGTTCTTGTGTTAGCTTGTTCATCTTGTTGTGTTGTTGCTAGATTCTTCTGTTGTGGACTTGATAGTGCATCATAATACCAACCAATTAGCCAAATTGATACAGATGACATGTGAACCTATGAATATAGATGACTGCCTTACAATGTCTACAAAGCCTCTAATGGAATATGATGACATTAAAACCATCAAAATATATATGATAAAGACTCAACAAGGCCCCGAATTAATTTAGAGCTCACCAACAGCCACTGAGTATCCTGTGTTCTATTGGGGAGATCTACTCGCTAAAAACCTGTGCCTGCAACATAGGACGCTGGTCCCCTATGAGGGAAGTTAGTACGAAGTAATGTACTGAATATGTAAGGCATGAGATAACCATAAGTCAAATAAGAAATTAATGAAACTCGGGGTCAATATATTTAAACATATAGATAAGGATGAACGAACCACCTTTACTTACACTTGTGGAAGACTGTACATTACATGCTTTTCTTTACTTTACTCTTCTTTGCTTTATAATATTTGTAAGCCATGTGATACATATGACCAGTTGATCAGTGGTAAAAGAGGATGACCCATGCTAGGTATTATACCCCTGGGATACGTTCCTCATCAATACATAAATCGAGATTAACCCATGCTAAGCTTTCCTTTCACCCCTGGGATACCACCCGATTATGGGATCAACCCATGCTAGGTGTTCGTTCCACCCCTGGGATACCACCCATAAATCAATAAATTGAGATCGGCCCATGCTAGGTTCTCGCCCCTGAGCTACTACTCACACATAAGTATATTTACTTTACACCATTTCTTTAATCTTTTAGATTGTTATTTTGGTGGTCATAACATTATTGAGCTTTAGATCTATGAACCAATAGAAGAAGGCATGCGATCGAGACAAGAACAATGATATAGGAAATAAGGGTAATACTTTGGAACTTATATGACACCATGAGCCTCACTGGGCATAAAACATATTCACTAATAAATAAGCCAAGAATGTATGTGACAAGCGAGGAGATGATAACCTGTAACAAATAAGCTAGTGTATAACTAGTAAGCAAGTGACATTACATAGCATATATGGGTTGTGGCAGATTCTAGTGATCTTACCTAGCATATAGCAATTGGGGCAGATTCAAGTGTAGAAATTTAGACGTTTCAAATGGGGGAATACGTGCATACCAAGTTGAGATACGTAACTCCTCGACTAAAGAGGTTTGGACTGTACAATAAATACTTATTAGGTAATAACAAATAGAAGTGTACGTGAGAATGGGTACTATTGAAGCACGTGGGCAGATTCTAATTAGGAACAAATGTATATCCCACATAAGGACATATAGTTAACTATACACTAAATAGGTAAAGACTCTATAAGGTCACCTTATGCCCAAACACGATGGGAATGATATTCGAAAAAAGAACATGTGTAGCCAAAAGAAGTATACAATCAATTAAAGCAATTTTGGACAGATTGTAATCCAACATGTGACACTCTTTAACTTGTATAATCTTGGATCTTATTGACTCATATAAGAGAAACATGTGACACTTTGACAGACTTTTAGACCATAGGCAGTAAATAAAAGGTCGATTAACTATGTGGGGTTGTGATACGAAATCAAACCAACAACACCAAGAGCTTCAAGTAGGCTCGGATTTCAGTCCAACAACACAAGAACAACAAGTTTAAGTTTCGGTTTTTCAGTCCAACAACACAAGAACAACAAGATAGATAACAATGCTAGTGAATCGAAAAGAGCCCCACACGGCTTCACTAGACTTTAAGATAACAAAATCAACAACAACAACAAGATAAAGAAAGATAGATAACTTGACATATAACATTCAAGAAACTAAGAACCCTACATCAAGAGAGGACCCTAAGTCTAATGAATATAAACACCAAGTTCTTACGAGGACCAAGAGGCACTCAACGACCTCAAAACCCTTGTTTCTAGTCAAAGAGACAACACAAGTATCCCTCTACTTGTGAGATAATAGGGACGGCTTCTAAGAGTGGAAGAGAGAGACGAAATGTTTAGTGTTTTTAGGTTACAAAATCAGCATTCAAAAACTAAGGAATAACTCTCCAACATGTTCTATTTATACTACAAACAAAAGGGGTAAAATGACCCATCCGCCCTTGCTTCTTGTGCCAACCTTGAAGAGTAGTTTATTACACATTAAGACCTCTCTTCACACATAAAAACGTTTAGGTCCTTGGTTGGTTCAATCACCAACTCACACACGGCAATTTGCATGAACAAAGCTTGGAGTTCTTGTAATTCCCGAGCTTGGCTTCGTGTGAAAGGCCGTGTACCTGTGGAGGCTGCCCCAACCGTATCATCCTCTCCATCTTGAGAGGAATTTGACCTCAAATTCAGCATTTGGTCATCTTCAACCGCATCCACGAGGGAGAGATCACCAACGTTGAAAGTGTTGTGCACTTGATATTCCGGTGGAAGGTCAATCTTGTAGGCGTTGTCATTGATTCTCTCAAGTACTTGGAAAGGACCATCACCCCTTGGCAGCAATTTGGACTTCCTTTGAGCTGGAAACCGATCCTTTTGAAGATGCACCCACACCCAATCTCCGGGTTCAAGCACAAGCCTTCTTCTCCCTTTGTTTACCCTTTTTGCAACCTCTTGGTTCTTCTTTTCAAGCTTGATCCGCACCGTCTCATGCATTTTCTTCATTGCCTCGGCTCTTTTATTTCCATCTAAGCTGGTCATGAGATCACTAGACAAAGGAGTGAGATCTAAAGGGGTAAGGGGATTCAGGCCGTAAACACATTCAAAGGGAGTTATTCCCGTGCTCGAATGTATTACCCGGTTGTATGCAAATTCCACCAAGGGTAGGTGATCTTCCCATGAAGTATGTTTACCTTTAACCATAGAACGTAGCATAGACCCTAAGGTTCTATTTACTACCTCCGTTTGGCCATCGGTTTGTGGATGGCAAGACGTGGAGAAAAGTAACTTCGTTCCAAGCCTACCCCACATGGACTTCCAAAAGAGACTTAGGAACTTGGAGTCCCTATCGCTCACAATAGTCCTCGGTACCCCCGTGAAGCTTTACAACATGTTCAACAAATAATGAAGCTACACTACGAGCATCCTCGGTTTTAGCACATGGAATAAAATGAGCCATTTTAGAGAATCTATCAACAATAACAAAAATGCTATCTCGGCCCTTTCTAGTCCTTGGCAGCCCCAAAACAAAATCCATCGAAATGTCCAACCAAGGTCTAAGGGGAGTAGGGAGTGGGGTGTATAATCCTTGAGGTAGGAGACGAGATTTCGCACTCCGGCAGGCCACGCATTGACTACAAATTTTAGTGACGTCTTTGCGAATTTTGGGCCAATAGAAGTTCTCCTCTAAGATTCCGAAGGTCTTGTCTACCCCAAAGTGCCCCATGAGGCCTCCGTCATGGGCCTCCCTCACAAATAATTCCCTCCAAGAACTAGAAGGAACACACAACCTCCTCCCTTTGAACAAATACCCATCGAACCGAGAGTAGGAGGAATGGTCATTCTCCTTAAGCCAACGGTCCCTTCCCCACTCTTCACATTCCCTAAAAATAGGAGCAAAGGTAGGATCCTCGGGATACAACAACCGCAAGCTCTCAAAACCCATCAATTTCGAAGACAAGGTAGCAACAAGCACATGCTTCCTAGACAAGGCATCGGCAACAACATTTTCCTTTCCCCTTTTGTAATGAATTACATAAGGGAAAGTCTCGATGAACTCAATCCACTTAGCATGACGCCTATTCAACTTGTCTTGGCTCTTAAGGTGTTTCAACGACTCATGATCCGTTCGTATCACAAACTCCTTAGGCCACAAATAATGTTGCCAATTTCCCAAAGCTCTAACAAGGGCGTACAACTCCAAATCATAAGTTGAGTAATTAAGAGTTGCCCCTTTGAGCTTTTCACTGAAATAAGCAACGGGCTTACCTTCTTGCATCAAAACAGCCCCGATGCCAACCTTACTAGCATCACACTCTACTTCAAACATCTTATCAAAATCGGGCAATTGCAATAAAGGCGCCGAGATGAGCGTAGCTTTCAAGGCCTCAAAAGCCCTAGCCTGCTCATCACCCCATTTAAAGGGTCCGTCCTTTCTAATTACCTCGGTCAAGGGGGCTGCTATGGAACTAAATCCTTTGACAAACCTCCTATAAAAGCTTGCCAACCCGTGGAAACTTCGGATTTCTCCAATAGTTTTAGGGGTCGGCCAACTTCGAATAGAGTCTATCTTGGAATCGTCCACTTCCACACCCCTTGAGCTCACGACAAAACCCAAGAATATAACCTTATCAACACCAAAAGAACACTTCTCCATGTTGGCATACAGCTTCTCCTTTCGGAGCACATCAAACACACATCTCAAATGCATTACATGATCATCAATAGATTTACTATACACCAACACATCATCAAAGTAAACCACCACAAACTTTCCAATATAAGGCTTCATTACATGATTCATTAGCCTCATAAAGGTGCTAGGAGCATTGGTAAGGCCGAAGGGCATGACCAGCCACTCATATAGACCGAATTTGGTCTTGAATGCGGTCTTCCACTCATCACCGGGTTGCATGCGAATTTGGTGATAGCCACTCCTAAGGTGATACAAAATCAAACCAACAACACCAAGAGCTTCAAGTAGGCTCGGATTTCAGTCCAACAACACAAGAACAACAAGTTTAAGTTTCGGATTTCAGTCCAACAACACAAGAACACAAGATAGATAACAATGCTAGTGAATCGAAAAGAGCCCCACACGGCTTCACTAGACTTTAAGATAACAAAATCAACAACAACAACAAGATAAAGAAAGATAGATAACTTGACATATAACATTCAAGAAACTAAGAACCCTAACATCAAGAGAGGACCCTAAGTCTAATGAATATAAACACCAAGTTCTTACGAGGACCAAGAGGCACTCAACGACCTCAAAATCCTTGTTTCTAGCCTAAGAGACAACACAAGTATCCCTCTACTTGTGAGATAATAGGGGCGGCTTCTAAGAGTGGAAGAGAGAGTGAAATGTTTAGTGTTTTTAGGTTACAAAAGTCAGCATTCAAAAACTAAGGAATAACTCTCTAACATGTTCTATTTATACTACAAACAAAAGGGGTAAAATGACCCATCCGCCCTTGCTTCTTGTGCCAACCTTGGAGAGTAGTTTATTACATATTAAGACCTCTCTTCACACATAAAAACGTTTAGGTCCTTGGTTGGTTCAATCACCAACTCACACACGGCCATTTGCATGAACAAAGCTTGGAGTTCTTGTAATTCCCGAGCTTGGCTTCGTGTGAAAGGTCGTGTACCTGTGGAGGCTGCCCCAACCGTATCATCCTCTCCATCTTGAGAGGAATTTGGCCTCAAATTCAGCATTTGGTCATCTTCAACCGCATCCACGAGGGAGAGATCACCAACGTTAAAAGTGTTGTGCACTTGATATTCCGGTGGAAGGTCAATCTTGTAGGCGTTGTCATTGATTCTCTCAAGTACTTGGAAAGGACCATCACCCCTTGGCAACAATTTGGACTTCCTTTGAGATGGAAACCGATCCTTTCGAAGATGCACCCACACCCAATCTCCGGGTTCAAGCACAAGCCTTCTTCTCCCTTTGCTTACCCTTTTTGCAACCTCTTGGTTCTTCTTTTCAAGCTTGATCCGCACCGTCTCATGCATTTTCTTCATTGCCTCGGCTCTTTTATTTCCATCTAAGCTGGTCATGAGATCACTAGACAAAGGAGTGAGATCTAAAGGGGGTAAGGGGATTCAGGCCGTAAACACATTCAAAGGGAGTCATTCCCGTGCTCGAATGTATTACCCGGTTGTATGCAAATTCCACCAAGGGTAGGTGATCTTCCCATGAAGTCAGTTTACCTTTAACCATAGAACGTAGCATAGACCCTAGGGTTCTATTTACTACCTCTGTTTGGCCATCGGTTTGTGGGTGGCAAGACGTGGAGAAAAGTAACTTCGTTCCAAGCCTACCCCACATGGACTTCCAAAAGAGACTTAGGAACTTGGAGTCCCTATCGCTCACAATAGTCCTCGGTACCCCGTGAAGCTTTACAACATGTTCAACAAATAATGAAGCTACACTACGAGCATCCTCGGTTTTAGCACATAGAATAAAATGAGCCATTTTAGAGAATCTATCAACAATAACAAAAATGCTATCTCGGCCCTTTCTAGTACTTGGCAGCCCCAAAACAAAATCCATCGAAATGTCCAACCAAGGTCTAAGGGGAGTAGGGAGTGGGGTGTATAATCCTTGAGGTAGGAGACGAGATTTCGCACTCCGGCAGGCCACGCATTGACTACAAATTTTAGTGACGTCTTTGCGCATTTTGGGCCAATAGAAGTTCTCCTCTAAGATTCCGAGGGTCTTGTCTACCCCAAAGTGCCCCATGAGGCCTCCGTCATGGGCCTCCCTCACAAATAATTCCCTCCAAGAACTAGAAGGAACACACAACCTCCTCCCTTTGAACAAATACCCATCGAACCGAGAGTAGGAGGAATGGTCATTCTCCTTAAGCCAACGGTCCCTTCCCCACTCTTCACATTCCCTAAAAATAGGAGCAAAGGTAGGATCCTCGGGATACAACAACCGCAAGCTCTCAAAACCCATCAATTTCGAAGACAAGGTAGCAACAAGCACATGCTTCCTAGACAAGGCATCGGCAACAACATTTTCCTTTCCTCTTTTGTAATGAATTACATAAGGGAAAGTCTCGATGAACTCAATCCACTTAGCATGACGCCTATTCAACTTGTCTTGGCTCTTAAGGTGTTTCAACGACTCATGATCCGTTCGTATCATAAACTCCTTAGGCCACAAATAATGTTGCCAATTTCCCAAAGCTCTAACAAGGGCGTACAACTCCAAATCATAAGTTGAGTAATTAAGAGTTGCCCCTTTGAGCTTTTTACTGAAATAAGCAACGGGCTTACCTTCTTGCATCAAAACAGCCCCGATGCCAACCTTACTAGCATCACACTCTACTTCAAACATCTTATCAAAATCGGGCAATTGCAATAAAGGCGCCGAGATGAACGTAGCTTTCAAGGCCTCAAAAGCCCTAGCCTGCTCATCACCCCATTTAAAGGGTCCGTCCTTCCTAATTACCTCGGTCAAGGGGGCTGCTATGGAACTAAATCCTTTGACAAACCTCCTATAAAAGCTTGCCAACCCGTGGAAACTTCAGATTTCTCCAATAGTTTTAGGGGTCGGCCAACTTCGAATAGAGTTTATCTTGGAATCGTCCACTTCCACACCCCTTGAGCTCACGACAAAACCCAAGAATATAACCTTATCAACACCAAAAGAACACTTCTCCATGTTGGCATACAGCTTCTCCTTTCGGAGCACATCAAACACACATCTCAAATGCATTACATGATCATCAATAGATTTACTATATACCAACACATCATCAAAGTAAACCACCACAAACTTTCCAATATAAGGCTTCATTACATGATTCATTAGCCTCATAAAGGTGCTAGGAGCATTGGTAAGGCCGAAGGGCATGACCAGCCACTCATATAGACCGAATTTGGTCTTGAATGCGGTCTTCCACTCATCACCGGGTTGCATGCGAATTTGGTGATAGCCACTCCTAAGGTCCACTTTAGAAAACAAACAAGATCCGTGGAGCTCATCTAACATATCATCTAGTCTAGGGATTGGATGACGATACCTTATAGTGATTTTGTTGATGGCTCTACAATCGACGCACATGCGCCAAGTTCCGTCCTTCTTCGGTACCAAAAGCACCGGAACAGCACACGGACTCATGCTTTCCTTGATGTATCCCTTGTTGAGAAGCTCCTCAACTTGTCTTTCAAGCTCCTTAGTGTCCATGGGATTGCTCCTATAGGCCGGTTTGTTTGGAAGTTGTGAACCCGGCACCAAATCAATTTGGTGCTCAATTCCCCGAAGTGGGGGCAATCCTTGCGGAAGTTCTTGAGGAAATACATCTTCATACTCCTGCAACACACAAGAAATCAAAGGGGAAATGGAAGAATTAGTGGGATTAGTATTAAAACAATGGGCCAAAAGTAACATCGGCTTGTTTTCATCATGGTCCACGAAGAGTTCTTTCCTCCTAGCCAACATCACTACGTTTTCCATCTCCCTTGTCGTTGGGACAGCCTCGGATGTCCCTACTTCCTCACCTACAGCATTCCCCCCCTTCTCTCCCTTTTCGGATTCCTTCCCCTTTCCCTTCAACTCTCTCATCTTTTGATGCCACTCATTTACTTGGGAGGGTGAAAGAGGATGAAGTGTGACCTTTTGGCCATCCTTCTCAAGCGTATACCGGTTGGACCTCCCATCGTGTTTAGTAGACCTATCATATTGCCATGGTCTACCTAACAACAAGTGACATGCTTGCATTGGGATCACGTCACAAAGCACTTCATCGTGGTAGTTTCCCACCTTAAACCGAATCACACATTGCCTTGTGACCTTTAATTCACCACAATCGTTCAACCATTGTAGCTTGTAAGGACTAGTGTGTAGTGTAGTTGGTAGCTTCAAGAAATTTACCATAGCATGGCTCGCAACATTTGTACAACTACCACTATCAATCACCAAGGTGCACACACTCCCCTTTACAAGACACTTAGTATGGAATAGATTTTCCCTTTGACTCGGGTCATCTATCGCCTTACTAATCATGACACGTCTAACCACAAAGTTTGGAACCACACACTCCCCTTCTTGTGGATAGACATCTTCACTACCATCTACTTCATCATCATTCGGCCCATTTTCAGCTCCCTCTCCATCTTGAGGCTCGGCCTCATCCTCCCCCCTTTCGGAAACCACCTCCTCACCAAGGTAGTACACTTTCCCTTCTCGTAGGATCACATTGCGCCGGTTCGGACATTCATTGGCCTTATGCCCCCAACCTTGGCACTTGAAGCATTGGAACCCCTTTGGGTTGGGATATTTGTGAGCCTCCGGTTTCGGAGGGAATTTAGGGACTGTTTTGGACTCGGGCAGCTTCGTAGGGGCGGGTTGGTCCTTGTTTTTGGGCCAACCCGAGGGGGTTTGTACCCTTGCCTTGAAGGATGATCTCTCCATAAGTTCCCTTTCAATCTCAAGGGCCGCTTGGAATATACCGTCAATGGTTTCAAACCGGTGAAGGGTCAAATGAGTGGAGATCTCTTTGTTCAACCCACACTTGAACCGGATGATGTCGTGACTGATTTGCTCCCCACGATGATCAATTTTCAACATGAGTTGTTGGAACTCGTCAAAATAGGCCATCACACTCTTGCCTCCTTGCCGCAAGCCATATAATCTAGCAAGCAACTCATGACGATATCTCTCGGGAAGGTATCGTTGTCTCATCAAATACCTCAACCGAAACCAAGGTGGTGGCTGCCCATCAACTAATTCATTACCAAATCGTTTAACATACTCCCACCAAGTGTTAGCATAGCCCTCGAGGTGAGCTTTAGCGTAGCAACTCTTCTTTTCTTCCGAGATGTCATTAACTTGGAAAACTTTGTCACAAGCCGATTCCCAAGTTAAGTAGGTCTCGGGGCCACTTTCACCCTTAAAGATGGGTAGGCTCAACTTGATGGTGTTGATGCCTACGTCTCTCTCTTGGTGTCGGTTTCCCCTATCTCCATACCCCCGGTATCTCCTAGGTTCTCCTTGACCCCCTCTTAACTCCTCCTCCCTCATATAAGCATCATCAAAGGCTCCATCTCCTTCATACTCCTCTCTACCGTATCCTTCAAAGTGGGCTGGTTGGCCTTGGCCGTTTTGATTCGGAGGATTTGGAATTTGCGGTCTTTGGGTTAATGGAGCTTGGAATGGAGGGTTCGGATTTAGTGGAGGTACTTGGCGTCCAAATCCCTCTTGTGGAATTGGAGGGGCTTGGAAATGTAGTGGTCTAGTGGGGTCTCGGTTTGGAGGAAAATAGGTAGTTTGGCTTGCGGTATTTAGTGGAGCTTGGGGTGCATTTAGCATTTGGTGGACTGTTCCGGGGGTGATGGTTGCGGAGGAGGTCCTATCATGACCATTGGTAGATACATGTAGAGGAGTAGAAGGACGAGAGTTCCTTTGACTCTCCACTTGTTCTAATCTCCCAGTAATAGTCGACACTTCCCCCTTTATTGCTGCCAAGTCCCCTCTCACGGCCCCAAATTCCGAATTCAACCTTTCAAGTGTCCGGGTAACGGCCTCAAGAGTGACCCTCATAGAATCAAGGGCATTAGTATCCACATTATGAGACGTAGCTCCTTCCATTGTCACGATATTATCCGCTTTAGTTCACCACAAGTTCGGTTCCACAAGTGTTGTATAATTGGCTAGTAACCGTGAAATTTTAAGGTATGAGTAAGCTCTTATCCGGAATGGATTCTTGTTTGAAGACTCAAAGAATTCTTGCCGGACTAGAGTCAAAAATCAGCAATTCATTCAAACGAATAAAAGCACTCAAATAATCGTTGACACGAACAAACGGTTCAAGGAACTAGTTGACAACCTAGTAGGAATGTACTAGTTTGTTAATTAGTTCTAGGACCAAGTAAGGGAAACCAAGGATCAACAATTAGCAACCAAAGAATATCCTAAGTTGAGCTTATAGTGACGTGGCAGCATGCAATGGTTCCACACGTTCTTCTTCTTTTTTTTTTTTTTGTTAATATTCACACAACTTGTTATAGTTTGCAAAGTGTTTTTGGTGGGAAAAATAAAATCTTGTAGTATTTCACCCTTTTCAAACTCAAGAAAGTGAGGTGTGGTTGACTAATCCCACAAAACAAGGCTCCTTGAATTAGGGAAAAGTGATTGACAAGACTAGAAGGTGATGGGTGCAAGTCTTTCACAACAACTTTATAGCTTGTCTTACAACTTGAGCACACAACAAGATGAACAAGATGAACAAGTTCAAAAGATTAACACCTCAACAAACTTCATCCACTTCTTTAGCACATAAACACAACCACCGATTTTTTTTTTCTTTTGGTTATCAACAACACACAACTTTCGGCCACTTCAAGTCACTACACAATGTTCAAGTTTTCAAGCTCAACTTTTGGATCTAGACACCTTAGTGTTGGTGAGAAAGAAACCAACACTAGAAACTCACTAAACAAGCAAAATAACACCTAGATCTAAACATACAACATCATTCTTGGTCTCAACTTTTAATGGACAGATTTTCAGAATTTCTTTTGGTGTTGTTTGTTTAAGCCGTGAACTAGCCCAAGATGGGTTATGTTGGAACACAACCGGTCTCGCTTTGATACCGAATGATACAAAATCAAACCAACAACACCAAGAGCTTCAAGTAGGCTCGGATTTCAGTCCAACAACACAAGAACAACAAGTTTAAGTTTCGGATTTCTGTCCAACAACACAAGAACAACAAGATAGATAACAAAGCTAGTGAATCGAAAATAGCCCCACACGGCTTCACTAGACTTTAAGATAATAAAATCAACAACAACAACAAGATAAAGAAAGATAGATAACTTGACATATAACATTCAAGAAACTAAGAACCCTAACATCAAAAGAGGACCCTAAGTCTAATGAATATAAACACCAAGTTCTTACGAGGACCAAGAGGCACTCAACGACCTCAAAACCCTTGTTTCTAGCCAAAGAGACAACACAAGTATCCCTCTACTTGTGAGATAATAGGGGCGGCTTCTAAGAGTGGAAGAGAGAGTGAAATGTTTTAGTGTTTTTAGGTTACAAAAATCAGCATTCAAAAACTAAGGAATAACTCTCTAACATGTTCTATTTATACTACAAACAAAAGGGGTAAAATGACCCATCCGCCCTTGCTTCTTGTGCCAACCTTGGAGAGTAGTTTATTACACATTAAGACCTCTCTTCACACATAAAAACGTTTAGTTCCTTGGTTGGTTCAATCACCAACTCACACACGCCCATTTGCATGAACAAAGCTTGGAGTTTTTGTAATTCCCGAGCTTGGCTTCGTGTGAAAGGCCGTGTACCTGTGGAGGCTGCCCCAACCGTATCATAAGGTCCACTTTAGAAAACAAACAAGATCCGTGGAGCTCATCTAACATATCATCTAGTCTAGGGATTGGATGACGATACCTTATAGTGATTTTGTTGATGGCTCTACAATCGACGCACATGCACCAAGTTCCGTCCTTCTCCGGTACCAAAAGCACCGGAACATCACACGGACTCATGCTTTCCTTGATGTATCCCTTGTTGAGAAGCTCCTCAACTTGTCTTTCAAGCTCCTTAGTGTCCATGGGATTGCTCCTATAGGCCGGTTTGTTTGGAAGTTGTGAACCCGGCACCAAATCAATTTGGTGCTCAATTCCCCGAAGTGGGGGCAATCCTTGCGAAAGTTCTTGAGGAAATACATCTTCATACTCCTGCAACACACAAGAAATCAAAGGGGAAATGGAAGAATTAGTGGGGTTAGTATTAAAACAATGGGTCAAAAGTAACATCGTCTTGTTTTCATCATGGTCCACGAAGAGTTCTTTCCTCCTAGCCAACATCACTACGTTTTCCATCTCCCTTGTCGTTGGGACAGCCTCGGATGTCCCTACTTCCTCACCTACGGCATCCCCCCCTTTTCTCCCTTTCCGGATTCCTTCCCCTTTCCCTTCAACTCTCTCATCTTTTGATGCCACTCATTTACTTGGGAGAGTGAAAGAGGATGAAGTGTGACCTTTCGGCCATCCTTCTCAAGCGTATACCGGTTGGACCTCCCATCGTGTTTAGTAGACCTATCATATTGCCATGGTCTACCTAACAACAAGTGACATGCTTGCATTGGGATTACGTCACAAAGCACTTCATCGTGGTAGTTTCCCACCTTAAACCGAATCACACATTGCCTTGTGACCTTTAATTCACCACAATCGTTCAACCATTGTAGATTGTAAGGACTAGTGTGTAGTGTAGTTGGTAGCTTCAAGAAATTTACCATAGCATGGCTCGCAACATTTGTACAACTACCACTATCAATCACCAAGGTGCACACACTCCCCTTTAGCAGACACTTAGAATGGAATAGATTTTCCCTTTGACTCGGGTCATCTATCGCCTTACTAATCATGACACGTCTAACCACAAAGTTTGGAACCACACACTCCCCTTCTTGTGGATAGACATCTTCACTACCATCTACTTCATCATCATTCGGCCCATTTTCAGCTCCCTCTCCATCTTGAGGCTCGGGCTCATCCTCCCCCCTTTCGGAAACTACCTCCTCACCAAGGTAGTACACTTTCCCTTCTCGTAGGATCACATTGCGCCGGTTCGGACATTCATTGGCCTTATGCCCCCAACCTTGGAACTTGAAGCATTGGAACCCCTTTGGGTTGGGATATTTGTGAGCCTCCGGTTTCGGAGGGAATTTAGGGACTGTTTTGGACTCGGGCAGCTTCGTAGGGGCGGGTTGGTCCTTGTTTTTGGGCCAACCCGAGGGGGTTTGTACCCTTGCCTTGAAGGATGATCTCTCCTTATGATACAAGAATTCCAAGGAACACAAGAATTGTCTCAAAACAGTCCACACACACTCCAAAAACAGTCCACTAATCTTAAGGATTTGAGGACCAAGATGGAGACCACTCTCGGATTCACTACAACAACAACAATACGAGATAACAATGGTGTATTTGACACCCAAAACAGCCACCAAACGTGATGAACAAGATGAACAACAATAACACAAGTTTCGGATTCAACAAAGACCCCAAAACAGTCCACGATTTGCAAGAAAAATAAAGATAGATAGTGAGACATAAACTACAATAAGACCCAAGAACCCAAAGATATATTAAATCTAAAGACCCCTAGAACTTACGATAGCAACACCACACTCTTACGGTGACCACCAAGGGAATGAACTCGCCTCAAGATCTACCGTTTCCAAACAAAGATCAATATTGGCTTTTCCAAGCCCTATGCTAAAGATGACTTTTCCAAGTCCTACCACTAAGTGTGTACACTCTCAAAAGAGAGAAGATATTTCTTTCAATTCTTCATTATCAAAAATCTGAAAACTAATGAAAATAAGACTAAGGGGGCCTTTTTATAGTGTATTACAAAGAAGACAAAAGACCACTTTGCCCTTAATGAGAGGGGCGGCCATGGTGTGTAAATACACCATGTGTAATGTCCAAAATACCCTTAATTAGGGTCCAAAACCGTGAGTCTTCAACCTTAAATTCTCCAAGCAATCTTCCACACGCGAGATTGCTTTAAGTAGCACTCAAAACGGGTCCTCCATGCATGTTCTTGTTTTCCCGAGGTGACCAAGTCTTGAGTCTCTATGTGTTGGCCTCCAACAATGTCATCAAAAGATAAGATGGCCATTTGTCCCGTATCATCCTCCCCTTCTTGAAAAGGATTCGACCTCGAATCCAAACCTTGCAAAACCGAAGAGAGGACAAACAAATACAAATTCCTCATGGCATGAGGGTTAGGGTTAGCATTACAAATCATCTCAACATGCCAAGGTTGCACATATTTGCAATATAACCAAGAATCCTTTGAAATGAATATTAAAAACTCAATAAAAGATGTGCAAAGGATTTGGTTATAGGATACATCAAAAGTAACACTTTGCTTGTCATGTTGACCAAGCAACAAGTTTGGTGCACCAACATCACCATTTCTAAATTTGGCACCGGGGTCAAATGGGAAAAGTGGCCATAGACACGGGTCTCGACAACACTTCCCTTTCCCGTGGTCTACACCTAAACTAAATGACATACTCTCTACAATAACATACATATCATCCAAATCAAATAGAGAGTAGAGAAAGGTATCACTCAAATCGACTTCTACTAGGGTGCTCTCATGTGTGTACTCACTACTAGTTTCCCAATAATCACTATGAGTACTCTCAACAAAGAAATCACACAAGGTAGAAGAAGGAGTAGCTTCCGCAACTACACATTCCTTACCCTTAAGAGTACTCTCATCTTCCAAGAAGAGATTTCCCTCTTTAGGAGGAATGTTGTCACACCATAGTGGGTTAGCATATAGGCTATAGCTTCCAAGGCAAGCTATACCGTCATTTTCACCACTAGGTTCATTAGAAGTGTTTAAATCATCTTCAAACAAGACATTACACCTAAAGAGAGTGTGATCTACCTCACGGACAGATTTGGAATAAGCAAGTTCCTCGCACTCTAAATGATCAATATCAAGTTTCAAGGATGTTCCAAACACAAGATTACCCCAAGAAGAGATCTCGGGTTCACCCCCACTTTGTTGACCAACATTTTTAAATACTTCACTCACTTGAGTCCTATTAAGCACATCACACACATACTCAAGTGGGGAACAATTTTCACCAACAAGTTGATCAACACCAATTACACAAGACGATGTACTTCCGTTCAACATATAAGCTTCAACACTAGGTGGACATAAATTGATCTTACAAGAAGAGTCAATTTCGTCATCAATAGGATCAACTAGTGTATCCAAACTCTCAATATGTACATCATCAACAAGAGGCAAGGAATCATTAGACTCATAAATAAGTAAGCTACTACTCACACTCAATGGCTTACTAGCCACACAATTGTCATTCACATGCACTAAAGTGTAAGAGTTAGCTATTTTACCTTTAAGATCTTGAGTAGGCTCTTCCTTGCCGTGAGGTGAAGGTCCTCCACAAGCTTGGGCAGCAACTTCCTTTTGGCATTGTTCGCCTTCGCTTGCCATGTTGGTACCTACACAAATGTCCTTAGAAATGGAAGGACAACCAATGTTAGCACGGTTTGGTGGTAATCCCCTCACTTCGCTCAACACAACCTCTCCTTTTTCCACTCTCGGATTACCACCTTTCACTCCCTTACTCCTCTCAATCTTTTGTCTCTCATAATAATTTGAATTGGAGTAGGTAGGAACTTCTTTTTGCGGCCCGGGCAGAATGTACGTCTCGAGGCAATTTCCCCATCGGTCTCTTACAATATTAGGCCAATTTTTCACGTTAGGAACTTGATGTCGTGCAAACCAATCGGCACCCAAGCTCATATGACCGTAGGTTAAGGAGAAAACATCGCACCACACCTCCTCATGGTAATCAAATTGGGAGAAGACAACTTTTACCCTCTCGGTAACCTTGAACTCGCCCAAGTAGTATGGAACAAGTAAAGGTTCTCGCAATAACCCCAAGTGATCAACCATGGACGGAAAAATGTAGTTTCCATAGTACCTATCATTCAACACCATAAGGCAGCCCGGTATCCCACAAATAGTCACCTTTCCGGAGTGTACACTCCTTCTTGGATCTACATTGTAAGGCATACGAGTACCCCTTAGTTTTGGAGATGCATATCCTCTTCTTCTCATTGGACAACCTCCGCTAGAGCTAGTATAACCATTCACACTATATCGACTTTGATAAGAAGTACTACAAGGGGGAGAATATGGATCTTCATACTCCTCACGTGTACCCTCATCATAGCTCTCATAAGCTTTGCAAACAAAAGGGTTATACCTAACACCAAATCTAGGTTCGGAGTAAGAAGTGTAAGACTCCTCACATGCCCCAACATCATCACAAGATCCATCACTAGGCCCTACATCATCTCCAAAGTTACCATAAGCACTAGGCACTTCATTCACCTCATTTTCTCCCTTAAAACAGTAACTTTCAAATCTGCCCAAGTCTCGATCATGGCTATTTTCATAGCCTCCGCAATCTCCCTCAACTTCGTAGCCATAAAACCCTTCACTACAATCATAGTCTCCCATGTTGTAGTCACAATAATCCCCGGCTATCGAAGACATGTTCCCCTTATATCACCCTTTAAACCTACAAAATGAACAAACAAGATTAGTAGTAAAGCTCCTCACCAACACTCGATACTCTCACCTTTGTGATTCTCACAATTGGAGCGGCGAATATTGAAAGTTGCTTATACTCCGGTAGTCAATAGGATGTCAATTCTACTTGGCGGCCGGAATAGATTCTTGTTTGATCGACTCAAGACACAAAAAAAAAAAAAAATTTACTTACGAACTTGAAACAAAGAAGTTACTACGAGTTAAAAATGAGAAAAGCACACAAACAACGAAGACACGAAGAAACGGATTCAATAATTAATCTACAACTAAGTAGGTGATTACTAGTTGTTAATTAATTCTAGAATCAAGACATGAAACTAATGAAACAATAAGATGAAACTAAGAATCTAAAATTTGAGCCAAAATTGTTGCGTGAACAGTAGCAGTGATGACATGGCAGTCACGTATTGGTTTCGGTCCCACACAACTTTTGTTGTCCAATTTCAAGTCTTGGCCAATTTTTTTTCAATTTGGACTTTGGTGGAATTTGTTTAAGGGGGGGAAATTCAAACAAGTCTTGGAGCCCTTTTCAATTTCAAGTTTTCAAGACTTGACTTTATTGTACTTCTCCTTAAAACATGGATCCGTAAATCATGGAAAAGTGTTGGAAAGTGGTTGAGACTTGATTGATAGGTCTTTGTTGGTTGTAGTGTCTTTCAAGACTAACAAATAATACACCTTTTTCCTTCAACTTTTTGGATTTAGCATTCACTTTATCTTCAACAATATATGAAGGTGGTGATGAACATCAAGAACAACAACAACAACAACAAGAACTACAACAATAATCCTCAAGAACACCAACAATTTTTCACACGGCCAACTCCAATCCACAATAACAATACCTCCAACACTTGGCCAAGACAACCACAACTTCAACAAAAAAAATGGTTTTCAATCCACCAATTAACAACAATATCACGTGGCCAAGCTTATAACAACAACAAGATGAAAACCACAAGGCCAAAACAGTTCACCACAACAAGGTCAACAATCTCACGGCTAAGACCACAAGGATAGCAACAACAATCGACTAAGTCCCCTTTGTGTTGTGTTTTCGATTTTACAAATGGTGAAAGGTGTGATGAACAACAAGAATACAACAACAACCTTTCAAGATCTACAACACCACCACAACACAAGGCCTTCAACTCGGTCAAGGCTAGAACAACAACAACATCCAATCGGCCACACTTGTTCACAACAATAATATTAACAATTCAAGCTCAAGTTTGGATCGACTCAAAGTGTTAGTGAGGAACAAAACTAACACTACAAACACACAAGACAAGTAAAATACTCCTAGACCTAGACTCAAGAACAAATCTCGGCCAAGAACACCACAAGAACACAATTTCGGCCAAGACAACAACAATGGACAGATTGCAATTTTCTGAAATTTTCAGATTTCAACTTTTTTTTTTTTTGTAGTTTTCAAGTCTCAAGCCCAAGATTGATCTTGTTAGAACAAAATCAAAGATGGCTTTGATACCAAATGATACAAGAATTCCAAGGAACACAAGAATTGTCTCAAAACAGTCCACACACACTCCAAAAACAGTCCACTAATCTTAAGGATTTGAGGACCAAGATGGAGACCACTCTCGGATTCACTACAACAACAACAATACGAGATAACAATGGTGTATTTGACACCCAAAACAGCCACCAAACGTGATGAACAAGATGAACAACAATAACACAAGTTTCGGATTCAACAAAGACCCCAAGACAGTCCACGATTTGCAAGAAAAATAAAGATAGATAGTGAGACATAAACTACAATAAGACCCAAGAACCCAAAGATATATTAAATCTAAAGACCCCTAGAACTTACGATAGCAACACCACACTCTTACGGTGACCACCAAGGGAATGAACTCGCCTCAAGATCTACCGTTTCCAAACAAAGATCAATATTGGCTTTTCCAAGCCCTATGCTAAAGATGACTTTTCCAAGTCCTACCACTAAGTGTGTACACTCTCAAAAGAGAGAAGATATTTCTTTCAATTCTTCATTATCAAAAATCTGAAAACTAATGAAAATAAGACTAAGGGGGCCTTTTTATAGTGTATTACAAAGAAGACAAAAGACCACTTTGCCCTTAATGAGAGGGGCGGCCATGGTGTGTAAATACACCATGTGTAATGTCCAAAATACCCTTAATTAGGGTCCAAAACCGTGAGTCTTCAACCTTAAATTCTCCAAGCAATCTTCCACACGCGAGATTGCTTTAAGTAGCACTCAAAACGGGTCCTCCATGCATGTTCTTGTTTTCCCGAGGTGACCAAGTCTTGAGTCTCTATGTGTTGGCCTCCAACAATGTCATCAAAAGATAAGATGGCCATTTGTCCCGTATCATCAATGATACAAGAATTCCAAGGAACACAAGAATTGTCTCAAAACAGTCCACACACACTCCAAAAACAGTCCACTAATCTTAAGGATTTGAGGACCAAGATGGAGACCACTCTCGGATTCACTACAACAACAACAATACGAGATAACAATGGTGTATTTGACACCCAAAACAGCCACCAAACGTGATGAACAAGATGAACAACAATAACACAAGTTTCGGATTCAACAAAGACCCCAAAACAGTCCACGATTTGCAAGAAAAATAAAGATAGATAGTGAGACATAAACTACAATAAGACCCAAGAACCCAAAGATATATTAAATCTAAAGACCCCTAGAACTTACGATAGCAACACCACACTCTTACGGTGACCACCAAGGGAATGAACTCGCCTCAAGATCTACCGTTTCCAAACAAAGATCAATATTGGCTTTTCCAAGCCCTATGCTAAAGATGACTTTTCCAAGTCCTACCACTAAGTGTGTACACTCTCAAAAGAGAGAAGATATTTCTTTCAATTCTTCATTATCAAAAATCTGAAAACTAATGAAAATAAGACTAAGGGGGCCTTTTTATAGTGTATTACAAAGAAGACAAAAGACCACTTTGCCCTTAATGAGAGGGGCGGCCATGGTGTGTAAATACACCATGTGTAATGTCCAAAATACCCTTAATTAGGGTCCAAAACCGTGAGTCTTCAACCTTAAATTCTCCAAGCAATCTTCCACACGCGAGATTGCTTTAAGTAGCACTCAAAACGGGTCCTCCATGCATGTTCTTGTTTTCCCGAGGTGACCAAGTCTTGAGTCTCTATGTGTTGGCCTCCAACAATGTCATCAAAAGATAAGATGGCCATTTGTCCCGTATCACCTTAAGTTCCCTTTCAATCTCAAGGGCCGCTTGGAATATACCGTTAATGGTTTCAAACCGGTGAAGGGTCAAATGAGAGGAGATCTCTTTGTTCAACCCACACTTGAACCGGATGATGTCGTGACTGATTTGCTCCCCACGATGATCAAGTTTCAACATGAGTTGTTGGAACTCATCAAAATAGGCCATCACACTCTTGCCTCCTTGCCGCAAGCCATATAATCTAGCAAGCAACTCATGACGATATCTCTCGGGAAGGTATCGTTGTCTCATCAAATACCTCAACCGATACCAAGGTGGTGGCTGCCCATCAACTAATTCATTACCAAATCGTTTAACATACTCCCACCAAGTGTTAGCATAGCCCTCGAGGTGAGCTATAACGTAGCAACTCTTCTTTTCTTCCGAGATGTCATTAACTTGGAAAACTTTATCACAAGCCGATTCCCAAGTTAAGTAGGTCTCGGGGTCACTTTCACCCTTAAAGATGGGTAGGCTCAACTTGATGGTGTTGATGCCTACGTCTCTCTCTTGGTGTCGGTTTCCCCTATCTCCATACCCCCGGTATCTCCTAGGTTCTCCTCGACCCCCTCTTAACTCCTCCTCCCTCATATAAGCATCATCAAAGGCTCCATCTCCTTCAAACTCCTCTCTACCGTATCCTTCAAAGTGGGCTGGTCGGCCTTGGCCGTTTTGATTCGGAGAATTTGGAATTTGCGGTCTTTGGGTTAATGGAGCTTGGAATGGAGGGTTCGGATTTAGTGGAGGTACTTGGCGTCCAAATCCCTCTTGTGGAATTGGAGGGGCTTGGAAATGTAGTGGTCTAGTGGGGTCTCGGTTTGGAGAAAAATAGGTAGTTTGGCTTGCGGTATTTAGTGGAGCTTGGGGTGCATTTAGCATTTGGTGGACTGTTTCGGGGGTGATGGTTGCGGAGGAGGTCCTATCATGACCATTGGTAGATACATGTAGAGGAGTAGAAGGACGAGAGTTCCTTTGACTCTCTACTTGTTCTAATCTCCCACTAATAGTCGACACTTCCCCCTTTATTGCTGCCAAGTCCCCTCTCACGGCCCCAAATTCCGAATTCAACCTTTCAAGTGTCCGGGTAACGGCCTCAAGAGTGACCCTCATAGAATCAAGGGCATTAGTATCCACATTATGAGACGTAGCTCCTTCCATTGTCAAGGTATTATCCACTTTAGTTCACCACAAGTTCGTGTTCCACAAGTGTTGTATAATTGGCTAGTAACCGTGAAATTTTTAAGGTATGAGTAAGCTCTTATCCGGAATGGATTCTTGTTTGAAGACTCAAAGTGATACGAAATCAAACCAACAACACCAAGAGCTTCAAGTAGGCTCGGATTTCAGTCCAACAACACAAGAACAACAAGTTTAAGTTTCGGTTTTTCAGTCCAACAACACAAGAACAACAAGATAGATAACAATGCTAGTGAATCGAAAAGAGCCCCACACGGCTTCACTAGACTTTAAGATAACAAAATCAACAACAACAACAAGATAAAGAAAGATAGATAACTTGACATATAACATTCAAGAAACTAAGAACCCTACATCAAGAGAGGACCCTAAGTCTAATGAATATAAACACCAAGTTCTTACGAGGACCAAGAGGCACTCAACGACCTCAAAACCCTTGTTTCTAGCCAAAGAGACAACACAAGTATCCCTCTACTTGTGAGATAATAGGGACGGCTTCTAAGAGTGGAAGAGAGAGAGAAATGTTTAGTGTTTTTAGGTTACAAAATCAGCATTCAAAAACTAAGGAATAACTCTCCAACATGTTCTATTTATACTACAAACAAAAGGGGTAAAATGACCCATCCGCCCTTGCTTCTTGTGCCAACCTTGAAGAGTAGTTTATTACACATTAAGACCTCTCTTCACACATAAAAACGTTTAGGTCCTTGGTTGGTTCAATCACCAACTCACACACGGCCATTTGCATGAACAAAGCTTGGAGTTCTTGTAATTCCCGAGCTTGGCTTCGTGTGAAAGGCCGTGTACCTGTGGAGGCTGCCCCAACCGTATCATCCTCTCCATCTTGAGAGGAATTTGACCTCAAATTCAGCATTTGGTCATCTTCAACCGCATCCACGAGGGAGAGATCTCCAACGTTGAAATGTTGTGCACTTGATATTCCGGTGGAAGGTCAATCTTGTAGGCGTTGTCATTGATTCTCTAAAGTACTTGGAAAGGACCATCACCCCTTGGCAGCAATTTGGACTTCCTTTGAGCTGGAAACCGATCCTTTCGAAGATGCACCCACACCCAATCTCCGGGTTCAAGCACAAGCCTTCTTCTCACTTTGTTTACCCTTTTTGCAACCTCCTGGTTCTTCTTTTCAAGCTTGATCCGCACCGTCTCATGCATTTTCTTCATTGCCTCATCTCTTTTATTTCCATCTAAGCTGGTCATGAGATCACTAGACAAAGGAGTGAGATCTAAAGGGGTAAGGGGATTCAGGCCGTAAACACATTCAAAGGGAGTTATTCCCGTGCTCGAATGTATTACCCGGTTGTATGCAAATTCCACCAAGGGTAGGTGATCTTCCCATGAAGTCAGTTTACCTTTAACCATAGAACGTAGCATAGACCCTAAGGTTCTATTTACTACCTCCGTTTGGCCATCGGTTTGTGGGTGGCAAGACGTGGAGAAAAGTAACTTCGTTCCAAGCCTACCCCACATGGACTTCCAAAAGAGACTTAGGAACTTGGAGTCCCTATCGCTCACAATAGTCCTCGGTACCCCGTGAAGCTTTACAACATGTTCAACAAATAATGAAGCTACACTACGAGCATCCTCGGTTTTAGCACATGGAATAAAATGAGCCATTTTAGAGAATCTATCAACAATAACAAAAATGCTATCTCGGCCCTTTCTAGTCCTTGGCAGCCCCAAAACAAAATCCATCGAAATGTCCAACCAAGGTCTAAGGGGAGTAGGGAGTGGGGTGTATAATCCTTGAGGTAGGAGACGAGATTTCGCACTCCGGCAGGCCACGCATTGACTACAAATTTTAGTGACGTCTTTGCGCATTTTGGGCCAATAGAAGTTCTCCTCTAAGATTCCGAAGGTCTTGTCTACCCCAAAGTGCCCCATGAGGCCTCCGTCATGGGCCTCCCTCACAAATAATTCCCTCCAAGAACTAGAAGGAACACACAACCTCCTCCCTTTGAAAAAATACCCATCGAACCGAGAGTAGGAGGAATGGTCATTCTCCTTAAGCCAACGGTCCCTTCCCCACTCTTCACATTCCCTAAAAATAGGAGCAAAGGTAGGATCCTCGAGATACAACAACCGCAAGCTCTCAAAACCCATCAATTTCGAAGACAAGGTAGCAACAAGCACATGCTTCCTAGACAAGGCATCGGCAACAATATTTTCCTTTCCCCTTTTGTAATGAATTACATAAGGGAAAGTCTCGATGAACTCAATCCACTTAGCATGACGCCTATTCAACTTGTCTTGGCTCTTAAGGTGTTTCAACGACTCATGATCCGTTCGTATCACAAACTCCTTAGGCCACAAATAATGTTGCCAATTTCCCAAAGCTCTAACAAGGGCGTACAACTCCAAATCATAAGTTGAGTAATTAAGAGTTGCCCCTTTGAGCTTTTCACTGAAATAAGCAACGGGCTTACCTTCTTGCATCAAAACAGCCCCGACGCCAACCTGATACGGTTGGGGCAGCCTCCACAGGTACACGGCCTTTCACACGAAGCCAAGCTCGGGAATTACAAAAACTCCAAGCTTTGTTCATGCAAATGGCCGTGTGTGAGTTGGTGATTGAACCAACCAAGGACCTAAACGTTTTTATGTGTGAAGAGAGGTCTTAATGTGTAATAAACTACTCTTCAAGGTTGGCACAAGAAGCAAGGGCGGATGGGTCATTTTACCCCTTTTGTTTGTAGTATAAATAGAACATTTTAGAGAGTTATCCCTTAGTTTTTTGAAAGCTGATTTTGTAACCTAAAGATACTAAACATTTCGGCTCTCTCTTCCACTCTTAGAAGCCGCCCCTATTATCTCATAAGTAGAGGGATACTTGTGTTGTCTCTTTGGCTAGAAACAAGGGTTTTGAGGTCGTTGAGTGCCTCTTGGTCCTCGTAAGAACTTGGTGTTTATATTCATTAGACTTAGGGTCCTCTCTCGATGTTAGGGTTCTTAGTTTCTTGAATGTTATATGTCAAGTTATCTATCTTTCTTTATCTTGTTGTTGTTGTTGATTTTGTTATCTTAAAGTCTAGTGAAGCCGTGTGGGGCTCTTTTCGATTCACTAGCATTGTTATCTATCTTGTTGTTCTTGTGTTGTTGGACTGAAAAACCAAAACTTAAACTTGTTGTTCTTGTGTTGTTGGACTGAAATCCGAGCCTACTTGAAGCTCTTGGTGTTGTTGGTTTGATTTTGTATCATTTGGTATCAAAGCGAGACCGGTTGTGTTCCAACATAACCCATCTTGGGCTAGTTCACGGCTTAAACAAACAACACCAAAAAGAAATTCTGAAAATCTGTCCATTAAAAGTTGAAACCAAGAATGATGTTGTATGTTTAGATCTAGGTGTTATTTTGCTTGTTTAGTGAGTTTCTAGTGTTGGTTTCTTTCTCACCAACACTAAGGTGTCTAGATCCAAAAGTTGAGCTTGAAAACTTGAACATTGTGTAGTGACTTGAAGTGGCCGAAAGTTGTATGTTGTTGATAACCAAAAGAAAAATCGGTGGTTGTGTGTTTATGTGCTAAAGAAGTTGATGAAGTTTGTTGAGGTGTTCATTTTTTTGAACTTGTTCATCTTGTTGTGTGCTCAAGTTGTAAGACAAGCTATAAAGTTGTTGTGAAAGACTTGCACCCATCACCTTCTAGTCTTGTCAATCACTTTTCCCTAATTCAAGGAGCCTTGTTTTGTGGGATTAGTCAACCAAACCTCACTTTCTTGAGTTTGAAAAGGTTGAAATACTACAAGATTTTATTTTTCCCACCAAAACACTTTGCAAACTATAACAAGTTGTGTGAATATTAACACAAAAAAAAAAAAAAAAAGAACGTGTGGAACCATTGCATGCTGCCACGTCACTATAAGCTCAACTTAGGATATTCTTTGGTTGCTAATTGTTGATCCTTGGTTTCCCTTACTTGGTCCTAGAACTAATTAACAAACTAGTACATTCCTACTAGGGTGTCAACTAGTTCCTTGAACCGTTTGTTCGTGTCAACGAATATTTGAGTGCTTTTATTCGTTTGAATGAATTGCTGATTTTTGACTCTAGTCCGGCAAGAATTCTTTGAGTCTTCAAACAAGAATCCATTCCGGATAACATCTTACTCATACCTTAAAAATTTCACGGTTACTAGCCAATTATACAACACTTGTGGAACACGAACTTGTGGTGAACTAAAGCGGATAATATCTTGACAATGGAAGGAGCTACGTCTCATAATGTGGATACTAATGCCCTTGATTCTATGAGGGTCTGATACAAGAAAAAAACAACGGAAACACAAAACAAACACTCAAAACAGTCCACAAGTTCAAGAGAACCGAGGACCCTTTGAATGACCCCTCTCGGATTCAAGATCTACAACAAGAACACAATGTAATGAGGTGATTAACACCTGTTTTCAGCGGACAACACACTAGATTAACCACACGAGAATGAAGAACATGAAGAACAATAACAATATTATTAAGAAATAACAAACACACGGCTACAAGAAATTGTAGAGATAGATAGTGAGACATAAACTAATATAAGACCCAAGAACCCAAAGATATATTAAATCTAAAGACCCATAGAACTTACGATAGCAACACCACACTCTTACGGTGACCGCCAAGGGAACGAACTCGCCTCAAGATCTACCGTTTCCAAGCAAAGATCAATATTGGCTTTTCCAAGCCCTATGCTAAGGGTGACTTTTCCAAGTCCTACAACTAATGGAGTTACACTCTCAAAAGAGAGAGAGAATATTTCTTTCAATTCTTCATCATCCAAAAACTCTGAAAACTAATGAAAATAAGACTAAGGGGGCCTTTTTATAGTGTATTACAAAGAAGACAAAAGACCACTTTGCCCTTAATGAGAGGGGCGGCCATGGTGTGTAAATACACCATGTGTAATGTCCAAAATACCCTTAATTAGGGTCCAAAACCGTGAGTCCTCAACCTTAAATTCTCCAAGCAATCTTCCACACGCGAGATTGCTTTAAGTAGCACTCAAAACGGGTCCTCCATGCATGTTCTTGTTTTCCCGAGGTGACCAAGTCTTGAGTCTCTATGTGTTGGCCTCCAACAATGTCATCAAAAGATAAGATGGCCATTTGTCCCGTATCATCCTCCCCTTCTTGAAAAGGATTCGACCTCGAATCCAAACCTTGCAAAACCGAAGAGAGGACAAACAAATACAAATTCCTCATGGCATGAGGGTTAGGGTTAGCATTACAAATCATCTCAACATGCCAAGGTTGCACATATTTGCAATATAACCAAGAATCCTTTGAAATGAATATTAAAAACTCAATAAAAGATGTGCAAAGGATTTGGTTATAGGATACATCAAAAGTAACACTTTGCTTGTCATGTTGACCAAGCAACAAGTTTGGTGCACCAACATCACCATTTCTAAATTTGGCACCGGGGTCAAATGGGAAAAGTGGCCATAGACACGGGTCTCGACAACACTTCCCTTTCCCGTGGTCTACACCTAAACTAAATGACATACTCTCTACAATAACATACATATCATCCAAATCAAATAGAGAGTAGAGAAAGGTATCACTCAAATCGACTTCTACTAGGGTGCTCTCATGTGTGTACTCACTACTAGTTTCCCAATAATCACTATGAGTACTCTCAACAAAGAAATCACACAAAGTAGAAGAAGGAGTAGCTTCCGCAACTACACATTCCTTACCCTTAAGAGTACTCTCATCTTCCAAGAAGAGATTTCCCTCTTTAGGAGGAATGTTGTCACACCATAGTGGGTTAGCATATAGGCTATAGCTTCCAAGGCAAGCTATACCGTCATTTTCACCACTAGGTTCATTAGAAGTGTTTAAATCATCTTCAAACAAGACATTACACCTAAAGAGAGTGTGATCTACCTCACGGACAGATTTGGAATAAGCAAGTTCCTCGCACTCTAAATGATCAATATCAAGTTTCAAGGATGTTCCAAACACAAGATTACCCCAAGAAGAGATCTCGGGTTCACCCCCACTTTGTTGACCAACATTTTTAAATACTTCACTCACTTGAGTCCTATTAAGCACATCACACACATACTCAAGTGGGGAACAATTTTCAACAACAAGTTGATCAACACCAATTACACAAGACGATGTACTTCCGTTCAACATATAAGCTTCAACACTAGGTGGACATAAATTGATCTTACAAGAAGAGTCAATTTCGTCATCAATAGGATCAACTAGTGTATCCAAACTCTCAATATGTACATCATCAACAAGAGGCAAGGAATCATTAGACTCATAAATAAGTAAGCTACTACTCACACTCAATGGCTTACTAGCCACACAATTGTCATTCACATGCACTAAAGTGTAAGAGTTAGCTATTTTACCTTTAAGATCTTGAGTAGACTCTTCCTTGCCGTGAGGTGAAGGTCCTCCACAAGCTTGGGCAGCAACTTCCTTTTGGCATTGTTCGCCTTCGCTTGCCATGTTGGTACCTACACAAATATCCTTAGAAATGGAAGGACAACCAATGTTAGCACGGTTTGGTGGTAATCCCCTCACTTCGCTCAACACAACCTCTCCTTTTTCCACTCTCGGATTACCACCTTTCACTCCCTTACTCCTCTCAATCTTTTGTCTCTCATAATAATTTGAATTGGAGTAGGTAGGAACTTCTTTTTGCGGCCCGGGCAGAATGTACGTCTCGAGGCAATTTCCCCATCGGTCTCTTACAATATTAGGCCAATTTTTCACGTTAGGAACTTGATGTCGTGCAAACCAATCGGCACCCAAGCTCATATGACCGTAGGTTAAGGAGAAAACATCGCACCACACCTCCTCATGGTAATCAAATTGGGAGAAGACAACTTTTACCCTCTCGGTAACCTTGAACTCGCCCAAGTAGTATGGAACAAGTAAAGGTTCTCGCAATAACCCCAAGTGATCAACCATGGACGGAAAAATGTAGTTTCCATAGTACCCATCATTCAACACCATAAGGCAGCCCGGTATCCCACAAATAGTCACCTTTCCGGAGTGTACACTCCTTCTTGGATCTACATTGTAAGGCATACGAGTACCCCTTAGTTTTGGAGATGCATATCCTCTTCTTCTCATTGGACAACCTCCGCTAGAGCTAGTATAACCATTCACACTATATCGACTTTGATAAGAAGTACTACAAGGGGGAGAATATGGATCTTCATACTCCTCACGTGTACCCTCATCATAGCTCTCATAAGCTTTGCAAACAAAAGGGTTATACCTAACACCAAATCTAGGTTCGGAGTAAGAAGTGTAAGACTCCTCACATGCCCCAACATCATCACAAGATCCATCACTAGGCCCTACATCATCTCCAAAGTTACCATAAGCACTAGGCACTTCATTCACCTCATTTTCTCCCTTAAAACAGTAACTTTCAAATCTGCCCAAGTCTCGAGTATGGCTATTTTCATAGCCTCCGCAATCTCCCTCAACTTCGTAGCCATAAAACCCTTCACTACAATCATAGTCTCCCATGTTGTAGTCACAATAATCCCCGGCTATCGAAGACATGTTCCCCTTATATCACCCTTTAAACCTACAAAATGAACAAACAAGATTAGTAGTAAAGCTCCTCACCAACACTCGTATACACTCACCTTTGTGATCCTCACAATTGGAGCGGCGAATATTGAAAGTTGCTTATACTCCGGTAGTCAATAGGATGTCAATTCTACTTGGCGGCCGGAATAGATTCTTGTTTGATCGACTCAAGACACAAAAATAAAATTCACTTATGAACTTGAAACAAAGAAGTTACTACGAGTTAAAAATGAGAAAAGCACACAAACAACGAAGACACGAAGAAACGGATTCAATAATTAATCTACAACTAAGTAGGTGATTACTAGTTGTTAATTAATTCTAGAATCAAGACATGAAACTAATGAAACTATAAGATGAAACTAAGAATCTAAAATTTTGAGCTCGGAAATATTGCGTGAACAGTAGCAGTGATGACATGGCAGTCACGTATTGGTTTCGGTCCCACACAACTTTTGTTGTCCAATTTCAAGTCTTGGTCAATTTTTAATTTGGACTTTGGTGGAATTTGTTTAAGGAGGGAAATTCAAACAAGTCTTGGAGCCCTTTTCAATTTCAAGTTTTCAAGACTTGACTTTATTGTACTTCTCCTTAAAACATGGATCCGTAAATCATGGAAAAGTGTTGGAAAGTGGTTGAGACTTGATTGATAGGTCTTGGTTGGTTGTAGTGTCTTTCAAGACTAACAAATAATACACCTTTTTCCTTCATCTTTTTGGATTTAGCATTCACTTTATCTTCAACAATATATGAAGGTGGGGATGAACATCAAGAACAACAACAACAACAACAAGAACTACAACAATAATCCTCAAGAACACCAACAATTTTTCACACGGCCAACTCCAATCCACAATAACAATACCTCCAACACTTGGCCAAGACAACCACAACTTCAACAAAAATGGTTTTCAATCCACCAATTAACAACAATATCACGTGGCCAAGCTTATAACAACAACAAGATGAAAACCACAAGGCCAAAACAGTTCACCACAACAAGGTCAACAATCTCACGGCTAAGACCACAAGGATAGCAACAACAATCGACTAAGTCCCCTTTGTGTTGTGTTTTCGATTTTACAAATGGTGAAAGGTGTGATGAACAACAAGAATACAGCAACAACCTTTCAAGATCTACAACACCACCACAACACAAGGCCTTCAACTCGGTCAAGGCTAGAACAACAACAACATCCAATCGGCCACACTTGTTCACAACAATAATATTAACAATTCAAGCTCAAGTTTGGATCGACTCAAAGTGTTAGTGAGGAACAAATCTAACACTACAAACACACAAGACAAGTAAAATACTCCTAGACCTAGACTCAAGAACAAATCTCGGCCAAGAACACCACAAGAACACAATTTCGGCCAAGACAACAACAATGGACAGATTGCAATTTTCTGAAATTTTCAGATTTCAACTTTTTTTTTTTTGTAGTTTTCAAGTCTCAAGCCCAAGATTGATCTTGTTAGAACAAAATCAAAGATGGCTTTGATACCAAATGATACAAGAAAAAAACAACGGAAACACAAAACAAACACTCAAAACAGTCCACAAGTTCAAGAGAACCGAGGACCCTTTGAATGACCCCTCTCGGATTCAAGATCTACAACAAGAACACAATGTAATGAGGTGATTAACACCTGTTTTCAGCGGACAACACACTAGATTAACCACACGAGAATGAAGAACATGAAGAACAATAACAATATTATTAAGAAATAACAAACACACGGCTACAAGAAATTGTAGAGATAGATAGTGAGACATAAACTAATATAAGACCCAAGAACCCAAAGATATATTAAATCTAAAGACCCTTAGAACTTACGATAGCAACACCACACTCTTACGGTGACCGCCAAGGGAACGAACTCGCCTCAAGATCTACCGTTTCCAAGCAAAGATCAATATTGGCTTTTCCAAGCCCTATGCTAAGGGTGACTTTTCCAAGTCCTACAACTAATGGAGTTACACTCTCAAAAGAGAGAGAGAATATTTCTTTCAATTCTTCATCATCCAAAAACTCTGAAAACTAATGAAAATAAGACTAAGGGGGCCTTTTTATAGTGTATTACAAAGAAGACAAAAGACCACTTTGCCCTTAATGAGAGGGGCGGCCATGGTGTGTAAATACACCATGTGTAATGTCCAAAATACCCTTAATTAGGGTCCAAAACCGTGAGTCCTCAACCTTAAATTCTCCAAGCAATCTTCCACACGCGAGATTGCTTTAAGTAGCACTCAAAACGGGTCCTCCATGCATGTTCTTGTTTTCCCGAGGTGACCAAGTCTTGAGTCTCTATGTGTTGGCCTCCAACAATGTCATCAAAAGATAAGATGGCCATTTGTCCCGTATCAGGGTCACTCTTGAGGCCGTTACCCGGACACTTGAAAGGTTGAATTCGGAATTTGGGGCCGTGAGAGGGGACTTGGCAGCAATAAAGGGGGAAGTGTCGACTATTAGTGGGAGATTAGAACAAGTGGAGAGTCAAAGGAACTCTCGTCCTTCCACTCCTCTACATGTATCTACCAATGGTCATGATAGGACCTCCTCCGCAACCATCACCCCCGAAACAGTCCACCAAATGCTAAATGCACCCCAAGCTCCACTAAATACCGCAAGCCAAACTACCTATTTTCCTCCAAACCGAGACCCCACTAGACCACTACATTTCCAAGCCCCTCCAATTCCACAAGAGGGATTTGGACGCCAAGTACCTCCACTAAATCCGAACCCTCCATTCCAAGCTCCATTAACCCAAAGACCGCAAATTCCAAATCCTCCGAATCAAAACGGCCAAGGCCGACCAGCCCACTTTGAAGGATACGGTAGAGAGGAGTTTGAAGGAGATGGAGCCTTTGATGATACTTATATGAGGGAGGAGGAGTTAAGAGGGGGTCGAGGAGAACCTAGGAGATACCGGGGGTATGGAGATAGGGGAAACCGACACCAAGAGAGAGACGTAGGCATCAACACCATCAAGTTGAGCCTACCCATCTTTAAGGGTGAAAGTGACCCCGAGACCTACTTAACTTGGGAATCAGCTTGTGACAAAGTTTTCCAAGTTAATGACATCTCGGAAGAAAAGAAGAGTTGCTACGCTATAGCTCACCTCGAGGGCTATGCTAACACTTGGTGGGAGTATGTTAAACGATTTGGTAATGAATTAGTTGATGGGCAGCCACCACCTTGGTATCGGTTGAGGTATTTGATGAGACAACGATACCTTCCCGAGAGATATCGTCATGAGTTGCTTGCTAGATTATATGGCTTGCGGCAAGGAGGCAAGAGTGTGATGGCCTATTTTGACAAGTTCCAACAACTCATGTTGAAACTTGATCATCGTGGGGAGCAAATCAGTCACGATATCATCCGGTTCAAGTGTGGGTTGAACAAAGAGATCTCCACTCATTTGACCCTTCACCGGTTTGAAACCATTGACGGTATATTCCAAGCAGCCCTTGAGATTGAAAGGGAACTTAAGGAGAGATCATCCTTCAAGGCAAGGGTACAAACCCCCTCGGGTTGGCCCAAAAACAAGGACCAACCCGCCCCTACGAAGCTGCCCGAGTCCAAAACAGTCCCTAAATTCCCTCCGAAACCGGAGGCTCACAAATATCCCAACCCAAAGGGGTTCCAATGCTTCAAGTGCCAAGGTTGGGGGCATAAGGCCAATGAATGTCCGAACCGGCGCAATGTGATCCTACGAGAAGGGAAAGTGTACTACCTTGGTGAGGAGGTGGTTTCCGAAAGGGGGGAGGATGAGGCCGAGCCTCAAGATGGAGAGGGAGCTGAAAATAAGCCGAATGATGATGAAGTAGATGGTAGTGAAGATATCTATCCACAAGAAGGGGAGTGTGTGGTTCCAAACTTTGTGGTTAGACGTGTCATGATTAGTAAGGCGATAGATGACCCGAGTTAAAGGGAAAATCTATTCCATACTAAGTGTCTTGTAAAGGGGAGTGTGTGCACCTTGGTGATTGATAGTGGTAGTTGTACAAATGTTGCGAGCCATGCTATGGTAAATTTCTTGAAGCTACCAACTACACTACACACTAGTCCTTACAAGCTACAATGGTTGAACGATTGTGGTGAATTAAAGGTCACAAGGCAATGTATGATTCGGTTTAAGGTTGGAAACTACCACGATGAAGTGCTTTGTGACGTGATCCCAATACAAGCATGTCACTTGTTGTTAGGTAGACCATGGCAATATGATAGGTCTACTAAACACGATGGGAGGTCCAACCGGTATACGCTTGAGAAGGATGGCCGAAAGGTCACACTTCATCCTCTTTCACCCTCCCAAGTAAATGAGTGGCATCAAAAGATGAGAGAGTTGAAGGGAAAGGGGAAGGAATCCGGAAAGGGAGAAAAGGGGGGGAATGCCGTAGGTGAGGAAGTAGGGACATCCGAGGCTGTCCCAACGACAAGGGAGATGGAAAACGTAGTGATGTTGGCTAGGAGGAAAGAACTCTTCGTGGACCATGATGAAAACAAGCCGATGTTACTTTTGGCCCATTGTTTTAATACTAACCCCACTAATTCTTACATTTCCTCTTTGATTTCTTGTGTGTTGCAGGAGTATGAAGATGTATTTCCTCAAGAACTTCCGCAAGGATTGCCCCCACTTCGGGGAATTGAGCACCAAACTGATTTGGTGCCGGGTTCACAACTTCCAAACAAACCGGCCTATAGGAGCAATCCCATGGACACTAAGGAGCTTGAAAGACAAGTTGAGGAGCTTCTCAACAAGGGATACATCAAGGAAAGCATGAGTCCGTGTGCTGTTCCGGTGCTTTTGGTACCGAAGAAGGACGGAACTTGGCGCATGTGCGTCGATTGTAGAGCCATCAACAAAATCACTATAAGGTATCGTCATCCAATCCCTAGACTAGATGATATGTTAGATGAGCTCCAAGGATCTTGTTTGTTTTCTAAAGTGGACCTTAGGAGTGGCTATCACCAAATTCGCATGCAACCCGGTGATGAGTGGAAGACCGCATTCAAGACCAAATTCGGTCTATATGAGTGGCTGGTCATGCCCTTCGGCCTTACCAATGCTCCTAGCACCTTTATGAGGCTAATGAATCATGTAATGAAGCCTTATATTGGAAAGTTTGTGGTGGTTTACTTTGATGATGTGTTGGTGTATAGTAAATCTATTGATGATCATGTAATGCATTTGAGATGTGTGTTTGATGTGCTCCGAAAGGAGAAGCTGTATGCCAACATGGAGATGTGTTCTTTTGGTGTTGATAAGGTTATATTCTTGGGTTTTGTCGTGAGCTCAAGGGGTGTGGAAGTGGACGATTCCAAGATAGACTCTATTCGAAGTTGGCCGACCCCTAAAACTATTGGAGAAATCCGAAGTTTCCACGGGTTGGCAAGCTTTTATAGGAGGTTTGTCAAAGGATTTAGTTCCATAGCAGCCCCCTTGACCGAGGTAATTAGAAAAGACGGACCCTTTAAATGGGGTGATGAGCAGGCTCTGGCTTTTGAAGCCTTGAAAGCTACGCTCATCTCGGCGCCTTTATTGCAATTGCCCGATTTTGATAAGATGTTTGAAGTAGAGTGTGATGCTAGTAAGGTTGGCATCGGGGCTGTTTTGATGCAAGAAGGTAAGCCCGTTGCTTATTTCAGTGAAAAGCTCAAAGGGGCAACTCTCAATTACTCAACTTATGATTTGGAGTTGTACGCCCCTGTTAGAGCTTTGGGAAATTGGCAACATTATTTGTGGCTAAGGAGTTCGTGATACGAACGGATCATGAGTCGTTGAAACACCTTAAGAGCCAAGACAAGTTGAATAGGCGTCATGCTAAGTGGATTGAGTTCATCGAGACTTTCCCTTATGTAATTCATTACAAAAGGGGAAAGGAAAATGTTGTTGCCGATGCCTTGTCTAGGAAGCATGTGCTTGTTGCTACCTTGTCTTCGAAATTGATGGGTTTTGAGAGCTTGCGGTTGTTGTATCCCGAGGATCCTACCTTTGCTCCTATTTTTAGAGAATGCGAAGAGTGGGGAAGGGACCGTTGGCTTAAGGAGAATGACCATTCCTCCTACTCTCGGTTCGATGGGTATTTGTTCAAAGGGAGGAGGTTGTGTGTTCCTTCTAGTTCTTGGAGGGAATTATTTGTGAGGGAGGCCCATGACGGAGGCCTCATGGGGCACTTTGGGGTAGACAAGACCCTCGGAATCTTAGAGGAGAACTTCTATTGGCCCAAAATGCGCAAAGACGACACTAAAATTTGTAGTCAATGCGTGGCCTGCCGGAGTGCGAAATCTCGTCTCCTACCTCAAGGATTATACACCCCACTCCCTACTCCCCTTAGACCTTGGTTGGACATTTCGATGGATTTTGTTTTGGGGCTGCCAAGGACTAGAAAGGGCCGAGATAGCATTTTTGTTATTGTTGATAGATTCTCTAAAATGGCTCATTTTATTCCATGTGCTAAAACCGAGGATGCTCGTAGTGTAGCTTCATTATTTGTTGAACATGTTGTAAGGCTTCACGGGGTACCGAGGACTATGGTGAGCGATAGGGACTCCAAGTTCCTAAGTCTCTTTTGGAAGTCCATGTGGGGTAGGCTTGGAACGAAGTTACTTTTCTCCACGTCTTGCCACCCACAAACCGATGGCCAAACGGAGGTAGTAAATAGAACCTTAGGGTCTATGCTACGTTCTATGGTTAAAGGTAAACTGACTTCATGGGAAGATCACCTACCCTTGGTGGAATTTGCATACAACCGGGTGATACATTTGAGCACGGGAATGACTCCCTTTGAATGTGTTTACGGCCTGAATCCCCTTACCCCTTTAGATCTCACTCCTTTGTCTAGTGATCTCATGACCAGCTTAGATGGAAATAAAAGAGCCGAGGCAATGAAGAAAATGCATGAGACGGTGCGGATCAAGCTTGAAAAGAAGAACCAAGAGGTTGCAAAAAGGGTAAACAAAGGGTTGTGTCTTGTTTAGTTTTCAAGTTCGTAAGTAGATTTTGTGTTGTGTCTTGAGTCGATCAAACAAGAATATATTCCGGCCGCCAAGTAGAATTGACATCCTATTGACTACCGGAGTATAAGCAACTTTCAATATTCGCCGCTCCAATTGTGAGAATCCCAAAGGTGAGTGTATCGAGTGTTGTTGAGGAGCTTTACTACTAATCTTGTTTGTTCATTTTGTAGGTTTAAAGGGTGATATAAGGGGAATATGTCTTCGATAGCCGGGGATTATTGTGACTACAACATGGGAGACTATGATTGTAGTGAAGGGTTTTATGGCTACGAAGTTGAGGGAGATTGCGGAGGCTATGAAAATAGCCATGATCGAGACTTGGGCAGATTTGAAAGTTACTGTTTTAAGGGAGAAAATGAGGTGGATGAAGTGCCTAGTGCTTATGGTAACTTTGGAGATGATGTAGGACCTCGTGATGGATCTTATGATGATGTTGGGGCATGTGAGGAGTCTTACACTTCTTACTCCGAACCTAGATTACAAAATGAACAAACAAGATTAGTAGTAAAAACTTCTCACTAACACTCGTATTCACTCACCTTTGTGATTCTCACAATTGGAGCGGCAAATATTGAAAGGTTGTTTATACTCCGGTAGTCAATAGGATGTCAATTCTACTTGGTGGCCGGAATAGATTCTTGTTTGATCGACTCAAGACACAAAAATAAAATTCACTTACGAACTTGAAACAAAGAAGTTACTACGAGTTAAAAATGAGAAAAGCACACAAACAACGAAGACACGAAGAAACGGATTCAATAATTAATCTACAACTAAGTAGGTGATTACTAGTTGTTAATTAATTCTAGAATCAAGACATGAAACTAATGAAACAATAAGATGAAACTAAGAATCTAAAATTTTGAGCTCGGAAATATTGCGTGAACAGTAGCCGTGATGACATGGCAGTCACGTATTGGTTTCGGTCCCACACAACTTTTGTTGTCCAATTTCAAGTCTTGGTCAATTTTTCAATTTGGACTTCGGTGGAATTTGTTTAAGGGGGGAAATTCAAACAAGTCTTGGAGCCCTTTTCAATTTCAAGTTTTCAAGACTTGACTTTATTGTACTTCTCCTTAAAACATGGATCCTTAAATCATGGAAAAGTGTTGGAAAGTGGTTGAGACTTGATTGATAGGTCTTTGTTGGTTGTAGTGTCTTTCAAGACTAACAAATAATACACCCTTTTCCTTCAACTTTTTAGATTTAACATTCACTTTATCTTCAACAATATATGAAGGTGGTGATGAACATCAACAACAACAACAACAACACCAAGAACTACAACAATAATCTCCAAGAACACCAACAATTTTTCACACGGCCACTCCCAAATTCCACAATAACAATATCTCCAACACTTGGCCAAGACAACTACACCTTCAACAAAATGGTTCTCAATCCACCAATTAACAACAATATCACGTGTCCAAGCTTATAACAACAACAAGATGAAAGCCACAAGGCCAAAACAGTCCACCACAATAATGGGCCAAGCTTATGTTCACAACAACTTTCAACAAGTTCAAGCTCAAGTTTAGATCTAGACTCAAAGTGTTAGTGGACAAGAAAACTAACACTAGAAACAACAAAACAAACAAGAACACTACTAAATTTAGTCACACAACAAACAAATCTCGACCAAGACACAACAAGAACACAATTTTGGCCAAGAACACAAACACGGACAGATTGCTATTTTTCTAGAAATTTCAGTTTTTAACACTTTTTTTTTTTTTTAATTTTCTAACAAGCAAGCCCAAGATTGATCTTGTAGGAACAAGATCAAGCCATGCTCTGATACCAAATGATACGGGAAAGACAAGGGAAGCATGAAACAAACACCAAATCAGTCCACTAATCTTAAGGATTCGAGGACCAAGATGGAGACCTCACTCGGATTCGCTACCAACAACAAGAATACAAGATACAAGAGTATATTTTAACACCAAAACAGTACCAAAACGTGATGAACAAGATGAACAACAATAATACAAGTTTCGGATTCAACGAAGACCCCAAAACAGTCCACTACACAACACATACACGATTTGCAAGAAAAATAAAGATAGATAGTGAGACCAAGATTATTACAAGATTAAGAACCAAGTGTATTTCAACACTAACCCCTAATGAATGTAACAATCAAAACCACACTCTTACGGTGACCACCAAGGGAATGAACTCGCCTCAAGATCTACCGTTTCCAAGCAAAGATCAATATTGGCTTTTCCAAGCCCTATGCTAAAGATGACTTTTCCAAGTCCTACAACTAAGGGTGTTACACTCTCAAAAGAGAGAAGTTATGTCTTTCAATTCCTCATCCTCTCAAATCTGAAAAATCCCTAAGAAATGAGCTAAAATGACCTATTTATAGTGTATTACAAAAGAAGACAAAAGACCACCTTGCCCTTAATGATAGGTGCGGCCATGGTGTGTTAATACACCATGTGTAATGTCCAAAATGCCCTTAATTAAGGTCCAAAACCGTGAGTCCTCAATCTTAAATGCTCCAAGCAATCTTCCACACGCGAGATTACTTTAAGTTATGCTCAAAACAGGTTCTCCATGCATGTTCTTGTATTCTCGAGGTGACCAAGTCTTGATCCTCTATATGTTGGCCTCCAAAGATGTCATCAAAATATAAGATGGCCATTTGTCCCGTATCATCGATGATACGGTTGGGGCAGCCTCCACACGTACACGGCCTTTCACACGAAGCCAAGCTCGGGAATTACAAAAACTCCAAGCTTTGTTCATGCAAGTGGCCGTGTGTGAGTTGGTGATTGAACCAACCAAGGACCTAAACGCTTTTATGTGTGAAGAGGGGTCCTAATGTGTAATAAACTACTCTTCAAGGTTGGCACAAGAAGCAAGGGCGGATGGGTCATTTTACCCTTTTTGTTTGTAGTATAAATAGAACATGTTAGAGAGTTAGACTTCACTTTTGAATGCTGAAATTTGTAACCTAAAATACTAAACATTTCTCTCTCTCTTCCACACTTGGAAGCCGCCACTATTTCCTCACAAGTAGAGGGATACTTGTGTTGTCTCTTTGGCTAGAAACAAGGGTTTTGAGGTCTTTGAGTGCCTCTTGGTCCTCGTAAGAACTTGGTGTTTATATTCATTAGACTTAGGGTCCTCTCTTGATGTTAGGGTTCTTAGTTTCTTGAATGTTATATGTCAAGTTATCTATCTTTCTTTATCTTGTTGTTGTTGTTGATTTTGTTATCTTGAAGTCTAGTGAAGCCGTGTGGGGCTCTTTTCGATTCACTAGCATTGTTATCTATCTTGTTGTTCTTGTGTTGTTGGGCTGAAAAACTGAATGTTAAACTTGTTGTTCTTGGTGTTGTTGGACTGAAATCCGAGTCTACTTGATGTTCTTGTTGTTGTTGGTTCGATTTTGTATCATTTGGTATCAAAGCTTGAACGGTTGTGTTCCAACATAACCCATCTTGGGCTAGTACACGGCTTAAACAAACAACACCAAAAAGGAAATTCTGAAAATCAGTCCCTTACAAGTGGAATCCGAGAATGATGTTGCATGTCTAGATCTAAGTGTTAATTTTGCTTGTTTAGTGAGTTCCTAGTGTTGGTTTCTTTCTCACCAACACTAAGGTGTCTAGATCCGAAAGTTGAGCTTGAAAACTTGAACATTGTGTAGTGACTTGAAGTGGCCGAAGTTGTATGTTGTTGATGACCAAAAGAAAATAAAATCGGTGGATGTTGTGTTTATGTGCTAAAGAAGTTGAAGAAGATTGTTGAGGTGTTCATCTTTTGAACTTGTTCATCTTGTTCATCTTGTTGTGTGCTCAAGTTGTAAGACAAGCTATAAAGTTGTTGTGAAAGACTTGCACCCATCACCTTGTAGTCTTGTCAATCACTTTTCCCTAATTCAAGGAGCCTTGTTTTGTGGGATTAGTCTACCAAACATCACTTTCTTGAGTTTGAAAAGGGTGAAATACTACAAGATTTTATTTTCCCACCAAAAACACTTTGAAAACTATAACAAGTTGTGTGAATATTGACAAAAAAAAAAGAGAAAAGAAAACGTGTGGAACCATTGCATGCTGCCACGTCACTATAAGCTCAACTTAGGATGTTCTTTGGTTGCTAATTGTTGATCCTTGGTTTCCCTTACTTGGTCCTAGAACTAATTAACAAACTAGTACATTCCTACTAGGTTGTCAATTAGACCCTTGAACCGTTTGTTCGTGTCAACGTTTATTTGAGTGCTTTTTATTCGTTTGAATGAGTTGCTGATTTTTGGTTCTAGTCCGGCAAGAATTCTTTGAGTCTTCAAACAAGAATCCATTCCGGATAAGAGCTTACTCATACCTTAAAATTTCACGGTTACTAGCCAATTATACAACACTTGTGGAACACGAACTTGTGGTGAACTAAAGCGGATAATATCTTGACAATGGAAGGAACTACGTCTCATAGTGTGGATACTAATGCCCTTGATTCTATGAGGGTCACTCTTGAGGCCGTTACCCGGACACTTGAAAGGTTGAATTCGGAATTTGGGGCCGTGAGAGGGGACTTGGCAGCAATAAAGGGGGAGGTGTCGACTATTAGTGGGAGATTAGAACAAGTGGAGAGTCAAAGGAACTCTCGTCCTTCTACTCCTCTACATGTATCTACCAATGGTCATGATAGGACCTCCTCCGCAACCATCACCCCCGAAACAGTCCACCAAATGCTAAATGCACCCCAAGCTCCACTAAATACCGCAAGCCAAACTACCTATTTTCCTCCAAACCGAGACTCCACTAGACCACTACATTTCCAAGCCCCTCCAATTCCACAAGAGGGATTTGGACGCCAAGCACCTCCACTAAATCCGAACCCTCCATTCCAAGCTCCATTAAACCAAAGACCACAAATTCCAAATCCTCCGAATCAAAACGGCCAAGGCCGACCAGCCCACTTTGAAGGATACGGTAGAGAGGAGTATGAAGGAGATGGAGCCTTTGATGATGCTTATATGAGGGAGGAGGAGTTAAGAGGGGGTCGAGGAGAACCTAGGAGATACCGGGGGTATGGAGATAGGGGAAACCGACACCAAGAGAGAGACGTAGGCATCAACACCATCAAGTTGAGCCTACCCATCTTTAAGGGTGAAAGTGATCCCGAGGCCTACTTAACTTGGGAATCGGCTTGTGACAAGGTCTTCCAAGTTAATGACATCTCGGATGAAAAGAAGAGTTGCTACGCTATAGCTCACCTTGAGGGCTATGCTAACACTTGGTGGGAGTATGTTAAACGATTTGGTAATGAATTAGTTGATGGGCAGCCACCACCTTGGTATCGGTTGAGGTATTTGATGAGACAACGATACCTTCCCGAGAGATATCGTCATGAGTTGCTTGCTAGATTATATGGCTTGCGGCAAGGAGGCAAGAGTGTGATGGCCTATTTTGACGAGTTCCAACAACTCATGTTGAAACTTGATCATCGTGGGGAGCAAATCAGTCACGACATCATCCGGTTCAAGTGTGGGTTGAACAAAGAGATCTCCACTCATTTGACCCTTCACCGGTTTGAAACCATTGACGGTATATTCCAAGCGGCCCTTGAGATTGAAAGGGAACTTAAGGAGAGATCATCCTTCAAGGCAAGGGTACAAACCCCCTCGGGTTGGACCAAGAACAAGGACCAACCCGCTCCTATGAAGCTGCCCGAGTCCAAAACCGTCCCTAAATTCCCTCCGAAACCGGAGGCTCCCAAATATCCCAACCCAAAGGGGTTCCAATGCTTCAAGTGCCAAGGTTGGGGGCATAAGGCCAATGAATGTCCGAACCGGCGCAATGTGATCCTACGAGAAGGAAAGGTGTACTACCTTGGTGAGGAGGTGGATTCCGAAATGGGGGAGGATGAGGCCGAGCCTCAAGATGGAGAGGGAGCTGAAAATGGGCCGAATGATGATGAAGTAGACGGTAGTGAAGATGTCTTTCCACAAGAAGGGGAGTGTGTGGTTCCTAACTTTGTGGTTAGACATGTCATGATTAATAAGGCGATAGGTGACCCGAGTCAAAGGGAAAATCTATTCCATACTAAGTGTCTTGTAAAGGAGAATGTGTGCACCTTGGTGATTGATAGTGGTAGTTGTACAAATGTTGCGAGCCATGCTATGGTGAATTTCTTGAAGCTACCAACTACACCACACACTAGTCCTTACAAGCTACAATGGTTGAATGATTGTGGTGAATTAAGGGTCACAAGGCAATGTGTGATTCGGTTTAAGGTAGGAAACTACCACGATGAGGTACTTTGTGACGTGATCCCAATGCAAGCATGTCACTTGTTGTTAGGTAGACCATGGCAATATGATAGGTCTACTAAACACGATGGGAGGACCAACCGGTATACGCTTGAGAAGGATGGCCGAAAGGTCACACTTCATCCTCTTTCACCCTCCCAAGTAAACGAGTGGCACCAAAAGATGAGAGAGTTGAAGGGAAAGGGAAAGGAATCCGGGAAGGGAGAAAAGGGGGGGAGTGCCGTAGGTGAGGAAGTCGGGACATCCGAGGCTGTCCCAACGACAAGGGAGATGGAAAATGTAGTGATGTTGGCTAGGAGGAAAGAACTCTTCGTGGATCATGATGAAAACAAGCCGATGTTACTCTTGGCCCATTGTTTTAATACTAACCCCACTAATTCTTCCATTTCCCCTTTGATTTCTTGTGTGTTGCAGGAGTATGAAGATGTATTTCCTCAAGAACTTCCGCAAGGATTGCCCCCACTTCGGGGAATTGAGCACCAAATTGACTTGGTACCGGGTTCACAACTTCCTAACAAACCGGCCTATAGGAGCAATCCCATGGACACTAAGGAGCTTGAAAGACAAGTTGAGGAGCTTCTCAACAAGGGATACATCAAGGAAAGCATGAGTCCGTGTGCTGTTCCGGTGCTTTTGGTACCAAAGAAGGACGGAACTTGGCGTATGTGCGTCGATTGTAGAGCCATCAACAAAATCACTATAAGGTATCGTCATCCAATCCCTAGACTAGATGATATGTTAGATGAACTCCACGGATCTTGTTTGTTTTCTAAAGTGGACCTTAGGAGTGGCTATCACCAAATTCGCATGCAACCCGGTGATGAGTGGAAGACCGCATTCAAGACCAAATTCGGTCTATATGAGTGGCTGGTCATGCCCTTCGGCCTTACCAATGCTCCTAGCACCTTTATGAGGCTAATGAATCATGTAATGAAGCCTTATATTGGAAAATTTGTGGTGGTTTACTTTGATCATGTGTTGGTATATAGTAAATCTATTGATGATCATGTAATGCATTTGAGATGTGTGTTTGATGTGCTCCGAAAGGAGAAGCTGTATGCCAACATGGAGAAGTGTTCTTTTGGTGTTGATAAGGTTATATTCTTGGGTTTTGTCGTGAGCTCAAGGGGTGTGGAAGTGGACGATTCCAAGATAGACTCTATTCGAAGTTGGCCGACCCCTAAAACTATTGGAGAAATCCAAAGTTTCCACGGGTTGGCAAGCTTCTATAGGAGGTTTGTCAAAGGATTTAGCTCCATAGCAGCCCCCTTAACCGAGGTAATTAGAAAAGACGGACCCTTTAAATGGGGTGATGAGCAAGCTAGGGCTTTTGAGGCCTTGAAAGCTACGCTCATCTCGGCGCCTTTATTGCAATTGCCCGATTTTGATAAGATGTTTGAAGTAGAGTGTGATGCTAGTAAGGTTGGCATCGGGGCTGTTTTGATGCAAGAAGGTAAGCCCGTTGCTTATTTCAGTGAAAAACTCAAAGGGGCAACTCTTAATTACTCAACTTATGATTTGGAGTTGTACGCCCTTGTTAGAGCTTTGGGAAATTGGCAACATTATTTGTGGCCTAAGGAGTTTGTGATACGAACGGATCATGAGTTGTTGAAACACCTTAAGAGCCAAGACAAGTTGAATAGGCGTCATGCTAAGTGGATTGAGTTCATCGAGACTTTCCCTTATGTAATTCATTACAAAAGGGGAAAGGAAAATGTTGTTGCCGATGCCTTGTCTAGGAAGCATGTGCTTGTTGCTACCTTGTCTTCGAAATTGATGGGTTTTGAGAGCTTGCGGTTGTTGTATCCCGAGGATCCTACCTTCGCTCCTATCTTTAGGGAATGCGAAGAGTGGGGAAGGGACCGTTGGCTTAAAGAGAATGACCATTCCTCCTACTCTCGGTTCGATGGGTATTTGTTCAAAGGGAGGCGGTTGTGTGTTCCTTCTAGTTCTTGGAGGGAATTATTTGTGAGGGAGGCCCATGACGGAGGCCTCATGGGGCACTTTGGGGTAGACAAGACCCTCGGAATCTTAGAGGAGAACTTCTATTGGCCAAAAATGCGCAAAGACGTCACTAAAATTTGTAGTCAATGCGTGGCCTGCCGGAGTGCGAAATCTCGTCTCCTACCTCAAGGATTGTACACCCCACTCCCTACTCCCCTTAGACCTTGGTTGGACATTTCGATGGATTTTGTTTTGGGGCTGCCAAGGACTAGAAAGGGCCGAGATAGCATTTTTGTTATTGTTGATAGATTCTCTAAAATGGCTCATTTTATTCCATGTGCTAAAACCGAGGATGCTCGTAGTGTAGCTTCATTATTTGTTGAACATATTGTAAAGCTTCACGGGGTACCGAGGACTATTGTGAGCGATAGGGACTCCAAGTTCCTAAGTCTCTTTTGGAAGTCCATGTGGGGTAGGCTTGGAACGAAGTTACTTTTCTCCACGTCTTGCCACCCACAAACCGATGGCCAAACGGAGGTAGTAAATAGAACCTTAGGGTCTATGCTACGTTCTATGGTTAAAGGTAAACTGACTTCATGGGAAGATCACCTACCCTTGGTGGAGTTTGCATACAACCGGGTAATACATTCGAGCACGGGAATGACTCCCTTTGAATGTGTTTACGGCCTAAATCCCCTTACCCCTTTAGATCTCACTCCTTTGTCTAGTGATCTCATGACCAGCTTAGATGGAAATAAAAGAGCCGAGGCAATGAAGAAAATGCATGAGACGGTGCGGCTCAAGCTTGAAAAGAAGAACCAAGAGGTTGCAAAAAGGGTAAACAAAGGGAGAAGAAGGCTTGTGCTTGAACCCGGAGATTGGGTGTGGGTGCATCTTCGAAAGGATCGGTTTCCAGCTCAAAGGAAGTCCAAATTGCCGCCAAGGGGTGATGGTCCTTTCCAAGTACTTGAGAGAATCAATGACAACGCCTACAAGATTGACCTTCCACCCGAATATCAAGTGCACAACACTTTCAACGTTGGTGATCTCTCCCTCATTGATGCGGTTGAAGATGACCAAATGCTGAATTTGAGGTCAAATTCCTCTCAAGATGGAGAGGATGATACGGTTGGGGCAGCCTCCACACGTACACGGCCTTTCACACGAAGCCAAGCTCGGGAATTACAAAAACTCCAAGCTTTGTTCATGCAAGTGGCCGTGTGTGAGTTGGTGATTGAACCAACCAAGGACCTAAACGTTTTTATGTGTGAAGAGGGGTCCTAATGTGTAATAAACTACTCTTCAAGGTTGGCACAAGAAGCAAGGGCGGATGGGTCATTTTACCCTTTTTGTTTGTAGTATAAATAGAACATGTTAGAGAGTTAGACTTCACTTTTGAATGCTGAAATTTGTAACCTAAAATACTAAACATTTCTCTCTCTCTTCCACACTTGGAAGCCGCCACTATTTCCTCACAAGTAGAGGGATACTTGTGTTGTCTCTTTGGCTAGAAACAAGGGTTTTGAGGTCTTTGAGTGCCTCTTGGTCCTCGTAAGAACTTGGTGTTTATATTCATTAGACTTAGGGTCCTCTCTTGATGTTAGGGTTCTTAGTTTCTTGAATGTTATATGTCAAGTTATCTATCTTTCTTTATCTTGTTGTTGTTGTTGATTTTGTTATCTTGAAGTCTAGTGAAGCCGTGTGGGGCTCTTTTCGATTCACTAGCATTGTTATCTATCTTGTTGTTCTTGTGTTGTTGGGCTGAAAAACTGAATGTTAAACTTGTTGTTCTTGGTGTTGTTGGACTGAAATCCGAGTCTACTTGATGTTCTTGTTGTTGTTGGTTCGATTTTGTATCAAGAAGAAGGCTTGTGCTTGAACCCGGAGATTGGGTGTGGGTGCATCTTCGAAAGGATCGGTTTCCAGCTCAAAGGAAGTCCAAATTGCTGCCAAGGGGTGATGGTACTTTCCAAGTACTTGAGAGAATCAATGACAACGCCTACAAGATTGACCTTCCACCGGAATATCAAGTGCACAACACTTTCAACGTTGGTGATCTCTCCCTCGTGGATGCGGTTGAAGATGTCCAAATGCTGTCTGAATTTGAGGTCAAATTCCTCTCAAGATGGAGAGGATGATATGGTTGGGGCAGCCTCCACAGGTACACGGCCTTTCACACGAAGCCAAGCTCGGGAATTACAAAAACTCCAAGCTTTGTTCATGCAAATGGCCGTGTGTGAGTTGGTGATTGAACCAACCAAGGACCTAAACATTTTTATGTGTGAAGAGAGGTCTTAATGTGTAATAAACTACTCTTCAAGGTTGGCACAAGAAGCAAGGGCGGATGGGTCATTTTACCCCTTTTGTTTGTAGTATAAATAGAACATGTTAGAGAGTTATCCCTTAGTTTTTTGAAAGATGATTTTGTAACCTAAAGATACTAAACATTTCGGCTCTCTCTTCCACTCTTAGAAGCCGCCCCTATTATCTCACAAGTAGAGGGATACTTGTGTTGTCTCTTTGGCTAGAAACAAGGGTTTTGAGGTCGTTGAGTGCCTCTTGGTCCTCGTAAGAACTTGGTGTTTATATTCATTAGACTTAGGGTCCTCTCTCGATGTTAGGGTTCTTAGTTTCTTGAATGTTATATGTCAAGTTATCTATCTTTCTTTATCTTGTTGTTGTTGTTGATTTTGTTATCTTAAAGTCTAGTGAAGCCGTGTGGGGCTCTTTTCGATTCACTAGCATTGTTATCTATCTTGTTGTTCTTGTGTTGTTGGACTGAAAAACCAAAACTTAAACTTGTTGTTCTTGTGTTGTTGGACTGAAATCCGAGCCTACTTGAAGCTCTTGGTGTTGTTGGTTTGATTTTGTATCACAACCTTACTAGCATCACACTCTACTTCAAACATCTTATCAAAATCGGGCAATTGCAATAAAGGCGCCGAAATGAGCGTAGCTTTCAAGGCCTCAAAAGCCCTAGCCTGCTCATCACCCCATTTAAAGGGTCCGTCCTTTCTAATTACCTCGGTTAAGGGGGCTGCTATGGAACTAAATCCTTTGACAAACCTCCTATAAAAGCTTGCCAACCCGTGGAAACTTCGGATTTCTCCAATAGTTTTAGGGGTCGGCCAACTTCGAATAGAGTCTATCTTGGAATCGTCCACTTCCACACCCCTTGAGCTCACGACAAAACCCAAGAATATAACCTTATCAACACCAAAAGAACACTTCTCCATGTTGGCATACAGCTTCTCCTTTCGGAGCACATCAAACACACATCTCAAATGCATTACATGATCATCAATAGATTTACTATACACCAACACATCATCAAAGTAAACAACCACAAACTTTCCAATATAAGGCTTCATTACATGATTCATTAGCCTCATAAAGGTGCTAGGAGCATTGGTAAGGCCGAAGGGCATGACCAGCCACTCATATAGACCGAATTTGGTCTTGAATGCGGTCTTCCACTCATCACCGGGTTGCATGCGAATTTGGTGATAGCCACTCCTAAGGTCCACTTTAGAAAACAAACAAGATCCGTGGAGCTCATCTAACATATCATCTAGTCTAGGGATTGGATGACGATACCTTATAGTGATTTTGTTGATGGCTCTACAATCGACGCACATGCGCCAAGTTCCGTCCTTCTTCAGTACCAAAAGCACCGGAACAGCACACGGACTCATGCTTTCCTTGATGTATCCCTTGTTGAGAAGCTCCTCAACTTGTCTTTCAAGCTCCTTAGTGTCCATGGGATTGCTCCTATAGGCCGGTTTGTTTGGAAGTTGTGAACCCGGCACCAAATCAATTTGGTGCTCAATTCCCCGAAGTGGGGGCAATCCTTGTGGAAGTTCTTGAGGAAATACATCTTCATACTCCTGCAACACACAAGAAATCAAAGGGGAAATGGAAGAATTAGTGGGGTTAGTATTAAAACAATGGGTCAAAAGTAACATCGGCTTGTTTTCATCATGGTCCACGAAGAGTTCTTTCCTCCTAGCCAACATCACTACGTTTTCCATCTCCCTTGTCGTTGGGACAGCCTCGGATGTCCCTACTTCCTCACCTACGGCATCCCTCCCCTTTTCTCCCTTTCCGGATTCCTTCCCCTTTCCCTTCAACTCTCTCATCTTTTGATGCCACTCATTTACTTGGGAGGGTGAAAGAGGATGAAGTGTGACCTTTCAGCCATCCTTCTCAAGCGTATACCGGTTGGACCTCCCATCGTGTTTAGTAGACCTATCATATTGCCATGGTCTACCTAACAACAAGTGACATGCTTGCATTGGGATTACGTCACAAAGCACTTCATCGTGGTAGTTTCCCACCTTAAACTGAATCACACATTGCCTTGTGACCTTTAATTTACCACAATCGTTCAACCATTGTAGCTTGTAAGGACTAGTGTGTAGTGTAGTTGGTAGCTTCAAGAAATTTACCATAGCATGGCTCGCAACATTTGTACAACTACCACTATCAATCACCAAGGTGCACACACTCCCCTTTACAAGACACTTAGTATGGAATAGATTTTCCCTTTGACTCGGGTCATCTATCGCCTTACTAATCATGACACGTCTAACCCTTTAAATGGGTTGGCAAGCTTTTATAGGAGGTTTGTCAAAGGATTTAGTTCCATAGCAGCCCCCTTAACCGAGGTAATTAGAAAGGACGGACCCTTTAAATGGGGTGATGAGCAGGCTAGGGCTTTTGAGGCCTTGAAAGCTACGCTCATCTCGGCGCCTTTATTGCAATTGCCCGATTTTGATAAGATGTTTGAAGTAGAGTGTGATGCAAGTAAGGTTGTGATACAAAATCAAACCAACAACACCAAGAGCTTCAAGTAGGCTCGGATTTCAGTCCAACAACACAAGAACAACAAGTTTATGTTTCGGTTTTTCAGTCCAACAACACAAGAACAACAAGATAGATAACAATGCTAGTGAATCGAAAAGAGCCCCACACGGCTTCACTAGACTTTAAGATAACAAAATCAACAACAACAACAAGATAAAGAAAGATAGATAACTTGACATATAACATTCAAGAAACTAAGAACCCTACATCAAGAGAGGACCCTAAGTCTAATGAATATAAACACCAAGTTCTTACGAGGACCAAGAGGCATTCAACGACCTCAAAACCCTTGTTTCTAGCCAAAGAGACAACACAAGTATCCCTCTACTTGTGAGATAATAGGGACGGCTTCTAAGAGTGGAAGAGAGAGACGAAATGTTTAGTGTTTTTAGGTTACAAAATCAGCATTCAAAAACTAAGGAATAACTCTCCAACATGTTCTATTTATACTACAAACAAAAGGGGTAAAATGACCCATCCGCCCTTGCTTCTTGTGCCAACCTTGAAGAGTAGTTTATTACACATTAAGACCTCTCTTCACACATAAAAACGTTTAGGTCCTTGGTTGGTTCAATCACCAACTCACACACGGCCATTTGCATGAACAAAGCTTGGAGTTCTTGTAATTCCCGAGCTTGGCTTCGTGTGAAAGGCCGTGTACCTGTGGAGGCTGCCCCAACCGTATCAGGTTGGTACACCATCACAATGTATCTTTTAACATGAAAGATCATCTACGAAGCTCACTTTATTGGTACACGAGTATATGACACCATGCCAAAGAATATGAACTAGAAGGGAACACTTCTTTCCTTTATTGTGCAACCTAATTATTACAATGAATTAGCCTTCTTTCCTTTAAGGTGTTAATCTACAATATAAGCACATAAAGGAGCTAATATTTGCAACTAATCACAATGTAACCCTTGTAAAACAGTAGCTAAACACTTGACGGGCAGTAAGACTATTCAGCCCCTCAAACACTTGGTGTATCACCACACCCTCTTTCTATATTTTAATACAACTCCACTTCACCATTCCATAAGGTTACCCACTGCCTCCAACAACAACACCTATAGACATCACCTAAACAGTCCCAAAATCCTTCAACACAATATAAGATATTGAACTCATGGCTTCCGATCACTGTCCCGTGAGTTCTTAACAACAACATATATAAAATCCTCCGTCAAGGCCTATACAAAAGGAGGGGTAAATCGGGGAAGTAACCTTACCTTTATTTCTGAAATTTTCTTTCTTAAAGTGCACTCCATCTAGACGCTAAGTTTCCCTTCAAGTTGAACCAAATACTATTGGGAAATATCTTGGAGATTAAAGAGAATTGGACTGCCAAGCTTGGAAAAAAAGTGCTGCCCTATACTTCAAACAAAACAATAAATTGATTTCCATAACTTTCCCATGACTTGATTAAATATAAACCATAGTTATTTTCACTTACCTTGGCTGGAAATAAGGAGGGTTTCTTCAAGAACCCTAGGAGAGAAAAGAGGCGGCTGTTTTAGGCTTGAGAGAAAAGAGAGAGGGAGCTAATTATAATCTGATTTTTTTGTAAGTAAGAATGAAGAGAAAATGAACTAAATGGACCTTATAAATCCTTCCACTTGACCACCTCTCTTTTGCTCATTTCCAGCCACATATTGGTCAAAATTAGTCCAAGTAGGTGATGCACCTACTTGGATATTTAAGCTGCTCAAAAAGTCCAAGTAGGTGATGCACCTACTTGGTTTATTTCTAATTGGATCACACCATATTGGTCCTTAAGTAGAATAGGTATTGGGCTGGACATTTGGGCCTTAAATAGATTAGGTATTGGGCTGCTCATCTTTCCCTTTTTCTTTTACTTAATTTGGGCCTTTAATATGTCCAATAATATAGGCCTCAATTTAGTCCAATAGTATAAGTAGGTGATGCACCTACTAGTCACCTATTAGCTTAATTAAGTCAAGCAAGCACCTCACTTATTTTCTCTTAATTTTTCCAAATTATTGATCCCTCTACTTAACTTAACACTTACCTTTAACTTTAAGCTCTGATACAAGTCAAATGGCCACCTTAGCTTTTGAAGACATCCTGCAAGGCCAACAAAAGAAGAACCCAATTGTGGTCACATTGAGGGCACGGGAGAACGCATGGGGGACCCATTTTAAGCCCACAATAGAACAATCTCGTGTATGGAAGGTTGCTTGGAAGCTTGCCTTGATGAGATGCCTGAGAGGTCCAAGTGTTGAAGAATAATTGTGAAGACCAAAAAGACTCAAGGAAAGTCATATGCTGAAGTGTGAAGAAGACCACATCAAAACACTACATGATCACCCATTCATTAAGGGTGTAATGGTCTTTTTATGCTTTTTCTTTACACTCCATAGGAGCCCCTTTTCATTAAGGGTATTTTGGTCTTTAATGTAATAAGTATAAATAGACTCCTTAGGATTATTTTTCATTAGACTTTGATGAAATTGGATATTATTCTTAGATTGTAGCTTTAGTCTTGTAGTTTTAGCTCTCAAACCCAAAATTGGTTCCTTGAATACATTTGAAGTTAGGGTTTCACTTGTATTGGGAAATTTGGCAAGAAAGGTGTGCTTAAGGAAGAGTGTTTCCTTTGGGTCACCTAAGCGAGTGGTTTGATCTTATATTGGTGATGTGTGTTTGAAGGTTTGATATACCTTCTAGTGCTATTCATTGGTGGAAGTGAGGGTCTCTCTATCTATCGTTAATTTCATGCAATTCTTCTTCTTCATCTCCTTCTAGTTTGTTGTTTTCTCTTTGTGAACTTGCTGATTTTTGTTCCTTTAGTGTCCATTTTGTGCTTGATAGTCCTTTAGGCTATCAAGCTCAAATACCTATCTCAAGTTTAAGTACTTTAATCTATGCTAAGTTGGTCTATGTTTGGGATGTACGGAGAGTTACAATCATATCCTACTTCCCAAGTTGGGAGCTGCATAAGCTGCATATAACCTCCTGGCTTTTGGTGCTCCACTTTGACTTGTTGACAATTTGGACATTCAACTTCAAATTCTGTAATGTTCTTCTTCAGTCGCCCCACCAATACACCTCTTTCAAGTCATGATACATTTTAGTTGAACCAGGATGGATAGAATATCTTGAATGATGTGCCTCCGTCATAATTCGCTTTCTTAGCCCATCTACATTAGGTACGCATAATTTGTTTTGGCATCGAAGTATTCCTTCTTTTGTAAGCTTAAATGCCTTTGTCACACCTTTTTGTACATTTTCCTTAAGCTGTAAAAGAATAGTATCTATGTATTGTTTCTCTTTAACTTTGGCTACTAATGAGGATTCTGCTGTATTTTGCACAATAATGCCTTTGTCTGAAGATTCAATAAGGCAAACCCCCAAGCTAGCTAATTAGTGTAGATCCTTAGCTATCTCTTGCCTTTCCATGGGCTGCCTATAATTACTTGCCATCGCCTTACGACTTAGTGCATCGGCTACCACATTTGCTTTGCTCAGATGATATAAGATATCAACATCATAGTCTTTTAACAACTCAAGCCATCTTCGCTGCCTCAAATTTGGGTCCCTTTGGTTAAAGAGGTATTGCAAACTCTTGTGGTTGGTATATATATCAACATGTACCCCATACAAATAGTGGCGCCATATTTTTAAAGCAAATATAACTGCTGCTAGCTCAAGATCATGTGTTGGATAATTCTTCTCATGTGGCCGCAATTGTCCTGAGGCGTAAGTTATTACTTTACCATGTTGCATCAAAACATATCCTAATCCAACTCCTGAAGTGTCTCAATATACCGCATAGCCTTCCGTGCCATTCGGAAGTACCAATATAGGTGTAGAAGTTAACTTATTCTTCAAATCTTGAAAACTTCTTTCACACATTTCATCCCATTGAAACTTAGCTTCTTTATGTGTTAACTTTGTTAAAGATGTAGAAATAGAAGAAAACCCCTCAACGAACCTTCTAACCTCCGTAGGCGTCATGGTTCTTGTCCAGTTCTTCACTGCCTCTATCTTTTGAGAATCAACTCTTATTCCTTCATCGGATACAATATGACCCAAGAATGCTACCAATTTTAACCAAAACTTACATTTTGTAGAACTTTGTATACAACTTACAATCGCGAAGGATTTGTAACACCTGTCGCAAATAATTAGCATGATCTTCTTCTGATCTTGAATACACCAGAATATCATCTATAAATATGATAAAAAATTGATACAAGAAATTCCAAGGAACACAAGAATTGGCTCAAAACAGTCCACAAATCAAGAGGAATCCGAGGACCCCTCTTAGAGCTAGTTTCGGCCAACAACAACAACACAAGTATCACGAGTTGACAAGGTGTTTTAACACCAAAACAGCGGCAATACAACAAGAACAAGATGAACACAATGAACACAAGATTCGGATTCAACAAGAACAAACGATTACAAGATACAAACACTAACACAATTGCAAGAAAGGTAAAGATAGATAGTGAGACATAGATTATTACAAAGATTAGGAACTAAAGAGTATATCAAACTCAAAAACCCCTAATGAATGTAACAACAACACCACACTCTTACGGTGACCACCAAGGGAATGAACTCGCCTCAAGATCTACCGTTTCCAAGCAAGAATCAATATTGGCTTTTCCAAGCCCTATGCTAAAGATGACTTTTCCAAGTCCTACCACTAAGTGTGTACACTCTCAAAAGAGAGAAGATATTTCTTTTCAATACTTCATCTTTCTAAAATCTGAAAAACTAATGAAAATAAGACTAAGGGGGCCTTTTTATAGTGTATTACAAAGAAGACAAAAGACCACTTTGCCCTTAATGAGAGGGGCGGCCATGGTGTGTAAATACACCATGTGTAATGTCCAAAATACCCTTAATTAGGGTCCAAAACCGTGAGTCCTCAACCTTAAATTCTCCAAGCAATCTTCCACACGCGAGATTGCTTTAAGTAGCACTCAAAATGGGTCCTCCATGCATGTTCTTGTTTTCCCGAGGTGACCAAGTCTTGAGTCTCTATGTGTTGGCCTCCAACAATGTCATCAAAAGATAAGATGGCCATTTGTCCCGTATCATCCTCCCCTTCTTGAAAAGGATTCGACCTCGAATCCAAACCTTGCAAAACCGAAGAGAGGACAAACAAATACAAATTCCTCATGGCATGAGGGTTAGGGTTAGCATTACAAATCATCTCAACATGCCAAGGTTGCACATATTTGCAATATAACCAAGAATCCTTTGAAATGAATATTAAAAACTCAATAAAAGATGTGCAAAGGATTTGGTTATAGGATACATCAAAAGTAACACTTTGCTTGTCATGTTGACCAAGCAACAAGTTTGGTGCACCAACATCACCATTTCTAAATTTGGCACCGGGGTCAAATGGGAAAAGTGGCCATAGACACGGGTCTCGACAACACTTCCCTTTCCCGTGGTCTACACCTAAACTAAATGACATACTCTCTACAATAACATACATATCATCCAAATCAAATAGAGAGTAGAGAAAGGTATCACTCAAATCGACTTCTACTAGGGTGCTCTCATGTGTGTACTCACTACTAGTTTCCCAATAATCACTATGAGTACTCTCAACAAAGAAATCACACAAAGTAGAAGAAGGAGTAGCTTCCGCAACTACACATTCCTTACCCTTAAGAGTACTCTCATCTTCCAAGAAGAGATTTCCCTCTTTAGGAGGAATGTTGTCACACCATAGTGGGTTAGCATATAGGCTATAGCTTCCAAGGCAAGCTATACCATCATTTTCACCACTAGGTTCATTAGAAGTGTTTAAATCATCTTCAAACAAGACATTACACCTAAAGAGAGTGTGATCTACCTCACGGACAGATTTGGAATAAGCAAGTTCCTCGCACTCTAAATGATCAATATCAAGTTTCAAGGATGTTCCAAACACAAGATTACCCCAAGAAGAGATCTCGGGTTCACCCCCACTTTGTTGACCAACATTTTTAAATACTTCACTCACTTGAGTCCTATTAAGCACATCACACACATACTCAAGTGGGGAACAATTTTCACCAACAAGTTGATCAACACCAATTACACAAGACGATGTACTTCCGTTCAACATATAAGCTTCAACACTAGGTGGACATAAATTGATCTTACAAGAAGAGTCAATTTCGTCATCAATAGGATCAACTAGTGTATCCAAACTCTCAATATGTACATCATCAACAAGAGGCAAGGAATCATTAGACTCATAAATAAGTAAGCTACTACTCACACTCAATGGCTTACTAGCCACACAATTGTCATTCACATGCACTAAAGTGTAAGAGTTAGCTATTTTACCTTTAAGATCTTGAGTAGACTCTTCCTTGCCGTGAGGTGAAGGTCCTCCACAAGCTTGGGCAGCAACTTCCTTTTGGCATTGTTCGCCTTCGCTTGCCATGTTGGTACCTACATAAATGTCCTTAGAAATGGAAGGACAACCAATGTTAGCACGGTTTGGTGGTAATCCCCTCACTTCGCTCAACACAACCTCTCCTTTTTCCACTCTCGGATTACCACCTTTCACTCCCTTACTCCTCTCAATCTTTTGTCTCTCATAATAATTTGAATTGGAGTAGGTAGGAACTTCTTTTTGCGGCCCGGGCAGAATGTACGTCTCGAGGCAATTTCCCCATCGGTCTCTTACAATATTAGGCCAATTTTTCACGTTAGGAACTTGATGTCGTGCAAACCAATCGGCACCCAAGCTCATATGACCGTAGGTTAAGGAGAAAACATCGCACCACACCTCCTCATGGTAATCAAATTGGGAGAAGACAACTTTTACCCTCTCGGTAACCTTGAACTCGCCCAAGTAGTATGGAACAAGTAAAGGTTCTCGCAATAACCCCAAGTGATCAACCATGGACGGAAAAATGTAGTTTCCATAGTACCTATCATTCAACACCATAAGGCAGCCCGGTATCCCACAAATAGTCACCTTTCCGGAGTGTACACTCCTTCTTGGATCTACATTGTAAGGCATACGAGTACCCCTTAGTTTTGGAGATGCATATCCTCTTCTTCTCATTGGACAACCTCCGCTAGAGCTAGTATAACCATTCACACTATATCGACTTTGATAAGAAGTACTACAAGGGGGAGAATATGGATCTTCATACTCCTCACGTGTACCCTCATCATAGCTCTCATAAGCTTTGCAAACAAAAGGGTTATACCTAACACCAAATCTAGGTTCGGAGTAAGAAGTGTAAGACTCCTCACATGCCCCAACATCATCACAAGATCCATCACTAGGCCCTACATCATCTCCAAAGTTACCATAAGCACTAGGCACTTCATTCACCTCATTTTCTCCCTTAAAACAGTAACTTTCAAATCTGCCCAAGTCTCGAGTATGGCTATTTTCATAGCCTCCGCAATCTCCCTCAACTTCGTAGCTATAAAACCCTTCACTACAATCATAGTCTCCCATGTTGTAGTCACAATAATCCCCGGCTATCGAAGACATGTTCCCCTTATATCACCCTTTAAACCTACAAAATGAACAAACAAGATTAGTAGTAAAGCTCCTCACCAACACTCGTATACACTCACCTTTGTGATCCTCACAATTGGAGCGGCGAATATTGAAAGTTGCTTATACTCCGGTAGTCAATAGGATGTCAATTCTACTTGGCGGCCGGAATAGATTCTTGTTTGATCGACTCAAGACACAAAAATAAAATTCACTTATGAACTTGAAACAAAGAAGTTACTACGAGTTAAAAATGAGAAAAGCACACAAACAACGAAGACACGAAGAAACGGATTCAATAATTAATCTACAACTAAGTAGGTGATTACTAGTTGTTAATTAATTCTAGAATCAAGACATGAAACTAATGAAACTATAAGATGAAACTAAGAATCTAAAATTTTGAGCTCGGAAATATTGCGTGAACAGTAGCAGTGATGACATGGCAGTCACGTATTGGTTTCGGTCCCACACAACTTTTGTTGTCCAATTTCAAGTCTTGGTCAATTTTTCAATTTGGACTTTGGTGGAATTTGTTTAAGGAGGGAAATTCAAACAAGTCTTGGAGCCCTTTTCAATTTCAAGTTTTCAAGACTTGACTTTATTGTACTTCTCCTTAAAACATGGATCCGTAAATCATGGAAAAGTGTTGGAAAGTGGTTGAGACTTGATTGATAGGTCTTTGTTGGTTGTAGTGTCTTTCAAGACTAGCAAATAATACACCTTTTTCCTTCAACTTTTTGGATTTAGCATTCACTTTATCTTCAACAATATATGAAGGTGGTGATGAACATCAAGAACAACAACAACAACAACAAGAACTACAACAATAATCCTCAAGAACACCAACAATTTTTCACACGGCCAACTCCAATCCACAATAACAATACCTCCAACACTTGGCCAAGACAACCACAACTTCAACAAAAAAAATGGTTTTCAATCCACCAATTAACAACAATATCACGTGGCCAAGCTTATAACAACAACAAGATGAAAACCACAAGGCCAAAACAGTTCACCACAACAAGGTCAACAATCTCACGGCTAAGACCACAAGGATAGCAACAACAATCGACTAAGTCCCCTTTGTGTTGTGTTTTCGATTTTACAAATGGTGAAAGGTGTGATGAACAACAAGAATACAACAACAACCTTTCAAGATCTACAACACCACCACAACACAAGGCCTTCAACTCGGTCAAGGCTAGAACAACAACAACATCCAATCGGCCACACTTGTTCACAACAATAATATTAACAATTCAAGCTCAAGTTTGGATCGACTCAAAGTGTTAGTGAGGAACAAAACTAACACTACAAACACACAAGACAAGTAAAATACTCCTAGACCTAGACTCAAGAACAAATCTCGGCCAAGAACACCACAAGAACACAATTTCGGCCAAGACAACAACAATGGACAGATTGCAATTTTCTGAAATTTTCAGATTTCAACTTTTTTTTTTTTTGTAGTTTTCAAGTCTCAAGCCCAAGATTGATCTTGTTAGAACAAAATCAAAGATGGCTTTGATACCAAATGATACAAGAAATTCCAAGGAACACAAGAATTGGCTCAAAACAGTCCACAAATCAAGAGGAATCCGAGGACCCCTCTTAGAGCTAGTTTCGGCCAACAACAACAACACAAGTATCACGAGTTGACAAGGTGTTTTAACACCAAAACAGCGGCAATACAACAAGAACAAGATGAACACAATGAACACAAGATTCGGATTCAACAAGAACAAACGATTACAAGATACAAACACTAACACAATTGCAAGAAAGGTAAAGATAGATAGTGAGACATAGATTATTACAAAGATTAGGAACTAAAGAGTATATCAAACTCAAAAACCCCTAATGAATGTAACAACAACACCACACTCTTACGGTGACCACCAAGGGAATGAACTCGCCTCAAGATCTACCGTTTCCAAGCAAGAATCAATATTGGCTTTTCCAAGCCCTATGCTAAAGATGACTTTTCCAAGTCCTACCACTAAGTGTGTACACTCTCAAAAGAGAGAAGATATTTCTTTTCAATACTTCATCTTTCTAAAATCTGAAAAACTAATGAAAATAAGACTAAGGGGGCCTTTTTATAGTGTATTACAAAGAAGACAAAAGACCACTTTGCCCTTAATGAGAGGGGCGGCCATGGTGTGTAAATACACCATGTGTAATGTCCAAAATACCCTTAATTAGGGTCCAAAACCGTGAGTCCTCAACCTTAAATTCTCCAAGCAATCTTCCACACGCGAGATTGCTTTAAGTAGCACTCAAAACGGGTCCTCCATGCATGTTCTTGTTTTCCCGAGGTGACCAAGTCTTGAGTCTCTATGTGTTGGCCTCCAACAATGTCATCAAAAGATAAGATGGCCATTTGTCCCGTATCAAAAATACATCCAAGAATGGCTTAAACACTCTATTCATCAAATCCATGAAAGTTGTCGGTGCATTAGTTAGCCCAAATGACATAACTAAAATCTCAAAATGACTATATAGCATTCGAAAAGCCGTTTTAGATATATCTTTCTCCTTCACTCTCAGTTGGTGATAACCTGACCTCAAGTCGATCTTTTGAGTAACACTTACACTTTGTAACTGATCAAACAAATCATCAATTCTAGGAATGGGATATTTGTTCTTAATTGTCACCTTATTCAATTGTCGATAATCAATACACATTCTCAACGTGCCATCTTTCTTACGTACAAATAACATGGGTGTGTCCCAAGGAGATATACTAGGCCTTATGAAACCTTTTTCCAACAAATCTTTTAATTGTTCCTTTAATTCACGTAATTCTGTAGGGGCCATTCTATAAGGGGGAATAGAAATCGGTTAAGTACCTGGGATCACATCAATACCAAACTGATACAAGATCAAACCAACAACACCAAGAGCTACAAGTAGGTTCGGATTTCAGTCCAACAACACAAGAATAACAAGTTCAATTTTCAGTTTTCAGCACACAACAAGAGAGCAAATAGATGAACAAGAATGCTAGTGAATCGAAAGTAGCCCCACACGGCTTCACTAGTCTTTAAAGATAACAAAATTAACAACAACAACAAGATAAAGAAAAGATAGATAACTTGACATATAACATTCAAGATACTAAGACCCTAACATCAAGAGAGGACCCTAAGTCTAGAGAATGTAAACACCAAGTTCTTACAAGGACCAAGAGGCACTCAAAGACCCCAAAACCCTTGTTTCTAGCCAAAGATACAACACAAGTATTCCTCTACTTGTGAGATGTTGGAGGCGGCTCCAAGAGTGGAAGAGAGAGGAAATGTTGTGATATTTTAGGTTACAAAAATCAGATTTCAAAAACTATCTAATAACTCTCTCACATCTTCTATTTATACTACAAAAGGAAAGGGGTAAAATGACTCATCCGCCCTTGCTTCTTGTGCCAACCTTGGAGAGTAGTTTATTACACATTAGGACCCCTCTTCACACATAAAAACGTTTAAGTCCTTGGTTGGTTCAATCACCAACTCACACACGGCCATTTGCATGAACAAAGCTTGGAGTTTTTGTAATTCCCGAGCTTGGCTTCGTGTGAAAGGCCGTGTGGCTGTCCTAACCGTATCATCCTCTCCATCTTGAGAGGAATTTGGCCTCAAATTCAGCATTTGGTCATCTTCAGCCGCATCCACGAGGGAGAGATCACCAACGTTGAAAGTGTTGTGCACTTGATATTCCGGTGGAAGGTCAATCTTGTAGGCGTTGTCATTGATCCTCTCAAGTACTTGGAAAGGACCATCACCCCTTGGCAGCAATTTGGACTTCCTATGAGCTGGAAACCGGTCTTTTCGAAGATGCACCCACACCCAATCTCCGGGTTCAAGCACAAGCCTTCTTCTCCCTTTGTTTGCCCTTTTGGCAATCTCTTGATTCTTCTTTTCAAGCTTGATCCGCACCGTCTCATGCATTTTCTTCATTGCCTCGGCTCTTTTGTTTCCATCTAAGCTGGTCATGAGATCACTAGACAAAGGAGTGAGATCTAAAGGGGTAAGGGGATTCAGGCCGTAAACACATTCAAAGGGAGTCATTCCCGTGCTCGAATGTATTACCCGGTTGTAGGCAAATTCCACTAAGGGTAGGTGATCTTCCCATGAAGTCAGTTTACCTTTAACCATAGAACGTAGCATAGACCCTAAGGTTCTATTTACTACCTCCGTTTGGCCATCGGTTTGTGGGTGGCAAGACGTGGAGAAAAGTAACTTCGTTCCAAGCCTACCCCACATGGACTTCCAAAAGAGACTTAGGAACTTGGAGTCCCTATCGCTCACAATAGTCCTCGGTACCCCGTGAAGCTTGACAACATGTTCAACAAATAATGAAGCTACACTACTAGCATCCTCGGTTTTAGTACATGGAATAAAATGAGCCATTTTAGAGAATCTATCAACAATAACAAAAATGCTATCTCGGCCCTTTCTAGTCCTTGGCAGCCCCAAAACAAAATCCATCGAGATGTCCAACCAAGGCCTAAGGGGAGTAGGGAGTGGGGTGTATAATCCTTGGGGTAAGAGACGAGATTTCGCACTCCGGCAGGCCACGCATTGACTACAAATTTTAGTGACGTCCTTGCGCATTTTGGGCCAATAGAAGTTCTCCTCTAAGATTCCGAGGGTCTTGTCTACCCCAAAGTGACCCATGAGGCCTCCGTCATGGGCCTCCCTTACAAATAATTCCCTCCAAGAACTAGAAGGAACACACAACCTCCTCCCTTTGAACAAATACCCATCGAACCGAGAGTAGGAGGAATGGTTATTCTCCTTGAGCCAACGGTCCCTTCCCCACTCTTCGCATTCCCTAAAAATAGGAGCAAAGGTAGGATCCTCGGGATACAACAACCGCAAGCTCTCAAAACCCATCAATTTCGAAGACAAGGTAGCAACAAGCACATGCTTCCTAGACAAGGCATCGGCAACAACATTTTCCTTTCCCCTTTTGTAATGAATTACATAAGGGAAAGTCTCGATGAACTCAATCCACTTAGCATGACGCCTATTCAACTTGTCTTGGCTCTTAAGGTGTTTCAACGACTCATGATCCGTTCGTATCACAAACTCCTTAGGCCACAAATAATGTTGCCAATTTCCCAAAGCTCTAACAAGGGCGTACAACTCCAAATCATAAGTTGAGTAATTAAGAGTTGCCCCTTTGAGCTTTTCACTGAAATAAGCAACGGGCTTACCTTCTTGCATCAAAACAGCCCCGATACCAACTTTACTAGCATCACACTCTATTTCAAACATCTTATCAAAATCGGGCAATTGCAATAAAGGCGCCGAGATGAGCGTAGCTTTCAAGGCCTCAAAAGCCCTAGCTTGCTCATCACCCCATTTAAAGGGTCCGTCCTTTCTAATTACCTCGGTCAAGGGGGCTGCTATGGAACTAAATCCTTTGACAAACCTTCTATAAAAGCTTGCCAACCCGTGGAAACTTCGGATTTCTCCAATAGTTTTAGGGGTCGGCCAACTTCGGATAGAGTCTATCTTGGAATCGTCCACTTCCACACCCCGTGAGCTCACGACAAAACCCAAGAATATAACTTTATCAACACCAAAAGAACACTTCTCCATGTTGGCATACAGCTTCTCCTTTCGGAGCACATCAAACACACATCTCAAATGCATTACATGATCATTAATAGATTTACTATACACCAACACATCATCAAAGTAAACCACCACAAACTTTCCAATATAAGGCTTCATTACATGATTCATTAGCCTCATAAATGTGCTAGGAGCATTGGTAAGGCCGAAGGGCATGACCAGCCACTCATATAGACCGAATTTGGTCTTGAATGTGGTCTTCCACTCATCACCGGGTTGCATGCGAATTTGGTGATAGCCGCTCCTAAGGTCCACTTTAGAAAACAAACAAGATCCGTGGAGCTCATCTAACATATCATCTAGTCTAGGAATTGGATGACGATACCTTATAGTGATTTTGTTGATGGCCCTACAATCGACGCACATGCGCCAAGTTCCGTCCTTCTTTGGTACCAAAAGCACCGGAACAGCACACGGACTCATGCTTTCCTTGATGTATCCCTTGTTGAGAAGCTCCTCAACTTGCCTCTCAAGCTCCTTAGTGTCCATGGGATTGCTCCTATAGGCCGGTTTGTTTGGAAGTTGTGAACCCGGCACCAAATCAATTTGGTGCTCAATTCCCCGAAGTGGGGGCAATCCTTGCGGAAGTTCTTGAGGAAATACATCTTCATACTCCTGCAACGCACAAGAAATCAAAGGGGAAATGGAAGAATTAGTGGGGTTAGTATTAAAACAATGGGCCAACAGTAACATCGGCTTGTTTTCATCATGGTCCACGAAGAGTTCTTTCCTCCTAGCCAACATCACTACGTTTTCCATCTCCTTTGTGGTTGGGACAGATTCGGATGGCCCTACTTCCTCACCTACGGCATCCCCCCCCTTTTCTCCTTTCCCGGTTTCCTTTCCCTTTCCTTTTAACTCTCTCATCTTTTGATGCCACTCATGTACTTGGGAGGGTGAAAGAGGGTGAAGTGTGACCTTTCGGCCATCCTTCTCAAGCGTATACCGGTTGGACCTCCCATCGTGTTTAGTAGACCTATCATATTGCCATGGTCTACCTAACAACAAGTGACATGCTTGCATTGGGATCACGTCACAAAGCACTTCATCGTGGTAGTTTCCTACCTTAAACCGAATCACACATTGCCTTGCGACCCTTAATTCACCACAATCGTTCAACCATTGTAGCTTGTAAGGACTAGTGTGTGGTGTAGTTGGCAGCTTCAAGAAATTTACCATAGCTTGGCTCGCAACATTCGTACAACTACCACTATCAATCACCAAGGTGCACACACTCCCCTTTACAAGACACTTAGTATGGAATAGATTTTCCCTTTGACTCGGGTCATCTATCGCCTTACTAATCATGACACGTCTAACCACAAAGTTAGGAACCACACACTCCCCTTCTTGTGGATAGGCATCTTCACTACCATCTAATTCATCATCATTCGGCCCATTTTCAGCTTCCTCTCCATCTTGAGGCTCGGCCTCATCCTCCCCCCTTTCGGAAACCACCTCCTCACCAAGGTAGTACACTTTCCCTTCTCGTAGGATCACATTGCGCCGGTTCGGACATTCATTGGCCTTATGCCCCCAACCTTGGCACTTGAAGCATTGGAATCCCTTTGGGTTGGGATATTTGTGAGCCTCCGGTTTCGGAGGGAATTTAGGGACTGTTTTGGACTCGTAGTGGACTGTTTTGGACTCGGGCAGCTTCGTGGGGGCGGGTTGGTCCTTGTTTTTGGGCCAACCCGAGGGAGCTTGTACCCTTGCCTTGAAGGATGATCTCTCCTTAAGTTCCCTTTCAATCTCTAGGGCCGCTTGGAATATACCGTCGATGGTTTCAAACCGATGAAGGGTCAAATGAGTGGAGATCTCTTTGTTCAACCCACACTTGAACCGGATGATGTCATGACTGATTTGCTCCCCACGATGATCAAGTTTCAACATGAGTTGTTGGAACTCGTCAAAATAGGCCATCACACTTTTGCCCCCTTGCCGCAAGCCATATAACCTAGCAAGCAACTCATGACGATATCTCTCGGGAAGGTATCGTTGTCTCATCAAATACCTCAACCGAAACCAAGGTGGTGGCTGCCCATCGACTAATTCATTACCAAATCGTTTAACATACTCCCACCAAGTGTTAGCATAGCCCTCGAGGTGAGCTATAGCGTAGCAACTCTTCTTTTCGTCCGAGAGGTCATTAACTTGGAAAACTTTGTCACAAGCCGATTCCCAAGTTAAGTAGGCCTCGGGATCACTTTCACCCTTAAAGATGGGTAGGCTCAACTTGATGGTGTTGATGCCTACGTCTCTCTCTTGGTGTCGGTTTCCCCTATCTCCATACCCCCGGTATCTCCTAGGTTCTCCTCGACCCCCTCTTAACTCCTCCTCCCTCATATAAGCATCATCAAAGGCTCCATCTCCTTCATACTCCCCTCTACCGTATCCTTCAAAGTGGGCTGGTCGGCCTTGGCCGTTTTGAGTCGGAGGATTTGGAATTTGCGGTCTTTGGGTTAATGGAGCTTGGAATGGAAGGTTCGGATTTAGTGGAGGTACTTGTCGTCCAAATCCCTCTTGTGGAATTGGAGGGGCTTGGAAATGTAGTGGTCTAGTGGAGTCTCGGTTTGGAGGAAAATAGGTAGTTTGACTTGCGGTATTTAGTGGAGCTTGGGGTGCATTTAGCATTTGGTGGACTGTTTCGGGGGTGATGGTTGCGGAGGAGGTCCTATCATGACCATTGGTAGATACGTGTAGAGGAGTAGAAGGACGAGAGTTCCTTTGACTCTCCACTTGTTCTAATCTCCCACTAATAGTCGACACTTCCCCCTTTATGGCTGCCAAGTCCCCTCTCACGGCCCCAAATTCAGAATTCAACCTTTCAAGTGTCCGGGTAACGGCCTCAAGAGTGACCCTCATAGAATCAAGGGCATTAGTATCCGCATTATGAGACGTAGCTCCTTCCATTGTCAAGATATTATCCACTTTAGTTCACCACAAGTTCGTGTTCCACAAGTGTTGTATAATTGGCTAGTAACCGTGAAATTTTCAAGGTATGAGTGAGCTCTTATCCGGAATGGATTCTTGTTTGAAGACTCAAAGAATTCTTGCCGGACTAGAATCAAAAATCAGCAACTCATTCAAACGAATAAAAGCACTCAAATAATCGTTGACACGAACAAACGGTTCAAGGAACTAGTTGACAACCTAGTAGGAATGTACTAGTTTGTTAATTAGTTCTAGGACCAATTAAGGGAAACCAAGGATCAACAATTTGCAACCAAAGAATATCCTAAGTTGAGCTTATAGTGACGTGGCAGCATGCAATGGTTCCACCCGTTCCTCTTATCTTTTTTTTTTTTTTTGTTTTGTGTTAATATTCACACAACTTGTTATAGTTTGCAAAATGTTTTGGTGGGAAAAATAAAATCTTGTAGTCTTTCAACCTTTTCAAACTCAAGAAAGTGGTGTTTGGTTGACCAATCCCACAAAACAAGGCTCCTTGAATTAGGGAAAAGTGATTGACAAGACTAGAGGGTGAGGGGTGCAAGTCTTTCACAACAACTTTATAACTTGTCTTACAACTTGAGCACACAACAAGATGAACAAGATGAACAAGTTCAAAAGATGAACACCTCAACAAACTTCATCAACTTCTTTAGCACATAACACATAACCACCGATTTTTCTTTTGCTCATCAACAACATACAACCTTCGGCCACTTCAAGTCACTACTCAATGTTCAAGTTTTCAAGCTCAACTTTCGGATCTAGACACCTTAGTGTTGGTGAGAAAGAAACCAACACTAGAAACTCACTAAACAAGCAAAATAACGCCTAGGTCTAGACATGCAACATCATTCTCGGTTTTCAACCTTTAATGGACAGATTTTTCAGAACTTCCCTTTGGTATTGCTTGTTTAGACCGTGAACTAGCCCAAGATGGGTTATGTTGGAACACAACCGGTCTTGCTTTGATACCAAATGATACAAGATCAAACCAACAACACCAAGAGCTACAAGTAGGTTCGGATTTCAGTCCAACAACACAAGAATAACAAGTTCAATTTTCAGTTTTCAGCACACAACAAGAGAGCAAATAGATGAACAAGAATGCTAGTGAATCGAAAGTAGCCCCACACGGCTTCACTAGTCTTTAAAGATAACAAAATTAACAACAACAACAACAACAAGATAAAGAAAAGATAGATAACTTGACATATAACATTCAAGATACTAAGACCCTAACATCAAGAGAGGACCCTAAGTCTAGAGAATGTAAACACCAAGTTCTTACAAGGACCAAGAGGCACTCAAAGACCCCAAAACCCTTGTTTCTAGCCAAAGATACAACACAAGTATTCCTCTACTTGTGAGATGTTGGAGGCGGCTCCAAGAGTGGAAGAGAGAGGAAATGTTGTGATATTTTAGGTTACAAAAATCAGATTTCAAAAACTATCTAATAACTCTCTCACATCTTCTATTTATACTACAAAAGGAAAGGGGTAAAATGACTCATCCGCCCTTGCTTCTTGTGCCAACCTTGGAGAGTAGTTTATTACACATTAGGACCCCTCTTCACACATAAAAACGTTTAAGTCCTTGGTTGGTTCAATCACCAACTCACACACGGCCATTTGCATGAACAAAGCTTGGAGTTTTTGTAATTCCCGAGCTTGGCTTCGTGTGAAAGGCCGTGTGGCTGTCCTAACCGTATCACAAACTCTACTTCTCTTTCCGAAGGTAAACCCGGAAGATCTTTAGGAAATATGTCAAGAAATTCATTTACCACTGAGATGGATTGAAGAGTTGGTGACTTCGCCTCTATATCTTTCACCCTTACTGGATGGCATATGTATCCTTTAGACATCATCTTCCTTGCCTTAATATAAGAAATAAACTTACCCCTTGGTGCCCCAATATCACCCCTCTACTCAAGGACTGCTACCTTTGGAAAATAAAATGCACCCTCTTAGCTCGGTAATCCACTGTGGCATAACAAGAAGACAACCAATCCATACCCATTATAACATCAAAATCCACCATTTCAAGCTCCACAAGGTCAGCTAATGTATCACGATTACAAACAGTTACTATACAATTATGGTAAACTCTTTTAGCTATAATAGATTCGCCAATTGGTCTACACTTTAAATGGCTTAGCTAGCGATTCTGGTGTTCATTTGAACTTTCCAGCAATTAATAGAGTGACATATGATAATGTAGAGCCTAGATCAATTAATGCATATACCTTATGTGAAAATATGGATAATGTACCTGTAACCACATCAGGAGAAGCCTCCAAATTTTGTCGACCTACTAGAGCATATGTACGATTCTGAACACCACTAGAAGGACTAGATCCCTTAACACCCCTACCACAACCAGTAGGTATCTGCTGACCCCTACCAAAAGAAAGAACTAAGGATGATGATGGAACCGTAGATCCAGTAGGTTGTGCCATATCAGTCATGTCTCTTTTTAGGAAATCTCTCATTATGTGTCCCAGTGTGCCACACCAATAACAAGAATTTATCCCAAACCGACATGCACCTAGATGATTTCTTCCACAATGCTTACAAAGCTGTCTAGGAGGTCTTGATTGGCTTGCACCTCCTTGCTCTTGATACCCCACTACTTGTGAACCTTGACTCTCACTTCTTTGCCCGAATTGATTTCCCTTAAACCCCTAAAATCAAGGAGGAGAACCTGATGTGGAGTAGAAAGGTGATGAGGCCTGAATTCACTTTGAGATGGAAAATATTTTCCCATAGATCTAGCCCTCTTGGAGTGCCCTTTTTCCAGCTCTTGTGTCCTTCTTTGCCTTTGATCCTCCATTTTTTGAGCAAAATCTTGTATTCTTGCTATATCCATGTCTTTATTCAAGGCATCAATAGTACAATCTCTAACCAAATATGGGTCCAATCTATCCACATATCAATGAACTCTATCCTCTATAGTAGCCACTACATTAGGAGCATACCTGGACAAAGAATGAAATTGAAGATTGTACTCCCTCATGCTCATATTCCCTTGGCAAAGATTTAAAAAATGATCTGCACGGGTCTCCCGAATCTCGAATGGATGATAATGATCAAGAAATACTATTTTGAATTCTTCCCAACCAGCTAAAGGTGCACCTATACCCCTTGATTTTTTCTAAGCTTTATACCACAATATAGCCACCCATTTTAATCGATATGTTGCTAACTCCACTGTATCTTTACCAGATACATGTATAACATCTACAGCCTTTTGAATCTAATCAATAAGGGTCTTGTGGATCTTCATTAGGATCTGACCTAGTAAATTGAGAAGGGTCCAATTTAAGGAAATCCTGGGTCTGTAGAGTGGCTGCCCTATCCACACCACTAGAACCCATAGTTGGACCAGCTTGTCCTAGACCTTGTCCAGCAACTATACGTGCTAATAATTGCACCATATTCCTCAAATCTTGCTCAGTAGCATTAATAGGTGACTCTGGGGATACTCCACCATCCTTAGCTCTTCTGGAGATGGAGGAGTAGAAAAAATCCATGATACAAACTCATCTTGGGCCGCACTTTGATCAACATATCTAGGTGGTGATTTGCTTGTCCCTTCTTCGGCAGCCACATCTACTTGCTTACTATTCTTACTCTTACCCCTTCTTGTAATCGACATCATTACTATATTGAAAAAAAAACATATTTAAGGTTAAATACAAGTCAGCCTACATTATTGGCTCTATCGCACGATCTAAGGAATGAAGAAAAACAACTCTTAAATGCCTCAAAGCCTCCTACTTAGAGATGTGGTGCACAACACACCCATAAGCCAGACTATACATAGACACGACTTTGCAGACGACTCCCTAGGATGACCTGCTCTGATACCACTTTTGTCACGCCCCAAATTCCGTTGGGGCGGACAGGCACCCGTTTTGGGAGAACCAACTCGTAACCATAGACTTTTCATGTATATAACTATAGCATTCAAAGGTTATGCTAGTATGGATATGATGCATTGATAAAACAAACCACGTATGTAAGTCCAAACATACATATACAAGACTTGGCCATTGGGGCCACAACTTTAAAAGAACACAATACTACCACACTTAACTTCACATTTGTCTGCAAAGCTTCTAAAAGACACATGGACTTAGTTAAGATCGGGACAAACCCCTGCCTTGCTCATAACTACTATACAATACCAAAATATATATAATAGACTCGGAAAGATCTGAATCAACTTGGATCGACCCATGCTAGGCTTTCCTTTTCCCCCTGGGATACCACCTGTAATGTTGGGATCGACCCATGCTAGGTGTTTTGATATCCTAATGGCTATGAACACACAACACATAGAATGGAGATGAAGAAGAAGAATGCTTGAAATTAAAGGATAGATAGAAAGACCCTTACTCCTATTCAATGATTAGCACTAGAAGATGTTTGAAAATCTTCAACACACCCCACAAATAAGAGTTCAAACCTTCCTCTTAGGTGACCCAAAGGAAACACTCTTCCTTAAGTACACCTTCCTTTCCAAATTATCCAAAACAAGTGAAACCTTAACTTCAAATGTTCTTAGACCAATTATCAGATTCTAAGAGCTAAAACTAGAGACTAAAAATTGCATATTAAGAGTAATATCCAATTTCATCAAAGTCTAAGGAAAATACAAGCTAAAGGGTCTATTTATACTCATTACAAACAAATAACAAAAATGCCCTTAATAAGGGGCTTAGAAAAGGGCTCCTATGGAGTGTTATTTTGGAGTGTAAAAAGTCCATCATGCCCTTAGTAAAAGGTGCCTCTTGAGTGTAAGGAACCTCCTCCTTTCTTCACTTGGACAAGGCTTTGTAATGGTTCCAAAAGGTCTTCAAGCACTTACAAATCCGAGACTTGATCCTTTGACAATCCGAGGCTTAAACCTTCTACAAGACCTTGTAAACTTGTACTCTTTATTCTTGTATCATCCTCTCCATCTTGAAAGGATTTGTTCTCAAATTCAGATCTTGCAAAACCAAAGAGAGAGCAAAACAAGCACAAAATCCTCTTGGTAGGAGTGTTAGCATTAGTACCACACTTATATAATCACCCATGGTTTCTCAAACTTAATATACATCCACATATCCTTGGTTTTTAACTTTAAAAAAACTTAGCATAATGTATACCAATGACATGCACGACCATCAACTATAATCTTCACATCTCAAGAGTATTCCGAGGTCAAATGGGAGCAAATGATAAAGGTTTAAGTCTAGATGACCCATTCCTTTCACTAGGTTATCAAGTTCACAATCATTCAAGGCATTACTCACCACTAGGACAAACACAAGGTCATTATGAACAAGATTAACATAAGGTCTTTCATTACACAAGTTTAAAGGACCATATTCTTTATAAACATCAACAATACAATTATGCCAAGGGGGTTGATACGGGTACGATCATGATCGGGGTTCAATGTGTCAAGACTCGAGCTCGGGGGGCTGACCACTCAAGGAAAAAGCTTTGAAGTGTAGAGAACAAGTCCCACAAGCTCTAAAACTGTTCACTGTTCATCTGTATTCACTATTCATCCGCCCTTTGCAAGGGTTTTTTAGTCATTTGTAATAAGTTAACCAAGGTATAAATAGAACCTCATTAGGTCATTTTTGGGAGATTTTTGGAGAATATATTTTGTGGCCTCTTTGAGAGTCTTTAGTAAGGTGGAATCCTTGTGTTGATCATTTTCTTAGAAATGGAAATTGCTTGGAAATTTTGGTTCCCTTGTGATACGGGACAAATGGCCTTCTTATCTTTTGATGACATTTTTGGAGGCCAACACATAGAGACTCAAGACTTGGTCACCTCGAGGAAACAAGAACATGCATGGAGGACCCGTTTTGAGCATAACTTAAAGCAATCTCGCATGTGGAAGATTGCTTGGAGAATTTAAGGTTGAGGACTCACGGTTTTGGGCCTTAATTAAGGGTATTTTGGACATTACACATGGTGGATTTACACCCCATGGCCGCCCCTCTCATTAAGGGCAAAGTAGTCTTTTGTCTTCATTTGTAATATAGTATAAATAGGCCCCTTAGTCTTATTTCTCATCAGATTTTTGATAATGAAGAATTGAAAGAAATATCTTCTCTCTTTTGAGAGTGTACACACTTAGTGGTAGGACTTGGAAAAGTCATCTTTAGCATAGGGCTTGGAAAAGCCAATATTGATCTTTGTTTGGAAACGGTAGATCTTGAGGCGAGTTCATTCCCTTGGTGGTCACCGTAAGAGTGTGGTGTTGCTATCGTAAGTTCTAGGGGTCTTTAGATTTAATATATCTTTGGGTTCTTGGGTCTTATTGTAGTTTATGTCTCACTATCTATCTTTATTTTTCTTGCAAATCGTGGACTGTTTTGGGGTCTTCGTTGGATCCGAAACTTGTATTGTTGTTGTACATCTTGTTCATCACGTTTTGGTGCTGTTTTGGTGTTGAAATACACCCTTGTATCTTGTATTCTTGTTGTTGGTAGCGAATCCGAGAGTGGTCTCCATCTTGGTCCTCAAATCCTTAAGATTAGTGGACTGTTTTGGAGTTGTTTCGTGTTTCCCTTGCTTTTCTCGTATCATTTGGTATCAAAGCCATCTTTGATTTTGTTCTAACAAGATCAATCTTGGGCTTGAGACTTGAAAACTACAAAAAAAAAAAAAAAAAAGTTGAAATCTGAAAATTTCAGAAAATTGCAATCTGTCCATTGTTGTTGTCTTGGCCGAAATTGTGTTCTTGTGGTGTTCTTGGCCGAGATTTGTTCTTGAGTCTAGGTCTAGGAGTATTTTACTTGTCTTGTGTGTTTGTAGTGTTAGTTTTGTTCCTCACTAACACTTTGAGTCGATCCAAACTTGAGCTTGAATTGTTAATATTATTGTTGTGAACAAGTGTGGCCGATTGGATGTTGTTGTTGTTCTAGCCTTGACCGAGTTGAAGGCCTTGTGTTGTGGTGGTGTTGTAGATCTTGAAAGGTTGTTGTTGTATTCTTGTTGTTCATCACACCTTTCACCATTTGTAAAATCGAAAACACAACACAAAGGGGACTTAGTCGATTGTTGTTGCTATCCTTGTGGTCTTAGCCGTGAGATTGTTGACCTTGTTGTGGTGAACTGTTTTGGCCTTGTGGTTTTCATCTTGTTGTTGTTATAAGCTTGGCCACGTGATATTGTTGTTAATTGGTGGATTGAAAACCATTTTGTTGAAGTTGTGGTTGTCTTGGCCAAGTGTTGGAGATATTGTTATTGTGGATTGGAGTTGGCCGTGTGAAAAATTGTTGGTGTTCTTGAAGATTATTGTTGTAGTTCTTGTTGTTGTTGTTGTTGTTCTTGATGTTCATCACCACCTTCATATATTGTTGAAGATAAAGTGAATGCTAAATCCAAAAAGTTGAAGGAAAAAGGTGTATTATTTGTTAGTCTTGAAAGACACTACAACCAACAAAGACCTATCAATCAAGTCTCAACCACTTTCCAACACTTTTCCATGATTTACGGATCCATGTTTTAAGGAGAAGTACAATAAAGTCAAGTCTTGAAAACTTGAAATTGAAAAGGGCTCCAAGATTTGTTTGAATTTCCCTCCTTAAACAAATTCCACCAAAGTCCAAATTGAAAAATTGACCAAGACTTGAAATTGGACAACAAAAGTTGTGTGGGGCCGAAACCAATACGTGACTGCCATGTCATCACTGCTACTGTTCACGCAATATTTCCGAGCTCAAAATTTTAGATTCTTAGTTTCATCTTATTGTTTCATTAGTCTCATGTCTTGATTCTAGAATTAATTAACAACTAGTAATCACCTACTTAGTTGTAGATTAATTATTGAATCCATTTCTTCGTGTCTTCGTTGTTTGTGTGCTTTTCTCATTTTTAACTCGTAGTAACTTCTTTGTTTCAAGTTCGTAAGTGAATTTTATTTTTGTGTCTTGAGTCGATCAAACAAGAATCTATTCCGGCCGCCAAGTAGAATTGACATCCTATTGACTACCGGAGTATAAGCAACTTTCAATATTCGCCGCTCCAATTGTGAGGATCACAAAGGTGAGTGTATACGAGTGTTGGTGAGGAGCTTTACTACTAATCTTGTTTGTTCATTTTGTAGGTTTAAAGGGTGATATAAGGGGAACATGTCTTCGATAGCCGGGGATTATTGTGACTACAACATGGGAGACTATGATTGTAGTGAAGGGTTTTATGGCTACGAAGTTGAGGGAGATTGCGGAGGCTATGAAAATAGCCATGATCGAGACTTGGGCAGATTTGAAAGTTACTGTTTTAAGGGAGAAAATGAGGTGAATGAAGTGCCTAGTGCTTATGGTAACTTTGGAGATGATGTAGGACCTCGTGATGGATCTTATGATGATGTTGGGGCATGTGAGGAGTCTTACACTTCTTACTCCGAACCTAGATTTGGTGTTAGGTATAACCCTTTTGTTTGCAAAGCCTATGAGAGCTATGATGAGGGTACACGTGAGGAGTATGAAGATCCATATTCTCCACCTTGTAGTACTTCTTATCAAAGTCGATATAGTGTGAATGGTTATACTAGCTCTAGTGGAGGTTGTCCAATGAGAAGAAGAGGATATGCATCTCCAAAACTAAGGGGTACTCGTATGCCTTACAATGTAGATCCAAGAAGGAGTGTACACTCCGGAAAGGTGACTATTTGTGGGATACCGGGCTGCCTTATGGTGTTGAATGATAGGTACTATGGAAACTACATTCTTCCGTCCATGGTTGATTACTTGGGGTTATTGCGAGAGCCTTTACTTGTTCCATACTACTTGGGCGAGTTCAAGGTTACCGAGAGGGTAAAAGTTGTCTTCTCCCAATTTAATTACCATGAGGAAGTGTGGTGTGATGTTTTTCCCATAACCTATGGTCATGTGAGCTTGGGCGCCGATTGGTTTGCACAACATAAAGTTCCAAATATGCAAAATTGGCCTAATATTGTAAGAGACCGATGGGGAAATTGCCTCGAGACGTACATTCTGCCCGGGCCGCAAAAAGAAGTTCCTACCTACTCCAATTCAAATTATTATGAGAGACAAAAGATTGAGAGGAGTAAGGGAGTGAAAGGTGGTAATCCGAGAGTGGAAAAAGGAGAGATTGTGTTGAGCGAAGTGAGGGGATTACCACCAAACCGTGCTAACTTTGGTTGTCCTTCTATTTTTATGGACATTTGTGTAGGTACCAACATGGCAAGCGAATGCGACCAATGTCAAAAGGAAGTTGCTGCCCAAGGTTATGGAGGACCTTCACCTCACGGCAAGAAAGAGTCCACTCAAGATCTTCAAGGTAAAATAGCTAACTCTTACACTTTAATGCATGTGAATGATAATTGTATGACTAGTAGTCCATTGAGTGTGAGTAGTAGCTTACTTATTTATGAGTCTAATGATTCCTTGCCTCTTATTGATGATGTACATATTGTGAGTGTGGATACACTAGTTGATCCTATTGATGACGAAATTGACTCCTCTTGTGAGATCAATTTATGTCCACCTAGTGTTGAAGCCTATATGTTGAATGGAAGTACCTCGTCTTGTGTAATGGGTGTTGATCAACTTGTTCGTGAAAACTGTCCACCACTTGAGTATGTGTGTGATGTGCTTAATAGGACTCAAGTGAGTGAAATATTTGAAAATGTTGGTCAACAAAGTGAGAATGAACCCGAGAGCTCTTCTTGGGGTAATATTGTGTTTGAAACATCCTTGAAACTTGATATTGATCATTTAGAGAGTGAGGAACTTTCTTGTTCCAAATCTGTCCGTGAGGTAGATCACACTCTTTTTAGGTATAATGTCTTGTTTGAAGATGATTTAAACACTCCTAATGAACCTAGTGGAGAACTTGACGGTATAGCTTGCCTTGGAAGCTATAGCCTATATGCTAACCCACTATGGTGTGACAACATTCCTCCTAAAGAGGGAAATCTCTTCTTGGAAGATGAGAGTACTCTTAAGGGTAAGGAATGTGTAGTTGTGGAAGCTACTTCTTCTTCTACTTTGTGTGATTTCATTGTTGAGAGTACTCATGGTGATTATTGGGAAACTAGTAGTGAGTACACACATGAGAGCACCTTAGTAGAAGTCGATTTGAGTGATACCTTTCTCTACTCTCTATTTGATTTGGATGATATGTATGTTATTGTAGAGAGTATGTCATTTAGTTTAGGTGTAGACCACGGGAAAGGGAAGTGTTGTCGAGACCCGTGTCTATGGCCACTTTTCCCATTTGACCCCGGTGCCAAATTTAGAAATGGTGATGTTGGTGCACCAAACTTGTTGCTTGGCCAACATGACAAGCAAAGTATTACTTTTGATGTATCCTATAACCAAATCCTTTGTACATCTTTTATTGAGTTTTTAATATTCCTTTCAAAGGATTCTTGGTTATATTGCAAATATGTGCAACCTTGGCATGTTGAGATGATTTGTTATGCTAACCCTAACCCTCATGCCATGAGGAATTTGTATTTGTTTGTCCTCTCTTCGGTTTTGCAAGGTTTGGATTCGAGGTCGAATCCTTTTCAAGAAGGGGAGGATGATACGGGACAAATGGCCTTCTTATCTTTTGATGACATTTTTGGAGGCCAACACATAGAGACTCAAGACTTGGTCACCTCGAGGAAACAAGAACATGCATGGAGGACCCGTTTTGAGCATAACTTAAAGCAATCTCGCATGTGGAAGATTGCTTGGAGAATTTAAGGTTGAGGACTCACGGTTTTGGGCCTTAATTAAGGGTATTTTGGACATTACACATGGTGGATTTACACCCCATGGCCGCCCCTCTCATTAAGGGCAAAGTAGTCTTTTGTCTTCATTTGTAATATAGTATAAATAGGCCCCTTAGTCTTATTTCTCATCAGATTTTTGATAATGAAGAATTGAAAGAAATATCTTCTCTCTTTTGAGAGTGTACACACTTAGTGGTAGGACTTGGAAAAGTCATCTTTAGCATAGGGCTTGGAAAAGCCAATATTGATCTTTGTTTGGAAACGGTAGATCTTGAGGCGAGTTCATTCCCTTGGTGGTCACCGTAAGAGTGTGGTGTTGCTATCGTAAGTTCTAGGGGTCTTTAGATTTAATATATCTTTGGGTTCTTGGGTCTTATTGTAGTTTATGTCTCACTATCTATCTTTATTTTTCTTGCAAATCGTGGACTGTTTTGGGGTCTTCGTTGGATCCGAAACTTGTATTGTTGTTGTACATCTTGTTCATCACGTTTTGGTGCTGTTTTGGTGTTGAAATACACCCTTGTATCTTGTATTCTTGTTGTTGGTAGCGAATCCGAGAGTGGTCTCCATCTTGGTCCTCAAATCCTTAAGATTAGTGGACTGTTTTGGAGTTGTTTCGTGTTTCCCTTGCTTTTCTCGTATCACCTTGAGGTCACGTAAGAGATAGGTTTAGGTTGTGTGTGATATTAAAGGTCCAAAAGTGGAATAAGCTTTTGGGTTGTTAATATTATACCATCCCTTTGTCTATCTATCTATCTTTACTTTCTTGTAATCGTTTGTCTATATCTAGTGTAATCCATTTGTGTTCTTGTCTTGTAACCGTGTGTTGTTGTTATTGAATTGTGTTCGTCAAGTGTTGTTGTTGTTTTAGTATGTTTTACTCTTGATATCACTTCCCTTCTTGTTCTTCTAGCGAATCCGAGAGAGGTCATCAAAATGGTCCATAGTTCTTGAACTAGTGGACTGATTTTGGTGATTGTGTTGTTGTGTTCTTGGGGAGTTTGGTATCATTTGGTATCAGAGAAAGGCTAGTTGTGTTCCTACACTACCAATCTTGGGTTCTCTTGGACGAAAATTCAAAAAAAAAACTGAACACTAAAAAAAAATTCCAGAAAAGTGCAAATCTGTCCATTATGTGTTCTTGGCCAAAAATTGTGTTAGTCACGCCTCAAATCCTATTGGGGCGGACAGGCACTCGTAGCCGTAAAGGCCCGAGAGAACCAATTAAAAAACTTATACTTCCCATGCAACTAAAAATTCTGACAAACATGATATGATCGATGAGAATAATTACATATGCAAACACAAACTGATATATACAATACTTGGCCGTTGGGGACACCACATCTAAAGACAAAACACTACAATAACTTTACATTAGTCTACAAAGCCTCTAAAAGATACATAGACTTAGTTAGGGTCGGGACAAACCCCCGCCCTACTCTTGACTTACTGTACAATACCAAAATATATGGAACAGACTCGAAAAGCACTGAATCAACCTGGAGCTCACCAATAGTCCCTGAAAAGCCTGCGCTCCTACTAGTGAGTTGTATGAGCTGAAGTGCCTGTGCCTGCAGCATGAAATGCAGGTCCCCCGTGAGGGACGTCAGTACGAAAATATGTACTGAATATGTCAGGCAGAAGGTAACAACACACTTGATATAAAAATTCAATAGAAATCTGATACATGTGTATAAGTAGTACTAGTAGACCACCTTTATAAATACTTGTGGGACGATGTACATTTCATTCTTTTCTTCGTTTTACCTTCTTACTTCATAATCTTTGTAAGCCATATAATGCAAATGACCAGCTGATCAGTGGTAAATAGATAAATTAGGATTGGCCCATGCTAGGCTTATGCCCCTGAGCTGCCACCTACATATAAAGATTGGGATCGGCCCATGCTAAGCTTATGCCCCTGAGCTACCACCCACAAATAAAGGTATCGAGATCGGCCCATGCTAGGCAAACGCCCCTGAGTTTCCACTTGTCATTTTAAAGATTTGCATTACTTAGTTTATTTAGCCTTTGAGATTGTTACTTTGGTGGTCATCACATTATGGTACCTTGAACCAGTAATACGCTAATAAGAGACATGTAAATAGACACTTAATGCAACAACAATGAGGTAGGGAGCTGTTGGCACACAAATAAAGTGTTTAGGAGCTGAAATAACACATGGGTCTTATTTGAACAAACAGAGAACTCCTGAAATTTTCCAGTGAAGATAGACGTGCAAATTTAATAATAAGCACGTATTGAGGTGTTCTAATGCATTAGAGAGTTGGAACAAGGTCATTGGATACATGGAGTGTAATGTGCTGCCATTATGTATCACTTTGTTGTAGGATAACCTCAGAAACTTGCTTGATGGAACAATTGTACGATTTCATGCCAAAGAGTGTGAAATAGAGTATGCCTTACATACCTAGTTATTTGACTCCGAAACTAACCCAACTTGACTTCCCACCTTTTAAATTACTTATCTACAATAGAATATATGGTAAAATAGTATTAGTAACCAATAAACATATTTGAGATACTTAATTTCACCCAAAACAGTAACCGGGCAGCAACTATTAATCTATCAAACAAGGGTGTTATTTTAACCCTTTTTTTCCTCCAATTACACCCACATACCATATAGGTTCTTATAAGGTTCACCAAAACCACCTCGACTTCATTACACATTCCAAACAATACGCAAAATAGATTGGACAGCAAACATTCGTTCGGTGGTGTATCACCACATCTTTCTTCTATAATTCATTACAAACTCATCACACCTTTATCCAACTTCAACCTGGCAGCCCATAACATATACATACAAAACAGTCCGCAAAACAGTCCCAAATCCCTTTTATTGTAGCAATCAATTATTGAACTCATTATCTCTTGAGTTCTCAATAACAAGACATCCACAATCCCCTCTCAAATTCATATATAAGAAAAACAAAATGGAGCAGTCACCTTACCTCAATTCAGCAACTTATTCTCTTAATTGAACTCTTCAAGAGCTTGAACTTTCCTTCACACTTAAACCAAAGAAGAAGAAAAAAAGTTCCTCAATAACAAGGAAACGTGAACAAACAGCTTGTTCTATAATAAGCCATACACTTATAGTCAAACACTTATAACTTATTTTCCTAATCTTCCATGAGATAATTAAACAAAACCTTAAGTGTTTTTCACTTACCTTGGGCTGCAAAGGTGAGGGTTTCTTCAAGAACCCTAGAAGGAAAAATAGGGCTACTTTTCTTGTTGTTTTAGAGAGAATAGAGAGATTTGCTGAAATATAATCCTTTTTTGTGACTTAAAAGTGAAGTAAAATGATCAGCAACTTGGCCTTTTAACGGCTCTATCTTGTCCACCTCCTTAGCTACATTTTGGACCATAAAATTGGTCAAATTGGTCCAAGTAGGTGATGCACCTACTTAAGGGTTCAAGATGGATGAATTTTCAAAGTAGGTGATGCACCTACTTCCTTAAATTCTTATTTTGGGCTTAAATAACTTGGGCCTTTGGCAGATTGGTGTGTTGGGCCACTTATCCATTTTCTTTCTTCTTTTGTTCAATTTGGCCCAAATGAGTATATTAACATAGACCCAAATCTGATCCATAGCAATGGGTCCATTAATTTGGTCCAAAAAACTTAAGTAGGTGACTCACCTACTAGCTTAAATAAGTCAAGCAAGTACCTCAATATTTTGCTCCATTTTCAGCTCCTAATCCCTTTAATAGAACCTTCAACTTATACACACTTGGTCACTTTAAACTTTAGATTCAAATACTAGCTTAAGATTCCAAGTTTAAATAGTTATCTTAACGTTAACTTAGTCACATCACATTAAACTGTACAGGCAGCATCTATAATTCCATCTATACCATTAATACTTGCATAACAATTCTCATACATTATATATATCAAAAGGCTATACCAAGTTCCATATAATTAGAACAAGTACAAGCAAAATACGGGATGTTACACCCTTCCCCCCTTAGGAACATTCGTCCTCGAATGTTAGCATAACTGTCCAACTGATACGGTTGGGGCAGCCTCCACAGGTACACGGCCTTTCACACGAAGCCAAGCTCGGGAATTACAAAAACTCCAAGCTTTGTTCATGCAAATGGCCGTGTGTGAGTTGGTGATTGAACCAACCAAGGACCTAAACGTTTTTATGTGTGAAGAGAGGTCTTAATGTGTAATAAACTACTCTCCAAGGTTGGCACAAGAAGCAAGGGCGGATGGGTCATTTTACCCCTTTTGTTTGTAGTATAAATAGAACATGTTAGAGAGTTATTCCTTAGTTTTTGAATGCTGATTTTGTAACCTAAAAACACTAAACATTTCGGCTCTCTCTTCCACTCTTAGAAGCCGTCCCTATTATCTCACAAGTAGAGGGATACTTGTGTTGTCTCTTTGGCTAGAAACAAGGGTTTTGAGGTCATTGAGTGCCTCTTGGTCCTCGTAATAACTTGGTGTTTATATTCATTAGACTTAGGGTCCTCTCTTGATGTTAGGGTTCTTAGTTTCTTGAATGTTATATGTCAAGTTATCTATCTTTCTTTATCTTGTTGTTGTTGTTGATTTTGTTATCTTAAAGTCTAGTGAAGCCGTGTGGGGCTCTTTTCGATTCACTAGCATTGTTATCTATCTTGTTGTTCTTGTGTTGTTGGACTGAAAAACCGAAACTTAAACTTGTTGTTCTTGTGTTGTTGGACTGAAATCCGAGCCTACTTGAAGCTCTTGGTATTGTTGGTTTGATTTTGTATCATTTGGTATCAAAGCGAGACCGGTTGTGTTCCAACATAACCCATCTTGGGCTAGTTCACGGCTTAAACAAACAACACCAAAAAGAAATTCTGAAAATCTGTCCATTAAAAGTTGAAACCAAGAATGATGTTGTATGTTTAGATCTAGGTGTTATTTTGCTTGTTTAGTGAGTTTCTAGTGTTGGTTTCTTTCTCACCAACACTAAGGTGTCTAGATCCAAAAGTTGAGCTTGAAAACTTGAACATTGTGTAGTGACTTGAAGTGGCCGAAAGTTGTATGTTGTTGATAACCAAAAGAAAAATCGGTGGTTGTGTGTTTATGTGCTAAAGAAGTTGATGAAGTTTGTTGAGGTGTTCATCTTTTGAACTTGTTCATCTTGTTCATCTTGTTGTGTGCTCAAGTTGTAAGACAAGCTATAAAGTTGTTGTGAAAGACTTGCACCCATCACCTTCTAGTCTTGTCAATCACTTTTCCCTAATTCAAGGAGCCTTGTTTTGTGGGATTAGTCAACCAAACCTCACTTTCTTGAGTTTGAAAAGGGTGAAATACTACAAGATTTTACTTTTCCCACCAAAACACTTTGCAAACTATAACAAGTTGTGTGAATATTAACACAAAAAAAAAAAAAAAAAAAAAGAACGTGTGGAACCATTGCATGCTGCCACGTCACTATAAGCTCAACTTAGGATATTCTTTGGTTGCTAATTGTTGATCCTTGGTTTCCCTTACTTGGTCCTAGAACTAATTAACAAACTAGTACATTCCTACTAGGTTGTCAACTAGTTCCTTGAACCGTTTGTTCGTGTCAACGATTATTTGAGTGCTTTTATTCGTTTGAATGAATTGCTGATTTTTGACTCTAGTCCGGCAAGAATTCTTTGAGTCTTCAAACAAGAATCCATTCCGGATAAGAGCTTACTCATACCTTAAAAATTTCACGGTTACTAGCCAATTATACAACACTTGTGGAACACGAACTTGTGGTGAACTAAAGCGGATAATATCTTGACAATGGAAGGAGCTACGTCTCATAATGTGGATACTAATGCCCTTGATTCTATGAGGGTCACTCTTGAGGCCGTTACCCGGACACTTGAAAGGTTGAATTCGGAATTTGGGGCCGTGAGAGGGGACTTGGCAGCAATAAAGGGGGAAGTGTCAACTATTAGTGGGAGATTAGAACAAGTGGAGAGTCAAAGGAACTCTCGTCCTTCTACTCCTCTACATGTATCTACCAATGGTCATGATAGGACCTCCTCCGCAACCATCACCCCCGAAACAGTCCACCAAATGCTAAATGCACCCCAAGCTCCACTAAATACCGCAAGCCAAACTACCTATTTTCCTCCAAACCGAGACCCCACTAGACCACTATATTTCCAAGCCCCTCCAATTCCACAAGAGGGATTTGGACGCCAAGTACCTCCACTAAATCCGAACCCTCCATTCCAAGCTCCATTAACCCAAAGACCGTAAATTCCAAATCCTCCGAATCAAAACGGCCAAGGCCGACCAGCCCACTTTGAAAGATACGATAGAGAGGAGTATGAAGGAGATGGAGCCTTTGATGATGCTTATATGAGGGAGGAGGAGTTAAGAGGGGGTCGAGGAGAACCTAGGAGATACCGGGGGTATGGAGATAGGGGAAACCGACACCAAGAGAGAGACGTAGGCATCAACACCATCAAGTTGAGCCTACCCATCTTTAAGGGTGAAAGTGACCCCGAGACCTACTTAACTTGGGAATCGGCTTGTGACAAAGTTTTCCAAGTTAATGACATCTCGGAAGAAAAGAAGAGTTGCTACGCTATAGCTCACCTTGAGGGCTATGCTAACACTTGGTGGGAGTATGTTAAATGATTTGGTAATGAATTAGTTGATGGGCAGCCACCACCTTGGTATCGGTTGAGGTATTTGATGAGACAACGATACCTTCCCGAGAGATATCGTCATGAGTTGCTTGCTAGATTATATGGCTTGCGGCAAGGAGGCAAGAGTGTGATGGCCTATTTTGACGAGTTCCAACAACTCATGTTGAAACTTGATCATCGTGGGGAGCAAATCAGTCACGACATCATCCGGTTCAAGTGTGGGTTGAACAAAGAGATCTCCACTCATTTGACTCTTCACCGGTTTAAAACCATTGACGGTATATTCCAAGCGGCCCTTGAGATTGAAAGGGAACTTAAGGAGAGATCATCCTTCAAGGCAAGGGTACAAACCCCCTCGGGTTGGCCCAAAAACAAGGACCAACCCACCCCTACGAAGCTGCCCGAGTCCAAAACAGTCCCTAAATTCCCTCCGAAACCGGAGGCTCACAAATATCCTAACCCAAAGGGGTTCCAATGCTTCAAGTGCCAAGGTTGGGGGCATAAGGCCAATGAATGTCCGAACCGGCGCAATGTGATCCTACGAGAAGGGAAAGTGTACTACCTTAGTGAGGAGGTGGTTTCCGAAAGGGGGGAGGATGAGGCCGAGCCTCAAGATAGAGAGGGAGCTGAAAATGGGCCGGATGATGATGAATTAGATGGTAGTGAAGATGTCTATCCACAAGAAGGGGAGTGTGTGGTTCCAAACTTTGTGGTTAGACGTGTCATGATTAGTAAGGCGATAGATGACCCGAGTCAAAGGGAAAATCTATTCCATACTAAGTGTCTTGTAAAGGGGAGTGTGTGCACCTTGGTGATTGATAGTGGTAGTTGTACAAATGTTGCGAGCCATGCTATGGTAAATTTCTTGAAGCTACCAACTACACTACACACTAGTCCTTACAAGCTACAATGGTTGAACGATTGTGGTGAATTAAAGGTCACAAGACAATGTGTGATTCGGTTTAAGGTGGGAAACTACCACGATGAAGTGCTTTGTGACGTGATCCCAATGCAAGCGTGTCACTTGTTGTTAGGTAGACCATGGCAATATGATAGGTCTACTAAACATGATGGGAGGTCCAACCGGTATACGCTTGAGAAGGATGGCCGAAAGGTCACACTTCATCCTCTTTCACCCTCCCAAGTAAATGAGTGGCATCAAAAGATGAGAGAGTTGAAGGGAAAGGGGAAGGAATCCGGAAAGGGAGAAAAGGGGGGGAATGCCGTAGGTGAGGAAGTAGGGACATCCGAGGCTGTCCCAACGACAAGGGAGATGGAAAACGTAGTGATGTTGGCTAGGAGGAAAGAACTCTTCGTGGACCATGATGAAAACAAGCCGATGTTACTTTTGGCCCATTGTTTTAATACTAACCCCACTAATTCTTCCATTTCCCCTTTGATTTCTTGTGTGTTGCAGGAGTATGAAGATGTATTTCCTCAAGAACTTCCGCAAGGATTGCCCCCACTTCGGGGAATTAAGCACCAAATTGATTTGGTGCCGGGTTCACAACTTCCAAACAAACCGGCCTATAGGAGCAATCCCATGGACACTAAGGAGCTTGAAAGACAAGTTGAGGAGCTTCTCAACAAGGGATACATCAAGGAAAGCATGAGTCCGTGTGCTGTTCCGGTGCTTTTGGTACCGAAGAAGGACGGAACTTGGCGCATGTGCGTCGATTGTAGAGCCATCAACAAAATCACTATAAGGTATCGTCATCCAATCCCTAGACTAGATGATATGTTAGATGAGCTCCACGGATCTTGTTTGTTTTCTAAAGTGGACCTTAGGAGTGGCTATCACCAAATTCGCATGCAACCCGGTGATGAGTGGAAGACCGCATTCAAGACCAAATTCGGTCTATATGAGTGGCTGGTCATGCCCTTCGGCCTTACCAATGCTCCTAGCACCTTTATGAGGCTAATGAATCATGTAATGAAGCCTTATATTGGAAAGGAGAAGCCTTACTAATGCTCCTAGCACCGAAAGGAGAAGCTGTATGCCAACATGGAGAAGTGTTCTTTTGGTGTTGATAAGTTTATATTCTTGGGTTTTGTCGTGAGCTCAAGGGGTGTGGAAGTGGACGATTCCAAGATAGACTCTATTCGAAGTTGGCCGATCCCTAAAACTATTGGAGAAATCCGAAGTTTCCACGGGTTGGCAAGCTTTTATAGGAGGTTTGTCAAAGGATTTAGTTCCATAGCAGCCCCCTTGACCGAGGTAATTAGAAAGGACGGACCCTTTAAATGGGGTGATGAGCAGGCTAGGGCTTTTGAGGCCTTGAAAGCTACGCTCATCTCTGCGCCTTTATTGCAATTGCCCGATTTTGATAAGATGTTTGAAGTAGAGTGTGATGCTAGTAAGGTTGGCATCGGGGCTGTTTTGATGCAAGAAGGTAAGCCCGTTGCTTATTTCAGTGAAAAGCTCAAAGGGGCAACTCTTAATTACTCAACTTATGATTTGGAGTTGTACGCCCTTGTCAGAGCTTTGGGAAATTGGCAACATTACTTGTGGCCTAAGGAGTTTGTGATACGAACGGATCATGAGTCGTTGAAACACCTTAAGAGCCAAGACAAGTTGAATAGGCGTCATGCTAAGTGGATTGAGTTCATCGAGACTTTCCCTTATGTAATTCATTACAAAAGGGGAAAGGAAAATGTTGTTGCCGATGCCTTGTCTAGGAAGCATGTGCTTGTTGCTACCTTGTCTTCGAAATTGATGGGTTTTGAGAGCTTGCGGTTGTTGTATCCCGAGGATCCTACCTTTGCTCCTATTTTTAGGGAATGCGAAGAGTGGGGAAGGGACCGTTGGCTTAAGGAGAATGACCATTCCTCCTACTCTCGGTTCGATGGGTATTTGTTCAAAGGGAGGAGGTTGTGTGTTCCTTCTAGTTCTTGGAGGGAATTATTTGTGAGGGAGGCCCATGACGGAGGCCTCATGGGGCACTTTGGGGTAGACAAGACCCTCGGAATCTTAGAGGAGAACTTCTATTGGCCCAAAATGCGCAAAGACGTCACTAAAATTTGTAGTCAATGTGTGGCCTGCCGGAGTGCGAAATCTCGTCTCCTACCTCAAGGATTATACACCCCACTCCCTACTCCCCTTATACCTTGGTTGGACATTTCTATGGATTTTGTTTTGGGGCTGCCAAGGACTAGAAAGGGCCGAGATAGCATTTTTGTTATTGTTGATAGATTCTCTAAAATGGCTCATTTTATTCCATGTGCTAAAACCGAGAATGCTCGTAGTGTAGCTTCATTATTTGTTGAACATGTTGTAAAGCTTCACGGGGTACCGAGGACTATTGTGAGCGATAGGGACTCCAAGTTCCTAAGTCTCTTTTGGAAGTCCATGTGTGGTAGGCTTGGAACGAAGTTACTTTTCTTCACGTCTTGCCACCCACAAACCGATGGCCAAACGGAGGTAGTAAATAGAACCTTAGGGTCTATGCTACGTTCTATGGTTAAAGGTAAACTGACTTCATGGGAAGATCACCTACCCTTGGTGGAATTTGCATACAACCGGGTAATACATTCGAGCACGGGAATGACTCCCTTTGAATGTGTTTACGGCCTGAATCCCCTTACCCCTTTAGATCTCACTCCTTTGTCTACTGATCTCATGACCAGCTTAGATGGAAATAAAAGAGCCGAGGCAATGAAGAAAATGCATGAGACGGTGCGGATCAAGCTTGAAAAGAAGAACCAAGAGGTTGCAAAAAGGGTAAACAAAGGGAGAAGAAGGCTTGTGCTTGAACCCGGAGATTGGGTGTGGGTGCATCTTCGAAAGGATCGGTTTCCAGCTCAAAGGAAGTCCAAATTGCTGCCAAGGGGTGATGGTCCTTTCCAAGTACTTGAGAGAATCAATGACAACGCCTACAAGATTGACCTTCCACCGGAATATCAAGTGCACAACACTTTCAACGTTGGTGATCTCTCCCTCGTGGATGCGGTTGAAGATGACCAAATGCTGAATTTGAGGTCAAATTACTCTCAAGATGGAGAGGATGATACGGTTGGGGCAGCCTCCACAGGTACACGGCCTTTCACACGAAGCCAAGCTCGGGAATTACAAAAACTCCAAGCTTTGTTCATGCAAATGGCCGTGTGTGAGTTGGTGATTGAACCAACCAAGGACCTAAACGTTTTTATGTGTGAAGAGAGGTCTTAATGTGTAATAAACTACTCTCCAAGGTTGGCACAAGAAGCAAGGGCGGATGGGTCATTTTACCCTTTTTGTTTGTAGTATAAATAGAACATGTTAGAGAGTTATTCCTTAGTTTTTGAATGCTGATTTTGTAACCTAAAAATACTAAACATTTCGGCTCTCTCTTCCACTCTTAGAAGCCGTCCCTATTATCTCACAAGTAGAGGGATACTTGTGTTGTCTCTTTGGCTAGAAACAAGGGTTTTGAGGTCGTTGAGTGCCTCTTGGTCCTCGTAAGAACTTGGTGTTTATATTCATTAGACTTAGGGTCCTCTCTTGATGTTAGGGTTCTTAGTTTCTTGAATGTTATATGTCAAGTTATCTATCTTTCTTTATCTTGTTGTTGTTGTTGATTTTGTTATCTTAAAGTCTAGTGAAGCCGTGTGGGGCTCTTTTCGATTCACTAGCATTGTTATCTATCTTGTTGTTCTTGTGTTGTTGGACTGAAAAACCGAAACTTAAACTTGTTGTTCTTGTGTTGTTGGACTGAAATCCGAGCCTACTTGAAGCTCTTGGTGTTGTTGGTTTGATTTTGTATCACCAACCAAAACAGGTTCAAGCCTAAGTTTAATACCCCTAGACCATTTCCAGTCTTCATACCACAATATAGCCTCCCCTTTGAATCTATATTCTGCTACCTCAACTGTCTCTTTACCCGACACATGCATGACATCTAAAATTCTTTGGATTTGATCAATAAAGTCTTGTGGGTCTTCAGTAAGATCTGATCCGGTGAATGTGGGAGGATTGATACAAGAATTACAAGGACAACACAAAACACACTTCAAAATCAGTCCACAAGATCAAAGATCTGAGGACCCTTGTAAAGACCACACTCGGATTCAACAAACAACAACAAAAACACAATGTATTGATGTGTTTACCACCTAAAAAAAACTAACAACAAACTATGTTAACAACAACAAGATGAAGAACAACAAAAATGGAACAAGAAAAACAAGTCACGTATTTGAATTACAAGAACACAAACAAACGATTACAACATAAACAAAATGGATAGATAGTTAGACCTTGGTTGGTATAAACTTAAGAATCCAAGAATATGGTAATCTTGGATCCTTAACACTACACACAACAGTTAACCTAACTCCTACGTTGACACAAGAGAAACTTTACCTTCTCTAAACACCAACGTCTCAAGCCAACATTGCAACACAAGTGATAGCCACACTTGTTGCCCTCATTTCGGTGTGCTGGCTATTCCAAGCCCTACAACTAAAGGTGTTTCATGTTCCAAGTCTTACATCAATGAACAACTAATGAGAAAAAGACCTAAAATATTCTATTTATATTCTATTACATGACCCAAAATGACAACAATGCCCTTAAAGGGTGGGGTGGCCATGGAGTGCATTTGGACCTAATGAAGTGACCAAAATACCCTTAATGAAGATGACCAAATCATGACCCATTAAGTGTTGTCCAAAACCGTGAGTCCTCAAGTCTTCCATGCTCCAAGCAATCTTCCACACACGGCCTTGCTTGTGCTCAAAATGGGTTTTCCTTGTATATTCTTGTGCCCTCGAGGTGACCAAGTCTTGAGCCTTTAAATGATGACCTCCAATCATATCTTCAAAAATTAAGGTGGCCATTTGACTTGTATCATCCTTTCCTTCTTGAAAAGGATTCAACCTCGAATCTAAACCTTGTAAGAACAAAGAGAATACAAAAAAGCACCACATCCTCATGACATGAGGGCTAGTTAGTACAATAAACAACATCAATATGCCAAGGAGGTACACACTCGAGATATAATGTCACGCCTCAAATCCTATTGGGGCAGACAGGCACCCGTAGCCGTAAAGGCCCGAGAGAACCAATTCATAACCTTATACTTCCCATGCATGTAACTGTAACAACCAAATGTTCTGACAACATAATATTATGCATCGATGAAATTAACTACACATACACTCCTAAAACTGATATGTACAGCACTTGGCCGGTAGGGCCACCATGTCTAAAATCAGGACACTACCATAACTTTACATTAGTCTACAAAGCCTCTAGAAGATACATAGACTTAGTCAGGGTCGGGACAAACCCCCGCCCTACTCTTGACTTACTGTACAATACCAAAATATATGGAGTAGACTCGGAAAGCCTCGAATCAACCTGGAGCTCACCAATAGTCCTTGAACAACCTGCGCTCCTACTAGTGAGTTGTATGAGCTGAAGTGCCTCGGCCTGCAGCATGAAATGCAGGTCCCCCGTGAGGGACGTCAGTACAAAAATATGTACTGAATATGTAAGGTAGAAAGTAGCAACACACTTGATACAAAAGCTCAATAGAAATCCAATACAAGTGTATAAGGAGTACTAGTAGACCACCTTAATAAATACTTGTGGGACAAGGTACATTACATTTGTTCTTCATTTTACCTTCTTACTTCATAATCTTTGTAATCCATATAATGCAAATGACCAGCTGATCAGTGGTAAAAAGATAAATTAGGATCGGCCCATGCTAGGCTTACGCCCCTGAGCTGCCACCTATATAAAGATTGGGATCGGCCCATGCTAGGCTTATGCCCCTGAGCTGCCACCCACAAATAAAGGTATCGAGATCGGCCTATGCTAGGCAAGTGCCCCTGAGCTGCCACTCATCATTTTACAGATTGCATTACTTAGTTTATTTAGCCTTTGAGATTGTTACTTTGGTGGTCATCACATTATGGTACCTTGAACCAGTAATACGCTAATAAGAGACATGTAAATAGACACTTAATGCAACAACAATGAGGTAGGGAGCTGTTGGCACACAAATAAAGTGTTTAGGAGCTGAAATAACACATGGGTCTTATTTGAACAAACGGAGAACTCCTGAAATTTTCTAGTGAAGATAGACGCGCAATTTAATAATAAGCACGTATTGAGGTGTTCTAATGCGTTAGAGAGTGGGAACAAGGTCTGGATACATGGAGTTTAATATGCTACCATTATATATCACTTTGTTATAGGATAACCTCGGAAACTTGCTTGAGGGAACAATGGTACGACTTCATGCCAAAGAGTGTGAAATAAGTATGCCTTACATACCTGGTTATTTGACTCCGAAACTAGCCCGACTTGACTTCTCGCCTCTTAGATTACTTATCTACAATAGAATATATGGTAAACTAGTATTTGTAACCAATAAACACATTTGAGGTACTTAATTTCACCCAAAACAGTAACCGGGCAGCAACTATTACTCTATCAAACAAGGGTGTTATTTTAACCCTTTTTCTTCCCTCCAATTACACCCACATACCATATAGGTTCTTATAAGGTTCACCAAAACCACCTCGACTTCATTACACATTCCAAACAATACGCAAAATAGATTGGACAGCAAGCATTAGTTCGGTGGTGTATCACCACATCTTTCTTCTATAATTCATTACAAACTCATCACACCTTTATCCAACTTCAACCTGGCAGCCCATAACATACACATACAAAACAGTCCACAAAACAGTCCCAAACCACTTTTATTATAGCAATCAATTATTGAACTCTTCATCTCTTGAGTTCTCAATAACAAGACATCCATAATCCCCTCTCAAATCCATATATAAGAAAAATAAAATGGGGCAGTCACCTTACCTCAATTCAGCAACTTATTCTTTTAACCGAACTCTTCAAGAGCTTGAACTTTCCTTAACACTTAAACCAAAGAAGAAGAAAAAAAGTTCCTCAATAACAAGGAAACATGAACAAACAGCTTGTTCTATAATCAGCCATATACTTATAGTCAAACACTTATAACTTGTTTCCCTAATCTCCCATGAGATAATTAAACAAAACCTTAAGTGTTTTTCACTTACCTTGGGCTGCAAAGGGGAGGGTTTCTTCAAGAACCCTAGAAGGAAAAATAGGGCTGCTGCTCTTGTTGTTTTTGAGAGAGTAGAGAGATTTGCTGAAATATACTCCCTTTTTGTGACTTAAAAGTGAAGTAAAATGACCAGCAACTTGGCCTTTTAAAGGCCCTATCTTGTCCACCTCCTTAGCTGCATTTTGGACCATAAAATTGGTCAAATTGGTCCAAGTAGGTGATGCACCTACTTAAGGGTCCAAGCAGCTGAAACTTCAAAGTAGGTGATGCACCTACTTGCATAATTTCTTGTTGGGCTCAATTATATTTGGGCCTTGGCAGATTGGTGTGTTGGGTCACTTACCCATTTTCTTTCTTTTTTTGTTCAATTTGGCCCAAATGAGTATATTAGCATAGACCCAAATCTGATCCATAGCCATGGGTCCATTAATTTGGTTCAAACAACTTAAGTAGGTGACTCACCTACTAGCTTAAATAAGTCAAGCAAGCACCTCAATATTTTGCTCCATTTTCAGCTTCTAATCCCTTTAGTCTAACCTTCAACTTATACACACTTGGTCACTTTAAACTTTAGATTCAAATACTAGCTTACGATTCCAAGTTTAAATAGTTATCTTAACGTTAACTTAGTCGCACCACACTAAACTATACGGGCAGCCTCTATAATTCCATCTACACCATTAATAATTGCATAACAAATCTCATCCGTTACCTATACCATATGACCATACCAGGTTCCATATAATTAGAATAAGTACAAGCAAGATACGGGATGTTACATCCTTCCCCCCTTAGAAACATTCGTCCTCGAATGTTAGCATAACTGTCCAACCAAAGCAAGTTCAAGACTAAGTTAATATCCTTATTACCATATAGTACCTATATATTTTACTCTTACTTGTTATTGTTCCAATTCAGCATCTTGGACTTTTTCTTCGTCTTTTAACAAATGGGGGTACTTGGATTTCATCGCTTCTTCAGCTTCCCACGTGATCTCTTCTACTTGTTGGTTCCTCCAAAGCACTTTTACAGAAGCTATTTCTTTATTCCTCAACTTCTTAACCTGTCGATCTAGAATAGCAATAGGTATTTCCTCATAAGTGAGATCTTCACTAATTTGTACATCTTCAGTAGGGGTAATATGAGATGAATCTCCAATGCACTTTCTAAGCATTGAGACGTGAAATACCGGATGAACTGTTGAGAGCTCTTGGGGTAGATCTAATTCATAAGCAACTTGTCCAAACCTCCGAGTAATCTGGTATGGGCCTAGATAACGTGGACTTAATTTTCCTTTCTTACCAAATCTCATAACCCCCTTCATTGGTGATACCTTCAAGAATACCCAATCACCTATAGCAAACTCTAGCCCCCTTCTCCTAACATCCGCATATGACTTATGTCTGCTTTGGGCTGTTTCTAGTCGCTGTTGGATCACCTTAACCTTTTCCATAGCTTGATGAACAAGATCTGGCCCGAATAAGGCAGTTTCACCCGCTTCAAACCATCCAATGGGTGATCTACACTTTCTTCCATACAAAGCTTCATATGGTGCCATTTTGATACTTGAATGATAGCTATTGTTGTAGGCGAACTCGATGAGAGGTAGATGATCATCCCAACTACCTTTAAAGTCCAATACACAAGCTCGTAGCATATCTTCAAGTGTTTGAATGGTACGTTCTGCTTGTCCATCCGTTTGAGGGTGAAAAGTTGTACTTAGATTCACTTGTGTCCCCAAATTTCTCTGAAAAGACTTCCAAAAATTTGCTGTAAATTGAGCTCCTCGATCCGATATAATAGAGATAGGAACTCCATGTAGTCGAACTATCTCCTTAATATATAACTTGGCATATTCTTCAACTGTGTAAGTGGTCCTAACCGGTAGAAAGTGTGCTGATTTGGTAAGCCTATCAACTATCACCCATATGGAATCAAACCTTCGAAATGTACGAGGCAAACCAGTGACGAAATCCATGTTGATCATGTCCCACTTCCATATTGGAAGATCCATACATTGCATATAACCCCCGGGCTTTTGGTGCTCTACTTTAACTCTTTGACAATTTGGACATTCGGCTACAAATTTTGCAATGTTCTTCTTCATGTCACCCCACCAATACATCCCTCTCAAATCATGGTACATTTTTGTTGACCCTGGATGGATAGAATACCTTGAATGATGTGCTTCTGTCATAATCCTCTTTCTTAGCCCGTCTACATCAGGTACACACAATCTGTTTTGGCACCGCAGTACCCCTTCTTGCGTAAGCTCAAATGCCTTTGTCATACCACATTGCACATTTTCCTTAAGCCGTAATAAAATAGGATCTGCATATTGCTTCTCTTTTACTTCAGTTATTAGTGAAGATTCTGCTGTATTATGCACAATAAACCCTTCATCTGGAGTTTCAAGAAGACGAACCCCCAAATTGGCTAACTGGTGTAGATCCTTAGTCATCCCTTGTCTTTCTATAGATGGCTCCATAGCTTTGCGACTTAACGCATCTGCCACCACATTTGCTTTTCCCGGATGATATAAGATATCAACATCATAGTCTTTTAATAATTCAAGCCATCTTCGCTGCCTCAAATTCAAGTCCTTCTGATTAAAGATATACTGCAAACTCTTGTGGTCAGTGTATATGTCAACATGAATCCCGTACAGGTAGTGACGCCATATCTTTAAGGCAAATATAACCGCTGCTAGCTCCAGATCATGTGTTGGATAAATTCTCTCATGTGGCCGCAATTGTCTCGAGGCATATGCTATGACTTTACCATGCTGCATCAATACACACCCTAACCCAATTCTTGAAGCATCACAATACACTGCATACCCCTCTGTGCCTTCTGGAAGCACCAATACGGGTGTAGAAGTCAACTTATTCTTCAGATCTTGGAAACTTCTTTCGCATGCATTATTCCATTGAAACTTGGATGCTTTGTGTGTTAGCTTTGTTAAAGGTGCAGAAATTGAAGAAAATCCTTCCACAAACCTTCTATAATAACCTGCCAACCCAAGGAAACTACGAACCTCTATAGGCGTTATAGGTCTTGGCCAGTTCTTCACGGCTTCTATCTTTTGAGTATCAACCTTTATTCCTTCATCAGATACAATATGACCTAAGAATGCCACAGATTTTAACCAAAACTCACATTTAGAGAACTTTGCAAATAGCTTACGATCACGAAGAATCTGCAACACCTGTCGTAAGTGATTGGCATGGTCCTCATTTGATCTCGAATAAACCAGAATATCATCTATAAAAACTATCACAAACACATCCAAGTATGGCTTGAACACCCTATTCATCAAATCCATAAAAGCTGCAGGTGCATTAGTTAGCCCAAAGGACATGACTAGGAACTCGTAATGACCGTACCGTGTTCGAAAAGCTGTCTTGGGTATGTCATTCTCTTTGACCCTCATTTGGTGGTAACCAGATCTTAAATCAATCTTTGAAAACCACTTGGCGCCTTGCAACTGATCAAATAAGTCATCAATTCTCGGAAGGGGATATTTGTTCTTAATAGTCACCTTGTTCAGTTGTCTATAGTCAATACACATTCTTAACGAGCCATCCTTCTTACGCACAAATAACACTGGTGCGCCCCAAGGGGAGACACTAGGCCTTATAAATCCTTTTTCTAGCAAGTCTTTCAATTGCTCTTTCAACTCCCGTAATTCTGTCGGGGCCATTCTATACGGAGGAATTGAGATTGGTTGAGTACCTGGGATCACATCAATACCAAACTCCACTTCTCATTCTGGAGGCAAACCCGGAAGATCTTCAGGAAATACATCGGGAAATTCACTTACCACTGGAATAGTTGGAAGAGTTGGTGTCTCCGCATTTGTATCCTTCACTCTAACCAGATGACATATGTAACCCTTGGAAATCATCTTTTTCACCTTAAAATAAGAAATAAATTTGCCTCTTGGCGCACCAATATTACCTCTCCATTCTAGGACTGCCTCCCTTGGAAAATGGAAACACACCCTCTTAGTTCGGCAATCTAATGTGGCATAACAAGAAGCCAACCAATCCATACCCATTATAGCATCAAAATCTACCATTTCTAACTCAACTAGGTCAGCCATTGTATCACGACCGCAAATAGTTATTATACAATTTCGATACACTCTCTTAGCTATAACAGATTCACCAATTGGCGTAGATACTTCAAATGGCTTAACTAGCAGTTCTGGTGTTCTTTTGAACTTTTCAGCAACCAATGGAGTGGCATATGATATTGTAGAACCTGGATCAACTAATGCATAGACATCATGTGAAAAGATAGACAATGTACCTGTAACCACATCTGGAGAAGCCTCTGAATTTTGTCGATCTGCTAAAGCGTATGTACGATTCTGAACTCCACTAGAGCTAGCTGTTCCTTTAGAACCTCTACCACGACCCATAGGTTGTACACCCCTACCTGAATAAGGCACCGATGATGATGATGCAACGGCTGATCCAGTAGGTCGTGCCACACCACCTATGCCCCTTTGAGGGCATTCTCTCATCATGTCCTGACATACCACACCAAAAGCAAGCATTTGTTCCGAACTGACATGCACCTAAATGAAGCTTTCCACATTGTCTACAATGTTGTCGAGGAGGCCTTAATTGGCCCATAATCCCTTGCTCTTGATACCCTGTTGTTCGCGAACTCTGACTCTCATTTCTTTGACCAAACTGGTTACCTTTAGACCCTTGAAATTGTGATGGAGCACTAGCTGCAGGATAAGAAGATAATGTCCTAGATGGTCTATTAGAAAACCGAGGCCTAAACTCTCCTTGGGATGCCATAAACTGCCCCGTAGATCTAGATCTCTTGGAATACCCCCTTTCTAACTCTTGTGTTCTTCTTCTTTGCCTCTGATCCTCCATTTTTTGTGCGAATGCTTGTATCCTTGCTATGTCCATGTCCTTATTCAAAGCAGCAATGGTACAATCTCTAACCAGATATAGATCCAATCTATCCACATATCGATGAACTCTATCATCCATTGTAGCCACAACATTAGGAGCATACCTAGCCAAAGTGTTAAACTGAAGGTTGTACTCCCTCACACTCATATTTCCTTGGCGAAGATTCAGGAACTGATCTTCACGGGCTTCTCGAATCTCATATGGAAGGTAATGATCAAGAAATACCTCTTTGAACTCTTTCCAAGTAGCTGGAGGTGCATCGATACCCCTAGATCGTTTCCAGTCTTCATACCACAATATAGCCTCCCCTTTGAATCTATATGCTGCTAGCTCAACTGTCTCTTTACCCGACACATGCATAACATCTAGAGCCCTTTGGATTTGATCAATAAAGTCCTGTGGGTCTTCATTAAGATCTGATCCGGTGAAGATGGGAGGATCCAATTTGAGAAAATCCTGCGTTCGTAGGCTAGCTGCCCTATCTGTACCACTAGAACCTGTAGTTGGAATGGCTTGTCCTTGAGCTTGTCCAGAAACTATACGAGCCAATAATTGTACTGCACTCCTTAAATCTTGATCTGCAGCATTGGTAGGTAGTTCTGAGGATGCGGTTCTTCTCCTTCTTAGCTCTTCTGGAGATGGAAGGGTAGGAGAAGTTTGGGACACAAACTCAGCTTGAGCCTCACTTTGATTAGCTCGTCTAGGTAGAGATTTACTGGTCCCCTCCCCAGCAGCCTCGTCTATCCGCCTACCTGTATTCTTACTCCTTCTTGTAACCGGCATCTTTACTATAATAAGAGGAAGAAAAAAAAATAGGTTTAATGGTTAAATATGACTTAACCTACAACATAGGCTCTATTGCACGATCTAAGATATGAAGAAAACGAGAAAATCCCTAAATGTCACATAGCCTCCTATTTATAGATGTGGTGCACAACACGCCCATAAACAAGACTCTATATAGACACGACTTTGTACACACCCTAGGACGACCGCTCTGATACCACTTTTGTCACGCCTCAAATCCTATTGAGGCAGACAGGCACCCGTAGCCGTAAAGGCCCGAGAGAACCAATTCATAACCTTATACTTCCCATGCATGTAACTGTAACAACCAAATATTCTGACAACATAATATTATGCATCGATGAAATTAACTACACATACACTCCTAAAACTGATATGTACAGCACTTGGCCGGTAGGGCCACCATGTCTAAAATCAGGACACTACCATAACTTTACATTAGTCTACAAAGCCTCTAGAAGATACATAGACTTAGTCAGGGTCGGGACAAACCCCCGCCCTACTCTTGACTTACTGTACAATACCAAAATATATGGAGTAGACTCGGAAATCCCCGAATCAACCTGGAGCTCACCAATAGTCCTTGAACAACCTGCGCTCCTACTAGTGAGTTGTATGAGCTGAAGTGCCTCGGCCTGCAGCATGAAATGCAGGTCCCCCGTGAGGGACGTCAGTACAAAAATATGTACTGAATATGTAAGGTAGAAAGTAGCAACACACTTGATACAAAAGCTCAATAGAAATCCAATACAAGTGTATAAGGAGTACTAGTAGACCACCTTAATAAATACTTATGGGACAAGGTACATTACATTTGTTCTTCATTTTACCTTCTTACTTCATAATCTTTGTAATCCATATAATGCAAATGACCAGCTGATCAGTGGTAAAAAGATAAATTAGGATCGGCCCATGCTAGGCTTACGCCCCTGAGCTGCCACCTATATAAAGATTGGGATCGGCCCATGCTAGGCTTATGCCCCTGAGCTGCCACCCACAAATAAAGGTATCGAGATCGGCCCATGCTAGGCAAGTGCCCCTGAGCTGCCACTCATCATTTTACAGATTGCATTACTTAGTTTATTTAGCCTTTGAGATTGTTACTTTGGTGGTCATCACATTATGGTACCTTGAACCAGTAATACGCTAATAAGAGACATGTAAATAGACACTTAATGCAACAACAATGAGGTAGGGAGCTGTTGGCACACAAATAAAGTGTTTAGGAGCTGAAATAACACATGGGTCTTATTTGAACAAACGGAGAACTCCTGAAATTTTCTAGTGAAGATAGACGCGCAATTTAATAATAAGCACGTATTGAGGTGTTCTAATGCGTTAGAGAGTGGGAACAAGGTCTGGATACATGGAGTTTAATATGCTACCATTATATATCACTTTGTTATAGGATAACCTCGGAAACTTGCTTGAGGGAACAATGGTACGACTTCATGCCAAAGAGTGTGAAATAAGTATGCCTTACATACCTGGTTATTTGACTCCGAAACTAGCCCGACTTGACTTCTCGCCTCTTAGATTACTTATCTACAATAGAATATATGGTAAACTAGTATTTGTAACCAATAAACACATTTGAGGTACTTAATTTCACCCAAAACAGTAACCGGGCAGCAACTATTACTCTATCAAACAAGGGTGTTATTTTAACCCTTTTTCTTCCCTCCAATTACACCCACATACCATATAGGTTCTTATAAGGTTCACCAAAACCACCTCGACTTCATTACACATTCCAAACAATACGCAAAATAGATTGGACAGCAAGCATTAGTTCGGTGGTGTATCACCACATCTTTCTTCTATAATTCATTACAAACTCATCACACCTTTATCCAACTTCAACCTGGCAGCCCATAACATACACATACAAAACAGTCCACAAAACAGTCCCAAACCACTTTTATTATAGCAATCAATTATTGAACTCTTCATCTCTTGAGTTCTCAATAACAAGACATCCATAATCCCCTCTCAAATCCATATATAAGAAAAATAAAATGGGGCAGTCACCTTACCTCAATTCAGCAACTTATTCTTTTAACCGAACTCTTCAAGAGCTTGAACTTTCCTTAACACTTAAACCAAAGAAGAAGAAAAAAAGTTCCTCAATAACAAGGAAACATGAACAAACAGCTTGTTCTATAATCAGCCATATACTTATAGTCAAACACTTATAACTTGTTTCCCTAATCTCCCATGAGATAATTAAACAAAACCTTAAGTGTTTTTCACTTACCTTGGGCTGCAAAGGGGAGGGTTTCTTCAAGAACCCTAGAAGGAAAAATAGGGCTGCTGCTCTTGTTGTTTTTGAGAGAGTAGAGAGATTTGCTGAAATATACTCCCTTTTTGTGACTTAAAAGTGAAGTAAAATGACCAGCAACTTGGCCTTTTAAAGGCCCTATCTTGTCCACCTCCTTAGCTGCATTTTGGACCATAAAATTGGTCAAATTGGTCCAAGTAGGTGATGCACCTACTTAAGGGTCCAAGCAGCTGAAACTTCAAAGTAGGTGATGCACCTACTTGCATAATTTCTTGTTGGGCTCAATTATATTTGGGCCTTGGCAGATTGGTGTGTTGGGTCACTTACCCATTTTCTTTCTTTTTTTGTTCAATTTGGCCCAAATGAGTATATTAGCATAGACCCAAATCTGATCCATAGCCATGGGTCCATTAATTTGGTTCAAACAACTTAAGTAGGTGACTCACCTACTAGCTTAAATAAGTCAAGCAAGCACCTCAATATTTTGCTCCATTTTCAGCTTCTAATCCCTTTAGTCTAACCTTCAACTTATACACACTTGGTCACTTTAAACTTTAGATTCAAATACTAGCTTACGATTCCAAGTTTAAATAGTTATCTTAACGTTAACTTAGTCGCACCACACTAAACTATACGGGCAGCCTCTATAATTCCATCTACACCATTAATAATTGCATAACAAATCTCATCCGTTACCTATACCATATGACCATACCAGGTTCCATATAATTAGAATAAGTACAAGCAAGATACGGGATGTTACATCCTTCCCCCCTTAGAAACATTCGTCCTCGAATGTTAGCATAACTGTCCAACCAAAGCAAGTTCAAGACTAAGTTAATATCCTTATTACCATATAGTACCTATATATTTTACTCTTACTTGTTATTTGATACAAGATTTCCAAGGAACACAAGAATTGTCTCAAAACAGTCCACACACACTCCAAAAACAGTCCACTAATCTTAAGGATTTGAGGACCAAGATGGAGACCACTCTCGGATTCACTACAACAACAACAATACGAGATAACAATGGTGTATTTGACACCCAAAACAGCCACAAAACGTGATGAACAAGATGAACAACAATAACACAAGTTTCGGATTCAACAAAGACCCCAAAACAGTCCACGATTTGCAAGAAAAATAAAGATAGATAGTGAGACATAAACTACAATAAGACCCAAGAACCCAAAGATATATTAAATCTAAAGACCCCTAGAACTTACGATAGCAACACCACACTCTTACGGTGACCACCAAGGGAATGAACTCGCCTCAAGATCTACCGTTTCCAAACAAAGATCAATATTGGCTTTTCCAAGCCCTATGCTAAAGATGACTTTTCCAAGTCCTACCACTAAGTGTGTACACTCTCAAAAGAGAGAAGATATTTCTTTCAATTCTTCATTATCAAAAATCTGATGAGAAATAAGACTAAGGGGCCTATTTATACTATATTACAAATGAAGACAAAAGACTACTTTGCCCTTAATGAGAGGGGCGGCCATGGGGTGTAAATCCACCATGTGTAATGTCCAAAATACCCTTAATTAAGGCCCAAAACCGTGAGTCCTCAACCTTAAATTCTCCAAGCAATCTTCCACATGCGAGATTGCTTTAAGTTATGCTCAAAACGGGTCCTCCATGCATGTTCTTGTTTCCTCGAGGTGACCAAGTCTTGAGTCTCTATGTGTTGGCCTCCAAAAATGTCATCAAAAGATAAGAAGGCCATTTGTCCCGTATCATCCTCCCCTTCTTGAAAAGGATTCGACCTCGAATCCAAACCTTGCAAAACCGAAGAGAGGACAAACAAATACAAATTCCTCATGGCATGAGGGTTAGGGTTAGCATAACAAATCATCTCAACATGCCAAGGTTGCACATATTTGCAATATAACCAAGAATCCTTTGAAAGGAATATTAAAAACTCAATAAAAGATGTACAAAGGATTTGGTTATAGGATACATCAAAAGTAATACTTTGCTTGTCATGTTGGCCAAGCAACAAGTTTGGTGCACCAACATCACCATTTCTAAATTTGGCACCGGGGTCAAATGGGAAAAGTGGCCATAGACACGGGTCTCGACAACACTTCCCTTTCCCGTGGTCTACACCTAAACTAAATGACATACTCTCTACAATAACATACATATCATCCAAATCAAATAGAGAGTAGAGAAAGGTATCACTCAAATCGACTTCTACTAAGGTGCTCTCATGTGTGTACTCACTACTAGTTTCCCAATAATCACCATGAGTACTCTCAACAATGAAATCACACAAAGTAGAAGAAGAAGTAGCTTCCACAACTACACATTCCTTACCCTTAAGAGTACTCTCATCTTCCAAGAAGAGATTTCCCTCTTTAGGAGGAATGTTGTCACACCATAGTGGGTTAGCATATAGGCTATAGCTTCCAAGGCAAGCTATACCGTCAAGTTCTCCACTAGGTTCATTAGGAGTGTTTAAATCATCTTCAAACACGACATTATACCTAAAAAGAGTGTGATCTACCTCACGGACAGATTTGGAACAAGAAAGTTCCTCACTCTCTAAATGATCAATATCAAGTTTCAAGGATGTTTCAAACACAATATTACCCCAAGAAGAGCTCTCGGGTTCATTCTCACTTTGTTGACCAACATTTTCAAATATTTCACTCACTTGAGTCCTATTAAGCACATCACACACATACTCAAGTGGTGGACAGTTTTCACGAACAAGTTGATCAACACCCATTACACAAGACGAGGTACTTCCATTCAACATATAGGCTTCAACACTAGGTGGACATAAATTGATCTCACAAGAGGAGTCAATTTCGTCATCAATAGGATCAACTAGTGTATCCACACTCACAATATGTACATCATCAATAAGAGGCAAGGAATCATTAGACTCATAAATAAGTAAGCTACTACTCACACTCAATGGACTACTAGTCATACAATTATCATTCACATGCATTAAAGTGTAAGAGTTAGCTATTTTACCTTGAAGATCTTGAGTGGACTCTTTCTTGCCGTGAGGTGAAGGTCCTCCATAACCTTGGGCAGCAACTTCCTTTTGACATTGGTCGCATTCGCTTGCCATGTTGGTACCTACACAAATGTCCATAAAAATAGAAGGACAACCAAAGTTAGCACGGTTTGGTGGTAATCCCCTCACTTCGCTCAACACAATCTCTCCTTTTTCCACTCTCGGATTACCACCTTTCACTCCCTTACTCCTCTCAATCTTTTGTCTCTCATAATAATTTGAATTGGAGTAGGTAGGAACTTCTTTTTGCGGCCCGGGCAGAATGTACGTCTCGAGGCAATTTCCCCATCGGTCTCTTACAATATTAGGCCAATTTTGCATATTTGGAACTTTATGTTGTGCAAACCAATCGGCGCCCAAGCTCACATGACCATAGGTTATGGGAAAAACATCACACCACACTTCCTCATGGTAATTAAATTGGGAGAAGACAACTTTTACCCTCTCGGTAACCTTGAACTCGCCCAAGTAGTATGGAACAAGTAAAGGCTCTCGCAATAACCCCAAGTAATCAACCATGGACGGAAGAATGTAGTTTCCATAGTACCTATCATTCAACACCATAAGGCAGCCCGGTATCCCACAAATAGTCACCTTTCCGGAGTGTACACTCCTTCTTGGATCTACATTGTAAGGCATACGAGTACCCCTTAGTTTTGGAGATGCATATCCTCTTCTTCTCATTGGACAACCTCCACTAGAGCTAGTATAACCATTCACACTATATCGACTTTGATAAGAAGTACTACAAGGTGGAGAATATGGATCTTCATACTCCTCACGTGTACCCTCATCATAGCTCTCATAGGCTTTGCAAACAAAAGGGTTATACCTAACACCAAATCTAGGTTCGGAGTAAGAAGTGTAAGACTCCTCACATGCCCCAACATCATCATAAGATCCATCACGAGGTCCTACATCATCTCCAAAGTTACCATAAGCACTAGGCACTTCATTCACCTCATTTTCTCCCTTAAAACAGTAACTTTCAAATCTGCCCAAGTCTCGATCATGGCTATTTTCATAGCCTCCGCAATCTCCCTCAACTTCGTAGCCATAAAACCCTTCACTACAATCATAGTCTCCCATGTTGTAGTCACAATAATCCCCGGCTATCGAAGACATGTTCCCCTTATATCACCCTTTAAACCTACAAAATGAACAAACAAGATTAGTAGTAAAGCTCCTCACCAACACTCGTATACACTCACCTTTGTGATCCTCACAATTGGAGCGGCGAATATTGAAAGTTGCTTATACTCCGGTAGTCAATAGGATGTCAATTCTACTTGGCGGCCGGAATAGATTCTTGTTTGATCGACTCAAGACACAAAAATAAAATTCACTTACGAACTTGAAACAAAGAAGTTACTACGAGTTAAAAATGAGAAAAGCACACAAACAACGAAGACACGAAGAAACGGATTCAATAATTAATCTACAACTAAGTAGGTGATTACTAGTTGTTAATTAATTCTAGAATCAAGACATGAAACTAATGAAACAATAAGATGAAACTAAGAATCTAAAATTTTGAGCTCGAAAATATTGCGTGAACAGTAGCAGTGATGACATGGCAGTCACGTATTGGTTTCGGTCCCACACAACTTTTGTGGTCCAATTTCAAGTCTTGGCCAATTTTTTTTTTCAATTTGGACTTTGGTGGAATTTGTTTAAGGGGGGGGGGGAATTCAAACAAGTCTTGGAGCCCTTTTCAATTTCAAGTTTTCAAGACTTGACTTTATTGTACTTCTCCTTAAAACATGGATCCGTAAATCATGGAAAAGTGTTGGAAAGTGGTTGAGACTTGATTGATAGGTCTTTGTTGGTTGTAGTGTCTTTCAAGACTAACAAATAATACACCTTTTTCCTTCAACTTTTTGGATTTAGCATTCACTTTATCTTCAACAATATATGAAGGTGGTGATGAACATCAAGAACAACAACAACAACAACAAGAACTACAACAATAATCCTCAAGAACACCAACAATTTTTCACACGGCCAACTCCAATCCACAATAACAATACCTCCAACACTTGGCCAAGACAACCACAACTTCAACAAAAATGGTTTTCAATCCACCAATTAACAACAATATCACGTGGCCAAGCTTATAACAACAACAAGATGAAAACCACAAGGCCAAAACAGTTCACCACAACAAGGTCAACAATCTCACGGCTAAGACCACAAGGATAGCAACAACAATCGACTAAGTCCCCTTTGTGTTGTGTTTTCGATTTTACAAATGGTGAAAGGTGTGATGAACAACAAGAATACAACAACAACCTTTCAAGATCTACAACACCACCACAACACAAGGCCTTCAACTCGGTCAAGGCTAGAACAACAACAACATCCAATCGGCCACACTTGTTCACAACAATAATATTAACAATTCAAGCTCAAGTTTGGATCGACTCAAAGTGTTAGTGAGGAACAAAACTAACACTACAAACACACAAGACAAGTAAAATACTCCTAGACCTAGACTCAAGAACAAATCTCGGCCAAGAACACCACAAGAACACAATTTCGGCCAAGACAACAACAATGGACAGATTGCAATTTTCTGAAATTTTCAGATTTCAACTTTTTTTTTTTTTTGTAGTTTTCAAGTCTCAAGCCCAAGATTGATCTTGTTAGAACAAAATCAAAGATGGCTTTGATACCAAATGATACAAGATTTCCAAGGAACACAAGAATTGTCTCAAAACAGTCCACACACACTCCAAAAACAGTCCACTAATCTTAAGGATTTGAGGACCAAGATGGAGACCACTCTCGGATTCACTACAACAACAACAATACGAGATAACAATGGTGTATTTGACACCCAAAACAGCCACAAAACGTGATGAACAAGATGAACAACAATAACACAAGTTTCGGATTCAACAAAGACCCCAAAACAGTCCACGATTTGCAAGAAAAATAAAGATAGATAGTGAGACATAAACTACAATAAGACCCAAGAACCCAAAGATATATTAAATCTAAAGACCCCTAGAACTTACGATAGCAACATCACACTCTTACGGTGACCACCAAGGGAATGAACTCGCCTCAAGATCTACCGTTTCCAAACAAAGATCAATATTGGCTTTTCCAAGCCCTATGCTAAAGATGACTTTTCCAAGTCCTACCACTAAGTGTGTACACTCTCAAAAGAGAGAAGATATTTCTTTCAATTCTTCATTATCAAAAATCTGATGAGAAATAAGACTAAGGGGCCTATTTATACTATATTACAAATGAAGACAAAAGACTACTTTGCCCTTAATGAGAGGGGCGGCCATGGGGTGTAAATCCACCATGTGTAATGTCCAAAATACCCTTAATTAAGGCCCAAAACCGTGAGTCCTCAACCTTAAATTCTCCAAGCAATCTTCCACATGCGAGATTGCTTTAAGTTATGCTCAAAACGGGTCCTCCATGCATGTTCTTGTTTCCTCGAGGTGACCAAGTCTTGAGTCTCTATGTGTTGGCCTCCAAAAATGTCATCAAAAGATAAGAAGGCCATTTGTCCCGTATCATTATTGTTCCAATTCAGCATCTTGGACTTTTTCTTCGTCTTTTAACAAATGGGGGTACTTGGATTTCATCGCTTCTTCAGCTTCCCACATGATCTCTTCTACTTGTTGGTTCCTCCAAAGCACTTTTACAGAAGCTATTTCTTTATTCCTCAACTTCTTAACCTGTCGATCTAGAATAGCAATAGGTATTTCCTCATAAGTGAGATCTTCACTAATTTGTACATCTTCAGTAGGGGTAATATGAGATGAATCTCCAATGCACTTTCTAAGCATTGAGACGTGAAATACCGGATGAACTGTTGAGAGCTCTTGGGGTAGATCTAATTCATAAGCAACTTGTCCAAACCTCCGAGTAATCTGGTATGGGCCTAGATAACGTGGACTTAATTTTCCTTTCTTACCAAATCTCATAACCCCCTTCATTGGTGATACCTTCAAGAATACCCAATCACCTATAGCAAACTCTAGCCCCCTTCTCCTAACATCCGCATATGACTTATGTCTGCTTTGGGCTGTTTCTAGTCGCTGTTGGATCACCTTAACCTTTTCCATAGCTTGATGAACAAGATCTGGCCCGAATAAGGCAGTTTCACCCGCTTCAAACCATCCAATGGGTGATCTACACTTTCTTCCATACAAAGCTTCATATGGTGCCATTTTGATACTTGAATGATAGCTATTGTTGTAGGCGAACTCGATGAGAGGTAGATGATCATCCCAACTACCTTTAAAGTCCAATACACAAGCTCGTAGCATATCTTCAAGTGTTTGAATGGTACGTTCTGCTTGTCCATCCGTTTGAGGGTGAAAAGTTGTACTTAGATTCACTTGTGTCCCCAAATTTCTCTGAAAAGACTTCCAAAAATTTGCTGTAAATTGAGCTCCTCGATCCGATATAATAGAGATAGGAACTCCATGTAGTCGAACTATCTCCTTAATATATAACTTGGCATATTCTTCAACTGTGTAAGTGGTCCTAACCGGTAGAAAGTGTGTTGATTTGGTAAGCCTATCAACTATCACCCATATGGAATCAAACCTTCGAAATGTACGAGGCAAACCAGTGACGAAATCCATGTTGATCATGTCCCACTTCCATATTGGAAGATCCATACATTGCATATAACCCCCGGGCTTTTGGTGCTCTACTTTAACTCTTTGACAATTTGGACATTCGGCTACAAATTTTGCAATGTTCTTCTTCATGTCACCCCACCAATACATCCCTCTCAAATCATGGTACATTTTTGTTGACCCTGGATGGATAGAATACCTTGAATGATGTGCTTCTGTCATAATCCTCTTTCTTAGCCCGTCTACATCAGGTACACACAATCTGTTTTGGCACCGCAGTACCCCTTCTTGCGTAAGCTCAAATGCCTTTGTCATACCACATTGCACATTTTCCTTAAGCCGTAATAAAATAGGATCTGCATATTGCTTCTCTTTTACTTCAGTTATTAGTGAAGATTCTGCTGTATTATGCACAATAAACCCTTCATCTGGAGTTTCAAGAAGACGAACCCCCAAATTGGCTAACTGGTGTAGATCCTTAGTCATCCCTTGTCTTTCTATAGATGGCTCCATAGCTTTGCGACTTAACGCATCTGCCACCACATTTGCTTTTCCCGGATGATATAAGATATCAACATCATAGTCTTTTAATAATTCAAGCCATCTTCGCTGCCTCAAATTCAAGTCCTTCTGATTAAAGATATACTGCAAACTCTTGTGGTCAGTGTATATGTCAACATGAATCCCGTACAGGTAGTGACGCCATATCTTTAAGGCAAATATAACCGCTGCTAGCTCCAGATCATGTGTTGGATAAATTCTCTCATGTGGCCGCAATTGTCTCGAGGCATATGCTATGACTTTACCATGCTGCATCAATACACACCCTAACCCAATTCTTGAAGCATCACAATACACTGCATACCCCTCTGTGCCTTCTGGAAGCACCAATACGGGTGTAGAAGTCAACTTATTCTTCAGATCTTGGAAACTTCTTTCGCATGCATTATTCCATTGAAACTTGGATGCTTTGTGTGTTAGCTTTGTTAAAGGTGCAGAAATTGAAGAAAATCCTTCCACAAACCTTCTATAATAACCTGCCAACCCAAGGAAACTACGAACCTCTATAGGCGTTATAGGTCTTGGCCAGTTCTTCACGGCTTCTATCTTTTGAGTATCAACCTTTATTCCTTCATCAGATACAATATGACCTAAGAATGCCACAGATTTTAACCAAAACTCACATTTAGAGAACTTTGCAAATAGCTTACGATCACGAAGAATCTGCAACACCTGTCGTAAGTGATTGGCATGGTCCTCATTTGATCTCGAATAAACCAGAATATCATCTATAAAAACTATCACAAACACATCCAAGTATGGCTTGAACACCCTATTCATCAAATCCATAAAAGCTGCAGGTGCATTAGTTAGCCCAAAGGACATGACTAGGAACTCGTAATGACCGTACCGTGTTCGAAAAGCTGTCTTGGGTATGTCATTCTCTTTGACCCTCATTTGGTGGTAACCAGATCTTAAATCAATCTTTGAAAACCACTTGGCGCCTTGCAACTGATCAAATAAGTCATCAATTCTCGGAAGGGGATATTTGTTCTTAATAGTCACCTTGTTCAGTTGTCTATAGTCAATACACATTCTTAACGAGCCATCCTTCTTACACACAAATAACACTGGTGCGCCCCAAGGGGAGACACTAGGCCTTATAAATCCTTTTTCTAGCAAGTCTTTCAATTGCTCTTTCAACTCCCGTAATTCTGTCGGGGCCATTCTATACGGAGGAATTGAGATTGGTTGAGTACCTGGGATCACAGATACCAAACTCCACTTCTCATTCTGGAGGCAAACCCGGAAGATCTTCAGGAAATACATCGGGAAATTCACTTACCACTGGAATAGTTGGAAGAGTTGGTGTCTCCGCATTTGTATCCTTCACTCTAACCAGATGACATATGTAACCCTTGGAAATCATCTTTTTCACCTTAAAATAAGAAATAAATTTGCCTCTTGGCGCACCAATATTACCTCTCCATTCTAGGACTGCCTCCCTTGGAAAATGGAAACACACCCTCTTAGTTCGGCAATCTAATGTGGCATAACAAGAAGCCAACCAATCCATACCCATTATAGCATCAAAATCTACCATTTCTAACTCAACTAGGTCAGCCATTGTATCACGACCGCAAATAGTTATTATACAATTTCGATACACTCTCTTAGCTATAACAGATTCACCAATTGGCGTAGATACTTCAAATGGCTTAACTAGCAGTTCTGGTGTTCTTTTGAACTTTTCAGCAACCAATGGAGTGGCATATGATATTGTAGAACCTGGATCAACTAATGCATAGACATCATGTGAAAAGATAGACAATGTACCTGTAACCACATCTGGAGAAGCCTCTGAATTTTGTCGATCTGCTAAAGCGTATGTACGATTCTGAACTCCACTAGAGCTAGCTGTTCCTTTAGAACCTCTACCACGACCCATAGGTTGTACACCCCTACCTGAATAAGGCACCGATGATGATGATGCAACGGCTGATCCAGTAGGTCGTGCCACACCACCTATGCCCCTTTGAGGGCATTCTCTCATCATGTCCTGACATACCACACCAAAAGCAAGCATTTGTTCCGAACCGACATGCACCTAAATGAAGCTTTCCACATTGTCTACAATGTTGTCGAGGAGGCCTTAATTGGCCCATAATCCCTTGCTCTTGATACCCTGTTGTTCGCGAACTCTGACTCTCATTTCTTTGACCAAACTGGTTACCTTTAGACCCTTGAAATTGTGATGGAGCACTAGCTGCAGGATAAGAAGATAATGTCCTAGATGGTCTATTAGAAAACCGAGGCCTAAACTCTCCTTGGGATGCCATAAACTGCCCCGTAGATCTAGACCTCTTAGAATACCCCCTTTCTAACTCTTGTGTTCTTCTTCTTTGCCTCTGATCCTCCATTTTTTGTGCGAATGCTTGTATCCTTGCTATGTCCATGTCCTTATTCAAAGCAGCAATGGTACAATCTCTAACCAGATATAGATCCAATCTATCCACATATCGATGAACTCTATCATCCATTGTAGCCACAACATTAGGAGCATACCTAGCCAAAGTGTTAAACTGAAGGTTGTACTCCCTCACACTCATATTTCCTTGGCGAAGATTCAGGAACTGATCTGCACGGGCTTCTCGAATCTCATATGGAAGGTAATGATCAAGAAATACCTCTTTGAACTCTTTCCAAGTAGCTGGAGGTGCATCGATACCCCTAGATCGTTTCCAGTCTTCATACCACAATATAGCCTCCCCTTTGAATCTATATGCTGCTAGCTCAACTGTCTCTTTACCCGACACATGCATAACATCTAGAGCCCTTTGGATTTGATCAATAAAGTCCTGTGGGTCTTCATTAAGATCTGATCCGGTGAAGATGGGAGGATCCAATTTGAGAAAATCCTGCGTTCGTAGGCTAGCTGCCCTATCTGTACCACTAGAACCTGTAGTTGGAATGGCTTGTCCTTGAGCTTGTCCAGAAACTATACGAGCCAATAATTGTACTGCACTCCTTAAATCTTGATCTGCAGCATTGGTAGGTAGTTCTGAGGATGCGGTTCTTCTCCTTCTTAGCTCTTCTGGAGATGGAAGGGTAGGAGAAGTTTGGGACACAAACTCAGCTTGAGCCTCACTTTGATTAGCTCGTCTAGGTAGAGATTTACTGGTCCCCTCCCCAGCAGCCTCGTCTATCCGCCTACCTGTATTCTTACTCCTTCTTGTAACCGGCATCTTTACTATAATAAGAGGAAGAAAAAAAAAATAGGTTTAATGGTTAAATATGACTTAACCTACAACATAGGCTCTATTGCACGATCTAAGATATGAAGAAAATGAGAAAACCCCTAAATGTCACATAGCCTCCTATTTATAGATGTGGTGCACAACACGCCCATAAACAAGACTCTATATAGACACGGCTTTGTACACACCCTAGGACGACCGCTCTGATACCACTTTTGTCACGCCTCAAATCCTATTGGGGCAGACAGGCACCCGTAGCCGTAAAGGCCCGAGAGAACCAATTCATAACCTTATACTTCCCATGCATGTAACTGTAACAACCAAATGTTCTGACAACATAATATTATGCATCGATGAAATTAACTACACATACACTCCTAAAACTGATATGTACAGCACTTGGCCGGTAGGGCCACCATGTCTAAAATCAGGACACTACCATAACTTTACATTAGTCTACAAAGCCTCTAGAAGATACATAGACTTAGTCAGGGTCGGGACAAACCCCCGCCCTACTCTTGACTTACTGTACAATACCAAAATATATGGAGTAGACTCGGAAATCCCCGAATCAACCTGGAGCTCACCAATAGTCCTTGAACAACCTGCGCTCCTACTAGTGAGTTGTATGAGCTGAAGTGCCTCGGCCTGCAGCATGAAATGCAGGTCCCCCGTGAGGGACGTCAGTACAAAAATATGTACTGAATATGTAAGGTAGAAAGTAGCAACACACTTGATACAAAAGCTCAATAGAAATCCAATACAAGTGTATAAGGAGTACTAGTAGACCACCTTAATAAATACTTATGGGACAAGGTACATTACATTTGTTCTTCATTTTACCTTCTTACTTCATAATCTTTGTAATCCATATAATGCAAATGACCAGCTGATCAGTGGTAAAAAGATAAATTAGGATCGGCCCATGCTAGGCTTACGCCCCTGAGCTGCCACCTATATAAAGATTGGGATCGGCCCATGCTAGGCTTATGCCCCTGAGCTGCCACCCACAAATAAAGGTATCGAGATCGGCCCATGCTAGGCAAGTGCCCCTGAGCTGCCACTCATCATTTTACAGATTGCATTACTTAGTTTATTTAGCCTTTGAGATTGTTACTTTGGTGGTCATCACATTATGGTACCTTGAACCAGTAATACGCTAATAAGAGACATGTAAATAGACACTTAATGCAACAACAATGAGGTAGGGAGCTGTTGGCACACAAATAAAGTGTTTAGGAGCTGAAATAACACATGGGTCTTATTTGAACAAACGGAGAACTCCTGAAATTTTCTAGTGAAGATAGACGCGCAATTTAATAATAAGCACGTATTGAGGTGTTCTAATGCGTTAGAGAGTGGGAACAAGGTCTGGATACATGGAGTTTAATATGCTACCATTATATATCACTTTGTTATAGGATAACCTTGGAAACTTGCTTGAGGGAACAATGGTACGACTTCATGCCAAAGAGTGTGAAATAAGTATGCCTTACATACCTGGTTATTTGACTCCGAAACTAGCCCGACTTGACTTCTCGCCTCTTAGATTACTTATCTACAATAGAATATATGGTAAACTAGTATTTGTAACCAATAAACACATTTGAGGTACTTAATTTCACCCAAAACAGTAACCGGGCAGCAACTATTACTCTATCAAACAAGGGTGTTATTTTAACCCTTTTTCTTCCCTCCAATTACACCCACATACCATATAGGTTCTTATAAGGTTCACCAAAACCACCTCGACTTCATTACACATTCCAAACAATACGCAAAATAGATTGGACAGCAAGCATTAGTTCGGTGGTGTATCACCACATCTTTCTTCTATAATTCATTACAAACTCATCACACCTTTATCCAACTTCAACCTGGCAGCCCATAACATACACATACAAAACAGTCCACAAAACAGTCCCAAACCACTTTTATTATAGCAATCAATTATTGAACTCTTCATCTCTTGAGTTCTCAATAACAAGACATCCATAATCCCCTCTCAAATCCATATATAAGAAAAATAAAATGGGGCAGTCACCTTACCTCAATTCAGCAACTTATTCTTTTAACCGAACTCTTCAAGAGCTTGAACTTTCCTTAACACTTAAACCAAAGAAGAAGAAAAAAAGTTCCTCAATAACAAGGAAACATGAACAAACAGCTTGTTCTATAATCAGCCATATACTTATAGTCAAACACTTATAACTTGTTTCCCTAATCTCCCATGAGATAATTAAACAAAACCTTAAGTGTTTTTCACTTACCTTGGGCTGCAAAGGGGAGGGTTTCTTCAAGAACCCTAGAAGGAAAAATAGGGCTGCTGCTCTTGTTGTTTTTGAGAGAGTAGAGAGATTTGCTGAAATATACTCCCTTTTTGTGACTTAAAAGTGAAGTAAAATGACCAGCAACTTGGCCTTTTAAAGGCCCTATCTTGTCCACCTCCTTAGCTGCATTTTGGACCATAAAATTGGTCAAATTGGTCCAAGTAGGTGATGCACCTACTTAAGGGTCCAAGAAGCTGAAACTTCAAAGTAGGTGATGCACCTACTTGCATAATTTCTTGTTGGGCTCAATTATATTTGGGCCTTGGCAGATTGGTGTGTTGGGTCACTTACCCATTTTCTTTCCTTTTTTGTTCAATTTGGCCCAAATGAGTATATTAGCATAGACCCAAATCTGATCCATAGCCATGGGTCCATTAATTTGGTTCAAACAACTTAAGTAGGTGACTCACCTACTAGCTTAAATAAGTCAAGCAAGCACCTCAATATTTTGCTCCATTTTCAGCTTCTAATCCCTTTAGTCTAACCTTCAACTTATACACACTTGGTCACTTTAAACTTTAGATTCAAATACTAGCTTACGATTCCAAGTTTAAATAGTTATCTTAACGTTAACTTAGTCGCACCACACTAAACTATACGGGCAGCCTCTATAATTCCATCTACACCATTAATAATTGCATAACAAATCTCATCCATTACCTATACCATATGACCATACCAGGTTCCATATAATTAGAATAAGTACAAGCAAGATACGGGATGTTACATATAACCACACGTCTTTTGTTATAATCATGAGGGACTTAGAAAAAAATTTACAAAGGAGTTGGCAAAAGGAATCACCATCAAGGGGTGGTGTCCTAATTGAAAGTAAAGTCCACCTAACACATATAACAATATCACTCAAACAAGTGGACCGACCAACAACTATCCATCCTTCACACCCTAAGAAGTTTCTGGGATAGAATGGGAGACGTAACCAAGGGCTTAGGTCTCGGCCACTCTCACTTTCCCCTAGGGTGTCATCCTCGAAATTAAGCAAGCCCTTTTATCACTATTGAAAATATCATAAACTAAAAGAGGGTGGAGAAAGGTGTTCAATAAGTCAACTTCAAATAAAGGGTTCCCATGCATACACTTACTACTAGTTTCAAAATTTCCACTAGGAATATGCCCAACATAAGAAACACATAAAGACGAAGTAGATGGCATTTCTAAGCACATATCACCTTCTCTTTCACAAGAGTTGTCCTCACATATGTACAAACCATCACGGGAAGCCAAAGGACCACAATCAAAATCATCTTCACAAAGACAATCACAACTCGGGTTTTCTAAATATTTAAGAAAATCAAGATCATCTACGCCCGGTTGATCATTTTGCTCACCCTCACTAGTTGTTGGCAATTCACATACCAACGTAGACTCACCTTGTTTTTCACAAGGGTCAACTAGTGTGTGAATACTCTCGTCACTTGGTAATGGAACCTTAGTCAAGTTGTAAGTGCTAGCACCAGATGGACACAAATCATTCTCACGAGGAGAATCAATTTTGTCATCTAAAGGATCAACTAGTGCTTGTGTACCTACAACAAGAGTTTGGTCCTTATGTGACCTAACAATATCAGGAGTATCACAAAATGAAGATCATGCACTCCTACACTAGGTAAAACCGCAACTACGTTCATGTGAGTGTAGGGGATAACATTTTTGCCTCATAGCTCACATGAGCTACGGTCTTCATCTTGATGTGTGTCCAGGTAGCCCACTTGCTCCCTTGGAACTCCCATATGATCCAACCTTTCATTTATCACTTCCCATTGGCGGGTAATGGCTTCAAGTTTAGCCAAAATAGCACTTGCAGCTGCGGGTTCCATCGTAATTGTACTTAAAAAAAAGAACAAGTCTACAAAATAAAACATAAGTTAGTTCGAAACAACCTCACCACACTCTCACACACTTGATCGTTTCACACATGGATTCACAAGTATTGCAAGTCGGCTTGTAGTTCGTGATGAGTCGAGGGGTGAGTCTACTCCTTGGTCGGAATGGATTCTTTGTTTCAAGACTCAAGGAAAAAATGTTCGAACTTGAACCAAGAAATTTTACGATTCAAAAACAAGAAAAGCACAAAATAACTCTAACACGAACAAACGGGCACCAAAACTAACCAACAAGCTAGTAGGAGATTACAAGGTCATCAATTAGTGTTCAAACCAACAAACAAAACTAAGAAACAATAAAATAAAACTAAGAAATCTAAAAGTTGAACTCAAAATGTTGCGTGAACAGTAATTTAGTGATGTGGCAGTCCACTATTGGCCTTGGTTTTATCAAAATTTTACTCTCCAATTTCAAGTCTTGACCAATCTACAATTTGGAAATGGTGGATTTGGTTAATGGAGGGAAATTTGATCTTGGACCTTCATTTTCAAGTTCAAAACAAGACTTGACCTTCTTGGTACTTTCTCCTTGAAACAAGGTCCTTAAATCAAGGAAAGTAGGTGAAAAGTGGTTGTCAAGTCTTTTGAGTGATGTGATCAAGTCTTTCACCAACAAGTACTACAACTTGGTCTTTCACCTTTTGTGGATCTAATGTTCACTTTTTGTTTTAACAAAAGATGAAAAGGGTGAAGAACAACAAGAACACAATAACAACACCAAGAAAAACAACAATATTCTCCAAGAACAACAACAAATTCAAACGCCCAACTCCACAACAACAAGGCCTTCAACACGGTCAAGGCTTAGAATGACAACCACATCAAATCAGCCACACTTTGTTCACATTAACAACATCAACAAGTTCAAGTTCAAGCTTAGATTTGGACACTTTTTAGTGTTGGTGAGAAAGAAACCAACACTAGAAACACTCTAAACAACAAAAGACTACAAGATCTAGTCACAAAGAAACATGTCTCGGCCAAGAAAACAACAAGAACATCAACTTTCTCGGTCAAGAACAACAAGAACGGGCAGATTACTCGTTTTCTACAAAAAAAAAATTCATTTTTTCAACTCTTCTTTTTTTTTTGATATTATTTTTTCAACTCTCAAGCCCAGGATTGATCTTGTTAGAACAAAATCAAAGATGACATTGATACCAAATGATACAAGAATTACAAGGACAACATGAAACACACTTCAAAATTAGTCCACAATATCAAAGATCCGAGGACTCTTTTAAAGACCACACTCGGATTCAACAAACAACAACAAAAACACAATGTATTGATGTGTTTATCACCTAAAAAAACTAACAACAAACTGCGTTAACAACAACAAGATGAAGAACAACAACAATGGAACAAGAACAACAAGTCACGTATTTGAATTACAAGAACACAAACAAACGATTACAACATAAACAAAATGGATAGATAGTTAGACATTGGTCGGTATAAACTTAAGAATCCAAGAATATGGTAATCTTAGATCCTTAACACTACACACAACAGTTAACCTAACTCCTACGTTGACACAAGAGGAACTTTACCTCCTCTAAACACCAACGTCTCAAGCCAACATTGCAACACAAGTGATATCCACACTTGTTGCCCTTATTTCAGTGTGGTGGCTATTCCAAGCCCTACAAAGAATGAAATTGAAGATTGTACTCCCTCATGCTCATATTCCCTTGGCAAAGATTTAAAAAATGATCTGCACGGGTCTCCCGAATCTCGAATGGATGATAATGATCAAGAAATACTATTTTGAATTCTTCCCAACCAGCTAAAGGTGCACCTATACCCCTTGATTTTTTCTAAGCTTTATACCACAATATAGCCACCCATTTTAATCGATATGTTGCTAACTCCACTGTATCTTTACCAGATACATGTATAACATCTACAGCCTTTTGAATCTAATCAATAAGGGTCTTGTGGATCTTCATTAGGATCTGACCTAGTAAATTGAGAAGGGTCCAATTTAAGGAAATCCTGGGTCTGTAGAGTGGCTGCCCTATCCACACCACTAGAACCCATAGTTGGACCAGCTTGTCCTAGACCTTGTCCAGCAACTATACGTGCTAATAATTGCACCATATTCCTCAAATCTTGCTCAGTAGCATTAATAGGTGACTCTGGGGATACTCCACCATCCTTAGCTCTTCTGGAGATGGAGGAGTAGAAAAAATCCATGATACAAACTCATCTTGGGCCGCACTTTGATCAACATATCTAGGTGGTGATTTGCTTGTCCCTTCTTCGGCAGCCACATCTACTTGCTTACTATTCTTACTCTTACCCCTTCTTGTAATCGACATCATTACTATATTGAAAAAAAAACATATTTAAGGTTAAATACAAGTCAGCCTACATTATTGGCTCTATCGCACGATCTAAGGAATGAAGAAAAACAACTCTTAAATGCCTCAAAGCCTCCTACTTAGAGATGTGGTGCACAACACACCCATAAGCCAGACTATACATAGACACGACTTTGCAGACGACTCCCTAGGATGACCTGCTCTGATACCACTTTTGTCACGCCCCAAATTCCGTTGGGGCGGACAGGCACCCGTTTTGGGAGAACCAACTCGTAACCATAGACTTTTCATGTATATAACTTTAGCATTCAAAGGTTATGCTAGTATGGATATGATGCATTGATAAAACAAACCACGTATGTAAGTCCAAACATACATATACAAGACTTGGCCATTGGGGCCACAACTTTAAAAGAACACAATACTACCACACTTAACTTCACATTTGTCTGCAAAGCTTCTAAAAGACACATGGACTTAGTTAAGATCGGGACAAACCCCTGCCTTGCTCATAACTACTATACAATACCAAAATATATATAATAGACTCGGAAAGATCTGAATCAACTTGGATCGACCCATGCTAGGCTTTCCTTTTCCCCCTGGGATACCACCTGTAATGTTGGGATCGACCCATGCTAGGTGTTTTGATATCCTAATGGCTATGAACACACAACACATAGAATGGAGATGAAGAAGAAGAATGCTTGAAATTAAAGGATAGATAGAAAGACCCTTACTCCTATTCAATGATTAGCACTAGAAGATGTTTGAAAATCTTCAACACACCCCACAAATAAGAGTTCAAACCTTCCTCTTAGGTGACCCAAAGGAAACACTCTTCCTTAAGTACACCTTCCTTTCCAAATTATCCAAAACAAGTGAAACCTTAACTTCAAATGTTCTTAGACCAATTATCAGATTCTAAGAGCTAAAACTAGAGACTAAAAATTGCATATTAAGAGTAATATCCAATTTCATCAAAGTCTAAGGAAAATACAAGCTAAAGGGTCTATTTATACTCATTACAAACAAATAACAAAAATGCCCTTAATAAGGGGCTTAGAAAAGGGCTCCTATGGAGTGTTATTTTGGAGTGTAAAAAGTCCATCATGCCCTTAGTAAAAGGTGCCTCTTGAGTGTAAGGAACCTCCTCCTTTCTTCACTTGGACAAGGCTTTGTAATGGTTCCAAAAGGTCTTCAAGCACTTACAAATCCGAGACTTGATCCTTTGACAATCCGAGGCTTAAACCTTCTACAAGACCTTGTAAACTTGTACTCTTTATTCTTGTATCATCCTCTCCATCTTGAAAGGATTTGTTCTCAAATTCAGATCTTGCAAAACCAAAGAGAGAGCAAAACAAGCACAAAATCCTCTTGGTAGGAGTGTTAGCATTAGTACCACACTTATATAATCACCCATGGTTTCTCAAACTTAATATACATCCACATATCCTTGGTTTTTAACTTTAAAAAAACTTAGCATAATGTATACCAATGACATGCACGACCATCAACTATAATCTTCACATCTCAAGAGTATTCCGAGGTCAAATGGGAGCAAATGATAAAGGTTTAAGTCTAGATGACCCATTCCTTTCACTAGGTTATCAAGTTCACAATCATTCAAGGCATTACTCACCACTAGGACAAACACAAGGTCATTATGAACAAGATTAACATAAGGTCTTTCATTACACAAGTTTAAAGGACCATATTCTTTATAAACATCAACAATACAATTATGCCAAGGGGGTTGATACGGGTACGATCATGATCGGGGTTCAATGTGTCAAGACTCGAGCTCGGGGGGCTGACCACTCAAGGAAAAAGCTTTGAAGTGTAGAGAACAAGTCCCACAAGCTCTAAAACTGTTCACTGTTCATCTGTATTCACTATTCATCCGCCCTTTGCAAGGGTTTTTTAGTCATTTGTAATAAGTTAACCAAGGTATAAATAGAACCTCATTAGGTCATTTTTGGGAGATTTTTGGAGAATATATTTTGTGGCCTCTTTGAGAGTCTTTAGTAAGGTGGAATCCTTGTGTTGATCATTTTCTTAGAAATGGAAATTGCTTGGAAATTTTGGTTCCCTTGAGGTCACGTAAGAGATAGGTTTAGGTTGTGTGTGATATTAAAGGTCCAAAAGTGGAATAAGCTTTTGGGTTGTTAATATTATACCATCCCTTTGTCTATCTATCTATCTTTACTTTCTTGTAATCGTTTGTCTATATCTAGTGTAATCCATTTGTGTTCTTGTCTTGTAACCGTGTGTTGTTGTTATTGAATTGTGTTCGTCAAGTGTTGTTGTTGTTTTAGTATGTTTTACTCTTGATATCACTTCCCTTCTTGTTCTTCTAGCGAATCCGAGAGAGGTCATCAAAATGGTCCATAGTTCTTGAACTAGTGGACTGATTTTGGTGATTGTGTTGTTGTGTTCTTGGGGAGTTTGGTATCATTTGGTATCAGAGAAAGGCTAGTTGTGTTCCTACACTACCAATCTTGGGTTCTCTTGGACGAAAATTCAAAAAAAAAACTGAACACTAAAAAAAAATTCCAGAAAAGTGCAAATCTGTCCATTATGTGTTCTTGGCCAAAAATTGTGTTAGTCACGCCTCAAATCCTATTGGGGCGGACAGGCACTCGTAGCCGTAAAGGCCCGAGAGAACCAATTAAAAAACTTATACTTCCCATGCAACTAAAAATTCTGACAAACATGATATGATCGATGAGAATAATTACATATGCAAACACAAACTGATATATACAATACTTGGCCGTTGGGGACACCACATCTAAAGACAAAACACTACAATAACTTTACATTAGTCTACAAAGCCTCTAAAAGATACATAGACTTAGTTAGGGTCGGGACAAACCCCCGCCCTACTCTTGACTTACTGTACAATACCAAAATATATGGAACAGACTCGAAAAGCACTGAATCAACCTGGAGCTCACCAATAGTCCCTGAAAAGCCTGCGCTCCTACTAGTGAGTTGTATGAGCTGAAGTGCCTGTGCCTGCAGCATGAAATGCAGGTCCCCCGTGAGGGACGTCAGTACAAAAATATGTACTGAATATGTCAGGCAGAAGGTAACAACACACTTGATATAAAAATTCAATAGAAATCTGATACATGTGTATAAGTAGTACTAGTAGACCACCTTTATAAATACTTGTGGGACGATGTACATTTCATTCTTTTCTTCGTTTTACCTTCTTACTTCATAATCTTTGTAAGCCATATAATGCAAATGACCAGCTGATCAGTGATAAATAGATAAATTAGGATTGGCCCATGCTAGGCTTATGCCCCTGAGCTGCCACCTACATATAAAGATTGGGATCGGCCCATGCTAAGCTTATGCCCCTGAGCTACCACCCACAAATAAAGGTATCGAGATCGGCCCATGCTAGGCAAACGCCCCTGAGTTTCCACTTGTCATTTTAAAGATTTGCATTACTTAGTTTATTTAGCCTTTGAGATTGTTACTTTGGTGGTCATCACATTATGGTACCTTGAACCAGTAATACGCTAATAAGAGACATGTAAATAGACACTTAATGCAACAACAATGAGGTAGGGAGCTGTTGGCACACAAATAAAGTGTTTAGGAGCTGAAATAACACATGGGTCTTATTTGAACAAACAGAGAACTCCTGAAATTTTCCAGTGAAGATAGACGTGCAAATTTAATAATAAGCACGTATTGAGGTGTTCTAATGCATTAGAGAGTTGGAACAAGGTCATTGGATACATGGAGTGTAATGTGCTGCCATTATGTATCACTTTGTTGTAGGATAACCTCAGAAACTTGCTTGATGGAACAATTGTACGATTTCATGCCAAAGAGTGTGAAATAGAGTATGCCTTACATACCTAGTTATTTGACTCCGAAACTAACCCAACTTGACTTCCCACCTTTTAAATTACTTATCTACAATAGAATATATGGTAAAATAGTATTAGTAACCAATAAACATATTTGAGATACTTAATTTCACCCAAAACAGTAACCGGGCAGCAACTATTAATCTATCAAACAAGGGTGTTATTTTAACCCTTTTTTTCCTCCAATTACACCCACATACCATATAGGTTCTTATAAGGTTCACCAAAACCACCTCGACTTCATTACACATTCCAAACAATACGCAAAATAGATTGGACAGCAAACATTCGTTCGGTGGTGTATCACCACATCTTTCTTCTATAATTCATTACAAACTCATCACACCTTTATCCAACTTCAACCTGGCAGCCCATAACATATACATACAAAACAGTCCGCAAAACAGTCCCAAATCCCTTTTATTGTAGCAATCAATTATTGAACTCATTATCTCTTGAGTTCTCAATAACAAGACATCCACAATCCCCTCTCAAATTCATATATAAGAAAAAAAAAATGGAGCAGTCACCTTACCTCAATTCAGCAACTTATTCTCTTAATTGAACTCTTCAAGAGCTTGAACTTTCCTTCACACTTAAACCAAAGAAGAAGAAAAAAAGTTCCTCAATAACAAGGAAACGTGAACAAACAGCTTGTTCTATAATAAGCCATACACTTATAGTCAAACACTTATAACTTATTTTCCTAATCTTCCATGAGATAATTAAACAAAACCTTAAGTGTTTTTCACTTACCTTGGGCTGCAAAGGTGAGGGTTTCTTCAAGAACCCTAGAAGGAAAAATAGGGCTACTTTTCTTGTTGTTTTAGAGAGAATAGAGAGATTTGCTGAAATATAATCCTTTTTTGTGACTTAAAAGTGAAGTAAAATGATCAGCAACTTGTCCTTTTAACGGCTCTATCTTGTCCACCTCCTTAGCTACATTTTGGACCATAAAATTGGTCAAATTGGTCCAAGTAGGTGATGCACCTACTTAAGGGTTCAAGATGGATGAATTTTCAAAGTAGGTGATGCACCTACTTCCTTAAATTCTTATTTTGGGCTTAAATAACTTGGGCCTTTGGCAGATTGGTGTGTTGGGCCACTTATCCATTTTCTTTCTTCTTTTGTTCAATTTGGCCCAAATGAGTATATTAACATAGACCCAAATCTGATCCATAGCAATGGGTCCATTAATTTGGTCCAAAAAACTTAAGTAGGTGACTCACCTACTAGCTTAAATAAGTCAAGCAAGTACCTCAATATTTTGCTCCATTTTCAGCTCCTAATCCCTTTAATAGAACCTTCAACTTATACACACTTGGTCACTTTAAACTTTAGATTCAAATACTAGCTTAAGATTCCAAGTTTAAATAGTTATCTTAACGTTAACTTAGTCACATCACATTAAACTGTACAGGCAGCATCTATAATTCCATCTATACCATTAATACTTGCATAACAATTCTCATACATTATATATATCAAAAGGCTATACCAAGTTCCATATAATTAGAACAAGTACAAGCAAAATACGGGATGTTACACCCTTCCCCCCTTAGGAACATTCGTCCTCGAATGTTAGCATAACTGTCCAACTGATACGGTTGGGGCAGCCTCCACAGGTACACGTCCTTTCACACGAAGCCAAGCTCGGGAATTACAAAAACTCCAAGCTTTGTTCATGCAAATGGCCGTGTGTGAGTTGGTGATTGAACCAACCAAGGACCTAAACGTTTTTATGTGTGAAGAGAGGTCTTAATGTGTAATAAACTACTCTCCAAGGTTGGCACAAGAAGCAAGGGCGGATGGGTCATTTTACCCCTTTTGTTTGTAGTATAAATAGAACATGTTAGAGAGTTATTCCTTAGTTTTTGAATGCTGATTTTGTAACCTAAAAACACTAAACATTTCGGCTCTCTCTTCCACTCTTAGAAGCCGTCCCTATTATCTCACAAGTAGAGGGATACTTGTGTTGTCTCTTTGGCTAGAAACAAGGGTTTTGAGGTCATTGAGTGCCTCTTGGTCCTCGTAATAACTTGGTGTTTATATTCATTAGACTTAGGGTCCTCTCTTGATGTTAGGGTTCTTAGTTTCTTGAATGTTATATGTCAAGTTATCTATCTTTCTTTATCTTGTTGTTGTTGTTGATTTTGTTATCTTAAAGTCTAGTGAAGCCGTGTGGGGCTCTTTTCGATTCACTAGCATTGTTATCTATCTTGTTGTTCTTGTGTTGTTGGACTGAAAAACCGAAACTTAAACTTGTTGTTCTTGTGTTGTTGGACTGAAATCCGAGCCTACTTGAAGCTCTTGGTATTGTTGGTTTGATTTTGTATCATTTGGTATCAAAGCGAGACCGGTTGTGTTCCAACATAACCCATCTTGGGCTAGTTCACGGCTTAAACAAACAACACCAAAAAGAAATTCTGAAAATCTGTCCATTAAAAGTTGAAACCAAGAATGATGTTGTATGTTTAGATCTAGGTGTTATTTTGCTTGTTTAGTGAGTTTCTAGTGTTGGTTTCTTTCTCACCAACACTAAGGTGTCTAGATCCAAAAGTTGAGCTTGAAAACTTGAACATTGTGTAGTGACTTGAAGTGGCCGAAAGTTGTATGTTGTTGATAACCAAAAGAAAAATCGGTGGTTGTGTGTTTATGTGCTAAAGAAGTTGATGAAGTTTGTTGAGGTGTTCATCTTTTGAACTTGTTCATCTTGTTCATCTTGTTGTGTGCTCAAGTTGTAAGACAAGCTATAAAGTTGTTGTGAAAGACTTGCACCCATCACCTTCTAGTCTTGTCAATCACTTTTCCCTAATTCAAGGAGCCTTGTTTTGTGGGATTAGTCAACCAAACCTCACTTTCTTGAGTTTGAAAAGGGTGAAATACTACAAGATTTTACTTTTCCCACCAAAACACTTTGCAAACTATAACAAGTTGTGTGAATATTAACACACAAAAAAAAAAAAAAAAAAAAAGAACGTGTGGAACCATTGCATGCTGCCACGTCACTATAAGCTCAACTTAGGATATTCTTTGGTTGCTAATTGTTGATCCTTGGTTTCCCTTACTTGGTCCTAGAACTAATTAACAAACTAGTACATTCCTACTAGGTTGTCAACAAGTTCCTTGAACCGTTTGTTCGTGTCAACGATTATTTGAGTGCTTTTATTCGTTTGAATGAATTGCTGATTTTTGACTCTAGTCCGGCAAGAATTCTTTGAGTCTTCAAACAAGAATCCATTCCGGATAAGAGCTTACTCATACCTTAAAAATTTCACGGTTACTAGCCAATTATACAACACTTGTGGAACACGAACTTGTGGTGAACTAAAGCGGATAATATCTTGACAATGGAAGGAGCTACGTCTCATAATGTGGATACTAATGCCCTTGATTCTATGAGGGTCACTCTTGAGGCCGTTACCCGGACACTTGAAAGGTTGAATTCGGAATTTGGGGCCGTGAGAGGGGACTTGGCAGCAATAAAGGGGGAAGTGTCGACTATTAGTGGGAGATTAGAACAAGTGGAGAGTCAAAGGAACTCTCGTCCTTCTACTCCTCTACATGTATCTACCAATGGTCATGATAGGACCTCCTCCGCAACCATCACCCCCGAAACAGTCCACCAAATGCTAAATGCACCCCAAGCTCCACTAAATACCGCAAGCCAAACTACCTATTTTCCTCCAAACCGAGACCCCACTAGACCACTATATTTCCAAGCCCCTCCAATTCCACAAGAGGGATTTGGACGCCAAGTACCTCCACTAAATCCGAACCCTCCATTCCAAGCTCCATTAACCCAAAGACCGTAAATTCCAAATCCTCCGAATCAAAACGGCCAAGGCCGACCAGCTCACTTTGAAAGATACGGTAGAGAGGAGTATGAAGGAGATGGAGCCTTTGATGATGCTTATATGAGGGAGGAGGAGTTAAGAGGGGGTCGAGGAGAACCTAGGAGATACCGGGGGTATGGAGATAGGGGAAACCGACACCAAGAGAGAGACGTAGGCATCAACACCATCAAGTTGAGCCTACCCATCTTTAAGGGTGAAAGTGACCCCGAGACCTACTTAACTTGGGAATCGGCTTGTGACAAAGTTTTCCAAGTTAATGACATCTCGGAAGAAAAGAAGAGTTGCTACGCTATAGCTCACCTCGAGGGCTATGCTAACACTTGGTGGGAGTATGTTAAATGATTTGGTAATGAATTAGTTGATGGGCAGCCACCACCTTGGTATCGGTTGAGGTATTTGATGAGACAACGATACCTTCCCGAGAGATATCGTCATGAGTTGCTTGCTAGATTATATGGCTTGCGGCAAGGAGGCAAGAGTGTGATGGCCTATTTTGACGAGTTCCAACAACTCATGTTGAAACTTGATCATCGTGGGGAGCAAATCAGTCACGACATCATCCGGTTCAAGTGTGGGTTGAACAAAGAGATCTCCACTCATTTGACTCTTCACCGGTTTAAAACCATTGACGGTATATTCCAAGCGGCCCTTGAGATTGAAAGGGAACTTAAGGAGAGATCATCCTTCAAGGCAAGGGTACAAACCCCCTCGGGTTGGCCCAAAAACAAGGACCAACCCACCCCTACGAAGCTGCCCGAGTCCAAAACAGTCCCTAAATTCCCTCCGAAACCGGAGGCTCACAAATATCCTAACCCAAAGGGGTTCCAATGCTTCAAGTGCCAAGGTTGGGGGCATAAGGCCAATGAATGTCCGAACCGGCGCAATGTGATCCTACGAGAAGGGAAAGTGTACTACCTTAGTGAGGAGGTGGTTTCCGAAAGGGGGGAGGATGAGGCCGAGCCTCAAGATAGAGAGGGAGCTGAAAATGGGCCGGATGATGATGAATTAGATGGTAGTGAAGATGTCTATCCACAAGAAGGGGAGTGTGTGGTTCCAAACTTTGTGGTTAGACGTGTCATGATTAGTAAGGCGATAGATGACCCGAGTCAAAGGGAAAATCTATTCCATACTAAGTGTCTTGTAAAGGGGAGTGTGTGCACCTTGGTGATTGATAGTGGTAGTTGTACAAATGTTGCGAGCCATGCTATGGTAAATTTCTTGAAGCTACCAACTACACTACACACTAGTCCTTACAAGCTACAATGGTTGAACGATTGTGGTGAATTAAAGGTCACAAGACAATGTGTGATTCGGTTTAAGGTGGGAAACTACCACGATGAAGTGCTTTGTGACGTGATCCCAATGCAAGCATGTCACTTGTTGTTAGGTAGACCATGGCAATATGATAGGTCTACTAAACATGATGGGAGGTCCAACCGGTATACGCTTGAGAAGGATGGCCGAAAGGTCACACTTCATCCTCTTTCACCCTCCCAAGTAAATGAGTGGCATCAAAAGATGAGAGAGTTGAAGGGAAAGGGGAAGGAATCCGGAAAGGGAGAAAAGGGGGGGAATGCCGTAGGTGAGGAAGTAGGGACATCCGAGGCTGTCCCAACGACAAGGGAGATGGAAAACGTAGTGATGTTGGCTAGGAGGAAAGAACTCTTCGTGGACCATGATGAAAACAAGCCGATGTTACTTTTGGCCCATTGTTTTAATACTAACCCCACTAATTCTTCCATTTCCCCTTTGATTTCTTGTGTGTTGCAGGAGTATGAAGATGTATTTCCTCAAGAACTTCCGCAAGGATTGCCCCCACTTCGGGGAATTGAGCACCAAATTGATTTGGTGCCGGGTTCACAACTTCCAAACAAACCGGCCTATAGGAGCAATCCCATGGACACTAAGGAGCTTGAAAGACAAGTTGAGGAGCTTCTCAACAAGGGATACATCAAGGAAAGCATGAGTCCGTGTGCTGTTCCGGTGCTTTTGGTACCGAAGAAGGACGGAACTTGGCGCATGTGCGTCGATTGTAGAGCCATCAACAAAATCACTATAAGGTATCGTCATCCAATCCCTAGACTAGATGATATGTTAGATGAGCTCCACGGATCTTGTTTGTTTTCTAAAGTGGACCTTAGGAGTGGCTATCACCAAATTCGCATGCAACCCAGTGATGAGTGGAAGACCGCATTCAAGACCAAATTCGGTCTATATGAGTGGCTGGTCATGCCCTTCGGCCTTACCAATGCTCCTAGCACCTTTATGAGGCTAATGAATCATGTAATGAAGCCTTATATTGGAAAGGAGAAGCCTTACTAATGCTCCTAGCACCGAAAGGAGAAGCTGTATGCCAACATGGAGAAGTGTTCTTTTGGTGTTGATAAGTTTATATTCTTGGGTTTTGTCGTGAGCTCAAGGGGTGTGGAAGTGGACGATTCCAAGATAGACTCTATTCGAAGTTGGCCGATCCCTAAAACTATTGGAGAAATCCGAAGTTTCCACGGGTTGGCAAGCTTTTATAGGAGGTTTGTCAAAGGATTTAGTCCCATAGCAGCCCCCTTGACCGAGGTAATTAGAAAGGACGGACCCTTTAAATGGGGTGATGAGCAGGCTAGGGCTTTTGAGGCCTTGAAAGCTACGCTCATCTCTGCGCCTTTATTGCAATTGCCCGATTTTGATAAGATGTTTGAAGTAGAGTGTGATGCTAGTAAGGTTGGCATCGGGGCTGTTTTGATGCAAGAAGGTAAGCCCGTTGCTTATTTCAGTGAAAAGCTCAAAGGGGCAACTCTTAATTACTCAACTTATGATTTGGAGTTGTACGCCCTTGTCAGAGCTTTGGGAAATTGGCAACATTACTTGTGGCCTAAGGAGTTTGTGATACGAACGGATCATGAGTCGTTGAAACACCTTAAGAGCCAAGACAAGTTGAATAGGCGTCATGCTAAGTGGATTGAGTTCATCGAGACTTTCCCTTATGTAATTCATTACAAAAGGGGAAAGGAAAATGTTGTTGCCGATGCCTTGTCTAGGAAGCATGTGCTTTTTGCTACCTTGTCTTCGAAATTGATGGGTTTTGAGAGCTTGCGGTTGTTGTATCCCGAGGATCCTACCTTTGCTCCTATTTTTAGGGAATGCGAAGAGTGGGGAAGGGACCGTTGGCTTAAGGAGAATGACCATTCCTCCTACTCTCGGTTCGATGGGTATTTGTTCAAAGGGAGGAGGTTGTGTGTTCCTTCTAGTTCTTGGAGGGAATTATTTGTGAGGGAGGCCCATGACGGAGGCCTCATGGGGCACTTTGGGGTAGACAAGACCCTCGGAATCTTAGAGGAGAACTTTTATTGGCCCAAAATGCGCAAAGACGTCACTAAAATTTGTAGTCAATGTGTGGCCTGCCGGAGTGCGAAATCTCGTCTCCTACCACCTCAAGGATTATACACCCCACTCCCTACTCCCCTTATACCTTGGTTGGACATTTCTATGGATTTTGTTTTGGGGCTGCCAAGGACTAGAAAGGGCCGAGATAGCATTTTTGTTATTGTTGATAGATTCTCTAAAATGGCTCATTTTATTCCATGTGCTAAAACCGAGAATGCTCGTAGTGTAGCTTCATTATTTGTTGAACATGTTGTAAAGCTTCACGGGGTACCGAGGACTATTGTGAGCGATAGGGACTCCAAGTTCCTAAGTCTCTTTTGGAAGTCCATGTGGGGTAGGCTTGGAACGAAGTTACTTTTCTTCACGTCTTGCCACCCACAAACCGATGGCCAAACGGAGGTAGTAAATAGAACCTTAGGGTCTATGCTACGTTCTATGGTTAAAGGTAAACTGACTTCATGGGAAGATCACCTACCCTTGGTGGAATTTGCATACAACCGGGTAATACATTCGAGCACGGGAATGACTCCCTTTGAATGTGTTTACGGCCTGAATCCCCTTACCCCTTTAGATCTCACTCCTTTGTCTACTGATCTCATGACCAGCTTAGATGGAAATAAAAGAGCCGAGGCAATGAAGAAAATGCATGAGACGGTGCGGATCAAGCTTGAAAAGAAGAACCAAGAGGTTGCAAAAAGGGTAAACAAAGGGAGAAGAAGGCTTGTGCTTGAACCCGGAGATTGGGTGTGGGTGCATCTTCGAAAGGATCGGTTTCCAGCTCAAAGGAAGTCCAAATTGCTGCCAAGGGGTGATGGTCCTTTCCAAGTACTTGAGAGAATCAATGACAACGCCTACAAGATTGACCTTCCACCGGAATATCAAGTGCACAACACTTTCAACGTTGGTGATCTCTCCCTCGTGGATGCGGTTGAAGATGACCAAATGCTGAATTTGAGGTCAAATTACTCTCAAGATGGAGAGGATGATACGGTTGGGGCAGCCTCCACAGGTACACGGCCTTTCACACGAAGCCAAGCTCGGGAATTACAAAAACTCCAAGCTTTGTTCATGCAAATGGCCGTGTGTGAGTTGGTGATTGAACCAACCAAGGACCTAAACGTTTTTATGTGTGAAGAGAGGTCTTAATGTGTAATAAACTACTCTCCAAGGTTGGCACAAGAAGCAAGGGCGGATGGGTCATTTTACCCTTTTTGTTTGTAGTATAAATAGAACATGTTAGAGAGTTATTCCTTAGTTTTTGAATGCTGATTTTGTAACCTAAAAACACTAAACATTTCGGCTCTCTCTTCCACTCTTAGAAGCCGTCCCTATTATCTCACAAGTAGAGGGATACTTGTGTTGTCTCTTTGGCTAGAAACAAGGGTTTTGAGGTCGTTGAGTGCCTCTTGGTCCTCGTAAGAACTTGGTGTTTATATTCATTAGACTTAGGGTCCTCTCTTGATGTTAGGGTTCTTAGTTTCTTGAATGTTATATGTCAAGTTATCTATCTTTCTTTATCTTGTTGTTGTTGTTGATTTTGTTATCTTAAAGTCTAGTGAAGCCGTGTGGGGCTCTTTTCGATTCACTAGCATTGTTATCTATCTTGTTGTTCTTGTGTTGTTGGACTGAAAAACCGAAACTTAAACTTGTTGTTCTTGTGTTGTTGGACTGAAATCCGAGCCTACTTGAAGCTCTTGGTGTTGTTGGTTTGATTTTGTATCACCAACCAAAACAGGTTCAAGCCTAAGTTTAATACCCCTAGACCATTTCCAGTCTTCATACCACAATATAGCCTCCCCTTTGAATCTATATTCTGCTACCTCAACTGTCTCTTTACCCGACACATGCATGACATCTAAAATTCTTTGGATTTGATCAATAAAGTCTTGTGGGTCTTCAGTAAGATCTGATCCGGTGAATGTGGGAGGATTGATACAAGAATTACAAGGACAACACAAAACACACTTCAAAATCAGTCCACAAGATCAAAGATCTGAGGACCCTTGTAAAGACCACACTCGGATTCAACAAACAACAACAAAAACACAATGTATTGATGTGTTTACCACCTAAAAAAAACTAACAACAAACTATGTTAACAACAACAAGATGAAGAACAACAAAAATGGAACAAGAAAAACAAGTCACGTATTTGAATTACAAGAACACAAACAAACGATTACAACATAAACAAAATGGATAGATAGTTAGACCTTGGTTGGTATAAACTTAAGAATCCAAGAATATGGTAATCTTGGATCCTTAACACTACACACAACAGTTAACCTAACTCCTACGTTGACACAAGAGAAACTTTACCTCCTCTAAACACCAACGTCTCAAGCCAACATTGCAACACAAGTGATAGCCACACTTGTTGCCCTCATTTCGGTGTGCTGGCTATTCCAAGCCCTACAACTAAAGGTGTTTCATGTTCCAAGTCTTACATCAATGAACAACTAATGAGAAAAAGACCTAAAATATTCTATTTATATTCTATTACAAGACAAGGCAAAATAACAACAATGCCCTTAAAGGGTGGGGTGGCCATGGAGTGCATTTGGACCCAATGAAGTGACCAAAATACCCTTAATGAAGATGACCAAATAATGAACCATTAAGTGTTGTCCAAAATCGTGAGTCCTTAAGTCTTCCATTCTCCAAGCAATCTTCCACACACGACCTTGCTTGTGCTCAAAACGGGTCTTCCTTGCATATTCTTGTGCCCTCGGGGTGACCAAGTCTTGAGCCTTTAAATGATGACCTCCAATCATGTCTTCAAAAATTAATGTGTCCATTTGATTTGTATCAAGGATCCAATTTAAGAAAATCCTGCATCCGTAGGCTAGTTGCCCTATCTGTACCACTAGAACCCGTGGTTGGAATGCCTGGTCCTTGAGCTTGTCCAGAAACTATACGATCCAACAATTGTACCGCATTCCTTAGATCTTGGTCAGTAGCATTAATAGGTGGTTTCTGAGGATACGGTTCTTCTCCTTCTTAGCTCTTCTAGAGAGGGAGAAGTAGAAGAAGCCTGGGATATAAACTCAGCTTGAGCCTCGCTTTGATTAGCTTATATCTAGGTGGTGACTTGCTGGTCCCTTCTCCGGCAGCCACATCCTTTCGCTTACCTGTATTCTTACTCCTTCTTGTAACCGGCATCTTTACTATAATAAGAGGAAAAAAAATAGGTTCACTAGTTAAATATGACCTCACCTACAACATGGGCTCTATTGCACGATCTAAGATATGAAGAAAAAGAGACAACCCCTAAATGACCATAGCCTCTTGCTTATAGATATGGTGCACAACACACCCGTAAGCAAGACTCTACGTAGATACGTCTTTGTAGACTCCCTAGGATGAACTGCTATAATACCACTTTTGTCACGCCTCAAATCCTATTGGGGCGGATAGGCACTCGTAGCCGTAAAGGCCTGAGAGAACCAATTCAAAAACTTGTACTTCCCATACATGTAACTATAACAACTAAAGGTTCTGACAAACATGTTATTATCTATCGATGAGAATAATTACATATGCAAACACAAACTGATATATACAATAATTGGCCGTTGGGGCCACCACATCTAATGATACGGGACAAACAAGAGAACACAAAACAACTCCAAAACAGTCCACTAATCTTAAGGATTTGAGGACCTTTTTGAATACCACTCTCGGATTCGCTATCAACAACACAATAACAAGATAAAGAGGTGTGTTTTCAACACCAAAACAGCCACAATATAAGATGAACAAGATGAACACAGTGGTTACAAAATTCGGATTCAACAAGTCACAAAAACAGTCCACTATGAATCTACAAAGTGCAATAAGATAAAGATAGGTAGATAGACCAAATGAGGGAATAATATTAACAACCCAAGACTTGTTACACTCTTGGACCTTTAATACTACACACAACACAAACCTATCTCTTACGTTGGTACAAGAGTGACCTCAATCTCCCAAGCATCCAACGTTTCAAAGCTTGAATCCAACACGAGTGATTCCACACTCAAGTTGATTTCCCTAGTTACAAGTTTCAGATTTGTGGTCTTCTCTCCTTAGAGAGAAAATGTTTTTAAGTGTTATACAACATCCATATTCAGCAAAGTCTACCTAACAAATGACCTAAAAGGTTCCTTATATAGTAGTTTACAAACAAGGTGTGAAATGTCCAAAATGACCCCTTAGTCTCAATTCTTAAAGTGGGATTCCTTGGAGAGCATTATATGGACGGTTTTGGACCATTTTTAAGTCCTCATTTGCACTTCACTTTCACACTCCAAGTCTCGGGTTCAATACATCTCACAAACATGCAACCTCGTGGTCGTACCCGTATTATCCTCCCCTTCTTGAAAAGGATTCGACCTAGAATCCATGCCTTGCAAAATCAAGTGAAGACAAACAAGAACACATCCTCATGACATGAGGGTTAGGGTTAGCAAAATACACATATCAATATGCCATGCCGAGGTGGAACAAACTTGAAGTACATCCATGGATCCTTTGTGTTGAACATAAAAAACTTAGTACAAATGTCACAAAAGAAGTGGCTATGACGAACATCAATAAATAATAAGCATGTGCTGAGACAACTCCTACCATACCCTAAGATGGTACTGGGATCGAATGGGAGAAGTAGCCATGGACATGGGTTTCGGCCACTCTCACTTTCCCCTAAGGTGTTGTCCTCAAAATTACGCATACCCTCTAGATCATTAGTGGAAATATCATAAGCACAAAGAGGGTAGAGAAAGGTGTCACACAAGCTAACTTCAGCTATGGTGTCCGTATGCATGTACTCACTAGCTTCAAGTCCATCACCACTAGTATGCTCAACATAGGGAACACATAAAGAAGAAGTAGATGGAATTTCTAAGCATGCACCACCTTTTATTTCAAGAGAATAATCCCCACATAGATATAAATCACCATGGGCAGCAAAAGAATCATTCACAAAAACATTCTTACAAGAACAATCACATTTCGGGTTTCCCAAGAAATCAAGCAAATCATGGTCATCTTCACCCGATTGACTATTCCTTTTCAAGACTACACATTCCCTACCCTTAAGAGTACTCTCATCTTCCAAGAAGAGATTTCCATCTTGAGGAGGAATGTTGTCACACCATAGTGGGTTAGCATATAGGCTATAGCTTTCAAGACAAGTCATGCCGTCAACATCACTTGCACCACTAGGTTCATTAGGAGTAAATAAACTATCTTCAAACAAGACATTGTGCCTAAAGAGTGAATTATCTAACCCGCAGATAGATTTGGAACTTTCACTCTCTAAGGAATCATTATCAAGTTTCAAAGATATGTCAAGCACATGATTAACCCTATGAGCCAAACAAACATTAGCATCTTTACAACAACATAGGCTCATAGGTTCACTCATTTTTCCTTTGCCAACATCTTTAAATCCTTCACTCACTTGAGATTCATTAATCACATCACACATATCCTCAAGTGGTGGGCAAGTTTTACTCACAAGTTGGGCAACAACTTCCTCCAGGAAGCTCTCAACGCAAGGTACTTGGACAATTGGATTTTGTGGGTATAGTTTGGGTAGCAATTGGCGTACAATTTCAATGTGCCGTTTCATATCTTCATTATTGTCATTGATACGATCACATGAGGCATTGAAATTATGGGCAGCCATTGTACCTAACAAAAAGACACAACAAACAAAGAAAACAAACAAACTTGTTAGATAAAAATGTCTCACCACACTCTCACTCTCGGTTTTACCTTGCACTTGGTTTCATAAGTGTTGAAAGTCGGCTTGTACTTCGTGAGTGATTGAGAGTCGAGTCTACTCTTGTCCCGGAATGGATTTTTGTTTGAAACTCAAACGAAATCTTGTAGGACTTGAGTCAAGAACTAACAACGAATTCAAAAAGCTAAAAGTACACAACAAACGTAAACACGAACAAACGGACACAAAACTAACTTACAAGCTAGTAGGAGATTACTAGGTTGTCAATTAGTGTTCGAACCAACAAACGAACTAAGAGACAATAAAATGAAACTAAGAAATCTAAAATTTGAGCCAAAATTTGATGCATGAACAGTAACTTGATGACATGGCAGCCACGTATTGGTCTCGGTCCCACACAACTTTTGTTGTCCAATTTCAAGTCTTGGTCAATTTTTCAATTTGGACTTTGGTGGAATTTGTTTAAGGAGGGAAATTCAAACAAGTCTTGGAGCCCTTTTCAATTTCAAGTTTTCAAGACTTGACTTTATTGTACTTCTTCTTAAACACATGGATCCTTAAATCATGGAAAAGTGTTGGAAAGTGGTTGAGACTTGATTGATAGGTCTTTGTTGGTTGTAGTGTCTTTCAAGACTAACAAATAAAACACCCTTTTCCTTCAACTTTTTAGATTTAACATTCACTTTATCTTCAACAATATATGAAGGTGGTGATGAACATCAACAACAACAACAACAACACCAAGAACTACAACAATAATCTCCAAGAACACCAACAATTTTCACACGGCCACTCCCAAATTCCACAATAACAATATCTCCAACACTTGGCCAAGACAACTACACCTTTAACAAAATGGTTCTCAATCCACCAATTAACAACAATATAACGTGGCCAAGCTTATAACAACAACAAGATGAAATCCACAAGGCCAAAAAAGTCCACCACAACAATGTTCAACAACAAATCGTCCAAGTCCAAGTTCACGTAAACAACACCAACAATGTAAGCTCAAACTTAGATTTAACTAAAGAGTGTTAGAGATGAAGAAAACTAACACTAGAAACAACAAAACAAGTAAAAATCTCATCCAAGACACAACAATAACACAATTTCGGCCAAGAACACAAAATGGACAGATTTGCTTCTTTTTTATTTTTCAGTTTTTAACACTTTTTTTTTTGAATTTTCTAACAAGAAAGCCCAAGATTGATCTTGTAGGAACAATATCAAGCCATGCTTTGATACCAAATGTTACAGGACAAACAAGAGAACACAAAACGACTCCAAAACAGTCCACTAATCTTAAGGATTTGAGGACCCTTTTGAAGACCACTCTCGGATTCGCTATCAACAACACAATAACAAGATAAAGAGGTGTGTTTTCAAAACCAAAACAGCCACAATATAAGATGAACAAGATGAACACAATGGTTACAAAATTTGGATTCAACAAGTCACAAAAACAGTCCACTATGAATCTACAAAGAGCAATAAGATAAAGATAGGTAGATAGACCAAATGAGGAAATAATATTAACAACCCAAGACTTGTTACACTCTTGGACCTTTAATACTACATACAACACAAACCTATCTCTTACGTTGGTACAAGAGTGACCTCGATCTCCCAAGCATCCAACATTTCAAAGCTTGAATCCAACACGAGTGATTCCACACTCAAGTTGATTTCCCTAGTTACAAGTTTCAGATTTGTGGTCTTCTCTCCTTAGAGAGGAAATGTTTCTAAGTTTTATACAACATCCATATTCAGCAAAGTCTGCCTAACAAATGACCTAAAAGGTTCCTTATATAGTAGTTTACAAACAAGGTGTGAAATGTCCAAAATGGCCCCTTAGTCTCAAGACTTCAAGTGGGATTCCTTGGAGAGCATTATATGGACGGTTTTGGACCATTTTTAAGTCCTCATTTGCACTTCACTTTCACACTCCAAGTCTCAGGTTCAATACATCTCACAAACATGCATCCTCGTGGTCGTACCCGTATCATCTAAAGACAAAACACTACCATAACTTTACATTAGTCTACAAAGCCTCTAAAAGATACATAGACTTAGTTAGGGTCGGGACAAACCCCCGCCCTACTCTTGACTTACTGTACAATACCAAAATATACGGAACAGACTTGGAAAGCCCCGAATCAACCTAGAGCTCACCAATAGTCCTTGAAAAGCCTGTGCACCTATGATACGGTTGGGGCAGCCTCCACAGGTACACGGCCTTTCACACGAAGCCAAGCTCGGGAATTACAAGAACTCCAAGCTTTGTTCATGCAAATGGCCGTGTGTGAGTTGGTGATTGAACCAACCAAGGACCTAAACGTTTTTATGTGTGAAGAGAGGTCTTAATGTGTAATAAACTACTCTTCAAGGTTGGCACAAGAAGCAAGGGCGGATGGGTCATTTTACCCCTTTTGTTTGTAGTATAAATAGAACATGTTGGAGAGTTATTCCTTAGTTTTTGAATGCTGATTTTGTAACCTAAAAACACTAAACATTTCGTCTCTCTTCCACTCTTAGAAGCCGTCCCTATTATCTCACAAGTAGAGGGATACTTGTGTTGTCTCTTTGGCTAGAAACAAGGGTTTTGAGGTCGTTGAGTGCCTCTTGGTCCTCGTAAGAACTTGGTGTTTATATTCATTAGACTTAGGGTCCTCTCTTGATATAGGGTTCTTAGTTTCTTGAATGTTATATGTCAAGTTATCTATCTTTCTTTATCTTGTTGTTGTTGTTGATTTTGTTATCTTAAAGTCTAGTGAAGCCGTGTGGGGCTCTTTTCGATTCACTAGCATTGTTATCTATCTTGTTGTTCTTGTGTTGTTGGACTGAAAAACCGAAACTTAAACTTGTTGTTCTTGTGTTGTTGGACTGAAATCCGAGCCTACTTGAAGCTCTTGGTGTTGTTGGTTTGATTTCGTATCATTTGGTATCAAAGCGAGACCGGTTGTGTTCCAACATAACCCATCTTGGGCTAGTTCACGGCTTAAACAAACAACACCAAAAAGAAATTCTGAAAATCTGTCCATTAAAAGTTGAAACCGAGAATGATGTTGTATGTTTAGATCTAGGTGTTATTTTGCTTGTTTAGTGAGTTTCTAGTGTTGGTTTCTTTCTCACCAACACTAAGGTGTCTAGATCCAAAAGTTGAGCTTGAAAACTTGAACATTGTTGTAGTGACTTGAAGTGGCCAAAAGTTGTGTGTTGTTGATAACCAAAAGAAAAATCGGTGGTTGTGTGTTTATGTGCTAAAGAAGTTGATGAAGTTTGTTGAGGTGTTCATCTTTTGAACTTGTTCATCTTGTTCATCTTGTTGTGTGCTCAAGTTGTAAGACAAGCTATAAAGTTGTTGTGAAAGACTTGCACCCATCACCTTCTAGTCTTGTCAATCACTTTTCCCTAATTCAAGGAGCCTTGTTTTGTGGGATTAGTCAACCAAACCTCACTTTCTTGAGTTTGAAAAGGGTGAAATACTACAAGATTTTATTTTTCCCACCAAAAACACTTTGGAAACTATAACAAGTTGTGTGAATATTAACAAAAAAAAAAAAAGGAGAAGAAGAACGTGTGGAACCATTGCATGCTGCCACGTCACTATAAGCTCAACTTAGGATATTCTTTGGTTGCTAATTGTTGTTCCTTGGTTTCCCTTACTTGGTCCTAGAACTAATTAACAAACTAGTGCATTCCTACTAGGTTGTCAACTAGTTCCTTGAACCGTTTGTTCGTGTCAACGATTATTTGAGTACTTTTATTCATTTGAATGAATTGCTGATTTTTTACTCTAGTCCGGCAAGAATTCTTTGAGTCTTCAAACAAGAATCCATTCCGGATAAGAGCTTACTCATACCTTAAAAATTTCACGGTTACTAGCCAATTATACAACACTTGTGGAACACGAACTTGTGGTGAACTAAAGCGGATAATACCTTGATAATGGAAGGAGCTACGTCTCATAATGTGGATACTAATGCCCTTGATTCTATGAGGGTCACTCTTGAGGCCGTTACCCGGACACTTGAAAGGTTGAATTCAGAATTTGGGGCCGTGAGAGGGGACTTGGCAGCAATAAAGGGGGAAGTGTCGACTATTAGTGGGAGATTAGAACAAGTGGAGAGTCAAAGGAACTCTCGTCCTTCTACTCCTCTACATGTATCTACCAATGGTCATGATAGGACCTCCTCCGCAACCATCACCCCCGAAACAGTCCACCAAATGCTAAATGCACCCCAAGCTCCACTAAATACCGCAAGCCAAACTACCTATTTTCCTCCAAACCGAGACCCCACTAGACCACTACATTTCCAAGCCCCTCCAATTCCACAAGAGGGATTTGGACGCCAAGTACCTCCACTAAATCCGAACCCTCCATTCCAAGCTCCATTAACCCAAAGGCCGCAAATTCCAAATCCTCCGAATCAAAATGGCCAAGGCCGACCAGCCCACTTTGAAGGATATGGTAGAGAGGAGTACGAAGGAGATGGAGCCTTTGATGATGCTTATATGAGGGAGGAGGAGTTAAGAGGGGGTCGAGGAGAACCTAGGAGATACCGGGGGTATGGAGATAGGGGAAACCGACACCAAGAGAGAGACGTAGGCATCAACACCATCAAGTTGAGCCTACCCATCTTTAAGGGTGAAAGTGACCCCGAGACTTACTTAACTTGGGAATCGGCTTGTGAAAAAGTTTTCCAAGTTAATGACATCTCGGAAGAAAAGAAGAGTTGCTACGCTATAGCTCACCTCGAGGGCTATGCTAACACTTGGTGGGAGTATGTTAAACGATTTGGTAATGAATTAGTTGATGGGCAGCCACCACCTTGGTATCGGTTGAGGTATTTGATGAGACAACGATACCTTCCCGAGAGATATCGTCATGAGTTGCTTGCTAGATTATATGGCTTGCGGCAAGGAGGCAAGAGTGTGATGGCCTATTTTGACGATTTCCAACAACTCATGTTGAAACTTGATCATCGTGGGGAGCAAATCAGTCACGACATCATCCGGTTCAAGTGTGGGTTGAACAAAAAGATCTCCACTCATTTGACCCTTCACCGGTTTGAAACCATTGACGGTATATTCCAAGCGGCCCTTGAGATTGAAAGGGAACTTAAGGAGAGATCATCCTTCAAGGCAAGGGTACAAACCCCCTCGGGTTGGCCCAAAAACAAGGACCAACCCGCCCCTACGAAGCTGCCCGAGTCCAAAACAGTCCCTAAATTCCCTCCGAAACCGGAGGCTCACAAGTATCCCAACCCAAAGGGGTTCCAATGCTTCAAGTGCCAAGGTTGGGGGCATAAGGCCAATGAATGTCCGAACCGGCGCAATGTGATCCTACGAGAAGGGAAAGTGTACTACCTTGGTGAGGAGGTGGTTTCCGAAAGGGGGGAGGATGAGGCCGAGCCTCAAGATGGAGAGGGAGCTGAAAATGGGCCGAATGATGATGAAGTAGATGGTAGTGAAGATGTCTATCCACAAGAAGGGGAGTGTGTGGTTCCAATCTTTGTGGTTAGACGTGTCATGATTAGTAAGGCGATAGATGACCCGAGTCAAAGGGAAAATCTATTCCATACTAAGTGTCTTGTAAAGGGGAGTGTGTGCACCTTGGTGATTGATAGTGGTAGTTGTACAAATGTTGCGAGCCATGCTATGGTAAATTTCTTGAAGCTACCAACTACACTACACACTAGTCCTTACAAGCTACAATGGTTGAACGATTGTGGTGAATTAAAGGTCACAAGGCAATGTGTGATTCGGTTTAAGGTGGGAAACTACCACGATGAAGTGCTTTGTGACGTAATCCCAATGCAAGCATGTCACTTGTTGTTTGGTAGACCATGGCAATATGATAGGTCTACTAAACACGATGGGAGGTCCAACCGGTATACGCTTGAGAAGGATGGCCGAAAGGTCACACTTCATCCTCTTTCACCCTCCCAAGTAAATGAGTGGCATCAAAAGATGAGAGAGTTGAAGGGAAAGGGGAAGGAATCCGGAAAGGGAGAAAAGGGGGGGGATGCCATAGGTGAGGAAGTAGGGACATCCGAGGCTGTCCCAACGACAAGGGAGATGGAAAACGTAGTGATGTTGGCTAGGAGGAAAGAACTCTTCGTGGACCATGATGAAAACAAGCCGATGTTACTTTTGACCCATTGTTTTAATACTAACCCCACTAATTCTTCCATTTCCCCTTTGATTTCATGTGTGTTGCAGGAGTATGAAGATGTATTTCCTCAAGAACTTCCGCAAGGATTGCCCCCACTTCGGGGAATTGAGCACCAAATTGATTTGGTGCCGGGTTCACAACTTCCAAACAAACCGGCCTATAGGAGCAATCCCATGGACACTAAGGAGCTTGAAAGACAAGTTGAGGAGCTTCTCAACAAGGGATACATCAAGGAAAGCATGAGTCCGTGTGCTGTTCCGGTGCTTTTGGTACCGAAGAAGGACGGAACTTGGCGCATGTGCGTCGATTGTAGAGCCATCAACAAAATCACTATAAGGTATCGTCATCCAATCCCTAGACTAGATGATATGTTAGATGAGCTCCACAGATCTTGTTTGTTTTCTAAAGTGGACCTTAGGAGTGGCTATCACCAAATTCGCATGCAACCCGGTGATGAGTGGAAGACCGCATTCAAGACCAAATTCGGTCTATATGAGTGGCTGGTCATGCCCTTCGGCCTTACCAATGCTCCTAGCACCTTTATGAGGCTAATGAATCATGTAATGAATCCTTATATTGGAAAGTTTGTGGTGGTTTACTTTGATGATGTGTTGGTGTATAGTAAATCTATTGATGATCATGTAATGCATTTGAGATGTGTGTTTGATGTGCTCCGAAAGGAGAAGCTGTATGCCAACATGGAGAAGTGTTCTTTTGGTGTTGATAAGGTTATATTCTTGGGTTTTGTCGTGAGCTCAAGGGGTGTGGAAGTGGACGATTCCAAGATAGACTCTATTCGAAGTTGGCCGACCCCTAAAACTATTGGAGAAATCCGAAGTTTCCACGGGTTGGCAAGCTTTTATAGGAGGTTTGTCAAAGGATTTAGTTCCATAGCAGCCCCCTTGACCGAGGTAATTAGAAAGGACGGACCCTTTAAATGGGGTGATGAGCAGGCTAGGGCTTTTGAGGCCTTGAAAGCTACGCTCATCTCGGCGCCTTTATTGCAATTGCCCGATTTTGATAAGATGTTTGAAGTAGAGTGTGATGCTAGTAAGGTTGGCATCGGGGCTGTTTTGATGCAAGAAGGTAAGCCCGTTGCTTATTTCAGTGAAAAGCTCAAAGGGGCAACTCTTAATTACTCAACTTATGATTTGGAGTTGTACGCCCTTGTTAGAGCTTTGGGAAATTGGCAACATTATTTGTGGCCTAAGGAGTTTGTGATACGAACGGATCATGAGTCGTTGAAACACCTTAAGATCCAAGACAAGTTGAATAGGCGTCATGCTAAGTGGATTGAGTTCATCGAGACTTTCCCTTATGTAATTCATTACAAAAGGGGAAAGGAAAATGTTGTTGCCGATGCCTTGTCTAGGAAGCATGTGCTTGTTGCTACCTTGTCTTCGAAATTGATGGGTTTTGAGAGCTTGCGGTTGTTGTATCTCGAGGATCCTACCTTTGCTCCTATTTTTAGGGAATGTAAAGAGTGGGGAAGGGACCGTTGGCTTAAGGAGAATGACCATTCCTCCTACTCTCGTTCGATGGATATTTGTTCAAAGGGAGGAGGTTGTGTGTTCCTTCTAGTTCTTGGAGGGAATTATTTGTGAGGGAGGCCCATGACGGAGGCCTCATGGGGCACTTTGGGGTAGACAAGACCTTCGGAATCTTAGAGGAGAACTTCTATTGGCCCAAAATGCGCAAAGACGTCACTAAAATTTGTAGTTAATGCGTGGCCTGCCGGAGTGCGAAATCTTGTCTCCTACCTCAAGGATTATACACCCCACTCCCTACTCCCCTTAGACCTTGGTTGGATATTTCGATGGATTTTGTTTTGGGGCTGCCAAGGACTAGAAAGGGCCGAGATAGCATTTTTGTTATTGTTGATAGATTCTCTAAAATGGCTCATTTTATTCCATGTGCTAAAACCGAGGATGCTCGTAGTGTAGCTTCATTATTTGTTGAACATGTTGTAAAGCTTCACGGGGTACCGAGGACTATTGTGAGCGATAGGGACTCCAAGTTCCTAAGTCTCTTTTGGAAGTCCATGTGGGGTAGGCTTGGAACGAAGTTACTTTTCTCCACGTCTTGCCACCCACAAACCGATGGCCAAACGGAGGTAGTAAATAGAACCTTAGGGTCTATGCTACGTTCTATGGTTAAAGTTAAACTGACTTCATGGGAAGATCACCTACCCTTGGTGGAATTTGCATACAACCGGGTAATACATTCGAGCACGGGAATAACTCCCTTTGAATGTGTTTACGGCCTGAATCCCCTTACCCCTTTAGATCTCACTCCTTTGTCTAGTGATCTCATGATACGGTTGGGGCAGCCTCCACACGTACACGGCCTTTCACACGAAGCCAAGCTCGGGAATTACAAAAACTCCAAGCTTTGTTCATGCAAGTGGCCGTGTGTGAGTTGGTGATTGAACCAACCAAGGACCTAAACGTTTTTATGTGTGAAGAGGGGTCCTAATGTGTAATAAACAACTCTTCAAGGTTGGCACAAGAAGCAAGGGCGGATGGGTCATTTTACCCTTTTTGTTTGTAGTATAAATAAAACATGTTAGAGAGTTAGACTTCACTTTTTGAATGCTGAAATTTGTAACCTAAAATACTAACATTTCTCTCTCTCTTCCACACTTGGAAGCCGCCCCTATTTCCTCACAAGTAGAGGGATACTTGTGTTGTCTCTTTGGCTAGAAACAAGGGTTTTGAGGTCTTTGAGTGCCTCTTGGTCCTCGTAAGAACTTGGTGTTTATATTCATTAGACTTAGGGTCCTCTCTTGATGTTAGGGTTCTTAGTTTCTTGAATGTTATATGTCAAGTTATCTATCTTTCTTTATCTTGTTGTTGTTGTTGATTTTGTTATCTTGAAGTCTAGTGAAGCCGTGTGGGGCTCTTTTCGATTCACTAGCATTGTTATCTATCTTGTTGTTCTTGTGTTGTTGGGGTGAAAAACTGATACGAGAAAAACAACGGAAACACAAAACAACTCCAAAACAGTCCACTAATCTTAAGGATTTGAGGACCAAGATGGAGACCACTCTCGGATTCGCTACCAACAACAAGAATACAAGATACAAGGGTGTATTTCAACACCAAAACAGTACCAAAACGTGATGAACAAGATGTACAACAACAATACAAGTTTCGGATCCAACGAAGGCCCAAAACAGTCCACTACAACAACACATACACGATTGCAAGAAAAATAAAGATAGATAGTGAGACCAAGATTATTACAAGATTAAGAACTAAAGAGTATATTAAACTCAAAAACCCCTAATGAATGTAACAATCAAAACCACACTCTTACGGTGACCACCAAGGGAACGAACTCGCCTCAAGATCTACCGTTTCCAAGCAAAGATCAATATTGGCTTTTCCAAGCCCTATGCTAAGGGTGACTTTTCCAAGTCCTACAACTAATGGAGTTACACTCCCAAAAGAGAGAGAGAATATTTCTTTCAATTCTTCATCATCCAAAAACTAATGAAAATAAGACTAAGGGGGCCTATTTATAATACATTGCAAATGAAGATAACAAGACCATATTACCCTTAATGAGAGGGGCGGCCTTGGTGTGTTGGAAGACAATATGAATTGTCCAAAATGCCCCTTAGGCTAAGTGACCGAAATGCCCTTAGTAAAGGCACCAAAACCGTGAACCAACAAAGGTGGTCCAAATTCGAGAGTCCTTAAGTCTTCTAGGCTCCAATCAATCTTCCACACTTGGGTTTGGTCAATGGTAGGCTAAAAACATCCCCTCCAAGTATGATCCCATGCCCTCCATGTGACCAAAGCTTGATTCTTCACATTGTGACTTCGAATGATGTCGTCCAAAAGCTAAGGCGGTCATTATTCTTATATCATCCTCCTCTTCTTGAAAAGGATTCGACCTCGAATCCAAACCTTGCAAAACTGAAAAGAGGACACACAAATGCAAACTCCTCATGGCATGAGGGTTAGGGTTAGCATAACAAATCAGCTCAACATGCCAAGGTTGCACATATTTGCAATATAACCAAGAATCCTTTGAAAGGAATATTAAAAATTCAATAAAAGATGTACAAAGGATTTGGTTATAGGATACATCAAAAGTAACACTTTGCTTGTCATGTTGACCAAGCAACAAGTTTGGTGCACCAACATCACCATTTCTAAATTTGGCACCGGGGTCAAATGGGAAAAGTGGCCATAGACACGGGTCTCGACAACACTTCCCTTTTCCGTGGTCTACACCTAAACTAAATAACATACTCTCTACAATAACATACATATCATCCAAATCAAATAGAGAGTAGAGAAAGGTATCACTCAAATCGACTTCTACTAAGGTTCTCTCATGTGTGTACCCACTACTAGTTTCCCAATAATCACTATGAGTACTCTCAACAATGAAATCACACAAAGTAGAAGAGGAAGTAGCTTCCGCAACTACACATTCCTTACCCTTAAGAGTACTCTCATCTTCCAAGAAGAGATTTCCCTCTTTAGGAGGAATGTTGTCACACCATAGTGGGTTAGCATATAGGCTATAGCTTCCAAGGCAAGCTATACCGTCATTTTCACCACTAGGTTCATTAGGAGTGTTTAAATCATCTTCAAACAAGACATTACTCCTAAAAAGAGTGTGATCTACCTCACGGACAGATTTGGAACAAGAAAGTTCCTCACTCTCTAAATGATCAATATCAAGTTTCAAGGATGTTTCAAACACAATATTACCCCAAGAAGAGCTCTCGGGTTCATTCTCACTTTGTTGACCAACATTTTCAAATATTTCACTCACTTGAGTCCTATTAAGCACATCACACACATACTCAAGTGGTGGGTAATTTTCACACATAAGTTGATCAACACAAATTTCAGAAGATAACGTACTTTCATTCAACATATAAGCTTCAACACTAGGTGGACATAAATTGATCTTACAAGAAGAGTCAATTTCGTCATCAATAGGATCAACTAGTGTATCCAAACTCACAATATGTACATCATCAACGAGAGGCACGGAATCATTAGACTCATAAATAAGTAAACTACTACTCACACTCAATGGCTTACTAGCCACACAATTGTCATTCACATGCACTAAAGTGTAAGAGTTAGCTATTTTACCTTTAAGATCTTGAGTAGACTCTTCCTTGCCGTGAGGTGAAGGACCTCCACAAGCTTGGGCAGCAACTTCCTTTTGGCATTGTTCGCCTTCGCTTGCCATGTTGGTACCTACACAAATGTCCTTAGAAATGGAAGGACAACCAATGTTAGCACGGTTTGGTGGCAATCCCCTCACTTCGCTCCACATATCCTCTCCTTTTTCCACTCTCGGATTGCCACCTTGCACTCCCTTACTCCTCTCAATCTTTTGTCTCTCATCATAAATCGGATTGGAGTAGGTAAACATTTCTCTTTGCGGTTTGGGCAGCAAGTATGTTATGAGGCGATTTCCCCATTGGTCTCTTACAATATTAGGCCAATTTTGCACGTTAGGAACTTGATGTCGTGCAAACCAATCGGCACCCAAGCTCATATGACCGTAGGTTGAGGAAAAAACATCGCACCACACCTCCTCATGGTAATCAAATTGGGAGAAGACAACTTTTACCCTCTCGGTAACCGTGAACTCGCCCAAGTAGTATGGAACAAGTAAAGGCTCTCGCAATAACCCCAAGTAATTAACCATGGACGGAAGAATGTAGTTTCCATAGTACCTATCATTCAACACCATAAGGCAGCCCGGTATCCCACAAATAGTCACCTTTCCGGAGTGTACACTCCTTCTTGGATCTACATTGTAAGGCATACGAGTACCCCTTAGTTTTGGAGATGCATATCCTCTTCTTCTCATTGGACAACCTCCACTAGAGCTAGTATAACCATTCACACTATATCGACTTTGATAAGAAGTACTACAAGGTGGAGAATATGGATCTTCATACTCCTCACGTGTACCCTCATCATAGCTCTCATAAGCTTTGCAAACAAAAGGGTTATACCTAACACCAAATCTAGGTTCGGAGTAAGAAGTGTAAGACTCCTCACATGCCCCAACTTCATCATAAGATCCATCACGAGGTCCTACATCATCTCCAAAGTTACCATAAGCACTACGCACTTCATTCACCTCATTTTCTCCCTTAAAACAGTAACTTTCAAATCTGCCCAAGTCTCGATCATGGCTATTTTCATAGCCTCCGCAATCTCCCTCAACTTCGTAGCCATAAAACCCTTCACTACAATCATAGTCTCCCATGTTGTAGTCACAATAATCCCCGGCTATCGAAGACATGTTCCCCTTATATCACCCTTTAAACCTACAAAATGAACAAACAAGATTAGTAGTAAAGCTCCTCACCAACACTCGTATACACTCACCTTTGTGATTCTCACAATTGGAGCGGCGAATATTGAAAGTTGCTTATACTCCGGTAGTCAATAGGATGTCAATTCTACTTGGCGGCCGGAATAGATTCTTGTTTGATCGACTCAAGACACAAAAATAAAATTCACTTACGAACTTGAGACAAAGAAGTTACTACGAGTTAAAAATGAGAAAAGCACACAAACAACGAAGACACGAAGAAACGGATTCAATAATTAATCTACAACTAAGTAGGTGATTACTAGTTGTTAATTAATTCTAGAATCAAGACATGAAACTAATGAAACAATAAGATGAAACTAAGAATCTAAAATTTTTTTGAGCTCGGAAATATTGCGTGAACAGTAGCAGTGATGACATGGCAGTCACGTATTGGTTTCAGCCCCACACAACTTTTGTTGTCCAATTTCAAGTCTTGGTCAATTTTTTTCAATTTGGACTTTGGTGGAATTTGTTTAAGGAGGGAAATTCAAACAAGTCTTGGAGCCCTTTTCAATTTCAAGTTTTCAAGACTTGACTTTATTGTACTTCTCCTTAAAACATGGATCCGTAAATCATGGAAAAGTGTTGGAAAGTGGTTGAGACTTGATTGATAGGTCTTTGTTGGTTGTAGTGTCTTTCAAGACTAACAAATAATACACCTTTTTCCTTCAACTTTTTGGATTTAGCATTCACTTTATCTTCAACAATATATGAAGGTGGTGATGAACATCAAGAACAACAACAACAACAACAAGAACTACAACAATAATCTTCAAGAACACCAACAATTTTTCACACGGCCAACTCCAATCCACAATAACAATATCTCCAACACTTGGCCAAGACAACTACAACTTCAACAAAATGGTTTTCAATCCACCAATTAACAACAATATCACGTGGCCAAGCTTATAACAACAACAAGATGAAAACCACAAGGCCAAAACAGTCCACCACAACAATGTTCAACAACAAATCGGCCAAGTCCAAGTTCACGTATACAACACCAACAATGTAAGCTCAAACTTAGATTTAGACTAAAGAGTGTTAGAGATGAAGAAAACTAACACTAGAAACAACAAAACAAGTAAAAATCTCGGCCAAGACACAACAATAACACAATTTCGGCCAAGAACACAAAATGGACAGATTTGCTTCTTTTTGATTTTTCAGTTTTTAACACTTTTTTTTTTTGAATTTTCTAACAAGCAAGCCCAAGATTGATCTTGTAGGAACAAGATCAAGCCATGCTTTGATACCAAATGATACGAGAAAAACAACGGAAACACAAAACAACTCCAAAACAGTCCACTAATCTTAAGGATTTGAGGACCAAGATGGAGACCACTCTCGGATTCGCTACCAACAACAAGAATACAAGATACAAGGGTGTATTTCAACACCAAAACAGTACCAAAACGTGATGAACAAGATGTACAACAACAATACAAGTTTCGGATCCAACGAAGGCCCAAAACAGTCCACTACAACAACACATACACGATTGCAAGAAAAATAAAGATAGATAGTGAGACCAAGATTATTACAAGATTAAGAACTAAAGAGTATATTAAACTCAAAAACCCCTAATGAATGTAACAATCAAAACCACACTCTTACGGTGACCACCAAGGGAACGAACTCGCCTCAAGATCTACCGTTTCCAAGCAAAGATCAATATTGGCTTTTCCAAGCCCTATGCTAAGGGTGACTTTTCCAAGTCCTACAACTAATGGAGTTACACTCCCAAAAGAGAGAGAGAATATTTCTTTCAATTCTTCATCATCCAAAAACTAATGAAAATAAGACTAAGGGGGCCTATTTATAATACATTGCAAATGAAGATAACAAGACCATATTACCCTTAATGAGAGGGGCGGCCTTGGTGTGTTGGAAGACAATATGAATTGTCCAAAATGCCCCTTAGGCTAAGTGACCGAAATGCCCTTAGTAAAGGGACCAAAACCGTGAACCAACAAAGGTGGTCCAAATTCGAGAGTCCTTAAGTCTTCTAGGCTCCAATCAATCTTCCACACTTGGGTTTGGTCAATGGTAGGCTAAAAACATCCCCTCCAAGTATGATCCCATGCCCTCCATGTGACCAAAGCTTGATTCTTCACATTGTGACTTCGAATGATGTCGTCCAAAAGCTAAGGCGGTCATTATTCTTATATCAAAAACTGAATGTTAAACTTGTTGTTCTTGGTGTTGTTGGACTGAAATCCGAGTCTACTTGATGTTCTTGTTGTTGTTGGTTCGATTTTGTATCATTTGGTATCAAAGCTTGACCGGTTGTGTTCCAACATAACCCATCTTGGGCTAGTACACGGCTTAAACAAACAACACCAAAAAGGAAATTCTGAAAATCAGTCCCTTACAAGTGGAATCCGAGAATGATGTTGCATGTCTAGATCTAAGTGTTAATTTTTCTTGTTTAGTGAGTTCCTAGTGTTGGTTTCTTTCTCACCAACACTAAGGTGTCTAGATCCGAAAGTTGAGCTTGAAAACTTGAACATTGTGTAGTGACTTGAAGTGGCCGAAGTTGTATGTTGTTGATGACCAAAAGAAAATAAAATCGGTGGATGTTGTGCTTATGTGCTAGAGAAGCTGAAGAAGATTGTTGAGGTGTTCATCTTTTGAACTTGTTCATCTTGTTCATCTTGTTGTGTGCTCAAGTTGTAAGACAAGCTATAAAGTTGTTGTGAAAGACTTGCACCCATCACCTTGTAGTCTTGTCAATCACTTTTCCCTAATTCAAGGAGCCTTGTTTTGTGGGATTAGTCTACCAAACATCACTTTCTTGAGTTTGAAAAGGGTGAAATACTACAAGATTTTATTTTCCCACCAAAAACACTTTGAAAACTATAACAAGTTGTGTGAATATTGACAAAAAAAAAAAGAGAAAAGAAAACGTGTGGAACCATTGCATGCTGCCACGTCACTATAAGCTCAACTTAGGATGTTCTTTGGTTGCTAATTGTTGATCCTTGGTTTCCCTTACTTGGTCCTAGAACTAATTAACAAACTAGTACATTCCTACTAGGTTGTCAATTAGACCTTGAACCGTTTGTTCGTGTCAACGTTTATTTGAGTGCTTTTTATTCGTTTGAATGAGTTGCTGATTTTTGGTTCTAGTCCGGAAAGAATTCTTTGAGTCTTCAAACAAGAATCCATTCCGGATAAGAGCTTACTCATACCTTAAAATTTCACGGTTACTAGCCAATTATACAACACTTGTGGAACACGAACTTGTGGTGAACTAAAGCGGATAATATCTTGACAATGGAAGGAACTACGTCTCATAGTGTGGATACTAATGCCCTTGATTCTATGAGGGTCACTCTTGAGACCGTTACCCGGACACTTGAAAGGTTGAATTCGGAATTTGGGGCCGTGAGAGGGGACTTGGCAGCAATAAAGGGGGAGGTGTCGACTATTAGTGGGAGATTAGAACAAGTGGAGAGTCAAAGGAACTCTCGTCCTTCTACTCCTCTACATGTATCTACCAATGGTCATGATAGGACCTCCTCCGCAACCATCACCCCCGAAACATTCCACCAAATGCTAAATACACCCCAAGCTCCACTAAATACCGCAAGCCAAACTACCTATTTTCCTCCAAACCGAGACTCCACTAGACCACTACATTTCCAAGCCCCTCCAATTCCACAAGAGGGATTTGGACGCCAAGCACCTCCACTAAATCCGAACCCTCCATTCCAAGCTCCATTAAACCAAAGACCACAAATTCCAAATCCTCCGAATCAAAACGGCCAAGGCCGACCAGCCCACTTTGAAGGATACGGTAGAGAGGAGTATGAAGGAGATGGAGCCTTTGATGATGCTTATATGAGGGAGGAGGAGATAAGAGGGGGTCGAGGAGAACCTAGGAGATACCGGGGGTATGGAGATAGGGGAAACCGACACCAAGAGAGAGACGTAGGCATCAACACCATCAAGTTGAGCCTACCCATCTTTAAGGGTGAAAGTGATCCCGAGGCCTACTTAACTTGGGAATCGGCTTGTGACAAGGTCTTCCAAGTTAATGACATCTCGGACGAAAAGAAGAGTTGCTACTCTATAGCTCACCTTGAGGGCTATGCTAACACTTGGTGGGAGTATGTTAAACGATTTGGTAATGAATTAGTTGATGGGCAGCCACCACCTTGGTATCGGTTGAGGTATTTGATGAGACAACGATACCTTCCCGAGAGATATCGTCATGAGTTGCTTGCTAGATTATATGGCTTGCGGCAAGGAGGCAAGAGTGTGATGGCCTATTTTGACGAGTTCCAACAACTCATGTTGAAACTTGATCATCGTGGGGAGCAAATCAGTCACGACATCATCCGGTTCAAGTGTGGGTTGAACAAAGAGATCTCCACTCATTTGACCCTTCACCGGTTTGAAACCATTGACGGTATATTCCAAGCGGCCCTTGAGATTGAAAGGGAACTTAAGGAGAGATCATCCTTCAAGGCAAGGGTACAAACCCCCTCTGGTTGGACCAAGAACAAGGACCAACCCGCTCCTATGAAGCTGCCCGAGTCCAAAACCGTCCCTAAATTCCCTCCGAAACCGGAGGCTCCCAAATATCCCAACCCAAAGGGGTTCCAATGCTTCAAGTGCCAAGGTTGGGGGCATAAGGCCAATGAATGTCCGAACCGGTGCAATGTGATCCTACGAGAAGGAAAGGTGTACTACCTTGGTGAGGAGGTGGATTCCGAAAGGGGGGAGGATGAGGCCGAGCCTCAAGATGGAGAGGGAGCTGAAAATGGGCCGAATGATGATGAAGTAGACGGTAGTGAAGATGTCTTTCCACAAGAAGGGGAGTGTGTGGTTCCTAACTTTGTGGTTAGACGTGTCATGATTAATAAGGCGATAGGTGACCCGAGTCAAAGGGAAAATCTATTCCATACTAAGTGTCTTGTAAATGAGAATGTGTGCACCTTGGTGATTGATAGTGGTAGTTGTAAAAATGTTGCGAGCCATGCTATGGTGAATTTCTTGAAGCTACCAACTACACCACACACTAGTCCTTACAAGCTACAATGGTTGAATGATTGTGGTGAATTAAGGGTCACAAGGCAATGTGCGATTCGGTTTAAGGTGGGAAACTACCACGATGAGGTACTTTGTGACGTGATCCCAATGCAAGCATGTCACTTGTTGTTAGGTAGACCATGGCAATATGATAGGTCTACTAAACACGATGGGAGGACCAACCGGTATACGCTTGAGAAGGATGGCCGAAAGGTCACACTTCATCCTCTTTCACCCTCCCAAGTAAACGAGTGGCACCAAAAGATGAGAGAGTTGAAGGGAAAGGGAAAGGAATCCGGGAAGGGAGAAAAGGGGGGGAGTGCCGTAGGGGAGGAAGTCGGGACATCCGAGGCTGTCCCCACGACAAGGGAGATGGAAAATGTAGTGATGTTGGCTAGGAGGAAAGAACTCTTCGTGGATCATGATGAAAACAAGCCGATGTTACTCTTGGCCCATTGTTTTAATACTAACCCCACTAATTCTTCCATTTCCCCTTTGATTTCTTGTGTGTTGCAGGAGTATGAAGATGTATTTCCTCAAGAACTTCCGCAAGGATTGCCCCCACTTCGGGGAATTGAGCACCAAATTGACTTGGTACCGGGTTCACAACTTCCTAACAAACCGGCCTATAGGAGCAATCCCATGGACACTAAGGAGCTTGAAAGACAAGTTGAGGAGCTTCTCAACAAGGGATACATCAAGGAAAGCATGAGTCCGTGTGCTGTTCCGGTGCTTTTGGTACCAAAGAAGGACGGAACTTGGCGTATGTGCGTCGATTGTAGAGCCATCAACAAAATCACTATAAGGTATCGTCATCCAATCCCTAGACTAGATGATATGTTAGATGAACTCCACGGATCTTGTTTGTTTTCTAAAGTGGACCTTAGGAGTGGCTATCACCAAATTCGCATGCAACCCGGTGATGAGTGGAAGACCGCATTCAAGACCAAATTCGGTCTATATGAGTGGCTGGTCATGCCCTTTGGCCTTACCAATGCTCCTAGCACCTTTATGAGGCTAATGAATCATGTAATGAAGCCTTATATTGGAAAATTTGTGGTGGTTTACTTTGATGATGTGTTGGTATATAGTAAATCTATTGATGATCATGTAATGCATTTGAGATGTGTGTTTGATGTGCTCCGAAAGGAGAAGCTGTATGCCAACATGGAGAAGTGTTCTTTTGGTGTTGATAAGGTTATATTCTTGGGTTTTGTCGTGAGCTCAAGGGGTGTGGAAGTGGACGATTCCAAGATAGACTCTATTCGAAGTTGGCCGACCCCTAAAACTATTGGAGAAATCCGAAGTTTCCACGGGTTGGCAAGCTTCTATAGGAGGTTTGTCAAAGGATTTAGCTCCATAGCAGCCCCCTTAACCGAGGTAATTAGAAAGGACGGACCCTTTAAATGGGGTGACGAGCAAGCTAGGGCTTTTGAGGCCTTGAAAGCTACGCTCATCTCGGCGCCTTTATTGCAATTGCCCGATTTTGATAAGATGTTTGAAGTAGAGTGTGATGCTAGTAAGGTTGGCATCGGGGCTGTTTTGATGCAAGAAGGTAAGCCCGTTGCTTATTTCAGTGAAAAACTCAAAGGGGCAACTCTTAATTACTCAACTTATGATTTGGAGTTGTACGCCCTTGTTAGAGCTTTGGGAAATTGGCAACATTATTTGTGGCCTAAGGAGTTTGTGATACGAACGGATCATGAGTCGTTGAAACACCTTAAGAGCCAAGACAAGTTGAATAGGCGTCATGCTAAGTGGATTGAGTTCATCGAGACTTTCCCTTATGTAATTCATTACAAAAGGGGAAAGGAAAATATTGTTGCCGATGCCTTGTCTAGGAAGCATGTGCTTGTTGCTACCTTGTCTTCGAAATTGATGGGTTTTGAGAGCTTGCGGTTGTTGTATCCCGAGGATCCTACCTTCGCTCCTATCTTTAGGGAATGCGAAGAGTGGGGAAGGGACCGTTGGCTTAAAGAGAATGACCATTCCTCCTACTCTCGGTTCGATGGGTATTTGTTCAAAGGGAGGCGGTTGTGTGTTCCTTCTAGTTCTTGGAGGGAATTATTTGTGAGGGAGGCCCATGACGGAGGCCTCATGGGGCACTTTGGGGTAGACAAGACCCTCGGAATCTTAGAGGAGAACTTCTATTGGCCAAAAATGCGCAAAGACGTCACTAAAATTTGTAGTCAATGCGTGGCCTGCCGGAGTGCGAAATCTCGTCTCCTACCTCAAGGATTGTACACCCCACTCCCTACTCCCCTTAGACCTTGGTTGGACATTTCGATGGATTTTGTTTTGGGGCTGCCAAGGACTAGAAAGGGCCGAGATAGCATTTTTGTTATTGTTGATAGATTCTCTAAAATGGCTCATTTTATTCCATGTGCTAAAACCGAGGATGCTCGTAGTGTAGCTTCATTATTTGTTGAACATGTTGTAAAGCTTCACGGGGTACCGAGGACTATTGTGAGCGATAGGGACTCCAAGTTCCTAAGTCTCTTTTGGAAGTCCATGTGGGGTAGGCTGGGAACGAAGTTACTTTTCTCCACGTCTTGCCACCCACAAACCGATGGCCAAACGGAGGTAGTAAATAGAACCTTAGGGTCTATGCTACGTTCTATGGTCAAAGGTAAACTGACTTCATGGGAAGATCACCTACCCTTGGTGGAGTTTGCATACAACCGGGTAATACATTCGAGCACGGGAATGACTCCCTTTGAATGTGTTTACGGCCTAAATCCCCTTACCCCTTTAGATCTCACTCCTTTGTCTAGTGATCTCATGACCAGCTTAGATGGAACTAAAAGAGCCGAGGCAATGAAGAAAATGTATGAGACGGTGCGGCTCAAGCTTGAAAAGAAGAACCAAGAGGTTGCAAAAAGGGTAAACAAAGGGAGAAGAAGGCTTGTGCTTGAACCCGGAGATTGGGTGTGGGTGCATCTTCGAAAGGATCGGTTTCCAGCTCAAAGGAAGTCCAAATTGCTGCCAAGGGGTGATGGTCCTTTCCAAGTACTTGAGAGAATCAATGACAACGCCTACAAGATTGACCTTCCACCCGAATATCAAGTGCACAACACTTTCAACGTTGGTGATCTCTCCCTCGTTGATGCGGTTGAAGATGACCAAATGCTGAATTTGAGGTCAAATTCCTCTCAAGATGGAGAGGATGATACGGTTGGGGCAGCCTCCACACGTACACGGCCTTTCACACGAAGCCAAGCTCGGGAATTACAAAAACTCCAAGCTTTGTTCATGCAAGTGGCCGTGTGTGAGTTGGTGATTGAACCAACCAAGGACCTAAACGTTTTTATGTGTGAAGAGGGGTCCTAATGTGTAATAAACTACTCTTCAAGATTGGCACAAGAAGCAAGGGCGGATGGGTCATTTTACCCTTTTTGTTTGTAGTATAAATAGAACATGTTAGAGAGTTAGACTTCACTTTTTGAATGCTGAAATTTGTAACCTAAAATACTAACATTTCTCTCTCTCTTCCACACTTGGAAGCCGCCCCTATTTCCTCACAAGTAGAGGGATACTTGTGTTGTCTCTTTGGCTAGAAACAAGGGTTTTGAGGTCTTTGAGTGCCTCTTGGTCCTCGTAAGAACTTGGTGTTTATATTCATTAGACTTAGGGTCCTCTCTTGATGTTAGGGTTCTTAGTTTCTTGAATGTTATATGTCAAGTTATCTATCTTTCTTTATCTTGTTGTTGTTGTTGATTTTGTTATCTTGAAGTCTAGTGAAGCCGTGTGGGGCTCTTTTCGATTCACTAGCATTGTTATCTATCTTGTTGTTCTTGTGTTGTTGGGCTGAAAAACTGAATGTTAAACTTGTTGTTCTTGGTGTTGTTGGACTGAAATCCGAGTCTACTTGATGTTCTTGTTGTTGTTGGTTCGATTTTGTATCATCTCATGACCAGCTTAGATGGAAATAAAAGAGCCGAGGCAATGAAGAAAATGCATGAGACGGTGCGGATCAAGCTTGAAAAGAAGAACCAAGAGGTTGCAAAAAGGGTAAACAAAGGGAGAAGAAGGCTTGTGCTTGAACCCGGAGATTGGGTGTGGGTGCATCTTCGGAAGGATCGGTTTCCAGCTCAAAGGAAGTCCAAATTGCTGCCAAGGGGTGATGGTCCTTTCCAAGTACTTGAGAGAATCAATGACAACGCCTACAAGATTGACCTTCCACCGGAATATCAAGTGCACAACACTTTCAACGTTGGTGATCTCTCCCTCGTGGATGCGGTTGAAGATGACCAAATGCTGAATTTGAGGTCAAATTCCTCTCAAGATGGAGAGGATGATACGGTTGGGGCAGCCTCCACAGGTACACGGCCTTTCACACGAAGCCAAGCTCGGGAATTACAAGAACTCCAAGCTTTGTTCATGCAAATGGCCGTGTGTGAGTTGGTGATTGAACCAACCAAGGACCTAAACGTTTTTATGTGTGAAGAGAGGTCTTAATGTGTAATAAACTACTCTTCAAGGTTGGCATAAGAAGCAAGGGCGGATGGGTCATTTTACCCCTTTTGTTTGTAGTATAAATAGAACATGTTGGAGAGTTATTCCTTAGTTTTTGAATGCTGATTTTGTAACCTAAAAACACTAAACATTTCGTCTCTCTTCCACTCTTAGAAGCCGTCCCTATTATCTCACAAGTAGAGGGATACTTGTGTTGTCTCTTTGGCTAGAAACAAGGGTTTTGAGGTCGTTGAGTGCCTCTTGGTCCTCGTAAGAACTTGGTGTTTATATTCATTAGACTTAGGGTCCTCTCTTGATGTAGGTTTCTTAGTTTCTTGAATGTTATATGTCAAGTTATCTATCTTTCTTTATCTTGTTGTTGTTGTTGATTTTGTTATCTTAAAGTCTAGTGAAGCCGTGTGGGGCTCTTTTCGATTCACTAGCATTGTTATCTATCTTGTTGTTCTTGTGTTGTTGGACTGAAAAACCGAAACTTAAACTTGTTGTTCTTGTGTTGTTGGACTGAAATCCGAGCCTACTTGAAGCTCTTGGTGTTGTTGGTTTGATTTCGTATCCACCTACTAGTGAGTTGTATGAGCTGAAGTGCCTGTGCCTGCAGCGTGAAATGCAGGTCCCCCACGAGGGACGTCAGTACGAAAATATGTACTGAATATGTAAGGCAGAAGGTAACAACACACTTGATACAAAAGCTCAATAGAAATCTGATACAAGTGTATAAGTAGTACTAGTAGACCACCTTTATAAATACTTGTGGGACAATGTACATTACATTTTTTTCTTCGTTTTATCTTCTTACTTTATAATCTTTGCAAGCCATATAATGCAAATGACCAGCTGATCAGTGGTAAATAGATAAATTAGGATTGGCCCATACTAGCCTTACGCCCCTGAGCTGCCACCTACATATAAAGATTGGGATCAGCCCATGATAGGCTTATGCCCTTGAGCTACCACCCACAAATAAAGGTATCGAGATTGGCCCATGCTAGGAAAATGCCCCTGAGCTGCCACTCGTCATTTTACAGATTTGCATTACTTAGTTTATTTAGCCTTTGAGATTGTTACTTTGGTGGTCATCACATTATGGTACCTTGAACCAGTAATACGCTAATAAGAGACATATAAATAGACACTTAATGCAACAACAATGAGGTAGGGAGCTGTTGGCACACAAATAAAGTGTTTGAACAAATGGAGAACACCTGAAATTTTCCAGTGAAGATAGACGCGCAGATTTAATCATAAGCACGTATTGAGGTGTTTTAATGCGTTAGAGAGTGGGAACAAGGTCATTGGATACATGGAGTGTAATGTGCTGCCATTATGTATCACTTTGTTATAGGATAACCTCGGAAACTTGCTTGATGGAACAATTGTACGATTTCATGCCAAAGAGTGTGAAATAGAGTATGCCTTACATACCTGGTTATTTGACTCCGAAACTAACCCGACTTGACTTCCCTCCTTTTAGATTACTTATCTACAATAGAATATATAGTAAACTAGTATTATTAGTAACCAATCAACACATTTGAGATACTTAATTTCACCCAAAACAGTAACAGGGCAGCAACTATTAATCTATCAAACAAGAGTGTTATTTTAGCCCTCTTTTCCCTCCAATTACACCCAATTAAAGGCCCTATCTTGTCCACCTCCTTAGCTGCATTTTGGACAATAAAATTGGTCAAATTGGTCCAAGTAGGTGATGCACCTACTTACTTAAATTCTTATTTTGGGCTTAAATAACTTGGGCCTTTGGCAGATTGGTATGTTGGGCCACTTATCCATTTTCTTTCTCTTTTGTTCAATTTGGCCCTAATGAGTATTTTAGCATAGACCCAAATCTGATCCATAGCCATGGGTCCATTAATTTGGTCCAAACAACTTAAGTAGGTGACTCACCTACTAGCTTAAATAAGTCAAGCAAGCACCTCAATATTTTGCTCTATTTTCAGCTCCTAATCCCTTTAATCTAACCTTCAACTTATACACACTTGGTCACTTTAAACTTTAGATTCAAATACTAGCTTACGATTCCAAGTTTAAATAGTTATCTTAACGTTAACTTAGTTGCGTCACTTTAAACTGTATGGGCAGCATCTATAATTCCATCTATACCATTAATACTTGCTTAACAATTCTCATACGTTATTTATATCAAAAGTCTATACCAAGTTCCATATAATTAGAACAAGTACAGGCAAAATACGGGATGTTACAATGTTGTTATCTTGGCCAAAATTTATTTATTGTGTGTCTAGAACTTGTAGTCTTTTGTTTGTTTAGAGTGTTTCTAGTGTTGGTTTCTTTCTCATCAACACTAAAAAGTGTCAAAATCTGATACGGGACAAATGGTGATACGGGACAAATGGCCTTCTTATCTTTTGATGACATTTTTGGAGGCCAACACATAGAGACTCAAGACTTGGTCACCTCGAGGAAACAAGAACATGTATGGAGGACCCGTTTTGAGCATAACTTAAAGCAATCTCGCATGTGGAAGATTGCTTGGAGAATTTAAGGTTGAGGACTCACGGTTTTGGGCCTTAATTAAGGGTATTTTGGACATTACACATGGTGGATTTACACCCCATGGCCGCCCCTCTCATTAAGGGCAAAGTAGTCTTTTGTCTTCATTTGTAATATAGTATAAATAGGCCCCTTAGTCTTATTTCTCATCAGATTTTTGATAATGAAGAATTGAAAGAAATATCTTCTCTCTTTTGAGAGTGTACACACTTAGTGGTAGGACTTGGAAAAGTCATCTTTAGCATAGGGCTTGGAAAAGCCAATATTGATCTTTGTTTGGAAACGGTAGATCTTGAGGCGAGTTCATTCCCTTGGTGGTCACCGTAAGAGTGTGGTGTTGCTATCGTAAGTTCTAGGGGTCTTTAGATTTAATATATCTTTGGGTTCTTGGGTCTTATTGTAGTTTATGTCTCACTATCTATCTTTATTTTTCTTGCAAATCGTGGACTGTTTTGGGGTCTTTGTTGAATCCGAAACTTGTGTTATTGTTGTTCATCTTGTTCATCACGTTTTGTGGCTGTTTTGGGTGTCAAATACACCATTGTTATCTCGTATTGTTGTTGTTGTAGTGAATCCGAGAGTGGTCTCCATCTTGGTCCTCAAATCCTTAAGATTAGTGGACTGTTTTTGGAGTGTGTGTGGACTGTTTTGAGACAATTCTTGTGTTCCTTGGAATTCTTGTATCATTTGGTATCAAAGCCATCTTTGATTTTGTTCTAACAAGATCAATCTTGGGCTTGAGACTTGAAAACTACAAAAAAAAAAAAAGTTGAAATCTGAAAATTTCAGAAAATTGCAATCTGTCCATTGTTGTTGTCTTGGCCGAAATTGTGTTCTTGTGGTGTTCTTGGCCGAGATTTGTTCTTGAGTCTAGGTCTAGGAGTATTTTACTTGTCTTGTGTGTTTGTAGTGTTAGTTTTGTTCCTCACTAACACTTTGAGTCGATCCAAACTTGAGCTTGAATTGTTAATATTATTGTTGTGAACAAGTGTGGCCGATTGGATGTTGTTGTTGTTCTAGCCTTGACCGAGTTGAAGGCCTTGTGTTGTGGTGGTGTTGTAGATCTTGAAAGGTTGTTGTTGTATTCTTGTTGTTCATCACACCTTTCACCATTTGTAAAATCGAAAACACAACACAAAGGGGACTTAGTCGATTGTTGTTGCTATCCTTGTGGTCTTAGCCGTGAGATTGTTGACCTTGTTGTGGTGAACTGTTTTGGCCTTGTGGTTTTCATCTTGTTGTTGTTATAAGCTTGGCCACGTGATATTGTTGTTAATTGGTGGATTGAAAACCATTTTTGTTGAAGTTGTGGTTGTCTTGGCCAAGTGTTGGAGGTATTGTTATTGTGGATTGGAGTTGGCCGTGTGAAAAATTGTTGGTGTTCTTGAGGATTATTGTTGTAGTTCTTGTTGTTGTTGTTGTTGTTCTTGATGTTCATCACCACCTTCATATATTGTTGAAGATAAAGTGAATGCTAAATCCAAAAAGTTGAAGGAAAAAGGTGTATTATTTGTTAGTCTTGAAAGACACTACAACCAACAAAGACCTATCAATCAAGTCTCAACCACTTTCCAACACTTTTCCATGATTTACGGATCCATGTTTTAAGGAGAAGTACAATAAAGTCAAGTCTTGAAAACTTGAAATTGAAAAGGGCTCCAAGACTTGTTTGAATTTCCCCCCCCCCCCCCTTAAACAAATTCCACCAAAGTCCAAATTGAAAAAAAAAAAAAATTGGCCAAGACTTGAAATTGGACAACAAAGGTTGTGTGGGACCGAAACCAATACGTGACTGCCATGTCATCACTGCTACTGTTCACGCAATATTTTCGAGCTCAAAATTTTAGATTCTTAGTTTCATCTTATTGTTTCATTAGTTTCATGTCTTGATTCTAGAATTAATTAACAACTAGTAATCACCTACTTAGTTGTAGATTAATTATTGAACCCATTTCTTCGTGTCTTCGTTGTTTGTGTGCTTTTCTCATTTTTAACTCGTAGTAACTTCTTTGTTTCAAGTTCGTAAGTGAATTTTATTTTTGTGTCTTGAGTCGATCAAACAAGAATCTATTCCGGCCGCCAAGTAGAATTGACATCCTATTGACTACCGGAGTATAAGCAACTTTCAATATTCGCCGCTCCAATTGTGAGGATCACAAAGGTGAGTGTATACGAGTGTTGGTGAGGAGCTTTACTACTAATCTTGTTTGTTCATTTTGTAGGTTTAAAGGGTGATATAAGGGGAACATGTCTTCGATAGCCGGGGATTATTGTGACTACAACATGGGAGACTATGATTGTAGTGAAGGGTTTTATGGCTACAAAGTTGAGGGAGATTGCGGAGGCTATGAAAATAGCCATGATCGAGACTTGGGCAGATTTGAAAGTTACTGTTTTAAGGGAGAAAATGAGGTGAATGAAGTGCCTAGTGCTTATGGTAACTTTGGAGATGATGTAGGACCTCGTGATGGATCTTATGATGATGTTGGGGCATGTGAGGAGTCTTACACTTCTTACTCCGAACCTAGATTTGGTGTTAGGTATAACCCTTTTGTTTGCAAAGCCTATGAGAGCTATGATGAGGGTACACGTGAGGAGTATGAAGATCCATATTCTCCACCTTGTAGTACTTCTTATCAAAGTCGATATAGTGTGAATGGTTATACTAGCTCTAGTGGAGGTTGTCCAATGAGAAGAAGAGGATATGCATCTCCAAAACTAAGGGGTACTCGTATGCCTTACAATGTAGATCCAAGAAGGAGTGTACACTCCGGAAAGGTGACTATTTGTGGCATACCGGGCTGCCTTATGGTGTTGAATGATAGGTACTATGGAAACTACATTCTTCCGTCCATGGTTGATTACTTGGGGTTATTGCGAGAGCCTTTACTTGTTCCATACTACTTGGGCGAGTTCAAGGTTACCGAGAGGGTAAAAGTTGTCTTCTCCCAATTTAATTACCATGAGGAAGTGTGGTGTGATGTTTTTCCCATAACCTATGGTCATGTGAGCTTGGGCGCCGATTGGTTTGCACAACATAAAGTTCCAAATATGCAAAATTGGCCTAATATTGTAAGAGACCGATGGGGAAATTGCCTCGAGACGTACATTCTGCCCGGGCCGCAAAAAGAAGTTCCTACCTACTCCAATTCAAATTATTATGAGAGACAAAAGATTGAGAGGAGTAAGGGAGTGAAAGGTGGTAATCCGAGAGTGGAAAAAGGAGAGATTGTGTTGAGCGAAGTGAGGGGATTACCACCAAACCGTGCTAACTTTGGTTGTCCTTCTATTTTTATGGACATTTGTGTAGGTACCAACATGGCAAGCGAATGCGACCAATGTCAAAAGGAAGTTGCTGCCCAAGGTTATGGAGGACCTTCACCTCACGGCAAGAAAGAGTCCACTCAAGATCTTCAAGGTAAAATAGCTAACTCTTACACTTTAATGCATGTGAATGATAATTGTATGACTAGTAGTCCATTGAGTGTGAGTAGTAGCTTACTTATTTATGAGTCTAATGATTCCTTGCCTCTTATTGATGATGTACATATTGTGAGTGTGGATACACTAGTTGATCCTATTGATGACGAAATTGACTCCTCTTGTGAGATCAATTTATGTCCACCTAGTGTTGAAGCCTATATGTTGAATGGAAGTACCTCGTCTTATGTAATGGGTATTGATCAACTTGTTCGTGAAAACTGTCCACCACTTGAGTATGTGTGTGATGTGCTTAATAGGACTCAAGTGAGTGAAATATTTGAAAATGTTGGTCAACAAAGTGAGAATGAACCCGAGAGCTCTTCTTGGGGTAATATTGTGTTTGAAACATCCTTGAAACTTGATATTGATCATTTAGAGAGTGAGGAACTTTCTTGTTCCAAATCTGTCCGTGAGGTAGATCACACTCTTTTTAGGTATAATGTCTTGTTTGAAGATGATTTAAACACTCCTAATGAACCTAGTGGAGAAAATGACGGTATAGCTTGCCTTGGAAGCTATAGCCTATATGCTAACCCACTATGGTGTGACAACATTCCTCCTAAAGAGGGAAATCTCTTCTTGGAAGATGAGAGTACTCTTAAGGGTAAGGAATGTGTAGTTGTGGAAGCTACTTCTTCTTCTACTTTGTGTGATTTCATTGTTGAGAGTACTCATGGTGATTATTGGGAAACTAGTAGTGAGTACACACATGAGAGCACCTTAGTAGAAGTCGATTTGAGTGATACCTTTCTCTACTCTCTATTTTATTTGGATGATATGTATGTTATTGTAGAGAGTATGTCATTTAGTTTAGGTGTAGACCACGGGAAAGGGAAGTGTTGTCGAGACCCGTGTCTATGGCCACTTTTCCCATTTGACCCCGGTGCCAAATTTAGAAATGGTGATGTTGGTGCACCAAACTTGTTGCTTGGCCAACATGACAAGCAAAGTATTACTTTTGATGTATCCTATAACCAAATCCTTTGTACATCTTTTATTGAGTTTTTAATATTCCTTTCAAAGGATTCTTGGTTATATCGCAAATATGTGCAACCTTGGCATGTTGAGATGATTTGTTATGCTAACCCTAACCCTCATGCCATGAGGAATTTGTATTTGTTTGTCCTCTCTTCGGTTTTGCAAGGTTTGGATTCGAGGTCGAATCCTTTTCAAGAAGGGGAGGATGATACGGGACAAATGGCCTTCTTATCTTTTGATGACATTTTTGGAGGCCAACACATAGAGACTCAAGACTTGGTCACCTCGAGGAAACAAGAACATGTATGGAGGACCCGTTTTGAGCATAACTTAAAGCAATCTCGCATGTGGAAGATTGCTTGGAGAATTTAAGGTTGAGGACTCACGGTTTTGGGCCTTAATTAAGGGTATTTTGGACATTACACATGGTGGATTTACACCCCATGGCCGCCCCTCTCATTAAGGGCAAAGTAGTCTTTTGTCTTCATTTGTAATATAGTATAAATAGGCCCCTTAGTCTTATTTCTCATCAGATTTTTGATAATGAAGAATTGAAAGAAATATCTTCTCTCTTTTGAGAGTGTACACACTTAGTGGTAGGACTTGGAAAAGTCATCTTTAGCATAGGGCTTGGAAAAGCCAATATTGATCTTTGTTTGGAAACGGTAGATCTTGAGGCGAGTTCATTCCCTTGGTGGTCACCGTAAGAGTGTGGTGTTGCTAACGTAAGTTCTAGGGGTCTTTAGATTTAATATATCTTTGGGTTCTTGGGTCTTATTGTAGTTTATGTCTCACTATCTATCTTTATTTTTCTTGCAAATCGTGGACTGTTTTGGGGTCTTTGTTGAATCCGAAACTTGTGTTATTGTTGTTCATCTTGTTCATCACGTTTTGTGGCTGTTTTGGGTGTCAAATACACCATTGTTATCTCGTATTGTTGTTGTTGTAGTGAATCCGAGAGTGGTCTCCATCTTGGTCCTCAAATCCTTAAGATTAGTGGACTGTTTTTGGAGTGTGTGTGGACTGTTTTGAGACAATTCTTGTGTTCCTTGGAATTCTTGTATCAAATGGTCATCTTATCTTTTGATGACATCTTTAGAGGCCAACACATAAAGGCTCAAGACTTGGTCATCTCGAGGATATGAGAACATGCATGGAGGACCCATTTTGAGCATGCCATTAACCAAAACCGTGTGTGGAAGATTGCGTGGGGGCTTAATTTGATGCCAATTCGAGACTACAAGTTTTGACGTGTGACCCCATGGTTGTGGAGCATTAAAGAAGCACCCTTAATTAAGGGTATTTTGGGGTTTACACATGTTAAACAAACAACCCATGACCTCCCCTTTCCTTAAGGGTATTTTGGTCCATTATACTATGTAATAAGTTAGGCTATATAGTCTCTTATTAGGTCTTTTCTCTTTAGTTTTAAAAGATGAAAAATTGAAACACTTGAAATCCTCTCTCTTGATAGTAGACCACCTTTGTATAGTCTTAGTTAGGACTTGGAAAAGTCATCCTTAGTATAGGGATTGGAAAAGCCAATATTGTTCTTTGCTTGAAAACGGTGGATCTTGAGGTGAGTCGACGATTACCTTGGCGGTCACCATAAGAGTGTGGTTTTGATTATTACATTCATTAGGGGTTAATGTTGAAATATACTTGGTTCTTAATCTTGTAATAATCTTGGTCTCACTATCTATCCTTTTATTATTTTGCAAATTCGTGTGTTTTTGTGTTTGTCATCTTGTATCCCTTTGTGTTGCTTGTTCTTCTCACATTTTGTGGACTGTTTTGGCATCTTGGTGGACTGATATTTGATGTCATGACTGAGTTCACAAATTTTGACAAAACAACATATATTGTACAATACCAAAATATATGGAACAAACTCGGAAATCCCCGAATCAACCTGAAGCTCACCAATAGTCCCTGAAAAGCCTGCGCTCCTACTAGTGAGTTGTATGAGCTGAAGTGCCTGTTCTTGCAGCATGAAATGCAGGTCCCCCGTGAGGGACGTCAGTACAAAAATATGTACTGAATATGTAAGGCAGAAGGTAACAACACACTTGATACAAAAGCTCAATAGAAATCTGATACAAGTGTATAACTAGTACTAGTAGACCACCTTTATAAATACTTATGGGACAATGTACATTACATTCTTTTCTTAGTTTTACCTTCTTACTTCATAATCTTTACAACCCATATAATGCAAATGACCAGCTGATCAGTGGTAAATAGATAAATTAGGATCGACCCATGCTAGGATTATGCCCCTGAGCTGCCACCTATATATATAAAGATTGGGATTGGCCCATGCTAGGCTTATGCCCCTGAGCTACCACCCACAAATAAAGGTATCGGGGTCGGCCCATGCTAGGCAAATGCCCCTGAGCTGCCACTAGTCATTTTACAGATTTGCATTACTTAGTTTATTTAGCCTTTGAGATTGTTACTTTGGTGGTCATCACATTATGGTACCTTGAACCAGTAATACGCTAACAAGAGACATGTAAATAGACACTTAATGCAACAACAATGAGGTAGGGAGCTGTTGGCATACAAATAAAGTGTTTAGGAGCTGAAATAACACATGGGTCTTATTTGAACAAACGGAGAACTCCTGAAATTTTCCAGTGAAGATAGACGCACAGATTTAATAATAAGCACGTATTGAGGAGTTCTAATGCATTAGAGAGTGGGAACAAGGTCATTGGATACATGGAGTGTAATGTGCTGCCATTATGTATCACTTTGTTATAGGATAACCTCGGAAACTTTCTTGATGGAACAATTGTACAATTTCATGCCAAAAAGTGTGAAATAGAGTATGCCTTACATATTTGACTCCGAAACTAACCCGACTTGACTTCCCACCTTTTAGATTACTTATCTACAATAGAATATATGGTAAACTAGTATTAGTAACCAATCAACACATTTGAGATACTTAATTTCACCCAAAACAGTAACCGGGCAGCAACTTTTAATCTATCAAACAAGGGTGTTATTTTAACCCTTTTTTTCCTCCAATGATACCAAAACTCCCCAAGAACACACGAAACAAACACCAATCAGTCCACTAGTTCAAGAACTATGGACCCTTTTGATAATCTATCTCGGATTCGCAAGAAGAACAAGAAAGGAAGTGATATCAAGAGTAAACACACTAAAAAAACAGCAACAACACGTGATGAACAAGATGAACACAAGAACACAACTTTTGGATTCAACAAAATACAAAAACAGTCCACTACAAACATACAAAGTGCAATAAGATAAAAGATAGATCTATACAAATGAAGATGTAATATTAACAACCCAAAAGCTTATTCCACTTTTGGACCTTTAATATCACACGCAACCTAAACCTATCTCTTACGTGACCTCAAGGGAACCGGAATCCCCAAGCAATCTCCGTTTCTAAGTGATTCATCAACACAAGGATTCCACCTTGCCCAAGGATTCCACCTTGCTAAGAGGCTCTCAAAAGAGGCTACAAATATCATCAAAAATCTGTCCAAAATGACCTAATGAGGTTCTATTTATATCTAGGTTAACTTAGTTCAAATGACTAAAAAACCCTAGCAAAGGGGCGGATGAACAGTGACAGATGAACAGTAACAGCTTTGGAGTGTGGGACTTGTTCTCTACACTTCAAAGGTTGTTCCTTGGATGGGCAGCCCCACAAGCTTGGGTCTTCACTCACGTCTTCATGTCCTTGAGTGTTAAGATGCCTCTTTGACCCGTATCATCGAATTACACCCACATACCATATAGGTTCTTATAAGGTTCACCAAAACCACCTTGACTTGATTGCACATTCCAAACAATACGCAAAATAGATTGGGAAGCAAACATTAGTTCGGTGGTGTATCACCACATCTTTCTTCTGTAATTCATTACAAACTCATCACACCTTTGTCCAACTTCAACTTGGTAGCCTATACATATACATACAAAACAGTCCACAAAAAAATCCACAAAACAGTCCCAAATCCCTTTTATTGTAGCAATCAATTATTGAACTCATCATCTCTTGAGTTCTCAATAACAAGACATCCATAATCCCCTCTCAAATTCATATATAAGAAAAACAAAATGGAGCAGTCACCTTACCTCAATTCAGCAACTTAGTCTTTTAATTGAACTCTTCAAGAGCTTGAACTTTCCTTCACACTTAAACCAAAGAAGAAGAAAAAAAGTTCCTCAATAACAAGGAAACGTGAACAAACAACTTGTTCTATAATCAGCCATATACTTATAGTCAAACACTTATAACTTGTTTTCCTAATCTTCCATGAGATAATTAAAAAAAACCTTAAGTGTTTTTCACTTACCTTGGGCTACAAAGGTGAGGGTTTCTTCAAGAACCCTAGAAGGAAAAATAGGGCTGCTGTTCTTGTTGTTTTAGAGAGAGTAGAGAGATTTGCTGAAATATACTACTTTTTTTTTTCTTAAAAGTGAAGGAAAATGACCAGCAACTTGGCCTTTTAAAGTCTCTATCTTGTCCACCTCCTTAGCTGCATTTTGGACCATAAAATTGGTCAAATTAGTCCAAGTAGGTGATGCACCTACTTACTTAAATTCTTATTTTGGGCTTAAATAACTTGGGCCTTTGGTAGATTGGTGTGTTGGGCCACTTATCCATTTTCTTTCTCTTTTGTTCAATTTGGCCCAAATGACTATATTAACATAGACCCAAATCTGATCCATAGCCATTGGTCCATTAATTTGGTCCAAACAACTTAAGTAGGTGACTCACCTACTATCTTGAATAAGTCAAGCAAGCACCTCAATATTTTGCTCCATTTTCAGCACCTAATCCCTTTAATCTAACCTTTAACTTATACACACTTGGTCACTTTAAACTTTACATTTAAATACTAGCTTACAATTCCAAGTTTAAATAGTTATCTTAACGTTAACTTAGTCGCATCACATTAAACTGTACGGGCAACATCTATAATTCCATCTACACCATTAATACTTGCATAACAATTCTCATACGTTATATACATCAAAAGGCTATACCAAGTTCCTTATACGAGATGTTACAAAAACATCCCCTCCAAGTATGATCCCATGCCCTCCATGCGACCCAAGCTTGATTCTTCACATAGTGACTTTGAATGATGTCGTCAAAATCTAACGCGGCCATTATTCTTGTATCATTGTTCCAAATCTGCCCATGAAATAGATCCTGCTCTCTTAAGGTATAATGTCTTGTTTGAAGATGATATAACCACTCCTAATGAACCTAGTGGTGGAAATGATGGTATAGCTTGCCTTAGAAGCTATAACCGATATGCTAACCCACTATGGTGTAACAACACTCCTCCTAAAGATGGAAATATCTTCTTGGAAGATGAGAGTACTCTTAAGGGTAAGGGATGTGTGGTTTTGGAAACTCCTTCTACTTTGTGTGAATTTATTATTGAGAGTACTCATGGATCAGATTGTGAAACTAGTAGTGAGTACACACATGAGGGCACCTTAGTAGAAATCGACTTAAGTGATACCTTTCTCTACTTTCTATTATTTCTGGAAATATGTATGCTATTATAGAGAGTATGTCGTTTATTTTGGGTGGAGACCACAAGAAAAGGGAGTGTTGTCTAGACCCGTGTCTATGGCCACTCTTCCCGTTTGACCCCGATGCCAAATATAGAATTGGTGATGATGGTGCACCCAACTTGTTGCTTGGTTTACATGACAAGCAAAGTATCATTTTTGGTGAATTCTATAGCCAAATTCTTTGTGCATTTTTCATTAATTATGTAATATTTAGTTCAAAGGATCCTTGGTTATATTCTAAATATGTGCAACCTTAGCATGTTAAGGTAATTTGTCGTGCTTACCCTAACCCTCATGCCATGGGGAGTTTGTATTTGTGTGTCCTTTCTTTGGTTTTGTAAGGTTTGGATTCGAGGTCGAATCCTTTTCAAGAAGGGGAGGATGATACGATTCAAATGGCCACCTTAGCTTTCAATGATACCATTCGAAGTCAGTACGTGGGGGCATCAAGCTTTGGTCACATTAAGGAAACGGGATCCTACATGGAGGGGTCGATTTGAGTACACCAAAGAGCAATCCCACGTGTGAAAGATTGCTTGGAGCATTGAAGATTGAGGACTCATGATTTTAAGCATTCATTAAGGATATTTTGGTTACTTAGCCTTGTCCAAGTAACACTCCATGACCACCCCTTTTCATTAAGGGTATTGTGCTCATTTTGTTATGTAATAAGTTAGACTATAAATAGGTTCTATTAGTTCATTTGCTAGTTAGTTTATGAAAGATGAAAGATTGAAAACTTAAAATCCTCTCTGTTGAGAGTAGACCACCTTAGTATAGTCTTAGTTAGGACTTGGAAAAGTCATCCTTAGTATAGGGCTTGGAAAAGCCAATATTGTTCTTTGCTTGGAAACGGTGGATCTTGAGGTGAGTCGATTACCTTGGCGGTCACCGTAAGAGTGTGATTTTGATTATTATATTCATTAGGGGTTAATGTTGAAATATACTTGGTTCTTAATCTTGTAATAATCTTGGTCTCACTATCTATCCTTTCATTATTTTGCAAATCCGTGTGTTTTTGTGTTTGTTAACTTGTATCCCTTTGTGTTGCTTTGTTCTTCTCACGTTTTGTGGACTCTTTTGGCATCTTGGTGGACTGATTTGTATCACCTTGTGCTCTTTATGCTTGTATCAGTGTGTGAGGTTATTTGAACTAACTTATTTGTTCGTTTTGTAGGTTTTTTGCCTTTACTATTTTTTGCTCTTTATGTACCTTGACAATGGAAGGAACATCATCATCCACTCTGATAGCCTAAAGACTACCAAACACACGAAATTGTCTACTAAGATGCAAATTCCAGCAACCAAACAAAGAGAAAACAACACAGAAAGGAGATGAAGAAGAAGATTACTTGAAATTGAAAGATAGATAGAAAGACCCTTACCCTTATTAAGTGATTAGCACTAGAAGATGTTTCAAATCTTCAAACACACTTCACAAACAAGAGTTCAAACCTTCCTCTTAGGTGACCGAAAGGAAACACTCTTCCTCAAACCACCTTTCTTGCCAAATTATCCGAAACAAATGAAACCCTAACTTCAAATGTTCTTGGACCACTTTCGAATTCTAAGAGCTAAAACTAGAGAATAAAAACTACAATATAAGAGTAATATCCAATTTCATCAAAGTCTAATGAAAAGAGAAGTAAAATGGTCTATTATACTATTACATTTAATGGACAAAAATGCCCTTAATGAGGGAGGGAATTTGGGGCACCTCTTGAGTGTTTTTTTGAAGTGCATGATGACTTCAATGCCCTTCCTTCACTTGAGGTGCCTCTTGAGTGTATAAGTACCCTTCCTTCCTTCTCTTGACCAAGGCTTTAAAATACTTTGAAAAGTCTTCAATTGCTTGCTAATTCCAAAGCCTTGACCCTTAGACCATACTTTGTGCTTTTGATGCTCCTTGTTCTTGTATCACACCCCGGATAGTTATAGTATTTATACAACCTCGGATTCTTTTGAAAATTTCCATCGGCACCTTGAAAGTCTATGCCAATTAATGATTGAAGCATCCCATCTAAGCCGAATCACCACTAACTAAGATACTAGCATTTTGCCTAGTATTAATTCTCCTTGTGTGTAGGTTCAAGATAATATACTTCCACCGAAGTATTCAAGGAGAGTTCCTCAAGAACACATGGTTGTTGATAAAATGGAGCTCTTGGCTAAGAATTCCAACTTTGGGAAAAATGACAAAGAGGTGATGCAAGGAAGAATTCTTGACAAACTCCCTTGTAATGTGTCACACCTCAACTCCTATTGGGGCGGATAGGCACCTGTAGCCGTAAAGGCCCGAGAGAACCAATTCATAACCTTGTACTTCTCATTCATGTAACTAACTATGACAACCAAAGGTTCTAACCAACATGATATTATGTATCGATGAGAATAATTACACATGCAAGCACAAACTGATTTATACAACACTTGGCCGTTGGGGCCACCATGTCTAAAGGCAAGACACTACCATAACTTTACATTAGTCTACTGATACAAGATCAAACCAACAACACCAAGAACTACAAGTAGATTCGGATTTCAGTCCAACAACACAAGAACAACAAGTTTAATTTTCAGTTTTCAGCTCAACAACACGATAACAACAAGATGAACAAGGATGCTAGTGAATCGAAAATAGCCCCACACGGCTTCACTAGACTTTGAGATAACAAAATCAACAACAACAACAAGATAAATAAAAGATAGATAACTTGACATATAACATTCAAGATACTAAGAACCCTAACATCAAGAGAGGACCCTAAGTCTAATGAATGTAAACACCAAGTTCTTACGAGGACCAAGAGGCACTCAACAACCTCAAAACCCTTGTTTCTAGCCAAAGAGACAACACAAGTATCCCTCTACTTGTGAGGTATTGGTGGCGGCTCCCAAGAGTGGAAATGAGAGAGAGAATTGTTTAGTGTTTAGGTTACAAAATCAGATTTCAAAAACTAGAGACTAACTCTCTAACATGTTCTATTTATACTACAAACAAAAGGGGTAAAATGACCCATCCGCCCTTGCTTCTTGTGTCAACCTTGAAGAGTAGTTTATTACACATTAAGTCCCCTCTTCACACATAAAAACGTTTAGGTCCTTGATTGGTTCAATCACCAACTCACACACGGCTACTTGCATGAACAAAGCTTGGAGTTGTTGTAATTCCCGAGCTTGGCTTCGTGTGAAAGGCCGTGTACGTGTGGAGGCTTCCCCAACCGTATCATCCTCTCCATCTTGAGAGGAATTTGACCTCAAATTCAGCATTTGGTCATCTTCCACCGCATCAACGAGGGAGAGATCACCAACGTTAAAAGTGTTGTGCACTTGGTATTCCGGTGGAAGGTCAATCTTGTAGGCGTTGTCATTGATTATCTCAAGTACTTGGAAAGGACCATCACCCCGTGGCAGCAACTTGGACTTCCTTTGAGCTGGAAACCGATCCTTTCGAAGATGCACCCACACCCAATCTCCGGGTTCAAGCACAAGCCTTCTTCTTCCTTTGTTTACCCTTTTTGCAACCTCTTGGTTTTTCTTTTCAAGCTTGAGCCGCACTGTTTCATGCATTTTCTTCATTGCCTCGGCTCTTTTATCTCCATCTAAGCTGGTCATGAGATCACTAGACAAAGGAGTGAGATCTAAAGGGGTAAGGGGATTTAGGCCGTAAACACATTCAAAGGGAGTCATTCCCGTGCTCGAATGTATTACCCGATTGTATGCAAACTCCACCAAGGGTAGGTGATCTTCCCATGAAGTCAGCTTACCTTTAACCATAGAACGTAGCATAGACCCTAAGGTTCTATTTACTACCTCCGTTTGGCCATCGGTTTGTGGGTGGCAAGACGTGGAGAAAAGTAACTTCGTTCCAAGCCTACCCCACATGGACTTCCAAAAGAGACTTAGGAACTTGGAGTCCCTATCGCTCACAATAGTCCTCGGTACCCCGTGAAGCTTTACAACATGTTCGACAAATAATGAAGCTACACTACGAGCATCCTCGGTTTTAGCACATGGAATAAAATGAGCCATTTTAGAGAATCTATCAACAATAACAAAAATGCTATCTCGGCCCTTTCTAGTCCTTGGCAGCCCCAAAACAAAATCCATCGAAATGTCCAACCAAGGTCTAAGGGGAGTAGGGAGTGGGGTATATAATCCTTGAGGTAGGAGACGAGATTTCGCACTCCGGCAGGCCACGCATTGACGACAAATTTTAGTGACGTCTTTGCGCATTTTGGGCCAATAGAAGTTCTCCTCTAAGATTCCGAGGGTCTTGTCTACCCCAAAGTGCCCCATGAGGCCTCCGTCATGGTCCTCCCTCACGAACAATTCCCTCCAAGAACTAGAAGGAACACACAACCTCCTCCCTTTGAACAAATACCCATCGAACCGAGAGTAGGAGGAATGGTCATTCTCCTTAAGCCAACGGTCCCTTCCCCACTCTTCGCATTCCCTAAAGATAGGAGCAAAGGTAGGATCCTCGGGATACAACAACCGCAAGCTCTCAAAACCCATCAACTTCGAAGACAAGGTAGCAACAAGCACATGCTTCCTAGACAAGGCATCGGCAACAACATTTTCCTTTCCCCTTTTGTAATGAATTACATAAGGGAAAGTCTCGATAAACTCAATCCACTTAGCATGACGCCTATTCAACTTGTCTTGGCTCTTAAGGTGTTTCAACGACTCATGATCCGTTCGTATCACAAACTCCTTAGGCCACAAATAATGTTGCCAATTTCCCAAAGCTCTAACAAGGGCGTACAACTCCAAATCATAAGTTGAGTAATTAAGAGTTGCCCCTTTGAGCTTTTCACTGAAATAAGCAACGGGCTTACCTTCTTGCATCAAAACAGCCCCGATGCCAACCTTACTAGCATCACACTCTACTTCAAACATCTTATCAAAATCGGGCAATTGCAATAAAGGCGCCGAGATGAGCGTAGCTTTCAAGGCCTCAAAAGCCCTAGCTTGCTCATCACCCCATTTAAAGGGTCCGTCTTTTCTAATTACCTCGGTTAAGGGGGCTGCTATGGAGCTAAATCCTTTGACAAACCTCCTATAGAAGCTTGCCAACCCGTGGAAACTTCGGATTTCTCCAATAGTTTTAGGGGTCGGCCAACTTCGAATAGAGTCTATCTTGGAATCGTCCACTTCCACACCCCTTGAGCTCACGACAAAACCCAAGAATATGACCTTATCAACACCAAAAGAACACTTCTCCATGTTGGCATACAGCTTCTCCTTTCGGAGCACATCGAACACACATCTCAAATGCATTACATGATCATCAATGGATTTACTATATACCAACACATCATCAAAGTAAACCACCACAAATTTTCCAATATAAGGCTTCATTACATGATTCATTAGCCTCATAAAGGTGCTAGGAGCATTAGTAAGGCCGAAGGGCATGACCAGCCACTCATATAGACCGAATTTGGTCTTGAATGCGGTCTTCCACTCATCACCGGGTTGCATGCGAATTTGGTGATAGCCACTCCTAAGGTCCACTTTAGAAAACAAACAAGACCCGTGGAGCTCATCTAACATATCATCTAGTCTAGGGATTGGATGACGATACCTTATAGTGATTTTGTTGATGGCTCTACAATCGACGCACATGCGCCAAGTTCCGTCCTTCTTTGGTACCAAGAGCACCGGAACAGCACACGGACTCATGCTTTCCTTGATGTATCCCTTGTTGAGAAGTTCCTCAACTTGTCTTTCAAGCTCCTTAGTGTCCATGGGATTGCTCCTATAGGCCGGTTTGTTTGGAAGTTGGGAACCCGGCACCAAATCAATTTGGTGCTCAATTCCCCGAAGTGGGGTCAATCCTTGCGGAAGTTCTTGAGGAAATACATCTTCATACTCCTGCAACACACAAGAAATCAAAGGGGAAATGGAAGAATTAGTGGGGTTAGTATTAAAACAATGGGCCCAAAGTAACATCGGCTTGTTTTCATCATGATCCACGAAGAGTTCTTTCCTCCTAGCCAACATCACTACGTTTTCCATCTCTCTTGTCGTTGGGACAGCCTCGGATGTCCCGACTTTCTCACCTACGGCACTCCTCCCCTTTTCTCCCTTCTCGGATTCCTTCCCCTTTCCCTTCAATTCTCTCATCTTTTGATGCCACTCGTTTACTTGGGAAGGTGAAAGAGGATGAAGGGTGACCTTTCGGCCATCCTTCTCAAGCATATACCGGTTGGTCCTCCCATCGTGTTTAGTAGACCTATCATATTGCCATGGCCTACCTAACAACAAGTGACATGCTTGCATTGGGATCACGTCACAAAGTACCTCATCGTGGTAGTTTCCCACCTTAAACCGAATCACACATTGTCTTGTGACCCTTAATTCACCACAATCATTCAACCATTGTAGCTTGTAAGGACTAGTGTGTGGTGTAGTTGGTAGCTTCAAGAAATTTACCATAGCTTGGCTCGCAACATTTGTACAACTTCCACTATCAATCACCAAGGTGCACACATTCTCCTTTATAAGACACTTAGTATGGAATAGATTTTCCCTTTGACTCGGGTCACCTATCGCCTTACTAATCATGACACGTCTAACCACAAAGTTTGGAACCACACACTCCCCTTCTTGTGGATAGACATCTTCACTACCGTCTACTTCATCATCATTCGGTCCATTTTCAGCTCCCTCTCCATCTTGAGGCTCGGCCTCATCCTCCCCCCTTTCGGAATCCACCTCCTCACCAAGGTAGTATACCTTTCCTTCTCGTAGGATCACATTGCGCCGGTTCGGACATTCATTGGCTTTATGCCCCCAACCTTGGCACTTGAAGCATTGGAACCCCTTTGGGTTGGGATATTTGTGAGCCTCCGGTTTCGGAGGAAATTTAGTGACTGATTTGGACTCGGGCAGCTTCGTAGGAGCGGGTTGGTCCTTGTTTTTGGTCCAACCCGAGGGAGTTGGTACCCTTGCCTTGAAGGATGATCTCTCCTTAAGTTCCCTTTCAATCTCAAGGGTCGCTTGGAATATACCGTCAATGGTTTCAAATCGGTGAAGGGTCAAGTGAGTGGAGATCTCTTTGTTCAATCCGCACTTGAACCGGATGATGTCGTGGCTGATTTGCTCCCCACGATGATCAAGTTTCAACATGAGTTGTTGGAACTCGTCAAAGTAGGCCATCACACTCTTGCCTCCTTGTCGCAAGCCATATAACCTAGCAAGCAACTCATGACGATATCTCTCGGGAAGGTATCGTTGCCTCATCAAATACCTCAACCGAAACCAAGGTGGTGGCTGCCCATCGACTAATTCATTACCAAATCGTTTAACATACTCCCACCAAGTGTTAGCATAGCCCTCGAGGTGAGCTATAGCGTAGCAACTCTTCTTTTCGTCCGAGATGTCATTAACTTGGAAAACTTTGTCACACGCCGATTCCCAAGTTAAGTAGGCCTCGGGATCACTTTCACCCTTAAAGATGGGTAGGCTCAACTTGATGGTGTTGATGCCTACGTCTCTCTCTTGGTGTCGGTTTCCCCTATCTCCATACCCCCGGTATCTCCTAGGTTCTCCTCGACCCCCTCTTAACTCCTCCTCCCTCATATAAGCATCATCAAAGGCTCCATCTCCTTCATACTCCCCTCTACCGTATCCTTCAAAGTGGGCTGGTCGGCCTTGGCCATTTTGATTCGGAGGATTTGGAATTTGCGGTCTTTGGGTTAATGGAGCTTGGAATGGAAGGTTCGGATTTAGTGGAGGTACATGGCGTCCAAATCCCTCTTGTGGAATTGGAGGGGCTTGGAAATGTAGTGGTCTAGTGGAGTCTCGGTTTGGAGGAAAATAGGTAGTTTGGCTTGCGGTATTTAGTGGAGCTTGGGGTGCATTTAGCATTTGGTGGACTATTTCGGGGGTGATGGTTGCGGAGGAGGTCCTATCATGGCCATTGGTAGATACATGTAGAGGAGTAGAAGGACGAGAGTTCCTTTGACTCTCCACTTGTTCTAATCTCCCACTAATAGTCGACACTTCCCCCTTTATTGCTGCCAAGTCCCCTCTCACGGCCCCAAATTCAGAATTCAACCTTTCAAGTGTCCGGGTAACGGCCTCAAGAGTGACCCTCATAGAATCAAGGGCATTAGTATCCGCATTATGAGACGTAGCTCCTTCCATTGTCAAGATATTATCCGCTTTAGTTCACCACAAGTTCGTTTTCCACAAGTGTTGTATAATTGGCTAGTAACCGTGAAATTTTCAAGGTATGAGTGAGCTCTTATCCGGAATGGATTCTTGTTTGAAGACTCAAAGAATTCTTGCCGGACTAGAGTCAAAAATCAGCAACTCATTCAAACGAATAAAAGCACTCAAATAATCGTTGACACGAACAAACGGTTCAAGGAACTAGTTGACAACCTAGTAGGAATGTACTAGTTTGTTAATTAGTTCTAGGACCAATTAAGGGAAACCAAGGATCAACAATTAGCAACCAAAGAATATCCTAAGTTGAGCTTATAGTGACGTGGCAGCATGCAATGGTTCCACCCGTTCTTCTTATCTTTTTTTTTTTTTTTTTTTTGTTTTGTGTTAATATTCACACAACTTGTTATAGTTTGCAAAATGTTTTGGTGGGAAAAACAAAATCTTGTAGTCTTTCACCCTTTTCAAACTCAAGAAAGAGATGTTTGGTTGACTAATCCCACAAAACAAGGCTCCTTGAATTAGGGAAAAGTGATTGACTAGACAAAAAGGTGATGGGTGCAAGTCTTTCACAACAACTTTATAACTTGTCTTATAACTTGAGCACACAACAATATGAACAAGATGAACCAATTTAAAAGATGAACACCTCAACAATCTTCATCAACTTCTTTAGCACATAAACACAACATCCACCGATTTTATCTCCTTTTTTTTTTTGTCAACAACAACATACAACTTTCGGCCACTTCAAGTCACCACACAATGTTCAAGTTTTCAAGCTCAACTTTCGGATCTAGACACCTTAGTGTTTGTGAGAAAGAAACCAACACTAGAAACTCACTAAACAAGCAAAATAACACCTAGATCTAGACATGCAACATCATTCTCGGTTTTCAACTTTTAATGGACAGATTTTTCAGAACTTCCTTTTGGTATTGCTTGTTTAGACCGTGAACTAGCCCAAGATGGGTTATGTTGGAATACAACCGGTCTTGCTTTGATACCAAATGATACAAGATCAAACCAACAACACCAAGAACTACAAGTAGATTCGGATTTCAGTCCAACAACACAAGAACAACAAGTTTAATTTTCAGTTTTCAGCTCAACAACACGATAACAACAAGATGAACAAGGATGCTAGTGAATCGAAAATAGCCCCACACGGCTTCACTAGACTTTGAGATAACAAAATCAACAACAACAACAAGATAAATAAAAGATAGATAACTTGACATATAACATTCAAGATACTAAGAACCCTAACATCAAGAGAGGACCCTAAGTCTAATGAATGTAAACACCAAGTTCTTACGAGGACCAAGAGGCACTCAACAACCTCAAAACCCTTGTTTCTAGCCAAAGAGACAACACAAGTATCCCTCTACTTGTGAGGTATTGGTGGCGGCTCCCAAGAGTGGAAATGAGAGAGAGAATTGTTTAGTGTTTAGGTTACAAAATCAGATTTCAAAAACTAGAGACTAACTCTCTAACATGTTCTATTTATACTACAAACAAAAGGGGTAAAATGACCCATCCGCCCTTGCTTCTTGTGTCAACCTTGAAGAGTAGTTTATTACACATTAAGTCCCCTCTTCACACATAAAAACGTTTAGGTCCTTGATTGGTTCAATCACCAACTCACACACGGCTACTTGCATGAACAAAGCTTGGAGTTGTTGTAATTCCCGAGCTTGGCTTCGTGTGAAAGGCCGTGTACGTGTGGAGGCTTCCCCAACCGTATCATCTACAAAGCCTCTAAAAGAAACATATACTTAGTTAGGGTCGGGACAAACTCCCGCCCTACTCTTAACCTTCTGCACAATACCAAAATATATAGAACAGACTCAGAAAGCCCCGACGATCACGAAAGTGGGTGAGTGCGAGAGTGAATTGACCTAAGACTTGGAGTGTACACGTGAAGTGCAAAGAAAGGCCTAAATAGGCTCCAAAATCAGTCCACACAATGCACTCTAAGGGAGCTGATACAGAAAAGACAATGGAAGCCACAAAATAAACACCAAATCAGTCCACTAGTTTGAAGAACCCGTGGGCTTATTTGGTGACCACTCTCGGATTCACTACAACAAGAAGAAGAACGAAATATAAGGGTGTGTTTCAACCCCAAAACAACCACCAAACTAGATTTAACAACAAGAAGATGAATAATAAGATGAACTTAACAATGGGAATAACAACAACAACACAAACGGGTACAATACGAGATACAAACGTTACAAGATTGCAAGAATAGAAAGGATAGATAGAGTGGCATATACTATCTCATGAACTAAGAACCTAAGTGTATTCAAGCACCTAGACCCTTAATACAATGATAATAGGAACACCTACTCTCTTCAGTGAGCACAAGTGAGACCTCAACCTCCTCTAGGACCCAACATTCTAAGCAAGAATGCAACACTAGTGATTCCACCCTAGTATCACCCTAGTTACAAGTTTCGGATTTGTGCCTCAAGGAGAGAGGACTTGTCTTTCAATGTTATACAACATTCATTATCATCAAAACTCTAAGACTAAAAGCCTAAGAGGTTCTATTTATAGTGTATTAAAAGATAGAATGTAAAATGTCCAAAATGGCCCTTCAAGAGTGGGCTGCCCCTTTAGTGTTTGTAGTAGGCTGTTTTTGGTGTGTATTTGGGCCCTTAATTACGCTTCTCTTGCACACACACTTGGACGATTTCAATACACACCCACAAGAGTCCATCTACGTGATCGCACTCGTATCATTCTCTCTTTCTTGAAAAAGATTCGACCTCGAATTCGTACCTTGCAAAATCAAGAGAAGACAAACAAACACACATCCTCATGACATGAGGGGTTAGTGTTAGCAAAAATAATACATCAACATGCCATGCCGAGGCGGAAAATATTTAAAGTACAACCACAGGTCCTTTGTTTTAATCATGAAAATATTAGTACAAATACTACAAAGGAAGTGGCTCAGGCGAGCATCAAGACAAAAAGAAAGTAGGCCTAGAGTAATCCTTTCCCACCCTAAGATGGTACCGGTATCAAACGGGCAAAGTAGCCATGGCCATGGTTTTCAGCCATACTTACTTTCTCCTAAGGTGCCGCCCTCATAAATAGGCATACCCTCTATATCACTATAGAAAATATCATGCACACAAAGAGGGTAGGGAAAGGTATCACACAAGCTAACTTCAACTTTGGTGTCCTTATGCATGTACTCACTAGCTTTAAGTCCATCACCACTAGTATGCTCAACATATGGAACACATAAAGAAGAAGTAGATGGAATTTCTAAGCATGCACCACCTTTTATTTCAAGAAAATAACCCCTACATAGATATAAATCACCATGGGAAGCAAAGGAATCATTCACAAAAACATTTTTACAAGAACAATCACATTTTGGGTTTCCCAAGTAATCAAGCAAATCATGGTCATCTTCACCCGATTGACTATTCCTTTTTAAGACTACACATTCCCTACCCTTAAGAGTACTCTCATCTTCCAAGAAGAGATTTTCATCTTGAGGAGGAATGTTGTCACACCATAGTGGGTTAGCATATAGGCTATAGCTTCCAAGACAAGCCATGCCTTCAACATCACTTGCACCACTAGGTTCATTAGGAGTAAATAAACTATCTTCAAACAAGACATTGTGCCTAAAGAGTGAATGATCTAACCCGCGGATAGATTTGGAACTTTCACTCTCTAAGGAATCATTATCAAGTTTCAAAGATATGTCAAGCACATGATTAACCCTATGATCCAAACAAACATTAGCATCTTTACAACAACATAGGCTCATAGGTTCAGTCTTTTTTCCTTGGCCAACATCTTTAAATCCTTCACTCACTTGAGATTCATTAATCACATCACGCATGATACGGGATTGACAAGGGAAGCACGAAACAAACACCAAATCAGTCCACTAATCTTAAGGATTCGAGGACCAAGATGGAGACCTCACTCGGATTCGCTACCAACAACAAGACTACAAGATACAAGAGTATATTTTAACACCAAAACAGTTACAAAATGTGATGAACAAGATGAACAACAATAATACAAGTTTCGGATTCAACGAAGACCCCAAAACAGTCCACTACACAACACATACACGATTTACAAGAAAAATAAAGATAGATAGTGAGACCAAGATTATTACAAGATTAAGAACCAAGTGTATTTCAACACTAACCCCTAATGAATGTAACAATCAAAACCACACTCTTACGGTGACCACCAAGGGAATGAACTCGCCTCAAGATCTACCGTTTCCAAGCAAAGATCAATATTGGCTTTTCCAAGCCCTATGCTAAGGATGACTTTTCCAAGTCCTACAACTAAGGGTGTTACACTCTCAAAAGAGAGAAGTTATGTCTTTCAATTCTTCATCCTTCCAAAATCTAGTGAAAATAAGACTAAGGGGGCCTATTTATAATATATTACAAATGAAGATAACAAGACCACTTTGCCCTTAATGAGAGGGGCGGCCATGGTGTGTAAATACACCATATGTAATGTCCAAAATACCCTTAATTAAGGTCCAAAACCGTGAGTCCTCAACCTTAAATTCTCCAAGCAATCTTCCACACGCGAGATTGCTTTAAGTTATGCTCAAAACGGGTCCTCCATGCATGTTCTTGTTTTCTCGAGGTGACCAAGTCTTGAGTCTCTATGTGTTGGCCTCCAAAAATGTCATCAAAAGATAAGAAGGCCATTTGTCCCGTATCAACGCATATCCTCAAGTGGTGGGCAAGTTTTACTCACAAGTTGGGCAGCAACTTCCTCCGGGAAGCTCTCATCGCAAGGTGCTTGGACAATTGGATTTTATGGGTAGAGAGTTTGGGTAGAAATTAGCGTATAATTTCAATATGCTGTTTCATTTCTTCAATATTGTCATTGATACGATCATATGTGGCATTGAAATTATAGGCAGCCATTGTACCTAACAAAAAGACACAACAAACAAACTTATCAGATCAAAAATGCCTCACCACATTCTCACTCTTGGTTTTACCTCACACTTGATTTCACAAGTGTTGAAAGCCGACTTGTACTTCGTGAGTGATTGAGTGTCGAGTCTACTCTTGTCCCAGAATGGATTTTTGTTTGAAACTCAAACAAAATCTTGTAGGACTTGAGTCAAGAACTAACAACGAATTCAAAAAGATAAAAGTACACAACAAACGTAAACACGAACAAACGAACACAAAATTAACTTACAAGCTAGTAGGAGATTACTAGGTTGTCAATTAGTGTTCGAACCAACAAACGAACTAAGAGACAATAAAATGAAACTAAGAAATCTAAAATTTGATCTCGAAAATATTGTGTGAACAGTAGCAGTGATGATGTGGCAGCCACGTATTGGGTCGGTTTTATCAAGTGGTTATTCTCAAAAGTTCAAGTCATGGTCAAAAATTAATTTAGATTGGTGAAATTTGTTTTAGGAGGGAAAATAAGTCTTGGAGCCTTTTTTAATTTTCAAGACTTGACTTTTTCTTGTACTTCTCCTTAAAACATGAGTTCTTAAATCCTGGAAAAGTGGTTGAGAAGTGATATAAAGTCTTTTCGTGGTTGGGGTCTTTCAAGACTAACAAGTACATATACCTTTTTCCTTCACCTTTTAGGATCTAACATTCACTTTATGTTCTAACAATATATGAAGGAAGGTGAAGAACTTTAAGAACAACAACAAACACACCAAGAACAATAACAACAATCTTCAAGAACAACAACAATTCCAACGGCCAACTTCAATCCACATTAACAATATCTCCAACACTTGGCCAAGACAACTACAACTTCAACAAAATGGTTCTCAAGACACCAAGTAACAACAATATCACGTGGTCAAGTTTATAACATCAAGGAGAAACCACACAGCCAAAACAGTCCACCACAACAATGGTCAACAACAATGGGCCAAGCTTAATGTTCACAACAACAACTTTCAACAAGTTCAAGCTTAAGTTTAGATCTAGACACAAAGAGTTAGTGGACAAGAAAACTAACACTAGAAACAACAAAACAAACAAGAACACTACTAGATCTAGTCACACAACAAACAAATCTCGGTCAAGACACAACAAGAACACAATTTTGGCCAAGAACACAAACACGGACAGATTGCTATTTTTTTTCTAGAATTTTCAATTTTTAACACTAATTTTTTTTTGAATTTTCTAACAAGCAAACCCAAGATTGATCTTGTAGGAACAAGATCAAGCCGTGCTTTGATACCAAATGATACGAAAAAGACAACGGAAGCCACAAAACAAACACCAAATCAGTCCACTAGTTTGAAGAACCCGTGGACTTATTTGGTGACCACTCTCGGATTCACTACAACAACAAGAAGAACGAAATATAAGGGTGTGTTTTAACCCCAAAACAACCACCAAACTAGATTTAACAACAAGAAGATGAAGAACAAGATGAACTTAACAATGGGAATAACAACAACAACACAAACGGGTACAATACAAGATACAAGCGTTACAAGATTACAAGAATAGAAAGGATAGATAGAGTGACATACACCATCTCATGAACTAAGAACCTAAGTCTATTCAAGCACCTAGACCCTTAATACAATGATAATAGGAACACCTACTCTCTTCGGTGAGCACAAGTGAGACCTCAACCTCCTCTAGCACCCAACATTCTAAGCAAGAATGCAACACTAGTGATTCCACCCTAGTATCACCCTAGTTACAAGTTTCAGATTTGTGCCTCAAGGAGAGAGGACTTGTCTTTCAATGTTATACAACATTCATTATCATCAAACTCTAAGACTAAAACCCTAAGAGGTTCTATTTATAGTGTATTAAAAGATAGAATATAAAATGTCCAAAATGGCCCTTCAAGAGTGGGCTGCCCCTTTAGTGTTTGTAGTGGGATATTTTTGTTGTGTATTTGGGCCCTTAATTACACTTATCTTGCACACACACTTGTACGACTTCAATACACACCCACAAGAGTCCATCTACGTGATCGCACTCGTATCAGGAGCCCACTGGAAGACTTTGACTAAGGAGTCATTTTGGACATTTCACACTATTCTTGTAATACACTATAAATACAACCTTCTAGGGTTTCATTCATCATACTTAGCTGAATATTGATGTTTTATCACACTTAGAAACATTTCTCTCTTTTGAGAAAGGCTCCCATAGCTGAAATTCATGTAACTAGGATTTTCAACTTGAGGGTGGAATCTCTCGTGTTGGATTTGCTTAGAAACGTTGGGTGCATTGAGAGATCAAGGACCCTCTTGTTCCTACGTAGGAGATAGGTTAGTGTTGTGTGTAGTATTAAAGGTCCAAGAGTGTAACAATTCTTGGGTTGTTAATATTATTGCCTCATTTGGTCTATCTATCTATCTTTACATTTCAAATTTGTAGTAGACTATTTTATGTCTTTGTTGAATCTGAATTTTGTAATCATTGTGTTCATCTTGTTCATTGTGTATTGTGGCTGTTTTGGTGTTGAAAACACACCTCTTTATCTTGTTATTATGTAGTTGTAGCGAATCTGAGAGTGGTCTCTATCTTAGTCCTCAAATCCTTCAGATTAGTGGACTGTTTTAGAGTTGTTTCGTGTTTCTCTTGTTTTTCCCGCGTCCTTTGGTATCAAATCCATATTTGATTTTGTTCTAACATGATCAATCTTGGGCTTGAGACTTGAAAAAAAAAGAAGGAATTTTTCAGAAAATAACAATCTGTCCACTTTGTGTTCTTGGCCAAAAATTGTGTTCTTGCTGTGTCTTGGCCGAGATTTTTACTTGTCTTAAGTGTTTCTAGTGTTATTATTGTTCTTCACTAACACTTTGAATAATCTTGATTTGAGCCTTTGTTGTTGATGTTGTTATTGTGAACTTGGACTTGACAGATTGTTGTTGGTATTGTTGTTGCGGATTTAAAATTTGGACTATTTTGGACGTGTGGTGTGTTGTTGTTCAAGGTTTGAACGTGTATTGTGGAGATTGTGTCGTGGATTTTAAGCTTGGAAAAGTGTTTTTGATGTTTGGGGTCCAACTTGAACCTTAGAACTTCAAGACTCAAAGTTTGTGTTCTTGGTGTTCTTCACCATCTCTATATATTGTTGAAGAAAAGGTGGTTGTTGATCTTATAAGTTGAAGAAAGAGAGTGTGAATTGATGTTAGTCTTGAAAGGCATAAATCCAAGATTTAAGGTGTAAGACTTGTGGCTCAAAGACTTTTCCTACAACCACCAAAGACTTTATCAACCATTTCCCAACACTCCCTAGACTAGACTTCTACTTTTCAGCTTTTTCTTAATTCAAGAACCTTGTGTTTTGAGACAAACTACTTTTTCTCGTTTCAAGAACCTTGTCTTGTGGGACTAGTACAAGACAAAAGTCATCCTTTTAAGAGTGGACTTGTAGAGATTCAAGACTTGTGTTTTCCCTCCAAAACCAATTGCCATCCTTCCCAAATTACAATAGGACCAAGACTTGAAATTGAAATATAAAATTGAGAAACCGCAACCAATACGTGACTGCCACATCATCGTTTTTACTGTTCATGTAACAATTTTGGCTCAAATTTTAGATTTCTTAGTTTCATTTTATTGTCAATTAGATCATTTGTTGGTTCGAACACTAATTGACAACCTAGTAATCTCCTACTAGCTTGTAAGTTAGTTTTGTGTCCGTTTATTCGTGTTTACGTTTGTTGTGTACTTTTATCTTTTTGAATTCGTTGTTAGTTCTTGACTCAAGTCCTACAAGATTTCATTTGAGTTTCAAACAAAAATCCATTCCAAAACAAGAGTAGACTCGACATCAATCACACACGAAGTACAAGCCGACTTTCAACGCTTGTGAAACCAAGTGTGAGGTAAAACCGAGAGTGAGTGTGGTGAGGCATTTTTTATCTAACAACACTTGTGAAACCATTCTATGTGTCGTTTTCTCTTAATTTGGTTGATGGAATTTGCATCTTAGTAACCATTTTTGTGTGTTCATAGCCATTAGGCTATCATTTGGTATCAAAGCCTTGGTTAGGGTTGTTCCAACATCCCTAAATCTTAGTTATAGTATTCTTATATAGAAAATCTCATCAAAAAAAGTCAAAAAAAATCAGAAAATACAAAAAAAATGGTGTCTAGTGTTGTCTTGTGTTAGATCCGAATTTAGGGTTTTAGATCTACATGTTTTTACTTTTTTTTTGAAGGTTTCTTGTGTTAGATTCTTGTTCTCTAACACCTAGGGAGTCTAGATCTACTTTTAGAGTGAAGTTTGGTTGTTTTTAAGCTAGATCCACCATTGTTGTGGCTTGTTTGAAGCTTTTGGAGAGGGTGACGTTTTTTGGATTTTGTTGGTGACTTGATTTGTGGATGATTTTTAGTTGGTTGAGGTTGTTTTGGTATAAGGAACCTACATCTTAAAAAAAAATCAAATTTGGAATTCATTTGCTAGGTGGTCAAACTTGGTCAACGCTTGAATATTCATCTTGTTCATCCATGATCTTCATTACTTAGTGAAGAAGAGTATTCAAGGTTCTTGTTTGATCCAAAAAAGGGAAGAAAGAGAGTGAAAAGGTTGTTTGCCAAAAGCATATTCAAAGAATATTCCATTCATCCTAAAAGGAGGAGATGACAAGGGGACAACAAAGTACAATTGCAAGTACAAAGGGAGGGACCAACTCATTTCTCATCAATTTTGAAGTTTGAAAAGGCTTCAAACTTGAAATTTTTCCCTCCAAAACTGAATTTTCTTCCTTCCTAAGAGGTGTTTGGTTGAAACAAGTTGGAATTTTTTTTTGGAATTTCAAAAAGTGACAACCAACCACGTAGTGCCACATCATCACTTGTGCTCAACCAAAATTCGACTCTAAAATTAGATTTTCTAGTTTTTAATTTTTTATTCTAGTTTCTTTAAGCTAATTCTATCACTAATTAACAAACTAGTAAGTACCTACTAGTTTGGTAATTAGTTTAGAGTTCGTTTATTTCGTGTCGATGTTTTTTGTGTGCTTTTCTCGTTTTTAAGTCGTAGTATTTTGTTGGTTCAAGTTCGTGCATCACTTATTTTGAGTCGTTTCAAACAAAGATCAATTCCAATTCAAAGCTTCTCACCTCTCAAGTAACTTGTCAAGTATTGTCGATTCTCCAACACTTGTGAAGCCAAGTGTGAGGTGAGGTTGAATGTGAGTGAAGTGAGCCTTTTTGAACTAACTTGTTTGCTCGTTTTGTAGGTCTTGCTTGCTGTTTTTTACACCTTTTTAGGTATATTTACCATGGAATCCAAGGGTACTACTTCCCAACCTTTGGGAAATGATGCTATTGGAGCTTTGATGTCTCGGATTGATGCCTTGGATCAAAAAATGGAAGAAAATAATGATACTTTAAGGAGGAAAATGGAAGAAAATCATGATGCTTTGAGGAGTGAAATGGTGACAATGAAGGGTGTTGTGGCTAGAGTGAAAACCGGGGTTGATAAACTATGCGATTGACTATGTCCACCAAACACTTCACAAGTTCAAACCCCTCAAAACCAAATATCCTACACTTCACCAAATCCAAAGCCACCAACCCAAATCCATCTTCAACCAAAACGATACCCCCTCTCCAAACCACACTAAACCGAATTCCCTTCATCCAAGTAGAAGAAGAGGAGAAAATATAATCCAAAGAGAATGAGGCCAAGCCTCAAGATGGAGAGAAAATAGATGGTGAAGTGCAAGAAGAATATGAAGAAACTAGGGAAAAGGAAAGAAAAGTCATGGGTAGTGAAGTTAGGATGGAAGAAAAATGCTTGATTTTGGATCTTGTCCACAAAGAACCTTGGTTACTCACTAACCCAAGTGCTAGCATTTTGCCTAGCATTGATTCTTCTTACTTACAGGTACAAGAAGATATATTTCCAAGGGATAATTCAAAAGAACTCCATCCCAAACATGTGGGAGTTCCAAAGGCACCAATGGCTGAAAGCTCCAAACTAGTAGGTCTAACCCGAGGTAACATCACTACTTCCTACATTTCCTTGAACTTAAAATGTTGTGATTTAGTGTCTTGTGAAGTGGTGATGGGTTTACAAGTGCATTCTTCTTTACTTGGTAGCTCTTTAGTTGTGAATAAAACTCTTAAGGCTAGTCCATGCACTTCTTTGAGCTTGAAATATTGTGATGTACCCTCTAGTATGTTGGGTTTGGGTTTGTTTGACATAGGGGTGCATGTTTCTTCTCTTAATAGCTTCCTTAATTTTTACCATGATCAACTTGCTCTTAAAACTAGTTTACTACTTGAACATGAGAAGGGTGTGATTAAAAACTTTCAAGTCAGTGTTGATGCTCGTAATGATGGTCTTGATATTGAACATGGCCCTTTGAACTTGTGTGATAAAATCCCTTATAAATATCTTGTTCATTGTGTCCTTGTGGTTGTCCAAGTGGTGGGTAATGCCTTGAATGAGTGTGGGCTTGGTAACCTAGTGAAAGGGGTGGGCCATCTTGGCTTAAGTCCTTATCCTTGGATCCCATTTGACCCCGGAATACTCTTGAGATGTGAAGGTTATAGTTGCTGGTCATGCTCCCTCATCTTTGATATTGATGCTAGTCATGTCTTTGGTTTTATTTATGCTAAGCATTTTATGTCAAATACTAAGGATATATGGGTATATGTCAAGTGTGAGCAACCATGGGTTGATGATATGAGTGTGTTACTAATACTAACCCTCCTACCAAGAGGATTGTGTGTTTGTTTTGCTCTCTTTGTTTTTTTTTTGCAAGATCTGAATTTGAGGACAAATTCCTTCAATATGGAGAGGATGATACAAGAACAAGGAGCATCAAAAGTACAAGGAATTATCTAAGGGTCAAGGCTTCGGAATTAGCAAGCTATTGAAGACTTTTCGGAGTATTTTGAAGCCTTGGTCAAGAGAAGGAAAGAGGGGAACTTATGCACTCAATAGGCGCCTCAGGTGAAGGTTAATGAAGATATTTTGCACTCCAAGGAAAGATGTAAGAGGTGCCCAATTCCCTTAGCTCATTAAGGGTAGTTTTGTCATTTGGCATGTAATACTATAAATAGACCATTTTCCTTCTCTTTTCATTAGACTTTGATGAAATTTAATATTACTCTTATATTGTAACTTTAGTCTCTAGTTTTAGCTCTTAGAATCTGAAAATTGGTCCAAGAACATTTGAAGTTAGGGTTTCACTTGTTTTGGATAATTTGGCAAGAAAGGTGTACTTGCGGAAGAGTGTTTCCTTTGGTTCGATGTTGAAACATCTTCTAATGCTAATCATTGAATATGAGTAAGAGTCTTTCTATCTATCCTTTAATTTCAAGCATTCTTCTTCTTCATCTCCATTCTATGTGTTGTTTTCTCTTAATTTGGTTGCTGGAATTTACATCTTAGTAACCATTTTTGTGTGTTCATAGCCATTAGGCTATCAAGCACAAAGAGCATCAAAAGTACAAGGAATTATGTAAGGGGTCAAGGCTTCGGAATTAGCAAGCAATTGAAGTTTTTTTGGAGTATTTTGAAGCCTTGGTCAAGAGAAGGAAGGAGGGGAACTTATGCACTGAATCGGCGCCTCAAGTGGAGGTTAATGAAGATATTTTGCACTCCAAGGAAACACTCAAGAGGCGCCCAATTCCCTTAGCTCATTAAGGGTAGTTTTGTCATTTGGTATCTAATAGTATAAATAGACCATTTTGCTTCTTTTTTCATTAGACTTTGATGAAATTATTGAGAGATACTCTTTGGTTGTAGTTTTCTTCCTCTCTTAGAGAGAGAATCTGAAATTAGGGTTTACACTAAGTGATGGATTTCACTTGTGTTGACAAATTGGCAAGAAAGGTTGGTGCTTGGGGAAGGTGACTCCCTTTGTGTCTACCTAAGAGAGTGGTTTGAACTTTCATTTGTGAGGTGTGATTGGAGATTTGATACATATCCTTTTGTTAATCATTTAGTGTAAGTAAGGGTCACTCTACTATCTTTACATTTATGCAATCTTTCTTCTTCATCTCCTTTCTAAGTGTTGTTTTCTCTTTGTGTGCTTGCTGATTTTTGCATATCTAGTGTCAATTTCTTGTTTTAGCCTTTCTTTAGGCTATAATTTGGTATCAAATTCACGTTTTAGGGTTGTTCCTACATCCCTAAGTCTTGGATTATTGATTAACTTGAAGAAAATCAACAAAAAAGAGTGTAGAAAATTGAAAATCTCACAAAAAAATTGTTAACCCGTTTTTGTGTTTTGACAGATTTTTAGATCTTAGATCTACTTTGTTTTTGTGTGTTTTGTTGGTTTCAAGTGTTATATTCTTCTTCTCTAGCACTTAGAGTGTCTAGATCTAAGTTTGAAACAAGATTTGGTTGTGTTTGAGCTAAGATACACCATTGTTGTGGCGTTTTGAAGCTTTTGTGAAGAGGGTAATATGTGACTTGTGGTATTATGGATGATTTGTGGCTGATTTGTTGATATTTGAGCTTTTCTTGGCAAAGGGAATCTAGATCTAAAAGAAAAATTGAATTTAGGGTTCATTTACCAATGGTCAAACCTTGGTCAACTCTTGAATATTCATATTGTTCTTCATCATCTTCAAAACTTGTTGAAGAAGAAGAATATTCAAAGTCCTAGTTTGATCCACAAAAAGAAAGAAAGAGAAGGTGAAAGTTGTTTGTACAAAGAATATTCCCTAGCATAGCACAATCTTCCAAAAGAATAGGGGACAAAGGGAATATCAAAGTACAATTGAAAGTACAAGGGGGGACCAATCCATTTTGAATTCATTTGTAGCTCCAAAAGGGCTCCAAACCTTCAATTTTCCCTCCCAAATGAAATTTCTTCCTCTACTAAGTGTGTTTGGCCGAAATAAGTGAATTGAGATTTGAAAATTTTGAAAAGTGACGTCCAATTACAAGCTGCCACATCGTCACTTTAATGACCAACCGAATTGAGCTCAAATTTAGATTTCCTAGTTTCTAATTGTTGTTTCTAGTTTCGATTTTGTTGGTTCTATCACTAAAATTAGTAAGCTAGTAAGTACCTACTAGTTTGGTATTTGATACGAGAATTCCAAGGAACACAAGAATTGTCTCAAAACAGTCCACACACACTCCAAAAACAGTCCACTAATCTTAAGGATTTGAGGACCAAGATGGAGACCACTCTCGGATTCACTACAACAACAACAATACGAGATAACAATGGTGTATTTGACACCCAAAACAGCCACAAAACGTGATGAACAAGATGAACAACAATAACACAAGTTTCGGATTCAACAAAGACCCCAAAACAGTCCACGATTTGCAAGAAAAATAAAGATAGATAGTGAGACATAAACTACAATAAGACCCAAGAACCCAAAGATATATTAAATCTAAAGACCCCTAGAACTTACGATAGCAACACCACACTCTTACGGTGACCACCAAGGGAATGAACTCGCCTCAAGATCTACCGTTTCCAAACAAAGATCAATATTGGCTTTTCCAAGCCCTATGCTAAAGATGACTTTTCCAAGTCCTACCACTAAGTGTGTTCACTCTCAAAAGAGAGAAGATATTTCTTTCAATTCTTCATTATCAAAAATCTGAAAACTAATGAAAATAAGACTAAGGGGGCCTTTTTATAGTGTATTACAAAGAAGACAAAAGACCACTTTGTCCTTAATGAGAGGGGCGGCCATGGTGTGTAACTACACCATGTGTAATGTCCAAAATACCCTTAATTAGGGTCCAAAACCGTGAGTCCTCAACCTTAAATTCTCCAAGCAATCTTCCACACGCGAGATTGCTTTAAGTAGCACTCAAAACGGGTCCTCCATGCATGTTCTTGTTTTCCCGAGGTGACCAAGTCTTGAGTCTCTATGTGTTGGCCTCCAACAATGTCATCAAAAGATAAGATGGCCATTTGTCCCGTATCATCCTCCCCTTCTTGAAAAGGATTCGACCTCGAATCCAAACCTTGCAAAACCGAAGAGAGGACAAACAAATACAAATTCCTCATGGCATGAGGGTTAGGGTTAGCATTACAAATCATCTCAACATGCCAAGGTTGCACATATTTGCAATATAACCAAGAATCCTTTGAAATGAATATTAAAAACTCAATAAAAGATGTGCAAAGGATTTGGTTATAGGATACATCAAAAGTAACACTTTGCTTGTCATGTTGACCAAGCAACAAGTTTGGTGCACCAACATCACCATTTCTAAATTTGGCACCGGGGTCAAATGGGAAAAGTGGCCATAGACACGGGTCTCGACAACACTTCCCTTTCCCGTGGTCTACACCTAAACTAAATGACATACTCTCTACAATAACATACATATCATCCAAATCAAATAGAGAGTAGAGAAAGGTATCACTCAAATCGACTTCTACTAGGGTGCTCTCATGTGTGTACTCACTACTAGTTTCCCAATAATCACTATGAGTACTCTCAACAAAGAAATCACACAAAGTAGAACAAGGAGTAGCTTCCGCAACTACACATTCCTTACCCTTAAGAGTACTCTCATCTTCCAAGAAGAGATTTCCCTCTTTAGGAGGAATGTTGTCACACCATAGTGGGTTAGCATATAGGCTATAGCTTCCAAGGCAAGCTATACCGTCATTTTCACCACTAGGTTCATTAGAAGTGTTTAAATCATCTTCAAACAAGACATTACACCTAAAGAGAGTGTGATCTACCTCACGGACAGATTTGGAATAAGCAAGTTCCTCGCACTCTAAATGATCAATATCAAGTTTCAAGGATGTTCCAAACACAAGATTACCCCAAGAAGAGATCTCGGGTTCACCCCCACTTTGTTGACCAACATTTTTAAATACTTCACTCACTTGAGTCCTATTAAGCACATCACACACATACTCAAGTGGGGAACAATTTTCACCAACAAGTTGATCAACACCAATTACACAAGACGATGTACTTCCGTTCAACATATAAGCTTCAACACTAGGTGGACATAAATTGATCTTACAAGAAGAGTCAATTTCGTCATCAATAGGATCAACTAGTGTATCCAAACTCTCAATATGTACATCATCAACAAGAGGCAAGGAATCATTAGACTCATAAATAAGTAAGCTACTACTCACACTCAATGGCTTACTAGCCACACAATTGTCATTCACATGCACTAAAGTGTAAGAGTTAGCTATTTTACCTTTAAGATCTTGAGTAGACTCTTCCTTGCCGTGAGGTGAAGGTCCTCCACAAGCTTGGGCAGCAACTTCCTTTTGGCATTGTTCGCCTTCGCTTGCCATGTTGGTACCTACACAAATGTCCTTAGAAATGGAAGGACAACCAATGTTAGCACGGTTTGGTGGTAATCCCCTCACTTCGCTCAACACAACCTCTCCTTTTTCCACTCTCGGATTACCACCTTTCACTCCCTTACTCCTCTCAATCTTTTGTCTCTCATAATAATTTGAATTGGAGTAGGTAGGAACTTCTTTTTGCGGCCCGGGCAGAATGTACGTCTCGAGGCAATTTCCCCATCGGTCTCTTACAATATTAGGCCAATTTTTCACGTTAGGAACTTGATGTCGTGCAAACCAATCGGCACCCAAGCTCATATGACCGTAGGTTAAGGAGAAAATATCGCACCACACCTCCTCATGGTAATCAAATTGGGAGAAGACAACTTTTACCCTCTCGGTAACCTTGAACTCGCCCAAGTAGTATGGAACAAGTAAAGGTTCTCGCAATAACCCCAAGTGATCAACCATGGACGGAAAAATGTAGTTTCCATAGTACCTATCATTCAACACCATAAGGCAGCCCGGTATCCCACAAATAGTCACCTTTCCGGAGTGTACACTCCTTCTTGGATCTACATTGTAAGGCATACGAGTACCCCTTAGTTTTGGAGATGCATATCCTCTTCTTCTCATTGGACAACCTCCACTAGAGCTAGTATAACCATTCACACTATATCGACTTTGATAAGAAGTACTACAAGGTGGAGAATATGGATCTTCATACTCCTCACGTGTACCCTCATCATAGCTCTCATAAGCTTTGCAAACAAAAGGGTTATACCTAACACCCAATCTAGGTTCGGAGTAAGAAGTGTAAGACTCCTCACATGCCCCAACTTCATCATAAGATCCATTACGAGGTCCTACATCATCTCCAAAGTCACCATAAGCACTAGGCACTTCATTCACCTCATTTTCTCCCTCAAAACAGTAACTTTCAAATCTGCCCAAGTCTCGATCATGGTTATTTTCATAGCCTCCGCAATCTCCCTCAACTTCGTAGCCATAAAACCCTTCACTACAATCATAGTCTCCCATGTTGTAGTCACAATAATCCCCGGCTATCGAAGACATGTTCCCCTTATATCACCCTTTAAACCTACAAAATGAACAAACAAGATTAGTAGTAAAGCTCCTCACCAACACTCGTATACACTCACCTTTGTGATCCTCACAATTGGAGCGGCGAATATTGAAAGTTGCTTATACTCCGGTAGTCAATAGGATGTCAATTCTACTTGGCGGCCGGAATAGATTCTTGTTTGATCGACTCAAGACACAAAAATAAAATTCACTTACGAACTTGAAACAAAGAAGTTACTACGAGTTAAAAATGAGAAAAGCACACAAACAACGAAGACACGAAGAAACGGATTCAATAATTAATCTACAACTAAGTAGGTGATTACTAGTTGTTAATTAATTCTAGAATCAAGACATGAAACTAATGAAACAATAAGATGAAACTAAGAATCTAAAATTTTGAGCTCGGAAATATTGCGTGAACAGTAGCAGTGATGACATGGCAGTCACGTATTGGTTTCGGCCCCACACAACTTTTGTTGTCCAATTTCAAGTCTTGGTCAATTTTTCAATTTGGACTTTGGTGGAATTTGTTTAAGGAGGGAAATTCAAACAAGTCTTGGAGCCCTTTTCAATTTCAAGTTTTCAAGACTTGACTTTATTGTACTTCTCCTTAAAACATGGATCCGTAAATCATGGAAAAGTGTTGGAAAGTGGTTGAGACTTGATTGATAGGTCTTTGTTGGTTGTAGTGTCTTTCAAGACTAACAAATAATACACCTTTTTCCTTCAACTTTTTGGATTTAGCATTCACTTTATCTTCAACAATATATGAAGGTGGTGATGAACATCAAGAACAACAACAACAACAACAAGAACTACAACAATAATCTTCAAGAACACCAACAATTTTTCACACGGCCAACTCCAATCCACAATAACAATATCTCCAACACTTGGCCAAGACAACTACAACTTCAACAAAATGGTTTTCAATCCACCAATTAACAACAATATCACGTGGCCAAGCTTATAACAACAACAAGATGAAAACCACAAGGCCAAAACAGTCCACCACAACAATGTTCAACAACAAATCGGCCAAGTCCAAGTTCACGTATACAACACCAACAATGTAAGCTCAAACTTAGATTTAGACTAAAGAGTGTTAGAGATGAAGAAAACTAACACTAGAAACAACAAAACAAGTAAAAATCTCGGCCAAGACACAACAATAACACAATTTCGGCCAAGAACACAAAATGGACAGATTTGCTTCTTTTTGATTTTTCAGTTTTTAACACTTTTTTTTTTGAATTTTCTAACAAGCAAGCCCAAGATTGATCTTGTAGGAACAAGATCAAGCCATGCTTTGATACCAAATGATACGAGAATTCCAAGGAACACAAGAATTGTCTCAAAACAGTCCACACACACTCCAAAAACAGTCCACTAATCTTAAGGATTTGAGGACCAAGATGGAGACCACTCTCGGATTCACTACAACAACAACAATACGAGATAACAATGGTGTATTTGACACCCAAAACAGCCACAAAACGTGATGAACAAGATGAACAACAATAACACAAGTTTCGGATTCAACAAAGACCCCAAAACAGTCCACGATTTGCAAGAAAAATAAAGATAGATAGTGAGACATAAACTACAATAAGACCCAAGAACCCAAAGATATATTAAATCTAAAGACCCCTAGAACTTACGATAGCAACACCACACTCTTACGGTGACCACCAAGGGAATGAACTCGCCTCAAGATCTACCGTTTCCAAACAAAGATCAATATTGGCTTTTCCAAGCCCTATGCTAAAGATGACTTTTCCAAGTCCTACCACTAAGTGTGTTCACTCTCAAAAGAGAGAAGATATTTCTTTCAATTCTTCATTATCAAAAATCTGAAAACTAATGAAAATAAGACTAAGGGGGCCTTTTTATAGTGTATTACAAAGAAGACAAAAGACCACTTTGTCCTTAATGAGAGGGGCGGCCATGGTGTGTAACTACACCATGTGTAATGTCCAAAATACCCTTAATTAGGGTCCAAAACCGTGAGTCCTCAACCTTAAATTCTCCAAGCAATCTTCCACACGCGAGATTGCTTTAAGTAGCACTCAAAACGGGTCCTCCATGCATGTTCTTGTTTTCCCGAGGTGACCAAGTCTTGAGTCTCTATGTGTTGGCCTCCAACAATGTCATCAAAAGATAAGATGGCCATTTGTCCCGTATCAGTATTAGATTAGAGTCCATTGTTTCGTGTCTTCAGTTTTTGTTTGCTTTTTTCGTTTTAATTCGTAGTGTTTTGTTGGTTCAAGTTCGTGCATCACTTTATTTGAGTCATTTAAAAAAAAGATCAATTCTGGACCAAAGCTTCTCACCACTCAAGTAACTTTCCAAGTATTGCCAATTATTCAACACTTGTGAAGCCAAGTGTGAGGTGAGGTTGAGTGAGAGTGTGGTGAGGCCTTCTTGAACTATCTTGTCTATTCGTTTTGTAGGTTTTCTCTTTGCTGATTTTTTTTCTTTTAAGGTACATTTTTCATGGAAACCAAAGGTACTACTTCCCAACTTTTGGGAAATGATGCTATTGGAGCTTTGATGGCTCGAATTGATGCCTTGGGTCGAGACTTTGCTCAAAGAATGGAAGATAGTCATGATGCCTTGAGAAGAGACATGAAGAGTGATATAGATTCTATGCGGACTGAAATTTCCACTTTTAGCGGAAGACTTGATCGTGTTGAAAGTAGGAGGAACTCACGACCTTCTACTCCTATTCCCTACCATGCATCCTCTAGTGTCCAAGACAATAACTCTTCCATGACTATAACCCTCGAAGCCCTCCACCAAATGCTTAATCCTCCAAGAGCTCCACAAAACCAGTCACTAAACCAATCCCAAACCTCTCCTAACCGGACCCTACAAAGGCCAATACCTTATCAAATGAACCAAGTCCAACAAGAGGGACTTGTAACTCAAACTCCACTACCAAATCCGAACCAAATACCTCCACAAGTTCAAACCCCTCAACAAGTTCAAACCCCTCAAAACCAAATATCCTACACTTCACCAAATCCAAAGCCACTAACCCAAATCCATCTTCAACCAAAGTCGATACCCCCTCTCCAAACCACACTAAACCGAATTCCTTTCATCCAAGTAGAAGAAGAGGAGAAAAGAGAATCCAAAGAGAATGAGGCCAAGCTTCAAGATGGAGAGAAAATAGATGGTGAAGTGCAAAAAGAATATGAAGAAAATAGGGAAAAGGAAAGGGAAGTCGTGGGTAGTGAAGTTAGGATGGAAGCAAAATGCTTGATTGTCGATCTTGTCCTCAAAGAACCTTTGTTACTCACTAACCCAAGTGCTAGCATTTTTCCCAGCATTGATTCTTCTTACTTGCAGGTACAAGAAGATATATTTCCAAGGGAGAATTCAAAAAAACTCCATCCCAAATATGTGGGAGTTCCAAAGGAACCAATGGCCGAAAGCTCCAAACTAGTGGACTGCCCAAGTCTAACCCGAAGTAACATCACTACTTCCTACATTTCCTTGAACTTAAAATGTTGTGATTTAGTTTCTTTTGAAGTGGTGATGGGTTTACAAGTGAATTCTTCTTTACTTGGTCGCTCTTTAGTTGTGAACAAAACTCCTAACTACCATGCACTTCTTTGAGCTTGAAATATTTGATGTACCCTCTAGTGTGTTGGGTTCAGGTTTGTTTGATATAGGGGTGCATGCTTCTTCTCTTAAAACTAGTTCACTACTTGAACATGAGAAGGGTGTGATTAAAGACTTTCAAGTTAGTGTTGATACTAGTAAGGATGGTCTTGATATTGAACATGGACCTTTGAACTTGTGTGATAAAATCCCTTATAAATATCTTGTTCATTGTGGCCTGGTGTTTGTCCAAGTGGTGGGTAATGCCTTGAATTATCGTGGGCTTGGTAACCTAGTGAAAGGAGTGGGCCATCTCGGCTTAAGTCCTTATCCTTGGATCCCATTTGACCCTGGAATACTCTTGAGGTGTGAAGGTTATAATTGCTGGTCATGCTCCCTTATAAAATATTAATGCTATTCATGTCTTTGGTTTCATTTATGCTAAGCTTTTCATGTCAAATACTAAGGATATGTGGGTTTATGTCAAGTGTGAGCAACCATAGGTTGATGATATGAGTGTGTTACTAATACTAACCTTCCTACCAAGAGGATTGTGTGTTTGTTTTGCTCTCTCTTTGGTTTTTACAAGATCTGAATTTGGGGACAAATTCCTTCAAGATGGAGAGGATGATACAAGCACAAGGAGCATCAAAAGTACAAAGAATTATCTAAGGGGTCAAGGCTTCGGAATTAGCAAGCAATTGAAGACTTTTTGGAGTATTTTGAAGCCTTGGTCAAGAAAAGGAAGGAGAGGAGTATGCACTCAATAGGCGCCTCAAGTGAAGGTTAATGAAGACATTTTGCACTCCAAGGAAACACTCAAGAGGCGCTCAATTACCTTAGCTCATTAAGGGTAGTGACCACCAAGGGAATGAACTCACCTCAAGATCTACCGTTTCCAAGCAAAGATCAATAGTGGCTTTTCCAAGATCTATGCTAAAGATGGCTTTTCCAAGCCCTACAACTAAGGGTGTTACACTCTCAAAAGAAAGAAAATATGTCTTTCAATTCTTCATCATTCAAAATCTGCCAAGAAATGAGCTAAAAAGACATATTTATAGTGTATTACAAAAGAAGACAAAAAGACCACTTTGCCCTTAATGATAGTTGTGGCCATGGTGTGTAAATACACCATATGTAATGTCCAAAATGCCCTTAATTAAGGTCCAAAATCGTGAGTCCTCAATCTTAAATGCTCCAAGCAATCTTCCACACGCGAGATTGATATGAGTGTGTTACTAATACTAACCTTCCTACCAAGAGGATTGTGTGTTTGTTTTGCTCTCTCTTTGGTTTTTACAAGATCTGAATTTGGGGACAAATTCCTTCAAGATGGAGAGGATGATACAAGCACAACGAGCATCAAAAGTACAAAGAATTATCTAAGGGGTCAAGGCTTCGGAATTAGCAAGCAATTGAAGACTTTTTGGAGTATTTTGAAGCCTTGGTCAAGAAAAGGAAGGAGAGGAGTATGCACTCAATAGGCGCCTCAAGTGAAGGTTAATGAAGACATTTTGCACTCCAAGGAAACACTCAAGAGGCGCCCAATTACCTTAGATCATTAAGGGTAGTGACCACCAAGGGAATGAACTCACCTCAAGATCTACCGTTTCCAAGCAAAGATCAATAGTGGCTTTTCCAAGATCTATGCTAAAGATGGCTTTTCCAAGCCCTACAACTAAGGGTGTTACACTCTCAAAAGAAAGAAAATATGTCTTTCAATTCTTCATCATTCAAAATCTGCCAAGAAATGAGCTAAAAAGACATATTTATAGTGTATTACAAAAGAAGACAAAAAGACCACTTTGCCCTTAATGATAGTTGTGGCCATGGTGTGTAAATACACCATATGTAATGTCCAAAATGCCCTTAATTAAGGTCCAAAATCGTGAGTCCTCAATCTTAAATTCTCCAAGCAATCTTCCACACGCGAGATTGCTTTAAGTTATGCTCAAAACGGTTCCTCCATGCATGTTCTTGTATTCTCGAGGTGACCAAGTCTTGAGCCTCTATATGTTGGCCTCCAAAGATGTTATCAAAAGATAAAATTGCCATTTGTCCCGTATCAAGCTCCTAATCCCTCTAATCTAACCTTAAACTTATACACACTTGGTCACTTTAAACTTCAGATTCAAATACTAGTTTACGATCCCAAGTTTAAATAATTGTATCGATGTTAACTAGGTCGCATCACATAAAAACTGCACGGGCAGCATATATAATCCTATCTACACCATTAACACTTGCATAACAAACTTCACCCGTTACCTATCCTATAAAACCATACCAGGTTCCATATAATTAGAATAAGTGCAAGCAAAATACGGGATGTTACATAATGAGAGCTTCCCAAAGGAACAAATAGGATGCCATGATCCAAACCTAGGTGAAGGCCATGCCTCTTATGAGCTAAAAGGTAATAATGCTATCTCCTACACTACTATAAACTTAGAATTCCGTGATGTGGCTAGTAGTAGCCAAGTGAATGTAGTTGATGGTTTCCTTGGAGAAGAATTGCATGAGTCTTCCCTTTGTGATACTCTTGATGTTGTTAGGTTGAATAAGGACCAAACTCTTGTTGTGAGTATGCAAGCACTAGTTGATCCTTTAGATGAAAAAATCAATTCTTTTCGTAAGAATGATTTGTGTCTATCTAGTGCTAGCACTTATAACTTGAATAAGGTTCCATTACCAAGTGATAAGAGTATTCACACACTAGTTTACCCTTGTGAAAACCAAGGTGAGTCTACATTGGTATGTGAGTTGCCAACAACTAGTGACGATGTGAATGATGATCAACCTACTCAGGAATGTAGCCCACTACTTGAGCATATGTGTGGTGCATTTGATAAGTCTCGAGTTAGTGATGAAGTTTATGGAGTTGATGATGGGATTGGAGATGATTCTTTGAGAATGTTGTGTGGTGAAAGCCATATTGATAGATTTGCTCAAAGAAAGAAGGTAACCTTGAATTGCTTGAATATTTAGGAAACCCAAATTGTGATTCTTCTTGTGAACATGTTTTTTTGTGTGATCCCTTTGCTACTCATGGTGATTTATATCTATGTGGGGATTACTCTCTTAAAATAAAAAGTGGTGCATGCTTAGAAATTCCATCTATTTCTTCTTTGTGTGTTTCCTATGTTGAGCATCCTAGTGGTGATGAACTTGGAACTAGTGAGTACTTCCATAAGGGCACCATAGTTGAAGTTGATTTGTGTGATACCTTTATCTACTCTCTATTTGCCTTTGATGGTGTGTATGCTATTGTAGAGAGTATGTCTTTTAGATTGGGTGAAGCCTATGGGGGAAAAAGTGTTGTCTAGATCGATGTCTAAGGCCACTCTTTCCATTTGACCCTGGTGCAAAATGTGGATATGATGATGTTGGCACAAATGATAGCCTAAATACTACCAAACATACAAAATTGGCTACTAAGATGCAAATTCCAGCAACCAAATAAAGAGAAAACAACACATAGAATGGAGATGAAGAAGAAGATTACTTGAAATTGAAAGATAGATAGAAAGACCCTTACCCTTATTAAGTGATTAGCACTAGAAGATGTGATACACTACTAACTTGGAGCGTATCAAATCTGCCACAAAATCAGTCCAAACACACTACAATTCCGAGAGCTTGAAGATAACAACTCCAATATGTGAAGACAACAACAATCACAAAATTTTGAAGGAATACCAACACCAAAACAGTAGCTACATAAGGAGAACAAGAAGATAACAATAACATTAAACAATGGTTCAACAACACAAGATGATAGTAACAATAGTGAATGTTAACAACAATGTTAGTAACTACAAAGAGTACAATGTTAACAACAAGAACAACAAATGGTAGTAACTATAGTGAATCGAAAATCAGCCCCACACGGCTTCACTAAGTTACTACAAAGTTTCAAGAGTACAAAATGAAAGATAGTAACTTGACACAAAGATATCTTAGAATCTATGAACCCTAACTTGAAGATAGGACCCTAAGACCAAAAGATTTCAGTACCAAGGAAGGACAAATGACCTTCCTACCCTTCAGTCATGGGGTGCCCTTAGAGTGTAATTTATTACACTTCAAGGCTCATTTTCACACTTAAAAACATTGAAGCTCTTTGGCGGATCAAGTACCAACTCACACGCAGCCATTTGCATGAACATGGCTTGTAGTTTTTATAACTCCCGAGCTTGACTTCGTGTGAATGGTCGAGAACGTATTGGACAGTTTGTACACCCGTATCAAGATGTTTCAAATCTTCAAACACACTTCACAAACAATAGTTAAAACCTTCCTCTTAGGTAACCCAAAGGAAACACTCTTCCTCAAACCACCTTTCTTGCCAAATTATCCAAAACAAGTGAAACCCTAACTTCAAATGTTCTTGGACCACTTTCGGATTCTAAGAGCTAAAACTAGAGACTAAAAACTACAATATAATAGTAATATCAAATTTCATCAAAGTCTAAAGAAAAGAGAAGCAAAATGGTCTATTTATACTATTATATGCCAAATGACAAAACTACTCTTAATGAACTAAAGAGAGGAGGAGCCCTTAGAGTGTTGGCTTTCAAAGTGCAAGTCTATCTTCCTTTGTAGAATGTAGACTCTTCAAATCCCTTCTTCACAAATTTGGCATTCCCTCTCTTGGCCGAATCTACAACCCCTTCACAAACATTCAAGTGCATGAACAAAGCTTGGAGTTGTTGAATTTCCTTGGCTTGACTCCTTGTAAAAGGTCTTGATGGCTTTATACTTGCATCATCCTCTCCATCTTGAAGAGAGTTTGTCCTCAAACTTTCTGATTCATCAACACCAAGAGTGGCCACGGGTGAGAGATCACAACATTGAACGTATTGTGAACTTGGTAATCTAAAAAGTAGATCGATTTGGTAAGCAGTGTCGTTGATCCTTTTGAGCACTTAGAATGGTACATCACCTCTTGGCATGATCTTAGCCTTTCTTTCGTTTGGAAACCGATCTTTCCTTAGGTGTACCCACACTCAATCTCCGGGTTCAAGCACAAGTCTCCTTCTTCCTTTGTTTACCCTTTTTGCAACTTCTTAGTTCTTCTTTTCAAGCTTGAGCCGCACCCTTTCATGCATCTTCTTCATTGCCTCGGCTCTTTTGCATCCATCTAGAATTATCATAAGATCACTAGACAAAGGGGTAAGATCTGATCCAACGGGGTAAGGGGATTCATGCCATAAACACACTCAAAGGGAGTCATTCCCATACTTGAGTGTATTACCCGATTGTATGCAAATTCCACCAAGGGTAGGTGATATTCCCATGAAGCCATTTTACCTTTAACCATAGAATATAGAATAAACCCTAAGGTTCTATTTACTACCTCCGTTTGGCCATCAGTTTGTGGGTGGCAAGACGTGGAGAAAAACAACTTCGTTCCAAGCCTACCCCACATGGACTTCCAAAAGAGACTTAGGAACTTTGAGTCCCTATCACTCACAATAGTCCTTGGGATCCCGTGAAGCTTTACAACATGTTCAACAAATAATGAAGCTACACTAGGAGCATCCTCGGTTTTAGCACATGGAATGAAATGGGCCATTTTGGAGAATCTATCAACAACAACAAAAAAAACTATCTCGACCCTTTCTAGTCCTTGGCAGCCCCAAAACAAAGTCCATGGATATATCAAACCAAGGTCTAAGGGGAGTGGGAAGTGGGGTGTACAATCCTTGAGGTAGGAGGTGAGATTTTGCACTCCGGCAATCCATACATTGTGATGCAAAATCAAACCAACAACAACAAGAGCTTCAAGTAGGCTCGGATTTCAGCCCAACAACACAAGAACAACAAGATAGATAACAATGCTAGTGAATCGAAAAGAGCCCCACACGGCTTCACTAGACTTTAAGATAACAAAATCAGCAACAACAACAAGATAAAGAAAGATAGATAACTTGACATATAACATTCAAGAAACTAAGAACCCTAACATCAAGAGAGGACCCTAAGTCTAATGAATATAAACACCAAGTTCTTACGAGGACCAAGAGGCACTCAACGACCTCAAAACCCTTGTTTCTAGCCAAAGAGACAACACAAGTATCCCTCTACTTGTGAGATAATTGGGGCGGCTTCTAAGAGTGAGAGAGAGAGTGAAATGTTTAGTCTTTAGGTTACAAAAATCAGCATTCCAAAAACTAAGAAATAACTCTCTAACATGTGCTATTTATACTACAAACAAAAGGGGTAAAATGACCCATCCGCCCTTGCTTCTTGTGCCAACCTTGAAGAGTAGTTTATTACACATTAAGACCTCTCTTCACACATAAAAACGTTTAGGTCCTTGGTTGGTTCAATCACCAATTCACACACGGCCATTTGCATGAACAAGGCTTGGAGTTCTTGTAATTCCCGAGCTTGGCTTCGTGTGAAAGGCCGTGTACCTGTGGAGGCTGCCCCAACCGTATCACATTGGCCACAAACTTTAGCAACATCTTTGCACATTTTGGGCCTATAGAATTGCTCTTCTAAGATACCGAGGGTCTTGTCAACCCTAAAATGCCCCATGAGGCCACCATCATGTGCCTTTCTCACAAACAATTCCCTCCATGAACTAGAAGGAACACACAACCTCCTCTCTTTGAACAAATAACCATCAAACCGAGAGTAGAAGGAATTGACATTCTCTTTAAGCCATTGATCCCTTCCCTACTCTTCACATTCCCTAAAAATAGGAGCAAAGGTAGGATCCTCGGGATACAACATTCGCAAGCTCTCAAATCCCATCAACTTTAAAGACAAGGTAGCAACAAGCACATGTTTTCTAGACAACGCATCGGTAACAACATTTTCCTTCCCCTTTTTGTAATGAATTACATAAGGAAAAGTCTAAATAAACTCAATCCACTTAGCATGATGCCTATTCAACTTATCTTGGATCTTATGGTGTTTCAACGATTCATGATCCATTCGTATCACAAACTCCTTAGGCCACAAATAATGTTGCCAATTTCCCAAAGCTCTAACAAGGGCGGACAACTTCAAATCATAAGTTGAATAATTAAGAGATGCCCCTTTGAGATTTTCACTAAAATAAGCAACGGGCTTGCCTTCTTGCATCAAAAAAGCCCCAGTACCAACCTTACTAGCATCACACTCAACTTCAAATATCTTATCAAAATCGAGCAATTGCAACAAAGGTACCGAGATGAGCGTAACTTTCAAGGCTCAAAAGCCTTAGCTTGCTCATCACCCCACTTAAAGGGTTGGTCTTTTCTAATAATCTCGGTCAATGGGGCTTCTATGGAGCTAAAAACCTTGACAAACCTCCTATAAAAGCTTGCCAACCCATGAAAACTTTGAATTTCTCCTATAGTCTTAGGGGTCAGCCAACTTCGTATAGAGTCTATCTTGGATTCATCCACTTCCACACCCTTTGAGCTCACAACAAAACCCAAGAAAACTACTTTATCAATACCAAAAAAACACTTCTCTATGTTGGCATACAACTTCTCCTTTCGGAGCACATCAAACACACACCTCAAATGCATCATATGATCATTAATAGATACTATATACCAACAGATCATCAAAGTAAACCACCATAAACTTTTCAATATAAGGCTTCATTACATGATTCATTAGCCTCATAAAGGTGCTAGGAGCACTGGTAAGGCCAAAGGGCATGACCAGCCACTCATATAGACCAAATTTGGTCTTGAATGCGGTCTTCCACTCATCGCCGGGTTGCATACGAGTCTGGTGGTAGCCACTTCTAAGATCGACTTTAGAAAATACACAAGCACCATGGAGCTCATCTAACATATCATCTAGCCTAGGGATAGGATGACGATCCCTTATAGTGATTTTGTTGATGGTTTTATAATCAACACACATGCGCCAAGTTCCGGCTTTCTTTGGTACAAAAACACCGGGACAGCAAACGAACTCAAACTTTCTTTGATGTAGACTTTATTGAGAAGCTCCTCAACTTGTCTTTCAAACTCCTTAGTGTCCGTGGGATTACTCCTATAAGCCGGTTTGTTTGGAAGTTGTGAACCCGACACCAAATCAATTTGGTGCTCAATTCCCCGAATCGGGGGCAATCCTTGTGGTAATTCTTGTGGGAATATATCATCAAACTCCTGCAAAACAAGTGAAATAGAAGGGGAAAGAGAAGAAGAAAAAGTAGAAAAAGAAGAAGAGATGTTAGTATTAAGGGCATAAGCTAGGAGGAGCATAGGAGCGTCCATGTCTTGTTCCTTGAACAAATCCTTCCTCCTAGACAACATAACCATGGGTTCTTGACCCTTTTGAGCCTTAGAATCAGCAACTTCTCCCTTAGAAGAGGTAGAACCCGAGACCTCCCCTTTTTGCCTCTTTTCGGTTTCTTGTCTTTTGCTCCCCTTTTCTTTCAACTCTCTTAATTTTTGATGCATCTCATTCCCTTGGGAGGGTGATAGTGGGTGTAATGTGAACTTCTTCCCATCATGCACAAGTGAGTAAGTGTTCAACCTCCCATCATGCTTGGTAGATTTTGTAACATACCGTATCTTGCTTGTACTTATTCTAATTATATGAAACCTGGTATGGTCATATGGTATAGGTAATGGATGATATTTGTTATGCAATTATTAATGATGTAGATGGAATTATAGAGGCTGCCCGTACAGTTTAATGTGATGCAACCAAGTTAATGTCAATACGACCATTTAAACTTGGGATCGTAAGCTGGTATTTGAATCTAAAGTTTAAAGTGACCAAATGATACAAGATCAAACCAACAACACCAAGAGCTACAAGTAGGTTCGGATTTCAGTCCAACAACACAAGAATAACAAGTTCCATTTTCAGTTTTCAGCACACAACAAGAGAGCAAATAGATGAACAAGAATGCTAGTGAATCGAAAGTAGCCCCACACGGCTTCACTAGTCTTTAAAGATAACAAAATTAACAACAACAACAACAACAAGATAAAGAAAAGATAGATAACTTGACATATAACATTCAAGATACTAAGAACCCTAACATCAAGAGAGGACCCTAAGTCTAGAGAATGTAAACACCAAGTTCTTACAAGGACCAAGAGGCACTCAAAGACCCCAAAACCCTTGTTTCTAGCCAAAGATACAACACAAGTATTCCTCTACTTGTGAGATGTTGGAGGCGGCTCCAAGAGTGGAAGAGAGAGAGAAAATGTTGTGATATTTTAGGTTACAAAATCAGATTTCAAAAACTATCTAATAACTCTCTCACATCTTCTATTTATACTACAAAAGGAAAGGGGTAAAATGACTCATCCGCCCTTGCTTCTTGTGCCAACCTTGGAGAGTAGTTTATTACACATTAGGACCCCTCTTCACACATAAAAACGTTTAAGTCCTTGGTTGGTTCAATCACTAACTCACACACGGCCATTTGCATGAACAAAGCTTGGAGTTTTTGTAATTCCCGAGCTTGGCTTCGTGTGAAAGGCCGTGTGGCTGTCCTAACCGTATCATCCTCTCCATCTTGAGAGGAATTTGGCCTCAAATTCAGCATTTGGTCATCTTCAACCGCATCCACGAGGGAGAGATCACCAACGTTGAAAGTGTTGTGCACTTGATAATCCGGTGGAAGGTCAATCTTGTAGGCGTTGTCATTGATCCTCTCAAGTACTTGGAAAGGACCATCACCCCTTGGCAGCAATTTGGACTTCCTATGAGCTGGAAACCGGTCTTTTCGAAGATGCACCCACACCCAATCTCCGGGTTCAAGCACAAGCCTTCTTCTCCCTTTGTTTGCCCTTTTGGCAATCTCTTGATTCTTCTTTTCAAGCTTGATCCGCACCGTCTCATGCATTTTCTTCATTGCCTCGGCTCTTTTGTTTCCATCTAAGCTGGTCATGAGATCACTAGACAAAGGAGTGAGATCTAAAGGGGTAAGGGGATTCAGGCCGTAAACACATTCAAAGGGAGTCATTCCCGTGCTCGAATGTATTACCCGGTTGTAGGCAAATTCCACTAAGGGTAGGTGATCTTCCCATGAAGTCAGTTTACCTTTAACCATAGAACGTAGCATAGACCCTAAGGTTCTATTTACTACCTCCGTTTGGCCATCGGTTTGTGGGTGGCAAGACGTGGAGAAAAGTAACTTCGTTCCAAGCCTACCCCACATGGACTTCCAAAAGAGGCTTAGGAACTTGGAGTCCCTATCGCTCACAATAGTCCTCGGTACCCCGTGAATCTTGACAACATGTTCAACAAATAATGAAGCTACACTACTAGCATCTTCGGTTTTAGTACATGGAATAAAATGAGCCATTTTAGAGAATCTATCAACAATAACAAAAATGCTATCTCGGCCCTTTCTAGTCCTTGGCAGCCCCAAAACAAAATCCATCGAGATGTCCAACCAAGGCCTAAGGGGAGTAGGGAGTGGGGTGTATAATCCTTGGGGTAAGAGACGAGATTTCGCACTCCGGCAGGCCACGCATTGACTACAAATTTTAGTGACGTCTTTGCGCATTTTGGGCCAATAGAAGTTCTCCTCTAAGATTCCGAGGGTCTTGTCTACCCCAAAGTGACCCATGAGGCCTCCGTCATGGGCCTCCCTTACAAATAATTCCCTCCAAGAACTAGAAGGAACACACAACCTCCTCCCTTTGAACAAATACCCATCGAACCGAGAGTAGGAGGAATGGTTATTCTCCTTGAGCCAACGGTCCCTTCCCCACTCTTCGCATTCCCTAAAAATAGGAGCAAAGGTAGGATCCTCGGGATACAACAGCCGCAAGCTCTCAAAGCCCATCAATTTCGAAGACAAGGTAGCAACAAGCACATGCTTCCTAGACAAGGCATCGGCAACAACATTTTCCTTTCCCCTTTTGTAATGAATTACATAAGGGAAAGTCTCGATGAACTCAATCCACTTAGCATGACGCCTATTCAACTTGTCTTGGCTCTTAAGGTGTTTCAACGACTCATGATCCGTTCGTATCACAAACTCCTTAGGCCACAAATAATGTTGCCAATTTCCCAAAGCTCTAACAAGGGCGTACAACTCCAAATCATAAGTTGAGTAATTAAGAGTTGCCCCTTTGAGCTTTTCACTGAAATAAGCAACGGGCTTACCTTCTTGCATCAAAACAGCCCCGATACCAACTTTACTAGCATCACACTCTATTTCAAACATCTTATCAAAATCGGGCAATTGCAATAAAGGCGCCGAGATGAGCGTAGCTTTCAAGGCCTCAAAAGCCCTAGCTTGCTCATCACCCCATTTAAAGGGTCCGTCCTTTCTAATTACCTCGGTCAAGGGGGCTGCTATGGAACTAAATCCTTTGACAAACCTCCTATAAAAGCTTGCCAACCCGTGGAAACTTCGGATTTCTCCAATAGTTTTAGGGGTCGGCCAACTTCGGATAGAGTCTATCTTGGAATCGTCCACTTCCACACCCCGTGAGCTCACGACAAAACCCAAGAATATAACTTTATCAACACCAAAAGAACACTTCTCCATGTTGGCATACAGCTTCTCCTTTCGGAGCACATCAAACACACATCTCAAATGCATTACATGATCATTAATAGATTTACTATACACCAACACATCATCAAAGTAAACCACCACAAACTTTCCAATATAAGGCTTCATTACATGATTCATTAGCCTCATAAATGTGCTAGGAGCATTGGTAAGGCCGAAGGGCATGACCAGCCACTCATATAGACCGAATTTGGTCTTGAATGCGGTCTTCCACTCATCACCGGGTTGCATGCGAATTTGGTGATAGCCGCTCCTAAGGTCCACTTTAGAAAACAAACAAGATCCGTGGAGCTCATCTAACATATCATCTAGTCTAGGAATTGGATGACGATACCTTATAGTGATTTTGTTGATGGCTCTACAATCGACGCACATGCGCCAAGTTCCGTCCTTCTTTGGTACCAAAAGCACCGGAACAGCACACGGACTCATGCTTTCCTTGATGTATCCCTTGTTGAGAAGCTCCTCAACTTGCCTCTCAAGCTCCTTAGTGTCCATGGGATTGCTCCTATAGGCCGGTTTGTTTGGAAGTTGTGAACCCGGCACCAAATCAATTTGGTGCTCAATTCCCCGAAGTGGGGGCAATCCTTGCGGAAGTTCTTGAGGAAATACATCTTCATACTCCTGCAACGCACAAGAAATCAAAGGGGAAATGGAAGAATTAGTGGGGTTAGTATTAAAACAATGGGCCAACAGTAACATCGGCTTGTTTTCATCATGGTCCACGAAGAGTTCTTTCCTCCTAGCCAACATCACTACGTTTTCCATCTCCTTTGTGGTTGGGACAGATTCGGATGGCCCTACTTCCTCACCTACGGCATCCCCCCCCTTTTCTCCTTTCCCGGTTTCCTTTCCCTTTCCTTTTAACTCTCTCATCTTTTGATGCCACTCATGTACTTGGGAGGGTGAAAGAGGGTGAAGTGTGACCTTTCGGCCATCCTTCTCAAGCGTATACCGGTTGGACCTCCCATCGTGTTTAGTAGACCTATCATATTGCCATGGTCTACCTAACAACAAGTGACATGCTTGCATTGGGATCACGTCACAAAGCACTTCATCGTGGTAGTTTCCTACCTTAAACCGAATCACACATTGCCTTGCGACCCTTAATTCACCACAATCGTTCAACCATTGTAGCTTGTAAGGACTAGTGTGTGGTGTAGTTGGCAGCTTCAAGAAATTTACCATAGCTTGGCTCGCAACATTCGTACAACTACCACTATCAATCACCAAGGTGCACACACTCCCCTTTACAAGACACTTAGTATGGAATAGATTTTCCCTTTGACTCGGGTCACCTATCGCCTTACTAATCATGACACGTCTAACCACAAAGTTAGGAACCACACACTCCCCTTCTTGTGGATAGGCATCTTCACTACCATCTAATTCATCATCATTCGGCCCATTTTCAGCTTCCTCTCCATCTTGAGGCTCGGTCTCATCCTCCCCCCTTTCGGAAACCACCTCCTCACCAAGGTAGTACACTTTCCCTTCTCGTAGGATCACATTGCGCCGGTTAGGACATTCATTGGCCTTATGCCCCCAACCTTGGCACTTGAAGCATTGGAATCCCTTTGGGTTGGGATATTTGTGAGCCTCCGGTTTCGGAGGGAATTTAGGGACTGTTTTGGACTCGTAGTGGACTGTTTTGGACTCGGGCAGCTTCGTAGGGGCGGGTTGGTCCTTGTTTTTGGGCCAACCCGAGGGAGCTTGTACCCTTGCCTTGAAGGATGATCTCTCCTTAAGTTCCCTTTCAATCTCTAGGGCCGCTTGGAATATACCGTCGATGGTTTCAAACCGATGAAGGGTCAAATGAGTGGAGATCTCTTTGTTCAACCCACACTTGAACCGGATGATGTCATGACTGATTTGCTCCCCACGATGATCAAGTTTCAACATGAGTTGTTGGAACTCGTCAAAATAGGCCATCACACTCTTGCCCCCTTGCCGCAAGCCATATAACCTAGCAAGCAACTCATGACGATATCTCTCGGGAAGGTATCGTTGTCTCATCAAATACCTCAACCGAAACCAAGGTGGTGGCTGCCCATCGACTAATTCATTACCAAATCGTTTAACATACTCCCACCAAGTGTTAGCATAGCCCTCGAGGTGAGCTATAGCGTAGCAACTCTTCTTTTCGTCCGAGATGTCATTAACTTGGAAAACTTTGTCACAAGCCGATTCCCAAGTTAAGTAGGCCTCGGGATCACTTTCACCCTTAAAGATGGGTAGGCTCAACTTGATGGTGTTGATGCCTACGTCTCTCTCTTGGTGTCGGTTTCCCCTATCTCCATACCCCCGGTATCTCCTAGGTTCTCCTCGACCCCCTCTTAACTCCTCCTCCCTCATATAAGCATCATCAAAGGCTCCATCTCCTTCATACTCCCCTCTACTGATACAAGAATTCCAAGGAACACAAGAATTGTCTCAAAACAGTCCACACACACTCCAAAAACAGTCCACTAATCTTAAGGATTTGAGGACCAAGATGGAGACCACTCTCGGATTCACTACAACAACAACAATACGAGTTAAAAATGGTGTATTTGACACCCAAAACAGCCACAAAACGTGATGAACAAGATGAACAACAATAACACAAGTTTCGGATTCAACAAAGACCCCAAAACAGTCCACGATTTGCAAGAAAAATAAAGATAGATAGTGAGACATAAACTACAATAAGACCCAAGAACCCAAAGATATATTAAATCTAAAGACCCCTAGAACTTACGATAGCAACACCACACTCTTACGGTGACCACCAAGGGAATGAACTCGCCTCAAGATCTACCGTTTCCAAACAAAGATCAATATTGGCTTTTCCAAGCCCTATGCTAAAGATGACTTTTCCAAGTCCTACCACTAAGTGTGTACACTCTCAAAAGAGAGAAGATATTTCTTTCAATTCTTCATTATCAAAAATCTGATGAGAAATAAGACTAAGGGGCCTATTTATACTATATTACAAATGAAGACAAAAGACTACTTTGCCCTTAATGAGAGGGGCGGCCATGGGGTGTAAATCCACCATGTGTAATGTCCAAAATACCCTTAATTAAGGCCCAAAACCGTGAGTCCTCAACCTTAAATTCTCCAAGCAATCTTCCACATGCGAGATTGCTTTAAGTTATGCTCAAAACGGGTCCTCCATGCATGTTCTTGTTTCCTCGAGGTGACCAAGTCTTGAGTCTCTATGTGTTGGCCTCCAAAAATGTCATCAAAAGATAAGAAGGCCATTTGTCCCGTATCATCCTCCCCTTCTTGAAAAGGACTCGACCTCGAATCCAAACCTTGCAAAACCGAAGAGAGGACAAACAAATACAAATTCCTCATGGCATGAGGGTTAGGGTTAGCATAACAAATCATCTCAACATGCCAAGGTTGCACATATTTGCAATATAACCAAGAATCCTTTGAAAGGAATATTAAAAACTCAATAAAAGATGTACAAAGGATTTGGTTATAGGATACATCAAAAGTAATACTTTGCTTGTCATGTTGGCCAAGCAACAAGTTTGGTGCACCAACATCACCATTTCTAAATTTGGCACCGGGGTCAAATGGGAAAAGTGGCCATAGACACGGGTCTCGACAACACTTCCCTTTCCCGTGGTCTACACCTAAACTAAATGACATACTCTCTACAATAACATACATATCATCCAAATCAAATAGAGAGTAGAGAAAGGTATCACTCAAATCGACTTCTACTAAGGTGCTCTCATGTGTGTACTCACTACTAGTTTCCCAATAATCACCATGAGTACTCTCAACAATGAAATCACACAAAGTAGAAGAAGAAGTAGCTTCCACAACTACACATTCCTTACCCTTAAGAGTACTCTCATCTTCCAAGAAGAGATTTCCCTCTTTAGGAGGAATGTTGTCACACCATAGTGGGTTAGCATATAGGCTATAGCTTCCAAGGCAAGCTATACCGTCAAGTTCTCCACTAGGTTCATTAGGAGTGTTTAAATCATCTTCAAACAAGACATTATACCTAAAAAGAGTGTGATCTACCTCACGGACAGATTTGGAACAAGAAAGTTCCTCACTCTCTAAATGATCAATATCAAGTTTCAAGGATGTTTCAAACACAATATTACCCCAAGAAGAGCTCTCGGGTTCATTCTCACTTTGTTGACCAACATTTTCAAATATTTCACTCACTTGAGTCCTATTAAGCACATCACACACATACTCAAGTGGTGGACAGTTTTCACGAACAAGTTGATCAACACCCATTACACAAGACGAGGTACTTCCATTCAACATATAGGCTTCAACACTAGGTGGACATAAATTGATCTCACAAGAGGAGTCAATTTCGTCATCAATAGGATCAACTAGTGTATCCACACTCACAATATGTACATCATCAATAAGAGGCAAGGAATCATTAGACTCATAAATAAGTAAGCTACTACTCACACTCAATGGACTACTAGTCATACAATTATCATTCACATGCATTAAAGTGTAAGAGTTAGCTATTTTACCTTGAAGATCTTGAGTGGACTCTTTCTTGCCGTGAGGTGAAGGTCCTCCATAACCTTGGGCAGCAACTTCCTTTTGACATTGGTCGCATTCGCTTGCCATGTTGGTACCTACACAAATGTCCATAAAAATAGAAGGACAACCAAAGTTAGCACGGTTTGGTGGTAATCCCCTCACTTCGCTCAACACAATCTCTCCTTTTTCCACTCTCGGATTACCACCTTTCACTCCCTTACTCCTCTCAATCTTTTGTCTCTCATAATAATTTGAATTGGAGTAGGTAGGAACTTCTTTTTGCGGCCCGGGCAGAATGTACGTCTCAAGGCAATTTCCCCATCGGTCTCTTACAATATTAGGCCAATTTTGCATATTTGGAACTTTATGTTGTGCAAACCAATCGGCGCCCAAGCTCACATGACCATAGGTTATGGGAAAAACATCACACCACACTTCCTCGTGGTAATTAAATTGGGAGAAGACAACTTTTACCCTCTCGGTAACCTTGAACTCGCCCAAGTAGTATGGAACAAGTAAAGGCTCTCGCAATAACCCCAAGTAATCAACCATGGACGGAAGAATGTAGTTTCCATAGTACCTATCATTCAACACCATAAGGCAGCCCGGTATCCCACAAATAGTCACCTTTCCGGAGTGTACACTCCTTCTTGGATCTACATTGTAAGGTATACGAGTACCCCTTAGTTTTGGAGATGCATATCCTCTTCTTCTCATTGGACAACCTCCACTAGAGTTAGTATAACCATTCACACTATATCGACTTTGATAAGAAGTACTACAAGGTGGAGAATATGGATCTTCATACTCCTCACGTGTACCCTCATCATAGCTCTCATAGGCTTTGCAAACAAAAGGGTTATACCTAACACCAAATCTAGGTTCGGAGTAAGAAGTGTAAGACTCCTCACATGCCCCAACATCATCATAAGATCCATCACGAGGTCCTACATCATCTCCAAAGTTACCATAAGCACTAGGCACTTCATTCACCTCATTTTCTCCCTTAAAACAGTAACTTTCAAATCTGCCCAAGTCTCGATCATGGCTATTTTCATAGCCTCCGCAATCTCCCTCAACTTCGTAGCCATAAAACCCTTCACTACAATCATAGTCTCCCATGTTGTAGTCACAATAATCCCCGGCTATCGAAGACATGTTCCCCTTATATCACCCTTTAAACCTACAAAATGAACAAACAAGATTAGTAGTAAAGCTCCTCACCAACACTCGTATACACTCACCTTTGTGATCCTCACAATTGGAGCGGCGAATATTGAAAGTTGCTTATACTCCGGTAGTCAATAGGATGTCAATTCTACTTGGCGGCCGGAATAGATTCTTGTTTGATCGACTCAAGACACAAAAATAAAATTCACTTACGAACTTGAAACAAAGAAGTTACTACGAGTTAAAAAAATGAGAAAAGCACACAAACAACGAAGACACGAAGAAACGGATTCAATAATTAATCTACAACTAAGTAGGTGATTTACTAGTTGTTAATTAATTCTAGAATCAAGACATGAAACTAATGAAACAATAAGATGAAACTAAGAATCTAAAATTTTGAGCTCGGAAATATTGCGTGAACAGTAGCAGTGATGACATGGCAGTCACGTATTGGTTTCGGTCCCACACAACTTTTGTTGTCCAATTTCAAGTCTTGGTCAATTTTTAATTTGGACTTTGGTGGAATTTGTTTAAGGAGGGAAATTCAAACAAGTCTTGGAGCCCTTTTCAATTTCAAGTTTTCAAGACTTGACTTTATTGTACTTCTCCTTAAAACATGGATCCGTAAATCATGGAAAAGTGTTGGAAAGTGGTTGAGACTTGATTGATAGGTCTTGGTTGGTTGTAGTGTCTTTCAAGACTAACAAATAATACACCTTTTTCCTTCAACTTTTTGGATTTAGCATTCACTTTATCTTCAACAATATATGAAGGTGGTGATGAACATCAAGAACAACAACAACAACAACAAGAACTACAACAATAATCCTCAAGAACACCAACAATTTTTCACACGGCCAACTCCAATCCACAATAACAATACCTCCAACACTTGGCCAAGACAACCACAACTTCAACAAAAAATGGTTTTCAATCCACCAATTAACAACAATATCACGTGGCCAAGCTTATAACAACAACAAGATGAAAACCACAAGGCCAAAACAGTTCACCACAACAAGGTCAACAATCTCACGGCTAAGACCACAAGGATAGCAACAACAATCGACTAAGTCCCCTTTGTGTTGTGTTTTCGATTTTACAAATGGTGAAAGGTGTGATGAACAACAAGAATACAACAACAACCTTTCAAGATCTACAACACCACCACAACACAAGGCCTTCAACTCGGTCAAGGCTAGAACAACAACAACATCCAATCGGCCACACTTGTTCACAACAATAATATTAACAATTCAAGCTCAAGTTTGGATCGACTCAAAGTGTTAGTGAGGAACAAATCTAACACTACAAACACACAAGACAAGTAAAATACTCCTAGACCTAGACTCAAGAACAAATCTCGGCCAAGAACACCACAAGAACACAATTTCGGCCAAGACAACAACAATGGACAGATTGCAATTTTCTGAAATTTTCAGATTTCAACTTTTTTTTTTTTGTAGTTTTCAAGTCTCAAGCCCAAGATTGATCTTGTTAGAACAAAATCAAAGATGGCTTTGATACCAAATGATACAAGAATTCCAAGGAACACAAGAATTGTCTCAAAACAGTCCACACACACTCCAAAAACAGTCCACTAATCTTAAGGATTTGAGGACCAAGATGGAGACCACTCTCGGATTCACTACAACAACAACAATACGAGTTAAAAATGGTGTATTTGACACCCAAAACAGCCACAAAACGTGATGAACAAGATGAACAACAATAACACAAGTTTCGGATTCAACAAAGACCCCAAAACAGTCCACGATTTGCAAGAAAAATAAAGATAGATAGTGAGACATAAACTACAATAAGACCCAAGAACCCAAAGATATATTAAATCTAAAGACCCCTAGAACTTACGATAGCAACACCACACTCTTACGGTGACCACCAAGGGAATGAACTCGCCTCAAGATCTACCGTTTCCAAACAAAGATCAATATTGGCTTTTCCAAGCCCTATGCTAAAGATGACTTTTCCAAGTCCTACCACTAAGTGTGTACACTCTCAAAAGAGAGAAGATATTTCTTTCAATTCTTCATTATCAAAAATCTGATGAGAAATAAGACTAAGGGGCCTATTTATACTATATTACAAATGAAGACAAAAGACTACTTTGCCCTTAATGAGAGGGGCGGCCATGGGGTGTAAATCCACCATGTGTAATGTCCAAAATACCCTTAATTAAGGCCCAAAACCGTGAGTCCTCAACCTTAAATTCTCCAAGCAATCTTCCACATGCGAGATTGCTTTAAGTTATGCTCAAAACGGGTCCTCCATGCATGTTCTTGTTTCCTCGAGGTGACCAAGTCTTGAGTCTCTATGTGTTGGCCTCCAAAAATGTCATCAAAAGATAAGAAGGCCATTTGTCCCGTATCATCTACCGTATCCTTCAAAGTGGGCTGGTCGGCCTTGGCCGTTTTGAGTCGGAGGATTTGGAATTTGCGGTCTTTGGGTTAATGGAGCTTGGAATGGAAGGTTCGGATTTAGTGGAGGTACTTGTCGTCCAAATCCCTCTTGTGGAATTGGAGGGGCTTGGAAATGTAGTGGTCTAGTGGAGTCTCGGTTTGGAGGAAAATAGGTAGTTTGACTTGCGGTATTTAGTGGAGCTTGGGGTGCATTTAGCATTTGGTGGACTGTTTCGGGGGTGATGGTTGCGGAGGAGGTCCTATCATGACCATTGGTAGATACGTGTAGAGGAGTAGAAGGACGAGAGTTCCTTTGACTCTCCACTTGTTCTAATCTCCCACTAATAGTCGACACTTCCCCCCTTATGGCTGCCAAGTCCCCTCTCACGGCCCCAAATTCAGAATTCAACCTTTCAAGTGTCCGGGTAACGGCCTCAAGAGTGACCCTCATAGAATCAAGGGCATTAGTATCCGCATTATGAGACGTAGCTCCTTCCATTGTCAAGATATTATCCGCTTTAGTTCACCACAAGTTCGTGTTCCAGAAGTGTTGTATAATTGGCTAGTAACCGTGAAATTTTCAAGGTATGAGTGAGCTCTTATCCGGAATGGATTCTTGTTTGAAGACTCAAAGAATTCTTGCCGGACTAGAATCAAAAATCAGCAACTCATTCAAACGAATAAAAGCACTCAAATAATCGTTGACACGAACAAACGGTTCAAGGAACTAGTTGACAACCTAGTAGGAATGTACTAGTTTGTTAATTAGTTCTAGGACCAATTAAGGGAAACCAAGGATCAACAATTTGCAACCAAAGAATACCCTAAGTTGAGCTTATAGTGACGTGGCAGCATGCAATGGCTCCACCCGTTCCTCTTATCCTTTTTTTTTTTTTTTTTGTTTTGTGTTAATATTCACACAACTTGTTATAGTTTGCAAAATGTTTTGGTGGGAAAAAATAAAATCTTGTAGTCTTTCAACCTTTTCAAACTCAAGAAAGTGGTGTTTGGTTGACCAATCCCACAAAACAAGGCTCCTTGAATTAGGGAGAAGTGATTGACAAGACTAGAGGGTGAGGGGTGCAAGTCTTTCACAACAACTTTATAACTTGTCTTACAACTTGAGCACACAACAAGATGAACAAGTTCAAAAGATGAACACCTCAACAAACTTCATCAACTTCTTTAGCACATAACACATAACCACCGATTTTTCTTTTGCTCATCAACAACATACAACCTTCGGCCACTTCAAGTCACTACTCAATGTTCAAGTTTTCAAGCTCAACTTTCGGATCTAGACACCTTAGTGTTGGTGAGAAAGAAACCAACACTAGAAACTCACTAAACAAGCAAAATGACGCCTAGGTCTAGACATGCAACATCATTCTCGGTTTTCAACCTTTAATGGACTGATTTTTCAGAACTTCCCTTTGGTATTGCTTGTTTAGACCGTGAACTAGCCCAAGATGGGTTATGTTGGAACACAACCGGTCTTGCTTTGATACCAAATGATACAAGATCAAACCAACAACACCAAGAGCTACAAGTAGGTTCGGATTTCAGTCCAACAACACAAGAATAACAAGTTCCATTTTCAGTTTTCAGCACACAACAAGAGAGCAAATAGATGAACAAGAATGCTAGTGAATCGAAAGTAGCCCCACACGGCTTCACTAGTCTTTAAAGATAACAAAATTAACAACAACAACAACAACAAGATAAAGAAAAGATAGATAACTTGACATATAACATTCAAGATACTAAGAACCCTAACATCAAGAGAGGACCCTAAGTCTAGAGAATGTAAACACCAAGTTCTTACAAGGACCAAGAGGCACTCAAAGACCCCAAAACCCTTGTTTCTAGCCAAAGATACAACACAAGTATTCCTCTACTTGTGAGATGTTGGAGGCGGCTCCAAGAGTGGAAGAGAGAGAGAAAATGTTGTGATATTTTAGGTTACAAAATCAGATTTCAAAAACTATCTAATAACTCTCTCACATCTTCTATTTATACTACAAAAGGAAAGGGGTAAAATGACTCATCCGCCCTTGCTTCTTGTGCCAACCTTGGAGAGTAGTTTATTACACATTAGGACCCCTCTTCACACATAAAAACGTTTAAGTCCTTGGTTGGTTCAATCACCAACTCACACACGGCCATTTGCATGAACAAAGCTTGGAGTTTTTGTAATTCCCGAGCTTGGCTTCGTGTGAAAGGCCGTGTGGCTGTCCTAACCGTATCACCAAGTGCGTATAAGTTGTAAGTTCTATTAAGGTGATTAGGAGCTGGAAATGGAAGGAAATATTGAGGTGCTTGTTTGACTTAATTAAGCTAGTAGGTGAGTCACCTACTTGAGCTATATGATCCAAGTTAATGGACCAAGTCCATGAATCAGATTTGGGCCTTTATTAGAATACTTATTTGGGCCAAAATTAAGTAAAAGAAGAAGAAAAATGGGAAAAAGGCCCAAAGCTCAAATCTGCCAAGGCCTAAATATAATTGAGCCCAACTAAGAAATTAAGCAAGTAGGTGCATCACCTACTTTTACATTTTGAGCTGTTTGGACTCCTTAAGTAGGTGCATCACCTACTTGGGCCAATTTGATTAAATTTGTGGTCCAAAATCAGCTAAGTGGATGGCCAAAAAAATAGAGGATTTATAAGAAGAAGTTGCTGGTCATTTCCCTCATTATTAAGTCATAAAGAAGGGTTACATTTCACAAACTCTCTCTACTCTCTTTTAAAAAGCAAGGAGGAGCCCTATTTTCCTTTCTAGGGTTCTTGGAGAAACCCTACCTTTTGCAGCAAAAGGTAAGTGAAAACACTCTAGTTTTTGTTTAATTATCTCATGGAAGATTAGGAGAATATGTTAGAAGTGCTTAATTATAAATATATGGCAGAATATAGAATAAGCAATCTGCTCACTTTTCTTTGATATTAAAGAACTTCTCTTTTCTTCTTTGGTTTAAAGTGTGAAGGAAAGTTCAAGTTCTTGAAGAGTTCAATTAAAGGAATAAGTTGCAGAATTGAGGTAAGGTGACTGCTCCATTTTGGTTCTCCTTTTATATGAATTTGAAAGAGAGTTATGGATGTGTTGTTATTGAGAACTCAAGAGATGATGAGTTCGATAATGGGTTGCTACAATAAGAGTGATTTGGGACTATTTAGTGGACTGTTTTGTATGTTCATGTTATGGGCTGCCATGTTGATATTGGAGAAGGGTGTGATTAGTTTGTAATGAAATATAGAATAAAGGTGTGGTGGTACACCACCGAACTAATTATTGCCCTTATTTACTGCGCAATGTGTTTTGTGTGTTATTTGGAGGGTGTAATGAAGCTGAGGTAGTTCCGGTGATCTTATGAGGACATGTATGGTATGTGGATGAAATTGGAGGAGAAAAGGGTTAAAATAACGTCCTTGATTGATAGATTACGTGTTTACTGCTCGGTTACTGTTTTGATGAAGTTAAGTAGCCTAAATGTGTTGGTTGGTTGTTGATACTAGTTTACCATATATTCTATTGTAGATAAGTAATCTAAAAGGCGGGAAGTCAAGTCGGGTTAGTTTCAAATAACTAGGTATGTAAGGCATACTCTATTTCACGCTCTTTGGCATGAAATCGTACAATTGTTCCATCAAGCAAGTTTCCGAGGTTATCCTATAACAAAGTGATACATAATGACAGCACATTACACTCCATGTATCCAATGACCTTGTTCTCACTCTCTAACGCATTAGAACACCTCAATACGTGCTTATTATTAAATCTGCGCGTCTATCTTCACTAGAAAATTTCAGAAGTTCCCCACTTACTCAAATAAGACCCATGTGTATTTTCAGCTTCTAAACACTTCATTTTGTGTGCCAACAGTTCCCTACCTCATTGTTGTTGCATTAAGTATCCATTTATATGTCTCTTATTAGCAGATTATTGGTTCAAGGTACCATAATGTGATGACCACCAAAGTAACAATCTCAAAGGCTAAATAAACTAAGTAATACAAATCTGTAAAATGACGAGTGGCAGCTCAGGGGCATTTGCCTAGCATGGGCCGATCTCGATACCTTTATTTGTGGGTGGCAGCTCAGGGGCATAAGCCTAGCATGGGCCGATCCCAATCTTTATATATAGGTGGCAGCTCAGGGGCGTAAGCCTAGCATGGGCCGATCCTAATTTATCTATTTACCACTGATCAGTTGGTCATTTGCATTATATGGATTACAAAGATTATGAAGTAAGAAGGTAAAACTGATACGGTTGGGGCAACCTCCACTGGTACACGGCCTTTCACACGAAGCCAAGCTCGGGAATTACAAAAACTCCAAGCTTTGTTCATGCAAATGGCCGTGTGTGAGTTGGTGATTGAACCAACCAAGGACCTAAACGTTTTTATGTGTGAAGAGAGGTCTTAATGTGTAATAAACTACTCTCCAAGGTTGGCACAAGAAGCAAGGGCGGATGGGTCATTTTACCCCTTTTGTTTGTAGTATAAATAGAACATGTTAGAGAGTTATTCCTTAGTTTTTTGAATGCTGATTTTGTAACCTAAAAACACTAAACATTTCGGCTCTCTCTTCTACTCTTAGAAGCCGTCCCTATTATCTCACAAGTAGAGGGATACTTGTGTTGTCTCTTTGGCTAGAAACAAGGGTTTTGAGGTCGTTGAGTGCCTCTTGGTCCTCGTAAGAACTTGGTGTTTATATTCATTAGACTTAGGGTCCTCTCTTGATGTTAGGGTTCTTAGTTTCTTGAATGTTATATGTCAAGTTATCTATCTTTCTTTATCTTGTTGTTGTTGTTGATTTTGTTATCTTAAAGTCTAGTGAAGCCGTGTGGGGCTCTTTTCGATTCACTAGCATTGTTATCTATCTTGTTGTTCTTGTGTTGTTGGACTGAAATCCGAGCCTACTTGAAGCTCTTGGTGTTGTTGGTTTGATTTTGTATCATTTGGTATCAAAGCGAGACCGGTTGTGTTCCAACATAACCCATCTTGGGCTAGTTCACGGCTTAAACAAACAACACCAAAAAGAAATTCTGAAATCTGTCCATAAAAAGTTGAAACCAAGAATGATGTTGTATGTTTAGATCTAGGTGTTATTTTGTTTGTTTAGTGAGTTTCTAGTGTTGGTTTCTTTCTCACCAACACTAAGGTGTCTAGATCCAAAAGTTGAGCTTGAAAACTTGAACATTGTGTAGTGACTTGAAGTGGCCGAAAGTTGTATGTTGTTGATAACCAAAAGAAAAATCGGTGGTTGTGTGTTTATGTGCTAAAGAAGTTGATGAAGTTTGTTGAGGTGTTCATCTTTTGAACTTGTTCATCTTGTTCATCTTGTTGTGTGCTCAAGTTGTAAGACAAGCTATAAAGTTGTTGTGAAAGACTTGCACCCATCACCTTCTAGTCTTGTCAATCACTTTTCCCTAATTCAAGGAGCCTTGTTTTGTGGGATTAGTCAACCAAACCTCACTTTCTTGAGTTTGAAAAGGGTGAAATACTACAAGATTTTACTTTTCCCACCAAAACACTTTGCAAACTATAACAAGTTGTGTGAATATTAACACCAAAAAAAAAAAAGAAGAAGAACGTGTGGCACCATTGCATGCTGCCACGTCACTATAAGCTGAACTTAGGATATTCTTTGGTTGCTAATTGTTGATCCTTGGTTTCCCTTACTTGGTCCTAGAACTAATTAACAAACTAGTACATTCCTACTAGGTTGTCAACTAGTTCCTTGAACCGTTTGTTCGTGTCAACGATTATTTGAGTGCTTTTATTCGTTTGAATGAATTGCTGATTTTTGACTCTAGTCCGGCAAGAATTCTTTGAGTCTTCAAATAAGAATCCATTCCGGATAAAAGCTTACTCATACCTTAAAAATTTCACGGTTACTAGCCAATTATACAACACTTGTGGAACACGAACTTGTGGTGAACTAAAGCGGATAATATCTTGACAATGGAAGGAGCTACGTCTCATAATGTGGATACTAATGCCCTTGATTCTATGAGGGTCACTCTTGAGGCCGTTACCCGGACACTTGAAAGGTTGAATTCGGAATTTGGGGCCGTGAGAGGGGACTTGGCAGCAATAAAGGGGGAAGTGTCGACTATTAGTGGGAGATTAGAACAAGTGGAGAGTCAAAGGAACTCTCGTCCTTCTACTCCTCTACATGTATCTACCAATGGTCATGATAGGACCTCCTCCGCAACCATCACCCCCGAAACAGTCCACCAAATGCTAAATGCACCCCAAGCTCCACTAAATACCGCAAGCCAAACTACCTATTTTCCTCCAAACCGAGACCCCACTAGACCACTACATTTCCAAGCCCCTCCAATTCCACAAGAGGGATTTGGACGCCAAGTACCTCCACTAAATCCGAACCCTCCATTCCAAGCTCCATTAACCCAAAGACCGCAAATTCCAAATCCTCCGAATCAAAACGGCCAAGGCCGACCAGCCCACTTTGAAGGATACGGTAGAGAGGAGTATGAAGGAGATGGAGCCTTTGATGATGCTTATATGAGGGAGGAGGAGTTAAGAGGGGGTCGAGGAGAACCTAGGAGATACCGGGGGTATGGAGATAGGGGAAACCGACACCAAGAGAGAGACGTAGGCATCAACACCATCAAGTTGAGCCTACCCATCTTTAAGGGTGAAAGTGACCCCGAGACCTACTTAACTTGGGAATCGGCTTGTGACAAAGTTTTCCAAGTTAATGACATCTCGGAAGAAAAGAAGAGTTGCTACGCTATAGCTCACCTCGAGGGCTATGCTAACACTTGGTGGGAGTATGTTAAACGATTTGGTAATGAATTAGTTGATGGGCAGCCACCACCTTGGTATCGGTTGAGGTATTTGATGAGACAACGATACCTTCCCGAGAGATATCGTCATGAGTTGCTTGCTAGATTATATGGCTTGCGGCAAGGAGGCAAGAGTGTGATGGCCTATTTTGACGAGTTCCAACAACTCATGTTGAAACTTGATCATCGTGGGGAGCAAATCAGTCACGACATCATCCGGTTCAAGTGTGGGTTGAACAAAGAGATCTCCACTCATTTGACCCTTCACCGGTTTGAAACCATTGACGGTATATTCCAAGCGGCCCTTGAGATTGAAAGGGAACTTAAGGAGAGATCATCCTTCAAGGCAAGGGTACAAACCCCCTCGGGTTGGCCCAAAAACAAGGACCAACCCGCCCCTACGAAGCTGCCCGAGTCCAAAACAGTCCCTAAATTCCCTCCGAAACCGGAGGCTCACAAATATCCCAACCCAAAGGGGTTCCAATGCTTCAAGTGCCAAGGTTGGGGGCATAAGGCCAATGAATGTCCGAACCGGCGCAATGTGATCCTACGAGAAGGGAAAGTGTACTACCTTGGTGAGGAGGTGGTTTCCGAAAGGGGGGAGGATGAGGCCGAGCCTCAAGATGGAGAGGGAGCTGAAAATGGGCCGGATGATGATGAATTAGATGGTAGTGAAGATGTCTATCCACAAGAAGGGGAGTGTGTGGTTCCAAACTTTGTGGTTAGACGTGTCATGATTAGTAAGGCGATAGATGATCCGAGTCAAAGGGAAAATCTATTCCATACTAAGTGTCTTGTAAAGGGGAGTGTGTGCACCTTGGTGATTGATAGTGGTAGTTGTACAAATGTTGCGAGCCATGCTATGGTAAATTTCTTGAAGCTACCAACTACACTACACACTAGTCCTTACAAGCTACAATGGTTGAACGATTGTGGTGAATTAAAGGTCACAAGGCAATGTGTGATTCGGTTTAAGGTGGGAAACTACCACGATGAAGTGCTTTGTGACGTGATCCCAATGCAAGCATGTCACTTGTTGTTAGGTAGACCATGGCAATATGATAGGTCTACTAAACACGATGGGAGGTCCAACCGGTATACGCTTGAGAAGGATGACCGAAAGGTCACACTTCATCCTCTTTCACCCTCCCAAGTAAATGAGTGGCATCAAAAGATGAGAGAGTTGAAGGGAAAGGGCAAGGAATCCGGAAAGAGAGAAAAGGGGGGGAATGCCGTAGGTGAGGAAGTAGGGACATCCAAGGCTGTCCCAACGACAAGGGAGATGGAAAACGTAGTGATGTTGGCTAGGAGGAAAGAACTCTTCGTGGACCATGATGAAAACAAGCCGATGTTACTTTTGGCCCATTGTTTTAATACTAACCCCACTAATTCTTCCATTTCCCCTTTGATTTCTTGTGTGTTGCAGGAGTATGAAGATGTATTTCCTCAAGAACTTCCGCAAGGATTGCCCCCACTTCGGGGAATTGAGCACCAAATTGATTTGGTGCCGGGTTCACAACTTCCAAACAAACCGGCCTATAGGAGCAATCCCATGGACACTAAGGAGCTTGAAAGACAAGTTGAGGAGCTTCTCAACAAGGGATACATCAAGGAAAGCATGAGTCCGTGTGCTGTTCCGGTGCTTTTGGTACCGAAGAAGGACGGAACTTGGCGCATGTGCGTCGATTGTAGAGCCATCAACAAAATCACTATAAGGTATCGTCATCCAATCCCTAGACTAGATGATATGTTAGATGAGCTCCACAGATTTTGTTTGTTTTCTAAAGTGGACCTTAGGAGTGGCTATCACCAAATTCGCATGCAACCCGGTGATGAGTGGAAGACCGCATTCAAGACCAAATTCGGTCTATATGAGTGGCTGGTCATGCCCTTCGGCCTTACCAATGCTCCTAGCACCTTTATGAGGCTAATGAATCATGTAATGAAGCCTTATATTGGAAAGTTTGTGGTGGTTTACTTTGATGATGTGTTGGTGTATAGTAAATCTATTGATGATCATGTAATGCATTTGAGATGTGTGTTTGATGTGCTCCGAAAGGAGAAGCTGTATGCCAACATGGAGAAGTGTTCTTTTGGTGTTGATAAGGTTATATTCTTGGGTTTTGTCGTGAGCTCAAGGGGTGTGTGATACGAAATCAAACCAACAACACCAAGAGCTTCAAGTAGGCTCGGATTTCAGTCCAACAACACAAGAACAACAAGTTTAAGTTTCGGTTTTTCAGTCCAACAACACAAGAACAACAAGATAGATAACAATGCTAGTGAATCGAAAAGAGCCCCACACGGCTTCACTAGACTTTAAGATAACAAAATCAACAACAACAACAAGATAAAGAAAGATAGATAACTTGACATATAACATTCAAGAAACTAAGAACCCTACATCAAGAGAGGACCCTAAGTCTAATGAATATAAACACCAAGTTCTTACGAGGACCAAGAGGCACTCAACGACCTCAAAACCCTTGTTTCTAGCCAAAGAGACAACACAAGTATCCCTCTACTTGTGAGATAATAGGGGCGGCTTCTAAGAGTGGAAGAGAGAGAGAAATGTTTAGTGTTTTTAGGTTACAAAATCAGAATTCAAAAACTAAGGAATAACTCTCTAACATGTTCTATTTATACTACAAACAAAAGGGGTAAAATGACCCATCCGCCCTTGCTTCTTGTGCCAACCTTGGAGAGTAGTTTATTACACATTAAGACCTCTCTTCACACATAAAAACATTTAGGTCCTTGGTTGGTTCAATCACCAACTCACACACGACCATTTGCATGAACAAAGCTTGGAGTTTTTGTAATTCCCGAGCTTGGCTTCGTGTGAAAGGCCGTGTACCTGTGGAGGCTGCCCCAACCGTATCATCCTCTCCATCTTGAGAGGAATTTGACCTCAAATTCAGCATTTGGTCATCTTCAACCGCATCCACGAGGGAGAGATCACCAATGTTGAAAGTGTTGTGCACTTGATATTCCGGTGGAAGGTCAATCTTGTAGGCGTTGTCATTGATTCTCTCAAGTACTTGGAAAGGACCATCACCCCTTGGCAGCAATTTGGACTTCCTTTGAGCTGGAAACCGATCCTTTCGAAGATGCACCCACACCCAATCTCCGGGTTCAAGCACAAGCCTTCTTCTCCCTTTGTTTACCCTTTTTGCAACCTCTTGGTTCTTCTTTTCAAGCTTGATCCGCACCGTCTCATGCATTTTCTTCATTGCCTCGGCTCTTTTATTTCCATCTAAGCTGGTCATGAGATCACTAGACAAATGAGTGAGATCTAAAGGGGTAAGGGGATTCAGGCCGTAAACACATTCAAAGGGAGTCATTCCCGTGCTCGAATGTATTACCTGGTTGTATGCAAATTCCACCAAGGGTAGGTGATCTTCCCATAAAGTCAGTTTACCTTTAACCATAGAACGTAGCATAGACCCTAAGGTTCTATTTACTACCTCCGTTTGGCCATCGGTTTGTGGGTGGCAAGACGTGGAGAAAAGTAACTTCGTTCCAAGCCTACCCCACATGGACTTCCAAAAGAGACTTAGGAACTTCGAGTCCCTATCGCTCACAATAGTCCTCGGTACCCCATGAAGCTTTACAACATGTTCAACAAATAATGAAGCTACACTACGAGCATCCTCGGTTTTAGCACATGGAATAAAATGAGCCATTTTAGAGAATCTATCAACAATAACAAAAATGCTATCTCGTCCCTTTCTAGTCCTTGGCAGCCCCAAAACAAAATCCATCGAAATGTCCAACCAAGGTCTAAGGGGAGTAGGGAGTGGGGTGTATAATCCTTGAGGTAGGAGACGAGATTTCGCACTCCGGCAGGCCACGCATTGACTACAAATTTTAGTGACGTCTTTGCGCATTTTGGGCCAATAGAAGTTCTCCTCTAAGATTCCGAGGGTCTTGTCTACCCCAAAGTGCCCCATGAGGCCTCCGTCATGGGCCTCCCTCACAAATAATTCCCTCCAAGAACTAGAAGGAACACACAACCTCCTCCCTTTGAACAAATACCCATCGAACCGAGAGTAGGAGGAATGGTCATTCTCCTTAAGCCAACGGTCCCTTCCCCACTCTTCGCATTCCCTAAAAATAGGAGCAAAGGTAGGATCCTCGGGATACAACAACCGCAAGCTCTCAAAACCCATCAATTTCGAAGACAAGGTAGCAACAAGCATATGCTTCCTAGACAAGGCATCGGCTACAACATTTTCCTTTCCCCTTTTGTAATGAATTACATAAGGGAAAGTCTCGATGAACTCAATCCACTTAGCATGACGCCTATTCAACTTGTCTTGGCTCTTAAGGTGTTTCAACGACTCATGATCCGTTCGTATCACAAACTCCTTAGGCCACAAATAATGTTGCCAATTTCCCAAAGCTCTGACAAGGGCGTACAACTCCAAATCATAAGTTGAGTAATTAAGAGTTGCCCCTTTGAGCTTTTCACTGAAATAAGCAACGGGCTTACCTTCTTGCATCAAAACAGCCCCGCTGCCAACCTTACTAGCATCACACTCTACTTCAAACATCTTATCAAAATCGGGCAATTGCAATAAAGGCGCCGAGATGAGCGTAGCTTTCAAGGCCTCAAAAGCCCTAGCCTGCTCATCTCCCCATTTAAAGGGTCCATCCTTTCTAATTACCTCGGTCAAGGGGGCTGCTATGGAACTAAATCCTTTGACAAACCTCCTATAAAAGCTTGCCAACCCGTGGAAACTTCGGATTTCTCCAATAGTTTTAGGGGTCGGCCAACTTCGAATAGAGTCTATCTTGGAATCGTCCACTTCCACACCCCTTGAGCTCACGACAAAACCCAAGAATATAACCTTATCAACACCAAAAGAACACTTCTCCATGTTGGCATACAACTTCTCCTTTCGGAGCACATCAAACACACATCTCAAATGCATTACATGATCATCAATAGATTTGCTATACACCAACACATCATCAAAGTAAACCACCACAAACGTTCCAATATAAGGCTTCATTACATGATTCATTAGCCTCATAAAGGTGCTAGGAGCATTGGTAAGGCCGAAGGGCGTGACCAGCCACTCATATAGACCGAATTTGGTCTTGAATGCGGTCTTCCACTCATCACCGGGTTGCATGCGAATTTGGTGATAGCCACTCCTAAGGTCCACTTTAGAAAACAAACAAGATCCGTGGAGCTCGTCTAACATATCATCTAGTCTAGGGATTGGATGACGATACCTTATAGTGATTTTGTTGATGGCTCTACAATCGACGCACATGCGCCAAGTTCCGTCCTTCTTCGGTACCAAAAGCACCGGAACAGCACACGGACTCATGCTTTCCTTGATGTATCCCTTGTTGAGAAGCTCCTCAACTTGTCTTTCAAGCTCCTTAGTGTCCATGGGATTGCTCCTATAGGCCGGTTTGTTTGGAAGTTGTGAACCCGGCACCAAATCAATTTGGTGCTCAATTCCCCGAAGTGGGGGCAATCCTTGCGGAAGTTCTTGAGGAAATACATCTTCATACTCCTGCAACACACAAGAAGTCAAAGGGGAAATGGAAGAATTAGTGGGGTTAGTATTAAAACAATGGGCCAAAAGTAACATCGGCTTGTTTTCATCATGGTCCACGAAGAGTTCTTTCCTCCTAGCCAACATCACTACGTTTTCCATCTCCATTGTCGTTGGGACAGCCTCGGATGTCCCTACTTCCTCACCTACGGCATTCCCCCCCTTTTCTCCCTTTTTGGATTCCTTCCCCTTTCCCTTCAACTCTCTCATCTTTTGATGCCACTCATTTACTTGGGAGGGTGAAAGAGGATGAAGTGTGACCTTTCGGCCATCCTTCTCAAGCGTATACCGGTTGGACCTCCCATCGTGTTTAGTAGACCTATCATATTGCCATGGTCTACCTAACAACAAGTGACATGCTTGCATTGGGATCACGTCACAAAGTACTTCATCGTGGTAGTTTCCCACCTTAAACCGAATCACACATTGCCTTGTGACCTTTAATTCACCACAATCGTTCAACCATTGTAGCTTGTAAGGACTAGTGTGTAGTGTAGTTGGTAGCTTCAAGAAATTTACCATAGCATGGCTCGCAACATTTGTACAACTACCACTATCAATCACCAAGGTGCACACACTCCCCTTTACAAAACACTTAGTATGGAATAGATTTTCCCTTTGACTCGGGTCATCTATCGCCTTACTAATCATGACACGTCTAACCACAAAGTTTGGAACCACACACTCCCCTTCTTGTGGATAGACATCTTCACTACCATCTAATTCATCATCATTCGGCCCATTTTCAGCTCCCTCTCCATCTTGAGGCTCGGCCTCATCCTCCCCCCTTTCGGAAACCACCTCCTCACCAAGGTAGTACACTTTCCCTTCTCGTAGGATCACATTGCGCCGGTTCGGACATTCATTGGCCTTATGCCCCCAACCTTGGCACTTGAAGCATTGGAACCCCTTTGGGTTGGGATATTTGTGAGCCTCCGGTTTCGGAGGGAATTTAGGGACTGTTTTGGACTCGGGCAGCTTCGTAGGGGCGGGTTGGTCCTTGTTTTTGGGCCAACTCGAGGGGGTTTGTACCCTTGCCTTGAAGGATGATCTCTCCTTAAGTTCCCTTTCAATCTCAAGGGCCGCTTGGAATATACCGTCAATGGTTTCAAACCGGTGAAGGGTCAAATGAGTGGAGATCTCTTTGTTCAACCCACACTTGAACCGGATGATGTTGTGACTGATTTGCTCCCCACGATGATCAAGTTTCAACATGAGTTGTTGGAACTCGTCAAAATAGGCCATCACACTCTTGCCTCCTTGCCGCAAGCCATATAATCTAGCAAGCAACTCATGACGATATCTCTCGGGAAGGTATCGTTGTCTCATCAAATACCTCAACCGATACCAAGGTGGTGGCTGCCCATCAACTAATTCATTACCAAATCGTTTAACATACTCCCACCAAGTGTTAGCATAGCCCTCGAGGTGAGCTATAGCGTAGCAACTCTTCTTTTCTTCCGAGATGTCATTAACTTGGAAAACTTTGTCACAAGCCGATTCCCAAGTTAAGTAGGTCTCGGGGTCACTTTCACCCTTAAAGATGGGTAGGCTCAACTTGATGGTGTTGATGCCTACGTCTCTCTCTTGGTGTCGGTTTCCCCTATCTCCATACCCCCGGTATCTCCTAGGTTCTCCTCGACCCCCTCTTAACTCCTCCTCCCTCATATAAGCATCATCAAAGGCTCCATCTCCTTCATACTCCTCTCTACCGTATCCTTCAAAGTGGGCTGGTCGGCCTTGGCCGTTTTGATTCGGAGGATTTGGAATTTGCGGTCTTTGGGTTAATGGAGCTTGGAATGGAGGGTTCGGATTTAGTGGAGGTACTTGGCGTCCAAATCCCTCTTGTGGAATTGGAGGGGCTTGGAAATGTAGTGGTCTAGTGGGGTCTCGGTTTGGAGGAAAATAGGTAGTTTGGCTTGCGGTATTTAGTGGAGCTTGGGGTGCATTTAGCATTTGGTGGACTGTTTCGGGGGTGATGGTTGTGGAGGAGGTCCTATCATGACCATTGGTAGATACATGTAGAGGAGTAGAAGGACGAGAGTTCCTTTGACTCTCCACTTGTTCTAATCTCCCACTAATAGTCGACACTTCCCCCTTTATTGCTGCCAAGTCCCCTCTCACGGCCCCAAATTCCGAATTCAACCTTTCAAGTGTCCGGGTAACGGCCTCAAGAGTGACCCTCATAGAATCAAGGGCATTAGTATCCACATTATGAGACGTAGCTCCTTCCATTGTCAAGATATTATCCGCTTTAGTTCACCACAAGTTCGTGTTCCACAAGTGTTGTATAATTGGCTAGTAACCGTGAAATTTTTAAGGTATGAGTAAGCTCTTATCCGGAATGGATTCTTGTTTGAAGACTCAAAGAATTCTTGCCGGACTAGAGTCAAAAATTAGCAATTCATTCAAACGAATAAAAGCACTCAAATAATCGTTGACACGAACAAACGGTTCAAGGAACTAGTTGACAACCTAGTAGGAATGTACTAGTTTGTTAATTAGTTCTAGGACCAAGTAAGGGAAACCAAGGATCAACAATTAGCAACCAAAGAATATCCTAAGTTGAGCTTATAGTGACGTGGCAGCATGCAATGGATCCACACGTTCTTCTTCTCTTTTTGTTTTTTTTGTGTTAATATTCACACAACTTGTTATAGTTTGCAAAGTGTTTTGGTGGGAAAAATAAAATCTTGTAGTATTTCACCCTTTTCAAACTCAAGAAAGTGAGGTTTGGTTGACTAATCCCACAAAACAAGGCTCCTTGAATTAGGGAAAAGTGATTGACAAGACTAGAAGGTGATGGGTGCAAGTCTTTCACAACAACTTTATAGCTTGACTTACAACTTGAGCACACAACAAGATGAACAAGTTCAAAAGATGAACACCTCAACAAACTTCATCAACTTCTTTAGCACATAAACACACAACCACCGATTTTTCTTTTGGTTATCAACAACATACAACTTTCGGCCACTTCAAGTCACTACACAATGTTCAAGTTTTCAAGCTCAACTTTTGGATCTAGACACCTTAGTGTTGGTGAGAAAGAAACCAACACTAGAAACTCACTAAACAAGCAAAATAACACCTAGATCTAAACATACAACATCATTCTTGGTTTCAACTTTTAATGGACAGATTTTCAGAATTTCTTTTTGGTGTTGTTTGTTTAAGCCGTGAACTAGCCCAAGATGGGTTATGTTGGAACACAACTGATATAAGAATAATGACCGCCTTAGCTTTTGACGACATCATTCGAAGTCACAATGTGAAGAATCAAGCTTTGGTCACATGGAGGGCATGGGATCATACTTGGAGGGGATGTTTTTAGCCTACCATTGACCAAACCCAAGTGTGGAAGATTGATTGGAGCCTTGAAGACTTAAGGACTCTCGAATTTGGACCACCTTTGTTGGTTCACGGTTTTGGTGCCTTTACTAAGGGCATTTCGGTCACTTAGCCTAAGGGGCATTTTGGACAATTCATATTGTCTTCCAACACACCAAGGCCGCCCCTCTCATTAAGGGTAATATGGTCTTTTTGTCTTCTTTTGTAATACACTATAAATAGGCCCCTTAGTCTTATTTTCACTTAGTTTTTAGTTGATGAAAAAAATGAGATTTTGAGACTCTTAAAATCCTCTCTCTTGAGAGAAGATCAACTTAGTGTAATTCTAGTATAGGGCTTGGAAAAGCTAACATTGTTCTTTGCTTGGAAACGGTAGATCTTGAGGCGAGTTCGTTCCCTTGGTGGTCACCGTAAGAGTGTGGTTTTGATTGTTACATTCATTAGGGGTTTTTGAGTTTAATATACTCTTTAGTTCTTAATCTTGTAATAATCTTGGTCTCACTATCTATCTTTATTTTCTTGCAATCGTGTATGTGTTGTTGTAGTGGACTGTTTTGGGCCTTCGTTGGATCCGAAACTTGTATTGTTGTTGTACATCTTGTTCATCACGTTTTGTAGCTTTTTTGGTGTTGAAATACACCCTTGTATCTTGTATTCTTGTTGTTGGTAGCGAATCCGAGAGTGGTCTTCATCTTGGTCCTCAAATCCTTAAGATTAGTGGACTGTTTTGGAGTTGTTTCGTGCTTCCCTTGTATTTCCCGTATCATTTGGTATCAAAGCATGGCTTGATCTTGTTCCTACAAGATCAATCTTGGGCTTTCTTGTTAAAAAAAAAAAAAAAAAAAAGGGGGAAAACTGAAATTTCCAGAAAAATAGCAATCTGTCCGTGTTTGTGTTCTTGGCCAAAATCGTGTTCTTGTTGTGTCTTGGCCGAGATTTATTGTTGTATGTCTAGATCTAATAGTGTTCTGGTTTGTTTTGTTGTTCCTAGTGTTAGTTTTCTTGTCCACTAACACTTTGAGTCTAGATCTAAACTTGAGCTTGAACTTGTTGAAAGGTTGTTGTGAACATAAGCTTGGCCATTGTGGTGGACTGTTTCGGCCTTGTGGTTTTCATCTTGTTGTTGTTATAAGCTTGGCCACGTGATATTGTTGTTAATTGGTGGATTGAAAACCATTTTGTTGAAGTTGTAGTTGTCTTGGCCAAGTATTGGAGATATTGTTATTGTGGATTGGAGTTGGCCGTGTGAAAAATTGTTGGTGTTCTTGAAGATTATTGTTGTAGTTCTTGTTGTTGTTGTTGTTGTTCTTGATGTTCATCACCACCTTCATATATTGTTGAAGATAAAGTGAATGCTAAATCCAAAAAGTTGAAGGAAAAAGGTGTATTATTTGTTAGTCTTGAAAGACCCTACAACCAACAAAGACCTATCAATCAAGTCTCAACCACTTTCCAACACTTTTTCATGATTTAAGGACCCATGTTTTAAGGAGAAGTACAAGAAAAGGTCAAGTCTTGAAAATTGAAAAAGGCCTCAAGACTTATTTTCCCTCCTAAAACAAATTCCACCAAAGTCCAAATTGAAAAATTGACCAACACTTGAAATTGGACAACAAAGGTTGTGTGGGACCGAAACCAATACGTGACTGCCATGTCATCACTGCTACTGTTCACGCAATATTTCCGAGCTCAAAATTTTAGATTCTTAGTTTCATCTTATTGTTTCATTAGTTTCATGTCTTGATTCTAGAATTAATTAACAACTAGTAATCACCTACTTAGTTGTAGATTAATTATTGAATCCGTTCTTCGTGTCTTCGTTGTTTGTGTGCTTTTCTCCTTTTAACTCGTAGTAACTTCTTTGTTTCAAGTTCGTAAGTGAATTTTTTTTTTTTTTTGTGTGTCTTGAGTCGATCAAACAAGAATCTATTCCGGCCACCAAGTAGAATTGACATCCTATTGACTACCGGAGTCTAAGCAACTTTCAATATTCGCCGCTCCAATTGTAAGAATCACAAAGGTGAGTGTATACGAGTGTCGGTAAGGAGCTTTACTACTAATCTTGTTTGTTCATTTTGTAGGTTTAAAAGGTGATATAAGGGGAATATGTCTTCGATAGCCGGGGATTATTGTGACTACAACATGGGAGACTCTAATTGTAGTGAAGGGTTTTATGGCTACGAAGTTGAGGGAGATTGCGGAGGCTATGAAAATAGCCATACTCGAGACTTGGGCAGATTTGAAAGTTACTGTTTTAAGGGAGAAAATGAGGTGAATGAAGTGCCTAGTGCTTATGGTAACTTTGGAGATGATGTAGGACCTAGTGATGGATCTTGTGATGATGTTGGGGCATGTGAGGAGTCGTACACTTCTTACTCCGAACCTAGATTTGGTGTTAGGTATAACCCTTTTGTTCGCAAAACTTATGAGAGCTATGATGAGGGTACACGTGAGGAGTGTGAAGATCCATATTCTCCACCTTGTAGTACTTCTTATCAAAGTCGATATAGTGTGAATGGTTATACTAGCTCTAGTGGAGGTTGTCCAATGAGAAGAAGAGGGTATGCATCTCCAAAACTAAGGGGTACTCGTATGCCTTACAATGTTGAACCAAGGAGGAGTGTACACTCCGGAAAGGTGACCATGTGTGGGATACCGGGCTGCCACATTGAGCTAAATGATAGGTACCATAGAAACTACATCGTTCCATCCATGGTTGACTACTTGGGGTTGTTTCGTGAGCCTTTGCTTGTTCCATACTTCTTGGACGGGTTTAAGGTTACCGAGAGGGTCAAGGTTGTCTTCTCCCAATTTGAATACCATGAGGAGGTGTGGTGCGATATTCTTCCATTGCCATACGGTCATGTATGCTTAGGTGCCGATTGGTTTGCACAACATAGAGTTCCAAACGTGCAACATTGGCCAAATATTGTAAGAGATCAATGGGGGAATAGCCTCATGACTTACTTGCTGCCCAAGCCACGAAGAGAAATGCCTACCTACTCCAATTCGAATTATTATGAGAAACAAAGGATTGAGAGGAGTAAGGGAGTGAAAGGTGGTAATCCGAGAGTGGACAAAGGAGAGGTAGTGTGGAGCGAAGTGAGGGGATTACCACCAAGCCATTCTAACATTGGTTGTCCTTCTATTTCTAAGGACATTTGTGTAGGTACCAACATGGCAAGCAAAGAAGAACAATGCCAAAAGGAAGTTGCTGCCCAAGCTTTTGGAGGGCCTTCACACCATGACAAAGAAGAATCTACTCAAGGACTTCAAGGTAAAATGGCTAACTCCTACACTTTTGTACATGTGAATGATAATTGTGCGGCTAGTAGCCCATTGAGTGTGAGTTGTAGCTTACCTATATGTGAGTCTATTGTTTCTTTGCCACTTGATGATGATGTACATATTGTGAGTGTGGATACACTAGTTGATCCTATTGATAACGAAATTGACTCCGCTTGTGAGATCAATTTATGTCCACCTAGTGTTGAAGCCTATGTGTTGAAGGGAAGTACATCGTCTTGTGTAATGGGTGTTGATCAACTTGTTCGTGAAAACTATCCACCACTTGAGTATGTGTGTGATGTGCTTAATAGGACTCAAGTGAGTGAAATATTTGAAAATGTTGGTCAACAAGGTGAGAATGAACCCGAGAGCTCTTCTTGGGGTAATATTGTGTTTGAAACATCCTTGAAACTTGATATTGATTATTTAGAGAGTGAGGAGCTTGCTTGTTCCAAATCTGTCCGTGAGGTAGATCACACTCTTTTTAGGTATAATGTCTTGTTTGAAGATGATTTAAACACTCCTAATGAACCTAGTGGTGAAAATGATGGTATAGCTTGCCTTGGAAGCTATAGCCTATATGCTAACCCACTATGGTGTGACAACATTCTTCCTAAAGAGGGAAAACTCATCTTGGAAGATGAGAGTACTCCTAAGGGTAAGGAATGTGTAGTTGCGGAAGCTACTTCTTCTTCTACTTTGTGTGATTTCATTGTTGAGAGTACTCATGGTGTTTATTGGGAAACTAGTAGTGAGTACACACATGAGAGCACCTTAGTAGAAGTCGATTTGAGTGATACGTTTCTCTACTCTCTATTTTCTTTGGATGATATGTATGTTATTATAAAGAGTATGTCATTTAGTTTGGGTGTAGACCACGGGAAAGGGAAGTGTTGTCGAGACCCGTGTCTATGGCCACTTTTCCCATTTGACCCCGGTGCCAAATTTAGACATGGTGATGTTGGTGCACCAAACTTGTTGCTTGGTCTATATGACAAGCAAAGTGTTACTCTTGATGTACCCTATAACCAAACCCTTTGTACATCTTTTATTGAGTTTTAATATTCCTTTCAAAGGATTCTTGGTTATATTGCAAATATGTGCAACCTTGGCATGTTGAGATGATTTGTTATGCTAACCCTAACCCTCATGCCATGAGGAGTTTGCATTTGTGTGTCCTCTTTTCAGTTTTGCAAGGTTTGGATTTGAGGTCGAATCCTTTTCAAGAAGAGGAGGATGATATAAGAATAATGACCGCCTTAGCTTTTGACGACATCATTCGAAGTCACAATGTGAAGAATCAAGCTTTGGTCACATGGAAGGCATGGGATCATACTTGGAGGGGATGTTTTTAGCCTACCATTGACCAAACCCAAGTGTGGAAGATTGATTGGAGCCTTGAAGACTTAAGGACTCTCGAATTTGGACCACCTTTGTTGGTTCACGGTTTTGGTGCCTTTACTAAGGGCATTTCGGTCACTTAGCCTAAGGGGCATTTTGGACAATTCATATTGTCTTCCAACACACCAAGGCCGCCCCTCTCATTAAGGGTAATATGGTCTTTTTGTCTTCTTTTGTAATACACTATAAATAGGCCCCTTAGTCTTATTTTCACTTAGTTTTTAGTTGATGAAAAAAATGAGATTTTGAGACTCTTAAAATCCTCTCTCTTGAGAGAAGATCAACTTAGTGTAATTCTAGTATAGGGCTTGGAAAAGATAACATTGTTCTTTGCTTGGAAACGGTAGATCTTGAGGCGAGTTCGTTCCCTTGGTGGTCACCGTAAGAGTGTGGTTTTGATTGTTACATTCATTAGGGGTTTTGATACGGGACAAATGGCCTTCTTATCTTTTGATGACATTTTTGGAGGCCAACACATAGAGACTCAAGACTTGGTCACCTCGAGGAAACAAGAACATGCATGGAGGACCCGTTTTGAGCATAACTTAAAGCAATCTCGCATGTGGAAGATTGCTTGGAGAATTTAAGGTTGAGGACTCACGGTTTTGGGCCTTAATTAAGGGTATTTTGGACATTACACATGGTGGATTTACACCCCATGGCCGCCCCTCTCATTAAGGGCAAAGTAGTCTTTTGTCTTCATTTGTAATATAGTATAAATAGGCCCCTTAGTCTTATTTCTCATCAGATTTTTGATAATGAAGTATTGAAAGAAATATCTTCTCTCTTTTGAGAGTGTACACACTTAGTGGTAGGACTTGGAAAAGTCATCTTTAGCATAGGGCTTGGAAAAGCTAACATTGATCTTTGTTTGGAAACGGTAGATCTTGAGGCGAGTTCATTCCCTTGGTGGTCACCGTAAGAGTGTGGTGTTGCTATCGTAAGTTCTAGGGGTCTTTAGATTTAATATATCTTTGGGTTCTTGGGTCTTATTGTAGTTTATGTCTCACTATCTATCTTTATTTTTCTTGCAAATCGTGGACTGTTTTGGGGTCTTTGTTGAATCCGAAACTTGTGTTATTGTTGTTCATCTTGTTCATCACGTTTTGTGGCTGTTTTGGGTGTCAAATACACCATTGTTATCTCGTATTGTTGTTGTTGTAGTGAATCCGAGAGTGGTCTCCATCTTGGTCCTCAAATCCTTAAGATTAGTGGACTGTTTTTGGAGTGTGTGTGGACTGTTTTGAGACAATTCTTGTGTTCCTTGGAATTCTTGTATCATTTGGTATCAAAGCATGGCTTGATATTGTTCCTACAAGATCAATCTTGGGCTTGCTTGTTAGAAAATTCAAAAAAAAAGAAGAGGAAAGTGTTAAAAACTGAAAAAAAAATCAAAAAGAAGCAAATCTGTCCATTTTGTGTTCTTGGCCGAAATTGTGTTATTGTTGTTCATCTTGTTCATCACGTTTTGTGGCTGTTTTGGGTGTCAAATACACCATTGTTATCTCGTATTGTTGTTGTTGTAGTGAATCCGAGAGTGGTCTCCATCTTGGTCCTCAAATCCTTAAGATTAGTGGACTGTTTTTGGAGTGTGTGTGGACTGTTTTGAGACAATTCTTGTGTTCCTTGGAATTCTCGTATCAGGTTTTTGAGTTTAATATACTCTTTAGTTCTTAATCTTGTAATAATCTTGGTCTCACTATCTATCTTTATTTTCTTGCAATCGTGTATGTGTTGTTGTAGTGGACTGTTTTGGGCCTTCGTTGGATCCGAAACTTGTATTGTTGTTGTACATCTTGTTCATCACGTTTTGTAGCTGTTTTGGTGTTGAAATACACCCTTGTATCTTGTATTCTTGTTGTTGGTAGCGAATCCGAGAGTGGTCTTCATCTTGGTCCTCAAATCCTTAAGATTAGTGGACTGTTTTGGAGTTGTTTCGTGCTTCCCTTGTATTTCCCGTATCAACAACCGGTCTCGCTTTGATACCAAATGATACGAAATCAAACCAACAACACAAAGAACTTCAAGTAGGCTCGGATTTCAGTCCAACAACACAAGAACAACAAGTTTAAGTTTCGGTTTTTCAGTCCAACAACACAAGAACAACAAGATAGATAACAATGCTAGTGAATCGAAAAGAGCCCCACACGGCTTCACTAGACTTTAAGATAACAAAATCAACAACAACAACAAGATAAAGAAAGATAGATAACTTGACATATAACATTCAAGAAACTAAGAACCCTAACATCAAGAGAGGACCCTAAGTCTAATGAATATAAACACCAAGTTCTTACGAGGACCAAGAGGCACTCAACGACCTCAAAACCCTTGTTTCTAGCCAAAGATACAACACAAGTATCCCTCTACTTGTGAGATAATAGGGGCGGCTTCTAAGAGTGGAAGAGAGAGAGAAATGTTTAGTGTTTTTAGGTTACAAAATCAGCATTCAAAAACTAAGGAATAACTCTCTAACATGTTCTATTTATACTACAAACAAAAGGGGTAAAATGACCCATCCGCCCTTGCTTCTTGTGCCAACCTTGGAGAGTAGTTTATTACACATTAAGACCTCTCTTCACACATAAAAACGTTTAGGTCCTTGGTTGGTTCAATCACCAACTCACACACGGCCATTTGCATGAACAAAGCTTGGAGTTTTTGTAATTCCCGAGCTTGGCTTCGTGTGAAAGGCCGTGTACCTGTGGAGGCTGCCCCAACCGTATCAGTGTGGAAGTGGACAATTCCAAGATAGACTCTATTCGAAGTTGGCCGACCCCTAAAACTATTGGAGAAATCCGAAGTTTCCACGGGTTGGCAAGCTTTTATAGGAGGTTTGTCAAAGGATTTAGTTCCATAGCAGCCCCCTTGACCGAGGTAATTAGAAAGGACGGACCCTTTAAATGGGGTGATGAGCAGGCTAGGGCTTTTGAGGCCTTGAAAGCTACGCTCATCTCGGCGCCTTTATTGCAATTGCCCGATTTTGATAAGATGTTTGAAGTAGAGTGTGATGCTAGTAAGGTTGGCATCGGGGCTGTTTTGATGCAAGAAGGTAAGCCCGTTGCTTATTTCAGTGAAAAGCTCAAAGGGGCAACTCTTAATTACTCAACTTATGATTTGGAGTTGTACGCCCTTGTCAGAGCTTTGGGAAATTGGCAACATTATTTGTGGCCTAAGGAGTTTGTGATACGAACGGATCATGAGTCGTTGAAACACCTTAAGAGCCAAGACAAGTTGAATAGGCGTCATGCTAAGTGGATTGAGTTCATCGAGACTTTCCCTTATGTAATTCATTACAAAATGGGAAAGGAAAATGTTGTTGCCGATGCCTTGTCTAGGAAGCATGTGCTTGTTGCTACCTTGTCTTCGAAATTGATGGGTTTTGAGAGCTTGCGGTTGTTGTATCCCGAGGATCCTACCTTTGCTCCTATTTTTAGGGAATGCGAAGAGTGGGGAAGGGACCGTTGGCTTAAGGAGAATGACCATTCCTCCTACTCTCGGTTCGATGGGTATTTGTTCAAAGGGAGGAGGTTGTGTGTTCCTTCTAGTTCTTGGAGGGAATTATTTGTGAGGGAGGCCCATGACGGAGGCCTCATGGGGCACTTTGGGGTAGACAAGACCCTCGGAATCTTAGAGGAGAACTTCTATTGGCCCAAAATGCGCAAAGACGTCACTAAAATTTGTAGTCAATGCGTGGCCTGCCGGAGTGCGAAATCTCATCTCCTACCTCAAGGATTATACACCCCACTCCCTACTCCCCTTAGACCTTGGTTGGACATTTCGATGGATTTTGTTTTGGGGCTGCCAAGGACTAGAAATGGCCGAGATAGCATTTTTGTTATTGTTGATAGATTCTCTAAAATGGCTCATTTTATTCCATGTGCTAAAACCGAGGATGCTCGTAGTGTAGCTTCATTATTTGTTGAACATGTTGTAAAGCTTCATGGGGTACCGAGGACTATTGTGAGCGATAGGGACTCCAAGTTCCTAAGTCTCTTTTGGAAGTCCATGTGGGGTAGGCTTGGAACGAAGTTACTTTTCTCCACGTCTTGCCACCCACAAACCGATGGCCAAACGGAGGTAGTAAATAGAACCTTAGGGTCTATGCTACGTTCTATGGTTAAAGGTAAACTGACTTCATGGGAAGATCACCTACCCTTGGTGGAATTTGCATACAACCGGGTAATACATTCGAGCACGGGAATGACTCCCTTTGAATGTGTTTACGGCCTGAATCCCCTTACCCCTTTAGATCTCACTCCTTTGTCTAGTGATCTCATGACCAGCTTAGATGGAAATAAAAGAGCCGAGGCAATGAAGAAAATGCATGAGACGGTGCGGATCAAGCTTGAAAAGAAGAACCAAGAGGTTGCAAAAAGGGTAAACAAAGGGAGAAGAAGGCTTGTGCTTGAACCCGGAGATTGGGTGTGGGTGCATCTTCGAAAGGATCGGTTTCCAGCTCAAAGGAAGTCCAAATTGCTGCCAAGGGGTGATGGTCCTTTCCAAGTACTTGAGAGAATCAATGACAACGCCTACAAGATTGACCTTCCACCGGAATATCAAGTGCACAACACTTTCAACGTTGGTGATCTCTCCCTCGTGGATGCGGTTGAAGATGACCAAATGCTGAATTTGAGGTCAAATTCCTCTCAAGATGGAGAGGATGATACGGTTGGGGCAGCCTCCACAGGTACACGGCCTTTCACACGAAGCCAAGCTCGGGAATTACAAAAACTCCAAGCTTTGTTCATGCAAATGGCCGTGTGTGAGTTGGTGATTGAACCAACCAAGGACCTAAACGTTTTTATGTGTGAAGAGAGGTCTTAATGTGTAATAAACTACTCTCCAAGGTTGGCACAAGAAGCAAGGGCGGATGGGTCATTTTACCCCTTTTGTTTGTAGTATAAATAGAACATGTTAGAGAGTTATTCCTTAGTTTTTTGAATGCTGATTTTGTAACCTAAAAACACTAAACATTTCGGCTCTCTCTTCCACTCTTAGAAGCCGTCCCTATTATCTCACAAGTAGAGGGATACTTGTGTTGTCTCTTTGGCTAGAAACAAGGGTTTTGAGGTCGTTGAGTGCCTCTTGGTCCTCGTAAGAACTTGGTGTTTATATTCATTAGACTTAGGGTCCTCTCTTGATGTTAGGGTTCTTAGTTTCTTGAATGTTATATGTCAAGTTATCTATCTTTCTTTATCTTGTTGTTGTTGTTGATTTTGTTATCTTAAAGTCTAGTGAAGCCGTGTGGGGCTCTTTTCGATTCACTAGCATTGTTATCTATCTTGTTGTTCTTGTGTTGTTGGACTGAAATCCGAAACTTAAACTTGTTGTTCTTGTGTTGTTGGACTGAAATCCGAGCCTACTTGAAGCTCTTGGTGTTGTTGGTTTGATTTTGTATCATTTGGTATCAAAGCGAGACCGGTTGTGTTCCAACATAACCCATCTTGGGCTAGTTCACGGCTTAAACAAACAACACCAAAAGAAATTCTGAAAATCTGTCCATTAAAAGTTGAGACCAAGAATGATGTTGTATGTTTAGATCTAGGTGTTATTTTGCTTGTTTAGTGAGTTTCTAGTGTTGGTTTCTTTCTCACCAACACTAAGGTGTCTAGATCCAAAAGTTGAGCTTGAAAACTTGAACATTGTGTAGTGACTTGAAGGGGCCGAAAGTTGTGTGTTGTTGATAACCAAAAGAAAAAAAAATCGGTGGTTGTGTTTATGTGCTAAAGAAGTGGATGAAGTTTGTTGAGGTGTTCATCTTTTGAACTTGTTCATCTTGTTCATCTTGTTGTGTGCTCAAGTTGTAAGACAAGCTATAAAGTTGTTGTGAAAGACTTGCACCCATCACCTTCTAGTCTTGTCAATCACTTTTCCCTAATTCAAGGAGCCTTGTTTTGTGGGATTAGTCAACCACACCTCACTTTCTTGAGTTTGAAAAGGGTGAAATACTACAAGATTTTATTTTTCCCACCAAAAACACTTTGCAAACTATAACAAGTTGTGTGAATATTAACAAAAAAAAAAGAGAAGAAGAACGTGTGGAACCATTGCATACTGCCACGTCACTATAAGCTCAACTTAGGATATTCTTTGGTTGCTAATTGTTGATCCTTGGTTTCCCTTACTTGGTCCTAGAACTAATTAACAAACTAGTACATTCCTACTAGGTTGTCAACTAGTTACTTGAACCGTTTGTTCGTGTCAACGATTATTTGAGTGCTTTTATTCGTTTGAATGAATTGCTGATTTTTGACTCTAGTCCGGCAAGAATTCTTTGAGTCTTCAAACAAGAATCCATTCCGGATAAGAGCTTACTCATACCTTAAAATTTCACGGTTACTAGCCAATTATACAACACTTGTGGAACCGAACTTGTGGTGAACTAAAGCGGATAATATCGTGACAATGGAAGGAGCTACATCTCATAATGTGGATACTAATGCCCTTGATTCTATGAGGGTCACTCTTGAGGCCGTTACCCGGACACTTGAAAGGTTGAATTCGGAATTTGGGGCCGTGAGAGGGGACTTGGCAGCAATAAAGGGGGAAGTGTCGACTATTAGTGGGAGATTAGAACAAGTGGAGAGTCAAAGGAACTCTCGTCCTTCTACTCCTCTACATGTATCTACCAATGGTCATGATAGGACCTCCTCCGCAACCATCACCCTCGAAACAGTCCACCAAATGCTAAATGCACCCCAAGCTCCACTAAATACCGCAAGCCAAACTACCTATTTTCCTCCAAACCAAGACCCCACTAGACCACTACATTTCCAAGCCCCTCCAATTCTACAAGAGGGATTTGGACGCCAAGTACCTCCACTAAATCCGAACCCTCCATTCCAAGCTCCATTAACCCAAAGACCGCAAATTCCAAATCCTCCGAATCAAAACGGCCAAGGCCGACCAGCCCACTTTGAAGGATACGGTAGAGAGGAGTATGAAGGAGATGGAGCCTTTGATGATGCTTATATGAGGGAGGAGGAGTTAAGAGGGGGTCGAGGAGAACCTAGGAGATACCGGGGGTATGGAGATAGGGGAAACCGACACCAAGAGAGAGACGTAGGCATCAACACCATCAAGTTGAGCCTACCCATCTTTAAGGGTGAAAGTGACCCCGAGACCTACTTAACTTGGGAATCGGCTTGTGACAAAGTTTTCCAAGTTAATGACATCTCGGAAGAAAAGAAGAGTTGCTACGCTATAGCTCACCTCGAGGGCTATGCTAACACTTGGTGGGAGTATGTTAAACGATTTGGTAATGAATTAGTTGATGGGCAGCCACCACCTTGGTTTTGGTTGAGGTATTTGATGAGACAACGATACCTTCCTGAGAGATATCGTCATGAGTTGCTTGCTAGATTATATGGCTTGCGGCAAGGAGGCAAGAGTGTGATGGCCTATTTTGACGAGTTCCAACAACTCATGTTGAAACTTGATCATCGTGGGGAGCAAATCAGTCACGACATCATCCGGTTCAAGTGTGGGTTGAACAAAGAGATCTCCACTCATTTGACCCTTCACCGGTTTGAAACCATTGACGGTATATTCCAAGCGGCCCTTGAGATTGAAAGGGAACTTAAGGAGATCTCATCCTTCAAGGCAAGGGTACAAACCCCCTCGGGTTGGCCCAAAAACAAGGACCAACCCGCCTCTACGAAGCTGCCCGAGTCCAAAACAGTCCCTAAATTCCCTCCGAAACCGGAGGCTCACAAATATCCCAACCCAAAGGGGTTCCAATGCTTCAAGTGCCAAGGTTGGGGGCATAAGGCCAATGAATGTCTGAACCGGCGCAATGTGATCCTACGAGAAGGGAAAGTGTACTACCTTGGTGAGGAGGTGGTTTCCGAAAGGGGGGAGGATGAGGCCGAGCCTCAAGATGGAGAGGGAGCTGAAAATGGGCCGAATGATGATGAAGTAGATGGTAGTGAAGATGTCTATCCACAAGAAGGGGAGTGTGTGGTTCCAAACTTTGTGGTTAGACGTGTCATGATTAGTAAGGCGATAGATGACCCTAGTCAAAGGGAAAATCTATTCCATACTAAGTGTCTTGTAAAGGGGAGTGTGTGCACCTTGGTGATTGATAGTGGTAGTTGTACAAATGTTGCGAGCCATGCTATGGTAAATTTCTTGAAGCTACCAACTACACTACACACTAGTCCTTACAAGCTACAATGGTTGAACGATTGTGGTGAATTAAAGGTCACAAGGCAATGTGTGATTCGGTTTAAGGTGGGAAACTACCACGATGAAGTGCTTTGTGACGTGATCCCAATGCAAGCATGTCACTTGTTGTTAGGTAGACCATGGCAATATGATAGGTCTACTAAACATGATGGGAGGTCCAACCGGTATACGCTTGAGAAGGATGGCCGAAAGGTCACACTTCATCCTCTTTCACCCTCCCAAGTAAATGAGTGGCATCAAAAGATGAGAGAGTTGAAGGGAAAGGGGAAGGAATCTGAAAAGGGAGAGAAGGGGGGAATGCCGTAGGTGAGGAAGTAGGGACATCCGAGGCTGTCCCAACGACAAGGGAGATGGAAAACGTAGTGATGTTGGCTAGGAGGAAAGAACTCTTCGTGGACCATGATGAAAACAAGCCGATGTTACTTTTGGCCCATTGTTTTAATACTAATCCCACTAATTCTTCCATTTCCCCTTTGATTTCTTGTGTGTTGCAGGAGTATGAAGATGTATTTCCTCAAGAACTTCCGCAAGGATTGCCCCCACTTCGGGGAATAGAGCACCAAATTGATTTGGTGCCGGGTTCACAACTTCCAAACAAACCGGCCTATAGGAGCAATCCCATGGACACTAAGGAGCTTGAAAGACAAGTTGAGGAGCTTCTCAACAAGGGATACATCAAGGAAAGCATGAGTCCGTGTGCTGTTCCGGTGCTTTTGGTACCGAAGAAGGACGGAACTTGGCGCACGTGCGTCGATTGTAGAGCCATCAACAAAATCACTATAAGGTATCGTCATCCAATCCCTAGACTAGATGATATGTTAGATGAGCTCCACGGATCTTGTTTGTTTTCTAAAGTAGACCTTAGGAGTGGCTATCACCAAATTCGCATGCAACCCGGTGATGAGTGGAAGACCGCATTCAAGACCAAATTCAGTCTATATGAGTGGCTGGTCATGCCCTTCGGCCTTACCAATGCTCCTAGCACCTTTATGAGGCTAATGAATCATGTAATGAAGCCTTATATTGGAAAGTTTGTGGTGGTTTACTTTGATGATGTGTTGGTATATAGTAAATCTATTGATGATCATGTAATGCATTTGAGATGTGTGTTTGATGTGCTCCGAAAGGAGAAGCTGTATGCCAACATGGAGAAGTGTTCTTTTGGTGTTGATAAGGTTATATTCTTGGGTTTTGTCGTGAGCTCAAGGGGTGTGGAAGTGGACGATTCCAAGATAGACTCTATTCGAAGTTGGCTGACCCCTAAAACTATTGGAGAAATCCGAAGTTTCCACGGGTTGGCAAGCTTTTATAGGAGGTTTGTCAAAGGATTTAGTTCCATAGCAGCCCCTTTGACCGAGGTAATTAGGAAGGACGGACCCTTTAAATGGGGTGATGAGCAAGCTAGGGCTTTTGAGGCCTTGAAAGCTACGCTCATCTCGGCGCCTTTATTGCAATTGCCCGATTTTGATAAGATGTTTGAAGTAGAGTGTGATGCTAGTAAGGTTGGCATCGGGGCTGTTTTGATGCAAGAAGGTAAGCCCGTCGCTTATTTCAGTGAAAAGCTCAAAGGGGCAACTCTTAATTACTCAACTTATGATTTGGAGTTGTACGCCCTTGTTAGAGCTTTGGGAAATTGGCAACATTATTTGTGGCCTAAGGAGTTTGTGATACGAACGGATCATGAGTCGTTGAAACACCTTAAGAGCCAAGACAAGTTGAATAGGCGTCATGCTAAGTGGATTGAGTTCATCGAGACTTTCCCTTATGTAATTCATTACCAAAGAGGAAAGGAAAATGTTGTTGCCGATGCCTTGTCTAGGAAGCATGTGCTTGTTGCTACCTTGTCTTCGAAATTGATGGGTTTTGAGAGCTTGCGGTTGTTGTATCCTGAGGATCCTACCTTTGCTCCTATTTTTAGGGAATGCGAAGAGTGGGGAAGGGACCGTTGGCTTAAGGAGAATGACCATTCCTCCTACTCTCGGTTCGATGGGTATTTGTTCAAAGGGAGGAGGTTGTGTGTTCCTTCTAGTTCTTGGAGGGAATTATTTGTGAGGGAGGCCCATGACGGAGGCCTCATGGGGCACTTTGGGGTAGACAAGACCCTCGGAATCTTAGAGGAGAACTTCTATTGGCCCAAAATGCGCAAAGACGTCACTAAAATTTGTAGTCAATGCGTGGCCTGCCGGAGTGCGAAATCTCGTCTCCTACCTCAAGGATTATACACCCCACTCCCTACTCCCCTTAGACCTTGGTTGGACATTTCGATGGATTTTGTTTTGGGGCTGCCAAGGACTAGAAAGGGCCGAGATAGCATTTTTGTTATTGTTGATAGATTCTCTAAACTGGCTCATTTTATTCCATGTGCTAAAACCGAGGATGCTCGTAGTGTAGCTTCATTATTTGTTGAACATGTTGTAAAGCTTCACGGGGTACCGAGGACTATTGTGAGCGATAGGGACTCCAAGTTCCTAAGTCTCTTTTGGAAGTCCATGTGGGGTAGGCTTGGAACGAAGTTACTTTTCTCCACGTCTTGCCACCCACAAACCGATGGCCAAACGGAGGTAGTAAATAGAACCTTAGGGTCTATGCTACGTTCTATGGTTAAAGGTAAACTGACTTCATGGGAAGATCACCTACCCTTGGTGGAATTTGCATACAACCGGGTAATACATTCGAGCACGGGAATGACTCCCTTTGAATGTGTTTACGGCCTGAATCCCCTTACCCCTTTAGATCTCACTCCTTTGTCTAGTGATCTCATGACCAGCTTAGATGGAAATAAAAGAGCCGAGGCAATGAAGAAAATGCATGAGACGGTGCGGATCAAGCTTGAAAAGAAGAACCAAGAGGTTGCAAAAAGGGTAAACAAAGGGAGAAGAAGGCTTGTGCTTGAACCCGGAGATTGGGTGTGGGTGCATCTTCGAAAGGATCGGTTTCCAGCTCAAAGGAAGTCCAAATTGCTGCCAAGGGGTGATGGTCCTTTCCAAGTACTTGAGAGAATCAATGACAACGCCTACAAGATTGACCTTCCACCGGAATATCAAGTGCACAACACTTTCAACGTTGGTGATCTCTCCCTCGTGGATGCGGTTGAAGATGACCAAATGCTGAATTTGAGGTCAAATTCCTCTCAAGATGGAGAGGATGATACGGTTGGGGCAGCCTCCACAGGTACACGGCCTTTCACACGAAGCCAAGCTCGGGAATTACAAAAACTCCAAGCTTTGTTCATGCAAATGGCCGTGTGTGAGTTGGTGATTGAACCAACCAAGGACCTAAACGTTTTTATGTGTGAAGAGAGGTCTTAATGTGTAATAAACTACTCTCCAAGGTTGGCACAAGAAGCAAGGGCGGATGGGTCATTTTACCCCTTTTGTTTGTTGTATAAATAGAACATGTTAGAGAGTTATTCCTTAGTTTTTTGAATGCTGATTTTGTAACCTAAAAACACTAAACATTTCGGCTCTCTCTTCCACTCTTAGAAGCCGTCCCTATTATCTCACAAGTAGAGGGATACTTGTGTTGTCTCTTTGGCTAGAAACAAGGGTTTTGAGGTCGTTGAGTGCCTCTTGGTCCTCGTAAGAACTTGGTGTTTATATTCATTAGACTTAGGGTCCTCTCTTGATGTTAGGGTTCTTAGTTTCTTGAATGTTATATGTCAAGTTATCTATCTTTCTTTATCTTGTTGTTGTTGTTGATTTTGTTATCTTAAAGTCTAGTGAAGCCGTGTGGGGCTCTTTTCGATTCACTAGCATTGTTATCTATCTTGTTGTTCTTGTGTTGTTGGACTGAAATCCGAAACTTAAACTTGTTGTTCTTGTGTTGTTGGACTGAAATCCGAGCCTACTTGAAGCTCTTGGTGTTGTTGGTTTGATTTTGTATCATTTGGTATCAAAGCGAGACCGGTTGTGTTCCAACATAACCCATCTTGGGCTAGTTCACGGCTTAAACAAACAACACCAAAAGAAATTCTGAAAATCTGTCCATTAAAAGTTGAGACCAAGAATGATGTTGTATGTTTAGATCTAGGTGTTATTTTGCTTGTTTAGTGAGTTTCTAGTGTTGGTTTCTTTCTCACCAACACTAAGGTGTCTAGATCCAAAAGTTGAGCTTGAAAACTTGAACATTGTGTAGTGACTTGAAGGGGCCGAAAGTTGTGTGTTGTTGATAACCAAAAGAAAAAAAAATCGGTGGTTGTGTTTATGTGCTAAAGAAGTGGATGAAGTTTGTTGAGGTGTTCATCTTTTGAACTTGTTCATCTTGTTCATCTTGTTGTGTGCTCAAGTTGTAAGACAAGCTATAAAGTTGTTGTGAAAGACTTGCACCCATCACCTTCTAGTCTTGTCAATCACTTTTCCCTAATTCAAGGAGCCTTGTTTTGTGGGATTAGTCAACCACACCTCACTTTCTTGAGTTTGAAAAGGGTGAAATACTACAAGATTTTATTTTTCCCACCAAAAACACTTTGCAAACTATAACAAGTTGTGTGAATATTAACAAAAAAAAAAAGAGAAGAAGAACGTGTGGAACCATTGCATACTGCCACGTCACTATAAGCTCAACTTAGGATATTCTTTGGTTGCTAATTGTTGATCCTTGGTTTCCCTTACTTGGTCCTAGAACTAATTAACAAACTAGTACATTCCTACTAGGTTGTCAACTAGTTACTTGAACCGTTTGTTCGTGTCAACGATTATTTGAGTGCTTTTATTCGTTTGAATGAATTGCTGATTTTTGACTCTAGTCCGGCAAGAATTCTTTGAGTCTTCAAACAAGAATCCATTCCGGATAAGAGCTTACTCATACCTTAAAATTTCACGGTTACTAGCCAATTATACAACACTTGTGGAACCGAACTTGTGGTGAACTAAAGCGGATAATATCGTGACAATGGAAGGAGCTACATCTCATAATGTGGATACTAATGCCCTTGATTCTATGAGGGTCACTCTTGAGGCCGTTACCCGGACACTTGAAAGGTTGAATTCGGAATTTGGGGCCGTGAGAGGGGACTTGGCAGCAATAAAGGGGGAAGTGTCGACTATTAGTGGGAGATTAGAACAAGTGGAGAGTCAAAGGAACTCTCGTCCTTCTACTCCTCTACATGTATCTACCAATGGTCATGATAGGACCTCCTCCGCAACCATCACCCTCGAAACAGTCCACCAAATGCTAAATGCACCCCAAGCTCCACTAAATACCGCAAGCCAAACTACCTATTTTCCTCCAAACCAAGACCCCACTAGACCACTACATTTCCAAGCCCCTCCAATTCTACAAGAGGGATTTGGACGCCAAGTACCTCCACTAAATCCGAACCCTCCATTCCAAGCTCCATTAACCCAAAGACCGCAAATTCCAAATCCTCCGAATCAAAACGGCCAAGGCCGACCAGCCCACTTTGAAGGATACGGTAGAGAGGAGTATGAAGGAGATGGAGCCTTTGATGATGCTTATATGAGGGAGGAGGAGTTAAGAGGGGGTCGAGGAGAACCTAGGAGATACCGGGGGTATGGAGATAGGGGAAACCGACACCAAGAGAGAGACGTAGGCATCAACACCATCAAGTTGAGCCTACCCATCTTTAAGGGTGAAAGTGACCCCGAGACCTACTTAACTTGGGAATCGGCTTGTGACAAAGTTTTCCAAGTTAATGACATCTCGGAAGAAAAGAAGAGTTGCTACGCTATAGCTCACCTCGAGGGCTATGCTAACACTTGGTGGGAGTATGTTAAACGATTTGGTAATGAATTAGTTGATGGGCAGCCACCACCTTGGTTTTGGTTGAGGTATTTGATGAGACAACGATACCTTCCTGAGAGATATCGTCATGAGTTGCTTGCTAGATTATATGGCTTGCGGCAAGGAGGCAAGAGTGTGATGGCCTATTTTGACGAGTTCCAACAACTCATGTTGAAACTTGATCATCGTGGGGAGCAAATCAGTCACGACATCATCCGGTTCAAGTGTGGGTTGAACAAAGAGATCTCCACTCATTTGACCCTTCACCGGTTTGAAACCATTGACGGTATATTCCAAGCGGCCCTTGAGATTGAAAGGGAACTTAAGGAGATCTCATCCTTCAAGGCAAGGGTACAAACCCCCTCGGGTTGGCCCAAAAACAAGGACCAACCCGCCTCTACGAAGCTGCCCGAGTCCAAAACAGTCCCTAAATTCCCTCCGAAACCGGAGGCTCACAAATATCCCAACCCAAAGGGGTTCCAATGCTTCAAGTGCCAAGGTTGGGGGCATAAGGCCAATGAATGTCTGAACCGGCGCAATGTGATCCTACGAGAAGGGAAAGTGTACTACCTTGGTGAGGAGGTGGTTTCCGAAAGGGGGGAGGATGAGGCCGAGCCTCAAGATGGAGAGGGAGCTGAAAATGGGCCGAATGATGATGAAGTAGATGGTAGTGAAGATGTCTATCCACAAGAAGGGGAGTGTGTGGTTCCAAACTTTGTGGTTAGACGTGTCATGATTAGTAAGGCGATAGATGACCCTAGTCAAAGGGAAAATCTATTCCATACTAAGTGTCTTGTAAAGGGGAGTGTGTGCACCTTGGTGATTGATAGTGGTAGTTGTACAAATGTTGCGAGCCATGCTATGGTAAATTTCTTGAAGCTACCAACTACACTACACACTAGTCCTTACAAGCTACAATGGTTGAACGATTGTGGTGAATTAAAGGTCACAAGGCAATGTGTGATTCGGTTTAAGGTGGGAAACTACCACGATGAAGTGCTTTGTGACGTGATCCCAATGCAAGCATGTCACTTGTTGTTAGGTAGACCATGGCAATATGATAGGTCTACTAAACATGATGGGAGGTCCAACCGGTATACGCTTGAGAAGGATGGCCGAAAGGTCACACTTCATCCTCTTTCACCCTCCCAAGTAAATGAGTGGCATCAAAAGATGAGAGAGTTGAAGGGAAAGGGGAAGGAATCTGAAAAGGGAGAGAAGGGGGGAATGCCGTAGGTGAGGAAGTAGGGACATCCGAGGCTGTCCCAACGACAAGGGAGATGGAAAACGTAGTGATGTTGGCTAGGAGGAAAGAACTCTTCGTGGACCATGATGAAAACAAGCCGATGTTACTTTTGGCCCATTGTTTTAATACTAATCCCACTAATTCTTCCATTTCCCCTTTGATTTCTTGTGTGTTGCAGGAGTATGAAGATGTATTTCCTCAAGAACTTCCGCAAGGATTGCCCCCACTTCGGGGAATAGAGCACCAAATTGATTTGGTGCCGGGTTCACAACTTCCAAACAAACCGGCCTATAGGAGCAATCCCATGGACACTAAGGAGCTTGAAAGACAAGTTGAGGAGCTTCTCAACAAGGGATACATCAAGGAAAGCATGAGTCCGTGTGCTGTTCCGGTGCTTTTGGTACCGAAGAAGAACGGAACTTGGCGCATGTGCGTCGATTGTAGAGCCATCAACAAAATCACTATAAGGTATCGTCATCCAATCCCTAGACTAGATGATATGTTAGATGAGCTCCACGGATCTTGTTTGTTTTCTAAAGTGGACCTTAGGAGTGGCTATCACCAAATTCGCATGCAACCCGGTGATGAGTGGAAGACCGCATTCAAGACCAAATTCAGTCTATATGAGTGGCTGGTCATGCCCTTCGGCCTTACCAATGCTCCTAGCACCTTTATGAGGCTAATGAATCATGTAATGAAGCCTTATATTGGAAAGTTTGTGGTGGTTTACTTTGATGATGTGTTGGTATATAGTAAATCTATTGATGATCATGTAATGCATTTGAGATGTGTGTTTGATGTGCTCCGAAAGGAGAAGCTGTATGCCAACATGGAGAAGTGTTCTTTTGGTGTTGATAAGGTTATATTCTTGGGTTTTGTCGTGAGCTCAAGGGGTGTGGAAGTGGACGATTCCAAGATAGACTCTATTCGAAGTTGGCTGACCCCTAAAACTATTGGAGAAATCCGAAGTTTCCACGGGTTGGCAAGCTTTTATAGGAGGTTTGTCAAAGGATTTAGTTCCATAGCAGCCCCCTTGACCGAGGTAATTAGGAAGGACGGACCCTTTAAATGGGGTGATGAGCAAGCTAGGGCTTTTGAGGCCTTGAAAGCTACGCTCATCTCGGCGCCTTTATTGCAATTGCCCGATTTTGATAAGATGTTTGAAGTAGAGTGTGATGCTAGTAAGGTTGGCATCGGGGCTGTTTTGATGCAAGAAGGTAAGCCCGTCGCTTATTTCAGTGAAAAGCTCAAAGGGGCAACTCTTAATTACTCAACTTATGATTTGGAGTTGTACGCCCTTGTTAGAGCTTTGGGAAATTGGCAACATTATTTGTGGCCTAAGGAGTTTGTGATACGAACGGATCATGAGTCGTTGAAACACCTTAAGAGCCAAGACAAGTTGAATAGGCGTCATGCTAAGTGGATTGAGTTCATCGAGACTTTCCCTTATGTAATTCATTACCAAAGAGGAAAGGAAAATGTTGTTGCCGATGCCTTGTCTAGGAAGCATGTGCTTGTTGCTACCTTGTCTTCGAAATTGATGGGTTTTGAGAGCTTGCGGTTGTTGTATCCTGAGGATCCTACCTTTGCTCCTATTTTTAGGGAATGCGAATAGTGGGGAAGGGACCGTTGGCTTAAGGAGAATGACCATTCCTCCTACTCTCGGTTCGATGGGTATTTGTTCAAAGGGAGGAGGTTGTGTGTTCCTTCTAGTTCTTGGAGGGAATTATTTGTGAGGGAGGCCCATGACGGAGGCCTCATGGGGCACTTTGGGGTAGACAAGACCCTCGGAATCTTAGAGGAGAACTTCTATTGGCCCAAAATGCGCAAAGACGTCACTAAAATTTGTAGTCAATGCGTGGCCTGCCGGAGTGCGAAATCTCGTCTCCTACCTCAAGGATTATACACCCCACTCCCTACTCCCCTTAGACCTTGGTTGGACATTTCGATGGATTTTGTTTTGGGGCTGCCAAGGACTAGAAAGGGCCGAGATAGCATTTTTGTTATTGTTGATAGATTCTCTAAAATGGCTCATTTTATTCCATGTGCTAAAACCGAGGATGCTCGTAGTGTAGCTTCATTATTTGTTGAACATGTTGTAAAGCTTCACGGGGGTACCGAGGACTATTGTGAGCGATAGGGACTCCAAGTTCCTAAGTCTCTTTTGGAAGTCCATGTGGGGTAGGCTTGGAACGAAGTTACTTTTCTCCACGTCTTGCCACCCACAAACCGATGGCCAAACGGAGGTAGTAAATAGAACCTTAGGGTCTATGCTACGTTCTATGGTTAAAGGTAAACTGACTTCATGGGAAGATCACCTACCCTTGGTGGAATTTGCATACAACCGGGTAATACATTCGAGCACGGGAATGACTCCCTTTGAATGTGTTTACGGCCTGAATCCCCTTACCCCTTTAGATCTCACTCCTTTGTCTAGTGATCTCATGACCAGCTTAGATGGAAATAAAAGAGCCGAGGCAATGAAGAAAATGCATGAGACGGTGCGGATCAAGCTTGAAAAGAAGAACCAAGAGGTTGCAAAAAGGGTAAACAAAGGGAGAAGAAGGCTTGTGCTTGAACCCGGAGATTGGGTGTGGGTGCATCTTCGAAAGGATCGGTTTCCAGCTCAAAGGAAGTCCAAATTGCTGCCAAGGGGTGATGGTCCTTTCCAAGTACTTGAGAGAATCAATGACAACGCCTACAAGATTGACCTTCCACCGGAATATCAAGTGCACAACACTTTCAACGTTGGTGATCTCTCCCTCGTGGATGCGGTTGAAGATGACCAAATGCTGAATTTGAGGTCAAATTCCTCTCAAGATGGAGAGGATGATACGGTTGGGGCAGCCTCCACAGGTACACGGCCTTTCACACGAAGCCAAGCTCGGGAATTACAAAAACTCCAAGCTTTGTTCATGCAAATGGCCGTGTGTGAGTTGGTGATTGAACCAACCAAGGACCTAAACGTTTTTATGTGTGAAGAGAGGTCTTAATGTGTAATAAACTACTCTCCAAGGTTGGCACAAGAAGCAAGGGCGGATGGGTCATTTTACCCCTTTTGTTTGTAGTATAAATAGAACATGTTAGAGAGTTATTCCTTAGTTTTTGAATGCTGATTTTGTAACCTAAAAACACTAAACATTTCTCTCTCTCTTCCACTCTTAGAAGCCGCCCCTATTATCTCACAAGTAGAGGGATACTTGTGTTGTCTCTTTGGCTAGAAACAAGGGTTTTGAGGTCGTTGAGTGCCTCTTGGTCCTCGTAAGAACTTGGTGTTTATATTCATTAGACTTAGGGTCCTCTCTTGAATCAATTCCTATTTGATCTTAAATCAATGTTTGAAAACCACAAGTGGGGGCAATTTGCTCAATTCCCCGAAGTGGGGGCAATCCTTGATTTAAGATCTGGTTACCACCAAATGAGGGTCAAGGAGAATGACATACCCAAGATAGCTTTTCGAACACGGTACGGTCATTACGAGTTCCTAGTCATGTCCTTTGGGCTAACTAATGCACCTGTAGCTTTTATGGATTTGATGAATAGGGTGTTCAAGCCATTCTTGGATGTGTTTGTGATAGTTTTTATAGATGATATTCTGGTTTATTCGAGATCAAATGAGGACCATGCCAATCACTTACGATAGGTGTTGCAGATTCTTCGTGATCGTAAGCTATTTGCAAAGTTCTCTAAATGTGAGTTTTGGTTAAAATCTGTGTCATTCTTAGGTCATATTGTGTCTGATGAAGGAATAAAGGTTGATACTCAAAAGATAGAAGTCGTGAAGAACTGGCCAAGACCTATAACGCCTACAGAGGTTCGTAGTTTCCTTGGGTTGGCAGGTTATTAGAGAAGGTTTGTGGAAGGATTTTCTTCAATTTCTGCACCTTTAACAATGCTAACACACAAAGCATCCAAGTTTCAATGGAATAATGCATGCGAAAGAAGTTTCCAAGATCTGAAGAATAAGTTGACTTCTACACCCGTATTGGTTCTTCCAGAAGGCACAGAGAGGTATGCAGCGTATTGTGAAGCTTCAAGAATTGGGTTAGGGTGTATATTGATGCAGCATGGTAAAGTCATAGCATATGCCTCGAGACAATTGCGGCCACATGAGAAATTTATCCAACACATGATCTGGAGCTAGCAGCGGTTATATTTGCCTTAAAGATATGGCGTCACTACCTGTACGGGATTCATGTTGACATATACACTGACCACAAGAGTTTGCAGTATATCTTTAATCAGAAGGACTTGAATTTGAGGCAGCGAAGATGGCTTGAATTATTAAAAGACTATGATGTTGATATCTTATATCATCCGGGAAAAGCAAATGTGGTGGCAGATGCATTAAGTCGCAAAGCTATGGAGCCATCTATAGAAATACAAGGTATGACTAAGGATCTACACCAATTAGCCAATTTGGGGGTTCGTCTTCTTGAAACTCCAGATGAAGGGTTTATTGTGCATAATACAGCAGAATCTTCACTAATAACTGAAGTAAAAGAGAAGCAATATGCAGATCCTATTTTATTACGGCTTAAGGAAAATGTGCAATGTGGTATGACAAAGGCATTTGAGCTTATGCAAGAAGGGGTACTGCGGTGCCAAAACAGATTGTGTGTACCTGATGTAGACGGGCTAAGAAAGAGGATTATGATAGAAGCACATCATTCAAGGTATTCTATCCATCCAGGGTCAACAAAAATGTACCATGATTTGAGAGGGATGTATTGGTGGGGTGACATGAAGAAGAACATTGCAAAATTTGTAGCCGAATGTCCAAATTGTCAAAGAGTTAAAGTAGAGCACCAAAAGCCCGGGGGTTATATGCAATGTATGGATCTTCCAATCTGGAGGTGGGAAATGATCAACATGGATTTCGTCACTGGTTTGCCTCGTACATTTCGAAGGTTTGATTCCATATGGGTGATAGTTGATAGGCTTACCAAATCAGCACACTTTCTACCGGTTAGGACCACTTACACAGTTGAAGAATATGCCAAGTATATTAAGGAGATAGTTCGACTACATGGAGTTCCAATCTCTATTATATCGGATCGAGGAGCTCAATTTACTGCAAATTTTTGGAAGTCTTTTCAGAGAAATTTGGGGACACAAGTGAATCTAAGTACAGCTTTTCACCCTCAAACGGATGGACAAGCAGAACGTACCATTCAAACACTTGAAGATATGCTATGAGCTTGTGTATTGGACTTTAAAGGTAGTTGGGATGATCATCTACCTCTCATCGAGTTCGCCTACAACAATAGCTATCATTCAAGTATCAAAATGGCACCATATGAAGCTATGTATGGAAGAAAGTGTAGATCACCCATTGGATGGTTTGAAGCGGGTGAAACTGCCTTATTCGGGCCAGATCTTGTTCATCAAGCTATGGAAAAGGTTAAGGTGATCCAACAGCGACTAGAAACAACCCAAAGCAGACATAAGTCATATGCAGATGTTAGGAAAAGGGGGCTAGAGTTTGCTATAGGTGATTGGGTATTCTTGAAGGTATCACCAATGAAGGGGGTTATGAGATTTGGTAAGAAAGGAAAATTAAGTCCACGTCATATAGGCCCATACCAGATTACTCGGAGGTTTGGACAAGTTGCTTATGAATTAGATCTACCCCAAGAGCTCTCAACAGTTCATCCGGTATTTCACGTCTCAATGCTTAGAAAGTGCATTGGAGATTCATCTCATACTACCCCTACTGAAGATGTACAAATTACAGAAGATCTCACTTATGAGGAAATACCTATTGCTATTCTAGATCGACAGGTTAGGAAGTTGAGGAATAAAGAAATAGCTTCTGTAAAAGTGCTTTGGAGGAACCAACAAGTAGAAGAGATCACGTGGTAAGCTGAAGAACTGATGAAATCCAAGTACCCCCATTTGTTCAAAGACGAAGAAAAAGTCCAAGATGCTGAATTGGAACAATAACAAGTAAGTGTAAAATATATAGGTACTATATGGTAATAAGGATATTAACTTAGTCTTGAACTTGCTTTGGTTGGACAGTTATGCTAACATTCGAGGACGAATGTTTCTAAGGGGGGAAGGATGAAACATCCCGTATCTTGCTTGTACTTATTCTAATTATATGGAACCTGGTATGGTCATATGGTATAGGTAATGGATGAGATTTGTTATGCAATTATTAATGGTGTAGATGGAATTATAGAGGCTGCCCGTATAGTTTAGTGTGATGCGACTAAGTTAACGTTAAGATAACTATTTAAACTTGGAATCGTAAGCTAGTATTTGAATCTAAAGTTTAAAGTGACCAAGTGTGTATAAGTTGAAGGTTAGACTAAAGGGATTAGAAGCTGAAAATGGAGCAAAATATTGAGGTGCTTGCTTGACTTATTTAAGCTAGTAGGTGAGTCACCTACTTAAGTTATTTGAACCAAATTAATGGACCCATGGGCTATGGATCAGATTTGGGTCTATGCTAATATACTCATTTGAGCCAAATTGAACAAAAAAGAAAGAAAATGGATAAGTTACCCAACACACCAATCTGCCAAGGCCCAAATATAATTGAGCCCAACAAGAAATTATGCAAGTAGGTGCATCACCTACTTGGACCAATTTGACCAATTTTATGGTCCAAAATGCAGCTAAGGAGGTGGACAAGATAGGGCCTTTAAAAGGCCAAGTTGCTGGTCATTTTACTTCACTTTTAAGTCACAAAAAAGGAGTATATTTCAGCAAATCTCTCTACTCTCTCAAAAACAACAAGAGCAGCAGCCCTATTTTTCCTTCTAGGGTTCTTGAAGAAACCCTCCCCTTTGCAGCCCAAGGTAAGTGAAAAACACTTAAGGTTTTGTTTAATTATCTCATGGGAGATTAGGGAAACAAGTTATAAGTGTTTGATTATAAGTATATGGCTGATTATAGAACAAGCTGTTTGTTCACGTTTCCTTGTTATTGAGGAACTTTTTTTCTTCTTCTTTGGTTTAAGTGTGAAGGAAAGTTCAAGCTGTTGAAGAGTTCAATTAAAAGAATAAGTTTCTGAATTGAGGTAAGGTGACTGCCCCATTTTGTCTTTCTTATATATGAATTTGAGAGGGGATTATGGATGTCTTGTTATTGAGAACTCAAGAGATGATGAGTTCAATAATTGATTGCTACAATAAAAGGGGTTTGGGACTGTTTTGTATGTATATGTTATGGGCTGCCAGGTTGAAGTTGGATAAAGGTGTGATGAGTTTGTAATGAATTATAGAAGAAAGATGTGGTGATACACCACCAAACTAATGCTTGTTGCCCAATCAATTTTGCGTATTGTTTGGAATGTGTAATGAAGTCGAGGTGGTTTTGGTGAACCTTATAAGAACCTATATGGTATGCACAATTTGAGGAAAAAAAGGGTTAAAATAACACCCTTGTTTGTTAGGGTAATAGTTGCTGCCCGGTTACTGTTTTGGGTGAAATGAAGTATCTCAAATGTGTTGATTGGTTACTAATACTAGTTTACCATATATTCTATTGTAGATAAGTAATCTAAAAGGCAGGAAGTCAAGTCGGGTTAGTTTCGGAGTCAAATAACCAGGTATGTAAGGCATACTCTATTTCACACTCTTTGGCATGAAATCGTACAATTGTTCCATCAAGCAAGTTTCCGAGGTTATCCTATAACAAAGTGATAGATAATGGCAGCACATTACACTCCATGTATCCAATGACCTTGTTCCCACTCTCTAACGCATTAGAACACCTCAATACGTGCTTATTATTAAATCTGCGCGTCCATCTTCACTAGAAAATTTCAGAAGTTCCCCACTTACTCAAATAAGACCCATGTGTATTTTCAGCTCCTAAACACTTTATTTGCGTGCCAACAGCTCGCTACCTCATTGTTGTTGCATTAAGTGTCTATTTACATGTCTCTTATTAGCGTATTACTGGTTCAAGGTACCATAATGTGATGACCACCAAAGTAACAATCTCAAAGGCTAATAAACTAAGTAATGCAAATCTGTAAAATGATGAGTGGCAGCTCAGGGGCACTTGCGTAGCATGGGCTGATCTCGATACCTTTAATTGTGGGTGGCAGCTCAGGGGCATAAGCCTAGCATGGGCCGATCCCAATCTTTATATATTGGTGGCAGCTCAGGGGCATAAGCCTAGCATTGGCCGATCCTAATTTATTTATTTACCACTAATCAGCTGGTCATTTGCATTATATGGATTACAAACATTATGAAGTAAGAAGGTAAAACGAAGAAAGAATGTAATGTACATTGTCCCACAAGTATTTATAAAGGTGGTCTACTAGTACTACTTATATACTTGTATCAGATTTCTATTGAGCTTTTGTATCAAGTGTGTTGCTACTTTCTGCCTTACATATTCAGTACATATTTTCGTACTGACGTCCCTCACGGGGGACCTGCATTTCATGCTGCAGGCAGAGGCACTTCAGCTCATACAACTCACTAGTAGGAGCGCAGGCTTTTCAGGGACTATTGGTGAGCTCCAGGTTGATTCGGGGCTTTCCGAGTCTGTTTATTTTGGTATTGTACAGTAACTCAAGAGTTGATACGGTTGGGGCAGCCTCCACAGGTACACGGCCTTTCACACGAAGCCAAGCTCGGGAATTACAAAAACTCCAAGCTTTGTTCATGCAAATGGCCGTGTGTGAGTTGGTGATTGAACCAACCAAGGACCTAAACGTTTTTATGTGTGAAGAGAGGTCTTAATGTGTAATAAACTACTCTTCAAGGTTGGCACAAGAAGCAAGGGCGGATGGGTCATTTTACCCCTTTTGTTTGTAGTATAGATAGAACATGTTAGAGAGTTATTCCTTAGTTTTTTTGAATGCTGATTTTGTAACCTAAAAACACTAAACATTTCTCTCTCTCTTCCACTCTTAGAAGCCGCCCCTATTATCTCACAAGTAGAGGGATACTTGTGTTGTCTCTTTGGCTAGAAACAAGGGTTTTGAGGTCGTTGAGTGCCTCTTGGTCCTCGTAAGAACTTGGTGTTTATATTCATTAGACTTAGGGTCCTCTCTTGATGTAGGGTTCTTAGTTTCTTGAATGTTATATGTCAAGTTATCTATCTTTCTTTATCTTGTTGTTGTTGTTGATTTTGTTATCTTAAAGTCTAGTGAAGCCGTGTGGGGCTCTTTCCGATTCACTAGCATTGTTATCTATCTTGTTGTTCTTGTGTTGTTGGACTGAAAAACCGAAACTTAAACTTGTTGTTCTTGTGTTGTTGGACTGAAATCCGAGCCTACTTGAAGCTCTTGGTGTTGTTGGTTTGATTTCGTATCAGTTGGTATCAAAGCGAGACCGGTTGTGTTCCAACATAACCCATCTTGGGCTAGTTCACGGCTTAAACAAACAACACCAAAAAGAAATTCTGAAAATCTGTCCATTAAAAGTTGAAACCGAGAATGATGTTGTATGTTTAGATCTAGGTGTTATTTTGCTTGTTTAGTGAGTTTCTAGTGTTGGTTTCTTTCTCACCAACACTAAGGTGTCTAGATCCAAAAGTTGAGCTTGAAAACTTGAACATTGTTGTAGTGACTTGAAGTGGCCGAAAGTTGTGTGTTGTTGATAACCAAAAAAAAATAAAAATCGGTGGTTGTGTGTTTATGTGCTAAAGAAGTTGATGAAGTTTGTTGAGGTGTTCATCTTTTGAACTTGTTCATCTTGTTCATCTTGTTGTGTGCTCAAGTTGTAAGACAAGCTATAAAGTTGTTGTGAAAGACTTGCACCCATCACCTTCTAGTCTTGTCAATCACTTTTCCCTAATTCAAGGAGCCTTGTTTTGTGGGATTAGTCAACCAAACCTCACTTTCTTGAGTTTGAAAAGGGTGAAATACTACAAGATTTTATTTTTCCCACCAAAACACTTTGCAAACTATAACAAGTTGTGTGAATATTAACACAAAAAAAGAGAAGAAGAACGTGTGGAACCATTGCATGCTGCCACGTCACTATAAGCTCAACTTAGGATATTCTTTGGTTGCTAATTGTTGATCCTTGGTTTCCCTTACTTGGTCCTAGAACTAATTAACAAACTAGTACATTCCTACTAGGTTGTCAACTAGTTCCTTGAACCGTTTGTTCGTGTCAACGATTATTTGAGTGCTTTTATTCGTTTGAATGAATTGCTGATTTTTGACTCTAGTCCGGCAAGAATTCTTTGAGTCTTCAAACAAGAATCCATTCCGGATAAGAGCTTACTCATACCTTAAAAATTTCACGGTTACTAGCCAATTATACAACACTTGTGGAACACGAACTTGTGGTGAACTAAAGCGGATAATATCTTGACAATGGAAGGAGCTACGTCTCATAATATGGATACTAATGCCCTTGATTCTATGAGGGTCACTCTTGACGTCGTTACCCGGACACTTGAAAGGTTGAATTCGGAATTTGGGGTCGTGAGAGGGGACTTGGCAGCAATAAAGGGGGAAGTGTCGACTATTAGTGGGAGATTAGAACAAGTGGAGAGTCAAAGGAACTCTCGTCCTTCTACTCCTCTACATGTATCTACCAATGGTCATGATAGGACCTCCTCCGCAACCATCACCCCCGAAACAGTCCACCAAATGCTAAATGCACCCCAAGCTCCACTAAATACCGCAAGCCAAACTACCTATTTTCCTCCAAACCGAGACCCCACTAGACCACTACATTTCCAAGCCCCTCCAATTCCACAAGAGGGATTTGGATGCCAAGTACCTCCACTAAATCCGAACCCTCCATTCCAAGCTCTATTAACCCAAAGACCGCAAATTCCAAATCCTCCGAATCAAAACGGCCAAGGCCGACCAGCCCACTTTGAAGGATACGGTAGAGAGGAGTATGAAGGAGATGGAGCCTTTGATGATGCTTATATGAGGGAGGAGGAGTTAAGAGGGGGTCGAGGAGAACCTAGGAGATACCGGGGGTATGGAGATAGGGGAAACCGACACCAAGAGAGAGACGTAGGCATCAACACCATCAAGTTGAGCCTACCCATCTTTAAGGGTGAAAGTGACCCCGAGACCTACTTAACTTGGGAATCGGCTTGTGACAAAGTTTTCCAAGTTAATGACATCTCGGAAGAAAAGAAGAGTTGCTACGCTATAGCTCACCTCGAGGGCTATGCTAACACTTGGTGGGAGTATGTTAAACGATTTGGTAATGAATTAGTTGATGGGCAGCCACCACCTTGGTATCGGTTGAGGTATTTGATGAGACAACAATACCTTCCCGAGAGATATCGTCATGAGTTGCTTGCTAGATTATATGGCTTGCGGCAAGGAGGCAAGAGTGTGATGGCCTATTTTGACGAGTTCCAACAACTCATGTTGAAACTTGATCATCGTGGGGAGCAAATCAGTCACGACATCATCCGGTTCAAGTGTGGGTTGAACAATGAGATCTCCACTCATTTGACCCTTCACCGGTTTGAAACCATTGACGGTATATTCCAAGCGACCCTTGAGATTGAAAGGGAACTTAAGGAGAGATCATCCTTCAAGGCAAGGGTACAAACCCCCTCGGGTTGGCCCAAAAACAAGGACCAACCCGCCCCTACGAAGCTGCCCGAGTCCAAAACAGTCCCTAAATTCCCTCCGAAACCGGAGGCTCACAAATATCCCAACCCAAAGGGGTTCCAATGCTTCAAGTGCCAAGGTTGGGGGCATAAGGCCAATGAATGTCCGAACCGGCGCAATGTGATCCTACAAGAAGGGAAAGTGTACTACCTTGGTGAGGAGGTGGTTTCCGAAAGGGGGGAGGATGAGGCCGAGCCTCAAGATGGAGAGGGAGTTGAAAATGGGCCGAATGATGATGAAGTAGATGGTAGTGAAGATGTCTATCCACAAGAAGGGGAGTGTGTGGTTCCAAACTTTGTGGTTAGACGTGTCATGATTAGTAAGGCGATAGTTGACCCGAGTCAAAGGGAAAATCTATTCCATACTAAGTGTCTTGTAAAGGGGAGTGTGTGCACCTTGGTGATTGATAGTGGTAGTTGTACAAATGTTGCGAGCCATGCTATGGTAAATTTCTTGAAGCTACCAACTACACTACACACTAGTCCTTACAAGCTACAATGGTTGAACGATTATGGTGAATTAAAGGTCACAAGGCAATGTGTGATTCGGTTTAAGGTGGGAAACTACCACGATGAAGTGCTTTGTGACGTGATCCCAATGCAAGCATGTCACTTGTTGTTAGGTAGACCATGGCAATATGATAGGTCTACTAAACACGATGGGAGGTCCAACCGGTATACGCTTGAGAAGGATGGCCGAAAGGTCACACTTCATCCTCTTTCACCCTCCCAAGTAAATGAGTGGCATCAAAAGATGAGAGAGTTGAAGGGAAAGGGGAAGGAATCCGGAAAGGGAGAAAAGGGGGGGAATGCCGTAGGTGAGGAAGTAGGGACATCCGAGGCTGTCCCAACGACAAGGGAGATGGAAAACGTAGTGATGTTGGCTAGGAGGAAAGAACTCTTCGTGGACCATGATGAAAACAAGCCGATGTTACTTTTGGCCCATTGTTTTAATACTAACCCCACTAATTCTTCCATTTACCCTTTGATTTCTTGTGTGTTGCAGGAGTATGAAGATGTATTTCCTCAAGAACTTCCGCAAGGATTGCCCCCACTTCGGGGAATTGAGCACCAAATTGATTTGGTGCCGGGTTCACAACTTCCAAACAAACCGGCCTATAGGAGCAATCCCATGGACACTAAGGAGCTTGAAAGACAAGTTGAGGAGCTTCTCAACAAGGGATACATCAAGGAAAGCATGAGTCCGTGTGCTGTTCCGGTGCTTTTGGTACCGAAGAAGGACGGAACTTGGCGCATGTGCGTCGATTGTAGAGCCATCAACAAAATCACTATAAGGTATCGTCATCCAATCCCTAGACTAGATGATATGTTAGATGATACGGGACAAATGGCCATCTTATCTTTTGATGACATTGTTGGAGGCCAACACATAGAGACTCAAGACTTGGTCACCTCGGGAAAACAAGAACATGCATGGAGGACCCGTTTTGAGTGCTACTTAAAGCAATCTCGCGTGTGGAAGATTGCTTGGAGAATTTAAGGTTGAGGACTCACGGTTTTGGACCCTAATTAAGGGTATTTTGGACATTACACATGGTGTATTTACACACCATGGCCGCCCCTCTCATTAAGGGCAAAGTGGTCTTTTGTCTTCTTTGTAATACACTATAAAAAGGCCCCCTTAGTCTTATTTTCATTAGTTTTCAGATTTTGGATGATGAAGAATTGAAAGAAATATTCTCTCTCTCTTTTGAGAGTGTAACTCCATTAGTTGTAGGACTTGGAAAAGTCATCTTTAGCATAGGGCTTGGAAAAGCCAATATTGATCTTTGTTTGGAAACGGTAGATCTTGAGGCGAGTCATTCCCTTGGTGGTCACCGTAAGAGTGTGGTGTTGCTATCGTAAGTTCTACGGGTCCTTAGATTTAATATATCTTTGGGTTCTTGGGTCTTATTGTAGTTTATGTCTCACTATCTATCTCTACATTATCTTGTAGCCGTGTGTTTGTTGTCTCTTAATAATATTGTTATTGTTCTTCATGTTCTTCATTCTCGTGTTGTTAATCTAGTGTGTTGTCCGCTGAAAATAGGTGTTAATCACCTCATTACATTGTGTTCTTGTTGTAGATCTTGAATCCGAGAGGGGTCATTCAAAGGGTCCTCGGTTCTCTTGAACTTGTGGACTGTTTTGAGTGTTTGTTTTGTGTTTCCGTTGTATTTCTTGTATCATTTGGTATCAAAGCCATCTTTGATTTTGTTCTAACAAGATCAATCTTGGGCTTGAGACTTGAAAACTACAAAAAAAAAAAAAAAAAAAAGTTGAAATCTGAAAATTTCAGAAAATTGCAATCTGTCCGTGTTTGTGTTCTTGGCCAAAATCGTGTTCTTGTTGTGTCTTGGCCGAGATTTGTTGTTGTATGTCTAGATCTAATAGTGTTCTTGTTTGTTTTGTTGTTCCTAGTGTTAGTTTTCTTGTCCACTAACACTTTGAGTCTAGATCTAAACTTGAGCTTGAACTTGTTGAAAGGTTGTTGTGAACATAAGCTTGGCCATTGTGGTGGACTGTTTTGGCCTTGTGGTTTTCATCTTGTTGTTGTTATAAGCTTGGCCACGTGATATTGTTGTTAATTGGTGGATTGAAAACCATTTTGTTGAAGTTGTAGTTGTCTTGGCCAAGTGTTGGAGATATTGTTATTGTGGATTGGAGTTGGCCGTGTGAAAAATTGTTGGTGTTCTTGAAGATTATTGTTGTAGTTCTTGTTGTTGTTGTTGTTGTTCTTGATGTTCATCACCACCTTCATATATTGTTGAAGATAAAGTGAATGCTAAATCCAAAAAGTTGAAGGAAAAAGGTGTATTATTTGTTAGTCTTGAAAGACACTACAACCAACAAAGACCTATCAATCAAGTCTCAACCACTTTCCAACACTTTTCCATGATTTACGGATCCATGTTTTAAGGAGAAGTACAATAAAGTCAAGTCTTGAAAACTTGAAATTGAAAAGGGCTCCAAGACTTGTTTGAATTTCCCTCCTTAAACAAATTCCACCAAAGTCCAAATTGAAAAATTGACCAAGACTTGAAATTGGACAACAAAAGTTGTGTGGGGCCGAAACCAATACGTGACTGCCATGTCATCACTGCTACTGTTCACGCAATATTTCCGAGCTCAAAAATTTTAGATTCTTAGTTTCATCTTATTGTTTCATTAGTTTCATGTCTTGATTCTAGAATTAATTAACAACTAGTAATCACCTACTTAGTTGTAGATTAATTATTGAATCCGTTTCTTCGTGTCTTCGTTGTTTGTGTGCTTTTCTCATTTTTAACTCGTAGTAACTTCTTTGTCTCAAGTTCGTAAGTGAATTTTATTTTTGTGTCTTGAGTCGATCAAACAAGAATCTATTCCGGCCGCCAAGTAGAATTGACATCCTATTGACTACCGGAGTATAAGCAACTTTCAATATTCGCCGCTCCAATTGTGAGAATCACAAAGGTGAGTGTATACGAGTGTTGGTGAGGAGCTTTACTACTAATCTTGTTTGTTCATTTTGTAGGTTTAAAGGGTGATATAAGGGGAACATGTCTTCGATAGCCGGGGATTATTGTGACTACAACATGGGAGACTATGATTGTAGTGAAGGGTTTTATGGCTACGAAGTTGAGGGAGATTGCGGAGGCTATGAAAATAGCCATACTCGAGACTTGGGCAGATTTGAAAGTTACTGTTTTAAGGGAGAAAATGAGGTGAATGAAGTGCCTAGTGCTTATGGTAACTTTGGAGATGATGTAGGGCCTAGTGATGGATCTTGTGATGATGTTGGGGCATGTGAGGAGTCTTACACTTCTTACTCCGAACCTAGATTTGGTGTTAGGTATAACCCTTTTGTTTGCAAAGCTTATGAGAGCTATGATGAGGGTACACGTGAGGAGTATGAAGATCCATATTCTCCCCCTTGTAGTACTTCTTATCAAAGTCGATATAGTGTGAATGGTTATACTAGCTCTAGCGGAGGTTGTCCAATGAGAAGAAGAGGATATGCATCTCCAAAACTAAGGGGTACTCGTATGCCTTACAATGTAGATCCAAGAAGGAGTGTACACTCCGGAAAGGTGACTATTTGTGGGATACCGGGCTGCCTTATGGTGTTGAATGATAGGTACTATGGAAACTACATTTTTCCGTCCATGGTTGATCACTTGGGGTTATTGCGAGAACCTTTACTTGTTCCATACTACTTGGGCGAGTACAAGGTTACCGAGAGGGTAAAAGTTGTCTTCTCCCAATTTGATTACCATGAGGAGGTGTGGTGCGATGTTTTCTCCTTAACCTACGGTCATATGAGCTTGGGTGCCGATTGGTTTGCACGACATCAAGTTCCTAACGTGAAAAATTGGCCTAATATTGTAAGAGACCGATGGGGAAATTGCCTCGAGACGTACATTCTGCCCGGGCCGCAAAAAGAAGTTCCTACCTACTCCAATTCAAATTATTATGAGAGACAAAAGATTGAGAGGAGTAAGGGAGTGAAAGGTGGTAATCCGAGAGTGGAAAAAGGAGAGGTTGTGTTGAGCGAAGTGAGGGGATTACCACCAAACCGTGCTAACATTGGTTGTCCTTCCATTTCTAAGGACATTTGTGTAGGTACCAACATGGCAAGCGAAGGCGAACAATGCCAAAAGGAAGTTGCTGCCCAAGCTTGTGGAGGACCTTCACCTCACGGCAAGGAAGAGTCTACTCAAGATCTTAAAGGTAAAATAGCTAACTCTTACACTTTAGTGCATGTGAATGACAATTGTGTGGCTAGTAAGCCATTGAGTGTGAGTAGTAGCTTACTTATTTATGAGTCTAATGATTCCTTGCCTCTTGTTGATGATGTACATATTGAGAGTGTGGATACACTAGTTGATCCTATTGATGACGAAATTGACTCTTCTTGTAAGATCAATTTATGTCCACCTAGTGTTGAAGCTTATATGTTGAACGGAAGTACATCGTCTTGTGTAATTGGTGTTGATCAACTTGTTGGTGAAAATTGTTCCCCACTTGAGTATGTGTGTGATGTGCTTAATAGGACTCAAGTGAGTGAAGTATTTAAAAATGTTGGTCAACAAAGTGGGGGTGAACCCGAGATCTCTTCTTGGGGTAATCTTGTGTTTGGAACATCCTTGAAACTTGATATTGATCATTTAGAGTGCGAGGAACTTGCTTATTCCAAATCTGTCCGTGAGGTAGATCACACTCTCTTTAGGTGTAATGTCTTGTTTGAAGATGATTTAAACACTTCTAATGAACCTAGTGGTGAAAATGACGGTATAGCTTGCCTTGGAAGCTATAGCCTATATGCTAACCCACTATGGTGTGACAACATTCCTCCTAAAGAGGGAAATCTCTTCTTGGAAGATGAGAGTACTCTTAAGGGTAAGGAATGTGTAGTTGCGGAAGCTACTCCTTCTTCTACTTTGTGTGATTTCTTTGTTGAGAGTACTCATAGTGATTATTGGGAAACTAGTAGTGAGTACACACATGAGAGCACCCTAGTAGAAGTCGATTTGAGTGATACCTTTCTCTACTCTCTATTTGATTTGGATGATATGTATGTTATTGTAGAGAGTATGTCATTTAGTTTAGGTGTAGACCACGGGAAAGGGAAGTGTTGTCGAGACCCGTGTCTATGGCCACTTTTCCCATTTGACCCCGGTGCCAAATTTAGAAATGGTGATGTTGGTGCACCAAACTTGTTGCTTGGTCAACATGACAAGCAAAGTGTTACTTTTGATGTATCCTATAACCAAATCCTTTGCACATCTTTTATTGAGTTTTTAATATTCATTTCAAAGGATTCTTGGTTATATTGCAAATATGTGCAACCTTGGCATGTTGAGATGATTTGTAATGCTAACCCTAACCCTCATGCCATGAGGAATTTGTATTTGTTTGTCCTCTCTTCGGTTTTGCAAGGTTTGGATTCGAGGTCGAATCCTTTTCAAGAAGGGGAGGATGATACGGGACAAATGGCCATCTTATCTTTTGATGACATTGTTGGAGGCCAACACATAGAGACTCAAGACTTGGTCACCTCGGGAAAACAAGAACATGCATGGAGGACCCGTTTTGAGTGCTACTTAAAGCAATCTCGCGTGTGGAAGATTGCTTGGAGAATTTAAGGTTGAGGACTCACGGTTTTGGACCCTAATTAAGGGTATTTTGGACATTACACATGGTGTATTTACACACCATGGCCGCCCCTCTCATTAAGGGCAAAGTGGTCTTTTGTCTTCTTTGTAATACACTATAAAAAGGCCCCCTTAGTCTTATTTTCATTAGTTTTCAGATTTTGGATGATGAAGAATTGAAAGAAATATTCTCTCTCTCTTTTGAGAGTGTAACTCCATTAGTTGTAGGACTTGGAAAAGTCATCTTTAGCATAGGGCTTGGAAAAGCCAATATTGATCTTTGTTTGGAAACGGTAGATCTTGAGGCGAGTCATTCCCTTGGTGGTCACCGTAAGAGTGTGGTGTTGCTATCGTAAGTTCTACGGGTCCTTAGATTTAATATATCTTTGGGTTCTTGGGTCTTATTGTAGTTTATGTCTCACTATCTATCTCTACATTATCTTGTAGCCGTGTGTTTGTTGTCTCTTAATAATATTGTTATTGTTCTTCATGTTCTTCATTCTCGTGTTGTTAATCTAGTGTGTTGTCCGCTGAAAATAGGTGTTAATCACCTCATTACATTGTGTTCTTGTTGTAGATCTTGAATCCGAGAGGGGTCATTCAAAGGGTCCTCGGTTCTCTTGAACTTGTGGACTGTTTTGAGTGTTTGTTTTGTGTTTCCGTTGTATTTCTTGTATCATTAGATGAGCTCCACGGATCTTGTTTGTTTTCTAAAGTGGACCTTAGGAGTGGCTATCACCAAATTCGCATGCAACCCGGTGATGAGTGGAAGACCGCATTCAAGACCAAATTCGGTCTATATGAGTGGCTGGTCATGCCCTTCGGCCTTACCAATGCTCCTAGCACCTTTATGAGGCTAATGAATCATGTAATGAAGCCTTATATTGGAAAGTTTGTGGTGGTTTACTTTGATGATGTGTTGGTGTATAGTAAATCTATTGATGATCATGTAATGCATTTGAGATGTGTGTTTGATGTGCTCCGAAAGGAGAAGCTGTATGCCAACATGGAGAAGTGTTCTTTTGGTGTTGATAAGGTTATATTCTTGGGTTTTGTCATGAGCTCAAGGGGTGTGGAAGTGGACGATTCCAAGATAGACTCTATTCGAAGTTGGCCGACCCCTAAAACTATTGGAGAAATCCGAAGTTTCCACGGGTTGGCAAGCTTTTATAGGAGGTTTGTCAAAGGATTTAGTTCCATAGCAGCCCCCTTGACCGAGGTAATTAGAAAGGACGGACCCTTTAAATGGGGTGATGAGCAGGCTAGGGCTTTTGAGGCCTTGAAAGCTACGCTCATCTCGGCGCCTTTATTGCAATTGCCCGATTTTGATAAGATGTTTGAAGTAGAGTGTGATGCTAGTAAGGTTGGCATCGGGGCTGTTTTGATGCAAGAAGGTAAGCCCGTTGCTTATTTCAGTGAAAAGCTCAAAGGGGCAACTCTTAATTACTCAACTTATGATTTGGAGTTGTACGCCCTTGTTAGAGCTTTGGGAAATTGGCAACATTATTTGTGGCCTAAGGAGTTTGTGATACGAACGGATCATGAGTCGTTGAAACACCTTAAGAGCCAAGACAAGTTGAATAGGCGTCATGCTAAGTGGATTGAGTTCATCGAGACTTTCCCTTATGTAATTCATTACAAAAGGGGAAAGGAAAATGTTGTTGCCGATGCCTTGTCTAGGAAGCATGTGCTTGTTGCTACCTTGTCTTCGAAATTGATGGGTTTTGAGAGCTTGCGGTTGTTGTATCCCGAGGATCCTACCTTTGCTCCTATTTTTAGGGAATGCGAAGAGTGGGGAAGGGACCGTTGGCTCAAGGAGAATGACCATTCCTCCTACTCTCGGTTCGATGGGTATTTGTTCAAAGGGAGGAGGTTGTGTGTTCCTTCTAGTTCTTGGAGGGAATTATTTGTGAGGGAGGCCCATGACGGAGGCCTCATGGGGCACTTTGGGGTAGACAAGACCCTCGGAATCTTAGAGAAGAACTTCTATTGGCCCAAAATGCGCAAAGACGTCACTAAAATTTGTAGTTAATGCGTGGCCTGCCGGAGTGCGAAATCTCGTCTCCTACCTCAAGGATTATACACCCCACTCCCTACTCCCCTTAGACCTTGGTTGGACATTTCGATGGATTTTGTTTTGGGGCTGCCAAGGACTAGAAAGGGCCGAGATAGAATTTTTGTTATTGTTGATAGATTCTCTAAAATGGCTCATTTTATTCCATGTGCTAAAACCGAGGATGCTCGTAGTGTAGCTTCATTATTTGTTGAACATGTTGTAAATCTTCACGGGGTACCGAGGACTATTGTGAGCGATAGGGACTCCAAGTTCCTAAGTCTCTTTTGGAAGTCCATGTGGGGTAGGCTTGGAACGAAGTTACTTTTCTCCACGTCTTGCCACCCACAAACCGATGGCCAAACGGAGGTAGTAAATAGAACCTTAGGGTCTATGCTACGTTCTATGGTTAAAGGTAAACTGACTTCATGGGAAGATCACCTACCCTTGGTGGAATTTGCATACAACCGGGTAATACATTCAAGCACGGGAATGACTCCCTTTGAATGTGTTTACGGCCTGAATCCCCTTACCCCTTTAGATCTCACTCCTTTGTCTAGTGATCTCATGACCAGCTTAGATGGAAATAAAAGAGCCGAGGCAATGAAGAAAATGCATGAGACGGTGCGGATCAAGCTTGAAAAGAAGAACCAAGAGGTTGCAAAAAGGGTAAACAAAGGGAGAAGAAGGCTTGTGCTTGAACTCGGAGATTGGGTGTGGGTGCATCTTCGAAAGGATCGGTTTCCAGCTCAAAGGAAGTCCAAATTGCTGCCAAGGGGTGATGGTCCTTTCCAAGTACTTGAGAGAATCAATGACAACGCCTACAAGATTGACCTTCCACCGAAATATCAAGTGCACAACACTTTCAACGTTGGTGATCTCTCCCTCGTGGATGCGGTTGAAGATGACCAAATGCTGAATTTGAGGTCAAATTCCTCTCAAGATGGAGAGGATGATACGGTTGGGGCAGCCTCCACAGGTACACGGCCTTTCACACGAAGCCAAGCTCGGGAATTACAAAAACTCCAAGCTTTGTTCATGCAAATGGCCGTGTGTGAGTTGGTGATTGAACCAACCAAGGACCTAAACGTTTTTATGTGTGAAGAGAGGTCTTAATGTGTAATAAACTACTCTTCAAGGTTGGCACAAGAAGCAAGGGCGGATGGGTCATTTTACCCCTTTTGTTTGTAGTATAAATAGAACATGTTAGAGAGTTATTCCTTAGTTTTTTTGAATGCTGATTTTGTAACCTAAAAACACTAAACATTTCTCTCTCTCTTCCACTCTTAGAAGCCGCCCCTATTATCTCACAAGTAGAGGGATACTTGTGTTGTCTCTTTGGCTAGAAACAAGGGTTTTGAGGTCGTTGAGTGCCTCTTTGTCCTCGTAAGAACTTGGTGTTTATATTCATTAGACTTAGGGTCCTCTCTTGATGTAGGGTTCTTAGTTTCTTGAATGTTATATGTCAAGTTATCTATCTTTCTTTATCTTGTTGTTGTTGTTGATTTTGTTATCTTAAAGTCTAGTGAAGCCGTGTGGGGCTCTTTTCGATTCACTAGCATTGTTATCTATCTTGTTGTTCTTGTGTTGTTGGACTGAAAAACCGAAACTTAAACTTGTTGTTCTTGTGTTGTTGGACTGAAATCCGAGCTGATACAAGATCAAACCAACAACACCAAGAGCTACAAGTAGGTTCGGATTTCAGTCCAACAACACAAGAATAACAAGTTCCATTTTCAGTTTTCAGCACACAACAAGAGAGCAAATAGATGAACAAGAATGCTAGTGAATCGAAAGTAGCCCCACACGGCTTCACTAGTCTTTAAAGATAACAAAATTAACAACAACAACAACAACAAGATAAAGAAAAGATAGATAACTTGACATATAACATTCAAGATACTAAGAACCCTAACATCAAGAGAGGACCCTAAGTCTAGAGAATGTAAACACCAAGTTCTTACAAGGACCAAGAGGCACTCAAAGACCCCAAAACCCTTGTTTCTAGCCAAAGATACAACACAAGTATTCCTCTACTTGTGAGATGTTGGAGGCGGCTCCAAGAGTGGAAGAGAGAGAGAAATTGTTGTGATATTTTAGGTTACAAAATCAGATTTCAAAAACTATCTAATAACTCTCTCACATCTTCTATTTATACTACAAAAGCCAAGGGGTAAAATGACTCATCCGCCCTTGCTTCTTGTGCCAACCTTGGAGAGTAGTTTACTACACATTAGGACCCCTCTTCACACATAAAAACGTTTAAGTCCTTGGTTGGTTCAATCACCAACTCACACACGGCCATTTGCATGAACAAGGCTTGGAGTTTTTGTAATTCCCGAGCTTGGCTTCGTGTGAAAGGCCGTGTGGCTGTCCTAACCGTATCATCCTCTCCATCTTGAGAGGAATTTGGCCTCAAATTCAGCATTTGGTCATCTTCAACCGCATCCACGAGGGAGAGATCACCAACGTTGAAAGTGTTGTGCACTTGATATTCCGGTGGAAGGTCAATCTTGTAGGCGTTGTCATTGATCCTCTCAAGTACTTGGAAAGGACCATCACCCCTTGGCAGCAATTTGGACTTCCTATGAGCTGGAAACCGGTCTTTTCGAAGATGCACCCACACCCAATCTCCGGGTTCAAGCACAAGCCTTCTTCTCCCTTTGTTTGCCCTTTTGGCAATCTCTTGATTCTTCTTTTCAAGCTTGATCCGCACCGTCTCATGCATTTTCTTCATTGCCTCGGCTCTTTTGCTTCCATCTAAGCTGGTCATGAGATCACTAGACAAAGGAGTGAGATCTAAAGGGGTAAGGGGATTCAGGCCGTAAACACATTCAAAGGGAGTCATTCCCGTGCTCGAATGTATTACCCGGTTGTAGGCAAATTCCACTAAGGGTAGGTGATCTTCCCATGAAGTCAGTTTACCTTTAACCATAGAACGTAGCATAGACCCTAAGGTTCTATTTACTACCTCCGTTTGGCCATCGGTTTGTGGGTGGCAAGACGTGGAGAAAAGTAACTTCGTTCCAAGCCTACCCCACATGGACTTCCAAAAGAGACTTAGGAACTTGGAGTCCCTATCGCTCACAATAGTCCTCGGTACCCCGTGAAGCTTGACAACATGTTCAACAAATAATGAAGCTACACTACTAGCATCCTCGGTTTTAGTACATGGAATAAAATGAGCCATTTTAGAGAATCTATCAACAATAACAAAAATGCTATCTCGGCCCTTTCTAGTCCTTGGCAGCCCCAAAACAAAATCCATCGAGATGTCCAACCAAGGCCTAAGGGGAGTAGGGAGTGGGGTGTATAATCCTTGGGGTAAGAGACGAGATTTCGCACTCCGGCAGGCCACGCATTGACTACAAATTTTAGTGACGTCTTTGCGCATTTTGGGCCAATAGAAGTTCTCCTCTAAGATTCCGAGGGTCTTGTCTATCCCAAAGTGACCCATGAGGCCTCCGTCATGGGCCTCCCTTACAAATAATTCCCTCCAAGAACTAGAAGGAACACACAACCTCCTCCCTTTGAACAAATACCCATCGAACCGAGAGTAGGAGGAATGGTTATTCTCCTTGAGCCAACGGTCCCTTCCCCACTCTTCGCATTCCCTAAAAATAGGAGCAAAGGTAGGATCCTCGGGATACAACAACCGCAAGCTCTCAAAACCCATCAATTTCGAAGACAAGGTAGCAACAAGCACATGCTTCCTAGACAAGGCATCGGCAACAACATTTTCCTTTCCCCTTTTGTAATGAATTACATAAGGGAAAGTCTCGATGAACTCAATCCACTTAGCATGACGCCTATTCAACTTGTCTTGGCTCTTAAGGTGTTTCAACGACTCATGATCCGTTCGTATCACAAACTCCTTAGGCCACAAATAATGTTGCCAATTTCCCAAAGCTCTAACAAGGGCGTACAACTCCAAATCATAAGTTGAGTAATTAAGAGTTGCCCCTTTGAGCTTTTCACTGAAATAAGCAACAGGCTTACCTTCTTGCATCAAAACAGCCCCGATACCAACTTTACTAGCATCACACTCTATTTCAAACATCTTATCAAAATCGGGCAATTGCAATAAAGGCGCCGAGATGAGCATAGCTTTCAAGGCCTCAAAAGCCCTAGCTTGCTCATCACCCCATTTAAAGGGTCCGTCCTTTCTAATTACCTCGGTCAAGGGGGCTGCTATGGAACTAAATCCTTTGACAAACCTCCTATAAAAGCTTGCCAACCCGTGGAAACTTCGGATTTCTCCAATAGTTTTAGGGGTCGGCCAACTTCGGATAGAGTCTATCTTGGAATCGTCCACTTCCACACCCCGTGAGCTCACGACAAAACCCAAGAATATAACTTTATCAACACCAAAAGAACACTTCTCCATGTTGGCATACAGCTTCTCCTTTCGGAGCACATCAAACACACATCTCAAATGCATTACATGATCATTAATAGATTTACTATACACCAACACATCATCAAAGTAAACCACCACAAACTTTCCAATATAAGGCTTCATTACATGATTCATTAGCCTCATAAATGTGCTAGGAGCATTGGTAAGGCCGAAGGGCATGACCAGCCACTCATATAGACCGAATTTGGTCTTGAATGCGGTCTTCCACTCATCACCGGGTTGCATGCGAATTTGGTGATAGCCGCTCCTAAGGTCCACTTTAGAAAACAAACAAGATCCGTGGAGCTCATCTAACATATCATCTAGTCTAGGAATTGGATGACGATACCTTATAGTGATTTTGTTGATGGCTCTACAATCGACGCACATGCGCCAAGTTCCGTCCTTCTTTGGTACCAAAAGCACCGGAACAGCACACGGACTCATGCTTTCCTTGATGTATCCCTTGTTGAGAAGCTCCTCAACTTGTCTCTCAAGCTCCTTAGTGTCCATGGGATTGCTCCTATAGGCCGGTTTGTTTGGAAGTTGTGAACCCGGCACCAAATCAATTTGGTGCTCAATTCCCCGAAGTGGGGGCAATCCTTGCGGAAGTTCTTGAGGAAATACATCTTCATACTCCTGCAACGCACAAGAAATCAAAGGGGAAATGGAAGAATTAGTGGGGTTAGTATTAAAACAATGGGCCAACAGTAACATCGGCTTGTTTTCATCATGGTCCACGAAGAGTTCTTTCCTCCTAGCCAACATCACTACGTTTTCCATCTCCTTTGTGGTTGGGACAGATTCGGATGGCCCTACTTCCTTACCTACGGCATCCCCCCCCTTTTCTCCTTTCCCGGTTTCCTTTCCCTTTCCTTTTAACTCTCTCATCTTTTGATGCCACTCATGTACTTGGGAGGGTGAAAGAGGGTGAAGTGTGACCTTTCGGCCATCCTTCTCAAGCGTATACCGGTTGGACCTCCCATCGTGTTTAGTAGACCTATCATATTGCCATGGTCTACCTAACAACAAGTGACATGCTTGCATTGGGATCACGTCACAAAGCACTTCATCGTGGTAGTTTCCTACCTTAAACCGAATCACACATTGCCTTGCGACCCTTAATTCACCACAATCGTTCAACCATTGTAGCTTGTAAGGACTAGTGTGTGGTGTAGTTGGCAGCTTCAAGAAATTTACCATAGCTTGGCTTGCAACATTCGTACAACTACCACTATCAATCACCAAGGTGCACACACTCCCCTTTACAAGACACTTAGTATGGAATAGATTTTCCCTTTGACTCGGGTCACCTATCGCCTTACTAATCATGACACGTCTAACCACAAAGTTAGGAACCACACACTCCCCTTCTTGTGGATAGGCATCTTCACTACCATCTAATTCATCATCATTCGGCCCATTTTCAGCTTCCTCTCCATCTTGAGGCTCGGCCTCATCCTCTGATACGGGACAAATGGCCTTCTTATCTTTTGATGACATTTTTGGAGGCCAACACATAGAGACTCAAGACTTGGTCACCTCGAGGAAACAAGAACATGCATGGAGGACCCGTTTTGAGCATAATTTAAAGCAATCTCGCATGTGGAAGATTGCTTGGAGAATTTAAGGTTGAGGACTCACGGTTTTGGGCCTTAATTAAGGGTATTTTGGACATTACACATGGTGGATTTACACCCCATGGCCGCCCCTCTCATTAAGGGCAAAGTAGTCTTTTGTCTTCATTTGTAATATAGTATAAATAGGCCCCTTAGTCTTATTTCTCATCAGATTTTTGAGAATGAAGAATTGAAAGAAATATCTTCTCTCTTTTGAGAGTGTACACACTTAGTGGTAGGACTTGGAAAAGTCATCTTTAGCATAGGGCTTGGAAAAGCCAATATTGATCTTTGTTTGGAAACGGTAGATCTTGAGGCGAGTTCATTCCCTTGGTGGTCACCGTAAGAGTGTGGTGTTGCTATCGTAAGTTCTAGGGGTCTTTAGATTTAATATATCTTTGGGTTCTTGGGTCTTATTGTAGTTTATGTCTCACTATCTATCTTTATTTTGCTTGCAAATCGTGGACTGTTTTGTGGTCTTTGTTGAATCCGAAACTTGTGTTATTGTTGTTCATCTTGTTCATCACGTTTTGTGGCTGTTTTGGGTGTCAAATACACCATTGTTATCTCGTATTGTTGTTGTTGTAGTGAATCCGAGAGTGGTCTCCATCTTGGTCCTCAAATCCTTAAGATTAGTGGACTGTTTTTGGAGTGTGTGTGGACTGTTTTGAGACAATTCTTGTGTTCCTTGGAATTCTCGTATCAGTTGAGGACTCACGGTTTTGGACCCTAATTAAGGGTATTTTGGACATTACACATGGTGTATTTACACACCATGGCCGCCCCTCTCATTAAGGGCAAAGTGGTCTTTTGTCTTCTTTGTAATACACTATAAAAAGGCCCCCTTAGTCTTATTTTCATTAGTTTTCAGATTTTTGATAATGAAGAATTGAAAGAAATATTCTCTCTCTCTTTTGAGAGTGTAACTCCATTAGTTGTAGGACTTGGAAAAGTCACCCTTAGCATAGGGCTTGGAAAAGCCAATATTGATCTTTGCTTGGAAACGGTAGATCTTGAGGCGAGTTCGTTCCCTTGGCGGTCACCGTAAGAGTGTGGTGTTGCTATCGTAAGTTCTAGGGGTCTTTAGATTTAATATATCTTTGGGTTCTTGGGTCTTATTGTAGTTTATGTCTCACTATCTATCTTTATTTTTCTTGCAAATCGTGGACTGTTTTGGGGTCTTTGTTGAATCCGAAACTTGTGTTATTGTTGTTCATCTTGTTCATCACGTTTTGTGGCTGTTTTGGGTGTCAAATACACCATTGTTATCTCGTATTGTTGTTGTTGTAGTGAATCCGAGAGTGGTCTCCATCTTGGTCCTCAAATCCTTAAGATTAGTGGACTGTTTTTGGAGTGTGTGTGGACTGTTTTGAGACAATTCTTGTGTTCCTTGGAATTCTTGTATCATTTGGTATCAGAGCATGGCTTGATCTTGTTCCTACAAGATCAATCTTGGGCTTGCTTGTTAGAAAATTCAAAAAAAAAAAAGTGTTAAAAACTGAAAAATCAAAAAGAAGCAAATCTGTCCATTTTGTGTTCTTGGCCGAAATTGTGTTATTGTTGTGTCTTGGCCGAGATTTTTACTTGTTTTGTTGTTTCTAGTGTTAGTTTTCTTCATCTCTAACACTCTTTAGTCTAAATCTAAGTTTGAGCTTACATTGTTGGTGTTGTATACGTGAACTTGGACTTGGCCGATTTGTTGTTGAACATTGTTGTGGTGGACTGTTTTGGCCTTGTGGCTTTCATCTTGTTGTTGTTATAAGCTTGGCCACGTGTTATTGTTGTTAATTGGTGGATTGAGAACCATTTTGTTGAAGGTGTAGTTGTCTTGGCCAAGTGTTGGAGATATTGTTATTGTGGAATTTGGGAGTGGCCGTGTGAAAAATTGTTGGTGTTCTTGGAGATTATTGTTGTAGTTCTTGGTATTGTTGTTGTTGTTCTTGATGTTCATCACCACCTTCATATATTGTTGAAGATAAAGTGAATGCTAAATCCAAAAAGTTGAAGGAAAAAGGTGTATTATTTGTTAGTCTTGAAAGACACTACAACCAACAAAGACCTATCAATCAAGTCTCAACCACTTTCCAACACTTTTCCATGATTTACGGATCCATGTTTTAAGGAGAAGTACAATAAAGTCAAGTCTTGAAAACTTGAAATTGAAAAGGGCTCCAAGACTTGTTTGAATTCCCCCCCCCCCCTTAAACAAATTCCACCAAAGTCCAAATTGAAAAAAAAAAAAAAATTGGCCAAGACTTGAAATTGGACAACAAAAGTTGTGTGGGACCGAAACCAATACGTGACTGCCATGTCATCACTGCTACTGTTCACGCAATATTTTCGAGCTCAAAATTTTAGATTCTTAGTTTCATCTTATTGTTTCATTAGTTTCATGTCTTGATTCTAGAATTAATTAACAACTAGTAATCACCTACTTAGTTGTAGATTAATTATTGAATCCGTTTCTTCGTGTCTTCGTTGTTTGTGTGCTTTTCTCATTTTTAACTCGTAGTAACTTCTTTGTTTCAAGTTCGTAAGTGAATTTTATTTTTGTGTCTTGAGTCGATCAAACAAGAATCTATTCCGGCCGCCAAGTAGAATTGACATCCTATTGACTACCGGAGTATAAGCAACTTTCAATATTCGCCGCTCCAATTGTGAGGATCACAAAGGTGAGTGTATACGAGTGTTGGTGAGGAGCTTTACTACTAATCTTGTTTGTTCATTTTGTAGGTTTAAAGGGTGATATAAGGGGAACATGTCTTCGATAGCCGGGGATTATTGTGACTACAACATGGGAGACTATGATTGTAGTGAAGGGTTTTATGGCTACGAAGTTGAGGGAGATTGCGGAGGCTATGAAAATAGCCATGATCGAGACTTGGGCAGATTTGAAAGTTACTGTTTTAAGGGAGAAAATGAGGTGAATGAAGTGCCTAGTGCTTATGGTAACTTTGGAGATGATGTAGGACCTCGTGATGGATCTTATGATGATGTTGGGGCATGTGAGGAGTCTTACACTTCTTACTCCGAACCTAGATTTGGTGTTAGGTATAACCCTTTTGTTTGCAAAGCCTATGAGAGCTATGATGAGGGTACACGTGAGGAGTATGAAGATCCATATTCTCCACCTTGTAGTACTTCTTATCAAAGTCGATATAGTGTGAATGGTTATACTAGCTCTAGTGGAGGTTGTCCAATGAGAAGAAGAGGATATGCATCTCCAAAACTAAGGGGTACTCGTATGCCTTACAATGTAGATCCAAGAAGGAGTGTACACTCCGGAAAGGTGACTATTTGTGGGATACCGGGCTGCCTTATGGTGTTGAATGATAGGTACTATGGAAACTACATTCTTCCGTCCATGGTTGATTACTTGGGGTTATTGCGAGAGCCTTTACTTGTTCCATACTACTTGGGCGAGTTCAAGGTTACCGAGAGGGTAAAAGTTGTCTTCTCCCAATTTAATTACCATGAGGAAGTGTGGTGTGATGTTTTTCCCATAACCTATGGTCATGTGAGCTTGGGCGCCGATTGGTTTGCACAACATAAAGTTCCAAATATGCAAAATTGGCCTAATATTGTAAGAGACCGATGGGGAAATTGCCTCGAGACGTACATTCTGCCCGGGCCGCAAAAAGAAGTTCCTACCTACTCCAATTCAAATTATTATGAGAGACAAAAGATTGAGAGGAGTAAGGGAGTGAAAGGTGGTAATCCGAGAGTGGAAAAAGGAGAGATTGTGTTGAGCGAAGTGAGGGGATTACCACCAAACCGTGCTAACTTTGGTTGTCCTTCTATTTTTATGGACATTTGTGTAGGTACCAACATGGCAAGCGAATGCGACCAATGTCAAAAGGAAGTTGCTGCCCAAGGTTATGGAGGACCTTCACCTCACGGCAAGAAAGAGTCCACTCAAGATCTTCAAGGTAAAATAGCTAACTCTTACACTTTAATGCATGTGAATGATAATTGTATGACTAGTAGTCCATTGAGTGTGAGTAGTAGCTTACTTATTTATGAGTCTAATGATTCCTTTCCTCTTATTGATGATGTACATATTGTGAGTGTGGATACACTAGTTGATCCTATTGATGACGAAATTGACTCCTCTTGTGAGATCAATTTATGTCCACCTAGTGTTGAAGCCTATATGTTGAATGGAAGTACCTCGTCTTGTGTAATGGGTGTTGATCAACTTGTTCGTGAAAACTGTCCACCACTTGAGTATGTGTGTGATGTGCTTAATAGGACTCAAGTGAGTGAAATATTTGAAAATGTTGGTCAACAAAGTGAGAATGAACCCGAGAGCTCTTCTTGGGGTAATATTGTGTTTGAAACATCCTTGAAACTTGATATTGATCATTTAGAGAGTGAGGAACTTTCTTGTTCCAAATCTGTCCGTGAGGTAGATCACACTCTTTTAAGGTATAATGTCTTGTTTGAAGATGATTTAAACACTCCTAATGAACCTAGTGGAGAACTTGACGGTATAGCTTGCCTTGGAAGCTATAGCCTATATGCTAACCCACTATGGTGTGACAACATTCCTCCTAAAGAGGGAAATCTCTTCTTGGAAGATGAGAGTACTCTTAAGGGTAAGGAATGTGTAGTTGTGGAAGCTACTTCTTCTTCTACTTTGTGTGATTTCATTGTTGAGAGTACTCATGGTGATTATTGGGAAACTAGTAGTGAGTACACACATGAGAGCACCTTAGTAGAAGTCGATTTGAGTGATACCTTTCTCTACTCTCTATTTGATTTGGATGATATGTATGTTATTGTAGAGAGTATGTCATTTAGTTTAGGTGTAGACCACGGGAAAGGGAAGTGTTGTCGAGACCCGTGTCTATGGCCACTTTTCCCATTTGACCCCGGTGCCAAATTTAGAAATGGTGATGTTGGTGCACCAAAATTGTTGCTTGGCCAACATGACAAGCAAAGTATTACTTTTGATGTATCCTATAACCAAATCCTTTGTACATCTTTTATTGAGTTTTTAATATTCCTTTCAAAGGATTCTTGGTTATATTGCAAATATGTGCAACCTTGGCATGTTGAGATGATTTGTTATGCTAACCCTAACCCTCATGCCATGAGGAATTTGTATTTGTTTGTCCTCTCTTCGGTTTTGCAAGGTTTGGATTCGAGGTCGAATCCTTTTCAAGAAGGGGAGGATGATACGGGACAAATGGCCTTCTTATCTTTTGATGACATTTTTGGAGGCCAACACATAGAGACTCAAGACTTGGTCACCTCGAGGAAACAAGAACATGCATGGAGGACCCGTTTTGAGAATAATTTAAAGCAATCTCGCATGTGGAAGATTGCTTGGAGAATTTAAGGTTGAGGACTCACGGTTTTGGGCCTTAATTAAGGGTATTTTGGACATTACACATGGTGGATTTACACCCCATGGCCGCCCCTCTCATTAAGGGCAAAGTAGTCTTTTGTCTTCATTTGTAATATAGTATAAATAGGCCCCTTAGTCTTATTTCTCATCAGATTTTTGAGAATGAAGAATTGAAAGAAATATCTTCTCTCTTTTGAGAGTGTACACACTTAGTGGTAGGACTTGGAAAAGTCATCTTTAGCATAGGGCTTGGAAAAGCCAATATTGATCTTTGTTTGGAAACGGTAGATCTTGAGGCGAGTTCATTCCCTTGGTGGTCACCGTAAGAGTGTGGTGTTGCTATCGTAAGTTCTAGGGGTCTTTAGATTTAATATATCTTTGGGTTCTTGGGTCTTATTGTAGTTTATGTCTCACTATCTATCTTTATTTTGCTTGCAAATCGTGGACTGTTTTGTGGTCTTTGTTGAATCCGAAACTTGTGTTATTGTTGTTCATCTTGTTCATCACGTTTTGTGGCTGTTTTGGGTGTCAAATACACCATTGTTATCTCGTATTGTTGTTGTTGTAGTGAATCCGAGAGTGGTCTCCATCTTGGTCCTCAAATCCTTAAGATTAGTGGACTGTTTTTGGAGTGTGTGTGGACTGTTTTGAGACAATTCTTGTGTTCCTTGGAATTCTCGTATCAGTTGAGGACTCACGGTTTTGGACCCTAATTAAGGGTATTTTGGACATTACACATGGTGTATTTACACACCATGGCCGCCCCTCTCATTAAGGGCAAAGTGGTCTTTTGTCTTCTTTGTAATACACTATAAAAAGGCCCCCTTAGTCTTATTTTCATTAGTTTTCAGATTTTTGATAATGAAGAATTGAAAGAAATATTCTCTCTCTCTTTTGAGAGTGTAACTCCATTAGTTGTAGGACTTGGAAAAGTCACCCTTAGCATAGGGCTTGGAAAAGCCAATATTGATCTTTGCTTGGAAACGGTAGATCTTGAGGCGAGTTCGTTCCCTTGGCGGTCACCGTAAGAGTGTGGTGTTGCTATCGTAAGTTCTAGGGGTCTTTAGATTTAATATATCTTTGGGTTCTTGGGTCTTATTGTAGTTTATGTCTCACTATCTATCTTTATTTTTCTTGCAAATCGTGGACTGTTTTGGGGTCTTTGTTGAATCCGAAACTTGTGTTATTGTTGTTCATCTTGTTCATCACGTTTTGTGGCTGTTTTGGGTGTCAAATACACCATTGTTATCTCGTATTGTTGTTGTTGTAGTGAATCCGAGAGTGGTCTCCATCTTGGTCCTCAAATCCTTAAGATTAGTGGACTGTTTTTGGAGTGTGTGTGGACTGTTTTGAGACAATTCTTGTGTTCCTTGGAATTCTTGTATCATTTGGTATCAGAGCATGGCTTGATCTTGTTCCTACAAGATCAATCTTGGGCTTGCTTGTTAGAAAATTCAAAAAAAAAAAAGTGTTAAAAACTGAAAAATCAAAAAGAAGCAAATCTGTCCATTTTGTGTTCTTGGCCGAAATTGTGTTATTGTTGTGTCTTGGCCGAGATTTTTACTTGTTTTGTTGTTTCTAGTGTTAGTTTTCTTCATCTCTAACACTCTTTAGTCTAAATCTAAGTTTGAGCTTACATTGTTGGTGTTGTATACGTGAACTTGGACTTGGCCGATTTGTTGTTGAACATTGTTGTGGTGGACTGTTTTGGCCTTGTGGCTTTCATCTTGTTGTTGTTATAAGCTTGGCCACGTGTTATTGTTGTTAATTGGTGGATTGAGAACCATTTTGTTGAAGGTGTAGTTGTCTTGGCCAAGTGTTGGAGATATTGTTATTGTGGAATTTGGGAGTGGCCGTGTGAAAAATTGTTGGTGTTCTTGGAGATTATTGTTGTAGTTCTTGGTATTGTTGTTGTTGTTCTTGATGTTCATCACCACCTTCATATATTGTTGAAGATAAAGTGAATGCTAAATCCAAAAAGTTGAAGGAAAAAGGTGTATTATTTGTTAGTCTTGAAAGACACTACAACCAACAAAGACCTATCAATCAAGTCTCAACCACTTTCCAACACTTTTCCATGATTTACGGATCCATGTTTTAAGGAGAAGTACAATAAAGTCAAGTCTTGAAAACTTGAAATTGAAAAGGGCTCCAAGACTTGTTTGAATTCCCCCCCCCCCCCCTTAAACAAATTCCACCAAAGTCCAAATTGAAAAAAAAAAAAAAATTGGCCAAGACTTGAAATTGGACAACAAAAGTTGTGTGGGACCGAAACCAATACGTGACTGCCATGTCATCACTGCTACTGTTCACGCAATATTTTCGAGCTCAAAATTTTAGATTCTTAGTTTCATCTTATTGTTTCATTAGTTTCATGTCTTGATTCTAGAATTAATTAACAACTAGTAATCACCTACTTAGTTGTAGATTAATTATTGAATCCGTTTCTTCGTGTCTTCGTTGTTTGTGTGCTTTTCTCATTTTTAACTCGTAGTAACTTCTTTGTTTCAAGTTCGTAAGTGAATTTTATTTTTGTGTCTTGAGTCGATCAAACAAGAATCTATTCCGGCCGCCAAGTAGAATTGACATCCTATTGACTACCGGAGTATAAGCAACTTTCAATATTCGCCGCTCCAATTGTGAGGATCACAAAGGTGAGTGTATACGAGTGTTGGTGAGGAGCTTTACTACTAATCTTGTTTGTTCATTTTGTAGGTTTAAAGGGTGATATAAGGGGAACATGTCTTCGATAGCCGGGGATTATTGTGACTACAACATGGGAGACTATGATTGTAGTGAAGGGTTTTATGGCTACGAAGTTGAGGGAGATTGCGGAGGCTATGAAAATAGCCATGATCGAGACTTGGGCAGATTTGAAAGTTACTGTTTTAAGGGAGAAAATGAGGTGAATGAAGTGCCTAGTGTTTATGGTAACTTTGGAGATGATGTAGGACCTCGTGATGGATCTTATGATGATGTTGGGGCATGTGAGGAGTCTTACACTTCTTACTCCGAACCTAGATTTGGTGTTAGGTATAACCCTTTTGTTTGCAAAGCCTATGAGAGCTATGATGAGGGTACACGTGAGGAGTATGAAGATCCATATTCTCCACCTTGTAGTACTTCTTATCAAAGTCGATATAGTGTGAATGGTTATACTAGCTCTAGTGGAGGTTGTCCAATGAGAAGAAGAGGATATGCATCTCCAAAACTAAGGGGTACTCGTATGCCTTACAATGTAGATCCAAGAAGGAGTGTACACTCCGGAAAGGTGACTATTTGTGGGATACCGGGCTGCCTTATGGTGTTGAATGATAGGTACTATGGAAACTACATTCTTCCGTCCATGGTTGATTACTTGGGGTTATTGCGAGAGCCTTTACTTGTTCCATACTACTTGGGCGAGTTCAAGGTTACCGAGAGGGTAAAAGTTGTCTTCTCCCAATTTAATTACCATGAGGAAGTGTGGTGTGATGTTTTTCCCATAACCTATGGTCATGTGAGCTTGGGCGCCGATTGGTTTGCACAACATAAAGTTCCAAATATGCAAAATTGGCCTAATATTGTAAGAGACCGATGGGGAAATTGCCTCGAGACGTACATTCTGCCCGGGCCGCAAAAAGAAGTTCCTACCTACTCCAATTCAAATTATTATGAGAGACAAAAGATTGAGAGGAGTAAGGGAGTGAAAGGTGGTAATCCGAGAGTGGAAAAAGGAGAGATTGTGTTGAGCGAAGTGAGGGGATTACCACCAAACCGTGCTAACTTTGGTTGTCCTTCTATTTTTATGGACATTTGTGTAGGTACCAACATGGCAAGCGAATGCGACCAATGTCAAAAGGAAGTTGCTGCCCAAGGTTATGGAGGACCTTCACCTCACGGCAAGAAAGAGTCCACTCAAGATCTTCAAGGTAAAATAGCTAACTCTTACACTTTAATGCATGTGAATGATAATTGTATGACTAGTAGTCCATTGAGTGTGAGTAGTAGCTTACTTATTTATGAGTCTAATGATTCCTTTCCTCTTATTGATGATGTACATATTGTGAGTGTGGATACACTAGTTGATCCTATTGATGACGAAATTGACTCCTCTTGTGAGATCAATTTATGTCCACCTAGTGTTGAAGCCTATATGTTGAATGGAAGTACCTCGTCTTGTGTAATGGGTGTTGATCAACTTGTTCGTGAAAACTGTCCACCACTTGAGTATGTGTGTGATGTGCTTAATAGGACTCAAGTGAGTGAAATATTTGAAAATGTTGGTCAACAAAGTGAGAATGAACCCGAGAGCTCTTCTTGGGGTAATATTGTGTTTGAAACATCCTTGAAACTTGATATTGATCATTTAGAGAGTGAGGAACTTTCTTGTTCCAAATCTGTCCGTGAGGTAGATCACACTCTTTTAAGGTATAATGTCTTGTTTGAAGATGATTTAAACACTCCTAATGAACCTAGTGGAGAACTTGACGGTATAGCTTGCCTTGGAAGCTATAGCCTATATGCTAACCCACTATGGTGTGACAACATTCCTCCTAAAGAGGGAAATCTCTTCTTGGAAGATGAGAGTACTCTTAAGGGTAAGGAATGTGTAGTTGTGGAAGCTACTTCTTCTTCTACTTTGTGTGATTTCATTGTTGAGAGTACTCATGGTGATTATTGGGAAACTAGTAGTGAGTACACACATGAGAGCACCTTAGTAGAAGTCGATTTGAGTGATACCTTTCTCTACTCTCTATTTGATTTGGATGATATGTATGTTATTGTAGAGAGTATGTCATTTAGTTTAGGTGTAGACCACGGGAAAGGGAAGTGTTGTCGAGACCCGTGTCTATGGCCACTTTTCCCATTTGACCCCGGTGCCAAATTTAGAAATGGTGATGTTGGTGCACCAAAATTGTTGCTTGGCCAACATGACAAGCAAAGTATTACTTTTGATGTATCCTATAACCAAATCCTTTGTACATCTTTTATTGAGTTTTTAATATTCCTTTCAAAGGATTCTTGGTTATATTGCAAATATGTGCAACCTTGGCATGTTGAGATGATTTGTTATGCTAACCCTAACCCTCATGCCATGAGGAATTTGTATTTGTTTGTCCTCTCTTCGGTTTTGCAAGGTTTGGATTCGAGGTCGAATCCTTTTCAAGAAGGGGAGGATGATACGGGACAAATGGCCTTCTTATCTTTTGATGACATTTTTGGAGGCCAACACATAGAGACTCAAGACTTGGTCACCTCGAGGAAACAAGAACATGCATGGAGGACCCGTTTTGAGAATAATTTAAAGCAATCTCGCATGTGGAAGATTGCTTGGAGAATTTAAGGTTGAGGACTCACGGTTTTGGGCCTTAATTAAGGGTATTTTGGACATTACACATGGTGGATTTACACCCCATGGCCGCCCCTCTCATTAAGGGCAAAGTAGTCTTTTGTCTTCATTTGTAATATAGTATAAATAGGCCCCTTAGTCTTATTTCTCATCAGATTTTTGAGAATGAAGAATTGAAAGAAATATCTTCTCTCTTTTGAGAGTGTACACACTTAGTGGTAGGACTTGGAAAAGTCATCTTTAGCATAGGGCTTGGAAAAGCCAATATTGATCTTTGTTTGGAAACGGTAGATCTTGAGGCGAGTTCATTCCCTTGGTGGTCACCGTAAGAGTGTGGTGTTGCTATCGTAAGTTCTAGGGGTCTTTAGATTTAATATATCTTTGGGTTCTTGGGTCTTATTGTAGTTTATGTCTCACTATCTATCTTTATTTTGCTTGCAAATCGTGGACTGTTTTGTGGTCTTTGTTGAATCCGAAACTTGTGTTATTGTTGTTCATCTTGTTCATCACGTTTTGTGGCTGTTTTGGGTGTCAAATACACCATTGTTATCTCGTATTGTTGTTGTTGTAGTGAATCCGAGAGTGGTCTCCATCTTGGTCCTCAAATCCTTAAGATTAGTGGACTGTTTTTGGAGTGTGTGTGGACTGTTTTGAGACAATTCTTGTGTTCCTTGGAATTCTCGTATCAGTTGAGGACTCACGGTTTTGGACCCTAATTAAGGGTATTTTGGACATTACACATGGTGTATTTACACACCATGGCCGCCCCTCTCATTAAGGGCAAAGTGGTCTTTTGTCTTCTTTGTAATACACTATAAAAAGGCCCCCTTAGTCTTATTTTCATTAGTTTTCAGATTTTTGATAATGAAGAATTGAAAGAAATATTCTCTCTCTCTTTTGAGAGTGTAACTCCATTAGTTGTAGGACTTGGAAAAGTCACCCTTAGCATAGGGCTTGGAAAAGCCAATATTGATCTTTGCTTGGAAACGGTAGATCTTGAGGCGAGTTCGTTCCCTTGGCGGTCACCGTAAGAGTGTGGTGTTGCTATCGTAAGTTCTAGGGGTCTTTAGATTTAATATATCTTTGGGTTCTTGGGTCTTATTGTAGTTTATGTCTCACTATCTATCTTTATTTTTCTTGCAAATCGTGGACTGTTTTGGGGTCTTTGTTGAATCCGAAACTTGTGTTATTGTTGTTCATCTTGTTCATCACGTTTTGTGGCTGTTTTGGGTGTCAAATACACCATTGTTATCTCGTATTGTTGTTGTTGTAGTGAATCCGAGAGTGGTCTCCATCTTGGTCCTCAAATCCTTAAGATTAGTGGACTGTTTTTGGAGTGTGTGTGGACTGTTTTGAGACAATTCTTGTGTTCCTTGGAATTCTTGTATCATTTGGTATCAGAGCATGGCTTGATCTTGTTCCTACAAGATCAATCTTGGGCTTGCTTGTTAGAAAATTCAAAAAAAAAAAAGTGTTAAAAACTGAAAAATCAAAAAGAAGCAAATCTGTCCATTTTGTGTTCTTGGCCGAAATTGTGTTATTGTTGTGTCTTGGCCGAGATTTTTACTTGTTTTGTTGTTTCTAGTGTTAGTTTTCTTCATCTCTAACACTCTTTAGTCTAAATCTAAGTTTGAGCTTACATTGTTGGTGTTGTATACGTGAACTTGGACTTGGCCGATTTGTTGTTGAACATTGTTGTGGTGGACTGTTTTGGCCTTGTGGCTTTCATCTTGTTGTTGTTATAAGCTTGGCCACGTGTTATTGTTGTTAATTGGTGGATTGAGAACCATTTTGTTGAAGGTGTAGTTGTCTTGGCCAAGTGTTGGAGATATTGTTATTGTGGAATTTGGGAGTGGCCGTGTGAAAAATTGTTGGTGTTCTTGGAGATTATTGTTGTAGTTCTTGGTATTGTTGTTGTTGTTCTTGATGTTCATCACCACCTTCATATATTGTTGAAGATAAAGTGAATGCTAAATCCAAAAAGTTGAAGGAAAAAGGTGTATTATTTGTTAGTCTTGAAAGACACTACAACCAACAAAGACCTATCAATCAAGTCTCAACCACTTTCCAACACTTTTCCATGATTTACGGATCCATGTTTTAAGGAGAAGTACAATAAAGTCAAGTCTTGAAAACTTGAAATTGAAAAGGGCTCCAAGACTTGTTTGAATTCCCCCCCCCCCCTTAAACAAATTCCACCAAAGTCCAAATTGAAAAAAAAAAAAAATTGGCCAAGACTTGAAATTGGACAACAAAAGTTGTGTGGGACCGAAACCAATACGTGACTGCCATGTCATCACTGCTACTGTTCACGCAATATTTTCGAGCTCAAAATTTTAGATTCTTAGTTTCATCTTATTGTTTCATTAGTTTCATGTCTTGATTCTAGAATTAATTAACAACTAGTAATCACCTACTTAGTTGTAGATTAATTATTGAATCCGTTTCTTCGTGTCTTCGTTGTTTGTGTGCTTTTCTCATTTTTAACTCGTAGTAACTTCTTTGTTTCAAGTTCGTAAGTGAATTTTATTTTTGTGTCTTGAGTCGATCAAACAAGAATCTATTCCGGCCGCCAAGTAGAATTGACATCCTATTGACTACCGGAGTATAAGCAACTTTCAATATTCGCCGCTCCAATTGTGAGGATCACAAAGGTGAGTGTATACGAGTGTTGGTGAGGAGCTTTACTACTAATCTTGTTTGTTCATTTTGTAGGTTTAAAGGGTGATATAAGGGGAACATGTCTTCGATAGCCGGGGATTATTGTGACTACAACATGGGAGACTATGATTGTAGTGAAGGGTTTTATGGCTACGAAGTTGAGGGAGATTGCGGAGGCTATGAAAATAGCCATGATCGAGACTTGGGCAGATTTGAAAGTTACTGTTTTAAGGGAGAAAATGAGGTGAATGAAGTGCCTAGTGCTTATGGTAACTTTGGAGATGATGTAGGACCTCGTGATGGATCTTATGATGATGTTGGGGCATGTGAGGAGTCTTACACTTCTTACTCCGAACCTAGATTTGGTGTTAGGTATAACCCTTTTGTTTGCAAAACCTATGAGAGCTATGATGAGGGTACACGTGAGGAGTATGAAGATCCATATTCTCCACCTTGTAGTACTTCTTATCAAAGTCGATATAGTGTGAATGGTTATACTAGCTCTAGTGGAGGTTGTCCAATGAGAAGAAGAGGATATGCATCTCCAAAACTAAGGGGTACTCGTATGCCTTACAATGTAGATCCAAGAAGGAGTGTACACTCCGGAAAGGTGACTATTTGTGGGATACCGGGCTGCCTTATGGTGTTGAATGATAGGTACTATGGAAACTACATTCTTCCGTCCATGGTTGATTACTTGGGGTTATTGCGAGAGCCTTTACTTGTTCCATACTACTTGGGCGAGTTCAAGGTTACCGAGAGGGTAAAAGTTGTCTTCTCCCAATTTAATTACCATGAGGAAGTGTGGTGTGATGTTTTTCCCATAACCTATGGTCATGTGAGCTTGGGCGCCGATTGGTTTGCACAACATAAAGTTCCAAATATGCAAAATTGGCCTAATATTGTAAGAGACCGATGGGGAAATTGCCTCGAGACGTACATTCTGCCCGGGCCGCAAAAAGAAGTTCCTACCTACTCCAATTCAAATTATTATGAGAGACAAAAGATTGAGAGGAGTAAGGGAGTGAAAGGTGGTAATCCGAGAGTGGAAAAAGGAGAGATTGTGTTGAGCGAAGTGAGGGGATTACCACCAAACCGTGCTAACTTTGGTTGTCCTTCTATTTTTATGGACATTTGTGTAGGTACCAACATGGCAAGCGAATGCGACCAATGTCAAAAGGAAGTTGCTGCCCAAGGTTATGGAGGACCTTCACCTCACGGCAAGAAAGAGTCCACTCAAGATCTTCAAGGTAAAATAGCTAACTCTTACACTTTAATGCATGTGAATGATAATTGTATGACTAGTAGTCCATTGAGTGTGAGTAGTAGCTTACTTATTTATGAGTCTAATGATTCCTTTCCTCTTATTGATGATGTACATATTGTGAGTGTGGATACACTAGTTGATCCTATTGATGACGAAATTGACTCCTCTTGTGAGATCAATTTATGTCCACCTAGTGTTGAAGCCTATATGTTGAATGGAAGTACCTCGTCTTGTGTAATGGGTGTTGATCAACTTGTTCGTGAAAACTGTCCACCACTTGAGTATGTGTGTGATGTGCTTAATAGGACTCAAGTGAGTGAAATATTTGAAAATGTTGGTCAACAAAGTGAGAATGAACCCGAGAGCTCTTCTTGGGGTAATATTGTGTTTGAAACATCCTTGAAACTTGATATTGATCATTTAGAGAGTGAGGAACTTTCTTGTTCCAAATCTGTCCGTGAGGTAGATCACACTCTTTTAAGGTATAATGTCTTGTTTGAAGATGATTTAAACACTCCTAATGAACCTAGTGGAGAACTTGACGGTATAGCTTGCCTTGGAAGCTATAGCCTATATGCTAACCCACTATGGTGTGACAACATTCCTCCTAAAGAGGGAAATCTCTTCTTGGAAGATGAGAGTACTCTTAAGGGTAAGGAATGTGTAGTTGTGGAAGCTACTTCTTCTTCTACTTTGTGTGATTTCATTGTTGAGAGTACTCATGGTGATTATTGGGAAACTAGTAGTGAGTACACACATGAGAGCACCTTAGTAGAAGTCGATTTGAGTGATACCTTTCTCTACTCTCTATTTGATTTGGATGATATGTATGTTATTGTAGAGAGTATGTCATTTAGTTTAGGTGTAGACCACGGGAAAGGGAAGTGTTGTCGAGACCCGTGTCTATGGCCACTTTTCCCATTTGACCCCGGTGCCAAATTTAGAAATGGTGATGTTGGTGCACCAAAATTGTTGCTTGGCCAACATGACAAGCAAAGTATTACTTTTGATGTATCCTATAACCAAATCCTTTGTACATCTTTTATTGAGTTTTTAATATTCCTTTCAAAGGATTCTTGGTTATATTGCAAATATGTGCAACCTTGGCATGTTGAGATGATTTGTTATGCTAACCCTAACCCTCATGCCATGAGGAATTTGTATTTGTTTGTCCTCTCTTCGGTTTTGCAAGGTTTGGATTCGAGGTCGAATCCTTTTCAAGAAGGGGAGGATGATACGGGACAAATGGCCTTCTTATCTTTTGATGACATTTTTGGAGGCCAACACATAGAGACTCAAGACTTGGTCACCTCGAGGAAACAAGAACATGCATGGAGGACCCGTTTTGAGAATAATTTAAAGCAATCTCGCATGTGGAAGATTGCTTGGAGAATTTAAGGTTGAGGACTCACGGTTTTGGGCCTTAATTAAGGGTATTTTGGACATTACACATGGTGGATTTACACCCCATGGCCGCCCCTCTCATTAAGGGCAAAGTAGTCTTTTGTCTTCATTTGTAATATAGTATAAATAGGCCCCTTAGTCTTATTTCTCATCAGATTTTTGAGAATGAAGAATTGAAAGAAATATCTTCTCTCTTTTGAGAGTGTACACACTTAGTGGTAGGACTTGGAAAAGTCATCTTTAGCATAGGGCTTGGAAAAGCCAATATTGATCTTTGTTTGGAAACGGTAGATCTTGAGGCGAGTTCATTCCCTTGGTGGTCACCGTAAGAGTGTGGTGTTGCTATCGTAAGTTCTAGGGGTCTTTAGATTTAATATATCTTTGGGTTCTTGGGTCTTATTGTAGTTTATGTCTCACTATCTATCTTTATTTTTCTTGCAAATCGTGGACTGTTTTGGGGTCTTTGTTGAATCCGAAACTTGTGTTATTGTTGTTCATCTTGTTCATCACGTTTTGTGGCTGTTTTGGGTGTCAAATACACCATTGTTATCTCGTATTGTTGTTGTTGTAGTGAATCCGAGAGTGGTCTCCATCTTGGTCCTCAAATCCTTAAGATTAGTGGACTGTTTTTGGAGTGTGTGTGGACTGTTTTGAGACAATTCTTGTGTTCCTTGGAATTCTTGTATCATCCTCCCCCCTTTCGGAAACCACCTCCTCACCAAGGTAGTACACTTTCCCTTCTCGTAGGATCACATTGCGCCGGTTCGGACATTCATTGGCCTTATGCCCCCAACCTTGGCACTTGAAGCATTGGAATCCCTTTGGGTTGGGATATTTGTGAGCCTCCGGTTTCGGAGGGAATTTAGGGACTGTTTTGGACTCGTAGTGGACTGTTTTGGACTCGGGCAGCTTCGTAGGGGCGGGTTGGTCCTTGTTTTTGGGCCAACCCGAGGGAGCTTGTACCCTTGCCTTGAAGGATGATCTCTCCTTAAGTTCCCTTTCAATCTCTAGGGCCGCTTGGAATATACCGTCGATGGTTTCAAACCGATGAAGGGTCAAATGAGTGGAAATCTCTTTGTTCAACCCACACTTGAACCGGATGATGTCATGACTGATTTGCTCCCCACGATGATCAAGTTTCAACATGAGTTGTTGGAACTCGTCAAAATAGGCCATCACACTCTTGCCCCCTTGCCGCAAGCCATATAACCTAGCAAGCAACTCATGACGATATCTCTCGGGAAGGTATCGTTGTCTCATCAAATACCTCAACCGAAACCAAGGTGGTGGCTGCCCATCGACTAATTCATTACCAAATCGTTTAACATACTCCCACCAAGTGTTAGCATAGCCCTCGAGGTGAGCTATAGCGTAGCAACTCTTCTTTTCGTCCGAGATGTCATTAACTTGGAAAACTTTGTCACAAGCCGATTCCCAAGTTAAGTAGGCCTCGGGATCACTTTCACCCTTAAAGATGGGTAGGCTCAACTTGATGGTGTTGATGCCTACGTCTCTCTCTTGGTGTCGGTTTCCCCTATCTCCATACCCCCGGTATCTCCTAGGTTCTCCTCGACCCCCTCTTAACTCCTCCTCCCTCATATAAGCATCATCAAAGGCTCCATCTCCTTCATACTCCCCTCTACCGTATCCTTCAAAGTGGGCTGGTCGGCCTTGGCCGTTTTGAGTCGGAGGATTTGGAATTTGCGGTCTTTGGGTTAATGGAGCTTGGAATGGAAGGTTCGGATTTAGTGGAGGTACTTGTCGTCCAAATCCCTCTTGTGGAATTGGAGGGGCTTGGAAATGTAGTGGTCTAGTGGAGTCTCGGTTTGGAGGAAAATAGGTAGTTTGACTTGCGGTATTTAGTGGAGCTTGGGGTGCATTTAGCATTTGGTGGACTGTTTCGGGGGTGATGGTTGCGGAGGAGGTCCTATCATGACCATTGGTAGATACGTGTAGAGGAGTAGAAGGACGAGAGTTCCTTTGACTCTCCACTTGTTCTAATCTCCCACTAATAGTCGACACTTCCCCCTTTATGGCTGCCAAGTCCCCTCTCACGGCCCCAAATTCAGAATTCAACCTTTCAAGTGTCCGGGTAACGGCCTCAAGAGTGACCCTCATAGAATCAAGGGCATTAGTATCCGCATTATGAGACGTAGCTCCTTCCATTGTCAAGATATTATCCGCTTTAGTTCACCACAAGTTCGTGTTCCACAAGTGTTGTATAATTGGCTAGTAACCGTGAAATTTTCAAGGTATGAGTGAGCTCTTATCCGGAATGGATTCTTGTTTGAAGACTCAAAGAATTCTTGCCGGACTAGAATCAAAAATCAGCAACTCATTCAAACGAATAAAAGCACTCAAATAATCGTTGACACGAACAAACGGTTCAAGGAACTAGTTGACAACCTAGTAGGAAGGTACTAGTTTGTTAATTAGTTCTAGGACCAATTAAGGGAAACCAAGGATCAACAATTTGCAACCAAAGAATATCCTAAGTTGAGCTTATAGTGACGTGGCAGCATGCAATGGTTCCACCCGTTCCTCTTATCTTTTTTTTTTGTTTTTGTTTTGTGTTAATATTCACACAACTTGTTATAGTTTGCAAAATGTTTTGGTGGGAAAAATAAAATCTTGTAGTCTTTCAACCTTTTCAAACTCAAGAAAGTGGTGTTTGGTTGACCAATCCCACAAAACAAGGCTCCTTGAATTAGGGAAAAGTGATTGACAAGACTAGAGGGTGAGGGGTGCAAGTCTTTCACAACAACTTTATAACTTGTCTTACAACTTGAGCACACAACAAGATGAACAAGATGAACAAGTTCAAAAAAATGAACACCTCAACAAACTTCATCAACTTCTTTAGCACATAACACATAACCACCGATTTTTCTTTTGCTCATCAACAACATACAACCTTCGGCCACTTCAAGTCACTACTCAATGTTCAAGTTTTCAAGCTCAACTTTCGGATCTAGACACCTTAGTGTTGGTGAGAAAGAAACCAACACTAGAAACTCACTAAACAAGCAAAATAACGCCTAGGTCTAGACATGCAACATCATTCTCGGTTTTCAACCTTTAATGGACAGATTTTTCAGAACTTCCCTTTGGTATTGCTTGTTTAGACCGTGAACTAGCCCAAGATGGGTTATGTTGGAACACAACCGGTCTTGCTTTGATACCAAATGATACAAGATCAAACCAACAACACCAAGAGCTACAAGTAGGTTCGGATTTCAGTCCAACAACACAAGAATAACAAGTTCCATTTTCAGTTTTCAGCACACAACAAGAGAGCAAATAGATGAACAAGAATGCTAGTGAATCGAAAGTAGCCCCACACGGCTTCACTAGTCTTTAAAGATAACAAAATTAACAACAACAACAACAACAAGATAAAGAAAAGATAGATAACTTGACATATAACATTCAAGATACTAAGAACCCTAACATCAAGAGAGGACCCTAAGTCTAGAGAATGTAAACACCAAGTTCTTACAAGGACCAAGAGGCACTCAAAGACCCCAAAACCCTTGTTTCTAGCCAAAGATACAACACAAGTATTCCTCTACTTGTGAGATGTTGGAGGCGGCTCCAAGAGTGGAAGAGAGAGAGAAATTGTTGTGATATTTTAGGTTACAAAATCAGATTTCAAAAACTATCTAATAACTCTCTCACATCTTCTATTTATACTACAAAAGCCAAGGGGTAAAATGACTCATCCGCCCTTGCTTCTTGTGCCAACCTTGGAGAGTAGTTTACTACACATTAGGACCCCTCTTCACACATAAAAACGTTTAAGTCCTTGGTTGGTTCAATCACCAACTCACACACGGCCATTTGCATGAACAAGGCTTGGAGTTTTTGTAATTCCCGAGCTTGGCTTCGTGTGAAAGGCCGTGTGGCTGTCCTAACCGTATCACGAGCCTACTTGAAGCTCTTGGTGTTGTTGGTTTGATTTCGTATCAAGAGTAGGGTGGGGGTTTGTCCCGACCCTAACTTAGTCTATGTATCTTTTAGAGGCTTTGTAGACTAACGTAAAGTTATGGTAGTGTCCTGATTTTAGACATGGTGGCCCCATCGGTCAAGTGTTGTACATATCAGTTTGGGCGTGCATGTGTAGTTATTTTCATCGATACATAATATCATGTTGTCAGAACATTTGGTTGTTACAGTTACATGCATAGGAAGTACAAGGTTATGAATTGGTTCTCTCGGGCCTTTACGGCTACGGGTGCCTGTCCGCCCCAACAGGATTTGAGGCGTGACAGTAAGATCCCTCCTCTTTTCTTCACTTGAACAAGGCTTCGAAAAGGCTCCAAAAGGTCTTCATTCCGCAACTTGAAACTTTGATAATACCTTGTACCTTTTTGTGCTCTTCATGCTTGTATCAGAATCCACCTTGCAAGACACTCTCTTGAGCTCTCAAAATATGTCATCTAAGTCTAATAGAAATGACCTAATAAAGTTCTATTTATAAGCAAGGTTAAATTATTACAAAAGAGCAAAAGGACCTTAATGAGCTAAAAAAGGGTGGCCTTGGAGTGTGCTTCTTGGACGGTTTTAGAGTGTAGGAGGCTTCTTTCACACTTCAAGACTTGTTCCCTTAGATGGTCAGCCCCACAAGCTCGGGTCTTCACGTCTTGGCTTCCATTATGTCCTCGAGTGCTAAGATACCTCTTTGATCCGTATCAGGTTTTCTAGTAAAAGGGGTGAATAACCTTGGGTGAAATACTTGTCTATCTCTTCCATTTGATCCTAGTGCACTATTGGGGTGGGAAGGGAATGATTTAGGGTTGCACTCTTCTTTCTTTTATGTATATCTTGGTCATGTACTTTGTAATACTTGTAGTACGTGTTTGATAATTATAATAAAGGATTATTGTCTATATTCCAAGAGTGTACCCCCTTGATGTGTTCATATAATTATGGTACTAATGCTAACCCTCCTATCATGAGGATTGTGTGCATATTGTTCCTCCCTTTGGATTTATAAAGTGTGAATTTAAGGACAAATTCCTTTCAAGATGGAGAGGATGATACAAGCATAAAGAGAACACGGAGTACAAGGGATTAAGGTTCAAGTTTCAGATGGTGCAAGTGATTGAAAACCTTTCGGAGCCTTTTCAAAGCCTTGTACAAGTGATTGAAAACCTTTCGGAGCCTTTTCAAAGCCTTGTACAAGTGAAGAAAGGAGGAGGGATGTTACACTCTATAGGAGCCTCTTATTAAGTGATACGGGTGTACAAAGCTGTCCAATACGTTCTCGACCATTCACACGAAGCCAAGCTCGGGAGTTACAAAAACTACAAGCCATATTCATGCAAATGGCTGCGTGTGAGTTGGTACTTGATCCGCCAAAGAGCTTCAACGTTTTTAAGTGTGAAAATGAACCTTGAAGTATAATAAACTACACTCTAAGGGCACCCCATGACTGAAGGGTAGGAAGGTCATTTTTCCTTTATTTTGTGTGTAATATAAATAGATGCTATTAGGGTTATTTTCAGCACTTAGTTCATTCTTCATATTTCACAACAACAAGTCTTGTAACATTGAATATTTCTCTCTCTCTTGTTCTTGAGAGTAGAACCTGAAATCTGTCCAACAAGTGTAGTTACACTTGTGTTGTTTCTTGGCTAGAAACTTGAGATCTTGAGGTTCATGAGTTCCTCTTGGTCTAAGTAAGAACTTGGTACTGAAATCTTTTGGTCTTAGGGTCCTATCTTCAAGTTAGGGTTCATAGATTCTAAGATATCTTTGTGTCAAGTTACTATCTTTCATTTTGTACTCTTGAAACTTTGTAGTAACTTAGTGAAGCCGTGTGGGGCTGATTTTCGATTCACTATAGTTACTACCATTTGTTGTTCTTGTTGTTAACATTGTACTCTTGTAATCTATCATCTTGTGTTGTTGAACCATTGTTTAATGTTATTGTTATCTTCTTGTTCTCCTTGTGTAGCTACTGTTTTGGTGTTGGTATTTCTTCAAAATTTCGTGATTGTTGTTGTCTTCACATATTGGAGTTGTTATCTTCAAGCTCTCGGAATTGTAGTGTGTTTGGACTGATTTTGTGGCAGATTTGATACGCTCCAAGTTAGTAGTGTATCATTTGGTATCAAAGCCATCTTTGATTTTGTTCTAACAAGATCAATCTTGGGCTTGAGACTTGAAAACTACAAAAAAAAAAAAACTGAAATCTGAAAATTTCAGAAATAGTCAAATCTGCTACCTTTGTGTTCTTGGCCAAAAATTGTGATATGTTGTTGTATGGGCCGAGATTTTCTTGTTTTTTTTGGCTAGATCTTGTAGTATTTTTCTTGTATAGAGTGTTTCTAGTGTTGGTTTCTTTCTCACCAACACTAAAGGTGTCAAGATCTAAAGATTGAGCTTATAATATTGACCATAGTTGTGGTGCCTTGTGGCTGGCTGTTTGTTGTTACTTGTTGTTGACAATTGGTGGTGTTGTGTTGTGTTTTGAAGAAGCTGTTGTTGAGTTCTTGAAGGTTGTTGTGGTGTTCATCAAGTTCTTCATCTTTTCTTACAACTTTAGACAACCAAAAAGTGTGATATAAATTCAAGAGTTGAAGCTGAAAATTGTAAAGCATGTTGTGAGAAGCCTTGAACCCATCATTTCTTAGACTAGGCTTCTACTTTTCAGCAACTTTTTTTTCTTATTTCAAGAACCTAGTGTTACCTTTTTCTTATTTCAAGAACCTAGTGTTGTGGGACAAGGTACTTTTCTTATTTCAAGATTTATGTTTTCCCTCCAAGACCAATTGTCATCCTTTCCAAATTGTGTAAAGATTTAAATTTCAGAATTGGTGCTTAAATTGTGTGTGACCAAGACCAATTGCATGCTGCCACATCACCCATTTGCTACTGTTCACGTCACCCATTGGCTACTGTTCACGTCATTAATAAGCTCAAATTTAGGTTTTCTAGTTTCTAATTGTTGATTCTTAGTTTCATTACTTGGTTCTAGAACTAATTAACATGCTAGTACACTCCTACTAGGTTGTCAATTAGTCCTTTTGAATTCTCTTGTTCGTGTCCACGTTTAGTTGGGTGCTTTTATTCGTTTGAATACGTTGTAACTTCTTAACTCCAGTCCGTCGAGAATTCTTTGAGTTTCAAACAAGAATCCACTCCGGACAAGAGCTTTACTCATATCTTAAGGATTCACGGTTACTAGCCAATCTACAACATTTGTGGAGCTCAAGTGTGAGTGAGGAGAGGTTTAACGCTAACTTGTTTGCTGATTGTGTAGGTAACACCTTGACATGGAAGGAAGAACATCCGAAAGTGGGGGTACTACTGAACAAGACACTATGAAGGCCACACTTGAGGCCATTACCAGAAGTTTAGAGAGGTTGAACACGGAAGTTGGGGCAATGAGGGGAGATTTGACTACGATAAGTGGGAGATTGGAGCAAGTGGAGAGTCAAAGGAACTCTCGTCCATCCACTCCTCATCATATTCTTTCAAGTGGGCATGAAAGAACTTCATCCACAACTATCTCACCAGAAACATTGCACCAAATAATGAATCCACCTCTAGCCCCACTAAATGCCACAAATCATACCACTACTTTCCCTCCAAACCAAGAAGCGAATAGACCACGCCATTCCCAAACTCCTCCAATTCGACAAGAAGGATGTAGCCATCCATTACCTCCACAAAATCTGAATGTACCTTACCAAACTCCACCAAATCAAAGACCACCACCTCCACAACGCCCAATGCCTCCAAATCAGATTCCAAATCACCAAAACCGACCAGCTCACTTTGAGGAACATGGTAGAGAGGAGTATGATGGATATGGATCCTTTGATGATGCTTACATGAGAGAGGAGGAGCTAAGAAGGGGCCGTGTTGATCCAAGGAGGTACCGAGGGTATGGAGAAAGGGGAAATCGACACCAAGAAAGAGACGTAGGCATAAATACCATCAAATTGAGCTTACCTATCTTTAAAGGTGAAAGTGACCCCGAGGCCTACTTAGCATGGGAATCAGCTTGTAACAAAGTTTTTCAAGTTAATGATATCTCGGAAGAAAAGAAAAGTTGTTATGCCATAGCTCATTTTGAGGGTTATGCCAACACTTGGTGGGAGTACGTCAAGCGTTTTGGTGATGAATTAGTTGATGGGCAGCCACCACCTTGGTTTCGGTTAAGGTACTTGATGAGGCAACGGTACCTTCCCGAGAGTTATCGCCATGAATTACTTGCTAGATTATACAACTTACGTCAAGGCAATAAAAGTGTGATGGCATATTATGATGAGTTTCAACAACTCATGTTGAAGCTTGATCGTCGTGGGGAACAAATCAGTCATGACATCAGCCGGTTCAAGTGTGGGTTGAATAAAGAGATCTCCACTCATTTGATGCTTCACAAATTTGATACCGTTGAAGGTATTTTCCAAGCGGCTCTTGAGATTGAAAGGGAGCTTAAAGAGAGGTCGTCGCTTAAGGCAAGGGGACAATCCATCTCGGGTTGGCCTAGAAGCAAGGACGTGGTTCAATCCTCTTCTGGTTGGCCCAAAAACAAGGACCAACCCGCGACTACAAGGCTGCCCGAGCCCAAAACAGTCCACAAAATTCCTCTAAAACAAGAAGTTCACAAGTATCCAAACCCAAAAGGATTCCAATGTTTCAAGTGCCAAGGTTGGGGACATAAATCCAATGAATGTCAAAATCGACGCAACGTGATACTACGGGAAGGGAAATTGTATTACCTTGGTGAGGAGGTGGGTCTTGAAAAAGAGGAGGATGAGGCCGAGCCTCAAGATGGAGAGGAAACTGGAAATAGGCCACTTGATGATGATGATGATGATGATGATGATGGTGAAGTTATTTACCCACAAGAAGGGGAGTGTGTTATTCCAAACTTTGTAGTTAGACGCGCTATGATTAGTAAGGCAATAGACGACCCTAGCCAAAGGGAAAATCTATTCCATACTAAATGCCTTGTAAAGGGGAATGTGTGCACTTTGGTAATTGATAGTGGTAGTTGTGCGAATGTCGTTAGTGTCGCTATGGTGAACTTTCTGAAATTACCAACTACACTTCATACTAGCCCTTACAAGTTGCAATGGTTGAACGAATGCGGTGAATTGAAGGTCATGAGGCAATGTGTGATACGGTTTAAGGTAGGGAACTACCAAGACGAAGTGCTTTGTGATGTGATACCAATGCAAGCATGTCATTTGTTGTTAGGTAGACCTTGGCAATATGATAGGTCTACCAAACATGATGGGAGGACCAACCGATATTCACTTGAGAAGGATGGTCGAAAGGTCACTCTTTATCCTCTTTTGCCATTACAAGTGAATGAATTACATCAAAAGATGAGGGAGTTGAAGGAGAAGGGAAAGAAACCTGAAAGTGGTGAAAAGGAGGGGAAAACTGTGGGTGGGGCAGTAGGGATTTCCGGGACTGCCTCAACATCAAATGGGCAAGAAAACATGGTGATGTTGGCTAGAAAGAAGGAACTCTTCTTGGATTATGATGTGGACATGCCGATGCTTCTTTTGGCTCATTATTTTAATACTAACCCCACTAATTCTTCTATTTCTCCTTTGATTTCTTGTGTGTTGCAGGATTATGAAGATGTATTTCCCAAAGAACTCCCGCAAGGATTGCCCCCGCTTCGGGGAATTGAGCATCAAATTGACTTTGTGCCGGGCTCACAATTGCCAAATAAGCCGGCTTACAGAAGCAACCCTACGGACACCAAAGAATTGCAGCGTCAAGTTGAGGAACTCCTCAACAAAGGGTATATCAAGGAGAGCATGAGTCCGTGCGCGGTTCCTGTGCTACTGGTGCCTAAGAAAGACGGAACATGGCGTATGTGTGTGGACTGTCGAGCCATCAATAAGATTACGGTAAAATATCGTCACCCTATCCCTAGGTTAGATGATATGCTTGATGAATTGAATGGTTCGTGTTTATTTTCCAAGATTGATTTAAGGAGTGGCTATCACCAAATAAGAATGCAACCCGGTGATGAATGGAAAACCACCTTCAAGACTAAATTTGGTCTCTATGAATGGATGGTTATGCCATTCGGCCTAACAAATGCTCCAAGTACTTTCATGAGGCTAATGAATCATGTGATGAAGCCATTTATTGGAAAGTTTGTTGTTGTTTACTTTGATGATGTCTTGGTCTATAGTAAGTCAATTGATGAGCATGTGATGCATTTACAATGTGTGTTTGATGTCCTTAGAAAGGAAAGGTTGTATGCAAATCTGGAGAAGTGCTCTTTTGGTGTTAATGAAGTACTTTTCTTGGGTTTTGTTGTTAGTTCAAGAGGGGTTGAAGTGGATGAATCCAAGATAGATGCTATCAAAAATTGGCCAACCCCACAAACCATTAGTGAAGTAAGAAGCTTCCACGGGTTAGCTAGTTTTTATAGAAGGTTTGTCAAAGGATTCAGCACCATAGCCGCTCCTTTAACCGCGGTCATTCGAAAAGACCAACCCTTCAAGTGGGGTGAAGAGCAAGCTAAGGCTTTTGAAACCTTGAAAGCTATGCTCGTTTCCGCGCCTTTATTACAATTGCCCAACTTTGATAAGATATTCGAAGTTGAGTGCGATGCTAGTAAAGTGGGCATAGGGGCTGTTTTGATGCAAGATTTAAAACCCATTGCTTATTTTAGTGAAAAGCTCAAAGGAGCAACTCTAAACTACTCCACGTACGATCTAGAGTTGTATGCCTTGATTCGAGCTTTGGCCACTTGGCAGCACTATTTGTGGCCCAAGGAGTTCGTGATCCGAACGGACCATGAATCCTTGAAGCATCTTTGGGCACAAGACAAGCTTAACAAGCGGCATGCAAAATGGATTGAGTTTCTTGAAACCTTCCCTTATGTTATTCAATACAAAAAGGGTTAGGACAACGTAGTAGCCGATGCTTTGTCTAGAAAACATGTTCTTGTGTCAACATTATCTTCTAAATTAATTGGTTTTGAGAGTTTGAAAGAATTGTATCCCGAGGACCCTCACTTTGCTCCTATCTTTAGGGAATGCGAAGAAATGGGTAGGGACAAGTGGGATTCGTCTAGGGGTTCAAATCCTTATGCCAAGTTTGATGGATACTTGTTTAAAGGTAGACGATTGTGTGTACCCTCCAGTTCTTGGAGAGAGTTATTTGTGAGGGAAGCACACAATGGTGGTCTAATGGGTCACTTTGGGATCGAAAAGACCCTTGGAATATTGGAGGAGCAATTTTATTGGCCAAAAATACACAAGGATGTGGCCAAGATTTGTGGCCAATGCATAGATTGCAAAGGAGCCAAATCGCGGCTCCTACCTCATGGGTTGTACACCCCGCTGCCCACTCCTTTACGCCCTTGGCTTGACATATCTATGGATTTCGTGTTAGGGTTGCCTAGGACTAGACGAGGTCGGGACAGTATCTTTGTTGTGGTCGATCGGTTTTCTAAGATGGCACACTTTATTCCTTGCTTTAAATGTGATGATGCACCTAGTGTGGCCTCTTTGTTTGTTGATAATGTTGTCAAGTTGCATGGTGTTCCGAGGACCATTGTGAGTGATAGGGACTCTAAGTTCCTAAGTCACTTTTGGAAATCCATGTGGGGTAGGCTTGGAACCAAGTTGTTATTCTCTACATCTTGCCACCCACAAACTGATGGTCAAACGGAAGTAGTAAATAGGACTTTGGGTGCTATGCTACGTTCCATGGTAAAAGGAAAATTGACTTCTTGGGAGGAACACTTACCATTGATTGAGTTTGCATATAACCGTGTCATACACTCAAGTACGGGAATGACTCCCTTTGAGTGCATATATGGCCTCAACCCCCTTACCCCTTTGGATTTAACTCCTTTGCCTAGTGATGTTATGATTAGCTTAGATGGAAGCAAGCGGGCTGATTCGATGAAAAAGTTACATGAGAAGGTGCGGCTTCGACTTGAGAAGAAAAATCAAGACATTGCAAGGAGAGTCAACAAGGGGAGAAAGAAACTCATTCTTGAACCGGGAGATTGGGTGTGGGTTCACCTAAGAAAGGATAGGTTTCCGTCTCAAAGAAAGTCCAAATTGATGCAAAGAGGCGATGGTCCATTCCAAGTACTTGAGCGGATTAATGATAATGCCTACAAGATTGACCTTCCCCTGGAATACCAAGTGCACAACACTTTCAACGTGTGTGATCTTTCTCTAGTGGATGCGGTTGAGGATGACCAAATACTGAATTTGAGGTCAAATTCCTCTCAAGATGGAGAGGATGATACGGGTGTACAACGCTGTCCAATACGTTCTCGACCATTCACACGAAGCCAAGCTCGGGAGTTACAAAAACTACAAGCCATGATACGGGACAAATGGCCATCTTATCTTTTGATGACATTGTTGGAGGCCAACACATAGAGACTCAAGACTTGGTCACCTCGGGAAAACAAGAACATGCATGGAGGACCCGTTTTGAGTGCTACTTAAAGCAATCTCGCGTGTGGAAGATTGCTTGGAGAATTTAAGGTTGAGGACTCACGGTTTTGGACCCTAATTAAGGGTATTTTGGACATTACACATGGTGTATTTACACACCATGGCCGCCCCTCTCATTAAGGGCAAAGTGGTCTTTTGTCTTCTTTGTAATACACTATAAAAAGGCCCCCTTAGTCTTATTTTCATTAGTTTTCAGATTTTTGATAATGAAGAATTGAAAGAAATATTCTCTCTCTCTTTTGAGAGTGTAACTCCATTAGTTGTAGGACTTGGAAAAGTCACCCTTAGCATAGGGCTTGGAAAAGCCAATATTGATCTTTGCTTGGAAACGGTAGATCTTGAGGCGAGTTCGTTCCCTTGGCGGTCACCGTAAGAGTGTGGTGTTGCTATCGTAAGTTCTAAGGGTCTTTAGATTTAATATATCTTTGGGTTCTTGGGTCTTATATTAGTTTATGTCTCACTATCTATCTTTATTTTTCTTGCAAATCGTGGACTGTTTTGGGGTCTTTGTTGAATCCGAAACTTGTGTTATTGTTGTTCATCTTGTTCATCACGTTTTGTGGCTGTTTTGGGTGTCAAATACACCATTGTTATCTCGTATTGTTGTTGTTGTAGTGAATCCGAGAGTGGTCTCCATCTTGGTCCTCAAATCCTTAAGATTAGTGGACTGTTTTTGGAGTGTGTGTGGACTGTTTTGAGACAATTCTTGTGTTCCTTGGAATTCTTGTATCATTTGGTATCAAAGCCATCTTTGATTTTGTTCTAACAAGATCAATCTTGGGCTTGAGACTTGAAAACTACAAAAAAAAAAAAAGTTGAAATCTGAAAATTTCAGAAAATTGCAATCTGTCCATTGTTGTTGTCTTGGCCGAAATTGTGTTCTTGTGGTGTTCTTGGCCGAGATTTGTTCTTGAGTCTAGGTCTAGGAGTATTTTACTTGTCTTGTGTGTTTGTAGTGTTAGATTTGTTCCTCACTAACACTTTGAGTCGATCCAAACTTGAGCTTGAATTGTTAATATTATTGTTGTGAACAAGTGTGGCCGATTGGATGTTGTTGTTGTTCTAGCCTTGACCGAGTTGAAGGCCTTGTGTTGTGGTGGTGTTGTAGATCTTGAAAGGTTGTTGTTGTGTTCTTGATGTTCATCACCACCTTCATATATTGTTGAAGATAAAGTGAATGCTAAATCCAAAAAGTTGAAGGAAAAAGGTGTATTATTTGTTAGTCTTGAAAGACACTACAACCAACAAAGACCTATCAATCAAGTCTCAACCACTTTCCAACACTTTTCCATGATTTACGGATCCATGTTTTAAGGAGAAGTACAATAAAGTCAAGTCTTGAAAACTTGAAATTGAAAAGGGCTCCAAGACTTGTTTGAATTTCCCTCCTTAAACAAATTCCACCAAAGTCCAAATTGAAAAATTGACCAAGACTTGAAATTGGACAACAAAAGTTGTGTGGGGCCGAAACCAATACGTGACTGCCATGTCATCACGGCTACTGTTCACGCAATATTTCCGAGCTCAAAAATTTTAGATTCTTAGTTTCATCTTATTGTTTCATTAGTTTCATGTCTTGATTCTAGAATTAATTAACAACTAGTAATCACCTACTTAGTTGTAGATTAATTATTGAATCCGTTTCTTCGTGTCTTCGTTGTTTGTGTGCTTTTCTCATTTTTAACTCGTAGTAACTTCTTTGTCTCAAGTTCGTAAGTGAATTTTATTTTTGTGTCTTGAGTCGATCAAACAAGAATCTATTCCGGCCGCCAAGTAGAATTGACATCCTATTGACTACCGGAGTATAAGCAACTTTCAATATTCGCCGCTCCAATTGTGAGAATCACAAAGGTGAGTGTATACGAGTGTTGGTGAGGAGCTTTACTACTAATCTTGTTTGTTCATTTTGTAGGTTTAAAGGGTGATATAAGGGGAACATGTCTTCGATAGCCGGGGATTATTGTGACTACAACATGGGAGACTATGATTGTAGTGAAGGGTTTTATGGCTACGAAGTTGAGGGAGATTGCGGAGGCTATGAAAATAGCCATGATCGAGACTTGGGCAGATTTGAAAGTTACTGTTTTAAGGGAGAAAATGAGGTGAATGAAGTGCCTAGTGCTTATAGTAACTTTGGAGATGACGTAGGACCTCGTGATGGATCTTATGATGATGTTGGGGCATGTGAGGAGTCTTACACTTCTTACTCCGAACCTAGATTTGGTGTTAGGTATAACCCTTTTGTTTGCAAAGCCTATGAGAACTATGATGAGGGTACACGTGAGGAGTATGAAGATCCATATTCTCCACCTTGTAGTACTTCTTATCAAAGTCGATATAGTGTGAATGGTTATACTAGCTCTAGTGGAGGTTGTCCAATGAGAAGAAGAGGATATGCATCTCCAAAACTAAGGGGTACTCGTATGCCTTACAATGTAGATCCAAGAAGGAGTGTACACTCCGGAAAGGTGACTATTTGTGGGATACCGGGCTGCCTTATGGTGTTGAATGATAGGTACTATGGAAACTACATTTTTCCGTCCATGGTTGATCACTTGGGGTTATTGCGAGAACCTTTACTTGTTCCATACTACTTGGGCGAGTTCAAGGTTACCGAGAGGGTAAAAGTTGTCTTCTCCCAATTTGATTACCATGAGGAGGTGTGGTGCGATGTTTTCTCCTTAACCTACGGTCATATGAGCTTGGGTGCCGATTGGTTTGCACGACATCAAGTTCCTAACGTGAAAAATTGGCCTAATATTGTAAGAGACCGATGGGGAAATTGCCTCGAGACGTACATTCTGCACGGGCCGCAAAAAGAAGTTCCTACCTACTCCAATTCAAATTATTATGAGAGACAAAAGATTGAGAGGAGTAAGGGAGTGAAAGGTGGTAATCCGAGAGTGGAAAAAGGAGAGGTTGTGTTGAGCGAAGTGAGGGGATTACCACCAAACCGTGCTAACATTGGTTGTCCTTCCATTTCTAAGGACATTTGTGTAGGTACCAACATGGCAAGCGAAGGCGAACAATGCCAAAAGGAAGTTGCTGCCCAAGCTTGTGGAGGACCTTCACCTCACGGCAAGGAAGAGTCTACTCAAGATCTTAAAGGTAAAATAGCTAACTCTTACACTTTAGTGCATGTGAATGACAATTGTGTGGCTAGTAAGCCATTGAGTGTGAGTAGTAGCTTACTTATTTATGAGTCTAATGATTCCTTGCCTCTTGTTGATGATGTACATATTGAGAGTTTGGATACACTAGTTGATCCTATTGATGACGAAATTGACTCTTCTTGTAAGATCAATTTATGTCCACCTAGTGTTGAAGCTTATATGTTGAACGGAAGTACATCGTCTTGTGTAATTGGTGTTGATCAACTTGTTGGTGAAAATTGTTCCCCACTTGAGTATGTGTGTGATGTGCTTAATAGGACTCAAGTGAGTGAAGTATTTAAAAATGTTGGTCAACAAAGTGGGGGTGAACCCGAGATCTCTTCTTGGGGTAATCTTGTGTTTGGAACATCCTTGAAACTTGATATTGATCATTTAGAGTGCGAGGAACTTGCTTATTCCAAATCTGTCCGTGAGGTAGATCACACTCTCTTTAGGTGTAATGTCTTGTTTGAAGATGATTTAAACACTTCTAATGAACCTAGTGGTGAAAATGACGGTATAGCTTGCCTTGGAAGCTATAGCCTATATGCTAACCCACTATGGTGTGACAACATTCCTCCTAAAGAGGGAAATCTCTTCTTGGAAGATGAGAGTACTCTTAAGGGTAAGGAATGTGTAGTTGCGGAAGCTACTCCTTCTTCTACTTTGTGTGATTTCTTTGTTGAGAGTACTCATAGTGATTATTGGGAAACTAGTAGTGAGTACACACATGAGAGCACCCTAGTAGAAGTCGATTTGAGTGATACCTTTCTCTACTCTCTATTTGATTTGGATGATATGTATGTTATTGTAGAGAGTATGTCATTTAGTTTAGGTGTAGACCACGGGAAAGGGAAGTGTTGTCGAGACCCGTGTCTATGGCCACTTTTCCCATTTGACCCCAGTGCCAAATTTAGAAATGGTGATGTTGGTGCACCAAACTTGTTGCTTGGTCAACATGACAAGCAAAGTGTTACTTTTGATGTATCCTATAACCAAATCCTTTGCACATCTTTTATTGAGTTTTTAATATTCATTTCAAAGGATTCTTGGTTATATTGCAAATATGTGCAACCTTGGCATGTTGAGATGATTTGTAATGCTAACCCTAACCCTCATGCCATGAGGAATTTGTATTTGTTTGTCCTCTCTTCGGTTTTGCAAGGTTTGGATTCGAGGTCGAATCCTTTTCAAGAAGGGGAGGATGATACGGGACAAATGGCCATCTTATCTTTTGATGACATTGTTGGAGGCCAACACATAGAGACTCAAGACTTGGTCACCTCGGGAAAACAAGAACATGCATGGAGGACCCGTTTTGAGTGCTACTTAAAGCAATCTCGCGTGTGGAAGATTGCTTGGAGAATTTAAGGTTGATGATACGGGACAAATGGCCATCTTATCTTTTGATGACATTTTTGGAGGCCAACACATAGAGACTCAAGACTTGGTCACCTCGGGAAAACAAGAACATGCATGGAGGACCCGTTTTGAGTGCTACTTAAAGCAATCTCGCGTGTGGAAGATTGCTTGGAGAATTTAAGGTTGAGGACTCACGGTTTTGGACCCTAATTAAGGGTATTTTGGACATTACACATGGTGTATTTACACACCATGGCCGCCCCTCTCATTAAGGGCAAAGTGGTCTTTTGTCTTCTTTGTAATACACTATAAATAGGCCCCCTTAGTCTTATTTTCATTAGTTTTTCAGATTTTTGATAATGAAGAATTGAAAGAAATATCTTCTCTCTTTTGAGAGTGTACACACTTAGTGGTAGGACTTGGAAAAGTCATCTTTAGCATAGGGCTTGGAAAAGCCAATATTGATCTTTGTTTGGAAACGGTAGATCTTGAGGCGAGTTCATTCCCTTGGTGGTCACCGTAAGAGTGTGGTGTTGCTATCGTAAGTTCTAGGGGTCTTTAGATTTAATATATCTTTGGGTTCTTGGGTCTTATTGTAGTTTATGTCTCACTATCTATCTTTATTTTTCTTGCAAATCGTGGACTGTTTTGTGGTCTTTGTTGAATCCGAAACTTGTGTTATTGTTGTTCATCTTGTTCATCACGTTTTGTGGCTGTTTTGGGTGTCAAATACACCATTGTTATCTCGTATTGTTGTTGTTGTAGTGAATCCGAGAGTGGTCTCCATCTTGGTCCTCAAATCCTTAAGATTAGTGGACTGTTTTTGGAGTGTGTGTGGACTGTTTTGAGACAATTCTTGTGTTCCTTGGAATTCTCGTATCATTTGGTATCAGAGCATGGCTTGATCTTGTTCCTACAAGATCAATCTTGGGCTTGCTTGTTAGAAAATTCAAAAAAAAAAAGTGTTAAAAACTGAAAAATCAAAAAGAAGCAAATCTGTCCATTTTGTGTTCTTGGCCGAAATTGTGTTATTGTTGTGTCTTGGCCGAGATTTTTACTTGTTTTGTTGTTTCTAGTGTAAGTTTTCTTCATCTCTAACACTCTTTAGTCTAAATCTAAGTTTGAGCTTACATTGTTGGTGTTGTATACGTGAACTTGGACTTGGCCGATTTGTTGTTGAACATTGTTGTGGTGGACTGTTTTGGCCTTGTGGCTTTCATCTTGTTGTTGTTATAAGCTTGGCCACGTGTTATTGTTGTTAATTGGTGGATTGAGAACCATTTTGTTGAAGGTGTAGTTGTCTTGGCCAAGTGTTGGAGATATTGTTATTGTGGAATTTGGGAGTGGCCGTGTGAAAAATTGTTGGTGTTCTTGGAGATTATTGTTGTAGTTCTTGGTATTGTTGTTGTTGTTCTTGATGTTCATCACCACCTTCATATATTGTGGAAGATAAAGTGAATGTTAAATCTAAAAAGTTGAAGGAAAAGGGTGTATCATTTGTTAGTCTTGAAAGACACTACAACCAACAAAGACCTATCAATCAAGTCTCAACCACTTTCCAACACTTTTCCATGATTTACGGATCCATGTTTTAAGGAGAAGTACAATAAAGTCAAGTCTTGAAAACTTGAAATTGAAAAGGGCTCCAAGACTTGTTTGAATTTCCCTCCTTAAACAAATTCCACCAAAGTCCAAATTGAAAAATTGACCAAGACTTGAAATTGGACAACAAAAGTGTGTGGGACCGAAACCAATACGTGACTGCCATGTCATCACTGCTACTGTTCACGCAATATTTTCGAGCTCAAAATTTTAGATTCTTAGTTTCATCTTATTGTTTCATTAGTTTCATGTCTTGATTCTAGAATTAATTAACAACTAGTAATCACCTACTTAGTTGTAGATTAATTATTGAATCCGTTTCTTCGTGTCTTCGTTGTTTGTGTGCTTTTCTCATTTTTAACTCGTAGTAACTTCTTTGTTTCAAGTTCGTAAGTGAATTTTATTTTTGTGTCTTGAGTCGATCAAACAAGAATCTATTCCGGCCGCCAAGTAGAATTGACATCCTATTGACTACCGGAGTATAAGCAACTTTCAATATTCGCCGCTCCAATTGTGAGGATCACAAAGGTAAGTGTATACGAGTGTTGGTGAGGAGCTTTACTACTAATCTTGTTTGTTCATTTTGTAGGTTTAAAGGGTGATATAAGGGGAACATGTCTTCGATAGCCGGGGATTATTGTGACTACAACATGGGAGACTATGATTGTAGTGAAGGGTTTTATGGCTACGAAGTTGAGGGAGATTGCGGAGGCTATGAAAATAGCCATGATCGAGACTTGGGCAGATTTGAAAGTTACTGTTTTAAGGGAGAAAATGAGGTGAATGAAGTGCCTAGTGCTTATAGTAACTTTGGAGATGACGTAGGACCTCGTGATGGATCTTATGATGATGTTGGGGCATGTGAGGAGTCTTACACTTCTTACTCCGAACCTAGATTTGGTGTTAGATATAACCCTTTTGTTTGCAAAGCCTATGAGAACTATGATGAGGGTACACGTGAGGAGTATGAAGATCCATATTCTCCACCTTGTAGTACTTCTTATCAAAGTCGATATAGTGTGAATGGTTATACTAGCTCTAGTGGAGGTTGTCCAATGAGAAGAAGAGGATATGCATCTCCAAAACTAAGGGGTACTCGTATGCCTTACAATGTAGATCCAAGAAGGAGTGTACACTCCGGAAAGGTGACTATTTGTGGGATACCGGGCTGCCTTATGGTGTTGAATGATAGGTACTATGGAAACTACATTTTTCCGTCCATGGTTGATCACTTGGGGTTATTGCGAGAACCTTTACTTGTTCCATACTACTTGGGCGAGTTCAAGGTTACCGAGAGGGTAAAAGTTGTCTTCTCCCAATTTGATTACCATGAGGAGGTGTGGTGCGATGTTTTCTCCTTAACCTACGGTCATATGAGCTTGGGTGCCGATTGGTTTGCACGACATCAAGTTCCTAACGTGAAAAATTGGCCTAATATTGTAAGAGACCGATGGGGAAATTGCCTCGAGACGTACATTCTGCCCGGGCCGCAAAAAGAAGTTCCTACCTACTCCAATTCAAATTATTATGAGAGACAAAAGATTGAGAGGAGTAAGGGAGTGAAAGGTGGTAATCCGAGAGTGGAAAAAGGAGAGGTTGTGTTGAGCGAAGTGAGGGGATTACCACCAAACCGTGCTAACATTGGTTGTCCTTCCATTTCTAAGGACATTTGTGTAGGTACCAACATGGCAAGCGAAGGCGAACAATGCCAAAAGGAAGTTGCTGCCCAAGCTTGTGGAGGACCTTCACCTCACGGCAAGGAAGAGTCTACTCAAGATCTTAAAGGTAAAATAGCTAACTCTTACACTTTAGTGCATGTGAATGACAATTGTGTGGCTAGTAAGCCATTGAGTGTGAGTAGTAGCTTACTTATTTATGAGTCTAATGATTCCTTGCCTCTTGTTGATGATGTACATATTGAGAGTTTGGATACACTAGTTGATCCTATTGATGACGAAATTGACTCTTCTTGTAAGATCAATTTATGTCCACCTAGTGTTGAAGCTTATATGTTGAACGGAAGTACATCGTCTTGTGTAATTGGTGTTGATCAACTTGTTGGTGAAAATTGTTCCCCACTTGAGTATGTGTGTGATGTGCTTAATAGGACTCAAGTGAGTGAAGTATTTAAAAATGTTGGTCAACAAAGTGGGGGTGAACCCGAGATCTCTTCTTGGGGTAATCTTGTGTTTGGAACATCCTTGAAACTTGATATTGATCATTTAGAGTGCGAGGAACTTGCTTATTCCAAATCTGTCCGTGAGGTAGATCACACTCTCTTTAGGTGTAATGTCTTGTTTGAAGATGATTTAAACACTTCTAATGAACCTAGTGGTGAAAATGACGGTATAGCTTGCCTTGGAAGCTATAGCCTATATGCTAACCCACTATGGTGTGACAACATTCCTCCTAAAGAGGGAAATCTCTTCTTGGAAGATGAGAGTACTCTTAAGGGTAAGGAATGTGTAGTTGCGGAAGCTACTCCTTCTTCTACTTTGTGTGATTTCTTTGTTGAGAGTACTCATAGTGATTATTGGGAAACTAGTAGTGAGTACACACATGAGAGCACCTTAGTAGAAGTCGATTTGAGTGATACCTTTCTCTACTCTCTATTTGATTTGGATGATATGTATGTTATTGTAGAGAGTATGTCATTTAGTTTAGGTGTAGACCACGAGAAAGGGAAGTGTTGTCGAGACCCGTGTCTATGGCCACTTTTCCCATTTGACCCCGGTGCCAAATTTAGAAATGGTGATGTTGGTGCACCAAACTTGTTGCTTGGTCAACATGACAAGCAAAGTGTTACTTTTGATGTATCCTATAACCAAATCCTTTGCACATCTTTTATTGAGTTTTTAATATTCATTTCAAAGGATTCTTGGTTATATTGCAAATATGTGCAACCTTGGCATGTTGAGATGATTTGTAATGCTAACCCTAACCCTCATGCCATGAGGAATTTGTATTTGTTTGTCCTCTCTTCGGTTTTGCAAGGTTTGGATTCGAGGTCGAATCCTTTTCAAGAAGGGGAGGATGATACGGGACAAATGGCCATCTTATCTTTTGATGACATTTTTGGAGGCCAACACATAGAGACTCAAGACTTGGTCACCTCGGGAAAACAAGAACATGCATGGAGGACCCGTTTTGAGTGCTACTTAAAGCAATCTCGCGTGTGGAAGATTGCTTGGAGAATTTAAGGTTGAGGACTCACGGTTTTGGACCCTAATTAAGGGTATTTTGGACATTACACATGGTGTATTTACACACCATGGCCGCCCCTCTCATTAAGGGCAAAGTGGTCTTTTGTCTTCTTTGTAATACACTATAAATAGGCCCCCTTAGTCTTATTTTCATTAGTTTTTCAGATTTTTGATAATGAAGAATTGAAAGAAATATCTTCTCTCTTTTGAGAGTGTACACACTTAGTGGTAGGACTTGGAAAAGTCATCTTTAGCATAGGGCTTGGAAAAGCCAATATTGATCTTTGTTTGGAAACGGTAGATCTTGAGGCGAGTTCATTCCCTTGGTGGTCACCGTAAGAGTGTGGTGTTGCTATCGTAAGTTCTAGGGGTCTTTAGATTTAATATATCTTTGGGTTCTTGGGTCTTATTGTAGTTTATGTCTCACTATCTATCTTTATTTTGCTTGCAAATCGTGGACTGTTTTGTGGTCTTTGTTGAATCCGAAACTTGTGTTATTGTTGTTCATCTTGTTCATCACGTTTTGTGGCTGTTTTGGGTGTCAAATACACCATTGTTATCTCGTATTGTTGTTGTTGTAGTGAATCCGAGAGTGGTCTCCATCTTGGTCCTCAAATCCTTAAGATTAGTGGACTGTTTTTGGAGTGTGTGTGGACTGTTTTGAGACAATTCTTGTGTTCCTTGGAATTCTCGTATCAGTTGAGGACTCACGGTTTTGGACCCTAATTAAGGGTATTTTGGACATTACACATGGTGTATTTACACACCATGGCCGCCCCTCTCATTAAGGGCAAAGTGGTCTTTTGTCTTCTTTGTAATACACTATAAAAAGGCCCCCTTAGTCTTATTTTCATTAGTTTTCAGATTTTTGATAATGAAGAATTGAAAGAAATATTCTCTCTCTCTTTTGAGAGTGTAACTCCATTAGTTGTAGGACTTGGAAAAGTCACCCTTAGCATAGGGCTTGGAAAAGCCAATATTGATCTTTGCTTGGAAACGGTAGATCTTGAGGCGAGTTCGTTCCCTTGGCGGTCACCGTAAGAGTGTGGTGTTGCTATCGTAAGTTCTAAGGGTCTTTAGATTTAATATATCTTTGGGTTCTTGGGTCTTATATTAGTTTATGTCTCACTATCTATCTTTATTTTTCTTGCAAATCGTGGACTGTTTTGGGGTCTTTGTTGAATCCGAAACTTGTGTTATTGTTGTTCATCTTGTTCATCACGTTTTGTGGCTGTTTTGGGTGTCAAATACACCATTGTTATCTCGTATTGTTGTTGTTGTAGTGAATCCGAGAGTGGTCTCCATCTTGGTCCTCAAATCCTTAAGATTAGTGGACTGTTTTTGGAGTGTGTGTGGACTGTTTTGAGACAATTCTTGTGTTCCTTGGAATTCTTGTATCAAGCCATATTCATGCAAATGGCTGCGTGTGAGTTGGTACTTGATCCGCCAAAGAGCTTCAACGTTTTTAAGTGTGAAAATGAACCTTGAAGTATAATAAACTACACTCTAAGTGATACGGGACAAATGGCCATCTTATCTTTTGATGACATTGTTGGAGGCCAACACATAGAGACTCAAGACTTGGTCACCTCGGGAAAACAAGAACATGCATGGAGGACCCGTTTTGAGTGCTACTTAAAGCAATCTCGCGTGTGGAAGATTGCTTGGAGAATTTAAGGTTGAGGACTCACGGTTTTGGACCCTAATTAAGGGTATTTTGGACATTACACATGGTGTATTTACACACCATGGCCGCCCCTCTCATTAAGGGCAAAGTGGTCTTTTGTCTTCTTTGTAATACACTATAAAAAGGCCCCCTTAGTCTTATTTTCATTAGTTTTCAGATTTTAGAAAGATGAAGTATTGAAAGGAAATATCTTCTCTCTTTTGAGAGTGTACCCACTTAGTGGTAGGACTTGGAAAAGTCATCTTTAGCATAGGGCTTGGAAAAGCCAATATTGATGCTTGCTTGGAAACGGTAGATCTTGAGGCGAGTTCATTCCCTTGGTGGTCACCGTAAGAGTGTGGTGTTGTTGTTACATTCATTAGGGGTTTTTGAGTTTGATATACTCTTTAGTTCCTAATCTTTGTAATAATCTATGTCTCACTATCTATCTTTACCTTTCTTGCAATTGTGTTAGTGTTTGTATCTTGTAATCGTTTGTTCTTGTTGAATCCGAATCTTGTGTTCATTGTGTTCATCTTGTTCTTGTTGTATTGCTGCTGTTTTGGTGTTAAAACACCTTGTCAACTCGTGATACTTGTGTTGTTGTTGTTGGCCGAAACTAGCTCTAAGAGGGGTCCTCGGATTCCTCTTGATTTGTGGACTGTTTTGAGCCTTTTCTTGTGTTCCCTTGTGTTTCTTGTATCATTTGGTATCAAAGCATGGCTTGATCTTGTTCCTACAAGATCAATCTTGGGCTTGCTTGTTAGAAAATAAACAAAAAAAAAAAAAAAAAAAAATGTTGAAAAGCTGAAAATTTCAGAAAAATTGCAATCTGTCCGTGTTTGTGTTCTTGGCCAAAATCGTGTTCTTGTTGTGTCTTGGCCGAGATTTGTTGTTGTATGTCTAGATCTAATAGTGTTCTTGTTTGTTTTGTTGTTCCTAGTGTTAGTTTTCTTGTCCACTAACACTTTGAGTCTAGATCTAAACTTGAGCTTGAACTTGTTGAAAGGTTGTTGTGAACATAAGCTTGGCCCTTGTGGTGGACTGTTTTGGCCTTGTGGTTTTCATCTTGTTGTTGTTATAAGCTTGGCCACGTGATATTGTTGTTAATTGGTGGATTGAAAACCCTTTTGTTGAAGTTGTAGTTGTCTTGGCCAAGTGTTGGAGATATTGTTATTGTGGATTGGAGTTGGCCGTGTGAAAAATTGTTGGTGTTCTTGAAGATTATTGTTGTAGTTCTTGTTGTTGTTGTTGTTGTTCTTGATGTTCATCACCACCTTCATATATTGTTGAAGATAAAGTGAATGCTAAATCCAAAAAGTTGAAGGAAAAAGGTGTATTATTTGTTAGTCTTGAAAGACACTACAACCAACAAAGACCTATCAATCAAGTCTCAACCACTTTCCAACACTTTTCCATGATTTACGGATCCATGTTTTAAGGAGAAGTACAATAAATTCAAGTCTTGAAAACTTGAAATTGAAAAGGGCTCCAAGACTTGTTTGAATTTCCCTCCTTAAACAAATTCCACCAAAGTCCAAATTGAAAAATTGACCAAGACTTGAAATTGGACAACAAAAGTTGTGTGGGGCCGAAACCAATACGTGACTGCCATGTCATCACGGCTACTGTTCACGCAATATTTCCGAGCTCAAAAAATTTTAGATTCTTAGTTTCATCTTATTGTTTCATTAGTTTCATGTCTTGATTCTAGAATTAATTAACAACTAGTAATCACCTACTTAGTTGTAGATTAATTATTGAATCCGTTTCTTCGTGTCTTCGTTGTTTGTGTGCTTTTCTCATTTTTAACTCGTAGTAACTTCTTTGTCTCAAGTTCGTAAGTGAATTTTATTTTTGTGTCTTGAGTCGATCAAACAAGAATCTATTCCGGCCGCCAAGTAGAATTGACATCCTATTGACTACCGGAGTATAAGCAACTTTCAATATTCGCCGCTCCAATTGTGAGAATCACAAAGGTGAGTGTATACGAGTGTTGGTGAGGAGCTTTACTACTAATCTTGTTTGTTCATTTTGTAGGTTTAAAGGGTGATATAAGGGGAACATGTCTTCGATAGCCGGGGATTATTGTGACTACAACATGGGAGACTATGATTGTAGTGAAGGGTTTTATGGCTACGAAGTTGAGGGAGATTGCGGAGGCTATGAAAATAGCCATACTCGAGACTTGGGCAGATTTGAAAGTTACTGTTTTAAGGGAGAAAATGAGGTGAATGAAGTGCCTAGTGCTTATGGTAACTTTGGAGATGATGTAGGGCCTAGTGATGGATCTTGTGATGATGTTGGGGCATGTGAGGAGTCTTACACTTCTTACTCCGAACCTAGATTTGGTGTTAGGTATAACCCTTTTGTTTGCAAAGCTTATGAGAGCTATGATGAGGGTACACGTGAGGAGTATGAAGATCCATATTCTCCCCCTTGTAGTACTTCTTATCAAAGTCGATATAGTGTGAATGGTTATACTAGCTCTAGCGGAGGTTGTCCAATGAGAAGAAGAGGATATGCATCTCCAAAACTAAGGGGTACTCGTATGCCTTACAATGTAGATCCAAGAAGGAGTGTACACTCCGGAAAGGTGACTATTTGTGGGATACCGGGCTGCCTTATGGTGTTGAATGATAGGTACTATGGAAACTACATTTTTCCGTCCATGGTTGATCACTTGGGGTTATTGCGAGAACCTTTACTTGTTCCATACTACTTGGGCGAGTTCAAGGTTACCGAGAGGGTAAAAGTTGTCTTCTCCCAATTTGATTACCATGAGGAGGTGTGGTGCGATGTTTTCTCCTTAACCTACGGTCATATGAGCTTGGGTGCCGATTGGTTTGCACGACATCAAGTTCCTAACGTGAAAAATTGGCCTAATATTGTAAGAGACCGATGGGGAAATTGCCTCGAGACGTACATTCTGCCCGGGCCGCAAAAAGAAGTTCCTACCTACTCCAATTCAAATTATTATGAGAGACAAAAGATTGAGAGGAGTAAGGGAGTGAAAGGTGGTAATCCGAGAGTGGAAAAAGGAGAGGTTGTGTTGAGCGAAGTGAGGGGATTACCACCAAACCGTGCTAACATTGGTTGTCCTTCCATTTCTAAGGACATTTGTGTAGGTACCAACATGGCAAGCGAAGGCGAACAATGCCAAAAGGAAGTTGCTGCCCAAGCTTGTGGAGGACCTTCACCTCACGGCAAGGAAGAGTCTACTCAAGATCTTAAAGGTAAAATAGCTAACTCTTACACTTTAGTGCATGTGAATGACAATTGTGTGGCTAGTAAGCCATTGAGTGTGAGTAGTAGCTTACTTATTTATGAGTCTAATGATTCCTTGCCTCTTGTTGATGATGTACATATTGAGAGTGTGGATACACTAGTTGATCCTATTGATGACGAAATTGACTCTTCTTGTAAGATCAATTTATGTCCACCTAGTGTTGAAGCTTATATGTTGAACGGAAGTACATCGTCTTGTGTAATTGGTGTTGATCAACTTGTTGGTGAAAATTGTTCCCCACTTGAGTATGTGTGTGATGTGCTTAATAGGACTCAAGTGAGTGAAGTATTTAAAAATGTTGGTCAACAAAGTGGGGGTGAACCCGAGATCTCTTCTTGGGGTAATCTTGTGTTTGGAACATCCTTGAAACTTGATATTGATCATTTAGAGTGCGAGGAACTTGCTTATTCCAAATCTGTCCGTGAGGTAGATCACACTCTCTTTAGGTGTAATGTCTTGTTTGAAGATGATTTAAACACTTCTAATGAACCTAGTGGTGAAAATGACGGTATAGCTTGCCTTGGAAGCTATAGCCTATATGCTAACCCACTATGGTGTGACAACATTCCTCCTAAAGAGGGAAATCTCTTCTTGGAAGATGAGAGTACTCTTAAGGGTAAGGAATGTGTAGTTGCGGAAGCTACTCCTTCTTCTACTTTGTGTGATTTCTTTGTTGAGAGTACTCATAGTGATTATTGGGAAACTAGTAGTGAGTACACACATGAGAGCACCCTAGTAGAAGTCGATTTGAGTGATACCTTTCTCTACTCTCTATTTGATTTGGATGATATGTATGTTATTGTAGAGAGTATGTCATTTAGTTTAGGTGTAGACCACGGGAAAGGGAAGTGTTGTCGAGACCCGTGTCTATGGCCACTTTTCCCATTTGACCCCGGTGCCAAATTTAGAAATGGTGATGTTGGTGCACCAAACTTGTTGCTTGGTCAACATGACAAGCAAAGTGTTACTTCTGATGTATCCTATAACCAAATCCTTTGCACATCTTTTATTGAGTTTTTAATATTCATTTCAAAGGATTCTTGGTTATATTGCAAATATGTGCAACCTTGGCATGTTGAGATGATTTGTAATGCTAACCCTAACCCTCATGCCATGAGGAATTTGTATTTGTTTGTCCTCTCTTCGGTTTTGCAAGGTTTGGATTCGAGGTCGAATCCTTTTCAAGAAGGGGAGGATGATACGGGACAAATGGCCATCTTATCTTTTGATGACATTGTTGGAGGCCAACACATAGAGACTCAAGACTTGGTCACCTCGGGAAAACAAGAACATGCATGGAGGACCCGTTTTGAGTGCTACTTAAAGCAATCTCGCGTGTGGAAGATTGCTTGGAGAATTTAAGGTTGAGGACTCACGGTTTTGGACCCTAATTAAGGGTATTTTGGACATTACACATGGTGTATTTACACACCATGGCCGCCCCTCTCATTAAGGGCAAAGTGGTCTTTTGTCTTCTTTGTAATACACTATAAAAAGGCCCCCTTAGTCTTATTTTCATTAGTTTTCAGATTTTAGAAAGATGAAGTATTGAAAGGAAATATCTTCTCTCTTTTGAGAGTGTACCCACTTAGTGGTAGGACTTGGAAAAGTCATCTTTAGCATAGGGCTTGGAAAAGCCAATATTGATGCTTGCTTGGAAACGGTAGATCTTGAGGCGAGTTCATTCCCTTGGTGGTCACCGTAAGAGTGTGGTGTTGTTGTTACATTCATTAGGGGTTTTTGAGTTTGATATACTCTTTAGTTCCTAATCTTTGTAATAATCTATGTCTCACTATCTATCTTTACCTTTCTTGCAATTGTGTTAGTGTTTGTATCTTGTAATCGTTTGTTCTTGTTGAATCCGAATCTTGTGTTCATTGTGTTCATCTTGTTCTTGTTGTATTGCTGCTGTTTTGGTGTTAAAACACCTTGTCAACTCGTGATACTTGTGTTGTTGTTGTTGGCCGAAACTAGCTCTAAGAGGGGTCCTCGGATTCCTCTTGATTTGTGGACTGTTTTGAGCCTTTTCTTGTGTTCCCTTGTGTTTCTTGTATCACTAAGGGCACCCCATGACTGAAGGGTAGGAAGGTCATTTTTCCTTTATTTTGTGTGTAATATAAATAGATGCTATTAGGGTTATTTTCAGCACTTAGTTCATTCTTCATATTTCACAACAACAAGTCTTGTAACATTGAATATTTCTCTCTCTCTTGTTCTTGAGAGTAGAACCTGAAATCTGTCCAACAAGTGTCTACACTTGTGTTGTTTCTTGGCTAGAAACTTGAGATCTTGAGGTTCATGAGTTCCTCTTGGTCTAAGTAAGAACTTGGTACTGAAATCTTTTGGTCTTAGGGTCCTATCTTCAAGTTAGGGTTCATAGATTCTACGATATCTTTGTGTCAAGTTACTATCTTTCATTTTGTACTCTTGAAACTTTGTAGTAACTTAGTGAAGCCGTGTGGGGCTGATTTTCGATTCACTATAGTTACTACCATTTGTTGTTCTTGTTGTTAACATTGTACTCTTGTAATCTATCATCTTGTGTTGTTGAACCATTGTTTAATGTTATTGTTATCTTCTTGTTCTCCTTGTGTAGCTACTGTTTTGGTGTTGGTATTTCTTCAAAATTTCGTGATTGTTGTTGTCTTCACATATTGGAGTTGTTATCTTCAAGCTCTCGGAATTGTAGTGTGTTTGGACTGATTTTGTGGCAGATTTGATACGCTCCAAGTTAGTAGTGTATCATTAAGGGCATGATGGACTCTTTACACTACAAAATAACACTTAAGAGGCGCCTTTCTTAAAACCCTCATTAAGGACATTTTAGTCATTGTCTTGTATAAGTATAAATAGACCCTTTAGCTTTTTTATTTTCCTTAGACTTTGATGAAATTATTAAGAGATACTCTTTTGTAGCTATTGTTCTTTACCTAAACCCAAAGGAAACACTCTTCCTAAAGTACACCTTTCTAGCCAAATTATCCAAAACAAGTGAAACCCTAACTTCAAATGTTCTTGGACCAATTTTCAGATTCTAAGAGCTAAAACTAGAGACTTAAAACTACAATATAAGAGTAATATCCAATTTCATCAAAGTCTAATGAAAAATAAGCCTAAGGAGTCTATTTATTCTTATTACATTAAAGACCAAAATACCCTTAATGAAAAGGGGCTCCTATGGAGTGTAAAGAAAAAGCATAAAAAGACCATTACACCCTTAATGAATGGGTGATCATGTAGTATTTTGATGTGTTCTTCTTCACACTTCAACATATGACTTTCCTTGAGTCCTTTTGGTCTTCACAATTATTCTTCAACACTTGGACCTCTCGGGCATCTCATCAAGGCAAGCTTCCAAGCAACCTTCCATACATGGGATTGTTCTATTGTGGGCTTAAAATGGGTCCCCCATGCGTGCTCCCGTGCCCTCAATGTGACCACAAATGGGTTCTTCTTGTGGTGGCCTCGCAGGATGTCTTCAAAAGCTAAGGTGGCCATTTGACTTGTATCATCCTCCCCTTCTTGAAAAGGATTCGACCTCGAATCCAAACCTTGCAAACCCAAAGAGAGGACAAAGATACTCTCCCGACCTCGTCTAGTCCTAGGCAACCCTAACACAAAATCCTTAGATATGTCAAGCTAAGGGCGTAAAGGAGTGGGCAGCGGGGTGTACAACCCATGAGGTAGGAGCCGCGATTTGGCTCCTTTGCAATCTATGCATTGGCCACAAATCTTGGCCACATTCTTGTGCATTTTTGGCCAATAAAATTGCTCCTCCAGTATTCCAAGGGTCTTTTCGATCCCAAAGTGCCTCATTAGACCGCCATTGTGTGCTTCCCTCACAAATAACTCTCTCCAAGAACTGGAGGGTACATACAATCGTCTACCTTTAAATAAGTATCCATCAAACTTGGCATATGGATTTGAACCCCTAGATGAATCCCACTTGTCCCTACCCATTTCTTTGTATTCCCTAAAGATAGGAGCAAAGTGAGGGTCCTCGGGATACAATTCTTTCAAACTCTCAAAACCCATTAATTTTGAAGATAATGTTGACACAAGAACATGTTTTCTAGACAAAGCATCGGCTACTACGTTGTCCTTACCCTTTTTGTATTGAATAACATAAGGGAAGGTTTCAAGAAACTCAATCCATTTTGCATGCCGCTTGTTAAGCTTGTCTTGTGCCCGAAGATGCTTCAAGGATTCATGGTCCGTTCGGATCACGAACTCCTTGGGCCACAAATAGTGCTGCCAAGTGGCCAAAGCTCGAATCAAGGCATACAACTCTAGATCGTACGTGGAGTAGTTTAGAGTTGCTCCTTTGAGCTTTTCACTAAAATAAGCAATGGGTTTTAAATCTTGCATCAAAACAGCCCCTATGCCCACTTTACTAGCATCGCACTCAACTTCGAATGTCTTATCAATGTTGAGCAATTGTAATAAAGGTGCGGAAACGAGCATAGCTTTTAAGGTTTCAAAAGCCTTAGCTTGCTCTTCACCCCACTTGAAGGGTTGGTCTTTTTGAATGATCGCGGTCAAAGGAGCGGCTATGGTACTGAATCCTTTGACAAACCTTCTATAAAAACTAGCTAACCCGTGGAAGCTTCTTACTTCGCTAATGGTTTGCGGGGTTGGCCAATTTTTGATAGCATCTATCTTGGATTCATCCACTTCGACCCTCTTGAACTAACAACAAAACCCAAGAAAATAACTTCATTAACAGCAAAAGAGCACTTCTCCAGATTTGCATACAACCTTTCCTTTCTAAGGACATCAAACACACATTGTAAATGCACACATGCTCATCAATAGACTTACTATAGACCAAGACATCATCAAAGTAAACAACAACAAACTTTCCAATAAATGGCTTCATCACATGATTCATTAGCCTCATGAAAGTACTTGGAGCATTTATTAGGCCAAATGGCATAACCATCCATTCATAGAGACCAAATTTGTCTTGAAGGCGGTTTTTTATTCATCACCGGGTTGCATTCTTATTTGGTGATAGCCACTCCTTAAATCAATCTTGGAAAATAAACACGAACCATTCAATTCATCAAGCATATCATCTAACCTAGGGATAGGGTGACGATATTTTACCGTAATCTTATTGATGGCTCGGCAGTCCACACACATACGCCATGTTCCATCTTTCTTAGGCACCAGTAGCACCGGAACCGCGCACGGACTCATGTTCTCCTTGATATACCCTTTGTTGAGGAGTTCCTCAACTTGACGCTGCAATTCTTTGGTATCCGTAGGGTTGCTTCTGTAAGCCGGCTTATTTGGCAATTGTGAGCCCGACACAAAGTCAATTTGATGCTCAATTCCCCGAAGCGGGGGCAATCCTTGTGGAAGTTCTTTGGGAAATACATCTTCATAATCCTGCAACACACAAGAAATCAAAGGAGAAATAGAAGAATTAATGGGGTTAGTATTAAAACAATAAGCCAAAAGAAGCATAGGCATGTCCACATCATAATCCAAGAAGAGTTCCTTCTTTCTAGCCAACATCACCATGTTTTCTTGCCCATTTGACGTTGAGGCAGTCCCGGAAATCCCTATTGCCCCACCCACGGTTTTCCACTCCTTTTCACCATTTTCGGATTTCTTTCCCTTCTCCTTCAACTCCCTCATCTTTTGATGTAATTCATTCACTTGTGATGGCAAAAGAGGAGAAAGAGTAACCTTTCGACCATCCTTCTCAAGTGAATATCGGTTGGTCCTCCCATCATGTTTGGTAGACCTATCATATTGCCAAGGTCTACCTAACAACAAATGACATGCTTGCATTGGTATCACATCACAAAGCACTTCGTCTTGGTAGTTCCCTACCTTAAATCGTATCACACATTGCCTCATGACCTTCAATTCACCGCATTCATTCAACCATTGCAACTTGTAAGGGCTAGTATGAAGTGTAGTTGGTAATTTCAGAAAGTTCACCATAGCGACACTAACGACATTCGCACAACTACCACTATCAATCACCAAAGTGCACACATTCCCCTTCACAAGGCATTTAGTATGGAATAGATTTTCCCTTTGGCTAGGGTCGTCTATTGCCTTACTAATCATAGCACGTTTACTACAAAGTTTGGAACAACACACTCCCCTTCTTGTGGGTAAATAACTTTACCATCATCATCATCATCATCAAGTGGCCTATTTCCAGTTTCCTCTCCATCTTGAGGCTCGGCCTCATCCTCCTCTTTTTCAAGACCTACCTCCTCACCAAGGTAATACAATCTCCCTTCCCGCAGTATCACGTTGCGTCGATTTGGACATTCATTGGATTTATGTCCCCAACCTTGGCACTTGAAACATTGGAATCCTTTTGGGTTTGGATACTTGTGAACTTCTTGTTTTAGAGGAATTTTGTGGACTGTTTTGGGCTCGGGCAGCCTTGTAGTGGTGGGTTGGTCCTTGTTTTTGGGCCAACCCGAAGAGGATTGAACCACGTCCTTGCTTCTAGGCCAACCCGAGATGGATTGTCCCCTTGCCTTGAGAGACGACCTCTCTTTAAGCTCCCTTTTAATCTCAAGAGCCGTTTGGAAAATACCTTCAACGGTATCAAATTTGTGAAGTGTCAAATGAGTGGAGATCTTTTTGTTCAACCCACACTTGAATCGGATGATGTCATGACTGATTTGTTACCCACGATGATCAAGCTTCAACATGATTTGTTGAAACTCATCATAATATGCCATCACACTTTTATTGCCTTGACGCAAGTTGTACAATCTAGCAAGCAATTCATGGCGATAACTCTCGGGAAGGTACCGTTGCCTCATCAAGTACCTTAACTGAAACCAAGGTGGTGGCTGCCCATCAACTAATTCATCACCAAAACGCTTGACGTACTCCCACCAAGTGTTGGCATAACCCTCAAAATGAGCTATGGCATAACAACTTTTCTTTTCTTCCGAGATATCATTAACTTGAAAAACTTTGTCACAAGCTGATTCCCATGCTAAGTAGGCCTCGGTGTCACTTTCACCCTTAAAGATAGGTAAGCTCAATTTGATGGTATTGATGCCTACGTCTCTTTCTTGGTGTCGATTTCCCCTTTCTGCATACCCTCGGTACCTCCTTGGATCAACACGGCCCCTTCTTAGCTCCTCCTCTCTCATGTAAGCATCATCAAAGGCTCCATATCCATCATACTCCTCTCTACCATGTTCCTCAAAGTGAGCTGGTCGGTTTTGGTGAATTGGAATCTGATTTGGAGGCATTGGGATTTGTGGAGGTGGTGGTCTTTGATTTGGTGGAGTTTGGTAAGGTACGTTCAGATTTTGTGGATGTAATGGATGGCTACATCCTTCTTGTGGAATTGGAGGAGTTTGGGAATGGCGTGGTCTATTCGTTTCTTGGTTTGGAGGGAAAGTAGTGGTATGATTTGTGGCATTTAGTGGGGCTAGAGGTGGATTCATTATTTGGTGCAATGTTTGATACGGGACAAATGGCCTACTTATCTGTTGATGACATTTTTGGAGGCCAACACCTAGAGACTCAAGACTTGGTCACCTCGAGAAAACAAGAACATGCATGGAGGACCCGTTTTGAGCATAACTTAAAGCAATCTCGCGTGTGGAAGATTGCTTGGAGAATTTAAGGTTGAGGACTCACGGTTTTGGGCCTTAATTAAGGGTATTTTGGACATTACACATGGTGTATTTACACACCATGGCCGCCCCTCTCATTAAGGGCAAAGTGGTCTTTTGTCTTCATTTGTAATATAGTATAAATAGGCCCCCTTAGTCTTATTTTCACTTAGTTTTTGGAGAATGAAGAATTGAAAACATATTCTCTCTCTTTTGAGAGTGTAACACACTTAGTGGTAGGACTTGGAAAAGTCATCTTTAGCATAGGGCTTGGAAAAGCCAATATTGATCGTTGTTTGGAAACGGTAGATCTTGAGGCGAGTCATTCCCTTGGTGGTCACCGTAAGAGTGTGGTGTTGCTATCGTAAGTTCTACGGGTCCTTAGATTTAATATATCTTTGGGTTCTTGGGTCTTATTGTAGTTTATGTCTCACTATCTATCTCTACATTATCTTGTTGCCGTGTGTTTGTTGTTTTCTTAATAATAATGTTATTGTTCTTCATGTTCTTCATTCTCGTGTTGTTAATCTAGTGTGTTGTCCGCTGAAAATAGGTGTTAATCACCTCATTACATTGTGTTCTTGTTGTAGATCTTGAATCCGAGAGGGGTCATTCAAAGGGTCCTCGGTTCTAATGATACGAGAAAAACAACGGAAACACAAAACAAACACTCAAAACAGTCCACAAGTTCAAGAGAACCGAGGACCCTTTGAATGACCCCTCTCGGATTCAAGATCTACAACAAGAACACAATGTAATGAGGTGATTAACACCTATTTTCAGCGGACAACACACTAGATTAACAACACGAGAATGAAGAACATGAAGAACAATAACAATATTATTAAGAGACAACAAACACACGGCTACAAGATAATGTAGAGATAGATAGTGAGACATAAACTACAATAAGACCCAAGAACCCAAAGATATATTAAATCTAAGGACCCGTAGAACTTACGATAGCAACACCACACTCTTACGGTGACCACCAAGGGAATGACTCGCCTCAAGATCTACCGTTTCCAAACAAAGATCAATATTGGCTTTTCCAAGCCCTATGCTAAAGATGACTTTTCCAAGTCCTACCACTAAGTGTGTTACACTCTCAAAAGAGAGAGAATATGTTTTCAATTCTTCATTCTCGTGTTGTTAATCTAGTGTGTTGTCCGCTGAAAATAGGTGTTAATCACCTCATTACATTGTGTTCTTGTTGTAGATCTTGAATCCGAGAGGGGTCATTCAAAGGGTCCTCGGTTCTCTTGAACTTGTGGACTGTTTTGAGTGTTTGTTGTGTGTTTCCGTTGTTTTTCTCGTATCATTTGGTATCAAAGCATGGCTTGATCTTGTTCCTACAAGATCAATCTTGGGCTTGCTTGTTAGAAAATAAACAAAAAAAAAAAAAAAAAAAAAATTGTTGAAAAGCTGAAAATTTCAGAAAAATTGCAATCTGTCCGTGTTTGTGTTCTTGGCCAAAATCGTGTTCTTGTTGTGTCTTGGCCGAGATTTGTTGTTGTATGTCTAGATCTAATAGTGTTCTTGTTTGTTTTGTTGTTCCTAGTGTTAGTTTTCTTGTCCACTAACACTTTGAGTCTAGATCTAAACTTGAGCTTGAACTTGTTGAAAGGTTGTTGTGAACATAAGCTTGGCCATTGTGGTGGACTGTTTTGGCCTTGTGGTTTTCATCTTGTTGTTGTTATAAGCTTGGCCACGTGATATTGTTGTTAATTGGTGGATTGAAAACCATTTTGTTGAAGTTGTAGTTGTCTTGGCCAAGTGTTGGAGATATTGTTATTGTGGATTGGAGTTGGCCGTGTGAAAAATTGTTGGTGTTCTTGAAGATTATTGTTGTAGTTCTTGTTGTTGTTGTTGTTGTTCTTGATGTTCATCACCACCTTCATATATTGTTGAAGATAAAGTGAATGCTAAATCCAAAAAGTTGAAGGAAAAAGGTGTATTATTTGTTAGTCTTGAAAGACACTACAACCAACAAAGACCTATCAATCAAGTCTCAACCACTTTCCAACACTTTTCCATGATTTACGGATCCATGTTTTAAGGAGAAGTACAATAAAGTCAAGTCTTGAAAACTTGAAATTGAAAAGGGCTCCAAGACTTGTTTGAATTTCCCTCCTTAAACAAATTCCACCAAAGTCCAAATTGAAAAATTGACCAAGACTTGAAATTGGACAACAAAAGTTGTGTGGGGCCGAAACCAATACGTGACTGCCATGTCATCACTGCTACTGTTCACGCAATATTTCCGAGCTCAAAAAATTTTAGATTCTTAGTTTCATCTTATTGTTTCATTAGTTTCATGTCTTGATTCTAGAATTAATTAACAACTAGTAATCACCTACTTAGTTGTAGATTAATTATTGAATCCGTTTCTTCGTGTCTTCGTTGTTTGTGTGCTTTTCTCATTTTTAACTCGTAGTAACTTCTTTGTTTCAAGTTCGTAAGTGAATTTTATTTTTGTGTCTTGAGTCGATCAAACAAGAATCTATTCCGGCCGCCAAGTAGAATTGACATCCTATTGACTACCGGAGTATAAGCAACTTTCAATATTCGCCGCTCCAATTGTGAGAATCACAAAGGTGAGTGTATACGAGTGTTGGTGAGGAGCTTTACTACTAATCTTGTTTGTTCATTTTGTAGGTTTAAAAGGGTGATATAAGGGGAACATGTCTTCGATAGCCGGGGATTATTGTGACTACAACATGGGAGACTATGATTGTAGTGAAGGGTTTTATGGCTACGAAGTTGAGGGAGATTGCGGAGGCTATGAAAATAGCCATGATCGAGACTTGGGCAGATTTGAAAGTTACTGTTTTAAGGGAGAAAATGAGGTGAATGAAGTGCCTAGTGCTTATGGTAACTTTGGAGATGATGTAGGACCTCATGATGGGTCTTATGATGAAGTTGGGGCATGTGAGGAGTCTTACACTTCTTACTCCGAACCTAGATTGGGTGTTAGGTATAACCCTTTTGTTTGCAAAGCTTATGAGAGCTATGATGAGGGTACACGTGAGGAGTATGAAGATCCATATTCTCCACCTTGTAGTACTTCTTATCGAAGTCGATATAGTGTGAATTGTTATACTAGCTCTAGTGGAGGTTGTCCAATGAGAAGAAGAGGATATGCATCTCCAAAACTAAGGGGTACTCGTATGCCTTACAATGTAGATCCAAGAAGGAGTGTACACTCCGGAAAGGTGACTATTTGTGGGATACCGGGCTGCCTTATGGTGTTGAATGATAGGTACTATGGAAACTACATTCTTCCGTCCATGGTTGATTACTTGGGGTTATTGCGAGAGCCTTTACTTGTTCCATACTACTTGGGCGAGTTCAAGGTTACCGAGAGGGTAAAAGTTGTCTTCTCCCAATTTGATTACCATGAGGAGGTGTGGTGCGATGTTTTTTCCTTAACCTACGGTCATATGAGCTTGGGTGCCGATTGGTTTGCACGACATCAAGTTCCTAACGTGCAAAATTGGCCTAATATTGTAAGAGACCAATGGGGAAATCGCCTCATAACATACTTGCTGCCCAAACCGCAAAGAGAAATGTTTACCTACTCCAATCCGATTTATGATGAGAGACAAAAGATTGAGAGGAGTAAGGGAGTGCAAGGTGGCAATCCGAGAGTGGAAAAAGGAGAGGATATGTGGAGCGAAGTGAGGGGATTACCACCAAACCGTGCTAAAATTGGTTGTCCTTCCATTTCTAAGGACATTTGTGTAGGTACCAACATGGCAAGCGAAGGCGAACAATGCCAAAAGGAAGTTGCTGCCCAAGCTTGTGGAGGTCCTTCACCTCACGGCAAGGAAGAGTCTACTCAAGATCTTAAAGGTAAAATAGCTAACTCTTACACTTTAGTGCATGTGAATGACAATTGTGTGGCTAGTAAGCCATTGAGTGTGAGTAGTAGCTTACTTATTTATGAGTCTAATGATTCCGTGCCTCTTGTTGATGATGTACATATTGTGAGTTTGGATACACTAGTTGATCCTATTGATGACAAAATTGACTCTTCTTGTAAGATCAATTTATGTCCACCTAGTGTTGAAGCTTATATGTTAACGGAAGTACATCGTCTTGTGTAATTGGTGTTGATCAACTTGTTTGTGAAAATTGTTCCCCACTTGAGTATGTGTGTGATGTGCTTAATAGGACTCAAGTGAGTGAAGTATTTGAAAATGTTGGTCAACATTGTGGGAGTGAACCCGAGATCTCTTCTTGGGGTAATCTTGTGTTTGGAACATCCTTGAAACCTGATATTGATCATTTAGAGTGCGAGGAACTTGCTTATTCCAAATCTGTCCGTGAGGTAGAACACACTCTCTTTAGGTGTAATGTCTTGTTTGAAGATGATTTAAACACTTCTAATGAACCTAGTGGTGAAAATGACGGTATAGCTTACCTTGGAAGCTATAGCCTATATGCTAACCCACTATGGTGTGACAACATTCCTCCTAAAGAGGGAAATCTCTTCTTGGAAGATGAGAGTACTCTTAAGGGTAAGGAATGTGTAGTTGCGGCAGCCACTTCTTCTTCTACTTTGTGTGATTTCATTGTTGAGAGTACTCATAGTGATTATTGGGAAACTAGTAGTGAGTACACACATGAGAGCACCTTAGTAGAAGTCGATTTGAGTGATACCTTTCTCTACTCTCTATTTGATTTGGATGATATGTATGTTATTATAGAGAGTATGTCATTTAGTTTAGGTGTAGACCACGGGAAAGGGAAGTGTTGTCGAGACCCGTGTCTATGGCCACTTTTCCCATTTGACCCCGGTGCCAAATTTAGAAATGGTGATGTTGGTGCACCAAACGTGTTGCTTGGTCAACATGACAAGCAAAGTGTTACTTTTGATGTATCCTATAACCAAATCCTTTGTACATCTTTTATTGAGTTTTTAATATTCCTTTCAAAGGATTCTTGGTTATATTGCAAATATGTGCAACCTTGGCGTGTTGAGATGATTTGTTATGCTAACCCTAACCCTCATGCCATGAGGAATTTGTATTTGTTTGTCCTCTCTTCGGTTTTTGCAAGGTTTGGATTCGAGGTCGAATCCTTTTCAAGAAGGGGAGGATGATACGGGACAAATGGCCTACTTATCTGTTGATGACATTTTTGGAGGCCAACACCTAGAGACTCAAGACTTGGTCACCTCGAGAAAACAAGAACATGCATGGAGAACCCGTTTTGAGCATAACTTAAAGCAATCTCGCGTGTGGAAGATTGCTTGGAGAATTTAAGGTTGAGGACTCACGGTTTTGGGCCTTAATTAAGGGTATTTTGGACATTACACATGGTGTATTTACACACCATGGCCGCCCCTCTCATTAAGGGCAAAGTGGTCTTTTGTCTTCATTTGTAATATAGTATAAATAGGCCCCCTTAGTCTTATTTTCACTTAGTTTTTGGAGAATGAAGAATTGAAAACATATTCTCTCTCTTTTGAGAGTGTAACACACTTAGTGGTAGGACTTGGAAAAGTCATCTTTAGCATAGGGCTTGGAAAAGCCAATATTGATCGTTGTTTGGAAACGGTAGATCTTGAGGCGAGTCATTCCCTTGGTGGTCACCGTAAGAGTGTGGTGTTGCTATCGTAAGTTCTACGGGTCCTTAGATTTAATATATCTTTGGGTTCTTGGGTCTTATTGTAGTTTATGTCTCACTATCTATCTCTACATTATCTTGTTGCCGTGTGTTTGTTGTTTTCTTAATAATAATGTTATTGTTCTTCATGTTCTTCATTCTCGTGTTGTTAATCTAGTGTGTTGTCCGCTGAAAATAGGTGTTAATCACCTCATTACATTGTGTTCTTGTTGTAGATCTTGAATCCGAGAGGGGTCATTCAAAGGGTCCTCGGTTCTCTTGAACTTGTGGACTGTTTTGAGTGTTTGTTGTGTGTTTCCGTTGTTTTTCTCGTATCAATGTTTCTGGTGAGATAGTTGTGGATTAAGTTCTTTCATGCCGACTTGAAGGAATATGATGAGGAGTGGATGGACGAGAGTTCCTTTTACTCTCCACTTGCTCCAATCTCCCACTTATCGTAGTCAAATCTCCCCTCATTTCCCCAACTTCCGTGTTCAACCTCTCTAAACTTCTGGTAATGGCCTCAAGTGTGGCCTTCATAGTGTCTTGTTCAGTAGTACCCCCACTTTGGGATGTGCTTCCTTCCATGTTAAGGTGTTACCTACACAATCAGCAAACAAGTTAGCGTTAAACCTCTCCTCACTCACACTCTCTCGGTTCACTCACACTTGAGCTCCACAAATGTTGTAGATTGGCTAGTAACCGTGAATCCTTAAGATATGAGTAAAGCTCTTGTCCGGAGTGGATTCTTGTTTGAAACTCAAAGAATTCTCGACGGACTGGAGTTAAGAAGTTACAACGTATTCAAATGAATAAAAGCACCCAACTAAACGTGGACACGAACAAGAGAACTCAAAAGGACTAATTGACAACCTAGTAGGAGTGTACTAGCATGTTAATTAATTAGTTCTAGAACCAAGTAATGAAACTAAGAATCAACAATTAGAAACTGCAAAACCTAAATTTGAGCTTATTAATGACGTGAACAGTAGACAATGGGTGACGTGAACAGTAGCAAATGGGTGACGTAAACAGTAGCAAATGGGTGACGTGGCAACATGCAATTGGTCTTGGTCCCACACAATTTAAGCACCAATTCTGAAATTTAAATCTTTACACAATTTGGAAAGGATGACAATTGGTTTTTGAGGGAAAACATAAATCTTGAAATAAGAAAAGTACCTTGTCCCACAACACTAGGTTCTTGAAATAAGAAAAAGGTATCTTGTCACACAACACTAGGTTCTTGAAATAAGAAAAAGGTATCTTTTCACACAACACTAGGTTCTGGAAATAAGAAAAAGTTGCTGAAAAGTAGAAGCTTAGTCTAAGAAATGATGGGTTCAAGGCTTCTCACAACATGCTTTACAATTTTCAGCTTCAACTCTTGAATTTATATCACACTTTTTGGTTGTCTAAAGTTGTAAGAAAAGATTAAGAACTCGATGAACACCACAACAACCTTCAAGAAATCAACAACAACTTCTTCAAAAACACAACACAACACCACCAATTGTAACCAACAAGTAACAACAAATAGCCAGCCACAAGGCACCACAACTATGGTCAATATTATAAGCTCAATCTTTAGATCTTGACACCTTTTGATACGGGACAAATGACCTTCTTATCTTTTGATGACATTTTTGGAGGCCAACACATAGAGACTCAAGACTTGGTCACCTCGAGGAAACAAGAACATGCATGGAGGACCCGTTTTGAGCATAACTTAAAACAATCTCGCATGTGGAAGATTGCTTGGAGAATTTAAGGTTGAGGACTCACGGTTTTGGGCCTTAATTAAGGGTATTTTGGACATTACACATGGTGGATTTACACCCCATGGCCGCCCCTCTCATTAAGGGCAAAGTAGTCTTTTGTCTTCATTTGTAATATAGTATAAATAGGCCCCTTAGTCTTATTTCTCATCAGATTTTTGATAATGAAGAATTGAAAGAAATATCTTCTCTCTTTTGAGAGTGTACACACTTAGTGGTAGGACTTGGAAAAGTCATCTTTAGCTTAGGGCTTGGAAAAGCCAATATTGATCTTTGTTTGGAAACGGTAGATCTTGAGGCGAGTTCATTCCCTTGGCGGTCACCGTAAGAGTGTGGTGTTGCTATCGTAAGTTCTAGGGGTCTTTAGATTTAATATATCTTTGGGTTCTTGGGTCTTATTGTAGTTTATGTCTCACTATCTATCTTTATTTTTCTTGCAAATCGTGGACTGTTTTGGGGTCTTTGTTGAATCCGAAACTTGTGTTATTGTTGTTCATCTTGTTCATCACGTTTCGTGGCTGTTTTGGGTGTCAAATACACCATTGTTATCTCGTATTGTTGTTGTTGTAGTGAATCCGAGAGTGGTCTCCATCTTGGTCCTCAAATCCTTAAGATTAGTGGACTGTTTTTGGAGTGTGTGTGGACTGTTTTGAGACAATTCTTGTGTTCCTTGGAATTCTTGTATCATTTGGTATCAGAGCCATCTTTGATTTTGTTCTAACAAGATCAATCTTGGGCTTGAGACTTGAAAACTACAAAAAAAAAAAAAAAAAAGTTGAAATCTGAAAATTTCAGAAAAATTGCAATCTGTCCATTGTTGTTGTCTTGGCCGAAATTGTGTTCTTGTGGTGTTCTTGGCCGAGATTTGTTCTTGAGTCTAGGTCTAGGAGTATTTTACTTGTCTTGTGTGTTTGTAGTGTTAGTTTTGTTCCTCACTAGCACTTTGAGTCGATCCAAACTTGAGCTTGAATTGTTAATATTATTGTTGTGAACAAGTGTGGCCGATTGGATGTTGTTGTTGTTCTAGCCTTGACCGAGTTGAAGGCCTTGTGTTGTGGTGGTGTTGTAGATCTTGAAAGGTTGTTGTTGTATTCTTGTTGTTCATCACACCTTTCACCATTTGTAAAATCGAAAACACAACACAAAGGGGACTTAGTCGATTGTTGTTGCTATCCTTGTGGTCTTAGCCGTGAGATTGTTGACCTTGTTGTGGTGAACTGTTTTGGCCTTGTGGTTTTCAACTTGTTGTTGTTATAAGCTTGGCCACGTGATATTGTTGTTAATTGGTGGATTGAAAACCATTTTGTTGAAGTTGTAGTTGTCTTGGCCAAGTGTTGGAGATATTGTTATTGTGGATTGGAGTTGGCCGTGTGAAAAATTGTTGGTGTTCTTGAAGATTATTGTTGTAGTTCTTGTTGTTGTTGTTGTTGTTCTTGATGTTCATCACCACCTTCATATATTGTTGAAGATAAAGTGAATGCTAAATCCAAAAAGTTGAAGGAAAAAGGTGTATTATTTGTTAGTCTTGAAAGACACTACAACCAACAAAGACCTATCAATCAAGTCTCAACCACTTTCCAACACTTTTCCATGATTTACGGATCCATGTTTTAAGGAGAAGTACAATAAAGTCAAGTCTTGAAAACTTGAAATTGAAAAGGGCTCCAAGACTTGTTTGAATTTCCCTCCTTAAACAAATTCCACCAAAGTCCAAATTGAAAAAAAAATTGACCAACACTTGAAATTGGACAACAAAGGTTGTGTGGGACCGACACCAATACGTGACTGCCATGTCATCACTGCTACTGTTCACGCAATATTTCCGAGCTCAAAATTTTAGATTCTTAGTTTCATCTTATTGTTTCATTAGTTTCATGTCTTGATTCTAGAATTAATTAACAACTAGTAATCACCTACTTAGTTGTAGATTAATTATTGAATCCGTTTCTTCGTGTCTTCGTTGTTTGTGTGCTTTTCTCATTTTTAACTCGTAGTAACTTCTTTGTTTCAAGTTCGTAAGTGAATTTTATTTTTGTGTCTTGAGTCGATCAAACAAGAATCTATTCCGGCCGCCAAGTAGAATTGACATCCTATTGACTACCGGAGTATAAGCAACTTTCAATGTTCGCCGCTCCAATTGTGAGGATCACAAAGGTGAGTGTATACGAGTGTTGGTGAGGAGCTTTACTACTAATCTTGTTTGTTCATTTTGTAGGTTTAAAGGGTGATATAAGGGGAACATGTCTTCGATAGCCGGGGATTATTGTGACTACAACATGGGAGACTATGATTGTAGTGAAGGGTTTTATGGCTACGAAGTTGAGGGAGATTGCGGAGGCTATGAAAATAGCCATGATCGAGACTTGGGCAGATTTGAAAGTTACTGTTTTATGGGAGAAAATGAGGTGAATGAAGTTCCTAGTGCTTATAGTAACTTTGGAGATGACGTAGGACCTCGTGATGGATCTTATGATGATGTTGGGGCATGTGAGGAGTCTTACACTTCTTACTCCGAACCTAGATTTGGTGTTAGGTATAACCCTTTTGTTTGCAAAGCCTATGAGAACTATGATGAGGGTACACGTGAGGAGTATGAAGATCCATATTCTCCACCTTGTAGTACTTCTTATCAAAGTCGATATAGTGTGAATGGTTATACTAGCTCTAGTGGAGGTTGTCCAATGAGAAGAAGAGGATATGCATCTCCAAAACTAAGGGGTACTCGTATGCCTTACAATGTAGATCCAAGAAGGAGTGTACACTCCGGAAAGGTGACTATTTGTGGGATACCGGGCTGCCTTATGGTGTTGAATGATAGGTACTATGGAAACTACATTTTTCCGTCCATGGTTGATTACTTGGGGTTATTGCGAGAGCCTTTACTTGTTCCATACTACTTGGGCGAGTTCAAGGTTACCGAGAGGGTAAAAGTTGTCTTCTCCCAATTTAATTACCATGAGGAAGTGTGGTGTGATGTTTTTCCCATAACCTATGGTCATGTGAGCTTGGGCGCCGATTGGTTTGCACAACATAAAGTTCCAAATATGCAAAATTGGCCTAATATTGTAAGAGACCGATGGGGAAATTGCCTCGAGACGTACATTCTGCCCGGGCCGCAAAAAGAAGTTCCTACCTACTCCAATTCAAATTATTATGAGAGACAAAAGATTGAGAGGAGTAAGGGAGTGAAAGGTGGTAATCCGAGAGTGGAAAAAGGAGAGATTGTGTTGAGCGAAGTGAGGGGATTACCACCAAACCGTGCTAACTTTGGTTGTCCTTCTATTTTTATGGACATTTGTGTAGGTACCAACATGGCAAGCGAATGCGACCAATGTCAAAAGGAAGTTGCTGCCCAAGGTTATGGAGGACCTTCACCTCACGGCAAGAAAGAGTCCATTCAAGATCTTCAAGGTAAAATAGCTAACTCTTACACTTTAATGCATGTGAATGATAATTGTATGACTAGTAGTCCATTGAGTGTGAGTAGTAGCTTACTTATTTATGAGTCTAATGATTCCTTGCCTCTTATTGATGATGTACATATTGTGAGTGTGGATACACTAGTTGATCCTATTGATGACGAAATTGACTCCTCTTGTGAGATCAATTTATGTCCACCTAGTGTTGAAGCCTATATGTTGAATGGAAGTACCTCGTCTTGTGTAATGGGTGTTGATCAACTTGTTCGTGAAAACTGTCCACCACTTGAGTATGTGTGTGATGTGCTTAATAGGACTCAAGTGAGTGAAATATTTGAAAATGTTGGTCAACAAAGTGAGAATGAACCCGAGAGCTCTTCTTGGGGTAATATTGTGTTTGAAACATCCTTGAAACTTGATATTGATCATTTAGAGAGTGAGGAACTTTCTTGTTCCAAATCTGTCCGTGAGGTAGATCACACTCTTTTTAGGTATAATGTCTTGTTTGAAGATGATTTAAACACTCCTAATGAACCTAGTGGAGAACTTGACGGTATAGCTTGCCTTGGAAGCTATAGCCTATATGCTAACCCACTATGGTGTGACAACATTCCTCCTAAAGAGGGAAATCTCTTCTTGGAAGATGAGAGTACTCTTAAGGGTAAGGAATGTGTAGTTGTGGAAGCTACTTCTTCTTCTACTTTGTGTGATTTCATTGTTGAGAGTACTCATGGTGATTATTGGGAAACTAGTAGTGAGTACACACATGAGAGCACCTTAGTAGAAGTCGATTTGAGTGATACCTTTCTCTACTCTCTATTTGATTTGGATGATATGTATGTTATTGTAGAGAGTATGTCATTTAGTTTAGGTGTAGACCACGGGAAAGGGAAGTGTTGTCGAGACCCGTGTCTATGGCCACTTTTCCCATTTGACCCCGGTGCCAAATTTAGAAATGGTGATGTTGGTGCACCAAACTTGTTGCTTGGCCAACATGACAAGCAATGTATTACTTTTGATGTATCCTATAACCAAATCCTTTGTACATCTTTTATTGAGTTTTTAATATTCCTTTCAAAGGATTCTTGGTTATATTGCAAATATGTGCAACCTTGGCATGTTGAGATGATTTGTTATGCTAACCCTAACCCTCATGCCATGAGGAATTTGTATTTGTTTGTCCTCTCTTCGGTTTTGTAAGGTTTGGATTCGAGGTCGAATCCTTTTCAAGAAGGGGAGGATGATACGGGACAAATGACCTTCTTATCTTTTGATGACATTTTTGGAGGCCAACACATAGAGACTCAAGACTTGGTCACCTCGAGGAAACAAGAACATGCATGGAGGACCCGTTTTGAGCATAACTTAAAACAATCTCGCATGTGGAAGATTGCTTGGAGAATTTAAGGTTGAGGACTCACGGTTTTGGGCCTTAATTAAGGGTATTTTGGACATTACACATGGTGGATTTACACCCCATGGCCGCCCCTCTCATTAAGGGCAAAGTAGTCTTTTGTCTTCATTTGTAATATAGTATAAATAGGCCCCTTAGTCTTATTTCTCATCAGATTTTTGATAATGAAGAATTGAAAGAAATATCTTCTCTCTTTTGAGAGTGTACACACTTAGTGGTAGGACTTGGAAAAGTCATCTTTAGCATAGGGCTTGGAAAAGCCAATATTGATCTTTGTTTGGAAACGGTAGATCTTGAGGCGAGTTCATTCCCTTGGCGGTCACCGTAAGAGTGTGGTGTTGCTATCGTAAGTTCTAGGGGTCTTTAGATTTAATATATCTTTGGGTTCTTGGGTCTTATTGTAGTTTATGTCTCACTATCTATCTTTATTTTTCTTGCAAATCGTGGACTGTTTTGGGGTCTTTGTTGAATCCGAAACTTGTGTTATTGTTGTTCATCTTGTTCATCACGTTTCGTGGCTGTTTTGGGTGTCAAATACACCATTGTTATCTCGTATTGTTGTTGTTGTAGTGAATCCGAGAGTGGTCTCCATCTTGGTCCTCAAATCCTTAAGATTAGTGGACTGTTTTTGGAGTGTGTGTGGACTGTTTTGAGACAATTCTTGTGTTCCTTGGAATTCTTGTATCACCTTTAGTGTTGGTGAGAAAGAAACCAACACTAGAAACACTCTAGACAAGCAAAATACTACAAGATCTAGCCAAAAAAACAAGAAAATCTCGGCCCATACAACAACACATCACAATTTTTGGCCAAGAACACAAAGGTTGCAGATTTGACTATTTCTGGAATTTTCAGATTTCAGTTTTTTTTTTCCGTAGTTTTCAAGTCTCAAGCCCAAGATTGATCTTGTTAGAACAAAATCAACTGGCTTTGATACCAAATGATACACTACTAACTTGGAGCGTATCAAATCTGCCACAAAATCAGTCCAAACACACTACAATTCCGAGAGCTTGAAGATAACAACTCCAATATGTGAAGACAACAACAATCATGAAATTTTTAAGGAATACCAACACCAAAACAGTAGCTACACAAGGAGAACAAGAAGATAACAATAACATTAAACAATGGTTCAACAACACAAGATGATAGATTACAAAGAGTACAATGTTAACAACAAGAACAACAAATGGTAGTAACTATAGTGAATCAAAAATCAGCCCCACATGGCTTCACTAAGTTACTACAAAGTTTCAAGAGTACAAAATGAAAGATAGTAACTTGACACAAAGATATCTTAGAATCTATGAACCCTAACTTGAAGATAGGACCCTAAGACCAAAAGATTTCAGTACCAAGTTCTTACTTAGACCAAGAGGAACTCATGAACCTCAAGATCTCAAGTTTCTAGCCAAGAAACAACACAAGTGTAACTACACTTGTTGGACAGATTTCAGGTTCTACTCTCAAGAACAAGAGAGAGAGAAGTATTCAATGTTACAAGACTTGTTGTTGTGAAATATGAAGAATGAAATAAGTGCTGAAAATAACCCTAATAGCATCTATTTATATTACACACAAAATGAAGGACAAATGACTTTCCTACCCTTCAGTCATGGGGTGCCCTTAGAGTGTAATTTATTACACTTCAAGGCTCATTTTCACACTTAAAAACATTGAAGCTCTTTGGCGGATCAAGTACCAACTAACACGCAGCCATTTGCATGAACATGGCTTGTAGTTTTTGTAACTCCCGAGCTTATCTTCGTGTGAATGGTAGAGAACGTATTAGATAGCTTTGTACACCCATATCCAATTATTCCCTTTGTCTCTTCTTTCTTTTGGATGAGAATGAATAATATGCCAAGGAATATTCTTTCACAAACACCAAGTACACTCTCTTTCTTCTCCTTTTTTGGATCAAACACACTCTTTGAATATTCTTCCTTAGGAATACTTGATGAACATGGAAGAACAAGATGAATATTTAAGAGTTGACCAAAGTTTGACCCCTAACCGAAGGAACCCCAAATTCGGATTTTCTTGTTGATCTAGGTTCCTTAGGCCAAGATGAACTAAAATAACTAAAAATCAGCAAAAAACCAACGTCCAACTTCAAAACCCACACGGATCTATGCTCAAAAAGCTTCAAAACACCATATCCATGGAGGTTCTTATCTTAAACTCAACCAAATCTTGTTCCAAATGTAGATCTAGACTCCCTAGGTTCTAGGTAACAAGAATATAGCACTTGAAACCAACAAAACACACAAAAACAAAGTAGATCTAAGATCTAAAAATCTGTCAAAACACAAAAACGGGTTAAGAATTTTTTTTGTGAGATTTTCAATTTTCTACACTCTTTTTTGTTGATTTTCTTCAAAGGTAATCAATAATCCAAGAGTATTGTAGGAACAACCTTAAAACACGGCTTTGATACCAAATGATAGCCTGATAGGCTATACACGAAATTGGACACTTAGAAGCAAATTCCAGCAACCAAATAAAGAGAAAACAACACATAGAATGGAGATGAAGAAAAAGAATGCTTGAAATTAAAGGATAGATAGAAAGATCCTTACTCCTATACGATGATTAACACTAGAAGATGTTTCAAAATCTTCAACACACCTCACAAATAAGAGTTCAAACCTTCCTCTTAGGTGACCCAAAGGAAACACTCTTCCTCAAGTACACCTTTCTTGCCAAATTATCCAAAACAAGTGAAACCCTAACTTCAAATGTTCTTGGACCAATTTTCAGATTCTAAGAGCTAAAACTAGAGACTAAAAACTACAATATAAGAGTAATAATATCCAATTTCATCAAAGTCTAATGAAAAATAAGCCTAAGGAGTCTATTTACACTTATTATATTAAAGACCAAAATACCCTTAATGAAAAGGGGCTCCTATGGAGTGTAAAGAAAAGCATAAAAAAACCATTACACTCTTAATGAATGGGTGATCATGTAGTGTTTTGATGTGGTCTTCTTCACACTTCAACATATGACTTTCCTTGAGTCTTTTTGGTCTTCACAATTATTCTTCAACACTTAGACCTCTCAGACATCTCATCAAGGCAAGCTTCCAAGCAACCTTCTATACATGGGATTGTTCTATTGTGGGCTTAAAATGGGTCCCCCATGCGTGCTCCCGTGCCCTCAATGTGACTACAATTGGGTTCTTCTTGTGGTGGCCTCACAGGATGTCTTCAAAAGCTAAGGTGGCTATTTGACTTGTATCAGGTTCTTATAAGGTTCACCAAAACCACATAGACTTCATTACACATTCCAAACAATACGCAAAATAGATTGGGAAGCAAACATTAGTTCGGTGTTGTATCACCACATCTTTCTTCTATAATTCATTACAAACTGATCACACCTTTATCCAACTTCAACCTGGCAGCCCATAATGATACAAGATCAAACCAACAACACCAAGAGCTACAAGTAGGTTCGGATTTCAGTCCAACAACACAAGAATAACAAGTTCAATTTTTCAGTTTTCAGCACACAACAAGAGAGCAAATAGATGAACAAGAATGCTAGTGAATCGAAAGTAGCCCCACACGGCTTCACTAGTCTTTTAAAGATAACAAAGTTAACAACAACAACAACAACAAGATAAAGAAAAGATAGATAACTTGACATATAACATTCAAGATACTAAGAACCCTAACATCAAGAGAGGACCCTAAGTCTAGAGAATGTAAACACCAAGTTCTTACAAGGACCAAGAGGCACTCAAAGACCTCAAAACCCTTGTTTCTAGCCAAAGATACAACCCAAGTATTCCTCTACTTGTGAGATGTTGGAGGCTGCTCCAAGAGTGGAAGAGAGAGGAAATGTTGTGATATTTTAGGTTACAAAAATCAGATTTCAAAAACTATCTAATAACTCTCTCACATCTTCTATTTATACTACAAAAGGAAAGGGGTAAAATGACTCATCCGCCCTTGCTTCTTGTGCCAACCTTGGAGAGTAGTTTACTACACATTAGGACCCCTCTTCACACATAAAAACGTTTAAGTCCTTGGTTGGTTCAATCACCAACTCACACACGGCCATTTGCATGAACAAAGCTTGGAGTTTTTGTAATTCCCGAGCTTGGCTTCGTGTGAAAGGCCGTGTGGCTGTCCTAACCGTATCATCCTCTCCATCTTGAGAGGAATTTGGCCTCAAATTCAGCATTTGGTCATCTTCAACCGCATCCACGAGGGAGAGATCACCAACGTTGAAAGTGTTGTGCACTTGATATTCCGGTGGAAGGTCAATCTTGTAGGCGTTGTCATTGATCCTCTCAAGTACTTGGAAAGGACCATCACCCCTTGGCAGCAATTTGGACTTCCTATGAGCTGGAAACCGGTCTTTTCGAAGATGCACCCACACCCAATCTCCGGGTTCAAGCACAAGCCTTCTTCTCCCTTTGTTTGCCCTTTTGGCAATCTCTTGATTCTTCTTTTCAAGCTTGATCCGCACCGTCTCATGCATTTTCTTCATTGCCTCGGCTCTTTTGCTTCCATCTAAGCTGGTCATGAGATCACTAGACAAAGGAGTGAGATCTAAAGGGGTAAGGGGATTCAGGCCGTAAACACATTCAAAGGGAGTCATTCCCGTGCTCGAATGTATTACCCGGTTGTAGGCAAATTCCACTAAGGGTAGGTGATCTTCCCATGAAGTCAGTTTACCTTTAACCATAGAACGTAGCATAGACCCTAAGGTTCTATTTACTACCTCCGTTTGGCCATCGGTTTGTGGGTGGCAAGACGTGGAGAAAAGTAACTTCGTTCCAAGCCTACCCCACATGGACTTCCAAAAGAGACTTAGGAACTTGGAGTCCCTATCGCTCACAATAGTCCTCGGTACCCCGTGAAGCTTGACAACATGTTCAACAAATAATGAAGCTACACTACTAGCATCCTCGGTTTTAGTACATGGAATAAAATGAGCCATTTTAGAGAATCTATCAACAATAACAAAAATGCTATCTCGGCCCTTTCTAGTCCTTGGCAGCCCCAAAACAAAATCCATCGAGATGTCCAACCAAGGCCTAAGGGGAGTAGGGAGTGGGGTGTATAATCCTTGGGGTAAGAGACGAGATTTCGCACTCCGGCAGGCCACGCATTGACTACAAATTTTAGTGACGTCTTTGCGCATTTTGGGCCAATAGAAGTTCTCCTCTAAGATTCCGAGGGTCTTGTCTATCCCAAAGTGACCCATGAGGCCTCCGTCATGGGCCTCCCTTACAAATAATTCCCTCCAAGAACTAGAAGGAACACACAACCTCCTCCCTTTGAACAAATACCCATCGAACCGAGAGTAGGAGGAATGGTTATTCTCCTTGAGCCAACGGTCCCTTCCCCACTCTTCGCATTCCCTAAAAATAGGAGCAAAGGTAGGATCCTCGGGATACAACAACCGCAAGCTCTCAAAACCCATCAATTTCGAAGACAAGGTAGCAACAAGCACATGCTTCCTAGACAAGGCATCGGCAACAACATTTTCCTTTCCCCTTTTGTAATGAATTACATAAGGGAAAGTCTCGATGAACTCAATCCACTTAGCATGACGCCTATTCAACTTGTCTTGGCTCTTAAGGTGTTTCAACGACTCATGATCCGTTCGTATCACAAACTCCTTAGGCCACAAATAATGTTGCCAATTTCCCAAAGCTCTAACAAGGGCGTACAACTCCAAATCATAAGTTGAGTAATTAAGAGTTGCCCCTTTGAGCTTTTCACTGAAATAAGCAACGGGCTTACCTTCTTGCATCAAAACAGCCCCGATACCAACTTTACTAGCATCACACTCTATTTCAAACATCTTATCAAAATCGGGCAATTGCAATAAAGGCGCCGAGATGAGCGTAGCTTTCAAGGCCTCAAAAGCCCTAGCTTGCTCATCACCCCATTTAAAGGGTCCGTCCTTTCTAATTACCTCGGTCAAGGGGGCTGCTATGGAACTAAATCCTTTGACAAACCTCCTATAAAAGCTTGCCAACCCGTGGAAACTTCGGATTTCTCCAATAGTTTTAGGGGTCGGCCAACTTCGGATAGAGTCTATCTTGGAATCGTCCACTTCCACACCCCGTGAGCTCACGACAAAACCCAAGAATATAACTTTATCAACACCAAAAGAACACTTCTCCATGTTGGCATACAGCTTCTCCTTTCGGAGCACATCAAACACACATCTCAAATGCATTACATGATCATTAATAGATTTACTATACACCAACACATCATCAAAGTAAACCACCACAAACTTTCCAATATAAGGCTTCATTACATGATTCATTAGCCTCATAAATGTGCTAGGAGCATTGGTAAGGCCGAAGGGCATGACCATCCACTCATATAGACCGAATTTGGTCTTGAATGCGGTCTTCCACTCATCACCGGGTTGCATGCGAATTTGGTGATAGCCGCTCCTAAGGTCCACTTTAGAAAACAAACAAGATCCGTGGAGCTCATCTAACATATCATCTAGTCTAGGAATTGGATGACGATACCTTATAGTGATTTTGTTGATGGCTCTACAATCGACGCACATGCGCCAAGTTCCGTCCTTCTTTGGTACCAAAAGCACCGGAACAGCACACGGACTCATGCTTTCCTTGATGTATCCCTTGTTGAGAAGCTCCTCAACTTGTCTCTCAAGCTCCTTAGTGTCCATGGGATTGCTCCTATAGGCCGGTTTGTTTGGAAGTTGTGAACCCGGCACCAAATCAATTTGGTGCTCAATTCCCCGAATTGGGGGCAATCCTTGCGGAAGTTCTTGAGGAAATACATCTTCATACTCCTGCAACGCACAAGAAATCAAAGGGGAAATGGAAGAATTAGTGGGGTTAGTATTAAAACAATGGGCCAACAGTAACATCGGCTTGTTTTCATCATGGTCCACGAAGAGTTCTTTCCTCCTAGCCAACATCACTACGTTTTCCATCTCCTTTGTGGTTGGGACAGATTCGGATGGCCCTACTTCCTTACCTACGGCATCCCCCCCCTTTTCTCCTTTCCCGGTTTCCTTTCCCTTTCCTTTTAACTCTCTCATCTTTTGATGCCACTCATGTACTTGGGAGGGTGAAAGAGGGTGAAGTGTGACCTTTCGGCCATCCTTCTCAAGCGTATACCGGTTGGACCTCCCATCGTGTTTAGTAGACCTATCATATTGCCATGGTCTACCTAACAACAAGTGACATGCTTGCATTGGGATCACGTCACAAAGCACTTCATCGTGGTAGTTTCCTACCTTAAACCGAATCACACATTGCCTTGCGACCCTTAATTCACCACAATCGTTCAACCATTGTAGCTTGTAAGGACTAGTGTGTGGTGTAGTTGGCAGCTTCAAGAAATTTACCATAGCTTGGCTTGCAACATTCGTACAACTACCACTATCAATCACCAAGGTGCACACACTCCCCTTTACAAGACACTTAGTATGGAATAGATTTTCCCTTTGACTCGGGTCACCTATCGCCTTACTAATCATGACACGTCTAACCACAAAGTTAGGAACCACACACTCCCCTTCTTGTGGATAGGCATCTTCACTACCATCTAATTCATCATCATTCGGCCCATTTTCAGCTTCCTCTCCATCTTGAGGCTCGGCCTCATCCTCCCCCCTTTCGGAAACCACCTCCTCACCAAGGTAGTACACTTTCCCTTCTCGTAGGATCACATTGCGCCGGTTCGGACATTCATTGGCCTTATGCCCCCAACCTTGGCACTTGAAGCATTGGAATCCCTTTGGGTTGGGATATTTGTGAGCCTCCGGTTTCGGAGGGAATTTAGGGACTGTTTTGGACTCGTAGTGGACTGTTTTGGACTCGGGCAGCTTCGTAGGGGCGGGTTGGTCCTTGTTTTTGGGCCAACCCGAGGGAGCTTGTACCCTTGCCTTGAAGGATGATCTCTCCTTAAGTTCCCTTTCAATCTCTAGGGCCGCTTGGAATATACCGTCGATGGTTTCAAACCGATGAAGGGTCAAATGAGTGGAAATCTCTTTGTTCAACCCACACTTGAACCGGATGATGTCATGACTGATTTGCTCCCCACGATGATCAAGTTTCAACATGAGTTGTTGGAACTCGTCAAAATAGGCCATCACACTCTTGCCCCCTTGCCGCAAGCCATATAACCTAGCAAGCAACTCATGACGATATCTCTCGGGAAGGTATCGTTGTCTCATCAAATACCTCAACCGAAACCAAGGTGGTGGCTGCCCATCGACTAATTCATTACCAAATCGTTTAACATACTCCCACCAAGTGTTAGCATAGCCCTCGAGGTGAGCTATAGCGTAGCAACTCTTCTTTTCGTCCGAGATGTCATTAACTTGGAAAACTTTGTCACAAGCCGATTCCCAAGTTAAGTAGGCCTCGGGATCACTTTCACCCTTAAAGATGGGTAGGCTCAACTTGATGGTGTTGATGCCTACGTCTCTCTCTTGGTGTCGGTTTCCCCTATCTCCATACCCCCGGTATCTCCTAGGTTCTCCTCGACCCCCTCTTAACTCCTCCTCCCTCATATAAGCATCATCAAAGGCTCCATCTCCTTCATACTCCCCTCTACCGTATCCTTCAAAGTGGGCTGGTCGGCCTTGGCCGTTTTGAGTCGGAGGATTTGGAATTTGCGGTCTTTGGGTTAATGGAGCTTGGAATGGAAGGTTCGGATTTAGTGGAGGTACTTGTCGTCCAAATCCCTCTTGTGGAATTGGAGGGGCTTGGAAATGTAGTGGTCTAGTGGAGTCTCGGTTTGGAGGAAAATAGGTAGTTTGACTTGCGGTATTTAGTGGAGCTTGGGGTGCATTTAGCATTTGGTGGACTGTTTCGGGGGTGATGGTTGCGGAGGAGGTCCTATCATGACCATTGGTAGATACGTGTAGAGGAGTAGAAGGACGAGAGTTCCTTTGACTCTCCACTTGTTCTAATCTCCCACTAATAGTCGACACTTCCCCCTTTATGGCTGCCAAGTCCCCTCTCACGGCCCCAAATTCAGAATTCAACCTTTCAAGTGTCCGGGTAACGGCCTCAAGAGTGACCCTCATAGAATCAAGGGCATTAGTATCCGCATTATGAGACGTAGCTCCTTCCATTGTCAAGATATTATCCGCTTTAGTTCACCACAAGTTCGTGTTCCACAAGTGTTGTATAATTGGCTAGTAACCGTGAAATTTTCAAGGTATGAGTGAGCTCTTATCCGGAATGGATTCTTGTTTGAAGACTCAAAGAATTCTTGCCGGACTAGAATCAAAAATCAGCAACTCATTCAAACGAATAAAAGCACTCAAATAATCGTTGACACGAACAAACGGTTCAAGGAACTAGTTGACAACCTAGTAGGAAGGTACTAGTTTGTTAATTAGTTCTAGGACCAATTAAGGGAAACCAAGGATCAACAATTTGCAACCAAAGAATATCCTAAGTTGAGCTTATAGTGACGTGGCAGCATGCAATGGTTCCACCCGTTCCTCTTATCTTTTTTTTTTTGTTTTTGTTTTGTGTTAATATTCACACAACTTGTTATAGTTTGCAAAATGTTTTGGTGGGAAAAATAAAATCTTGTAGTCTTTCAACCTTTTCAAACTCAAAAAAGTGGTGTTTGGTTGACCAATCCCACAAAACAAGGCTCCTTGAATTAGGGAAAAGTGATTGACAAGACTAGAGGGTGAGGGGTGCAAGTCTTTCACAACAACTTTATAACTTGTCTTACAACTTGAGCACACAACAAGATGAACAAGATGAACAAGTTCAAAAAAATGAACACCTCAACAAACTTCATCAACTTCTTTAGCACATAACACATAACCACCGATTTTTCTTTTGCTCATCAACAACATACAACCTTCGGCCACTTCAAGTCACTACTCAATGTTCAAGTTTTCAAGCTCAACTTTCGGATCTAGACACCTTAGTGTTGGTGAGAAAGAAACCAACACTAGAAACTCACTAAACAAGCAAAATAACGCCTAGGTCTAGACATGCAACATCATTCTCGGTTTTCAACCTTTAATGGACAGATTTTTCAGAACTTCCCTTTGGTATTGCTTGTTTAGACCGTGAACTAGCCCAAGATGGGTTATGTTGGAACACAACCGGTCTTGCTCTGATACCAAATGATACAAGATCAAACCAACAACACCAAGAGCTACAAGTAGGTTCGGATTTCAGTCCAACAACACAAGAATAACAAGTTCAATTTTTCAGTTTTCAGCACACAACAAGAGAGCAAATAGATGAACAAGAATGCTAGTGAATCGAAAGTAGCCCCACACGGCTTCACTAGTCTTTTAAAGATAACAAAGTTAACAACAACAACAACAACAAGATAAAGAAAAGATAGATAACTTGACATATAACATTCAAGATACTAAGAACCCTAACATCAAGAGAGGACCCTAAGTCTAGAGAATGTAAACACCAAGTTCTTACAAGGACCAAGAGGCACTCAAAGACCTCAAAACCCTTGTTTCTAGCCAAAGATACAACCCAAGTATTCCTCTACTTGTGAGATGTTGGAGGCGGCTCCAAGAGTGGAAGAGAGAGGAAATGTTGTGATATTTTAGGTTACAAAAATCAGATTTCAAAAACTATCTAATAACTCTCTCACATCTTCTATTTATACTACAAAAGGAAAGGGGTAAAATGACTCATCCGCCCTTGCTTCTTGTGCCAACCTTGGAGAGTAGTTTACTACACATTAGGACCCCTCTTCACACATAAAAACGTTTAAGTCCTTGGTTGGTTCAATCACCAACTCACACACGGCCATTTGCATGAACAAAGCTTGGAGTTTTTGTAATTCCCGAGCTTGGCTTCGTGTGAAAGGCCGTGTGGCTGTCCTAACCGTATCACATAACATATACATAAAAAATAGTCCACAAAACAGTCCCAAATCCCTTTTATTGTAGCAATCAATTATTGAACTCATCATCTCTTGAGTTCTCAATAACATGACATCCATAATCCCCTCTCAAAATCATATATAAGAAAAACAAAATGGAGCAGTCATCTTACCTCAATTCAGCAACTTATTTTTTTAATTGAACTCTTCAAGAGCTTGAACTTTCCTTCACACTTAAACCAAAGAAGAAGAAAAAAAGTTCCTCAATAACAAGGAAACGTGAAAAAACAGCTTGTTCTATAATCAGCCATATACTTATAGTAAAACACTTATAACTTGTTTTCCTAATCTTTCATGAGATAATTAAACAAAACTTTAAGTGTTTTTCACTTACCTTGGGCTGCAAAGGTGAGGGTTTCTTCAAGAACCCTAGAAGGAAAAATAGGGTTGCTGTTCTTGTTGTTTTAGAGAGAGTAGAGAGATTTGCTGAAATATACTCCTTTTTTGTGACTTAAAAGTGAAGAAAAATGACCAGCAACTTGGCCTTTTAAAGGACCTATCTTGTCCACCTCCTTAGCTGCATCTTGGACCATAAAATTGGTCAAATTGATCCAAGTAGGTGATACAAAATCAAACCAACAACACCAAGAGCTTCAAGTAGGCTCGGATTTCAGTCCAACAACACAAGAACAACAAGTTTAAGTTTCGGATTTCAGTCCAACAACACAAGAACAACAAGATAGATAACAATGCTAGTGAATCGAAAAGAGCCCCACACGGCTTCACTAGACTTTAAGATAACAAAATCAACAACAACAACAAGATAAAGAAAGATAGATAACTTGACATATAACATTCAAGAAACTAAGAACCCTAACATCAAGAGAGGACCCTAAGTCTAATGAATATAAACACCAAGTTCTTACGAGGACCAAGAGGCACTCAACGACCTCAAAACCCTTATTTCTAGCCAAAGAGACAACACAAGTATCCCTCTACTTGTGAGATAATAGGGGCGGCTTCTAAGAGTGGAAGAGAGAGTGAAATGTTTAGTGTTTTTAGGTTACAAAAATCAGCATTCAAAAACTAAGGAATAACTCTCTAACATGTTCTTTGGCTAGAAACAAGGGTTTTGAGGTCGTTGAGTGCCTCTTGGTCCTCGTAAGAACTTGGTGTTTATATTCATTAGACTTAGGGTCCTCTCTTGATGTTAGGGTTCTTAGTTTCTTGAATGTTATATGTCAAGTTATCTATCTTTCTTTATCTTGTTGTTGTTGTTGATTTTGTTATCTTAAAGTCTAGTGAAGCCGTGTGGGGCTCTTTTCGATTCACTAGCATTGTTATCTATCTTGTTGTTCTTGTGTTGTTGGACTGAAATCCGAAACTTAAACTTGTTGTTCTTGTGTTGTTGGACTGAAATCCGAGCCTACTTGAAGCTCTTGGTGTTGTTGGTTTGATTTTGTATCATTTGGTATCAAAGCGAGACCGGTTGTGTTCCAACATAACCCATCTTGGGCTAGTTCACGGCTTAAACAAACAACACCAAAAGAAATTCTGAAAATCTGTCCATTAAAAGTTGAGACCAAGAATGATGTTGTATGTTTAGATCTAGGTGTTATTTTGCTTGTTTAGTGAGTTTCTAGTGTTGGTTTCTTTCTCACCAACACTAAGGTGTCTAGATCAAAAAGTTGAGCTTGAAAACTTGAACATTGTGTAGTGACTTGAAGGGGCCGAAAGTTGTGTGTTGTTGATAACCAAAAGAAAAAAAAATCGGTGGTTGTGTTTATGTGCTAAAGAAGTGGATGAAGTTTGTTGAGGTGTTCATCTTTTGAACTTGTTCATCTTGTTCATCTTGTTGTGTGCTCAAGTTGTAAGACAAGCTATAAAGTTGTTGTGAAAGACTTGCACCCATCACCTTCTAGTCTTGTCAATCACTTTTCCCTAATTCAAGGAGCCTTGTTTTGTGGGATTAGTCAACCACACCTCACTTTCTTGAGTTTGAAAAGGGTGAAATACTCAAGATTTTATTTTTCCCACCAAAAACACTTTGCAAACTATAACAAGTTGTGTGAATATTAACAAAAAAAAAAGAGAAGAAGAACGTGTGGAACCATTGCATGCTGCCACGTCACTATAAGCTCAACTTAGGATATTCTTTGGTTGCTAATTGTTGATCCTTGGTTTCCCTTACTTGGTCCTAGAACTAATTAACAAACTAGTACATTCCTACTAGGTTGTCAACTAGTTCCTTGAACCGTTTGTTCGTGTCAACGATTATTTGAGTGCTTTTATTCGTTTGAATGAATTGCTGATTTTTGACTCTAGTCCGGCAAGAATTCTTTGAGTCTTCAAACAAGAATCCATTCCGGATAAGATCTTACTCATACCTTAAAATTTCACGGTTACTAGCCAATTATACAACACTTGTGGAACCGAACTTGTGGTGAACTAAAGCGGATAATATCGTGACAATGGAAGGAGCTACGTCTCATAATGTGGATACTAATGCCCTTGATTCTATGAGGGTCACTCTTGAGGCCGTTACCCGGACACTTGAAAGGTTGAATTCGGAATTTGGGGCCGTGAGAGGGGACTTGGCAGCAATAAAGGGGGAAGTGTCGACTATTAGTGGGAGATTAGAACAAGTGGAGAGTCAAAGGAACTCTCGTCCTTCTACTCCTCTACATGTATCTACCAATGGTCATGATAGGACCTCCTCCGCAACCATCACCCCCGAAACAGTCCACCAAATGCTAAATGCACCCCAAGCTCCACTAAATACCGCAAGCCAAACTACCTATTTTCCTCCAAACCGAGACCCCACTAAACCACTACATTTCCAAGCCCTCCAATTCCACAAGAGGGATTTGGACGCCAAGTACCTCCACTAAATCCGAACCCTCCATTCCAAGCTCCATTAACCCAAAGACCGCAAATTCCAAATCCTCCGAATCAAAACGGCCAAGGCCGACCAGCCCACTTTGAAGGATACGGTAGAGAGGAGTATGAAGGAGATGGAGCCTTTGATGATGCTTATATGAGGGAGGAGGAGTTAAGAGGGGGTCGAGGAGAACCTAGGAGATACCGGGGGTATGGAGATAGGGGAAACCGACACCAAGAGAGAGACGTAGGCATCAACACCATCAAGTTGAGCCTACCCATCTTTAAGGGTGAAAGTGACCCCGAGACCTACTTAACTTGGGAATCGTCTTGTGATAAAGTTTTCCAAGTTAATGACATCTCGGAAGAAAAGAAGAGTTGCTACGCTATAGCTCACCTCGAGGGCTATGCTAACACTTGGTGGGAGTATGTTAAACGATTTGGTAATGAATTAGTTGATGGGCAGCCACCACCTTGGTTTCGGTTGAGGTATTTGATGAGACAACGATACCTTCCCGAGAGATATCGTCATGAGTTGCTTGCTAGATTATATGGCTTGCGGCAAGGAGGCAAGAGTGTGATGGCCTATTTTGACGAGTTCCAACAACTCATGTTGAAACTTGATCATCGTGGGGAGCAAATCAGTCACGACATCATCCGGTTCAAGTGTGGGTTGAACAAAGAGATCTCCACTCATTTGACCCTTCACCGGTTTGAAACCATTGACGGTATATTCCAAGCGGCCCTTGAGATTGAAAGGGAACTTAAGGAGAGATCATCCTTCAAGGCAAGGGTACAAACCCCCTCGGGTTGGCCCAAAAACAAGGACCAACCCGCCCCTACGAAGCTGCCCGAGTCCAAAACAGTCCCTAAATTCCCTCCGAAACCGGAGGCTCACAAATATCCCAACCCAAAGGGGTTCCAATGCTTCAAGTGCCAAGGTTGGGGGCATAAGGCCAATGAATGTCCGAACCGGCGCAATGTGATCCTACGAGAAGGGAAAGTGTACTACCTTGGTGAGGAGGTGGTTTCCGAAAGGGGGGAGGATGAGGCCGAGCCTCAAGATGGAGAGGGAGCTGAAAATGGGCCGAATGATGATGAAGTAGATGGTAGTGAAGATGTCTATCCACAAGAAGTGGAGTGTGTGGTTCCAAACTTTGTGGTTAGACGTGTCATGATTAGTAAGGCGATAGATGACCCGAGTCAAAGGGAAAATCTATTCCATACTAAGTGTCTTGTAAAGGGGAGTGTGTGCACCTTGGTGATTGATAGTGGTAGTTGTACAAATGTTGCGAGCCATGCTATGGTAAATTTCTTGAAGCTACCAACTACACTACACACTAGTCCTTACAAGCTACAATGGTTGAACGATTGTGGTGAATTAAAGGTCACAAGGCAATGTGTGATTCGGTTTAAGGTGGGAAACTACCACGATGAAGTGCTTTGTGACGTGATCCCAATGCAAGCATGTCACTTGTTGTTAGGTAGACCATGGCAATATGATAGGTCTACTAAACACGATGGGAGGTCCAACCGGTATACGCTTGAGAAGGATGGCCGAAAGGTCACACTTCATCCTCTTTCACCCTCCCAAGTAAATGAGTGGCATCAAAATATGAGAGAGTTGAAGGGAAAGGGGAAGGAATCCGAAAAGGGAGAGAAGGGGGGGAATGCCGTAGGTGAGGAAGTAGGGACATCCGAGGCTGTCCCAACGACAAGGGAGATGGAAAACGTAGTGATGTTGGCTAGGAGGAAAGAACTCTTCGTGGACCATGATGAAAACAAGCCAATGTTACTTTTGGCCCATTGTTTTAATACTAATCCCACTAATTCTTCCATTTCCCCTTTGATTTCTTGTGTGTTGCAGGAGTATGAAGATGTATTTCCTCAAGAACTTCCACAAGGATTGCCCCCACTTCGGGGAATTGAGCACCAAATTGATTTGGTGCCGGGGTCACAACTTCCAAACAAACCGGCCTATAGGAGCAATCCCATGGACACTAAGGAGCTTGAAAGACAAGTTGAGGAGCTTCTCAACAAGGGATACATCAAGGAAAGCATGAGTCCGTGTGCTGTTCCGGTGCTTTTGGTACCGAAGAAGGACGAAACTTGGCGCATGTGCGTCGATTGTAGAGCCATCAACAAAATCACTATAAGGTATCGTCATCCAATCCCTAGACTAGATGATATGTTAGATGAGCTCCACGGATCTTGTTTGTTTTCTAAAGTGGACCTTAGGAGTGGCTATCACCAAATTCGCATGCAACCCGGTGATGAGTGGAAGACCGCATTCAAGACCAAATTCGGTCTATATGAGTGGCTGGTCATGCCCTTCGGGGCTGTTTTGATGCAAGAAGGTAAGCCCATCGCTTATTTCAGTGAAAAGCTCAAAGGGGCAACTCTTAATTACTCAACTTATGATTTGGAGTTGTACGCCCTTGTTAGAGCTTTGGGAAATTGGCAACATTATTTGTGGCCTAAGGAGTTTGTGATACGAACGGATCATGAGTCGTTGAAACACCTTAAGAGCCAAGACAAGTTGAATAGGCGTCATGCTAAGTGGATTGAGTTCATCGAGACTTTCCCTTATGTAATTCATTACAAAAGAGGAAAGGAAAATGTTGTTGCCGATGCCTTGTCTAGGAAGCATGTGCTTGTTGCTACCTTGTCTTCGAAATTGATGGGTTTTGAGATCTTGCGGTTGTTGTATCCCGAGGATCCTACCTTTGCTCCTATTTTTAGGGAATGTGAAGAGTGGGGAAGGGACCGTTGGCTTAAGGAGAATGACCATTCCTCCTACTCTCGGTTCGATGGGTATTTGTTCAAAGGGAGGAGGTTGTGTGTTCCTTCTAGTTCTTGGAGGGAATTATTTGTGAGGGAGGCCCATGACAGAGGCCTCATGGGGCACTTTGGGGTAGACAAGACCCTCGGAATCTTAGAGGAGAACTTCTATTGGCCCAAAATGCGCAAAGACGTCACTAAAATTTGTAGTCAATGCGTGGCCTGCCGGAGTGCTAAATCTCGTCTCCTACCTCAAGGATTATACACCCCACTCCCTACTCCCCTTAGACCTTGGTTGGATATTTCGATGGATTTTGTTTTGGGGCTGCCAAGGACTAGAAAGGGCCGAGATAGCATTTTTGTTATTGTTGATAGATTCTCTAAAATGGCTCATTTTATTCCATGTGCTAAAACCGAGGATGCTCGTAGTGTAGCTTCATTATTTGTTGAACATGTTGTAAAGCTTCACGGGGTACCGAGGACTATTGTGAGCGATAGGGACTCCAAGTTCCTAAGTCTCTTTTGGAAGTCCATGTGGGGTAGGCTTGGAACGAAGTTACTTTTCTCCACGTCTTGCCACCCACAAACCGATGGCCAAACGGAGGTAGTAAATAGAACCCTAGGGTCTATGCTATGTTCTATGGTTAAAGGTAAACTGACTTCATGGGAAGATCACCTACCCTTGGTGGAATTTGCATACAACCGGGTAATACATTCGAGCACGGGAATGACTCCCTTTGAATGTGTTTACGGCCTGAATCCCCTTACCCCTTTAGATCTCACTCCTTTGTCTAGTGATCTCATGACCAGCTTAGATGGAAATAAAAGAGCCGAGGCAATGAAGAAAATGCATGAGACGGTGCGGATCAAGCTTGAAAAGAAGAACCAAGAGGTTGCAAAAAGGGTAAACAAAGGGAGAAGAAGGCTTGTGCTTGAACCCGGAGATTGGGTGTGGGTGCATCTTCGAAAGGATCGGTTTCCAGCTCAAAGGAAGTCCAAATTGCTGCCAAGGGGTGATGGTCCTTTCCAAGTACTTGAGAGAATCAATGACAACGCCTACAAGATTGACCTTCCACCGGAATATCAAGTGCACAACACTTTCAACGTTGGTGATCTCTCCCTCGTGGATGCGGTTGAAGATGACCAAATGCTGAATTTGAGGCCAAATTCCTCTCAAGATGGAGAGGATGATACGGTTGGGGCAGCCTCCACAGGTACACGGCCTTTCACACGAAGCCAAGCTCGGGAATTACAAAAACTCCAAGCTTTGTTCATGCAAATGGCCGTGTGTGAGTTGGTGATTGAACCAACCAAGGACCTAAACATTTTTATGTGTGAAGAGAGGTCTTAATGTGTAATAAACTACTCTCCAAGGTTGGCACATGAAGCAAGGGCGGATGGGTCATTTTACCCCTTTTGTTTGTAGTATAAATAGAACATGTTAGAGAGTTATTCCTTAGTTTTTGAATGCTGATTTTTGTAACCTAAAAACACTAAACATTTCACTCTCTCTTCCACTCTTAGAAGCCGCCCCTATTATCTCACAAGTAGAGGGATACTTGTGTTGTCTCTTTGGCTAGAAACAAGGGTTTTGAGGTCGTTGAGTGCCTCTTGGTCCTCGTAAGAACTTGGTGTTAGACCTCTCTTCACACATAAAAACGTTTAGGTCCTTGGTTGGTTCAATCGCCAACTCACACACGGCCATTTGCATGAACAAAGCTTGGAGTTTTTGTAATTCCCGAGCTTGGCTTCGTGTGAAAGGCCGTGTACCTGTGGAGGCTGCCCCAACCGTATCAGTAGGTGATGCACCTACTTAAGGGTTCAAGTTGCACGAATTTCAAAGTAGGTGATGCACCTACTTACTTAAATTCTTATTTTGGGCTTAAATAACTTGGGCCTTTGGCAGATTGGTGTGTTGGGCCACTTATCCAATTTCTTTCTCTTTTGTTCAATTTGGCCCAAATGGGTATATTAGCATAGACCCAAATCTGATCCATAGCCATGGGTCCATTAATTCGGTCCAAACAACTTAAGTAGGTGACTCACCTACTAGCTTAAATAAGTCAAGCAAGCACCTCAATATTTTGCTCCATTTTAAGCTCCTAATCCCTTTAATCTAACCTTCAACTTATATACACTTGGTCACTTTAAACTTTATATTCAAATACTAGCTTACGATTCCAAGTTTAAATAGTTAGCTTAATGTTAACTTAGTCGCATCACATTAAACTGTACGGGCAGCATCTATAATTCCATCTTTACCATTAATACTTGCATAACAATTCGCATACGTTATATATATCAAAAGGCTATACCAAGTTCCATATAATTAGAACAAGTACAATCAAAATACAGAATGTTACACTATGTCCACCAAAATCTCCACAATTCCAAACACCTCAAGTCCATAGATCCTATACTTCACAAAACCAGCCACCAAACCCACTCCAAACATCCCCTAACCGGACCCTACAAAGACCATTACATCACCAAATGAACCAAGTCCAACAAGAGGGACTTGGAACTCAAACTCCACCACCAAATTCAAACTAATACCCCCATAACATACCACTTACCAAATGCCAAATCCCATGGACCAAAGACCATACCATCAAACACCTCCAATACCACAAGTTCAAGTACCAAATAACCAAAGGCCAAACCCACCTCCCCAAAGACCTCAAATCTGAAACCCACCCATCCAAATTGAGGATTATGGTAGAGGTTCCATGGCTGCCTATAGTTTTGAGGCCACGTTTGATCGTATCAATGACAATATTCATAGCTTCGTTGAAGATATGCACCAAATCCTTAGTGCACTAAATCCCAATTTGGAAAAAAGAGATGAAGAGGTGAAACAAGGAAGAAGACTTGACAAACTCCCTTGTGATATGAGATTCTAAAAGGAGAAACTGGGCTGCCATTATCTGAACCAAGGCAAAGAAGAATGTACTCAAGAACATAAAGGTAAAATAGCAAACTCATACACTTTTGTACATGTGGATGATGATTGTGTGGCTAGTAGCCCATTGAGCATGAGTAGTAGCTTATTTATTTGTGAGTCTATTGATTCTTTGCCTCTTGTTGATGATGTACTTGTTATGAGTGTGGATACACTAGTTGATCCAATTGATGACCGAATTGACTCTTCTTGTAAGATCAATTTAAGTCCACCTAGTGTTGAAGCCATTGTGTTGAATGATAATACATCATCTATTGATTCTTTGCCCCTTGATGATGATGTACATATTGTGAATGTGGATACACTAGTTGATCCTATTGATGACCGAATTGACTCTTCTTATAAGATCAATTTACACCTAGTGTTGAAGCTAATATGTTGAATGATAGTACATCATCTTGTGGGAATTGTGTTGATCAACTTATGTGTGAAATTTTTCCACCACTTGAGGATGTATGTGATATGTTTAATGGATCTCAAGTGAGTGATGATGTTGAAAATGTTGATCAAATAAATAGGAGTAACCCCTTTAGCATAACCTCTAGTGAATGTTCTACTCTCAGTTTTGCTCATAGGGATAACCATGTGCTTAAAATATCTTTGATGCTTGATAACGATCTTTTAGAGAATGGATTTGCATATTCTATAGCCTTTTCATGAATAGATCATTCTCTCTTTAAGGATAATATCTTGTTTGAAGATGATGAGTTCACTCCTAATGAACCTAGTGGTGAGAATGAAGTTGAAGGTATAGCCTATATGCCAACCCACTCTGGTGTGACAACATTCCTCCTAAAGATGGAAATCTCTTTTTGGAAGATGAGAGTATGCTTAAGGGAAGGGAATGTGAGGTCTTAGAAAGGAATGATCAATTGGGTGATGATAATTTTGACTTTCTTGAATTTTTAAGAAACCCAATAAGTGATTGTTCCTTGAAAATTGATTGTGGTTGTGATCTTTTGTATGACACCCCAACCATGTTTGATGATTATGAGGATGAATTACTTGCTTCTTGTGAAGACTTAAGTAATAATTTCGTTGACTTTGGTGGTGGTATGTGTATACTTGAGGGTACTTCTATAGAAAGGGAAGGTGTCCATTGCTTTGAAATTACTTCTTCTTCTACTACGTGTGATCTTATTGTTGAGAGTACTTATGGCGATGATGTTGAAACTAGTGGTGACTACACACATGAAGATACCTTAGTAGAAGTTGACTTGAGTGATACCTATCTTTACTCTCTACTTGCTTTTGATGACATTTATGCCATTGTAGAGAGTATGTCGTGTAGTTTGAGTGAAGCCTATGGGAAATGAAAGTGTTGTCTAGACCCGTGTCTATGGCCACTCTTCCCGTTTGACCCTGGCGCCAAATATAGAATTGATAATGTTGATGCTCCCAACTTGTTGCTTGGTCTACATGACAAGCAAAGTATTAGTTTTGGCGAATTCCATAACCAAATCCTTTGTGCATCTTTCATTGAACTTTTAATATTTAATTTAAAGTATTCTTGGTTATATTGCAAATATGTGCAACCTTGACATGTTGAGATGATTTGTTGTGCTAACCCTAACCCTCATGCCATGAGGAGTTTGTATTTGCTTGTCCTCTCTTTGGTTTTTCTAGGTTTGGATTCGAGGTTGAAAACTTTTCAAGAAGGAGAGGATGATACAAGTCAAATGGCTACCTTAGTTTTTGAAGACATCCTGCGAGGCCAACACAAGAAGAACCCAATTGTAGTGAGGGCACAGGAGAACGCATGGGGGACCTATTTTAAGCCCACAATAGAACAATCCCGTGTATGGAAGGTTGCTTGGAAGCTTGCCTTGATGAGATGCCCAAGAGGTCCAAGTGTTGAAGAATAATTGTGAAGACCAAAAAGACTCAAGGAAAGTCATATGTTGAAGTGTGATGAAGACCACATCAAAAAACTACATGATCACCCATTCATTAATGGTGTAATGGTATGTTTTTTCTTTACACTCCATAGGAGCCCCTTTTCATTAAGGGTATTTTGGCCTTTAATGTAATAAGTATAAATAGACTTCTTAGGTTTATTTTTCATTAGACTTTGATGAAATTGGATATTATTCTTAGATTGTAGCTTTAGTCTTGTAGTTTTAGCTCTCAAATCCGAAATTGGTTCCTTGAATACATTTGAAGTTAGGGTTTCACTTGTATTGGGAAATTTGGCAAGAAAGGTGTGCTTGAGGAAGAATATTTTCTTCGGGTCACCTAAGAGAGTGGTTTGATCTTAAATTGGTGATGTGTGTTTGAAGGTTTGATACACCTTCTAGGGCTATTCATTGGTGCAAGTGAGGGTCTCTCTATCTATCTTTAATTTCATGCAATTCTTCTTCTTCATCTCTGATACGGGACAAATGGCCTTCTTATCTTTTGATGACATTTTTGGAGGCCAACACATAGAGACTCAAGACTTGGTCACCTCGAGAAAACAAGAACATGCATGGAGGACCCGTTTTGAGCATAACTTAAAGCAATCTCGCGTGTGGAAGATTGCTTGGAGAATTTAAGGTTGAGGACTCACGGTTTTGGACCTTAATTAAGGGTATTTTGGACATTACACATGGTGTATTTACACACCATGGCCGCCCCTCTCATTAAGGGCAAAGTGGTCTTGTTATCTTCATTTGTAATATATTATAAATAGGCCCCCTTAGTCTTATTTTCACTAGATTTTGAAGGATGAAGAATTGAAAGACATAACTTCTCTCTTTTGAGAGTGTAACGCCCTTAGTTGTAGGACTTGGAAAAGTCATCCTTAGCATAGGGCTTGGAAAAGCCAATATTGATCTTTGCTTGGAAACGGTAGATCTTGAGGCGAGTTCATTCCCTTGGTGGTCACCGTAAGAGTGTGATTTTGATTGTTACATTCATTAGGGGTTAGTGTTGAAATACACTTGGTTCTTAATCTTGTAATAATCTTGGTCTCACTATCTATCTTTATTTTTCTTGCAAATCGTGTATGTGTTGTGTAGTGGACTGTTTTGGGGTCTTCGTTGAATCCGAAACTTGTATTATTGTTGTTCATCTTGTTCATCACGTTTTGTAACTGTTTTGGTGTTAAAATATACTCTTGTATCTTGTATTCTTGTTGTTGGTAGCGAATCCGAGTGAGGTCTTCATCTTGGTCCTCGAATCCTTAAGATTAGTTGACTGATTTGGTGTTTGTTTCGTGCTTCCCTTGTCAATCCCGTATCATTTTGTATCAAAGCATGGCTTGATATTGTTCCTACAAGATCAATCTTGGGCTTGCTTGTTAGAAAATTCAAAAAAAAAAAAAAAAAGGGAAAGTGTTAAAAACTGAAAAAAAATCAAAAAGAAGCAAATCTGTCCATTTTGTGTTCTTGGCCGAAATTGTGTTATTGTTGTGTCTTGGCCGAGGTTTTTACTTGTTTTGTTGTTTCTAGTGTTAGTTTTCTTCATCTCTAACACTCTTTAGTCTAAATCTAAGTTTGAGCTTACATTGTTGGTGTTGTATACGTGAACTTGGACTTGGCCGATTTGTTGTTGAACATTATTGTGGTGGACTGTTTTGGCCTTGTGGCTTTCATATTGTTGTTGTTATAAGCTTGGACACGTGATATTGTTGTTAATTGGTGGATTGAGAACCATTTTGTTGAAGGTGTAGTTGTCTTGGCCAAGTGTTGGAGATATTGTTATTGTGGAATTTGGGAGTGGCCGTGTGAAAATTGTTGGTGTTCTTGGAGATTATTGTTGTAGTTCTTGGTGTTGTTGTTGTTGTTCTTGATGTTCATCACCACCTTCATATATTGTTGAAGATAAAGTGAATGTTAAATCTAAAAGGTTGAAGGAAAAGGGTGTATTATTTGTTAGTCTTGAAAGACACTACAACCAACAAAGACCTATCAATCAAGTCTCAACCACTTTCCAACACTTTTCCATGATTTAAGGATCCATGTTTTAAGGAGAAGTACAATAAAGTCAAGTCTTGAAAACTTGAAATTGAAAAGGGCTCCAAGACTTGTTTGAATTTCCCTCCTTAAACAAATTCCACCAAAGTCCAAATTGAAAAATTGACCAAGACTTGAAATTGGACAACAAAAGTTGTGTGGGACCGAAACCAATACGTGACTGCCATGTCATCACTGCTACTGTTCACGCAATATTTCCGAGCTCAAAATTTTAGATTCTTAGTTTCATCTTATTGTTTCATTAGTTTCATGTCTTGATTCTAGAATTAATTAACAACTAGTAATCACCTACTTAGTTGTAGATTAATTATTGAATCCGTTTCTTCGTGTCTTCGTTGTTTGTGTGCTTTTCTCATTTTTAACTCGTAGTAACTTCTCTGTTTCAAGTTCGTAAGTGAATTTTATTTTTGTGTCTTGAGTCGATCAAACAAGAATCTATTCCGGCCACCAAGTAGAATTGACATCCTATTGACTACCGGAGTATAAACAACCTTTCAATATTTGCCGCTCCAATTGTGAGAATCACAAAGGAGAGTATTACGAGTGTTAGTGAGAAGTTTTTTACTACTAATCTTGTTTGTTCATTTTGTAGGTTTAAAAGGTGATATAAGGGGAATATGTCTTCGATAGCCGGGGATTATTGTGACTACAACATGGGAGACTATGATTGTAGTGAAGGGTTTTATGGCTACGAAGTTGAGGGAGATTGCGGAGGCTATGAAAATAGCCATGATCGAGACTTGGGCAGATTTGAAAGTCACTGTTTTAAGGGAGAAAATGAGGTGAATGAAGTGCCTAGTGCTTATGGTAACTTTGGAGATGATGTAGGACCTCGTGATGGATCTTATGATGATGTTGGGGCATGTGAGGAGTCTTACACTTCTTACTCCGAACCTAGATTTGGTGTTAGGTATAACCCTTTTGTTTGCAAAGCTTATGAGAGCTATGATGAGGGTACACGTGAGGAGTATGAAGATCCATATTCTCCACCTTGTAGTACTTCTTATCAAAGTCGATATAGTGTGAATGGTTATACTAGCTCTAGTGGAGGTTGTCCAATGAGAAGAAGAGGGTATGCATCTCCAAAACTAAGGGGTACTCGTATGCCTTACAATGTAGATCCAAGAAGGAGTGTACACTCCGGAAAGGTGACCATGTGTGGGATACCGGGCTGCCTCATTGAGCTAAATGATAGGTACCATAGAAACTACATCGTTCCATCCATGGTTGACTACTTGGGGTTGTTTCGTGAGCCTTTACTTGTTCCATACTTCTTGGACGGGTTTAAGGTTACCGAGAGGGTCAAGGTTGTCTTCTCCCAATTTGAATACCATGAGGAGGTGTGGTGCGATATTCTTTCATTGACATACGGTCATGTATGCTTAGGTGCCAATTGGTTTGCACAACATAGAGTACCAAACGTGCAAAATTGGCCAAATATTATAAGAGACCAGTGGGGGAATCGCCTCGTGACTTACTTGCTGCCTAAGCCACGAAGAGAAATGCCTACCTACTCCAATCCGAATTATTATGAGAGACAAAAGATTGAGAGGAGTAAGGGAGTGCAGGGTGGTAATCCGAGAGTGGAAAAAGGAGAGGTTGTGTGGAGCAAAGTAAGAGGATTACCCCCAAACTATGCTAACATTGGTTGTCCTTCTATTCCTAAGGACATTTGTGTAGGTACCAACATGGCAAGCGAAGAAGAACAATGCCAAAAGGAAGTTGCTGCCCAAACTTTTGGAGGACCTTCACACCATGACAAAGAAGAATCTACTCAAGGACTTCAAGGTAAAATGGCAAACTCTTACACTTTTGTACATGTGAATGATAATTGTGTGGTAGTAGCCCATTGAGTGTGAGTTGTAGCTTGCCTATATGTGAGTGTATTGTTTCTTTGCCACTTGATGATGATGTACATGTTGTGAGTGTGGATACACTAGTTGATCCTATTGATGACTGAATAGACTCTTCTTGTAAGATCGATTTATGTCCACCTAGTGTTGAAACCATTATGTTGAATGAAAGTACGTTATCTTCTGAAATTTGTGTTGATCAACTTATGTGTGAAAATTACCCACCACTTGAGGATGTGTATGATGTAATTAATGAACCTCAAGTATGTGATGATGTTGAAAATGTTGATCAAAGTGAGAATGAACCCGAGAGCTCTTCTTGGGGTAATGTTGTGTTTGAAACATCCTTGAAACTTGATGTTGATCATTTAGAGAGTGAGGAACTTGCTTGTTCCAAATCTGTCCGTGAGGTAGATCACACTCTTTTTATGTATAATGTCTTGTTTGAAGATGATTTAAACACTCCTAATGGACCTAGTGGTGAAAATGATGGTATAGCTTGCCTTGGAAGCTATAGCCTATATGCTAACCCACTATGGTGTGACAACATTCCTCCTAGAGAGGGAAATCTCTTCTTGGAAGATGAGAGAACTCTTAAGGGTAAGGAATGTGTAGTTGCGGAAGCTACTTCTTCTTCTACTTTGTGTGATTTCATTATTGAGAGTACTCATGGTGATTATTGGGAAACTAATAGTGAGTACACACATGAGAGCACCTTAGTAGAAGCCGATTTGAGTGATACCTTTCTCTACTCTCTATTTGCTTTGGATGATATGTATGTTATTGTAGAATGTATGTCATTTAGTTTGGGTGTAGACCACGGGAAAGGGAAGTGTTGTCGAGACCCGTGTCTATGGCCACTTTTCCCATTTGACCCCGGTGCCAAATTTAGAAATTGATACAAGAATTCCAAGGAACACAAGAATTGTCTCAAAACAGTCCACACACACTCCAAAAACAGTCCACTAATCTTAAGGATTTGAGGACCAAGATGGAGACCACTCTCGGATTCACTACAACAACAACAATACGAGATAACAATGGTGTATTTGACACCCAAAACAGCCACAAAACGTGATGAACAAGATGAACAACAATAACACAAGTTTCGGATTCAACAAAGACCCCAAAACAGTCCACGATTTGCAAGAAAAATAAAGATAGATAGTGAGACATAAACTACAATAAGACCCAAGAACCCAAAGATATATTAAATCTAAAGACCCCTAGAACTTACGATAGCAACACCACACTCTTACGGTGACCACCAAGGGAATGAACTCGCCTCAAGATCTACCGTTTCCAAACAAAGATCAATATTGGCTTTTCCAAGCCCTATGCTAAAGATGACTTTTCCAAGTCCTACCACTAAGTGTGTACACTCTCAAAAGAGAGAAGATATTTCTTTTTCAATTCTTCATTATCAAAAATCTGAAAAACTAATGAAAATAAGACTAAGGGGGCCTTTTTATAGTGTATTACAAAGAAGACAAAAGACCACTTTGCCCTTAATGAGAGGGGCGGCCATGGTGTGTAAATACACCATGTGTAATGTCCAAAATACCCTTAATTAGGGTCCAAAACCGTGAGTCCTCAACCTTAAATTCTCCAAGCAATCTTCCACACGCGAGATTGCTTTAAGTAGCACTCAAAACGGGTCCTCCATGCATGTTCTTGTTTTCCCGAGGTGACCAAGTCTTGAGTCTCTATGTGTTGGCCTCCAACAATGTCATCAAAAGATAAGATGGCCATTTGTCCCGTATCATCCTCCCCTTCTTGAAAAGGATTCGACCTCGAATCCAAACCTTGCAAAACCGAAGAGAGGACAAACAAATACAAATTCCTCATGGCATGAGGGTTAGGGTTAGCATTACAAATCATCTCAACATGCCAAGGTTGCACATATTTGCAATATAACCAAGAATCCTTTGAAATGAATATTAAAAACTCAATAAAAGATGTGCAAAGGATTTGGTTATAGGATACATCAAAAGTAACACTTTGCTTGTCATGTTGACCAAGCAACAAGTTTGGTGCACCAACATCACCATTTCTAAATTTGGCACCGGGGTCAAATGGGAAAAGTGGCCATAGACACGGGTCTCGACAACACTTCCCTTTCCCGTGGTCTACACCTAAACTAAATGACATACTCTCTACAATAACATACATATCATCCAAATCAAATAGAGAGTAGAGAAAGGTATCACTCAAATCGACTTCTACTAGGGTGCTCTCATGTGTGTACTCACTACTAGTTTCCCAATAATCACTATGAGTACTCTCAACAAAGAAATCACACAAAGTAGAAGAAGGAGTAGCTTCCGCAACTACACATTCCTTACCCTTAAGAGTACTCTCATCTTCCAAGAAGAGATTTCCCTCTTTAGGAGGAATGTTGTCACACCATAGTGGGTTAGCATATAGGCTATAGCTTCCAAGGCAAGCTATACCGTCATTTTCACCACTAGGTTCATTAGAAGTGTTTACATCATCTTCAAACAAGACATTACACCTAAAGAGAGTGTGATCTACCTCACGGACAGATTTGGAATAAGCAAGTTCCTCGCACTCTAAATGATCAATATCAAGTTTCAAGGATGTTCCAAACACAAGATTACCCCAAGAAGAGATCTCGGGTTCACCCCCACTTTGTTGACCAACATTTTTAAATACTTCACTCACTTGAGTCCTATTAAGCACATCACACACATACTCAAGTGGGGAACAATTTTCACCAACAAGTTGATCAACACCAATTACACAAGACGATGTACTTCCGTTCAACATATAAGCTTCAACACTAGGTGGACATAAATTGATCTTACAAGAAGAGTCAATTTCGTCATCAATAGGATCAACTAGTGTATCCAAACTCTCAATATGTACATCATCAACAAGAGGCAAGGAATCATTAGACTCATAAATAAGTAAGCTACTACTCACACTCAATGGCTTACTAGCCACACAATTGTCATTCACATGCACTAAAGTGTAAGAGTTAGCTATTTTACCTTTAAGATCTTGAGTAGACTCTTCCTTGCCGTGAGGTGAAGGTCCTCCACAAGCTTGGGCAGCAACTTCCTTTTGGCATTGTTCGCCTTCGCTTGCCATGTTGGTACCTACACAAATGTCCTTAGAAATGGAAGGACAACCAATGTTAGCACGGTTTGGTGGTAATCCCCTCACTTCGCTCAACACAACCTCTCCTTTTTCCACTCTCGGATTACCACCTTTCACTCCCTTACTCCTCTCAATCTTTTGTCTCTCATAATAATTTGAATTGGAGTAGGTAGGAACTTCTTTTTGCGGCCCGGGCAGAATGTACGTCTCGAGGCAATTTCCCCATCGGTCTCTTACAATATTAGGCCAATTTTTCACGTTAGGAACTTGATGTCGTGCAAACCAATCGGCACCCAAGCTCATATGACCGTAGGTTAAGGAGAAAACATCGCACCACACCTCCTCATGGTAATCAAATTGGGAGAAGACAACTTTTACCCTCTCGGTAACCTTGAACTCGCCCAAGTAGTATGGAACAAGTAAAGGTTCTCGCAATAACCCCAAGTGATCAACCATGGACGGAAAAATGTAGTTTCCATAGTACCTATCATTCAACACCATAAGGCAGTCCGGTATCCCACAAATAGTCACCTTTCCGGAGTGTACACTCCTTCTTGGATCTACATTGTAAGGCATACGAGTACCCCTTAGTTTTGGAGATGCATATCCTCTTCTTCTCATTGGACAACCTCCGCTAGAGCTAGTATAACCATTCACACTATATCGACTTTGATAAGAAGTACTACAAGGTGGAGAATATGGATCTTCATACTCCTCGCGTGTACCCTCATCATAGCTCTCATAAGCTTTGCAAACAAAAGGGTTATACCTAACACCAAATCTAGGTTCGGAGTAAGAAGTGTAAGACTCCTCACATGCCCCAACATCATCACAAGATCCATCACTAGGCCCTACATCATCTCCAAAGTTACCATAAGCACTAGGCACTTCATTCACCTCATTTTCTCCCTTAAAACAGTAACTTTCAAATCTGCCCAAGTCTCGAGTATGGCTATTTTCATAGCCTCCGCAATCTCCCTCAACTTCGTAGCCATAAAACCCTTCACTACAATCATAGTCTCCCATGTTGTAGTCACAATAATCCCCGGCTATCGAAGACATGTTCCCCTTATATCACCCTTTAAACCTACAAAATGAACAAACAAGATTAGTAGTAAAGCTCCTCACCAACACTCGTATACACTCACCTTTGTGATTCTCACAATTGGAGCGGCGAATATTGAAAGTTGCTTATACTCCGGTAGTCAATAGGATGTCAATTCTACTTGGCGGCCGGAATAGATTCTTGTTTGATCGACTCAAGACACAAAAATAAAATTCACTTACGAACTTGAGACAAAGAAGTTACTACGAGTTAAAAATGAGAAAAGCACACAAACAACGAAGACACGAAGAAACGGATTCAATAATTAATCTACAACTAAGTAGGTGATTACTAGTTGTTAATTAATTCTAGAATCAAGACATGAAACTAATGAAACAATAAGATGAAACTAAGAATCTAAAATTTTTGAGCTCGGAAATATTGCGTGAACAGTAGCAGTGATGACATGGCAGTCACGTATTGGTTTTGGCCCCACACAACTTTTGTTGTCCAATTTCAAGTCTTGGTCAATTTTTCAATTTGGACTTTGGTGGAATTTGTTTAAGGAGGGAAATTCAAACAAGTCTTGGAGCCCTTTTCAATTTCAAGTTTTCAAGACTTGACTTTATTGTACTTCTCCTTAAAACATGGATCCGTAAATCATGGAAAAGTGTTGGAAAGTGGTTGAGACTTGATTGATAGGTCTTTGTTGGTTGTAGTGTCTTTCAAGACTAACAAATAATACACCTTTTTCCTTCAACTTTTTGGATTTAGCATTCACTTTATCTTCAACAATATATGAAGGTGGTGATGAGCATCAAGAACAACAACAACAACAACAAGAACTACAACAATAATCTTCAAGAACACCAACAATTTTTCACACGGCCAACTCCAATCCACAATAACAATATCTCCAACACTTGGCCAAGACAACTACAACTTCAACAAAATGGTTTTCAATCCACCAATTAACAACAATATCACGTGGCCAAGCTTATAACAACAACAAGATGAAAGCCACAAGGCCAAAACAGTTCACCACAACAAGGTCAACAATCTCACGGCTAAGACCACAAGGATAGCAACAACAATCGACTAAGTCCCCTTTGTGTTGTGTTTTCGATTTTACAAATGGTGAAAGGTGTGATGAACAACAAGAATACAACAACAACCTTTCAAGATCTACAACACCACCACAACACAAGGCCTTCAACTCGGTCAAGGCTAGAACAACAACAACATCCAATCGGCCACACTTGTTCACAACAATAATATTAACAATTCAAGCTCAAGTTTGGATCGACTCAAAGTGTTAGTGAGGAACAAATCTAACACTACAAACACACAAGACAAGTAAAATACTCCTAGACCTAGACTCAAGAACAAATCTCGGCCAAGAACACCACAAGAACACAATTTCGGCCAAGACAACAACAATGGACAGATTGCAATTTTCTGAAATTTTCAGATTTCAACTTTTTTTTTTTTTTTTTGTAGTTTTCAAGTCTCAAGCCCAAGATTGATCTTGTTAGAACAAAATCAAAGATGGCTTTGATACCAAATGATACAAGAATTCCAAGGAACACAAGAATTGTCTCAAAACAGTCCACACACACTCCAAAAACAGTCCACTAATCTTAAGGATTTGAGGACCAAGATGGAGACCACTCTCGGATTCACTACAACAACAACAATACGAGATAACAATGGTGTATTTGACACCCAAAACAGCCACAAAACGTGATGAACAAGATGAACAACAATAACACAAGTTTCGGATTCAACAAAGACCCCAAAACAGTCCACGATTTGCAAGAAAAATAAAGATAGATAGTGAGACATAAACTACAATAAGACCCAAGAACCCAAAGATATATTAAATCTAAAGACCCCTAGAACTTACGATAGCAACACCACACTCTTACGGTGACCACCAAGGGAATGAACTCGCCTCAAGATCTACCGTTTCCAAACAAAGATCAATATTGGCTTTTCCAAGCCCTATGCTAAAGATGACTTTTCCAAGTCCTACCACTAAGTGTGTACACTCTCAAAAGAGAGAAGATATTTCTTTTTCAATTCTTCATTATCAAAAATCTGAAAAACTAATGAAAATAAGACTAAGGGGGCCTTTTTATAGTGTATTACAAAGAAGACAAAAGACCACTTTGCCCTTAATGAGAGGGGCGGCCATGGTGTGTAAATACACCATGTGTAATGTCCAAAATACCCTTAATTAGGGTCCAAAACCGTGAGTCCTCAACCTTAAATTCTCCAAGCAATCTTCCACACGCGAGATTGCTTTAAGTAGCACTCAAAACGGGTCCTCCATGCATGTTCTTGTTTTCCCGAGGTGACCAAGTCTTGAGTCTCTATGTGTTGGCCTCCAACAATGTCATCAAAAGATAAGATGGCCATTTGTCCCGTATCAGAAATGGTGATGTTGGTGCACCAAACTTGCTGCTTGGTCTACATGACAAGCAAAGTGGCACTCTTGATGTATCCTATAACCAAATCCTTTGTACATCTTTTATTGAGTTTTTAATATTCCTTTCAAAGGATTCTTGGTTATATTGCAAATATGTGCAACCTTGGCATGTTGAGATGATTTGTTATGCTAACCCTAACCCTCATGCCATGAGGAGTTTACATTTGTTGGTCCTCTTTTCGATTTTGCAAGGTTTGGATTCGAGGTCGAATCCCTTTCAAGAAGGGGAGGATGATACGGGATAAATGGCCTTCTTATCTTTTGATGACATTTTTGGAGGCCAACACATAGAGACTCAAGACTTGGTCACCTCGAGAAAACAAGAACATGCATGGAGGACCCGTTTTGAGCATAACTTAAAGCAATCTCGCGTGTGGAAGATTGCTTGGAGAATTTAAGGTTGAGGACTCACGGTTTTGGACCTTAATTAAGGGTATTTTGGACATTACACATGGTGTATTTACACACCATGGCCGCCCCTCTCATTAAGGGCAAAGTGGTCTTGTTATCTTCATTTGTAATATATTATAAATAGGCCCCCTTAGTCTTATTTTCACTAGATTTTGAAGGATGAAGAATTGAAAGACATAACTTCTCTCTTTTGAGAGTGTAACACCCTTAGTTGTAGGACTTGGAAAAGTCATCCTTAGCATAGGGCTTGGAAAAGCCAATATTGATCTTTGCTTGGAAACGGTAGATCTTGAGGCGAGTTCATTCCCTTGGTGGTCACCGTAAGAGTGTGGTTTTGATTGTTACATTCATTAGGGGTTAGTGTTAAAATACACTTGGTTCTTAATCTTGTAATAATCTTGGTCTCACTATCTATCTTTATTTTTCTTGCAAATCGTGTATGTGTTGTGTAGTGGACTGTTTTGGGGTCTTCGTTGAATCCAAAACTTGTATTATTGTTGTTCATCTTGTTCATCACGTTTTGTAACTGTTTTGGTGTTAAAATATACTCTTGTATCTTGTATTCTTGTTGTTGGTAGCGAATCCGAGTGAGGTCTTCATCTTGGTCCTCGAATCCTTAAGATTAGTGGACTGATTTGGTGTTTGTTTCATGCTTCCCTTGTCAATCCCGTATCAATCTCCATTCTATGTGTTGTTTTCTCTTTATTTGGTTGCTGGAATTTGCATCTTAGTAGCCAATTTCGTGTGTTTGGTAGTCCTTTATGCTATCATTTGGTATCAAAGCCTTGTTTAGGGTTGTTCCGACATCCCTAAATCTTGGTTTTAGTGTTCTTATATAGAAAATCTCATAAAAAAAGAGTCAAAAAATCAGAAAATATATAAAAAAATGTTGTCTTGTGTTAGATCCGAATTTAGTGTCTTAGATCTACAATTTTTTACTTTGTTTTGAAGGTTTCTTGTGTTAGATTCTTGTTCTCTAACACCTATGGAGTCTAGATCTACTTTTAGATTGAAGTTTGGTTGAGTTTGAGCTTAGATCCACCATGGCTATGGAGTTTTGAAGCTTTTTGTGCTATATACATTTTTGTCTTGGTGATTTAGGCTTGACTTGTGGTTGATTTTTGGTTGTTTTAAGTTGTTTTGATATAAGGAACCTAGGGCTACAAAAAAATTCAGATTTGGAGCTCATTTGCTAGGTGGTCAAATTTGGTCAACGCTTGAATATTCATCTTGTTCATCCATGATCTTCATAAGTTTGTGAAGTCGTATTCAAGGTTCTTGGTTGATCCATAAAAGGGAAGAAAGAGTGTGAAAAAGTTGTTTCTCCAAGAGCATATTCAAAGAATATTCCAATCTTCCAAAAAGAGGAGGGGACAAGAGGACAAACAAAGTACAAGTGCATTTATTAGGTCATCCATTTTGAAGCCTGAGAGGGCTTCAAAGTTGAACATTTTCCCTCCCAAAACTGAATTCTCTTCTTTCCTAAGGGTGTTTGGCAGAAAATAATTTTTGGAAAAGTTGAAATTCCGAAGTGTGACAACCAACCACGTAGTACCACATCATCACTTGTGCTCAACCAAAGTTCGACCCTAAAATTAGATTTTTCTAGTTTCTAGTTTTTTTTATTCTAGTTTCTTATATGTCAATTCTATCCCTAATTAGTAAGCTAGTAATTACCTACTAGTTTGGTAATTAGATTAGAGTCCGTTGTTTTGCGTCTTCGATTTTTGTGTGTTTTTCTCGTTTTCAAGTCGTAGTATTTTTGTTGGTTCAAGTTCGTGCATCACTTATTTTGAGTCATTTCAAACAAAGATCCATTCCGATTCAAAGCTTCTCACCTCTCAAGTAACTTGCCAAGTATTGTCGGTTCTCCAACACTTGCAAAGCCAAGTGTGAGGTGAGGTTGGGTGTGAGTGAAGTGAGGCTTTTGAACTAACTCGTTTGCTCATTTTGTAGGTTATTTTGCTTGCTGATTTTTGCACTTCGTAGGTACATTTTCCATGTGATACGGGATTGACAAGGGAAGCACGAAACAAACACCAAATCAGTCCACTAATCTTAAGGATTCGAGGACCAAGATGGAGACCTCACTCGGATTTGCTACCAACAACAAGAATACAAGATACAAGAGTATATTTTAACACCAAAACAGTTACAAAACGTGATGAACAAGATGAACAACAATAATACAAGTTTCGGATTCAACGAAGACCCCAAAACAGTCCACTACACAACACATACATGATTTGCAAGAAAAATAAAGATAGTGAGACCAAGATTATTACAAAATTAAGAACCAAGTGTATTTCAACACTAACCCCTAATGAATGTAACAATCAAAACCACACTCTTACGGTGACCACCAAGGGAATGAACTCGCCTCAAGATCTACCGTTACCAAGCAAAGATCAATATTGGCTTTTCCAAGCCCTATGCTAAGGATGACTTTTCCAAGTCCTACAACTAAGGGTGTTACACTCTCAAAAGAGAGAAGTTATGTCTTTCAATTCTTCATCCTTCAAAATCTACAAGAAATGAGCTAAAATGACCTATTTATAGTGTATTACAAAAGAAGATAAAAAGACCACCTTGCCCTTAATGATAGGTGCGGCCATGGTGTGTTAATACACCATGTGTAATGTCCAAAATGCCCTTAATTAAGGTCCAAAACCGTGAGTCCTCAATCTTAAATGATCCAAGCAATCTTCCACACGCGAGATTGCTTTAAGTTATGCTCAAAATAGGTTCTCCATGCATGTTCTTGTATTCTCGAGGTGACCAAGTCTTGATCCTCTATATGTTGGCCTCCAAAGATGTCATCAAAATATAATATGGCCATTTGTCCCGTATCATCCTCCCTTTCTTGAAAAGGATTCGACCTCGAATCCAAACCTTGCCAAAACAGAAGAGAGGAGAAACAAATACAAATTCCTCATGGCATGAGGGTTAGGGTTAGCATAACAAATCATCTCAACATGCCAAGGTTGCACATATTTGCAATATAACCAAGAATCCTTTGAAAGGAATATTAAAAACTCAATAAAAGATGTACAAAGGATTTGGGTATAGGATACATCAAGAGTAACACTTTGCTTGTCATGTAGACCAAGCAACAAGTTTGGTGCACCAACATCACCATTTCTAAATTTGGCACCGGGGTCAAATGGGAAAAGTGGCCATAGACATGGGTCTCGACAACACTTCCCTTTCCCGAGATCTACACCTAAACTAAATGACATACTCTCTACAATAACATACATATCATCCAAATCAAATAGAGAGTAGAGAAAGGTATCACTCAAATCGACTTCTACTAAGGTGCTCTCATGTGTGTACTCACTACTAGTTTCCCAATAATCACCATGAGTACTCTCAACAATGAAATCACACAAAGTAGAAGAAGAAGTAGCTTCCGCAACTACACATTCCTTACCCTTAAGAGTACTCTCATCTTCCAAGAAGAGATTTCCCTCTTTAGGAGGAATGTTGTCACACCATAGTGGGTTAGCATATAGGCTATAGCTTCCAAGGCAAGCTATACCGTCATTTTCACCACTAGGTTCATTAGGAGTGTTTAAATCATCTTCAAACAAGACATTATACCTAAAAAGAGTGTGATCTACCTCACGGACAGATTTGGAACAAGAAAGTTCCTCACTCTCTAAATGATCAATATCAAGTTTCAAGGATGTTTCAAACACAATATTACCCCAAGAAGAGCTCTCGGGTTCATTCTCACTTTGTTGACCAGCATTTTCAAATATTTCACTCACTTGAGTCCTATTAAGCACATCACACACATACTCAAGTGGTGGACAGTTTTCACGAACAAGTTGATCAACACCCATTACACAAGACGATGTACTTACATTCAACATATAGGCTTCAACACTAGGTGGACATAAATTGATCTCACAAGCGGAGTCAATTTTGTTATCAATAGGGTCAACTAGTGTATCCAAACTCACAATATGTACATCATCATCAAGTGGCAAAGAAACAATAGACTCACATATAGGAAAACTACAACTCACACTCAATGGGCTACTAGCCACACAATTATCATTCACATGTACAAAAGTGTAAGAGTTATCCATTTTACCTTGAAGTCCTTGAGTAGATTCTTCTTTGTCATGGTGTGAAGGTCCTCCAAAAGCTTGGGCAGCAACTTCCTTTTGGCATTGTTCTTCTTCGCTTGCCATGTTGGTACCTACACAAATGTCCTTAGAAATAAAAGGACAACCAATGTTAGCATAGCTTGGTGGTAATCCTCTTACTTTGCTCCATACAACCTCTCCTTTTTCCACTCTCGGATTACCACCCTGCACTCCCTTACTCCTCTCAATCTTTTGTCTCTCATAATAATTCGGATTGGAGTAGGTAGGCATTTCTCTTCGTGGCTTAGGCAGCAAGTAAGTCATGAGGCGATTCCCCCACTGGTCTCTTATAATATTTAGCCAATTTTGCACGTTTGGAACTCTATGTTGTGCAAACCAATTGGCACCTAAGCATACATGACCGTATGTCAATGAAAGAATATCGCACCACACCTCCTCATGGTATTCAAATTGGGAGAAGACAACCTTGACCCTCTCGGTAACCTTAAACCCGTCCAAGAAGTATGGAACAAGTAAAGGCTCACGAAACAACCCCAAGTAGTCAACCATGGATGGAACGATGTAGTTTCTATGGTACCTATCATTTAGCTCAATGAGGCAGCCCGGTATCCCACACATGGTCACCTTTCTGGAGTGTACACTCCTTCTTGGATCTACATTGTAAGGCATACGAGTACCCCTTAGTTTTGGAGATGCATACCCTCTTCTTCTCATTGGACAACCTCCACTAGAGCTAGTATAACCATTCACACTATATCGACTTTGATAAGAAGTACTACAAGGTGGAGAATATGGATCTTCATACTCCTCGCGTGTACCCTCATCATAGCTCTCATAAGCTTTGCAAACAAAAGGGTTATACCTAACACCAAATCTAGGTTCGGAGTAAGAAGTGTAAGACTCCTCACATGCCCCAACATCATCATAAGATCCATCACGAGGTCCTACATCATCTCCAAAGTTACCATAAGCACTAGGCACTTCATTCACCTCATTTTCTCCCTTAAAACAGTAACTTTCAAATCTGCCCAAGTCTCGATCATGGCTATTTTCATAGCCTCCGCAATCTCCCTCAACTTCGTAGCCATAAAACCCTTCACTACAATCATAGTCTCCCATGTTGTAGTCACAATAATCCCCGGCTATCGAAGACATATTCCCCTTATATCACCTTTTAAACCTACAAAATGAACAAACAAGATTAGTAGTGAAAACTTCTCACTAACACTCGTATTCACTCACCTTTGTGATTCTCACAATTGGAGCGGCAAATATTAAAAGGTTGTTTATACTCCGGTAGTCAATAGGATGTCAATTCTACTTGGTGGTCGGAATAGATTCTTGTTTGATCGACTCAAGACACAAAAATAAAATTCACTTACGAACTTGAAACAAGAAGTTACTACGAGTTAAAAATGAGAAAAGCACACAAACAACGAAGACACGAAGAAACGGATTCAATAATTAATCTACAACTAAGTAGGTGATTACTAGTTGTTAATTAATTCTAGAATCAAGACATGAAACTAATGAAACAATAAGATGAAACTAAGAATCTAAAATTTTGAGCTCGGAAATATTGCGTGAACAGTAGCAGTGATGACATGGCAGTCACGTATTGGTTTCGGTCCCACACAACTTTTGTTGTCCAATTTCAAGTCTTGGTCAATTTTTCAATTTGGACTTTGGTGGAATTTGTTTAGGGGGGGGGGGAATTCAAACAAGTCTTGGAGCCCTTTTCAATTTCAAGTTTTCAAGACTTGACTTTATTGTACTTCTCCTTAAAACATGGATCCTTAAATCATGGAAAAGTGTTGGAAAGTGGTTGAGACTTGATTGATAGGTCTTTGTTGGTTGTAGTGTCTTTCAAGACTAACAAATAATACACCCTTTTCCTTCAACTTTTTAGATTTAACATTCACTTTATCTTCAACAATATATGAAGGTGGTGATGAACATCAAGAACAACAACAACAACACCAAGAACTACAACAATAATCTCCAAGAACACCAACAATTTTCACACGGCCACTCCCAAATTCCACAATAACAATATCTCCAACACTTGGCCAAGACAACTACACCTTCAAAAAAATGGTTCTCAATCCACCAATTAACAACAATATCACGTGTCCAAGCTTATAACAACAACAAGATGAAAGCCACAAGGCCAAAACAGTCCACCACAACAAGGTTCAACAACAAATCGGCCAAGTCCAAGTTCACGTATACAACACCAACAATGTAAGCTCAAACTTAGATTTAGACTAAAGAGTGTTAGAGATGAAGAAAACTAACACTAGAAACAACAAAACAAGTAAAAATCTCGGCCAAGACACAACAATAACACAATTTCGGCCAAGAACACAAAATGGACAGATTTGCTTCTTTTTGATTTTTTTTTTTTTGAATCTTTCTAACAAGCAAGCCCAAGATTGATCTTGTAGGAACAATATCAAGCCATGCTTTGATACCAAATGATACGGGATTGACAAGGGAAGCACGAAACAAACACCAAATCAGTCCACTAATCTTAAGGATTCGAGGACCAAGATGGAGACCTCACTCGGATTCGCTACCAACAACAAGAATACAAGATACAAGAGTATATTTTAACACCAAAACAGTTACAAAATGTGATGAACAAGATGAACAACAATAATACAAGTTTCGGATTCAACGAAGACCCCAAAACAGTCCACTACACAACACATACACGATTTGCAAGAAAAATAAAGATAGATAGTGAGACCAAGATTATTACAAAATTAAGAACCAAGTGTATTTCAACACTAACCCCTAATGAATGTAACAATCAAAACCACACTCTTACGGTGACCACCAAGGGAATGAACTCGCCTCAAGATCTACCGTTTCCAAGCAAAGATCAATATTGGGTTTTCCAAGCCCTATGCTAAGGATGACTTTTCCAAGTCCTACAACTAAGGGTGTTACACTCTCAAAAGAGAGAAGTTATGTCTTTCAATTCTTCATCCTTCAAAATCTACAAGAAATGAGCTAAAATGACCTATTTATAGTGTATTACAAAAGAAGATAAAAAGACCACCTTGCCCTTAATGATAGGTGCGGCCATGGTGTGTTAATACACCATGTGTAATGTCCAAAATGCCCTTAATTAAGGTCCAAAACCGTGAGTCCTCAATCTTAAATGATCCAACCAATCTTCCACACACGAGATTGCTTTAAGTTATGCTCAAAATAGGTTCTCCATGCATGTTCTTGTATTCTCGAGGTGACCAAGTCTTGATCCTCTATATGTTGGCCTCCAAAGATGTCATCAAAATATAATATGGCCATTTGTCCCGTATCATCCTCCCTTTCTTGAAAAGGATTCGACCTCGAATCCAAACCTTGCCAAAACAGAAGAGAGGAGAAACAAATACAAATTCCTCATGGCATGAGGGTTAGGGTTAGCATAACAAATCATCTCAACATGCCAAGGTTGCACATATTTGCAATATAACCAAGAATCCTTTGAAAGGAATATTAAAAACTCAATAAAAGATGTACAAAGGATTTGGGTATAGGATACATCAAGAGTAACACTTTGCTTGTCATGTAGACCAAGCAACAAGTTTGGTGCACCAACATCACCATTTCTAAATTTGGCACCGGGGTCAAATGGGAAAAGTGGCCATAGATATGGGTCTCGACAACACTTCCCTTTCCCGAGATCTACACCTAAACTAAATGACATACTCTCTACAATAACATACATATCATCCAAATCAAATAGAGAGTAGAGAAAGGTATCACTCAAATCGACTTCTACTAAGGTGCTCTCATGTGTGTACTCACTACTAGTTTCCCAATAATCACCATGAGTACTCTCAACAATGAAATCACACAAAGTAGAAGAAGAAGTAGCTTCCGCAACTACACATTCCTTACCCTTAAGAGTACTCTCATCTTCCAAGAAGAGATTTCCCTCTTTAGGAGGAATGTTGTCACACCATAGTGGGTTAGCATATAGGCTATAGCTTCCAAGGCAAGCTATACCGTCATTTTCACCACTAGGTTCATTAGGAGTGTTTAAATCATCTTCAAACAAGACATTATACCTAAAAAGAGTGTGATCTACCTCACGGACAGATTTGGAACAAGAAAGTTCCTCACTCTCTAAATGATCAATATCAAGCTTCAAGGATGTTTCAAACACAATATTACCCCAAGAAGAGCTCTCGGGTTCATTCTCACTTTGTTGACCAACATTTTCAAATATTTCACTCACTTGAGTCCTATTAAGCACATCACACACATACTCAAGTGGTGGACAGTTTTCACGAACAAGTTGATCAACACCCATTACACAAGACGATGTACTTCCATTCAACATATAGGCTTCAACAATAGGTGGACATAAATTGATCTCACAAGCGGAGTCAATTTTGTTATCAATAGGGTCAACTAGTGTATCCAAACTCACAATATGTACATCATCATCAAGTGGCAAAGAAACAATAGACTCACATATAGGAAAACTACAACTCACACTCAATGGGCTACTAGCCACACAATTATCATTCACATGTACAAAAGTGTAAGAGTTATCCATTTTACCTTGAAGTCCTTGAGTAGATTCATCTTTGTCATGGTGTGAAGGTCCTCCAAAAGCTTGGGCAGCAACTTCCTTTTGGCATTGTTCTTCTTCGCTTGCCATGTTGGTACCTACACAAATGTCCTTAGAAATAAAAGGACAACCAATGTTAGCATAGCTTGGTGGTAATCCTCTTACTTTGCTTCATACAACCTCTCCTTTTTCCACTCTCGGATTACCACCCTGCACTCCCTTACTCCTCTCAATCTTTTGTCTCTCATAATAATTCGGATTGGAGTAGGTAGGCATTTCTCTTCGTGGCTTAGGCAGCAAGTAAGTCATGAGGCGATTCCCCCACTGGTCTCTTATAATATTTAGCCAATTTTGCACGTTTGGAACTCTATGTTGTGCAAACCAATTGGCACCTAAGCATACTTGACTGTATGTCAATGAAAGAATATCGCACCACACCTCCTCATGGTATTCAAATTGGGAGAAGACAACCTTGACCCTCTCGGTAACCTTAAACCCGTCCAAGAAGTATGGAACAAGTAAAGGCTCACGAAACAACCCCAAGTAGTCAACCATGGATGGAACGATGTAGTTTCTATGGTACCTATCATTTAGCTCAATGAGGCAGCCCGGTATCCCACACATGGTCACCTTTCCGGAGTGTACACAACTTCTTGGATCAACATTGTAAGGCATACGAGTACCCCTTAGTTTTGGAGATGCATACCCTCTTCTTCTCATTGGACAACCTCCACTAGAGCTAGTATAACCATTCACACTATATCGACTTTGATAAGAAGTACTACAAGGTGGAGAATATGGATCTTCATACTCCTCACGTGTACCCTCATCATAGCTCTCATAAGCTTTGCAAACAAAAGGGTTATACCTAACACCAAATCTAGGTTCGGAGTAAGAAGTGTAAGACTCCTCACATGCCCCAACATCATCATAAGATCCATCACGAGGTCCTACATCATCTCCAAAGTTACCATAAGCACTAGGCACTTCATTCACCTCATTTTCTCCCTTAAAACAGTAACTTTCAAATCTGCCCAAGTCTCGATCATGGCTATTTTCATAGCCTCCGCAATCTCCCTCAACTTCGTAGCCATAAAACCCTTCACTACAATCATAGTCTCCCATGTTGTAGTCACAATAATCCCCGGCTATCGAAGACATATTCCCCTTATATCACCTTTTAAACCTACAAAATGAACAAACAAGATTAGTAGTAAAAACTTCTCACTAACACTCGTATTCACTCACCTTTGTGATTCTCACAATTGGAGCGGCAAATATTGAAAGGTTGTTTATACTCCGGTAGTCAATAGGATGTCAATTCTACTTGGTGGCCGGAATAGATTCTTGTTTGATCGACTCAAGACACAAAAATAAAATTCACTTACGAACTTGAAACAAGAAGTTACTACGAGTTAAAAATGAGAAAAGCACACAAACAACGAAGACACGAAGAAACGGATTCAATAATTTATCTACAACTAAGTAGGTGATTACTAGTTGTTAATTAATTCTAGAATCAAGACATGAAACTAATGAAACAATAAGATGAAACTAAGAATCTAAAATTTTGAGCTCGGAAATATTGCGTGAACAGTAGCAGTGATGACATGGCAGTCACGTATTGGTTTCGGTCCCACACAACTTTTGTTGTCCAATTTCAAGTCTTGGTCAATTTTTCAATTTGGACTTTGGTGGAATTTGTTTAAGGGGGGGGGGGAATTCAAACAAGTCTTGGAGCCCTTTTCAATTTCAAGTTTTCAAGACTTGACTTTATTGTACTTCTCCTTAAAACATGGATCCTTAAATCATGGAAAAGTGTTGGAAAGTGGTTGAGACTTGATTGATAGGTCTTTGTTGGTTGTAGTGTCTTTCAAGACTAACAAATAATACACCCTTTTCCTTCAACTTTTTAGATTTAACATTCACTTTATCTTCAACAATATATGAAGGTGGTGATGAACATCAAGAACAACAACAACAACACCAAGAACTACAACAATAATCTCCAAGAACACCAACAATTTTCACACGGCCACTCCCAAATTCCACAATAACAATATCTCCAACACTTGGCCAAGACAACTACACCTTCAACAAAATGGTTCTCAATCCACCAATTAACAACAATATCACGTGTCCAAGCTTATAACAACAACAAGATGAAAGCCACAAGGCCAAAACAGTCCACCACAACTGATACAAGATCAAACCAACAACACCAAGAGCTACAAGTAGGTTCGGATTTCAGTCCAACAACACAAGAATAACAAGTTCCATTTTCAGTTTTCAGCACACAACAAGATGAGCAAATAGATGAACAAGAATGCTAGTGAATCGAAAGTAGCCCCACACGGCTTCACTAGTCTTTAAAGATAACAAAATTAACAACAACAACAACAACAAGATAAAGAAAAGATAGATAACTTGACATATAACATTCAAGATACTAAGAACCCTAACATCAAGAGAGGACCCTAAGTCTAGAGAATGTAAACACCAAGTTCTTACAAGGACCAAGAGGCACTCAAAGACCCCAAAACCCTTGTTTCTAGCCAAAGATACAACACAAGTATACCTCTACTTGTGAGATGTTGGAGGCGGCTCCAAGAGTGGAAGAGAGAGAGAAATTGTTGTGATATTTTAGGTTACAAAATCAGATTTCAAAAACTATCTAATAACTCTCTCACATCTTCTATTTATACTACAAAAGGAAAGGGGTAAAATGACTCATCCGCCCTTGCTTCTTGTGCCAACCTTGGAGAATAGTTTATTACACATTAGGACCCCTCTTCACACATAAAAACGTTTAAGTCCTTGGTTGGTTCAATCACCAATAGGTTCTCCTCGACCCCCTCTTAACTCCTCCTCCCTCATATAAGCATCATCAAAGGCTCCATCTCCTTCATACTCCCCTCTACCGTATCCTTCAAAGTGGGCTGGTCGGCCTTGGCCGTTTTGAGTCGGAGGATTTGGAATTTGCGGTCTTTGGGTTAATGGAGCTTGGAATGGAAGGTTCGGATTTAGTGGAGGTACTTGTCGTCCAAATCCCTCTTGTGGAATTGGAGGGGCTTGGAAATGTAGTGGTCTAGTGGAGTCTCGGTTTGGAGGAAAATAGGTAGTTTGACTTGCGGTATTTAGTGGAGCTTGGGGTGCATTTAGCATTTGGTGGACTGTTTCGGGGGTGATGGTTGCGGAGGAGGTCCTATCATGACCATTGGTAGATACGTGTAGAGGAGTAGAAGGACGAGAGTTCCTTTGACTCTCCACTTGTTCTAATCTCCCACTAATAGTCGACACTTCCCCCTTTATGGCTGCCAAGTCCCCTCTCACGGCCCCAAATTCAGAATTCAACCTTTCAAGTGTCCGGGTAACGGCCTCAAGAGTGACCCTCATAGAATCAAGGGCATTAGTATCCGCATTATGAGACGTAGCTCCTTCCATTGTCAAGATATTATCCGCTTTAGTTCACCACAAGTTCGTGTTCCACAAGTGTTGTATACAAGATCAAACCAACAACACCAAGAGCTACAAGTAGGTTCGGATTTCAGTCCAACAACACAAGAATAACAAGTTCCATTTTCAGTTTTCAGCACACAACAAGATGAGCAAATAGATGAACAAGAATGCTAGTGAATCGAAAGTAGCCCCACACGGCTTCACTAGTCTTTAAAGATAACAAAATTAACAACAACAACAACAACAAGATAAAGAAAAGATAGATAACTTGACATATAACATTCAAGATACTAAGAACCCTAACATCAAGAGAGGACCCTAAGTCTAGAGAATGTAAACACCAAGTTCTTACAAGGACCAAGAGGCACTCAAAGACCCCAAAACCCTTGTTTCTAGCCAAAGATACAACACAAGTATACCTCTACTTGTGAGATGTTGGAGGCGGCTCCAAGAGTGGAAGAGAGAGAGAAATTGTTGTGATATTTTAGGTTACAAAATCAGATTTCAAAAACTATCTAATAACTCTCTCACATCTTCTATTTATACTACAAAAGGAAAGGGGTAAAATGACTCATCCGCCCTTGCTTCTTGTGCCAACCTTGGAGAATAGTTTATTACACATTAGGACCCCTCTTCACACATAAAAACGTTTAAGTCCTTGGTTGGTTCAATCACCAACTCACACACGGCCATTTGCATGAACAAAGCTTGGAGTTTTTGTAATTCCCGAGCTTGGCTTCGTGTGAAAGGCCGTGTGGCTGTCCTAACCGTATCATCCTCTCCATCTTGAGAGGAATTTGGCCTCAAATTCAGCATTTGGTCATCTTCAACCGCATCCACGAGGGAGAGATCACCAACGTTGAAGGTGTTGTGCACTTGATATTCCGGTGGAAGGTCAATCTTGTAGGCGTTGTCATTGATCCTCTCAAGTACTTGGAAAGGACCATCACCCCTTGGCAGCAATTTGGACTTCCTATGAGCTGGAAACCGGTCTTTTCGAAGATGCACCCACACCCAATCTCCGGGTTCAAGCACAAGCCTTCTTCTCCCTTTGTTTGCCCTTTTGGCAATCTCTTGATTCTTCTTTTCAAGCTTGATCCGCACCGTCTCATGCATTTTCTTCATTGCCTCGGCTCTTTTTCTTCCATCTAAGCTGGTCATGAGATCACTAGACAAAGGAGTGAGATCTAAAGGGGTAAGGGGATTCAGGCCGTAAACACATTCAAAGGGAGTCATTCCCGTGCTCGAATGTATTACCCGGTTGTAGGCAAATTCCACTAAGGGTAGGTGATCTTCCCATGAAGTCAGTTTACCTTTAACCATAGAACGTAGCATAGACCCTAAGGTTCTATTTACTACCTCCGTTTGGCCATCGGTTTGTGGGTGGCAAGACGTGGAGAAAAGTAACTTCGTTCCAAGCCTACCCCACATGGACTTCCAAAAGAGACTTAGGAACTTGGAGTCCCTATCGCTCACAATAGTCCTCGGTACCCCGTGAAGCTTGACAACATGTTCAACAAATAATGAAGCTACACTACTAGCATCCTCGGTTTTAGTACATGGAATAAAATGAGCCATTTTAGAGAATCTATCAACAATAACAAAAATGCTATCTCGGCCCTTTCTAGTCCTTGGCAGCCCCAAAACAAAATCCATCGAGATGTCCAACCAAGGCCTAAGGGGAGTAGGGAGTGGGGTGTATAATCCTTGGGGTAAGAGACGAGATTTCGCACTCCGGCAGGCCACGCATTGACTACAAATTTTAGTGACGTCTTTGCGCATTTTGGGCCAATAGAAGTTCTCCTCTAAGATTCCGAGGGTCTTGTCTATCCCAAAGTGACCCATGAGGCCTCCGTCATGGGCCTCCCTTACAAATAATTCCCTCCAAGAACTAGAAGGAACACACAACCTCCTCCCTTTGAACAAATACCCATCGAACCAAGAGTAGGAGGAATGGTTATTCTCCTTGAGCCAACGGTCCCTTCCCCACTCTTCGCATTCCCTAAAAATAGGAGCAAAGGTAGGATCCTCGGGATACAACAACCGCAAGCTCTCAAAACCCATCAATTTCGAAGACAAGGTAGCAACAAGCACATGCTTCCTAGACAAGGCATCGGCAACAACATTTTCCTTTCCCCTTTTGTAATGAATTACATAAGGGAAAGTCTCGATGAACTCAATCCACTTAGCATGACGCCTATTCAACTTGTCTTGGCTCTTAAGGTGTTTCAACGACTCATGATCCGTTCGTATCACAAACTCCTTAGGCCACAAATAATGTTGCCAATTTCCCAAAGCTCTAACAAGGGCGTACAACTCCAAATCATAAGTTGAGTAATTAAGAGTTGCCCCTTTGAGCTTTTCACTGAAATAAGCAACGGGTTTACCTTCTTGCATCAAAACAGCCCCGATACCAACTTTACTAGCATCACACTCTATTTCAAACATCTTATCAAAATCGGGCAATTGCAATAAAGGCGCCGAGATGAGCGTAGCTTTCAAGGCCTCAAAAGCCCTAGCTTGCTCATCACCCCATTTAAAGGGTCCGTCCTTTCTAATTACCTCGGTCAAGGGGGCTGCTATGGAACTAAATCCTTTGACAAACCTCCTATAAAAGCTTGCCAACCCGTGGAAACTTCGGATTTCTCCAATAGTTTTAGGGGTCGGCCAACTTCGGATAGAGTCTATCTTGGAATCGTCCACTTCCACACCCCGTGAGCTCACGACAAAACCCAAGAATATAACTTTATCAACACCAAAAGAACACTTCTCCATGTTGGCATACAGCTTCTCCTTTCGGAGCACATCAAACACACATCTCAAATGCATTACATGATCATTAATAGATTTACTATACACCAACACATCATCAAAGTAAACCACCACAAACTTTCCAATATAAGGCTTCATTACATGATTCATTAGCCTCATAAATGTGCTAGGAGCATTGGTAAGGCCGAAGGGCATGACCAGCCACTCATATAGACCGAATTTGGTCTTGAATGCGGTCTTCCACTCATCACCGGGTTGCATGCGAATTTGGTGATAGCCGCTCCTAAGGTCCACTTTAGAAAACAAACAAGATCCGTGGAGCTCATCTAACATATCATCTAGTCTAGGAATTGGATGACGATACCTTATAGTGATTTTGTTGATGGCTCTACAATCGACGCACATGCGCCAAGTTCCGTCCTTCTTTGGTACCAAAAGCACCGGAACAGCACACGGACTCATGCTTTCCTTGATGTATCCCTTGTTGAGAAGCTCCTCAACTTGTCTCTCAAGCTCCTTAGTGTCCATGGGATTGCTCCTATAGGCCGGTTTGTTTGGAAGTTGTGAACCCGGCACCAAATCAATTTGGTGCTCAATTCCCCGAAGTGGGGGCAATCCTTGCGGAAGTTCTTGAGGAAATACATCTTCATACTCCTGCAACGCACAAGAAATCAAAGGGGAAATGGAAGAATTAGTGGGGTTAGTATTAAAACAATGGGCCAACAGTAACATCGGCTTGTTTTCATCATGGTCCACGAAGAGTTCTTTCCTCCTAGCCAACATCACTACGTTTTCCATCTCCTTTGTGGTTGGGACAGATTCGGATGGCCCTACTTCCTTACCTACGGCATCCCCCCCCTTTTCTCCTTTCCCGGTTTCCTTTCCCTTTCCTTTTAACTCTCTCATCTTTTGATGCCACTCATGTACTTGGGAGGGTGAAAGAGGGTGAAGTGTGACCTTTCGGCCATCCTTCTCAAGCGTATACCGGTTGGACCTCCCATCGTGTTTAGTAGACCTATCATATTGCCATGGTCTACCTAACAACAAGTGACATGCTTGCATTGGGATCACGTCACAAAGCACTTCATCGTGGTAGTTTCCTACCTTAAACCGAATCACACATTGCCTTGCGACCCTTAATTCACCACAATCGTTCAACCATTGTAGCTTGTAAGGACTAGTGTGTGGTGTAGTTGGCAGCTTCAAGAAATTTACCATAGCTTGGCTTGCAACATTCGTACAACTACCACTATCAATCACCAAGGTGCACACACTCCCCTTTACAAGACACTTAGTATGGAATAGATTTTCCCTTTGACTCGGGTCACCTATCGCCTTACTAATCATGACACGTCTAACCACAAAGTTAGGAACCACACACTCCCCTTCTTGTGGATAGGCATCTTCACTATCATCTAATTCATCATCATTCGGCCCATTTTCAGCTTCCTCTCCATCTTGAGGCTCGGCCTCATCCTCCCCCCTTTCGGAAACCACCTCCTCACCAAGGTAGTACACTTTCCCTTCTCGTAGGATCACATTGCGCCGGTTCGGACATTCATTGGCCTTATGCCCCCAACCTTGGCACTTGAAGCATTGGAATCCCTTTGGGTTGGGATATTTGTGAGCCTCCGGTTTCGGAGGGAATTTAGGGACTGTTTTGGACTCGTAGTGGACTGTTTTGGACTCGGGCAGCTTCGTAGGGGCGGGTTGGTCCTTGTTTTTGGGCCAACCCGAGGGAGCTTGTACCCTTGCCTTGAAGGATGATCTCTCCTTAAGTTCCCTTTCAATCTCTAGGGCCGCTTGGAATATACCGTCGATGGTTTCAAACCGATGAAGGGTCAAATGAGTGGAGATCTCTTTGTTCAACCCACACTTGAACCGGATGATGTCATGACTGATTTGCTCCCCACGATGATCAAGTTTCAACATGAGTTGTTGGAACTCGTCAAAATAGGCCATCACACTCTTGCCCCCTTGCCGCAAGCCATATAACCTAGCAAGCAACTCATGACGATATCTCTCGGGAAGGTATCGTTGTCTCATCAAATACCTCAACCGAAACCAAGGTGGTGGCTGCCCATCGACTAATTCATTACCAAATCGTTTAACATACTCCCACCAAGTGTTAGCATAGCCCTCGAGGTGAGCTATAGCGTAGCAACTCTTCTTTTCGTCCGAGATGTCATTAACTTGGAAAACTTTGTCACAAGCCGATTCCCAAGTTAAGTAGGCCTCGGGATCACTTTCACCCTTAAAGATGGGTAGGCTCAACTTGATGGTGTTGATGCCTACGTCTCTCTCTTGGTGTCGGTTTCCCCTATCTCCATACCCCCGGTATCTCCTAGGTTCTCCTCGACCCCCTCTTAACTCCTCCTCCCTCATATAAGCATCATCAAAGGCTCCATCTCCTTCATACTCCCCTCTACCGTATCCTTCAAAGTGGGCTGGTCGGCCTTGGCCGTTTTGAGTCGGAGGATTTGGAATTTGCGGTCTTTGGGTTAATGGAGCTTGGAATGGAAGGTTCGGATTTAGTGGAGGTACTTGTCGTCCAAATCCCTCTTGTGGAATTGGAGGGGCTTGGAAATGTAGTGGTCTAGTGGAGTCTCGGTTTGGAGGAAAATAGGTAGTTTGACTTGCGGTATTTAGTGGAGCTTGGGGTGCATTTAGCATTTGGTGGACTGTTTCGGGGGTGATGGTTGCGGAGGAGGTCCTATCATGACCATTGGTAGATACGTGTAGAGGAGTAGAAGGACGAGAGTTCCTTTGACTCTCCACTTGTTCTAATCTCCCACTAATAGTCGACACTTCCCCCTTTATGGCTGCCAAGTCCCCTCTCACGGCCCCAAATTCAGAATTCAACCTTTCAAGTGTCCGGGTAACGGCCTCAAGAGTGACCCTCATAGAATCAAGGGCATTAGTATCCGCATTATGAGACGTAGCTCCTTCCATTGTCAAGATATTATCCGCTTTAGTTCACCACAAGTTCGTGTTCCACAAGTGTTGTATAATTGGCTAGTAACCGTGAAATTTTCAAGGTATGAGTGAGCTCTTATCCGGAATGGATTCTTGTTTGAAGACTCAAAGAATTCTTGCCGGACTAGAATCAAAAATCAGCAACTCATTCAAACGAATAAAAGCACTCAAATAATCGTTGACACGAACAAACGGTTCAAGGAACTAGTTGACAACCTAGTAGGAAGGTACTAGTTTGTTAATTAGTTCTAGGACCAATTAAGAGAAACCAAGGATCAACAATTTGCAACCAAAGAATATCCTAAGTTGAGCTTATAGTGACGTGGCAGCATGCAATGGTTCCACCCGTTCCTCTTATCTTTTTTTTTGTTTTTGTTTTGTGTTAATATTCACACAACTTGTTATAGTTTGCAAAATGTTTTGGTGGGAAAAATAAAATCTTGTAGTCTTTCAACCTTTTCAAACTCAAGAAAGTGGTGTTTGATTGACCAATCCCACAAAACAAGGCTCCTTGAATTAGGGAAAAGTGATTGACAAGACTAGAGGGTGAGGGGTGCAAGTCTTTCACAACAACTTTATAACTTGTCTTACAACTTGAGCACACAACAAGATGAACAAGTTCAAAAAAATGAACACCTCAACAAACTTCATCAACTTCTTTAGCACATAACACATAACCACCGATTTTTCTTTTGCTCATCAACAACATACAACCTTCGGCCACTTCAAGTCACTCTCAATGTTCAAGTTTTCAAGCTCAACTTTCGGATCTAGACACCTTAGTGTTGGTGAGAAAGAAACCAACACTAGAAACTCACTAAACAAGCAAAATAACGCCTAGGTCTAGACATGCAACATCATTCTCGGTTTTCAACCTTTAATGGACAGATTTTTTTAGGTTACAAAATCAGATTTCAAAAACTATCTAATAACTCTCTCACATCTTCTATTTATACTACAAAAGGAAAGGGGTAAAATGACTCATCCGCCCTTGCTTCTTGTGCCAACCTTGGAGAATAGTTTATTACACATTAGGACCCCTCTTCACACATAAAAACGTTTAAGTCCTTGGTTGGTTCAATCACCAACTCACACACGGCCATTTGCATGAACAAAGCTTGGAGTTTTTGTAATTCCCGAGCTTGGCTTCGTGTGAAAGGCCGTGTGGCTGTCCTAACCGTATCATCCTCTCCATCTTGAGAGGAATTTGGCCTCAAATTCAGCATTTGGTCATCTTCAACCGCATCCACGAGGGAGAGATCACCAACGTTGAAGGTGTTGTGCACTTGATATTCCGATGGAAGGTCAATCTTGTAGGCGTTGTCATTGATCCTCTCAAGTACTTGGAAAGGACCATCACCCCTTGGCAGCAATTTGGACTTCCTATGAGCTGGAAACCGGTCTTTTCGAAGATGCACCCACACCCAATCTCCGGGTTCAAGCACAAGCCTTCTTCTCCCTTTGTTTGCCCTTTTGGCAATCTCTTGATTCTTCTTTTCAAGCTTGATCCGCACCGTCTCATGCATTTTCTTCATTGCCTCGGCTCTTTTGCTTCCATCTAAGCTGGTCATGAGATCACTAGACAAAGGAGTGAGATCTAAAGGGGTAAGGGGATTCAGGCCGTAAACACATTCAAAGGGAGTCATTCCCGTGCTCGAATGTATTACCCGGTTGTAGGCAAATTCCACTAAGGGTAGGTGATCTTCCCATGAAGTCAGTTTACCTTTAACCATAGAACGTAGCATAGACCCTAAGGTTCTATTTACTACCTCCGTTTGGCCATCGGTTTGTGGGTGGCAAGACGTGGAGAAAAGTAACTTCGTTCCAAGCCTACCCCACATGGACTTCCAAAAGAGACTTAGGAACTTGGAGTCCCTATCGCTCACAATAGTCCTCGGTACCCCGTGAAGCTTGACAACATGTTCAACAAATAATGAAGCTACACTACTAGCATCCTCGGTTTTAGTACATGGAATAAAATGAGCCATTTTAGAGAATCTATCAACAATAACAAAAATGCTATCTCGGCCCTTTCTAGTCCTTGGCAGCCCCAAAACAAAATCCATCGAGATGTCCAACCAAGGCCTAAGGGGAGTAGGGAGTGGGGTGTATAATCCTTGGGGTAAGAGACGAGATTTCGCACTCCGGCAGGCCACGCATTGACTACAAATTTTAGTGACGTCTTTGCGCATTTTGGGCCAATAGAAGTTCTCCTCTAAGATTCCGAGGGTCTTGTCTATCCCAAAGTGACCCATGAGGCCTCCGTCATGGGCCTCCCTTACAAATAATTCCCTCCAAGAACTAGAAGGAACACACAACCTCCTCCCTTTGAACAAATACCCATCGAACCGAGAGTAGGAGGAATGGTTATTCTCCTTGAGCCAACGGTCCCTTCCCCACTCTTCGCATTCCCTAAAAATAGGAGCAAAGGTAGGATCCTCGGGATACAACAACCGCAAGCTCTCAAAACCCATCAATTTCGAAGACAAGGTAGCAACAAGCACATGCTTCCTAGACAAGGCATCGGCAACAACATTTTCCTTTCCCCTTTTGTAATGAATTACATAAGGGAAAGTCTCGATGAACTCAATCCACTTAGCATGACGCCTATTCAACTTGTCTTGGCTCTTAAGGTGTTTCAACGACTCATGATCCGTTCGTATCACAAACTCCTTAGGCCACAAATAATGTTGCCAATTTCCCAAAGCTCTAACAAGGGCGTACAACTCCAAATCATAAGTTGAGTAATTAAGAGTTGCCCCTTTGAGCTTTTCACTGAAATAAGCAACGGGTTTACCTTCTTGCATCAAAACAGCCCCGATACCAACTTTACTAGCATCACACTCTATTTCAAACATCTTATCAAAATCGGGCAATTGCAATAAAGGCGCCGAGATGAGCGTAGCTTTCAAGGCCTCAAAAGCCCTAGCTTGCTCATCACCCCATTTAAAGGGTCCGTCCTTTCTAATTACCTCGGTCAAGGGGGCTGCTATGGAACTAAATCCTTTGACAAACCTCCTATAAAAGCTTGCCAACCCGTGGAAACTTCGGATTTCTCCAATAGTTTTAGGGGTCGGCCAACTTCGGATAGAGTCTATCTTGGAATCGTCCACTTCCACACCCCGTGAGCTCACGACAAAACCCAAGAATATAACTTTATCAACACCAAAAGAACACTTCTCCATGTTGGCATACAGCTTCTCCTTTCGGAGCACATCAAACACACATCTCAAATGCATTACATGATCATTAATAGATTTACTATACACCAACACATCATCAAAGTAAACCACCACAAACTTTCCAATATAAGGCTTCATTACATGATTCATTAGCCTCATAAATGTGCTAGGAGCATTGGTAAGGCCGAAGGGCATGACCAGCCACTCATATAGACCGAATTTGGTCTTGAATGCGGTCTTCCACTCATCACCGGGTTGCATGCGAATTTGGTGATAGCCGCTCCTAAGGTCCACTTTAGAAAACAAACAAGATCCGTGGAGCTCATCTAACATATCATCTAGTCTAGGAATTGGATGACGATACCTTATAGTGATTTTGTTGATGGCTCTACAATCGACGCACATGCGCCAAGTTCCGTCCTTCTTTGGTACCAAAAGCACCGGAACAGCACACGGACTCATGCTTTCCTTGATGTATCCCTTGTTGAGAAGCTCCTCAACTTGTCTCTCAAGCTCCTTAGTGTCCATGGGATTGCTCCTATAGGCCGGTTTGTTTGGAAGTTGTGAACCCGGCACCAAATCAATTTGGTGCTCAATTCCCCGAAGTGGGGGCAATCCTTGCGGAAGTTCTTGAGGAAATACATCTTCATACTCCTGCAACGCACAAGAAATCAAAGGGGAAATGGAAGAATTAGTGGGGTTAGTATTAAAACAATGGGCCAACAGTAACATCGGCTTGTTTTCATCATGGTCCACGAAGAGTTCTTTCCTCCTAGCCAACATCACTACGTTTTCCATCTCCTTTGTGGTTGGGACAGATTCGGATGGCCCTACTTCCTTACCTACGGCATCCCCCCCCTTTTCTCCTTTCCCGGTTTCCTTTCCCTTTCCTTTTAACTCTCTCATCTTTTGATGCCACTCATGTACTTGGGAGGGTGAAAGAGGGTGAAGTGTGACCTTTCGGCCATCCTTCTCAAGCGTATACCGGTTGGACCTCCCATCGTGTTTAGTAGACCTATCATATTGCCATGGTCTACCTAACAACAAGTGACATGCTTGCATTGGGATCACGTCACAAAGCACTTCATCGTGGTAGTTTCCTACCTTAAACCGAATCACACATTGCCTTGCGACCCTTAATTCACCACAATCGTTCAACCATTGTAGCTTGTAAGGACTAGTGTGTGGTGTAGTTGGCAGCTTCAAGAAATTTACCATAGCTTGGCTTGCAACATTCGTACAACTACCACTATCAATCACCAAGGTGCACACACTCCCCTTTACAAGACACTTAGTATGGAATAGATTTTCCCTTTGACTCGGGTCACCTATCGCCTTACTAATCATGACACGTCTAACCACAAAGTTAGGAACCACACACTCCCCTTCTTGTGGATAGGCATCTTCACTATCATCTAATTCATCATCATTCGGCCCATTTTCAGCTTCCTCTCCATCTTGAGGCTCGGCCTCATCCTCCCCCCTTTCGGAAACCACCTCCTCACCAAGGTAGTACACTTTCCCTTCTCGTAGGATCACATTGCGCCGGTTCGGACATTCATTGGCCTTATGCCCCCAACCTTGGCACTTGAAGCATTGGAATCCCTTTGGGTTGGGATATTTGTGAGCCTCCGGTTTCGGAGGGAATTTAGGGACTGTTTTGGACTCGTAGTGGACTGTTTTGGACTCGGGCAGCTTCGTAGGGGCGGGTTGGTCCTTGTTTTTGGGCCAACCCGAGGGAGCTTGTACCCTTGCCTTGAAGGATGATCTCTCCTTAAGTTCCCTTTCAATCTCTAGGGCCGCTTGGAATATACCGTCGATGGTTTCAAACCGATGAAGGGTCAAATGAGTGGAGATCTCTTTGTTCAACCCACACTTGAACCGGATGATGTCATGACTGATTTGCTCCCCACGATGATCAAGTTTCAACATGAGTTGTTGGAACTCGTCAAAATAGGCCATCACACTCTTGCCCCCTTGCCGCAAGCCATATAACCTAGCAAGCAACTCATGACGATATCTCTCGGGAAGGTATCGTTGTCTCATCAAATACCTCAACCGAAACCAAGGTGGTGGCTGCCCATCGACTAATTCAATACCAAATCGTTTAACATACTCCCACCAAGTGTTAGCATAGCCCTCGAGGTGAGCTATAGCGTAGCAACTCTTCTTTTCGTCCGAGATGTCATTAACTTGGAAAACTTTGTCACAAGCCGATTCCCAAGTTAAGTAGGCCTCGGGATCACTTTCACCCTTAAAGATGGGTAGGCTCAACTTGATGGTGTTGATGCCTACGTCTCTCTCTTGGTGTCGGTTTCCCCTATCTCCATACCCCCGGTATCTCCTAGGTTCTCCTCGACCCCCTCTTAACTCCTCCTCCCTCATATAAGCATCATCAAAGGCTCCATCTCCTTCATACTCCCCTCTACCGTATCCTTCAAAGTGGGCTGGTCGGCCTTGGCCGTTTTGAGTCGGAGGATTTGGAATTTGCGGTCTTTGGGTTAATGGAGCTTGGAATGGAAGGTTCGGATTTAGTGGAGGTACTTGTCGTCCAAATCCCTCTTGTGGAATTGGAGGGGCTTGGAAATGTAGTGGTCTAGTGGAGTCTCGGTTTGGAGGAAAATAGGTAGTTTGACTTGCGGTATTTAGTGGAGCTTGGGGTGCATTTAGCATTTGGTGGACTGTTTCGGGGGTGATGGTTGCGGAGGAGGTCCTATCATGACCATTGGTAGATACGTGTAGAGGAGTAGAAGGACGAGAGTTCCTTTGACTCTCCACTTGTTCTAATCTCCCACTAATAGTCGACACTTCCCCCTTTATGGCTGCCAAGTCCCCTCTCACGGCCCCAAATTCAGAATTCAACCTTTCAAGTGTCCGGGTAACGGCCTCAAGAGTGACCCTCATAGAATCAAGGGCATTAGTATCCGCATTATGAGACGTAGCTCCTTCCATTGTCAAGATATTATCCGCTTTAGTTCACCACAAGTTCGTGTTCCACAAGTGTTGTATAATTGGCTAGTAACCGTGAAATTTTCAAGGTATGAGTGAGCTCTTATCCGGAATGGATTCTTGTTTGAAGACTCAAAGAATTCTTGCCGGACTAGAATCAAAAATCAGCAACTCATTCAAACGAATAAAAGCACTCAAATAATCGTTGACACGAACAAACGGTTCAAGGAACTAGTTGACAACCTAGTAGGAAGGTACTAGTTTGTTAATTAGTTCTAGGACCAATTAAGAGAAACCAAGGATCAACAATTTGCAACCAAAGAATATCCTAAGTTGAGCTTATAGTGACGTGGCAGCATGCAATGGTTCCACCCGTTCCTCTTATCTTTTTTTTTGTTTTTGTTTTGTGTTAATATTCACACAACTTGTTATAGTTTGCAAAATGTTTTGGTGGGAAAAATAAAATCTTGTAGTCTTTCAACCTTTTCAAACTCAAGAAAGTGGTGTTTGATTGACCAATCCCACAAAACAAGGCTCCTTGAATTAGGGAAAAGTGATTGACAAGACTAGAGGGTGAGGGGTGCAAGTCTTTCACAACAACTTTATAACTTGTCTTACAACTTGAGCACACAACAAGATGAACAAGTTCAAAAAAATGAACACCTCAACAAACTTCATCAACTTCTTTAGCACATAACACATAACCACCGATTTTTCTTTTGCTCATCAACAACATACAACCTTCGGCCACTTCAAGTCACTACTCAATGTTCAAGTTTTCAAGCTCAACTTTCGGATCTAGACACCTTAGTGTTGGTGAGAAAGAAACCAACACTAGAAACTCACTAAACAAGCAAAATAACGCCTAGGTCTAGACATGCAACATCATTCTCGGTTTTCAACCTTTAATGGACAGATTTTTTTAGGTTACAAAATCAGATTTCAAAAACTATCTAATAACTCTCTCACATCTTCTATTTATACTACAAAAGGAAAGGGGTAAAATGACTCATCCGCCCTTGCTTCTTGTGCCAACCTTGGAGAATAGTTTATTACACATTAGGACCCCTCTTCACACATAAAAACGTTTAAGTCCTTGGTTGGTTCAATCACCAACTCACACACGGCCATTTGCATGAACAAAGCTTGGAGTTTTTGTAATTCCCGAGCTTGGCTTCGTGTGAAAGGCCGTGTGGCTGTCCTAACCGTATCATCCTCTCCATCTTGAGAGGAATTTGGCCTCAAATTCAGCATTTGGTCATCTTCAACCGCATCCACGAGGGAGAGATCACCAACGTTGAAGGTGTTGTGCACTTGATATTCCGGTGGAAGGTCAATCTTGTAGGCGTTGTCATTGATCCTCTCAAGTACTTGGAAAGGACCATCACCCCTTGGCAGCAATTTGGACTTCCTATGAGCTGGAAACCGGTCTTTTCGAAGATGCACCCACACCCAATCTCCGGGTTCAAGCACAAGCCTTCTTCTCCCTTTGTTTGCCCTTTTGGCAATCTCTTGATTCTTCTTTTCAAGCTTGATCCGCACCGTCTCATGCATTTTCTTCATTGCCTCGGCTCTTTTGCTTCCATCTAAGCTGGTCATGAGATCACTAGACAAAGGAGTGAGATCTAAAGGGGTAAGGGGATTCAGGCCGTAAACACATTCAAAGGGAGTCATTCCCGTGCTCGAATGTATTACCCGGTTGTAGGCAAATTCCACTAAGGGTAGGTGATCTTCCCATGAAGTCAGTTTACCTTTAACCATAGAACGTAGCATAGACCCTAAGGTTCTATTTACTACCTCCGTTTGGCCATCGGTTTGTGGGTGGCAAGACGTGGAGAAAAGTAACTTCGTTCCAAGCCTACCCCACATGGACTTCCAAAAGAGACTTAGGAACTTGGAGTCCCTATCGCTCACAATAGTCCTCGGTACCCCGTGAAGCTTGACAACATGTTCAACAAATAATGAAGCTACACTACTAGCATCCTCGGTTTTAGTACATGGAATAAAATGAGCCATTTTAGAGAATCTATCAACAATAACAAAAATGCTATCTCGGCCCTTTCTAGTCCTTGGCAGCCCCAAAACAAAATCCATCGAGATGTCCAACCAAGGCCTAAGGGGAGTAGGGAGTGGGGTGTATAATCCTTGGGGTAAGAGACGAGATTTCGCACTCCGGCAGGCCACGCATTGACTACAAATTTTAGTGACGTCTTTGCGCATTTTGGGCCAATAGAAGTTCTCCTCTAAGATTCCGAGGGTCTTGTCTATCCCAAAGTGACCCATGAGGCCTCCGTCATGGGCCTCCCTTACAAATAATTCCCTCCAAGAACTAGAAGGAACACACAACCTCCTCCCTTTGAACAAATACCCATCGAACCGAGAGTAGGAGGAATGGTTATTCTCCTTGAGCCAACGGTCCCTTCCCCACTCTTCGCATTCCCTAAAAATAGGAGCAAAGGTAGGATCCTCGGGATACAACAACCGCAAGCTCTCAAAACCCATCAATTTCGAAGACAAGGTAGCAACAAGCACATGCTTCCTAGACAAGGCATCGGCAACAACATTTTCCTTTCCCCTTTTGTAATGAATTACATAAGGGAAAGTCTCGATGAACTCAATCCACTTAGCATGACGCCTATTCAACTTGTCTTGGCTCTTAAGGTGTTTCAACGACTCATGATCCGTTCGTATCACAAACTCCTTAGGCCACAAATAATGTTGCCAATTTCCCAAAGCTCTAACAAGGGCGTACAACTCCAAATCATAAGTTGAGTAATTAAGAGTTGCCCCTTTGAGCTTTTCACTGAAATAAGCAACGGGTTTACCTTCTTGCATCAAAACAGCCCCGATACCAACTTTACTAGCATCACACTCTATTTCAAACATCTTATCAAAATCGGGCAATTGCAATAAAGGCGCCGAGATGAGCGTAGCTTTCAAGGCCTCAAAAGCCCTAGCTTGCTCATCACCCCATTTAAAGGGTCCGTCCTTTCTAATTACCTCGGTCAAGGGGGCTGCTATGGAACTAAATCCTTTGACAAACCTCCTATAAAAGCTTGCCAACCCGTGGAAACTTCGGATTTCTCCAATAGTTTTAGGGGTCGGCCAACTTCGGATAGAGTCTATCTTGGAATCGTCCACTTCCACACCCCGTGAGCTCACGACAAAACCCAAGAATATAACTTTATCAACACCAAAAGAACACTTCTCCATGTTGGCATACAGCTTCTCCTTTCGGAGCACATCAAACACACATCTCAAATGCATTACATGATCATTAATAGATTTACTATACACCAACACATCATCAAAGTAAACCACCACAAACTTTCCAATATAAGGCTTCATTACATGATTCATTAGCCTCATAAATGTGCTAGGAGCATTGGTAAGGCCGAAGGGCATGACCAGCCACTCATATAGACCGAATTTGGTCTTGAATGCGGTCTTCCACTCATCACCGGGTTGCATGCGAATTTGGTGATAGCCGCTCCTAAGGTCCACTTTAGAAAACAAACAAGATCCGTGGAGCTCATCTAACATATCATCTAGTCTAGGAATTGGATGACGATACCTTATAGTGATTTTGTTGATGGCTCTACAATCGACGCACATGCGCCAAGTTCCGTCCTTCTTTGGTACCAAAAGCACCGGAACAGCACACGGACTCATGCTTTCCTTGATGTATCCCTTGTTGAGAAGCTCCTCAACTTGTCTCTCAAGCTCCTTAGTGTCCATGGGATTGCTCCTATAGGCCGGTTTGTTTGGAAGTTGTGAACCCGGCACCAAATCAATTTGGTGCTCAATTCCCCGAAGTGGGGGCAATCCTTGCGGAAGTTCTTGAGGAAATACATCTTCATACTCCTGCAACGCACAAGAAATCAAAGGGGAAATGGAAGAATTAGTGGGGTTAGTATTAAAACAATGGGCCAACAGTAACATCGGCTTGTTTTCATCATGGTCCACGAAGAGTTCTTTCCTCCTAGCCAACATCACTACGTTTTCCATCTCCTTTGTGGTTGGGACAGATTCGGATGGCCCTACTTCCTTACCTACGGCATCCCCCCCCTTTTCTCCTTTCCCGGTTTCCTTTCCCTTTCCTTTTAACTCTCTCATCTTTTGATGCCACTCATGTACTTGGGAGGGTGAAAGAGGGTGAAGTGTGACCTTTCGGCCATCCTTCTCAAGCGTATACCGGTTGGACCTCCCATCGTGTTTAGTAGACCTATCATATTGCCATGGTCTACCTAACAACAAGTGACATGCTTGCATTGGGATCACGTCACAAAGCACTTCATCGTGGTAGTTTCCTACCTTAAACCGAATCACACATTGCCTTGCGACCCTTAATTCACCACAATCGTTCAACCATTGTAGCTTGTAAGGACTAGTGTGTGGTGTAGTTGGCAGCTTCAAGAAATTTACCATAGCTTGGCTTGCAACATTCGTACAACTACCACTATCAATCACCAAGGTGCACACACTCCCCTTTACAAGACACTTAGTATGGAATAGATTTTCCCTTTGACTCGGGTCACCTATCGCCTTACTAATCATGACACGTCTAACCACAAAGTTAGGAACCACACACTCCCCTTCTTGTGGATAGGCATCTTCACTATCATCTAATTCATCATCATTCGGCCCATTTTCAGCTTCCTCTCCATCTTGAGGCTCGGCCTCATCCTCCCCCCTTTCGGAAACCACCTCCTCACCAAGGTAGTACACTTTCCCTTCTCGTAGGATCACATTGCGCCGGTTCGGACATTCATTGGCCTTATGCCCCCAACCTTGGCACTTGAAGCATTGGAATCCCTTTGGGTTGGGATATTTGTGAGCCTCCGGTTTCGGAGGGAATTTAGGGACTGTTTTGGACTCGTAGTGGACTGTTTTGGACTCGGGCAGCTTCGTAGGGGCGGGTTGGTCCTTGTTTTTGGGCCAACCCGAGGGAGCTTGTACCCTTGCCTTGAAGGATGATCTCTCCTTAAGTTCCCTTTCAATCTCTAGGGCCGCTTGGAATATACCGTCGATGGTTTCAAACCGATGAAGGGTCAAATGAGTGGAGATCTCTTTGTTCAACCCACACTTGAACCGGATGATGTCATGACTGATTTGCTCCCCACGATGATCAAGTTTCAACATGAGTTGTTGGAACTCGTCAAAATAGGCCATCACACTCTTGCCCCCTTGCCGCAAGCCATATAACCTAGCAAGCAACTCATGACGATATCTCTCGGGAAGGTATCGTTGTCTCATCAAATACCTCAACCGAAACCAAGGTGGTGGCTGCCCATCGACTAATTCAATACCAAATCGTTTAACATACTCCCACCAAGTGTTAGCATAGCCCTCGAGGTGAGCTATAGCGTAGCAACTCTTCTTTTCGTCCGAGATGTCATTAACTTGGAAAACTTTGTCACAAGCCGATTCCCAAGTTAAGTAGGCCTCGGGATCACTTTCACCCTTAAAGATGGGTAGGCTCAACTTGATGGTGTTGATGCCTACGTCTCTCTCTTGGTGTCGGTTTCCCCTATCTCCATACCCCCGGTATCTCCTAGGTTCTCCTCGACCCCCTCTTAACTCCTCCTCCCTCATATAAGCATCATCAAAGGCTCCATCTCCTTCATACTCCCCTCTACCGTATCCTTCAAAGTGGGCTGGTCGGCCTTGGCCGTTTTGAGTCGGAGGATTTGGAATTTGCGGTCTTTGGGTTAATGGAGCTTGGAATGGAAGGTTCGGATTTAGTGGAGGTACTTGTCGTCCAAATCCCTCTTGTGGAATTGGAGGGGCTTGGAAATGTAGTGGTCTAGTGGAGTCTCGGTTTGGAGGAAAATAGGTAGTTTGACTTGCGGTATTTAGTGGAGCTTGGGGTGCATTTAGCATTTGGTGGACTGTTTCGGGGGTGATGGTTGCGGAGGAGGTCCTATCATGACCATTGGTAGATACGTGTAGAGGAGTAGAAGGACGAGAGTTCCTTTGACTCTCCACTTGTTCTAATCTCCCACTAATAGTCGACACTTCCCCCTTTATGGCTGCCAAGTCCCCTCTCACGGCCCCAAATTCAGAATTCAACCTTTCAAGTGTCCGGGTAACGGCCTCAAGAGTGACCCTCATAGAATCAAGGGCATTAGTATCCGCATTATGAGACGTAGCTCCTTCCATTGTCAAGATATTATCCGCTTTAGTTCACCACAAGTTCGTGTTCCACAAGTGTTGTATAATTGGCTAGTAACCGTGAAATTTTCAAGGTATGAGTGAGCTCTTATCCGGAATGGATTCTTGTTTGAAGACTCAAAGAATTCTTGCCGGACTAGAATCAAAAATCAGCAACTCATTCAAACGAATAAAAGCACTCAAATAATCGTTGACACGAACAAACGGTTCAAGGAACTAGTTGACAACCTAGTAGGAAGGTACTAGTTTGTTAATTAGTTCTAGGACCAATTAAGAGAAACCAAGGATCAACAATTTGCAACCAAAGAATATCCTAAGTTGAGCTTATAGTGACGTGGCAGCATGCAATGGTTCCACCCGTTCCTCTTATCTTTTTTTTTGTTTTTGTTTTGTGTTAATATTCACACAACTTGTTATAGTTTGCAAAATGTTTTGGTGGGAAAAATAAAATCTTGTAGTCTTTCAACCTTTTCAAACTCAAGAAAGTGGTGTTTGATTGACCAATCCCACAAAACAAGGCTCCTTGAATTAGGGAAAAGTGATTGACAAGACTAGAGGGTGAGGGGTGCAAGTCTTTCACAACAACTTTATAACTTGTCTTACAACTTGAGCACACAACAAGATGAACAAGTTCAAAAAAATGAACACCTCAACAAACTTCATCAACTTCTTTAGCACATAACACATAACCACCGATTTTTCTTTTGCTCATCAACAACATACAACCTTCGGCCACTTCAAGTCACTACTCAATGTTCAAGTTTTCAAGCTCAACTTTCGGATCTAGACACCTTAGTGTTGGTGAGAAAGAAACCAACACTAGAAACTCACTAAACAAGCAAAATAACGCCTAGGTCTAGACATGCAACATCATTCTCGGTTTTCAACCTTTAATGGACAGATTTTTTTTTCAGAACTTCCCTTTGGTATTGCTTGTTTAGACCGTGAACTAGCCCAAGATGGGTTATGTTGGAACACAACCGGTCTTGCTTTGATACCAAATGATACAAGATCAAACCAACAACACCAAGAGCTACAAGTAGGTTCGGATTTCAGTCCAACAACACAAGAATAACAAGTTCCATTTTCAGTTTTCAGCACACAACAAGATGAGCAAATAGATGAACAAGAATGCTAGTGAATCGAAAGTAGCCCCACACGGCTTCACTAGTCTTTAAAGATAACAAAATTAACAACAACAACAACAACAAGATAAAGAAAAGATAGATAACTTGACATATAACATTCAAGATACTAAGAACCCTAACATCAAGAGAGGACCCTAAGTCTAGAGAATGTAAACACCAAGTTCTTACAAGGACCAAGAGGCACTCAAAGACCCCAAAACCCTTGTTTCTAGCCAAAGATACAACACAAGTATACCTCTACTTGTGAGATGTTGGAGGCGGCTCCAAGAGTGGAAGAGAGAGAGAAATTGTTGTGATATTTTAGGTTACAAAATCAGATTTCAAAAACTATCTAATAACTCTCTCACATCTTCTATTTATACTACAAAAGGAAAGGGGTAAAATGACTCATCCGCCCTTGCTTCTTGTGCCAACCTTGGAGAATAGTTTATTACACATTAGGACCCCTCTTCACACATAAAAACGTTTAAGTCCTTGGTTGGTTCAATCACCAACTCACACACGGCCATTTGCATGAACAAAGCTTGGAGTTTTTGTAATTCCCGAGCTTGGCTTCGTGTGAAAGGCCGTGTGGCTGTCCTAACCGTATCAACAACAAGGTTCAACAACAAATCGGCCAAGTCCAAGTTCACGTATACAACACCAACAATGTAAGCTCAAACTTAGATTTAGACTAAAGAGTGTTAGAGATGAAGAAAACTAACACTAGAAACAACAAAACAAGTAAAAATCTCGGCCAAGACACAACAATAACACAATTTCGGCCAAGAACACAAAATGGACAGATTTGCTTCTTTTTGATTTTTTTTTTTTTGAATCTTCTAACAAGCAAGCCCAAGATTGATCTTGTAGGAACAATATCAAGCCATGCTTTGATACCAAATGATACGGGATTGACAAGGGAAGCACGAAACAAACACCAAATCAGTCCACTAATCTTAAGGATTCGAGGACCAAGATGGAGACCTCACTCGGATTCGCTACCAACAACAAGAATACAAGATACAAGAGTATATTTTAACACCAAAACAGTTACAAAACGTGATGAACAAGATGAACAACAATAATACAAGTTTCGGATTCAACGAAGACCCCAAAACAGTCCACTACACAACACATACACGATTTGCAAGAAAAATAAAGATAGATAGTGAGACCAAGATTATTACAAAATTAAGAACCAAGTGTATTTCAACACTAACCCCTAATGAATGTAACAATCAAAACCACACTCTTACGGTGACCACCAAGGGAATGAACTCGCCTCAAGACCTACCGTTTCCAAGCAAAGATCAATATTGGCTTTTCCAAGCCCTATGCTAAGGATGACTTTTCCAAGTCCTACAACTAAGGGTGTTACACTCTCAAAAGAGAGAAGTTATGTCTTTCAATTCTTCATCCTTCAAAATCTACAAGAAATGAGCTAAAATGACCTATTTATAGTGTATTACAAAAGAAGATAAAAAGACCACCTTGCCCTTAATGATAGGTGCGGCCATGGTGTGTTAATACACCATGTGTAATGTCCAAAATGCCCTTAATTAAGGTCCAAAACCGTGAGTCCTCAATCTTAAATGATCCAAGCAATCTTCCACACGCGAGATTGCTTTAAGTTATGCTCAAAACAGGTTCTCCATGCATGTTCTTGTATTCTCGAGGTGACCAAGTCTTGATCCTCTATATGTTGGCCTCCAAAGATGTCATCAAAATATAATATGGCCATTTGTCCCGTATCACCATGGAAACCGAAGGTACTACTTCCCAACCTTTGGGAAATGATGTTATGGGAGCTTTGATGGCCTAAATGGAGGCCTTGAGTCGAGAAATGAAGAGCGGAAATGATGCTATAACTATATGGATTTAATGAGGGGTGACATGATTAGAATTAGAGCGAGGGTTGATCGACTATGTGTCACGCCTCAAATCCTTTTGGGGCGGACAGGCACTCATAGTTGTAAAGGCCCGAGAGAACCAATTCAAAAACTTGTAACTCCCATGCATGTAACTATAACAACTAAAGGTTCTGACAAACATGATATTATCTATCAATGAGAATAATTACATATGCAACACAAACTGATATATACAATACTTGGCCGTTGGGGCCACCACATCTAAAGACAAAACACTACCATAACTTTACATTAGTCTACAAAGTCTCTAAAAGATACATAGACTTAGTTAGGGTCGGGACAAACCCCCGCCCTACTCTTGACTTACTGTACAATACCAAAATATATGGAACAGACTCGGAACGCCCCGAATCAACCTGGAGCTCACCAATAGTCCCTGAAAAGCCTGCACTCCTACTAGTGAGTTGTATGAGCTGAAGTGCCTATGCCTGCAGCATGAAATGCAGGTCCCCCGTGAGGGACGTCAGTATGAAAATATGTACTGAATATGTAAGGCAAAAGGTAACAACACACTTGATAAAAAAGCTCAATAGAAATCTGATACAAGTGAATAAGTAGTACTAGTAGACCACCTTTATAAATACTTGTGGGACAATGTACATTACATTCTTTTCTTCGTTTTATCTTCTTACTTCATAATATTTGTAAGCCATATAATGCAAATGACCAGCTGATCAGTGGTAAATAGATAAATTAGGATCGGCCCATGCTAGGCTTACGCCCTTGAGCTGCCACCTACATATAAAGATTAGGATCGGACCATGCTAGGCTTATGCCCCTGAGCTGCCACCCACAAATAAAGGTATCGAGATTGGCCAATGCTAGAAAAATGCCCCTGAGCTGCCACTCATCATTTTACAGATTTGCATTACTTAGTTTATTTAGCTTTTGAGATTGTTACTTTGGTGGTAATCACATTATGGTACCTTGAACCAGTAATACGTTAATAAGAGACATGTAAATAGACAATTAATGCAACAAAAATGAGGTAGGGATCTGTTGGCACACAAATAAAGTGTTTAGGAGCTGAAATAACACATGGGTCTTATTTGAACAAATGGAGAACTCGTGAAATTTTCTAGTGAAGATAGACGCGCGGATTTAATAATAAGCACGTATTGAGGTGTTCTAATGCATTAGAGAGTGGGAACATGGTCATTGGATACATGGAGTGTAATGTGCTGCCATTATGTATCACTTTGTTATAGGATAACCTCGGAAACTTGCTTGATGGAACAATTGTACGATTTCATGCCAAAGAGTGTGAAATAGAGTATGCCTTACATACCTGGTTATTTGACTCCGAAACTAACCCAACTTGACTTCCCGCCTTTTAGATTACTTATCTACAATAGAATATATGGTAAACTAGTATTAGCAACCAATCAACACATTTGAGATACTTAATTTCACCCAAAACAGTAACCGGGCAGCAACTATTACTCTATCAAACAAGGGTGTTATTTTAACCCTTTTTTTCCTCCAATTACACCCACATACCATATAGGTTCTTATAAGGTTCACCAAAACCACCTCGACTTCATTACACATTCCAAACAATACGCAAAATAGATTGGGCAGCAAGCATTAGTTCGGTGGTGCATCACCACATCTCTCTTCTATAATTCATTACAAACTCATCACACCTTTATCCAACTTCAACATGGCAGCCCATAACATATGCATACAAAACAGTCCCAAACCCCTTTTATTGTAGCAATCAATTATTGAACTCATCATCTCTTGAGTTCTCAATAACAAGACATCCACAACCCCCTCTCAAATTCATATATAAGAAAAACAAAATGGGGCAGTCACCTTACCTCAATTCAGCAACTTATTCTTTTAATTGAACTCTTCAAGAGCTTGAACTTTCCTTCACACTTAAACCAAAGAAGAAGAAAAAAAGTTCCTCAATAACAAAACGTGAACAAACAGCTTGTTCTATAATCAGCCATATACTTATAGTCAAACACTTATAACTTGTTTCCCTAATCTCCCATGAGATAATTAAACAACACCTTAATTGTTTTTCACTTACCTTGGGCTGCAAAGGGGAGGGTTTCTTCAAGAACCCTAGAAGGAAAAATAGGGTTGCTGCTCTTGTTGTTTTTGAGAGAGTAGAGAGATTTGCTGAAATATACTCTTTTTTTGTGACTTAAAAGTGAAGTAAAATGAACAGCAACTTGGCCTTTTAAAGGCCCTATCTTGTCCACCTCCTTAGCTGCATTTTGGACCATAAAATTGGTCAAATTGGTCCAAGTAGGTGATGCACCTACTTAAGGGTCCAAGCTGCTGAAACTTCAAAGTAGGTGATGCACCTACTTGCTTAATTTCTTGTTGGGCTCAATTATATTTGGGCCTTGGCAGATTGGTGTGTTGGGCCACTTATCCATTTTCTTTCTCTTTTATTCAATTTGGCCCAAATGAGTATATTAGCATAGACCCAAATCTGATCCATAGCCATGGGCCCATTAATTTGGTTCAAACAATTTAAGTAGGTGACTCACCTACTAGCTTAAATAAGTCAAGCAAGCACCTCAATATTTTGCTCCATTTTCAGCTCCTAATCCCTTTAATCTAACCTTCAACTTATACACACTTGGTCACTTTAAACTTTAGATTCAAATACTAGCTTACGATTCCAAGTTTAAATAGTTATCTTAACGTTAACTTAGTCACATCACATTAAACTATACGGGCAACCTCTATAATTCCATCTACACCATTAATAATTGCATAACAAATCTCATCCGTTACCTATACCATATGACCATACCAGGTTCCATTAATTAGAATAAGTACAAGCAAGATACGGGATGTTACATCCTTCCCCCCTTAGAAACATTCGTCCTCGAATGTTAGCATAACTGTCTAACCAAAACAAGTTCAAGCCTAAGTTAATATCCCTATTACCATATAGTACCTATATATTTTACACTTATTTGTTAGTGTTCCAATTCAGCATCTTGGACTTTTTCTTCGTATTTGAACAAATGGGGGTACTTGGATTTCATCGCTTCTTCAGCTTCCCACGTGATCTCTTCTACTTGTTGGTTCCTCCAAAGCACTTTTACAGAAGCTATTCCTTTATCCCTCAACTTCTTAACCTGTCGATCTAGAATAGCAATAGGTATTTTCTCATAGGTGAGATCTTCTGTAATTTGTACATCTTCAGTAGGGGTGGTATGAGATGAATCTCCAATGCACTTTCGAAGCATTGAGACGTGAAATACCGGATGAACTGTTGAGAGCTCTTGGGGTAGATCTAATTCATAAGCAACTTGTCCAAACCTTCGAGTAATCTGGTATGGGCCTATATAACATGGACTTAATTTTCCTTTCTTACCAAATCTCATAACCCCCTTCATTGGTGATACTTTCAAGAATACCCAATCACCTATAGCAAACTCTAGCCCCCTTTTCCTAATATCCGCATATGACTTATGTCTGCTTTGGGCTGTTTCTAGTCGCTGTTGGATCACCTTAACCTTTTACATAGCTTGATGAACAAGATCTGGCCCGAATAAGGTAGTTTCACCCGCTTCAAACCATCCAATTGGTGATCTACACTTTCTTCCATACAAAGCTTCATATGGTGCCATTTTGATACTTGAATGATAGCTATTGTTGTAGGCGAACTCGATGAGAGGTAGATGATCATCCCAACTACCTTTAAAGTCCAATACACAAGCTCGTAGCATATCTTCAAATGTTTGAATGGTACGTTCTGCTTGTCCATCCATTTGAGGGTGAAAAGCTGTACTTAGATTCACTTGTGTCCCCAAATTTCTCTGAAAAGACTTCCAAAAATTTGTAGTAAATTGAGCTCCTCGATCCGATATAATAGAGATTGGAACTCTATGTAGTCAAACTATCTCCTTAATATATAACTTGGCATATTCTTCAACCGCGTAAGTGGTCCTAACCGGTAGAAAGTGTGCTGATTTGGTAAGCCTATCAACTATCACCCATATGGAATCAAACCTTCAAAATGTACGAGGCAAACCAGTGATGAAATCCATGTTGATTATGTCCCACTTCCAGATTGGAAGATCTATACATTGCATATAACCCCCGAGCTTTTGGTGCTCTACTTTAACTTTTTGATAATTTGGACATTCGGCTATAAATTTTGCAATGTTCTTCTTCATGTCACCCCACCAATACATCCCTTTCAAATCATGGTACATTTTTGTTGACCCTGGATGGATAGAATACCTTGAATGATATGCTTCTGTCATAATCTTCTTTCTTAGCCCATCTACATCAGGTACACACAATCTGTTTTGGCACCGAAGTACCCCTTCTTGCGTAAGCTCAAATGCCTTTGTCATACCCCATTGTACATTTTCCTTAAGCCATAATAAAATAGGATCTGCATATTACTTCTTTTTTACTTCAGTTATTAGTGAAGATTCTGCTGTATTATGCACAATAAACCCTTCATTTGGAGTTTCAAGAAGACGAACCTCCAAATTGGCTAATTGGTGTAGATCCTTAGTCATCCCTTGTCTTTCTATAGATGGCTCCATAGCTTTGCGACTTAACGCATCTGCCACCACATTTGCTTTTCCCGGATGATATAAGATATCAACATCATAGTCTTTTAGTAATTCAAGCCATCTTCGCTGCCTCAAATTCAAGTCCTTCTGATTAAAGATATACGGCAAACTCTTGTGGTCAGTGTTTACACATGAATCCCGTACAGGTAGTGACGACATATTTTTAAGGCAAATATAACCGCTGCTAGCTCCAGATCATGTGTTGGATAATTTTTCTCATGTGGCCGCAATTGTCTCGAGGCATATGCTATGACTTTGCCATGCTGCATCAATACACACCCTAACCCAATTCTTGAAGCATCACAATACACTGCATACCCCTCTGTGCCTTCTGGAAGCACCAATACGGGTGTAGAAGTCAACTTATTCTTCAGATCTTGGAAACTTCTTTCGCATGCATCATTCCATTGGAACTTGGATGCTTTGTGTGTTAGCTTTGTTAAAGGTGAAGAAATTGAAGAAAATCCTTCAACAAACCTTCTATAATAACCTGCCAACCCAAGGAAACTACGAACCTCTGTAGGCGTTATAGGTCTTGGCCAGTTCTTCACGACTTCTATCTTTTGAGTATCAACCTTTATTCCTTCATCAGATACAATATGACCTAAGAATGCCACAGATTTTAACCAAAACTCACATTTAGAGAACTTTGCAAATAGCTTACGATCACGAAGAATCCGCAACACCTGTCGTAAGTGATTGGCATAGTCCTCATTTGATCTCGAATAAACTAGAATATCATCTATTAAAACTATCACAAACACATCCAATAATGTCTTGAACACCCTATTCATCAAATCCATAAAAGCTGCAGGTGCATTAGTTAGCCCAAAGGACATAACTAGGAACTCGTAATGACCGTACCATGTTCGAAAAGATGTCTTGGGTATGTAATTCTCTTTGACCCTCATTTGGTGGTAACCAGAACTTAAATCAATCTTTGAAAACCACTTGGCACCTTGCAACTGATCAAATAAGTCATCAATTCTCGGAAGGGGATATTTGTTCTTAATAGTCACCTTGTTCAGTTGTCTATAGTCAATACACATTCTTAACGAGCCATCCTTCTTACGCACAAATAACACTGGTGCGCCCCAAGGGGATACACTAGGCCTTATGAATCTTTTTTCTAGCAAGTCATTCAATTGCTCTTTCAACTCCCGCAATTCTGTCGGGGCCATTCTATACGGAGGAATTGAGATTGGTTGAGTACCTGGGATCATATCGATACCAAACTCCACGTCTCGTTCTGGAGGCACACCCGGAAGATCTTCAGGAAATACATCGGGAAATTCACTTACCACTGGAATAGTTTGAAGAGTTGGTGTCTCCGCATTTGTATCCTTCACTCTAACCAGATGACATATGTAACCCTTGGAAATCATCTTTTTCACCATAAAATAAGAAATAAATTTACCTCTTGGCGCACCAATATTACCTCTCCATTCTAGGACTGCCTCCCTTGGGAAATGGAAACACACCCTCTTAGTTCGGCAATCTATTGTTGCATAACAAGAAGCCAACCAATCCATACCCATTATAGCATCAAAATCTACCATTTCTAACTCAACCAGGTCAGCCATTGTATCACGACCGCAAATAGTTATTATACAATTTCGATACACTCTCTTAGCTATAACAAATTCACCAATTGGCGTAGATACTTCAAATGGCTTAACTAGCAGTTCTAGTGTTTTTTTGAACTTTTCAGCAACCAATGGAGTGACATACGATATTGTAGAACCCGGATCAACTAATGCATAGACATCATGTGAAAAGATGGACAATGTACCTGTAACCACATCTGGAGAAGCCTCTGAATTTTGTCGATCTGCTAGCGTATGTACGATTCTGAACTCCACTAGAGCTAGCTGTTCCTTTAGCACCTCTACCACGACCCATAGGTTGTACACCCCTACCTGAATAAGGCACCGATGATGATGATGCAACGGCTGATCCAGTAGGTCGTGCCATACCACCTATGCCCCTTTGAGGGCATTCTCTCATCATATGTCCTGACATACCACACCAAAAGCAAACATTTGTTTCGAACCGACATGCACCTAAATGAAGCTTTCCACATTGTCTACATGGCTGTCGAGGAGGTCTTAATTGGCTCATAATCCCTTGCTCTTGATACCCTATTGTTCGCGAACTCTGACTCTCATTTCTTTGACCAAACTGGTTACCTTTAGACCCTTGAAATTGTGATGGAGCACTAGCTGCAGAATAAGAAGATAATGTCCTAGGTGGTCTATTAGAAAACCGAGGCCTAAACTCTCCTTGGGATGCCATAAACTACCCCGTAGATCTAGACCTCTTGGAATACCCCCTTTCTAACTCTTGTGCTCTTCTTCTTTGCCTCTGATCCTCTATTTTTTGTGTGAATGCTTGTATCCTTGCTATGTCCATGTCCTTGTTCAAAGAAGCAATGGTACAATCTCTAACCAGATATAGATCCAATTTATCCATATATCGATGAAATCTATCATCCCTTATAGCTACAATATTAGGAGTATACCTAGCCAAAGAGTTAACCTGAAGGCTGTACTCCCTCACACTCATATTCCCTTGGCGAAGATTCAGGAACTGATCTGCACGGGCTTTTCGAATCTCATATGGAAGGTAATGATCAAGAAATGCCTCTTTGAACTCTTTCCAAGTAGCTGGAGGTGCATCGATACCCCTAGATCATTTCCAGTCTTCATACCACAATATAGCCTCCCCCTTGAACCTATATGCTGCTAGCTCAACTGTCTCTTTACCCGACACATGCATAACATCTAGAGCCCTTTGGATTTGATGAATAAAGTCCTGTGGGTCTTCATTATGATCTGATCCGGTGAACATGGGAGGATCCAATTGGAGAAAATCCTGCGTTCGTAGGCTAGCTGCCCTATCTGCACCACTAGAACCTGTAGTTGGAATGGCTTGTCCTTGAGCTTGTCCAGAAACTATACGAGCCAATAATTATACTGCAATCCTTAGATCTTGATCTGCAGCATTGGTAGGTAGTTCTGAGGATGCGGTTCTTCTCCTTCTTAGCTCTTCTAGAGATGGAAGGGTAGGAGAAGTTTGGGACACAAACTCAGCTTGAGACTCACTTTGATTAGCTCGTCTAGGTGGTGATTTGCTGGTCCCCTCCCCGGCTGCCTCGTCTATCCGCCTACCTGTATTCTTACTCCTTCTTGTAACCGGCATCTTTACTATAATAAGAGGAAAAAAAATAGGTTCAATGGTTAAATATGACTTAACCTACAACATAGGCTATATTGCACGATCTAAGATATGAAGAAAAAAAGAAAACCCCTAAATGTCACATAGCCTCCTATTTATAGATGTTGTGCATAACACGCCCATAAACAGGACTCTATATAGACACGGTTTTGTAGACACCCTAGGACGACCGCTCTGATACCACTTTTGTCACTCCTCAAATCCTGTTGGGGCGGATAGGCACCCGTAGCCGTAAAGGCCCGAGAGAACCAATTCATAACCTTGTACTTCCTATGCATGTAACTGTAACAACCAAATGTTCTGACAATATGATATTATGTATCGATGAAAATAACTACACATACACGCCCAAACTGATAAGTACAACACTTGGCCGATGGGGCCACCATGTCTAAAATGAGGACACTACCATAACTTTACATTAGTCTACAAAGCCTCTAAAAGATACATAGACTTAGTTAGGGTCGGGACAAACCCCCGCCCTACTCTTGACTTACTGTACAATACCAAAATATATGGAACAGACTCGGAAAGCCTCGAATCAACCTGGAGCTCACCAATAGTCCCTGAAAAGCCTGCACTCCTACTAGTGAGTTGTATGAGCTGAAGTGCCTCTGCCTGCAGCATGAAATGCAGGTCCCCCGTGAGGGACGTAAGTATGAAAATATGTACTGAATACGTAAGGCAGAAAGTAGCACCACACTTGAAACAAAAGCTCAATAGAAATCTGATACAAGTGTATAAGTAGTACTAGTAGACCACCTTTATAAATACTTGTGGGACAATGTACATTACATTCTTTCTTCGTTTTACCTTCTTACTTCATAATCTTTGTAAGCCATATAATGCAAATGACCAGCTGATCAGTGGTAAATAGATAAATTAGGATCGGCCCATGCTAGGCTTACGCCCCTGAGCTGCCACCTATATAAAGATTGGGATCGGCCCATGCTAGGCTTATGCCCCGAAGCTGCCACCCACAAATAAAGGTATCGAGATCGGCCCATGCTAGGCAAATTCCCCTGAGCTGCCACTCGTCATTTTATAGATTTGCATTACTTAGTTTATTAGCCTTTGAGATTGTTACCTTGGTGGTCATCACATTATGGTACCTTGAACCAGTAATACGATAATAATAGACATGTAAATAGACACTTAATAAAACAACAATGAGGTAGGGAGCTGTTGGCACACAAATAAAGTGTTAAGGAGCTAAAATAACACATGGGTCTTATTTGAACAAATGGAGAACTCCTGAAATTTTCTAGTGAAGATAGAAGCGCAGATTTAATAATAATCACGTATTGAGGTGTTCTAATGCGTTAGAGAGTGGGAACAAGGTCATTGGATACATGGAGTGTAATGTGCTGCCATTATCTATCACTTTGTAATAGGGTAACCTCGGAAACTTGCTTGATGGAACAATTGTATGATTTCATGCCAAGAGTGTGAAATAGAGTATGCCTTACATACCTAGTTATTTGACTCCGAAACTAACCCGACTTGACTTTCCCCCTTTTATATTACTTATCTACAATAGAATACATGGTAAACTAGTATTTGTAACCAATCAACATATTTGAGATACTTAATTTCACCCAAAACAGTAACCGGGCAGCAACTATTAATCTATCAAACAAGGGTGTTATTTTAACCCTTTTTATCCTCCAATTACACCCACATACCATATAGGTTCTTATAAGGTTCACCAAAACCACCTCGACTTCATTGCACATTCCAAACAATACGCAAAATAGATTGGGCAGCAAGCATTAGTTCGGTGGTGTATCACCACATCTTTCTTCTATAATTCATTACAAACTCATCACAGCTTTATCCAACTTCAACCTGGCAGCCCATAACATATACATACAAAACAGTCCACAAAACCGTCCCAAACCCCTTTTATTGTAGCAATCAGTTATTGAACTCATCATCTCTTGAGTTCTCAATAACAAGACATCCATAATCCCTTCTCAAATTCATATATAAGAAAAACAAAATGGGGCAGTCACCTTACCTCAATTTAGCAACTTATTCTTTTAATTGAACTCTTCAAGAGCTTGAACTTTCCTTCACACTTAAACCAAAGAAGAAGAAAAAAAGTTCCTCAATAACAAGGAAACGTGAACAAACAGCTTGTTCTATAATCAGCCATATACTTATAGTCAAACTCTTATAACTTGTTTCCCTAATCACCCATGAGATAATTAAAAAAACCTTAAGTGTTTTTCACTTACCTTGGGCTGCAAAGGTGAGGGTTTCTTCAAGAACCCTAGAAGGAAAAATAGGGTTGCTGTTCTTGTTGTTTTTGAGAGAGTAGAGAGATTTGCTGAAATATACTCCTTTTTTGTGACTTAAAAGTGAAGTAAAATGACCAGCAACTTGGCTTTTTAAAGGCCCTATCTTGTCCACCTCCTTAGCTGCATTTTGGATCATAAAATTGGTCAAATTGGTCCAAGTAGGTGATGCACCTACTTAAGGGTCCAAGTTGTTGAAACTTCAAAGTAGGTGATGCACCTACTTGCTTAATTTCTTGTTGGGCTCAATTATATTTGGGCCTTGGCAGATTGGTGTGTTGGGCCACTTATCCATTTTCTTGCTCTTTTGTTCAATTTGACCCAAATTAGTATATTAGCATAGACCCAAATCTGATCCATAGCCATGGGTCCATTAATTTGGTTCAAACAACTTAAGTAGGTGACTCACCTACTAGCTTAAATAAGTCAAGCAAGCACCTCAATATTTTGCTCCATTTTAAGCTCCTAATCCCTTTAATCTAACCTTCAACTTATACACACTTGGTCACTTTAAACTTTAGGTTCAAATACTAGCTTACGATTCCAAGTTTAAATAGTTATCTTAACTTTAACTTAGTCGCATCACATTAAACTATACGGGCAGCCTCTATAATTCCATCTACACCATTAATAATTGCATAACAAATCTCATCCGTTACCTATACCATATGATCATACCAGGTTCCATATAATTAGAATAAGTACAAGCAAGATACGGGATGTTACAGTCTCTTCTTTCTTTTGGATGAGAATGAATAATATGCCAAGGAATATTCTTTCACAAACACCAAGTAGAGACTCTCTTTCTTCTCCTTTTTTGGATTAAACACACTCTTTGAATATTGATACGGTTGGGGCAGCCTCCACAGGTACACGGCCTTTCACACGAAGCCAAGCTCGGGAATTACAAAAACTCCAAGCTTTGTTCATGCAAATGGCCGTGTGTGAGTTGGTGATTGAACCAACCAAGGACCTAAACGTTTTTATGTGTGAAGAGAGGTCTTAATGTGTAATAAACTACTCTCCAAGGTTGGCACAAGAAGCAAGGGCGGATGGGTCATTTTACCCCTTTTGTTTGTAGTATAAATATAGAACATGTTAGAGAGTTATTCCTTAGTTTTTGAATGCTGATTTTTGTAACCTAAAAACACTAAACATTTCACTCTCTCTTCCACTCTTAGAAGCCGCCCCTATTATCTCACAAGTAGAGGGATACTTGTGTTGTCTCTTTGGCTAGAAACAAGGGTTTTGAGGTCGTTGAGTGCCTCTTGGTCCTCGTAAGAACTTGGTGTTTATATTCATTAGACTTAGGGTCCTCTCTTGATGTTAGGGTTCTTAGTTTCTTGAATGTTATATGTCAAGTTATCTATCTTTCTTTATCTTGTTGTTGTTGTTGATTTTGTTATCTTATGATACGGTTAGGACAGCCACACGGCCTTTCACACGAAGCCAAGCTCGGGAATTACAAAAACTCCAAGCTTTGTTCATGCAAATGGCCGTGTATGAGTTGGTGATTGAACCAACCAAGGACTTAAACGTTTTTATGTGTGAAGAAGGGACCTAATGTGTAATAAACTACTCTCCAAGGTTGGCACAAGAAGCAAGGGCGGATGAGTCATTTTACCCCTTTCCTTTTGTAGTATAAATAGAAGATGTGAGAGAGTTATTAGATAGTTTTTGAAATCTGATTTTTGTAACCTAAAATATCACCACATTTCCTCTCTCTTCCACTCTTGGAGCCGCCTCCAACATCTCACAAGTAGAGGAATACTTGTGTTGTATCTTTGGCTAGAAACAAGGGTTTTGAGGTCTTTGAGTGCCTCTTGGTCCTTGTAAGAACTTGGTGTTTACATTCACTAGACTTAGGGTCCTCTCTTGAGGTTAGGGTTCTTAGTATCTTGAATGTTATATGTCAAGTTATCTATCTTTTCTTTATCTTGTTGTTGTTGTTGTTGTTAATTTTGTTATCTTTAAAGACTAGTGAAGCCGTGTGGGGCTACTTTCGATTCACTAGCATTCTTGTTCATCTTGTTGCTCTCTTGTTGTGTGCTGAAAACTGAAAATTGAACTTGTTATTCTTGTGTTGTTGGACTGAAATCCGAACCTACTTGTAGCTCTTGGTGTTGTTGGTTTGATCTTGTATCATTTGGTATCAAAGCAAGACCGGTTGTGTTCCAACATAACCCATCTTGGGCTAGTTCACGGTCTAAACAAGCAATACCAAAGGGAAGTTCTGAAAAATCTGTCCTTTAAAAGTTGAAAACCGAGAATGATGTTGCATGTCTAGATCTAGGTGTTATTTTGCTTGTTTAGTGAGTTTCTAGTGTTGGTTTCTTTCTCACCAACACTAAGGTGTCTAGATCCGAAAGTTGAGCTTGAAAAACTTGAACATTGAGTAGTGACTTGAAGTGGCCGAAGGTTGTATGTTGTTGATGAGCAAAAGAAAAATCGGTGGTTATGTGTTATGTGCTAAAGAAGTTGATGAAGTTTGTTGAGGTGTTCATCTTTTGAACTTGTTCATCTTGTTCATCTTGTTGTGTGCTCAAGTTGTAAGACAAGTTATAAAGTTGTTGTGAAAGACTTGCACCCCTCACCCTCTAGTCTTGTCAATCACTTTTCCCTAATTCAAGGAGCCTTGTTTTGTGGGATTGGTCAACCAAACACCACTTTCTTGAGTTTGAAAAGGTTGAAAGACTACAAGATTTTATTTTTTCCCACCAAAACATTTTGCAAACTATAACAAGTTGTGTGAATATTAACACAAAACAAAACAAAAAAAAAAGATAAGAGGAACGGGTGGAACCATTGCATGCTGCCACGTCACTATAAGCTCAACTTAGGATATTCTTTGGTTGCAAATTGTTGATCCTTGGTTTCCCTTAATTGGTCCTAGAACTAATTAACAAACTAGTACATTCCTACTAGGTTGTCAACTAGTTCCTTGAACCGTTTGTTCGTGTCAACGATTATTTGAGTGCTTTTATTCGTTTGAATGAGTTGCTGATTTTTGATTCTAGTCCGGCAAGAATTCTTTGAGTCTTCAAACAAGAATCCATTCCGGATAAGAGCTCACTCATACCTTGAAAATTTCACGGTTACTAGCCAATTATACAACACTTGTGGAACACGAACTTGTGGTGAACTAAAGCGGATAATATCTTGACAATGGAAGGAGCTACGTCTCATAATGCGGATACTAATGCCCTTGATTCTATGAGGGTCACTCTTGAGGCCGTTACCCGGACACTTGAAAGGTTGAATTCTGAATTTGGGGCCGTGAGAGGGGACTTGGCAGCCATAAAGGGGGAAGTGTCGACTATTAGTGGGAGATTAGAACAAGTGGAGAGTCAAAGGAACTCTCGTCCTTCTACTCCTCTACACGTATCTACCAATGGTCATGATAGGACCTCCTCCGCAACCATCACCCCCGAAACAGTCCACCAAATGCTAAATGCACCCCAAGCTCCACTAAATACCGCAAGTCAAACTACCTATTTTCCTCCAAACCGAGACTCCACTAGACCACTACATTTCCAAGCCCCTCCAATTCTACAAGAGGGATTTGGACGACAAGTACCTCCACTAAATCCGAACCTTCCATTCCAAGCTCCATTAACCCAAAGACCGCAAATTCCAAATCCTCCGACTCAAAACGGCCAAGGCCGACCAGCCCACTTTGAAGGATACGGTAGAGGGGAGTATGAAGGAGATGGAGTCTTTGATGATGCTTATATGAGGGAGGAGGAGTTAAGAGGGGGTCGAGGAGAACCTAGGAGATACCGGGGGTATGGAGATAGGGGAAACCGACACCAAGAGAGAGACGTAGGCATCAACACCATCAAGTTGAGCCTACCCATCTTTAAGGGTGAAAGTGATCCCGAGGCCTACTTAACTTGGGAATCGGCTTGTGACAAAGTTTTCCAAGTTAATGACATCTCGGACGAAAAGAAGAGTTGCTACGCTATAGCTCACCTCGAGGGCTATGCTAACACTTGGTGGGAGTATGTTAAACGATTTGGTAATGAATTAGTCGATGGGCAGCCACCACCTTGGTTTCGGTTGAGGTATTTGATGAGACAACGATACCTTCCCGAGAGATATCGTCATGAGTTGCTTGCTAGGTTATATGGCTTGCGGCAAGGGGGCAAGAGTGTGATGGCCTATTTTGACGAGTTCCAACAACTCATGTTGAAACTTGATCATCGTGGGGAGCAAATCAGTCATGACATCATCCGGTTCAAGTGTGGGTTGAACAAAGAGATCTCCACTCATTTGACCCTTCATCGGTTTGAAACCATCGACGGTATATTCCAAGCGGCCCTAGAGATTGAAAGGGAACTTAAGGAGAGATCATCCTTCAAGGCAAGGGTACAAGCTCCCTCGGGTTGGCCCAAAAACAAGGACCAACCCGCCCCTACGAAGCTGCCCGAGTCCAAAACAGTCCACTACGAGTCCAAAACAGTCCCTAAATTCCCTCCGAAACCGGAGGCTCACAAATATCCCAACCCAAAGGGATTCCAATGCTTCAAGTGCCAAGGTTGGGGGCATAAGGCCAATGAATGTCCGAACCGGCGCAATGTGATCCTACGAGAAGGGAAAGTGTACTACCTTGGTGAGGAGGTGGTTTCCGAAAGGGGGGAGGATGAGGCCGAGCCTCAAGATGGAGAGGAAGCTGAAAATGGGCCGAATGATGATGAATTAGATGGTAGTGAAGATGTGATACGGTTAGGACAGCCACACGGCCTTTCACACGAAGCCAAGCTCGGGAATTACAAAAACTCCAAGCTTTGTTCATGCAAATGGCCGTGTGTGAGTTGGTGATTGAACCAACCAAGGACTTAAACGTTTTTATGTGTGAAGAGGGGACCTAATGTGTAATAAACTACTCTCCAAGGTTGGCACAAGAAGCAAGGGCGGATGAGTCATTTTACCCCTTTCCTTTTGTAGTATAAATAGAAGATGTGAGAGAGTTATTAGATAGTTTTTGAAATCTGATTTTTGTAACCTAAAATATCACAACATCTCCTCTCTCTCTTCCACTCTTGGAGCCGCCTCCAACATCTCACAAGTAGAGGAATACTTGTGTTGTATCTTTGGCTAGAAACAAGGGTTTTGAGGTCTTTGAGTGCCTCTTGGTCCTTGTAAGAACTTGGTGTTTACATTCACTAGACTTAGGGTCCTCTCTTGAGGTTAGGGTTCTTAGTATCTTGAATGTTATATGTCAAGTTATCTATCTTTTCTTTATCTTGTTGTTGTTGTTGTTGTTAATTTTGTTATCTTTAAAGACTAGTGAAGCCGTGTGGGGCTACTTTCGATTCACTAGCATTCTTGTTCATCTTGTTGCTCTCTTGTTGTGTGCTGAAAACTGAAAATTGAACTTGTTATTCTTGTGTTGTTGGACTGAAATCCGAACCTACTTGTAGCTCTTGGTGTTGTTGGTTTGATCTTGTATCATTTGGTATCAGAGCAAGACCGGTTGTGTTCCAACATAACCCATCTTGGGCTAGTTCACGGTCTAAACAAGCAATACCAAAGGGAAGTTCTGAAAAATCTGTCCATTAAAAGTTGAAAACCGAGAATGATGTTGCATGTCTAGATCTAGGTGTTATTTTGCTTGTTTAGTGAGTTTCTAGTGTTGGTTTCTTTCTCACCAACACTAAGGTGTCTAGATCCGAAAGTTGAGCTTGAAAACTTGAACATTGAGTAGTGACTTGAAGTGGCCGAAGGTTGTATGTTGTTGATGAGCAAAAGAAAAATCGGTGGTTATGTGTTATGTGCTAAAGAAGTTGATGAAGTTTGTTGAGGTGTTCATCTTTTGAACTTGTTCATCTTGTTCATCTTGTTGTGTGCTCAAGTTGTAAGACAAGTTATAAAGTTGTTGTGAAAGACTTGCACCCCTCACCCTCTAGTCTTGTCAATCACTTTTCCCTAATTCAAGGAGCCTTGTTTTGTGGGATTGGTCAACCAAACACCACTTTCTTGAGTTTGAAAAGGTTGAAAGACTACAAGATTTTATTTTTTTCCCACCAAAACATTTTGCAAACTATAACAAGTTGTGTGAATATTAACACAAAACAAAACAAAAAAAAAAGATAAGAGGAACGGGTGGAACCATTGCATGCTGCCACGTCACTATAAGCTCAACTTAGGATATTCTTTGGTTGCAAATTGTTGATCCTTGGTTTCCCTTAATTGGTCCTAGAACTAATTAACAAACTAGTACATTCCTACTAGGTTGTCAACTAGTTCCTTGAACCGTTTGTTCGTGTCAACGATTATTTGAGTGCTTTTATTCGTTTGAATGAGTTGCTGATTTTTGATTCTAGTCCGGCAAGAATTCTTTGAGTCTTCAAACAAGAATCCATTCCGGATAAGAGCTCACTCATACCTTGAAAATTTCACGGTTACTAGCCAATTATACAACACTTGTGGAACACGAACTTGTGGTGAACTAAAGCGGATAATATCTTGACAATGGAAGGAGCTACGTCTCATAATGCGGATACTAATGCCCTTGATTCTATGAGGGTCACTCTTGAGGCCGTTACCCGGACACTTGAAAGGTTGAATTCTGAATTTGGGGCCGTGAGAGGGGACTTGGCAGCCATAAAGGGGGAAGTGTCGACTATTAGTGGGAGATTAGAACAAGTGGAGAGTCAAAGGAACTCTCGTCCTTCTACTCCTCTACACGTATCTACCAATGGTCATGATAGGACCTCCTCCGCAACCATCACCCCCGAAACAGTCCACCAAATGCTAAATGCACCCCAAGCTCCACTAAATACCGCAAGTCAAACTACCTATTTTCCTCCAAACCGAGACTCCACTAGACCACTACATTTCCAAGCCCCTCCAATTCCACAAGAGGGATTTGGACGACAAGTACCTCCACTAAATCCGAACCTTCCATTCCAAGCTCCATTAACCCAAAGACCGCAAATTCCAAATCCTCCGACTCAAAACGGCCAAGGCCGACCAGCCCACTTTGAAGGATACGGTAGAGGGGAGTATGAAGGAGATGGAGTCTTTGATGATGCCTATATGAGGGAGGAGGAGTTAAGAGGGGGTCGAGGAGAACCTAGGAGATACCGGGGGTATGGAGATAGGGGAAACCGACACCAAGAGAGAGACGTAGGCATCAACACCATCAAGTTGAGCCTACCCATCTTTAAGGGTGAAAGTGATCCCGAGGCCTACTTAACTTGGGAATCGGCTTGTGACAAAGTTTTCCAAGTTAATGACATCTCGGACGAAAAGAAGAGTTGCTACGCTATAGCTCACCTCGAGGGCTATGCTAACACTTGGTGGGAGTATGTTAAACGATTTGGTAATGAATTAGTCGATGGGCAGCCACCACCTTGGTTTCGGTTGAGGTATTTGATGAGACAACGATACCTTCCCGAGAGATATCGTCATGAGTTGCTTGCTAGGTTATATGGCTTGCGGCAAGGGGGCAAGAGTGTGATGGCCTATTTTGACGAGTTCCAACAACTCATGTTGAAACTTGATCATCGTGGGGAGCAAATCAGTCATGACATCATCCGGTTCAAGTGTGGGTTGAACAAAGAGATCTCCACTCATTTGACCCTTCATCGGTTTGAAACCATCGACGGTATATTCCAAGCGGCCCTAGAGATTGAAAGGGAACTTAAGGAGAGATCATCCTTCAAGGCAAGGGTACAAGCTCCCTCGGGTTGGCCCAAAAACAAGGACCAACCCGCCCCTACGAAGCTGCCCGAGTCCAAAACAGTCCACTACGAGTCCAAAACAGTCCCTAAATTCCCTCCGAAACCGGAGGCTCACAAATATCCCAACCCAAAGGGATTCCAATGCTTCAAGTGCCAAGGTTGGGGGAATAAGGCCAATGAATGTCCGAACCGGCGCAATGTGATCCTACGAGAAGGGAAAGTGTACTACCTTGGTGAGGAGGTGGTATCCGAAAGAGGGGAGGATGAGGCCGAGCCTCAAGATGGAGAGGAAGCTGAAAATGGGCCGAATGATGATGAATTAGATGGTAGTGAAGATGCCTATCCACAAGAAGGGGAGTGTGTGGTTCCTAACTTTGTGGTTAGACGTGTCATGATTAGTAAGGCGATAGATGACCCGAGTCAAAGGGAAAATCTATTCCATACTAAATGTCTTGTAAAGGGGAGTGTGTGCACCTTGGTGATTGATAGTGGTAGTTGTACGAATGTTGCGAGCCAAGCTATGGTAAATTTCTTGAAGCTGCCAACTACACCACACACTAGTCCTTACAAGCTACAATGGTTGAACGATTGTGGTGAATTAAGGGTCGCAAGGCAATGTGTGATTCGGTTTAAGGTAGGAAACTACCACGATGAAGTGCTTTGTGACGTGATCCCAATGCAAGCATGTCACTTGTTGTTAGGTAGACCATGGCAATATGATAGGTCCACTAAACACGATGGGAGGTCCAACCGGTATACGCTTGAGAAGGATGGCCGAAAGGTCACACTTCACCCTCTTTCACCCTCCCAAGTACATGAGTGGCATCAAAAGATGAGAGAGTTAAAAGGAAAAGGAAAGGAAACCGGGAAAGGAGAAAAGAGGGGGGATGCCGTAGGTGAGGAAGTAGGGCCATCCGAATCTGTCCCAACAACAAAGGAGATGGAAAACGTAGTGATGTTGGCTAGGAGGAAAGAACTCTTCGTGGACCATGATGAAAACAAGCCGATGTTACTGTTGGCCCATTGTTTTAATACTAACCCCACTAATTCTTCCATTTCCCCTTTGATTTCTTGTGCGTTGCAGGAGTATGAAGATGTATTTCCTCAAGAACTTCCGCAAGGATTGCCCCCACTTCGGGGAATTGAGCACCAAATTGATTTGGTGCCGGGTTCACAACTTCCAAACAAACCGGCCTATAGGAGCAATCCCATGGACACTAAGGAGCTTGAGAGGCAAGTTGAGGAGCTTCTCAACAAGGGATACATCAAGGAAAGCATGAGTCCGTGTGCTGTTCCGGTGCTTTTGGTACCAAAGAAGGACGGAACTTGGCGCATGTGCGTCGATTGTAGAGCCATCAACAAAATCACTATAAGGTATCGTCATCCAATTCCTAGACTAGATGATATGTTAGATGAGCTCCACGGATCTTGTTTGTTTTCTAAAGTGGACCTTAGGAGCGGCTATCACCAAATTCGCATGCAACCCGGTGATGAGTGGAAGACCGCATTCAAGACCAAATTCGGTCTATATGAGTGGCTGGTCATGCCCTTCGGCCTTACCAATGCTCCTAGCACATTTATGAGGCTAATGAATCATGTAATGAAGCCTTATATTGGAAAGTTTGTGGTGGTTTACTTTGATGATGTGTTGGTGTATAGTAAATCTATTAATGATCATGTAATGCATTTGAGATGTGTGTTTGATGTGCTCCGAAAGGAGAAGCTGTATGCCAACATGGAGAAGTGTTCTTTTGGTGTTGATAAAGTTATATTCTTGGGTTTTGTCGTGAGCTCACGGGGTGTGGAAATGGACGATTCCAAGATAGACTCTATCCGAAGTTGGCCGACCCCTAAAACTATTGGAGAAATCCGAAGTTTCCACGGGTTGGCAAGCTTTTATAGGAGGTTTGTCAAAGGATTTAGTTCCATAGCAGCCCCCTTGACCGAGGTAATTAGAAAGGACGGACCCTTTAAATGGGGTGATGAGCAAGCTAGGGCTTTTGAGGCCTTGAAAGCTACGCTCATCTCGGCGCCTTTATTGCAATTGCCCGATTTTGATAAGATGTTTGAAATAGAGTGTGATGCTAGTAAGGTTGGTATCGGGGCTGTTTTGATGCAAGAAGGTAAGCCCGTTGCTTATTTCAGTGAAAAGCTCAAAGGGGCAACTCTTAATTACTCAACTTATGATTTGGAGTTGTACGCCCTTGTTAGAGCTTTGGGAAATTGGCAACATTATTTGTGGCCTAAGGAGTTTGTGATACGAACGGATCATGAGTCGTTGAAACACCTTAAGAGCCAAGACAAGTTGAATAGGCGTCATGCTAAGTGGATTGAGTTCATCGAGACTTTCCCTTATGTAATTCATTACAAAAGGGGAAAGAAAATGTTGTTGCCGATGCCTTGTCTAGGAAGCATGTGCTTGTTGCTACCTTGTCTTCGAAATTGATGGGTTTTGAGAGCTTGCGGTTGTTGTATCCCGAGGATCCTACCTTTGCTCCTATTTTTAGGGAATGCGAAGAGTGGGGAAGGGACCGTTGGCTCAAGGAGAATAACCATTCCTCCTACTCTCGGTTCGATGGGTATTTGTTCAAAGGGAGGAGGTTGTGTGTTCCTTCTAGTTCTTGGAGGGAATTATTTGTGAGGGAGGCCCATGACGGAGGCCTCATGGGTCACTTTGGGGTAGACAAGACCCTCGGAATCTTAGAGGAGAACTTCTATTGGCCCAAAATGCGCAAAGACGTCACTAAAATTTGTAGTCAATGCGTGGCCTGCCGGAGTGCGAAATCTCGTCTCTTACCCCAAGGATTATACACCCCACTCCCTACTCCCCTTAGGCCTTGGTTGGACATCTCGATGGATTTTGTTTTGGGGCTGCCAAGGACTAGAAAGGGCCGAGATAGCATTTTTGTTATTGTTGATAGATTCTCTAAAATGGCTCATTTTATTCCATGTACTAAAACCGAGGATGCTAGTAGTGTAGCTTCATTATTTGTTGAACATGTTGTCAAGCTTCACGGGGTACCGAGGACTATTGTGAGCGATAGGGACTCCAAGTTCCTAAGTCTCTTTTGGAAGTCCATGTGGGGTAGGCTTGGAACGAAGTTACTTTTCTCCACGTCTTGCCACCCACAAACCGATGGCCAAACGGAGGTAGTAAATAGAACCTTAGGGTCTATGCTACGTTCTATGGTTAAAGGTAAACTGACTTCATGGGAAGATCACCTACCCTTAGTGGAATTTGCCTACAACCGGGTAATACATTCGAGCACGGGAATGACTCCCTTTGAATGTGTTTACGGCCTGAATCCCCTTACCCCTTTAGATCTCACTCCTTTGTCTAGTGATCTCATGACCAGCTTAGATGGAAACAAAAGAGCCGAGGCAATGAAGAAAATGCATGAGACGGTGCGGATCAAGCTTGAAAAGAAGAATCAAGAGATTGCCAAAAGGGCAAACAAAGGGAGAAGAAGGCTTGTGCTTGAACCCGGAGATTGGGTGTGGGTGCATCTTCGAAAAGACCGGTTTCCAGCTCATAGGAGGTCCAAATTGCTGCCAAGGGGTGATGGTCCTTTCCAAGTACTTGAGAGGATCAATGACAACGCCTACAAGATTGACCTCCCACCGGAATATCAAGTGCACAACACTTTCAACGTTGGTGATCTCTCCCTCGTGGATGCGGTTGAAGATGACCAAATGCTGAATTTGAGGCCAAATTCCTCTCAAGATGGAGAGGATGATACGGTTAGGACAGCCACACGGCCTTTCACACGAAGCCAAGCTCGGGAATTACAAAAACTCCAAGCTTTGTTCATGCAAATGGCCGTGTATGAGTTGGTGATTGAACCAACCAAGGACTTAAACGTTTTTATGTGTGAAGAAGGGACCTAATGTGTAATAAACTACTCTCCAAGGTTGGCACAAGAAGCAAGGGCGGATGAGTCATTTTACCCCTTTCCTTTTGTAGTATAAATAGAAGATGTGAGAGAGTTATTAGATAGTTTTTGAAATCTGATTTTTGTAACCTAAAATATCACCACATTTCCTCTCTCTTCCACTCTTGGAGCCGCCTCCAACATCTCACAAGTAGAGGAATACTTGTGTTGTATCTTTGGCTAGAAACAAGGGTTTTGAGGTCTTTGAGTGCCTCTTGGTCCTTGTAAGAACTTGGTGTTTACATTCACTAGACTTAGGGTCCTCTCTTGAGGTTAGGGTTCTTAGTATCTTGAATGTTATATGTCAAGTTATCTATCTTTTCTTTATCTTGTTGTTGTTGTTGTTGTTAATTTTGTTATCTTTAAAGACTAGTGAAGCCGTGTGGGGCTACTTTCGATTCACTAGCATTCTTGTTCATCTTGTTGCTCTCTTGTTGTGTGCTGAAAACTGAAAATTGAACTTGTTATTCTTGTGTTGTTGGACTGAAATCCGAACCTACTTGTAGCTCTTGGTGTTGTTGGTTTGATCTTGTATCATCTTAAAGTCTAGTGAAGCCGTGTGGGGCTCTTTTCGATTCACTAGCATTGTTATCTACCTTGTTGTTCTTGTGTTGTTGGACTGAAATCCGAAACTTAAACTTGTTGTTCTTGTGTTGTTGGACTGAAATCCGAGCCTACTTGAAGCTCTTGGTGTTGTTGGTTTGATTTTGTATCATTTGGTATGATGATACGGTTGGGGAAGCCTCCACAGGTACACGGCCTTTCACACGAAGCCAAGCTCGGGAATTACAAAAACTCCAAGCTTTGTTCATGCAAATGGCCGTGTGTGAGTTGGTGATTGAACCAACCAAGGACCTAAACGTTTTTATGTGTGAAGAGAGGTCTTAATGTGTAATAAACTACTCTCCAAGGTTGGCACAAGAAGCAAGGGCGGATGGGTCATTTTACCCCTTTTGTTTGTAGTATAAATAGAACATGTTAGAGAGTTATTCCTTAGTTTTTGAATGCTGATTTTTGTAACCTAAAAACACTAAACATTTCACTCTCTCTTCCACTCTTAGAAGCCGCCCCTATTATCTCACAAGTAGAGGGATACTTGTGTTGTCTCTTTGGCTAGAAACAAGGGTTTTGAGGTCGTTGAGTGCCTCTTGGTCCTCGTAAGAACTTGGTGTTTATATTCATTAGACTTAGGGTCCTCTCTTGATGTTAGGGTTCTTAGTTTCTTGAATGTTATATGTCAAGTTATCTATCTTTCTTTATCTTGTTGTTGTTGTTGATTTTGTTATCTTAAAGTCTAGTGAAGCCGTGTGGGGCTCTTTTCGATTCACTAGCATTGTTATCTACCTTGTTGTTCTTGTGTTGTTGGACTGAAATCCGAAACTTAAACTTGTTGTTCTTGTGTTGTTGGACTGAAATCCGAGCCTACTTGAAGCTCTTGGTGTTGTTGGTTTGATTTTGTATCAAATATTCTTCCTTAGGAAGACTTGATGAACATGGAAGAACAAGATGAATATTTAAGAGTTGACCAAAGTTTGACCCCTAACCGAATGAACCCCAAATTCGGATTTTCTTGTAGATCTAGGTTCCTTAGGCCAAGTTGAACTAAAATAACTAAAAATCAGCAACAAACCAATGTCCAACTTCAAAACTCACACGGATCTATGCTCAAAAAGCTTCAAAACACCATATCCATGGATGATACGGTTGGGGCAGCCTCCACAGGTACATGGCCTTTCACACGAAGCCAAGCTCGGGAATTACAAAAACTCCAAGCTTTGTTCATGCAAATGGACGTGTGTGAGTTGGTGATTGAACCAACCAAGGACCTAAACGTTTTTATGTGTGAAGAGAGGTCTTAATGTGTAATAAACTACTCTTCAAGGTTGGCACAAGAAGCAAGGGCGGATGGGTCATTTTACCCTTTTTGTTTGTAGTATAAATAGAACATGTTAGAGAGTTATTCCTTGGTTTTTGAATGCTGATTTTGTAACCTAAAAACACTAAACATTTCTCTCTCTCTTCCACTCCTAGAAGTCGCCCCTATTATCTCACAAGTAGAGGGATACTTGTGTTGTCTCTTTGGCTAGAAACAAGGGTTTTGAGGTCGTTGAGTGCCTCTTGGTCCTCGTAAGAACTTGGTGTTTATATTCATTAGACTTAGGGTCCTCTCTTGATGTAGGGTTCTTAGTTTCTTGAATGTTATATGTCAAGTTATCTATCTTTCTTTATCTTGTTGTTGTTGTTGATTTTGTTATCTTAAAGTCTAGTGAAGCCGTGTGGGGCTCTTTTCGATTCACTAGCATTGTTATCTATCTTGTTGTTCTTGTGTTGTTGGACTGAAAAACCGAAACTTAAACTTGTTGTTCTTGTGTTGTTGGACTGAAATCCGAGCCTACTTGAAGCTCTTGGTGTTGTTGGTTTGATTTCGTATCATTTGGTATCAGAGCGAGACCGGTTGTGTTCCAACATAACCCATCTTGGGCTAGTTCACGGCTTAAACAAACAACACCAAAAAGAAATTCTGAAAATCTGTCCATTAAAAGTTGAAACCGAGAATGATGTTGTATGTTTAGATCTAGGTGTTAATTTGCTTGTTTAGTGAGTTTCTAGTGTTGGTTTCTTTCTCACCAACACTAAGGTGTCTAGATCCAAAAGTTGAGCTTGAAAACTTGAACATTGTTGTAGTGACTTGAAGTGGCTGAAAGTTGTGTGTTGTTGATAACCAAAAGAAAAAAAATCGGTGGTTGTGTGTTTATGTGCTAAAGAAGTTGATGAAGTTTGTTGAGGTGTTCATCTTTTGAACTTGTTCATCTTGTTCATCTTGTTGTGTGCTCAAGTTGTAAGACAAGCTATAAAGTTGTTGTGAAAGACTTGCACCCATCACCTTCTAGTCTTGTCAATCACTTTTCCCTAATTCAAGGAGCCTTGTTTTGTGGGATTAGTCAACCAAACCTCACTTTCTTGAGTTTGAAAAGGGTGAAATACTACAAGATTTTATTTTTCCCACCAAAAACACTTTGCAAACTATAACAAGTTGTGTGAATATTAACAAAAAAAAAAAAAAAAAGAGAAGAAGAACGTGTGGAACCATTGCATGCTGCCACGTCACTATAAGCTCAACTTAGGATATTCTTTGGTTGCTAATTGTTGATCCTTGGTTTCCCTTACTTGGTCCTAGAACTAATTAACAAACTAGTACATTCCTACTAGGTTGTCAACTAGTTCCTTGAACCGTTTGTTCGTGTCAACGATTATTTGAGTACTTTTATTCGTTTGAATGAATTGCTGATTTTTGACTCTAGTCCGGCAAGAATTCTTTGAGTCTTCAAAACAAGAATCCATTCCGGATAAGAGCTTACTCATACCTTAAAAATTTCACGGTTACTAGCCAATTATACAACACTTGTGGAACACGAACTTGTGGTGAACTAAAGCGGATAATACCTTGACAATGGAAGGAGCTACGTCTCATAATGTGGATACTAATGCCCTTGATTCTATGAGGGTCACTCTTGAGGCCGTTACCCGGACACTTGAAAGGTTGAATTCGGAATTTGGGGCCGTGAGAGGGGACTTGGCAGCAATAAAGGGGGAAGTGTTGACTATTAGTGGGAGATTAGAACAAGTGGAGAGTCAAAGGAACTCTCGTCCTTCTACTCCTCTACATGTATCTACCAATGGTCATGATAGGACCTCCTCCTCAACCATCATCCCCGAAACAGTCCACCAAATGCTAAATGCACCCCAAGCTCCACTAAATACCGCAAGCCAAACTACCTATTTTCCTCCAAACCGAGACCCCACTAGACCACTACATTTCCAAGCCCCTCCAATTCCACAAGAGGGATTTGGATGCCAAGCACCTCCACTAAATCCGAACCCTCCATTCCAAGCTCCATTAACCCAAAGACCGCAAATTCCAAATCCTCCGAATCAAAACGGCCAAGGCCGACCAGCCCACTTTGAAGGATACGGTAGAGAGGAGTATGAAGGAGATAGAGCCTTTGATGATGCTTATATGAGGGAGGAGGAGTTAAGAGGGGGTCGAGGAGAACCTAGGAGATACCGGGGGTATGGAGATAGGGGAAACCGACACCAAGAGAGAGACGTAGGCATCAACACCATCAAGTTGAGCCTACCCATCTTTAAGGGTGAAAGTGACCCCGAGACCTACTTAACTTGGGAATCGGCTTGTGACAAAGTTTTCCAAGTTAATGACATCTCGGAAGAAAAGAAGAGTTGCTACGCTATAGCTCACCTCGAGGGCTATGCTAACACTTGGTTCCCTATGTTAAACGATTTGGTAATGAATTAGTTGATGGGCAGTCACCACCTTGGTATCGGTTGAGGTATTTGATGAGACAACGATACCTTCCCGAGAGATATCATCATGAGTTGCTTGCTAGATTATATGGCTTGCGGCAAGGAGGAAAGAGTGTGATGGCCTATTTTGACGAGTTCCAACAACTCATGTTGAAACTTGATCATCGTGGGGAGCAAATCAGTCACGACATCATCCGGTTCAAGTGTGGGTTGAACAAAGAGATCTCCACTCATTTGACCCTTCACCGGTTTGAAACCATTGACGGTATATTCCAAGCGGCCCTTGAGATTGAAAGGGAGTTTAAGGAGAGATCATCCTTCAAGGCAAGGGTACAAACCTGATACGGGACAAATGGCCTTCTTATCTTTTGATGACATTTTTGGAGGCCAACACATAGAGACTCAAGACTTGGTCACCTCGAGGAAACAAGAACATGCATGGAGGACCCGTTTTGAGCATAACTTAAAGCAATCTCGCATGTGGAAGATTGCTTGGAGAATTTAAGGTTGAGGACTCACGGTTTTGGGCCTTAATTAAGGGTATTTTGGACATTACACATGGTGGATTTACACCCCATGGCCGCCCCTCTCATTAAGGGCAAAGTAGTCTTTTGTCTTCATTTGTAATATAGTATAAATAGGCCCCTTAGTCTTATTTCTCATCAGATTTTTGATAATGAAGAATTGAAAGAAATATCTTCTCTCTTTTGAGAGTGTAACTCCATTAGTGGTAGGACTTGGAAAAGTCATCTTTAGCATAGGGCTTGGAAAAGCCAATATTGATCTTTGTTTGGAAACGGTAGATCTTGAGGCGAGTTCGTTCCCTTGGCGGTCACCGTAAGAGTGTGGTGTTGCTATCGTAAGTTCTAAGGGTCTTTAGATTTAATATATCTTTGGGTTCTTGGGTCTTATTGTAGTTTATGTCTCACTATCTATCTTTATTTTTCTTGCAAATCGTGGACTGTTTTGGGGTCTTTGTTGAATCCGAAACTTGTGTTATTGTTGTTCATCTTGTTCATCACGTTTTGTGGCTGTTTTGGGTGTCCAATACACCATTGTTATCTCGTATTGTTGTTGTTGTAGTGAATCCGAGAGTGGTCTCCATCTTGGTCCTCAAATCCTTAAGATTAGTGGACTGTTTTTGGAGAGTGTGTGGACTGTTTTGAGACAATTCTTGTGTTCCTTGGAATTCTTGTATCATTTGGTATCAAAGCATGGCTTGATCTTGTTCCTACAAGATCAATCTTGGGCTTTCTTGTTAAAAAAAAAAAAAAAAAAAGGAAAACTGAAATTTTCAGAAAAATAGCAATCTGTCCGTGTTTGTGTTCTTGGCCAAAATCGTGTTCTTGTTGTGTCTTGGCCGAGATTTGTTGTTGTATGTCTAGATCTAATAGTGTTCTTGTTTTTTTTGTTGTTCCTAGTGTTAGTTTTCTTGTCCACTAACACTTTGAGTCTAGATCTAAACTTGAGCTTGAACTTGTTGAAAGGTTGTTGTGAACATAAGCTTGGCCCTTGTGGTGGACTGTTTTGGCCTTGTGGTTTTCATCTTGTTGTTGTTATAAGCTTGGCCACGTGATATTGTTGTTAATTGGTGGATTGAAAACCCTTTTGTTGAAGTTGTAGTTGTCTTGGCCAAGTGTTGGAGATATTGTTATTGTGGATTGGAGTTGGCCGTGTGAAAAATTGTTGGTGTTCTTGAAGATTATTGTTGTAGTTCTTGTTGTTGTTGTTGTTGTTCTTGATGTTCATCACCACCTTCATATATTGTTGAAGATAAAGTGAATGCTAAATCCAAAAAGTTGAAGGAAAAAGGTGTATTATTTGTTAGTCTTGAAAGACACTACAACCAACAAAGACCTATCAATCAAGTCTCAACCACTTTCCAACACTTTTCCATGATTTACGGATCCATGTTTTAAGGAGAAGTACAATAAAGTCAAGTCTTGAAAACTTGAAATTGAAAAGGGCTCCAAGACTTGTTTGAATTTCCCTCCTTAAACAAATTCCACCAAAGTCCAAATTGAAAAATTGACCAAGACTTGAAATTGGACAACAAAAGTTGTGTGGGGCCGAAACCAATACGTGACTGCCATGTCATCACGGCTACTGTTCACGCAATATTTCCGAGCTCAAAAATTTTAGATTCTTAGTTTCATCTTATTGTTTCATTAGTTTCATGTCTTGATTCTAGAATTAATTAACAACTAGTAATCACCTACTTAGTTGTAGATTAATTATTGAATCCGTTTCTTCGTGTCTTCGTTGTTTGTGTGCTTTTCTCATTTTTAACTCGTAGTAACTTCTTTGTCTCAAGTTCGTAAGTGAATTTTATTTTTGTGTCTTGAGTCGATCAAACAAGAATCTATTCCGGCCGCCAAGTAGAATTGACATCCTATTGACTACCGGAGTATAAGCAACTTTCAATATTCGCCGCTCCAATTGTGAGAATCACAAAGGTGAGTGTATACGAGTGTTGGTGAGGAGCTTTACTACTAATCTTGTTTGTTCATTTTGTAGATTTAAAGGGTGATATAAGGGGAACATGTCTTCGATAGCCGGGGATTATTGTGACTACAACATGGGAGACTATGATTGTAGTGAAGGGTTTTATGGCTACGAAGTTGAGGGAGATTGCGGAGGCTATGAAAATAGCCATGATCGAGACTTGGGCAGATTTGAAAGTTACTGTTTTAAGGGAGAAAATGAGGTGAATGAAGTGCCTAGTGCTTATGGTAACTTTGGAGATGATGTAGGACCTCGTGATGGATCTTATGATGATGTTGGGGCATGTGAGGAGTCTTACACTTCTTACTCCGAACCTAGATTTGGTGTTAGGTATAACCCTTTTGTTTGCAAAGCCTATGAGAGCTATGATGAGGGTACACGTGAGGAGTATGAAGATCCATATTCTCCACCTTGTAGTACTTCTTATCAAAGTCGATATAGTGTGAATGGTTATACTAGCTCTAGTGGAGGTTGTCCAATGAGAAGAAGAGGATATGCATCTCCAAAACTAAGGGGTACTCGTATGCCTTACAATGTAGATCCAAGAAGGAGTGTACACTCCGGAAAGGTGACTATTTGTGGGATACCGGGCTGCCTTATGGTGTTGAATGATAGGTACTATGGAAACTACATTTTTCCGTCCATGGTTGATTACTTGGGGTTATTGCGAGAGCCTTTACTTGTTCCATACTACTTGGGCGAGTTCAAGGTTACCGAGAGGGTAAAAGTTGTCTTCTCCCAATTTAATTACCATGAGGAAGTGTGGTGTGATGTTTTTCCCATAACCTATGGTCATGTGAGCTTGGGCGCCGATTGGTTTGCACAACATAAAGTTCGAAATATGCAAAATTGGCCTAATATTGTAAGAGACCGATGGGGAAATTGCCTCGAGACGTACATTCTGCCCGGGCCGCAAAAAGAAGTTCCTACCTACTCCAATTCAAATTATTATGAGAGACAAAAGATTGAGAGGAGTAAGGGAGTGAAAGGTGGTAATCCGAGAGTGGAAAAAGGAGAGATTGTGTTGAGCGAAGTGAGGGGATTACCACCAAACCGTGCTAACTTTGGTTGTCCTTCTATTTTTATGGACATTTGTGTAGGTACCAACATGGCAAGCGAATGCGACCAATGTCAAAAGGAAGTTGCTGCCCAAGGTTATGGAGGACCTTCACCTCACGGCAAGAAAGAGTCCACTCAAGATCTTCAAGGTAAAATGGCTAACTCTTACACTTTAATGCATGTGAATGATAATTGTATGACTAGTAGTCCATTGAGTGTGAGTAGTAGCTTACTTATTTATGAGTCTAATGATTCCTTGCCTCTTATTGATGATGTACATATTGTGAGTGTGGATACACTAGTTGATCCTATTGATGACGAAATTGACTCCTCTTGTGAGATCAATTTATGTCCACCTAGTGTTGAAGCCTATATGTTGAATGGAAGTACCTCGTCTTGTGTAATGGGTGTTGATCAACTTGTTCGTGAAAACTGTCCACCACTTGAGTATGTGTGTGATGTGCTTAATAGGACTCAAGTGAGTGAAATATTTGAAAATGTTGGTCAACAAAGTGAGAATGAACCCGAGAGCTCTTCTTGGGGTAATATTGTGTTTGAAACATCCTTGAAACTTGATATTGATCATTTAGAGAGTGAGGAACTTTCTTGTTCCAAATCTGTCCGTGAGGTAGATCACACTCTTTTTAGGTATAATGTCTTGTTTGAAGATGATTTAAACACTCCTAATGAACCTAGTGGAGAACTTGACGGTATAGCTTGCCTTGGAAGCTATAGCCTATATGCTAACCCACTATGGTGTGACAACATTCCTCCTAAAGAGGGAAATCTCTTCTTGGAAGATGAGAGTACTCTTAAGGGTAAGGAATGTGTAGTTGTGGAAGCTACTTCTTCTTCTACTTTGTGTGATTTCATTGTTGAGAGTACTCATGGTGATTATTGGGAAACTAGTAGTGAGTACACACATGAGAGCACCTTAGTAGAAGTCGATTTGAGTGATACCTTTCTCTACTCTCTATTTGATTTGGATGATATGTATGTTATTGTAGAGAGTATGTCATTTAGTTTAGGTGTAGACCACGGGAAAGGGAAGTGTTGTCGAGACCCGTGTCTATGGCCACTTTTCCCATTTGACCCCGGTGCCAAATTTAAAAATGGTGATGTTGGTGCACCAAACTTGTTGCTTGGCCAACATGACAAGCAAAGTATTACTTTTGATGTATCCTATAACCAAATCCTTTGTACATCTTTTATTGAGTTTTTAATATTCCTTTCAAAGGATTCTTGGTTATATTGCAAATATGTGCAACCTTGGCATGTTGAGATGATTTGTTATGCTAACCCTAACCCTCATGCCATGAGGAATTTGTATTTGTTTGTCCTCTCTTCGGTTTTGCAAGGTTTGGATTCGAGGTCGAATCCTTTTCAAGAAGGGGAGGATGATACGGGACAAATGGCCTTCTTATCTTTTGATGACATTTTTGGAGGCCAACACATAGAGACTCAAGACTTGGTCACCTCGAGGAAACAAGAACATGCATGGAGGACCCGTTTTGAGCATAACTTAAAGCAATCTCGCATGTGGAAGATTGCTTGGAGAATTTAAGGTTGAGGACTCACGGTTTTGGGCCTTAATTAAGGGTATTTTGGACATTACACATGGTGGATTTACACCCCATGGCCGCCCCTCTCATTAAGGGCAAAGTAGTCTTTTGTCTTCATTTGTAATATAGTATAAATAGGCCCCTTAGTCTTATTTCTCATCAGATTTTTGATAATGAAGAATTGAAAGAAATATCTTCTCTCTTTTGAGAGTGTAACTCCATTAGTGGTAGGACTTGGAAAAGTCATCTTTAGCATAGGGCTTGGAAAAGCCAATATTGATCTTTGTTTGGAAACGGTAGATCTTGAGGCGAGTTCGTTCCCTTGGCGGTCACCGTAAGAGTGTGGTGTTGCTATCGTAAGTTCTAAGGGTCTTTAGATTTAATATATCTTTGGGTTCTTGGGTCTTATTGTAGTTTATGTCTCACTATCTATCTTTATTTTTCTTGCAAATCGTGGACTGTTTTGGGGTCTTTGTTGAATCCGAAACTTGTGTTATTGTTGTTCATCTTGTTCATCACGTTTTGTGGCTGTTTTGGGTGTCCAATACACCATTGTTATCTCGTATTGTTGTTGTTGTAGTGAATCCGAGAGTGGTCTCCATCTTGGTCCTCAAATCCTTAAGATTAGTGGACTGTTTTTGGAGTGTGTGTGGACTGTTTTGAGACAATTCTTGTGTTCCTTGGAATTCTTGTATCAAAACCCCCTCGGGTTGGCCCAAAAACAAGGACCAACCCGCCCCTACGAAGCTGCCCGAGTCCAAAACAGTCCCTAAATTCCCTCCGTAACCGGAGGCTCACAAATATCCCAACCCAAAGGGGTTCCAATGCTTCAAGTGCCAAGGTGGGGGCATAAGGCCAATGAATGTCCGAACCGGCGCAATGTGATCCTACGAGAAGGGAAGGTATACTACCTTGGTGAGGAGGTGGCTTCCGAAAGGGGGGAGGATGAGGCCGAGCCTCAAGATGGAGAGGGAGCTGAAAATGGGCCGAATGATGATGAAGTAGATGGTAGTGAAGATGTCTATCCACAAGAAGGGGAGTGTGTGGTTCCAAACTTTGTGGTTAGACGTGTCATGATTTGTAAGGCGATAGATGACCCGAGTCAAAGGGAAAATCTATTCCATACTAAGTGTCTTGTAAAGGGGAGTGTGTGCACCTTGGTGATTGATAGTGGTAGTTGTACAAATGTTGCGAGCCATGCTATGGTAAATTTCTTGAAGCTACCAACTACACTACACACTAGTCCTTACAAGCTACAATGGTTGAACGATTGTGGTGAATTAAAGGTCACAAGGCAATGTGTGATTCGGTTTAAGGTGGGAAACTACCACGATGAAGTGCTTTGTGACGTGATCCCAATGCAAGCATGTCACTTGTTGTTAGGTAGACCATGGCAATATGATAGGTCTACTAAACACGATGGGAGGTCCAACCGGTATACGCTTGAGAAGGATGGCCGAAAGGTCACACTTCATCCTCTTTCACCCTCCCAAGTAAATGAGTGGCATCAAAAGATGAGAGAGTTGAAGGGAAAGGGGAAGGAATTCGGAAAGGTAGAAAAGGGGGGGAATGCCGTAGGTGAGGAAGTAGGGACATCCGAGGCTGTCCCAACGACAAGGGAGATGGAAAACATAGTGATGTTGGCTAGGAGGAAAGAACTCTTCGTGGACCATGATGAAAACAAGCCGATGTTACTTTAGGCCCATTGTTTTAATACTAACCCCACTAATTCTTCCATTTCCCCTTTGATTTCTTGTGTGTTGCAGGAGTATGAAGATGTATTTCCTCAAGAACTTCCGCAAGGATTGCCCCCACTTCGGGGAATTGAGCACCAAATTGATTTGGTGCCGGGTTCACAACTTCCAAACAAACCGGCCTATAGGAGCAATCCCATGGACACTAAGGAGCTTGAAAGACAAGTTGAGGAGCTTCTCAACAAGGGATACATCAAGGAAAGCATGAGTCCGTGTGCTGTTCCGGTGCTTTTGGTACCGAAGAAGGATAGAACTTGGCGCATGTGCGTCGATTGTAGAGTCATCAACAAAATCACTATAAGGTATCGTCATCCAATCCCTAGACTAGATGATATGTTAGATGAGCTCCATGGATCTTGTTTGTTTTCTAAAGTGGACCTTAGGAGTGGCTATCACCAAATTCGCATGCAACCCGGTGATGAGTGGAAGACCGTATTCAAGACCAAATTCGGTCTATATGAGTGGCTGGTCATGCCCTTCGGCCTTACCAATGCTCCTAGCACCTTTATGAGGCTAATGAATCATGTAATGAAGCCTTATATTGGAAAGTTTGTGGTGGTTTACTTTGATGATGTGTTGGTGTATAGTAAATCTATTGATGATCATGTAATGCATTTGAGATGTGTGTTTGATGTGCTCCGAAAGGAGAAGCTGTATGCCAACATGGAGAAGTGTTCTTTTGGTGTTGATAAGGTTATATTCTTGGGTTTTGTCGTGAGCTCAAGGGGTGTGGAAGTGGACGATTCCAAGATAGACTCTATTCGAAGTTGGCCGACCCCTAAAACTATTGGAGAAATCCGAAGTTTCCACGGGTTGGCAAGCTTTTATAGGAGGTTTGTCAAAGGATTTAGTTCCATAGAAGCCCCCTTGACCGAGGTAATTAGAAAGGACGGACCCTTTAAATGGGGTGATGAGCAGGCTAGGGCTTTTGAGGCCTTGAAAGCTAAGCTCATCTCGGCGCCTTTATTGCAAATGCCCGATTTTGATAAGATGTTTGAAGTAGAGTGTGATGCTAGTAAGGTTGGCATCGGGGCTGTTTTGATGCAAGAAGGTAAGCCCGTTGCTTATTTCAGTGAACAGCTCAAAGGGGCAACTCTTAATTACTCAACTTATGATTTGGAGTTGTACGCCCTTGTTAGAGCTTTGGGAAATTGGCAACATTATTTGTGGCCTAAGGAGTTTGTGATACGAACGGATCATGAGTCGTTGAAACACCTTAAGAGCCAAGACAAGTTGAATAGGCGTCATGCTAAGTGGATTGAGTTCATCGAGACTTTCCCTTATGTAATTCATTACAAAAGGGGAAAGGAAAATGTTGTTGCCGATGCCTTGTCTAGGAAGCATGTGCTTATTGCTACCTTGTCTTTGAAATTGATGGGTTTTGAGAGCTTGCGGTTGTTGTATCCCGAGGATCCTACCTTTGCTCCTATTTTTAGGGAATGCGAAGAGTGGGGAAGGGACCGTTGGCTTAAGGAGAATGACCATTCCTCCTACTCTCGGTTCGATGGGTATTTGTTCAAAGGGAGGAGGTTGTGTGTTCCTTCTAGTTCTTGGAGGGAATTATTTGTGAGGGAGGCCCATGACGGAGGCCTCATGGGGCACTTTGGGGTAGACAAGACCCTCGGAATCTTAGAGGAGAACTTCTATTGGCCCAAAATGCGCAAAGACGTCACTAAAATTTGTAGTCAATGTGTGGCCTGCCGGAGTGCGAAATCTCGTCTCCTACCTCAAGGATTATACACCCCACTCCCTACTCCCCTTAGACCTTGGTTGGACATTTCGATGGATTTTGTTTTGGGGCTGCCAAGGACTAGAAAGGGCCGAGATAGCATTTTTGTTATTGTTGATAGATTCTCTAAAATGGCTCATTTTATTCCATGTGCTAAAACCGAGGATGCTCGTAGTGTAGCTTCATTATTTGTTGAACATGTTGTAAAGCTTCACGGGGTACCGAGGACTATTGTGAGCGATAGGGACTCCAAGTTCCTAAGTCTCTTTTGGAAGTCCATGTGGGGTAGGCTTGGAACGAAGTTACTTTTCTCCACGTCTTGCCACCCACAAACCGATGGCCAAATGGAGGTAGTAAATAGAACCTTAGGGTCTATGCTACGTTCTATGGTTAAAGGTAAACTGACTTCATGGGAAGATCACCTACCCTTGGTGGAATTTGCATACAACCGGGTAATACATTCGAGCACGGGAATGACTCCCTTTGAATGTGTTTACGGCCTGAATCCCCTTACCCCTTTAGATCTCACTCCGTTGTCTAGTGATCTCATGACCAGCTTAGATGGAAATAAAAGAGCCGAGGCAATGAAGAAAATGCATGAGACGGTGCGGATCAAGCTTGAAAAGAAGAACCAAGAGGTTGCAAAAAGGGTAAACAAAGGGAGAAGAAGGCTTGTGCTTGAACCCGGAGATTGGGTGTGGGTGCATCTTCGAAAGGATCGGTTTCCAGCTCAAAGGAAGTCCAAATTGCTGCCAAGGGGTGATGGTCCTTTCCAAGTACTTGAGAGAATCAATGACAACGCCTACAAGATTGACCTCCCACCGGAATATCAAGTGCACAACACTTTCAACGTTGGTGATCTCTCCCTCGTGGATGCGGTTGAAGATGACCAAATGCTGAATTTGAGGTCAAATTCCTCTCAAGATGGAGAGGAGATGATACGGTTGGGGCAGCCTCCATAGGTACACGGCCTTTCACACGAAGCCAAGCTCGGGAATTATAAAAACTCTAAGCTTTGTTCATGCAAATGGCCGTGTGTGAGTTGGTGATTGAACCAACCAAGGACCTAAACGTTTTTATGTGTGAAGAGAGGTCTTAATGTGTAATAAACTACTCTTCAAGGTTGGCACAAGAAGCAAGGGCGGATGGGTCATTTTACCCTTTTTGTTTGTAGTATAAATAGAACATGTTAGAGAGTTATTCCTTGGTTTTTGAATGCTGATTTTGTAACCTAAAAACACTAAACATTTCTCTCTCTCTTCCACTCCTAGAAGCCGCCCCTATTATCTCACAAGTAGAGGGATACTTGTGTTGTCTCTTTGTCTAGAAACAAGGGTTTTGAGGTCGTTGAGTGCCTCTTGGTCCTCGTAAGAACTTGGTGTTTATATTCATTAGACTTAGGGTCCTCTCTTGATGTAGGGTTCTTAGTTTCTTGAATGTTATATGTCAAGTTATCTATCTTTCTTTATCTTGTTGTTGTTGTTGATTTTGTTATCTTAAAGTCTAGTGAAGCCGTGTGGGGCTCTTTTCGATTCACTAGCATTGTTATCTATCTTGTTGTTCTTGTGTTGTTGGACTGAAAAACCGAAACTTAAACTTGTTGTTCTTGTGTTGTTGGACTGAAATCCGAGCCTACTTGAAGCTCTTGGTGTTGTTGGTTTGATTTCGTATCAATGGAGGTTCTTATCTTAAACTCAACCAAATCTTGTTCCAAATGTAGATCTAGACTCCCTAGGTGCTAGGTAACAAGAATCTAGAACTTGAAACCGACAAAACACACAAAAACAAAGTTGATCTAAGATCTAAAAATCTGTCAAAACACAAAAACGGGTTAAGAATTTTTTTTGTGAGATTTTCAATTTTTACACTCTTTTTTATTGATTTTCAATTTTTACACTCTTTTTTATTGATTTTCAATTTTTACACTCTTTTTTATTGATTTTCTTCAAAGGTAATCAATAATCCAAGACGTAGGGTTGTAGGAACAACCTTAAAACACAACTTTGATACCAAATGATAGCCTAAAGATAGGCTATACACGAATTTGGTCACTTAGATGCAAATTCCAGCAACCAAATAAAGAGAAAACAACACATAGAATGGAGATGAAGAAGAAGAATGCTTGAAATTAAAGGATAGATAGAAAGATCCTTACTCCTATTCGATGATTAACACTAGAAGATGTTTCAAAATCTTCAACAGACCTCACAAATAAGAGTTCAAACCTTCCTCTTAGGTGACCCAAAGGAAACACTCTTCCTCAAGTACACCTTTCTTGCCAAATTATCCAAAACAAGTGAAACCCTAACTTCAAATGTTCTTGGACCAATTTTCAGATTCTAAGAGCTAAAACTAGAGACTAAAAACTACAATATTAGAGTAATAATATCCAATTTCATCAAAGTCTAATGAAAAATAAGCCTAAGGAGTCTATTTATACTTATTACATTAAAGACCAAAATACCCTTAATGAAAAGGGGCTCCTATGGAGTGTAAAGAAAAAGCATAAAAAGACCATTACACTCTTAATGAATGGGTGATCATGTAGTGTTTTGATGTGGTCTTCTTCACACTTCAACATATGACTTTCTTTGAGTTTTTTTGGTCTTCACAATTATTCTTCAACACTTGGACCTCTCGGACATCTCATCAAGGCAAGCTTCTAAGCAACCTTCCATACACGGGATTGTTCTATTGTGGGCTTAAAATGGGTCCCCCATGCGTTCTCCCGTGTCCTCAATGTGACTACAATTGGGTTCTTCTTATGGTGGCCTCACAAAATGTCTTCAAAAGCTAAGGTGGCTATTTGACTTGTATCAGGTTCTTATAAGGTTCACCAAAACCACCTCGACTTCATTAAATACTCCAAACAATACGCAAAATAGATTGGGAAGCAAACATTAGTTCGGAGTTGTATCACCACTTCTTTCTTCTATAATTCATTACAAACTGATCACACCTTTATCCAACTTCAACCTGGCAGCCCATAATATATACATAAAAAATAGTCCACAAAACAGTCCCAAATCCCTTTTATTGTAGCAATCAATTATTGAACTCATCATCTCTTGAGTTCTCAATAACATGACATCCATAATCCCCTCTCAAAATCATATATAAGAAAAAAAAAATGGAGCAGTCACCTTACCTCAATTCAGCAACTTATTTTTTTAATTGAACTCTTCAAGAGCTTGAACTTTCTTTCACACTTAAACCAAAGAAGAAGAAAAAAAGTTCCTCAATAACAAGGAAACGTGAACAAACAACTTGTTCTATAATCAGTCATATAATTATAGTAAAACACTTATAACTTGTTTTCCTAATCTTCCATGAGATAATTAAACAAAACTTTAAGTGTTTTTCACTTACCTTGGGCTGCAAAGGTGAGGGTTTCTTCAAGAACCCTAGAAGGAAAAATAGGGCTGCTGTTCTTGTTGTTTTAGAGAGAGTAGAGAGATTTGCTGAAATATACTCCTTTTTTGTGACTTAAAAGTGAAGTAAAATGACCAGCAACTTGGCGTTTTAAAGTCCCTATCTTGTCCACCTCCTTAGCTGCATTTTAGACCATAAAATTGATCAAATTGATCCAAGTAGGTGATGCACCTACTTAAGGGTTCAAGTTGCACGAATTTTCAAAGTAGGTGATGCACCTACTTACTTAAATTCTTATTTTGGGCTTAAATAACTTGGGCCTTTGGCAGATTGGTGCGTTGGGCCACTTATCCAATTTCTTTCTCTTTTGTTCAATTTGGCCCAAATGAGTATATTAGCATAGACCCAAATCTGATCCATAGCCATGGGTCCATTAATTCGGTCCAAACAACTTAAGTAGGTGACTCACCTACTAGCTTAAATAAGTCAAGCAAGCACCTCAATATTTTTCTCCATTTTATGCTCGTAATCCCTTTAATCTAACCCTCAACTTATACACACTTGGTCACTTTAAACTTTAGATTCAAATACTATCTTACAATTCCAAGTTTAAATAGTTAGCTTAATGTTAACTTAGTCGCATCACATTAAACTGTACGGGCAGCATCTATAATTCCATCTATACCATTAATACTTGCATAACAATTCTCATACGTTATATATATCAAAAGGCTATACCAAGTTCCATATAATTAGAACAAGTACAATCAAAATACAGAATGTTACACTATGTCCACCAAAATCTCCACAATTCCAAACACCTCAAGTCCAAAGATCCTATACTTCACAAAACCAGCCACTAAACTCACTCCAAACATCCCCTAACCAGACCCTACAAAGACCATTACATCACCAAATGAACCAAGTCCAACAAGAGGGACTTGGAACTCAAACTCCACCACCAAATTCGAACATAATATGGGCAGCATACCACTTACCAAATGCCAAATCTCATGGACCAAAGACCGTACAATCAACCACATCCAATACCACAAGTTCAAGTACCAAATAACCAAAGGCCAAACCCACCTCCCCAAAGACCTCAAATCCGAAACCCACCCATCCAAATTGAGGATTATGGTAGAGGTTCCATGGCTGCCTATAGTTTTGAGGCCACGTTTGATCGTATCAATGACAATATTCATAGCTTCGTTGAAGATATGCACCAAATCCTTAGTGCACTAAATCCCAATTTGGAAAAAAAAGATGAAGAGGTGAAACAAGGAAGAAGACTTGACAAACTCCCTTGTGATATGAGATTCTCAAAGGAGAAAGTGGGCTGCCATGATCTGAACCAAGGCAAAGAAGAATGTACTCAAGAACATAAAGGTAAAATAGCAAACTCATACACTTTTGTACATGTGGACGATGATTGTGTGGCTAGTAGCCCATTGAGCATGAGTAGTAGCTTATCTATTTGTGAGTCTATTGATTCTTTGCCTCTTGTTGATGATGTACTTGTTATGAGTGTGGATACACTAGTTGATCCTATTGATGACCGAATTGACTCTTCTTGTAAGATCAATTTAAGTCCACCTAGTGTTGAAGCCATTGTGTTGAATGATAATACATCATCTATTGATTCTTTGCCCCTTGATGATGATGTACATATTGTGAATATGGATACACTAGTTGATCCTATTGATGAACGAATTGACTCTTCTTATAAGATCAATTTACACCTAGTGTTGAAGCTAGTGTGTTGAATGATAGTACATCATCTTGCGGGAATTGTGTTGATCAACTTATGTGTGAAATTTTTCCACCACTTGAGGATGTATGTGATATGTTTAATGGATCTCAAGTGAGTGATGATGTTGAAAATGTTGATCAAATAAATAGGAGTAACCCCTTTAGCATAACCTCTAGTGAATATTCTACTCTCAGTTTTTCTCATAGGGATAACCATGTGCTTGAAATATTTTTGATGCTTGATAACGATCTTTTAGAGAATGGATTTGCATATTCTATATCCTCTTCATGGATAGATCCTTCTCTCTTTAAGGATAATATCTTCTTTGAAGATGATGAGTTCACTCCTAATGAACCTAGTGGTAAGAATGAAGTTGAAGGTATAGTTTGTCTTGAAAGCTATAGCCTATATGCCAACCCACTATGGTGTGACAACATTCCTCCTAAAGATGGAAATATCTTTTTGGAAGATGAGAGTATGCTTAAGGGAAGGGAATGTGAGGTCTTAGAAAGGAATGATCAATTGGGTGATGATAATTTTGACTTGCTTGAATTCTTAAGAAACCCAATAAGTGATTGTTCCTTGAAAATTGATTGTGGTTGTGATCTTTTGTATGACACCCCAACCATGTTTGATGATTATGAGGATGAATTACTTGCTTTTTGTGAAGACTTAAGTAATAATTTCGTTGACTTTGGTGGTGGTATGTGTATACTTGAGGGTACTTCTATAGAAAGGGAAGGTGTCCATTGCTTTGAAATTACTTTTTTTTCTACTACGTGTGATCTTATTGTTGAGAGTACTTATGGCGATGATGTTGAAACTAGTGGTGACTACACACATGAAGATACCTTAGTAGAAGTTGACTTGAGTGATACCTTTCTTTACTCTCTACTTGCTTTTGATGACATGTATGCCATTGTAGAGAGTATGTCGTGTAGTTTGAGTAAAGCCTATGGGAAATGGAAGTGTTGTCTAGACCCGTGTCTATGGCCACTCTTCCCGTTTGACCCCGGCGCCAAATATAGAATTGATGATGTTGATGCTCCCAACTTGTTGCTTGGTCTACATGACAAGCAAAGTATTAGTTTTGGTGAATTCCATAACCAAATCCTTTGTGCATCTTTCATTGAACTTTTAATATTTAATTTAAAGTATTCTTGGTTATATTGCAAATATATGCAACCTTGACATGTTGAGATAATTTGTTGTGCTAACCCTAACCCTCATGCCATGAGGAGTTTGTATTTGCTTGTCCTCTCTTTGTTTTTTCTAGGTTTGGATTCGAGGTTGAAAACTTTTCAAAAAGGAGAGGATGATACAAGTCAAATGGCTACCTTAGTTTTTGAAGACATCCTGCGAGGCCAACACAAGAAGAACCCAATTGTGGTCACATTGAGGGCACAGGAGAACGCATGGGGGACCTATTTTAAGCCCACAATAGAACAATCCCGTGTATGGAAGGTTGCTTGAAGCTTGCCTTGATGAGATGCCCAAGAGGTCCAAGTGTTGAAGAATAATTGTGAAGACCAAAAAGACTCAAGGAAAGTCATATATGTTGAAGTGTGAAGAAGACCACATCAAAACACTACATGATCACCCATTCATTAATGGTGTAATGGTCTTTTTATGCTTTTTCTTTACACTCCATAGGAGCCCCTTTTCATTAAGGGTATTTTGGTCTTTAATGTAATAAGTATAAATAGACTTCTTAGGCTTATTTTTCATTACACTTTGATGAAATTGGATATTATTCTTAGATTGTAGCTTTAGTCTTGTAGTTTTAGCTCTCAAACCCAAAATTGGTTCCTTGAATACATTTGAAGTTAGGGTTTCACTTGTATTGGGAAATTTGGCAAGAAAGGTATGCTTAAGGAAGGATATTTCCTTTGGGTCACCTAAGAGAGTGGTTTGATCTTACATTGGTGATGTGTGTTTGAAGGTTTGATACACCTTCTAGTGCTATTCATTGGTGTAAGTGAGGGTCTCTCTATCTATCTTTAATTTCATGCAATTCTTCTTCTTCATCTCCATTCTATGTGTTGTTTTCTCTTTATTTGGTTTCTAGAATTTGCATCTTAGTAGCCAATTTCATGTGTTTGGTAGTCCTTTGGGCTATCAAAAACACATAAAAACACACAAGAAATCCAATATCAAAGTTCCAGCCAAGGCAAAACAAAAATGGGACAGATTTGTTTCTTTTTGGATTTTTCAGTTTTCAACACTTTTTTTTATTTTCAAGTTACAAGCCCAAGATTGATTTTGTTGGAACAAAATCAACCACAAGCTCTGATACCAAATGATACGGATACGTTTACGCACACTAAAATTAGTCCACAACACAAGACAGCCCGAGAGCAACAAATGAAACAATTCACTACAACAACAACACCAAACCGAGATTAATAAGACAAGATACAAACATAGCAATACAATAAGATAAATGGATAGTTAATATGACAAAAGATCTTACGAAACAATGAGAACCAACACGTATATCACACGAAGAGACCCTCAAAGTCACAATAATCAAACACCAATCTTCTTAGGTGATCGCTAAGGGAATCAACTCCACTTACAACCATCGTTTCTAAGAAAAAAATCAATATTGGCTTTTCCAAGACCTACACTAACTACTTGGCTTTTCCAAGCCCCACACTAAAGGTGTTACACTCTCAAAGAGAGAAGAAAGTCTTTGAGGTGACCTAAAATGTTCTACTTATAGTATATTACAAAAGAAGACAAAAAAACACAACTACCCTTATTGAGAGAGGCGACCATGGTATGTTAAAACGCTATGTACAATCTCTAAAATGCCCTTAATGAAGGGGAGGCCTTAGTGTGTAAATTAGGGGCCGAGATTTACAATCTACACATTACCCGCAAATCCTAGCCACATCTTTGTGCATTCTTGGCCAATAGAGTTGCTCCTCTAATATCTCGAGGGTCTTTTCAACCCTAAAGTGACCCAATAGATCGCCATCGTGTGATATCCTCACAAATAAACTCTCTCTACAAACTAGAGGGTACACACAACCATCTACTTTTTTTTTCATATTCCCTAAAGATTTAAGAAAAGTGAGGGTCCTTGGGATACAAAGACTTGAGGCTTTCAAACCCCATCAAGTTGGACGATAAAGTAGACACAAGAGCATGTTTTCTAGACAAAGCATCAGCTACTACATTGCCCTTACCCTTCTTGTATTGGATAACATAAGGGAAGGTTTCAATAAACTTAATCCATTTGGCATGCCGTTTGTTAAGCTTGTCTTGTGCCCGAAGATGCTTCAAGGATTCATGGTCCATTCGAATCACGAGTTCCTTAGTCCATAAATAGTGTTGCCAAGTGGCCAAGGCTCTAATCAAGGCATACAACTCTGATACTAGAAAAGACTAAGAATCCAAAAATAACACACAAAGAACTAAAAATCAGCAACCACAAGACAAATAAAACAACATATAGAAAGGAGATGAAGAAGGAGAATGCTTAAAATTAAAGATATATAGAAAGACCTTTACTCCTACCAAGTGACTAACAAAAGATGGTGTATCAAACCATCAATCACACCTCACTAATAGAAGCTCAAACCTTCCTCTTAGGTGGACAAAAAGACTCACACTTCCTCAAGTTTACCTTTCTTGCCAAATTACCCAATACAAGTAAAAACTAATTCAATTGCATTTAAGGTTTTAAAGTTTTGGATTTGAGCTACAAACTAGAAGACTAAAGCTGAAAACTATAAGTAATATTCAATCTCATCAAAAACTATTGAAAAGAGTGAAGAAATTGTCTATTTATACTATTACATGCCAATTGACAAAACTACCCTTAATGAGCTAAAGAAAAGGGGTGCCCCTTGAGTGTTGGAATATAAAGTGTAAAGTCCATTCTATCCCCTTGTAGAGTATATACTTTTTTAAGTTCCTTCTTCACAAATCAATACATTCCTTCCCTTGGCCGAATCTACAACACCTTCACAAGCTTTCAAGTGCATGAATAAAGCTTGAAGTTGTTGAAGTTCCTTAGCTTGGCTCCTTGTAAAGGGTCTTGATGACATGATACTTGCATCATCCTCCCCATCTTGAAGAGCGTTTTTCCTCAAACTTGCAAGTTTATCCACCTCAATCAAGGCTACGGGGGAAAGGTCACAAACATTGAATGTATTGTGGACTTGGTAATCCGAAGGTAGGTCAACTTGGTAACCACTATTATTGATCCTTTTGATCACTTGGAATGGTCCATCACCCCGAGACATGAGTTTAGCCTTCCTTTGATTTGGAAATCAATCCTTTCTTAGGTGTACCCACACCCAATCTCTAGGTTCAAGCACCAACTTTCTTCTTTCTTTGTTTTCCCATTGAGAAACCTCTTGGTTCTTCTTTTCAAGTGTGATCCGAACCTTCTCATGGAGTCTTTTCATTGACTTTTCTCTTTTAGATCCATCAAAGCTAATCACAAGTTCACTAGGCAAAGGAGTTAAATCCAAAGGGGTAAGGGGGTTCATGCCATAGACACACTCAAAGGGAGTCATTCTCGTACTTGAGTGTACTACCCTATTGTATGCAAATTCCACCAAAGGTAGGTGGTCCTCCCATGAAGTCAACTTACCCTTAACCATAGTTCATAGCATAGAACCCAAGGTTCTATCTACTACTTCCATTTAGCTATCGGTTTGTGGGTGGCAAGAGGTTAAGAAAAGCAATTTCATACCAAGCCTACCCCACATGGACTTCCAAAAGAGACTTAGGAACTTGGAGTCCCTATCACTTACTATAGTCTTTGGGATCTCGTGAAGCTTTACAATATGTTCAACAAATAAAGAAGTACACAATGTGATACAGGTGTACAAAGCTGTCCAATACGTTCTCGACCATTCACACGAAGCCAAGCTCGGGAGTTACAAAAACTACAAGCCATATTCATGCAAATGGCTGCGTGTGAGTTGGTACTTGATCCGCCAAAGAGCTTCAACATTTTTAAGTGTGAAAATGAACCTTTAAGTGTAATAAACTACACTCTAAGGGCACCCCATGACTGAAGGGTAGGAAGGTCATTTTTCCTTCATTTTGTGTGTAATATAAATAGATGCTATTAGGGTTATTTTCAGCACTTAGTTCATTCTTCATATTTCACAACAACAAGTCTTGTAACATTGAATGTTTCTCTCTCTCTCTCGTTCTTGAGAGTAGAACCTGAAATCTGTCCAACAAGTGTAGTTACACTTGTGTTGTTTCTTGGCTAGAAACTTGAGATCTTGAGGTTCATGAGTTCCTCTTGGTCTAAGTAAGAACTTGGTACTGAAATCTTTTGGTCTTAGGGTCCTATCTTCAAGTTAGGGTTCATAGATTCTAAGATATCTTTGTGTCAAGTTACTATCTTTCATTTTGTACTCTTGAAACTTTGTAGTAACTTAGTGAAGCCGTGTGGGGCTGATTTTCGATTCACTATAGTTACTACCATTTGTTGTTCTTGTTGTTAACATTGTACTCTTGTAATCTATCATCTTGTGTTGTTGAACCATTGTTTAATGTTATTGTTATCTTCTTGTTCTCCTTGTGTAGCTACTGTTTTGGTGTTGGTATTTCTTCAAAATTTCATGATTGTTGTTGTCTTCACATATTGGAGTTGTTATCTTCAAGCTCTCGGAATTGTAGTGTGTTTGGACTGATTTTGTCAGATTTGATACGCTCCAAGTTAGTAGTGTATCATTTGGTATCAAAGCCATCTTTGATTTTGTTCTAACAAGATCAATCTTGGGCTTGAGACTTGAAAACTACCAAAAAAAAAAATGAAATCTGAAAATTTCAGAAATAGTCAAATCAGCACCTTTGTGTTCTTGGCCAAAAATTGTGATGTGTTGTTGTATGGGCCGAGATTTTCTTGTTTTTTTTTTGGCTAGATCTTGTAGTGTTTTTCTTGTATAGAGTGTTTCTAGTGTTGGTTTCTTTCTCACCAATACTAAAGGTGTCAAGATTTAAAGATTGAGCTTATAATATTGACCATAGTTGTGGTGCCTTGTGGCTGGCTGTTTGTTATTACTTGTTGTTGACAATTAGTGGTGTTGTGTTGTGTTTTTGAAGAAGTTGTTGTTGAGTTCTTGAAGGTTGTTGTGGTGTTCATCAAGTTCTTCATCTTTTCTTACAACTTTAGACAACCAAAAAGTGTGATATAAATTCAAGAGTTGAAGCTGAAAATTGTAAAGCATGTTGTGAGAAGCCTTGAACCCATCATTTCTTAGACTAAGCTTCTACTTTTCAGCAACTTTTTCTTATTTCAAGAACCTAGTGTTACCTTTTTCTTATTTCAAGAACCTAGTGTTGTTTGACAAGGTACTTTTCTTATTTCAAGATTTATGTTTTCCCTCCAAGACCAATTGTCATCCTTTCAAAATTGTGTAAAGATTTAAATTTCAGAATTGGTGCTTAAATTGTGTGGGACCAAGACCAATTGCATGCTGCCACATCACCCATTTGCTACTGTTCACGTCACCCATTGGCTACTGTTCACGTCATTAATAAGCTAAAATTTAGGTTTTCTAGTTTCTAATTGTTGAGCTCAAATTTAGGTTTTCTAGTTTCTAATTGTTGATTCTTAGTTTCATTACTTGGTTCTAGAACTAATTAACATGCTAGTACACTCCTACTAGTGATACGAAATCAAACCAACAACACCAAGAGCTTCAAGTAGACTCGGATTTCAGTCCAACAACACAAGAACAACAAGTTTAAGTTTCGGTTTTTCAGTCCAACAACACAAGAACAACAAGATAGATAACAATGCTAGTGAATCGAAAAGAGCCCCACACGGCTTCACTAGACTTTAAGATAACAAAATCAACAACAACAACAAGATAAAGAAAGATAGATAACTTAACATATAACATTCAAGAAACTAAGAACCCTACATCAAGAGAGGACCCTAAGTCTAATGAATATAAACACCAAGTTCTTACGAGGACCAAGAGGCACTCAACGACCTCAAAACCCTTGTTTCTAGCCAAAGAGACAACACAAGTATCCCTCTACTTGTGAGATAATAGGGGCGGCTTCTAAGAGTGGAAAAGAGAGACGAAATGTTTAGTGTTTTTAGGTTACAAAATCAGCATTCAAAAACTAAGGAATAACTCTCCAACATGTTCTATTTATACTACAAACAAAAGGGGTAAAATGACCCATCCGCCCTTGCTTCTTGTGCCAACCTTGAAGAGTAGTTTATTACACATTAAGACCTCTCTTCACACATAAAAATGTTTAGGTCCTTGGTTGGTTCAATCACCAACTCACACACGGCCATTTGCATGAACAAAGCTTGGAGTTCTTGTAATTCCCGAGCTTGGCTTCGTGTGAAAGGCCGTGCACCTGTGGAGGCTGCCCCAACCGTATCATCCTCTCCATCTTGAGAGGAATTTGACCTCAAATTCAGCATTTGGTCATCTTCAACCGCATCCACGAGGGAGAGATCACTAACGTTGAAAGTGTTGTGCACTTGATATTCCGGTGGAAGGTCAATCTTGTAGGCGTTGTCATTGATTCTCTCAAGTACTTGGAAAGGACCATCACCCCTTGGCAGCAATTTGGACTTCCTTTGAGCTAGAAACCGATCCTTTCGAAGATGCACCCACACCCAATCTCCGGGTTCAAGCACAAGCCTTCTTCTCCCTTTGTTTACCCTTTTTGCAACCTCTTGGTTCTTCTTTTCAAGCTTGATCCGCACCGTCTCATGCATTTTCTTCATTGCCTCGGCTCTTTTATTTCCATCTAAGCTGGTCATGAGATCACTAGACAAAGGAGTGAGATCTAAAGGGGTAAGGGGATTCAGGCCGTAAACACATTCAAAGGGAGTTATTCCCGTGCTCGAATGTATTACCCGGTTGTATGCAAATTCCACCAAGGGTAGGTGATCTTCCCATGAAGTCAGTTTACCTTTAACCATAGAACGTAGCATAGACCCTAAGGTTCTATTTACTACCTCCGTTTGGCCATCGGTTTGTGGGTGGCAAGACGTGGAGAAAAGTAACTTCGTTCCAAGCCTACCCCACATGGACTTCCAAAAGAGACTTAGGAACTTGGAGTCCCTATCGCTCACAATAGTCCTCGGTACCCCGTGAAGCTTTACAACATGTTCAACAAATAATGAAGCTACACTACGAGCATCCTCGGTTTTAGCACATGGAATAAAATGAGCCATTTTAGAGAATCTATCAACAATAACAAAAATGCTATCTCGGCCCTTTCTAGTCCTTGGCAGCCCCAAAACAAAATCCATCGAAATGTCCAACCAAGGTCTAAGGGGAGTAGGGAGTGGGGTGTATAATCCTTGAGGTAGGAGACGAGATTTCGCACTCCGGCAGGCCACGCATTGACTACAAATTTTAGTGACGTCTTTGCGCATTTTGGGCCAATAGAAGTTCTCCTCTAAGATTCCGAAGGTCTTGTCTACCCCAAAGTGCCCCATGAGGCCTCCGTCATGGGCCTCCCTCACAAATAATTCCCTCTAAGAACTAGAAGGAACACACAACCTCCTCCCTTTGAACAAATACCCATCGAACCGAGAGTAGGAGGAATGGTCATTCTCCTTAAGCCAACGGTCCCTTCCCCACTCTTCACATTCCCTAAAAATAGGAGCAAAGGTAGGATCCTCGGGATACAACAACCGCAAGCTCTCAAAACCCATCAATTTCGAAGACAAGGTAGCAACAAGCACATGCTTCCTAGACAAGGCATCGGCAACAACATTTTCCTTTCCCCTTTTGTAATGAATTACATAAGGGAAAGTCTCGATGAACTCAATCCACTTAGCATGACGCCTATTCAACTTGTCTTGGCTCTTAAGGTGTTTCAACGACTCATGATCCGTTCGTATCACAAACTCCTTAGGCCACAAATAATGTTGCCAATTTCCCAAAGCTCTAACAAGGGCGTACAACTCCAAATCATAAGTTGAGTAATTAAGAGTTGCCCCTTTGAGCTTTTCACTGAAATAAGCAACGGGCTTACCTTCTTGCATCAAAACAGCCCCGATGCCAACCTTACTAGCATCACACTCTACTTCAAACATCTTATCAAAATCGGGCAATTGCAATAAAGGCGCCGAGATGAGCGTAGCTTTCAAGGCCTCAAAAGCCCTAGCCTGCTCATCACCCCATTTAAAGGGTCCGTCCTTTCTAATTACCTCGGTCAAGGGGGCTGCTATGGAACTAAATCCTTTGACAAACCTCCTATAAAAGCTTGCCAACCCGTGGAAACTTCGGATTTCTCCAATAGTTTTAGGGGTCGGCCAACTTCGAATAGAGTCTATCTTGGAATCGTCCACTTCCACACCCCTTGAGCTCACGACAAAACCCAAGAATATAACCTTATCAACACCAAAAGAACACTTCTCCATGTTGGCATACAGCTTCTCCTTTCGGAGCACATCAAACACACATCTCAAATGCATTACATGATCATCAATAGATTTACTATACACCAACACATCATCAAAGTAAACCACCACAAACTTTCCAATATAAGGCTTCATTACATGATTCATTAGCCTCATAAAGGTGCTAGGAGCATTGGTAAGGCCGAAGGGCATGACCAGCCACTCATATAGACCGAATTTGGTCTTGAATGCGGTCTTCCACTCATCACCGGGTTGCATGCGAATTTGGTGATAGCCACTCCTAAGGTCCACTTTAGAAAACAAACAAGATCCGTGGAGCTCATCTAACATATCATCTAGTCTAGGGATTGGATGACGATACCTTATAGTGATTTTGTTGATGGCTCTACAATCGACGCACATGCGCCAAGTTCCGTCCTTCTTCGGTACCAAAAGCACCGGAACAGCACACGGACTCATGCTTTCCTTGATGTATCCCTTGTTGAGAAGCTCCTCAACTTGTCTTTCAAGCTCCTTAGTGTCCATGGGATTGCTCCTATAGGCCGGTTTATTTGGAAGTTGTGAACCCGGCACCAAATCAATTTGGTGCTCAATTCCCCGAAGTGGGGGCAATCCTTGCGGAAGTTCTTGAGGAAATACATCTTCATACTCCTGCAACACACAAGAAATCAAAGGGGAAATGGAAGAATTAGTGGGGTTAGTATTAAAACAATGGGTCAAAAGTAACATCGGCTTGTTTTCATCATGGTCCACGAAGAGTTCTTTCCTCCTAGCCAACATCACTACGTTTTCCATCTCCCTTGTCGTTGGGACAGCCTCGGATGTCCCTACTTCCTCACCTACGGCATCCCCCCCCTTTTCTCCCTTTCCGGATTCCTTCCCTTTTCCCTTTAACTCTCTCATCTTTTGATGCCACTCATTTACTTGGGAGGGTGAAAGAGGATGAAGTGTGACCTTTCGGCCATCCTTCTCAAGCGTATACCGGTTGGACCTCCCATCGTGTTTAGTAGACCTATCATATTGCCATGGTCTACCTAACAACAAGTGACATGCTTGCATTGGGATTACGTCACAAAGCACTTCATCGTGGTAGTTTCCCACCTTAAACCGAATCACACATTGCCTTGTGACCTTTAATTCACCACAATCGTTCAACAATGTAGCTTGTAAGGACTAGTGTGTAGTGTAGTTGGTAGCTTCAAGAAATTTACCATAGCATGGCTCGCAACATTTGTACAACTACCACTATCAATCACCAAGGTGCACACACTCCCCTTTACAAGACACTTAGTATGGACAAATGGCCATCTTATCTTTTGATGACATTTTTGGAGGCCAACACATAGAGACTCAAGACTTGGTCACCTCGAGAAAACAAGAACATGCATGGAGGACCCGTTTTGAGCATAACTTAAAGCAATCTCGCGTGTGGAAGATTGCTTGGAGAATTTAAGGTTGAGGACTCACGGTTTTGGACCTTAATTAAGGGTATTTTGGGCATTACACATGGTGTATTTACACACCATGGCCGCCCCTCTCATTAAGGGCAAAGTGGTCTTGTTATCTTCATTTGTAATATATTATAAATAGGCCCCCTTAGTCTTATTTTCACTAGATTTTGAAGGATGAAGAATTGAAAGACATAACTTCTCTCTTTTGAGAGTGTAACACCCTTAGTTGTAGGACTTGGAAAAGTCATCCTTAGCATAGGGCTTGGAAAAGCCAATATTGATCTTTTCTTGGAAACGGTAGATCTTGAGGCGAGTTCATTCCCTTGGTGGTCACCGTAAGAGTGTGGTTTTGATTGTTACATTCATTAGGGGTTAGTGTTGAAATACACTTGGTTCTTAATCTTGTAATAATCTTGGTCTCACTATCTATCTTTATTTTTTTCTTGCAAATCGTGTATGTGTTGTGTAGTGGACTGTTTTGGGGTCTTCGTTGAATCCGAAACTTGTATTATTGTTGTTCATCTTGTTCATCACGTTTTGTAACTGTTTTGGTGTTAAAATATACTCTTGAATCTTGTATTCTTGTTGTTGGTAGTGAATCCGAGTGAGGTCTCCATCTTGGTCCTCGAATCCTTAAGATTAGTGGACTGATTTGGTGTTTGTTTCGTGCTTCCCTTGTCAATCCCGTATCATTTGGTATCAAAGCATGGCTTGATATTGTTCCTACAAGATCAATCTTGGGCTTGCTTGTTAGAAAATTCAAAAAAAAAAAAAAAGGAAAGTGTTAAAAACTGAAAAAAAATCAAAAAGAAGCAAATCTGTCCATTTTGTGTTCTTGGCCGAAATTGTGTTATTGTTGTGTCTTGGCCGAGATTTTTACTTGTTTTGTTGTTTCTAGTGTTAGTTTTCTTCATCTCTAACACTCTTTAGTCTAAATCTAAGTTTGAGCTTACATTGTTGGTGTTGTATACGTGAACTTGGACTTGGCCGATTTGTTGATGAACGACTGTTTTGGCCTTGTGGCTTTCATCTTGTTGTTGTTATAAGCTTGGCCACGTGATATTGTTGTTAATTGGTGGATTGAGAACCATTTTGTTGAAGGTGTAGTTGTCTTGGCCAAGTGTTGGAGATATTGTTATTGTGGAATTTGGGAGTGGCCGTGTGAAAATTGTTGGTGTTCTTGGAGATTATTGTTGTAGTTCTTGGTGTTGTTGTTGTTGTTCTTGATGTTCATCACCACCTTCATATATTGTTGAAGATAAAGTGAATGTTAAATCTAAAAAGTTGAAGGAAAAGGGTGTATTATTTGTTAGTCTTGAAAGACACTACAACCAACAAAGACCTATCAATCAAGTCTCAACCACTTTCCAACACTTTTCCATGATTTAAGGATCCATGTTTTAAGGAGAAGTACAATAAAGTCAAGTCTTGAAAACTTGAAATTGAAAAGGGCTCCAAGACTTGTTTGAATTTCCCTCCTTAAACAAATTCCACCAAAGTCCAAATTGAAAAATTGACCAAGACTTGAAATTGGACAACAAAAGTTGTGTGGGACCGAAACCAATACGTGACTGCCATGTCATCACTGCTACTGTTCACGCAATATTTCCGAGCTCAAAATTTTAGATTCTTAGTTTCATCTTATTGTTTCATTAGTTTCATGTCTTGATTCTAGAATTAATTAACAACTAGTAATCACCTACTTAGTTGTAGATTAATTATTGAATCCGTTTCTTCGTGTCTTCGTTGTTTGTGTGCTTTTCTCATTTTTAACTCGTAGTAACTTCTTTGTTTCAAGTTCGTAAGTGAATTTAATTTTTGTGTCTTGAGTCGATCAAACAAGAATCTATTCCGGCCACCAAGTAGAATTGACATCCTATTGACTACCGGAGTATAAACAACCTTTCAATATTTGCCGCTCCAATTGTGAGAATCACAAAGGTGAGTGAATACGAGTGTTAGTGAGAAGTTTTTACTACTAATCTTGTTTGTTCATTTTGTAGGCTTAAAAGGTGATATAAGGGGAATATATCTTCGATAGCCGGGGATTATTGTGACTACAACATGGGAGACTATGATTGTAGTGAAGGGTTTTATGGCTACGAAGTTGAGGGAGATTGCGGAGGCTATGAAAATAGCCATGATCGAGACTTGGGCAGATTTGAAAGTTACTGTTTTAAGGAAGAAAATGAGGTGAATGAAGTGCCTAGTGCTTATGGTAACTTTGGAGATGATGTAGGACCTCGTGATGGATCTTATGATGATGTTGGGGCATGTGAGGAGTCTTACACTTCTTACTCCGAACCTAGATTTGGTGTTAGGTATAACCCTTTTGTTTGCAAAGCTTATGAGAGCTATGATGAGGGTACACGTGAGGAGTATGAAGATCCATATTCTCCACCTTGTAGTACTTCTTATCAAAGTCGATATAGTGTGAATGGTTATACTAGCTCTAGTGGAGGTTGTCCAATGAGAAGAAGAGGGTATGCATCTCCAAAACTAAGGGGTACTCGTATGCCTTACAATGTAGATCCAAGAAGGAGTGTACACTCCGGAAAGGTGACCATGTGTGGGATACCGGGCTGCCTCATTGAGCTAAATGATAGGTACCATAGAAACTACATCGTTCCATCCATGGTTGACTACTTGGGGTTGTTTCATGAGCCTTTACTTGTTCCATACTTCTTGGACGGGTTTAAGGTTACCGAGAGGGTCAAGGTTGTCTTCTCCCAATTTGAATACCATGAGGAGGTGTGGTGCGATATTCTTTCATTGACATACGGTCATGTATGCTTAGGTGCCAATTGGTTTGCACAACATAGAGTTCCAAACGTGCAAAATTGGCCAAATATTATAAGAGACCAGTGGGGGAATCGCCTCATGACTTACTTGCTGCCTAAGCCACGAAGAGAAATGCCTACCTACTCCAATCCGAATTATTATGAGAGACAAAAGATTGAGAGGAGTAAGGGAGTGCAGGGTGGTAATCCGAGAGTGGAAAAAGGAGAGGTTGTGTGGAGCAAAGTAAGAGGATTACCACCAAACTATGCTAACATTGGTTGTCCTTCTATTTCTAAGGACATTTGTGTAGGTACCAACATGGCAAGCGAAGAAGAAAAATGCCAAAAGGAAGTTGCTGCCCAAACTTTTGGAGGACCTTCACACCATGACAAAGAAGAATCTACTCAAGGACTTCAAGGTAAAATGGCAAACTCTTACACTTTTGTACATGTGAATGATAATTGTGTGGCTAGTAGCCCATTGAGTGTGAGTTGTAGCTTGCCTATATGTGAGTGTATTGTTTCTTTGCCACTTGATGATGATGTACATGTTGTGAGTGTGGATACACTAGTTGATCCTATTGATGACCGAATAGACTCTTCTTGTAAGATCGATTTATGTCCACCTAGTGTTGAAACCATTATGTTGAATGAAAGTACGTTATCTTCTGAGATTTGTGTTGATCAACTTATGTGTGAAAATTACCCACCACTTGAGGATGTGTATGATGTAATTAATGAACCTCAAGTATGTGATGATGTTGAAAATGTTGATCAAAGTGAGATTGAACCCGAGAGCTCTTCTTGGGGTAATGTTGTGTTTGAAACATCCTTGAAACTTGATGTTGATCATTTAGAGAGTGAGGAACTTGCTTGTTCCAAATCTGTCCGTGAGGTAGATCACACTCTTTTTATGTATAATGTCTTTTTTGAAGATGATTTAAAGACTCCTAATGAACCTAGTGGTGAAAATGATGGTATAGTTTGCCTTGGAAGCTATAGCCTATATGCTAACCCACTATGGTGTGACAACATTCCTCCTAGAGAGGGAAATCTCTTCTTGGAAGATGAGAGAACTCTTAAGGGTAAGGAATGTGTAGTTGCGGAAGCTACTTCTTCTTCTACTTTGTGTGATTTCATTATTGAGAGTACTCATGGTGATTATTGGGAAACTAATAGTGAGTACACACATGAGAGCACCTTAGTAGAAGCCGATTTGAGTGATACCTTTCTCTACTCTCTATTTGCTTTGGATGATATGTATGTTATTGTAGAAAGTATGTCATTTAGTTTGGGTGTAGACCACGGGAAAGGGAAGTGTTGTCGAGACCCGTGTCTAGGGCCACTTTTCCCATTTGACCCCGGTGCCAAATTTAGAAATGGTGATGCTGGTGCACCAAACTTGCTGCTTGGTCTACATGACAAGCAAAGTGGCACTCTTGATGTATCCTATAACCAAATCCTTTGTACATCTTTTATTGAGTTTTTAATATTCCTTTCAAAGGATTCTTGGTTATATTGCAAATATGTGCAACCTTGGCATGTTGAGATGATTTGTTATGCTAACCCTAACCCTCATGCCATGAGGAGTTTGCATTTGTTGGTCCTCTTTTCGGTTTTGCAAGGTTTGGATTCGAGGTCGAATCCCTTTCAAGAAGGGGAGGATGATACGAGACAAATGGCCTTCTTATCTTTTGATGACATTTTTGGAGGCCAACACATAGAGACTCAAGACTTGGTCACCTCGAGAAAACAAGAACATGCATGGAGGACCCGTTTTGAGCATAACTTAAAGCAATCTCGCGTGTGGAAGATTGCTTGGAGAATTTAAGGTTGAGGACTCACGGTTTTGGACCTTAATTAAGGGTATTTTGGACATTACACATGGTGTATTTACACACCATGGCCGCCCCTCTCATTAAGGGCAAAGTGGTCTTGTTATCTTCATTTGTAATATATTATAAATAGGCCCCCTTAGTCTTATTTTCACTAGATTTTGAAGGATGAAGAATTGAAAGACATAACTTCTCTCTTTTGAGAGTGTAACACCCTTAGTTGTAGGACTTGGAAAAGTCATCCTTAGCATAGGGCTTGGAAAAGCCAATATTGATCTTTGCTTGGAAACGGTAGATCTTGAGGCGAGTTCATTCCCTTGGTGGTCACCGTAAGAGTGTGGTTTTGATTGTTACATTCATTAGGGGTTAGTGTTGAAATACACTTGGTTCTTAATCTTGTAATAATCTTGGTCTCACTATCTATCTTTATTTTTTTCTTGCAAATCGTGTATGTGTTGTGTAGTGGACTGTTTTGGGGTCTTCGTTGAATCCGAAACTTGTATTATTGTTGTTCATCTTGTTCATCACGTTTTGTAACTGTTTTGGTGTTAAAATATACTCTTGTATCTTGTATTCTTGTTGTTGGTAGCGAATCCGAGTGAGGTCTCCATCTTGGTCCTCGAATCCTTAAGATTAGTGGACTGATTTGGTGTTTGTTTCGTGCTTCCCTTGTCAATCCCGTATCACCGGATTCCTTCCCCTTTCCCTTCAACTCTCTCATCTTTTGATGCCACTCATTTACTTGGGAGGGTGAAAGAGGATGAAGTGTGACCTTTCGGCCATCCTTCTCAAGCGTATACCGGTTGGACCTCCCATCGTGTTTAGTAGACCTATCATATTGCCATGGTATACCTAACAACAAGTGACATGCTTGCATTGGGATTACGTCACAAAGCACTTCATCGTGGTAGTTTCCCACCTTAAACCGAATCACACATTGCCTTGTGACCTTTAATTCACCACAATCGTTCCACCATTGTAGCTTGTAAGGACTAGTGTGTAGTGTAGTTGGTAGCTTCAAGAAATTTACCATAGCATGGCTCGCAATATTTGTACAACTACCACTATCAATCACCAAGGTGCACACACTCCCCTTTACAAGACACTTAGTATGGAATAGATTTTCCCTTTGACTCGGGTCATCTATCGCCTTACTAATCATGACACGTCTAACCCCAAGAAGAGCTCTCGGGTTCATTCTCACTTTGTTGACCAACATTTTCAAATATTTCACTCACTTGAGTCCTATTAAGCACATCACACACATACTCAAGTGGTGGACAGTTTTCACGAACAAGTTGATCAACACCCATTACACAAGACGATGTACTTCCATTCAACATATAGGCTTCAACACTAGGTGGACACAAATTGATCTCACAAGCGGAGTCAATTTTGTTATCAATAGGGTCAACTAGTGTATCCAAACTCACAATATGTACATCATCATCAAGTGGCAAAGAAACAATAGACTCACATATAGGAAAACTACAACTCACACTCAATGGGCTACTAGCCACACAATTATCATTCACATGTACGAAAGTGTAAGAGTTATCCATTTTACCTTGAAGTCCTTGAGTAGATTCTTCTTTGTCATGGTGTGAAGGTCCTCCAAAAGCTTGGGCAGCAACTTCCTTTTGGCATTGTTCTTCTTCGCTTGCCATGTTGGTACCTACACAAATGTCCTTAGAAATAGAAGGACAACCAATGTTAGCATCGTTTGGTGGTAATCCCCTCACTTTGCTCCACACAACCTCTCTTTTTGCAACTCTCGGATTACCACCTTGCACCCCCTTACTCCTCTCAATCTTTTGTCTCTCATAATAATTCGGGTTGGAGTAGGTAGGCATTTCTCTTCGTGGCTTGGGCAGAAAGTAAGTCATGAGGCGATTCCCCCATTGATCTCTTACAATATTTGGCCAATTTTGCACGTTTGGAACTCTATGTTGTGCAAACCAATCGGCACCTAAGCATACATGACCGTATGTTAATGGAAGAATATCGCACCACACCTCCTCATGGTATTCAAATTGGGAGAAGACAACCTTGACCCTCTCGGTAACCTTAAACCCGTCCAAGAAGTATGGAACAAGTAAAGGCTCACGAAACAACCCCAAGAAGTCAACCATGGATGGAATGATGTAGTTACTATAGTACCTATCATTTAATACAACGAGGCAGCCCGGTATCCCACAAATGGTCACCTTTCCGGAGTGTACACTCCTTCTTGGATCTACATTGTAAGGCATACGAGTACCCCTTAGTTTTGGAGATGCATACCCTCTTCTTCTCATTGGACAACCTCCACTAGAGCTAGTATAACCATTCACACTATATCGACTTTGATAAGAAGTACTACAAGGTGGAGAATATGGATCTTCATACTCCTCACGTGTACCCTCATCATAGCTCTCATAAGCTTTGCAAACAAAAGGGTTATACCTAACACCAAATCTAGGTTCGGAGTAAGAAGTGTAAGACTCCTCACATGCCCCAACATCATCATAAGATCCATCACGAGGTCCTACATCATCTCCAAAGTTACCATAAGCACTAGGCACTTCATTCACCTCATTTTCTCCCTTAAAACAGTAACTTTCAAATCTGCCCAAGTCTCGATCATGGCTATTTTCATAGCCTCCGCAATCTCCCTCAACTTCGTAGCCATAAAACCCTTCACTACAATCATAGTCTCCCATGTTGTAGTCACAATAATCCCCGGCTATCGAAGACATATTCCCCTTATATCACCTTTTAAACCTACAAAATGAACAAACAAGATTAGTAGTAAAAACTTCTCACTAACACTCGTATTCACTCACCTTTGTGATTCTCACAATTGGAGCGGCAAATATTGAAAGGTTGTTTATACTCCGGTAGTCAATAGGATGTCAATTCTACTTGGTGGCCGGAATAGATTCTTGTTTGATAGACTCAAGACACAAAAATAAAATTCACTTACGAACTTGAAACAAAGAAGTTACTACGAGTTAAAAATGAGAAAAGCACACAAACAACGAAGACACGAAGAAACGGATTCAATAATTAATCTACAACTAAGTAGGTGATTACTAGTTGTTAATTAATTCTAGAATCAAGACATGAAACTAATGAAACAATAAGATGAAACTAAGAATCTAAAATTTTGAGCTCGAAAATATTGCGTGAACAGTAGCAGTGATGACATGGCAGTCACGTATTGGTTTCGGTCCCACACAACTTTTGTTGTCCAATTTCAAGTCTTGGTCATTTTTTTTCAATTTGGACTTTGGTGGAATTTGTTTAAGGAGGGAAATTCAAACAAGTCTTGGAGCCCTTTTCAATTTCAAGTTTTCAAGACTTGACTTTATTGTACTTCTCCTTAAAACATGGATCCTTAAATCATGGAAAAGTGTTGGAAAATGGTTGAGACTTGATTGATAGGTCTTTGTTGGTTGTAGTGTCTTTCAAGACTAACAAATAATACACCCTTTTCCTTCAACTTTTTAGATTTAACATTCACTTTATCTTCAACAATATATGAAGGTGGTGATGAACATCAAAACAACAACAACAACACCAAGAACTACAACAATAATCTCCAAGAACACCAACAATTTTCACACGGCCACTCCCAAATTCCACAATAACAATATCTCCAACACTTGGCCAAGACAACTACACCTTCAACAAAATGGTTTTCAATCCACCAATTAACAACAATATCACGTGGCCAAGCTTATAATAACAACAAGATGAAAGCCACAAGGCCAAAACAGTCCACCACAATAATGGGCCAAGCTTATGTTCACAACAACTTTCAACAAGTTCAAGCTCAAGTTTAGATCTAGACTCAAAGTGTTAGTGGACAAGAAAACTAACACTAGAAACAACAAAACAAACAAGAACACTACTAAATTTAGTCACACAACAAACAAATCTCGACCAAGACACAACAAGAACACAATTTTGGCCAAGAACACAAACACGGACAGATTGCTATTTTTCTAGAAATTTCAGTTTTTAACACTTTTTTTTTTTTTAATTTTCTAACAAGCAAGCCCAAGATTGATCTTGTAGGAACAAGATCAAGCCATGCTTTGATACCAAATGATACGGGATTGACAAGGGGAGCACGAAACAAACACCAAATCAGTCCACTAATCTTAAGGATTCGAGGACCAAGATGGAGACCTCACTCGGATTCGCTACCAACAACAAGAATACAAGATACAAGAGTATATTTTAAAACTAAAACAGTACCAAAACGTGATGAACAAGATGAACAACAATAATACAAGTTTCGGATTCAACGAAGACCCCAAAACAGTCCACTACACAACACATACACGATTTGCAAGAAAAATAAAGATAGATAGTGAGACCAAGATTATTACAAGATTAAGAACCAAGTGTATTTCAACACTAACCCCTAATGAATGTAACAATCAAAACCACACTCTTACGGTGACCACCAAGGGAATGAACTCGCCTCAAGATCTACCGTTTCCAAGCAAAGATCAATATTGGCTTTTCCAAGCCCTATGCTAAAGATGACTTTTCCAAGTCCTACAACTAAGGGTGTTACACTCTCAAAAGAGAGAAGTTATGTCTTTCAATTCTTCATCCTCTCAAATCTAAAATCCCCAAGAAATGAGCTAAAATGACCTGTTTATAGTGTATTACAAAAGAAGACAAAGGACCACCTTGCCCTTAATGATAGGTGCGGCCATGGTGTGTTAATACACCATGTGTAATGTCCAAAATGCCCTTAATTAAGGTCCAAAACCGTGAGTCCTCAATCTTAAATGCTCCAAGCAATCTTCCACACGCGAGATTACTTTAAGTTATGCTCAAAACAGGTTCTCCATGCATGTTCTTGTATTCTCGAGGTGACCAAGTCTTGATCCTCTATATGTTGGCCTCCAAAGATGTCATCAAAATATAAGATGGCCATTTGTCCCATATCATCAACCGATACCAAGGTGGTGGCTGCCCATCAACTAATTCATTACCAAATCGTTTAACATACTCCCACCAAGTGTTAGCATAGCCCTCGAGGTGAGCTATAGCGTAGCAACTCTTCTTTTCTTCCGAGATGTCATTAACTTGGAAAACTTTGTCACAAGCCGATTCCCAAGTTAAGTAGGTCTCGGGGTCACTTTCACCCTTAAAGATGGGTAGGCTCAACTTGATGGTGTTGATGCCTACGTCTCTCTCTTGGTGTCGGTTTCCCCTATCTCCATACCCCCGGTATCTCCTAGGTTCTCCTCGACCCCCTCTTAACTCCTCCTCCCTCATATAAGCATCATCAAAGGATCCATCTCCTTCATACTCCTCTCTACCGTATCCTTCAAAGTGGGCTGGTCGGCCTTGGCCGTTTTGATTCGGAGGATTTGGAATTTGCGGTCTTTGGGTTTGATACGGGATTGACGAGGGAAGCACGAAACAAACACCAAATCAGTCCACTAATCTTAAGGATTCGAGGACCAAGATGGAGACCTCACTCGGATTCGCTACCAACAACAAGAATACAAGATACAAGAGTATATTTTAACACCAAAACAGTTACAAAACGTGATGAACAAGATGAACAACAATAATACAAGTTTCGGATTCAACGAAGACCCCAAAACAGTCCACTACACAACACATACACGATTTGCAAGAAAAATAAAGATAGATAGTGAGACCAAGATTATTACAAGATTAAGAACCAAGTGTATTTCAACACTAACCCCTAATGAATGTAACAATCAAAACCACACTCTTACGCTGACCACCAAGGGAATGAACTCGCCTCAAGATCTACCGTTTCCAAGCAAAGATCAATATTGGCTTTTCCAAGCCCTATGCTAAGGGTGACTTTTCCAAGTCCTACAACTAAGGGTGTTACACTCTCCAAAGAGAGAAGTTATGTCTTTCAATTCTTCATCCTTCAAAAATCTACCAAGAAATGAGCTAAAATGACCTATTTATAGTGTATTACAAAAGAAGACAAAAAGACCACCTTGTAATGATAGGTGCGGCCATGGTGTGTTAATACACCATGTGTAATATCCAAAATGCCCTTAATTAAGGTCCAAAACCGTGAGTCCTCAATCTTAAATGCTCCAAGCAATCTTCCACACGCGAGATTGCTTTAAGTTATGCTCAAAACAGGTTCTCCATGCATGTTCTTGTATTCTCGAGGTGACCAAGTCTTGATCCTCTATATGTTGGCCTCCAAAGATGTCATCAAAATATAAGATGGCCATTTGTCCCGTATCATCCTCCCTTTCTTGAAAAGGATTCGACCTCGAATCCAAACTTTGCAAAACAGAAGAGAGGAGAAACAAATACAAATTCCTCATGGCATGAGGGTTAGGGTTAGCATAACAAATCATCTCAACATGCCAAGGTTGCACATATTTGCAATATAACCAAGAATCCTTTGAAAGGAATATTAAAAACTCAATAAAAGATGTACAAAGGATTTGGGTATAGGATACATCAAGAGTAACACTTTGCTTGTCATGTAGACCAAGCAACAAGTTTGGTGCACCAACATCACCATTTCTAAATTTGGCACCGGGGTCAAATGGGAAAAGTGGCCATAGACATGGGTCTCGACAACACTTCCATTTCCCGAGATCTACACCTAAACTAAATGACATACTCTCTATAATAACATACATATCATCCAAATCAAATAGAGAGTAGAGAAAGGTATCACTCAAATCGACTTCTACTAAGGTGCTCTCATGTGTGTACTCACTACTAGTTTCCCAATAATCACCATGAGTACTCTCAACAATGAAATCACACAAAGTAGAAGAAGAAGTAGCTTCCGCAACTACACATTCCTTACCCTTAAGAGTACTCTCATCTTCCAAGAAGAGATTTCCCTCTTTAGGAGGAATGTTGTCACACCATAGTGGGTTAGCATATAGGCTATAGCTTCCAAGGCAAGCTATACCGTCATTTTCACCACTAGGTTCATTAGGAGTGTTTAAATCATCTTCAAACAAGACATTATACCTAAAAAGAGTGTGATCTACCTCACGGACAGATTTGGAACAAGAAAGTTCCTCACTCTCTAAATGATCAATATCAAGTTTCAAGGATGTTTCAAACACAATATTACCCCAAGAAGAGCTCTCGGGTTCATTCTCACTTTGTTGACCAACATTTTCAAATATTTCACTCACTTGAGTCCTATTAAGCACATCACACACATACTCAAGTGGTGGACAGTTTTCACGAACAAGTTGATCAACACCCATTACACAAGATGATGTACTTCCATTCAACATATAGGCTTCAACACTAGGTGGACATAAATTGATCTCACAAGCGGAGTCAATTTTGTTATCAATAGGGTCAACTAGTGTATCCAAACTCACAATATGTACATCATCATCAAGTGGCAAAGAAACAATAGACTCACATATAGGAAAACTACAACTCACACTCAATGGGCTACTAGCCACACAATTATCATTCACATGTACAAAAGTGTAAGAGTTATCCATTTTACCTTGAAGTCCTTGAGTAGATTCTTCTTTGTCATGGTGTGAAGGTCCTCCAAAAGCTTGGGCAGCAACTTCCTTTTGGCATTGTTCTTCTTCGCTTGCCATGTTGGTACCTACACAAATGTCCTTAGAAATAGAAGGACAACCAATGTTAGCATCGTTTGGTGGTAATCCCCTCACTTTGCTCCACACAACCTCTCTTTTTTCAACTCTCGGATTACCACCTTGCACTCCCTTACTCCTCTCAATCTTTTGTCTCTCATAATAATTCGGATTGGAGTAGGTAGGCATTTCTCTTCGTGGCTTAGGCAGCAAGTAAGTCATGAGGCGATTCCCCCACTGGTCTCTTATAATATTTGGCCAATTTTGCACGATTGGAACTTTATGTTGTGCAAACCAATTGGCACCTAAGCATACATGACCGTATGTCAATGAAAGAATATCGCACCACACCTCCTCATGGTATTCAAATTGGGTGAAGACAACCTTGACCCTCTCAGTAACCTTAAACCCGTCCAAGAAGTATGGAACAAGTAAAGGCTCACGAAACAACCCCAAGTAGTCAACCATGGATGGAACGATGTAGTTTCTATGGTACCTATCATTTAGCTCAATGAGGCAGCCCGGTATCCCACACATGGTCACCTTTCCGGAGTGTACATTCCTTCTTGGATCTACATTGTAAGGCATACGAGTACCCCTTAGTTTTGGAGATGCATACCCTCTTCTTCTCATTGGACAACCTCCACTAGAGCTAGTATAACCATTCACACTATATCGACTTTGATAAGAAGTACTACAAGGTGGAGAATATGGATCTTCATACTCCTCACGTGTACCCTCATCATAGCTCTCATAAGCTTTGCAAACAAAAGGGTTATACCTAACACCAAATCTAGGTTCGGAGTAAGAAGTGTAAGACTCCTCACATGCCCCAACATCATCATAAGATCCATCACGAGGTCCTACATCATCTCCAAAGTTACCATAAGCACTAGGCACTTCATTCACCTCATTTTCTCCCTGAAAACAGTAACTTTCTAATCTGCCCAAGTCTCGATCATGGCTATTTTCATAGCCTCCGCAATCTCCCTCAACTTCGTAGCCATAAAACCCTTCACTACAATCATAGGCTCCCATGTTGTAGTCACAATAATCCCCGGCTATCGAAGACATATTCCCCTTATATCACCTTTTAAACCTACAAAATGAACAAACAAGATTAGTAGTAAAAACCTCTCACTAACACTCGTATTCACTCACCTTTGTGATTCTCACAATTGGAGCGGCAAATATTGAAAGGTTGTTTATACTCCGGTAGTCAATAGGATGTCCATTCTACTTGGTGGCCGGAATAGATTCTTGTTTGATCGACTCAAGACACAAAAATAAAATTCTCTTACGAACTTGAAACAAAGAGGTTACTACGAGTTAAAAATGAGAAAAGCACACAAACAACGAAGACGCGAAGAAACGGATTCAATAATTAATCTACAACTAAGTAGGTGATTACTAGTTGTTAATTAATTCTAGAATCAAGACATGAAACTAATGAAACAATAAGATGAAACTAAGAATCTAAAATTTTGAGCTCGGAAATATTGCGTGAACAGTAGCAGTGATGACATGGCAGTCACGTATTGGTTTCGGTCCCACACAACTTTTGTTGTCCAATTTCAAGTCTTGGTCAATTTTTCAATTTGGACTTTGGTGGAATTTGTTTAAGGAGGGAAATTCAAACAAGTCTTGGAGCCCTTTTCAATTTCAAGTTTTCAAGACTTGACTTTATTGTACTTCTCCTTAAAACATGGATCCTTAAATCATGGAAAAGTGTTGGAAAGTGGTTGAGACTTGATTGATAGGTCTTTGTTGGTTGTAGTGTCTTTCAAGACTAACAAATAATACACCCTTTTCCTTCAACTTTTTAGATTTAACATTCACTTTATCTTCAACAATATATGAAGGTGGTGATAAACATCAAGAACAACAACAACAACACCAAGAACTACAACAATAATCTCCAAGAACACCAACAATTTTCACACGGCCACTCCCAAATTCCACAATAACAATATCTCCAACACTTGGCCAAGACAACTACACCTTCAACAAAATGGTTCTCAATCCACCAATTAACAACAATATCACGTGGCCAAGCTTATAACAACAACAAGATGAAAGCCACAAGGCCAAAACAGTCCACCACAACAATGTTCAACAACAAATCGGCCAAGTCCAAGTTCACGTATACAACACCAACAATGTAAGCTCAAACTTAGATTTAGACTAAAGAGTGTTAGAGATGAAGAAAACTAACACTAGAAACAACAAAACAAGTAAAAATCTCGGCCAAGACACAACAATAACACAATTTCAGCCAAGAACACAAAATGGACAGATTTGCTTCTTTTTGATTTTTCAGTTTTTTTAACACTTTTTTTTTTGAATTTTCAAACAAGCAAGCCCAAGATTGATCTTGTAGGAACAATATCAAGCCATGCTTTGATACCAAATGATACGGGATGGACGAGGGAAGCACGAAACAAACACCAAATCAGTCCACTAATCTTAAGGATTCGAGGACCAAGATGGAGACCTCACTCGGATTCGCTACCAACAACAAGAATACAAGATACAAGAGTATATTTTAACACCAAAACAGTTACAAAACGTGATGAACAAGATGAACAACAATAATACAAGTTTCGGATTCAACGAAGACCCCAAAACAGTCCACTACACAACACATACACGATTTGCAAGAAAAATAAAGATAGATAGTGAGACCAAGATTATTACAAGATTAAGAACCAAGTGTATTTCAACACTAACCCCTAATGAATGTAACAATCAAAACCACACTCTTACGCTGACCACCAAGGGAATGAACTCGCCTCAAGATCTACCGTTTCCAAGCAAAGATCAATATTGGTTTTTCCAAGCCCTATGCTAAGGGTGACTTTTCCAAGTCCTACAACTAAGGGTGTTACACTCTCCAAAGAGAGAAGTTATGTCTTTCAATTCTTCATCCTTCAAAAATCTACCAAGAAATGAGCTAAAATGACCTATTTATAGTGTATTACAAAAGAAGACAAAAGACCACCTTGCCCTTAATGATAGGTGCGGCCATGGTGTGTTAATACACCATGTGTAATGTCCAAAATGCCCTTAATTAAGGTCCAAAACCGTGAGTCCTCAATCTTAAATGCTCCAAGCAATCTTCCACACGCGAGATTGCTTTAAGTTATGCTCAAAACAGGTTCTCCATGCATGTTCTTGTATTCTCGAGGTGACCAAGTCTTGATCCTCTATATGTTGGCCTCCAAAGATGTCATCAAAATATAAGATGGCCATTTGTCCCGTATCAGGGTTAATGGAGCTTGGAATGGAGGGTTCGGATTTAGTGGAGGTACTTGGCGTCCAAATCCCTCTTGTGGAATTGGAGGGGCTTGGAAATGTAGTGGTCTAGTGGGGTCTCGGTTTGGAGGAAAATAGGTAGTTTGGCTTGCGGTATTTAGTGGAGCTTGGGGTGCATTTAGCATTTGGTGGACTGTTTCGGGGGTGATGGTTGTGGAGGAGGTCCTATCATGACCATTGGTAGATACATGTAGAGGAGTAGAAGGACGAGAGTTCCTTTGACTCTCCACTTGTTCTAATCTCCCACTAATAGTCGACACTTCCCCTTTTATTGCTGCCAAGTCCCCTCTCACGGCCCCAAATTCCGAATTCAACCTTTCAAGTGTCCGGGTAACGGCCTCAAGAGTGACCCTCATAGAATCAAGGGCATTAGTATCCACATTATGAGACGTAGCTCCTTCCATTGTCAAGGTATTATCCGCTTTAGTTCACCACAAGTTCGTGTTCCACAAGTGTTGTATAATTGGCTAGTAACCGTGAAATTTTTAAGGTATGAGTAAGTTCTTATCCGGAATGGATTCTTGTTTGAAGACTCAAAGAATTCTTGCCGGACTAGAGTCAAAAATCAGCAATTCATTCAAACGAATAAAAGTACTCAAATAATCGTTGACACGAACAAACGGTTCAAGGAACTAGTTGACAACCTAGTAGGAATGCACTGGTTTGTTAATTAGTTCTAGGACCAAGTAAGGGAAACCAAGGATCAACAATTAGCAATCAAAGAATATCCTAAGTTGAGCTTATAGTGACGTGGCAGCATGCAATGGTTCCACACGTTCTTCTTCTCCTTTTTTTTTTTTTTTTTTTGTTAATAATATTCACACAACTTGTTATAGTTTGCAAAGTGTTTTTGGTGGGAAAAATAAAATCTTGTAGTATTTCACCCTTTTCAAACTCAAGAAAGTGAGGTTTGGTTGACTAATCCCACAAAACAAGGCTCCTTGAATTAGGGAAAAGTGATTGACAAGACTAGAAGGTGATGGGTGCAAGTCTTTCACAACAACTTTATAGCTTGTCTTACAACTTGAGCACACAACAAGATGAACAAGATGAACAAGTTCAAAAGATGAACACCTCAACAAACTTCATCAACTTCTTTAGCACATAAACACACAACCACCGATTTTTCTTTTGGTTATCAACAACACACAACTTTCGGCCACTTCAAGTCACTACAACAGTGTTCAAGTTTTCAAGTTCAACTTTTGGATCTAGACACCTTAGTGTTGGTGAGAAAGAAACCAACACTAGAAACTCACTAAACAAGCAAAATAACACCTAGATCTAAACATACAACATCATTCTCGGTTTCAACTTTTAATGGACAGATTTTCAGAATTTCTTTTTGGTGTTGTTTGTTTAAGCCGTGAGCTAGCCCAAGATGGGTTATGTTGGAACACAACCGGTCTCGCTTTGATACCAAATGATACGAAATCAAACCAACAACACCAAGAGCTTCAAGTAGGCTCGGATTTCAGTCCAACAACACAAGAACAACAAGTTTAAGTTTCGGTTTTTCAGTCCAACAACACAAGAACAACAAGATAGATAACAATGCTAGTGAATCGAAAAGAGCCCCACACGGCTTCACTAGACTTTAAGATAACAAAATCAACAACAACAACAAGATAAAGAAAGATAGATAACTTGACATATAACATTCAAGAAACTAAGAACCCTACATCAAGAGAGGACCCTAAGTCTAATGAATATAAACACCAAGTTCTTACGAGGACCAAGAGGCACTCAACGACCTCAAAACCCTTGTTTCTAGCCAAAGAGACAACACAAGTATCCCTCTACTTGTGAGATAATAGGGGCGGCTTCTAAGAGTGGAAGAGAGAGACGAAATGTTTAGTGTTTTTAGGTTACAAAATCAGCATTCAAAATCTAAGGAATAACTCTCCAACATGTTCTATTTATACTACAAACAAAAGGGGTAAAATGACCCATCCGCCCTTGCTTCTTGTGCCAACCTTGAAGAGTAGTTTATTACACATTAAGACCTCTCTTCACACATAAAAACGTTTAGGTCCTTGGTTGGTTCAATCACCAACTCACACACGGCCATTTGCATGAACAAAGCTTGGAGTTCTTGTAATTCCCGAGCTTGGCTTCGTGTGAAAGGCCGTGTACCTGTGGAGGCTGCCCCAACCGTATCAACTAGGTTGTCAATTAGTCCTTTTGAATTCTCTTGTTCGTGTCCACGTTTAGTTGGGTGCTTTTATTCGTTTGAATACGTTGTAACTTCTTAAGTCCAGTCCGTCGAGAATTCTTTGAGTTTCAAGCAAGAATCCACTCCGGACAAGTGTGAGTGAACCGAGAGAGTGTGAGTGAGGAGAGGTTTAACACTAACTTGTTTGCTGATTGTGTAGGTAACACCTTGACATGGAAGGAAGCACAACCCAAAGTGGGGGTACTACTGAATAAGACACTATGAAGGCTACACTTGAGGCCATTACCAGAAGTTTAGAGAGGTTGAACACGGAAGTTGGGGCAATGAGGGAAGATTTGACTACGATAAGTGGGAGATTAGAGCAAGTGGAGAGTCAAAGGAACTCTCATCCATCCACTCCTCATCATATTCCTTCAAGTGAGCATGAAAGAACTTCATCCACAACTATCTCACCAGAAACATTGCACCAAATAATGAATCCACCTCTAGCCCCACTAAATGCCACAAATCATACCACTATTTTCCCTCCAAACCAAGAAGCGAATAGACCACGCCATTCCCAAACTCCTCCAATTCCACAAGAAGGATGTAGCCATCCATTACCTCCACAAAATCTGAACGTACCTTACCAAACTCCACCAAATCAAAGACCACCACCCCCACAAATCCCAATGCCTCCAAATCAGATTCCAAATCACCAAAACCGACCAGCTCACTTTGAGGAACATGGTAGAGAGGAGTATGATGGATATGGAGCCTTTGATGATGCTTACATGAGAGAGGAGGAGCTAAGAAGGGGCCGTGTTGATCCAAGGAGGTACCGAGGGTATGGAGAAAGGGGAAATCGACACCAAGAAAGAGACGTAGGCATCAATACCATCAAATTGAGCTTACCTATCTTTAAGGGTGAAATTGACCCCGAGGCCTACTTAGCATGGGAATCATCTTGTAACAAAGTTTTTCAAGTTAATGATATCTCGGAAGAAAAGAAAAGTTGTTATGCCAACACTTGGTGGGAGCACGTCAAGCATTTTGGTGATGAATTAGTTGATGGGCAGCCACCACCTTGGTTTCGGTTAAGGTACTTGATGAGGCAACGGTACCTTCCCGAGAGTTATCGCCATGAATTACTTGCTAGATTGTACAACTTGCATCAAGGCAATAAAAGTGTGATGGCATATTATGATGAGTTTCAACAACTCATGTTGAAGCTTGATCATCGTGGGGAACAAATCAGTCGTGACATCATCCGGTTCAAGTGTGGGTTGAACAAAGAGATCTCCACACATTTGACGCTTCACAAATTTGATATCGTTTAAGGTATTTTCCAAGCGGCTCTTGAGATTGAAAGGGAGCTTAAAGAGAGGTCGTCGCTCAAGGCAAGGGGACAATCCATCTCGGGTTGGCCTAGAAGCAAGGACGTGGTTCAATCCTCTTCTGGTTGGCCCAAAAACAAGGACCAACCCGCCACTACAAGGCTGCCCGAGCCCAAAACAGTCCACAAAATTCCTCTAAAACAAGAAGTTCGCAAGTATCCAAACCCAAAAGGATTCCAATGTTTCAAGTGCCAAGGTTGGGGACATAAATCCAATGAATGTCCAAATCGACGCAACATGATACTACAGGAAGGGAGATTGTATTACCTTGGTGAGGAGGTGGGTCTTGAAAAAGAGGAGGATGAGGCCGAGACTCAAGATGGAGAGGAAACTGGAAATAGGCCACTTGATGATGATGATGATGATGATGAAGTTATTTACCCACATGAAGGGGAGTGTGTTATTCCAAACTTTGTAGTTAGACGCGCTATGATTAGTAAGGCAATAGATGACCCTAGCCAAAGGAAAAATCTATTCCATACTAAATGCCTTGTAAAGGGGAATGTGTGCACTTTGGTGATTGATAGTGGTAGTTGTGCGAATGTCGTTAGTGTCGCTATGGTGAACTTTCTGAAATTACCAACTACACTTTATACTAGCCCTTACAAGTTGCAATGATTGAACGAATGCGGTGAATTGAAGGTCATGAGGCAATGTGTGATACGGTTTAAGGTAGGGAACTACCAAGATGAAGTGCTTTGTGATGTGATACCAATGCAAGCATGTCATTTGTTGTTAGGTAGACCTTGGCAATATGATAGGTCTACCAAACATGATGGGAGGACCAACCGATATTCACTTGAGAAGGATGGTCGAAAGGTCACTCTTAATCCTCTTTTGCCATCACAAGTGAATGAATTACATCAAAAGATGAGGGAGTTGAAGGAGAAGGGAAAGAAACCCGAAAATGGTGAAAAGGAGGGGAAAACCGTGGGTGGGGCAGTAGGGATTTCCGGGACTGCCTCAACATCAAATGGGCAAGAAAACATGGTGATGTTGGCTAGAAAGAAGGAACTCTTCTTGGAATATGATGTGGACATGCCTATGCTTCTTTTGGCTCATTGTTTTAATACTAACCCCACTAATTCTTCTATTTCTCCTTTGATTTCTTGTGTGTTGCAGGATTATGAAGATGTATTTCCCAAAGAACTTCCGCAAGGATTGCCCCCGCTTCGGGGAATTGAGCATCAAATTGACTTTGTGCCGGGCTCACAATTGCCAAATAAGCCGGCTTACAGAAGCAACCCTACGGGACACCAAAGAATTGCAACGTCAAGTTGAGGAACTCCTCAACAAAGAGTATATCAAGGAGAGCATGAGTCCGTGCGCGGTTCCTGTGCTACTGGTGCCTAAGAAAGACGGAACATGGCGTATGTGTGTGGAATGCCGAGCCATCAATAAGATTACGGTAAAATATCGTCACCCTATCCCTAGATTAGATGATATGCTTGATGAATTGAATGGTTCGTGTTTATTTTCCAAGATTGATTTAAGGAGTGGCTATCACCAAATAAGAATGCAACCTGGTGATGAATGGAAAACCGCCTTCAAGACTAAATTTGGTCTCTATGAATGGATGGTTATGCCATTCGGCCTAACAAATGCTCCAAGTACTTTCATGAGGCTAATGAATCATGTGACGGAGCCATTTATTGGAAAGTTTGTTGTTGTTTACTTTGATGATGTCTTGGTCTATAGTAAGTGATACACTACTAACTTGGAGCGTATCAAATCTGCCACAAAATCAGTCCAAACACACTACAATTCCGAGAGCTTGAAGATAACAACTCCAATATGTGAAGACAACAACAATCACGAAATTTAGAAGAAATACCAACACCAAAACAGTAGCTACACAAGGAGAACAAGAAGATAACAATAACATTAAACAATGGTTCAACAACACAAGATGATAGATTACAAGAGTACAATGTTAACAACAAGAACAACAAATGGTAGTAACTATAGTGAATCGAAAATCAGCCCCACACGGCTTCACTAAGTTACTACAAAGTTTCAAGAGTACAAAATGAAAGATAGTAACTTGACACAAAGATATCTTAGAATCTATGAACTCTAACTTGAAGATAGGACCCTAAGACCAAAAGATTTCAGTACCAAGTTCTTACTTAGACCAAGAGGAACTCATGAACCTCAAGATCTCAAGTTTCTATCCAAGAAACAACACAAGTGTAACTACACTTGTTGGACAGATTTCAGGTTCTACTCTCAAGAACAAGAGAGAGAGAAATATTCAATGTTACAAGACTTGTTGTTGTGAAATATGAAGAATGAACTAAGTGCTGAAAATAACCCTAATAGCATCTATTTATATTACACACAAAATGAAGGAAAAATGACCTTCCTACCCTTCAGTCATGGGGTGCCCTTAGAGTGTAGTTTATTACACTTCAAGGTTCATTTTCACACTTAAAAACGTTGAAGCTCTTTGGCGGATCAAGTACCAACTCACACGCAGCCATTTGCATGAATATGGCTTGTAGTTTTTGTAACTCCCGAGCTTGGCTTCGTGTGAATGATCGAGAACGTATTGGACAGCTTTGTACACCCGTATCAGTAAGTCAATTGATGAGCATGTGATGCATTTACAATGTGTGTTTGATGTCCTTAGAAAGGAAAGGTTGTATGCAAATCTGGAGAAGTGCTCTTTTGGTGTTAATGAAGTTGTTTTCTTGGGTTTTGTTGTTAGTTCAAGAGGGGTCGAAGTGGATGAATCCAAGATAGATGCTATCAAAAATTGGCCAACCCCGCAAACTATTAGCGAAGTAAGAAGCTTCCACGGGTTAGCTAGTTTTTATAGAAGGTTTGTCAAAGGATTCAGCACCATAGCCGCTCCTTTGACCGCGGTCATTCGAAAAGACCAACCCTTCAAGTGGGGTGAAGAGCAAGCTAAGGCTTTTGAAACCTTGAAAGCTATGCTCGTTTCCGCGCCTTTATTACAATTGCCCAACTTTGATAAGATATTCGAAGTTGAGTACGATGCTAGTAAAGTGGGCATAGGGGCTGTTTTGATGCAAGATTTAAAACCCATTACTTATTTTAGTGAAAACCTCAAAGGAGCAGTTCTAAACTACTCCACGTACGATCTAGAGTTATATGCCTTGATTCGAGCTTTGGCCACTTGGCAGCACTATTTGTGGCCCAAGGAGTTTGTGATCCGAACGGACCATGAATCCTTGAAACATCTTCGGGCACAAGACAAGCTTAACAAGCGGCATGCAAAATGGATTGAGTTTCTTGAAACCTTCCCTTATGTTATTCAATACAAAAAGGGTAAGGACAATGTAGTAGCCGATGCTTTGTCTAGAAAACATGTTCTTGTGTCAACATTATCTTCTAAATTAATTGGTTTTGAGAGTTTGAAAGAATTGTATCCCGAGGACCCTCACTTTGCTCTTATCTTTAGGGAATACGAAGAAATGGGTAGGGACAAGTGGGATTCGTCTAGGGGTTCAAATCCTTATGCCAAGTTTGATGGATACTTGTTTAAAGGTAGACGATTGTGTTTACCCTCTAGTTCTTGGAGAGAGTTATTTATGAGGGAAGCACACAATGGCGGTCTAATGGGTCACTTTGGGATCGAAATGACCCTTGGAATATTGGAGGAGCAATTCTATTGGCCAAAAATGCACAAGGATGTGGCCAAGATTTGTGGCCAATGCATAGATTGCAAAGGAGCCAAATCGCGGCTCCTACCTCATGGGTTGTACACCCCGCTGCCCACTCCTTTACGCCCTTGGCTTGACATATCTATGGATTTCGTGTTAGGGTTGCCTAGGACTAGAAGAGGTCGGGACAGTATCTTTGTTGTGGTCGATCAATTTTCTAAGATGGCACACTTTATTCCTTGCTTTAAATGTGATGATGCACCTAGTGTGGCCTCTTTGTTTGTTGATAATGTTGTCAAGTTGCATGGTGTTCCGAGGACCATTGTGAGTGATAGGGACTCTAAGTTCCTAAGTCACTTTTGGAAATCTATGTGGGGTAGGCTTGGAACCAAGTTGTTATTCTCTACATCTTGCCACCCACAAACTGATGGTCAAACAGAAGTAGTAAATAGGACTTTGGGTGCTATGCTACGTTCCATGGTAAAAGGAAAATTGACTTCTTGGGAGGAACACCTACCATTGATTGAGTTTGCATATAACCGTGTCATACACTCAAGTACGAGAATGACTCCCTTTGAGTGCATATATGGCCTCAACCCCCTTACCCCTTTGGATTTAACTCCTTTGCCTAGTGATGTTATGATTAGCTTAGATGGAAGCAAGCGGGCAGATTCGATGAAAAAGTTACATGAGAAGGTGCGGCTTCGACTTGAGAAGAAAAATCAAGACATTGCAAGGAGAGTCAACAAGGGGAGAAAGAAACTCATTCTTGAACTGATACGGGACAAATGGCCTACTTATCTTTTGATGACATTTTTGGAGGCCAACACCTAGAGACTCAAGACTTGGTCACCTCGAGAAAACAAGAACATGCATGGAGGACCCGTTTTGAGCATAACTTAAAGCAATCTCGCGTGTGGAAGATTGCTTGGAGAATTTAAGGTTGAGGACTCACGGTTTTGGGCCTTAATTAAGGGTATTTTGGACATTACACATGGTGTATTTACACACCATGGCCGCCCCTCTCATTAAGGGCAAAGTGGTCTTTTGTCTTCATTTGTAATATAGTATAAATAGGCCCCCTTAGTCTTATTTTCACTTAGTTTTTGGATGATGAAGAATTGAAAGAAATATTCTCTCTCTCTTTTGAGAGTGTAACTCCATTAGTTGTAGGACTTGGAAAAGTCACCCTTAGCATAGGGCTTGGAAAAGCCAATATTGATCTTTGCTTGGAAACGGTAGATCTTGAGGCGAGTCATTCCCTTGGTGGTCACCGTAAGAGTGTGGTGTTGCTATCGTAAGTTCTACGGGTCCTTAGATTTAATATATCTTTGGGTTCTTGGGTCTTATTGTAGTTTATGTCTCACTATCTATCTCTACATTATCTTGTAGCCGTGTGTTTGTTGTCTCTTAATAATATTGTTATTGTTCTTCATGTTCTTCATTCTCGTGTTGTTAATCTAGTGTGTTGCCCGCTGAAAATAGGTGTTAATCACCTCATTACATTGTGTTCTTGTTGTAGATCTTGAATCCGAGAGGGGTCATTCAAAGGGTCCTCGGTTCTCTTGAACTTGTGGACTGTTTTGAGTGTTTGTTTTGTGTTTCCGTTGTTTATCTCGTATCATTTGGTATCAAAGCATGGCTTGATCTTGTTCCTACAAGATCAATCTTGGGCTTGCTTGTTAGAAAATAAAAAAAAAAAAAAAAAAAAAAAATTGTTGAAAAGCTGAAAATTTCAGAAAAATTGCAATCTGTCCGTGTTTGTGTTCTTGGCCAAAATCGTGTTCTTGTTGTGTCTTGGCCGAGATTTGTTGTTGTATGTCTAGATCTAATAGTGTTCTTGTTTGTTTTGTTGTTCCTAGTGTTAGTTTTCTTGTCCACTAACACTTTGAGTCTAGATCTAAACTTGAGCTTGAACTTGTTGAAAGGTTGTTGTGAACATAAGCTTGGCCATTGTGGTGGACTGTTTTGGCCTTGTGGTTTTCATCTTGTTGTTGTTATAAGCTTGGCCACGTGATATTGTTGTTAATTGGTGGATTGAAAACCATTTTGTTGAAGTTGTAGTTGTCTTGGCCAAGTGTTGGAGATATTGTTATTGTGGATTGGAGTTGGCCGTGTGAAAAATTGTTGGTGTTCTTGAAGATTATTGTTGTAGTTCTTGTTGTTGTTGTTGTTGTTCTTGATGTTTGATATAAGAATAATGACCGCCTTAGCTTTTGACGACATCATTCGAAGTCACAATGTGAAGAATCAAGCTTTGGTCACATGGAGGGCATGGGATCATACTTGGAGGGGATATTTTTTAGCCTACCATTGACCAAACCCAAGTGTGGAAGATTGATTGGAGCCTAGAAGACTTAAGGACTCTCGAATTTGGACCACCTTTGTTGGTTCACGGTTTTGGTGCCTTTACTAAGGGAATTTCGGTCACTTAGCCTAAGGGGCATTTTGGACATTTCATATTGTCTTCCAACACACCAAGGCCGCCCCTCTCATTAAGGGTAATATGGTCTTTTTGTCTTTTTGTAATACACTATAAATAGGCCCCTTAGTCTTATTTTCACTTAGTTTTTAGTTGATGAAAAAAATGAGATTTTGAGACTCTTAAAATCCTCTCTCTTGAGAGAAGACCAACTTAGTGTAATTCTAGTATAGGGCTTGGAAAAGCTAACATTGTTCTTTGCTTGGAAACGGTAGATCTTGAGGCGAGTTCGTTCCCTTGGTGGTCACCGTAAGAGTGTGGTTTTGATTGTTACATTCATTAGGGGTTTTTGAGTTTAATATACTCTTTAGTTCTTAATCTTGTAATAATCTTGGTCTCACTATCTATCTTTATTTTTCTCGCAATCGTGTATGTGTTGTCGTAGTGGACTGTTTTGGGCCTTCGTTGGATCCGAAACTTGTATTGTTGTTGTACATCTTGTTCATCACGTTTTGTAGCTGTTTTGGTGTTGAAATACACCCTTGTATCTTGTATTCTTGTTGTTGGTAGCGAATCCGAGAGTGGTCTCCATCTTGGTCCTCAAATCCTTAAGATTAAGTGGACTGTTTTGGAGTTGTTTCGTGCTTCCCTTGTATTTCTCGTATCATTACTAGACTGTTTTGGAGTTGTTTCGTGCTTCCCTTGTATTTCTCGTATCATTTGGTATCAAAGCATGGCTTGATCTTGTTCCTACAAGATCAATCTTGGGCTTTCTTGTTAGAAAATTCAAAAAAAAAAAAAAGGGGTGTTAGAAAACTGAAAAGTTAAAAAGAAGCAAATCTGTCCATTTTGTGTTCTTGGCCGAAATAGTGTTATTGTTGTGTCTTGGCCGAGATTTTTACTTGTTTTGTTGTTTCTCGTGTTAGTTTTCTTCATATCTAACACTCTTGAGTCTAAATCTAAGTTTGAGCTTACATTGTTGGTGTGGTTTTCGTGAACTTGGACTTGACCGATTTGTTGTTAAACATTGTTGTGGTGGACTGATTTGGCCTTGTGGCTTTCATCTTGTTGTTGTTATAAGCTTGGCCACGTGATATTGTTGTTAATTGGTGGATTGAGAACCATTTTGTTGAAGGTGTAGTTGTCTTGGCCAAGTGTTGGAGATATTGTTATTGTGGAATTTGGGAGTGGCCGTGTGAAAAATTGTTGGTGTTCTTGGAGATTATTGTTGTAGTTCTTGGTATTGTTGTTGTTGTTCTTGATGTTCATCACCACCTTCATATATTGTGGAAGATAAAGTGAATGTTAAATCTAAAAAGTTGAAGGAAAAGGGTGTATCATTTGTTAGTCTTGAAAGACACTACAACCAACAAAGACCTATCAATCAAGTCTCAACCACTTTCCAACACTTTTCCATGATTTACGGATCCATGTTTTAAGGAGAAGTACAATAAAGTCAAGTCTTGAAAACTTGAAATTGAAAAGGGCTCCAAGACTTGTTTGAATTTCCCTCCTTAAACAAATTCCACCAAAGTCCAAATTGAAAAATTGACCAAGACTTGAAATTGGACAACAAAAGTGTGTGGGACCGAAACCAATACGTGACTGCCATGTCATCACTGCTACTGTTCACGCAATATTTCCGAGCTCAAAATTTTAGATTCTTAGTTTCATCTTATTGTTTCATTAGTTTCATGTCTTGATTCTAGAATTAATTAACAACTAGTAATCACCTACTTAGTTGTAGATTAATTATTGAATCCGTTTCTTCGTGTCTTCGTTGTTTGTGTGCTTTTCTCATTTTTAACTCGTAGTAACTTCTTTGTTTCAAGTTCGTAAGTGAATTTTATTTTCGTGTCTTGAGTCGATCAAACAAGAATCTATTCCGGCCGCCAAGTAGAATTGACATCCTATTGACTACCGGAGTATAAGCAACTTTCAATATTCGCCGCTCCAATTGTGAGAATCACAAAGGTGAGTGTATACGAGTGTTGGTGAGGAGCTTTACTACTAATCTTGTTTGTTCATTTTGTAGGTTTAAAGGGTGATATAAGGGGAACATGTCTTCGATAGCCGGGGATTATTGTGACTACAACATGGGAGACTATGATTGTAGTGAGGGTTTTTATGGCTACGAAGTTGAGGGAGATTGCGGAGGCTATGAAAATAGTCATGATCAAAACATAGGCAGATTTGAAAGTTACTGTTTTGAGGGAGAAAATGAGGTGAATGAAGTGCCTAGTGCTTATGGTGACTTTGGAGATGATGTAGGACCTCGTGATGGATCTTATGATGAAGTTGGGACATGTGAGGAGTCTCGCACTCCCCACTCCGAACCTAGATTTGGTGTTAGGTATAACCCTTTCGTTCGCAAACCTTATGAGAGCTATGATGAGAGTACACGTGAGGAGTGTGAAGATTCATATTCTCCACCTTGTAGTACTTCTTATCAAGGTCGATATAGTGTGAATGGTTATACTAGCAATAGTGTAGGTTTTCCAATGAGAAGAAGAGAGTATGCATCTCCAAAACCGAGGGGTACTCATGTGCTTTACAATGTTGATCCGAGAAGGAGTGTACACTCCGGAAAGGTGACCATTTGTGGGATACCGGGCTGCCTCGTTGTGTTAAATGATAGGTACTATAGAAACTACATTGTTCCATCCATGGTTGATTACTTGGGGTTATTTTGCGAGCCTTTACTTGTTCCATACTTCTTGGACGGGTTTAAGGTTACCGAGAGGGTAAAGGTTGTCTTCTCCCAATTTAATTACCATGAGGAGGTGTGGTGTGATGTTTTTCCCATAACCTATGGTTATGTGAGCTTGGGCGCCGATTGGTTTGCACAACATAAAGTTCCAAATATGCAAAATTGGCCTAATATTATAAGAGACCGATGGGGAAATTGCCTTGAGACGTACATTCTGCCCGGGCCGCAAAAAGAAGTTCCTACCTACTCCAATTCAACTTATTATGAGAGACAAAAGATTGAGAGGAGTAAGGGAGTGAAAGGTGGTAATCCGAGAGTGGAAAAAGGAGAGGTTGTGTTGAGCGAAGTGAGGGGATTACCACCAAACTATACTAACATTGGTTGTCCTTCTATTTCTAAGGACATTTGTGTAGGTACCAACATGGCAAGCGAAGAAGAACAATGCCAAAGGGAAGTTGCTGCCCAAACCTTTGGAGGACCTTCACACCATGACAAAGAAGAATCTACTCAAGGACTTCAAGGTAAAATGGCAAACTCTTACACTTTTGTACATGTGAATGATAATTGTGCGGCTAGTAGCCCATTGAGTGTGAGTTGTAGCTTGCCTATATGTGAGTGTATTGTTTCTTTGCCACTTGATGATGATGTACATGTTGTGAGTGTGGATACACTAGTTGATCCTATTGATGACCGAATAGACTCTTCTTGTAAGACCGATTTATGTCCACCTAGTGTTGAAACCATTATGTTGAACGAAAGTACGTTATCTTCTGAAATTTGTGTTGATCAACTTATGTGTGAAAATTACCCACCACTTGAGTATGTGTGTGATGTGCTTAATAGGACTCAAGTGAGTGAAATATTTGAAAATGTTGGTCAACAAAGTGAGAATGAACCCGAGAGCTCTTCTTGGGGTAATATTGTGTTTGAAACGTCCTTGAAACTTGATATTGATCATTTAGAGAGTGAGGAACTTTCTCGTTCCAAATCTGTCCGTGAGGTAGATCACACTCTTTTTAGGAATAATGTCTTGTTTGAAGATGATTTAAACACTCCTAATGAACCTAATGGTGAAAATGACGGTATAGATTGCCTTGGAAGCTATAGCCTATATGCTAACCCACTATGGTGTGACAACATTCCTCCTAAAGAGGGAAATCTCTTCTTGGAAGATGAGAGTACTCTTAAGGGTAAGGAATGTGTAGTTGCGGAAGCTACTTCTTCTTCTACTTTGTGTGATTTCATTGTTGAGAGTACTCATGGTGATTATTGGGAAACTAGTAGTGAGTACACACATGAGAGCACCTTAGTAGAAGTCGAATTGAGTGACACCTTTCTCTACTCTCTATTTGAGTTGGATGATATGTATGTTATTGTAGAGAGTATGTCATTTAGTTTAGGTGTAGATCTCGGGAAAGGGAAGTGTTGTCGAGACCCATGTCTATGGCCACTTTTCCCATTTGACCCCGGTGCCAAATTTAGGAATGGTGATGTTGGTGCACCAAACTTGCTGCTTGGTCTACATGACAAGCAAAGTGGCACTCTTGATGTATCCTATAACCAAATCCTTTGTACATCTTTTATTAAGTTTTTAATATTCCTTTCAAAGGATTCTTGGTTATATTGCAAATATGTGCAACCTTGGCATGTTGAGATGATTTGTTATGCTAACCCTAACCCTCATGCCATGAGGAGTTTGCATTTGTGTGTCCTCTTTTCAGTTTTGCAAGGTTTGGATTCGAGGTCGAATCCTTTTCAAGAAGAGGAGGATGATATAAGAATAATGACCGCCTTAGCTTTTGACGACATCATTCGAAGTCACAATGTGAAGAATCAAGCTTTGGTCACATGGAGGGCATGGGATCATACTTGGAGGGGATATTTTTTAGCCTACCATTGACCAAACCCAAGTGTGGAAGATTGATTGGAGCCTAGAAGACTTAAGGACTCTCGAATTTGGACCACCTTTGTTGGTTCACGGTTTTGGTGCCTTTACTAAGGGAATTTCGGTCACTTAGCCTAAGGGGCATTTTGGACATTTCATATTGTCTTCCAACACACCAAGGCCGCCCCTCTCATTAAGGGTAATATGGTCTTTTTGTCTTTTTGTAATACACTATAAATAGGCCCCTTAGTCTTATTTTCACTTAGTTTTTAGTTGATGAAAAAAATGAGATTTTGAGACTCTTAAAATCCTCTCTCTTGAGAGAAGACCAACTTAGTGTAATTCTAGTATAGGGCTTGGAAAAGCTAACATTGTTCTTTGCTTGGAAACGGTAGATCTTGAGGCGAGTTCGTTCCCTTGGTGGTCACCGTAAGAGTGTGGTTTTGATTGTTACATTCATTAGGGGTTTTTGAGTTTAATATACTCTTTAGTTCTTAATCTTGTAATAATCTTGGTCTCACTATCTATCTTTATTTTTCTCGCAATCGTGTATGTGTTGTCGTAGTGGACTGTTTTGGGCCTTCGTTGGATCCGAAACTTGTATTGTTGTTGTACATCTTGTTCATCACGTTTTGTAGCTGTTTTGGTGTTGAAATACACCCTTGTATCTTGTATTCTTGTTGTTGGTAGCGAATCCGAGAGTGGTCTCCATCTTGGTCCTCAAATCCTTAAGATTAAGTGGACTGTTTTGGAGTTGTTTCGTGCTTCCCTTGTATTTCTCGTATCATTACTAGACTGTTTTGGAGTTGTTTCGTGCTTCCCTTGTATTTCTCGTATCATTACTAGACTGTTTTGGAGTTGTTTCGTGCTTCCCTTGTATTTCTCGTATCAATGTTCATCACCACCTTCATATATTGTTGAAGATAAAGTGAATGCTAAATCCAAAAAGTTGAAGGAAAAAGGTGTATTATTTGTTAGTCTTGAAAGACACTACAACCAACAAAGACCTATCAATCAAGTCTCAACCACTTTCCAACACTTTTCCATGATTTACGGATCCATGTTTTAAGGAGAAGTACAATAAAGTCAAGTCTTGAAAACTTGAAATTGAAAAGGGCTCCAAGACTTGTTTGAATTTCCCTCCTTAAACAAATTCCACCAAAGTCCAAATTGAAAAATTGACCAAGACTTGAAATTGGACAACAAAAGTTGTGTGGGGCCGAAACAATACGTGACTGCCATGTCATCACTGCTACTGTTCACGCAATATTTCCGAGCTCAAAAAATTTTAGATTCTTAGTTTCATCTTATTGTTTCATTAGTTTCATGTCTTGATTCTAGAATTAATTAACAACTAGTAATCACCTACTTAGTTGTAGATTAATTATTGAATCCGTTTCTTCGTGTCTTCGTTGTTTGTGTGCTTTTCTCATTTTTAACTCGTAGTAACTTCTTTGTTTCAAGTTCGTAAGTGAATTTTATTTTTGTGTCTTGAGTCGATCAAACAAGAATCTATTCCGGCCGCCAAGTAGAATTGACATCCTATTGACTACCGGAGTATAAGCAACTTTCAATATTCGCCGCTCCAATTGTGAGAATCACAAAGGTGAGTGTATACGAGTGTTGGTGAGGAGCTTTACTACTAATCTTGTTTGTTCATTTTGTAGGTTTAAAGGGTGATATAAGGGGAACATGTCTTCGATAGCCGGGGATTATTGTGACTACAACATGGGAGACTATGATTGTAGTGAAGGGTTTTATGGCTACGAAGTTGAGGGAGATTGCGGAGGCTATGAAAATAGCCATGATCGAGACTTGGGCAGATTTGAAAGTTACTGTTTTAAGGGAGAAAATGAGGTGAATGAAGTGCCTAGTGCTTATGGTAACTTTGGAGATGATGTAGGACCTCATGATGGGTCTTATGATGAAGTTGGGGCATGTGAGGAGTCTTACACTTCTTACTCCGAACCTAGATTGGGTGTTAGGTATAACCCTTTTGTTTGCAAAGCTTATGAGAGCTATGATGAGGGTACACGTGAGGAGTATGAAGATCCATATTCTCCACCTTGTAGTACTTCTTATCGAAGTCGATATAGTGTGAATGGTTATACTAGCTCTAGTGGAGGTTGTCCAATGAGAAGAAGAGGATATGCATCTCCAAAACTAAGGGGTACTCGTATGCCTTACAATGTAGATCCAAGAAGGAGTGTACACTCCTAAAAGGTGACTATTTGTGGGATACCGGGCTGCCTTATGGTGTTGAATGATAGGTACTATGGAAACTACATTCTTCCGTCCATGGTTGATTACTTGGGGTTATTGCGAGAGCCTTTACTTGTTCCATACTACTTGGGCGAGTTCAAGGTTACCGAGAGGGTAAAAGTTGTCTTCTCCCAATTTGATTACCATGAGGAGGTGTGGTGCGATGTTTTTTCCTTAACCTACGGTCATATGAGCTTGGGTGCCGATTGGTTTGCACGACATCAAGTTCCTAACGTGCAAAATTGGCCTAATATTGTAAGAGACCAATGGGGAAATCGCCTCATAACATACTTGCTGCCCAAACCGCAAAGAGAAATGTTTACCTACTCCAATCCGATTTATGATGAGAGACAAAAGATTGAGAGGAGTAAGGGAGTGCAAGGTGTCAATCCGAGAGTGGAAAAAGGAGAGGATATGTGGAGCGAAGTGAGGGGATTGCCACCAAACCGTGCTAACATTGGTTGTCCTTCCATTTCTAAGGACATTTGTGTAGGTACCAACATGGCAAGCGAAGGCGAACAATGCCAAAAGGAAGTTGCTGCCCAAGCTTGTGGAGGTCCTTCACCTCACGGCAAGGAAGAGTCTACTCAAGATCTTAAAGGTAAAATAGCTAACTCTTACACTTTAGTGCATGTGAATGACAATTGTGTGGCTAGTAAGCCATTGAGTGTGAGTAGTAGCTTACTTATTTATGAGTCTAATGATTCCGTGCCTCTTGTTGATGATGTACATATTGTGAGTTTGGATACACTAGTTGATCCTATTGATGACGAAATTGACTCTTCTTGTAAGATCAATTTATGTCCACCTAGTGTTGAAGCTTATATGTTGAACGGAAGTACATCGTCTTGTGTAATTGGTGTTGATCAACTTGTTTGTGAAAATTGTTCCCCACTTGAGTATGTGTGTGATGTGCTTAATAGGACTCAAGTGAGTGAAGTATCTGAAAATGTTGGTCAACATTGTGGGAGTGAACCCGAGATCTCTTCTTGGGGTAATCTTGTGTTTGGAACATCCTTGAAACCTGATATTGATCATTTAGAGTGCGAGGAACTTGCTTATTCCAAATCTGTCCGTGAGGTAGAACACACTCTCTTTAGGTGTAATGTCTTGTTTGAAGATGATTTAAACACTTCTAATGAACCTAGTGGTGAAAATGATGGTATAGCTTACCTTGGAAGCTATAGCCTATATGCTAACCCACTATGGTGTGACAACATTCCTCCTAAAGAGGGAAATCTCTTCTTGGAAGATGAGAGTACTCTTAAGGGTAAGGAATGTGTAGTTGCGGCAGCCACTTCTTCTTCTACTTTGTGTGATTTCATTGTTGAGAGTACTCATAGTGATTATTGGGAAACTAGTAGTGAGTACACACATGAGAGCACCTTAGTAGAAGTCGATTTGAGTGATACCTTTCTCTACTCTCTATTTGATTTGGATGATATGTATGTTATTATAGAGAGTATGTCATTTAGTTTAGGTGTAGACCACGGGAAAGGGAAGTGTTGTCGAGACCCGTGTCTATGGCCACTTTTCCCATTTGACCCCGGTGCCAAATTTAGAAATGGTGATGTTGGTGCACCAAACGTGTTGCTTGGTCAACATGACAAGCAAAGTGTTACTTTTGATGTATCCTATAACCAAATCCTTTGTACATCTTTTATTGAGTTTTTAATATTCCTTTCAAAGGATTCTTGGTTATATTGCAAATATGTGCAACCTTGGCATGTTGAGATGATTTGTTATGCTAACCCTAACCCTCATGCCATGAGGAATTTGTATTTGTTTGTCCTCTCTTCGGTTTTTTGCAAGGTTTGGATTCGAGGTCGAATCCTTTTCAAGAAGGGGAGGATGATACGGGACAAATGGCCTACTTATCTTTTGATGACATTTTTGGAGGCCAACACCTAGAGACTCAAGACTTGGTCACCTCGAGAAAACAAGAACATGCATGGAGGACCCGTTTTGAGCATAACTTAAAGCAATCTCGCGTGTGGAAGATTGCTTGGAGAATTTAAGGTTGAGGACTCACGGTTTTGGGCCTTAATTAAGGGTATTTTGGACATTACACATGGTGTATTTACACACCATGGCCGCCCCTCTCATTAAGGGCAAAGTGGTCTTTTGTCTTCATTTGTAATATAGTATAAATAGGCCCCCTTAGTCTTATTTTCACTTAGTTTTTGGATGATGAAGAATTGAAAGAAATATTCTCTCTCTCTTTTGAGAGTGTAACTCCATTAGTTGTAGGACTTGGAAAAGTCACCCTTAGCATAGGGCTTGGAAAAGCCAATATTGATCTTTGCTTGGAAACGGTAGATCTTGAGGCGAGTCATTCCCTTGGTGGTCACCGTAAGAGTGTGGTGTTGCTATCGTAAGTTCTACGGGTCCTTAGATTTAATATATCTTTGGGTTCTTGGGTCTTATTGTAGTTTATGTCTCACTATCTATCTCTACATTATCTTGTAGCCGTGTGTTTGTTGTCTCTTAATAATATTGTTATTGTTCTTCATGTTCTTCATTCTCGTATTGTTAATCTAGTGTGTTGCCCGCTGAAAATAGGTGTTAATCACCTCATTACATTGTGTTCTTGTTGTAGATCTTGAATCCGAGAGGGGTCATTCAAAGGGTCCTCGGTTCTCTTGAACTTGTGGACTGTTTTGAGTGTTTGTTTTATGTTTCCGTTGTTTATCTCGTATCATGAACCGGGAGATTGGGTGTGGGTTCACCTTAGAAAGGATAGGTTTCCGTCTCAAAGAAAGTCCAAATTGATGCCAAGAGGTGATGGTCCATTCCAAGTACTTGAACGGATCAATGATAATGCCTACACGATTGATCTTCCCCCAGAATACCAAGTGCACAATACTTTCAACGTGTGTGATCTTTCTCTAGTGGATGGATGCGGTTGAGGATGACCAAATGCTGAATTTGAGGTCAAATTCCTCTCAAGATGGAGAGGATGATACGGTTGGGACAGCCTCCACATGTACACGGCCTTTCACACGAAGCCAAGCTCGGGAATTACAAAAACTCCAAGCTTTGTTCATGCAAATGGCCGTGTGTGAGTTGGTGATTGAACCAACCAAGGACCTAAACGTTTTTATGTGTGAAGAGGGGTCCTAATGTGTAATAAACTACTCTTCAAGGATGGCACATGAAACAAGGGCGGATGGGTCATTTTGCCCCTTTTGTTTGTAGTATAAATAGAACATGTTAGAGAGTTAGACTTCACTTTTTGAAATCTGATTTTTGTAACCTAAACACTAAACATTTCTCTCTCTCTTTTCCTCTCTTGGAGCCGCCACCAATCTCTCACAAGTAGAGGGGTACTTGTGTTGTCTCTTTGGCTAGAAACAAGGGTTTTGAGGTCTTTGAGTGCCTCTTGGTCCTCGTAAGAACTTGGTGTTTACATTCATTAGACTTAGGGTCCTCTCTTGATGTTAGGGTTCTTAGTATCTTGAATGTTATATGTCAAGTTATCTATCTTTTCTTTATCTTGTGGTTGTTGTTGATTTTGTTATCTTAAAGTCTAGTGAAGCCGTGTGGGGCTATTTTCGATTCACTAGCATTGTTGTTCATCTTGTTGTTCTCGTGTTGTTGAGCTGAAAAACTGAAATTTAAGCTTGTTGTTCTTGTGTTGTTGGACTGAAATTCGAGCCAACTTGTAGTTCTTGGTGTTGTTGGTTTGATCTTGTATCATTAACCTTAAGAGTGAGCTGCTAACCAACTGCTCTAAAAGCTATAGCTGACAGAGGAAGGCGCAACCCACCCTTTATAGGCCCTGAACCAAAGGGTCACGAACCCGATCACACACCCCCACCAAGGCCAACTCGGGAAAGTGGCGACCCTTGGCCCCACTGTACAAACCGAGATAGATGGCCCAACTAAGGATGCCATCATCCCCCCTTTCATAGGGTAAAGGTTCGCCCCGAACCTGCGCATGGTGTAAGCGGGATTCGAACCCGTGACCTAGCTCTGATACCAAACCTTAAGAGTGAGCTGCTAACCAACTGCTCTAAAAGCTATAGCTGACAGAGGAAGGCGCAACCCACCCTTTATAGGCCCTGAACCAAAGGGTCATGAACCCGATCACACACCCCCACCAAGGCCAACTCGGGAAAGTGGCGACCCTTGGCCCCACCGTACAAACCGAGATAGATGGCCCAACTAAGGATGCCATCAGATTTGGGACTGTTTTGTGGACTGTTTTGTATGTTCATGTTATGGGCTGCCATGTTATGTTCATGTTTGTACTGACGTCCCTCACGGGGGACCTGTATTTCATGCTGCAGGCACATGTACTTCAGTTCATACACCTCATTAGTAGGAGCAAAGCTATTTGGTGACTATTGGTGAGCTCCAGGTTGATTCGGGGCTTTCCGACTCTGTTCCATATATTTTGGTATTGTGCAGAAGGTTAAGAGTAGGGCGGGGGTTTGTCCCGACCCTAACTAAGTATATGTTTCTTTTAAAGGATTTGTAGACTAATGTAAAGTTATGGTAGTGTTTGTCTTTAGACGTGGTGGTCTCAAAGGCCTAGTGTTGTATATATAAGTTTGTGCTTGCCTATGTAATTATTCTCATCTATATATAATATCATGTTAGTTAGAACCTTTGGTTGTCATAGTTACATGCATGAGAAGTACAAGGTTATGAATTGGTTCTCTCGGGCCTTTACAGCTACGGGTGCCTGTCCACCCCAATAGGAGTTGAGGTGTGACACAATATTTCAAGTGTCAAGGTTGGGGTCATCAGGCAAGTGAGTGTGCTACTCAAAGAAATGTGATCCTAAGGGAAGTTAGGTTGTACTACCTTGGTGAAGAAGTCGAATTAGAAATCGAGGGGAATGATGACAATTCTCAAGATGGAGAGTGCATAGAACCCAAAACTCAAGAGGGAAGTGAGGAAGAGGTGTTGCCTTGTGAAGGAGAATGTGATGTCCCTAGTTATGTGGTTCGGAGGACTTTGTTTAGTAAGGTCTTGGATGATCGAAGAGAGAACCTCTTTCATACCAAGTGCCTTATTAAAGGAAGTGTGAGTTCCATGATTATAGATAGTGGGAGTGGTGTGAATATTATTAGTGTCACTTTGGTTGATCACTTAAAATTACCCACTATCCCTCACCCAAACCCATACAAGCTTCAATAGTTAAACAAGTGTGGTAAATTGAAGGTCAAACGACAATGTGTGATTATATTCAAAATAGGGAATTATCATGATGAAGTGAAGTGTGATGTAATCCCTATGCATGCATGTCACATCTTGTTTGGAAGGCCTTGGCAATTTGATAGACACACTATGCATGATGGAAGGGCTAATAACATCTTTGAGCATAGTGGTCGAAGATTCACTCTTTTTCCTCTTCCACCATCTAGTGTGAATGGAATCCAAGAGAAAACCAAGAAGTTGGATGAGAAAAGAAGGAAGGAAAAGGGAGGGGAAGTTTCAGATTGTGAGAAAGGAAAGGGGAAAACAACTTTGTTTGTGGGACTTGCACACAAAGGTCCCTCGATACTCACTAACCCAAAGGCTAGTATTTTACCTAGCCTTGATACTCCTTATTTGTAGGTTCAAGATCATGAATTATCAAAGGAGGATCAACAAGAAATTTCTCATAAAAGTAGCCTCAAAACAACCTTGGCCGAGAGCTTAAAAAAAGTGGACTGTCCTAGTCCAAACCGAGTAATGATGCTATTCCCTTTGTTTCCTTGAGCTTAAATTGTTGTCATGTGATTCCTTATGTAGAGTGATAGCCTAAAGACTATCAAACACACGAAATTGGCTACTAAGATGCAAATTCCCGCAACCAAATAAAGAGAAAACAACATATAGAATGGAGATGAAGAAGAAGAATGCTTGAAATTAAAGGATAGATAGATAGACCCTTACTCCTATTCAATGATTAGCACTAGAAGATGTTTCAAAATCTTCAACACACCTCACAAATAAGAGTTCAAACCTTCCTCTTAGGTGACCCAAAGGAAACACTCTTCCTCAAGTATACCTTTCTTGCCAAATTATCCAAAACAAGTGAAACCCTAACTTCAAATGTTCTTGGACCAATTTTCAGATTCTAAGAGCTAAAACTAGAGACTAAAAACTACAATATAAGAGTAAACCTTGTACTCATTATGCTCTCTTGATATGTATAGTAAACCATGTGCACCTAAGATTAGTCCACTACTTGAACATCAGAATAGTGTGATTGGAAACTTCCAAGTTAGTGTTCATGTTAGTAATGATGGTCTTGATATGGAACATGGTCCATTGAACTTGTGTAATAAAATCCATTATATTAATCTTGTTCATAATGATCTTGTTTGTCCTAGTGGTGGATAATGTCTTGAATGATTGTGAACTTGGTAATCTAGTGAAAGGAATGGGACATCTAGACTTAAACCTATATCATTTGCTCCAATTTGACCCCGGAATACTCTTGAGATGTGAAGGTTATAGTTGCTGGTCGTGCTCACTTATTCTTGATATTGAGGCTATTCATGTCTTTTGTACCCTTTATGCTAAGCTTTTTATGTTAAGAACCAAGGATATGTGGATGTATGTTAAGTGTGAGCAACCATGGGTTGATGATATAAGTGTGGTAAACTCCTACGAAGGGGATTTTGTGTTTGTTTTTGCTTTCTCTTTGGTTTTGCAAGATCTAAATTTGAGGACAAATTCCTTCAAGATGGAAAGGATGATATGATACAAGAATAATGACCGCCTTACTTTTGAAGTGATACAAGAAAAACAAGGAACACAAGAATTGTCTCAAAACTGTCCACACACACTCCAAAAACAGTCCACTAATCTTAAGGATTTGAGGACCAAGATGGAGACCACTCTCGGATTCACTACAACAACAACAATACGAGATAACAATGGTGTATTTGACACCCAAAACAGCCACAAAACGTGATGAACAAGATGAACAACAATAACACAAGTTTCGGATTCAACAAAGACCCCAAAACAGTCCACGATTTGCAAGAAAAATAAAGATAGATAGTGAGACATAAACTACAATAAGACCCAAGAACCCAAAGATATATTAAATCTAAAGACCCCTAGAACTTACGATAGCAACACCACACTCTTACGGTGACCACCAAGGGAATGAACTCGCCTCAAGATCTACCGTTTCCAAACAAAGATCAATATTGGCTTTTCCAAGCCCTATGCTAAAGATGACTTTTCCAAGTCCTACCACTAAGTGTGTACACTCTCAAAAGAGAGAAGATATTTCTTTCAATTCTTCATTATCAAAAATCTGAAAACTAATGAAAATAAGACTAAGGGGGCCTATTTATAGTGTATTACAAAGAAGACAAAAGACCACTTTGCCCTTAATGAGAGAGGCGGCCATGGTGTGTAAATACACCATGTGTAATGTCCAAAATACCCTTAATTAGGGTCCAAAACCGTGAGTCCTCAACCTTAAATTCTCCAAGCAATCTTCCACACGCGAGATTGCTTTAAGTAGCACTCAAAACGGGTCCTCCATGCATGTTCTTGTTTTCCCGAGGTGACCAAGTCTTGAGTCTCTATGTGTTGGCCTCCAAAAATGTCATCAAAAGATAAGATGGCCATTTGTCCCGTATCATCCTCCCCTTCTTGAAAAGGATTCGACCTCGAATCCAAACCTTGCAAAATCGAAGAGAGGACAAACAAATACAAATTCCTCATGGCATGAGGGTTAGGGTTAGCATTACAAATCATCTCAACATGCCAAGGTTGCACATATTTGCAATGTAACCAAGAATCCTTTGAAATGAATATTAAAAACTCAATAAAAGATGTGCAAAGGATTTGGTTATAGGATACATCAAAAGTAACACTTTGCTTGTCATGTTGACCAAGCAACAAGTTTGGTGCACCAACATCACCATTTCTAAATTTGGCACCGGGGTCAAATGGGAAAAGTGGCCATAGACACGGGTCTCGACAACACTTCCCTTTCCCGTGGTCTACACCTGAACTAAATGACATACTCTCTACAATAACATACATATCATCCAAATCAAATAGAGAGTAGAGAAAGGTATCACTCAAATCGACTTCTACTAAGGTGCTCTCATGTGTGTACTCACTACTAGTTTCCCAATAATCACTATGAGTACTCTCAACAAAGAAATCACACAAAGTAGAAGAAGGAGTAGCTTCCGCAACTACACATTCCTTACCCTTAAGAGTACTCTCATCTTCCAAGAAGAGATTTCCCTCTTTAGGAGGAATGTGGTCACACCATAGTGGGTTAGCATATAGGCTATAGCTTCCAAGGCAAGCTATACCGTCCTTTTCACCACTAGGTTCATTAGAAGTGTTTAAATCATCTTCAAACAAGACATTACACCTAAAGAGAGTGTGATCTACCTCACGGACAGATTTGGAATAAGCAAGTTCCTCACACTCTAAATGATCAATATCAAGTTTCAAGGATGTTCCAAACACAAGATTACCCCAAGAAGAGATCTCGGGTTCACCCCCACTTTGTTGACCAACATTTTTAAATACTTCACTCACTTGAGTCCTATTAAGCACATCACACACATACTCAAGTGGGGAACAATTTTCACCAACAAGTTGATCAACACCAATTACACAAGACGATGTACTTCCGTTCAACATATAAGCTTCAACACTAGGTGGACATAAATTGATCTTACAAGAAGAGTCAATTTCGTCATCAATAGGATCAACTAGTGTATCCAAACTCTCAATATGTACATCATCAACAAGAGGCAAGGAATCATTAGACTCATAAATAAGTAAGCTACTACCCACACTCAATGGCTTACTAGCCACACAATTGTCATTCACATGCACTAAAGTGTAAGAGTTAGCTATTTTACCTTTAAGATCTTGAGTAGACTCTTCCTTGCCGTGAGGTGAAGGTCCTCCACAAGCTTGGGCAGCAACTTCCTTTTGGCATTGTTCGCCTTCGCTTGCCATGTTGGTACCTACACAAATGTCCTTAGAAATGGAAGGACAACCAATGTTAGCACGGTTTGGTGGTAATCCCCTCACTTCGCTCAACACAACCTCTCCTTTTTCCACTCTCGGATTACCACCTTTCACTCCCTTACTCCTCTCAATCTTTTGTCTCTCATAATAATTTGAATTGGAGTAGGTAGGAACTTCTTTTTGCGGCCCGGGCAGAATGTACGTCTCGAGGCAATTTCCCCATCGGTCTCTTACAATATTAGGCCAATTTTTCACGTTAGGAACTTGATGTCGTGCAAACCAATCGGCACCCAAGCTCATATGACCGTAGGTTAAGGAGCAAACATCGCACCACACCTCCTCATGGTAATCAAATTGGGAGAAGACAACTTTTACCCTCTCGGTAACCTTGAACTCGCCCAAGTAGTATGGAACAAGTAAAGGTTCTCGCAATAACCCCAAGTAATCAACCATGGACGGAAAAATGTAGTTTCCATAGTACCTATCATTCAACACCATAAGGCAGCCCGGTATCCCACAAATAGTCACCTTTCCGGAGTGTACACTCCTTCTTGGATCTACATTGTAAGGCATACGAGTACCCCTTAGTTTTGGAGATGCATATCCTCTTCTTCTCATTGGACAACCTCCACTAGAGCTAGTATAACCATTCACACTATATCGACTTTGATAAGAAGTACTACAAGGTGGAGAATATGGATCTTCATACTCCTCACGTGTACCCTCATCATAGCTCTCATAAGCTTTGCAAACAAAAGGGTTATACCTAACACCAAATCTAGGTTCGGAGTAAGAAGTGTAAGACTCCTCACATGCCCCAACATCATCATAAGATCCATCACGAGGTCCTACATCATCTCCAAAGTTACCATAAGCACTAGGCACTTCATTCACCTCATCTTCTCCCTTAAAACAGTAACTTTCAAATCTGCCCAAGTCTCGATCATGGCTATTTTCATAGCCTCCGCAATCTCCCTCAACTTCGTAGCCATAAAACCCTTCACTACAATCATAGTCTCCCATGTTGTAGTCACAATAATCCCCGGCTATCGAAGACATGTTCCCCTTATATCACCCTTTAAACCTACAAAATGAACAAACAAGATTAGTAGTAAAGCTCCTCACCAACACTCGTATACACTCACCTTTGTGATTCTCACAATTGGAGCGGCGAATATTGAAAGTTGCTTATACTCCGGTAGTCAATAGGATGTCAATTCTACTTGGCGGCCGGAATAGATTCTTGTTTGATCGACTCAAGACACAAAAATAAAATTCACTTACGAACTTGAAACAAAGAAGTTACTAGGAGTTAAAAATGAGAAAAGCACACAAACAACGAAGACACGAAGAAACGGATTCAATAATTAATCTACAACTAAGTAGGTGATTACTAGTTGTTAATTAATTCTAGAATCAAGACATGAAACTAATGAAACAATAAGATGAAACTAAGAATCTAAAATTTTTTATTTTTTTTTTTTGAGCTCGGAAATATTGCGTGAACAGTAGCAGTGATGACATGGCAGTCACGTATTGGTTTCGGCCCCACACAACTTTTGTTGTCCAATTTCAAGTCTTGGTCAATTTTTCAATTTGGACTTTGGTGGAATTTGTTTAAGGAGGGAAATTCAAACAAGTCTTGGAGCCCTTTTCAATTTCAAGTTTTCAAGACTTGACTTTATTGTACTTCTCCTTAAAACATGGATCCGTAAATCATGGAAAAGTGTTGGAAAGTGGTTGAGACTTGATTGATAGGTCTTTGTTGGTTGTAGTGTCTTTCAAGACTAACAAATAATACACCTTTTTCCTTCAACTTTTTGGATTTAGCATTCACTTTATCTTCAACAATATATGAAGGTGGTGATGAACATCAAGAACAACAACAACAACAACAAGAACTACAACAATAATCTTCAAGAACACCAACAATTTTTCACACGGCCAACTCCAATCCACAATAACAATATTTCCAACACTTGGCCAAGACAACTACAACTTCAACAAAATGGTTTTTCAATCCACCAATTAACAACAATATCACGTGGCCAAGCTTATAACAACAACAAGATGAAAACCACAAGGCCAAAACAGTTCACCACAACAAGGTCAACAATCTCACGGCTAAGACCACAAGGATAGCAACAACAATCGACTAAGTCCCCTTTGTGTTGTGTTTTCGATTTTACAAATGGTGAAAGGTGTGATGAACAACAAGAATACAACAACAACCTTTCAATATCTACAACACCACCACAACACAAGGCCTTCAACTCGGTCAAGGCTAGAACAACAACAACATCCCATCGGCCACACTTGTTCACAACAATAATATTAACAATTCAAGCTCAAGTTTGGATCGACTCAAAGTGTTAGTGAGGAACAAAACTAACACTACAAACACACAAGAAAAGTAAAATACTCCTAGACCTAGACTCAAGAACAAATCTCGGCCAAGAACACCACAAGAACACAATTTCGGCCAAGACAACAACAATGGACAGATTGCAATTTTCTGAAATTTTCAGATTTCAACTTTTTTTTTTTTGTAGTTTTCAAGTCTCAAGCCCAAGATTGATCTTGTTAGAACAAAATCAAAGATGGCTTTGATACCAAATGATACAAGAAAAACAAGGAACACAAGAATTGTCTCAAAACTGTCCACACACACTCCAAAAACAGTCCACTAATCTTAAGGATTTGAGGACCAAGATGGAGACCACTCTCGGATTCACTACAACAACAACAATACGAGATAACAATGGTGTATTTGACACCCAAAACAGCCACAAAACGTGATGAACAAGATGAACAACAATAACACAAGTTTCGGATTCAACAAAGACCCCAAAACAGTCCACGATTTGCAAGAAAAATAAAGATAGATAGTGAGACATAAACTACAATAAGACCCAAGAACCCAAAGATATATTAAATCTAAAGACCCCTAGAACTTACGATAGCAACACCACACTCTTACGGTGACCACCAAGGGAATGAACTCGCCTCAAGATCTACCGTTTCCAAACAAAGATCAATATTGGCTTTTCCAAGCCCTATGCTAAAGATGACTTTTCCAAGTCCTACCACTAAGTGTGTACACTCTCAAAAGAGAGAAGATATTTCTTTCAATTCTTCATTATCAAAAATCTGAAAACTAATGAAAATAAGACTAAGGGGGCCTATTTATAGTGTATTACAAAGAAGACAAAAGACCACTTTGCCCTTAATGAGAGAGGCGGCCATGGTGTGTAAATACACCATGTGTAATGTCCAAAATACCCTTAATTAGGGTCCAAAACCGTGAGTCCTCAACCTTAAATTCTCCAAGCAATCTTCCACACGCGAGATTGCTTTAAGTAGCACTCAAAACGGGTCCTCCATGCATGTTCTTGTTTTCCCGAGGTGACCAAGTCTTGAGTCTCTATGTGTTGGCCTCCAAAAATGTCATCAAAAGATAAGATGGCCATTTGTCCCGTATCATGAAGACATCATTCAAAGTCACTATGTGAAGAATCAAGCTTTGGTCGCATGGAGGGCATGGGATCATACTTGGCGGGGACGTTTTTAGCCTACCATTGATCAAACCCAAGTGTGGAAGATTTCTTGGAGCCTTGAAGACTTAAGGACTCTCGGGTTTGGACCACCTTTGTTGGTTCACGGTTTTGGTTCCCTTTACTAAGGTCATTTTGGTCACTTAGCTTTAAAGGCATTTTGGACAATTCATATTGTCTTCCAACACAGCAAGGCCACCCTTAGTCATTAAGGGTAATGTGGTCTTTTTGTCTACTTTTGTAATATACTATAAGTAGTGCATTTTAGGTCTTTTCTCTTTATTTTATGAAAGATGAAATATTAAAACACTTAAAATCCTCTCTCTTGAGAGTAGACCAACTTAGTGTAGTTCTAGTATAGGGCTTGGAAAAGCTAACATTGTTCTTTTTCTTGGAAACGGTGCATCTTGAGGTGAGTTGATTCCCTTGGCGGTCACCGTAAGAGTGTGGTTTTGATTATTACATTTATTTGGGGTTTTTGAGTTTAATACACTCTTTAGTTCTTAATCTTGTAATAATCTTGGTCTCACTATCTATCCTTTTACTTTTGTTGTTGTTATCTTGTGTAGTGGACTGTTTTGGGTCATTTATTGAATCCGAAACTTGTGTTATTGTTGTTGATATTGTTCATCACGTTTTAAAGCTGTTTTGGTGTTGAAATACACCCTTGTATCTTGTATTCTTGTTGTTGGTAGCGAATCCGAGTGTGGTCTCCATCTTGGTCCTCGAATCCTTAAGATTAGTGGGCTTGTTAGTTGAAAAAAAAATTGTTAAAAAAAAAGTTGAAATCTGAAAATTCCAGAAAAATAGCAATCTGTCCATTTTGTGTTCTTGGCCGAAAATTGTATTCTTGTTGTGTATTGGCCAATATTTTTACTTGTTTTTGTTGTCTCTAAGTGTTAGTTTTGTTCCTCACTAACACGTTGAGTTTATATCTTAGATTTGAGCTTGAAATGTTGATGTTGTTAATGTGAACAAAGTGTGGTCGATTGTTGTTGCGGGTTTGAGACTTGAATGTGTGATGTGTTGTTGGTTCAAGTTTTGAACGTGTATTGTGGATATTGTGTTGTGGAATTTAATCTTGGGAAGTTGTTGTTTTTGTTTGGGAGGTCCAACTTGAACCTTAGAACTTCAAGACTCTAAGTTTGTGTTCTTGGTGTTCTTCACCATCTCCATATATTGTTGAAAAAAAGTGGTTGTTGATCTTAGAAGTTGAAGAAAAAGAGTGTGTATTGTGTTAGTCTTGCAAGACATAGATCCAAGTTTCAAGGTGTAGTACTTGTAACTCAAAAACTTTTCCTATACACTAAAGACTTTACATCTTCTCAACCACTTTCCCATGAAACAAGGGTCCATGTTTTAAGGAAAAGTACTACAAAAGTCAAGTCAAGTCAAGTATATTGTGTGCTTGTTTTGCTATCTCTTTGGTTTTGCAAGATCTGAATTTGAGGACAAATTCCTTTCAAGATGGAGAGGATGATACAAGCATAAAGAGCACAAGGTTTACAAGGTCTTGTAGAAGGTTCATGCTTTGGATTGTCAAAGGATCAAGTCTCGGATTTGCAAGTGCTTGAAGACCTTTTGGAACCATTACAAAGCCTTGTCCAAATTTAAGAGAGAAGGAGGGATTTCTACATCACATAGGTGCCTCAACTAAGGGAATTGTGGTCTTTCAAGACCTCCCTTTTATACTCCAAAGGAGCACCCTTCATTAAGGGCATTTTAGTCATTGTTATGTAACAGTATAAATAGACCTTTTAGCATCCATTTTCATTAGACTTTGATGAATTGAAATTGAGTATTACTCTTAGTGTAGTTTCTTTCCTTAGTGTAGGTCTTGATGAAGCCATCTTAGTGTAGGTCTTGGAAAAGACATCAAAAAAACTCGAGAGTTTAATACAATTGATGGATTTCATTTGCGTTGAACATTTGTCAAGAAAGGTGTGATTAAGGAAGTGCGAGTCCTTTGGTCCACCTAAGAGGAAGGTTTGAACTTCTATTGGTGAGATGTGATTGATGGTTTGATACACCATCTTTTGTTAATTACTTGGTAGGAGTAAAGGTCTTTCTACTATCTTTACATTTTATGCATTCTTCTTCATCTCCCTTTCTTCTAGTTTTTATTTTTTGTTCCTTGTGTGTCCATTTTCGTGTTTAGCTTTCCTTTAGGCTATCATTAAAATAACACCCTTGATTGATAGATTAAGTGCTTACTGCCCGATTGCTGTTTTGGTGAAGTTAAGTAGCCCAAATGTGTTGATTGGTTGCTAATACTAGTTTACCATATATTCTATTGTGGATAAGTAATCTAAAAAGTGGAAAGTCAAGTTGGATTAGTTTCGTAATTATATAACCAGGTATGTAAGGCATACTCTATTTTGCACTCTTTGGCATAAAATTGGGCATTTGATCTATCAAGTAAAGCTTTCAAGGTTATCCTATAACAAGTGATACATAATAGAAGAACATTACATTCCATGTAGCCAATGACCTTGTTCCCACTCTCTAATGTGTTAAAACACCTCAATACATGCTTATTATTTAACCTGCACATCAATTTTCATTAGAAAATTTTAGAAGTTCTCCGTTTACTCAAATAAGACCCATGTGTATTTTCAGCTCCTAAACACTTCAATAATGTGCCAACAACTCCCTACCTCATTGTTGTTGCATTAAGTTCCCATTTACATGTCTCTTATTGGTAGATTATTGTTTTAAGGTACCATATTGTTATGACCACCAAAGTAACAATCTCAAAGGCTAAATAAACTAAGTAACGTAAATCTATTAAATAAGTGGCAGCTCAGGGGCATAAGCCTAGCATGGGCCAATCTCAATACCTTTATATATGGGTGGCAGCTTCGGGGCATAAGCCTAGCATGGGCTAATCCCAATGTTCTTATGTGGGTGGCACAGCTCAGGGGCATAAGCCTAGCATAGGCCAATCCTAATTTGTCTATTTACCACACTGATCAGATGGTCATTTGCATTATATGGCTTACAAAGGTTATGATACGAAATCAAACCAACAACACCAAGAGCTTCAAGTAGGCTCGGATTTCAGTTCAACAACACAAGAACAACAAGTTTAAGTTTCGGTTTTTCAGTCCAACAACACAAGAACAACAAGATAGATAACAATGCTAGTGAATCGAAAAGAGCCCCACACGGCTTCACTAGACTTTAAGATAACAAAATCAACAACAACAACAAGATAAAGAAAGATAGATAACTTGACATATAACATTCAAGAAACTAAGAACCCTACATCAAGAGAGGACCCTAAGTCTAATGAATATAAACACCAAGTTCTTACGAGGACCAAGAGGCACTCAACGACCTCAAAACCCTTGTTTCTAGCCAAAGAGACAACACAAGTATCCCTCTACTTGAGAGATAATAGGGACGGCTTCTAAGAGTGGAAGAGAGACGAAATGTTTAGTGTTTTTAGGTTACAAAATCAGCATTCCAAAAACTAAGGAATAACTCTCCAACATGTTCTATTTATACTACAAACAAAAGGGGTAAAATGACCCATCCGCCCTTGCTTCTTGTGCCAACCTTGAAGAGTAGTTTATTACACATTAAGACCTCTCTTCACACATAAAAACGTTTAGGTCCTTGGTTGGTTCAATCACCAACTCACACACGGCCATTTGCATGAACAAAGCTTGGAGTTCTTGTAATTCCCGAGCTTGGCTTCGTGTGAAAGGCCGTGTACCTGTGGAGGCTGCCCCAACCGTATCATCCTCTCCATCTTGAGAGGAATTTGACCTCAAATTCAGCATTTGGTCATCTTCAACCGCATCCACGAGGGAGAGATCACCAACGTTGAAAGTGTTGTGCACTTGATATTCCGGTGGAAGGTCAATCTTGTAGGCGTTGTCATTGATTCTCTCAAGTACTTGGAAAGGACCATCACCCCTTGGCAGCAATTTGGACTTCCTTTGAGCTGGAAACCGATCCTTTCGAAGATGCACCCACACCCAATCTCCGGGTTCAAGCACAAGCCTTCTTCTCCCTTTGTTTACCTTTTTGCAACCTCTTGCTTCTTCTTTTCAAGCTTGATCCGCACCGTCTCATGCATTTTCTTCATTGCCTCAGCTCTTTTATTTCCATCTAAGCTGGTCATGAGATCACTAGACAAAGGAGTGAGATCTAAAGGGGTAAGGGGATTCAGGCCGTAAACACATTCAAAGGGAGTTATTCCCGTGCTCGAATGTATTACCCGGTTGTATGCAAATTCCACCAAGGGTAGGTGATCTTCCCATGAAGTCAGTTTACCTTTAACCATAGAACGTAGCATAGACCCTAAGGTTCTATTTACTACCTCCGTTTGGCCATCGGTTTGTGGGTGGCAAGACGTGGAGAAAAGTAACTTCGTTCCAAGCCTACCCCACATGGACTTCCAAAAGAGACTTAGGAACTTGGAGTCCCTATCGCTCACAATAGTCCTCGGTACCCCGTGAAGCTTTACAACATGTTCAACAAATAATGAAGCTACACTACGAGCATCCTCGGTTTTAGCACATGGAATAAAATGAGCCATTTTAGAGAATCTATCAACAATAACAAAAATGCTATGTCGGCCCTTTCTAGTCCTTGGCAGCCCCAAAACAAAATCCATCGAAATGTCCAACCAAGGTCTAAGGGGAGTAGGGAGTGGGGTGTATAATCCTTGAGGTAGGAGACGAGATTTCGCACTCCGGCAGGCCACGCATTGACTACAAATTTTAGTGACGTCTTTGCGCATTTTGGGCCAATAGAAGTTCTTATCTAAGATTCCGAAGGTCTTGTCTACCCCAAAGTGCCCCATGAGGCCTCCGTCATGGGCCTCCCTCACAAATAATTCCCTCTAAGAACTAGAAGGAACACACAACCTCCTCCCTTTGAACAAATACCCATCGAACCGAGAGTAGGAGGAATGGTCATTCTCCTTAAGCCAACTGATACGGTTGGGGCAGCCTCCACAAGTACACGGCCTTTCACACGAAGCCAAGCTCGGGAATTACAAGAGCTCCAAGCCTTGTTCATGCAAATGGCCGTGTGTGAGTTGGTGATTGAACCAACCAAGGACCTAAACGTTTTTATGTGTGAAGAGAGGTCTTAATGTGTAATAAACTACTCTTCAAGGTTGGCACAAGAAGCAAGGGCGGATGGGTCATTTTACCCCTTTTGTTTGTAGTATAAATAGAACGTGTTAGAGAGTTATTCCTTAGTTTTTGAATGCTGATTTTTGTAACCTAAAAACACTAAACATTTCTCTCTCTCTCTCTCTCTCACTCTTGGAAGCCGCCCCTATTAGCTCACAAGTAGAGGGATACTTGTGTTGTCTCTTTGGCTAGAAACAAGGGTTTTGAGGTCGTTGAGTGCCTCTTGGTCCTCGTAAGAACTTGGTGTTTATATTCATTAGACTTAGGGTCCTCTCTTGATGTTAGGGTTCTTAGTTTCTTGAATGTTATATGTCAAGTTATCTATCTTTCTTTATCTTGTTGTTGTTGTTGATTTTGTTATCTTAAAGTCTAGTGAAGCCGTGTGGGGCTCTTTTCGATTCACTAGCATTGTTATCTATCTTGTTGTTCTTGTGTTGTTGGACTGAAATCCGAGCCTACTTGAAGCCTTGGTGTTGTTGGTTTGATTTTGTATCATTTGGTATCAAAGCAAGACCGGTTGTGTTCCAACATAACCCATCTTGGGCTAGTTCACGGCTTAAACAAACAACACCAAAAAGAAATTCTGAAAAATCTGTCCATTAAAAGTTGAAACCAAGAATGATGTTGTATGTTTAGATCTAGGTGTTATTTTGCTTGTCTAGTGAGTTTCTAGTGTTGGTTTCTTTCTCACCAACACTAAGGTGTCTAGATCCAAAGGTTGAGCTTGAAAACTTGAACATTGTGTAGTGACTTGAAGTGGATGAAAGTTGTCTGTTGTTGATAACCAAAAGAAAAAAAAATCGGTGGTTGTGTGTTTATGTGCTAAAGAAGTTGATGAAGTTTGTTGAGGTGTTCATCTTTTGAACTTGTTCATCTTGTTCATCTTGTTGTGTGCTCAAGTTGTAAGACAAGCTATAAAGTTGTTGTGAAAGACTTGCACCCATCACCTTCTAGTCTTGTCAATCACTTTTTCCTAATTCAAGGAGCCTTGTTTTGTGGGATTAGTCAACCAAACCTCACTTTCTTGAGTTTGAAAAGGTTGAAATACTACAAGATTTTATTTTTCCCACCAAAACACTTTGCAAACTATAACAAGTTGTGTGAATATTAACACAAAAAAAAAAGGAGTAGAAGAACGTGTGGAACCATTGCATGCTGCCACGTCACTATAAGCTCAACTTAGGACATTCTTTGGTTGCTAATTGTTGATCCTTGGTTTCCCTTACTTGGTCCTAGAACTAATTAACAAACTAGTACATTCCTACTAGGTTGTCAACTAGTTCCTTGAACCGTTTGTTCGTGTCAACGATTATTTGAGTGCTTTTATTCGTTTGAATGAATTGCTGATTTTTGACTCTAGTCCGGCAAGAATTCTTTGAGTCTTCAAACAAGAATCCATTCCAGATAAGAGCTTACTCATACCTTAAAATTTCACGGTTACTAGCCAATTATACAACACTTGTGGAACACGAACTTGTGGTGAACTAAAGCGGATAATATCTTGACAATGGAAGGAGCTACGTCTCATAATGTGGATACTAATGCCCTTGATTCTATGAGGGTCACTCTTGAGGCCGTTACCCGGACACTTGAAAGGTTGAATTCGGAATTTGGGGCCGTGAGAGGGGACTTGGCAGCAATAAAGGGGGAAGTGTCGACTATTAGTGGGAGATTAGAACAAGTGGAGAGTCAAAGGAACTCTCGTCCTTCTACGCCTCTACATGTATCTACCAATGGTCATGATAGGACCTCCTCCGCAACCATCACCCCCGAAACAGTCCACCAAATGCTAAATTCACCCCAAGCTCCACTAAATACCGCAAGCCAAACTACCTATTTTCCTCCAAACCGAGACCCCACTAGACCACTACATTTCCAAGCCCCTCCAATTCAACAAGAGGGATTTGGACGCCAAGTACCTCCACTAAATCCGAACCCTCCATTCCAAGCTCCATTAACCCAAAGACCGCAAATTCCAAATCCTCCGAATCAAAACGGCCAAGGCCGACCAGCCCACTTTGAAGGATACGGTAGAGGGAGTATGAAGGAGATGGAGCCTTTGATGATGCTTATATGAGGGAGGAGGAGTTAAGAGGGGGTCGAGGAGAACCTAGGAGATATCGGGGGTATGGAGATAGGGGAAACCGACACCAAGAGAGAGACGTAGGCATCAACACCATCAAGTTGAGTCTACCCATCTTTAAGGGTGAAAGTGACCCCGAGACCTACTTAACTTGGGAATCGGCTTGTGACAAAGTTTTTCAAGTTAATGACATCTCGGAAGAAAAGAAGAGTTGCTACGCTATAGCTCACCTCGAGGGCTATGCTAACACTTGGTGGGAGTATGTTAAACGATTTGGTAATGAATTAGTTGATGGGCAGCCACCACCTTGGTTTCGGTTGAGGTATTTGATGAGACAACGATACCTTCCCGAGAGATATCGTCATGAGTTGCTTGCTAGATTATATGGCTTGCGGCAAGGAGGCAAGAGTGTGATGGCCTATTTTGACGAGTTCCAACAACTCATGTTGAAACTTGATCATCGTGGGGAGCAAATCAGTCATGACATGATACAAGAAATACAAGGGAAGCACGAAACAAACACTCAAAACAGCCCACAAGTTCAAGAGAACCGAGGACCCTTTGAATGACCCCTCTCGGATTCAAGATCTACAACAAGAACACAATGTAATGAGGTGATTAACACCTATTTTCAGCGGACAACACACTAGATTAACCACACGAGAATGAAGAACATGAAAAACAATAACAATATTATTAAGAAATAACAAACACACGGCTACAAGAAATTGTAGAGATAGATAGTGAGACATAAACTAATATAAGACCCAAGAACCCAAAGATATATTAAATCTAAGGACCCTTAGAACTTACGATAGCAACACCACACTCTTACGGTGACCACCAAGGGAATGAACTCGCCTCAAGATCTACCGTTTCCAAGCAAAGATCAATATTGGCTTTTCCAAGCCCTATGCTAAAGATGACTTTTCCAAGTCCTATAACTAAGGTGTTAAGCTCTCAAAAGAGAGAATATGTTTTCAATTCTTCATCCTCCAAAAATTACTGAAAATAAGACTAAGGGGACCTATTTATACTATATTACAAATGAAGACAAAAGACCACTTTGCCCTTAATGAGAGGGGCGGCCATGGTGTGTAAATACACCATGTGTAATGTCCAAAATACCCTTAATTAAGGCCCAAAACCCGTGAGTCCTCAACCTTAAATTCTCCAAGCAATCTTCCACACGCGAGATTGCTTTAAGTTATGCTCAAAACGGGTCCTCCATGCACGTTCTTGTTTTCTCGAGGTGACCAAGTCTTGAGTCTCTATGTGTTGGCCTCCAAAAATGTCATCAAAAGATAAGAAGGCCATTTGTCCCGTATCATCCTCCCCTTCTTGAAAAGGATTCGACCTCGAATCCAAACCTTGCAAAACCGAAGAGAGGACAAACAAATACAAATTCCTCATGGCATGAGGGTTAGGGTTAGCATAACAAATCATCTCAACATGCCAAGGTTGCACATACTTGCAATATAACCAAGAATCCTTTGAAAGGAATATTAAAAACTCAATAGAAGATGTACAAAGGATTTGGTTATAGGATACATCAAAAGTAACACCTTGCTTGTCATGTTGACCAAGCAACAAGTTTGGTGCACCAACATCACCATTTCTAAATTTGGCACCGGGGTCAAATGGGAAAAGTGGCCATAGACACGGGTCTCGACAACACTTCCCTTTCCCGTGGTCTACACCTAAACTAAATGACATACTCTCTACAATAACATACATATCATCCAAATCAAATAGAGAGTAGAGAAAGGTATCACTCAAATCAACTTCTACTAAGGTGCTCTCATGTGTGTACTCACTACTAGTTTCCCAATAATCACTATGAGTACTCTCAACAATGAAATCACACAAAGTAGAAGAAGAAGTAGCTTCCGCAACTACACATTCCTTACCCTTAAGAGTACTCTCATCTTCCAAGAAGAGATTTCCCTCTTTAGGAGGAATGTTGTCACACCATAGTGGGTTAGCATATAGGCTATAGCTTCCAAGGTAAGCTATACCGTCATTTTCACCACTAGGTTCATTAGAAGTGTCTAAATCATCTTCAAACAAGACATTACACCTAAAGAGAGTGTGTTCTACCTCACGGACAGATTTGGAATAAGCAAGTTCCTCGCACTCTAAATGATCAATATCAGGTTTCAAGGATGTTCCAAACACAAGATTACCCCAAGAAGAGATCTCGGGTTCACTCCCACTTTGTTGACCAACATTTTCAAATACTTCACTCACTTGAGTCCTATTAAGCACATCACACACATACTCAAGTGGGGAACAATTTTCACAAACAAGTTGATCAATACCAATTACACAAGACGATGTACTTCCGTTCAACATATAAGCTTCAACACTAGGTGGACATAAATTGATCTTACAAGAAGAGTCAATTTCGTCATCAATAGGATCAACTAGTGTATCCAAACTCACAATATGTACATCATCAACAAGAGGCACGGAATCATTAGACTCATAAATAAGTAAGCTACTACTCACACTCAATGGCTTACTAGCCACACAATTGTCATTCACATGCACTAAAGTGTAAGAGTTAGCTATTTTACCTTTAAGATCTTGAGTAGACTCTTCCTTGCCGTGAGGTGAAGGACCTCCACAAGCTTGGGCAGCAACTTCCTTTTGGCATTGTTTGATACAAGAAATACAAGGGAAGCACGAAACAAACACCCAAAACAGTCCACAAGTTCAAGAGAACCGAGGACCCTTTGAATGACCCCTCTCGGATTCAAGATCTACAACAAGAACACAATGTAATGAGGTGAATAACACCTATTTTCAGCGGACAACACACTAGATTAACCACACGAGAATGAAGAACATGAAGAACAATAACAATATTATTAAGAAATAGCAAACACACGGCTACAAGAAATTGTAGAGATAGATAGTGAGACATAAACTAATATAAGACCCAAGAACCCAAAGATATATTAAATCTAAGGACCCTTAGAACTTACGATAGCAACACCACACTCTTACGGTGACCACCAAGGGAATGAACTCGCCTCAAGATCTACCGTTTCCAAACAAAGATCAATATTGGCTTTTCCAAGCCCTATGCTAAAGATGACTTTTCCAAGTCCTATAACTAAGGTGTTACACTCTCAAAAGAGAGAGAATATGTTTTCAATTCTTCATTCTCCAAAAATTAATGAAAATAAGACTAAGGGGGCCTATTTATAGTGTATTACAAAAGAAGACAAAAAGACCATATTACCCTTAATGAGAGGGGCGGCCTTGGTGTGTTGGAAGACAATATGAATTGTCCAAAATGCCCCTTAGGCTAAGTGACCGAAATGCTCTTAGTAAAGGCACCAAAACCGTGAACCAACAAAGGTGGTCCAAATTCGAGAGTCCTTAAGTCTTCTAGGCTCCAATCAATCTTCCACACTTGGGTTTGGTCAATGGTAGGCTAAAAACATCCCCTCCAAGTATGATCCCATGCCCTCCATGTGACCAAAGCTCGATTCTTCACATTGTGACTTCGAATGATGTCGTCCAAAAGCTAAGGCGGTCATTATTCTTATATCATCCTCCTCTTCTTGAAAAGGATTCGACCTCGAATCCAAACCTTGCAAAACTGAAAAGAGGACACACAAATGCAAACTCCTCATGGCATGAGGGTTAGGGTTAGCATAACAAATCAGCTCAACATGCCAAGGTTGCACATATTTGCAATATAACCAAGAATCCTTTGAAAGGAATATTAAAAATTCAATAAAAGATGTACAAAGGATTTGGTTATAGGATACATCAAAAGTAACACTTTGCTTGTCATGTTGACCAAGCAACAAGTTTGGTGCACCAACATCACCATTTCTAAATTTGGCACCGGGGTCAAATGGGAAAAGTGGCCATAGACACGGGTCTCGACAACACTTCCCTTTCCCGTGGTCTACACCTAAACTAAATGACATACTCTCTACAATAACATACATATCATCCAAATCAAATAGAGAGTAGAGAAAGGTATCACTCAAATCGACTTCCACTAAGGTGCTCTCATGTGTGTACCCACTACTAGTTTCCCAATAACCACTATGAGTACTCTTAACAATGAAATCACATAAAGTAGAAGAGGAAGTAGCTTCCGCAACTACACATTCCTTACCCTTAAGAGTACTCTCATCTTCCAAGAAGAGATTTCCCTCTTTAGGAGGAATGTTGTCACACCATAGTGGGTTAGCATATAGGCTATAGCTTCCAAGGCAAGCTATACCGTCATTTTCACCACTAGGTTCATTAGGAGTGTTTAAATCATCTTCAAACAAGACATTATTCCTAAAAAGAGTGTGATCTACCTCACGGACAGATTTGGAACAAGAAAGTTCCTCACTCTCTAAATGATCAATATCAAGTTTCAAGGATGTTTCAAACACAATATTACCCCAAGAAGAGCTCTCGGGTTCATTCTCACTTTGTTGACCAACATTTTCAAATATTTCACTCACTTGAGTCCTATTAAGCACATCACACACATACTCAAGTGGTGGGTAATTTTCACACATAAGTTGATCAACACAAATTTCAGAAGATAACGTACTTTTATTCAACATATAAGCTTCAACACTAGGTGGACATAAATTGATCTTACAAGAAGAGTCAATTTCGTCATCAATAGGATCAACTAGTGTATCCAAACTCACAATATGTACATCATCAACGAGAGGCACGGAATCATTAGACTCATAAATAAGTAAGCTACTACTCACACTCAATGGCTTACTAGCCACACAATTGTCATTCACATGCACTAAAGTGTAAGAGTTAGCTATTTTACCTTTAAGATCTTGAGTAGACTCTTCCTTGCCGTGAGGTGAAGGACCTCCACAAGCTTGGGCAGCAACTTCCTTTTGGCATTGTTCGCCTTCGCTTGCCATGTTGGTACCTACACAAATGTCCTTAGAAATGGAAGGACAACCAATGTTAGCACGGTTTGGTGGCAATCCCCTCACTTCGCTCCACATATCCTCTCCTTTTTCCACTCTCGGATTGCCACCTTGCACTCCCTTACTCCTCTCAATCTTTTGTCTCTCATCATAAATCGGATTGGAGTAGGTAAACATTTCTCTTTGCGGTTTGGGCAGCAAGTATGTTATGAGGCGATTTCCCCATTGGTCTCTTACAATATTAGGCCACTTTTGCACGTTAGGAACTTGATGTCGTGCAAACCAATCGGCACCCAAGCTCATATGACCGTAGGTTAAGGAAAAAACATCACACCACACCTCCTCATGGTAATCAAATTGGGAGAAGATAACTTTTACCCTCTCGGTAACCTTGAACTCGCCCAAGTAGTATGGAACAAGTAAAGGCTCTCGCAATAACCCCAAGTAATCAACCATGGACGGAAGAATGTAGTTTCCATAGTACCTATCATTCAACACCATAAGGCAGCCCGGTATCCCACAAATAGTCACCTTTCCGGAGTGTACACTCCTTCTTGGATCTACATTGTAAGGCATACGAGTACCCCTTAGTTTTGGAGATGCATATCCTCTTCTTCTCATTGGACATCCTCCACTAGAGCTAGTATAACCATTCACACTATATCGACTTTGATAAGAAGTACTACAAGGTGGAGAATATGGATCTTCATACTCCTCACGTGTACCCTCATCATAGCTCTCATAAGCTTTGCAAACAAAAGAGTTATACCTAACACCAAATCTAGGTTCGGAGTAAGAAGTGTAAGACTCCTCACATGCCCCAACATCATCACAAGATCCATCACTAGGTCCTACATCATCTCCAAAGTTACCATAAGCACTAGGCACTTCATTCACCTCATTTTCTCCCTTAAAACAGTAACTTTCAAATCTGCCCAAGTCTCGATCATGGCTATTTTCATAGCCTCCGCAATCTCCCTCAACTTCGTAGCCATAAAACCCTTCACTACAATCATAGTCTCCCATGTTGTAGTCACAATAATCCCCGGCTATCGAAGACATGTTCCCCTTATATCACCCTTTAAACCTACAAAATGAACAAACAAGATTAGTAGTAAAGCTCCTCACCAACACTCGTATACACTCACCTTTGTGATCCTCACAATTGGAGCGGCGAATATTGAGAGTTGCTTATACTCCGGTAGTCAATAGGATGTCAATTCTACTTGGCGGCCGGAATAGATTCTTGTTTGATCGACTCAAGACACAACACAAAATCTACTTACGAACTTGAAACAAAGAAGTTACTACGAGTTAAAAATGAGAAAAGCACACAAACAACGAAGACACGAAGAAACGGATTCAATAATTAATCTACAACTAAGTAGGTGATTACTAGTTGTTAATTAATTCTAGAATCAAGACATGAAACTAATGAAACAATAAGATGAAACTAAGAATCTAAAATTTTGAGCTCGGAAATATTGCGTGAACAGTAGCAGTGATGACATGGCAGTCACGTATTGGTTTCGGTCCCACACAACCTTTGTTGTCCAATTTCAAGTGTTGGTCAATTTTTCAATTTGGACTTTGGTGGAATTTGTTTAAGGAGGGAAATTCAAACAAGTCTTGGAGCCCTTTTCAATTTCAAGTTTTCAAGACTTGACTTTATTGTACTTCTCCTTAAAACATGGATCCGTAAATCATGGAAAAGTGTTGGAAAGTGGTTGAGACTTGATTGATAGGTCTTTGTTGGTTGTAGTGTCTTTCAAGACTAACAAATAATACACCTTTTTCCTTCAACTTTTTGGATTTAGCATTCACTTTATCTTCAACAATATATGAAGGTGGTGATGAACATCAAGAACAACAACAACAACAACAAGAACTACAACAATAATCTTCAAGAACACCAACAATTTTTCACACGGCCAACTCCAATCCACAATAACAATATCTCCAACACTTGGCCAAGACAACTACAACTTCAACAAAATGGTTTTCAATCCACCAATTAACAACAATATCACATGGCCAAGCTTATAACAACAACAAGATGAAAACCACAAGGCCAAAACAGTCCACCACAATGGCCAAGCTTATGTTCACAACAACCTTTCAACAAGTTCAAGCTCAAGTTTAGATCTAGACTCAAAGTGTTAGTGGACAAGAAAACTAACACTAGGAACAACAAAACAAACAAGAACACTATTAGATCTAGACATACAACAACAAATCTCGGCCAAGACACAACAAGAACACGATTTTGGCCAAGAACACAAACACGGACAGATTGCTATTTTTCTGGAAATTTCAGTTTTCCTTTTTTTTTTTTTTTTTTTTTTAACAAGAAAACCCAAGATTGATCTTGTAGGAACAAGATCAAGCCATGCTTTGATACCAAATGATACAAGAAATACAAGGGAAACACAAAACAAACACTCAAAACAGTCCACAAGTTCAAGAGAACCGAGGACCCTTTGAATGACCCCTCTCGGATTCAAGATCTACAACAAGAACACAATGTAATGAGGTGAATAACACCTATTTTCAGCGGACAACACACTAGATTAACCACACGAGAATGAAGAACATGAAGAACAATAACAATATTATTAAGAAATAGCAAACACACGGCTACAAGAAATTGTAGAGATAGATAGTGAGACATAAACTAATATAAGACCCAAGAACCCAAAGATATATTAAATCTAAGGACCCTTAGAACTTACGATAGCAACACCACACTCTTACGGTGACCACCAAGGGAATGAACTCGCCTCAAGATCTACCGTTTCCAAACAAAGATCAATATTGGCTTTTCCAAGCCCTATGCTAAAGATGACTTTTCCAAGTCCTATAACTAAGGTGTTACACTCTCAAAAGAGAGAGAATATGTTTTCAATTCTTCATTCTCCAAAAATTCATGAAAATAAGACTAAGGGGGCCTATTTATAGTGTATTACAAAAGAAGACAAAAAGACCATATTACCCTTAATGAGAGGGGCGGCCTTGGTGTGTTGGAAGACAATATGAATTGTCCAAAATGCCCCTTAGGCTAAATGACCGAAATGCTCTTAGTAAAGGCACCAAAACCGTGAACCAACAAAGGTGGTCCAAATTCGAGAGTCCTTAAGTCTTCTAGGCTCCAATCAATCTTCCACACTTGGGTTTGGTCAATGGTAGGCTAAAAACATCCCCTCCAAGTATGATCCCATGCCCTCCATGTGACCAAAGCTCGATTCTTCACATTGTGACTTCGAATGATGTCGTCCAAAAGCTAAGGCGGTCATTATTCTTATATCATTGTTCGCCTTCGCTTGCCATGTTGGTACCTACACAAATGTCCTTAGAAATGGAAGGACAACCAATGTTAGCACGGTTTGGTGGCAATCCCCTCACTTCGCTCCACATATCCTCTCCTTTTTCCACTCTCGGATTGCCACCTTGCACTCCCTTACGCCTCTCAATCTTTTGTCTCTCATCATAAATCGGATTGGAGTAGGTAAACATTTCTCTTTGCGGTTTGGGTAGCAAGTATGTTATGAGGCGATTTCCCCATTGGTCTCTTACAATATTAGGCCAATTTTGCACGTTAGGAACTTGATGTCGTGCAAACCAATCGGCACCCAAGCTCATATGACCGTAGGTTAAGGAAAAAACATCGCACCACACCTCCTCATGGTAATCAAATTGGGAGAAGACAACTTTTACCCTCTCGGTAACCGTGAACTCGCCCAAGTAGTATGGAACAAGTAAAGGCTCTCGCAATAACCCCAAGTAATTAACCATGGACGAAAGAATGTAGTTTCCATAGTACCTATCATTCAACACCATAAGGCAGCCCGGTATCCCACAAATAGTCACCTTTCCGGAGTGTACACTCCTTCTTGGATCTACATTGTAAGGCATACGAGTACCCCTTAGTTTTGGAGATGCATATCCTCTTCTTCTCATTGGACAACCTCCACTAGAGCTAGTATAACCATTCACACTATATCGACTTTGATAAGAAGTACTACAAGGTGGAGAATATGGATCTTCATACTCCTCACGTGTACCCTCATCATAGCTCTCATAAGCTTTGCAAACAAAAGGGTTATACCTAACACCAAATCTAGGTTCGGAGTAAGAAGTGTAAGACTCCTCACATGCCCCAACATCATCATAAGATCCATCACGAGGTCCTACATCATCTCCAAAGTTACCATAAGCACTAGGCACTTCATTCACCTCATTTTCTCCCTTAAAACAGTAACTTTCAAATCTGCCCAAGTCTCGATCATGGCTATTTTCATAGCCTCCGCAATCTCCCTCAACTTCGTAGCCATAAAACCCTTCACTACAATCATAGTCTCCCATGTTGTAGTCACAATAATCCCCGGCTATCGAAGACATGTTCCCCTTATATCACCCTTTAAACCTACAAAATGAACAAACAAGATTAGTAGTAAAGCTCCTCACCAACACTCGTATACACTCACCTTTGTGATTCTCACAATTGGAGCGGCGAATATTGAAAGTTGCTTATACTCCGGTAGTCAATAGGATGTCAATTCTACTTGGCGGCCGGAATAGATTCTTGTTTGATCGACTCAAGACACGAAAATAAAATTCACTTACGAACTTGAAACAAAGAAGTTACTACGAGTTAAAAATGAGAAAAGCACACAAACAACGAAGACACGAAGAAACGGATTCAATAATTAATCTACAACTAAGTAGGTGATTACTAGTTGTTAATTAATTCTAGAATCAAGACATGAAACTAATGAAACAATAAGATGAAACTAAGAATCTAAAATTTTGAGCTCGGAAATATTGCGTGAACAGTAGCAGTGATGACATGGCAGTCACGTATTGGTTTCGGTCCCACACACTTTTGTTGTCCAATTTCAAGTCTTGGTCAATTTTTCAATTTGGACTTTGGTGGAATTTGTTTAAGGAGGGAAATTCAAACAAGTCTTGGAGCCCTTTTCAATTTCAAGTTTTCAAGACTTGACTTTATTGTACTTCTCCTTAAAACATGGATCCGTAAATCATGGAAAAGTGTTGGAAAGTGGTTGAGACTTGATTGATAGGTCTTTGTTGGTTGTAGGGTCTTTCAAGACTAACAAATAATACACCTTTTTCCTTTAACGTTTTGGATTTAGCATTCACTTTATCTTCAACAATATATGAAGGTGGTGATGAACATCAAGAACAACAACAACAACAACAAGAACTACAACAATAATCTTCAAGAACACCAACAATTTTTCACACGGCCAACTCCAATCCACAATAACAATATCTCCAACACTTGGCCAAGACAACTACAACTTCAACAAAATGGATTTCAATCCACCAATTAACAACAATATCACGTGGCCAAGCTTATAACAACAACAAGATGAAAACCACAAGGCCAAAACAGTCCACCACAATGGCCAAGCTTATGTTCACAACAACCTTTCAACAAGTTCAAGCTCAAGTTTAGATCTAGACTCAAAGTGTTAGTGGACCAGAAAACTAACACTAGGAACAACAAAACAAACAAGAACACTATTAGATCTAGACATACAACAACAAATCTCGGCCAAGACACAACAAGAACACGATTTTGGCCAAGAACACAAACACGGACAGATTGCTATTTTTTCTGGAAATTTCAGTTTTCCCTTTTTTTTTTTTTTTTTTTTAACAAGAAAGCCCAAGATTGATCTTGTAGGAACAAGATCAAGCCATGCTTTGATACCAAATGATACAAGAAATACAAGGGAAGCACGAAACAAACACTCAAAACAGCCCACAAGTTCAAGAGAACCGAGGACCCTTTGAATGACCCCTCTCGGATTCAAGATCTACAACAAGAACACAATGTAATGAGGTGATTAACACCTATTTTCAGCGGACAACACACTAGATTAACCACACGAGAATGAAGAACATGAAAAACAATAACAATATTATTAAGAAATAACAAACACACGGCTACAAGAAATTGTAGAGATAGATAGTGAGACATAAACTAATATAAGACCCAAGAACCCAAAGATATATTAAATCTAAGGACCCTTAGAACTTACGATAGCAACACCACACTCTTACGGTGACCACCAAGGGAATGAACTCGCCTCAAGATCTACCGTTTCCAAGCAAAGATCAATATTGGCTTTTCCAAGCCCTACGCTAAAGATGACTTTTCCAAGTCCTATAACTAAGGTGTTACACTCTCAAAAGAGAGAGAATATGTTTTCAATTCTTCATCCTCCAAAAATTACTGAAAATAAGACTAAGGGGACCTATTTATACTATATTACAAATGAAGACAAAAGACCACTTTGCCCTTAATGAGAGGGGCGGCCATGGTGTGTAAATACACCATGTGTAATGTCCAAAATACCCTTAATTAAGGCCCAAAAACCGTGAGTCCTCAACCTTAAATTCTCCAAGCAATCTTCCACACGCGAGATTGCTTTAAGTTATGCTCAAAACGGGTCCTCCATGCACGTTCTTGTTTTCTCGAGGTGACCAAGTCTTGAGTCTCTATATGTTGGCCTCCAAAAATGTCATCAAAAGATAAGAAGGCCATTTGTCCCGTATCACGACATCATCCGGTTCAAGTGTGGGTTGAACAAAGAGATCTCCACTCATTTGACCCTTCACCGGTTTGAAACCATTGACGGTATATTCCAAGCGGCCCTTGAGATTGAAAGGGAACTTAAGGAGAGATCATCCTTCAAGGCAAGGGTACAAACCCCCTCGGGTTGGCCCAAAAACAAGGACCAACCCGCCCCTACGAAGCTGCCCGAGTCCAAAACAGTCCCTAAATTCCCTCCGAAATCGGAGGCTCACAAATATCCCAACCCAAAGGGGTTCCAATGCTTCAAGTGCCAAGGTTGGGGGCATAAGGCCAATGAATGTCCGAACCGGCGCAATGTGATCCTACGAGAAGGGAAAGTGTACTACCTTGGTGAGGAGGTGGTTTCCGAAAGGGGGGAGGATGAGGCCGAGCCTCAAGATGGAGAGGGAGCTGAAAATGGGCCGAATGATGATGAAGTAGATGGTAGTGAAGATGTCTATCCACAAGAAGGGGAGTGTGTGGTTCCAAACTTTGTGGTTAGACGTGTCATGATTAGTAAGGCGATAGATGACCCGAGTCAAAGGGAAAATCTATTCCATACTAAGTGTCTTGTAAAGGGGAGTGTGTGTACCTTGGTGATTGATAGTGGTAGTTGTACAAATGTTGCGAGCCATGCTATGGTAAATTTCTTGAAGCTACCAACTACACTACACACTAGTCCTTACAAGCTACAATGGTTGAACGATTGTGGTGAATTAAAGGTCACAAGGCAATGTGTGATTCGGTTTAAGGTGGGAAACTACCACGATAAAGTGCTTTGTGACGTGATCCCAATGCAAGCATGTCACTTGTTGTTAGGTAGACCATGGCAATATGATAGGTCTACTAAACACGATGGGAGGTCCAACCGGTATACGCTTGAGAAGGATGGCCGAAAGGTCACACTTCATCTTTCACCCTCCCAAGTAAATGAGTGGCATCAAAAGATGAGAGAGTTGAAGGGAAAGGGGATGGAATCCGAAAAGGGAGAAAAGGGGGGGAATGCCGTAGGTGAGGAAGTAGGGACATCCGAGGCTTCCCCAACGACAAGGGAGATGGAAAACGTAGTGATGTTGGCTAGGAGGAAAGAACTCTTCGTGGACCATGATGAAAACAAGCCGATGTTACTTTTGGCCCATTGTTTTAATACTAACCCCACTAATTCTTCCATTTCCCCTTTGATTTCTTGTGTGTTGCAGGAGTATGAAGATGTATTTCCTCAAGAACTTCCGCAAGGATTGCCCCCACTTCGGGGAATTGAGCACCAAATTGATTTGGTGCCGGGTTCAATACTCCCAAACAAACCGGCCTATAGGAGCAATCCCATGGACACTAAGGAGCTTGAAAGACAAGTTGAGGAGATTCTCAACAAGGGATACATCAAGGAAAGCATGAGTCCGTGTGCTGTTCCGGTGCTTTTGGTACCGAAGAAGGACGGAACTTGGCGCATGTGCGTCGATTGTAGAGCCATCAACAAAATCACTATAAGGTATCGTCATCCAATCCCTAGACTAGATGATATGTTAGATGAGCTCCACGGATCCTGTTTGTTTTCTAAAGTGGACCTTAGGAGTGGCTATCACCAAATTCGCATGCAACCCGGTGATGAGTGGAAGACCGCATTCAAGACCAAATTCGGTCTATATGAGTGGCTGGTCATGCCCTTCGGCCTTACCAATGCTCCTAGCACCTTTATGAGGCTAATGAATCATGTAATGAAGCCTTATATTGGAAAGTTTGTGGTGGTTTACTTTGATGATGTGTTGGTATATAGTAAATCTATTGATGATCATGTAATGCATTTGAGATGTGTGTTTGATGTGCTCCGAAAGGAGAAGCTGTATGCCAACATGGAGAAGTGTTCTTTTGGTGTTGATAAGGTTATATTCTTGGGTTTTGTCGTGAGCTCAAGGGGTGTGGAAGTGGACGATTCCAAGATAGACTCTATTCGAAGTTGGCCGACCCCTAAAACTATTGGAGAAATCCGAAGTTTCCACGGGTTGGCAAGATTTTATAGGAGGTTTGTCAAAGGATTTAGTTCCATAGCAGCCCCCTTGACCGAGGTAATTAGGAAGGACGGACCCTTTAAATGGGGTGATGAGCAAGCTAGGGCTTTTGAGGCCTTGAAAGCTACGCTCATCTCGGCGCCTTTATTGCAATTGCCCGATTTTGATAAGATGTTTGAAGTAGAGTGTGATGCTAGTAAGGTTGGCATCGGGGCTGTTTTGATGCAAGAAGGTAAGCCCGTTGCTTATTTCAGTGAAAAGCTCAAAGGGGCAACTCTTAATTACTCAACTTATGATTTAGAGTTGTACGCCCTTGTTAGAGCTTTGGGAAATTGGCAACATTATTTGTGGCCTAAGGAGTTTGTGATACGAACGGATCATGAGTCGTTGAAACACCTTAAGAGCCAAGACAAGTTGAATAGGCGTCATGCTAAGTGGATTGAGTTCATCGAGACTTTCCCTTATGTAATTCATTATAAAAGAGGAAAGGAAAATGTTGTTGCCGATGCCTTGTCTAGGAAGCATGTGCTTGTTGCTACCTTGTCTTCGAAATTGATGGGTTTTGAGAGCTTGCGGTTGTTGTATCCCGAGGATCCTACCTTTGCTCCTATTTTTAGGGAATGTGAAGAGTGGGGAGTGGGGAACGGACATGATCATCAATAGATTTACTATACACCAACACATCATCAAAGTAAACCACCACAAACTTTCCAATATAAGGCTTCATTACATGATTCATTACCATCATAAAGGTGCTAGGAGCATTGGTAAGGCCGAAGGGCATGACCAGCCACTCATATAGACCGAATTTGGTCTTGAATGCGGTCTTCCACTCATCACCGGGTTGCATGCGAATTTGGTGATAGCCACTCCTAAGGTCCACTTTAGAAAACAAACAAGATCCGTGGAGCTCATCTAACATATCATCTAGTCTAAGGAATGGATGACGATACCTTATAGTGATTTTGTTGATGGCTCTACAATCGACGCACATGCGCCAAGTTCCGTCCTTCTTCGGTACCAAAAGCACCGGAACAGCACACGGACTTATGCTTTCCTTGATGTATCCCTTGTTGAGAAGCTCCTCAACTTGTCTTTCAAGCTCCTTAGTGTCCATGGGATTGCTCCTATAGGCCGGTTTGTTTGGAAGTTGTGAACCCGGCACCAAATCAATTTGGTGCTCAATTCCCCGAAGTGGGGGCAATCCTTGCGGAAGTTCTTGAGGAAATACATCTTCATACTCCTGCAACACACAAGAAATCAAAGGGGAAATGGAAGAATTAGTGGGGTTAGTATTAAAACAATGGGTCAAAAGTAACATCGGCTTGTTTTCATCATGGTCCATGAAGAGTTCTTTCCTCCTAGCCAACATCACTACGTTTTCCATCTCCCTTGTCGTTGGGACAGCCTCGGATGTCCCTACTTCCTCACCTACGGCATCCCCCCCCTTTTCTCCCTTTCCGGATTCCTTCCCCTTTCCCTTCAACTCTCTCATCTTTTGATGCCACTCATTTACTTGGGAGGGTGAAAGAGGATGAAGTGTGACCTTTCGGCCATCCTTCTCAAGCGTATACCGGTTGGACCTCCCATCGTGTTTAGTAGACCTATCATATTGCCATGGTCTACCTAACAACAAGTGACATGCCTGCATTGGGATTACGTCACAAAGCACTTCATCGTGGTAGTTTCCCACCTTAAACCGAATCACACATTGCCTAGTGACCTTTAATTCACCACAATCGTTCAACCATTGTAGCTTGTAAGGACTAGTGTGTAGTGTAGTTGGTAGCTTCAAGAAATTTACCATAGCATGGCTCGCAACATTTGTACAACTACCACTATCAATCACCAAGGTGCACACACTCCCCTTTACAAGACACTTAGTATGGAATAGATTTTCCTATTGACTCGGGTCATCTATCGCCTTACTAATCATGACACGTCTAACCACAAAGTTTGGAACCACACACTCCCCTTCTTGTGGATAGACATCTTCACTACCATCTACTTCATCATCATTCGGCCCATTTTCAGCTCCCTCTCCATCTTGAGGCTCGGCCTCATCCTCCCCCCTTTCGGAAACCACCTCCTCACCAAGGTAGTACACTTTCCCTTCTCGTAGGATCACATTGCGCCGGTTCGGACATTCATTGGCCTTATGCCCCCAACCTTGGCACTTGAAGCATTGGAACCCCTTTGGGTTGGGATATTTGTGAGCCTCCGGTTTCGGAGGGAATTTAGGGACTGTTTTGGACTCGGGCAGCTTCGTAGGGGCGGGTTGGTCCTTGTTTTTGGGCCAACCCGAGGGGGTTTGTACCCTTGCCTTGAAGGATGATCTCTCCTTAAGTTCTCTTTCAATCTCAAGGGCCGCTTGGAATATACCGTCAATGGTTTCAAACCGGTGAAGGGTCAAATGAGTGGAGATCTCTTTGTTCAACCCACACTTGAACCGGATGATGTCGTGACTGATTTGCTCCCCACGATGATCAAGTTTCAACATGAGTTATAGGAACTCGTCAAAATAGGCCATCACACTCTTGCCTCCTTGCCGCAAGCCATATAATCTAGCAAGCAACTCATGACGATATCTCTCGGGAAGGTATCGTTGTCTCATCAAATACCTCAACCGATACCAAGGTGGTGGCTGCCCATCAACTAATTCATTACCAAATCGTTTAACATACTCCCACCAAGTGTTAGCATAGCCCTCGAGGTGAGCTATAGCGTAGCAACTCTTCTTTTCTTCCGAGATGTCATTAACTTGGAAAACTTTGTCACAAGCCGATTCCCAAGTTAAGTAGGTCTCGGGGTCACTTTCACCCTTAAAGATGGGTAGGCTCAACTTGATGGTGTTGATGCCTACGTCTCTCTCTTGGTGTCGGTTTCCCCTATCTCCATACCCCCGGTATCTCCTAGGTTCTCCTCGACCCCCTCTTAACTCCTCCTCCCTCATATAAGCATCATCAAAGGCTCCATCTCCTTCATACTCCTCTCTACCGTATCCTTCAAAGTGGGCTGGTCGGCCTTGGCCGTTTTGATTCGGAGGATTTGGAATTTACGGTCTTTGGGTTAATGGAGCTTGGAATGGAGGGTTCGGATTTAGTGGAGGTACTTGGCGTCCAAATCCCTCTTGTGGAATTGGAGGGGCTTGGAAATGTAGTGGTCTAGTGGGGTCTCGGTTTGGAGGAAAATAGGTAGTTTGGCTTGCGGTATTTAGTGGAGCTTGGGGTGCATTTAGCATTTGGTGGACTGTTTCGGGGGTGATGGTTGCGGAGGAGGTCCTATCATGACCATTGGTAGATACATGTAGAGGAGTAGAAGGACGAGAGTTCCTTTGACTCTCCACTTGTTCTAATCTCCCACTAATAGTCGACACTTCCCCCTTTATTGCTGCCAAGTCCCCTCTCACGGCCCCAAATTCCGAATTCAACCTTTCAAGTGTCCGGGTAACGGCCTCAAGAGTGACCCTCATAGAATCAAGGGCATTAGTATCCACATTATGAGACGTAGCTCCTTCCATTGTCAAGGTATTATCCGCTTTAGTTCACCACAAGTTCGTGTTCCACAAGTGTTGTATAATTGGCTAGTAACCGTGAAATTTTTAAGGTATGAGTAAGCTCTTATCCGGAATGGATTCTTGTTTGAAGACTCAAAGAATTCTTGCCGGACTAGAGTCAAAAATCAGCAATTCATTCAAACGAATAAAAGTACTCAAATAATCGTTGACACGAACAAACGGTTCAAGGAACTAGTTGACAACCTAGTAGGAATGCACTAGTTTGTTAATTAGTTCTAGGACCAAGTAAGGGAAACCAAGGATCAACAATTAGCAACCAAAGAATATCCTAAGTTGAGCTTATAGTGACGTGGCAGCATGCAATGGTTCCACACGTTCTTCTTCTCCTTTTTTTTTTTTTTTTGTTAATATTCACACAACTTGTTATAGTTTGCAAAGTGTTTTTGGTGGGAAAAATAAAATCTTGTAGTATTTCACCCTTTTCAAACTCAAGAAAGTGAGGTTTGGTTGACTAATCCCACAAAACAAGGCTCCTTGAATTAGGGAAAAGTGATTGACAAGACTAGAGAAGGTGATGGGTGCAAGTCTTTCACAACAACTTTATAGCTTGTCTTACAACTTGAGCACACAACAAGATGAACAAGATGAACAAGTTCAAAAGATGAACACCTCAACAAACTTCATCAACTTCTTTAGCACATAAACACACAACCACTGATTTTTCTTTTGGTTATCAACAACACACAACTTTCGGCCACTTCAAGTCACTACAACAATGTTTAAGTTTTTCAAGCTCAACTTTTGGATCTAGATACCTTAGTGTTGGTGAGAAAGAAACCAACACTAGAAACTCACTAAACAAGCAAAATAACACCTAGATCTAAACATACAACATCATTCTCGGTTTCAACTTTTAATGGACAGATTTACAGAAATTCTTTTTGGTGTTGTTTGTTTAAGCCGTGAACTAGGCCAAGATGGGTTATGTTGGAACACAACCGGTCTCGCTTTGATACCAAATGATACGAAATCAAACCAACAACACCAAGAGCTTCAAGTAGGCTCGGATTTCAGTCCAACAACACAAGAACAACAAGTTTAAGTTTCGGTTTTTTAGTCCAACAACACAAGAACAACAAGATAGATAACAATGCTAGTGAATCGAAAAGAGCCCCACACGGCTTCACTAGACTTTAAGATAACAAAATTAACAACAACAACAAGATAAAGAAAGATAGATAACTTGACATATAACATTCAAGAAACTAAGAACCCTACATCAAGAGAGGACCCTAAGTCTAATGAATATAAACACCAAGTTCTTACGAGGACCAAGAGGCACTCAACGACCTCAAAACCCTTGTTTCTAGCCAAAGAGACAACACAAGTATCCCTCTACTTGTGAGATAATAGGGACGGCTTCTAAGAGTGGAAGAGAGACGAAATGTTTAGTGTTTTTATGTTACAAAATCAGCATTCCAAAAACTAAGGAATAACTCTCCAACATGTTCTATTTATACTACAAACAAAAGGGGTAAAATGACCCATCCGCCCTTGCTTCTTGTGCCAACCTTGAAGAGTAGTTTATTACACATTAAGACCTCTCTTCACACATAAAAATGTTTAGGTCCTTGGTTGGTTCAATCACCAACTCACACATGGCTATTTGCATGAACAAAGCTTGGAGTTCTTGTAATTCCCGAGCTTGGCTTCGTGTGAAAGGCCGTGTTCCTGTGGAGGCTGCCCCAACCGTATCAGGTTATGAAGTAAGAAAGGTAAAAAAGGGAAGAAAAGAATGTAATGTACGTCGTCCCACAAGTATATTATAAGTGTCTACTAGTACTACTTATACACTTGTATCTGATTTTTATTAAGCTCTTGTATCATGTGTTTTTACCTTCAGCCTTACATATTCAGTACATATCTTCGTACTGACGTCCCTCACTGAGGACCTGTATTTCATGCTGCATGCACAGGTGCTTCACCTAATACACCTCGCTAGTACGAGTGTAGGCTATTCAGTGACTATCGGTGAGCTCTAGGTTGATTCGGGGCTTTTCGAGTCTGTTCCATATATTTTGGTATTGTGCAATAGTCAAGAGTAGGGCGGGGGATTTTCTCGACCCTAACTGAATCTATGTATCTTTTAAAGGCTTTGTAGACTAATGTAAAGTTAAACATGGTAGTGTCTTGTCTTTTAGATATGGTGGCCCTAACGGCCAAGTATTATATATATAATTTTGTGCTTGCCTATGTTTGTCAGAACCTTTGGTTGTCATAGTTACATGCATAAGAAGTACAAGGTTATAGATTGGTTCTCTCAGGCCTTAAGAGAAGTCTCAAAAGACCACAATACCTCTAAGTTGAGGTGCCTTTGGAGTGTATCCAAGGCTGACTTGGAATAATTCAAGGTCCCTCTTATCATTTTAGCAAATACACTCCCTTTAATGAATGCACAATACTGTCACAAGCCTCCATCTTCATTAATGGCGCCTTATGTGTTTGGACTTAATGAATGGCGCCTTTTCAATGCTCTCAAAACCATGGGTTCATTCTTCAAGGCTTATGGTTCTCAGGTTAGCATCAAGGAAAGCATCCAAGCAACCTTCCACGCACGAGATTGCTTTATGTCTTGCTCAAAATGGGTCTTCCTTGCATATTCTTGTGCCCTCAAGGTGACCAAGTCTTGAGCTTTTAGGTTTCAGCCTCCAAACAATTCATCAAAAGCTAAGGCAGCCATCTGACTTGTATCAGGTATCAATAGGTGAGAGGTCACACATATTGAAGATGTTATGCACTTGGTATTCCGGAGGGAGGTCAAACTTGTATGCATTATCATTAATTCTTTCAAGAACTTAAAAAGGACCATCACCCCTCGACATCAACTTGGCCTTCCTTTAATTCTATGCCACACACGGCTTCCACAAGATTAATAGAGTAACAACAAAAAGATGATATGAGCCAAACAACCATCATAGCTTTTGATGACATCATTGAAAGCCAACACTTAGTGTAGGGTCCTTTCACATTGTAAGGGTTCTTGATACGGTTAGGACAGCCACACGGCCTTTCACATGAAGCCAAGCTCGGGAATTACAAAAACTCCAAGCTTTGTTCATGCAAATGGCCGCGTGTGAGTTGGTGATTGAACCAACCAAGGACTTAAACGTTTTTATGTGTGAAGAGGGGTCCTAATGTGTAATAAACTACTCTCCAAGGTTGGCACAAGAAGCAAGGGCGGATGAGTCATTTTACCCCTTTCCTTTTGTAGTATAAATAGAAGATGTGAGAGAGTTATTAGATAGTTTTTGAAATCTGATTTTTGTAACCTAAAATATCACAACATTTCCTCTCTCTTCCACTCTTGGAGCCGCCTCCAACATCTCACAAGTAGAGGAATACTTGTGTTGTATCTTTGGCTAGAAACAAGGGTTTTGAGGTCTTTGAGTGCCTCTTGGTCCTTGTAAGAACTTGGTGTTTACATTCTCTAGACTTAGGATCCTCTCTTGATGTTAGGGTTCTTAGTATCTTGAATGTTATATGTCAAGTTATCTATCTTTTCTTTATCTTGTTGTTGTTGTTGTTGTTAATTTTGTTATCTTTAAAGACTAGTGAAGCCGTGTGGGGCTATTTTCGATTCACTAGCATTCTTGTTCATCTATTTGCTCTCTTGTTGTGTGCTGAAAACTGAAAATTGAACTTGTTATTCTTGTGTTGTTGGACTGAAATCCGAACCTACTTGTAGCTCTTGGTGTTGTTGGTTTGATCTTGTATCATTTGGTATCAAAGCAAGACCGGTTGTGTTCCAACATAACCCATCTTGGGCTAGTTCACGGTCTAAACAAGCAATACCAAAGGGAAGTTCTGAAAAATCTGTCCATTAAAGGTTGAAAACCGAGAATGATGTTGCATGTCTAGACCTAGGCGTTATTTTGCTTGTTTAGTGAGTTTCTAGTGTTGGTTTCTTTCTCACCAACACTAAGGTGTCTAGATCCGAAAGTTGAGCTTGAAAACTTGAACATTGAGTAGTGACTTGAAGTGGCCGAAGGTTGTATGTTGTTGATGAGCAAAAGAAAAATCGGTGGTTATGTGTTATGTGCTAAAGAAGTTGATGAGGTTTGTTGAGGTGTTCATCTTTTGAACTTGTTCATCTTGTTCATCTTGTTGTGTGCTCAAGTTGTAAGACAAGTTATAAAGTTGTTGTGAAAGACTTGCACCCCTCACCCTCTAGTCTTGTCAATCACTTTTCCCTAATTCAAGGAGCCTTGTTTTGTGGGATTGGTCAACCAAACACCACTTTCTTGAGTTTGAAAAGGTTGAAAGACTACAAGATTTTATTTTTCCCACCAAAACATTTTGCAAACTATAACAAGTTGTGTGAATATTAACACAAAACAAAAAAAAAAAAAAAGATAAGAGGAACGGGTGGAACCATTGCATGCTGCCACGTCACTATAAGCTCAACTTAGGATATTCTTTGGTTGCAAATTGTTGATCCTTGGTTTCCCTTAATTGGTCCTAGAACTAATTAACAAACTAGTACATTCCTACTAGGTTGTCAACTAGTTCCTTGAACCGTTTGTTCGTGTCAACGATTATTTGAGTGCTTTTATTCGTTTGAATGAGTTGCTGATTTTTGATTCTAGTCCGGCAAGAATTCTTTGAGTCTTCAAACAAGAATCCATTCCGGATAAGAGCTCACTCATACCTTGAAAATTTCACGGTTACTAGCCAATTATACAACACTTGTGGAACACGAACTTGTGGTGAACTAAAGCGGATAATATCTTGACAATGGAAGGAGCTACGTCTCATAATGCGGATACTAATGCCCTTGATTCTATGAGGGTCACTCTTGAGGCCGTTACCCGGACACTTGAAAGGTTGAATTCTGAATTTGGGGCCGTGAGAGGGGACTTGGCAGCCATAAAGGGGGAAGTGTCGACTATTAGTGGGAGATTAGAACAAGTGGAGAGTCAAAGGAACTCTCGTCCTTCTACTCCTCTACACGTATCTACCAATGGTCATGATAGGACCTCCTCCGCAACCATCACCCCCGAAACAGTCCACCAAATGCTAAATGCACCCCAAGCTCCACTAAATACCGCAAGTCAAACTACCTATTTTCCTCCAAACCGAGACTCCACTAGACCACTACATTTCCAAGCCCCTCCAATTCCCCAAGAGGGATTTGGACGACAAGTACCTCCACTAAATCCGAACCTTCCATTCCAAGCTCCATTAACCCAAAGACCGCAAATTCCAAATCCTCCGACTCAAAACGGCCAAGGCCGACCAGCCCACTTTGAAGGATACGGTAGAGGGGAGTATGAAGGAGATGGAGCCTTTGATGATGCTTATATGAGGGAGGAGGAGTTAAGAGGGGGTCGAGGAGAACCTAGGAGATACCGGGGGTATGGAGATAGGGGAAACCGACACCAAGAGAGAGACGTAGGCATCAACACCATCAAGTTGAGCCTACCCATCTTTAAGGGTGAAAGTGATCCCGAGGCCTACTTAACTTGGGAATCGGCTTGTGACAAAGTTTTCCAAGTTAATGACATCTCGGACGAAAAGAAGAGTTGCTACGCTATAGCTCACCTCGAGGGCTATGCTAACACTTGGTGGGAGTATGTTAAACGATTTGGTAATGAATTAGTCGATGGGCAGCCACCACCTTGGTTTCGGTTGAGGTATTTGATGAGACAACGATACCTTCCCGAGAGATATCGTCATGAGTTGCTTGCTAGGTTATATGGCTTGCGGCAAGGGGGCAAGAGTGTGATGGCCTATTTTGACGAGTTCCAACAACTCATGTTGAAACTTGATCATCGTGGGGAGCAAATCAGTCATGACATCATCCGGTTCAAGTGTGGGTTGAACAAAGAGATCTCCACTCATTTGACCCTTCATCGGTTTGAAACCATCGACGGTATATTCCAAGCGGCCCTAGAGATTGAAAGGGAACTTAAGGAGAGATCATCCTTCAAGGCAAGGGTACAAGCTCCCTCGGGTTGGCCCAAAAACAAGGACCAACCCGCCCCTACGAAGCTGCCCGAGTCCAAAACAGTCCACTACGAGTCCAAAACAGTCCCTAAATTCCCTCCGAAACCGGAGGCTCACAAATATCCCAACCCAAAGGGATTCCAATGCTTCAAGTGCCAAGGTTGGGGGCATAAGGCCAATGAATGTCCGAACCGGCGCAATGTGATCCTACGAGAAGGGAAAGTGTACTACCTTGGTGAGGAGGTGGTTTCCGAAAGGGGGGAGGATGAGGCCGAGCCTCAAGATGGAGAGGAAGCTGAAAATGGGCCGAATGATGATGAATTAGATGGTAGTGAAGATGCCTATCCACAAGAAGGGGAGTGTGTGGTTCCTAACTTTGTGGTTAGACGTGTCATGATTAGTAAGGCGATAGATGACCCGAGTCAAAGGGAAAATCTATTCCATACTAAGTGTCTTGAAAAGGGGAGTGTGTGCACCTTGGTGATTGATAGTGGTAGTTGTACGAATGTTGCGAGCCAAGCTATGGTAAATTTCTTGAAGCTGCCAACTACACCACACACTAGTCCTTACAAGCTACAATGGTTGAACGATTGTGGTGAATTAAGGGTTGCAAGGCAATGTGTGATTCGGTTTAAGGTAGGAAACTACCACGATGAAGTGCTTTGTGACGTGATCCCAATGCAAGCATGTCACTTGTTGTTAGGTAGACCATGGCAATATGATAGGTCTACTAAACACGATGGGAGGTCCAACCGGTATACGCTTGAGAAGGATGGCCGAAAGGTCACACTTCACCCTCTTTCACCCTCCCAAGTACATGAGTGGCATCAAAAGATGAGAGAGTTAAAAGGAAAGGGAAAGGAAACCGGGAAAGGAGAAAAGGGGGGGGATGCCGTAGGTGAGGAAGTAGGGCCATCCGAATCTGTCCCAACCACAAAGGAGATGGAAAACGTAGTGATGTTGGCTAGGAGGAAAGAACTCTTCGTGGACCATGATGAAAACAAGCCGATGTTACTGTTGGCCCATTGTTTTAATACTAACCCCACTAATTCTTCCATTTCCCCTTTGATTTCTTGTGCGTTGCAGGAGTATGAAGATGTATTTCCTCAAGAACTTCCGCAAGGATTGCCCCCACTTCGGGGAATTGAGCACCAAATTGATTTGGTGCCGGGTTCACAACTTCCAAACAAACCGGCCTATAGGAGCAATCCCATGGACACTAAGGAGCTTGAGAGGCAAGTTGAGGAGCTTCTCAACAAGGGATACATCAAGGAAAGCATGAGTCCGTGTGCTGTTCCGGTGCTTTTGGTACCAAAGAAGGACGGAACTTGGCGCATGTGCGTCGATTGTAGAGCCATCAACAAAATCACTATAAGGTATCGTCATCCAATTCCTAGACTAGATGATATGTTAGATGAGCTCCACGGATCTTGTTTGTTTTCTAAAGTGGACCTTAGGAGCGGCTATCACCAAATTCGCATGCAACCCGGTGATGAGTGGAAGACCGCATTCAAGACCAAATTCGGTCTATATGAGTGGCTGGTCATGCCCTTCGGCCTTACCAATGCTCCTAGCACATTTATGAGGCTAATGAATCATGTAATGAAGCCTTATATTGGAAAGTTTGTGGTGGTTTACTTTGATGATGTGTTGGTGTATAGTAAATCTATTAATGATCATGTAATGCATTTGAGATGTGTGTTTGATGTGCTCCGAAAGGAGAAGCTGTATGCCAACATGGAGAAGTGTTCTTTTGGTGTTGATAAAGTTATATTCTTGGGTTTTGTCGTGAGCTCACGGGGTGTGGAAGTGGACGATTCCAAGATAGACTCTATCCGAAGTTGGCCGACCCCTATAACTATTGGAGAAATCCGAAGTTTCCACGGGTTGGCAAGCTTTTATAGGAGGTTTGTCAAAGGATTTAGTTCCATAGCAGCCCCCTTGACCGAGGTAATTAGAAAGGACGGACCCTTTAAATGGGGTGATGAGCAAGCTAGGGCTTTTGAGGCCTTGAAAGCTACGCTCATCTCGGCGCCTTTATTGCAATTGCCCGATTTTGATAAGATGTTTGAAATAGAGTGTGATGCTAGTAAAGTTGGTATCGGGGCTGTTTTGATGCAAGAAGGTAAGCCCGTTGCTTATTTCAGTGAAAAGCTCAAAGGGGCAACTCTTAATTACTCAACTTATGATTTGGAGTTGTACGCCCTTGTTAGAGCTTTGGGAAATTGGCAACATTATTTGTGGCCTAAGGAGTTTGTGATACGAACGGATCATGAGTCGTTGAAACACCTTAAGAGCCAAGACAAGTTGAATAGGCGTCATGCTAAGTGGATTGAGTTCATCGAGACTTTCCCTTATGTAATTCATTACAAAAGGGGAAAGGAAAATGTTGTTGCCGATGCCTTGTCTAGGAAGCATGTGCTTGTTGCTACCTTGTCTTCGAAATTGATGGGTTTTGAGAGCTTGCGGTTGTTGTATCCCGAGGATCCTACCTTTGCTCCTATTTTTAGGGAATGCGAAGAGTGGGGAAGGGACCGTTGGCTCAAGGAGAATAACCATTCCTCCTACTCTCGGTTCGATGGGTATTTGTTCAAAGGGAGGAGGTTGTGTGTTCCTTCTAGTTCTTGGAGGGAATTATTTGTAAGGGAGGCCCATGACGGAGGCCTCATGGGTCACTTTGGGGTAGACAAGACCCTCGGAATCTTAGAGGAGAACTTCTATTGGCCCAAAATGCGCAAAGACGTCACTAAAATTTGTAGTCAATGCGTGGCCTGCCGGAGTGCGAAATCTCGTCTCTTACCCCAAGGATTATACACCCCACTCCCTACTCCCCTTAGGCCTTGGTTGGACATCTCGATGGATTTTGTTTTGGGGCTGCCAAGGACTAGAAAGGGCCGAGATAGCATTTTTGTTATTGTTGATAGATTCTCTAAAATGGCTCATTTTATTCCATGTACTAAAACCGAGGATGCTAGTAGTGTAGCTTCATTATTTGTTGAACATGTTGTCAAGCTTCACGGGGTACCGAGGACTATTGTGAGCGATAGGGACTCCAAGTTCCTAAGTCTCTTTTGGAAGTCCATGTGGGGTAGGCTTGGAACGAAGTTACTTTTCTCCACGTCTTGCCACCCACAAACCGATGGCCAAACGGAGGTAGTAAATAGAACCTTAGGGTCTATGCTACGTTCTATGGTTAAAGGTAAACTGACTTCATGGGAAGATCACCTACCCTTAGTGGAATTTGCCTACAACCGGGTAATACATTCGAGCACGGGAATGACTCCCTTTGAATGTGTTTACGGCCTGAATCCCCTTACCCCTTTAGATCTCACTCCTTTGTCTAGTGATCTCATGACCAGCTTAGATGGAAACAAAAGAGCCGAGGCAATGAAGAAAATGCATGAGACGGTGCGGATCAAGCTTGAAAAGAAGAATCAAGAGATTGCCAAAAGGGCAAACAAAGGGAGAAGAAGGCTTGTGCTTGAACCCGGAGATTGGGTGTGGGTGCATCTTCGAAAAGACCGGTTTCCAGCTCATAGGAAGTCCAAATTGCTGCCAAGGGGTGATGGTCCTTTCCAAGTACTTGAGAGGATCAATGACAACGCCTACAAGATTGACCTTCCACCGGAATATCAAGTGCACAACACTTTCAACGTTGGTGATCTCTCCCTCGTGGATGCGGTTGAAGATGACCAAATGCTGAATTTGAGGCCAAATTCCTCTCAAGATGGAGAGGATGATACGGTTAGGACAGCCACACGGCCTTTCACACGAAGCCAAGCTCGGGAATTACAAAAACTCCAAGCTTTGTTCATGCAAATGGCCGCGTGTGAGTTGGTGATTGAACCAACCAAGGACTTAAACGTTTTTATGTGTGAAGAGGGGTCCTAATGTGTAATAAACTACTCTCCAAGGTTGGCACAAGAAGCAAGGGCGGATGAGTCATTTTACCCCTTTCCTTTTGTTGTATAAATAGAAGATGTGAGAGAGTTATTAGATAGTTTTTGAAATCTGATTTTTGTAACCTAAAATATCACAACATTTCCTCTCTCTTCCACTCTTGGAGCCGCCTCCAACATCTCACAAGTAGAGGAATACTTGTGTTGTATCTTTGGCTAGAAACAAGGGTTTTGAGGTCTTTGAGTGCCTCTTGGTCCTTGTAAGAACTTGGTGTTTACATTCTCTAGACTTAGGGTCCTCTCTTGATGTTAGGGTTCTTAGTATCTTGAATGTTATATGTCAAGTTATCTATCTTTTCTTTATCTTGTTGTTGTTGTTGTTGTTAATTTTGTTATCTTTAAAGACTAGTGAAGCCGTGTGGGGCTATTTTCGATTCACTAGCATTCTTGTTCATCTATTTGCTCTCTTGTTGTGTGCTGAAAACTGAAAATTGAACTTGTTATTCTTGTGTTGTTGGACTGAAATCCGAACCTACTTGTAGCTCTTGGTGTTGTTGGTTTGATCTTGTATCAGTTCTTAGATTCTTGAATATTGTATGTCAAGTTACTAGCACCCATTTTGTAATCTTGTAGTTTGTATGTTTACATAGTGAAGCCGTGTGGGTCTCTTTTGATTGACTATTATTGTTATCTTCTTGTTGTTGTTCATCTTGAAGTCTAGTGAAGCCGTGTGTAGCGTATTTTGATTCACTAGCATTATTGTTGATATCTTGTTGTTCTTGTTGTTGCTTGTTTCTTGTGTTGTGAACTTGATCTTGTATCATTTGGTATCAAAGCTCAAGGCTTGGTTTTGTGAGATCTTACCAAAGTTAGAAACATTGTGTTGTGTTGACTTGGCCAAGAGTTTTGTGACTAGATCTAGTAGTCGTTTTATTTGTTCAGTCTGTTTCTAGTGTTGGTTTCTTTCTCACCAACACTAAAAATGTCTATATCTAAATTTGAGCTTATATTGACCAGTGTTGTGGTGACTTAAAGATGTTGTACCTTGTTGTTGATGATTAGTGGTGTTGTGTTGTGTTCTTGAAGAAGTTGTTATTGTGTTATTGAAGGTTGTTGTGGTGTTCATCTTGTTCTTCATCTATTCTTACAACTTAAGACAACAAAAAGTGTAAAATGGATTCCAAAAAGGTGAAGCAAAGTTGTAAAGCTTGTGATAGCCAAATGACTATGAACACACGAAAATGGACTTACAAGATGCAAATTCCAGCAACTAAACAAAGAGAAAACCACACATAGAATGGAGATGAAGAAGAAGATTACTTGAAATTGAAAGATAGATAGAAAGACTCTTACTCTTATTAAGTGATTAGCACTAGAAGACGTTTCAAATCTTCAAACACACTTCACAAACAAGAGTTCAAACCTTCCTCTTAGGTGGCCCAAAGGAATCACTCTTCCTCAAGCACACCTTTCTTGCCAAATTATCCAAGATAAGTGAAACCCTAACTTCAATTGTCAAAGACCCAATTTTTGGATTCTACACTATCAACTACAAGACTAAAGATACAAAATATGAGTAAGTTTAATGTCATTCAAATATAATGAGAAAAGTGAAGAAATGGTCTATTTATACTATTACATGGTAAATGAAAAAATTACCCTTAATGAGGGCTTAGATAGAGGCGCCTATGGAGTTTTAATATGAAGTGTCAAATGTCTTCCTTGCCCTTCACTTCAGGTGCCTATGGAATGCACAAGTTCCCCTCTGATACGGGTACGACCACGAGGATGCATGTTTGTGAGATGTATTGAACCCAAGACTTGGAGTGTGAAAGTGAAGTGCAAATTAGGACTTAAAAAGGGTCCAAAACCGTCCATATAATGCTCCAAGGGCACCCACTTGAAGACTTGAGACTAAGGGGTCATTTTGGACATTTCACACCTTGTTTGTAAACTAGATAAGGAACCTTTTAGGTCATTTGTTAGGAGACTTTGCTGAATATGGATGTTGTATAACACTTAGAAACATTTCCTCTCTAAGAAGAGAAGACCACAAATCTGAAACTTGTAACTAGGGAAATCAACTTGAGTGTGGAATCACTTGTGTTGGATTCAAGCTTGGAAACGTTGGATGCTTGGGAGATCGAGGTCACTCTTGTACCAACGTAAGAGATAGGATTGTGTTGTGTGTAGTATTAAAGTTCCAAGAGTGTAACAAGTCTTGGGTTGTTAATATTATTCCCTCATTTGGTCTATCTACCTATCTTTATCCTATTTTACTTTGTAGATTCATAGTGGACTGTTTTTGTGACTTGTTGAATCCGAATTTTGTAACCATTGTGTTCATCTTGTTCATCTTATATTGTGGCTGTTTTGGTGTTGAAAACACACCTCTTTATCTTGTTATTGTGTTGTTTATAGCGAATCCGAGAGTGGTCTTCAAAAGGGTCCTCGAATCCTTAAGATTAGTGGACTGTTTTGGAGTTGTTGATGCAAAATCAAACCAACAACAACAAGAGCTTCAAGTAGGCTCGGATTTCAGCCCAACAACACAAGAACAACAAGGTAGATAACAATGCTAGTGAATCGAAAAGAGCCCCACACGGCTTCACTAGACTTAAGATACAAAATCAGCAACAACAACAAGATAAAGAAAGATAGATAACTTGTCATATAACATTCAAGAAACTAAGAACCCTAACATCAAGAGAGGACCCTAAGTCTAATGAATATAAACACCAAGTTCTTACGAGGACCAAGAGGCACTCAACGACCTCAAAACCCTTGTTTCTAGCCAAAGAGACAACACAAGCATCCCTCTACTTGTGAGATAATAGGGGCGGCTTCTAAGAGTGAGAGAGAGAGTGAAATGTTTAGTGTTTAGGTTACAAAAATCAGCATTCCAAAAACTACTAAATAATTCTCTAACATGTGCTATTTATACTACAAACAAAAAGGGTAAAATGACCCATCCGCCCTTGCTTCTTGTGCCAAACTTGAAGAGTAGTTTATTACACATTAAGACCTCTCTTCACACATAAAAACGTTTAGGTCCTTGGTTGGTTCAATCACCAATTCACACACGACCATTTGCATGAACAAGGCTTGGAGTTCTTGTAATTCCCGAGCTTGGCTCCGTGTGAAAGGCCGTGTACCTGTGGAGGCTGCCCCAACCGTATCATCCTCTCCATCTTGAGAGGAATTTGACCTCAAATTCAGCATTTGGTCATCTTCAACCGCATCCACGAGGGAGAGATCACCAACTTTGAAAGTGTTGTGCACTTGATATTCCGGTGGAAGGTCAATCTTGTAGGCGTTGTCATTGATTCTCTCAAGTACTTGGAAAGGGCCATCACCCCTTGGCAGCAATTTGGACTTCCTTTGAGCCGGAAACCGATCCTTTCGAAGATGCACCCACACCCAATCTCCGGGTTCAAGCACAAGCCTTCTTCTCCCTTTGTTTACCCTTTTTGCAACCTCTTGGTTCTTCTTTTCAAGCTTGACCCGCACCGTCTCATGCATTTTCTTCATTGCCTCGGCTCTTTTATTTCCATCTAAGCTGGTCATGAGATCACTAGACAAAGGAGTGAGATCTAAAGGGGTAAGGGGATTCAGGCCGTAAACACATTCAAAGGGAGTCATTCCCGTGCTCGAATGTATTACCCGGTTGTATGCAAATTCCACCAAGGGTAGGTGATCTTCCCATGAAGTCAGCTTACCTTTAACCATAGAACGTAGCATAGACCCTAAGGTTCTATTTACTACCTCCGTTTGGCCATCGGTTTGTGGGTGGCAAGACGTGGAGAAAAGTAACTTCGTCCCAAGCCTACCCCACATGGACTTCCAAAAGAGACTTAGGAACTTGGAGTCCCTATCGCTCACAATAGTCCTCGGTACCCCGTGAAGCTTTACAACATGTTCAACAAATAACGAAGCTACACTACAAGCATCCTCGGTTTTAGCACATGGAATAAAATGAGTCATTTTAGAGAATCTATCAACAATAACAAAAATGCTATCTCGGCCCTTTCTAGTCCTTGGCAGCCCCAAAACAAAATCCATCGAAATGTCCAACCAAGGTCTAAGGGGAGCAGGGAGTGGGGTGTATAATCCTTGAGGTAGGAGACGAGATTTCGCACTCCGACAGGCCACGCATTGACTACAAATTTTAGCGATGTCTTTGCGCATTTTGGGCCAATAGAAGTTCTCCTCTAAGATTCCGAGGGTCTTGTCTACCCCAAAGTGCCCCATGAGGCCTCCGTCATGGGCCTCCCTCACAAATAATTCCCTCCAAGAACTAGAAGGAACACACAACCTCCTCCCTTTGAACAAATACCCATCGAACCGAGAGTAGGAGGAATGGTCATTCTCCTTAAGCCAACGGTCCCTTCCCCACTCTTCACATTCCCTAAAAATAGGAGCAAAGGTAGGATCCTCGGGATACAACAACCGCAAGCTCTCAAATCCCATCAATTTCGAAGACAAGGTAGCAACAAGCACATGCTTCCTAGACAAGGCATCGGCAACAACATTTTCCTTTCCTCTTTTGTAATGAATTACATAAGGGAAAGTCTCGATGAACTCAATCCACTTAGCATGACGCCTATTCAACTTGTCTTGGCTCTTAAGGTGTTTCATCGACTCATGATCCGTTCGTATCACAAACTCCTTAGGCCATAAATAATGTTGCCAATTTCCCAAAGCTCTAACAAGGGCGTACAACTCCAAATCATAAGTTGAGTAATTAAGAGTTGCCCCCTTGAGCTTTTCACTGAAATAAGCAACGGGCTTACCTTCTTGCATCAAAACAGCCCCGATGCCAACCTTACTAGCATCACACTCTACTTCAAACATCTTATCAAAATCGGGCAATTGCAATAAAGGCGCCGAGATGAGCGTAGCTTTCAAGGCCTCAAAAGCCCTAGCTTGCTCATCACCCCATTTAAAAGGTCCGTCCTTCCTAATTACCTCGGTCAAGGGGGCTGCTATGGAACTAAATCCTTTGACAAACCTCCTATAAAAGCTTGCCAACCCGTGGAAACTTCGGATTTCTCCAATAGTTTTAGGGGTCGGCCAACTTCGAATAGAGTCTATCTTGGAATCGTCCACTTCCACACCCCTTGAGCTCACGAAAAAACCCAAGAATATAACCTTATCAACACCAAAAGAACACTTCTCCATGTTGGCATACAGCTTCTCCTTTCGGAGCACATCAAACACACATCTCAAATGCATTACATGATCATCAATAGATTTACTATATACCAACACATCATCAAAGTAAACCACCACAAACTTTCCAATATAAGGCTTCATTACATGATTCATTAGCCTCATAAAGGTGCTAGGAGCATTGGTAAGGCCAAAGGGCATGACCAGCCACTCATATAGACCGAATTTGGTCTTGAATGCGGTCTTCCACTCATCACCGGGTTGCATGCGAATTTGGTGATAGCCACTCCTAAGGTCCACTTTAGAAAACAAACAAGATCCGTGGATCTCATCTAACATATCATCTAGTCTAGGGATTGGATGACGATACCTTATAGTGATTTTGTTGATGGCTCTACAATCGACGCACATGCGCCAAGTTCCGTCCTTCTTCGGTACCAAAAGCACCGGAACAGCACACGGACTCATGCTTTCCTTGATGTATCCCTTGTTGAGAAGCTCCTCAACTTGTCTTTCAAGCTCCTTAGTGTCCATGGGATTGCTCCTATAGGCCGGTTTGTTTGGAAGTTGTGAACCCGGCACCAAATCAATTTGGTGCTCAATTCCCCGAAGTGGGGGCAATCTGATACAAGAAATACAAGGGAAGCACGAAACAACTCCAAAACAGTCCACTTAATCTTAAGGATTTGAGGACCAAGATGGAGACCACTCCCGGATTCGCTACCAACAACAAGAATACAAGATACAAGGGTGTATTTCAACACCAAAACAGCTACAAAACGTGATGAACAAGATGTACAACAACAATACAAGTTTCGGATCCAACGAAGGCCCAAAACAGTCCACTACAACAACACATACACGATTGCATGAAAAACAAAGATAGATAGTGAGACCAAGATTATTACAAGATTAAGAACTAAAGAGTATATTAAACTCAAAAACACCTAATGAATGTAACAATCAAAACCACACTCTTACGGTGACCACCAAGGGAACGAACTCGCCTCAAGATCTACCGTTTCCAAGCAAAGAACAATGTTAGCTTTTCCAAGCCCTATACTAGAATTACACTAAGTTGGTCTTCTCTCAAGAGAGAGGATTTTAAGAGTCTCAAAATCTCATTTTTTCATCAACTAAAAACTAAGTGAAAATAAGACTAAGGGGCCTATTTATAGTGTATTACAAAAGAAGACAAAAAGACCATATTACCCTTAATGAGAGGGGCGGCCTTGGTGTGTTGGAAGACAATATGAATTGTCCAAAATGACCCTTAGGCTAAGTGACCGAAATGCCCTTAGTAAAGGCACCAAAACCGTGAACCAACAAAGATGGTCCAAATTCGAGAGTCCTTAAGTCTTCAAGGCTCCAATCAATCTTCCACACTTGGGTTTGGTCAATGGTAGGCTAAAAACATCCCCTCCAAGTATGATCCCATGCCCTCCATGTGACCAAAGCTTGATTCTTCACATTGTGACTTCGAATGATGTCGTCAAAAGCTAAGGCGGTCATTATTCTTATATCACAATCCTTGTGGAAGTTCTTGAGGAAATACATCTTCATACTCCTGCAACACACAAGAAATCAAAGGGGAAATGGAAGAATTAGTGGGGTTAGTATTAAAACAATGGGCCAAAAGTAACATCGGCTTGTTTTCATCATGGTCCACGAAGAGTTCTTTCCTCCTAGCCAACATCACTACGTTTTCCATCTCCCTCGTCGTTGGGACAGCCTCGGATATCCCTACTTCCTCACCTACGGCATTCCCCCCCCTTTCTCCCTTTTCGGATTCCTTCCCCTTTCCCTTCAACTCTCTCATCTTTTGATGCCACTCATTTACTTGGGAGGGTGAAAGAGGATGAAGTGTGACCTTTCGGCCATCCCTCTCAAGCGTATACCGGTTGGACCTCCCATCGTGTTTAGTAGACCTATCATATTGCCATGGTCTACCTAACAACAAGTGACATGCTTGCATTGGGATCACGTCACAAAGCACTTCATCGTGGTAGTTTCCCACCTTAAACCGAACCACACATTGCCTTGTGACCTTTAATTCACCACAATCGTTCAACCATTGTAGCTTGTAAGGACTAGTGTGTAGTGTAGTTGGTAGCTTCAAGAAATTTACCATAGCATGGCTCGCAACATTTGTACGACTACCACTATCAATCACCAAGGTGCACACACTCCCCTTTACAAGACACTTAGTATGGAATAGATTTTCCCTTTGACTCGGGTCATCTATCGCCTTACTAATCATGACACGTCTAACCACAAAGTTTGGAACCACACACTCCCCTTCTTGTGGATAGACATCTTCACTACCATCTACTTCATCATCATTCGGCCCATTTTCAGCTCCCTCTCCATCTTGAGGCTCGGCCTCATCCTCCCCCCTTTCGGAAACCACCTCCTCACCAAGGTAGTACACTTTCCCTTCTCGTAGGATCACATTGTGCCGGTTCGGACATTCATTGGCCTTATGCCCCCAACCTTGGCACTTGAAGCATTGGAACCCCTTTGGGTTGGGATATTTGTGAGCCTCCGGTTTCGGAGGGAATTTAGGGATTGTTTTGGACTCGGGCAGCTTCGTAGGGGCGGGTTGGTCCTTGTTTTTGGGCCAACCCGAGGGGTTTTGTACCCTTGCCTTGAAGGATGATCTCTCCTTAAGTTCCCTTTCAATCTCAAGGGCCGCTTGGAATGCACCATCAATGGTTTCAAACCGGTGAAGGGTCAAATGAGTGGAGATCTCTTTGTTCAACCCACACTTGAACCGGATGATGTCGTGACTGATTTGCTCCCCACGATGATCAAGTTTCAACATGAGTTGTTGGAACTCATCAAAATAGGCCATCACGCTCTTGCCCCCTTGCCGCAAGCCATATAATCTAGCAAGCAACTCATGACGATATCTCTCGGGAAGGTATCGTTGTCTCATCAAATACCTCAACCGAAACCAAGGTGGTGGCTGCCCATCAACTAATTCATTACCAAATCATTTAACATACTCCCACCAAGTGTTATCATAGCCCTCGAGGTGAGCTATAGCGTAGCAACTCTTCTTTTCTTCCGAGATGTCAACTTGGAAAACTTTGTCACAAGCCGATTCCCAAGTTAAGTAGGTCTCGGGGTCACTTTCACCCTTAAAGATGGGTAGGCTCAACTTGATGGTGTTGATGCCTACGTCTCTCTCTTGGTGCCGGTTTCCCCTATCTCCATACCCCCGGTATCTCCTAGGTTCTCCTCGACCCCCTCTTAACTCCTCCTCCCTCATATAAGCATCATCAAAGGCTCCATCTCCTTCATACTCCTCTCTACCGTATCTTTCAAAGTGGGCTGGTCGGCCTTGGCCGTTTTGATTCGGAGGATTTGGAATTTGCGGTCTTTGGGTTAATGGAGCTTGGAATGGAGGGTTCGGATTTAGTGGAGGTACTTGGCGTCCAAATCCCTCTTGTGGAATTGGAGGGGCTTGGAAATGTAGTGGTCTAGTGGGGTCTCGGTTTGGAGGAAAATAGGTAGTTTGGCTTGCGGTATTTAGTGGAGCTTGGGGTGCATTTAGCATTTGGTGGACTGTTTCGGGGGTGATGGTTGCGGAGGAGGTCCTATCATGACCATTGGTAGATACATGTAGAGGAGTAGAAGGACGAGAGTCCTTTGACTCTCCACTTGTTCTAATCTCCCACTAATAGTCGACACTTCCCCCTTTATTGCTGCCAAGTCCCCTCTCACGGCCCCAAATTCCGAATTCAACCTTTCAAGTGTCCGGGTAACGGCCTCAAGAGTGACCCTTATAGAATCAAGGGCATTAGTATCCACATTATGAGACGTAGCTCCTTCCATTGTCAAGATATTATCCGCCTTAGTTCACCACAAGTTCGTGTTCCACAAGTATTGTATAATTGGCTAGTAACCGTGAAATCTTAAGGTATGAGTAAGCTCTTATCCGGAATGGATTCTTGTTTGAAGACTCAAAGAATTCTTGCCGGACTAGAGTCAAAAATCAGCAATTCATTCAAACGAATAAAAGCACTCAAATAATCGTTGACACGAACAAACGGTTCAAGGAACTAGTTGACAACCTAGTAGGAATGTACTAGTTTGTTAATTAGTTCTAGGACCAAGTAAGGGAAACCAAGGATCAACAATTAGCAACCAAAGAATATCCTAAGTTGAGCTTATAGTGACGTGGCAGCATGCAATGGTTCCACACGTCCTTCTTCTCTCTTCTTTTTTTTTTTTGTTAATATTCACACAACTTGTTATAGTTTGCAAAGTGTTTTGGTGGGAAAAATAAAATCTTTTAGTATTTCACCTCTTTTCAAATTCAAGAAAGTGAGGTTTGGTTGACTAATCCCACAAAACAAGGCTCCTTGAATTAGGGAAAAGTGATTGACAAGACTAGAAGGTGATGGGTGCAAGTCTTTCACAACAACTTTATAGCTTGTCTACAACTTGAGCACAACAACAAGATGAACAAGATGAACAAGTTCAAAAGATGAACACCTCAACAAACTTCATCAACTTCTTTAGCACATAAACACACAACCACCGATTTTTCTTTTGGTTTCAACAACACACAACTTTCGGCCACTTCAAGTCACTACACAATGTTCAAGTTTTCAAGCTCAACTTTTGGATCTAGACACCTTAGTGTTGGTAAGAAAGAAACCAACACTAGAAACTCACTAAACAAGCAAAATAACACCAAGATCTAAACATACAACATCATTCTTGGTTTCAACTTTTAATGGACAGATTTCAGAAATTCTTTTTGGTGTTGTTTGGTTAAGCCGTGAACTAGCCCAAGATGGGTTATATTGGAACACAACCGGTCAAGCTTTGATACCAAATGATGCAAAATCAAACCAACAACAACAAGAGCTTCAAGTAGGCTCGGATTTCAGCCCAACAACACAAGAACAACAAGGTAGATAACAATGCTAGTGAATCGAAAAGAGCCCCACACGGCTTCACTAGACTTAAGATACAAAATCAGCAACAACAACAAGATAAAGAAAGATAGATAACTTGACATATAACATTCAAGAAACTAAGAACCCTAACATCAAGAGAGGACCCTAAGTCTAATGAATATAAACACCAAGTTCTTACGAGGACCAAGAGGCACTCAACGACCTCAAAACCCTTGTTTCTAGCCAAAGAGACAACACAAGCATCCCTCTACTTGTGAGATAATAGGGGCGGCTTCTAAGAGTGAGAGAGAGAGTGAAATGTTTAGTGTTTAGGTTACAAAAATCAGCATTCCAAAAACTACTAAATAACTCTCTAACATGTGCTATTTATACTACAAACAAAAAGGGTAAAATGACCCATCCGCCCTTGCTTCTTGTGCCAACCTTGAAGAGTAGTTTATTACACATTAAGACCTCCCTTCACACATAAAAACGTTTAGGTCCTTGGTTGGTTCAATCACCAATTCACACACGGCCATTTGCATGAACAAGGCTTGGAGTTCTTATAATTCCCGAGCTTGGCTCCGTGTGAAAGGCCGTGTACCTGTGGAGGCTGCCCCAACCGTATCAGTTGTTTTGTGTTCTCTTGTTTGTCCCGTATCATTCAAACCTTAAGAGTGAACCGCTAACCAACTTCACTAAAAGCAATAGCTGATAGAGAGAGGCGCAACCCACCCTTTATAGGCCCTGAACCATACGGGGCACGAACCCGAACCACCCCCCCAACCAAGGCCAACCCGAGATAGGTGGCCACCCTTTGGGTGCCATCATTCCCCCTTTCTTTGGGAAAGGTTCGTCCTCAAACCTACGCATGGTGTAAGCGGGATTCAAACCCGTGACCTCCGCTTTCATCTTATATTGTGGCTGTTTTGGTGTTGAAAACACACCTCTTTATCTTGTTATTGTGTTGTTTATAGCGAATCCGAGAGTGATTTCAAAAGGGTCCTCGAATCCTTAAGATTAGTGGACTGTTTTGGAGTTGTTTTGTGTTCTCTTGTTTGTCCCGTATCATTCAAACCTTAAGAGTGAACCGCTAACCAACTGCACTAAAAGCTATAGCTGATAGAGAGAGGCGCAACCCACCCTTTATAGGCCCTGAACCATATGGGGCACGAACCCGAACCACCCCCCCAACTAAGGCCAACCCGAGATAGGTGGCCACCCTTTAGGTGCCATCATTCCCCCTTTCTTTGGGAAAGGTTCGTCCTCAAACCTACGCATGGTGTAAGCGGGATTCAAACCCGTGACCTCCGCTTTGAAACCAAACCTTAAGAGTGAACCGTGAACCAATTGCACTAAAAGCTATAGCTGATAGAGAGAGGCGCAACCCACCCTTTGATACAAAATCAAACCAACAACACCAAGAGCTTCAAGTAGGCTCGGATTTCAGTCCAACAACACAAGAACAACAAGTTTAAGTTTCGGTTTTTCAGTCCAACAACACAAGAACAACAAGAAAGATAACAATGCTAGTGAATCGAAAAGAGCCCCACACGGCTTCACTAGACTTTAAGATAACAAAATCAACAACAACAACAAGATAAAGAAAGATAGATAACTTGACATATAACATTTGATACGGGACAAATGGCCATCTTATCTTTTGATGACATTGTTGGAGGCCAACACATAGAGACTCAAGACTTGGTCACCTCGGGAAAACAAGAACATGCATGGAGGACCCGTTTTGAGTGCTACTTAAAGCAATCTCGCGTGTGGAAGATTGCTTGGAGAATTTAAGGTTGAGGACTCACGGTTTTGGACCCTAATTAAGGGTATTTTGGACATTACACATGGTGTATTTACACACCATGGCCGCCCCTCTCATTAAGGGCAAAGTGGTCTTTTGTCTTCTTTGTAATACACTATAAATAGGCCCCCTTAGTCTTATTTTCATTAGTTTTTTCAGATTTTAGAAAAATGAAGAATTGAAAGAAATATCTTCTCTCTTTTGAGAGTGTACACACTTAGTGGTAGGACTTGGAAAAGTCTTCTTTAGCATAGGGCTTGGAAAAGCCAATATTGATCTTTGTTTGGAAACGGTAGATCTTGAGGCGAGTTCATTCCCTTGGTGGTCACCGTAAGAGTGTGGTGTTGCTATCGTAAGTTCTAGGGGTCTTTAGATTTAATATATCTTTGGGTTCTTGGGTCTTATTGTAGTTTATGTCTCACTATCTATCTTTATTTTTCTTGCAAATCGTGGACTGTTTTGGGGTCTTTGTTGAATCCGAAACTTGTGTTATTGTTGTTCATCTTGTTCATCACGTTTTGTGGCTGTTTTGGGTGTCAAATACACCATTGTTATCTCGTATTGTTGTTGTTGTAGTGAATCCGAGAGTGGTCTCCATCTTGGTCCTCAAATCCTTAAGATTGTGGACTGTTTTTGGAGTGTGTGTGGACTGTTTTGAGACAATTCTTGTGTTCCTTGGAATTCTTGTATCATTTGGTATCAAAGCCATCTTTGATTTTGTTCTAACAAGATCAATCTTGGGCTTGAGACTTGAAAACTACAAAAAAAAAAAAGGTTGAAATCTGAAAATTTCAGAAAATTGCAATCTGTCCATTGTTGTTGTCTTGGCCGAAATTGTGTTCTTGTGGTGTTCTTGGCCGAGATTTGTTCTTGAGTCTAGGTCTAGGAGTATTTTACTTGTCTTGTGTGTTTGTAGTGTTAGATTTGTTCCTCACTAACACTTTGAGTCGATCCAAACTTGAGCTTGAATTGTTAATATTATTGTTGTGGACAAGTGTGGCCGATTGGATGTTGTTGTTGTTCTAGCCTTGACCGAGTTGAAGGCCTTGTGTTGTGGTGGTGTTGTAGATCTTGAAAGGTTGTTGTTGTATTCTTGTTGTTCATCACACCTTTCACCATTTGTAAAATCGAAAACACAACACAAAGGGGACTTAGTCGATTGTTGTTGCTATCCTTGTGGTCTTAGCCGTGAGATTGTTGACCTTGTTGTGGTGAACTGTTTTGGCCTTGTGGTTTTCATCTTGTTGTTGTTAAAAGCTTGGCCACGTGATATTGTTGTTAATTGGTGGATTGAAAACCATTTTGTTGAAGTTGTAGTTGTCTTGGCCAAGTGTTGGAGATATTGTTATTGTGGATTGGAGTTGGCCGTGTGAAAAATTGTTGGTGTTCTTGAAGATTATTGTTGTAGTTCTTGTTGTTGTTGTTGTTGTTATTGATGTTCATCACCACCTTCATATATTGTTGAAGATAAAGTGAATGCTAAATCCAAAAAGTTGAAGGAAAAAGGTGTACTATTTGTTAGTCTTGAAAGACACTACAACCAACAAAGACCTATCAATCAAGTCTCAACCACTTTCCAACACTTTTCCATGATTTACGGATCCATGTTTTAAGGAGAAGTACAATAAAGTCAAGTCTTGAAAACTTGAAATTGAAAAGGGCTCCAAGACTTGCTTGAATTTCCCTCCTTAAACAAATTCCACCAAAGTCCAAATTGAAAAATTGACCAAGACTTGAAATTGGACAACAAAAGTGTGTGGGACCGAAACCAATACGTGACTGCCATGTCATCACTGCTACTGTTCACGCAATATTTCCGAGCTCAAAATTTTAGATTCTTAGTTTCATCTTATTGTTTCATTAGTTTCATGTCTTGATTCTAGAATTAATTAACAACTAGTAATCACCTACTTAGTTGTAGATTAATTATTGAATCCGTTTCTTCGTGTCTTCGTTGTTTGTGTGCTTTTCTCATTTTCAACTCGTAGTAACTTCTTTGTTTCAAGTTCGTAAGTGAATTTTATTTTCGTGTCTTGAGTCGATCAAACAAGAATCTATTCCGGCCGCCAAGTAGAATTGACCTCCTATTGACTACCGGAGTATAAGCAACTTTCAATATTCGCCGCTCCAATTGTGAGAATCACAAAGGTGAGTGTATACGAGTGTTGGTGAGGAGCTTTACTACTAATCTTGTTTGTTCATTTTGTAGGTTTAAAGGGTGATATAAGGGGAACATGTCTTCGATAGCCGGGGATTATTGTGACTACAACATGGGAGACTATGATTGTAGTGAAGGGTTTTATGGCTACGAAGTTGAGGGAGATTGCGGAGGCTATGAAAATAACCATGATCGAGACTTGGGCAGATTTGAAAGTTACTGTTTTGAGGGAGAAAATGAGGTGAATGAAGTGCCTAGTGCTTATGGTGACTTTGGAGATGATGTAGGACCTCGTAATGGATCTTATGATGAAGTTGGGGCATGTGAGGAGTCTTACACTTCTTACTCCGAACCTAGATTGGGTGTTAGGTATAACCCTTTTGTTTGCAAAGCTTATGAGAGCTATGATGAGGGTACACGTGAGGAGTATGAAGATCCATATTCTCCACCTTGTAGTACTTCTTATCAAAGTCGATATAGTGTGAATGGTTATACTAGCTCTAGTGGAGGTTGTCCAATGAGAAGAAGAGGATATGCATCTCCAAAACTAAGGGGTACTCGTATGCCTTACAATGTAGATCCAAGAAGGAGTGTACACTCCGGAAAGGTGACTATTTGTGGGATACCGGGCTGCCTTATGGTGTTGAATGATAGGTACTATGGAAACTACATTTTTCCGTCCATGGTTGATCACTTGGGGTTATTGCGAGAACCTTTACTTGTTCCATACTACTTGGGCGAGTTCAAGGTTACCGAGAGGGTAAAAGTTGTCTTCTCCCAATTTGATTACCATGAGGAGGTGTGGTGCGATGTTTTCTCCTTAACCTACGGTCATATGAGCTTGGGTGCCGATTGGTTTGCACGACATCAAGTTCCTAACGTGAAAAATTGGCCTAATATTGTAAGAGACCGATGGGGAAATTGCCTCGAGACGTACATTCTGCCCGGGCCGCAAAAAGAAGTTCCTACCTACTCCAATTCAAATTATTATGAGAGACAAAAGATTGAGAGGAGTAAGGGAGTGAAAGGTGGTAATCCGAGAGTGGAAAAAGGAGAGGTTGTGTTGAGCGAAGTGAGGGGATTACCACCAAACCGTGCTAACATTGGTTGTCCTTCCATTTCTAAGGACATTTGTGTAGGTACCAACATGGCAAGCGAAGGCGAACAATGCCAAAAGGAAGTTGCTCCCCAAGCTTGTGGAGGACCTTCACCTCACGGCAAGGAAGAGTCTACTCAAGATCTTAAAGGTAAAATAGCTAACTCTTACACTTTAGTGCATGTGAATGACAATTGTGTGGCTAGTAAGCCATTGAGTGTGAGTAGTAGCTTACTTATTTATGAGTCTAATGATTCCTTGCCTCTTGTTGATGATGTACATATTGAGAGTTTGGATACACTAGTTGATCCTATTGATGACGAAATTGACTCTTCTTGTAAGATCAATTTATGTCCACCTAGTGTTGAAGCTTATATGTTGAACGGAAGTACATCGTCTTGTGTAATTGGTGTTGATCAACTTGTTGGTGAAAATTGTTCCCCACTTGAGTATGTGTGTGATGTGCTTAATAGGACTCAAGTGAGTGAAGTATTTAAAAATGTTGGTCAACAAAGTGGGGGTGAACCCGAGATCTCTTCTTGGGGTAATCTTGTGTTTGGAACATCCTTGAAACTTGATATTGATCATTTAGAGTGCGAGGAACTTGCTTATTCCAAATCTGTCCGTGAGGTAGATCACACTCTCTTTAGGTGTAATGTCTTGTTTGAAGATGATTTAAACACTTCTAATGAACCTAGTGGTGAAAATGACGGTATAGCTTGCCTTGGAAGCTATAGCCTATATGCTAACCCACTATGGTGTGACAACATTCCTCCTAAAGAGGGAAATCTCTTCTTGGAAGATGAGAGTACTCTTAAGGGTAAGGAATGTGTAGTTGCGGAAGCTACTCCTTCTTCTACTTTGTGTGATTTCTTTGTTGAGAGTACTCATAGTGATTATTGGGAAACTAGTAGTGAGTACACACATGAGAGCACCCTAGTAGAAGTCGATTTGAGTGATACCTTTCTCTACTCTCTATTTGATTTGGATGATATGTATGTTATTGTAGAGAGTATGTCATTTAGTTTAGGTGTAGACCACGGGAAAGGGAAGTGTTGTCGAGACCCGTGTCTATGGCCACTTTTCCCATTTGACCCCGGTGCCAAATTTAGAAATGGTGATGTTGGTGCACCAAACTTGTTGCTTGGTCAACATGACAAGCAAAGTGTTACTTTTGATGTATCCTATAACCAAATCCTTTGCACATCTTTTATTGAGTTTTTAATATTCATTTCAAAGGATTCTTGGTTATATTGCAAATATGTGCAACCTTGGCATGTTGAGATGATTTGTAATGCTAACCCTAACCCTCATGCCATGAGGAATTTGTATTTGTTTGTCCTCTCTTCGGTTTTGCAAGGTTTGGATTCGAGGTCGAATCCTTTTCAAGAAGGGGAGGATGATACGGGACAAATGGCCATCTTATCTTTTGATGACATTGTTGGAGGCCAACACATAGAGACTCAAGACTTGGTCACCTCGGGAAAACAAGAACATGCATGGAGGACCCGTTTTGAGTGCTACTTAAAGCAATCTCGCGTGTGGAAGATTGCTTGGAGAATTTAAGGTTGAGGACTCACGGTTTTGGACCCTAATTAAGGGTATTTTGGACATTACACATGGTGTATTTACACACCATGGCCGCCCCTCTCATTAAGGGCAAAGTGGTCTTTTGTCTTCTTTGTAATACACTATAAATAGGCCCCCTTAGTCTTATTTTCATTAGTTTTTTCAGATTTTAGAAAAATGAAGAATTGAAAGAAATATCTTCTCTCTTTTGAGAGTGTACACACTTAGTGGTAGGACTTGGAAAAGTCTTCTTTAGCATAGGGCTTGGAAAAGCCAATATTGATCTTTGTTTGGAAACGGTAGATCTTGAGGCGAGTTCATTCCCTTGGTGGTCACCGTAAGAGTGTGGTGTTGCTATCGTAAGTTCTAGGGGTCTTTAGATTTAATATATCTTTGGGTTCTTGGGTCTTATTGTAGTTTATGTCTCACTATCTATCTTTATTTTTCTTGCAAATCGTGGACTGTTTTGGGGTCTTTGTTGAATCTGAAACTTGTGTTATTGTTGTTCATCTTGTTCATCACGTTTTGTGGCTGTTTTGGGTGTCAAATACACCATTGTTATCTCGTATTGTTGTTGTTGTAGTGAATCCGAGAGTGGTCTCCATCTTGGTCCTCAAATCCTTAAGATTGTGGACTGTTTTTGGAGTGTGTGTGGACTGTTTTGAGACAATTCTTGTGTTCCTTGGAATTCTTGTATCAACATTCAAGAAACTAAGAACCCTAACATCAAGAGAGGACCCTAAGTCTAATGAATATAAACACCAAGTTCTTACGAGGACAAAGAGGCACTCAACGACCTCAAAACCCTTGTTTCTAGCCAAAGAGACAACACAAGTATCCCTCTACTTGTGAGATAATAGGGGCGGCTTCTAAGAGTGGAAGAGAGAGCCGAAATGTTTAGTATCTTTAGGTTACAAAATCATCTTTCAAAAACTAAGGAATAACTCTCTAACATGTTCTACTTATACTACAAACAAAAGGGGTAAAATGACCCATCCGCCCTTGCTTCTTGTGCCAACCTTGAAGAGTAGTTTATTACACATTAGGACCTCTCTTCACACATAAAAACGTTTAGGTCCTTGGTTGGTTCAATCACCAACTCACACACGGCCATTTGCATGAACAAGGCTTGGAGTTCTTGTAATTCCCGAGCTTGGCTTCGTGTGAAAGGCCGTGTACCTGTGGAGGCTGCCCCAACCGTATCATCCTCTCCATCTTGAGAGGAATTTGACCTCAAATTCAGCATTTGGTCATCTTCAACCGCATCCACGAGGGAGAGATCACCAACGTTGAAAGTGTTGTGCTCTTGATATTCCGGTGGAAGGTCAATCTTGTAGGCGTTGTCATTGATTCTCTCAAGTACTTGGAAAGGACCATCACCCCTTGGCAGCAATTTGGACTTCCTTTGAGCTGGAAACCGATCCTTTCGAAGATGCACCCACACCCAATCTTCGGGTTCAAGCACAAGTCTTCTTCTCCCTTTGTTTACCCTTTTTGCAACCTCTTGGTTCTTCTTTTCAAGCTTGATCCGCACCGTCTCATGCATTTTCTTCATTGCCTCGGCTCTTTTATTTCCATCTAAGCTGGTCATGAGATCATTAGACAAAGGAGTGAGATCTAAAGGGGTAAGGGGATTCAGGCCGTAGACACATTCAAGGGGAGTCATTCCCGTGCTCGAATGTATTACCCGGTTGTATGCAAATTCCACCAAGGGTAGGTGATCTTCCCATGAAGTCAGTTCACCTTTAACCATAGAACGTAGCATAGACCCTAAGGTTCTATTTACTACCTCTGTTTGGCCATCGGTTTGTGGGTGGCAAGACGTGGAGAAAAGTAACTTCGTTCCAAGCCTACCCCACATGGACTTCCAAAAGAGACTTAGGAACTTGGAGTCCCTATCGCTCACAATAGTCCTCGGTACCCCGTGAAGCTTTACAACATATTCAACAAATAATGAAGCTACACTACGAGCATCCTCGGTTTTAGCACATGGAATAAAATGAGCCATTTTAGAGAACCTATCAACAATAACAAAAATGCTATCTCGGCCCTTTCTAGTCCTTGGCAGCCCCAAAACAAAATCCATCGAAATGTCCAACCAAGGTCTAAGGGGAGTAGGGAGTGAGGTGTATAATCCTTGAGGTAGGAGACGAGATTTCGCACTCCGGCAGGCCACGCATTGACTACAAATTTTAGTGACGTCTTTGCACATTTTGGGCCAATAGAAGTTCTCCTCTAAGATTCCGAGGGTCTTGTCTACCCCAAAGTGCCCCATGAGGCCTCCGTCATGGGCCTCCCTCACAAATAATTCCCTCCAAGAACTAGAAGGAACACACAACCTCCTCCCTTTGAACAAATACCCATCGAACCGAGAGTAGGAGGAATGGTCATTCTCCTTAAGCCAACGGTCCCTTCCCCACTCTTCACATTCCCTAAAAATAGGAGCAAAGGTAGGATCCTCGGGATACAACAACCGCAAGCTCTCAAAACCCATCAATTTCGAAGACAAGGTAGCAACAAGCACATGCTTCCTAGACAAGGCATCGGCAACAACATTTTCCTTTCCTCTTTTGTAATGAATTACATAAGGGAAAGTCTCGATGAACTCAATCCACTTAGCATGACGCCTATTCAACTTGTCTTGGCTCTTAAGGTGTTTCAACGACTCATGATCCGTTCGTATCACAAACTCCTTAGGCCACAAATAATGTTGCCAATTTCCCAAAGCTCTAACAAGGGCGTACAACTCCAAATCATAAGTTGAGTAATTAAGAGTTGCCCCTTTGAGCTTTTCACTGAAATAAGCAACGGGCTTACCTTCTTGCATCAAAACATCCCCGATGCCAACCTTACTAGCATCACACTCTACTTCAAACATCTTATCAAAATCGGGCAATTGCAATAAAGGCGCCGAGATGAGCGTAGCTTTCAAGGCCTCAAGAGCCCTAGCTTGCTCATCACCCCATTTAAAGGGTCCGTCCTTCCTAATTACCTCGGTCAAGGGGGCTGCTATGGAACTAAATCCTTTGACAAACCTCCTATAAAAGCTTGCCAACCCGTGGAAACTTCGGATTTCTCCAATAGTTTTAGGGGTCGGCCAACTTCGAATAGAGTCTATCTTGGAATCGTCCACTTCCACACCCCTTGAGCTCATGACAAAACCCAAGAATATAACCTTATCAACACCAAATGAACACTTCTCCATGTTGGCATATAGCTTCTCCTTTCGGAGCACATCAAACACACATCTCAAATGCATTACATGATCATCAATAGATTTACTATATACCAACACATCATCAAAGTAAACCACCACAAACTTTCCAATATAAGGCTTCATTACATGATTCATTAGCCTCATAAAGGTGCTAGGAGCATTGGTAAGGCCGAAGGGCATGACCAGCCACTCATATAGACCGAATTTGGTCTTGAATGCGGTCTTCCACTCATCACCGGGTTGCATGCGAATTTGGTGATAGCCACTCCTAAGGTCCACTTTAGAAAACAAACAAGATCCGTGGAGCTCATCTAACATATCATCTAGTCTAGGGATTGGATGACGATACCTTATAGTGATTTTGTTGATGGCTCTACAATCGACGCACATGCGCCAAGTTCCGTCCTTCTTTGGTACCAAAAGCACCGGAACAGCACACGGACTCATGCTTTCCTTGATGTATCCCTTGTTGAGAAGCTCCTCAACTTGTCTTTCAAGCTCCTTAGTGTCCATGGGATTGCTCCTATAGTCCGGTTTGTTTGGAAGTTGTGAACCCGGCACCAAATCAATTTGGTGCTCAATTCCCCGAAGTGGGGGCAATCCTTGCGGAAGTTCTTGAGGAAATACATCTTCATACTCCTGCAACACACAAGAAATCAAAGGGGAAATGGAAGAATTAGTGGGGTTAGTATTAAAACAATGGGCCAAAAGGAACATCGGCTTGTTTTCATCATGGTCCACGAAGAGTTCTTTCCTCCTAGCCAACATCACTACGTTTTCCATCTCCCTTGTCGTTGGGACAGCCTCGGATGTCCCTACTTCCTCACCTACAACATTCCCCCCCTTTTCTTCCTTTTCGGATTCCTTCCCCTTTCCCTTCAACTCTCTCATCTTTTGATGCCACTCATTTACTTGGGAGGGTGAAAGAGGATGAAGTGTGACCTTTCGGCCATCCTTCTCAAGCGTATACCGGTTGGACCTCCCATCGTGTTTAGTAGACCTATCATATTGCCATGGTCTACCTAACAACAAGTGACATGCTTGCATTGGGATCACGTCACAAAGTACTTCATCGTGGTAGTTTCCCACCTTAAACAGAATCACACATTGCCTTGTGACCTTTAATTCACCACAATCGTTCAACCATTGTAGCTTGTAAGGACTAGTGTGTAGTGTAGTTGGTAGCTTCAAGAAATTTACCATAGCATGGCTCGCAACATTTGTACAACTACCACTATCAATCACCAAGGTGCACACACTCCCCTTTACAAGTCACTTAGTATGGAATAGATTTTCCCTTTGACTCGGGTCATCTATCGCCTTACTAATCATGACACGTCTAACCACAAAGTTTGGAACCACACACTCCCCTTCTTGTGGATAGACATCTTCACTACCATCTACTTCATCATCATTTGGCCCATTTTCAGCTCCCTCTCCATCTTGAGGCTCGGCCTCATCCTCCCCCCTTTCGGAAACCACCTCCTCACCAAGGTAGTACACTTTCCCTTCTCGTAGGATCACATTGCGCCGGTTCGGACATTCATTGGCCTTATGCCCCCAACCTTGGCACTTGAAGCATTGGAACCCCTTTGGGTTGGGATATTTGTGAGCCTCCGGTTTCGGAGGGAATTTAGGGACTGTTTTGGACTCGGGCAGCTTCGTAGGGGCGGGTTGGTCCTTGTTTTTGGGCCAACCCGAGGGGGTTTGTACCCTTGCCTTGAAGGATGATCTCTCCTTAAGTTCCCTTTCAATCTCAAGGGCCGCTTGGAATATACCGTTAATAGTTTCAAACCGGTGAAGGGTCAAATGAGTGGAGATCTCTTTGTTCAACCCACACTTGAACCGGATGATGTCATGACTGATTTTCTCCCCACGATGATCAAGTTTCAACATGAGTTGTTGGAACTCGTCAAAATAGGCCATCACACTCTTGCCTCCTTGCCACAAGCCATATAATCTAGCAAGCAAGTCATGGCGATATCTCTCGGGAAGGTATCGTTGTCTCATCAAATACCTCAACCGAAACCAAGGTGGTGGCTGCCCATCAACTAATTCATTACCAAATCGTTTAACATACTCCCACCAAGTGTTAGCATAGCCCTCGAGGTGAGCTATAGCGTACCAACTCTTCTTTTCTTCCGAGATGTCATTAACTTGGAAAACTTTGTCACAAGCCGATTCCCAAGTTAAGTAGGTCTCGGGGTCACTTTCACCCTTAAAGATGGGTAGGCTCAACTTGATGGTGTTGATGCCTATGTCTCTCTCTTGGTGTCGGTTTCCCCTATCTCCATACCCCCGGTATATCCTAGGTTCTCCTCGACCCCCTCTTAACTCCTCCTCCCTCATATAAGCATCATCAAAGGCTCCATCTCCTTCATACTCCTCCCTACCGTATCCTTCAAAGTGGGCTGGTCGGCCTTGGCCGTTTTGATTCGGAGGATTTGGAATTTGCGGTCTTTGGGTTAATGGAGCTTGGAATGGAGGGTTCGGATTTAGTGGAGGTCATTGGCGTCCAAATCCCTCTTGTGGAATTGGAGGGGCTTCGAAATGTAGTGGTCTAGTGGGGTCTCAGTTTGGAGGAAAATAGGTAGTTTGGCTTGCGGTATTTAGTGGAGCTTGGGGTGCATTTAGCATTTGGTGGACTGTTTCGGGGGTGATGGTTGCGGAGGAGGTCCTATCATGACCATTGGTAGATACATGTAGAGGAGTAGAAGGACGAGAGTTCCTTTGACTCTCCACTTGTTCTAATCTCCCACTAATAGTCGACACTTCCCCCTTTATTGCTGCCAAGACCCCTCTCACGGCCCCAAATTCCGAATTCAACCTTTCAAGTGTCCGGGTAACGGCCTCAAGAGTGACCCTCATAGAATCAAGGGCATTAGTATCCACATTATGAGACGTAGCTCCTTCCATTGTCAAGATATTATCCGCCTTAGTTCACCACAAGTTCGTGTTCCACAAGTGTTGTATAATTGGCTAGTAACCGTGAAATTTTAAGGTATGAGTAAGCTCTTATCCGGAATGGATTCTTGTTTGAAGACTCAAAGAATTCTTGCCGGACTAGAGTCAAAAATCAGCAATTCATTCAAACGTATAAAAGCACTCAAATAATCGTTGACACGAACAAACGGTTCAAGGGACTAGTTGACAACCTAGTAGGAATGTACTAGTTTTTAATTAGTTCTAGGACCAAGTAAGGGAAACCAAGGATCAACAATTAGCAACCAAAGAATGTCCTAAGTTGAGCTTATAGTGACATGGCAGCATGCAATGATTCCACACGTTCTTCTACTCCTTTTTTTTGTGTTAATATTCACACAACTTGTTATAGTTTGCAAAGTGTTTTGGTGGGAAAAATAAAATCTTGTAGTATTTCAACCTTTTCAAACTCAAGAAAGTGAGGTTTGGTTGACTAATCCCACAAAACAAGGCTCCTTGAATTAGGGAAAAGTGATTGACAAGACTAGAAGGTGATGGGTGCAAGTCTTTCACAACAACTTTATAACTTGTCTTACAACTTGAGCACACAACAAGATGAACAAGATGAACAAGTTCAAAAGATGAACACCTCAACAAACTTCATCAACTTCTTTAGCACATAAACACACAACCACCGATTTTTTTTTCTTTTGGTTATCAACAACATACAACTTTCGGCCACTTCAAGTCACTACACAATGTTCAAGTTTTCAAGCTCAACTTTTGGATCTAGACACCTTAGTGTTGGTGAGAAAGAAACCAACACTAGAAACTCACTAAACAAGCAAAATAACACCTAGATCTAAACATACAACATCATTCTTGGTTTCAACTTTTCATGGACAGATTTTTCAGAATTTCTTTTTGGTGTTGTTTGTTGAAGCCGTGAACTAGCCCAAGATGGGTTATGTTGGAACACAACCGGTCTCGCTTTGATACCAAATGATACAAAATCAAACCAACAACACCAAGAGCTTCAAGTAGGCTCGGATTTCAGTCCAACAACACAAGAACAACAACTTTAAGTTTCGGTTTTTCAGTCCAACAACACAAGAACAACAAGAAAGATAACAATGCTAGTGAATCGAAAAGAGCCCCACACGGCTTCACTAGACTTTAAGATAACAAAATCAACAACAACAACAAGATAAAGAAAGATAGATAACTTGACATATAACATTCAAGAAACTAAGAACCCTAACATCAAGAGAGGACCCTAAGTGATACGGGACAAATGGCCTTCTTATCTTTTGATGACATTTTTGGAGGCCAACACATAGAGACTCAAGACTTGGTCACCTCGAGGAAACAAGAACATGCATGGAGGACCCGTTTTGAGCATAACTTAAAGCAATGTCGCATGTGGAAGATTGCTTGGAGAATTTAAGGTTGAGGACTCACGGTTTTGGGCCTTAATTAAGGGTATTTTGGACATTACACATGGTGGATTTACACCCCATGGCCGCCCCTCTCATTAAGGGCAAAGTAGTCTTTTGTCTTCATTTGTAATATAGTATAAATAGGCCCCTTAGTCTTATTTCTCATCAGATTTTTGAGAATGAAGAATTGAAAGAAATATCTTCTCTCTTTTGAGAGTGTACACACTTAGTGGTAGGGCTTGGAAAAGCCAATATTGATCTTTGTTTGGAAACGGTAGATCTTGAGGCGAGTTCATTCCCTTGGTGGTCACCGTAAGAGTGTGGTGTTGCTATCGTAAGTTCTAGGGGTCTTTAGATTTAATATATCTTTGGGTTCTTGGGTCTTATTGTAGTTTATGTCTCACTATCTATCTTTATTTTTCTTGCAAATCGTGGACTGTTTTGGGGTCTTTGTTGAATCCGAAACTTGTGTTATTGTTGTTCATCTTGTTCATCACGTTTTGTGGCTGTTTTGGGTGTCAAATACACCATTGTTAATCGTGTATTGTTGTTGTTGTAGTGAATCCGAGAGTGGTCTCCATCTTGGTCCTCAAATCCTTAAGATTAGTGGACTGTTTTGGAGTGTGTGTGGACTGTTTTGAGACTTTTCTTGTGTTCCCTTGTCTTTCCCGTATCATTTGGTATCAAAGCATGGCTTGATATTGTTCCTACAAGATCAATCTTGGGCTTGCTTGTTAGAAAATTCAAAAAAAAAAAAGGTGTTAAAAACTGAAAAATCAAAAAGAAGCAAATCTGTCCATTTTGTGTTCTTGGCCGAAATTGTGTTATTGTGGTGTTCTTGGCCGAGATTTGTTCTTGAGTCTAGGTCTAGGAGTATTTTACTTGTCTTGTGTGTTTGTAGTGTTAGATTTGTTCCTCACTAACACTTTGAGTCGATCCAAACTTGAGCTTGAATTGTTAATATTATTGTTGTGAACAAGTGTGGCCGATTGGATGTTGTTGTTGTTCTAGCCTTGACCGAGTTGAAGGCCTTGTGTTGTGGTGGTGTTGTAGATCTTGAAAGGTTGTTGTTGTGTTCTTGATGTTCATCACCACCTTCATATATTGTTGAAGATAAAGTGAATGCTAAATCCAAAAAGTTGAAGGAAAAAGGTGTATTATTTGTTAGTCTTGAAAGACACTACAACCAACAAAGACCTATCAATCAAGTCTCAACCACTTTCCAACACTTTTCCATGATTTACGGATCCATGTTTTAAGGAGAAGTACAATAAAGTCAAGTCTTGAAAACTTGAAATTGAAAAGGGCTCCAAGACTTGTTTGAATTTCCCTCCTTAAACAAATTCCACCAAAGTCCAAATTGAAAAAAATTGACCAAGACTTGAAATTGGACAACAAAAGTTGTGTGGGGCCGAAACCAATACGTGACTGCCATGTCATCACGGCTACTGTTCACGCAATATTTCCGAGCTCAAAAAAATTTTAGATTCTTAGTTTCATCTTATTGTTTCATTAGTTTCATGTCTTGATTCTAGAATTAATTAACAACTAGTAATCACCTACTTAGTTGTAGATTAATTATTGAATCCGTTTCTTCGTGGCTTCGTTGTTTGTGTGCTTTTCTCATTTTTAACTCGTAGTAACTTCTTTGTCTCAAGTTCGTAAGTGAATTTTATTTTTGTGTCTTGAGTCGATCAAACAAGAATCTATTCCGGCCGCCAAGTAGAATTGACATCCTATTGACTACCGGAGTATAAGCAACTTTCAATATTCGCCGCTCCAATTGTGAGGATCACAAAGGTGAGTGTATACGAGTGTTGGTGAGGAGCTTTACTACTAATCTTGTTTGTTCATTTTGTAGGTTTAAAGGGTGATATAAGGGGAACATGTCTTCGATAGCCGGGGATTATTGTGACTACAACATGGGAGACTATGATTGTAGTGAAGGGTTTTATGGCTACGAAGTTGAGGGAGATTGCGGAGGCTATGAAAATAGCCATGATCGAGACTTGGGCAGATTTGAAAGTTACTGTTTTAAGGGAGAAAATGAGGTGAATGAAGTGCCTAGTGCTTATGGTAACTTTGGAGATGATGTAGGACCTCGTGATGGATCTTATGATGATGTTGGGGCATGTGAGGAGTCTTACACTTCTTACTCCGAACCTAGATTTGGTGTTAGGTATAACCCTTTTGTTTGCAAAGCCTATGAGAGCTATGATGAGGGTACACGTGAGGAGTATGAAGATCCATATTCTCCACCTTGTAGTACTTCTTATCAAAGTCGATATAGTGTGAATGGTTATACTAGCTCTAGTGGAGGTTGTCCAATGAGAAGAAGAGGATATGCATCTCCAAAACTAAGGGGTACTCGTATGCCTTACAATGTAGATCCAAGAAGGAGTGTACACTCCGGAAAGGTGACTATTTGTGGGATACCGGGCTGCCTTATGGTGTTGAATGATAGGTACTATGGAAACTACATTTTTCCGTCCATGGTTGATTACTTGGGGTTATTGCGAGAGCCTTTACTTGTTCCATACTACTTGGGCGAGTTCAAGGTTACCGAGAGGGTAAAAGTTGTCTTCTCCCAATTTAATTACCATGAGGAAGTGTGGTGTGATGTTTTTCCCATAACCTATGGTCATGTGAGCTTGGGCGCCGATTGGTTTGCACAACATAAAGTTCCAAATATGCAAAATTGGCCTAATATTGTAAGAGACCGATGGGGAAATTGCCTCGAGACGTACATTCTGCCCGGGCCGCAAAAAGAAGTTCCTACCTACTCCAATTCAAATTATTATGAGAGACAAAAGATTGAGAGGAGTAAGGGAGTGAAAGGTGGTAATCCGAGAGTGGAAAAAGGAGAGATTGTGTTGAGCGAAGTGAGGGGATTACCACCAAACCGTGCTAACTTTGGTTGTCCTTCTATTTTTATGGACATTTGTGTAGGTACCAACATGGCAAGCGAATGCGACCAATGTCAAAAGGAAGTTGCTGCCCAAGGTTATGGAGGACCTTCACCTCACGGCAAGAAAGAGTCCACTCAAGATCTTCAAGGTAAAATGGCTAACTCTTACACTTTAATGCATGTGAATGATAATTGTATGACTAGTAGTCCATTGAGTGTGAGTAGTAGCTTACTTATTTATGAGTCTAATGATTCCTTGCCTCTTATTGATGATGTACATATTGTGAGTGTGGATACACTAGTTGATCCTATTGATGACGAAATTGACTCCTCTTGTGAGATCAATTTATGTCCACCTAGTGTTGAAGCCTATATGTTGAATGGAAGTACCTCGTCTTGTGTAATGGGTGTTGATCAACTTGTTCGTGAAAACTGTCCACCACTTGAGTATGTGTGTGATGTGCTTAATAGGACTCAAGTGAGTGAAATATTTGAAAATGTTGGTCAACAAAGTGAGAATGAACCCGAGAGCTCTTCTTGGGGTAATATTGTGTTTGAAACATCCTTGAAACTTGATATTGATCATTTAGAGAGTGAGGAACCTTCTTGTTCCAAATCTGTCCGTGAGGTAGATCACACTCTTTTTAGGTATAATGTCTTGTTTGAAGATGATTTAAACACTCCTAATGAACCTAGTGGAGAACTTGACGGTATAGCTTGCCTTGGAAGCTATAGCCTATATGCTAACCCACTATGGTGTGACAACATTCCTCCTAAAGAGGGAAATCTCTTCTTGGAAGATGAGAGTACTCTTAAGGGTAAGGAATGTGTAGTTGTGGAAGCTACTTCTTCTTATACTTTGTGTGATTTCATTGTTGAGAGTACTCATGGTGATTATTGGGAAACTAGTAGTGAGTACACACATGAGAGCACCTTAGTAGAAGTCGATTTGAGTGATACCTTTCTCTACTCTCTATTTGATTTGGATGATATGTATGTTATTGTAGAGAGTATGTCATTTAGTTTAGGTGTAGACCACGGGAAAGGGAAGTGTTGTCGAGACCCGTGTCTATGGCCACTTTTCCCATTTGACCCCGGTGCCAAATTTAGAAATGGTGATGTTGGTGCACCAAACTTGTTGCTTGGCCAACATGACAAGCAAAGTATTACTTTTGATGTATCCTATAACCAAATCCTTTGTACATCTTTTATTGAGTTTTTAATATTCCTTTCAAAGGATTCTTGGTTATATTGCAAATATGTGCAACCTTGGCATGTTGAGATGATTTGTTATGCTAACCCTAACCCTCATGCCATGAGGAATTTGTATTTGTTTGTCCTCTCTTCGGTTTTGCAAGGTTTGGATTCGAGGTCGAATCCTTTTCAAGAAGGGGAGGATGATACGGGACAAATGGCCTTCTTATCTTTTGATGACATTTTTGGAGGCCAACACATAGAGACTCAAGACTTGGTCACCTCGAGGAAACAAGAACATGCATGGAGGACCCGTTTTGAGCATAACTTAAAGCAATGTCGCATGTGGAAGATTGCTTGGAGAATTTAAGGTTGAGGACTCACGGTTTTGGGCCTTAATTAAGGGTATTTTGGACATTACACATGGTGGATTTACACCCCATGGCCGCCCCTCTCATTAAGGGCAAAGTAGTCTTTTGTCTTCATTTGTAATATAGTATAAATAGGCCCCTTAGTCTTATTTCTCATCAGATTTTTGAGAATGAAGAATTGAAAGAAATATCTTCTCTCTTTTGAGAGTGTACACACTTAGTGGTAGGGCTTGGAAAAGCCAATATTGATCTTTGTTTGGAAACGGTAGATCTTGAGGCGAGTTCATTCCCTTGGTGGTCACCGTAAGAGTGTGGTGTTGCTATCGTAAGTTCTAGGGGTCTTTAGATTTAATATATCTTTGGGTTCTTGGGTCTTATTGTAGTTTATGTCTCACTATCTATCTTTATTTTTCTTGCAAATCGTGGACTGTTTTGGGGTCTTTGTTGAATCCGAAACTTGTGTTATTGTTGTTCATCTTGTTCATCACGTTTTGTGGCTGTTTTGGGTGTCAAATACACCATTGTTAATCGTGTATTGTTGTTGTTGTAGTGAATCCGAGAGTGGTCTCCATCTTGGTCCTCAAATCCTTAAGATTAGTGGACTGTTTTGGAGTGTGTGTGGACTGTTTTGAGACTTTTCTTGTGTTCCCTTGTCTTTCCCGTATCACTAAGTCTAATGAATATAAACACCAAGTTCTTACGAGGACAAAGAGGCACTCAACGACCTCAAAACCCTTGTTTCTAGCCAAAGAGACAACACAAGTATCCCTCTACTTGTGAGATAATAGGGGCGGCTTCTAAGAGTGGAAGAGAGAGCCGAAATGTTTAGTATCTTTAGGTTACAAAATCAGCTTTCAAAAACTAAGGAATAACTCTCTAACATGTTCTATTTATACTACAAACAAAAGGGGTAAAATGACCCATCCGCCCTTGCTTCTTGTGCCAACCTTGAAGAGTAGTTTATTACACATTAGGACCTCTCTTCACACATAAAAACGTTTAGGTCCTTGGTTGGTTCAATCACCAACTCACACACGGCCATTTGCATGAACAAGGCTTGGAGTTCTTGTAATTCCCGAGCTTGGCTTCGTGTGAAAGGCCGTGTACCTGTGGAGGCTGCCCCAACCGTATCACCCTTTATAGGCCTTGAACCATACGGGGCACGAACTCGATCCACACCCCCAACCAAGGCCAACCCAAGATAGGTGGCCACCCTTTGGGTGCCATCATTAATGATACTGGACAAACAAGAGAACACAAAACAACTCCAAAACAGTCCACTAATCTTAAGGATTTGAGGACCCTTTTGAAGACCACTCTCGGATTCGCTATCAACAACACAATAACAAGATAAAGAGGTGTGTTTTCAACACCAAAACAGCCACAATATAAGATGAACAAGATGAACACAATGGTTACAAAATTCGGATTCAACAAGTCACAAAAACAGTCCACTATGAATCTACAAAGGGCAATAAGATAAAGATAGGTAGATAGACCAAATGAGGCAATAATATTAACAACCCAAGACTTGTTACACTCTTGGACCTTTACTAATACACACAACACAAACCTATCTCTTACGTTGGTACAAGAGTGACCTCGATCTCCCAAGCATCCAACGTTTCCAAGCTTGAATCCAACACGAGTGATTCCACACTCAAGTTGATTTCCCTAGTTACAAGTTTCAGATTTGTGGTCTTCTCTCCTTAGAGAGGAAATGTTTCTAAGTGTTATACAACATCCATATTCAGCAAAGTCTCCTAACAAATGACCTAAAAGGTTTCTTATCTAGTTTACAAACAAGGTGTGAAATGTCCAAAATGACCCCTTAGTCTCAAGTCTTCAAGTGGGTGCCCTTGGAGAGCATTATATGGACGGTTTTGGACCCTTTTTAAGTCCTCATTTGCACTTCACTTTCACACTCCAAGTCTTGGGTTCAATACATCTCACAAACATACATCCTCGTGGTCGTACCCGTATCATCCTCCCCTTCTTGAAAAGGATTCAACCTCTAATCCATGCCTTACAAAATCAAGAGAAGACAAACAAGCACACATCCTCATGACATGAGGGTTAGGGTTAGCAAAATACACATATTAATATGCCATGCCGAGGTGGAACAAACTTGAAGTACATCCATGGATCCTTTGTGTTGAACATAAAAACTTAGTACAAATGGCACAAAGAAAGTGGTCACCACCAACAAAAAAAGATAAGAAAGAACCTTGTCTTCTGATACGGGACAAATGGCCATCTTATCTTTTGATGACATTGTTGGAGGCCAACACATAGAGACTCAAGACTTGGTCACCTCGGGAAAACAAGAACATGCATGGAGGACCCGTTTTGAGTGCTACTTAAAGCAATCTCGCGTGTGGAAGATTGCTTGGAGAATTTAAGGTTGAGGACTCACGGTTTTGGACCCTAATTAAGGGTATTTTGGACATTACACATGGTGTATTTACACACCATGGCCGCCCCTCTCATTAAGGGCAAAGTGGTCTTTTGTCTTCTTTGTAATACACTATAAAAAGGCCCCCTTAGTCTTATTTTCATTAGTTTTCAGATTTTTGATAATGAAGAATTGAAAGAAATATCTTCTCTCTTTTGAGAGTGTACACACTTAGTGGTAGGACTTGGAAAAGTCATCTTTAGCATAGGGCTTGGAAAAGCCAATATTGATCTTTGTTTGGAAACGGTAGATCTTGAGGCGAGTTCATTCCCTTGGTGGTCACCGTAAGAGTGTGGTGTTGCTATCGTAAGTTCTAGGGGTCTTTAGATTTAATATATCTTTGGGTTCTTGGGTCTTATTGTAGTTTATGTCTCACTATCTATCTTTATTTTTCTTGCAAATCGTGGACTGTTTTGGGGTCTTTGTTGAATCCGAAACTTGTGTTATTGTTGTTCATCTTGTTCATCACGTTTTGTGGCTGTTTTGGGTGTCAAATACACCATTGTTATCTCGTATTGTTGTTGTTGTAGTGAATCCGAGAGTGGTCTCCATCTTGGTCCTCAAATCCTTAAGATTAGTGGACTGTTTTTGGAGTGTGTGTGGACTGTTTTGAGACAATTCTTGTGTTCCTTGGAATTCTTGTATCATTTGGTATCAGAGCATGGCTTGATCTTGTTCCTACAAGATCAATCTTGGGCCTTCTTGTTAAAAAAAAAAAAAAAAAAAAAAAGTTGAAATCTGAAAATTTCAGAAAATTGCAATCTGTCCATTGTTGTTGTCTTGGCCGAAATTGTGTTCTTGTGGTGTTCTTGGCCGAGATTTGTTCTTGAGTCTAGGTCTAGGAGTATTTTACTTGTCTTGTGTGTTTGTAGTGTTAGATTTGTTCCTCACTAACACTTTGAGTCGATCCAAACTTGAGCTTGAATTGTTAATATTATTGTTGTGGACAAGTGTGGCCGATTGGATGTTGTTGTTGTTCTAGCCTTGACCGAGTTGAAGGCCTTGTGTTGTGGTGGTGTTGTAGATCTTGAAAGGTTGTTGTTGTATTCTTGTTGTTCATCACACCTTTCACCATTTGTAAAATCGAAAACACAACACAAAGGGGACTTAGTCGATTGTTGTTGCTATCCTTGTGGTCTTAGCCGTGAGATTGTTGACCTTGTTGTGGTGAACTGTTTTGGCCTTGTGGTTTTCATCTTGTTGTTGTTATAAGCTTGGCCACGTGATATTGTTGTTAATTGGTGGATTGAAAACCATTTTGTTGAAGTTGTGGTTGTCTTGGCCAAGTGTTGGAGATATTGTTATTGTGGAATTGGAGTTGGCCGTGTGAAAAATTGTTGGTGTTCTTGAAGATTATTGTTGTAGTTCTTGTTGTTGTTGTTGTTGTTCTTGATGTTCATCACCACCTTCATATATTGTTGAAGATAAAGTGAATGCTAAATCCAAAAAGTTGAAGGAAGAAGGTGTATTATTTGCTAGTCTTGAAAGACACTACAACCAACAAAGACCTATCAATCAAGTCTCAACCACTTTCCAACACTTTTCCATGATTTACGGATCCATGTTTTAAGGAGAAGTACAATAAAGTCAAGTCTTGAAAACTTGAAATTGAAAAGGGCTCCAAGACTTGTTTGAATTTCCCTCCTTAAACAAATTCCACCAAAGTCCAAATTGAAAAATTGACCAAGACTTGAAATTGGACAACAAAAGTTGTGTGGGACCGAAACCAATACGTGACTGCCATGTCATCACTGCTACTGTTCACGCAATATTTCCGAGCTCAAAATTTTAGATTCTTAGTTTCATCTTATAGTTTCATTAGTTTCATGTCTTGATTCTAGAATTAATTAACAACTAGTAATCACCTACTTAGTTGTAGATTAATTATTGAATCCGTTTCTTCGTGTCTTCGTTGTTTGTGTGCTTTTCTCATTTTTAACTCGTAGTAACTTCTTTGTTTCAAGTTCATAAGTGAATTTTATTTTTTGTGTCTTGAGTCGATCAAACAAGAATCTATTCCGGCCGCCAAGTAGAATTGACATCCTATTGACTACCGGAGTATAAGCAACTTTCAATATTCGCCGCTCCAATTGTGAGGATCACAAAGGTGAGTGTATACGAGTGTTGGTGAGGAGCTTTACTACTAATCTTGTTTGTTCATTTTGTAGGTTTAAAGGGTGATATAAGGGGAACATGTCTTCGATAGCCGGGGATTATTGTGACTACAACATGGGAGACTATGATTGTAGTGAAGGGTTTTATGGCTACGAAGTTGAGGGAGATTGCGGAGGCTATGAAAATAGCCATACTCGAGACTTGGGCAGATTTGAAAGTTACTGTTTTAAGGGAGAAAATGAGGTGAATGAAGTGCCTAGTGCTTATGGTAACTTTGGAGATGATGTAGGGCCTAGTGATGGATCTTGTGATGATGTTGGGGCATGTGAGGAGTCTTACACTTCTTACTCCGAACCTAGATTTGGTGTTAGGTATAACCCTTTTGTTTGCAAAGCTTATGAGAGCTATGATGAGGGTACACGTGAGGAGTATGAAGATCCATATTCTCCCCCTTGTAGTACTTCTTATCAAAGTCGATATAGTGTGAATGGTTATACTAGCTCTAGCGGAGGTTGTCCAATGAGAAGAAGAGGATATGCATTTCCAAAACTAAGGGGTACTCGTATGCCTTACAATGTAGATCCAAGAAGGAGTGTACACTCCGGAAAGGTGACTATTTGTGGGATACCGGGCTGCCTTATGGTGTTGAATGATAGGTACTATGGAAACTACATTTTTCCGTCCATGGTTGATCACTTGGGGTTATTGCGAGAACCTTTACTTGTTCCATACTACTTGGGCGAGTTCAAGGTTACCGAGAGGGTAAAAGTTATCTTCTCCCAATTTGATTACCATGAGGAGGTGTGGTGCGATGTTTTCTCCTTAACCTACGGTCATATGAGCTTGGGTGCCGATTGGTTTGCACGACATCAAGTTCCTAACGTGAAAAATTGGCCTAATATTGTAAGAGACCGATGGGGAAATTGCCTCGAGACGTACATTCTGCCCGGGCCGCAAAAAGAAGTTCCTACCTACTCCAATTCAAATTATTATGAGAGACAAAAGATTGAGAGGAGTAAGGGAGTGAAAGGTGGTAATCTGAGAGTGGAAAAAGGAGAGGTTGTGTTGAGCGAAGTGAGGGGATTACCACCAAACCGTGCTAACATTGGTTGTCCTTCCATTTCTAAGGACATTTGTGTAGGTACCAACATGGCAAGCGAAGGCGAACAATGCCAAAAGGAAGTTGCTGCCCAAGCTTGTGGAGGACCTTCACCTCACGGCAAGGAAGAGTCTACTCAAGATCTTAAAGGTAAAATAGCTAACTCTTACACTTTAGTGCATGTGAATGACAATTGTGTGGCTAGTAAGCCATTGAGTGTGAGTAGTAGCTTACTTATTTATGAGTCTAATGATTCCTTGCCTCTTGTTGATGATGTACATATTGAGAGTTTGGATACACTAGTTGATCCTATTGATGACGAAATTGACTCTTCTTGTAAGATCAATTTATGTCCACCTAGTGTTGAAGCTTATATGTTGAACGGAAGTACATCGTCTTGTGTAATTGGTGTTGATCAACTTGTTGGTGAAAATTGTTCCCCACTTGAGTATGTGTGTGATGTGCTTAATAGGACTCAAGTGAGTGAAGTATTTAAAAATGTTGGTCAACAAAGTGGGGGTGAACCCGAGATCTCTTCTTGGGGTAATCTTGTGTTTGGAACATCCTTGAAACTTGATATTGATCATTTAGAGTGCGAGGAACTTGCTTATTCCAAATCTGTCCGTGAGGTAGATCACACTCTCTTTAGGTGTAATGTCTTGTTTGAAGATGATTTAAACACTTCTAATGAACCTAGTGGTGAAAATGACGGTATAGCTTGCCTTGGAAGCTATAGCCTATATGCTAACCCACTATGGTGTGACAACATTCCTCCTAAAGAGGGAAATCTCTTCTTGGAAGATGAGAGTACTCTTAAGGGTAAGGAATGTGTAGTTGCGGAAGCTACTCCTTCTTCTACTTTGTGTGATTTCTTTGTTGAGAGTACTCATAGTGATTATTGGGAAACTAGTAGTGAGTACACACATGAGAGCACCCTAGTAGAAGTCGATTTGAGTGATACCTTTCTCTACTCTCTATTTGATTTGGATGATATGTATGTTATTGTAGAGAGTATGTCATTTAGTTTAGGTGTAGACCACGGGAAAGGGAAGTGTTGTCGAGACCCGTGTCTATGGCCACTTTTCCCATTTGACCCCGGTGCCAAATTTAGAAATGGTGATGTTGGTGCACCAAACTTGTTGCTTGGTCAACATGACAAGCAAAGTGTTACTTTTGATGTATCCTATAACCAAATCCTTTGCACATCTTTTATTGAGTTTTTAATATTCATTTCAAAGGATTCTTGGTTATATTGCAAATATGTGCAACCTTGGCATGTTGAGATGATTTGTAATGCTAACCCTAACCCTCATGCCATGAGGAATTTGTATTTGTTTGTCCTCTCTTCGGTTTTGCAAGGTTTGGATTCGAGGTCGAATCCTTTTCAAGAAGGGGAGGATGATACGGGACAAATGGCCATCTTATCTTTTGATGACATTGTTGGAGGCCAACACATAGAGACTCAAGACTTGGTCACCTCGGGAAAACAAGAACATGCATGGAGGACCCGTTTTGAGTGCTACTTAAAGCAATCTCGCGTGTGGAAGATTGCTTGGAGAATTTAAGGTTGAGGACTCACGGTTTTGGACCCTAATTAAGGGTATTTTGGACATTACACATGGTGTATTTACACACCATGGCCGCCCCTCTCATTAAGGGCAAAGTGGTCTTTTGTCTTCTTTGTAATACACTATAAAAAGGCCCCCTTAGTCTTATTTTCATTAGTTTTCAGATTTTTGATAATGAAGAATTGAAAGAAATATCTTCTCTCTTTTGAGAGTGTACACACTTAGTGGTAGGACTTGGAAAAGTCATCTTTAGCATAGGGCTTGGAAAAGCCAATATTGATCTTTGTTTGGAAACGGTAGATCTTGAGGCGAGTTCATTCCCTTGGTGGTCACCGTAAGAGTGTGGTGTTGCTATCGTAAGTTCTAGGGGTCTTTAGATTTAATATATCTTTGGGTTCTTGGGTCTTATTGTAGTTTATGTCTCACTATCTATCTTTATTTTTCTTGCAAATCGTGGACTGTTTTGGGGTCTTTGTTGAATCCGAAACTTGTGTTATTGTTGTTCATCTTGTTCATCACGTTTTGTGGCTGTTTTGGGTGTCAAATACACCATTGTTATCTCGTATTGTTGTTGTTGTAGTGAATCCGAGAGTGGTCTCCATCTTGGTCCTCAAATCCTTAAGATTAGTGGACTGTTTTTGGAGTGTGTGTGGACTGTTTTGAGACAATTCTTGTGTTCCTTGGAATTCTTGTATCATCTTCCTTCCTTAGCAGCCCACAATCAAACATTGCTTGTCGTCTTGACCAAGCATTAAGTGGAGAGTGTCGAGATTTCCACATTCCAATAGGATGCCGGGATCAAATAGAAAACTTAGCCAAGGACCTAAGTCGAGGCTAGCCCTTCCTTCCCCTATAATGTCACTCTCAGATTCACACGCAAAAACCTTTTTATACACATGATCTCTATGAACGAAACTAATTGCAATGGTTTTACCACACAAGATGTTCAAAGAGTCATGTGCATTATCAAGATCAATTTTATAGACACCATCACTAACTTGAGAATTTTTAAGCATACTATTCACATGCCCAAGTAGTGAACTACTTTTAAGAGTACATTGATCATCAGGAACACCAATAGTACTACCAAGGGTACTCATTTCCAAGACTACACATTCCTTGCCCATAAGAGTACTCTCATCTTCCAAGAAGAGATTTCCCTCTTTAGGAGGAATGTTGTCACACCATAGTGGGTTAGCATATCGGTTATAGCCTTCAAGGCAAGCTATACCATCATTTTCACCACTAGATTCATTAGGAGTAAATAAACTATCTTCAAACAAGACATTGTGCCTAAAGAGTGAATTATCTAACCCACTGATAGATTTGGAACTTTCACTCTCTAAGGAATCATTATCAAGTTTCAAAGATATTTCAAGCACATGATTAACCCTATGAGCCAAACAAACATTAGCATCTTTACAACAACATAGGCTCATGGTTCACTCCTTTTTCCTTGGCCAACATCTTTAAATCCTTCACTCACTTGAGATTCATTAATCACATCACACATATCCTCAAGTGGTGGGCAAGTTTTACTCACAAGTTGGGCAGCAACTGATACAGTTGGGGCAGCCTCCACAGGTACACGGCCTTTCACACGAAGCCAAGCTCGGGAATTACAAAAACTCCAAGCTTTGTTCATGCAAATAGCCGTGTGTGAGTTGGTGATTGAACCAACCAAGGACCTAAACGTTTTTATGTGTGAAGAGAGGTCTTAATGTGTAATAAACTACTCTTCAAGGTTGGCACAAGAAGCAAGGGCGGATGGGTCATTTTACCCCTTTTGTTTGTAGTATAAATAGAACATGTTAGAGAGTTATTCCTTAGTTTTTGGAATGCTGATTTTGTAACCTAAAAACACTAAACATTTCTCTCTCTCTTCCACTCTTAGAAGCCGCCCTATTATCTCACAAGTAGAGGGATACTTGTGTTGTCTCTTTGGCTAGAAACAAGGGTTTTGAGGTCGTTGAGTGCCTCTTGGTCCTCGTAAGAACTTGGTGTGTATATTCATTAGACTTAGGGTCCTCTCTTGATGTAGGGTTCTTAGTTTCTTGAATGTTATATGTCAAGTTATCTATCTTTCTTTATCTTGTTGTTGTTGATTTTGTTATCTTAAAGTCTAGTGAAGCCGTGTGGGGCTCTTTTCGATTCACTAGCATTGTTATCTATCTTGTTGTTCTTGTTTTGTTGGACTGAAAAACCGAAACTTAAACTTGTTGTTCTTGTGTTGTTGGACTGAAATCCGAGCCTACTTGAAGCTCTTGGTGTTGTTGGTTTGATTTCGTATCATTTGGTATCAGAGCGAGACCGGTTGTGTTCCAACATAACCCATCTTGGGCTAGTTCACGGCTTAAACAAACAACACCAAAAAGAAATTCTGAAAATCTGTCCATTAAAAGTTGAAAACCAAGAATGATGTTGTATGTTTAGATCTAGGTGTTATTTTGCTTGTTTAGTGAGTTTCTAGTGTTGGTTTCTTTCTCACCAACACTAAGGTGTCTAGATCCAAAAGTTGAGCTTGAAAACTTGAACATTGTGTAGTGACTTGAAGTGGCCGAAAGTTGTATGTTGTTGATAACCAAAAGAAAAATCGGTGGTTGTGTGTTTATGTGCTAAAGAAGTTGATGAAGTTTGTTGAGGTGTTCATCTTTTGAACTTGTTCATCTTGTTGTGTGCTCAAGTGTAAGACAAGCTATAAAGTTGTTGTGAAAGACTTGCATGATACGAGATCGACAAGGGAAGCACGAAACAACTCCAAAACAGTCCACTAATCTTAAGGATTTGAGGACCAAGATGGAGACCACTCTCGGATTCGCTACCAACAACAAGAATACAAGATACAAGGGTGTATTTCCACACCAAAACAGCTACAAAAACGTGATGAACAAGATGTACAACAACAATACAAGTTTCGGATCCAACGAAGGCCCAAAACAGTCCACTACAACAACAAATACACGATTGCAAGAAAAATAAAGATAGATAGTGAGACCAAGATTATTACAAGATTAAGAACCAAAGAGTATATTAAACTCAAAAACCCCTAATGAATGTAACAATCAAAACCACACTCTTATGGTGACCACCAAGGGAACGAACTCGCCTCAAGATCTACCGTTTCCAAGCAAAGAACAATGTTAGCTTTTCCAAGCCCTATACTAGAATTACACTAAGTTGGTCTACTCTCAAGAGAGAGGATTTTAAGAGTCTCAAAATCTCATTTCTTTCATCAACTAAAAACTAAGTGAAAATAAGACTAAGGGGCCTATTTATAGTGTATTACAAAAGAAGACAAAAAGACCATATTACCCTTAATGAGAGGGGCGGCCTTGGTGTGTAATTACACCATGTGTAATGTCCAAAATACCCTTAATTAAGGCCCAAAACCGTGAGTCCTCAACCTTAAATTCTCCAAGCAATCTTCCACACGCGAGATTGCTTTAAGTTATGCTCAAAACGGGTCCTCCATGCATGTTCTTGTTTTCTCGAGGTGACCAAGTCTTGAGTCTCTATGTGTTGGCCTCCAAAAATGTCATCAAAAGATAAGTAGGCCATTTGTCCCGTATCATCCTCCCCTTCTTGAAAAGGATTCGACCTCGAATCCAAACCTTGCAAAAACCGAAGAGAGGACAAACAAATACAAATTCCTCATGGCATGAGGGTTAGGGTTAGCATAAAAAATCATCTCAACACGCCAAGGTTGTACATATTTGCAATATAACCAAGAATCCTTTGAAAGGAATATTAAAAACTCAATAAAAGATGTACAAAGGATTTGGTTATAGGATACATCAAAAGTAACACTTTGCTTGGCATGTTGACCAAGCAACAAGTTTGGTGCACCAACATCACCATTTCTAAATTTGGCACCGGGGTCAAATGGGAAAAGTGGCCATAGACACGGGTCTCGACAACACTTCCCTTTCCCGTGGTCTACACCTAAACTAAATGACATACTCTCTACAATAACATACATATCATCCAAATCAAATAGAGAGTAGAGAAAGGTATCACTCAAATCGACTTCTACTAAGGTGCTCTCATGTGTGTACTCACTACTAGTTTCCCAATAATCACTATGAGTACGCTCAACAATGAAATCACACAAAGTAGAAGAAGAAGTAGCTTCCGCAACTACACATTCCTTACCCTTAAGAGTACTCTCATCTTCCAAGAAGAGATTTCCCTCTTTCGGAGGAATGTTGTCACACCATAGTGGGTTAGCATATAGGTTATAGCTTCCAAGGTAAGCTATACCGTCATTTTCACCACTAGGTTCATTAGAAGTGTTTAAATCATCTTCAAACAAGACATTACACCTAAAGAGAGTGTGTTCTACCGCACGGACAGATTTGGAATAAGCAAGTTCCTCGCACTCTAAATGATCAATATCAGGTTTCAAGGATGTTCCAAACACAAGATTACCCCAAGAAGAGATCTCGGGTTCACTCCCACTTTGTTGACCAACATTTTCAAATACTTCACTCACTTGAGTCCTATTAAGCACATCACACACATACTCAAGTGGGGAACAATTTTCACAAACAAGTTGATCAACACCAATTACACAAGACGATGTACTTCCGTTCAACATATAAGCTTCAACACTAGGTGGACATAAATTGATCTTACAAGAAGAGTCAATTTCGTCATCAATAGGATCAACTAGTGTATCCAAACTCACAATATGTACATCATCAACAAGAGGTACGGAATCATTAGACTCATAAATAAGTAAGCTACTACTCACACTCAATGGCTTACTAGCCACACAATTGTCATTCACATGCACTAAAGTGTAAGAGTTAGCTATTTTACCTTTAAGATCTTGAGTAGACTCTTCCTTGCCGTGAGGTGAAGGACCTCCACAAGCTTGGGCAGCAACTTCCTTTTGGCATTGTTCGCCTTCGCTTGCCATGTTGGTACCTACACAAATGTCCTTAGAAATGGAAGGACAACCAATGTTAGCACGGTTTGGTGGCAATCCCCTCACTTCGCTCCACATATCCTCTCCTTTTTCCACTCTCGGATTGCCACCTTGCACTCCCTTACTCCTCTCACTCTTTTGTCTCTCATCATAAATCGGATTGGAGTAGGTAAATATTTCTCTTTGCGGTTTGGGCAGCAAGTATGTTATGAGGCGATTTCCCCATTGGTCTCTTACAATATTAGGCCAATTTTGCACGTTAGGAACTTGATGTCGTGCAAACCAATCGGCACCCAAGCTCATATGACCGTAGGTTAAGGAAAAAACATCGCACCACACCTCCTCATGGTAATCAAATTGGGAGAAGACAACTTTTACCCTCTCGGTAACCTTGAACTCGCCCAAGTAGTATGGAACAAGTAAAGGCTCTCGCAATAACCCCAAGTAATCAACCATGGACGGAAGAATGTAGTTTCCATAGTACCTATCATTCAACACCATAAGGCAGCCCGGTATCCCACAAATAGTCACCTTTCCGGAGTGTACACTCCTTCTTGGATTTACATTGTAAGGCATACGAGTACCCCTTAGTTTTGGAGATGCATATCCTCTTCTTCTCATTGGACAACCTCCACTAGAGCTAGTATAACCATTCACACTATATCGACTTTGATAAGAAGTACTACAAGGTGGAGAATATGGATCTTCATACTCCTCACGTGTACCCTCATCATAGCTCTCATAAGCTTTGCAAACAAAAGGGTTATACCTAACACCAAATCTAGGTTCGGAGTAAGAAGTGTAAGACTCCTCACATGCCCCAACATCATCATAAGATCCATCACGAGGTCCTACATCATCTCCAAAGTTACCATAAGCACTAGGCACTTCATTCACCTCATTTTCTCCCTTAAAACAGTAACTTTCAAATCTGCCCAAGTCTCGATCATGGCTATTTTCATAGCCTCCGCAATCTCCCTCAACTTCGTAGCCATAAAACCCTTCACTACAATCATAGTCTCCCATGTTGTAGTCACAATAATCCCCGGCTATCGAAGACATGTTCCCCTTATATCACCCTTTAAACCTACAAAATGAACAAACAAGATTAGTAGTAAAGCTCCTCACCAACACTCGTATACACTCACCTTTGTGATCCTCACAATTGGAGCGGCGAATATTGAAAGTTGCTTATACTCCGGTAGTCAATAGGATGTCAATTCTACTTGGCGGCCGGAATAGATTCTTGTTTGATCGACTCAAGACACAAAAATAAAATTCACTTACGAACTTGAAACAAAGAAGTTACTACGAGTTAAAAAAAATGAGAAAAGCACACAAACAACGAAGACACGAAGAAACGGATTCAATAATTAATCTACAACTAAGTAGGTGATTTACTAGTTGTTAATTAATTCTAGAATCAAGACATGAAACTAATGAAACAATAAGATGAAACTAAGAATCTAAAATTTTGAGCTCGGAAATATTGCGTGAACAGTAGCAGTGATGACATGGCAGTCACGTATTGGTTTCGGTCCCACACAACTTTTGTTGTCCAATTTCAAGTCTTGGCCAATTTTTTTTTTTTTCAATTTGGACTTTGGTGGAATTTGTTTAAGGGGGGGGGGGGGGGGAAATTCAAACAAGTCTTGGAGCCCTTTTCAATTTCAAGTTTTCAAGACTTGACTTTATTGTACTTCTCCTTAAAACATGGATCCGTAAATCATGGAAAAGTGTTGGAAAGTGGTTGAGACTTGATTGATAGGTCTTTGTTGGTTGTAGTGTCTTTCAAGACTAACAAATAATACACCTTTTTCCTTCAACTTTTTGGATTTAGCATTCACTTTATCTTCAACAATATATGAAGGTGGTGATGAACATCAAGAACAACAACAACAACAACAAGAACTACAACAATAATCCTCAAGAACACCAACAATTTTTCACACGGCCAACTCCCAAATTCCACAATAACAATATCTCCAACACTTGGCCAAGACAACTACACCTTCAACAAAATGGTTCTCAATCCACCAATTAACAACAATATCACGTGTCCAAGCTTATAACAACAACAAGATGAAAGCCACAAGGCCAAAACAGTCCACCACAATGGCCAAGCTTATGTTCACAACAACCTTTCAACAAGTTCAAGCTCAAGTTTAGATCTAGACTCAAAGTGTTAGTGGACAAGAAAACTAACACTAGGAACAACAAAACAAACAAGAACACTATTAGATCTAGACATACAACAACAAATCTCGGCCAAGACACAACAAGAACACGATTTTGGCCAAGAACACAAACACGGACAGATTGCTATTTTTCTGGAAATTTCAGTTTTCCTTTTTTTTTTTTTTTTTTTTAACAAGAAAGCCCAAGATTGATCTTGTAGGAACAAGATCAAGCCATGCTTTGATACCAAATGATACGAGATCGACAAGGGAAGCACGAAACAACTCCAAAACAGTCCACTAATCTTAAGGATTTGAGGACCAAGATGGAGACCACTCTCGGATTCGCTACCAACAACAAGAATACAAGATACAAGGGTGTATTTCCACACCAAAACAGCTACAAAAACGTGATGAACAAGATGTACAACAACAATACAAGTTTCGGATCCAACGAAGGCCCAAAACAGTCCACTACAACAACAAATACACGATTGCAAGAAAAATAAAGATAGATAGTGAGACCAAGATTATTACAAGATTAAGAACCAAAGAGTATATTAAACTCAAAAACCCCTAATGAATGTAACAATCAAAACCACACTCTTACGGTGACCACCAAGGGAACGAACTCGCCTCAAGATCTACCGTTTCCAAGCAAAGAACAATGTTAGCTTTTCCAAGCCCTATACTAGAATTACACTAAGTTGGTCTACTCTCAAGAGAGAGGATTTTAAGAGTCTCAAAATCTCATTTCTTTCATCAACTAAAAACTAAGTGAAAATAAGACTAAGGGGCCTATTTATAGTGTATTACAAAAGAAGACAAAAAGACCATATTACCCTTAATGAGAGGGGCGGCCTTGGTGTGTAATTACACCATGTGTAATGTCCAAAATACCCTTAATTAAGGCCCAAAACCGTGAGTCCTCAACCTTAAATTCTCCAAGCAATCTTCCACACGCGAGATTGCTTTAAGTTATGCTCAAAACGGGTCCTCCATGCATGTTCTTGTTTTCTCGAGGTGACCAAGTCTTGAGTCTCTATGTGTTGGCCTCCAAAAATGTCATCAAAAGATAAGTAGGCCATTTGTCCCGTATCATTGCACCCATCACCTTCTAGTCTTGTCAATCACTTTTCCCTAATTCAAGGAGCCTTGTTTTGTGGGATTAGTCAACCAAACCTCACTTTCTTGAGTTTGAAAAGGGTGAAATACTACAAGATTTTACTTTTCCCACCAAAACACTTTGCAAACTATAACAAGTTGTGTGAATATTAACACACAAAAAAAGAGAGAAGAAGAACGTGTGGAACCATTGCATGCTGCCACGTCACTATAAGCTCAACTTAGGATATTCTTTGGTTGCTAATTGTTGATCCTTGGTTTCCCTTACTTGGTCCTAGAACTAATTAACAAACTAGTACATTCCTACTAGGTTGTCAACTAGTTCCTTGAACCGTTTGTTCGTGTCAACGATTATTTGAGTGCTTTTATTCGTTTGAATGAATTGCTGATTTTTGACTCTAGTCCGACAAGAATTCTTTGAGTCTTCAAACAAGAATCCATTCCGGATAAGAGCTTACTCATACCTTAAAAATTTCACGGTTACTAGCCAATTATACAACACTTGTGGAACACGAACTTGTGGTGAACTAAAGCGGATAATATCTTGACAATGGAAGGAGCTACGTCTCATAATGTGGATACTAATGCCCTTGATTCTATGAGGGTCACTCTTGTGGCCGTTACCCGGACACTTGAAAGGTTGAATTCGGAATTTGGGGCCGTGAGAGGGGACTTGGCAGCAATAAAGGGGGAAGTGTCGACTATTAGTGGGAGATTAGAACAAGTGGAGAGTCAAAGGAACTCTCGTCCTTCTACTCCTCTACATGTATCTACCAATGGTCATGATAGGACCTCCTCCGCAACCATCACCCCCGAAACAGTCCACCAAATGCTAAATGCACCCCAAGCTCCACTAAATACCGCAAGCCAAACTACCTATTTTCCTCCAAACCGAGACCCCACTAGACCACTACATTTCCAAGCCCCTCCAATTCCACAAGAGGGATTTGGACGCCAAGTACCTCCACTAAATCCGAACCCTCCATTCCAAGCTCCATTAACCCAAAGACCGCAAATTCCAAATCCTCCGAATCAAAATGGCCAAGGCCGACCAGCCCACTTTGAAGGATACGGTAGAGAGGAGTATGAAGGAGATAGAGCCTTTGATGATGCTTATATGAGGGAGGAGGAGTTAAGAGGGGGTCGAGGAGAACCTAGGAGATACCGGGGGTATAGAGATAGAGGAAACCGACACCAAGAGAGAGACGTAGGCATCAACACCATCAAGTTGAGCCTACCCATCTTTAAGGGTGAAAGTGACCCCGAGACCTACTTAACTTGGGAATCGGCTTGTGACAAAGTTTTCCAAGTTAATGACATCTCGGAAGAAAAGAAGAGTTGCTACGCTATAGCTCACCTCGAGGGCTATGCTAACACTTGGTGGGAGTATGTTAAACAATTTGGTAATGAATTAGTTGATGGGCAACCACCACCTTGGTATCGGTTGAGGTATTTGATGAGGCAACGATACCTTCCCGAGAGATATCGTCATGAGTTGCTTGCTAGATTATATGGCTTGCGGCAAGGAGGCAAGAGTGTGATGGCCTATTTTGACGAGTTCCAACAACTCATGTTGAAACTTGATCATCGTGGGGAGCAAATCAGTCATGACATCATCCGGTTCAAGTGTGGGTTGAACAAAGAGATCTCCACTCATTTGACCCTTCACCGGTTTGAAACCATTGACGGTATATTCCAAGCGGCCCTTGAGATTGCAAGGGAACTTAAGGAGAGATCATCCTTCAAGGCAAGGGTACAAACCCCCTCGGGTTGGCCCAAAAACAAGGACCAACCCGCCCCTACGAAGCTGCCCGAGTCCAAAACAGTCCCTAAATTCCCTCCGAAACCGGAGGCTCACAAATATCCCAACCCAAAGGGGTTCCAATGCTTCAAGTGCCAAGGTTGGGGGCATAAGGCCAATGAATGTCCGAACTGGCGCAATGTGATCCTACGAGAAGGGAAAGTGTACTACCTTGGTGAGGAGGTGGTTTCCGAAAGGGGGGAGGATGAGGCCGAGCCTCAAGATGGAGAGGGAGCTGAAAATGGGCCGAATGATGATGAAGTAGATGGTAGTGAAGATGTCTATCCACAAGAAGGGGAGTGTGTGGTTCCAAACTTTGTGGTTAGACGTGTCATGATTAGTAAGGCGATAGATGACCCGAGTCAAAGGGAAAATCTATTCCATACTAAGTGTCTTGTAAATGGGAGTGTGTGCACCTTGGTGATTGATAGTAGTAGTTGTACAAATGTTGCGAGCCATGCTATGGTAAATTTCTTGAAGCGACCAACTACACTACACACTAGTCCTTACAAGCTACAATGGTTGAACGATTGTGGTGAATTAAAGGTCACAAGGCAATGTGTGATTCGGTTTAAGGTGGGAAACTACCACGATGAAGTGCTTTGTGACGTGATCCCAATGCAAGCATGTCACTTGTTGTTAGGTAGACCATGGCAATATGATAGGTCTACTAAACACGATGGGAGGTCCAACCGGTATACGCTTGAGAAGGATGGCCGAAAGGTCACACTTCATCCTCTTTCACCCTCCCAAGTAAATGAGTGGCATCAAAAGATGAGAGAGTTGAAGGGAAAGGGGAAGGAATCCGGAAAGGGAGATGATGCAAAATCAAACCAACAACAACAAGAGCTTCAAGTAGGCTCGGATTTCAGCCCAACAACACAAGAACAACAAGGTAGATAACAATGCTAGTGAATCGAAAAGAGCCCCACACGGCTTCACTAGACTTAAGATACAAAATCAGCAACAACAACAAGATAAAGAAAGATAGATAACTTGACATATAACATTCAAGAAACTAAGAACCCTAACATCAAGAGAGGACCCTAAGTCTAATGAATATAAACACCAAGTTCTTACGAGGACCAAGAGGCACTCAACGACCTCAAAACCCTTGTTTCTAGCCAAAGAGACAACACAAGCATCCCTCTACTTGTGAGATAATAGGGGCGGCTTCTAAGAGTGAGAGAGAGAGTGAAATGTTTAGTATTTAGGTTACAAATATCAGCATTCCAAAAACTACTAAATAACTCTCTAACATGTGCTATTTATACTACAAACAAAAAGGGTAAAATGACCCATCCGCCCTTGCTTCTTGTGCCAACCCTGAAGAGTAGTTTATTACACATTAAGACCTCTCTTCACACATAAAAACGTTTAGGTCCTTGGTTGGTTCAATCACCAATTCACACACGGCCATTTGCATGAACAAGGCTTGGAGTTCTTGTAATTCCCGAGCTTGGCTCCGTGTGAAAGGCCGTGTACCTGTGGAGGCTGCCCCAACCGTATCATCCTCTCCATCTTGAGAGGAATTTGACCTCAAATTCAGCATTTGGTCATCTTCAACCGCATCCACGAGGGAGAGATCACCAACGTTGAAAGTGTTGTGCACTTGATATTCCGGTGGAAGGTCAATCTTGTAGGCGTTGTCATTGATTCTCTCAAGTACTTGGAAAGGGCCATCACCCCTTGGCAGCAATTTGGACTTCCTTTGAGCCGGAAACCGATCCTTTCGAAGATGCACCCACACCCAATCTCCGGGTTCAAGCACAAGCCTTCTTCTCCCTTTGTTTACTCTTTTTGCAACCTCTTGGTTCTTCTTTTCAAGCTTGACCCGCACCGTCTCATGCATTTTCTTCATTGCCTCGGCTCTTTTATTTCCATCTAAGCTGGTCATGAGATCACTAGACAAAGGAGTGAGATCTAAAGGGGTAAGGGGATTCAGGCCGTAAACACATTCAAAGGGAGTCATTCCCGTGCTCGAATGTATTACCCGGTTGTATGCAAATTCCACCAAGGGTAGGTGATCTTCCCATGAAGTCAGCTTACCTTTAACCATAGAACGTAGCATAAACCCTAAGGTTCTATTTACTACCTCCGTTTGGCCATCGGTTTGTGGGTGGCAAGACGTGGAGAAAAGTAACTTCGTCCCAAGCCTACCCCACATGGACTTCCAAAAGAGACTTAGGAAATTGGAGTCCCTATCGCTCACAATAGTCCTCGGTACCCCGTGAAGCTTTACAACATGTTCAACAAATAACGAAGCTACACTACGAGCATCCTCGGTTTTAGCACATGGAATAAAATGAGCCATTTTAGAGAATCTTCAACAATAACAAAAATGCTATCTCGACCCTTTCTAGTCCTTGGCAGCCCCAAAACAAAATCCATCGAAATGTCCAACTAAGGTCTAAGGGGAGCAGGGAGTGGGGTGTATAATCCTTGAGGTAGGAGACGAGATTTCGCACTCCGGCAGGCCACGCATTGACTACAAATTTTAGCGACGTCTTTGCGCATTTTGGGCCAATAGAAGTTTTCCTCTATGATTCCGAGGGTCTTGTCTACCCCAAAGTGCCCCATGAGGCCTCCGTCATGGGCCTCCCTCACAAATAATTCCCTCCAAGAACTAGAAGGAACACACAACCTCCTCCCTTTGAACAAATACCCATCGAACCGAGAGTAGGAGGAATGGTCATTCTCCTTAAGCCAACGGTCCCTTCCCCACTCTTCACATTCCCTAAAAATAGGAGCAAAGGTAGGATCCTCGGGATACAACAACCGCAAGCTCTCAAATCCCATCAATTTCGAAGACAAGGTAGCAACAAGCACATGCTTCCTAGACAAGGCATCGGCAACAACATTTTCCTTTCCTCTTTTGTAATGAATTACATAAGGGAAAGTCTCGATGAACTCAATCCACTTAGCATGACGCCTATTCAACTTGTCTTGGCTCTTAAGGTGTTTCAACGACTCATGATCCGTTCGTATCACAAACTCCTTAGGCCACAAATAATGTTGCCAATTTCCCAAAGCTCTAACAAGGGCGTACAACTCCAAATCATAAGTTGAGTAATTAAGAGTTGCCCCCTTGAGCTTTTCACTGAAATAAGCAACGGGCTTACCTTCTTGCATCAAAACAGCCCCGATGCCAACCTTACTAGCATCACACTCTACTTCAAACATCTTATCAAAATCGGGCAATTGCAATAAAGGCGCCGAGATGAGCGTAGCTTTCAAGGCCTCAAAAGCCCTAGCTAGCACATCACCCCATTTAAAAGGTCCGTCCTTCCTAATTACCTCGGTCAAGGGGGCTGCTATGGAACTAAATCCTTTGACAAACCTCCTATAAAAGCTTGCCAACCCGTGGAAACTTCGGATTTCTCCAATAGTTTTAGGGGTCGGCCAACTTCGAATAGAGTCTATCTTGGAATCGTCCACTTCCACACCCCTTGAGCTCACGACAAAACCCAAGAATATACCCTTATCAACACCAAAAGAACACTTCTCCATGTTGGCATACAGCTTCTCCTTTCGGAGCACATCAAACACACATCTCAAATGCATTACATGATCATCAATAGATTTACTATATACCAACTCATCATCAAAGTAAACCACCACAAACTTTCCAATATAAGGCTTCATTACATGATTCATTAGCCTCATAAAGGTGCTAGGAGCATTGGTAAGGCCAAAGGGCATGACCAGCCACTCATATAGACCGAATTTACTCTTGAATGCGGTCTTCCACTCATCACCGGGTTGCATGCGAATTTGGTGATAGCCACTCCTAAGGTCCACTTTAGAAAACAAACAAGATCTGTGGAGCTCATCTAACATATCATCTAGTCTAGGGATTGGATGACGATACCTTATAGTGATTTTGTTGATGGCTCTACAATCGACGCACATGCGCCAAGTTCCGTCCTTCTTCGGTACCAAAAGCACCGGAACAGCACACGGACTCATGCTTTCCTTGATGTATCCCTTGTTGAGAAGCTCCTCAACTTGTCTTTCAAGCTCCTTAGTGTCCATGGGATTGCTCCTATAGGCCGGTTTGTTTGGAAGTTGTGAACCCGGCACCAAATCAATTTGGTGCTCAATTCCCTGAAGTGGGGGCAATACTTGCGGAAGTTCTTGAGGAAATACATCTTCATACTCCTGCAACACACAAGAAATCAAAGGGGAAATGGAAGAATTAGTGGGGTTAGTATTAAAACAATGGGCCAAAAGTAACATCGGCTTGTTTTCATCATGGTCCACGAAGAGTTCTTTCCTCCTAGCCAACATCACTACGTTTTCCATCTCCCTCGTCATTGGGACAGCCTCGGATGTCCCTACTTCCTCACCTACGGCATTCCCCCCCCTCTTTCTCCCTTTTCGGATTCCTTCCCCTTTCCCTTCAACTCTCTCATCTTTTGATGCCACTCATTTACTTGGGAGGGTGAAAGAGGATGAAGTGTGACCTTTCGGCCATCCCTCTCAAGCGTATACCGGTTGGACCTCCCATCGTGTTTAGTAGACCTATCATATTGCCATGGTCTACCTAACAACAAGTGACATGCTTGCATTGGGATCACGTCACAAAGCACTTCATCGTGGTAGTTTCCCACCTTAAACCGAACCACACATTGCCTTGTGACCTTTAATTCACCACAATCGTTCAACCATTGTAGCTTGTAAGGACTAGTGTGTAGTGTAGTTGGTAGCTTCAAGAAATTTACCATAGCATGGCTCGCAACATTTGTACAACTACCACTATCAATCACCAAGGTGCACACACTCCCCTTTACAAGACACTTAGTATGGAATAGATTTTCCCTTTGACTCGGGTCATCTATCGCCTTACTAATCATGACATGTCTAACCACAAAGTTTGGAACCACACACTCCCCTTCTTGTGGATAGACATCTTCACTACCATCTACTTCATCATCATTCGGCCCATTTTCAGCTCCCTCTCTATCTTGAGGCTCGGCCTCATCCTCCCCCTTTCGGAAACCACCTCCTCACCAAGGTAGTACACTTTCCCTTCTCGTAGGATCACATTGCGCCGGTTCGGACATTCATTGGCCTTATTCCCCCAACCTTGGCACTTGAAGCATTGGAACCCCTTTGGGTTGGGATATTTGTGAGCCTCCGGTTTCGGAGGGAATTTAGGGACTGTTTTGGACTCGGGCAGCTTCGTAGGGGCGGGTTGGTCCTTGTTTTTGGGCCAACCCGAGGGGGTTTGTACCCTTGCCTTGAAGGATGATCTCTCCTTAAGTTCCCTTTCAATCTCAAGGGCCGCTTGGAATACACCGTCAATGGTTTCAAACCGGTGAAGGGTCAAATGAGTGGAGATCTCTTTGTTCAACCCACACTTGAACCGGATGATGTCGTGACTGATTTGCTCCCCACGATGATCAAGTTTCAACATGAGTTGTTGGAACTCGTCAAAATAGGCCATCACGCTCTTGCCCCCTTGCCGCAAGCCATATAATCTAGCAAGCAACTCATGACGATATCTCTCGGGAAGGTATCGTTGTCTCATCAAATACCTCAACCGAAACCAAGGTGGTGGCTGCCCATCAACTAATTCATTACCAAATCGTTTAACATACTCCCACCAAGTGTTAGCATAGCCCTCGAGGTGAGCTATAGAGTAGCAACTCTTCTTTTCTTCCGAGATGTCATTAACTTGGAAAACTTTGTCACAAGCCGATTCCCAAGTTAAGTAGGTCTCGGGGTCACTTTCACCCTTAAAGATGGGTAGGCTCAACTTGATGGTGTTGATGCCTACGTCTCTCTCTTGGTGCCGGTTTCCCCTATCTCCATACCCCCGGTATGATACGGGACAAATGGCCATCTTATATTTTGATGACATCTTTGGAGGCCAACATATAGAGGATCAAGACTTGGTCACCTCGAGAATACAAGAACATGCATGGAGAACCTGTTTTGAGCATAACTTAAAGTAATCTCGCGTGTGGAAGATTGCTTGGAGCATTTAAGATTGAGGACTCACGGTTTTGGACCTTAATTAAGGGCATTTTGGACATTACACATGGTGTATTAACACACCATGGCCGCACCTATCATTAAGGGCAAGGTGGTCTTTTGTCTTCTTTTGAAATACACTATAAATAGGTCATTTTAGCTCATTTCTTAGGGGATTTTTCATATTGGAGAGGAGGAAGAATTGAAAGACATAACTTCTCTCTTTTGAGAGTGTAACACCCTTAGTTGTAGGACTTGGAAAAGTCATCTTTAGCATAGGGCTTGGAAAAGCCAATATTGATCTTTGCTTGGAAACGGTAGATCTTGAGGCGAGTTCATTCCCTTGGTGGTCACCGTAAGAGTGTGGTTTTGATTGTTACATTCATTAGGGGTTAGTGTTGAAATACACTTGGTTCTTAATCTTGTAATTATCTTGGTCTCACTATCTATCTTTATTTTTCTTGCAAATCGTGTATGTGTTGTGTAGTGGACTGTTTTGGGGTCTTCGTTGAATCCGAAACTTGTATTATTGTTTTTCATCTTGTTCATCACGTTTTGGTACTGTTTTGGTGTTAAAATATACTCTTGTATCTTGTATTCTTGTTGTTGGTAGCGAATCCGATTTAGGTCTCCATCTTGGTCCTCGAATGATACAAGATCAAACCAACAACACCAAGAACTACAAGTAGATTCGGGTTTCAGTCCAACAACACAAGAACAACAAGTTTAATTTTCAGTTTTCAGCTCAACAACACGATAACAACAAGATGAACAAGGATGCTAGTGAATCGAAAATAGCCCCACACGGCTTCACTAGACTTTGAGATAACAAAATCAACAACAACAACAAGATAAATAAAAGATAGATAACTTGACATATAACATTCAAGATACTAAGAACCCTAACATCAAGAGAGGACCCTAAGTCTAATGAATGTAAACACCAAGTTCTTACGAGGACCAAGAGGCACTCAACAACCTCAAAACCCTTGTTTCTAGCCAAAGAGACAACACAAGTATCCCTCTACTTGTGAGGTATTGGTGGCGGCTCCCAAGAGTGGAAATGAGAGAGAGAAATGTTTAGTGTTTAGGTTACAAAATCAGATTTCAAAAACTAGAGACTAACTCTCTAACATGTTCTATTTATACTACAAACAAAAGGGGTAAAATGACCCATCCGCCCTTGCTTCTTGTGTCAACCTTGAAGAGTAGTTTATTACATATTAAGTCCCCTCTTCACACATAAAAACGTTTAGGTCCTTGATTGGTTCAATCACCAACTCACACACGGCTACTTGCATGAACAAAGCTTGGAGTTGTTGTAATTCCCGAGCTTGGCTTCGTGTGAAAGGCCGTGTACGTGTGGAGGCTTTCCCAACCGTATCATCCTCTCCATCTTGAGAGGAATTTGACCTCAAATTCAGCATTTGGTCATCTTCCACCGCATCAACGAGGGAGAGATCACCAACGTTGAAAGTGTTGTGCACTTGGTATTCCGGTGGAAGGTCAATCTTGTAGGCGTTGTCATTGATTCTCTCAAGTACTTGGAAAGGACCATCACCCCGTGGCAGCAACTTGGACTTCCTTTGAGCTGGAAACCGGTCCTTTCGAAGATGCACCCACACCCAATCTCCGGGTTCAAGCACAAGCCTTCTTCTTCCTTTGTTTACCCTTTTTGCAACCTCTTGGTTTTTCTTTTCAAGCTTGAGCCGCACTGTTTCATGCATTTTCTTCATTGCCTCGGCTCTTTTATCTCCATCTAAGCTGGTCATGAGATCACTAGACAAAGGAGTGAGATCTAAAGGGGTAAGGGGATTTAGGCCGTAAACACATTCAAAGGGAGTCATTCCCGTGCTCGAATGTATTACCCGATTGTATGCAAACTCCACCAAGGGTAGGTGATCTTCCCATGAAGTCAGCTTACCTTTAACCATAGAACGTAGCATAGACCCTAAGGTTCTATTTACTACCTCCGTTTGGCCATCGGTTTGTGGGTGGCAAGACGTGGAGAAAAGTAACTTCGTTCCAAGCCTACCCCACATGGACTTCCAAAAGAGACTTAGGAACTTGGAGTCCCTATCGCTCACAATAGTCCTCGGTACCCCGTGAAGCTTTACAACATGTTCGACAAATAATGAAGCTACACTACGAGCATCCTCGGTTTTAGCACATGGAATAAAATAAGCCATTTTAGAGAATCTATCAACAATAACAAAAATGCTATCTCGGCCCTTTCTAGTCCTTGGCAGCCCCAAAACTAAATCCATCGAAATGTCCAACCAAGGTCTAAGGGGAGTAGGGAGTGGGGTATATAATCCTTGAGGTAGGAGACGAGATTTCGCACTCCGGCAGGCCACGCATTGACGACAAATTTTAGTGACGTCTTTGCGCATTTTGGGCCAATAGAAGTTCTCCTCTAAGATTCCGAGGGTCTTGTCTACCTGATACGGGACAAATGGCCTTCTTATCGTTTGATGACATTTTTGGAGGCCAACACATAGAGACTCAAGACTTGGTCACCTCGAGGAAACAAGAACATGCATGGAGGACCCGTTTTGAGCATAACTTAAAGCAATCTCGCATGTGGAAGATTGCTTGGAGAATTTAAGGTTGAGGACTCACGGTTTTGGGCCTTAATTAAGGGTATTTTGGACATTACACATGGTGGATTTACACCCCATGGCCGCCCCTCTCATTAAGGGCAAAGTAGTCTTTTGTCTTCATTTGTAATATAGTATAAATAGGCCCCTTAGTCTTATTTCTCATCAGATTTTTGATAATGAAGAATTGAAAGAAATATCTTCTCTCTTTTGAGGGTGTACACACTTAGTGGTAGGACTTGGAAAAGTCATCTTTAGCATAGGGCTTGGAAAAGCCAATATTGATCTTTGTTTGGAAACGGTAGATCTTGAGGCGAGTTCATTCCCTTGGTGGTCACCGTAAGAGTGTGGTGTTGCTATCGTAAGTTCTAGGGGTCTTTAGATTTAATATATCTTTGGGTTCTTGGGTCTTATTGTAGTTTATGTCTCACTATCTATCTTTATTTTTCTTGCAAATCGTGGACTGTTTTGGGGTCTTTGTTGAATCCGAAACTTGTGTTATTGTTGTTCATCTTGTTCATCACGTTTTGTGGCTGTTTTTGGGTGTCAAATACACCATTGTTATCTCGTATTGTTGTTGTTGTAGTGAATCCGAGAGTGGTCTCCATCTTGGTCCTCAAATCCTTAAGATTAGTGGACTGTTTTTGGAGTGTGTGTGGACTGTTTTGAGACAATTCTTGTGTTCCTTGGAATTCTTGTATCATTTGGTATCAAAGCCATCTTTGATTTTGTTCTAACAAGATCAATCTTGGGCTTGAGACTTGAAAACTACAAAAAAAAAAAAAAAAAAAAAAAGTTGAAATCTGAAAATTTCAGAAAATTGCAATCTGTCCATTGTTGTTGTCTTGGCCGAAATTGTGTTCTTGTGGTGTTCTTGGCCGAGATTTGTTCTTGAGTCTAGGTCTAGGAGTATTTTTCTTGTCTTGTGTGTTTGTAGTGTTAGATTTGTTCCTCACTAACACTTTGAGTCGATCCAAACTTGAGCTTGAATTGTTAATATTATTGTTGTGAACAAGTGTGGCCGATTGGATGTTGTTGTTGTTCTAGCCTTGACCGAGTTGAAGGCCTTGTGTTGTGGTGGTGTTGTAGATCTTGAAAGGTTGTTGTTGTATTCTTGTTGTTCATCACACCTTTCACCATTTGTAAAATCGAAAACACAACACAAAGGGGACTTAGTCGATTGTTGTTGCTATCCTTGTGGTCTTAGCCATGAGATTGTTGACCTTGTTGTGGTGAACTGTTTTGGCCTTGTGGTTTTCTTCTTGTTGTTGTTATAAGCTTGGCCACGTGATATTGTTGTTAATTGGTGGATTGAAAACCATTTTTGTTGAAGTTGTGGTTGTCTTGGCCAAGTGTTGGAGGTATTGTTATTGTGGATTGGAGTTGGCCGTGTGAAAAATTGTTGGTGTTCTTGAGGATTATTGTTGTAGTTCTTGTTGTTGTTGTTGATGTTCTTGATGTTCATCACCACCTTCATATATTGTTGAAGATAAAGTGAATGCTAAATCCAAAAAGTTGAAGGAAAAAGGTGTATTATTTGTTAGTCTTGAAAGACACTACAACCAACCAAGACCTATCAATCAAGTCTCAACCACTTTCCAACACTTTTCCATGATTTACGGATCCATGTTTTAAGGAGAAGTACAATAAAGTCAAGTCTTGAAAACTTGAAATTGAAAAGGGCTCCAAGACTTGTTTGAATTTCCCTCCTTAAACAAATTCCACCAAAGTCCAAATTAAAAATTGACCAAGACTTGAAATTGGACAACAAAAGTTGTGTGGGACCGAAACCAATACGTGACTGCCATGTCATCACTGCTACTGTTCACGCAATATTTCCGAGCTCAAAATTTTAGATTCTTAGTTTCATCTTATTGTTTCATTAGTTTCATGTCTTGATTCTAGAATTAATTAACAACTAGTAAATCACCTACTTAGTTGTAGATTAATTATTGAATCCGTTTCTTCGTGTCTTCGTTGTTTGTGTGCTTTTCTCATTTTTTTTTAACTCGTAGTAACTTCTTTGTTTCAAGTTCGTAAGTGAATTTTATTTTTGTGTCTTGAGTCGATCAAACAAGAATCTATTCCGGCCGCCAAGTAGAATTGACATCCTATTGACTACCGGAGTATAAGCAACTTTCAATATTCGCCGCTCCAATTGTGAGGATCACAAAGGTGAGTGTATACGAGTGTTGGTGAGGAGCTTTACTACTAATCTTGTTTGTTCATTTTGTAGGTTTAAAGGGTGATATAAGGGGAACATGTCTTCGATAGCCGGGGATTATTGTGACTACAACATGGGAGACTATGATTGTAGTGAAGGGTTTTATGGCTACGAAGTTGAGGGAGATTGCGGAGGCTATGAAAATAGCCATGATCGAGACTTGGGCAGATTTGAAAGTTACTGTTTTAAGGGAGAAAATGAGGTGAATGAAGTGCCTAGTGCTTATGGTAACTTTGGAGATGATGTAGGACCTCGTGATGGATCTTATGATGATGTTGGGGCATGTGAGGAGTCTTACACTTCTTACTCCGAACCTAGATTTGGTGTTAGGTATAACCCTTTTGTTTGCAAAGCCTATGAGAGCTATGATGAGGGTACACGTGAGGAGTATGAAGATCCATATTCTCCACCTTGTAGTACTTCTTATCAAAGTCGATATAGTGTGAATGGTTATACTAACTCTAGTGGAGGTTGTCCAATGAGAAGAAGAGGATATGCATCTCCAAAACTAAGGGGTACTCGTATACCTTACAATGTAGATCCAAGAAGGAGTGTACACTCCGGAAAGGTGACTATTTGTGGGATACCGGGCTGCCTTATGGTGTTGAATGATAGGTACTATGGAAACTACATTCTTCCGTCCATGGTTGATTACTTGGGGTTATTGCGAGAGCCTTTACTTGTTCCATACTACTTGGGCGAGTTCAAGGTTACCGAGAGGGTAAAAGTTGTCTTCTCCCAATTTAATTACCACGAGGAAGTGTGGTGTGATGTTTTTCCCATAACCTATGGTCATGTGAGCTTGGGCGCCGATTGGTTTGCACAACATAAAGTTCCAAATATGCAAAATTGGCCTAATATTGTAAGAGACCGATGGGGAAATTGCCTCGAGACGTACATTCTGCCCGGGCCGCAAAAAGAAGTTCCTACCTACTCCAATTCAAATTATTATGAGAGACAAAAGATTGAGAGGAGTAAGGGAGTGAAAGGTGGTAATCCGAGAGTGGAAAAAGGAGAGATTGTGTTGAGCGAAGTGAGGGGATTACCACCAAACCGTGCTAACTTTGGTTGTCCTTCTATTTTTATGGACATTTGTGTAGGTACCAACATGGCAAGCGAATGCGACCAATGTCAAAAGGAAGTTGCTGCCCAAGGTTATGGAGGACCTTCACCTCACGGCAAGAAAGAGTCCACTCAAGATCTTCAAGGTAAAATAGCTAACTCTTACACTTTAATGCATGTGAATGATAATTGTATGACTAGTAGTCCATTGAGTGTGAGTAGTAGCTTACTTATTTATGAGTCTAATGATTCCTTGCCTCTTATTGATGATGTACATATTGTGAGTGTGGATACGCTAGTTGATCCTATTGATGACGAAATTGACTCCTCTTGTGAGATCAATTTATGTCCACCTAGTGTTGAAGCCTATATGTTGAATGGAAGTACCTCGTCTTGTGTAATGGGTGTTGATCAACTTGTTCGTGAAAACTGTCCACCACTTGAGTATGTGTGTGATGTGCTTAATAGGACTCAAGTGAGTGAAATATTTGAAAATGTTGGTCAACAAAGTGAGAATGAACCCGAGAGCTCTTCTTGGGGTAATATTGTGTTTGAAACATCCTTGAAACTTGATATTGATCATTTAGAGAGTGAGGAACTTTCTTGTTCCAAATCTGTCCGTGAGGTAGATCACACTCTTTTTAGGTATAATGTCTTGTTTGAAGATGATTTAAACACTCCTAATGAACCTAGTGGAGAACTTGACGGTATAGCTTGCCTTGGAAGCTATAGCCTATATGCTAACCCACTATGGTGTGACAACATTCCTCCTAAAGAGGGAAATCTCTTCTTGGAAGATGAGAGTACTCTTAAGGGTAAGGAATGTGTAGTTGTGGAAGCTACTTCTTCTTCTACTTTGTGTGATTTCATTGTTGAGAGTACTCATGGTGATTATTGGGAAACTAGTAGTGAGTACACACATGAGAGCACCTTAGTAGAAGTCGATTTGAGTGATACCTTTCTCTACTCTCTATTTGATTTGGATGATATGTATGTTATTGTAGAGAGTATGTCATTTAGTTTAGGTGTAGACCACGGGAAAGGGAAGTGTTGTCGAGACCCGTGTCTATGGCCACTTTTCCCATTTGACCCCGGTGCCAAATTTAGAAATGGTGATGTTGGTGCACCAAACTTGTTGCTTGGCCAACATGACAAGCAAAGTATTACTTTTGATGTATCCTATAACCAAATCCTTTGTACATCTTTTATTGAGTTTTTAATATTCCTTTCAAAGGATTCTTGGTTATATTGCAAATATGTGCAACCTTGGCATGTTGAGATGATTTGTTATGCTAACCCTAACCCTCATGCCATGAGGAATTTGTATTTGTTTGTCCTCTCTTCGGTTTTGCAAGGTTTGGATTCGAGGTCGAATCCTTTTCAAGAAGGGGAGGATGATACGGGACAAATGGCCTTCTTATCGTTTGATGACATTTTTGGAGGCCAACACATAGAGACTCAAGACTTGGTCACCTCGAGGAAACAAGAACATGCATGGAGGACCCGTTTTGAGCATAACTTAAAGCAATCTCGCATGTGGAAGATTGCTTGGAGAATTTAAGGTTGAGGACTCACGGTTTTGGGCCTTAATTAAGGGTATTTTGGACATTACACATGGTGGATTTACACCCCATGGCCGCCCCTCTCATTAAGGGCAAAGTAGTCTTTTGTCTTCATTTGTAATATAGTATAAATAGGCCCCTTAGTCTTATTTCTCATCAGATTTTTGATAATGAAGAATTGAAAGAAATATCTTCTCTCTTTTGAGGGTGTACACACTTAGTGGTAGGACTTGGAAAAGTCATCTTTAGCATAGGGCTTGGAAAAGCCAATATTGATCTTTGTTTGGAAACGGTAGATCTTGAGGCGAGTTCATTCCCTTGGTGGTCACCGTAAGAGTGTGGTGTTGCTATCGTAAGTTCTAGGGGTCTTTAGATTTAATATATCTTTGGGTTCTTGGGTCTTATTGTAGTTTATGTCTCACTATCTATCTTTATTTTTCTTGCAAATCGTGGACTGTTTTGGGGTCTTTGTTGAATCCGAAACTTGTGTTATTGTTGTTCATCTTGTTCATCACGTTTTGTGGCTGTTTTTGGGTGTCAAATACACCATTGTTATCTCGTATTGTTGTTGTTGTAGTGAATCCGAGAGTGGTCTCCATCTTGGTCCTCAAATCCTTAAGATTAGTGGACTGTTTTTGGAGTGTGTGTGGACTGTTTTGAGACAATTCTTGTGTTCCTTGGAATTCTTGTATCACTACCCCAAAGTGCCCCATGAGGCCTCCGTCATGGGCCTCCCTCACGAACAATTCCCTCCAAGAACTAGAAGGAACACACAACCTCCTCCCTTTGAACAAATACCCATCGAACCGAGAGTAGGAGGAATGGTCATTCTCCTTAAGCCAACGGTCCCTTCCCCACTCTTCGCATTCCCTAAAGATAGGAGCAAAGGTAGGATCCTCGGGATACAACAACCGCAAGCTCTCAAAACCCATCAACTTCGAAGACAAGGTAGCAACAAGCACATGCTTCCTAGACAAGGCATCGGCAACAACATTTTCCTTTCCCCTTTTGTAATGAATTACATAAGGGAAAGTCTCGATAAACTCAATCCACTTAGCATGACGCCTATTCAACTTGTCTTGGCTCTTAAGGTGTTTCAACGACTCATGATCCGTTCGTATCACAAACTCCTTATGATACAAGATCAAACCAACAACACCAAGAGCTACACGTAGGTTCGGATTTCAGTCCAACAACACAAGAATAACAAGTTCCATTTTCAGTTTTCAGCACACAACAAGAGAGCAAATAGATGAACAAGAATGCTAGTGAATCGAAAGTAGCCCCACACGGCTTCACTAGTCTTTAAAGATAACAAAATTAACAACAACAACAACAACAAGATAAAGAAAAGATAGATAACTTGACATATAACATTCAAGATACTAAGAACCCTAACATCAAGAGAGGACCCTAAGTCTAGAGAATGTAAACACCAAGTTCTTACAAGGACCAAGAGGCACTCAAAGACCCCAAAACCCTTGTTTCTAGCCAAAGATACAACACAAGTATTCCTCTACTTGTGAGATTGTTGGAGGCGGCTCCAAGAGTGGAAGAGAGAGAGAAATTGTTGTGATATTTTAGGTTACAAAATCAGATTTCAAAAACTACCAATAACTCTCTCACATCTTCTATTTATACTACAAAAGGAAAGGGGTAAAATGACTCATCCGCCCTTGCTTCTTGTGCCAACCTTGGAGAGTAGTTTATTACACATTAGGACCCCTCTTCACACATAAAAACGTTTAAGTCCTTGGTTGGTTCAATCACCAACTCACACACGGCCATTTGCATGAACAAAGCTTGGAGTTTTTGTAATTCCCGAGCTTGGCTTCGTGTGAAAGGCCGTGTGGCTGTCCTAACCGTATCATCCTCTCCATCTTGAGAGGAATTTGGCCTCAAATTCAGCATTTGGTCATCTTCAACCGCATCCACGAGGGAGAGATCACCAACGTTGAAAGTGTTGTGCACTTGATATTCCGGTGGAAGGTCAATCTTGTAGGCGTTGTCATTGATCCTCTCAAGTACTTGGAAAGGACCATCACCCCTTGGCAGCAATTTGGACTTCCTATGAGCTGGAAACCGGTCTTTTCGAAGATGCACCCACACCCAATCTCCGGGTTCAAGCACAAGCCTTCTTCTCCCTTTGTTTGCCCTTTTGGCAATCTCTTGATTCTTCTTTTCAAGCTTGATCCGCACCGTCTCATGCATTTTCTTCATTGCCTCGGCTCTTTTGCTTCCATCTAAGCTGGTCATGAGATCACTAGACAAAGGAGTGAGATCTAAAGGGGTAAGGGGATTCAGGCCGTAAACACATTCAAAGGGAGTCATTCCCGTGCTCGAATGTATTACCCGGTTGTAGGCAAATTCCACTAAGGGTAGGTGATCTTCCCATGAAGTCAGTTTACCTTTAACCATAGAACGTAGCATAGACCCTAAGGTTCTATTTACTACCTCCGTTTGGCCATCGGTTTGTGGGTGGCAAGACGTGGAGAAAAGTAACTTCGTTCCAAGCCTACCCCACATGGACTTCCAAAAGAGACTTAGGAACTTGGAGTCCCTATCGCTCACAATAGTCCTCGGTACCCCGTGAAGCTTGACAACATGTTCAACAAATAATGAAGCTACACTACTAGCATCCTCGGTTTTAGTACATGGAATAAAATGAGCCATTTTAGAGAATCTATCAACAATAACAAAAATGCTATCTCGGCCCTTTCTAGTCCTTGGCAGCCCCAAAACAAAATCCATCGAGATGTCCAACCAAGGCCTAAGGGGAGTAGGGAGTGGGGTGTATAATCCTTGGGGTAAGAGACGAGATTTCGCACTCCGGCAGGCCACGCATTGACTACAAATTTTAGTGACGTCTTTGCGCATTTTGGGCCAATAGAAGTTCTCCTCTAAGATTCCGAGGGTCTTGTCTACCCCAAAGTGACCCATGAGGCCTCCGTCATGGGCCTCCCTTACAAATAATTCCCTCCAAGAACTAGAAGGAACACACAACCTCCTCCCTTTGAACAAATACCCATCGAACCGAGAGTAGGAGGAATGGTTATTCTCCTTGAGCCAACGGTCCCTTCCCCACTCTTCGCATTCCCTAAAAATAGGAGCAAAGGTAGGATCCTCGGGATACAACAACCGCAAGCTCTCAAAACCCATCAATTTCGAAGACAAGGTAGCAACAAGCACATGCTTCCTAGACAAGGCATCGGCAACAACATTTTCCTTTCCCCTTTTGTAATGAATTACATAAGGGAAAGTCTCGATGAACTCAATCCACTTAGCATGACGCCTATTCAACTTGTCTTGGCTCTTAAGGTGTTTCAACGACTCATGATCCGTTCGTATCACAAACTCCTTAGGCCACAAATAATGTTGCCAATTTCCCAAAGCTCTAACAAGGGCGTACAACTCCAAATCATAAGTTGAGTAATTAAGAGTTGCCCCTTTGAGCTTTTCACTGAAATAAGCAACGGGCTTACCTTCTTGCATCAAAACAGCCCCGATACCAACTTTACTAGCATCACACTCTATTTCAAACATCTTATCAAAATCGGGCAATTGCAATAAAGGCGCCGAGATGAGCGTAGCTTTCAAGGCCTCAAAAGCCCTAGCTTGCTCATCACCCCATTTAAAGGGTCCGTCCTTTCTAATTACCTCGGTCAAGGGGGCTGCTATGGAACTAAATCCTTTGACAAACCTCCTATAAAAGCTTGCCAACCCGTGGAAACTTCGGATTTCTCCAATAGTTTTAGGGGTCGGCCAACTTCGGATAGAGTCTATCTTGGAATCGTCCACTTCCACACCCCGTGAGCTCACGACAAAACCCAAGAATATAACTTTATCAACACCAAAAGAACACTTCTCCATGTTGGCATACAGCTTCTCCTTTCGGAGCACATCAAACACACATCTCAAATGCATTACATGATCATTAATAGATTTACTATACACCAACACATCATCAAAGTAAACCACCACAAACTTTCCAATATAAGGCTTCATTACATGATTCATTAGCCTCATAAAGGTGCTAGGAGCATTGGTAAGGCCGAAGGGCATGACCAGCCACTCATATAGACCGAATTTGGTCTTGAATGCGGTCTTCCACTCATCACCGGGTTGCATGCGAATTTGGTGATAGCCGCTCCTAAGGTCCACTTTAGAAAACAAACAAGATCCGTGGAGCTCATCTAACATATCATCTAGTCTAGGAATTGGATGACGATACCTTATAGTGATTTTGTTGATGGCTCTACAATCGACGCACATGCGCCAAGTTCCGTCCTTCTTTGGTACCAAAAGCACCGGAACAGCACACGGACTCATGCTTTCCTTGATGTATCCCTTGTTGAGAAGCTCCTCAACTTGCCTCTCAAGCTCCTTAGTGTCCATGGGATTGCTCCTATAGGCCGGTTTGTTTGGAAGTTGTGAACCCGGCACCAAATCAATTTGGTGCTCAATTCCCCGAAGTGGGGGCAATCCTTGCGGAAGTTCTTGAGGAAATACATCTTCATACTCCTGCAACGCACAAGAAATCAAAGGGGAAATGGAAGAATTAGTGGGGTTAGTATTAAAACAATGGGCCAACAGTAACATCGGCTTGTTTTCATCATGGTCCACGAAGAGTTCTTTCCTCCTAGCCAACATCACTACGTTTTCCATCTCCTTTGTGGTTGGGACAGATTCGGATGGCCCTACTTCCTTACCTACGGCATCCCCCCCCTTTTCTCCTTTCCCGGTTTCCTTTCCCTTTCCTTTTAACTCTCTCATCTTTTGATGCCACTCATGTACTTGGGAGGGTGAAAGAGGGTGAAGTGTGACCTTTCGGCCATCCTTCTCAAGCGTATACCGGTTGGACCTCCCATCGTGTTTAGTAGACCTATCATATTGCCATGGTCTACCTAACAACAAGTGACATGCTTGCATTGGGATCACGTCACAAAGCACTTCATCGTGGTAGTTTCCTACCTTAAACCGAATCACACATTGCCTTGCGACCCTTAATTCACCACAATCGTTCAACCATTGTAGCTTGTAAGGACTAGTGTGTGGTGTAGTTGGCAGCTTCAAGAAATTTACCATAGCTTGGCTCGCAACATTCGTACAACTACCACTATCAATCACCAAGGTGCACACACTCCCCTTTACAAGACACTTAGTATGGAATAGATTTTCCCTTTGACTCGGGTCACCTATCGCCTTACTAATCATGACACGTCTAACCACAAAGTTAGGAACCACACACTCCCCTTCTTGTGGATAGGCATCTTCACTACCATCTAATTCATCATCATTCGGCCCATTTTCAGCTTCCTCTCCATCTTGAGGCTCGGCCTCATCCTCCCCCCTTTCGGAAACCACCTCCTCACCAAGGTAGTACACTTTCCCTTCTCGTAGGATCACATTGCGCCGGTTCGGACATTCATTGGCCTTATGCCCCCAACCTTGGCACTTGAAGCATTGGAATCCCTTTGGGTTGGGATATTTGTGAGCCTCCGATTTCGGAGGGAATTTAGGGACTGTTTTGGACTCGTAGTGGACTGTTTTGGACTCGGGCAGCTTCGTAGGGGCGGGTTGGTCCTTGTTTTTGGGCCAACCGGAGGGAGCTTGTACCCTTGCCTTGAAGGATGATCTCTCCTTAAGTTCCCTTTCAATCTCTAGGGCCGCTTGGAATATACCGTCGATGGTTTCAAACCGATGAAGGGTCAAATGAGTGGAGATCTCTTTGTTCAACCCACACTTGAACCGGATGATGTCATGACTGATTTGCTCCCCACGATGATCAAGTTTCAACATGAGTTGTTGGAACTCGTCAAAATAGGCCATCACACTCTTGCCCCCTTGCCGCAAGCCATATAACCTAGCAAGCAACTCATGACGATATCTCTCGGGAAGGTATCGTTGTCTCATCAAATACCTCAACCGAAACCAAGGTGGTGGCTGCCCATCGACTAATTCATTACCAAATCGTTTAACATACTCCCACCAAGTGTTAGCATAGCCCTCGAGGTGAGCTATAGCGTAGCAACTCTTCTTTTCGTCCGAGATGTCATTAACTTGGAAAACTTTGTCACAAGCCGATTCCCAAGTTAAGTAGGCCTCGGGATCACTTTCACCCTTAAAGATGGGTAGGCTCAACTTGATGGTGTTGATGCCTACGTCTCTCTCTTGGTGTCGGTTTCCCCTATCTCCATACCCCCGGTATCTCCTAGGTTCTCCTCGACCCCCTCTTAACTCCTCCTCCCTCATATAAGCATCATCAAAGGCTCCATCTCCTTCATACTCCCCTCTACCGTATCCTTCAAAGTGGGCTGGTCGGCCTTGGCCGTTTTGAGTCGGAGGATTTGGAATTTGCGGTCTTTGGGTTAATGGAGCTTGGAATGGAAGGTTCGGAGTTAGTGGAGGTACTTGTCGTCCAAATCCCTCTTGTGGAATTGGAGGGGCTTGGAAATGTAGTGGTCTAGTGGAGTCTCGGTTTGGAGGAAAATAGGTAGTTTGACTTGCGGTATTTAGTGGAGCTTGGGGTGCATTTAGCATTTGGTGGACTGTTTCGGGGGTGATGGTTGCGGAGGAGGTCCTATCATGACCATTGGTAGATACGTGTAGAGGAGTAGAAGGACGAGAGTTCCTTTGACTCTCCACTTGTTCTAATCTCCCACTAATAGTCGACACTTCCCCCTTTATGGCTGCCAAGTCCCCTCTCACGGCCCCAAATTCAGAATTCAACCTTTCAAGTGTCCGGGTAACGGCCTCAAGAGTGACCCTCATAGAATCAAGGGCATTAGTATCCGCATTATGAGACGTAGCTCCTTCCATTGTCAAGATATTATCCGCTTTAGTTCACCACAAGTTCGTGTTCCACAAGTGTTGTATAATTGGCTAGTAACCGTGAAATTTTCAAGGTATGAGTGAGCTCTTATCCGGAATGGATTCTTGTTTGAAGACTCAAAGAATTCTTGCCGGACTAGAATCAAAAATCAGCAACTCATTCAAACGAATAAAAGCACTCAAATAATCGTTGACACGAACAAACGGTTCAAGGAACTAGTTGACAACCTAGTAGGAATGTACTAGTTTGTTAATTAGTTCTAGGACCAATTAAGGGAAACCAAGGATCAACAATTTGCAACCAAAGAATATCCTAAGTTGAGCTTATAGTGACGTGGCAGCATGCAATGGTTCCACCCGTTCCTCTTATCTTTTTTTTTGTTTTTGTTTTGTGTTAATATTCACACAACTTGTTATAGTTTGCAAAATGTTTTGGTGGGAAAAATAAAATCTTGTAGTCTTTCAACCTTTTCAAACTCAAGAAAGTGGTGTTTGGTTGACCAATCCCACAAAACAAGGCTCCTTGAATTAGGGAAAAGTGATTGACAAGACTAGAGGGTGAGGGGTGCAAGTCTTTCACAACAACTTTATAACTTGTCTTACAACTTGAGCACACAACAAGATGAACAAGATGAACAAGTTCAAAAAAATGAACACCCCAACAAACTTCATCAACTTCTTTAGCACATAACACATAACCACCGATTTTCTTTTGCTCATCAACAACATACAACCTTCGGCCACTTCAAGTCACTACTCCATGTTCAAGTTTTTTTCAAGCTCAACTTTCGGATTTAGACACCTTAGTGTTGGTGAGAAAGAAACCAACACTAGAAACTCACTAAACAAGCAAAATAACGCCTAGGTCTAGACATGCAACATCATTCTCGGTTTTCAACTTTTAATGGACAGATTTTTTCAGAACTTCCCTTTGGTATTGCTTGTTTAGACCGTGAACTAGCCCAAGATGGGTTATGTTGGAACACAACCGGTCTTGCTTTGATACCAAATGATACAAGATCAAACCAACAACACCAAGAGCTACACGTAGGTTCGGATTTCAGTCCAACAACACAAGAATAACAAGTTCCATTTTCAGTTTTCAGCACACAACAAGAGAGCAAATAGATGAACAAGAATGCTAGTGAATCGAAAGTAGCCCCACACGGCTTCACTAGTCTTTAAAGATAACAAAATTAACAACAACAACAACAACAAGATAAAGAAAAGATAGATAACTTGACATATAACATTCAAGATACTAAGAACCCTAACATCAAGAGAGGACCCTAAGTCTAGAGAATGTAAACACCAAGTTCTTACAAGGACCAAGAGGCACTCAAAGACCCCAAAACCCTTGTTTCTAGCCAAAGATACAACACAAGTATTCCTCTACTTGTGAGATTGTTGGAGGCGGCTCCAAGAGTGGAAGAGAGAGAGAAATTGTTGTGATATTTTAGGTTACAAAATCAGATTTCAAAAACTACCAATAACTCTCTCACATCTTCTATTTATACTACAAAAGGAAAGGGGTAAAATGACTCATCCGCCCTTGCTTCTTGTGCCAACCTTGGAGAGTAGTTTATTACACATTAGGACCCCTCTTCACACATAAAAACGTTTAAGTCCTTGGTTGGTTCAATCACCAACTCACACACGGCCATTTGCATGAACAAAGCTTGGAGTTTTTGTAATTCCCGAGCTTGGCTTCGTGTGAAAGGCCGTGTGGCTGTCCTAACCGTATCACCTTAGGCCACAAATAATGTTGCCAATTTCCCAAAGCTCTAACAAGGGCGTACAACTCCAAATCATAAGTTGAGTAATTAAGAGTTGCCCCTTTGAGCTTTTCACTGAAATAAGCAACGGGCTTACCTTCTTGCATCAAAACAGCCCCGATGCCAACCTTACTAGCATCACACTCTACTTCAAACATCTTATCAAAATCGGGCAATTGCAATAAAGGCGCCGAGATGAGCGTAGCTTTCAAGGCCTCAAAAGCCCTAGCTTGCTCATCACCCCATTTAAAGGGTCCGTCTTTTCTAATTACCTCGGTTAAGGGGGCTGCTATGGAGCTAAATCCTTTGACAAACCTCCTATAGAAGCTTGCCAACCCGTGGAAACTTCGGATTTCTCCAATAGTTTTAGGGGTCGGCCAACTTCGAATAGAGTCTATCTTGGAATCGTCCACTTCCACACCCCTTGAGCTCACGACAAAACCCAAGAATATGACCTTATCAACACCAAAAGAACACTTCTCCATGTTGGCATACAGCTTCTCCTTTCGGAGCACATCGAACACACATCTCAAATGCATTACATGATCATCAATGGATTTACTATATACCAACACATCATCAAAGTAAACCACCACAAATTTTCCAATATAAGGCTTCATTACATGATTCATTAGCCTCATAAAGGTGCTAGGAGCATTAGTAAGGCCGAAGGGCATGACCAGCCACTCATATAGACCGAATTTGGTCTTGAATGCGGTCTTCCACTCATCACCGGGTTGCATGCGAATTTGGTGATAGCCACTCCTAAGGTCCACTTTAGAAAACAAACAAGACCCGTGGAGCTCATCTAACATATCATCTAGTCTAGGGATTGGATGACGATACCTTATAGTGATTTTGTTGATGGCTCTACAATCGACGCACATGCGCCAAGTTCCGTCCTTCTTTGGTACCAAAAGCACCGGAACAGCACACAGACTCATGCTTTCCTTGATGTATCCCTTGTTGAGAAGTTCCTCAACTTGTCTTTCAAGCTCCTTAGTGTCCATGGGATTGCTCCTATAGGCCGGTTTGTTTCGAAGTTGTGAACCCGGCACCAAATCAATTTGGTGCTCAATTCCCCGAAGTGGGGGCAATCCTTGCGGAAGTTCTTGAGGAAATACATCTTCATACTCCTGCAACACACAAGAAATCAAAGGGGAAATGGAAGAATTAGTGGGGTTAGTATTAAAACAATGGGCCCAAAGTAACATCGGCTTGTTTTCATCATGATCCACGAAGAGTTCTTTCCTCCTAGCCAACATCACTACGTTTTCCATCTCTCTTGTCGTTGGGACAGCCTCGGATGTCCCGACTTTCTCACCTACGGCACTCCCCCCCTTTTCTCCCTTCTCGGATTCCTTCCCCTTTCCCTTCAATTCTCTCATCTTTTGATGCCACTCGTTTACTTGGGAAGGTGAAAGAAGATGAAGGGTGACCTTTCGGCCATCCTTCTCAAGCATATACCGGTTGGTCCTCCCATTGTGTTTAGTAGACCTATCATATTGCCATGGCCTACCTAACAACAAGTGACATGCTTGCATTGGGATCACGTCACAAAGTACCTCATCGTGGTAGTTTCCCACCTTAAACCGAATCACACATTGTCTTGTGACCCTTAATTCACCACAATCATTCAACCATTGTAGCTTGTAAGGACTAGTGTGTGGTGTAGTTGGTAGCTTCAAGAAATTTACCATAGCTTGGCTCGCAACATTTGTACAACTTCCACTATCAATCACCAAGGTTCACACATTCTCCTTTATAAGACACTTAGTATGGAATAGATTTTCCCTTTGACTCGGGTCACCTATCGCCTTACTAATCATGACACGTCTAACCACAAAGTTTGGAACCACACACTCCCCTTCTTGTGGATAGACATCTTCACTACCGTCTACTTCATCATCATTCGGTCCATTTTCAGCTCCCTCTCCATCTTGAGGCTCGGCCTCATCCTCCCCCCTTTCGGAATCCACCTCCTCACCAAGGTAGTATACCTTCCCTTCTCGTAGGATCACATTGCGCCGGTTCGGACATTCATTGGCTTTATGCCCCCAACCTTGGCACTTGAAGCATTGGAACCCCTTTGGGTTGGGATATTTGTGAGCCTCCGGTTTCGGAGGAAATTTAGTGACTGATTTGGACTCGGGCAGCTTCGTAGGAGCGGGTTGGTCCTTGTTTTTGGTCCAACCCGAGGGAGTTGGTACCCTTGCCTTGAAGGATGATCTCTCCTTAAGTTCCCTTTCAATCTCAAGGGCCGCTTGGAATATACCGTCAATGGTTTCAAACCGGTGAAGGGTCAAGTGAGTGGAGATCTCTTTGTTCAGTCCGCACTTGAACCGGATGATGTCGTGGCTGATTTGCTCCCCACGATGATCAAGTTTCAACATGAGTTATTGGAACTCGTCAAAGTAGGCCATCACACTCTTGCCTCCTTGCCGCAAGCCATATAACCTAGCAAGCAACTCATGACGATATCTCTCGGGAAGGTATCGTTGCCTCATCAAATACCTCAACCGAAACCAAGGTGGTGGCTGCCCATCGACTAATTCATTACCAAATCGTTTAACATACTCCCACCAAGTGTTAGCATAGCCCTCGAGGTGAGCTATAGCGTAGCAACTCTTCTTTTCGTCCGAGATGTCATTAACTTGGAAAACTTTGTCACACGCCGATTCCCAAGTTAAGTAGGCCTCGGGATCACTTTCACCCTTAAAGATGGGTAGGCTCAACTTGATGGTGTTGATGCCTACGTCTCTCTCTTGGTGTCGGTTTCCCCTATCTCCATACCCCCGGTATCTCCTAGGTTCTCCTCGACCCCCTCTTAACTCCTCCTCCCTCATATAAGCATCATCAAAGGCTCCATCTCCTTCATACTCCCCTCTACCGTATCCTTCAAAGTGGGCTGGTCGGCCTTGGCCGTTTTGATTCGGAGGGTTTGGAATTTGCGGTCTTTGGGTTAATGGAGCTTGGAATGGAAGGTTCGGATTTAGTGGAGGTACATGGCGTCCAAATCCCTCTTGTGGAATTGGAGGGGCTTGGAAATGTAGTGGTCTAGTGGAGTCTCGGTTTGGAGGAAAATAGGTAGTTTGGCTTGCGGTATTTAGTGGAGCTTGGGGTGCATTTAGCATTTGGTGGACTGTTTCGGGGGTGATGGTTGCGGAGGAGGTCCTATCATGGCCATTGGTAGATACATGTAGAGGAGTAGAAGGACGAGAGTTCTTTTGACTCTCCACTTGTTCTAATCTCCCACTAATAGTCGACACTTCCCCCTTTATTGCTGCCAAGTCCCCTCTCACGGCCCCAAATTCAGAATTCAACCTTTCAAGTGTCCGGGTAACGGCCTCAAGAGTGACCCTCATAGAATCAAGGGCATTAGTATCCGCATTATGAGACGTAGCTCCTTCCATTGTCAAGATATTATCCGCTTTAGTTCACCACAAGTTCGTGTGCCACAAGTGTTGTATAATTGGCTAGTAACCGTGAAATTTTCAAGGTATGAGTGAGCTCTTATCCGGAATGGATTCTTGTTTGAAGACTCAAAGAATTCTTGCCGGACTAGAGTCAAAAATCAGCAACTCATTCAAACGAATAAAAGCACTCAAATAATCGTTGACACGAACAAACGGTTCAAGGAACTAGTTGACAACCTAGTAGGAATGTACTAGTTTGTTAATTAGTTCTAGGACCAATTAAGGGAAACCAAGGATCAACAATTAGCAACCAAAGAATATCCTAAGTTGAGCTTATAGTGACGTGGCAGCATGCAATGGTTCCACCCGTTCTTCTTATCTCTTTTTTTTTTGTTTTTGTGTTAATATTCACACAACTTGTTATAGTTTGCAAAATGTTTTGGTGGGAAAAACAAAATCTTGTAGTCTTTCACCCTTTTCAAACTCAAAAAAGAGATGTTTGGTTGACTAATCCCACAAAACAAGGCTCCTTGAATTAGGGAAAAGTGATTGACTAGACAAAAGGTGATGGGTGCAAGTCTTTCACAACAACTTTATAACTTGTCTTATAGCTTGAGCACACAACAATATGAACAAGATGAACAAATTTAAAAGATGAACACCTCAACAATCTTCATCAACTTCTTTAGCACATAAACACAACATCCACCGATTTTATCTCCTTTTTTTTTTTGTCAACAACAACATACAACTTTCGACCACTTCAAGTCACCACACAATGTTCAAGTTTTCAAGCTCAACTTTCGGATCTAGACACCTTAGTGTTGGTGAGAAAGAAACCAACACTAGAAACTCACTAAACAAGCAAAATAACACCTAGATCTAGACATGCAACATCATTCTCGGTTTTCAACTTTTAATGGACAGATTTTTCAGAACTTCCTTTTGGTATTGCTTGTTTAGACCGTGAACTAGCCCAAGATGGGTTATGTTGGAACACAACCGGTCTTGCTTTGATACCAAATGATACAAGATCAAACCAACAACACCAAGAACTACAAGTAGATTCGGGTTTCAGTCCAACAACACAAGAACAACAAGTTTAATTTTCAGTTTTCAGCTCAACAACACGATAACAACAAGATGAACAAGGATGCTAGTGAATCGAAAATAGCCCCACACGGCTTCACTAGACTTTGAGATAACAAAATCAACAACAACAACAAGATAAATAAAAGATAGATAACTTGACATATAACATTCAAGATACTAAGAACCCTAACATCAAGAGAGGACCCTAAGTCTAATGAATGTAAACACCAAGTTCTTACGAGGACCAAGAGGCACTCAACAACCTCAAAACCCTTATTTCTAGCCAAAGAGACAACACAAGTATCCCTCTACTTGTGAGGTATTGGTGGCGGCTCCCAAGAGTGGAAATGAGAGAGAGAAATGTTTAGTGTTTAGGTTACAAAATCAGATTTCAAAAACTAGAGACTAACTCTCTAACATGTTCTATTTATACTACAAACAAAAGGGGTAAAATGACCCATCCGCCCTTGCTTCTTGTGTCAACCTTGAAGAGTAGTTTATTACATATTAAGTCCCCTCTTCACACATAAAAACGTTTAGGTCCTTGATTGGTTCAATCACCAACTTACACACGGCTACTTGCATGAACAAAGCTTGGAGTTGTTGTAATTCCTGAGCTTGGCTTCGTGTGAAAGGCCGTGTACGTGTGGAGGCTTTCCCAACCGTATCATCGAATCCTTAAGATTAGTGGACTGATTTGGTGTTTGTTTCGTGCTTCCCTTGTCAATCCCGTATCATTTGGTATCAAAGCATGGCTTGATATTGTTCCTACAAGATCAATCTTGGGCTTGCTTGTTAGAAAATTCAAAAAAAAAAAGTGATAAAAACTGAAAAAAATCAAAAAGAAGCAAATCTGTCCATTTTGTGTTCTTGGCCGAAATTGTGTTATTGTTGTGTCTTGGCCGAGATTTTTACTTGTTTTGTTGTTTCTAGTGTTAGTTTTCTTCATATCTAACAACACTCTTTAGTCTAAATCTAAGTTTGAGCTTACATTGATGGTGTTGTATACGTGAACTTGGACTTGGCCGATTTGTTGTTGAACATTGTTGTGGTGGACTGTTTTGGCCTTGTGGCTTTCATCTTGTTGTTGTTATAAGCTTGGCCACGTGATATTGTTGTTAATTGGTGGATTGAGAACCATTTTGTTGAAGGTGTAGTTGTCTTGGCCAAGTGTTGGAGATATTGTTATTGTGGAATTTGGGAGTGGCCGTGTGAAAAATTGTTGGTGTTCTTGGAGATTATTGTTGTAGTTCTTGGTGTTGTTGTTGTTGTTCTTGATGTTCATCACCACCTTCATATATTGTTGAAGATAAAGTGAATGTTAAATCTAAAAAGTTGAAGGAAAAGGGTGTATTATTTGTTAGTCTTGAAAGACACTACAACCAACAAAGACCTATCAATCAAGTCTCAACCACTTTCCAACACTTTTCCATGATTTAAGGATCCATGTTTTAAGGAGAAGTACAATAAAGTCAAGTCTTGAAAACTTGAAATTGAAAAGGGCTCCAAGACTTGTTTGAATTTCCCCCCCTTAAACAAATTCCACCAAAGTCCAAATTGAAAAATTGACCAAGACTTGAAATTGGACAACAAAAGTTGTGTGGGACCGAAACCAATACGTGACTTCCATGTCATCATGGCTACTGTTCACGCAATATTTCCGAGCTCAAAATTTTAGATTCTTAGTTTCATCTTATTGTTTCATTAGTTTCATGTCTTGATTCTAGAATTAATTAACAACTAGTAATCACCTACTTAGTTGTAGATTAATTATTGAATCCGTTTCTTCGTGTCTTCGTTGTTTGTGTGCTTTTCTCATTTTTAACTCGTAGTAACTTCTTTGTTTCAAGTTCGTAAGTGAATTTTATTTTTGTGTCTTGAGTCGATCAAACAAGAATCTATTCCGGCCACCAAGTAGAATTGACATCCTATGGACTGCCGGAGTATAAACAACCTTTCAATATTTGCCGCTCCAATTGTGAGAATCACAAAGGTGAGTGAATACGAGTGTTAGTGAGAAGTTTTTACTACTAATCTTGTTTGTTCATTTTGTAGGTTTAAAAGGTGATATAAGGGGAATATGTCTTCGATAGCCGGGGATTATTGTGACTACAACATGGGAGACTATGATTGTAGTGAAGGGTTTTATGGCTACGAAGTTGAGGGAGATTGCGGAGGCTATGAAAATAGCCATGATCGAGACTTGGGCAGATTTGAAAGTTACTGTTTTAAGGGAGAAAATGAGGTGAATAAAGTACCTAGTGCTTATGGTGACTTTGGAGATGATATAAGACCTCGTGGTGGATCTTATGATGATGTTGGGGCATGTGAGGAGTCTTAAAATTCTCACTCCGAACCCAGATTTGGTGTTAGGTATAACCCTTTCGTTCGCAAAGCTTATGAGAGCTATGATGAGAGTACACGTGAGGAGTGCGAAGATTTATATTCTCCACCTTGTAGTACTCCTTATCAAGATCGATATAGTGTGAATGGTTATACTAGCTCTAGTGGAGGTTGTCCAACAAGAAGAAGAGGGTATGCATCTCCAAAACCGAAGGGTACTCGTGAGCTTTATAATGTTGATCCAAGAAGGAGTGTACACTCTGGAAAGGTGACCAATTGTGGGATACCGGGCTGCCTCATTGTATTAAATGATAGGTACTATAGTAACTACATCATTCCATCCATGGTTGACTTCTTGGGGTTGTTTCGTGAGCCTTTACTTGTTCCATACTTCTTGGACGGGTTTAAGGTTACCGAGAGGGTCAAGGTTCTCTTCTCCCAATTTGAATACCATGAGGAGGTGTGGTGCGACATTCTTCCATTGACATACGGTCATGTATGCTTAGGTGCCGATTGGTTTGCACAACATAGAGTTCCAAACGTGCAAAATTGGCCAAATATTGTAAGAGATCAATGGGGGAATCGCCTCATGACTTACTTTCTGCCCAAGCCACGAAGAGAAATGCCTACCTACTCCAACCCGAATTATTATGAGAGACAAAAGATTGAGAGGAGTAAGGGGGTGCAAGGTGGTAATCCGAGAGTTGAAAAAAGAGAGGTTGTGTGGAGCAAAGTGAGGTGATTACCACCAAACGATGCTAACATTGGTTGTCCTTCTATTTCTAAGGACATTTGTGTAGGTACCAACATGGCAAGCGAAGAAGAACAATGCCAAAAGGAAGTTGCTGCCCAAGCTTTTGGAGGACCTTCACACCATGACAAAGAAGAATCTACTCAAGGACTTCAAGGTAAAATGGATAACTCTTACACTTTTGTACATGTGAATGATAATTGTGTGGCTAGTAGCCCATTGAGTGTGAGTTGTAGTTTTCCTATATGTGAGTCTATTGTTTCTTTGCCACTTGATGATGATGTACATATTGTGAGTTTGGATACACTAGTTGACCCTATTGATAACAAAATTGACTCCGCTTGTGAGATCAATTTGTGTCCACCTAGTGTTGAAGCCTATATGTTGAATGGAAGTACATCGTCTTGTGTAATGGGTGTTGATCAACTTGTTCGTGAAAACTGTCCACCACTTGAGTATGTGTGTGATGTGCTTAATAGGACTCAAGTGAGTGAAATATTTGAAAATGTTGGTCAACAAAGTGAGCATGAACCCGAGAGCTCTTCTTGGGGTAATATTGTGTTTGAAACATCCTTGAAACTTGATATTGATCATTTAGAGAGTGAGGAACTTTCTTGTTCCAAATCTGTCCGTGAGGTAGATCACACTCCTTTTAGGTATAATGTCTTGTTTGAAGATGATTTAAACACTCCTAATGAACCTAGTGGTGAAAATGATGGTATAGCTTGCCTTGGAAGCTATAGCCTATATGCTAACCCACTATGGTGTGACAACATTCCTCCTAAAGAGGGAAATCTCTTCTTGGAAGATGAGAGTACTCTTAAGGGTAAGGAATATGTAGTTGCGGAAGCTACTTCTTCTGCTACTTTGTGTGATTTCATTGTTGAGAGTACTCATGGTGATTATTGGGAAACTAGTAGTGAGTACACACATGAGAGCACCTTAGTAGAAGTCGATTTGAGTGATACCTTTCTCTACTCTCTATTTGATTTGGATGATATGTATGTTATTGTAGAGAGTATGTCATTTAGTTTAGGTGTAGATCTCGGGAAAGGGAAGTGTTGTCGAGACCCATGTCTATGGCCACTTTTCCCATTTGACCCCGGTGCCAAATTTAGAAATGGTGATGTTGGTGCACCAAACTTGTTGCTTGGTCTACATGACAAGCAAAGTGTTACTCTTGATGTATCCTATACCCAAATCCTTTGTACATCTTTTATTGAGTTTTTAATATTCCTTTCAAAGGATTCATGGTTATATTGCAAATATGTGCAACCTTGGCATGTTGAGATGATTTGTTATGCTAACCCTAACCCTCATGCCATGAGGAATTTGTATTTGTTTCTCCTCTCTTCTATTTTGCAAGGTTTGGATTCGAGGTCGAATCCTTTTCAAGAAAGGGAGGATGATACGGGACAAATGGCCATCTTATATTTTGATGACATCTTTGGAGGCCAACATATAGAGGATCAAGACTTGGTCACCTCGAGAATACAAGAACATGCATGGAGAACCTGTTTTGAGCATAACTTAAAGTAATCTCGCGTGTGGAAGATTGCTTGGAGCATTTAAGATTGAGGACTCACGGTTTTGGACCTTAATTAAGGGCATTTTGGACATTACACATGGTGTATTAACACACCATGGCCGCACCTATCATTAAGGGCAAGGTGGTCTTTTGTCTTCTTTTGAAATACACTATAAATAGGTCATTTTAGCTCATTTCTTAGGGGATTTTTCAGATTGGAGAGGAGGAAGAATTGAAAGACATAACTTCTCTCTTTTGAGAGTGTAACACCCTTAGTTGTAGGACTTGGAAAAGTCATCTTTAGCATAGGGCTTGGAAAAGCCAATATTGATCTTTGCTTGGAAACGGTAGATCTTGAGGCGAGTTCATTCCCTTGGTGGTCACCGTAAGAGTGTGGTTTTGATTGTTACATTCATTAGGGGTTAGTGTTGAAATACACTTGGTTCTTAATCTTGTAATAATCTTGGTCTCACTATCTATCTTTATTTTTCTTGCAAATCGTGTATGTGTTGTGTAGTGGACTGTTTTGGGGTCTTCGTTGAATCCGAAACTTGTATTATTGTTGTTCATCTTGTTCATCACGTTTTGGTACTGTTTTGGTGTTAAAATATACTCTTGTATCTTGTATTCTTGTTGTTGGTAGCGAATCCGAGTTAGGTCTCCATCTTGGTCCTCGAATCCTTAAGATTAGTGGACTGATTTGGTGTTTGTTTCGTGCTTCCCTTGTCAATCCCGTATCACGGTATCTCCTAGGTTCTCCTCGACCCCCTCTTAACTCCTCCTCCCTCATATAAGCATCATCAAAGGCTCCATCTCCTTCATACTCCTCTCTACCGTATCCTTCAAAGTGGGCTGGTCGGCCTTGGCCATTTTGATTCGGAGGATTTGGAATTTGCGGTCTTTGGGTTAATGGAGCTTGGAATGGAGGGTTCGGATTTAGTGGAGGTACTTGGCGTCCAAATCCCTCTTGTGGAATTGGAGGGGCTTGGAAATGTAGTGGTCTAGTGGGGTCTCGGTTTGGAGGAAAATAGGTAGTTTGGCTTGCGGTATTTAGTGGAGCTTGGGGTGCATTTAGCATTTGGTGGACTGTTTCGGGGGTGATGGTTGCGGAGGAGGTCCTATCATGACCATTGGTAGATACATGTAGAGGAGTAGAAGGACGAGAGTTCCTTTGACTCTCCACTTGTTCTAATCTCCCACTAATAGTCGACACTTCCCCCTTTATTGCTGCCAAGTCCCTTCTCACGGCCCCAAATTCCGAATTCAACCTTTCAAGTGTCCGGGTAACGGCCTCAAGAGTGACCCTCATAGAATCAAGGGCATTAGTATCCACATTATGAGACGTAGCTCCTTCCATTGTCAAGATATTATCCGCCTTAGTTCACCACAAGTTCGTGTTCCACAAGTGTTGTATAATTGGCTAGTAACCGTGAAATCTTAAGGTATGAGTAAGCTCTTATCCGGAATGGATTCTTGTTTGAAGACTCAAAGAATTCTTGCCGGACTAGAGTCAAAAATCAGCAATTCATTCAAACGAATAAAAGCACTCAAATAATCGTTGACACGAACAAACGGTTCAAGGAACTAGTTGACAACCTAGTAGGAATGTACTAGTTTGTTAATTAGTTCTAGGACCAAGTAAGGGAAACCAAGGATCAACAATTAGCAACCAAAGAATATCCTAAGTTGAGCTTATAGTGACGTGGCAGCATGCAATGGTTCCACACGTCCTTCTTCTCTCTTTTTTTTTTTTTTTTTGTTAATATTCACACAACTTGTTATAGTTTGCAAAGTGTTTTGGTGGGAAAAATAAAATCTTATAGTATTTCACCTCTTTTCAAATTCAAGAAAGTGAGGTTTGGTTGACTAATCCCACAAAACAAGGCTCCTTGAATTAGGGAAAAGTGATTGACAAGACTAGAAGGTGATGGGTGCAAGTCTTTCACAACAACTTTATAGCTTGTCTACAACTTGAGCACAACAACAAGATGAACAAGATGAACAAGTTCAAAAGATGAACACCTCAACAAACTTCATCAACTTCTTTAGCACATAATCACACAACCACCGATTTTTCTTTTGGTTTCAACAACACACAACTTTCGGCCACTTCAAGTCACTACACAATGTTCAAGTTTTCAAGCTCAACTTTTGGATCTAGACACCTTAGTGTTGGTAAGAAAGAAACCAACACTAGAAACTCACTAAACAAGCAAAATAACACCAAGATCTAAACATACAACATCATTCTTGGTTTCAACTTTTAATGGACAGATTTCAGAAATTCTTTTTGGTGTTGTTTGGTTAAGCCGTGAACTAGCCCAAGATGGGTTATGTTGGAACACAACCGGTCAAGCTTTGATACCAAATGATGCAAAATCAAACCAACAACAACAAGAGCTTCAAGTAGGCTCGGATTTCAGCCCAACAACACAAGAACAACAAGGTAGATAACAATGCTAGTGAATCGAAAAGAGCCCCACACGGCTTCACTAGACTTAAGATACAAAATCAGCAACAACAACAAGATAAAGAAAGATAGATAACTTGACATATAACATTCAAGAAACTAAGAACCCTAACATCAAGAGAGGACCCTAAGTCTAATGAATATAAACACCAAGTTCTTACGAGGACCAAGAGGCACTCAACGACCTCAAAACCCTTGTTTCTAGCCAAAGAGACAACACAAGCATCCCTCTACTTGTGAGATAATAGGGGCGGCTTCTAAGAGTGAGAGAGAGAGTGAAATGTTTAGTGTTTAGGTTACAAAAATCAGCATTCCAAAAACTACTAAATAACTCTCTAACATGTGCTATTTATACTACAAACAAAAAGGGTAAAATGACCCATCCGCCCTTGCTTCTTGTGCCAACCTTGAAGAGTAGTTTATTACACATTAAGACCTCTCTTCACACATAAAAACGTTTAGGTCCTTGGTTGGTTCAATCACCAATTCACACACGGCCATTTGCATGAACAAGGCTTGGAGTTCTTGTAATTCCCGAGCTTGGCTCCGTGTGAAAGGCCGTGTACCTGTGGAGGCTGCCCCAACCGTATCAGGAGAAAAGGGGGGGAATGCCGTAGGTGAGGAAGTAGGGACATCCGAGGCTGTCCCAACGACAAGGGAGATGGAAAACGTAGTGATGTTGGCTAGGAGGAAAGAACTTTTCGTGGACCATGATGAAAACAAGCCGATGTTACTTTTGGCCCATTGTTTTAATACTAACCCCACTAATTCTTCCATTTCCCCTTTGATTTCTTGTGTGTTGCAGGAGTATGAAGATGTATTTCCTCAAGAACTTCCGCAAGGATTGCCCCCACTTCGGGGAATTGAGCACCAAATTGATTTGGTGCCGGGTTCACAACTTCCAAACAAACCGGCCTATAGGAGCAATCCCATGGACACTAAGGAGCTTGAAAGACAAGTTGAGGAGCTTCTCAACAAGGGATACATCAAGGAAAGCATGAGTCCGTGTGCTGTTCCGGTGCTTTTGGTACCGAAGAAGGACGGAACTTGGCGCATGTGCATCGATTGTAGAGCCATCAACAAAATCACTATAAGGTATCGTCATCCAATCCCTAGACTAGATGATATGTTAGATGAGCTCCACGGATCTTGTTTGTTTTCTAAAGTGGACCTTAGGAGTGGCTATCACCAAATTCGCATGCAACCCGGTGATGAGTGGAAGACCGCATTCAAGACCAAATTCGGTCTATATGAGTGGCTGGTCATGCCCTTCGGCCTTACCAATGCTCCTAGCACCTTTATGAGGCTAATGAATCATGTAATGAAGCCTTATATTGGAAAATTTGTGGTGGTTTACTTTGATGATGTGTTGGTGTATAGTAAATCTATTGATGATCATGTAATGCATTTGAGATGTGTGTTTGATGTGCTCCGAAAGGAGAAGCTGTATGACAACATGGAGAAGTGTTCTTTTGGTGTTGATAAGGTTATATTCTTGGGTTTTGTCGTGAGCTCAAGGGGTGTGGAAGTGGACGATTCCAAGATAGACTCTATTCGAAGTTGGCCGACCCCTAAAACTATTGGAGAAATCCGAAGTTTCCACGGGTTGGCAAGCTTTTATAGGAGGTTTGTCAAAGGATTTAGTTCCATAGAAGCCCCCTTGACCGAGGTAATTAGAAAGGACGGACCCTTTAAATGGGGTGATGAGCAGGCTAGGGCTTTTGAGGCCTTGAAAGCTACGCTCATCTCGGCGCCTTTATTGCAATTGCCCGATTTTGATAAGATGTTTGAAGTAGAGTGTGATGCTAGTAAGGTTGGCATCGGGGCTGTTTTGATGCAAGAAGGTAAGCCCGTTGCTTATTTCAGTGAAAAGCTCAAAGGGGCAACTCTTAATTACTCAACTTATGATTTGGAGTTGTACGCCCTTGTTAGAGCTTTGGGAAATTGGCAACATTATTTGTGGCCTAAGGAGTTTGTGATACGAACGGATCATGAGTCGTTGAAACACCTTAAGAGCCAAGACAAGTTGAATAGGCGTCATGCTAAGTGGATTGAGTTCATCGAGACTTTCCCTTATGTAATTCATTACAAAAGGGGAAAGGAAAATGTTGTTGCCGATGCCTTGTCTAGGAAGCATGTGCTTGTTGCTACCTTGTCTTCGAAATTGATGGGTTTTGAGAGCTTGCGGTTGTTGTATCCCGAGGATCCTACCTTTGCTCCTATTTTTAGGGAATGCGAAGAGTGGGGAAGGGACCGTTGGCTTAAGGAGAATGACCATTCCTCCTGATACAAGATCAAACCAACAACACCAAGAGCTACAAGTAGGTTCGGATTTCAGTCCAACAACACAAGAATAACAAGTTCCATTTTCAGTTTTCAGCACACAACAAGAGAGCAAATAGATGAACAAGAATGCTAGTGAATCGAAAGTAGCCCCACACGGCTTCACTAGTCTTTAAAGATAACAAAATTAACAACAACAACAACAACAAGATAAAGAAAAGATAGATAACTTGACATATAACATTCAAGATACTAAGAACCCTAACATCAAGAGAGGACCCTAAGTCTAGAGAATGTAAACACCAAGTTCTTACAAGGACCAAGAGGCACTCAAAGACCCCAAAACCCTTGTTTCTAGCCAAAGATACAACACAAGTATTCCTCTACTTGTGAGATGTTGGAGGCGGCTCCAAGAGTGGAAGAGAGAGAGAAATTGTTGTGATATTTTAGGTTACAAAATCAGATTTCAAAAACTACTAATAACTCTCTCACATCTTCTATTTATACTACAAAAGGAAAGGGGTAAAATGACTTATCCGCCCTTGCTTCTTGTGCCAACCTTGGAGAGTAGTTTATTACACATTAGGACCCCTCTTCACACATAAAAACGTTTAAGTCCTTGGTTGGTTCAATCACCAACTCACACACGGCCATTTGCATGAACAAAGCTTGGAGTTTTTGTAATTCCCGAGCTTGGCTTCGTGTGAAAGGCCGTGTGGCTGTCCTAACCGTATCATCCTCTCCATCTTGAGAGGAATTTGGCCTCAAATTCAGCATTTGGTCATCTTCAACCGCATCCACGAGGGAGAGATCACCAACGTTGAAAGTGTTGTGCACTTGATATTCCGGTGGAAGGTCAATCTTGTAGGCGTTGTCATTGATCCTCTCAAGTACTTGGAAAGGACCATCACCCCTTGGCAGCAATTTGGACTTCCTATGAGCTGGAAACCGGTCTTTTCGAAGATGCACCCACACCCAATCTCCGGGTTCAAGCACAAGCCTTCTTCTCCCTTTGTTTGCCCTTTTGGCAATCTCTTGATTCTTCTTTTCAAGCTTGATCCGCACCGTCTCATGCATTTTCTTCATTGCCTCGGCTCTTTTGCTTCCATCTAAGCTGGTCATGAGATCACTAGACAAAGGAGTGAGATCTAAAGGGGTAAGGGGATTCAGGCCGTAAACACATTCAAAGGGAGTCATTCCCGTGCTCGAATGTATTACCCGGTTGTAGGCAAATTCCACTAAGGGTAGGTGATCTTCCCATGAAGTCAGTTTACCTTTAACCATAGAACGTAGCATAGACCCTAAGGTTCTATTTACTACCTCCGTTTGGCCATCGGTTTGTGGGTGGCAAGACGTGGAGAAAAGTAACTTCGTTCCAAGCCTACCCCACATGGACTTCCAAAAGAGACTTAGGAACTTGGAGTCCCTATCGCTCACAATAGTCCTCGGTACCCCGTGAAGCTTGACAACATGTTCAACAAATAATGAAGCTACACTACTAGCATCCTCGGTTTTAGTACATGGAATAAAATGAGCCATTTTAGAGAATCTATCAACAATAACAAAAATGCTATCTCGGCCCTTTCTAGTCCTTGGCAGCCCCAAAACAAAATCCATCGAGATGTCCAACCAAGGCCTAAGGGGAGTAGGGAGTGGGGTGTATAATCCTTGGGGTAAGAGACGAGATTTCGCACTCCGGCAGGCCACGCATTGACTACAAATTTTAGTGACGTCTTTGCGCATTTTGGGCCAATAGAAGGTCTCCTCTAAGATTCCGAGGGTCTTGTCTACCCCAAAGTGACCCATGAGGCCTCCGTCATGGGCCTCCCTTACAAATAATTCCCTCCAAGAACTAGAAGGAACACACAACCTCCTCCCTTTGAACAAATACCCATCGAACCGAGAGTAGGAGGAATGGTATTCTCCTTGAGCCAACGGTCCCTTCCCCACTCTTCGCATTCCCTAAAAATAGGAGCAAAGGTAGGATCCTCGGGATACAACAACCGCAAGCTCTCAAAACCCATCAATTTCGAAGACAAGGTAGCAACAAGCACATGCTTCCTAGACAAGGCATCGGCAACAACATTTTCCTTTCCCCTTTTGTAATGAATTACATAAGGGAAAGTCTCGATGAACTCAATCCACTTAGCATGACGCCTATTCAACTTGTCTTGGCTCTTAAGGTGTTTCAACGACTCATGATCCGTTCGTATCACAAACTCCTTAGGCCACAAATAATGTTGCCAATTTCCCAAAGCTCTAACAAGGGCGTACAACTCCAAATCATAAGTTGAGTAATTAAGAGTTGCCCCTTTGAGCTTTTCACTGAAATAAGCAACGGGCTTACCTTCTTGCATCAAAACAGCCCCGATACCAACTTTACTAGCATCACACTCTATTTCAAACATCTTATCAAAATCGGGCAATTGCAATAAAGGCGCCGAGATGAGCGTAGCTTTCAAGGCCTCAAAAGCCCTAGCTTGCTCATCACCCCATTTAAAGGGTCCGTCCTTTCTAATTACCTCGGTCAAGGGGGCTGCTATGGAACTAAATCCTTTGACAAACCTCCTATAAAAGCTTGCCAACCCGTGGAAACTTCGGATTTCTCCAATAGTTTTAGGGGTCGGCCAACTTCGGATAGAGTCTATCTTGGAATCGTCCACTTCCACACCCCGTGAGCTCACGACAAAACCCAAGAATATAACTTTATCAACACCAAAAGAACACTTCTCCATGTTGGCATACAGCTTCTCCTTTCGGAGCACATCAAACACACATCTCAAATGCATTACATGATCATTAATAGATTTACTATACACCAACACATCATCAAAGTAAACCACCACAAACTTTCCAATATAAGGCTTCATTACATGATTCATTAGCCTCATAAATGTGCTAGGAGCATTGGTAAGGCCGAAGGGCATGACCAGCCACTCATATAGACCGAATTTGGTCTTGAATGCGGTCTTCCACTCATCACCGGGTTGCATGCGAATTTGGTGATAGCCGCTCCTAAGGTCCACTTTAGAAAACAAACAAGATCCGTGGAGCTCATCTAACATATCATCTAGTCTAGGAATTGGATGACGATACCTTATAGTGATTTTGTTGATGGCTCTACAATCGACGCACATGCGCCAAGTTCCGTCCTTCTTTGGTACCAAAAGCACCGGAACAGCACACGGACTCATGCTTTCCTTGATGTATCCCTTGTTGAGAAGCTCCTCAACTTGCCCCTCAAGCTCCTTAGTGTCCATGGGATTGCTCCTATAGGCCGGTTTGTTTGGAAGTTGTGAACCCGGCACCAAATCAATTTGGTGCTCAATTCCCCGAAGTGGGGGCAATCCTTGCGGAAGTTCTTGAGGAAATACATCTTCATACTCCTGCAACGCACAAGAAATCAAAGGGGAAATGGAAGAATTAGTGGGGTTAGTATTAAAACAATGGGCCAACAGTAACATCGGCTTGTTTTCATCATGGTCCACGAAGAGTTCTTTCCTCCTAGCCAACATCACTACGTTTTCCATCTCCTTTGTGGTTGGGACAGATTCGGATGGCCCTACTTCCTTACCTACGGCATCCCCCCCCTTTTCTCCTTTCCCGGTTTCCTTTCCCTTTCCTTTTAACTCTCTCATCTTTTGATGCCACTCATGTACTTGGGAGGGTGAAAGAGGGTGAAGTGTGACCTTTCGGCCATCCTTCTCAAGCGTATACCGGTTGGACCTCCCATCGTGTTTAGTAGACCTATCATATTGCCATGGTCTACCTAACAACAAGTGACATGCTTGCATTGGGATCACGTCACAAAGCACTTCATCGTGGTAGTTTCCTACCTTAAACCGAATCACACATTGCCTTGCGACCCTTAATTCACCACAATCGTTCAACCATTGTAGCTTGTAAGGACTAGTGTGTGGTGTAGTTGGCAGCTTCAAGAAATTTACCATAGCTTGGCTCGCAACATTCGTACAACTACCACTATCAATCACCAAGGTGCACACACTCCCCTTTACAAGACACTTAGTATGGAATAGATTTTCCCTTTGACTCGGGTCACCTATCGCCTTACTAATCATGACACGTCTAACCACAAAGTTAGGAACCACACACTCCCCTTCTTGTGGATAGGCATCTTCACTACCATCTAATTCATCATCATTCGGCCCATTTTCAGCTTCCTCTCCATCTTGAGGCTCGGCCTCATCCTCCCCCCTTTCGGAAACCACCTCCTCACCAAGGTAGTACACTTTCCCTTCTCGTAGGATCACATTGCGCCGGTTCGGACATTCATTGGCCTTATGCCCCCAACCTTGGCACTTGAAGCATTGGAATCCCTTTGGGTTGGGATATTTGTGAGCCTCCGGTTTCGGAGGGAATTTAGGGACTGTTTTGGACTCGTAGTGGACTGTTTTGGGCTCGGGCAGCTTCGTAGGGGCGGGTTGGTCCTTGTTTTTGGGCCAACCCGAGGGAGCTTGTACCCTTGCCTTGAAGGATGATCTCTCCTTAAGTTCCCTTTCAATCTCTAGGGCCGCTTGGAATATACCGTCGATGGTTTCAAACCGATGAAGGGTCAAATGAGTGGAGATCTCTTTGTTCAACCCACACTTGAACCGGATGATGTCATGACTGATTTGCTCCCCACGATGATCAAGTTTCAACATGAGTTGTTGGAACTCGTCAAAATAGGCCATCACACTCTTGCCCCCTTGCCGCAAGCCATATAACCTAGCAAGCAACTCATGACGATATCTCTCGGGAAGGTATCGTTGTCTCATCAAATACCTCAACCGAAACCAAGGTGGTGGCTGCCCATCGACTAATTCATTACCAAATCGTTTAACATACTCCCACCAAGTGTTAGCATAGCCCTCGAGGTGAGCTATAGCGTAGCAACTCTTCTTTTCGTCCGAGATGTCATTAACTTGGAAAACTTTGTCACAAGCCGATTCCCAAGTTAAGTAGGCCTCGGGATCACTTTCACCCTTAAAGATGGGTAGGCTCAACTTGATGGTGTTGATGCCTACGTCTCTCTCTTGGTGTCGGTTTCCTCTATCTCCATACCCCCGGTATCTCCTAGGTTCTCCTCGACCCCCTCTTAACTCCTCCTCCCTCATATAAGCATCATCAAAGGCTCCATCTCCTTCATACTCCCCTCTACCGTATCCTTCAAAGTGGGCTGGTCGGCCTTGGCCGTTTTGAGTCGGAGGATTTGGAATTTGCGGTCTTTGGGTTAATGGAGCTTGGAATGGAAGGTTCGGATTTAGTGGAGGTACTTGTCGTCCAAATCCCTCTTGTGGAATTGGAGGGGCTTGGAAATGTAGTGGTCTAGTGGAGTCTCGGTTTGGAGGAAAATAGGTAGTTTGACTTGCGGTATTTAGTGGAGCTTGGGGTGCATTTAGCATTTGGTGGACTGTTTCGGGGGTGATGGTTGCGGAGGAGGTCCTATCATGACCATTGGTAGATACGTGTAGAGGAGTAGAAGGACGAGAGTTCCTTTGACTCTCCACTTGTTCTAATCTCCCACTAATAGTCGACACTTCCCCCTTTATGGCTGCCAAGTCCCCTCTCACGGCCCCAAATTCAGAATTCAACCTTTCAAGTGTCCGGGTAACGGCCTCAAGAGTGACCCTCATAGAATCAAGGGCATTAGTATCCGCATTATGAGACGTAGCTCCTTCCATTGTCAAGATATTATCCGCTTTAGTTCACCACAAGTTCGTGTTCCACAAGTGTTGTATCTTTGGCTAGTAACCGTGAAATTTTCAAGGTATGAGTGAGCTCTTATCCGGAATGGATTCTTGTTTGAAGACTCAAAGAATTCTTGCCGGACTAGAATCAAAAATCAGCAACTCATTCAAACGAATAAAAGCACTCAAATAATCGTTGACACGAACAAACGGTTCAAGGAACTAGTTGACAACCTAGTAGGAATGTACTAGTTTGTTAATTAGTTCTAGGACCAATTAAGGGAAACCAAGGATCAACAATTTGCAACCAAAGAATATCCTAAGTTGAGCTTATAGTGACGTGGCAGCATGCAATGGTTCCACCCGTTCCTCTTATCTTTTTTTTTTTGTTTTTGTTTTGTGTTAATATTCACACAACTTGTTATAGTTTGCAAAATGTTTTGGTGGGAAAAATAAAATCTTGTAGTCTTTCAACCTTTTCAAACTCAAGAAAGTGGTGTTTGGTTGACCAATCCCACAAAACAAGGCTCCTTGAATTAGGGAAAAGTGATTGACAAGACTAGAGGGTGAGGGGTGCAAGTCTTTCACAACAACTTTATAACTTGTCTTACAACTTGAGCACACAACAAGATGAACAAGATGAACAAGTTCAAAAAAATGAACACCCCAACAAACTTCATCAACTTCTTTAGCACATAACACATAACCACCGATTTTCTTTTGCTCATCAACAACATACAACCTTCGGCCACTTCAAGTCACTACTCCATGTTCAAGTTTTTTTTTCAAGCTCAACTTTCGGATTTAGACACCTTAGTGTTGGTGAGAAAGAAACCAACACTAGAAACTCACTAAACAAGCAAAATAACGCCTAGGTCTAGACATGCAACATCATTCTCGGTTTTCAACTTTTAATGGACAGATTTTTCAGAACTTCCCTTTGGTATTGCTTGTTTAGACCGTGAACTAGCCCAAGATGGGTTATGTTGGAACACAACCGGTCTTGCTTTGATACCAAATGATACAAGATCAAACCAACAACACCAAGAGCTACAAGTAGGTTCGGATTTCAGTCCAACAACACAAGAATAACAAGTTCCATTTTCAGTTTTCAGCACACAACAAGAGAGCAAATAGATGAACAAGAATGCTAGTGAATCGAAAGTAGCCCCACACGGCTTCACTAGTCTTTAAAGATAACAAAATTAACAACAACAACAACAACAAGATAAAGAAAAGATAGATAACTTGACATATAACATTCAAGATACTAAGAACCCTAACATCAAGAGAGGACCCTAAGTCTAGAGAATGTAAACACCAAGTTCTTACAAGGACCAAGAGGCACTCAAAGACCCCAAAACCCTTGTTTCTAGCCAAAGATACAACACAAGTATTCCTCTACTTGTGAGATGTTGGAGGCGGCTCCAAGAGTGGAAGAGAGAGAGAAATTGTTGTGATATTTTAGGTTACAAAATCAGATTTCAAAAACTACTAATAACTCTCTCACATCTTCTATTTATACTACAAAAGGAAAGGGGTAAAATGACTTATCCGCCCTTGCTTCTTGTGCCAACCTTGGAGAGTAGTTTATTACACATTAGGACCCCTCTTCACACATAAAAACGTTTAAGTCCTTGGTTGGTTCAATCACCAACTCACACACGGCCATTTGCATGAACAAAGCTTGGAGTTTTTGTAATTCCCGAGCTTGGCTCGTGTGAAAGGCCGTGTGGCTGTCCTAACCGTATCACCTCCTACTCTCGGTTCGATGGGTATTTGTTCAAAGGGAGGAGGTTGTGTGTTCCTTCTAGTTCTTGGAGGGAATTATTTGTGAGGGAGGCCCATGACGGAGGCCTCATGGGGCACTTTGGGGTAGACAAGACCCTCGGAATCTTAGAGGAGAACTTCTATTGGCCCAAAATGCGCAAAGACGTCACTAAAATTTGTAGTCAATGCGTGGCCTGCCGGAGTGCGAAATCTCGTCTCCTACCTCAAGGATTATACACCCCACTCCCTACTCCCCTTAGACCTTGGTTGGACATTTCGATGGATTTTGTTTTGGGGCTGCCAAGGACTAGAAAGGGCCGAGATAGCATTTTTGTTATTGTTGATAGATTCTCTAAAATGGCTCATTTTATTTTATGTGCTAAAACCGAGGATGCTCGTAGTGTAGCTTCATTATTTGTTGAACATGTTGTAAAGCTTCACGGGGTACCGAGGACTATTGTGAGCGATAAGGACTCCAAGTTCCTAAGTCTCTTTTGGAAGTCCATGTGGGGTAGTCTTGGAACGAAGTTACTTTTCTCCACGTCTTGCCACCCACAAACCGATGGCCAAACGGAGGTAGTAAATAGAACCTTAGGGTCTATGCTACGTTCTATGGTTAAAGGTAAACTGACTTCATGGGAAGATCACCTACCCTTGGTAGAATTTGCATACAACCGGGTAATACATTCGAGCACGGAAATGACTCCCTTTGAATGTGTTTATGGCCTGAATCCCCTTACCCCTTTAGATCTCACTCCTTTGTCTAGTGATCTCATGACCAGCTTAGATGGAAATAAAAGAGCCGAGGCAATGAAGAAAATGCATGAGACGGTGCGGATCAAGCTTGAAAAGAAGAACCAAGAGGTTGCAAAAAGGGTAAACAAAGGGAGAAGAAGGCTTGTGCTTGAACCCGGAGATTGGGTGTGGGTGCATCTTCGAAAGGATCGGTTTCCAGCTCAAAGGAAGTCCAAATTGCTGCCAAGGGGTGATGGTCCTTTCCAAGTACTTGAGAGAATCAATGACAACGCCTACAAGATTGACCTTCCACCGGAATATCAAGTGCACAACACTTTCAACGTCGGTGATCTCTCCCTCGTGGATGCGGTTGAAGATGACCAAATGCTGAATTTGAGGTCAAATTCCTCTCAAGATGGAGAGGATGATACGGTTGGGGCAACCTCCACAGGTACACGGCCTTTCACACGAAGCCAAGCTCGGGAATTACAAAAACTCCAAGCTTTGTTCATGCAAATAGCCGTGTGTGAGTTGGTGATTGAACCAACCAAGGACCTAAACGTTTTTATGTGTGAAGAGAGGTCTTAATGTGTAATAAACTACTCTTCAAGGTTGGCACAAGAAGCAAGGGCGGATGGGTCATTTTACCCCTTTTGTTTGTAGTATAAATAGAACATGTTAGAGAGTTATTTCTTAGTTTTTGGAATGCTGATTTTGTAACCTAAAAACACTAAACATTTCTCTCTCTCTTCCACTCTTAGAAGCCGCCCTATTATCTCACAAGTAGAGGGATACTTGTGTTGTCTCTTTGGCTAGAAACAAGGGTTTTGAGGTCGTTGAGTGCCTCTTGGTCCTCGTAAGAACTTGGTGTTTATATTCATTAGACTTAGGGTCCTCTCTTGATGTAGGGTTCTTAGTTTCTTGAATGTTATATGTCAAGTTATCTATCTTTCTTTATCTTGTTGTTTGTTGTTGATTTTGTTATCTTAAAGTCTAGTGAAGCCGTGTGGGGCTCTTTTCGATTCACTAGCATTGTTATCTATCTTGTTGTTCTTGTGTTGTTGGACTGAAAAACCGAAACTTAAACTTGTTGTTCTTGTGTTTTTGGACTGAAATCCGAGCCTACTTGAAGCTCTTGGTGTTGTTGGTTTGATTTCGTATCAGCAACTTCCTTCGGGAAGCTCTCAACGCAAGGTGCTTGGAGAATTGGATTTTGTGGGTAGATTTTGGGTAGCAATTGGCGTATAATTTCAATATGCCATTTTATATCTTCAATATTGTCATTGATACGATCACATGTGGCATTGAAATTATGGGCAGCCATTGTACCTAACAAAAAGACACAACAAACAAAGAAAACAAACAAACTTGTTAGATCAAAAATGCCTCACCACACTTTCACTCTCGGTTTTACCTTACACTTGTTTCACAAGTGTTGAAAGCCGTCTTGTACTTCGTGAGTGATTGAGTGTCGAGTCTACTCTTGTCCTGGAATGGATTTTTGTTTGAAACACAAACGAAATCTTGTAGTACTTGAGTCAAGAACTAACAACGAATTCAAAAAGATAAAAGTACACAACAAATGCTAAACACGAATGAATGAACACAAAGACTAACTAACAATCTAGTAGATGAGTACTAGTTTGCCAATTAGTATTGGAACCAACAAGCGAAACTGCGGAACAATAAAAAGAAACTAAGAAAATCTGAAATTTGAGCCAAAATTGTTGCGTGAACAGTAACAGTGATGATGTGGCAGCACATAATTGGTTACGGTTTCTAACAATTTTTGTTGTCCAATTTCAAGTCTTGGTCAATTTACAATTTAGGAATTGGTGAAATTTATTTTAAGGAGGGAAATTCAAACAAGTCTTGGAGCCTTTTCAAATTCAAGTTTTCAAGACTTTGACTTTCTTTCTTGTACTTCTCCTTAAAACATGGGTCCTTAAATCATGGAAAAGTGGTTGAGAAGTGATATAAAGTCTTTTGGAGGTTGGGCGTCTTTCAAGACTAACAAGTACATACACCTTTATCCTTCACCTTTTAGGATCTAACATTCACTTTATGTTCTAACAATATATGATGAAAGGTGAAGAACTTCAAGAAGAACAACAACCACACCAAGAAAAATAACAAAAATCTTTAAGAACAACAACAATTCCAACGGCCAACTCCAATCCACAATAACAATATCTCTAACACTTGGCCAAACAACTACAACGTCAACAAAATGGTTCTCAAGCCACTAAGGAAAAACAATATCACGTGGTCAAGTTTAGAACATCAAGGAGAAACCACACGGCTAAAACAGTCCACCACAACAATGGGCCAAGCTTATGTTCACAACAACAACTTTCAACAAGTTCAAGCTCAAGTTTAGATCTAAACTCAAAGTGTTAGTGGACAGGAAAACTAACACTAGAAACAACAAAACAAACAAGAACACTACTAGATCTAGTCACACAATAAGCAAATCTCGGCCAAGAGACAACAAGAACACAATTTTGGCCAAGAACACAAACACGGACAGATTGCTATTTTTATAGAATTTTCAGTTTTTTACACTTTTTTTTTGAATTTTCTAACAAGCAAGCCCAATATTGATCTTGTAGGAACAATATCAAGCCATGATTTGATACCAAATGATATGGGACAAACAAGAGAACACAAAACAACTCCAAAACAGTCCACTAATCTTAAGGATTTGAGGACCCTTTTAAAGACCACTCTCGGATTCGCTATCAACATAGCAAGATAAAGAGGTGTGTTTTCAACACCAAAACAGCCACAATATAAGATGAACAAGATGAACACAATGGTTACAAAATTCGGATTCAACAAGTCACAAAAACAGTCCACCATGAATCTACAAAGTGCAATAAGATAAAGATAGGTAGATAGACCAAATGAGGGAATAATATTAACAACCCAAGACTTGTTACACTCTTGGAACTTTAATACTACACACAACACAAACCTATCTCTTACGTTGGTACAAGAGTGACCTCGATCTCCCAAGCATCCAACGTTTCCAAGCTTGAATCCAACACAAGTGATTCCACACTCAAGTTGATTTCCCTAGTTACAAGTTTCAGATTTGTGGTCTTCTCTCCTTAGAGAGGAAATGTTTCTACGTGTTATACAACATCCATATTCAGCAAAGTCTCCTAACAAATGACCTAAAAGGTTTCTTATCTAGTTTACAAACAAGGTGTGAAATGTCCAAAATGACCCCTTAGTCTCAAGTCTTCAAGTGGGTGCCCTTTGAAATGTTCAAGTGGGTGCCCTGAGAACCATAAGCCTTGAAGAATGAACCCATGGTTTTGAGAGCATTGAAAAGGCGCCATTCATTAAGTCCAAACACATAAGGCGCCATTAATGAAGATGGAGGCTTGTGACAGTATTGTGCATTCATTAAAGGGAGTGTATTTGCTAAAATGATAAGAGGGACCTTGAATTATTCCAAGTCAGCCTTGGATACACTCCAAAGGCACCTCAACTTAGAGGTATTGTGGTCTTTTGAGACTTTTCTTAAGGCTTGAGAGAACCAATCCATAACCCTGTACTTCTTATGCATGTAACTATGACAACCAAAGGTTCTGACAAACATAGGCAAGCACAAAATTATATATATAATACTTGGCCGTTGGGGCCACCATATCTAAAAGACAATACACTACCATGTTTAACTTTACATTAGTCTACAAAGCCTCTAAAAGATACATAGACTCAGTTAGGGTCGAGAAAATCCCCCGACCTACTCTTGACTATTGCACAATACCAAAATATAGGGAACAGACTCGAAAAGCCCCGAATCAACCTGGAGCTCACCGATAGTCATTGAATAGCCTGCGCTCGTACTAGCGAGGTGTATTAGTTGAAGCACCTGTGCCTGCAGCATGAAATACAGGTCCCCAGTGAGGGATGTCAGTACGAAGATATGTACTGAATATGTAAGGCTGAAGGTAAAAACACATGATACAAGAGCTTAATAAAAATCAGATATAAGTGTATAAGTAGTACTAGTAGACACCTATAATATACTTGTGGGACGACGTAAATTACATTTTTTTCTTCCTTTTTTTACCTTTCTTACTTCATAACCTTTGTAAGCCATATAATGCAAATGACCAGCTGATCAGTGGTAAATAGACAAATTAGGATCGGCCCATGCTAGGCTTATGCCCTTGAGTTGTGCCACCCACATAAGAACATTGGGATCGGCCCATGCTAGGCTTATGCCCCGAAGTTGTCACCCATATATAAAGGTATTGAGATTGGCCCATGCTAGGCTTATGCCCCTGAGATGCCACTTATTTTATAGATTTACGTTACTTAGTTTATTTAGTCTTTGAGATTGTTACTTTGGTGGTCATAACAATATGGTACCTTAAAACAATAATCTACCAATAAGAGACATGTAAATGGGAACTTAATGCAACAACAATGAGGTAGGGAGTTGTTGGCACATTATTGAAGTGTTTAGGAGCTGAAAATACACATGGGTCTTATTTGAGTAAACGGAGAACTTCTGAAATTTTCTAATGAAAATAGATGTGCAGGTTAAATAATAAGCATGTATTGAGGTGTTTTAACACATTAGAGAGTGGGAACAAGGTCATTGGCTACATGGAATGTAATGTGCTTCTATTATGTATCACTTGTTATAGGATAACCTTGAAAGCTTACTTGATAGATCAAATGCCCGATTTTATGCCAAAGAGTGCAAAATAGAGTATGCCTTACATACCTGGTTATATAATTCCGAAACTAATCCAACTTGACTTCCCGCTTTTTAGATTACTTATCCACAATAGAATATATGGTAAACTAGTATTAGCAACCAATCAACACATTTGGGCTACTTAACTTCACCAAAACAGTAATCGGGCAGTAAGCACTTAATCTATCAATCAAGGGTGTTATTTTAATGATATCCTAAAGGAAAGCTAAACACGAAAATGGACACACAAGGAACAAAAAACAAAAACTAGAAGAAAGGGAGATGAAGAAGAATGCATAAAATGTAAAGATAGTAGAAAGACCTTTACTCCTATCAAGTAATTAACAAAAGATGGTGTATCAAACCATCAATCACATCTCACCAATAGAAGTTCAAACCTTCCTCTTAGGTGGACCAAAGGACTCACACTTCCTTAATCACACCTTTCTTGACAAATGTTCAACGCAAATGAAATCCATCAATTGTATTAAACTCTTGAGTTTTTTTATGTCTTTTCCAAGACCTACACTAAGATGGCTTCATCAAGCCCTACACTAAGGAAAGAAACTACACTAAGAGTAATACTCAATTTCAATTCATCAAAGTCTAATGAAAATGGAAGCTAAAAGGTCTATTTATACTGTTACATAACAATGACTAAAATGCCCTTAATAAAGGGTGATCCTTTGGAGTGTAAAAGGGAGGTCTTAAAAGACCACAATTCCCTTAGTTGAGGAACCTATGTGATGTAGAAATCCCTCCTTCTCTCTTAAATTTGGACAAGGTTTTGTAATGGTTCCAAAAGGTCTTCAAGCACTTACAAATCCGAGACTTGATCCTTTGACAACTCAAAGCGCGAACCTTCTACAAGACCTTGTAAACCTTGTGCTCTTTATGCTTGTATCATCCTCTCCATCTTGAAAGGAATTTGTCCTCAAATTCAGATCTTGCAAAACCAAAGAGAGCAAAACAAGCACACAATCTTAGGGTTAGTATTAGTACCACACTCATATCATCAACCCATGGTTGCTTACACTTGACATACACCCACATATCTTTAAAATTTGACATGAAAAGCTTTGCATAAAAGGGTATAAAGAAGTGGATGACATAAACATCAAAATAAATTGAGTATGAACCGAAACTACACCTTCCACAACTCAAAAGTATTCCAGGGTCAAATGGGAGTAGAAGACAAGGGGTTAATCCGAGGTTACCCAATCCTTTCACTAGGCTACCAAACTCAAAATCATCATCATTCAAGGAAGGAAACCAGCCACCATACTTACAACCTCTACATAATACCAATTCAAAATTAACATGGTTATCATCATAGGCAAAGAGGTAGTATAGGAAGGAATCATGTGTGAAGACATCACCCAAGGTGCTATCATAAACAAGAGGGTCAGTTGGTCCAAAAGATATAGTACATAAGGCACAAAAGGATAGAATTAAATCATTAAGCACATATGACTTCTTCCACTCAAGTAAAACATCAATTGGAATCCATAAGTTGGGATTTACTCAATTCAAGCACAAGTGTGTCAAGTAAGGATGCACATGTATAAGCAATACCCCAAAGAGGCAGTGACACATTTTCCTTAGGATCCTCAATCATGAAACCAAATTCTCTTTCAAGAGAGTAACCATAATGGGCAGCAAAGGGATAACAATCAAAACCATTTGCAAAAGTACAATCACAATTTGGGTCTCCTAAACATTCTAGCAAATCAAGGTCAACTCCACCCGATTGATCATTTTGCACACCCTCACTAGTTGTTGGCGACTCACATACCAACATATACTCACCTTGGTTTTCTCAAGGGTCAACTAGTGTGTGAATACTCTTGTCACTTGGTAATGGAACCTTATTCAAGTTATAAGTGCTAGCACTAGATGGACGCAAATCATTCTTACGAAAAGAATTGATTTTGTCATCTAAAGAATCAACTAGTGTTTGCGTACTCACAACAAGAGTTTGGTCCTTATGAAACCTAACCACACAAAGAGTATCCCAAAAGGAAGATTCATACACTTCTTCACTATGAAAATCCGAAACTACAGCACGTTGGCCACTACTAGCCACATCATAACAATTCAAGTTTCTAGGGGGTGTAGAAGATAGCTTTGTTAACTTGTAGATCATGGGAAGTGTGTTCTTCACTGGGTTTTGTAACATGGAAGCCTTCATGCTCCACATTACAAGGTAATATGTCAAGGTTTCCCTTTGGACACACTTCTTCATCACCTATCCCAAAATTGGGACTTTTGGCCAAGGGCTTGAAGGGAATACTTGGGCGTCTCCTCGGGGCTCTAGGGTCTTGAACCTGCACATGAGAAGATAAAATACTAGGCAAAATGCTTTTGGGTTAGGAAGTAACAAGGGTTCTTTGTGGACAAGATCCACAATCAAGCATTTCTTTCCCTTTCACTACCCACGGTTTCCTTTTCCCTTTCCTTCTTTTCTTCACACTCTTCTTGTATCTCAATATCAAGTTTCTCTCCATCTTGAAAACCGACCTCATCACCCTCGGATTCTATCACCATCTCTTCTCTTAGTTGTATGGGGTGATTTCGGTTTAGTGGATCTTGGGGAGAAGGCATTGGATTACATTGGTGATGTATTTGAATTTGTGGCATGGGATTTTGTGGAGTGTTGTAACATCCCGTATCTTGCTTGTACTTATTCTAATTATATGGAACCTGGTATGGTCATATGGTATAGGTAACGGATGGGATTTGTTATGCAATTATTAATGGTGTAGATGAAATTATAGAGGCTGCCCATATAGTTTAATGTGATGCAACTAAGTTAATGTTAAGATAACTATTTAAACTTGGAATCGTAAGCTAGTATTTGAATCTAAAGTTTAAAGTGACCAAGTGTGTATAAGTTGAAGGTTAGATTAAAGGGATTAGAAGCTGAAAATGGAGCAAAATATTGAGGTGCTTGCTTGACTTATTTAAGCTAGTAGGTGAGTCACCTACTTAAGTTGTTTGAACCAAATTAATGGACCCATGGCTATGGATCAGATTTGGGTCTATGCTAATATACTCATTTGGGCCAAATTGAACAAAAGAGAAATAAAATGGATAAGTGGCCCAACACACCAATCTGCCAAGGCCCAAATATTGAGCCCAACAATAAATTATGCAAGTAGGTGCATCACCTACTTTGAAGTTTTAGCAGCTTGGACCCTTAAGTAGGTGCATCACCTACTTGGACCAATTTGACCAATTTTATGGTCCAAAATGCAGCTAAGGAGGTGGACAAGATAGGGCCTTTAAAAGTCCAAGTTGTTGGTCATTTTACTTCACTTTTAAGTCACAAAAAAGGAGTATATTTCAGCAAATCTCTCTACTCTCTCAAAAACAACAAGAGCAGCAACCCTATTTTTCCTTCTAGGGTTCTTGAAGAAAACCTCCCCTTTGCAGCCCAAGGTAACTGAAAAACACTTAAGGTTTTGTTTAATTATCTCATGGGAGATTAGGGAAACAAGTTATAAGTGTTTGACTATAAGTATATGGCTGATTATAGAACAAGCTGTTTGTTCACGTTTCCTTATTATTGAGGAACTTTTTTTCTTCTTCTTTGGTTTAAGTGTGAAGGAAAGTTCAAGCTCTTGAAGAGTTCAATTAAAAGAATAAGTTGATGAATTGAGGTAAGGTGACTGCCCCATTTTGTTTTTCTTATATATGAATTTGAGAGGGGATTATGGATGTCTTGTTATTGAGGAACTCAAGAGATGATGAGTTCAATAATTGATTGCTACAATAAAAGGGGTTTGGGACTGTTTTGTGGACTGTTTTGTATGTATATGTTATGGGCTGCCAGGTTGAAGTTGGATAAAGGTGTGATGAGTTTGTAATGAATTATAGAAGAAAGATGTGGTGATACACCACCAAACTAATGCTTGCTGCCCAATCTATTTTGCGTATTGTTTGGAATGTGTAATGAAGTCGAGGTGGTTTTGGTGAACCTTATAAGAACCTATATGGTATGTGGGTGTAATTGGAGGGAAAAAAGGGTTAAAATAACACCCTTGTTTGATAGAGTAATAGTTGCTGCCCGATTACTGTTTTGGGTGAAATTAAGTATCTCAAATGTATTGATTGGTTACTAATACTAGTTTACCATATATTCTATTGTAGATAAGTAATCTAAAAGGCAGGAAGTCAAGTCGGGTTAGTTTCGGAGTCAAATAACAAGGTATGTAAGGCATACTCTATTTCACACTCTTTGGCATGAAATCGTACAATTGTTCCATCAAGCAAGTTTCCGAGGTTATCCTACAACAAAGTGATAGATAATGGCAGAACATTACACTCCATGTATCCAATGACCTTGTTCCCACTCTCTAACGCATTAGAATACCTCAATACGTGCTTATTATTAAATCTACGTATCTATCTTCACTAGAAAATTTCAGGAGTTCTCCGTTTGTTCAAATAAGTCCCAGGTGTTATTTCAGCTCCTAAACACTTTATTTGTGTGCCAACAGCTCCCTACCTCATTGTTGTTGCATTAAGTGTCTATTTACATGTCTCTTATTAGCGTATTACTGGTTCAAGGTACCATAATGTGATGACCACCAAAGTAACAATCTCAAAGGCTAAATAAACTAAGTAATGCAAATCTGTAAAATGACGAGTGGCAGCTCAGGGGCATTTGCCTAGCATGAGCCAATCTCGATACCTTTATTTGTGGGTGGCAGCTCAGGGGCATAAGCCTAGCATGGGCCGATCCCAATCTTTATATGTAGGTGGCAGCTCAGGGGCGTAAGCCTAGCATGGGCCGATCCTAATTTATCTATTTACCACTGATCAGCTGGTCGTTTGCATTATATGGCTTACAAAGATTATGAAGTAAGAAGGTAAAACGAAGAAAGAATGTAATGTACATTGTCTCACAAGTATTTAAAGGTGGTCTACTAGTACTACTTATACACTTGTATCAGATTTCTATTGAGCTTTTGTATTAAGTGTGTTGCTACTTTCTGCCTTACATATTCAGTACATATTTTCGTACTGACGTCCCTCACGGGGGACCTGCATTTCATGCTGCAGGCAGAGGCACTTCAGCTCATACAACTCACTATAGTAGGAGCGCAGGCTTTTCAGGGACTATTGGTGAGCTCCAGGTTGATTCGGGGCTTTCCGAGTCTGTTCCATATATTTTGGTATTGTACAGTAAGTCAAGAGTAGGGCGGGGGTTTGTCCCGACCCTAACTAAGTCTATGTATCTTTTAGAGGCTTTGTAGACTAATGTAAAGTTATGGTAGACTACGAATTCAAAAACAGAAAAGCACACAAAAAATCCGAAGACACGAAATAAACGAACTCTAGACTAATTACCAACCTAGTAGGTACTTACTAGTTTGCTAATTAGTGAAGGAATTAGCCTAAAAAAAACTAGGATAAAAAATTAGAAACTAGGAAATCTAAGTTTAGAGGTGAATTTTGGTTGATCACAAGTGATGATGTGGCACTACGAGGTTGGTTGTCACTTATCGAAATTTCAAATTTTCCAAAACCTTTGTCTCGGCCAAACAACACTTTGGGAAGAAGAATTTTTGGATTTGGAGGGGTAAGAAGCAAATTAGAGCTCTTTCAAGTCTCAAATGGAAATGGAAATGCAATGGTCCTCCACCACCCCCGTACTTGGAAGTGTACTTTGTTGTCCCTTGGTCCCCTACTCCTTTTGGAAGAATGAAATATTCTTTGAATATGCTTTTGGACTAACAACTTTTTCACTCTCTTTCTTCCCCTTTTTGGATCAAACAACACCTTTGAATATTCTTCTTCACCAAGATATGAAGATCAAGGACGAACAAGATGAATATTCAAGTGTTGACCAAGTTTGACCAACAAGCAAATGGACTCCAAATCTGATTTTTTTATAGATCTAGGTTCCTTATGCCAAAACAAACTCAACCCACTAAAAATCAGCCACAACACACGTCCAAATAGCAAGGTCAATTTCGGATCTTAGCTCAAAGGCTTCAAAAACACCATGTTCATGGAGGTGTTTTTGCTCAAACTTCACTCAAAAAGTAGATCTAGACTCCCTAGGCACTAGAGACCAAGGATCTAGTTCAAGGAACTTCAAAGACAAAGTAAAAACTTGTAGATATAAGTTCTAAATTCGGATCTAACACAAGAACAACACTAGACACTATTTTTTTTCGTATTTTCTGATTTTTTGACTCTTTTTTGTTGAGATTTTCTAAATAATAACACTAAAACCAAGATTTATGGATGTTGGAACAACCTTAACCAAGGCTTTGATACCAAATGATAGCCTAAAGGAAGGCTAAACACGAAAATGGACACATAAGGATCAAAAAACAGCAACTAGAAGAAAGGGAGATGAAAGAAGAATGCATAAAATGTAAAGATAGTAGAAAGACCTTTACTCCTACCAAGTGATTAACAAAAGATGGTGTATCAAACCATCAATCACATCTCACCAATAGAAGCTCAAACCTTCCTCTTAGGTGGACAAAAGGACTCACACTTCCTCAATCACACCTTTATTGCCAAATGTTCAACACAAATGAAATCCATCAATTGTATTAAACTCTCGAGTTTTTTTGATGTCTTTTCCAAGACCTACAACTAAGATGGTTTCTCCGAGCCCTACACTAAGGAAAGAAACTACACTAAGAGTAATACTCAATTTCAATTCATCAAAGTCTAATGAAAATGGAAGCTAAAAGGTCTATTTATACTATTACATAACAATGACTAAAAAGCCCTTAATGAAGGGTGCTCCTTTAGAGTGTAAAAGGGAGGTCTTAAAAGACCACAATGCCCTTAGTTGAGGCACCTATGTGATGTAGAAATCCCTCCTTCTCTCTTAAATTTGGAAAAGGGTTTGTTATGGTTCCAAAAGGTCTCCAAGCACTTGCAAATCTGAGACTTGATCCTTTGACAATCCAAAGCGTGAACCTTCTACAAGGCCTTGTAAACCTTGTAGGTACTCTCGGGTAAGTACCTTTGTCTCATGAGGTACCTTAACCTAAACCAAGAAGGGGGATTTCCCTCAATAAAAACATTGCCAAATCGCTTCACATACTCCCACCACAGAGTAGCATAACCCTCAAAATGTGCAATCGCATAACAACTCTTTTTCTCCTCGGTAAGGTCATTAATTTGGAAGATTCTCTCACAAGTGGACTCCCAAGCTAGAAATTCTTCCGGATCACTCTCACCTTTGAATGTTGGAAGCCCCACCATGATGGTATTTAGACCTGCATCAAGATTTTGGTTCCCTTGTTGGTTCCAAAGACCAACTCTTCCTTCTTGGCCGTGAACTTCCCTTGGATCTTCTTGCCTACCCCTCATCTCCTCTCTTCTCATGTAAACATCATCATATGGTCCATAACCAGCATGTTGTTCTTCTCTACCATACCCCTCAACATGGACGGGTCTATTTGGGTTAAGTGGAGCTTGTAGCGGTGGGATTGGATTTGGATAGTGACGTCTTTGGTCAAATGGATTTTGGATGGGAGGGATCGGGTTTGGTGGTGGTATTTGGGTTCCAAGTCCTTCTTGTTGGACTTGGTGAAGTGGAGGGTGGATTGGTCTATCATGATCTCGGATTTGGGAGCGAGGGTTGGTTTGATTTGTCGCAATAGGTGGATATAGCATTTGGTGCATGGCCTCAGGAGTACTAGTTGGTGAAATATGTCGAGGGGTAGAAGGTCAGCTTCTTTGGATTTCCACTCTCTCCAATCTCCCACCCATTATTGACTCTTCACCCTTCATTGATACTATATCCAAGTCTAGTTTTTCCATACCCGCGGTCATCCTAGCCATGTCTCGGGACTTAGCTTCAAGGCAAGCCAAAATGATACTAGTGGCATTGTGTTCCCCCGGTGGGTTGAGAGTGTGATTGATACACTACTAACTTGGAGAGTATCAAATCTGCCACAAAATCAGTCCAAACACACTACAATTCCGAGAGCTTGAAGATAACAACTCCAATATGTGAAGACAACAAAAATCACGAAATTTTGAAGTAATACCAACACCAAAACTGTAGCTACACAATGAGAACAAGAAGATAACAATAACATTAAACAATGGTTCAACAACACAAGATGATAGATTACAAAGTAATGTTAACAACAAGAATGGTAGTAACTATAGTGAATCGAAAATCAGCCCCACACGGCTTCACTAAGTTACTACAAAGTTGCAAGAGTACAAAATGAAAGATAGTAACTTGACACAAAGATATCTTAGAATCTATGAACCCTAACTTGAAGATAGGATCCTAAGACCGAAAGATTTCAGTACCAAGTTCTTACTTAGACCAAGAGGAACTCATGAACCTCAAGATCTCAAGTTTCTAGCCAAGAAACAACACAAGTGTAACTACAGTTGTTGGATAGATTTCAGGTTCTACTCTCAAGAACAAGAGAGAGAAATATTCAATGTTACAAGACTTGTTATTGTGAAATACGAAGAATGAACTAAGTGCTGAAAATAACCCTAATAGCATCTATTTATATTACACACAAAATGAAGGACAAATGACCTTCCTACCCTTCAGTCATGGGGTTCCCTTAGAGTGTACTTTATTACACATCAAGGCTCATTTTCACACTTAAAAACGTTGAAGCTCTTTGGCAGATCAAGTACCAACTCACACACAACCATTTGCATGAACATGGCTTGTAGTTTTTGTAACTCCCGAGCTTGGCTTCGTGTGAATGGTCGAGAACGTATTGGACAGCTTTGTACACCCGTATCATCCTCTCCATCTTGAGAGGAATTTGACCTTAAATTCAGCATTTGGTCATCCTCAACCGCATCCACTAGAGAAAGATCACACACGTTGAAAGTGTTGTGCACTTGGTATTCCGGGGGAAGGTCAATCTTGTAGGCATTATCATTGATCCGTTCAAGTACTTGGAATGGACAGCACCTCTTGGCATCAATTTGGAATTTCTTTGAGATGGAAACCTATCCTTTCTAAGGTGAACCCACACCCAATCTCCCGGTTCAAGAATGAGTTTCTTTCTCCCCTTGTTGACTCTCCTTGCAATGTCTTGATTTTTCTTCTCAAGTCAAAGCCGCACCTTCTCATGTAACTTCTTCATCGAATCTGCCCGCTTGCTTCCATCTAAGCTAATCATAACATCACTAGGCAAAGGAGTTAAATCCAAAGGGGTAAGGGGGTTGAGGCCATATATGCACTCAAAGGGAGTCATTCCCGTACTTGGGTGTATGACATGGTTATATGCAAACTCAATCAATGGTAGGTGTTCCTCCCAAGAAGTCAATTTTCCTTTTACCATGGAACGTAGCATAGCACCCAAAGTCCTATTTACTACTTCCGTTTGACCATCAGTTTGTGGGTGGCAAGATGTAGAGAATGACAACTTGGTTCCAAGCCTACCCCACATGGATTTCAAAAAGTGACTTAGGAACTTAGAGTCCCTATCACTCACAATGGTCCTCGGAACACCATGCAACTTGATAACATTATCAACAAACAAAGAGGCCACACTAGGTGCATCATCACATTTAAAGCATGGAATAAAGTGTGCCATCTTAGAAAACCGATCGACCACAACAAAGATATTGTGATACGGGTACGACCATGAGGATGCATGTTTGTGAGATGTATTGAACCCAAGACTTGGAGTGTGAAAGTGAAGTGCAAATGAGGACTTTAAAATGGTCCAAAACCGTCCATATAATGCTCTCCAAGGACACCCACTTGAAGACTTGAGACTAAGGGGTCATTTTGGACATTTCATACCTTGTTTGTAAACTACTATATAAGGAACCTTTTAGGTCATTTGTTAGGGGACTTTGCTGAATATGGATGTTGAATAACACTTAGAAACATTTCCTCTCTAAGGAGAGAAGACCACAAATCTGAAACTTGAAACTAGGGAAATCGACTTGAGTGTGGAATCACTCGTGTTGGATTCAAGCTTGGAAATGTTGGATGCTTGGGAGATCGAGGTCACTCTTGTACCAACGTAAGAGATAGGTTTATGTTGTGTATAGTATTAAAGGTCCAAGAGTGTAACAAGTCTTGGGTTGTTAATATTATTCCCTCATTTGGTCTATCTACCTATCTTTATCTTATTGCACTTTGTAGATTCATAGTGGACTGTTTTTGTGACTTGTTGAATCCAAATTTTGTAACCATTGTGTTCATCTTGTTCATCTTATATTGTGGCTGTTTTGGTGTTGAAAACACACCTCTTTATCTTGTTATTGTGTTGTTGATAGCGAATCTGAGAGTGGTCTTCAAAAGGGTCCTCAAATCCTTAAGATTAGTGGACTGTTTTGGAGTTGTTTTGTGTTCTCTTGTTTGTCCCGTAACATTTGGTATCAAAGCCATCGTTTATTTTGTTCTAACAAGATCAATCTTGGGCTTGATACTTGAAAACTACAAAAAAAAAAAAAAAAAAAAAACTGAACTGAAATTTCCAGAAAGTAGCAATCTGTCCACTTTTTGTTCTTGGCCGAAAATTGTGTTCTTGTTGTATCTTGGCCGAGATTTTCACTTGTCTTAAGTGTTTCTAGTGTTAGTATTGTTCTTCACTAACACTTTGAGTCTATATCTTGATTTGAGACTTTGTTGTTGATGTTGTTATTGTGAACTTGAACGTGGCCGATTGTTGTTGGTATTGTTGTTGCGGGTTCAAGACTTGAACGTGTGAGTGTTGTTGGTTAAAGTTTTGAATGTGTATTGTGGAGATTGTGTTGTGGAATTTAAGCTTGGAAAGTTGTTGTTGTTGTTTGGGAGGCCCAACTTGAACCTTAGAACTTCAAGACTCAAAGTTTGTGTTCTTGGTGTTCTTCACCATCTCCATATATTGTTGAAAAGGAAAAGTGATTGTTGATCTTAGAAGTTGAAGAAAAAAGAGTGTGTATTGTGTTAGTCTTGCAAGACATAGATCCAAGTTTCAAGGTGTAGTACTTGTGACTCAAAGACTTTTCCTACACACTAAAGACTTTACATCACTTCTCAACCACTTTCCCATGAAACAAGGGTCCATGTTTTAAGGAAAATTACTATAAAAGTTAAGTCTTGAAAACTTGAATTTGAAAAGGCTCCAAGACTTGTTTGAATTTCCCTCCTTAAAACAAATTCCACCAATTCCTAAATTGTAAATTGACCAAGACTTGAAATTGGACAACAAAAATTGTTAGAAACCGCAACCAATTACGTACTGCCATGTCATCCTTGTTACTGTTCACACAACAATTTTGGCTTAAATTTTAGATTTCTTAGTTTCATTTTATTGTCTCTTAGTTCGTTTGTTGGTTCAAACACTAATTGACAACCTAGTAATCCCCTACTAGCTTGTAAGTTAGTTTTGTGTCCGTTTATTTGTGTTTACGTTTGTTGTGTACTTTTATCTTTTTGAATTCATTGTTAGTTCTTGACTCAAGTCCTACAAGATTTCATTTGAGTTTCAAACAAAAATCCATTCCGGGACAAGAGTAGACTCGACACTCAATCACTCACGAAGTACAAGCCGGCTTTCAACACTTGTGAAACCAAGTGTGAGGTAAAACCAAGAGTGAGAGTGTGGTGAGGCATTTTTATCTAACAAGTTTGTTTGTTTTCTTTGTTTATTGTGTCTTTTTGTTAGATACAATGGCTGCCCATAATTTCAATGCCACATGTGATCGTATCAATGACAATATTGAAGATATGAAAGGGCACATTGAAATTATACGCTAATTGCTACCCAAACTATACCCACAAAATCCAATTGTCCAAGCACCTTGCGTTGAGAGCTTCCCGGAGGAAGTTGCTACCCAACTTGTGAGTAAAACTTGCCCACCACTTGAGGATATGTGTGATGTGATTAATGAATCTCAAGTGAGTGAAGGATTTAAAGATGTTGGCCAAGGAAAAAGGAGTGAACCTATGAGCCTATGTTGTTGTAAAGATGCTAATGTTTGTTTGGCTCATAGGGTTAATCATGTGCTTGACATATCTTTGAAACTTGATAATGATTCCTTAGAGAGTGAAAGTTCCAAATCTATCCGCGGGTTAGATAATTCACTCTTTAGGCAAAATGTCTTGTTTGAAGATAGTTTATTTACTCCTAATGAACCTAGTGGTGCAAGTGATGTTGACGGCATGGCTTGTCTTGGAAGCTATAGCCTATATGCTAACCCACTATGGTGTGACAACATTCCTCCTCAAGATGGAAATCTCTTCTTGGAAGATGAGAGTACTCTTAAGGGTAGGGAATGTGTAGTCTTGAAAAGGAATAGTCAATCAGGTGAAGATGACCATGATTTGCTTGATTTCTTGGGAAACCCGAAATGTGATTGTTCTTGTAAGAATGTTTTTGTGAATAATTCTTTTGCTGCCCATGGTGATTTATATCTATGTGGGGATTATTCTCTTGAAATAAAATGTGGTGCATGCTTAGAAATTCCATCTACTTCTTCTTTATGTGTTCCCTATGTTGAGCATACTAGTGGTGATGGACTTGAAGCTAGTGAGTACATGCATACGGACACCATAGCTGAAGTTATCTTGTGTGATACCTTTCTAAACCCTCTTTGTGCTCATGATATTTCCACTAATGATCTAGAGGGTATGCCTAATTTTGAGGACGACACCTTAGGGGAAAGTGAGAGTGGCCGAAACCCATGTCCACTACTTCTCCCATTCGATCCCGGTACCATCTTAGGGTATGGTAGGATTTGTCTCGGCCCATTCTCATTATTTATTGATGTTCTTCATAGCCACTTCCTTTGTGACATTTGTACTAAGTTTTTTATGTTCAACACAAAGGATCCATGGATGTACTTCAAGTTTGTTCCACCTCGGCATGGCATATTGATATGTGTATTTCGCTAACTCTAACCCTCATGTCATGAGGATGTGTACTTGTTTGTCTTCACTTTATTTTGCAAGCATGGATTCGAGGTTGAATCCTTTTCAAGAAGGGGAGGATGATACGGGTACGACCACGAGGATGCATGTTTGTGAGATGTATTGAATCCGAGACTTGGAGTGTGAAAGTGAAGTGCAAATGAGGACTTAAAAATAGTCCAAAACCGTCCATATAATGCTCTCCAAAGACACCCACTTGAAGACTTGAGACTAAGGGGTCATTTTGGACATTTCATACCTTGTTTGTAAACTACTATATAAGGAACCTTTTACGTCATTTGTTAGGGGACTTTGCTGAATATGGATGTTGTATAACACGTAGAAACATTTCCTCTCTAAGGAGAGAAGACCACAAATCTGAAACTTGTAACTAGGGAAATCGACTTGAGTGTGGAATCACTCGTGTTGGATTCAAGCTTGGAAACGTTGGATGCTTGGGAGATCGAGGTCACTCTTGTACCAACATAAGAGATAGGTTTGTGTTGTGTATAGTATTAAAGGTCCAAGAGTGTAACAAGTCTTGGGTTGTTAATATTATTCCCTCATTTGGTCTATCTACCTATCTTTATCTTATTGCACTTTGTAGATTCATAGTGGACTGTTTTTGTGACTTGTTGAATCCAAATTTTGTAACCATTGTGTTCATCTTGTTCATCTTATATTGTGGCTGTTTTGGTGTTGAAAACACACCTCTTTATCTTGTTATTGTGTTGTTGATAGCAAATCCGAGAGTGGTCTTCAAAAGGGTCCTCAAATCCTTAAGATTAGTGGACTGTTTTGGAGTTGTTTTGTGTTCTCTTGTTTGTCCCGTAACATATTGTCCCAACCTCGTCTAGTCCTAGGCAACCCTAACACGAAATCCATAGATATGTCAAGCCAAGGGCGTAAAGGAGTGGGCAACGGGGTGTACAACCCATGAGGTAGGAGTCGCGATTTGGCTCCTTTGCAATCTATATGCATTGGCCACAAATCTTGGCCACATCCTTGTGCATTTTTGGCCAATAGAATTGCTCCTCCAATATTCCAAGGGTCTTTTCGATCCCAAAGTGACCCATTAGACCGCCATTGTGTGATTCCCTCACAAATAACTCTCTCCAACAACTGGAGGGTACACACAATCGTCTACCTTTAAACAAGTATCCATCAAACTTGGCATAGGGATTTGAACCACTAGATGAATCCCACTTGTCCCTACCTATTTCTTTGCATTCCCTAAAGATAGGAGCAAAGTGAAGGTCCTCGGGATACAATTCTTTCAAACTCTCAAAACGCATTAATTTTGAAGATAATGTTGACACAAGAACATGTTTTCTAGACAAAGCATCGGCTACTACGTTGTCCTTATCCTTTTTGTATTGAATAACATAAGGGAAGGTTTCAAGAAACTCAATCCATTTTGCATGCCGTTTGTTAAGCTTGTCTTGTGCCCAAAGATGCTTCAAGGATTCATGGTCCGTTCGGATCACGAACTCCTTGGGCAACAAATAGTGCTGCCAAGTGGCCAAAGCTCGAATCAAGGCATACAACTCTAGAATGTACGTGGAGTAGTTTAGAGTTGCTCCTTTGAGATTTTCACAAAAATAAGCAATGGGTTTTAAATCTTGCATCAAAACAGCCCATATGCCCACTTTACTAGCATCGCACTCAACTTCGAATGTCTTATCAAAGTTGGGCAATTGTAATAAAGGCGCGGAAATGAGCATAGCTTTCAAGATTTCAAAAGCCTTAGCTTGCTCTTCACCCCACTTGAAGGGTTGATCTTTTCGAATGATCGCAGTCAAAGGAGCGGCTATGGTGCTGAATCCTTTGACAAACCTTCTATAAAAACTAGCTAACCCGTGGAAGCTTCTTACTTCGCTAATGGATTGCGGGGTTGGCCAATTTTTGATAGCATCTATCTTGGATTCATCCACTTCGACCCCTCTTGAACTAACAACAAAACCCAAGAAAACAACTTCATTAACACCAAAAGAGCACTTCTCCAAATTTGCATACAACCTTTCCTTTCTAAGGACATCAAACACACATTGTAAATGCATCACATGCTCATCAATTGACTTACTATAGACCAAGACATCATCAAAGTAAACAACAACAAACTTTCCAATAAATGGCTTCATCACATGATTCATTAGCCTCATGAAAGTACTTGGAGCATTTGTTAGGCCGAATCGCATAACCATACATTCATAGAGACCAAATTTAGTTTTGAAGGCGGTTTCCCATTCATCACCGGGTTGCATTCTTATTTGGTGATAGCCACTCCTTAAATCAATCTAGGAAAATAAACACGAACCATTCAATTCATCAAGCATATCATCTAACCTAGGGATAGGGTGATGATAATTTACCGTAATCTTATTGATGGCTCGACAGTCCACACACATACGCCATGTTCCGTCTTTCTTAGGCACCAGTAGCACCGGAACCACACATGGACTCATGCTCTCCTTGATATACCCTTTGTTGAGGAGTTCCTTAACTTGACGCTGCAATTCTTTGGTGTCTGTAGGGTTGCTTCTGTAAGCTGGCTTATTTGGCAATTAAAACAATGAGCTAAAAGAAGCATAGGTATGTCCACATCACAATCCAAGAAGAGTTCCTTCTTACTAGCCAACATCACCATGTTTTCTTGCCCATTTGACGTTGAGGCAGTCCCGGAAATCCCTACTGTCCCACCCATGGTTTTCCCCTCCTTTTCACCATTTTTGGGTTTCTTTACCTTCTCCTTCAACTCCCTCATCTTTTGATGTAATTCATTCACTTGTGATGGCAAAAGAGGATAAAGAGTGACCTTTCGACCATCCTTCTCAAGTGAATATCGGTTGGTCCTCCCATCATGTTTGGTAGACCTATCATATTGCCAAGGTCTACCTAACAACAAATGACATGCTTGCATTGGTATCACATCACAAAGCACTTCGTCTTGGTAGTTCCCTACCTTGAACCGTATCACACATTGCCTCATGACCTTCAATTCACCGCATTCGTTCAACCATTGCAACTTGTAAGGGCTAGTATGAAGTGTAGTTGGTAATTTAAGAAAGTTCACCATAGCGACACTAACGACATTCGCACAACTACCACTATCAATTACCAAAGTGCACATATTCCCTTTACAAGGCATTTAGTATGGAATAGATTTTCCCTTTGGCTAGGGTCGTTTATTGCCTTACTAATGATACAAAATCAAACCAACAACACCAAGAGCTTCAAGTAGGCTCGGATTTCAGTCCAACAACACAAGAACAACAAGTTTAAGTTTCGGTTTTTCAGTCCAACAACACAAGAACAACAAGATAGATAACAATGCTAGTGAATCGAAAAGAGCCCCACACGGCTTCACTAGACTTTAAGATAACAAAATCAACAACAACAACAAGATAAAGAAAGATAGATAACTTGACATATAACATTCAAGAAACTAAGAACCCTACATCAAGAGAGGACCCTAAGTCTAATGAATATAAACACCAAGTTCTTACGAGGACCAAGAGGCACTCAGCGATCTCAAAACCCTTGTTTCTAGCCAAAGAGACAACACAAGTATCCCTCTACTTGTGAGATAATAGGGGCGGCTTCTAAGAGTGGAAGAGAGAGAGAAATGTTTAGTGTTTTTAGGTTACAAAATCAGCATTCAAAAACAAAGGAATAACTCTCTAACATGTTCTATTTATACTACAAACAAAAGGGGTAAAATGACCCATCCGCCCTTGCTTCTTGTGCCAACCTTGAAGAGTAGTTTATTACACATTAAGACCTCTCTTCACACATAAAAACGTTTAGGTCCTTGGTTGGTTCAATCACCAACTCACACACGGCCATTTGCATGAACAAAGCTTGGAGTTTTTGTAATTCCCGAGCTTGGCTTCGTGTGAAAGGTCGTGTACCTGTGGAGGCTGCCCCAACCGTATCATCCTCTCCATCTTGAGAGGAATTTGACCTCAAATTCAGCATTTGGTCATCTTCAACCGCATCCACGAGGGAGAGATCACCAACGTTGAAAGTGTTGTGCACTTGATATTCCGGTGGAAGGTCAATCTTGTAGGCGTTGTCATTGATTCTCTCAAGTACTTGGAAAGGACCATCACCCCTTGGCAGCAATTTGGACTTCCTTTGAGGTGGAAACCGATCCTTTCGAAGATGCACCCACACCCAATCTCCGGGTTCAAGCACAAGCCTTCTTCTCCCTTTGTTTACTCTTTTTGCAACCTCTTGGTTCTTCTTTTCAAGCTTGATCCGCACCGTCTCATGCATTTTCTTCATTGCCTCGGCTCTTTTATTTCCATCTAAGCTGGTCATGAGATCACTAGACAAAGGAGTGAGATCTAAAGGGGTAAGGGGATTCAGGCCGTAAACACATTCAAAGGGAGTCATTCCCGTGCTCGAATGTATTACCCGGTTGTATGCAAATTCCACCAAGGGTAGGTGATCTTCCCATGAAGTCAGTTTACCTTTAACCATAGAACGTAGCATAGACCCTAAGGTCCTATTTACTACCTCCGTTTGGCCATCGGTTTGTGGGTGGCAAGACGTGGAGAAAAGTAACTTCGTCCCAAGCCTACCCCACATGGACTTCCAAAAGAGACTTAGGAACTTGGAGTCCCTATCGCTCACAATAGTCCTCGGTACCCCGTGAAGCTTTACAACATGTTCAACAAATAATGAAGCTACACTACGAGCATCCTCGGTTTTAGCACATGGAATAAAATGAGCCATTTTAGAGAATCTATCAACAATAACAAAAATGCTATCTCGGCCCTTTCTAGTCCTTGGCAGCCCAAAAACAAAATCCATCGAAATATCCAACCAAGGTCTAAGGGGAGTAGGGAGTGGGGTGTATAATCCTTGAGGTAGGAGACGAGATTTCGCACTCCGGCAGGCCACGCATTGACTACAAATTTTAGTGACGTCTTTGCGCATTTTGGGCCAATAGAAGTTCTCCTCTAAGATTCCGAGGGTCTTGTCTACCCCAAAGTGCCCCATGAGGCCTCCGTCATGGGCCTCCCTCACAAATAATTCCCTCCAAGAACTAGAAGGAACACACAACCTCCTCCCTTTGAACAAATACCCATCGAACCGAGAGTAGGAGGAATGGTCATTCTCCTTAAGCCAACGGTCCCTTCCCCACTCTTCGCATTCCCTAAAAATAGGAGCAAAGGTAGGATCCTCGGGATACAACAACTGCAAGCTCTCAAAACCCATCAATTTCGAAGACAAGGTAGCAACAAGCACATGCTTCCTAGACAAGGCATCGGAAACAACATTTTCCTTTCCCCTTTTGTAATGAATTACATAAGGGAAAGTCTCGATGAACTCAATCCACTTAGCATGACGCCTATTCAACTTGTCTTGGCTCTTAAGGTGTTTCAACGACTCATGATCCGTTCGTATCACAAACTCCTTAGGCCACAAATAATGTTGCCAATTTCCCAAAGCTCTAACAAGGGAGTACAACTCCAAATCATAAGTTGAGTAATTAAGAGTTGCCCCTTTGAGCTTTTCACTGAAATAAGCAATGGGCTTACCTTCTTGCATCAAAACAGCCCCGATGCTAACCTTACTAGCATCACACTCTACTTCAAACATCTTATCAAAATCGGGTAATTGCAATAAAGGCGCCGAGATGAGCGTAGCTTTCAAGGCCTCAAAAGCCCTAGCCTGCTCATCACCCCATTTAAAGGGTCCGTCCTTTCTAATTACCTCGGTCAAGGGGGCTGCTATGGAACTAAATCCTTTGAAAAACCTCCTATAAAAGCTTGCCAACCCGTGGAAACTTCGGATTTCTCCAATAGTTTTAGGGGTCGGCCAACTTCGAATAGAGTCTATCTTGGAATCGTCCACTTCCACACCCCTTGAGCTCACGACAAAACCCAAGAATATAACCTTATCAACACCAAAAGAACACTTCTCCATGTTGGCATACAGCTTCTCCTTTCGGAGCACATCAAACACACATCTCAAATGCATTACATGATCATCAATAGATTTACTATACACCAACACATCATCAAAGTAAACCACCACAAACTTTCCAATATAAGGCTTCATTACATGATTCATTAGCCTCATAAAGGTTCTAGGAGCATTGGTAAGGCCGAAGGGCATGACCAGCCACTCATATAGACCGAATTTGGTCTTGAATGCGGTCTTCCACTCATCACCGGGTTGCATGCGAATTTGGTGATAGCCACTCCTAAGGTCCACTTTAGAAAACAAACAAGATCCGTGGAGCTCATCTAACATATCATCTAGTCTAGGGATTGGATGACGATACCTTATAGTGATTTTGTTGATGGCTCTACAATCGACGCTCATGCGCCAAGTTCCGTCCTTCTTCGGTACCAAAAGCACCGGAATAGCACACGGACTCATGCTTTCCTTGATGTATCCCTTGTTGAGAAGCTCCTCAACTTGTCTTTCAAGCTCCTTAGTGTCCATGGGATTGCTCCTATAGGCCGGTTTGTTCGGAAGTTGTGAACCCGGCACCAAATCAATTTGGTGCTCAATTCCCCAAAGTGGGGGCAATCCTTGCGGAAGTCCTTGAGGAAATACATCTTCATACTCCTGCAACACACAAGAAATCAAAGGGGAAATGGAAGAATTAGTGGGGTTAGTATTAAAACAATGGGCCAAAAGTAACATCGGCTTGTTTTCATCATGGTCCACGAAGAGTTCTTTCCTCCTAGCCAACATCACTACGTTTTCCATCTCCCTTGTCGTTGGGACAGCCTCGGATGTCCCTACTTCCTCACCTACGGCATTCCCCCCCTTTTCTCCCTTTCCGGATTCCTTCCCCTTTCCCTTCAACTCTCTCATCTTTTGATGCCACTCATTTACTTGGGAGGGTGAAAGAGGATGAAGTGTGACCTTTCGGCCATCCTTCTCAAGCGTATACCGGTTGGACCTCCCATCGTGTTTAGTAGACCTATCATATTGCCATGGTCTACCTAACAACAAGTGACATGCTTGCATTGGGATCACGTCACAAAGCACTTCATCGTGGTAGTTTCCCACCTTAAACCGAATCACACATTGCCTTGTGACCTTTAATTCACCACAATCGTTCAACCATTGTAGCTTGTAAGGACTAGTGTGTAGTGTAGTTGGTAGCTTCAAGAAATTTACCATAGCATGGCTCGCAACATTTGTACAACTACCACTATCAATCACCAAGGTGCACACACTCCCCTTTACAAGACACTTAGTATGGAATAGATTTTCCCTTTGACTCGGGTCATCTATCGCCTTACTAATCATGACACGTCTAACCACAAGGTTTGGAACCACACACTCCCCTTCTTGTGGATAGACATCTTCACTACCATCTACTTCATCATCATTCGGCCCATTTTCAGCTCCCTCTCCATCTTGAGGCTCGGCCTCATCCTCCCCCCTTTCGGAAACCACCTCCTCACCAAGGTAGTACACTTTCCCTTCTCGTAGGATCACATTGCGCCGGTTCGGACATTCATTGGCCTTATTGCCCCCAACCTTGGCACTTGAAGCATTGGAACCCCTTTGGGTTGGGATATTTGTGAGCCTCCGGTTTCGGAGGGAATTTAGGGACTGTTTTGGACTCGGGCAGCTTCGTAGGGGCGGGTTGGTCCTTGTTTTTGGGCCAACCCGAGGGGGTTTGTACTCTTGCCTTGAAGGATGATCTCTCCTTAAGTTCCCTTTCAATCTCAAGGGCCGCTTGGAATATACCGTCAATGGTTTCAAACCGGTGAAGGGTCAAATGAGTGGAGATCTCTTTGTTCAACCCACACATGAACCGGATGATGTCGTGACTGATTTGCTCCCCACGATGATCAAGTTTCAACATGAGTTGTTGGAACTCGTCAAAATAGGCCATCACACTCTTGCCTCCTTGCCGCAAGCCATATAATCTAGCAAGCAACTCATGACGATATCTCTTGGGAAGGTATCGTTGTCTCATCAAATACCTCAACCGATACCAAGGTGGTGGCTGCCCATCAACTAATTCATTACCAAATCGTTTAACATACTCCCACCAAGTGTTAGCATAGCCCTCGAGGTGAGCTATAGCGTAGCAACTCTTCTTTTCTTCCGAGATGTCATTAACTTGGAAAACTTTGTCACAAGACGATTCCCAAGTTAAGTAGGTCTCGGGGTCACTTTCACCCTTAAAGATGGGTAGGCTCAACTTGATGGTGTTGATGACTACGTCTCTCTCTTGGTGTCGGTTTCCCCTATCTCCATACCCCCGGTATCTCCTAGGTTCTCCTCGACCCCCTCTTAACTCCTCCTCCCTCATATAAGCATCATCAAAGGCTCCATCTCCTTCATACTCCTCTCTACCGTATCCTTCAAAGTGGGCTGGTCGGCCTTGGCCGTTTTGATTCGGAGGATTTGGAATTTGCGGTCTTTGGGTTAATGGAGCTTGGAATGGAGGGTTCGGATTTAGTGGAGGTACTTGGCGTCCAAATCCCTCTTGTGGAATTGGAGGGGCTTGGAAATGTAGTGGTCTAGTGGGGTCTCGGTTTGGAGGAAAATAGGTAGTTTGGCTTGCGGTATTTAGTGGAGCTTGGGGTGCATTTAGCATTTGGTGGACTGTTTCGGGGGTGATGGTTGCGGAGGAGGTCCTATCATGACCATTGGTAGATACATGTAGAGGAGTAGAAGGACGAGAGTTCCTTTGACTCTCCACTTGTTCTAATCTCCCACTAATAGTCGACACTTCCCCCTTTATTGCTGCCAAGTCCCCTCTCACGGCCCCAAATTCCGAATTCAACCTTTCAAGTGTCCGGGTAACGGCCTCAAGAGTGACCCTCATAGAATCAAGGGCATTAGTATCCACATTATGAGACGTAGCTCCTTTCATTGTCAAGATATTATCCGCTTTAGTTCACCACAAGTTCGTGTTCCACAAGTGTTGTATAATTGGCTAGTAACCGTGAAATTTTTAAGGTATGAGTAAGCTCTTATCCGGAATGGATTCTTGTTTGAAGACTCAAAGAATTCTTGCCGGACTAGAGTCAAAAATCAGCAATTCATTCAAACGAATAAAAGCACTCAAATAATCGTTGACACGAACAAACGGTTCAAGGAACTAGTTGACAACCTAGTAGGAATGTACTAGTTTGTTAATTAGTTCTAGGACCAAGTAAGGGAAACCAAGGATCAACAATTAGCAACCAAAGAATATCCTAAGTTGAGCTTATAGTGACGTGGCAGCATGCAATGGTTCCACACGTTCTTCTTCTCTTTTTTTTTTTGTGTTAATATTCACACAACTTGTTATAGTTGCAAAGTGTTTTGGTGGGAAAAATAAAATCTTGTAGTTTTTCACCCTTTTCAAACTCAAGAAAGTGAGGTTTGGTTGACTAATCCCACAAAACAAGGCTCCTTGAATTAGGGAAAAGTGATTGACAAGACTAGAAGGTGATGGGTGCAAGTCTTTCACAACAACTTTATAGCTTGTCTTACAACTTGAGCACACAACAAGATGAACAAGATGAACAAGTTCAAAAGATGAACACCTCAACAAACTTCATCAACTTCTTTAGCACATAAACACACAACCACCGATTTTTCTTTTGGTTATCAACAACATACAACTTTCGGCCACTTCAAGTCACTACACAATGCTCAAGTTTTCAAGCTCAACTTTTGGATCTAGACACCTTAGTGTTGGTGAGAAAGAAACCAACACTAGAAACTCACTAAACAAGCAAAATAACACCTAGATCTAAACATACAACATCATTCTCGGTTTCAACTTTTAATGGACTGATTTTCAGAATTTCTTTTTGGTGTTGTTTGTTTAAGCCGTGAACTAGCCCAAGATGGGTTATGTTGGAACACAACCGGTCTCGCTTTGATACCAAATGATACAAAATCAAACCAACAACACCAAGAGCTTCAAGTAGGCTCGGATTTCAGTCCAACAACACAAGAACAACAAGTTTAAGTTTCGGTTTTTCAGTCCAACAACACAAGAACAACAAGATAGATAACAATGCTAGTGAATCGAAAAGAGCCCCACACGGCTTCACTAGACTTTAAGATAACAAAATCAACAACAACAACAAGATAAAAAAAGATAGATAACTTGACATATAACATTCAAGAAACTAAGAACCCTACATCAAGAGAGGACCCTAAGTCTAATGAATATAAACACCAAGTTCTTACGAGGACCAAGAGGCACTCAACGACCTCAAAACCCTTGTTTCTAGCCAAAGAGACAACACAAGTATCCCTCTACTTGTGAGATAATAGGGGCGGCTTCTAAGAGTGGAAGAGAGAGAGAAATGTTTAGTGTTTTTAGGTTACAAAATCAGCATTCAAAAACTAAGGAATAACTCTCTAACATGTTCTATTTATACTACAAACAAAAGGGGTAAAATGACCCATCCGCCCTTGCTTCGTGTGCCAACCTTGAAGAGTAGTTTATTACACATTAAGACCTCTCTTCACACATAAAAACGTTTAGGTCCTTGGTTGGTTCAATCACCAACTCACACACGGCCATTTGCATGAACAAAGCTTGGAGTTTTTGTAATTCCCGAGCTTGGCTTCGTGTGAAAGGCCGTGTACCTGTGGAGGCTGCCCCAACCGTATCAACTAATCATAGCGCGTCTAGCTACAAAGTTTGGAACAACACACTCCCCTTCTTGTGGGTAAATAACTTCATCATCATCATCATCATCATCATCATCAAGTGGCCTATTTCCAGTTTCCTCTCCATCTTGAGGCTCGGCCTCATCCTCCTCTTTTTTAAGACCCACCTCCTCACCAAGGTAATACAATCTCCCTTCCCGCAGTATCACGTTGCGCCAATTTGGACATTCATTGGATTTATGTCCCTAACCTTGGCAGTTGAAATATTGGAATCCTTTTGGGTTTGGATACTTGTAAACTTCTTGTTTTAGAGGAATTTTGTGGACTGTTTTGGGCTCGGTCAGCCTTTTAGTGGCGGGTTGGTCCTTGTTTTTGGGCCAACCCGAAGAATATTGAACCACGTCCTTGCTTCTAGGCCAACCCGAGATGGATTGTCTCCTTACCTTGAGAGACGACCTCTCTTTAAGCTCCCTTTCAATCTCAAGAGCCGCTTGGAAAATACCTTCAACGGTATCAAATTTGTGAAGTGTCAAATGAGTGGAGATCTCTTTGTTCAACCCACACTTGAATTGGATGATGTCATGACTGATTTGTTCCCCACGATGATCAATCTTCAACATGATTTGTTGAAACTCATCATAATATGCCATCACACTTTTATTGCCTTGACGCAAGTTGTACAATCTAGCAAGCAATTCATGGCGATAACTCTCGGGAAGGTACCGTTGCCTCATCAAGTACCTTAACCGAAACCAAGGTGGTGTCTGCCCATCAACTAATTCTTCACCAAAACGCTTGACGTACTCCCACCAAGTGTTGGCATAACCCTCAAAATGAGCTATGGCATAACAACTTTTCTTTTCTTTCGAGATATCATTAACTTGAAAAACTTTGTCACAAGCTGATTCCCATGCTAAGTAGGCCTCGGGGTCACTTTCACCCTTAAAGATAGTGATACAAGTCAAATGGCCACCTTAATTTTTGAAGACATGATTAGAGGTCATCATTTAAAGGCTCAAGACTTGGTCACCCCGAGGGCACAAGAATATGCAAGGAAGACCCGTTTTGTGCACAAGCAAGGCCGTGTGTGGAAGATTGCTTGGATCATCGAAGACTTGAGGACACACGGTTTTGGACAACACTTAATGGGTCATGATTTTGTCATCTTAAGGGTATTTTGGTCACTTCATTGGGTCCAAATACACTCCATGGTCACCCCACCCTTTAAGGGCATTGTTGTCATTTTGTCTTGTCTTGTAATAGAATAGAAATAGAACATTTTAGATCTTTTTCTCATTAGTTGTTTATTAATGGAAGACAAACTTTCTCTCTAGTGTGAGGAGTGTAACACCCCTTAGTTGTAGGGCTTGGAAAAGCCACCAATCCGTAACTAGGGCTGCCCAAGTGTGGATATCACTTGTGTTGCATCGTTGGCTTGATACGTTGGTGATTAGGGAGGTAAAGTCCCTCATTTGTCAATGTAAGAGTTTGGTGTAAACATTCATTAATCTTAGGGTCCTTACATGTGGTTAGGGTTCTTGGATTCTTGAAATGTCAAACTATCTATCCATCTCTTTTGTTAACATTGTATTGTTGTTGGTCTTTGAAGTCTAGTGAAGCCGTGTGGGGCTCTTTCGATTCACTAGCATTGTTGTTCTTGTGTTCATCTCTTTTCTTGCTCAAAACTAAATCTAAAGTCTAGTGAAGCCGTGAGTGGCCTATTTTGATTCACTAGCACCTTGTTGTTCAGTTTGCTGCTCTTGTGTTGGCTTGAATCTCTTGATACACACTTAGTCTTGTATCATTTTGGTATCAAATCATGGATTGATCTTGTTCCTACAAGATTAATCTTGGGCTTTCTTGTTAGAAAATTCAAAAAAAAAGTGTTAGAAAACTGAAAAATTAAAAAGAAGCAAATCTGTCCATTTTGTGTTCTTGGCCGAAATAGTGTTATTGTTGTGTCTTAGCCGAGATTTTTACTTGTTTTGTTGTTTCTAGTGTTAGTTTTCTTCATCTCTAACACTCTTGAGTCTAAATCTAAGTTTGAGCTTACATTGTTGGTGTTGTTTTCGTGAACTTGGACTTGACCAATTTGTTATTGAACATTGTTATAGTGGTCTGTTTTGGAGTTGTTTTGTGCTCTCTTGTTTGTCCCGTATCATTTGGTATCAAGACTAAGTGTGTATCAAGACTAAGTGTGTATCAAGAGATTCAAGCCAACACAAGAGCAACAAACTGAACAACAAGGTGCTAGTGAATCGAAATAGGCTACTCACGGCTTCACTAGACTTTAGATTTAGTTTTGAGAAAGAAAAGAGATGAACACAAGAACAACAATGCTAGTGAATCGAAAGAGCCCCACACGGCTTCACTAGACTTCAAAGACCAACAACAAAACAATGTTAACAAAAGAGATGGATAGATAGTTTGACATACAATATTCAAGAATCTAAGAACCCTAACCACATGTAAGGACCCTAAGATTAATGAATGTTTACACCAAACTCTTACATTGACAAATGAGGGACTTTACCTCCCTAATCACCAACGTATCAAGCCAACGATGCAACACAAGTGATATCCACACTTGGGCAGCCCTAGTTACGGATTGGTGGCTTTTCCAAGCCCTACAACTAAGGGGTGTTACACTCCTCATACTAGAGAGAAAGTTTGTCTTCCATTAATAAACAACTAATGAGAAAAAGATCTAAAATGTTCTATTTCTATTCTATTACAAGACAAGACAAAATGACAACAATGCCCTTAAAGGGTGGTGTGACCATGGAGTGCATTTGGCAAACCCAATGAAGTGTCCAAAATACCCGTAATGAAGATGACAAAATCATGACCCATTAAGTGTTGTCCAAAACCGTGAGTCCTCAAGTCTTTGATGCTCCAAGCAATCTTCCACACACGGCCTTGCTTGTGCTCAAAACGGGTCTTCCTTGCATATTCTTGTGCCCTCGGGGTGACCAAGTCTTGATCCTTTAAATGATGACCTCCAATCATGTCTTCAAAAATTAAGGTGGCCATTTGACTTGTATCATCCTTCCCTTTTTGAAAAGGATTCGACCTCGAATCCAAACCTTGTAAGAACAAAGAGAAGACAAACTAGCACCACATCCTCATGACATGAGGGTTAGAGTTAGTACAATAAACAACATCAACATGCCAAGGAGGTACACACTTGAGATATAACCACACGTCCTTTGTTATAATCACGAGGGACTTAGAAAAAAAAATTACAAAAGATTTGGCGAAAGGAATCACCATCAAGGGGTGGTGTCCTAATTGAAAGTAAAGTCCGCCTAACACATATAACAATATCACTCAAACAAGTGGACCAACCAAGAACTATCCATCCTTCACACCCTAAGAAGTTACCAGGATCGAATGGGAGACGTAACCAAGGGTGATACGAGATAAACAACGGAAACACAAAACAAACACTCAAAACAGTCCACAAGTTCAAGAGAACCGAGGACCCTTTGAATGACCCCTCTCGGATTCAAGATCTACAACAAGAACACAATGTAATGAGGTGATTAACACCTATTTTCAGCGGGCAACACACTAGATTAACAACACGAGAATGAAGAACATGAAGAACAATAACAATATTATTAAGAGACAACAAACACACGGCTACAAGATAATGTAGAGATAGATAGTGAGACATAAACTACAATAAGACCCAAGAACCCAAAGATATATTAAATCTAAGGACCCGTAGAACTTACGATAGCAACACCACACTCTTACGGTGACAACCAAGGGAATGACTCGCCTCAAGATCTACCGTTTCCAAGCAAAGATCAATATTGGCTTTTCCAAGCCCTATGCTAAGGGTGACTTTTCCAAGTCCTACAACTAATGGAGTTACACTCTCAAAAGAGAGAGAGAATATTTCTTTCAATTCTTCATCATCCAAAAACTAAGTGAAAATAAGACTAAGGGGGCCTATTTATACTATATTACAAATGAAGACAAAAGACCACTTTGCCCTTAATGAGAGGGGCGGCCATGGTGTGTAAATACACCATGTGTAATGTCCAAAATACCCTTAATTAAGGCCCAAAACCGTGAGTCCTCAACCTTAAATTCTCCAAGCAATCTTCCACACGTGAGATTGCTTTAAGTTATGCTCAAAACAGGTCCTCCATGCATGTTCTTGTTTTCTCGAGGTGACCAAGTCTTGAGTCTCTAGGTGTTGGCCTCCAAAAATGTCATCAAAAGATAAGTAGGCCATTTGTCCCGTATCATCCTCCCCTTCTTGAAAAGGATTCGACCTCGAATCCAAACCTTGCAAAAAACCGAAGAGAGGAAAAACAAATACAAATTCCTCATGGCATGAGGGTTAGGGTTAGCATAACAAATCATCTCAACACGCCAAGGTTGCACATATTTGCAATATAACCAAGAATCCTTTGAAAGGAATATTAAAAACTCAATAAAAGATGTACAAAGGATTTGGTTATAGGATACATCAAATGTAACACTTTGCTTGTCATGTTGACCAAGCAACACGTTTGGTGCACCAACATCACCATTTCTAAATTTGGCACCGGGGTCAAATGGGAAAAGTGGCCATAGACACGGGTCTCGACAACACTTCCCTTTCCCGTGGTCTACACCTAAACTAAATGACATACTCTCTATAATAACATACATATCATCCAAATCAAATAGAGAGTAGAGAAAGGTATCACTCAAATCGACTTCTACTAAGGTGCTCTCATGTGTGTACTCACTACTAGTTTCCCAATAATCACTATGAGTACTCTCAACAATGAAATCACACAAAGTAGAAGAAGAAGTGGCTGCCGCAACTACACATTCCTTACCCTTAAGAGTACTCTCATCTTCCAAGAAGAGATTTCCCTCTTTAGGAGGAATGTTGTCACACCATAGTGGGTTAGCATATAGGCTATAGCTTCCAAGGTAAGCTATACCGTCATTTTCACCACTAGGTTCATTAGAAGTGTTTAAATCATCTTCAAACAAGACATTACACCTAAAGAGAGTGTGTTCTACCTCACGGACAGATTTGGAATAAGCAAGTTCCTCGCACTCTAAATGATCAATATCAGGTTTCAAGGATGTTCCAAACACAAGATTACCCCAAGAAGAGATCTCGGGTTCACTCCCACAATGTTGACCAACATTTTCAGATACTTCACTCACTTGAGTCCTATTAAGCACATCACACACATACTCAAGTGGGGAACAATTTTCACAAACAAGTTGATCAACACCAATTACACAAGACGATGTACTTCCGTTCAACATATAAGCTTCAACACTAGGTGGACATAAATTGATCTTACAAGAAGAGTCAATTTCGTCATCAATAGGATCAACTAGTGTATCCAAACTCACAATATGTACATCATCAACAAGAGGCACGGAATCATTAGACTCATAAATAAGTAAGCTACTACTCACACTCAATGGCTTACTAGCCACACAATTGTCATTCACATGCACTAAAGTGTAAGAGTTAGCTATTTTACCTTTAAGATCTTGAGTAGACTCTTCCTTGCCGTGAGGTGAAGGACCTCCACAAGCTTGGGCAGAAACTTCCTTTTGGCATTGTTCGCCTTCGCTTGCCATGTTGGTACCTACACAAATGTCCTTAGAAATGGAAGGACAACCAATGTTAGCACGGTTTGGTGGCAATCCCCTCACTTCGCTCCACATATCCTCTCCTTTTTCCACTCTCGGATTGCCACCTTGCACTCCCTTACTCCTCTCAATCTTTTGTCTCTCATCATAAATCGGATTGGAGTAGGTAAACATTTCTCTTTGCGGTTTGGGCAGCAAGTATGTTATGAGGCGATTTCCCCATTGGTCTCTTACAATATTAGGCCAATTTTGCACGTTAGGAACTTGATGTCGTGCAAACCAATCGGCACCCAAGCTCATATGACCGTAGGTTAAGGAAAAAACATCGCACCACACCTCCTCATGGTAATCAAATTGGGAGAAGACAACTTTTACCCTCTCGGTAACCTTGAACTCGCCCAAGTAGTATGGAACAAGTAAAGGCTCTCGCAATAACCCCAAGTAATCAACCATGGACGGAAGAATGTAGTTTCCATAGTACCTATCATTCAACACCATAAGGCAGCCCGGTATCCCACAAATAGTCACCTTTCCGGAGTGTACACTCCTTCTTGGATCTACATTGTAAGGCATACGAGTACCCCTTAGTTTTGGAGATGCATATCCTCTTCTTCTCATTGGACAACCTCCACTAGAGCTAGTATAACCATTCACACTATATCGACTTCAATAAGAAGTACTACAAGGTGGAGAATATGGATCTTCATACTCCTCACGTGTACCCTCATCATAGCTCTCATAAGCTTTGCAAACAAAAGGGTTATACCTAACACCCAATCTAGGTTCGGAGTAAGAAGTGTAAGACTCCTCACATGCCCCAACTTCATCATAAGACCCATCATGAGGTCCTACATCATCTCCAAAGTTACCATAAGCACTAGGCACTTCATTCACCTCATTTTCTCCCTTAAAACAGTAACTTTCAAATCTGCCCAAGTCTCGATCATGGCTATTTTCATAGCCTCCGCAATCTCCCTCAACTTCGTAGCCATAAAACCCTTCACTACAATCATAGTCTCCCATGTTGTAGTCACAATAATCCCCGGCTATCGAAGACATGTTCCCCTTATATCACCCTTTAAACCTACAAAATGAACAAACAAGATTAGTAGTAAAGCTCCTCACCAACACTCGTATACACTCACCTTTGTGATTCTCACAATTGGAGCGGCGAATATTGAAAGTTGCTTATACTCCGGTAGTCAATAGGATGTCAATTCTACTTGGCGGCCGGAATAGATTCTTGTTTGATCGACTCAAGACACAAAAATAAAATTCACTTACGAACTTGAAACAAAGAAGTTACTACGAGTTAAAAATGAGAAAAGCACACAAACAACGAAGACACGAAGAAACGGATTCAATAATTAATCTACAACTAAGTAGGTGATTACTAGTTGTTAATTAATTCTAGAATCAAGACATGAAACTAATGAAACAATAAGATGAAACTAAGAATCTAAAATTTTTTGAGCTCGGAAATATTGCGTGAACAGTAGCAGTGATGACATGGCAGTCACGTATTGGTTTCGGCCCCACACAACTTTTGTTGTCCAATTTCAAGTCTTGGTCAATTTTTCAATTTGGACTTTGGTGGAATTTGTTTAAGGAGGGAAATTCAAACAAGTCTTGGAGCCCTTTTCAATTTCAAGTTTTCAAGACTTGACTTTATTGTACTTCTCCTTAAAACATGGATCCGTAAATCATGGAAAAGTGTTGGAAAGTGGTTGAGACTTGATTGATAGGTCTTTGTTGGTTGTAGTGTCTTTCAAGACTAACAAATAATACACCTTTTTCCTTCAACTTTTTGGATTTAGCATTCACTTTATCTTCAACAATATATGAAGGTGGTGATGAACATCAAGAACAACAACAACAACAACAACAAGAACTACAACAATAATCTTCAAGAACACCAACAATTTTTCACACGGCCAACTCCAATCCACAATAACAATATCTCCAACACTTGGCCAAGACAACTACAACTTCAACAAAATGGTTTTCAATCCACCAATTAACAACAATATCACGTGGCCAAGCTTATAACAACAACAAGATGAAAACCACAAGGCCAAAACAGTCCACCACAATGGCCAAGCTTATGTTCACAACAACCTTTCAACAAGTTCAAGCTCAAGTTTAGATCTAGACTCAAAGTGTTAGTGGACAAGAAAACTAACACTAGGAACAACAAAACAAACAAGAACACTATTAGATCTAGACATACAACAACAAATCTCGGCCAAGACACAACAAGAACACGATTTTGGCCAAGAACACAAACACGGACAGATTGCAATTTTTCTGAAATTTTCAGCTCTTCAACAATTTTTTTTTTTTTTTTTTTTTTGTTTATTTTCTAACAAGCAAGCCCAAGATTGATCTTGTAGGAACAAGATCAAGCCATGCTTTGATACCAAATGATACGAGATAAACAACGGAAACACAAAACAAACACTCAAAACAGTCCACAAGTTCAAGAGAACCGAGGACCCTTTGAATGACCCCTCTCGGATTCAAGATCTACAACAAGAACACAATGTAATGAGGTGATTAACACCTATTTTCAGCGGGCAACACACTAGATTAACAACACGAGAATGAAGAACATGAAGAACAATAACAATATTATTAAGAGACAACAAACACACGGCTACAAGATAATGTAGAGATAGATAGTGAGACATAAACTACAATAAGACCCAAGAACCCAAAGATATATTAAATATAAGGACCCGTAGAACTTACGATAGCAACACCACACTCTTACGGTGACCACCAAGGGAATGACTCGCCTCAAGATCTACCGTTTCCAAGCAAAGATCAATATTGGCTTTTCCAAGCCCTATGCTAAGGGTGACTTTTCCAAGTCCTACAACTAATGGAGTTACACTCTCAAAAGAGAGAGAGAATATTTCTTTCAATTCTTCATCATCCAAAAACTAAGTGAAAATAAGACTAAGGGGGCCTATTTATACTATATTACAAATGAAGACAAAAGACCACTTTGCCCTTAATGAGAGGGGCGGCCATGGTGTGTAAATACACCATGTGTAATGTCCAAAATACCCTTAATTAAGGCCCAAAACCGTGAGTCCTCAACCTTAAATTCTCCAAGCAATCTTCCACACGCGAGATTGCTTTAAGTTATGCTCAAAACGGGTCCTCCATGCATGTTCTTGTTTTCTCGAGGTGACCAAGTCTTGAGTCTCTAGGTGTTGGCCTCCAAAAATGTCATCAAAAGATAAGTAGGCCATTTGTCCCGTATCAAAGGGCTTAGGTCTCGGCCACTCTCACTTTCCCCTAGGGTGTCATCCTCGAAATTAAGCAAGCCCTCTTTATCACTATTGAAAATATCATGAACTAAAAGAGGGTTGAGAAAGCTGTTCCATAAGTCAACTTCAAATAAAGGGTTCCCATGCATGCACTAACTACTAGTTTCAAAATTTCCACTAGGAATATGCCCAACATAAGAAACACATAAAGACGAAGTAGATGGCATTTCTAAGCATATGTCACCTTCTCTTTCACAAGAGTTATCCTCACATGCCGTACAAACCATCACGGGAAGCCAAAGTACCACAATCAAAATCATCTTCACAAAGACAATCACAACTGGGGTTTTCTAAATATTCAAGCAAATCAAGATCATCTACGCCAGGTTGATCATTTTGCTCACCCTCACTAGTTGGCAATTCACATACCAACGTAAACTCACCTTGGGTCAACTAGTGTGTGAATACTCTCGTCACTTGGTAATGGAACCTTAGTCAAGTTGTAAGTGCTAGCACCAGATGGACACAAATCATTCTCACGAGGAGAATCAATTTCGTCATCTAAGGGATCAACTAGTGCTTGTGTACCTACAACAAGAGTTTGGTCCTCATGTGACCTAACAATATCAAGAGTATCCCAAAATGAAGACTCATGCACTCCTACACTAGGTAAAACCGCAACTACGTTCATATGAGTGTAGGGGATAACATTTTTACTTCGTAGCTCACATGAGCTATGGTCTTCATCTTGACGTGTGTCCGGGTAGCCCACTTGCTCCCTTGGAACTCCCATATGATCCAACCTTTCATTTATCACTTCCCATTGATGGGTAATGGCTTCAAGTTTAGCCAAAATAGCACTTGCAGCCGCGGGTTCCATCGTAATTGCACCTAAAAAAAAAAGAAAATAACAAGTCTACAAAATAATGAACCAAGTAATGAAACTAAGAATCAAGTAATGAAACTAAGAATCAACAATTAGAAACTAGAAAACCTAAATTTGAGCTTATTAATAACGTGAACAGTAGCCAATGGGTGACGTGAACAGTAGAAAATGGGTGACGTGGCAGCATGCAATTGGTCTTGGTCCCACACAATTTAAGCACCAATTCTGAAATTTAAATCTTTACACAATTTGGAAAGGATGACAATTGGTCTTGGAGGGAAAACATAAATCTTGAAATAAGAAAAGTACCTTGTCCCACAACACTAGGTTCTTGAAATAAGAAAAAGTACTTGTCCCACAACACAAGGTTCTTGAAATAAGAAAAGGTATCTTGTCACACAACACTAGGTTCTTGAAATAAGAAAAAGGTATCTTGTCACACAACACTAGGTTCTTGAAATAAGAAAAAGTTGCTGAAAAGTAGAAGCTTAGTCTAAGAAATGATGGGTTCAAGGCTTCTCACAACATGCTTTACAATTTTCAGCTTCAACTCTTGAATTTTATATCACACTTTTTGGTTGTCTAAAGTTGTAAGAAAAGATGAAGAACTTGATGAACACCACAACAACCTTCAAGAACTCAACAACAACTTCTTCAAAAACACAACACAACACCACCAATTGTCAACAACAAGTAACAACAAACAGCCAGCCACAAGGCACCACAACTATGGTCAATATTATAAGCTCAATCTTTAGATCTTGACACCTTTAGTGTTGGTGAGAAAAAAACCAACACTAGAAACACTCTAGAAAAGTAAAATACTACAAGATCTAGCCAAAAAAAAAAAAGAAAATCCTTTTTCTTGAGAAGCCTTGAACCCATCATTTCTTAGACTAAGCTTATACTTTTTAGCAACTTTTTCTTATTTCAAGAACCTAGTGTTGTGTGACAAGATACCTTTTTCTTATTTCAAGAACCTAAAGTTGTGTGACAAGATACCTTTTCTTATTTCAAGAACCTTGTGTTGTGGGACAAGTACTTTTTCTTATTTCAAGAACCTAGTGTTGTGGGACAAGGTACTTTTCTTATTTCAAGATCTATGTTTTTCCCTCCAAGACCAATTGTCATCCTTTCCAAATTGTGTAAAGATTTAAATTTCAGAATTGGCGCTTAAATTGTGTGGGACCAAGACCAATTGCATGCTGCCATGTCACCCATTTGCTACTGTTCACGTCATTAATAAGCTCAAATTTAGGTTTTCTAGTTTCTAATTGTTGATTCTTAGTTTCATTACTTGGTTCTAGAACTAATTAACATGCTAGTACACTCCTACTAGGTTGTCAGTTAGTCCTTTTGAATTCTCTTGTTCGTGTCCACATTTAGTTGGGTGCTTTTATTCGTTTGAATACGTTGTAACTTCTTAACTCCAGTCCGTCGAGAATTCTTTGAGTTTCAAACAAGAATCCACTCCGGACAAGAGCTTTACTCATATCTTAAGGATTCACGGTTACTAGCCAATCTACAACATTTGTGGAGCTCAAGTGTGAGTGAACCGAGAGAGTGTGAGTGAGGAGAGGTTTAACGCTAACTTGTTTGCTGATTGTGTAGGTAACACCTTGACATGGAAGGAATCACATCCCAAAGTGGGGATACTACTGAACAAGACACTATGAAGGCCACACTTGAGGCCATTACCAGAAGTTTAGAGAGGTTGAACACGGAAATTGGGGCAATGAGGGGAGATTTGACTACGATAATTGGGAGATTGGAGCAAGTGGAGAGTCAAAGGAACTCTCGTCCATCCACTCCTCATCATATTCCTTCAAGTAGGCATGAAAGAACTTCATCCACAACTATCTCACCAGAAACATAGCACCAAATAATGAATCCACCTCTAGCCCCACTAAATGCCACAAATCATACCACTACTTTCCCTCCAAACCAAGAAGCGAATAGACCACACCATTCCCAAACTCCTCCAATTCCACAAGAAGGATGTAGCCGTCCATTACCTCCATAAAATCTGAACGTACCTTACCAAACTCCACTAAATCAAAGACCACCACCTCCACAAATCCCAATGCCTCCAAATCAAATTCCAAATCACCAAAATCAACCAGCTCACTTTGAGGAACGTGGTAGAGAGGAGTATGATGGATATAGAGCCTTTGATGATGCTTACATGAGAGAGGAGGAGCTAAGAAGGGGCCGTGTTGATCCAAGGAGGTACCGAGGGTATGATGAAAGAGGAAATCGACACCAAGAAAGAGACGTAGGAATCAATACCATCAAATTGAGCTTACCTATCTTTAAGGGTGAAAGTGACCCCGAGGCCTACTTAGCATGGGAATCAGCCTGTGAAAAAGTTTTTCAAGTTAATGATATCTCGGAAGAAAAGAAAAGTTGTTATGCCATAGCTCATTTTGAGGGTTATGCCAACACTTGGTGGGAGTACGTCAAGCATTTTGGTGATGAATTAGTTGATGGGCAGCCACCACCTTGGTTTCGGTTAAGGTACTTAATGAGGCAATGGTACCTTCCCGAGAGTTATCGCCATGAATTGCTTGCTAGATTGTACAACTTGCGTCAAGGCAATAAAAGTGTGATGGCATATTATGATGAGTTTCAACAAATCATGTTGAAGCTTGATCATCGTGGGGAACAAATCAGTCATGACATCATCCGATTCAAGTGTGGGTTGAACAAAGAGATCTCCACTTATTTGACACTTCACAAATTTGATACTGTTGAAGGTATTTTCCAAGCGGCTCTTGATATTAAAAGGGAGCTTAAAGAGAGGTCGTCTCTCAAGGCAAGAGGACAATCCATCTCGGGTTGGCCTAGAAGCAAGGACGTGGTTCAATCCTCTTTGGGTTGGCCCAAAAACAAGGACCAACCCGCCACTACAAGGCTGCCCGAGCCCAAAACAGTCCACAAAATTCCTCTAAAACAAGAAGTTCACAAGTATCCAAACCCAAAAGGATTCCAATGTTTCAAGTGCCAAGGTTGGGGACATAAATCCAATGAATGTCCAAATCGATACAACGTGATACTACGGGAAGGGAGATTGTATTACCTTGGTGAGGAGGTGGGTCTTAAAAAAGAGGAGGATGAGGCTGAGCCTCAAGATGGAGAGGAAATTGGAAATAGGCCACTTGATGATGATGATGATGATGGTGAAGTTATTTACCCACAAGAAGGGGAGTGTGTTGTTCCAAACTTTGTAGTTAGACGCGCTATGATTAGTAAGGCAATAGACGACCCTAGCCAAAGGGAAAATCTATTCCATACTAAATACCTTGTAAAGGGGAATGTGTGCACTTTGGTGATTGATAGTGGTAGTTGTGCGAATGTCGTTAGTGTCGCTATGGTGAACTTTCTGAAATTACCAACTACACTTCATACTAGCCCTTACAAGTTGCAACGGTTGAACGAATGCGGTGAAATAAAGGTCATGAGGCAATGTGTGATACAGTTTAAGGTAGGGAACTACCAAGATGAAGTGCTTTGTGATGTGATACCAATGCAAGCATGTCATTTGTTGTTAGGTAGACCTTGGTAATATGATAGGTCTACCAAACATGATGGGAGGACCAACCGATATTCACTTGAGAAGGATGGCCGAAAGGTCACTCTTTATCCTCTTTTGCCATCACAAGTGAATGAATTACATCAAAAGATGAGGGAGTTGAAGGAGAAGGGAAAGAAACCCGAAAATGGTGAAAAGGAGGGGAAAATCGTGGGTGGGGCAGTAGGGATTTCCGGGACTGCCTCAACGTCAAATGGGCAAGAAAACATGGTGATGTTGGCTAGAAAGAAGGAACTCTTCTTGGATTATGATGTGGACATGCCTATGCTTCTTTTGGCTCATTGTTTTAATACTAACCCCACTAATTCTTCTATTTCTCCTTTGATGGCAGATGGCCAGTCATCTCAGGTTTGGAAAGGATGACACCCAAAGGGGGTGTGGGTCCATCTCGAGTTGGCCTTGGTGGGGGTGTGTGATCGGGTTCGTGACCCTTTGGTTCAGGGCCTTTAAAGGGTGGGATGCGCCTTCCTCTACCAGCTATAGCTTTTAGAGCAGTTGGTTAGTGGCTCACCCTTAAGGTTTGGTATCAAAGCCAGGTCACGGGTTCGAATCCCGCTTACACCATGCGCAGGTTCGAGGGCGAACCTTTCCCTAAGAAAGGGGGGATGATGGCAGATGGCCAGTCATCTCAGGTTTGGAAAGGATGACACCCAAAGGGGGTGTGGGTCCATCTCGAGTTGGCCTTGGTGGGGGTGTGTGATCGGGTTCGTGACCCTTTGGTTCAGGGCCTTTAAAGGGTGGGATGCGCCTTCCTCTACCAGCTATAGCTTTTAGAGCAGTTGGTTAGTGGCTCACCCTTAAGGTTAGGTATCAGAGATACAAGAAAGGCAAGGAAAGCACGAAACAACTCCAAAACAGTCCACTAATCTTAAGGATTTGAGGACCAAGATGGAGACCACTCTCGGATTCGCTACCAACAACAAGAATACAAGATACAAGGGTGTATTTCAACACCAAAACAACACCAAAACGTGATGAACAAGATGTACAACAACAATACAAGTTTCGGATCCAACGAAGGCCCAAAACAGTCCACTACAATGACACATACACGATTGCAAGAAAAATAAAGATAGATAGTGAGACCAAGATTATTACAAGATTAAGAACTAAAGAGTATATTAAACTCAAAAACCCCTAATGAATGTAACAATCAAAACCACACTCTTACGGTGACCACCAAGGGAACGAACTCGCCTCAAGATCTACCGTTTCCAAGCAAAGATCAATATTGGCTTTTCCAAGCCCTATGCTAAGGGTGACTTTTCCAAGTCCTACAACTAATGGAGTTACACTCTCAAAAGAGAGAGAATATTTCTTTCAATTCTTCATCATCCAAAAACTAAGTGAAAATAAGACTAAGGGGGCCTATTTATACTATATTACAAATGAAGACAAAAGACCACTTTGCCCTTAATGAGAGGGGCGGCCATGGTGTGTAAATACACCATGTGTAATGTCCAAAATACCCTTAATTAAGGCCCAAAACCGTGAGTCCTAACCTTAAATTCTCCAAGCAATCTTCCACACGCGAGATTGCTTTATATTATGCTCAAAACGGGTCCTCCATGCATGTTCTTGTTTTCTCGAGGTGACCAAGTCTTGAGTCTCTATGTGTTGGCCTCCAAAAATGTCATCAAAAGATAAGTAGGCCATTTGTCCCGTATCATCCTCCCCTTCTTGAAAAGGATTCGACCTCGAATCCAAACCTTGCAAAAACCGAAAAGAGGACAAACAAATACAAATTCCTCATGGCATGAGGGTTAGGGTTAGCATAACAAATCATCTCAACACGCCAAGGTTGCACATATTTGCAATATAACCAAGAATCCTTTGAAAGGAATATTAAAAACTCAATAAAAGATGTACAAAGGATTTGGTTATAGGATACATCAAAAGTAACACTTTGCTTGTCATGTTGACCAAGCAACAAGTTTGGTGCACCAACATCACCATTTCTAAATTTGGCACCGGGGTCAAATGGGAAAAGTGGCCATAGACACGGGTCTCGACAACACTTCCCTTTCCCGTGGTCTACACCTAAACTAAATGACATACTCTCTACAATAACATACATATCATCCAAATCAAATAGAGAGTAGAGAAAGGTATCACTCAAATCGACTTCTACTAAGGTGCTCTCATGTGTATACTCACTACTAGTTTCCCAATAATCACTATGAGTACTCTCAACAATGAAATCACACAAAGTAGAAGAAGAAGTGGCTGCCGCAACTACACATTCCTTACCCTTAAGAGTACTCTCATCTTCCAAGAAGAGATTTCCCTCTTTAGGAGGAATGTTGTCACACCATAGTGGGTTAGCATATAGGCTATAGCTTCCAAGGTAAGCTATACCGTCATTTTCACCACTAGGTTCATTAGAAGTGTTTAAATCATCTTCAAACAAGACATTACACCTAAAGAGAGTGTGTTCTACCTCACGGACAGATTTGGAATAAGCAAGTTCCTCGCACTCTAAATGATCAATATCAGGTTTCAAGGATGTTCCAAACACAAGATTACCCCAAGAAGAGATCTCGGGTTCACTCCCACAATGTTGACCAACATTTTCAAATACTTCACTCACTTGAGTCCTATTAAGCACATCACACACATACTCAAGTGGGGAACAATTTTCACAAACAAGTTGATCAACACCAATTACACAAGACGATGTACTTCCGTTCAACATATAAGCTTCAACACTAGGTGGACATAAATTGATCTTACAAGAAGAGTCAATTTCGTCATCAATAGGATCAACTAGTGTATCCAAACTCACAATATGTACATCATCATCAAGTGGCAAAGAAACAATACACTCACGTATAGGCAAGCTACAACTCACACTCAATGGGCTACTAGCCGCACAATTATCATTCACATGTACAAAAGTGTAAGAGTTTGCCATTTTACCTTTAAGATCTTGAGTAGACTCTTCCTTGCCGTGAGGTGAAGGACCTCCACAAGCTTGGGCAGCAACTTCCTTTTGGCATTGTTCGCCTTCGCTTGCCATGTTGGTACCTACACAAATGTCCTTAGAAATGGAAGGACAACCAATGTTAGCACGGTTTGGTGGCAATCCCCTCACTTCGCTCCACATATCCTCTCCTTTTTCCACTCTCGGATTGCCACCTTGCACTCCCTTACTCCTCTCAATCTTTTGTCTCTCATCATAAATCGGATTGGAGTAGGTAAACATTTCTCTTTGCGGTTTGGGCAGCAAGTATGTTATGAGGCGATTTCCCCATTGGTCTCTTACAATATTAGGCCAATTTTGCACGTTAGGAACTTGATGTCGTGCAAACCAATCGGCACCCAAGCTCATATGACCGTAGGTTAAGGAAAAAACATCGCACCACACCTCCTCATGGTAATCAAATTGGGAGAAGACAACTTTTACCCTCTCGGTAACCGTGAACTCGCCCAAGTAGTATGGAACAAGTAAAGGCTCTCGCAATAACCCCAAGTAATTAACCATGGACGGAAGAATGTAGTTTCCATAGTACCTATCATTCAACACCATAAGGCAGCCCGGTATCCCACAAATAGTCACCTTTCCGGAGTGTACACTCCTTCTTGGATCTACATTGTAAGGCATACGAGTACCCCTTAGTTTTGGAGATGCATATCCTCTTCTTCTCATTGGACAACCTCCACTAGAGCTAGTATAACCATTCACACTATATCGACTTTGATAAGAAGTACTACAAGGTGGAGAATATGGATCTTCATACTCCTCATGTGTACCCTCATCATAGCTCTCATAAGCTTTGCAAACAAAAGGGTTATACCTAACACCCAATCTAGGTTCGGAGTAAGAAGTGTAAGACTCCTCACATGCCCCAACTTCATCATAAGACCCATCACGAGGTCCTACATCATCTCCAAAGTTACCATAAGCACTAGGCACTTCATTCACCTCATTTTTTCCCTTAAAACAGTAACTTTCAAATCTGCCCAAGTCTCGATCATGGCTATTTTCATAGCCTCCGCAATCTCCCTCAACTTCGTAGCCATAAAACCCTTCACTACAATCATAGTCTCCCATGTTGTAGTCACAATAATCCCCGGCTATCGAAGACATGTTCCCCTTATATCACCCTTTAAACCTACAAAATGAACAAACAAGATTAGTAGTAAAGCTCCTCACCAACACTCGTATACACTCACCTTTGTGATTCTCACAATTGGAGCGGCGAATATTGAAAGTTGCTTATACTCCGGTAGTCAATAGGATGTCAATTCTACTTGGCGGCCGGAATAGATTCTTGTTTGATCGACTCAAGACACAAAAATAAAATTCACTTACGAACTTGAGACAAAGAAGTTACTACGAGTTAAAAATGAGAAAAGCACACAAACAACGAAGACACGAAGAAACGGATTCAATAATTAATCTACAACTAAGTAGGTGATTACTAGTTGTTAATTAATTCTAGAATCAAGACATGAAACTAATGAAACAATAAGATGAAACTAAGAATCTAAAATTTTTTGAGCTCGGAAATATTGCGTGAACAGTAGCCGTGATGACATGGCAGTCACGTATTGGTTTCGGCCCCACACAACTTTTGTTGTCCAATTTCAAGTCTTGGCCAATTTTTCAATTTGGACTTTGGTGGAATTTGTTTAAGGAGGGAAATTCAAACAAGTCTTGGAGCCCTTTTCAATTTCAAGTTTTCAAGACTTGACTTTATTGTACTTCTCCTTAAAACATGGATCCGTAAATCATGGAAAAGTGTTGGAAAGTGGTTGAGACTTGATTGATAGGTCTTTGTTGGTTGTAGTGTCTTTCAAGACTAACAAATAATACACCTTTTTCCTTCAACTTTTTGGATTTAGCATTCACTTTATCTTCAACAATATATGAAGGTGGTGATGAACATCAAGAACAACAACAACAACAACAAGAACTACAACAATAATCTTCAAGAACACCAACAATTTTTCACACGGCCATCTCCAATCCACAATAGCAATATCTCCAACACTTGGCCAAGACAACTACAACTTCAACAAAATGGTTTTCAATCCACCAATTAACAACAATATCACGTGGCCAAGCTTATAACAACAACAAGATGAAAACCACAAGGCCAAAACAGTCCACCACAATGGCCAAGCTTATGTTCACAACAACCTTTCAACAAGTTCAAGCTCAAGTTTAGATCTAGACTCAAAGTGTTAGTGGACAAGAAAACTAACACTAGGAACAACAAAACAAACAAGAACACTATTAGATCTAGACATACAACAACAAATCTCGGCCAAGACACAACAAGAACACGATTTTGGCCAAGAACACAAACACGGACAGATTGTTATTTTTCTGAAAATTTCAGTTTTCCTTTTTTTTTTTTTTTTTTTTTTTAACAAGAAAGCCCAAGATTGATCTTGTAGGAACAAGATCAAGCCATGCTTTGATACCAAATGATACAAGAAATTACAAGGGAAACACGAAACAACTCCAAAACAGTCCACTAATCTTAAGGATTTGAGGACCAAGATGGAGACCACTTGATACAAGATCAAACCAACAACACCAAGAGCTACAAGTAGGTTCGGATTTCAGTCCAACAACACAAGAATAACAAGTTCCATTTTCAGTTTTCAGCACACAACAAGAGAGCAAATAGATGAACAAGAATGCTAGTGAATCGAAAGTAGCCCCACACGGCTTCACTAGTCTTTAAAGATAACAAAATTAACAACAACAACAACAACAAGATAAAGAAAAGATAGATAACTTGACATATAACATTCAAGATACTAAGAACCCTAACATCAAGAGAGGACCCTAAGTCTAGAGAATGTAAACACCAAGTTCTTACAAGGACCAAGAGGCACTCAAAGACCCCAAAACCCTTGTTTCTAGCCAAAGATACAACACAAGTATTCCTCTACTTGTGAGATGTTGGAGGCGGCTCCAAGAGTGGAAGAGAGAGAGAAATTGTTGTGATATTTTAGGTTACAAAATCAGATTTCAAAAACTATCTAATAACTCTCTCACATCTTCTATTTATACTACAAAGGAAAGGGGTAAAATGACTCATCCGCCCTTGCTTCTTGTGCCAACCTTGGAGAGTAGTTTATTACACATTAGGACCCCTCTTCACACATAAAAACGTTTAAGTCCTTGGTTGGTTCAATCACCAACTCACACACGGCCATTTGCATGAACAAAGCTTGGAGTTTTTGTAATTCCCGAGCTTGGCTTCGTGTGAAAGGCCGTGTGGCTGTCCTAACCGTATCATCCTCTCCATCTTGAGAGGAATTTGGCCTCAAATTCAGCATTTGGTCATCTTCAACCGCATCCACGAGGGAGAGATCACCAACGTTGAAAGTGTTGTGCACTTGATATTCCGGTGGAAGGTCAATCTTGTAGGCGTTGTCATTTATCCTCTCAAGTACTTGGAAAGGACCATCACCCCTTGGCAGCAATTTGGACTTCCTATGAGCTGGAAACCGGTCTTTTCGAAGATGCACCCACACCCAATCTCCGGGTTCAAGCACAAGCCTTCTTCTCCCTTTGTTTGCCCTTTTGGCAATCTCTTGATTCTTCTTTTCAAGCTTGATCCGCACCGTCTCATGCATTTTCTTCATTGCCTCGGCTCTTTTGCTTCCATCTAAGCTGGTCATGAGATCACTAGACAAAGGAGTGAGATCTAAAGGGGTAAGGGGATTCAGGCCGTAAACACATTCAAAGGGAGTCATTCCCGTGCTCGAATGTATTACCCGGTTGTAGGCAAATTCCACTAAGGGTAGGTGATCTTCCCATGAAGTCAGTTTACCTTTAACCATAGAACGTAGCATAGACCCTAAGGTTCTATTTACTACCTCCGTTTGGCCATCGGTTTGTGGGTGGCAAGACGTGGAGAAAAGTAACTTCGTTCCAAGCCTACCCCACATGGACTTCCAAAAGAGACTTAGGAACTTGGAGTCCCTATCGCTCACAATAGTCCTCGGTACCCCGTGAAGCTTGACAACATGTTCAACAAATAATGAAGCTACACTACTAGCATCCTCGGTTTTAGTACATGGAATAAAATGAGCCATTTTAGAGAATCTATCAACAATAACAAAAATGCTATCTCGGCCCTTTCTAGTCCTTGGCAGCCCCAAAACAAAATCCATCGAGATGTCCAACCAAGGCCTAGGGGGAGTAGGGAGTGGGGTGTATAATCCTTGGGGTAAGAGACGAGATTTCGCACTCCGGCAGGCCACGCATTGACTACAAATTTTAGTGACGTCTTTGCGCATTTTGGGCCAATAGAAGTTCTCCTCTAAGATTCCGAGGGTCTTGTCTATCCCAAAGTGACCCATGAGGCCTCCGTCATGGGCCTCCCTTACAAATAATTCCCTCCAAGAACTAGAAGGAACACACAACCTCCTCCCTTTGAACAAATACCCATCGAACCGAGAGTAGGAGGAATGGTTATTCTCCTTGAGCCAACGGTCCCTTCCCCACTCTTCGCATTCCCTAAAAATAGGAGCAAAGGTAGGATCCTCGGGATACAACAACCGCAAGCTCTCAAAACCCATCAATTTCGAAGACAAGGTAGCAACAAGCACATGCTTCCTAGACAAGGCATCGGCAACAACATTTTCCTTTCCCCTTTTGTAATGAATTACATAAGGGAAAGTCTCGATGAACTCAATCCACTTAGCATGACGCCTATTCAACTTGTCTTGGCTCTTAAGGTGTTTCAACGACTCATGATCCGTTCGTATCACAAACTCCTTAGGCCACAAATAATGTTGCCAATTTCCCAAAGCTCTAACAAGGGCGTACAACTCCAAATCATAAGTTGAGTAATTAAGAGTTGCCCCTTTGAGCTTTTCACTGAAATAAGCAACGGGTTTACCTTCTTGCATCAAAACAGCCCCGATACCAACTTTACTAGCATCACACTCTATTTCAAACATCTTATCAAAATCGGGCAATTGCAATAAAGGCGCCGAGATGAGCGTAGCTTTCAAGGCCTCAAAAGCCCTAGCTTGCTCATCACCCCATTTAAAGGGTCCGTCCTTTCTAATTACCTCGGTCAAGGGGGCTGCTATGGAACTAAATCCTTTGACAAACCTCCTATAAAAGCTTGCCAACCCGTGGAAACTTCGGATTTCTCCAATAGTTTTAGGGGTCGGCCAACTTCGGATAGAGTCTATCTTGGAATCGTCCACTTCCACACCCCGTGAGCTCACGACAAAACCCAAGAATATAACTTTATCAACACCAAAAGAACACTTCTCCATGTTGGCATACAGCTTCTCCTTTCGGAGCACATCAAACACACATCTCAAATGCATTACATGATCATTAATAGATTTACTATACACCAACACATCATCAAAGTAAACCACCACAAACTTTCCAATATAAGGCTTCATTACATGATTCATTAGCCTCATAAATGTGCTAGGAGCATTGGTAAGGCCGAAGGGCATGACCAGCCACTCATATAGACCGAATTTGGTCTTGAATGCGGTATTCCACTCATCACCGGGTTGCATGCGAATTTGGTGATAGCCGCTCCTAAGGTCCACTTTAGAAAACAAACAAGATCCGTGGAGCTCATCTAACATATCATCTAGTCTAGGAATTGGATGACGATACCTTATAGTGATTTTGTTGATGGCTCTACAATCGACGCACATGCGCCAAGTTCCGTCCTTCTTTGGTACCAAAAGCACCGAAACAGCACACGGACTCATGCTTTCCTTGATGTATCCCTTGTTGAGAAGCTCCTCAACTTGTCCCTCAAGCTCCTTAGTGTCCATGGGATTGCTCCTATAGGCCGGTTTGTTTGGAAGTTGTGAACCCGGCACCAAATCAATTTGGTGCTCAATTCCCCGAAGTGGGGGCAATCCTTGCGGAAGTTCTTGAGGAAATACATCTTCATACTCCTGCAACGCACAAGAAATCAAAGGGGAAATGGAAGAATTAGTGGGGTTAGTATTAAAACAATGGGCCAACAGTAACATCGGCTTGTTTTCATCATGGTCCACGAAGAGTTCTTTCCTCCTAGCCAACATCACTACGTTTTCCATCTCCTTTGTGGTTGGGACAGATTCGGATGGCCCTACTTCCTTACCTACGGCATCCCCCCCCTTTTCTCCTTTCCCGGTTTCCTTTCCCTTTCCTTTTAACTCTCTCATCTTTTGATGCCACTCATGTACTTGGGAGGGTGAAACAGGGTGAAGTGTGACCTTTCGGCCATCCTTCTCAAGCGTATACCGGTTGGACCTCCCATCGTGTTTAGTAGACCTATCATATTGCCATGGTCTACCTAACAACAAGTGACATGCTTGCATTGGGATCACGTCACAAAGCACTTCATCGTGGTAGTTTCCTACCTTAAACCGAATCACACATTGCCTTGCGACCCTTAATTCACCACAATCGTTCAACCATTGTAGCTTGTAAGGACTAGTGTGTGGTGTAGTTGGCAGCTTCAAGAAATTTACCATAGCTTGGCTTGCAACATTCGTACAACTACCACTATCAATCACCAAGGTGCACACACTCCCCTTTACAAGACACTTAGTATGGAATAGATTTTCCCTTTGACTCGGGTCACCTATCGCCTTACTAATCATGACACGTCTAACCACAAAGTTAGGAACCACACACTCCCCTTCTTGTGGATAGGCATCTTCACTATCATCTAATTCATCATCATTCGGCCCATTTTCAGCTTCCTCTCCATCTTGAGGCTCGGCCTCATCCTCCCCCCTTTCGGAAACCACCTCCTCACCAAGGTAGTACACTTTCCCTTCTCGTAGGATCACATTGCGCCGGTTCGGACATTCATTGGCCTTATGCCCCCAACCTTGGCACTTGAAGCATTGGAATCCCTTTGGGTTGGGATATTTGTGAGCCTCCGGTTTCGGAGGGAATTTAGGGACTGTTTTGGACTCGTAGTGGACTGTTTTGGACTCGGGCAACTTCGTAGGGGCGGGTTGGTCCTTGTTTTTGGGCCAACCCGAGGGAGCTTGTACCCTTGCCTTGAAGGATGATCTCTCCTTAAGTTCCCTTTCAATCTCTAGGGCCGCTTGGAATATACCGTCGATGGTTTCAAACCGATGAAGGGTCAAATGAGTGGAGATCTCTTTGTTCAACCCACACTTGAACCGGATGATGTCATGACTGATTTGCTCCCCACGATGATCAAGTTTCAACATGAGTTGTTGGAACTCGTCAAAATAGGCCATCACACTCTTGCCCCCTTGCCGCAAGCCATATAACCTAGCAAGCAACTCATGACGATATCTCTCGGGAAGGTATCGTTGTCTCATCAAATACCTCAACCGAAACCAAGGTGGTGGCTGCCCATCGACTAATTCATTACCAAATCGTTTAACATACTCCCACCAAGTGTTAGCATAGCCCTCGAGGTGAGCTATAGCGTAGCAACTCTTCTTTTCGTCCGAGATGTCATTAACTTGGAAAACTTTGTCACAAGCCGATTCCCAAGTTAAGTAGGCCTCGGGATCACTTTCACCCTTAAAGATGGGTAGGCTCAACTTGATGGTGTTGATGCCTACGTCTCTCTCTTGGTGTCGGTTTCCCCTATCTCCATACCCCCGGTATCTCCTAGGTTCTCCTCGACCCCCTCTTAACTCCTCCTCCCTCATATAAGCATCATCAAAGGCTCCATCTCCTTCATACTCCCCTCTACCGTATCCTTCAAAGTGGGCTGGTCGGCCTTGGCCGTTTTGAGTCGGAGGATTTGGAATTTGCGGTCTTTGGGTTAATGGAGCTTGGAATGGAAGGTTCGGATTTAGTGGAGGTACTTGTCGTCCAAATCCCTCTTGTGGAATTGGAGGGGCTTGGAAATGTAGTGGTCTAGTGGAGTCTCGGTTTGGAGGAAAATAGGTAGTTTGACTTGCGGTATTTAGTGGAGCTTGGGGTGCATTTAGCATTTGGTGGACTGTTTCGGGGGTGATGGTTGCGGAGGAGGTCCTATCATGACCATTGGTAGATACGTGTAGAGGAGTAGAAGGACGAGAGTTCCTTTGACTCTCCACTTGTTCTAATCTCCCACTAATAGTCGACACTTCCCCCTTTATGGCTGCCAAGTCCCCTCTCACGGCCCCAAATTCAGAATTCAACCTTTCAAGTGTCCGGGTAACGGCCTCAAGAGTGACCCTCATAGAATCAAGGGCATTAGTATCCGCATTATGAGACGTAGCTCCTTCCATTGTCAAGATATTATCCGCTTTAGTTCACCACAAGTTCGCGTTCCACAAGTGTTGTATAATTGGCTAGTAACCGTGAAATTTTCAAGGTATGAGTGAGCTCTTATCCGGAATGGATTCTTGTTTGAAGACTCAAAGAATTCTTGCCGGACTAGAATCAAAAATCAGCAACTCATTCAAACGAATAAAAGCACTCAAATAATCGTTGACACGAACAAACGGTTCAAGGAACTAGTTGACAACCTAGTAGGAAGGTACTAGTTTGTTAATTAGTTCTAGGACCAATTAAGAGAAACCAAGGATCAACAATTTGCAACCAAAGAATATCCTAAGTTGAGCTTATAGTGACGTGGCAGCATGCAATGGTTCCACCCGTTCCTCTTATCTTTTTTTTTGTTTTTGTTTTGTGTTAATATTCACACAACTTGTTATAGTTTGCAAAATGTTTTGGTGGGAAAAATAAAATCTTGTAGTCTTTCAACCTTTTCAAACTCAAGAAAGTGGTGTTTGGTTGACCAATCCCACAAAACAAGGCTCCTTGAATTAGGGAAAAGTGATTGACAAGACTAGAGGGTGAGGGGTGCAAGTCTTTCACAACAACTTTATAACTTGTCTTACAACTTGAGCACACAACAAGATGAACAAGATGAACAAGTTCAAAAAAATGAACACCTCAACAAACTTCATCAACTTCTTTAGCACATAACACATAACCACCGATTTTTCTTTTGCTCATCAACAACATACAACCTTCGGCCACTTCAAGTCACTACTCAATGTTCAAGTTTTCAAGCTCAACTTTCGGATCTAGACACCTTAGTGTTGGTGAGAAAGAAACCAACACTAGAAACTCACTAAACAAGCAAAATAACGCCTAGGTCTAGACATGCAACATCATTCTCGGTTTTCAACCTTTAATGGACAGATTTTTCAGAACTTCCCTTTGGTATTGCTTGTTTAGACCGTGAACTAGCCCAAGATGGGTTATGTTGGAACACAACCGGTCTTGCTTTGATACCAAATGATACAAGATCAAACCAACAACACCAAGAGCTACAAGTAGGTTCGGATTTCAGTCCAACAACACAAGAATAACAAGTTCCATTTTCAGTTTTCAGCACACAACAAGAGAGCAAATAGATGAACAAGAATGCTAGTGAATCGAAAGTAGCCCCACACGGCTTCACTAGTCTTTAAAGATAACAAAATTAACAACAACAACAACAACAAGATAAAGAAAAGATAGATAACTTGACATATAACATTCAAGATACTAAGAACCCTAACATCAAGAGAGGACCCTAAGTCTAGAGAATGTAAACACCAAGTTCTTACAAGGACCAAGAGGCACTCAAAGACCCCAAAACCCTTGTTTCTAGCCAAAGATACAACACAAGTATTCCTCTACTTGTGAGATGTTGGAGGCGGCTCCAAGAGTGGAAGAGAGAGAGAAATTGTTGTGATATTTTAGGTTACAAAATCAGATTTCAAAAACTATCTAATAACTCTCTCACATCTTCTATTTATACTACAAAGGAAAGGGGTAAAATGACTCATCCGCCCTTGCTTCTTGTGCCAACCTTGGAGAGTAGTTTATTACACATTAGGACCCCTCTTCACACATAAAAACGTTTAAGTCCTTGGTTGGTTCAATCACCAACTCACACACGGCCATTTGCATGAACAAAGCTTGGAGTTTTTGTAATTCCCGAGCTTGGCTTCGTGTGAAAGGCCGTGTGGCTGTCCTAACCGTATCACCACTCTCGGATTCGCTACCAACAACAAGAATACAAGATACAAGGGTGTATTTCAACACCAAAACAGCTACAAAACGTGATGAACAAGATGTACAACAACAATACAAGTTTCGGATCCAACGAAGGCCCAAAACAGTCCACTACAACAACACATACACGATTGCAAGAAAAATAAAGATAGATAGTGAGACCAAGATTATTACAATATTAAGAACTAAAGAGTATATTAAACTCAAAAACCCCTAATGAATGTAACAATCAAAACCACACTCTTACGGTGACCACCAAGGGAACGAACTCACCTCAAGATCTACCGTTTCCAAGCAAAGATCAATATTGGCTTTTCCAAGCCCTAGGCTAAGGGTGACTTTTCCAAGTCCTACAACTAATGGTGCTACACTCTCAAAGAGAGAGAAAAATATGTCTTTCAATTTTTCATCATCCAAAAACTAAGTGAAAATAAGACTAAGGGGGCCTATTTATACTATATTACAAATGAAGACAAAAGACCACTTTGCCCTTAATGAGAGGGGCGGCCATGGTGTGTAAATACACCATGTGTAATGTCCAAAATACCCTTAATTAAGGCCCAAAACCGTGAGTCCTCAACCTTAAATTCTCCAAGCAATCTTCCACACGCGAGATTGCTTTATATTATGCTCAAAACGGGTCCTCCATGCATGTTCTTGTTTTCTCGAGGTGACCAAGTCTTGAGTCTCTATGTGTTGGCCTCCAAAAATGTCATCAAAAGATAAGTAGGCCATTTGTCCCGTATCATCCTTTGATTGCTTGTGTGTTGCAGGATTATGAAGATATATTTCCCAAAGAACTTCCACAAGGATTGCCCCCGCTTCGGGGAATTGAGCATCAAATTGACTTTGTGTCGGGCTCACAATTGCCAAATAAGCCGGCTTACAGAAGCAACCCTACGGACACCAAAGAATTGCAGCATCAAGTTGAGGAACTCCTCAACAAAGGTTATATCAAGGAGAGCATGAGTTCGTGCGCGGTTCTGGTGCTACTGGTGCCTAAGAAAGACGGAACATGGCGTATGTGTGTGGACTGCCGAGCCATCAATAAGATTACGGTAAAATATCGTCACCTATCCCTAGGTTAGATGATATGCTTGATGAATTGAATGGTTCATGTTTATTTTCTAAGATTGATTTAAGGAGTGGCTGTCACCAAATAAGAATGCAACCCAGTGATGAATGGAAAACCGCCTTCAAGACTAAATTTGATCTCTATGAATGGATGGTTATGCCATTCGGCCTAACAAATGCTCCAAGTACTTTCATGAGGCTAATGAATCATGTGATGAAGCCATTTATTGGAAAGTTTGTTGTTGTTTACTTTGATGATGTCATGGTCTATAATAAGTCAATTGATGAGCATGTGATGCATTTACAATGTGTGTTTGATGTCCTTAGAAAGGAAAGGTTGTATGCAAATCTGGAGAAGTGCTCTTTTGGTGTTAATGAAGTTGTTTTCTTGGGTTTTGTTGTTAGTTCAAGAGGGGTCGAAGTGGATGTATCCAAGAGAGATGCTATCAAAAATTGGCCAACCCCGCAAACCATTAGCGAAGTAAGAAGCTTCCACGGGTTAGCTAGTTTTTATAGAAGGTTTGTCAAAGGATTCAGCACCATAGCCGCTCCTTTGACCGCGATCATTCGATAAGACCAACCCTTCAAGTGGGGTGAAGAGCAAGCTAAGGCTTTTGAAACCTTGAAAGCTATGCTCGTTTCCGCGCCTTTATTACTATTTCCCAACTTTGATAAGACATTCGAAGTTGAGTGTGATGCTAGTAAAGTGGGCATAGGGGCTGTTTTGATGCAAGATTTAAAACCCATTGCTTATTTTAGTGAAAAGCTCAAAGGAGAAACTCTAAACTACTCCACGTATGATCTAGAGTTGTATGCCTTGATTCGAGCTTTGGCCACTTGGCAGCACTATTTGTGGCCCAAGGAGTTCGTGATCCGAACGGACCATGAATCCTTGAAGCATCTTCGGGCACAAGACAAGCTTAACAAGCGGCATGCAAAATGGATTGAGTTTCTTGAAACCTTCCCTTATGTTATTCAATACAAAAAGGGTAAGGACAATGTAGTAGCCGATGTTTTGTCTAGAAAACATGTTCTTGTGTCAACATTATCTTCAAAATTAATGGGTTTTGAGAGTTTGAAAGAATTGTATCCCGAGGACCCTTACTTTGCTCCTATCTTTAGGGAATGTGAAGAAATAGGTAGGGACAAGTGGGATTCGTCTAGGGGTTCAAATCCCTATGCCAAGTTTGATGGATACTTGTTTAAAAGTAGATGATTGTGTGTACCCTCCAGTTCTTGGAGAGAGTTATTTGTGAGGGAAGCACACAATGGCGGTCTAATGGGTCACTTTGGGATCGAAAAGACCCTTGGAATATTGGAGGAGCAATTCTATTGGCCAAAAATGAACAAGAATGTGGCCAAGATTTGTGGCCAATGCATAGATTGCAAAGGAGCCAAATCGCGGCTCCTACCTCATGGGTTGTACACCCAGTTGACCACTCTTTTACGCCCTTTTCTTGACATATCTATAGATTTCGTGTTAGGGTTGCCTAGGACTAGACGAGGTCGGGACAGTATCTTTGTTGTGGTCGATCGGTTTTCTAAGATTGCACACTTTTATTCCATGCTTTAAATGTGATGATGCACCTAGTGTGGCCTCTTTGTTTGTTGATAATGTTGTCAAGTTGTATGGTGTTTCGAGGACCATTGTGAGTGATAGGGACTCTAAGTTCCTAAGTCACTTTTGGAAATCCATGTGGGGTAGGCTTGGAACCAAGTTGTTATTCTCTACATCTTGCCACCCACAAACTGATGGTCAAATGGAAGTAGTAAATAGGACTTTGGGTGCTATGCTACGTTCCATGGTAAAAGTGATACGAGAAAAGGCAAGGGAAGCACGAAACAACTCCAAAACAGTCCACTAATCTTAAGGATTTGAGGACCAAGATGGAGACCACTCTCGGATTCGCTACCAACAACAAGAATACAAGATACAAGGGTGTATTTCAACACCAAAACAGCTACAAAACGTGATGAACAAGATGTACAACAACAATACAAGTTTCGGATCCAACGAAGGCCCAAAACAGTCCACTACAACAACACATACACGATTGCAAGAAAAATAAAGATAGATAGTGAGACCAAGATTATTACAAGATTAAGAACTAAAGAGTATATTAAACTCAAAAACCCCTAATGAATGTAACAATCAAAACCACACTCTTACGGTGACCACCAAGGGAACGAACTCGCCTCAAGATCTACCGTTTCCAAGCAAAGAACAATGTTAGCTTTTCCAAGCCCTATACTAGAATTACACTAAGTTGGTCTACTCTCAAGAGAGAGGATTTTAAGAGTCTCAAAATCTCATTTCTTTCATCAACTCAAAACTAAGTGAAAATAAGACTAAGGGGCCTATTTATAGTGTATTACAAAAGAAGACAAAAAGACCATATTACCCTTAATGAGAGGGGCGGCCTTGGTGTGTTGGAAGACAATATGAATTGTCCAAAATGCCCCTTAGGCTAAGTGACCGAAATGCCCTTAGTAAAGGCACCAAAACCGTGAACCAACAAAGGTGGTCCAAATTCGAGAGTCCTTAAGTCTTCTAGGCTCCAATCAATCTTCCACACTTGGGTTTGGTCAATGGTAGGCTAAAAACATCCCCTCCAAGTATGATCCCATGCCCTCCATGTGACCAAAGCTTGATTCTTCACATTGTGACTTCGAATGATGTCGCCAAAAGCTAAGGCGGTCATTATTCTTATATCATCCTCCTCTTCTTGAAAAGGATTCGACCTCGAATCCAATCCTTGCAAAACTGAAAAGAGGACACACAAATGCAAACTCCTCATGGCATGAGGGTTAGGGTTAGCATAACAAATCATCTCAACATGCCAAGGTTGCACATATTTGCAATATAACCAAGAATCCTTTGAAAGGAATATTAAAAACTTAATAAAAGATGTACAAAGGATTTGGTTATAGGATACATCAAGAGTGCCACTTTGCTTGTCATGTAGACCAAGCAGCAAGTTTGGTGCACCAACATTACCATTCCTAAATTTGGCACCGGGGTCAAATGGGAAAAGTGGCCATAGACATGGGTCTCGACAACACTTCCCTTTCCCGAGGTCTACACCTAAACTAAATGACATACTCTCTACAATAACATACATATCATCCAACTCAAATAGAGAGTAGAGAAAGGTGTCACTCAATTCGACTTCTACTAAGGTGGTCTCATGTGTGTACTCACTACTAGTTTCCCAATAATCACCATGAGTACTCTCAACAATGAAATCACACAAAGTAGAAGAAGAAGTAGCTTCCGCAACTACACATTCCTTACCCTTAAGAGTACTCTCATCTTCCAAGAAGAGATTTCCCTCTTTAGGAGGAATGTTGTCACACCATAGTGGGTTAGCATATAGGCTATAGCTTCCAAGGCAAGCTATACCGTCATTTTCACCACTAGGTTTATTAGGAGTGTTTAAATCATCTTCAAACAAGACATTATTCCTAAAAAGAGTGTGATCTACCTCACGGACAGATTTGGAACAAGAAAGTTCCTCACTCTCTAAATGATCAATATCAAGTTTCAAGGATGTTTCAAACACAATATTACCCCAAGAAGAGCTCTCGGGTTCATTCTCACTTTGTTGACCAACATTTTCAAATATTTCACTCACTTGAGTCCTATTAAGCACATCACACACATACTCAAGTGGTGGGTAATTTTCACACATAAGTTGATCAACACAAATTTCAGAAGATAACGTACTTTCGTTCAACATAATGGTTTCAACACTAGGTGGACATAAATCGGTCTTACAAGAAGAGTCAATTTCGTCATCAATAGGATCAACTAGTGTATCCAAACTCACAATATGTACATCATCAACAAGAGGCACGGAATCATTAGACTCATAAATAAGTAAGCTACTACTCACACTCAATGGCTTACTAGCCACACAATTGTCATTCACATGCACTAAAGTGTAAGAGTTAGCTATTTTACCTTTAAGATCTTGAGTAGACTCTTCCTTGCCGTGATGATACGGGACAAATGGCCATCTTATCTTTTGATGACATTGTTGGAGGCCAACACATAGAGACTCAAGACTTGGTCACCTCGGGAAAACAAGAACATGCATGGAGGACCCGTTTTGAGTGCTACTTAAAGCAATCTCGCGTGTGGAAGATTGCTTGGAGAATTTAAGGTTGAGGACTCACGGTTTTGGACCCTAATTAAGGGTATTTTGGACATTACACATGGTGTATTTACACACCATGGCCGCCCCTCTCATTAAGGGCAAAGTGGTCTTTTGTCTTCTTTGTAATACACTATAAATAGGCCCCCTTAGTCTTATTTTCATTAGTTTTTCAGATTTTAGAAAGATGAAGTATTGAAAGGAAATATCTTCTCTCTTTTGAGAGTGTACCCACTTAGTGGTAGGACTTGGAAAAGTCATCTTTAGCATAGGGCTTGGAAAAGCCAATATTGATTCTTGCTTGGAAACGGTAGATCTTGAGGCGAGTTCATTCCCTTGGTGGTCACCGTAAGAGTGTGGTGTTGTTGTTACATTCATTAGGGGTTTTTGAGTTTGATATACTCTTTAGTTCCTAATCTTTGTAATAATCTATGTCTCACTATCTATCTTTACCTTTCTTGCAATTGTGTTAGTGTTTGTATCTTGTAATCGTTTGTTCTTGTTGAATCCGAATCTTGTGTTCATTGTGTTCATCTTGTTCTTGTTGTATTGCTGCTGTTTTGGTGTTAAAACACCTTGTCAACTCGTGATACTTGTGTTGTTGTTGTTGGCCGAAACTAGCTCTAAGAGGGGTCCTCGGATTCCTCTTGATTTGTGGACTGTTTTGAGACAATTCTTGTGTCCCTTGTATTTCTTGTATCATTTGGTATCAAAGCATGGCTTGATCTTGTTCCTACAAGATCAATCTTGGGCTTTCTTGTTAAAAAAAAAAAAAAAAAAAAAGGAAAACTGAAATTTTCAGAAAAATAGCAATCTGTCCGTGTTTGTGTTCTTGGCCAAAAATCGTGTTCTTGTTGTGTCTTGGCCGAGATTTGTTGTTGTATGTCTAGATCTAATAGTGTTCTTGTTTGTTTTGTTGTTCCTAGTGTTAGTTTTCTTGTCCACTAACACTTTGAGTCTAGATCTAAACTTGAGCTTGAACTTGTTGAAAGGTTGTTGTGAACATAAGCTTGGCCATTGTGGTGGACTGTTTTGGCCTTGTGGTTTTCATCTTGTTGTTGTTATAAGCTTGGCCACGTGATATTGTTGTTAATTGGTGGATTGAAAACCATTTTGTTGAAGTTGTAGTTGTCTTGGCCAAGTGTTGGAGATATTGTTATTGTGGATTGGAGTTGGCCGTGTGAAAAAATTGTTGGTGTTCTTGAAGATTATTGTTGTAGTTCTTGTTGTTGTTGTTGTTGTTATTGATGTTCATCACCACCTTCATATATTGTTGAAGATAAAGTGAATGCTAAATCCAAAAGTTGAAGGAAAAAGGTGTACTATTTGTTAGTCTTGAAAGACACTACAACCAACAAAGACCTATCAATCAAGTCTCAACCACTTTCCGACACTTTTCCATGATTTACGGATCCATGTTTTAAGGAGAAGTACAATAAAGTCAAGTCTTGAAAACTTGAAATTGAAAAGGGCTCCAAGACTTATTTGAATTTCCCTCCTTAAACAAATTCCACCAAAGTCCAAATTGAAAAATTGACCAACACTTGAAATTGGACAACAAAGGTTGTGTGGGACCGAAACCAATACGTGACTGCCATGTCATCACTGCTACTGTTCACGCAATATTTCCGAGCTCAAAATTTTAGATTCTTAGTTTCATCTTATTGTTTCATTAGTTTCATGTCTTGATTCTAGAATTAATTAACAACTAGTAATCACCTACTTAGTTGTAGATTAATTATTGAATCCGTTTCTTCGTGTCTTCGTTGTTTGTGTGCTTTTCTCATTTTCAACTCGTAGTAACTTCTTTGTTTCAAGTTCGTAAGTGAATTTTATTTTCGTGTCTTGAGTCGATCAAACAAGAATCTATTCCGGCCGCCAAGTAGAATTGACATCCTATTGACTACCGGAGTATAAGCAACTTTCAATATTCGCCGCTCCAATTGTGAGAATCACAAAGGTGAGTGTATACGAGTGTTGGTGAGGAGCTTTACTACTAATCTTGTTTGTTCATTTTGTAGGTTTAAAGGGTGATATAAGGGGAACATGTCTTCGATAGCCGGGGATTATTGTGACTACAACATGGGAGACTATGATTGTAGTGAAGGGTTTTATGGCTACGAAGTTGAGGGAGATTGCGGAGGCTATGAAAATAACCATGATCGAGACTTGGGCAGATTTGAAAGTTACTGTTTTGAGGGAGAAAATGAGGTGAATGAAGTGCCTAGTGCTTATGGTGACTTTGGAGATGATGTAGGACCTCGTAATGGATCTTATGATGAAGTTGGGGCATGTGAGGAGTCTTACACTTCTTACTCCGAACCTAGATTGGGTGTTAGGTATAACCCTTTTGTTTGCAAAGCTTATGAGAGCTATGATGAGGGTACACGTGAGGAGCATGAAGATCCATATTCTCCACCTTGTAGTACTTCTTATCAAAGTCGATATAGTGTGAATGGTTATACTAGCTCTAGTGGAGGTTGTCCAATGAGAAGAAGAGGATATGCATCTCCAAAACTAAGGGGTACTCGTATGCCTTACAATGTAGATCCAAGAAGGAGTGTACACTCCGGAAAGGTGACTATTTGTGGGATACCGGGCTGCCTTATGGTGTTGAATGATAGGTACTATGGAAACTACATTTTTCCGTCCATGGTTGATCACTTGGGGTTATTGCGAGAACCTTTACTTGTTCCATACTACTTGGGCGAGTTCAAGGTTACCGAGAGGGTAAAAGTTGTCTTCTCCCAATTTGATTACCATGAGGAGGTGTGGTGCGATGTTTTCTCCTTAACCTACGGTCATATGAGCTTGGGTGCCGATTGGTTTGCACGACATCAAGTTCCTAACGTGAAAAATTGGCCTAATATTGTAAGAGACCGATGGGGAAATTGCCTCGAGACGTACATTCTGCCCGGGCCGCAAAAAGAAGTTCCTACCTACTCCAATTCAAATTATTATGAGAGACAAAAGATTGAGAGGAGTAAGGGAGTGAAAGGTGGTAATCCGAGAGTGGAAAAAGGAGAGGTTGTGTTGAGCGAAGTGAGGGGATTACCACCAAACCGTGCTAACATTGGTTGTCCTTCCATTTCTAAGGACATTTGTGTAGGTACCAACATGGCAAGCGAAGGCGAACAATGCCAAAAGGAAGTTGCTGCCCAAGCTTGTGGAGGACCTTCACCTCACGGCAAGGAAGAGTCTACTCAAGATCTTAAAGGTAAAATAGCTAACTCTTACACTTTAGTGCATGTGAATGACAATTGTGTGGCTAGTAAGCCATTGAGTGTGAGTAGTAGCTTACTTATTTATGAGTCTAATGATTCCTTGCCTCTTGTTGATGATGTACATATTGAGAGTTTGGATACACTAGTTGATCCTATTGATGACGAAATTGACTCTTCTTGTAAGATCAATTTATGTCCACCTAGTGTTGAAGCTTATATGTTGAACGGAAGTACATCGTCTTGTGTAATTGGTGTTGATCAACTTGTTGGTGAAAATTGTTCCCCACTTGAGTATGTGTGTGATGTGCTTAATAGGACTCAAGTGAGTGAAGTATTTAAAAATGTTGGTCAACAAAGTGGGGGTGAACCCGAGATCTCTTCTTGGGGTAATCTTGTGTTTGGAACATCCTTGAAACTTGATATTGATCATTTAGAGTGCGAGGAACTTGCTTATTCCAAATCTGTCCGTGAGGTAGATCACACTCTCTTTAGGTGTAATGTCTTGTTTGAAGATGATTTAAACACTTCTAATGAACCTAGTGGTGAAAATGACGGTATAGCTTGCCTTGGAAGCTATAGCCTATATGCTAACCCACTATGGTGTGACAACATTCCTCCTAAAGAGGGAAATCTCTTCTTGGAAGATGAGAGTACTCTTAAGGGTAAGGAATGTGTAGTTGCGGAAGCTACTCCTTCTTCTACTTTGTGTGATTTCTTTGTTGAGAGTACTCATAGTGATTATTGGGAAACTAGTAGTGAGTACACACATGAGAGCACCTTAGTAGAAGTCGATTTGAGTGATACCTTTCTCTACTCTCTATTTGATTTGGATGATATGTATGTTATTGTAGAGAGTATGTCATTTAGTTTAGGTGTAGACCACGGGAAAGGGAAGTGTTGTCGAGACCCGTGTCTATGGCCACTTTTCCCATTTGACCCCGGTGCCAAATTTAGAAATGGTGATGTTGGTGCACCAAACTTGTTGCTTGGTCAACATGACAAGCAAAGTGTTACTTTTGATGTATCCTATGACCAAATCCTTTGCACATCTTTTATTGAGTTTTTAATATTCATTTCAAAGGATTCTTGGTTATATTGCAAATATGTGCAACCTTGGCATGTTGAGATGATTTGTAATGCTAACCCTAACCCTCATGCCATGAGGAATTTGTATTTGTTTGTCCTCTCTTCGGTTTTGCAAGGTTTGGATTCGAGGTCGAATCCTTTTCAAGAAGGGGAGGATGATACGGGACAAATGGCCATCTTATCTTTTGATGACATTGTTGGAGGCCAACACATAGAGACTCAAGACTTGGTCACCTCGGGAAAACAAGAACATGCATGGAGGACCCGTTTTGAGTGCTACTTAAAGCAATCTCGCGTGTGGAAGATTGCTTGGAGAATTTAAGGTTGAGGACTCACGGTTTTGGACCCTAATTAAGGGTATTTTGGACATTACACATGGTGTATTTACACACCATGGCCGCCCCTCTCATTAAGGGCAAAGTGGTCTTTTGTCTTCTTTGTAATACACTATAAATAGGCCCCCTTAGTCTTATTTTCATTAGTTTTTCAGATTTTAGAAAGATGAAGTATTGAAAGGAAATATCTTCTCTCTTTTGAGAGTGTACCCACTTAGTGGTAGGACTTGGAAAAGTCATCTTTAGCATAGGGCTTGGAAAAGCCAATATTGATTCTTGCTTGGAAACGGTAGATCTTGAGGCGAGTTCATTCCCTTGGTGGTCACCGTAAGAGTGTGGTGTTGTTGTTACATTCATTAGGGGTTTTTGAGTTTGATATACTCTTTAGTTCCTAATCTTTGTAATAATCTATGTCTCACTATCTATCTTTACCTTTCTTGCAATTGTGTTAGTGTTTGTATCTTGTAATCGTTTGTTCTTGTTGAATCCGAATCTTGTGTTCATTGTGTTCATCTTGTTCTTGTTGTATTGCTGCTGTTTTGGTGTTAAAACACCTTGTCAACTCGTGATACTTGTGTTGTTGTTGTTGGCCGAAACTAGCTCTAAGAGGGGTCCTCGGATTCCTCTTGATTTGTGGACTGTTTTGAGACAATTCTTGTGTCCCTTGTATTTCTTGTATCACGTGAGGTGAAGGACCTCCACAAGCTTGGGCAGCAACTTCCTTTTGGCATTGTTCGCCTTCGCTTGCCATGTTGGTACCTACACAAATGTCCTTAGAAATGGAAGGACAACCAATGTTAGCACGGTTTGGTGGCAATCCCCTCACTTCGCTCCACATATCCTCTCCTTTTTCCACTCTCGGATTGCCACCTTGCACTCCCTTACTCCTCTCAATCTTTTGTCTCTCATCATAAATCGGATTGGAGTAGGTAAACATTTCTCTTTGCGGTTTGGGCAGCAAGTATGTTATGAGGCGATTTCCCCATTGGTCTCTTACAATATTAGGCCAATTTTGCACGTTAGGAACTTGATGTCGTGCAAACCAATCGGCACCCAAGCTCATATGACCGTAGGTTAAGGAAAAAACATCGCACCACACCTCCTCATGGTAATCAAATTGGGAGAAGACAACTTTTACCCTCTCGGTAACCGTGAACTCGCCCAAGTAGTATGGAACAAGTAAAGGCTCTCGCAATAACCCCAAGTAATTAACCATGGACGGAAGAATGTAGTTTCCATAGTACCTATCATTCAACACCATAAGGCAGCCCGGTATCCCACAAATAGTCACCTTTCCGGAGTGTACACTCCTTCTTGGATCTACATTGTAAGGCATACGAGTACCCCTTAGTTTTGGAGATGCATATCCTCTTCTTCTCATTGGACAACCTCCACTAGAGCTAGTATAACCATTCACACTATATCGACCTTGATAAGAAGTACTACAAGGTGGAGAATATGGATCTTCATACTCCTCACGTGTACCCTCATCATAGCTCTCATAAGCTTTGCAAACAAAAGGGTTATACCTAACACCAAATCTAGGTTCGGAGTAAGAAGTGTAAGACTCCTCACATGCCCCAACTTCATCATAAGATCCATCACGAGGTCCTACATCATCTCCAAAGTTACCATAAGCACTAGGCACTTCATTCACCTCATTTTCTCCCTTAAAACAGTAACCTTCAAATCTGCCCAAGTCTCGATCATGGCTATTTTCATAGCCTCCGCAATCTCCCTCAACTTCGTAGCCATAAAACCCTTCACTACAATCATAGTCTCCCATGTTGTAGTCACAATAATCCCCGGCTATCGAAGACATGTTCCCCTTATATCACCCTTTAAACCTACAAAATGAACAAACAAGATTAGTAGTAAAGCTCCTCACCAACACTCGTATACACTCACCTTTGTGATTCTCACAATTGGAGCGGCGAATATTGAAAGTTGCTTATACTCCTGTAGTCAATAGGATGTCAATTCTACTTGGCGGCCGGAATAGATTCTTGTTTGATCGACTCAAGACACAAAAATAAAATTCACTTACGAACTTGAGACAAAGAAGTTACTACGAGTTAAAAATGAGAAAAGCACACAAACAACGAAGACACGAAGAAACGGATTCAATAATTAATCTACAACTAAGTAGGTGATTACTAGTTGTTAATTAATTCTAGAATCAAGACATGAAACTAATGAAACAATAAGATGAAACTAAGAATCTAAAATTTTTTGAGCTCGGAAATATTGCGTGAACAGTAGCAGTGATGACATGGCAGTCACGTATTGGTTTCGGCCCCACACAACTTTTGTTGTCCAATTTCAAGTCTTGGTCAATTTTTCAATTTGGACTTTGGTGGAATTTGTTTAAGGAGGGAAATTCAAACAAGTCTTGGAGCCCTTTTCAATTTCAAGTTTTCAAGACTTGACTTTATTGTACTTCTCCTTAAAACATGGATCCGTAAATCATGGAAAAGTGTTGGAAAGTGGTTGAGACTTGATTGATAGGTCTTTGTTGGTTGTAGTGTCTTTCAAGACTAACAAATAATACACCTTTTTCCTTCAACTTTTTGGATTTAGCATTCACTTTATCTTCAACAATATATGAAGGTGGTGATGAACATCAAGAACAACAACAACAACAACAAGAACTACAACAATAATCTTCAAGAACACCAACAATTTTTCACACGGCCAACTCCAATCCACAATAACAATATCTCCAACACTTGGCCAAGACAACTACAACTTCAACAAAATGGTTTTCAATCCACCAATTAACAACAATATCACGTGGCCAAGCTTATAACAACAACAAGATGAAAACCACAAGGCCAAAACAGTCCACCACAATGGCCAAGCTTATGTTCACAACAACCTTTCAACAAGTTCAAGCTCAAGTTTAGATCTAGACTCAAAGTGTTAGTGGACAAGAAGACTAACACTAGGAACAACAAAACAAACAAGAACACTATTAGATCTAGACATACAACAACAAATCTCGGCCAAGACACAACAAGAACACGATTTTGGCCAAGAACACAAACACGGACAGATTGCAATTTTTCTGAAATTTTCAGCTTTTCAACAATTTTTTTTTTTTTTGTTTATTTTCTAACAAGCAAGCCCAAGATTGATCTTGTAGGAACAAGATCAAGCCATGCTCTGATACCAAACCTTAAGAGTGAGCTGCTAACCAACTGCTCTAAAAGCTATAGCTGACAGAGGAAGGCGCAACCCACCCTTTATAGGCCCTGAACCAAAGGGTCACGAACCCGATCACACACCCCCACCAAGGCCAACTCGAGATGGACCCACACCCCCTTTGGGTGTCATCCTTTCCAAACCTGAGATGACTGGCCATCTGCCATCATCCCCCCTTTCTTAGGGAAAGGTTCGCCCTCGAACCTGCGCATGGTGTAAGCGGGATTCGAACCCGTGACCTAGCTCTGATACCAAACCTTACGAGAAAAGGCAAGGGAAGCACGAAACAACTCCAAAACAGTCCACTAATCTTAAGGATTTGAGGACCAAGATGGAGACCACTCTCGGATTCGCTACCAACAACAAGAATACAAGATACAAGGGTGTATTTCAACACCAAAACAGCTACAAAACGTGATGAACAAGATGTACAACAACAATACAAGTTTCGGATCCAACGAAGGCCCAAAACAGTCCACTACAACAACACATACACGATTGCAAGAAAAATAAAGATAGATAGTGAGACCAAGATTATTACAAGATTAAGAACTAAAGAGTATATTAAACTCAAAAACCCCTAATGAATGTAACAATCAAAACCACACTCTTACGGTGACCACCAAGGGAACGAACTCGCCTCAAGATCTACCGTTTCCAAGCAAAGAACAATGTTAGCTTTTCCAAGCCCTATACTAGAATTACACTAAGTTGGTCTACTCTCAAGAGAGAGGATTTTAAGAGTCTCAAAATCTCATTTCTTTCATCAACTCAAAACTAAGTGAAAATAAGACTAAGGGGCCTATTTATAGTGTATTACAAAAGAAGACAAAAAGACCATATTACCCTTAATGAGAGGGGCGGCCTTGGTGTGTTGGAAGACAATATGAATTGTCCAAAATGCCCCTTAGGCTAAGTGACCGAAATGCCCTTAGTAAAGGCACCAAAACCGTGAACCAACAAAGGTGGTCCAAATTCGAGAGTCCTTAAGTCTTCTAGGCTCCAATCAATCTTCCACACTTGGGTTTGGTCAATGGTAGGCTAAAAACATCCCCTCCAAGTATGATCCCATGCCCTCCATGTGACCAAAGCTTGATTCTTCACATTGTGACTTCGAATGATGTCGCCAAAAGCTAAGGCGGTCATTATTCTTATATCAAAAAGGAAAATTGACTTCTTGGGAGGAACACCTACCATTGATTGAGTTTGCATATAACCGTGTCATACACTCAAGTACGGGAATGACTCCCTTTGAGTGCATATATGGCCTCAACCCCCTTACCCCTTTGGATTTAACTCCTTTGCCTAGTGATGTTATGATTAGCTTAGATGGAAGCAAGCGGGCAGATTTGATGAAGAAGTTACATGAGAAGGTGCGGCTTCGACTTGAGAAGAAAAATCAAGACATTGCAAGGAGAGTCAACAAGGGGAGAAAGAAACTCATTCTTGAACCGGGAGATTGGGTGTGGGTTCACCTTAGAAAGGATAGGTTTCCATCTCAAAGAAAGTCCAAATTGATGCCAAGAGGTGATGGTCCATTCCAAGTACTTGAACGGATCAATGATAATGCCTACATGATTGACCTTCCCCCGGAATACCAAGTGCACAACACTTTCAACGTGTGTGATCTTTCTCTAGTGGATGCGGTTGAGGATGACTAAATGCTGAATTTGAGGTCAAATTCCTCTCAAGATGGAGAGGATGATATGGGTGTACAAAGCTGTCCAATACGTTCTCGACCATTCACACGAAGCCAAGCTCGGGAGTTACAAAAACTACAATCCATGTTCATGCAAATGGCTGCGTGTGAGTTGGTACTTGATCCGCCAAAGAGCTTCAACATTTTTAAGTGTGAAAATGAGCCTTGAAGTGTAATAAATTACACTCTAAGGGCACCCCATGACTGAAGGGTAGGAAGGTCATTTGTCCTTCATTTTGTGTGTAATATAAATAGATGCTATTAGGGTTATTTTCAGCACTTAGTTCATTCTTCATATTTCACAACAACAAGTCTTGTAACATTGAATATTTCTCTCTCTCTTGTTCTTGAGAGTAGAACCTGAAATCTGTCCAACAAGTGTAGTTACACTTGTGTTCATTCTTGTCTAGAAACTTGAGATCTTGAGGTTCATGAGTTCCTCTTGGTCTAAGTAAGAACTTGGTACTGAAATCTTTTGGTCTAAGGGTCCTATCTTCAAGTTAGGGTTCATAGATTCTAAGATATCTTTGTGTCAAGTTACTATCTTTCATTTTGTACTCTTGAAACTTTGTAGTAACTTAGTGAAGCCGTGTGGGGCTGATTTTCGATTCACTATAGTTACTACCATTTGCTGTTCTTGTTGTTAACATTGTACTCTTTGTAATCTATCATCTTGTGTTGTTGAACCATTGTTTAATGTTATTGTTATCTTCTTGTTCTCCTTGTGTAGCTACTGTTTTGGTGTTGGTATTCCTTCAAAATTTCGTGATTGTTGTTGTCTTCACATATTGGAGCTGTTATCTTCAAGCTCTCGGAATTGTAGTGTGTTTGGACTGATTTTTGTGGCAGATTTGATACGCTCCAAGTTAGTAGTGTATCACTTGAGGTGTCGTAAGAGATAGGTTTAGGTTGCGTGTGATATTAAAGGTCCAAAAGTGGAATAAGCTTTTGGGTTGTTCATATTACCACTTCATTGGTCTATCTATCTATCTTTTATCTTTTTGTTTTTTGTATGTTTGTAGTAGACTATTTTTGTATCTTGTTGAATCCGAAAGTTGTGTTCTTGTGTTCATCTTGTTCATCACGTGTTGTTGCTGTTTTTTACTGTGTTTTACTCTTGATATCACTTCCTTTCTTGTTCTCCTTGCGAATCCGAGAGAGGTCATCAAAAGGGTCCATAGTTCTTGAACGAGTTGGACTGATTTTGGTGTTTGTGTTGTTGCGTTCTTGGGGAGTTTGGTATCAATCATCCCTTGAGTTCTCAATAACAACACATCCACAATTCTTTCTTAAAGTCATACATAAGGAGAAAAAAATGGGCAGTCACCTTACCTTAATTTTGCAACTTATTCTTTTAATTTGAACTCCTCAAAAATTTCAACTTTCACTTCCCTTCACACTTTTAACCAAAGAAGAAAAGAAATCTCTTAATAACAAAGAAAAAGTGAACAAGTAGCTTGTTCCATATTCTGTCATGAATCAATAATTAATCACTTATATCATGTTTTCCTAATCTTCCTTGAGATAATTAAGATAAACCATAAGTGTTTTCACTTACCTTGTGATTGCCTAAAGGAAGGCTAAAACACGAAATTGACACTAAATAGCTAAAAATCAGCAAGCACACAAAGGGAAAACAACACACATAGAAGAAAAGAGATGAATAAAGTAAAGATAGTAGAGAGACCCTCACTTTCACCAATGCATATCACTAGAAGGTTTATCAAAACCTTCAAACACACCACACCAATTGATACGGGACAAACAAGATGATACACTACTAACTTGGAGCGTATCAAATCTGCCACAAAATCAGTCCAAACACACTACAATTCCGAGAGCTTGAAGATAACAACTCCAATATGTGAAGACAACAACAATCACGAAATTTTGAAGAAATACCAACACCAAAACAGTAGCTACACAAGGAGAACAAGAAGATAACAATAACATTAAACAATGGTTCAACAACACAAGATGATAGATTACAAAGAGTACAATGTTAACAACAAGAACAACAAATGGTAGTAACTATAGTGAATCGAAAATCAGCCCCACACGGCTTCACTAAGTTACTACAAAGTTTCAAGAGTACAAAATGAAAGATAGTAACTTGACACAAAGATATCTTAGAATCTATGAACCCTAACTTAAAGATAGGACCCTAAGACCAAAAGATTTCAGTACCAAGTTCTTACTTAGACCAAGAGGAACTCATGAACCTCAAGATCTCAAGTTTCTAGCCAAGAAACAACACAAGTGTAACTACACTTGTTGGACAGATTTCAGGTTCTACTCTCAAGAACAAGAGAGAGAGAAATATTCAATGTTACAAGACTTGTTGTTGTGAAATATGAAGAATGAACTAAGTGCTGAAAATAACCCTAATAGCATCTATTTATATTACACACAAAATGAAGGAAAAATGACCTTCCTACCCTTCAGTCATGGGGTGCCCTTAGAGTGTAGTTTATTACACTTCAAGGTTCATTTTCACACTTAAAAACGTTGAAGCTCTTTGGCGGATCAAGTACCAACTCACACGCAGCCATTTGCATGAATATGGCTTGTAGTTTTTGTAACTCCCGAGCTTGGCTTCGTGTGAATGGTCGAGAACGTATTGGACAACTTTGTACACCCGTATCATCCTCTCCATCTTGAGAGGAATTTGACCTCAAATTCAGCATTTGGTCATCCTCAACCGCATCCACTAGAGAAAGATCACACACGTTGAAAGTGTTGTGCACTTGGTATTCCGGGGGAAGGTCAATCTTGTAGGCATTATCATTGATCCGCTCAAGTACTTGGAATGGACCATCGCCTCTTGGCATCAATTTGGAATTTCTTTGAGACGTAAACCTATCCTTTCTAAGGTGAACCCACACCCAATCTCCCGGTTCAAGAATGAGTTTCTTTCTCCCCTTGTTGACTCTCCTTGCAATGTCTTGATTTTTCTTCTCAAGTCGAAGTCCCACCTTCTCATGTAACTTTTTCATCGAATCAGCCCGCTTGCTTCCATCTAAGCTAATCATAACATCACTAGGCAAAGGAGTTAAATCCAAAGGGGTAAGGGGGTTGAGGCCATATATGCACTCAAAGGGAGTCATTCCCGTACTTGAGTGTATGACACGGTTATATGCAAACTCAATCAATGGTAAGTGTTCCTCCCAAGAAGTCAATTTTCCTTTTACCATGGAACGTAGCATAGCACCCAAAGTCCTATTTACTACTTCCGTTTGACCATCAGTTTGTGGGTGGCAAGATGTAGAGAATAACAACTTGGTTCCAAGCCTACCCCACATGGATTTCCAAAAGTGACTTAGGAACTTAGAGTCCCTATCACTCATAATGGTCCTCGGAACACCATGCAACTTGACAACATTATCAACAAACAAAGAGGCCACACTAGGTGCATCATCACATTTAAAGCAAGGAATAAAGTGTGCCATCTTAGAAAACCGATCGACCACAACAAAGATACTGTCCCGACCTCGTCTAGTCCTAGGCAACCCTAACACAAAATCCATAGATATGTCAAGCCAAGGGCGTAAAGGAGTGGGCAGCGGGGTGTACAACCCATGAGGTAGGAGCCGCGATTTGGCTCCTTTGCAATCTATGCATTGGCCACAAATCGTGGCCACATCCTTGTGCATTTTGGCCAATAGAATTGCTCCTCCAATATTCCAAGGGTGATACAAGATCAAACCAACAACACCAAGAGCTACAAGTAGGTTCGGATTTCAGTCCAACAACACAAGAATAACAAGTTCCATTTTCAGTTTTCAGCACACAACAAGAGAGCAAATAGATGAACAAGAATGCTAGTGAATCGAAAGTAGCCCCACACGGCTTCACTAGTCTTTAAAGATAACAAAATTAACAACAACAACAATAACAAGATAAAGAAAAGATAGATAACTTGACATATAACATTCAAGATACTAAGAACCCTAACATCAAGAGAGGACCCTAAGTCTAGAGAATGTAAACACCAAGTTCTTACAAGGACCAAGAGGCACTCAAAGACCCAAAAACCCTTGTTTCTAGCCAAAGATACAACACAAGTATTCCTCTACTTGTGAGATGTTGGAGGCGGCTCCAAGAGTGGAAGAGAGAGGAAATGTTGTGATATTTTAGGTTACAAAATCAGATTTCAAAAACTATCTAATAACTCTCTCACATCTTCTATTTATACTACAAAAGGAAAGGGGTAAAATGACTCATCCGCCCTTGCTTCTTGTGCCAACCTTGGAGAGTAGTTTATTACACATTAGGACCCCTCTTCACACATAAAAACGTTTAAGTCCTTGGTTGGTTCAATCACCAACTCACACACGGCCATTTGCATGAACAAAGCTTGGAGTTTTTGTAATTCCCGAGCTTGGCTTCGTGTGAAAGGCCGTGTGGCTGTCCTAACCGTATCATCCTCTCCATCTTGAGAGGAATTTGGCCTCAAATTCAGCATTTGGTCATCTTCAACCGCATCCACGAGGGAGAGATCACCAACGTTGAAAGTGTTGTGCACTTGATATTCCGGTGGAAGGTCAATCTTGTAGGCGTTGTCATTGATCCTCTCAAGTACTTGGAAAGGACCATCACCCCTTGGCAGCAATTTGGACTTCCTATGAGCTGGAAACCGGTCTTTTCGAAGATGCACCCACACCCAATCTCCGGGTTCAAGCACAAGCCTTCTTCTCCCTTTTTTGCCCTTTTGGCAATCTCTTGATTCTTCTTTTCAAGCTTGATCCGCACCGTCTCATGCATTTTCTTCATTGCCTCGGCTCTTTTGTTTCCATCTAAGCTGGTCATGAGATCACTAGACAAAGGAGTGAGATCTAAAGGGGTAAGGGGATTCAGGCCGTAAACACATTCAAAGGGAGTCATTCCCGTGCTCGAATGTATTACCCGGTTGTAGGCAAATTCCACTAAGGGTAGGTGATCTTCCCATGAAGTCAGTTTACCTTTAACCATAGAACGTAGCATAGACCCTAAGGTTCTATTTACTACCTCCGTTTGGCCATCGGTTTGTGGGTGGCAAGACGTGGAGAAAAGTAACTTCGTTCCAAGCCTACCCCACATGGACTTCCAAAAGAGACTTAGGAACTTGGAGTCCCTATCGCTCACAATAGTCCTCGGTACCCCCGTGAAGCTTGACAACATGTTCAACAAATAATGAAGCTACACTACTAGCATCCTCGGTTTTAGTACATGGAATAAAATGAGCCATTTTAGAGAATCTATCAACAATAACAAAAATGCTATCTCGGCCCTTTCTAGTCCTTGGCAGCCCCAAAACAAAATCCATCGAGATGTCCAACCAAGGCCTAAGGGGAGTAGGGAGTGGGGTGTATAATCCTTGGGGTAAGAGACGAGATTTCGCACTCCGGCAGGCCACGCATTGACTACAAATTTTAGTGACGTCTTTGCGCATTTTGGGCCAATAGAAGTTCTCCTCTAAGATTCCGAGGGTCTTGTCTACCCCAAAGTGACCCATGAGGCCTCCGTCATGGGCCTCCCTTACAAATAATTCCCTCCAAGAACTAGAAGGAACACACAACCTCCTCCCTTTGAACAAATACCCATCGAACCGAGAGTAGGAGGAATGGTTATTCTCCTTGAGCCAACGGTCCCTTCCCCACTCTTCGCATTCCCTAAAAATAGGAGCAAAGGTAGGATCCTCGGGATACAACAGCCGCAAGCTCTCAAAACCCATCAATTTCGAAGACAAGGTAGCAACAAGCACATGCTTCCTAGACAAGGCATCGGCAACAACATTTTCCTTTCCCCTTTTGTAATGAATTACATAAGGGAAAGTCTCGATGAACTCAATCCACTTAGCATGACGCCTATTCAACTTGTCTTGGCTCTTAAGGTGTTTCAACGACTCATGATCCGTTCGTATCACAAACTCCTTAGGCCACAAATAATGTTGCCAATTTCCCAAAGCTCTAACAAGGGCGTACAACTCCAAATCATAAGTTGAGTAATTAAGAGTTGCCCCTTTGAGCTTTTCACTGAAATAAGCAACGGGCTTACCTTCTTGCATCAAAACAGCCCCGATACCAACTTTACTAGCATCACACTCTATTTCAAACATCTTATCAAAATCGGGCAATTGCAATAAAGGCGCCGAGATGAGCGTAGCTTTCAAGGCCTCAAAAGCCCTAGCTTGCTCATCACCCCATTTAAAGGGTCCGTCCTTTCTAATTACCTCGGTCAAGGGGGCTGCTATGGAACTAAATCCTTTGACAAACCTCCTATAAAAGCTTGCCAACCCGTGGAAACTTCGGATTTCTCCAATAGTTTTAGGGGTCGGCCAACTTCGGATAGAGTCTATCTTGGAATCGTCCACTTCCACACCCCGTGAGCTCACGACAAAACCCAAGAATATACCTTTATCAACACCAAAAGAACACTTCTCCATGTTGGCATACAGCTTCTCCTTTCGGAGCACATCAAACACACATCTCAAATGCATTACATGATCATTAATAGATTTACTATACACCAATACATCATCAAAGTAAACCACCACAAACTTTCCAATATAAGGCTTCATTACATGATTCATTAGCCTCATAAATGTGCTAGGAGCATTGGTAAGGCCGAAGGGCATGACCAGCCACTCATATAGACCGAATTTGGTCTTGAATGCGGTCTTCCACTCATCACCGGGTTGCATGCGAATTTGGTGATAGCCGCTCCTAAGGTCTGATGGCAGATGGCCAGTCATCTCAGGTTTGGAAAGGATGACACCCAAAGGGGGTGTGGGTCCATCTCGAGTTGGCCTTGGTGGGGGTGTGTGATCGGGTTCGTGACCCTTTGGTTCAGGGCCTTTAAAGGGTGGGATGCGCCTTCCTCTACCAGCTATAGCTTTTAGAGCAGTTGGTTAGTGGCTCACCCTTAAGGTTTGGTATCAGAGCCAGGTCACGGGTTCGAATCCCGCTTACACCATGCGCAGGTTCGAGGGCGAACCTTTCCCTAAGAAAGGGGGGATGATGGCAGATGGCCAGTCATCTCAGGTTTGGAAAGGATGACACCCAAAGAGGGTGTGGGTCCATCTCGAGTTGGCCTTGGTGGGGGTGTGTGATCGGGTTCGTGACCCTTTGGTTCAGGGCCTTTAAAGGGTGGGATGCGCCTTCATCTACCAGCTATAGCTTTTAGAGCAGTTGGTTAGTGGCTCACCCTTAAGGTTTGGTATCAGAGCTAGGTCACGGGTTCGAATCCCGCTTACACCATGCGCAGGTTCGAGGGCGAACCTTTCCCTAAGAAAGGGGGGATGATGGCAGATGGCCAGTCATCTCAGGTTTGGAAAGGATGACACCCAAAGGGGGTGTGGGTCCATCTCGAGTTGGCCTTGGTGGGGGTGTGTGATCGGGTTCGTGACCCTTTGGTTCAGGGCCTTTAAAGGGTGGGATGCGCCTTCCTCTACCAGCTATAGCTTTTAGAGCAGTTGGTTAGTGGCTCACCCTTAAGGTTTGGTATCAAAGCCAGGTCACGGGTTCGAATCCCGCTTACACCATGCGCAGGTTCGAGGGCGAACCTTTCCCTAAGAAAGGGGGGATGATGGCAGATGGCCAGTCATCTCAGGTTTGGAAAGGATGACACCCAAAGAGGGTGTGGGTCCATCTCGAGTTGGCCTTGGTGGGGGTGTGTGATCGGGTTCGTGACCCTTTGGTTCAGGGCCTTTAAAGGGTGGGATGCGCCTTCCTCTACCAGCTATAGCTTTTAGAGCAGTTGGTTAGTGGCTCACCCTTAAGGTTTGGTATCAGAGCTAGGTCACGGGTTCGAATCCCGCTTACACCATGCGCAGGTTCGAGGGCGAACCTTTCCCTAAGAAAGGGGGGATGATGGCAGATGGCCAGTCATCTCAGGTTTGGAAAGGATGACACCCAAAGGGGGTGTGGGTCCATCTCGAGTTGGCCTTGGTGGGGGTGTGTGATCGGGTTCGTGACCCTTTGGTTCAGGGCCTTTAAAGGGTGGGATGCGCCTTCCTCTACCAGCTATAGCTTTTAGAGCAGTTGGTTAGTGGCTCACCCTTAAGGTTTGGTAACCTTAAGGGTGAGCCACTAACCAACTGCTCTAAAAGCTATAGCTGGTAGAGGAAGGCGCATCCCACCCTTTAAAGGCCCTGAACCAAAGGGTCACGAACCCGATCACACACCCCCACCAAGGCCAACTCGAGATGGACCCACACCCCCTTTGGGTGTCATCCTTTCCAAACCTGAGATGACTGGCCATCTGCCATCATCCCCCCTTTCTTAGGGAAAGGTTCGCCCTCGAACCTGCGCATGGTGTAAGCGGGATTCGAACCCGTGACCTAGCTCTGATACCAAACCTTAAGGGTGAGCCACTAACCAACTGCTCTAAAAGCTATAGCTGGTAGAGGAAGGCGCATCCCACCCTTTAAAGGCCCTGAACCAAAGGGTCACGAACCCGATCACACACCCCCACCAAGGCCAACTCGAGATGGACCCACACCCCCTTTGGGTGTCATCCTTTCCAAACCTGAGATGACTGGCCATCTGCCATCATCAACCTTAAGGGTGAGCCACTAACCAACTGCTCTAAAAGCTATAGCTGGTAGAGGAAGGCGCATCCCACCCTTTAAAGGCCCTGAACCAAAGGGTCACGAACCCGATCACACACCCCCACCAAGGCCAACTCGAGATGGACCCACACCCTCTTTGGGTGTCATCCTTTCCAAACCTGAGATGACTGGCCATCTGCCATCATCCCCCCTTTCTTAGGGAAAGGTTCGCCCTCGAACCTGCGCATGGTGTAAGCGGGATTCGAACCCGTGACCTGGCTCTGATACCAAACCTTAAGGGTGAGCCACTAACCAACTGCTCTAAAAGCTATAGCTGGTAGAGGAAGGCGCATCCCACCCTTTAAAGGCCCTGAACCAAAGGGTCACGAACCCGATCACACACCCCCACCAAGGCCAACTCGAGATGGACCCACACCCCCTTTGGGTGTCATCCTTTCCAAACCTGAGATGACTGGCCATCTGCCATCATCCCCCCTTTCTTAGGGAAAGGTTCGCCCTCGAACCTGCGCATGGTGTAAGCGGGATTCGAACCCGTGACCTAGCTCTGATACCAAACCTTAAGGGTGAGCCACTAACCAACTGCTCTAAAAGCTATAGCTGGTAGAGGAAGGCGCATCCCACCCTTTAAAGGCCCTGAACCAAAGGGTCACGAACCCGATCACACACCCCCACCAAGGCCAACTCGAGATGGACCCACACCCCCTTTGGGTGTCATCCTTTCCAAACCTGAGATGACTGGCCATCTGCCATCATCCCCCCTTTCTTAGGGAAAGGTTCGCCCTCGAACCTGCGCATGGTGTAAGCGGGATTCGAACCCGTGACCTAGCTCTGATACCAAACCTTAAGGGTGAGCCACTAACCAACTGCTCTAAAAGCTATAGCTGGTAGAGGAAGGCGCATCCCACCCTTTAAAGGCCCTGAACCAAAGGGTCACGAACCCGATCACACACCCCCACCAAGGCCAACTCGAGATGGACCCACACCCTCTTTGGGTGTCATCCTTTCCAAACCTGAGATGACTGGCCATCTGCCATCATCCCCCCTTTCTTAGGGAAAGGTTCGCCCTCGAACCTGCGCATGGTGTAAGCGGGATTCGAACCCGTGACCTGGCTCTGATACCAAACCTTAAGGGTGAGCCACTAACCAACTGCTCTAAAAGCTATAGCTGGTAGAGGAAGGCGCATCCCACCCTTTAAAGGCCCTGAACCAAAGGGTCACGAACCCGATCACACACCCCCACCAAGGCCAACTCGAGATGGACCCACACCCCCTTTGGGTGTCATCCTTTCCAAACCTGAGATGACTGGCCATCTGCCATCAAGGTCCACTTTAGAAAACAAACAAGATCCGTGGAGCTCATCTAACATATCATCTAGTCTAGGAATTGGATGACGATACCTTATAGTGATTTTGTTGATGGCTCTACAATCGACGCACATGCGCCAAGTTCCGTCCTTCTTTGGTACCAAAAGCACCGGAACAGCACACGGACTCATGCTTTCCTTGATGTATCCCTTGTTGAGAAGCTCCTCAACTTGCCTCTCAAGCTCCTTAGTGTCCATGGGATTGCTCCTATAGGCCGGTTTGTTTGGAAGTTGTGAACCCGGCACCAAATCAATTTGGTGCTCAATTCCCCGAAGTGGGGGCAATCCTTGCGGAAGTTCTTGAGGAAATACATCTTCATACTCCTGCAACGCACAAGAAATCAAAGGGGAAATGGAAGAATTAGTGGGGTTAGTATTAAAACAATGGGCCAACAGTAACATCGGCTTGTTTTCATCATGGTCCACGAAGAGTTCTTTCCTCCTAGCCAACATCACTACGTTTTCCATCTCCTTTGTGGTTGGGACAGATTCGGATGGCCCTACTTCCTCACCTACGGCATCCCCCCCCTTTTCTCCTTTCCCGGTTTCCTTTCCCTTTCCTTTTAACTCTCTCATCTTTTGATGCCACTCATGTACTTGGGAGGGTGAAAGAGGGTGAAGTGTGACCTTTCGGCCATCCTTCTCAAGCGTATACCGGTTGGACCTCCCATCGTGTTTAGTAGACCTATCATATTGCCATGGTCTACCTAACAACAAGTGACATGCTTGCATTGGGATCACGTCACAAAGCACTTCATCGTGGTAGTTTCCTACCTTAAACCGAATCACACATTGCCTTGCGACCCTTAATTCACCACAATCGTTCAACCATTGTAGCTTGTAAGGACTAGTGTGTGGTGTAGTTGGCAGCTTCAAGAAATTTACCATAGCTTGGCTCGCAACATTCGTACAACTACCACTATCAATCACCAAGGTGCACACACTCCCCTTTACAAGACACTTAGTATGGAATAGATTTTCCCTTTGACTCGGGTCATCTATCGCCTTACTAATCATGACACGCCTAACCACAAAGTTAGGAACCACACACTCCCCTTCTTGTGGATAGGCATCTTCACTACCATCTAATTCATCATCATTCGGCCCATTTTCAGCTTCCTCTCCATCTTGAGGCTCGGCCTCATCCTCCCCCCTTTCGGAAACCACCTCCTCACCAAGGTAGTACACTTTCCCTTCTCGTAGGATCACATTGCGCCGGTTAGGACATTCATTGGCCTTATGCCCCCAACCTTGGCACTTGAAGCATTGGAATCCCTTTGGGTTGGGATATTTGTGAGCCTCCGGTTTCGGAGGGAATTTAGGGACTGTTTTGGACTCGTAGTGGACTGTTTTGGACTCGGGCAGCTTCGTAGGGGCGGGTTGGTCCTTGTTTTTGGGCCAACCCGAGGGAGCTTGTACCCTTGCCTTGAAGGATGATCTCTCCTTAAGTTCCCTTTCAATCTCTAGGGCCGCTTGGAATATACCGTCGATGGTTTCAAACCGATGAAGGGTCAAATGAGTGGAGATCTCTTTGTTCAACCCACACTTGAACCGGATGATGTCATGACTGATTTGCTCCCCACGATGATCAAGTTTCAACATGAGTTGTTGGAACTCGTCAAAATAGGCCATCACACTCTTGCCCCCTTGCCGCAAGCCATATAACCTAGCAAGCAACTCATGACGATATCTCTCGGGAAGGTATCGTTGTCTCATCAAATACCTCAACCGAAACCAAGGTGGTGGCTGCCCATCGACTAATTCATTACCAAATCGTTTAACATACTCCCACCAAGTGTTAGCATAGCCCTCGAGGTGAGCTATAGCGTAGCAACTCTTCTTTTCGTCCGAGATGTCATTAACTTGGAAAACTTTGTCACAAGCCGATTCCCAAGTTAAGTAGGCCTCGGGATCACTTTCACCCTTAAAGATGGGTAGGCTCAACTTGATGGTGTTGATGCCTACGTCTCTCTCTTGGTGTCGGTTTCCCCTATCTCCATACCCCCGGTATCTCCTAGGTTCTCCTCGACCCCCTCTTAACTCCTCCTCCCTCATATAAGCATCATCAAAGGCTCCATCTCCTTCATACTCCCCTCTACCGTATCCTTCAAAGTGGGCTGGTCGGCCTTGGCCGTTTTGAGTCGGAGGATTTGGAATTTGCGGTCTTTGGGTTAATGGAGCTTGGAATGGAAGGTTCGGATTTAGTGGAGGTACTTGTCGTCCAAATCCCTCTTGTGGAATTGGAGGGGCTTGGAAATGTAGTGGTCTAGTGGAGTCTCGGTTTGGAGGAAAATAGGTAGTTTGACTTGCGGTATTTAGTGGAGCTTGGGGTGCATTTAGCATTTGGTGGACTGTTTCGGGGGTGATGGTTGCGGAGGAGGTCCTATCATGACCATTGGTAGATACGTGTAGAGGAGTAGAAGGACGAGAGTTCCTTTGACTCTCCACTTGTTCTAATCTCCCACTAATAGTCGACACTTCCCCCTTTATGGCTGCCAAGTCCCCTCTCACGGCCCCAAATTCAGAATTCAACCTTTCAAGTGTCCGGGTAACGGCCTCAAGAGTGACCCTCATAGAATCAAGGGCATTAGTATCCGCATTATGAGACGTAGCTCCTTCCATTGTCAAGATATTATCCGCTTTAGTTCACCACAAGTTCGTGTTCCACAAGTGTTGTATAATTGGCTAGTAACCGTGAAATTTTCAAGGTATGAGTGAGCTCTTATCCGGAATGGATTCTTGTTTGAAGACTCAAAGAATTCTTGCCGGACTAGAATCAAAAATCAGCAACTCATTCAAACGAATAAAAGCACTCAAATAATCGTTGACACGAACAAACGGTTCAAGGAACTAGTTGACAACCTAGTAGGAATGTACTAGTTTGTTAATTAGTTCTAGGACCAATTAAGGGAAACCAAGGATCAACAATTTGCAACCAAAGAATATCCTAAGTTGAGCTTATAGTGACGTGGCAGCATGCAATGGTTCCACCCGTTCCTCTTATCTTTTTTTTTGTTTTTTTTTTGTTTTGTGTTAATATTCACACAACTTGTTATAGTTTGCAAAATGTTTTGGTGGGAAAAATAAAATCTTGTAGTCTTCAACCTTTTCAAACTCAAGAAAGTGGTGTTTGGTTGACCAATCCCACAAAACAAGGCTCCTTGAATTAGGGAAAAGTGATTGACAAGACTAGAGGGTGAGGGGTGCAAGTCTTTCACAACAACTTTATAACTTGTCTTACAACTTGAGCACACAACAAGATGAACAAGATGAACAAGTTCAAAAGATGAACACCTCAACAAACTTCATCAACTTCTTTAGCACATAACACATAACCACCGATTTTTTTTTCTTTTGCTCATCAACAACATACAACCTTCGGCCACTTCAAGTCACTACTCAATGTTCAAGTTTTCAAGCTCAACTTTCGGACCTAGACACCTTAGTGTCGGTGAGAAAGAAACCAACACTAGAAACTCACTAAACAAGCAAAATAACGCCTAGGTCTAGACATGCAACATCATTCTCGGGTTTCAACCTTTAATGGACAGATTTTTCAGAACTTCCCTTTGGTATTGCTTGTTTAGACCGTGAACTAGCCCAAGATGGGTTATGTTGGAACACAACCGGTCTTGCTTTGATACCAAATGATACAAGATCAAACCAACAACACCAAGAGCTACAAGTAGGTTCGGATTTCAGTCCAACAACACAAGAATAACAAGTTCCATTTTCAGTTTTCAGCACACAACAAGAGAGCAAATAGATGAACAAGAATGCTAGTGAATCGAAAGTAGCCCCACACGGCTTCACTAGTCTTTAAAGATAACAAAATTAACAACAACAACAACAACAAGATAAAGAAAAGATAGATAACTTGACATATAACATTCAAGATACTAAGAACCCTAACATCAAGAGAGGACCCTAAGTCTAGAGAATGTAAACACCAAGTTCTTACAAGGACCAAGAGGCACTCAAAGACCCAAAAACCCTTGTTTCTAGCCAAAGATACAACACAAGTATTCCTCTACTTGTGAGATGATGGAGGCGGCTCCAAGAGTGGAAGAGAGAGGAAATGTTGTGATATTTTAGGTTACAAAATCAGATTTCAAAAACTATCTAATAACTCTCTCACATCTTCTATTTATACTACAAAAGGAAAGGGGTAAAATGACTCATCCGCCCTTGCTTCTTGTGCCAACCTTGGAGAGTAGTTTATTACACATTAGGACCCCTCTTCACACATAAAAACGTTTAAGTCCTTGGTTGGTTCAATCACCAACTCACACACGGCCATTTGCATGAACAAAGCTTGGAGTTTTTGTAATTCCCGAGCTTGGCTTCGTGTGAAAGGCCGTGTGGCTGTCCTAACCGTATCAAAGGGTCTTTTCGATCCCAAAGTGACCCATTAGACCGCCATTGTGTGCTTCTGATACAAAATCAAACCAACAACACCAAGAGCTTCAAGTAGGCTCGGATTTCAGTCCAACAACACAAGAACAACAAGTTTAAGTTTCGGTTTTTCAGTCCAACAACACAAGAACAACAAGATAGATAACAATTCTAGTGAATCGAAAAGAGCCCCACACGGCTTCACTAGACTTTAAGATAACAAAATCAACAACAACAACAAGATAAAGAAAGATAGATAACTTGACATATAACATTCAAGAAACTAAGAACCCTAACATCAAGAGAGGACCCTAAGTCTAATGAATATAAACACCAAGTTCTTACGAGGACCAAGAGGCACTCAACGACCTCAAAACCCTTGTTTCTAGCCAAAGAGACAACACAAGTATCCCTCTACTTGTGAGATAATAGGGGCGGCTTCTAAGAGTGGAAGAGAGAGCCGAAATATTTAGTATCTTTAGGTTACAAAATCAGCTTTCAAAAACTAAGGGATAACTCTCTAACATGTTCTATTTATACTACAAACAAAAGGGGTAAAATGACCCATCCGCCCTTGCTTCTTGTGCCAACCTTGAAGAGTAGTTTATTACACATTAAGACCTCTTTTCACACATAAAAACGTTTAGGTCCTTGGTTGGTTCAATCACCAACTCACACACGGCCATTTGCATGAACAAAGCTTGGAGTTTTTGTAATTCCCGAGCTTGGCTTCGTGTGAAAGGCCGTGTACCTGTGGAGGCTGCCCCAACCGTATCATCCTCTCCATCTTGAGAGGAATTTGACCTCAAATTCAGCATTTGGTCATCTTCAACCGCATCCACGAGGGAGAGATCACCAACGTTGAAAGTGTTGTGCACTTGATATTCCGGTGGAAGGTCAATCTTGTAGGCGTTGTCATTGATTCTCTCAAGTACTTGGAAAGGACCATCACCCCTTGGCAGCAATTTGGACTTCCTTTGAGCTGGAAACCGATCCTTTCGAAGATGCACCCACACCCAATCTCCGGGTTCAAGCACAAGCCTTCTTCTCCCTTTGTTTACCCTTTTTGCAACCTCTTGGTTCTTCTTTTCAAGCTTGATCCGCACCGTCTCATGCATTTTCTTCATTGCCTCGGCTCTTTTATTTCCATCTAAGCTGGTCATGAGATCACTAGACAAAGGAGTGAGATCTAAAGGGGTAAGGGGATTCAGGCCGTAAACACATTCAAAGGGAGTCATTCCCGTGCTCGAATGTATCACCCGGTTGTATGCAAATTCCACCAAGGGTAGGTGATCTTCCCATGAAGTCAGTTTACCTTTAACCATAGAACGTAGCATAGACCCTAAGGTTCTATTTACTACCTCCGTTTGGCCATCGGTTTTTGGGTGGCAAGACGTGGAGAAAAGTAACTTCGTTCCAAGCCTACCCCACATGGACTTCCAAAAGAGACTTAGGAACTTGGAGTCCCTAGTCCTCGGTACCCCGTGAAGCTTTACAACATGTTCAACAAATAATGAAGCTACACTACGAGCATCCTCGGTTTTAGCACATGGAATAAAATGATCCATTTTAGAGAATCTATCAACAATAATAAAAATGCTATCTCGGCCCTTTCTAGTCCTTGGCAGCCCCAAAACAAAATCCATCGAAATGTCCAACCAAGGTCTAAGGGGAGTAGGGAGTGGGGTGTATAATCCTTGAGGTAGGAGACGAGATTTCGCACTCCGGCAGGCCACGCATTGACTACAAATTTTAGTGACGTCTTTGCGCATTTTGGGCCAATAGAAGTTCTCCTCTAAGATTCCGAGGGTCTTGTCTACCCCAAAGTGCCCCATGAGGCCTCCGTCATGGGCCTCCCTCACAAATAATTCCCTCCAAGAACTAGAAGGAACACACAACCTCCTCCCTTTGAACAAATACCCATCGAACCGAGAGTAGGAGGAATGGTCATTCTCCTTAAGCCAACGGTCCCTTCCCCACTCTTCGCATTCCCTAAAAATAGGAGCAAAGGTAGGATCCTCGGGATACAACAACCGCAAGCTCTCAAAACCCATCAATTTCGAAGACAAGGTAGCAACAAGCACATGCTTCCTAGACAAGGCATCGGCAACAACATTTTCCTTTCCCCTTTTGTAATGAATTACATAAGGGAAAGTCTCGATGAACTCAATCCACATAGCATGACGCCTATTCAACTTGTCTTGGCTCTTAAGGTGTTTCAACGACTCATGATCCGTTCGTATCACAAACTCCTTAGGCCACAAATAATGTTGCCAATTTCCCAAAGCTCTAACAAGGGCGTACAACTCCAAATCATAAGTTGAGTAATTAAGAGTTGCCCCTTTGAGCTTTTCACTGAAATAAGCAACGGGCTTACCTTCTTGCATCAAAACAGCCCCGATGCCAACCTTACTAGCATCACACTCTACTTCAAACATCTTATCAAAATCGGGAAATTGCAATAAAGGCGCCGAGATGAGCGTAGCTTTCAAGGCTTCAAAAGCCCTAGCCTGCTCATCACCCCATTTAAAGGGTTCGTCCTTTCTAATTACCTCGGTCAAGGGGGCTGCTATGGAACTAAATCCTTTGACAAACCTCCTATAAAAGCTTGCCAACCCATGGAAACTTCGGATTTCTCCAATAGTTTTAGGGGTCGGCCAACTTCGAATAGAGTCTACCTTGGAATCGTCCACTTCCACACCCCTTGAGCTCACGACAAAACCCAAGAATATAACCTTATCAACACCAAAAGAACACTTCTCCATGTTGGCATACAACTTCTCCTTTCGGAGCACATCAAACACACATCTCAAATGCATTACATGATCATCAATAGATTTACTATACACCAACACATCATCAAAGTAAACCACCACAAACTTTCCAATATAAGGCTTCATTACATGATTCATTAGCCTCATAAAGGTGCTAGGAGCATTGGTAAGGCCGAAGGGCATGACCAGCCACTCATATAGACCGAATTTGGTCTTGAATGCGGTCTTCCACTCATCACCGGGTTGCATACGAATTTGGTGATAGCCACTCCTAAGGTCCACTTTAGAAAACAAACAAGATCCGTGGAGCTCATCTAACATATCATCTAGTCTAGGGATTGGATGACGATACCTTATAGTGATTTTGTTGATGGCTCTACAATCGACGCACATGCGCCAAGTTCCGTCCTTCTTCGGTACCAAAAGCACCGGAACAGCACACGGACTCATGCTTTCCTTGATGTATCCCTTGTTGAGAAGCTCCTCAACTTGTCTTTCAAGCTCCTTAGTGTCCATGGGATTGCTCCTATAGGCCGGTTTGTTTGGAAGTTGTGAACCCGACACCAAATCAATTTGGTGCTCAATTCCCCGAAGTGGGGGTAATCCTTGCGGAAGTTCTTGAGGAAATACATCTTCATACTCCTGCAACACACAAGAAATCAAAGGGGAAATGGAAGAATTAGTGTGGTTAGTATTAAAACAATGGGCCAAAAGTAACATCGACTTGTTTTCATCATGGTCCATGAAGAGTTCTTTCCTCCTAGCCAACATCACTACGTTTTCCATCTCCCTTGTCGTTGGGACAGCCTCGGATATCCCTACTTCCTCACCTACGGCATTCCCCCCCTTTTCTCCCTTTCCGGATTCCTTCCCCTTTCCCTTCAACTCTCTCATCTTTTGATGCCACTCATTTACTTGGGAGGGTGAAAGAGGATGAAGTGTGACCTTTCGGCCATCCTTCTCAAGCGTATACCGGTTGGACCTCCCATCGTGTTTAGTAGACCTATCATATTGCCATGGTCTACCTAACAACAAGTGACATGCTTGCATTGGGATCACGTCACAAAGCACTTCATCGTGGTAGTTTCCCACCTTAAACCGAATCATACATTGCCTTGTGACCTTTAATTCACCACAATCGTTCAACCATTGTAGCTTGTAAGGACTAGTGTGTAGTGTAGTTGGTAGCTTCAAGAAATTTACCATAGCATGGCTCACAACATTTGTACAACTACCACTATCAATCACCAAGGTGCACACACTCCCCTTTACAAGACACTTAGTATGGAATAGATTTTCCCTTTGACTCGGGTCATCTATCGCCTTACTAATCATGACACGTCTAACCACAAAGTTTGGAACCACACACACCCCTTCTTGTGGATAGACATCTTTACTACCATCTACTTCATCATCATTCGGCTTATTTTCAGCTCCCTCTCCATCTTGAGGCTCGGCCTCATCCTCCCCCCTTTCGGAAACCACCTCCTCACCAAGGTAGTACACTTTCCCTTCTCGTAGGATCACATTGCGCCGGTTCGGACATTCATTGGCCTTATGCCCCCAACCTTGGCACTTGAAGCATTGGAACCCCTTTGGGTTGGGATATTTGTGAGCCTCTGGTTTCGGAGGGAATTTAGGGACTGTTTTGGACTCGGGCAGCTTCGTAGGAGCGGGTTGGTCCTTGTTTTTGGGCCAACCCGAGGGGGTTTGTACCCTTGCCTTGAAGGATGATCTCTCCTTAAGTTCCCTTTCAATCTCAAGGGCCGCTTGGAATATACCGTCAATGGTTTCAAACCGGTGAAGGGTCAAATGAGTGGAGATCTCTTTGTTCAACCCACACTTGAACCGGATGATGTCGTGACTGATTTGCTCCCCACGATGATCAAGTTTCAACATGAGTTGTTGGAACTCATCAAAATAGGCCATCACACTCTTGCCTCCTTGCCGCAAGCCATATAATCTAGCAAGCAACTCATGACGATATCTCTCGGGAAGGTATCGTTGTCTCATCAAATACCTCAACTGATACCAAGGTGGTGGCTGCCCATCAACTAATTCATTACCAAATCGTTTAACATACTCCCACCAAGTGTTAGCATAGCCCTCGAGGTGAGCTATAGCGTAGCAACTCTTCTTTTCTTCCGAGATGTCATTAACTTGGAAAACTTTGTCACAAGCCGATTCCCAAGTTAAGTAGGTCTCGGGGTCACTTTCACCCTTAAAGATGGGTAGACTCAACTTGATGGTGTTGATGCCTACGTCTCTCTCTTGGTGTCGGTTTCCCCTATCTCCATAGCCCCGGTATCTCCTAGGTTCTCCTCGACCCCCTCTTAACTCCTCCTCCCTCATATAAGCATCATCAAAGGCTCCATCTCCTTCATACTCCTCTCTACCGTATCCTTCAAAGTGGGCTGGTCGGCCTTGGCCGTTTTGATTCGGAGGGTTTGGAATTTGCGGTCTTTGGGTTAATGGAGCTTGGAATGGAGGGTTCGGATTTAGTGGAGGTACTTGGTGTCCAAATCCCTCTTGTGGAATTGGAGGGGCTTGGAAATGTAGTGGTCTAGTGGGGTCTCGGTTTGGAGGAAAATAGGTAGTTTGGCTTGCGGTATTTAGTGGAGCTTGGGGTGCATTTAGCATTTGGTGGACTGTTTCGGGGGTGATGGTTGCGGAGGAGGTCCTATCATGACCATTGGTAGATACATGTAGAGGAGTAGAAGGACGAGAGTTCCTTTGACTCTCCACTTGTTCTAATCTCCCACTAATAGTCGACACTTCCCCCTTTATTGCTGCCAAGTCCCCTCTCACGGCCCCAAATTCCGAATTCAACCTTTCAAGTGTCCGGGTAACGGCCTCAAGAGTGACCCTCATAGAATCAAGGGCATTAGTATCCACATTATGAGACCTAGATCCTTCCATTGTCAAGATATTATCCGCTTTAGTTCACCACAAGTTCGTGTTCCACAAGTGTTGTATAATTGGCTAGTAACCGTGAAATTTTTAAGGTATGAGTAAGCTCTTATCCGGAATGGATTCTTGTTTGAAGACTCAAAGAATTCTTGCCGGACTAGAGTCAAAAATCAGCAATTCATTCAAACGAATAAAAGCACTCAAATAATCGTTGACACGAACAAACGGTTCAAGGAACTAGTTGACACCCTAGTAGGAATGTACTAGTTTGTTAATTAGTTCTAGGACCAAGTAAGGGAAACCAAGGATCAACAATTAGCAACCAAAGAATATCCTAAGTTGAGCTTATAGTGACGTGGCAGCATGCAATGGTTCCACACGTTCTTCTTCTCTTTTTTTTTTTTGTGTTAATATTCACACAACTTGTTATAGTTTGCAAAGTGTTTTGGTGGGAAAAATAAAATCTTGTAGTATTTCAACCTTTTCAAACTCAAGAAAGTGAGGTTTGGTTGACTAATCCCACAAAACAAGGCTCCTTGAATTAGGGAAAAGTGATTGACAAGACTAGAAGGTGATGGGTGCAAGTCTTTCACAACAACTTTATAGCTTGTCTTACAACTTGAGCACACAACAAGATGAACAAGTTCAAAAAAATGAACACCTCAACAAACTTCATCAACTTCTTTAGCACATAAACACACAACCACCGATTTTTCTTTTGGTTATCAACAACATACAACTTTCGGCCACTTCAAGTCACTACACAATGTTCAAGTTTTCAAGCTCAACTTTTGGATCTAGACACCTTAGCGTTGGTGAGAAAGAAACCAACACTAGAAACTCACTAAACAAGCAAAATAACACCTAGATCTAAACATACAACATCATTCTTGGTTTCAACTTTTAATGGACAGATTTTCAGAATTTCTTTTTGGTGTTGTTTGTTTAAGCCGTGAACTAGCCCAAGATGGGTTATGTTGGAACACAACCGGTCTCGCTTTGATACCAAATGATACAAAATCAAACCAACAACACCAAGAGCTTCAAGTAGGCTCGGATTTCAGTCCAACAACACAAGAACAACAAGTTTAAGTTTCGTTTTTTCAGTCCAACAACACAAGAACAACAAGATAGATAACAATGCTAGTGAATCGAAAAGAGCCCCACACGGCTTCACTAGACTTTAAGATAACAAAATCAACAACAACAACAAGATAAAGAAAGATAGATAACTTGACATATAACATTCAAGAAACTAAGAACCCTAACATCAAGAGAGGACCCTAAGTCTAATGAATATAAACACCAAGTTTTTACGAGGACCAAGAGGCACTCAACGACCTCAAAACCCTTGTTTCTAGCCAAAGAGACAACACAAGTATCCCTCTACTTGTGAGATAATAGGGGCGGCTTCTAAGAGTGGAAGAGAGAGCCGAAATGTTTAGTATCTTTAGGTTACAAAATCAGCTTTCAAAAACTAAGGGATAACTCTCTAACATGTTCTATTTATACTACAAACAAAAGGGGTAAAATGACCCATCCGCCCTTGCTTCTTGTGCCAACCTTGAAGAGTAGTTTATTACACATTAAGACCTCTCTTCACACATAAAAACGTTTAGGTCCTTGGTTGGTTCAATCACCAACTCACACACGGCCATTTGCATGAACAAAGCTTGGAGTTTTTGTAATTCCCGAGCTTGGCTTCGTGTGAAAGGCCGTGTACCTGTGGAGGCTGCCCCAACCGTATCAGCTTCCCTCACAAATAACTCTCTCCAAGAACTGGAGGGTACACACAATCGTCTACCTTTAAACAAGTATCCATCAAACTTGGCATAAGGATTTGAACCCCTAGACGAATCCCACTTGTCCCTACCCATTTCTTCGCATTCCCTAAAGATAGGAGCAAAGTGAGGGTCCTCGGGATACAATTCTTTCAAACTCTCAAAACCAATTAATTTAGAAGATAATGTTGACACAAGAACATGTTTTCTAGACAAAGCATCATCGGCTACTACGTTGTCCTTACCCTTTTTGTATTGAATAACATAAGGGAAGGTTTCAAGAAACTCAATCCATTTTGCATGCCGCTTGTTAAGCTTGTCTTGTGCCCGAAGATGCTTCAAGGATTCATGGTCCGTTCGGATCACGAACTCCTTGGGCCACAAATAGTGCTGCCAAGTGGCCAAAGCTCGAATCAAGGCATACAACTCTAGATCGTACGTGGAGTAGTTTAGAGTTGCTCCTTTGAGCTTTTCACTAAAATAAGCAATGGGTTTTAAATCTTGCATCAAAACAGCCCCTATGCCCACTTTACTAGCATCGCACTCAACTTCAAATATCTTATCAAAGTTGGGTAATTGTAATAAAGGCGCGGAAACGAGCATAGCTTTCAAGGTTTCAAAAGCCTTAGCTTGCTCTTCACCCCACTTGAAGGGTTGGTCTTTTCGAATGAACGCGGTTAAAGGAGCGGCTATGGTGCTGAATCCTTTGACAAACCTTCTATAAAAACTAGCTAACCCGTGGAAGCTTCTTACTTCACTAATGGTTTATGGGGTTGGCTAATTTTTGATAGCATCTATCTTGGATTCATCCACTTCAACCCCTCTTGAACTAACAACAAAACCCAAGAAAACAACTTCATTAACACCAAAAGAGCTCTTCTCCAGATTTGCATACAACCTTTCCTTTCTAAGGACATCAAACACACATTGTAAATGCATCACATGCTCATCAATTGACTTACTATAGACCAAGACATCATCAAAGTAAACAACAACAAACTTTCCAATAAATGGCTTCATCACATGATTCATTAGCCTCATGAAAGTACTTGGAGCATTTGTTAGGCCGAATGGCATAACCATCCATTCATTGAGACCAAATTTAGTCTTGAAGGCGGTTTTCCATTCATCACCGGGTTGCATTCTTATTTGGTGATAGCCACTCCTTAAATCAATCTTGGAAAATAAACACGAACCATTCAATTCATCAAGCATATCATCTAACCTAGGGATAGGGTGATGATATTTTACCGTAATCTTATTGATGGCTCGACAGTCCACACACATACGCCATGTTCTGTCTTTCTTAGGCACCAGTAGCACAGGAACCGCGCACGGACTCATGCTCTCCTTGATATACCCTTTGTTGAGGAGTTCCTCAACTTGACGCTGCAATTCTTTGGTGTCCGTAGGGTTGCTTCTGTAAGCTGGCTTATTTGGCAATTGTGAGCCCGGCACAAAGTCAATTTGATGCTCAATTCCCCGAAGCGGGGGCAATCCTTGCGGGAGTTCTTTGGGAAATACATCTTCATAATCCTGCAACACACAAGAAATCAAAGGAGAAATAGAAGAATTAGTGGGGTTAGTATTAAAACAATGAGCCAAAAGAAGCATCGGCATGTCCACATCATAATCCAATAAGAGTTCCTTCTTTCTAGCCAACATAACCATGTTTTCTTGCCCATTTGATGTTGAGGCAGTCCCGGAAATCCCTACTGCCCCACCCACGGTTTTCCCCTCCTTTTCACCACTTTCGGGTTACTTTCCCTTCTCCTTCAACTCCCTCATCTTTTGATGTAATTCATTCACTTGTGATGGCAAAAGAGGATAAAGAGTGACCTTTCGACCATCCTTCTCAAGTGAATATCGGTTGGTCCTCCCATCATGTTTGGTAGACCTATCATATTGCCAAGGTCTACCTGACAACAAATGACATGCTTGCATTGGTATCACATCACAAAGCACTTCGTCTTGGTAGTTCCCTACCTTAAACCGTATCACACATTGCCTCATGACCTTCAATTCACCGCATTCGTTCAACCATTGCAACTTGTAAGGACTAGTATGAAGTGTAGTTGGTAATTTCAGAAAGTTCACCATAGCGACACTAACGACATTCGCACAACTACCACTATCAATCACCAAAGTGCACACATTCCCCTTTACAAGGCATTTAGTATGGAATAGATTTTCCCTTTGGCTAGGGTCGTCTATTGCCTTACTAATCATAGCGCGTCTAACTACAAAGTTTGGAATAACACACTCCCCTTCTTGTGGGTAAATAACTTCACCATCATCATCATCATCATCATCAAGTGGCCTATTTCCAGTTTCTTCTCCATCTTGAGGCTCGGCCTCATCCTCCTCTTTTTCAAGACCCACCTCCTCACCAAGGTAATACAATTTCCCTTCCCGTAGTATCACGTTGCGTCGATTTGGACATTCATTGGATTTATGTCCCCAACCTTGGCACTTGAAACATTGGAATCCTTTTGGGTTTGGATACTTGTGAACTTCTTGTTTTAGAGGAATTTTGTGGACTGTTTTGGGCTCGGGCAGCCTTGTAGTCGCGGGTTGGTCCTTGTTTTTGGGCCAACCAGAAGAGGATTGAACCACGTCCTTGCTTCTAGGCCAACCCGAGATGGATTGTCCCCTTACCTTGAGCGACGACCTCTCTTTAAGCTCCCTTTCAATCTCAAGAGCCGCTTGGAAAATACCTTCAACGGTATCAAATTTGTGAAGCATCAAATGAGTGGAGATCTCTTTGTTCAACCCACACTTGAACTGGATGATTTCATGATTGATTTGTTCCCCACGATGATCAAGCTTCAACATGAGTTGTTGAAACTCATCATAATATGCCATCACACTTTTATTGCCTTGACGTAAGTTGTATAATCTAGCAAGTAATTCATGGCGATAACTCTCGGGAAGGTACCGTTGCCTCATCAAGTACCTTAACCGAAACCAAGGTGGTGTGATACGGTTGGGGCAGCCTCCACAGGTACACGGCCTTTCACACGAAGCCAAGCTCGGGAATTACAAAAACTCCAAGCTTTGTTCATGCAAATGGCCGTGTGTGAGTTGGTGATTGAACCAACCAAGGACCTAAACGTTTTTATGTGTGAAGAGAGGTCTTAATGTGTAATAAACTACTCTCCAAGGTTGGCACAAGAAGCAAGGGCGGATGGGTCATTTTACCCCTTTTGTTTGTAGTATAAATAGAACATGTTAGAGAGTTATTCCTTAGTTTTTGAATGCTGATTTTTGTAACCTAAAAACACTAAACATTTCACTCTCTCTTCCACTCTTAGAAGCCGCCCCTATTATCTCACAAGTAGAGGGATACTTGTGTTGTCTCTTTGGCTAGAAACAAGGGTTTTGAGGTCGTTGAGTGCCTCTTGGTCCTCGTAAGAACTTGGTGTTTATATTCATTAGACTTAGGGTCCTCTCTTGATGTTAGGGTTCTTAGTTTCTTGAATGTTATATGTCAAGTTATCTATCTTTCTTTATCTTGTTGTTGTTGTTGATTTTGTTATCTTAAAGTCTAGTGAAGCCGTGTGGGGCTCTTTTCGATTCACTAGCATTGTTATCTATCTTGTTGTTCTTGTGTTGTTGGACTGAAATCCGAAACTTAAACTTGTTGTTCTTGTGTTGTTGGACTGAAATCCGAGCCTACTTGAAGCTCTTGGTGTTGTTGGTTTGATTTTGTATCATTTGGTATCAAAGCGAGACCGGTTGTGTTCCAACATAACCCATCTTGGGCTAGTTCACGGCTTAAACAAACAACACCAAAAGAAATTCTGAAAATCTGTCCATTAAAAGTTGAGACCAAGAATGATGTTTTATGTTTAGATCTAGGTGTTATTTTGCTTGTTTAGTGAGTTTCTAGTGTTGGTTTCTTTCTCACCAACACTAAGGTGTCTAGATCCAAAAGTTGAGCTTGAAAACTTGAACATGATGAAAACAAGTCGATGTTACTTTTGGCCCATTGTTTTAATACTAATCCCACTAATTCTTCCATTTCCCCTTTGATTTCTTGTGTGTTGCAGGAGTATGAAGATGTATTTCCTCAAGAACTTTCGCAAGGATTGCCCCCACTTCGGGGAATTGAGCACCAAATTGATTTGGTGCCGGGTTCACAACTTCCAAACAAACCGGCCTATAGGAGCAATCCCATGGACACTAAGGAGCTTGAAAGACAAGTTGAGGAGCATCTCAACAAGGGATACATCAAGGAAAGCATGAGTCCGTGTGCTGTTCCGGTGCTTTTGGTACCGAAGAAGGACGGAACTTGGCGCATGTGCGTCGATTGTAGAGCCATCAACAAAATCACTATAAGGTATCGACATCCAATCCCTAGACTAGATGATATGTTAGATGAGCTCCACGGATCTTGTTTGTTTTCTAAAGTGGACCTTAGGAGTGGCTATCACCAAATTCGCATGCAACCCGGTGATGAGTGGAAGACCGCATTCAAGACCAAATTCGGTCTATATGAGTGGCTGGTCATGCCCTTCGGCCTTACCAATGCTCCTAGCACCTTTATGAGGCTAATGAATCATGTAATGAAGCCTTATATTGGAAAGTTTGTGGTGGTTTACTGTCACGCCTCAAATCCTATTAGGGCAGACAGGCACCCGTAGCCGTAAAGGCCCGAGAGAACCAATTCATAACCTTATACTTCCCATGCATGTAACTGTAACAACCAAATGTTCTGACAACATAATATTATGCATCGATGAAATTAACTACACATACACTCCTAAAACTGATATGTACAGCACTTGGCCGGTAGGGCCACCATGTCTAAAATCAGGACACTACCATAACTTTACATTAGTCTACAAAGCCTCTAGAAGATACATAGACTTAGTCAGGGTCGGGACAAACCCCCGCCCTACTCTTGACTTACTGTACAATACCAAAATATATGGAGTAGACTCGGAAAGCCCCGAATCAACCTGGAGCTCACCAATAGTCCTTGAACAACCTGCGCTCCTACTAGTGAGTTGTATGAGCTGAAGTGCCTCGGCCTGCAGCATGAAATGCAGGTCCCCCGTGAGGGACGTCAGTACAAAAATATGTACTGAATATGTAAGGCAGAAAGTAGCAACACACTTGATACAAAAGCTCAATAGAAATCCAATACAAGTGTATAAGGAGTACTAGTAGGCCACCTTAATAAATACTTGTGGGACAAGGTACATTACATTCGTTCTTCATTTTACCTTCTTACTTCATAATCTTTGTAATCCATATAATGCAAATGACCAGCTGATCAGTGGTAAAAAGATAAATTAGGATCGGCCCATGCTAGGCTTACGCCCCTGAGCTGCCACCTATATAAAGATTGGGATCGGCCCATGCTAGGCTTATGCCCCTGAGCTGCCACCCACAAATAAAGGTATCGAGATCGGCCCATGCTAGGCAAGTGCCCCTGAGCTGCCACTCATCATTTTACAGATTTGCATTACTTAGTTTATTTAGCCTTTGAGATTGTTACTTTGGTGGTCATCACATTATGGTACCTTGAACCAGTAATACGCTAATAAGAGACATGTAAATAGACACTTAATGCAACAACAATGAGGTAGGGAGCTGTTGGCACACAAATAAAGTGTTTAGGAGCTGAAATAACACATGGGTCTTATTTGAACAAACGGAGAACTCCTGAAATTTTCTAGTGAAGATAGACGCGCAATTTAATAATAAGCACGTATTGAGGTGTTCTAATGCGTTAGAGAGTGGGAACAAGGTCATTGGATACATGGAGTTTAATATGCTACCATTATGTATCACTTTGTTATAAGTATGCCTTACATACCTGGTTATTTGACTCCGAAACTAGCCCGACTTGACTTCTCGCCTCTTAGATTACTTATCTACAATAGAATATATGGTAAACTAGTATTAGTAACCAATAAACACATTTGAGGTACTTAATTTCACCCAAAACAGTAACCGGGCAGCAACTATTACTCTATCAAACAAGGGTGTTATTTTAACCCTTTTTCTTCCCTCCAATTACACCCACATACCATATAGGTTCTTATAAGGTTCACCAAAACCACCTTGACTTCATTACACATTCCAAACAATACGCAAAATAGATTGGACAGCAAGCATTAGTTCGGTGGTGTATCACCACATCTTTCTTCTATAATTCATTACAAACTCATCACACCTTTATCCAACTTCAACCTGGCAGCCCATAATATACACATACAAAACAGTCCACAAAACAGTCCCAAACCACTTTTATTATAGCAATCAATTATTGAACTCTTCATCTCTTGAGTTCTCAATAACAAGACATCCATAATCCCCTCTCAAATCCATATATAAGAAAAATAAAATGGGGCAGTCACCTTACCTCAATTCAGCAACTTATTCTTTTAACCGAACTCTTCAAGAGCTTGAACTTTCCTTAACACTTAAACCAAAGAAGAAGAAAAAAAGTTCCTCAATAACAAGGAAACATGAACAAACAGCTTGTTCTATAATCAGCCATATACTTATAGTCAAACACTTATAACTTGTTTCCCCAATCTCCCATGAGATAATTAAACAAAACCTTAAGTGTTTTTCACTTACCTTGGGCTGCAAAGGGGAGGGTTTCTTCAAGAACCCTAGAAGGAAAAATAGGGCTGCTGCTCTTGTTGTTTTTGAGAGAGTAGAGAGATTTGTTGAAATATACTCCTTTTTTGTGACTTCAAAGTGAAGTAAAATGACCAGCAACTTGGCCTTTTAAAGGCCCTATCTTGTCCACCTCCTTAGCTGCATTTTGGACCATAAAATTGGTCAAATTGGTCCAAGTAGGTGATGCACCTACTTAAGGGTCCAAGCAGCTGGAACTTCAAAGTAGGTGATGCACCTACTTGCATAATTTCTTGTTGGGCTCAATTATATTTGGGCCTTGGCAGATTGGTGTGTTGGATCACTTACCCATTTTCTTTCTTTTTTTTGTTCAATTTGGCCCAAATGAGTATATTAGCATAGACCCAAATCTGATCCATAGCCATGGGTCCATTAATTTGGTTCAAACAACTTAAGTAGGTGACTCACCTACTAGCTTAAATAAGTCAAGCAAGCACCTCAATATTTTGCTCCATTTTCAGCTTCTAATCCCTTTAGTCTAACCTTCAACTTATACATACTTGGTCACTTTAAACTTTAGATTCAAATACTAGCTTACGATTCCAAGTTTAAATAGTTATCTTAACGTTAACTTAGTCGCACCACACTAAACTATACGGGCAGCTTCTATAATTCCATCTACACCATTAATAATTGCATAACAAATCTCATCCGTTACCTATACCATATGACCATACCAGGTTCCATATAATTAGAATAAGTACAAGCAAGATACGGGATGTTACATCCTTCCCCCCTTAGAAACATTCGTCCTCGAATGTTAGCATAACTGTCCAACCAAAGCAAGTTCAAGACTAAGTTAATATCCTTATTACCATATAGTACCTATATATTTTACTCTTACTTGTTATTGTTCCAATTCAGCATCTTGGACTTTTTCTTCGTCTTTGAACAAATGGGGGTACTTGGATTTCATCGCTTCTTCAGCTTCCCACGTGATCTCTTCTACTTGTTGGTTCCTCCAAAGCACTTTTACAGAAGCTATTTCTTTATTCCTCAACTTCTTAACCTGTCGATCTAGAATAGCAATAGGTATTTCCTTATAAGTGAGATCTTCACTAATTTGTACATCTTCAGTAGGGGTAATATGAGATGAATCTCCAATGCACTTTCTAAGCATTGAGACGTGAAATATCGGATGAACTGTTGAGAGCTCTTGGGGTAGATCTAATTCATAAGCAACTTGTCCAAACCTCCGAGTAATCTGGTATGGGCCTATATAACGTGGACTTAATTTTCCTTTCTTACCAAATCTCATAACCCCCTTCATTGGTGATACCTTCAAGAATACCCAATCACCTATAGCAAACTCTAGCCCCCTTCTCCTAACATCCGCATATGACTTATGTCTGCTTTGGGCTGTTTCTAGTCGCTGTTGGATCACCTTAACCTTTTCCATAGCTTGATGAACAAGATCTGGCCCGAATAAGGCAGTTTCACCCGCTTCAAACCATCCAATGGGTGATCTACACTTTCTTCCATACAAAGCTTCATATGGTGCCATTTTGATACTTGAATGATAGCTATTGTTGTAGGCGAACTCGATGAGAGGTAGATGATCATCCCAACTACCTTTAAAGTCCAATACACAAGCTCGTAGCATATCTTCAAGTGTTTGAATGGTACGTTCTGCTTGTCCATCCGTTTGAGGGTGAAAAGCTGTACTTAGATTCACTTGTGTCCCCAAATTTCTCTGAAAAGACTTCCAAAAATTTGCAGTAAATTGAGCTCCTCGATCCGATATAATAGAGATTGGAACTCCATGTAGTCGAACTATCTCCTTAATATATAACTTGGCATATTCTTCAACTGTGTAAGTGGTCCTAACCGGTAGAAAGTGTGCTGATTTGGTAAGCCTATCAACTATCACCCATATGGAATCAAACCTTCGAAATGTACGAGGCAAACCAGTGACGAAATCCATGTTGATCATGTCCCACTTCCATATTGGAAGATCCATACATTGCATATAACCCCCGGGCTTTTGGTGCTCTACTTTAACTCTTTGACAATTTGGACATTCGGCTACAAATTTTGCAATGTTCTTCTTCATGTCACCCCACCAATACATCCCTCTCAAATCATGGTATATTTTTGTTGACCCTGGATGGATAGAATACCTTGAATGATGTGCTTCTGTCATAATCCTCTTTCTTAGCCCGTCTACATCAGGTACACACAATCTGTTTTGGCACCGCAGTACCCCTTCTTGCGTAAGCTCAAATGCCTTTGTCATACCACATTGCACATTTTCCTTAAGCCGTAATAAAATAGGATCTGCATATTGCTTCTCTTTTACTTCAGTTATTAGTGAAGATTCTGCTGTATTATGCACAATAAACCCTTCATCTGGAGTTTCAAGAAGACGAACCCCCAAATTGGCTAATTGGTGTAGATCCTTAGTCATCCCTTGTCTTTCTATAGATGGATCCATAGCTTTGCGACTTAACGCATCTGCCACCACATTTGCTTTTCCCGGATGATATAAGATATCAACATCATAGTCTTTTATTAATTCAAGCCATCTTCGCTGCCTCAAATTCAAGTCCTTCTGATTAAAGATATACTGCAAACTCTTGTGGTCAGTGTATATGTCAACATGAATCCCGTACAGGTAGTGACGCCATATCTTTAAGGCAAATATAACCGCTGCTAGCTCCAGATCATGTGTTGGATAAATTCTCTCATGTGGCCGCAATTGTCTCGAGGCATATGCTATGACTTTACCATGCTGCATCAATACACACCCTAACCCAATTCTTGAAGCATCACAATACACTGCATACCCCTCTGTGCCTTTTGGAAGCACCAATACGGGTGTAGAAGTCAACTTATTCTTCAGATCTTGGAAACTTCTTTCGCATGCATTATTCCATTGAAACTTGGATGCTTTGTGTGTTAGCTTTGTTAAAGGTGCAGAAATTGAAGAAAATCCTTCCACAAACCTTCTATAATAACCTGCCAACCCAAGGAAACTACGAACCTCTGTAGGCGTTATAGGTCTTGGCCAGTTCTTCACGGCTTCTATCTTTTGTGTATCAACCTTTATTCCTTCATCAGATACAATATGACCTAAGAATGCCACAGATTTTAACCAAAACTCACATTTAGAGAACTTTGCAAATAGCTTACGATCACGAAGAATCTGCAACACCTGTCGTAAGTGATTGGCATGGTCCTCATTTGATCTCGAATAAACTAGAATATCATCTATAAAAACTATCACAAACACATCCAAGTATGGCTTGAACACCCTATTCATCAAATCCATAAAAGCTGCAGGTACATTAGTTAGCCCAAAGGACATGACTAGGAACTCGTAATGACCGTACCGTGTTCGAAAAGCTGTCTTGGGTATGTCATTCTCTTTGACCCTCATTTGGTGGTAACCAGATCTTAAATCAATCTTTGAAAACCACTTGGCGCCTTGCAACTGATCAAATAAGTCATCAATTCTCGGAAGGGGATATTTGTTCTTAATAGTCACCTTGTTCAGTTGTCTATAGTCAATACACATTCTTAACGAGCCATCCTTCTTACGCACAAATAACACTGGTGCGCCCCAAGGGGAGACACTAGGCCTTATGAATCCTTTTTCTAGCAAGTCTTTCAATTGCTCTTTCAACTCCCGTAATTCTGCTGGGGCCATTCTATACGGAGGAATTGAGATTGGTTGAGTACCTGGGATCACATCAATACCAAACTCCACTTCTCGTTCTGGAGGCAAACCCGGAAGATCTTCAGGAAATACATCGAGAAATTCACTTACCACTGGAATAGTTGGAAGAGTTGGTGTCTCCGCATTTGTATCCTTCACTCTAACCAGATGACATATGTAACCCTTGGAAATCATCTTTTTCGCCTTAAAATAAGAAATAAATTTGCCTCTTGGCGCACCAATATTACCTCTCTATTCTAGGACTGCCTCCCTTGGAAAATGGAAACACACCCTCTTAGTTCGGTAATCTAATGTGGCATAACAAGAAGCCAACCAATCCATACCCATTATAGCATCAAAATCTACCATTTCTAACTCAACTAGGTCAGCCATTGTATCACGACCGCAAATAGTTATTATACAATTTCGATACACTCTCTTAGCTATAACAGATTCACCAATTGGCGTAGATACTTCAAATGGCTTAACTAGCAGTTCTGGTGTTCTTTTGAACTTTTCAGCAACCAATGGAGTGACATATGATATTGTAGAACCTGGATCAACTAATGCATAGACATCATGTGAAAAGATAGACAATGTACCTGTAACCACATCTGGAGAAGCCTCTGAATTTTGTCGATCTGCTAAAGCGTATGTACGATTCTGAACTCCACTAGAGCTAGCTGTTCCTTTAGAACCTCTACCACGACCCATAGGTTGTACACCCCTACCTGAATAAGGCACCGATGATGATGATGCAACGGCTGATCCAGTAGGTCGTGCCACACCACCTATGCCCCTTTGAGGGCATTCTCTCATCATATGTCCTGACATACCACACCAAAAGCAAGCATTTGTTCCGAACCGACATGCACCTAAATGAAGCTTTCCACATTGTCTACATGGCTGTCGAGGAGGCCTTTAATTGGCTCATAATCCCTTGCTCTTGATACCCTGTTGTTCGCGAACTCTGACTCTCATTTCTTTGACCAAACTGGTTACCTTTAGACCCTTGAAATTGTGATGGAGCACTAGCTGCAGGATAAGAAGATAATGTCCTAGGTGGTCTATTAGAAAACCGAGGCCTAAACTCTCCTTGGGATGCCATAAACTGCCCCGTAGATCTAGACCTCTTGGAATACCCCCTTTCTAACTCTTGTGTCCTTCTTCTTTGCCTCTGATCCTCCATTTTTTGTGCGAATGCTTGTATCCTTGCTATGTCCATGTCCTTGTTCAAAGCAGCAATGGTACAATCTCTAACCAGATATAGATCCAATCTATCCATATATCGATGAACTCTATCATCCATTGTAGCCACAACATTAGGAGCATACCTAGCCAAAGAGTTAAACTGAAGGTTGTACTCCCTCACACTCATATTTCCTTGGCGAAGATTCAGGAACTGATCTGCACGGGCTTCTCGAATCTCATATGGAAGGTAATGATCAAGAAATGCCTCTTTGAACTCTTTCCAAGTAGCTGGAGGTGCATCGATACCCCTAGATCGTTTCCAGTCTTTATACCACAATATAGCCTCCCCTTTGAATCTATATGCTGCTAGCTCAACTGTCTCATTACCCGACACATGCATAACATCTAGAGCCCTTTGGATTTGATCAATAAAGTCTTGTGGGTCTTCATTAAGATCTGATCCGGTGAAGATGGGAGGATCCAATTTGAGAAAATCCTGCGTTCGTAGGCTAGCTGCCCTATCTGTACCACTAGAACCTGTAGTTGGAATGGCTTGTCCTTGAGCTTGTCCAGAAACTATACGAGCCAACAATTGTATTGCACTCCTTAAATCTTGATCTGCAGCATTGGTAGGTAGTTCTGAGGATGCGGTTCTTCTCCTTCTTAGCTCTTCTGGAGATGGAAGGGTAGGAGAAGTTTGGGACACAAACTCAGCTTGAGCCTCACTTTGATTAGCTCGTCTAGGTGGAGATTTACTGGTCCCCTGCCCAGCAGCCTCGTCTATCCGCCTACCTGTATTCTTACTCCTTCTTGTAACCGGCATCTTTACTATAATAAGAGGAAAAAAAATAGGTTTAATGGTTAAATATGACTTAACCTACAACATAGGCTCTATTGCACGATCTAAGATATGAAGAAAACGAGAAAACCCCTAAATGTCACATAGCCTCCTATTTATAGATGTGGTGCACAACACGCCCATAAACAAGACTCTATATAGACACGGCTTTGTAGACACCCTAGGACGACCGCTCTGATACCACTTTTGTCACGCCTCAAATCCTATTAGGGCAGACAGGCACCCGTAGCCGTAAAGGCCCGAGAGAACCAATTCATAACCTTATACTTCCCATGCATGTAACTGTAACAACCAAATGTTCTGACAACATAATATTATGCATCGATGAAATTAACTACACATACACTCCTAAAACTGATATGTACAGCACTTGGCCGGTAGGGCCACCATGTCTAAAATCAGGACACTACCATAACTTTACATTAGTCTACAAAGCCTCTAGAAGATACATAGACTTAGTCAGGGTCGGGACAAACCCCCGCCCTACTCTTGACTTACTGTACAATACCAAAATATATGGAGTAGACTCGGAAAGCCCCGAATCAACCTGGAGCTCACCAATAGTCCTTGAACAACCTGCGCTCCTACTAGTGAGTTGTATGAGCTGAAGTGCCTCGGCCTGCAGCATGAAATGCAGGTCCCCCGTGAGGGACGTCAGTACAAAAATATGTACTGAATATGTAAGGCAGAAAGTAGCAACACACTTGATACAAAAGCTCAATAGAAATCCAATACAAGTGTATAAGGAGTACTAGTAGGCCACCTTAATAAATACTTGTGGGACAAGGTACATTACATTCGTTCTTCATTTTACCTTCTTACTTCATAATCTTTGTAATCCATATAATGCAAATGACCAGCTGATCAGTGGTAAAAAGATAAATTAGGATCGGCCCATGCTAGGCTTACGCCCCTGAGCTGCCACCTATATAAAGATTGGGATCGGCCCATGCTAGGCTTATGCCCCTGAGCTGCCACCCACAAATAAAGGTATCGAGATCGGCCCATGCTAGGCAAGTGCCCCTGAGCTGCCACTCATCATTTTACAGATTTGCATTACTTAGTTTATTTAGCCTTTGAGATTGTTACTTTGGTGGTCATCACATTATGGTACCTTGAACCAGTAATACGCTAATAAGAGACATGTAAATAGACACTTAATGCAACAACAATGAGGTAGGGAGCTGTTGGCACACAAATAAAGTGTTTAGGAGCTGAAATAACACATGGGTCTTATTTGAACAAACGGAGAACTCCTGAAATTTTCTAGTGAAGATAGACGCGCAATTTAATAATAAGCACGTATTGAGGTGTTCTAATGCGTTAGAGAGTGGGAACAAGGTCATTGGATACATGGAGTTTAATATGCTACCATTATGTATCACTTTGTTATAAGTATGCCTTACATACCTGGTTATTTGACTCCGAAACTAGCCCGACTTGACTTCTCGCCTCTTAGATTACTTATCTACAATAGAATATATGGTAAACTAGTATTAGTAACCAATAAACACATTTGAGGTACTTAATTTCACCCAAAACAGTAACCGGGCAGCAACTATTACTCTATCAAACAAGGGTGTTATTTTAACCCTTTTTCTTCCCTCCAATTACACCCACATACCATATAGGTTCTTATAAGGTTCACCAAAACCACCTCGACTTCATTACACATTCCAAACAATACGCAAAATAGATTGGACAGCAAGCATTAGTTCGGTGGTGTATCACCACATCTTTCTTCTATAATTCATTACAAACTCATCACACCTTTATCCAACTTCAACCTGGCAGCCCATAACATACACATACAAAACAGTCCCAAACCACTTTTATTATAGCAATCAATTATTGAACTCTTCATCTCTTGAGTTCTCAATAACAAGACATCCATAATCCCCTCTCAAATCCATATATAAGAAAAATAAAATGGGGCAGTCACCTTACCTCAATTCAGCAACTTATTCTTTTAACCAAACTCTTCAAGAGCTTGAACTTTCCTTAACACTTAAACCAAAGAAGAAGAAAAAAAGTTCCTCAATAACAAGGAAACATGAACAAACAGCTTGTTCTATAATCAGCCATATACTTATAGTCAAACACTTATAACTTGTTTCCCCAATCTCCCATGAGATAATTAAACAAAACCTTAAGTGTTTTTCACTTACCTTGGGCTGCAAAGGGGAGGGTTTCTTCAAGAACCCTAGAAGGAAAAATAGGGCTGCTGCCCTTGTTGTTTTTGAGAGAGTAGAGAGATTTGTTGAAATATACTCCTTTTTTGTGACTTCAAAGTGAAGTAAAATGACCAGCAACTTGGCCTTTTAAAGGCCCTATCTTGTCCACCTCCTTAGCTGCATTTTGGACCATAAAATTGGTCAAATTGGTCCAAGTAGGTGATGCACCTACTTAAGGGTCCAAGCAGCTGAAACTTCAAAGTAGGTGATGCACCTACTTGCATAATTTCTTGTTGGGCTCAATTATATTTGGGCCTTGGCAGATTGGTGTGTTGGGTCACTTACCCATTTTCTTTTTTTTTTTGTTCAATTTGGCCCAAATGAGTATATATATTAGCATAGACCCAAATCTGATCCATAGCCATGGGTCCATTAATTTGGTTCAAACAACTTAAGTAGGTGACTCACCTACTAGCTTAAATAAGTCAAGCAAGCACCTCAATATTTTGCTCCATTTTCAGCTTCTAATCCCTTTAGTCTAACCTTCAACTTATACACACTTGGTCACTTTAAACTTTAGATTCAAATACTAGCTTACGATTCCAAGTTTAAATAGTTATCTTAACGTTAACTTAGTCGCACCACACTAAACTATATGGGCAGCTTCTATAATTCCATCTACACCATTAATAATTGCATAACAAATCTCATCCGTTACCTATACCATATGACCATACCAGGTTCCATATAATTAGAATAAGTACAAGTAAGATACGGGATGTTACATTTACTTTGATGATGTGTTGGTATATAGTAAATCTATTGATGATCATGTAATGCATTTGAGATGTGTCTTTGATGTGCTCCGAAAGGAGAAGCTGTATGCCAACATGGAGAAGTGTTCTTTTGGTGTTGATAAGGTTATATTCTTGGGTTTTGTCGTGAGCTCAAGGGGTGTGGAAGTGGACGATTCCAAGATAGACTCTATTCGAAGTTGGCCGACCCCTAAAACTATTGGAGAAATCCGAAGTTTCCAAGGGTTGGCAAGCTTTTATAGGAGGTTTGTCAAAGGATTTAGTTCCATAGCAGCCCCCTTGACCGAGGTAATTAGGAAGGACGGACCCTTTAAATGGGGTGATGAGCAAGCTAGGGCTTTTGAGGCCTTGAAAGCTACGCTCATCTCGGCGCCTTTATTGCAATTGCCCGATTTTGATAAGATGTTTGAAGTAGAGTGTGATGCTAGTAAGGTTGGCATCGGGGCTGTTTTGATGCAAGAAGGTAAGCCCGTCGCTTATTTCAGTGAAAAGCTCAAAGGGGCAACTCTTAATTACTCAACTTATGATTTGGAGTTGTACGCCCTTGTTAGAGCTTTGGGAAATTGGCAACATTATTTGTGGCCTAAGGAGTTTGTGATACGAACGGATCATGAGTCGTTGAAACACCTTAAGAGCCAAGACAAGTTGAATAGGCGTCATGCTAAGTGGATTGAGTTCATCGAGACTTTCCCTTATGTAATTCATTACAAAAGAGGAAAGGAAAATGTTGTTGCCGATGCCTTGTCTAGGAAGCATGTGCTTGTTGCTACCTTGTCTTCGAAATTGATGGGTTTTGAGAGCTTGCGGTTGTTGTATCCCGAGGATCCTACCTTTGCTCCTATTTTTAGGGAATGTGAAGAGTGGGGAAGGGACCGTTGGCTTAAGGAGAATGACCATTCCTCCTACTCTCGGTTCGATGGGTATTTGTTCAAAGGGAGGAGGTTGTGTGTTCCTTCTAGTTCTTGGAGGGAATTATTTGTGAGGGAGGCCCATGACGGAGGCCTCATGGGGCACTTTGGGGTAGACAAGACCCTCGGAATCTTAGAGGAGAACTTCTATTGGCCCAAAATGCGCAAAGACGTCACTAAAATTTGTAGTCAATGCGTGGCCTGCCGGAGTGCGAAATCTCGTCTCCTACCTCAAGGATTATACACCCCACTCCTGATACGAGAAAAGGCAAGGGAAGCACGAAACAACTCCAAAACAGTCCACTAATCTTAAGGATTTGAGGACCAAGATGGAGACCACTCTCGGATTCGCTACCAACAACAAGAATACAAGATACAAGGGTGTATTTCAACACCAAAACAGCTACAAAACGTGATGAACAAGATGTACAACAACAATACAAGTTTCGGATCCAACGAAGGCCCAAAACAGTCCACTACAACAACACATACACGATTGCAAGAAAAATAAAGATAGATAGTGAGACCAAGATTATTACAAGATTAAGAACTAAAGAGTATATTAAACTCAAAAACCCCTAATGAATGTAACAATCAAAACCACACTCTTACGGTGACCACCAAGGGAACGAACTCGCCTCAAGATCTACCGTTTCCAAGCAAAGAACAATGTTAGCTTTTCCAAGCCCTATACTAGAATTACACTAAGTTGGTCTACTCTCAAGAGAGAGGATTTTAAGAGTCTCAAAATCTCATTTCTTTCATCAACTCAAAACTAAGTGAAAATAAGACTAAGGGGCCTATTTATAGTGTATTACAAAAGAAGACAAAAAGACCATATTACCCTTAATGAGAGGGGCGGCCTTGGTGTGTTGGAAGACAATATGAATTGTCCAAAATTCCCCTTAGGCTAAGTGACCGAAATGCCCTTAGTAAAGGCACCAAAACCGTGAACCAACAAAGGTGGTCCAAATTCGAGAGTCCTTAAGTCTTCTAGGCTCCAATCAATCTTCCACACTTGGGTTTGGTCAATGGTAGGCTAAAAACATCCCCTCCAAGTATGATCCCATGCCCTCCATGTGACCAAAGCTTGATTCTTCACATTGTGACTTCGAATGATGTCGCCAAAAGCTAAGGCGGTCATTATTCTTATATCATCCTCCTCTTCTTGAAAAGGATTCGACCTCGAATCCAATCCTTGCAAAACTGAAAAGAGGACACACAAATGCAAACTCCTCATGGCATGAGGGTTAGGGTTAGCATAACAAATCATCTCAACATGCCAAGGTTGCACATATTTGCAATATAACCAAGAATCCTTTGAAAGGAATATTAAAAACTTAATAAAAGATGTACAAAGGATTTGGTTATAGGATACATCAAGAGTGCCACTTTGCTTGTCATGTAGACCAAGCAGCAAGTTTGGTGCACCAACATTACCATTCCTAAATTTGGCACCGGGGTCAAATGGGAAAAGTGGCCATAGACATGGGTCTCGACAACACTTCCCTTTCCCGAGGTCTACACCTAAACTAAATGACATACTCTCTACAATAACATATATATCATCCAACTCAAATAGAGAGTAGAGAAAGGTGTCACTCAATTCGACTTCTACTAAGGTGGTCTCATGTGTGTACTCACTACTAGTTTCCCAATAATCACCATGAGTACTCTCAACAATGAAATCACACAAAGTAGAAGAAGAAGTAGCTTCCGCAACTACACATTCCTTACCCTTAAGAGTACTCTCATCTTCCAAGAAGAGATTTCCCTCTTTAGGAGGAATGTTGTCACACCATAGTGGGTTAGCATATAGGCTATAGCTTCCAAGGCAAGCTATACCGTCATTTTCACCACTAGGTTCATTAGGAGTGTTTAAATCATCTTCAAACAAGACATTATTCCTAAAAAGAGTGTGATCTACCTCACGGACAGATTTGGAACAAGAAAGTTCCTCACTCTCTAAATGATCAATATCAAGTTTCAAGGATGTTTCAAACACAATATTACCCCAAGAAGAGCTCTCGGGTTCATTCTCACTTTGTTGACCAACATTTTCAAATATTTCACTCACTTGAGTCCTATTAAGCACATCACACACATACTCAAGTGGTGGGTAATTTTCACACATAAGTTGATCAACACAAATTTCAGAAGATAACGTACTTTCGTTCAACATAATGGTTTCAACACTAGGTGGACATAAATCGGTCTTACAAGAAGAGTCAATTTCGTCATCAATAGGATCAACTAGTGTATCCAAACTCACAATATGTACATCATCAACAAGAGGCACGAAATCATTAGACTCATAAATAAGTAAGCTACTACTCACACTCAATGGCTTACTAGCCACACAATTGTCATTCACATGCACTAAAGTGTAAGAGTTAGCTATTTTACCTTTAAGATCTTGAGTAGACTCTTCCTTGCCGTGAGGTGAAGGACCTCCACAAGCTTGGGCAGCAACTTCCTTTTGGCATTGTTCGCCTTCGCTTGCCATGTTGGTACCTACACAAATGTCCTTAGAAATGGAAGGACAACCAATGTTAGCACGGTTTGGTGGCAATCCCCTCACTTCGCTCCACATATCCTCTCCTTTTTCCACTCTCGGATTGCCACCTTGCACTCCCTTACTCCTCTCAATCTTTTGTCTCTCATCATAAATCGGATTGGAGTAGGTAAACATTTCTCTTTGCGGTTTGGGCAGCAAGTATGTTATGAGGCGATTTCCCCATTGGTCTCTTACAATATTAGGCCAATTTTGCACGTTAGGAACTTGATGTCGTGCAAACCAATCGGCACCCAAGCTCATATGACCGTAGGTTAAGGAAAAAACATCGCACCACACCTCCTCATGGTAATCAAATTGGGAGAAGACAACTTTTACCCTCTCGGTAACCGTGAACTCGCCCAAGTAGTATGGAACAAGTAAAGGCTCTCGCAATAACCCCAAGTAATTAACCATGGACGGAAGAATGTAGTTTCCATAGTACCTATCATTCAACAACATAAGGCAGCCCGGTATCCCACAAATAGTCACCTTTCCGGAGTGTACACTCCTTCTTGGATCTACATTGTAAGGCATACGAGTACCCCTTAGTTTTGGAGATGCATATCCTCTTCTTCTCATTGGACAACCTCCACTAGAGCTAGTATAACCATTCACACTATATCGACCTTGATAAGAAGTACTACAAGGTGGAGAATATGGATCTTCATACTCCTCACGTGTACCCTCATCATAGCTCTCATAAGCTTTGCAAACAAAAGGGTTATACCTAACACCAAATCTAGGTTCGGAGTAAGAAGTGTAAGACTCCTCACATGCCCCAACTTCATCATAAGATCCATCACGAGGTCCTACATCATCTCCAAAGTTACCATAAGCACTAGGCACTTCATTCACCTCATTTTCTCCCTTAAAACAGTAACCTTCAAATCTGCCCAAGTCTCGATCATGGCTATTTTCATAGCCTCCGCAATCTCCCTCAACTTCGTAGCCATAAAACCCTTCACTACAATCATAGTCTCCCATGTTGTAGTCACAATAATCCCCGGCTATCGAAGACATGTTCCCCTTATATCACCCTTTAAACCTACAAAATGAACAAACAAGATTAGTAGTAAAGCTCCTCACCAACACTCGTATACACTCACCTTTGTGATTCTCACAATTGGAGCGGCGAATATTGAAAGTTGCTTATACTCCGGTAGTCAATAGGATGTCAATTCTACTTGGCGGCCGGAATAGATTCTTGTTTGATCGACTCAAGACACAACACAAAATCTACTTACGAACTTGAAACAAAGAAGTTACTACGAGTTAAAAATGAGAAAAGCACACAAACAACGAAGACACGAAGAAACGGATTCAATAATTAATCTACAACTAAGTAGGTGATTACTAGTTGTTAATTAATTCTAGAATCAAGACATGAAACTAATGAAACAATAAGATGAAACTAAGAATCTAAAATTTTGAGCTCGGAAATATTGCGTGAACAGTAGCAGTGATGACATGGCAGTCACGTATTGGTTTCGGTCCCACACAACCTTTGTTGTCCAATTTCAAGTGTTGGTCAATTTTTCAATTTGGACTTTGGTGGAATTTGTTTAAGGAGGGAAATTCAAACAAGTCTTGGAGCCCTTTTCAATTTCAAGTTTTCAAGACTTGACTTTATTGTACTTCTCCTTAAAACATGGATCCGTAAATCATGGAAAAGTGTTGGAAAGTGGTTGAGACTTGATTGATAGGTCTTTGTTGGTTGTAGTGTCTTTCAAGACTAACAAATAATACACCTTTTTCCTTCAACTTTTTGGATTTAGCATTCACTTTATCTTCAACAATATATGAAGGTGGTGATGAACATCAAGAACAACAATAACAACAACAAGAACTACAACAATAATCTTCAAGAACACCAACAATTTTTCACACGGCCAACTCCAATCCACAATAACAATATCTCCAACACTTGGCCAAGACAACTACAACTTCAACAAAATGGTTTTCAATCCACCAATTAACAACAATATCACGTGGCCAAGCTTATAACAACAACAAGATGAAAACCACAAGGCCAAAACAGTCCACCACAATGGCCAAGCTTATGTTCACAACAACCTTTCAACAAGTTCAAGCTCAAGTTTAGATCTAGACTCAAAGTGTTAGTGGACAAGAAGACTAACACTAGGAACAACAAAACAAACAAGAACACTATTAGATCTAGACATACAACAACAAATCTCGGCCAAGACACAACAAGAACACGATTTTGGCCAAGAACACAAACACGGACAGATTGCAATTTTTCTGAAATTTTCAGCTTTTCAACAATTTTTTTTTTTTTTTTTGTTTATTTTCTAACAAGCAAGCCCAAGATTGATCTTGTAGGAACAAGATCAAGCCATGCTCTGATACCAAATGATACGAGAAAAGGCAAGGGAAGCACGAAACAACTCCAAAACAGTCCACTAATCTTAAGGATTTGAGGACCAAGATGGAGACCACTCTCGGATTCGCTACCAACAACAAGAATACAAGATACAAGGGTGTATTTCAACACCAAAACAGCTACAAAACGTGATGAACAAGATGTACAACAACAATACAAGTTTCGGATCCAACGAAGGCCCAAAACAGTCCACTACAACAACACATACACGATTGCAAGAAAAATAAAGATAGATAGTGAGACCAAGATTATTACAAGATTAAGAACTAAAGAGTATATTAAACTCAAAAACCCCTAATGAATGTAACAATCAAAACCACACTCTTACGGTGACCACCAAGGGAACGAACTCGCCTCAAGATCTACCGTTTCCAAGCAAAGAACAATGTTAGCTTTTCCAAGCCCTATACTAGAATTACACTAAGTTGGTCTACTCTCAAGAGAGAGGATTTTAAGAGTCTCAAAATCTCATTTCTTTCATCAACTCAAAACTAAGTGAAAATAAGACTAAGGGGCCTATTTATAGTGTATTACAAAAGAAGACAAAAAGACCATATTACCCTTAATGAGAGGGGCGGCCTTGGTGTGTTGGAAGACAATATGAATTGTCCAAAATGCCCCTTAGGCTAAGTGACCGAAATGCCCTTAGTAAAGGCACCAAAACCGTGAACCAACAAAGGTGGTCCAAATTCGAGAGTCCTTAAGTCTTCTAGGCTCCAATCAATCTTCCACACTTGGGTTTGGTCAATGGTAGGCTAAAAACATCCCCTCCAAGTATGATCCCATGCCCTCCATGTGACCAAAGCTTGATTCTTCACATTGTGACTTCGAATGATGTCGCCAAAAGCTAAGGCGGTCATTATTCTTATATCAACTCCCTACTCCCCTTAGACCTTGGTTGGACATTTCGATGGATTTTGTTTTGGGGCTGCCAAGGACTAGAAAGGGCCGAGATAGCATTTTTGTTATTGTTGATAGATTCTCTAAAATGGCTCATTTTATTCCATGTGCTAAAACCGAGGATGCTCGTAGTGTAGCTTCATTATTTGTTGAACATGTTGTAAAGCTTCACGGGGTACCGAGGACTATTGTGAGCGATAGGGACTCCAAGTTCCTAAGTCTCTTTTGGAAGTCCATGTGGGGTAGGCTTGGAACGAAGTTACTTTTCTCCACGTCTTGCCACCCACAAACCGATGGCCAAACGGAGGTAGTAAATAGAACCCTAGGGTCTATGCTACGTTCTATGGTTAAAGGTAAACTGACTTCATGGGAAGATCACCTACCCTTGGTGGAATTTGCATACAACCGGGTAATACATTCGAGCACGGGAATGACTCCCGGAAATCCCTACTGCCCCACCCATGGTTTTCCCCTCCTTTTCACCACTTTCGGGTTTCTTTCCCTTCTCCTTCAACTCCCTCATCTTTTGATGTAATTCATTCACTTGTGATGGCAAAAGAGGATAAAGAGTGACCTTTCGACCATCCTTCTCAAGTGAATATCGGTTGGTCCTCCCATCATGTTTGGTAGACCTATCATATTGCCAAGGTCTACCTGACAACAAATGACATGCTTGCATTGGTATCACATCACAAAGCACTTCGTCTTGGTAGTTCCCTACCTTAAACCGTATCACACATTGCCTCATGACCTTCAATTCACCGCATTCGTTCAACCATTGCAACTTGTAAGGACTAGTATGAAGTGTAGTTGGTAATTTCAGAAAGTTCACCATAGCGACACTAACGACATTCGCACAACTACCACTATCAATCACCAAAGTGCACACATTCCCCTTTACAAGGCATTTAGTATGGAATAGATTTTCCCTTTGGCTAGGGTCGTCTATTGCCTTACTAATCATAGCGCGTCTAACTACAAAGTTTGGAATAACACACTCCCCTTCTTGTGGGTAAATAACTTCACCATCATCATCATCATCATCATCAAGTGGCCTATTTCCAGTTTCCTCTCCATCTTGAGGCTCGGCCTCATCCTCCTCTTTTTCAAGACCCACCTCCTCACCAAGGTAATACAATTTCCCTTCCCGTAGTATCACGTTGCGTCGATTTGGACATTCATTGGATTTATGTCCCCAACCTTGGCACTTGAAACATTGGAATCCTTTTGGGTTTGGATACTTGTGAACTTCTTGTTTTAGAGGAATTTTGTGGACTGTTTTGGGCTTGGGCAGCCTTGTAGTCGCGGGTTGGTCCTTGTTTTTGGGCCAACCAGAAGAGGATTGAACCACGTCCTTGCTTCTAGGCCAACCCGAGATGGATTGTCCCCTTGCCTTGAGCGACGACCTCTCTTTAAGCTCCCTTTCAATCTCAAGAGCCGCTTGGAAAATACCTTCAACGGTATCAAATTTGTGAAGCATCAAATGAGTGGAGATCTCTTTGTTCAACCCACACTTGAACCGGATGATTTCATGATTGATTTGTTCCCCACGATGATCAAGCTTCAACATGAGTTGTTGAAACTCATCATAATATGCCATCACACTTTTATTGCCTTGACGTAAGTTGTATAATCTAGCAAGTAATTCATGGCGATAACTCTCGGGAAGGTACCGTTGCCTCATCAAGTACCTTAACCGAAACCAAGGTGGTGTGATACGGTTGGGGCAGCCTCCACAGGTACACGGCCTTTCACACGAAGCCAAGCTCGGGAATTACAAAAACTCCAAGCTTTGTTCATGCAAATGGCCGTGTGTGAGTTGGTGATTGAACCAACCAAGGACCTAAACGTTTTTATGTGTGAAGAGAGGTCTTAATGTGTAATAAACTACTCTCCAAGGTTGGCACAAGAAGCAAGGGCGGATGGGTCATTTTACCCCTTTTGTTTGTAGTATAAATAGAACATGTTAGAGAGTTATTCCTTAGTTTTTGAATGCTGATTTTTGTAACCTAAAAACACTAAACATTTCACTCTCTCTTCCACTCTTAGAAGCCGCCCCTATTATCTCACAAGTAGAGGGTTACTTGTGTTGTCTCTTTGGCTAGAAACAAGGGTTTTGAGGTCGTTGAGTGCCTCTTGGTCCTCGTAAGAACTTGGTGTTTATATTCATTAGACTTAGGGTCCTCTCTTGATGTTAGGGTTCTTAGTTTCTTGAATGTTATATGTCAAGTTATCTATCTTTCTTTATCTTGTTGTTGTTGTTGATTTTGTTATCTTAAAGTCTAGTGAAGCCGTGTGGGGCTCTTTTCAATTCACTAGCATTGTTATCTATCTTGTTGTTCTTGTGTTGTTGGACTGAAATCCGAAACTTAAACTTGTTGTTCTTGTGTTGTTGGACTGAAATCCGAGCCTACTTGAAGCTCTTGGTGTTGTTGGTTTGATTTTGTATCATGGTGGCTGCCCATCAACTAATTCATCACCAAAACGCTTGACGTACTCCCACCAAGTGTTGGCATAACCCTCAAAATGAGCTATGGCATAACAACTTTTCTTTTCTTCCGAGATATCATTAACTTGAAAAACTTTGTTACAAGCTGATTCCCATGCTAAGTAGGCCTCGGGGTCACTTTCACCTTTAAAGATAGGTAAGCTTAATTTGATGGTATTGATGCCTACGTCTCTTTCTTGGTGTCGATTTCCCCTTTCTCCATACCCTCGGTACCTCCTTGGATCAACACGGCCCCTTCTTAGCTCCTCCTCTCTCATGTAAGCATCATCAAAGGCTCCATATCCATCATACTCCTCTCTACCATGTTCCTCAAAGTGAGCTGGTCGGTTTTGGTGATTTGGAATCTGATTTGGAGGCATTGGGAGTTGTGGAGGTGGTGGTCTTTGATTTGGTGGAGTTTGGTAAGGTACATTCAGATTTTGTGGAGGTAATGGATGGCTACATCCTTCTTGTCGAATTGGAGGAGTTTGGGAATGGCGTGGTCTATTCGCTTCTTGGTTTGGAGGGAAAGTAGTGGTATGATTTGTGGCATTTAGTGGGGCTAGAGGTGGATTCATTATTTGGTGCAATGTTTCTGGTGAGATAGTTGTGGATGAAGTTCTTTCATGCCCACTTGAAGGAATATGATGAGTAGTGGATGGACGAGAGTTCCTTTGACTCTCCACTTGCTCCAATCTCCCACTTATCGTAGTCAAATCTCCCCTCATTGCCCCAACTTCCATGTTCAACCTCTCTAAACTTCTGGTAATGGCCTCAAGTGTGGCCTTCATAGTGTCTTGTTCAGTAGTACCCCCACTTTGGGATGTTCTTCCTTCCATGTCAAGGTGTGATACAAGAATTCCAAGGAACACAAGAATTGTCTCAAAACAGTCCACACACACTCCAAAAACAGTCCACTAATCTTAAGGATTTGAGGACCAAGATGGAGACCACTCTCGGATTCACTACAACAACAACAATACGAGATAACAATGGTGTATTTGACACCCAAAACAGCCACAAAACGTGATGAACAAGAGGTACAACAACAATACAATTTTCGGATCCAACGAAGGCCCCAAAACAGTCCACGATTTGCAAGAAAAATAAAGATAGATAGTGAGACATAAACTACAATAAGACCCAAGAACCCAAAGATATATTAAATCTAAAGACCCCTAGAACTTACGATAGCAACACCACACTCTTACGGTGACCACCAAGGGAATGAACTCGCCTCAAGATCTACCGTTTCCAAGCAAGGATCAATATTGGCTTTTCCAAGCCCTATGCTAAAGATGACTTTTCCAAGTCCTACCACTAAGTGTGTACACTCTCAAAAGAGAGAAGATATTTCCTTTCAATACTTCATCTTTCTAAAATCTGAAAACTAATGAAAATAAGACTAAGGGGGCCTTTTTATAGTGTATTACAAAGAAGACAAAAGACCACTTTGCCCTTAATGAGAGGGGCGGCCATGGTGTGTAAATACACCATGTGTAATGTCCAAAATACCCTTAATTAGGGTCCAAAACCGTGAGTCCTCAACCTTAAATTCTCCAAGCAATCTTCCACACGCGAGATTGCTTTAAGTAGCACTCAAAACGGGTCCTCCATGCATGTTCTTGTTTTCCCGAGGTGACCAAGTCTTGAGTCTCTATGTGTTGGCCTCCAACAATGTCATCAAAAGATAAGATGGCCATTTGTCCCGTATCATCCTCCCCTTCTTGAAAAGGATTCGACCTCGAATCCAAACCTCGCAAAACCGAAGAGAGGACAAACAAATACAAATTCCTCATGGCATGAGGGTTAGGGTTAGCATCACAAATCATCTCAACATGCCAAGGTTGCACATATTTGCAATATAACCAAGAATCCTTTGAAATGAATATTAAAAACTCAATAAAAGATGTGCAAAGGATTTGGTTATAGGATACATCAAAAGTAACACTTTGCTTGTCATGTTGACCAAGCAACAAGTTTGGTGCACCAACATCACCATTTCTAAATTTGGCACCGGGGTCAAATGGGAAAAGTGGCCATAGACACGGGTCTCGACAACACTTCCCTTTCCCGTGGTCTACACCTAAACTAAATGACATACTCTCTACAATAACATACATATCATCCAAATCAAATAGAGAGTAGAGAAAGGTATCACTCAAATCGACTTCTACTAGGGTGCTCTCATGTGTGTACTCACTACTAGTTTCCCAATAATCACTATGAGTACTCTCAACAAAGAAATCACACAAAGTAGAAGAAGGAGTAGCTTCCGCAACTACACATTCCTTACCCTTAAGAGTACTCTCATCTTCCAAGAAGAGATTTCCCTCTTTAGGAGGAATGTTGTCACACCATAGTGGGTTAGCATATAGGCTATAGCTTCCAAGGCAAGCTATACCGTCATTTTCACCACTAGGTTCATTAGAAGTGTTTAAATCATCTTCAAACAAGACATTACACCTAAAGAGAGTGTGATCTACCTCACGGACAGATTTGGAATAAGCAAGTTCCTCGCACTCTAAATGATCAATATCAAGTTTCAAGGATGTTCCAAACACAAGATTACCCCAAGAAGAGATCTCGGGTTCACCCCCACTTTGTTGACCAACATTTTTAAATACTTCACTCACTTGAGTCCTATTAAGCACATCACACACATACTCAAGTGGGGAATAATTTTCACCAACAAGTTGATCAACACCAATTACACAAGACGATGTACTTCCGTTCAACATATAAGCTTCAACACTAGGTGGACATAAATTGATCTTACAAGAAGAGTCAATTTCGTCATCAATAGGATCAACTAGTGTATCCAAACTCTCAATATGTACATCATCAACAAGAGGCAAGGAATCATTAGACTCATAAATAAGTAAGCTACTACTCACACTCAATGGCTTACTAGCCACACAATTGTCATTCACATGCACTAAAGTGTAAGAGTTAGCTATTTTACCTTTAAGATCTTGAGTAGACTCTTCCTTGCCGTGAGGTGAAGGTCCTCCACAAGCTTGGGCAGCAACTTCCTTTTGGCATTGTTCGCCTTCGCTTGCCATGTTGGTACCTACACAAATGTCCTTAGAAATGGAAGGACAACCAATGTTAGCACGGTTTGGTGGTAATCCCCTCACTTCGCTCAACACAACCTCTCCTTTTTCCACTCTCGGATTACCACCTTTCACTCCCTTACTCCTCTCAATCTTTTGTCTCTCATAATAATTTGAATTGGAGTAGGTAGGAACTTCTTTTTGCGGCCCGGGCAGAATGTACGTCTCGAGGCAATTTCCCCATCGGTCTCTTACAATATTAGGCCAATTTTTCACGTTAGGAACTTGATGTCGTGCAAACCAATCGGCACCCAAGCTCATATGACCGTAGGTTAAGGAGAAAACATCGCACCACACCTCCTCATGGTAATCAAATTGGGAGAAGACAACTTTTACCCTCTCGGTAACCTTGAACTCGTCCAAGTAGTATGGAACAAGTAAAGGTTCTCGCAATAACCCCAAGTGATCAACCATGGACGGAAAAATGTAGTTTCCATAGTACCTATCATTCAACACCATAAGGCAGCCCGATATCCCACAAATAGTCACCTTTCCGGAGTGTACACTCCTTCTTGGATCTACATTGTAAGGCATACGAGTACCCCTTAGTTTTGGAGATGCATATCCTCTTCTTCTCATTGGACAACCTCCGCTAGAGCTAGTATAACCATTCACACTATATCGACTTTGATAAGAAGTACTACAAGGTGGAGAATATGGATCTTCATACTCCTCACGTGTACCCTCATCATAGCTCTCATAGGCTTTGCAAACAAAAGGGTTATACCTAACACCAAATCTAGGTTCGGAGTAAGAAGTGTAAGACTCCTCACATGCCCCAACATCATCATAAGATCCCTCACGAGGTCCTACATCATCTCCAAAGTTACCATAAGCACTAGGCACTTCATTCACCTCATTTTCTCCCTTAAAACAGTAACTTTCAAATCTGCCCAAGTCTCGATCATGGCTATTTTCATAGCCTCCGCAATCTCCCTCAACTTCGTAGCCATAAAACCCTTCACTACAATCATAGTCTCCCATGTTGTAGTCACAATAATCCCCGGCTATCGAAGACATGTTCCCCTTATATCACCCTTTAAACCTACAAAATGAACAAACAAGATTAGTAGTAAAGCTCCTCACCAACACTCGTATACACTCACCTTTGTGATTCTCACAATTGGAGCGACGAATATTGAAAGTTGCTTATACTCCGGTAGTCAATAGGATGTCAATTCTACTTGGCGGCCGGAATAGATTCTTGTTTGATCGATTCAAGACACAAAAATAAAATTCACTTACGAACTTGAGACAAAGAAGTTACTACGAGTTAAAAATGAGAAAAGCACACAAACAACGAAGACACGAAGAAACGGATTCAATAATTAATCTACAACTAAGTAGGTGATTACTAGTTGTTAATTAATTCTAGAATCAAGACATGAAACTAATGAAACAATAAGATGAAACTAAGAATCTAAAATTTTTGAGCTCGGAAATATTGCGTGAACAGTAGCAGTGATGACATGGCAGTCACGTATTGGTTTTGGCCCCACACAACTTTTGTTGTCCAATTTCAAGTCTTGGTCAATTTTTCAATTTGGCCTTTTGGTGGAATTTGTTTAAGGAGGGAAATTCAAACAAGTCTTGGAGCCCTTTTCAATTTCAAGTTTTCAAGACTTGACTTTATTGTACTTCTCCTTAAAACATGGATCCGTAAATCATGGAAAAGTGTTGGAAAGTGGTTGAGACTTGATTGATAGGTCTTTGTTGGTTGTAGTGTCTTTCAAGACTAACAAATAATACACCTTTTTCCTTCAACTTTTTGGATTTAGCATTCACTTTATCTTCAACAATATATGAAGGTGGTGATGAGCATCAAGAACAACAACAACAACAACAAGAACTACAACAATAATCTTCAAGAACACCAACAATTTTTCACACGGCCAACTCCAATCCACAATAACAATATCTCCAACACTTGGCCAAGACAACTACAACTTCAACGAAATGGTTTTCAATCCACCAATTAACAACAATATCACGTGGCCAAGCTTATAACAACAACAAGATGAAAGCCACAAGGCCAAAACAGTCCACCACAACAATGTTCAACAACAAATCGGCCAAGTCCAAGTTCACGTATACAACACCAACAATGTAAGCTCAAACTTAGATTTAGACTAAAAAGTGTTAGAGATGAAGAAAACTAACACTAGAAACAACAAAACAAGTAAAAATCTCGGCCAAGACACAACAATAACACAATTTCGGCCAAGAACACAAAATGGACAGATTTGCTTCTTTTTGATTTTTCAGTTTTTAACACCTTTTTTTTTTGAATTTTCTAACAAGCAAGCCCAAGATTGATCTTGTAGGAACAAGATCAAGCCATGCTTTGATACCAAATGATACAAGAATTCCAAGGAACACAAGAATTGTCTCAAAACAGTCCACACACACTCCAAAAACAGTCCACTAATCTTAAGGATTTGAGGACCAAGATGGAGACCACTCTCGGATTCACTACAACAACAACAATACGAGATAACAATGGTGTATTTGACACCCAAAACAGCCACAAAACGTGATGAACAAGAGGTACAACAACAATACAATTTTCGGATCCAACGAAGGCCCCAAAACAGTCCACGATTTGCAAGAAAAATAAAGATAGATAGTGAGACATAAACTACAATAAGACCCAAGAACCCAAAGATATATTAAATCTAAAGACCCCTAGAACTTACGATAGCAACACCACACTCTTACGGTGACCACCAAGGGAATGAACTCGCCTCAAGATCTACCGTTTCCAAGCAAGGATCAATATTGGCTTTTCCAAGCCCTATGCTAAAGATGACTTTTCCAAGTCCTACCACTAAGTGTGTACACTCTCAAAAGAGAGAAGATATTTCCTTTCAATACTTCATCTTTCTAAAATCTGAAAACTAATGAAAATAAGACTAAGGGGGCCTTTTTATAGTGTATTACAAAGAAGACAAAAGACCACTTTGCCCTTAATGAGAGGGGCGGCCATGGTGTGTAAATACACCATGTGTAATGTCCAAAATACCCTTAATTAGGGTCCAAAACCGTGAGTCCTCAACCTTAAATTCTCCAAGCAATCTTCCACACGCGAGATTGCTTTAAGTAGCACTCAAAACGGGTCCTCCATGCATGTTCTTGTTTTCCCGAGGTGACCAAGTCTTGAGTCTCTATGTGTTGGCCTCCAACAATGTCATCAAAAGATAAGATGGCCATTTGTCCCGTATCAAGGTGTTACCTACACAATCAGCAAACAAGTTAGCGTTAAACCTCTCCTCACTCACACACTCTCGGTTCACTCACACTTGAGCTCCACAAATGTTGTAGATTGGCTAGTAACCGTGAATCCTTAAGATATGAGTAAAGCTCTTGTCCGGAGTGGATTCTTGTTTGAAACTCAAAGAATTCTCGATGGACTGGAGTTAAGAAGTTACAACGTATTCAAACGAATAAAAGCACCCAACTAAACGTGGACACGAACAAGAGAATTCAAAAGGACTAATTGACAACCTAGTAGGAGTGTACTAGCATGTTAATTAGTTCTAGAACCAAGTAATGAAACTAAGAATCAACAATTAGAAACTAGAAAACCTAAATTTGAGCTTATTAATGACGTGAACAGTAGCCAATGGGTGACGTGAACAGTAGCAAATGGGTGATGTGGCAGCATGCAATTGGTCTTGGTCCCACACAATTTAAGCACCAATTCTGAAATTTAAATCTTTACACAATTTGGAAAGGATGACAATTGGTCTTGGAGGGAAAACATAAATCTTGAAATAAGAAAAGTACCTTGTCCCACAACACTAGGTTCTTGAAATAAGAAAAAGGTAACACTAGGTTCTTGAAATAAGAAAAAGTTGCTGAAAAGTAGAAGCCTAGTCTAAGAAATGATGGGTTCAAGGCTTCTCACAACATGCTTTACAATTTTCAGCTTCAACTCTTGAATTTATATCACACTTTTTGGTTGTCTAAAGTTGTAAGAAAAGATGAAGAACTTGATGAACACCACAACAACCTTCAAGAACTCAACAACAACTTCTTCAAAACACAACACAACACCACCAATTGTCAACAACAAGTAACAACAAACAGCCAGCCACAAGGCACCACAACTATGGTCAATATTATAAGCTCAATCTTTAGATCTTGACACCTTTAGTGTTGGTGAGAAAGAAACTAACACTAGAAACACTCTATACAAGAAAAATACTACAAGATCTAGCCAAAAAAAACAAGAAAATCTCGGCCCATACAACAACATATCACAATTTTTGGCCAAGAACACAAAGGTAGCAGATTTGACTATTTCTGAAATTTTCAGATTTCAGTTTTTTTTTTTTGTAGTTTTCAAGTCTCAAGCCCAAGATTGATCTTGTTAGAACAAAATCAAAGATGGCTTTGATACCAAATGATACACTACTAACTTGGAGCGTATCAAATCTGCCACAAAATCAGTCCAAACACACTACAATTCCGAGAGCTTGAAGATAACAACTCCAATATGTGAAGACAACAACAATCACGAAATTTTGAAGAAATACCAACACCAAAACAGTAGCTACACAAGGAGAACAAGAAGATAACAATAACATTAAACAATGGTTCAACAACACAAGATGATAGATTACAAGAGTACAATGTTAACAACAAGAACAACAAATGGTAGTAACTATAGTGAATCGAAAATCAGCCCCACACGGCTTCACTAAGTTACTACAAAGTTTCAAGAGTACAAAATGAAAGATAGTAACTTGACACAAAGATATCTTAGAATCTATGAACCCTAACTTGAAGATAGGACCCTAAGACCAAAAGATTTCAGTACCAAGTTCTTACTTAGACCAAGAGGAACTCATGAACCTCAAGATCTCAAGTTTCTAGCCAAGAAACAACACAAGTGTAACTACACTTGTTGGACAGATTTCAGGTTCTACTCTCAAGAACAAGAGAGAGAGAAATATTCAATGTTACAAGACTTGTTGTTGTGAAATATGAAGAATGAACTAAGTGCTGAAAATAACCCTAATAGCATCTATTTATATTACACACAAAATGAAGGAAAAATGACCTTCCTACCCTTCAGTCATGGGGTGCCCTTAGAGTGTAGTTTATTACACTTCAAGGTTCATTTTCACACTTAAAAACGTTGAAGCTCTTTGGCGGATCAAGTACCAACTCACACGCAGCCATTTGCATGAATATGGCTTGTAGTTTTTGTAACTCCCGAGCTTGGCTTCGTGTGAATGGTCGAGAACGTATTGGACAGCTTTGTACACCCGTATCACAAGAGAACACAAAACAACTCCACAAAAGTCCACTAATCTTAAGGATTTGAGGACCCTTTTGAAGACCACACTCGGATTCGCTATCAACAACACAATAACAAGATAAAGAGGTGATATAAGAATAATGACCGCCTTAGCTTTTGGACGACATCATTCGAAGTCACAATGTGAAGAATCGAGCTTTGGTCACATGGAGGGCATGGGATCATACTTGGAGGGGATGTTTTTAGCCTACCATTGACCAAACCCAAGTGTGGAAGATTGATTGGAGCCTAGAAGACTTAAGGACTCTCGAATTTGGACCACCTTTGTTGGTTCACGGTTTTGGTGCCTTTACTAAGGGCATTTCGGTCACTTAGCCTAAGGGGCATTTTGGACAACTCATATTGTCTTCCAACACACCAAGGCCGCCCCTCTCATTAAGGGTAATATGGTCTTGTTATCTTCATTTGCAATGTATTATAAATAGGCCCCCTTAGTCTTATTTTCATTAGTTTTTGGATGATGAAGAATTGAAAGAAATATTCTCTCTCTCTTTTGAGAGTGTAACTCCATTAGTTGTAGGACTTGGAAAAGTCACCCTTAGCATAGGGCTTGGAAAAGCCAATATTGATCTTTGCTTGGAAACGGTAGATCTTGAGGCGAGTCATTCCCTTGGTGGTCACCGTAAGAGTGTGGTGTTGCTATCGTAAGTTCTACGGGTCCTTAGATTTAATATATCTTTGGGTTCTTGGGTCTTATTGTAGTTTATGTCTCACTATCTATCTCTACATTATCTTGTAGCCGTGTGTTTGTTGTCTCTTAATAATATTGTTATTGTTCTTCATGTTCTTCATTCTCGTGTTGTTAATCTAGTGTGTTGCCCGCTGAAAATAGGTGTTAATCACCTCATTACATTGTGTTCTTGTTGTAGATCTTGAATCCGAGAGGGGTCATTCAAAGGGTCCTCGGTTCTCTTGAACTTGTGGACTGTTTGAGTGTTTGTTTTGTGTTTCCGTTGTTTATCTCGTATCATTTGGTATCAAAGCATGGCTTGATCTTGTTCCTACAAGATCAATCTTGGGCTTTCTTGTTAAAAAAAAAAAAAAAAAAAAAAAAAAAAAAGGAAAACTGAAATTTCCAGAAAAATAGCAATCTGGCCGTGTTTGTGTTCTTGGCCAAAATCGTGTTCTTGTTGTGTCTTAGCCGAGATTTGTTGTTGTATGTCTAGATCTAATAGTGTTCTTGTTTGTTTTGTTGTTCCTAGTGTTAGTTTTCTTGTCCACTAACACTTTGAGTCTAGATCTAAACTTGAGCTTGAACTTGTTGAAAGGTTGTTGTGAACATAAGCTTGGCCATTGTGGTGGACTGTTTTGGCCTTGTGGTTTTCATCTTGTTGTTGTTATAAGCTTGGCCACGTGATATTGTTGTTAATTGGTGGATTGAAAACCATTTTGTTGAAGTTGTAGTTGTCTTGGCCAAGTGTTGGAGATATTGTTATTGTGGATTGGAGTTGGCCGTGTGAAAAATTGTTGGTGTTATTGAAGATTATTGTTGTAGTTCTTGTTGTTGTTGTTGTTGTTCTTGATGTTCATCACCACCTTCATATATTGTTGAAGATAAAGTGAATGCTAAATCCAAAAAGTTGAAGGAAAAAGGTGTATTATTTGTTAGTCTTGAAAGACACTACAACCAACAAAGACCTATCAATCAAGTCTCAACCACTTTCCAACACTTTTCCATGATTTACGGATCCATGTTTTAAGGAGAAGTACAATAAAGTCAAGTCTTGAAAACTTGAAATTGAAAAGGGCTCCAAGACTTGTTTGAATTTCCCTCCTTAAACAAATTCCACCAAAGTCCAAATTGAAAAATTGACCAACACTTGAAATTGGACAACAAAGGTTGTGTGGGACCGAAACCAATACGTGACTGCCATGTCATCACTGCTACTGTTCACGCAATATTTCCGAGCTCAAAATTTTAGATTCTTAGTTTCATCTTATTGTTTCATTAGTTTCATGTCTTGATTCTAGAATTAATTAACAACTAGTAATCACCTACTTAGTTGTAGATTAATTATTGAATCCGTTTCTTCGTGTCTTCGTTGTTTGTGTGCTTTTCTCATTTTTAACTCGTAGTAACTTCTTTGTTTCAAGTTCGTAAGTAGATTTTGTGTTGTGTCTTGAGTCGATCAAACAAGAATCTATTCCGGCCGCCAAGTAGAATTGACATCCTATTGACTACCGGAGTATAAGCAACTTTCAATATTCGCCGCTCCAATTGTGAGGATCACAAAGGTGAGTGTATACGAGTGTTGGTGAGGAGCTTTACCACTAATCTTGTTTGTTCATTTTGTAGGTTTAAAGGGTGATATAAGGGGAACATGTCTTCGATAGCCGGGGATTATTGTGACTACAACATGGGAGACTATGATTGTAGTGAAGGGTTTTATGGCTACGAAGTTGAGGGAGATTGCGGAGGCTATGAAAATAGCCATGATCGAGACTTGGGCAGATTTGAAAGTTACTGTTTTAAGGGAGAAAATGAGGTGAATGAAGTGCCTAGTGCTTATGGTAACTTTGGAGATGATGTAGGACCTAGTGATGGATCTTGTGATGATGTTGGGGCATGTGAGGAGTCTTACACTTCTTACTCCGAACCTAGATTTGGTGTTAGGTATAACTCTTTTGTTTGCAAAGCTTATGAGAGCTATGATGAGGGTACACGTGAGGAGTATGAAGATCCATATTCTCCACCTTGTAGTACTTCTTATCAAAGTCGATATAGTGTGAATGGTTATACTAGCTCTAGTGGAGGATGTCCAATGAGAAGAAGAGGATATGCATCTCCAAAACTAAGGGGTACTTGATACGAGATCAAACCAACAACACCAAGAGCTACAAGTAGGTTCGGATTTCAGTCCAACAACACAAGAATAACAAGTTCAATTTTCAGTTTTCAGCACACAACAAGAGAGCAAATAGATGAACAAGAATGCTAGTGAATCGAAAATAGCCCCACACGGCTTCACTAGTCTTTAAAGATAACAAAATTAACAACAACAACAACAACAAGATAAAGAAAAGATAGATAACTTGACATATAACATTCAAGATACTAAGAACCCTAACATCAAGAGAGGACCCTAAGTCTAGAGAATGTAAACACCAAGTTCTTACAAGGACCAAGAGGCACTCAAAGACCTCAAAACCCTTGTTTCTAGCCAAAGATACAACACAAGTATTCCTCTACTTGTGAGATGTTGGAGGCGGCTCCAAGAGTGGAAGAGAGAGGAAATGTTGTGATATTTTAGGTTACAAAAATCAGATTTCAAAAACTATCTAATAACTCTCTCACATCTTCTATTTATACTACAAAAGGAAAGGGGTAAAATGACTCATCCGCCCTTGCTTCTTGTGCCAACCTTGGAGAGTAGTTTATTACACATTAGGACCCCTCTTCACACATAAAAACGTTTAAGTCCTTGGTTGGTTCAATCACCAACTCACACGCGGCCATTTGCATGAACAAAGCTTGGAGTTTTTGTAATTCCCGAGCTTGGCTTCGTGTGAAAGGCCGTGTGGCTGTCCTAACCGTATCATCCTCTCCATCTTGAGAGGAATTTGGCCTCAAATTCAGCATTTGGTCATCTTCAACCGCATCCACGAGGGAGAGATCACCAACGTTGAAAGTGTTGTGCACTTGATATTCCGGTGGAAGGTCAATCTTGTAGGCGTTGTCATTGATCCTCTCAAGTACTTGGAAAGGACCATCACCCCTTGGCAGCAATTTGGACTTCCTATGAGCTGGAAACCGGTCTTTTCGAAGATGCACCCACACCCAATCTCCGGGTTCAAGCACAAGCCTTCTTCTCCCTTTGTTTGCCCTTTTGGCAATCTCTTGATTCTTCTTTTCAAGCTTGATCCGCACCGTCTCATGCATTTTCTTCATTGCCTCGGCTCTTTTGTTTCCATCTAAGCTGGTCATGAGATCACTAGACAAAGGAGTGAGATCTAAAGGGGTAAGGGGATTCAGGCCGTAAACACATTCAAAGGGAGTCATTCCCGTGCTCGAATGTATTACCCGGTTGTAGGCAAATTCCACTAAGGGTAGGTGATCTTCCCATGAAGTCAGTTTACCTTTAACCATAGAACGTAGCATAGACCCTAAGGTTCTATTTACTACCTCCGTTTGGCCATCGGTTTGTGGGTGGCAAGACGTGGAGAAAAGTAACTTCGTTCCAAGCCTACCCCACATGGACTTCCAAAAGAGACTTAGGAACTTGGAGTCCCTATCGCTCACAATAGTCCTCGGTACCCCCGTGAAGCTTGACAACATGTTCAACAAATAATGAAGCTACACTACTAGCATCCTCGGTTTTAGTACATGGAATAAAATGAGCCATTTTAGAGAATCTATCAACAATAACAAAAATGCTATCTCGGCCCTTTCTAGTCCTTGGCAGCCCCAAAACAAAATCCATCGAGATGTCCAACCAAGGCCTAAGGGGAGTAGGGAGTGGGGTGTATAATCCTTGGGGTAAGAGACGAGATTTCGCACTCCGGCAGGCCACGCATTGACTACAAATTTTAGTGACGTCTTTGCGCATTTTGGGCCAATAGAAGTTCTCCTCTAAGATTCCGAGGGTCTTGTCTACCCCAAAGTGACCCATGAGGCCTCCGTCATGGGCCTCCCTTACAAATAATTCCCTCCAAGAACTAGAAGGAACACACAACCTCCTCCCTTTGAACAAATACCCATCGAACCGAGAGTAGGAGGAATGGTTATTCTCCTTGAGCCAACGGTCCCTTCCCCACTCTTCGCATTCCCTAAAAATAGGAGCAAAGGTAGGATCCTCGGGATACAACAACCGCAAGCTCTCAAAACCCATCAATTTCGAAGACAAGGTAGCAACAAGCACATGCTTCCTAGACAAGGCATCGGCAACAACATTTTCCTTTCCCCTTTTGTAATGAATTACATAAGGGAAAGTCTCGATGAACTCAATCCACTTAGCATGACGCCTATTCAACTTGTCTTGGCTCTTAAGGTGTTTCAACGACTCATGATCCGTTCGTATCACAAACTCCTTAGGCCACAAATAATGTTGCCAATTTCCCAAAGCTCTAACAAGGGCGTACAACTCCAAATCATAAGTTGAGTAATTAAGAGTTGCCCCTTTGAGCTTTTCACTGAAATAAGCAACGGGCTTACCTTCTTGCATCAAAACAGCCCCGATACCAACTTTACTAGCATCACACTCTATTTCAAACATCTTATCAAAATCGGGCAATTGCAATAAAGGCGCCGAGATGAGCGTAGCTTTCAAGGCCTCAAAAGCCCTAGCTTGCTCATCACCCCATTTAAAGGGTCCGTCCTTTCTAATTACCTCGGTCAAGGGGGCTGCTATGGAACTAAATCCTTTGACAAACCTCCTATAAAAGCTTGCCAACCCGTGGAAACTTCGGATTTCTCCAATAGTTTTAGGGGTCGGCCAACTTCGGATAGAGTCTATCTTGGAATCGTCCACTTCCACACCCCGTGAGCTCACGACAAAACCCAAGAATATAACTTTATCAACACCAAAAGAACACTTCTCCATGTTGGCATACAGCTTCTCCTTTCGGAGCACATCAAACACACATCTCAAATGCATTACATGATCATTAATAGATTTACTATACACCAACACATCATCAAAGTAAACCACCACAAACTTTCCAATATAAGGCTTCATTACATGATTCATTAGCCTCATAAATGTGCTAGGAGCATTGGTAAGGCCGAAGGGCATGACCAGCCACTCATATAGACCGAATTTGGTCTTGAATGCGGTCTTCCACTCATCACCGGGTTGCATGCGAATTTGGTGATAGTCGCTCCTAAGGTCCACTTTAGAAAACAAACAAGATCCGTGGAGCTCATCTAACATATCATCTAGTCTAGGAATTGGATGACGATACCTTATAGTGATTTTGTTGATGGCTCTACAATCGACGCACATGCGCCAAGTTCCGTCCTTCTTTGGTACCAAAAGCACCGGAACAACACACGGACTCATGCTTTCCTTGATGTATCCCTTGTTGAGAAGCTCCTCAACTTGCCTCTCAAGCTCCTTAGTGTCCATGGGATTGCTCCTATAGGCCGGTTTGTTTAGAAGTTGTGAACCCGGCACCAAATCAATTTGGTGCTCAATTCCCCGAAGTGGGGGCAATCCTTGCGGAAGTTCTTGAGGAAATACATCTTCATACTCCTGCAACGCACAAGAAATCAAAGGGGAAATGGAAGAATTAGTGGGGTTAGTATTAAAACAATGGGCCAACAGTAACATCGGCTTGTTTTCATCATGGTCCACGAAGAGTTCTTTCCTCCTAGCCAACATCACTACGTTTTCCATCTCCTTTGTGGTTGGGACAGATTCGGATGGCCCTACTTCCTCACCTACGGCATCCCCCCCTTTTCTCCTTTCCCGGTTTCCTTTCCCTTTCCTTTTAACTCTCTCATCTTTTGATGCCACTCATGTACTTGGGAGGGTGAAAGAGGGTGAAGTGTGACCTTTCGGCCATCCTTCTCAAGCGTATACCGGTTGGACCTCCCATCGTGTTTAGTAGACCTATCATATTGCCATGGTCTACCTAACAACAAGTGACATGCTTGCATTGGGATCACGTCACAAAGCACTTCATCGTGGTAGTTTTCTACCTTAAACCGAATCACACATTGCCTTGCGACCCTTAATTCACCACAATCGTTCAACCATTGTAGCTTGTAAGGACTAGTGTGTGGTGTAGTTGGCAGCTTCAAGAAATTTACCATAGCTTGGCTCGCAACATTCGTACAACTACCACTATCAATCACCAAGGTGCACACACTCCCCTTTACAAGACACTTAGTATGGAATAGATTTTCCCTTTGACTCGGGTCATCTATCGCCTTACTAATCATGACACGTCTAACCACAAAGTTAGGAACCACACACTCCCCTTCTTGTGGATAGGCATCTTCACTACCATCTAATTCATCATCATTCGGCCCATTTTCAGCTTCCTCTCCATCTTGAGGCTCGGCCTCATCCTCCCCCCTTTCGGAAACCACCTCCTCACCAAGGTAGTACACTTTCCCTTCTCGTAGGATCACATTGCGCCGGTTCGGACATTCATTGGCCTTATGCCCCCAACCTTGGCACTTGAAGCATTGGAATCCCTTTGGGTTGGGATATTTGTGAGCCTCCGGTTTCGGAGGGAATTTAGGGACTGTTTTGGACTCGTAGTGGACTGTTTTGGACTCGGGCAGCTTCGTAGGGGCGGGTTGGTCCTTGTTTTTGGGCCAACCCGAGGGAGCTTGTACCCTTGCCTTGAAGGATGATCTCTCCTTAAGTTCCCTTTCAATCTCTAGGGCCGCTTGGAATATACCGTCGATGGTTTCAAACCGATGAAGGGTCAAATGAGTGGAGATCTCTTTGTTCAACCCACACTTGAACCGGATGATGTCATGACTGATTTGCTCCCCACGATGATCAAGTTTCAACATGAGTTGTTGGAACTCGTCAAAATAGGCCATCACACTCTTGCCCCCTTGCCGCAAGCCATATAACCTAGCAAGCAACTCATGACGATATCTCTCGGGAAGGTATCGTTGTCTCATCAAATACCTCAACCGAAACCAAGGTGGTGGCTGCCCATCGACTAATTCATTACTAAATCGTTTAACATACTCCCACCAAGTGTTAGCATAGCCCTCGAGGTGAGCTATAGCGTAGCAACTCTTCTTTTCGTCCGAGATGTCATTAACTTGGAAAACTTTGTCACAAGCCGATTCCCAAGTTAAGTAGGCCTCGGGATCACTTTCACCCTTAAAGATGGGTAGGCTCAACTTGATGGTGTTGATGCCTACGTCTCTCTCTTGGTGTCGGTTTCCCCTATCTCCATACCCCCGGTATCTCCTAGGTTCTCCTCGACCCCCTCTTAACTCCTCCTCCCTCATATAAGCATCATCAAAGGCTCCATCTCCTTCATACTCCCCTCTACCGTATCCTTCAAAGTGGGCTGGTCGGCCTTGGCCGTTTTGAGTCGGAGGATTTGGAATTTGCGGTCTTTGGGTTAATGGAGCTTGGAATGGAAGGTTCGGATTTAGTGGAGGTACTTGTCGTCCAAATCCCTCTTGTGGAATTGGAGGGGCTTGGAAATGTAGTGGTCTAGTGGAGTCTCGGTTTGGAGGAAAATAGGTAGTTTGACTTGCGGTATTTAGTGGAGCTTGGGGTGCATTTAGCATTTGGTGGACTGTTTCGGGGGTGATGGTTGCGGAGGAGGTCCTATCATGACCATTGGTAGATACGTGTAGAGGAGTAGAAGGACGAGAGTTCCTTTGACTCTCCACTTGTTCTAATCTCCCACTAATAGTCGACACTTCCCCCTTTATGGCTGCCAAGTCCCCTCTCACGGCCCCAAATTCAGAATTCAACCTTTCAAGTGTCCGGGTAACGGCCTCAAGAGTGACCCTCATAGAATCAAGGGCATTAGTATCCGCATTATGAGACGTAGCTCCTTCCATTGTCAAGATATTATCCGCTTTAGTTCACCACAAGTTCGTGTTCCACAAGTGTTGTATAATTGGCTAGTAACCGTGAAATTTTCAAGGTATGAGTGAGCTCTTATCCGGAATGGATTCTTGTTTGAAGACTCAAGGAATTCTTGCCGGACTAGAATCAAAAATCAGCAACTCATTCAAACGAATAAAAGCACTCAAATAATCGTTGACACGAACAAACGGTTCAAGGAACTAGTTGACAACCTAGTAGGAATGTACTAGTTTGTTAATTAGTTCTAGGACCAATTAAGGGAAACCAAGGATCAACAATTTGCAACCAAAGAATATCCTAAGTTGAGCTTATAGTGACGTGGCAGCATGCAATGGTTCCACCCGTTCCTCTTATCTTTTTTTTTTTTTTTTTTTTGTGTTAATATTCACACAACTTGTTATAGTTTGCAAAATGTTTTGGTGGGAAAAATAAAATCTTGTAGTCTTTCAACCTTTTCAAACTCAAGAAAGTGGTGTTTGGTTGACCAATCCCACAAAACAAGGCTCCTTGAATTAGGGAAAAGTGATTGACAAGACTAGAGGGTGAGGGGTGCAAGTCTTTCACAACAACTTTATAACTTGTCTTACAACTTGAGCACACAACAAGATGAACAAGATGAACAAGTTCAAAAGATGAACACCTCAACAAACTTCATCAACTTCTTTAGCACATAACACATAACCACCGATTTTTCTTTTGCTCATCAACAACATACAACCTTCGGCCACTTCAAGTCACTACTCAATGTTCAAGTTTTCAAGCTCAACTTTCGGATCTAGACACCTTAGTGTTGGTGAGAAAGAAACCAACACTAGAAACTCACTAAACAAGCAAAATAACGCCTAGGTCTAGACATGCAACATCATTCTCGGTTTTCAACCTTTAATGGACAGATTTTTCAGAACTTCCCTTTGGTATTGCTTGTTTAGACCGTGAACTAGCCCAAGATGGGTTATGTTGGAACACAACCGGTCTTGCTTTGATACCAAATGATACGAGATCAAACCAACAACACCAAGAGCTACAAGTAGGTTCGGATTTCAGTCCAACAACACAAGAATAACAAGTTCAATTTTCAGTTTTCAGCACACAACAAGAGAGCAAATAGATGAACAAGAATGCTAGTGAATCGAAAATAGCCCCACACGGCTTCACTAGTCTTTAAAGATAACAAAATTAACAACAACAACAACAACAAGATAAAGAAAAGATAGATAACTTGACATATAACATTCAAGATACTAAGAACCCTAACATCAAGAGAGGACCCTAAGTCTAGAGAATGTAAACACCAAGTTCTTACAAGGACCAAGAGGCACTCAAAGACCTCAAAACCCTTGTTTCTAGCCAAAGATACAACACAAGTATTCCTCTACTTGTGAGATGTTGGAGGCGGCTCCAAGAGTGGAAGAGAGAGGAAATGTTGTGATATTTTAGGTTACAAAAATCAGATTTCAAAAACTATCTAATAACTCTCTCACATCTTCTATTTATACTACAAAAGGAAAGGGGTAAAATGACTCATCCGCCCTTGCTTCTTGTGCCAACCTTGGAGAGTAGTTTATTACACATTAGGACCCCTCTTCACACATAAAAACGTTTAAGTCCTTGGTTGGTTCAATCACCAACTCACACGCGGCCATTTGCATGAACAAAGCTTGGAGTTTTTGTAATTCCCGAGCTTGGCTTCGTGTGAAAGGCCGTGTGGCTGTCCTAACCGTATCAGTACTCGTATGCCTTACAATGTAGATCCAAGAAGGAGTGTACACTCCGGAAAGGTGACTATTTGTGGGATACCGGGCTGCCTTATGGTGTTGAATGATAGGTACTATGGAAACTACATTCTTCCGTCCATGGTTGATTACTTGGGGTTATTGCGAGAGCCTTTACTTGTTCCATACTACTTGGGCGAGTTCAAGGTTACCGAGAGGGTAAAAGTTGTCTTCTCCCAATTTGATTACCATGAGGAGGTGTGGTGTGATGTTTTTTCCTTAACCTACGGTCATATGAGCTTGGGTGCCGATTGGTTTGCACGACATCAAGTTCCTAACGTGCAAAAGTGGCCTAATATTGTAAGAGACCAATGGGGAAATCGCCTCATAACATACTTGCTGCCCAAACCGCAAAGAGAAATGTTCACCTACTCCAATCCGATTTATGATGAGAGACAAAAGATTGAGAGGAGTAAGGGAGTGCAAGGTGGCAATCCGAGAGTGGAAAAAGGAGAGGATATGTGGAGTGAAGTGAGGGGATTGCCACCAAACCGTGCTAACATTGGTTGTCCTTCCATTTCTAAGGACATTTGTGTAGGTACCAACATGGCAAGCGAAGGCGAACAATGCCAAAAGGAAGTTGCTTCCCAAGCTTGTGGAGGTCCTTCACCTCACGGCAAGGAAGAGTCTACTCAAGATCTTAAAGGTAAAATAGCTAACTCTTACACTTTAGTACATGTGAATGACAATTGTGTGGCTAGTAAGCCATTGAGTGTGAGTAGTAGCTTACTTATTTATGAGTCTAATGATTCCGTGCCTCTCGTTGATGATGTACATATTGTGAGTTTGGATACACTAGTTGATCCTATTGATGACGAAATTGACTCTTCTTGTAAGATCAATTTATGTCCACCTAGTGTTGAAGCTTATATGTTGAATGAAAGTACGTTATCTTCTGAAATTTGTGTTGATCAACTTATGTGTGAAAATTACCCACCACTTGAGTATGTGTGTGATGTGCTTAATAGGACTCAAGTGAGTGAAATATTTGAAAATGTTGGTCAACAAAGTGAGAATGAACCCGAGAGCTCTTCTTGGGGTAATATTGTGTTTGAAACATCCTTGAAACTTGATATTGATCATTTAGAGAGTGAGGAACTTTCTTGTTCCAAATCTGTCCGTGAGGTAGATCACACTCTTTTTAGGAATAATGTCTTGTTTGAAGATGATTTAAACACTCCTAATGAACCTAGTGGTGAAAATGATGGTATAGCTTGCCTTGGAAGCTATAGCCTATATGCTAACCCACTATGGTGTGACAACATTCCTCCTAAAGAGGGAAATCTCTTCTTGGAAGATGAGAGTACTCTTAAGGGTAAGGAATGTGTAGTTGCGGAAGCTACTTCCTCTTCTACTTTGTGTGATTTCATTGTTGAGAGTACTCATAGTGATTATTGGGAAACTAGTAGTGGGTACACACATGAGAGCACCTTAGTAGAAGTCGATTTGAGTGATACCTTTCTCTACTCTCTATTTGATTTGGATGATATGTATGTTATTGTAGAGAGTATGTCATTTAGTTTAGGTGTAGACCACGGGAAAGGGAAGTGTTGTCGAGACCCGTGTCTATGGCCACTTTTCCCATTTGACCCCGGTGCCAAATTTAGAAATGGTGATGTTGGTGCACCAAACTTGTTGCTTGGTCAACATGACAAGCAAAGTGTTACTTTTGATGTATCCTATAACCAAATCCTTTGTACATCTTTTATTGAATTTTTAATATTCCTTTCAAAGGATTCTTGGTTATATTGCAAATATGTGCAACCTTGGCATGTTGAGCTGATTTGTTATGCTAACCCTAACCCTCATGCCATGAGGAGTTTGCATTTGTGTGTCCTCTTTTCAGTTTTGCAAGGTTTGGATTCGAGGTCGAATCCTTTTCAAGAAGAGGAGGATGATATAAGAATAATGACCGCCTTAGCTTTTGGACGACATCATTCGAAGTCACAATGTGAAGAATCGAGCTTTGGTCACATGGAGGGCATGGGATCATACTTGGAGGGGATGTTTTTAGCCTACCATTGACCAAACCCAAGTGTGGAAGATTGATTGGAGCCTAGAAGACTTAAGGACTCTCGAATTTGGACCACCTTTGTTGGTTCACGATTTTGGTGCCTTTACTAAGGGCATTTCGGTCACTTAGCCTAAGGGGCATTTTGGACAATTCATATTGTCTTCCAACACACCAAGGCCGCCCCTCTCATTAAGGGTAATATGGTCTTGTTATCTTCATTTGCAATGTATTATAAATAGGCCCCCTTAGTCTTATTTTCATTAGTTTTTGGATGATGAAGAATTGAAAGAAATATTCTCTCTCTCTTTTGAGAGTGTAACTCCATTAGTTGTAGGACTTGGAAAAGTCACCCTTAGCATAGGGCTTGGAAAAGCCAATATTGATCTTTGCTTGGAAACGGTAGATCTTGAGGCGAGTCATTCCCTTGGTGGTCACCGTAAGAGTGTGGTGTTGCTATCGTAAGTTCTACGGGTCCTTAGATTTAATATATCTTTGGGTTCTTGGGTCTTATTGTAGTTTATGTCTCACTATCTATCTCTACATTATCTTGTAGCCGTGTGTTTGTTGTCTCTTAATAATATTGTTATTGTTCTTCATGTTCTTCATTCTCGTGTTGTTAATCTAGTGTGTTGCCCGCTGAAAATAGGTGTTAATCACCTCATTACATTGTGTTCTTGTTGTAGATCTTGAATCCGAGAGGGGTCATTCAAAGGGTCCTCGGTTCTCTTGAACTTGTGGACTGTTTGAGTGTTTGTTTTGTGTTTCCGTTGTTTATCTCGTATCAAGAGGTGTATTTTCAACACCAAAACATCCACAATATAAGATGAACAAGACGAACACAATTGTTACAAAATTCGGATTCAACAAGTCACAGAAACAGTCCACTATGAATCTACAAAGTGCAATAAGATAAAGATAGGTAGATAGACCAAATGAGGGAATAATATTAACAACCCAAGACTTATTACACTCTTGGATCTTTAATACTACACACAACACAAACCTATCTCTTACGTTGGTACAAGAGTGACCTCGATCTCCCAAGCATCCAACGTTTCCATGCTTGAATCCAACACGAGTGATTCCACACTCAAGTTGATTTCCCTAGTTATAAGTTTCAGATTTGTGGTCTTCTCTCCTTAGAGAGAAAATGTTTCTAAGTGTTATACAACATCCATATTCAGCAAAGTCTGCCTAACAAATGACCTAAAAGGTTCCTTATATAGTAGTTTACAAACAAGGTGTGAAATGTCCAAAATGACCCCTTAGTCTCAAGTCTTCAAGTGGGTGTCCTTGGAGAGCATTATATGGACGGTTTTGGACCCTTTTTAAGTCCTCATTTGCACTTCACTTTCACACTTCAAGTCTCGGGTTCAATACATCTCACAAACATGCATCCTCATGGTCGTACCCGTATCATCCTCCCCTTCTTCAAAAGGATTCGACCTCGAATCCATGCCTTACAAAATCAAGTGAAGACAAACAAACACACATCCTCATGACATGAGGGTTAGGGTTAGCAAAATTAACATATCAATATGCCATGCCGAGGTGGAACAAACTTGAAGTACATCCATGGATCCTTTGTGTTGAACATAAAAAAACTAGTACAAATGTCACAAAGGAAGTGGCTATGGCGAACATCAATAAATAATGAGCATGGGACGAGACAACTCCTACCATACCCTAAGATGGTACCGGGATCGAATGGGAGAAGTAGCCATGGACATGGGTTTCGGCCACTCTCACTTTCCCCTAAGGTGTCATCCTCAAAATTAGGCATACCCTCTAGATCATTAGTGGAAATATCATGAGCACAAAGAGGGTAGAGAAAGGTGTCACACAAGCTAACTTCAACTATGGTGCCCGTATGCATGTACTCACTAGCTTCAAGTCCATCACCACTAGTATGCTCAACATAGGGAACACATAAAGAAGAAGTAGATGGAATTTCTAAGCATGCACCACCTTTTATTTCAAGAGAATAATCCCCACATAGATATAAATCACCATGGGCAGCAAAGGAATCATTCACAAAAACATTCTTACAAGAACAATCACATTTCGGGTTTCCCAAGAAATCAAGCAAATCATGGTCATCTTCACCCGATTGACTATTCCTTTTCAAGACTACACATTCCCTACCCTTAAGAGTACCCTTATCTTCCAAGAAGAGATTTCCATCTTGAGGAGGAATGTTGTCACACCAGAGTGGGTTAGCATATAGGCTATATTTTTCAAGACAAGCCATGCCGTCAACATCACTTGCACCACTAGGTTCATTAGGAGTAAATAAACTATCTTCAAACAAGACATTGTGCCTAAAGAGTGAATTTATCTAACCCGAGGATAGATTTGGAACTTTCACTCTCTAAGGAATCATTATCAAGTTTCAAAGATATGTCAAGCATATGATTAACCCTATGAGCCAAACAAACATTAGCATCCTTACAACAACATAGGCTCATAGGTTCACTCCTTTTTCCTTGGACAACATCTTTAAATCCTTCACTCACTTGAGATTCATTAATCACATCACACATATCCTCAAGTGGTGGGCAAGTTTTACTCACAAGTTGGGCAGTAACTTCCTCTGGGAAGCTCTCAACACAAGGTGCTTGGACAATTGGATTTTGTGGGTATAGTTTGGGTAGCAATTGGCTTATAATTTCAATGTGCCATTTCATATCTTCAATATTGTCATTGATACGATCACATGTGGCATTGAAATTATGGGCAGCCATTGTATCTAACAAAAAGACACAACAAACAAAGAAAACAAACAAACTTGTTAGATAAAAATGCCTCACCACATCTCACTCTCGGTTTTACCTCACACTTGGTTTCATAAGTGTTGAAAGACGTCTTGTACTTCGTGAGTGATTGAGTGTCGAGTCTACTCTTGTCCCGGAATGGATTTTTGTTTGAAACTCAAATGAAATCTTGTAGGACTTAGGTCAAGAACTAACAACGAATTCAAAAAGATAAACGTACACAACTAACATAAACACGAACAAATAGACACAAAACTAACTTACAAGCTAGTAGGAGATTACTAGGTTGTCAATTAGTGTTCGAACCAACAAACGGACTAAGAGATAATAAAATGAAACTAAGAAATCTAAAATTTGAGCCAAAATTGTTGCATGAACAGTAACAAGGATGACATGGCAGCACGTAATTGGTTGCGGTTTCTAACAATTTTTGTTGTCCAATTTCAAGTCTTGGTCAATTTACAATTTAGGAATTGGTGGAATTTGTTTTAAGGAGGGAAATTCAAACAAGTCTTGGAGCCTTTTCAAATTCAAGTTTTCAAGACTTGACGTTTATAGTACTTTTCCTTAAAACATGGACCCTTGTTTCATGGGAAAGTGGTTGAGAAGTGATGTAAAGTCTTTAGTGTGTAGGAAAAGTCTTTGAGTCACAAGTACTACACCTTGAAACTTGGATCTATGTCTTGCAAGACTAACACAATACACACTCTTTTTTCTTCAACTTCTAAGATCAACAATCACTTTTTTTTTTTCAACAATATATGGAGATGGTGAAGAACGCCAAGAACACCAAGAACACAAACTTTGAGTCTTGAAGTTCTAAGGTTCAAGTTGGGCCTCCCAAACAACATCAACAACTTTCCAAGCTTAAATTCCACAACACAATCTCCACAATACACGTTCAAAACTTGAACCAACAAATCACACGTTCATGTCTTGAACCCGCAACAACAATACTAACAACAATCGGCCAAGTCCAAGTTCACAATAACCACATCAACAACAAAGGCTCAAATCAAGATATAGACTCAGAGTGTTAGTGAAGAACAATACTAACACTAGAAACACTTAATACAAGTGAAAATCTCGGCCAATATACAACAATAATACAATTTTAGGCCAAGAACAAAAAGTGGACAGATTGCTATTTTCTGGAAATTTCAGTTTTCAGTTTTTTTTTTTTTTTGTAGTTTTCAAGTCTCAAGCCCAAGATTGATCTTGTTAGAACAAAATCAACGATGGCTTTTATACCAAATGATACGGGACAAACGAGAGAACACAAAACAACTCCAAAACAGTCCACTAATCTTAAGGATTTGAGGACCCTTTTGAAGACCACACTCGGATTCGCTATCAACAACACAATAACAAGATAAAGAGGTGTATTTTCAACACCAAAACATCCACAATATAAGATGAACAAGACGAACACAATGGTTACAAAATTCGGATTCAACAAGTCACAGAAACATCCACTATGAATCTACAAAGTGCAATAAGATAAAGATAGTTAGATAGACCAAATGAGGGAATAATATTAACAACCCAAGACTTATTACACTCTTGGATCTTTAATACTACACACAACACAAACCTATCTCTTACGTTGGTACAAGAGTGACCTCGATCTCCCAAGCATCCAACGTTTCCAAACTTGAATCCAACACGAGTGATTCCACACTCAAGTTGATTTCCCTAGTTACAAGTTTCAGATTTGTGGTCTTCTCTCCTTAGAGAGGAAATGTTTCTAAGTGTTATACAACATTCATATTCAGCAAAGTCTGCCTAACAAATGACCTAAAAGGTTCCTTATATAGTAGTTTACAAACAAGGTGTGAAATGTCCAAAATGACCCCTTAGTCTCAAGTCTTCAAGTGGGTGTCCTTGGAATGCATTATATGGACGGTTTTGGACCCTTTTTAAGTCCTCATTTGCACTTCACTTTCACACTCCAAGTCTCGGGTTCAATACATCTCACAAACATCCATCCTCGTGGTCGTACCCGTATCACCAATGTAAGATCAAACCACTCTCTAAGGTGACCCAAAGGACTCACACTTCCTCAAGAACACCTTTCTTGCCAAATAACCCAATACAAAGTGAAAAAATAATTCCAAATGTATTCAAGGTCTAAGTTTCGGTTTTCCTCTCTTAAGGAGAAGGAGAAGACTACAATCTACCATTAAGATTACAATCGAAAAAGTCACTCAATTCATTAACTCAAAACTAAGGAAAATAAGAGCTAAGGTGCCTATTTATACTATTACAAAACAGACTAAAATACCCTTAATGAAGGGTGCTCCTTTGGAGTGTAAAAGAAAGTCTTATAGGACCATAATAGCCCTAACTTAGGGCACCTCTTGAGTGTAATTTTGGATTGCAAAATGTCTTCAATGCCCTTCACTTGAGGCACCTCTTGAGTGTATAAGTTCTCCTTCTTTCTTCTCTTGAACAAGGCTTCAAAATGCTCCAAAAAGGACTTTAATTGCTTGCCAATTCCGAAGCTTGAACCTTGGACAACATTTTGTGCTCTTGGTTCCCCTCATGCTTGTATCATCCTCTCCAACTTGAAAGGAATTTGTCCTCAAATTCAGACCATGCAAAACTAAAGAGAGAGCAAAAAAAACACATAATCCTCTTGGGAGGAGGGTTAGTATTAGTACCACACTCATTTCATCAACCCATGGTTGCTCACATTTGACATACACCCACATATCCTTGGTATTTGACATAAAAAGCTTGGCATAAAGGATACTAAACACATGAATAACATCAATATCAAAAATAAGTGAGCATGACCCAAAACTTAAAACTATAACTTTCACCTCTCAAGAGTATTCCGAGGTCAAAGGAAAATTGAAAACAAGGGTCTGGGCTGTGGTTAAGTATCCATTGCACTAGATAATTATGCCAAGGGGTACATATTTGACATACAATCAGCAATCCATTGTTTTGTCCATGAAACAATTAGTATATGCATCACAAAGGATAGGTCTAAGGTAAAAACATCAAGGGAAAATAAGAACAAGCCAAAACAATCACTTCCCCACCCCACTAGTACACCGAGATCAAATGGGTGAAGTGGCCAAGCCAAGGGAATAATCCGAAGCTACTCATTCCATTTACTAGGGTATCATACTCACCTAAAGCATTTATTCTTAAGGAAAGACTAGCACACAAGGATAAGGACCTACAGCTTAGTAGGCCTCCCTTAACAACATACATTTTATTATCCGCAATATCTCCATACACATGATCAACTCCATCAACATCATTACTAACTTGAGACTTATCAAACACACCACACATATGCTCAAGTAGTGGAATACATTCTTGAGTAGGTTGATAATCATTCACATCATTACTAGTTGTTGGCAACTAACATTCCAACGTAGACTCACCTTGGTTTTCACAAGGGTCAACTAGTGTGTGAATACTCTTATCACTTTAAAATGGAACCTTATTCAAGTTATAAGTGCTAGCACTAGATGAAAACAAATCATTCTTACGAAAAGAATTGATTTTGTCATCTAAAGAATCAACTAGTGCTTGCAAACTTACATCAAAAATTTGGTCTTCATGCAATTTAACAATACCAAGAGTATCACAAAGGGAAGATGTAATACCCTATATTCCTCGTGTACTAGTTCTACTTATGTGGCACTTAATATGGACTTATGCTAGGTAATGGGCTCGGATATCCTATGTGATTGGTGACAGTAAGATAGGTTTGGAGGAGGAATTCCCACATGTACTGAAAACGTGGTATGATTAAGTTACCATCGGTGAGAGCATCTAAACTTGGGTCCTTAAGTAGGTATTTGAATCTAAAGGATGAAGTGACCAAGTTTTAAGTTTAACTATAAGCATTTTGATCTTAAAATGGAATAAAATAGTGAGGTGTTTGCTTGACTTATTTTAAGCTAGTAGGTGAATCACCTAATTTGACCTTTTGACCAACCTAAAAATTAAGTAGGTACATCACCAATTAAGGATCCCTTGACCAGCTTATTGGGCAAAATACACTACCACCTACTTAAGTTAATTTTGGCCCAAATTAAAGAAGAGAAAAGGAGGAGAATGGGCAGAAAGGCCCAAAAGTTTTTAATCCACAAAGGCCCAATATAATGGGCAAGTAGGTGAATCACCTACTTGATAAATTATGTCCCAAAAATGACCAAGAAATATGGCCAAGAGCAGCTATTTTTAAAGGGATTAAAACCAGCTCTTATAGCTTATTTTAACTAGCCAAAAAAACAGCTTTCAAGATTTTCTCTCTTGTTCTCTCTTTAGCTATGCAGCAGCCCTAAAATTCCACTAGGGTTCTTTGGAAACCTTCCTTCCAAGTTAAAGGTAAGTGAACAAATCATGATCACATCTTAAGAATACTATAAGGATTATGTTCTCCATGATTAAACTATAAGATTCCCTTTTTAAGTTTGGCAGTCCCTTTATCCTTGATTATTTAGAGTTTTTTCTCTTCACTTTTGATTTGTGAGTAAATGGATCAAGCTATTGAAGAGATATACATTAAGGGAATAAACTACCACCGAAATTCAGGTATGGCTACTGTCCATTTTTGCACTTTTCCTATATACGTGTGTTGGTTGAGGATTGTGTGTATATTGTTGTTAAGAACTCAAGGGATGGTGAGTTCAATTTTTGGTTGCCATATTAAGGGATATTTGGGGCTGTTTTAGATCTGATTTATGTATGTATGTTGGGGGATGCTTGGTTGACGTTGGGGGAATGGTGTGAATAATTTCAATTGAAAGGTAGAAGAAGATAATGGTACACTTCTGAATTGAATGTCGCATAAGTTTACTGCCCACATCACTTGATATACTGTTTTGAGAGTACAATAAAGACGAAACGGTTAAGGGGATCTTATAAGAAGTTACATCGCGTGTGAATGTAATTGGAGAAGAACGAGGTTGAGAGAACACCCTTGGATTAGTTGATTGTGGATTACTACCCGGTTACTGTTTTAGTAAGTTTAAACGCCGTGAATATGTTAGTTAGCTACTAATACTAGTCTTATGCTATTGTAGATTAGTAATCTAAAAGGGAAGACGTTAAGTGAAAGTGTGATCAGTTGTGAAGCAAGGTATGTATAGTTCATCGATCCTATACTCTTTGTGATACACTACTAACTTGGAGCGTATCAAATCTGCCACAAAATCAGTCCAAACACACTACAATTCCGAGAGCTTGAAGATAACAACTCCAATATGTGAAGACAATAACAATCACAAAATTTTGAAGGTATACTAACAACAAAACAGTAGCTACACAAGGAGAACAAGAAGATAACAATAACATTAAACAATGGTTCAACAACACAAGATGATAGATTACAAAGAGTACAATGTTAACAACAAGAACAACAAATGGCAGTAACTATAGTGAATCGAAAATCTGCCCCACACGGCTTCACTAAGTTACTGCAAAGTTTCAAGAGTACAAAATGAAAGATAGTAACTTGACACAAAGATATCTTAGAATCTATGAACCCTAACTTGAAGAAAGGACCCTAAGACCAAAAGATTTCAGTACCAAGTTTTTACTTAGACCAAGAGGAACTCATGAACCTCAAGATCTCAAGTTTCTACCCAAGAAACAACAAAAGTGTAACTACACTTGTTGGACAGATTTCAGGTTCTGCTTTCAAGAACAAGAGAGAGAAATATTCAATGTTACAAGACTTGTTGTTGTGAAATATGAAGAATGAACTAAGTGCTGAAAATAAACCTAATAGCATCTATTTATATTACACACAAATTGAAGGACAAATGACCTTCCTACCCTTCAGTCGTGGGGTGCCCTTAGAGTGTAATTTATTACACTTCAAGGCTCATTTTCACACTTAAAAATGTTGAAGCTCTTTGGTGGATCAAGTACCAACTCACACACAGCCATTTGCATGAACATGGCTTGTAGTTCTTGTAACTCCCGAGCTTGGCTTCGTGTGAATGGTCGAGAACGTATTGGACAGCTTTGTACCCGTATCACTTTGGCATGAATCTAACTCCTTTGTTACAAAGTAAGCTTCCTAAGCATTCTTCCTTTCAAGTTATACATAACTACAGCGTATAACCCCCAAGGTGGTTAACAACCTTATTCTAACTTGTTAGGTTGTTAAAGCACCTAAAAATGTGTTTGTTACTAAATCTGTCCATTTTCCTTCCTAAATACTAGTATGATATGGGTGCATTCAGAAATAAGCCTTACAAGTTCTTCTTTTAGTCAACATAACCCATGGTGTTAGTTAAGCTCCTATGTGTTATATATCTATTATTGTTATATTCTACCTCATTGCTACTGCATCTAGTGCATAGTTGCATACCTTTTTCTACTAGTCCAAAGTTCCAAATCTAATACATTACCACCAAAATAACAACTTTAAAGACGAAAAGAATGATCTGAAATGATTCTATATATTTTGGGTGGTATCCCAGGGGTGGAAGAAACACCTAGCATGGGTCGATCCCAACATTACAGGTGGTATCCCAGGGGCAAAAGGAAAGCCTAGCATGGGTCAATCCCGATTTGTGTACTTATGAGGAACGTATCCCAGGGGTTAAAATGCCTAGCATGGGTCATCCTCTTTTACCACTGATCAACTGGTCATTTGTATTATGCCTTATAATCTTATAAAGTAAAGAAGAATAAAGCAAAGTAAGGGATGTAATGTACATGATCCCATAAGCACAAGCAAAGTTAGTATTCTATCCTTATCTTTATAGTTATATATTGATAACTGATTTTGTTGAGATCTTGTCTTATTTATAGTCACTTCATGCCATACATACTCAGTACACTCTTTGTATTGACACCATTCGTGGGGGACACTATGTTTCATGCCGTAGGTATAGGTACTCCAGCTAGTAGACCAGCCCAATAGGAGCACAAGACATCCAACTGCTAGTGGTGATCTCCAAGTTGATTCGGAGCTTTTCGAGTCTGTTATATATATTTTGGTATCGTATAGTAGTTATGAGCAAGGCGGGGGTTTGTCCCGACCTTAACTAAGTCCATGTGTCTTTTAGAGGCTTTGCAGACTAATGTGAAGTTAAGTGTGGTAGTATTGTGTTCTTTTAACGTTGTGGCCCAATGGCCAAGTCTTGTATATGTAGGTTTGGACTTACTTATGTGGTTTGTTTTATCAACGCATCATATCCATACTAGCAGAACCTTTGAGTGCCATAGTTACATGTATGAAAGTACATGGATATGAGTTAGTTCTCCCAAAATGGGTGCCTGTCAGCCCCAACGAAATTTGAGGTGTGACAAAATTGGTATCAGAGCAAGTCATCCTAGGGAGTCGTCTGCAAAGCCGTGTCTATGTAGAGTCTTGCTTATGGGTGTGGTGTGCACCACATCTCTAAGTAGGAGGCTACGAGGCATTTAGGAGTTGTTTTTTTTTCTTCATTCCTTAGATCGTGCGATAGAGCCAATAATGTAGGTTGACTTGTATTTAACCTTAAATATGTTTTTTTTTTCAATATAGTAATGATGCCGATTACAAGAAGGAGTAAGAGTAAGAAGAGTAAGCAAGTAGATGTGGCTGCCGGAGAAGGGACAAGCAAATCACCACCTAGATATGCTGATCAAAGTAAGGCCCAAGATGAGTTTGCATCACGAACTTCTTCTACTCCTCCATCTCCAGAAGAGCTAAGGAGGAGGGGTGATACGGTTGGGGCAGCCTCCACAAGTACACCGCCTTTCACACGAAGCCAAGCTCGGGAATTACAAGAACTCCAAGCCTTGTTCATGCAAATGGCCGTGTGTGAGTTGGTGATTGAACCAGCCAAGGACCTAAACGTTTTTATGTGTGAAGAGAGGTCTTAATGTGTAATAAACTACTCTTCAAGGTTGGCACAAGAAGCAAGGGCGGATGGGTCATTTTACCCCTTTTGTTTGTAGTATAAATAGAACATGTTAGAGAGTTATTCCTTAGTTTTTGAATGCTGATTTTTGTAACCTAAAAACACTAAACATTTCTCTATCTCTCTCACTCTTGGAAGCCGCCCCTATTAGCTCACAAGTAGAGGGATACTTGTGTTGTCTCTTTGGCTAGAAACAAGGGTTTTGAGGTCGTTGAGTGCCTCTTGGTCCTCGTAAGAACTTGGTGTTTATATTCATTAGACTTAGGGTCCTCTCTTGATGTTAGGGTTCTTAGTTTCTTGAATGTTATATGTCAAGTTATCTATCTTTCTTTATCTTGTTGTTGTTGTTGATTTTGCTATCTTAAAGTCTAGTGAAGCCGTGTGGGGCTCTTTTCGATTCACTAGCATTGTTATCTATCTTGTTGTTCTTGTGTTGTTGGACTGAAATCCGAGCCTACTTGAAGCCTTGGTGTTGTTGGTTTGATTTTGTATCATTTGGTATCAAAGCGAGACCGGTTGTGTTCCAACATAACCCATCTTGGGCTAGTTCACGGCTTAAACAAACAACACCAAAAAGAAATTCTGAAAAATCTGTCCATTAAAAGTTGAAACCAAGAATGATGTTGTATGTTTAGATCTAGGTGTTATTTTTCTTATTTAGTGAGTTTCTAGTGTTGGTTTCTTTCTCACCAACACTAAGGTGTCTAGATCCAAAAGTTGAGCTTGAAAACTTGAACATTGTGTAGTGACTTGAAGTGGCCGAAAGTTGTATGTTGTTGATAACCAAAAGAAAAAAAAAATCGGTGGTTGTGTGTTTATGTGCTAAAGAAGTTGATGAAGTTTGTTGAGGTGTTCATCTTTTGAACTTGTTCATCTTGTTGTGTGCTCAAGTTGTAAGACAAGCTATAAAGTTGTTGTGAAAGACTTGCACCCATCACCTTCTAGTCTTGTCAATCACTTTTCCCTAATTCAAGGAGCCTTGTTTTGTGGGATTAGTCAACCAAACCTCCCTTTCTTGAGTTTGAAAAGGTTGAAATACTACAAGATTTTATTTTTCCCACCAAAACACTTTGCAAACTATAACAAGTTGTGTGAATATTAACACACAAAAAAAAGGAGTAGAAGAACGTGTGGAACCATTGCATGCTGCCACGTCACTATAAGCTCAACTTAGGACATTCTTTGGTTGCTAATTGTTGATCCTTGGTTTCCCTTACTTGGTCCTAGAACTAATTAACAAACTAGTACATTCCTACTAGGTTGTCAACTAGTTCCTTGAACTGTTTGTTCGTGTCAACTATTATTTGAGTGCTTTTATTCGTTTGAATGAATTGCTGATTTTTGACTCTAGTCCGGCAAGAATTCTTTGAGTCTTCAAACAAGAATCCATTCCGGATAAGAGCTTACTCATACCTTAAAAATTTCACGGTTACTAGCCAAATTATACAACACTTGTGGAACACGAACTTGTGGTGAACTAAAGCGGATAATATCTTGACAATGGAAGGAGCTACGTCTCATAATGTGGATACTAATGCCCTTGATTCTATGAGGGTCACTCTTGAGGCCGTTACCCGGACACTTGAAAGGTTGAATTCGGAATTTGGGGCCGTGAGAGGGGACTTGGCAGCAATAAAGGGGGAAGTGTCGACTATTAGTGGGAGATTAGAACAAGTGGAGAGTCAAAGGAACTCTCGTCCTTCTACGCCTCTACATGTATCTACCAATGGTCATGATAGGACCTCCTCCGCAACCATCACCCCCGAAACAGTCCACCAAATGCTAAATGCACCCCAAGCTCCACTAAATACCGCAAGCCAAACTACCTATTTTCCTCCAAACCGAGACCCCACTAGACCACTACATTTCCAAGCCCCTCCAATTCCACAAGAGGGATTTGGACGCCAAGTACCTCCACTAAATCCGAACCCTCCATTCCAAGCTCCATTAACCCAAAGACCGCAAATTCCAAATCCTCCGAATCAAAACGGCCAAGGCCGACCAGCCCACTTTGAAGGATACGGTAGAGAGGAGTATGAAGGAGATGGAGCCTTTGATGATGCTTATATGAGGGAGGAGGAGTTAATAGGGGGTCGAGGAGAACCTAGGAGATACCGGGGGTATGGAGATAGGGGAAACCGACACCAAGAGAGAGACGTAGGCATCAACACCATCAAGTTGAGCCTACCCATCTTTAAGGGTGAAAGTGACCCCGAGACCTACTTAACTTGGGAATCGGCTTGTGACAAAGTTTTCCAAGTTAATGACATCTCGGAAGAAAAGAAGAGTTGCTACGCTATAGCTCACCTCGAGGGCTATGCTAACACTTGGTGGGAGTATGTTAAACGATTTGGTAATGAATTAGTTGATGGGCAGCCACCACCTTGGTTTCGGTTGAGGTATTTGATGAGACAACGATACCTTCCCGAGAGATATCGTCATGAGTTGCTTGCTAGATTATATGGCTTGCGGCAAGGAGGCAAGAGTGTGATGGCCTATTTTGACGAGTTCCAACAACTCATGTTGAAACTTGATCATCGTGGGGAGCAAATCAGTCACGACATCATCCGGTTCAAGTGTGGGTTGAACAAAGAGATCTCCACTCATTTGACCCTTCACCGGTTTGAAACCATTGACGGTATATTCCAAGCGGCCCTTGAGATTGAAAGGGAACTTAAGGAGAGATCATCCTTCAAGGCAAGGGTACAAACCCCCTCGGGTTGGCCCAAAAACAAGGACCAACCCGCCCCTACGAAGCTGCCCGAGTCCAAAACAGTCCCTAAATTCCCTCCGAAACTGGAGGCTCACAAATATCCCAACCCAAAGGGGTTCCAATGCTTCAAGTTCCAAGGTTGGGGGCATAAGGCCAATGAATGTCCGAACCGGCGCAATGTGATTCTACGAGAAGGAAAAGTGTACTACCTTGGTGAAGAGGTGGTTTTCGAAAGGGGGGAGGATGAGGCCGAGCCTCAAGATGGAGAGGGAGCTGAAAATGGGCCGAATGATGATGAAGTAGATGGTAGTGAAGATGTCTATCCACAAGAAGGGGAGTGTGTGGTTCCAAACTTTGTGGTTAGACGTGTCATGATTAGTAAGGCGATAGATGACCCGAGTCAAAGGGAAAATCTATTCCATACTAAGTGTCTTGTAAAGGGGAGTGTGTGCACCTTGGTGATTGATAGTGGTAGTTGTACAAATGTTGCGAGCCATGATATGGTAAATTTCTTGAAGCTACCAACTACACTACACACTAGTCCTTACAAGCTACAATGGTTGAACGATTGTGGTGAATTAAAGGTCACAAGGCAATGTGTGATTCGGTTTAACGTGGGAAACTACCACGATGAAGTGCTTTGTGACGTGATCCCAATGCAAGCATGTCACTTGTTGTTAGGTAGACCATGGCAATATGATAGGTCTACTAAACACGATGGGAGGTCCAACCGGTATACGCTTGAGAAGGATGGCCGAAAGGTCACACTTCATCCTCTTTCACCCTCCCAAGTAAATGAGTGGCATCAAAAGATGAGAGAGTTGAAGGGAAAGGGAAAGGAATCCGAAAAGGGAGAAAAGGGGGGGAATGCCGTAGGTGAGGAAGTAGGGACATCCGAGGCTGCCCCAACGACAAGGGAGATGGAAAACGTAGTGATGTTGGCTAGGAGGAAAGAACTCTTCGTGGACCATGATGAAAACAAGCCGATGTTACTTTTGGCCCATTGTTTTAATACTAACCCCACTAATTCTTCCATTTCCCCTTTGATTTCTTGTGTGTTGCAGGAGTATGAAGATGTATTTCCTCAAGAACTTCCGCAAGGATTGCCCCCACTTCGGGGAATTGAGCACCAAATTGATTTGGTGCCGGGTTCACAACTCCCAAACAAACCGGCCTATAGGAGCAATCCCATGGACACTAAGGAGCTTGAAAGACAAGTTGAGGAGCTTCTCAACAAGGGATACATCAAGGAAAGCATGAGTCCGTGTGCTGTTCCGGTGCTTTTGGTACTGAAGAAGGACGGAACTTGGCGCATGTGCGTCGATTGTAGAGCCATCAACAAAATCACTATAAGGTATCGTCATCCAATCCCTAGACTAGATGATATGTTAGATGAGCTCCACAGATCTTGTTTGTTTTCTAAAGTGGACCTTAGGAGTGGCTATCACCAAATTCGCATCCAACCCGGTGATGAGTGGAAGACCGCATTCAAGACCAAATTCGGTCTATATGAGTGGCTGGTCATGCCCTTCGGCCTTACCAATGCTCCTAGCACCTTTATGAGGCTAATGAATCATGTAATGAAGCCTTATATTGGAAAGTTTGTGGTGGTTTACTTTGATGATGTGTTGGTATATAGTAAATCTATTGATGATCATGTAATGCATTTGAGATGTGTGTTTGATGTGCTCCGAAAGGAGAAGCTGTATGCCAACATGGAGAAGTGTTCTTTTGGTGTTGATAAGGTTATATTCTTGGGTTTTGTCGTGAGCTCAAGGGGTGTGGAAGTGGACGATTCCAAGATAGACTCTCTATTCGAAGTTGGCCGACCCCTAAAACTATTGGAGAAATCTGAAGTTTCCACGTGTTGGCAAGCTTTTATAGGAGGTTTGTCAAAGGATTTAGTTCCATAGCAGCCCCCTTGACCGAGGTAATTAGGAAGGACGGACCCTTTAAATGGGGTGATGAGCAAGCTAGGGCTTTTGAGGCCTTGAAAGCTACGCTCATCTCGGCGCCTTTATTGCAATTGCCCGATTTTGATAAGATGTTTGAGGTAGAGTGTGATGCTAGTAAGGTTGGCATCGGGGCTGTTTTGATGCAAGAAGGTAAGCCCGTTGCTTATTTCAGTGAAAAGCTCAAAGGGGCAACTCTTAATTACTCAACTTATGATTTGGAGTTGTACGCCCTTGTTAGAGCTTTGGGAAATTGGCAACATTATTTGTGGCCTAAGGAGTTTGTGATACGAACGGATCATAAGTCGTTGAAACACCTTAAGAGCCAAGACAAGTTGTGATACGGGAAATACAAGGGAAGCACGAAACAACCACCAAATCAGTCCACTAATCTTAAGGATTCGAGGACCAAGATGGAGACCTCACTCGGATTCGCTACCAACAACAAGAATACAAGATTCAAGAGTATATTTTAACACCAAAAACAGTACCAAAACGTGATGAACAAGATGAACAACAATAATACAAGTTTCGGATTCAACGAAGACCCAAAACAGTCCACTACGACAACACATACACGATTGCAAGAAAAATAAAGATAGATAGTGAGACCAAGATTATTACAAGATTAAGAACTAAAGAGTATATTAAACTCAAAAACCCCTAATGAATGTAACAATCAAAACCACACTCTTACGGTGACCACCAAGGGAACGAACTCGCCTCAAGATCTACCGTTTCCAAGCAAAGAACAATGTTAGCTTTTCCAAGCCCTATACTAGAATTACACTAAGTTGGTCTACTCTCAAGAGAGAGGATTTTAAGAGTCTCAAAATCTCATTTTTTCATCAACCAAAAACTAAGTGAAAATAAGACTAAGGGGCCTATTTATAGTGTATTACAAAAGAAGACAAAAAGACCATATTACCCTTAATGAGAGGGGCGGCCTTGGTGTGTTGGAAGACAATATGAATTGTCCAAAATGCCCCTTAGGCTAAGTGACCGAAATGCCCTTAGTAAAGGCACCAAAACCGTGAACCAACAAAGGTGGTCCAAATTCGAGAGTCCTTAAGTCTTCAAGGCTCCAATCAATCTTCCACACTTGGGTTTGGTCAATGGTAGGCTAAAAACATCCCCTCCAAGTATGATCCCATGCCCTCCATGTGACCAAAGCTTGATTCTTCACATTGTGACTTCGAATGAGGTCGTCAAAAGCTAAGGCGGTCATTATTCTTATATCATCCTCCTCTTCTTGAAAAGGATTCGACCTCGAATCCAAACCTTGCAAAACTGAAAAGAGGACACACAAATGCAAACTCCTCATGGCATGAGGGTTAGGGTTAGCATAACAAATCATCTCAACATGCCAAGGTTGCACATATTTGCAATATAACCAAGAATCCTTTGAAAGGAATATTAAAAACTTAATAAAAGATGTACAAAGGATTTGGTTATAGGATACATCAAGAGTGCCACTTTGCTTTTCATGTAGACCAAGCAGCAAGTTTGGTGCACCAACATCACCATTCCTAAATTTGGCACCGGGGTCAAATGGGAAAAGTGGCCATAGACATGGGTCTCGACAACACTTCCCTTTCCCGAGATCTACACCTAAACTAAATGACATACTCTCTACAATAACATACATATCATCCAACTCAAATAGAGAGTAGAGAAAGGTGTCACTTAAATCGACTTCTACTAAGGTGCTCTCATGTGTGTACTCACTACTAGTTTCCCAATAATCACCATGAGTACTCTCAACAATGAAATCACACAAAGTAGAAGAAGAAGTAGCTTCCGCAACTACACATTCCTTACCCTTAAGAGTACTCTCATCTTCCAAGAAGAGATTTCCCTCTTTAGGAGGAATGTTGTCACACCATAGTGGGTTAGCATATAGGCTATAGCTTCCAAGGCAAGCTATCCCGTCATTTTCACCACTAGGTTCATTAGGAGTGTTTAAATCATCTTCAAACAAGATATTATTCCTAAAAAGAGTGTGATCTACCTCACGGACAGATTTGGAACAAGAAAGTTCCTCACTCTCTAAATGATCAATATCAAGTTTCAAGGATGTTTCAAACACAATATTACCCCAAGAAGAGCTCTCGGGTTCATTCTCACTTTGTTGACCAACATTTTCAAATATTTCACTCACTTGAGTCCTATTAAGCACATCACACACATACTCAAGTGGTGGGTAATTTTCACACATAAGTTGATCAACACAAATTTCAGAAGATAACGTACTTTCATTCAACATAATGGTTTCAACACTAGGTGGACATAAATCGATCTTACAAGAAGAGTCTATTCGGTCATCAATAGGATCAACTAGTGTATCCACACTCACAACATGTACATCATCATCAAGTGGCAAAGAAACAATACACTCACATATAGGCAAGCTACAACTCACACTCAATGGGCTACTAGCCGCACAATTATCATTCACATGTACAAAAGTGTAAGAGTTTGCCATTTTACCTTGAAGTCCTTGAGTAGATTCTTCTTTGTCATGGTGTGAAGGTCCTCCAAAGGTTTGGGCAGCAACTTCCCTTTGGCATTGTTCTTCTTCGCTTGCCATGTTGGTACCTACACAAATGTCCTTAGAAATAGAAGGACAACCAATGTTAGTATAGTTTGGTGGTAATCCCCTCACTTCGCTCAACACAACCCCTCCTTTTTCCACTCTCGGATTACCACCTTTCACTCCCTTACTCCTCTCAATCTTTTGTCTCTCATAATAAGTTGAATTGGAGTAGGTAGGAACTTCTTTTTGCGGCCCGGGCAGAATGTACGTCTCAAGGCAATTTCCCCATCGGTCTCTTATAATATTAGGCCAATTTTGCATATTTGGAACTTTATGTTGTGCAAACCAATCGGCGCCCAAGCTCACATAACCATAGGTTATGGGAAAAACATCACACCACACCTCCTCATGGTAATTAAATTGGGAGAAGACAACCTTTACCCTCTCGGTATGATACAAGAATTCCAAGGAACACAAGAATTGTCTCAAAACAGTCCACACACACTCCAAAAACAGTCCACTAATCTTAAGGATTTGAGGACCAAGATGGAGACCACTCTCGGATTCACTACAACAACAACAATACGAGATAACAATGGTGTATTTGACACCCAAAACAGCCACAAAACGTGATGAACAAGATGAACAACAATAACACAAGTTTCGGATTCAACAAAGACCCCAAAACAGTCCACGATTTGCAAGAAAAATAAAGATAGATAGTGAGACATAAACTACCATAAGACCCAAGAACCCAAAGATATATTAAATCTAAAGACCCCTAGAACTTACGATAGCAACACCACACTCTTACGGTGACCACCAAGGGAATGAACTCGCCTCAAGATCTACCGTTTCCAAACAAAGATCAATATTGGCTTTTCCAAGCCCTATGCTTAAAGATGACTTTTCCAAGTCCTACCACTAAGTGTGTACACTCTCAAAAGAGAGAAGATATTTCTTTCAATTCTTCATTATCAAAAATCTGATGAGAAATAAGACTAAGGGGCCTATTTATACTATATTACAAATGAAGACAAAAGACTACTTTGCCCTTAATGAGAGGGGCGGCCATGGGGTGTAAATCCACCATGTGTAATGTCCAAAATACCCTTAATTAAGGCCCAAAACCGTGAGTCCTCAACCTTAAATTCTCCAAGCAATCTTCCACATGCGAGATTGCTTTAAGTTATGCTCAAAACGGGTCCTCCATGCATGTTCTTGTTTCCTCGAGGTGACCAAGTCTTGAGTCTCTATGTGTTGGCCTCCAAAAATGTCATCAAAAGATAAGAAGGCCATTTGTCCCGTATCATCCTCCCCTTCTTGAAAAGGATTCGACCTCGAATCCAAGCCTTGCAAAACCGAAGAGAGGACAAACAAATACAAATTCCTCATGGCATGAGGGTTAGGGTTAGCATAACAAATCATCTCAACATGCCAAGGTTGCACATATTTGCAATATAACCAAGAATCCTTTGAAAGGAATATTAAAAACTCAATAAAAGATGTACAAAGGATTTGGTTATAGGATACATCAAAAGTAATACTTTGCTTGTCATGTTGGCCAAGCAACAAGTTTGGTGCACCAACATCACCATTTCTAAATTTGGCACCGGGGTCAAATGGGAAAAGTGGCCATAGACACGGGTCTCGACAACACTTCCCTTTCCCGTGGTCTACACCTAAACTAAATGACATACTCTCTACAATAACATACATATCATCCAAATCAAATAGAGAGTAGAGAAAGGTATCACTCAAATCGACTTCTACTAAGGTGCTCTCATGTGTGTACTCACTACTAGTTTCCCAATAATCACCATGAGTACTCTCAACAATGAAATCACACAAAGTAGAAGAAGAAGTAGCTTCCACAACTACACATTCCTTACCCTTAAGAGTACTCTCATCTTCCAAGAAGAGATTTCCCTCTTTAGGAGGAATGTTGTCACACCATAGTGGGTTAGCATATAGGCTATAGCTTCCAAGGCAAGCTATACCGTCAAGTTCTCCACTAGGTTCATTAGGAGTGTTTAAATCATCTTCAAACAAGACATTATACCTAAAAAGAGTGTGATCTACCTCACGGACAGATTTGGAACAAGAAAGTTCCTCACTCTCTAAATGATCAATATCAAGTTTCAAGGATGTTTCAAACACAATATTACCCCAAGAAGAGCTCTCGGGTTCATTCTCACTTTGTTGACCAACATTTTCAAATATTTCACTCACTTGAGTCCTATTAAGCACATCACACACATACTCAAGTGGTGGACAGTTTTCACGAACAAGTTGATCAACACCCATTACACAAGACGAGGTACTTCCATTCAACATATAGGCTTCAACACTAGGTGGACATAAATTGATCTCACAAGAGGAGTCAATTTCGTCATCAATAGGATCAACTAGTGTATCCACACTCACAATATGTACATCATCAATAAGAGGCAAGGAATCATTAGACTCATAAATAAGTAAGCTACTACTCACACTCAATGGACTACTAGTCATACAATTATCATTCACATGCATTAAAGTGTAAGAGTTAGCTATTTTACCTTGAAGATCTTGAGTGGACTCTTTCTTGCCGTGAGGTGAAGGTCCTCCATAACCTTGGGCAGCAACTTCCTTTTGACATTGGTCGCATTCGCTTGCCATGTTGGTACCTACACAAATGTCCATAAAAATAGAAGGACAACCAAAGTTAGCACGGTTTGGTGGTAATCCCCTCACTTCGCTCAACACAATCTCTCCTTTTTCCACTCTCGGATTACCACCTTTCACTCCCTTACTCCTCTCAATCTTTTGTCTCTCATAATAATTTGAATTGGAGTAGGTAGGAACTTCTTTTTGCGGCCCGGGAAGAATGTACGTCTCGAGGCAATTTCCCCATCGGTCTCTTACAATATTAGGCCAATTTTGCATATTTGGAACTTTATGTTGTGCAAACCAATCGGCGCCCAAGCTCACATGACCATAGGTTATGGGAAAAACATCACACCACACTTCCTCATGGTAATTAAATTGGGAGAAGACAACTTTTACCCTCTCGGTAACCTTGAACTCGCCCAAGTAGTATGGAACAAGTAAAGGCTCTCGCAATAACCCCAAGTAATCAACCATGGACGGAAGAATGTAGTTTCCATAGTACCTATCATTCAACACCATAAGGCAGCCCGGTATCCCACAAATAGTCACCTTTCCGGAGTGTACACTCCTTCTTGGATCTACATTGTAAGGCATACGAGTACCCCTTAGTTTTGGAGATGCATATCCTCTTCTTCTCATTGGACAACCTCCACTAGAGCTAGTATAACCATTCACACTATATCGACTTTGATAAGAAGTACTACAAGGTGGAGAATATGGATCTTCATACTCCTCACGTGTACCCTCATCATAGCTCTCATAGGCTTTGCAAACAAAAGGGTTATACCTAACACCAAATCTAGGTTCGGAGTAAGAAGTGTAAGACTCCTCACATGCCCCAACATCATCATAAGATCCATCACGAGGTCCTACATCATCTCCAAAGTTACCATAAGCACTAGGCACTTCATTCACCTCATTTTCTCCCTTAAAACAGTAACTTTCAAATCTGCCCAAGTCTCGATCATGGCTATTTTCATAGCCTCCGCAATCTCCCTCAACTTCGTAGCCATAAAACCCTTCACTACAATCATAGTCTCCCATGTTGTAGTCACAATAATCCCCGGCTATCGAAGACATGTTCCCCTTATATCACCCTTTAAACCTACAAAATGAACAAACAAGATTAGTAGTAAAGCTCCTCACCAACACTCGTATACACTCACCTTTGTGATCCTCACAATTGGAGCGGCGAATATTGAAAGTTGCTTATACTCCGGTAGTCAATAGGATGTCAATTCTACTTGGCGGCCGGAATAGATTCTTGTTTGATCGACTCAAGACACAAAAATAAAATTCACTTACGAACTTGAAACAAAGAAGTTACTACGAGTTAAAAATGAGAAAAGCACACAAACAACGAAGACACGAAGAAACGGATTCAATAATTAATCTACAACTAAGTAGGTGATTACTAGTTGTTAATTAATTCTAGAATCAAGACATGAAACTAATGAAACAATAAGATGAAACTAAGAATCTAAAATTTTGAGCTCGAAAATATTGCGTGAACAGTAGCAGTGATGACATGGCAGTCACGTATTGGTTTCGGTCCCACACAACTTTTGTTGTCCAATTTCAAGTCTTGGCCAATTTTTTTTTCAATTTGGACTTTGGTGGAATTTGTTTAAGGGGGGGGGGGGGGGAAATTCAAACAAGTCTTGGAGCCCTTTTCAATTTCAAGTTTTCAAGACTTGACTTTATTGTACTTCTCCTTAAAACATGGATCCGTAAATCATGGAAAAGTGTTGGAAAGTGGTTGAGACTTAATTGATAGGTCTTTGTTGGTTGTAGTGTCTTTCAAGACTAACAAATAATACACCTTTTTCCTTCAACTTTTTGGATTTAGCATTCACTTTATCTTCAACAATATATGAAGGTGGTGATGAACATCAAGAACAACAACAACAACAACAAGAACTACAACAATAATCCTCAAGAACACCAACAATTTTTCACACGGCCAACTCCAATCCACAATAACAATACCTCCAACACTTGGCCAAGACAACCACAACTTCAACAAAAATGGTTTTCAATCCACCAATTAACAACAATATCACGTGGCCAAGCTTATAACAACAACAAGATGAAAACCACAAGGCCAAAACAGTTCACCACAACAAGGTCAACAATCTCACGGCTAAGACCACAAGGATAGCAACAACAATCGACTAAGTCCCCTTTGTGTTGTGTTTTCGATTTTACAAATGGTGAAAGGTGTGATGAACAACAAGAATACAACAACAACCTTTCAAGATCTACAACACCACCACAACACAAGGCCTTCAACTCGGTCAAGGCTAGAACAACAACAACATCCAATCGGCCACACTTGTTCACAACAATAATATTAACAATTCAAGCTCAAGTTTGGATCGACTCAAAGTGTTAGTGAGGAACAAAACTAACACTACAAACACACAAGACAAGTAAAATACTCCTAGACCTAGACTCAAGAACAAATCTCGGCCAAGAACACCACAAGAACACAATTTCGGCCAAGACAACAACAATGGACAGATTGCAATTTTCTGAAATTTTCAGATTTCAACTTTTTTTTTTTTTTGTAGTTTTCAAGTCTCAAGCCCAAGATTGATCTTGTTAGAACAAAATCAAAGATGGCTTTGATACCAAATGATACAAGAATTCCAAGGAACACAAGAATTGTCTCAAAACAGTCCACACACACTCCAAAAACAGTCCACTAATCTTAAGGATTTGAGGACCAAGATGGAGACCACTCTCGGATTCACTACAACAACAACAATACGAGATAACAATGGTGTATTTGACACCCAAAACAGCCACAAAACGTGATGAACAAGATGAACAACAATAACACAAGTTTCGGATTCAACAAAGACCCCAAAACAGTCCACGATTTGCAAGAAAAATAAAGATAGATAGTGAGACATAAACTACCATAAGACCCAAGAACCCAAAGATATATTAAATCTAAAGACCCCTAGAACTTACGATAGCAACACCACACTCTTACGGTGACCACCAAGGGAATGAACTCGCCTCAAGATCTACCGTTTCCAAACAAAGATCAATATTGGCTTTTCCAAGCCCTATGCTTAAAGATGACTTTTCCAAGTCCTACCACTAAGTGTGTACACTCTCAAAAGAGAGAAGATATTTCTTTCAATTCTTCATTATCAAAAATCTGATGAGAAATAAGACTAAGGGGCCTATTTATACTATATTACAAATGAAGACAAAAGACTACTTTGCCCTTAATGAGAGGGGCGGCCATGGGGTGTAAATCCACCATGTGTAATGTCCAAAATACCCTTAATTAAGGCCCAAAACCGTGAGTCCTCAACCTTAAATTCTCCAAGCAATCTTCCACATGCGAGATTGCTTTAAGTTATGCTCAAAACGGGTCCTCCATGCATGTTCTTGTTTCCTCGAGGTGACCAAGTCTTGAGTCTCTATGTGTTGGCCTCCAAAAATGTCATCAAAAGATAAGAAGGCCATTTGTCCCGTATCATCGATGATGGCAGATGGCCAGTCATCTCAGGTTTGGAAAGGATGACACCCAAAGGGGGTGTGGGTCCATCTCGAGTTGGCCTTGGTGGGGGTGTGTGATCGGGTTCGTGACCCTTTGGTTCAGGGCCTTTAAAGGGTGGGATGCGCCTTCCTCTACCAGCTATAGCTTTTAGAGCAGTTGGTTAGTGGCTCACCCTTAAGGTTTGGTATCAGAGCTAGGTCACGGGTTCGAATCCCGCTTACACCATGTGCAGGTTCGAGGGCGAACCTTTCCCTAAGAAAGGGGGGATGATGGCAGATGGCCAGTCATCTCAGGTTTGGAAAGGATGACACCCAAAGGGGGTGTGGGTCCATCTCGAGTTGGCCTTGGTGGGGGTGTGTGATCGGGTTCGTGACCCTTTGGTTCAGGGCCTTTAAAGGGTGGGATGCGCCTTCCTCTACCAGCTATAGCTTTTAGAGCAGTTGGTTAGTGGCTCACCCTTAAGGTTTGGACAACCTTAAGGGTGAGCCACTAACCAACTGCTCTAAAAGCTATAGCTGGTAGAGGAAGGCGCATCCCACCCTTTAAAGGCCCTGAACCAAAGGGTCACGAACCCGATCACACACCCCCACCAAGGCCAACTCGAGATGGACCCACACCCCCTTTGGGTGTCATCCTTTCCAAACCTGAGATGACTGGCCATCTGCCATCATCCCCCCTTTCTTAGGGAAAGGTTCGCCCTCGAACCTGCGCATGGTGTAAGCGGGATTCGAACCCGTGACCTAGCTCTGATACCAAACCTTAAGGGTGAGCCACTAACCAACTGCTCTAAAAGCTATAGCTGGTAGAGGAAGGCGCATCCCACCCTTTAAAGGCCCTGAACCAAAGGGTCACGAACCCGATCACACACCCCCACCAAGGCCAACTCGAGATGGACCCACACCCCCTTTGGGTGTCATCCTTTCCAAACCTGAGATGACTGGCCATCTGCCATCACGGTAACCTTAAACCCGTCCAAGAAGTATGGAACAAGTAAAGGCTCGCAAAATAACCCCAAGTAATCAACCATGGATGGAACAATGTAGTTTCTATAGTACCTATCATTTAACACAACGAGGCAGCCCGGTATCCCACAAATGGTCACCTTTCCGGAGTGTACACTCCTTCTCGGATCAACATTGTAAAGCACATGAGTACCCCTCGGTTTTGGAGATGCATACTCTCTTCTTCTCATTGGAAAACCTACACTATTGCTAGTATAACCATTCACACTATATCGACCTTGATAAGAAGTACTACAAGGTGGAGAATATGAATCTTCACACTCCTCACGTGTACTCTCATCATAGCTCTCATAAGGTTTGCGAACGAAAGGGTTATACCTAACACCAAATCTAGGTTCGGAGTGGGGAGTGCGAGACTCCTCACATGTCCCAACTTCATCATAAGATCCATCACGAGGTCCTACATCATCTCCAAAGTCACCATAAGCACTAGGCACTTCATTCACCTCATTTTCTCCCTCAAAACCGTAACTTTCAAATCTGCCTATGTTTTGATCATGACTATTTTCATAGCCTCCGCAATCTCCCTCAACTTCGTAGCCATAAAAACCCTCACTACAATCATAGTCTCCCATATTGTAGTCACAATAATCCCCGGCTATCGAAGTCATGTTCCCCTTATATCACCCTTTAAACCTACAAAATGAACAAACAAGATTAGTAGTAAAGCTCCTCAACAACACTCGATACACTCACCTTTGTGATTCTCACAATTGGAGCGGCGAATATTGAAAGTTGCTTATACTCCGGTAGTCAATAGGATGTCAATTCTACTTGGCGGCCGGAATATATTCTTGTTTGATCGACTCAAGACACAACACAAAATCTACTTACGAACTTGAAACAAAGAAGTTACTACGAGTTAAAAATGAGAAAAGCACACAAACAACGAAGACACGAAGAAACGGATTCAATAATTAATCTACAACTAAGTAGGTGATTACTAGTTGTTAATTAATTCTAGAATCAAGACATGAAACTAATGAAACAATAAGATGAAACTAAGAATCTAAAATTTTGAGCTCGGAAATATTGCGTGAACAGTAGCAGTGATGACATGGCAGTCCGTATTGGTTTCGGTCCCACACAACTTTTGTTGTCCAACTTCAAGTCTTGGTCAATTTTTCAATTTGGACTTTGGTGGAATTTGTTTAAGGAGGGAAATTCAAACAAGTCTTGGAGCCCTTTTCAATTTCAAGTTTTCAAGACTTGACTTTATTGTACTTCTCCTTAAAACATGGATCCGTAAATCATGGAAAAGTGTTGGAAAGTGGTTGAGACTTGATTGATAGGTCTTTGTTGGTTGTAGTGTCTTTCAAGACTAACACATAATACACCCTTTTCCTTCAACTTTTTAGATTTAACATTCACTTTTATCTTCAACAATATATGAAGGTGGTGATGAACATCAAGAACAACAACAACAACACCAAGAACTACAACAATAATCTCCAAGAACACCAACAATTTTCACACGGCCACTCCCAAATTCCACAATAACAATATCTCCAACACTTGGCCAAGACAACTACACCTTCAACAAAATGGTTCTCGATCCACCAATTAATCAACAATATCACGTGGCCAAGCTTATAACAACAACAAGATGAAAGCCACAAGGCCAACTCCAAGATAATAATGTTTTCACACGGCCAAGATTACAAAACCAACAACGGCCAAGTCTCTTTGGTGTTGCATTTTTTTTTCTTTTTTTTTTTTAACAAGAGATGAAGGTTGTGAAGAACTTCAAGAACAACAACAATACTCTTTTCAAGATCTACAACAACACCACAACACAAGGCCTTCAACTCGGTCAAGGCTCTACAACAACATCCAATCGGCCACACTTTGTCACAACAACAATATTAACAATTCAAGCTCAAGTTTAGATCTAGACTCAAAGTGTTAGTGGACAAGAAAACTAACACTAGAAACAACAAAACAAACAAGAACACTACTAAATTTAGTCACACAACAAAAAAATCTCGACCAAGACACAACAAGAACACAATTTTGGCCAAGAACACAAACACGGACAGATTGCTATTTTTCTAGAGATTTCAGTTTTTAACACTTTTTTTTTTTTTTAATTTTCTAACAAGCAAGCCCAAGATTGATCTTGTAGGAACAAGATCAAGCCATGCTTTGATACCAAATGATACGGGAAATACAAGGGAAGCACGAAACAACCACCAAATCAGTCCACTAATCTTAAGGATTCGAGGACCAAGATGGAGACCTCACTCGGATTCGCTACCAACAACAAGAATACAAGATTCAAGAGTATATTTTAACACCAAAAACAGTACCAAAACGTGATGAACAAGATGAACAACAATAATACAAGTTTCGGATTCAACGAAGACCCAAAACAGTCCACTACGACAACACATACACGATTGCAAGAAAAATAAAGATAGATAGTGAGACCAAGATTATTACAAGATTAAGAACTAAAGAGTATATTAAACTCAAAAACCCCTAATGAATGTAACAATCAAAACCACACTCTTACGGTGACCACCAAGGGAACGAACTCGCCTCAAGATCTACCGTTTCCAAGCAAAGAACAATGTTAGCTTTTCCAAGCCCTATACTAGAATTACACTAAGTTGGTCTACTCTCAAGAGAGAGGATTTTAAGAGTCTCAAAATCTCATTTTTTCATCAACCAAAAACTAAGTGAAAATAAGACTAAGGGGCCTATTTATAGTGTATTACAAAAGAAGACAAAAAGACCATATTACCCTTAATGAGAGGGGCGGCCTTGGTATGTTGGAAGACAATATGAATTGTCCAAAATGCCCCTTAGGCTAAGTGAACGAAATGCCCTTAGTAAAGGCACCAAAACCGTGAACCAACAAAGGTGGTCCAAATTCGAGAGTCCTTAAGTCTTCAAGGCTCCAATCAATCTTCCACACTTGGGTTTGGTCAATGGTAGGCTAAAAACATCCCCTCCAAGTATGATCCCATGCCCTCCATGTGACCAAAGCTTGATTCTTCACATTGTGACTTCGAATGAGGTCGTCAAAAGCTAAGGCGGTCATTATTCTTATATCAAGTTGAATAGGCGTCATGCTAAGTGGATTGAGTTCATCGAGACTTTCCCTTATGTAATTCATTACAAAAGAGGAAAGCAAAATGTTGTTGCCGATGCCTTGTCTAGGAAGCATGTGCTTGTTGCTACCTTGTCTTCGAAATTGATGGGTTTTGAGAGCTTGCGGTTGTTGTATCCCGAGGATCCTACCTTTGCTCCTATTTTTAGGGAATGTGAAGAATGGGGAAGGGACCGTTGGCTTAAGGAGAATGACCATTCCTCCTACTCTCGGTTCGATGGGTATTTGTTCAAAGGGAGGAGGTTGTGTGTTCCTTCTATGATATAAGAATAATGACCGCCTTAGCTTTTGACGACCTCATTCGAAGTCACAATGTGAAGAATCAAGCTTTGGTCACATGGAGGGCATGGGATCATACTTGGAGGGGATGTTTTTAGCCTACCATTGACCAAACCCAAGTGTGGAAGATTGATTGGAGCCTTGAAGACTTAAGGACTCTCGAATTTGGACCACCTTTGTTGGTTCACGGTTTTGGTGCCTTTACTAAGGGCATTTCGGTCACTTAGCCTAAGGGGCATTTTGGACAATTCATATTGTCTTCCAACACACCAAGGCCGCCCCTCTCATTAAGGGTAATATGGTCTTTTTGTCTTCTTTTGTAATACACTATAAATAGGCCCCTTAGTCTTATTTTCACTTAGTTTTTGGTTGATGAAAAAATGAGATTTTGAGACTCTTAAAATCCTCTCTCTTGAGAGTAGACCAACTTAGTGTAATTCTAGTATAGGGCTTGGAAAAGCTAACATTGTTCTTTGCTTGGAAACGGTAGATCTTGAGGCGAGTTCGTTCCCTTGGTGGTCACCGTAAGAGTGTGGTTTTGATTGTTACATTCATTAGGGGTTTTTGAGTTTAATATACTCTTTAGTTCTTAATCTTGTAATAATCTTGGTCTCACTATCTATCTTTATTTTTCTTGCAATCGTGTATGTGTTGTCGTAGTGGACTGTTTTGGGTCTTCGTTGAATCCGAAACTTGTATTATTGTTGTTCATCTTGTTCATCACGTTTTGGTACTGTTTTTGGTGTTAAAATATACTGTTGTATCTTGTATTCTTGTTGTTGGTAGCGAATCCGAGTGAGGTCTCCATCTTGGTCCTCGAATCCTTAAGATTAGTGGACTGATTTGGTGGTTGTTTCGTGCTTCCCTTGTATTTCCCGTATCATTTGGTATCAAAGCATGGCTTGATCTTGTTCCTACAAGATCAATCTTGGGCTTGCTTGTTAGAAAATTAAAAAAAAAAAAAGTGTTAAAAACTGAAATCTCTAGAAAAATAGCAATCTGTCCGTGTTTGTGTTCTTGGCCAAAATTGTGTTCTTGTTGTGTCTTGGTCGAGATTTGTTTGTTGTGTGACTAAATTTAGTAGTGTTCTTGTTTGTTTTGTTGTTTCTAGTGTTAGTTTTCTTGTCCACTAACACTTTGAGTCTAGATCTAAACTTGAGCTTGAATTGTTAATATTGTTGTTGTGACAAAGTGTGGCCGATTGGATGTTGTTGTAGAGCCTTGACCGAGTTGAAGGCCTTGTGTTGTGGTGTTGTTGTAGATCTTGAAAAGAGTATTGTTGTTGTTCTTGAAGTTCTTCACAACCTTCATCTCTTGTTAAAAAAAAAAAAAGAAAAAAAAATGCAACACCAAAGAGACTTGGCCGTTGTTGGTTTTGTAATCTTGGCCGTGTGAAAACATTATTATCTTGGAGTTGGCCTTGTGGCTTTCATCTTGTTGTTGTTATAAGCTTGGCCACGTGATATTGTTGATTAATTGGTGGATCGAGAACCATTTTGTTGAAGGTGTAGTTGTCTTGGCCAAGTGTTGGAGATATTGTTATTGTGGAATTTGGGAGTTGATACGGTTAGGACAGCCACACGGCCTTTCACACGAAGCCAAGCTCGGGAATTACAAAAACTCCAAGCTTTGTTCATGCAAATGGCCGTGTGTGAGTTGGTGATTGAACCAACCAAGGACTTAAACGTTTTTATGTGTGAAGAGGGGTCCTAATGTGTAATAAACTACTCTCCAAGGTTGGCACAAGAAGCAAGGGCGGATGAGTCATTTTACCCCTTTCCTTTTGTAGTATAAATAGAAGATGTGAGAGAGTTATTAGATGGTTTTTGAAATCTGATTTTGTAACCTAAAATATCACAACATTTCCTCTCTCTCTTCCACTCTTGGAGCCGCCTCCAACATCTCACAAGTAGAGGAATACTTGTGTTGTATCTTTGGCTAGAAACAAGGGTTTTGGGGTCTTTGAGTGCCTCTTGGTCCTTGTAAGAACTTGGTGTTTACATTCTCTAGACTTAGGGTCCTCTCTTGATGTTAGGGTTCTTAGTATCTTGAATGTTATATGTCAAGTTATCTATCTTTTCTTTATCTTGTTGTTGTTGTTGTTGTTAATTTTGTTATCTTTAAAGACTAGTGAAGCCGTGTGGGGCTACTTTCGATTCACTAGCATTCTTGTTCATCTATTTGCTCTCTTGTTGTGTGCTGAAAACTGAAAATGGAACTTGTTATTCTTGTGTTGTTGGACTGAAATCCGAACCTACTTGTAGCTCTTGGTGTTGTTGGTTTGATCTTGTATCATTTGGTATCAAAGCAAGACCGGTTGTGTTCCAACATAACCCATCTTGGGCTAGTTCACGGTCTAAACAAGCAATACCAAAGGGAAGTTCTGAAAAATCAGTCCATTAAAGGTTGAAAACCGAGAATGATGTTGCATGTCTAGACCTAGGCGTTATTTTGCTTGTTTAGTGAGTTTCTAGTGTTGGTTTCTTTCTCACCAACACTAAGGTGTCTAGATCCGAAAGTTGAGCTTGAAAACTTGAACATTGAGTAGTGACTTGAAGTGGCCGAAGGTTGTATGTTGTTGATGAGCAAAAGAAAAATCGGTGGTTATGTGTTATGTGCTAAAGAAGTTGATGAAGTTTGTTGAGGTGTTCATCTTTTGAACTTGTTCATCTTGTTGTGTGCTCAAGTTGTAAGACAAGTTATAAAGTTGTTGTGAAAGACTTGCACCCCTCACCCTCTAGTCTTGTCAATCACTTTTCCCTAATTCAAGGAGCCTTGTTTTGTGGGATTGGTCAACCAAACACCACTTTCTTGAGTTTGAAAAGGTTGAAAGACTACAAGATTTTATTTTTTCCCACCAAAACATTTTGCAAACTATAACAAGTTGTGTGAATATTAACACAAAACAAAAAAAAAAAAAAGATAAGAGGAACGGGTGGAACCATTGCATGCTGCCACGTCACTATAAGCTCAACTTAGGATATTCTTTGGTTGCAAATTGTTGATCCTTGGTTTCCCTTAATTGGTCCTAGAACTAATTAACAAACTAGTACATTCCTACTAGGTTGTCAACTAGTTCCTTGAACCGTTTGTTCGTGTCAACGATTATTTGAGTGCTTTTATTCGTTTGAATGAGTTGCTGATTTTTGATTCTAGTCCGGCAAGAATTCTTTGAGTCTTCAAACAAGAATCCATTCCGGATAAGAGCTCACTCATACCTTGAAAATTTCACGGTTACTAGCCAATTATACAACACTTGTGGAACACGAACTTGTGGTGAACTAAAGTGGATAATATCTTGACAATGGAAGGAGCTACGTCTCATAATGCGGATACTAATGCCCTTGATTCTATGAGGGTCACTCTTGAGGCCGTTACCCGGACACTTGAAAGGTTGAATTCTGAATTTGGGGCCGTGAGAGGGGACTTGGCAGCCATAAAGGGGGAAGTGTCGACTATTAGTGGGAGATTAGAACAAGTGGAGAGTCAAAGGAACTCTCGTCCTTCTACTCCCCTACACGTATCTACCAATGGTCATGATAGGACCTCCTCCGCAACCATCACCCCCGAAACAGTCCACCAAATGCTAAATGCACCCCAAGCTCCACTAAATACCGCAAGTCAAACTACCTATTTTCCTCCAAACCGAGACTCCACTAGACCACTACATTTCCAAGCCCCTCCAATTCCACAAGAGGGATTTGGACGACAAGTACCTCCACTAAATCCGAACCTTCCATTCCAAGCTCCATTAACCCAAAGACCGCAAATTCCAAATCCTCCGACTCAAAACGGCCAAGGCCGACCAGCCCACTTTGAAGGATACGGTAGAGGGGAGTATGAAGGAGATGGAGCCTTTGATGATGCTTATATGAGGGAGGAGGAGTTAAGAGGGGGTCGAGGAGAACCTAGGAGATACCGGGGGTATGGAGATAGGGGAAACCGACACCAAGAGAGAGACGTAGGCATCAACACCATCAAGTTGAGCCTACCCATCTTTAAGGGTGAAAGTGATCCCGAGGCCTACTTAACTTGGGAATCGGCTTGTGACAAAGTTTTCCAAGTTAATGACATCTCGGACGAAAAGAAGAGTTGCTACGCTATAGCTCACCTCGAGGGCTATGCTAACACTTGGTGGGAGTATGTTAAACGATTTGGTAATGAATTAGTCGATGGGCAGCCACCACCTTGGTTTCGGTTGAGGTATTTGATGAGACAACGATACCTTCCCGAGAGATATCGTCATGAGTTGCTTGCTAGGTTATATGGCTTGCGGCAAGGGGGCAAGAGTGTGATGGCCTATTTTGACGAGTTCCAACAACTCATGTTGAAACTTGATCATCGTGGGGAGCAAATCAGTCATGACATCATCCGGTTCAAGTGTGGGTTGAACAAAGAGATCTCCACTCATTTGACCCTTCATCGGTTTGAAACCATCGACGGTATATTCCAAGCGGCCCTAGAGATTGAAAGGGAACTTAAGGAGAGATCATCCTTCAAGGCAAAGGTACAAGCTCCCTCGGGTTGGCCCAAAAACAAGGACCAACCCGCCCCTACGAAGCTGCCCGAGTCCAAAACAGTCCACTACGAGTCCAAAACAGTCCCTAAATTCCCTCCGAAACCGGAGGCTCACAAATATCCCAACCCAAAGGGATTCCAATGCTTCAAGTGCCAAGGTTGGGGGCATAAGGCCAATGAATGTCCTAACCGGCGCAATGTGATCCTACGAGAAGGGAAAGTGTACTACCTTGGTGAGGAGGTGGTTTCCGAAAGGGGGGAGGATGAGGCCGAGCCTCAAGATGGAGAGGGAGCTGAAAATGGGCCGAATGATGATGAATTAGATGGTAGTGAAGATGCCTATCCACAAGAAGGGGAGTGTGTGGTTCCTAACTTTGTGGTTAGACGTGTCATGATTAGTAAGGCGATAGGTGACCCGAGTCAAAGGGAAAATCTATTCCATACTAAGTGTCTTGTAAAGGGGAGTGTGTGCACCTTGGTGATTGATAGTGGTAGTTGTACGAATGTTGCGAGCCAAGCTATGGTAAATTTCTTGAAGCTGCCAACTACACCACACACTAGTCCTTACAAGCTACAATGGTTGAACGATTGTGGTGAATTAAGGGTCGCAAGGCAATGTGTGATTCGGTTTAAGGTAGGAAACTACCACGATGAAGTGCTTTGTGACGTGATCCCAATGCAAGCATGTCACTTGTTGTTAGGTAGACCATGGCAATATGATAGGTCTACTAAACACGATGGGAGGTCCAACCGGTATACGCTTGAGAAGGATGGCCGAAAGGTCACACTTCACCCTCTTTCACCCTCCCAAGTACATGAGTGGCATCAAAAGATGAGAGAGTTAAAAGGAAAGGGAAAGGAAACCGGGAAAGGAGAAAAGGGGGGGGATGCCGTAGGTGAGGAAGTAGGGCCATCCGAATCTGTCCCAACCACAAAGGAGATGGAAAACGTAGTGATGTTGGCTAGGAGGAAAGAACTCTTCGTGGACCATGATGAAAGCAAGCCGATGTTACTGTTGGCCCATTGTTTTAATACTAACCCCACTAATTCTTCCATTTCCCCTTTGATTTCTTGTGCGTTGCAGGAGTATGAAGATGTATTTCCTCAAGAACTTCCGCAAGGATTGCCCCCACTTCGGGGAATTGAGCACCAAATTGATTTGGTGCCGGGTTCACAACTTCCAAACAAACCGGCCTATAGGAGCAATCCCATGGACACTAAGGAGCTTGAGAGGCAAGTTGAGGAGCTTCTCAACAAGGGATACATCAAGGAAAGCATGAGTCCGTGTGCTGTTCCGGTGCTTTTGGTACCAAAGAAGGACGGAACTTGGCGCATGTGCGTCGATTGTAGAGCCATCAACAAAATCACTATAAGGTATCGTCATCCAATTCCTAGACTAGATGATATGTTAGATGAGCTCCACGGATCTTGTTTGTTTTCTAAAGTGGACCTTAGGAGCGGCTATCACCAAATTCGCATGCAACCCGGTGATGAGTGGAAGACCGCATTCAAGACCAAATTCGGTCTATATGAGTGGCTGGTCATGCCCTTCGGCCTTACCAATGCTCCTAGCACATTTATGAGGCTAATGAATCATGTAATGAAGCCTTATATTGGAAAGTTTGTGGTGGTTTACTTTGATGATGTGTTGGTGTATAGTAAATCTATTAATGATCATGTAATGCATTTGAGATGTGTGTTTGATGTGCTCCGAAAGGAGAAGCTGTATGCCAACATGGAGAAGTGTTCTTTTGGTGTTGATAAAGTTATATTCTTGGGTTTTGTCGTGAGCTCACGGGGTGTGGAAGTGGACGATTCCAAGATAGACTCTATCCGAAGTTGGCCGACCCCTAAAACTATTGGAGAAATCCGAAGTTTCCACGGGTTGGCAAGCTTTTATAGGAGGTTTGTCAAAGGATTTAGTTCCATAGCAGCCCCCTTGACCGAGGTAATTAGAAAGGACGGACCCTTTAAATGGGGTGATGAGCAAGCTAGGGCTTTTGAGGCCTTGAAAGCTACGCTCATCTCGGCGCCTTTATTGCAATTGCCCGATTTTGATAAGATGTTTGAAATAGAGTGTGATGCTAGTAAAGTTGGTATCGGGGCTGTTTTGATGCAAGAAGGTAAGCCCGTTGCTTATTTCAGTGAAAAGCTCAAAGGGGCAACTCTTAATTACTCAACTTATGATTTGGAGTTGTACGCCCTTGTTAGAGCTTTGGGAAATTGGCAACATTATTTGTGGCCTAAGGAGTTTGTGATACGAACGGATCATGAGTCGTTGAAACACCTTAAGAGCCAAGACAAGTTGAATAGGCGTCATGCTAAGTGGATTGAGTTCATCGAGACTTTCCCTTATGTAATTCATTACAAAAGGGGAAAGGAAAATGTTGTTGCCGATGCCTTGTCTAGGAAGCATGTGCTTGTTGCTACCTTGTCTTCGAAATTGATGGGTTTTGAGAGCTTGCGGCTGTTGTATCCCGAGGATCCTACCTTTGCTCCTATTTTTAGGGAATGCGAAGAGTGGGGAAGGGACCGTTGGCTCAAGGAGAATAACCATTCCTCCTACTCTCGGTTCGATGGGTATTTGTTCAAAGGGAGGAGGTTGTGTGTTCCTTCTAGTTCTTGGAGGGAATTATTTGTAAGGGAGGCCCATGACGGAGGCCTCATGGGTCACTTTGGGGTAGACAAGACCCTCGGAATCTTAGAGGAGAACTTCTATTGGCCCAAAATGCGCAAAGACGTCACTAAAATTTGTAGTCAATGCGTGGCCTGCCGGAGTGCGAAATCTCGTCTCTTACCCCAAGGATTATACACCCCACTCCCTACTCCCCTTAGGCCTTGGTTGGACATCTCGATGGATTTTGTTTTGGGGCTGCCAAGGACTAGAAAGGGCCGAGATAGCATTTTTGTTATTGTTGATAGATTCTCTAAAATGGCTCATTTTATTCCATGTACTAAAACCGAAGATGCTAGTAGTGTAGCTTCATTATTTGTTGAACATGTTGTCAAGCTTCACGGGGTACCGAGGACTATTGTGAGCGATAGGGACTCCAAGTTCCTAAGTCTCTTTTGGAAGTCCATGTGGGGTAGGCTTGGAACGAAGTTACTTTTCTCCACGTCTTGCCACCCACAAACCGATGGCCAAACGGAGGTAGTAAATAGAACCTTAGGGTCTATGCTACGTTCTATGGTTAAAGGTAAACTGACTTCATGGGAAGATCACCTACCCTTAGTGGAATTTGCCTACAACCGGGTAATACATTCGAGCACGGGAATGACTCCCTTTGAATGTGTTTACGGCCTGAATCCCCTTACCCCTTTAGATCTCACTCCTTTGTCTAGTGATCTCATGACCAGCTTAGATGGAAACAAAAGAGCCGAGGCAATGAAGAAAATGCATGAGACGGTGCGGATCAAGCTTGAAAAGAAGAATCAAGAGATTGCCAAAAGGGCAAACAAAGGGAGAAGAAGGCTTGTGCTTGAACCCGGAGATTGGGTGTGGGTGCATCTTCGAAAAGACCGGTTTCCAGCTCATAGGAAGTCCAAATTGCTGCCAAGGGGTGATGGTCCTTTCCAAGTACTTGAGAGGATCAATGACAACGCCTACAAGATTGACCTTCCACCGGATTATCAAGTGCACAACACTTTCAACGTTGGTGATCTCTCCCTCGTGGATGCGGTTGAAGATGACCAAATGCTGAATTTGAGGCCAAATTCCTCTCAAGATGGAGAGGATGATACGGTTAGGACAGCCACACGGCCTTTCACACGAAGCCAAGCTCGGGAATTACAAAAACTCCAAGCTTTGTTCATGCAAATGGCCGTGTGTGAGTTGGTGATTGAACCAACCAAGGACTTAAACGTTTTTATGTGTGAAGAGGGGTCCTAATGTGTAATAAACTACTCTCCAAGGTTGGCACAAGAAGCAAGGGCGGATGAGTCATTTTACCCCTTTCCTTTTGTAGTATAAATAGAAGATGTGAGAGAGTTATTAGATGGTTTTTGAAATCTGATTTTGTAACCTAAAATATCACAACATTTCCTCTCTCTCTTCCACTCTTGGAGCCGCCTCCAACATCTCACAAGTAGAGGAATACTTGTGTTGTATCTTTGGCTAGAAACAAGGGTTTTGGGGTCTTTGAGTGCCTCTTGGTCCTTGTAAGAACTTGGTGTTTACATTCTCTAGACTTAGGGTCCTCTCTTGATGTTAGGGTTCTTAGTATCTTGAATGTTATATGTCAAGTTATCTATCTTTTCTTTATCTTGTTGTTGTTGTTGTTGTTAATTTTGTTATCTTTAAAGACTAGTGAAGCCGTGTGGGGCTACTTTCGATTCACTAGCATTCTTGTTCATCTATTTGCTCTCTTGTTGTGTGCTGAAAACTGAAAATGGAACTTGTTATTCTTGTGTTGTTGGACTGAAATCCGAACCTACTTGTAGCTCTTGGTGTTGTTGGTTTGATCTTGTATCAGGAGTGGCCGTGTGAAAATTGTTGGTGTTCTTGGAGATTATTGTTGTAGTTCTTGGTGTTGTTGTTGTTGTTCTTGATGTTCATCACCACCTTCATATATTGTTGAAGATAAAAGTGAATGTTAAATCTAAAAAGTTGAAGGAAAAGGGTGTATTATGTGTTAGTCTTGAAAGACACTACAACCAACAAAGACCTATCAATCAAGTCTCAACCACTTTCCAACACTTTTCCATGATTTACGGATCCATGTTTTAAGGAGAAGTACAATAAAGTCAAGTCTTGAAAACTTGAAATTGAAAAGGGCTCCAAGACTTGTTTGAATTTCCCTCCTTAAACAAATTCCACCAAAGTCCAAATTGAAAAATTGACCAAGACTTGAAGTTGGACAACAAAAGTTGTGTGGGACCAAAACCAATACGGACTGCCATGTCATCACTGCTACTGTTCACGCAATATTTCCGAGCTCAAAATTTTAGATTCTTAGTTTCATCTTATTGTTTCATTAGTTTCATGTCTTGATTCTAGAATTAATTAACAACTAGTAATCACCTACTTAGTTGTAGATTAATTATTGAATCCGTTTCTTCGTGTCTTCGTTGTTTGTGTGCTTTTCTCATTTTTAACTCGTAGTAACTTCTTTGTTTCAAGTTCGTAAGTAGATTTTGTGTTGTGTCTTGAGTCGATCAAACAAGAATATATTCCGGCCGCCAAGTAGAATTGACATCCTATTGACTACCGGAGTATAAGCAACTTTCAATATTCGCCGCTCCAATTGTGAGAATCACAAAGGTGAGTGTATCGAGTGTTGTTGAGGAGCTTTACTACTAATCTTGTTTGTTCATTTTGTAGGTTTAAAGGGTGATATAAGGGGAACATGACTTCGATAGCCGGGGATTATTGTGACTACAATATGGGAGACTATGATTGTAGTGAGGGTTTTTATGGCTACGAAGTTGAGGGAGATTGCGGAGGCTATGAAAATAGTCATGATCAAAACATAGGCAGATTTGAAAGTTACGGTTTTGAGGGAGAAAATGAGGTGAATGAAGTGCCTAGTGCTTATGGTGACTTTGGAGATGATGTAGGACCTCGTGATGGATCTTATGATGAAGTTGGGACATGTGAGGAGTCTCGCACTCCCCACTCCGAACCTAGATTTGGTGTTAGGTATAACCCTTTCGTTCGCAAACCTTATGAGAGCTATGATGAGAGTACACGTGAGGAGTGTGAAGATTCATATTCTCCACCTTGTAGTACTTCTTATCAAGGTCGATATAGTGTGAATGGTTATACTAGCAATAGTGTAGGTTTTCCAATGAGAAGAAGAGAGTATGCATCTCCAAAACCGAGGGGTACTCATGTGCTTTACAATGTTGATCCGAGAAGGAGTGTACACTCCGGAAAGGTGACCATTTGTGGGATACCGGGCTGCCTCGTTGTGTTAAATGATAGGTACTATAGAAACTACATTGTTCCATCCATGGTTGATTACTTGGGGTTATTTTGCGAGCCTTTACTTGTTCCATACTTCTTGGACGGGTTTAAGGTTACCGAGAGGGTAAAGGTTGTCTTCTCCCAATTTAATTACCATGAGGAGGTGTGGTGTGATGTTTTTCCCATAACCTATGGTTATGTGAGCTTGGGCGCCGATTGGTTTGCACAACATAAAGTTCCAAATATGCAAAATTGGCCTAATATTATAAGAGACCGATGGGGAAATTGCCTTGAGACGTACATTCTGCCCGGGCCGCAAAAAGAAGTTCCTACCTACTCCAATTCAACTTATTATGAGAGACAAAAGATTGAGAGGAGTAAGGGAGTGAAAGGTGGTAATCCGAGAGTGGAAAAAGGAGGGGTTATGTTGAGCGAAGTGAGGGGATTACCACCAAACTATACTAACATTGGTTGTCCTTCTATTTCTAAGGACATTTGTGTAGGTACCAACATGGCAAGCGAAGAAGAACAATGCCAAAGGGAAGTTGCTGCCCAAACCTTTGGAGGACCTTCACACCATGACAAAGAAGAATCTACTCAAGGACTTCAAGGTAAAATGGCAAACTCTTACACTTTTGTACATGTGAATGATAATTGTGCGGCTAGTAGCCCATTGAGTGTGAGTTGTAGCTTGCCTATATGTGAGTGTATTGTTTCTTTGCCACTTGATGATGATGTACATGTTGTGAGTGTGGATACACTAGTTGATCCTATTGATGACCGAATAGACTCTTCTTGTAAGATCGATTTATGTCCACCTAGTGTTGAAACCATTATGTTGAATGAAAGTACGTTATCTTCTGAAATTTGTGTTGATCAACTTATGTGTGAAAATTACCCACCACTTGAGTATGTGTGTGATGTGCTTAATAGGACTCAAGTGAGTGAAATATTTGAAAATGTTGGTCAACAAAGTGAGAATGAACCCGAGAGCTCTTCTTGGGGTAATATTGTGTTTGAAACATCCTTGAAACTTGATATTGATCATTTAGAGAGTGAGGAACTTTCTTGTTCCAAATCTGTCCGTGAGGTAGATCACACTCTTTTTAGGAATAATGTCTTGTTTGAAGATGATTTAAACACTCCTAATGAACCTAGTGGTGAAAATGACGGGATAGCTTGCCTTGGAAGCTATAGCCTATATGCTAACCCACTATGGTGTGACAACATTCCTCCTAAAGAGGGAAATCTCTTCTTGGAAGATGAGAGTACTCTTAAGGGTAAGGAATGTGTAGTTGCGGAAGCTACTTCTTCTTCTACTTTGTGTGATTTCATTGTTGAGAGTACTCATGGTGATTATTGGGAAACTAGTAGTGAGTACACACATGAGAGCACCTTAGTAGAAGTCGATTTGAGTGACACCTTTCTCTACTCTCTATTTGAGTTGGATGATATGTATGTTATTGTAGAGAGTATGTCATTTAGTTTAGGTGTAGATCTCGGGAAAGGGAAGTGTTGTCGAGACCCATGTCTATGGCCACTTTTCCCATTTGACCCCGGTGCCAAATTTAGGAATGGTGATGTTGGTGCACCAAACTTGCTGCTTGGTCTACATGAAAAGCAAAGTGGCACTCTTGATGTATCCTATAACCAAATCCTTTGTACATCTTTTATTAAGTTTTTAATATTCCTTTCAAAGGATTCTTGGTTATATTGCAAATATGTGCAACCTTGGCATGTTGAGATGATTTGTTATGCTAACCCTAACCCTCATGCCATGAGGAGTTTGCATTTGTGTGTCCTCTTTTCAGTTTTGCAAGGTTTGGATTCGAGGTCGAATCCTTTTCAAGAAGAGGAGGATGATATAAGAATAATGACCGCCTTAGCTTTTGACGACCTCATTCGAAGTCACAATGTGAAGAATCAAGCTTTGGTCACATGGAGGGCATGGGATCATACTTGGAGGGGATGTTTTTAGCCTACCATTGACCAAACCCAAGTGTGGAAGATTGATTGGAGCCTTGAAGACTTAAGGACTCTCGAATTTGGACCACCTTTGTTGGTTCACGGTTTTGGTGCCTTTACTAAGGGCATTTCGGTCACTTAGCCTAAGGGGCATTTTGGACAATTCATATTGTCTTCCAACACACCAAGGCCGCCCCTCTCATTAAGGGTAATATGGTCTTTTTGTCTTCTTTTGTAATACACTATAAATAGGCCCCTTAGTCTTATTTTCACTTAGTTTTTGGTTGATGAAAAAATGAGATTTTGAGATACTCTTTAGTTCTTAATCTTGTAATAATCTTGGTCTCACTATCTATCTTTATTTTTCTTGCAATCGTGTATGTGTTGTCGTAGTGGACTGTTTTGGGTCTTCGTTGAATCCGAAACTTGTATTATTGTTGTTCATCTTGTTCATCACGTTTTGGTACCGTTTTTGGTGTTAAAATATACTCTTGTATCTTGTATTCTTGTTGTTGGTAGCGAATCCGAGTGAGGTCTCCATCTTGGTCCTCGAATCCTTAAGATTAGTGGACTGATTTGGTGGTTGTTTCGTGCTTCCCTTGTATTTCCCGTATCATTCTAGTTCTTGGAGGGAATTATTTATGAGGGAGGCCCATGACGGAGGCCTCATGGGGCACTTTGGGGTAGACAAGACCCTCGGAATCTTAGAGGAGAACTTCTATTGGCCCAAAATGCGCAAAGACGTCACTAAAATTTGTAGTCAATGCGTGGCCTACCGGAGTGCGAAATCTCGTCTCCTACCTCAAGGATTATACACCCCACTCCCTACTCCCCTTAGACCTTGGTTGGACATTTCGATGGATTTTGTTTTGGGGCTGCCAAGGACTAGAAAGGGCCGAGATAGTATTTTTGTTATTGTTGATAGATTCTCTAAAATGGCTCATTTTATTCCATGTGCTAAAACCGAGGATGCTCGTAGTGTAGCTTCATTATTTGTTGAACATGTTGTAAAGCTTCACGGGGTACCGAGGACTATTGTGAGCGATAGGGACTCCAAGTTCCTAAGTCTCTTTTGGAAGTCCATGTGGGGTAGGCTTGGAACGAAGTTACTTTTCTCCACGTCTTGCCACCCACAAACCGATGGCCAAACGGAGGTAGTAAATAGAACCTTAGGGTCTATGCTACGTTCTATGGTTAAAGGTAAACTGACTTTATGGGAAGATCACCTACCCTTGGTGGAATTTGCATACAACCGGGTAATACATTCGAGCACGGGAATGACTCCCTTTGAATGTGTCTACGGCCTGAATCCCCTTACCCCTTTAGATCTCACTCCTTTGTCTAGTGATCTCATGACCAGCTTAGATGGAAATAAAAGAGCCGAGGCAATGAAGAAAATGCATGAGACGGTGCGGATCAAGCTTGAAAAGAAGAACCAAGAGGTTGCAAAAAGGGTAAACAAAGGGAGAAGAAGGCTTGTGCTTGAACCCGGAGATTGGGTGTGGGTGCATCTTCGAAAGGATCGGTTTCCAGCTCAAAGGAAGTCCAAATTGCTGCCAAGGGGTGATGGTCCTTTCCAAGTACTTGAGAGAATCAATGACAACGCCTACAAGATTGACCTTCCACCGGAATATCAAGTGCACAACACTTTCAATGTTGGTGATCTCTCCCTCGTGGATGCGGTTGAAGATGACCAAATGCTGAATTTGAGGTCAAATTCCTCTCAAGATGGAGAGGATGATACGGTTGGGGCAGCCTCCACAAGTACACGGCCTTTCACACGAAGCCAAGCTCGGGAATTACAAGAACTCCAAGCCTTGTTCATGCAAATGGCCGTGTGTGAGTTGGTGATTGAACCAACCAAGGACCTAAACGTTTTTATGTGTGAAGAGAGGTCTTAATGTACAATAAACTACTCTTCAAGGTTGGCACAAGAAGCAAGGGCGGATGGGTCATTTTACCCCTTTTGTTTGTAGTATAAATAGAACATGTTAGAGAGTTATTCCTTAGTTTTTGAATGCTGATTTTTGTAACCTAAAAACACTAAACATTTCTCTCTCTCTCTCACTCTTGGAAGCCGCCCCTATTAGCTCACAAGTAGAGGGATACTTGTGTTGTCTCTTTGGCTAGAAACAAGGGTTTTGAGGTCGTTGAGTGCCTCTTGGTCCTCGTAAGAACTTGGTGTTTATATTCATTAGACTTAGGGTCCTCTCTTGATGTTAGGGTTCTTAGTTTCTTGAATGTTATATGTCAAGTTATCTATCTTTCTTTATCTTGTTGTTGTTGTTGATTTTGTTATCTTAAAGTCTAGTGAAGCCGTGTGGGGCTCTTTTCGATTCACTAGCATTGTTATCTATCTTTTTGTTCTTGTGTTGTTGGACTGAAATCCGAGCCTACTTGAAGCCTTGGTGTTGTTGGTTTGATTTTGTATCAAGGGGAGTACCCCAGAGTAACCTATTAATGCTACTGAGCAAGATTTGAGGAATGCAGTGCAATTATTAACACGTACAGTTGCTTGACTAGGTCAAGGACAAGCTGGTCCAACTATGGGTTCTTGATACGAGGACAGACAAGAGAAGGCTCAAAAACTACTCAAAACAGTCCACAAATCAACTAGAACCCGAGGACCCCTTTGAGAGCAACTTTCGTCCAACAATAACAACACAAGGATTACAAGATACAAGGTGAAACAATGACACAAGATGAAACAAGTCACGGTGACCACAATGACACAAGATGAAACAAGTCACGGATTCAACACAAACACAAGGGAAATTGCATAGAAAATAAAGATAGATAGTGAGACCAAGATTATTACAAGATTAAGAACCAAGTGTATTTCAACACTAACCCCAAATGAATGTAACAATCAAAACCAGACTCTTACGGTGACCACCAAGGGAATGAACTCACCTCAAGATCTACCGTTTCCAAGCAAAGATTAATATTGACTTTTCCAAGCCCTATGCTAAGGATGGCTTTTCCAAGCCCTACAACTAAGGGTTTTACACTCTCAAAAGAGAGAAAATATGTCTTTCAATTCTTCATCATTCAAAATCTAGTGAAAATAAGACTAAGGGGGCCTATTTATAATATATTACAAATGAAGATAAAAGAACACTTTTCCCTTAATGAGAGGGGCGGCCATGGTGTGTAAATACACCATGTGTAATGTCCAAAATGCCCTTAATTAAGGTCCAAAACCGTGAGTTCTCAATCTTAAATGCTCCAAGCAATCTTCCACATGCGAAATTTCTTTAAGTTATGCTCAAAATGGGTCCTCCATGCATGTTCTTGTATTCTCGAGGTGACCAAGTCTTGAGCCTCTATGTGTTGGCCTCCAAAGATGTCATCAAAAGATAAGATGGTCATTTTTCCCGTATCAGTTCTAGTGGTGTGGATAGGGAAGCCATTCTACGGACCCAGGATTTCCTTAAATTGGACCCTCCTCAATTTACTGGGTTAGATCCTAATGAAGATCTACAAGACTTTATTGATCAGATTCAAAGGGCTTTAGATGCTATGCATGTATTTGGAAAAGAGACAGTGGAGTTAGCAGCATATCAATTAAAGGGGTGGCTATATTGTTGTATGAAACTTGGAAAAAATCAAGGTGTATAGGTGCACCTTTAGCTGGTTAGGAAGAATTCAAAACAACATTTCTTGATCATTATATTCCATTCGAGATTTGAGAGACCTGTGCAGATCAGTTTTTAAATCATCGCCAACAAAATATGAGCGTGAGGGAGTACAATCTTCAATTTAATTATTTGGCCAGGTATGCTCCTAATATAGTGGCTATTTTGAAGGATAGAGTTCATCGATATGTGGATAGATTGGACCCATATTTGGTTAGAGATTGTACTATTGCTGCCTTGAATAAAGACATGGATATAGCAAGAATACAAGCTTATGGAGGATCAAAGGCAAAGAAGGAAACAAGAGCTGGAAAGAGTGTACTCCAAGAGGGCTAGATCTATGGGATAATTTTCTCCCTCTCAAAGTGAATTCAGGCCTCGATTTTTCGATAGATCCCCTAGACCATCACCTTCTTACACATCAGGTGCTCCTCCTCGATTCCAGGGGTTTAAGGAAATCAATTCGGGCAAAAAAGTGAGAGTCAAGGTTCAAAGTAGTGGGGTATCGAGAGCAAGGAGGTGCAATCCAATCAAGACCTCCTAAACAACTTTGTAAGCATTTTGGAAGAAATCATCTAGGTGCATGTTGGTTTGGGACAAATTTTTGTTATTGGGGTGGCGCACCGGGACACATAATGAGAGATTGCCCAAAAAGAGGCATGGCTGATATGGCACGACCTATGATGTCACCCAAAGGGTGGCCACCTATCTCGGGTTGGCCTTGGTTGGGGGTGTGGGTCGGGTTCGTGCCCCATATGGATTTAGTGCAGTTGGTTGATGGTTCACTCTTAAGGTTACGAGAAAGACAAGTGAAACAGGAAACAACTCCAAAACAGTCCAATACACCCCCCAAAATAGTCCACTAATCTTAAGGATTTGAGGACCAAGATGGAGACCACTCTCGGATTCACTACAACAACAACAATACGAGATAACAATGGTGTATTTGACACCCAAAACAGCCACAAAACTTGAAGAACAAGATGACAATAAGAACATAAACTTTTTGATTCAAAAAGGACCCAAAAACAGTCCACTACACAAGATAACAACAAGAAAAGTAAAGGATAGATAATGAGGCCGATATTATGACAAGAATCAGAAACCAAGTGTATATCATACACTAAACCCCTAATAAATGTAATAATAAAAATCACACTCTTACGGTGCCCACCAAGGGAATGAACTCACCTCAAGATCTACCGTTTCCAAGCAAAGATCAATATTGGCTATTCCAAGCCCTATGCTAAGGATGGCTTTTCCAAGCCCTACAACTAAGGGTGTTACACTCTCAAAAGAGAGAAAATATGTCTTTCAATTCTTCATCATTCAAAATCTGCCAAGAAATGAGCTAAAATGACCTATTTATAGTGTATTACAAAAGAAGTCAAAAAGACCACCTTGCCCTTAATGATAGGTGCGGCCATGGTGTAAATACACCATGTGTAATGTCCAAAATGCCCTTAATTAAGGTCCAAAACCGTGAGTCCTCAATCTTAAATGCTCCAAGAAATCTTCCACACGCGAGATTGCTTTAAGTTATGCTCAAAACGGGTTCTCCATGCATGTTCTTGTATTCTCGAGGTGACCAAGTCTTGAGCCTCTATATGTTGGCCTCCAAAGATGTCATCAAAAGATAAGATGGCCATTTATCCCGTATCATCCTCCCCTTCTTGAAAAGGATTCGACCTCGAATCCAAACCTTATAAAACCAAAGAGAGGACAAACAAATACAAACTCCTCATGGCATGAGGGTTAGGGTTAGCATAACAAATCATCTCAACATGCCAAGGTTGCACATATTTACAATATAACCAAGAATCCTTTGAAAAGAATATTAAAAACTCAATAAAAGATGTACAAAGGATTTGGTTATAGGATACATCAAGAGTAACACTTTGCTTGTCATGTAGATCAAGCAACAAGTTTGGTGCACCAACATCACCATTTCTAAATTTGGCACCGGGGTCAAATGGGAAAAGTGGCCATAAACACGGGTCTCGACAACCCTTCCCTTTCCCGTGGTCTACACCTAAACTAAATGACATACTCTCTACAATAACATACATATCATCCAAATCAAATAGAGAGTAGAGAAAGGTATCACTCAAATTGATTTCTACTAAGGTTCTCTCATGTGTGTACTCACTACTAGTTTCCCAATAATCACCATGAGTACTCTCAACAATGAAATCACAAAAAGTAGAAGAAGAAGTAGCTTCCGCAACTACACATCCTTACCCTTAAGAGTACTCTCATCTTCCAAGAAGAGATTTCCCTCTTTAGGAGGAATGTTGTCACACCATAGTGGGTTAGCATATAGGCTATAGCTTCCAAGGAAAGCTATACCATCATTTTCACCACTAGGTTCATTAGGAGTGTTTAAATCATCTTCAAACAAGATATTATACCTAAAAAGAGTGTGATCTACCTCACGGACAGATTTGGAACAAGCAAGTTCCTCACTCTCTAAATGATCAATATCAAGTTTCAAGGATGTTTCAAACACAATATTACCCCAAGAAGAGCTCTCGGGTTCATTCTCACTTTGTTGACCAACATTTTCAAATATTTCACTCACTTGAGTCCTATTAAGCACATCACACACATACTCAAGTGGTGGACAGTTTTCACGAACAAGTTGATCAACATCCATTACACAAGACGATGTACTTCCATTCAACATATAGGCTTCACACTAGGTGGACATAAATTGATCTCACAAGAGGAGTCAATTTCGTCATCAATAGGAGGATCAACTAGTGTATCCACACTCACAATATGTACATCATCATCAAGTGGCAAAGAAACAATAGACTCACATATAGGCAAGCTACAACTCACACTCAATGGGCTACTAGCCACACAATTATCATTCACATGTACAAAAGTGTAAGAGTTAGCCATTTTACCTTGAAGTCCTTGAGTAGATTCTTCTTTGTCATGGTGTGAAGGTCCTCCAAAAGCTTGGGCAGCAACTTCCTTTTGGCATTGTTCTTCTTCGCTTTCCATGTTGGTACCTAAACAAATGTCCTTAGAAATAGAAGGACAACCAATGTTAGCATGGTTTGGTGGTAATCCCCTCACTTTGCTCCACACAACCTCTCCTTTTTCCACTCTCGGATTGCCACCTTGCACCCCCTTACTCCTCTCAATCTTTTGTCTCTCATAATAATTTGGGTTGGAGTAGGTAGGTATTTCTCTTCGTGGCTTGGGCAGCAAGTAAGTCATGAGGAGATTCCCCCATTGATCTCTTACAATATTTGGCCAATTTCACACGTTTGGAACTCTATGTTGTGCAAACCAATCGGCACCTAAGCATACATGACTGTATGTCAATGGAAGAATATCGTACCACACCTCCTCATGGTATTCAAATTGGGAGAAGACAACCTTGACCCTCTCGGTAACCTTAAACTCGTCCAAGAAGTATGGAACAAGTAAAGGCTCACTAAACAACCCCAAGAAGTCAACCATGGATGGAACGATGTAGTTACTATAGTACCTATCCTTTAATACAATGAGGCATCCTGGTATCCCATAAATGGTTACCTTTCCAGAGTGTACACTCCTTCTTGGATCAATATTATAAAGCTCACGAGTACCCTTCGGTTTTGGAGATGCATACCCTCTTCTTCTCGTTGGACAACCTCCACTAGAGCTAGTATAACCATTCACACTATATCGATCTTGATAAGGAGTAGTACAAGGTGGAGAATATGAATCTTCGCACTCCTCACGTGTACTCTCATCATAGCTCTCATAAGCTTTGCAAACGAAAGGGTTATACCTAACACCAAATCTAGGTTCGGAGTGAGAATTGTAAGACTCCTCACATGCCCCAATGTCATCATAAGATCCATCACGAGGTCCTATATAATCTCCAAAGTCACCATAAGCACTAGGTACTTTATTCACCTCATTTTCTCCCCCAAAACAGTAATTTTCAAATCTGCCCAAGTTTTGATCATGGCTATTTTCATAGCCTCCGCAATCTCCCTCAACTTCGTCGTCATAAAACCCCTCACTACAATCATAGTCTCCCATGTTGTAGTCACAATAATCTCCGGCTATTGAAGACATGTTCCCCTTATATTACCTTTTAAACCTACAAAATGAACAAACAAGATTAGTAGTAAAAGCTCCTCACCAACACTTGTATTCACTCACTTTTGTGATTCCCACAATTTGGAGCAGCGAATATTAAAAGTTGCTTATATTCTGGTAGTCAATAAGATATCAATTCTACTTGGCAGCCGGAATAGATTCTTGTTTGATCGACTCAAGACACAATACAAAATCTACTTACGTACTTGAAACAAAGAAGTTACTATGAGTTAAAAATGAGAAAAGCACACAAATAACGAAGACACGAAGAAACGGATTCAATAATTAATCTACAACTAAGTAGGTGATTACTAGTTGTTAATTAATTGTAGAATCAAGACATGAAACTAAATGAAACAATAAGATGAAACTAAGAATCTAAAATTTGAGCTCGAAAATATTGCATGAACAGTAGCAGTGATGACGTGGCAGCCACGTATTGGTTCGGTTTTATCAAGTGGTTATTCTCAAAGGTTCAAGTCTTGATCAAAAATTAATTTAGATTGGTGGAATTTGTTTTAGGAGGGAAAATAAGTCTTGAAACTTTTTTCAATTTTCAAGACTTGACTTTTTCTTGTACTTCTCCTTAAAACATGGATCCTTGTTTCATGGAAAGTAGTTGAGATATGATGTAAAGTCTTTTGGTGGTTGGGGGTCTTTCAAGACTAATAATTCTTCACCTTTTTCCCTTCACCTTTATAGATCTAGCATTCACTTTATTTTAACAAGGTATGAAGGTTGGGAAGAACATCAAGAACACTTCAACAATCACCAAGAACAATAAAAAATAATTACCAAGATCCACAATACAACCACATGGCCAACTCCAAGACAACAATGTTTTCACATGGCCAAGACTAAAAAAACCAACAACAACGGCCAAGTCTCTTTAGTGTTGCACTTCAGTTTTTTTTTTTTTAATAAGAGATGAAGGTTGTGAAGAACTTCAAGAACAACAACAATACTCTTTTCAACAACAACAACCACACACACGGCCAAGTCAAGTTTCTCAACAACAATGTCTACCACACAGCCTTACTTGTTCACAATAACATCAATCTTTAAAGCTCAATTCTAGATCGACTCAAAGTGTTAGGGAAGAACAAAACTAACACCACAAACACACAAGACAAATAAAAGACTCCTAGACCTAGACTCAAGAATAAATCTCGGACAAGAACACCACAAGAACACAATTTCCGGCCAAGAACACAAAATGGACAGATTGCTATTTTTTTTCTAGAATTTTCAGATTTCAACTTCTTTTTTTTGAATTTTCTAAGCAATACCAAGATTGATCTTGTAGGAACAAGATCAAGCCATGCTCTGATACCAAATGATACGAGAAATACAAGGGAAACACGAAACAACTCCAAAATAGTCCAATACACCCTCCAAAATAGTCCACTAATCTTAAGGATTTGAGGACCAAGATGGAGACCACTCTCGGATTCACTACAACAACAATAATACGAGATAACAATGGTGTATTTGACACCCAAAACATCCACAAAACTTGAAGAACAAGATGACAATAAGAACATAAATTTTTGGATTCAAAAAGGACCCAAAAACAGTCCACTACACAAGATAACAACAAGAAAAGTAAAGGATAGATAATGAGGCCAATATTATGACAAGAATCAGAAACCAAGTGTATATCATACACTAAACCCCTAATAAATGTAATAATAAAAACCACACTCTTACGGTGACCACTAAGGGAATGAACTCACCTCAAGATCTACTGTTTCCAAGCAAAGATCAATATTGGCTTTTCCAAGCCCTATGCTAAGGATGACTTTTCCAAGCCCTACAACTAAGGGTGTTACACTCTCAAAAGAGAGAAAATATGTCTTTCAATTCTTCATCATTCAAAATCTTCCAAGAAATGAGCTAAAATGACCTATTTATAGTGTATTACAAAAGAAGACAAAAAGATCATCTTGCGCTTAATGATAGGTGCAGCCATGGTGTGTAAATACACCATGTTTAATGTCCAAAATGCCCTTAATTAAGATCCAAAACCGTGAGTCCTCAATCTTAAATGCTCCAAGCAATCTTCCACACGCGAGATTGCTTGAAGTTATGCTCAAAACGGGTTCTCCATGCATGTTCTTGTATTCTCGAGGTGACCAAGTCTTGACCCTCTATATGTTGGCCTCCAAAGATGTCATCAAAAGATAAGATGGCCATTTGTCCCGTATCAACTTACTGGATCTACTGTTGCATCATCATTCTCGGTTCCTTCTTTTGGCAGGGATCAGCAAATACCTACTGGTTGTGGTAGGGGTGTTAAGGGAGCTAGTTCTAGTGGTGTTCAGAATCATACATATGCTCTAGCAGGTTGATAAAATTTGGAGCCTTCTCTTGACGTGGTTACAGGTACATTGTCCATCTTTTCACATAAGGTATATGCATTAATTGATCTAGGCTCTACATTATTATATGTCACTCCATTAATTGCTGGAAAGTTCAAAAGAACACCAGAATTGCTAGCTAAGCCATTTAAGGTGTCTACACCAATTAGCGAATCTATTATAGCTAGAAGAGTTTACCGTAATTATATATTAACTTTTTATAATCATGATACATTGGCTGACCTTGTGGAGCTTGAAATGGTGGATTTTGATGTTATAATGGGTGTGGATTGGTTGTCTTCTTGTTATGCCACAGTGGATTGCCGAGCTAAGAGGGTACATTTCCATTTTCCAAAGGAAGAAGTCCTTGAGTGGAGGGGTAATATTGGGGCACCAAGGGGTAAGTTTATTTCTTATATTAAGGAAAGGAAGATGATATCCAAAGGATACATATGCCATCTAGTAAGGGTGAAAGATATTAATACGGGTACGACCATGAGGATGTATGTTTGTGAGATGTATTGAACGCGAGACTTGGAGTATGAAAGTTAAGTGCAAAGGAGGACTTAAAATGGGTCCAAAACCGTCCATATAATGCTCTCCAAGGGCACCCACTTGAAGACTTGAGACTAAGGGGTCATTTTGGACATTTCACACCTTATTTGTAAACTACTATCTAAGGAACCTTTTAGTTCATTTGTTAGGCAGTTTTTGATGAATATGAAAATTGTATAACATAGAAAGACAAAGTCCTCTTTCCTTGAGGCAAATCTGAAACTTGGAACTAGGGAACAACAAGAGGGTGGAATCACTTTTGTTGTTTTTTTGCTTGGAAACTTAGGTCTTGAGGTTCATGAGTCCCTCTTGGTCCAAGTAAGAACTTGATGTTGATATTCATTTGTCTTAGGTTACTTTCTCATTGTTAGGGTTCTTAGATTTGTGAATATTGTATGTCAAGTTACTATCCTTTACTTTCTTGCAAATCGTGTATGTGTTGTGTAGTGGACTGTTTTGGGCTCTTCGTTGAATCCAAAACTTGTATTATTGTTGTTCATATTGTTCATTACGTTTTGTAGCTGTTTTGGTGTTAAAATACACTCTTGTATCTTGTATTCTTGTTGTATTTGTTGAATCCGAGAGTTGGTCTTCAAAAGGGTCCTCAGATCTTTGATCTTGTGGACTGATTTTGAAGTGTGTTTCGTGTTGTCCTTATAATTCCCGTATCATTTGGTATCAAAGAATGGCTTGATCTTGTTCCTACAAGATCAATCTTGGGCTTCCTTGTTAGAAAATTAAAAAAAAATGTTGAAAAGTTGAAAATTTCAGAAAAATTACAATCTGTCCATTGTTGTTGTCTTAGCCGAAATTGTGTTCTTATGGTGTTCTTGGCTGAGATTTGTTCTTGAGTCTAGGTCTAGGAGTCTTTTACTTGTCTTGTGTGTTTGTAGTGTTAGTTTTGTTCCTCACTAACACTTTGAGTCGATCCAAACTTGAGCTTGAATTGTTATTATTGTTGTTGTGAACAAAGTATGGCCGATTGAATGTTGTTGTTATTCTAGCCTTGACCGAGTTGAAGGCCTTGTGTTGTGGTGTAGTTGTAGATCTTGAAAGATTGTTGTTGTGTTCTTTTTGTTCATCACAACCTTCACCTTTTGTAAAACCGAAAACACAATACAAAGGGGACTTAGCCGATTGTTGTTGCTATCCTTGTGGTCTTGGCCGTGAGATTGTTGACCTTGTTGTGGTGGACTTCTTGTTCTTGGGAGATTTTGGTTGTTTTTTCTTGTTGTGGTTGTTGTGTTCTTGAAGTTCTTCACCATATTCATCACCTTTTAATATTAAAGTGAACTTAGATCTTAAAAAGGTTTGACAAGGTGTAGTATTTGTTGAATCTTGAAAGACCCCCAACCACCAAAAAGACTTTACATCACATCTCAACCTTTTTCCATAAAACAAGGGTCCATGTTTTAAGGAGAAGTACAAGTCTAGTCAAAGACTTTTAAGTCTTGAAATTTGAATTGAAAAAGGAGCTCCAAAGACTAGTTTGTATTCCCCCCCCCCATTGAACAATTTCCACCAAAGTCCAAATTGTGAAATTAAAATTTGTCAAGAACCGAACCACTAGTGGACTGCCACGTGGACCGCCATATCACCATATACACTGTTCACACAACAATTTTGGGTTAAATTTTAGATTTCTTAGTTTCATTTTATTGTCTCTTAGTCTGTTTGTTGGTTCGAACACTAATTGACAACCTAGTAATCTCCTACTAGCTTGTAAGTTAGTTTTGTGTCCGTTTATTCGTGTTTACATTTGTTGTGTACTTTTATCTTTTTGAATTCGTTGTTAGTTCTTGACCCAAGTCCTATAAGATTTCATTTGAGTTTCAAACAAAAATCCATTCCGGGGCAAGAGTAGACTCGACACTCAATCACTCACGAAGTACAAGCCGGCTTTCAACACTTGTGAAATCAAGTGTGAGGTAAAACCGAGAGTAAGAGTGTGGTGAGGCATTTTTGATCTAACAAGTTTGTTTGTTTTCTTTGTTTGTTGTGTCTTTTTGTTAGGTACAATGGCTGCCCATAATTTCAATGCCACATGTGATCGTATCAATGACAATATTGAAGATATGAAATGGCACATTGAAATTATACGCCAATTGCTACCCAAACTCTACCCACAAAATCTAATTGTCCAAGCACCTTGCATTGAGAGCTTTCCGGAGGAAGTTGCTGCCCAACTTGTGAGTAAAAATTGCCCACCACTCAAGGATATGTGTGATGTGATTAATGAATCTCAAGTGAGTGAAGGATTTAAAGATGTTGGCCAAGAAAAAAGGAGTGAACCTATGAGCCTATGTTGTTGTAAAGATGCTAATGTTTATTTGGCTCATAGGGTTAATCATGTGCTTGACATATCTTTGAAACTTGATAATGATTCCTTAGAGAGTGAAAGTTCCAAATCTATCTGCGGGTTAGATCATTCACTCTTTAGGCACAATGTCTTGTTTGAAGATAGTTTATTTACTCCTAATGAACCTAGTGGTGCAAGTGATGTTGACGGCATGGCTTGTCTTGGAAGCTATAACCTATATGCTAACCCACTATGGTGTGACAACATTCCTCCTCAAGATGGAAATCTTTTCTTGGAAGATGAGAGTACTCTTAAGGGTAGGGAATGTGTAGTCTTGAAAAGGAATAGTCAATCGAGTGAAGATGACCATGATTTGCTTGATTACTTGGGAAACCCAAAATGTGATTGTTCTTGTAAAACTGTTTTTGTGAATGATTCCTTTGCTGCCCATGGTGATTTATATCTATGTGGGTATTATTCTCTTGAAATAAAAGGTGGTGCACGCTTAGAAATTCCATCTACTTCTTCTTTATGTGTTTCCCTATGTTGAGCATACTAGTGGTGATGGACTTGAAGCTAGTGAGTACATGCATAAGGACACCATAGCTGAAGTTAGCTTGTGTGAAACCTTTATCTACCCTCTTTGTGCTCATGATATTTTCACTAATGATCTAGAGGGTATGCCTAATTTTGAGGACGACACCTTAGGGGAAAGTGAGAGTGGCCGAAACCCATGTCCATGGCTACTTCTCCCATTTGATCTCGGTACCATCTTAGGGTATGGTAGGAGTTGTCTTGGCCCATGCTCATTATTTATTGATGTTCTTCATAGCCACTTCCTTTGTGACATCTGTACTAAGTTTTTTTTAGTCCAACACAAAGGATCCATGGATGTACTTCAAGTTTGTTCCACCTCGGCATGGAATATTGATGTGTTATTTTTGCTAACCCTAACCCCTCATGTCATGAGGATGTGTGCTTGTTTGTCTTCTCTTGATTTTGCAAGGTACGAATTCGATGTCAAATCCTTTTCAAGAAGGGAAGGATGATACGGGTACGACTACGAGGATGCATATTTGTGAGATGTATTGAACCCGAGACTTGGAGTGTGAAAGTAAAGTGCACATAAGGACTTAAAAAGTGTCCAAAACCGTCCATATAATGCTCTCCAAGGGCACTCACTTGAAGACTTGAGACTAAGGGGTCATTTTGGACATTTCACACCTTGTTTCTAAACTACTATATAAGGAACCTTTTAGGTCATTTGTTAGGCAGTTTTTGATGAACATGAATATTGTATAACATAGAAAGACAAAGTCCTCTTTCCTTGAGGAAAATCTGAAACTTGGAACTAGGTAACAACAAGAGGGTGGAATCACTTTTGTTGTTTGTTTGCTTGGAAACTTAGGTCTTGAGGTTCATGAGTCTCTCTTGGTCCAAGTAAGAATTTGATGTTGCTATTCATTTGTCTTAGGGTCCTTTCTCATTGTTAGGGTTCTTAGATTTGTGAATATTGTATGACAAGTTACTATCCTTTACTTTCTTGCAAATCATGTATGTTTTGTGTAGTGGACTGTTTTGGGCCCTTCGTTGAATCCAAAACTTGTATTATTGTTGTTTATCTTGTTCATTACTTTTTGTAGCTATTTTGGTGTTAAAATACACTCTTGTATCTTGTATTCTTGTTGTATTTGTTGAATCCGAGAGTTGGTCTTCAAAAGGGTCCTCAGATCTTTGATCTTGTGGACTGATTTTGAAGTGTGTTTCGTGTTGTCCTTGTAATTCCCATATCAGATCTATAAGGTGGAGTCACCAACTCTTCAATCCATCTTAGTGGTAAATGAATTTCTTGATGTATTTCTTGAAGAGCTTCTGGGTTTACCTCCAGAAAGAGAAGTAGAGTTCGGTATTGATGTGATCCCAGGTACTCAACTGATTTCTATTCCTGATACGGTTGGGGCAGCCTCCACAGGTACACGGCCTTTCACACGAAGCCAAGCTCGGGAATTACAAGAACTCCAAGTTTTGTTCATGCAAATGGCCGTGTGTGAGTTGGTGATTGAACCAACCAAGGACCTAAACGTTTTTATGTGTGAAGAGAGGTCTTAATGTGTAATAAACTACTCTTCAAGGTTGGCACAAGAAGCAAGGGCGGATGGGTCATTTTACCCCTTTTGTTTGTAGTATAAATAGAACATGTTGGAGAGTTATTCCTTAGTTTTTGAATGCTGATTTTGTAACCTAAAAACACTAAACATTTCGTCTCTCTTCCACTCTTAGAAGCCGTCCCTATTATCTCACAAGTAGAGGGATACTTGTGTTGTCTCTTTGGCTAGAAACAAGGGTTTTGAGGTCGTTGAGTGCCTCTTGGTCCTCGTAAGAACTTGGTGTTTATATTCATTAGACTTAGGGTCCTCTCTTGATGTAGGGTTCTTAGTTTCTTGAATGTTATATGTCAAGTTATCTATCTTTCTTTATCTTGTTGTTGTTGTTGATTTTGTTATCTTAAAGTCTAGTGAAGCCGTGTGGGGCTCTTTTCGATTCACTAGCATTGTTATCTATCTTGTTGTTCTTGTGTTGTTGGACTGAAAAACCGAAACTTAAACTTGTTGTTCTTGTGTTGTTGGACTGAAATCCGAGCCTACTTGAAGCTCTTGGTGTTGTTGGTTTGATTTCGTATCATTTGGTATCAAAGCGAGACCGGTTGTGTTCCAACATAACCCATCTTGGGCTAGTTCACGGCTTAAACAAACAACACCAAAAAGAAATTCTGAAAATCTGTCCATTAAAAGTTGAAACCGAGAATGATGTTGTATGTTTAGATCTAGGTGTTATTTTGCTTGTTTAGTGAGTTTCTAGTGTTGGTTTCTTTCTCACCAACACTAAGGTGTCTAGATCCAAAAGTTGAGCTTGAAAACTTGAACATTGTTGTAGTGACTTGAAGTGGCCGAAAGTTGTGTGTTGTTGATAACCAAAAGAAAAATCGGTGGTTGTGTGTTTATGTGCTAAAGAAGTTGATGAAGTTTGTTGAGGTGTTCATCTTTTGAACTTGTTCATCTTGTTGTGTGCTCAAGTTGTAAGACAAGCTATAAAGTTGTTGTGAAAGACTTGCAACTACTCTTCAAGGTTGGCACAAGAAGCAAGGGCGGATGGGTAATTTTATCCTTTTTGTTGTAGTATAAATAGAACATATTAGAGAGCTATTCCTTAGTTTTTGAAATCTGATTTTTGTAAACCTAAAACACTAAACTTTTCTCTCTCTCTTCCACTCTTGGAAGCCGCCACTACTATCTCACAAGTAGAGGGATACTTGTGTTGTCTCTTTGGCTAGAAACAAGGGTTTTGAGGTCGTTGAGTGCCTCTTGGTCCTCGTAAGAACTTGGTGTTTATATTCATTAGACTTAGGGTCCTCTCTTGATGTTAGGGTTCTTAGTTTCTTGAATGTTATATGTCAAGTTATCTATCTTTCCTTATCTTGTTGTTGTTGTTGATTTTGTTATCTTCAAGTCTAGTGAAGCCGTGTGGGGCTCTTTTCGATTCACTAGCATTGTTGTTCATCTTGTTGTTCTTGTGTTGTTGAGCTGAAAAACTGAAAATTAAACTTGTTGTTCTTGTGTTGTTGGACTGAAATCCGAACCTACTTGTAGTTCTTGGTGTTGTTGGTTTGATTTTGTATCATTAACCTTAAGAGTGAGCTGCTAACCAACTGCTCTAAAAGCTATAGCTGACAGAGGAAGGCGCAATGATACGGTTGGGGCAGCCTCCACACGTACACGGCCTTTCACACGAAGCCAAGCTCGGGAATTACAAAAACTCCAAGCTTTGTTCATGCAAGTGGCCGTGTGTGAGTTGGTGATTGAACCAACCAAGGACCTAAACGTTTTTATGTGTGAAGAGGGGTCCTAATGTGTAATAAACTACTCTTCAAGGTTGGCACAAGAAGCAAGGGCGGATGGGTCATTTTTCCCTTTTTGCTTGTAGTATAAATAGAACATGTTAGAGAGTTAGACTTCACTTTTTGAATGCTGAAATTTGTAACCTAAAATACTAAACATTTCTCTCTCTCTCTTCCACACTTGGAAGCCGCCACTATTTCCTCACAAGTAGAGGGATACTTGTGTTGTCTCTTTGGCTAGAAACAAGGGTTTTGAGGTCTTTGAGTGCCTCTTGGTCCTCGTAAGAACTTGGTGTTTATATTCATTAGACTTAGGGTCCTCTCTTGATGTTAGGGTTCTTAGTTTCTTGAATGTTATATGTCAAGTTATCTATCTTTCTTTATCTTGTTGTTGTTGTTGATTTTGTTATCTTGAAGTCTAGTGAAGCCGTGTGGGGCTCTTTTCGATTCACTAGCATTGTTATCTATCTTGTTGTTCTTGTGTTGTTGGGCTGAAAAACTGAATGTTAAACTTGTTGTTCTTGGTGTTGTTGGACTGAAATCCGAGTCTACTTGATGTTCTTGTTGTTGTTGGTTCGATTTTGTATCATTTGGTATCAAAGCTTGACCGGTTGTGTTCCAACATAACCCCTCTTGGGCTAGTACACGGCTTAAACAAACAACACCAAAAAGGAAATTCTGAAAATCAGTCCCTTACAAGTGGAATCCGAGAATGATGTTGCATGTCTAGATCTAAGTGTTAATTTTGCTTGTTTAGTGAGTTCCTAGTGTTGGTTTCTTTCTCACCAACACTAAGGTGTCTAGATCCGAAAGTTGAGCTTGAAAACTTGAACATTGTGTAGTGACTTGAAGTGGCCGAAGTTGTATGTTGTTGATGACCAAAAGAAAATAAAAAAAAATCGGTGGATGTTGTGTTTATGTGCTAAAGAAGTTGAAGAAGATTGTTGAGGTGTTCATCTTTTGAACTTGTTCATCTTGTTCATCTTGTTGTGTGCTCAAGTTGTAAGACAAGCTATAAAGTTGTTGTGAAAGACTTGCACCCATCACCTTGTAGTCTTGTCAATCACTTTTTCCCTAATTCAAGGAGCCTTGTTTTGTGGGATTAGTCTACCAAACATCACTTTCTTGAGTTTGAAAAGGGTGAAATACTACAAGATTTTATTTTCCCACCAAAAACACTTTGAAAACTATAACAAGTTGTGTGAATATTGACAAAAAAAAAGAGAAAAGAAAACGTGTGGAACCATTGCATGCTGCCACGTCACTATAAGCTCAACTTAGGATGTTCTTTGGTTGCTAATTGTTGATCCTTGGTTTCCCTTACTTGGTCCTAGAACTAATTAACAAACTAGTACATTCCTACTAGGTTGTCAATTAGACCCTTGAACCGTTTGTTCGTGTCAACGTTTATTTGAGTGCTTTTTATTCGTTTGAATGAGTTGCTGATTTTTGGTTCTAGTCCGGCAAGAATTCTTTGAGTCTTCAAACAAGAATCCATTCCGGATAAGAGCTTACTCATACCTTAAAATTTCACGGTTACTAGCCAATTATACAACACTTGTGGAACACGAACTTGTGGTGAACTAAAGCGGATAATATCTTGACAATGGAAGGAACTACGTCTCATAGTGTGGATACTAATGCCCTTGATTCTATGAGGGTCACTCTTGAGGCCGTTACCCGGACACTTGAAAGGTTGAATTCGGAATTTGGGGCCGTGAGAGGGGACTTGGCAGCAATAAAGGGGGAGGTGTCGACTATTAGTGGGAGATTAGAACAAGTGGAGAGTCAAAGGAACTCTCGTCCTTCTACTCATCTACATGTATCTACCAATGGTCATGATACGACCTCCTCCGCAACCATCACCCCCGAAACAGTCCACCAAATGCTAAATGCACCCCAAGCTCCACTAAATACCGCAAGCCAAACTACCTATTTTCCTCCAAACTGAGACTCCACTAGACCACTACATTTCCAAGCCCCTCCAATTCCACAAGAGGGATTTGGACGCCAAGCACCTCCACTAAATCCGAACCCTCCATTCCAAGCTCCATTAAACCAAAGACCACAAATTCCAAATCCTCCGAATCAAAACGGCCAAGGCCGACCAGCCCACTTTGAAGGATACGGTAGAGAGGAGTATGAAGGAGATGGAGCCTTTGATGATGCTTATATGAGGGAGGAGGAGTTAAGAGGGGGTCGAGGAGAACCTAGGAGATACCGGGGGTATGGAGATAGGGGAAACCGACACCAAGAGAGAGACGTAGGCATCAACACCATCAAGTTGAGCCTACCCATCTTTAAGGGTGAAAGTGATCCCGAGGCCTACTTAACTTGGGAATCGGCTTGTGACAAGGTCTTCCAAGTTAATGACATCTCGGACGAAAAGAAGAGTTGCTACGCTATAGCTCACCTTGAGGGCTATGCTAACACTTGGTGGGAGTATGTTAAACGATTTGGTAATGAATTAGTTGATGGGCAGCCACCACCTTGGTATCGGTTGAGGTATTTGATGAGACAACGATACCTTCCCGAGAGATATCGTCATGAGTTGCTTGCTAGATTATATGGCTTGCGGCAAGGAGGCAAGAGTGTGATGGCCTATTTTGACGAGTTCCAACAACTCATGTTGAAACTTGATCATCGTGGGGAGCAAATCAGTCACGACATCATCCGGTTCAAGTGTGGGTTGAACAAAGAGATCTCCACTCATTTGACCCTTCACCGGTATGAAACCATTGACGGTATATTCCAAGCGGCCCTTGAGATTGAAAGGGAACTTAAGGAGAGATCATTCTTCAAGGCAAGGGTACAAACCCCCTCGGGTTGGACCAAGAACAAGGACCAACCCGCTCCTATGAAGCTGCCCGAGTCCAAAACCGTCCCTAAATTCCCTCCGAAACCGGAGGCTCCCAAATATCCCAACCCAAAGGGGTTCCAATGCTTCAAGTGCCAAGGTTGGGGGCATAAGGCCAATGAATGTCCGAACCGGCGCAATGTGATCCTACGAGAAGGAAAGGTGTACTACCTTGGTGAGGAGGTGGATTCCGAAAGGGGGGAGGATGAGGCCGAGCCTCAAGATGGAGAGGGAGCTGAAAATGGGCCGAATGATGATGAAGTAGACGGTAGTGAAGATGTCTTTCCACAAGAAGGGGAGTGTGTGGTTCCTAACTTTGTGGTTATACGTGTCATGATTAATAAGGCGATAGGTGACCCGAGTCAAAGGGAAAATCTATTCCATACTAAGTGTCTTGTAAAGGAGAATGTGTGCACCTTGGTGATTGATAGTGGTAGTTGTACAAATGTTGCGAGCCATGCTATGGTGAATTTCTTGAAGCTACCAACTACACCACACACTAGTCCTTACAAGCTACAATGGTTGAATGATTGTGGTGAATTAAGGGTCACAAGGCAATGTGTGATTCGGTTTAAGGTGGGAAACTACCACGATGAGGTACTTTGTGACGTGATCCCAATGCAAGCATGTCACTTGTTGTTAGGTAGACCATGGCAATATGATAGGTCTACTAAACACGATGGGAGGACCAACCGGTATACGCTTGAGAAGGATGGCCGAAAGGTCACACTTCATCCTCTTTCACCCTCCCAAGTAAACGAGTGGCACCAAAAGATGAGAGAGTTGAAGGGAAAGGGAAAGGAATCCGGGAAGGGAGAAAAGGGGGGGAGTGTCGTAGGTGAGGAAGTCGGGACATCCGAGGCTGTCCCAACGACAAGGGAGATGGAAAATGTAGTGATGTTGGCTAGGAGGAAAGAACTCTTCGTGGATCATGATGAAAACAAGCCGATGTTACTCTTGGCCCATTGTTTTAATACTAACCCCACTAATTCTTCTATTTCCCCTTTGATTTCTTGTGTGTTGCAGGAGTATGAAGATGTATTTCCTCAAGAACTTCCGCAAGGATTGCCCCCACTTCGGGGAATTGAGCACCAAATTGACTTGGTACCGGGTTCACAACTTCCTAACAAACCGGCCTATAGGAGCAATCCCATGGACACTAAGGAGCTTGAAAGACAAGTTGAGGAGCTTCTCAACAAGGGATACATCAAGGAAAGCATGAGTCCGTGTGCTGTTCCGGTGCTTTTGGTACCAAAGAAGGACGGAACTTGGCGTATGTGCGTCGATTGTAGAGCCATCAACAAAATCACTATAAGGTATCGTCATCCAATCCCTAGACTAGATGATATGTTAGATGAACTCCACGGATCTTGTTTGTTTTCTAAAGTGGACCTTAGGAGTGGCTATCACCAAATTCGCATGCAACCCGGTGATGAGTGGAAGACTGCATTCAAGACCAAATTCGGTCTATATGAGTGGCTGGTCATGCCCTTCGGCCTTACCAATGCTCCTAGCACCTTTATGAGGCTAATGAATCATGTAATGAAGCCTTATATTGGAAAATTTCTGGTGGTTTACTTTGATGATGTGTTGGTATATAGTAAATCTATTGATGATCATGTAATGCATTTGAGATGTGTGTTTGATGTGCTCCGAAAGGAGAAGCTGTATACCAACATGGAGAAGTGTTCTTTTGGTGTTGATAAGGTTATATTCTTGGGTTTTGTCGTGAGCTCAAGGGGTGTGGAAGTGGACGATTCCAAGATAGACTCTATTCGAAGTTGGCCGACCCCTAAAACTATTGGAGAAATCCGAAGTTTCCACGGGTTGGCAAGCTTCTATAGGAGGTTTGTCAAAGGATTTAGCTCCATAGCAGCCCCCTTAACCGAGGTAATTAGAAAAGACGGACCCTTTAAATGGGGTGATGAGCAAGCTAGGGCTTTTGAGGCCTTGAAAGCTACGCTCATCTCGGCGCCTTTATTGCAATTGCCCGATTTTGATAAGATGTTTGAAGTAGAGTGTGATGCTAGTAAGGTTGGCATCGGGGCTGTTTTGATGCAAGAAGGTAAGCCCGTTGCTTATTTCAGTGAAAAACTCAAAGGGGCAACTCTTAATTACTCAACTTATGATTTGGAGTTATACGCCCTTGTTAGAGCTTTGGGAAATTGGCAACATTATTTGTGGCCTAAGGAGTTTGTGATACGAACGGATCATGAGTCGTTGAAACACCTTAAGAGCCAAGACAAGTTGAATAGGCGTCATGCTAAGTGGATTGAGTTCATCGAGACTTTCCCTTATGTAATTCATTACAAAAGGGGAAAGGAAAATGTTGTTGCCGATGCCTTGTCTAGGAAGCATGTGCTTGTTGCTACCTTGTCTTCGAAATTGATGGGTTTTGAGAGCTTGCGGTTGTTGTATCCCGAGGATCCTACCTTCGCTCCTATCTTTAGGGAATGCGAAGAGTGGGGAAGGGACCGTTGGCTTAAAGAGAATGACCATTCCTCCTACTCTCGGTTCGATGGGTATTTGTTCAAAGGGAGGCGGTTGTGTGTTCCTTCTAGTTCTTGGAGGGAATTATTTGTGAGGGAGGCCCATGACGGAGGCCTCATGGGGCACTTTGGGGTAGACAAGACCCTCGGAATCTTAGAGGAGAACTTCTATTGGCCAAAAATGCGCAAAGACGTCACTAAAATTTGTAGTCAATGCGTGGCCTGCCGGAGTGCGAAATCTCGTCTCCTACCTCAAGGATTGTACACCCCACTCCCTACTCCCCTTAGACCTTGGTTGGACATTTCGATGGATTTTGTTTTGGGGCTGCCAAGGACTAGAAAGGGCCGAGATAGCATTTTTGTTATTGTTGATAGATTCTCTAAAATGGCTCATTTTATTCCATGTGCTAAAACCGAGGATTCTCGTAGTGTAGCTTCATTATTTGTTGAACATGTTGTAAAGCTTCACGGGGTACCGAGGACTATTGTGAGCGATAGGGACTCCAAGTTCCTAAGTCTCTTTTGGAAGTCCATGTGGGGTAGGCTTGGAACGAAGTTACTTTTCTCCACGTCTTGCCACCCACAAACCGATGGCCAAACGGAGGTAGTAAATAGAACATTAGGGTCTATGCTACGTTCTATGGTTAAAGGTAAACTGACTTCATGGGAAGATCACCTACCCTTGGTGGAGTTTGCATACAACCGGGTAATACATTCGAGCACGGGAATGACTCCCTTTGAATGTGTTTACGGCCTAAATCCCCTTACCCCTTTAGATCTCACTCCTTTGTCTAGTGATCTCATGACCAACTTAGATGGAAATAAAAGAGCCGAGGCAATGAAGAAAATGCATGAGACGGTGCGGCTCAAGCTTGAAAAGAAGAACCAAGAGGTTGCAAAAAGGGTAAACAAAGGGAGAAGAAGGCTTGTACTTGAACCCGGAGATTGGGTGTGGGTGCATCTTCGAAAGGATCGGTTTCCAGCTCAAAGGAAGTCCAAATTGCTGCCAAGGGGTGATGGTCCTTTCCAATTACTTGAGAGAATCAATGACAACGCCTACAAGATTGACCTTCCACCCGAATATCATGTGCACAACACTTTCAACGTTGCTGATCTCTCCCTCGTTGATGTGGTTGAAGATGACCAAATGCTGAATTTGAGGTCAAATTCCTCTCAAGATGGAGAGGATGATACGGTTGGGGCAGCCTCCACACGTACACGGCCTTTCACACGAAGCCAAGCTCGGGAATTACAAAAACTCCAAGCTTTGTTCATGCAAGTGGCCGTGTGTGAGTTGGTGATTGAACCAACCAAGGACCTAAACGTTTTTATGTGTGAAGAGGGGTCCTAATGTGTAATAAACTACTCTTCAAGGTTGGCACAAGAAGCAAGGGCGGATGGGTCATTTTACTAGCATTGTTGTTGTTGATTTTGTTATCTTGAAGTCTAGTGAAGCCGTGTGGGGCTCTATTCGATTCACTAGCATTGTTATCTATCTTGTTGTTCTTGTGTTGTTGGGCTGAAAAACTGAATGTTAAACTTGTTGTTCTTGGTGTTGTTGGACTGAAATCCGAGTCTACTTGATGTTCTTGTTGTTGTTGGTTCGATTTTGTATCACGCAACCCACCCTTTATAGGCCCTGAACCAAAGGGTCACGAACCCGATCACACACCCCCACCAAGGCCAACTCGAGATGGACCCACACCCCCTTTGGGTGTCATCCTTTCCAAACCTGAGATGACTGGCCATCTGCCATCATCCCCCCTTTCTTAGGGAAAGGTTCGCCCTCGAACCTGCGCATGGTGTAAGCGGGATTCGAACCCGTGACCTAGCTCTGATACCAAACCTTAAGAGTGAGCTGCTAACCAACTGCTCTAAAAGCTATAGCTGACAGAGGAAGGCGCAACCCACCCTTTATAGGCCCTGAACCAAAGGGTCACGAACCCGATCACACACCCCCACCAAGGCCAACTCGAGATGGACCCACACCCCCTTTGGGTGTCATCCTTTCCAAACCTGAGATGACTGGCCATCTGCCATCATCCCCCCTTTCTTAGGGAAAGGTTCGCCCTCGAACCTGCGCATGGTGTAAGCGGGATTCGAACCCGTGACCTAGCTCTGATACCAAACCTTAAGAGTGAGCTGCTAACCAACTGCTCTAAAAGCTATAGCTGACAGAGGAAGGCGCAACCCACCCTTTATAGGCCCTGAACCAAAGGGTCACGAACCCGATCACACACCCCCACCAAGGCCAACTCGAGATGGACCCACACCCCCTTTGGGTGTCATCCTTTCCAAACCTGAGATGACTGGCCATCTGCCATCAAGTTATCTATCTTTCCTTATCTTGTTGTTGTTGTTGATTTTGTTATCTTCAAGTCTAGTGAAGCCGTGTGGGGCTCTTTTCGATTCACTAGCATTGTTGTTCATCTTGTTGTTCTTGTGTTGTTGAGCTGAAAAACTGAAAATTAAACTTGTTGTTCTTGTGTTGTTGGACTGAAATCCGAACCTACTTGTAGTTCTTGGTGTTGTTGGTTTGATTTTATATCAGGAGGAAAGAACTCTTCGTGGACCATGATGAAAACAAGTCGATGTTACTTTTGACCCATTGTTTTAATACTAACCCCACTAATTCTTCCCTTTCCCCTTTGATTTCTTGTGTGTTGCAGGAGTATGAAGATGTATTTCCTCAAGAACTTCCGCAAGGATTGCCCCCACTTCGGGGAATTGAGCACCAAATTGATTTGGTGCCGGGTTCACAACTTCCAAACAAACCGGCCTATAGGAGCAATCCCATGGACACTAAGGAGCTTGAAAGACAAGTTGAGGAGCTTCTCAACAAGGGATACATCAAGGAAAGCATGAGTCCGTGTGCTGTTCCGGTGCTTTTGGTACCGAAGAAGGACGAAACTTGGCGCATGTGCGTCGATTGTAGAGCCATCAACAAAATCCATATAAGGTATCGTCATCCAATCCCTAGACTAGATGATATGTTAGATGAGCTCCACGGATCTTGTTTGTTTTCTAAAGTGGACCTTAGGAGTTGATACGGGAAATACAAGGGAAGCACGAAACAACTCCAAAACAGTCCACTAATCTTAAGGATTTGAGGACCAAGATGGAGACCACTCTCGGATTCGCTACCAACAACAAGAATACAAGATACAAGGGTGTATTTCAACACCAAAACAGCTACAAAACGTGATGAACAAGATGTACAACAACAATACAAGTTTCGGATCCAACGAAGGCCCAAAACAGTCCACTACAACAACACATACACGATTGCAAGAAAAATAAAGATAGATAGTGAGACCAAGATTATTACAAGATTAAGAACTAAAGAGTATATTAAACTCAAAAACCCCTAATGAATGTAACAATCAAAACCACACTCTTACGGTGACCACCAAGGGAACGAACTCGCCTCAAGATCTACCGTTTCCAAGCAAAGAACAATGTTAGCTTTTCCAAGCCCTATACTAGAATTACACTAAGTTGGTCTTCTCTCAAGAGAGAGGATTTTAAGAGTCTCAAAATCTCATTTTTTCATCAACTAAAAACTAAGTGAAAATAAGACTAAGGGGCCTATTTATAGTGTATTACAAAAGAAGACAAAAAGACCATATTACCCTTAATGAGAGGGGCGGCCTTGGTGTGTTGGAAGACAATATGAATTGTCCAAAATGCCCTTTAGGCTAAGTGACCGAAATGCCCTTAGTAAAGGCACCAAAACCGTGAACCAACAAAGGTGGTCCAAATTCGAGAGTCCTTAAGTCTTCAAGGCTCCAATCAATCTTCCACACGCGAGATTGCTTTAAGTTATGCTCAAAACGGGTCCTCCATGCATGTTCTTGTTTTCTCGAGGTGACCAAGTCTTGAGTCTCTATGTGTTGGCCTCCAAAAATGTCATCAAAAGATAAGATGGCCATTTGTCCCGTATCATCCTCCCCTTCTTGAAAAGGATTCGACCTCGAATCCAAACCTTGCAAAAACCGAGAAGAGGACCAACAAATGCAAACTCCTCATGGCATGAGGGTTAGGGTTAGCATAACAAATCATCTCAACATGCCAAGGTTGCACATATTTGCAATATAACCAAGAATCCTTTGAAAGGAATATTAAAAACTTAATAAAAGATGTACAAAGGATTTGGTTATAGGATACATCAAGAGTGCCACCTTGCTTGTCATGTAGACCAAGCAGCAAGTTTGGTGAACCAACATCACCATTCCTAAATTTGGCACCGGGGTCAAATGGGAAAAGTGGCCATAGACATGGGTCTCGACAACACTTCCCTTTCCCGAGATCTACACCTAAACTAAATGACATACTCTCTACAATAACATACATATCATCCAACTCAAATAGAGAGTAGAGAAAGGTGTCACTCAAATCGACTTCTACTAAGGTGCTCTCATGTGTGTACTCACTACTAGTTTCCCAATAATCACCGTGAGTACTCTCAACAATGAAATCACACAAAGTAGAAGAAGAAGTAGCTTCCGCAACTATACATTCCTTACCTTTAAGAGTACTCTCATCTTCCAAGAAGAGATTTCCCTCTTTAGGAGGAATGTTGTCACACCATAGTGGGTTAGCATATAGGCTATAGCTTCCAAGGCAAGCTATACCGTCATTTTCACCACTAGGTTCATTAGGAGTGTTTAAATCATCTTCAAACAAGACATTATTCCTAAAAAGAGTGTGATCTACCTCACGGACAGATTTGGAACAAGAAAGTTCCTCACTCTCTAAATGATCAATATCAAGTTTCAAGGATGTTTCAAACACAATATTACCCCAAGAAGAGCTCTCGGGTTCATTCTCACTTTGTTGACCAACATTTTCAAATATTTCACTCACTTGAGTCCTATTAAGCACATCACACCCATACTCAAGTGGTGGGTAATTTTCACACATAAGTTGATCAACACAAATTTCAGAAGATAACGTACTTTCATTCAACATAATGGTTTCAACACTAGGTGGACATAAATCGATCTTACAAGAAGAGTCTATTCGGTCATCAATAGGATCAACTAGTGTATCCACACTCACAACATGTACATCATCATCAAGTGGCAAAGAAACAATACACTCACATATAGGCAAGCTACAACTCACACTCAATGGGCTACTAGCCGCACAATTATCATTCACATGTACAAAAGTGTAAGAGTTTGCCATTTTACCTTGAAGTCCTTGAGTAGATTCTTCTTTGTCATGGTGTGAAGGTCCTCCAAAGGTTTGGGCAGCAACTTCCCTTTGGCATTGTTCTTCTTCGCTTGCCATGTTGGTACCTACACAAATGTCCTTAGAAATAGAAGGACAACCAATGTTAGTATAGTTTGGTGGTAATCCCCTCACTTCGCTCAACACAACCTCTCCTTTTTCCACTCTCGAATTACCACCTTTCACTCCCTTACTCCTCTCAATCTTTTGTCCCTCATAATAAGTTGAATTGGAGTAGGTAGGAACTTCTTTTTGCGGCCCGGGCAGAATGTACGTCTCAAGGCAATTTCCCCATCGGTCTCTTATAATATTAGGCCAATTTTGCATATTTGGAACTTTATGTTGTGCAAACCAATCGGCGCCCAAGCTCACATAACCATAGGTTATGGGAAAAACATCACACCACACCTCCTCATGGTAATTAAATTGGGAGAAGACAACTTTTACCCTCTCGGTAACCTTAAACCCGTCCAAGAAGTATGGAACAAGTAAAGGCTCGCAAAATAACCCCAAGTAATCAACCATGGATGGAACAATGTAGTTTCTATAGTACCTATCATTTAACACAACGAGGCAGCCCGGTATCCCACAAATGGTCACCTTTCCGAAGTGTACACTCCTTCTCGGATCAACATTGTAAAGCACATGAGTACCCCTCGGTTTTGGAGATGCATACTCTCTTCTTCTCATTGGAAAACCTACACTATTGCTAGTATAACCATTCACACTATATCGACCTTGATAAGAAGTACTACAAGGTGGAGAATATGAATCTTCACACTCCTCACGTGTACTCTCATCATAGCTCTCATAAGGTTTGCGAACGAAAGGGTTATACCTAACACCAAATCTAGGTTCGGAGTGGGGAGTGCGAGACTCCTCACATGTCCCAACTTCATCATAAGATCCATCACGAGGTCCTACATCATCTCCAAAGTCACCATAAGCACTAGGCACTTCATTCACCTCATTTTCTCCCTCAAAACAGTAACTTTCAAATCTGCCTATGTTTTGATCATGACTATTTTCATAGCCTCCGCAATCTCCCTCAACTTCGTAGCCATAAAAACCCTCACTACAATCATAGTCTCCCATATTGTAGTCACAATAATCCCCGGCTATCGAAGACATGTTCCCCTTATATCACCCTTTAAACCTACAAAATGAACAAACAAGATTAGTAGTAAAGCTCCTCAACTACACTCGATACACTCACCTTTGTGATTCTCACAATTGGAGCGGCGAATATTGAAAGTTGCTTATACTCCGGTAGTCAATAGGATGTCAATTCTACTTGGCGGCCGGAATATATTCTTGTTTGATCGACTCAAGACACAACACAAAATCTACTTACGAACTTGAAACAAAGAAGTTACTACGAGTTAAAAATGAGAAAAGCACACAAACAACGAAGACACGAAGAAACGGATTCAATAATTAATCTACAACTAAGTAGGTGATTACTAGTTGTTAATTAATTCTAGAATCAAGACATGAAACTAATGAAACAATAAGATGAAACTAAGAATCTAAAATTTTGAGCTCGGAAATATTGCGTGAACAGTAGCAGTGATGACATGGCAGTCACGTATGGGTGTCGGTCCCACACAACTTTTGTTGTCCAACTTCAAGTCTTGGTCAATTTTTCAATTTGGACTTTGGTGGAATTTGTTTAAGGAGGGAAATTCAAAGTCTTGGAGCCCTTTTCAATTTCAAGTTTTCAAGACTTGACTTTATTGTACTTCTCCTTAAAACATGGATCCGTAAATCATGGAAAAGTGTTGGAAAGTGGTTGAGACTTGATTGATAGGTCTTTGTTGGTTGTAGGGTCTTTCAAGACTAACAAATAATACACCTTTTTCCTTCAACTTTTTGGATTTAGCATTCACTTTATCTTCAACAATATATGAAGGTGGTGATGAACATCAAGAACAACAACAACAACAACAAGAACTACAACAATAATCTTCAAGAACACCAACAATTTTTCACACGGCCAACTCCAATCCACAATAACAATATCTCCAACACTTGGCCAAGACAACCACAACTTCAACAAAATGGTTTTCAATCCACCAATTAACAACAATATCACGTGGCCAAGCTTATAACAACAACAAGATGAAATCCACAAGGCCAAAAACAGTCTACCACAATGGCCAAGCTTATGTTCACAACAACCTTTCAACAAGTTCAAGCTCAAGTTTAGATCTAGACTCAAAGTGTTAGTGGACAAGAAAACTAACACTAGGAACAACAAAACAAACAAGAACACTATTAGATCTAGACATACAACAACAAATCTCGGCCAAGACACAACAAGAACACGATTTTGGCCAAGAACACAAACACGGACAGATTGCTACTTTTCTGGAAATTTTAGTTTTCCTTTTTTTTTTTTTTTTTTTTTAACAAGAAAGCCCAAGATTGATCTTGTAGGAACAAGATCAAGCCATGCTCTGATACCAAATGATACGAGAAATACAAGGGAAGCACGAAACAACTCCAAAACAGTCCACTAATCTTAAGGATTTGAGGACCAAGATGGAGACCACTCTCGGATTCGCTACCAACAACAAGAATACAAGATACAAGGGTGTATTTCAACACCAAAACAGCTACAAAACGTGATAAACAAGATGTACAACAACAATACAAGTTTCGGATCCAACGAAGGCCCAAAACAGTCCACTACAACAACACATACACGATTGCAAGAAAAATAAAGATAGATAGTGAGACCAAGATTATTACAAGATTAAGAACTAAAGAGTATATTAAACTCAAAAACCCCTAATGAATGTAACAATCAAAACCACACTCTTACGGTGACCACCAAGGGAACGAACTCGCCTCAAGATCTACCGTTTCCAAGCAAAGAACAATGTTAGCTTTTCCAAGCCCTATACTAGAATTACACTAAGTTGGTCTTCTCTCAAGAGAGAGGATTTTAAGAGTCTCAAAATCTCATTTTTTCATCAACTAAAAACTAAGTGAAAATAAGACTAAGGGGCCTATTTATAGTGTATTACAAAAGAAGACAAAAAGACCATATTACCCTTAATGAGAGGGGCGGCCTTGGTGTGTTGGAAGACAATATGAATTGTCCAAAATGCCCTTTAGGCTAAGTGACCAAAATGCCCTTAGTAAAGGCACCAAAACCGTGAACCAACAAAGGTGGTCCAAATTCGAGAGTCCTTAAGTCTTCAAGGCTCCAATCAATCTTCCACACGCGAGATTGCTTTAAGTTATGCTCAAAACGGGTCCTCCATGCATGTTCTTGTTTTCTCGAGGTGACCAAGTCTTGAGTCTCTATGTGTTGGCCTCCAAAAATGTCATCAAAAGATAAGATGGCCATTTGTCCCGTATCAGGAGTGGCTATCACCAAATTCGCATGCAACCCGGTGATGAGTGGAAGACCGCATTCAAGACCAAATTCGGTCTATATGAGTGGCTGGTCATGCCCTTCGGCCTTACCAATGCTCCTAGCACCTTTATGAGGCTAATGAATCATGTAATGAAGCCTTATATTGGAAAGTTTGTGGTGGTTTACTTTGATGATGTGTTGGTGTATAGTAAATCTATTGATGATCATGTAATGCATTTGAGATGTGTGTTTGATGTGCTCCGAAAGGAGAAGCTGTATGCCAACATGGAGAAGTGTTCTTTTGGTGTTGATAAGGTTATATTCTTGGGTTTTGTCGTGAGCTCAAGGGGTGTGGAAGTGGACGATTCCAAGATAGACTCTATTCGAAGTTGGCCGACCCCTAAAACTATTGGAGAAATCCGAAGTTTCCACGGGTTGGCAAGCTTTTATAGGAGGTTTGTCAAAGGATTTAGTTCCATAGCAGCCCCCTTGACCGAGGTAATTAGAAAGGACGTACCCTTTAAATGGGGTGATGAGCAGGCTAGGGCTTTTGAGGCCTTGAAAGCTACGCTCATCTCGGCTCCTTTATTGCAATTGCCCGATTTTGATAAGATGTTTGAAGTAGAGTGTGATGCTAGTAAGGTTGGCATCGGGGCTGTTTTGATGCAAGAAGGTAAGCCCGTTGCTTATTTCAGTGAAAAGCTCAAAGGGGCAACTCTTAATTACTCAACTTATGATTTGGAGTTGTACGCCCTTGTTAGAGCTTTGGGAAATTGGCAACATTATTTGTGGCCTAAGGAGTTTGTGATACGAACGGATCATGAGTCGTTGAAACACCTTAAGAGCCAAGACAAGTTGAATAGGCGTCATGCTAAGTGGATTGAGTTCATCGAGACTTTCCCTTATGTAATTCATTACAAAAGGGGAAAGGAAAATGTTGTTGCCGATGCCTTGTCTAGGAAGCATGTGCTTGTTGCTACCTTGTCTTCGAAATTGATGGGTTTTGAGAGCTTGCGGTTGTTGTATCCCGAGGATCCTACCTTTGCTCCTATTTTTAGGGAATGTGAAGAGTGGGGAAGGGACCATTGGCTTAAGGAGAATGACCATTCCTCCTACTCTCGGTTCGATGGGTATTTGTTCAAAGGGAGGAGGTTGTGTGTTCCTTCTAGTTCTTGGAGGGAATTATTTGTGAGGGAGGCCCATGACGGAGGCCTCATGGGGCACTTTGGGGTAGACAAGACCTTCGGAATCTTAGAGGAGAACTTCTATTGGCCCAAAATGCGCAAAGACGTCACTAAAATTTGTAGTCAATGCGTGGCCTGCCGGAGTGCGAAATCTCGTCTCCTACCTCAAGGATTATACACCCCACTCCCTACTCCCCTTAGACCTTGGTTGGACATTTCGATGGATTTTGTTTTGGGGCTGCCAAGGACTAGAAAGGGCCGAGATAGCATTTTTGTTATTGTTAATAGATTCTCTAAAATGGCTCATTTTATTCCATGTGCTAAAACCGAGGATGCTCGTAGTGTAGCTTCATTATTTGTTGAACATGTTGTAAAGCTTCACGGGGTACCGAGGACTATTGTGAGCGATAGGGACTCCAAGTTCCTAAGTCTCTTTTGGAAGTCCATGTGGGGTAGGCTTGGAACGAAGTTACTTTTCTCCACGTCTTGCCACCCACAAACCGATGGCCAAACGGAGGTAGTAAATAGAACCTTAGGGTCTATGCTACGTTCTATGGTTAAAGGTAAACTGACTTCATGGGAAGATCACCTACCCTTGGTGGAATTTGCATACAACCGGGTAATACATTCGAGCATGGGAATAACTCCCTTTGAATGTGTTTACGGCCTGAATCCCCTTACCCCTTTAGATCTCACTCTTTTGTCTAGTGATCTCATGACCAGCTTAGATGGAAATAAAAGAGCCGAGGCAATGAAGAAAATGCATGAGACGGTGCGGATCAAGCTTGAAAAGAAGAACCAAGAGGTTGCAAAAAGGGTAAACAAAGGGAGAAGAAGGCTTGTGCTTGAACCCGGGGATTGGGTGTGGGTGCATCTTCGAAAGGATCGGTTTCCAGCTCAAAGGAAGTCCAAATTGCTGCCAAGGGGTGATGGTCCTTTCCAAGTACTTGAGAGAATCAATGACAACGCCTACAAGATTGACCTTCCACCGGAATATCAAGTGCACAACACTTTCAACGTTGGTGATCTCTCCCTCGTGGATGCGGTTGAAGATGACCAAATGCTGAATTTGAGGTCAAATTCCTCTCAAGATGGAGAGGATGATACGGTTGGGGCAGCCTCCACAGGTACACGGCCTTTCACACGAAGCCAAGCTCGGGAATTACAAGAACTCCAAGCTTTGTTCATGCAAATGGCCGTGTGTGAGTTGGTGATTGAACCAACCAAGGACCTAAACGTTTTTATGTGTGAAGAGAGGTCTTAATGTGTAATAAACTACTCTTCAAGGTTGGCACAAGAAGCAAGGGCGGATGGGTCATTTTACCCCTTTTGTTTGTAGTATAAATAGAACATGTTGGAGAGTTATTCCTTAGTTTTTGAATGCTGATTTTATAACCTAAAAACACTAAACATTTCGTCTCTCTTCCACTCTTAGAAGCCGTCCCTATTATCTCACAAGTAGAGGGATACTTGTGTTGTCTCTTTGGCTAGAAACAAGGGTTTTGAGGTCGTTGAGTGCCTCTTGGTCCTCGTAAGAACTTGGTGTTTATATTCATTAGACTTAGGGTCCTCTCTTGATGTAGGGTTCTTAGTTTCTTGAATGTTATATGTCAAGTTATCTATCTTTCTTTATCTTGTTGTTGTTGTTGATTTTGTTATCTTAAAGTCTAGTGAAGCCGTGTGGGGCTCTTTTCGATTCACTAGCATTGTTATCTATCTTGTTGTTCTTGTGTTGTTGGACTGAAAAACCGAAACTTAAACTTGTTGTTCTTGTGTTGTTGGACTGAAATCCGAGCCTACTTGAAGCTCTTGGTGTTGTTGGTTTGATTTCGTATCAATTCCCATTTATAGAATGGCCCCTGCAGAATTACGTGAATTGAAGGAACAATTAAAAGATTTGTTAGAAAAAGGTTTCATAAGGCCTAGTATATCTCCTTGGGGCGCACCCATGTTATTTGTACTTAATAAAGATCGCACATTGAGAATGTGTATTGATTATCGACAATTGAATAAGGTGACAATTAAGAACGAATATCCCTTTCCTAGAATTGATGATTTGTTTGATCAGTTACAAGGTGCTAAGTGTTTCTCAAAGATCGACTTGAGGTAAGGTTATCACCAACTTAGAGTGAAGTAGAAAGATATACCTAAAACGGTTTTTTGAATGCGATATGGTCATTTTGAGATTTTAGTTATGTTATTTGGGCTAACTAATTCACCATCAGCTTTCATGGATTTGATGAATAGAGTGTTTAAGCCATTCTTGGATGTATTTGTTATCGTATTTATTGATGATATTCTGGTGTATTCAAGATCAGAAGAAGACCATGCTAATCATTTACGACAGGTGTTATAAATTCTTCGCGATCGTAAGTTGTATACAAAGTTCTCCAAATGTGAGTTTTGGTTAAAATTGGTAGCATTCTTGGGTCATATTGTATCTGATGAAGGAATAAGAGTTGATTCTCAAAAGATAGAGGCAGTGAAGAACTGGCCTTACCCATGACGCTACGGAGGTTCATAGTTTCCTAGGGTTGGCACGTTATTATAGAAGGTTCGTTGAGGGGTTTTCTTCTATTTCTACACCTTTAACAAAGTTAACACATAAAGAAGCTAAGTTTCAATGGGATGAAATGTGTGAAAGAAGTTTTCAAGATTTGAAGAATAAGTTGACTTCTACACCCATATTGGTACTTTCGGATGGCACGGAAGGCCTAAATTAAGACGCTTCAGAAGTTGGCTTAGGATGTGTTTTGATATAACATGGTAAAGTAATAGCTTACGCCTCAAGACAATTACGGCCATATGAGAAGAATTATCCAACACGTGATCTTGAGCTAGCAACAGTTATATTTGCTTTAAAAATATGGCATCACTATTTGTATGGGGTACATATATATATACCTATCACAAGAGTTTGTAGTACCTCTTTAACTAGAGGGACCTAAATTTGAGGCAGCAAAGATGGCTTGAGTTGTTAAAAGACTATGATTTTGATATATTATATCATTCGGGCAAAACAAATGTGGTAGCCGATGCACTAAGTCGTAAGGCGATGGCAAGTAATTATAGGCAGCCCATGGAAAGGTAAGGGATAGCTATGGATCTACACCAATTAGCTAGCTTGGGGGTTCGCCTTATTGAATCTTCAGACAAAGGCATTATTGTGCAAAATACAGCAGAATCCTCATTAGTAGCTGAAGTTAAAGAGAAACAATACATAGATCCTATTCTTTTACAGCTTAAGGAAAATGTACAACAAGGTGTGACAAAGGCATTTGAGCTTACAGAAGAGGGAATACTTCGATGCCAAAACAGATTATGTGTACCTAATGTAGATGGGCTAAGAAAGCAGATTATGACGGAAGCACATCATATACGATACAAATTTGGTACGTATCAAAAACAACCCAAAAACAGTCCACAAACAAAGGGAAACCCGAGGGCTCAACAAACACCAAATCTCGGTTCCAACAACATCAAGAAACAAGGTGTAAATGACACCAAAAGCACTAACAACAAGATATAAACAACAATAACGAGAGGAACAACACTATAATAACAACAATCCAACGGTTACAATATTACAAGAACAACAAGAACCAAACGATTCACTAAACAACACAACTAGTACATGATATGTAAAGATAGGAAGTGAGACACTATTACAAGGTTAAGAACCCAAAGATGTATTAAATCTAAGGACTCCTAAGACTTACAATAGCAACACCACACTCTTACGTGACACAAGAGGGATTCCACCGCTCAAGCACCAACGTTTCCAAGCAATACACAATCACAAGTGAATCCACACTTGTTCATGTCCTAGTTTAGGCCTAGAGACCCTCTCTCTCAAGAGATGTGTTCTTTCAACAATATCCAATAAAAACTAATGAACTAAAACCCTATATTGTTCTATTTATAATACTTTACAAATAAAAAGATAAAATGACAAAAAGGCCCTTTAATGACCAAGTAGGCAAATAGGCACCCATGGAGTGTTTTTAGGGGCGGTTTGGAGCCCTTTTTAACACTTCAACTCGTACACCTCCGAGGTTACATCCAAAATACTCAAAAACGTTCATCTTCATGATCGTGCTTGTATCATCCTCTCCATCTTGAGAGGAATTTGACCTCAAATTCATGGCACTAGCCAAATGAAAATGGCTCCAAAACAGTCCACAAAATAAGAAGAAATCGAGAACACAATAATTTCAAGTCTCGGCCAATGTCTTCATTTTGCACCTTAGTTTTCTCTCCATCTTGAGATTTGCCTTCAATCTCATCCGGCTCAATTTAGTTTAGCCAAGAAGTTTCACTACAAAACAACAAACGGGTTAGTTGTAAAAGAAAGGTCCTCACACTCTCTCTTTATTTCTTTGTTCTCGGATTCCTCACACTTAATCTCACAAGTGTTGTATGTTTGCTTGTACTCCGTGAGGTGTTGAGAGGTGAATTACAATGTTTACAACGACTCCAAAATAAAAAAAAATACATAAGGACGTTGATACGGGACAAATGGCCATCTTATCTTTTGATGACATTGTTGGAGGCCAACACATAGAGACTCAAGACTTGGTCACCTCGGGAAAACAAGAACATGCATGGAGGACCCGTTTTGAGTGCTACTTAAAGCAATCTCGCGTGTGGAAGATTGCTTGGAGAATCTAAGGTTGAGGACTCACGGTTTTGGACCCTAATTAAGGGTATTTTGGACATTACACATGGTGTATTTACACACCATGGCCGCCCCTCTCATTAAGGGCAAAGTGGTCTTTTGTCTTCTTTGTAATACACTATAAATAGGCCCCCTTAGTCTTATTTTCATTAGTTTTTCAGATTTTGGAGAATGAAGAATTGAAAACATATTCTCTCTCTTTTGAGAGTGTAACACACTTAGTGGTAGGACTTGGAAAAGTCATCTTTAGCATAGGGCTTGGAAAAGCCAATATTGATCTTTGTTTGGAAACGGTAGATCTTGAGGCGAGTCATTCCCTTGGTGGTCACCGTAAGAGTGTGGTGTTGCTATCGTAAGTTCTACGGGTCCTTAGATTTGATATATCTTTGGGTTCTTGGGTCTTATTGTAGTTTATGTCTCACTATCTATCTTTATTTTTCTTGCAAATCGTGGACTGTTTTGGGGTCTTTGTTGAATCCGAAAATTGTGTTATTGTTGTTCATCTTGTTCATCACGTTTTGTGGCTGTTTTGGGTGTCAAATACACCATTGTTATCTCGTATTGTTGTTGTTGTAGTGAATCCGAGAGTGGTCTCCATCTTGGTCCTCAAATCCTTAAGATTAGTGGACTGTTTTTGGAGTGTGTGTGGACTGTTTTGAGATAATTCTTGTGTTCCTTGGAATTCTTGTATCATTTGGTATCAAAGCATGGCTTGATCTTGTTCCTACAAGATCAATCTTGGGCTTGCTTGTTAGAAAATAAACAAAAAAAAAAATAAAAAAATGTTGAAAAGCTGAAAAATTCAGAAAAATTGCAATCTGTCCGTGTTTGTGTTCTTGGCCAAAATCGTGTTCTTGTTGTGTCTTGGCCGAGATTTGTTGTTGTATGTCTAGATCTAATAGTGTTCTTGTTTGTTTTGTTGTTCCTAGTGTTAGTTTTCTTGTCCACTAACACTTTGAGTCTAGATCTAAACTTGAGCTTGAACTTGTTGAAAGCTTGAACAATTCCAAGGAACACAAGAATTGTCTCAAAACAGTCCACACACACTCCAAAAACAGTCCACTAATCTTAAGGATTTGAGGACCAAGATGGAGACCACTCTCGGATTCACTACAACAACAACAATACGAGATAACAATGGTGTATTTGACACCCAAAACAGCCACAAAACGTGATGAACAAGATGAACAACAATAACACAATTTTCGGATTCAACAAAGACCCCAAAACAGTCCACGATTTGCAAGAAAAATAAAGATAGATAGTGAGACATAAACTACAATAAGACCCAAGAACCCAAAGATATATCAAATCTAAGGACCCGTAGAACTTACGATAGCAACACCACACTCTTACGGTGACCACCAAGGGAATGACTCGCCTCAAGATCTACCGTTTCCAAACAAAGATCAATATTGGCTTTTCCAAGCCCTATGCTAAAGATGACTTTTCCAAGTCCTACCACTAAGTGTGTTACACTCTCAAAAGAGAGAGAATATGTTTTCAATTCTTCATTCTCCAAAATCTGAAAAACTAATGAAAATAAGACTAAGGGGGCCTATTTATAGTGTATTACAAAGAAGACAAAAGACCACTTTGCCCTTAATGAGAGGGGCGGCCATGGTGTGTAAATACACCATGTGTAATGTCCAAAATACCCTTAATTAGGGTCCAAAACCGTGAGTCCTCAACCTTAGATTCTCCAAGCAATCTTCCACACGCGAGATTGCTTTAAGTAGCACTCAAAACGGGTCCTCCATGCATGTTCTTGTTTTCCCGAGGTGACCAAGTCTTGAGTCTCTATGTGTTGGCCTCCAACAATGTCATCAAAAGATAAGATGGCCATTTGTCCCGTATCATCCTCCCCTTCTTGAAAAGGATTCGACCTCGAATCCAAACCTTGCAAAACCGAAGAGAGGACAAACAAATACAAATTCCTCATGGCATGAGGGTTAGGGTTAGCATTACAAATCATCTCAACATGCCAAGGTTGCACATATTTGCAATATAACCAAGAATCCTTTGAAATGAATATTAAAAACTCAATAAAAGATGTGCAAAGGATTTGGTTATAGGATACATCAAAAGTAACACTTTGCTTGTCATGTTGACCAAGCAACAAGTTTGGTGCACCAACATCACCATTTCTAAATTTGGCACCGGGGTCAAATGGGAAAAGTGGCCATAGACACGGGTCTCGACAACACTTCCCTTTCCCGTGGTCTACACCTAAACTAAATGACATACTCTCTACAATAACATACATATCATCCAAATCAAATAGAGAGTAGAGAAAGGTATCACTCAAATCGACTTCTACTAAGGTGCTCTCATGTGTGTACTCACTACTAGTTTCCCAATAATCACTATGAGTACTCTCAACAAAGAAATCACACAAAGTAGAAGAAGGAGTAGCTTCCGCAACTACACATTCCTTACCCTTAAGAGTACTCTCATCTTCCAAGAAGAGATTTCCCTCTTTAGGAGGAATGTTGTCACACCATAGTGGGTTAGCATATAGGCTATAGCTTCCAAGGCAAGCTATACCGTCATTTTCACCACTAGGTTCATTAGAAGTGTTTAAATCATCTTCAAACAAGACATTACACCTAAAGAGAGTGTGATCTACCTCACGGACAGATTTGGAATAAGCAAGTTCCTCGCACTCTAAATGATCAATATCAAGTTTCAAGGATGTTCCAAACACAAGATTACCCCAAGAAGAGATCTCGGGTTCACCCCCACTTTGTTGACCAACATTTTTAAATACTTCACTCACTTGAGTCCTATTAAGCACATCACACACATACTCAAGTGGGGAACAATTTTCACCAACAAGTTGATCAACACCAATTACACAAGACGATGTACTTCCGTTCAACATATAAGCTTCAACACTAGGTGGGCATAAATTGATCTTACAAGAAGAGTCAATTTCGTCATCAATAGGATCAACTAGTGTATCCAAACTCTCAATATGTACATCATCAACAAGAGGCAAGGAATCATTAGACTCATAAATAAGTAAGCTACTACTCACACTCAATGGCTTACTAGCCACACAATTGTCATTCACATGCACTAAAGTGTAAGAGTTAGCTATTTTACCTTTAAGATCTTGAGTAGACTCTTCCTTGCCGTGAGGTGAAGGTCCTCCACAAGCTTGGGCAGCAACTTCCTTTTGGCATTGTTCGCCTTCGCTTGCCATGTTGGTACCTACACAAATGTCCTTAGAAATGGAAGGACAACCAATGTTAGCACGGTTTGGTGGTAATCCCCTCACTTCGCTCAACACAACCTCTCCTTTTTCCACTCTCGGATTACCACCTTTCACTCCCTTACTCCTCTCAATCTTTTGTCTCTCATAATAATTTGAATTGGAGTAGGTAGGAACTTCTTTTTGCGGCCCGGGCAGAATGTACGTCTCGAGGCAATTTCCCCATCGGTCTCTTACAATATTAGGCCAATTTTTCACGTTAGGAACTTGATGTCGTGCAAACCAATCGGCACCCAAGCTCATATGACCATAGGTTAAGGAGAAAACATCGCACCACACCTCCTCATGGTAATCAAATTGGGAGAAGACAACTTTTACCCTCTCGGTAACCTTGAACTCGCCCAAGTAGTATGGAACAAGTAAAGGTTCTCGCAATAACCCCAAGTGATCAACCATGGACGGGAAAATGTAGTTTCCATAGTACCTATCATTCAACACCATAAGGCAGCCCGGTATCCCACAAATAGTCACCTTTCCGGAGTGTACACTCCTTCTTGGATCTACATTGTAAGGCATACGAGTACCCCTTAGTTTTGGAGATGCATATCCTCTTCTTCTCATTGGACAACCTCCACTAGAGATAGTATAACCATTCACACTATATCGACTTTGATAAGAAGTACTACAAGGTGGAGAATATGGATCTTCATACTCCTCACGTGTACCCTCATCATAGCTCTCATAAGCTTTGCAAACAAAAGGGTTATACCTAACACCCAATCTAGGTTCGGAGTAAGAAGTGTAAGACTCCTCACATGCCCCAACTTCATCATAAGATCCATTACGAGGTCCTACATCATCTCCAAAGTCACCATAAGCACTAGGCACTTCATTCACCTCATTTTCTCCCTCAAAACAGTAACTTTCAAATCTGCCCAAGTCTCGATCATGGTTATTTTCATAGCCTCCGCAATCTCCCTCAACTTCGTAGCCATAAAACCCTTCACTACAATCATAGTCTCCCATGTTGTAGTCACAATAATCCCCGGCTATCGAAGACATGTTCCCCTTATATCACCCTTTAAACCTACAAAATGAACAAACAAGATTAGTAGTAAAGCTCCTCACCAACACTCGTATACACTCACCTTTGTGATTCTCACAATTGGAGCGGCGAATATTGAAAGTTGCTTATACTCCGGTAGTCAATAGGATGTCAATTCTACTTGGCGGCCGGAATAGATTCTTGTTTGATCGACTCAAGACACAAAAATAAAATTCACTTACGAACTTGAGACAAAGAAGTTACTACGAGTTAAAAATGAGAAAAGCACACAAACAACGAAGACACGAAGAAACGGATTCAATAATTAATCTACAACTAAGTAGGTGATTACTAGTTGTTAATTAATTCTAGAATCAAGACATGAAACTAATGAAACAATAAGATGAAACTAAGAATCTAAATTTTTTTTGAGCTCGGAAATATTGCGTGAACAGTAGCCGTGATGACATGGCAGTCACGTATTGGTTTCGGCCCCACACAACTTTTGTTGTCCAATTTCAAGTCTTGGTCAATTTCAAGTCTTGGTCAATTCACATTCACACTCTCTTTAGGTGTAATGTCTTGTTTGAAGATGATTTAAACACTTCTAATGAACCTAGTGGTGAAAATGACGGTATAGCTTGCCTTGGAAGCTATAGCCTATATGCTAACCCACTATGGTGTGACAACATTCCTCCTAAAGAGGGAAATCTCTTCTTGGAAGATGAGAGTACTCTTAAGGGTAAGGAATGTGTAGTTGCGGAAGCTACTCCTTCTTCTACTTTGTGTGATTTCTTTGTTGAGAGTACTCATAGTGATTATTGGGAAACTAGTAGTGAGTACACACATGAGAGCACCTTAGTAGAAGTCGATTTGAGTGATACCTTTCTCTACTCTCTATTTGATTTGGATGATATGTATGTTATTGTAGAGAGTATGTCATTTAGTTTAGGTGTAGACCACGGGAAAGGGAAGTGTTGTCGAGACCCGTGTCTATGGCCACTTTTCCCATTTGACCCCGGTGCCAAATTTAGAAATGGTGATGTTGGTGCACCAAACTTGTTGCTTGGTCAACATGACAAGCAAAGTGTTACTTTTGATGTATCCTATAACCAAATCCTTTGCACATCTTTTATTGAGTTTTTAATATTCATTTCAAAGGATTCTTGGTTATATTGCAAATATGTGCAACCTTGGCATGTTGAGATGATTTGTAATGCTAACCCTAACCCTCATGCCATGAGGAATTTGTATTTGTTTGTCCTCTCTTCGGTTTTGCAAGGTTTGGATTCGAGGTCGAATCCTTTTCAAGAAGGGGAGGATGATACGGGACAAATGGCCATCTTATCTTTTGATGACATTGTTGGAGGCCAACACATAGAGACTCAAGACTTGGTCACCTCGGGAAAACAAGAACATGCATGGAGGACCCGTTTTGAGTGCTACTTAAAGCAATCTCGCGTGTGGAAGATTGCTTGGAGAATCTAAGGTTGAGGACTCACGGTTTTGGACCCTAATTAAGGGTATTTTGGACATTACACATGGTGTATTTACACACCATGGCCGCCCCTCTCATTAAGGGCAAAGTGGTCTTTTGTCTTCTTTGTAATACACTATAAATAGGCCCCCTTAGTCTTATTTTCATTAGTTTTTCAGATTTTGGAGAATGAAGAATTGAAAACATATTCTCTCTCTTTTGAGAGTGTAACACACTTAGTGGTAGGACTTGGAAAAGTCATCTTTAGCATAGGGCTTGGAAAAGCCAATATTGATCTTTGTTTGGAAACGGTAGATCTTGAGGCGAGTCATTCCCTTGGTGGTCACCGTAAGAGTGTGGTGTTGCTATCGTAAGTTCTACGGGTCCTTAGATTTGATATATCTTTGGGTTCTTGGGTCTTATTGTAGTTTATGTCTCACTATCTATCTTTATTTTTCTTGCAAATCGTGGACTGTTTTGGGGTCTTTGTTGAATCCGAAAATTGTGTTATTGTTGTTCATCTTGTTCATCACGTTTTGTGGCTGTTTTGGGTGTCAAATACACCATTGTTATCTCGTATTGTTGTTGTTGTAGTGAATCCGAGAGTGGTCTCCATCTTGGTCCTCAAATCCTTAAGATTAGTGGACTGTTTTTGGAGTGTGTGTGGACTGTTTTGAGACAATTCTTGTGTTCCTTGGAATTCTTGTATCAGACGTAAACACAAAGAACGGTTTCAAACCAACTCACAATCTAGTAAGTGGTTACTAACTTGTAAGTTAGTATTGGAATCAACAAAAGAAACAACAAAATGAAACTAGAAGATCAAATTTGAGCTTAAAATTTATCGTGTGAATAGTAATTGGTGACATGTCACCCCCTAATTGATCACGGGTCCACACAAGTTTTAATCACCATTCTTGGAATTTTTAGTCCTTATACTTTTGGAATGGAAGACAATTAGTATTTGGAGGGAAAAACAGAAGTCTTGTAACTCTTTTCAAATTCAACTCAAAAAGGTGAGATTAGACTTTTCATAGTTTCCACAAAACAAGGCTCCTAGAAACAAGGAAAGTGGTTGAAAAAGTTGTTGTCAAGTCAAGAGTGATGTGAGCTAGTCCTTTCACCAACAAATCTTCCAACTTTGTCTTCACCTTTTTTAGATCTATTAACTACTTTAAGTTGGTCAAGATAAGAGAAGTGATGAAGAACAACAAGAACACAACAACTTTTCAAGAACAATAATAACAACACCTTCGACGCCCACTCCAACCTCCACAACAAGTCCACAAATTTCAGTCTAGATCTTTGTTTACAACACAACTTTAACAAGTTTTTAAGCTCAAATATAGATCTAGATACCTTTAGTGTTAGTGAATCAAGAAACAACAATAACAACAAAGAAATCCTAGATCTAGACTCCGCAACTCTTGGCCAAGACTATAACAAGAACACTACAAGTTTCTCGGCAATGAACAAGAACAAAAATAAGAACAAGAACACTTCTTTCTCTTTTTATTTTTTGATTTTTCTAGCAAGCCCAAGATTGATTTTGTTGGAACAAAATCAACCACAAGCTTTGATACCAAATGATACGATACAAATTTGGTACGTATCAAAAACAAACCAAAAACAGTCCACAAACAAAGGGAAACCCGAGGGCTCAACAAACACCAAATCTCGGTTCCAACAACATCAAGAAACAAGGTGTAAATGACACCAAAAGCACTAACAACAAGATATAAACAACAATAACGAGAGGAACAACACTATAATAACAACAATCCAACGGTTACAATATTACAAGAACAACAAGAACCAAACGATTCACTAAACTACACAACTAGTACATGATATGTAAAGATAGGAAGTGAGACATACACTATTACAAGGTTAAGAACCCAAAGATGTATTAAATCTAAGGACTTCTAAGACTTACAATAGCAACACCACACTCTTACGTGACACAAGAGGGATTCCACCGCTCAAGCACCAACGTTTCCAAGCAATACACAATCACAAGTGAATCCACACTTGTTCATGTCCTAGTTTAGGCCTAGAGACCCTCTCTCTCAAGAGATGTGTTCTTTCAACAATATCCAATAAAAACTAATGAACTAAAACCCTATATTGTTCTATTTATAATACTTTACAAATAAAAAGATAAAATGACAAAAAGGCCCTTTAATGACCAAGTAGGCAAATAGGCATCCATGGAGTGTTTTTAGGGGCGGTTTGGAGCCCTTTTTAACACTTCAACTTGTACACCTCCGAGGTTACATCCAAAATACTCAAAAACGTTCATCTTCATGATCGTGCTTGTATCATCATTCAAGATATTCTATCCATCCTGGTTCAACTAAAATGTATCATGACTTGAAAGAGGTGTATTGGTGGGGTGACATGAAGAAGAACATTGCAGAATTTGTAGCTGAATGTCCAAATTGTCAATAAGTCAAAGTGGAGCACCAAAAGCCAGGAGGTTATATGTAGCTTATGGAGCTCCCAACTTGGAAGTGGGATATGATCAACATGGATTTCATCACTGGTCTACCTCGCTCGTCTCGAAAGTTTGATTCTATATGGGTAATAGTTGATAGACTCACCAAATCAGCATACTTTCTACCGGTTCAGACTACGTACACAACTGAAGAGTATGCAAAATTATATATTAAAGAGATAGTTCGGCTGCATGGAGTCCCAATCTCTATTATATCTAATAAGGGAGCTCAATTTACCGCACATTTTTGGAGGTCATTTCAGAAGAGTTTGGGAACGTAAGTAAGTTTAAGCACAACTTTTCACCCTCAAATGGATGGCCAGGCGGAAAGTACAATCCAAACATTAGAGGATATGTTGCGTGCTTGTGTATTGGACTTCAAAGGTAGTTGGGATGATCATTTTCCACTAATTGAGTTTGCATACAATAATAGTTATCACTCGAGTATCAAAATGGCACCTTATTGATACGAGAAAAATAACGGAAACACAAAACAAACACTCAAAACAGTCCACAAGTTCAAGAGAACCGAGGACCCTTTGAATGACCCCTCTCGGATTCAAGATCTACAACAAGAACACAATGTAATGAGGTGATTAACACCTATTTTCAGCGGACAACACACTAGATTAACCACACGAGAATGAAGAACATGAAGAACAATAACAATATTATTAAGAAATAACAAACACACGGCTACAAGAAATTGTAGAGATAGATAGTGAGACATAAACTAATATAAGACCCAAGAACCCAAAGATATATTAAATCTAAGGACCCTTAGAACTTACGATAGCAACACCACACTCTTACGGTGACCGCCAAGGGAATGAACTCGCCTCAAGATCTACCGTTTCCAAACAAAGATCAATATTGGCTTTTCCAAGCCCTATGCTAAAGATGACTTTTCCAAGTCCTATAACTAAGGTGTTACACTCTCAAAAGAGAGAGAATATGTTTTCAATTCTTCATTCTCCAAAAATTGCTGAAAATAAGACTAAGGGGACCTATTTATACTATATTACAAATGAAGACAAAAGACCACTTTGCCCTTAATGAGAGGGGAGGCCATGGTGTGTAAATACACCATGTGTAATGTCCAAAATACCCTTAATTAAGCACCAAAAACCGTGAGTCCTCAACCTTAAATTCTCCAAGCAATCTTCCACACGCGAGATTGCTTTAAGTTATGCTCAAAACGGGTCCTCCATGCACGTTCTTGTTTTCTCGAGGTGACCAAGTCTTGAGTCTCTATGTGTTGGCCTCCAAAAATGTCATCAAAAGATAAGAAGGCCATTTGTCCCGTATCACTTATGAAGCTTTATATGGCAGAAAGTGTAGATCACCAATTTGGTGGTTTGAAGTGGGTGAAACTACCTTCTTTGGGCCAGATCTTGTTCATCAAGTTATAGAAAAAGTTAAGGTGATACAACAATGATTAGAAACAGCTCAAAGCCGACATAAATTATATGCGGATACTCGAAGAAGAGGGTTAGAGTTTGCTATAGGAGATTGGGTGTTCTTGAAGGTGTAATGAGGTTTGGTAAAAAGGGAAAACTAAGTCCCCTCTACATAGGGCCATATAAAATTATTCAAAGATTTGGCCAAGTGGCATATGAGTTAGACCTACCCCAAGAGCTTTCAATGGTGCATCCAGTGTTTCATGTCTCAATGCTCCGCAAGTGCATAGGAGATCCATATCATATTACTCCTACTAAAGATGTGCAGGTTACGGAAGAACTCACCTATGAAGAAATGCCTACTGCTATACTAGATCGGCAAGTTAAGAAATTAAGAAATAAAGAAGTAGCTTCAGTAAAAGTGCTTTGGAGGAGCCTGCAAGTAGAAGAAATCACATGGGAAGCCGAAGAAGCAATGAAGTCAAAATACCCTCATTTATTTGAATCTAAAGACTTGATTCAAGGATGCTGATTTGGGGCATAAATAAGTAAGTATAAATACACAAGTGTTATGTGGATAACAATGAATTTAAACTTAGTATTATATTCGTTTAGGTTATCTAGTTATGCTAGCATTCGAGGACGAATGTTTCTAAGGGGGGTAGGATGTAACACCCTATATTCTGCGTGTACTAGTTCTACTTATGTGGCACTTGATATGAACTTATGGGGTAGGTAATGGGCTCGGATATCCTATGTGATTAGTGACGGTAAGATACGTTTGGAGGAATTCCCACATGTACTGAAACATGGTATGATTAAGTTACCATCAATGAGAGAATCTAAACTTGGACCCTTAAGTAGGCATTTGAATCTAAAGGATGAAGTGAGCAAGTTTTAAGTTTAACTTATAAGCGTTTTGATCTTAAAATGGAATAAAATATTGAGGTGCTTGCTTGACTTATTTTAAGCTAGTAGGTGAATCACCTACTTTGACCTTTTGACCAACCTAAAAACTAAGTAGGTGCATCACCTATTAAGGATACCTTGACCAGATTATTGGGACAAATACACTACCACCTACTTAAGTTAATTCTGGCCCAAATTAAAAAAGAGAAAAGGAGGAGAATGGGCAGCCAAGGCCCAATAGTTTGTAATCCACAAACGCCCAATATAATGGGCAAGTAGGTGCATCATCTACTTGATAAATTATGGCCCAAAAATGACCAATAAAGTCGTCCAAGAGAAGCTATTTTTAAAGGGATTAAAACCAGCTTTTATCGGTTATTTTAACTAGCCAAAAAAACAGCTTTCAAGATTTTCTCTCTTGTTCTCTCTTAGCTATGCAGCAGCCCTAAAATTCCACTAGGGTTCTTTGGAAACCTTCCTTCCAAGTTAAAGGTAAGTGAACAAATCATGAGAACATCTTAAGAATACTATAAGGATTATGTTCTCCATGATTAAACTATAAGATATCCCTTTTTAAGTTTGGCAGTTCCTTTATCCTTGATTATTAAGAGATTTTTCTCTTCACTTTTGATTTGTGAGTAAAGGGATCAAGCTATTGAAAATATATACATTAAGGGAATAAACTACCCCGAAATTAAGGTATGGCTACTGTCCATTTTTTCCCTTTTCCTATATACGTGTGTTGGTTGAGGATTGTGTATATATTGTTGTTAAGAACTCAAGGGATGGTGAGTTCAATTTTTGGTTGCCATATTAAGGGATATTTGGGGCTGTTTTAGATCTGATTTATGTATGTATGTTGGGGGCTGCTTGGTTGACGTTGGGGGAATGGTGTGAATAATTTCCATTAAAAGGTAGAAGAAGAGTATAATGGTACACCACCGAATTGAATTTCACATAAGTTTACTGCCCACATCACTTGATATACTGTTTTGGGAGTACAATAAAGATGAAACGGTTAAGGGGATCTTATAAGAAGTTACATCGCATGTGAATGTAATTGGAGAAGAACGAGGTTGAGAGAACACCCTTGGATTAGTTGATTGTGGATTACTACCCGGTTACTATTTTAGTAAGTTTAAATGCCGTGAATATGTTAGTTAGCTACAAATACTTGTCTTATGCTATTGTAGATTAGTAATCTAAAAGGGAAGACGTTAAGTGAAAGTGTGATCAGCTGTGCAGCAAGGTATGTATGGTTCATCGATCCTATACTCTGGCATGAATCTAACTCCTTTGTTTCAAAGTAAGCTTCCTAATCATTCTTCCTTTCAAGTCATACATAACCACAACGTACAACCCGCAAGGAGGTTAAACACCTTATTCTAACTTGTTGGATTGTTAAAGCACCTAAAGATGTGTTTGTTACTAAATCTGTCCATTTTCCTTTATAAATACTAGTATGAAAATAAGCCTTACGAGTTGTTCTCTTAGTCAACATGACCCATGGTGTTAGTTAAGCTCCTATGTGTTACATTTCTATTATTGTTATATTCTACCCCATTGCTATTGCATCTAGTGCATAGTTGCATACCTTTTGCTACTGGTCCAAAGTTCCAAATCTAATACATGACCACCAAAATAACAACTTTGAAGATGAAAAGAATGATCTGAAATGATTCTATATATTTTGGGTGGTATCCCAGGGGTGGAAGAAACACCTAGCATGGGTCGATCCTAACATTATGGGTGGTATCCCAGGGGAGAAAGGAAAGCCTAGCATGGGTCGATCCCGATTTGTGTACTTATGAGGAACGTATCCCAGGGGTTAAAATGCCTAACATGGGTCATCCTCTTTTACCACTAATCAGCTGGTCATTTGTATTATGCCTTATAATCTTATAAAGTAAAGAAGAATAAAGCAAAGTAAGGGATGTAATGTACATGATCCCATAAGCATAAGCAAAGTTGGTATTTTATCCTTATCTTTATAGTTATATATTGATAACTGATTTTGTTGAGATCTTGTCTTATTTATAGTCACTTCATGTCGTACATACTCAGTACACTCTTTGTATTGACACCCTTCATGGGGGACACTATGTTTCATGTCGCAGGTACAGGTACTCCAGCTAGTAGACCACCCCTGTAGGAGCACAAGACATCCAGCTTCTATTGGTGAGCTCCAAGTTAATTCGGAGCTTTTCGAGTCTGTTATATATATTTTGATATTGTATAGTAGTTATGAGCAAGGTGGGGGTTTGTCCCGACCTTAACTAAGTCCATGTGTCTTTTAGAGGCTTTGCGTCCTAATGTGAAGTTAAGTGTGGTAGTATTGTGTTCTTTTAACGTTGTGGCCCAATGGCTAAGAGTATATGTAGGTTTGGACTTACTTATATGGTTTGTTTTATCAACGCATCATATCCATGCTAGCAAAACCTTTGCATGCATGAAAAGTACATGGTTACAAGTTGGTTCTCCCAAAATGGGTGCCTGTCCACCCCAACGGAATTTGAGGCGTGACAGAAGACTCATGCGATTCTCCTCCAAGCAAACCATCAACTACATCCATTTGGCTACTACTAGCCACATCACGGCATTCTAAGTTTATAGGAGTGTAGGAGATAGCATTGTTACAAAAGCTCACATGAGGTATGTCTTTCACCTAGGTTTGGATCATGGTAGCCCATTTGTTCCTTTGGAAAGCTCTCATTACAAGGGAGTTTGTCAAGAATTCTTCCTTGCATCACCTCTCATTTTTCCCAAAGTTGGAATTCTTAGCCAAGACTCCATTTGATCAACAACCAAGCGTTCTTGAGGAACTCTCCTTGAATCATCTGGTGGAAGTATATTATCTTGAACTTGCACACAAGGAGAATTGATACTAGGCAAAATGCTAGTATCTTAGTTAGGGGTGATTCGGCTTAGATGGCATGCTTCAATCATCAATTGGCGTAGATTTTCAAGGTGTCGATGGAAATTTTCAAAAGGATACGAGGTAGTATAAATACTATAACTATCTGGAGTGGATGATGTTGTTCCTTTCATTGTCAAGGTTCCTAAAAAGAACCAAAAAACAGAAAGCTGTCAACCTACAAAACGAGCAAACAAGTTAGTTCAAAAGCCTCACCTCACTCTCGCTCAACCTCACCTCACACTTGGCCTCACAAGTGTTGGAGAATCAGCAATACTTGGCAAGTTACTTGAGAGGTGAGAAGCTTTGGTCCGGAATCAATCTTTGTTTTAAACAACTCAAATAAATTGATGCACGAACTTGAAACAACAAGATACTACGACTTAAAAACGAGAAAAGCACACAAAAAATCGAAGACACGAAACAAACGGACCCAAGACTAATTATCGACCTAGCAGGTAGTTACTACTTTGCTAATTAGTGATAGAGTTTAACACATAAGAAACTAGAATCAAGAATTCGAAACTACGAAAAATCTAATTTTAGAGATGAATTTGGTTGATCACAAGTGATGATGTGGCACTACGTGGTTGGTTGTCACTTTTTCAAATTTTCAATTTCCCAATCCCATGTTTCGGCCAAGTATCAACTTTGTGAAGAGGAATTTTCAGATTTGAGGGGGTAAGTAAACAATTTGGAGCCCTTTCAAGCATCTAAATGAAATTTAAATGAAATGCCCCCCAATTAATTACAAGTGTACTTGATTTGTCCTTTGGTCCCCCCTTTTTTTTTGGATGGATTAGGAATATACTAGGGGATATTCTAGGACAAACAACGAGCACACTCTCTTTCTTCCCTTCTTTTGGATCAATAAACACTTTGAATATTCTTCTTCACTAAGATATGAACGTCATGGATGAACAAGATGAATATTCAAGTGTTGACCAAGTTTGACCAACAAGCAAATGAACTCCAAATCTGAATTTTCTTTTAGATCTAGGTTCCTTAGACCAAGACAAACACAACCAACATAAAATCAGCCAAAAAATTCCACAAACAAGATGATCGAAAAATGAGATCCCACCTCAAAAGCTTCAAACAAGGCACCACAATGGTGGATCTAGCTCAAATTCAACCAAACTTTGCTCTAAAAGTAGATCTAGACTCCTTAGGTACGAGAGAGCAAGGATATAGTACAAGAAACCAACAAAACACAATAATAACTTATAAATCTAACTTGGAATTTTCGGATCTACAACAAACACAACACATTTTTTTTTGTATTTTCGGATTTTGACTTTTTTTTGTTGAGATTTTCTAAATAAGAACACTAAAACCAAGATTTAGGGATGTTGGAACAACCCTAACCAAGGCTCTGATACCAAATGATAGCCTAAAAAGGAAGGCTAAAACACGAAATTGACACTATCTAGATAAAAATCAGCAAGCACATAAAGGGAAAACAACACACATAGAAGAAAAGAGATGAAGAAGTGATGCATAAAGTAAAGATAGTAGAGAGAACCTCACTTCCACCAATGAATAGCACTAGAAGGTGTATCAAAACCTTCAAACACACATCACCAATGTAAGATCAAACCACTCTCTTAGTGACCCAAAGGACTCACACTTTCTCAAGCACACCTTTCTTGCCAAATAACCCAATACAAGTGAAAAACCAATTCCAAATGTATTCAAGGTCCAAGTTTCGGATTTCCTCTCTTAAGGAGAAGGAGAAGACTACAATCTACCACTAAGATTACAATCTAAAAAGTCACCAAATTCATTATCTCAAAACTAAGGAAAATAAGAGCTAAGGTGCCTATTTATACTATTACAAAATAAAGACTAAAATACCCTTAATGAAGGGTGCTTCTTTGGAGTGTAAAAGAAAGTCTTAAAGGACCATAATATCCCTAACTTAGGGTGCCTCTAGAGTGTTATTTTCGATTGCAAAATGTCTTCAATGACCTTCACTCGAGGTGCCTATTGAGTATATAAGTTCTCTTCCTTTCTTCTCTTGAACAAACTTCAAAATGCTCTAAAAAGGACTTCAATTGCTTGCCAATTCTGAAGCTTGAACCTTGGACAATATCTTGTGCTCTTGGTGCTCCTCATGCTTGTATCACCTTGTCTTGTAAAGGTTGGGGCTTCTTCAAGAACCCTAGAAAAGAAAATAGGGCTGCTCCTTGTTGTTTAAAAGAAAGTAGAGAGAATTTGTGAAGTAACCCTTTTATGTGACTTAAGAATGAGGAAAAATGACCAGCAATGTGGCCTTATAAAGTTCCTAATTTTGGTCATCCGCTTAGCTTATTTTGGACCATAAATTTAATCAAATTGGTCCAAGTAGGTGATGCACCTATTTAAGGAGTCCAAGCAGCTCAAAATGTCAAAGTAGGTGATGCACCTACTTTCTTAATTTCTTTGTTGGGCTCAATTATATTTGGACCTTGGTAGATTTGAGCATTGGGCCTTTTCTCCATTTTCCTTCTTCGTTTACTTAATTTGGGCCCAAATAAGTATACTAATAAAGGCCCAAATCTGATTCATGGACTTGGTCCATTAACTTGGATCATATAACCTAAGTAGGTGGCTCACCTACTAGCTTAATTAAGTCAAGCAAGTACCTCAATATTTCATCCCATTTCCAGCTCCTAATCACCTTAATCTAACTTACAACTTGTACACCAAGGTCACTTTAAACTTTAGATTCAAATACCGACTTAAAATTCCAAGTTAAATCGTTATATCGATGTTAACTTGATCGCGACACATAAAAAGGTACGAGCAGCGTCTAGAATTCCATCTACACCATTAATATTCGCATAACAAATCTCATCCATTACCTACCACAAGGCTATACTGATACAAGCATGAAGAGCATAATGAGTACGAGCTATCGTCAAAGGTTCAAGTTTTGGATTGTCCTTTTAGACCCTTTCAAACCTTGTTCATCCAAATAGGAGCTTAACCTTCAACCAAGGAAATGTATTTGCTAAAACGTGAAGAAGAGATACACTCTGATACAAGATCAAACCAACAACACCAAGAACTACAAGTAGATTCGGGTTTCAGTCCAACAACACAAGAACAACAAGTTTAATTTTCAGTTTTCAGCTCAACAACACGATAACAACAAGATGAACAAGGATGCTAGTGAATCGAAAATAGCCCCACACGGCTTCACTAGACTTTGAGATAACAAAATCAACAACAACAACAAGATAAATAAAAGATAGATAACTTGACATATAACATTCAAGATACTAAGAACCCTAACATCAAGAGAGGACCCTAAGTCTAATGAATGTAAACACCAAGTTCTTACGAGGACCAAGAGGCACTCAACAACCTCAAAACCCTTGTTTCTAGCCAAAGAGACAACACAAGTATCCCTCTACTTGTGAGGTATTGGTGGCGGCTCCCAAGAGTGGAAATGAGAGAGAGAAATGTTTAGTGTTTAGGTTACAAAATCAGATTTCAAAAACTAGAGACTAACTCTCTAACATGTTCTATTTATACTACAAACAAAAGGGGTAAAATGACCCATCCGCCCTTGCTTCTTGTGTCAACCTTGAAGAGTAGTTTATTACATATTAAGTCCCCTCTTCACACATAAAAACGTTTAGGTCCTTGATTGGTTCAATCACCAACTCACACACGGCTACTTGCATGAACAAAGCTTGGAGTTGTTGTAATTCCCGAGCTTGGCTTCGTGTGAAAGGCCGTGTACGTGTGGAGGCTTTCCCAACCGTATCATCCTCTCCATCTTGAGAGGAATTTGACCTCAAATTCAGCATTTGGTCATCTTCCACCGCATCAACGAGGGAGAGATCACCAACGTTGAAAGTGTTGTGCACTTGGTATTCCGGTGGAAGGTCAATCTTGTAGGCGTTGTCATTGATTCTCTCAAGTACTTGGAAAGGACCATCACCCCGTGGCAGCAACTTGGACTTCCTTTGAGCTGGAAACCGGTCCTTTCGAAGATGCACCCACACCCAATCTCCGGGTTCAAGCACAAGCCTTCTTCTTCTTTTGTTTACCCTTTTTGCAACCTCTTGGTTTTTCTTTTCAAGCTTGAGCCGCACTGTTTCATGCATTTTCTTCATTGCCTCGGCTCTTTTATCTCCATCTAAGCTGGTCATGAGATCACTAGACAAAGGAGTGAGATCTAAAGGGGTAAGGGGATTTAGGCCGTAAACACATTCAAAGGGAGTCATTCCCGTGCTCGAATGTATTACCCGATTGTATGCAAACTCCACCAAGGGTAGGTGATCTTCCCATGAAGTCAGCTTACCTTTAACCATAGAACGTAGCATAGACCCTAAGGTTATATTTACTACCTCCGTTTGGCCATCGGTTTGTGGGTGGCAAGACGTGGAGAAAAGTAACTTCGTTCCAAGCCTACCCCACATGGACTTCCAAAAGAGACTTAGGAACTTGGAGTCCCTATCGCTCACAATAGTCCTCGGTACCCCGTGAAGCTTTACAACATGTTCGACAAATAATGAAGCTACACTATGAGCATCCTCGGTTTTAGCACATGGAATAAAATGAGCCATTTTAGAGAATCTATCAACAATAACAAAAATGCTATCTCGGCCCTTTCTAGTCCTTGGCAGCCCCAAAACAAAATCCATCGAAATGTCCAACCAAGGTCTAAGGGGAGTAGGGAGTGGGGTATATAATCCTTGAGGTAGGAGACGAGATTTCGCACTCCGGCAGGCCACGCATTGACGACAAATTTTAGTGACGTCTTTGCGCATTTTGGGCCAATAGAAGTTCTCCTCTAAGATTCCGAGGGTCTTGTCTACCCCAAAGTGCCCCATGAGGCCTCCGTCATGGGCCTCCCTCACGAACAATTCCCTCCAAGAACTAGAAGGAACACACAACCTCCTCCCTTTGAACAAATACCCATCGAACCGAGAGTAGGAGGAATGGTCATTCTCCTTAAGCCAACGGTCCCTTCCCCACTCTTCGCATTCCCTAAAGATAGGAGCAAAGGTAGGATCCTCGGGATACAACAACCGCAAGCTCTCAAAACCCATCAACTTCGAAGACAAGGTAGCAACAAGCACATGCTTCCTAGACAAGGCATCGGCAACAACATTTTCCTTTCCCCTTTTGTAATGAATTACATAAGGGAAAGTCTCGATAAACTCAATCCACTTAGCATGACGCCTATTCAACTTGTCTTGGCTCTTAAGGTGTTTCAACGACTCATGATCCGTTCGTATCACAAACTCCTTAGGCCACAAATAATGTTGCCAATTTCCCAAAGCTCTAACAAGGGCGTACAACTCCAAATCATAAGTTGAGTAATTAAGAGTTGCCCCTTTGAGCTTTTCACTGAAATAAGCAACGGGCTTACCTTCTTGCATCAAAACAGCCCCGATGCCAACCTTACTAGCATCACACTCTACTTCAAACATCTTATCAAAATCGGGCAATTGCAATAAAGGCGCCGAGATGAGCGTAGCTTTCAAGGCCTCAAAAGCCCTAGCTTGCTCATCACCCCATTTAAAGGGTCCGTCTTTTCTAATTACCTCGGTTAAGGGGGCTGCTATGGAGCTAAATCCTTTGACAAACCTCCTATAGAAGCTTGCCAACCCGTGGAAACTTCGGATTTCTCCAATAGTTTTAGGGGTCGGCCAACTTCGAATAGAGTCTATCTTGGAATCGTCCACTTCCACACCCCTTGAGCTCACGACAAAACCCAAGAATATGACCTTATCAACACCAAAAGAACACTTCTCCATGTTGGCATACAGCTTCTCCTTTCGGAGCACATCGAACACACATCTCAAATGCATTACATGATCATCAATGGATTTACTATATACCAACACATCATCAAAGTAAACCACCACAAATTTTCCAATATAAGGCTTCATTACATGATTCATTAGCCTCATAAAGGTGCTAGGAGCATTAGTAAGGCCGAAGGGCATGACCAGCCACTCATATAGACCGAATTTGGTCTTGAATGCGGTCTTCCACTCATCACCGGGTTGCATGCGAATTTGGTGATAGCCACTCCTAAGGTCCACTTTAGAAAACAAACAAGACCCGTGGAGCTCATCTAACATATCATCTAGTCTAGGGATTGGATGACGATACCTTATAGTGATTTTGTTGATGGCTCTACAATCGACGCACATGCGCCAAGTTCCGTCCTTCTTTGGTACCAAAAGCACCGGAACAGCACACGGACTCATGCTTTCCTTGATGTATCCCTTGTTGAGAAGTTCCTCAACTTGTCTTTCAAGCTCCTTAGTGTCCATGGGATTGCTCCTATAGGCCGGTTTGTTTGGAAGTTGTGAACCCGGCACCAAATCAATTTGGTGCTCAATTCCCCGAAGTGGGGGCAATCCTTGCGGAAGTTCTTGAGGAAATACATCTTCATACTCCTGCAACACACAAGAAATCAAAGGGGAAATGGAAGAATTAGTGGGGTTAGTATTAAAACAATGGGCCCAAAGTAACATCGGCTTGTTTTCATCATGATCCACGAAGAGTTCTTTCCTCCTAGCCAACATCACTACGTTTTCCATCTCTCTTGTCGTTGGGACAGCCTCGGATGTCCCGACTTTCTCACCTACGGCACTCCCCCCCTTTTCTCCCTTCTCGGATTCCTTCCCCTTTCCCTTCAATTCTCTCATCTTTTGATGCCACTCGTTTACTTGGGAAGGTGAAAGAGGATGAAGGGTGACCTTTCGGCCATCCTTCTCAAGCATATACCGGTTGGTCCTCCCATCGTGTTTAGTAGACCTATCATATTGCCATGGCCTACCTAACAACAAGTGACATGCTTGCATTGGGATCACGTCACAAAGTACCTCATCGTGGTAGTTTCCCACCTTAAACCGAATCACACATTGTCTTGTGACCCTTAATTCACCACAATCATTCAACCATTGTAGCTTGTAAGGACTAGTGTGTGGTGTAGTTGGTAGCTTCAAGAAATTTACCATAGCTTGGCTCGCAACATTTGTACAACTTCCACTATCAATCACCAAGGTGCACACATTCTCCTTTATAAGACACTTAGTATGGAATAGATTTTCCCTTTGACTCGGGTCACCTATCGCCTTACTAATCATGACACGTCTAACCACAAAGTTTGGAACCACACACTCCCCTTCTTGTGGATAGACATCTTCACTACCGTCTACTTCATCATCATTCGGTCCATTTTCAGCTCCCTCTCCATCTTGAGGCTCGGCCTCATCCTCCCCCCTTTCGGAATCCACCTCCTCACCAAGGTAGTATACCTTCCCTTCTCGTAGGATCACATTGCGCCGGTTCGGACATTCATTGGCTTTATGCCCCCAACCTTGGCACTTGAAGCATTGGAACCCCTTTGGGTTGGGATATTTGTGAGCCTCCGGTTTCGGAGGAAATTTAGTGACTGATTTGGACTCGGGCAGCTTCGTAGGAGCGGGTTGGTCCTTGTTTTTGGTCCAACCCGAGGGAGTTGGTACCCTTGCCTTGAAGGATGATCTCTCCTTAAGTTCCCTTTCAATCTCAAGGGCCGCTTGGAATATACCGTCAATGGTTTCAAACCGGTGAAGGGTCAAGTGAGTGGAGATCTCTTTGTTCAGTCCGCACTTGAACCGGATGATGTCGTGGCTGATTTGCTCCCCACGATGATCAAGTTTCAACATGAGTTGTTGGAACTCGTCAAAGTAGGCCATCACACTCTTGCCTCCTTGCCGCAAGCCATATAACCTAGCAAGCAACTCATGACGATATCTCTCGGGAAGGTATCGTTGCCTCATCAAATACCTCAACCGAAACCAAGGTGGTGGCTGCCCATCGACTAATTCATTACCAAATCGTTTAACATACTCCCACCAAGTGTTAGCATAGCCCTCGAGGTGAGCTATAGCGTAGCAACTCTTCTTTTCGTCCGAGATGTCATTAACTTGGAAAACTTTGTCACACGCCGATTCCCAAGTTAAGTAGGCCTCGGGATCACTTTCACCCTTAAAGATGGGTAGGCTCAACTTGATGGTGTTGATGCCTACGTCTCTTTCTTGGTGTCGGTTTCCCCTATCTCCATACCCCCGGTATCTCCTAGGTTCTCCTCGACCCCCTCTTAACTCCTCCTCCCTCATATAAGCATCATCAAAGGCTCCATCTCCTTCATACTCCCCTCTACCGTATCCTTCAAAGTGGGCTGGTCGGCCTTGGCCGTTTTGATTCGGAGGATTTGGAATTTGCGGTCTTTGGGTTAATGGAGCTTGGAATGGAAGGTTCGGATTTAGTGGAGGTACATGGCGTCCAAATCCCTCTTGTGGAATTGGAGGGGCTTGGAAATGTAGTGGTCTAGTGGAGTCTCGGTTTGGAGGAAAATAGGTAGTTTGGCTTGCGGTATTTAGTGGAGCTTGGGGTGCATTTAGCATTTGGTGGACTGTTTCGGGGGTGATGGTTGCGGAGGAGGTCCTATCATGGCCATTGGTAGATACATGTAGAGGAGTAGAAGGACGAGAGTTCTTTTGACTCTCCACTTGTTCTAATCTCCCACTAATAGTCGACACTTCCCCCTTTATTGCTGCCAAGTCCCCTCTCACGGCCCCAAATTCAGAATTCAACCTTTCAAGTGTCCGGGTAACGGCCTCAAGAGTGACCCTCATAGAATCAAGGGCATTAGTATCCGCATTATGAGACGTAGCTCCTTCCATTGTCAAGATATTATCCGTTTTAGTTCACCACAAGTTCGTGTGCCACAAGTGTTGTATAATTGGCTAGTAACCGTGAAATTTTCAAGGTATGAGTGAGCTCTTATCCGGAATGGATTCTTGTTTGAAGACTCAAAGAATTCTTGCCGGACTAGAGTCAAAAATCAGCAACTCATTCAAACGAATAAAAGCACTCAAATAATCGTTGACACGAACAAACGGTTCAAGGAACTAGTTGACAACCTAGTAGGAATGTACTAGTTTGTTAATTAGTTCTAGGACCAATTAAGGGAAACCAAGGATCAACAATTAGCAACCAAAGAATATCCTAAGTTGAGCTTATAGTGACGTGGCAGCATGCAATGGTTCCACCCGTTCTTCTTATCTCTTTTTTTTTTGTTTTTGTGTTAATATTCACACAACTTGTTATAGTTTGCAAAATGTTTTGGTGGGAAAAACAAAATCTTGTAGTCTTTCACCCTTTTCAAACTCAAAAAAGAGATGTTTGGTTGACTAATCCCACAAAACAAGGCTCCTTGAATTAGGGAAAAGTGATTGACTAGACAAAAGGTGATGGGTGCAAGTCTTTCACAACAACTTTATAACTTGTCTTATAGCTTGAGCACACAACAATATGAACAAGATGAACAAATTTAAAAGATGAACACCTCAACAATCTTCATCAACTTCTTTAGCACATAAACACAACATCCACCGATTTTATCTCCTTTTTTTTTTGTCAACAACAACATACAACTTTCGGCCACTTCAAGTCACCACACAATGTTCAAGTTTTCAAGCTCAACTTTCGGATCTAGACACCTTAGTGTTGGTGAGAAAGAAACCAACACTAGAAACTCACTAAACAAGCAAAATAACACCTAGATCTAGACATGCAACATCATTCTCGGTTTTCAACTTTTAATGGACAGATTTTTCAGAACTTCCTTTTGGTATTGCTTGTTTAGACCGTGAACTAGCCCAAGATGGGTTATGTTGGAACACAACCGGTCTTGCTTTGATACCAAATGATACAAGATCAAACCAACAACACCAAGAACTACAAGTAGATTCGGGTTTCAGTCCAACAACACAAGAACAACAAGTTTAATTTTCAGTTTTCAGCTCAACAACACGATAACAACAAGATGAACAAGGATGCTAGTGAATCGAAAATAGCCCCACACGGCTTCACTAGACTTTGAGATAACAAAATCAACAACAACAACAAGATAAATAAAAGATAGATAACTTGACATATAACATTCAAGATACTAAGAACCCTAACATCAAGAGAGGACCCTAAGTCTAATGAATGTAAACACCAAGTTCTTACGAGGACCAAGAGGCACTCAACAACCTCAAAACCCTTGTTTCTAGCCAAAGAGACAACACAAGTATCCCTCTACTTGTGAGGTATTGGTGGCGGCTCCCAAGAGTGGAAATGAGAGAGAGAAATGTTTAGTGTTTAGGTTACAAAATCAGATTTCAAAAACTAGAGACTAACTCTCTAACATGTTCTATTTATACTACAAACAAAAGGGGTAAAATGACCCATCCGCCCTTGCTTCTTGTGTCAACCTTGAAGAGTAGTTTATTACATATTAAGTCCCCTCTTCACACATAAAAACGTTTAGGTCCTTGATTGGTTCAATCACCAACTCACACACGGCTACTTGCATGAACAAAGCTTGGAGTTGTTGTAATTCCCGAGCTTGGCTTCGTGTGAAAGGCCGTGTACGTGTAGAGGCTTTCCCAACCGTATCACACTCTAAGGCAGCCTTGAATATACTCCAAAGGTGCCTCAACTTAGGGACATTATTGTCTTTTGAGATTCCCTTTTTTACACTCCAAAGGAGCACCCTTCATTAAGGGTATTTTGGTCTTTTATGTAATAAGCTATAAATAGACTCCTTAGGCTTATTTTTCATTAGACTTTGATGAATTGATTGAGTATTACTCTTATTTTGTTGTAGCTTTAGTCTTCTAGTTTTAGGTCTTAGAATCCGAAACTTAGGTCGAAGAACATTTAAAGTTAGGGTTTCACTTGTTTTGGATAATTTGGCAAGAAAGATGGTTTGAGGAGGAGTGTTTCCTTTGGGTCACCTAAGAGTAAGGTTTGAACTCTTATTTGTGAAGTGTGTTTGAAGATTTGAAACATCTTCTAGTGCTAATCACTTAATAAGGGTAAGTGTCTTTCTATCTATCTTTCAATTTCAAATAATCTTCTTTATCATCTCCATTCTATGTGTTGTTTTCTCTTTGTTTGGTTGCTGGAATTTGCATCTTAGTAGCCAATTTCGTGTGTTTGGTAGTCTTTAGGCTATCATTTGGTATCAAAGCCTTGGTTAGGGTTGTTCTAACATCCCTAAATCTTGGTTTTAGTGTTCTTATATAGAACATCTCATAAAAAAGAGTCAAAAATCAGAAAATACCAAAAAAATTATGTGTTGTCTTTGTGTGTTTGTGGTAGATCCGAATTTTCCAAGTTAGATCTACAAGTTTTTGTTGTGTTTTGAAGGTTTCTAGTGCTAGATCCTTTCTCTCTAGAACATAGAGAGTATATAGCTACTTTTAGATTGAAGTTTGGTTGAGTTTGAGCTAAGAACCTCCATGAACATGGTGTTTTTGAAGCTTTTGTGCTAGATCCGAAATTTACCCTTGTGATTTAGGCGTGTTTGGTGGCTGTTTTTTGTTGGTTGAAGTTGTTTTGGGCTAAGGAGCCTAGATCTTCAAAAAAATTCAGATTTGGAGTTCATTTGCTAGGTGGTCAAACTTGGTCAACGCTTGAATATTCATCTTGTTCATCTGTGATCTTCATAACTTAGTGAAGAAGGATATTCAAAGTTCTTGTTTGATCCAAAAAAAGTAAGAAAGATTGTGAAAAGGTTGTTTTTCCAAAAGCATATTCAAAGAATATTTCATTCTTCCAAAAGGAAGAGGGGACAAGGGGAAAACAAAGTACAATTGCAAGTACAAAGGGGAGACCAATTCATTGCTCATCCATTTTAAAGCTTGAAAAGGCTTCAATCTTGAAATTTTTCCCTCCAAAACCAAATTCTCTTCCTTATAAGAGGTGTTTGGCCGAAACAAGTTGGGAAAATTTTTTGGAATTTCGAAAAAAAAGTGACAACCAACCACGTAGTGCCATGTCATCACTTGTGCTCAACCAAAATTCACCTCTAAATTTAGATTTCCTAGTTTCTATTTGTTGTTTCTAAGTTTCTTTTGTGTTAATTCTATAACTAATTAGCAAGCTAGTAAGTACCTACTAGGTTGATAATTAGTCTTGAGTCCATTTTGTTCGTGTCTTCGCTTTTTGTGTGCTTTTCTCGTTTCTAAGTTGTAGTGTTTTGTTGGTTCAAGTGTGTGCATCACTTCGTTTTGAGTTGTTTCAAACAAAGATCAATTCCGATTCAAAGCTTCTCACCTCTCAAGTAACTTGCCAAGTATTGCCGAATCTCCAACGCTTGTGAAGCCAAGTACGAGGTGAGATTGAGAGTGAGTGAAGTGAGGCTTTTGAACTAACTTGTTTGCTCATTTTGTAGGTTGTTTGCTTGCTGTTTTTTTGCACTTTTTAGGTACATTTTCCATGGAATCCGAAGGCACTACTTCCCAACCATTGGGAAATGATGCTATTGGAGCCTTGAAGGCTCGGATTGATGCCTTGGGTCGAGACTTTGCTAAAAAAAATGGAAGAAAGTAATGACACTTTGAGGAGAAAAATAAAAGATGATCATGAGGCTTTGAAGGGTGAAATGACATCCTTGAAGGGTGTTGTGGCTAGAGTGAAAATCGACATTGATAAACTATGCAATAGACTATATTCCCACCAAACCCTTCACAAGTTCAAACCCCTCAAAACCAAATATCCTACGCTTCACCATATCTTCAACCAAAACCGATACCCCCTCTCCAAAACACACTAAACCGAATTTCCTTCATCCAAGTAGAAGAAGATGAGAAAATAGAATCCAAAGAGAATGAGTTCAAGCCTCAAGATGGAGAGAAAATAGATGGTGAAGTGCAAGAAGAATACAAAGAAAAGAGGGAAAAGGAAAGGAAAGTCGTGGGTAGTGAAGTTAGGATGGAATAAAAATGCTTGTTTGTGGGACTAGCCCACAAAGGTTCCTTGATGCTCACTAACCCAAAGGCTAGCATTTTACCTAGCCTTGATTCTCCTTATTTGCAGGTTCAAGCCCATGAATTATCAAAGAAGGATCAACAAGAAATCTCGCATGAAAGTGGCCTCAAAAGACCCTTGGCCGAAAGCTTCAAAGGAGTGGACTGTCCTAGTCCAAACCGAGGTAATGATGCTATTCCCTATATTTTCTTGACCTTAAATTGTTGTCATGTGATTCCTTATGTTGAGGTTTCGGAAGTTCTTGGTGTGGGGGTTCATGTTTCTTCTTTTGTTAGCTCTCTTGATATGTGTAATAAACCATGTGAACCTAAGATTAGCTCACTACTTGAATATGAGGATAGAGTAATTGAAAACTTTCAAGTTAGTATTGATACTAATAATGATGGTCTTGATATTGAACATGGTCCTTTGAACTTGTGTGATGAAATCCCTTATATTAATCTTGCTCATAGTGGCCTTGTGTTTGTGCAAGTGGTGGGTAATGCTTTGAATGATTATGAACTTGGTAACCTTGTGAAAGGAATGGGTCATCTCGACTCAAACCTTTATATTTTGCTCCCATTTGACCCCGGAATACTCTTGAAATGTGAAGGTTATAGTTGCTGGTCGTGCTCACTTACTTTTAATATTGATGCTATTCATGTCTTTGGTATCCTATATTCTAAGATTTTCATATCAAATACCAAGGATAAGTGGACGTATGTTAAGTGTGAACCACCTTGGAGTGATGATATAATCATGGTACTAATGCTAACCCTCCTACCACGAGGATTGTGTGCTTGTTTTCTTCCTTCTTTGGTTTCACAAGGTGTGAATTTGAGGACAAATTCCTTTCAATATGGAGAGGATGATACAAGCATGAAGAGCACTATGAGTACGAGGTATTGTCAAAGGTTCAAGTTGCGGATTGAAGACCCTTTTGGAGCCTTTCAAGCCTTGTTCATGCAAATAGGAGCTTAGCCTTCAACCAAGGGAATGTATTTGCTAAAACGTGAAGAAGAGATTTTAATACACTCCAAGGAAGCCTTGAATATACTCCAAAGGCACCTCAAATTAGGGACATTATGGTATTTTGCGACTCCCTTTCTTACACTCCAAAGGAGCACCCTTCATTAAGGGTATTTTGGTCTTTTATGTAATAAGCTATAAATAGACTCCTTAGGCTTATTTTTCATTAGACTTTGATGAATTGATTGAGTATTACTCTTCTTTTGTAGCTTTAGTCTTCTAGTTTTAGGTCTTAGAATCCAAAAATTAGGTCCAAGAATATTTGAAGTTAGGGTTTCACTTGTTTTGGATAATTCGGCAAAAAAGGTGGTTTGAGGAAGAGTGTTTCCTTTGGGTCACCTAAGATGAAGGTTTGAACTTTTGTTTGTGAAGTGTGTTTGAAGATTTGAAACATCTTCTAGTGCTACACTTAATAAGGGTAAGGGTCTTTCTATCTATCTTTCAATTTCAAGTAATCTTCTTCTTCATCTCCATTCTATGTGTTGTTTTCTCTTTGTTTGGTTGCTGGAATTTGCATCTTAGTAGCCAATTTCGTGTGTTTGGTAGTCTTTAGGCTATCATTTGGTATCAAAGCCTTAGTTAGGGTTGTTCTAACATCCCTAAATCTTGGTTTTAGTGTTCTTATATAGAACATCTCATAAAAAAGAGTCAAAAATCAGAAAATACCAAAAAAATTGTGTGTTGTTTTTGTGTGTTTGTTGTAGATCCGAATTTTCCAAGTTAGATCTACAAGTTTTTGTTGTGTTTTGAAGGTTTCTAGTGCTAGATCCTTTCTCTCTAGCACATAGAGAGTCTATATCTACTTTTAGATTGAAGTTTGGTTGAGTTTGAGCTAAGAACCTCCATGAACATGGTGTTTTTGAAGCTTTTGTGCTAGATCCGAAATTTACCCTTGTGATTTAGGCGTGTTTGGTGGCTGAGATACTTAATTTCACCAATAACAGTAACCGGGCAGCAACTATTAATCTATCAAACAAGGGTATTATTTTAATCCTTTTTTTCCTCCAATTACACCCACATACCATATAGGTTCTTATAAGGTTCACCAAAACCACCTCGACTTCATTACACATTCCAAACAATACGCAAAATAGATTGGGCAGCAAACATTAGTTCGGTTGTGTATCACCACATCTTTCTTCTATAATTCATTACAAACTCATCACACCTTTATCCAACTTCAACCTGGCAGCCCATAACATATACATACAAAACAGTCCACAAAACAGTCTCAAATCCCTTTTATTGTAGCAATCAATTATTGAACTGATCATCTCTTGAGTTCTCAATAACAAGACATCCATAATCCCCTCTCAAATTCATATATAAGAAAAACAAAATGGAGCAGTCACCTTACTTACCTCAATTCAGCAACTTATTCTTTTAATTGAACTCTTCAAGAGCTTGAACTTCACACTTAAACCAAAGAAGAAGAAAAAAAGTTCCTCAATAACAAGGAAACGTGAACAAACAGTTTGTTCTATAATCAGCCATATACTTATAGTCCAACACTTATAACTTGTTTTCCTAATCTTCCATGAGATAATTAAACAAAACCTTAAGTGTTTTTCACTTACCTACCGCTGCAAAGGTGAGGGTTTCTTCAAGAACCCTAGAAGGAAAAATAGGGCTGCTGTTCTTGTTGTTTTAGAGAGAGTAGAGAGATTTGCTGAAATATACTCCTTTTTTGTGACTTAAAAGTGAAGTAAAATGACCAGCAACTTGGCCTTTTAAAGGCCCTATATTGTCCACCTCCTTAGCTGCATTTTGGACCATAAAATTGGTCAAATTGGTCCAAGTAGGTGATGCACCTACTTAAGGGTTCAAGCTGCACGAATTTTCAAAGTAGGTGATGCACCTACTTACTTAAATTCTTATTTTGGGCTTAAATAACTTGGGCCTTTGGCAGATTGATATGTTGGGCCACTTATCCATTTTCTTTCTCTTTTGTTCAATTTGGGCCAAATGAGTATATTAGCATAGACCCAAATCTGATCCATAGCCATGGGTCCATTAATTTGGTCCAAACAACTTAAGTAGGTGACTCACCTACTAGCTTAAATAAGTCAAGAAAGCACCTCAATATTTTGCTCCATTTTCAGCTCCTAATCCCTTTAATCTAACCTTCAAATTATACACACTTGGTCACTGTAAACTTTAGATTCAAATACTAGCTTACGATTCCAAGTTTAAATATATATCAAAAGGCTATAACAAGTTCCATATAATTAGAACAAGTACAAGCAAAATATGGGATGTTACACCCTTCCCCCATTAGGAACATTCGTCCTCGAATGTTAGCATAACTGTCCAACCAAAACAAGTTCAAGCCTAAGTTTAATACCCCTATTATAACACAGTACTTATGTCTTACACTTACTTGTTATTGCTCCAATTCAGCATCTTGGACTTAGTTTTCCTTTCTTACCAAATCTCATAACCCCCTTTATTGGTGACACCTTCAAAAATACCCAATCACCTATAGCAAACTCTAGCCCCCTCCTTCTAACATCTGCATATGACTTGTGTCGACTTTGGGCTGTTTCTAGCCGTTGTTGGATCACTTTAACCTTTTCCATAGCTTGATGAACAAGATCTGGCCCAAACAAGGTAGTTTCACTCGCTTTAAACCATCCAATTGGTGATCTACACTTTCTTCCATACAAAGCTTTATACGGTGCTATTTTGATACTTGAATGATAGCTATTGTTGTAGGCGAACTCGATGAGAGGTAAATGATCATCCCAACTACCTTTCAAGTCCAATACACAAGCTCGTAGCATATCTTCAAGTATTTGAATGGTACGTTCTGCTTGTCCATCTGTTTGAGGGTGAAAAGTTGTACTTAGGTTCACTTGTGTTCTTAGATTTCTCTGAAAAGACTTCCAAATTTTTTCCATAAATTGAGCTCTTTGATCTGATATAATAGAGATTGGAACTCCATGTAGCCGAACTATCTCTTTAATATATAATTTAGCATATTCTTCAACTGTGTAAGTGGTCCTAACCGGTAGAAAGTGTGCTGACTTGGTAAGCCTATCAACTATCACCTATATGGAATCAAACCTTCGAGATGTATGAGGTAAACCAGTGACAAAATCCATGTTGATCATGTCCCACTTTCAGATTGGAAGATCTATACATTGCATATAACCCCCTGGCTTTGGGTGCTCTACTTTAACTCTTTGACAGTTTGGACATTCGACTACAAATTCTGCAATGTTCCTCTTCATGTCACTCCACCAATATATTTCTTTCAAATCTTGATACATCATAGTTGACCCTGGATGGATGGAATACCTCGAACGATGTGCCTCTATCATAATCCTCTTTCTTAGCCCGTCTACATTAGGCACACATAATCTATTTTGGCACTGAAGTACTCCTTCTTGCGTAATCTCAAATGCCTTAGTCGTACCACATTGTACATTCTGCTTAAGCTATAATAAAATTGGATCTACATATTGCTTCTTTTTCACTTCAGCTACTAATGAAGATTCTGCTGCATTATGCACAATAAGCCCCTCATTTGAAGTTTCAAGAAGGCAAACCCCCAAATTATCTAGTTGGTGGAGATCTTTAATCATCCCTTTCCTTTCTATAGACTCCATCATAGCCTTACGACTTAGCGTATCAACTACCACATTTGCTTTCCCTGGATGATACAAGATATCAACATCATAGTCTTTTAATAGTTCAAGCCACCTCCGCTGCCTCAAATTCAGATCCTTCTGGCTAAATATATATTGCAAACTTTTATGGTTAGTATATATGTCAACATGAATCCCATACATGTAGTGGCGTCATATCTTTAAAGCAAATAACTGCTGCTAGCTCGAGATCATGCGTAGGATAGTTTTTCTCATGTGGCCGCAATTGTCTGGAGGCATATGGTATTACTTTACCATGCTGCATTAATACACATCCTAAGACAATTCTTGAAGCATCACAACACACCTCATACCCTTCTGTGCCTTCTGGAAGTACCAATACGGGTGTAGAAGTCAACTTATTCTTCAGATCTTGGAAACTTCTTTCACAGGCATCATTCCATTGAAACTTGGATGCACTATCAAGTTCACAACAGAAGAATCTAGCAAAAACAACAATCTGAACAAGTCAACACAAGAACTACAAGATGAGCAACAAGGTGCTAGTGAATCGAAATACGCCACACCCGGCTTCACTAGACATCAAAATTACAATGACAACAAGATGAAAGATTACAAAGAGTACAATGTTAACAACAAGAACAACAAATGGCAGGAACTATAGTGAATCAAAATCAGCCCCACACGACTTCACTAAGTTACTGCAATAGTTTCAAGAGTACAAAAATGAAAGATAGTAACTTAACACAAAGATATCCTAGAATCTATGAACCCTAACTTGAAGAAAGGACCCTAAGACCCAAAGATTTCAGCACCAAGTTCTTACTTAGACCAAGAGGAACTCATGAACCTCAAGATCTCAAGTTTCTAGCCAAGAAACAACACAAGTGTAACTACACTTTGTTGGACAGATTTTAGGTTCTACTCTCGAGAACAAGAGAGAGAGAAATGTTAAAAGATTTGTTGTTGTGAAATATGAAGTATCAACTAAGTTCTGAAAATAACCCTACTAGCATCTATTTATATTACACACAAAATAAAGGACAAATGACACTCCTACCCTTCAGTTATGGGGCGCCCTTGGAGTGTAATTTATTACACTTCAAAGCTCCTCTTCATACTTAAAAACATTTAAGCTCTTTGGCGGATCAAGTACCAATTCACACACGGCCATTTGCATGAATGTGGCTTGTAGTTTTTGTAACTCTTGAGCTTGGCTTCGTGTGAATGGTCGAGAACATATTGGACAGCTTTGTACACCCGTATCGTCCTTTCCATCTTGAGAGGAATTTGACCTCAAATTCAGTATTTGGTCATCCTCAACCGTATCCACTAGAGAAAGATCACACACATTGAAAGTGTTGTGCACTTAGTATTCCGGGGGAAGGTCAATCTTGTAGGCATTATCATTGATCCGTTCAAGTACTTGGAATGGTCCATCACCTCTTGGTATCAATTTGGATTTTCTTTGAGATGGAAACCTATCCTTCCTAAGGTGAACCCACACCCAATCTCCCGGTTCAAGAATGAGTTTCTTTCTTCCCTTTTTGACTCTTCTTGCAATGTCTTGATTTTTCTTCTCAAGTCGAAGCCGCACCTTCTCATGTAACTTCTTCATCGAATCTTCCCGCTTGCTTCCATATAAGCTAATCATAACATCACTAGGCAAAGAAGTTAAATCCAAAGGGGTAAGGGGGTTGAGGCCATATACGCACTCAAAGGGAGTCATTCCCGTACTTGAGTGTATGACACGGTTATATATGCAAACTCAATCGATGGTAGGTGTTCCTCCCAAGAAGTCAATTTTCCTTTAACCATGGAATGTAGAATAGCACCCAAAGTCCTATTTACTACTTCCGTTTGGCCATCGGTTTGTGGGTGGCAAGATGTGGAGAATAACAACTTGGTTCCAAGCCTACCCCACATGGATTTCCAAAAGTGACTTAGGAACTTAGAGTCCCTATCACTCACAATGGTCCTCGGAACACCATGCAACTTGACAACAATATCAACAAGCATATCATCTAACCTAGGGATAGGGTGACGATATTTTATCGTAATCTTATTGATGGCTCGGCAGTCCACACACATACGCCATGTTCCGTCTTTCTTAGGCACTAGTAATACCGGAACCGCACATGGACTCATGCTCTCTTTGATATACCCTTTGTTGAGGAGTTCCTCAACTTGATGTTGCAATTCTTTGGTGTCCGTAGGGTTGCTTCTGTAAGCCGGCTTGTTTGGCAATTATGAGCCCAGCACAAAGTCCATTTGATGCTCAATTCCCCGAAGCGGGGGCAATTCTTGCGGAAGTTCTTTGGGAAATACATCTTTATAATCCTACAACACACAAGAAATCAAAGGAGAAATGGAAGAATTAGTGGTGTTAGTGTTAAAACAATGAGACAAAAGGAGCATAGGCGTGTCCACATCATAATACAAGAAGAGTTCCTTCTTTCTAGCCAACATCACCATGTTTTCTTGCCCATTTGATGTTGAGGCAGTCCCGGAAAATCCTACTGCTCCAGTTACGGTTTCCCCCTCCATTTTACCATTTTCGGGTTTCTTTCCCTTCTCCTTAAAATCCCTCATCTTTTGATGTAATTCATTCACTTGTGACGGCAAAAGAGGATAAAGAGTAACCTTTCGACCATCCTTCTCAAGTGAGTATCGGTTAGACCTCCCATCATGTTTGGTAGACCTATCATATTGCCAAGGTCTACCTAACAACAAATGACATGCTTGCATTGGTATCACATCACAAAGTACTTCGTCTTGGTAGTTTCCTACCTTAAACCGTATCACACATTGCCTCATGACCTTCAATTCGCCGCATTCTTTCAACCATTGTAACTTGTAAGGGCTAGTATGAAGTGTAGTTGGTAATTTCAGAAAGTTCACCATAGCAACACTAACGACATTCGCACAACTACCACTATCAATCACTAAAGTGCACACATTTCCCTTTACAAGGCATTTAGTATGGAATAGATTTTCCCTTTAGCTAGGTTCGTTTATTGCCTTACTAATCATAGCGCATCTAACTACAAAGTTTGGAACCTCACACTCCCTTTCTTGTGGGTAAATAACTTCACCATCATCATCATCATCATCAAGTGGCCTATTTTCAGTTTCCTCTCCATCTTAAGGCTCGTCCCCATCCTCCTCTTTTTCAAGACCCACCTCCTCACCAAGGTAATACAATCTTCCTTCCCGTAGGATCAGGTTGCGTCGATTTGGACATTCATTGGATTTATGTCCCCAACCTTGGCACTTGAAACATTGGAATTCTTTTGGGTTAGGATACTTGTGAACTTCTTGTTTTGGAGGAATTTTGTGGACTGTTTTGGGCTCGGGAAGCCTTGTAGTGGTGGGTTGGTCCTGGTTTTTGGGCCAACCCAAAGAGGATTGAACCATATCCTTGCTTCTAGGCCAACCCGAGGTAGATTGTCCCCTTGCCTTGAACGACGACCTCTCTTTAAGTTCCTTTTCAATCTCAAGAGCCGCTTGGAAAATACCTTCAACGGTATCAAACTTGTGAAGCGTTAAATGAGTGGAGATCTCTTTGTTCAACCCACACTTGAACCGGATAATGTCATGACTGATTTGTTCCCCACGATGATCAAGTTTCAACCTGAGTTGTTGAAACTTATCATAATATGCCATCACACTTTTATTTTCTTGACGCAAGTTATACAATCTAGCAAGCAATTCATGGCGATAGCTCTCAGGAAGGTAGCGTTGCCTTATCAAGTACCTTAACCGAAACCAAGGTGGTGGCTTCCCATCAACTAATTCATCACCAAAACGCTTGACGTACTCCGACCAAGTGTTGGCATAACCCTCAAAATGAGCTATGGCATAACAACTTTTCTTTTCTTCCGAGATATCATTAACTTGGAAAACTTTGTCACAAGCTGATTCCCATGCTAAGTAGGCCTCAGGGTCACTTTCAGCCTTAAATATAGGTAAGCTCAATTTGATGTTATTGAGGCCTACATCTCTTTCTTGGTGTCGGTTTCGCCTTTCTCCATACCCTCGGTACCTTCTTGGATCAACACGGCCCCCTCTCAGCTCCCCCTCCCTCATGTAAGCATCATCGAAGGGTCCATATCCATCATACTCCTCTCTACCATGTGACAAAGTGAGCTGGTCGGTTTTGGTGATTTGGAATCTGATTTGGAGGAATTGGGATTTGTGGAGGAGGTAGTCTTTGATTTGGTGGAGTTTGGTAAGGTAGGTTCAGATTTTGTGGGGGTAATGGACGGCCAAAACCTTCTTGTGGGACTGAAGGAGTTTGGGAATGGCGAGGCCTATTCGCTTCTTGGTTTGGAGGGAAAGTAGTGGTATGATTTGTGGCATTTAGTGGGGCTAGAGGCGGATTCATTATTTGGTGCAATGTTTTGGGTGAGACAGTGGTGGATGAAGTTCTTTCATGCCCTCTTGAAGGAATATGATGAGGAGTAGATGGACGAGAGTTTCTTTGACTCTCCACTTGCTCCAATCTCACGCTTATCGTAGTCAAATCTCCCCTCATTGCCCCAACTTCTGTGTTCAACCTCTCTAAACTTCTGGTAATGGCCTCAAGTGTGGCCTTCATACTTTCTTGTTCAGTAGTACCCCCACTTTGGGATGTGCTTCCTTCCATGTCAAGGTGTCACCTACACAATCAGCAAACAAGTTAGCGTTAACCTTTCCTCACTCACACTCTCTCGGTTCACTCACACTTGATCTCCACAAGTGTTGTAGATTGTCTAGTAACCGTGAATCCTTAAGATATGACTAAAGCTCTTGTCCGGAGTAGATTCTTGTTTGAAACTCAAATAATTCTCGACGGACTAGAGTTAAGAAGTTACAACATATTCAAACGAATAAAAGCACCCAAGTAAACGTGGACACGAACAAAGGAACTCAAAAGGACTAATTGACAACCTAGTAGGAGTGTACTAGCTTGTTAATTAGTTCTAGAACCAAGTAATGAAACTAAGAATCAACAATTAGAAACTAGAAAAACCTAAATTTGAGCTTATTAATGATGTGAACAGTAGCAAATGGGTGACGTGTGAACAGTAGTAAATGGGTGATGTTGATACGGGACAAATGGCCTACTTATCTTTTGATGACATTTTTGGAGGCCAACACCTAGAGACTCAAGACTTGGTCACCTCGAGAAAACAAGAACATGCATGGAGGACCCGTTTTGAGCATAACTTAAAGCAATCTCGCGTGTGGAAGATTGCTTGGAGAATTTAAGGTTGAGGACTCACGGTTTTGGGCCTTAATTAAGGGTATTTTGGACATTACACATGGTGTATTTACACACCATGGCCGCCCCTCTCATTAAGGGCAAAGTGGTCTTTTGTCTTCATTTGTAATATAGTATAAATAGGCCCCCTTAGTCTTATTTTCACTTAGTTTTTGGATGATGAAGAATTGAAAGAAATATTCTCTCTCTCTTTTGAGAGTGTAACTCCATTAGTTGTAGGACTTGGAAAAGTCACCCTTAGCATAGGGCTTGGAAAAGCCAATATTGATCTTTGCTTGGAAACGGTAGATCTTGAGGCGAGTCATTCCCTTGGTGGTCACCGTAAGAGTGTGGTGTTGCTATCGTAAGTTCTACGGGTCCTTAGATTTAATATATCTTTGGGTTCTTGGGTCTTATTGTAGTTTATGTCTCACTATCTATCTCTACATTATCTTGTAGCCGTGTGTTTGTTGTCTCTTAATAATATTGTTATTGTTCTTCATGTTCTTCATTCTCGTGTTGTTAATCTAGTGTGTTGCCCGCTGAAAATAGGTGTTAATCACCTCATTACATTGTGTTCTTGTTGTAGATCTTGAATCCGAGAGGGGTCATTCAAAGGGTCCTCGGTTCTCTTGAACTTGTGGACTGTTTTGAGTGTTCTTTTTGTGTTTCCGTTGTTTATCTCGTATCAGATGTGGCAGCATACAATTGGTTTTGGTACCACACAATTTAACAACCAATTCTAAAATATAATTCTTTACACAATTTGGAAAGGATTACAATTGGTTTTGGAGGGAAAACATGTCTTGAAATAACAAAAGTATCTTGTCCCACAACACAAGGTTCTTGAAATAAGAAAAAGTATCTTGTCCCACAACACAAGGTTCTTGAAATAAGAAAAAGTATCTTGTCCCACAACACAAGTTTCTTGAAATAAGAAAAAGTTTCTGAAAAGTAGAAGTTTAGTCTAGGAAGTGATGGGTTCAAGGCTTCTCACAACAATCTTTACAACTTTCAGCTTCACCTCTTGAATTTATATTGCACTTTTTGATTGTGTTAAGTTGTAAGAAAAGATAAAGAACTAGATGAACACCACAACAACCTTCAATATCACAACAACAACATCTTCAAAAACATGACACAACATCACCAATTGTCAACAACAAGTCACAACATATGGTCAATATTTTAAGCTCAACTTTAGATTTAGACACCTTTAGTGTTGGTGAGAAAGAACCCACACTAGGAACACTCTAAACAAGAAAAATACTACAAGATCTAGTAAAGAAAAAAGAATATATTGTGATACGATACAAATTTGGTACGTATCAAAAACAATCCAAAAACAGTCCACAAACAAAGGGAAACTCGAGGGCTCAACAAACACCAAATTTCGGTTCCAACAACATCAAGAAACAAGGTGTAAATGACACCAAAAGCACTAACAACAAGATATAAACAACAATAACGAGAGGAACAACACTATAATAACAACAATCCAACGGTTACAATATTACAAGAACAACAAGAACCAAACGATTCACTAAACTACACAACTAGTACATGATATGTAAAGATAGGAAGTGAGACATACACTATTACAAGGTTAAGAACCCAAAGATGTATTAAATCTAAGGACTCCTAAGACTTACAATAGCAACACCACACTCTTACGTGACACAAGAGGGATTCCACCGCTCAAGCACCAACGTTTCCAAGCAATACACAATCACAAGTGAATCCACACTTGTTCATGTCCTAGTTTAGGCCTAGAGACCCTCTCTCTCAAGAGATGTGTTCTTTCAACAATATCCAATAAAAACTAATGAACTAAAACCCTATATTGTTCTATTTATAGTACTTTACAAATAAAAAGATAAAATGACAAAAAGGCCCTTTAATGACCAAGTAGGCAAATAGGCACCCATGGAGTGTTTTTAGGGGCGGTTTGGAGCCCTTTTTAACACTTCAACTCGTACACCTTCGAGGTTACATCCAAAATACTCAAAAACGTTCATCTTCATGATCGTGCTTATATCATCCTCTCCATCTTGAGAGGAATTTGACCTCAAATTCATGGCACTAGCCAAATGAAAATGGCTCCAAAACAGTCCACAAAATAAGAAGAAATCGAGAACACAATAATTTCAAGTCTCGGCCAACGTCTTCATTTTGCACCTTAGCTTCCTCTCCATCTTGAGATTTGCCTTCAATCTCATCCGGCTCAATTTAGTTTAGCCAAGAAGTTTCACTACAAAACAACAAACGGGTTAGTTGTAAAAGAAAGGTCCTCACACTCTCTCTTTATTTCTTTGTTCTCGGATTCCTCACACTTAATCTCACAAGTGTTGTATGTTTGCTTGTACTCCGTGAGGTGTTGAGAGGTGAATTCCAATGTTTACAACGACTCCAAAATAAAAAAAAATACATAAGGACGTAAACACAAAGAACGGTTTCAAACCAACTCACAATCTAGTAAGTGGTTACTAGCTTGTAAGTTAGTATTGGAATCAACAAAAGAAACAACAAAATGAAACTAGAAGATCAAATTTGAGCTTAAAATTTATCGTGTGAATAGTAATTGGTGACATGTCACCCCCTAATTGATCACGGGTCCACACAAGTTTTAATCACCATTCTTGGAATTTTTAGTCCTTATACTTTTGGAATGGAAGACAATTAGTATTTGGAGGGGAAAACAGAAGTCTTGTAACTCTTTTCAAATTCAACTCAAAAAGGTGAGATTAGACTTTTCCTAGTTTCCACAAAACAAGGCTCCTAGAAACAAGGAAAGTGGTTGAAAAAGTTGTTGTCAAGTCAAGAGTGATGTGAGTTAGTCCTTTCACCAACAAATCTTCCAACTTTGTCTTCACCTTTTCTAGATCTATTAACTACTTTAAGTTGGTCAAGATAAGAGAAGTGATGAAGAACAACAAGAACACAACAACTTTTCAAGAACAATAATAACAACACCTTCGACGCCCACTCCAACCTCCACAACAAGTCCACAAATTTCAGTCTAGATCTTTGTTCACAACACAACTTTAACAAGTTTTTAAGCTCAAATATAGATCTAGATACCTTTAGTGTTAGTGAATCAAGAAACAACAATAACAACAAAGAAATCCTAGATCTAGACTCCGCAAATTTCGGCCAAGACTACAACAAGAACACTACAAGTTTCTCGGCAATGAACAAGAACAAAAATAAGAACAAGAACAAGAACACTTCTTTCTCTTTTTATTTTTTGATTTTTCTAGCAAGCCCAAGATTGATTTTGTTGGAACAAAATCAACCACAAGCTTTGATACCAAATGATACGATACAAATTTGGTACGTATCAAAAACAAGCCAAAAACAGTCCACAAACAAAGGGAAACCCGAGGGCTCAACAAACACCAAATTTCGGTTCCAACAACATCAAGAAACAAGGTGTAAATGACACCAAAAGCACTAACAACAAGATATAAACAACAATAACGAGAGGAACAACACTATAATAACAACAATCCAACGGTTACAATATTACAAGAACAACAAGAACCAAACGATTCACTAAACTACACAACTAGTACATGATATGTAAAGATAGGAAGTGAGACATACACTATTACAAGGTTAAGAACCCAAAGATGTATTAAATCTAAGGACTCCTAAGACTTACAATAGCAACACCACACTCTTACGTGACACAAGAGGGATTCCACCGCTCAAGCACCAACGTTTCCAAGCAATACACAATCACAAGTGAATCCACACTTGTTCATGTCCTAGTTTAGGCCTAGAGACCCTCTCTCTCAAGAGATGTGTTCTTTCAACAATATCCAATAAAAACTAATGAACTAAAACCCTATATTGTTCTATTTATAGTACTTTACAAATAAAAAGATAAAATGACAAAAAGGCCCTTTAATGACCAAGTAGGCAAATAGGCACCCATGGAGTGTTTTTAGGGGCGGTTTGGAGCCCTTTTTAACACTTCAACTCGTACACCTTCGAGGTTACATCCAAAATACTCAAAAACGTTCATCTTCATGATCGTGCTTGTATCATATTGGCCCATAGATCAACACAACACAATTTTCGGCCAAGAACACAAAGGTGGCAAATTTGACTGTTTCTGGAATTTTCAGATTTCAGTTTTTTTTGTAGTTTTCAAGGTCTCAAACCCAAGATTGATCTTGTTAGAACAAAATAAAAGATGGCTTTGATACCAAATGATGCACTATCAAGTTCACAATAGAAGAATCTAGCAACAACAACAAGATGAACAAGCTAACACAAGAACTACAAGATGAGCAACGAGGTGCTAGTGAATCGAAATAAGCCACACCCGGCTTCACTAGAGTTCAAAATTACAATGAAAACAAGATGAAATGTTAACAATGTTAACAACAAGAACAACAAATGGCAGGAACTATAGTGAATCGAAATCATCCCCACACGGCTTCACTAAGTTACTGCAATAATTTCAGGAGTACAAAAATGAAAGATAGTAACTTGACACAAAGATATCCTAGAATCTATGAACCCTAACTTGAAGAAAGGACCCTAAGATCCAAATATTTCAGCACCAAGTTCTTACTTAGACCAAGAGGAACTCATGAACCTCAAGATCTCAAGTTTCTAGCCAAGAAACAACACAAGTGTAACTACACTTTGTTGGACAGATTTCAGGTTCTACTCTGAAGAACAAGAGAGAGAGAAATGTTAAAAGACTTGTTGTTGTGAAATATGAAGTATCAACTAAGTGCTGAAAATAACCCGACTAGCATCTATTTATATTACACACAAAATGAAGGACAAATGACCCTCCTACCCTTCAGTTATGGGGCGCCCTTGGAGTGTAATTTATTACACTTCAAGGCTCCTCTTCACACTTAAAAACATTTAAGCTCTTTGGCGGATCAAGTACCAATTCACACACGGCCATTTGTATGAACATGGCTTGTAGTTTTTGTAACTCCCGAGCTTGGCTTCATGTGAATGGTCGAGAACGTATTGGACAGCTTTGTACACCCGTATCAAAGATGTAGAAATTGAAGAAAAACCTTCAACACACCTTCTATAATAACCTGCCAACCCAAGAAAACTACAAATCTCCGTAGGCGTTGTGGGCCTTGGCCAACTCTTCATGGCTTCTATCTTTTGAGTATCAACCTTTATTCCTTCACTAGAGAACTTTGCATATAGCTTACGATCATGAAGAATCTGCAACACCTGTTGTAAGTGATTGGCATGGTCCTCTTCTGATCTGGAATAAACTAGAATATCATCTATAAAAACTATCACGAACACATCTAAGAATGGCTTAAACACCCTATTCATCAAATCCATAAAAGTTGCGGGTGCATTTGTTAGCCCAAATGACATGACTAGAAACTCATAATGACCGTACCGTGTTCGGAAAGCTTTCTTGGGTATATCCTTCTCTTTGACCCTCACTTGGTGGTAACCTGACCTCAAATCAATCTTTAAGAAGCACTTGGCACCTTGTAACTGATCAAATAAATCATCAATTCTTGGGAGGGGATAATTATTTTTAATAGTCACCTTATTCAGTTGCCGGTAGTCAATACACATTCTCAATGAAACAACTTTCTTACGCACAAATAACACTGGTGCGCCCTAGGGGGACATACTAGGCCTTATGAATCCTTTCTCTAGCAAGTCTTTTAGTAGCTCTTTCAATTCTCGTAATTCTTCTGGGGTCATTCTATACAGAGGAACTGAGATTGGTTGGGTGCCTGGAATCACATCAATACCAAACTCCACTTCTCTTTCAAGAGGCAAACCTGGAAGGTCTTCAGAAAATACAACAGGAAATTCATTTACCACCAGAATAGTTTGAAGAGTTGGTGGCTCCGTATCTGTATCCTTCACGCTAACTAGATGATATATGTAACCTTTGGAAATCATTCTTTTTTCTTTAAAATAAGAAATAAATTTACCTCTTGGCGCACCAATATTACCTCTCCATTCAAGGACTGCCTCTTTTGGAAAATGGAAATACACCCTTTTAGTTTGGCAATCTGTTGTGGCATAATAAGACGCCAACCAGTCCATACCCATTATAACATCAAAATCTACCATTCCCAGCTCAACAAGATCAGCCATCGTATCGCGACTGCAAATAGCTATAATACAATTTTGATAAACCCTTCTAGCTATAATAGATTCACCAATCAGCGTAGATACTTCAAATGGCTTAACTAGCAATTTTGGTGTTCTTTTGAACTTTCCAGCAACCAATGGAGTGACATATGATAATGTGGAACCCGGATCAACTAATGCATATACATTATGTGAAAAGATGGACAATGTACTGTAACCACGTCTGGAGAAGCCTCTTAATTTTTGTCGATCCGCTAAAGCATTTGTACGATTCTGAACTCCACTAGAGCTCGCTGCTCCTTTAACACCTCTACCATGACCCATAGGTTGTACATCTCTACCTGAATAAGGCACCAATGATGATGATGCAACGACTGATCCAGTAGGTCGTGCCATACCACCTATGGCTTTTTGAGGGAATTCTCTCATCATATGTCCTAACGCACCACACCAAAAGAATTTGTTCCAAATCGGTATGCACCTAAATAAAATTCTCCACATTGCTTACATGGCTGTCGAGGAGGCCTTAATTGGTTCATACTCCCTTTCTCTTGATACCCCGCTGTCCGTGAACTCTGACTCTCACTTCTCTGCCCAAACTGGTTGCCTTTAGACCCCTTAAACTATGGTGGAGCACTAGCTGTATAATAAGAAGATAATGGCCTAGGCGGTCTATTAGAAAACCGAGGCCTAAACTCTCCTTGGGATGCCATAAACTGCCCCTTAGATCTAGCCCTTTTGGAATACCCTCTTTCCAATTCTTATGATCTTCTTCTTTGCCTCTGATCCTCTATTTTTTGTGCAAAAGCTTGTATCCTTGCTATGTCCATGTCTTTGTTTAAAGCAGCAATAATGTATCTCTAACCAGATATGGATCCAATCTATCTACATATCGATAAACTCTATCATCCATTGTAGATACTACATTGGGAGCATACCTAACCAAAGAGTTAAACCGAAGGTTGTACTCCCTCACTCTCATATTCCCTTGGCGAAGATTCAAGAACTGATCTGCACGGGCTTCTCAAATCTCATATGGAAGGTAATGATCAAGAAATGCCTCTTTAAACTCTTTCTAAGTAGCTGGAGGTGCCTCGATACCCCTAGATCATTTCCAGTCTTCATACCACAATATAGCCTCCCCTTTGAATCTATATGTTGCTAGCTCAACTGTCTCTTTACCCGACATATGCATGACATCTAAAACCCTTTGGATTTGATCAATAAAGTCCTGTGGGTCTTCAGTAAGATCTGATCCGGTGAATGTGGGAGGATCTAATTTAAGAAAATCCTGCATCCGTAGGTTAGCTGCCCTATCTGTACCACTAGAACCTGTGGTTGGAATGGCTGGTCCTTGAGCTTGTCCAAAAACTATACGAGCCAATGATTGGATCGCATTCCTTAGATGTCAGTAGCATTAATAGGTGGTTCTGAGGATGTTGTTCTTCTCCTTCTTAGCTCTTCTGGAGAGGGAGGAGTAGAAGATGTCTGGGATACAAACTCAGCTTGAACCTTGCTTTGATTAGCTTGTCTAGGTGGTGACTTGCTGGTCCACATCCTTTCGCTTACCTGTATTCTTACTCCTTCTTGTAACCGGCATCTTTACTATAATAAGAGGAAAAACATAGGTTCAATGGTTAAATATGACTTCACCTACAACATGGGCTCAATTTTATTGCACGATCTAAGATATGAAGAAAAAAAGACAACCCCTAAATGCCCATAGCCTCTTGCTTATAGATGTGGTGCACAACACACCCGTAAGCAAGACTATACGTAGACACGGCTTTGTAGACTCCCTAGGATGAAATGCTCTGATACCACTTTTGTCACGCCTCAAATCATATTGGGGAGTACAGACACTCGTAACTGTAAAGGCCTGAGAGAACCAATTCAAAAACTTGTACTTCCCATGCATGTAACTATAACAGCTAAAGGTTCTGACAAACATGATATTATCTATCGATGAGAATAATTACATATGCAAACACAAACTGATATATACAATACTTGGCCGTTGGGGCCACCACATCTAAAGACAAAACATTACCATAACTTTACATTAGTCTACAAAGCCTCTAAAAGATACATAGACTTAGGGTTGGGACAAACCCCCGCCCTACTCTTGACTTGCTGTACAATACCAAAATATATGGAATAGACTCGGAAAGCCCCGAATCAACCTGGAGCTTACCAATAGTCCCTGAAAAGCCTGCGCTTCTACTAGTGAGTTGTATGAGCTGAAGTGCCTGTGCCTGTAGCATGAAATACAGGTCCCCCATGAGGGATGTCAGTACGAAAATATGTACCGAATATGTAAGGCAGAAGGTAACAACACTCTTGATACAAAAGCTCAATAGAAATCTGATACAAGTGTATAAGTAGTACTACTAGACCACCTTTATAAATACTTGTGGGACAATGTACATTACATTCTTTCTTCGTTTTACCTTCTTACTTCATAATCTTTATAAGCCATATAATGCAAATGACCAGTTGATCAGTGGTAAATAGATAAATTAGGATCAGCACATGCTAGGCTTACACACCTGAGCTGCCACCTACATATAAAGATTGGGATCGGCCCATGCTAGGCTTATGCCCCTGAGCTGCCACCCACATATAAAGATTGGGATCGGCCCATGCTAGGCTTATGCCCTTGAGCTTCCACCCACAAATAAAGGTATCGAGATCGGCCCATGCTAGGCAAATGCCCCTGAGCTGCGACTCGTCATTTTACAGATTTGCATTACTTAGTTTATTTAACCTTTGAGAATGTTACTTTGGTGATCATCACATTATGGTACCTTGAACCAGTAATATGCTAATAAGAGACATGTAAATAAACACCTAATGCAACAACAATGAGGTAGGGAGTTGTTGGCACAAAAATAAAGTGTTTAGGAGCTGAAATAACACATGGGTCTTATTTGAACAAACAGAGAACTCCTGAAATTTTCTAGTCTTGACGCGCAGATTTAATAATAAGCACGTATTGAGGTGTTCTAATGCGTTAGAGAGTGGAAACACGGTCATTGGATACATGGAGTGTAATGTGCTGCCATTATGTATCACTTTGTTATAGGATAACCTCGGAAACTTGCTTGATGGAACAATTGTACGATTTCATGCCAAAGAGTGTGAAATAGAGTATGCCTTACATACCTGGTTATTTGACTCTGAAACTAACCCGACTTGACTTCCCGCCTTTTAGATTACTTATCTACAATAGAATATATGGTAAACTAGTATTAGTAACCAATCAACACATTTGAGATACTTAATTTCACCCAAAATAGTAACCGGGCAGCAACTATTAATCTATCAAACAAGGGTGTTATTTTAACCCTTTTTTCCCTCCAATTACACCCACATACCATATAGGTTCTTATAAGGTTCACCAAAACCACCTCGACTTCATTACACATTCCAAACAATACACAAAATAGATTGGGCAGAAAACATTAGTTCGGTGGTGTATCACCACATCTTTCTTCTATAATTCATTACAAACTCATCACACCTTTATCCAACTTCAGCCTGGCAGCCCATAACATATACATACAAAACAGTCCCAAATCCCTTTTATTGTAGCAATCAATTATTGAACTCATCATCTCTTGAGTTCTCAGTAACACCACATCCATAATCACCTCTCAAATTCATATATAAGAAAAAAAATGGAGTAGTCACCTTACCTCAATTCAGCAACTTATTCTTTTAATTGAACTCTTCAAGAGCTTGAACTTTCCTTCACACTTAAACCAAAGAAGAAGAAAAAAAGTTCCTCAATAACAAGGAAACGTGAACAAACAACTTGTTCTATAATCAGCCATATACTTATAGTTAAACACTTATAACTTGTTTTCCTAATCTTGCATGATATAATTAAACAAAACCTTAAGTGTTTTTCACTTACCGCTGCAAAGGTGAGGGTTTCTTCAAGAACCCTAGAAGGAAAAATAGGGCTGTTGTTCTTGTTGTTTTAGAGAGAGTAGAGAGATTTGCTGAAATATACTCCTTTTTTGTGACTTAAAAGTGAAGTAAAATGACCAGCAACTTGGCCTTTTAAAGGCCCTATCTTGTCCACCTCCTTAGCTGCTTTTTGGACCATAAAATTGGTCAAATTGGTCTAAGTAGGTGATGCACCTACTTAAGGGTTCAAGCTGCACGAATTTTCAAAGTAGGTGATGCACCTACTTACTTAAATTCTTATTTTGGGCTTAAATAACTTGGGCCTTTGGAAGATTGATATGTTGGGCCACTTATCCATTTTCTTTCTCTTTTGTTCAATTTGGCCCAAATGAGTATATTAGCATAGACCCAAATCTGATCCATAGCCATGTGATACGGGACAAATGGCCTTCTTATCTTTTGATGACATTTTTGGAGATGATACGGGACAAATGGCCTTCTTATCTTTTGATGACATTTTTGGAGGCCAACACATAGAGACTCAAGACTTGGTCACCTCGAGAAAACAAGAACATGCATGGAGGACCCGTTTTGAGCATAACTTAAAGCAATCTCGTGTGTGGAAGATTGCTTGGAGAATTTAAGGTTGAGGACTCACGGTTTTGGACCTTAATTAAGGGTATTTTGGACATTACACATGGTGTATTTACACACCATGGCCGCCCCTCTCATTAAGGGCAAAGTGGTCTTGTTATCTTCATTTGTAATATATTATAAATAGGCCCCCTTAGTCTTATTTTCACTAGATTTTGAAGGATGAAGAATTGAAAGACATAACTTCTCTCTTTTGAGAGTGTAACACCCTTAGTTGTAGGACTTGGAAAAGTCATCCTTAGCATAGGGCTTGGAAAAGCCAATATTGATCTTTGCTTGGAAACGGTAGATCTTGAGGCGAGTTCATTCCCTTGGTGGTCACCGTAAGAGTGTGGTTTTGATTGTTACATTCATTAGGGGTTAGTGTTGAAATACACTTGGTTCTTAATCTTGTAATAATCTTGGTCTCACTATCTATCTTTATTTTTCTTGCAAATCGTGTATGTGTTGTGTAGTGGACTGTTTTGGGGTCTTCGTTGAATCCGAAACTTGTATTATTGTTGTTCATCTTGTTCATCACGTTTTGTAACTGTTTTGGTGTTAAAATATACTCTTGTATCTTGTATTCTTGTTGTTGGTAGCGAATCCGAGTGAGGTCTCCATCTTGGTCCTCGAATCCTTAAGATTAGTGGACTGATTTGGTGTTTGTTTCGTGCTTCTCTTGTCAATCCCGTATCACCATGGGTCCATTAATTTGGTCCAAACAACTTAAGTAGGTGACTCATGATACGGTTAGGACAGCCACACGGCCTTTCACACGAAGCCAAGCTCGGGAATTACAAAAACTCCAAGCTTTGTTCATGCAAATGGCCGCGTGTGAGTTGGTGATTGAACCAACCAAGGACTTAAACGTTTTTATGTGTGAAGAGGGGTCCTAATGTGTAATAAACTACTCTCCAAGGTTGGCACAAGAAGCAAGGGCGGATGAGTCATTTTACCCCTTTCCTTTTGTAGTATAAATAGAAGATGTGAGAGAGTTATTAGATAGTTTTTGAAATCTGATTTTTGTAACCTAAAATATCACAACATTTCCTCTCTCTTCCACTCTTGGAGCCGCCTCCAACATCTCACAAGTAGAGGAATACTTGTGTTGTATCTTTGGCTAGAAACAAGGGTTTTGAGGTCTTTGAGTGCCTCTTGGTCCTTGTAAGAACTTGGTGTTTACATTCTCTAGACTTAGGGTCCTCTCTTGATGTTAGGGTTCTTAGTATCTTGAATGTTATATGTCAAGTTATCTATCTTTTCTTTATCTTGTTGTTGTTGTTGTTGTTAATTTTGTTATCTTTAAAGACTAGTGAAGCCGTGTGGGGCTATTTTCGATTCACTAGCATTCTTGTTCATCTATTTGCTCTCTTGTTGTGTGCTGAAAACTGAAAATTGAACTTGTTATTCTTGTGTTGTTGGACTGAAATCCGAACCTACTTGTAGCTCTTGGTGTTGTTGGTTTGATCTCGTATCATTTGGTATCAAAGCAAGACCGGTTGTGTTCCAACATAACCCATCTTGGGCTAGTTCACGGTCTAAACAAGCAATACCAAAGGGAAGTTCTGAAAAATCTGTCCATTAAAGGTTGAAAACCGAGAATGATGTTGCATGTCTAGACCTAGGCGTTATTTTGCTTGTTTAGTGAGTTTCTAGTGTTGGTTTCTTTCTCACCAACACTAAGGTGTCTAGATCCGAAAGTTGAGCTTGAAAACTTGAACATTGAGTAGTGACTTGAAGTGGCCGAAGGTTGTATGTTGTTGATGAGCAAAAGAAAAATCGGTGGTTATGTGTTATGTGCTAAAGAAGTTGATGAAGTTTGTTGAGGTGTTCATCTTTTGAACTTGTTCATCTTGTTCATCTTGTTGTGTGCTCAAGTTGTAAGACAAGTTATAAAGTTGTTGTGAAAGACTTGCACCCCTCACCCTCTAGTCTTGTCAATCACTTTTCCCTAATTCAAGGAGCCTTGTTTTGTGGGATTGGTCAACCAAACACCACTTTCTTGAGTTTGAAAAGGTTGAAAGACTACAAGATTTTATTTTTCCCACCAAAACATTTTGCAAACTATAACAAGTTGTGTGAATATTAACACAAAACAAAAAAAAAAAAAAAAGATAAGAGGAACGGGTGGAACCATTGCATGCTGCCACGTCACTATAAGCTCAACTTAGGATATTCTTTGGTTGCAAATTGTTGATCCTTGGTTTCCCTTAATTGGTCCTAGAACTAATTAACAAACTAGTACATTCCTACTAGGTTGTCAACTAGTTCCTTGAACCGTTTGTTCGTGTCAACGATTATTTGAGTGCTTTTATTCGTTTGAATGAGTTGCTGATTTTTGATTCTAGTCCGGCAAGAATTCCTTGAGTCTTCAAACAAGAATCCATTCCGGATAAGTGATACAAGATCAAACCAACAACACCAAGAGCTACAAGTAGGTTCGGATTTCAGTCCAACAACACAAGAATAACAAGTTCCATTTTCAGTTTTCAGCACACAACAAGAGAGCAAATAGATGAACAAGAATGCTAGTGAATCGAAAGTAGCCCCACACGGCTTCACTAGTCTTTAAAGATAACAAAATTAACAACAACAACAACAACAAGATAAAGAAAAGATAGATAACTTGACATATAACATTCAAGATACTAACATCAAGAGAGGACCCTAAGTCTAGAGAATGTAAACACCAAGTTCTTACAAGGACCAAGAGGCACTCAAAGACCCCAAAACCCTTGTTTCTAGCCAAAGATACAACACAAGTATTCCTCTACTTGTGAGATGTTGGAGGCGGCTCCAAGAGTGGAAGAGAGAGAGAAAATGTTGTGATATTTTAGGTTACAAAATCAGATTTCAAAAACTATCTAATAACTCTCTCACATCTTCTATTTATACTACAAAAGGAAAGGGGTAAAATGACTCATCCGCCCTTGCTTCTTGTGCCAACCTTGGAGAGTAGTTTATTACACATTAGGACCCCTCTTCACACATAAAAACGTTTAAGTCCTTGGTTGGTTCAATCACCAACTCACACACGGCCATTTGCATGAACAAAGCTTGGAGTTTTTGTAATTCCCGAGCTTGGCTTCGTGTGAAAGGCCGTGTGGCTGTCCTAACCGTATCATCCTCTCCATCTTGAGAGGAATTTGGCCTCAAATTCAGCATTTGGTCATCTTCAACCGCATCCACGAGGGAGAGATCACCAACGTTGAAAGTGTTGTGCACTTGATAATCCGGTGGAAGGTCAATCTTGTAGGCGTTGTCATTGATCCTCTCAAGTACTTGGAAAGGACCATCACCCCTTGGCAGCAATTTGGACTTCCTATGAGCTGGAAACCGGTCTTTTCGAAGATGCACCCACACCCAATCTCCGGGTTCAAGCACAAGCCTTCTTCTCCCTTTGTTTGCCCTTTTGGCAATCTCTTGATTCTTCTTTTCAAGCTTGATCCGCACCGTCTCATGCATTTTCTTCATTGCCTCGGCTCTTTTGTTTCCATCTAAGCTGGTCATGAGATCACTAGACAAAGGAGTGAGATCTAAAGGGGTAAGGGGATTCAGGCCGTAAACACATTCAAAGGGAGTCATTCCCGTGCTCGAATGTATTACCCGGTTGTAGGCAAATTCCACTAAGGGTAGGTGATCTTCCCATGAAGTCAGTTTACCTTTAACCATAGAACGTAGCATAGACCCTAAGGTTCTATTTACTACCTCCGTTTGGCCATCGGTTTGTGGGTGGCAAGACGTGGAGAAAAGTAACTTCGTTCCAAGCCTACCCCACATGGACTTCCAAAAGAGGCTTAGGAACTTGGAGTCCCTATCGCTCACAATAGTCCTCGGTACCCCGTGAAGCTTGACAACATGTTCAACAAATAATGAAGCTACACTACTAGCATCTTCGGTTTTAGTACATGGAATAAAATGAGCCATTTTAGAGAATCTATCAACAATAACAAAAATGCTATCTCGGCCCTTTCTAGTCCTTGGCAGCCCCAAAACAAAATCCATCGAGATGTCCAACCAAGGCCTAAGGGGAGTAGGGAGTGGGGTGTATAATCCTTGGGGTAAGAGACGAGATTTCGCACTCCGGCAGGCCACGCATTGACTACAAATTTTAGTGACGTCTTTGCGCATTTTGGGCCAATAGAAGTTCTCCTCTAAGATTCCGAGGGTCTTGTCTACCCCAAAGTGACCCATGAGGCCTCCGTCATGGGCCTCCCTTACAAATAATTCCCTCCAAGAACTAGAAGGAACACACAACCTCCTCCCTTTGAACAAATACCCATCGAACCGAGAGTAGGAGGAATGGTTATTCTCCTTGAGCCAACGGTCCCTTCCCCACTCTTCGCATTCCCTAAAAATAGGAGCAAAGGTAGGATCCTCGGGATACAACAGCCGCAAGCTCTCAAAGCCCATCAATTTCGAAGACAAGGTAGCAACAAGCACATGCTTCCTAGACAAGGCATCGGCAACAACATTTTCCTTTCCCCTTTTGTAATGAATTACATAAGGGAAAGTCTCGATGAACTCAATCCACTTAGCATGACGCCTATTCAACTTGTCTTGGCTCTTAAGGTGTTTCAACGACTCATGATCCGTTCGTATCACAAACTCCTTAGGCCACAAATAATGTTGCCAATTTCCCAAAGCTCTAACAAGGGCGTACAACTCCAAATCATAAGTTGAGTAATTAAGAGTTGCCCCTTTGAGCTTTTCACTGAAATAAGCAACGGGCTTACCTTCTTGCATCAAAACAGCCCCGATACCAACTTTACTAGCATCACACTCTATTTCAAACATCTTATCAAAATCGGGCAATTGCAATAAAGGCGCCGAGATGAGCGTAGCTTTCAAGGCCTCAAAAGCCCTAGCTTGCTCATCACCCCATTTAAAGGGTCCGTCCTTTCTAATTACCTCGGTCAAGGGGGCTGCTATGGAACTAAATCCTTTGACAAACCTCCTATAAAAGCTTGCCAACCCGTGGAAACTTCGGATTTCTCCAATAGTTTTAGGGGTCGGCCAACTTCGGATAGAGTCTATCTTGGAATCGTCCACTTCCACACCCCGTGAGCTCACGACAAAACCCAAGAATATAACTTTATCAACACCAAAAGAACACTTCTCCATGTTGGCATACAACTTCTCCTTTCGGAGCACATCAAACACACATCTCAAATGCATTACATGATCATTAATAGATTTACTATACACCAACACATCATCAAAGTAAACCACCACAAACTTTCCAATATAAGGCTTCATTACATGATTCATTAGCCTCATAAATGTGCTAGGAGCATTGGTAAGGCCGAAGGGCATGACCAGCCACTCATATAGACCGAATTTGGTCTTGAATGCGGTCTTCCACTCATCACCGGGTTGCATGCGAATTTGGTGATAGCCGCTCCTAAGGTCCACTTTAGAAAACAAACAAGATCCGTGGAGCTCATCTAACATATTATCTAGTCTAGGAATTGGATGACGATACCTTATAGTGATTTTGTTGATGGCTCTACAATCGACGCACATGCGCCAAGTTCCGTCCTTCTTTGGTACCAAAAGCACCGGAACAGCACACGGACTCATGCTTTCCTTGATGTATCCCTTGTTGAGAAGCTCCTCAACTTGCCTCTCAAGCTCCTTAGTGTCCATGGGATTGCTCCTATAGGCCGGTTTGTTTGGAAGTTGTGAACCCGGCACCAAATCAATTTGGTGCTCAATTCCCCGAAGTGGGGGCAATCCTTGCGGAAGTTCTTGAGGAAATACATCTTCATACTCCTGCAACGCACAAGAAATCAAAGGGGAAATGGAAGAATTAGTGGGGTTAGTATTAAAACAATGGGCCAACAGTAACATCGGCTTGTTTTCATCATGGTCCACGAAGAGTTCTTTCCTCCTAGCCAACATCACTACGTTTTCCATCTCCTTTGTGGTTGGGACAGATTCGGATGGCCCTACTTCCTCACCTACGGCATCCCCCCCCTTTTCTCCTTTCCCGGTTTCCTTTCCCTTTCCTTTTAACTCTCTCATCTTTTGATGCCACTCATGTACTTGGGAGGGTGAAAGAGGGTGAAGTGTGACCTTTTGGCCATCCTTCTCAAGCGTATACCGGTTGGACCTCCCATCGTGTTTAGTAGACCTATCATATTGCCATGGTCTACCTAACAACAAGTGACATGCTTGCATTGGGATCACGTCACAAAGCACTTCATCGTGGTAGTTTCCTACCTTAAACCGAATCACACATTGCCTTGCGACCCTTAATTCACCACAATCGTTCAACCATTGTAGCTTGTAAGGACTAGTGTGTGGTGTAGTTGGCAGCTTCAAGAAATTTACCATAGCTTGGCTCGCAACATTCGTACAACTACCACTATCAATCACCAAGGTGCACACACTCCCCTTTACAAGACACTTAGTATGGAATAGATTTTCCCTTTGACTCGGGTCACCTATCGCCTTACTAATCATGACACGTCTAACCACAAAGTTAGGAACCACACACTCCCCTTCTTGTGGATAGGCATCTTCACTACCATCTAATTCATCATCATTCGGCCCATTTTCAGCTTCCTCTCCATCTTGAGGCTCGGTCTCATCCTCCCCCCTTTCGGAAACCACCTCCTCACCAAGGTAGTACACTTTCCCTTCTCGTAGGATCACATTGCGCCGGTTAGGACATTCATTGGCCTTATGCCCCCAACCTTGGCACTTGAAGCATTGGAATCCCTTTGGGTTGGGATATTTGTGAGCCTCCGGTTTCGGAGGGAATTTAGGGACTGTTTTGGACTCGTAGTGGACTGTTTTGGACTCGGGCAGCTTCGTAGGGGCGGGTTGGTCCTTGTTTTTGGGCCAACCCGAGGGAGCTTGTACCCTTGCCTTGAAGGATGATCTCTCCTTAAGTTCCCTTTCAATCTCTAGGGCCGCTTGGAATATACCGTCGATGGTTTCAAACCGATGAAGGGTCAAATGAGTGGAGATCTCTTTGTTCAACCCACACTTGAACCGGATGATGTCATGACTGATTTGCTCCCCACGATGATCAAGTTTCAACATGAGTTGTTGGAACTCGTCAAAATAGGCCATCACACTCTTGCCCCCTTGCCGCAAGCCATATAACCTAGCAAGCAACTCATGACGATATCTCTCGGGAAGGTATCGTTGTCTCATCAAATACCTCAACCGAAACCAAGGTGGTGGCTGCCCATCGACTAATTCATTACCAAATCGTTTAACATACTCCCACCAAGTGTTAGCATAGCCCTCGAGGTGAGCTATAGCGTAGCAACTCTTCTTTTCGTCCGAGATGTCATTAACTTGGAAAACTTTGTCACAAGCCGATTCCCAAGTTAAGTAGGCCTCGGGATCACTTTCACCCTTAAAGATGGGTAGGCTCAACTTGATGGTGTTGATGCCTACGTCTCTCTCTTGGTGTCGGTTTCCCCTATCTCCATACCCCCGGTATCTCCTAGGTTCTCCTCGACCCCCTCTTAACTCCTCCTCCCTCATATAAGCATCATCAAAGGCTCCATCTCCTTCATACTCCCCTCTACCGTATCCTTCAAAGTGGGCTGGTCGGCCTTGGCCGTTTTGAGTCGGAGGATTTGGAATTTGCGGTCTTTGGGTTAATGGAGCTTGGAATGGAAGGTTCGGATTTAGTGGAGGTACTTGTCGTCCAAATCCCTCTTGTGGAATTGGAGGGGCTTGGAAATGTAGTGGTCTAGTGGAGTCTCGGTTTGGAGGAAAATAGGTAGTTTGACTTGCGGTATTTAGTGGAGCTTGGGGTGCATTTAGCATTTGGTGGACTGTTTCGGGGGTGATGGTTGCGGAGGAGGTCCTATCATGACCATTGGTAGATACGTGTAGAGGAGTAGAAGGACGAGAGTTCCTTTGACTCTCCACTTGTTCTAATCTCCCACTAATAGTCGACACTTCCCCCTTTATGGCTGCCAAGTCCCCTCTCACGGCCCCAAATTCAGAATTCAACCTTTCAAGTGTCCGGGTAACGGCCTCAAGAGTGACCCTCATAGAATCAAGGGCATTAGTATCCGCATTATGAGACGTAGCTCCTTCCATTGTCAAGATATTATCCACTTTAGTTCACCACAAGTTCGTGTTCCACAAGTGTTGTATAATTGGCTAGTAACCGTGAAATTTTCAAGGTATGAGTGAGCTCTTATCCGGAATGGATTCTTGTTTGAAGACTCAAAGAATTCTTGCCGGACTAGAATCAAAAATCAGCAACTCATTCAAACGAATAAAAGCACTCAAATAATCGTTGACACGAACAAACGGTTCAAGGAACTAGTTGACAACCTAGTAGGAATGTACTAGTTTGTTAATTAGTTCTAGGACCAATTAAGGGAAACCAAGGATCAACAATTTGCAACCAAAGAATACCCTAAGTTGAGCTTATAGTGACGTGGCAGCATGCAATGGCTCCACCCGTTCCTCTTATCCTTTTTTTTTTTTTTTTTTTTTTGTGTTAATATTCACACAACTTGTTATAGTTTGCAAAATGTTTTGGTGGGAAAAAATAAAATCTTGTAGTCTTTCAACCTTTTCAAACTCAAGAAAGTGGTGTTTGGTTGACCAATCCCACAAAACAAGGCTCCTTGAATTAGGGAGAAGTGATTGACAAGACTAGAGGGTGAGGGGTGCAAGTCTTTCACAACAACTTTATAACTTGTCTTACAACTTGAGCACACAACAAGATGAACAAGTTCAAAAGATGAACACCTCAACAAACTTCATCAACTTCTTTAGCACATAACACATAACCACCGATTTTTCTTTTGCTCATCAACAACATACAACCTTCGGCCACTTCAAGTCACTACTCAATGTTCAAGTTTTCAAGCTCAACTTTCGGATCTAGACACCTTAGTGTTGGTGAGAAAGAAACCAACACTAGAAACTCACTAAACAAGCAAAATGACGCCTAGGTCTAGACATGCAACATCATTCTCGGTTTTCAACCTTTAATGGACTGATTTTTCAGAACTTCCCTTTGGTATTGCTTGTTTAGACCGTGAACTAGCCCAAGATGGGTTATGTTGGAACACAACCGGTCTTGCTTTGATACCAAATGATACAAGATCAAACCAACAACACCAAGAGCTACAAGTAGGTTCGGATTTCAGTCCAACAACACAAGAATAACAAGTTCCATTTTCAGTTTTCAGCACACAACAAGAGAGCAAATAGATGAACAAGAATGCTAGTGAATCGAAAGTAGCCCCACACGGCTTCACTAGTCTTTAAAGATAACAAAATTAACAACAACAACAACAACAAGATAAAGAAAAGATAGATAACTTGACATATAACATTCAAGATACTAAGAACCCTAACATCAAGAGAGGACCCTAAGTCTAGAGAATGTAAACACCAAGTTCTTACAAGGACCAAGAGGCACTCAAAGACCCCAAAACCCTTGTTTCTAGCCAAAGATACAACACAAGTATTCCTCTACTTGTGAGATGTTGGAGGCGGCTCCAAGAGTGGAAGAGAGAGAGAAAATGTTGTGATATTTTAGGTTACAAAATCAGATTTCAAAAACTATCTAATAACTCTCTCACATCTTCTATTTATACTACAAAAGGAAAGGGGTAAAATGACTCATCCGCCCTTGCTTCTTGTGCCAACCTTGGAGAGTAGTTTATTACACATTAGGACCCCTCTTCACACATAAAAACGTTTAAGTCCTTGGTTGGTTCAATCACCAACTCACACACGACCATTTGCATGAACAAAGCTTGGAGTTTTTGTAATTCCCGAGCTTGGCTTCGTGTGAAAGGCCGTGTGGCTGTCCTAACCGTATCAATAAGAGCTCACTCATACCTTGAAAATTTCACGGTTACTAGCCAATTATACAACACTTGTGGAACACGAACTTGTGGTGAACTAAAGCGGATAATATCTTGACAATGGAAGGAGCTACGTCTCATAATGCGGATACTAATGCCCTTGATTCTATGAGGGTCACTCTTGAGGCCGTTACCCGGACACTTGAAAGGTTGAATTCTGAATTTGGGGCCGTGAGAGGGGACTTGGCAGCCATAAAGGGGGAAGTGTCGACTATTAGTGGGAGATTAGAACAAGTGGAGAGTCAAAGGAACTCTCGTCCTTCTACTCCTCTACACGTATCTACCAATGGTCATGATAGGACCTCCTCCGCAACCATCACCCCCGAAACAGTCCACCAAATGCTAAATGCACCCCAAGCTCCACTAAATACCGCAAGTCAAACTACCTATTTTCCTCCAAACCGAGACTCCACTAGACCACTACATTTCCAAGCCCCTCCAATTCCACAAGAGGGATTTGGACGACAAGTACCTCCACTAAATCCGAACCTTCCATTCCAAGCTCCATTAACCCAAAGACCGCAAATTCCAAATCCTCCGACTCAAAACGGCCAAGGCCGACCAGCCCACTTTGAAGGATACGGTAGAGGGGAGTATGAAGGAGATGGAGCCTTTGATGATGCTTATATGAGGGAGGATGATACGGGACAAATGGCCATCTTATCTTTTGATGACATTGTTGGAGGCCAACACATAGAGACTCAAGACTTGGTCACCTCGGGAAAACAAGAACATGCATGGAGGACCCGTTTTGAGTGCTACTTAAAGCAATCTCGCGTGTGGAAGATTGCTTGGAGAATTTAAGGTTGAGGACTCACGGTTTTGGACCCTAATTAAGGGTATTTTGGACATTACACATGGTGTATTTACACACCATGGCCGCCCCTCTCATTAAGGGCAAAGTGGTCTTTTGTCTTCTTTGTAATACACTATAAATAGGCCCCCTTAGTCTTATTTTCATTAGTTTTCAGATTTTTGGAGAATGAAGAATTGAAAACATATTCTCTCTCTTTTGAGAGTGTAACACCTTAGTTATAGGACTTGGAAAAGTCATCTTTAGCATAGGGCTTGGAAAAGCCAATATTGATCTTTGTTTGGAAACGGTAGATCTTGAGGCGAGTTCATTCCCTTGGTGGTCACCGTAAGAGTGTGGTGTTGCTATCGTAAGTTCTAAGGGTCCTTAGATTTAATATATCTTTGGGTTCTTGGGTCTTATTGTAGTTTATGTCTCACTATCTATCTCTATGATACGGGACAAATGGCCATCTTATCTTTTGATGACATTGTTGGAGGCCAACACATAGAGACTCAAGACTTGGTCACCTCGGGAAAACAAGAACATGCATGGAGGACCCGTTTTGAGTGCTACTTAAAGCAATCTCGCGTGTGGAAGATTGCTTGGAGAATTTAAGGTTGAGGACTCACGGTTTTGGACCCTAATTAAGGGTATTTTGGACATTACACATGGTGTATTTACACACCATGGCCGCCCCTCTCATTAAGGGCAAAGTGGTCTTTTGTCTTCTTTGTAATACACTATAAATAGGCCCCCTTAGTCTTATTTTCATTAGTTTTCAGATTTTTGGAGAATGAAGAATTGAAAACATATTCTCTCTCTTTTGAGAGTGTAACACCTTAGTTATAGGACTTGGAAAAGTCATCTTTAGCATAGGGCTTGGAAAAGCCAATATTGATCTTTGTTTGGAAACGGTAGATCTTGAGGCGAGTTCATTCCCTTGGTGGTCACCGTAAGAGTGTGGTGTTGCTATCGTAAGTTCTAAGGGTCCTTAGATTTAATATATCTTTGGGTTCTTGGGTCTTATTGTAGTTTATGTCTCACTATCTATCTCTACAATTTCTTGTAGCCGTGTGTTTGTTATTTCTTAATAATATTGTTATTGTTCTTCATGTTCTTCATTCTCGTGTGGTTAATCTAGTGTGTTGTCCGCTGAAAATAGGTGTTAATCACCTCATTACATTGTGTTCTTGTTGTAGATCTTGAATCCGAGAGGGGTCATTCAAAGGGTCCTCGGTTCTCTTGAACTTGTGGACTGTTTTGAGTGTTTGTTTTGTGTTTCCGTTATTTTTCTCGTATCATTTGGTATCAAAGCCATCTTTGATTTTGTTCTAACAAGATCAATCTTGGGCTTGAGACTTGAAAACTACAAAAAAAAAAAAAAGTTGAAATCTGAAAATTTCAGAAAATTGCAATCTGTCCATTGTTGTTGTCTTGGCCGAAATTGTGTTCTTGTGGTGTTCTTGGCCGAGATTTGTTCTTGAGTCTAGGTCTAGGAGTATTTTACTTGTCTTGTGTGTTTGTAGTGTTAGATTTGTTCCTCACTAACACTTTGAGTCGATCCAAACTTGAGCTTGAATTGTTAATATTATTGTTGTGGACAAGTGTGGCCGATTGGATGTTGTTGTTGTTCTAGCCTTGACCGAGTTGAAGGCCTTGTGTTGTGGTGGTGTTGTAGATCTTGAAAGGTTGTTGTTGTATTCTTGTTGTTCATCACACCTTTCACCATTTGTAAAATCGAAAACACAACACAAAGGGTACTTAGTCGATTGTTGTTGCTATCCTTGTGGTCTTAGCCGTGAGATTGTTGACCTTGTTGTGGTGAACTGTTTTGGCCTTGTGGTTTTCATCTTGTTGTTGTTATAAGCTTGGCCACGTGATATTGTTGTTAATTGGTGGATTGAAAACCATTTTGTTGAAGTTGTAGTTGTCTTGGCCAAGTGTTGGAGATATTGTTATTGTGGATTGGAGTTGGCCGTGTGAAAAATTGTTGGTGTTCTTGAAGATTATTGTTGTAGTTCTTGTTGTTGTTGTTGTTGTTATTGATGTTCATCACCACCTTCATATATTGTTGAAGATAAAGTGAATGCTAAATCCAAAAAGTTGAAGGAAAAAGGTGTACTATTTGTTAGTCTTGAAAGACACTACAACCAACAAAGACCTATCAATCAAGTCTCAACCACTTTCCAACACTTTTCCATGATTTACGGATCCATGTTTTAAGGAGAAGTACAATAAAGTCAAGTCTTGAAAACTTGAAATTGAAAAGGGCTCCAAGACTTGTTTGAATTTCCCTCCTTAAACAAATTCCACCAAAGTCCAAATTGAAAAATTGACCAAGACTTGAAATTGGACAACAAAAGTGTGTGGGACCGAAACCAATACGTGACTGCCATGTCATCACTGCTACTGTTCACGCAATATTTCCGAGCTCAAAATTTTAGATTCTTAGTTTCATCTTATTGTTTCATTAGTTTCATGTCTTGATTCTAGAATTAATTAACAACTAGTAATCACCTACTTAGTTGTAGATTAATTATTGAATCCGTTTCTTCGTGTCTTCGTTGTTTGTGTGCTTTTCTCGTTTTCAACTCGTAGTAACTTCTTTGTTTCAAGTTCGTAAGTGAATCTTATTTTCGTGTCTTGAGTCGATCAAACAAGAATCTATTCCGGCCGCCAAGTAGAATTGACATCCTATTGACTACCGGAGTATAAGCAACTTTCAATATTCGCCGCTCCAATTGTGAGAATCACAAAGGTGAGTGTATACGAGTGTTGGTGAGGAGCTTTACTACTAATCTTGTTTGTTCATTTTGTAGGTTTAAAGGGTGATATAAGGGGAACATGTCTTCGATAGCCGGGGATTATTGTGACTACAACATGGGAGACTATGATTGTAGTGAAGGGTTTTATGGCTACGAAGTTGAGGGAGATTGCGGAGGCTATGAAAATAACCATGATCGAGACTTGGGCAGATTTGAAAGTTACTGTTTTGAGGGAGAAAATGAGGTGAATGAAGTGCCTAGTGCTTATGGTGACTTTGGAGATGATGTAGGACCTCGTAATGGATCTTATGATGAAGTTAGGGCATGTGAGGAGTCTTACACTTCTTACTCCGAACCTAGATTGGGTGTTAGGTATAACCCTTTTGTTTGCAAAGCTTATGAGAGCTATGATGAGGGTACACGTGAGGAGTATGAAGATCCATATTCTCCACCTTGTAGTACTTCTTATCAAAGTCGATATAGTGTGAATGGTTATACTAGCTCTAGTGGAGGTTGTCCAATGAGAAGAAGAGGATATGCATCTCCAAAACTAAGGGGTACTCGTATGCCTTACAATGTAGATCCAAGAAGGAGTGTACACTCCGGAAAGGTGACTATTTGTGGGATACCGGGCTGCCTTATGGTGTTGAATGATAGGTACTATGGAAACTACATTTTCCCGTCCATGGTTGATCACTTGGGGTTATTGCGAGAACCTTTACTTGTTCCATACTACTTGGGCGAGTTCAAGGTTACCGAGAGGGTAAAAGTTGTCTTCTCCCAATTTGATTACCATGAGGAGGTGTGGTGCGATGTTTTCTCCTTAACCTACGGTCATATGAGCTTGGGTGCCGATTGGTTTGCACGACATCAAGTTCCTAACGTGAAAAATTGGCCTAATATTGTAAGAGACCGATGGGGAAATTGCCTCGAGACGTACATTCTGCCCGGGCCGCAAAAAGAAGTTCCTACCTACTCCAATTCAAATTATTATGAGAGACAAAAGATTGAGAGGAGTAAGGGAGTGAAAGGTGGTAATCCGAGAGTGGAAAAAGGAGAGGTTGTGTTGAGCGAAGTGAGGGGATTACCACCAAACCGTGCTAACATTGGTTGTCCTTCCATTTCTAAGGACATTTGTGTAGGTACCAACATGGCAAGCGAAGGCGAACAATGCCAAAAGGAAGTTGCTGCCCAAGCTTGTGGAGGACCTTCACCTCACGGCAAGGAAGAGTCTACTCAAGATCTTAAAGGTAAAATAGCTAACTCTTACACTTTAGTGCATGTGAATGACAATTGTGTGGCTAGTAAGCCATTGAGTGTGAGTAGTAGCTTACTTATTTATGAGTCTAATGATTCCTTGCCTCTTGTTGATGATGTACATATTGAGAGTTTGGATACACTAGTTGATCCTATTGATGACGAAATTGACTCTTCTTGTAAGATCAATTTATGCCCACCTAGTGTTGAAGCTTATATGTTGAACGGAAGTACATCGTCTTGTGTAATTGGTGTTGATCAACTTGTTGGTGAAAATTGTTCCCCACTTGAGTATGTGTGTGATGTGCTTAATAGGACTCAAGTGAGTGAAGTATTTAAAAATGTTGGTCAACAAAGTGGGGGTGAACCCGAGATCTCTTCTTGGGGTAATCTTGTGTTTGGAACATCCTTGAAACTTGATATTGATCATTTAGAGTGCGAGGAACTTGCTTATTCCAAATCTGTCCGTGAGGTAGATCACACTCTCTTTAGGTGTAATGTCTTGTTTGAAGATGATTTAAACACTTCTAATGAACCTAGTGGTGAAAATGACGGTATAGCTTGCCTTGGAAGCTATAGCCTATATGCTAACCCACTATGGTGTGACAACATTCCTCCTAAAGAGGGAAATCTCTTCTTGGAAGATGAGAGTACTCTTAAGGGTAAGGAATGTGTAGTTGCGGAAGCTACTCCTTCTTCTACTTTGTGTGATTTCTTTGTTGAGAGTACTCATAGTGATTATTGGGAAACTAGTAGTGAGTACACACATGAGAGCACCTTAGTAGAAGTCGATTTGAGTGATACCTTTCTCTACTCTCTATTTGATTTGGATGATATGTATGTTATTGTAGAGAGTATGTCATTTAGTTTAGGTGTAGACCACGGGAAAGGGAAATGTTGTCGAGACCCGTGTCTATGGCCACTTTTCCCATTTGACCCCGGTGCCAAATTTAGAAATGGTGATGTTGGTGCACCAAACTTGTTGCTTGGTCAACATGACAAGCAAAGTGTTACTTTTGATGTATCCTATAACCAAATCCTTTGCACATCTTTTATTGAGTTTTTAATATTCATTTCAAAGGATTCTTGGTTATATTGCAAATATGTGCAACCTTGGCATGTTGAGATGATTTGTAATGCTAACCCTAACCCTCATGCCATGAGGAATTTGTATTTGTTTGTCCTCTCTTCGGTTTTGCAAGGTTTGGATTCGAGGTCGAATCCTTTTCAAGAAGGGGAGGATGATACGGGACAAATGGCCATCTTATCTTTTGATGACATTGTTGGAGGCCAACACATAGAGACTCAAGACTTGGTCACCTCGGGAAAACAAGAACATGCATGGAGGACCCGTTTTGAGTGCTACTTAAAGCAATCTCGCGTGTGGAAGATTGCTTGGAGAATTTAAGGTTGAGGACTCACGGTTTTGGACCCTAATTAAGGGTATTTTGGACATTACACATGGTGTATTTACACACCATGGCCGCCCCTCTCATTAAGGGCAAAGTGGTCTTTTGTCTTCTTTGTAATACACTATAAATAGGCCCCCTTAGTCTTATTTTCATTAGTTTTCAGATTTTTGGAGAATGAAGAATTGAAAACATATTCTCTCTCTTTTGAGAGTGTAACACCTTAGTTATAGGACTTGGAAAAGTCATCTTTAGCATAGGGCTTGGAAAAGCCAATATTGATCTTTGTTTGGAAACGGTAGATCTTGAGGCGAGTTCATTCCCTTGGTGGTCACCGTAAGAGTGTGGTGTTGCTATCGTAAGTTCTAAGGGTCCTTAGATTTAATATATCTTTGGGTTCTTGGGTCTTATTGTAGTTTATGTCTCACTATCTATCTCTACAATTTCTTGTAGCCGTGTGTTTGTTATTTCTTAATAATATTGTTATTGTTCTTCATGTTCTTCATTCTCGTGTGGTTAATCTAGTGTGTTGTCCGCTGAAAATAGGTGTTAATCACCTCATTACATTGTGTTCTTGTTGTAGATCTTGAATCCGAGAGGGGTCATTCAAAGGGTCCTCGGTTCTCTTGAACTTGTGGACTGTTTTGAGTGTTTGTTTTGTGTTTCCGTTATTTTTCTCGTATCAGAGGAGGAGTTAAGAGGGGGTCGAGGAGAACCTAGGAGATACCGGGGGTATGGAGATAGGGGAAACCGACACCAAGAGAGAGACGTAGGCATCAACACCATCAAGTTGAGCCTACCCATCTTTAAGGGTGAAAGTGATCCCGAGGCCTACTTAACTTGGGAATCGGCTTGTGACAAAGTTTTCCAAGTTAATGACATCTCGGACGAAAAGAAGAGTTGCTACGCTATAGCTCACCTCGAGGGCTATGCTAACACTTGGTGGGAGTATGTTAAACGATTTAGTAATGAATTAGTCGATGGGCAGCCACCACCTTGGTTTCGGTTGAGGTATTTGATGAGACAACGATACCTTCCCGAGAGATATCGTCATGAGTTGCTTGCTAGGTTATATGGCTTGCGGCAAGGGGGCAAGAGTGTGATGGCCTATTTTGACGAGTTCCAACAACTCATGTTGAAACTTGATCATCGTGGGGAGCAAATCAGTCATGACATCATCCGGTTCAAGTGTGGGTTGAACAAAGAGATCTCCACTCATTTGACCCTTCATCGGTTTGAAACCATCGACGGTATATTCCAAGCGGCCCTAGAGATTGAAAGGGAACTTAAGGAGAGATCATCCTTCAAGGCAAGGGTACAAGCTCCCTCGGGTTGGCCCAAAAACAAGGACCAACCCGCCCCTACGAAGCTGCCCGAGTCCAAAACAGTCCACTACGAGTCCAAAACAGTCCCTAAATTCCCTCCGAAACCGGAGGCTCACAAATATCCCAACCCAAAGGGATTCCAATGCTTCAAGTGCCAAGGTTGGGGGCATAAGGCCAATGAATGTCCGAACCGGCGCAATGTGATCCTACGAGAAGGGAAAGTGTACTACCTTGGTGAGGAGGTGGTTTCCGAAAGGGGGGAGGATGAGGCCGAGCCTCAAGATGGAGAGGAAGCTGAAAATGGGCCGAATGATGATGAATTAGATGGTAGTGAAGATGCCTATCCACAAGAAGGGGAGTGTGTGGTTCCTAACTTTGTGGTTAGACGTGTCATGATTAGTAAGGCGATAGATGACCCGAGTCAAAGGGAAAATCTATTCCATACTAAGTGTCTTGTAAAGGGGAGTGTGTGCACCTTGGTGATTGATAGTGGTAGTTGTACGAATGTTGCGAGCCAAGCTATGGTAAATTTCTTGAAGCTGCCAACTACACCACACACTAGTCCTTACAAGCTACAATGGTTGAACGATTGTGGTGAATTAAGGGTCGCAAGGCAATGTGTGATTCGGTTTAAGGTAGGAAACTACCACGATGAAGTGCTTTGTGACGTGATCCCAATGCAAGCATGTCACTTGTTGTTAGGTAGACCATGGCAATATGATAGGTCTACTAAACACGATGGGAGGTCCAACCGGTATACGCTTGAGAAGGATGGCCGAAAGGTCACACTTCACCCTCTTTCACCCTCCCAAGTACATGAGTGGCATCAAAAGATGAGAGAGTTAAAAGGAAAGGGAAAGGAAACCGGGAAAGGAGAAAAGGGGGGGGATGCCGTAGGTGAGGAAGTAGGGCCATCCGAATCTGTCCCAACCACAAAGGAGATGGAAAACGTAGTGATGTTGGCTAGGAGGAAAGAACTCTTCGTGGACCATGATGAAAACAAGCCGATGTTACTATTGGCCCATTGTTTTAATACTAACCCCACTAATTCTTCCATTTCCCCTTTGATTTCTTGTGCGTTGCAGGAGTATGAAGATGTATTTCCTCAAGAACTTCCGCAAGGATTGCCCCCACTTCGGGGAATTGAGCACCAAATTGATTTGGTGCCGGGTTCACAACTTCCAAACAAACCTGCCTATAGGAGCAATCCCATGGACACTAAGGAGCTTGAGAGGCAAGTTGAGGAGCTTCTCAACAAGGGATACATCAAGGAAAGCATGAGTCCGTGTGCTGTTCCGGTGCTTTTGGTACCAAAGAAGGACGGAACTTGGCGCATGTGCGTCGATTGTAGAGCCATCAACAAAATCACTATAAGGTATCGTCATCCAATTCCTAGACTAGATGATATGTTAGATGAGCTCCACGGATCTTGTTTGTTTTCTAAAGTGGACCTTAGGAGCGGCTATCACCAAATTCACATGCAACCCGGTGATGAGTGGAAGACCGCATTCAAGACCAAATTCGGTCTATATGAGTGGCTGGTCATGCCCTTCGGCCTTACCAATGCTCCTAGCACATTTATGAGGCTAATGAATCATGTAATGAAGCCTTATATTGGAAAGTTTGTGGTGGTTTACTTTGATGATGTGTTGGTGTATAGTAAATCTATTAATGATCATGTAATGCATTTGAGATGTGTGTTTGATGTGCTCCGAAAGGAGAAGCTGTATGCCAACATGGAGAAGTGTTCTTTTGGTGTTGATAAAGTTATATTCTTGGGTTTTTTCGTGAGCTCACGGGGTGTGGAAGTGGACGATTCCAAGATAGACTCTATCCGAAGTTGGCCGACCCCTAAAACTATTGGAGAAATCCGAAGTTTCCACGGGTTGGTAAGCTTTTATAGGAGGTTTGTCAAAGGATTTAGTTCCATAGCAGCCCCCTTGACCGAGGTAATTAGAAAGGACGGACCCTTTAAATGGGGTGATGAGCAAGCTAGGGCTTTTGAGGCCTTGAAAGCTACGCTCATCTCGGCGCCTTTATTGCAATTGCCCGATTTTGATAAGATGTTTGAAATAGAGTGTGATGCTAGTAAAGTTGGTATCGGGGCTGTTTTGATGCAAGAAGGTAAGCCCGTTGCTTATTTCAGTGAAAAGCTCAAAGGGGCAACTCTTAATTACTCAACTTATGATTTGGAGTTGTACGCCCTTGTTAGAGCTTTGGGAAATTGGCAACATTATTTGTGGCCTAAGGAGTTTGTGATACGAACGGATCATGAGTCGTTGAAACACCTTAAGAGCCAAGACAAGTTGAATAGGCGTCATGCTAAGTGGATTGAGTTCATCGAGACTTTCCCTTATGTAATTCATTACAAAAGGGGAAAGGAAAATGTTGTTGCCGATGCCTTGTCTAGGAAGCATGTGCTTGTTGCTACCTTGTCTTCGAAATTGATGGGTTTTGAGAGCTTGCGGTTGTTGTATCCCGAGGATCCTACCTTTGCTCCTATTTTTAGGGAATGCGAAGAGTGGGGAAGGGACCGTTGGCTCAAGGAGAATAACCATTCCTCCTACTCTCGGTTCGATGGGTATTTGTTCAAAGGGAGGAGGTTGTGTGTTCCTTCTAGTTCTTGGAGGGAATTATTTGTAAGGGAGGCCCATGACGGAGGCCTCATGGGTCACTTTGGGGTAGACAAGACCCTCGGAATCTTAGAGGAGAACTTCTATTGGCCCAAAATGCGCAAAGACGTCACTAAAATTTGTAGTCAATGCGTGGCCTGCCGGAGTGCGAAATCTCGTCTCTTACCCCAAGGATTATACACCCCACTCCCTACTCCCCTTAGGCCTTGGTTGGACATCTCGATGGATTTTGTTTTGGGGCTGCCAAGGACTAGAAAGGGCCGAGATAGCATTTTTGTTATTGTTGATAGATTCTCTAAAATGGCTCATTTTATTCCATGTACTAAAACCGAGGATGCTAGTAGTGTAGCTTCATTATTTGTTGAACATGTTGTCAAGCTTCACGGGGTACCGAGGACTATTGTGAGCGATAGGGACTCCAAGTTCCTAAGTCTCTTTTGGAAGTCCATGTGGGGTAGGCTTGGAACGAAGTTACTTTTCTCCACGTCTTGCCACCCACAAACCGATGGCCAAACGGAGGTAGTAAATAGAACCTTAGGGTCTATGCTACGTTCTATGGTTAAAGGTAAACTGACTTCATGGGAAGATCACCTACCCTTAGTGGAATTTGCCTACAACCGGGTAATACATTCGAGCACGGGAATGACTCCCTTTGAATGTGTTTACGGCCTGAATCCCCTTACCCCTTTAGATCTCACTCCTTTGTCTAGTGATCTCATGACCAGCTTAGATGGAAACAAAAGAGCCGAGGCAATGAAGAAAATGCATGAGACGGTGCGGATCAAGCTTGAAAAGAAGAATCAAGAGATTGCCAAAAGGGCAAACAAAGGGAGAAGAAGGCTTGTGCTTGAACCCGGAGATTGGGTGTGGGTGCATCTTCGAAAAGACCGGTTTCCAGCTCATAGGAAGTCCAAATTGCTGCCAAGGGGTGATGGTCCTTTCCAAGTACTTGAGAGGATCAATGACAACGCCTACAAGATTGACCTTCCACCGGAATATCAAGTGCACAACACTTTCAACGTTGGTGATCTCTCCCTCGTGGATGCGGTTGAAGATGACCAAATGCTGAATTTGAGGCCAAATTCCTCTCAAGATGGAGAGGATGATACGGTTAGGACAGCCACACGGCCTTTCACACGAAGCCAAGCTCGGGAATTACAAAAACTCCAAGCTTTGTTCATGCAAATGGCCGCGTGTGAGTTGGTGATTGAACCAACCAAGGACTTAAACGTTTTTATGTGTGAAGAGGGGTCCTAATGTGTAATAAACTACTCTCCAAGGTTGGCACAAGAAGCAAGGGCGGATGAGTCATTTTACCCCTTTCCTTTTGTAGTATAAATAGAAGATGTGAGAGAGTTATTAGATAGTTTTTGAAATCTGATTTTTGTAACCTAAAATATCACAACATTTCCTCTCTCTTCCACTCTTGGAGCCGCCTCCAACATCTCACAAGTAGAGGAATACTTGTGTTGTATCTTTGGCTAGAAACAAGGGTTTTGAGGTCTTTGAGTGCCTCTTGGTCCTTGTAAGAACTTGGTGTTTACATTCTCTAGACTTAGGGTCCTCTCTTGATGTTAGGGTTCTTAGTATCTTGAATGTTATATGTCAAGTTATCTATCTTTTCTTTATCTTGTTGTTGTTGTTGTTGTTAATTTTGTTATCTTTAAAGACTAGTGAAGCCGTGTGGGGCTATTTTCGATTCACTAGCATTCTTGTTCATCTATTTGCTCTCTTGTTGTGTGCTGAAAACTGAAAATTGAACTTGTTATTCTTGTGTTGTTGGACTGAAATCCGAACCTACTTGTAGCTCTTGGTGTTGTTGGTTTGATCTCGTATCAACTCACCTACTAGATTAAATAATTCAAGCAAGCACCTCAATATTTTGCTCCATTTTCAGCTCCTAATCCCTTTAATCTAACCTTCAACTTATACACACTTGGTCACTTTAAACTTTAGATTCAAATACTAGCTTACGATTCCAAGTTTAAATAGTTATGTTAACGTTAACTTAGTTGCATCATATTAAACTGTACGGGCAGCATCTATAATTCCATCTATACCATTAATACTTGCATAACAATTCTCATACGTTATATATATCAAAAGGATATACCAAGTTCCATATAATTAGAACAAGTACAAGCAAAATACGGGATGTTACATATGTGTTGTTTTCTCTTTGTTTGGTTGCTGGAATTTGCATCTTAGTAGCCAATTTCGTGTGTTTGGTAGTCTTTAGGCTATCATATACCAAGTTACATATAAATAGAAAAGTACATACAACGTACGGGGTGTCACATCCTCCCCTCCTTAGAAACATTCATCCTTGAATGTTAGCATAACTATCCAACCAAAACAAGTTGAAGCCTAAGTTTATCCCTATTATCACATTACTTATATATTATATTTACTTGTTATTGCTCCAATTCAGTATCTTGGACTATTTCTTCGTATTTGAACAAATAGGGGTACTTAGATTTCATCGCTTCTTCAGCTTCCCATGTTATCTCCTCTACTTGTTGGTTTCTCTAAATCACTTTTACAGAAGCTATTTCCTTATTCCTCAACTTCTTAACTTATCGATCTAGAATAGCAATAGGTATTTCTTCATAGGTGAGATCTTTCATAACTTGTACATCTTCAGTGGGAGTAATAGAGACGGGTCTCTGATGCACTTTCGAAGCATTGAGACGTGAAATACTGGATGAACTATTGAGAGCTCTTGGGGTAGCTCTCATAACCCCTTTCAATGGTGACACCTTTAAGAATACCCGATTACCTATAGCAAACTCTAGCCCCCTTTTTCTAACATCTGCATATGAGTTGTGTCAACTTTAAGCTGTCTCTAGCCATTGTTGGATCACTTTAACCTTTTCCGTAGCTTGATGAATAAGATCTATCCCGAACATGACAGTTTCACCCACTTCAAACCATCCAATTGGTGATCTACACTTTCTCCCATACAAAGACTCATACGATGCCATTTTGATACTTAAATGATAGCTATTGTTGTAGGTGAACTCGATGAGAGGTAAATGATCATCCCAACTACCTTTAAAGTCCAATACACAATCTCATAGCATATCTTCAAGTGTTTGAATGATACATTCCGCTTGTCCATCTATTTGAGGATGGAAAGCTGTACTTAAATTAACTTGTGTTCCCAAATTTCTCTGAAAAGACTTCCAAAAATTTGTAGTAAATTAAGCTCCCCTATCTGATATAATAGAGATTGGCACTCCGTGTGATACACTACTAACTTGGAGCATATCAAATCTGCCACAAAATCAGTCCAAACACACTACAATTCCGAGAGCTTGAAGATAACAACTCCAATATGTGAAGACAACAACAATCACGAAATTTTGAAGGAATACCAACACCAAAACAGTAGCTACACAAGGAGAACTAGAAGATAACAATAACATTAAACAATGGTTCAACAACACAAGATGATAGATTACAAAGAGTACAATGTTAACAACAAGAGCAACAAATGGTAGTAACTATAGTGAATCGAAAATCAGCCCCACATGGCTTCACTAAGTTACTACAAAGTTTCAAGAGTACAAAATGAAAGATAGTAACTTGACACAAAGATATCTTAGAATCTATGAACCCTAACTTGAAGATAGGACCCTAAGACCAAAAGATTTCAGTACCAAGTTCTTACTTAGACCAAGAGGAACTCATGAACCTCAAGATCTCAAGTTTCTAGCCAAGAAACAACACAAGTGTAACTACACTTGTTGGACAGATTTCAGGTTCTACTCTCAAGAACAAGAGAGAGAGAAATATTCAATGTTACAAGACTTGTTGTTGTGAAATATGAAGAATGAACTAAGTGCTGAAAATAACCCTAATAGCATCTATTTATATTACACACAAAATGAAGGACAAATGACCTTCCTACCCTTCAGTCATGGTGTGCCCTTGGAGTGTAATTTATTATACTTCAAGGCTCATTTTCACACTTAAAAACGATGAAGCTCTTTGGCGGATCAAGTACCAACTCACACGCAGCCATTTGCATGAACATGGCTTGTAGTTTTTGTAACACCCGAGCTTGGCTTCGTGTGAATGGTCGAGAATGTATTGGACAACTTTGTACACCTGTATCATCCTCTCCATCTTGAGAGAAATTTGACCTCAAATTCAGCATTTGGTCATCCTCAACCGCATCCACTAGAGAAAGATCACACACGTTGAAAGTGTTATGCACTTGGTATTCCGGGGGAAGGTCAATCTTGTAGGCATTATCATTGATCCGTTCAAGTACTTGGAATGGACCATCATCTCTTGGCATCAATTTGGACTTTCTTTGAGATGGAAACCTATCCTTTCTAAGGTGAACCCACACCCAATCTCCCGGTTCAAGAATGAGTTTCTTTCTCCCCTTGTTTACTCTCCTTGCAATGTGTTAATTTTTCTTCTCAAGTCGAAACGGTACCTTCTCATGTAACTTCTTCATCGAATCTGCCCGCTTGCTTCCATCTAAGCTAATCATAACATCACTAGGCAAAGGAGTTAAATCCAAAGGGGTAAGGGGGTTGAGGCCATAGATGCACTCAAAGGGAGTTATTCCCGTACTTCAGTGTATGACACGGTTATATGCAAACTCAATCAATGGTAGGTGTTCCTCCCAAGAAGTTAATTTTTCTTTTACCATGGAACGTAGCATAGCACCCAAAGTCCTATTTACTACTCACGTTTGACCATCAGTTTGTGGGTGACAAGATGTAGAGAATAACAACTTGGTTCCAAGCCTACCCCATATGGATTTCCCAAAGTGACTTAGGAACTTAGAGTCCCTATCACTCACAATGGTCCTCGGAACACCATGCAACTTGACAATATTATCAACAAACAAAGAGGCCACACTAGGTGCATCATCACATTTAAAGCATGGATAAACTCTTAGAAAACCGATCGACCACAACAAAGATACTGTCCCGACCTCATCTAGTCCTAGGCAACCCTAACACAAAATCCATAGATATGTCAAGCCAAGGGCGTAAAGGAGTGGGCAACGGGGTGTACAACCCATGAGGTAGGAGCCGCGATTTGGCTCCTTTGCAATCTATGCATTGGCCACAAATCTTGTGCATTTTTGGCCAATAGAATTGCTCCTCCAATATTCCAAGGGTCTTTTCGATCCTAAAGTGACCCATTAGACCGCCATTGTGTGCTTCCCTCACAAATAACTCTCTCCAAGAACTGGAGGGTACACATAATCGTCTACCTTTAAACAAGTATCCATTAAACTTGGCATAGGGATTTGAACCCCTAGATGAATCCCACTTGTCCCTACCCATTTCTTCGCATTCCCCAAAGATAGGAGCAAAGTAAGGGTCCTCGGGATACAATTCTTTCAAACTCTCAAAACCCATTAATTTTGAAGATAATGTTGACACAAGAACATGTTTTCTAGACAAAGCATCGGCTACTACGTTGTCCTTACCCTTTTTGTATTGAATAACATAAGGGAAGGTTTCAAGAAACTCAATCCATTTTGCATGCCGCTTGTTAAGCTTGTCTTATGCCCGAAGATGCTTCAAGGATTCATGGTCCGTTCAGATCACGAACTCCTTGGGCCACAAATAGTGCTGCCAAGTGGCCAAATCTCAAATCAAGGCATACAACTCTAGATCGTACGTGGAGTAGTTTAGAGTTGCTCCTTTGAACTTTTCACTAAAATAAGCAATGGGTTTTAAATCTTGCATCAAAACAGCCCCTATGCCCACTTTACTAGCATCGCACTCAACTTCGAATGTCTTATCAAAGTTGGCCAATTGTAATAAAGGCGCGGAAACGAGCACAACTTTTAAGGTTTCAAAAGCCTTAGCTTTCTCTTCACCCCACTTGAAGGATTGGTCTTTTCAAATGATCGAGGTCAAAGGAGCGGCTATGGTGCTGAATCCTTTGACAAACCTTCTATAAAAACTAGCTAACCCATGGAAGCTTCTTACTTCACTAATGGTTTGCGGGGTTGGCCAATTTTTGATAGCATCTATCTTGGATTCATCCACTTTGACCCCTCTTGAACTAACAACAAAACCCAAGAAAACAACTTCATTAACACCAAATGAGCACTTCTCCAGATTTGCATACAACCTTTCCTTTCTAAGGACATCAAACACACATTGTAAATGTATCACATGCTCGTCAATTGACTTACTATAGACCAAGACATCATCAAGGTAAACAACAACAAACTTTCCAATAAATGGCTTCATCACATGATTCATTAGCCTCATGAAAGTACTTGGAGCATTTGTTAGGCCGAATGGCATAACCATCCATTCATAGAGACCAAATTTAGTCTTGAAGGCGGTTTTCCATTCATCACCGGGTTGCATTCTTATTTGGTGATAGCCATTCCTTAAATCAATCTTGGAAAATAAACACAAACCATTCAATTCATCAAGTATATCATCTAACCTAGGGAAAGGGTAACGATATTTTACCGTAATCTTATTGATGGCTCAGCAGTCCACACACATATGCCATGTTCCGTCTTTCTTAGGCACTAGTAGCATCGGAACCGCGCACGGACTCATGCTCTCCTTGATATACCCTTTGTTGAGGAGTTCCTCAACTTGACGCTGCAATTCTTTGGTGTCCATAGGGTTGCTTCTGAAAGCTGGCTTATTTGGCAATTGTGAGCCCGATACAAAGACAATTTGATGCTCAATTCCCCGAAGCGGGGGCAATCCTTGCGGAAGTTCTTTGGGAAATACATCTTCATAATCCTGCAACACACAAGAAATCAAAGGAGAAATAGAAGAATTAGTGGGGTTAGTATTAAAACAATGAGCCAAAAGAAGCATAGGCATGTCCACATCATAATCCAGGAAGAGTTCCTTCTTTCTAGCCAACATCACCATGTTTTCTTGCCCATTTGATGTTGAGGCAGTCCCGGAAATCCCTACTGCCCCACCCACGGTTTTCCCCTCCTTTTCACCATTTTCGGGTTTCTTTCCCTTCTCCTTAAACTCCCTCATCTTTTGATGTAATTCATTCACTTGTGATGGCAAAAGAGGATAAAAAGTGACCTTTCGATCATCCTTCTCAAGTGAATATCAGTTGGTCCTCCTATCATGTTTGGTAGACCTATCATATTGCCAAGGTCTACCTAACAACAAATAACATGCTTGCATTGGTATCACATCACAAAGCACTTCGTCTTGGTAGTTCCCTACCTTAAACCGTATCACACATTGCCTCATGACCTTCAATTCACCGCATTCGTTCAACCATTGCAACTTGTAAGGGCTAGTATGAAGTGTAGTTTGTAATTTCAGAAAGTTCACCATAGCGACACTAACGACATTCGCACAACTACCACTATCAATCACCAAAGTGCACACATTCCCCTTTACAAGGCATTTAGTATGGAATAGATTTTCCCTTTGGCTAGGGTCGTCTATTGCCTTACTAATCATAGCGCATCTAACTACAAAGTTTGGAACAACACACTCCCCTTCTTGTGGGTAAAATAACTTCACCATCATCATCATCATCAAGTGGCCTATTTCCAGTTTTCTCTCCATCTTGAGGCTCGGCCTCATCCTCCTCTTTTTCAAGACCCACCTCCTCACCAAGGTAATACAATCTCCCTTCCCGTAGTATCACGTTGCATCGATTTGGACATTCATTGGATTTATGTCCCCAACCTTGGAACTTGAAACATTGGAATCCTTTTGGGTTTCGATACTTGTGAAATTCTTGTTTTAGAGGAATTTTGTGGACTGTTTTGGGCTCGGGCAGCCTTGTAGTGGCGGTTTGGTCCTGGTTTTTGGGCCAACCCGAAGAGGATCACCACGTCCTTGCTTCTAGGCCAACCCGAGGTGGATTGTCCCCTTGCCTTGAGAGACGACCTCTCTTTAAGCTCCCTTTCAATCTCAAGAGCCGCTTGGAAAATACCTTCAACGGTATCAAATTTGTGAAGTGTCAAATGAGTGGAGATCTCTTTGTTCAACCCACACTTGAATTGGATGATGTCATGACTGTCACGCCTCAAACCCTATTGGGGCGGACAGGCACTCGTAGCCGTAAAGGCCAGAGAGAACCAATTCCAAGAACTTGTACTTCCCATGCATGTAACTATAACAACTAAAGGTTCTGACAAACATGATATTATACAATACATGGCCGTTGGGCCCACCAAATCTAAAGAAAAAACACTACCATAACTTTACATTAGTCTACAAAGCCTCATGAAGATACATATACTTAGTTAGGATCGAGATAAACCCCCGCCCTACTCTTGACTTACTGTACAATACCAAAATATATGGAACAGACTCGGAAAGCCCCGAATCAACCTGGAGCTTACCCATAGTCCCTGAAAAGCCTGCTGCGTTCCTACTAGTGAGTTGTATGAGCTGAAGTGCCAGTGCCTGCAGCATGGAATACAGGTCCCCCGTGAGGGACGTTAGTACGAAAATATGTACTAAATATGTAAGGCAGAAGGTAACAACACACTTGATACAAAAACTCAATAGAAATCTGATACAAGTGTATAAGTAGTACTAGTAGACCACTTTTATAAATACTTATGGGACAAGGTACATTACATTCTTTCTTCGTTTTACCTTCTTACTTCATAATCTTTGTAAGACATATAATGCAAACGACCAGCTGATCAGTGGTAAATAGATAAATTAGGATCGGCCCATGCTAGGCTTACGCCCCTGAGCTGCCACCTACATATAAAGATTGGGATCGGCCCATGCTAGGCTTATGCCCCTGAGCTGCCACCCACAAATAAAGGTATCGAGATCGACCCATGCTAGGCAAATGCCCCTAAGCTGCCACTCGTCATTTTACAGATTTGCATTACTTAGTTTATTTAACCTTTGAGATTGTTACTTTGGTGGTCATCACATTATGGTACCTTGAACCAGTAATACACTAATAAGAGACATGTAAATAGACACTTAATGCAACAACAATGAGGTAGGGAGCTGTTGGCACACAAATAAAGTGTTTAGGAGCTAAAATAACACATGGGTCTTATTTGAACAAACGGAGAACTCCTGAAATTTTCTAGTGAAGATAGACACACAGATTTAATAATAAGCACGCATTGAGGTGTTCTAAGGCGTTAGAGAGTGGGAACAAGGTCATTGGATACATGGAGTGTAATGTGCTGTCATTATCTATCACTTTATTATAGGATAACCTCGGAAACTTTCTTGATGGAACAATTGTACGATTTTATGCCAAAGAGTGTGAAATAGAGTATGCCTTACATACCTGGTTATTTGACTCATAAACTAACCCGACTTGACTTCCCGCCTTTTAGATTACTTATCTACAATAGAATATATGGTAAACTAGTATTAGTAATCAATCAACACATTTGAGATACTTAATTTCACCCAAAACAGTAACCGGGCTGTAACATCCCATATCTTGCTTGTACTTATTCTAATTATATGGAACAGTATGGTCATATGGTATAGGTAACAGATGAGATTTGTTATGCAATTATTAATGGTGTAGATGGAATTATAGAGGTTGCCCGTATAGTTTAATGTGATGCGACTAAGTTAACGTTAAGATAACTATTTAAACTTGGAATCGTAAGCTAGTATTTGAATCTAAAGTTTAAAGTGACCAAGTGTGTATAAGTTGAAGGTTAGATTAAAGGGATTAGGAGCTGAAAATGGAGCAAAATATTGAGGTGCTTGCTTGACTTATTTAAGCTAGTAGGTGAGTCATGGCTATGGATCAGATTTGGGTCTATGCTAATATACTCATTTGGGTCAAATTGAACAAAAGAGAAAGAAAATGGCTAAGTGTCCCAACACACCAATCTGCCACAAAAAAGGAGTATATTTCAGCAAATCTCTCTACTCTCTAAAAAAAAACAAGAGCAGCAACCCTATTTTTCCTTCTAGGGTTCTTGAAGAAACCCTCCCCCTTTGCAGCCCAAGGTAAGTGAAAAACACTTAAGGTTTTGTTTAATTATCTCATGGGAGATTAGGGAAACAAGTTATAAGTGTTTGACTATAAGTATATGGCTGATTATAGAACAAGCTGTTTGTTCACGTTTCCTTGTTATTGAGGAACTTTTTTTCTTCTTCTTTGGTTTAAGTGTGAAGGAAAGTTCAAGCTCTTGAAGAGTTCAATTAAAAGAATAAGTTGCTGAATTGAGGTAAGGTGACTATCCCATTTTGTTTTTCTTATATATGAATTTGAGAAGGGATTATGGATGTCTTGTTATTGAGAACTCAAGAGATGATGAGTTCAATAACTGATTGCTACAATAAAAGGGGTTTGGGACTGTTTTGTGGACTGTTTTGTATGTATATTTTATGGGCTTCCAGGTTGAAGTTGGATAAAGGTGTGATGAGTTTGTAATGAATTATAGAAGAAAGATGTGGTGATACACCACCGAACTAATGCTTGCTGCCCAATCTATTTTGCGTATTGTTTGGAATGTGTAATGAAGTCGAGGTGGTTTTGGTGAACCTTATAAGAACCTATATGGTATGTGGGTGTAATTGGAGGAAAAAAAGGGTTAAAATAACACCCTTGTTTAATAGATTAATAGTTGCTGCCCGGTTACTGTTTTGGGTGAAATTAATTATCTCAAATATGTTGATTAGTTACAAATACTAGTTTACCATATATTCTATTGTAGATAAGTAATCTAAAAGGCGGGAAGTCAAGTCGGGTTAGTTTCGGAGTCAAATAACCAGGTATGTAAGGCATACTCTATTTCACACTCTTGGCATGAAATCGTACAATTGTTCAATCAAGCAAGTTTCCGAGATTACCCTATAACAAAGTGATAGATAATGGCAGCACATTACACTCCATGTATCCAATGACCTTGTTCCCATTCTCTAACGCATTAGAACACCTCAATACGTGCTTATTATTAAATATGCGCGTCTATCTTCACTAGAAAATTTCAGGAGTTCTCCGTTTGTTCAAATAATACCCATGTGTTATTTCAGCTCCTAAACACTTTATTTGTGTGCCAACAGCTCCCTACCTCATTGTTGTTGCATTAAGTTACATGTCTCTTATTAGCGTATTACTGGTTCAAGGTACCATAATGTGATGACCACCAAGGTAACAATCTCAAAGGCTAATAAACTAAGTATTGCAAATCTGTAAAATGACGAGTGGCAGCTCAGGGGCATTTGCCTAGCATGGGCCGATCTCGATACCTTTATTTGTGGGTGGAAGCTCAGGGGCATAAGCCTAGCATGGGCCGATCCCAATCTTTATATGTAGGTGGCAGCTCAGGGGCGTAAGCCTAGCATGGGTCGATCCTAATTTATCTATTTACCACTGATCAGCTGGTCGTTTGCATTATATGGCTTACAAAGATTATGAAGTAAGAAGGTAAAGCGAAGAAAGAATGTAATGTACATTGTCCCACAAGTATTTATAAAGGTGGTCTACTAGTACTACTTATACACTTGTATCAGATTTCTATTGAGCTTTTGTATCAAGTGTGTTGCTACTTTCTGCCTTACATATTCAGTACATATTTTCGTACTAACGTCCCTCACGGGGGACCTGCATTTCATGCTGCAGGCAGAGGCACTTCAGCTCATACAACTCACTAGTAGGAGCTCAGGCTTTTCAGGGACTATTGGTGAGCTCCAGGTTGATTCCGGTCTTTCTGAGTCTGTTCCATATATTTTGGTATTGAACAGTAAGTCAAGAGTAGGGCGGGGGTTTCTCTCGACCCTAACTAAGTCTATGTATCTTTTAGAGGCTTTGTAGACTAATGTGAAGTTATGGTAGTGTCCTGATTTTAGACATGGTGGCCCCATCGGCCAAGTGTTGTACATATCAGTTTGGGCGTGCATGTGTAGTTATTTTAATCGATACATAATATCATGTTGTCAGAACATTTGGTTGTTACAGTTACATGCATGGGAAGTACAAGGTTATGAATTGGTTCTCTCGGGCCTTTACGGCTATGGGTGCCTGTCCGTCCCAACAGGGTTTGAGGCATGACACGGGCAGCAACTATTAATCTATCAAACAAGGGTATTATTTTAACCCTTTTTTTCCTCCAATTACACCCACATACCATATAGGTTCTTATAAGGTTACCAAAACCACCTCGACTTCATTACACATTCCAAACAATACGCAAAATAGATTGGGCAGCAAGCATTAGTTCGGTGGTGTATCACCACATCTTTCTTCTATTATTCATTACAAACTCATCACACATTTATCCAACTTCAACCTGGTAGCCCATAACATATACATACAAAACAGTCCACAAAACAGTCCCAAACCCCTTTTATTGTAGCAGTCAATTATTGAACTCATCATCTCTTGAGTTCTCAATAACAAGACATCCATAATCCCCTCTTAAATTAATATATAAGAAAAACAAAATGGAGAAGTCACCTTACCTCAATTCAGCAACTTATTCTTTTAATTGAACTCTTCAAGAGCTTGAACTTTTCTTCACACTTAAACCAAAGAAGAAGAAAAAAAGTTCCTCAATAACAAGGAAACGTGAACAAACAGCTTGTTCTATAATCAGCCATATACTTATAGTCAAACACTTATAACTTGTTTTCCTAATCTCCCATGAGCTAATTAAACAAAACCTTAAGTGTTTTTCACTTACCTTGGGCTGCAAAGGGGAGGGTTTCTTCAAGAACCCTAGAAGGAAAAATAGGGCTGCTGCTCTTGTTGTTTTTGAGAGAGTAGAGAGATTTGCTAAAATATACTACTTTTTTGTGACTTAAAAGTGAAGTAAAATTACCAGCAACTTGGCCTTTTAAAGGCCCTATCTTGTCCACCTCCTTAGCTGCATTTTGGACCATAAAATTGGTCAAATTGGTCCAAGTAGGTGATGCACTTACTTAAGGGTTCAAGCTGCTGAAACTTCAAAGTAGGTGATGCACCTACTTGCTTAATTTCTTGTTGGGCTCTGATACGGGTGTACAAAGCTGTCCAATACGTTCTCGACCATTCACATGAAGCCAAGCTCGGGAGTTACAAAAACTACAAGCCATGTTCATGCAAATGGCTGCGTGTGAGTTGGTACTTGATCCGCCAAAGAGCTTCAACGTTTTTAAGTGTGAAAATGAACCTTGAAGTGTAATAAACTACACTCTAAGGGCACCCCAAGACTGAAGGGTAGGAAGGTCATTTTTCCTTCATTTTGTGTGTAATATAAATAGATGCTATTAGGGTTATTTTCAGCACTTAGTTCATTCTTCATATTTCACAACAACAAGTCTTGTAACATTGAATATTTCTCTCTCTCTTGTTCTTGAGAGTAGAACCTGAAATCTGTCCAACAAGTGTAGTTACACTTGTGTTGTTTCTTGGCTAGAAACTTGAGATCTTGAGGTTCATGAGTTCCTCTTGGTCTAAGTAAGAACTTGGTACTGAAATCTTTTGGTCTTAGGGTCCTATATTCAAGTTAGGGTTCATAGATTCTAAGATATCTTTGTGTCAAGTTACTATCTTTCATTTTGTACTCTTGAAACTTTGTAGTAACTTAGTGAAGCCGTGTGGGGCTGATTTTCGATTCACTATAGTTACTACCATTTGTTGTTCTTGTTGCTAACATTGTACTCTTTGTAATCTATCATCTTGTGTTGTTGAACCATTGTTTAATGTTATTGTTATCTTCTTGTTCTCCTTGTGTAGCTACTGTTTTGGTGTTGGTATTTCTTCAAAATTTCGGGATTGTTGTTGTCTTCACATATTGGAGTTGTTATCTTCAAGCTCTCGGAATTGTAGTGTGTTTGGACTGATTTTGTGGCAGATTTGATACGCTCCAAGTTAGTAGTGTATCAGGCTCAATTATATTTGGTCCTTGGAAGATTGGTGTGTTGGGCCACTTATCCATTTGATACGGTTGGGGCAGCCTCCACAGGTACACGGCCTTTCACACGAAGCCAAGCTCGGGAATTACAAAAACTCCAAGCTTTGTTCATGCAAATGGCCGTGTGTGAGTTGGTGATTGAACCAACCAAGGACCTAAACGTTTTTATGTGTGAAGAGAGGTCTTAATGTGTAATAAACTACTCTTCAAGGTTGGCACAAGAAGCAAGGGCGGATGGGTCATTTTATCCTTTTTGTTTGTAGTATAAATAGAACATATTAGAGAGCTATTCCTTAGTTTTTGAAATCTGATTTTTGTAAACCTAAAACACTAAACTTTTCTCTCTCTCTTCCACTCTTGGAAGCCGCCACTACTATCTCACAAGTAGAGGGATACTTGTGTTGTCTCTTTGGCTAGAAACAAGGGTTTTGAGGTCGTTGAGTGCCTCTTGGTCCTCGTAAGAACTTGGTGTTTATATTCATTAGACTTAGGGTCCTCTCTTGATGTTAGGGTTCTTAGTTTCTTGAATGTTATATGTCAAGTTATCTATCTTTCCTTATCTTGTTGTTGTTGTTGATTTTGTTATCTTCAAGTCTAGTGAAGCCGTGTGGGGCTCTTTTCGATTCACTAGCATTGTTGTTCATCTTGTTGTTCTTGTGTTGTTGGACTGAAATCCGAACCTACTTGTAGTTCTTGGTGTTGTTGGTTTGATTTTGTATCATTTGGTATCAAGGCAAGACCGGTTGTGTTCCAACATAACCCATCTTGGGCTAGTTCACGGCTTGAACAAACAACACCAAAAGGAAATTCTGAAATCTGTCCATTAAAAGTTGAAACCGAGAATGATGATGCATGTCTAGATCTAAGTGTTATTTTGCTTGTTTAGTGAGTTTCTAGTGTTGGTTTCTTTCTCACCAACACTAAGGTGTCTAGATCCAAAAGTTGAGCTTGAAAAACTTGAACATTGTGTAGTGACTTGAAGTGGCCGAAAGTTGTATGTTGTTGGTGACCAAAAAAAAGAAATAAAATCGGTGGATGCTGTGTTTATGTGCTAAAGAAGTTGAAGAAGATTGTTGAGGTGTTCATCTTTTGAAATTGTTCATCTTGTTCATCTTGTTGTGTGCTCAAGTTGTAAGACAAGTTATAAAGTTTTTGTGAAAGATTTGCACCCCTCACCTTTTAGTCTTGTCAATCACTTTTCCCTAATTCAAGGTGCCTTGTTTTGTGGGATTAGTCTAACCAAACATCCCTTTTTGAGTTTGAAAAGGGTGAAACACTACAAGATTTTATTTTTCCCACCAAAAACACTTTGCAAACTATAACAAGTGTGTGAATATTAACAAAAAAAAAAAAAGAGAGAAGAAAAAAAAAACGTGTGGAACCATTGCATGCTGCCACGTCACTATAAGCTCAACTTAGGATACTCTTTGGTTGCTAATTGTTGATCCTTGGTTTCCCTTACTTGGTCCTAGAACTAATTAACAAACTAGTACATTCCTACTAGGTTGTCAACTAGTTCCTTGAACCGTTTGTTCGTGTCAACGTTTATTTGAGTGCTTTTATTCGTTTGAATGAGTTGCTGATTTTTTACTCTAGTCCGGCAAGAATTCTTTGAGTCTTCAAACAAGAATCCATTCCGGATAAGAGTTTACTCATACCTTACAAATCACACGGTTACTAGCCAATTATACAACACTTGTGGAACACGAACTTGTGGTGAACTAAAGCGGCTCATACCTTGACAATGGAAGGAACTACGTCTCATAATGTGGATACTAATGCTCTTGATTCTATGAGGGTCACTCTTGAGGCCGTTACCCGGACACTTGAAAGGTTGAATTCAGAATTTGGGGCCGTGAGAGGGGACTTGGCAGCAATAAAGGGGGAAGTGTCGACTATTAGTGGGAGATTAGAACAAGTGGAGAGTCAAAGGAAATCTCGTCCTTCTACTCCTCTACATGTATCTACCAATGGTCATGATAGGACCTCCTCCGCAACCATCACCCCCGAAACAGTCCACCAAATGCTAAATGCACCCCAAGCTCCACTAACTACCGCAAGCCAAACTACCTATTTTCCTCCAAACCGAGACTCCACTAGACCACTACATTTCCAAGCCCCTCCAATTCCACAAGAGGGATTTGGACGCCAAGTACCTCCACTAAATCCGAACCCTCCATTCCAAGCTCCATTAAACCAAAGACCACAAATTCCAAATCCTCCGAATCAAAACGGCCAAGGCCGACCAGCCCACTTTGAAGGATACGGTAGAGAGGAGTATGAAGGAGATGGAGCCTTTGATGATGCTTATATGAGGGAGGAGGAGTTAAGAGGGGGTCGAGGAGAACCTAGGAGATACCGGGGGTATGGAGATAGGGGAAACCAACACCAAGAGAGAGACGTAGGCATCAACACCATCAAGTTGAGCCTACCCATCTTTAAGGGTGAAAGTGATCCCGAGGCCTACTTAACTTGGGAATCGGCTTGTGACAAAGTTTTCCAAGTTAATGACATCTCGGACGAAAAGAAGAGTTGCTACGCTATAGCTCACCTTGAGGGCTATGCTAACACTTGGTGGGAGTATGTTAAACGGTTTGGTAATGAATTAGTCGATGGGCAGCCACCACCTTGGTATCGGTTGAGGTACTTGATGAGGCAACGATACCTTCCCGAGAGATATCGTCATGAGTTGCTTGCTAGATTATATGGCTTGCGGCAAGGAGGCAAGAGTGTGATGGCCTATTTTGACGAGTTCCAACAACTCATGTTGAAACTTGATCATCGTGGGGAGCAAATCAATCACGACATCATCCGGTTCAAGTGTGGGTTGAACAAAGAGATCTCCACTCATTTGACCCTTCACCGGTTTGAAACCATTGACGGTATATTCCAAGCGGCCCTTGAGATTGAAAGGGAACTTAAGGAGAGATCATCCTTCAAGGCAAGGGTACAAACCCCCTCGGGTTGGACCAAAAACAAGGACCAACCCGCCCCTACGAAGCTGCCCGAGTCCAAAACCGTCCCTAAATTCCCTCCGAAACCGGAGGCTCACAAATATCCCAACCCAAAGGGGTTCCAATGCTTCAAGTGCCAAGGTTGGGGGCATAAGGCCAACGAATGTCCGAACCGGCGCAATGTGATCCTACGAGAAGGAAAGGTGTACTACCTTGGTGAGGAGGTGGTTTCCGAAAGGGGGGAGGATGAGGCCGAGCCTCAAGATGGAGAGGGAGCTGAAAATGGGCCGAATGATGATGAAGTAGATGGTAGTGAAGATATCTATCCACAAGAGGGGGAGTGTGTGGTTCCAAACTTTGTGGTTAGACGTGTCATGATTAGTAAGGCGATAGATGACCCGAGTCAAAGGGAAAATCTATTCCATACTAAGTGTCTTGTAAAGGAGAATGTGTGCACCTTGGTGATTGATAGTGGTAGTTGTACAAATGTTGCGAGCCATGCTATGGTAAATTTCTTGAAGCTACCAACTACACCACACACTAGTCCTTACAAGCTACAATGGTTGAATGATTGTGGTGAATTAAGGGTCACGAGACAATGTGTGATTCGGTTTAAGGTGGGAAACTACCACGATGAGGTACTTTGTGACGTGATCCCAATGCAAGCATGTCATTTGTTGTTAGGTAGACCATGGCAATATGATAGGTCTACTAAACACGATGGGAGGTCCAACCGGTATACGCTTGAGAAGGATGGCCGAAAGGTCACACTTCATCCTCTCTCACCCTCCCAAGTAAATGAGTGGCATCAAAAGATGAGGGAGTTGAAGGGAAAGGGGGGGGAATCCGGAAAGGGAGAAAAAGGGGGGATGCCGTAGGTGAGAAAGTAGGGATATCCGAGGCTGTCCCAACGACAAGGGAGATGGAAAACGTAGTGATGTTGGCTAGGAGGAAAGAACTCTTCGTGGACCATGATGAAAACAAGCCGATGTTACTTGTGGCCCATTGTTTTAATACTAACCCCACTAATTCTTCCATTTCCCCTTTGATTTCTTGTGTGTTGCAGGAGTATGAAGATGTATTTCCACAAGAACTTCCGCAAGGTTTGCCCCCACTTCGGGGAATTGAGCACCAAATTGATTTGGTGCCGGGTTCACAACTTCCAAACAAACCGGCCTATAGGAGCAATCCCATGGACACTAAGGAGCTTGAAAGGCAAGTTGAGGAGCTTCTCAACAAGGGATACATCAAGGAAAGCATGAGTCCGTGTGCTGTTCCGGTGCTTTTGGTACCGAAGAAGGACGGGACTTGGCGCATGTGCGTCGATTGTAGAGCCATCAACAAAATCACTATAAGGTATCGTCATCCAATCCCTAGACTAGATGATATGTTAGATGAGCTCCACGGATCTTGTTTGTTTTCTAAAGTGGATCTTAGGAGTGGCTATCACCAAATTCGCATGCAACCCGGTGATGAGTGGAAGACCGCATTCAAGACCAAATTCGGTCTCTATGAGTGGCTGGTCATGCCCTTCGGCCTTACCAATGCTCCTAGCACCTTTATGAGGCTAATGAATCATGTAATGAAGCCTTATATTGGAAAGTTTGTGGTGGTTTACTTTGATGATGTGTTGGTATATAGTAAATCTATTGATGATCATGTAATGCATTTGAGATGTGTGTTTGATGTGCTCCGAAAGGAAAAGCTGTATGCCAACATGGAGAAGTGTTCTTTTGGTGTTGATAAGATTATATTCTTGGGTTTTGTCGTGAGCTCAAGGGGTGTGGAAGTGGACGATTCCAAGATAGACTCTATTCGAAGTTGGCCGACCCCTAAAACTATTGGAGAAATCCGAAGTTTCCACGGGTTGGCAAGCTTTTATAGGAGGTTTGTCAAAGGATTTAGTTCCATAGCAGCCCCCTTGACCGAGGTAATTAGAAAGGACGGACCCTTTAAATGGGGTGATGAGAAGTCTAGGGCTTTTGAGGCCTTGAAAGCTACGCTCATCTCGGCGCCTTTATTGCAATTGCCCGATTTTGATAAGATGTTTGAAGCATTGAGACGTGAAATACCGGATGAACTGTTGAGAGCTCTTGGGGTAGATCTAATTCATAAGCAACTTATCCAAACTTCCGGGTAATCTTGTATGGACCTATATAATGTGGAATTAGTTTTCCTTTCTTACAAAATCTCATAACCCCCTTTACTAGTGACACCTTCAAGAATACCCAATCACCTATAGCAAACTCTAGCCCCCTCCTTCTAATATCTGCATATGACTTGTGTTGACTTTGGGCTATTTCTAGCCGTTGTTGGATCACTTTAACCTTTTCCATAGCTTGATGAACAAGATCTGGCCTGAACAAGGCAGTGTCACCCGCTTCAAACCATCCAATTGGTGATCTACACTTTCTTCCGTATAAAGCTTCATATGGTGCCATTTTGATACTTGAATGATAGCTATTGTTGTAGGCAAACTCGATGAGAGGTAGATGATCATCCCAACTACCTTTAAAGTCTAATACATAAGCTCGTAGCATATCTTCGCGTGTTTCAATGGTACGTTCTGCTTGTCCATCTATTTGAGGGTGAAAAGTTATACTTAGATTCACTTGTGTTCCCAAATTTCTCTGGAAAGACTTCCAAAATTTGCAGTAAATTGAGCTCCTCGATCTGATAGAATAGAGATTGGAACTCCATGCAGTTGAACTATCTCCTTAATATATAATTTGGCATATTCTTCAACTGTGTATGTGGTCCTAACCGGTAGAAAGTGCGCTGATTTAGTAAGCCTATCAATAATCACCCATATGGAATCAAACCTTCGAGATGTACGAGGCAAACCCATGATGAAATCTATGTTGATCATGTCCCACTTCCAGATTGGAAGATCTATACATTGCATATAACCCCCGGGCTTTTGGTGCTCTACTTTAACTCTTTGACAATTTGGACATTCGGCTACAAATTTTGCAATATTCTTCTTCATTGCCCAGCAATACATTTCTTTCAAATCATGGTACATTTTTGTTGACCCTGGATGGATAGAATACCTTGAATGATGTGCTTCTGTCATAATTCTCTTTTTTAGTCCATCTACATTCGGCACACACAATCTGTTTTGGCACCGAAGTACTCCTTCTTGCGTAAGCTCAAATGCTTTCATCATACCACATTGCACATTTTCCTTAAGCTTTAATAGAATGGGATCTGCATATTGCTTCTCTTTTACTTCAGCTACTAGGGAAGATTCTTCAGTATTATAAACAATAAGCCCTTCATTTGGAGTTTCAAGAAGGCGAACTCCCAAATTGGCTAGTTGGTACAAATCTTTAGCCATCCCTTGTCTTTTATAGATGGTGCCATAGTCTTCCGACTTAATGCATCTGCCACCATATTTGCTTTCCCCGGATGATACAAGATATCAATGTCATAGTCTTTTAATAATTCAAGCCATCTTCGCTGCCTCAAATTTAGGTCCTTCTGATTAAAGATATACTGCAAACTCTTGTGGTCAGTGTATATGTCAACATGAATCCCGTACAGGTAGTGACGCCATATCTTTAAGGCAAATATAACCGCTGCTAGCTCCAGATCATGTGTTGGATAATTTTTCTCATGTGCCCGCAATTGTCTCGAGGTATATGCTATGAATTTACCATGCTGCATCAATACACACCCTAAGCCAATTCTTGAAGCATCACAATACAATGCATACCCCTCTGTTCCTTCTGGAAACACCAATACGGGTGTAGAAGTCAACTTATTCTTCAGATCTTGGAAACTTCTTTCGCATGCATCATTCCATTGAAACTTGGATGCTTTGTGTGTTAGCTTGGTTAAAGGTGCAGAAATTGAAGAAAAACCTTCAACAAACCTTCTATAATAACCTGCCAACCCAAGGAAATTACGAACCTCCGTAGGCATTATAGGTCTTGGCCAATTCTTCATGGCTTCTATCTTTTGAGTATCAACCTTTATTCCTTCATCGGATATAATATGACCCAATAATTCCACAGATTTTAACTAAAACTCACATTTAAAGAACTTTGTAAATAGCTTACGATCACGAAGAATCTACAACACCTGTCGTAAGTGATTGGCATGGTCCTCATTTGATACACTACAAACTTGGAGCGTATCAAATCTGCCACAAAATCAGTCCAAACACACTACAATTCCGAGAGCTTGAAGATAACAACTCCAATATGTGAAGACAACAACAATCACGAAATTTTGAAGGAATACCAACACCAAAACAGTAGCTACACAAGGAGAACAAGAAGATAACAATAACATTAAACAATGGTTCAACAACACAAGATGATAGATGTAACATCCCGTATCTTGCTTGTACTTATTCTAATTATATGGAACCTGGTATGGTCATATGGTATAGGTAACGGATGAGATTTGTTATGCAATTATTAATGGTGTAGATGGAATTATAGAGGCTGCCCGTATAGTTTAGTGTGATGCGACTAAGTTAACGTTAAGATAACTATTTAAACTTGGAATCGTAAGCTAGTATTTGAATCTAAAGTTTAAAGTGACCAAGTGTGTATAAGTTGAAGGTTAGACTAAAGGGATTAGAAGCTGAAAATGGAGCAAAATATTGAGGAGCTTGCTTGACTTATTTAAGCTAGTAGGTGAGTCACCTACTTAAGTTGTTTGAACCAAATTAATGGACCCATGGCTATGGATCAGATTTGGGTCTATGCTAATATACTCATTTGGGCCAAATTGAACAAAAAAAAAAGAAAATGGATAAGTGACCCAACACACCAATCTGCCAAGGCCCAAATATAATTGAGCCCAACAAGAAATTATGCAAGTAGGTGCATCACCTACTTTGAAGTTTCAGCAGCTTGGACACTTAAGTAGGTGCATCACCTACTTGGACCAATTTGACCAATTTTATGGTCCAAAATGCAGCTAAGGAGGTGGACAAGATAGGGCCTTTAAAAGGCCAAGTTGCTGGTCATTTTACTTCACTTTTAAGTCACAAAAAAGGAGTATATTTCAGCAAATCTCTCTACTCTCTCAAAAACAACAAGAGCAGCAACCCTATTTTTCCTTCTAGGGTTCTTGAAGAAACCCTCCCCTTTGCAGCCCAAGGTAAGTGAAAAACACTTAAGGTTTTGTTTAATTATCTCATGGGAGATTAGGGAAACAAGTTATAAGTGTTTGACTATAAGTATATGGCTGATTATAGAACAAGCTGTTTGTTCATGTTTCCTTGTTATTGAGGAACTTTTTTTCTTCTTCTTTGGTTTAAGTGTGAAGGAAAGTTCAAGCTCTTGAAGAGTTCAATTAAAAGAATAAGTTGCTGAATTGAGGTAAGGTGACTGCCCCATTTTATTTTTCTTATATGTGAATTTGAGAGGGGATTATGGATGTCTTGTTATTGAGAACTCAAGAGATGAAGAGTTCAATAATTGATTGCTACAATAAAAGTGGTTTGGGACTGTTTTGTGGTCTGTTTTGTATGTGTATGTTATGGGCTGCCAGGTTGAAGTTGGATAAAGGTGTGATGAGTTTGTAATGAATTATAGAAGAAAGATGTGGTGATACACCACCGAACTAATGCTTGCTGTCCAATCTATTTTGCGTATTGTTTAGAATGTGTAATGAAGTCGAGGTGATTTTGGTGAACCTTATAAGAACCTATATGGTATGTGGGTGTAATTGGAGGAAAGAAAAAGGGTTAAAATAACACCTTTGTTTGATAGAGTAATAGTTGTTGCCCGGTTACTGTTTTGGGTGAAATTAAGTACCTCAAATGTGTTTATTGGTTACTAATACTAGTTTACCATATATTCTATTGTAGATAAGTAATCTAAGAGGCGAGAAGTCAAGTCGGGCTAGTTTCGGAGTCAAATAACCAGGTATGTAAGGCATACTTATTTCACACTCTTTGGCATGAAGTCGTACCATTGTTCCCTCAAGCAAGTTTCCGAGGTTATCCTATAACAAAGTGATACATAATGGTAGCATATTAAACTCCATGCATCCAATGACCTTGTTCCCACTCTCTAACGCATTAGAACACCTCAATACGTGCTTATTATTAAATTGCCCGTCTATCTTCACTAGAAAATTTCAGGAGTTCTCCATTTGTTCAAATAAGACCCATGTGTTATTTCAGCTCCTAAACACTTTATTTGTGTGCCAACAGCTCCCTACCTCATTGTTGTTGCATTAAGTGTCTATTTACATGTCTCTTATTAGCGTATTACTGGTTCAAGGTACCATAATGTGATGACCACCAAAGTAACAATCTCAAAGGCTAAATAAACTAAGTAATGCAAATCTGTAAAATGATGAGTGGCAGCTCAAGGGCACTTGCCTAGCATGGGCCGATCTCGATACCTTTATTTGTGGGTGGCAGCTCAGGGGCATAAGCCTAGCATGGGCCGATCCCAATCTTTATATAGGTGGCAGCTTAGGGGCGTAAGCCTAGCATGGGTCGATCCTAATTTATCTTTTTACCACTGATCAGCTGGTCATTTGCATTATATGGATTACAAAGATTATGAAGTAAGAAGGTAAAATGAAGAACGAATGTAATGTATATTGTCCCACAAGTATTTATAAAGGTGGTCTACTAGTACTCCTTATACACTTGTATCAGATTTCTATTGAGCTTTTGTATCAAGTGTGTTGCTACTTTCTGCCTTACAAATTCAGTACATATTTTCGTGCTGACGTCCCTCACGGGGGACCTGCATTTCATGCTGCAGGCAGGGCACTTCAGCTCATACAACTCACTAGTAGGAGCGCAGGTTGTTCAAGGACTATTGGTGAGCTCCAGGTTGATTCGGGGCTTTCCGAGTCTGCTCCATATATTTTGGTATTGTACAGTAAGTCAAGAGTAGGGCAGGGGTTTGTCCTGACCCTGACTAAGTTTATGTATCTTCTAGAGGCTTTGTAAACTAATTTAAAGTTATGGTATGTCCTGATTTTAGACATGGTGGCCCCACCGGCCAAGTGCTGTACATATCAGTTTTGGGAGTGTATGTGTAGTTAATTTCATCGATGCATAATATTATGTTGTCAGAACATTTGGTTGTTACAGTTACATGCATGGGAAGTATAAGGTTATGAATTTGTTCTCTCGGGCCTTTACGGCTACGGGTGCCTGTCGGCCCCAATAGGATTTGAGGCATGACAAAAGTGGTATCAGAGCGGTCGTCCTAGGGTGTCTACAAAGACGTGTCTATATAGAGTCCTGTTTATGGGAGTGTTGTGCACCACATCTATAAATAGGAGGCTATGTGACATTTAGGGGTTTTCTCTTTTTCTTCATATCTTAGATCGTGCAATAGAGCCTATGTTGTAGGTTAAGTCATATTTAAACATTAAACCTATTTTTTTTCCTCTTATTATAGTAAAGATGTCGGTTACAAGAAGGAGTAAGAATACAGGTAGGCAGATAGACGAGGCTGCTGGGGAGGGGACCATTAAATCTCCACCTAGACGAGCTAATCAAAGTGAGGCTCAAGCTGAGTTTATGTCCCAAACTTCTCCTACCCTTCCATCTCCAGAAGAGCTAAGAAGGAGAAGAACCGCATCCTCAGAACTACCTACCAATGCTGCAGATCAAGATTTAAGGAGTGCAGTACAATTGTTGGCTCGTATAGTTTCTGGACAAGCTCAAGGACAAGCCATTCCAACTACAGGTTCTAGTGGTACAGATAGGGCAGCTAGCCTACGAACGCAGGATTTTCACCGGATCAGATCTTAATGAAGACCCACAGGACATTATTGATCAAATCTAAAGGGCTCTAGATGTTATGCATGTGTCGGGTAAAGAGACAGTTGAGCTAGCAGCATATAGATTCAAGGGGGAGGCTATATTGTGGTATGAAGACTGGAAACGATCTAGGGGTATCGATGCACCTCCAGCTACTTGGAAAGAGTTCAAAGAGGCATTTCTTGATCATTACCTTCCATATGAGATTCGAGAAGCCCATGCAGATCAGTTCCTGAATCTTCGCCAAGGAAATATGAGTGTGAGGGAGTACAGCCTTCGGTTTAACTTTTTGGCTAGGTATGCTCCTAATGTTGTGGCTACAATGGATGATAGAGTTCATCGATATGTGGATAGATTGGATCTATATCTGGTTAGAGATTGTACCATTGCTGCTTTGAATAAGGACATGGACATAGCAAGGATACAAGCATTCACACAAAAAATGGAGGATTAGAGGCAAAGAAGAAGAACACAAGAGTTAGAAAGGGGGTATTCCAAGAGGTCTAGATCTACGGGGCAGTTTATGGCATCCCAAGGAGAGTTTAGACCTTGGTTTTCTAATAGACCACCTAGGACATTATCTTCTTATTCTGCAGCTAGTGCTCCATCACAATTTCAAGGGTCTAAAGGTAACCAGTTTGGTCAAAGAAATGAGAGTCAGAGTTCGCGAACAATAGGGTATCAAGAGCAAGGGATTATGAGCCAATTAAGGCCTCCTCGACAGCCATGTAGACAATGTGGAAAGCTTCATTTAGGTGCATGTCGGTTCGGAACAAATGCTTGCTTTTGGTGTGGTATGTCAGGACATATGATGAGAGAATGCCCTCAAAGGGGCATAGATGGTGTGGCACGACCTACTGGATCAGCCGTTGCATCATCATCATCGGTGCCTTATTCAGGTAGGGGTGTACAACCTATGGGTCGTGGTAGAGGTGCTAAAGGAACAGCTAGCTCTAGTGGAGTTCAGAATCGTACATACGCTTTAGCAGATCGACAAAATTCAGAGGCTTCTCCAGATGTGGTTACAGGTACATTGTCCATCTTTTCACATGATGTATATGCATTAGTTGATCCAGGTTCTACAATATCATATGTCACTCCATTGGTTGCTGAAAAGTTCAAAAGAACACCAGAACTGCTAGTTAAGCCATTTGAAGTATCTACGCCAATTGGTGAATCTATTATAGCTAAGAGAGTGTATCGAAATTGTATAATAACTTTTTGCGGTCGTGATACAATGGTTGACCTAGTTGAGTTAGAAATGGTAGATTTTGATGCTATAATGGGTATGGATTGGTTGGCTTCTTGTTATGCTACATTAGATTGCCGAACTAAGAGGGTGTGTTTCCATTTCCCAAGGGAGGCAGTCCTAGAATGGAGAGGTAATATTGGTGCGCCAAGAGGCAAATTTATTTCTTATTTTAAGGCGAAAAAGATGATTTCCAAGGGTTACATATGTCATCTGGTTAGAGTGAAGGATACAAATGCGGAGACACCAACTCTTCCAACTATTCCAGTGGTAAGTGAATTTCTCGATGTATTTCCTGAAGATCTTTAGGGTTTGCCTCCAGAACGAGAAGTGGAGTTTGGTATTGATGTGATCCCATGTACTCAACCAATCTCAATTCCTCCGTATAGAATGGCCCCGGCAGAATTACGGGAGTTGAAAGAGCAATTGAAAGACTTGCTAGAAAAAGGATTCATAAGACCTAGTGTCTCCCCTTGGGGCGCACCAGTGTTATTTGTGCATAAGAAGGATGGCTCGTTAAGAATGTGTATTGACTATATAGACAACTGAACAAGGTGACTATTAAGAACAAATATCCCCTTTCGAGAATTGATGACTTATTTGATCAGTTGTAAGGCGCCAAGTGGTTTTCAAAGATTGATTTAAGATCTGGTTACCACCAAATGAGGGTCAAAGAGAATGACATACCCAAGACAGCTTTTCGAACACGGTACGGTCATTACGAGTTCCTAGTCATGTCCTTTGGGCTAACTAATGCACCTGCAACTTTTATGGATTTGATGAATAGGGTGTTCAAGCCATACTTGGATGTGTTTGTGATAGTTTTTATAGATGATATTCTGGTTTATTCGAGATCAAATGAGGACCATGCCAATCACTTACGACAGGTGTTGCAGATCCTTCGTGATCGTAAACTATTTGCAAAGTTCTCTAAATGTGAGTTTTGGTTAAAATCTGTGGCATTCTTAGGTCATATTGTATCTGATGAAGGAATAAAGGTTGATACTCAAAAGATAGAAGCCGTGAAGAACTGGCCAAGACCTATAACGCCTACAGAGGTTCGTAGTTTCCTTGGGTTGGCAGGTTATTATAGAAGGTTTGTGGAAGGATTTTCTTCAATTTCTGCACCTTTAACAAAGCTAACACACAAAGCATCCAAGTTTCAATGGAATAATGCATGCGAAAGAAGTTTCCAAGATCTGAAGAATAAGTTGACTTCTACACCCGTATTGGTGCTTCCAGAAGGCACAAAGGCGTATGCAGTGTATTGTGATGCTTCAAGAATTGTGTAGCATGGTAAAGTCATAGCATATGCCTCGAGACAATTGCGGCCACATGAGAAAATTTATCCAACACATGATCTGGAGCTAGCAGCGGTTATATTTGCCTTAAAGATATGGCGTCACTACCTGTACGGGATTCATGTTGACATATACACTAACCACAAGAGTTTTCAGTATATCTTTAATCAGAAGGACTTGAATTTGAGGCAGCGAAGATGGCTTGAATTATTAAAAGACTATGATGTTGATATCTTATATCATCCAGGAAAAGCAAATGTGGTGGCAGATGCGTTAAGTCGCAAAGCTATGGAGCCATCTATAGAAAGACAAGGGATGACTAAGGATCTACACCAATTAGCCAATTTGGGGGTTTGTCTTCTTGAAACTCTAGATGAAGGGTTTATTGTGCATAATACAGCAGAATCTTCACTAATAACTGAAGTAAAAGAGAAGCAATATGCAGATCCTATTTTATTATGGCTTAAGGAAAATGTGCAATGTGGTATGACAAAGGCATTTGAGCTTACGCAAGAAGGGGTACTGCGGTGCCAAAAAATATTGTGTGTACCTAATGTAGACGGGCTAAGAAAGAGGATTATGACAGAAGCACATCATTCAAGGTATTCTATCCATCCAGGGTCAACAAAAATGTACCATGATTTGAGAGGGATGTATTGGTGGGGTGACATGAAGAAGAACATTGCAAAATTTGTAGACGAATGTCCAAATTGTCAAAGAGTTAAAGTAGAGCACCAAAAGCCCGGGGGTTATATGCAATGTATGGATCTTCCAATCTGAAAGTGGGACATGATCAACATGGATTTCGTCACTGGTTTGCCTCGTACATTTCAAAGGTTTGATTCCATATGGGTGATAGTTGATAGGCTTACCAAATCAACACAGTTTCTACCGGTTAGGACCATTTACACAGTTGAAGAATATGCCAAGTTATATATTAAGGAGATAGTTCGACTACATGGAGTTCCAATCTCTATTATATCGGATCGAGGAGCTCAATTTACTGCAAATTTTTGGAAGTCTTTTCAGAGAAATTTGGGGACACAAGTGAATCTAAGTACAGCTTTTCACCCTCAAACGGATGGACAAGCAGAACGTACCATTCAAACACTTGAAGATATGCTACGAGCTTGTGTATTGGACTTTAAAGGTATTTGGGATGATCATCTACCTCTCATCGAGTTCGCCTACAACAATAGCTATCATTCAAGTATCAAAATGGCACCATATGAAGCTTTGTATGGAAGAAAGTGTAGATCACCCATTGGATGGTTTGAAGCGGGTGAAACTGCCTTATTCGGGCCAGATCTTGTTCATCAAGCTATGGAAAAGGTTAAGGTGATCCAACAGCGACTAGAAACAGCCCAGAGCAGACATAAGTCATATGCGGATGTTAGGAGAAGGGGGATAGAGTTTGCTATAGGTGATTGGGTATTCTTGAAGGTATCACCAATGAAGGGGGTTATGAGATTTGGTAAGAAAGGAAAATTAAGTCCACGTTATATAGGCCCATACCAGATTACTCAGAGGTTTGGACAAGTTGCTTATGAATTAGATCTACCCCAAGAGCTCTCAACAGTTCATCCGGTATTTCACGTCTCAATGCTTAGAAAGTGCATTGGAGATTCATCTCATACTACCCCTACTGAAGATGTACAAATTAGTGAAGATCTCACTTATGAGGAAATACCTATTGCTATTCTAGATCGATAGGTTAAGAAGTTGAGGAATAAAGAAATAACTTCTGTAAAAGTGCTTTGGAGGAACCAACAAGTAGAAGAGATCACGTGGGAAGCTGAAGAAGCAATGAAATCCAAGTACCCCCATTTGTTCAAAGACGAAGAAAAAGTCCAAGATGCTGAATTGGAACAATAACAAGTAAGTGTAAAATATATAGGTACTATATGGTAATAAGGATATTAACTTAGTCTTGAACTTGCTTTGGTTGGACAGTTATGCTAACATTCGAGGACGAATGTTTCTAAGGGGGGAAGGATGTAACATCCCGTATCTTGCTTGTACTTATTCTAATTATATGGAACCTGGTATGGTCATATGGTATAGGTAACGGATGAGATTTGTTATGCAATTATTAATGGTGTAGATGGAATTATAGAGGCTGCCCGTATAGTTTAGTGTGATGCGACTAAGTTAACGTTAAGATAACTATTTAAACTTGGAATCGTAAGCTAGTATTTGAATCTAAAGTTTAAAGTGACCAAGTGTGTATAAGTTGAAGGTTAGACTAAAGGGATTAGAAGCTGAAAATGGAGCAAAATATTGAGTTGCTTGCTTGACTTATTTAAGCTAGTAGGTGAGTCACCTACTTAAGTTGTTTGAACCAAATTAATGGACCCATGGCTATGGATCAGATTTGGGTCTATGCTAATATACTCATTTGGGCCAAATTGAACAAAAAAGAAAGAAAATGGATAAGGGACCCAACACACCAATCTGCCAAGGCCCAAATATAATTGAGCCCAACAAGAAATTATGCAAGTAGGTGCATCACCTACTTTGAAGTTTCAGCAGCTTGGACCCTTAAGTAGGTGCATCACCTACTTGGACCAATTTTATGGTCCAAAATGCAGCTAAGGAGGTGGACAAGATAGGGCCTTTAAAAGTCCAAGTTGCTGGTCATTTTACTTCACTTTTAAGTCACAAAAAAGGAGTATATTTCAGCAAATCTCTCTACTCTCTCAAAAACAACAAGAGCAGCAGCCCTATTTTTCCTTCTAGGGTTCTTGAAGAAACCCTCCCCTTTGCAGCCCAAGGTAGGTGAAAAACACTTAAGGTTTTGTTTAATTATCTCATGGGAGATTAGGGAAACAAGTTATAAGTGTTTGACTATAAGTATATGGCTGATTATAGAACAAGCTGTTTGTTCATGTTTCCTTGTTATTGAGGAACTTTTTTCCTTCTTCTTTGGTTTAAGTGTGAAGGAAAGTTCAAGCTCTTGAAGAGTTCAATTAAAAGAATAAGTTGCTGAATTGAGGTAAGGTGACTGCCCCATTTTATTTTTCTTATATGTGAATTTGAGAGAGGATTATGGATGTCTTGTTATTGAGAACTCAAGAGATGAAGAGTTCAATAATTGATTGCTACAATAAAAGTGGTTTGGGACTGTTTTGTGGACTGTTTTGTATGTGTATGTTATGGGCTGCCAGGTTGAAGTTGGATAAAGGTGTGATGAGTTTGTAATGAATTATATAAGAAAGATGTGGTGATACACCACCGAACTAATGCTTGCTGTCCAATCTATTTTGCGTATTGTTTGGAATGTGTAATGAAGTCGAGGTGGTTTTGGTGAACCTTATAAGAACCTATATGGTATGTGGGTGTAATTGGAGGAAAGAAAAAGGGTTAAAATAACACCCTTGTTTGATAGAGTAATTGTTGCTGCCCGGTTACTGTTTTGGGTGAAATTAAGTACCTCAAATGTGTTTATTGGTTACTAATACTAGTTTACCATATATTCTATTGTAGATAAGTAATCTAAGAGGCGAGAAGTCAAGTCGGGCTAGTTTCGGAGTCAAATAACCAGGTATGTAAGGCATACTTATTTCACACTCTTTGGCATGAAGTCGTGCCATTGTTCCCTCAAGCAAGTTTCCGAGGTTATCCTATAACAAAGTGATACATAATGGTAGAATATTAAACTCCATGCATCCAATGACCTTGTTCCCACTCTCTAACGTATTAGAACACCTCAATAAGTGCTTATTATTAAATTGCGCGTCTATCTTCACTAGAAAATTTCAGGAGTTCTCCGTTTGTTCAAATAAGACCCATGTGTTATTTCAGCTCCTAAACACTTTATTTATGTGCCAACAGCTCCCTACCTCATTGTTGTTGCATTAAGTGTCTATTTACATGTCTCTTATTAGCGTATTACTGGTTCAAGGTACCATAATGTGATGACCACCAAAGTAACAATCTCAAAGGCAAAATAAACTAAGTAATGCAAATCTGTAAAATGATGAGTGGCAGCTCAGGGGCACTTGCCTAGCATGGGCCGATCTCGATACCTTTATTTATGGGTGGCAGCTTAGGGGCATAAGCCTAGCATGGGCCGATCCCAATCTTTATATAGGTGGCAGCTCAGGGGCGTAAGCCTAGCATGGGCCGATCCTAATTTATCTTTTTACCACTTATCAGCTGGTCATTTGCATTATATGGATTACAAAGATTATGAAGTAAGAAGGTAAAATGAAGAACGAATGTAATGTACATTGTCCCACAAGTATTTATAAAGGTGGTCTAATAGTACTCCTTATACACTTGTATCAGATTTCTATTGAGCTTTTGTATCAAGTGTGTTGCTACTTTCTGCCTTATATATTCAGTACATATTTTTGTACTGACGTCCCTCACGGGGGACCTGTATTTTATGCTGCAGGCAGAGGCACTTCAGCTCATACAACTCACTAGTATGAGCGCAGGTTGTTCAAGGACTATTGGTGAGCTCCAGGTTGATTCGGGACTTTCCGAGTCTGCTCCATATATTTTGGTATTGTACAGTAAGTCAAGAGTAGGGCGGGGGTTTGTCCCGACCCTGACTGAGTCTATGTATCTTCTAGAGGATTTGTAGACTAATGTAAAGTTATGGTAGTGTCCTGATTTTAGACATGGTGGCCCCACCGGCCAAGTGCTGTACATATCAGTTTTGGGAGTGTATGTGTAGTTAATTTCATCGATGCATAATATTATGTTGTCAGAACATTTGGTTGTTACAGTTACATGCATGGGAAGTTTAAGGTTATGAATTGGTTCTCTCGGGCCTTTACGGCTACGGGTGACTGTCTGCCCCAATAGGATTTGAGGCGTGACAATAGATTACAAAGAGTACAATGTTAACAACAAGAACAACAAATGGTAGTAACTATAGTGAATCGAAAATCAGACCCACACAGCTTCACTAAGTTACTACAAAGTTTCAAGAGTACAAAATGAAAGATAGTAACTTGACACAAAGATATCTTAGAATCTATGAACCCTTACAAGGCATTTAGTATGGAATAGATTTTCCCTTTGGCTAGGGTCGTCTATTGCCTTACTAATCATAGCACGTCTAACTACAAAGTTTGGAACAACACACTCCCCTTCTTGTGGGTAAATAACTTCACCATCATCATCAAGTGGTCTATTTTCAGTTTCCTCTCCATCTTGAGGCTCGGCCTCATCCTCCTCTTTTTCAAGACCCACCTCCTCACCAAGGTAATACAATCTCCCTTCCCGCAGTATCACGTTGCGTCGATTTGGACATTCATTGGATTTATGTCCCCAACCTTGGCACTTGAAACATTGGAATCCTTTTGGGTTTGGATACTTGTGAACTTCTTGTTTTAGAGGAATTTTGTGGACTGTTTTGGGCTCGGGCAGCCTTGTAGTGGTGGGTTGGTCCTTGTTTTTGGGCCAACCCGAAGAGGATTGAACCACGTCCTTGCTTCTAGGCCAACCCGAGATGGATTGTCCCCTTGCCTTGAGAGACGACCTCTCTTTAAGCTCCCTTTCAATCTCAAGAGTCGCTTGGAATATACCTTCAACGGTATCAAATTTATGAAGTGTCATTTGACGCAAGTTGTACAATCTAGCAAGCAATTCATGGCGATAACTCTCGGGAAGGTACCGTTGCCTCATCAAGTACCTTAACCGAAACCAAGGTGGTGGATGCCCATCAACTAATTCATCACCAAAACGCTTGACGTACTCCCACCAAGTGTTGGCATAACCCTCAAAATGAGCTATGGCATAACAACTTTTCTTTTCTTCCGAGATATCATTAACTTGAAAAACTTTGTCACAAGCTGATTCCCATGCTAAGTAGGCCTCGGGGTCACTTTCACCCTTAAAGATAGGTAAGCTCAATTTGATGGTATTGATGCCTACGTGTCTTTCTTGGTGTCGATTTCCCCTTTCTCCATACCCTCGGTATCTCCTTGGATCAACACGGCCCCTTCTTAGCTCCTCCTCTCTCATGTAAGCATCATCAAAGGCTCCATATCCATCATACTCCTCTCTACCATGTTCCTCAAAGTGAGCTGGTCAGTTTTGGTTAATTGGAATCTGATTTGGAGGCATTGGGATTTGTGGAGGTGGTGGTCTTTGATTTGGTGGAGTTTGGTAAGGTACATTCAGATTTTGTGGATGTAATGGACGGCTACATCCTTCTTGTGGAATTGGAGGAGTTTGGGAATGGCGTGGTCTATTCGCTTCTTGGTTTTGAGGGAAAGTAGTGGTATGATTTGTGGCATTTAGTGGGGCTAGAGGTGGATTCATTATTTGGTGCAATGTTTCTGGTGAGATAGTTGTGGATGAAGTTCTTTCATGCCGACTTGAAGGAATATGATGAGGAGTGGATGGACGAGAGTTCCTTTGACTCTCCACTTTCTCCAATCTCCCACTTATCGTAGTCAAATCTCCCCTCATTGCCCCAACTTCCATGTTTAACCTCTCTAAACTTCTGGTAATGGCCTCAAGTGTGGCCTTCATTGTGTCTTGTTCAGTAGTACCCCCACTTTGGGATGTGCTTCCTTCCATGTCAAGGTGTTACCTACACAATCAGCAAACAAGTTAGCGTTAAACCTCTCCTCACTCACACTCTCTCGGTTCACTCACACTTGAGCTCCACAAATGTTGTAGATTGGCTAGTAACCGTGAATCCTTAAGATATGAGTAAAGCTCTTGTCCGGAGTGGATTCTTGATTGAAACTCAAAGAATTCTCGACGGACTGGAGTTAAGAAGTTACAACGTATTCAAATGAATAAAAGCACCCAACTAAACGTGGACACGAACAAGAGAATTCAAAAGGACTAATTGACAACCTAGTAGGAGTGTACTAGCATGTTAATTAGTTCTAGAACCAAGTAATGAAACTAAGAATCAACAATTAGAAACTACAAAACCTAAATTTGAGCTTATTAATGACGTGAACAGTAGCCAATGGGTGACGTGAACAGTAGCAAATGGGTGACATGGCAGCATGCAATTGGTCTTGGTCCCACACAATTTAAGCACCAATTCTGAAATTTAAATCTTTACACAATTTGGAAAGGATGACAATTGGTCTTGGAGGGAAAACATAAATCTTGAAATAAGAAAAGTACCTTGTCCCACAACACTAGGTTCTTGAAATAAGAAAAAGGTATCTTGTCACACAACACTAGGTTCTTGAAATAAGAAAAAGGTATCTTGTCACAAAACACTAGGTTCTTGAAATAAGAAAAAGTTGCTGAAAAGTAGAAGCTTAGCTTAAGAAATGATGGGTTCAAGGCTTCTCACAACATGCTTTACAATTTTCAGCTTCAACTCTTGAATTTATATCACACTTTTTGGTTGTCTAAAGTTGTAAGAAAAGATGAAGAACTTGATGAACACCACAACAACCTTCAAGAACTCAACAACAACTTCTTTAAAAACACAACACAACACCACCAATTGTCAACAACAAGTAACAACAAACAGCCAGCCACAAGGCACCACAGCTGTGGTCAATATTATAAGCTCAATCTTTAGATCTTGACACCTTTAGTGTTGGTGAGAAAGAAACCAACACTAGAAACACTCTATACAAGAAAAATACTACAAGATCTAGCCAAAAAAAACAAGAAAATCTCGTCCCATACAACAACACATCACAATTTTTGGCCAAGAACACAAAGGTAGCAGATTTGACTATTTCTGAAATTTTCAGATTTCAGTTTTTTTTTTTTTTTGTAGTTTTCAAGTCTCAAGCCCAAGATTGATCTTGTTAGAACAAAATCAAAGACGGCTTTGATACCAAATGATACACTACTAACTTGGAGCGTATCAAATCTGCCACAAAATCAGTCCAAACACACTACAATTCCGAGAGGTTGAAGATAACAACTCCAATATGTGAAGACAACAATCACGAAATTTTGGAGAAATACCAACACCAAAACAGTAGCTACACAAGGAGAACAAGAAGATAACAATAACATTAAACAATGGTTCAACAACACAAGATGATAGATTACAAGAGTACAATGTTAACAACAAGAACAACAAATGGTAGTAACTATAGTGAATTGAAAATCAGCCCCACACGGCTTCACTAAGTTACTACAAAGTTTCAAGAGTACAAAATGAAAGATAGTAACTTGACACAAAGATATCTTAGAATCTATGAACCCTAACTTGAAGATAGGACCCTAAGACCAAAAGATTTCAGTATCAAGTTCTTACTTAGACCAAGAGGAACTCATGAACCTCAAGATCTCAAGTTTCTAGCCAAGAAACAACACAAGTGTAACTACACTTGTTGGACAGATTTCAGGTTCTACTCTCAAGAACAAGAGAGAGAGAGATATTCAATGTTACAAGACTTGTTGTTGTGAAATATGAAGAATGAACTAAGTGCTGAAAATAACCCTAATAGCATTTATTTATATTACACACAAAATGAAGGACAAATGACCTTCCTACCCTTCAGTCATGGGGTGCCCTTAGAGTGTAATTTATTACACTTCAAGGCTCATTTTCACACTTAAAAACATTGAAGCTCTTTGGGGGATCAAGTACCAACTCACACGCAGCCATTTGCATGAACATGACTTGTAGTTTTTGTAACTCCCGAGCTTGGATTCGTGTGAATGGTCGAGAATGTATTGGACAACTTTGTACACCCGTATCATCATTTAATCTCGAATAAACCAGAATATCATCTATAAAAACTATCACAAACACATCCAAAAAGGGCTTGAACACCCTATTCATCAAATCCATAAAAGTTGCAGGTCATTAGTTAGCCCAAAGGACATGACTAAGAACTCGTAATGAACGTACCATGTTTGAAAAGCTGTCTTGGGTATGTCATTCTCTTTGACCCTCATTTGGTGGTACCCATACCTTAAATCAATCTTCGAAAACCACTTGGCGCCTTGCAACTGATCAAATAAGTCATCAATTCTCGGAAGGGGATATTTTTCTTAATAGTCACCTTGTTCAGTTGTCTATAGTCAATACACATTCTTAACGAGCCATCCTTCTTATGCACAAATAACACTGGTGCACCCCAAGGGCAAACACTAGGCCTTATGAATCCTTTTTCTAGCAAGTCTTTCAATTGCTCTTTCAACTCTCGTAATTTTGCCGGGGCCATTCTATACGGAGGAATTGAGATTGGTTGAGTACCTGGAATAACATCGATACCAAACTCCACTTCTTGTTCTGGAGGCAAACCTGGAAGATCTTCAGGAAATTCATTTACCACTGGAATAGTTTGAAGAGTTGGTATCTCCGTATTTATGTCCGTGAACTTTGACTCTCACTTCTCTGCCCAAACTGGTCGCCTTTAGACCCTTGAAACTATGATGTAGCACTAGCTATAGAATAAGACGATAATGGCCTAGGCGATCTATTAGAAAACCGCCACAAATTTTTGGAAGTCTTTCCAGAGAAATTTGGGAACACAAGTGAATCTAAGTACAACTTTTCAAACCATCCAATTGGTGATCTACACTTTCTTCTGTATAAAGCTTCATATTGATACAAAATCAAACCAACAACACCAAGAGCTTCAAGTAGGCTCGGATTCCAGTCCAACAACACAAGAACAACAAGAGAGATAACAATGCTAGTGAATCGAAAAGAGCCCCACACGGCTTCACTAGACTTTAAGATAACAAAATCAACAACAACAACAAGATAAAGAAAGATAGATAACTTGACATATAACATTCAAGAAACTAAGAACCCTAACATCAAGAGAGGACCCTAAGTCTAATGAATACAAATACCAAGTTCTTACGAGGACCAAGAGGCACTCAACGACCTCAAAACCCTTGTTTCTAGCCAAAGAGACAACACAAGTATCCCTCTACTTGTGAGATAATTGGGGCGGCTTCTAAGAGTGAGAGAGAGAGTGAAATGTTTAGTGTTTTTAGGTTACAAAAATCAGCATTCAAAAACTAAGAAATAACTCTCTAACATGTTCTATTTATACTACAAACAAAAGGGGTAAAATGACCCATCCGCCCTTGCTTCTTGTGCCAACCTTGAAGAGTAGTTTATTACACATTAAGACCTCTCTTCACACATAAAAACGTTTAGGTCCTTGGTTGGTTCAATCACCAATTCACACACGACCATTTGCATGAACAAGGCTTGGAGTTCTTGTAATTCCCGAGCTTGGCTTCGTGTGAAAGGCCGTGTACCTGTGGAGGCTGCCCTAACCGTATCATCCTCTCCATCTTGAGAGGAATTTGACCTCAAATTCAGCATTTGGTCATCTTCAACCGCATCCACGAGGGAGAGATCACCAACGTTGAAAGTGTTGTACACTTGATATTCCGGTGGAAGGTCAATCTTGTAGGCGTTGTCATTGATTCTCTCAAGTACTTGGAAAGGGCCATCACCCCTTGGCAGCAATTTGGACTTCCTTTGAGCTGGAAACCGATCCTTTCGAAGATGCACCCACACCCAATCTCCGGGTTCAAGCACAAGCCTTCTTCTCCCTTTGTTTACCCTTTTTGCAACCTCTTGGTTCTTCTTTTCAAGCTTGATCCGCACCGTCTCATGCATTTTCTTCATTGCCTCGGCTGTTTTATTTCCATCTAAGCTGGTCATGAGATCATGATACGGGACAAATGGCCATCTTATCTTTTGATGACATTGTTGGAGGCCAACACATAGAGACTCAAGACTTGGTCACCTCGGGAAAACAAGAACATGCATGGAGGACCCGTTTTGAGTGCTACTTAAAGCAATCTCGCGTGTGGAAGATTGCTTGGAGAATTTAAGGTTGAGGACTCACGGTTTTGGACCCTAATTAAGGGTATTTTGGACATTACACATGGTGTATTTACACACCATGGCCGCCCCTCTCATTAAGGGCAAAGTGGTCTTTTGTCTTCTTTGTAATACACTATAAATAGGCCCCCTTAGTCTTATTTTCATTAGTTTTCAGATTTTTGATAATGAAGAATTGAAAGAAATATCTTCTCTCTTTTGAGAGTGTACACACTTAGTGGTAGGACTTGGAAAAGTCATCTTTAGCATAGGGCTTGGAAAAGCCAATATTGATCTTTGTTTGGAAACGGTAGATCTTGAGGCGAGTTCATTCCCTTGGTGGTCACCGTAAGAGTGTGGTGTTGCTATCGTAAGTTCTAGGGGTCTTTAGATTTAATATATCTTTGGGTTCTTGGGTCTTATTGTAGTTTATGTCTCACTATCTATCTTTATTTTTCTTGCAAATCGTGGACTGTTTTGGGGTCTTCGTTGGATCCGAAACTTGTATTGTTGTTGTACATCTTGTTCATCACGTTTTGGTGCTGTTTTGGTGTTGAAATACACCCTTGTATCTTGTATTCTTGTTGTTGGTAGCGAATCCGAGAGTGGTCTCCATCTTGGTCCTCAAATCCTTAAGATTAGTGGACTGTTTTGGAGTTGTTTCGTGTTTCCCTTGCTTTTCTCGTATCATTTGGTATCAAAGCCATTTTTGATTTTGTTCTAACAAGATCAACCTTGGGCTTGAGACTTGAAAACTACAAAAAAAAAAAAAAAAGTTGAAATCTGAAAATTTCAGAAAATTGCAATCTGTCCATTGTTGTTGTCTTGGCCGAAATTGTGTTCTTGTGGTGTTCTTGGCCGAGATTTGTTCTTGAGTCTAGGTCTAGGAGTATTTTACTTGTCTTGTGTGTTTGTAGTGTTGATTTGTTCCTCACTAACACTTTGAGTCGATCCAAACTTGAGCTTGAATTGTTAATATTATTGTTGTGGACAAGTGTGGCCGATTGGATGTTGTTGTTGTTCTAGCCTTGACCGAGTTGAAGGCCTTGTGTTGTGGTGGTGTTGTAGATCTTGAAAGGTTGTTGTTGTATTCTTGTTGTTCATCACACCTTTCACCATTTGTAAAATCGAAAACACAACACAAAGGGGACTTAGTCGATTGTTGTTGCTATCCTTGTGGTCTTAGCCGTGAGATTGTTGACCTTGTTGTGGTGAACTGTTTTGGCCTTGTGGTTTTCATCTTGTTGTTGTTATAAGCTTGGCCACGTGATATTGTTGTTAATTGGTGGATTGAAAACCATTTTGTTGAAGTTGTAGTTGTCTTGGCCAAGTGTTGGAGATATTGTTATTGTGGATTGGAGTTGGCCGTGTGAAAAATTGTTGGTGTTCTTGAAGATTATTGTTGTAGTTCTTGTTGTTGTTGTTGTTGTTATTGATGTTCATCACCACCTTCATATATTGTTGAAGATAAAGTGAATGCTAAATCCAAAAAGTTGAAGGAAAAAGGTGTACTATTTGTTAGTCTTGAAAGACACTACAACCAACAAAGACCTATCAATCAAGTCTCAACCACTTTCCAACACTTTTCCATGATTTACGGATCCATGTTTTAAGGAGAAGTACAATAAAGTCAAGTCTTGAAAACTTGAAATTGAAAAGGGCTCCAAGACTTGTTTGAATTTCCCTCCTTAAACAAATTCCACCAAAGTCCAAATTGAAAAATTGACCAAGACTTGAAATTGGACAACAAAAGTGTGTGGGACCGAAACCAATACGTGACTGCCATGTCATCACTGCTACTGTTCACGCAATATTTCTGAGCTCAAAATTTTAGATTCTTAGTTTCATCTTATTGTTTCATTAGTTTCATGTCTTGATTCTAGAATTAATTAACAACTAGTAATCACCTACTTAGTTGTAGATTAATTATTGAATCCGTTTCTTCGTGTCTTCGTTGTTTGTGTGCTTTTCTCATTTTCAACTCGTAGTAACTTCTTTGTTTCAAGTTCGTAAGTGAATTTTATTTTCGTGTCTTGAGTCGATCAAACAAGAATCTATTCCGGCCGCCAAGTAGAATTGACATCCTATTGACTACCGGAGTATAAGCAACTTTCAATATTCGCCGCTCCAATTGTGAGAATCACAAAGGTGAGTGTATACGAGTGTTGGTGAGGAGCTTTACTACTAATCTTGTTTGTTCATTTTGTAGGTTTAAAGGGTGATATAAGGGGAACATGTCTTCGATAGCCGGGGATTATTGTGACTACAACATGGGAGACTATGATTGTAGTGAAGGGTTTTATGGCTACGAAGTTGAGGGAGATTGCGGAGGCTATGAAAATAACCATGATCGAGACTTGGGCAGATTTGAAAGTTACTGTTTTGAGGGAGAAAATGAGGTGAATGAAGTGCCTAGTGCTTATGGTGACTTTGGAGATGATGTAGGACCTCGTAATGGATCTTATGATGAAGTTGGGGCATGTGAGGAGTCTTACACTTCTTACTCCGAACCTAGATTGGGTGTTAGGTATAACCCTTTTGTTTGCAAAGCTTATGAGAGCTATGATGAGGGTACACGTGAGGAGTATGAAGATCCATATTCTCCACCTTGTAGTACTTCTTATCAAAGTCGATATAGTGTGAATGGTTATACTAGCTCTAGTGGAGGTTGTCCAATGAGAAGAAGAGGATATGCATCTCCAAAACTAAGGGGTACTCGTATGCCTTACAATGTAGATCCAAGAAGGAGTGTACACTCCGGAAAGGTGACTATTTGTGGGATACCGGGCTGCCTTATGGTGTTGAATGATAGGTACTATGGAAACTACATTTTCCCGTCCATGGTTGATCACTTGGGGTTATTGCGAGAACCTTTACTTGTTCCATACTACTTGGGCGAGTTCAAGGTTACCGAGAGGGTAAAAGTTGTCTTCTCCCAATTTGATTACCATGAGGAGGTGTGGTGCGATGTTTTCTCCTTAACCTACGGTCATATGAGCTTGGGTGCCGATTGGTTTGCACGACATCAAGTTCCTAACGTGAAAAATTGGCCTAATATTGTAAGAGACCGATGGGGAAATTGCCTCGAGACGTACATTCTGCCCGGGCCGCAAAAAGAAGTTCCTACCTACTCCAATTCAAATTATTATGAGAGACAAAAGATTGAGAGGAGTAAGGGAGTGAAAGGTGGTAATCCGAGAGTGGAAAAAGGAGAGGTTGTGTTGAGCGAAGTGAGGGGATTACCACCAAACCGTGCTAACATTGGTTGTCCTTCCATTTCTAAGGACATTTGTGTAGGTACCAACATGGCAAGCGAAGGCGAACAATGCCAAAAGGAAGTTGCTGCCCAAGCTTGTGGAGGACCTTCACCTCACGGCAAGGAAGAGTCTACTCAAGATCTTAAAGGTAAAATAGCTAACTCTTACACTTTAGTGCATGTGAATGACAATTGTGTGGCTAGTAAGCCATTGAGTGTGAGTAGTAGCTTACTTATTTATGAGTCTAATGATTCCTTGCCTCTTGTTGATGATGTACATATTGAGAGTTTGGATACACTAGTTGATCCTATTGATGACGAAATTGACTCTTCTTGTAAGATCAATTTATGTCCACCTAGTGTTGAAGCTTATATGTTGAACGGAAGTACATCGTCTTGTGTAATTGGTGTTGATCAACTTGTTGGTGAAAATTGTTCCCCACTTGAGTATGTGTGTGATGTGATTAATAGGACTCAAGTGAGTGAAGTATTTAAAAATGTTGGTCAACAAAGGGGGGGTGAACCCGAGATCTCTTCTTGGGGTAATCTTGTGTTTGGAACATCCTTGAAACTTGATATTGATCATTTAGAGTGCGAGGAACTTGCTTATTCCAAATCTGTCCGTGAGGTAGATCACACTCTCTTTAGGTGTAATGTCTTGTTTGAAGATGATTTAAACACTTCTAATGAACCTAGTGGTGAAAATGACGGTATAGCTTGCCTTGGAAGCTATAGCCTATATGCTAACCCACTATGGTGTGACAACATTCCTCCTAAAGAGGGAAATCTCTTCTTGGAAGATGAGAGTACTCTTAAGGGTAAGGAATGTGTAGTTGCGGAAGCTACTCCTTCTTCTACTTTGTGTGATTTCTTTGTTGAGAGTACTCATAGTGATTATTGGGAAACTAGTAGTGAGTACACACATGAGAGCACCTTAGTAGAAGTCGATTTGAGTGATACCTTTCTCTACTCTCTATTTGATTTGGATGACATGTATGTTATTGTAGAGAGTATGTCATTTAGTTTAGGTGTAGACCACGGGAAAGGGAAGTGTTGTCGAGACCCGTGTCTATGGCCACTTTTCCCATTTGACCCCGGTGCCAAATTTAGAAATGGTGATGTTGGTGCACCAAACTTGTTGCTTGGTCAACATGACAAGCAAAGTGTTACTTTTGATGTATCCTATAACCGAATCCTTTGCACATCTTTTATTGAGTTTTTAATATTCATTTCAAAGGATTCTTGGTTATATTGCAAATATGTGCAACCTTGGCATGTTGAGATGATTTGTAATGCTAACCCTAACCCTCATGCCATGAGGAATTTGTATTTGTTTGTCCTCTCTTCGGTTTTGCAAGGTTTGGATTCGAGGTCGAATCCTTTTCAAGAAGGGGAGGATGATACGGGACAAATGGCCATCTTATCTTTTGATGACATTGTTGGAGGCCAACACATAGAGACTCAAGACTTGGTCACCTCGGGAAAACAAGAACATGCATGGAGGACCCGTTTTGAGTGCTACTTAAAGCAATCTCGCGTGTGGAAGATTGCTTGGAGAATTTAAGGTTGAGGACTCACGGTTTTGGACCCTAATTAAGGGTATTTTGGACATTACACATGGTGTATTTACACACCATGGCCGCCCCTCTCATTAAGGGCAAAGTGGTCTTTTGTCTTCTTTGTAATACACTATAAATAGGCCCCCTTAGTCTTATTTTCATTAGTTTTCAGATTTTTGATAATGAAGAATTGAAAGAAATATCTTCTCTCTTTTGAGAGTGTACACACTTAGTGGTAGGACTTGGAAAAGTCATCTTTAGCATAGGGCTTGGAAAAGCCAATATTGATCTTTGTTTGGAAACGGTAGATCTTGAGGCGAGTTCATTCCCTTGGTGGTCACCGTAAGAGTGTGGTGTTGCTATCGTAAGTTCTAGGGGTCTTTAGATTTAATATATCTTTGGGTTCTTGGGTCTTATTGTAGTTTATGTCTCACTATCTATCTTTATTTTTCTTGCAAATCGTGGACTGTTTTGGGGTCTTCGTTGGATCCGAAACTTGTATTGTTGTTGTACATCTTGTTCATCACGTTTTGGTGCTGTTTTGGTGTTGAAATACACCCTTGTATCTTGTATTCTTGTTGTTGGTAGCGAATCCGAGAGTGGTCTCCATCTTGGTCCTCAAATCCTTAAGATTAGTGGACTGTTTTGGAGTTGTTTCGTGTTTCCCTTGCTTTTCTCGTATCAGATCACTAGACAAAGGAGTGAGATCTAAAGGGGTAAGGGGATTCAGACCGTAGACACATTCAAAGGGAGTCATTCCCGTGCTCGAATGTATTACCCGATTGTATGCATATTCCACCAAGGGTACGTGATCTTCCCATGAAGTCAGTTTACCCTTAACCATAGAACGTAGCATAGACCCTAAGGTTCTATTTACTACCTCCGTTTGGCCATCGGTTTGTGGGTGGCAAGACGTGGAGAAAAGTAACTTCGTTCCAAGCCTACCCCACATGGACTTCCAAAAGAGACTTAGGAACTTGGAGTCCCTATCCGCTTACAATAGTCCTCGATACCCCGTGAAGCTTTACAACATGTTCGACAAATAATGAAGCTACACTACGAGCATCCTCGGTTTTAGCACATGGAATAAAATGAGCCATTTTAGAGAATCTATCAACAATAACAAAAATGCTATCTCGGCCCTTTCTAGTCCTTGGCAGCCCCAAAACAAAATCCATCGAAATGTCCAACCAAGGTCTAAGGGAAGTAGGGAGTGGGGTGTATAATCCTTGAGGTAGGAGACGAGATTTCGCACTCCGGCAGGCCACGCATTGACTACAAATTTTAGCGACGTCTTTGCGCATTTTGGGCCAATAGAAGTTTTCCTCTAAGATTCTGAGGGTCTTGTCTACCCCAAAGTGCCCCATGAGGCCTCCGTCATGGGCCTCCCTCACAAATAATTCCCTCCAAAAACTAGAAGGAACACACAACCTCCTCCCTTTGAACAAATACCCATCGAACCGAGAGTAGGAGGAATGGTCATTCTCCTTAAGCCAACGGTCCCTTCCCCACTCTTCACATTCCCTAAAAATAGGAGCAAAGGTAGGATCCTCGGGATACAACAACCGCAATGATACTAAATCGAACCAACAACAACAAGAACATCAAGTAGACTCGGATTTCAGTCCAACAACACCAAGAACAACAAGTTAAACATTCAGTTTTTCAGCCCAACAACACAAGAACAACAAGATAGATAACAATGCTAGTGAATCGAAAAGAGCCCCACACGGCTTCACTAGACTTCAAGATAACAAAATCAACAACAACAACAAGATAAAGAAAGATAGATAACTTGACATATAACATTCAAGAAACTAAGAACCCTAACATCAAGAGAGGACCCTAAGTCTAATGAATATAAACACCAAGTTCTTACGAGGACCAAGAGGCACTCAAAGACCTCAAAACCCTTGTTTCTAGCCAAAGAGACAACACAAGTATCCCTCTACTTGTGAGGAAATAGGGGCGGCTTCCAAGTGTGGAAGAGAGAGAGAAATGTTTAGTATTTTAGGTTACAAATTTCAGCATTCAAAAAGTGAGGTCTAACTCTCTAACTTGTTCTATTTATACTACAAACAAAAAGGGTAAAATGACCCATCCGCCCTTGCTTCTTGTGCCAACCTTGAAGAGTAGTTTATTACACATTAGGACCCCTCTTCACACATAAAAACGTTTAGGTCCTTGGTTGGTTCAATCACCAACTCACACACGGCCACTTGCATGAACAAAGCTTGGAGTTTTTGTAATTCCCGAGCTTGGCTTCGTGTGAAAGGCCGTGTACGTGTGGAGGCTGCCCCAACCGTATCATCCTCTCCATCTTGAGAGGAATTTGACCTCAAATTCAGCATTTGGTCATCTTCAACCGCATCAACGAGGGAGAGATCACCAACGTTGAAAGTGTTGTGCACTTGATATTCGGGTGGAAGGTCAATCTTGTAGGCGTTGTCATTGATTCTGTCAAGTACTTGGAAAGGACCATCACCCCTTGGCAGCAATTTGGACTTCCTTTGAGCTGGAAACCGATCCTTTCGAAGATGCACCCACACCCAATCTCCGGGTTCAAGCACAAGCCTTCTTCTCCCTTTGTTTACCCTTTTTGCAACCTCTTGGTTCTTCTTTTCAAGATTGAGCCGCACCGTCTCATGCATTTTCTTCATTGCCTCGGCTCTTTTAGTTCCATCTAAGCTGGTCATGAGATCACTAGACAAAGGAGTGAGATCTAAAGGGGTAAGGGGATTTAGGCCGTAAACACATTCAAAGGGAGTCATTCCCGTGCTCGAATGTATTACCCGGTTGTATGCAAACTCCACCAAGGGTAGGTGATCTTCCCATGAAGTCAGTTTACCTTTGACCATAGAACGTAGCATAGACCCTAAGGTTCTATTTACTACCTCCGTTTGGCCATCGGTTTGTGGGTGGCAAGACGTGGAGAAAAGTAACTTCGTTCCAAGCCTACCCCACATGGACTTCCAAAAGAGACTTAGGAACTTGGAGTCCCTATCGCTCACAATAGTCCTCGGTACCCCGTGAAGCTTTACAACATGTTCAACAAATAATGAAGCTACACTACGAGCATCCTCGGTTTTAGCACATGGAATAAAATGAGCCATTTTAGAGAATCTATCAACAATAACAAAAATGCTATCTCGGCCCTTTCTAGTCCTTGGCAGCCCCAAAACAAAATCCATCGAAATGTCCAACCAAGGTCTAAGGGGAGTAGGGAGTGGGGTGTACAATCCTTGAGGTAGGAGACGAGATTTCGCACTCCGGCAGGCCACGCATTGACTACAAATTTTAGTGACGTCTTTGCGCATTTTTGGCCAATAGAAGTTCTCCTCTAAGATTCCGAGGGTCTTGTCTACCCCAAAGTTCCCCATGAGGCCTCCGTAATGGGCCTCCCTCACAAATAATTCCCTCCAAGAACTAGAAGGAACACACAACCGCCTCCCTTTGAACAAATACCCATCGAACCGAGAGTAGGAGGAATGGTCATTCTCTTTAAGCCAACGGTCCCTTCCCCACTCTTCGCATTCCCTAAAGATAGGAGCGAAGGTAGGATCCTCGGGATACAACAACCGCAAGCTCTCAAAACCCATCAATTTCGAAGACAAGGTAGCAACAAGCACATGCTTCCTAGACAAGGCATCGGCAACAACATTTTCCTTTCCCCTTTTGTAATGAATTACATAAGGGAAAGTCTCGATGAACTCAATCCACTTAGCATGACGCCTATTCAACTTGTCTTGACTCTTAAGGTGTTTCAACGACTCATGATCCGTTCGTATCACAAACTCCTTAGGCCACAAATAATGTTGCCAATTTCCCAAAGCTCTAACAAGGGCGTACAACTCCAAATCATAAGTTGAGTAATTAAGAGTTGCCCCTTTGAGTTTTTCACTGAAATAAGCAACGGGCTTACCTTCTTGCATCAAAACAGCCCCGATGCCAACCTTACTAGCATCACACTCTACTTCAAACATCTTATCAAAATCGGGCAATTGCAATAAAGGCGCCGAGATGAGCGTGGCTTTCAAGGCCTCAAAAGCCCTAGCTTGCTCATCACCCCATTTAAAGGGTCCGTCCTTTCTAATTACCTCGGTTAAGGGGGCTGCTATGGAGCTAAATCCTTTGACAAACCTCCTATAGAAGCTTGCCAACCCGTGGAAACTTCGGATTTCTCCAATAGTTTTAGGGGTCGGCCAACTTCGAATAGAGTCTATCTTGGAATCGTCCACTTCCACACCCCTTGAGCTCACGACAAAACCCAAGAATATAACCTTATCAACACCAAAAGAACACTTCTCCATGTTGGCATACAGCTTCTCCTTTCGGAGCACATCAAACACACATCTCAAATGCATTACATGATCATCAATAGATTTACTATATACCAACACATCATCAAAGTAAACCACCACAAACTTTCCAATATAAGGCTTCATTACATGATTCATTAGCCTCATAAAGGTGCTAGGAGCATTGGTAAGGCCGAAGGGCATGACCAGCCACTCATATAGACCGAATTTGGTCTTGAATGCGGTCTTCCACTCATCACTGGGTTGCATGCGAATTTGGTGATAGCCACTCCTAAGGTCCACTTTAGAAAACAAACAAGATCCGTGGAGTTCATCTAACATATCATCTAGTCTAGGGATTGGATGACGATACCTTATAGTGATTTTGTTGATGGCTCTACAATCGACGCACATACGCCAAGTTCCGTCCTTCTTTGGTACCAAAAGCACCGGAACAGCACACGGACTCATGCTTTCCTTGATGTATCCCTTGTTGAGAAGCTCCTCAACTTGTCTTTCAAGCTCCTTAGTGTCCATGGGATTGCTCCTATAGGCCGGTTTGTTAGGAAGTTGTGAACCCGGTACCAAGTCAATTTGGTGCTCAATTCCCCGAAGTGGGGGCAATCCTTGCGGAAGTTCTTGAGGAAATACATCTTCATACTCCTGCAACACACAAGAAATCAAAGGGGAAATGGAAGAATTAGTGGGGTTAGTATTAAAACAATGGGCCAAGAGTAACATCGGCTTGTTTTCATCATGATCCACGAAGAGTTCTTTCCTCCTAGCCAACATCACTACATTTTCCATCTCCCTTGTCGTTGGGACAGCCTCGGGTGTCCCGACTTCCTCACCTACGGAACTCCCCCCCTTTTCTCCCTTCCCGGATTCCTTTCCCTTTCCCTTCAACTCTCTCATCTTTTGGTGCCACTCGTTTACTTGGGAGGGTGAAAGAGGATGAAGTGTGACCTTTCGGCCATCCTTCTCAAGCGTATACCGGTTGGTCCTCCCATCGTGTTTAGTAGACCTATCATATTGCCATGGTCTACCTAACAACAAGTGACATGCTTGCATTGGGATCACGTCACAAAGTACCTCATCGTGGTAGTTTCCCACCTTAAACCGAATCACGCATTGCCTTGTGACCCTTAATTCACCACAATCATTCAACCATTGTAGCTTGTAAGGACTAGTGTGTGGTGTAGTTGGTAGCTTCAAGAAATTCACCATAGCATGGCTCGCAACATTCGTACAACTACCACTATCAATCACCAAGGTGCACACATTCTCCTTTACAAGACACTTAGTATGGAATAGATTTTCCCTTTGACTCGGGTCACCTATCGCCTTATTAATCATGACACGTCTAACCACAAAGTTAGGAACCACACACTCCCCTTCTTGTGGAAAGACATCTTCACTACCGTCTACTTCATCATCATTCGGCCCATTTTCAGCTCCCTCTCCATCTTGAGGCTCGGCCTCATCCTCCCCCCTTTCGGAATCCACCTCCTCACCAAGGTAGTACACCTTTCCTTCTCGTAGGATCACATTGCGCCGGTTCGGACATTCATTGGCCTTATGCCCCCAACCTTGGCACTTGAAGCATTGGAACCCCTTTGGGTTGGGATATTTGGGAGCCTCCGGTTTCGGAGGGAATTTAGGGACGGTTTTGGACTCGGGCAGCTTCATAGGAGCGGGTTGGTCCTTGTTCTTGGTCCAACCCGAGGGGGTTTGTACCCTTGCCTTGAAGGATGATCTCTCCTTAAGTTCCCTTTCAATCTCAAGGGCCGCTTGGAATATACCGTCAATGGTTTCAAACCGGTGAAGGGTCAAATGAGTGGAGATCTCTTTGTTCAACCCACACTTGAACCGGATGATGTCGTGATTGATTTGCTCCCCACGATGGTCAAGTTTCAACATGAGTTGTTGGAACTCGTCAAAATAGGCCATCACACTCTTGCCTCCTTGCCGCAAGCCATATAATCTAGCAAGCAACTCATGACGATATCTCTCGGGAAGGTATCGTTGTCTCATCAAATACCTCAACCGATACCAAGGTGGTGGCTGCCCATCAACTAATTCATTACCAAATCGTTTAACATACTCCCACCAAGTGTTAGCATAGCCCTCAAGGTGAGCTATAGCGTAGCAACTCTTCTTTTCGTCCGAGATGTTATTAACTTGGAAGACCTTGTCACAAGCCGATTCCCAAGTTAAGTAGACCTCGAGATCACTTTCACCCTTAAAGATGGGTAGGCTCAACTTGATGGTGTTGATGCCTACGTCTCTCTCTTGGTGTCGGTTTCCCCTATCTCCATACCCCCGGTATCTCCTAGGTTCTCCTCGACCCCCTCTTAACTCCTCCTCCCTCATATAAGCATCATCAAAGGCTCCATCTCCTTCATACTCCTCTCTACCGTATCCTTCAAAGTGGGCTGGTCGGCCTTGGCCGTTTTGATTCGGAGGATTTGGAATTTGTGGTCTTTGGATTAATGGAGCTTGGAATGGAGGGTTCGGATTTAGTGGAGGTGCTTGGCGTCCAAATCCCTCTTGTGGAATGGGAGGGGCTTGGAAATGTAGTGGTCTAGTGGAGTCTCGGTTTGGAGGAAAATAGGTAGTTTGGCTTGCGGTATTTAGTGGAGCTTGGGGTGCATTTAGCATTTGGTGGACTGTTTCGGGGGTGATGGTTGCGGAGGAGGTCCTATCATGACCATTGGTAGATACATGTAGAGGAGTAGAAGGACGAGAGTTCCTTTGACTCTCCACTTGTTCTAATCTCCCACTAATAGTCGACACCTCCCCCTTTATTGCTGCCAAGTCCCCTCTCACGGCCCCAAATTCCGAATTCAACCTTTCAAGTGTCCGGGTAACGGCCTCAAGAGTGACCCTCATAGAATCAAGGGCATTAGTATCCACACTATGAGACGTAGTTCCTTCCATTGTCAAGATATTATCCGCTTTAGTTCACTACAAGTTCGTGTTCCATAAGTGTTGTATAATTGGCTAGTAACCGTGAAATTTTAAGGTATGAGTAAGCTCTTATCCGGAATGGATTCTTGTTTGAAGACTCAAAGAATTCTTGCCGGACTAGAACCAAAAATCAGCAACTCATTCAAACGAATAAAAAGCACTCAAATAAACGTTGACACGAACAAACGGTTCAATGGTCTAATTGACAACCTAGTAGGAATGTACTAGTTTGTTAATTAGTTCTAGGACCAAGTAAGGGAAACCAAGGATCAACAATTAGCAACCAAAGAACATCCTAAGTTGAGCTTATAGTGACGTGGCAGCATGCAATGGTTCCACACGTTTTCTTTTCTCTTTTTTTTTTTTGTCAATATTCACACAACTTGTTATAGTTTTCAAAGTGTTTTTGGTGGGAAAATAAAATCTTGTAGTATTTCCCCCTTTTCAAACTCAAGAAAGTGATGTTTGGTAGACTAATCCCACAAAACAAGGCTCCTTGACTTAGGGAAAAGTGATTGACAAGACTACAAGGTGATGGGTGCAAGTCTTTCACAACAACTTTATAGCTTGTCTTACAACTTGAGCACACAACAAGATGAACAAGATGAACAAGTTCAAAAGATGAACACCTCAACAATCTTCTTCAACTTCTTTAGCACATAAACACAACATCCACCAATTTTATTTTCTTTTGGTCATCAACAACATACAACTTCGGCCACTTCAAGTCACTACACAATGTTCAAGTTTTCAAGCTCAACTTTCGGATCTAGACACCTTAGTGTTGGTGAGAAAGAAACCAACACTAGGAACTCACTAAACAAGCAAAATTAACACTTAGATCTAGACATGCAACATCATTCTCGGATTCCACTTGTAAGGGACTGATTTTCAGAATTTCCTTTTTGGTGTTGTTTGTTTAAGCCGTGTACTAGCCCAAGATGGGTTATGTTGGAACACAACCGGTCAAGCTTTGATACCAAATGATACAAAATCGAACCAACAACAACAAGAACATCAAGTAGACTCGGATTTCAGTCCAACAACACCAAGAACAACAAGTTAAACATTCAGTTTTTCAGCCCAACAACACAAGAACAACAAGATAGATAACAATGCTAGTGAATCGAAAAGAGCCCCACACGGCTTCACTAGACTTCAAGATAACAAAATCAACAACAACAACAAGATAAAGAAAGATAGATAACTTGACATATAACATTCAAGAAACTAAGAACCCTAACATCAAGAGAGGACCCTAAGTCTAATGAATATAAACACCAAGTTCTTACGAGGACCAAGAGGCAATCAAAGACCTCAAAACCCTTGTTTCTAGCCAAAGAGACAACACAAGTATCCCTCTACTTGTGAGGAAATAGGGGCGGCTTCCAAGTGTGGAAGAGAGAGAGAAATGTTTAGTATTTTAGGTTACAAATTTCAGCATTCAAAAAGTGAGGTCTAACTCTCTAACTTGTTCTATTTATACTACAAACAAAAAGGGTAAAATGACCCATCCGCCCTTGCTTCTTGTGCCAACCTTGAAGAGTAGTTTATTACACATTAGGACCCCTCTTCACACATAAAAACGTTAAGGTCCTTGGTTGGTTCAATCACCAACTCACACACGGCCACTTGCATGAACAAAGCTTGGAGTTTTTGTAATTCCCGAGCTTGGCTTCGTGTGAAAGGCCGTGTACGTGTGGAGGCTGCCCCAACCGTATCACGCAAGCTCTCAAAACCCATCAATTTCGAAGACAAGGTAGCAACAAGCACATGCTTCCTAGACAAGGCATCGGCAACAACATTTTCCTTTCCTCTTTTGTAATGAATTACATAAGGGAAAGTCTCGATGAACTCAATCCACTTAGCATGACGCCTATTCAACTTGTCTTGGCTCTTAAGGTGTTTCAACGACTCATGATCCGTTCGTATCACAAACTCCTTAGGCCACAAATAATGTTTCCAATTTCCCAAAGCTCTAACAAGGGCGTACAACTCCAAATCATAAGTTGAGTAATTAAGAGTTGCCCCTTTGAGCTTTTCACTGAAATAAGCAACGGGCTTACCTTCTTGCATCAAAACAGCCCCGATGCCAACCTTACTAGCATCACACTCTACTTCAAACATCTTATCAAAATCGGGCAATTGCAATAAAGGCGCCGAGATGAGCGTAGCTTTCAAGGCCTCAAAAGCCCTAGCTTGCTCATCACCCCATTTAAAAGGTCTGTCCTTCCTAATTACCTCGGTCAAGGGGGCTGCTATGGAACTAAATCCTTTGACAAACCTCCTATAAAAGCTTGCCAACCCGTGGAAACTTCGGATTTCTCCAATAGTTTTAGGGGTCGGCCAACTTCGAATAGAGTCTATCTTGGAATCGTCCACTTCCACACCCCTTGAGCTCACGACAAAACCCAAGAATATAACCTTATCAACACCAAAAGAACACTTCTCCATGTTGGCATACAGCTTCTCCTTTCGGAGCACATCAAACACACATCTCAAATGCATTACATGATCATCAATAGATTTACTATATACCAACACATCATCAAAGTAAACCACCACAAACTTTCCAATATAAGGCTTCATTACATGATTTATTAGCCTCATTAAGGTGCTAGGAGCATTGGTAAGGCCGAAGGGCATGACCAGCCACTCATATAGACCGAATTTGGTCTTGAATGCGGTCTTCCACTCATCACCGGGTTGCATGCGAATTTGGTGATAGCCACTCCTAAGGTCCACTTTAGAAAACAAAAAAGATCCGTGGAGCTCATCTAACATATCATCTAGTCTAGGGATTGGATGACGATACCTTATAGTGATTTTGTTGATGGCTCTACAATCGACGCACATGCGCCAAGTTCCGTCCTTCTTCGGTACCAAAAGCACCGGAACAGCACACGGACTCATGCTTTCCTTGATGTATCCCTTGTTGAGAAGCTCCTCAACTTGTCTTTCAAGCTCCTTAGTGTCCATGGGATTGCTCCTATAGGCCGGTTTGTTTGGAAGTTGTGAACCCGGCACCAAATCAATTTGGTGCTCAATTCCCCGAAGTGGGGGCAATCCTTGCGGAAGTTCTTGAGGAAATACATCTTCATACTCCTGCAACACACAAGAAATCAAAGGGGAAATGGAAGAATTAGTGGGATTAGTATTAAAACAATGGGCCAAAAGTAACATCGGCTTGTTTTCATCATGGTCCACGAAGAGTTCTTTCCTCCTAGCCAACATCACTACGTTTTCCATCTCCCTTGTCGTTGGGACAGCCTCAGATGTCCCTACTTCCTCACCTACGACATTCCCCCCCTTTTCTCCCTTTTCGGATTCCTTCCCCTTTCCCTTCAACTCTCTCATCTTTTGATGCCACTCATTTACTTGGGAGGGTGAAAGAGGATGAAGTGTGACCTTTCGGCCATCCTTCTCAAGCGTATACCGGTTGGACCTCCCATCGTGTTTAGTAGACCTATCATATTGCCATGGTCTACCTAACAACAAGTGACATGCTTGCATTGGGATCACGTCACAAAGCACTTCATCGTGGTAGTTTCCCACCTTAAACCGAATCACACATTGCCTTGTGACCTTTAATTCACCACAATCGTTCAACCATTATAGCTTGTAAGGACTAGTGTGTAGTGTAGTTGGTAGCTTCAAGAAATTTACCATAGCATGGCTCGCAACATTTGTACAACTACCACTATCAATCACCAAGGTGCACACACTCCCCTTTAAGAGACACTTAGTATGGAATAGATTTTCCCTTTGACTCGGGTCATCTATCGCCTTACTAATCATGACACGTCTAACCACAAAGTTTGGAACCACACACTCCCCTTCTTGTGGATAGACATCTTCACTACCATCTACTTCATCATCATTCGGCCCATTTTCAGCTCCCTCTCCATCTTGAGACTCGGCCTCATCCTCCCCCCTTTCGGAAACCACCTCCTCACCAAGGTAGTACACTTTCCCTTCTCGTAGGATCACATTGCGCCGGTTCAAACATTCATTGGCCTTATGCCCCCAACCTTGGCACTTGAAGCATTGGAACCCCTTTGGGTTGGGATATTTGTGAGCCTCCGGTTTCGGAGGGAATTTAGGGACTGTTTTGGACTCGGGAAGCTTCGTAGGGGCGGGTTGGTCCTTGTTTTTGGGCCAACCCGAGGGGGTTTGTACCCTTGCCTTGAAGGATGATCTCTCCTTAAGTTCCCTTTCAATCTCAAGGGCCGCTTGGAATATACCGTCAATGGTTTCAAACCGGTGAAGGGTCAAATGAGTGGAGATCTCTTTGTTCAACCCACACTTGAACCGGATGATGTCGTGACTGATTTGCTCCCCACGATGATCAAGTTTCAACATGAGTTGTTGGAACTCGTCAAAATAGGCCATCACACTCTTGCCTCCTTGCCGCAAGCCATATAATCTAGCAAGCAACTCATGTCGATATCTCTCGGGAAGGTATCGTTGTCTCATCAAATACCTCAACCGAAACCAAGGTGGTGGCTGCCCATCAACTAATTCATTACCAAATCGTTTAACATACTCCCACCAAGTGTTAGCATAGCCCTCGAGGTGAGCTATAGCGTAGCAACTCTTCTTTTCTTCCGAGATGTCATTAACTTGGAAAACTTTGTCACAAGCCGATTCCCAAGTTAAGTAGGTCTCGGGGTAACTTTCACCCTTAAAGATGGGTAGGCTCAACTTGATGGTGTTGATGCCTACGTCTCTCTCTTGGTGTCGGTTTCCCCTATCTCCATACCCCCGGTATCTCCTAGGTTCTCCTCGACCCCCTCTTAACTCCTCCTCCCTTATATAAGCATCATCAAAGGCTCCATCTCCTTCATACTCCTCTCTACCGTATCCTTCAAAGTGGGCTGGTCGGCCTTGACCGTTTTGATTCGGAGGATTTGGAATTTGCGGTCTTTGGGTTAATGGAGCTTGGAATGGAGGGTTCGGATTTAGTGGAGGTACTTGGCGTCCAAATCCCTCTTGTGGAATTGGAGGGGCTTGGAAATGTAGTGGTCTAGTGGGGTCTCGGTTTGGAGGAAAATAGGTAGTTTGGCTTGCGGTATTTAGTGGAGCTTGGGGTGCATTTAGCATTTGGTGGACTGTGTCGGGGGTGATGGTTGCGGAGGAGGTCCTATCATGACCATTGGTAGATACATGTAGAGGAGTATAAGGACGAGAGTTCCTTTGACTCTCCACTTGTTCTAATCTCCCACTAATAGTCGACACTTCCCCCTTTATTGCTGCCAAGTCCCCTCTCACGGCCCCAAATTCCGAATTCAAGAGTGACCCTCATAGAATCAAGGGCATTAGTATCCACATTATGAGACGTAGCTCCTTCCATTGTCACGATATTATCCGCTTTAGTTCACCACAAGTTCGGTTCCACAAGTGTTGTATAATTGGCTAGTAACCGTGAAATTTTAAGGTATGAGTAAGCTCTTATCCGGAATGGATTCTTGTTTGAAGACTCAAAGAATTCTTGCCGGACTAGAGTCAAAAATCAGCAATTCATTCAAACGAATAAAAGCACTCCAATAATCGTTGACACGAACAAACGGTTCAAGGAACTAGTTGACAACCTAGTAGGAATGTACTAGTTTGTTAATTAGTTCTAGGACCAAGTAAGGGAAACCAAGGATCAACAATTAGCAACCAAAGAATATCCTAAGTTGAGCTTATAGTGACGTGGCAGCATGCAATGGTTCCACACGTTCTTCTTCTCTTTTTTTTTTGTTAATATTCACACAACTTGTTATAGTTTGCAAAGTGTTTTTGGTGGGAAAAATAAAATCTTGTAGTATTTCACCCTTTTCAAACTCAAGAAAGTGAGGTTTGGTTGACTAATCCCACAAAACAAGGCTCCTTGAATTAGGGAAAAGTGATTGACAAGACTAGAAGGTGATGGGTGCAAGTCTTTCACAACAACTTTATAGCTTGTCTTACAACTTGAGCACACAACAAGATGAACAAGTTCAAAAGATGAACACCTCAACAAACTTCATCAACTTCTTTAGCACATAAACATAACCACCGATTTTTTTTTCTTTTGGTTATCAACAACACACAACTTTCGGCCACTTCAAGTCACTACACAATGTTCAAGTTTTCAAGCTCAACTTTTGGATCTAGACACCTTAGTGTTGGTGAGAAAGAAACCAACACTAGAAACTCACTAAACAAGCAAAATAACACCTAGATCTAAACATACAACATCATTCTTGGTCTCAACTTTTAATGGACAGATTTTCAGAATTTCTTTTGGTGTTGTTTGTTTAAGCCGTGAACTAGCCCAAGATGGGTTATGTTGGAACACAACTGGTCTCGCTTTGATACCAAATGATACAAAATCAAACCAACAACACCAAGAGCTTCAAGTAGGCTCGGATTTCAGTCCAACAACACAAGAACAACAAGTTTAAGTTTCGGTTTTTCAGTCCAACAACACAAGAACAACAAGATAGATAACAATGCTAGTGAATCGAAAAGAGCCCCACACGGCTTCACTAGACTTTAAGATAACAAAATCAACAACAACAACAAGATAAAGAAAGATAGATAACTTGACATATAACATTCAAGAAACTAAGAACCCTAACATCAAGAGAGGACCCTAAGTCTAATGAATATAAACACCAAGTTCTTACGGGGACCAAGAGGCACTCAACGACCTCAAAACCCTTGTTTCTAGCCAAAGAGACAACACAAGTATCCCTCTACTTGTGAGATAATAGGGGCGGCTTCTAAGAGTGAAGAGAGAGAGAAATGTTTAGTGTTTTTAGGTTACAAAAATCAGCATTCAAAAACTAAGGAATAACTCTCTAACATGTTCTATTTATACTACAAACAAAAGGGGTAAAATGACCCATCCGCCCTTGCTTCTTGTGCCAACCTTGAAGAGTAGTTTATTACACATTAAGACCTCTCTTCACACATAAAAATGTTTAGGTCCTTGGTTGGTTCAATCACCAACTCACACACGGCCATTTGCATGAACAAGGCTTGGAGTTCTTGTAATTCCCGAGCTTGGCTTCGTGTGAAAGGCCGTGTACCTGTGGAGGCTGCCCCAACCGTATCAGAGGGTGAAAGAGAATGAAGTGTGACCTTTCGGCCATCCTTCTCAAGCGTATACCGATTGGACCTCCCATCGTGTTTAGTAGACCTATCATATTGCCATGGTCTACCTAACACTAAGTGACATGCTTGCATTGGGATCACGTGATACGGGACAAATGGCCTTCTTATCTTTTGATGACATTTTTGGAGGCCAACACATAGAGACTCAAGACTTGGTCACCTCGAGAAAACAAGAACATGCATGGAGGACCCGTTTTGAGCATAACTTAAAGCAATCTCGCGTGTGGAAGATTGCTTGGAGAATTTAAGGTTAAGGACTCACGGTTTTGGACCTTAATTAAGGGTATTTTGGACATTACACATGGTGTATTTACACACCATGGCCGCCCCTCTCATTAAGGGCAAAGTGGTCTTGTTATCTTCATTTGTAATATATTATAAATTGGCCCCCTTAGTCTTATTTTCACTAGATTTTGGAGGATGAAGAATTGAAAGACATAACTTCTCTCTTTTGAGAGTGTAACACCCTTAGTTGTAGGACTTGGAAAAGTCATCCTTAGCATAGGGCTTGGAAAAGCCAATATTGATCTTTGCTTGGAAACGGTAGATCTTGAGGCGAGTTCATTCCCTTGGTGGTCACCGTATGATACGGTTAGGACAGCCACACAGCCTTTCACACGAAGCCAAGCTCGGGAATTACAAAAACTCCAAGCTTTGTTCATGCAAATGGCCGTGTGTGAGTTGGTGATTGAACCAACCAAGGACTTAAACGTTTTTATGTGTGAAGAGGGGACCTAATGTGTAATAAACTACTCTCCAAGGTTGGCACAAGAAGCAAGGGCGGATGAGTCATTTTACCCCTTTCCTTTTGTAGTATAAATAGAAGATGTGAGAGAGTTATTAGATAGTTTTTGAAATCTGATTCTTGTAACCTAAAATATCACAACATTTCCTCTCTCTTCCACTCTTGGAGCCGCCTCCAACATCTCACAAGTAGAGGAATACTTGTGTTGTATCTTTGGCTAGAAACAAGGGTTTTGAGGTCTTTGAGTGCCTCTTGGTCCTTGTAAGAACTTGGTGTTTACATTCACTAGACTTAGGGTCCTCTCTTGATGTTAGGGTTCTTAGTATCTTGAATGTTATATGTCAAGTTATCTATCTTTTCTTTATCTTGTTGTTGTTGTTGTTGTTAATTTTGTTATCTTTAAAGACTAGTGAAGCCGTGTGGGGCTACTTTCGATTCACTAGCATTCTTGTTCATCTTGTTGCTCTCTTGTTGTGTGCTGAAAACTGAAAATTGAACTTGTTATTCTTGTGTTGTTGGACTGAAATCCGAACCTACTTGTAGCTCTTGGTGTTGTTGGTTTGATCTTGTATCATTTGGTATCAAAGCAAGACCGGTTGTGTTCCAACATAACCCATCTTGGGCTAGTTCACGGTCTAAACAAGCAATACCAAAGGGAAGTTCTGAAAAATCTGTCCATTAAAAGTTGAAAACCGAGAATGATGTTGCATGTCTAGATCTAGGTGTTATTTTGCTTGTTTAGTGAGTTTCTAGTGTTGGTTTCTTTCTCACCAACACTAAGGTGTCTAGATCCGAAAGTTGAGCTTGAAAACTTGAACATTGAGTAGTGACTTGAAGTGGCCGAAGGTTGTATGTTGTTGATGAGCAAAAGAAAAATCGGTGGTTATGTGTTATGTGCTAAAGAAGTTGATGAAGTTTGTTGAGGTGTTCATCTTTTGAACTTGTTCATCTTGTTCATCTTGTTGTGTGCTCAAGTTGTAAGACAAGTTATAAAGTTGTTGTGAAAGACTTGCACCCCTCACCCTCTAGTCTTGTCAATCACTTTTCCCTAATTCAAGGAGCCTTGTTTTGTGGGATTGGTCAACCAAACACCACTTTCTTGAGTTTGAAAAGGTTGAAAGACTACAAGATTTTATTTTTTCCCACCAAAACATTTTGCAAACTATAACAAGTTGTGTGAATATTAACACAAAACAAAAACAAAAAAAAAAGATAAGAGGAACGGGTGGAACCATTGCATGCTGCCACGTCACTATAAGCTCAACTTAGGATATTCTTTGGTTGCAAATTGTTGATCCTTGGTTTCCCTTAATTGGTCCTAGAACTAATTAACAAACTAGTACATTCCTACTAGGTTGTCAACTAGTTCCTTGAACCGTTTGTTCGTGTCAACGATTATTTGAGTGCTTTTATTCGTTTGAATGAGTTGCTGATTTTTGATTCTAGTCCGGCAAGAATTCTTTGAGTCTTCAAACAAGAATCCATTCCGGATAAGAGCTCACTCATACCTTGAAAATTTCACGGTTACTAGCCAATTATACAACACTTGTGGAACACGAACTTGTGGTGAACTAAAGCGGATAATATCTTGACAATGGAAGGAGCTACGTCTCATAATGCGGATACTAATGCCCTTGATTCTATGAGGGTCACTCTTGAGGCCGTTACCCGGACACTTGAAAGGTTGAATTCTGAATTTGGGGCCGTGAGAGGGGACTTGGCAGCCATAAAGGGGGAAGTGTCGACTATTAGTGGGAGATTAGAACAAGTGGAGAGTCAAAGGAACTCTCGTCCTTCTACTCCTCTACACGTATCTACCAATGGTCATGATAGGACCTCCTCCGCAACCATCACCCCCGAAACAGTCCACCAAATGCTAAATGCACCCCAAGCTCCACTAAATACCGCAAGTCAAACTACCTATTTTCCTCCAAACCGAGACTCCACTAGACCACTACATTTCCAAGCCCCTCCAATTCCACAAGAGGGATTTGGACGACAAGTACCTCCACTAAATCCGAACCTTCCATTCCAAGCTCCATTAACCCAAAGACCGCAAATTCCAAATCCTCCGACTCAAAACGGCCAAGGCCGACCAGCCCACTTTGAAGGATACGGTAGAGGGGAGTATGAAGGAGATGGAGTCTTTGATGATGCCTATATGAGGGAGGAGGAGTTAAGAGGGGGTCGAGGAGAACCTAGGAGATACCGGGGGTATGGAGATAGGGGAAACCGACACCAAGAGAGAGACGTAGGCATCAACACCATCAAGTTGAGCCTACCCATCTTTAAGGGTGAAAGTGATCCCGAGGCCTACTTAACTTGGGAATCGGCTTGTGACAAAGTTTTCCAAGTTAATGACATCTCGGACGAAAAGAAGAGTTGCTACGCTATAGCTCACCTCGAGGGCTATGCTAACACTTGGTGGGAGTATGTTAAACGATTTGGTAATGAATTAGTCGATGGGCAGCCACCACCTTGGTTTCGGTTGAGGTATTTGATGAGACAACGATACCTTCCCGAGAGATATCGTCATGAGTTGCTTGCTAGGTTATATGGCTTGCGGCAAGGGGGCAAGAGTGTGATGGCCTATTTTGACGAGTTCCAACAACTCATGTTGAAACTTGATCATCGTGGGGAGCAAATCAGTCATGACATCATCCGGTTCAAGTGTGGGTTGAACAAAGAGATCTCCACTCATTTGACCCTTCATCGGTTTGAAACCATCGACGGTATATTCCAAGCGGCCCTAGAGATTGAAAGGGAACTTAAGGAGAGATCATCCTTCAAGGCAAGGGTACAAGCTCCCTCGGGTTGGCCCAAAAACAAGGACCAACCCGCCCCTACGAAGCTGCCCGAGTCCAAAACAGTCCACTACGAGTCCAAAACAGTCCCTAAATTCCCTCCGAAACCGGAGGCTCACAAATATCCCAACCCAAAGGGATTCCAATGCTTCAAGTGCCAAGGTTGGGGGCATAAGGCCAATGAATGTCCGAACCGGCGCAATGTGATCCTACGAGAAGGGAAAGTGTACTACCTTGGTGAGGAGGTGGTTTCCGAAAGGGGGGAGGATGAGGCCGAGCCTCAAGATGGAGAGGAAGCTGAAAATGGGCCGAATGATGATGAATTAGATGGTAGTGAAGATGCCTATCCACAAGAAGGGGAGTGTGTGGTTCCTAACTTTGTGGTTAGACGTGTCATGATTAGTAAGGCGATAGATGACCCGAGTCAAAGGGAAAATCTATTCCATACTAAGTGTCTTGTAAAGGGGAGTGTGTGCACCTTGGTGATTGATAGTGGTAGTTGTACGAATGTTGCGAGCCAAGCTATGGTAAATTTCTTGAAGCTGCCAACTACACCACACACTAGTCCTTACAAGCTACAATGGTTGAACGATTGTGGTGAATTAAGGGTCGCAAGGCAATGTGTGATTCGGTTTAAGGTAGGAAACTACCACGATGAAGTGCTTTGTGACGTGATCCCAATGCAAGCATGTCACTTGTTGTTAGGTAGACCATGGCAATATGATAGGTCCACTAAACACGATGGGAGGTCCAACCGGTATACGCTTGAGAAGGATGGCCGAAAGGTCACACTTCACCCTCTTTCACCCTCCCAAGTACATGAGTGGCATCAAAAGATGAGAGAGTTAAAAGGAAAAGGAAAGGAAACCGGGAAAGGAGAAAAGGGGGGGGATGCCGTAGGTGAGGAAGTAGGGCCATCCGAATCTGTCCCAACAACAAAGGAGATGGAAAACGTAGTGATGTTGGCTAGGAGGAAAGAACTCTTCGTGGACCATGATGAAAACAAGCCGATGTTACTGTTGGCCCATTGTTTTAATACTAACCCCACTAATTCTTCCATTTCCCCTTTGATTTCTTGTGCGTTGCAGGAGTATGAAGATGTATTTCCTCAAGAACTTCCGCAAGGATTGCCCCCACTTCGGGGAATTGAGCACCAAATTGATTTGGTGCCGGGTTCACAACTTCCAAACAAACCGGCCTATAGGAGCAATCCCATGGACACTAAGGAGCTTGAGAGGCAAGTTGAGGAGCTTCTCAACAAGGGATACATCAAGGAAAGCATGAGTCCGTGTGCTGTTCCGGTGCTTTTGGTACCAAAGAAGGACGGAACTTGGCGCATGTGCGTCGATTGTAGAGCCATCAACAAAATCACTATAAGGTATCGTCATCCAATTCCTAGACTAGATGATATGTTAGATGAGCTCCACGGATCTTGTTTGTTTTCTAAAGTGGACCTTAGGAGCGGCTATCACCAAATTCGCATGCAACCCGGTGATGAGTGGAAGACCGCATTCAAGACCAAATTCGGTCTATATGAGTGGCTGGTCATGCCCTTCGGCCTTACCAATGCTCCTAGCACATTTATGAGGCTAATGAATCATGTAATGAAGCCTTATATTGGAAAGTTTGTGGTGGTTTACTTTGATGATGTGTTGGTGTATAGTAAATCTATTAATGATCATGTAATGCATTTGAGATGTGTGTTTGATGTGCTCCGAAAGGAGAAGCTGTATGCCAACATGGAGAAGTGTTCTTTTGGTGTTGATAAAGTTATATTCTTGGGTTTTGTCGTGATCTCACGGGGTGTGGAAGTGGACGATTCCAAGATAGACTCTATCCGAAGTTGGCCGACCCCTAAAACTATTGGAGAAATCCGAAGTTTCCACGGGTTGGCAAGCTTTTATAGGAGGTTTGTCAAAGGATTTAGTTCCATAGCAGCCCCCTTGACCGAGGTAATTAGAAAGGACGGACCCTTTAAATGGGGTGATGAGCAAGCTAGGGCTTTTGAGGCCTTGAAAGCTACGCTCATCTCGGCGCCTTTATTGCAATTGCCCAATTTTGATAAGATGTTTGAAATAGAGTGTGATGCTAGTAAGGTTGGTATCGGGGCTGTTTTGATGCAAGAAGGTAAGCCCGTTGCTTATTTCAGTGAAAAGCTCAAAGGGGCAACTCTTAATTACTCAACTTATGATTTGGAGTTGTACGCCCTTGTTAGAGCTTTGGGAAATTGGCAACATTATTTGTGGCCTAAGGAGTTTGTGATACGAACGGATCATGAGTCGTTGAAACACCTTAAGAGCCAAGACAAGTTGAATAGGCGTCATGCTAAGTGGATTGAGTTCATCGAGACTTTCCCTTATGTAATTCATTACAAAAGGGGAAAGGAAAATGTTGTTGCCGATGCCTTGTCTAGGAAGCATGTGCTTGTTGCTACCTTGTCTTCGAAATTGATGGGTTTTGAGAGCTTGCGGTTGTTGTATCCCGAGGATCCTACCTTTGCTCCTATTTTTAGGGAATGCGAAGAGTGGGGAAGGGACCGTTGGCTCAAGGAGAATAACCATTCCTCCTACTCTCGGTTCGATGGGTATTTGTTCAAAGGGAGGAGGTTGTGTGTTCCTTCTAGTTCTTGGAGGGAATTATTTGTGAGGGAGGCCCATGACGGAGGCCTCATGGGTCACTTTGGGGTAGACAAGACCCTCGGAATCTTAGAGGAGAACTTCTATTGGCCCAAAATGCGCAAAGACGTCACTAAAATTTGTAGTCAATGCGTGGCCTGCCGGAGTGCGAAATCTCGTCTCTTACCCCAAGGATTATACACCCCACTCCCTACTCCCCTTAGGCCTTGGTTGGACATCTCGATGGATTTTGTTTTGGGGCTGCCAAGGACTAGAAAGGGCCGAGATAGCATTTTTGTTATTGTTGATAGATTCTCTAAAATGGCTCATTTTATTCCATGTACTAAAACCGAGGATGCTAGTAGTGTAGCTTCATTATTTGTTGAACATGTTGTCAAGCTTCACGGGGTACCGAGGACTATTGTGAGCGATAGGGACTCCAAGTTCCTAAGTCTCTTTTGGAAGTCCATGTGGGGTAGGCTTGGAACGAAGTTACTTTTCTCCACGTCTTGCCACCCACAAACCGATGGCCAAACGGAGGTAGTAAATAGAACCTTAGGGTCTATGCTACGTTCTATGGTTAAAGGTAAACTGACTTCATGGGAAGATCACCTACCCTTAGTGGAATTTGCCTACAACCGGGTAATACATTCGAGCACGGGAATGACTCCCTTTGAATGTGTTTACGGCCTGAATCCCCTTACCCCTTTAGATCTCACTCCTTTGTCTAGTGATCTCATGACCAGCTTAGATGGAAACAAAAGAGCCGAGGCAATGAAGAAAATGCATGAGACGGTGCGGATCAAGCTTGAAAAGAAGAATCAAGAGATTGCCAAAAGGGCAAACAAAGGGAGAAGAAGGCTTGTGCTTGAACCCGGAGATTGGGTGTGGGTGCATCTTCGAAAAGACCGGTTTCCAGCTCATAGGAAGTCCAAATTCCTTCCAAGGGGTGATGGTCCTTTCCAAGTACTTGAGAGGATCAATGACAACGCCTACAAGATTGACCTCCCACCGGAATATCAAGTGCACAACACTTTCAACGTTGGTGATCTCTCCCTCGTGGATGCGGTTGAAGATGACCAAATGCTGAATTTGAGGCCAAATTCCTCTCAAGATGGAGAGGATGATACGGTTAGGACAGCCACACGGCCTTTCACACGAAGCCAAGCTCGGGAATTACAAAAACTCCAAGCTTTGTTCATGCAAATGGCCGTGTGTGAGTTGGTGATTGAACCAACCAAGGACTTAAACGTTTTTATGTGTGAAGAGGGGACCTAATGTGTAATAAACTACTCTCCAAGGTTGGCACAAGAAGCAAGGGCGGATGAGTCATTTTACCCCTTTCCTTTTGTAGTATAAATAGAAGATGTGAGAGAGTTATTAGATAGTTTTTGAAATCTGATTTTTGTAACCTAAAATATCACAACATTTCCTCTCTCTTCCACTCTTGGAGCCGCCTCTAACATCTCACAAGTAGAGGAATACTTGTGTTGTATCTTTGGCTAGAAACAAGGGTTTTGAGGTCTTTGAGTGCCTCTTGGTCCTTGTAAGAACTTGGTGTTTACATTCACTAGACTTAGGGTCCTCTCTTGATGTTAGGGTTCTTAGTATCTTGAATGTTATATGTCAAGTTATCTATCTTTTCTTTATCTTGTTGTTGTTGTTGTTGTTAATTTTGTTATCTTTAAAGACTAGTGAAGCCGTGTGGGGCTACTTTCGATTCACTAGCATTCTTGTTCATCTTGTTGCTCTCTTGTTGTGTGCTGAAAACTGAAAATTGAACTTGTTATTCTTGTGTTGTTGGACTGAAATCCGAACCTACTTGTAGCTCTTGGTGTTGTTGGTTTGATCTTGTATCACCGTAAGAGTGTGGTTTTGATTGTTACATTCATTAGGGGTTAGTGTTGAAATACACTTGGTTCTTAATCTTGTAATAATCTTGGTCTCACTATCTATCTTTATTTTTCTTGCAAATCGTGTATGTGTTGTGTAGTGGACTGTTTTGGGGTCTTCGTTGAATCCAAAACTTGTATTATTTTTGTTCATCTTGTTCATCACGTTTTGTAACTATTTTGGTGTTAAAATATACTCTTGTATCTTGTATTCTTGTTGTTGGTAGCGAATCCGAGTGAGGTCTCCATCTTGGTCCTCGAATCCTTAAGATTAGTGGACTGATTTGGTGTTTGTTTCGTGCTTCCCTTGTCAATCCTGTATCATTTGGTATCAAAGCATGGCTTGATATTGTTCCTACAAGATCAATCTTGGGCTTGCTTGTTAGAAAATTCAAAAAAAAAAAAATCAAAAAGAAGCAAATCTGTCCATTTTGTGTTCTTGGCCGAAATTGTGTTATTGTTGTGTCTTGGCCGAGATTTTTACTTGTTTTGTTGTTTCTAGTGTTAGTTTTCTTCATCTCTAACACTCTTTAGTCTAAATCTAAGTTTGAGCTTACATTGTTGGTGTTGTTTACGTGAACTTGGACTTGGCCGATTTGTTGTTGAACATTGTTGTGGTGGACTGTTTTGGCCTTGTGGCTTTCATCTTGTTGTTGTTATAAGCTTGGCCACGTGATATTGTTGTTAATTGGTGGATTGAGAACCATTTTGTTGAAGGTGTAGTTGTCTTGGCCAAGTGTTGGAGATATTGTTATTGTGGAATTTGGGAGTGGCCGTGTGAAAATTGTTGGTGTTCTTGGAGATTATTGTTGTAGTTCTTGGTGTTGTTGTTGTTGTTCTTGATGTTCATCACCACCTTCATATATTGCTGAAGATAAAGTGAATGTTAAATCTAAAAAGTTGAAGGAAAAGGGTGTATTATTTGTTAGTCTTGAAAGACACTACAACCAACAAAGACCTATCAATCAAGTCTCAACCACTTTCCAACACTTTTCCATGATTTAAGGATCCATGTTTTAAGGAGAAGTACAATAAAGTCAAGTCTTGAAAACTTGAAATTGAAAAGGGCTCCAAGACTTGTTTGAATTTCCCTCCTTAAACAAATTCCACCAAAGTCCAAATTGAAAAATTGACCAAGACTTGAAATTGGACAACAAAAGTTGTGTGGGACCGAAACCAATACGTGACTGCCATGTCATCACTGCTACTGTTCACGCAATATTTCCGAGCTCAAAATTTTAGATTCTTAGTTTCATCTTATTGTTTCATTAGTTTCATGTCTTGATTCTAGAATTAATTAACAACTAGTAATCACCTACTTAGTTGTAGATTAATTATTGAATCCGTTTCTTCGTGTCTTCGTTGTTTGTGTGCTTTTCTCATTTTTAACTCGTAGTAACTTCTTTGTTTCAAGTTCGTAAGTGAATTTTATTTTTGTGTCTTGAGTCGATCAAACAAGAATCTATTCCGGCCACCAAGTAGAATTGACATCCTATTGACTACCGGAGTATAAACAACCTTTCAATATTTGCCGCTCCAATTGTGAGAATCACAAAGGTGAGTGAATACGAGTGTTAGTGAGAAGTTTTTACTACTAATCTTGTTTGTTCATTTTGTAGGTTTAAAAGGTGATATAAGGGGAATATGTCTTCGATAGCCGGGGATTATTGTGACTACAACATGGGAGACTATGATTGTAGTGAAGGGTTTTATGGCTACGAAGTTGAGGGAGATTGCGGAGGCTATGAAAATAGCCATGATCGAGACTTGGGCAGATTTGAAAGTTACTGTTTTAAGGGAGAAAATGAGGTGAATGAAGTGCCTAGTGCTTATGGTAACTTTGGAGATGATGTAGGACCTCGTGATGGATCTTATGATGATGTTGGGGCATGTGAGGAGTCTTACACTTCTTACTCCGAACCTAGATTTGGTGTTAGGTATAACCCTTTTGTTTGCAAAGCTTATGAGAGCTATGATGAGGGTACACGTGAGGAGTATGAAGATCCATATTCTCCACCTTGTAGTACTTCTTATCAAAGTCGATATAGTGTGAATGGTTATACTAGCTCTAGTGGAGGTTGTCCAATGAGAAGAAGAGGGTATGCATCTCCAAAACTAAGGGGTACTCGTATGCCTTACAATGTAGATCCAAGAAGGAGTGTACACTCCGGAAAGGTGACCATGTGTGGGATACCGGGCTGCCTCATTGAGCTAAATGATAGGTACCATAGAAACTACATCGTTCCATCCATGGTTGACTACTTGGGGTTGTTTCGTGAGCCTTTACTTGTTCCATACTTCTTGGACGGGTTTAAGGTTACCGAGAGGGTCAAGGTTGTCTTCTCCCAATTTGAATACCATGAGGAGGTGTGGTGCGATATTCTTTCATTGACATACGGTCATGTATGCTTAGGTGCCAATTGGTTTGCACAACATAGAGTTCCAAACGTGCAAAATTGGCCAAATATTATAAGAGACCAGTGGGGGAATCGCCTCATGACTTACTTGCTGCCTAAGCCACGAAGAGAAATGCCTACCTACTCCAATCCGAATTATTATGAGAGACAAAAGATTGAGAGGAGTAAGGGAGTGCAGGGTGGTAATCCGAGAGTGGAAAAAGGAGAGGTTGTGTGGAGCAAAGTAAGAGGATTACCACCAAACTATGCTAACATTGGTTGTCCTTCTATTTCTAAGGACATTTGTGTAGGTACCAACATGGCAAGCGAAGAAGAACAATGCCAAAAGGAAGTTGCTGCCCAAACTTTTGGAGGACCTTCACACCATGACAAAGAAGAATCTACTCAAGGACTTCAAGGTAAAATGGCAAACTCTTACACTTTTGTACATGTGAATGATAATTGTGTGGCTAGTAGCCCATTGAGTGTGAGTTGCTTGCCTATATGTGAGTGTATTGTTTCTTTGCCACTTGATGATGATGTACATGTTGTGAGTGTGGATACACTAGTTGATCCTACTGATGACCGAATAGACTCTTCTTGTAAGATCGATTTATGTCCACCTAGTGTTGAAACCATTATGTTGAATGAAAGTACGTTATCTTCTGAAATTTGTGTTGATCAACTTATGTGTGAAAATTACCCACCACTTGAGGATGTGTATGATGTAATTAATGAACCTCAAGTATGTGATGATGTTGAAAATGTTGATCAAAGTGAGAATGAACCCGAGAGCTCTTCTTGGGGTAATGTTGTGTTTGAAACATCCTTGAAACTTGATGTTGATCATTTAGAGAGTGAGGAACTTGCTTGTTCCAAATCTGTCTGTGAGGTAGATCACACTCTTTTTATGTATAATGTCTTGTTTGAAGATGATTTAAACACTCCTAATGAACCTAGTGGTGAAAATGATGGTATAGCTTGCCTTGGAAGCTATAGCCTATATGCTAACCCACTATGGTGTGACAACATTCCTCCTAGAGAGGGAAATCTCTTCTTGGAAGATGAGAGAACTCTTAAGGGTAAGGAATGTGTAGTTGCGGAAGCTACTTCTTCTTCTACTTTGTGTGATTTCATTATTGAGAGTACTCATGGTGATTATTGGGAAACTAATAGTGAGTACACACATGAGAGCACCTTAGTAGAAGCCGATTTGAGTGATACCTTTCTCTACTCTCTATTTGCTTTGGATGATATGTATGTTATTGTAGAAAGTATGTCATTTAGTTTGGGTGTAGACCACGGGAAAGGGAAGTGTTGTCGAGACCCGTGTCTATGGCCACTTTTCCCATTTGACCCCGGTGCCAAATTTGTGATGCTGGTGCACCAAACCATCTGCTTGGTCTACATGACAAGCAAAGTGGCACTCTTGATGTATCCTATAACCAAATCCTTTGTACATCTTTTATTGAGTTTTTAATATTCCTTTCAAAGGATTCTTGGTTATATTGCAAATATGTGCAACCTTGGCATGTTGAGATGATTTGTTATGCTAACCCTAACCCTCATGCCATGAGGAGTTTGCATTTGTTGGTCCTCTTTTCGGTTTTGCAAGGTTTGGATTCGAGGTCGAATCCCTTTCAAGAAGGGGAGGGTGATACGGGACAAATGGCCTTCTTATCTTTTGATGACATTTTTGGAGGCCAACACATAGAGACTCAAGACTTGGTCACCTCGAGAAAACAAGAACATGCATGGAGGACCCGTTTTGAGCATAACTTAAAGCAATCTCGCGTGTGGAAGAGCTTCAAGTAGGCTCGGATTCCAGTCCAACAACACAAGAACAACAAGAGAGAGATAACAATGCTAGTGAATCGAAAAGAGCCCCACACGGCTTCACTAGACTTTAAGTTAACAAAATCAACAACAACAACAAGATAAAGAAAGATAGATAACTTGACATATAACATTCAAGAAACTAAGAACCCTAACATCAAGAGAGGACCCTAAGTCTAATGAATATAAACACCAAGTTCTTACGAGGACCAAGAGGCACTCAATGACCTCAAAACCCTTGTTTCTAGCCAAAGAGACAACACAAGTATCCCTCTACTTGTGAGATAATTGGGGCGGCTTCTAAGAGTGAGAGAGAGAGTGAAATGTTTAGTGTTTTTAGGTTACAAAAATCAGCATTCAAAAACTAAGAAATAACTCTCTAACATGTTCTATTTATACTACAAACAAAAGGGGTAAAATGACCCATCCGCCCTTGCTTCTTGTGCCAACCTTGAAGAGTAGTTTATTACACATTAAGACCTCTCTTCACACATAAAAACGTTTAGGTCCTTGGTTGGTTCAATCACCAACTCACACACGGCCATTTGCATGAACAAGGCTTGGAGTTCTTGTAATTCCCGAGCTTGGCTTCGTGTGAAAGGCCGTGTACCTGTGGAGGCTGCCCCAACCGTATCACATATGGTGCCATTTTGATACTTGAATGATAGTTATTGTTGTAAGAGAACTCGATGAGAGGTAGATTATCATCCCAACTACCTTTAAAGTCTAATACACAAGCTCGTAGCATATCTTCGCGTGTTTCAATGGTACGTTCTGCTTGTCCATCTATTTGAGGGTGAAAAGTTGTACTTAGATTCACTTGTGTTCCCAAATTTCTCTGGAAAGACTTCCAAAAATTTATGGCGGTTTTCTAATAGACCGCCTAGGCCATTATCTTCTTATTCTACAGCTAGTGCTACATCATAGTTTCAAGGGTCTAAAGGCAACCAGTTTGGGCAGAGAAGTGAGAGTCAATGTTCACGGACATAAATGCGGAGACACCAACTCTTCAAACTATTCCAATGGTAAGTGAATTTCCTGATGTATCTCCTGAAGATCTTTCGGGTTTGCCTCCAGAACGAGAAGTGGAGTTTGGTATCGATGTGATTCCAGGTACTCAACCAATCTAAATTCCTCCGTATAGAATGGCCCCGGCAGAATTACGGGAGTTGAAAGAGCAATTGAAAGACTTGCTAGAAATAGGATTCATAAGGCCTAGTGTGTCCCCTTGGGGCACACCAGTGTTATTTATGCATAAGAAGGATGGCTCGTTAAGAATGTGTATTGACTATAGACAACTGAACAAGGTGACTATTAAGAACAAATATCGCCTTCCGAGAATTGATGACTTATTTGATCAGTTACAAGGCGCCAAGTGGTTTTCGAAGATTGATTTAAGGTCTGGTTACCACCAAATGAGGGTCAAAGAGAATGACATACCCAAGACAGCTTTTCGAACACGGTACGATCATTACGAGTTCTTAGTCATGTCCTTTGGGCTAACTAATGCACCTGCAGCTTTTATGGATTTGATGAATAGGGTGTTCAAGCCACTCTTGGATGTGTTTGTGATAGTTTTTATAGATGATATTCTGGTTTATTCGAGATCAAATAAGGACTATGCCAATCACTTACGACAGGTGTTGCAGATTCTTCGTGATCGTAAGCTATTTGCAAAGTTCTCTAAATGTGAGTTTTGGTTAAAATCTATGGCATTCTTAGGTCATATTGTATCTGATGAAGGAATAAAGGTTGATACTCAAAAGATAGAAGCCGTGAAGAACTGGCCAAGACCTATAACGCCTACAGAGGTTCGTAGTTTCCTTGGGTTGGCAGGTTATTATAGAAGGTTTCTTGAAGGATTTTCTTCAATTTCTGCACCTTTAACAAAGCTAACACACAAAGCATCCAAGTTCCAATGGAATGATGCATGCAAAAGAAGTTTCCAAAATCTAAAGAATAAGTTGACTTCTACACCCGTATTGGTGCTTCCAAAAGGCACAGAGGGGTATGCAGTGTATTGTGATGCTTCAAGAATTGGCTTAGGGTGTGTATTGATGCAGCATGGTAAAGTCATAGCATATTCCTCGAGGCAATTGCGTCCACATGAGAAAAATTATCCAACACATGATCTAGATCTAGCAGCGGTTATATTTGCCTTAAAGATATGGCGTCACTACCTATACGGGATTCATGATGACATATACACTGACCACAAGAGTTTTTAGTATATCTTTAATCAGAAGGACTTGAATTTGAGGCAGCGAAGATGGTTTGAATTATTAAAAGACTATGATTTTGATATCTTATATCATCCGAGAAAAGCAAATGTGGTGGCAGATGCGTTAAGTCGCAAAGCTATGGAGCCATTTATAGAAAGATAAGGGATGACTAAGGATCTACACCAACTAGCCAATTTGGGGGTTCGTCTTCTTGAAACTCCAGATGAAGGGTTTATTGATACGGGTGTACAAAGCTGTCCAATACGTTCTCGACCATTCACACGAAGCCAAGCTCGGGAGTTACAAAAACTACAAGCCATATTCATGCAAATGGCTGCGTGTGAGTTGGTACTTGATCCGCCAAAGAGCTTCAACGTTTTTAAGTGTGAAAATGAACCTTGAAGTATAATAAACTACACTCTAAGGGCACCCCATGACTGAAGGGTAGGAAGGTCATTTTTCCTTCATTTTGTGTGTAATATAAATAGATGCTATTAGGGTTATTTTCAGCACTTAGTTCATTCTTCATATTTCACAACAACAAGTCTTGTAACATTGAATATTTCTCTCTCTCTTGTTCTTGAGAGTAGAACCTGAAATCTGTCCAACAAGTGTAGTTACACTTGTGTTGTTTCTTGGCTAGAAACTTGAGATCTTGAGGTTCATGAGTTCCTCTTGGTCTAAGTAAGAACTTGGTACTGAAATCTTTTGGTCTTAGGGTCCTATCTTCAAGTTAGGGTTCATAGATTCTAAGATATCTTTGTGTCAAGTTACTATCTTTCATTTTATACTCTTGAAACTTTGTAGTAACTTAGTGAAGCCGTGTGGGGCTGATTTTCGATTCACTATAGTTGCTACCATTTGTTGTTCTTGTTGTTAACATTGTACTCTTGTAATCTATCATCTTGTGTTGTTGAACCATTGTTTAATGTTATTGTTATCTTCTTGTTCTCCTTGTGTAGCTACTGTTTTGGTGTTGGTATTTCTTCAAAATTTCGTGATTGTTGTTGTCTTCACATATTGGAGTTGTTATCTTCAAACTCTCGGAATTGTAGTGTGTTTGGACTGATTTTGTGGCAGATTTGATACGCTCCAAGTTAGTAGTGTATCATTTGGTATCAAAGCCATCTTTGATTTTGTTCTAACAAGATCAATCTTGGGCTTGAGACTTGAAAACTACAAAAAAAAAAAAAAAAACTGAAATCTGAAAATTTCAGAAATAGTCAAATCTGCTACCTTTGTGTTCTTGGCCAAAAATTGTGATATGTTGTTGTATGGGCCGAGATTTTCTTGTTTTTTTTGGCTAGATCTTGTAGTATTTTTCTTGTATTGAGTGTTTCTAGTGTTGGTTTCTTTCTCACCAACACTAAAGGTGTCAAGATCTAAAGATTGAGCTTATAATATTGACCATAGTTGTGGTGCCTTGTGGCTGGCTGTTTGTTGTTACTTGTTGTTGACAATTGGTGGTGTTGTGTTGTGTTTTGAAGAAGTTGTTGTTGAGTTCTTGAAGGTTGTTGTGGTGTTCATCAAGTTCTTCATCTTTTCTTACAACTTTAGACAACCAAAAAGTGTGATATAAATTCAAGAGTTGAAGCTGAAAATTGTAAAGCATGTTGTGAGAAGCCTTGAACCCATCATTTCTTAGACTAGGCTTCTACTTTTCAGCAACTTTTTTCTTATTTCAAGAACCTAGTGTTACCTTTTTCTTATTTCAAGAACCTAGTGTTGTGGGACAAGGTACTTTTCTTATTTCAAGATTTATGTTTTCCCTCCAAGACCAATTGTCATCCTTTCCAAATTGTGTAAAGATTTAAATTTCAGAATTGGTGCCTAAATTGTGTGGGACCAAGACCAATTGCATGCTGCCACATCACCCATTTGCTACTGTTCACGTCACCCATTGGCTACTGTTCACGTCATTAATAAGCTCAAATTTAGGTTTTCTAGTTTCTAATTGTTGATTCTTAGTTTCATTACTTGGTTCTAGAACTAATTAACATGCTAGTACACTCCTACTAGGTTGTCAATTAGTCCTTTTGAATTCTCTTGTTCGTGTCCACGTTTAGTTGGGTGCTTTTATTCGTTTGAATACGTTGTAACTTCTTAACTCCAGTCCGTCGAGAATTCTTTGAGTTTCAAACAAGAATCCACTCCGGACAAGAGCTTTACTCATATCTTAAGGATTCACGGTTACTAGCCAATCTACAACATTTGTGGAGCTCAAGTGTGAGTGAGGAGAGGTTTAACGCTAACTTGTTTGCTGATTGTGTAGGTAACACCTTGACATGGAAGGAAGAACATCCGAAAGTGGGGGTACTACTGAACAAGACACTATGAAGGACACACTTGAGGCCATTACCAGAAGTTTAGAGAGGTTGAACACGGAAGTTGGGGCAATGAGGGGAGATTTGACTACGATAAGTGGGAGATTGGAGCAAGTGGAGAGTCAAAGGAACTCTCGTCCATCCACTCCTCATCATATTCCTTCAAGTGGGCATGAAAGAACTTCATCCATAACTATCTCACCAGAAACATTGCACCAAATAATGAATCCACCTCTAGCCCCACTAAATGCCACAAATCATACCACTACTTTCCCTCCAAACCAAGAAGTGAATAGACCACGCCATTCCCAAACTCCTCCAATTCGACAAGAAGGATGTAGCCATCCATTACCTCCACAAAATCTGAATGTACCTTACCAAACTCCACCAAATCAAAGACCACCACCTCCACAACTCCCAATGCCTCCAAATCACCAAAACCGACCAGCTCACTTTGAGGAACATGGTAGAGAGGAGTATGATGGATATGGAGCCTTTGATGATGCTTACATGAGAGAGGAGGAGCTAAGAAGGGGCCGTGTTGATCCAAGGAGGTACCGAGGGTATGGAGAAAGGGGAAATCGACACCAAGAAAGAGACGTAGGCATAAATACCATCAAATTGAGCTTACCTATCTTTAAAGGTGAAAGTGACCCCGAGACCTACTTAGCATGGAAATCAGCTTGTAACAAAGTTTTTCAAGTTAATGATATCTCGGAAGAAAAGAAAAGTTGTTATGCCATAGCTCATTTTGAGGGTTATGCCAACACTTGGTGGGAGTACGTCAAGCGTTTTGGTGATGAATTAGTTGATGGGCAGCCACCACCTTGGTTTCGGTTAAGGTACTTGATGAGGCAACGGTACCTTCCCGAGAGTTATCGCCATGAATTACTTGCTAGATTATACAACTTACGTCAAGGCAATAAAAGTGTGATGGTGATACGGTTGGGGCAGCCTCCACAGGTACACGGCCTTTCACACGAAGCCAAGCTCGGGAATTACAAAAACTCCAAGCTTTGTTCATGCAAATGGCCGTGTGTGAGTTGGTGATTGAACCAACCAAGGACCTAAACGTTTTTATGTGTGAAGAGAGGTCTTAATGTGTAATAAACTACTCTTCAAGGTTGGCACAAGAAGCAAGGGCGGATGGGTCATTTTATCCTTTTTGTTTGTAGTATAAATAGAACATATTAGAGAGCTATTCCTTAGTTTTTGAAATCTGATTTTTGTAAACCTAAAACACTAAACTTTTCTCTCTCTCTTCCACTCTTGGAAGCCGCCACTACTATCTCACAAGTAGAGGGATACTTGTGTTGTCTCTTTGGCTAGAAACAAGGGTTTTGAGGTTGTTGAGTGCCTCTTGGTCCTCGTAAGAACTTGGTGTTTATATTCATTAGACTTAGGGTCCTCTCTTGATGTTAGGGTTCTTAGTTTCTTGAATGTTATATGTCAAGTTATCTATCTTTCCTTATCTTGTTGTTGTTGTTGATTTTGTTATCTTCAAGTCTAGTGAAGCCGTGTGGGGCTCTTTTCGATTCACTAGCATTGTTGTTCATCTTGTTGTTCTTGTGTTGTTGAGCTGAAAAACTGAAAATTAAACTTGTTGTTCTTGTGTTGTTGGACTGAAATCCGAACCTACTTGTAGTTCTTGGTGTTGTTGGTTTGATTTTGTATCATTTGGTATCAAAGCAAGACCGGTTGTGTTCCAACATAACCCATCTTGGGCTAGTTCACGGCTTGAACAAACAACACCAAAAGGAAATTCTGAAATCTGTCCATTAAAAGTTGAAACCGAGAATGATGATGCATGTCTAGATCTAAGTGTTATTTTGCTTGTTTAGTGAGTTTCTAGTGTTGGTTTCTTTCTCACCAACACTAAGGTGTCTAGATCCAAAAGTTGAGCTTGAAAAACTTGAACATTGTGTAGTGACTTGAAGTGGCCGAAAGTTGTATGTTGTTGGTGACCAAAAAAAAGAAATAAAATCGGTGGATGTTGTGTTTATGTGCTAAAGAAGTTGAAGAAGATTGTTGAGGTGTTCATCTTTTGAAATTGTTCATCTTGTTCATCTTGTTGTGTGCTCAAGTTGTAAGACAAGTTATAAAGTTGTTGTGAAAGATTTGCACCCCTCACCTTTTAGTCTTGTCAATCACTTTTCCCTAATTCAAGGAGCCTTGTTTTGTGGGATTAGTCTACCAAACATCCCTTTTTGAGTTTGAAAAGGGCGAAACACTACAAGATTTTATTTTTCCCACCAAAAATACTTTGCAAACTATAACAAGTGTGTGAATATTAACAAAAAAAAAAGAGAGAGAAGAAAAAAAAACGTGTGGAACCATTGCATGCTGCCACGTCACTATAAGCTCAACTTAGGATACTCTTTGGTTGCTAATTGTTGATCCTTGGTTTCCCTTACTTGGTCCTAGAACTAATTAACAAACTAGTACATTCCTACTAGGTTGTCAACTAGTTCCTTGAACCGTTTGTTCGTGTCAACGTTTATTTGAGTGCTTTTATTCGTTTGAATGAGTTGCTGATTTTTGACTCTAGTCCGGCAAGAATTCTTTGAGTCTTCAAACAAGAATCCATTCCGGATAAGAGTTCACTCATACCTTACAAATCTCACGGTTACTAGCCAATTATACAACACTTGTGGAACACGAACTTGTGGTGAACTAAAGCGGCTCATACCTTGACAATGGAAGGAACTACGTCTCATAATGTGGATACTAATGCTCTTGATTCTATGAGGGTCACTCTTGAGGCCGTTACCCGGACACTTGAAAGGTTGAATTCGGAATTTGGGGCCGTGAGAGGGGACTTGGCAGCAATAAAGGGGGAAGTGTCGACTATTAGTGGGAGATTAGAACAAGTGGAGAGTCAAAGGAACTCTCGTCCTTCTACTCCTCTACATGTATCTACCAATGGTCATGATAGGACCTCCTCCGCAACCATCACCCCCGAAACAGTCCACCAAATGCTAAATGCACCCCAAGCTCCACTAACTACCGCAAGCCAAACTACCTATTTTCCTCCAAACCGAGACTCCACTAGACCACTACATTTCCAAGCCCCTCCAATTCCACAAGAGGGATTTGGACGCCAAGTACCTCCACTAAATCCGAACCCTCCATTCCAAGCTCCATTAAACCAAAGACCACAAATTCCAAATCCTCCGAATCAAAATGGCCAAGGCCGACCAGCCCACTTTGAAGGATACGGTAGAGAGGAGTATGAAGGAGATAGAGCCTTTGATGATGCTTATATGAGGGAGGAGGAGTTAAGAGGGGGTCGAGGAGAACCTAGGAGATACCGGGGGTATGGAGATAGGGGAAACCGACACCAAGAGAGAGACGTAGGCATCAACACCATCAAGTTGAGCCTACCCATCTTTAAGGGTGAAAGTGATCCCGAGGCCTACTTAACTTGGGAATCGGCTTGTGACAAAGTTTTCCAAGTTAATGACATCTCGGACGAAAAGAAGAGTTGCTACGCTATAGCTCACCTTGAGGGCTATGCTAACACTTGGTGGGAGTATGTAAAACGGTTTGGTAATGAATTAGTCGATGGGCAGCCACCACCTTGGTATCGGTTGAGGTACTTGATGAGGCAACGATACCTTCCCGAGAGATATCGTCATGAGTTGCTTGCTAGATTATATGGCTTGCGGCAAGGAGGCAAGAGTGTGATGGCCTATTTTGACGAGTTCCAACAACTCATGTTGAAACTTGATCATCGTGGGGAGAAAATCAGTCACGACATCATCCGGTTCAAGTGTGGGTTGAACAAAGAGATCTCCACTCATTTGACCCTTCACCGGTTTGAAACCATTGACGGTATATTCCAAGCGGCCCTTGAGATTGAAAGGGAACTTAAGGAGAGTTCATCCTTCAAGGCAAGGGTACAAACCCCCTCGGGTTGGACCAAAAACAAGGACCAACCCGCCCCTACGAAGCTGCCCGAGTCCAAAACCGTCCCTAAATTCCCTCCGAAACCGGAGGCACACAAATATCCCAACCCAAAGGGGTTCCAATGCTTCAAGTGCCAAGGTTGGGGGCATAAGGCCAACGAATGTCCGAACCGGCGTAATGTGATCCTACGAGAAGGAAAGGTGTACTACCTTGGTGAGGAGGTGGTTTCCGAAAGGGGGAAGGATGAGGCCGAGCCTCAAGATGGAGAGGGAGCTGAAAATGGGCTGAATGAAGATGAAGTAGATGGTAGTGAAGATGTCTATCCACAAGAGGGGGAGTGTGTGGTTCCAAACTTTGTGGTTAGACGTGTCATGATTAGTAAGGCGATAGATGACCCGAGTCAAAGGGAAAATCTATTCCATACTAAGTGTCTTGTAAAGGAGAATGTGTGCACCTTGGTGATTGATAGTGGTAGTTGTACAAATGTTGCGAGCCATGCTATGGTAAATTTCTTGAAGGTACCAACTACACCACACACTAGTCCTTACAAGCTACAATGGTTGAATGATTGTGGTGAATTAAGGGTCACAAGACAATGTGTGATTCGGTTTAAGGTGGGAAACTACCACGATGAGGTACTTTGTGACGTGATCTAAATGCAAGCATGTCATTTGTTGTTAGGTAGACCATGGCAATATGATAGGTCTACTAAACACGATGGGAGGTCCAACCGGTATACGCTTGAGAAGGATGGACGAAAGGTCACACTTCATCCTCTCTCACCCTCCCAAGTAAATGAGTGGCATCAAAAGATGAGGGAGTTGAAGGGAAAGGGGGGGGGGGAATCTGGAAAGGGAGAAAAGGGGGGGGATGCCGTAGGTGAGAAAGTAGGTACATCCGAGGCTGTCCCAACGACAAGGGAGATGGAAAACGTAGTGATGTTGGCTAGGAGGAAAGAAATCTTCGTGGACCATGATGAAAACAAGCCGATGTTACTTGTGGCCTATTGTTTTAATACTAACCCCATTAATTCTTCCATTTCCCCTTTGATTTCTTGTGTGTTGCAGGAGTATGAAGATGTATTTCCATAAGAACTTCCGCAAGGTTTGCCCCCACTTCGGGGAATTGAGCACCAAATTTATTTGGTGCCGGGTTCACAACTTCCAAACAAACCGGCCTATAGGAGCAATCCCATGGACACTAAGGAGCTTGAAAGGCAAGTTGAGGAGCTTCTCAACAAGGGATACATCAAGGAAAGCATGAGTCCGTGTGCTGTTCCGGTGCTTTTGGTACCGAAAAAGGACGGAACTTGGCGCATGTGCGTCGATTGTAGAGCCATCAACAAAATCACTATAAGGTATCGTCATCCAATCCCTAGACTAGATGATATGTTAGATGAGCTCCACGGATCTTGTTTGTTTTCTAAAGTGGATCTTAGGAGTGGCTATCACCAAATTCGTATGCAACCCGGTGATGAGTGGAAGACCGCATTCAAGACCAAATTCGGTCTCTATGAGTGGCTGGTCATGCCCTTCGGCCTTACCAATGCTCCTAGCACCTTTATGAGGCTAATGAATCATGTAATGAAGCCTTATATTGGAAAGTTTGTGGTGGTTTACTTTGATGATGTGTTGGTATATAGTAAATCTATTGATGATCATGTAATGCATTTGAGATGTGTGTTTGATGTGCTCCGAAAGGAAAAGTTGTATGCCAACATGGAGAAGTGTTCTTTTGGTGTTGATAAGATTATATTCTTGGGTTTTGTCGTGAGCTCAAGGGGTGTGGAAGTGGACGATTCCAAGATAGACTCTATTCGAAGTTGGCCGACCCCTAAAACTATTGGAGAAATCCGAAGTTTCCACGGGTTGGCAAGCTTTTATAGGAGGTTTGTCAAAGGATTTAGTTCCATAGCAGCCCCCTTGACCGAGGTAATTAGAAAGGACGGACCCTTTAAATGGGGTGATGAGCAGGCTAGGGCTTTTGAGGCCTTGAAAGCTACGCTCATCTCGGCGCCTTTATTGCAATTGCCCGATTTTGATAAGATGTTTGAAGTAGAGTGTGATGCTAGTAAGGTTGGCATCGGGGCTGTTTTGATGCAAGAAGGTAAGCCCGTTGCTTATTTCAGTGAAAAGCTCAAAGGGGCAACTCTTAATTACTCAACTTATGATTTGGAGTTGTACGCCCTTGTTAGAGCTTTGGGAAATTGGCAACATTATTTGTGGCCTAAGGAGTTTGTGATACGAACGGATCATGAGTCGTTGAAACACCTTAAGAGCCAAGACAAGTTGAATAGGCGTCATGCTAAGTGGATTGAGTTCATCGAGACTTTCCCTTATGTAATTCATTACAAAAGGGGAAAGAAAAATGTTGTTGCCGATGCCTTGTCTAGGAAGCATGTGCTTGTTGCTACCTTGTCTTCGAAATTGATGGGTTTTGAGAGCTTGCGGTTGTTGTATCCCGAGGATCCTACCTTTGCTCCTATTTTTAGGGAATGCGAAGAGTGGGGAAGGGACCGTTGGCTTAAAGAGAATGACCATTCCTCCTACTCTCGGTTCGATGGGTATTTGTTCAAAGGGAGGAGGTTGTGTGTTCCTTCTAGTTCTTGGAGGGAATTATTTGTGAGGGAGGCCCATGACGGAGGCCTCATGGGGCACTTTGGGGTAGACAAGACCCTCGGAATCTTAGAGGAGAACTTCTATTGGCCCAAAATGCGCAAAGACGTCACTAAAATTTGTAGTCAATGCGTGGCCTGCCGGAGTGCGAAAGCTCGTCTCCTACCTCAAGGGTTATACACCCCACTCCCTACTCCCCTTAGACCTTGGTTAGACATTTCGATGGATTTTGTTTTGGGGCTGCCAAGGACTAGAAAGGGCCGAGATAGCATTTTTGTTATTGTTGATAGATTCTCTAAAATGGCTCATTTTATTCCATGTGCTAAAACCGAGGATGCTCGTAGTGTAGCTTCATTATTTGTTGAACATGTTGTAAAGCTTCACGGGGTACCGAGGACTATTGTGAGCGATAGGGACTCCAAGTTCCTAAGTCTCTTTTGGAAGTCCATGTGGGGTAGGCTTGGAACGAAGTTACTTTTCTCCACGTCTTGCCACCCACAGACCGATGGCCAAACGGAGGTAGTAAATAGAACCTTAGGGTCTATGCTACGTTCTATGGTTAAAGGTAAGCTGACTTCATGGGAAGATCACCTACCCTTGGTGGAATTTGCATACAACCGGGTAATACATTCGAGCACGGGAATGACTCCCTTTGAATGTGTTTACGGCCTGAATCCCCTTACCCCTTTAGATCTCACTCCTTTGTCTAGTGATCTCATGACCAGCTTAGATGGAAATAAAAGAGCCGAGGCAATGAAGAAAATGTATGAGACGGTGCGGATCAAGCTTGAAAAGAAGAACCAAGAGGTTGCAAAAAGGGTAAACAAAGGGAGAAGAAGGCTTGTGCTTGAACCCGGAGATTGGGTGTGGGTGCATCTTCGAAAGGATCGGTTTCCAGCTCAAAGGAAGTCCAAGTTGCTGCCAAGGGGTGATGGCCCTTTCCAAGTACTTGAGAGAATCAATGACAACACCTACAAGATTGACCTTCCACCGGAATATCAAGTGCACAACACTTTCAACGTTGGTGATCTCTCCCTCGTGGATGCGGTTGAAGATGACCAAATGCTGAATTTGAGGTCAAATTCCTCTCAAGATGGAGAGGATGATACGGTTGGGGCAGCCTCCACAGGTACACGGCCTTTCACACGAAGCCAAGCTCGGGAATTACAAAAACTCCAAGCTTTGTTCATGCAAATGGCCGTGTGTGAGTTGGTGATTGAACCAACCAAGGACCTAAACGTTTTTATGTGTGAAGAGAGGTCTTAATGTGTAATAAACTACTCTTCAAGGTTGGCACAAGAAGCAAGGGCGGATGGGTCATTTTATCCTTTTTGTTTGTAGTATAAATAGAACATATTAGAGAGCTATTCCTTAGTTTTTGAAATCTGATTTTTGTAAACCTAAAACACTAAACTTTTCTCTCTCTCTTCCACTCTTGGAAGCCGCCACTACTATCTCACAAGTAGAGGGATACTTGTGTTGTCTCTTTGGCTAGAAACAAGGGTTTTGAGGTCGTTGAGTGCCTCTTGGTCCTCGTAAGAACTTGGTGTTTATATTCATTAGACTTAGGGTCCTCTCTTGATGTTAGGGTTCTTAGTTTCTTGAATGTTATATGTCAAGTTATCTATCTTTCCTTATCTTGTTGTTGTTGTTGATTTTGTTATCTTCAAGTCTAGTGAAGTCGTGTGGGGATCTTTTCGATTCACTAGCATTGTTGTTCATCTTGTTGTTCTTGTGTTGTTGAGCTGAAAAACTGAAAATTAAACTTGTTGTTCTTGTGTTGTTGGACTGAAATCCGAACCTACTTGTAGTTCTTGGTGTTGTTGGTTTGATTTTGTATCAGATGGCATATTATGATGAGTTTCAACAACTCATGTTGAAGCTTGATCATCGTGGGGAACAAATCAGTCATGACATCATCCGGTTCAAGTGTGGGTTGAACAAAGAGATCTCCACTCATTTGATGCTTCACAAATTTGATACCGTTGAAGGTATTTTCCAAGCGGCTCTTGAGATTGAAAGGGAGCTTAAAGAGAGGTCGTCGCTCAAGGCAAGGGGACAATCCATCTCGGGTTGGCCTAGAAGCAAGGACGTGGTTCAATCCTCTTCTGGTTTGCCCAAAAACAAGGACCAACCCGCGACTACAAGGCTGCCCGAGCCCAAAACAGTCCACAAAATTCCTCTAAAACAAGAAGTTCACAAGTATCCAAACCCAAAAGGATTCCAATGTTTCAAGTGCCAAGGTTGGGGACATAAATCCAATGAATGTCCAAATCGACGCAACGTGATACTACGGGAAGGGAAATTGTATTACCTTGGTGAGGAGGTGGGTCTTGAAAAAGAGGAGGATGAGGCCGAGCCTCAAGATGGAGAGGAAACTGGAAATAGGCCACTTGATGATGATGATGATGATGATGGTGAAGTTATTTACCCACAAGAAGGGGAGAGTGTTATTCCAAACTTTGTAGTTAGACGCGCTATGATTAGTAAGGCAATAGACAACCCTAGCCAAAGGGAAAATCTATTCCATACTAAATGCCTTGTAAAGGGGAATGTGTGCACTTTGGTGATTGATAGTGGTAGTTGTGCGAATGTCGTTAGTGTCGCTTTGGTGAACTTTCTGAAATTACCAACTACACTTCATACTAGCCCTTACAAGTTGCAATGGTTGAACGAATGCGGTGAATTGAAGGTCATGAGGCAATGTGTGATACGGTTTAAGGTAGGGAATGATACGGTTGGGGCAGCCTCCACAGGTACACGGCCTTTCACACGAAGCCAAGCTCGGGAATTACAAGAACTCCAAGCTTTGTTCATGCAAATGGCCGTGTGTGAGTTGGTGATTGAACCAACCAAGGACCTAAACGTTTTTATGTGTGAAGAGAGGTCTTAATATGTAATAAACTACTCTTCAAGGTTGGCACAAGAAGCAAGGGCGGATGGGTCATTTTACCCCTTTTGTTTGTAGTATAAATAGAACATGTTGGAGAGTTATTCCTTAGTTTTTGAATGCTGATTTTGTAACCTAAAAACACTAAACATTTCTCTCTCTCTTCCACTCTTAGAAGCCGCCCCTATTATCTCACAAGTAGAGGGATACTTGTGTTGTCTCTTTGGCTAGAAACAAGGGTTTTGAGGTCGTTGAGTGCCTCTTGGTCCTCGTAAGAACTTGGTGTTTATATTCATTAGACTTAGGGTCCTCTCTTGATGTAGGGTTCTTAGTTTCTTGAATGTTATATGTCAAGTTATCTATCTTTCTTTATCTTGTTGTTGTTGTTGATTTTGTTATCTTAAAGTCTAGTGAAGCCGTGTGGGGCTCTTTTCGATTCACTAGCATTGTTATCTATCTTGTTGTTCTTGTGTTGTTGGACTGAAAAACCGAAACTTAAACTTGTTGTTCTTGTGTTGTTGGACTGAAATCCGAGCCTACTTGAAGCTCTTGGTGTTGTTGGTTTGATTCCGTATCATTTGGTATCAAAGCATGGCTTGATATTGTTCCTACAAGATCAATCTTGGGCTTGCTTGTTAGAAAATTCAAAAAAAAAAAAGTGTTAAAAACTGAAAAATCAAAAAGAAGCAAATCTGTCCATTAAAAGTTGAAACCGAGAATGATGTTGTATGTTTAGATCTAGGTGTTATTTTGCTTGTTTAGTGAGTTTCTAGTGTTGGTTTCTTTCTCACCAACACTAAGGTGTCTAGATCCAAAAGTTGAGCTTGAAAACTTGAACATTGTTGTAGTGACTTGAAGTGGCCGAAAGTTGTGTGTTGTTGATAACCAAAAGAAAAATCGGTGGTTGTGTGTTTATGTGCTAAAGAAGTTGATGAAGTTTGTTGAGGTGTTCATCCTTTGAACTTGTTCATCTTGTTCATCTTGTTGTGTGCTCAAGTTGTAAGACAAGCTATAAAGTTGTTGTGAAAGACTTGCACCCATCACCTTCTAGTCTTGTCAATCACTTTTCCCTAATTCAAGGAGCCTTGTTTTGTGGGATTAGTCAACCAAACCTCACTTTCTTGAGTTTGAAAAGGGTGAAATACTACAAGATTTTATTTTTCCCACCAAAAACACTTTGCAAACTATAACAAGTTGTGTGAATATTAACAAAAAAAAAAAAAGGAGAAGAAGAACGTGTGGAACCATTGCATGCTGCCACGTCACTATAAGCTCAACTTAGGATATTCTTTGGTTGCTAATTGTTGATCCTTGGTTTCCCTTACTTGGTCCTAGAACTAATTAACAAACTAGTGCATTCCTACTAGGTTGTCAACTAGTTCCTTGAACCGTTTGTTCGTGTCAACGATTATTTGAGTACTTTTATTCGTTTGAATGAATTGCTGATTTTTGACTCTAGTCCGGCAAGAATTCTTTGAGTCTTCAAACAAGAATCCATTCCGGATAAGAGCTTACTCATACCTTAAAAATTTCACGGTTACTAGCCAATTATACAACACTTGTGGAACACGAACTTGTGGTGAACTAAAGCGGATAATACCTTGACAATGGAAGGAGCTACGTCTCATAATGTGGATACTAATGCCCTTGATTCTATGAGGGTCACTCTTGAGGCCGTTACCCGGACACTTGAAAGGTTGAATTCGGAATTTGGGGCCGCGAGAGGGGACTTGGCAGCAATAAAGGGGGAAGTGTCGACTATTAGTGGGAGATTAGAACAAGTGGAGAGTCAAAGGAACTCTCGTCCTTCTACTCCTCTACATGTATCTACCAATGGTCATGATGATACAAGAATTCCAAGGAACACAAGAATTGTCTCAAAACAGTCCACACACACTCCAAAAACAGTCCACTAATCTTAAGGATTTGAGGACCAAGATGGAGACCACTCTCGGATTCACTACAACAACAACAATACGAGATAACAATGGTGTATTTGACACCCAAAACAGCCACAAAACGTGAGGAACAAGATGAACAACAATAACACAAGTTTCGGATTCAACAAAGACCCCAAAACAGTCCACGATTTGCAAGAAAAATAAAGATAGATAGTGAGACATAAACTACAATAAGACCCAAGAACCCAAAGATATATTAAATCTAAAGACCCCTAGAACTTACGATAGCAACACCACACTCTTACGGTGACCACCAAGGGAATGAACTCGCCTCAAGATCTACCGTTTCCAAACAAAGATCAATATTGGCTTTTCCAAGCCCTATGCTAAAGATGACTTTTCCAAGTCCTACCACTAAGTGTGTACACTCTCAAAAGAGAGAAGATATTTCTTTCAATTCTTCATTATCAAAAATCTCATGAGAAATAAGACTAAGGGGCCTATTTATACTATATTACAAATGAAGACAAAAGACTACTTTGCCCTTAATGAGAGGGGCGGCCATGGGGTGTAAATCCACCATGTGTAATGTCCAAAATACCCTTAATTAAGGCCCAAAACCGTGAGTCCTCAACCTTAAATTCTCCAAGCAATCTTCCACATGCGAGATTGCTTTAAGTTATGCTCAAAACGGGTCCTCCATGCATGTTCTTGTTTCCTCGAGGTGACCAAGTCTTGAGTCTCTATGTGTTGGCCTCCAAAAATGTCATCAAAAGATAAGAAGGCCATTTGTCCCGTATCATCCTCCCCTTCTTGAAAAGGATTCGACCTCGAATCCAAACCTTGCAAAACCGAAGAGAGGACAAACAAATACAAATTCCTCATGGCATGAGGGTTAGGGTTAGCATAACAAATCATCTCAACATGCCAAGGTTGCACATATTTGCAATATAACCAAGAATCCTTTGAAAGGAATATTAAAAACTCAATAAAAGATGTACAAAGGATTTGGTTATAGGATACATCAAAAGTAATACTTTGCTTGTCATGTTGGCCAAGCAACAAGTTTGGTGCACCAACATCACCATTTCTAAATTTGGCACCGGGGTCAAATGGGAAAAGTGGCCATAGACACGGGTCTCGACAACACTTCCCTTTCCCGTGGTCTACACCTAAACTAAATGACATACTCTCTACAATAACATACATATCATCCAAATCAAATAGAGAGTAGAGAAAGGTATCACTCAAATCGACTTCTACTAAGGTGCTCTCATGTGTGTACTCACTACTAGTTTCCCAATAATCACCATGAGTACTCTCAACAATGAAATCACACAAAGTAGAAGAAGAAGTAGCTTCCACAACTACACATTCCTTACCCTTAAGAGTACTCTCATCTTCCAAGAAGAGATTTCCCTCTTTAGGAGGAATGTTGTCACACCATAGTGGGTTAGCATATAGGCTATAGCTTCCAAGGCAAGCTATACCGTCATTTTCTCCACTAGGTTCATTAGGAGTGTTTAAATCATCTTCAAACAAGACATTATACCTAAAAAGAGTGTGATCTACCTCACGGACAGATTTGGAACAAGAAAGTTCCTCACTCTCTAAATGATCAATATCAAGTTTCAAGGATGTTTCAAACACAATATTACCCCAAGAAGAGCTCTCGGGTTCATTCTCACTTTGTTGACCAACATTTTCAAATATTTCACTCACTTGAGTCCTATTAAGCACATCACACACATACTCAAGTGGTGGACAGTTTTCACGAACAAGTTGATCAACACCCATTACACAAGACGAGGTACTTCCATTCAACATATAGGCTTCAACACTAGGTGGACATAAATTGATCTCACAAGAGGAGTCAATTTCGTCATCAATAGGATCAACTAGTGTATCCACACTCACAATATGTACATCATCAATAAGAGGCAAGGAATCATTAGACTCATAAATAAGTAAGCTACTACTCACACTCAATGGACTACTAGTCATACAATTATCATTCACATGCATTAAAGTGTAAGAGTTAGCTATTTTACCTTGAAGATCTTGAGTGGACTCTTTCTTGCCGTGAGGTGAAGGTCCTCCATAACCTTGGGCAGCAACTTCCTTTTGACATTGGTCGCATTCGCTTGCCATGTTGGTACCTACACAAATGTCCATAAAAATAGAAGGACAACCAAAGTTAGCACGGTTTGGTGGTAATCCCCTCACTTCGCTCAACACAATCTCTCCTTTTTCCACTCTCGGATTACCACCTTTCACTCCCTTACACCTCTCAATCTTTTGTCTCTCATAATAATTTGAATTGGAGTAGGTAGGAACTTCTTTTTGCGGCCCGGGCAGAATGTACGTCTCGAGGCAATTTCCCCATCGGTCTCTTACAATATTAGGCCAATTTTGCATATTTGGAACTTTATGTTGTGCAAACCAATCGGCGCCCAAGCTCACATGACCATAGGTTATGGGAAAAACATCACACCACACTTCCTCATGGTAATTAAATTGGGAGAAGACAACTTTTACCCTCTCGGTAACCTTGAACTCGCCCAAGTAGTATGGAACAAGTAAAGGCTCTCGCAATAACCCCAAGTAATCAACCATGGACGGAAGAATGTAGTTTCCATAGTACCTATCATTCAACACCATAAGGCAGCCCGGTATCCCACAAATAGTCACCTTTCCGGAGTGTACACTCCTTCTTGGATCTACATTGTAAGGCATACGAGTACCCCTTAGTTTTGGAGATGCATATCCTCTTCTTCTCATTGGAAAACCTCCACTAGAGCTAGTATAACCATTCACACTATATCGACTTTGATAAGAAGTACTACAAGGTGGAGAATATGGATCTTCATACTCCTCACGTGTACCCTCATCATAGCTCTCATAGGCTTTGCAAACAAAAGGGTTATACCTAACACCAAATCTAGGTTCGGAGTAAGAAGTGTAAGACTCCTCACATGCCCCAACATCATCATAAGATCCATCACGAGGTCCTACATCATCTCCAAAGTTACCATAAGCACTAGGCACTTCATTCACCTCATTTTCTCCCTTAAAACAGTAACTTTCAAATCTGCCCAAGTCTCGATCATGGCTATTTTCATAGCCTCCGCAATCTCCCTCAACTTCGTAGCCATAAAACCCTTCACTACAATCATAGTCTCCCATGTTGTAGTCACAATAATCCCCGGCTATCGAAGACATGTTCCCCTTATATCACCCTTTAAACCTACAAAATGAACAAACAAGATTAGTAGTAAAGCTCCTCACCAACACTCGTATACACTCACCTTTGTGATCCTCACAATTGGAGCGGCGAATATTGAAAGTTGCTTATACTCCGGTAGTCAATAGGATGTCAATTCTACTTGGCGGCCGGAATAGATTCTTGTTTGATCGACTCAAGACACAAAAATAAAATTCACTTACGAACTTGAAACAAAGAAGTTACTACGAGTTAAAAATGAGAAAAGCACACAAACAACGAAGACACGAAGAAACGGATTCAATAATTAATCTACAACTAAGTAGGTGATTACTAGTTGTTAATTAATTCTAGAATCAAGACATGAAACTAATGAAACAATAAGATGAAACTAAGAATCTAAAATTTTGAGCTCGAAAATATTGCGTGAACAGTAGCAGTGATGACATGGCAGTCACGTATTGGTTTCGGTCCCACACAACTTTTGTTGTCCAATTTCAAGTCTTGGCCAATTTTTTTTTTCAATTTGGACTTTGGTGGAATTTGTTTAAGGGGGGGGGGGGAAATTCAAACAAGTCTTGGAGCCCTTTTCAATTTCAAGTTTTCAAGACTTGACTTTATTGTACTTCTCCTTAAAACATGGATCCGTAAATCATGGAAAAGTGTTGGAAAGTGGTTGAGACTTGATTGATAGGTCTTTGTTGGTTGTAGTGTCTTTCAAGACTAACAAATAATACACCTTTTTCCTTCAACTTTTTGGATTTAGCATTCACTTTATCTTCAACAATATATGAAGGTGGTGATGAACATCAAGAACAACAACAACAACAACAACAACAAGAACTACAACAATAATCCTCAAGAACACCAACAATTTTTCACACGGCCAACTCCAATCCACAATAACAATACCTCCAACACTTGGCCAAGACAACCACAACTTCAACAAAAATGGTTTTCAATCCACCAATTAACAACAATATCACGTGGCCAAGCTTATAACAACAACAAGATGAAAACCACAAGGCCAAAACAGTTCACCACAACAAGGTCAACAATCTCACGGCTAAGACCACAAGGATAGCAACAACAATCGACTAAGTCCCCTTTGTGTTGTGTTTTCGATTTTACAAATGGTGAAAGGTGTGATGAACAACAAGAATACAACAACAACCTTTCAAGATCTACAACACCACCACAACACAAGGCCTTCAACTCGGTCAAGGCTAGAACAACAACAACATCCAATCGGCCACACTTGTTCACAACAATAATATTAACAATTCAAGCTCAAGTTTGGATCGACTCAAAGTGTTAGTGAGGAACAAAACTAACACTACAAACACACAAGACAAGTAAAATACTCCTAGACCTAGACTCAAGAACAAATCTCGGCCAAGAACACCACAAGAACACAATTTCGGCCAAGACAACAACAATGGACAGATTGCAATTTTCTGAAATTTTCAGATTTCAACACTTTTTTTTTTGTAGTTTTCAAGTCTCAAGCCCAAGATTGATCTTGTTAGAACAAAATCAAAGATGGCTCTGATACCAAATGATACAAGAATTCCAAGGAACACAAGAATTGTCTCAAAACAGTCCACACACACTCCAAAAACAGTCCACTAATCTTAAGGATTTGAGGACCAAGATGGAGACCACTCTCGGATTCACTACAACAACAACAATACGAGATAACAATGGTGTATTTGACACCCAAAACAGCCACAAAACGTGAGGAACAAGATGAACAACAATAACACAAGTTTCGGATTCAACAAAGACCCCAAAACAGTCCACGATTTGCAAGAAAAATAAAGATAGATAGTGAGACATAAACTACAATAAGACCCAAGAACCCAAAGATATATTAAATCTAAAGACCCCTAGAACTTACGATAGCAACACCACACTCTTACGGTGACCACCAAGGGAATGAACTCGCCTCAAGATCTACCGTTTCCAAACAAAGATCAATATTGGCTTTTCCAAGCCCTATGCTAAAGATGACTTTTCCAAGTCCTACCACTAAGTGTGTACACTCTCAAAAGAGAGAAGATATTTCTTTCAATTCTTCATTATCAAAAATCTCATGAGAAATAAGACTAAGGGGCCTATTTATACTATATTACAAATGAAGACAAAAGACTACTTTGCCCTTAATGAGAGGGGCGGCCATGGGGTGTAAATCCACCATGTGTAATGTCCAAAATACCCTTAATTAAGGCCCAAAACCGTGAGTCCTCAACCTTAAATTCTCCAAGCAATCTTCCACATGCGAGATTGCTTTAAGTTATGCTCAAAACGGGTCCTCCATGCATGTTCTTGTTTCCTCGAGGTGACCAAGTCTTGAGTCTCTATGTGTTGGCCTCCAAAAATGTCATCAAAAGATAAGAAGGCCATTTGTCCCGTATCACATGATAGGACCTCCTCCGCAACCATCACCCCCGAAACAGTCCACCAAATGCTAAATGCACCCCAAGCTCCACTAAATACCGCAAGCCAAACTACCTATTTTCCTCCTAACCGAGACCCCACTAGACCACTACATTTCCAAGCCCCTCCAATTCCACAAGAGGGATTTGGACGCCAAGTACCTCCACTAAATCCGAACCCTCCATTCCAAGCTCCATTAACCCAAAGACCGCAAATTCCAAATCCTCCGAATCAAAATGGCCAAGGCCGACCAGCCCACTTTGAAGGATACGGTAGAGAGGAGTATGAAGGAGATGGAGCCTTTGATGATGCTTATCTGAGGGAGGAGGAGTTAAGAGGGGGTCGAGGAGAACCTAGGAGATACCGGGGGTATGGAGATAGGGGAAACCGACACCAAGAGAGAGACGTAGGCATCAACACCATCAAGTTGAGCCTACCCATCTTTAAGGGTGAAAGTGACCCCGAGACCTACTTAACTTGGGAATCGGCTTGTGACAAAGTTTTCCAAGTTAATGACATCTCGGAAGAAAAGAAGAGTTGCTACGCTATAGCTCACCTCGAGGGCTATGCTAACACTTGGTGGGAGTATGTTAAACGATTTGGTAATGAATTAGTTGATGGGCAGCCACCACCTTGGTATCGGTTGAGGTATTTGATGAGACAACGATACCTTCCCGAGAGATATCGTCATGAGTTGCTTGCTAGATTATATGGCTTGCGGCAAGGAGGCAAGAGTGTGATGGCCTATTTTGACGAGTTCCAACAACTCATGTTGAAACTTGATCATCGTGGGGAGCAAATCAGTCACGACATCATCCGGTTCAAGTGTGGGTTGAACAAAGAGATCTCCACTCATTTGACCCTTCACCGGTTTGAAACCATTGACGGTATATTCCAAGCGGCCCTTGAGATTGAAAGGGAACTTAAGGAGAGATCATCCTTCAAGGCAAGGGTACAAACCCCCTCGGGTTGGCCCAAAAACAAGGACCAACCCGCCCCTACTGATACGGTTAGGACAGCCACACGGCCTTTCACACGAAGCCAAGCTCGGGAATTACAAAAACTCCAAGCTTTGTTCATGCAAATGGCCGTGTGTGAGTTGGTGATTGAACCAACCAAGGACTTAAACGTTTTTATGTGTGAAGAGGGGTCCTAATGTGTAATAAACTACTCTCCAAGGTTGGCACAAGAAGCAAGGGCGGATGAGTCATTTTACCCCTTTCCTTTTGTAGTATAAATAGAAGATGTGAGAGAGTTATTACATAGTTTTTGAAATCTGATTTTTGTAACCTAAAATATCACAACATTTCCTCTCTCTTCCACTCTTGGAGCCGCCTCCAACATCTCACAAGTAGAGGAATACTTGGGTTGTATCTTTGGCTAGAAACAAGGGTTTTGAGGTCTTTGAGTGCCTCTTGGTCCTTGTAAGAACTTGGTGTTTACATTCTCTAGACTTAGGGTCCTCTCTTGATGTTAGGGTTCTTAGTATCTTGAATGTTATATGTCAAGTTATCTATCTTTTCTTTATCTTGTTGTTGTTGTTGTTGTTAACTTTGTTATCTTTAAAGACTAGTGAAGCCGTGTGGGGCTACTTTCGATTCACTAGCATTCTTGTTCATCTATTTGCTCTCTTGTTGTGTGCTGAAAACTGAAAATTGAACTTGTTATTCTTGTGTTGTTGGACTGAAATCCGAACCTACTTGTAGCTCTTGGTGTTGTTGGTTTGATCTTGTATCATTTGGTATCAGAGCAAGACCGGTTGTGTTCCAACATAACCCATCTTGGGCTAGTTCACGGTCTAGACAAGCAATACCAAAGGGAAGTTCTGAAAAATCTGTCCATTAAAGGTTGAAAACCGAGAATGATGTTGCATGTCTAGACCTAGGCGTTATTTTGCTTGTTTAGTGAGTTTCTAGTGTTGGTTTCTTTCTCACCAACACTAAGGTGTCTAGATCCGAAAGTTGAGCTTGAAAACTTGAACATTGAGTAGTGACTTGAAGTGGCCGAAGGTTGTATGTTGTTGATGAGCAAAAGAAAAATCGGTGGTTATGTGTTATGTGCTAAAGAAGTTGATGAAGTTTGTTGAGGTGTTCATTTTTTTGAACTTGTTCATCTTGTTCATCTTGTTGTGTGCTCAAGTTGTAAGACAAGTTATAAAGTTGTTGTGAAAGACTTGCACCCCTCACCCTCTAGTCTTGTCAATCACTTTTCCCTAATTCAAGGAGCCTTGTTTTGTGGGATTGGTCAACCAAACACCACTTTCTTGAGTTTGAAAAGGTTGAAAGACTACAAGATTTTATTTTTCCCACCAAAACATTTTGCAAACTATAACAAGTTGTGTGAATATTAACACAAAACAAAAACAAAAAAAAAAAGATAAGAGGAACAGGTGGAACCATTGCATGCTGCCACGTCACTATAAGCTCAACTTAGGATATTCTTTGGTTGCAAATTGTTGATCCTTGGTTTCCCTTAATTGGTCCTAGAACTAATTAACAAACTAGTACCTTCCTACTAGGTTGTCAACTAGTTCCTTGAACCGTTTGTTCGTGTCAACGATTATTTGAGTGCTTTTATTCGTTTGAATGAGTTGCTGATTTTTGATTCTAGTCCGGCAAGAATTCTTTGAGTCTTCAAACAAGAATCCATTCCGGATAAGAGCTCACTCATACCTTGAAAATTTCACGGTTACTAGCCAATTATACAACACTTGTGGAACACGAACTTGTGGTGAACTAAAGCGGATAATATCTTGACAATGGAAGGAGCTACGTCTCATAATGCGGATACTAATGCCCTTGATTCTATGAGGGTCACTCTTGAGGCCGTTACCCGGACACTTGAAAGGTTGAATTCTGAATTTGGGGCCGTGAGAGGGGACTTGGCAGCCATAAAGGGGGAAGTGTCGACTATTAGTGGGAGATTAGAACAAGTGGAGAGTCAAAGGAACTCTCGTCCTTCTACTCCTCTACACGTATCTACCAATGGTCATGATAGGACCTCCTCCGCAACCATCACCCCCGAAACAGTCCACCAAATGCTAAATGCACCCCAAGCTCCACTAAATACCGCAAGTCAAACTACCTATTTTCCTCCAAACCGAGACTCCACTAGACCACTACATTTCCAAGCCCCTCCAATTCCACAAGAGGGATTTGGACGACAAGTACCTCCACTAAATCCGAACCTTCCATTCCAAGCTCCATTAACCCAAAGACCGCAAATTCCAAATCCTCCGACTCAAAACGGCCAAGGCCGACCAGCCCACTTTGAAGGATACGGTAGAGGGGAGTATGAAGGAGATGGAGCCTTTGATGATGCTTATATGAGGGAGGAGGAGTTAAGAGGGGGTCGAGGAGAACCTAGGAGATACCGGGGGTATGGAGATAGGGGAAACCGACACCAAGAGAGAGACGTAGGCATCAACACCATCAAGTTGAGCCTACCCATCTTTAAGGGTGAAAGTGATCCCGAGGCCTACTTAACTTGGGAATCGGCTTGTGACAAAGTTTTCCAAGTTAATGACATCTCGGACGAAAAGAAGAGTTGCTACGCTATAGCTCACCTCGAGGGCTATGCTAACACTTGGTGGGAGTATGTTAAACGATTTGGTAATGAATTAGTCGATGGGCAGCCACCACCTTGGTTTCGGTTGAGGTATTTGATGAGACAACGATACCTTCCCGAGAGATATCGTCATGAGTTGCTTGCTAGGTTATATGGCTTGCGGCAAGGGGGCAAGAGTGTGATGGCCTATTTTGACGAGTTCCAACAACTCATGTTGAAACTTGATCATCGTGGGGAGCAAATCAGTCATGACATCATCCGGTTCAAGTGTGGGTTGAACAAAGAGATCTCCACTCATTTGACCCTTCATCGGTTTGAAACCATCGACGGTATATTCCAAGCGGCCCTAGAGATTGAAAGGGAACTTAAGGAGAGATCATCCTTCAAGGCAAGGGTACAAGCTCCCTCGGGTTGGCCCAAAAACAAGGACCAACCCGCCCCTACGAAGCTGCCCGAGTCCAAAACAGTCCACTACGAGTCCAAAACAGTCCCTAAATTCCCTCCGAAACCGGAGGCTCACAAATATCCCAACCCAAAGGGATTCCAATGCTTCAAGTGCCAAGGTTGGGGGCATAAGGCCAATGAATGTCCGAACCGGCGCAATGTGATCCTACGAGAAGGGAAAGTGTACTACCTTGGTGAGGAGGTGGTTTCCGAAAGGGGGGAGGATGAGGCCGAGCCTCAAGATGGAGAGGAAGCTGAAAATGGGCCGAATGATGATGAATTAGATGGTAGTGAAGATGCCTATCCACAAGAAGGGGAGTGTGTGGTTCCTAACTTTGTGGTTAGACGTGTCATGATTAGTAAGGCGATAGGTGACCCGAGTCAAAGGGAAAATCTATTCCATACTAAGTGTCTTGTAAAGGGGAGTGTGTGCACCTTGGTGATTGATAGTGGTAGTTGTACGAATGTTGCAAGCCAAGCTATGGTAAATTTCTTGAAGCTGCCAACTACACCACACACTAGTCCTTACAAGCTACAATGGTTGAACGATTGTGGTGAATTAAGGGTCGCAAGGCAATGTGTGATTCGGTTTAAGGTAGGAAACTACCACGATGAAGTGCTTTGTGACGTGATCCCAATGCAAGCATGTCACTTGTTGTTAGGTAGACCATGGCAATATGATAGGTCTACTAAACACGATGGGAGGTCCAACCGGTATACGCTCGAGAAGGATGGCCGAAAGGTCACACTTCACCCTCTTTCACCCTCCCAAGTACATGAGTGGCATCAAAAGATGAGAGAGTTAAAAGGAAAGGGAAAGGAAACCGGGAAAGGAGAAAAGGGGGGGGATGCCGTAGGTAAGGAAGTAGGGCCATCCGAATCTGTCCCAACCACAAAGGAGATGGAAAACGTAGTGATGTTGGCTAGGAGGAAAGAACTCTTCGTGGACCATGATGAAAACAAGCCGATGTTACTGTTGGCCCATTGTTTTAATACTAACCCCACTAATTCTTCCATTTCCCCTTTGATTTCTTGTGCGTTGCAGGAGTATGAAGATGTATTTCCTCAAGAACTTCCGCAAGGATTGCCCCCACTTCGGGGAATTGAGCACCAAATTGATTTGGTGCCGGGTTCACAACTTCCAAACAAACCGGCCTATAGGAGCAATCCCATGGACACTAAGGAGCTTGAGAGACAAGTTGAGGAGCTTCTCAACAAGGGATACATCAAGGAAAGCATGAGTCCGTGTGCTGTTCCGGTGCTTTTGGTACCAAAGAAGGACGGAACTTGGCGCATGTGCGTCGATTGTAGAGCCATCAACAAAATCACTATAAGGTATCGTCATCCAATTCCTAGACTAGATGATATGTTAGATGAGCTCCACGGATCTTGTTTGTTTTCTAAAGTGGACCTTAGGAGCGGCTATCACCAAATTCGCATGCAACCCGGTGATGAGTGGAAGACCGCATTCAAGACCAAATTCGGTCTATATGAGTGGCTGGTCATGCCCTTCGGCCTTACCAATGCTCCTAGCACATTTATGAGGCTAATGAATCATGTAATGAAGCCTTATATTGGAAAGTTTGTGGTGGTTTACTTTGATGATGTGTTGGTGTATAGTAAATCTATTAATGATCATGTAATGCATTTGAGATGTGTGTTTGATGTGCTCCGAAAGGAGAAGCTGTATGCCAACATGGAGAAGTGTTCTTTTGGTGTTGATAAAGTTATATTCTTGGGTTTTGTCGTGAGCTCACGGGGTGTGGAAGTGGACGATTCCAAGATAGACTCTATCCGAAGTTGGCCGACCCCTAAAACTATTGGAGAAATCCGAAGTTTCCACGGGTTGGCAAGCTTTTATAGGAGGTTTGTCAAAGGATTTAGTTCCATAGCAGCCCCCTTGACCGAGGTAATTAGAAAGGACGGACCCTTTAAATGGGGTGATGAGCAAGCTAGGGCTTTTGAGGCCTTGAAAGCTACGCTCATCTCGGCGCCTTTATTGCAATTGCCCGATTTTGATAAGATGTTTGAAATAGAGTGTGATGCTAGTAAAGTTGGTATCGGGGCTGTTTTGATGCAAGAAGGTAAGCCCGTTGCTTATTTCAGTGAAAAGCTCAAAGGGGCAACTCTTAATTACTCAACTTATGATTTGGAGTTGTACGCCCTTGTTAGAGCTTTGGGAAATTGGCAACATTATTTGTGGCCTAAGGAGTTTGTGATACGAACGGATCATGAGTCGTTGAAACACCTTAAGAGCCAAGACAAGTTGAATAGGCGTCATGCTAAGTGGATTGAGTTCATCGAGACTTTCCCTTATGTAATTCATTACAAAAGGGGAAAGGAAAATGTTGTTGCCGATGCCTTGTCTAGGAAGCATGTGCTTGTTGCTACCTTGTCTTCGAAATTGATGGGTTTTGAGAGCTTGCGGTTGTTGTATCCCGAGGATCCTACCTTTGCTCCTATTTTTAGGGAATGCGAAGAGTGGGGAAGGGACCGTTGGCTCAAGGAGAATAACCATTCCTCCTACTCTCGGTTCGATGGGTATTTGTTCAAAGGGAGGAGGTTGTGTGTTCCTTCTAGTTCTTGGAGGGAATTATTTGTAAGGGAGGCCCATGACGGAGGCCTCATGGGTCACTTTGGGATAGACAAGACCCTCGGAATCTTAGAGGAGAACTTCTATTGGCCCAAAATGCGCAAAGACGTCACTAAAATTTGTAGTCAATGCGTGGCCTGCCGGAGTGCGAAATCTCGTCTCTTACCCCAAGGATTATACACCCCACTCCCTACTCCCCTTAGGCCTTGGTTGGACATCTCGATGGATTTTGTTTTGGGGCTGCCAAGGACTAGAAAGGGCCGAGATAGCATTTTTGTTATTGTTGATAGATTCTCTAAAATGGCTCATTTTATTCCATGTACTAAAACCGAGGATGCTAGTAGTGTAGCTTCATTATTTGTTGAACATGTTGTCAAGCTTCACGGGGTACCGAGGACTATTGTGAGCGATAGGGACTCCAAGTTCCTAAGTCTCTTTTGGAAGTCCATGTGGGGTAGGCTTGGAACGAAGTTACTTTTCTCCACGTCTTGCCACCCACAAACCGATGGCCAAACGGAGGTAGTAAATAGAACCTTAGGGTCTATGCTACGTTCTATGGTTAAAGGTAAACTGACTTCATGGGAAGATCACCTACCCTTAGTGGAATTTGCCTACAACCGGGTAATACATTCGAGCACGGGAATGACTCCCTTTGAATGTGTTTACGGCCTGAATCCCCTTACCCCTTTAGATCTCACTCCTTTGTCTAGTGATCTCATGACCAGCTTAGATGGAAGCAAAAGAGCCGAGGCAATGAAGAAAATGCATGAGACGGTGCGGATCAAGCTTGAAAAGAAGAATCAAGAGATTGCCAAAAGGGCAAACAAAGGGAGAAGAAGGCTTGTGCTTGAACCCGGAGATTGGGTGTGGGTGCATCTTCGAAAAGACCGGTTTCCAGCTCATAGGAAGTCCAAATTGCTGCCAAGGGGTGATGGTCCTTTCCAAGTACTTGAGAGGATCAATGACAACGCCTACAAGATTGACCTTCCACCGGAATATCAAGTGCACAACACTTTCAACGTTGGTGATCTCTCCCTCGTGGATGCGGTTGAAGATGACCAAATGCTGAATTTGAGGCCAAATTCCTCTCAAGATGGAGAGGATGATACGGTTAGGACAGCCACACGGCCTTTCACACGAAGCCAAGCTCGGGAATTACAAAAACTCCAAGCTTTGTTCATGCAAATGGCCGTGTGTGAGTTGGTGATTGAACCAACCAAGGACTTAAACGTTTTTATGTGTGAAGAGGGGTCCTAATGTGTAATAAACTACTCTCCAAGGTTGGCACAAGAAGCAAGGGCGGATGAGTCATTTTACCCCTTTCCTTTTGTAGTATAAATAGAAGATGTGAGAGAGTTATTACATAGTTTTTGAAATCTGATTTTTGTAACCTAAAATATCACAACATTTCCTCTCTCTTCCACTCTTGGAGCCGCCTCCAACATCTCACAAGTAGAGGAATACTTGGGTTGTATCTTTGGCTAGAAACAAGGGTTTTGAGGTCTTTGAGTGCCTCTTGGTCCTTGTAAGAACTTGGTGTTTACATTCTCTAGACTTAGGGTCCTCTCTTGATGTTAGGGTTCTTAGTATCTTGAATGTTATATGTCAAGTTATCTATCTTTTCTTTATCTTGTTGTTGTTGTTGTTGTTAACTTTGTTATCTTTAAAGACTAGTGAAGCCGTGTGGGGCTACTTTCGATTCACTAGCATTCTTGTTCATCTATTTGCTCTCTTGTTGTGTGCTGAAAACTGAAAATTGAACTTGTTATTCTTGTGTTGTTGGACTGAAATCCGAACCTACTTGTAGCTCTTGGTGTTGTTGGTTTGATCTTGTATCACCTACGAAGCTGCCCGAGTCCAAAACAGTCCCTAAATTCCCTCCGAAACCGGAGGCTCACAAGTATCCCAACCCAAAGGGGTTCCAATGCTTCAAGTGCCAAGGTTGGGGGCATAAGGCCAACGAATGTCCGAACCGGCGCAATGTGATCCTACGAGAAGGGAAAGTGTACTACCTTGGTGAGGAGGTGGTTTCCGAAAGGGGGGAGGATGAGGCCGAGCCTCAAGATGGAGAGGGAGCTGAAAATGGGCCGAATGATGATGAAGTAGATGGTAGTGAAGATGTCTATCCACAAGAAGGGGAGTGTGTGGTTCCCAACTTTGTGGTTAGACGTGTCATGATTAGTAAGGCGATAGATGACCCGAGTCAAAGGGAAAATCTATTCCATACTAAGTGTCTTGTAAAGGGGAGTGTGTGCACCTTGGTGATTGATAGTGGTAGTTGTACAAATGTTGCGAGCCATGCTATGGTAAATTTCTTGAAGCTACCAACTACACTACACACTAGTCCTTACAAGCTACAATGGTTGAACGATTGTGGTGAATTAAAGGTCACAAGGCAATGTGTGATTCGGTTTAAGGTGGGAAACTACCACGATGAAGTGCTTTGTGACGTAATCCCAATGCAAGCATGTCACTTGTTGTTAGGTAGACCATGGCAATATGATAGGTCTACTAAACACGATGGGAGGTCCAACCGGTATACGCTTGAGAAGGATGGACGAAAGGTCACACTTCATCCTCTTTCACCCTCCCAAGTAAATGAGTGGCATCAAAAGATGAGAGAGTTGAAGGGAAAGGGGAAGGAATCCGGAAAGGGAGAAAAGGGGGGGGATGCCGTAGGTGAGGAAGTAGGGACATCTGAGGCTGTCCCAACGACAAGGGAGATGGAAAACGTAGTGATGTTGGCTAGGAGGAAAGAACTCTTCGTGGACCATGATGAAAACAAGCCGATGTTACTTTTGACCCATTGTTTTAATACTAACCCCACTAATTCTTCCATTTCCCCTTTGATTTCTTGTGTGTTGCAGGAGTATGAAGATGTATTTCCTCAAGAACTTCCGCAAGGATTGCCCCCACTTCGGGGAATTGAGCACCAAATTGATTTGGTGCCGGGTTCACAACTTCCAAACAAACCGGCCTATAGGAGCAATCCCATGGACACTAAGGAGCTTGAAAGACAAGTTGAGGAGCTTCTCAACAAGGGATACATCAAGGAAAGCATGAGTCCGTGTGCTGTTCCGGTGCTTTTGGTACCGAAGAAGGACGGAACTTGGCGCATGTGCGTCGATTGTAGAGCCATCAACAAAATCACTATAAGGTATCGTCATCCAATCCCTAGACTAGATGATATATTAGATGAGCTCCACGGATCTTGTTTGTTTTCTAAAGTGGACCTTAGGAGTGGCTATCACCAAATTCGCAAGCAACCCAGTGATGAGTGGAAGACCGCATTCAAGACCAAATTCGGTCTATATGAGTGGCTGGTCATGCCCTTCGGCCTTACCAATGCTCCTAGCACCTTTATGAGGCTAATGAATCATGTAATGAAGCCTTATATTGGAAAGTTTGTGGTGGTTTACTTTGATGATGTGTTGGTGTATAGAAAATCTATTGATGATCATGTAATGCATTTGAGATGTGTGTTTGATGTGCTCCGAAAGGAGAAGCTGTATGCCAACATGGAGAAGTGTTCTTTTGGTGTTGATAAGGTTATATTCTTGGGTTTTGTCGTGAGCTCAAGGGGTGTGGAAGTGGACGATTCCAAGATAGACTCTATTCGAAGTTGGCTGACCCCTAAAACTATTGGAGAAATCCGAAGTTTCCACGGGTTGGCAAGCTTTTATAGGAGGTTTGTCAAAGGATTTAGTTCCATAGCAGCCCCCTTGACCGAGGTAATTAGAAAAGACGGACCCTTTAAATGGGGTGATGAGCAGGCTAGGGCTTTTGAGGCCTTGAAAGCTACGCTCATCTCGGCGCCTTTATTGCAATTGCCCGATTTTGATAAGATGTTTGAAGTAGAGTGTGATGCTAGTAAGGTTGGCATCGGGGCTGTTTTGATGCAAGAAGGTAAGCCCGTTGCTTATTTCTGTGAAAAGCTCAAAGGGGCAACTCTTAATTACTCAACTTATGATTTGGGGTTGTACGCCCTTGTTAGAGCTTTGGGAAATTGGCAACATTATTTGTGGCCTAAGGAGTTTGTGATACGAACGGATCATGAGTCGTTGAAACACCTTAAGAGCCAAGACAAGTTGAATAGGCGTCATGCTAAGTGGATTGAGTTCATCGAGACTTTCCCTTATGTAATTCATTACAAAAGGGGAAAGGAAAATGTTGTTGCCGATGCCTTGTCTAGGAAGCATGTGCTTGTTGCTACCTTGTCTTCGAAATTGATGGGTTTTGAGAGCTTGCGGTTGTTGTATCCCGAGGATCCTACCTTTGCTCCTATTTTTAGGGAATGTGAAGAGTGGGGAAGGGACCGTTGGCTTAAGGAGAATGACCATTCCTCCTACTCTCGGTTCGATGGGTATTTGTTCAAAGGGAGGAGGTTGTGTGTTCCTTCTAGTTCTTGGAGGGAATTATTTGTGAGGGAGGCCCATGACGGAGGCCTCATGGGGCACTTTGGGGTAGACAAGACCTTCGGAATCTTAGAGGAGAACTTCTATTGGCCCAAAATGCGCAAAGACGTCACTAAAATTTGTAGTCAATGCGTGGCCTGCCGGAGTGCGAAATCTCGTCTCCTACCTCAAGGATTATACACCCCACTCCCTACTCCCCTTAGACCTTGGTTGGACATTTCGATGGATTTTGTTTTGGGGCTGCCAAGGACTAGAAAGGGCCGAGATAGCATTTTTGTTATTGTTGATAGATTCTCTAAAATGGCTCATTTTATTCCATGTGCTAAAATCGAGGATGCTCGTAGTGTAGCTTCATTATTTGTTGAACATGTTGTAAAGTTTCACGGGGTACCGAGGACTATTGTGAGCGATAGGGACTCCAAGTTCCTAAGTCTCTTTTGGAAGTCCATGTGGGGTAGGCTTGGAACGAAGTTACTTTTCTCCATGTCTTGCCACCCACAAACCGATGGCCAAACGGAGGTAGTAAATAGAACCTTAGGGTCTATGCTACGTTCTATGGTTAAAGTTAAACTGACTTCATGGGAAGATCACCTACCCTTGGTGGAATTTGCATACAACCGGGTAATACATTCGAGCACGGGAATAACTCCCTTTGAATGTGTTTACGGCCTGAATCCCCTTACCCCTTTAGATCACACTCCTTTGTCTAGTGATCTCATGACCAGCTTAGATGGAAATAAAAGAGCCGAGGCAATGAAGAAAATGCATGAGACGGTGCGGATCAAGCTTGAAAAGAAGAACCAAGAGGTTGCAAAAAGGGTAAACAAAGGGAGAAGAAGGCTTGTGCTTGAACCCGGAGATTGGGTGTGGGTGCATCTTCGAAAGGATCGGTTTCCAGCTCAAAGGAAGTCCAAATTGCTGCCAAGGGGTGATGGTCCTTTCCAAGTACTTTAGAGAATCAATGACAACGCCTACAAGATTGACCTTCCACCGGAATATCAAGTGCACAACACTTTCAACGTTGGTGATCTCTCCCTCGTGGATGCGGTTGAAGATGACCAAATGCTGAATTTGAGGTCAAATTCCTCTCAAGATGGAGAGGATGATACGGTTGGGGCAGCCTCCACAGGTACACGGCCTTTCACATGAAGCCAAGCTCGGGAATTACAAGAACTCCAAGCTTTGTTCATGCAAATGGCCGTGTGTGAGTTGGTGATTGAACCAACCAAGGACCTAAACGTTTTTATGTGTGAAGAGAGGTCTTAATGTGTAATAAACTACTCTTCAAGGTTGGCACAAGAAGCAAGGGCGGATGGGTCATTTTACCCCTTTTGTTTGTAGTATAAATAGAACATGTTGGAGAGTTATTCCTTAGTTTTTGAATGCTGATTTTGTAACCTAAAAACACTAAACATTTCTCTCTCTCTTCCACTCTTAGAAGCCGCCCCTATTATCTCACAAGTAGAGGGATACTTGTGTTGTCTCTTTGGCTAGAAACAAGGGTTTTGAGGTCGTTGAGTGCCTCTTGGTCCTCGTAAGAACTTGGTGTTTATATTCATTAGACTTAGGGTCCTCTCTTGATGTAGGGTTCTTAGTTTCTTGAATGTTATATGTCAAGTTATCTATCTTTCTTTATCTTGTTGTTGTTGTTGATTTTGTTATCTTAAAGTCTAGTGAAGCCGTGTGGGGCTCTTTTCGATTCACTAGCATTGTTATCTATCTTGTTGTTCTTGTGTTGTTGGACTGAAAAACCGAAACTTAAACTTGTTGTTCTTGTGTTGTTGGACTGAAATCCGAGCCTACTTGAAGCTCTTGGTGTTGTTGGTTTGATTCCGTATCAGGGAACTACCAAGACGAAGTGCTTTGTGATGTGATACCAATTCAAGCATGTCATTTGTTATTAGGTAGACCTTGGCAATATGATAGGTCTACCAAACATGATGGGAGGACCAACCGATATTCACTTGAGAAGGATGGTCGAAAGGTCACTCTTTATCCTCTTTTGCCATCACAAGTGAATGAATTACATCAAAAGATGAGGGAGTTGAAGGAGAAGGGAAAGAAACCCGAAAGTGGTGAAAAGGAGGGGAAAACCGTGGGTGGGGCAGTAGGGATTTCCGGGACTGCCTCAACATCAAATGGGCAAGAAAACATGGTGATGTTGGCTAGAAAGAAGGAACTCTTCTTGGATTATGATGTGGACATGCCGATGCTTCTTTTGGCTCATTGTTTTAATACTAACCCCACTAATTCTTCTATTTCTCCTTTGATTTCTTGTGTGTTGCAGGATTATGAAGATGTATTTCCCAAAGAACTCCCGCAAGGATTGCCCCCGCTTCGGGGAATTGAGCATCAAATTGACTTTGTGCCGGGCTCACAATTGCCAAATAAGCCGGCTTACAGAAGCAACCCTACGGACACCAAAGAATTGCAGCGTCAAGTTGAGGAACTCCTCAACAAAGGGTATATCAAGGAGAGCATGAGTCCGTGCGCGGTTCCTGTGTTACTGGTGCCTAAGAAAGACGGAACATGGCGTATGTGTGTGGACTGTCGAGCCATCAATAAGATTACGGTAAAATATCGTCACCCTATCCCTAGGTTAGATGATATGCTTGATGAATTGAATGGTTCGTGTTTATTTTCCAAGATTGATTTAAGGAGTGGGTATCACCAAATAAGAATGCAACCCGGTGATGAATGGAAAACCGCCTTCAAGACTAAATTTGGTCTCTATGAATGGATGGTTATGCCATTCGGCCTAACAAATGCTCCAAGTACTTTCATGAGGCTAATGAATCATGTGATGAAGCCATTTATTGGAAAGTTTGTTGTTGTTTACTTTGATGATGTCTTGGTCTATAGTAAGTCAATTGATGAGCATGTGATGCATTTACAATGTGTGTTTGATGTCCTTAGAAAGGAAAGGTTGTATGCAAATCTGGAGAAGTGCTCTTTTGGTGTTAATGAAGTTGTTTTCTTGGGTTTTGTTGTTAGTTCAAGAGGGGTTGAAGTGGATGAATCTAAGATAGATGCTATCAAAAATTGGCCAACCCCACAAACCATTAGTGAAGTAAGAAGCTTCCACGGGTTAGCTAGTTTTTATAGAAGGTTTGTCAAAGGATTCAGCACCATAGCCGCTCCTTTAACCGCGGTCATTCGAAAAGACCAACCCTTCAAGTGGGGTGAAGAGCAAGCTAAGGCTTTTGAAACCTTGAAAGCTATGCTCGTTTCCGCGCCTTTATTACAATTGCCCAACTTTGATAAGATATTCGAAGTTGAGTGCGATGCTAGTAAAGTGGGCATAGGGGCTGTTTTGATGCAAGATTTAAAACCCATTGCTTATTTTAGTGAAAAGCTCAAAGGAGCAACTCTAAACTACTCCACATACGATCTAGAGTTGTATGCCTTGATTCGAGCTTTGGCCACTTGGCAGCACTATTTGTGGCCCAAGGAGTTCGTGATCCGAACGGACCATGAATCCTTGAAGCATCTTCGGGCACAAGACAAGCTTAACAAGCGGCATGCAAAATGGATTGAGTTTCTTGAAACCTTCCCTTATGTTATTCAATACAAAAAGGGTAAGGACAACGTAGTAGCCGATGCTTTGTCTAGAAAACATGTTCTTGTGTCAACATTATCTTCTAAATTAATTGGTTTTGAGAGTTTGAAAGAATTGTATCCCGAGGACCCTCACTTTGCTCCTATCTTTAGGGAATGTGAAGAAATGGGTAGGGACAAGTGGGATTCGTCTAGGGGTTCAAATCCTTATGCCAAGTTTGATGGATACTTGTTTAAAGGTAGACGATTGTGTGTACCCTCCAGTTCTTGGAGAGAGTTATTTGTGAGGGAAGCACACAATGGCGGTCTAATGGGTCACTTTGGGATCGAAAAGACCCTTGGAATATTGGAGGAGCAATTCTATTGGCCAAAAATGCACAAGGATGTGGCCAAGATTTGTGGCCAATGCATAGATTGCAAAGGAGCCAAATCGCGGCTCCTACCTCATGGGTTGTACACCCCGCTGCCCACTCCTTTACGCCCTTGGCTTGACATATCTATGGATTTCGTGTTAGGGTTGCCTAGGACTAGACGAGGTCGGGACAGTATCTTTGTTGTGGTCGATCGGTTTTCTAAGATGGCACACTTTATTCCTTGCTTTAAATGTGATGATGCACCTAGTGTGGCCTCTTTGTTTGTTGATAATGTTGTCAAGTTGCATGGTGTTCCGAGGAACATTGTGAGTGATAGGGACTCTAAGTTCCTAAGTCACTTTTGGAAATCCATGTGGGGTAGGCTTGGAACCAAGTTTTTATTCTCTACATCTTTCCACCCACAAACTGATGGTCAAACGGAAGTAGTAAATAGGACTTTGGGTGCTATGCTACGTTCCATGGTAAAAGGAAAATTGACTTCTTGGGAGGAACACTTACCATTGATTGAGTTTGCATATAACCGTGTCATACACTCAAGTACGGGAATGACTCCCTTTGAGTGCATATATGGCCTCAACCCCCTTACCCCTTTGGATTTAACTCCTTTGCCTAGTGATGTTATGATTAGCTTAGATAGAAGCAAGCGGGCTGATTCGATGAAAAAGCTACATGAGAAGGTGCGGCTTCGACTTGAGAAGAAAAATCAAGACATTGCAAGGAGAGTCAACAAGGGGAGAAAGAAACTCATTCTTGAACCGGGAGATTGGGTGTGGGTTCACCTTAGAAAGGATAGGTTTCCGTCTCAAAGAAAGTCCAAATTGATGCCAAGAGGCGATGGTCCATTCCAAGTACTTGAGCGGATCAATGATAATGCCTACAAGATTGACCTTCCCCCGGAATACCAAGTGCACAACACTTTCAATGTGTGTGATCTTTCTCTAGTGGATGCGGTTGAGGATGACCAAATGCTGAATTTGAGGTCAAATTCCTCTCAAGATGGAGAGGATGATACGGGTGTACAAAGCTGTCCAATACGTTCTCGACCATTCACACGAAGCCAAGCTCGGGAGTTACAAAAACTACAAGCCATATTCATGCAAATGGCTGCGTGTGAGTTGGTACTTGATCCGCCAAAGAGCTTCAACGTTTTTAAGTGTGAAAATGAACCTTGAAGTATAATAAACTACACTCTAAGGGCACCCCATGACTGAAGGGTAGGAAGGTCATTTTTCCTTCATTTTGTGTGTAATATAAATAGATTCTATTAGGGTTATTTTCAGCACTTAGTTCATTCTTCATATTTCACAACAACAAGTCTTGTAACATTGAATATTTCTCTCTCTCTTGTTCTTGAGAGTAGAACCTGAAATCTGTCCAACAAGTGTAGTTACACTTGTGTTGTTTCTTGGCTAGAAACTTGAGATCTTGAGGTTCATGAGTTCCTCTTGGTCTAAGTAAGAACTTGGTACTGAAATCTTTTGGTCTTAGGGTCCTATCTTCAAGTTAGGGTTCATAGATTCTAAGATATCTTTGTGTCAAGTTACTATCTTTCATTTTGTACTCTTGAAACTTTGTAGTAACTTAGTGAAGCCGTGTGGGGCTGATTTTCGATTCACTATAGTTACTACCATTTGTTGTTCTTGTTGTTAACATTGTACTCTTATAATCTATCATCTTGTGTTGTTGAACCATTGTTTAATGTTATTGTTATCTTCTTGTTCTCCTTGTGTAGCTACTGTTTTGGTGTTGGTATTTCTTCAAAATTTCGTGATTGTTGTTGTCTTCACATATTGGAGTTGTTATCTTCAAGCTCTCGGAATTGTAGTGTGTTTGGACTGATTTTGTGGCAGATTTGATACGCTCCAAGTTAGTAGTGTATCATTTATTGTGCATAATACAGCAGAATCTTCACTAATAATTGAAGTAAAAGAGAAGCAATATGCAGATCCTATTTTATTACGGCTTAAGGAAAATGTGCAATGTGGTATGACAAAGGCATTTGAGCTTACGCAAGAAGGGGTACTTCGGTGCCAAAACAGATTGTGTGTACCTGATGTAGACGGGCTAAGAAAGAGGATTATGATAAAAGCACATCATTCAAGGTATTCTATCCATCCAGGGTCAACAAAAATGTACCATGATTTGAGAGGGATGTATTGGTGGGGTGACATGAAGAAGAACATTGCAAAATTTGTAGCCGAATGTCCAAATTGTCAAAGAGTTAAAGTAGAGCACCAAAAGCCCGGGGGTTATATGCAATGTATGGATCTTCCAATCTGGAAGTGGGACATGATCAACATGGATTTCGTCACTGGTTTGCCTCGTACATTTCAAAGGTTTGATTCCATATGGGTGATAGTTGATAGGCTTACCGAATCACCACACGTTCTACCGGTTAGGACCACTTACACAGTTGAAGAATATGCCAAGTTATACATTAAGGAGATAGTTCGACTACATGGAGTTCCAATCTCTATTATATCGGATCGAGGAGCTCAATTTACTGCAAATTTTTGGAAGTCTTTTCAGAGAAATTTGGAGACACAAGTGAATCTAAGTACAGCTTTTCACCCTCAAACGGATGGACAAGCAGAACGTACCATTCAAATACTTGAAGATATGCTAAGAGCTTGTGTATTAGACTTTAAAGGTAGTTGGGATGATCACCTACCTCTCATCGAGTTCGCCTACAACAATAGCTATCATTCAAGTATCAAAATGGCACCATATAAAGCTTTGTATGGAAGAAAGTGTAGATCACCAATTGGATGGTTTGAAGCGGGTGAAACTGCCTTATTCGGGCCAGATCTTGTTCATCAAGCTATGGATAGGTTAAGGTGATCCAACAGCAACTAAAAATAGCCCAAAGAAGACATAAGTCATATGCGGATGTTAGGAGAAGGAGGCTAGAGTTTGCTATAGGTGATTGGGTATTCTTGAAGGTTCACCAGTGAAAGGGGTTATGAGATTTGGTAAGAAAGGAAAATTAATTCCACGTTATATAGGCCCATACCAGATTACTCGGAGGTTTGGACAAGTTGCTTATGAATTAGATCTACGCCAAGAGCTCTCAATAGTTCATCCGGTATTTCACGTCTCAATGCTTCGAAAGTGCATTGGAGATTCATCTCATACTACCCCTACTGAAGATGTACAAATTACAGAAGATCTTATCTATGAGGAAATACCTATTGCTATTCTAGATCGACAGGTTAAGAAGTTGAGGAATAAATAAATAGCTTCTGTAAAAGTGCTTTGGAGGAACCAACAAGTAGAAGAGATCACGTGGGAAGCTGAAGAAGCAATGAAATCCAAGTACCCCCATTTGTTCAAATACGAAGAAAAAGTCCAAGATGCTGAATTGGAATAGGGATATTAACTTAGGCTTGAACTTGTTTTGGTTGGACAGTTATGCTAACATTCGAGGACGAATGTTTCTAAGGTGGAAGGATGTAACATCCCGTATCTTGCTTGTACTTATTCTAATTATATGGAACCTGGTATGGTCATATGGTATAGGTAACGGATGAGATTTGTTATGCAATTATTAATGGTGTAGATGGAATTATAGAGGCTGCCCGTATAGTTAAATGTATGCGACTAAGTTAACGTTAAGATAACTATTTAAACTTGGAATCGTAAGCTAGTATTTGAATCTAAAGTTTAAAGTGACCAAGTGTGTATAAGTTGAAGGTTAGATTAAAGGGATTAGGAGCTGAAAATGGAGAAAAATATTGAGGTGCTTGCTTGACTTATTTAAGCTAGTAGGTGAGTCACCTACTTAAGTTGTTTGAACCAAATTAATGGACCCATGGCTATGGATCAGATTTGGGTCTATGCTAATATACTCATTTGGGCCAAATTGAACAAAAGAGAAGGAAAATGGATAAGTGGCCCAACACACCAATCTGCCAAGGCCCAAATATAATTGAGCCCAACAAGAAATTAAGCAAGTAGGTGCATCACCTACTTTGAAGTTTCAGCAGGTTGGACCCTTAAGTAGGTGCATCACTTACTTGGACCAATTTGACCAATTTTATGGTCCAAAATGCAGCTAAGGAGGTGGACAAGATAGGGACTTTAAAAGGACAAGTTGCTGGTCATTTTACTTCACTTTTAAGTCACAAAAAAGGAGTATATTTCAGCAAATCTCTCTACTCTCTCAAAAACAACAAGAGCAGCAGCCCTATTTTTCCTTCTAGGGTTCTTGAAGAAACCCTCCCCTTTGCAGCCCAAGGTAAGTGAAAAACACTTAAGGTTTTGTTTAATTATCTCATGGGAGATTAGGGAAACAAGTTATAAGTGTTTGACTATAAGTATATGGCTGATTATAGAACAAGCTGTTTGTTCATGTTTCCTTGTTATTGAGGAACTTTTTTTCTTCTTCTTTGGTTTAAGTGTGAAGGAAAGTTCAAGCTCTTGAAGAGTTCAATTAAAAGAATAAGTTGCTGAATTGAGGTAAGGTGACTGCCCCATTTTGTTTTTCTTATATATGAATTTTAGAGGGGATTATGGATGTCTTGTTATTGAGAACTAAAGAGATGATGAGTTCAATAATTGATTGCTACAATAAAAGGGGTTTGGGACTGTTTTGTGGACTGTTTTGTATGTATATGTTATGGGCTGCCAGGTTGAAGTTGGATAAAGGTGTGATGAGTTTGTAATGAATTATGGAAGAAAGATGTGGTGATACACCACCGAACTCATGCTTGCTGCCCAATCTATTTTGCGTATTGTTTGGAATGTGTAATGAAGTCGAGGTGGTTTTGGTGAACCTTATAAGAACCTATATGGTATGTGGGAGTAATTGGAGGGAAAAAAGGGTTAAAATAACACCCTTGTTTGATAGATTAATAGTTGTTGCCCGGTTACTGTTTTGGGTGAAATTAAGTATCTCAAATGTGTTAATTGGTTACTAATACTAGTTTACCATATATTCTATTGTAGATAAGTAATCTAAAAGGCGGGAAGTCACGTCGGGTTAGTTTCGGAGCCAAATAACCAGGTATGTAAGGCATACTCTATTTTGTACTCTTTGGCATGAAATCATACAATTGTTCCATCAAGCAAGTTTCCGAGGTTACCCTATAACAAAGTGATAGATAATGGCAGCACATTACACTCCATGCATCCAATGACCTTGTTCCCACTCTCTAACGCATTAGAACACCTCAATCCATGCTTATTATTAAATCTGCGCGTCTATCTTCACTAGAAAATTTCAAGAGTTCTCCGTTTGTTCAAATAAGACCCATGTGTTATTTTAGCTCCTAAACACTTTATTTGTGTGCCAACAGCTCCCTACCTCATTGTTGTTGCATTAAGTGTCTATTTACATGTCTCTTATTAGCGTATTACTGGTTCAAGGTACCATAATGTGATGACCACCAAAGTAACAATCTCAAAGGCTAAATAAACTAAGTAATGCAAATCTGTAAAATGACGAGTGGCAGATCAGGGGCATTTTCCTGCATGGGCCGATCTCGATACCTTTATTTATGGGTGGCAGCTCAGGGGCATAACCTAGCATGGGCCGATCCCAATCTTTATATGTAGGTGGCTGCTCAGGGGCCTAAGCCTAGCATGGGCCGATCCTAATTTATCTATTTACCACTGATCAGCTGGTCGTTTGCATTATATGGCTTACAAAGATTATGAAGTAAGAAGGTAAAATGAAGAAAGAATGTAATGTACATTGTCCCACAAGTATTTATAAAGGTGGTCTACTAGAACTACTTATACACTTGTATCAGATTTCTATTGAGCTTTTGTATCAAGTGTGTTGTTACCTTCTGCCTTACATATTCCGTAAATATTTTTCGTACTTACATCCTTCACGGGGGACCGGCATTTCATGCTGCAGGCAGAGGCACTTCAGCTCATACAACTCACTAGTTGGAGCACAGGCTTTTCAGGGACTATTGGTGAGCTCCAGGTTGATTTGGAGCTTTCCGAGTCTGTTCCATATATTTTGGTATTGTACAGTAAGTCAAGAGTAGGGCGGCGGTTTGTCCCGACCCTAAGTCTATGTATCTTTTAGAGGCTTTGTAGACTATTGTAAAGTTATGGTAGTGTCCTGATTTTAGACATGGTGGCCCCATTGGCAAAGTGTTGTACATATCAGTTTGGGCGTGTATGTGTAGTTATTTTTATCGATACATAATATCATGTTGTCAGAACATTTGGTTGTTACAGTTACATGCATGGGAAGTACAAGGTTATGAATTGATTCTCTCGGGCCTTTACGGCTATGGGTACCTGTCTGCCCCAACAGGATTTGAGGCGTGACAATTGTATCCCGACCACAAATAGTTATTATAAAATTCCAATACACTCTCCTAGCTATGGCTTAACTAGCAATTATGGTGTTCTTTTGAACTTTTTAGCAACCAATAGAGTGACATATGATAAAGTAGAACCCGGATCAATTAATACATATACATTATGTGAAAATATGGACAGTTTACCTGTAACCACATCTAGGAGAAGCCTCCAATTTTTGTCGAACTACTAGAGCATATGTATAATTTTGAACTCCACTAAAGCTAGCTACTCCTTTTGCACCACCTATAGGCTGTACACCTCTACCTAAAGAAGGCATCGATGATGATGATCCAATGGCTGATCCAGTAGGTCATTCCATACCACCCGTGCCTCTTTGTGGGCATTCTCTCATTATATGCCCCGACGTACCACACCAAAAGCAAGAATTTGTCCCAAACTAATATGCACCTAAATGAAGCTTTCCACATTATTTACATGACTGTCGAGGAGGCCTTAATTGGCTCATACTCCCTTGCTCTTGATACCCTGTTGTTCATAAACTCTGACTCTCACTTCTTTGCCTAAACTGGTTACCTTTGGACCCTTGAAACTATGGTGGAGCACTAGTTATAGGATATGAAGATAATAGCCTAGGCGGTTTATTAGAAAATTGAGACCTAAATTCACCTTAGGATGCCATGAATTGCCCCATAGATCTGGCCCTCTTGGAATACCCTTTTTCCAATTCTTGTGTTCTTGTTTGCCTCTGATCCTTCATTTTTTGAGCAAAAGCTTGTATCCTTGCTATGTCCATATCTTTGTTCAAAGCAGCAATAGTACAATCTCTAACCAAGTATGGATCAAATCTATCCACATATCGATGAACTTTATCATCCATAGTAGCTACTACATTAGGAGTATACCTAGCCAAAGAGTTAAATCGAAGGTTGTACTCCCTCACACTCATATTCCCTTGGCGAAGATTCAGGAACTGATCTGCATGGGACTGTCGAATCTAAAACGGAAAGTAGTGATCAAGAAATGCCTCTTTAAACTCTTTCCAAGTAGATGAAGGTGCATCAATACCCCTAGATCATTTCCAGTCTTCATACCAAAATATAGCCTCTGATACGGGACAAATGGCCTTCTTATCTTTTGATGACATTTTTGGAGGCCAACACATAGAGACTCAAGACTTGGTCACCTCGAGAAAACGAGAACATGCATGGAGGACCCGTTTTGAGCATAACTTAAAGCAATCTCGCGTGTGGAAGATTGCTTGGAGAATTTAAGGTTGAGGACTCACGGTTTTGGACCTTAATTAAGGGTATTTTGGACATTACACATGGTGTATTTACACACCATGGCCGCCCCTCTCATTAAGGGCAAAGTGGTCTTGTTATCTTCATTTGTAATATATTATAAATAGGCCCCCTTAGTCTTATTTTCACTAGATTTTGAAGGATGAAGAATTGAAAGACATAACTTCTCTCTTTTGAGAGTGTAACACCCTTAGTTGTAGGACTTGGAAAAGTCATCCTTAGCATAGGGCTTGGAAAAGCCAATATTGATCTTTGCTTGGAAACGGTAGATCTTGAGGCGAGTTCATTCCCTTGGTGGTCACCGTAAGAGTGTGGTTTTGATTGTTACATTCATTAGGGGTTAGTGTTGAAATACACTTGGTTCTTAATCTTGTAATAATCTTGGTCTCACTATCTATCTTTATTTTTCTTGCAAATCGTGTATGTGTTGTGTAGTGGACTGTTTTGGGGTCTTCGTTGAATCCGAAACTAGTATTATTGTTGTTCATTTTGTTCATCACGTTTTGTAACTGTTTTGGTGTTAAAATATACTCTTGTATATTGTATTCTTGTTGTTGGTAGCGAATCCGAGTGAGGTCTCCATCTTGGTCCTCGAATCCTTAAGATTAGTGGACTGATTTGGTGTTTGTTTCGTGCTTCCCTTGCCAATCCCGTATCATTTGGTATCAAAGCATGGCTTGATATTGTTCCTACAAGATCAATCTTGAGCTTGCTTGTTAGAAAATTCAAAAAAAAAAAAGGGAAAGTGTTAAAAACTGAAAAAAAATAAAAAAGAAGCAAATCTGTCCATTTTGTGTTCTTGGCCGAAATTGTGTTATTGTTGTGTCTTGGCCGAGATTTTTACTTGTTTTGTTGTTTCTAGTGTTAGTTTTCTTCATCTCTAACACTCTTTAGTCTAAATCTAAGTTTGAGCTTACATTGTTGGTGTTGTATCCGTGAACTTGGACTTGGCCGATTTGTTGTTGAACATTGTTGTGGTGGACTGTTTTGGCCTTGTGGCTTTCATCTTGTTGTTGTTATAAGCTTGGCCACGTGATATTGTTGTTAATTGGTTGATACGGGACAAATGGCCATCTTATCTTTTGATGACATTTTTGGAGGCCTACACATAGAGACTCAAGACTTGGTCACCTCGAGAAAACAAGAACATGCATGGAGGACCCGTTTTGAGCATAACTTAAAGCAATCTCGCGTGTGGAAGATTGCTTGGAGAATTTAAGGTTGAGGACTCACGGTTTTGGACCTTAATTAAGGGTATTTTGGACATTACACATGGTGTATTTACACACCATGGCCGCCCCTCTCATTAAGGGCAAAGTGGTCTTGTTATCTTCATTTGCAATGTACTATAAATAGGCCCCTTAGTCTTATTTTCACTTAGTTTTTAGTGGATGAAAAAATGAGATTTTGAGACTCTTAACATCCTCTCTCTTGAGAGAAGACCAACTTAGTGTAATTCTAGTATAGGGCTTGGAAAAGCTAACATTGTTCTTTGCTTGGAAACGGTAGATCTTGAGGCGAGTTCGTTCCCTTGGTGGTCACCGTAAGAGTGTGGTTTTGATTGTTACATTCATTAGGGGTTTTTGAGTTTAATATACACTTTAGTTCTTAATCTTGTAATAATCTTGGTCTCACTATCTATCTTTATTTTTCTTGCAATCGTGTATGTGTTGTTGTAGTGGACTGTTTTGGGCCTTCGTTGGATCCGAAACTTGTATTGTTGTTGTACATCTTGTTCATCACGTTTTGTAGCTGTTTTGGTGTTGAAATACACCCTTGTATCTTGTATTCTTGTTGTTGGTAGCGAATCCGAGAGTGGTCTCCATCTTGGTCCTCAAATCCTTAAGATTAGTGGACTGTTTTGGAGTTGTTTCGTGCTTCCCTTGCCGATCTTGTATCATTTGGTATCAAAGCATGGCTTGATCTTGTTCCTACAAGATCAATCTTGGGCTTTCTTGTTAAAAAAAAAAAAAAAAAAAAAAAGGAAAACTGAAATTTCCAGAAAAATAGCAATCTGTCCGTGTTTGTGTTCTTGGCCAAAATCGTGTTCTTGTTGTGTCTTGGCCGAGATTTGTTGTTGTATGTCTAGATCTAATAGTGTTCTTGTTTGTTTTGTTGTTCCTAGTGTTAGTTTTCTTGTCCACTAACACTTTGAGTCTAGATCTAAACTTGAGCTTGAACTTGTTGAAAGGTTGTTGTGAACATAAGCTTGGCCATTGTGGTGGACTGTTTTGGCCTTGGGGTTTTCATCTTGTTGTTGTTATAAGCTTGGCCACGTGATATTGTTGTTAATTGGTGGATTGAAAACCATTTTGTTGAAGTTGTAGTTGACTTGGCCAAGTGTTGGAGATATTGTTATTGTGGATTGGAGTTGGCCGTGTGAAAAATTGTTGGTGTTCTTGAAGATTATTGTTGTAGTTCTTGTTGTTGTTGTTGTTGTTCTTGATGTTCATCACCACCTTCATATATTGTTGAAGATAAAGTGAATGCTAAATCCAAAAAGTTGAAGGAAAAAGGTGTATTATTTGTTAGTCTTGAAAGACCCTACAACCAACAAAGACCTATCAATCAAGTCTCAACCACTTTCCAACACTTTTCCATGATTTACGGAGCCATGTTTTAAGGAGAAGTACAATAAAGTCAAGTCTTGAAAACTTGAAATTGAAAAGGGCTCCAAGACTTGTTTGAATTTCCCTCCTTAAACAAATTCCACCAAAGTCCAAATTGAAAAATTGACCAAGACTTGAAGTTGGACAACAAAAGTTGTGTGGGACCGAAACCAATACGGACTGCCATGTCATCACTGCTACTGTTCACGCAATATTTCCGAGCTCAAAATTTTAGATTCTTAGTTTCATCTTATTGTTTCATTAGTTTCATGTCTTGATTCTAGAATTAATTAACAACTAGTAATCACCTACTTAGTTGTAGATTAATTATTGAATCCGTTTCTTCGTGTCTTCGTTGTTTGTGTGCTTTTCTTATTTTTAACTCGTAGTAACTTCTTTGTTTCAAGTTCGTAAGTAGATTTTGTGTTGTGTCTTGAGTCGATCAAACAAGAATATATTCCGGCCGCCAAGTAGAATTGACATCCTATTGACTACCGGAGTATAAGCAACTTTCAATATTCGCCGCTCCAATTGTGAGAATCCCAAAGGTGAGTGTATCGAGTGTTGTTGAGGAGCTTTACTACTAATCTTGTTTGTTCATTTTGTAGGTTTAAAGGGTGATATAAGGGGAACATGACTTCGATAGCCGGGGATTATTGTGACTACAATATGGGAGACTATGATTGTAGTGAGGGTTTTTATGGCTACGAAGTTGAGGGAGATTGCGGAGGCTATGAAAATAGTCATGATCAAAACATAGGCAGATTTGAAAGTTACTGTTTTGAGGGAGAAAATGAGGTGAATGAAGTGCCTAGTGCTTATGGTGACTTTGGAGATGATGTAGGACCTCGTGATGGATCTTATGATGAAGTTGGGACATGTGAGGAGTCTCGCACTCCCCACTCCGAACCTAGATTTGGTGTTAGGTATAACCCTTTCGTTCGCAAACCTTATGAGAGCTATGATGAGAGTACACGTGAGGAGTGTGAAGATTCATATTCTCCACCTTGTAGTACTTCTTATCAAGGTCGATATAGTGTGAATGGTTATACTAGCAATAGTGTAGGTTTTCCAATGAGAAGAAGAGAGTATGCATCTCCAAAACCGAGGGGTACTCATGTGCTTTACAATGTTGATCCGAGAAGGAGTGTACACTCCGGAAAGGTGACCATTTGTGGGATACCGGGCTGCCTCGTTGTGTTAAATGATAGGTACTATAGAAACTACATTGTTCCATCCATGGTTGATTACTTGGGGTTATTTTGCGAGCCTTTACTTGTTCCGTACTTCTTGGACAGGTTTAAGGTTACCGAGAGGGTAAAAGTTATCTTCTCCCAATTTAATTACCATGAGGAGGTGTGGTGTGATGTTTTTCCCATAACCTATGGTTATGTGAGCTTGGGCGCCGATTAGTTTGCACAACATAAAGTTCCAAATATGCAAAATTGGCCTAATATTGTAAGAGACCGATGGGGAAATTGCCTTGAGACGTACATTCTGCCCGGGCCGCAAAAAGAAGTTCCTACCTACTCCAATTCAACTTATTATGAGAGACAAAAGATTGAGAGGAGTAAGGGAGTGAAAGGTGGTAATCCGAGAGTGGAAAAAGGAGAGGTTGTGTTGAGCGGAGTGAGGGGATTACCACCAAACTATACTAACATTGGTTGTCCTTCTATTTCTAAGGACATTTGTGTAGGTACCAACATGGCAAGCGAAGAAGAACAATGCCAAAAGGAAGTTGCTGCCCAAACTTTTGAAGGACCTTCACACCATGACAAAGAAGAATCTACTCAAGGACTTCAAGGTAAAATGGCAAACTCTTACACTTTTGTACATGTGAATGATAATTGTGTGGCTAGTAGCCCATTGAGTGTGAGTTGTAGCTTGCCTATATGTGAGTGTATTGTTTCTTTGCCACTTGATGATGATGTACATGTTGTGAGTGTGGATACACTAGTTGATCCTATTGATGACCGAATAGACTCTTCTTGTAAGATCGATTTATGTCCACCTAGTGTTGAAACCATTATGTTGAATGAAAGTACGTTATCTTCTGAAATTTGTGTTGATCAACTTATGTGTGAAAATTACCCACCACTTGAGTATGTGTGTGATGTGCTTAATAGGACTCAAGTGAGTGAAATATTTGAAAATGTTGGTCAACAAAGTGAGAATGAACCCGAGAGCTCTTCTTGGGGTAATATTGTGTCTGAAACATCCTTGAAACTTGATATTGATCATTTAGAGAGTGAGGATCTTTCTTGTTCCAAATCTGTCCATGAGGTAGATCACACTCTTTTTAGGTATAATGTCTTGTTTGAAGATGATTTAAACACTCCTAATGAACCTAGTGGTGAAAATGACGGTATAGCTTGCCTTGGAAGCTATAGCCTATATGCTAACCCACTATGGTGTGACAACATTCCTCCTAAAGAGGGAATTCTCTTCTTGGAAGATGAGAGTACTCTTAAGGGTAAGGAATGTGTAGTTGCGGAAGCTACTTCTTCTTCTACTTTGTGTGATTTCATTGTTGAGAGTACTCATGGTGATTATTGGGAAACTAGTAGTGAGTACACACATGAGAGCATCTTAGTAGAAGTCGATTTGAGTGATACCTTTCTCTACTCTCTATTTGATTTGGATGATATGTATGTTATTGTAGAGAGTATGTCATTTAGTTTAGGTGTAGATCTCGGGAAAGGGAAGTGTTGTCGAGACCCATGTCTATGGCCACTTTTCCCATTTGACCCCGGTGCCAAATTTAGAAATGGTGATGTTGGTGCACCAAACTTGCTGCTTGGTCTACATGACAAGCAAAGTGGCACTCTTGATGTATCCTATAACCAAATCCTTTGTACATCTTTTATTGAGTTTTTAATATTCCTTTCAAAGGATTCTTGGTTATATTGCAAATATGTGCAACCTTGGCATGTTGAGCTGATTTGTTATGCTAACCCTAACCCTCATGCCATGAGGAGTTTGCATTTGTTGGTCCTCTTTTCGGTTTTGCAAGGTTTGGATTCGAGGTCGAATCCTTTTCAAGAAGGGGAGGATGATACGGGACAAATGGCCATCTTATCTTTTGATGACATTTTTGGAGGCCAACACATAGAGACTCAAGACTTGGTCACCTCGAGAAAACAAGAACATGCATGGAGGACCCGTTTTGAGCATAACTTAAAGCAATCTCGCGTGTGGAAGATTGCTTGGAGAATTTAAGGTTGAGGACTCACGGTTTTGGACCTTAATTAAGGGTATTTTGGACATTACACATGGTGTATTTACACACCATGGCCGCCCCTCTCATTAAGGGCAAAGTGGTCTTGTTATCTTCATTTGCAATGTACTATAAATAGGCCCCTTAGTCTTATTTTCACTTAGTTTTTAGTGGATGAAAAAAATGAGATTTTGAGACTCTTAACATCCTCTCTCTTGAGAGAAGACCAACTTAGTGTAATTCTAGTATAGGGCTTGGAAAAGCTAACATTGTTCTTTGCTTGGAAACGGTAGATCTTGAGGCGAGTTCGTTCCCTTGGTGGTCACCGTAAGAGTGTGGTTTTGATTGTTACATTCATTAGGGGTTTTTGAGTTTAATATACTCTTTAGTTCTTAATCTTGTAATAATCTTGGTCTCACTATCTATCTTTATTTTTCTTGCAATCGTGTATGTGTTGTTGTAGTGGACTGTTTTGGGCCTTCGTTGGATCCGAAACTTGTATTGTTGTTGTACATCTTGTTCATCACGTTTTGTAGCTGTTTTGGTGTTGAAATACACCCTTGTATCTTGTATTCTTGTTGTTGGTAGCGAATCCGAGAGTGGTCTCCATCTTGGTCCTCAAATCCTTAAGATTAGTGGACTGTTTTGGAGTTGTTTCGTGCTTCCCTTGCCGATCTTGTATCATTGGTGGATTGAGAACCATTTTGTTGAAGGTGTAGTTGTCTTGGCCAAGTGTTGGAGATATTGTTATTGTGGAATTTGGGAGTGGCCGTGTGAAAATTGTTGGTGTTCTTGGAGATTGTTGTTGTTGTTCTTGATGTTCATCACCACCTTCATATATTGTTGAAGATAAAGTGAATGTTAAATCTAAAAAGTTGAAGGATAAGGGTGTATTATTTGTTAGTCTTGAAAGACACTACAACCAACAAAGACCTATCAATCAAGTCTCAACCACTTTCCAACACTTTTCCATGATTTAAGGATCCATGTTTTAAGGAGAAGTACAATAAAGTCAAGTCTTGAAAACTTGAAATTGAAAAGGGCTCCAAGACTTGTTTGAATTTCCCTCCTTAAACAAATTCCACCAAAGTCCAAATTGAAAAATTGACCAAGACTTGAAATTGGACAACAAAAGTTGTGTGGGACCGAAACCAATACGTGACTGCCATGTCATCACTGCTACTGTTCATGCAATATTTCCGAGCTCAAAATTTTAGATTCTTAGTTTCATCTTATTGTTTCATTAGTTTCATGTCTTGATTCTAGAATTAATTAACAACTAGTAATCACCTACTTAGTTGTAGATTAATTATTGAATCCGTTTCTTCGTGTCTTCGTTGTTTGTGTGCTTTTCTCATTTTTAACTCGTAGTAACTTCTTTGTTTCAAGTTCGTAAGTGAATTTTATTTTTGTGTCTTGAGTCGATCAAACAAGAATCTATTCCGGCCACCAAGTAGAATTGACATCCTATTGACTACCGGAGTATAAACAACCTTTCAATATTTGCCGCTCCAATTGTGAGAATCACAAAGGTGAGTGAATACGAGTGTTAGTGAGAAGTTTTTACTACTAATCTTGTTTGTTCATTTTGTAGGTTTAAAAGGTGATATAAGGGGAATATGTCTTCGATAGCCGGGGATTATTGTGACTACAACATGGGAGACTATGATTGTAGTGAAGGGTTTTATGGCTACGAAGTATAGGGAGATTGCGGAGGCTATGAAAATAGCCATGATCGAGACTTGGGCAGATTTGAAAGTTACTGTTTTAAGGGAGAAAATGAGGTGAATGAAGTGCCTAGTGCTTATGGTAACTTTGGAGATGATGTAGGACCTCGTGATGGATCTTATGATGATGTTGGGGCATGTGAGGAGTCTTACACTTCTTACTCCGAACCTAGATTTGGTGTTAGGTATAACCCTTTTGTTTGCAAAGCTTATGAGAGCTATGATGAGGGTACACGTGAGGAGTATGAAGATCCATATTCTCCACCTTGTAGTACTTCTTATCAAAGTCGATATAGTGTGAATGGTTATACTAGCTCTAGTGGAGGTTGTCCAATGAGAAGAAGAGGGTATGCATCTCCAAAACTAAGGGGTACTCGTATGCCTTACAATGTAGATCCAAGAAGGAGTGTACACTCCGGAAAGGTGACCATGTGTGGGATACCGGGCTGCCTCATTGAGCTAAATGATAGGTACCATAAAAACTACATCGTTCCATCCATGGTTGACTACTTGGGGTTGTTTCGTGAGCCTTTACTTGTTCCATACTTCTTTGACGGGTTTAAGGTTACCGAGAGGGTCAAGGTTGTCTTCTCCCAATTTGAATACCATGAGGAGGTGTGGTGCGATATTCTTTCATTGACATACGGTCATGTATGCTTAGGTGCCAATTGGTTTGCACAACATAGAGTTCCAAACGTGCAAAATTGGCTAAATATTATAAGAGACCAGTGGGGGAATCGCCTCGTGACTTACTTGCTGCCTAAGCCACGAAGAGAAATGCCTACCTACTCCAATCCGAATTATTATGAGAGACAAAAGATTGAGAGGAGTAAGGGAGTGCAGGGTGGTAATCCGAGAGTGGAAAAAGGAGAGGTTGTGTGGAGCAAAGTAAGAGGATTACCCCCAAACTATGCTAACATTGGTTGTCCTTCTATTTCTAAGGACATTTGTGTAGGTACCAACATGGCAAGCGAAGAAGAACAATGCCAAAAGGAAGTTGCTGCCCAAACTTTTGGAGGACCTTCACACCATGACAAAGAAGAATCTACTCAAGGACTTCAAGGTAAAATGGCAAACTCTTACACTTTTGTACATGTGAATGATAATTGTGTGGCTAGTAGCCCATTGAGTGTGAGTTGTAGCTTGCCTATATGTGAGTGTATTGTTTCTTTGCCACTTGATGATGATGTACATGTTGTGAGTGTGGATACACTAGTTGATCCTATTGATGACCGAATAGACTCTTCTTGTAAGATCGATTTATGTCCACCTAGTGTTGAAACCATTATGTTGAATGAAAGTACGTTATCTTCTGAAATGTGTGTTGATCAACTTATGTGTGAAAATTTCTGATACAAGAATTCCAAGGAACACAAGAATTGTCTCAAAACAGTCCACACACACTCCAAAAACAGTCCACTAATCTTAAGGATTTGAGGACCAAGATGGAGTGTGTGTGGACTGTTTTGAGACAATTCTTGTGTTCCTTGGAATTCTTGTATCATTTGGTATCAAAGCCATCTTTGATTTTGTTCTAACAAGATCAATCTTGGGCTTGAGACTTGAAAACTACAAAAAAAAAAAAAAAAGTTGAAATCTGAAAATTTCAGAAAATTGCAATCTGTCCATTGTTGTTGTCTTGGCCGAAATTGTGTTCTTGTGGTGTTCTTGGCCGAGATTTGTTCTTGAGTCTAGGTCTAGGAGTATTTTACTTGTCTTGTGTGTTTGTAGTGTTAGTTTTGTTCCTCACTAACACTTTGAGTCGATCCAAACTTGAGCTTGAATTGTTAATATTATTGTTGTGAACAAGTGTGGCCGATTGGATGTTGTTGTTGTTCTAGCCTTGACCGAGTTGAAGGCCTTGTGTTGTGGTGGTGTTGTAGATCTTGAAAGGTTGTTGTTGTATTCCTCTTGTTCATCACACCTTTCACCATTTGTAAAATCGAAAACACAACACAAAGGGGACTTAGTCGATTGTTGTTGCTATCCTTGTGGTCTTAGCCGTGAGATTGTTGACCTTGTTGTGGTGAACTGTTTTGGCCTTGTGGTTTTCATCTTGTTGTTGTTATAAGCTTGGCCACGTGATATTGTTGTTAATTGGTGGATTGAAAACCATTTTTGTTGAAGTTGTGGTTGTCTTGGCCAAGTGTTGGAGGTATTGTTATTGTGGATTGGAGTTGGCCGTGTGAAAAATTGTTGGTGTTCTTGAGGATTATTGTTGTAGTTCTTGTTGTTGTTGTTGTTGTTCTTGATGTTCATCACCACCTTCATATATTGTGGAAGATAAAGTGAATGTTAAATCTAAAAAGTTGAAGGAAAAGGGTGTATCATTTGTTAGTCTTGAAAGACACTACAACCAACAAAGACCTATCAATCAAGTCTCAACCACTTTCCAACACTTTTCCATGATTTACGGATCCATGTTTTAAGGAGAAGTACAATAAAGTCAAGTCTTGAAAACTTGAAATTGAAAAGGGCTCCAAGACTTGTTTGAATTTCCCTCCTTAAACAAATTCCACCAAAGTCCAAATTGAAAAATTGACCAAGACTTGAAATTGGACAACAAAAGTGTGTGGGACCGAAACCAATACGTGACTGCCATGTCATCACTGCTACTGTTCACGCAATATTTTCGAGCTCAAAATTTTAGATTCTTAGTTTCATCTTATTGTTTCATTAGTTTCATGTCTTGATTCTAGAATTAATTAACAACTAGTAATCACCTACTTAGTTGTAGATTAATTATTGAATCCGTTTCTTCGTGTCTTCGTTGTTTGTGTGCTTTTCTCATTTTTAACTCGTAGTAACTTCTTTGTTTCAAGTTCGTAAGTGAATTTTATTTTTGTGTCTTGAGTCGATCAAACAAGAATCTATTCCGGCCGCCAAGTAGAATTGACATCCTATTGACTACCGGAGTATAAGCAACTTTCAATATTCGCCGCTCCAATTGTGAGGATCACAAAGGTGAGTGTATACGAGTGTTGGTGAGGAGCTTTACTACTAATCTTGTTTGTTCATTTTGTAGGTTTAAAGGGTGATATAAGGGGAACATGTCTTCGATAGCCGGGGATTATTGTGACTACAACATGGGAGACTATGATTGTAGTGAAGGGTTTTATGGCTACGAAGTTGAGGGAGATTGCGGAGGCTATGAAAATAGCCATGATCGAGACTTGGGCAGATTTGAAAGTTACTGTTTTAAGGGAGAAAATGAGGTGAATGAAGTGCCTAGTGCTTATGGTAACTTTGGAGATGATGTAGGACCTCGTGATGGATCTTATGATGATGTTGGGGCATGTGAGGAGTCTTACACTTCTTACTCCGAACCTAGATTTGGTGTTAGGTAAAACCCTTTTGTTTGCAAAGCCTATGAGAGCTATGATGAGGGTACACGTGAGGAGTATGAAGATCCATATTCTCCACCTTGTAGTACTTCTTATCAAAGTCGATATAGTGTGAATGGTTATACTAGCTCTAGTGGAGGTTGTCCAATGAGAAGAAGAGGATATGCATCTCCAAAACTAAGGGGTACTCGTATACCTTACAATGTAGATCCAAGAAGGAGTGTACACTCCGGAAAGGTGACTATTTGTGGGATACCGGGCTGCCTTATGGTGTTGAATGATAGGTACTATGGAAACTACATTCTTCCGTCCATGGTTGATTACTTGGGGTTATTGCGAGAGCCTTTACTTGTTCCATACTACTTGGGCGAGTTCAAGGTTACCGAGAGGGTAAAGGTTGTCTTCTCCCAATTTAATTACCATGAGGAAGTGTGGTGTGATGTTTTTCCCATAACCTATGGTCATGTGAGCTTGGGCGCCGATTGGTTTGCACAACATAAAGTTCCAAATATGCAAAATTGGCCTAATATTGTAAGAGACCGATGGGGAAATTGCCTCGAGACGTACATTCTGCCCGGGCCGCAAAAAGAAGTTCCTACCTACTCCAATTCAAATTATTATGAGAGACAAAAGATTGAGAGGAGTAAGGGAGTGAAAGGTGGTAATCCGAGAGTGGAAAAAGGAGAGATTGTGTTGAGCGAAGTGAGGGGATTACCACCAAACCGTGCTAACTTTGGTTGTCCTTCTATTTTTATGGACATTTGTGTAGGTACCAACATGGCAAGCGAATGCGACCAATGTCAAAAGGAAGTTGCTGCCCAAGGTTATGGAGGACCTTCACCTCACGGCAAGAAAGAGTCCACTCAAGATCTTCAAGGTAAAATAGCTAACTCTTACACTTTAATGCATGTGAATGATAATTGTATGACTAGTAGTCCATTGAGTGTGGGTAGTAGCTTACTTATTTATGAGTCTAATGATTCCTTGCCTCTTATTGATGATGTACATATTGTGAGTGTGGATACACTAGTTGATCCTATTGATGACGAAATTGACTCCTCTTGTGAGATCAATTTATGTCCACCTAGTGTTGAAGCCTATATGTTGAATGGAAGTACCTCGTCTTGTGTAATGGGTGTTGATCAACTTGTTCGTGAAAACTGTCCACCACTTGAGTATGTGTGTGATGTGCTTAATAGGACTCAAGTGAGTGAAATATTTGAAAATGTTGGTCAACAAAGTGAGAATGAACCCGAGAGCTCTTCTTGGGGTAATATTGTGTTTGAAACATCCTTGAAACTTGATATTGATCATTTAGAGAGTGAGGAACTTTCTTGTTCCAAATCTGTCCGTGAGGTAGATCACACTCTTTTTAGGTATAATGTCTTGTTTGAAGATGATTTAAACACTCCTAATGAACCTAGTGGAGAACTTGACGGTATAGCTTGCCTTGGAAGCTATAGCCTATATGCTAACCCACTATGGTGTGACAACATTCCTCCTAAAGAGGGAAATCTCTTCTTGGAAGATGAGAGTACTCTTAAGGGTAAGGAATGTGTAGTTGTGGAAGCTACTTCTTCTTCTACTTTGTGTGATTTCATTGTTGAGAGTACTCATGGTGATTATTGGGAAACTAGTAGTGAGTACACACATGAGAGCACCTTAGTAGAAGTCGATTTGAGTGATACCTTTCTCTACTCTCTATTTGATTTGGATGATATGTATGTTATTGTAGAGAGTATGTCATTTAGTTTAGGTGTAGACCACGGGAAAGGGAAGTGTTGTCGAGACCCATGTCTATGGCCACTTTTCCCATTTGACCCCGGTGCAAAATTTAGAAATGGTGATGTTGGTGCACCAAACTTGTTGCTTGGCCAACATGACAAGCAAAGTATTACTTTTGATGTATCCTATAACCAAATCCTTTGTACATCTTTTATTGAGTTTTTAATATTCCTTTCAAAGGATTCTTGGTTATATTGCAAATATGTGCAACCTTGGCATGTTGAGATGATTTGTTATGCTAACCCTAACCCTCATGCCATGAGGAATTTGTATTTGTTTGTCCTCTCTTCGGTTTTGCAAGGTTTGGATTCGAGGTCGAATCCTTTTCAAGAAGGGGAGGATGATACGGGACAAATGGCCTTCTTATCTTTTGATGACATTTTTGGAGGCCAACACATAGAGACTCAAGACTTGGTCACCTCGAGGAAACAAGAACATGCATGGAGGACCCGTTTTGAGCATAACTTAAAGCAATCTCGCATGTGGAAGATTGCTTGGAGAATTTAAGGTTGAGGACTCACGGTTTTGGGCCTTAATTAAGGGTATTTTGGACATTACACATGGTGGATTTACACCCCATGGCCGCCCCTCTCATTAAGGGCAAAGTAGTCTTTTGTCTTCATTTGTAATATAGTATAAATAGGCCCCTTAGTCTTATTTCTCATCAGATTTTGGAGAATGAAGAATTGAAAACATATTCTCTCTCTTTTGAGAGTGTAACACACTTAGTGGTAGGACTTGGAAAAGTCATCTTTAGCATAGGGCTTGGAAAAGCCAATATTGATCTTTGTTTGGAAACGGTAGATCTTGAGGCGAGTCATTCCCTTGGTGGTCACCGTAAGAGTGTGGTGTTGCTATCGTAAGTTCTACGGGTCCTTAGATTTGATATATCTTTGGGTTCTTGGGTCTTATTGTAGTTTATGTCTCACTATCTATCTTTATTTTTCTTGCAAATCGTGGACTGTTTTGGGGTCTTTGTTGAATCCGAAAATTGTGTTATTGTTGTTCATCTTGTTCATCACGTTTTGTGGCTGTTTTGGGTGTCAAATACACCATTGTTATCTCGTATTGTTGTTGTTGTAGTGAATCCGAGAGTGGTCTCCATCTTGGTCCTCAAATCCTTAAGATTAGTGGACTGTTTTTGGAGTGTGTGTGGACTGTTTTGAGACAATTCTTGTGTTCCTTGGAATTCTTGTATCAATTTCCCACCACTTGAGGATGTGTATGATGTAATTAATGAACCTCAAGTATGTGATGATGTTAAAAATATTGATCAAAGTGAGAATGAACCCGAGAGCTCTTCTTGGGGTAATGTTGTGTTTGAAACATCCTTGAAACTTGATGTTGATCATTTAGAGAGTGAGGAACTTGCTTGTTCCAAATCTGTCCGTGAGGTAGATCACACTCTTTTTATGTATAATGTCTTGTTTGAAGATGATTTAAACACTCCTAATGAACCTAGTGGTGAAAATGATGGTATAGCTTGCCTTGGAAGCTATAGCCTATATGCTAACCCACTATGGTGTGACAACATTCCTCCTAGAGAGGGAAATCTCTTCTTGGAAGATGAGAGAACTCTTAAGGGTAAGGAATGTGTAGTTGCGGAAGCTACTTCTTCTACTTTGTGTGATTTCATTATTGAGAGTACTCATGGTGATTATTGGGAAACTAATAGTGAGTACACACATGAGAGCACCTTAGTAGAAGCCGATTTGAGTGATACCTTTCTCTACTCTCTATTTGCTTTGGATGATATGTATGTTATTGTAGAAAGTATGTCATTTAGTTTGGATGTAGACCACGGGAAAGGGAAGTGTTGTCGAGACCCGTGTCTATGGCCACTTTTCCCATTTGACCCCGGTGCCAAATTTAGAAATGGTGATGCTGGTGCACCAAACTTGCTGTTTGGTCTACATGACAAGCAAAGTGGCACTCTTGATGTATCCTATAACCAAATCCTTTGTACATCTTTTATTGAGTTTTTAATATTCCTTTCAAAGGATTCTTGGTTATATTGCAAATATGTGCAACCTTGGCATGTTGAGATGATTTGTTATGCTAACCCTAACCCTCATGCCATGAGGAGTTTGCATTTGTTGGTCCTCTTTTCGGTTTTGCAAGGTTTGGATTCGAGGTCGAATCCCTTTCAAGAAGGGGAGGATGATACGGGACAAATGGCCTTCTTATCTTTTGATGACATTTTTGGAGGCCAACACATAGAGACTCAAGACTTGGTCACCTCGAGAAAACGAGAACATGCATGGAGGACCCGTTTTGAGCATAACTTAAAGCAATCTCGCGTGTGGAAGATTGCTTGGAGAATTTAAGGTTGAGGACTCACGGTTTTGGACCTTAATTAAGGGTATTTTGGACATTACACATGGTGTATTTACACACCATGGCCGCCCCTCTCATTAAGGGCAAAGTGGTCTTGTTATCTTCATTTGTAATATATTATAAATAGGCCCCCTTAGTCTTATTTTCACTAGATTTTGAAGGATGAAGAATTGAAAGACATAACTTCTCTCTTTTGAGAGTGTAACACCCTTAGTTGTAGGACTTGGAAAAGTCATCCTTAGCATAGGGCTTGGAAAAGCCAATATTGATCTTTGCTTGGAAACGGTAGATCTTGAGGCGAGTTCATTCCCTTGGTGGTCACCGTAAGAGTGTGGTTTTGATTGTTACATTCATTAGGGGTTAGTGTTGAAATACACTTGGTTCTTAATCTTGTAATAATCTTGGTCTCACTATCTATCTTTATTTTTCTTGCAAATCGTGTATGTGTTGTGTAGTGGACTGTTTTGGGGTCTTCGTTGAATCCGAAACTTGTATTATTGTTGTTCATTTTGTTCATCATGTTTTGTAACTATTTTGGTGTTAAAATATACTCTTGTATCTTGTATTCTTGTTGTTGGTAGCGAATCCGAGTGAGGTCTCCATCTTGGTCCTCGAATCCTTAAGATTAGTGGACTGATTTGGTGTTTGTTTCGTGCTTCCCTTGCCAATCCCGTATCAGCCTCCCCTTTGAATCTATATGCTGCTAGCTCCACTGTCTCCTTACCCGATACATGCATGACATCTAGAGCCCTTTGGATTTGATTAATAAAGTCCTGTGGGTCTTCATTAATATCTGATCCGGTGAATGTGAGAGGATCCAATTTAAGAAAATCCTGTATCCAGAGGCTAGCTTCCCTATTTACACTACTAGAACCTATGGTTGGAATAGTTTGTCCTTGAACTTATCCAGCAACTATACGAGCCAACAATTGCACCGCACTCCTTAGATCTTGGTCGGTAGCATTAATAGGTGGTTCTGAGGATGCGGTTCTTCTCCTCCTTAGTTCTTCTGGAGATAGAGGAGTAGAAGAAGTTTGTGATACAAACTCAGCTTGAGCCTCACCTTGATTATCTTGTCTAGGTGGTGACTTGCTGGTCCCTTCTTCGACAGCCACATCTACTCACTTTACCAATATGACTTTACCAATAACTTGGGCTCTATTGCATGATCTAAGATGTGAAAAAAACAACAACCTCTAAATGCCCATAGCATTTTGTTTATAGATGTAGTGCACAACACATCCAAAAGCAAGACTCTACATAGACACGGCTTTGTAGACTTCCTAGGATGACCTGCTCTGATACCACTTTTGTCATGCCTCAAATCCTATTGGGGTGGACAGGCACCCATAGCTATAAAGGCCGAAGAGAACCAATCCATAACCTTGTACTTCCCATGCATGTAACTATGACAACCAAAGGTTCTGACAAACATGATATTATGCATCGATGAGAATAACTATGTAGACAAGCACAAAATTATAAATACAACACTTGGTTGTTGGGGCCACCATATCTAAAAGATAAGACACTACCATGTTTAACTTTACATTAGTCTACAAAGCCTCTAAATAATACATAGACTAAGTTAGGGTTGGGACAAACCCCCGCCCTACTCTTGACTATTGTACAATACCACTTGAAATCCCCGAATCAACCTGGAGCTCACCGATAGTCACTGAATAGCTTGTGATCATACTAGCGAGGTGTATTAACTGAAGCACCTATGCCTGCAGCATGAAATACAGGTCCCCCGTGAGGGACATTAGTACAAAGATATGTAAGGCTGAAGGTAACAACACATGATATAAGAGCTCAATAGAAATCAGATATAAGTGTATAAGTAGTACTAGTAGACCACCTTTATATATACTTGTGGGATGACGTACATTACATTCTTTTCTTCCTTTTTTTACCTTTCTTAATTCATAATCTTTGTAAGCATAATACAAATGACCAGCTGATCAGCGGTAAATAGATAAATTAGGATCGGCCCGTGGCTTACGCCCCTGAGCTGCCACCCATATAAGAACTGTCATGCCTCAAAACCTATTGGGGCGGTGATATGGGACAAATGGTCATCTTATCTTTTGATGACATCTTTAGAGGCCAACATATAGAGGCTCAAGACTTAGTCACCTCGAGAATACAAGAACATGCATGGAGGACCCGTTTTGAGCATAACTTAAAGCAATCTCGCGTGTGGAAGATTTCTTGGAGCATTTAAGATTGAGGACTCATGGTTTTGGACCTTAATTAAGGGCATTTTGGACATTACACATGGTGTATTTATACGCCATGGCCGCACCTATCATTAAGGGCAAAGTGGTCTTTTCGTCTTCTTTTGTAATACACTATAAATAGGTCATTTTACCTCATTTCTTGGCAGATTTTGAATGATGAAGAATTGAAAGACATATTTTCTCTCTTTTGAGAGTATAACACCCTTAGTTGTAGGGCTTGGAAAAGCCATCCTTAGCATAGGGCTTGGAAAAGCCAATATTGACCTTTGCTTGGAAACGGTAGATCTTGAGGTGAGTTCATTCCCTTGGGTGGTCACGTAAGAGTGTGGTTTTTATTATTACATTTATTAGGGATTTAGTGTATGATATACACTTGGTTTCTGATTCTTTTCATAATATTGGCCTCATTATCTATCCTTTACTTTTCTTGTTGTTATCTTGTGTAGTGGACTATTTTTGAGTCCTTTTTGAATCCAAAAATATATGTTCTTGTTGTCATCTTGTTCTTCACATTTTGTGGCTGTTTTGGGTGTCAATTACACCATTGTTATCTCATATTGTTGTAGTGAATCCGAGAGTGGTCTCCATCTTAGTCCTCAAATTCTTAAGATTAGTGGACTGTTTTGGAGGGTGTATTGGACTGTTTTGGAGTTGTTTTGTGTTTCCCTTGTCTTTCTCGTATCATTTGGTATCAAAGCAAGGATTGATTTTTTTCCAACAAAATCAATCTTGGGCTTGTTAGTTGAATTTTTTTAAAAAAAAAGTGTTGAAAAACCAAAAATCTCAAAAAAAAAAAAGAAATCTGTCCCATTTTTGTGTTTGAGCTGAAATTTGAGACTTAGAATTTAGGAGATTTTAGTGTGTTTTGTTTGTTTCAGTGTTAGGTTCTTGTTCCCTAACACTAAGTGGGTCTAGATCTTGGATTTGAGCTTAATCCGGGTGGTTTTGAGTTGTTCACCATTGTTGAGTTTAAGGTTGAAGAAACTAGTAAGGTGAAGCTCAAAATTGGAAGGCTTGTTGTTGATATTGTGGCTTGAAAAATGAATGGTTTTGTTATGGAGTTTAACGTGAGCAAAAGGAATCCAAAATCATTCAATTTGGAGTTCATTTGATTTAGTTTCAATCTTTTGAGTGTTCTTGTTGTTCTTCATGTTATCATTTATTGTTGAAGAAGAACATTCAATAGGTGTGGTTTGATCTTAAAGAGTGGAGAAAAGAGTGTAGTCTTTTATTAGTCTTGAAACATATCCCAAAGAACATACAAAAAAAGAAAGGGGACAATAGGACTTTCAAAAAGACTCATTACCAAAAGAGAGTAAGGGCACATACCAAGACAAACAAAAGAGGAAAGGAGACAAAGGTTTTCAAAAAGGTGTCTTGCCAAAAAGGTGCAAGGAAAGTCAAAGTCTTTTGAATTTTGAAAAAGGCTCTAAGTCTTGTGCTTTTCCCTCCTTTAGCTAATTTTTCACTCTCCCAAATTAAAAATTTGACCAATCCAAATTGCAAACTGCCATGTCACCAAATTGCCACATCATCTAAGTGCCACATCATCAACGTTCCCAAAAAAACCTTGAAGCTCAAATTTCAGATTTTAAAGTTTCTTTTCTTTGTTTCGTTAGTTTCATTTCTTGATTCTAGTACTAATTAGCAACTAGTAATCACCTACTAGATTGTGAATTAGTTTTTGAATTCGTTTTTGTCGTGTCTTCGTTATTTGTGTGCTTTTATTATTTTTAATTCGTCATAACTTTTGTTTCAAGTTCGTAAGTAGAATTTTCTGTCTTGTGTCTTGAGTCGATCAAACAAGAATCTATTCCGGCTTCCAAGTAGAATTGACATCCTATTGACTACCGGAGAATAAGCAACTTTCAATATTCGCCGCTCCAATTGTGAGGATCACAAAAGTGAGTGAATACGAGTGTTAGTGAGAAGCTTTTACTACTAATCTTATTTGTTCATTTAGAAGGTTCAAAGGTGATATAAGGGGAATATGTCTTTGATAGCCGGGGATTATTGTGATGATGGGAGACTATGGTTGTAGTGAGGGGTTTTATGGCTACGAAGTTGAGAGAGATTGCAGAGGCTATGAAAATAGCCATGATCGAAACTTGGGAAGATTTGAAAGTTACTGTTTTGAGGGAGAAAATGAGGTGAATGAAGTGCCTAGTGCTTATGGTGACTTTGGAGATGATGTAGGACCTCGTGATGATTCTTATGATGACGTTGGGGTATGTGAGGAGTCCTACACTTCTCACTCCAAACCTAGTTTTGGTGTTAGGTATAACCCTTTCATTCGTAAAGCTTATGAGAGCTTTGATGAGAGTACACGTGAGGAGTATGAAGACTCATATTCTCTACCGTGTAGTACTTCTTATAAAGATCGATATAGTGTGAATGGTTATACTATCTCTACTGGAGGTTGTTCAACGAGAAGAAGAGGGTATGCATCTCCACAACCGAGGGGTACTCGTATGCCTTACAATGTTGATCCAAGAAGGAGTGTACACTACGGAAAGGTGACCATTTGTGGGATACCGGGCTGCCTCGTTGTGTTAAATGATAGGTACTATAGAAACTACATTGTTCCATCCATGGTTGATTACTTAGGGTTATTTTGCGAGCCTTTACTTGTTCCATACTTCTTGGACAGGTTTAAGGTTACCGAGAGTGATACACTACTAACTTGGAGCGTATCAAATTTGCCACAAAATCAGTCCAAACACACTACAATTCCGAGAGCTTGAAGATAACAACTCCAATATGTGAAGACAACAACAATCACGAAATTTTGAAGAAATACCAACACCAAAACAGTAGCTACACAAGGAGAACAAGAAGATAACAATAACATTAAACAATGGTTCAACAACACAAGATGATAGATTACAAGAGTACAATGTTAACAACAAGAACAACAAATGGTAGTAACTATAGTGAATCGAAAATCAGCCCCACACGGCTTCACTAAGTTACTACAAAGTTTCAAGAGTACAAAATGAAAGATAGTAACTTGACACAAAGATATCTTAGAATCTATGAACCCTAACTTGAAGATAAGACCCTAAGACCAAAAAGATTTCAGTACCAAGTTCTTACTTAGTTAGACCAAGAGGAACTCATGAACCTCAAGATCTCAAGTTTCTAGCCAAGAAACAACACAAGTGTAACTACACTTGTTGGACAGATTTCAGGTTCTACTCTTAAGAACAAGAGAGAGAGAAATATTCAATATTACAAGACTTGTTGTTGTGAAATATGAAGAATGAACTGTGCTGAAAATAACCCTAATAGCATCTATTTATATTACACACAAAATGAAGGAAAAATGACCTTCCTACCCTTCAGTCATGGGGTGCCCTTAGAGTGTAGTTTATTACACTTCAAGGTTCATTTTCACACTTAAAACGTTGAAGCTCTTTGGCGGATCAAGTACCAACTCACACGGAGCCATTTGCATGAATATGGCTTGTAGTTTTTGTAACTCCCGAGCTTGGCTTCGTGTGAATGGTCAAGAACGTATTGGACAGCTTTGTACACCCGTATCATCCTCTCCATCTTGAGAGGAATTTGACCTCAAATTCAGCATTTGGTCATCCTCAACCGCATCCACTAGAGAAAGATCACACACGTTGAAAGTGTTGTGCACTTGGTATTCCGGGGGAAGGTCAATCTTGTAGGCATTATCATTGATCCGCTCAAGTACTTGGAATGGACCATCGCCTCTTGGCATCAATTTGGACTTTCTTTGAGACGGAAACCTATCCTTTCTAAGGTGAACCCACACCCAATCTCCCGGTTCAAGAATGAGTTTCTTTCTCCCCTTGTTGACTCTCCTTGCAATGTCTTGATTTTTCTTCTCAAGTCGAAGCCGCACCTTCTCATGTAACTTTTTCATCGAATCAGCCCGCTTGCTTCCATCTAAGCTAATCATAACATCACTAGGCAAAGGAGTTAAATCCAAAGGGGTAAGGGGGTTGAGGCCATATATGCACTCAAAGGGAGTCATTCCCGTACTTGAGTGTATGACATGATTATATGCAAACTCAATCAATGGTAAGTGTTCCTCCCAAGAAGTCAATTTTCCTTTTACCATGGAACGTAGCATAGCACCCAAAGTCCTATTTACTACTTCCGTTTGACCATCAGTTTGTGGGTGGCAAGATGTAGAGAATAACAACTTGGTTCCAAGCCTACCCCACATGGATTTCCAAAATTGACTTAGGAACTTAGAGTCCCTATCACTCACAATGGTCCTCGGAACACCATGCAACTTGACAACATTATCAACAAACAAAGAGGCCACACTAGGTGCATCATCACATTTAAAGCAAGGAATAAAGTGTGCCATCTTAGAAAACCGATCGACCACAACAAAGATACTGTCCCGACCTCGTCTAGTCCTAGGCAACCCTAACATGAAATCCATAGATATGTCAAGCCAAGGGCGTAAAGAAGTGGGCAGCGGGGTGTACAACCCATGAGGTAGGAGCCGCGATTTGGCTCCTTTGCAATCTATGCATTGGCCACAAATCTTGGCCACATCCTTGTGCATTTTTGGCCAATAGAATTGCTCCTCCAATATTCCAAGGGTCTTTTCGATCCCAAAGTGACCCATTAGACCGCCATTGTGTGCTTCCCTCACAAATAACTCTCTCCAAGAACTGGAGGGTACACACAATCGTCTACATTTAAACAAGTATCCATCAAACTTGGCATAAGGATTTGAACCCCTAGACGAATCCCACTTGTCCCTACCCATTTCTTCGCATTCCCTAAAGATAGGAGCAAAGTGAGGGTCCTCGGGATACAATTCTTTCAAACTCTCAAAACCAATTAATTTAGAAGATAATGTTGACACAAGAACATGTTTTCTAGACAAAGCATCAGCTACTACATTGTCCTTACCCTTTTTGTATTGAATAACATAAGGGAAGGTTTCAAGAAACTCAATCCATTTTGCATGCCGCTTGTTAAGCTTGTCTTGTGCCCGAAGATGCTTCAAGGATTCATGGTCCGTTCGGATCACGAACTCCTTGGGCCACAAATAGTGCTGCCAAGTGGCCAAAGCTCGAATCAAGGGATACAACTCTAGATCGTACGTGGAGTAGTTTAGAGTTGCTCCTTTGAGCTTTTCACTAAAATAAGCAATGGATTTTAAATCTTGCATCAAAACAGCCCCTATGCCCACTTTACTAGCATCGCACTCAACTTTGAATATCTTATCAAAGTTGGGCAATTGTAATAAAGGCGCGGAAACGAGCATAGCTTTCAAGGTTTCAAAAGACTTAACTTGCTCTTCACCCCACTTGAAGGGTTGGTCTTTTCGAATGACCGCGGTTAAAGGAGCGGCTATGGTGCTGAATCCTTTGACAAACCTTCTATAAAAACTAGCTAACCCATGGAAGCTTCTTACTTCACTAATGGTTTGTGGGGTTGGCCAATTTTTGATAGCATCTATCTTGGATTCATCCACTTCAACCCCTCTTGAACTAACAACAAAACCCAAGAAAACAACTTCATTAACACCAAAAGAGCACTTCTCCAGATTTGCATACAACCTTTCCTTTCTAAGGACATCAAACACACATTGTAAATGCATCACATGCTCATCAATTGACTTACTATAGACCAAGACATCATCAAAGTAAACAACAACAAACTTTCCAATAAATGGCTTTATCACATGATTCATTAGCCTCATGAAAGTACTTGGAGCATTTGTTAGGCCGAATGGCATAACCATCCATTCATAGAGACCAAATTTAGTCTTGAAGGTGGTTTTCCATTCATCACCGGGTTGCATTCTTATTTGGTGATAGCCACTCCTTAAATCAATCTTGGAAAATAAACACGAACCATTCAATTCATCAAGCATATCATCTAACCTAGGGATAGGGTGACGATATTTTACCGTAATCTTATTGATGGCTCGACAGTCCACACACATACGCCATGTTTCGTCTTTCTTAGGCACCAGTAGCACAGGAACCGCGCACGGACTCATGCTCTCCTTGATATACCCTTTGTTGAGGAGTTCCTCAACTTGACGCTGCAATTCTTTGGTGTCCGTAGGGTTGCTTCTGTAAGCCGACTTATTTGGCAATTATGAGCCCGGCACAAAGTCAATTTGATGCTCAATTCCCCGAAGCGGGGGCAATCCTTGCGGGAGTTCTTTGGGAAATACATCTTCATAATCCTGCAACACACAAGAAATCAAAGGAGAAATAGAAGAATTAGTGGGGTTAGTAGTAAAACAATGAGCCAAAAGAAGCATCGGCATGTCCACATCATAATCCAAGAAGAGTTCCTTCTTTCTAGCCAACATCACCATGTTTTCTTGCCAATTTGATGTTGAGGCAGTCCCGGAAATCCCTACTGCCCCACCCACGGTTTTTCCCTCCTTTTCACCACTTTCGGGTTTCTTTCCCTTCTCCCTCAACTCCCTCATCTTTTGATGTAATTCATTCACTTGTGATGGCAAAAAGGATAAAGAGTGACCTTTCGACCATCCTTCTCAAGTGAATATCGGTTGATCCTCCCATCATGTTTGGTAGACCTATCATATTGCCAAGGTCTACCTAACAACAAATGACATGCTTGCATTGGTATCACATCACAAAGCACTTCGTCTTGGTAGTTCCCTACCTTAAACCGTATCACACATTGCCTCATGACCTTCAATTCACCGCATTCATTCAACCATTGCAACTTGTAAGGGCTAGTATGAAGTGTAGTTGGTAATTTCAGAAAGTTCACCATAGCGACACTAACGACATTCGCACAACTACCACTATCAATCACCAAAGTGCACACATTCCCCTTTACAAGGCATTTAGTATGGAATAGATTTTCCCTTTGGCTAGGGTCGTCTATTGCCTTACTAATCATAGCGCGTCTAACTACAAAGTTTGGAATAACACACTCCCCTTCTTGTGGGTAAATAACTTCACCAGCATCATCATCATCATCAAGTGGCCTATTTCCAGTTTCCTCTCCATCTTGAGGCTCGGCCTCATCCTCCTCTTTTTCAAGACCCACCTCCTCACCAAGGTAATACAATTTCCCTTCCCGTAGTATCACGTTGCGTCGATTTGGACATTCATTGGATTTATGTCCCCAACCTTGGCACTTGAAACATTGGAATCCTTTTGGGTTTGGATACTTGTGAACTTCTTGTTTTAGAGGAATTTTGTGGACTGTTTTGGGCTCGGGCAGCCTTGTAGTCGCGGGTTGGTCCTTGTTTTTGGGCCAACCAGAAGAGGATTGAACCACGTCCTTGCTTCTAGGCCAACCCGAGATGGATTGTCCCCTTGCCTTGAGCGACGACCTCTCTTTAAGCTCCCTTTCAATCTCAAGAGCCGCTTGGAAAATACCTTCAACGGTATCAAATTTGTGAAGCATCAAATGAGTGGAGATCTCTTTGTTCAACCCACACTTGAACCGGATGATGTCATGACTGATTTGTTCCCCACGATGATCAAGCTTCAACATGAGTTGTTGAAACTCATCATAATATGCCATCACACTTTTATTGCCTTGACGTAAGTTGTATAATCTAGCAAGTAATTCATGGTGATAACTCTCGGGAAGGTACCGTTGCCTCATCAAGTACCTTAACCGAAACCAAGGTGGTGGCTGCCCATCAACTAATTCATCACCAAAACGCTTGACGTACTCCCACCAAGTGTTGGCATAACCCTCAAAATGAGCTATGGCATAACAACTTTTCTTTTCTTCCGAGATATCATTAACTTGAAAAACATTGTTACAAGCTGATTCCCATGCTAAGTAGGCCTCGGGGTCACTTTCACCCTTAAAGATAGGTAAGCTCAATTTGATGGTATTTATGCCTACGTCTCTTTCTTGGTGTCGATTTCCCCTTTCTCCATACCCTCGGTACCTCCTTGGATCTACACGGCCCCTTCTTAGCTCCTCCTCTCTCATGTAAGCATCATCAAAGGCTCCATATCCATCATAGTCCTCTCTACCATGTTCCTCAAAGTGAGCTGGTCGGTTTTGGTGATTTGGAATCTGATTTGGAGGCATTGGGAGTTGTGGAGGTGGTGGTCTTTGATTTGGTGGAGTTTGGTAAGGTACATTCAGATTTTGTGGAGGTAATGGATGGCTACATCCTTCTTGTGGAATTGGAGGAGTTTGGGAATGGCGTGGTCTATTCGCTTCTTGGTTTGGAGGGAAAGTAGTGGTATGATTTGTGGCATTTAGTGGGGCTAGAGGTGGATTCATTATTTGGTGCAATGTTTCTGGTGAGATAGTTGTGGATGAAGTTCTTTCATGCCCACTTGAAGGAATATGATGAGGAGTGGATGGACGAGAGTTCCTTTGACTCTCCACTTGCTCCAATCTCCCACTTATCGTAGTCAAATCTCCCCTCATTGCCCCAACTTCCGTGTTCAACCTCTCTAAACTTCTGGTAATGGCCTCAAGTGTGGCCTTCATAGTGTCTTGTTCAGTAGTACCCCCACTTTGGGATATGCTTCCTTCCATGTCAAGGTGTTACCTACACAATCAGCAAACAAGTTAGCGTTAAACCTCTCCTCACTCACACTTTCTCAGTTCACTCACACTTGAGCTCCACCAATGTTGTAGATTGGCTAGTAACCGTGAATCCTTAAGATATGAGTAAAGCTCTTGTCCGGAGTGGATTCTTGTTTGAAACTCAACGAATTCTCGACGGACTGGAGTTAAGAAGTTACAACGTATTCAAACGAATAAAAGCACCCAACTAAACGTGGACACGAACAAGAGAATTCAAAAGGACTAATTGACAACCTAGTAGGAGTGTACTAGCATGTTAATTAGTTCTAGAACCAAGTAATGAAACTAAGAATCAACAATTAGAAACTAGAAAACCTAAAGTTGAGCTTATTAATGAAGTGAACAGTAGCCAATGGGTGACGTGAACAGTAGCAAATGGGTAATGTGGCAGCATGCAATTGGTCTTGGTCCCACACAATTTAAGCACCAATTCTGAAATTTAAATCTTTACACAATTTGGAAGGATGACAATTGGTCTTGGAGGGAAAACATAAATCTTGAAATAAGAAAAGTACCTTGTCCCACAACACTAGGTTCTTGAAATAAGAAAAAGTTGCTGAAAAGTAGAAGCCTAGTCTAAGAAATGATGGGTTCAAGGCTTCTCACAACATGCTTTACAATTTTCTGCTTCAACTCTTGAATTTATATCACACTTTTTGGTTGTCTAAAGTTGTAAGAAAAGATGAAGAACTTGATGAACACCACAACAACCTTCAAGAACTCAACAACAACTTCTTCAAAACACAACACAACACCACCAATTGTCAACAACAAGTAACAACAAACAGCCAGCCACAAGGCACCACAACTATGGTCAATATTATAAGCTCAATCTTTAGATCTTGACACCTTTAGTGTTGGTGAGAAAGAAACCAACACTAGGAACACTCTATACAAGAAAAATACTACAAGATCTAGCCAAAAAAAAAACAAGAAAATCTCGGCCCATACAACAACATATCACAATTTTTGGCCAAGAAAACAAAGGTAGCAGATTTGACTATTTCTGAAATTTTCAGATTTCAGTTTTTTTTTTTTTGTAGTTTTCAAGTCTCAAGCCCAAGATTGATCTTGTTAGAAAAAATCAAAGATGACTTTGATACCAAATGATACACTACTAACTTGGAGCGTATCAAATCTGCCACAAAATCAGTCCAAACACACTACAATTCCGAGAGTTTGAAGATAACAACTCCAATATGTGAAGACAACAACAATCACGAAATTTTGAAGAAATACCAACACCAAAACAGTAGCTACACAAGGAGAACAAGAAGATAACAATAACATTAAACAATGGTTCAACAACACAAGATGATAGATTACAAGAGTACAATGTTAACAACAAGAACAACAAATGGTAGTAACGGTAGTGAATCGAAAATCAGCCCCACACGGCTTCACTAAGTTACTACAAAGTTTCAAGAGTACAAAATGAAAGATAGTAACTTCACACAAAGATATCTTAGAATCTATGAACCCTAACTTGAAGATAGGACCCTAAGACCAAAAGATTTCAGTACCAAGTTCTTACTTAGACCAAGAGGAACTCATGAACCTCAAGATCTCAAGTTTCTAGCCAAGAAACAACACAAGTGTAACTACACTTGTTGGACAGATTTCAGGTTCTACTCTCAAGAACAAGAGAGAGAGAAATATTCAATGTTACAAGACTTGTTGTTGTGAAATATGAAGAATGAACTAAGTGCTGAAAATAACCCTAATAGCATCTATTTATATTACCCACAAAATGAAGGAAAAATGACCTTCCTACCCTTCAGTCATGGGGTGCCCTTAGAGTGTAGTTTATTACACTTCAAGGTTCATTTTCACACTTAAAAACGTTGAAGCTCTTTGGCGGATCAAGTACCAACTCACAAGAAGCCATTTGCATGAATATGGCTTGTAGTTTTTGTAACTCCCGAGCTTGGCTTCGTGTGAATGGTCGAGAACGTATTGGACAGCTTTGTACACCCGTATCAGAGAGGGTAAAAGTTGTCTTCTCCCAATTTAATTACATGAGGAGGTGTGGTGTGATGTTTTTCCCATAACCTATGGTCATGTGATCTTGGGCGCTGATTGGTTTGCACAGCATAAAGTTCCAAATATGGAAATGATACAAGATCAAACCAACAACACCAAGAGCTACAAGTAGGTTCGGATTTCAGTCCAACAACACAAGAATAACAAGTTCAATTTTCAGTTTTCAGCACACAACAAGAGAGCAACAAGATGAACAAGAATGCTAGTGAATCGAAAGTAGCCCCACACGGCTTCACTAGTCTTTAAAGATAACAAAATTAACAACAACAACAACAACAAGATAAAGAAAAGATAGATAACTTGACATATAACATTCAAGATACTAAGAACCCTAACCTCAAGAGAGGACCCTAAGTCTAGTGAATGTAAACACCAAGTTCTTACAAGGACCAAGAGGCACTCAAAGACCTCAAAACCCTTGTTTCTAGCCAAAGATACAACACAAGTATTCCTCTACTTGTGAGATGTTGGAGGCGGCTCCAAGAGTGGAAGAGAGAGAGGAGATGTTGTGATATTTTAGGTTACAAAAATCAGATTTCAAAAACTATCTAATAACTCTCTCACATCTTCTATTTATACTACAAAAGGAAAGGGGTAAAATGACTCATCCGCCCTTGCTTCTTGTGCCAACCTTGGAGAGTAGTTTATTACACATTAGGTCCCCTCTTCACACATAAAAACGTTTAAGTCCTTGGTTGGTTCAATCACCAACTCACACACGGCCATTTGCATGAACAAAGCTTGGAGTTTTTGTAATTCCCGAGCTTGGCTTCGTGTGAAAGGCCGTGTGGCTGTCCTAACCGTATCATCCTCTCCATCTTGAGAGGAATTTGGCCTCAAATTCAGCATTTGGTCATCTTCAACCGCATCCACGAGGGAGAGATCACCAACGTTGAAAGTGTTGTGCACTTGATATTCCGGTGGGAGGTCAATCTTGTAGGCGTTGTCATTGATCCTCTCAAGTACTTGGAAAGGACCATCACCCCTTGGCAGCAATTTGGACTTCCTATGAGCTGGAAACCGGTCTTTTCGAAGATGCACCCACACCCAATCTCCGGGTTCAAGCACAAGCCTTCTTCTCCCTTTGTTTGCCCTTTTGGCAATCTCTTGATTCTTCTTTTCAAGCTTGATCCGCACCGTCTCATGCATTTTCTTCATTGCCTCGGCTCTTTTGTTTCCATCTAAGCTGGTCATGAGATCACTAGACAAAGGAGTGAGATCTAAAGGGGTAAGGGGATTCAGGCCGTAAACACATTCAAAGGGAGTCATTCCCGTGCTCGAATGTATTACCCGGTTGTAGGCAAATTCCACTAAGGGTAGGTGATCTTCCCATGAAGTCAGTTTACCTTTAACCATAGAACGTAGCATAGACCCTAAGGTTCTATTTACTACCTCCGTTTGGCCATCGGTTTGTGGGTGGCAAGACGTGGAGAAAAGTAACTTCGTTCCAAGCCTACCCCACATGGACTTCCAAAAGAGACTTAGGAACTTGGAGTCCCTATCGCTCACAATAGTCCTCGGTACCCCGTGAAGCTTGACAACATGTTCAACAAATAATGAAGCTACACTACTAGCATCCTCGGTTTTAGTACATGGAATCAAATGAGCCATTTTAGAGAATCTATCAACAATAACAAAAATGCTATCTCGGCCCTTTCTAGTCCTTGGCAGCCCCAAAACAAAATCCATCGAGATGTCCAACCAAGGCCTAAGGGGAGTAGGGAGTGGGGTGTATAATCCTTGGGGTAAGAGATGAGATTTCGCACTCCGGCAGGCCACGCATTGACTACAAATTTTAGTGACGTCTTTGCGCATTTTGGGCCAATAGAAGTTCTCCTCTAAGATTCCGAGGGTCTTGTCTACCCCAAAGTGACCCATGAGGCCTCCGTCATGGGCCTCCCTCACAAATAATTCCCTCCAAGAACTAGAAGGAACACACAACCTCCTCCCTTTGAACAAATACCCATCGAACCGAGAGTAGGAGGAATGGTTATTCTCCTTGAGCCAACGGTCCCTTCCCCACTCTTCGCATTCCCTAAAAATAGGAGCAAAGGTAGGATCCTCGGGATACAACAACCGCAAGCTCTCAAAACCCATCAATTTCGAAGACAAGGTAGCAACAAGCACATGCTTCCTAGACAAGGCATCGGCAACAACATTTTCCTTTCCCCTTTTGTAATGAATTACATAAGGGAAAGTCTCGATGAACTCAATCCACTTAGCATGACGCCTATTCAACTTGTCTTGGCTCTTAAGGTGTTTCAACGACTCATGATCCGTTCGTATCACAAACTCCTTAGGCCACAAATAATGTTGCCAATTTCCCAAAGCTCTAACAAGGGCGTACAACTCCAAATCATAAGTTGAGTAATTAAGAGTTGCCCCTTTGAGCTTTTCACTGAAATAAGCAACGGGCTTACCTTCTTGCATCAAAACAGCCCCGATACCAACCTTACTAGCATCACACTCTATTTCAAACATCTTATCAAAATTGGGCAATTGCAATAAAGGCGCCGAGATGAGCGTAGCTTTCAAGGCCTCAAAAGCCCTAGCTTGCTCATCACCCCATTTAAAGGGTCCGTCCTTTCTAATTACCTCGGTCAAGGGGGCTGCTATGGAACTAAATCCTTTGACAAACCTCCTATAAAAGCTTGCCAACCCGTGGAAACTTCGGATTTCTCCAATAGTTTTAGGGGTCGGCCAACTTCGGATAGAGTCTATCTTGGAATCGTCCACTTCCACACCCCGTGAGCTCACGACAAAACCCAAGAATATAACTTTATCAACACCAAAAGAACACTTCTCCATGTTGGCATACAGCTTCTCCTTTCGGAGCACATCAAACACACATCTCAAATGCATTACATGATCATTAATAGATTTACTATACACCAACACATCATCAAAGTAAACCACCACAAACTTTCCAATATAAGGCTTCATTACATGATTCATTAGCCTCATAAATGTGCTAGGAGCATTGGTAAGGCCGAAGGGCATGACCAGCCACTCATATAGACCGAATTTGGTCTTGAATGCGGTCTTCCACTCATCACCGGGTTGCATGCGAATTTGGTGATAGCCGCTCCTAAGGTCCACTTTAGAAAACAAACAAGATCCGTGGAGCTCATCTAACATATCATCTAGTCTAGGAATTGGATGACGATACCTTATAGTGATTTTGTTGATGGCTCTACAATCGACGCACATGCGCCAAGTTCCGTCCTTCTTTGGTACCAAAAGCACCGGAACAGCACACGGACTCATGCTTTCCTTGATGTATCCCTTGTTGAGAAGCTCCTCAACTTGCCTCTCAAGCTCCTTAGTGTCCATGGGATTGCTCCTATAGGCCGGTTTGTTTGGAAGTTGTGAACCCGGCACCAAATCAATTTGGTGCTCAATTCCCCGAAGTGGGGGCAATCCTTGCGGAAGTTCTTGAGGAAATACATCTTCATACTCCTGCAACGCACAAGAAATCAAAGGGGAAATGGAAGAATTAGTGGGGTTAGTATTAAAACAATGGGCCAACAGTAACATCGGCTTGTTTTCATCATGGTCCACGAAGAGTTCTTTCCTCCTAGCCAACATCACTACGTTTTCCATCTCCTTTGTTGTTGGGACAGATTCGGATGGCCCTACTTCCTCACCTACGGCATCCCCCCCCTTTTCTCCTTTCCCGGTTTCCTTTCCTTTTCCTTTTAACTCTCTCATCTTTTGATGCCACTCATGTACTTGGGAGGGTGAAAGAGGGTGAAGTGTGACCTTTCGGCCATCCTTCTCAAGCGTATACCGGTTGGACCTCCCATCGTGTTTAGTGGACCTATCATATTGCCATGGTCTACCTAACAACAAGTGACATGCTTGCATTGGGATCACGTCACAAAGCACTTCATCGTGGTAGTTTCCTACCTTAAACCGAATCACACATTGCCTTGCGACCCTTAATTCACCACAATCGTTCAACCATTGTAGCTTGTAAGGACTAGTGTGTGGTGTAGTTGGCAGCTTCAAGAAATTTACCATAGCTTGGCTCGCAACATTCGTACAACTACCACTATCAATCACCAAGGTGCACACACTCCCCTTTACAAGACACTTAGTATGGAATAGATTTTCCCTTTGACTCGGGTCATCTATCGCCTTACTAATCATGACACGTCTAACCACAAAGTTAGGAACCACACACTCCCCTTCTTGTGGATAGGCATCTTCACTACCATCTAATTCATCATCATTCGGCCCATTTTCAGCTTCCTCTCCATCTTGAGGCTCGGCCTCATCCTCCCCCCTTTCGGAAACCACCTCCTCACCAAGGTAGTACACTTTCCCTTCTCGTAGGATCACATTGCGCCGGTTCGGACATTCATTGGCCTTATGCCCCCAACCTTGGCACTTGAAGCATTGGAATCCCTTTGGGTTGGTGATACGGTTAGGACAGCCACACGGCCTTTCACACGAAGCCAAGCTCGGGAATTACAAAAACTCCAAGCTTTGTTCATGCAAATGGCCGTGTGTGAGTTGGTGATTGAACCAACCAAGGACTTAAACGTTTTTATGTGTGAAGAGGGGTCCTAATGTGTAATAAACTACTCTCCAAGGTTGGCACAAGAAGCAAGGGCGGATGAGTCATTTTACCCCTTTCCTTTTGTAGTATAAATAGAAGATGTGAGAGAGTTATTAGATAGTTTTTGAAATCTGATTTTGTAACCTAAAATATCACAACATTTCCTCTCTCTTCCACTCTTGGAGCCGCCTCCAACATCTCACAAGTAGAGGAATACTTGTGTTGTATCTTTGGCTAGAAACAAGGGTTTTTGGGTCTTTGAGTGCCTCTTGGTCCTTGTAAGAACTTGGTGTTTACATTCTCTAGACTTAGGGTCCTCTCTTGATGTTAGGGTTCTTAGTATCTTGAATGTTATATGTCAAGTTATCTATCTTTTCTTTATCTTGTTGTTGTTGTTGTTGTTAATTTTGTTATCTTTAAAGACTAGTGAAGCCGTGTGGGGCTACTTTCGATTCACTAGCATTCTTGTTCATCTATTTGCTCTCTTGTTGTGTGCTGAAAACTGAAAATGGAACTTGTTATTCTTGTGTTGTTGGACTGAAATCCGAACCTACTTGTAGCTCTTGGTGTTGTTGGTTTGATCTTGTATCATTTGGTATCAAAGCAAGACCGGTTGTGTTCCAACATAACCCATCTTGGGCTAGTTCACGGTCTAAACAAGCAATACCAAAGGGAAGTTCTGAAAAATCTGTCCATTAAAGGTTGAAACCCGAGAATGATGTTGCATGTCTAGACCTAGGCGTAATTTTGCTTGTTTAGTGAGTTTCTAGTGTTGGTTTCTTTCTCACCGACACTAAGGTGTCTAGGTCCGAAAGTTGAGCTTGAAAACTTGAACATTGAGTAGTGACTTGAAGTGGCCGAAGGTTGTATGTTGTTGATGAGCAAAAGAAAAAAAAATCGGTGGTTATGTGTTATGTGCTAAAGAAGTTGATGAAGTTTGTTGAGGTGTTCATCTTTTGAACTTGTTCATCTTGTTCATCTTGTTGTGTGCTCAAGTTGTAAGACAAGTTATAAAGTTGTTGTGAAAGACTTGCACCCCTCACCCTCTAGTCTTGTCAATCACTTTTCCCTAATTCAAGGAGCCTTGTTTTGTGGGATTGGTCAACCAAACACCACTTTCTTGAGTTTGAAAAGGTTGAAGACTACAAGATTTTATTTTTCCCACCAAAACATTTTGCAAACTATAACAAGTTGTGTGAATATTAACACAAAAAAAAAAAAAAAAAAAAAAAGATAAGAGGAACGGGTGGAACCATTGCATGCTGCCACGTCACTATAAGCTCAACTTAGGATATTCTTTGGTTGCAAATTGTTGATCCTTGGTTTCCCTTAATTGGTCCTAGAACTAATTAACAAACTAGTACATTCCTACTAGGTTGTCAACTAGTTCCTTGAACCGTTTGTTCGTGTCAACGATTATTTGAGTGCTTTTATTCGTTTGAATGAGTTGCTGATTTTTGATTCTAGTCCGGCAAGAATTCTTTGAGTCTTCAAACAAGAATCCATTCCGGATAAGAGCTCACTCATACCTTGAAAATTTCACGGTTACTAGCCAATTATACAACACTTGTGGAACACGAACTTGTGGTGAACTAAAGCGGATAATATCTTGACAATGGAAGGAGCTACGTCTCATAATGCGGATACTAATGCCCTTGATTCTATGAGGGTCACTCTTGAGGCCGTTACCCGGACACTTGAAAGGTTGAATTCTGAATTTGGGGCCGTGAGAGGGGACTTGGCAGCCATAAAGGGGGAAGTGTCGACTATTAGTGGGAGATTAGAACAAGTGGAGAGTCAAAGGAACTCTCGTCCTTCTACTCCTCTACACGTATCTACCAATGGTCATGATAGGACCTCCTCCGCAACCATCACCCCCGAAACAGTCCACCAAATGCTAAATGCACCCCAAGCTCCACTAAATACCGCAAGTCAAACTACCTATTTTCCTCCAAACCGAGACTCCACTAGACCACTACATTTCCAAGCCCCTCCAATTCCACAAGAGGGATTTGGACGACAAGTACCTCCACTAAATCCGAACCTTCCATTCCAAGCTCCATTAACCCAAAGACCGCAAATTCCAAATCCTCCGACTCAAAACGGCCAAGGCCGACCAGCCCACTTTGAAGGATACGGTAGAGGGGAGTATGAAGGAGATGGAGCCTTTGATGATGCTTATATGAGGGAGGAGGAGTTAAGAGGGGGTCGAGGAGAACCTAGGAGATACCGGGGGTATGGAGATAGGGGAAACCGACACCAAGAGAGAGACGTAGGCATCAACACCATCAAGTTGAGCCTACCCATCTTTAAGGGTGAAAGTGATCCCGAGGCCTACTTAACTTGGGAATCGGCTTGTGACAAAGTTTTCCAAGTTAATGACATCTCGGACGAAAAGAAGAGTTGCTACGCTATAGCTCACCTCGAGGGCTATGCTAACACTTGGTGGGAGTATGTTAAACGATTTGGTAATGAATTAGTCGATGGGCAGCCACCACCTTGGTTTCGGTTGAGGTATTTGATGAGACAACGATACCTTCCCGAGAGATATCGTCATGAGTTGCTTGCTAGGTTATATGGCTTGCGGCAAGGGGGCAAGAGTGTGATGGCCTATTTTGACGAGTTCCAACAACTCATGTTGAAACTTGATCATCGTGGGGAGCAAATCAGTCATGACATCATCCGGTTCAAGTGTGGGTTGAACAAAGAGATCTCCACTCATTTGACCCTTCATCGGTTTGAAACCATCGACGGTATATTCCAAGCGGCCCTAGAGATTGAAAGGGAACTTAAGGAGAGATCATCCTTCAAGGCAAGGGTACAAGCTCCCTCGGGTTGGCCCAAAAACAAGGACCAACCCGCCCCTACGAAGCTGCCCGAGTCCAAAACAGTCCACTACGAGTCCAAAACAGTCCCTAAATTCCCTCCGAAACCGGAGGCTCACAAATATCCCAACCCAAAGGGATTCCAATGCTTCAAGTGCCAAGGTTGGGGGCATAAGGCCAATGAATGTCCTAACCGGCGCAATGTGATCCTACGAGAAGGGAAAGTGTACTACCTTGGTGAGGAGGTGGTTTCCGAAAGGGGGGAGGATGAGGCCGAGCCTCAAGATGGAGAGGAAGCTGAAAATGGGCCGAATGATGATGAATTAGATGGTAGTGAAGATGCCTATCCACAAGAAGGGGAGTGTGTGGTTCCTAACTTTGTGGTTAGACGTGTCATGATTAGTAAGGCGATAGATGACCCGAGTCAAAGGGAAAATCTATTCCATACTAAGTGTCTTGTAAAGGGGAGTGTGTGCACCTTGGGTATTGATAGTGGTAGTTGTACGAATGTTGCGAGCCAAGCTATGGTAAATTTCTTGAAGCTGCCAACTACACCACACACTAGTCCTTACAAGCTACAATGGTTGAACGATTGTGGTGAATTAAGGGTCGCAAGGCAATGTGTGATTCGGTTTAAGGTAGGAAACTACCACGATGAAGTGCTTTGTGACGTGATCCCAATGCAAGCATGTCACTTGTTGTTAGGTAGACCATGGCAATATGATAGGTCTACTAAACACGATGGGAGGTCCAACCGGTATACGCTTGAGAAGGATGGCCGAAAGGTCACACTTCACCCTCTTTCACCCTCCCAAGTACATGAGTGGCATCAAAAGATGAGAGAGTTAAAAGGAAAGGGAAAGGAAACCGGGAAAGGAGAAAAAGGGGGGGATGCCGTAGGTGAGGAAGTAGGGCCATCCGAATCTGTCCCAACCACAAAGGAGATGGAAAACGTAGTGATGTTGGCTAGGAGGAAAGAACTCTTCGTGGACCATGATGAAAACAAGCCGATGTTACTGTTGGCCCATTGTTTTAATACTAACCCCACTAATTCTTCCATTTCCCCTTTGATTTCTTGTGCGTTGCAGGAGTATGAAGATGTATTTCCTCAAGAACTTCCGCAAGGATTGCCCCCACTTCGGGGAATTGAGCACCAAATTGATTTGGTGCCGGGTTCACAACTTCCAAACAAACCGGCCTATAGGAGCAATCCCATGGACACTAAGGAGCTTGAGAGGCAAGTTGAGGAGCTTCTCAACAAGGGATACATCAAGGAAAGCATGAGTCCGTGTGCTGTTCCGGTGCTTTTGGTACCAAAGAAGGACGGAACTTGGCGCATGTGCGTCGATTGTAGAGCCATCAACAAAATCACTATAAGGTATCGTCATCCAATTCCTAGACTAGATGATATGTTAGATGAGCTCCACGGATCTTGTTTGTTTTCTAAAGTGGACCTTAGGAGCGGCTATCACCAAATTCGCATGCAACCCGGTGATGAGTGGAAGACCGCGTTCAAGGCCAAATTCGGTCTATATGAGTGGCTGGTCATGCCCTTCGGCCTTACCAATGCTCCTAGAACATTTATGAGGCTAATGAATCATGTAATGAAGCCTTATATTGGAAAGTTTGTGGTGGTTTACTTTGATGATGTATTGGTGTATAGTAAATCTATTAATGATCATGTAATGCATTTGAGATGTGTGTTTGATGTGCTCCGAAAGGAGAAGCTGTATGCCAACATGGAGAAGTGTTCTTTTGGTGTTGATAAAGTTATATTCTTGGGTTTTGTCGTGAGCTCACGGGGTGTGGAAGTGGACGATTCCAAGATAGACTCTATCCGAAGTTGGCCGACCCCTAAAACTATTGGAGAAATCCGAAGTTTCCACGGGTTGGCAAGCTTTTATAGGAGGTTTGTCAAAGGATTTAGTTCCATAGCAGCCCCCTTGACCGAGGTAATTAGAAAGGACGGACCCTTTAAATGGGGTGATGAGCAAGCTAGGGCTTTTGAGGCCTTGAAAGCTACGCTCATCTCGGCGCCTTTATTGCAATTGCCCGATTTTGATAAGATGTTTGAAATAGAGTGTGATGCTAGTAAAGTTGGTATCGGGGCTGTTTTGATGCAAGAAGGTAAGCCCGTTGCTTATTTCAGTGAAAAGCTCAAAGGGGCAACTCTTAATTACTCAACTTATGATTTGGAGTTGTACGCCCTTGTTAGAGCTTTGGGAAATTGGCAACATTATTTGTGGCCTAAGGAGTTTGTGATACGAACGGATCATGAGTCGTTGAAACACCTTAAGAGCCAAGACAAGTTGAATAGGCGTCATGCTAAGTGGATTGAGTTCATCGAGACTTTCCCTTATGTAATTCATTACAAAAGGGGAAAGGAAAATGTTGTTGCCGATGCCTTGTCTAGGAAGCATGTGCTTGTTGCTACCTTGTCTTCGAAATTGATGGGTTTTGAGAGCTTGCGGCTGTTGTATCCCGAGGATCCTACCTTTGCTCCTATTTTTAGGGAATGCGAAGAGTGGGGAAGGGACCGTTGGCTCAAGGAGAATAACCATTCCTCCTACTCTCGGTTCGATGGGTATTTGTTCAAAGGGAGGAGGTTGTGTGTTCCTTCTAGTTCTTGGAGGGAATTATTTGTAAGGGAGGCCCATGACGGAGGCCTCATGGGTCACTTTGGGGTAGACAAGACCCTCGGAATCTTAGAGGAGAACTTCTATTGGCCCAAAATGCGCAAAGACGTCACTAAAATTTGTAGTCAATGCGTGGCCTGCCGGAGTGCGAAATCTCGTCTCTTACCCCAAGGATTATACACCCCACTCCCTACTCCCCTTAGGCCTTGGTTGGACATCTCGATGGATTTTGTTTTGGGGCTGCCAAGGACTAGAAAGGGCCGAGATAGCATTTTTGTTATTGTTGATAGATTCTCTAAAATGGCTCATTTTATTCCATGTACTAAAACCGAGGATGCTAGTAGTGTAGCTTCATTATTTGTTGAACATGTTGTCAAGCTTCACGGGGTACCGAGGACTATTGTGAGCGATAGGGACTCCAAGTTCCTAAGTCTCTTTTGGAAGTCCATGTGGGGTAGGCTTGGAACGAAGTTACTTTTCTCCACGTCTTGCCACCCACAAACCGATGGCCAAACGGAGGTAGTAAATAGAACCTTAGTGATACGGTTAGGACAGCCACACGGCCTTTCACACGAAGCCAAGCTCGGGAATTACAAAAACTCCAAGCTTTGTTCATGCAAATGGCCGTGTGTGAGTTGGTGATTGAACCAACCAAGGACTTAAACGTTTTTATGTGTGAAGAGGGGTCCTAATGTGTAGTAAACTACTCTCCAAGGTTGGCACAAGAAGCAAGGGCGGATGAGTCATTTTACCCCTTTCCTTTTGTAGTATAAATAGAAGATGTGAGAGAGTTATTAGATAGTTTTTGAAATCTGATTTTTGTAACCTAAAATATCACAACATTTCCTCTCTCTTCCACTCTTGGAGCCGCCTCCAACATCTCACAAGTAGAGGAATACTTGGGTTGTATCTTTGGCTAGAAACAAGGGTTTTGAGGTCTTTGAGTGCCTCTTGGTCCTTGTAAGAACTTGGTGTTTACATTCTCTAGACTTAGGGTCCTCTCTTGATGTTAGGGTTCTTAGTATCTTGAATGTTATATGTCAAGTTATCTATCTTTTCTTTATCTTGTTGTTGTTGTTGTTGTTAACTTTGTTATCTTTAAAAGACTAGTGAAGCCGTGTGGGGCTACTTTCGATTCACTAGCATTCTTGTTCATCTATTTGCTCTCTTGTTGTGTGCTGAAAACTGAAAAATTGAACTTGTTATTCTTGTGTTGTTGGACTGAAATCCGAACCTACTTGTAGCTCTTGGTGTTGTTGGTTTGATCTTGTATCATTTGGTATCAAAGCAAGACCGGTTGTGTTCCAACATAACCCATCTTGGGCTAGTTCACGGTCTAAACAAGCAATACCAAAGGGAAGTTCTGAAAAATCTGTCCATTAAAGGTTGAAAACCGAGAATGATGTTGCATGTCTAGACCTAGGCGTTATTTTGCTTGTTTAGTGAGTTTCTAGTGTTGGTTTCTTTCTCACCAACACTAAGGTGTCTAGATCCGAAAGTTGAGCTTGAAAACTTGAACATTGAGTAGTGACTTGAAGTGGCCGAAGGTTGTATGTTGTTGATGAGCAAAAGAAAAATCGGTGGTTATGTGTTATGTGCTAAAGAAGTTGATGAAGTTTGTTGAGGTGTTCATTTTTTTGAACTTGTTCATCTTGTTCATCTTGTTGTGTGCTCAAGTTGTAAGACAAGTTATAAAGTTGTTGTGAAAGACTTGCACCCCTCACCCTCTAGTCTTGTCAATCACTTTTCCCTAATTCAAGGAGCCTTGTTTTGTGGGATTGGTCAACCAAACACCACTTTCTTGAGTTTGAAAAGGTTGAAAGACTACAAGATTTTATTTTTCCCACCAAAACATTTTGCAAACTATAACAAGTTGTGTGAATATTAACACAAAACAAAAACAAAAAAAAAAAGATAAGAGGAACGGGTGGAACCATTGCATGCTGCCACGTCACTATAAGCTCAACTTAGGATATTCTTTGGTTGCAAATTGTTGATCCTTGGTTTCCCTTAATTGGTCCTAGAACTAATTAACAAACTAGTACCTTCCTACTAGGTTGTCAACTAGTTCCTTGAACTGTTTGTTCGTGTCAACGATTATTTGAGTGCTTTTATTCGTTTGAATGAGTTGCTGATTTTTGATTCTAGTCCGGCAAGAATTCTTTGAGTCTTCAAACAAGAATCCATTCCGGATAAGAGCTCACTCATACCTTGAAAATTTCACGGTTACTAGCCAATTATACAACACTTGTGGAACACGAACTTGTGGTGAACTAAAGCGGATAATATCTTGACAATGGAAGGAGCTACGTCTCATAATGCGGATACTAATGCCCTTGATTCTATGAGGGTCACTCTTGAGGCCGTTACCCGGACACTTGAAAGGTTGAATTCTGAATTTGGGGCCGTGAGAGGGGACTTGGCAGCCATAAAGGGGGAAGTGTCGACTATTAGTGGGAGATTAGAACAAGTGGAGAGTCAAAGGAACTCTCGTCCTTCTACTCCTCTACACGTATCTACCAATGGTCATGATAGGACCTCCTCCGCAACCATCACCCCCGAAACAGTCCACCAAATGCTAAATGCACCCCAAGCTCCACTAAATACCGCAAGTCAAACTACCTATTTTCCTCCAAACCGAGACTCCACTAGACCACTACATTTCCAAGCCCCTCCAATTCCACAAGAGGGATTTGGACGACAAGTACCTCCACTAAATCCGAACCTTCCATTCCAAGCTCCATTAACCCAAAGACCGCAAATTCCAAATCCTCCGACTCAAAACGGCCAAGGCCGACCAGCCCACTTTGAAGGATACGGTAGAGGGGAGTATGAAGGAGATGGAGCCTTTGATGATGCTTATATGAGGGAGGAGGAGTTAAGAGGGGGTCGAGGAGAACCTAGGAGATACCGGGGGTATGGAGATAGGGGAAACCGACACCAAGAGAGAGACGTAGGCATCAACACCATCAAGTTGAGCCTACCCATCTTTAAGGGTGAAAGTGATCCCGAGGCCTACTTAACTTGGGAATCGGCTTGTGACAAAGTTTTCCAAGTTAATGACATCTCGGACGAAAAGAAGAGTTGCTACGCTATAGCTCACCTCGAGGGCTATGCTAACACTTGGTGGGAGTATGTTAAACGATTTGGTAATGAATTAGTCGATGGGCAGCCACCACCTTGGTTTCGGTTGAGGTATTTGATGAGACAACGATACCTTCCCGAGAGATATCGTCATGAGTTGCTTGCTAGGTTATATGGCTTGCGGCAAGGGGGCAAGAGTGTGATGGCCTATTTTGACGAGTTCCAACAACTCATGTTGAAACTTGATCATCGTGGGGAGCAAATCAGTCATGACATCATCCGGTTCAAGTGTGGGTTGAACAAAGAGATTTCCACTCATTTGACCCTTCATCGGTTTGAAACCATCGACGGTATATTCCAAGCGGCCCTAGAGATTGAAAGGGAACTTAAGGAGAGATCATCCTTCAAGGCAAGGGTACAAGCTCCCTCGGGTTGGCCCAAAAACAAGGACCAACCCGCCCCTACGAAGCTGCCCGAGTCCAAAACAGTCCACTACGAGTCCAAAACAGTCCCTAAATTCCCTCCGAAACCGGAGGCTCACAAATATCCCAACCCAAAGGGATTCCAATGCTTCAAGTGCCAAGGTTGGGGGCATAAGGCCAATGAATGTCCGAACCGGCGCAATGTGATCCTACGAGAAGGGAAAGTGTACTACCTTGGTGAGGAGGTGGTTTCCGAAAGGGGGGAGGATGAGGCCGAGCCTCAAGATGGAGAGGAAGCTGAAAATGGGCCGAATGATGATGAATTAGATGGTAGTGAAGATGCCTATCCACAAGAAGGGGAGTGTGTGGTCCCTAACTTTGTGGTTAGACGTGTCATGATTAGTAAGGCGATAGGTGACCCGAGTCAAAGGGAAAATCTATTCCATACTAAGTGTCTTGTAAAGGGGAGTGTGTGCACCTTGGTGATTGATAGTGGTAGTTGTACGAATGTTGCAAGCCAAGCTATGGTAAATTTCTTGAAGCTGCCAACTACACCACACACTAGTCCTTACAAGCTACAATGGTTGAACGATTGTGGTGAATTAAGGGTCGCAAGGCAATGTGTGATTCGGTTTAAGGTAGGAAACTACCACGATGAAGTGCTTTGTGACGTGATCCCAATGCAAGCATGTCACTTGTTGTTAGGTAGACCATGGCAATATGATAGGTCTACTAAACACGATGGGAGGTCCAACCGGTATACGCTTGAGAAGGATGGCCGAAAGGTCACACTTCACCCTCTTTCACCCTCCCAAGTACATGAGTGGCATCAAAAGATGAGAGAGTTAAAAGGAAAGGGAAAGGAAACCGGGAAAGGAGAAAAGGGGGGGGATGCCGTAGGTAAGGAAGTAGGGCCATCCGAATCTGTCCCAACCACAAAGGAGATGGAAAACGTAGTGATGTTGGCTAGGAGGAAAGAACTCTTCGTGGACCATGATGAAAACAAGCCGATGTTACTGTTGGCCCATTGTTTTAATACTAACCCCACTAATTCTTCCATTTCCCCTTTGATTTCTTGTGCGTTGCAGGAGTATGAAGATGTATTTCCTCAAGAACTTCCGCAAGGATTGCCCCCACTTCGGGGAATTGAGCACCAAATTGATTTGGTGCCGGGTTCACAACTTCCAAACAAACCGGCCTATAGGAGCAATCCCATGGACACTAAGGAGCTTGAGAGACAAGTTGAGGAGCTTCTCAACAAGGGATACATCAAGGAAAGCATGAGTCCGTGTGCTGTTCCGGTGCTTTTGGTACCAAAGAAGGACGGAACTTGGCGCATGTGCGTCGATTGTAGAGCCATCAACAAAATCACTATAAGGTATCGTCATCCAATTCCTAGACTAGATGATATGTTAGATGAGCTCCACGGATCTTGTTTGTTTTCTAAAGTGGACCTTAGGAGCGGCTATCACCAAATTCGCATGCAACCCGGTGATGAGTGGAAGACCGCATTCAAGACCAAATTCGGTCTATATGAGTGGCTGGTCATGCCCTTCGGCCTTACCAATGCTCCTAGCACATTTATGAGGCTAATGAATCATGTAATGAAGCCTTATATTGGAAAGTTTGTGGTGGTTTACTTTGATGATGTGTTGGTGTATAGTAAATCTATTAATGATCATGTAATGCATTTGAGATGTGTGTTTGATGTGCTCCGAAAGGAGAAGCTGTATGCCAACATGGAGAAGTGTTCTTTTGGTGTTGATAAAGTTATATTCTTGGGTTTTGTCGTGAGCTCACGGGGTGTGGAAGTGGACGATTCCAAGATAGACTCTATCCGAAGTTGGCCGACCCCTAAAACTATTGGAGAAATCCGAAGTTTCCACGGGTTGGCAAGCTTTTATAGGAGGTTTGTCAAAGGATTTAGTTCCATAGCAGCCCCCTTGACCGAGGTAATTAGAAAGGACGGACCCTTTAAATGGGGTGATGAGCAAGCTAGGGCTTTTGAGGCCTTGAAAGCTACGCTCATCTCGGCGCCTTTATTGCAATTGCCCGATTTTGATAAGATGTTTGAAATAGAGTGTGATGCTAGTAAAGTTGGTATCGGGGCTGTTTTGATGCAAGAAGGTAAGCCCGTTGCTTATTTCAGTGAAAAGCTCAAAGGGGCAACTCTTAATTACTCAACTTATGATTTGGAGTTGTACGCCCTTGTTAGAGCTTTGGGAAATTGGCAACATTATTTGTGGCCTAAGGAGTTTGTGATACGAACGGATCATGAGTCGTTGAAACACCTTAAGAGCCAAGACAAGTTGAATAGGCGTCATGCTAAGTGGATTGAGTTCATCGAGACTTTCCCTTATGTAATTCATTACAAAAGGGGATAGGAAAATGTTGTTGCCGATGCCTTGTCTAGGAAGCATGTGCTTGTTGCTACCTTGTCTTCGAAATTGATGGGTTTTGAGAGCTTGCGGTTGTTGTATCCCGAGGATCCTACCTTTGCTCCTATTTTTAGGGAATGCGAAGAGTGGGGAAGGGACCGTTGGCTCAAGGAGAATAACCATTCCTCCTACTCTCGGTTCGATGGGTATTTGTTCAAAGGGAGGAGGTTGTGTGTTCCTTCTAGTTCTTGGAGGGAATTATTTGTAAGGGAGGCCCATGACGGAGGCCTCATGGGTCACTTTGGGATAGACAAGACCCTCGGAATCTTAGAGGAGAACTTCTATTGGCCCAAAATGCGCAAAGACGTCACTAAAATTTGTAGTCAATGCGTGGCCTGCCGGAGTGCGAAATCTCGTCTCTTACCCCAAGGATTATACACCCCACTCCCTACTCCCCTTAGGCCTTGGTTGGACATCTCGATGGATTTTGTTTTGGGGCTGCCAAGGACTAGAAAGGGCCGAGATAGCATTTTTGTTATTGTTGATAGATTCTCTAAAATGGCTCATTTTATTCCATGTACTAAAACCGAGGATGCTAGTAGTGTAGCTTCATTATTTGTTGAACATGTTGTCAAGCTTCACGGGGTACCGAGGACTATTGTGAGCGATAGGGACTCCAAGTTCCTAAGTCTCTTTTGGAAGTCCATGTGGGGTAGGCTTGGAACGAAGTTACTTTTCTCCACGTCTTGCCACCCACAAACCGATGGCCAAACGGAGGTAGTAAATAGAACCTTAGGGTCTATGCTACGTTCTATGGTTAAAGGTAAACTGACTTCATGGGAAGATCACCTACCCTTAGTGGAATTTGCCTACAACCGGGTAATACATTCGAGCACGGGAATGACTCCCTTTGAATGTGTTTACGGCCTGAATCCCCTTACCCCTTTAGATCTCACTCCTTTGTCTAGTGATCTCATGACCAGCTTAGATGGAAGCAAAAGAGCCGAGGCAGTGAAGAAAATGCATGAGACGGTGCGGATCAAGCTTGAAAAGAAGAATCAAGAGATTGCCAAAAGGGCAAACAAAGGGAGAAGAAGGCTTGTGCTTGAACCCGGAGATTGGGTGTGGGTGCATCTTCGAAAAGACCGGTTTCCAGCTCATAGGAAGTCCAAATTGCTGCCAAGGGGTGATGGTCCTTTCCAAGTACTTGAGAGGATCAATGACAACGCCTACAAGATTGACCTTCCACCGGAATATCAAGTGCACAACACTTTCAACGTTGGTGATCTCTCCCTCGTGGATGCGGTTGAAGATGACCAAATGCTGAATTTGAGGCCAAATTCCTCTCAAGATGGAGAGGATGATACGGTTAGGACAGCCACACGGCCTTTCACACGAAGCCAAGCTCGGGAATTACAAAAACTCCAAGCTTTGTTCATGCAAATGGCCGTGTGTGAGTTGGTGATTGAACCAACCAAGGACTTAAACGTTTTTATGTGTGAAGAGGGGTCCTAATGTGTAGTAAACTACTCTCCAAGGTTGGCACAAGAAGCAAGGGCGGATGAGTCATTTTACCCCTTTCCTTTTGTAGTATAAATAGAAGATGTGAGAGAGTTATTAGATAGTTTTTGAAATCTGATTTTTGTAACCTAAAATATCACAACATTTCCTCTCTCTTCCACTCTTGGAGCCGCCTCCAACATCTCACAAGTAGAGGAATACTTGGGTTGTATCTTTGGCTAGAAACAAGGGTTTTGAGGTCTTTGAGTGCCTCTTGGTCCTTGTAAGAACTTGGTGTTTACATTCTCTAGACTTAGGGTCCTCTCTTGATGTTAGGGTTCTTAGTATCTTGAATGTTATATGTCAAGTTATCTATCTTTTCTTTATCTTGTTGTTGTTGTTGTTGTTAACTTTGTTATCTTTAAAAGACTAGTGAAGCCGTGTGGGGCTACTTTCGATTCACTAGCATTCTTGTTCATCTATTTGCTCTCTTGTTGTGTGCTGAAAACTGAAAAATTGAACTTGTTATTCTTGTGTTGTTGGACTGAAATCCGAACCTACTTGTAGCTCTTGGTGTTGTTGGTTTGATCTTGTATCACTTAGGGTCTATGCTACGTTCTATGGTTAAAGGTAAACTGACTTCATGGGAAGATCACCTACCCTTAGTGGAATTTGCCTACAACCGGGTAATACATTCGAGCACGGGAATGACTCCCTTTGAATGTGTTTACGGCCTGAATCCCCTTACCCCTTTAGATCTCACTCCTTTGTCTAGTGATCTCATGACCAGCTTAGATGGAAACAAAAGAGCCGAGGCAATGAAGAAAATGCATGAGACAGTGCGGATCAAGCTTGAAAAGAAGAATCAAGAGATTGCCAAAAGGACAAACAAAGGGAGAAGAAGGCTTGTGCTTGAACCCGGAGATTGGGTGTGGGTGCATCTTCGAAAAGACCGGTTTCCAGCTCATAGGAAGTCCAAATTGCTGCCAAGGGGTGATGGTCCTTTCCAAGTACTTGAGAGGATCAATGACAACGCCTACAAGATTGACCTTCCACCGGAATATCAAGTGCACAACACTTTCAACGTTGGTGATCTCTCCCTCGTGGATGCGGTTGAAGATGACCAAATGCTGAATTTGAGGCCAAATTCCTCTCAAGATGGAGAGGATGATACGGTTAGGACAGCCACACGGCCTTTCACACGAAGCCAAGCTCGGGAATTACAAAAACTCCAAGCTTTGTTCATGCAAATGGCCGTGTGTGAGTTGGTGATTGAACCAACCAAGGACTTAAACGTTTTTATGTGTGAAGAGGGGTCCTAATGTGTAATAAACTACTCTCCAAGGTTGGCACAAGAAGCAAGGGCGGATGAGTCATTTTACCCCTTTCCTTTTGTAGTATAAATAGAAGATGTGAGAGAGTTATTAGATAGTTTTTGAAATCTGATTTTGTAACCTAAAATATCACAATATTTCCTCTCTCTTCCACTCTTGGAGCCGCCTCCAACATCTCACAAGTAGAGGAATACTTGTGTTGTATCTTTGGCTAGAAACAAGGGTTTTTGGGTCTTTGAGTGCCTCTTGGTCCTTGTAAGAACTTGGTGTTTACATTCTCTAGACTTAGGGTCCTCTCTTGATGTTATGGTTCTTAGTATCTTGAATGTTATATGTCAAGTTATCTATCTTTTCTTTATCTTGTTGTTGTTGTTGTTGTTAATTTTGTTATCTTTAAAGACTAGTGAAGCCGTGTGGGGCTACTTTCGATTCACTAGCATTCTTGTTCATCTATTTGCTCTCTTGTTGTGTGCTGAAAACTGAAAATGGAACTTGTTATTCTTGTGTTGTTGGACTGAAATCCGAACCTACTTGTAGCTCTTGGTGTTGTTGGTTTGATCTTGTATCAGTTGGGATATTTGTGAGCCTCCGGTTTCGGAGGGAATTTAGGGACTGTTTTGGACTCGTAGTGGACTGTTTTGGACTCGGGCAGCTTCGTAGGGGCGGGTTGGTCCTTGTTTTTGGGCCAACCCGAGGGAGCTTGTACCCTTGCCTTGAAGGATGATCTCTCCTTAAGTTCCCTTTCAATCTCTAGGGCCGCTTGGAATATACCGTCGATGGTTTCAAACCGATGAAGGGTCAAATGAGTGGAGATCTCTTTGTTCAACCCACACTTGAACCGGATGATGTCATGACTGATTTGCTCCCCACGATGATCAAGTTTCAACATGAGTTGTTGGAACTCGTCAAAATAGGCCATCACACTCTTGCCCCCTTGCCGCAAGCCATATAACCTAGCAAGCAACTCATGACGATATCTCTCGGGAAGGTATCGTTGTCTCATCAAATACCTCAACCGAAACCAAGGTGGTGGCTGCCCATCGACTAATTCATTACCAAATCATTTAACATACTCCCACCAAGTGTTAGCATAGCCCTCGAGGTGAGCTATAGCGTAGCAACTCTTCTTTTCGTCCGAGATATCATTAACTTGGAAAACTTTGTCACAAGCCGATTCCCAAGTTAAGTAGGCCTCGGGATCACTTTCACCCTTAAAGATGGGTAGGCTCAACTTGATGGTGTTGATGCCTACGTCTCTCTCTTGGTGTCGGTTTCCCCTATCTCCATACCCCCGGTATCTCCTAGGTTCTCCTCGACCCCCTCTTAACTCCTCCTCCCTCATATAGGCATCATCAAAGACTCCATCTCCTTCATACTCCCCTCTACCGTATCCTTCAAAGTGGGCTGGTCGGCCTTGGCCGTTTTGAGTCGGAGGATTTGGAATTTGCGGTCTTTGGGTTAATGGAGCTTGGAATGGAAGGTTCGGATTTAGTGGAGGTACTTGTCGTCCAAATCCCTCTTGTGGAATTGGAGGGGCTTGGAAATGTAGTGGTCTAGTGGAGTCTCGGTTTGGAGGAAAATAGGTAGTTTGACTTGCGGTATTTAGTGGAGCTTGGGGTGCATTTAGCATTTGGTGGACTGTTTCGGGGGTGATGGTTGCGGAGGAGGTCCTATCATGACCATTGGTAGATACGTGTAGAGGAGTAGAAGGACGAGAGTTCCTTTGACTCTCCACTTGTTCTAATCTCCCACTAATAGTCGACACTTCCCCCTTTATGGCTGCCAAGTCCCCTCTCACGGCCCCAAATTCAGAATTCAACCTTTCAAGTGTCCGGGTAACGGCCTCAAGAGTGACCCTCATAGAATCAAGGGCATTAGTATCCGCATTATGAGACGTAGCTCCTTCCATTGTCAAGATATTATCCGCTTTAGTTCACCACAAGTTCGTGTTCCACAAGTGTTGTATAATTGGCTAGTAACCGTGAAATTTTCAAGGTATGAGTGAGCTCTTATCCGGAATGGATTCTTGTTTGAAGACTCAAAGAATTCTTGCCGGACTAGAATCAAAAATCAGCAACTCATTCAAACGAATAAAAGCACTCAAATAATCGTTGACACGAACAAACGGTTCAAGGAACTAGTTGACAACCTAGTAGGAATGTACTAGTTTGTTAATTAGTTCTAGGACCAATTAAGGGAAACCAAGGATCAACAATTTGCAACCAAAGAATATCCTAAGTTGAGCTTATAGTGACGTGGCAGCATGCAATGGTTCCACCCGTTCCTCTTATCTTTTTTTTTTGTTTTTGTTTTGTGTTAATATTCACACAACTTGTTATAGTTTGCAAAATGTTTTGGTGGGAAAAAATAAAATCTTGTAGTCTTTCAACCTTTTCAAACTCAAGAAAGTGGTGTTTGGTTGACCAATCCCACAAAACAAGGCTCCTTGAATTAGGGAAAAGTGATTGACAAGACTAGAGGGTGAGGGGTGCAAGTCTTTCACAACAACTTTATAACTTGTCTTACAACTTGAGCACACAACAAGATGAACAAGATGAACAAGTTCAAAAGATGAACACCTCAACAAACTTCATCAACTTCTTTAGCACATAACACATAACCACCGATTTTTCTTTTGCTCATCAACAACATACAACCTTCGGCCACTTCAAGTCACTACTCAATGTTCAAGTTTTCAAGCTCAACTTTCGGATCTAGACACCTTAGTGTTGGTGAGAAAGAAACCAACACTAGAAACTCACTAAACAAGCAAAATAACACCTAGATCTAGACATGCAACATCATTCTCGGTTTTCAACTTTTAATGGACAGATTTTTCAGAACTTCCCTTTGGTATTGCTTGTTTAGACCGTGAACTAGCCCAAGATGGGTTATGTTGGAACACAACCGGTCTTGCTTTGATACCAAATGATACAAGATCAAACCAACAACACCAAGAGCTACAAGTAGGTTCGGATTTCAGTCCAACAACACAAGAATAACAAGTTCAATTTTCAGTTTTCAGCACACAACAAGAGAGCAACAAGATGAACAAGAATGCTAGTGAATCGAAAGTAGCCCCACACGGCTTCACTAGTCTTTAAAGATAACAAAATTAACAACAACAACAACAACAAGATAAAGAAAAGATAGATAACTTGACATATAACATTCAAGATACTAAGAACTCTAACCTCAAGAGAGGACCCTAAGTCTAGTGAATGTAAACACCAAGTTCTTACAAGGACCAAGAGGCACTCAAAGACCTCAAAACCCTTGTTTCTAGCCAAAGATACAACACAAGTATTCCTCTACTTGTGAGATGTTGGAGGCGGCTCCAAGAGTGGAAGAGAGAGAGGAGATGTTGTGATATTTTAGGTTACAAAAATCAGATTTCAAAAACTATCTAATAACTCTCTCACATCTTCTATTTATACTACAAAAGGAAAGGGGTAAAATGACTCATCCGCCCTTGCTTCTTGTGCCAACCTTGGAGAGTAGTTTATTACACATTAGGTCCCCTCTTCACACATAAAAACGTTTAAGTCCTTGGTTGGTTCAATCACCAACTCACACACGGCCATTTGCATGAACAAAGCTTGGAGTTTTTGTAATTCCCGAGCTTGGCTTCGTGTGAAAGGCCGTGTGGCTGTCCTAACCGTATCAGGAAAATTGGCCTAGTATTGTAAGAGACCGATGGGGATATTTCCTCGAGACGTACATTCTGCCCGGGCCGCAAAAAGAAGTTCCTACCTACTCCAATTTGAATTATTATGAGAGATAAAATATTGAGAGGAGTAAGGGAGTGAAAGGTGGTAATCCGAGGGTGGAAAAAGGAGAGGTTGTGTTGAGCGAAGTGAGGGGATTACCACCAAACTGTGCTAACTTTGGTTGTCCTTCTATTTCTATGGACATTTATGTAGGTACCAACATGGCAAGCGAAGGCGACCAATGTCAAAAGGAAGTTGTTTCCCAAGATTATGGAGGACCTTCACCTCACGGCAAGAAAGAGTCTACTCAAGATCTTCAAGGTAAAATAGCTAACTCTTACACTTTAATGCATGTGAATGATAATTGTATGGCTAGTAATCCATTGAGTGTGAGTAGTAGCTTACTTATTTATGAGTCTAATGATTCCTTGCCTCTTGTTGATAATGTACATATTGTGAGTGTGGATACACTAGTTGATCCTATTGATGACGAAATTGACTCCTCTTGTGAGATCAATTTATGTCCACCTAGTGTTGAAGCCTATATGTTGAATGGAAGTACATCGTCTTGTGTAATGGGTGTTGATCAACTTGTTTGTGAAAATTGTCCACCACTTGAGTATGTGTGTGATGTGCTTAATAGGACTCAAGTGAGTGAAGTATTTGAAAATGTTGGTCAACAAAGTGAGAATGAACCCGAGAGCTCTTCTTGGGGTAATATTGTGTTTGAAACATCCTTGAAACTTGATATTGATCATTTAGAGAGTGAGGAACTTGCTTGTTCCAAATCTGTCCGTGAGGTCGATCACACTCTTTTTAGGTATAATGTCTTGTTTGAAGATGATTTAAACAATCCTAATGAACCTAGTGGTGAAAATGATGGTATAGCTTGCCTTGAAAGCTATAGCCTATATGCTAACCCACTATGGTGTGACAACATTCCTCCTAAAGAGAGAAATCTCTTCTTGGGAGATGAGAGTACTCTTAAGGGTAAGGAATGTGTAGTTGAGGAAGCTACTTCTTCTTCTACTTTGGGTGATTTCATTGTTGAGAGTACTCATGGTGATTATTGGGAAACTAGTAGTGAGTACACACATGAGAGCACCTTAGTAGAAGTCGATTTGAGTGATACCTTTCTCTACTCTCTATTTTCTTTAGATGATATGTATGTTATTGTAGAGAGTATGTCATTTAGTTTGGGTGTAGACCACAGGAAAGGGAAGTGTTGTCGAGACCCTTGTCTATGGCCACTTTTCCCATTTGACCCCGGTGCCAAATTTAGAAATGGTGATGTTGGTGCACCAAACTTGTTGCTTGGTCTACATGACAAGCAAAGTGTCACTCTTGATGTATCCTATAACCAAATTCTTTATACATTTTTTATTGAGTTTTTAATATTCCTTTCAAAGGATTCTTGGATATATTGCAAATATGTGCAACCTTGGCGTGTTGAGATGATTTGTTATGCTAACCCTAACCCTCATGCCATGAGGAGTTTGTATTTGTTTGTCCTCTCTTCGGTTTTGCAACGTTTGGATTCGAGGTTTAATCCTTTTCAAAAAGGGGAGGATGATACGGGACAAATGGCCATCTTATCTTTTGATGACATCTTTGGAGGCCAACATATAGAGGCTCAAGACTTGGTCACCTCGAGAATACAAGAACATGCATGGAGGACCCGTTTTGAGCGTAACTTAAAGCAATCTTGCGTGTAGAAGATTTCTTGGAGCATTTAAGATTGAGGACTCATGGTTTTGGACCTTAATTAAGTCCATTTTGGACATTACACATGGTGTATTTACACACCATGGCCGCACCTATCATTAAGGGCAAAGTGGTCTTTTTGTCTTCTTTTGTAATACACTATAAATAGGTCATTTTAGCTCATTTCTTGGCAGATTTTGAATGATGAAGAATTGAAAGACATATTTTCTCTCTTTTGAGAGTGTAACACCCTTAGTTGTAGGGCTTGGAAAAGCCAAGATTGATCTTTTCTTGGAAACGGTAGATCTTGAGGTGAGTTCATTCCCTTGGTGGTCACCGTAAGAGTGTGTTTTTTATTATTACTTTATTAGGGGTTTAGTGTATGATATACACTTAATTTCTGATTCTTGTCATAATATTGGCCTCATTATCTATCCTTTTCTTTTCTTGTTGTTATCTTGTGTAGTGGACTGTTTTTGGGTCCTTTTGAATCCAAAAATATATGGTCTTGTTGTCATCTTGTTCTTCACGTTTTGTGGCTGTTTTGGGTGTCAAATACACCATTGTTATCTCGTATTGTTGTTGTTGTAGTGAATCCGAGAGTGGTCTCCTCTTGGTCCTCAAATCCTTAAGATTAGTGGACTATTTTGGAGGGTGTATTGGACTGTTTTGGAGTTGTTTCGTGTTTCCCTTGTCTTTCTCGTATCAGGCGGATAGGCACTCGTAGCCGTAAAGGCCCGACATAACCAATTCTTAACCTTGTACTTCTCACGCATGTAACTATGACAACCAAAGGTTCTGACAAATATGATATTATGTATCGATGAGAATAATTACATAGGCAAGCACAAACTTATATATATAACACTTGGCCGTTGAGGTCACCACGTCTAAAGGCAAGACACTACCATAACTTTACAGTCTACAAAGCCTCTAAAAGATACATAGACCAAGTTAGGATCGGGACTCGGAGATCCCTGAATCAACCTAGATGATACAAAATCAAACCAACAACACCAAGAACTACAAGTAGGTTCGGATTTCAGTCCAACAACACAAGAACAACAAGTTTAATTTTCAGTTTTTCAGCTCAACAACACAAGAACAACAAGATGAACAACAATGCTAGTGAATCGAAAAGAGCCCCACACGGCTTCACTAGACTTGAAGATAACAAAATCAACAACAACAACAAGATAAGGAAAGATAGATAACTTGACATATAACATTCAAGAAACTAAGAACCCTAACATCAAGAGAGGACCCTAAGTCTAATGAATATAAACACCAAGTTCTTACGAGGACCAAGAGGCACTCAACGACCTCAAAACCCTTGTTTCTAGCCAAAGAGACAACACAAGTATCCCTCTACTTGTGAGATAGTAGTGGCGGCTTCCAAGAGTGGAAGAGAGAGAGAAAAGTTTAGTGTTTTAGGTTTACAAAATCAGATTTCAAAACAAACTAAGGAATAGCTCTCTAATATGTTCTATTTATACTACAACAAAAAGGATAAAATGACCCATCCGCCCTTGCTTCTTGTGCCAACCTTGAAGAGTAGTTTATTACACATTAAGACCTCTCTTCACACATAAAAGCGTTTAGGTCCTTGGTTGGTTCAATCACTGATACAAAATCGAACCAACAACAACAAGAACATCAAGTAGACTCGGATTTCAGTCCAACAACACTAAGAACAACAAGTTTAACATTCAGTTTTTCAGCCCATCAACACAAGAACAACAAGATAGATAACAATGCTAGTGAATCGCAAAGAGCCCCACACGGCTTCACTAGACTTCAAGATAACAAAATCAACAACAACAACAAGATAAAGAAAGATAGATAACTTGACATATAACATTCAAGAAACTAAGAACCCTAACATCAAGAGAGGACCCTAAGTCTAATGAATATAAACACCAAGTTCTTACGAGGACCAAGAGGCACTCAAAGACCTCAAAACCCTTGTTTCTAGCCAAAGAGACAACACAAGTATCCCTCTACTTGTGAGGAAATAGTGGCGGCTTCCAAGTGTGGAAGAGAGAGAGAAATGTTTAGTATTTTAGGTTACAAATTTCAGCATTCAAAAAGTGAAGTCTAACTCTCTAACATGTTCTATTTATACTACAAGCAAAAAAGGTAAAATGACCCATCCGCCCTTGCTTCTTGTGCCAACCTTGAAGAGTAGTTTATTACACATTAGGACCCCTCTTCACACATAAAAACGTTTAGGTCCTTGGTTGGTTCAATCACCAACTCACACACGGCCACTTACATGAACAAAGCTTGGAGTTTTTGTAATTCCTGAGCTTGGCTTCGTGTGAAAGGCCGTGTACGTGTGGAGGCTGCCCCAACCGTATCATCCTCTCCATCTTGAGAGGAATTTGACCTCAAATTCATTATTTGGTCATCTTCAACCGCATCAACGAGGGAGAGATCACCAACGTTGAAAGTGTTGTGCACTTGATATTCGGGTGGAAGGTCAATCTTGTAGGCGTTGTCATTGATTCTCTCAAGTACTTGGAAAGGACCATCACCCCTTGGCAGCAATTTGGACTTCCTTTGAGCTGGAAACCGATCCTTTCGAAGATGCACCCACACCCAATCTCCGGGTTCAAGCACAAGCCTTCTTCTCCCTTTGTTTACCCTTTTTGCAACCTCTTGGTTCTTCTTTTCAAGCTTGAGCCGCACCGTCTCATGCATTTTATTCATTGCCTCGGCTCTTTTATTTCCATCTAAGCTGGTCATGAGATCACTAGACAAAGGAGTGAGATCTAAAGGGGTAAAGGGATTTAGGCCGTAAACACATTCAAAGGGAGTCATTCCCGTGCTCGAATGTATTACCCGGTTGTATGCAAACTCCACCAAGGGTAGGTGATCTTCCCATAAAGTTAGTTTACCTTTAACCATAGAACGTAGCATAGACCCTAAGGTTCTATTTACTACCTCCGTTTGGCCATCGGTTTGTGGGTGGCAAGACGTGGAGAAAAGTAACTTCGTTCCAAGCCTACCCCACATGGACTTCCAAAAGAGACTTAGGAACTTGGAGTCCCTATCGCTCACAATAGTCCTCGGTACCCCGTGAAGCTTTACAACATGTTCAACAAATAATGAAGCTACACTACGAGCATCCTCGGTTTTAGCACATGGAATAAAATGAGCCATTTTAGAGAATCTATCAACAATAACAAAAATGCTATCTCGGCCCTTTCTAGTCCTTGGCAGCCCCAAAACAAAATCCATCGAAATGTCCAACCAAGGTCTAAGGGGAGTAGGGAGTGGGGTGTACAATCCTTGAGGTAGGAGACGAGATTTCGCACTCCGGCAGGCCACGCATTGACTACAAATTTTAGTGACGTCTTTGCGCATTTTTGGCCAATAGAAGTTCTCCTCTAAGATTCCGAGGGTCTTGTCTACCCCAAAGTGCCCCATGAGGCCTCCGTCATGGGCCTCCCTCACAAATAATTCCCTCCAAGAACTAGAAGGAACACACAACCGCCTCCCTTTGAACAAATACCCATCGAACCGAGAGTAGGAGGAATGGTCATTCTCTTTAAGCCAACGGTCCCTTCCCCACTCTTCGCATTCCCTAAAGATAGGAGCGAAGGTAGGATCCTCGGGATACAACAACCGCAATCTCTCAAAACCCATCAATTTCGAAGACAAGGTAGCAACAAGCACATGCTTCCTAGACAAGGCATCGGCAACAACATTTTCCTTTCCCCTTTTGTAATGAATTACATAAGGGAAAGTCTCGATGAACTCAATCCACTTAGCATGACGCCTATTCAACTTGTCTTGGCTCTTAAGGTGTTTCAACGACTCATGATCCGTTCGTATCACAAACTCCTTAGGCCACAAATAATGTTGCCAATTTCCCAAAGCTCTAACAAGGGCGTACAACTCCAAATCATAAGTTGAGTAATTAAGAGTTGTCCCTTTGAGTTTTTCACTGAAATAAGCAACGGGCTTACCTTCTTGCATCAAAACAGCCCCGATGCCAACCTTACTAGTCTACTTCAAACATCTTATCAAAATCGGGCAATTGCAATAAAGGCGCCGAGATGAGCGTAGCTTTCAAGGCCTCAAAAGCCCTAGCTTGCTCATCACCCCATTTAAAGGGTCCGTCTTTTCTAATTACCTCGGTTAAGGGGGCTGCTATGGAGCTAAATCCTTTGACAAACCTCCTATAGAAGCTTGCCAACCCGTGGAAACTTCGGATTTCTCCAATAGTTTTAGGGGTCGGCCAACTTCGAATAGAGTCTATCTTGGAGTCGTCCACTTCCACACCCCTTGAGCTCACGACAAAACCCAAGAATATAACCTTATCAACACCAAAAGAACACTTCTCCATGTTGGCATACAGCTTCTCCTTTCGGAGCACATCAAACACACATCTCAAATGCATTACATGATCATCAATAGATTTACTATATACCAACACATCATCAAAGTAAACCACCACAAATTTTCCAATATAAGGCTTCATTACATGATTCATTAGCCTCATAAAGGTGCTAGGAGCATTGGTAAGGCCGAAGGGCATGACCAGCCACTCATATAGACCGAATTTGGTCTTGAATGCGGTCTTCCACTCATCACCGGGTTGCATGCGAATTTGGTGATAGCCACTCCTAAGGTCCACTTTAGAAAACAAACAAGATCCGTGGAGTTCATCTAACATATCATCTAGTCTAGGGATTGGATGACGATACCTTATAGTGATTTTGTTGATGGCTCTACAATCGACGCACATACGCCAAGTTCCGTCCTTCTTTGGTACCAAAAGCACCGGAACAGCACACGGACTCATGCTTTCCTTGATGTATCCCTTGTTGAGAAGCTCCTCAACTTGCCTTTCAAGCTCCTTAGTGATACGGGACAAATGGCCTTCTTATCGTTTGATGACATTTTTGGAGGCCAACACATAGAGACTCAAGACTTGGTCACCTCGAGGAAACAAGAACATGCATGGAGGACCCGTTTTGAGCATAACTTAAAGCAATCTCGCATGTGGAAGATTGCTTGGAGAATTTAAGGTTGAGGACTCACGGTTTTGGGCCTTAATTAAGGGTATTTTGGACATTACACATGGTGGATTTACACCCCATGGCCGCCCCTCTCATTAAGGGCAAAGTAGTCTTTTGTCTTCATTTGTAATATAGTATAAATAGGCCCCTTAGTCTTATTTCTCATCAGATTTTTGATAATGAAGAATTGAAAGAAATATCTCTCTCTCTTTTGAGAGTGTAACTCCATTAGTTGTAGGACTTGGAAAAGTCACCCTTAGCATAGGGCTTGGAAAAGCCAATATTGATCTTTGCTTGGAAACGGTAGATCTTGAGGCGAGTTCATTCCCTTGGTGGTCACCGTAAGAGTGTGGTGTTGCTATCGTAAGTTCTAGGGGTCTTTAGATTTGATATATCTTTGGGTTCTTGGGTCTTATTGTAGTTTATGTCTCACTATCTATCTTTATTTTTCTTGCAATCGTGTATGTGTTGTTGTAGTGGACTGTTTTGGGCCTTCGTTGGATCCGAAAATTGTATTGTTGTTGTACCTCTTGTTCATCACGTTTTGTAGCTGTTTTGGTGTTGAAATACACCCTTGTATCTTGTATTCTTGTTGTTGGTAGCGAATCCGAGAGTGGTCTCCATCTTGGTCCTCAAATCCTTAAGATTAGTGGACTGTTTTTGGAGTGTGTGTGGACTGTTTTGAGACAATTCTTGTGTTCCTTGGAATTCTTGTATCATTTGGTATCAGAGCCATCTTTGATTTTGTTCTAACAAGATCAATCTTGGGCTTGAGACTTGAAAACTACAAAAAAAAAAAGTTGAAATCTGAAAATTTCAGAAAATTGCAATCTGTCCATTGTTGTTGTCTTGGCCGAAATTGTGTTCTTGTGGTGTTCTTGGCCGAGATTTGTTCTTGAGTCTAGGTCTAGGAGTATTTTACTTGTCTTGTGTGTTTGTAGTGTTAGTTTTGTTCCTCACTAACACTTTGAGTCTATCCAAACTTGAGCTTGAATTGTTAATATTATTGTTGTGAACAAGTGTGGCCGATTGGATGTTGTTGTTGTTCTAGCCTTGACCGAGTTGAAGGCCTTGTGATGTGGTGGTGTTGTAGATCTTGAAAGGTTGTTGTTGTATTCTTGTTGTTCATCACACCTTTCACCATTTGTAAAATCGAAAACACAACACAAAGGGGACTTAGTCGATTGTTGTTGCTATCCTTGTGGTCTTAGCCGTGAGATTGTTGACCTTGTTGTGGTGAACTGTTTTGGCCTTGTGGTTTTCATCTTGTTGTTGTTATAAGCTTGGCCACGTGATATTGTTGTTAATTGGTGGATTGAAAACCCTTTTGTTGAAGTTGTAGTTGTCTTGGCCAAGTGTTGGAGATATTGTTATTGTGGATTGGAGTTGGCCGTGTGAAAAATTGTTGGTGTTCTTGAAGATTATTGTTGTAGTTCTTGTTGTTGTTGTTGTTGTTCTTGATGTTCATCACCACCTTCATATATTGTTGAAGATAAAAGTGAATGTTAAATCTAAAAAGTTGAAGGAAAAGGGTGTATCATTTGTTAGTCTTGAAAGACACTACAACCAACAAAGACCTATCAATCAAGTCTCAACCACTTTCCAACACTTTTCCATGATTTACGGATCCATGTTTTAAGGAGAAGTACAATAAAGTCAAGTCTTGAAAACTTGAAATTGAAAAGGGCTCCAAGACTTGTTTGAATTTCCCTCCTTAAACAAATTCCACCAAAGTCCAAATTGAAAAATTGACCAAGACTTGAAATTGGACAACAAAAGTGTGTGGGACCGAAACCAATACGTGACTGCCATGTCATCACTGCTACTGTTCACGCAATATTTCCGAGCTCAAAATTTTAGATTCTTAGTTTCATCTTATTGTTTCATTAGTTTCATGTCTTGATTCTAGAATTAATTAACAACTAGTAATCACCTACTTAGTTGTAGATTAATTATTGAATCCGTTTCTTCGTGTCTTCGTTGTTTGTGTGCTTTTCTCTTTTTTAACTCGTAGTAACTTCTTTGTTTCAAGTTCGTAAGTGAATTTTATTTTTGTGTCTTGAGTCGATCAAACAAGAATCTATTCCGGCCGCCAAGTAGAATTGACATCCTATTGACTACCGGAGTATAAGCAACTTTCAATATTCGCCGCTCCAATTGTGAGGATCACAAAGGTGAGTGTATACGAGTGTTGGTGAGGAGCTTTACTACTAATCTTGTTTGTTCATTTTGTAGGTTTAAAGGGTGATATAAGGGGAACATGTCTTCGATAGCCGGGGATTATTGTGACTACAACATGGGAGACTATGATTGTAGTGAAGGGTTTTATGGCTACGAAGTTGAGGGAGATTGCGGAGGCTATGAAAATAGCCATGATCGAGACTTGGGCAGATTTGAAAGTTACTGTTTTAAGGGAGAAAATGAGGTGAATGAAGTGCCTAGTGCTTATAGTAACTTTGGAGATGACGTAGGACCTCGTGATGGATCTTATGATGATGTTGGGGCATGTGAGGAGTCTTACACTTCTTACTCCGAACCTAGATTTGGTGTTAGGTATAACCCTTTTGTTTGCAAAGCCTATGAGAACTATGATGAGGGTACACGTGAGGAGTATGAAGATCCATATTCTCCACCTTGTAGTACTTCTTATCAAAGTCGATATAGTGTGAATGGTTATACTAGCTCTAGTGGAGGTTGTCCAATGAGAAGAAGAGGATATGCATCTCCAAAACTAAGGGGTACTCGTATGCCTTACAATGTAGATCCAAGAAGGAGTGTACACTCCGGAAAGGTGACTATTTGTGGGATACCGGGCTGCCTTATGGTGTTGAATGATAGGTACTATGGAAACTACATTGTTCCGTCCATGGTTGATTACTTGGGGTTATTGCGAGAGCCTTTACTTGTTCCATACTACTTGGGCGAGTTCAAGGTTACCGAGAGGGTAAAAGTTGTCTTCTCCCAATTTAATTACCATGAGGAAGTGTGGTGTGATGTTTTTCCCATAACCTATGGTCATGTGAGCTTGGGCGCCGATTGGTTTGCACAACATAAAGTTCCAAATATGCAAAATTGGCCTAATATTGTAAGAGACCGATGGGGAAATTGCCTCGAGACGTACATTCTGCCCGGGCCGCAAAAAGAAGTTCCTACCTACTCCAATTCAAATTATTATGAGAGACAAAAGATTGAGAGGAGTAAGGGAGTGAAAGGTGGTAATCCGAGAGTGGAAAAAGGAGAGATTGTGTTGAGCGAAGTGAGGGGATTACCACCAAACCGTGCTAACTTTGGTTGTCCTTCTATTTTTATGGACATTTGTGTAGGTACCAACATGGCAAGCGAATGCGACCAATGTCAAAAGGAAGTTGCTGCCCAAGGTTATGGAGGACCTTCACCTCACGGCAAGAAAGAGTCCACTCAAGATCTTCAAGGTAAAATAGCTAACTCTTACACTTTAATGCATGTGAATGATAATTGTATGACTAGTAGTCCATTGAGTGTGAGTAGTAGCTTACTTATTTATGAGTCTAATGATTCCTTGCCTCTTATTGATGATGTACATATTGTGAGTGTGGATACACTAGTTGATCCTATTGATGACGAAATTGACTCCTCTTGTGAGATCAATTTATGTCCACCTAGTGTTGAAGCCTATATGTTGAATGGAAGTACCTCGTCTTGTGTAATGGGTGTTGATCAACTTGTTCGTGAAAACTGTCCACCACTTGAGTATGTGTGTGATGTGCTTAATAGGACTCAAGTGAGTGAAATATTTGAAAATGTTGGTCAACAAAGTGAGAATGAACCCGAGAGCTCTTCTTGGGGTAATATTGTGTTTGAAACATCCTTGAAACTTGATATTGATCATTTAGAGAGTGAGGAACTTTCTTGTTCCAAATCTGTCCGTGAGGTAGATCACACTCTTTTTAGGTATAATGTCTTGTTTGAAGATGATTTAAACACTCCTAATGAACCTAGTGGAGAACTTGACGGTATAGCTTACCTTGGAAGCTATAGCCTATATGCTAACCCACTATGGTGTGACAACATTCCTCCTAAAGAGGGAAATCTCTTCTTGGAAGATGAGAGTACTCTTAAGGGTAAGGAATGTGTAGTTGTGGAAGCTACTTCTTCTTCTACTTTGTGTGATTTCATTGTTGAGAGTACTCATGGTGATTATTGGGAAACTAGTAGTGAGTACACACATGAGAGCACCTTAGTAGAAGTCGATTTGAGTGATACCTTTCTCTACTCTCTATTTGATTTGGATGATATGTATGTTATTGTAGAGAGTATGTCATTTAGTTTAGGTGTAGACCACGGGAAAGGGAAGTGTTGTCGAGACCCGTGTCTATGGCCACTTTTCCCATTTGACCCCGGTGCCAAATTTAGAAATGGTGATGTTGGTGCACCAAACTTGTTGCTTGGCCAACATGACAAGCAAAGTATTACTTTTGATGTATCCTATAACCAAATCCTTTGTACATCTTTTATTGAGTTTTTAATATTCCTTTCAAAGGATTCTTGGTTATATTGCAAATATGTGCAACCTTGGCATGTTGAGATGATTTGTTATGCTAACCCTAACCCTCATGCCATGAGGAATTTGTATTTGTTTGTCCTCTCTTCGGTTTTGCAAGGTTTGGATTCGAGGTCGAATCCTTTTCAAGAAGGGGAGGATGATACGGGACAAATGGCCTTCTTATCGTTTGATGACATTTTTGGAGGCCAACACATAGAGACTCAAGACTTGGTCACCTCGAGGAAACAAGAACATGCATGGAGGACCCGTTTTGAGCATAACTTAAAGCAATCTCGCATGTGGAAGATTGCTTGGAGAATTTAAGGTTGAGGACTCACGGTTTTGGGCCTTAATTAAGGGTATTTTGGACATTACACATGGTGGATTTACACCCCATGGCCGCCCCTCTCATTAAGGGCAAAGTAGTCTTTTGTCTTCATTTGTAATATAGTATAAATAGGCCCCTTAGTCTTATTTCTCATCAGATTTTTGATAATGAAGAATTGAAAGAAATATCTCTCTCTCTTTTGAGAGTGTAACTCCATTAGTTGTAGGACTTGGAAAAGTCACCCTTAGCATAGGGCTTGGAAAAGCCAATATTGATCTTTGCTTGGAAACGGTAGATCTTGAGGCGAGTTCATTCCCTTGGTGGTCACCGTAAGAGTGTGGTGTTGCTATCGTAAGTTCTAGGGGTCTTTAGATTTGATATATCTTTGGGTTCTTGGGTCTTATTGTAGTTTATGTCTCACTATCTATCTTTATTTTTCTTGCAATCGTGTATGTGTTGTTGTAGTGGACTGTTTTGGGCCTTCGTTGGATCCGAAAATTGTATTGTTGTTGTACCTCTTGTTCATCACGTTTTGTAGCTGTTTTGGTGTTGAAATACACCCTTGTATCTTGTATTCTTGTTGTTGGTAGCGAATCCGAGAGTGGTCTCCATCTTGGTCCTCAAATCCTTAAGATTAGTGGACTGTTTTTGGAGTGTGTGTGGACTGTTTTGAGACAATTCTTGTGTTCCTTGGAATTCTTGTATCACTTAGTGTCCATGGGATTGTTCCTATAGGCCGGTTTGTTAGGAAGTTGTGAACCCGGTACCAAGTCAATTTGGTGCTCAATTCCCCGAAGTGGGGGCAATCCTTGCGGAAGTTCTTGAGGAAATACATCTTCATACTCCTGCAACACACAAGAAATCAAAGGGGAAATCGAAGAATTAGTGGGGTTAGTATTAAAACAATGGGCCAAGAGTAACATCGGCTTGTTTTCATCATGATCCACGAAGAGTTCTTTCCTCCTAGCCAACATCACTACATTTTCCATCTCCCTTGTCGTTGGGACAGCCTCGGATGTCCCGACTTCCTCACCTACGGCACTCCCCCCCTTTTCTCCCTTCCCGGATTCCTTTCCCTTTCCCTTCAACTCTCTCATCTTTTGGTGCCACTCGTTTACTTGGGAGGGTGAAAGAGGATGAAGTGTGACCTTTCGGCCATCCTTCTCAAGCGTATACCGGTTGGTCCTCCCATCGTGTTTAGTAGACCTATCATATTGCCATGGTCTACCTAACAACAAGTGACATGCTTGCATTGGGATCACGTCACAAAGTACCTCATCGTGGTAGTTTCCCACCTTAAACCGAATCACACATTGCCTTGTGACCCTTAATTCACTACAATCATTCAACCATTGTAGCTTGTAAGGACTAGTGTGTGGTGTAGTTGGTAGCTTCAAGAAATTCACCATAGCATGGCTCGCAACATTTGTACAACTACCACTATCAATCACCAAGGTGCACACATTCTCCTTTACAAGACACTTAGTATGGAATAGATTTTCCCTTTGACTCGGGTCACCTATCGCCTTATTAATCATGACACGTCTAACCACAAAGTTAGGAACCACACACTCCCCTTCTTGTGGAAAGACATCTTCACTACCGTCTACTTCATCATCATTCGGCCCATTTTCAGCTCCCTCTCCATCTTGAGGCTCGGCCTCATCCTCCCCCCTTTCGGAATCCACCTCCTCACCAAGGTAGTACACCTTTCCTTCTCGTAGGATCACATTGCGCCGGTTCGGACATTCATTGGCCTTATTCCCCCAACCTTGGCACTTGAAGCATTGGAACCCCTTTGGGTTGGGATATTTGGGAGCCTCCGGTTTCGGAGGGAATTTAGGGACGGTGTTGGACTCGGGCAGCTTCATAGGAGCGGGTTGGTCCTTGTTCTTGGTCCAACCCGAGGGGGTTTGTACCCTTGCCTTGAAGGATGATCTCTCCTTAAGTTCCCTTTCAATCTCAAGGGCCGCTTGGAATATACCGTCAATGGTTTCAAACCGGTGAAGGGTCAAATGAGTGGAGATCTCTTTGTTCAACCCACACTTGAACCGGATGATGTCGTGACTGATTTGCTCCCCACGATGATCAAGTTTCAACATGAGTTGTTGGAACTCGTCAAAATAGGCCATCACACTCTTGCCTCCTTGCCGCAAGCCATATAATCTAGCAAGCAACTCATGACGATATCTCTCGGGAAGGTATCGTTGTCTCATCAAATACCTCAACCGATACCAAGGTGGTGGCTGCCCATCAACTAATTCATTACCAAATCGTTTAACATACTCCCACCAAGTGTTAGCATAGCCCTCAAGGTGAGCTATAGCGTAGCAACTCTTCTTTTCGTCCGAGATGTCATTAACTTGGAAGACCTTGTCACAAGCCGATTCCCAAGTTAAGTAGGCCTCGGGATCACTTTCACCCTTAAATATGGGTAGGCTCAACTTGATGGTGTTGATGCCTACGTCTCTCTCTTGGTGTCGGTTTCCCCTATCTCCATACCCCCGGTATCTCCTAGGTTCTCCTCGACCCCCTCTTAACTCCTCCTCCCTCATATAAGCATCATCAAAGGCTCCATCTCCTTCATACTCCTCTCTACCGTATCCTTTAAAGTGGGCTGGTCGGCCTTGGCCGTTTTGATTCGGAGGATTTGGAATTTGTGGTCTTTGGTTTAATGGAGCTTGGAATGGAGGGTTCGGATTTAGTGGAGGTGCTTGGCGTCCAAATCCCTCTTGTGGAATTGGAGGGGCTTGGAAATGTAGTGGTCTAGTGGAGTCTCGGTTTGGAGGAAAATAGGTAGTTTGGCTTGCGGTATTTAGTGGAGCTTGGGGTGCATTTAGCATTTGGTGGACTGTTTCGGGGGTGATGGTTGCGGAGGAGGTCCTATCATGACCATTGGTAGATACATGTAGAGGAGTAGAAGGACGAGAGTTCCTTTGACTCTCCACTTGTTCTAATCTCCCACTAATAGTCGACACCTCCCCCTTTATTGCTGCCAAGTCCCCTCTCACGGCCCCAAATTCCGAATTCAACCTTTCAAGTGTCCGGGTAACGGCCTCAAGAGTGACCCTCATAGAATCAAGGGCATTAGTATCCACACTATGAGACGTAGTTCCTTCCATTGTCAAGATATTATCCGCTTTAGTTCACCACAAGTTCGTGTTCCACAAGTGTTGTATAATTGGCTAGTAACCGTGAAATTTTAAGGTATGAGTAAGATCTTATCCGGAATGGATTCTTGTTTTGAAGACTCAAAGAATTCTTGCCGGACTAGAACCAAAAATCAGCAACTCATTCAAACGAATAAAAAGCACTCAAATAAACGTTGACACGAACAAACGGTTCAAGGGTCTAATTGACAACCTAGTAGGAATGTACTAGTTTGTTAATTAATTCTAGGACCAAGTAAGGGAAACCAAGGATCAACAATTAGCAACCAAAGAACATCCTAAGTTGAGCTTATAGTGACGTGGCAGCATGCAATGGTTCCACACGTTTTCTTTTCTCTTTTTTTTTGTCAATATTCACACAACTTGTTATAGTTTTCAAAGTGTTTTTGGTGGGAAAATAAAATCTTGTAGTATTTCAACCTTTTCAAACTCAAGAAAGTGATGTTTGGTAGACTAATCCCACAAAACAAGGCTCCTTGAATTAGGGAAAAGTGATTGACAAGACTACAAGGTGATGGGTGCAAGTCTTTCACAACAACTTTATAGCTTGTCTTACAACTTGAGCACACAACAAGATGAACAAGATGAACAAGTTCAAAAGATGAACACCTCAACAATCTTCTTCAACTTCTTTAGCACATAAACACAACATCCACCGATTTTATTTTCTTTTGGTCATCAACAACATACAACTTCGGCCACTTCAAGTCACTACACAATGTTCAAGTTTTCAAGCTCAACTTTCGGATCTAGACACCTTAGTGTCGGTGAGAAAGAAACCAACACTAGGAACTCACTAAACAAGCAAAATTAACACTTAGATCTAGACATGCAACATCATTCTCGGATTCCACTTGTAAGGAACTGATTTTCAGAATTTCCTTTTTGGTGTTGTTTGTTTAAGCCGTGTACTAGCCCAAGAGGGGTTATGTTGGAACACAACCGGTCAAGCTTTGATACCAAATGATACAAAATCGAACCAACAACAACAAGAACATCAAGTAGACTCGGATTTCAGTCCAACAACACTAAGAACAACAAGTTTAACATTCAGTTTTTCAGCCCATCAACACAAGAACAACAAGATAGATAACAATGCTAGTGAATCGCAAAGTGATACGGTTAGGACAGCCACACGGCCTTTCACACGAAGCCAAGCTCGGGAATTACAAAAACTCCAAGCTTTGTTCATGCAAATGGCCGTGTGTGAGTTGGTGATTGAACCAACCAAGGACTTAAACGTTTTTATGTGTGAAGAGGGGTCCTAATGTGTAATAAACTACTCTCCAAGGTTGGCACAAGAAGCAAGGGCGGATGAGTCATTTTACCCCTTTCCTTTTGTAGTATAAATAGAAGATGTGAGAGAGTTATTAGGGGGTTTTTGAAATCTGATTTTGTAACCTAAAATATCACAACATTTCCTCTCTCTTCCACTCTTGGAGCCGCCTCCAACATCTCACAAGTAGAGGAATACTTGTGTTGTATCTTTGGCTAGAAACAAGGGTTTTGGGGTCTTTGAGTGCCTCTTGGTCCTTGTAAGAACTTGGTGTTTACATTCTCTAGACTTAGGGTCCTCTCTTGATGTTAGGGTTCTTAGTATCTTGAATGTTATATGTCAAGTTATCTATCTTTTCTTTATCTTGTTGTTGTTGTTGTTGTTAATTTTGTTATCTTTAAAGACTAGTGAAGCCGTGTGGGGCTACTTTCGATTCACTAGCATTCTTGTTCATCTATTTGCTCTCTTGTTGTGTGCTGAAAACTGAAAATGGAACTTGTTATTCTTGTGTTGTTGGACTGAAATCCGAACCTACTTGTAGCTCTTGGTGTTGTTGGTTTGATCTTGTATCATTTGGTATCAAAGCAAGACCGGTTGTGTTCCAACATAACCCATCTTGGGCTAGTTCACGGTCTAAACAAGCAATACCAAAGGGAAGTTCTGAAAAATCTGTCCATTAAAGGTTGAAACCCGAGAATGATGTTGCATGTCTAGACCTAGGCGTTATTTTGCTTGTTTAGTGAGTTTCTAGTGTTGGTTTCTTTCTCACCAACACTAAGGTGTCTAGATCCGAAAGTTGAGCTTGAAAACTTGAACATTGAGTAGTGACTTGAAGTGGCCGAAGGTTGTATGTTGTTGATGAGCAAAAGAAAAAAAAAATCGGTGGTTATGTGTTATGTGCTAAAGAAGTTGATGAAGTTTGTTGAGGTGTTCATCTTTTGAACTTGTTCATCTTGTTCATCTTGTTGTGTGCTCAAGTTGTAAGACAAGTTATAAAGTTGTTGTGAAAGACTTGCACCCCTCACCCTCTAGTCTTGTCAATCACTTTTCCCTAATTCAAGGAGCCTTGTTTTGTGGGATTGGTCAACCAAACACCACTTTCTTGAGTTTGAAAAGGTTGAAGACTACAAGATTTTATTTTTCCCACCAAAACATTTTGCAAACTATAACAAGTTGTGTGAATATTAACACAAAACAAAAAAAAAAAAAAGATAAGAGGAACGGGTGGAACCATTGCATGCTGCCACGTCACTATAAGCTCAACTTAGGATATTCTTTGGTTGCAAATTGTTGATCCTTGGTTTCCCTTAATTGGTCCTAGAACTAATTAACAAACTAGTACATTCCTACTAGGTTGTCAACTAGTTCCTTGAACCGTTTGTTCGTGTCAACGATTATTTGAGTGCTTTTATTCGTTTGAATGAGTTGCTGATTTTTGATTCTAGTCCGGCAAGAATTCTTTGAGTCTTCAAACAAGAATCCATTCCGGATAAGAGCTCACTCATACCTTGAAAATTTCACGGTTACTAGCCAATTATACAACACTTGTGGAACACGAACTTGTGGTGAACTAAAGCGGATAATATCTTGACAATGGAAGGAGCTACGTCTCATAATGCGGATACTAATGCCCTTGATTCTATGAGGGTCACTCTTGAGGCCGTTACCCGGACACTTGAAAGGTTGAATTCTGAATTTGGGGCCGTGAGAGGGGACTTGGCAGCCATAAAGGGGGAAGTGTCGACTATTAGTGGGAGATTAGAACAAGTGGAGAGTCAAAGGAACTCTCGTCCTTCTACTCCTCTACACGTATCTACCAATGGTCATGATAGGACCTCCTCCGCAACCATCACCCCCGAAACAGTCCACCAAATGCTAAATGCACCCCAAGCTCCACTAAATACCGCAAGTCAAACTACCTATTTTCCTCCAAACCGAGACTCCACTAGACCACTACATTTCCAAGCCCCTCCAATTCCACAAGAGGGATTTGGACGACAAGTACCTCCACTAAATCCGAACCTTCCATTCCAAGCTCCATTAACCCAAAGACCGCAAATTCCAAATCCTCCGACTCAAAACGGCCAAGGCCGACCAGCCCACTTTGAAGGATACGGTAGAGGGGAGTATGAAGGAGATGGAGCCTTTGATGATGCTTATATGAGGGAGGAGGAGTTAAGAGGGGGTCGAGGAGAACCTAGGAGATACCGGGGGTATGGAGATAGGGGAAACCGACACCAAGAGAGAGACGTAGGCATCAACACCATCAAGTTGAGCCTACCCATCTTTAAGGGTGAAAGTGATCCCGAGGCCTACTTAACTTGGGAATCGGCTTGTGACAAAGTTTTCCAAGTTAATGACATCTCGGACGAAAAGAAGAGTTGCTACGCTATAGCTCACCTCGAGGGCTATGCTAACACTTGGTGGGAGTATGTTAAACGATTTGGTAATGAATTAGTCGATGGGCAGCCACCACCTTGGTTTCGGTTGAGGTATTTGATGAGACAACGATACCTTCCCGAGAGATATCGTCATGAGTTGCTTGCTAGGTTATATGGCTTGCGGCAAGGGGGCAAGAGTGTGATGGCCTATTTTGACGAGTTCCAACAACTCATGTTGAAACTTGATCATCGTGGGGAGCAAATCAGTCATGACATCATCCGGTTCAAGTGTGGGTTGAACAAAGAGATCTCCACTCATTTGACCCTTCATCGGTTTGAAACCATCGACGGTATATTCCAAGCGGCCCTAGAGATTGAAAGGGAACTTAAGGAGAGATCATCCTTCAAGGCAAGGGTACAAGCTCCCTCGGGTTGGCCCAAAAACAAGGACCAACCCGCCCCTACGAAGCTGCCCGAGTCCAAAACAGTCCACTACGAGTCCAAAACAGTCCCTAAATTCCCTCCGAAACCGGAGGCTCACAAATATCCCAACCCAAAGGGATTCCAATGCTTCAAGTGCCAAGGTTGGGGGCATAAGGCCAATGAATGTCCTAACCGGCGCAATGTGATCCTACGAGAAGGGAAAGTGTACTACCTTGGTGAGGAGGTGGTTTCCGAAAGGGGGGAGGATGAGGCCGAGCCTCAAGATGGAGAGGAAGCTGAAAATGGGCCGAATGATGATGAATTAGATGGTAGTGAAGATGCCTATCCACAAGAAGGGGAGTGTGTGGTTCCTAACTTTGTGGTTAGACGTGTCATGATTAGTAAGGCGATAGATGACCCGAGTCAAAGGGAAAATCTATTCCATACTAAGTGTCTTGTAAAGGGGAGTGTGTGCACCTTGGTGATTGATAGTGGTAGTTGTACGAATGTTGCGAGCCAAGCTATGGTAAATTTCTTGAAGCTGCCAACTACACCACACACTAGTCCTTACAAGCTACAATGGTTGAACGATTGTGGTGAATTAAGGGTCGCAAGGCAATGTGTGATTCGGTTTAAGGTAGGAAACTACCACGATGAAGTGCTTTGTGACGTGATCCCAATGCAAGCATGTCACTTGTTGTTAGGTAGACCATGGCAATATGATAGGTCTACTAAACACGATGGGAGGTCCAACCGGTATACGCTTGAGAAGGATGGCCGAAAGGTCACACTTCACCCTCTTTCACCCTCCCAAGTACATGAGTGGCATCAAAAGATGAGAGAGTTAAAAGGAAAGGGAAAGGAAACCGGGAAAGGAGAAAAGGGGGGGGATGCCGTAGGTGAGGAAGTAGGGCCATCCGAATCTGTCCCAACCACAAAGGAGATGGAAAACGTAGTGATGTTGGCTAGGAGGAAAGAACTCTTCGTGGACCATGATGAAAACAAGCCGATGTTACTGTTGGCCCATTGTTTTAATACTAACCCCACTAATTCTTCCATTTCCCCTTTGATTTCTTGTGCGTTGCAGGAGTATGAAGATGTATTTCCTCAAGAACTTCCGCAAGGATTGCCCCCACTTCGGGGAATTGAGCACCAAATTGATTTGGTGCCGGGTTCACAACTTCCAAACAAACCGGCCTATAGGAGCAATCCCATGGACACTAAGGAGCTTGAGAGGCAAGTTGAGGAGCTTCTCAACAAGGGATACATCAAGGAAAGCATGAGTCCGTGTGCTGTTCCGGTGCTTTTGGTACCAAAGAAGGACGGAACTTGGCGCATGTGCGTCGATTGTAGAGCCATCAACAAAATCACTATAAGGTATCGTCATCCAATTCCTAGACTAGATGATATGTTAGATGAGCTCCACGGATCTTGTTTGTTTTCTAAAGTGGACCTTAGGAGCGGCTATCACCAAATTCGCATGCAACCCGGTGATGAGTGGAAGACCGCATTCAAGACCAAATTCGGTCTATATGAGTGGCTGGTCATGCCCTTCGGCCTTACCAATGCTCCTAGCACATTTATGAGGCTAATGAATCATGTAATGAAGCCTTATATTGGAAAGTTTGTGGTGGTTTACTTTGATGATGTGTTGGTGTATAGTAAATCTATTAATGATCATGTAATGCATTTGAGATGTGTGTTTGATGTGCTCCGAAAGGAGAAGCTGTATGCCAACATGGAGAAGTGTTCTTTTGGTGTTGATAAAGTAATATTCTTGGGTTTTGTCGTGAGCTCACGGGGTGTGGAAGTGGACGATTCCAAGATAGACTCTATCCGAAGTTGGCCGACCCCTAAAACTATTGGAGAAATCCGAAGTTTCCACGGGTTGGCAAGCTTTTATAGGAGGTTTGTCAAAGGATTTAGTTCCATAGCATCCCCCTTGACCGAGGTAATTAGAAAGGACGGACCCTTTAAATGGGGTGATGAGCAAGCTAGGGCTTTTGAGGCCTTGAAAGCTACGCTCATCTCGGCGCCTTTATTGCAATTGCCCGATTTTGATAAGATGTTTGAAATAGAGTGTGATGCTAGTAAAGTTGGTATCGGGGCTGTTTTGATGCAAGAAGGTAAGCCCGTTGCTTATTTCAGTGAAAAGCTCAAAGGGGCAACTCTTAATTACTCAACTTATGATTTGGAGTTGTACGCCCTTGTTAGAGCTTTGGGAAATTGGCAACATTATTTGTGGCCTAAGGAGTTTGTGATACGAACGGATCATGAGTCGTTGAAACACCTTAAGAGCCAAGACAAGTTGAATAGGCGTCATGCTAAGTGGATTGAGTTCATCGAGACTTTCCCTTATGTAATTCATTACAAAAGGGGAAAGGAAAATGTTGTTGCCGATGCCTTGTCTAGGAAGCATGTGCTTGTTGCTACCTTGTCTTCGAAATTGATGGGTTTTGAGAGCTTGCGGCTGTTGTATCCCGAGGATCCTACCTTTGCTCCTATTTTTAGGGAATGCGAAGAGTGGGGAAGGGACCGTTGGCTCAAGGAGAATAACCATTCCTCCTACTCTCGGTTCGATGGGTATTTGTTCAAAGGGAGGAGGTTGTGTGTTCCTTCTAGTTCTTGGAGGGAATTATTTGTAAGGGAGGCCCATGACGGAGGCCTCATGGGTCACTTTGGGGTAGACAAGACCCTCGGAATCTTAGAGGAGAACTTCTATTGGCCCAAAATGCGCAAAGACGTCACTAAAATTTGTAGTCAATGCGTGGCCTGCCGGAGTGCGAAATCTCGTCTCTTACCCCAAGGATTATACACCCCACTCCCTACTCCCCTTAGGCCTTGGTTGGACATCTCGATGGATTTTGTTTTGGGGCTGCCAAGGACTAGAAAGGGCCGAGATAGCATTTTTGTTATTGTTGATAGATTCTCTAAAATGGCTCATTTTATTCCATGTACTAAAACCGAGGATGCTAGTAGTGTAGCTTCATTATTTGTTGAACATGTTGTCAAGCTTCACGGGGTACCGAGGACTATTGTGAGCGATAGGGACTCCAAGTTCCTAAGTCTCTTTTGGAAGTCCATGTGGGGTAGGCTTGGAACGAAGTTACTTTTCTCCACGTCTTGCCACCCACAAACCGATGGCCAAACGGAGGTAGTAAATAGAACCTTAGGGTCTATGCTACGTTCTATGGTTAAAGGTAAACTGACTTCATGGGAAGATCACCTACCCTTAGTGGAATTTGCCTACAACCGGGTAATACATTCGAGCACGGGAATGACTCCCTTTGAATGTGTTTACGGCCTGAATCCCCTTACCCCTTTAGATCTCACTCCTTTGTCTAGTGATCTCATGACCAGCTTAGATGGAAACAAAAGAGCCGAGGCAATGAAGAAAATGCATGAGACGGTGCGGATCAAGCTTGAAAAGAAGAATCAAGAGATTGCCAAAAGGGCAAACAAAGGGAGAAGAAGGCTTGTGCTTGAACCCGGAGATTGGGTGTGGGTGCATCTTCGAAAAGACCGGTTTCCAGCTCATAGGAAGTCCAAATTGCTGCCAAGGGGTGATGGTCCTTTCCAAGTACTTGAGAGGATCAATGACAACGCCTACAAGATTGACCTTCCACCGGAATATCAAGTGCACAACACTTTCAACGTTGGTGATCTCTCCCTTGTGGATGCGGTTGAAGATGACCAAATGCTGAATTTGAGGCCAAATTCCTCTCAAGATGGAGAGGATGATACGGTTAGGACAGCCACACGGCCTTTCACACGAAGCCAAGCTCGGGAATTACAAAAACTCCAAGCTTTGTTCATGCAAATGGCCGTGTGTGAGTTGGTGATTGAACCAACCAAGGACTTAAACGTTTTTATGTGTGAAGAGGGGTCCTAATGTGTAATAAACTACTCTCCAAGGTTGGCACAAGAAGCAAGGGCGGATGAGTCATTTTACCCCTTTCCTTTTGTAGTATAAATAGAAGATGTGAGAGAGTTATTAGGGGGTTTTTGAAATCTGATTTTGTAACCTAAAATATCACAACATTTCCTCTCTCTTCCACTCTTGGAGCCGCCTCCAACATCTCACAAGTAGAGGAATACTTGTGTTGTATCTTTGGCTAGAAACAAGGGTTTTGGGGTCTTTGAGTGCCTCTTGGTCCTTGTAAGAACTTGGTGTTTACATTCTCTAGACTTAGGGTCCTCTCTTGATGTTAGGGTTCTTAGTATCTTGAATGTTATATGTCAAGTTATCTATCTTTTCTTTATCTTGTTGTTGTTGTTGTTGTTAATTTTGTTATCTTTAAAGACTAGTGAAGCCGTGTGGGGCTACTTTCGATTCACTAGCATTCTTGTTCATCTATTTGCTCTCTTGTTGTGTGCTGAAAACTGAAAATGGAACTTGTTATTCTTGTGTTATTGGACTGAAATCCGAACCTACTTGTAGCTCTTGGTGTTGTTGGTTTGATCTTGTATCACAAAGAGCCCCACACGGCTTCACTAGACTTCAAGATAACAAAATCAACAACAACAACAAGATAAAGAAAGATAGATAACTTGACATATAACATTCAAGAAACTAAGAACCCTAACATCAAGAGAGGACCCTAAGTCTAATGAATATAAACACCAAGTTCTTACGAGGACCAAGAGGCACTCAAAGACCTCAAAACCCTTGTTTCTAGCCAAAGAGACAACACAAGTATCCCTCTACTTGTGAGGAAATAGTGGCGGCTTCCAAGTGTGGAAGAGAGAGAGAAATGTTTAGTATTTTAGGTTACAAATTTCAGCATTCAAAAAGTGAAGTCTAACTCTCTAACATGTTCTATTTATACTACAAGCAAAAAAGGTAAAATGACCCATCCGCCCTTGCTTCTTGTGCCAACCTTGAAGAGTAGTTTATTACACATTAGGACCCCTCTTCACACATAAAAACGTTTAGGTCCTTGGTTGGTTCAATCACCAACTCACACACGGCCACTTGCATGAACAAAGCTTGGAGTTTTTGTAATTCCCGAGCTTGGCTTCGTGTGAAAGGCCGTGTACGTGTGGAGGCTGCCCCAACCGTATCATCCTCTCCATCTTGAGAGGAATTTGACCTCAAATTCAGCATTTGGTCATCTTCAACCGCATCAACGAGGGAGAGATCACCAACGTTGAAAGTGTTGTGCACTTGATATTCGGGTGGAAGGTCAATCTTGTAGGCGTTGTCATTGATTCTCTCAAGTACTTGGAAAGGACCATCACCCCTTGGCAGCAATTTGGACTTCCTTTGAGCTGGAAACCGATCCTTTCGAAGATGCACCCACACCCAATCTCCGGGTTCAAGCACAAGCCTTCTTCTCCCTTTGTTTACCCTTTTTGCAACCTCTTGGTTCTTCTTTTCAAGCTTGAGCCGCACCGTCTCATGCATTTTCTTCATTGCCTCGGCTCTTTTATTTCCATCTAAGCTGGTCATGAGATCACTAGACAAAGAAGTGAGATCTAAAGGGGTAAGGGGATTTAGGCCGTAAACACATTCAAAGGGAGTCATTCCCGTGCTCGAATGTATTACCCGGTTGTATGCAAACTCCACCAAGGGTAGGTGATCTTCCCCTGAAGTCAGTTTACCTTTAACCATAGAACGTAGCATAGACCCTAAGGTTCTATTTACTACCTCCGTTTGGCCATCGGTTTGTGGGTGGCAAGACGTGGAGAAAAGTAACTTCGTTCCAAGCCTACCCCACATGGACTTCCAAAAGAGACTTAGGAACTTGGAGTCCCTATCGCTCACAATAGTCCTCGGTACCCCGTGAAGCTTTACAACATGTTCAACAAATAATGAAGCTACACTACGAGCATCCTCGGTTTTAGCACATGGAATAAAATGAGCCATTTTAGAGAATCTATCAACAATAACAAAAATGCTATCTCGGCCCTTTCTAGTCCTTGGCAGCCCCAAAACAAAATCCATCGAAATGTCCAACCAAGGTCTAAGGGGAGTAGGGAGTGGGGTGTACAATCCTTGAGGTAGGAGACGAGATTTCGCACTCCGGCAGGCCACGCATTGACTACAAATTTTAGTGACGTCTTTGCGCATTTTTGGCCAATAGAAGTTCTCCTCTAAGATTCCGAGGGTCTTGTCTACCCCAAAGTGCCCCATGAGGCCTCCGTCATGGGCCTCCCTCACAAATAATTCCCTCCAAGAACTAGAGGGAACACACAACCGCCTCCCTTTGAACAAATACCCATCGAACCGAGAGTAGGAGGAATGGTCATTCTCTTTAAGCCAACGGTCCCTTCCCCACTCTTCGCATTCCCTAAAGATAGGAGCGAAGGTAGGATCCTCGGGATACAACAACCGCAATCTCTCAAAACCCATCAATTTCGAAGACAAGGTAGCAACAAGCACATGCTTCCTAGACAAGGCATCGGTAACAACATTTTCCTTTCCCCTTTTGTAATGAATTACATAAGGGAAAGTCTCGATGAACTCAATCCACTTAGCATGACGCCTATTCAACTTGTCTTGGCTCTTAAGGTGTTTCAACGACTCATGATCCGTTCGTATCACAAACTCCTTAGGCCACAAATAATGTTGCCAATTTCCCAAAGCTCTAACAAGGGCGTACAACTCCAAATCATAAGTTGAGTAATTAAGAGTTGTCCCTTTGAGTTTTTCACTGAAATAAGCAACGGGCTTACCTTCTTGCATCAAAACAGCCCCGATGCCAACCTTACTAGTCTACTTCAAACATCTTATCAAAATCGGGCAATTGCAATAAAGGCGCCGAGATGAGCGTAGCTTTCAAGGCCTCAAAAGCCCTAGCTTGCTCATCACCCCATTTAAAGGGTCCGTCTTTTCTAATTACCTCGGTTAAGGGGGCTGCTATGGAGCTAAATCCTTTGACAAACCTCCTATAGAAGCTTGCCAACCCGTGGAAACTTCGGATTTCTCCAATAGTTTTAGGGGTCGGCCAACTTCGAATAGAGTCTATCTTGGAGTCGTCCACTTCCACACCCCTTGAGCTCACGACAAAACCCAAGAATATAACCTTATCAACACCAAAAGAACACTTCTCCATGTTGGCATACAGCTTCTCCTTTCGGAGCACATCAAACACACATCTCAAATGCATTACATGATCATCAATAGATTTACTATATACCAACACATCATCAAAGTAAACCACCACAAATTTTCCAATATAAGGCTTCATTACATGATTCATTAGCCTCATAAAGGTGCTAGGAGCATTGGTAAGGCCGAAGGGCATGACCAGCCACTCATATAGACCGAATTTGGTCTTGAATGCGGTCTTCCACTCATCACCGGGTTGCATGCGAATTTGGTGATAGCCACTCCTAAGGTCCACTTTAGAAAACAAACAAGATCCGTGGAGTTCATCTAACATATCATCTAGTCTAGGGATTGGATGACGATACCTTATAGTGATTTTGTTGATGGCTCTACAATCGACGCACATACGCCAAGTTCCGTCCTTCTTTGGTACCAAAAGCACCGGAACAGCACACGGACTCATGCTTTCCTTGATGTATCCCTTGTTGAGAAGCTCCTCAACTTGCCTTTCAAGCTCCTTAGTGTCCATGGGATTGTTCCTATAGGCCGGTTTGTTAGGAAGTTGTGAACCCGGTACCAAGTCAATTTGGTGCTCAATTCCCCGAAGTGGGGGCAATCCTTGCGGAAGTTCTTGAGGAAATACATCTTCATACTCCTGCAACACACAAGAAATCAAAGGGGAAATCGAAGAATTAGTGGGGTTAGTATTAAAACAATGGGCCAAGAGTAACATCGGCTTGTTTTCATCATGATCCACGAAGAGTTCTTTCCTCCTAGCCAACATCACTACATTTTCCATCTCCCTTGTCGTTGGGACAGCCTCGGATGTCCCGACTTCCTCACCTACGGCACTCCCCCCCTTTTCTCCCTTCCCGGATTCCTTTCCCTTTCCCTTCAACTCTCTCATCTTTTGGTGCCACTCGTTTACTTGGGAGGGTGAAAGAGGATGAAGTGTGACCTTTCGGCCATCCTTCTCAAGCGTATACCGGTTGGTCCTCCCATCGTGTTTAGTAGACCTATCATATTGCCATGGTCTACCTAACAACAAGTGACATGCTTGCATTGGGATCACGTCACAAAGTACCTCATCGTGGTAGTTTCCCACCTTAAACCGAATCACACATTGCCTTGTGACCCTTAATTCACTACAATCATTCAACCATTGTAGCTTGTAAGGACTAGTGTGTGGTGTAGTTGGTAGCTTCAAGAAATTCACCATAGCATGGCTCGCAACATTTGTACAACTACCACTATCAATCACCAAGGTGCACACATTCTCCTTTACAAGACACTTAGTATGGAATAGATTTTCCCTTTGACTCGGGTCACCTATCGCCTTATTAATCATGACACGTCTAACCACAAAGTTAGGAACCACACACTCCCCTTCTTGTGGAAAGACATCTTCACTACCGTCTACTTCATCATCATTCGGCCCATTTTCAGCTCCCTCTCCATCTTGAGGCTCGGCCTCATCCTCCCCCCTTTCGGAATCCACCTCCTCACCAAGGTAGTACACCTTTCCTTCTCGTAGGATCACATTGCGCCGGTTCGGACATTCATTGGCCTTATTCCCCCAACCTTGGCACTTGAAGCATTGGAACCCCTTTGGGTTGGGATATTTGGGAGCCTCCGGTTTCGGAGGGAATTCAGGGACGGTGTTGGACTCGGGCAGCTTCATAGGAGCGGGTTGGTCCTTGTTCTTGGTCCAACCCGAGAGGGTTTGTACCCTTGCCTTGAAGGATGATCTCTCCTTAAGTTCCCTTTCAATCTCAAGGGCCGCTTGGAATATACCGTCAATGGTTTCAAACCGGTGAAGGGTCAAATGAGTGGAGATCTCTTTGTTCAACCCACACTTGAACCGGATGATGTCGTGACTGATTTGCTCCCCACGATGATCAAGTTTCAACATGAGTTGTTGGAACTCGTCAAAATAGGCCATCACACTCTTGCCTCCTCGCCGCAAGCCATATAATCTAGCAAGCAACTCATGACGATATCTCTCGGGAAGGTATCGTTGTCTCATCAAATACCTCAACCGATACCAAGGTGGTGGCTGCCCATCAACTAATTCATTACCAAATCGTTTAACATACTCCCACCAAGTGTTAGCATAGCCCTCAAGGTGAGCTATAGCGTAGCAACTCTTCTTTTCGTCCGAGATGTCATTAACTTGGAAGACCTTGTCACAAGCCGATTCCCAAGTTAAGTAGGCCTCGGGATCACTTTCACCCTTAAAGATGGGTAGGCTCAACTTGATGGTGTTGATGCCTACGTCTCTCTCTTGGTGTCGGTTTCCCCTATCTCCATACCCCCGGTATCTCCTAGGTTCTCCTCGACCCCCTCTTAACTCCTCCTCCCTCATATAAGCATCATCAAAGGCTCCATCTCCTTCATACTCCTCTCTACCGTATCCTTCAAAGTGGGCTGGTCGGCCTTGGCCGTTTTGATTCGGAGGATTTGGAATTTGTGGTCTTTGGTTTAATGGAGCTTGGAATGGAGGGTTCGGATTTAGTGGAGGTGCTTGGCGTCCAAATCCCTCTTGTGGAATTGGAGGGGCTTGGAAATGTAGTGGTCTAGTGGAGTCTCGGTTTGGAGGAAAATAGGTAGTTTGGCTTGCGGTATTTAGTGGAGCTTGGGGTGCATTTAGCATTTGGTGGACTGTTTCGGGGGTGATGGTTGCGGAGGAGGTCCTATCATGACCATTGGTAGATACATGTAGAGGAGTAGAAGGACGAGAGTTCCTTTGACTCTCCACTTGTTCTAATCTCCCACTAATAGTCGACACCTCCCCCTTTATTGCTGCCAAGTCCCCTCTCACGGCCCCAAATTCCGAATTCAACCTTTCAAGTGTCCGGGTAACGGCCTCAAGAGTGACCCTCATAGAATCAAGGGCATTAGTATCCACACTATGAGACGTAGTTCCTTCCATTGTCAAGATATTATCCGCTTTAGTTCACCACAAGTTCGTGTTCCACAAGTGTTGTATAATTGGCTAGTAACCGTGAAATTTTAAGGTATGAGTAAGCTCTTATCCGGAATGGATTCTTGTTTGAAGACTCAAAGAATTCTTGCCGGACTAGAACCAAAAATCAGCAACTCATTCAAACGAATAAAAAGCACTCAAATAAACGTTGACACGAACAAACGGTTCAAGGGTCTAATTGACAACCTAGTAGGAATGTACTAGTTTGTTAATTAGTTCTAGGACCAAGTAAGGGAAACCAAGGATCAACAATTAGCAACCAAAGAACATCCTAAGTTGAGCTTATAGTGACGTGGCAGCATGCAATGGTTCCACACGTTTTCTTTTCTCTTTTTTTTTGTCAATATTCACACAACTTGTTATACTTTTCAAAGTGTTTTTGGTGGGAAAATAAAATCTTGTAGTATTTCACCCTATTCAAACTCAAGAAAGTGATGTTTGGTAGACTAATCCCACAAAACAAGGCTCCTTGAATTAGGGAAAAGTGATTGACAAGACTACAAGGTGATGGGTGCAAGTCTTTCACAACAACTTTATAGCTTGTCTTATAACTTGAGCACACAACAAGATGAACAAGATGAACAAGTTCAAAAGATGAACACCTCAACAATCTTCTTCAACTTCTTTAGCACATAAACACAACATCCACCGATTTTATTTTCTTTTGGTCATCAACAACATACAACTTCGGCCACTTCAAGTCACTACACAATGTTCAAGTTTTCAAGCTCAACTTTCGGATCTAGACACCTTAGTGTTGGTGAGAAAGAAACCAACACTAGGAACTCACTAAACAAGCAAAATTAACACTTAGATCTAGACATGCAACATCATTCTCGGATTCCACTTGTAAGGGACTGATTTTCAGAATTTCCTTTTTGGTGTTGTTTGTTTAAGCCGTGTACTAGCCCAAGATGGGTTATGTTGGAACACAACCGGTCAAGCTCTGATACCAAATGATACAAAATCGAACCAACAACAACAAGAACATCAAGTAGACTCGGATTTCAGTCCAACAACACCTAGAACAACAAGTTTAACATTCAGTTTTTCAGCCCAACAACACAAGAACAACAAGATAGATAACAATGCTAGTGAATCGAAAAGAGCCCCACACGGCTTCACTAGACTTCAAGATAACAAAATCAACAACAACAACAAGATAAAGAAAGATAGATAACTTGACATATAACATTCAAGAAACTAAGAACCCTAACATCAAGAGAGGACCCTAAGTCTAGTGAATATAAACACCAAGTTCTTACGAGGACCAAGAGGCACTCAAAGACCTCAAAACCCTTGTTTCTAGCCAAAGAGACAACACAAGTATCCCTCTACTTGTGAGGAAATAGTGGCGGCTTCCAAGTGTGGAAGAGAGAGAGAAATGTTTAGTATTTTAGGTTACAAATTTCAGCATTCAAAAGTGGAGTCTAACTCTCTAACATGTTCTATTTATACTACAAACAAAAAGGGTAAAATAACCCATCCGCCCTTGCTTCTTGTGCCAACCTTGAAGAGTAGTTTATTACACATTAGGACCCCTCTTCACACATAAAAACGTTTAGGTCCTTGGTTGGTTCAATCACCAACTCACACACGGCCACTTGCATGAACAAAGCTTGGAGTTTTTGTAATTCCCGAGCTTGGCTTCGTGTGAAAGGCCGTGTACGTGTGGAGGCTGCCCCAACCGTATCAAATTCCCCGAAGTGGGGGCAAACCTTGCGGAAGTTCTTGTGGAAATACATCTTCATACTCCTGCAACATACAAGAAATCAAAGGGGAAATGGAAGAATTAGTGGGGTTAGTATTAAAACAATGGGCCACAAGTAACATTGGCTTGTTTTCATCATGGTCCACGAAGAGTTCTTTCCTCCTAGCCAACATCACTACGTTTTCCACCTCCCTTGTCGTTGGGACAGCCTCGGATGTCCCTACTTCCTCACCTACGGCATTCCCCCCCTTTTCTCCCTTTCCGGATTCCCCCCCCTTTCCCTTCAACTCCCTCATCTTTTGATGCCACTCATTTACTTGGGAGGGTGAGAGAGGATGAAGTGTGACCTTTCGGCCATCCTTCTCAAGCGTATACCGGTTGGACCTCCCATCGTGTTTAGTAGACCTATCATATTGCCATGGTCTACCTAACAACAAATGACATGCTTGCATTGGCATCACGTCACAAAGTACCTCATCGTGGTAGTTTCCCACCTTAAACCGAATCACACATTGTCTCGTGACCCTTAATTCACCACAATCATTCAACCATTGTAGCTTGTAAGGACTAGTGTGAGGTGTAGTTGGTAGCTTCAAGAAATTTACCATAGCATGGCTTGCAACATTTGTACAACTACCACTATCAATCACCAAGGTGCACACATTTTCCTTTACAAGACACTTAGTATGGAATAGATTTTCCCTTTGACTCGGGTCATCTATCGCCTTACTAATCATGACACGTCTAACCACAAAGTTCGGAACCACACACTCCCCCTCTTGTGGATAGACATCTTCACTACCATCTACTTCATCATCATTTGGCCCATTTTCAGCTCCCTCTCCATCTTGAGGCTCGGCCTCATCCTCCCCCCTTTCGGAAACCACCTCCTCACCAAGGTAGTACACCTTTCCTTCTCGTAGGATCACATTGCGCCGGTTCGGACATTCGTTGGCCTTATGCCCCCAACCTTGGCACTTGAAGCATTGGAACCCCATTGGGTTGGGATATTTGTGAGCCTCCGGTTTTGGAGGAAATTTAGGGACGGTTTTGGACTCGGGCAGCTTCGTAGGGGCGGGTTGGTCCTTGTTTTTGGTCCAACCCGAGGGGGTTTGTACCCTTGCCTTGAAGGATGATCTCTCCTTAAGTTCCCTTTCAATCTCAAGGGCCGCTTGGAATATACCGTCAATGGTTTCAAACCGGTGAAGGGTCAAATGAGTGGAGATCTCTTTGTTCAACCCACACTTAAACCGGATGATGTCGTGACTGATTTGCTCCCCACGATGATCAAGTTTCAACATGAGTTGTTGGAACTCGTCAAAATAGGCCATCACACTCTTGCCTCCTTGCCGCAAGCCATATAATCTAGCAAGTAACTCATGACGATATCTCTCGGGAAGGTATCGTTGCCTCATCAAGTACCTCAACCGATACCAAGGTGGTGGCTGCCCATCGACTAATTCATTACCAAACCGTTTAACATACTCCCACCAAGTGTTAGCATAGCCCTCAAGGTGAGCTATAGCGTAGCAACTCTTCTTTTCGTCCGAGATGTCATTAACTTGGAAAACTTTGTCACAAGCCGATTCCCAAGTTAAGTAGGCCTCGGGATCACTTTCACCCTTAAAGATGGGTAGGCTCAACTTGATGGTGTTGATGCCTACGTCTCTCTCTTGGTGTCGGTTTCCCCTATCTCCATACCCCCGGTATCTCCTAGGCTCTCCTCGACCCCCTCTTAACTCCTCCTCCCTCATATAAGCATCATCAAAGGCTCCATCTCCTTCATACTCCTCTCTACCGTATCCTTCAAAGTGGGCTGGTCGGCCTTGGCCGTTTTGATTCGGAGGATTTGGAATTTGTGGTCTTTGGTTTAATGGAGCTTGGAATGGAGGGTTCGGATTTAGTGGAGGTACTTGGCGTCCAAATCCCTCTTGTGGAATTGGAGGGGCTTGGAAATGTAGTGGTCTAGTGGAGTCTCGGTTTGGAGGAAAATAGGTAGTTTGGCTTGCGGTATTTAGTGGAGCTTGGGGTGCATTTAGCATTTGGTGGACTGTTTCGGGGGTGATGGTTGCGGAGGAGGTCCTATCATGACCATTGGTAGATACATGTAGAGGAGTAGAAGGACGAGAGTTCCTTTGACTCTCCACTTGTTCTAATCTCCCACTAATAGTCGACACTTCCCCCTTTATTGCTGCCAAGTCCCCTCTCACGGCCCCAAATTCCGAATTCAACCTTTCAAGTGTCCGGGTAACGGCCTCAAGAGTGACCCTCATAGAATCAAGAGCATTAGTATCCACATTATGAGACGTAGTTCCTTCCATTGTCAAGGTATTATCCGCTTTAGTTCACCACAAGTTCGTGTTCCACAAGTGTTGTATAATTGGCTAGTAACCGTGAGATTTGTAAGGTATGAGTAAACTCTTATCCGGAATGGATTCTTGTTTGAAGACTCAAAGAATTCGTGCCGGACTAGAATCAAAAATCAGCAACTCATTCAAACGAATAAAAGCACTCAAATAAACGTTGACACGAACAAACGGTTCAAGGAACTAGTTGACAACCTAGTAGGAATGTACTAGTTTGTTAATTAGTTCTAGGACCAAGTAAGGGAAACCAAGGATCAACAATTAGCAACCAAAGAATATCCTAAGTCGAGCTTATAGTGACGTGGCAGCATGCAATGGTTCCACACGTTTTTTTCTTCTCTTTTTTTTTTGTTAATATTCACACACTTGTTATAGTTTGCAAAGTGTTTTTGGTGGGAAAAAAAATAAAATCTTGTAGTGTTTCACCCTTTTCAAACTCAAAAAGGGATGTTTGGTAGACTAATCCCACAAAACAAGGCTCCTTGAATTAGGGAAAAGTGATTGACAAGACTAAAAGGTGAGGGGTGCAAATCTTTCACAACAACTTTATAACTTGTCTTACAACTTGAGCACACAACAAGATGAACAAGATGAACAATTTCAAAAGATGAGCACCTCAACAATCTTCTTCAACTTCTTTAGCACATAAACACAACATCCACCGATTTTATTTCTTTTGTTTTTTTTGGTCACCAACAACATACAACTTTCGGCCACTTCAAGTCACTACACAATGTTCAAGTTTTTTTCAAGCTCAACCTTTGGATCTAGACACCTTAGTGTTGGTGAGAAAGAAACCAACACTAGAAACTCACTAAACAAGCAAAATAACATTTAGACCTAGACATGCATCATCATTCTCGGCTTCAACTTTTAATGGACAGATTTCAGAATTTCCTTTTGGTGTTGTTTGTTCAAGCCGTGAACTAGCCCAAGATGGGTTATGTTGGAACACAACCGGTCTTGCTTTGATACCAAATGATACAAAATCAAACCAACAACACCAAGAACTACAAGTAGGTTCGGATTTCAGTCCAACAACACAAGAACAACAAGTTTAATTTTCAGTTTTTTAGCTCAACAACACAAGAACAACAAGATGAACAACAATGCTAGTGAATCGAAAAGAGCCCCACACGGCTTCACTAGACTTGAAGATAACAAAATCAACAACAACAACAAGATAAGGAAAGATAGATAACTTGACATATAACATTCAAGAAACTAAGAACCCTAACATCAAGAGAGGACCCTAAGTCTAATGAATATAAACACCAAGTTCTTACGAGGACCAAGAGGCACTCAACGACCTCAAAACCCTTGTTTCTAGCCAAAGAGACAACACAAGTATCCCTCTACTTGTGAGATAGTAGTGGCGGCTTCCAAGAGTGGAAGAGAGAGAGAAAAGTTTAGTGTTTTAGGTTTACAAAATCAGATTTCAAAAAAAACTAAGGAATAGCTCTCTAATATGTTCTATTTATACTACAACAAAAAGGATAAAATGACCCATCCGCCCTTGCTTCTTGTGCCAACCTTGAAGAGTAGTTTATTACACATTAAGACCTCTCTTCACACATAAAAGCGTTTAGGTCCTTGGTTGGTTCAATCACCAACTCACACACGGCCATTTGCATGAACAAAGCTTGGAGTTTTTGTAATTCCCGAGCTTGGCTTCGTGTGAAAGGCCGTGTACCTGTGGAGGCTGCCCCAACCGTATCACTAGAGCTCACCAATAGTCACTAAATAGCCTGCGCTCCTACTAGTGAGGTGTATGAGTTGAAGTGCCTATGCCTGCAGCATGAAATACAGGTCCTCCGTGAGGGACGTCAGTACGAAAATATGTACTGAATATGTAAGGCTGAAGGTAACAACACATGATACAAGAGCTCAATAGAAATTAGATACCAGTGTATAAGTAGTACTAGTAGACCACCTTTATATATACCTGTGGGACTACATACATTATGTTCCTTTTTTCCTTTTTACCTTTCTTACTTTATATAATCTGTGTAAGCCATATATAATGCAAATGACCAGCTGATCAGTGGTAAATAGATAAATTAGGATTGGCCTATGCTAGGCTTACGCCCCTGAGCTGCCACCTACATATAAAGATTGGGATCGGCCCATGCTAGGCTTATACCCCTGAGCTGCCACCCACATATAAAGGTATCGAGATCAGCCCATGCTAGGCTTATGCCCTTGAGCTGCAACTCGTTTTACAGATTTGCGTTACTTAGTTTATTTAGCCTTTGAGATTGTTACTTTGGTGGTCATAATATTATGGTGCCTTGAACCAATAATCTGCTAATAAGAGACGTATAAATGGAAACTTAATGCAACAACAATGAGGTAGGGAGTTGTTGGCACACAAATGAAGTGTTTAGGAGCTGAAAATAACACATGGGTCTTATTTGAACAAGCGGAGAACTCCTGAAATTTTCTAGTAATGATAGACGTACAGGTTTAATAATAAGCATGTATTAAGGTGTTTTAACATGTTAGAGAGTGGGAACAAGGTCATTGGCTTTATGGGATATAATACACTGCTATTATGTATCACTTGTTTTAGGATAACCCTGGAAATTTACTTGATGGAACAAATGTCTGATTTCATGCCAAAGAGTGCAAAATAGAGTATGCCTTACATACCTGGTTATATAACTCCGAAACTAACCCTACTTGGCTTCCCGCCTTTTAGATTACTTATCTACAATAGAATATATTGATACGAAATCGACAAGGGGAGCACGAAACAACCACCAAATCAGTCCACTAATCTTAAGGATTCGAGGACCAAGATGGAGACCTCACTCGGATTCGCTACCAACAACAAGAATACAAGATACAAGAGTATATTTTAACACCAAAACAGTACCAAAACGTGATGAACAAGATGAACAACAATAATACAAGTTTCGGATTCAACGAAGACCCCAAAACAGTCCACTACACAACACATACACGATTTGCAAGAAAATAAAGATAGATAGTGAGACCAAGATTATTACAAGATTAAGAACCAAGTGTATTTCAACACTAACCCCTAATGAATGTAACAATCAAAACCACACTCTTACGGTGACCACCAAGGGAATGAACTAACCTCAAGATCTACCGTTTCCAAGCAAAGATCAATATTGGCTTTTCCAAGCCCTATGCTAAGGGTGACTTTTCCAAGTCCTACAACTAATGGTGTTACACTCTCAAAAGAGAGAAAATATTTCTTTCAATTTTTCATCATTCAAAAACTAGTGAAAATAAGACTAAGGGGGCCTATTTATAATACATTGCAAATGAAGATAACAAGACCACTTTGCCCTTAATGAGAGGGGCGGCCATGGTGTGTAAATACACCATGTGTATTGTCCAAAATACCCTTAATTAAGGTCCAAAACCGTGAGTCCTCAACCTTAAATTCTCCAAGCAATCTTCCACACGCGAGATTGCTTTAAGTTATGCTCAAAACGGGTCCTCCATGCATGTTCTTGTTTTCTCGAGGTGACCAAGTCTTGAGTCTCTATGTGTTGGCCTCCAAAAATGTCATCAAAAGATAAGATGGCCATTTGTCCCGTATCATCCTCCCCTTCTTGAAAAGGATTCGACCTCGAATCCAAACCTTGCAAAAACCGAGAAGAGGACCAACAAATGCAAACTCCTCATGGCATGAGGGTTAGGGTTAGCATAAAAAATCATCTCAACATGCCAAGGTTGCACATATTTGCAATATAACCAAGAATCCTTTGAAAGGAATATTAAAAACTTAATAAAAGATGTACAAAGGATTTGGTTATAGGATACATCAAGAGTGCCACTTTGCTTGTCATGTAGACCAAGCAGCAAGTTTGGTGCACCAACATCACCATTCCTAAATTTGGCACCGGGGTCAAATGGGAAAAGTGGCCATAGACATGGGTCTCGACAACACTTCCCTTTCCCGAGATCTACACCTAAACTAAATGACATACTCTCTACAATAACATACATATCATCCAACTCAAATAGAGAGTAGAGAAAGGTGTCACTCAAATCGACTTCTACTAAGGTGCTCTCATGTGTGTACTCACTACTAGTTTCCCAATAATCACCATGAGTACTCTCAACAATGAAATCACACAAAGTAGAAGAAGAAGTAGCTTCCGCAACTACACATTCCTTACCCTTAAGAGTACTCTCATCTTCCAAGAAGAGATTTCCCTCTTTAGGAGGAATGTTGTCACACCATAGTGGGTTAGCATATAGGCTATAGCTTCCAAGGCAAGCTATACCGTCATTTTCACCACTAGGTTCATTAGGAGTGTTTAAATCATCTTCAAACAAGACATTATTCCTAAAAAGAGTGTGATCTACCTCACGGACAGATTTGGAACAAGAAAGTTCCTCACTCTCTAAATGATCAATATCAAGTTTCAAGGATGTTTCAAACACAATATTACCCCAAGAAGAGCTCTCGGGTTCATTCTCACTTTGTTGACCAACATTTTCAAATATTTCACTCACTTGAGTCCTATTAAGCACATCACACACATACTCAAGTGGTGGGTAATTTTCACACATAAGTTGATCAACACAAATTTCAGAAGATAACGTACTTTCATTCAACATAATGGTTTCAACACTAGGTGGACATAAATCGATCTTACAAGAAGAGTCTATTCGGTCATCAATAGGATCAACTAGTGTATCCACACTCACAACATGTACATCATCATCAAGTGGCAAAGAAACAATACACTCACATATAGGCAAGCTACAACTCACACTCAATGGGCTACTAGCCGCACAATTATCATTCACATGTACAAAAGTGTAAGAGTTTGCCATTTTACCTTGAAGTCCTTGAGTAGATTCTTCTTTGTCATGGTGTGAAGGTCCTCCAAAGGTTTGGGCAGCAACTTCCCTTTGGCATTGTTCTTCTTCGCTTGCCATGTTGGTACCTACACAAATGTCCTTAGAAATAGAAGGACAACCAATGTTAGTATAGTTTGGTGGTAATCCCCTCACTTCGCTCAACACAACCTCTCCTTTTTCCACTCTCGGATTACCACCTTTCACTCCCTTACTCCTCTCAATCTTTTGTCTCTCATAATAAGTAGAATTGGAGTAGGTAGGAACTTCTTTTTGCGGCCCGGGCAGAATGTACGTCTCAAGGCAATTTCCCCATCGGTCTCTTATAATATTAGGCCAATTTTGCATATTTGGAACTTTATGTTGTGCAAACCAATCGGCGCCCAAGCTCACATAACCATAGGTTATGGGAAAAACATCACACCACACCTCCTCATGGTAATTAAATTGGGAGAAGACAACTTTTACCCTCTCGGTAACCTTAAACCCGTCCAAGAAGTATGGAACAAGTAAAGGCTCGCAAAATAACCCCAAGTAATCAACCATGGATGGAACAATGTAGTTTCTATAGTACCTATCATTTAACACAACGAGGCAGCCCGGTATCCCACAAATGGTCACCTTTCCGGAGTGTACACTCCTTCTCGGATCAACATTGTAAAGCACATGAGTACCCCTCGGTTTTGGAGATGCATACTCTCTTCTTGTCATTGGAAAACCTACACTATTGCTAGTATAACCATTCACACTATATCGACCTTGATAAGAAGTACTACAAGGTGGAGAATATGAATCTTCACACTCCTCACGTGTACTCTCATCATAGCTCTCATAAGGTTTGCGAACGAAAGGGTTATACCTAACACCAAATCTAGGTTCGGAGTGGGGAGTGCGAGACTCCTCACATGTCCCAACTTCATCATAAGATCCATCACGAGGTCCTACATCATCTCCAAAGTCACCATAAGCACTAGGCACTTCATTCACCTCATTTTCTCCCTCAAAACAGTAACTTTCAAATCTGCCTATGTTTTGATCATGACTATTTTCATAGCCTCCGCAATCTCCCTCAACTTCGTAGCCATAAAAACCCTCACTACAATCATAGTCTCCCATATTGTAGTCACAATAATCCCCGGCTATCGAAGTCATGTTCCCCTTATATCACCCTTTAAACCTACAAAATGAACAAACAAGATTAGTAGTAAAGCTCCTCAACAACACTCGATACACTCACCTTTGTGATTCTCACAATTGGAGCGGCGAATATTGAAAGTTGCTTATACTCCGGTAGTCAATAGGATGTCAATTCTACTTGGCGGCCGGAATATATTCTTGTTTGATCGACTCTAGACACAACACAAAATCTACTTACGAACTTGAAATAAAGAAGTTACTACGAGTTAAAAATGAGAAAAGCACACAAACAACGAAGACACGAAGAAACGGATTCAATAATTAATCTACAACTAAGTAGGTGATTACTAGTTGTTAATTAATTCTAGAATCAAGACATGAAACTAATGAAACAATAAGATGAAACTAAGAATCTAAAATTTTGAGCTCGGAAATATTGCGTGAACAGTAGCAGTGATGACATGGCAGTCACGTATTGGTTTCGGTCCCACACAACTTTTGTTGTCCAACTTCAAGTCTTGGTCAATTTTTCAATTTGGACTTTGGTGGAATTTGTTTAAGGAGGGAAATTCAAACAAGTCTTGGAGCCCTTTTCAATTTCAAGTTTTCAAGACTTGAATTTATGGTACTTCTCCTTAAAACATGGATCCGTAAATCATGGAAAAGTGTTGGAAAGTGGTTGAGACTTGATTGATAGGTCTTTGTTGGTTGTAGTGTCTGATATAAGAATAATGACCGCCTTAGGTTTTGACGACATCATTCGAAGTCACAATGTGAAGAATCAAGCTTTGGTCACATGGAGGGCATGGGATCATACTTGGAGGGGATGTTTTTAGCCTACCATTGACCAAACCCAAGTGTGGAAGATTGATTGGAGCCTTGAAGACTTAAGGACTCTCGAATTTGGACCACCTTTGTTGGTTCACGGTTTTGGTGCCTTTACTAAGGGCATTTCGGTCACTTAGCCTAAGGGGCATTTTGGACAATTCATATTGTCTTCCAACACACCAAGGCTGCCCCTCTCATTAAGGGTAATATGGTCTTTTTGTCTTCTTTTGTAATACACTATAAATAGGCCCCTTAGTCTTATTTTCACTTAGTTTTTAGTTGATGAAAAAATGAGATTTTGAGACTCTTAAAATCCTCTCTCTTGAGAGAAGACCAACTTAGTGAAATTCTAGTTTAGGGCTTGGAAAAGCTAACATTGTTCTTTGCTTGGAAACGGTAGATCTTGAGGCGAGTTCGTTCCCTTGGTGGTCACCGTAAGAGTGTGGTTTTGATTGTTACATTCATTAGGGGTTTTTGAGTTTAATATACTCTTTAGTTCTTAATCTTGTAATAATCTTGGTCTCACTATCTATCTTTATTTTTCTTGCAATCGTGTATGTGTTGTTGTAGTGGACTGTTTTGGGCCTTCGTTGGATCCGAAACTTGTATTGTTGTTGTACATCTTGTTCATCACGTTTTGTAGCTGTTTTGGTGTTGAAATACACCCTTGTATCTTGTATTCTTGTTGTTGGTAGCGAATCCGAGAGTGGTCTCCATCTTGGTCCTCAAATCCTTAAGATTAAGTGGACTGTTTTGGAGTTGTTTCGTGCTTCCCTTGTATTTCTTGTATCATTTGGTATCAAAGCATGGCTTGATCTTGTTCCTACAAGATCAATCTTGGGCTTTCTTGTTAAAAAAAAAAAAAAAAAAAGGGGAAAACTGAAATTTCCAGAAAAATAGCAATCTGTCCGTGTTTGTGTTCTTGGCCAAAATCGTGTTCTTGTTGTGTCTTGGCCGAGATTTATTGTTGTATGTCTAGATCTAATAGTGTTCTTGTTTGTTTTGTTGTTCCTAGTGTTAGTTTTCTTGTCCACTAACACTTTGAGTCTAGATCTAAACTTGAGCTTGAACTTGTTGAAAGGTTGTTGTGAACATAAGCTTGGCCATTGTGGTGGACTGTTTTGGCCTTGTGGTTTTCATCTTGTTGTTGTTATAAGCTTGGCCACGTGATATTGTTGTTAATTGGTGGATTGAAAACCATTTTGTTGAAGTTGTAGTTGTCTTGGCCAAGTGTTGGAGATATTGTTATTGTGGATTGGAGTTGGCCGTGTGAAAAATTGTTGGTGTTCTTGAAGATTATTGTTGTAGTTCTTGTTGTTGTTGTTGTTGTTCTTGATGTTCATCACCACCTTCATATATTGTTGAAGATAAAGTGAATGCTAAATCCAAAAAGTTGAAGGAAAAAGGTGTATTATTTGTTAGTCTTGAAAGACCCTACAACCAACAAAGACCTATCAATCAAGTCTCAACCACTTTCCAACACTTTTCCATGATTTACGGATCCATGTTTTAAGGAGAAGTACAATAAAGTCAAGTCTTGAAAACTTGAAATTGAAAAGGGCTCCAAGACTTGTTTGAATTTCCCTCCTTAAACAAATTCCACCAAAGTCCAAATTGAAAAATTGACCAAGACTTGAAGTTGGACAACAAAATTTGTGTGGGACCGAAACCAATACGGACTGCCATGTCATCACTGCTACTGTTCACGCAATATTTCCGAGCTCAAAATTTTAGATTCTTAGTTTCATCTTATTGTTTCATTAGTTTCATGTCTTGATTCTAGAATTAATTAACAACTAGTAATCACCTACTTAGTTGTAGATTAATTATTGAATCCGTTTCTTCGTGTCTTCGTTGTTTGTGTGCTTTTCTCATTTTTAACTCGTAGTAACTTCTTTGTTTCAAGTTCGTAAGTAGATTTTGTGTTGTGTCTTGAGTCGATCAAACAAGAATATATTCCGGCCGCCAAGTAGAATTGACATCCTATTGACTACCGGAGTATAAGCAACTTTCAATATTCGCCGCTCCAATTGTGAGAATCCCAAAGGTGAGTGTATCGAGTGTTGTTGAGGAGCTTTACTACTAATCTTGTTTGTTCATTTTGTAGGTTTAAAGGGTGATATAAGGGGAACATGACTTCGATAGCCGGGGATTATTGTGACTACAATATGGGAGACTATGATTGTAGTGAGGGTTTTTATGGCTACGAAGTTGAGGGAGATTGCGGAGGCTATGAAAATAGCCATACTCGAGACTTGGGCAGATTTGAAAGTTACTGTTTTAAGGGAGAAAATGAGGTGAATGAAGTGCCTAGTGCTTATGGTAACTTTGGAGATGATGTAGGACCTAGTGATGGATCTTGTGATGATGTTGGGGCATGTGAGGAGTCGTACACTTCTTACTCCGAACCTAGATTTGGTGTTAGGTATAACCCTTTTGTTCGCAAAACTTATGAGAGCTATGATGAGGGTACACGTGAGGAGTGTGAAGATCCATATTCTCCACCTTGTAGTACTTCTTATCAAAGTCGATATAGTGTGAATGGTTATACTAGCTCTAGTGGAGGTTGTCCAATGAGAAGAAGAGGGTATGCATCTCCAAAACTAAGGGGTACTCGTATGCCTTACAATGTTGAACCAAGAAGGAGTGTACACTCCGGAAAGGTGACCATGTGTGGGATACCGGGCTGCCACATTGAGCTAAATGATAGGTACCATGGAAACTACATCGTTCCATCCATGGTTGACTACTTGGGGTTGTTTCGTGAGCCTTTGCTTGTTCCATACTTCTTGGACGGGTTTAAGGTTACCGAGAGGGTCAAGGTTGTCTTCTCCCAATTTGAATACCATGAGGAGGTGTGGTGCGATATTCTTCCATTGCCATACGGTCATGTATGCTTAGGTGCCGATTGGTTTGCACAACATAGAGTTCCAAACGTGCAACATTGGCCAAATATTGTAAGAGATCAATGGGGGAATCGCCTCATGACTTACTTGCTGCCCAAGCCACGAAGAGAAATGCCTACCTACTCCAATTCGAATTATTATGAGAAACAAAGGATTGAGAGGAGTAAGGGAGTGAAAGGTGGTAATCCGAGAGTGGAAAAAGGAGAGGTAGTGTGGAGCGAAGTGAGGGGATTACCACCAAGCCATTCTAACATTGGTTGTCCTTCTATTTCTAAGGACATTTGTGTAGGTACCAACATGGCAAGCAAAGAAGAACAATGCCAAAAGGAAGTTGCTGCCCAAGCTTTTGGAGGGCCTTCACACCATGACAAAGAAGAATCTACTCAAGGACTTCAAGGTAAAATGGCTAACTCTTACACTTTTGTACATGTGAATGATAATTGTGCGGCTAGTAGCCCATTGAGTGTGAGTTGTAGCTTACCTATATGTGAGTCTATTGTTTCTTTGCCACTTGATGATGATGTACATATTGTGAGTGTGGATACACTAGTTGATCCTATTGATAACGAAATTGACTCCGCTTGTGAGATCAATTTATGTCCACCTAGTGTTGAAGCCTATGTGTTGAAGGGAAGTACATCGTCTTGTGTAATGGGTGTTGATCAACTTGTTCGTGAAAACTATCCACCACTTGAGTATGTGTGTGATGTGCTTAATAGGACTCAAGTGAGTGAAATATTTGAAAATGTTGGTCAACAAGGTGAGAATGAACCCGAGAGCTCTTCTTGGGGTAATATTGTGTTTGAAACATCCTTGAAACTTGATATTGATTATTTAGAGAGTGAGGAGCTTGCTTGTTCCAAATCTGTCCGTGAGGTAGATCACACTCTTTTTAGGTATAATGTCTTGTTTGAAGATGATTTAAACACTCCTAATGAACCTAGTGGTGAAAATGATGGTATAGCTTGCCTTGGAAGCTATAGCCTATATGCTAACCCACTATGGTGTGACAACATTCTTCCTAAAGAGGGAAAACTCGTCTTGGAAGATGAGAGTACTCCTAAGGGTAAGGAATGTGTAGTTGCGGAAGCTACTTCTTCTTCTACTTTGTGTGATTTCATTGTTGAGAGTACTCATGGTGTTTATTGGGAAACTAGTAGTGAGTACACACATGAGAGCACCTTAGTAGAAGTCGATTTGAGTGATACGTTTCTCTACTCTCTATTTTCTTTGGATGATATGTATGTTATTATAAAGATTATGTCTTTTAGTTTGGGTGTAGACCACGGGAAAGGGAAGTGTTGTCGAGACCCGTGTCTATGGCCACTTTTCCCATTTGACCCCGGTGCCAAATTTAGACATGGTGATGTTGGTGCACCAAACTTGTTGCTTGGTCTATATGACAAGCAAAGTGTTACTCTTGATGTACCCTATAACCAAACCCTTTGTACATCTTTTATTGAGTTTTAATATTCCTTTTAAAGGATTCTTGGTTATATTGCAAATATGTGCAACCTTGGCATGTTGAGATGATTTGTTATGCTAACCCTAACCCTCATGCCATGAGGAGTTTGCATTTGTGTGTCCTCTTTTCAGTTTTGCAAGGTTTGGATTCGAGGTCGAATCCTTTTCAAGAAGAGGAGGATGATATAAGAATAATGATCGCCTTAGCTTTTGACGACATCATTCGAAGTCACAATGTGAAGAATCAAGCTTTGGTCACATGGAGGGCATGGGATCATACTTGGAGGGGATGTTTTTAGCCTACCATTGACCAAACCCAAGTGTGGAAGATTGATTGGAGCCTTGAAGACTTAAGGACTCTCGAATTTGGACCACCTTTGTTGGTTCACGGTTTTGGTGCCTTTACTAAGGGCATTTCGGTCACTTAGCCTAAGGGGCATTTTGGACAATTCACATTGTCTTCCAACACACCAAGGCCGCCCCTCTCATTAAGGGTAATATTGTCTTTTTGTCTTCTTTTGTAATACACTATAAATAGGCCCCTTAGTCTTATTTTCACTTAGTTTTTAGTTGATGAAAAAATGAGATTTTGAGACTCTTAAAATCCTCTCTCTTGAGAGAAGACCAACTTAGTGTAATTCTAGTATAGGGCTTGGAAAAGCTAACATTGTTCTTTGCTTGGAAACGGTAGATCTTGAGGCGAGTTCGTTCCCTTGGTGGTCACCGTAAGAGTGTGGTTTTGATTGTTACATTCATTAGGGGTTTTTGAGTTTAATATACTCTTTAGTTCTTAATCTTGTAATAATCTTGGTCTCACTATCTATCTTTATTTTTCTTGCAATCGTGTATGTGTTGTTGTAGTGGACTGTTTTGGGCCTTCGTTGGATCCGAAACTTGTATTGTTGTTGTACATCTTGTTCATCACGTTTTGTAGCTGTTTTGGTGTTGAAATACACCCTTGTATCTTGTATTCTTGTTTTTGGTAGCGAATCCGAGAGTGGTCTCCATCTTGGTCCTCAAATCCTTAAGATTAAGTGGACTGTTTTGGAGTTGTTTCGTGCTTCCCTTGTATTTCTTGTATCAGTGTCTTTCAAGACTAACACATAATACACCCTTTTCCTTCAACTTTTTAGATTTAACATTCACTTTTATCTTCAACAATATATGAAGGTGGTGATGAACATCAAGAACAACAACAACAACACCAAGAACTACAACAATAATCTCCAAGAACACCAACAATTTTCACACGGCCACTCCCAAATTCCACAATAACAATATCTCCAACACTTGGCCAAGACAACTACACCTTCAACAAAACGGTTCTCGATCCACCAATTAACAACAATATCACGTGGCCAAGCTTATAACAACAACAAGATGAAAGCCACAAGGCCAACTCCAAGATAATAATGTTTTCACACGGCCAAGATTACAAAACCAACAACGGCCAAGTCTCTTTGGTGTTGCATTTTTTTTTTCTTTTAACAAGAGATGAAGGTTGTGAAGAACTTCAAGAACAACAACAATACTCTTTTCAAGATCTACAACAACACCACAACACAAGGCCTTCAACTCGGTCAAGGCTCTACAACAACATCCAATCGGCCACACTTTGTCACAACAACAATATTAACAATTCAAGCTCAAGTTTAGATCTAGACTCAAAGTGTTAGTGGACAAGAAAACTAACACTAGAAACAACAAAACAAACAAGAACACTACTAAATTTAGTCACACAACAAACAAATCTCGACCAAGACACAACAAGAACACAATTTTGGCCAAGAACACAAACACGGACAGATTGCTATTTTTCTAGAAATTTCGGTTTTTAACACTTTTTTTTTTTTAATTTTCTAACAAGCAAGCCCAAGATTGATCTTGTAGGAACAAGATCAAGCCATGCTTTGATACCAAATGATACGAAATCGACAAGGGGAGCACGAAACAACCACCAAATCAGTCCACTAATCTTAAGGATTCGAGGACCAAGATGGAGACCTCACTCGGATTCGCTACCAACAACAAGAATACAAGATACAAGAGTATATTTTAACACCAAAACAGTACCAAAACGTGATGAACAAGATGAACAACAATAATACAAGTTTCGGATTCAACGAAGACCCCAAAACAGTCCACTACACAACACATACACGATTTGCAAGAAAATAAAGATAGATAGTGAGACCAAGATTATTACAAGATTAAGAACCAAGTGTATTTCAACACTAACCCCTAATGAATGTAACAATCAAAACCACACTCTTACGGTGACCACCAAGGGAATGAACTCGCCTCAAGATCTACCGTTTCCAAGCAAAGATCAATATTGGCTTTTCCAAGCCCTATGCTAAGGGTGACTTTTTCAAGTCCTACAACTAATGGTGTTACACTCTCAAAAGAGAGAAAATATTTCTTTCAATTTTTCATCATTCAAAAACTAGTGAAAATAAGACTAAGGGGGCCTATTTATAATACATTGCAAATGAAGATAACAAGACCACTTTGCCCTTAATGAGAGGGGCGGCCATGGTGTGTAAATACACCATGTGTATTGTCCAAAATACCCTTAATTAAGGTCCAAAACCGTGAGTCCTCAACCTTAAATTCTCCAAGCAATCTTCCACACGCGAGATTGCTTTAAGTTATGCTCAAAACGGGTCCTCCATGCATGTTCTTGTTTTCTCGAGGTGACCAAGTCTTGAGTCTCTATGTGTTGGCCTCCAAAAATGTCATCAAAAGATAAGATGGCCATTTGTCCTGTATCATATATGGTAAATTAGTATTAGCAACCAACTAACACATTTAGGATACTTACTTCACCCAAAACAGTAACCGGGCAGTAAGCCATTAATATATCAATCAAGGGTGTTATTTTAACCCTTTTCTCCTCCAATTACACCCACATACCATACAGATTCTTATAAGATTTATCGAAACCACCTTGTCTTCATTACACATTCCAAACAATACTCAAAACAGATTGGGCAGTAAACAAATGCAATAATTGGTTTGGTGGTGTACCACCACACCTTTCTTCTCTATTTCATTACAAACTAATCATACCTTTCTCCAACATCAACCTAGCATCCCATAACCTGTACATACAAAATAGTCAACAAAACAGCCTCAAATCCCTTTTATTGTAGCAATCAATTATTGAACTCATCATCTCTTGAGTTCTCAATAACAACACATTCATAATTCTCTTTCAAATTCACATACAAGCAGAACAAAATGGAGCAGTCACCTTACCTCAATTCTGCAACTTATTCTTTTAATTCGAACTCCTCAAAACTTCAACTTTCACTTTCCTTCACACTTTAAACCAAAGAAGAAAAGAGATCTCTTAATAACGAAGAAAAAGTGGGCAAGTAGCTTGTTCTATATTCTTCCATGTATTTATAATTAGGCACCTATAGCATGTTTTCCTAATCTTCCATGAGATAATTAAGTTTAACCGTAAGTGTTTTCACTTACCTTGGGCTGCAAAGGTGAGGGTTTCTTCAAGAACCCTAGAAGGAATTTTAGGGCTGCTCCTTGTTGTTTTAGAGAGAGTAGAGAGATTTTGTGATATATACTCTTTTTTGTGACTTAGAAATGAAGTAAAATGACCAGCAACTTGGCCTTATAAAGGCCCTATTTTTTCCACCTCCTTAGCTGCATTTTGGACTTTAAAATTGGTCAAATTGGTCCAAGTAGGTGATGCACCTACTTAAGGGTTCAAGCTGCTCAAATTTTCAAAGTAGGTGATGCACCTACTTACTTAAATTCTTATTTTGGGCTCAATTAACTTGGGCCTTTGGCAGATTTGTGTGTTGGGCCATTTATCCAATTTCTTCCTCTTTTATTCAATTTGGACCCAAATGACAAGATTAGTATAGGCCCAAATTTGGTCCATAGCCATGCGTCCATTAATTTGGTCCAAAAAGCTTAAGTAGGTGACTCACCTACTAGCTTAATTAAGTCAAGAAAGCACCTCAATATTTTATTCTATTTCCATCTCCTAACCCCTTTAATCTACCCTTCAACTCATACACACTTGGTCACTTTAAACTTTAGATTCAAATACTGATACGGGACAAACAAGAGAAGGCTCAAAAACTACTCAAAACATTCCACAAATCAACTAACCTCGAGGACCCCTTTGAGAGAAAATTTCGGCCAACAATAACAACACAAGGATTACAAGATACAAGGTGTATTTTAACACCAAAACAGCAACAATGACACAAGATGAAACAAGTCACGAATTCAACACAAACACAAGGGAAATTGCATAGAAAATAAAGATAGATAGTGAGACCAAGATTATTACAAGATTAAGAACCAAGTGTATTTCAACACTAACCCCTAATGAATGTAACAACCAAAACCACACTCTTACGGTGACCACCAAGGGAATGAACGCACCTCAAGACCTACCGTTTCCAAGCAAAGATCAATATTGGCTTTTCCAAGCCCTATGCTAAGGATGGATTTTCCAAGCCCTACAACTAAGGGTGTTACACTCTCAAAAGACAGAAAATATATCTTTCAATTCTTCATCATTCAAAAATCTAGTGAAAATAAGACTAAGGGGGCCTATTTATAATATATTACTGATACGAAATCAAACCAACAACACCAAGAGCTTTAAGTAGGCTCGGATTTCAGTCCAACAACACAAGAACAACAAGTTTAAGTTTCGGTTTTTCAGTCCAACAACACAAGAACAACAAGATAGATAACAATGCTAGTGAATCGAAAAGAGCCCCACACGGCTTCACTAGACTTTAAGATAACAAAATCAACAACAACAACAAGATAAAGAAAGATAGATAACTTGACATATAACATTCAAGAAACTAAGAACCCTACATCAAGAGAGGACCCTAAGTCTAATGAATATAAACACCAAGTTCTTACGAGGACCAAGAGGCACTCAACGACCTCAAAACCCTTGTTTCTAGCCAAAGAGACAACACAAGTATCCCTCTACTTGTGAGATAATAGGGGCGGCTTCTAGGAGTGGAAGCGAGAGAGAAATGTTTAGTGTTTTTAGGTTACAAAATCAGCATTCAAAAACTAAGGAATAACTCTCCAACATGTTCTATTTATACTACAAACAAAAGGGGTAAAATGACCCATCCGCCCTTGCTTCTTGTGCCAACCTTGAAGAGTAGTTTATTACACATTAAGACCTCTCTTCACACATAAAAACGTTTAGGTCCTTGGTTGGTTCAATCACCAACTCACACACGGCCATTTGCATGAACAAAGCTTGGAGTTCTTGTAATTCCCGAGCTTGGCTTCGTGTGAAAGGCCGTGTACCTGTGGAGGCTTCCCCAACCGTATCATCCTCTCCATCTTGAGAGGAATTTGACCTCAAATTCAGCATTTGGTCATCTTCAACCGCATCCACGAGGGAGAGATCACCAACATTGAAAGTGTTGTGCACTTGATATTCCGGTGGAAGGTCAATCTTGTAGGCGTTGTCATTGATTCTCTCAAGTACTTGGAAAGGACCATCACCCCTTGGCAGCAATTTGGACTTCCTTTGAGCTGGAAACCGATCCTTTCGAAGATGCACCCACACCCAATCTCCGGGTTCAAGCACAAGCCTTCTTCTCCCTTTGTTTACCCTTTTTGCAACCTCTTGGTTCTTCTTTTCAAGCTTGATCCGCACCGTCTCATGCATTTTCTTCATTGCCTCGGCTCTTTTATTTCCATCTAAGCTGGTCATGAGATCACTAGACAAAGGAGTGAGATCTAAAGGGGTAAGGGGATTCAGGCCGTAAACACATTCAAAGGGAGTTATTCCCGTGCTCGAATGTATTACCCAGTTGTATGCAAATTCCACCAAGGGTAGGTGATCTTCCCATGAAGTCAGTTTACCTTTAACCATAGAATGTAGCATAGACCCTAAGGTTCTATTTACTACCTCCGTTTGGCCATCGGTTTGTGGGTGGCAAGACGTGGAGAAAAGTAACTTCGTTCCAAGCCTACCCCACATGGACTTCCAAAAGAGACTTAGGAACTTGGAGTCCCTATCGCTCACAATAGTCCTTGGTACCCCGTGAAGCTTTACAACATGTTCAACAAATAATGAAGCTACACTACGAGCATCCTCGGTTTTAGCACATGGAATAAAATGAGCCATTTTAGAGAATCTATCAACAATAACAAAAATGCTATCTCGGCCCTTTCTAGTCCTTGGCAGCCCCAAAACAAAATCCATCGAAATGTCCAACCAAGGTCTAAGGGGAGTAGGGAGTGGGGTGTATAATCCTTGAGGTAGGAGACGAGATTTCGCACTCCGGCAGGCCACGCATTGACTACAAATTTTAGTGACGTCTTTGCGCATTTTGGGCCAATAGAAGTTCTCCTCTAAGATTCCGAAGGTCTTGTCTACCCCAAAGTGCCCCATGAGGCCTCCGTCATGGGCCTCCCTCACAAATAATTCCCTCCAAGAAATAGAAGGAACACACAACCTCCTCCCTTTGAACAAATACCCATCGAACCGAGAGTAGGAGAATGGTCATTCTTCTTAAGCCAACGGTCCCTTCCCCACTCTTCACATTCCCTAAAAATAGGAGCAAAGGTAGGATCCTCGGGATACAACAACCGCAAGCTCTCAAAACCCATCAATTTCGAAGACAAGGTAGCAACAAGCACATGCTTCCTAGACAAGGCATCGGCAGCAACATTTTCCTTTCCTCTTTTGTAATCAATTACATAAGGGAAAGTCTCGATGAACTCAATCCACTTAGCATGACGCCTATTCAACTTGTCTTGGCTCTTAAGGTGTTTCAACGACTCATGATCCGTTCGTATCACAAACTCCTTAGGCCACAAATAATGTTGCCAATTTCCCAAAGCTCTAACAAGGGCGTACAACTCCAAATCATAAGTTGAGTAATTAAGAGTTGCCCCTTTGAGCTTTTCACTGAAATAAGCAACGGGCTTACCTTCTTGCATCAAAATAGCCCCGATGCCAACCTTACTAGCATCACACTCTACTTCAAACATCTTATCAAAATCGGGCAATTGCAATAAAGGCGCCGAGATGAGCGTAGCTTTCAAGGCCTCAAAAGCCCTAGCCTGCTCATCACCCCATTTAAAGGGTCCGTCCTTTCTAATTACCTCGGTCAAGGGGGCTGCTATGGAACTAAATCCTTTGACAAACCTCCTATAAAAGCTTGCCAACCCGTGGAAACTTCGGATTTCTCCAATAGTTTTAGGGGTCGGCCAACTTCGAATAGAGTCTATCTTGGAATCGTCCACTTCCACACCCCTTGAGCTCACGACAAAACCCAAGAATATAACCTTATCAACACCAAAAGAACACTTCTCCATGTTGGCATACAGCTTCTCCTTTCGGAGCACATCAAACACACATCTCAAATGCATTACATGATCATCAATAGATTTACTATACACCAACACATCATCAAAGTAAACCACCACAAACTTTCCAATATAAGGCTTCATTACATGATTCATTAGCCTCATAAAGGTGCTAGGAGCATTGGTAAGGCCGAAGGGCATGACCAGCCACTCATATAGACCGAATTTGGTCTTGAATGCGGTCTTCCACTCATCACCGGGTTGCATGCGAATTTGGTGATAGCCACTCCTAAGGTCCACTTTAGAAAACAAACAAGATCCGTGGAGCTCATCTAATATATCATCTAGTCTAGGGATTGGATGACGATACCTTATAGTGATTTTGTTGATGGCTCTACAATCGACGCACATGCGCCAAGTTCCGTCCTTCTTCGGTACCAAAAGCACCGGAACAGCACATGGACTCATGCTTTCCTTGATGTATCCCTTGTTGAGAAGCTCCTCAACTTGTCTTTCAAGCTCCTTAGTGTCCATGGGATTGCTCCTATAGGCCGGTTTGTTTGGAAGTTGTGAACCCGGCACCAAATCAATTTGGTGCTCAATTCCCCGAAGTGGGGGCAACCCTTGCGGAAGTTCTTGAGGAAATACATCTTCATACTCCTGCAACACACAAGAAATCAAAGGGGAAATGGAAGAATTAGTGGGGTCAGTATTAAAACAATGGGTCAAAAGTAACATCGGCTTGTTTTTATCATGGTCCACGAAGAGTTCTTTCCTCCTAGCCAACTTCACTACGTTTTCCATCTCCCTTGTCGTTGGGACAGCCTCGGATGTCCCTACTTCCTCACCTACGGCATCCCCCCCTTTTTCTCCCTTTCCGGATTCCTTCCCCTTTCCCTTCAACTCTCTCATCTTTTGATGCCACTCATTTACTTGGGAGGGTGAAAGAGGATGAAGTGTAACCTTTCGGCCATCCTTCTCAAGCGTATACCGGTTGGACCTCCCATCGTGTTTAGTAGACCTATCATATTGCCATGGTCTACCTAACAACAAGTGACATGCTTGCATTGGGATTACGTCACAAAGCACTTCATCGTGGTAGTTTCCCACCTTAAACCGAATCACACATTGCCTTGTGACCTTTAATTCACCACAATCGTTCAACCATTGTAGCTTGTAAGGACTAGTGTGTAGTGTAGTTGGTAGCTTCAAGAAATTTACCATAGCATGGCTCGCAACATTTGTACAACTACCACTATCAATCACCAAGGTGCACACACTCCCCTTTACAAGACACTTAGTATGGAATAGATTTTCCCTTTGACTCGGGTCATCTATCACCTTACTAATCATGACACGTCTAACCACAAAGTTTGGAACCACACACTCCCCTTCTTGTGGATAGACATCTTCACTACCATCTACTTCATCATCATTCGACCCATTTTCAGCTCCCTCTCCATCTTGAGGCTCGGCCTCATCCTCCCCCTTTCGGAAACCACCTCCTCACCAAGGTAGTACACTTTCCCTTCTCGTAGGATCACATTGCGCCGGTTCGGACATTCATTGGCCTTATGCCTCCAACCTTGGCACTTGAAGCATTGGAACCCCTTTGGGTTGGGATATTTGTGAGCCTCCGGTTTCGGAGGGAATTTAGGGACTGTTTTGGACTCGGGCAGCTTCGTAGGGGCGGGTTGGTCCTTGTTTTTGGGCTAACCCGAGGGGGTTTGTACCCTTGCCTTGAAGGATGATCTCTCCTTAAGTTCCCTTTCAATCTCAAGGGCCGCTTGGAATATACCGTCAATGGTTTCAAACCGGTGAAGGGTCAAATGAGTGGAGATCTCTTTGTTCAACCCACACTTGAACCGGATGATGTCGTGACTGATTTGCTCCCCACGATGATAAAGTTTCAATATGAGTTGTTGGAACTCGTCAAAATAGGCCATCACACTCTTGCCTCCTTGCCGCAAGCCATATAATCTAGCAAGCAACTCATGACGATATCTCTCGGGAAGGTATCGTTGTCTCATCAAATACCTCAACCGATACCAAGGTGGTGGATGCCCATCAACTAATTCATTACCAAATCGTTTAACATACTCCCACCAAGTGTTAGCATAGCCCTCGAGGTGAGCTATAGCGTAGCAACTCTTCTTTTCTTCCGAGATGTCATTAACTTGGAAAACTTTGTCACAAGCCGATTCCCAAGTTAAGTAGGTCTCGGGGTCACTTTCACCCTTAAAGATGGGTAGGCTCAACTTGATGGTGTTGATGCCTACGTCTCTCTCTTGGTGTCGGTTTCCCCTATCTCCATACCCCCGGTATCTCTTAGGTTCTCCTCGACCCCCTCTTAACTCCTCCTCCCTCATATAAGCATCATCAAAGGCTCCATCTCCTTCATACTCCTCTCTACCGTATCCTTCAAAGTGGGCTGGTCGGCCTTGGCCGTTTTGATTCGGAGGATTTAGAATTTGCGGTCTTTGGGTTAATGGAGCTTGGAATGGAGGGTTCGGATTTAGTGGAGGTACTTGGCATCCAAATCCCTCTTGTGGAATTGGAGGGGCTTGGAAATGTAGTGGTCTAGTGGGGTCTCGGTTTGGAGGAAAATAGGTAGTTTGGCTTGCGGTATTTAGTGGAGCTTGGGGTGCATTTAGCATTTGGTGGACTGTTTCGGGGGTGATGGTTGCGGAGGAGGTCCTATCATGACCATTGGTAGATACATGTAGAGGAGTAGAAGGACGAGAGTTCCTTTGACTCTCCACTTGTTCTAATTTCCCACTAATAGTCGACACTTCCCCCTTTATTGCTGCCAAGTCCCCTCTCACGGCCCCAAATTCCGAATTCAACCTTTCAAGTGTCCGGGTAACGGCCTCAAGAGTGACCCTCATAGAATCAAGGGCATTAGTATCCACATTATGAGACGTAGCTCCTTCCATTGTCAAGGTATTATCCGCTTTAGTTCACCACAAGTTCGTGTTCCACAAGTGTTGTATAATTGGCTTGTAACCGTGAAATTTTTAAGGTATGAGTAAGCTCTTATCCGGAATGGATTCTTGTTTGAAGACTCAAAGAATTCTTGCCGGACTAGAGTCAAAAATCAGCAATTCATTCAAACGAATAAAAGCACTCAAATAATCGTTGACACGAATAAACGGTTCAAGGAACTAGTTGACAACCTAGTAGGAATGTACTAGTTTGTTAATTAGTTCTAGGACAAAGTAAGGGAAACCAAGGATCAACAATTAGCAACCAAAGAATATCCTAATTGAGCTTATAGTGACGTGGCAGCATGCAATGGTTCCACACGTTCTTCTTCTCTTCTTTTTTTTTGTGTTAATATTCACACAACTTGTTATAGTTTGCAAAGTGTTTTGGTGGGAAAAATAAAATCTTGTAGTATTTCACCCTTTTCAAACTCAAGAAAGTGAGGTTTGGTTGACTAATCCCACAAAACAAGGCTCCTTGAATTAGGGAAAAGTGATTGACAAGACTAGAAGGTGATGGGTGCAAGTCTTTCACAACAACTTTATAGCTTGTCTTACAACTTGAGCACACAACAAGATGAACAAGATGAACAAGTTCAAAAGATGAACACCTCAACAAACTTCATCAACTTCTTTAGCACATAAACACACAACCACCGATTTTTCTTTTGGTTATCAACAACATACAACTTTCGGCCACTTCAAGTCACTACACAATGTTCAAGTTTTCAAGCTCAACTTTTGGATCTAGACACCTTAGTGTTGGTGAGAAAGAAACCAACACTAGAAACTCACTAAACAAGCAAAATAACACCTAGATCTAAACATACAACATCATTCTTGGTTTCAACTTTTAATGGACAGATTTTCAGAATTTCTTTTTGGTGTTATTTGTTTAAGCCGTGAACTAGCCCAAGATGGGTTATGTTGGAACACAACCGGTCTCGCTTTGATACCAAATGATACGAAATCAAACCAACAACACCAAGAGCTTCAAGTAGGCTCGGATTTCAGTCCAACAACACAAGAACAACAAGTTTAAGTTTCGGTTTTTCAGTCCAACAACACAAGAACAACAAGATAGATAACAATGCTAGTGAATCGAAAAGAGCCCCACACGGCTTCACTAGACTTTAAGATAACAAAATCAACAACAACAACAAGATAAAGAAAGATAGATAACTTGACATATAACATTCAAGAAACTAAGAACCCTAACATCAAGAGAGGACCCTAAGTCTAATGAATATAAACACCAAGTTCTTACGAGGACCAAGAGGCACTCAACGACCTCAAAACCCTTGTTTCTAGCCAAAGAGACAACACAAGTATCCCTCTACTTGTGAGATAATAGGGGCGGCTTCTAGGAGTGGAAGAGAGAGAGAAATGTTTAGTGTTTTTAGGTTACAAAATCAGCATTCAAAAACTAAGGAATAACTCTCCAACATGTTCTATTTATACTACAAACAAAAGGGGTAAAATGACCCATCCGCCCTTGCTTCTTGTGCCAACCTTGAAGAGTAGTTTATTACACATTAAGACCTCTCTTCACACATAAAAACGTTTAGGTCCTTGGTTGGTTCAATCACCAACTCACACACGGCCATTTGCATGAACAAAGCTTGGAGTTCTTGTAATTCCCGAGCTTGGCTTCGTGTGAAAGGCCGTGTACCTGTGGAGGCTGCCCCAACCGTATCAATTACAAATGAAGATAAAAATACCACTTTCCCCTTAATGAGAGGGGAGGCCATGGTGTCTAAATACACCATATGTAATGTCCAAAATGCCCTTAATTAAGGTCCAAAACCGTGAGTCCTCAATCTTAAATGCTTCAAGCAATCTTCCACACACCAGATTGCTTTAAGTTATGCTCAAAACGGGTCCTCCATACATGTTCTTGTATTCTCGAGGTGACCAAGTCTTGAGCCTCTATATGTTGGCCTCCAAAGATGTCATCAAAAGATAAGATGGCCATTTGTCCCGTATCATCCTCCCCTTCTTGAAAAGGATTCGACCTCGAATCCAAACCTTGCAAAACCAAAAAGAGGACAAACAAATACAAACTCCTCATGGCATGAGGGTTAGGGTTAGCATAACAAATCATCTCAACATGCCAAGGTTGCACATATTTGCAATATAACCAAGAATCCTTTGAAAGGAATATTAAAAACTCAATAAAAGATGTACAAAAGATTTGGTTATAAGATACATCAAGAGTGACACTTTGCTTGTCATGTAGACCAAGCAACAAGTTTGGTGCACCAACATCACCATTTCTAAATTTGGCACCGGGGTCAAATGGGAAAACTGGCCATAGACACAGGTCTCGACAACACTTCCCTTTCCCATGGTCTACACCCAAACTAAATGACATAATCTCTACAATAACATACATATCATCCAAAGCAAATAGAGAGTAGAGAAAGGTTCTCAAATCGACTTCCACTAAGGTGCTCTCATGTGTGTACTCACTACTAGTTTCCCAATAATAACCATGAGTACTCTCAACAATGAAATCACACAAAGTAGAAGAAGAAGTAGCTTCCGCAACTACACATTCCTTACCCTTAAGAGTACTCTCATCTTCCAAGAAGAGATTTCCCTCTTTAGGAGGAATGCTGTCACACCATAGTGGGTTAGATATAGTCTATAGCTTCCAAGACAAGCTATACCATTATTTTCACCACTAAATTCATTAGGTTTGTTTAAATCATCTTCAAACAAGACATTATACCTAAAAAGAGTGTGATCTACCTCACGGAAAGATTTGGAACAAGCAAGTTCCTCACTCTCTAAATGATCAATATCAAGTTTCAAGGATGTTTCAAACACAATATTACCCCAAGAAGAGCTCTCGGGTTCATTCTCACTTTGTTGACCAACATTTTCAAATATTTCACTCACTTGAGTCCTATTAAGCACATCACACACATACTCAAGTGGTGGACAGTTTTCACAAACAAGTTGATCAACACCCATTACACAAGACGATGTACTTCCATTCAACATATAGGCTTCAACACTAGGTGGACATAAATTGATCTCTCAAGAGGAGTCAATTTTGTCATCAATAGGATCAACTAGTGTATCAAAACTCACAATATGTACATCATCATCAAGTGGCAAAGAAATAATAGACTCACAAAAGGCAAAGAATTATTAAACTCACAAGTAAGTAAGCTACAACTCACACTCAATGGGCTACTAGCCACACAATTATCATTCACATGTACAAAAGTGTAAGAGTTAGCCATTTTACCTTGAAGTCCTTGAGTAGATTCTTCTTTGTCATGGTGTGAAGGTCCTCCAAAAGCTTGGGCAGCAACTTCCTTTTGGCATTGTTCTTCTTCGCTTTCCATGTACCACCTACACAAATGTCCTTAAAAATAGAAGGACAACCAATGTTAGCATGGTTTGGTGGTAATCCCCTCACTTTGTGATACGGGACAAACAAGAGAACACAAAACAACTCCGAAAAAGTCTACTAATCTTAAGGATTTTAGGACTAAGATGGAAACCACTCTCGGATTCACTACAACAACAAGAAGAATGAAATATAAGGGTGTGTTTCAACCCCAAAAAAGTAGCAACACAACAAGAACAAGATGAACAAAATGGTTACAAAATTCGGATTCAACAAGCCACAAAAACAATCCACTATGAATCTACAAAGTGCAATAAGATAAAGGTAGGTAGATAGACCAAATGAGGGAATAATATTAACAACCCAAGACTTGTTACACTTTTGGACCTTTAATACTACTCACAACACAAACCTATCTCTTACGTTGGTACAAGAGTGACCTTGATCTCCCAAGCATCCAACGTTTCCAAGCTTGAATCCAACACGAGTGATTCCACACTTAAGTTGATTTCCCTAGTTACAAGTTTTAGATTTGTGGTCTTCTCTCCATAGAGATGAAATGTTTCTAAGTGAAGCAACATCCATAATCAGCAAAGTCTAATGAATGAAACCCTAAAAGGTTCTATTTATAGATATTACAAAAATAGTGTGAAATGTCCATAATAGCCCTTCAAGAGTGGGCTGCCCCTTTAGTGTTTGTAGTGGGCCATTTTTGGTGTGTATTTGGTCCCTTAATTACGCTTCTCTTGCACACACACTTGGACGACTTCAATACACACCCACAAGAGTCCATCTACGTGGATCACACTCATATTATCCTCCCCTTCTTGAAAAGGATTCGACCTCAAATCTATGCCTTGCAAAATCAAAAGAGAAGACAAACAAGCACACTTCCTCATGGCATGAAGGTTAGGATTAGCAAAAATAAACAATAATGGTATGCAATAAAAAGAAACCGAGGACCCTTTGCGTTCAAGTCTCAGCCAACAACAAATCTTGGCATGCCAAGGTGGTTAATATTTGACATATTACCAAGAGTTCTTAGTGTTAAACATTATGAAGCCATTGACAAATTCACCAAGGACTTGTCTATGATAAGCACCCAAAAGAAATGCACCTAAGCCGAGAGCAAATATTCTCCATCCTAAGATGTCACCGGGATCAAATGGGAAGAGTGGCCATAGACACGGGTCTAACAACACACCCATTTCCAGTAGTCTTTACCACAACCACATGTCCTACTCTCTACATTGGCATACATATCATAAGTAAAGAGAGAGTAGAGAAAGATGGCACTCAATTCTACTTCTACTTCTACTATGGTGTCCTAAAAAAAGCCACACAAAGTAGAAGAAGAAGTAGCTTCCGCAACTACACATTCCTTACCCTTAAGAGTGCTCTCATCTTCCAAGAAGAGATTTCCATCTTTAGGAGGAATGTTTTCACACCATAGTGGGTTAGCATATATGCTATAGCTTCCAAGGCAAGCTATACCATCATTTTCACCACTAGGTCTATTAGGAGTGTTTAAACTATCTTCAAACAAGACATTGTACCTAAAGAGTGAATGATCTAACCCGCGGATAGATTTGGAACGTTCACTCTCTAAGGAATCATTATCAAGTTCCAAAGATATGTCAAGCACACGATTAACCCTATGAGCCAAGCAAACATTAGACTCCTTACAACAACATAGGCTCACGGGTTCACTCCTTTTTTCTTGACCAACATTTTCAAATTCTTCACTCACTTGAGACTCATTAATCACATCACATATATCCTCAAGTGGTGGGCAAGTTTTACTCACAAGTTGGGCAGCAACTTCCTTCGGGATGCTCTCAACGCAAGGTGCTTGGACAATTGGATTTTGAGGGTAGAGTTTGGGTAGCAATTGGCGTATAATTTCAATGTGCCATTTCATATCTTCAATATTATCATTGATACGATCACATGTGGCATTGAAATTATCGGAAGCCATTGTACCTAACAAAAGACACAACAAACAAAGAAAACAAACAAACTTGTTAGCTCAAAAATGTTTCACCACACTCTCACTCTCGATTTTTACCTCACACTTAGTTTCACAAGTGTTGAAAGCTGGCTTGTACTTCGTGAGTGATTGAGGTCGAGTCTACTCTTATCCCGGAATGGATTTTTGTTTGACACTCAAACGAAATCTTGTAGGACTTGAGTCAAGAACTAACAATGAATTCAAAAAGATAAAAGTACACAACAAACGTAAACACGAACAAATGGACACAAAACTAACTTACAAGCTAGTAGGAGATTACTAGGTTGTCAATTAGTGTTCGAACCAACAAACAAACTAAGAGACAATAAAAATAAAACTAAGAAATCTCAAATTTGAGCCAAAATTTGATGCTTGAACAGTAACTTAATGATGTGGCAGCCACGCATTGGTCTCGGTCCCACACAACTTTTGTTGTCCAATTTCAAGTCTTGGTCAATTTTTCAATTTGGACTTTTGTGGAATTTGTTTAAGGAGGGAAATTCAAACAAGTCTTGGAGCCCTTTTCAATTTCAAGTTTTCAAGACTTGACTTTATTGTACCTTTCCTTAAAACATGGATCCTTAAATCATGGAAAAGTGTTGGAAAGTTGTTGAGACTTGATTGATAGGTCTTTTTGTTGGTTGTAGTGTCTTTCAAGACTAACAAATAATACACCCTTTTCCTTCAACTCTTTAGATTTAACATTCACTTTATCTTCAATAATATATGAAGGTGGTGATGAACATCAAGAACAACAACAAAAACACCAAGAACTACAACAATAATCTCCAAGAACACCAACAATTTTCACACGGCCACTCCCAAATTCCACAATAACAATATCTCCAACACTTGGCCAAGACAACTACACCTTCAACAAAATGGTTCTCAATCCACCAATTAACAACAATATCACGTGGCCAAGCTTATAAAAACAACAAGATGAAAGCCACAAGGCCAAAACAGTCCACCACAACAATGTTCAACAACAAATCGGCCAAGTCCAAGTTCACGTAAACAACACCAACAATGTAAGCTCAAACTTAGATTTAGACTAAAGAGTGTTAGAGATGAATAAAACTAACACTAGAAGCAACCAAAAAAGTAAAAATCTCGGCCAAGACACAACAATAACACAATTTCGGCCAAGAACACAAAATGGACAGATTTGCTTCTTTTTGATTTTTCAGTTTTTAACACTTTTTTTTTTGAATTTTCTAACAACCAAGCCCAAGATTGATCTTGTAGGAAAAATATCAAACCATGATGTGACACCAAATGATACGGGAAAAACAAGAGAACACAAAACAACTCCAAAACAGTCCACTAATCATAAGGATTTGAGGACTAAGATGGAGACCACTCTCGGATTCACTACAACAACAAGAAGAATGAAATATAAGGGTGTGTTTCAACCCCAAAACAGTAGCAACACAACAAGAACAATATGAACAAAATGGTTACAAAATTCGGATTCAACAAGTCACAAAAATAGTCCACTATAAATCTACAAAGTGCAATAAGATAAAGATAGGTAGATAGACCAAATGAGGGAATAATATTAACAACCCAAGACTTGTTACACTTTTGGACCTTTAATACTACTCACAACACAAACCTATCTCTTACGTTGGTACAAGAGTGACCTCGATCTCCCAAGCATCCAACGTTTCCAAGCTTGAATCCAACACGAGTGATTCCACACTCAAGTTGATTTCCCTAGTTAAAAGTTTCAGATTTGTGGTCTTCTCTCCTTAGAGAGGAAATGTTTCTAAGTGTTATACAACATCCATATTCAGCAAAGTCTAATGAATGAAACCCTAAAAGGTTCTATTTATAGATATTACAAAAATAGTGTGAAATGTCCATAATAGCCCTTCAAGAGTGGGCTGCCCCTTTAGTGTTTGTAGTGGGCCATTTTTGGTGTGTATTTGGGCCCTTAATTACGCTTCTCTTGCACACACACTTGGACGACTTCAATACACACCCACAAGAGTCCATCAACATGGATCGCACTCGTATCACTTTGCTCTACACAACCTCTCCTTTTTCCACTCTCGGATTACCACCTTGCACCCCCTTACTCCTCTAAATCTTTTGTCTCTCATAATAATTCGGGTTGGAGTAGGTAGGCATTTCTCTTCGTGGCTTGGCAGTAAGTAAGTCATGAGGTGATTCTGATATGAGAAAGACAAGGGAAACACGAAACAACTCAAAACAGTCCAACACACCCTCCAAAACAGTCCACTAATCTTAAGGATTTGAGGACCAAGATGGAGACCACTCTTGGATTCACTACAACAACAACAATACGAGATAACAATGGTGTATTTGACACCCAAAACAGACACAAAATGTGAAGAACAAGATGACAACAAGAACATATATTTTTGGATTCAAAAAGGACCCAAAAATAGTCCACTACACAAGATAACAACAAGAAAAGTAATGGATAGATAATGAGGCCAATATTATGACAAGAATAAAAAACCAAGTGTATTTCATACACTAAACCCCTAATAAATGTAATAATAAAAATCACACTCTTACGGTGACCACAAAGGAAATGAACTCACCTCAAGATCTACCGTTTCCAAGCAAAGATCAATATTGGCTTTTCCAAGCCCTATGCTAAGGATGGGTTTTCCAAGCCCTACAACTAAGGGTGTTACACTCTCAAAAGACAGAAAATATGTCTTTTAATTCTTCATCATTCAAAAGCTGCCAAGAAATTAGCTAAAATGACCAATTTATAGTGAATTTACAAAAGAAGACAAAAAGACCACTTTGCCCTTAATGATAGGTGCGGCCATGGTGTGTAAATACACCATGTGAAATGTCCAAAATGCGCTTAATTAAGGTCCAAAATCGTGAGTCCTCAATCTTAAATTCTTCAAGCAATCTTCCGCACGCGAGATTGCTTTAAGTTATGCTCAAAATGGGTCCTCCATGCATGTTCTTGTATTCTCGAAGTGACCAAGTCTTGAGCCTCTATATGTTGCTCTCCAAAGATGTCATCAAAAGATAAGATGGACATTTGTCCCGTATCATCCTCTCCTTCTTGAAAAGGATTCAACCTCGAATCCAAACCTTGTAAAACCGAAGAGAGGACAAACAAATACAAACTCCTCATGGCATGAGGGTTAGCATAAAAAATTATCTCAACATGCCAAGGTTGCACACATTTGCAATATAACCAAGAATCCTTTGAAAGGAATATTAAAAACTCAATAAAAAATGTACAAAGGATTTGGTTATAGGATACATCAAGAGTGACACTTTGCTTGTCATGTAGACCAAGCAACAAGTTTGGTTCACCAACATCACCATTTCTAAAATTGGCACCGGGGTCAAATGGGAAAAGTGGCCATAGACACGGGTCTCGAGAACACTTCCCTTTCCCGTGGTCTACTCCCAAACTAAATTACATACTCTCTACAATAACATACATATCATCCAAAGCTAATAGAGAGTAGAGAAAGGTATCACTCAAATCGACTTCTACTAAGGTGCTCTCATGTGTGTACTCACTACTAGTTTCCCAATAATCACCATGAGTACTCTTAACAATGAAATCACATAAAGTAGAAGAAGAAGTAGCTTCTGCAACTACACATTCATTACCCTTAAGAGTACTCTCATCTTCGAAGAAGAGATTTCCCTCTTTAGGAGGAATGTTGTCACACCATAGTGGGTTAGCATATAGGCTAGCTTCCAAGGCAAGCTATATCATCATTTTCACCACTAGGTTCATTAGGAGTGTTTAAATTACCTTGAAACAAGACATTATATCTAAAAAGAGTGTGATCTAACTAACAGACAGATTTGGAACAAGCAAGTTCCTCACTCTCTAAATGATCAATATCATGTTTCAAGGATGTTTCAAACACCATATTACCCCAAGAAGAGCTCTCGGGTTCATTATCACTTTGTTGACCAACATTTTCAAATACTTCACTCACTTGAGTCCTATTAAGCACATCATACACATACTCAAGTGGTGGACAGTTTTCACAAACAAGTTGATCAACACCCATTACACAAGATGATGTACTTCCATTCAACATATAGGCTTCAACACTAGGTGGACATAAATTGATCTCACAAAGGAGTCAATTTCGTCATCAATAGGATCAACTAGTGTATCCACACTCATAATATGTACATCATCAACAAGAGGCAAGGAATTATTAGACTCATAAATAACTAAGAAACTACTCACACTCAATGGATTACTAGCCGTATATTATCATTCACATGCATTAAAGTATAAGAGTTAGCTATTTTACCTTGAAGATCTTGAGTAGACTCTTTCTTGTCGTGAGGTGAAGGTCCTCCATAAGCTTGGGCAGCAACTTCCTTTGGACATTGGTCGCCTTCACTTGCCATGTTGATACCTACACAAATGTCCATAGAAATAGAAGGACAACCAAAGTTAGCACGGTTTGGTGGTAATCCCCTCACTTCGCTCAACACAACTTCTCCTTTTTCCACTCTCGGATTACCACCTTTCACTCCCTTACTCCTCTCAATCTTTTGTCTCTCATAATAATTCGAATTGGAGTAGGTAGGAACTTCTTTTTGCGGCCCGGGCAGAATGTACGTCTCGAGGCAATTTCCCCATCGATCTCTTACAATATTAGGCCAATTTTGCATATTTGGAACTTTATGTTGTGCAAACCAATCGTTGCCTAAGCTCACATGACCATAGGTTATGGGAAAAACATCACACCACACCTCCTAATGGTAATTAAATTGGGAGAAGACAAATTTTACCCTTTCAGTAACCTTAAACCTGTCCAAAAAGTATGGAATAAGTAAAGGCTCGCAAAATAACCCCAATGATACAAAATCAAACCAACAACAACAAGAGCTTCAAGTAGGCTCGGATTTCAGCCCAACAACACAAGAACAACAAGATAGAAAACAATGCTAGTGAATCGAAAAGAGCCCCACACGGCTTCACTAGACTTTAAGATAACAAAATCAGCAACAACAACAAGATAAAGAAAGATAGATAACTTGACATATAACATTCAAGAAACTAAGAACCCTAACATCAAGAGAGGACCCTAAGTCTAATGAATATAAACACCAAGTTCTTACGAGGACCAAGAGGCACTCAACGACCTCAAAACCCTTGTTTCTAGCCAAAGAGACAACACAAGTATCCCTCTACTTGTGAGATAATTGGGGCGGCTTCTAAGAGTGAGAGAGAGAGTGAAATGTTTAGTGTTTTAGGTTACAAAAATCAGCATTCAAAAACTAAGAAATAACTCTCTAACATGTTCTATTTATACTACAAACAAAAGGGGTAAAATGACCCATCCGCCCTTGCTTCTTGTGCCAACCTTGAAGAGTAGTTTATTACACATTAAGACCTCTCTTCACACATAAAAACGTTTAGGTCCTTGGTTGGTTCAATCCCCAACTCACACACGGCCATTTGCATGAACAAGGCTTGGAGTTCTTGTAATTCCCGAGCTTGGCTTCGTGTGAAAGGCCGTGTACCTGTGGAGGCTTCCCCAACCGTATCATCCTCTCCATCTTGAGAGGAATTTGACCTCAAATTCAGCATTTGGTCATCTTCAACCGCATCCACGAGGGAGAGATCACCAACGTTGAAAGTGTTGTGCACTTGATATTCCGGTGGAAGGTCAATCTTGTAGGCGTTGTCATTGATTCTCTCAAGTACTTGGAAAGGGCCATCACCCCTTGGCAGCAATTTGGACTTCCTTTGAGCTGGAAACCGATCCTTTCGAAGATGCACCCACACCCAATCTCCGGGTTCAAGCACAAGCCTTCTTCTCCCTTTGTTTACCCTTTTTGCAACCTCTTGGTTCTTCTTTTCAAGCTTGACCCGCACCGTCTCATGCATTTTCTTCATTGCCTCGGCCCTTTTATTTCCATCTAAGCTGGTCATGAGATCACTAGACAAAGGAGTGAGATCTAAAGGGGTAAGGGAATTCAGGCCGTAAACACATTCAAAGGGAGTCATTCCCGTGCTCGAATGTATTACCCGGTTGTATGCAAATTCCACCAAGGGTAGGTGATCTTCCCATGAAGTCAGTTTACCTTTAACCATAGAACGTAGCATAGACCCTAAGGTTCTATTTACTACCTACGTTTGGCCATCGGTTTGTGGGTGGCAAGACGTGGAGAAAAGTAACTTCGTTCCAAGCCTACCTCACATGGACTTCCAAAAGAGACTTAGGAACTTGGAGTCCCTATCGCTCACAATAGTCCTCGGTACCCCGTGAAGCTTTACAACATGTTCAACAAATAATGAAGCTACACTACGAGCATCCTCGGTTTTAGCACATGGAATAAAATGAGCCATTTTAGAGAATCTATCAACAATAACAAAAATGCTATCTCGGCCCTTTCTAGTCCTTGGCAGCCCCAAAACAAAATCCATCGAAATGTCCAACCAAGGTCTAAGGGGAGTAGGGAGTGGGGTGTATAATCCTTGAGGTAGGAGACGAGATTTCGCACTCCGGCAAGCCACGCATTGACTACAAATTTTAGCGACGTCTTTGCGCATTTTGGGCCAATAGAAGTTTTCCTCTAAGATTCCGAGGGTCTTGTCTACCCCAAAGTGCCCCATGAGGCCTCCGTCATGGGCCTCCCTCACAAATAATTCCCTCCAAGAACTAGAAGGAACACACAACCTCCTCCCTTTGAACAAATACCCATCGAACCGAGAGTAGGAGGAATGGTCATTCTCCTTAAGCCAACGGTCCCTTCCCCACTCTTCACATTCCCTAAAAATAGGAGCAAAGGTAGGATCCTCGGGATACAACAACCGCAAGCTCTCAAAACCCATCAATTTCGAAGACAAGGTAGCAACAAGCACATGCTTCCTAGACAAGGCATCGGCAACAATATTTTCCTTTCCTCTTTTGTAATGAATTACATAGGGGAAAGTCTCGATGAACTCAATCCACTTAGCATGACGCCTATTCAACTTGTCTTGGCTCTTAAGGTGTTTCAACGACTCATGATCCATTCGTATCACACACTCCTTAGGCCACAAATAATGTTGCCAATTTCCCAAAGCTCTAACAAGGGCGTACAACTCCAAATCATAAGTTGAGTAATTAAGAGTTGCCCCTTTGAGCTTTTCACTGAAATAAGCAACGGGCTTACCTTCTTGCATCAAAACAGCCCCGATGCCAACCTTACTAGCATCACACTCTACTTCAAACATCTTATCAAAATCAGGCTATTGCAATAAAGGCGCCGAGATGAGCGTAGCTTTCAAGGCCTCAAAAGCCCTAGCTTGCTCATCACCCCATTTAAAAGGTCCGTCCTTCCTAATTACCTCGGTCAAGGGGGCTGCTATGGAACTAAATCCTTTGACAAACCTCCTATAAAAGCTTGCCAACCCGTGGAAACTTCGGATTTCTCCAATAGTTTTAGGGGTCGGCCAACTTCGAATAGAGTCTATCTTGGAATCGTCCACTTCCACACCCCTTGAGCTCACGACAAAACCCAAGAATATAACCTTATCAACACCAAAAGAACACTTCTCCATGTTGGCATACAGCTTCTCCTTTCGGAGCACATCAAACACACATCTCAAATGCATTACATGATCATCAATAGATTTACTATATACCAACACATCATCAAAGTAAACCACCACAAACTTTCCAATATAAGGCTTCATTACATGATTCATTAGCCTCATAAAGGTGCTAGGAGCATTGGTAAGGCCGAAGGTGATACAAAATCAAACCAACAACAACAAGAGCTTCAAGTAGGCTCGGATTTCAGCCCAACAACACAAGAACAACAAGATAGATAACAATGCTAGTGAATCGAAAAGAGCCCCACACGGCTTCACTAAACTTTAAGATAACAAAATCAGCAACAACAACAAGATAAAGAAAGATAGATAACTTGACATATAACATTCAAGAAACTAAGAACCCTAACATCAAGAGAGGACCCTAAGTCTAATGAATTTAACACCAAGTTCTTACGAGGACCAAGAGGCACTCAACGACCTCAAAACCCTTGTTTCTAGCCAAAGAGACAACACAAGTATCCCTCTACTTGTGAGATAATTGGGGCGGCTTCTAAGAGTGAGAGAGAGAGTGAAATGTTTAGTGTTTTAGGTTACAAAAATCAGCATTCAAAAACTAAGGAATAACTCTCTAACATGTTCTATTTATACTACAAACAAAAGGGGTAAAATGACCCATCCGCCCTTGCTTCTTGTGCCAACCTTGAAGAGTAGTTTATTACACATTAAGACCTCTCTTCACACATAAAAACGTTTAGGTCCTTGGTTGGTTCAATCACCAACTCACACACGGCCATTTGCATGAACAAGGCTTGGAGTTCTTGTAATTCCCGAGCTTGGCTTCGTGTGAAAGGCCGTGTGCTTGTGGAGGCTGCCCCAACCGTATCATCCTCTCCATCTTGAGAGGAATTTGACCTCAAATTCAGCATTTGGTCATCTTCAACCGCATCCACGAGGGAGAGATCACCAACGTTGAAAGTGTTGTGCACTTGATATTCCGGTGGAAGGTCAATCTTGTAGGCGTTGTCATTGATTCTCTCAAGTACTTGGAAAGGACCATCACCCCTTGGCAGCAATTTGGACTTCCTTTGAGCTGGAAACCGATCCTTTCGAAGATGCACCCACACCCAATCTCTGGGTTCAAGCACAAGCCTTCTTCTCCCTTTGTTTACCCTTTTTGCAACCTCTTGGTTCTTCTTTTCAAGCTTGATCCGCACCGTCTCATGCATTTTCTTCATTGCCTCGGCCCTTTTATTTCCATCTAAGCTGGTCATGAGATCACTAGACAAAGGAGTGAGATCTAAAGGGGTAAGGGGATTCAGGCCGTAGACACATTCAAAGGGAGTCATTCCCGTGCTCGAATGTATTACCCGGTTGTATGCAAATTCCACCAAGGGTAGGTGATCTTCCCATGAAGTCAGTTTACCTTTAACCATAGAACGTAGCATAGACCCTAAGGTTCTATTTACTACCTACGTTTGGCCATCGGTTTGTGGGTGGCAAGACGTGGAGAAAAGTAACTTCGTTCCAAGCCTACCCCACATGGACTTCCAAAAGAGACTTAGGAACTTGGAGTCCCTATCACTCACAATAGTCCTCGGTACCCCGTGAAGCTTTACAACATGTTCAACAAATAATGAAGCTACACTACGAGCATCCTCGGTTTTAGCACATGGAATAAAATGAGCCATTTTAGAGAATCTATCAACAATAACAAAAATGCTATCTCTGCCCTTTCTAGTCCTTGGCAGCCCCAAAACAAAATCCATCGAAATGTCCAACCAAGGTCTAAGGGGAGTAGGGAGTGGGGTGTATAATCCTTGAGGTAGGAGACGAGATTTCGCACTCCGGCAGGCCACGCATTGACTACAAATTTTAGCGACGTCTTTGCGCATTTTGGGCCAATAGAAGTTCTCCTCTAAGATTCCGAGGGTCTTGTCTACCCCAAAGTGCCCCATGAGGCCTCTGTCATGGGCCTCCCTCACAAATAATTCCCTCCAAGAACTAGAAGGAACACACAACCTCCTCCCTTTGAACAAATACCCATCGAACCGAGAGTAGGAGGAATGGTCATTCTCCTTAAGCCAACGGTCCCTTCCCCACTCTTCATATTCCCTAAAAATAGGAGCAAAGGTAGGATCCTCGGGATACAACAACCGCAAGCTCTCAAAACCCATCAATTTCGAAGACAAGGTAGCAACAAGCACATGCTTCCTAGACAAGGCATCGGCAACAACATTTTCCTTTCCTCTTTTGTAATGAATTACATAAGGAAAAGTCTCGATGAACTCAATCCACTTAGCATGACGCCTATTCAACTTGTCTTGGCTCTTAAGGTGTTTCAACGACTCATGATCCGTTCGTATCATAAACTCCTTAGGCCACAAATAATGTTGCCAATTTCCCAAAGCTCTAACAAGGGCGTACAACTCCCAATCATAAGTTGAGTAATTAAGAGTTGCCCCTTTGAGCTTTTCACTGAAATAAGCAACGGGCTTACCTTCTTGCATCAAAACAGCCCCGATGCCAACCTTACTAGCATCACACTCTACTTCAAACATCTTATCAAAATCGGGCAATTGCAATAAAGGCGCCGAGATGAGCGTAGCTTTCAAGGCCTCAAAAGCCCTAGCTTGCTCATCACCCCATTTAAAGGGTCCGTCCTTCCTAATTACCTCGGTCAAGGGGGCTGCTATGGAACTAAATCCTTTGACAAACCTCCTATAAAAGCTTGCCAACCCGTGGAAACTTCGGATTTCTCCAATAGTTTTAGGGGTCGGCCAACTTCGAATAGAGTCTATCTTGGAATCGTCCACTTCCACACCCCTTGAGCTCACGACAAAACCCAAGAATATAACCTTATTAACACCAAAAGAACACTTCTCCATGTTGGCATACAGCTTCTCCTTTCGGAGCACATCAAACACACATCTCAAATGCATTACATGATCATCAATAGATTTACTATATACCAACACATCATCAAAGTAAACCACCACAAACTTTCCAATATAAGGCTTCATTACATGATTCATTAGCCTCATAAAGGTGCTAGGAGCATTGGTAAGGCCGAAGGGCATGACCAGCCACTCATATAGACCAAATTTGGTCTTGAATGCGGTCTTCCACTCATCACCGGGTTGCATGCGAATTTGGTGATAGCCACTCCTAAGGTCCACTTTAGAAAACAAACAAGATCCGTGGAGCTCATCTAACATATCATCTAGTCTAGTGATTGGATGACGATACCTTATAGTGATTTTGTTGATGGCTCTACAATCGATGCACATGCTCCAAGTTCCGTCCTTCTTCGGTACCAAAAGCACCGGAACAGCACACGGACTCATGCTTTCCTTGATGTATCCCTTGTTGAGAAGCTCCTCAACTTTTCTTTCAAGCTCCTTAGTGTCCATGGGATTGCTCCTATAGGCCGGTTTGTTTGGGAGTTGTGAACCCGGCACCAAATCAATTTGGTGCTCAATTCCCCGAAGTGGGGGCAATCCTTGCGGAAGTTCTTGAGGAAATACATCTTCATACTCCTGCAACACACAAGAAATCAAAGGGGAAATGGAAGAATTAGTGGGGTTAGTATTAAAACAATGGGCCAAAAGTAACATCAGCTTGTTTTCATCATGGTCCACGAAGAGTTCTTTCCTCCTAGCCAACATCACTACGTTTTCCATCTCCCTTGTCGTTGGGGCAGCCTCGGATGTCCCTACTTTCTCACCTACGGAATTCCCCCCCTTTTCTCCCTTTTCGAATTCCTTCCCCTTTCCCTTCAACTCTCTCATCTTTTGATGCCACTCATTTACTTGGGAGGGTGAAAGAGGATGAAGTGTGACCTTTCGGCCATCCTTCTCAAGCGTATACCGGTTGGACCTCCCATCGTGTTTAGTAGACCTATCATATTGCCATGGTCTACCTAACAACAAGTGACATGCTTGCATTGGGATCACGTCACAAAGCACTTCATCGTGGTAGTTTCCCACCTTAAACCGAATCACACATTGCCTTGTGACCTTTAATTCACCACAATCGTTCAACCATTGTAGCTTGTAAGGACTAGTGTGTAGTGTAGTTGGTAGCTTCAAGAAATTTACCATAGCATGGCTCGCAACATTTGTACAACCACCACTATCAATCACCAAGGTGCACACACTCCCCTTTACAAGACACTTAGTATGGAATAGATTTTCCCTTTGACTCGGGTCATCTATCGCCTTACTAATCATGACACGTCTAACCACAAAGTTTGGAACCACACACTCCCCTTCTTGTGGATAGACATCTTCACTACCATCTACTTCATCATCATTCGGCCCATTTTCAGCTCCCTCTCCATCTTGAGGCTCGGCCTCATCCTCCCCCCTTTCGGAAACCACCTCCTCACCAAGGTAGTACACTTTCCCTTCTCGTAGGATCACATTGCGCCGGTTCGGACATTCATTGGACTTATGCCCCCAACCTTGGCACTTGAAGCATTGGAACCCCTTTGGGTTGGGATATTTGTGAGCCTCCGGTTTCGGAGGGAATTTAGGGACTGTTTTGGACTCGGGCAGCTTCGTAGGGGCGGGTTGGTCCTTGTTTTTGGGCCAACCCGAGGGGGTTTGTACCCTTGCCTTGAAGGATGATCTCTCCTTAAGTTCCCTTTCAATCTAAAGGGCCGCTTGGAATATACCGTCAATGGTTTCAAACCGGTGAAGGGTCAAATGAGTGGAGATCTCTTTGTTCAACCCACACTTGAACCGGATGATGTCGTGACTGATTTGCTCCCCACGATGATCAAGTTTCAACATGAGTTGTTGGAACTCGTCAAAATAGGCCATCACACTCTTGCCTCCTTGCCGCAAGCCATATAATCTAGCAAGCAACTCATGACGATATCTCTCGGGAAGGTATCGTTGTCTCATCAAATACCTCAACCGAAACCAAGGTGGTGGCTGCCCATCAACTAATTCATTACCAAATCGTTTAACATACTCCCACCAAGTGTTAGCATAGCCCTCGAGGTGAGCTATAGCGTAGCAACTCTTCTCTTCTTCCGAGATGTCATTAACTTGGAAAACTTTGTCACAAGCCGATTCCCAAGTTAAGTAGGTCTCGGGGTCACTTTCACCCTTAAAGATGGGTAGGCTCAACTTGATGGTGTTGATGCCTACGTCTCTCTCTTGGTGTCGGTTTCCCCTATCTCCATACCCCCGGTATCTCCTAGGTTCTCCTCGACCCCCTCTTAACTCCTCCTCCCTCATATAAGCATCATCAAAGGCTCCATCTCCTTCATACTCCTCTCTACCGTATCCTTCAAAGTGGGCTGGTCGGCCTTGGCCGTTTTGATTCGGAGGATTTGGAATTTGCGGTCTTTGGGTTAATGGAGCTTGGAATGGAGGGTTCGGATTTAGTGGAGGTACTTGGCGTCCAAATCCCTCTTGTGGAATTGGAGGGGCTTGGAAATGTAGTGGTCTAGTGGGGTCTCGGTTTGGAGGAAAATAGGTAGTTTGGCTTGCGGTATTTAGTGGAGCTTGGGGTGCATTTAGCATTTGGTGGACTGTTTCGGGGGTGATGGTTGCGGAGGAGGTCCTATCATGACCATTGGTAGATACATGTAGAGGCGTAGAAGGACGAGAGTTCCTTTGACTCTTCACTTGTTCTAATCTCCCACTAATAGTCGACACTTCCCCCTTTATTGCTGCCAAGTCCCCTCTCACGGCCCCAAATTCCGAATTCAACCTTTCAAGTGTCCGGGTAACGGCCTCAAGAGTGACCCTCATAGAATCAAGGGTATTAGTATCCACATTATGAGACGTAGCTCCTTCCATTGTCAAGATATTATCCGCTTTAGTTCACCACAAGTTCGTGTTCCACAAGTGTTGTATAATTGGCTAGTAACCGTGAAATTTTAAGGTATGAGTAAGCTCTTATCCGGAATGGATTCTTGTTTGAAGACTCAAAGAATTCTTGCCGGACTAGAGTCAAAAATCAGCAATTCATTCAAACGAATAAAAGCACTCAAATAATCGTTGACACGAACAAACGGTTCAAGGAACTAGTTGACAACCTAGTAGGAATGTACTAGTTTGTTAATTAGTTCTAGGACCAAGTAAGGGAAACCAAGGATCAACAATTAGCAACCAAAGAATGTCCTAAGTTGAGCTTATAGTGACGTGGCAGCATGCAATGGTTCCACACGTTCTTCTACTCCTTTTTTTTTGTGTTAATATTCACACAACTTGTTATAGTTTGCAAAGTGTTTTGGTGGGAAAAATAAAATCTTGTAGTATTTCAACCTTTACAAACTCAAGAAAGTGAGGTTTGGTTGACTAATCCCACAAAACAAGGCTCCTTGAATTAGGGAAAAGTGATTGACATGACTAGAAGGTGATGGGTGCAAGTCTTTCACAACAACTTTATAGCTTGTCTTACAACTTGAGCACACAACAAGATGAACAAGATGAACAAGTTCAAAAGATGAACACCTCAACAAACTTCATGATACGGTTGGGACAGCCTCCACAGGTACACGGCCTTTCACACGAAGCCAAGCTCGGGAATTACAAAAACTCCAAGCTTTGTTCATGCAAATGGCCGTGTGTGAGTTGGTGATTGAACCAACCAAGGACCTAAACGTTTTTATGTGTGAAGAGAGGTCTTAATGTGTAATAAACTACTCTCCAAGGTTGGCACAAGAAGCAAGGGCGGATGGGTCATTTTACCCCTTTTGTTTGTAGTATAAATAGACATGTTAGAGAGTTATTGCTTAGTTTTTGGAATGCCGATTTTTGTAACCTAAAAACACAAAACATTTCTCTCTCTCTCTACTCTTAGAAGCCGCCCCTTTATCTCACAAGTAGAGGGATACCTGTGTTGTCTCTTTGGCTAGAAACAAGGGTTTTGAGGTCGTTGAGTGCCTCTTGGTCCTCGTAAGAACTTGGTGTTTATATTCATTAGACTTAGGGTCCTCTCTTGATGTTAGGGTTCTTAGTTTCTTGAATGTTATATGTCAAGTTATCTATCTTTCATTATCTTGTTGTTGTTGTTGATTTTGCTATCTTAAAGTCTAGTGAAGCCGTGTGGGGCTCTTTTCGATTCACTAGCATTGTTATCTATCTTGTTGTTCTTGTGTTGTTGGACTGAAAAACCGAAACTTAAACTTGTTGTGCTTGTGTTGTTGGAATGAAATCCGAGCCTACTTGAATCTCTTGGTGTTGTTGGTTTGATTTTGTATCATTTGGTATCAAAGCAAGACCGGTTGTGTTCCAACATAACCCATCTTGGGCTAGTTCACGGCTTAAACAAACAACACCAAAAAGGAATTCTGAAAATCTGTCCATTAAAAGTTGAAACCAAGAATGATGTTGTATGTTTAGATCTAGGTGTTATTTTGCTTGTTTAGTGAGTTTCTAGTGTTGGTTTCTTTCTCACCAACACTAAGGTGTCTAGATCCAAAAGTTGAGCTTGAAAACTTGAACATTGTGTAGTGACTTGAAGTGGCCGAAAGTGTATGTTGTTGATAACCAAAAGAAAAATCGGTGGTTGTGTGTTTATGTGCTAAAGAAGTTGATGAAGTTTGTTGAGGTGTTCATCTTTTGAATTTGTTCATCTTGATCATCTTGTTGTGTGCTCAAGTTGTAAGACAAGCTATAAAGTTGTTGTGAAAGACTTGCACCCATCACCTTTTAGTCTTGTCAATCCCTTTTCCCTAATTCAAGGAGCCTTGTTTTGTGGGATTAGTCAACCAAACCTCACTTTCTTGAGTTTGAAAAGGATGAAATACTACAAGATTTTATTTTTCCCACCAAAACACTTTGCAAACTATAACAAGTTGTGTGAATATTAAAACAAAAAAAAAAGAGAAGAAGAACGTGTGGAACCATCGCATGCTGCCACGTCACTATAAGCTCAACTTAGGATATTCTTTGGTTGCTAATTGTTGATCCTTGGTTTCCCTTACTTGGTCCTAGAACTAATTAACAAACTAGTACCTTCCTACTAGGTTGTCAACTAGTTCCTTGAACCGTTTATTCGTGTCAACGATTATTTGAGTGCTTTTATTCGTTTGAATGAATTGCTGATTTTTTTTTTGACTCTAGTCCGGCAAGAATTCTTTGAGTCTTCAAACAAGAATCCATTCCGGATAAGAGCTTACTCATACCTTAAAAATTTCACGGTTACTAGCCAATTATACAACACTTGTGGAACACGAACTTGTGGTGAACTAAAGCGTAAGATAATATCTTGACAATGGAAGGAGCTACGTCTCATAATGTGGATACTAATGCCCTTGATTCTATGAGGGTCACTCTTGAGGCCGTTACCCGGACACTTGAAAGGTTGAATTCGGAATTTGGGGCCGTGAGAGGGGACTTGGCAGCAATAAAGGGGGAAGTGTCGACTATTAGTGGGAGATTAGAACAAGTGGAGAGTCAAAGGAACTCTCGTCCTTCTACTCCTCTACATGTATCTACCAATGGTCATGATAGGACCTCCTCCGCAACCATCACCCCCGAAACAGTCCACCAATTGCTAAATGCACCCCAAGCTCCACTAAATACCGCAAGCCAAACTACCTATTTTCCTCCAAACCGAGACCCCACTAGACCACTACATTTCCAAGCCCCTCCAATTCCACAAGAGGGATTTGGACGCCAAGTACCTCCACTAAATCCGAACCCTCCATTCCAAGCTCCATTAACCCAAAGACCGCAAATTCCAAATCCTCCGAATCAAAACGGCCAAGGCCGACCAGCCCACTTTGAAGGATACGGTAGAGAGGAGTATGAAGGAGAGGGAGCCTTTGATGATGCTTATATGAGGGAGGAGGAGTTAAGAGGGGGTCGAGGAGAACCTAGGAGATACCAGGGGTATGGAGATAGGGGAAACCGACACCAAGAGAGAGACGTAGGCATCAACACCATCAAGTTGAGCCTACCCATCTTTAAGGGTGAAAGTGACCCCGAGACCTACTTAACTTGGGAATCGGCTTGTGACAAAGTTTTCCAAGTTAATGACATCTCGGAAGAAAAGAAGAGTTGCTACGCTATAGCTCACCTCGAGGGCTATGCTAACACTTGGTGGGAGTATGTTAAACGATTTGGTAATGAATTAGTTGATGGGCAGCCACCACCTTGGTATCGGTTGAGGTATTTGATGAGACAACGATACCTTCCCGAGAGATATCGTCATGAGTTGCTTGCTAGATTGTATGGCTTGCGGCAAGGAGGCAAGAGTGTGATGGCCTATTTTGACGAGTTCCAACAACTCATGTTGAAACTTGATCATCGCAGGGAGCAAATCAGTCACGACATCATCCGGTTCAAGTGTGGGTTAAACAAAGAGATCTCCACTCATTTGACCCTTCACCGGTTTGAAACCATTGACGGTATATTCCAAGCGGCCCTTGAGATTGAAAGGGAACTTAAGGAGAGATCATCCTTCAAGGCAAGGGTACAAACCCCCTCGGGTTGGCCCAAAAACAAGGACCAACCCGCCCCTACGAAGCTGCCCGAGTCCAAAACAGTCCCTAAATTCCCTCCGAAACCGGAGGCTCACAAATATCCCAACCCAAAGGGGTTCCAATGCTTCAAGTGCCAAGGTTGGGGGCATAAGGCCAATGAATGTCCGAACCGGCGCAATGTGATCCTACGAGAAGGGAAAGTGTACTACCTTGGTGAGGAGGTGGTTTCCGAAAGGGGGGAGGATGAGGCCGAGCCTCAAGATGGAAAGGGAGCTGAAAATGGGCCGAATGATGATGAATTAGATAGTAGTGAAGATGTCTATCCACAAGAAGGGGAGTGTGTGGTTCCAAACTTTGTGGTTAGACGTGTCACGATTAGTAAGGCGATAGATGACCCGAGTCAAAGGGAAAATCTATTCCATACTAAGTGTCTTGTAAAGGGGAGTGTGTGCACCTTGGTGATTGATAGTGGTAGTTGTACAAATGTTGCGAGCCATGCTATGGTAAATTTCTTGAAGCTACCAACTACACTACACACTAGTCCTTACAAGCTACAATGGTTGAACGATTGTGGTGAATTAAAGGTCACAAGGCAATGTGTGATTCGGTTTAAGGTGGGAAACTACCACGACGAAGTGCTTTGTGACGTGATCCCAATGCAAGCATGTCACTTGTTATTAGGTAGACCATGGCAATATGATAGGTCTACTAAACACGATGGGAGGTCCAACCGGTTTACTCTTGAGAAGGATGGCCGAAAGGTCACACTTCACCCTCTTTCACCCTCCCAAGTAAATGAGTGGCATCAAAAGATGAGAGAGTTGAAGGGAAAGGGGAAGGAATCCGGAAAGGGAGAAAAGGGGGGGGATGCCGTAGGTGAGGAAGTAGGGACATCCGAGGCTGTCCCAACGACAAGGGAGATGGAAAACGTAGTGATGTTGGCTAGGAGGAAAGAACTCTTCGTGGACCATGATGAAAACAAGCCGATGTTACTTTTGGCCCATTGTTTTAATACTAACCCCACTAATTCTTCCATTTCCCCTTTGATTTCTTGTGTGTTGCAGGAGTATGAAGATGTATTTCCTCAAGAACTTCCGCAAGGATTGCCCCCACTTCGGGGAATTGAGCACCAAATTGATTTGGTGCCGGGTTCACAACTTCCGAACAAACCGGCCTATAGGAGCAATCCCACGGACACTAAGGAGCTTGAAAGACAAGTTGAGGAGCTTCTCAACAAGGGATACATCAAGGAAAGCATGGGTTCGTGTGTTGTTCCGGTGCTTTTGGTACCGAAGAAGGACGGAACTTGGCGCATGTGCGTCGATTGTAGAGCCATCAACAAAATCACTATAAGGTATCGTCATCCAATCCCTAGACTAGATGATATGTTAGATGAGCTCCACGGATCTTGTTTGTTTTCTAAAGTGGACCTTAGGAGCGGCTATCACCAAATTCGCATGCAACCCGGTGATGAGTGGAAGACCGCATTCAAGACCAAATTCGGTCTATATGAGTGGCTGGTCATGCCCTTCGGCCTTACCAATGCTCCTAGCACCTTTATGAGGCTAATGAATCATGTAATGAAGCCTTATATTGGAAAGTTTGTGGTGGTTTACTTTGATGATGTGTTGGTGTATAGTAAATCTATTGATGATCATGTAATGCATTTGAGATGTGTGTTTGATGTGCTCCGAAAGGAGAAGCTGTATGCCAACATGGAGAAGTGTTCTTTTGGTGTTGATAAGGTTATATTCTTGGGTTTTGTCGTGAGCTCAAGGGGTGTGGAAGTGGACGATTCCAAGATAGACTCTATTCGAAGTTGGCCGACCCCTAAAACTATTGGAGAAATCCGAAGTTTCCACGGGTTGGCAAGCTTTTATAGGAGGTTTGTCAAAGGATTTAGTTCCATAGCAGCCCCCTTGACCGAGGTAATTAGAAAGGACGGACCCTTTAAATGGGGTGATGAGCAGGCTAGGGCTTTTGAGGCCTTGAAAGCTACGCTCATCTCGGCGCCTTTATTGCAATTGCCCGATTTTGATAAGATGTTTGAAGTAGAGTGTGATGCTAGTAAGGTTGGCATCGGGGCTGTTTTGATGCAAGAAGGTAAGCCCGTTGCTTATTTCAGTGAAAAGCTCAAAGGGGCAACTCTTAATTACTCAACTTATGATTTGGAGTTGTACGCCCTTGTTAGAGCTTTGGGAAATTGGCAACATTATTTGTGGCCTAAGGAGTTTGTGATACGAACGGATCATGAGTCGTTGAAACACCTTAAGAGCCAAGACAAGTTGAATAGGCGTCATGCTAAGTGGATTGAGTTCATCGAGACTTTCCCTTATGTAATTCATTACAAAAGGGGAAAGGAAAATGTTGTTGCCGATGCCTTGTCTAAGAAGCATGTGCTTGTTGCTACCTTGTCTTCGAAATTGATGGGTTTTGAGAGCTTGCGGTTGTTGTATCCCGAGGATCCTACCTTTGCTCCTATTTTTAGGGAATGCGAAGAGTGGGGAAGGGACCGTTGGCTTAAGGAGAATGACCATTCCTCCTACTCTCGGTTTGATGGGTATTTGTTCAAAGGGAGGAGGTTGTGTGTTCCTTCTAGTTCTTGGAGGGAATTATTTGTGAGGGAGGCCCATGACGGAGGCCTCATGGGGCACTTTGGGGTAGACAAGACCCTCGGAATCTTAGAGGAGAACTTTTATTGGCCCAAAATGCGCAAAGACGTCACTAAAATTTGTAGTCAATGCGTGGCCTGCCGGAGTGCGAAATCTCGTCTCCTACCTCAAGGATTATACACCCCACTCCCTACTCCCCTTAGACCTTGGTTGGACATTTCGATGGATTTTGTTTTGGGGCTGCCAAGGACTAGAAAGGGCCGAGATAGCATTTTTGTTATTGTTGATAGATTCTCTAAAATGGCTCATTTTATTCCATGTGCTAAAATCGAGGATGCTCGTAGTGTAGCTTCATTATTTGTTGAACATGTTTTAAAGCTTCACGGGGTACCGAGGACTATTGTGAGCGATAGGGACTCCAAGTTCCTAAGTCTCTTTTGGAAGTCCATGTGGGGTAGGCTTGGAATGAAGTTACTTTTCTCCACGTCTTGCCACCCACAAACCGATGGCCAAACGGAGGTAGTAAATAGAACATTAGGGTCTATGCTACGTTCTATGGTTAAAGGTAAACTGACTTCATGGGAAGATCACCTACCTTGGTGGAATTTGCATACAACCGGGTAATACATTCGAGCACGGGAATGACTCCCTTTGAATGTGTTTACGGCCTGAATCCCCTTACCCCTTTAGATCTCACTCCTTTGTCTAGTGATCTCATGACCAGCTTAGATGGAAATAAAAGAGCCGAGGCAATGAAGAAAATGCATGAGACGGTGCGGATCAAACTTGAAAAGAAGAACCAAGAGGTTGCAAAAAGGGTAAACAAAGGGAGAAGAAGGCTTGTGCTTGAACCCGGAGATTGGGTGTGGGTGCATCTTCGAAAGGATCGGTTTCCAGCTCAAAGGAAGTCCAAATTGCTGCCAAGGGGTGATGGTCCTTTCCAAGTACTTGAGAGAATCAATGACAACGCCTACAAGATTGACCTTCCACCGGAATATCAAGTGCACAACACTTTCAACGTTGGTGATCTCTCCCTCGTGGATGCGGTTGAAGATGACCAAATGCTGAATTTGAGGTCAAATTCCTCTCAAGATGGAGAGGATGATACGGTTGGGACAGCCTCCACAGGTACACGGCCTTTCACACGAAGCCAAGCTCGGGAATTACAAAAACTCCAAGCTTTGTTCATGCAAATGGCCGTGTGTGAGTTGGTGATTGAACCAACCAAGGACCTAAACGTTTTTATGTGTGAAGAGAGGTCTTAATGTGTAATAAACTACTCTCCAAGGTTGGCACAAGAAGCAAGGGCGGATGGGTCATTTTACCCCTTTTGTTTGTAGTATAAATAGACATGTTAGAGAGTTATTGCTTAGTTTTTGGAATGCCGATTTTTGTAACCTAAAAACACAAAACATTTCTCTCTCTCTCTACTCTTAGAAGCCACCCCTTTATCTCACAAGTAGAGGGATACTTGTGTTGTTTCTTTGGCTAGAAACAAGGGTTTTGAGGTCGTTGAGTGCCTCTTGGTCCTCGTAAGAACTTGGTGTTTATATTCATTAGACTTAGGGTCCTCTCTTGATGTTAGGGTTCTTAGTTTCTTGAATGTTATATGTCAAGTTATCTATCTTTCATTATCTTGTTGTTGTTGTTGATTTTGCTATCTTAAAGTCTAGTGAAGCCGTGTGGGGCTCTTTTCGATTCACTTGCATTGTTATCTATCTTGTTGTTCTTGTGTTGTTGGACTGAAAAACCGAAACTTAAACTTGTTGTGCTTGTGTTGTTGGACTGAAATCCGAGCCTACTTGAATCTCTTGGTGTTGTTGGTTTGATTTTGTATCACTTCATCAACTTCTTTAGCACATAAACACACAACCACCGATTTTTTTTTTCTTTTGGTTATCAACAACATCAACTTTCGGCTTTTTTTTTCTTTTGGTTATCAACAACATCAACTTTCGGCCACTTCAAGTCACTACACAATGTTCAAGTTTTCAAGCTCAACTTTTGGATCTAGACACCTTAGTGTTGGTGAGAAAGAAACCAACACTAGAAACTCACTAAACAAGCAAAATAACACCTAGATCTAAACATACAACATCATTCTTGGTTTCAACTTTTAATGGAAAGATTTTTTCAGAATTTCTTTTTGGTGTTGTTTGTTTAAGCCGTGAACTAGCCCAAGATGGGTTATGTTGGAACACAACCGGTCTCGCTTTGATACCAAATGATACAAAATCAAACCAACAACAACAAGAGCTTCAAGTAGGCTCGGATTTCAGCCCAACAAGACAAGAACAACAAGATAGATAACAATGCTAGTGAATCGAAAAGAGCCCCACACGGCTTCACTAGACTTTAAGATAACAAAATCAGCAACAACAACAAGATAAAAAAAGATAGATAACTTGACATATAACATTCAAGAAACTAAGAACCCTAACATCAAGAGAGGGCCCTAAGTCTAATGAATATAAACACCAAGTTCTTACGAGGACCAAGAGGCACTCAACGACCTCAAAACCCTTGTTTCTAGCCAAAGAGACAACACAAGTATCCCTCTACTTGTGAGATAATTGGGGCGGTTTCTAAGAGTGAGAGAGAGAGTGAAATGTTTAGTGTTTTAGGTTACAAAAATCAGCATTCAAAAACTAAGGAATAACTCTCTAACATGTTCTATTTATACTACAAACAAAAGGGGTAAAATGACCCATCCGCCCTTGCTTCTTGTGCCAACCTTGAAGAGTAGTTTATTACACATTAAGACCTCTCTTCACACATAAAAACGTTTAGGTCCTTGTGATACAAGATCAAACCAACAACACCAAGAGCTACAAGTAGGTTCGGATTTCAGTCCAACAACACAAGAATAACAAGTTCAATTTTCAGTTTTCAGCACACAACAAGAGAGCAAATAGATGAACAAGAATGCTAGTGAATCGAAAGTAGCCCCACACGGCTTCACTAGTCTTTAAAGATAACAAAATTAACAACAACAACAACAACAAGATAAAGAAAAGATAGATAACTTGACATATAACATTCAAGATACTAAGAACCCTAACATCAAGAGAGGACCCTAAGTCTAGAGAATGTAAACACCAAGTTCTTACAAGGACCAAGAGGCACTCAAAGACCCCAAAACCCTTGTTTCTAGCCAAAGATACAACACAAGTATTCCTCTACTTGTGAGATGTTGGAGGCGGCTCCAAGAGTGGAAGAGAGAGGAAATGTTGTGATATTTTAGGTTACAAAAATCAGATTTCAAAAACTATCTAATAACTCTCTCACATCTTCTATTTATACTACAAAAGGAAAGGGGTAAAATGACTCATCCGCCCTTGCTTCTTGTGCCAACCTTGGAGAGTAGTTTATTACACATTAGGACCCCTCTTCACACATAAAAACGTTTAAGTCCTTGGTTGGTTCAATCACCAACTCACACACGGCCATTTGCATGAACAAAGCTTGGAGTTTTTGTAATTCCCGAGCTTGGCTTCGTGTGAAAGGCCGTGTGGCTGTCCTAACCGTATCATCCTCTCCATCTTGAGAGGAATTTGGCCTCAAATTCAGCATTTGGTCATCTTCAGCCGCATCCACGAGGGAGAGATCACCAACGTTGAAAGTGTTGTGCACTTGATATTCCGGTGGAAGGTCAATCTTGTAGGCGTTGTCATTGATCCTCTCAAGTACTTGGAAAGGACCATCACCCCTTGGCAGCAATTTGGACTTCCTATGAGCTGGAAACCGGTCTTTTCGAAGATGCACCCACACCCAATCTCCGGGTTCAAGCACAAGCCTTCTTCTCCCTTTGTTTGCCCTTTTGGCAATCTCTTGATTCTTCTTTTCAAGCTTGATCCGCACCGTCTCATGCATTTTCTTCATTGCCTCGGCTCTTTTGTTTCCATCTAAGCTGGTCATGAGATCACTAGACAAAGGAGTGAGATCTAAAGGGGTAAGGGGATTCAGGCCGTAAACACATTCAAAGGGAGTCATTCCCGTGCTCGAATGTATTACCCGGTTGTAGGCAAATTCCACTAAGGGTAGGTGATCTTCCCATGAAGTCAGTTTACCTTTAACCATAGAACGTAGCATAGACCCTAAGGTTCTATTTACTACCTCCGTTTGGCCATCGGTTTGTGGGTGGCAAGACGTGGAGAAAAGTAACTTCGTTCCAAGCCTACCCCACATGGACTTCCAAAAGAGACTTAGGAACTTGGAGTCCCTATCGCTCACAATAGTCCTCGGTACCCCGTGAAGCTTGACAACATGTTCAACAAATAATGAAGCTACACTACTAGCATCCTCGGTTTTAGTACATGGAATAAAATGAGCCATTTTAGAGAATCTATCAACAATAACAAAAATGCTATCTCGGCCCTTTCTAGTCCTTGGCAGCCCCAAAACAAAATCCATCGAGATGTCCAACCAAGGCCTAAGGGGAGTAGGGAGTGGGGTGTATAATCCTTGGGGTAAGAGACGAGATTTCGCACTCCGGCAGGCCACGCATTGACTACAAATTTTAGTGACGTCCTTGCGCATTTTGGGCCAATAGAAGTTCTCCTCTAAGATTCCGAGGGTCTTGTCTACCCCAAAGTGACCCATGAGGCCTCCGTCATGGGCCTCCCTTACAAATAATTCCCTCCAAGAACTAGAAGGAACACACAACCTCCTCCCTTTGAACAAATACCCATCGAACCGAGAGTAGGAGGAATGGTTATTCTCCTTGAGCCAACGGTCCCTTCCCCACTCTTCGCATTCCCTAAAAATAGGAGCAAAGGTAGGATCCTCGGGATACAACAACCGCAAGCTCTCAAAACCCATCAATTTCGAAGACAAGGTAGCAACAAGCACATGCTTCCTAGACAAGGCATCGGCAACAACATTTTCCTTTCCCCTTTTGTAATGAATTACATAAGGGAAAGTCTCGATGAACTCAATCCACTTAGCATGACGCCTATTCAACTTGTCTTGGCTCTTAAGGTGTTTCAACGACTCATGATCCGTTCGTATCACAAACTCCTTAGGCCACAAATAATGTTGCCAATTTCCCAAAGCTCTAACAAGGGCGTACAACTCCAAATCATAAGTTGAGTAATTAAGAGTTGCCCCTTTGAGCTTTTCACTGAAATAAGCAACGGGCTTACCTTCTTGCATCAAAACAGCCCCGATACCAACTTTACTAGCATCACACTCTATTTCAAACATCTTATCAAAATCGGGCAATTGCAATAAAGGCGCCGAGATGAGCGTAGCTTTCAAGGCCTCAAAAGCCCTAGCTTGCTCATCACCCCATTTAAAGGGTCCGTCCTTTCTAATTACCTCGGTCAAGGGGGCTGCTATGGAACTAAATCCTTTGACAAACCTTCTATAAAAGCTTGCCAACCCGTGGAAACTTCGGATTTCTCCAATAGTTTTAGGGGTCGGCCAACTTCGGATAGAGTCTATCTTGGAATCGTCCACTTCCACACCCCGTGAGCTCACGACAAAACCCAAGAATATAACTTTATCAACACCAAAAGAACACTTCTCCATGTTGGCATACAGCTTCTCCTTTCGGAGCACATCAAACACACATCTCAAATGCATTACATGATCATTAATAGATTTACTATACACCAACACATCATCAAAGTAAACCACCACAAACTTTCCAATATAAGGCTTCATTACATGATTCATTAGCCTCATAAATGTGCTAGGAGCATTGGTAAGGCCGAAGGGCATGACCAGCCACTCATATAGACCGAATTTGGTCTTGAATGCGGTCTTCCACTCATCACCGGGTTGCATGCGAATTTGGTGATAGCCGCTCCTAAGGTCCACTTTAGAAAACAAACAAGATCCGTGGAGCTCATCTAACATATCATCTAGTCTAGGAATTGGATGACGATACCTTATAGTGATTTTGTTGATGGCCCTACAATCGACGCACATGCGCCAAGTTCCGTCCTTCTTTGGTACCAAAAGCACCGGAACAGCACACGGACTCATGCTTTCCTTGATGTATCCCTTGTTGAGAAGCTCCTCAACTTGCCTCTCAAGCTCCTTAGTGTCCATGGGATTGCTCCTATAGGCCGGTTTGTTTGGAAGTTGTGAACCCGGCACCAAATCAATTTGGTGCTCAATTCCCCGAAGTGGGGGCAATCCTTGCGGAAGTTCTTGAGGAAATACATCTTCATACTCCTGCAACGCACAAGAAATCAAAGGGGAAATAGAAGAATTAGTGGGGTTAGTATTAAAACAATGGGCCAACAGTAACATCGGCTTGTTTTCATCATGGTCCACGAAGAGTTCTTTCCTCCTAGCCAACATCACTACGTTTTCCATCTCCTTTGTGGTTGGGACAGATTCGGATGGCCCTACTTCCTCACCTACGGCATCCCCCCCTTTTCTCCTTTCCCGGTTTCCTTTCCCTTTCCTTTTAACTCTCTCATCTTTTGATGCCACTCATGTACTTGGGAGGGTGAAAGAGGGTGAAGTGTGACCTTTCGGCCATCCTTCTCAAGCGTATACCGGTTGGACCTCCCATCGTGTTTAGTAGACCTATCATATTGCCATGGTCTACCTAACAACAAGTGACATGCTTGCATTGGGATCACGTCACAAAGCACTTCATCGTGGTAGTTTCCTACCTTAAACCGAATCACACATTGCCTTGCGACCCTTAATTCACCACAATCGTTCAACCATTGTAGCTTGTAAGGACTAGTGTGTGGTGTAGTTGGCAGCTTCAAGAAATTTACCATAGCTTGGCTCGCAACATTCGTACAACTACCACTATCAATCACCAAGGTGCACACACTCCCCTTTACAAGACACTTAGTATGGAATAGATTTTCCCTTTGACTCGGGTCATCTATCGCCTTACTAATCATGACACGTCTAACCACAAAGTTAGGAACCACACACTCCCCTTCTTGTGGATAGGCATCTTCACTACCATCTAATTCATCATTATTCGGCCCATTTTCAGCTTCCTCTCCATCTTGAGGCTCGGCCTCATCCTCCCCCCTTTCGGAAACCACCTCCTCACCAAGGTAGTACACTTTCCCTTCTCGTAGGATCACATTGCGCCGGTTCGGACATTCATTGGCCTTATGCCCCCAACCTTGGCACTTGAAGCATTGGAATCCCTTTGGGTTGGGATATTTGTGAGCCTCCGGTTTCGGAGGGAATTTAGGGACTGTTTTGGACTCGTAGTGGACTGTTTTGGACTCGGGCAGCTTCGTGGGGGCGGGTTGGTCCTTGTTTTTGGGCCAACCCGAGGGAGCTTGTACCCTTGCCTTGAAGGATGATCTCTCCTTAAGTTCCCTTTCAATCTCTAGGGCCGCTTGGAATATACCGTCGATGGTTTCAAACCGATGAAGGGTCAAATGAGTGGAGATCTCTTTGTTCAACCCACACTTGAACCGGATGATGTCATGACTGATTTGCTCCCCACGATGATCAAGTTTCAACATGAGTTGTTGGAACTCGTCAAAATAGGCCATCACACTTTTGCCCCCTTGCCGCAAGCCATATAACCTAGCAAGCAACTCATGACGATATCTCTCGGGAAGGTATCGTTGTCTCATCAAATACCTCAACCGAAACCAAGGTGGTGGCTGCCCATCGACTAATTCATTACCAAATCGTTTAACATACTCCCACCAAGTGTTAGCATAGCCCTCGAGGTGAGCTATAGCGTAGCAACTCTTCTTTTCGTCCGAGAGGTCATTAACTTGGAAAACTTTGTCACAAGCCGATTCCCAAGTTAAGTAGGCCTCGGGATCACTTTCACCCTTAAAGATGGGTAGGCTCAACTTGATGGTGTTGATGCCTACGTCTCTCTCTTGGTGTCGGTTTCCCCTATCTCCATACCCCCGGTATCTCCTAGGTTCTCCTCGACCCCCTCTTAACTCCTCCTCCCTCATATAAGCATCATCAAAGGCTCCATCTCCTTCATACTCCCCTCTACCGTATCCTTCAAAGTGGGCTGGTCGGCCTTGGCCGTTTTGAGTCGGAGGATTTGGAATTTGCGGTCTTTGGGTTAATGGAGCTTGGAATGGAAGGTTCGGATTTAGTGGAGGTACTTGTCGTCCAAATCCCTCTTGTGGAATTGGAGGGGCTTGGAAATGTAGTGGTCTAGTGGAGTCTCGGTTTGGAGGAAAATAGGTAGTTTGACTTGCGGTATTTAGTGGAGCTTGGGGTGCATTTAGCATTTGGTGGACTGTTTCGGGGGTGATGGTTGCGGAGGAGGTCCTATCATGACCATTGGTAGATACGTGTAGAGGAGTAGAAGGACGAGAGTTCCTTTGAATCTCCACTTGTTCTAATCTCCCACTAATAGTCGACACTTCCCCCTTTATGGCTGCCAAGTCCCCTCTCACGGCCCCAAATTCAGAATTCAACCTTTCAAGTGTCCGGGTAACGGCCTCAAGAGTGACCCTCATAGAATCAAGGGCATTAGTATCCGCATTATGAGACGTAGCTCCTTCCATTGTCAAGATATTATCCACTTTAGTTCACCACAAGTTCGTGTTCCACAAGTGTTGTATAATTGGCTAGTAACCGTGAAATTTTCAAGGTATGAGTGAGCTCTTATCCGGAATGGATTCTTGTTTGAAGACTCAAAGAATTCTTGCCGGACTAGAATCAAAAATCAGCAACTCATTCAAACGAATAAAAGCACTCAAATAATCGTTGACACGAACAAACGGTTCAAGGAACTAGTTGACAACCTAGTAGGAATGTACTAGTTTGTTAATTAGTTCTAGGACCAATTAAGGGAAACCAAGGATCAACAATTTGCAACCAAAGAATATCCTAAGTTGAGCTTATAGTGACGTGGCAGCATGCAATGGTTCCACCCGTTCCTCTTATCTTTTTTTTTTTTTTTTGTTTTGTGTTAATATTCACACAACTTGTTATAGTTTGCAAAATGTTTTGGTGGGAAAAATAAAATCTTGTAGTCTTTCAACCTTTTCAAACTCAAGAAAGTGGTGTTTGGTTGACCAATCCCACAAAACAAGGCTCCTTGAATTAGGGAAAAGTGATTGACAAGACTAGAGGGTGAGGGGTGCAAGTCTTTCACAACAACTTTATAACTTGTCTTACAACTTGAGCACACAACAAGATGAACAAGATGAACAAGTTCAAAAGATGAACACCTCAACAAACTTCATCAACTTCTTTAGCACATAACACATAACCACCGATTTTTCTTTTGCTCATCAACAACATACAACCTTCGGCCACTTCAAGTCACTACTCAATGTTCAAGTTTTCAAGCTCAACTTTCGGATCTAGACACCTTAGTGTTGGTGAGAAAGAAACCAACACTAGAAACTCACTAAACAAGCAAAATAACGCCTAGGTCTAGACATGCAACATCATTCTCGGTTTTCAACCTTTAATGGACAGATTTTTCAGAACTTCCCTTTGGTATTGCTTGTTTAGACCGTGAACTAGCCCAAGATGGGTTATGTTGGAACACAACCGGTCTTGCTTTGATACCAAATGATACAAGATCAAACCAACAACACCAAGAGCTACAAGTAGGTTCGGATTTCAGTCCAACAACACAAGAATAACAAGTTCAATTTTCAGTTTTCAGCACACAACAAGAGAGCAAATAGATGAACAAGAATGCTAGTGAATCGAAAGTAGCCCCACACGGCTTCACTAGTCTTTAAAGATAACAAAATTAACAACAACAACAACAACAAGATAAAGAAAAGATAGATAACTTGACATATAACATTCAAGATACTAAGAACCCTAACATCAAGAGAGGACCCTAAGTCTAGAGAATGTAAACACCAAGTTCTTACAAGGACCAAGAGGCACTCAAAGACCCCAAAACCCTTGTTTCTAGCCAAAGATACAACACAAGTATTCCTCTACTTGTGAGATGTTGGAGGCGGCTCCAAGAGTGGAAGAGAGAGGAAATGTTGTGATATTTTAGGTTACAAAAATCAGATTTCAAAAACTATCTAATAACTCTCTCACATCTTCTATTTATACTACAAAAGGAAAGGGGTAAAATGACTCATCCGCCCTTGCTTCTTGTGCCAACCTTGGAGAGTAGTTTATTACACATTAGGACCCCTCTTCACACATAAAAACGTTTAAGTCCTTGGTTGGTTCAATCACCAACTCACACACGGCCATTTGCATGAACAAAGCTTGGAGTTTTTGTAATTCCCGAGCTTGGCTTCGTGTGAAAGGCCGTGTGGCTGTCCTAACCGTATCACCTTGGTTGGTTCAATCACCAACTCACACACGGCCATTTGCATGAACAAGGCTTGGAGTTCTTGTAATTCCCGAGCTTGGCTTCGTGTATAAGGCCGTGTGCTTGTGGAGGCTGCCCCAACCGTATCAGAAGGGCATGACCAGCCACTCATATAGACCGAATTTGGTCTTGAATGCGGTCTTTCACTCATCACCGGGTTGCATGCAAATTTGGTGATAGCCACTCCTAAGGTCCACTTTAGAAAACAAACAAGATCCGTGGAGCTCATCTAACATATCATCTAGTCTAGGGATTGGATGACGATACCTTATAGTGATTTTGTTGATGGCTCTACAATCGACGCACATGCGCCAAGTTCCGTCCTTCTTCGGTACCAAAAGCACCGGAACAGCACACGGACTCATGCTTTCCTTGATGTATCCCTTGTTGAGAAGCTCCTCAACTTTTCTTTCAAGCTCCTTAGTGTCCATGGGATTGCTCCTATAGGCCGGTTTGTTTGGAAGTTGTGAACCCGGCACCAAATCAATTTGGTGCTCAATTCCCCGAAGTAGGGGCAATCCTTGCGGAAGTTCTTGAGGAAATACATCTTCATACTCCTGCAACACACAAGAAATCAAAGGGGAAATGGAAGAATTAGTGGGGTTAGTATTAAAACAATGGGCCAAAAGTAACATCGGCTTGTTTTCATCATGGTCCACGAAGAGTTCTTTCCTCCTAGCCAACATCACTACGTTTTCCATCTACCTCGTCGTTGGGACAGCCTCGGATGTCCCTACTTCCTCACCTACGGCATTCCCCCCCTTTTCTCCCTTTTCAGATTCCTTCCCCTTTCCCTTCAACTCTCTCATCTTTTGATGCCACTCATTTACTTGGGAGGGTGAAAGAGGATGAAGTGTGACCTTTCGGCCATCCTTCTCAAGCGTATACCGGTTGGACCTCCCATCGTGTTTAGTAGACGTATCATATTGCCATGGTCTACCTAACAACAAGTGACATGCTTGCATTGGGATCACATCACAAAGCACTTCATCGTGGTAGTTTCCCACCTTAAACCGAACCACACATTGCCTTGTGACCTTTAATTCACCACAATCGTTCAACCATTGTAGCTTGTAAGGACTAGTGTGTAGTGTAGTTGGTAGCTTCAAGAAATTTACCATAGCATGGCTCGCAACATTTGTACAACTACCACTATCAATCACCAAGGTGCACACACTCCCCTTTACAAGACACTTAGTATGGAATAGATTTTCCCTTTGACTCGGGTCATCTATCGCCTTACTAATCATGACACGTCTAACCACAAAGTTTGGAACCACACACTCCCCTTCTTGTGGATAGACATCTTCACTACCATCTACTTCATCATCATTCGGCCCATTTTCAGCTCCCTCTCCATCTTGAGGCTCGGCCTCATCCTCCCCCCTTTCGGAAACCACCTCCCTCATATAAGCATCATCAAAGGCTCCATCTCCTTCATACTCCTCTCTACCGTATCCTTCAAAGTGGGCTGGTCGGCCTTGGCCGTTTTGATTCGGAGGATTTGGAATTTGCGGTCTTTGGGTTAATGGAGCTTGGAATGGAGGGTTCGGATTTAGTGGAGGTACTTGGCGTCCAAATCCCTCTTGTGGAATTGGAGGGGCTTGGAAATGTAGTGGTCTAGTGGGGTCTCGGTTTGGAGGAAAATAGGTAGTTTGGCTTGCGGTATTTGGTGGAGCTTGGGGTGCATTTAGCATTTGGTGGACTGTTTCGGGGGTGATGGTTGCGGAGGAGGTCCTATCATGACCATTGGTAGATACATGTAGAGGAGTAGAAGGACGAGAGTTCCTTTGACTCTCCACTTGTTCTAATCTCCCACTAATAGTCGACACTTCCCCCTTTATTGCTGCCAAGTCCCCTCTCACGGCCCCAAATTCTGAATTCAACCTTTCAAGTGTCCGGGTAACGGCCTCAAGAGTGACCCTCATAGAATCAAGGGCATTAGTATCCACATTATGAGACGTAGCTCCTTCCATTGTCAAGATATTATCCGCTTTAGTTCACCACAAGTTCGTGTTCCACAAGTGTTGTATAATTGGCTAGTAACCGTGAAATTTTAAGGTATGAGTAAGCTCTTATCCGGAATGGATTCTTGTTTGAAGACTCAAAGAATTCTTGCCGGACTAGAGTCAAAAATCAGCAATTCATTCAAACGAATAAAAGCACTCAAATAATCGTTGACACGAACAAACGGTTCAAGGAACTAGTTGACAACCTAGTAGGAATGTACTAGTTTGTTAATTAGTTCTAGGACCAAGTAAGGGAAACCAAGGATCAACAATTAGCAACCAAAGAATATCCTAAGTTGAGCTTATAGTGACGTGGCAGCATGCAATGGTTCCACACGTTCTTCTACTCTTTTTTTTTTTTTTGTGTTAATATTCACACAACTTGTTATAGTTTGCAAAGTGTTTTGGTGGGAAAAATATAAATCTTGTAGTATTTCAACCTTTTCAAACTCAAGAAAGTGAGGTTTGGTTGACTAATCCCACAAAACAAGGCTCCTTGAATTAGGGAAAAGTGATTGACAAGACTAGAAGGTGATGGGTGCAAGTCTTTCACAACAACTTTATAGCTTGTCTTACAACTTGAGCACACAACAAGATGAACAAGATGAACAAGTTCAAAAGATGAACACCTCAACAAACTTCATCAACTTCTTTAGCACATAAACACACAACCACCGATTTTTTTTTCTTTTGGTTATCTGATACAAAATCGAACCAACAACAACAAGAACATCAAGTAGACTCGGATTTCAGTCCAACAACACCAAGAACAACAAGTTTAACATTCAGTTTTTCAGCCCAACAACACAAGAACAACAAGATAGATAACAATGCTAGTGAATCGAAAAGAGCCCCACACGGCTTCACTAGACTTCAAGATAACAAAATCAGCAACAACAACAAGATAAAGAAAGATAGATAACTTGACATATAACATTCAAGAAACTAAGAACCCTAACATCAAGAGAGGACCCTAAGTCTAATGAATATAAAAACCAAGTTCTTACGAGGACCAAGAGGCACTCAAAGACCTCAAAACCCTTGTTTCTAGCCAAAGAGACAACACAAGTATCCCTCTACTTGTGAGGAAATAGTGGCGGCTTCCAAGTGTGGAAGAGAGAGAGAAATGTTTAGTATTTTAGGTTACAAATTTCAGCATTCAAAAAGTGAAGTCTAACTCTCTAACATGTTCTATTTATACTACAAGCAAAAAAGGTAAAATGACCCATCCGCCCTTGCTTCTTGTGCCAACCTTGAAGAGTAGTTTATTACACATTAGGACCCCTCTTCACACATAAAAACGTTTAGGTCCTTGGTTGGTTCAATCACCAACTCACACACGGCCACTTGCATGAACAAAGCTTGGAGTTTTTGTAATTCCCGAGCTTGGCTTCGTGTGAAAGGCCGTGTACGTGTGGAGGCTGCCCCAACCGTATCATCCTCTCCATCTTGAGAGGAATTTGACCTCAAATTCAGCATTTGGTCATCTTCAACCGCATCAACGAGGGAGAGATCACCAACGTTGAAAGTGTTGTGCACTTGATATTCGGGTGGAAGGTCAATCTTGTAGGCGTTGTCATTGATTCTCTCAAGTACTTGAAAAGGACCATCACCCCTTGGCAGCAATTTGGACTTCCTTTGAGCTGGAAACCGATCCTTTCGAAGATGCACCCACACCCAATCTCCGGGTTCAAGCACAAGCCTTCTTCTCCCTTTGTTTACCCTTTTTGCAACCTCTTGGTTCTTCTTTTCAAGCTTGAGCCGCACCGTCTCAAGCATTTTCTTCATTGCCTCGGCTCTTTTATTTCCATCTAAGCTGGTCATGAGATCACTAGACAAAGGAGTGAGATCTAAAGGGGTAAGGGGATTTAGGCCGTAAACACATTCAAAGGGAGTCATTCCCGTGCTCGAATGTATTACCCGGTTGTATGCAAACTCCACCAAGGGTAGGTGATCTTCCCATGAAGTCAGTTTACCTTTAACCATAGAACGTAGCATAGACCCTAAGGTTCTATTTACTACCTCCGTTTGGCCATCGGTTTGTGGGTAGCAAGACGTGGAGAAAAGTAACTTCGTTCCAAGCCTACCCCACATGGACTTCCAAAAGAGACTTAGGAACTTGGAGTCCCTATCGCTCACAATAGTCCTCGGTACCCCGTGAAGCTTTACAACATGTTCAACAAATAATGAAGCTACACTACGAGCATCCTCGGTTTTAGCACATGGAATAAAATGAGCCATTTTAGAGAATCTATCAACAATAACAAAAATGCTATCTCGGCCCTTTCTAGTCCTTGGCAGCCCCAAAACAAAATCCATCGAAATGTCCAACCAAGGTCTAAGGGGAGTAGGGAGTGGGGTGTACAATCCTTGAGGTAGGAGACGAGATTTCGCACTCCGGCAGGCCACGCATTGACTACAAATTTTAGTGACGTCTTTGCGCATTTTTGGCCAATAGAAGTTCTCCTCTAAGATTCCGAGGGTCTTGTCTACCCCAAAGTGCCCCATGAGGCCTCCGTCATGGGCCTCCCTCACAAATAATTCCCTCCAAGAACTAGAAGGAACACACAACCGCCTCCCTTTGAACAAATACCCATCGAACCGAGAGTAGGAGGAATGGTCATTCTCTTTAAGCCAACAGTCCCTTCCCCACTCTTCGCATTCCCTAAAGATAGGAGCGAAGGTAGGATCCTCGGGATACAACAACCGCAAGCTCTCAAAACCCATCAATTTCGAAGACAAGGTAGCAACAAGCACATGCTTCCTAGACAAGGCATCGGCAACAACATTTTCCTTTCCCCTTTTGTAATGAATTACATAAGGGAAAGTCTCGATGAACTCAATCCACTTAGCATGACGCCTATTCAACTTGTCTTAGCTCTTAAGGTGTTTCAACGACTCATGATCCGTTCGTATCACAAACTCCTTAGGCCACAAATAATGTTGCCAATTTCCCAAAGCTCTAACAAGGGCGTACAACTCCAAATCATAAGTTGAGTAATTAAGAGTTGCCCCTTTGAGTTTTTCACTGAAATAAGCAACGGGCTTACCTTCTTGCATCAAAACAGCCCCGATGCCAACCTTACTAGCATCACACTCTACTTCAAACATCTTATCAAAATCGGGCAATTGCAATAAAGGCGCCGAGATGAGCGTAGCTTTCAAGGCCTCAAAAGCCCTAGCTTGCTCATCACCCCATTTAAAGGGTCCGTCTTTTCTAATTACCTCGGTTAAGGGGGCTGCTATGGAGCTCCTTTGACAAACCTCCTATAGAAGCTTGCCAACCCGTGGAAACTTCGGATTTCTCCAATAGTTTTAGGGGTCGGCCAACTTCGAATAGAGTCTATCTTGGAATCGTCCACTTCCACACCCCTTGAGCTCACGACAAAACCCAAGAATATAACCTTATCAACACCAAAAGAACACTTCTCCATGTTGGCATACAGCTTCTCCTTTCGGAGCATATCAAACACACATCTCAAATGCATTACATGATCATCAATAGATTTACTATATACCAACACATCATCAAAGTAAACCACCACAAATTTTCCAATATAAGGCTTCATTACATGATTCATTAGCCTCATAAAGGTGCTAGGAGCATTGGTAAGGCCGAAGGGCATGACCAGCCACTCATATAGACCGAATTTGGTCTTGAATGCGGTTTTCCACTCATCACCGGGTTGCATGCGAATTTGGTGATAGCCACTCCTAAGGTCCACTTTAGAAAACAAACAAGATCCGTGGAGTTCATCTAACATATCATCTAGTCTAGGGATTGGATGACGATACCTTATAGTGATTTTGTTGATGGCTCTACAATCGACGCACATACGCCAAGTTCCGTCCTTCTTTGGTACCAAAAGCACCGGAACAGCACACGGACTCATGCTTTCCTTGATGTATCCCTTGTTGAGAAGCTCCTCAACTTGTCTTTCAAGCTCCTTAGTGTCCATGGGATTGCTCCTATAGGCCGGTTTGTTAGGAAGTTGTGAACCCGGTACCAAGTCAATTTGGTGCTCAATTCCCCGAAGTGGGGGCAATCCTTGTGGAAGTTCTTGAGGAAATACATCTTCATACTCCTGCAACACACAAGAAATCAAAGGGGAAATGGAAGAATTAGTGGGGTTAGTATTAAAACAATGGGCCAAGAGTAACATCGGCTTGTTTTCATCATGATCCACGAAGAGTTCTTTCCTCCTAGCCAACATCACTACATTTTCCATCTCCCTTGTCGTTGGGACAGCCTCGGATGTCCCGACTTCCTCACCTACGGCACTCTCCCCCTTTTCTCCCTTCCCGGATTCCTTTCCCTTTCCCTTCAACTCTCTCATCTTTTGGTGCCACTCGTTTACTTGGGAGGGTGAAAGAGGATGAAGTGTGACCTTTCGGCCATCCTTCTCAAGCGTATACCGGTTGGTCCTCCCATCGTGTTTAGTAGACCTATCATATTGCCATGGTCTACCTAACAACAAGTGACATGCTTGCATTGGGATCACGTCACAAAGTACCTCATCGTGGTAGTTTCCTACATTAAACCGAATCACACATTGCCTTGTGACCCTTAATTCACCACAATCATTCACCCATTGTAGCTTGTAAGGACTAGTGTGTGGTGTAGTTGGTAGCTTCAAGAAATTCACCATAGCATGGCTCGCAACATTTGTACAACTACCACTATCAATCACCAAGGTGCACACATTCTCCTTTACAAGACACTTAGTATGGAATAGATTTTCCCTTTGACTCGGGTCACCTATCGCCTTATTAATCATGACACGTCTAACCACAAAGTTAGGAACCACACACTCCCCTTCTTGTGGAAAGACATCTTCACTACCGTCTACTTCATCATCATTCGGCCCATTTTCAGCTCCCTCTCCATCTTGAGGCTCGGCCTCATCCTCCCCCCTTTCGGAATCCACCTCCTCACCAAGGTAGTACACCTTTCCTTCTCGTAGGATCACATTGCGCCGGTTCGGACATTCATTGGCCTTATGCCCCCAACCTTGGCACTTGAAGCATTGGAACCCCTTTGGGTTGGGATATTTGGGAGCCTCCGGTTTCGGAGGGAATTTAGGGACGGTTTTGGACTCGGGCAGCTTCATAGGAGCGGGTTGGTCCTTGTTCTTGGTCCAACCCGAGGGGGTTTGTACCCTTGCCTTGAAGGATGATCTCTCCTTAAGTTCCCTTTCAATCTCAAGGGCCGCTTGGAATATACCGTCAATGGTTTCAAACCGGTGAAGGGTCAAATGAGTGGAGATCTCTTTGTTCAACCCACACTTGAACCGGATGATGTCGTGACTGATTTGCTCCCCACGATGATCAAGTTTCAACATGAGTTGTTGGAACTCGTCAAAATAGGCCATCACACTCTTGCCTCCTTGCCGCAAGCCATATAATCTAGCAAGCAACTCATGATGATATCTCTCGGGAAGGTATCGTTGTCTCATCAAATACCTCAACCGATACCAAGGTGGTGGCTGCCCATCAACTAATTCATTACCAAATCGTTTAACATACTCCCACCAAGTGTTAGCATAGCCCTCAAGGTGAGCTATAGCGTAGCAACTCTTCTTTTCGTCCGAGATGTCATTAACTTGGAAGACCTTGTCACAAGCCGATTCCCAAGTCAAGTAGGCCTCGGGATCACTTTCACCCTTAAAGATGGGTAGGCTCAACTTGATGGTGTTGATGCCTACGTCTCTCTCTTGGTGTCGGTTTCCCCTATCTCCATGCCCCCGGTATCTCCTAGGTTCTCCTCGACCCCCTCTTAACTCCTCCTCCCTCATATAAGCATCATCAAAGGCTCCATCTCCTTCATACTCCTCTCTACCGTATCCTTCAAAGTGGGCTGGTCGGCCTTGGCCGTTTTGATTCGGAGGATTTGGAATTTGTGGTCTTTGGTTTAATGGAGCTTGGAATGGAGGGTTCGGATTTAGTGGAGGTGCTTGGCGTCCAAATTCCTCTTGTGGAATTGGAGGGGCTTGGAAATGTAGTGGTCTAGTGGAGTCTCGGTTTGGAGGAAAATAGGTAGTTTGGCTTGCGGTATTTAGTGGAGCTTGGGGTGCATTTAGCATTTGGTGGACTGTTTCGGGGGTGATGGTTGCGGAGGAGGTCCTATCATGACCATTGGTAGATACATGTAGAGGAGTAGAAGGACGAGAGTTCCTTTGACTCTCCACTTGTTCTAATCTCCCACTAATAGTCGACACCTCTCCCTTTATTGCTGCCAAGTCCCCTCTCACGGCCCCAAATTCCGAATTCAACCTTTCAAGTGTCCGGGTAACGGCCTCAAGAGTGACCCTCATAGAATCAAGGGCATTAGTATCCACACTATGAGACGTAGTTCCTTCCATTGTCAAGATATTATCCGCTTTAGTTCACCACAAGTTCGTGTTCCACAAGTGTTGTATAATTGGCTAGTAACCGTGAAATTTTAAGGTATGAGTAAGCTCTTATCCGGAATGGATTCTTGTTTGAAGACTCAAAGAATTCTTGCCGGACTAGAACCAAAAATCAGCAACTCATTCAAACGAATAAAAGCACTCAAATAAACGTTGACACGAACAAACGGTTCAAGGGTCTAATTGACAACCTAGTAGGAATGTACTAGTTTGTTAATTAGTTTTAGGACCAAGTAAGGGAAACCAAGGATCAACAATTAGCAACCAAAGAACATCCTAAGTTGAGCTTATAGTGACGTGGCAGCATGCAATGGTTCCACACGTTTTCTTTTCTCTCTTTTTTTTTTGTACATATTCACACAACTTGTTATAGTTTTCAAAGTGTTTTTGGTGGGAAAATAAAATCTTGTAGTATTTCACCCTTTTCAAACTCATGAAAGTGATGTTTGGTAGACTAATCCCACAAAACAAGGCTCCTTGAATTAGGGAAAAGTGATTGACAAGACTACAAGGTGATGGGTGCAAGTCTTTCACAACAACTTTATAGCTTGTCTTACAACTTGAGCACACAACAAGATGAACAAGTTCAAAAGATGAACACCTCAACAATCTTCTTCAACTTCTTTAGCACATAAACACAACATCCACCGATTTTATTTTCTTTTGGTCATCAACAACATACAACTTCGGCCACTTCAAGTCACTACACAATGTTCAAGTTTTGAAGCTCAACTTTCGGATCTAGACACCTTAGTGTTGGTGAGAAAGAAACCAACACTAGGAACTCACTAAACAAGCAAAATTAACACTTAGGTCTAGACATGCAACATCATTCTCGGATTCCACTTGTAAGGGACTGATTTTCAGAATTTCCTTTTTGGTGTTGTTTGTTTAAGCCGTGTACTAGCCCAAGATGGGTTATGTTGGAACACAACCGGTCAAGCTTTGATACCAAATGATACAAAATCGAACCAACAACAACAAGAACATCAAGTAGACTCGGATTTCAGTCCAACAACACCAAGAACAACAAGTTTAACATTCAGTTTTTCAGCCCAACAACACAAGAACAACAAGATAGATAACAATGCTAGTGAATCGAAAAGAGCCCCACACGGCTTCACTAGACTTCAAGATAACAAAATCAGCAACAACAACAAGATAAAGAAAGATAGATAACTTGACATATAACATTCAAGAAACTAAGAACCCTAACATCAAGAGAGGACCCTAAGTCTAATGAATATAAACACCAAGTTCTTACGAGGACCAAGAGGCACTCAAAGACCTCAAAACCCTTGTTTCTAGCCAAATAGACAACACAAGTATCCCTCTACTTGTGAGGAAATAGTGGCGGCTTCCAAGTGTGGAAGAGAGAGAGAAATGTTTAGTATTTTAGGTTACAAATTTCAGCATTCAAAAAGTGAAGTCTAACTCTCTAACATGTTCTATTTATACTACAAGCAAAAAAGGTAAAATGACCCATCCGCCCTTGCTTCTTGTGCCAACCTTGAAGAGTAGTTTATTACACATTAGGACCCCTCTTCACACATAAAAACGTTTAGGTCCTTGGTTGGTTCAATCACCAACTCACACACGGCCACTTGCATGAACAAAGCTTGGAGTTTTTGTAATTCCCGAGCTTGGCTTCGTGTGAAAGGCCGTGTACGTGTGGAGGCTGCCCCAACCGTATCATTATCAACAACATACAACTTTCGGCCACTTCAAGTCACTACACAATGTTCAAGTTTTCAAGCTCAACTTTTGGATCTAGACACCTTAGTGTTGGTGAGAAAGAAACCAACACTAGAAACTCACTAAACAAGCAAAATAACACCTAGATCTAAACATACAACATCATTCTTGGTTTCAACTTTTAATGGACAGATTTTCAGAATTTCTTTTGGTGTTGTTTGTTTAAGCCGTGAACTAGCCCGAGACCGGTTATGTTGGAACACAACCGGTCTCGCTTTGATACCAAATGATACAAAATCAAACCAACAACAACAAGAGCTTCAATTAGGCTCGGATTTCAGCCCAACAACACAAGAACAACAAGATAGATAACAATGCTAGTGAATCGAAAAGAGCCCCACACGGCTTCACTAGACTTTAAGATAACAAAATCAGCAACAACAACAAGATAAAGAAAGATAGATAACTTGACATATAACATTCAAGAAACTAAGAACCCTAACATCAAGAGAGGACCCTAAGTCTAATGAATATAAACACCAAGTTCTTACGAGGACCAAGAGGCACTCAACGACCTCAAAACCCTTGTTTCTAGCCAAAGAGACAACACAAGTATCCCTCTACTTGTGAGATAATTGGGGCGGCTTCTAAGAGTGAGAGAGAGAGTGAAATGTTTAGTGTTTTAGGTTACAAAAATCAGCATTCAAAAACTAAGAAATAACTCTCTAACATGTTCTATTTATACTACAAACAAAAGGGGTAAAATGACCCATCCACCCTTGCTTCTTGTGCCAACCTTGAAGAGTAGTTTATTACACATTAAGACCTCTCTTCACACATAAAAACGTTTAGGTCCTTGGTTGGTTCAATCACCAACTCACACACGGCCATTTGCATGAACAAGGCTTGGAGTTCTTGTAATTCCCGAGCTTGGCTTCGTGTGAAAGGCCGTGTACCTGTGGAGGCTGCCCCAACCGTATCACCCAAGTAATCAACCATGGATGGAACAATGTAGTTTCTATAGTACCTATCATTTAACACAATGAGGCATCCTAGTATCCCACAAATGGTCACCTTTCCGGAGTGTACACTCCTTCTTGGATCAACATTGTAAGGCATACGAGTACCCCTCGATTTTGGAGATGCATACCCTCTTCTTCTCGTTGAACAACCTCCACTAGAGCTAGTATAACCATTCACACTATATTGATCTTGATAAGAAGACAAGGTGGAGAATATGAATCTTCACACTCCTCACGTGTACTCTCATCATAGCTCTCATAAGCTTTGCGAACGAAAGGGTTATACCTAACATCAAAACTAGGTTTGGAGTGAGAAGTGTAGGACTACTCCTCACATGCCCCAACGTCATCATAAGATCCATCACGAGGTCCTACATGATCTCTAAAGTCACCATAAGCACTAGGCACTTCATTCACCTCATTTTCTCCCTCAAAACAGTAACTTTCAAATCTGCCCAAGTTTCGATCATGGCTATTTTCATAGCCTCCGCAATCTCCCTCAACTTCGTAGCCATAAAACTCCTCACTACAACCATAGTCTCCCATGTTGTAGTCACAATAATCCCCAGCTATCGAAGACATATTCCCCTTATATCACCTTTGAACCTAAAAAATGAACAAACAAGATTAGTAGTAAAAAGCTTCTCACTAACACTCGTATTCACTCACTTTTGTGATCCTCACAATTGGAGCGACAAATATTGAAAGTTGCTTATACTCCGGTAGTCAATAGGATGTCAATTCTACTTGGCAGCCAGAATAGATTCTTGTTTGATCGACTCAAGACTCAAGACAGAAAATTCTACTTACGAACTTGAAACAAAAAGTTACGACGAATTAAAAATGAGAAAAGCACACAAATAACGAAGACACGACAAAAACGGATTCAAAAACTAATTCACAATCTAGTAGGTGATTAGTAGTTGCTAATTAGTACTAGAATCAAGAAATGAAACTAACGAAACAAAGAAAAGAAACTTTAAAATCTGAAATTTGAGCTTCAAGGTTTTTTTGGGAACATTGATGATGTGGCACTTAGATGACGTGGCAGTTTGCAATTTCGATTGGTCAAATTTTTAATTTGGGAGAGTGAAAAATCAGCTAAAGGATAGAAAAGCACAAGACTTAGAGCCTTTTTCAAAATTCAAAAGACTTTGACTTTCCTTGCACCTTTTTGGCAAGACACCTTTTTGAAAGCCTTTGTCTCCTTTCCTCTTTTGTTTGTCTTAGTATGTGCCCTTACTCTCTTTTGGTAATGAGTCTTTTTGAAAGTCCTATTGTCCCCTTTCTTTTTTTGTATGTTCTTTGGGATATGTTTCAAGACTAACAAAAGACTACACTCTTTTTTCTCCACTCTTTAAGATCAAACCACACCTATTGAATGTTCTTGTTCAACAATAAATGATGGACATGAAGAATAACAAGAACACTCAAAAGATTGAAACTAAACCAAATGAACTCCAAATTGAATGATTTTGGATTCCTTTTGCTCACGTTAAACTCCATAACAAAACCGAATTCGTTTTTCAAGCCAGAATATTAACAACAAGCCTTCCAATTTTGAGCTTCACCTTACTAGTTACTTCAACCTTAAACTAAACAATGGTGAACAACTCAAAACCACCCGGATTAAGCTCAAATCCAAGAGCTAGACTCACTTAGTGTCAGGGAACAAGAACCTAACACTAGAAACAAACAAAACACACTAAAATCTCCTAAATCTAAGTCTCAAATTTCAGCTCAAACACAAAAACGGGACAGATTTCTTTTTTTGAGATTTTTAGTTTTTTCAACACTTTCTTTTTTAATTTTTCAACTAACAAGCCCAAGATTGATTTTTTTGGAACAAAATCAATCCTTACTCTTGATACGGGATTGACAAGGGAAGCACGAAACAAACACCAAATCAGTCCACTAATCTTAAGGATTCGAGGACCAAGATGGAGACCTCACTCGGATTCGCTACCAACAACAAGAATACAAGATACAAGAGTATATGTTAACACCAAAACAGTTACAAAACGTGATGAACAAGAGGAACAACAATAATACAAGTTTCGGATTCAACGAAGACCCCAAAACAGTCCACTACACAACACATACACGATTTGCAAGAAAAATAAAGATAGATAGTGAGACCAAGATTATTACAAGATTAAGAATCAAGTGTATTTCAACACTAACCCCTAATGAATGTAATAGTCAAAACCACACTCTTACGGTGACCACCAAGGGAATGAACTCGCCTCAAGATCTACCGTTTCCAAGCAAAGATCAATATTGGCTTTTCCAAGCCCTATGCTAAGGATGACTTTTCCAAGTCCTACAACTAAGGGTGTTACACTCTCAAAAGAGAGAAGTTTATGTCTTTCAATTCTTCATCCTTCAAAATCTAGTGAAAATAAGACTAAGGGGGCCTATTTATAATATATTACAAATGAAGATAACAAGACCACTTTGCCCTTAATGAGAGGGGCGGCCATGGTGTGTAAATACACCATGTGTAATGTCCAAAATACCCTTAATTAAGGTCCAAAACCGTGAGTCCTCAACCTTAAATTCTCCAAGCAATCTTCCACACGCGAGATTGCTTTAAGTTATGCTCAAAACGGGTCCTCCATGCATGTTCTTGTTTTCTCGAGGTGACCAAGTCTTGAGTCTCTATGTGTTGGCCTCCAAAAATGTCATCAAAAGATAAGATGGACATTTGTCCCGTATCATTACCCCTTTTATTTGTAGTATAAATAGAACATGTTGGAGAGTTATTCCTTAGTTTTTGAATGCTGATTTTGTAACCTAAAAACACTAAACATTTCGGCTCTCTCTTCCACTCTTAGAAGCCGTTCCTATTATCTCACAAGTAGAGGGATACTTGTGTTGTCTCTTTGGCTAGAAACAAGGGTTTTGAGGTCGTTGAGTGCCTCTTGGTCCTCGTAAGAACTTGGTGTTTATATTCATTAGACTTAGGGTCCTCTCTTGATGTTAGGGTTCTTAGTTTCTTGAATGTTATATGTCAAGTTATCTATCTTTCTTTATCTTGTTGTTGTTGTTGATTTTGTTATCTTAAAGTCTAGTGAAGTCGTGTGGGGCTCTTTTCGATTCACTAGCATTGTTATCTATCTTGTTGTTCTTGTGTTGTTGGACTGAAAAACCGAAACTTAAACTTGTTGTTCTTGTGTTGTTGGACTGAAATCCGAGCCTACTTGAAGCTCTTGGTGTTGTTGGTTTGATTTTGTATCAGTATGCATCTCCAAAACCGAGGAGTACTCGTGAGCTTTATAATATTGATCCAAGAAGGAGTGTACACTCTGGAAAGGTGACCATTTGTGGGATACCGGGCTGCCTCATTGTATTAAATGATAGGTACTATAGTCACGACATCGTTCCATCCATGGTTGACTTCTTGGGGTTGTTTCATGAACCTTTACTTGTTCCATACTTCTTAGATGGGTTTAAGGTTATCGAGAGGGTCAAGGATGTCTTCTCCCAATTTGAATACCATGAGGAGGTATGGTGCGATATTTTTCCATTGACATACGGTCATGTATGCTTAGGTGCCGATTGGTTTGCACAACATAGAGTTCCAAATGTGCAAAATTGGCCAAATATTGTAAGAGACCAATGGGGGAATCTGATACGGGACAAATGGCCATCTTATCTTTTGATGACATCTTTGGAGGCCAACATATAGAGGCTCGAGACTTGGTCACCTCGAGAATACAAGAACATGCATGGAGGACCCGTTTTGAGCATAACTTAAAGCAATCTCGCGTGTGGAAGATTGCTTGGAGAATTTAAGATTGAGGACTCATGGTTTTGGACCTTAATTAAGGGCATTTTGGACATTACACATGGTGTATTTACACACCATGGCCGCACCTATCATTAAGGGCAAAGTGGTCTTTTTTTCTTCTTTTGTAATACACTATAAATAGGTCATTTTAGTTCATTTCTTGGCAGATTTTGTATGATGAAGAATTGAAAGACATATTTTCTCTCTTTTGAGAGTGTAACACCCTTAGTTGTAGGGCTTGGAAAAGCCATCCTTAGCATAGGGCTTGGAAAAGCTAATATTGATCTTTGCTTGGAAACGGTAGATCTTGAGGTGAGATCATTCCCTTGGTGGTCACCGTGATACGAAATCAAACCAACAACACCAAGAGCTTCAAGTAGGCTCGGATTTCAGTCCAACAACACAAGAACAACAAGTTTAAGTTTCGGTTTTTCAGTCCAACAACACAAGAACAACAAGATAGATAACAATGCTAGTGAATCGAAAAGAGCCCCACACGGCTTCACTAGACTTTAAGATAACAAAATCAACAACAACAACAAGATAAAGAAAGATAGATAACTTGACATATAACATTCAAGAAACTAAGAACCCTACATCAAGAGAGGACCCTAAGTCTAATGAATATAAACGCCAAGTTCTTACGAGGACCAAGAGGCACTCAACGACCTCAAAACCCTTGTTTCTAGCCAAAGAGACAACACAAGTATCCCTCTACTTGTGAGATAATAGGGACGGCTTCTAAGAGTGGAAGAGAGACGAAATGTTTAGTGTTTTTAGGTTACAAAATCAGCATTCAAAAACTAAGGAATAGCTCTCTAATATGTTCTATTTATACTACAAACAAAAGGGGTAAAATGACCCATCCGCCCTTGCTTCTTGTGCCAACCTTGAAGAGTAGTTTATTACACATTAAGACCTCTCTTCACACATAAAAACGTTTAGGTCCTTGGTTGGTTCAATCACCAACTCACACACGGCCATTTGCATGAACAAAGCTTGGAGTTCTTGTAATTCCCGAGCTTGGCTTCGTGTGAAAGGCCGTGTACCTGTGGAGGCTGCCCCAACCGTATCATCCTCTCCATCTTGAGAGGAATTTGACCTCAAATTCAGCATTTGGTCATCTTCAACCGCATCCACGAGGGAGAGATCACCAACGTTGAAAGTGTTGTGCACTTGATATTCCGGTGGAAGGTCAATCTTGTAGGCGTTGTCATTGATTCTCTCAAGTACTTGGAAAGGACCATCACCCCTTGGCAGCAATTTGGACTTCCTTTGAGCTGGAAACCGATCCTTTCGAAGATGCACCCACACCCAATCTCCGGGTTCAAGCACATGCCTTCTTCTCCCTTTGTTTACACTTTTTGCAACCTCTTGGTTCTTCTTTTCAATCTTGATCCGCACCGTCTCATGCATTTTCTTCATTGCCTCGGCTCTTTTATTTCCATCTAAGCTGGTCATGAGATCACTAGACAAAGGAGTGAGATCTAAAGGGGTAAGGGGATTCAGGCCGTAAACACATTCAAAGGGAGTTATTCCCATGCTCGAATGTATTACCCGGTTGTATGCAAATTCCACCAAGGGTAGGTGATCTTCCCATGAAGTCAGTTTACCTTTAACCATAGAACGTAGCATAGACCCTAAGGTTCTATTTACTACCTCCGTTTGGCCATCGGTTTGTGGGTGGCAAGACGTGGAGAAAAGTAACTTCGTTCCAAGCCTACCCCACATGGACTTCCAAAAGAGACTTAGGAACTTGGAGTCCCTATCGCTCACAATAGTCCTCGGTACCCCGTGAAGCTTTACAACATGTTCAACAAATAATGAAGCTACACTACGAGCATCCTCGGTTTTAGCACATGGAATAAAATGAGCCATTTTAGAGAATCTATCAACAATAACAAAAATGCTATCTCGGCCCTTTCTAGTCCTTGGCAGCCCCAAAACAAAATCCATCGAAATGTCCAACCAAGGTCTAAGGGGAGTAGGGAGTGGGGTGTATAATCCTTGAGGTAGGAGACGAGATTTCGCACTCCGGCAGGCCACGCATTGACTACAAATTTTAGTGACGTCTTTGCGCATTTTGGGCCAATAGAAGTTCTCCTCTAAGATTCCGAAGGTCTTGTCTACCCCAAAGTGCCCCATGAGGCCTCCGTCATGGGCCTCCCTCACAAATAATTCCCTCCAAGAACTAGAAGGAACACACAACCTCCTCCCTTTGAACAAATACCCATCGAATCGAGAGTAGGAGGAATGGTCATTCTCCTTAAGCCAACGGTCCCTTCCCCACTCTTCACATTCCCTAAAAATAGGAGCAAAGGTTGGATCCTCGGGATACAACAACCGCAAGCTCTCAAAACCCATCAATTTCGAAGACAAGGTAGCAACAAGCACATGCTTCCTAGACAAGGCATCGGCAACAACATTTTCCTTTCCCCTTTTGTAATGAATTACATAAGGGAAAGTCTCGATGAACTCAATCCACTTAGCATGATGCCTATTCAACTTGTCTTGGCTCTTAAGGTGTTTCAACGACTCATGATCCGTTCGTATCACAAACTCCTTAGGCCACAAATAATGTTGCCAATTTCCCAAAGCTCTAACAAGGGCGTACAACTCCAAATCATAAGTTGAGTAATTAAGAGTTGCCCCTTTGAGCTTTTCACTGAAATAAGCAACGGGCTTACCTTCTTGCATCAAAACAGCCCCTGATACGGGACAAATGGCCATCTTATATTTTGATGACATCTTTGGAGGCCAACATATAGAGGATCAAGACTTGGTCACCTCGAGAATACAAGAACATGCATGGAGAACCTGTTTTGAGCATAACTTAAAGTAATCTCGCGTGTGGAAGATTGCTTGGAGCATTTAAGATTGAGGACTCACGGTTTTGGACCTTAATTAAGGGCATTTTGGACATTACACATGGTGTATTAACACACCATGGCCGCACCTATCATTAAGGGCAAGGTGGTCTTTTTGTCTTCTTTTGTAATACACTATAAATAGGCCATTTTAGCTCATTTCTTGGGGATTTTCAGATTTTAAAGGATGAAGAATTGAAAGACATAACTTCTCTCTTTTGAGAGTGTAACACCCTTAGTTGTAGGACTTGGAAAAGTCATCCTTAGCATAGGGCTTGGAAAAGCCAATATTGATCTTTGCTTGGAAACGGTAGATCTTGAGGCGAGTTCATTCCCTTGGTGGTCACCGTAAGAGTGTGGTTTTGATTGTTACATTCATTAGGGGTTAGTGTTGAAATACACTTGGTTCTTAATCTTGTAATAATCTTGGTCTCACTATCTATCTTTATTTTTCTTGCAAATCGTGTATGTGTTGTGTAGTGGACTGTTTTGGGGTCTTCGTTGAATCCGAAACTTGTATTATTGTTGTTCATCTTGTTCATCACGTTTTGTAACTGTTTTGGTGTTAAAATATACTCTTGTATCTTGTATTCTTGTTGTTGGTAGCGAATCCGAGTGAGGTCTCCATCTTGGTCCTCGAATCCTTAAGATTAGTGGACTGATTTGGTGTTTGTTTCGTGCTTCCCTTGTCAATCTTGTATCATTTGGTATCAAAGCATGGCTTGATCTTGTTCCTACAAGATCAATCTTGGGCTTTCTTGTTAAAAAAAAAAAAAAAAAAAAAGGAAAACTGAAATTTCCAGAAAAATAGCAATCTGTCCGTGTTTGTGTTCTTGGCCAAAATCGTGTTCTTGTTGTGTCTTGGCCGAGATTTGTTGTTGTATGTCTAGATCTAATAGTGTTCTTGTTTGTTTTGTTGTTCCTAGTGTTAGTTTTCTTGTCCACTAACACTTTGAGTCTAGATCTAAACTTGAGCTTGAACTTGTTGAAAGGTTGTTGTGAACATAAGCTTGGCCATTGTGGTGGACTGTTTTGGCCTTGTGGATTTCATCTTGTTGTTGTTATAAGCTTGGCCACGTGATATTGTTGTTAATTGGTGGATTGAAAACCATTTTGTTGAAGTTGTGGTTGTCTTGGCCAAGTGTTGGAGATATTGTTATTGTGGATTGGAGTTGGCCGTGTGAAAAATTGTTGGTGTTCTTGAAGATTATTGTTGTAGTTCTTGTTGTTGTTGTTGTTGTTCTTGATGTTCATCACCACCTTCATATATTGTTGAAGATAAAGTGAATGCTAAATCCAAAAAGTTAAAGGAAAAAGGTGTATTATTTGTTAGTCTTGAAAGACCCTACAACCAACAAAGACCTATCAATCAAGTCTCAACCACTTTCCAACACTTTTCCATGATTTACGGATCCATGTTTTAAGGAGAAGTACAATAAAGTCAAGTCTTGAAAACTTGAAATTGAAAAGGGCTCCAAGACTTGTTTGAATTTCCCTCCTTAAACAAATTCCACCAAAGTCCAAATTGAAAAATTGACCAAGACTTGAAGTTGGACAACAAAAGTTGTGTGGGACCGAAACCAATACGGACTGCCATGTCATCACTGCTACTGTTCACGCAATATTTCCGAGCTCAAAATTTTAGATTCTTAGTTTCATCTTATTGTTTCATTAGTTTCATGTCTTGATTCTAGAATTAATTAACAACTAGTAATCACCTACTTAGTTGTAGATTAATTATTGAATCCGTTTCTTCGTGTCTTCGTTGTTTGTGTGCTTTTCTCATTTTTAACTCGTAGTAACTTCTTTGTTTCAAGTTCGTAAGTAGATTTTGTGTTGTGTCTTGAGTCGATCAAACAAGAATATATTCTGGCCGCCAAGTAGAATTGACATCCTATTGACTACCGGAGTATAAGCAACTTTCAATATTCGCCGCTCCAATTGTGAGAATCACAAAGGTGAGTGTATCGAGTGTTGTTGAGGAGTTTTACTACTAATCTTGTTTGTTCATTTTGTAGGTTTAAAGGGTGATATAAGGGGAACATGACTTCGATAGCCGGGGATTATTGTGACTACAATATGGGAGACTATGATTGTAGTGAGGGTTTTTATGGCTACGAAGTTGAGGGAGATTGCGGAGGCTATGAAAATAGTCATGATCAAAACATAGGCAGATTTGAAAGTTACTGTTTTGAGGGAGAAAATGAGGTGAATGAAGTGCCTAGTGCTTATGGTGACTTTGGAGATGATGTAGGACCTCGTGATGGATCTTATGATGAAGTTGGGACATGTGAGGAGTCTCGCACTCCCCACTCCGAACCTAGATTTGGTGTTAGGTATAACCCTTTCGTTCGCAAACCTTATGAGAGCTATGATGAGAGTACACGTGAGGAGTGTGAAGATTCATATTCTCCACCTTGTAGTACTTCTTATCAAGGTCGATATAGTGTGAATGGTTATACTAGCAATAGTGTAGGTTTTCCAATGAGAAGAAGAGAGTATGCATCTCCAAAACCGAGGGGTACTCATGTGCTTTACAATGTTGATCCGAGAAGGAGTGTACACTCCGGAAAGGTGACCATTTGTGGGATACCGGGCTGCCTCGTTGTGTTAAATGATAGGTACTATAGAAACTACATTGTTCCATCCATGGTTGATTACTTGGGGTTATTTTGCGAGCCTTTACTTGTTCCATACTTCTTGGACGGGTTTAAGGTCACCGAGAGGGTAAAGGTTGTCTTCTCCCAATTTAATTACCATGAGGAGGTGTGGTGTGATGTTTTTCCCATAACCTATGGTTATGTGAGCTTGGGCGCCTATTGGTTTGCACAACATAAAGTTCCAAATATGCAAAATTGGCCTAATATTATAAGAGACCGATGGGGAAATTGCCTTGAGACGTACATTCTGCCCGGGCCGCAAAAAGAAGTTCCTACCTCCTCCAATTCAACTTATTATGAGAGACAAAATATTGAGAGGAGTAAGGGAGTGAAAGGTGGTAAACCGAGAGTGGAAAAAGGAGAGGTTGTGTTGAGCGAAGTGAGGGGATTACCACCAAACTATACTAACATTGGTTGTCCTTCTATTTCTAAGGACATTTGTGTAGGTACCAACATGGCAAGCGAAGAAGAACAATGCCAAAGGGAAGTTGCTGCCCAAACCTTTGGAGGACCTTCACACCATGACAAAGAAGAATCTACTCAAGGACTTCAAGGTAAAATGGCAAACTCTTATACTTTTGTACATGTGAATGATAATTGTGCGGCTAGTAGCCCATTGAGTGTGAGTTGTAGCTTGCCTATATGTGAGTGTATTGTTTCTTTGCCACTTGATGATGATGTACATGTTGTGAGTGTGGATACACTAGTTGATCCTATTGATGACCGAATAGGCTCTTCTTGTAAGATCGATTTATGTCCACCTAGTGTTGAAACCATTATGTTGAATGAAAGTACGTTATCTTCTGAAATTTGTGTTGATCAACTTATGTGTGAAAATTACCCACCACTTGAGTATGTGTGTGATGTGCTTAATAGGACTCAAGTGAGTGAAATATTTGAAAATGTTGGTCAACAAAGTGGGAGTGAACCTGAGATCTCTTCTTGGGGTAATCTTGTGTTTGGAACATCCTTGAAACCTGATATTGATCATTTAGAGTGCGAGGAACTTGCTTATTCCAAATCTGTCCGTGAGGTAGAACACACTCTCTTTAGGTGTAATGTCTTGTTTGAAGATGATTTAAACACTTCTAATGAACCTAGTGGTGAAAATGACGGTATAGCTTACCTTGGAAGCTATAGCCTATATGCTAACCCACTATGGTGTGACAACAATCCTCCTAAAGAGGGAAATCTCTTCTTGGAAGATGAGAGTACTCTTAAGGGTAAGGAATGTGTAGTTGCGGAAGCTACTTCTTCTTCTACTTTGTGTGATTTCATTGTTGAGAGTACTCATAGTGATTATTGGGAAACTAGTAGTGAGTACACACATGAGAGCACCTTAGTAGAAGTCGATTTGAGTGATACCTTTCTCTACTCTCTATTTGATTTGGATGATATGTATGTTATTGTAGAGAGTATGTCATTTAGTTTAGGTGTAGATCTCGGGAAAGGGAAGTGTTGTCGAGACCCATGTTGATACAAGAAAAATAAGGGAAGCACGAAACAAACACTCAAAACAGTCCACAAGTTCAAGAGAACCGAGGACCCTTTGAATGACCCCTCTCGGATTCAAGATCTACAACAAGAACACAATGTAATGAGGTGAATAACACCTATTTTCAGCGGACAACACACTAGATTAACCACACGAGAATGAAGAACATGAAGAACAATAACAATATTATTAAGAAATAACAAACACACGGCTACAAGAAATTGTAGAGATAGATAGTGAGACATAAACTAATATAAGACCCAAGAACCCAAAGATATATTAAATCTAAGGACCCTTAGAACTTACGATAGCAACACCACACTCTTACGGTGACCACCAAGGGAATGAACTCGCCTCAAGATCTACCGTTTCCAAACAAAGATCAATATTGGCTTTTCCAAGCCCTATGCTAAAGATGACTTTTCCAAGTCCTATAACTAAGGTGTTACACTCTCAAAAGAGAGAGAATATGTTTTCAATTCTTCATTCTCCAAAAATTGCTGAAAATAAGACTAAGGGGACCTATTTATACTATATTACAAATGAAGACAAAAGACCACTTTGCCCTTAATGAGAGGGGCGGCCATGGTGTGTAAATACACCATGTGTAATGTCCAAAATACCCTTAATTAAGGCCCAAAAACCGTGAGTCCTCAACCTTAAATTCTCCAAGCAATCTTCCACACGCGAGATTGCTTTAAGTTATGCTCAAAACGGGTCCTCCATGCACGTTCTTGTTTTCTCGAGGTGACCAAGTCTTGAGTCTCTATGTGTTGGCCTCCAAAAATGTCATCAAAAGATAAGAAGGCCATTTGTCCCGTATCATCCTCCCCTTCTTGAAAAGGATTCGACCTCGAATCCAAACCTTGCAAAACCGAAGAGAGGACAAACAAATACAAATTCCTCATGGCATGAGGGTTAGGGTTAGCATAACAAATCATCTCAACATGCCAAGGTTGCACATACTTGCAATATAACCAAGAATCCTTTGAAAGGAATATTAAAAACTCAATAAAAGATGTACAAAGGATTTGGTTATAGGATACATCAAAAGTAACACTTTGCTTGTCATGTTGACCAAGCAACAAGTTTGGTGCACCAACATCACCATTTCTAAATTTGGCACCGGGGTCAAATGGGAAAAGTGGCCATAGACACGGGTCTCGACAACACTTCCCTTTCCCGTGGTCTACACCTAAACTAAATGACATACTCTCTACAATAACATACATATCATCCAAATCAAATAGAGAGTAGAGAAAGGTATCACTCTGATACAAGAAAAACAAGGGAAGCACGAAACAACTCCAAAACAGTCCACTAATCTTAAGGATTTGAGGACCAAGATGGAGACCACTCTCGGATTCGCTACCAACAACAAGAATACAAGATACAAGGGTGTATTTCAACACCAAAACAGCTACAAAACGTGATGAATAAGATGTACAACAACAATACAAGTTTCGGATCCAACGAAGGCCCAAAACAGTCCACTACAACAACACATACACGATTGCAAGAAAAATAAAGATAGATAGTGAGACCAAGATTATTACAAGATTAAGAACTAAAGAGTATATTAAACTCAAAAACCCCTAATGAATGTAACAATCAAAACCACACTCTTACGGTGACCACCAAGGGAACGAACTCGCCTCAAGATCTACCGTTTCCAAGCAAAGAACAATGTTAGCTTTTCCAAGCCCTATACTAGAATTACACTAAGTTGGTCTTCTCTCAAGAGAGAGGATTTTAAGAGTCTCAAAATCTCATTTTTTTCATCAACTAAAAACTAAGTGAAAATAAGACTAAGGGGCCTATTTATAGTGTATTACAAAAGAAGACAAAAAGACCATATTACCCTTAATGAGAGGGGCGACCTTGGTGTGTTGGAAGACAATATGAATTGTCCAAAATGCCCCTTAGGCTAAGTGACCGAAATGCCCTTAGTAAAGGCACCAAAACCGTGAACCAACAAAGGTGGTCCAAATTCGAGAGTCCTTAAGTCTTCAAGGCTCCAATCAATCTTCCACACTTGGGTTTGGTCAATGGTAGGCTAAAAACATCCCCTCCAAGTATGATCCCATGCCCTCCATGTGACCAAAGCTTGATTCTTCACATTGTGACTTCGAATGATGTCGTCAAAAGCTAAGGCGGTCATTATTCTTATATCATCCTCCTCTTCTTGAAAAGGATTCGACCTCGAATCCAAACCTTGCAAAACTGAAAAGAGGACACACAAATGCAAACTCCTCATGGCATGAGGGTTAGGGTTAGCATAACAAATCATCTCAACATGCCAAGGTTGCACATATTTGCAATATAACCAAGAATCCTTTGAAAGGAATATTAAAACTCAATAAAAGATGTACAAAGGGTTTGGTTATAGGGTACATCAAGAGTAACACTTTGCTTGTCATATAGACCAAGCATCAAGTTTGGTGCACCAACATCACCATGTCTAAATTTGGCACCGGGGTCAAATGGGAAAAGTGGCCATAGACACGGGTCTCGACAACACTTCCCTTTCCCGTGGTTTACACCCAAACTAAATGACATACTCTTTATAATAACATACATATCATCCAACTCAAATAGAGAGTAGAGAAAGGTGTCACTCAATTCGACTTCTACTAAGGTGCTCTCATGTGTGTACTCACTACTAGTTTCCCAATAATCACCATGAGTACTCTCAACAATGAAATCACACAAAGTAGAAGAAGAAGTAGCTTCCGCAACTACACATTCCTTACCCTTAAGAGTACTCTCATCTTCCAAGAAGAGATTTCCCTCTTTAGGAGGAATGTTGTCACACCATAGTGGGTTAGCATATAGGCTATAGCTTCCAAGGCAAGCTATACCGTCATTTTCACCACTAGGTTCATTAGGAGTGTTTAAATCATCTTCAAACAAGACATTATTCCTAAAAAGAGTGTGATCTACCTCACGGACAGATTTGGAACAAGAAAGTTCCTCACTCCCTAAATGATCAATATCAAGTTTCAAGGATGTTTCAAACACAATATTACCCCAAGAAGAGCTCTCGGGTTCATTCTCACTTTGTTGACCAACATTTTCAAATATTTCACTCACTTGAGTCCTATTAAGCACATCACACACATACTCAAGTGGTGGGTAATTTTCACACATAAGTTGATCAACACAAATTTCAGAAGATAACGTACTTTCATTCAACATAATGGTTTCAACACTAGGTGGACATAAATCGATCTTACAAGAAGAGCCTATTCGGTCATCAATAGGATCAACTAGTGTATCCACACTCACAACATGTACATCATCATCAAGTGGCAAAGAAACAATACACTCACATATAGGCAAGCTACAACTCACACTCAATGGGCTACTAGCCGCACAATTATCATTCACATGTACAAAAGTGTAAGAGTTTGCCATTTTACCTTGAAGTCCTTGAGTAGATTCTTCTTTGTCATGGTGTGAAGGTCCTCCAAAGGTTTGGGCAGCAACTTCCCTTTGGCATTGTTCTTCTTCGCTTGCCATGTTGGTACCTACACAAATGTCCTTAGAAATAGAAGGACAACCAATGTTAGTATAGTTTGGTGGTAATCCCCTCACTTCGCTCAACACAACCTCTCCTTTTTCCACTCTCGGATTACCACCTTTCACTCCCTTACTCCTCTCAATCTTTTGTCTCTCATAATAAGTTGAATTGGAGGAGGTAGGAACTTCTTTTTGCGGCCCGGGCAGAATGTACGTCTCAAGGCAATTTCCCCATCGGTCTCTTATAATATTAGGCCAATTTTGCATATTTGGAACTTTATGTTGTGCAAACCAATCGGCGCCCAAGCTCACATAACCATAGGTTATGGGAAAAACATCACACCACACCTCCTCATGGTAATTAAATTGGGAGAAGACAACCTTTACCCTCTCGGTGACCTTAAACCCGTCCAAGAAGTATGGAACAAGTAAAGGCTCGCAAAATAACCCCAAGTAATCAACCATGGATGGAACAATGTAGTTTCTATAGTACCTATCATTTAACACAACGAGGCAGCCCGGTATCCCACAAATGGTCACCTTTCCGGAGTGTACACTCCTTCTCGGATCAACATTGTAAAGCACATGAGTACCCCTCGGTTTTGGAGATGCATACTCTCTTCTTCTCATTGGAAAACCTACACTATTGCTAGTATAACCATTCACACTATATCGACCTTGATAAGAAGTACTACAAGGTGGAGAATATGAATCTTCACACTCCTCACGTGTACTCTCATCATAGCTCTCATAAGGTTTGCGAACGAAAGGGTTATACCTAACACCAAATCTAGGTTCGGAGTGGGGAGTGCGAGACTCCTCACATGTCCCAACTTCATCATAAGATCCATCACGAGGTCCTACATCATCTCCAAAGTCACCATAAGCACTAGGCACTTCATTCACCTCATTTTCTCCCTCAAAACAGTAACTTTCAAATCTGCCTATGTTTTGATCATGACTATTTTCATAGCCTCCGCAATCTCCCTCAACTTCGTAGCCATAAAAACCCTCACTACAATCATAGTCTCCCATATTGTAGTCACAATAATCCCCGGCTATCGAAGTCATGTTCCCCTTATATCACCCTTTAAACCTACAAAATGAACAAACAAGATTAGTAGTAAAACTCCTCAACAACACTCGATACACTCACCTTTGTGATTCTCACAATTGGAGCGGCGAATATTGAAAGTTGCTTATACTCCGGTAGTCAATAGGATGTCAATTCTACTTGGCGGCCGGAATATATTCTTATTTGATCGACTCAAGACACAACACAAAATCTACTTACGAACTTGAAACAAAGAAGTTACTACGAGTTAAAAATGAGAAAAGCACACAAACAACGAAGACACAAAGAAACGGATTCAATAATTAATCTACAACTAAGTAGGTGATTACTAGTTGTTAATTAATTCTAGAATCAAGACATGAAACTAATGAAACAATAAGATGAAACTAAGAATCTAAAATTTTGAGCTCGGAAATATTGCGTGAACAATAGCAGTGATGACATGGCAGTCCGTATTGGTTTCGGTCCCACACAACTTTTGTTGTCCAACTTCAAGTCTTGGTCAATTTTTCAATTTGGACTTTGGTGGAATTTGTTTAAGGAGGGAAATTCAAACAAGTCTTGGAGCCCTTTTCAATTTCAAGTTTTCAAGACTTGACTTTATTGTACTTCTCCTTAAAACATGGATCCGTAAATCATGGAAAAGTGTTGGAAAGTGGTTGAGACTTGATTGATAGGTCTTTGTTGGTTGTAGGGTCTTTCAAGACTAACAAATAATACACCTTTTTCCTTCAACTTTTTGGATTTAGCATTCACTTTATCTTCAACAATATATGAAGGTGGTGATGAACATCAAGAACAACAACAACAACAACAAGAACTACAACAATAATCTTCAAGAACACCAACAATTTTTCACACGGCCAACTCCAATCCACAATAACAATATCTCCAACACTTGGCCAAGACAACCACAACTTCAACAAAATGGTTTTCAATCCACCAATTAACAACAATATCACGTGGCCAAGCTTATAACAACAACAAGATGAAATCCACAAGGCCAAAACAGTCCACCACAATGGCCAAGCTTATGTTCACAACAACCTTTCAACAAGTTCAAGCTCATGTTTAGATCTAGACTCAAAGTGTTAGTGGACAAGAAAACTAACACTAGGAACAACAAAACAAACAAGAACACTATTAGATCTAGACATACAACAACAAATCTCGGCCAAGACACAACAAGAACACGATTTTGGCCAAGAACACAAACACGGACAGATTGCTATTTTTCTGGAAATTTCAGTTTTCCTTTTTTTTTTTTTTTTTTTAACAAGAAAGCCCAAGATTGATCTTGTGGGAACAAGATCAAGCCATGCTTTGATACCAAATGATACAAGAAAAACAAGGGAAGCACGAAACAACTCCAAAACAGTCCACTAATCTTAAGGATTTGAGGACCAAGATGGAGACCACTCTCGGATTCGCTACCAACAACAAGAATACAAGATACAAGGGTGTATTTCAACACCAAAATAGCTACAAAACGTGATGAACAAGATGTACAACAACAATACAAGTTTCGGATCCAACGAAGGCCCAAAACAGTCCACTACAACAACACATACACGATTGCAAGAAAAATAAAGATAGATAGTGAGACCAAGATTATTACAAGATTAAGAACTAAAGAGTATATTAAACTCAAAAACCCCTAATGAATGTAACAATCAAAACCATACTCTTACGGTGACCACCAAGGGAACGAACTCGCCTCAAGATCTACCGTTTCCAAGCAAAGAACAATGTTAGCTTTTCCAAGCCCTATACTAGAATTACACTAAGTTGGTCTTCTCTCAAGAGAGAGGATTTTAAGAGTCTCAAAATCTCATTTTTTTCATCAACTAAAAACTAAGTGAAAATAAGACTAAGGGGCCTATTTATAGTGTATTACAAAAGAAGACAAAAAGACCATATTACCCTTAATGAGAGGGGAGGCCTTGGTGTGTTGGAAGACAATATGAATTGTCCAAAATGCCCCTTAGGCTAAGTGACCGAAATGCCCTTAGTAAAGGCACCAAAACCGTGAACCAACAAAGGTGGTCCAAATTCGAGAGTCCTTAAGTCTTCAAGGCTCCAATCAATCTTCCACACTTGGGTTTGGTCAATGGTAGGCTAAAAACATCCCCTCCAAGTATGATCCCATGCCCTCCATGTGACCAAAGCTTGATTCTTCACATTGTGACTTCGAATGATGTCGTCAAAAGCTAAGACGGTCATTATTCTTATATCACACTCAAATCGACTTCTACTAAGGTGCTCTCATGTGTGTACTCACTACTAGTTTCCCAATAATCACTATGAGTACTCTCAACAATGAAATCACACAAAGTAGAAGAAGAAGTAGCTTCCGCAACTACACATTCCTTACCCTTAAGAGTACTCTCATCTTCCAAGAAGAGATTTCCCTCTTTAGGAGGAATGTTGTCACACCATAGTGGGTTAGCATATAGGCTATAGCTTCCAAGGCAAGCTATACCGTCATTTTCACCACTAGGTTCATTAGGAGTGTTTAAATCATCTTCAAACAAGACATTATTCCTAAAACGAGTGTGATCTACCTCACGGACAGATTTAGAACAAGAAGGTTTTTCACTCCCTAAATGATCAATATCAAGTTTCAAGGATGTTTCAAACACAATATTACCCCAAGAAGAGCTCTCGGGTTCATTCTCACTTTGTTGACCAACATTTTCAAATATTTCACTCACTTGAGTCCTATTAAGCACATCACACACATACTCAAGTGGTGGGTAATTTTCACACATAAGTTGATCAACACAAATTTCAGAAGATAACATACTTTCATTCAACATAATGGTTTCAACACTAGGTGGACATAAATCGATCTTACAAGAAGAGCCTATTTCGTCATCAATAGGATCAACTAGTGTATCCAAACTCACAATATGTACATCATCAACAAGAGGCACGGAATCATTAGACTCATAAATAAGTAAGCTACTACTCACACTCAATGGCTTACTAGCCACACAATTGTCATTCACATGCACTAAAGTGTAAGAGTTAGCTATTTTACCTTTAAGATCTTGAGTAGACTCTTCCTTGCCGTGAGGTGAAGGACCTCCACAAGCTTGGGCAGCAACTTCCTTTTGGCATTGTTCGCCTTCGCTTGCCATGTTGGTACCTACACAAATGTCCTTAGAAATGGAAGGACAACCAATGTTAGCACGGTTTGGTGGCAATCCCCTCACTTCGCTCCACATACCCTCTCCTTTTTCCACTCTCGGATTGCCACCTTGCACTCCCTTACGCCTCTCAATCTTTTGTCTCTCATCATAAATCGGATTGGAGTAGGTAAACATTTCTCTTTGCGGTTTGGGTAGCAAGTATGTTATGAGGCGATTTCCCCATTGGTCTCTTACAATATTAGGCCAATTTTGCACGTTAGGAACTTGATGTCGTGAAAACCAATCGGCACCCAAGCTCATATGACCGTAGGTTAAGGAAAAAACATCGCACCACACCTCCTCATGGTAATCAAATTGGGAGAAGACAACTTTTACCCTCTCGGTAACCGTGAACTCGCCCAAGTAGTATGGAACAAGTAAAGGCTCTCGCAATAACCCCAAGTAATTAACCATGGACGGAAGAATGTAGTTTCCATAGTACCTATCATTCAACACCATAAGGCAGCCCGGTATCCCACAAATAGTCACCTTTCCGGAGTGTACACTCCTTCTTGGATCTACATTGTAAGGCATACGAGTACCCCTTAGTTTTGGAGATGCATATCCTCTTCTTCTCATTGGACAACCTCCACTAGAGCTAGTATAACCATTCACACTATTTCGACTTTGATAAGAAGTACTACAAGGTGGAGAATATGGATCTTCATACTCCTCACGTGTACCCTCATCATAGCTCTCATAAGCTTTGCAAACAAAAGGGTTATACCTAACACCAAATCTAGGTTCGGAGTAAGAAGTGTAAGACTCCTCACATGCCCCAACATCATCATAAGATCCATCACGAGGTCCTACATCATCTCCAAAGTTACCATAAGCACTAGGCACTTCATTCACCTCATTTTCTCCCTTAAAACAGTAACTTTCAAATCTGCCCAAGTCTCGATCATGGCTATTTTCATAGCCTCCGCAATCCCCCTCAACTTCGTAGCCATAAAACCCTTCACTACAATCATAGTCTCCCATGTTGTAGTCACAATAATCCCCGGCTATCGAAGACATGTTCCCCTTATATCACCCTTTAAACCTACAAAATGAACAAACAAGATTAGTAGTAAAGCTCCTCACCAACACTCGTATACACTCACCTTTGTGATTCTCACAATTGGAGCGGCGAATATTGAAAGTTGCTTATACTCCGGTAGTCAATAGGATGTCAATTCTACTTGGCGGCCGGAATATATTCTTGTTTGATCGACTCAAGACACGAAAATAAAATTCACTTACAAACTTGAAACAAAGAAGTTACTACGAGTTAAAAATGAGAAAAGCACACAAACAACGAAGACACGAAGAAACGGATTCAATAATTAATCTACAACTAAGTAGGTGATTACTAGTTGTTAATTAATTCTAGAATCAAGACATGAACCTAATGAAACAATAAGATGAAACTAAGAATCTAAAATTTTGAGCTCGGAAATATTGCGTGAACAGTAGCAGTGATGACATGGCAGTCACGTATTGGTTTCGGTCCCACACACTTTTGTTGTCCAATTTCAAGTCTTGGTCAATTTTTCAATTTGGACTTTGGTGGAATTTGTTTAAGGAGGGAAATTCAAACAAGTCTTGGAGCCCTTTTCAATTTCAAGTTTTCAAGACTTGACTTTATTGTACTTCTCCTTAAAACATGGATCCGTAAATCATGGAAAAGTGTTGGAAAGTGGTTGAGACTTGATTGATAGGTCTTTGTTGGTTGTAGTGTCTTTCAAGACTAACAAATGATACACCCTTTTCCTTCAACTTTTTTAGATTTAACATTCACTTTATCTTCCACAATATATGAAGGTGGTGATGAACATCAAGAACAACAACAACAATACCAAGAACTACAACAATAATCTCCAAGAACACCAACAATTTTTCACACGGCCACTCCCAAATTCCACAATAACAATATCTCCAACACTTGGCCAAGACAACTACACCTTCAACAAAATGGTTCTCAATCCACCAATTAACAACAATATCACGTGGCCAAGCTTATAACAACAACAAGATGAAAGCCACAAGGCCAAAACAGTCCACCACAACAATGTTCAACAACAAATCGGTCAAGTCCAAGTTCACGAAAACCACACCAACAATGTAAGCTCAAACTTAGATTTAGACTCAAGAGTGTTAGATATGAAGAAAACTAACACGAGAAACAACAAAACAAGTAAAAATCTCGGCCAAGACACAACAATAACACTATTTCGGCCAAGAACACAAAATGGACAGATTTGCTTCTTTTTAACTTTTCAGTTTTCTAACACCCCTTTTTTTTTTTTTTGAATTTTCTAACAAGAAAGCCCAAGATTGATCTTGTAGGAACAAGATCAAGCCATGCTTTGATACCAAATGATACAAGAAAAATAAGGGAAGCACGAAACAAACACTCAAAACAGTCCACAAGTTCAAGAGAACCGAGGACCCTTTGAATGACCCCTCTCGGATTCAAGATCTACAACAAGAACACAATGAAATGAGGTGAATAACACCTATTTTCAGCGGACAACACACTAGATTAACCACACGAGAATGAAGAACATGAAGAACAATAACAATATTATTAAGAAATAACAAACACACGGCTACAAGAAATTGTAGAGATAGATAGTGAGACATAAACTAATATAAGACCCAAGAACCCAAAGATATATTAAATCTAAGGACCCTTAGAACTTACGATAGCAACACCACACTCTTACGGTGACCACCAAGGGAATGAACTCGCCTCAAGATCTACCGTTTCCAAACAAAGATCAATATTGGCTTTTCCAAGCCCTATGCTAAAGATGACTTTTCCAAGTCCTATAACTAAGGTGTTACACTCTCAAAAGAGAGAGAATATGTTTTCAATTCTTCATTCTCCAAAAATTGCTGAAAATAAGACTAAGGGGACCTATTTATACTATATTACAAATGAAGACAAAAGACCACTTTGCCCTTAATGAGAGGGGCGGCCATGGTGTGTAAATACACCATGTGTAATTTCCAAAATACCCTTAATTAAGGCCCAAAAACCGTGAGTCCTCAACCTTAAATTCTCCAAGCAATCTTCCACACGCGAGATTGCTTTAAGTTATGCTCAAAACGGGTCCTCCATGCACGTTCTTGTTTTCTCGAGGTGACCAAGTCATGAGTCTCTATGTGTTGGCCTCCAAAAATGTCATCAAAAGATAAGAAGGCCATTTGTCCCGTATCACATGTCTATGGCCACTTTTCCCATTTGACCCCGGTGCCAAATTTAGAAATGGTGATGTTGGTGCACCAAACTTGTTGCTTGGTCTACATGACAAGCAAAGTGTTACTCTTGATGTATCCTATACCCAAATCCTTTGTACATCTTTTATTGAGTTTTTAATATTCCTTTCAAAGGATTCATGGTTATATTGCAAATATGTGCAACCTTGGCATGTTGAGATGATTTGTTATGCTAACCCTAACCCTCATGCCATGAGGAATTTGTATTTGTTTCTCCTCTCTTCTGTTTTGCAAGGTTTGGATTCGAGGTCGAATCCTTTTCAAGAAAGGAAGGATGATACGGGACAAATGGCCATCTTATATTTTGATGACATCTTTGGAGGCCAACATATAGAGGATCAAGACTTGGTCACCTCGAGAATACAAGAACATGCATGGAGAACCTGTTTTGAGCATAACTTAAAGTAATCTCGCGTGTGGAAGATTGCTTGGAGCATTTAAGATTGAGGACTCACGGTTTTGGACCTTAATTAAGGGCATTTTGGACATTACACATGGTGTATTAACACACCATGGCCGCACCTATCATTAAGGGCAAGGTGGTCTTTTTGTCTTCTTTTGTAATACACTATAAATAGGCCATTTTAGCTCATTTCTTGGGGATTTTCAGATTTTAAAGGATGAAGAATTGAAAGACATAACTTCTCTCTTTTGAGAGTGTAACACCCTTAGTTGTAGGACTTGGAAAAGTCATCCTTAGCATAGGGCTTGGAAAAGCCAATATTGATCTTTGCTTGGAAACGGTAGATCTTGAGGCGAGTTCATTCCCTTGGTGGTCACCGTAAGAGTGTGGTTTTGATTGTTACATTCATTAGGGGTTAGTGTTGAAATACACTTGGTTCTTAATCTTGTAATAATCTTGGTCTCACTATCTATCTTTATTTTTCTTGCAAATCGTGTATGTGTTGTGTAGTGGACTGTTTTGGGGTCTTCGTTGAATCCGAAACTTGTATTATTGTTGTTCATCTTGTTCATCACATTTTGTAACTGTTTTGGTGTTAAAATATACTCTTGTATCTTGTATTCTTGTTGTTGGTAGCGAATCCGAGTGAGGTCTCCATCTTGGTCCTCGAATCCTTAAGATTAGTGGACTGATTTGGTGTTTGTTTCGTGCTTCCCTTGTCAATCCCGTATCAGCCCCGATGCCAACCTTACTAGCATCACACTCTACTTCAAACATCTTATCAAAATCGGGCAATTGCAATAAAGGCGCCGAGATGAGCGTAGCTTTCAAGGCCTCAAAAGCCCTAGCCTGCTCATCACCCCATTTAAAGGGTCCGTCCTTTCTAATTACCTCGGTCAAGGGGGCTGCTATGGAACTAAATCCTTTGACAAACCTCCTATAAAAGCTTGCCAACCCGTGGAAACTTCGGATTTCTCCAATAGTTTTAGGGGTCGGCCAACTTCGAATAGAGTCTATCTTGGAATCGTCCACTTCCACACCCCTTGAGCTCACGACAAAACCCAAGAATATAACCTTATCAACACCAAAAGAACACTTCTCCATGTTGGCATACAGCTTCTCCTTTCGGAGCACATCAAACACACATCTTAAATGCATTACATGATCATCAATAGATTTACTATACACCAACACATCATCAAAGTAAACCACCACAAACTTTCCAATATAAGGCTTCATTACATGATTCATTAGCCTCATAAAGGTGCTAGGAGCATTGGTAAGGCCGAAGGGCATGACCAGCCACTCATATAGACCAAATTTGGTCTTGAATGCGGTCTTCCACTCATCACCGGGTTGCATGCGAATTTGGTGATAGCCACTCCTAAGGTCCACTTTAGAAAACAAACAAGATCCGTGGAGCTCATCTAACATATCATCTAGTCTAGGGATTGGATGACGATACCTTATAGTGATTTTGTTGATGGCTCTACAATCGACGCACATGCGCCAAGTTTCGTCCTTCTTCGGTACCAAAAGCACCGGAACAGCACACGGACTCATGCTTTCCTTGATGTATCCCTTGTTGAGAAGCTCCTCAACTTGTCTTTCAAGCTCCTTAGTGTCCATGGGATTGCTCCTATAGGCCGGTTTGTTTGGAAGTTGTGAACCCGGCACCAAATCAATTTGGTGCTCAATTCCCCGAAGTGGGGGCAATCCTTGCGGAAGTTCTTGAGGAAATACATCTTCATACTCCTGCAACACACAAGAAATCAAAGGGGAAATGGAAGAATTAGTGGGGTTAGTATTAAAACAATGGGTCAAAAGTAACATCGGCTTGTTTTCATCATGGTCCACGAAGAGTTCTTTCCTCCTAGCCAACATCACTACGTTTTCCATCTCCCTTGTCGTTGGGACAGCCTCGGATGTCCCTACATCCTCACCTACGGCATCCCCCCCCTTTTCTCCCTTTCCGGATTCCTTCCCCTTTCGCTTCAACTCTCTCATCTTTTGATGCCACTCATTTACTTGGGAGGGTGAAAGAGGATGAAGTGTGACCTTTCGGCCATCCTTCTCAAGCGTATACCGGTTGGACCTCCCATCGTGTTTAGTAGACCTATCATATTGCCATGGTCTACCTAACAACAAGTGACATGCTTGCATTGGGATTACGTCACAAAGCACTTCATCGTGGTAGTTTCCCACCTTAAACCGAATCACACATTGCCTTGTGACCTTTAATTCACCACAATCGTTCAACCATTGTAGCTTGTAAGGACTAGTGTGTAGTGTAGTTGGTAGCTTCAAGAAATTTACCATAGCATAGCTCGCAATATTTGTACAACTACCACTATCAATCACCAAGGTGCACACACTCCCCTTTACAAGACACTTAGTATGGAATAGATTTTCCCTTTGACTCGGGTCATCTATCGCCTTACTAATCATGACACGTCTAACCACAAAGTTTGGAACCACACACTCCCCTTCTTGTGGATAGACATCTTCACTACCATCTACTTCATCATCATTCGGCCCATTTTCAGCTCCCTCTCCTCACCAAGGTAGTACACTTTCCCTTCTCGTAGGATCACATTGCGCCGGTTCGGACATTCATTGGCCTTATGCCCCCAACCTTGGCACTTGAAGCATTGGAACCCCTTTGGGTTGGGATACTTGCGAGCCTCCGGTTTCGGAGGGAATTTAGGGACTGTTTTGGACTCGGGCAGCTTCGTAGGGGCGGGTTGCTCCTTGTTTTTGGGCCAACCCGAGGGGGTTTGTACCCTTGCCTTGAAGGATGATCTCTCCTTAAGTTCCCTTTCAATCTCAAGGGCCGCTTGGAATATACCGTCAATGGTTTCAAACCGGTGAAGGGTCAAATGAGTGGAGATCTCTTTGTTCAACCCACACTTGAACCGGATGATGTCGTGATTGATTTGCTCCCCACGATGATCAAGTTTCAACATGAGTTGTTGGAACTCGTCAAAATAGGCCATCACACTCTTGCCTCCTTGCCGCAAGCCATATAATCTAGCAAGCAACTCATGACGATATCTCTCGGGAAGGTATCGTTGTCTCATCAAATACCTCAACCGATACCAAGGTGGTGGCTTCCCATCAACTAATTCATTACCAAATCGTTTAACATACTCCCACCAAGTGTTAGCATAGCCCTCGAGGTGAGCTATAGCGTAGCAACTCTTCTTTTCTTCCGAGATGTCATTAACTTGGAAAACTTTATCACAAGCCGATTCCCAAGTTAAGTAGGTCTCGGGGTCACTTTCACCCTTAAAGATGGGTAGGCTCAACTTGATGGTGTTGATGCCTACGTCTCTCTCTTGGTGTCGGTTTCCCCTATCTCCATACCCCTGGTATCTCCTAGGTTCTCCTCGACCCCCTCTTAACTCCTCCTCCCTCAGATAAGCATCATCAAAGGCTCCATCTCCTTCATACTCCTCTCTACCGTATCCTTCAAAGTGGGCTGGTCGGCCTTGGCCGTTTTGATTCGGAGGATTTGGAATTTATGGTCTTTGGGTTAATGGAGCTTGGAATGGAGGGTTCGGATTTAGTGGAGGTACTTGGCGTCCAAATCCCTCTTGTGGAATTGGAGGGGCTTGGAAATGTAGTGGTCTAGTGGGGTCTCGGTTTGGAGGAAAATAGGTAGTTTGGCTTGCGGTATTTAGTGGAGCTTGGGGTGCATTTAGCATTTGGTGGACTGTTTCGGGGGTGATGGTTGCGGAGGAGGTCCTATCATGACCATTGGTAGATACATGTAGAGGAGTAGAAGGACGAGAGTTCCTTTGACTCTCCACTTGTTCTAATCTCCCACTAATAGTCGACACTTCCCCCTTTATTGCTGCCAAGTCCCCTCTCACGGCCCCAAATTCCGAATTCAACCTTTCAAGTGTCCGGGTAACGGCCTCAAGAGTGACCCTCATAGAATCAAGGGCATTAGTATCCACATTATGAGACGTAGCTCCTTCCATTGTCAAGGTATTATCCGCTTTAGTTCACCACAAGTTTGTGTTCCACAAGTGTTGTATAATTGGCTAGTAACCGTGAAATTTTTAAGGTATGAGTAAGCTCTTATCCGGAATGGATTCTTGTTTGAAGACTCAAAGAATTCTTGCCGGACTAGAGTCAAAAATCAGCAATTCATTCAAACGAATAAAAGTACTCAAATAATCGTTGACACGAACAAACGGTTCAAGGAACTAGTTGACAACCTTGTAGGAATGCACTAGTTTGTTAATTAGTTCTAGGACCAAGTAAGGGAAACCAAGGATCAACAATTAGCAACCAAAGAATATCCTAAGTTGAGCTTATAGTGACGTGGCAGCATGCAATGGTTCCACACGTTCTTCTTCTCCTTTTTTTTTTTTGTTAATATTCACACAACTTGTTATAGTTTGCAAAGTGTTTTTTGTGGGAAAAATAAAATCTTGTAGTATTTCACCCTTTTCAAACTCAAGAAAGTGAGGTTTGGTTGACTAATCCCACAAAACAAGGCTCCTTGAATTAGGGAAAAGTGATTGACAAGACTAGAAGGTGATGGGTGCAAGTCTTTCACAACAACTTTATAGCTTGTCTTACAACTTGAGCACACAACAAGATGAACAAGATGAACAAGTTCAAAAGATGAACACCTCAACAAACTTCATCAACTTCTTTAGCACATAAACACACAACCACCGATTTTTCTTTTGGTTATCAACAACACACAACTTTCGGCCACTTCAAGTCACTACAACAATGTTCAAGTTTTCAAGCTCAACTTTTGGATCTAGACACCTTAGTGTTGGTGAGAAAGAAACCAACACTAGAAACTCACTAAACAAGCAAAATAACACCTAGATCTAAACATACAACATCATGCTCGGTTTCAACTTTTAATGGACAGATTTTCAGAATTTCTTTTTGGTGTTGTTTGTTTAAGCCGTGAACTAGCCCAAGATGGGTTATGTTGGAACACAACCGGTCTCGCTTTGATACCAAATGATACGAAATCAAACCAACAACACCAAGAGCTTCAAGTAGGCTCGGATTTCAGTCCAACAACACAAGAACAACAAGTTTAAGTTTCGTTTTTTCAGTCCAACAACACAAGAACAACAAGATAGATAACAATGCTAGTGAATCGAAAAGAGCCCCACACGGCTTCACTAGACTTTAAGATAACAAAATCAACAACAACAACAAGATAAAGAAAGATAGATAACTTGACATATAACATTCAAGAAACTAAGAACCCTACATCAAGAGAGGACCCTAAGTCTAATGAATATAAACACCAAGTTCTTACGAGGACCAAGAGGCACTCAACGACCTCAAAACCCTTGTTTCTAGCCAAAGAGACAACACAAGTATCCCTCTACTTATGAGATAATAGGGACGGCTTCTAAGAGTGGAAGAGAGACGAAATGTTTAGTGTTTTTAGGTTACAAAATCAGCATTCAAAAACTAAGGAATAACTCTCCAACATGTTCTATTTATACTACAAACAAAAGGGGTAAAATGACCCATCCGCCCTTGCTTCTTGTGCCAACCTTGAAGAGTAGTTTATTACACATTAAGACCTCTCTTCACACATAAAAACGTTTAGGTCCTTGGTTGGTTCAATCACCAACTCACACACGGCCATTTGCATGAACAAAGCTTGGAGTTCTTGTAATTCCCGAGCTTGGCTTCGTGTGAAAGGCCGTGTACCTGTGGAGGCTGCCCCAACCGTATCACACCGTAAGAGTGTAGTTTTTATTATTACATTTATTAGGGGTTTAGTGTTTGATATACACTTGGTTTCTGATTCTTGTCATAATATTGGCCTCATTATCTATCCTTTACTTTTCTTGTTGTTATCTTGTGTAGTAGACTGTTTTTGGGTCCTTTTTGAATCCAAAAATTTATGTTCTTTCTGTCATCTTGTTCTTCACGTTTTGTGGCTGTTTTGGGTGTCAAATACACCATTGTTTTCTCGTATTGTTGTTGTTGTAGTGAATCCGAGAGTGGTCTCCATCTTGGTCCTCAAATCCTTAAGATTAGTGGACTATTTTGGAGGGTGTATTGGATTGTTTTGGAGTACTTTCGTGTTTCCCTTGTCTTTCTCCTATCAATTTGTATCAGAGTTGATACGGGACAAATGACCATCTTATCTTTTGATGACATTTTTGGAGGCCAACACATAGAGACTCAAGACTTGGTCACCTCGAGAAAACAAGAACATGCATGGAGGACCCGTTTTGAGCATAACTTAAAGCAATCTTGCGTGTGGAAGATTGCTTGGAGAATTTAAGGTTGAGGACTCACGGTTTTGGACCTTAATTAAGGGTATTTTGGACATTACACATGGTGTATTTACACACCATGGCCGCCCCTCTCATTAAGGGCAAAGTGGTCTTGTTATCTTCATTTGTAATATATTATAAATAGGCCCCCTTAGTCTTATTTTCACTAGATTTTGAAGGATGAAGAATTGAAAGACATAAACTTCTCTCTTTTGAGAGTGTAACACCCTTAGTTGTAGGACTTAGAAAAGTCATCCTTAGCATAGGGCTTGGAAAAGCCAATATTGATCTTTGCTTGGAAACGGTAGATCTTGAGGCGAGTTCATTCCCTTGGTGGTCACCGTAAGAGTGTGGTTTTGATTGTTACATTCATTAGGGGTTAGTGTTGAAATACACTTGATTCTTAATCTTGTAATAATCTTGGTCTCACTATCTATCTTTATTTTTCTTGCAAATCGTGTATGTGTTGTGTAGTGGACTGTTTTGGGGTCTTCGTTGAATCCGAAACTTGTATTATTGTTGTTCCTCTTGTTCATCACGTTTTGTAACTGTTTTGGTGTTAAAATATACTCTTGTATCTTGTATTCTTGTTGTTGGTAGCGAATCCGAGTGAGGTCTCCATCTTGGTCCTCGAATCCTTAAGATTAGTGGACTGATTTGGTGTTTGTTTCGTGCTTCCCTTGTCAATCCCGTATCATTTGGTATCAAAGCATGGCTTGATATTGTTCGTACAAGATCAATCTTGGGCTTGCTTGTTAGAAAATTCAAAAAAAAAAAAAAATCAAAAAGAAGCAAATCTCTCCATTTTGTGTTCTTGGCCGAAATTGTGTTATTGTTGTGTCTTGGCCGAGATTTTTACTTGTTTTGTTGTTTCTAGTGTTAGTTTTCTTCATCTCTAACACTCTTTAGTCTAAATCTAAGTTTGAGCTTACATTGTTGGTGTTGTATACGTGAACTTGGACTTGGCCGATTTGTTGTTGAACATTGTTGTGGTGGACTGTTTTGGCCTTGTGGCTTTCATCTTGTTGTTGTTATAAGCTTGGCCACGTGATATTGTTGTTAATTGGTGGATTGAGAACCATTTTGTTGAAGGTGTAGTTGTCTTGGCCAAGTGTTGGAGATATTGTTATTGTGGAATTTGGGAGTGGCCGTGTGAAATTTGTTGGTGTTCTTGGAGATTATTGTTGTAGTTCTTGGTGTTGTTGTTGTTGTTCTTGATGTTCATCACCACCTTCATATATTGTTGAAGATAAAGTGAATGTTAAATCTAAAAAGTTGAAGGAAAAGGGTGTATTATTTGTTAGTTTTGAAAGACACTACAACCAACAAAGACCTATCAATCAAGTCTCAACCACTTTTCAACACTTTTCCATGATTTAAGGATCCATGTTTTAAGGAGAAGTACAATAAAGTCAAGTCTTGAAAACTTGAAATTGAAAAGGGCTCCAAGACTTGTTTGAATTTCCCTCCTTAAACAAATTCCACCAAAGTCCAAATTGAAAAATTGACCAAGACTTGAAATTGGACAACAAAAGTTGTGTGGGACCGAAACCAATACGTGACTGCCATGTCATCACTGCTACTGTTCACGCAATATTTCCGAGCTCAAAATTTTAGATTCTTAGTTTCATCTTATTGTTTCATTAGTTTCATGTCTTGATTCTAGAATTAATTAACAACTAGTAATCACCTACTTAGTTGTAGATTAATTATTGAATCCGTTTCTTCGTGTCTTCGTTGTTTGTGTGCTTTTCTCATTTTTAACTCGTAGTAACTTCTTTGTTTCAAGTTCGTAAGTGAATTTTATTTTTGTGTCTTGAGTCGATCAAACAAGAATCTATTCCGGCCACCAAGTAGAATTGACATCCTATTGACTACCGGAGTATAAACAACCTTTCAATATTTGCCGCTCCAATTGTGAGAATCACAAAGGTGAGTGAATACGAGTGTTAGTGAGAAGTTTTTACTACTAATCTTGTTTGTTCATTTTGTAGGTTTAAAAGGTGATATAAGGGGAATATGTCTTCGATAGCCGGGGATTATTGTGACTACAACATGGGAGACTATGATTGTAGTGAAGGGTTTTATGGCTACAAAGTTGAGGGAGATTGCGGAGGCTATGAAAATAGCCATGATCGAGACTTGGGCAGATTTGAAAGTTACTGTTTTAAGGGAGAAAATGAGGTGAATGAAGTGCCTAGTGCTTATGGTAACTTTGGAGATGATGTAGGACCTCGTGATGGATCTTATGATGATGTTGGGGCATGTGAGGAGTCTTACACTTCTTACTCCGAACCTAGATTTGGTGTTAGGTATAACCCTTTTGTTTGCAAAGCTTATGAGAGCTATATGAGGGTACACGTGAGGAGTATGAAGATCCATATTCTCCACCTTGTAGTACTTCTTATCAAAGTCGATATAGTGTGAATGGTTATACTAGCTCTAGTGGAGGTTGTCCAATGAGAAGAAGAGGGTATGCATCTCCAAAACTAAGGGGTACTCGTATGCCTTACAATGTAGATCCAAGAAGGAGTGTACACTCCGGAAAGGTGACCATGTGTGGGATACCGGGCTGCCTCATTGAGCTAAATGATAGGTACCATAGAAACTACATCGTTCCATCCATGGTTGACTACTTGGGGTTGTTTCGTGAGCCTTTACTTGTTCCAACTTCTTGGACGGGTTTAAGGTTACCGAGAGGGTCAAGGTTGTCTTCTCCCAATTTGAATACCATGAGGAGGTGTGGTGCGATATTCTTTCATTGACATACGGTCATGTATGCTTAGGTGCCAATTGGTTTGCACAACATAGAGTTCCAAACGTGCAAAATTGGCCAAATATTATAAGAGACCAGTGGGGGAATCGCCTCATTACTTACTTGCTGCCTAAGCCACGAAGAGAAATGCCTACCTACTCCAATCCGAATTATTATGAGAGACAAAAGATTGAGAGGAGTAAGGGAGTGCAGGGTGGTAATCCGAGAGTGGAAAAATGAGAGGTTGTGTGGAGCAAAGTAAGAGGATTACCACCAAACTATGCTAACATTGGTTGTCCTTCTATTTCTAAGGACATTTGTGTAGGTACCAACATGGCAAGCGAAGAAGAACAATGCCAAAAGGAAGTTGCTGCCCAAACTTTTGGAGGACCTTCACACCATGACAAAGAAGAATCTACTCAAGGACTTCAAGGTAAAATGGCAAGCTCTTACACTTTTGTACATGTGAATGATAATTGTGTGGCTAGTAGCCCATTGAGTGTGAGTTGTAGCTTGCCTATATGTGAGTGTATTATTTCTTTGCCACTTGATGATGATGTACATGTTGTGAGTGTGGATACACTAGTTGATCCTATTGATGACCGAATAGACTCTTCTTGTAAGATCGATTTATGTCCACCTAGTGTTGAAATCATTATGTTGAATGAAAGTACGTTATCTTCTGAAATTTGTGTTGATCAACTTATGTGTGAAAATTACCCACCACTTGAGGATGTGTATGATGTACTTAATGAACCTCAAGTATGTGATGATGTTGAAAATGTTGATCAAAGTGAGAATGAACCCGAGAGCTCTTCTTGGGGTAATGTTGTGTTTGAAACATCCTTGAAACTTGATGTTGATCATTTAGAGAGTGAGGAACTTGCTTGTTCCAAATCTGTCCGTGAGGTAGATCACACTTTTTTTATGTATAATGTCTTGTTTGAAGATGATTTAAACACTCCTAATGAACCTAGTGGTGAAAATGATGGTATAGCTTGCCTTGGAAGCTATAGCCTATATGCTAACCCACTATGGTTTGACAACATTCCTCCTAGAGAGGGAAATCTCTTCTTGGAAGATGAGAGAACTCTTAAGGGTAAGGAATGTGTAGTTGCGGAAGCTACTTCTTCTTCTAATTTGTGTGATTTCATTATTGAGAGTACTCATGGTGATTATTGGGAAACTAATAGTGAGTACACACATGAGAGCACCTTAGTAGAAGCCGATTTGAGTGATACCTTTCTCTACTCTCTATTTGCTTTGGATGATATGTATGTTATTGTAGAAAGTATGTCATTTAGTTTGGGTGTAGACCACGGGAAAGGGAAGTGTTGTCGAGACCCGTGCTATGGCCACTTTTCCCATTTGACCCCGGTGCCAAATTTAGAAATGGTGATGCTGGTGCACCAAACTTGCTGCTTGGTATACATGACAAGCAAAGTGTCACTCTTGATGTATCCTATAACCAAATCCTTTGTACATCTTTTATTGAGTTTTTAATATTCCTTTCAAAGGATTCTTGGTTATATTGCAAATATGTGCAACCTTGGCATGTTGAGATGATTTGTTATGCCTAACTGATACAAAATCAAACCAACAACACCAAGAACTACAAGTAGGTTCGGATTTCAGTCCAACAACACAAGAACAACAAGTTTAATTTTCAGTTTTTCAGCTCAACAACACAAGAACAACAAGATGAACAACAATGCTAGTGAATCGAAAAGAGCCCCACACGGCTTCACTAGACTTGAAGATAACAAAATCAACAACAACAACAAGATAAGGAAAGATAGATAACTTGACATATAACATTCAAGAAACTAAGAACCCTAACATCAAGAGAGGACCCTAAGTCTAATGAATATAAACACCAAGTTCTTACGAGGACCAAGAGGCACTCAAAGACCTCAAAACCATTGTTTCTAGCCAAAGAGACAACACAAGTATCCCTCTACTTGTGAGATAGTAGTGGCGGCTTCCAAGAGTGGAAGAGAGAGAGAAAAGTTTAGTGTTTTAGGTTTACAAAATCAGATTTCAAAAAAAACTAAGGAATAGCTCTCTAATATGTTCTATTTATACTACAACAAAAAGGATAAAATGACCCATCCGCCTTTGCTTCTTGTGCCAACCTTGAAGAGTAGTTTATTACACATTAAGACCTCTCTTCACACATAAAAGCGTTTAGGTCCTTGGTTGGTTCAATCACCAACTCACACACAGCCATTTGCATGAACAAAGCTTGGAGTTTTTGTAATTCCCGAGCTTGGCTTCGTGTGAAAGGCCGTGTACCTGTGGAGGCTGCCCCAACCGTATCATCCTCTCCATCTTGAGAGGAATTTGACCTCAAATTCAGCATTTGGTCATCTTCAACCGCATTCACGAGGGAGAGATCACCAACGTTGAAAGTGTTGTGTACTTGATATTCCGGTGGAAGATCAATCTTGTAGGCGTTGTCATTGATTCTCTCAAGTACTTGGAAAGGGCCATCACCCCTTGGCAGCAACTTGGACTTCCTTTGAGCTGGAAACCGATCCTTTCGAAGATGCACCCACACCCAATCTCCGTGTTCAAGCACAAGCCTTCTTCTCCCTTTGTTTACCCTTTTTGCAACCTCTTGGTTCTTCTTTTCAAGCTTGATCCGCACCGTCTCATGCATTTTCTTCATTGCCTCGGCTCTTTTATTTCCATCTAAGCTGGTCATGAGATCACTAGACAAAGGAGTGAGATCTAAAGGGGTAAGGGGATTCAGGCCGTAAACACATTCAAAGGGAGTCATTCCCGTGCTCGAATGTATTACCCGGTTGTATGCAAATTCCACCAAGGGTAGGTGATCTTCCCACGAAGTCAGCTTACCTTTAACCATAGAACGTAGCATAGACCCTAAGGTTCTATTTACTACCTCCGTTTGGCCATCGGTCTGTGGGTGGCAAGACGTGGAGAAAAGTAACTTCGTTCCAAGCCTACCCCACATGGACTTCCAAAAGAGACTTAGGAACTTGGAGTCCCTATCGCTCACAATAGTCCTCGGTACCCCGTGAAGCTTTACAACATGTTCAACAAATAATGAAGCTACACTACGAGCATCCTCGGTTTTAGCACATGGAATAAAATGAGCCATTTTAGAGAATCTATCAACAATAACAAAAATGCTATCTCGGCCCTTTCTAGTCCTTGGCAGCCCCAAAAGAAAATCCATCGAAATGTCTAACCAAGGTCTAAGGGGAGTAGGGAGTGGGGTGTATAACCCTTGAGGTAGTAGACGAGCTTTCGCACTCCGGCAGGCCACGCATTGACTACAGATTTTAGTGACGTCTTTGCGCATTTTGGGCCAATAGAAGTTCTCCTCTAAGATTCCGAGGGTCTTGTCTACCCCAAAGTGCCCCATGAGGCCTCCGTCATGGGCCTCCCTCACAAATAATTCCCTCCAAGAACTAGAAGGAACACACAACCTCCTCCCTTTGAACAAATACCCATCGAACCGAGAGTAGGAGGAATGGTCATTCTCCTTAAGCCAACGGTCCCTTCCCCACTCTTCACATTCCCTAAAAATAGGAGAAAAGGTAGGATCCTCGGGATACAACAACCGCAAGCTCTCAAAACCCATCAATTTCGAAGACAAGGTAGCAACAAGCACATGCTTCCTAGACAAGGCATCGGCAACAACATTTTCCTTTCCCCTTTTGTAATGAATTACATAAGGGAAAGTCTCGATGAACTCAATCCACTTAGCATGACGTCTATTCAACTTGTCTTGGCTCTTAAGGTGTTTCAACGACTCATGATCAGTCCGTATCACAAACTCCTTAGGCCACAAATAATGTTGCCAATTTCCCAAGGCTCTAACAAGGGCGTACAACTCCAAATCATAAGTTGAGTAATTAAGAGTTGCCCCTTTGAGCTTTTCACTGAAATAAGCAACGGGCTTACCTTCTTGCATCAAAACAGCCCCAATGCCAACCTTACTAGCATCACACTCTACTTCAAACATCTTATCAAAATCGGCCAATTGCAATAAAGGCGCCGAGATGAGCGTAGCTTTCAAGGCCTCAAAAGCCCTAGCCTGCTCATCACCCCATTTAAAGGGTCTGTCCTTTCTAATTACCTCGGTCAAGGGGGCTGTTATGGAACTAAATCCTTTGACAAACCTCCTATAAAAGCTTGCCAACCCGTGGAAACTTCGGATTTCTCCAATAGTTTTAGGGGTCGGCCAACTTCGAATAGAGTCTATCTTGGAATCGTCCACTTCCACACCCCTTGAGCTCACGACAAAACCCAAGAATATAATCTTATCAACACCAAAAGAACACTTCTCCATGTTGGCATACAGCTTTTTCTTTCGGAGCACATCAAACACACATCTCAAATGCAACACATGATCATCAATAGATTTACTATATACCAACACATCATCAAAGTAAACCACCACAAACTTTCCAATATAAGGCTTCATTACATGATTCATTAGCCTCATAAAGGTGCTAGGAGCATTGGTAAGGCCGAAGGGCATGACCAGCCACTCATAGAGACCGAATTTGGTCTTGAATGCGGTCTTCCACTCATCACCGGGTTGCATGCGAATTTGGTGATAGCCACTCCTAAGATCCACTTTAGAAAACAAACAAGATCCGTGGAGCTCATCTAACATATCATCTAGTCTAGGGATGGGATGACGATACCTTATAGTGATTTTGTTGATGGCTCTACAATCGACGCACATGCGCCAAGTTCCGTCCTTTTTTGGTACCAAAAGCACCGGATCAGCACACGGACTCATGCTTTCCTTGATGTATCCCTTGTTGAGAAGCTCCTCAACTTGCCTTTCAAGCTCCTTAGTGTCCATGGGATTGCTCCTATAGGCCGGTTTGTTTGGAAGTTGTGAACCCGGCACCAAATCAATTTGGTGCTCAATTCCCCGAAGTGGGGGCAAACCTTGCGGAAGTTCTTGTGGAAATACATCTTCATACTCCTGCAACACACAAGAAATCAAAGGGGAAATGGAAGAATTAGTGGGGTTAGTATTAAAACAATGGGCCACAAGTAACATTGGCTTGTTTTCATCATGGTCCACGAAGAGTTCTTTCCTCCTAGCCAACATCACTACGTTTTCCACCTCCCTTATCGTTGGGACAGCCTCGGATGTCCCTACTTCCTCACCTACAACATTCCCCCCATTTTCTCCCTTTCCGGATTCCCCCCCTTTCCCTTCAACTCCCTCATCTTTTGATGCCACTCATTTACTTGGGAGGGTGAGAGAGGATGAAGTGTGACCTTTCGGCCATCCTTCTCAAGCGTATACCGGTTGGACCTCCCATCGTGTTTAGTAGACCTATCATATTTCCATGGTCTACCTAACAACAAATGACATGCTTGCATTGGGATCACGTCACAAAGTACCTCATCGTGGTAGTTTCCCACCTTAAACCGAATCACACATTGTCTCGTGACCCTTAATTCACCATAATTATTCAACCATTGTAGCTTGTAAGGACTAGTGTGTGGTGTAGTTGGTAGCTTCAAGAAATTTACCATAGCATGGCTTGCAACATTTGTACAACTACCACTATCAATCACCAAGGTGCACACATTTTCCTTTACAAGACACTTAGTATGGAATAGATTTTCCCTTTGACTCGGGTCATCTATCGCCTTACTAATCATGACACGTCTAACCACAAAGTTCGGAACCACACACTCCCCCTCTTGTGGATAGACATCTTCACTACCATCTACTTCATCATCATTTGGCCCATTTTCAGCTCCCTCTCCATCTTGAGGCTCGGCCTCATCCTCCCCCCTTTCGGAAACCACCTCCTCACCAAGGTAGTACACCTTTCCTTCTCGTAGGATCACATTGCGCCGGTTCGGACATTCGTTGGCCTTATGCCCCCAACCTTGGCACTTGAAGCATTGGAACCCCTTTGGGTTGGGATATTTGTGAGCCTCCGGTTTCGGAGGAAATTTAGGGACGGTTTTGGACTCGGGCAGCTTCGTAGGGGCGGGTTGGTCCTTGTTTTTGGTCCAACCCGAGGGGGTTTGTACCCTTGCCTTGAAGGATGATCTCTCCTTAAGTTCCCTTTCAATCTCAAGGGCCGCTTGGAATATACCGTCAATGGTTTCAAACCGGTGAAGGGTCAAATGAGTGGAGATCTCTTTGTTCAACCCACACTTGAACCGGATAATGTCGTGACTGATTTTCTCCCCACGATGATCAAGTTTCAACATGAGTTGTTGGAACTCGTCAAAATAGGCCATCACACTCTTGCCTCCTTGCCGCAAGCCATATAATCTAGCAAGTAACTCATGACGATATCTCTCGGGAAGGTATCGTTGCCTCATCAAGTACCTCAACCGATACCAAGGTGGTGGCTGCCCATCGACTAATTCATTACCAAACCGTTTAACATACTCCCACCAAGTGTTAGCATAGCCCTCAAGGTGAGCTATAGCGTAGCAACTCTTCTTTTCGTCTGAGATGTCATTAACTTGGAAAACTTTGTCACAAGCCGATTCCCAAGTTAAGTAGGCCTCGGGATCACTTTCACCCTTAAAGATGGGTAGGCTCAACTTGATGGTGTTGATGCCTACGTCTCTCTCTTGGTGTCGGTTTCCCCTATCTCCATACCCCCGGTATCTCCTAGGTTCTCCTCGACCCCCTCTTAACTCCTCCTCCCTCATATAAGCATCATCAAAGGCTCCATCTCCTTCATACTCCCCTCTACCGTATCCTTCAAAGTGGGTTGGTCGGCCTTGGCCGTTTTGATTCGGAGGATTTGGAATTTGTGGTCTTTGGTTTAATGGAGCTTGGAATGGAGGGTTCGGATTTAGTGGAGGTACTTGGCGTCCAAATCCCTCTTGTGGAATTGGAGGGGCTTGGAAATGTAGTGGTCTAGTCGAGTCTCGGTTTGGAGGAAAATAGGTAGTTTGGCTTGCGGTATTTAGTGGAGCTTGGGGTGCATTTAGCATTTGGTGGACTGTTTCGGGGGTGATGGTTGTGGAGGAGGTCCTATCATGACCATTGGTAGATACATGTAGAGGAGTAGAAGGACGAGAGTTCCTTTGACTCTCCACTTGTTCTAATCTCCCACTAATAGTCGACACTTCCCTCTTTATTGCTGCCAAGTCCCCTCTCACGGCCCCAAATTCCGAATTCAACCTTTCAAGTGTCCGGGTAACGGCCTCAAGAGTGACCCTCATAGAATCAAGAGCATTAGTATCCACATTATGAGACGTAGTTCCTTCCATTGTCAAGGTATTATCCGCTTTAGTTCACCACAAGTTCGTGTTCCACAAGTGTTGTATAATTGGCTAGTAACCGTGAGATTTGTAAGGTATGAGTAAACTCTTATCCGGAATGGATTCTTGTTTGAAGACTCAAAGAATTCGTGCCGGACTAGAATCAAAAATCAGCAACTCATTCAAACGAATAAAAGCACTCAAATAAACGTTGACACGAACAAACGGTTCAAGGAACTAGTTGACAACCTAGTAGGAATGTACTAGTTTGTTAATTAGTTCTAGGACCAAGTAAGGGAAACCAAGGATCAACAATTAGCAACCAAAGAATATCCTAAGTCGAGCTTATAGTGACGTGGCAGCATGCAATGGTTCCACACGTTTTTTTCTTCTCTTTTTTTTTTGTTAATATTCACACACTTGTTATAGTTTGCAAAGTGTTTTTGGTGGGAAAAAAATAAAATCTTGTAGTGTTTCACCCTTTTCAAACTCAAAAAGGGATGTTTGGTAGACTAATCCCACAAAACAAGGCTCCTTGAATTAGGGAAAAGTGATTGACAAGACTAAAAGGTGAGGGGTGCAAATCTTTCACAACAACTTTATAACTTGTCTTACAACTTGAGCACACAACAAGATGAACAAGATGAACAATTTCAAAAGATGAGCACCTCAACAATCTTCTTCAACTTCTTTAGCACATAAACACAACATCCACCGATTTTATTTCTTTTTTTTTTTGGTCACCAACAACATACAACTTTCGGCCACTTCAAGTCACTACACAATGTTCAAGTTTTTTTCAAGCTCAACCTTTGGATCTAGACACCTTAGTGTTGGTGAGAAAGAAACCAACACTAGAAACTCACTAAACAAGCAAAATAACATTTAGACCTAGACATGCATCATCATTCTCGGCTTCAACTTTTAATGGACAGATTTCAGAATTTCCTTTTGGTGTTGTTTGTTCAAGCCGTGAACTAGCCCAAGATGGGTTATGTTGGAACACAACCGGTCTTGCTTTGATACCAAATGATACAAAATCAAACCAACAACACCAAGAACTACAAGTAGGTTCGGATTTCAGTCCAACAACACAAGAACAACAAGTTTAATTTTCAGTTTTTCAGCTCAACAACACAAGAACAACAAGATGAACAACAATGCTAGTGAATCGAAAAGAGCCCCACACGGCTTCACTAGACTTGAAGATAACAAAATCAACAACAACAACAAGATAAGGAAAGATAGATAACTTGACATATAACATTCAAGAAACTAAGAACCCTAACATCAAGAGAGGACCCTAAGTCTAATGAATATAAACACCAAGTTCTTACGAGGACCAAGAGGCACTCAACGACCTCAAAACCCTTGTTTCTAGCCAAAGAGACAACACAAGTATCCCTCTACTTGTGAGATAGTAGTGGCGGCTTCCAAGAGTGGAAGAGAGAGAGAAAAGTTTAGTGTTTTAGGTTTACAAAATCAGATTTCAAAAAAAACTAAGGAATAGCTCTCTAATATGTTCTATTTATACTACAAAAAAAAGGATAAAATGACCCATCCGCCCTTGCTTCTTGTGCCAACCTTGAAGAGTAGTTTATTACACATTAAGACCTCTCTTCACACATAAAAGCGTTTAGGTCCTTGGTTGGTTCAATCACCAACTCACACACGGCCATTTGCATGAACAAAGCTTGGAGTTTTTGTAATTCCCGAGCTTGGCTTCGTGTGAAAGGCCGTGTACCTGTGGAGGCTGCCCCAACCGTATCACTAACCCTAACCCTCATGCCATGAGGAGTTTGCATTTGTTGGTCCTCTTTTCGGTTTTGCAAGGTTTGGATTCGAGGTCGAATCCTTTTCAAGAAGGGGAGGATGATACGGGACAAATGGCCATCTTATCTTTTGATGACATTTTTGGAGGCCAACACATAGAGAATCAAGACTTGGTCACCTCGAGAAAACAAGAACATGCATGGAGGACCCGTTTTGAGCATAACTTAAAGCAATCTCGCGTGTGGAAGATTGCTTGGAGAATTTAAGGTTGAGGACTCACGGTTTTGGACCTTAATTAAGGGTATTTTGGACATTACACATGGTGTATTTACACACCATGGCCGCCCCTCTCATTAAGGGCAAAGTGGTCTTGTTATCTTCATTTGTAATATATTATAAATAGGCCCCCTTAGTCTTATTTCCACTAGATTTTGAAGGATGAAGAATTGAAAGACATAAACTTCTCTCTTTTGAGAGTGTAACACCCTTAGTTGTAGGACTTGGAAAAGTCATCCTTAGCATAGGGCTTGGAAAAGCCAATATTGATCTTTGCTTGGAAACGGTAGATCTTGAGGCGAGTTCATTCCCTTGGTGGTCACCGTAAGAGTGTGGTTTTGATTGTTACATTCATTAGGGGTTAGTGTTGAAATACACTTGATTCTTAATCTTGTAATAATCTTGGTCTCACTATCTATCTTTATTTTTCTTGCAAATCGTGTATGTGTTGTGTAGTGGACTGTTTTGGGGTCTTCGTTGAATCCGAAACTTGTATTATTGTTGTTCCTCTTGTTCATCACGTTTTGTAACTGTTTTGGTGTTAAAATATACTCTTGTATCTTGTATTCTTGTTGTTGGTAGCGAATCCGAGTGAGGTCTCCATCTTGGTCCTCGAATCCTTAAGATTAGTGGACTGATTTGGTGTTTGTTTCGTGCTTCCCTTGTCAATCCCGTATCAGGTAAAATGACCCATCCGCCCTTGCTTCTTGTGCCAACCTTGAAGAGTAGTTTATTACACATTAAGACCTCTCTTCACACATAAAAACGTTTAGGTCCTTGGTTGGTTCAATCACCAACTCACACACGGCCATTTGCATGAACAAAGCTTGGAGTTCTTGTAATTCCCGAGCTTGGCTTCGTGTGAAAGGCCGTGTACCTGTGGAGGCTGCCCCAACCGTATCATCCTCTCCATCTTGAGAGGAATTTGACCTCAAATTCAGCATTTGGTCATCTTCAACCGCATCCACGAGGGAGAGATCACCAACGTTGAAAGTGTTGTGCACTTGATATTCCGGTGGAAGGTCAATCTTGTAGGCGTTGTCATTGATTTTCTCCACGTCTTGCCTAGAAACAAGGGTTTTGAGGTCGTTGAGTGCCTCTTGGTCCTCGTAAGAACTTGGTGTTTATATTCATTAGACTTAGGGTCCTCTCTTGATGTTAGGGTTCTTAGTTTCTTGAATGTTATATGTCAAGTTATCTATCTTTCTTTATCTTGTTGTTGTTGTTGATTTTGTTATCTTAAAGTCTAGTGAAGCCGTGTGGGGCTCTTTTCGATTCACTAGCATTGTTATCTATCTTGTTGTTCTTGTGTTGTTGGACTGAAAAACCGAAACTTAAACTTGTTGTTCTTGTGTTGTTGGACTGAAATCCGAGCCTACTTGAAGCTCTTGGTGTTGTTGGTTTGATTTTGTATCATTTGGTATTAAAGCGAGACCGGTTGTGTTCCAACATAACCCATCTTGGGCTAGTTCATGGCTTAAACAAACAACACCAAAAAGAAATTCTGAAAATCTGTCCATTAAAAGTTGAAACCGAGAATGATGTTGTATGTTTAGATCTAGGTGTTATTTTGCTTGTTTAGTGAGTTTCTAGTGTTGGTTTCTTTCTCACCAACACTAAGGTGTCTAGATCCAAAAGTTGAGCTTGAAAACTTGAACATTGTGTAGTGACTTGAAGTGGTCGAAAGTTGTATGTTGTTGATAACCAAAAGAAAAATCGGTGGTTGTGTGTTTATGTGCTAAAGAAGTTGATGAAGTTTGTTGAGGTGTTCATCTTTTGAACTTGTTCATCTTGTTCATCTTGTTGTGTGCTCAAGTTGTAAGACAAGCTATAAAGTTGTTGTGAAAGACTTGCACCCATCACCTTCTAGTCTTGTCAATCACTTTTCCCTAATTCAAGGAGCCTTGTTTTGTGGGATTAGTCAACCAAACCTCACTTTCTTGAGTTTGAAAAGGGTGAAATACTACAAGATTTTATTTTTCCCACCAAAACACTTTGCAAACTATAACAAGTTGTGTGAATATTAACACAAAAAAAAAAAAGAGAAAAAGAACGTGTGGAACCATTGCATGCTGCCACGTCACTATAAGCTCAACTTAGGATATTCTTTGGTTGCTAATTGTTGATCCTTGGTTTCCCTTACTTGGTCCTAGAACTAATTAACAAACTAGTACATTCCTACTAGGTTGTCAACTAGTTCCTTGAACCGTTTGTTCGTGTCAACGATTATTTGAGTGCTTTTATTCGTTTGAATGAATTGCTGATTTTTGACTCTAGTCCGGCAAGAATTCTTTGAGTCTTCAAACAAGAATCCATTCCGGATAAGAGCTTACTCATACCTTAAAAATTTCACGGTTACTCGCCAATTATACAACACTTGTGGAACACGAACTTGTGGTGAACTAAAGCGGATAATATCTTGACAATGTGATACGGGACAAATGGCCTTCTTATCTTTTGATGACATTTTTGGAGGCCAACACATAGAGACTCAAGACTTGGTCACCTCGAGAAAACAAGAACGTGCATGGAGGACCCGTTTTGAGCATAACTTAAAGCAATCTCGCGTGTGGAAGATTGCTTGGAGAATTTAAGGTTGAGGACTCACGGTTTTTTGGGCCTTAATTAAGGGTATTTTGGACATTACACATGGTGTATTTACACACCATGGCCGCCCCTCTCATTAAGGGCAAAGTGGTCTTTTGTCTTCATTTGTAATATAGTATAAATAGGTCCCCTTAGTCTTATTTTCAGTAATTTTTGGAGAATGAAGAATTGAAAACATATTCTCTCTCTTTTGAGAGTGTAACACCTTAGTTATAGGACTTGGAAAAGTCATCTTTAGCATAGGGCTTGGAAAAGCCAATATTGATCTTTGTTTGGAAACGGTAGATCTTGAGGCGAGTTCATTCCCTTGGTGGTCACCGTAAGAGTGTGTTGTTGCTATCGTAAGTTCTAAGGGTCCTTAGATTTAATATATCTTTGGGTTCTTGGGTCTTATATTAGTTTATGTCTCACTATCTATCTCTACAATTTCTTGTAGCCGTGTGTTTGTTATTTCTTAATAATATTGTTATTGTTCTTCATGTTCTTCATTCTCGTGTGGTTAATCTAGTGTGTTGTCCGCTGAAAATAGGTGTTAATCACCTCATTACATTGTGTTCTTGTTGTAGATCTTGAATCCGAGAGGGGTCATTCAAAGGGTCCTCGGTTCTCTTGAACTTGTGGACTGTTTTGAGTGTTTGTTTTGTGTTTCCCTTGTATTTTCTTGTATCATTTGGTATCAAAGCATGGCTTGATCTTGTTCCTACAAGATCAATCTTGGGCTTTCTTGTTAGAAAATTCAAAAAAAAAAAAAAGGGGTGTTAGAAAACTGAAAAGTTAAAAAGAAGCAAATCTGTCCATTTTGTGTTCTTGGCCGAAATAGTGTTATTGTTGTGTCTTGGCCGAGATTTTTACTTGTTTTGTTGTTTCTCGTGTTAGTTTTCTTCATATCTAACACTCTTGAGTCTAAATCTAAGTTTGAGCTTACATTATTGGTGTGGTTTTCGTGAACTTGGACTTGACCGATTTGTTGTTGAACATTGTTGTGGTGGACTGATTTGGCCTTGTGGCTTTCATCTTGTTGTTGTTATAAGCTTGGCCACGTGATATTGTTGTTAATTGGTGGATTGAGAACCATTTTGTTGAAGGTGTAGTTGTCTTGGCCAAGTGTTGGAGATATTGTTATTGTGGAATTTGGGAGTGGCCGTGTGAAAAATTGTTGGTGTTCTTGGAGATTATTGTTGTAGTTCTTGGTATTGTTGTTGTTGTTCTTGATGTTCATCACCACCTTCATATATTGTGGAAGATTAAGTGAATGTTAAATCTAAAAAGTTGAAGGAAAAGGGTGTATCATTTGTTAGTCTTGAAAGACACTACAACCAACAAAGACCTATCAATCAAGTCTCAACCACTTTCCAACACTTTTCCATGATTTACGGATCCATGTTTTAAGGAGAAGTACAATAAAGTCAAGTCTTGAAAACTTGAAATTGAAAAGGGCTCCAAGACTTGTTTGAATTTCCCTCCTTAAACAAATTCCACCAAAGTCCAAATTGAAAAATTGACCAAGACTTGAAATTGGACAACAAAGTGTGTGGGACCGAAACCAATACGTGACTGCCATGTCATCACTGCTACTGTTCACGCAATATTTCCGAGCTCAAAATTTTAGATTCTTAGTTTCATCTTATTGTTTCATTAGTTTCATGTCTTGATTCTAGAATTAATTAACAACTAGTAATCACCTACTTAGTTGTAGATTAATTATTGAATCCGTTTCTTCGTGTCTTCGTTGTTTGTGTGCTTTTCTCATTTTTAACTCGTAGTAACTTCTTTGTTTCAAGTTCGTAAGTGAATTTTATTTTCGTGTCTTGAGTCGATCAAACAAGAATCTATTCCGGCCGCCAAGTAGAATTGACATCCTATTGACTACCGGAGTATAAGCAACTTTCAATATTCGCCGCTCCAATTGTGAGAATCACAAAGGTGAGTGTATACGAGTGTTGGTGAGGAGCTTTACTACTAATCTTGTTTGTTCATTTTGTAGGTTTAAAGGGTGATATAAGGGGAACATGTCTTCGATAGCCGGGGATTATTGTGACTACAACATGGGAGACTATGATTGTAGTGAAGGGTTTTATGTCTACGAAGTTGAGGGAGATTGCGGAGGCTATGAAAATAGCCATGATCGAGACTTGGGCAGATTTGAAAGTTACTGTTTTAAGGGAGAAAATGAGGTGAATGAAGTGCCTAGTGCTTATGGTAACTTTGGAGATGATGTAGGACCTCGTGATGGATCTTATGATGATGTTGGGGGTTGTGAGGAGTCTTACACTTCTTACTCCGAACCTAGATTTGGTGTTAGGTATAACCCTTTTGTTTGCAAAGCTTATGAGAGCTATGATGAGGGTACACGTGAGGAGTATGAAGATCCATATTCTCCACCTTGTAGTACTTCTTATCAAAGTCGATATAGTGTGAATGGTTATACTAGCTCTAGTGGAGGTTGTCCAATGAGAAGAAGAGGATATGCATCTCCAAAACTAAGGGGTACTCGTATGCCTTACAATGTAGATCCAAGAAGGAGTGTACACTCCGGAAAGGTGACTATTTGTGGGATACCGGGCTGCCTTATGGTGTTGAATGATAGGTACTATGGAAACTACATTCTTCCGTCCATGGTTAATTACTTGGGGTTATTGCGAGAGCCTTTACTTGTTCCATACTACTTGGGCGAGTTCACGGTTACCGAGAGGGTAAAAGTTGTCTTCTCCCAATTTGATTACCATGAGGAGGTGTGGTGCGATGTTTTTTCCTTAACCTACGGTCATATGAGCTTGGGTGCCGATTGGTTTGCACGACATCAAGTTCCTAACGTGCAAAATTGGCCTAATATTGTAAGAGACCAATGGGGAAATCGCCTCATAACATACTTGCTACCCAAACCGCAAAGAGAAATGTTTACCTACTCCAATCCGATTTATGATGAGAGACAAAAGATTGAGAGGCGTAAGGGAGTGCAAGGTGGCAATCCGAGAGTGGAAAAAGGAGAGGATATGTGGAGCGAAGTGAGGGGATTGCCACCAAACCGTGCTAACATTGGTTGTCCTTCCATTTCTAAGGACATTTGTGTAGGTACCAACATGGCAAGCGAAGGCGAACAATGCCAAAAGGAAGTTGCTGCCCAAGCTTGTGGAGGTCCTTCACCTCACGGCAAGGAAGAGTCTACTCAAGATCTTAAAGGTAAAATAGCTAACTCTTACACTTTAGTGCATGTGAATGACAATTGTGTGGCTAGTAAGCCATTGAGTGTGAGTAGTAGCTTACTTATTTATGAGTCTAATGATTCCGTGCCTCTTGTTGATGATGTACATATTGTGAGTTTGGATACACTAGTTGATCCTATTGATGACGAAATTGACTCTTCTTGTAAGATCAATTTATGTCCACCTAGTGTTGAAGCTTGCTTATATGTTGAACGGAAGTACATCGTCTTGTGTAATTGGTGTTGATCAACTTGTTTGTGAAAATTGTTCCCCACTTGAGTATGTGTGTGATGTGCTTAATAGGACTCAAGTGAGTGAAGTATTTGAAAATGTTGGTCAACAAAGTGGGAGTGAACCCGAGATCTCTTCATGGGGTAATCTTATGTTTGGAACATCCTTGAAACCTGATATTGATCATTTAGAGTGCGAGGAACTTGCTTATTCCAAATCTGTCCGTGAGGTAGAACACACTCTCTTTAGGTGTAATGTCTTGTTTGAAGATGATTTAAACACTTCTAATGAACCTAGTGGTGAAAATGACGGTATAGCTTACCTTGGAAGCTATAGCCTATATGCTAACCCACTATGGTGTGACAACATTCCTCCTAAAGAGGGAAATCTCTTCTTGGAAGATGAGAGTACTCTTAAGGGTAAGGAATGTGTAGTTGTGGAAGCTACTTCTTCTTCTACTTTGTGTGATTTCATTGTTGAGAGTACTCATAGTGATTATTGGGAAACTAGTAGTGAGTACACACATGAGAGCACCTTAGTAGAAGTCGATTTGAGTGATACCTTTCTCTACTCTCTATTTGATTTGGATGATATGTATGTTATTGTAGAGAGTATGTCATTTAGTTTAGGTGTAGACCACGGGAAAGGGAAGTGTTGTCGAGACCCGTGTCTATGGCCACTTTTCCCATTTGACCCCGTAGCCAAATTTAGAAATGGTGATGTTGGTGCACCAAACTTGTTGCTTGGTCAACATGACAAGCAAGGTGTTACTTTTGATGTATCCTATAACCAAATCCTTTGTACATCTTCTATTGAGTTTTTTATATTCCTTTCAAAGGATTCTTGGTTATATTGCAAGTATGTGCAACCTTGGCATGTTGAGATGATTTGTTATGCTAACCCTAACCCTCATGCCATGAGGAATTTGTATTTGTTTGTCCTCTCTTCGGTTTTGCAAGGTTTGGATTCGAGGTCGAATCCTTTTCAAGAAGGGGAGGATGATACGGGACAAATGGCCTTCTTATCTTTTGATGACATTTTTGGAGGACAACACATAGAGACTCAAGACTTGGTCACCTCGAGAAAACAAGAACGTGCATGGAGGACCCGTTTTGAGCATAACTTAAAGCAATCTCGCGTGTGGAAGATTGCTTGGAGAATTTAAGGTTGAGGACTCACGGTTTTTTGGGCCTTAATTAAGGGTATTTTGGACATTACACATGGTGTATTTACACACCATGGCCGCCCCTCTCATTAAGGGCAAAGTGGTCTTTTGTCTTCATTTGTAATATAGTATAAATAGGTCCCCTTAGTCTTATTTTCAGTAATTTTTGGAGAATGAAGAATTGAAAACATATTCTCTCTCTTTTGAGAGTGTAACACCTTAGTTATAGGACTTGGAAAAGTCATCTTTAGCATAGGGCTTGGAAAAGCCAATATTGATCTTTGTTTGGAAACGGTAGATCTTGAGGCGAGTTCATTCCCTTGGTGGTCACCGTAAGAGTGTGGTGTTGCTATCGTAAGTTCTAAGGGTCCTTAGATTTAATATATCTTTGGGTTCTTGGGTCTTATATTAGTTTATGTCTCACTATCTATCTCTACAATTTCTTGTAGCCGTGTGTTTGTTATTTCTAAATAATATTGTTATTGTTCTTCATGTTCTTCATTCTCGTGTGGTTAATCTAGTGTGTTGTCCTCTGAAAATAGGTGTTAATCACCTCATTACATTGTGTTCTTGTTGTAGATCTTGAATCCGAGAGGGGTCATTCAAAGGGTCCTCGGTTCTCTTGAACTTGTGGACTGTTTTGAGTGTTTGTTTTGTGTTTCCCTTGTATTTTCTTGTATCACAATGGAAGGAGCTACGTCTCATAATGTGGATACTAATGCCCTTGATTCTATGAGGGTCACTCTTGAGGTCGTTACCCGGACACTTGAAAGGTTGAATTCGGAATTTGGGGCCGTGAGAGGGGACTTGGCAGCAATAAAGGGGGAAGTGTCGACTATTAGTGGGAGATTAGAACAAGTGGAGAGTCAAAGGAACTCTCGTCCTTCTACTCCTCTACATGTATCTACCAATGGTCATGATAGGACCTCCTCCGCAACCATCACCCCCGAAACAGTCCACCAAATGCTAAATGCACCCCAAGCTCCACTAAATACCGCAAGCCAAACTACCTATTTTCCTCCAAACCGAGACCCCACTAGACCACTACATTTCCAAGCCCCTCCAATTCCACAAGAGGGATTTGGACGCCAAGTACCTCCTCTAAATCCGAACCCTCCATTCCAAGCTCCATTAACCCAAAGACCGCAAATTCCAAATCCTCCGAATCAAAACGGCCAAGGCCGACCAGCCCACTTTGAAGGATACGGTAGAGAGGAGTATGAAGGAGATGGAGCCTTTGATGATTCTTATATGAGGGAGGAGGAGTTAAGAGGGGGTCGAGGAGAACCTAGGAGATACCGGGGGTATGGAGATAGGGGAAACCGACACCAAGAGAGAGACGTAGGCATCAACACCATCAAGTTGAGCCTACCCATCTTTAAGGGTGAAAGTGACCCCGAGACCTACTTAACTTGGGAATCGGCTTGTGACAAAGTTTTCCAAGTTAATGACATCTCGGAAGAAAAGAAGAGTTGCTACGCTATAGCTCACCTTGAGGGCTATGCTAACACTTGGTGGGAGTATGTTAAACGATTTGGTAATGAATTAGTTGATGGGCAGCCACCACCTTGGTATCTGATACGGTTAGGACAGCCACACGGCCTTTCACACGAAGCCAAGCTCGGGAATTACAAAAACTCCAAGCTTTGTTCATGCAAATGGCCGTGTGTGAGTTGGTGATTGAACCAACCAAGGACTTAAACGTTTTTATGTGTGAAGAGGGGTCCTAATGTGTAATAAACTACTCTCCAAGGTTGGCACAAGAAGCAAGGGCGGATGAGTCATTTTACCCCTTTCCTTTTGTAGTATAAATAGAAGATGTGAGAGAGTTATTAGGGAGTTTTTGAAATCTGATTTTGTAACCTAAAATATCACAACATTTCCTCTCTCTTCCACTCTTGGAGCCGCCTCCAACATCTCACAAGTAGAGGAATACTTGTGTTGTATCTTTGGCTAGAAACAAGGGTTTTGGGGTCTTTGAGTGCCTCTTGGTCCTTGTAAGAACTTGGTGTTTACATTCTCTAGACTTAGGGTCCTCTCTTGATGTTAGGGTTCTTATTATCTTGAATGTTATATGTCAAGTTATCTATCTTTTCTTTATCTTGTTGTTGTTGTTGTTGTTAATTTTGTTATCTTTAAAGACTAGTGAAGCCGTGTGGGGCTACTTTCGATTCACTAGCATTCTTGTTCATCTATTTTCTCTCTTGTTGTGTGCTGAAAACTGAAAATGGAACTTGTTATTCTTGTGTTGTTGGACTGAAATCCGAACCTACTTGTAGCTCTTGGTGTTGTTGGTTTGATCTTGTATCATTTGGTATCAAAGCAAGACCGGTTGTGTTCCAACATAACCCATCTTGGGCTAGTTCACGGTCTAAACAAGCAATACCAAAGGGAAGTTCTGAAAAATCTGTCCATTAAAGGTTGAAAACCGAGAATGATGTTGCATGTCTAGACCTAGGCGTTATTTTGCTTGTTTAGTGAGTTTCTAGTGTTGGTTTCTTTCTCACCAACACTAAGGTGTCTAGATCCGAAAGTTGAGCTTGAAAACTTGAACATTGAGTAGTGACTTGAAGTGGCCGAAGGTTGTATGTTGTTGATGAGCAAAAGAAAAATCGGTGGTTATGTGTTATGTGCTAAAGAAGTTGATGAAGTTTGTTGAGGTGTTCATCTTTTGAACTTGTTCATCTTGTTCATCTTGTTGTGTGCTCAAGTTGTAAGACAAGTTATAAAGTTGTTGTGAAAGACTTGCACCCCTCACCCTCTAGTCTTGTCAATCACTTTTCCCTAATTCAAGGAGCCTTGTTTTGTGGGATTGGTCAACCAAACACCACTTTCTTGAGTTTGAAAAGGTTGAAAGACTACAAGATTTTATTTTTCCCACCAAAACATTTTGCAAACTATAACAAGTTGTGTGAATATTAACACAAAAAAAAAAAAAAAAAAAAAGATAAGAGGAACGGGTGGAACCATTGCATGCTGCCACGTCACTATAAGCTCAACTTAGGATATTCTTTGGTTGCAAATTGTTGATCCTTGGTTTCCCTTAATGGGTCCTAGAACTAATTAACAAACTAGTACATTCCTACTAGGTTGTCAACTAGTTCCTTGAACCGTTTGTTCGTGTCAACGATTATTTGAGTGCTTTTATTCGTTTGAATGAGTTGCTGATTTTTGATTCTAGTCCGGCAAGAATTCTTTGAATCTTCAAACAAGAATCCATTCCGGATAAGAGCTCACTCATACCTTGAAAATTTCACGGTTACTAGCCAATTATACAACACTTGTGGAACACGAACTTGTGGTGAACTAAAGCGGATAATATCTTGACAATGGAAGGAGCTACGTCTCATAATGCGGATACTAATGCCCTTGATTCTATGAGGGTCACTCTTGAGGCCGTTACCCGGACACTTGAAAGGTTGAATTCTGAATTTGGGGCCGTGAGAGGGGACTTGGCAGCCATAAAGGGGGAAGTGTCGACTATTAGTGGGAGATTAGAACAAGTGGAGAGTCAAAGGAACTCTCGTCCTTCTACTCCTCTACACGTATCTACCAATGGTCATGATAGGACCTCCTCCGCAACCATCACCCCCGAAACAGTCCACCAAATGCTAAATGCACCCCAAGCTCCACTAAATACCGCAAGTCAAACTACCTATTTTCCTCCAAACCGAGACTCCACTAGACCACTACATTTCCAAGCCCCTCCAATTCCACAAGAGGGATTTGGACGACAAGTACCTCCACTAAATCCGAACCTTCCATTCCAAGCTCCATTAACCCAAAGACCGCAAATTCCAAATCCTCCGACTCAAAACGGCCAAGGCCGACCAGCCCACTTTGAAGGATACGGTAGAGGGGAGTATGAAGGAGATGGAGCCTTTGATGATGCTTATATGAGGGAGGAGGAGTTAAGAGGGGGTCGAGGAGAACCTAGGAGATACCGGGGGTATGGAGATAGGGGAAACCGACACCAAGAGAGAGACGTAGGCATCAACACCATCAAGTTGAGCCTACCCATCTTTAAGGGTGAAAGTGATCCCGAGGCCTACTTAACTTGGGAATCGGCTTGTGACAAAGTTTTCCAAGTTAATGACATCTCGGACGAAAAGAAGAGTTGCTACGCTATAGCTCACCTCGAGGGCTATGCTAACACTTGGTGGGAGTATGTTAAACGATTTGGTAATGAATTAGTCGATGGGCAGCCACCACCTTGGTTTCGGTTGAGGTATTTGATGAGACAACGATACCTTCCCGAGAGATATCGTCATGAGTTGCTTGCTAGGTTATATGGCTTGCGGCAAGGGGGCAAGAGTGTGATGGCCTATTTTGACGAGTTCCAACAACTCATGTTGAAACTTGATCATCGTGGGGAGCAAATCAGTCATGACATCATCCGGTTCAAGTGTGGGTTGAACAAAGAGATCTCCACTCATTTGACCCTTCATCGGTTTGAAACCATCGACGGTATATTCCAAGCGGCCCTAGAGATTGAAAGGGAACTTAAGGAGAGATCATCCTTCAAGGCAAGGGTACAAGCTCCCTCGGGTTGGCCCAAAAACAAGGACCAACCCGCCCCTACGAAGCTGCCCGAGTCCAAAACAGTCCACTACGAGTCCAAAACAGTCCCTAAATTCCCTCCGAAACCGGAGGCTCACAAATATCCCAACCCAAAGGGATTCCAATGCTTCAAGTGCCAAGGTTGGGGGCATAAGGCCAATGAATGTCCGAACCGGCGCAATGTGATCCTACGAGAAGGGAAAGTGTACTACCTTGGTGAGGAGGTGGTTTCCGAAAGGGGGGAGGATGAGGCCGAGCCTCAAGATGGAGAGGAAGCTGAAAATGGGCCGAATGATGATGAATTAGATGGTAGTGAAGATGCCTATCCACAAGAAGGGGAGTGTGTGGTTCCTAACTTTGTGGTTAGACGTGTCATGATTAGTAAGGCGATAGATGACCCGAGTCAAAGGGAAAATCTATTCCATACTAAGTGTCTTGTAAAGGGGAGTGTGTGCACCTTGGTGATTGATAGTGGTAGTTGTACGAATGTTGCGAGCCAAGCTATGGTAAATTTCTTGAAGCTGCCAACTACACCACACACTAGTCCTTACAAGCTACAATGGTTGAACGATTGTGGTGAATTAAGGGTCGCAAGGCAATGTGTGATTCGGTTTAAGGTAGGAAACTACCACGATGAAGTGCTTTGTGACGTGATCCCAATGCAAGCATGTCACTTGTTGTTAGGTAGACCATGGCAATATGATAGGTCTACTAAACACGATGGGAGGTCCAACCGGTATACGCTTGAGAAGGATGGCCGAAAGGTCACACTTCACCCTCTTTCACCCTCCCAAGTACATGAGTGGCATCAAAAGATGAGAGAGTTAAAAGGAAAGGGAAAGGAAACCGGGAAAGGAGAAAAGGGGGGGGATGCCGTAGGTGAGGAAGTAGGGCCATCCGAATCTGTCCCAACCACAAAGGAGATGGAAAACGTAGTGATGTTGGCTAGGAGGAAAGAACTCTTCGTGGACCATGATGAAAACAAGCCGATGTTACTGTTGGCCCATTGTTTTAATACTAACCCCACTAATTCTTCCATTTCCCCTTTGATTTCTTGTGCGTTGCAGGAGTATGAAGATGTATTTCCTCAAGAACTTCCGCAAGGATTGCCCCCACTTCGGGGAATTGAGCACCAAATTGATTTGGTGCCGGGTTCACAACTTCCAAACAAACCGGACTATAGGAGCAATCCCATGGACACTAAGGAGCTTGAGAGGCAAGTTGAGGAGCTTCTCAACAAGGGATACATCAAGGAAAGCATGAGTCCGTGTGCTGTTCCGGTGCTTTTGGTACCAAAGAAGGACGGAACTTGGCGCATGTGCGTCGATTGTAGAGCCATCAACAAAATCACTATAAGGTATCGTCATCCAATTCCTAGACTAGATGATATGTTAGATGAGCTCCACGGATCTTGTTTGTTTTCTAAAGTGGACCTTAGGAGCGGCTATCACCAAATTCGCATGCAACCCGGTGATGAGTGGAAGACCGCATTCAAGACCAAATTCGGTCTATATGAGTGGCTGGTCATGCCCTTCGGCCTTACCAATGCTCCTAGCACATTTATGAGGCTAATGAATCATGTAATGAAGCCTTATATTGGAAAGTTTGTGGTGGTTTACTTTGATGATGTGTTGGTGTATAGTAAATCTATTAATGATCATGTAATGCATTTGAGATGTGTGTTTGATGTGCTCCGAAAGGAGAAGCTGTATGCCAACATGGAGAAGTGTTCTTTTGGTGTTGATAAAGTTATATTCTTGGGTTTTGTCGTGAGCTCACGGGGTGTGGAAGTGGACGATTCCAAGATAGACTCTATCCGAAGTTGGCCGACCCCTAAAACTATTGGAGAAATCCGAAGTTTCCACGGGTTGGCAAGCTTTTATAGGAGGTTTGTCAAAGGATTTAGTTCCATAGCAGCCCCCTTGACCGAGGTAATTAGAAAGGACGGACCCTTTAAATGGGGTGATGAGCAAGCTAGGGCTTTTGAGGCCTTGAAAGCTACGCTCATCTCGGCGCCTTTATTGCAATTGCCCGATTTTGATAAGATGTTTGAAATAGAGTGTGATGCTAGTAAAGTTGGTATCGGGGCTGTTTTGATGCAAGAAGGTAAGCCTGTTGCTTATTTCAGTGAAAAGCTCAAAGGGCAACTCTTAATTACTCAACTTATGATTTGGAGTTGTACGCCCTTGTTAGAGCTTTGGGAAATTGGCAACATTATTTGTGGCCTAAGGAGTTTGTGATACGAACGGATCATGAGTCGTTGAAACACCTTAAGAGCCAAGACAAGTTGAATAGGCGTCATGCTAAGTGGATTGAGTTCATCGAGACTTTCCCTTATGTAATTCATTACAAAAGGGGAAAGGAAAATGTTGTTGCCGATGCCTTGTCTAGGAAGCATGTGCTTGTTGCTACCTTGTCTTCGAAATTGATGGGTTTTGAGAGCTTGCGGTTGTTGTATCCCGAGGATCCTACCTTTGCTCCTATTTTTAGGGAATGCGAAGAGTGGGGAAGGGACCGTTGGCTCAAGGAGAATAACCATTCCTCCTACTCTCGGTTCGATGGGTATTTGTTCAAAGGGAGGAGGTTGTGTGTTCCTTCTAGTTCTTGGAGGGAATTATTTGTAAGGGAGGCCCATGACGGAGGCCTCATGGGTCACTTTGGGGTAGACAAGACCCTCGGAATCTTAGAGGAGAACTTCTATTGGCCCAAAATGCGCAAAGACGTCACTAAAATTTGTAGTCAATGCGTGGCCTGCCGGAGTGCGAAATCTCGTCTCTTACCCCAAGGATTATACACCCCACTCCCTACTCCCCTTAGGCCTTGGTTGGACATCTCGATGGATTTTGTTTTGGGGCTGCCAAGGACTAGAAAGGGCCGAGATAGCATTTTTGTTATTGTTGATAGATTCTCTAAAATGGCTCATTTTATTCCATGTACTAAAACCGAGGATGCTAGTAGTGTAGCTTCATTATTTGTTGAACATGTTGTCAAGCTTCACGGGGTACCGAGGACTATTGTGAGCGATAGGGACTCCAAGTTCCTAAGTCTCTTTTGGAAGTCCATGTGGGGTAGGCTTGGAACGAAGTTACTTTTCTCCACGTCTTGCCACCCACAAACCGATGGTCAAACGGAGGTAGTAAATAGAACCTTAGGGTCTATGCTACGTTCTATGGTTAAAGGTAAACTGACTTCATGGGAAGATCACCTACCCTTAGTGGAATTTGCCTACAACCGGGTAATACATTCGAGCACGGGAATGACTCCCTTTGAATGTGTTTACGGCCTGAATCCCCTTACCCCTTTAGATCTCACTCCTTTGTCTAGTGATCTCATGACCAGCTTAGATGGAAACAAAAGAGCCGAGGCAATGAAGAAAATGCATGAGACGGTGCGGATCAAGCTTGAAAAGAAGAATCAAGAGATTGCCAAAAGGGCAAAAAAAGGGAGAAGAAGGCTTGTGCTTGAACCCGGAGATTGGGTGTGGGTGCATCTTCGAAAAGACCGGTTTCCAGCTCATAGGAAGTCCAAATTGCTGCCAAGGGGTGATGGTCCTTTCCAAGTACTTGAGAGGATCAATGACAACGCCTACAAGATTGACCTTCCACCGGAATATCAAGTGCACAACACTTTCAACGTTGGTGATCTCTCCCTCGTGGATGCGGTTGAAGATGACCAAATGCTGAATTTGAGGCCAAATTCCTCTCAAGATGGAGAGGATGATACGGTTAGGACAGCCACACGGCCTTTCACACGAAGCCAAGCTCGGGAATTACAAAAACTCCAAGCTTTGTTCATGCAAATGGCCGTGTGTGAGTTGGTGATTGAACCAACCAAGGACTTAAACGTTTTTATGTGTGAAGAGGGGTCCTAATGTGTAATAAACTACTCTCCAAGGTTGGCACAAGAAGCAAGGGCGGATGAGTCATTTTACCCCTTTCCTTTTGTAGTATAAATAGAAGATGTGAGAGAGTTATTAGGGAGTTTTTGAAATCTGATTTTGTAACCTAAAATATCACAACATTTCCTCTCTCTTCCACTCTTGGAGCCGCCTCCAACATCTCACAAGTAGAGGAATACTTGTGTTGTATCTTTGGCTAGAAACAAGGGTTTTGGGGTCTTTGAGTGCCTCTTGGTCCTTGTAAGAACTTGGTGTTTACATTCTCTAGACTTAGGGTCCTCTCTTGATGTTAGGGTTCTTAGTATCTTGAATGTTATATGTCAAGTTATCTATCTTTTCTTTATCTTGTTGTTGTTGTTGTTGTTAATTTTGTTATCTTTAAAGACTAGTGAAGCCGTGTGGGGCTACTTTCGATTCACTAGCATTCTTGTTCATCTATTTGCTCTCTTGTTGTGTGCTGAAAACTGAAAATGGAACTTGTTATTCTTGTGTTGTTGGACTGAAATCCGAACCTACTTGTAGCTCTTGGTGTTGTTGGTTTGATCTTGTATCAGTATCGGTTGAGGTATTTGATGAGACAACGATACCTTCCTGAGAGATATCGTCATGAGTTGCTTGCTAGATTATATGGCTTGCGGCAAGGAGGCAAGAGTGTGATGGCCTATTTTGATGAGTTCCAACAACTCATGTTGAAACTTGATCATCGTGGGGAGCAAATCAGTCACGACATCATCCGGTTCAAGTGTGGGTTGAACAAAGAGATCTCCACTCATTTGACCCTTCACCGGTTTGAAACCATTGACGGTATATTCCAAGCGGCCCTTGAGATTGAAAGGGAACTTAAGGAGAGATCATCCTTCAAGGCAAGGGTACAAACCCCCTCGGGTTGGCCCAAAAACAAGGACCAACCCGCCCCTACGAAGCTGCCCGAGTCCAAAACAGTCCCTAAATTCCCTCCGAAACCGGAGGCTCACAAATATCCCAACCCAAAGGGGTTCCAATGCTTCAAGTGCCAAGGTTGGGGGCATAAGGCCAATGAATGTCCGAACCGGCGCAATGTGATCCTACGAGAAGGGAAAGTGTACTACCTTGGTGAGGAGGTGGTTTCCGAAAGGGAGGAGGATGAGGCCGAGCCTCAAGATGGAGAGGGAGCTGAAAATGGGCTGAATGATGATGAAGTAGATGGTAGTGAAGATGTCTATCCACAAGAAGGGGAGTGTGTGGTTCCAAACTTTGTGGTTAGACGTGTCATGATTAGTAAGGCGATAGATGACCCGAGTCAAAGGGAAAATCTATTCCATACTAAGTGTCTTGTAAAGGGGAGTGTGTGCACCTTGGTGATTGATAGTGGTAGTTGTACAAATGTTGCGAGCCATACTATGGTAAATTTCTTGAAGCTACCAACTACACTACACACTAGTCCTTACAAGCTACAATGGTTGAACGATTGTGGTGAATTAAAGGTCACAAGGCAATGTGTGATTCGGTTTAAGGTGGGAAACTACCACGATGAAGTGCTTTGTGACGTAATCCCAATGCAAGCATGTCACTTGTTGTTAGGTAGACCATGGCAATATGATAGGACTACTAAACACGATGGGAGGTCCAACCGGTATACGCTTGAGAAGGATGGCCGAAAGGTCACACTTCATCCTCATTCACCCTCCCAAGTAAATGAGTGGCATCAAAAGATGAGAGAGTTGAAGGGAAAGGGGAAGGAATCCGGAAAGGGAGAAAAGGGGGGGGATGCCGTAGGTGAGGAAGTAGGGACATCCGAGGCTGTCCCAACGACAAGGGAGATGGAAAATGTAGTGATGTTGGCTAGGAGGAAAGAACTCTTCGTGGACCATGATGAAAACAAGCCGATGTTACTTTTGACCCATTGTTTTAATACTAACCCCACTAATTCTTCCATTTCCCCTTTGATTTCTTGTGTGTTGCAGGAGTATGAAGATGTATTTCCTCAAGAACTTCCGCAAGGGTTGCCCCCACTTCGGGGAATTGAGCACCAAATTGATTTGGTGCCGGGTTCACAACTTCCAAAGACACCGGCCTATAGGACCAATCCCATGGACACTAAGGAGCTTGAAAGACAAGTTGAGGAGCTTCTCAACAAGGGATACATCAAGGAAAGCATGAGTCCGTGTGCTGTTCCGGTGCTTTTGGTACCGAAGAAGGACGGAACTTGGCGCATGTAGGTCGATTGTAGAGCCATTAACAAAATCACTATAAGGTATCGTCATCCAATCCCTAGACTAGATGATATGTTAGATGAGCTCCACAGATCTTGTTTGTTTTCTAAAGTGGACCTTAGGAGTGGCTATCACCAAATTCGCATGCAACCCGGTGATGAGTGGAAGACCGCATTCAAGACCAAATTCGGTCTATATGAGTGGCTGGTCATGCCCTTCGGCCTTACCAATGCTCCTAGCACCTTTATGAGGCTAATGAATCATGTAATGAAGCCTTATATTGGAAAGTTTGTGGTGGTTTACTTTGATGATGTGTTGGTGTATAGTAAATCTATTGATGATCATGTAATGCATTTGAGATGTGTGTTTGATGTGCTCCGAAAGGAGAAGCTGTATGCCAACATGGAGAAGTGTTCTTTTGGTGTTGATAAGGTTATATTCTTGGGTTTTGTCGTGAGCTCAAGGGGTGTGGAAGTGGACGATTCCAAGATAGACTCTATTCGAAGTTGGCCGACCCCTAAAACTATTGGAGAAATCCGAAGTTTCCACGGGTTGGCAAGCTTTTATAGGAGGTTTGTCAAAGGATTTAGTTCCATAGCAGCCCCCTTGACCGAGGTAATTAGAAAGGACGGACCCTTTAAATGGGGTGATGAGAAGGCTAGGGCTTTTGAGGCCTTGAAAGCTACGCTCATCTCGGCGCCTTTATTGCAATTGCCCGATTTTGATAAGATGTTTGAAGTAGAGTGTGATGCTAGTAAGGTTGGCATCGGGGCTGTTTTGATGCAAGAAGGTAAGCCCGTTGCTTATTTCAGTGAAAAGCTCAAAGGGGCAACTCTTAATTACTCAACTTATGATTTGGAGTTGTACGCCCTTGTTAGAGCTTTGGGAAATTGGCAACATTATTTGTGGCCTAAGGAGTTTGTGATATGATACGGGATCGACAAGGGAAGCACGAAACAACTCCAAAACAGTCCGGTAGTCAATAGGATGTCAATTCTACTTGGCGGCCGGAATAGATTCTTGTTTGATCGACTCAAGAAACAAAAATAAAATTCACTTACGAACTTGAGACAAAGAAGTTACTATGAGTTAAAAATGAGAAAAGCACACAAACAACGAAGACACGAAGAAACGGATTCAATAATTAATCTACAACTAAGTAGGTGATTACTAGTTGTTAATTAATTCTAGAATCAAGACATGAAACTAATGAAACAATAAGATGAAACTAAGAATCTAAAATTTTTTGAGCTCGGAAATATTGCGTGAACAGTAGCAGTGATGACATGGCAGTCACGTATTGGTTTCGGCCCCACACAACTTTTGTTGTCCAATTTCAAGTCTTGGTCAATTTTTCAATTTGGACTTTGGTGGAATTTGTTTAAGGAGGGAAATTCAAACAAGTCTTGGAGCCCTTTTCAATTTCAAGTTTTCAAGACTTGACTTTATTGTACTTCTCCTTAAAACATGGATCCGTAAATCATGGAAAAGTGTTGGAAAGTGGTTGAGACTTGATTGATAGGTCTTTGTTGGTTGTAGTGTCTTTCAAGACTAACAAATAATACACCTTTTTCCTTCAACTTTTTGGATTTAGCATTCACTTTATCTTCAACAATATATGAAGGTGGTGATGAACATCAATAACAACAACAACAACAAGAACTACAACAATAATCTTCAAGAACACCAACAATTTTTCACACGGCCAACTCCAATCCACAATAACAATATCTCCAACACTTGGCCAAGACAACTACAACTTCAACAAAATGGTTTTCAATCCACCAATTAACAACAATATCACGTGGCCAAGCTTATAACAACAACAAGATGAAAACCACAAGGCCAAAACAGTCCACCACAATGGCCAAGCTTATGTTCACAACAACCTTTCAACAAGTTCAAGCTCAAGTTTAGATCTAGACTCAAAGTGTTAGTGGACAAGAAAACTAACACTAGGAACAACAAAACAAACAAGAACACTATTAGATCTAGACATACAACAACAAATCTCGGCCAAGACACAACAAGAACACGATTTTGGCCAAGAACACAAACACGGACAGATTGCAATTTTTCTGAAAATTTCAGCTTTTCAACAATTTTTTTTTTTTTTTTTTTTGTTTATTTTCTAACAAGCAAGCCCAAGATTGATCTTGTAGGAACAAGATCTCCATGATTTGATACCAAATGATACGGGATCGACAAGGGAAGCACGAAACAACTCCAAAACAGTCCACTAATCTTAAGGATTTGAGGACCAAGATGGAGACCACTCTCGGATTCGCTACCAACAACAAGAATACAAGATACAAGGGTGTATTTCAACACCAAAACAGTACCAAAACGTGATGAACAAGATGTACAACAACAATACAAGTTTTGGATCCAACGAAGGCCCAAAACAGTCCACTACAACAACACATACACGATTGCAAGAAAAATAAAGATAGATAGTGAGACCAAGATTATTACAAGATTAAGAACTAAAGAGTATATTAAACTCAAAAACCCCTAATGAATGTAAAAATCAAAACCACACTCTTACGGTGACCACCAAGGGAACGAACTCGCCTCAAGATCTACCGTTTCCAAGCAAAGATCAATATTGGCTTTTCCAAGCCCTATGCTAAGGGTGACTTTTCCAAGTCCTACAACTAATGGAGTTACACTCTCAAAAGAGAGAGAGAATATTTCTTTCAATTCTTCATCATCCAAAAACTAAGTGAAAATAAGACTAAGGGGCCTATTTATAGTGTATTACAAAAGAAGACAAAAAAAAGACCATATTACCCTTAATGAGAGGGGCGGCCATGGTGTGTAAATACACCATGTGTAATGTCCAAAATACCCTTCATTAAGGCCCAAAACCGTGAGTCCTCAACCTTAAATTCTCCAAGCAATCTTCCACACGCGAGATTGCTTTAAGTTATGCTCAAAACGGGTCCTCCATGCATGTTCTTGTTTTCTCGAGGTGACCAAGTCTTGAGTCTCTATGTGTTGGCCTCCAAAAATGTCATCAAAAGATAAGTAGGCCATTTGTCCCGTATCATCCTCCCCTTCTTGAAAAGGATTCGACCTCGAATCCAAACCTTGCAAAAACCGAAGAGAGGACAAACAAATACAAATTCCTCATGGCATGAGGGTTAGGGTTAGCATAACAAATCATCTCAACACGCCAAGGTTGTACATATTTGCAATATAACCAAGAATCCTTTTAAAGGAATATTAAAAACTCAATAAAAGATGTACAAAGGATTTGGTTATAGGATACATCAAAAGTAACACTTTGCTTGGCATGTTGACCAAGCAACAAGTTTGGTGCACCAACATCACCATTTCTAAATTTGGCACCGGGGTCAAATGGGAAAAGTGGCCATAGACACGGGTCTCGACAACACTTCCCTTTCCCGTGGTCTACACCTAAACTAAATGACATACTCTCTACAATAACATACATATCATCCAAATCAAATAGAGAGTAGAGAAAGGTATCACTCAAATCGACTTCTACTAAGGTGCTCTCATGTGTGTACTCACTACTAGTTTCCCAATAATCACTATGAGTACTCTCAACAATGAAATCACACAAAGTAGAAGAAGAAGTAGCTTCCGCAACTACACATTCCTTACCCTTAAGAGTACTCTCATCTTCCAAGAAGAGATTTCCCTCTTTAGGAGGAATGTTGTCACACCATAGTGGGTTAGCATATAGGCTATAGCTTCCAAGGTAAGCTATACCGTCATTTTCACCACTAGGTTCATTAGAAGTGTTTAAATCATCTTCAAACAAGACATTACACCTAAAGAGAGTGTGTTCTACCGCACGGACAGATTTGGAATAAGCAAGTTCCTCGCACTCTAAATGATCAATATCAGGTTTCAAGGATGTTCCAAACACAAGATTACCCCAAGAAGAGATCTTGGGTTCACTCCCACTTTGTTGACCAACATTTTCAAATACTTCACTCACTTGAGTCCTATTAAGCACATCACACACATACTCAAGTGGGGAACAATTTTCACAAACAAGTTGATCAACACCAATTACACAAGACGATGTACTTCCGTTCAACATATAAGCTTCAACACTAGGTGGACATAAATTGATCTTACAAGAAGAGTCAATTTCGTCATCAATAGGATCAACTAGTGTATCCAAACTCACAATATGTACATCATCAACAAGAGGCACGGAATCATTAGACTCATAAATAAGTAAGCTACTACTCACACTCAATGGCTTACTAGCCACACAATTGTCATTCACATGCACTAAAGTGTAAGAGTTAGCTATTTTACCTTTAAGATCTTGAGTAGACTCTTCCTTGCCGTGAGGTGAAGGACCTCCACAAGCTTGGGCAGCAACTTCCTTTTGGCATTGTTCGCCTTCGCTTGCCATGTTGGTACCTACACAAATGTCCTTAGAAATGGAAGGACAACCAATGTTAGCACGGTTTGGTGGCAATCCCCTCACTTCGCTCCACATATCCTCTCCTTTTTCCACTCTCGGATTGCCACCTTGCACTCCCTTACTCCTCTCAATCTTTTGTCTCTCATCATAAATCAGATTGGAGTAGGTAAACATTTCTCTTTGCGGTTTGGGCAGCAAGTATGTTATGAGGCGATTTCCCCATTGGTCTCTTACAATATTAGGCCAATTTTGCACGTTAGGAACTTGATGTCGTGCAAACCAATCGGCACCCAAGCTCATATGACCGTAGGTTAAGGAAAAAACATCGCACCACACCTCCTCATGGTAATCAAATTGGGAGAAGACAACTTTTACCCTCTCGGTAACCGTGAACTCGCCCAAGTAGTATGGAACAAGTAAAGGCTCTCGCAATAACCCCAAGTAATTAACCATGGACGGAAGAATATAGTTTCCATAGTACCTATCATTCAACACCATAAGGCAGCCCGGTATCCCACAAATAGTCACCTTTCCGGAGTGTACACTCCTTCTTGGATCTACATTGTAAGGCATACGAGTACCCCTTAGTTTTGGAGATGCATATCCTCTTCTTCTCATTGGACAACCTCCACTAGAGCTAGTATAACCATTCACACTATATCGACTTTGATAAGAAGTACTACAAGGTGGAGAATATGGATCTTCATACTCCTCACGTGTACCCTCATCATAGCTCTCATAAGCTTTGCAAACAAAAGGGTTATACCTAACACCAAATCTAGGTTCGGAGTAAGAAGTGTAAGACTCCTCACATGCCCCAACTTCATCATAAGATCCATCACGAGGTCCTACATCATCTCCAAAGTTACCATAAGCACTAGGCACTTCATTCACCTCATTTTCTCCCTTAAAACAGTAACTTTCAAATCTGCCCAAGTCTCTATCATGGCTATTTTCATAGCCTCCGCAATCTCCCTCAACTTCGTAGCCATAAAACCCTTCACTACAATCATAGTCTCCCATGTTGTAGTCACAATAATCCCCGGCTATCGAAGACATGTTCCCCTTATATCACCCTTTAAACCTACAAAATGAACAAACAAGATTAGTAGTAAAGCTCCTCACCAACACTCGTATACACTCACCTTTGTGATTCTCACAATTGGAGCGGCGAATATTGAAAGTTGCTTATACTCCGGTAGTCAATAGGATGTCAATTCTACTTGGCGGCCGGAATAGATTCTTGTTTGATCGACTCAAGACACAAAAATAAAATTCACTTACGAACTTGAGACAAAGAAGTTACTATGAGTTAAAAATGAGAAAAGCACACAAACAACGAAGACACGAAGAAACGGATTCAATAATTAATCTACAACTAAGTAGGTGATTACTAGTTGTTAATTAATTCTAGAATCAAGACATGAAACTAATGAAACAATAAGATGAAACTAAGAATCTAAAATTTTTTGAGCTCGGAAATATTGCGTGAACAGTAGCAGTGATGACATGGCAGTCACATATTGGTTTCGGCCCCACACAACTTTTGTTGTCCAATTTCAAGTCTTGGTCAATTTTTCAATTTGGACTTTGGTGGAATTTGTTTAAGGAGGGAAATTCAAACAAGTCTTGGAGCCCTTTTCAATTTCAAGTTTTCAAGACTTGACTTTATTGTACTTCTCCTTAAAACATGGATCCGTAAATCATGGAAAAGTGTTGGAAAGTGGTTGAGACTTGATTGATAGGTCTTTGTTGGTTGTAGTGTCTTTCAAGACTAACAAATAATACACCTTTTTCCTTCAACTTTTTGGATTTAGCATTCACTTTATCTTCAACAATATATGAAGGTGGTGATGAACATCAATAACAACAACAACAACAACAAGAACTACAACAATAATCTTCAAGAACACCAACAATTTTTCACACGGCCAACTCCAATCCACAATAACAATATCTCCAACACTTGGCCAAGACAACTACAACTTCAACAAAATGGTTTTCAATCCACCAATTAACAACAATATCACGTGGCCAAGCTTATAACAACAACAAGATGAAAACCACAAGGCCAAAACAGTCCACCACAATGGCCAAGCTTATGTTCACAACAACCTTTCAACAAGTTCAAGCTCAAGTTTAGATCTAGACTCAAAGTGTTAGTGGACAAGAAAACTAACACTAGGAACAACAAAACAAACAAGAACACTATTAGATCTAGACATACAACAACAAATCTCGGCCAAGACACAACAAGAACACGATTTTGGCCAAGAACACAAACACGGACAGATTGCAATTTTTCTGAAAATTTCAGCTTTTCAACAATTTTTTTTTTTTTTTTTTTGTTTATTTTCTAACAAGCAAGCCCAAGATTGATCTTGTAGGAACAAGATCAAGCCATGATTTGATACCAAATGATACGGGATCGACAAGGGAAGCACGAAACAACTCCAAAACAGTCCACTAATCTTAAGGATTTGAGGACCAAGATGGAGACCACTCTCGGATTCGCTACCAACAACAAGAATACAAGATACAAGGGTGTATTTCAACACCAAAACAGTACCAAAACGTGATGAACAAGATGTACAACAACAATACAAGTTTTGGATCCAACGAAGGCCCAAAACAGTCCACTACAACAACACATACACGATTGCAAGAAAAATAAAGATAGATAGTGAGACCAAGATTATTACAAGATTAAGAACTAAAGAGTATATTAAACTCAAAAACCCCTAATGAATGTAAAAATCAAAACCACACTCTTACGGTGACCACCAAGGGAACGAACTCGCCTCAAGATCTACCGTTTCCAAGCAAAGATCAATATTGGCTTTTCCAAGCCCTATGCTAAGGGTGACTTTTCCAAGTCCTACAACTAATGGAGTTACACTCTCAAAAGAGAGAGAGAATATTTCTTTCAATTCTTCATCATCCAAAAACTAAGTGAAAATAAGACTAAGGGGCCTATTTATAGTGTATTACAAAAGAAGACAAAAAAAAGACCATATTACCCTTAATGAGAGGGGCGGCCATGGTGTGTAAATACACCATGTGTAATGTCCAAAATACCCTTCATTAAGGCCCAAAACCGTGAGTCCTCAACCTTAAATTCTCCAAGCAATCTTCCACACGCGAGATTGCTTTAAGTTATGCTCAAAACGGGTCCTCCATGCATGTTCTTGTTTTCTCGAGGTGACCAAGTCTTGAGTCTCTATGTGTTGGCCTCCAAAAATGTCATCAAAAGATAAGTAGGCCATTTGTCCCGTATCATGATACGAACGGATCATGAGTCGTTGAAACACCTTAAGAGCCAAGACAAGTTGAATAGGCGTCATGCTAAGTGGATTGAGTTCATCGAGACTTTCCCTTATGTAATTCATTACAAAAGGGGAAAGAAAAATGTTGTTGCCGATGCCTTGTCTAGGAAGCATGTGTTTGTTGCTACCTTGTCTTCGAAATTGATAGGTTTTGAGAGCTTGCGGTTGTTGTATCCCGAGGATCCTACCTTTGCTCCTATTTTTAGGGAATGTGAAGAGTGGGGAAGGGATCGTTGGCTTAAGGAGAATGACCATTCCTCCTACTCTCGGTTCGATGGGTATTTGTTCAAAGGGAGGAGGTTGTGTGTTCCTTCTAGTTCTTGGAGGGAATTATTTGTGAGGGAGGCCCATGACGGAGGCCTCATGGGGCACTTTGGGGTAGACAAGACCTTCGGAATCTTAGAGGAGAACTTCTATTGGCCCAAAATGTGCAAAGACGTCACTAAAATTTGTAGTCAATGCGTGGCCTGCCGGAGTGCAAAATCTCGTCTCCTACCTCAAGGATTATACACCCCACTCCCTACTCCCCTTAGACCTTGGTTGGACATTTCGATGGATTTTGTTTTGGGGCTGCCAAGGACTAGAAAGGGCCGAGATAGCATTTTTGTTATTGTTGATAGATTCTCTAAAATGGCTCATTTTATTCCATGTGCTAAAACCGAGGATGCTCGTAGTGTAGCTTCATTATTTGTTGAACATTTTGTAAAGCTTCACGGGGTACCGAGGACTATTGTGAGCGATAGGGACTCCAAGTTCCTAAGTCTCTTTTGGAAGTCCATGTGGGGTAGGCTTGGAACGAAGTTACTTTTCTCCACGTCTTGCCACCCACAAACCGATGGCCAAACGGAGGTAGTAAATAGAACCTTAGGGTCTATGCTACGTTCTATGGTTAAAGGTAAACTGACTTCATGGGAAGATCACCTACCCTTGGTGGAATTTGCATACAACCGGGTAATACATTCGAGCACGGGAATAACTCCCTTTGAATGTGTTTACGGCCTGAATCCCCTTACCCCTTTAGATCTCACTCCTTTGTCTAGTGATCTCATGACCAGCTTAGATGGAAATAAAAGAGCCGAGGCAATGAAGAAAATGCATGAGACGGTGCGGATCAAGCTTGAAAAGAAGAACCAAGAGGTTGCAAAAAGGGTAAACAAAGGGAGAAGAAGGCTTGTGCTTGAACCCGGAGATTGGGTGTGGGTGCATCTTCGAAAGGATCGGTTTCCAGCTCAAAGGAAGTCCAAATTGCTGCCAAGGGGTGATGGTCCTTTCCAAGTACTTGAGAGAATCAATGACAACGCCTACAAGATTGACCTTCCACCGGAATATCAAGTGCACAACACTTTCAACGTTGGTGATCTCTCCCTCGTGGATGCGGTTGAAGATGACCAAATGCTGAATTTGAGGTCAAATTCCTCTCAAGATGGAGAGGATGATACGGTTGGGGCAGCCTCCACAGGTACACGGCCTTTCACACGAAGCCAAGCTCGGGAATTACAAGAACTCCAAGCTTTGTTCATGCAAATGGCCGTGTGTGAGTTGGTGATTGAACCAACCAAGGACCTAAACATTTTTATGTGTGAAGAGAGGTCTTAATGTGTAATAAACTACTCTTCAAGGTTGGCACAAGAAGCAAGGGCGGATGGGTCATTTTACCCCTTTTGTTTGTAGTATAAATAGAACATGTTGGAGAGTTATTCCTTAGTTTTTGAATGCTGATTTTGTAACCTAAAAACACTAAACATTTCGGCTCTCTCTTCCACTCTTAGAAGCCGTCCCTATTATCTCACAAGTAGAGGGATACTTGTGTTGTCTCTTTGGCTAGAAACAAGGGTTTTGAGGTCGTTGAGTGCCTCTTGGTCCTCGTAAGAACTTGGTGTTTATATTCATTAGACTTAGGGTCCTCTCTTGATGTTAGGGTTCTTAGTTTCTTGAATGTTATATGTCAAGTTATCTATCTTTCTTTATCTTCTTGTTGTTGTTGATTTTGTTATCTTAAAGTCTAGTGAAGCCGTGTGGGGCTCTTTTCGATTCACTAGCATTGTTATCTATCTTGTTGTTCTTGTGTTGTTGGACTGAAAAACCGAAACTTAAACTTGTTGTTCTTGTGTTGTTGGACTGAAATCCGAGCCTACTTGAAGCTCTTGGTGTTGTTGGTTTGATTTTGTATCACATACCCTCTTCTTCTCGTTGGACAACCTCCACTAGAGCTAGTATAACCATTCACACTATATCGGTCTTGATAAGGAGTACTACAAGGTGGAGAATATGAATCTTCGCACTCCTCACGTGTACTCTCATCATAGCTCTCATAAGCTTTGCGAACGAAAGGGTTATACCTAACACGAAATCTAGGTTCGGAGTGAGAATTGTAAGACTCCTCACATTCCCCAACGTCATCATAAGATCCATCACGAGGTCCTATATCATCTCCAAAGTCATCATAAGCACTAGGTACTTTATTCACCTCATTTTCTCCCCCAAAACAGTAATTTTCAAATCTGCCCAAGTTTGATCATGGCTATTTTCATAGCCTCCGTAATCTCTCTCAACTTCGTAGCCATAGAACCCCTCACTACAATCATAGTCTCCCATGTTGTAGTCAAAATAATCCCCGGCTATCGAAGACATGTTCCCCTTATATTACCTTTTAAACCTACAAAATGAACAAACAAGATTAGTAGTAAAAGCTCCTCACCAACACTCGTAGTCACTCACTTTTGTGATCCCCACAATTTGGAGCGGCGAATATTGAAAGTTGCTTATATTTCCGTAGTCAATAAGATTTCAATTCTACTTGGCGGCCGAAATAGATTCTTGTTTGATCGACTCAAGAAACAACACAAAATCTACTTACGAACTTGAAACAAAGAAGTTACTACGAATTAAAAATGAGAAAAGCACACAAATAACGAAGACACGAAGAAACAGATTCAATAATTAATCTACAACTAAGTAGGTGATTACTAGTTGTTAATTAATTGTAGAATCAAGACATGAAACTAATGAAACAATAAGATGAAACTAAGAATCTAAAATTTGAGCTCAAAAATATTGCGTGAACAGTAGCAGTGATGATGTGGCAACCACGTATTGGTTCGGTTTTATGAAGTGGTTATTCTCAAAGGTTCAAGTCCTGGTCAAAAATTAATTTAGATTGGTGGAATTTGTTTTAGGAGGGAAAATAAGTCTTGAAACCTTTTTCAATTTTCAAGACTTGACTTTTTCTTGTACTTCTCCTTAAAACATGGCCCCTTGTTTAATGGAAAGTAGTTGAGATGTGATGTAAAGTCTTTTGGTGGTTGGGGGTCTTTCAAGACTAACAATTCTTCACCTTTTCCCTTCACCTTTATAGATCTACCATTTACTTTATTTTAACAAGGAATGAAGGTTGGGAAGAACATCAAGAACCACTTCAACAATCACCAAGAACAATAAAAAATAATTACCAAGATACACAATACAACCACACGGCCAACTCCAAGACAACAATGTTTTCACACGGCCAAGACTACAAAACCACCAACAACGGCCAAGTCTCTTTAGTGTTGCATTTCAGTTTTTTTTTAACAAGAGATGAAGGTTGTGAAGAACTTCAAGAACAACAACAATACTCTTTTCAAAAACAACAACCACACACACGGTCAAGTCAAGTTTCTCAACAACAATGTCTACCACTCGGCCTTACTTGTTCACAATAACATCAATCTTTAAAGCTCAATTTTAGATCGACTCAAAGTGTTAGGGAAGAACAAAACTAACACCACAAACACACAAGACAAATAAAAGAGTCCTAGATCTAGACTCAAGAGCAAATCTCGGCCAAGAACACCACAAGAACACAATTTTCGGCCAAGAACACAAAATGGACAGATTGCTATTTTTTTCTAGAATTTTCAGATTTCAACTTTCTTTTTTTTTAATTTTCTAAGAAAGCCCAAGATTGATCTTGTAGGAACAAGACCAAGCCATGCTCTGATACCAAATGATACGGGACAAACAAGAGAAGGCTCAAAAACTACTCAAAATAGTCCACAAATCAACTGGAACCTGAGGACCCCTTTGAGAGCAACTTTCGGCCAACAATAACAACACAAGGATTACAAGATACAAGGTCTATTTTAACACCAAAACAGAAACAATGACACAAGATGAAACAAGTCACGGATTCAACACAAACACAAGGGAAATTGCATAGAAAATAAAGATAGATAGTGAGACCAAGATTATTACAAGATTAAGAACCAAGTGTATTTCAACACTAACCCCTAATGAATGTAACAATCAAAACCACACTCTTACGGTGACCACCAAGGGAATGAACTCACCTCAAGATCTACCATTTTTAAGCAAAGATCAATATTGGATTTTCCAAGCCCTATGTTAAGGATGGATTTTCCAAGCCCTACAACTAAGGGTGTTACACTCTCAAAAGACAGAAAATATATCTTTCAATTCTTCATCATTCAAAAATCTAGAGAAAATAAGACTAAGGGGGCCTATTTATCATATATTACAAATGAAGATAAAAAGACCACTTTGCCCTGAATGAGAGGGGCGGCCATGGTGTGTAAATACACCATATGTAGTGTACAAAATGCCCTTAATTAAGGTCCAAAACCGTGAGTCCTCAATCTTAAATGCTCCAAGCAATCTTCCACACGCGAGATTGCTTTAAGTTATGCTCAAAATGGGTCATCCATGCATGTTCTTGTATTCTCGAGGTGACTAAGTCTTGAGCCTCTATATGTTGGCCTCCAAAGATGTCATCAAAAGATAAGATGGCCATTTGTCCCTTATCAAATACTAGATTACGATCCCAAGTTTAAATAGTCGTATCGACGTTAACTTGGTCGTATCACATTAAACTGTACAGGCAGCATCTATAATTCCCTCTACACCATTAATACTTGCATAACAAATCTCATCTGTTACCTATACCACAAGGTTATACTAGGTTCCATATAATTAGAACAAGTACAAGCAAAATACGGGATGTTACAAGAACATTAGGATCGGCCAATGCTAGGCTTATGCCCCTAAGCTTCCACCCACATATAAAGGTATCGAGATTGGCCCATGCTAGTCTTATGCCCCTGAGCTTCCACTCGTTTTACAGATTTACGTTACTTAGTTTATTTAGCCTTTGAGATTGTTACTTTGGTGGTCATAACATTATGGTACCTTGAAATAATAATCTACCAATAAGAGACATGTAAATGGGCACTTAATGCAACAACAATGAGGTAGGGAGTTGTTGTCACACAATTGAAGTGTTTAGGAGCTGAAAATACGCATGGGTCTTATTTGAGTAAACAGAGAACTTCTGAAATTTTCTAATGAAAATAGATGTGCAGGTTAAATAATAAGCATGTATTGAGGTGTTTTAACACATTAGAGAGTGGAAACAAGGTCATTGGCTACATGGAATGTAATGAGCTGCTATTATGTATCACTTGTTATAGGATAACCTTGAAAGCTTACTAGATAGAGCAAATATCCGACTTCATGCCAAAGAGTGCAAAATAGAGTATGCCTTACATACCTGGGTATATAACTCTGAAACTGACCCAACTTGACTTTCCGCCTTTTGGATTACTTATCTACAATAGAATATATGGTAAACTATTATTAGCAACCAATCAACACATTTGGGCTACTTAACTTCACCAAAACAGTTACCGGGCAGTAAGCACTTAATCTATCAATCAAGGGTGTTATTTTAACCATTTTCTCCTCCAATTACTCCCACATACCATACATATTCTTATAAGATTCACCGAAACCGACTCAGCTTCATTACAACCAAACAATACGCAAAATAGATTGGGCAGTAAACACAAGCAATAATTAATTCGGTGGTGTACCGCCGCACCTTTCTTTTATATTTCAATTCAAACTAGTCACACCTTTATCCAACATCAACCTGGCAGCCCATAACATATACATACATAACAATCCCCAAAATAGTCCCAACTCCCTTTTATTGTAGCAATCAGTTATTGAACTCATCATCCCTTGAGTTCTTAATAACAACACATCCATAATTCTTTCTTAAAGTCATACATAAGGAAAACAAAATGGGCAGTCACCTTACCTTAATTCTGCAACTTATTCTTTTAATTTGAACTCCTCAAGAACTTCAACTTTCACTTCCCTTCACACTTTAAACCAAAGATGAAAAGAAATCTCTTAATAACAAAGATAAAGTGAACAAGTAGCTTGTTTCATATTCTTCCATGAATCAATAATTAATCACTTATATCATGTTTTCCTAATCTTCCTTGAGATAATAAAAATAAACCATAAGTGTTTTCACTAACCTTGGCTTGTAAAGGTTGGGGCTTTTTCAAGAACCCTAGAAATGAAAATAGGGCTGCTCCTTGTTGTTTAAAAGAAAGTAGAGAGAATTTGTGAAGTAACCCTTTTTTCTCACTTAAGAATGAGGGAAAATGACCAGCAATGTGGCCTTATAAAGTTCCTAATTTTGGCCATCCACTTAGCTGATTTTGGACCACAAATTTAATCAAATTGGTCCAAGTCGGTGATGCACCTACTTAAGGAGTTCAAGCAACTCAAAATGTCAAAGTAGGTGATGCACCTACTTGCTTAATTTCTTAGTTGGGCTCAATTATATTTGGGCCTTGGCAGATTTAACCATTGGTCCTTTTCTCCATTTTCCTCCTTCTTTTACTTAATTTAGGCCCAAATAAGAGATACAAGTGTCAAGCCAAGACCTTTCACCCAAAGTCAAGTAAAGGAACTTCAACAATTTCAATCATTGTTTATGCACTTGAAGGCGTGTGAGAGTGTGATGCATCCGACTAAGGGAGGGTACTTGATGATTTGTGAAGAAGAAATTTGAAAGAACTACTTTCTTACATCTCATGGTGATACGGGATTGACTAGGGAAGCACGAAACAAACACCAAATCAGTCCACTAATCGTAAGGATTCGAGGACCAAGATGGAGACCTCACTCGGATTCGCTACCAACAACAAGAATACAAGATAAAAGAGTATATTTTAACACCAAAACAGTTACAAAACGTGATGAACAAGATGAACAACAATAATACAAGTTTCGGATTCAACGAAGACCCCAAAACAGTCCACTACACAACACATACACGATTTGCAAGAAAAATAAAGATAGATAGTGAGACCAAGATTATTACAAGATTAAGAACCAAGTGTATTTCAACACTAAGCCCTAATGAATGTAACAATCAAAACCACACTCTTACGGTGACCACCAAGGGAATGAACTCGCCTCAAGATCTACCGTTTCCAAGCAAAGATCAATATTGGCTTTTCCAAGCCCTATGCTAAGGATGACTTTTTGATACGGTTGGGACAGCCTCCACACGTACACGGCCTTTCACACGAAGCCAAGCTCGGGAATTACAAAAACTCCAAGCTTTGTTCATGCAAATGGCCGTGTGTGAGTTGGTGATTGAACCAACCAAGGACCTAAACGTTTTTATGTGTGAAGAGGGGTCCTAATGTGTAATAAACTACTCTTCAAGGATGGCACATGAAGCAAGGGCGGATGGGTCATTTTGCCCCTTTTGTTTGTAGTATAAATAGAACATGTTAGAGAGTTAGACTTCACTTTTTGAAATCTGATTTTTGTAACCTAAGCACTAAACATTTCTCTCTCTCTTTTCCACTCTTGGAGCCGCCACCAATATCTCACAAGTAGAGGGATACTTGTGTTGTCTCTTTGGCTAGAAACAAGGGTTTTGAGGTCTTTGAGTGCCTCTTGGTCCTCGTAAGAACTTGGTGTTTACATTCATTAGACTTAGGGTCCTCTCTTGATGTTAGGGTTCTTAGTATCTTGAATGTTATATGTCAAGTTATCTATCTTTTCTTTATCTTGTTGTTGTTGTTGATTTTGTTATCTTAAAGTCTAGTGAAGCCGTGTGGGGCTATTTTCGATTCACTAGCATTGTTGTTCATCTTGTTGTTTTCGTGTTGTTGAGCTGAAAAACTGAAATTTAAGCTTGTTTGCTCTTGTGTTGTTGGACTGAAATTCGAACCAACTTGTAGTTCTTGGTGTTGTTGGTTTGATCTTGTATCATTTGGTATCAAAGCTTGACCGGTTGTGTTCCAACATAACCCATCTTGGGCTAGTACACGGCTTAAACAAACAACACCAAAAGGGGAAATTCTGAAAATCAGTCCTTTAAAAGTGGAATCCGAAAATGATGTTGCATGTCTAGGTCTAAGTGTTAATTTTGCTTGTTTAGTGAGTTCCTAGTGTTGGATTCTTTCTCACCAACACTAAGGTGTCTAGATCCGAAAGTTGAGCTTGAAAACTTGAACTTGTGTAGTGACTTGAAGTGGCCGAAAGTTGTATGTTGATTGAGGACCCAAAAGAAAATAAAATCGGTGGATGATGTGTTTATGTGCTAAAGAAGTTGAAGGAGATTGTTGAGGTGTTCATCTTTTGAATTTGTTCATCTTGTTCATCTTGTGTGTGCTCAATTTGTAAGAAAGGCTATAAAGTTGTTGTGAAAGACTTGCACCCATCACCTTGTAGTCTTGTCAATCACTTTTTCCCTAATTCAAGGAGCCTTGTTTTGTGGGATTAGTCTACCAAACATCCCTTTCTTGAGTTTGAAAAGGGTGAAATATTACAAGATTTTATTTTCCCACCAAAACCACTTTGAAAACTATAACAAGTTGTGTGAATATTGACAAAAAAAGAAAAAGAAAAAGAGACGTGTGGGACCATTGCATGCTGCCACGTCACTATAAGCTCAACTTAGGATATTCTTTGGTTGCTAATTGTTGATCCTTGGTTTCCCTTACTTGGTCCTAGAACTAATTAACAAACTAGTACATTCCTACTAAGTTGTCAATTAGATCCTTGAGCCGTTTGTTCGTGTCAACGTTTATTTGAGTGCTTTTATTCGTTTGAATGAGTTGCTGATTTTTGACTCTAGTCCGACAAGAATTCTTTGAGTCTTCAAACAAGAATCCATTCCGGATAAGAGTTTACTCATACCTTAAAATTTTCACGGTTACTAGCCAATTATACAACACTTGTGGAACACGAACTTGTGGAGGACTAAGGCGGATAATATCTTGACAATGGAAGGAACTACGTCTCATAGTGTGGATACTAATGCCCTTGATTCTATGAGGGTCACTCTTGAGGCCGTTACCCGGACACTTGAAAGGTTGAATTCGGAATTTGGGGCCGTGAGAGGGGACTTGGCAGCAATAAAGGGGGAAGTGTCGACTATTAGTGGGAGATTAGAACAAGTGGAGAGTCAAAGGAACTCCCGACCTTCTACTCCTCTACATGTATCTACCAATGGTCATGATAGAACCTCCTCCGCAACCATCACCCCCGAAACAGTCCACCAAATGCTAAATGCACCCCAAGCTCCACTAAATACCGCAAGCCAAACTACCTATTTTCCTCCAAACCGAGACTCCACTAGACCACTACATTTCCAAGCCCCTCCAATTCCACAAGGGGGATTTGGACGCCAAGTACCTCCACTAAATCCGAACCCTCCATTCCAATCTCCATTAAACCAAAGACCACAAATTCCAAATCCTCCGAATCAAAACGGCCAAGGCCGACCAGCCCACTTTGAAGGATACGGTAGAGAGGAGTATGAAGGAGATGGAGTCTTTGATGATGCTTATATGAGGGAGGAGGAGTTAAGAGGGGGTCGAGGAGAACCTAGGAGATACCGGGGGTATGGAGATCGGGGAAACCGACACCAAGAGAGAGACGTAGGCATCAACACCATCAAGTTGAGCCTACCCATCTTTAAGGGTGAAAGTGATCCCGAGGCCTACTTGACTTGGGAATCGGCTTGTGACAAAGTTTTCCAAGTTAATGACATCTCGGACGAAAAGAAGAGTTGCTACGCTATAGCTCACCTCGAGGGCTATGCCAACACTTGGTGGGAGTATGTTAAACGATTTGGTAATGAATTAGTCGATGGACAGCCACCACCTTGGTATCGGTTGAGGTACTTGATGAGACAACGGTACCTTCCCGAGAGATATCGTCATGAGTTGCTTGCTAGGTTATATGGCTTGCGGCAAGGAGGCAAGAGTGTAATGGCCTACTTTGATGAGTTCCAACAACTCATGTTGAAACTTGATCATCGTGGGGAGCAAATCAGCCACGACATCATCCGGTTCAAGTGCGGATTGAACAAAGAGATCTCCACTCATTTGACCCTTCACCGGTTTGAAACCATTGACGGTATATTCCAAGCGGCCCTTGAGATTGAAAGGGAACTTAAGGAGAGATCATCATTCAAGGCAAGGGTACCAACTCCCTCGGGTTGGACCAAAAACAAGGACCAACCCGCACCTACGAAGCTGCCCGAGTCCAAAACAGTCCCTAAATTTCCCCCGAAACCGGAGGCTCACAAATATCCCAACCCAAAGGGGTTCCAATGCTTCAAGTGCCAAGGTTGGGGGCATAAGGCCAATGAATGTCCGAACCGGCGTAATGTGATCCTATGAGAAGGAAAGGTGTACTACCTTGGTGAGGAGGTGGATTCCGAAAGGGGGGAGGATGAGGCCGAGCCTCAAGATGGAGAGGGAGCTGAAAATGGGCCGAATGATGATGAAGTAGACGGGAGTGAAGATGTTTATCCACAAGAAGGGGAGTGTGTGGTTCCTAACTTTGTGGTTAGACGTGTCATGATTAGTAAGGCGATAGGTGACCCGAGTCAAAGGGAAAATCTATTCCATACTAAGTGTCTTATAAAGGAGAATGTGTGCACCTTGGTGATTGATAGTGGTAGTTGTACAAATGTTGCGAGCCATGCTATGGTAAATTTCTTGAAGCTACCAACTACCCCACACACTAGTCCTTACAAGCTACAATGGTTGAATGATTGTGGTGAATTAAGGGTCACACGGCAATGTGTGATTCGGTTTAAGGTGGGAAACTACCACGATGAGGTACTTTGTGACGTGATCCCAATGCAAGCATGTCACTTATTGTTAGGTAGACCATGGCAATATGATAGGTCTACTAAACACGATGGGAGGACCAACCGGTATACGCTTGAGAAGGATGGCCGAAAGGTCACACTTCATCCTCTTTCACCCTCCCAAGTAAACGAGTGGCATCAAAAGATGAAAGAGTTGAAGGGAAAGGGGAAGGAATCCGGGAAGGGAGAAAAGGGGGGAGTGCCGTAGGTGAGGAAGTCGGGACATCCGAGGCTGTCCCAACGACAAAGGAGATGGAAAATGTGGTGATGTTGGCTAGGAGGAAAGAACTCTTCGTGGATCATGATGAAAACAAGCCGATGCTACTCTTGGCCCATTGTTTTAATACTAACCCCACTAATTCTTCCATTTCCCCTTTGATTTCTTATGTGTTGCAGGAGTATGAAGATGTATTTCCTCAAGAACTTCCGCAAGGATTGCCCCCACTTCGGGGAATTGAGCACCAAATTGATTTGGTGCCGGGTTCACAACTTCCAAACAAACCGGCCTATAGGAGCAATCCCATGGACACTAAGGAGCTTGAAAGACAAGTTGAGGAGCTGCTCAACAAGGGATACATCAAGGAAAGCATGAGTCCGTGTGCTGTTCCGGCGCTTTTGGTACCAAAGAAGGACGGAACTTGGCGTATGTGCGTCGATTGTAGAGCCATCAACAAAATCACTATAAGGTATCGTCATCCAATCCCTAGACTAGATGATATGTTAGATGAGCTCCACGGATCTTGTTTGTTTTCTAAAGTGGACCTTAGGAGTGGCTATCACCAGATTCGCATGCAACCCGGTGATGAGTGGAAGACCGCATTCAAGACCAAATTCGGTCTATATGAGTGGCTGGTCATGCCCTTCGGCCTTACCAATGCTCCTAGCACCTTTATGAGGCTAATGAATCATGTAATGAAGCCTTATATTGGAAAATTTGTGGTGGTTTACTTTGATGATGTGTTGGTATATAGTAAATCTATTGATGATCATGTAATGCATTTGAGATGTGTGTTTGATGTGCTCCGAAAGGAGAAGCTGTATGCCAACATGGAGAAGTGTTCTTTTGGTGTTGATAAGATTATATTCTTGGGTTTTGTCGTGAGCTCAAGGGGTGTGGAAGTGGACGATTCCAAGATAGACTCTATTCGAAGTTGGCCGACCCCTAAAACTATTGGAGAAATCCGAAGTTTCCACGGGTTGGCAAGCTTCTATAGGAGGTTTGTCAAAGGATTTAGTTCCATAGCAGCCCCCTTAACCGAGGTAATTAGAAAAGACGGACCCTTTAAATGGGGTGATGAGCAAGCTAGGGCTTTTGAGGCCTTGAAAGCTACGCTCATCTCGGCGCCTTTATTGCAATTGCCCGATTTTGATAAGATGTTTGAAGTAGAGTGTGATGCTAGTAAGGTTGGCATCGGGGCTGTTTTGATGCAAGAAGGTAAGCCCGTTGCTTATTTCAGTGAAAATCTCAAAGGGGCAACTCTTAATTACTCAACTTATGATTTGGAGTTGTACGCCCTTGTTAGAGCTTTGGGAAATTGGCAACATTATTTGTGGCCTAAGGAGTTTGTGATACGAACGGATCATGAGTCGTTGAAACACCTTAAGAGCCAAGACAAGTTGAATAGGCGTCATGCTAAGTGGATTGAGTTCATCGAGACTTTCCCTTATGTAATTCATTATAAAAGGGGAAAGGAAAATGTTGTTGCCGATGCCTTGTCTAGGAAGCATGTGCTTGTTGCTACCTTGTCTTCGAAATTGATGGGTTTTGAGAGTTTGCGGTTGTTGTATCCCGAGGATCCTACCTTTGCTCCTATCTTTAGGGAATGCGAAGAGTGGGGAAGGGACCGTTGGCTTAAGGAGAGTGACCATTCCTCCTACTCTCGGTTCGATGGGTATTTGTTCAAAGGGAGGCGGTTGTGTGTTCCTTCTAGTTCTTGGAGGGAATTATTTGTGAGGGAGGCCCATGACGGAGGCCTCATGGGGCACTTTGGGGTAGACAAGACCCTCGGAATCTTAGAGGAGAACTTCTATTGGCCAAAAATGCGCAAAGACGTCACTAAAATTTGTAGTCAATGCGTGGCCTGCCGGAGTGCGAAATCTCGTCTCCTACCTCAAGGATTGTACACCCCACTCCCTACTCCCCTTAGACCTTGGTTGGACATTTCGATGGATTTTGTTTTGGGGCTGCCAAGGACTAGAAAGGGCCGAGATAGCATTTTTGTTATTGTTGATAGATTTTCTAAAATGGCTCATTTTATTCCATGTGCTAAAACCGAGGATGCTCGTAGTGTAGCTTCATTATTTGTTGAACATGTTGTAAAGCTTCACGGGGTACCGAGGACTATTGTGAGCGATAGGGACTCCAAGTTCCTAAGTCTCTTTTGGAAGTCCATGTGGGGTAGGCTTGGAACGAAGTTGCTTTTCTCCACGTCTTGCCACCCACAAACCGATGGCCAAACGGAGGTAGTAAATAGAACCTTGGGGTCTATGCTACGTTCTATGGTTAAAGGTAAACTGACTTCATGGGAAGATCACCTACCCTTGGTGGAGTTTGCATACAACCGGGTAATACATTCGAGCACGGGAATGACTCCCTTTGAATGTGTTTACGGCCTAAATCCCCTTACCTCTTTAGATCTCACTCCTTTGTCTAGTGATCTCATGACCAGCTTAGATGGAAATAAAAGAGCCGAAGCAATGAAGAAAATGCATGAGACGGTGCGGCTCAAGCTTGAAAAGAAGAACCAAGAGGTTGCAACAAGGGTAAACAAAGGGAGAAGAAGGCTTGTGCTTGAACCCGGAGATTGGGTGTGGGTGCATCTTCGAAAGGATCGGTTTCCAGCTCAAAGGAAGTCCAAGTTGCTGCCAAGGGGTGATGGTCCTTTCCAAGTACTTGAGAGAATCAATGACAACGCCTACAAGATCGACTTTCCACCGGAATATCAAGTGCACAACACTTTCAACGTTGGTGATCTCTCCCTCGTTGATGCGGTTGAAGATGACCAAATGCTGAATTTGAGGTCAAATTCCTCTCAAGATGGAGAGGATGATACGGTTGGGACAGCCTCCACACGTACACGGCCTTTCACACGAAGCCAAGCTCGGGAATTACAAAAACTCCAAGCTTTGTTCATGCAAATGGCCGTGTGTGAGTTGGTGATTGAACCAACCAAGGACCTAAACGTTTTTATGTGTGAAGAGGGGTCCTAATGTGTAATAAACTACTCTTCAAGGATGGCACATGAAGCAAGGGCGGATGGGTCATTTTGCCCCTTTTGTTTGTAGTATAAATAGAACATGTTAGAGAGTTAGACTTCACTTTTTGAAATCTGATTTTTGTAACCTAAGCACTAAACATTTCTCTCTCTCTTTTCCACTCTTGGAGCCGCCACCAATATCTCACAAGTAGAGGGATACTTGTGTTGTCTCTTTGGCTAGAAACAAGGGTTTTGAGGTCTTTGAGTGCCTCTTGGTCCTCGTAAGAACTTGGTGTTTACATTCATTAGACTTAGGGTCCTCTCTTGATGTTAGGGTTCTTAGTATCTTGAATGTTATATGTCAAGTTATCTATCTTTTCTTTATCTTGTTGTTGTTGTTGATTTTGTTATCTTAAAGTCTAGTGAAGCCGTGTGGGGCTATTTTCGATTCACTAGCATTGTTGTTCATCTTGTTGTTTTCGTGTTGTTGAGCTGAAAAACTGAAATTTAAGCTTGTTTGCTCTTGTGTTGTTGGACTGAAATTCGAACCAACTTGTAGTTCTTGGTGTTGTTGGTTTGATCTTGTATCACTTTTCCAAGTCCTACAACTAAGGGTGTTACACTCTCAAAAGAGAGAAGTTATGTCTTTCAATTCTTCATCCTTCCAAAATCTCGTGAAAATAAGACTAAGGGGGCCTATTTATAATATATTACAAATGAAGATAACAAGACCACTTTGCCCTTAATGAGAGGGGCGGCCATGGTGTGTAAATACACCATGTGTAATGTCCAAAATACCCTTAATTAAGGTCCAAAACCGTGAGTCCTCAACCTTAAATTCTCCAAGCAATCTTCCACACGCGAGATTGCTTTAAGTTATGCTCAAAACGGGTCCTCCATGCATGTTCTTGTTTTCTCGAGGTGACCAAGTCTTGAGTCTCTATGTGTTGGCCTCCAAAAATGTCATCAAAAGATAAGAAGGCCATTTGTCCCGTATCATCCTCCCCTTCTTGAAAGGGATTCGACCTCGAATCCAAACCTTGCAAAACCAAAAAGAGGACCAACAAATGCAAACTCCTCATGGCATGAGGGTTAGGGTTAGCATAACAAATCATCTCAACATGCCAAGGTTGCACATATTTGCAATATAACCAAGAATCCTTTGAAAGGAATATTAAAAACTCAATAAAAGATGTACAAAGGATTTGGTTATAGGATACATCAAGAGTGCCACTTTGCTTGTCATGTAGACCAAGCAGCAAGTTTGGTGCACCAGCATCACCATTTCTAAATTTGGCACCGGGGTCAAATGGGAAAAGTGGCCATAGACACGGGTCTCGACAACACTTCCCTTTCCCGTGGTCTACACCCAAACTAAATGACATACTTTCTACAATAACATACATATCATCCAAAGCAAATAGAGAGTAGAGAAAGGTATCACTCAAATCGGCTTCTACTAAGGTGCTCTCATGTGTGTACTCACTATTAGTTTCCCAATAATCACCATGAGTACTCTCAATAATGAAATCACACAAAGTAGAAGAAGAAGTAGCTTCCGCAACTACACATTCCTTACCCTTAAGAGTTCTCTCATCTTCCAAGAAGAGATTTCCCTCTCTAGGAGGAATGTTGTCACACCATAGTGGGTTAGCATATAGGCTATAGCTTCCAAGGCAAGCTATACCATCATTTTCACCACTAGGTTCATTAGGAGTGTTTAAATCATCTTCAAACGAGACATTATACATAAAAAGAGTGTGATCTACCTCACGGACAGATTTGGAACAAGCAAGTTCCTCACTCTCTAAATGATCAACATCAAGTTTCAAGGATGTTTCAAACACAACATTACCCCAAGAAGAGCTCTCGGGTTCATTCTCACTTTGATCAACATTTTCAACATCATCACATACTTGAGGTTCATTAAGTACATCATACACATCCTCAAGTGGTGGGTAATTTTCACACATAAGTTGATCAACACAAATTTCAGAAGATAACGTACTTTCATTCAACATAATGATTTCAACACTAGGTGGACATAAATCGATCTTACAAGAAGAGTCTATTCGGTCATCAATAGGATCAACTAGTGTATCCACACTCACAACATGTACATCATCATCAAGTGGCAAAGAAATAATACACTCACATATAGGCAAGCTACAACTCACACTCAATGGGCTACTAGCCACACAATTATCATTCACATGTACAAAAGTGTAAGAGCTTGCCATTTTACCTTGAAGTCCTTGAGTAGATTCTTCTTTGTCATGGTGTGAAGGTCCTCCAAAAGTTTGGGCAGCAACTTCCTTTTGGCATTGTTCTTCTTCGCTTGCCATGTTGGTACCTACACAAATGTCCTTAGAAATAGAAGGACAACCAATGTTAGCATAGTTTGGTGGTAATCCTCTTACTTTGCTCCACACAACCTCTCATTTTTCCACTCTCGGATTACCACCCTGCACTCCCTTACTCCTCTCAATCTTTTGTCTCTCATAATAATTCGGATTGGAGTAGGTAGGCATTTCTCTTCGTGGCTTAGACAGCAAGTAAGTAATGAGGCGATTCCCCCACTGGTCTCTTATAATATTTGGCCAATTTTGCACGTTTGGAACTCTATGTTGTGCAAACCAATTGGCACCTAAGCATACATGACCGTATGTCAATGAAAGAATATCGCACCACACCTCCTCATGGTATTCAAATTGGGAGAAGACAACCTTGACCCTCTCGGTAACCTTAAACCCGTCCAAGAAGTTGGAACAAGTAAAGGCTCACGAAACAACCCCAAGTAGTCAACCATGGATGGAACGATGTAGTTTCTATGGTACCTATCATTTAGCTCAATGAGGCAGCCCGGTATCCCACACATGGTCACCTTTCCGGAGTGTACACTCCTTCTTGGATCTACATTGTAAGGCATACGAGTACCCCTTAGTTTTGGAGATGCATACCCTCTTCTTCTCATTGGACAACCTCCACTAGAGCTAGTATAACCATTCACACTATATCGACTTTGATAAGAAGTACTACAAGGTGGAGAATATGGATCTTCATACTCCTCACGTGTACCCTCATATAGCTCTCATAAGCTTTGCAAACAAAAGGGTTATACCTAACACCAAATCTAGGTTCGGAGTAAGAAGTGTAAGACTCCTCACATGCCCCAACATCATCATAAGATCCATCACGAGGTCCTACATCATCTCCAAAGTTACCATAAGCACTAGGCACTTCATTCACCTCATTTTCTCCCTTAAAACAGTAACTTTCAAATCTGCCCAAGTCTCGATCATGGCTATTTTCATAGCCTCCGCAATCTCCCTCAACTTCGTAGCCATAAAACCCTTCACTACAATCATAGTCTCCCATGTTGTAGTCACAATAATCCCCGGCTATCGAAGACATATTCCCCTTATATCACCTTTTAAACCTACAAAATGAACAAACAAGATTAGTAGTAAAAACTTCTCACTAACACTCGTATTCACTCACCTTTGTGATTCTCACAATTGGAGCGGCAAATATTGAAAGGTTGTTTATACTCCGGTAGTCAATAGGATGTCAATTCTACTTGGTGGCCGGAATAGATTCTTGTTTGATCGACTCAAGACACAAAAATAAAATTCACTTACGAACTTGAAACAAAGAAGTTACTACGAGTTAAAAATGAGAAAAGCACACAAACAACGAAGACACGAAGAAACGAATTCAATAATTAATCTACAACTAAGTAGGTGATTACTAGTTGTTAATTAATTCTAGAATCAAGACATGAAACTAATGAAACAATAAGATGAAACTAAGAATCTAAAATTTTGAGCTCGGAAATATTGCGTGAACAGTAGCAGTGATGACATGGCAGTCACGTATTGGTTTCGGTCCCACACAACTTTTGTTGTCCAATTTCAAGTCTTGGTCAATTTTTCAATTTGGACTTTGGTGGAATTTGTTTAAGGAGGGAAATTCAAACAAGTCTTGGAGCCCTTTTCAATTTCAAGTTTTCAAGACTTGACTTTATTGTACTTCTCCTTAAAACATGGATCCTTAAATCATGGAAAAGTGTTGGAAAGTGGTTGAGACTTGATTGATAGGTCTTTGTTGGTTGTAGTGTCTTTCAAGACTAACAAATAATACACCCTTTTCCTTCAACTTTTTAGATTTAACATTCACTTTATCTTCAACAATATATGAAGGTGGTGATGAACATCAAGAACAACAACAACAACAACAAGAACTACAACAATAATCTCCAAGAACACCAACAATTTTCACACGGCCACTCCCAAATTCCACAATAACAATATCTCCAACACTTGGCCAAGACAACTACACCTTCAACAAAATGGTTCTCAATCCACCAATTAACAACAATATCACGTGGCCAAGCTTATAACAACAACAAGATGAAAGCCACAAGGCCAAAACAGTCCACCACAACAATGTTCAACAACAAATCGGCCAAGTCCAAGTTCACGTATACAACACCAACAATGTAAGCTCAAACTTAGATTTAGACTAAAGAGTGTTAGAGATGAAGAAAACTAACACTAGAAACAACAAAAAAAGTAAAAATCTCGGCCAAGACACAACAATAACACAATTTCGGCCAAGAACACAAAATGGACAGATTTGCTTCTTTTTGATTTTTTTTTCAGTTTTTAACACTTTCCCTTTTTTTTTTTTTTGAATTTTCTAACAAGAAAGCCCAAGATTGATCTTGTAGGAACAATATCAAGCCATGCTTTGATACCAAATGATACGGGATTGACTAGGGAAGCACGAAACAAACACCAAATCAGTCCACTAATCTTAAGGATTCGAGGACCAAGATGGAGACCTCACTCGGATTCGCTACCAACAACAAGAATACAAGATACAAGAGTATATTTTAACACCAAAACAGTTACAAAACGTGATGAACAAGATGAACAACAATAATACAAGTTTCGGATTCAACGAAGACCCCAAAACAGTCCACTACACAACACATACACGATTTGCAAGAAAAATAAAGATAGATAGTGAGACCAAGATTATTACAAGATTAAGAACCAAGTGTATTTCAACACTAAGCCCTAATGAATGTAACAATCAAAACCACACTCTTACGGTGACCACCAAGGGAATGAACTCGCCTCAAGATCTACCGTTTCCAAGCAAAGATCAATATTGGCTTTTCCAAGCCCTATGCTAAGGATGACTTTTCCAAGTCCTACAACTAAGGGTGTTACACTCTCAAAAGAGAGAAGTTATGTCTTTCAATTCTTCATCCTTCCAAAATCTCGTGAAAATAAGACTAAGGGGGCCTATTTATAATATATTACAAATGAAGATAACAAGACCACTTTGCCCTTAATGAGAGGGGCGGCCATGGTGTGTAAATACACCATGTGTAATGTCCAAAATATCCTTAATTAAGGTCCAAAACCGTGAGTCCTCAACCTTAAATTCTCCAAGCAATCTTCCACACGCGAGATTGCTTTAAGTTATGCTCAAAACGGGTCCTCCATGCATGTTCTTGTTTTCTCGAGGTGACCAAGTCTTGAGTCTCTATGTGTTGGCCTCCAAAATGTCATCAAAAGATAAGAAGGCCATTTGTCCCGTATCACATGGGCACCTAAAGGAGGGGTATTGTGGACTTTTTGCACTCTTAAGTTACACTCAAGAGGCACCTCTTTTGAGGATTCATTAAGGGCATTAGAGTCTTTTATTATTGTAACATCCTGTATTTTGCTTGTACTTGTTCCAATTATATGGAACCTGGTATAGCCTTGTGGTATAGGTAACAGATGAGATTTTTTATGCAAGTATTAATGGTACAGATGGAATTATAGATGCTTCCCGTACAATTTAATGTGATGCGACCAAGTTAACATCGATACAACTATTTAAACTTGGGATCGTAAGTTTGTATTTGAATCTGAAGTTTAAATTGACCAAGTTTATATAAGTTTAAGGTTGGATTAAAGGGGTTAGGAGCTGAAAATGGAACAAAATATTGAGGTGCTTGCTTGACTTAATTAAGCTAGTAGGTGCATCACCTACTTTGACATTTTGAGCTGGTTGAAATCCTTAAGTAAGTGTATCACCTACTTGGACCAATTTGATTAAATTTGTGGTCCAAAATCAGCTAGGTGGATGGCCAAAAATAGAGTCTTTATAAGAAGAAGTTGTTGGTCATTTCCCTCATTATTAAGTCATAAAAAAGGGTTACACTTCAGAAACTCTCTCTACTTCCTTTTAAGAAACTAGGAGCAGCCCTATTTTCCTTTCTAGGGTTCTTGAAGAAACCCCAACCTTTGCAGCCCAAGGTAAGTGAAAATACTTATGTTTTAGCTTAATTATCTCATGGAAGCTTAGGAAAACATGCTACAGGTGCCTAATTATAAATACATGGCAGACTATAGAACAAACTACTTGCTCACTTTTTCTTGGTTATTAAGAGATCTCTTTTCTTCTTTGGTTTAAAGTGTGAAGGAAAGTGAAAATTGAAGTTCTTAAGGAGTTCAAATTTAAAAGAATAAGTTGCAAAATTGAGGTAAGGTGACTGCTCCATTTTGTTCTCCGTGTATATGAATTTGATAGAGAATTATAGATGTGTTGTTATTGAGAATCAAGAGATGATAAGTTTAATAATTGATTGCTATAATAAAAGGAATTTGGGGTTGTTTTGTGGAATGTTTTGTGGGTAGATCTTGTGGGCTGCCAGGTTTTTGTTGGAGAAAGGTGTGACTAATTCGGATTGAAATATAGAAGAAAGGTGTGGTGGTACACCACTGAACTAATTATTGCATTTGTTACTGTGCAATCTATTTTGCGTATTGTTTGGAATGTGTAATGAAGCTGAAGTGGTTTCTGTGAATCTTATAAGAACATGTATGGTATGTGGGTGTAATTAGAGGAGAAAAAAGTTTAAGATAACACCCATGATTGATAGAGTAAAGGCTTACTACCCAATTGCTGTTTTGGTGAAGTTAAATAGCCAAAATGTGACGGTTGGTTGCTAATATTAGTTTTCCATATATTTCATTGTAGATAAGTAATCTAAAAGGGCGGGAAGTCGAGTTGGGCTGGTATTGGATTTGTACAACCAGGTATGTAAGGCATACTCTATTTTGCACTCTTTGGCATGAAATCGGATATTTGTTCCATCAAGTAAGCTTCCAAGGTTATCCTATAACAAGTGATACATAATAGCAGCACATTATATTCCATGTAGCCAGTGAACTTGTTCCCACTCTCTAATGTGTTAAAACACCTCGATACATGCTTATTATTTGACCTGCACATCTATTTTCACCAGAAAATTTCAGTTCTCCGTTTACTCAAATAAGACCCATGTGTATTTTCAGCTCCTAAACACTCCATTTGTGTGCCAACAGCTCCCTACCTCATTGTTGTTGCATTAAGTGTCCATTTATATGTCTCTTATTAGCAGATTATTGGTTCAAGGTACCATAATATGATGACCACCAAAGTAACAATCTCAAAGGCTAAATAAACTAAGTAATGAAAATCTATAAAACGAGTGGCAACTCAGGGGCATAAGCTTAGCATGGGCCGACCTCGATACCTTTATATGTGGGTGGCAGCTCAGGGGCATTGCCTAGCATGGGCCGATCCCAATCTTTATATATAGGTGGCAGCTCAGGGGCGTAAGCCAAGCATGGGCCAATCCTAATTTATCTATTTACCACTGATCAGGTGGTCATTTGCATTATATATGGCTTATAAAGATTATGAAGTAAGAAAGGTAAAAAAAATAAAGAAAGGAACGTAATGTATGTAGTCCCACAAGTATGTATAAAGGTGGTCTACTAGTACTACTTATACACTTGTATCTGATTTCTATTGTGCTCTTGTATCGTGTGTTGTTACCTTCAGCCTTACATATTCAGTACATATTTTCGTACTGACATCCCTCACGGGGGACCTGCATTTTATGCTGCAGGCACAGGTACTTCAGCTTATATACCTCATAATGCAAGTGCTAAGTCCTCAAGACCTTTTACATGTAGCCAAGCCAAGGAATTGCAACAACTTCAATCATTGTTCATACAATTGAAGGCGTGTGAAGGTGTAATGCATCCGTCCAAAGGAGGTTACTTGCTGATTTTTTAAGAAGTGCATTGAAAGAACTACTCTTCTACACCTCATTGGCATCTATTAGGAGGGGTTTGGTGGACTTTTCACTCTTAAAGTCCACACTCAAGAAGCGCCTCTTTTAGGGCCTCATTAAGGGCATTTGAGTCTTTATTCATGTAATAGTATAAATAGGCATTTTACTTCTCTTCTCATTAGACTTTTGATGACATTGATCCTACTTCTATATTGTAGTTTTAGCCTTGTAGAGAGAGAGTAGAATCTGAAAATTGGTCCTTGAACACTTGAAAGTTAGGGTTTTCATTTGTCTTGGATAATTTAGAAAGAAAGGTGTACTTGAGGAAGAGTGTTTCCTTTGGGTTACCTAAGAGGAAGGTTTGAACTCTTATTTGTGAGGTGTGTTAAAGATTTTGAAACATCTTCTAGTGCTAATCATTGAATAGGAGTAAGGGTCTTTCTATCTATCCTTTAATTTCAAGCATTCTTCTTCTTCACCTTCATTCTATGTGTTGTTTTCTCTTTATTTGGTTGCTGGAATTTGCATCTTAGTAACCAATTCGTGTGTTTGGTAGTCTTTAGGCTATCAACTCACTAGTAGGAGCACATGTTTTTCAGTGACTATTGGTGAGCTCCAGGTTGATTCAGGGCTTTCCGAGTCTGTTCCATATATTTTGGTATTATGCAGTGAGTCAAGAGTAGGGCGGAGGTTTGTCCCAACCCTAACTAAGTCTATGTATCTTTTAGAGGCTTTGTAGATTAATGTAAAGTTATGGTAGTGTTTGTCTTTAGACATGGTGGCCCAAACGGCCAAGTGTTGTATATATAAGTTTGTTCTTGCCTATGTAATTCTCATCGATACATAATATCATGTTGGTTAGAACCTTTGGTGGTCATAGTTACATGCATGAGAAGTACAAGGTTAGGAATTGGTTCTCTCGGGCCTTTACGACTACGGGTGACTATCCGCCCCAATAGGAGTTGAGGAGTGATGTAATAGTATAAATAGACATTTTAGCCTCTATTTTCATTGGACTTTTGATGACATTGAATATTATTCTTAGTTTGTAAATTAGTCTTCTAGTTGGTGGCTTAGAATCTGAAATTGAAACCCTAATAGCAATTGAAATTGGGTTTTCACTTGTTTTAGAAATTTGGCAAGAAAGGTGTGCTTGAGGAAGTGTGAGTCCTGATACAAGCACAAAGAGTACAAGCTTTTGTCCAAGGTTCAAGTTTCGGATTGAAGACCCTTTTGGAGCCTTTTCAAGCCTTATTCATGCAAATGGGAGCTTATGAGAGCATGATGCCTTCAACCAAGGGACTCTATTTGCTAAAACATGAAGAAGAGATTTGAATACTCTCCAAGGCATCCTTGAATACATTCCAAAGGTGCCTCAAATTAGCGATATTATGGTCTTTTGAGACTACCCTTTTACACTCCAAAGGAGCACCCTTAATTAGGGGTTTTTTAGACATTGTCTTGTAATAGTATAAATAAACCTTTAGCTTCTATTTTTCTTAAGACTTTGGTGAATTGAAAAAGAGTATTACTCTTAGTGTAGTTTCTTTCCTTAGTGTATGATACGGGACAAATGGCCATCTTATCTTTTGATGACATTTTTGGAGGCCAACATATAGAGGCTCAAGAATTGGTCACCTCGAGAATACAAGAACATGCATGGAGAACCCGTTTTGAGCATAACTTAAAGCAATCTCGCATGTGGAAGATTGCTTGGAGCATTTAAGATTGAGGACTCACGGTTTTGGACCTTAATTAAGGGCATTTTGGACATTACACATGGTGTATTTACACACCATGGCCGTACCTATCATTAAGGGAAAAGTGGTCTTTTTGTCTTCTTTTGTAAATTCACTATAAATAGGTCATTTTAGCTCATTTCTTGGCAGATTTTGAATGATGAAGAATTGAAAGACATATTTTCTCTCTTTTGAGAGTGTAACACCCTTAGTTGTAGGGCTTGGAAAACCCATCCTTAGCATAGGGCTTGGAAAAGCCAATATTGATCTTTACTTGGAAACGGTAGATCTTGAGGTGAGTTCATTCCCTTGGTGGTCACCGTAAGAGTGTGGTTTTTATTATTACATTTATTAGAGGTTTAGTGTATGATATACACTTGGTTTCTGATTCTTGTCATAATATTGGCCTCATTATCTATCCTTTACTTTTCTTGTTGTTATCTTGTGTAGTGGACTGTTTTTGGGTCCTTTTTGAATCCAAAAATTTATGTTCTTATTGTGTCAAATACACCATTGTTATCTCGTATTGTTGTTGTTGTAGTGAATCCGAGAGTGGTCTTCATCTTGGTCCTCAAATCCTTAAGATTAGTGGACTGTTTTGGAGGGTGTATTGGACTGTTTTGGAGTTGTTTCGTGGTTCTCTTGTTTGTCCCGTATCAGTGTAGGGCTTGGAAAATCCATCTTAGTGTAGATCTTGGAAAAGACATCCAAACTTGAGAGATTAATACATTTGATGGATTTCACTTCTGTTGATCAATTGGCAAGAAAGGTGTGATTGAGGAGTGTGAATTCCTTTGGTCCACCTAAGAGTGAGGTTTAAACTACCATTGATGAGGTATGTTTGAAACACTTTCTTGTGATAATCATTGGTGATAGTAAGGGTCTCATTACCTATCTTTACTTTTATGCATCTCTTCTTCATCTCCTTTCTTCTTTGTCTTGTGGTTGCTGATTTTTGTGGCTTGAGTCCATAATTTCGTGTATTAGATTTAGATCTTGTATCATTTGGTATCAAAGCCATGTATTAGACTTGTTTCCACAGCTTAAGTCTTGGATCTACGAAAATTTCCACAAAAAAAGAGTCTAGAGTCAAGAAAATAAAAAAATTAGGTGTTTCACGTTTTTGTGTTTGGACAGCATTTTAGAAGTTAGATCTACACACTTTTGTGTTGTTTTGCTGGTTTCAAGTGCTAGATCCTTGCTCCCTAGCACCTAAGGAGTCTAGATCTAGGTTTAGAACAAGATTTGGTTGAGTTTGAGCTAAGAACCTCCAAGGATATGGTATTTTGAAGCTTTTAAGCTCTAGATACATGTGGGTTTTTCTTTTTGGACGTTGGTTGTTGCTGATATTTACATATATGAGTTCACCTTGGCCTAAGGAACCTAGATCTACAAGAAAATTCAGATTTGGAGTTCATTTGATTAGTGGTCAAACTTTGGTCAACTCTTAAATATTCATCTTGTTTTTTCCATCTTCATCAAGTCTTGTTAAGGAAGACTATAAAAGAGTGTGTTTGATCCAAAAAAAGGAGAAGAAAGAGAGTGTACTTGGTGTTTGTGAAAGAAAGGCTTTCCGTTTGTTCTATAAAAGAATGAAAGTGGGGTAAGCCAACCGGCTTTAAAATCCTATGAAAACAACATCTGAATCAATATCTGTTCATTCCAAGGAAGCCCTTGAAGTAGAGTTCTTACTGATGAGTTTTCTTCTTGATACGGGAACTTCTCTCTATATAGATAGGTCTTTCCCTCTATTGAGGAGGTCGAGTCGAAGGAATATAATTTTTCGCAATGAAGATAATGCCACTTCTAGCCCCATCAGAGCTAGCAGCTCGAGCATCCGAGCAAGAGACAAAGGGAATAATAAGTACAATTGAAAGTACAAGGGGGGGACCAATCCATTTTGAATTCATTTGAAGCTCCAAAAGGGCTCCAAACCTTCAATTTTTCCCTCCCAAACGAAGTTTCTTCTTCTCCTAAGTGTGTTTGGAAGAAAAGGAAGAATTTGGAATTTGAAAATTTTGAAAAGTGACGTCCAATTACAAGCTGCCACATCATCACTTTGGTGATCAACCAAATTGAGTTCTAAATTTAGATTTCCTAGTTTCTAATTGTTATTTCTAGTTTCAAATTTGTTGGTTCTATCCCTAATTAGTAAGCTAGTAAGTACCTACTAGTTTGGTAATTAGATTAGAGTCCGTTCGTTTCGTGTCTTCGATTTTTGTGTGCTTTTCTCATTTTTGAATTCGTAGTAGTTCGTTGGTTCAAGTCCGTACATCATTTTTATTTGAGTCATATCAAACAAAAATTAATTCCGGACCAAAGCATATTCACCACTCAAGTAACTTGCCAAGTATTGCCAATTATTTAACACCTGTGAAGCCAAGTGTGAGGTGAGGTTGAGTGAGAGTGCAGTGAGGCTTTTGAACGAACTTGTTTGCTCGTTTTGTAGGTTGTGTTGCTTGCTGTTTTTTTTTGTTCTTTTAGATACATTTTCCATGGAATCCGAAGGTACTACTTCCCAACCTTTGGGAAATGATGCTATTGGAGCCTTGATGGCTCGGTTTGAGGCCTTTGCCCGAGAAATAAGAAGTGATAATAATGCCTTGAGGAGGGGAATGAAAAATGATAATGATGCCTTGAGAAGTAATGTGGATGCTATGAGGGGTGAAATGGTATCCTTGACGGGTGGTGTGATTTGAATGAAAGCAAGGGTTGATAGATTATATCCACCAAAGCCTCTAATAATTCAAACCACCAAGTCCCAAATCCACTTTACCAAGGACACCACACTCCACAAAATCCCGTGTCACAAATCCAAATACATCACCAATGTAATCCAATGCCTCCTCTCCAAGATCCACTAAATCGAAATCACCCCATACAACTAAGAGAAAAGATGATGATAGAATCCGAGGGTGATGAGGTCGATTTTCAAGATGGAGAGAAGCTTGATATTGAGGTACAAGAAAAATGTGAAGAAAAGAAGGAGAGGGAAAGAGAAATCGCGGGTTGTGGATCTTGTCCACAAAGAACCTTTGTCACTTCCTAACCCAAGAGCTAGCATTTTGCCTAGCTTTGATTCTTCTTGTGTGCAGGTACTAGATGAAATAATAATCAAGAAGTATCCAAAAAGAGTTCCATATAAAAGCATGAGAAATGAACTAGAGACTCCTTTGACCAAGAGCGCCAAAAAAGTGGACTGCCCAAGCTTTACCCGAGGTGACTTCACTACTCTCTACACTTCCTTGAATTCAAAATAGTGTGATCTAGTGTCTTGTGAAGTAGTTACACATACACTTTTCCTTAGTAGCTCTTTTGTTATGAACAATGATCAACTTACTCTTAAGGCTACTCATTACCCTTCTTTGAGCTTGTAATGTTGTGATGTAGCCTCTAGTGTGTTGGTATCGAGTTTTCTTGACATATGATACAAAATCAAACCAACAACACCAAGAGCTTCAAGTAGGCTCGGATTTCATTCCAACAACACAAGAACAACAAGTTTAAGTTTCGGTTTTCAGTCCAACAACACAAGAACCACAAGATAGATAACCATGCTAGTGAATCGAAAAGAGCCCCACACGGCTTCACTAGACTTTAAGATAACAAAATCAAAACAACAACAAGATAAAGAAAGATAGATAACTTGACATATAACATTCAAGAAACTAAGAACCCTAACATCAAGAGAGGACCCTAAGTCTAATGAATATAAACACCAAGTTCTTACGAGGACCAAGAGGCACTCAACGACCTCAAAACCCTTGTTTCTAGCCAAAGAGACAACACAAGTATCCCTCTACTTGTGAGATAATAGGGGCGGCTTCTAAGAGTGGAAGAGAGAGAGAAATGTTTAGTGTTTTTAGGTTACAAAAATCAGCATTCAAAAACTAAGGAATAACTCTCTAACATGTTCTATTTATACTACAAACAAAAGGGGTAAAATGACCCATCCGCCCTTGCTTCTTGTGCCAACCTTGAAGAGTAGTTTATTACACATTAAGACCTCTCTTCACACATAAAAACGTTTAGGTCCTTGGTTGGTTCAATCACCAACTCACACACGGCCATTTGCATGAACAAAGCTTGGAGTTTTTGTAATTCCCGAGCTTGGCTTCGTGTGAAAGGCCGTGTACCTGTGGAGGCTGCCCCAACCGTATCATCCTCTCCATCTTGAGAGGAATTTGACCTCAAATTCAGAATTTGGTCATCTTCAACCGCATCCACGAGGGAGAGATCACCAACGTTGAAAGTGTTGTGCACTTGATATTCCGGTGGAAGGTCAATCTTGTAGGCGTTGTCATTGATTCTCTCAAGTACTTGGAAAGGACCGTCACCCCTTGGCAGCAATTTGGACTTCCTTTGAGCTGGAAACCGATCCTTTCGAAGATGCACCCACACCCAATCTCCGGGTTCAAGCACAAGCCTTCTTCTCCCTTTGTTTACCCTTTTTGCAACCTCTTGGTTCTTCTTTTCAAGCTTGATCCGCACCGTCTCATGCATTTTCTTCATTGCCTCGGCTCTTTTATTTCCATCTAAGCTGGTCATGAGATCACTAGACAAAGGAGTGAGATCTAAAGGGGTAAGGGGATTCAGGCCGTAAACACATTCAAAGGGAGTTATTCCCGTGCTCGAATGTATTACCCGGTTGTATGCAAATTCCACCAAGGGTAGGTGATCTTCCCATGAAGTCAGTTTACCTTTAATCATAGAACGTAGCATAGACCCTAAGGTTCTATTTACTACCTCCGTTTGGCCATCGGTTTGTGGGTGGCAAGACGTGGAGAAAAGTAACTTCGTTCCAAGCCTACCCCACATGGACTTCCAAAAGAGACTTAGGAACTTGGAGTCCCTATCGCTCACAATAGTCCTCGGTACCCCATGAAGCTTTACAACATGTTCAACAAATAATGAAGCTACACTACGAGCATCCTCGGTTTTAGCACATGGAATAAAATGAGCCATTTTAGAGAATCTATCAACAATAACAAAAATGCTATCTCGGCCCTTTCTAGTCCTTGGCAGCCCCAAAACAAAATCCATCGAGATGTCCAACCAAGGTCTAAGGGGAGTAGGGAGTGGGCTGTATAATCCTTGAGGTAGGAGACGAGATTTCGCACTCCAGCAGGCCACGCATTGACTACAAATTTTAGTGACGTCCTTGCGCATTTTGGGCCAATAGAAGTTCTCCTCTAAGATTCCGAAGGTCTTGTCTACCCCAAAGTGCCCCATGAGGCCTCCGTCATGGGCCTCCCTCACAAATAATTCCCTCCAAGAACTAGAAGGAACACACAACCTCCTCCCTTTGAACAAATACCCATCGAACCGAGAGTAGGAGGAATGGTCATTCTCCTTAAGCCAACGGTCCCTTCCCCACTCTTCACATTCCCTAAAAATAGGAGCAAAGGTAGGATCCTCGGGATACAACAACCGCAAGCTCTCAAAACCCATCAATTTCGAAGACAAGGTAGCAACAAGCACATGCTTCCTAGACAAGGCATCGGCAACAACATTTGCCTTTCCCCTTTTGTAATGAATTACATAAGGGAAAGTCTCGATGAACTCAATCCACTTAGCATGACGCCTATTCAACTTGTCTTGGCTCTTAAGGTGTTTCAACGACTCATGATCCGTTCGTATCACAAACTCCTTAGGCCACAAATAATGTTGCCAATTTCCCAAAGCTCTAACAAGGGCGTACAACTCCAAATCATAAGTTGAGTAATTAAGAGTTGCCCCTTTGAGCTTTTCACTGAAATAAGCAACGGGCTTACCTTCTTGCATCAAAACAGCCCCGATTCCAACCTTACTAGCATCACACTCTACTTCAAACATCTTATCAAAATCGGGCAATTGCAATAAAGGCGCCGAGATGAGCGTAGCTTTCAAGGCCTCAAAAGCCCTAGCCTGCTCATCACCCCATTTAAAGGGTCCGTCCTTTCTAATTACCTCGGTCAAGGGGGCTGCTATGGAACTAAATCCTTTGACAAACCTCCTATAAAAGCTTGCCAACCCGTGGAAACTTCGGATTTCTCCAATAGTTTTAGGGGTCGGCCAACTTCGAATAGAGTCTATCTTGGAATCGTCCACTTCCACACCCCTTGAGCTCACGACAAAACCCAAGAATATAACCTTATCAACACCAAAAGAACACTTCTCCATGTTGGCATACAGCTTCTCCTTTCGGAGCACATCAAACACACATCTCAAATGCATTACATGATCATCAATAGATTTACTATACACCAACACATCATCAAAGTAAACCACCACAAACTTTCCAATATAAGGCTTCATTACATGATTCATTAGCCTCATAAAGGTGCTAGGATCATTGGTAAGGCCGAAGGGCATGACCAGCCACTCATATAGACCGAATTTGGTCTTGAATGCGGTCTTCCACTCATCACCGGGTTGCATGCGAATTTGGTGATAGCCACTCCTAAGGTCCACTTTAGAAAACAAACAAGATCCGTGGAGCTCATCTAACATATCATCTAGTCTAGGGATTGGATGACGATACCTTATAGTGATTTTGTTGATGGCTCTACAATCGACGCACATGCGCCAAGTTCCGTCCTTCTTCGGTACCAAAAGCACCGGAACAGCACACGGACTCATGCTTTCCTTGATGTATCCCTTGTTGAGAAGCTCTTCAACTTGTCTTTCAAGCTCCTTAGTGTCCATGGGATTGCTCCTATAGGCCGGTTTGTTTGGAAGTTGTGAACCCGGCACCAAATCAATTTGGTGCTCAATTCCCCGAAGTGGGGGCAATCCTTGCGGAAGTTCTTGAGGAAATACATCTTCATACTCCTGCAACACACAAGAAATCAAAGGGGAAATGGAAGAATTAGTGGGGTTAGTATTAAAACAATGGGCCAAAAGTAACATCGGCTTGTTTTCATCATGGTCCACGAAGAGTTCTTTCCTCCTAGCCAACATCACTACGTTTTCCATCTCCCTTGTCGTTGGGACAGCCTCGGATGTCCCTACTTCCTCACCTACGGCATTTCCCCCCTTTTCTCCCTTTCCGGATTCCTTCCCCTTTCCCTTCAACTCTCTCATCTTTTGATGCCACTCATTTACTTGGGAGGGTGAAAGAGGATGAAGTGTGACCTTTCGGCCATCCTTCTCAAGCGTATACCGGTTGGACCTCCCATCGTGTTTAGTAGACCTATCATATTGCCTTGGTCTACCTAACAACAAGTGACATGCTTGCATTGGGATCACGTCACAAAGCACTTCATCGTGGTAGTTTCCCACCTTAAACCGAATCACACATTGTCTTGTGACCTTTAACTCACCACAATCGTTCAACCATTGTAGCTTGTAAGGACTAGTGTGTAGTGTAGTTGGTAGCTTCAAGAAATTTACCATAGCATGGCTCGCAACATTTGTACAACTACCACTATCAATCACCAAGGTGCACACACTCCCCTTTACAAGACACTTAGTATGGAATAGATTTTCCCTTTGACTCGGGTCATCTATCGCCTTACTAATCATGACACGTCTAACCACAAAGTTTGGAACCACACATTCCCCTTCTTGTGGATAGACATCTTCACTACCATCTAATTCATCATCATTCGGCCCATTTTCAGCTCCCTCTCCATCTTGAGGCTCGGCCTCATCCTCCCCCCTTTCGGAAACCACCTCCTCACCAAGGTAGTACACTTTCCCTTCTCGTAGGATCACATTGCGCCGGTTCGGACATTCATTGGCCTTATGCCCCCAACCTTGGCACTTGAAGCATTGGAACCCCTTTGGGTTGGGATATTTATGAGCCTCCGGTTTCGGAGGGAATTTAGGGACTGTTTTGGACTCGGGCAGCTTCGTAGGGGCGTGTTGGTCCTTGTTTTTGGGCCAACCCGAGGGGGTTTGTACCCTTGCCTTGAAGGATGATCTCTCCTTAAGTTCCCTTTCAATCTCAAGGGCCGCTTGGAATATACCGTCAATGGTTTCAAACCGGTGAAGGGTTAAATGAGTGGAGATCTCTTTGTTCAACCCACACTTGAACCGGATGATGTCGTGACTGATTTGCTCCCCACGATGATCAAGTTTCAACATGAGTTGTTGGAACTCATCAAAATAGGCCATCACACTCTTGCCTCCTTACCGCAAGCCATATAATCTAGCAAGCAACTCATGACGATATCTCTCGGGAAGGTATCGTTGTCTCATCAAATACCTCAACCGATACCAAGGTGGTGGCTGCCCATCAACTAATTCATTACCAAATCGTTTAACATACTCCCACCAAGTGTTAGCATAGCCCTCGAGGTGAGCTATAGCGTAGCAACTCTTCTTTTCTTCCGAGATGTCATTAACTTGGAAAACTTTGTCACAAGCCGATTCCCAAGTTAAGTAAGTCTCGGGGTCACTTTCACCCTTAAAGATGGGTAGGCTCAACTTGATGGTGTTGATGCCTACGTCTCTCTTTTGGTGTCGGTTTCCCCTATCTCCATACCCCCGGTATCTCCTAGGTTCTCCTCGACCCCCTCTTAACTCCTCCTCCCTCATATAAGCATCATCAAAGGCTCCATCTCCTTCGTACTCCTCTCTACCGTATCCTTCAAAGTGGGCTGGTCGGCCTTGACCGTTTTGATTCGGAGGATTTGGAATTTGCGGTCTTTGGGTTAATGGAGCTTGGAATGGAGGGTTCGGATTTAGTGGAGGTACTTGGCGTCCAAATCCCTCTTGTGGAATTGGAGGGGCTTGGAAATGTAGTGGTCTAGTGGGGTCTCGGTTTGGAGGAAAATAGGTAGTTTGGCTTGCGGTATTTAGTGGAGCTTGGGGTGCATTTAGCATTTGGTGGACTGTTTCGGGGGTGATGGTTGCGGAGGAGGTCCTATCATGACCATTGGTAGATACATGTAGAGGAGTAGAAGGACGAGAGTTCCTTTGACTCTCCACTTGTTCTAATCTCCCACTAATAGTCGACACTTCCCCCTTTATTGCTGCCAAGTCCCCTCTCACGGCCCCAAATTCCGAATTCAACCTTTCAAGTGTCCGGGTAACGGCCTCAAGAGTGACCCTCATAGAATCAAGGGCATTAGTATCCACATTATGAGACGTAGCTCCTTCCATTGTCAAGATATTATCCGCTTTAGATCACCACAAGTTCGTGTTCCACAAGTGTTGTATAATTGGCTAGTAACCGTGAAATTTTTAAGGTATGAGTAAGCTCTTATCCGGAATGGATTCTTGTTTGAAGACTCAAAGAATTCTTGCCGGACTAGAGTCAAAAATCAGCAATTCATTCAAACGAATAAAAGCACTCAAATAATCGTTGACACGAACAAACGGTTCAAGGAACTAGTTGACAACCTAGTAGGAACGTACTAGTTTGTTAATTAGTTCTAGGACCAAGTAAGGGAAACCAAGGATCAACAATTAGCAACCAAAGAATATCCTAAGTTGAGCTTATAGTGACGTGGCAGCATGTAATGGTCCCACACGTTCTTCTTCTCTTTTTTTTTTTGTTTTGTGTTAATATTCACACAACTTGTTATAGTTTGCAAAGTGTTTTGGTGGGAAAAATAAAATCTTGTAGTATTTCACCCCTTTTCAAACTCAAGAAAGTGAGGTTTGGTTGACTAATCCCACAAAACAAGGCTCCTTGAATTAGGGAAAAGTGATTGACAAGACTAGAAGGTGATGGGTGCAAGTCTTTCACAACAACTTTATAGCTTGTCTTACAACTTGAGCACACAACAAGATGAACAAGATGAACAAGTTCAAAAGATGAACACCTCAACAAACTTCATCAACTTCTTTAGCACATAAACACACAACCACCGATTTTTCTTTTGGTTATCAACAACATACAACTTTCGGCCACTTCAAGTCACTACACAATGTTTAAGTTTTCAAGCTCAACTTTTGGATCTAGACACCTTAGTGTTGGTGAGAAAGAAACCCACACTAGAAACTCACTAAACAAGCAAAATAACACCTAGATCTAAACATACAACATCATTCTTGGTTTCAACTTTTAATGGACAGATTTTCAGAATTTCTTTTTGGAGTTGTTTGTTTAAGCCGTGAACTAGCCCAAGATGGGTTATGTTGGAACACAACCAACCTCGCTTTGATACCAAATGATACAAAATCAAACCAACAACACCAAGAGCTTCAAGTAGGCTCGGATTTCATTCCAACAACACAAGAACAACAAGTTTAAGTTTCGGTTTTCAGTCCAACAACACAAGAACCATAAGATAGATAACCATGCTAGTGAATCGAAAAGAGCCCCACACGGCTTCACTAGACTTTAAGATAACAAAATCAACAACAACAATAAGATAAAGAAAGATAGATAACTTGACATATAACATTCAAGAAACTAAGAACCCTAACATCAAGAGAGGACCCTAAGTCTAATGAATATAAACACCAAGTTCTTACGAGGACCAAGAGGCACTCAACGACCTCAAAACCCTTGTTTCTAGCCAAAGAGACAACACAAGTATCCCTCTACTTGTGAGATAATAGGGGCGGCTTCTAAGAGTGGAAGAGAGAGAGAAATGTTTAGTGTTTTTAGGTTACAAAAATCAGCATTCAAAAACTAAGGAATAACTCTCTAACATGTTCTATTTATACTACAAACAAAAGGGGTAAAATGACCCATCCGCCCTTGCTTCTTGTGCCAACCTTGAAGAGTAGTTTATTACACATTAAGACCTCTCTTCACACATAAAAATGTTTAGGTCCTTGGTTGGTTCAATCACCAACTCACACACGGCCATTTGCATGAACAAAGCTTGGAGTTCTTGTAATTCCCGAGCTTGGCTTCGTGTGAAAGGCCGTGTACCTGTGGAGGCTGCCCCAACCGTATCAACATAAGGGTGCATGCTTCTCCTCTTAATAGCTCTCTTAATTTGTACCATGATCAATGTGCTCCTACTAATAGTCCACTACTTGAATATGTGAATTGTGGAATTGAAAGCCTTCAAGTTGGTGCTCATTCTTGTAATGTTGATCATGATATGAAACTTGACCCCTTGAGCTTGTGTGATGAACCGTGCCACTAGTCTTGTTCATGATGATTATTTGTTTGGCAAACTTGTGAATAAAAGTGTGCTTGTTCCTAGGAGGGGATTTTTAGACCACAACTCTTTTAGTCTTGAATGATATCTTTCTCTTAAGGGTGATTACTTTTGGTAATTGTGAACATGATTGTCTAGTAAAAGTAATGGCTAACCTCCACCTAGACCCTTGTTTACTACTTCCCTTTGACCATGGAATACCTTTGAGATGTTGAAGGTGTGATTTCAGTTCATGGTCATTACCTTTTAATGTTGATTCCATTCACTTCATGTGTATCCTTTATGCCAAGCTTTTCATGTCAAATACCAGATGTATGGATGTATGTTAAATGAGAACCACCTTGGAGTGATGATGTAATTATGGTACTAATGCTAACCCTCCTACCAAGAGGATTGTGTGCTTGTTTACCTCTCTCTTTGGTTTTCCAAGATCTGAATATGAGGGTAAATTCCTTTCAAGATGGAGCGGATGATATAATCACAAGGAGCACCAAGAGTACAAGCTTTGTCCAAGGTTCAAGTTTCGGATTGAAGACCCTATTGGAGCCTTTTTGATACGGGTGTACAAAGCTGTCCAATACGTTCTCGACCATTCACACAAAGCCAAGCTCGGGAGTTACAAAAACTACAAGCCATGTTCATGCAAATGGATATGTGTGAGTTGGTACTTGATCCGCCAAAGATCTTCAATGTTTTTAAGTGTGAAAATGAGCCTTGAAGTGTAATAAATTACACTCTAAGGGTACCCCATGACTGAAGGGTAGGAAGGTCATTTGTCCTTCATTTTGTGTGTAATATAAATAGATGCTATTAGGGTTATTTTCAACACTTAGTTCATTCTTCATATTTCACAACAACAAGTCTTGTAACATTGAATATTTCTCTCTCTCTCTTGTTCTTGAGAGTAGAACCTGAAATCTGTCCAACAAGTGTAGTTACACTTGTATTGTTTCTTGGCTAGAAACTTGAGATCTTGAGGTTCATGAGTTCCTCTTGGTCTAAGTAAGAACTTGGTACTGAAATCTTTTGGTCTTAGGGTCCTATCTTCAAGTTAGGGTTCATAGATTCTAAGATATCTTTGTGTCAAGTTACTATCTTTCATTTTGTACTCTTGAAACTTTGTAGTAACTTAGTGAAGCCGTGTGGGGCTGATTTTCGATTCACTATAGTTACTACCATTTGTTGTTCTTGTTGTTAACATTGTACTCTTTGTAATCTATCATCTTGTGTTGTTGAACCATTGTTTAATGTTATTGTTATCTTCTTGTTCTCCTTGTGTAGCTACTGTTTTGGTGTTGGTATTCCTTCAAAATTTCGTGATTGTTGTTGTCTTCACATATTGGAGTTGTTATCTTCAAGCTTTTGGAATTGTAGTGTGTTTGGACTGATTTTGTGGCAGATTTGATACGTTCCAAGTTAGTAGTGTATCACTTTTCAAGCCTTGTTCATGCAAATGGGAGCTTATTAAGCATGATGCTTTTAACCAAGGGAATGTATTTGCTAAAACGTGAAGAAGAGCTTTGAATACACTCCAAGGCAGCCTTTGATACAAGCACAATGAGCATCAAGAGCACAAGGTATTGTCTAAGGGTTAAGGCTTCGGAATTGGCAAGCAATTGAAGACTTTTCGGAGTATTTTGAAGCCTTGGTCAAGAGAAGGAAGGAGGGGAAGTTATGCACTCAATAGGAGCCTCAAGTGAAGATTAATGAAGACATTTTGCACTCTAAGGAAACACTCAAGAGGCGCCCAATTCCCTTAGCTCATTAAGGGTAGTTTTTTCATTTGGCATGTAATAGTATAAATAGACCATTTTGCTTCTCTTTTCATTAGACTTTGATGAAATTGTTGAGAGATACTCTTTAGTTGTAGTTTTCTTCCTCTCTTAGAGAGAGAATCTGAAATTAGGGTTTACACTAAGTGATGGATTTCACTTGTGTTGACAAATTGGCAAGAAAGGTTGGTGCTTGGGGAAGGTGACTCCCTTTGTGACACCAAGAGAGTGGTTTGAACTTTCATTTGTGAGGTGTAATTGTAGATTTGATACATCTCCTTTTGTTAATCATCTAGTGGAAGTAAGGGTCACTCTACTATCTTTATATTTATGCAATCTTTCTTCTTCATCTCCTTTCTAAGTGTTGTTTTCTCTTTGTGTGCTTGCTGGTTTTTGTTATATTAGTACCAATTTAGTGTATAGCCTTTCTTTAGGCCATCATTTGGTATCAAAGCCATGTTTTAGGGTTGTTCCTATAACCCTAAGTCTTGGATCTAAGAAAATCTCAACAAAAAAGAGTGTAGAAAATCAAAAATCTCACAAAAAAATTGTAAACCCGTTTTTGTGTTTGGGCAGATTTTTAAATCTTAGATCTACATGTTTTTGTGTCGTTTTGTTGGTTTCAAGTCCTAGATTCTTGTTCCCTAGCACCTAGGGAGTCTATGTCTACATTTGGAACAATATTTGGTTGTTTTTGAGCTAGATCCACCATTGTTGTGCCTTGTTTGAAGCTTTTTGAGGTGGGATTCGTGGTGCATATCATTTTGTGGCGTGTTTTTGGCTGATTTTGTGTTATTTGAGCTTGCCTTGACCCAAGGAACGTAGATCCAAAAGAAAAATTGAAGTTAGAGTTCATTTGCCTTGTGGTCTAACTTTGGTCAACTCTTGAATATTCATATTGTTCTTCACCATCTTCATAGCTTGTTGAAGAAGAATATTCAAAAGGGGTGTTAAATCCACAAAAAGAAAGAAAGAGAGTGAAAAGTTGTTTGTACAAAAGAATATTCCAAGAATATTCAAGTCATCCAAAAGAAGAAGAGACAAAGGGAATATTCAAAGTACAATTGAAAGTACAAGTAGGGGACCATTGCTTTCAAATCCATTTGAACTTACAAAAAAAGGCTCCAATCCTCCATTTTTCACCAAATTTTGTTCAAGCACTCTCTTTAGTAGATACTTGGTCAAAACTACAAGAATTTGGAAGTTAAAAAAATTTGAAAAAGTGACGCCCAATCACAAACTGCCACATCATCACTTTTGTGAACAACCAAATTGAGTTCTAAATTAGATTTCCTAGTTTCTAATTGTTGTTTCTAGTTTCAATTTTGTTGTTCTTTCACTAATTAGCAAACCAGTAAGTACCTACTAGTTTGGTAATTAGATTAGAGTCCGATTGTTTCGTGTCTTCAATTTTTGTGTAATTTTCTCATTTTTAATTCGTAGTAATTTGTTGGTTCAAGTCCGTGCATCATTTTATTTGAGTCATATCAAACAAAAATCGATTCCGTACCAAAGCATATTCACCACCATTCACTTGCCAAGTATTGCCAAGTTTTCAACACTTGTGAGACCAAGTGTGAGGTAAGATCCGAGTGTGAGTATGGTGAGGCCTTTTTGAACTAACTTGTTTGCTCATTTTGTAGGTTGTTTTTCTTGCTGTTTTTTGCACTTTTTAGATACATTTTCCATGGAATCCGAAGGTACTACTTCCCAACCATTGGGAAATGATGCTATTGGAGCCTTGATGGCTCGAATTGATGCCTTAGGTCGAGACTTTGCTCAAAGAATGGAAGATAGTCATGATGTCTTGAGAAGAGATATGAAGGGTGATATGGATGCAATGAGGGGTGACATGATTAGAATTAAAGTGAGGGTTGATAATGTCCACCAAAATCTCCACAAAATTCAAACCCCAAGTTCCAAACTCACTTGACCAAAGTCTACCTTCACAATTCCAAACACCTCAAGTCTAAAGATCCTATACTTTACAAAATCCAATGACTCCTCTCCATGAGTTAGAAACCAAAGAGAGTGAGGCCAAGCCTCAAGATGGAGAGAAAATGAATGGTGAGGTACAAGAAAAATGTGAAGAAAGAAGGGAAAAGGAAGGGGAAACATGGGTAGTGAAGTTGGAAAGGGAAAAAAATGCTTGATTATGGATCTTGTCTACAAAGGACTCTTGTTATTCACTAACCCAAATGCTAGCATTTTACCTAGTATTTTCTCTTCTCATGTGCAGGTTCAAGCTAGAAGTCCCGAGGAGAAGCCCAAGAAAGTTCCCTTCAAGCCCTTGGCCGAAAGTCCCAATTTTGGGATAAGCAATGAAGAAGTTAGTCCAAAGGGAAACCTTGACATAATCCCTTGTAATGTGGAGAATGAAGGTTGCCATAATGCAAAACCAAGTGAAGAACACACTTCCCATGGTCTACAAGGTAACAAAGCTATCTTTTATACCTCCTTGAACTTAAAATATCGTACTGTAGCTAGTAGTGGCCAAAGTGGTGTAGTTTTGGATTTTCTTAGTAAATAAGTGTGTGAATCTTCCTTTTGTGATACTCTTGGTGTTGTTAGGTTGCATAAGGACCAAACTCTTGTTGTGAGTATGCAAGCACTAGTTGATCCTTTAGATGACAAAATCAATTCTTTTCGTAAGAATGATTTGTGTCCATATAGTGCTAGCACTTATAACTTGAATAAGGTTCCATTACTAAGGGACAAGAGTATTTGATACGGGACAAATGGCCTACTTATCTTTTGATGACATTTTTGGAGGCCAACACATAGAGACTCAAGACTTGGTCACCTCGAGAAAACAAGAACATGCATGGAGGACCCGTTTTGAGCATAATATAAAGCAATCTCGCGTGTGGAAGATTGCTTGGAGAATTTAAGGTTGAGGACTCACGGTTTTGGGCCTTAATTAAGGGTATTTTGGACATTACACATGGTGTATTTACACACCATGGCCGCCCCTCTCATTAAGGGCAAAGTGGTCTTTTGTCTTCATTTGTAATATAGTATAAATAGGCCCCCTTAGTCTTATTTTCACTTAGATTTTTGATAATGAAGAATTGAAAGAAATATCTTCTCTCTTTTGAGAGTGTACACACTTAGTGGTAGGACTTGGAAAAGTCATCTTTAGCAAAGGGCTTGGAAAAGCCAATATTGATCTTTGTTTGGAAACGGTAGATCTTGAGGCGAGTTCATTCCCTTGGTGGTCACCGTAAGAGTGTGGTGTTGCTATCGTAAGTTCTAGGGGTCTTTAGATTTAATATATCTTTGGGTTCTTGGGTCTTATTGTAGTTTATGTCTCACTATCTATCTTTATTTTTCTTGCAAATCGTGGACTGTTTTGGGGTCTTTGTTGAATCCGAAACTTGTGTTATTGTTGTTCATCTTGTTCATCACGTTTTGTGGCTGTTTTGGGTGTCAAATACACCATTGTTATCTCGTATTGTTGTTGTTGTAGTGAATCCGAGAGTGGTCTCCATCTTGGTCCTCAAATCCTTACGATTAGTGGACTGTTTTTGGAGTGTGTGTGGACTGTTTTGAGACAATTCTTGTGTTCCTTGGAATTCTTGTATCATTTGGTATCAGAGCATGGCTTGATCTTGTTCCTACAAGATCAATCTTGGGCTTTCTTGTTAAAAAAAAAAAAAAAAAAAAGGAAAACTGAAATTTCCAGAAAAATAGCAATCTGTCCGTGTTTGTGTTCTTGGCCAAAATCGTGTTCTTGTTGTGTCTTGGCCGAGATTTGTTGTTGTATGTCTAGATATAATAGTGTTCTTGTTTGTTTTGTTGTTCCTAGTGTTAGTTTTCTTGTCCACTAACACTTTGAGTCTAGATCTAAACTTGAGCTTGAACTTGTTGAAAGGTTGTTGTGAACATAAGCTTGGCCATTGTGGTGGACTGTTTTGGCCTTGTGGTTTTCATCTTGTTGTTGTTATAAGCTTGGCCACGTGATATTGTTGTTAATTGGTGGATTGAAAACCATTTTGTTGAAGTTGTAGTTGTCTTGGCCAAGTGTTGGAGATATTGCTATTGTGGATTGGAGATGGCCGTGTGAAAAATTGTTGGTGTTCTTGAAGATTATTGTTGTAGTTCTTGTTGTTGTTGTTGTTGTTCTTGATGTTCATCACCACCTTCATATATTGTTGAAGATAAAGTGAATGCTAAATCCAAAAAGTTGAAGGAAAAAGGTGTATTATTTGTTAGTCTTGAAAGACACTACAACCAACAAAGACCTATCAATCAAGTCTCAACCACTTTCCAACACTTTTCCATGATTTACGGATCCATGTTTTAAGGAGAAGTACAATAAAGTCAAGTCTTGAAAACTTGAAATTGAAAAGGGCTCCAAGACTTGTTTGAATTTCCCTCCTTAAACAAATTCCACCAAAGTCCAAATTGAAAAATTGACCAAGACTTGAAATTGGACAACAAAAGTTGTGTGGGGCCGAAACCAATACGTGACTGCCATGTCATCACGGCTACTGTTCACGCAATATTTCCGAGCTCAAAAAATTTTAGATTCTTAGTTTCATCTTATTGTTTCATTAGTTTCATGTCTTGATTCTAGAATTAATTAACAACTAGTAATCACCTACTTAGTTGTAGATTAATTATTGAATCCGTTTCTTCGTGTCTTCGTTGTTTGTGTGCTTTTCTCATTTTTAACTCGTAGTAACTTCTTTGTCTCAAGTTCGTAAGTGAATTTTATTTTTGTGTCTTGAGTCGATCAAACAAGAATCTATTCCGGCCGCCAAGTAGAATTGACATCCTATTGACTACCGGAGTATAAGCAACTTTCAATATTCGCCGCTCCAATTGTGAGAATCACAAAGGTGAGTGTATACGAGTGTTGGTGAGGAGCTTTACTACTAATCTTGTTTGTTCATTTTGTAGGTTTAAAGGGTGATATAAGGGGAACATGTCTTCGATAGCCGGGGATTATTGTGACTACAACATGGGAGACTATGATTGTAGTGAAGGGTTTTATGGCTACGAAGTTGAGGGAGATTGCGGAGGCTATGAAAATAGCCATGATCGAGACTTGGGCAGATTTGAAAGTTACTGTTTTAAGGGAAAAAATGAGGTGAATGAAGTGCCTAGTGCTTATGGTAACTTTGGAGATGATGTAGGACCTCGTGATGGGTCTTATGATGAAGTTGGGGCATGTGAGGAGTCTTACACTTCTTACTCCGAACCTAGATTGGGTGTTAGGTATAACCCTTTTGTTTGCAAAGCTTATGAGAGCTATGATGAGGGTACACATGAGGAGTATGAAGATCCATATTCTCCACCTTGTAGTACTTCTTATCAAAGTCGATATAGTGTGAATGGTTATACTAGCTCTAGTGGAGGTTTTCCAATGAGAAGAAGAGGATATGCATCTCCAAAACTAAGGGGTACTCGTATGCCTTACAATGTAGATCCAAGAAGGAGTGTACACTCCGGAAAGGTGACTATTTGTGGGATACCGGGCTGCCTTATGGTGTTGAATGATAGGTACTATGGAAACTACATTCTTCCGTCCATGGTTAATTACTTGGGGTTATTGCGAGAGCCTTTACTTGTTCCATACTACTTGGGCGAGTTCACGGTTACCGAGAGGGTAAAAGTTGTCTTCTCCCAATTTGATTACCATGAGGAGGTGTGGTGCGATGTTTTTTCCTTAACCTACGGTCATATGAGCTTGGGTGCCGATTGGTTTGCACGACATCAAGTTCCTAACGTGCAAAATTGGCCTAATATTGTAAGAGACCAATGGGGAAATCGCCTCATAACATACTTGCTGCCCAAACCGCAAAGAGAAATGTTTACCTACTCCAATCCGATTTATGATGAGAGACAAAAGATTGAGAGGAGTAAGGGAGTGCAAGGTGGCAATCCGAGAGTGGAAAAAGGAGAGGATATGTGGAGCGAAGTGAGGGGATTGCCACCAAACCGTGCTAACATTGGTTGTCCTTCCATTTCTAAGGACATTTGTGTAGGTACCAACATGGCAAGCGAAGGCGAACAATGCCAAAAGGAAGTTGCTGCCCAAGCTTGTGGAGGTCCTTCACCTCACGGCAAGGAAGAGTCTACTCAAGATCTTAAAGGTAAAATGGCAAACTCTTACACTTTTGTACATGTGAATGATAATTGTGCGGCTAGTAGCCCATTGAGTGTGAGTTGTAGCTTGCCTATACGTGAGTGTATTGTTTCTTTGCCACTTGATGATGATGTACATATTGTGAGTTTGGATACACTAGTTGATCCTATTGATGACGAAATTGACTCTTCTTGTAAGATCAATTTATGTCCACCTAGTGTTGAAGCTTATATGTTGAACGGAAGTACATCGTCTTGTGTAATTGGTGTTGATCAACTTGTTTGTGAAAATTGTTCCCCACTTAAGTATGTGTGTGATGTGCTTAATAGGACTCAAGTGAGTGAAGTATTTGAAAATGTTGGTCAACATTGTGGGAGTGAACCCGAGATCTCTTCTTGGGGTAATCTTGTGTTTGGAACATCCTTGAAACCTGATATTGATCATTTAGAGTGCGAGGAACTTGCTTATTCCAAATCTGTCCGTGAGGTAGAACACACTCTCTTTAGGTGTAATGTCTTGTTTGAAGATGATTTAAACACTTCTAATGAACCTAGTGGTGAAAATGACGGTATAGCTTACCTTGGAAGCTATAGCCTATATGCTAACCCACTATGGTGTGACAACATTCCTCCTAAAGAGGGAAATCTCTTCTTGGAAGATGAGAGTACTCTTAAGGGTAAGGAATGTGTAGTTGCGGCAGCCACTTCTTCTTCTACTTTGTGTGATTTCATTGTTGAGAGTACTCATAGTGATTATTGGGAAACTAGTAGTGAGTACACACATGAGAGCACCTTAGTAGAAGTCGATTTGAGTGATACCTTTCTCTACTCTCTATTTGATTTGGATGATATGTATGTTATTGTAGAGAGTATGTCATTTAGTTTAGGTTTAGACCACGGGAAAGGGAAGTGTTGTCGAGACCCGTGTCTATGGCCACTTTTCCCATTTGACCCCGGTGCCAAATTTAGAAATGGTGATGTTGGTGCACCAAACTTGTTGCTTGGTCAACATGACAAGCAAAGTGTTACTTTTGATGTATCCTATAACCAAATCCTTTGTACATCTTTTATTGAGTTTTTAATATTCCTTTCAAAGGATTCTTGGTTATATTGCAAATATGTGCAACCTTGGCGTGTTGAGATGATTTGTTATGCTAACCCTAACCCTCATGCCATGAGGAATTTGTATTTGTTTGTCCTCTTTTCGGTTTTTGCAAGGTTTGGATTCGAGGTCGAATCCTTTTCAAGAAGGGGAGGATGATACGGGACAAATGGCCTACTTATCTTTTGATGACATTTTTGGAGGCCAACACATAGAGACTCAAGACTTGGTCACCTCGAGAAAACAAGAACATGCATGGAGGACCCGTTTTGAGCATAATATAAAGCAATCTCGCGTGTGGAAGATTGCTTGGAGAATTTAAGGTTGAGGACTCACGGTTTTGGGCCTTAATTAAGGGTATTTTGGACATTACACATGGTGTATTTACACACCATGGCCGCCCCTCTCATTAAGGGCAAAGTGGTCTTTTGTCTTCATTTGTAATATAGTATAAATAGGCCCCCTTAGTCTTATTTTCACTTAGATTTTTGATAATGAAGAATTGAAAGAAATATCTTCTCTCTTTTGAGAGTGTACACACTTAGTGGTAGGACTTGGAAAAGTCATCTTTAGCAAAGGGCTTGGAAAAGCCAATATTGATCTTTGTTTGGAAACGGTAGATCTTGAGGCGAGTTCATTCCCTTGGTGGTCACCGTAAGAGTGTGGTGTTGCTATCGTAAGTTCTAGGGGTCTTTAGATTTAATATATCTTTGGGTTCTTGGGTCTTATTGTAGTTTATGTCTCACTATCTATCTTTATTTTTCTTGCAAATCGTGGACTGTTTTGGGGTCTTTGTTGAATCCGAAACTTGTGTTATTGTTGTTCATCTTGTTCATCACGTTTTGTGGCTGTTTTGGGTGTCAAATACACCATTGTTATCTCGTATTGTTGTTGTTGTAGTGAATCCGAGAGTGGTCTCCATCTTGGTCCTCAAATCCTTAAGATTAGTGGACTGTTTTTGGAGTGTGTGTGGACTGTTTTGAGACAATTCTTGTGTTCCTTGGAATTCTTGTATCAGTATTCACATACTAGTGGGATGCCCTAGTACAAACCAAGGTAACTTGGGTACATTCCACACTCCCTTGAGTTTAAAAAGTTGTGATGTGATTTTGGATACATCTAGTGTAGAAGTACATGTTTCCTTCTTTGATAATGCTTTGGGTAAGTGTGATACCCTAGTAAATGGAATGAGTAGCCTCGGTTTATTCCCTTGGCCACTTCACCCATTTGATCCTGGTGTACTAGTGGGGTGGGGAAGGGATTGTTTCGGCTTGAGCTTATTGTCTCTTGATGTTTACCTTAGCCCTATACTTAATGATGCATATACTAAAATGTTACATGGACAAAATAAGGGATTTCTGGTTGTATTTTAAAAGTGTACCCCCTCGGCGTGATGTCTTCACACTTGATTCCTTCCTATACTACCTCTTTGCCTATGATGATAACCATGTTAATTTTTAATTGGTATTATGCAGAGGTAGTAAGTTTGGTGGCTGGTATCCTTTCTTTAATGATGATGATTGTGAGTTTGGTAGCCTAGTGAAAGGAGTGGTTCACGTCGGATTAACCCCTTATCTTCTACTCCCATTTGACCCCGGAATACTCTTGAGATATGAAGGTTATAATTGTTGGTCATGCTAACTTATTTATTATACTGATGTTATTCATGTCTTTGGTATCCTTTATGCTAAGCTTTTTATGTCAAAAACCATATGTCACGTGTGAGCAACCATGGGTTGATGATATAAGTGTGGTACTAATAACCCTTCTACCAAGAGGATTTTGTGTTTGTTTTGCTCTCTCTTTGTTTTTTGCAAGATCTGAATTTGAGGACAAATTCCTTCAAGATGGAGAGGATGATACAGGCATAATGAGCATCAAGAGCACAAGGTATTGTCTAAGGGTTAAGGCTTCGGAATTGGCAAGCAATTGAAGACTTTTCGGAGTATTTTGAAGCCTTGGTCAAGAGAAGGAAGGAGGGGAACTTATGCACTCAATAGGTGCCTCAAGTGAAGATTAATGAAGACATTTTGCACTCCAAGGAAACACTCAAGAGGAGCCCAATTCCCTTAGCTCATTAAGGGTAGTTTTGTCATTTGGCATGTAATAGTATAAATAAACCATTTTGCTTCTCTTTTCATTAGACTTTGATGAAATTATTGAGAGATACTCTTTAGTTGTAATTTTCTTCCTCTCTTAGAGAGAGAATCTGAAATTAGGGTTTACACTAAGTGATGGATTTCACTTGTGTTGACAAATTGTCAAGAAAGGTTGGTGGTTAGGGAAGGTGACTCCTTTTGTGTCTACCTAAGAGAGTGGTTTGAACTTTCATTTGTGAGGTGTGATTGGAGATTTGATACATCTCCTTTTGTTAATCATCTAGTAGAAGTAAGGGTCACTCTACTATCTTTACATTTATGCAATCTTTCTTCTTCATCTCCTTTCTAAGTGTTGTTTTCTCTTTGTGTGCTTGCTGGTTTTTTGTTATTTTAGTACCAATTTCATGTATAGCCTTTCTTTAGGCGCCTTGAATACACTCCAAAGGCGCCTTAAATTAGGGATATTATGGTCTTTTGAGACTACCTTTTTACGCTCCAAAGGAGCACCCTTCATTAAGGGTATTTTAGACATTGTCTTGTAATAAATAGTATAAATAGACCTTTAGCTTCTATTTTTCATAAGAATTTGATGAATTGAAAAAGAGTATTACTCTTAGTGTAGTTTATTTCCTTAGTGTAGGGATTGGAAAAACCATCTTTGTATAGGCCTTGGAAAAGACATCCAAACTTTAGAGATTAATACATTTGATGGATTTCACTTGCGTTGATCAATTGGCAAGAAAGGTGTGATTGAGGAGTGTGAATTCCTTTGGTCCACCTAAGAGTGAGGTTTGAACTACCATTGATGAGGTGTGTTTGAAGGTTTGATACACTTTCTTGTGCTAATCATTGGTGATAGTAAGGGTCTCATTACCTATCTTTACTTTTATGCATCTCTTCTTCATCCCCTTTCTTATTGTGTTGTTTTCTTTGTCTTGTGGTTGCTGATTTTTGTGTCTTGAGTCCATAATTTTGTGTATTAGATTTAGATCTTGTATCAAGTCCTTTGGATCACCTTAGGAGGTTTGAACTTCCATTTATGAGGTGTGATTGGAGATTTGATATATCTCCTTTTGTTAATCATCTATGGAAGTAAGGGTCACTTTACTATCTTTACATTTTTGCATTCTTCTTCATCTCTTTTCTTCTTAGTGTGTTGTTTTCTCTTTATGTGCTTGCTGGTTTTTGTGTTTTGTGTCTCCATTTTCGTGAGTTCATAGCTTTAGTCTATCAATAAGTATACTAATAAAGGCCCAAATCTGATTCATGGACTTGGTCCATTAACTGGGCTCATATAACCCAAGTAGGTGACTCACCTTCTAGATTAATTAAGTCAAGCAAGCACCTCAATATTTCATTCCATTTCCAGCTCCTAATCACCTTAATCTAACTTACAACTTGTACACCTGGTCACTTTAAACTTTAGATTCAAATACCGACTTACAATTCCAAGTTAAATAGTTGTATCGATGTTAATTTGATCGCGTCACATAAAAAGGTATGGACAGAGTCTAGAATTCCATCTACACCATTAATATTTGCCTAACAAATCTCATCCATTACCTATCACAAGGCTATACCAAGTTACATATAAATAGAAAAGTACATACAACGTACAGGGTGTCACAAAAAGTGTAATTGAGAGAGTGTGAATTCCTTAGGTTCACCTAAGAGTGAGGTTTGAACTACTATTGGTGAGGTGTGTTTGAATGTTTGAGACACATTCTTGTGCTAATCATTGGTGATAGTAAGCGTCTCATTATCTATCTTTACTTTATGCAAATCTTTTTCATCTTCTTTCTTCTTTGTGTTGATTCCATCATTTAGTCTTGTGTTGTGTGTCCATTTTTGGTTTCTAGATAGCCTTTAGGTTATCAACAGGGCAGTTTGTGGCATCCCAAGGAGAGTTTAGGCCTCAGTTTTCTAATAGACCGCCTAGGCCATTCTTTTCTTATCCTGCAGCTAGTGTCATCACAGTTTTAAGGGTCCAAGGGAAATCAGTTTGGGGAAAGAAGTGAGAGTCAGAGATCATGAGCAATGGAGTATCAAGAGCAAGGGAGTATGATCCAATTAAGGCCTCCTCGGCAGCCATGTAGATAATGTGGAAAGCTTTATTTAGGTGCATGTTGGTTTGGGACAAATGCTTGCCTTTGGTGTGGTACGTCAGGGCATATGATGAGAGAAAGCCCACAAAGGGGCATGAGAGGTGTGGCACGACCTACTGGATCAGCCGTTGCATCATCATCATCAGTGCCTTCTTTTGTAGGGGTGTTGTAACATCCCATATTTTGCTTGTACTTGTTCTAATTATATGGAACCTGGTATAGCCTTGTGGTATAGGTAACAGATGAGATTTATTATGCATGTATTAATGGTGTAGATGGAATTATAGATACTGCCCGTACAGTTTAATGTGATGCGACCAAGTTAACGTCGAAATGACTTAAATAAACTTGGGATCGTAAGCTAGTATTTGAATCTAAAGTTTAAAGTGACCAGGTGTGTATAAGTTGAAGGTTAGATTAAAGTGAGTCACCTACTTAAGTTATTTGGACCAAATTAATGGACCCATGGCTATGGACCAGATTTGGGCCTATACTAACGTACTCATTTGGCCCAAATTGAATAAAAGAGGAAGAAATGGATAAATGGCCTAACACCCAAATCTTCCAACGGCCCAAGTTAATAGAGCCCAAAATAAGAATTTAAGTAAGTAGGTGCATCACCTACTTTGAAAATTTAAGCAGCTGGAACCCTTAAGTAGGTGCATCACCTACTTGGACCAATTTGACCTATTTTAAGGTCCAAAATGCAGCAAAGGAGGTGGACAAAATAGGGACTTTACAAGGCCAAGTTACTGGTCATTTTACTTCATTTTTAAGTCACAAAAAAGAGTATATTTCACAAAATCTCTCTACTCTCTCTAAAACAACAAGGAGCAGCCCTAAAATTACTTCTAGGGTTCTTGAAGAAACCCTCACCTTTGCAGCCCAAGGGAAAACACCTATGGTTTAGCTTAATTATCTCATGGAAGATTAGGAAAACATGCTATAGGTGCCTAATTATAAATACATGGTAGAATATAGAACAAGCTACTTGCTCACTTTTTCTTTGTTATTAAGAGATCTCTTTTCTTCTTTGATTTAAAGTGTGAAGGAAAGTGAAAGTTGAAGTTTTGAGGAGTTCAAATTAAAAGAATAAGTTGCAAAATTGAGGTAAGGTGACTGTTCCATTTTGTTCTCCTTGTATGTGAATTTGAAAGAGAATTATGGATGTGTTGTTATTGAGAACTCAAGAGATGATGAGTTCAATAATTGATTGTTGTAATAAAGGGGATTTAAGGCTTTTTTTTTTTACTATTTTGTATGTATATGTTATGGGCTGCTAGGTTGATGTTGGAGAAAGGTATGATTAGTTTGTAATGAAATATAGAAGAAAGGTGTGGCGGTACACCACCAAACCAATTATGGCATTTGTTTACTGCCCAATCTGTTTTGAGTATTGTTTGGAATGTGTAAATGAAGCCGAGGTGATTTTGGTAAATCTTATAAGAACCTGTATGGCATGTGGGTGTAATTGGTGGAGAAAAGGGTTAAAATAACACCTTTGATTGATATATTAGTCTTACTGCCCGGTTACTATTTTGGGTGAAGTTAAGTAGCGTAAATGTGTTAGTTGGTTGCTAATACTAGTTTACCATATATTCTGTTATAGATAAGTAATCTAAAAGGCAGGAAGTCAAGTCCTGATACGGTTGGGGCAGCCTCCACAGGTACACGGCCTTTCACACGAAGCCAAGCTCGGGAATTACAAGAACTCCAAGCCTTGTTCATGCAAATGGCCGTGTGTGAGTTGGTGATTGAACCAACCAAGGACCTAAACGTTTTTATGTGTGAAGAGAGGTCTTAATGTGTAATAAACTACTCTTCAAGGTTGGCACAAGAAGCAAGGGCGAATGGGTCATTTTACCCCTTTTGTTTGTAGTATAAATAGAACATGTTAGAGAGTTATTTCTTAGTTTTTGAATGCTGATTTTTGTAACCTAAAACACTAAACATTTCACTCTCTCTCTCACTCTTAGAAGCCGCCCCAATTATCTCACAAGTAGAGGGATACTTGTGTTGTCTCTTTGGCTAGAAACAAGGGTTTTGAGGTCGTTGAGTGCCTCTTGGTCCTCGTAAGAACTTGGTGTTTATATTCATTAGACTTAGGGTCCTCTCTTGATGTTAGGGTTCTTAGTTTCTTGAATGTTATATGTCAAGTTATCTATCTTTCTTTATCTTGTTGTTGTTGCTGATTTTGTTATCTTAAAGTCTAGTGAAGCCGTGTGGGGCTCTTTTCGATTCACTAGCATTGTTATCTATCTTGTTGTTCTTGTGTTGTTGGGCTGAAATCCGAGCCTACTTGAAGCTCTTGTTGTTGTTGGTTTGATGTTGTATCATTTGGTATCAAAGCGAGACCGGTTGTGTTCCAACATAACCCATCTTGGGCTAGTTCACGGCTTAAACAAACAACACCAAAAGAAATTCTGAAAATCTGTCCATTAAAAGTTGAAACCAAGAATGATGTTGTATGTTTAGATCTAGGTGTTATTTTGCTTGTTTAATGAGTTTCTAGTGTTGGTTTCTTTCTCACCAACACTAAGGTGTCTAGATCCAAAAGTTGAGCTTGAAAACTTGAACATTGTGTAGTGACTTGAAGTGGCCGAAAGTTGTATGTTGTTGATAACCAAAAGAAAAAAAAAATCGGTGGTTGTGTGTTTATGTGCTAAAGAAGTTGATGAAGTTTGTTGAGGTGTTCATCTTTTGAACTTGTTTATCTTGTTCATCTTGTTGTGTGCTCAAGTTGTAAGACAAGCTATAAAGTTGTTGTGAAAGACTTGCACCCATCACCTTCTAGTCTTGTCAATCACTTTTCCCTAATTCAAGGAGCCTTGTTTTGTGGGATTAGTCAACCAAACCTCACTTTCTTGAGTTTGAAAAGGTTGAAATACTACAAGATTTTATTTTTCCCACCAAAACACTTTGCAAACTATAACAAGTTGTGTGAATATTAACACAAAAAAAAAAAAGTAGAAGAACGTGTGGAACCATTGCATGCTGCCACGTCACTATAAGCTCAACTTAGGATATTCTTTGGTTGCTAATTGTTGATCCTTGGTTTCCCTTACTTGGTCCTAGAACTAATTAACAAACTAGTACATTCCTACTAGGTTGTCAACTAGTTCCTTGAACCGTTTGTTCGTGTCAACGATTATTTGAGTGCTTTTATTCGTTTGAATGAATTGCTGATTTTTGACTCTAGTCCGGCAAGAATTCTTTGAGTCTTCAAACAAGAATCCATTCCGGATAAGAGCTTACTCATACCTTAAAATTTCACGGTTACTAGCCAATTATACAACACTTGTGGAACACGAACTTGTGGTGAACTAAAGCGGATAATATCTTGACAATGGAAGGAGCTACGTCTCATAATGTGGATACTAATGCCCTTGATTCTATGAGGGTCACTCTTGAGGCCGTTACCTGGACACTTGAAAGGTTGAATTCGGAATTTGGGGCCGTGAGAGGGGACTTGGCAGCAATAAAGGGGGAAGTGTCGACTATTAGTGGGAGATTAGAACAAGTGGAGAGTCAAAGGAACTCTCGTCCTTCTACTCCTCTACATGTATCTACCAATGGTCATGATAGGACCTCCTCCGCAACCATCACCCCCGAAACAGTCCACCAAATGCTAAATGCACCCCAAGCTCCACTAAATACCGCAAGCCAAACTACCTATTTTCCTCCAAACCGAGACCCCACTAGACCACTACATTTCCAAGCCCCTCCAATTCCACAAGAGGGATTTGGACGCCAAGTACCTCCACTAAATCCGAACCCTCCATTCCAAGCTCCATTAACCCAAAGACCGCAAATTCCAAATCCTCCGAATCAAAACGGCCAAGGCCGACCAGCCCACTTTGAAGGATACGGTAGAGAGGAGTATGAAGGAGATGGAGCCTTTGATGATGCTTATATGAGGGAGGAGGAGTTAAGAGGGGATCGAGGAGAACCTAGGAGATACCGGGGGTATGGAGATAGGGGAAACTGACACCAAGAGAGAGACGTAGGCATCAACACCATCAAGTTGAGCCTACCCATCTTTAAGGGTGAAAGTGACCGCGAGACCTACTTAACTTGGGAATCGGCTTGTGACAAAGTTTTCCAAGTTAATGACATCTCGGAAGAAAAGAAGAGTTGCTACGCTATAGCTCACCTCGAGGGCTATGCTAACACTTGGTGGGAGTATGTTAAACGATTTGGTAATGAATTAGTTGATGGGAAGCCACCACCTTGGTTTCGGTTGAGGTATTTGATGAGACAACGATACCTTCCCGAGAGATATCGTCATGAGTTGCTTGCTAGATTATATGGCTTGCGGCAAGGGGGCAAGAGTGTGATGGCCTATTTTGACGAGTTCCAACAACTCATGTTGAAACTTGATCATCGTGGGGAGCAAATCAGTCACGACATCATCCGGTTCAAGTGTGGGTTGAACAAAGAGATCTCCACTCATTTGACCCTTCACTGGTTTGAAACCATTGACGGTATATTCCAAGCGGCCCTTGAGATTGAAAGAGAACTTAAGGAGAGATCATCCTTCAAGGCAAGGGTACAAACCCCCTCGGGTTGGCCCAAAAACAAGGACCAACCCGCCCCTACGAAGCTGCCCGAGTCCAAAACAGTCCCTAAATTCCCTCCGAAACCGGAGGCTCACAAATATCCCAACCCAAAGGGGTTCCAATGCTTCAAGTGCCAAGGTTGGGGGCATAAGGCCAATGAATGTCCGAACCGGCGCAATGTGATCCTACGAGAAGGGAAAGTGTACTACCTTGGTGAGGAGGTGGTTTCCGAAAGGGGGGAGGATGAGGCCGAGCCTCAAGATGGAGAGGGAGCTGAAAATGGGCCGAATGATGATGAAGTAGATGGTAGTGAAGATGTCTATCCACAAGAAGGGGAGTGTGTGGTTCCAAACTTTGTGGTTAGACGTGTCATGATTAGTAAGGCGATAGATGACCCTAGTCAAAGGGAAAATCTATTCCATACTAAGTGTCTTGTAAAGGGGAGTGTGTGCACCTTGGTGATTGATAGTGGTAGTTGTACAAATGTTGCGAGCCATGCTATGGTAAATTTCTTGAAGCTACCAACTACACTACACACTAGTCCTTACAAGCTACAATGGTTGAACGATTGTGGTGAATTAAAGGTCACAAGGCAATGTGTGGTTCAGTTTAAGGTGGGAAACTACCACGATGAAGTGCTTTGTGACGTGATCCCAATGCAAGCATGTCACTTGTTGTTAGGTACACCATGGCAATATGATAGGTCTACTAAACACAATGGGAGGTCCAACCGGTATACGCTTGAGAAGGATGGCCGAAAGGTCACACTTCATCCTCTTTCACCCTCCCAAGTAAATGAGTGGCATCAAAAGATGAGAGAGTTGAAGGGAAAGGGGAAGGAATCCGAAAAGGGAGAAAAGGGGGGGAATGCCGTAGGTGAGGAAGTAGGGACATCCGAGGCTGTCCCAACAACGAGGGAGATGGAAAACGTAGTGATGTTGGCTAGGAGGAAAGAACTCTTCGTGGACCATGATGAAAACAAGCCGATGTTACTTTTGGCCCATTGTTTTAATACTAACACCACTAATTCTTCTATTTCCCCTTTGATTTCTTGTGTGTTACAGGAGTATGAAGATGTATTTCCTCAAGAACTTCCGCAAGGATTGCCCCCACTTCAGGGAATTGAGCACCAAATTGATTTGGTGTCGGGTTCACAACTTCCAAACAAACCGGCCTATAGGAGCAATCCCATGGACACTAAGGAGCTTGAAAGACAAGTTGAGGAGCTTCTCAACAAGGGATACATCAAGGAAAGCATGAGTCCGTGTGCTGTTCCGGTGCTTTTGGTACCGAAGAAGGACGAAACTTGGCGCATGTGCGTCGATTGTAGAGCCATCAACAAAATCACTATAAGGTATCGTCATCCAATCCCTAGACTAGATGATATGTTAGATGAGCTCCACGGATCTTGTTTGTTTTCTAAAGTGGACCTTAGGAGTGGCTATCACCAAATTCGCATGCAACCCGGTGATGAGTGGAAGACCGCATTCAAGACCAAATTCGGTCTATATGAGTGGCTGGTCATGCCCTTCGGCCTTACCAATGCTCCTAGCACCTTTATGAGGCTAATGAATCATATAATGAAGCCTTATATTGGAAAGTTTGTGGTGGTTTACTTTGATGATGTGTTGGTATATAGTAAATCTATTGATGATCATGTAATGCATTTGAGATGTGTGTTTGATGTGCTCCGAAAGGAGAAGCTGTATGCCAACATGGAGAAGTGTTCTTTTGGTGTTGATAAGGTTATATTCTTGGGTTTTGTCGTGAGCTCAAGGGGTGTGGAAGTGGACGATTCCAAGATAGACTCTATTCGAAGTTGGCCGACCCCTAAAACTATTGGAGAAATCCAAAGTTTCCACGGGTTGGCAAGCTTTTATAGGAGGTTTGTCAAAGGATTTAGTTCCATAGCAGCCCCCTTGACCGAGGTAATTAGGAAGGACGGACCTTTTAAATGGGGTGATGAGCAAGCTAGGGCTTTTGAGGCCTTGAAAGCTACGCTCATCTCGGCGCCTTTATTGCAATTGCCCGATTTTGATAAGATGTTTGAAGTAGAGTGTGATGCTAGTAAGGTTGGCATCGGGGCTGTTTTGATGCAAGAAGGTAAGCCCGTTGCTTATTTCAGTGAAAAGCTCAAAGGGGCAACTCTTAATTACTCAACTTATGATTTGGAGTTGTACGCCCTTGTTAGAGCTTTGGGAAATTGGCAACATTATTTGTGGCCTAAGGAGTTTGTGATACGAACGGATCATGAGTCGTTGAAACACCTTAAGAGCCAAGACAAGTTGAATAGGCGTCATGCTAAGTGGATTGAGTTCATCGAGACTTTCCCTTATGTAATTCATTACAAAAGAGGAAAGGAAAATGTTGTTGCCGATGCCTTGTCTAGGAAGCATGTGCTTGTTGCTACCTTGTCTTCGAAATTGATGGGTTTTGAGAGCTTGCGGTTGTTGTATCCCGAGGATCCTACCTTTGCTCCTATTTTTAGGGAATGTGAAGAGTGGGGAAGGGACCGTTGGCTTAAGGAGAATGACCATTCCTCCTACTCTCGGTTCGATGGGTATTTGTTCAAAGGGAGGAGGTTGTGTGTTCCTTCTAGTTCTTGGAGGGAATTATTTGTGAGGGAGGCCCATGACGGAGGCCTCATGGGGCACTTTGGGGTAGACAAGACCCTCGGAATCTTAGAGAAAAACTTCTATTGGCCCAAAATGCGCAAAGACGTCGCTAAAATTTGCAGTCAATGCGTGGGCCTGCCGGAGTGCGAAATCTCGTCTCCTACCTCAAGGATTATACACCCCACTCCCTACTCCCCTTAGACCTTGGTTGGACATTTCGATGGATTTTGTTTTGGGGCTGCCAAGGACTAGAAAGGGCCGAGATAGCATTTTTGTTATTGTTGATAGATTCTCTAAAATGACTCATTTTATTCCATGTGCTAAAACCGAGGATGCTCGTAGTGTAGCTTCATTATTTGTTGAACATGTTGTAAAGCTTCACGGGGTACCGAGGACTATTGTGAGCGATAGGGACTCCAAGTTCCTAATTCTCTTTTGGAAGTCCATGTGGGGTAGGCTTGGAACGAAGTTACTTTTCTCCACGTCTTGCCACCCACAAACCGATGGCCAAACGGAGGTAGTAAATAGAACCTTAGGGTCTATGCTACGTTCTATGGTTAAAGGTAAACTGACTTCATGGGAAGATCACCTACCCTTGGTGGAATTTGCATACAACCGGGTAATACATTCGAGCACGGGAATGACTCCCTTTGAATGTGTTTACGGCCTGAATCCCCTTACCCCTTTAGATCTCACTCCTTTGTCTAGTGATCTCATGACCAGCTTAGATGGAAATAAAAGAGCCGAGGCAATGAAGAAAATGCATGAGACGGTGCGGGTCAAGCTTGAAAAGAAGAACCAAGAGGTTGCAAAAAGGGTAAACAAAGGGAGAAGAAGGCTTGTGCTTGAACCCGGAGATTGGGTGTGGGTGCATCTTCGAAAGGATCGGTTTCCAGCTCAAAGGAAGTCCAAATTGCTGCCAAGGGGTGATGGCCCTTTCCAAGTACTTGAGAGAATCAATGACAATGCCTACAAGATTGACCTTCCACCGGAATATCAAGTGCACAACACTTTCAACGTTGGTGATCTCTCCCTCGTGGATGCGGTTGAAGATGACCAAATGCTGAATTTGAGGTCAAATTCCTCTCAAGATGGAGAGGATGATACGGTTGGGGCAGCCTCCACAGGTACACGACCTTTCACACGAAGCCAAGCTCGGGAATTACAAGAACTCCAAGCCTTGTTCATGCAAATGGCCGTGTGTGAGTTGGTGATTGAACCAACCAAGGACCTAAACGTTTTTATGTGTGAAGAGAGGTCTTAATGTGTAATAAACTACTCTTCAAGGTTGGCACAAGAAGCAAGGGCGGATGGGTCATTTTACCCCTGCTGATTTTTGTAACCTAAAACACTAAACATTTCACTCTCTCTCTCACTCTTAGAAGCCGTCCCAATTATCTCACAAGTAGAGGGATACTTGTGTTGTCTCTTTGGCTAGAAACAAGGGTTTTGAGGTCGTTGAGTGCCTCTTGGTCCTCGTAAGAACTTGGTGTTTATATTCATTAGACTTAGGGTCCTCTCTTGATGTTAGGGTTCTTAGTTTCTTGAATGTTATATGTCAAGTTATCTATCTTTCTTTATCTTGTTGTTGTTGCTGATTTTGTTATCTTAAAGTCTAGTGAAGCCGTGTGGGGCTCTTTTCGATTCACTAGCATTGTTATCTATCTTGTTGTTCTTGTGTTGTTGGGCTGAAATCCGAGCCTACTTGAAGCTCTTGTTGTTGTTGGTTTGATGTTGTATCAAGTCCGGTTAGTTTTGGAGTTATATAACCAGGTATGTAAGGCATACTCTATTTTGCACTCTTTGGCATAAAATCAGACATTTGTTCCATCAAGTTAATTTCCAAGGTTATCCTGTAACAAGTGACACATAATAGCAACGTATTATATCCCATGAATCCAATGACTTTTTTCCCACTCTCTAACATGTTAAAACACCTCAATACATCTTATTATTAAACCTGCACGTCTATCTTCACTAGAAAATTTCAGGAGTTCTCCGCTTGTTCAAATAAGACCCATGTGTTAATTTCAGCTCCTAAGCACTTCATATGTCTGCCAACAGCTCCCTACCTCATTGTTGTTGCATTAAGTGTCCATTTATATGTCTCTTATTAGCAGATTATTGGTTCAAGGTACCATAATGTTATGACCACCAAAGTAACAATCTCAAAGGCTAAATAAACTAACGTAAATCTGTAAAATGAGTGGAAGCTTAGGGGCATAAGCCTATCATGGGCTGATCTCGATACCTTTATATGTGGGTGACAGCTCAGGGGCATAAGCCTAGCACGGGCCGATCCCAATCTTTATATGTAGGTGACAGCTCAGGGGCGTAAGCCTAGCATGGGCCGATCCAAATTTATCTATTTACGTGGATCAGGTGGTTATTTGCATTATATATGGCTTACAAAGATTATGAAGTAAGAAAGGTAAAAATAAAGAAAGAAACGTAATGTATGTAGTCCCATAAGTATATATAAAGGTGGTCTACTAGTACTACTTATACACTTGTATCTGATTTCTATTGAGCTCTTGCATCATGTGTTGTTACCTTCAGCCATACATATTTAGTACATATTTTCGTACTGACGTTCCTCACGGGGGACCTGTATTTCATGCTGCAGGAACAGGTACTTCAGCTCATACACCTTACTTGTTCGCGCAGGCTATTCAGTGACTATTAGTAAGCTCCAGGTTGATTCGGGGCTCTCCGATTCTGTTCTATATATTTTGGTATTGTGCAGTAAGTCAGAAGTAGGGAAGGGGTTTGTCCTGACCCTAAATAAGTCTATGTATCTTTTAGAGGCTTTGTAGACTAATGTAAAGTTATGGTAGTGTCTTGCCTTTAGACGTGGTGGCCCCAACGACCAAGTGTTGTATATAAGTTTATGCTTGCCTATGTAATTATTCTCATCGATACATAATATCATATTTATCCGAACCTTTGGTTGTCATAGTTCTATGCATGAGAAGTACAAGGTTATGAATTAGTTCTCTCGGGCCTTTACGGCTATAGGTGCCTGTTCGCCCCAATAGGATTTGAGGTGTGACAAAAGTGGTATCAGAGCAGGTCATCCTAGGGTGTCTACAAAGCCGTGTCTATATAGAGTCTTGTTTATGGGCGTGTTGTGCACCAAATCTATAAACAGGAGGCTATGGGACATTTAGAGGTTGTCTCTTTTTCTTCATATCTTTGATCGTACAATAGAGCACATGACAAATAAACTGTTAAGGATTTCTTTTCTATCATGGCCCTGAAACACTGATAAGGAGAATTCATAGGAGCTTAAAAGATAATATAGGGAAACTAATTGCATGTGTTTTTAGTTGAGTATCAAACATGAGCAGAACTATCCCAACAGTGATTTAGCACTAGCAGTAGTATGCTCGAAATTAATAGGGTAAAGTGATCCCATAAGATGTCTCCTAGCTTCCAAAGAATCTGGTATGTTACGTAATTATACATGCTACAAGTTCTTTTGTGGATTATTTTCTCACTTATAACATATGTCATGGAATACATGCATGTAGATATTATCTACTTTATTAAACCCTCATTTATTTCTATATATGTTCATGGGAATTTTCCGTATATGTAATTATGCTAATTATTTACCACAGATCACTTGTCCGTATTTTTGTTGCATCACAGATTAACTTGACTGTGTGTTATAGGCATTGGAATTAGTTCTCATGAGTTAAAGTATCACCTATAACTTTCCTACATGTTATACCTTTCATAGACCATTTGCCTAATGCTACATTCCTCATAGCCTACATGCTTTGTATAATTATTCATGTGTTAGTCTAGTTATTCATGCTCTAGTCCACTTGCTCAATGTGATTTGTGTTTCATAGTTCACTTTCTTATCATGTTCATTCTTGTAGCCCACTTGTTTATGTATTATATAAATTGTCATAACCTAGTCCTCTGGATTATGTGCTCATCTAGCCTAAAATTTTATTTCACTTGCTCACATACTATAAGTTTTTCAATTCACCTGCCTATATGTTACAAGTCTCATAGTTCATTTTATCACATTTTTAATGGTTCATATGCTCATTTGCTACATGTATTAATATTTTTCTTTTACATAAATCCCATATTTCTAAAACTTAATTGTCTATATGTCACAAGCTTATTAGGTTCATATATTTGTATGTTAAGTGCTCTGCGTGTGTGTCATAGATTCAATGCAACTTATCTACATATTATATTCCCCTCTATGATTATTGATATGAGTATTAACGTAGTTGGATAAAGCTTTCTCATATTAGGATATAATAAGAATGGTGTCTAGAACAGGATAGGCATATGAATGAATTCCAGTATGAAACTTACTCATAGGTGGGTAGCTTAGTCTAATAACCTATTCTAAGGGGCGACACAAAATATTAGTTTTATGTTGACAACTATTGCTCTTAAGCGATTCTCCTATGAGATAAAATGTGGAATGAAAGAAAAGTTGAGCCCAATATGTTAGACTAAGAATCCTATGATTCCATGTGTCCATTTTACAAAAATTTATGGGAGATCCATTCTTCATTGTGCTCCCTTAACTATAGTAAATGATCCCACCTATCATGTAAACAAGTCCCCACAACCATTCTTAATTGCTAAGGCAGGAAGTTAGGGACAAAAGGTTTACCTCCATTGAAGTATTGCGAAAGAACTAGGATATAGAATAAGCCACTTGGAAATAGAAGATGGTAGAAATTCTAAATCCCTTCCTCATTCCAAGCATCAATGAGAGGATATTAGATCATGTACTCCCCTATATCATGTAAACAAGTCCCCACAGCCATTCTTAATTGCTAAGGCAGGAAGTTAGGGACAAAAGTTTTACCTCCATTGAAGTATTGTGGAAGAACTAGGAAATATAATAAGCCACTTGGAAATAGAAGATGGTAGAAATTCTAAATCCCCTCCTCATTCCAAGCATCAATGAGAGGATGTTAGATCATGTGCTCCCCTATATGATCCTAAGTTCTACTAGCATTTGTTCATTTGATATGTCATTTACAAGTCGTGTGTTCATGTATATTAAATTTCATAATTCTATGTGTTCTACTTGTTTATACAGAAAATAAGGGAAATCACGCTATACTAAAATAGTTTTCATTAAGTTACAAGGTCAGGAGAGGGTTTTTTTACTTATCATATTCTCATTTCATGTGTTATATCTATTGATATACCATGTGAGTTTTGTATACATTATTTTAGTTAGCCCACAGATTTAGTGTAGTCTTATTTACAAAGGAAACTCTAGATAAAAAAAAAATTGGGGGGGAAATTCTAGGGTTAGTCAAGTCATTATCTATACCTTTCATTCAAGGATGAATGATCCAAAGGGGGGGATGATGTAACGCTCCGTACATCCCAAACATAGACCAAGTTAGCATAGATGAAAGTATTTAAACTCGAGATAGGTATTTGAGCTTAAAGTTAAAGGTAAGTGTTAAGTTAAGTGGAGGGATCAAGATTTTGGAAAAATTAAGAGAAAATAAGTGAGGTGCTTGTTTTACTTAATTAAGCTAGTAGGTGACTAGTAGGTGCATCACCTAGTTATACTATTGGACTGAATTGTGGCCTATATTATTGGACATATTAAAGGCCCAAATTAAGTAAAAGAAAAAGGGAAAGATGAGAAGCCCAACACCTAATCTATTTAAGGCCCAAATGTCCAGCCCAATACCTATTCTATTTAAGGTCCAATATGGTGTGATCCAATTAGAAATAAACCAAGTAGGTGCATCACCTACTTGGACTTTTTGAGCATCTTAAATATCCAAGTAGGTGCATCACCTACTTGGACTAATTTTGACCAATATGTGGCTGGAAATGAGTAAAAAAGAGGTGGTCAAGTGGAAGGATTTATAAGGTCCAATTAGTTCATTTTCTACTCATTCTTACTTGCAAAAAAATCAGATTATAATTAGCTCACACTCTCTTTTCTCTCAAGCCTAAAACAGCCGTCTCTTTTCTCTCCTAGGGTTCTTGAAGAAACCCTCCTTATTTCCAGCCAAGATAAGTGAAAATAACTATGGTTTATATAATTCTATCATGGGAAGTTATGGAAATCAAGTTATTGTTTTTTTTGAAGTATAGGACAACCCTTTTTACCAAGCTTGGCAGTCCACTTCTCTTTAATCTCCAAGATATTTTTCAATAGTATTTGGTTCAACTTGAAGGGAAACTTAGCATCTTGATGGAGTGCACTTTAAGAAAGCAAATTTCAGAAATAAAGGTAAGGTTACTGCCCCGATTTACCCCTCCTTTTGTATAGGCCTTGATGGAGGATTTTATATATGTTGTTATTAAGAACTCACGGGACGGTGATTGAAATCCTTGAGTTCAATATCTTATATTGTGTTGAAGGATTTTGGGACTGTTTAGGTGATGTCTATAGGTGTTGTTGTTGGAGGCAGTGGGTAACCTTATGGAATGGTGAAGTGGAGTTGTATTAAAGTATAGAAGGAGGGTGTGGTGATACGCCAAGTGTTTGAGGGGCTGAATAGTCTTACTGCCCGTCAAGTGTTTAGCTACTGTTTTACAAGGGTTACATTGTGATTAGTTTCTAATATTAGCTCCATTATGTGCTTATATTGTAGATTAACACCTTAAAGGAAAGAAGGCTAATTCATTGTAATAATCAGGTTGCACAACAAGGTATGTAAGGCTATTCTAGTTTATATTCTTTGGCATGGTGTCATATACTCGTGTACCAATAAAGTGAGTTTCGTAGATGATCTTTCATGTTAAAAGATATATTGTGATGGTGTACCAACCCCACTATAGTTAATCGACCTTTTATTTACTGCCCATGGTCTAAAAGTGTGTCAAAGTGTCACATGTTTCTATTATATGAGTCAATAAGATCCAAGATTATACAAGTTAAAGAGTGTCACATGCTGGATTACAATCTGTCCAAAATTGCTTTAATTGATTGTATACTTCTTTTGGCTACACTTGTTCTTTTTTCGAATATCATTTCCATCGTGTTTGGGCATAAGGTGACCTTATAGAGTCTTTACCTATTTAGTATATAGTTTATATGTCCTTATGTAGGATATATATTTGTTCCTAATTAGATGCGCACGTGCTTCAATAGTACCCATTCTCAGGTATCCTTCTATTTGTTAATAACCTAGTAAGTATTTATTGTACAGTCCAAACCTCTTTGGTTAAGGAGTTACGTATCTCAACTTGGTATGCACATATTCCCCCATTTGAAACGTCTAAATTTCTACTACACTTGAATCTGCCCCAATTGCTATATGCTAGGTAAGATCACTAGAATCTGCCACAACCTATATATGCTATGTAATGTCACTTGCTTACTAGTTATACACCTTACTAGCTTATTTGTTTACAGGTCATCATCTCCTCACTTGTCACATGCCTTCTTGGCTTATTAGTGAATATGTTTTATGCCTAGTGAGGCTCATGGAGCCATATAAGTTCTAAAGTATTACCCTTATTTCCTATATCATTGTTCTTGTCTCGATCGCATGCCTTCTTCTATTGGTTCATAGCTCTAAATGTAACATCCCATATTTTGCTTGTAAGACTTGTTCTAATTATATGGAACCTTTTATAGCCTTGTGGTATAGTAACAGATGAGATTGTTATGCAAGTGTTAATGGTGTTATAGATGTTGCCCGTGTAGTTTTATGTGATGCGACCAAGTTAAAGTCGATACAACTATTTAAACTTGGGATCTTAAGCTAGTATTTGGATCTGAAGTTTAAAGTGACCAAGTGTGTATAAGTTGAAGGTTAGATTAAGGGAATTAGGAGCTGAAAATTGAACAAAATATTGAGGTGCTTGCTGGACTTAATTAAGCTAGTAGGTGAGTCACCTGAGCTATTTGGATCAAATTAAAGGACATATTGCTATGGACCAGATTTGGGCAATGTAATGTACTCATTTGGGCCCAAATTAAATAGAAGAGGGAGAAAATGGGTATATGGCCCAACACACACAATCTGCCAAGGCCCAAATATAATTGAGCCCAACAAGAAATTAAGCAAGTAGGTGCATCACCTACTTTGAAGTTTCAGCAGCTTAGACCCTTAAGTAGATGCATCACCTACTTGGACTAATTTGTGGCTGAAAATGAGGTCAATAAGAAAGGTTCTATAGGGCCCAATATAAGCTCAATATTGCTGGCAATTCTATTCATTTTAAACACAATTTCACCCTTTTAAACTTCAGTTTTCTCTCTTTCTTAACAAAGGTTAAGAACAGCAACCCTAAAACTCCTTTTAGGGTTCTTGAAGAAACCCTCACTTTTGCAGCCCAAGGTAAGTGAAAACCCTTTAGTTTTTGTTTAATTATCTCATGGAAGATTATGAAAAGATGTTATAAGTGCTTAATTATAAATATATGGCAGAATATAGAACAAGCAATCTGCTCACTTTTCTTTGATATTAAAGAACTTCTCTTTTCTTCTTTGGTTTAAAGTGTGAAGGAAAGTTCAAGTTCTTGAAGAGTTCAATTAAAGGAATAAGTTGCAGAATTGAGGTAAGTTGACTGCTCCATTTTGTTCTCCTTGTATATGAATTTGAAAGAGAGTTATGGATGTGTTGTTATTGAGAACTCAAGAAATGATGAGTTCAATAATGGACTGCTACAATAAGAGTGATTTGGGACTGTTTTGTAGACTGTTTTGTATGTTCATATTATGGGATGCCATGTTGATGTTGGATAAGGGTGTGATTAGTTTGTAATGAAATATAGAAGAAAGGTGTGGTGGTACACCACCAAACTAATTGTTGCCCTTGTTTACTGCCCAATGTGTTTTTGTGTGTTGTTTGGAGGGTGTAATGAAGCTGAGGTGGTTCCGGTGATCTTATAAAGACATGTATGGTATGTGGGTGTAATTAGAGGAGAAAAGAGTTAAGATAACGCCCTTGATTGACAGATTACGTGTTTACTGCCCGGTTACTGTTTTGGTGAAGTTAAGTAGCCTATATGTGTTGGTTGGTTGCTAATACTAGTTTACCATATATAAGTAGTTTACCATATCCTTCCCGATAAGTTTCGGAGCTATATATAACCAGGTATGTAAGGCATACTCTATTTTGTACTCTTTGGCATGAAATCGAACATTTGTTCCACCAAGTAAATTTCCAAGGTTGTCCTGTAACAAGTGACACATAATAGCAACGTATTATATACCATGAAGCCAACGACCTTGTTCCCACTCTTTAACATATCAAAACACCTCAATACGTGTTTATTATTAATCCTACACATCTAACTTCATTTGAAAATTTCAGAAGTTCTCCATTTACTCAATTAAGACCCATGTGTTATTTTAAGCTCCTAAACACTTCATTGGTGTGCCAGCAGCTCTCTACCTCATTTTTGTTGCATTAAGTACCTATTTACATGTCTCTTAGTGGCAGGTTATTATTTCAAGGTACCATAATGTTATGACAACCAAAGTAACAATCTCAAAGGCTAAATAAACTAATGTAAATCTGTAAAACAAGTGGCAGCTCAGAGGCATAAGCCTAGTCCAATCTCGATACCTTTATATGTGAGTGGCAGCTCAGGGGCATAAGCCTAGCATGGGCTGATCCCAATCTTTATATGTAGATGGTAGCTCAGGGGCGTAAGCCTAGCATGGGCCGATCCTAATTTATCTATTTACCACTGATCAGCTGGTCATTTGTATTATATATGGCTTACAAAGATTATGAAGTAAGAAAGGTAAAAATGAAGAAAGGAACGTAATGTATGTAGTCCCACAAGTATATATAAAGGTGGTCTACTAGTACTACTTATATCTGATTTCTATTGAGTTTTTGAATTATGTGTTGTTACCTTTAGCCTTTCATACTCAGTACATATTTTGGTACTGACGTCCCTAACGGGGGACCTGTATTTCATGCTGCACAGGTACTTCAGTTAATACACCTCATTAGTAGGAGCACAGCTATTCGGTGACTATTGGTGAGATCCAAGTTGATTCGGGGCTTTCCGAGTCTGTTCCATATATTTTGGTATTGTGCAGAAGGTTAAGAGTAGGGTGGGGGTTTGTCCCAACCCTAACTAAGTATATGTTTCTTTTAGAGGCTTTGTAGACTAAGGCAAAGTTATGGTAGTTGATACACTACTAACTTGGAGCGTATCAAATCTGCCACAAAATCAGTCCAAACACACTACAATTCCGAGAGCTTGAAGATAACAACTCTAATATGTGAAGACAACAACAATCACAAAATTTTGAAGGAATACCAACACCAAAACAGTAGCTACACAAGGAGAACAAGAAGATAACAATAACATTAAACAATGGTTCAACAACACAAGATGATAGATTACAAAGAGTACAATGTTAACAACAAGACCAACAAATGGTAGTAACTATAGTGAATCGAAAATCAGCCCCACACGGCTTCACTAAGTTACTACAAAGTTTCAAGAGTACAAAATGAAAGATAGTAACTTGACACAAAGATATCTTAGAATCTATGAACCCTAACTTGAAGATAGGACCCTAAGACCAAAAGATTTCAGTACCAAGTTCTTACTTAGACCAAGAGGAACTCATGAACCTCAAGATCTCAAGTTTCTAGCCAAGAAACAACACAAGTGTAACTACACTTGTTGGACAGATTTCAGGTTCTACTCTCAAGAACAAGAGAGAGAGAAATATTCAATGTTACAAATCTTGTTGTTGTGAAATATGAAGAATGAACTAAGTGCTGAAAATAACCCTAATAGCATCTATTTATATTACACACAAAATGAAGGACAAATGACCTTCCTACCCTTCAGTCATGGGGTGCCCTTAGAGTGTAATTTATTACACTTCAAGGCTCATTTTCACACTTAAAAACATTGAAGCTCTTTGGCGGATCAAGTACCAACTCACACGCAGCCATTTGCATGAACATGGCTTGTAGTTTTTGTAACTCCCGAGCTTGGCTTCGTGTGAATGGTCGATAACGTATTGGACAGCTTTGTACACCCGTATCAGTAGTGTTTGTCTATCATAATCCTCTTTCTTAGTCCATCTACATTGGGCACGCACAATCTATTTTGGCACCGAAGTACTCCTTCTTGCGTAAGCTCAACTGCTTTCTTCATACCACATTGCACATTTTCCTTATGCTTTAATAGAATGGGATCTGCATATTGCTTCTCTTTTACTTCAGCTACTAGGGAAGATTATGCAGCATTATAAACAATAAGCCCTTCATCTGGAGTTTCAAGAAGGCGACCTCCAAAATTGGCTACTTGGTACAAATCTTTAGTCATCCCTTGTCTTTCTATAGATGGTGCCATATTCTTCCAACTTAATGCATCTTCCACCACATTTTCTTTCCTCGGATGATACAAGATATCAACGTCATAGTCTTTTAATAATTCAAGCCATCTTCGCTGCCTTAAATTTAGGTCCTTCTGATTAAAGTGCAAACTCTTGTGGTCAGTGTATATGTCAACATGAATCTCGTACAGGTAGTGACACCATATCTTTAAGGAAAATATAACCGCTGCTAGCTCTAGATCATGTGTTGGATAATTTTTCTCATGTGGCCGCAATTGTCTCGAGGCATATGCTATGACTTTACCATGCTGCATCAATACACACCCTAAGCTAATTCTTGAAGCATCACAATACACTGCATACCCCTTTGTGCCTTCTGGAAGCACCAATACGGGTGTAGAATTCAACTTATTCTTCAGATCTTGAAAACTTCTTTCACATGCATCATTACATTGGAACTTAGATGCTTTATGTGTTAGCTTTGTTAAAGGTGCAGAAATTGAGGAAAATCCTTCAACAAACCTTCTACAATAACCTGCCAACCCAAGGAAACTACGAACCTCCGTAGGCGCTATAGGTCTTGGCCAATTCTTCACGTTTCTATCTTTTGAGTATCAACCTTTATTTCTTCATCAGATAAAATATGACCCGAGAATGCCACAGATTTTAATCAAAGCTCACATTTAGAGAACTTTACAATTAGCGTACGATCACGAAGAATCTGCAACACCTGTTGTAAGTGATTAGCATGGTGATACGAAATCAAACCAACAACACCAAGAGCTTCAAGTAGGCTCGGATTTCAGTCCAACAACACAAGAACAACAAGTTTAAGTTTCGGTTTTTCAGTCCAACAACACAAGAACAACAAGTTTAAGTTTCGGTTTTTCAGTCCAACAACACAAGAACAACAAGATAGATAACAATGCTAGTGAATCGAAAAGAGCCCCACACGGCTTCACTAGACTTTAAGATAACAAAATCAACAACAAGATAAAGAAAGATAGATAACATGACATATAACATTCAAGAAACTAAGAACCCTACATCAAGAGAGGACCCCAAGTCTAATGAATATAAACACCAAGTTCTTATGAGGACCAAGAGGCACTCAACGACCTCAAAACCCTTGTTTCTAGCCAAAGAGAAAACACAAGTATCCCTCTACTTATGAGATAATAGGGACGGCTTCTAAGAGTGGAAGAGAGATGAAATGTTTAGTGTTTTTAGGTTACAAAATCAGCATTCAAAAACTAAGGAATAACTCTCCAACATGTTCTATTTATACTACAAACAAAAGGGGTAAAATGACCCATACGCCCTTGCTTCTTGTGCCAACCTTGAAGAGTAGTTTATTACACATTAAGACCTCTCTTCACACATAAAAACGTTTAGGTCCTTGGTTGGTTCAATCACCAACTCACACACGGCCATTTGCATGAACAAAGCTTGGAGTTCTTGTAATTCCCGAGCTTGGCTTCGTGTGAAAGGCCGTGTACCTGTGGAGGCTGCCCCAACCGTATCATCCTCTCCATCTTGAGAGGAATTTGACCTCAAATTCAGCATTTGGTCATCTTCAACCGCATCCACGAGGGAGAGATCACCAACGTTGAAAGTGTTGTGCACTTGATATTCCGGTGGAAGGTCAATCTTGTAGGCGTTGTCATTGATTCTCTCAAGTACTTGGAAAGGACCATCACCCCTTGGCAGCAATTTGGACTTCCTTTGAGCTGGAAACCGATCCTTTCGAAGATGCACCCACACCCAATCTCCGGGTTCAAGCACAAGCCTTCTTCTCTCTTTGTTTACCCTTTTTGAAACCTCTTGGTTCTTCTTTTCAAGCTTGATCCGCACCGTCTCATGCATTTTCTTCATTGCCTCGGCTCTTTTATTTCCATCTAAGCTGGTCATGAGATCACTAGACAAAGGAGTGAGATCTAAAGGGGTAAGGGGATTCAGGCCGTAAACACATTCAAAGGGAGTTATTCCGTGCTCGAATGTATTACCCGATTGTATGCAAATTCCACCAAGGGTAGGTGATCTTCCCATGAAGTCAGTTTACCTTTAACCATAGAACGTAGCATAGACCCTAAGGTTCTATTTACTACCTCCGTTTGGCCATCGGTTTGTGGGTGGCAAGATGTGGAGAAAAGTAACTTCATTCCAAGCCTACCCCACATGGACTTCCAAAAGAGACTTAGGAACTTGGAGTCCCTATCGCTCACAATAGTCCTCGGTACCCCGTGAAGCTTTACAACATGTTCAACAAATAATGAAGCTACACTACGAGCATCCTCGGTTTTAGCACATGGAATAAAATGAGCCATTTTAGAGAATCTATCAACAATAACAAAAATGCTATCTCGGCCCTTTCTAGTCCTTGGCAGCCCCAAAACAAAATCCATCGAAATGTCCAACCAAGATCTAAGGGGAGTAGGGAGTGGGGTGTATAATCCTTGAGGTAGGAGATGAGATTTCGCACTCCGGCAGGCCACGCATTGACTACAAATTTTAGTGACGTCTTTGCGCATTTTGGGCCAATAGAAGTTCTCCTCTAAGATTCCGAAGGTCTTGTCTACCTCAAAGTGCCCCATGAGGCCTCCGTCATGGGCCTCCCTCACAAATAATTCCCTCCAAGAACTAGAAGGAACACACAACCTCCTCCCTTTGAACAAATACCCATCGAACCGAGAGTAGGAGGAATGGTCATTCTCCTTAAGCCAACGGTCCCTTCCCCACTCTTCACATTCCCTAAAAATAGGAGCAAAGGTAGGATCCTCGGGATACAACAACCGCAAGCTCTCAAAACCCATCAATTTCGAAGACAAGGTAGCAACAAGCACATGCTTCCTAGACAAGGCATCGGCAACAACATTTTCCTTTCCCCTTTTGTAATGAATTACATAAGGGAAAGTCTCGATGAACTCAATCCACTTAGCATGACGCCTATTCAACTTGTCTTGGCTCTTAAGGTGTTTCAACGACTCATGATCCGTTCGTATCACAAACTCCTTAGGCCACAAATAATGTTGCCAATTTCCCAAAGCTCTAACAAGGGCGTACAACTCCAAATCATAAGTTGAGTAATTAAGAGTTGCCCCTTTGAGCTTTTCACTGAAATAAGCAACGGGCTTACCTTCTTGCATCAAAACTGATACGGGAAATACAAGGGAAGCACGAAACAACCACCAAATCAGTCCACTAATCTTAAGGATTCGAGGACCAAGATGGAGACCTCACTCGGATTCGCTACCAACAACAAGAATACAAGATACAAGAGTATATTTTAACACCAAATGATACAAGATCAAACCAACAACACCAAGAGCTACAAGTAGATTCGGATTTCAGTCCAACAACACAAGAATAACAAGTTCCATTTTTCAGTTTTCAGCACACAACAAGAGAGCAAATAGATGAACAAGAATGCTAGTGAATCGAAAGTAGCCCCACACGGCTTCACTAGTCTTTAAAGATAACAAAATTAACAACAACAACAACAACAAGATAAAGAAAAGATAGATAACTTGACATATAACATTCAAGATACTAAGAACCCTAACATCAAGAGAGGACCCTAAGTCTAGAGAATGTAAACACCAAGTTCTTACAAGGACCAAGAGGCACTCAAAGACCCCAAAACCCTTGTTTCTAGCCAAAGATACAACACAAGTATTCCTCTACTTGTGAGATGTTGGAGGCGGCTCCAAGAGTGGAAGAGAGAGAGAAATTGTTGTGATATTTTAGGTTACAAAATCAGATTTCAAAAACCATCTAATAACTCTCTCACATCTTCTATTTATACTACAAAAGGAAAGGGGTAAAATGACTCATCCGCCCTTGCTTCTTGTGCCAACCTTGGAGAGTAGTTTACTACACATTAGGACCCCTCTTCACACATAAAAACGTTTAAGTCCTTGGTTGGTTCAATCACCAACTCACACACGGCCATTTGCATGAACAAAGCTTGGAGTTTTTGTAATTCCCGAGCTTGGCTTCGTGTGAAAGGCCGTGTGGCTGTCCTAACCGTATCATCCTCTCCATCTTGAGAGGAATTTGGCCTCAAATTCAGCATTTGGTCATCTTCAACCGCATCCACGAGGGAGAGATCACCAACGTTGAAAGTGTTGTGCACTTGATATTCCGGTGGAAGGTCAATCTTGTAGGCGTTGTCATTGATCCTCTCAAGTACTTGGAAAGGACCATCACCCCTTGGCAGCAATTTGGACTTCCTATGAGCTGGAAACCGGTCTTTTCGAAGATGCACCCACACCCAATCTCCGGGTTCAAGCACAAGCCTTCTTCTCCCTTTGTTTGCCCTTTTGGCAATCTCTTGATTCTTCTTTTCAAGCTTGATCCGCACCGTCTCATGCATTTTCTTCACTGCCTCGGCTCTTTTGCTTCCATCTAAGCTGGTCATGAGATCACTAGACAAAGGAGTGAGATCTAAAGGGGTAAGGGGATTCAGGCCGTAAACACATTCAAAGGGAGTCATTCCCGTGCTCGAATGTATTACCCGGTTGTAGGCAAATTCCACTAAGGGTAGGTGATCTTCCCATGAAGTCAGTTTACCTTTAACCATAGAACGTAGCATAGACCCTAAGGTTCTATTTACTACCTCCGTTTGGCCATCGGTTTGTGGGTGGCAAGACGTGGAGAAAAGTAACTTCGTTCCAAGCCTACCCCACATGGACTTCCAAAAGAGACTTAGGAACTTGGAGTCCCTATCGCTCACAATAGTCCTCGGTACCCCGTGAAGCTTGACAACATGTTCAACAAATAATGAAGCTACACTACTAGCATCCTCGGTTTTAGTACATGGAATAAAATGAGCCATTTTAGAGAATCTATCAACAATAACAAAAATGCTATCTCGGCCCTTTCTAGTCCTTGGCATCCCCAAAACAAAATCCATCGAGATGTCCAACCAAGGCCTAAGGGGAGTAGGGAGTGGGGTGTATAATCCTTGGGGTAAGAGACGAGATTTCGCACTCCGGCAGGCCACGCATTGACTACAAATTTTAGTGACGTCTTTGCGCATTTTGGGCCAATAGAAGTTCTCCTCTAAGATTCCGAGGGTCTTGTCTATCCCAAAGTGACCCATGAGGCCTCCGTCATGGGCCTCCCTTACAAATAATTCCCTCCAAGAACTAGAAGGAACACACAACCTCCTCCCTTTGAACAAATACCCATCGAACCGAGAGTAGGAGGAATGGTTATTCTCCTTGAGCCAACGGTCCCTTCCCCACTCTTCGCATTCCCTAAAAATAGGAGCAAAGGTAGGATCCTCGGGATACAACAACCGCAAGCTCTCAAAACCCATCAATTTCGAAGACAAGGTAGCAACAAGCACATGCTTCCTAGACAAGGCATCGGCAACAACATTTTCCTTTCCCCTTTTGTAATGAATTACATAAGGGAAAGTCTCGATGAACTCAATCCACTTAGCATGACGCCTATTCAACTTGTCTTGGCTCTTAAGGTGTTTCAACGACTCATGATCCGTTCGTATCACAAACTCCTTAGGCCACAAATAATGTTGCCAATTTCCCAAAGCTCTAACAAGGGCGTACAACTCCAAATCATAAGTTGAGTAATTAAGAGTTGCCCCTTTGAGCTTTTCACTGAAATAAGCAACGGGCTTACCTTCTTGCATCAAAACAGCCCCGATACCAACTTTACTAGCATCACACTCTATTTCAAACATCTTATCAAAATCGGGCAATTGCAATAAAGGCGCCGAGATGAGCGTAGCTTTCAAGGCCTCAAAAGCCCTAGCTTGCTCATCACCCCATTTAAAGGGTCCGTCCTTTCTAATTACCTCGGTCAAGGGGGCTGCTATGGAACTAAATCCTTTGACAAACCTCCTATAAAAGCTTGCCAACCCGTGGAAACTTCGGATTTCTCCAATAGTTTTAGGGGTCGGCCAACTTCGGATAGAGTCTATCTTGGAATCGTCCACTTCCACACCCCGTGAGCTCACGACAAAACCCAAGAATATAACTTTATCAACACCAAAAGAACACTTCTCCATGTTGGCATACAGCTTCTCCTTTCGGAGCACATCAAACACACATCTCAAATGCATTACATGATCATTAATAGATTTACTATACACCAACACATCATCAAAGTAAACCACCACAAACTTTCCAATATAAGGCTTCATTACATGATTCATTAGCCTCATAAATGTGCTAGGAGCATTGGTAAGGCCGAAGGGCATGACCAGCCACTCATATAGACCGAATTTGGTCTTGAATGCGGTCTTCCACTCATCACCGGGTTGCATGCGAATTTGGTGATAGCCGCTCCTAAGGTCCACTTTAGAAAACAAACAAGATCCGTGGAGCTCATCTAACATATCATCTAGTCTAGGAATTGGATGACGATACCTTATAGTGATTTTGTTGATGGCTCTACAATCGACGCACATGCGCCAAGTTCCGTCCTTCTTTGGTACCAAAAGCACCGGAACAGCACACGGACTCATGCTTTCCTTGATGTATCCCTTGTTGAGAAGCTCCTCAACTTGTCTCTCAAGCTCCTTAGTGTCCATGGGATTGCTCCTATAGGCCGGTTTGTTTGGAAGTTGTGAACCCGGCACCAAATCAATTTGGTGCTCAATTCCCCGAAGTGGGGGCAATCCTTGCGGAAGTTCTTGAGGAAATACATCTTCATACTCCTGCAACGCACAAGAAATCAAAGGGGAAATGGAAGAATTAGTGGGGTTAGTATTAAAACAATGGGCCAACAGTAACATCGGCTTGTTTTCATCATGGTCCACGAAGAGTTCTTTCCTCCTAGCCAACATCACTACGTTTTCCATCTCCTTTGTGGTTGGGACAGATTCGGATGGCCCTACTTCCTTACCTACGGCATCCCCCCCCTTTTCTCCTTTCCCGGTTTCCTTTCCCTTTCCTTTTAACTCTCTCATCTTTTGATGCCACTCATGTACTTGGGAGGGTGAAAGAGGGTGAAGTGTGACCTTTCGGCCATCCTTCTCAAGCGTATACCGGTTGGACCTCCCATCGTGTTTAGTAGACCTATCATATTGCCATGGTCTACCTAACAACAAGTGACATGCTTGCATTGGGATCACGTCACAAAGCACTTCATCGTGGTAGTTTCCTACCTTAAACCGAATCACACATTGCCTTGCGACCCTTAATTCACCACAATCGTTCAACCATTGTAGCTTGTAAGGACTAGTGTGTGGTGTAGTTGGCAGCTTCAAGAAATTTACCATAGCTTGGCTTGCAACATTCGTACAACTACCACTATCAATCACCAAGGTGCACACACTCCCCTTTACAAGACACTTAGTATGGAATAGATTTTCCCTTTGACTCGGGTCACCTATCGCCTTACTAATCATGACACGTCTAACCACAAAGTTAGGAACCACACACTCCCCTTCTTGTGGATAGGCATCTTCACTACCATCTAATTCATCATCATTCGGCCCATTTTCAGCTTCCTCTCCATCTTGAGGCTCGGCCTCATCCTCCCCCCTTTCGGAAACCACCTCCTCACCAAGGTAGTACACTTTCCCTTCTCGTAGGATCACATTGCGCCGGTTCGGACATTCATTGGCCTTATGCCCCCAACCTTGGCACTTGAAGCATTGGAATCCCTTTGGGTTGGGATATTTGTGAGCCTCCGGTTTCGGAGGGAATTTAGGGACTGTTTTGGACTCGTAGTGGACTGTTTTGGACTCGGGCAGCTTCGTAGGGGCGGGTTGGTCCTTGTTTTTGGGCCAACCCGAGGGAGCTTGTACCCTTGCCTTGAAGGATGATCTCTCCTTAAGTTCCCTTTCAATCTCTAGGGCCGCTTGGAATATACCGTCGATGGTTTCAAACCGATGAAGGGTCAAATGTGTGGAAATCTCTTTGTTCAACCCACACTTGAACCGGATGATGTCATGACTGATTTGCTCCCCACGATGATCAAGTTTCAACATGAGTTGTTGGAACTCGTCAAAATAGGCCATCACACTCTTGCCCCCTTGCCGCAAGCCATATAACCTAGCAAGCAACTCATGACGATATCTCTCGGGAAGGTATCGTTGTCTCATCAAATACCTCAACCGAAACCAAGGTGGTGGCTGCCCATCGACTAATTCATTACCAAATCGTTTAACATACTCCCACCAAGTGTTAGCATAGCCCTCGAGGTGAGCTATAGCGTAGCAACTCTTCTTTTCGTCCGAGATGTCATTAACTTGGAAAACTTTGTCACAAGCCGATTCCCAAGTTAAGTAGGCCTCGGGATCACTTTCACCCTTAAAGATGGGTAGGCTCAACTTGATGGTGTTGATGCCTACGTCTCTCTCTTGGTGTCGGTTTCCCCTATCTCCATACCCCCGATATCTCCTAGGTTCTCCTCGACCCCCTCTTAACTCCTCCTCCCTCATATAAGCATCATCAAAGGCTCCATCTCCTTCATACTCCCCTCTACCGTATCCTTCAAAGTGGGCTGGTCGGCCTTGGCCGTTTTGAGTCGGAGGATTTGGAATTTGCGGTCTTTGGGTTAATGGAGCTTGGAATGGAAGGTTCGGATTTAGTGGAGGTACTTGTCGTCCAAATCCCTCTTGTGGAATTGGAGGGGCTTGGAAATGTAGTGGTCTAGTGGAGTCTCGGTTTGGAGGAAAATAGGTAGTTTGACTTGCGGTATTTAGTGGAGCTTGGGGTGCATTTAGCATTTGGTGGACTGTTTCGGGGGTGATGGTTGCGGAGGAGGTCCTATCATGACCATTGGTAGATACGTGTAGAGGAGTAGAAGGACGAGAGTTCCTTTGACTCTCCACTTGTTCTAATCTCCCACTAATAGTCGACACTTCCCCCTTTATGGCTGCCAAGTCCCCTCTCACGGCCCCAAATTCAGAATTCAACCTTTCAAGTGTCCGGGTAACGGCCTCAAGAGTGACCCTCATAGAATCAAGGGCATTAGTATCCGCATTATGAGACGTAGCTCCTTCCATTGTCAAGATATTATCCGCTTTAGTTCACCACAAGTTCGTGTTCCACAAGTGTTGTATAATTGGCTAGTAACCGTGAAATTTTCAAGGTATGAGTGAGCTCTTATCCGGAATGGATTCTTGTTTGAAGACTCAAAGAATTCTTGCCGGACTAGAATCAAAAATCAGCAACTCATTCAAACGAATAAAAGCACTCAAATAATCGTTGACACGAACAAACGGTTCAAGGAACTAGTTGACAACCTAGTAGGAAGGTACTAGTTTGTTAATTAGTTCTAGGACCAATTAAGGGAAACCAAGGATCAACAATTTGCAACCAAAGAATATCCTAAGTTGAGCTTATAGTGACGTGGCAGCATGCAATGGTTCCACCCGTTCCTCTTATCTTTTTTTTTGTTTTTGTTTTGTGTTAATATTCACACAACTTGTTATAGTTTGCAAAATGTTTTGGTGGGAAAAATAAAATCTTGTAGTCTTTCAACCTTTTCAAACTCAAGAAAGTGGTGTTTGGTTGACCAATCCCACAAAACAAGGCTCCTTGAATTAGGGAAAAAGTGATTGACAAGACTAGAGGGTGAGGGGTGCAAGTCTTTCACAACAACTTTATAACTTGTCTTACAACTTGAGCACACAACAAGATGAACAAGATGAACAAGTTCAAAAAAATGAACACCTCAACAAACTTCATCAACTTCTTTAGCACATAACACATAACCACCGATTTTTCTTTTGCTCATCAACAACATACAACCTTCGGCCACTTCAAGTCACTACTCAATGTTCAAGTTTTCAAGCTCAACTTTCGGATCTAGACACCTTAGTGTTGGTGAGAAAGAAACCAACACTAGAAACTCACTAAACAAGCAAAATAACGCCTAGGTCTAGACATGCAACATCATTCTCGGTTTTCAACCTTTAATGGACAGATTTTTCAGAACTTCCCTTTGGTATTGCTTGTTTAGACCGTGAACTAGCCCAAGATGGGTTATGTTGGAACACAACCGGTCTTGCTTTGATACCAAATGATACAAGATCAAACCAACAACACCAAGAGCTACAAGTAGATTCGGATTTCAGTCCAACAACACAAGAATAACAAGTTCCATTTTTCAGTTTTCAGCACACAACAAGAGAGCAAATAGATGAACAAGAATGCTAGTGAATCGAAAGTAGCCCCACACGGCTTCACTAGTCTTTAAAGATAACAAAATTAACAACAACAACAACAACAAGATAAAGAAAAGATAGATAACTTGACATATAACATTCAAGATACTAAGAACCCTAACATCAAGAGAGGACCCTAAGTCTAGAGAATGTAAACACCAAGTTCTTACAAGGACCAAGAGGCACTCAAAGACCCCAAAACCCTTGTTTCTAGCCAAAGATACAACACAAGTATTCCTCTACTTGTGAGATGTTGGAGGCGGCTCCAAGAGTGGAAGAGAGAGAGAAATTGTTGTGATATTTTAGGTTACAAAATCAGATTTCAAAAACCATCTAATAACTCTCTCACATCTTCTATTTATACTACAAAAGGAAAGGGGTAAAATGACTCATCCGCCCTTGCTTCTTGTGCCAACCTTGGAGAGTAGTTTACTACACATTAGGACCCCTCTTCACACATAAAAACGTTTAAGTCCTTGGTTGGTTCAATCACCAACTCACACACGGCCATTTGCATGAACAAAGCTTGGAGTTTTTGTAATTCCCGAGCTTGGCTTCGTGTGAAAGGCCGTGTGGCTGTCCTAACCGTATCACCAAAACAGTGACAAAACGTGATGAACAAGATGAACAACAATAATACAAGTTTCGGATTCAACGAAGACCCCAAAACAGTCCACTACACAACACATACACGATTTGCAAGAAAATAAAGATAGATAGTGAGACCAAGATTATTACAAGATTAAGAACCAAGTGTATTTCAACACTAACCCCTAATGAATGTAACAATCAAAACCACACTCTTACGGTGACCACCAAGGGAATGAACTCGCCTCAAGATCTACCGTTTCCAAGCAAAGATCAATATTGGCTTTTCCAAGCCCTATGCTAAGGGTGACTTTTCCAAGTCCTACAACTAATGGTGTTACACTCTCAAAGAGAGAAAAATATGTCTTTCAATTCTTCATCATTCAAAAACTAGTGAAAATAAGACTAAGGGGGCCTATTTATAATACATTGCAAATGAAGATAACAAGACCACTTTGCCCTTAATGAGAGGGGCGGCCATGGTGTGTAAATACACCATGTGTAATGTCCAAAATACCCTTAATTAAGGTCCAAAACCGTGAGTCCTCAACCTTAAATTCTCCAAGCAATCTTCCACACGCGAGATTGCTTTAAGTTAGGCTCAAAACGGGTCCTCCATGCATGTTCTTGTTTTCTCGAGGTGACCAAGTCTTGAGTCTCTATGTGTTGGCCTCCAAAAATGTCATCAAAAGATAAGATGGCCATTTGTCCCGTATCATCCTCCCCTTCTTGAAAAGGATTCGACCTCGAATCCAAACCTTGCAAAACCGAAAAGAGGACCAACAAATGCAAACTCCTCATGGCATGAGGGTTAGGGTTAGCATAACAAATCATCTCAACATGCCAAGGTTGCACATATTTGCAATATAACCAAGAATCCTTTGAAAGGAATATTAAAAACTTAATAAAAGATGTACAAAAGATTTGGTTATAGGATACATCAAGAGTGCCACTTTGCTTGTCATGTAGACCAAGCAGCAAGTTTGGTGCACCAACATCACCATTTCTAAATTTGGCACCGGGGTCAAATGGGAAAAGTGGCCATAGACATGGGTCTCGACAACACTTCCCTTTCCCGAGATCTACACCTAAACTAAATGACATACTCTCTACAATAACATACATATCATCCAAATCAAATAGAGAGTAGAGAAAGGTGTCACTCAAATCGACTTCTACTAAGGTGCTCTCATGTGTGTACTCACTACTAGTTTCCCAATAATCACCATGAGTACTCTCAACAATGAAATCACACAAAGTAGAAGAAGAAGTAGCTTCCGCAACTACACATTCCTTACCCTTAAGAGTACTCTCATCTTCCAAGAAGAGATTTCCCTCTTTAGGATGAATGTTGTCACACCATAGTGGGTTAGCATATAGGCTATAGCTTCCAAGGCAAGCTATACCGTCATTTTCACCACTAGGTTCATTAGGAGTGTTTAAATCATCTTCAAACAAGACATTATTCCTAAAAAGAGTGTGATCTACCTCACGGACAGATTTGAAACAAGAAAGTTCCTCACTCTCTAAATGATCAATATCAAGTTTCAAGGATGTTTCAAACACAATATTACCCCAAGAAGAGCTCTCGGGTTCATTCTCACTTTGTTGACCAACATTTTCAAATATTTCACTCACTTGAGTCCTATTAAGCACATCACACACATACTCAAGTGGTGGGTAATTTTCACACATAAGTTGATCAACACAAATTTCAGAAGATAACGTACTTTCATTCAACATAATGGGTTCAACACTAGGTGGACATAAATCGATCTTACAAGAAGAGTCTATTCGGTCATCAATAGGATCAACTAGTGTATCCACACTCACAACATGTACATCATCATCAAGTGGCAAAGAAACAATACACTCACATATAGGCAAGCTACAACTCACACTCAATGGGCTACTAGCCACACAATTATCATTCACATGTACAAAAGTGTAAGAGTTTGCCATTTTACCTTGAAGTCCTTGAGTAGATTCTTCTTTGTCATGGTGTGAAGGTCCTCCAAAGGTTTGGGCAGCAACTTCCTTTTGGCATTGTTCTTCTTCGCTTGCCATGTTGGTACCTACACAAATGTCCTTAGAAATAGAAGGACAACCAATGTTAGTATAGTTTGGTGGTAATCCCCTCACTTCGCTCAACACAACCTCTCCTTTTTCCACTCTCGGATTACCACCTTTCACTCCCTTACTCCTCTCAATCTTTTGTCTCTCATAATAAGTTGAATTGGAGTAGGTAGGAACTTCTTTTTGCGGCCCGGGCAGAATGTACGTCTCAAGGAAATTTCCCCATCGGTCTCTTATAATATTAGGCCAATTTTGCATATTTGGAACTTTATGTTGTGCAAACCAATCGGCGCCCAAGCTCACATAACCATAGGTTATGGGAAAAACATCACACCACACCTCCTCATGGTAATTAAATTGGGAGAAGACAACTTTTACCCTCTCGGTAACCTTAAACCTGTCCAAGAAGTATGGAACAAGTAAAGGCTCGCAAAATAACCCCAAGTAATCAACCATGGATGGAACAATGTAGTTTCTATAGTACCTATCATTTAACACAACGAGGCAGCCCGGTATCCCACAAATGGTCACCTTTCCGGAGTGTACACTCCTTCTCGGATCAACATTGTAAAGCACATGAGTACCCCTCGGTTTTGGAGATGCATACTCTCTTCTTCTCATTGGAAAACCTACACTATTGCTAGTATAACCATTCACACTATATCGACCTTGATAAGAAGTACTACAAGGTGGAGAATATGAATCTTCACACTCCTCACGTGTACTCTCATCATAGCTCTCATAAGGTTTGCGAACGAAAGGGTTATACCTAACACCAAATCTAGGTTCGGAGTGGGGAGTGCGAGACTCCTCACATGTCCCAACTTCATCATAAGATCCATCACGAGGTCCTACATCATCTCCAAAGTCACCATAAGCACTAGGCACTTCATTCACCTCATTTTCTCCCTCAAAACAGTAACTTTCAAATCTGCCTATGTTTTGATCATGACTATTTTCATAGCCTCCGCAATCTCCCTCAACTTTGTAGCCATAAAAACCCTCACTACAATCATAGTCTCCCATATTGTATTCACAATAATCCCCGGCTATCGAAGTCATGTTCCCCTTATATCACCCTTTAAACCTACAAAATGAACAAACAAGATTAGTAGTAAAAACTTCTCACTAACACTCGTATTCACTCACCTTTGTGATTCTCACAATTGGAGCGGCAAATATTGAAAGGTTGTTTATACTCCGGTAGTCAATAGGATGTCAATTCTACTTGGTGGCCGGAATAGATTCTTGTTTGATCTACTCAAGACACAAAAATAAAATTCACTTACGAACTTGAAACAAAGAAGTTACTACGAGTTAAAAATGAGAAAAGCACACAAACAACGAAGACACGAAGAAACGGATTCAATAATTAATCTACAACTAAGTAGGTGATTACTAGTTGTTAATTAATTCTAGAATCAAGACATGAAACTAATGAAACAATAAGATGAAACTAAGAATCTAAAATTTTGAGCTCGGAAATATTGCGTGAACAGTAGCAGTGATGACATGGCAGTCACGTATTGGTTTCGGTCCCACACAACTTTTGTTGTCCAATTTCAAGTCTTGGTCAATTTTTCAATTTGGACTTTGGTGGAATTTGTTTAAGGAGGGAAATTCAAACAAGTCTTGGAGCCCTTTTCAATTTCAAGTTTTCAAGACTTGACTTTATTGTACTTCTCCTTAAAACATGGATCCTTAAATCATGAAAAAGTGTGGGAAAGTGGTTGAGACTTGATTGATAGGTCTTTGTTGGTTGTAGTGTCTTTCAAGACTAACAAATAATACACCCTTTTCCTTCAACTTTTTAGATTTAACATTCACTTTATCTTCAACAATATATGAAGGTGGTGATGAACATCAAGAACAACAACAACAACACCAAGAACTACAACAATAATCTCCAAGAACACCAACAATTTTTCATACGGCCACTCCCAAATTCCACAATAACAATATCTCCAACACTTGGCCAAGACAACTACACCTTCAACAAAATGGTTCTCAATCCAGCAATTAACAACACTATCACGTGACCAAGCTTATAACAACAACAAGATGAAAGCCACAAGGCCAAAAACAAGATAATAATGTTTTCACACGGCCAAGATTACAAAACCAACAACGGCCAAGTCTCTTTGGTGTTGCATTTCAGTTTTTTTTTTTTTTTTTTTTTTTAACAAGAGATGAAGGTTGTGAAGAACTTCAAGAACAACAACAATACTCTTTTCAAGATCTACAACAACACCACAACACAAGGCCTTCAACTCGGTCAAGGCTAGAACAACAACATCCAATCGGCCACACTTTGTTCACAACAACAATATTAACAATTCAAGCTCAAGTTTGGATCGACTCAAAGTGTTAGTGAGGAACAAAACTAACACTACAAACACACAAGACAAGTAAAAGACTTCTAGACCTAGACTCAAGAACAAATCTCGGCTAAGAACACAATTTCGGCCAAGACAACAACAATGGACAGATTGCAATTTTTTTTCTGAAATTTTCAGCTTTTCAACAATTTTTTTTTTTTGTTTATATTTCTAACAAGCAAGCCCAAGATTGATCTTGTAGGAACAAGATCAAGCCATGCTTTGATACCAAATGATACGGGAAATACAAGGGAAGCACGAAACAACCACCAAATCAGTCCACTAATCTTAAGGATTCGAGGACCAAGATGGAGACCTCACTCGGATTCGCTACCAACAACAAGAATACAAGATACAAGAGTATATTTTAACACCAAAACAGTGACAAAACGTGATGAACAAGATGAACAACAATAATACAAGTTTCGGATTCAACGAAGACCCCAAAACAGTCCACTACACAACACATACACGATTTGCAAGAAAATAAAGATAGATAGTGAGACCAAGATTATTACAAGATTAAGAACCAAGTGTATTTCAACACTAACCCCTAATGAATGTAACAATCAAAACCACACTCTTACGGTGACCACCAAGGGAATGAACTCGCCTCAAGATCTACCGTTTCCAAGCAAAGATCAATATTGGCTTTTCCAAGCCCTATGCTAAGGGTGACTTTTCCAAGTCCTACAACTAATGGTGTTACACTCTCAAAGAGAGAAAAATATGTCTTTCAATTCTTCATCATTCAAAAACTAGTGAAAATAAGACTAAGGGGGCCTATTTATAATACATTGCAAATGAAGATAACAAGACCACTTTGCCCTTAATGAGAGGGGCGGCCATGGTGTGTAAATACACCATGTGTAATGTCCAAAATACCCTTAATTAAGGTCCAAAACCGTGAGTCCTCAACCTTAAATTCTCCAAGCAATCTTCCACACGCGAGATTGCTTTAAGTTAGGCTCAAAACGGGTCCTCCATGCATGTTCTTGTTTTCTCGAGGTGACCAAGTCTTGAGTCTCTATGTGTTGGCCTCCAAAAATGTCATCAAAAGATAAGATGGCCATTTGTCCCGTATCAAAAACAGCCCCGATGCCAACCTTACTAGCATCACACTCTACTTCAAACATCTTATCAAAATCGAGCAATTGCAATAAAGGCGCCGAGATGAGCGTAGCTTTCAAGGCCTCAAAAGCCCTAGCCTGCTCATCACCCCATTTAAAGGGTCCATCCTTTCTAATTACCTCGGTCAAGGGGGCTTCTATGGAACTAAATCCTTTGACAAACCTCCTATAAAAGCTTGCCAACCCGTGGAAACTTCGGATTTCTCCAATAGTTTTAGGGGTCGGCCAACTTCGAATAGAGTCTATCTTGGAATCGTCCACTTCCACACCCCTTGAGCTCACGACAAAACCCAAGAATATAACCTTATCAACACCAAAAGAACACTTCTCCATGTTGGCATACAGCTTCTCCTTTCGGAGCACATCAAACACACATCTTCAATGCATTACATGATCATCAATAGATTTACTATACACCAACACATCATCAAACTAAACCACCACAAACTTTCCAATATAAGGCTTCATTACATGATTCATTAGCCTCATAAAGGTGCTAGGAGCATTGGTAAGGCCGAAGGGCATGACCAGCCACTCATATAGACCGAATTTGGTCTTGAATGCGGTCTTCCACTCATCACCGGGTTGCATGCGAATTTGGTGATAGCCACTCCTAAGGTCCACTTTAGAAAACAAACAAGATCCGTGGAGCTCATCTAACATATCATATAGTCTAGGGATTGGATGACGATACCTTATAGTGATTTTGTTGATGGCTCTACAATCGACGCACATGCGCCAAGTTCCGTCCTTCTTCGGTACCAAAAGCACCGGAACAGCACACGGACTCATGCTTTCCTTGATGTATCCCTTGTTGAGAAGCTCCTCAACTTGTCTTTCAAGCTCCTTAGTGTCATGATTGCTCCTATAGGCCGGTTTGTTTGGAAGTTGTGAACCCGGCATCAAATCAATTTGGTGCTCAATTCCCCGAAGTGGGGGCAATCCTTGCGGAAGTTCTTGAGGAAATACATCTTCATACTCCTGCAACACACAAGAAATCAAAGGGGAAATGGAAGAATTAGTGGGGTTAGTATTAAAACAATGGGTCAAAAGTAACATCGGCTTGTTTTCATCATGGTCCACGAAGAGTTCTTTCCTCCTAGCCAACATCACTACGTTTTCCATCTCCCTTGTCGTTGGGACAGCCTCGGATGTCCCTACTTCCTCACCTACGGCATCCCCCCCTTTTCTCCCTTTCCGGATTCCTTCCCCTTTCCCTTCAACTCTCTCAACTTTTGATGCCACTCATTTACTTGGGAGGGTGAAAGAGGATGAAGTGTGACCTTTCGGCCATCCTTCTCAAGCGTATACCGGTTGGACCTCCCATCGTGTTTAGTAGACCTATCATATTACCATGGTCTACCTAACAACAAGTGACATGCTTGCATTGGGATTACGTCACAAAGCACTTCATCGTGGTAGTTTCCCACCTTAAACCGAATCACACATTGCCTTGTGACCTTTAATTCACCACAATCGTTCAACCATTGTAGCTTGTAAGGACTAGTGTGTAGTGTAGTTGGTAGCTTCAAGAAATTTACCATAGCATGGCTCGCAACATTTGTACAACTACCACTATCAATCACCAAGGTTCACACACTCCCCTTTACAAGACACTTAGTATGGAATAGATTTTCCCTTTGACTCGGGTCATCTATCGCCTTACTAATCATGACACGTCTAACCACAAAGTTTGGAACCACACACTCCCCTTCTTGTGGATTGACATCTTCACTACCATCTACTTCATCATCATTCGGCCCATTTTCAGCTCCCTCTCCATCTTGAGGCTCGGCCTCATCCTCCCCCCTTTCGGAAACCACCTCCTCACCAAGGTAGTACACTTTCCCTTCTCGTAGGATCACATTGCGCCGGTTCGGACATTCATTGGCCTTATGCCCCCAACCTTGGCACTTGAAGCATTGGAACCCCTTTGGGTTGGGATACTTGTGAGCCTCCGGTTTCGGAGGGAATTTAGGGACTGTTTTGGACTCGGGCAACTTCGTAGGGGCGGGTTGGTCCTTGTTTTTGGGCCAACCCGAGGGGGTTTTTATCCTTGCCTTGAAGGATGATCTCTCCTTAAGTTCCCTTTCAATCTCAAGGGCCGCTTGGAATATACCGTCAATGGTTTCAAACCGGTGAAGGGTCAAATGAGTGGAGATCTCTTTGTTCAACCCACACTTGAACCGGATGATGTCGCGACTGATTTGCTCCCCACGATGATCAAGTTTCAACATGAGTTGTTGGAACTCGTCAAAATAGGCCATCACACTCTTGCCTCCTTGCCGCAAGCCATATAATCTAGCAAGCAACTCATGACGATATCTCTCGGGAAGGTATCGTTGTCTCATCAAATACCTCAACCGATACCAAGGTGGTGGCTGCCCATCAACTAATTCATTACCAAATCGTTTAACATACTCCCACCAAGTGTTAGCATAGCCCTCGAGGTGAGCTATAGCGTAGCAACTCTTCTTTTCTTCCGAGATGTCATTAACTTGGAAAACTTTGTCACAAGCCGATTCCCAAGTTAAGTAGGTCTCGGGGTCACTTTCACCCTTAAAGATGGGTAGGCTCAACTTGATGGTGTTGATGCCTACGTCTCTCTCTTGGTGTCGGTTTCCCCTATCTCCATACCCCCGGTATCTCCTAGGTTCTCCTCGACCCCCTCTTAACTCCTCCTCCCTCAGATAAGCATCATCAAAGGCTCCATCTCCTTCATACTCCTCTCTACCGTATCCTTCAAAGTGGGCTGGTCGGCCTTGGCCGTTTTGATTCGGAGGATTTGGAATTTGCGGTCTTTGGGTTAATGGAGCTTGGAATGGAGGGTTCGGATTTAGTGGAGGTACTTGGCGTCCAAATCCCTCTTGTGGAATTGGAGGGGCTTGGAAATGTAGTGGTCTAGTGGGGTCTCAGTTTGGAGGAAAATAGGTAGTTTGGCTTGCGGTATTTAGTGGAGCTTGGGGTGCATTTAGCATTTGGTGGACTGTTTCGGGGGTGATGGTTGCGGAGGAGGTCCTATCATGACCATTGGTACATGTAGAGGAGTAGAAGGACGAGAGTTCCTTTGACTCTCCACTTGTTATAATCTCCCACTAATAGTCGACACTTCCTCCTTTATTGCTGCCAAGTCCCCTCTCACGTCCCCAAATTCCGAATTCAACCTTTCAAGTGTCCGGGTAACGGCCTCAAGAGTGACCCTCATAGAATCAAGGGCATTAGTATCCACATTATGAGACGTAGCTCCTTCCATTGTCAAGGTATTATCCGCTTTAGTTCACCACAAGTTCGTGTTCCACAAGTGTTGTATAATTTGGCTAGTAACCGTGAAATTTTTAAGGTATGAGTAAGCTCTTATCCGGAATGGATTCTTGTTTGAAGACTCAAAGAATTCTTGCCAGACTAGAGTCAAAAATCAGCAATTCATTCAAACGAATAAAAGTACTCAAATAATCGTTGACACGAACAAACGGTTCAAGGAACTAGTTGACAACCTAGTAGGAATGCACTAGTTTGTTAATTAGTTCTAGGACCAAGTAAGGGAAACCAAGGATCAACAATTAGCAACCAAAGAATATCCTAAGTTGAGCTTATAGTGACGTGGCAGCATGCAATGGTTCCACACGTTCTTCTTCTCCTTTTTTTTTTTTTTTTTTTGTTAATATTCACACAACTTGTTATAGTTTGCAAAGTGTTTTTGGTGGGAAAAATAAAATCTTGTAGTATTTCACCCTTTTCAAACTCAAAAAAGTGAGGTTTGGTTGACTAATCCCACAAAACAAGGCTCCTTGAATTAGGGAAAAGTGATTGACAAGACTAGAAGGTGATGGGTGCAAGTCTTTCACAACAACTTTATAGCTTGTCTTACAACTTGAGCACACAACAAGATGAACAAGATGAACAAGTTCAAAAGATGAACACCTCAACAAACTTCATCAACTTCTTTAGCACATAAACACACAACCACCGATTTTTCTTTTGGTTATCAACAACACACAACTTTCGGCCACTTCAAGTCACTACAACAATGTTCAAGTTTTCAAGCTCAACTTTTGGATCTAGACACCTTAGTGTTGGTGAGAAAGAAACCAACACTAGAAACTCACTAAACAAGCAAAATAACACCTAGATCTAAACATACAACATCATTCTCGGTTTCAACTTTTAATGGACAGATTTTCAGAATTTCTTTTTGGTGTTGTTTGTTTAAGCCGTGAACTAGCCCAAGATGGGTTATGTTGGAACACAACCGGTCTCGCTTTGATACCAAATGATACGAAATCAAACCAACAACACCAAGAGCTTCAAGTAGGCTCGGATTTCTGTCCAACAACACAAGAACAACAAGTTTAAGTTTCAGTTTTTCAGTCCAACAACACAAGAACAACAAGTTTAAGTTTCGGTTTTTCAGTCCAACAACACAAAAACAACAAGATAGATAACAATGCTAGTGAATCGAAAAGAGCCCCACACGGCTTCACTAGACTTTAAGATAACAAAATCAACAACAACAACAAGATAAAGAAAGATAGATAACTTGACATATAACATTCAAGAAACTAAGAACCCTACATCAAGAGAGGACCCTAAGTCTAATGAATATAAACACCAAGTTCTTACGAGGACCAAGAGGCACTCAACGACCTCAAAACCCTTGTTTCTAGCCAAAGAGACAACACAAGTATCCCTCTACTTGTGAGATAATAGGGACGGCTTCTAAGAGTGGAAGAGAGACGAAATGTTTAGTGTTTTTAGGTTACAAAATCAGCATTCAAAAACTAAGGAATAACTCTCCAACATGTTCTATTTATACTACAAACAAAAGGGGTAAAATGACCCATCCGCCCTTGCTTCTTGTGCCAACCTTGAAGAGTAGTTTATTACACATTAAGACCTCTCTTCACACATAAAAACGTTTAGGTCCTTGGTTGGTTCAATCACCAACTCACACACGGCCATTTGCATGAACAAAGCTTGGAGTTCTTGTAATTCCCGAGCTTGGCTTCGTGTGAAAGGCCGTGTACCTATGGAGGCTGCCCCAACCGTATCACATGGTCCTCATTTGATATCGAATAAACCAGAATATCATCTATAAAAACTATCACAAACACATCCAAGAAGGGCTTGAACACCCTATTCATCAAATCCATAAAAGCTGCAGGTGCATTAGTTAGCTCAAAGGACATGACTAGGAACTCGTAATGACCATACTATGTTCGAAAAGATGTCTTGGGTATGTCATTCTCTTTGACCCTCATTTGGCGGTACCCAGACCTTAAATCAATCTTCGAAAACGACTTGGTGCCTTGCAACTGATTAAATAAGTCATCAATTCTTGGAAGGGGATATTTGTTCTTAATAGTCACCTTGTTCAGTTTTCTAATAGTCAATACACATTGTTAACGAGCCATCCTTCTTACGCACAAATAACACTGGTGCACCCCAAGGGCACTAGGCCTTATGAATCCTTTTTCTAGCAAGTCTTTTGATACACTACTAACTTGGAGCGTATCAAATCTGCCACAAAATCAGTCCAAACACACTACAATTCCGAGAGCTTGAAGATAACAACTCCAATATGTGAAGACAACAACAATCACGAAATTTTGAAGAAATACCAACACCAAAACAGTAGCTACACAAGGAGAACAAGAAGATAACAATAACATTAAACAATGGTTCAACAACACAAGATGATAGATTACAAGAGTACAATGTTAACAACAAGAACAACAAATGGTAGTAACTATAGTGAATCGAAAATCAGCCCCACACGGCTTCACTAAGTTACTACAAAGTTTCAAGAGTACAAAATGAAAGATAGTAACTTGACACAAAGATATCTTAGAATCTATGAACCCTAACTTGAAGATAGGACCCTAAGACCAAAAGATTTCAGTACCAAGTTCTTACTTAGACCTAGAGGAACTCATGAACCTCAAGATCTCAAGTTTCTAGCCAAGAAACAACACAAGTGTAACTACACTTGTTGGACAGATTTCAGGTTCTACTCTCAAGAACAAGAGAGAGAGAAATATTCAATGTTACAAGACTTGTTGTTGTGAAATATGAAGAATGAACTAAGTGCTGAAAATAACCCTAATAGCATCTATTTATATTACACACAAAATGAAGGAAAAATGACCTTCCTACCCTTCAGTCATGGGGTGCCCTTAGAGTGTAGTTTATTACACTTCAAGGTTCATTTTCACACTTAAAAACGTTGAAGCTCTTTGGCGGATCAAGTACCAACTCACACGCAGCCATTTGCATGAATATGGCTTGTAGTTTTTGTAACTCCCGAGCTTGGCTTCGTGTGAATGGTCGAGAACGTATTGGACAGCTTTGTACACCCATATCATCTTTCAATTGCTCTTTCAACTCCCGTAATTCTATCGGGGCCATTCTATACGGAGGAATTGAGATTGGTTGAGTACCTGGAATCACATCGATACCAAACTTCACTTTTAGTTCTGGAGGCAAACTCGGAAGATCTTCAGGAAATTCATTTACCACTAGAATAGTTTGAAGAGTTGGTGTCTCCGCATTTATATCCTTCACTCTAACCAGATGACATATGTAACCCTTGGAAATCATCTTTTTGCCTTAAAATAAGAAATAAATTTACCTCTTGGCGCACCGATATTACCTCTCCATTCTAGGACTGCCTTCCTTGGGAAATGGAAACACACCCTCTTAGTTCGGCAATCTACAGTGGCATAATAAGAAGCCAACCAATCCATACATATTATAGCATCAAAATCTACCATTTCTAACTCAACCAGGTCAGCCATTGTATCGCGACCGCAAATAGTTATTATACAATTTCGATACACTCTCTTAAACAGATTCACCAATCGGCGTAGATACTTCAAGTGGCTTAACTAGCAATTCTGGTGTTTTTTTGAACTTTTCAGCAACCAATGGAGTGACATATGATAATGTAGAACCCAGATCAACTAATGCATATACATCGTGTGAAAAGATGGACAATGTACCTGTAACCACATCTGGAGAAGCCTCTGAATTTTGTCGATCCGCTAAAGCATATGTACGATTCTGAACTCCACTATAGCTAGCTTCTCCTTTAGCACCTCTACCACGACTCATAGGTTATACACCTCTACCTGAATAATGCACCGATGATGATGATGATGCAATGACTGATCCAGTATGATACAAAATCAAACCAACAACACCAAGGCTTCAAGTAGGCTCGGATTTCAGTCCAACAACACAAGAACAACAAGATACATAACAATGCTAGTGAATCGAAAAGAGCCCCACACGGCTTCACTAGACTTTAAGATAACAAAATCAACAACAACAACAAGATAAAGAAAGATAGATAACTTGACATATAACATTCAAGAAACTAAGAACCCTAACATCAAGAGAGGACCCTAAGTCTAATGAATATAAACACCAAGTTCTTACGAGGACCAAGAGGCACTCAACGACCTCAAAACCCTTGTTTCTAGCCAAAGAGACAACACAAGTATCCCTCTACTTGTGAGCTAATAGGGGCGGCTTCCAAGAGTGAGAGAGAGAGAGAAATGTTTAGTGTTTTTAGGTTACAAAAATCAGCATTCAAAAACTAAGGAATAACTCTCTAACATGTTCTATTTATACTACAAACAAAAGGGGTAAAATGACCCATCCGCCCTTGCTTCTTGTGCCAACCTTGAAGAGTAGTTTATTACACATTAAGACCTCTCTTCACACATAAAAACGGTTAGGTCATTGGTTGGTTCAATCACCAACTCACACACGGCCATTTGCATGAACAAGGCTTGGAGTTCTTGTAATTCCCGAGCTTGGCTTCGTGTGAAAGGCCGTGTACTTGTGGAGGCTGCCCCAACCGTATCATCCTCTCCATCTTGAGAGGAATTTGACCTCAAATTCAACATTTGGTCATCTTCAACCGCATCCACGAGGGAGAGATCACCAACGTTGAAAGTGTTGTGCACTTGATATTCCGGTGGAAGGTCAATCTTGTAGGCGTTGTCATTGATTCTCTCAAGTACTTGGAAAGGACCATCACCCCTTGGCAGCAATTTGGACTTCCTTTGAGCTGGAAACCGATCCTTTCGAAGATGCACCCACACCCAATCTCCGGGTTCAAGCACAAGCCTTTTTCTCCCTTTGTTTACCCTTTTTGCAACCTCTTGGTTCTTCTTTTCAAGCTTGATCCGCACCGTCTCATGCATTTTCTTCATTGCCTCGGCTCTTTTATTTCCATCTAAGCTGGTCATGAGATCACTAGACAAAGGAGTGAGATCTAAAGGGGTAAGGGGATTCAAGCCGTAGACACATTCAAAGGGAGTCATTCCCGTGCTCGAATGTATTACCCGGTTGTATGCAAATTCCACCAAGGGTAGGTGATCTTCCCATGAAGTCAGTTTACCTTTAACCATAGAACGTAGCATAGACCCTAAGGTTCTATTTACTACCTCCGTTTGGCCATCGGTTTGTGGGTGGCAAGACGTGGAGAAAAGTAACTTCGTTCCAAGCCTACCCCACATGGACTTCCAAAAGAGACTTAGGAACTTGGAGTCCCTATCGCTCACAATAGTCCTCGGTACCCCGTGAAGCTTTACAACATGTTCAACAAATAATGAAGCTACACTACGAGCATCCTCGGTTTTAGCACATGGAATAAAATGAGCCATTTTAGAGAATCTATCAACAATAACAAAAATGCTATCTCGGCCCTTTCTAGTCCTTGGCAGCCCCAAAACAAAATCCATCGAAATGTCTAACCAAGGTCTAAGGGGAGTAGGGAGTGGGGTGTATAATCCTTGAGGTAGGAGATGAGATTTCGCACTCCGGCAGGCCACGCATTGACTACAAATTTTAGTGACGTCTTTGCGCATTTTGGGCCAATAGAAGTTCTCCTCTAAGATTCTGAGGGTCTTGTCTACCCCAAAGTGCCCCATGAGGCCTCCGTCATGGGCCTCCCTCACAAATAATTCCCTCCAAGAACTAGAAGGAACACACAACCTCCTCCCTTTGAACAAATACCCATCGAACCGAGAGTAGGAGGAATGGTCATTCTCCTTAAGCCAACGGTCCCTTCCCCACTCTTCACATTCCTTAAAAATAGGAGCAAAGGTAGGATCCTCGGGATACAACAACCGCAAGCTCTCAAAACCCATCAATTTCGAAGACAAGGTAGCAACAAGCACATGCTTCCTAGACAAGGCATCGGCAACAACATTTTCCTTTCCTCTTTTGTAATGAATTACATAAGGGAAAGTCTCGATGAACTCAATCCACTTAGCATGACGCCTATTCAACTTGTCTTGGCTCTTAAGGTGTTTCAACGACTCATGATCCGTTCGTATCACAAACTCCTTAGGCCACAAATAATGTTGCCAATTTCCCAAAGCTCTAACAAGGGCGTACAACTCCAAATCATAAGTTGAGTAATTAAGAGTTGCCCCTTTGAGCTTTTCACTGAAATAAGCAACGGGCTTACCTTCTTGAATCAAAACAGCCCTGATGCCAACCTTACTAGCATCACACTCTACTTCAAACATCTTATCAAAATCGAGCAATTGCAATAAAGGCGCCGAGATGAGCGTAGCTTTCAAGGCCTCAAAAGCCCTAGCCTGCTCATCACCCCATTTAAAGGGTCCGTCCTTTCTAATTACCTCGGTCAAGGGGGCTGCTATGGAACTAAATCCTTTGACAAACCTCCTATAAAAGCTTGCCAACCCGTGGAAACTTTGGATTTCTCCAATAGTTTTAGGGGTCGACCAACTTCGAATAGAGTCTATCTTGGAATCGTCCACTTCCACACCCCTTGAGCTCACGACAAAACCCAAGAATATAACCTTATCAACACCAAAAGAACACTTCTCCATGTTGGCATACAGCTTCTCCTTTCGGAGCACATCAAACACACATCTTAAATGCATTACATGATCATCAATAGATTTACTATACACCAACACATCATCAAAGTAAACCACCACAAACTTTCCAATATAAGGCTTCATTACATGATTCATTAGCCTCATAAAGGTGCTAGGAGCATTGGTAAGGCCGAAGGGCATGACTAGCCACTCATATAGACCGAATTTTGTCTTGAATGCGGTCTTCCACTCATCACCGGGTTGCATGCGAATTTGGTGATAGCCACTCCTAAGGTCCACTTTAGAAAACAAACAAGATCCGTGGAGCTCATCTAACATATCATCTAGTCTAGGGATTGGATGACGATACCTTATAGTGATTTTGTTAATGGCTCTACAATCGACGCACATGCGCCAAGTTCCGTCCTTCTTCGGTACCAGAAGCACCGGAACAGCACACGGACTCATGCTTTCCTTGATGTATCCCTTGTTGAGAAGCTCATCAACTTGTCTTTCAAGCTCCTTAGTGTCCATGGGATTGCTCCTATAGGCCGGTTTGTTTGGGAGTTGTGAACCCGGCACCAAATCAATTTGGTGCTCAATTCCCCAAAGTGGGGGCAATCCTTGCGGAAGTTCTTGAGGAAATGCATCTTCATACTCCTGCAACACACAAGAAATCAAAGGGGAAATGGAAGAATTAGTGGGGTTAGTATTAAAACAATGGGCCAAAAGTAACATCGGCTTGTTTTCATCATGGTCCACGAAGAGTTCTTTCCTCCTAGCCAACATCACTACATTTTCTGTCTCCCTTGTCGTTGGGACAGCCTCGGATGTCCCTACTTCCTCACCTACGGCATTCCGCCCTTTTCTCCCTTTTCGGATTCCTTCCCCTTTCCCTTCAACTCTCTCATCTTTTGATGCCACTCATTTACTTGGGAGGGTGAAAGAGGATGAAGTGTGACCTTTCGGCCATCCTTCTCAAGCGTATACCGGTTGGACCTCCCATCGTGTTTAGTAGACCTATCATATTGCCATGGTCTACCTAACAACAAGTGACATGCTTGCATTGGGATCACGTCACAAAACACTTCATCGTGGTAGTTTCCCACCTTAAACCGAATCACACATTGCCTTGTGACCTTTAATTCACCACAATCGTTCAACCATTGTAGCTTGTAAGGACTAGTGTGTAGTGTAGTTGGTAGCTTCAAGAAATTTACCATAGCATGGCTCGCAACATTTGTACAACTACCACTATCAATCACCAAGGTGCACACACTCCCCTTTACAAGACACTTAGTATGGAATAGATTTTCCCTTTGACTCGGGTCATCTATCGCCTCACTAATCATGACACGTCTAACCACAAAGTTTGGAACCACACACTCCCCTTCTTGTGGATAGACATCTTCACTACCATCTACTTCATCATCATTCGGCCCATTTTCAGCTCCCTCTCCATCTTGAGGCTCGGCCTCATCCTCCCCCCTTTCGGAAACCACCTCCTCACCAAGGTAGTACACTTTCCCTTCTCGTAGGATCACATTGCGCCGGTTCGGACATTCATTGGCCTTATGCCCCCAACCTTGGCACTTGAAGCATTGGAACCCCTTTGGGTTGGGATATTTGTGAGCCTCCGGTTTCGGAGGGAATTTAGGGACTGTTTTGGACTCGGGCAGCTTCGTAGGGGCGGGTTGGTCTTTGTTTTTGGGCCAACCCGAGGGGTTTTGTACCCTTGCCTTGAAGGATGATCTCTCCTTAAGTTCCCTTTCAATCTCAAGGGCCGCTTGGAATATACCGTCAATGGTTTCAAACCGGTGAAGGGTCAAATGAGTGGAGATCTCTTTGTTCAACCCACACTTGAACCGGATGATGTCGTGACTGATTTGCTCCCCACGATGATCAAGTTTCAACATGAGTTGTTGGAACTCGTCAAAATAGGCCATCACACTCTTGCCTCCTTGCCGCAAGCCATATAATCTAGCAAGCAACTCATGACGATATCTCTCGGGAAGGTATCGTTGTCTCATCAAATACCTCAACCGAAACCAAGGTGGTGGCTGCCCATCAACTAATTCATTACCAAATCGTTTAACATACTCCCACCAAGTGTTAGCATAGCCCTCGAGGTGAGCTATAGCGTAGCAACTCTTCTTTTCTTCCGAGATGTCATTAACTTGGAAAACTTTGTCACAAGCCGATTCCCAAGTTAAGTAGGTCTCGGGGTCACTTTCACCCTTAAAGATGGGTAGGCTCAACTTGATGGTGTTGATGCCTACGTCTCTCTCTTGGTGTCGGTTTCCCCTATCTCCATACCCCCGGTATCTCCTAGGTTCTCCTCGACCCCCTCTTAACTCCTCCTCCCTCATATAAGCATCATCAAAGGCTCCATCTCCTTCATACTCCTCTCTACCGTATCCTTCAAAGTGGGCTGGTCGGCCTTGGCCGTTTTGATTCGGAGGATTTGGAATTTGCGGTCTTTGGGTTAATGGAGCTTGGAATGGAGGGTTCGGATTTAGTGGAGGTACTTGGCGTCCAAATCCCTCTTGTGGAATTGGAGGGGCTTGGAAATGTAGTGGTCTAGTGGGGTCTCGGTTTGGAGGAAAATAGGTAGTTTGGCTTGCGGTATTTAGTGGAGCTTGGGGTGCATTTAGCATTTGGTGGACTGTTTCGGGGGTGATGGTTGCGGAGGAGGTCCTATCATGACCATTGGTAGATACATGTAGAGGCGTACAAGGACGAGAGTTCCTTTGACTCTCCACTTGTTCTAATCTCCCACTAATAGTCGACACTTCCCCCTTTATTGCTGCCAAGTCCCCTCTCACGGCCCCAAATTCCGAATTCAACCTTTCAAGTGTCCGGGTAACGGCCTCAAGAGTGACCCTCATAGAATCAAGGGCATTAGTATCCACATTATGAGACGTAGCTCCTTCCATTGTCAAGATATTATCCGCTTTAGTTCACCACAAGTTCGTGTTCCACAAGTGTTGTATAATTGGCTAGTAACCGTGAAATTTTAAGGTATGAGTAAGCTCTTATCCGGAATGGATTCTTGTTTGAAGACTCAAAGAATTCTTGCCGGACTAGAGTCAAAAATCAGCAATTCATTCAAACGAATAAAAGCACTCAAATAATCGTTGACACGAACAAACGGTTCAAGGAACTAGTTGACAACCTAGTAGGAATGTACTAGTTTGTTAATTAGTTCTAGGACCAAGTAAGGGAAACCAAGAATCAACAATTAGAAACCAAAGAATGTCCTAAGTTGAGCTTATAGTGACGTGGCAGCATGCAATGGTTCCACTCGTTCTTCTACTCCTTTTTTTTTGTGTGTTAATATTCACACAACTTGTTATAGTTTGCAAAGTGTTTTGGTGGGAAAAATAAAATCTTGTAGTATTTCAACCTTTTCAAACTCAAGAAAGGGAGGTTTGGTTGACTAATCCCACAAAACAAGGCTCCTTGAATTAGGGAAAAGTGATTGACAAGACTAGAAGGTGATGGGTGCAAGTCTTTCACAACAACTTTATAGCTTGTCTTACAACTTGAGCACACAACAAGATGAACAAGATGAACAAGTTCAAAAGATGAACACCTCAACAAACTTCATCAACTTCTTTAGCACATAAACACACAACCACCGATTTTTTTTTCTTTTGGTTATCAACAACATACAACTTTCGGCCACTTCAAGTCACTACACAATGTTCAAGTTTTCAAGCTCAACTTTTGGATCTAGACACCTTAGTGTTGGTGAGAAAGAAACCAACACTAGAAACTCACTAAACAAGCAAAATAACACCTAGATCTAAACATACAACATCATTCATGGTTTCAACTTTTAATGGACAGATTTTTCAGAATTTCTTTTTGGTGTTGTTTGTTTAATCCGTGAACTAGCCCAAGATGTGTTATGTTGGAACACAACCGGTCTCGCTTTGATACCAAATGATACAAAATCAAACCAACAACACCAAGGCTTCAAGTAGGCTCGGATTTCAGTCCAACAACACAAGAACAACAAGATACATAACAATGCTAGTGAATTGAAAAGAGCCCCACACGGCTTCACTAGACTTTAAGATAACAAAATCAACAACAACAACAAGATAAAGAAAGATAGATAACTTGACATATAACATTCAAGAAACTAAGAACCCTAACATCAAGAGAGGACCCTAAGTCTAATGAATATAAACACCAAGTTCTTACGAGGACCAAGAGGCACTCAACGACCTCAAAACCCTTGTTTCTAGCCAAAGAGACAACACAAGTATCCCTCTTCTTGTGAGCTAATAGGGGCGGCTTCCAAGAGTGAGAGAGAGAGAGAAATGTTTAGTGTTTTTAGGTTACAAAAATCAGCATTCAAAAACTAAGGAATAACTCTCTAACATGTTCTATTTATACTACAAACAAAAGGGGTAAAATGACCCATCCGCCCTTGCTTCTTGTGCCAACCTTGAAGAGTAGTTTATTACACATTAAGACCTCTCTTCACACATAAAAACGTTTAGGTCCTTGGTTGGTTCAATCACCAACTCACACACGGCCATTTGCATGAACAAGGCTTGGAGTTCTTGTAATTCCCGAGCTTGGCTTCGTGTGAAAGGCCGTGTACTTATGGAGGCTGCCCCAACCGTATCACAGTAGGTCGTGCCATACCACCTATGCCTCTTTGAAGGTGATACGGTTGGGGCAGCCTCCACAGGTACACGACCTTTCACACGAAGCCAAGCTCGGGAATTACAAGAACTCCAAGCTTTGTTCATGCAAATAGTCGTGTGTGAGTTGGTGATTGAACCAACCAAGGACCTAAACGTTTTTATGTGTGAAGAGAGGTCTTAATGTGTAATAAACTACTCTTCAAGGTTGGCACAAGAAGCAAGGGCGGATGGGTCATTTTACCCCTTTTGTTTGTAGTATAAATAGAACATGTTGGAGAGTTATTCCTTAGTTTTTGAATGCTGATTTTGTAACCTAAAAACACTAAACATTTCGTCTCTCTTCCACTCTTAGATGCCGTCCCTATTATCTCACAAGTAGAGGGATACTTGTGTTGTCTCTTTGGCTAGAAACAAGGGTTTTGAGGTCGTTGAGTGCCTCTTGGTCCTCGTAAGAACTTGGTGTTTATATTCATTAGACTTAGGGTCCTCTCTTGATGTAGGGTTCTTAGTTTCTTGAATGTTATATGTCAAGTTATCTATCTTTCTTTATCTTGTTGTTGTTGTTGATTTTGTTATCTTAAAGTCTAGTGAAGCCGTGTGGGGCTCTTTTCGATTCACTAGCATTGTTATCTATCTTGTTGTTCTTGTGTTGTTGGACTGAAAAATCGAAACTTAAACTTGTTGTTCTTGTGTTGTTGGACTGAAATCCGAGCCTACTTGAAGCTCTTGGTGTTGTTGGTTTGATTTCGTATCATTTGGTATCAAAGCGAGACCGGTTGTGTTCCAACGTAACCCATCTTGGGCTAGTTCACGGCTTAAACAAACAACACCAAAAAGAAATTCTGAAAATCTGTCCATTAAAAGTTGAAACCGAGAATGATGTTGTATGTTTAGATCTAGGTGTTATTTTGCTTGTTTAGTGAGTTTCTAGTGTTGGTTTCTTTCTCACCAACACTAAGGTGTCTAGATCCAAAAGTTGAGCTTGAAAACTTGAACATTGTTGTAGTGACTTGAAGTGGCCGAAAGTTGTGTGTTGTTGATAACCAAAAGAAAAATCGGTGGTTGTGTGTTTATGTGCTAAAGAAGTTGATGAAGTTTGTTGAGGTGTTCATCTTTTGAACTTGTTCATCTTGTTCATCTTGTTGTGTGATCAAGTTGTAAGACAAGCTATAAAGTTTTGTGAAAGACTTGCACCCATCACCTTCTAGTCTTGTCAATCACTTTTCCCTAATTCAAGGAGCCTTGTTTTGTGGGATTAGTCAACCAAACCTCACTTTCTTGAGTTTGAAAAGGGTGAAATACTACAAGATTTTATTTTTCCCACCAAAAACACTTTGCAAACTATAACAAGTTGTGTGAATATTAACAAAAAAAAAAAAAAAAAAAGGAGAAGAAGAACGTGTGGAACCATTGCATGCTGCCACATCACTATAAGCTCAACTTAGGATATTCTTTGGTTGCTAATTGTTGATCCTTGGTTTCCCTTACTTGGTCCTAGAACTAATTAACAAACTAGTGCATTCCTACTAGGTTGTCAACTAGTTCCTTGAACCGTTTGTTCGTGTCAACGATTATTTGAGTACTTTTATTCGTTTGAATGAATTGCTGATTTTTGACTCTAGTCCGGCAAGAATTCTTTGAGTCTTCAAACAAGAATCCATTCCGGATAAGAGCTTACTCATACCTTAAAAATTTCACGGTTACTAGCCAATTATACAACACTTGTGGAACACGAACTTGAGGTGAACTAAAGCGGATAATACCTTGACAATGGAAGGAGCTACGTCTCATAATGTGGATACTAATGCCCTTGATTCTATGAGGGTCACTCTTGAGGCCGTTACCCGGACACTTGAAAGGTTGAATTCGGAATTTGGGGCCGTGAGAGGGGACTTGGCAGCAATAAAGGGGGAAGTGTCGACTATTAGTGGGAGATTAGAACAAGTGGAGAGTCAAAGGAACTCTCGTCCTTCTACTCCTCTACATGTATCTACCAATGGTCATGATAGGACCTCCTCCGCAACCATCACCCCCGAACAGTCCACCAAATGCTAAATGCACCCCAAGCTCCACTAAATACCGCAAGCCAAACTACCTATTTTCCTCCAAACCGAGACCCCACTAGACCACTACATTTCCAAGCCCCTCCAATTCCACAAGAGGGATTTGGACGCCAAGTACCTCCACTAAATCCGAACCCTCCATTCCAAGCTCCATTAACCCAAAGACCGCAAATTCCAAATCCTCCGAATCAAAACGGCCAAGGCCGACCAGCCCACTTTGAAGGATACAGTAGAGAGGAGTATGAAGGAGATGGAGCCTTTGATGATGCTTATATGAGGGAGGAGGAGTTAAGAGGGGGTCGAGGAGAACCTAGGAGATACCGGGGGTATGGAGATAGGGGAAACCGACACCAAGAGAGAGACGTAGGCATCAACACCATCAAGCTGAGCCTACCCATCTTTAAGGGTGAAAGTGACCCCGAGACCTACTTAACTTGGGAATCGGCTTGTGACAAAGTTTTCCAAGTTAATGACATCTCGGAAGAAAAGAAGAGTTGCTACGCTATAGCTCACCTCGAGGGCTATGCTAACACTTGGTGGGAGTATGTTAAACGATTTGGTAATGAATTAGTTGATGGGCAGCCACCACCTTGGTATCGGTTGAGGTATTTGATGAGACAACGATACCTTCCCGAGAGATATCGTCATGAGTTGCTTGCTAGATTATATGGCTTGCGGCAAGGAGGCAAGAGTGTGATGGCCTATTTTGACGAGTTCCAACAACTCATGTTGAAACTTTATCATCGTGGGGAGCAAATCAGTCACGACATCATCCGGTTCAAGTGTGGGTTGAACAAAGAGATCTCCACTCATTTGACCCTTCACCGGTTTGAAACCATTGACGGTATATTCCAAGCGGCCCTTGAGATTGAAAGGGAACTTAAGGAGAGATCATCCTTCAAGGCAAGGGTACAAACCCCCTCGGGTTGGCCCAAAAACAAGGACCAACCCGCCCCTACGAAGCTGCCCGAGTCCAAAACAGTCCCTAAATTCCCTCCAAAACCGGAGGCTCACAAGTATCCCAACCCAAAGGGGTTCCAATGCTTCAAGTGCCAAGGTTGGGGGCATAAGGCCAATAAATGTCCGAACCGGCGCAATGTGATCCTATGAGAAGGGAAAGTGTACTACCTTGGTGAGGAGGTGGTTTTCGAAAGGGGGGAGGATGAGGCCGAGCCTCAAGATGGAGAGGGAGCTGAAAATGGGCCGAATGATGATGAAGTAGATGGTAGTGAAGATGTCTATCCACAAGAAGGGGAGTGTGTGGTTCCAAACTTTGTGGTTAGACGTGTCATGATTAGTAAGGCGATAGATGACCTGAGTCAAAGGGAAAATCTATTCCATACTAAGTGTCTTGTAAAGGGGAGTGTGTGCACCTTGGTGATTGATAGTGGTAGTTGTACAAATGTTGCGAGCCATGCTATGGTAAATTTCTTGAAGCTACCAACTACACTACACACTAGTCCTTACAAGCTACAATGGTTGAACGATTGTGGTGAATTAAAGGTCACAAGGCAATGTGTGATTCGGTTTAAGGTGGGAAACTACCACGATGAAGTGCTTTGTGACGTAATCCCAATGCAAGCATGTCACTTGTTGTTAGGTAGACCATGGCAATATGATAGGTCTACTAAACACGATGGGAGGTCCAACCGGTATACGCTTGAGAAGGATGGCCGAAAGGTCACACTTCATCCTCTTTCACCCTCCCAAGTAAATGAGTGGCATCAAAAGATGAGAGAGTTGAAGGGAAAGGGGAAGGAATCCAGAAAGGGAGAAAAGGGGGGGGATGCCGTAGGTGAGGAAGTAGGGACATCCGAGGCTGTCCCAAAGACAAGGGAGATGGAAAACGTAGTGATGTTGGCTAGGAAGAAAGAACTCTCCGTGGACCATGATGAAAATAAGCCGATGTTACTTTTGACCCATTGTTTTAATACTAACCCCACTAATTCTTCCATTTCCCCTTTGATTTCTTGTGTGTTGCAGGAGTATGAAGATGTATTTCCTCAAGAACTTCCGCAAGGATTGCCCCCACTTTCGGGGAATTGAGCACCAAATTGATTTGGTGCCGGGTTCACAACTTCCAAACAAACCGGCCTATAGGAGCAATCCCATAGACACTAAGGAGCTTGAAAGACAAGTTGAGGAGCTTCTCAACAAGGGATACATCAAGGAAAGCATGAGTCCGTGTGCTGTTCCGGTGCTTTTGGTACCGAAGAAGGACGGAACTTGGCGCATGTGCGTCGATTGTAGAGCCATCAACAAAATCACTATAAGGTATCGTCATCCAATCCCTAGACTAGATGATATGTTAGATGAGCTCCACGGATCTTGTTTGTTTTCTAAAGTGGACCTTAGGAGTGGCTATCACCAAATTCGCATGCAACCCGGTGATGAGTGGAAGACCGCATTCAAGACCAAATTCGGTCTATATGAGTGGCTGGTCATGCCCTTCGGTCTTACCAATGCTCCTAGCACCTTTATGAGGCTAATGAATCATGTAATGAAGCCTTATATTGGAAAGTTTGTGGTGGTTTACTTTGATGATGTGTTGGTGTATAGTAAATCTATTGATGATCATGTAATGCATTTGAGATGTGTGTTTGATGTGCTCCGAAAGGAGAAGCTGTATGCCAACATGGAGAAGTGTTCTTTTGGTGTTGATAAGGTTATATTCTTGGGTTTTGTCGTGAGCTCAAGGGGTGTGGAAGTGGACGATTCCAAGATCGACTCTATTCGAAGTTGGCCGACCCCTAAAACTATTGGAGAAATCCGAAGTTTCCACGGGTTGGCAAGCTTTTATAGGAAGTTTGTCAAAGGATTTAGTTCCATAGAAGCCCCCTTGACCGAGGTAATTAGAAAGGACGGACCCTTTAAATGGGGTGATGAGCAGGCTAGGGCTTTTGAGGCCTTGAAAGCTACGCTCATCTCGGCGCCTTTATTGCAATTGCCCGATTTTGATAAGATGTTTGAAGTAGAGTGTGATTCTAGTAAGGTTGGAATCGGGGTTGTTTTGATGCAAGAAGGTAAGCCCGTTGCTTATTTCAGTGAAAAGCTCAAAGGGGCAACTCTTAATTACTCAACTTATGATTTGGAGTTGTACGCCCTTGTTAGAGCTTTGGGAAATTGGCAACATTATTTGTGGCCTAAGGAGTTTGTGATACGAACGGATCATGAGTCGTTGAAACACCTTAAGAGCCAAGACAAGTTGAATAGGTGTCATGCTAAGTGGATTGAGTTCATCGAGACTTTCCCTTATGTAATTCATTACAAAAGGGGAAAGGAAAATGTTGTTGCCGATGCCTTGTCTAGGAAGCATGTGCTTGTTGCTACCTTGTCTTCGAAATTGATGGGTTTTGAGAGCTTGCGGTTGTTGTATCCCGAGGATCCTACCTTTGCTCCTATTTTTAGGGAATGTGAAGAGTGGGGAAGGGACCGTTGGCTTAAGGAGAATGACCATTCCTCCTACTCTCGGTTCGATGGGTATTTGTTCAAAGGGAGGAGGTTGTGTGTTCTTTCTAGTTCTTGGAGAGAATTATTTGTGAGGGAGGCCCATGACGGAGGCCTCATGGGGCACTTTGGGGTAGACAAGACCATCGGAATCTTAGAGGAGAACTTCTATTGGCCCAAAATGCGCAAAGACGTCACTAAAATTTGTAGTCAATGCGTGGCCTGTCGGAGTGCGAAATCTCGTCTCCTACCTCAAGGATTATACACCCCACTCCCTACTCCCCTTAGACCTTGGTTGGACATTTCGATGGATTTTGTTTTGGGGCTGCCAAGGACTAGAAAGGGCCGAGATAGCATTTTTGTTATTGTTGATAGATTCTCTAAAATGGCTCATTTTATTCCATGTGCTAAAACCGAGGATGCTCGTAGTGTAGCTTCATTATTTGTTGAACATGTTGTAAAGCTTCACGGGGTACCGAGGACTATTGTGAGCGATAGGGACTCCAAGTTCCTAAGTCTCTTTTGGAAGTCCATGTGGGGTAGGCTTGGAACGAAGTTACTTTTCTCCACGTCTTGCCACCCACAAACCGATGGCCAAACGGAGGTAGTAAATAGAACCTTAGGGTCTATGCTACGTTCTATGGTTAAAGGTAAACTGACTTCATGGGAAGATCACCTACCCTTGGTGGAATTTGCATACAACCGGGTAATACATTCGAGCACGGGAATAACTCCCTTTGAATGTGTTTACGGCCTGAATCCCCTTACCCCTTTAGATCTCACTCCTTTGTCTAGTGATCTCATGACCAGCTTAGATGGAAATAAAAGAGCCGAGGCAATGAAGAAAATTCATGAGACGGTGCGGATCAAGCTTGAAAAGAAGAACCAAGAGGTTGCAAAAAGGGTAAACAAAGGGAGAAGAAGGCTTGTGCTTGAACCCGGAGATTGGGTGTGGGTGCATCTTCGAAAGGATCGGTTTCCAGCTCAAAGGAAGTCCAAATTGCTGCCAAGGGGTGATGGTCCTTTCCAAGTACTTGAGAGAATCAATGACAACGCCTACAAGATTGACCTTCCACCGGAATATCAAGTGCACAACACTTTCAACGTTGGTGATCTCTCCCTCGTGGATGCGGTTGAAGATGACCAAATGCTGAATTTGAGGTCAAATTCCTCTCAAGATGGAGAGGATGATACGGTTGGGGAAGCCTCCACAGGTACACGGCCTTTCACACGAAGCCAAGCTCGGGAATTACAAGAACTCCAAGCTTTGTTCATGCAAATGGCCGTGTGTGAGTTGGTGATTGAACCAACCAAGGACCTAAACGTTTTTATGTGTGAAGAGAGGTCTTAATGTGTAATAAACTACTCTTCAAGGTTGGCACAAGAAGCAAGGGCGGATGGGTCATTTTACCCCTTTTGTTTGTAGTATAAATAGAACATGTTGGAGAGTTATTCCTTAGTTTTTGAATGCTGATTTTGTAACCTAAAAACACTAAACATTTCGTCTCTCTTCCACTCTTAGAATCCGTCCCTATTATCTCACAAGTAGAGGGATACTTGTGTTGTCTCTTTGGCTAGAAACAAGGGTTTTGAGGTCGTTGAGTGCCTCTTGGTCCTCGTAAGAACTTGGTGTTTATATTCATTAGACTTAGGGTCCTCTCTTGATGTAGGGTTCTTAGTTTCTTGAATGTTATATGTCAAGTTATCTATCTTTCTTTATCTTGTTGTTGTTGTTGATTTTGTTATCTTAAAGTCTAGTGAAGCCGTGTGGGGCTCTTTTCGATTCACTAGCATTGTTATCTATCTTGTTGTTCTTGTGTTGTTGGACTGAAAAACCGAAACTTAAACTTGTTGTTCTTGTGTTGTTGGACTGAAATCCGAGCCTACTTGAAGCTCTTGGTGTTGTTGGTTTGATTTCGTATCAGAAGGCATTCTCTCATCATATGTCCTGACGTACCACACCAAAAGCATGCATTTGTTCTAAATTGACATGCACCTAAATGAAGCTTTCCACATTGTCTACATGGCTGTCGAGGAAGCCTTAATTGTCTCATACTCCCTTGCTCTTGATACCCCATTGTTCGCAAACTCTGACCCTCATTTCTTTGACCAAACTGGTTACCTTTAGACCCTTGAAATTGTGGTGGAGCACTAGCTGCAGAATAAGAAGATAATGGCCTAGGTGGTCTATTTGAAAACTGAGGCCTAAACTCTCCTTAGGATACCGTGAACTTCCCCGTAGATCTGGCCCTCTTGGAATATCCTCTTTCCAATTCTTGTGCTCTTCTCCTTTGCCTCTGATTCTCCATTTTTTGTGCAAAAACTTGTATCCTTACTATGTCCATGTCTTTGTTCAAAGCAGCAATAGTACAATCTCTAACCAAATATGGATCCAACCTATCCACTTATCGATGAACTCTATCATCCATAGTAGCTACAATATTAGGAGCATACCTAGACAAGGAGTTAAACCGGAGGTTGTACTCCCTCACACTCATATTTCCTTGGCGAAGATTCAGGAACTGATCCGCACAGGCTTCTCGAATCTCAAATGGAAGGTAATGATTAAGAAATGCCTCTTTGAACTATTTCCAAGTAGCTGGAGGTGCATCGATACCCCTAGATCGTTTCCAGTCTATACCACAATATAGCCTCCCCTTTGAATCTATATGCTGCTAGCTCAACTGTCTCTTTACCCGACACATACATGATATCTAAAACCCTTTGGATTTGATTAATAAAGTCCTGTGGGTCTTCAGTAAGATCTAATCCGGTGAATGTGGGAGGATCCAATTTAAGAAAATCCTGCGTCCGTAGGCTAGCTTCCCTATCTGTATCACTAGAACCCGTGGTTGGAATGGCTGGTCCTTGAGCTTGTCCAACATACGAGCCAATAATTGCACTGCATTCCTTAGATCTTGGTCAGTAGCATTAATAGGTGGTTCTAAGGATGCGACTCTTCTCCTTCTTAGCTCTTCTGGATAGGGAGGAGTAGAAGAAGTCTGGGATACAAACTCAGCTTGAGCCTCGCTTTGATTAGCTTGTCTAGGTGGTGACTTACTGTCCCCTTCCCCGACAGCCTCGTTTATCCGCCTACCTGTATTCTTACTCCTTCTTGTAACCGCTATCTTTACTATAATAAGAGGAAAAAATAGGTTCAATGGTTAAATATGACTTCACCTACAACATGGGCTCTATTGCACGATCTAAGATATGAAGAAAAAGAGAACCCCTAAATGTCCCATAGCCTCCTGTTTATAGATGTGGTGAACAACACGCCCATAAACAAGACTCTATATAGATACGGCTTTGTAGACATCTTAGGACGACCGCTCTGATACCACTTTTGACATGCCTCAATCCTATTGGGGCGTACAGGCACCCGTAGCCATAAAGGCCCGAGAGAACTAATTCATAACCTTGTACTTCCCATGCATGTAACTATGACAACCAAATGTTCTAACAAACATGATATTATGTATCGATGAAAATAATTACACATGCAAGCACAAACTGATATATACAACACTTGGTCGTTGGGGCCACCATGTCTAAAAATAAGACACTACCATAATTTTACATTAGCCTACAAAGCGTCTAAAAGATACATAGACTTAGTTAGGGTCGGGACACCCCCCCCCCCCCCGCCCTACTCTTAACCTACTGCACAATACCAAAACATATGGAATAGACTCGAAAAATCCCCGAATCAACCTGGAGCTCACTAATATGCATGGAATAGCCTGTGCTCCTACGAGTGGGGTGTATGAGCTGAAGTACCTGTGCTTGCAGCATGAAATGCAGGTCCCCGTGAGGGACGTCAGTACGAAAATATGTACTGAATATGTAAGGCTGAAGGTAACAACACACAATACAAGAGCTCAATAGAAATCAGATACAGGTGTATAAGTAGTACTAGTAGACCACCTTTATATACATATTTGTGGGAATACATACATTACGTTCCTTTCTTCATTTTTACCTTTCTTACTTCATAATATTTGTAAGCCAGATGTAATGCAAATGACCAGCTGATCAGTAGTAAATAGATAAATTAGGATCGGCCCATGCTAGGCTTATGCCTCTGAGCTGCCACCTACATATAAAGATTGGGATCGGCCCATTCTAGGCTTATGCCCCTGAGCTGCCACCCACATACCAAGGTATCGAGATCGGCCCATGCTAGGCTTATGCCCCTGAGCTGCCACTCCTTTTACAGATTTACGTTAGTTTATTTAGACTTTGAGATTGTTACTTTGGTGGTCATAACATTATGGTACCTTGAAATAATAACCTGCCACTAAGAGACATGTAAATAGGCACTTAATGCAACATAAATAAAGTAGAGAGCTTTGGCACACCAATGAAGTGTTTAGGAGCTTAAAATAACACATGGGTCTTAATTGAGTAAATGGAAAACTTCTAAAATTTTCAAATGAAGATAGATGTGCATGTTTAATAATAAACACATATTGAGGTGTTTTGATATGTTAAGAGTGGGAACAAGGTCGTTGGCTTCTTGGTATATAATACGCTGCTATTATGTGTCACTTGTTACAGGACAACCTTGGAAACTTATTCGGTGGAACAAATGTTTGATTTCATGCCAAAGAGTACAAAATGGAGTATGCCTTACATTTATATAGCTCCGAAACTAACCCGACTTGACTTCTCTCCTTTTATATTACTTATCTACAATAGAATATATGGTAAACTAGTATTAGCAACCAACCAACACATTTAGGCTACTTAACTTCACCAAAATAGTAACCGGGCAGTAAACACGTAATCTGTCAATCAAGGGCATTATCTTAATCCTTTTCTCCTCCAATTACACCCACATACCATACATGTCCTTATAAGATCACCGGAACCACCTCAGCTTCATTACACCCTCCAAACAACACACAAACACATTAGGCAGTAAGCAAGGGCAACAATTAGTTCGGTGGTGTACCACCACATCTTTCTTCTATATTTCATTACAAACTAATGACACCCTTCTCCAACATCAACATGGCAGCCCATAACATGAACATACAAAACAGTCCACAAAACAGTCCCAAATCACTCTTATTGTAGCAACCCATTATTGAACTCATCATCTCTTGAGTTCTCAATAACAACACATCCATAACTCTCTTTCAAATTCATATACAAGGAGAACAAAATGGAGCAGTCACCTTACCTCAATTCTGCAACTTATTCCTTTAATTGAACTCTTCAAGAACTTGATCTTTCCTTCACACTTTAAACCAAAGAAGAAAAGAGAAGTTCTTTAATACCTGATGGCACCCAAAAGGTGGCCACCTATCTCGGGTTGGCCTTGGTTGGGGGTGTGGGTCGGGTTCGTGCCTCGTATAGTTTAGGGCCTATAAAGGGTGGGTTGCGCCTCTCGCTACCAGCTATAGCTTTTAGTGCAGTTGGTTAGCGGTTCACTCTTAAGGTTTGGTATCAGAGCGGAGGTCACGGGTTCGAATCCCGCTTACACCATGCGCAGGTTCGAGGACGAACCTTTTCCAAAAGAAAGGAGGAATGATGGCACCCAAAGAGTGGCCACCTATCTCAGGTTGGCCTTGGTTGGGGGTGTGGGTCGGGTTCGTGCCCCGTATAGTTCAGAGCCTATAAAGGGTGGGTTGCGCCTCTCGCTACCAGCTATAGCTTTTAGTGCAGTTGGTTAGCGGTTCACTCTTAAGGTTTGGTATCAAATGATACGGGAAAAAGAAGAGAACCACAAAACAACTCCAAAACAGTCCACTAATCTTAAGGATTTGAGGACCCTTTTGAAGACCACTCTCGGATTCGCTATCAACAACACAATAACAAGATAAAGAGGTGTGTTTTTCAACACCAAAACAGCCAAAATATAAGATGAACAAGATGACCACAATGGTTACAAAATTCAGATTCAACAAAGACACAAAAACAGTCCACTATGAATCTACAAAGTGCAATAAGATAAAGATAGGTAGATAGACCAAATGAAGGAATAATATTAACAACTCAAGACTTGTTACACTCTTGGACCTTTAATACTACACACAACACAAACCTATCTCTTACGTTGGTATAAGAGTGACCTCGATCTCCCAAGCATCCAACGTTTCCAAGCTTGAATCCAACACAAGTGATTCCACACTCAAATTGATTTCCCTAGTTACAAGTTTCAGATTTGTGGTCTTCTCTCCTTAGAGAGGAAATGTTTCTAAGTGTTATACAACATCCATATTCAGCAAAAGTCTCCTAACACATGACCTAAAAGGTTCCTTATATAGTAGTTTACAAACAAGGTGTGAAATGTCCAAAATGACCCCTTAGTCTCAAGTCTTCAAGTGGGTGCCCTTGGAGAGCATTATATGGACGGTTTTGGACCCTTTTTAAGTCCTCATTTGCACTTCACTTTCACACTTCAAGTCTCGGGTTCAATACATCTCACAAACATGCATCCTTGTGGTCGTACCCGTATTATCCTCCCCTTCTTGAAAAGGATTCGACCTCGAATCCATGCCTTGCAAAATCAAGAGAAGACAAACAAGCACACATCCTCATGACATGAGGGTTAGGGTTAGCAAAATGCACATATCAATATGCCATGCCGAGGTGGAACAAACTTGAAGTACATCCATGGATCCTTTGTGTTGAACATAAAAAACTTAGTACAAATGGCACAAAGGAAGTGGTCACCACCAATAAAAAGAGATAAGGAAGAACCTTATCTTCCTTCCTTAGCACCCACAATCAAACATTGCTTGTCGTCTTGACCAAGCATTAAGTGGAGAGTGTCGAGATTTCCACATTCCAATAGGGTGCCGGGATCAAATGGAAAAATTAGCCAAAGACCTAATGATACAAGATCAAACCAACAACACCAAGAGCTACAAGTAGGTTCGGATTTCAGTCCAACAACACGAGAATAACAAGTTCAATTTTCAGTTTTCAGCACACAACAAGAGAGCAAATAGATGAACAAGAATGCTAGTGAATCGAAAGTAGCCCCACACGGCTTCACTAGTCTTTAAAGATAACAAAGTTAACAACAACAACAACAACAAGATAAAGAAAAGATAGATAACTTGACATATAACATTCAAGATACTAAGAACCCTAACATCAAGAGAGGACCCTAAGTCTAGAGAATGTAAACACCAAGTTCTTACAAGGACCAAGAGGCACTCAAAGACCCCAAAACCCTTGTTTCTAGCCAAAGATACAACCCAAGTATTCCTCTACTTGTGAGATGTTGGAGGCGGCTCCAAGAGTGGAAGAGAGAGGAAATGTTGTGATATTTTAGGTTACAAAAATCAGATTTCAAAAACTATCTAATAACTCTCTCACATCTTCTATTTATACTACAAAAGGAAAGGGGTAAAATGACTCATCCGCCCTTGCTTCTTGTGCCAACCTTGGAGAGTAGTTTATTACACATTAGGACCCCTCTTCACACATAAAAACGTTTAAGTCCTTGGTTGGTTCAATCACCAACTCACACACGGCCATTTGCATGAACAAAGCTTGGAGTTTTTGTAATTCCCGAGCTTGGCTTCGTGTGAAAGGCCGTGTGGCTGTCCTAACCGTATCATCCTCTCCATCTTGAGAGGAATTTGGCCTCAAATTCAGCATTTGGTCATCTTCAACCGCATCCACGAGGGAGAGATCACCAACGTTGAAAGTGTTGTGCACTTGATATTCCGGTGGAAGGTCAATCTTGTAGGCGTTGTCATTGATCCTCTCAAGTACTTGGAAAGGACCATCACCCCTTGGCAGCAATTTGGACTTCCTATGAGCTGGAAACCGGTCTTTTCGAAGATGCACCCACACCCAATCTCCGGGTTCAAGCACAAGCCTTCTTCTCCCTTTGTTTGCCCTTTTGGCAATCTCTTGATTCTTCTTTTCAAGCTTGATCCGCACCGTCTCATGCATTTTCTTCATTGCCTCGGCTCTTTTGCTTCCATCTAAGCTGGTCATGAGATCACTAGACAAAGGAGTGAGATCTAAAGGGGTAAGGGGATTCAGGCCGTAAACACATTCAAAGGGAGTCATTCCCGTGCTCGAATGTATTACCCGGTTGTAGGCAAATTCCACTAAGGGTAGGTGATCTTCCCATGAAGTCAGTTTACCTTTAACCATAGAACGTAGCATAGACCCTAAGGTTCTATTTACTACCTCCGTTTGGCCATCGGTTTGTGGGTGGCAAGACGTGGAGAAAAGTAACTTCGTTCCAAGCCTACCCCACATGGACTTCCAAAAGAGACTTAGGAACTTGGAGTCCCTATCGCTCACAATAGTCCTCGGTACCCCGTGAAGCTTGACAACATGTTCAACAAATAATGAAGCTACACTACTAGCATCCTCGGTTTTAGTACATGGAATAAAATGAGCCATTTTAGAGAATCTATCAACAATAACAAAAATGCTATCTCGGCCCTTTCTAGTCCTTGGCAGCCCCAAAACAAAATCCATCGAGATGTCCAACCAAGGCCTAAGGGGAGTAGGGAGTGGGGTGTATAATCCTTGGGGTAAGAGACGAGATTTCGCACTCCGGCAGGCCACGCATTGACTACAAATTTTAGTGACGTCTTTGCGCATTTTGGGCCAATAGAAGTTCTCCTCTAAGATTCCGAGGGTCTTGTCTATCCCAAAGTGACCCATGAGGCCTCCGTCATGGGCCTCCCTTACAAATAATTCCCTCCAAGAACTAGAAGGAACACACAACCTCCTCCCTTTGAACAAATACCCATCGAACCGAGAGTAGGAGGAATGGTTATTCTCCTTGAGCCAACGGTCCCTTCCCCACTCTTCGCATTCCCTAAAAATAGGAGCAAAGGTAGGATCCTCGGGATACAACAACCGCAAGCTCTCAAAACCCATCAATTTCGAAGACAAGGTAGCAACAAGCACATGCTTCCTAGACAAGGCATCGGCAACAACATTTTCCTTTCCCCTTTTGTAATGAATTACATAAGGGAAAGTCTCGATGAACTCAATCCACTTAGCATGACGCCTATTCAACTTGTCTTGGCTCTTAAGGTGTTTCAACGACTCATGATCCGTTCGTATCACAAACTCCTTAGGCCACAAATAATGTTGCCAATTTCCCAAAGCTCTAACAAGGGCGTACAACTCCAAATCATAAGTTGAGTAATTAAGAGTTGCCCCTTTGAGCTTTTCACTGAAATAAGCAACGGGCTTACCTTCTTGCATCAAAACAGCCCCGATACCAACTTTACTAGCATCACACTCTATTTCAAACATCTTATCAAAATCGGGCAATTGCAATAAAGGCGCCGAGATGAGCGTAGCTTTCAAGGCCTCAAAAGCCCTAGCTTGCTCATCCCCCCATTTAAAGGGTCCGTCCTTTCTAATTACCTCGGTCAAGGGGGCTGCTATGGAACTAAATCCTTTGACAAACCTCCTATAAAAGCTTGCCAACCCGTGGAAACTTCGGATTTCTCCAATAGTTTTAGGGGTCGACCAACTTCGGATAGAGTCTATCTTGGAATCGTCCACTTCCACACCCCGTGAGCTCACGACAAAACCCAAGAATATAACTTTATCAACACCAAAAGAACACTTCTCCATGTTGGCATACAGCTTCTCCTTTCGGAGCACATCAAACACACATCTCAAATGCATTACATGATCATTAATAGATTTACTATACACCAACACATCATCAAAGTAAACCACCACAAACTTTCCAATATAAGGCTTCATTACATGATTCATTAGCCTCATAAATGTGCTAGGAGCATTGGTAAGGCCGAAGGGCATGACCAGCCACTCATATAGACCGAATTTGGTCTTGAATGCGGTCTTCCACTCATCACCGGGTTGCATGCGAATTTGGTGATAGCCGCTCCTAAGGTCCACTTTAGAAAACAAACAAGATCCGTGGAGCTCATCTAACATATCATCTAGTCTAGGAATTGGATGACGATACCTTATAGTGATTTTGTTGATGGCTCTACAATCGACGCACATGCGCCAAGTTTCGTCCTTCTTTGGTACCAAAAGCACCGGAACAGCACACGGACTCATGCTTTCCTTGATGTATCCCTTGTTGAGAAGCTCCTCAACTTGTCTCTCAAGCTCCTTAGTGTCCATGGGATTGCTCCTATAGGCCGGTTTGTTTGGAAGTTGTGAACCCGGCACCAAATCAATTTGGTGCTCAATTCCCCGAAGTGGGGGCAATCCTTGCGGAAGTTCTTGAGGAAATACATCTTCATACTCCTGCAACGCACAAGAAATCAAAGGGGAAATGGAAGAATTAGTGGGGTTAGTATTAAAACAATGGGCCAACAGTAACATCGGCTTGTTTTCATCATGGTCCACGAAGAGTTCTTTCCTCCTAGCCAACATCACTACGTTTTCCATCTCCTTTGTGGTTGGGACAGATTCGGATGGCCCTACTTCCTTACCTACGGCATCCCCCCCCTTTTCTCCTTTCCCGGTTTCCTTTCCCTTTCCTTTTAACTCTCTCATCTTTTGATGCCACTCATGTACTTGGGAGGGTGAAAGAGGGTGAAGTGTGACCTTTCGGCCATCCTTCTCGAGCGTATACCGATAGGACCTCCCATCGTGTTTAGTAGACCTATCATATTGCCATGGTCTACCTAACAACAAGTGACATGCTTGCATTGGGATCACGTCACAAAGCACTTCATCGTGGTAGTTTCCTACCTTAAACCGAATCACACATTGCCTTGCGACCCTTAATTCACCACAATCGTTCAACCATTGTAGCTTGTAAGGACTAGTGTGTGGTGTAGTTGGCAGCTTCAAGAAATTTACCATAGCTTGGCTTGCAACATTCGTACAACTACCACTATCAATCACCAAGGTGCACACACTCCCCTTTACAAGACACTTAGTATGGAATAGATTTTCCCTTTGACTCGGGTCACCTATCGCCTTACTAATCATGACACGTCTAACCACAAAGTTAGGAACCACACACTCCCCTTCTTGTGGATAGGCATCTTCACTACCATCTAATTCATCATCATTCGGCCCATTTTCAGCTTCCTCTCCATCTTGAGGCTCGGCCTCATCCTCCCCCCTTTCGGAAACCACCTCCTCACCAAGGTAGTACACTTTCCCTTCTCGTAGGATCACATTGCGCCGGTTCGGACATTCATTGGCCTTATGCCCCCAACCTTGGCACTTGAAGCATTGGAATCCCTTTGGGTTGGGATATTTGTGAGCCTCCGGTTTCGGAGGGAATTTAGGGACTGTTTTGGACTCGTAGTGGACTGTTTTGGACTCGGGCAGCTTCGTAGGGGCGGGTTGGTCCTTGTTTTTGGGCCAACCCGAGGGAGCTTGTACCCTTGCCTTGAAGGATGATCTCTCCTTAAGTTCCCTTTCAATCTCTAGGGCCGCTTGGAATATACCGTCGATGGTTTCAAACCGATGAAGGGTCAAATGAGTGGAGATCTCTTTGTTCAACCCACACTTGAACCGGATGATGTCATGACTGATTTGCTCCCCACGATGATCAAGTTTCAACATGAGTTGTTGGAACTCGTCAAAATAGGCCATCACACTCTTGCCCCCTTGCCGCAAGCCATATAACCTAGCAAGCAACTCATGACGATATCTCTCGGGAAGGTATCGTTGTCTCATCAAATACCTCAACCGAAACCAAGGTGGTGGCTGCCCATCGACTAATTCATTACCAAATCGTTTAACATACTCCCACCAAGTGTTAGCATAGCCCTCGAGGTGAGCTATAGCGTAGCAACTCTTCTTTTCGTCCGAGATGTCATTAACTTGGAAAACTTTGTCACAAGCCGATTCCCAAGTTAAGTAGGCCTCGGGATCACTTTCACCCTTAAAGATGGGTAGGCTCAACTTGATGGTGTTGATGCCTACGTCTCTCTCTTGGTGTCGGTTTCCCCTATCTCCATACCCCCGGTATCTCCTAGGTTCTCCTCGACCCCCTCTTAACTCCTCCTCCCTCATATAAGCATCATCAAAGGCTCCATCTCCTTCATACTCCCCTCTACCGTATCCTTCAAAGTGGGCTGGTCGGCCTTGGCCGTTTTGAGTCGGAGGATTTGGAATTTGCGGTCTTTGGGTTAATGGAGCTTGGAATGGAAGGTTCGGATTTAGTGGAGGTACTTGTCGTCCAAATCTCTCTTGTGGAATTGGAGGGGCTTGGAAATGTAGTGGTCTAGTGGAGTCTCGGTTTGGAGGAAAATAGGTAGTTTGACTTGCGGTATTTAGTGGAGCTTGGGGTGCATTTAGCATTTGGTGGACTGTTTCGGGGGTGATGGTTGCGGAGGAGGTCCTATCATGACCATTGGTAGATACGTGTAGAGGAGTAGAAGGACGAGAGTTCCTTTGACTCTCCACTTGTTCTAATCTCCCACTAATAGTCGACACTTCCCCCTTTATGGCTGCCAAGTCCCCTCTCACGGCCCCAAATTCAGAATTCAACCTTTCAAGTGTCCGGGTAACGGCCTCAAGAGTGACCCTCATAGAATCAAGGGCATTAGTATCCGCATTATGAGACGTAGCTCCTTCCATTGTCAAGATATTATCCGCTTTAGTTCACCACAAGTTCGTGTTCCACAAGTGTTGTATAATTGGCTAGTAACCGTGAAATTTTCAAGGTATGAGTGAGCTCTTATCCGGAATGGATTCTTGTTTGAAGACTCAAAGAATTCTTGCCGGACTAGAATCAAAAATCAGCAACTCATTCAAACGAATAAAAGCACTCAAATAATCGTTGACACGAACAAACGGTTCAAGGAACTAGTTGACAACCTAGTAGGAAGGTACTAGTTTGTTAATTAGTTCTAGGACCAATTAAGGGAAACCAAGGATCAACAATTTGCAACCAAAGAATATCCTAAGTTGAGCTTATAGTGACGTGGCAGCATGCAATGGTTCCACCCGTTCCTCTTATCTTTTTTTTTTGTTTTTGTTTTGTGTTAATATTCACACAACTTGTTATAGTTTGCAAAATGTTTTGGTGGGAAAAATAAAATCTTGTAGTCTTTCAACCTTTTCAAACTCAAGAAAGTGGTGTTTGGTTGACCAATCCCACAAAACAAGGCTCCTTGAATTAGGGAAAAGTGATTGACAAGACTAGAGGGTGAGGGGTGCAAGTCTTTCACAACAACTTTATAACTTGTCTTACAACTTGAGCACACAACAAGATGAACAAGTTCAAAAAAATGAACACCTCAACAAACTTCATCAACTTCTTTAGCACATAACACATAACCACCGATTTTTCTTTTGCTCATCAACAACATACAACCTTCGGCCACTTCAAGTCACTACTCAATGTTCAAGTTTTCAAGCTCAACTTTCGGATCTAGACACCTTAGTGTTGGTGAGAAAGAAACCAACACTAGAAACTCACTAAACAAGCAAAATAACGCCTAGGTCTAGACATGCAACATCATTCTCGGTTTTCAACCTTTAATGGACAGATTTTTCAGAACTTCCCTTTGGTATTGCTTGTTTAGACCGTGAACTAGCCCAAGATGGGTTATGTTGGAACACAACCGGTCTTGCTTTGATACCAAATGATACAAGATCAAACCAACAACACCAAGAGCTACAAGTAGGTTCGGATTTCAGTCCAACAACACGAGAATAACAAGTTCAATTTTCAGTTTTCAGCACACAACAAGAGAGCAAATAGATGAACAAGAATGCTAGTGAATCGAAAGTAGCCCCACACGGCTTCACTAGTCTTTAAAGATAACAAAGTTAACAACAACAACAACAACAAGATAAAGAAAAGATAGATAACTTGACATATAACATTCAAGATACTAAGAACCCTAACATCAAGAGAGGACCCTAAGTCTAGAGAATGTAAACACCAAGTTCTTACAAGGACCAAGAGGCACTCAAAGACCTCAAAACCCTTGTTTCTAGCCAAAGATACAACCCAAGTATTCCTCTACTTGTGAGATGTTGGAGGCGGCTCCAAGAGTGGAAGAGAGAGGAAATGTTGTGATATTTTAGGTTACAAAAATCAGATTTCAAAAACTATCTAATAACTCTCTCACATCTTCTATTTATACTACAAAAGGAAAGGGGTAAAATGACTCATCCGCCCTTGCTTCTTGTGCCAACCTTGGAGAGTAGTTTATTACACATTAGGACCCCTCTTCACACATAAAAACGTTTAAGTCCTTGGTTGGTTCAATCACCAACTCACACACGGCCATTTGCATGAACAAAGCTTGGAGTTTTTGTAATTCCCGAGCTTGGCTTCGTGATACGGGATTGACAAGGGAAGCACGAAACAAACACCAAATCAGTCCACTAATCTTAAGGATTCGAGGACCAAGATGGAGACCTCACTCGGATTCGCTACCAACAACAAGAATACAAGATACAAGAGTATATTTTAACACCAAAACAGTTACAAAACGTGATGAACAAGATGAACAACAATAATACAAGTTTCGGATTCAACGAAGACCCCAAAACAGTCCACTACACAACACATACACGATTTGCAAGAAAAATAAAGATAGATAGTGAGACCAAGATTATTACAAGATTAAGAACCAAGTGTATTTCAACACTAACCCCTAATGAATGTAACAATCAAAACCACACTCTTACGGTGACCACCAAGGGATTGAACTCGCCTCAAGATCTACCGTTTCCAAGCAAAGATCAATATTGGCTTTTCCAAGCCCTATGCTAAAGATGACTTTTCCAAGTCCTACAACTAAGGGTGTTACACTCTCAAAGAGAGAAGTTATGTCTTTCAATTCTTCATCCTTCAAAATCTAGTGAAAATAAGACTAAGGGGGCCTATTTATAATATATTACAAATGAAGATAACAAGACCACTTTGCCCTTAATGAGAGGGGCGGCCATGGTGTGTAAATACACCATGTGTAATGTCCAAAATACCCTTAATTAAGGTCCAAAACCGTGAGTCCTCAACCTTAAATTCTCCAAGCAATCTTCCACACGCGAGATGCTTTAAGTTATGCTCAAAACGGGTCCTCCATGCATGTTCTTGTTTTCTCGAGGTGACCAAGTCTTGAGTCTCTATGTGTTGGCCTCCAAAAATGTCATCAAAAGATAAGATGGCCATTTGTCCCGTATCATCCTCCCCTTCTTGAAAAGGATTCGACCTCGAATCCAAACCTTGCAAAACCGAAAAGAGGACCAACAAATGCAAACTCCTCATGGCATGAGGGTTAGGGTTAGCATAACAAATCATCTCAACATGCCAAGGTTGCACATATTTGCAATATAACCAAGAATCCTTTGAAAGGAATATTAAAAACTCAATAAAAGATGTACAAAGGATTTGGTTATAGGATACATCAAGAGTGACACTTTGCTTGTCATGTAGACCAAGCAGCAAGTTTGGTGCACCAACATCACCATTTCTAAATTTGGCACCGGGGTCAAATGGGAAAAGTGGCCATAGACACGGTTCTCGACAACACTTCCCTTTCCCGTGGTCTACACCCAAACTAAATGACATACTTTCTACAATAACATACATATCATCCAAAGCAAATAGAGAGTAGAGAAAGGTATCACTCAAATCGGCTTCTACTAAGGTGCTCTCATGTGTGTACTCACTATTAGTTTCCCAATAATCACCATGAGTACTCTCAATAATGAAATCACACAAAGTAGAAGAAGAAGTAGCTTCCGCAACTACACATTCCTTACCCTTAAGAGTTCTCTCATCTTCCAAGAAGAGATTTCCCTCTCTAGGAGGAATGTTGTCACACCATAGTGGGTTAGCATATAGGCTATAGCTTCCAAGGCAAGCTATACCATCATTTTCACCACTAGGTTCATTAGGAGTGTTTAAATCATCTTCAAACAAGACATTATACATAAAAAGAGTGTGATCTACCTCACGGACAGATTTGGAACAAGCAAGTTCCTCACTCTCTAAATGATCAACATCAAGTTTCAAGGATGTTTCAAACACAACATTACCCCAAGAAGAGCTCTCGGGTTCATTCTCACTTTGATCAACATTTTCAACATCATCACATACTTGAGGTTCATTAATTACATCATACACATCCTCAAGTGGTGGGTAATTTTCACACATAAGTTGATCAACACAAATTTCAGAAGATAACGTACTTTCATTCAACATAATGGTTTCAACACTAGGTGGACATAAATCGATCTTACAAGAAGAGTCTATTCGGTCATCAATAGGATCAACTAGTGTATCCACACTCACAACATGTACATCATCATCAAGTGGCAAAGAAACAATACACTCACATATAGGCAAGCTACAACTCACACTCAATGGGCTACTAGCCACACAATTATCATTCACATGTACAAAAGTGTAAGAGTTTGCCATTTTACCTTGAAGTCCTTGAGTAGATTCTTCTTTGTCATGGTGTGAAGGTCCTCCAAAAGTTTGGGCAGCAACTTCCTTTTGGCATTGTTCTTCTTCGCTTGCCATGTTGGTACCTACACAAATGTCCTTAGAAATAGAAGGACAACCAATGTTAGCATAGTTTGGTGGTAATCCTCTTACTTTGCTCCACACAACCTCTCCTTTTTCCACTCTCGGATTACCACCCTGCACTCCCTTACTCCTCTCAATCTTTTGTCTCTCATAATAATTCGGATTGGAGTAGGTAGGCATTTCTCTTCGTGGCTTAGGCAGCAAGTAAGTAATGAGGCGATTCCCCCACTGGTCTCTTATAATATTTGGCCAATTTTGCACGTTTGGAACTCTATGTTGTGCAAACCAATTGGCACCTAAGCATACATGACCGTATGTCAATGAAAGAATATCGCACCACACCTCCTCATGGTATTCAAATTGGGAGAAGACAACCTTGACCCTCTCGGTAACCTTAAACCCGTCCAAGAAGTATGGAACAAGTAAAGGCTCACGAAACAACCCCAAGTAGTCAACCATGGATGGAACGATGTAGTTTCTATGGTACCTATCATTTAGCTCAATGAGGCAGCCCGGTATCCCACACATGGTCACCTTTCCGGAGTGTACACTCCTTCTTGGATCTACATTGTAAGGCATACGAGTACCCCTTAGTTTTGGAGATGCATACCCTCTTCTTCTCATTGGACAACCTCCACTAGAGCTAGTATAACCATTCACACTATATCGACTTTGATAAGAAGTACTACAAGGTGGAGAATATGGATCTTCATACTCCTCACGTGTACCCTCATCATAGCTCTCATAAGCTTTGCAAACAAAAGGGTTATACCTAACACCAAATCTAGGTTCGGAGTAAGAAGTGTAAGACTCCTCACATGCCCCAACATCATCATAAGATCCATCACGAGGTCCTACATCATCTCCAAAGTTACCATAAGCACTAGGCACTTCATTCACCTCATTTTCTCCCTTAAAATAGTAACTTTCAAATCTGCCCAAGTCTCGATCATGGCTATTTTCATAGCCTCCGCAATCTCCCTCAACTTCGTAGCCATAAAACCCTTCACTACAATCATAGTCTCCCATGTTGTAGTCACAATAATCCCCGGCTATCGAAGACATATTCCCCTTATATCACCTTTTCAACCTACAAAATGAACAAACAAGATTAGTAGTAAAAACTTCTCACTAACACTCGTATTCACTCACCTTTGTGATTCTCACAATTGGAGCGGCAAATATTGAAAGGTTGTTTATACTCCGGTAGTCAATAGGATGTCAATTCTACTTGGTGGCCGGAATAGATTCTTGTTTGATCGACTCAAGACACAAAAATAAAATTCACTTACGAACTTGAAACAAAGAAGTTACTACGAGTTAAAAATGAGAAAAGCACACAAACAACGAAGACACGAAGAAACGGATTCAATAATTAATCTACAACTAAGTAGGTGATTACTAGTTGTTAATTAATTCTAGAATCAAGACATGAAACTAATGAAACAATAAGATGAAACTAAGAATCTAAAATTTTGAGCTCGGAAATATTGCGTGAACAGTAGCAGTGATGACATGGCAGTCACGTATTGGTTTCGGTCCCACACAACTTTTGTTGTCCAATTTCAAGTCTTGGTCAATTTTTTTCAATTTGGACTTTGGTGGAATTTGTTTAAGGAGGGAAATTCAAACAAGTCTTGGAGCCCTTTTCAATTTCAAGTTTTCAAGACTTGACTTTATTGTACTTCTCCTTAAAACATGGATCCTTAAATCATGGAAAAGTGTTGGAAAGGGGTTGAGACTTGATTGATAGGTCTTTGTTGGTTGTAGTGTCTTTCAAGACTAACAAATAATACACCCTTTTCCTTCAACTTTTTGGATTTAGCATTCACTTTATCTTCAACAATATATGAAGGTGGTGATGAACATCAATAACAACAACAACAACAACAAGAACTACAACAATAATCTTCAAGAACACCAACAATTTTTCACACGGCCAACTCCAATCCACAATAACAATATCTCCAACACTTGGCCAAGACAACTACAACTTCAACAAAATGGTTTTCAATCCACCAATTAACAACAATATCACGTGGCCAAGCTTATAACAACAACAAGATGAAAACCACAAGGCCAAAACAGTCCACCACAATGGCCAAGCTTATGTTCACAACAACCTTTCAACAAGTTCAAGCTCAAGTTTAGATCTAGACTCAAAGTGTTAGTGGACAAGAAAACTAACACTAGGAACAACAAAACAAACAAGAACACTATTAGATCTAGACATACAACAACAAATCTCGGCCAAGACACAACAAGAACACGATTTTGGCCAAGAACACAAACACGGACAGATTGCTATTTTTCTGAAAATTTCAGTTTTCCTTTTTTTTTTTTTTTTTTTTTTAACAAGAAAGCCCAAGATTGATCTTGTAGGAACAAGATCAAGCCATGCTTTGATACCAAATGATACGGGATTGACAAGGGAAGCACGAAACAAACACCAAATCAGTCCACTAATCTTAAGGATTCGAGGACCAAGATGGAGACCTCACTCGGATTCGCTACCAACAACAAGAATACAAGATACAAGAGTATATTTTAACACCAAAACAGTTACAAAACGTGATGAACAAGATGAACAACAATAATACAAGTTTCGGATTCAACGAAGACCCCAAAACAGTCCACTACACAACACATACACGATTTGCAAGAAAAATAAAGATAGATAGTGAGACCAAGATTATTACAAGATTAAGAACCAAGTGTATTTCAACACTAACCCCTAATGAATGTAACAATCAAAACCACACTCTTACGGTGACCACCAAGGGATTGAACTCGCCTCAAGATCTACCGTTTCCAAGCAAAGATCAATATTGGCTTTTCCAAGCCCTATGCTAAAGATGACTTTTCCAAGTCCTACAACTAAGGGTGTTACACTCTCAAAGAGAGAAGTTATGTCTTTCAATTCTTCATCCTTCAAAATCTAGTGAAAATAAGACTAAGGGGGCCTATTTATAATATATTACAAATGAAGATAACAAGACCACTTTGCCCTTAATGAGAGGGGCGGCCATGGTGTGTAAATACACCATGTGTAATGTCCAAAATACCCTTAATTAAGGTCCAAAACCGTGAGTCCTCAACCTTAAATTCTCCAAGCAATCTTCCACACGCGAGATTGCTTTAAGTTATGCTCAAAACGGGTCCTCCATGCATGTTCTTGTTTTCTCGAGGTGACCAAGTCTTGAGTCTCTATGTGTTGGCCTCCAAAAATGTCATCAAAAGATAAGATGGCCATTTGTCCCGTATCACTTCGTGTGAAAGGCCGTGTGGCTGTCCTAACCGTATCACCTAAGCCGAGGCCAGCCCTTCCTTCCCCCCTACAATGTCACTCCCATATTCACACGTAAAAACACTTTTATACACATGATCTCTATGAACGAAACTAATTGCAATGCTTTTACCACACAAGATGTTCAAAGAGTCATGCGCATTATCAAGATCAATTTTATAGACACCATCACTAACTTGAGAATTTTTAAGCATACTATTCACATACCCAAGTAGTGAACTACTTTTAAGAGTAAATTGATCATCATGAACACCAAGAGTACTACCAAGGGTACTCATTTCCAAGACTGCACATTCCTTGCCCATAAGAGTACTCTCATCTTCCAAGAAGAGATTTCCATCTTTAGGAGGAATGTTGTCACACCATAGTGGGTTAGCATATAGGCTATAGCTTCCAAGACAAGTCATGCCGTCAACATCACTTGCACCACTAGGTTCATTAGGAGTAAATAAACTATCTTCAAACAAGACATTGTGCCTGAAGAGTGAATGATCTAACCCACGGATAGATTTGGAACTTTCACTCTCTAAGGAATCATTATCAAGTTTCAAAGATATGTCAAGCACATGATTAACCCTATGATCCAAACAAACATTAGCATCTTTACAACAACATAGGCTCATAGGTTCACTCCTTTTTCCTTGGCCAACATCTTTAAATCCTTCACTCACTTGAGATTAATTAATCACATCACACATATCCTCAAGTGGTGGGCAAGTTTTACTCACAAGTTGGACAACAACTTTCTCCCGGAAGCTCTCAACGCAAGGTACTTGGACAATTGGATTTTGTGGGTAGATTTTGGGTAGCAATTGGCGTATAATTTCAATGTGCCATTTCATATCTTCAATATTTTCATTGATACGATCACATGTGGCGTTGAAATTATGGGCAGCCATTGTACCTAACAAAAAGACACAACAAACAAAGAAAACAAACAAACTTGTTAGATAAAAAATGCCTCACCACACTCTCACTCTCAGTTTTACCTCACACTTGGTTTCACAAGTGTTGAAAGCCGGCTTGTACTTCGTGAGTGATTGAGTGTCGAGTCTACTCTTGTCCCGGAATGAATTTTTGTTTGAAACTCAAACGAAATCTTGTAGGACTTGAGTCAAGAACTAACAACGAATTCAAAAAGATAAAAGTACACAACAAACGTAAATACGAACAAATGGACACAAAACTAACTTACAAGCTAGTAGGAGATTACTAGGTTGTCAATTAGTGTTCGAATCAACAAACGAACTAAGAGACAATAAAATAAAACTAAGAAATCTAAAATTTGAGCCAAAATTGTTGCGTGAATAGTGTATATGGTGATGTGGCGGTCGACGTGGCAGTCCGCTAGTGGTTCGATTCTTGACAAATTTTAATTTCATAATTTGGACTTTGGTGGAAATTGTTCAATGGAGGGAAATACAAACTAGTCTTTGGAGCTCCTTTTTCAATTAGAATTTCAAGACTTAAAAATCTTTGACTAGACTTGTACTTCTCCTTAAAACATGGATCCTTGTTTTATGGAAAAAGGTTGAGATGTGATGTAAAGTCTTTTTGGTGGTTGGGGGTCTTTCAAGATTCAACAAATACTACACCTTGTCTTTCACCTTTTTAAGATCTAAGTTCACTTTAATATTAACAAGGTGATGAATATGGTGAAGAACTTCAAGAACAAAACAACCACAACAAGAACAACCAACAAAAATCTCCGAAGAACAACAAGTCCACCACAACAAGGTCAACAATCTCACGGCCAAGACCACAAGGATAGCAACAACAATCGGCTAAGTCCCCTTTGTGTTTTGTTTTCGGTTTTACAAAAGGTGAAGGTTGTGATGAACAAAAAGAACACAACAACAATATTTCAAGATCTACAACAACACCACAACACAAGGCCTTCAACTCAATCAAGGCTAGAACAACAACAACATTCAATCGGCCACACTTTGTTCACAACAACAATATTAACAATTCAAGCTCAAGTTTGGATCGACTCAAAGTGTTAGTGAGGAACAAAACTAACACTACAAACACACAAGACAAGTAAAAGACTCCTAGACCTAGACTTAAGAACAAATTTCGGCCAAGAACACAATTTCGGCCAAGAAAACAACAATGGACAGATTGCAATTTTTCTAAAATTTTCAGCTTTTCAACAAAAAAAATTTCTAACTAGCAAGCCCAAGATTGATCTTGTAGGAACAAGATCAAGCCATGCTCTGATACCAAATGATATGGGAAAAAGAAGAGAAACACAAAACAACTCCAAAACAGTCCACTAATCTTAAGGATTTGAGGACCCTTTTGAAGACCACTCTCGGATTCGCTATCAACAACACAATAACAAGATAAAGAGGTGTGTTTTTCAACACCAAAACAGCCAAAATATAAGATGAACAAGATGACCACAATGGTTACAAAATTCGGATTCAACAAAGACACAAAAACAGTCCACTATGAATCTACAAAGTGCAATAAGATAAAGATAGGTAGATAGACCAAATGAAGGAATAATATTAACAACTCAAGACTTGTTACACTCTTGGACCTTTAATACTACACACAACACAAACCTATCTCTTACGTTGGTATAAGAGTGACCTCGATCTCCCAAGCATCCAACGTTTCCAAGCTTGAATCCAACACAAGTGATTCCACACTCAAGTTGATTTCCCTAGTTACAAGTTTCAGATTTGTGGTCTTCTCTCCTTAGAGAGGAAATGTTTCTAAGTGTTATACAACATCCATATTCAGCAAAAGTCTCCTAACACATGGCCTAAAAGGTTCCTTATATAGTAGTTTACAAACAAGGTGTGAAATGTCCAAAATGACCCCTTAGTCTCAAGTCTTCAAGTGGGTGCCCTTGGAGAGCATTATATGGACGGTTTTGGACCCTTTTTAAGTCCTCATTTGCACTTCACTTTCACACTTCAAGTCTCGGGTTCAATACATCTCACAAGTATGCATCCTCGTGGTCGTACCCGTATCAATACCAAAGAAAAGTGAGCAGATTGTTTGTTCTATAGTCTACCATATATTTATAATTAAGCACTTATAACATCTTTTCATAATATTCCATGAGATAATTAAACAAAAACTAAAAGGGTTTTCACTTACCTTGGGCTGCAAAAGTGAGGGTTTCTTCAAGAACCCTAAAAAGAGTTTTAGGGCTGTTGTTCTTAACCTTTGTTAAGAAAGAGAGAAAACTAAAGTTTAAAAGGGTGAAATTGTGTTTAAAATGAATAGAATTACCAGCGATATTGAGCTTATATTGGGCCCTCTAGAACCTTTCTTATTGACCTTATTTTCAGCCACAAATTAGCCCAAGTAGGTGATGCACCTACTTAAGGGTCCAAGCAGCTGAAACTTCAAAGTAGGTGATGCACCTACTTGCTTAATTTCTTGTTGGGCTCAATTATATTTAGGCCTTGGCAGATTGTGTGTGTTGGGTCATATACCCATTTTATTTCTCTTCTATTCAATTTGAGCCCAAATGAGTACATTACATTAGTATAGGACCAAATCTGGCCCATAGCCATATGTCCATTAATTTGGTCCAAATAATTCAAGTAGGTGACTCACCTACTAGCTTAATTAATTCAAGCAAGCACCTCAATATTTTGTTCCATTTTCAGCTCCTAATCCCTTTAATCTAACCTTAAACTTATACACATTTGGTCACTTTAAACTTTCGATTCAAATACTAGTTTACGATCTCAAGTTTAAATAGTTGTATCGACGTTAACTTGGTCGCATCACATAAACACTGCACGGGCAGCATATATAATTCTATCAATGCCATTAATACTTGCATAACAAACCTCACCCGTTACCTATCCTATAAGACCATACCAGGTTCCATATAATTAGAATAAGTACAAGCAAAATACGGGATGTTACATCCTTCCCCCCTTAGAAACATTCGTCCTCGAATGTTAGCATAACTGTCCAACCAAAACAAGTTCAAGCCTAAGTTTAATATCCCTATTACCAGATAGTACCTATATATTTTACACTTACTTGTTATTGCTCCAATTCAGCTTCTTGGACTTTTTCTTCGTATTTGAACAAATGGGGGTACTTGAATTTCATCGCTTCTTCGGCTTCCCATGTGATCTCTTCTACTTGTTGATCCGTTCGTATCACAAACTCCTTAGGCCACAAATAATGTTGCCAATTTCCCAAAGCTCTAACAAGGGCGTACAACTCCAAATCATAAGTTGAGTAATTAAGAGTTGCCCCTTTGAGCTTTTCACTGAAATAAGCAACGGGCTTACCTTCTTGCATCAAAACAGCCCCGATACCAACTTTACTAGCATCACACTCTATTTCAAACATCTTATCAAAATCGGGCAATTGCAATAAAGGCGCCGAGATGAGCGTAGCTTTCAAGGCCTCAAAAGCCCTAGCTTGCTCATCACCCCATTTAAAGGGTCCGTCCTTTCTAATTACCTCGGTCAAGGGGGCTGCTATGGAACTAAATCCTTTGACAAACCTCCTATAAAAGCTTGCCAACCCGTGGAAACTTCGGATTTCTCCAATAGTTTTAGGGGTCGGCCAACTTCGGATAGAGTCTATCTTGGAATCGTCCACTTCCACACCCCGTGAGCTCACGACAAAACCCAAGAATATAACTTTATCAACACCAAAAGAACACTTCTCCATGTTGGCATACAGCTTCTCCTTTCGGAGCACATCAAACACACATCTCAAATGCATTACATGATCATTAATAGATTTACTATACACCAACACATCATCAAAGTAAACCACCACAAACTTTCCAATATAAGGCTTCATTACATGATTCATTAGCCTCATAAATGTGCTAGGAGCATTGGTAAGGCCGAAGGGCATGACCAGCCACTCATATAGACCGAATTTGGTCTTGAATGCGGTCTTCCACTCATCACCGGGTTGCATGCGAATTTGGTGATAGCCGCTCCTAAGGTCCACTTTAGAAAACAAACAAGATCCGTGGAGCTCATCTAACATATCATCTAGTCTAGGAATTGGATGACGATACCTTATAGTGATTTTGTTGATGGCTCTACAATCGACGCACATGCGCCAAGTTCCGTCCTTCTTTGGTACCAAAAGCACCGGAACAGCACACGGACTCATGCTTTCCTTGATGTATCCCTTGTTGAGAAGCTCCTCAACTTGTCTCTCAAGCTCCTTAGTGTCCATGGGATTGCTCCTATAGGCCGGTTTGTTTGGAAGTTGTGAACCCGGCACCAAATCAATTTGGTGCTCAATTCCCCGAAGTGGGGGCAATCCTTGCGGAAGTTCTTGAGGAAATACATCTTCATACTCCTGCAACGCACAAGAAATCAAAGGGGAAATGGAAGAATTAGTGGGGTTAGTATTAAAACAATGGGCCAACAGTAACATCGGCTTGTTTTCATCATGGTCCACGAAGAGTTCTTTCCTCCTAGCCAACATCACTACGTTTTCCATCTCCTTTGTGGTTGGGACAGATTCGGATGGCCCTACTTCCTTACCTACGGCATCCCCCCCCTTTTCTCCTTTCCCGGTTTCCTTTCCCTTTCCTTTTAACTCTCTCATCTTTTGATGCCACTCATGTACTTGGGAGGGTGAAAGAGGGTGAAGTGTGACCTTTCGGCCATCCTTCTCAAGCGTATACCGGTTGGACCTCCCATCGTGTTTAGTAGACCTATCATATTGCCATGGTCTACCTAACAACAAGTGACATGCTTGCATTGGGATCACGTCACAAAGCACTTCATCGTGGTAGTTTCCTACCTTAAACCGAATCACACATTGCCTTGCGACCCTTAATTCACCACAATCGTTCAACCATTGTAGCTTGTAAGGACTAGTGTGTGGTGTAGTTGGCAGCTTCAAGAAATTTACCATAGCTTGGCTTGCAACATTCGTACAACTACCACTATCAATCACCAAGGTGCACACACTCCCCTTTACAAGACACTTAGTATGGAATAGATTTTCCCTTTGACTCGGGTCACCTATCGCCTTACTAATCATGACACGTCTAACCACAAAGTTAGGAACCACACACTCCCCTTCTTGTGGATAGGCATCTTCACTACCATCTAATTCATCATCATTCGGCCCATTTTCAGCTTCCTCTCCATCTTGAGGCTCGGCCTCATCCTCCCCCCTTTCGGAAACCACCTCCTCACCAAGGTAGTACACTTTCCCTTCTCGTAGGATCACATTGCGCCGGTTCGGACATTCATTGGCCTTATGCCCCCAACCTTGGCACTTGAAGCATTGGAATCCCTTTGGGTTGGGATATTTGTGAGCCTCCGGTTTCGGAGGGAATTTAGGGACTGTTTTGGACTCGTAGTGGACTGTTTTGGACTCGGGCAGCTTCGTAGGGGCGGGTTGGTCCTTGTTTTTGGGCCAACCCGAGGGAGCTTGTACCCTTGCCTTGAAGGATGATCTCTCCTTAAGTTCCCTTTCAATCTCTAGGGCCGCTTGGAATATACCGTCGATGGTTTCAAACCGATGAAGGGTCAAATGTGTGGAAATCTCTTTGTTCAACCCACACTTGAACCGGATGATGTCATGACTGATTTGCTCCCCACGATGATCAAGTTTCAACATGAGTTGTTGGAACTCGTCAAAATAGGCCATCACACTCTTGCCCCCTTGCCGCAAGCCATATAACCTAGCAAGCAACTCATGACGATATCTCTCGGGAAGGTATCGTTGTCTCATCAAATACCTCAACCGAAACCAAGGTGGTGGCTGCCCATCGACTAATTCATTACCAAATCGTTTAACATACTCCCACCAAGTGTTAGCATAGCCCTCGAGGTGAGCTATAGCGTAGCAACTCTTCTTTTCGTCCGAGATGTCATTAACTTGGAAAACTTTGTCACAAGCCGATTCCCAAGTTAAGTAGGCCTCGGGATCACTTTCACCCTTAAAGATGGGTAGGCTCAACTTGATGGTGTTGATGCCTACGTCTCTCTCTTGGTGTCGGTTTCCCCTATCTCCATACCCCCGATATCTCCTAGGTTCTCCTCGACCCCCTCTTAACTCCTCCTCCCTCATATAAGCATCATCAAAGGCTCCATCTCCTTCATACTCCCCTCTACCGTATCCTTCAAAGTGGGCTGGTCGGCCTTGGCCGTTTTGAGTCGGAGGATTTGGAATTTGCGGTCTTTGAGTTAATGGAGCTTGGAATGGAAGGTTCGGATTTAGTGGAGGTACTTGTCGTCCAAATCCCTCTTGTGGAATTGGAGGGGCTTGGAAATGTAGTGGTCTAGTGGAGTCTCGGTTTGGAGGAAAATAGGTAGTTTGACTTGCGGTATTTAGTGGAGCTTGGGGTGCATTTAGCATTTGGTGGACTGTTTCGGGGGTGATGGTTGCGGAGGAGGTCCTATCATGACCATTGGTAGATACGTGTAGAGGAGTAGAAGGACGAGAGTTCCTTTGACTCTCCACTTGTTCTAATCTCCCACTAATAGTCGACACTTCCCCCTTTATGGCTGCCAAGTCCCCTCTCACGGCCCCAAATTCAGAATTCAACCTTTCAAGTGTCCGGGTAACGGCCTCAAGAGTGACCCTCATAGAATCAAGGGCATTAGTATCCGCATTATGAGACGTAGCTCCTTCCATTGTCAAGATATTATCCGCTTTAGTTCACCACAAGTTCGTGTTCCACAAGTGTTGTATAATTGGCTAGTAACCGTGAAATTTTCAAGGTATGAGTGAGCTCTTATCCGGAATGGATTCTTGTTTGAAGACTCAAAGAATTCTTGCCGGACTAGAATCAAAAATCAGCAACTCATTCAAACGAATAAAAGCACTCAAATAATCGTTGACACGAACAAACGGTTCAAGGAACTAGTTGACAACCTAGTAGGAAGGTACTAGTTTGTTAATTAGTTCTAGGACCAATTAAGGGAAACCAAGGATCAACAATTTGCAACCAAAGAATATCCTAAGTTGAGCTTATAGTGACGTGGCAGCATGCAATGGTTCCACCCGTTCCTCTTATCTTTTTTTTTTGTTTTTGTTTTGTGTTAATATTCACACAACTTGTTATAGTTTGCAAAATGTTTTGGTGGGAAAAATAAAATCTTGTAGTCTTTCAACCTTTTCAAACTCAAGAAAGTGGTGTTTGGTTGACCAATCCCACAAAACAAGGCTCCTTGAATTAGGGAAAAAGTGATTGACAAGACTAGAGGGTGAGGGGTGCAAGTCTTTCACAACAACTTTATAACTTGTCTTACAACTTGAGCACACAACAAGATGAACAAGATGAACAAGTTCAAAAAAATGAACACCTCAACAAACTTCATCAACTTCTTTAGCACATAACACATAACCACCGATTTTTCTTTTGCTCATCAACAACATACAACCTTCGGCCACTTCAAGTCACTACTCAATGTTCAAGTTTTCAAGCTCAACTTTCGGATCTAGACACCTTAGTGTTGGTGAGAAAGAAACCAACACTAGAAACTCACTAAACAAGCAAAATAACGCCTAGGTCTAGACATGCAACATCATTCTCGGTTTTCAACCTTTAATGGACAGATTTTTCAGAACTTCCCTTTGGTATTGCTTGTTTAGACCGTGAACTAGCCCAAGATGGGTTATGTTGGAACACAACCGGTCTTGCTTTGATACCAAATGATACAAGATCAAACCAACAACACCAAGAGCTACAAGTAGATTCGGATTTCAGTCCAACAACACAAGAATAACAAGTTCCATTTTTCAGTTTTCAGCACACAACAAGAGAGCAAATAGATGAACAAGAATGCTAGTGAATCGAAAGTAGCCCCACACGGCTTCACTAGTCTTTAAAGATAACAAAATTAACAACAACAACAACAACAAGATAAAGAAAAGATAGATAACTTGACATATAACATTCAAGATACTAAGAACCCTAACATCAAGAGAGGACCCTAAGTCTAGAGAATGTAAACACCAAGTTCTTACAAGGACCAAGAGGCACTCAAAGACCCCAAAACCCTTGTTTCTAGCCAAAGATACAACACAAGTATTCCTCCACTTGTGAGATGTTGGAGGCGGCTCCAAGAGTGGAAGAGAGAGAGAAATTGTTGTGATATTTTAGGTTACAAAATCAGATTTCAAAAACTATCTAATAACTCTCTCACATCTTCTATTTATACTACAAAAGGAAAGGGGTAAAATGACTCATCCGCCCTTGCTTCTTGTGCCAACCTTGGAGAGTAGTTTACTACACATTAGGACCCCTCTTCACACATAAAAACGTTTAAGTCCTTGGTTGGTTCAATCACCAACTCACACACGGCCATTTGCATGAACAAAGCTTGGAGTTTTTGTAATTCCCGAGCTTGGCTTCGTGTGAAAGGCCGTGTGGCTGTCCTAACCGTATCAATCATGTCCCACTTCCAGATTGGAAGATCCATACATTGCATATAACCCCTGGGCTTTTGGTGCTCTACTTTAACTCTTTGACAATTTGGACATTCGGCTACAAATTTTGCAATGTTCTTCTTCATGTCACCCCACCAATACATTCCTTTCAAATCATGGTACATTTTTGTTGACCCTGGATGGATAGAATACCTTGAATGATATGCTTCTATTATAATCTTCTTTCTTAGTCCATCTACATTCGGCACACACAATCTGTTTTGGCACCGAAGTACTTCTTTTTGCATAAGATCAAATGCTTTTGTCATACCTTATTGCACATTTTCCTTAAGATTTAATAGAATGGAATCTGCATATTGCTTCTCTATTACTTCAGCTACTAGGGAAGATTCTGCAGCATTATAAACAATAAGCCCTTCATCTGGAGTTTCAAGAAGGCAAACTCCCAAATTGGCTAGTTGGTACAAATCTTTAGTCATCCATTGTCTTTCTATAGATGGTGCTTCCGACTTAATGCATTTGCCACCACATTTGCTTTCCCCGGATGATACAAGATATCAACGTCATAGTCTTTTAATAATTCAAGCCATCTTCGCTGCCTTAAATTTAGGTCCTTCTGATTAAAATATATACTGCAAACTCTTGTGGTCAGTGTATATGTCAACATGAATCCCGTACAGGTAGTAACACCATATCTTTAAGACAAATATAACCGCTGCTAGCTCCAGATCATGTGTTGGATAATTTTTCTCGTGTGGCCATAATTGTCTCGAGGCATATGCTATGACTTTACCATGCATCAATACACACCCTAAGCCAATTCTTGAAGCATCATAATACACTGCATGCCCCTCTGTGCCTTCTGGAAGCACCAATACGGGTGTAGAAGTCAACTTATTCTTCAGATCTTGGAAACTTCTTTCGCATGCATCATTCCATTGGAACTTGGATGCTTTGTGTGTTAGCTTTGTTAAAGGTGCAGAAATTGAGGAAAATCCTTCAACAAACCTTCTATAATAATATGCCAACCCAAGGAAACTACAAACCTCCGTAGGCGTTATTATAGGTCTTGGCCAATTCTTCACGGTTTCTATCTTTTGAGTATCAACCTTTATTCCTTCATCAGATACAAGATGACCCAAGAATGCCACAAATTTTAACCAAAACTCACATTTAGAGAACTTTGCAAATAGCTTACGATCACGAAGAATCTGCAACACCTGTCATAAACCTTATTTGATCTTGAAAAAAAATAGAATATCATCTATAAAAACTATCACAAACACATCCAAGAAGGGCTTGAACACCCTATTCATCAAATCCATAAAAGTTGCAGGTGCATTAGTTAGCCCAAAGGACATGACTAGGAACTCGTAATGACTGTACCGTGTTCAAAAAGCTACCTTGGGTATGTTATTTTCTTTGACTCTCATTTGGTGGTACCCAGACCTGATAGCCCAAAGGCTATGAACACACGAAATTGGCTACTAAGATGCCAATTCCAGAAACCAAATAAAGAGAAAAACAACACGTAGAATAGAGATGAAGAAGAAGAATGCTTGAAATTAAAGGTAGATAGAAAGACCCTTACTCCTATTCAATGATTAGCACTAGAAGATGTTTCAAAATCTTCAACACACCTCACAAATAAGAGTTCAAACCTTCCTCTTAGGTGACCCAAAGGACTCACACTTTCTCAAGAACACCTTTCTTGCAAAATCATCCAAGACAAGTGAAAACCCTAACTTTCAAATGTTCATGGACCAAGTTTAGGTTCTAAGAGCTACAACGACAAGACTAATTCTACAAACTATGAGTAATACTCAATTTCAATTCATCAAAATCTAATGAAAAATAAGCCTAAGGAGTCTATTTATACTTATTACATTAAAGACCAAAATACCCTTAATGAAAAAGGTCTCCTATGGAGTGTAAATAAAAAGCATAAAAAAACCATTACACCCTTAATGAATGGGTGATCATGTAGTGTTTTGATGTGGTCTTCTTCACACTTCAACATATGACTTTCCTTGAGTCTTTTTGGTCTTCACAATTATTCTTCAACACTTGGACCTCTCGGGCATCTCATCAAGGCAAGCTTTCAAGCAACCTTCCATACACGAGATTGTTATATTGTGGGCTTAAAATAGGTCCCCCCATGTGTGCTCTTGTGTCCTCAATGTGACCACAATTGGGTTCTTCTTGTGGTGGCCTCGCAGGATGTCTTCAAAAGCTAAGGTGGCCATTTGACTTGTATCATCCTCCCCTTCTTGAAAAGGATTCGACCTCGAATCCAAACCTAGCAAAACCAAAGAGAGGACAAACAAATACAAACTCCTCATGGCATGAGGGTTAGGGTTAACACAACAAATCATCTCAACATGCCAAGGTTGCACATATTTGCAATATAACCAAGAATCCTTTAAATTAAATATTAAAAGTTCAGTGAAAGATGCACAAAGGATTTGGTTATGGAATTCGCCAAAACTGATACTTTGCTTGTCATGTAGACCAAGCAACAAGTTAGGCGCATAAACATCATCAATTCTATATTTGGCGTCGGGGTCAAACGGGAAGAGTGGCCATAGACACGGGTCTAGACAACACTCCCATTTCCCATAGGCTTTACTCAAACTACACGACATACTCTCTACAATGGCATACATGTCATCAAAAGCAAGTAGAGAGTAAAGAAAGGTATCACTTAAGTCAACTTCTACTAAGGTGTCTTCATGTGTGTACTCACCACTAGTTTCAACATCATCGCCATAAGTACTCTCAACAATAAGATCACAGTAGTAGAAGAAAAAGTAATTTCAAAGCAATGGACACCTTCCCTTTCTATAGAAGTACCCTCAAGTATACACATACCACCACCAAAGTCAAGGAAATTATTACTGAAGTCTTCACAAGAAGCAAGTAATTCTCCTCATAATCATCAAACATGGGTGGGGTGTCATACAAAGGATCACAACCACAATCAATTTTCAAGGAACAATCACTTATTGGGTTTCTTAAGAATTCAAGAAAGTCAAAATTATCATCACCCAATTGATCATTCTTTTCTAAGAACTCACATTCCCTTCCTTTAAGAGTACTCTCATCTTCCAAGAAGAGATTTCCATCTTTAAGAGGAATGTTGTCACACCATAGTGGGTTGGCATATAGGCTATAGCTTTCAAGACAATCTATACCTTTAACTTCATTCTCACCACTAGGTTCATTAGGAGTTAACTCATCATCTTCAAACAAGATATTATCCTTAAAGAGAGAAGGATCTATCCATGAAGAGGATATAGAATATGTAAATCCATTCTCTAAAAGATCGTTATCAAGCATCAAAGATATTTCAAGTACATGATTATCCCTATGAGCAAAACCGAGAGTAGAATGCACTAGAGGTTATGCTAAAGGGGTTACTCCTATTTATTTGATCAATATTTTCAACATCATCACTCACTTGAGATCCATTAAACATATCACATACATCCTTAAGTAGTGGAAAAATTTCACACATAATTGATCAACATAATTTCACACATTAGCTTCAACACTAGGTGGACATAAATTGATCTTACAAGAAGAGTCAATTCGGTCATCAATAGGATCAACTAGTGTATACACATTCACAATATGTACATCATCATCAAGGGGCAAAGAATCAATAGATGATGTATTATCATTCAACACAATGGATTTAACACTAGGTGGACTTAAATTGATCTTACAAGAAGAGTCAATTCGGTCATCAATAGGATCAACTAGTGTATCCACACTTATAACAAGTACATCATCAACAAGAGGCAAAGAATCAATAGAATCACAAATAGATAAGCTACCACTCATGCTCAATGGGCTACTAACCACACAATCATCGTCCACATGTACAAAAGTGTAAGAGTTTGCTATTTTACCTTTATGTTCTTGAGTACTGATACAAAATCAAACCAACAACACCAAGAGCTTCAAGTAGGCTCGGATTTCAGTCCAACAACACAAGAACAACAAGTTTAAGTTTCGGCTTTTCCGTCCAACAACACAAGAACAACAAGATAGATAACAATGCTAGTGAATCGAAAAGAGCCCCACACGGCTTCACTAGACTTTAAGATAACAAAATCAACAACAACAACAAGATAAAGAAAGATAGATAACTTGACATATAACATTCAAGAAACTAAGAACCCTACATCAAGAGAGGACCCTAAGTCTAATGAATATAAACACCAAGTTCTTACGAGGACCAAGAGGCACTCAACGACCTCAAAACCCTTGTTTCTAGCCAAAGAGACAACACAAGTATCCCTCTACTTGTGAGATAATAGGGGCGGCTTCTAAGAGTGGAAGAGAGAGAGAAATGTTTAGTGTTTTTAGGTTACAAAATCAGCATTCCAAAAACTAAGGAATAACTCTCTAACATGTTCTATTTATACTACAAACAAAAGGGGTAAAATGACCCATCCGCCCTTGCTTCTTGTGCCAACCTTGAAGAGTAGTTTATTACACATTAAGACCTCTCTTCACACATAAAAACATTTAGGTCCTTGGTTGGTTCAATCACCAACTCACACACGACCATTTGCATGAACAAAGCTTGGAGTTCTTGTAATTCCCGAGCTTGGCTTCGTGTGAAAGGCCGTGTACCTGTGGAGGCTGCCCCAACCGTATCATCCTCTCCATCTTGAGAGGAATTTGACCTCAAATTCAGCATTTGGTCATCTTCAACCGCATCCACGAGGGAGAGATCACCAACGTTGAAAGTGTTGTGCACTTGATATTCCGGTGGAAGGTCAATCTTGTAGGCGTTGTCATTGATTCTCTCAAGTACTTGGAAAGGACCGTCACCCCTTGGCAGCAATTTGGACTTCCTTTGAGCTGGAAACCGATCCTTTCGAAGATGCACCCACACCCAATCTCCGGGTTCAAGCACAAGCCTTCTTCTCCCTTTGTTTACCCTTTTTGCAACCTCTTGGTTCTTCTTTTCAAGCTTGATCCGCACCGTCTCATGCATTTTCTTCATTGCCTCGGCTCTTTTATTTCCATCTAAGCTGGTCATGAGATCACTAGACAAAGGAGTGAGATCTAAAGGGGTAAGGGGATTCAGGCCGTAAACACATTCAAAGGGAGTCATTCCCGTGCTCGAATGTATTACCCGGTTGTATGCAAATTCCACCAAGGGTAGGTGATCTTCCCATGAAGTCAGTTTACCTTTAACCATAGAACGTAGCATAGACCCTAAGGTTCTATTTACTACCTCCGTTTGGCCATCGGTTTGTGGGTGGCAAGACGTGGAGAAAAGTAACTTCGTTCCAAGCCTACCCCATATGGACTTCCAAAAGAGACTTAGGAACTTGGAGTCCCTATCGCTCACAATAGTCCTCGGTACCCCGTGAAGCTTTACAACATGTTCAAAAAATAATGAAGCTACACTACGAGCATCCTCGGTTTTAGCACATGGAATAAAATGAGCCATTTTAGAGAATCTATCAACAATAACAAAAATGCTATCTCGGCCCTTTCTAGTCCTTGGTAGCCCCAAAACAAAATCCATCGAGATGTCCAACCAAGGTCTAAGGGGAGTAGGGAGTGGGGTGTATAATCCTTGAGGTAGGAGATGAGATTTTGCTCTCCGGCAGGCCACGCATTGACTACAAATTTTAGTGACGTCTTTGCGCATTTTTGGCCAATAGAAGTTCTCCTCTAAGATTCCGAAGGTCTTTCTACCCCAAAGTGCCCCATGAGGCCTCCGTCATGGGACTCCCTCACAAATAATTCCCTCCAAGATCTAGAAGGAACACACAACCTCCTCCCTTTGAACAAATACCCATCGAACCGAGAGTAGGAGGAATGGTCATTCTCCTTAAGCCAACGGTCCCTTCCCCACTCTTCACATTCCCTAAAAATAGGAGCAAAGGTAGGATCCTCGGGATACAACAACCGCAAGCTCTCAAAACCCATCAATTTCGAAGACAAGGTAGCAACAAGCACATGCTTCCTAGACAAGGCATCGACAACAACATTTTCCTTTCCCCTTTTGTAATGAATTACATAAGGGAAAGTCTCGATGAACTCAATCCACTTAGCATGACGCCTATTCAAATTGTCTTGGCTCTTAAGGTGTTTCAACGACTCATGATCCGTTCGTATCACAAACTCCTTAGGCCACAAATAATGTTGCCAATTTCCCAAAGCTCTAACAAGGGCGTACAACTCCAAATCATAAGTTGAGTAATTAAGAGTTGCCCCTTTGAGCTTTTCACTGAAATAAGCAACGGGCTTACCTTCTTGCATCAAAACAGCCCCGATGCCAACCTTACTAGCATCACACTCTACTTCAAACATCTTATCAAAATCGGGCAATTGCAATAAAGGCGCCGAGATGAGCGTAGCTTTCAAGGCCTCAAAAGCCCTAGCCTGCTCATCACCCCATTTAAAGGGTCCGTCCTTTCTAATTACCTCGGTCAAGGGGGCTGCTATGGAACTAAATCCTTTGACAAACCTCCTATAAAAGCTTGCCAACCCGTGGAAACTTCGGATTTCTCCAATAGTTTTAGGGGTCGGCCAACTTCGAATAGAGTCTATCTTGGAATCGTCCACTTCCACACCCCTTGAGCTCACGACAAAACCCAAGAATATAATCCTATCAACACCAAAAGAACACTTCTCCATGTTGGCATACAGCTTGATACAAAATCGAACCAACAACAACAAGAACATCAAGTAGACTCGGATTTCAGTCCAACAACACAAGAACAACAAGATAGATAACAATGCTAGTGAATCTAAAAGAGCCCCACACGGCTTCACTAGACTTCAAGATAACAAAATCAACAACAACAACAAGATAAAGAAAGATAGATAACTTGACATATAACATTCAAGAAACTAAGAACCCTAACATCAAGAGAGGACCCTAAGTCTAATGAATATAAACACCAAGTTCTTACGAGGACCAAGAGGCACTCAAAGACCTCAAAACCCTTGTTTCTAGCCAAAGAGACAACACAAGTATTCCTCTACTTGTGAGGAAATAGTGGCGGCTTCCAAGTGTGGAAGAGAGAGAGAAATGTTTAGTATTTTAGGTTACAAATTTCAGCATTCAAAAAGTGAAGTCTAACTCTCTAACATGTTCTATTTATACTACAAGCAAAAAGGGTAAAATGACCCATCCGCCCTTGCTTCTTGTGCCAACCTTGAAGAGTAGTTTATTACACATTAGGACCCCTCTTCACACATAAAAACGTTTAGGTCCTTGGTTGGTTCAATCACCAACTCACACACGGCCACTTGCATGAACAAAGCTTGGAGTTTTTGTAATTCCCGAGCTTGGCTTCGTGTGAAAGGCCGTGTACGTGTGGAGGCTGCCCCAACCGTATCATCCTCTCCATCTTGAGAGGAATTTGACCTCAAATTCAGCATTTGGTCATCTTCAACCGCATCAACGAGGGAGAGATCACCAACGTTGAATGTGTTGTGCACTTGATATTCGGGTGGAAGGTCAATCTTGTAGGCGTTGTCATTGATTCTCTCAAGTACTTGGAAAGGACCATCACCCCTTGGCAGCAATTTGGACTTCCTTTGAGCTGGAAACCGATCCTTTCGAAGATGCACCCACACCCAATCTCCGGGTTCAAGCACAAGCCTTCTTCTCCCTTTGTTTACCCTTTTTGCAACCTCTTGGTTCTTCTTTTCAAGCTTGAGCCGCACCGTCTCATGCATTTTCTTCATTGCCTCGGCTCTTTTATTTCCATCTAAGCTGGTCATGAGATCACTAGACAAAGGAGTGAGATCTAAAGGGGTAAGGGGATTTAGGCCGTAAACACATTCAAAGGGAGTCATTCCTGTGCTCGAATGTATTACCCGGTTGTATGCAAACTCCACCAAGGGTAGGTGATCTTCCCATGAAGTCAGTTTACCTTTAACCATAGAACTTAGCATAGACCCTAAGGTTCTATTTACTACCTCCGTTTGGCCATCGGTTTGTGGGTGGCAAGACGTGGAGAAAAGTAACTTCGTTCCAAGCCTACCCCACATGGACTTCCAAAAGAGACTTAGGAACTTGGAGTCCCTATCGCTCACAATAGTCCTCGGTACCCCGTGAAGCTTTACAACATGTTCAACAAATAATGAAGCTACACTACGAGCATCCTCGGTTTTAGCACATGGAATAAAATGAGCCATTTTAGAGAATCTATCAACAATAACAAAAATGCTATCTCGGCCCTTTCTAGTCCTTGGCAGCCCCAAAACAAAATCCATCGAAATGTCCAACCAAGGTCTAAGGGGAGTAGGGAGTGGGGTGTACAATCCTTGAGGTAGGAGACGAGATTTCGCACTCCGGCAGGCCACGCATTGACTACAAATTTTAGTGACGTCTTTGCGCATTTTTGGCCAATTGAAGTTCTCCTCTAAGATTCCGAGGGTCTTGTCTACCCCAAAGTGCCCCATGAGGCCTCCGTCATGGGCCTCCCTCACAAATAATTCCCTCCAAGAACTAGAAGGAACACACAACCACCTCCCTTTGAACAAATACCCATCGAACCGAGAGTAGGAGGAATGGTCATTCTCTTTAAGCCAACGGTCCCTTCCCCACTCTTCGCATTCCCTAAAGATAGGAGCGAAGGTAGGATCCTCGGGATACAACAACCGCAAGCTCTCAAAACCCATCAATTTCGAAGACAAGTGATATAAGAATAATGACCGCCTTAGCTTTTGACGACATCATTCGAAGTCACAATGTGAAGAATCAAGCTTTGGTCACATGGAGGGCATGGGATCATACTTGGAGGGGATGTTTTTAGCCTACCATTGACCAAACCCAAGTGTGGAAGATTGATTGGAGCCTTGAAGACTTAAGGACTCTCGAATTTGGACCACCTTTGTTGGTTCACGGTTTTGGTGCCTTTACTAAGGGCATTTCGGTCACTTAGCCTAAGGGGCATTTTGGACAATTCATATTGTCTTCCAACACACCAAGGCCGCCCCTCTCATTAAGGGTAATATGGTCTTTTTGTCTTCTTTTGTAATACACTATAAATAGGCCCCTTAGTCTTATTTTCACTTAGTTTTTAGTTGATGAAAAAAATGAGATTTTGAGACTCTTAAAATCCTCTCTCTTGAGAGAAGACCAACTTAGTGTAATTCTAGTATAGGGCTTGGAAAAGCTAACATTGTTCTTTGCTTGGAAACGGTAGATCTTGAGGCGAGTTCGTTCCCTTGGTGGTCACCGTAAGAGTGTGGTTTTGATTGTTACATTCATTAGGGGTTTTTGAGTTTAATATACTCTTTAGTTCTTAATCTTGTAATAATCTTGGTCTCACTATCTATCTTTATTTTTCTTGCAATCGTGTATGTGTTGTTGTAGTGGACTGTTTTGGGCCTTCGTTGGATCCGAAACTTGTATTGTTGTTGTACATCTTGTTCATCACGTTTTGTAGCTGTTTTGGTGTTGAAATACACCCTTGTATCTTGTATTCTTGTTGTTGGTAGCGAATCCGAGAGTGGTCTCCATCTTGGTCCTCAAATCCTTAAGATTAGTGGACTGTTTTGGAGTTGTTTCGTGCTTCCCTTGTATTTCTTGTATCATTTGGTATCAGAGCATGGCTTGATCTTATTCCTACAAGATCAATCTTGGGCTTTCTTGTTAAAAAAAAAAAAAAAAAAAAAGGAAAACTGAAATTTCCAGAAAAATAGCAATCTGTCCGTGTTTGTGTTCTTGGCCAAAATCGTGTTCTTGTTGTGTCTTGGCCGAGATTTGTTGTTGTATGTCTAGATCTAATAGTGTTCTTGTTTGTTTTGTTGTTCCTAGTGTTAGTTTTCTTGTCCACTAACACTTTGAGTCTAGATCTAAACTTGAGCTTGAACTTGTTGAAAGGTTGTTGTGAACATAAGCTTGGCCATTGTGGTGGACTGTTTTGGCCTTGTGGTTTTCATCTTGTTGTTGTTATAAGCTTGGCCACGTGATATTGTTGTTAATTGGTGGATTGAAAACCATTTTGTTGAAGTTGTAGTTGTCTTGGCCAAGTGTTGGAGATATTGTTATTGTGGATTGGAGTTGGCCGTGTGAAAAATTGTTGGTGTTCTTGAAGATTATTGTTGTAGTTCTTGTTGTTGTTGTTGTTGTTGTTGTTCTTGATGTTCATCACCACCTTCATATATTGTTGAAGATAAAGTGAATGCTAAATCCAAAAAGTTGAAGGAAAAAGGTGTATTATTTGTTAGTCTTGAAAGACCCTACAACCAACAAAGACCTATCAATCAAGTCTCAACCACTTTCCAACACTTTTCCATGATTTACGGATCCATGTTTTAAGGAGAAGTACAATAAAGTCAAGTCTTGAAAACTTGAAATTGAAAAGGGCTCCAAGACTTGTTTGAATTTCCCTCCTTAAACAAATTCCACCAAAGTCCAAATTGAAAAATTGACCAAGACTTGAAGTTGGACAACAAAAGTTGTGTGGGACCGAAACCAATACGGACTGCCATGTCATCACTGCTACTGTTCACACAATATTTCCGAGCTCAAAATTTTAGATTCTTAGTTTCATCTTATTGTTTCATTAGTTTCATGTCTTGATTCTAGAATTAATTAACAACTAGTAATCACCTACTTAGTTGTAGATTAATTATTGAATCCGTTTCTTCGTGTCTTCGTTGTTTGTGTGCTTTTCTCATTTTTAACTCGTAGTAACTTCTTTGTTTCAAGTTCGTAAGTAGATTTTGTGTTGTGTCTTGAGTCGATCAAACAAGAATATATTCCGGCCGCCAAGTAGAATTGACATCCTATTGACTACCGGAGTATAAGCAACTTTCAATATTCGCCGCTCCAATTGTGAGAATCCCAAAGGTGAGTGTATCGAGTGTTGTTGAGGAGCTTTACTACTAATCTTGTTTGTTCATTTTGTAGGTTTAAAGGGTGATATAAGGGGAATATGACTTCGATAGCCGGGGATTATTGTGACTACAATATGGGAGACTATGATTGTAGTGAGGGTTTTTATGGCTACGAAGTTGAGGGAGATTGCGGAGGCTATGAAAATAGCCATACTCGAGACTTGGGCAGATTTGAAAGTTACTGTTTTAAGGGAGAAAATGAGGTGAATGAAGTGCCTAGTGCTTATGGTAACTTTGGAGATGATGTAGGACCTAGTGATGGATCTTGTGATGATGTTGGGGCATGTGAGGAGTCGTACACTTCTTACTCCGAACCTAGATTTGGTGTTAGGTATAACCCTTTTGTTCGCAAAACTTATGAGAGCTATGATGAGGGTACACGTGAGGAGTGTGAAGATCCATATTCTCCACCTTGTAGTACTTCTTATCAAAGTCGATATAGTGTGAATTGTTATACTAGCTCTAGTGGAGGTTGTCCAATGAGAAGAAGAGGGTATGCATCTCCAAAACTAAGGGGTACTCGTATGCCTTACAATGTTGAACCAAGAAGGAGTGTACACTCCGGAAAGGTGACCATGTGTGGGATACCGGGCTGCCACATTAAGCTAAATGATAGGTACCATAGAAACTACATCGTTCCATCCATGGTTGACTACTTGGGGTTGTTTCGTGAGCCTTTGCTTGTTCCATACTTCTTGGACGGGTTTAAGGTTACCGAGAGGGTCAAGGTTGTCTTCTCCCAATTTGAATACCATGAGGAGGTGTGGTGCGATATTCTTCCATTGCCATACGGTCATGTATGCTTAGGTGCCGATTGGTTTGCACAACATAGAGTTCCAAACGTGCAACATTGGCCAAATATTGTAAGAGATCAATGGGGGAATCGCCTCATGACTTACTTGCTGCCCAAGCCACGAAGAGAAATGCCTACCTACTCCAATTCGAATTATTATGAGAAATAAAGGATTGAGAGGAGTAAGGGAGTGAAAGGTGGTAATCCGAGAGTGGAAAAAGGAGAGGTAGTGTGGAGCGAAGTGAGGGGATTACCACCAAGCCATTCTAACATTGGTTGTCCTTCTATTTCTAAGGACATTTGTGTAGGTACCAACATGGCAAGCAAAGAAGAACAATGCCAAAAGGAAGTTGCTGCCCAAGCTTTTGGAGGGCCTTCACACCATGACAAAGAAGAATCTACTCAAGGACTTCAAGGTAAAATGGCTAACTCTTACACTTTTGTACATGTGAATGATAATTGTGCGGCTAGTAGCCCATTGAGTGTGAGTTGTAGCTTACCTATATGTGAGTCTATTGTTTCTTTGCCACTTGATGATGATGTACATATTGTGAGTGTGGATACACTAGTTGATCCTATTGATAACGAAATTGACTCCGCTTGTGAGATCAATTTATGTCCACCTAGTGTTGAAGCCTATGTGTTGAAGGGAAGTACATCGTCTTGTGTAATGGGTGTTGATCAACTTGTTCGTGAAAACTATCCACCACTTGAGTATGTGTGTGATGTGCTTAATAGGACTCAAGTGAGTGAAATATTTGAAAATGTTGGTCAACAAGGTGAGAATGAACCCGAGAGCTCTTCTTGGGGTAATATTGTGTTTGAAACATCCTTGAAACTTGATATTGATTATTTAGAGAGTGAGGAGCTTGCTTGTTCCAAATCTGTCCGTGAGGTAGATCACACTCTTTTTAGGTATAATGTCTTGTTTGAAGATGATTTAAACACTCCTAATGAACCTAGTGGTGAAAATGATGGTATAGCTTGCCTTGGAAGCTATAGCCTATATGCTAACCCACTATGGTGTGACAACATTCTTCCTAAAGAGGGAAAACTCATCTTGGAAGATGAGAGTACTCCTAAGGGTAAGGAATGTGTAGTTGCGGAAGCTACTTCTTCTTCTACTTTGTGTGATTTCATTGTTGAGAGTACTCATGGTGTTTATTGGGAAACTAGTAGTGAGTACACACATGAGAGCACCTTAGTAGAAGTCGATTTGAGTGATACGTTTCTCTACTCTCTATTTTCTTTGGATGATATGTATGTTATTATAAAGAGTATGTCATTTAGTTTGGGTGTAGACCACGGGAAAGGGAAGTGTTGTCGAGACCCGTGTCTATGGCCACTTTTCCCATTTGACCCCGGTGCCAAATTTAGACATGGTGATGTTGGTGCACCAAACTTGTTGCTTGGTCTATATGACAAGCAAAGTGTTACTCTTGATGTACCCTATAACCAAACCCTTTGTACATCTTTTATTGAGTTTTAATATTCCTTTCAAAGGATTCTTGGTTATATTGCAAATATGTGCAACCTTGGCATGTTGAGATGATTTGTTATGCTAACCCTAACCCTCATGCCATGAGGAGTTTGCATTTGTGTGTCCTCTTTTCAGTTTTGCAAGGTTTGGATTCGAGGTCGAATCCTTTTCAAGAAGAGGAGGATGATATAAGAATAATGACCGCCTTAGCTTTTGACGACATCATTCGAAGTCACAATGTGAAGAATCAAGCTTTGGTCACATGGAGGGCATGGGATCATACTTGGAGGGGATGTTTTTAGCCTACCATTGACCAAACCCAAGTGTGGAAGATTGATTGGAGCCTTGAAGACTTAAGGACTCTCGAATTTGGACCACCTTTGTTGGTTCACGGTTTTGGTGCCTTTACTAAGGGCATTTCGGTCACTTAGCCTAAGGGGCATTTTGGACAATTCATATTGTCTTCCAACACACCAAGGCCACCCCTCTCATTAAGGGTAATATGGTCTTTTTGTCTTCTTTTGTAATACACTATAAATAGGCCCCTTAGTCTTATTTTCACTTAGTTTTTAGTTGATGAAAAAAATGAGATTTTGAGACTCTTAAAATCCTCTCTCTTGAGAGAAGACCAACTTAGTGTAATTCTAGTATAGGGCTTGGAAAAGCTAACATTGTTCTTTGCTTGGAAACGGTAGATCTTGAGGCGAGTTCGTTCCCTTGGTGGTCACCGTAAGAGTGTGGTTTTGATTGTTACATTCATTAGGGGTTTTTGAGTTTAATATACTCTTTAGTTCTTAATCTTGTAATAATCTTGGTCTCACTATCTATCTTTATTTTTCTTGCAATCGTGTATGTGTTGTTGTAGTGGACTGTTTTGGGCCTTCGTTGGATCCGAAACTTGTATTGTTGTTGTACATCTTGTTCATCACGTTTTGTAGCTGTTTTGGTGTTGAAATACACCCTTGTATCTTGTATTCTTGTTGTTGGTAGCGAATCCGAGAGTGGTCTCCATCTTGGTCCTCAAATCCTTAAGATTAGTGGACTGTTTTGGAGTTGTTTCGTGCTTCCCTTGTATTTATTGTATCAACAAGGTAGCAACAAGCACATGCTTCCTAGACAAGGCATCGGCAACAACATTTTCCTTTCCCCTTTTGTAATGAATTACATAAGGGAAAGTCTCGATGAACTCAATCCACTTAGCATGACGCCTATTCAACTTGTCTTGGCTCTTAAGGTGTTTCAACGACTCATGATCCGTTCGTATCACAAACTCCTTAGGCCACAAATAATGTTGCCAATTTCCCAAAGCTCTAACAAGGGCGTACAACTCCAAATCATAAGTTGAGTAATTAAGAGTTGCCCCTTTGAGTTTTTCACTGAAATAAGCAACGGGCTTACCTTCTTGCATCAAAACAGCCCCGATGCCAACCTTACTAGCATCACACTCTACTTCAAACATCTTATCAAAATCGGGCAATTGCAATAAAGACGCCGAGATGAGCGTAGCTTTCAAGGCCTCAAAAGCCCTAGCTTGCTCATCACCCCATTTAAAGGGTCCGTCTTTTCTAATTACCTCGGTTAAGGGGGCTGCTATGGAGCTAAATCCTTTGACAAACCTCCTATAGAAGCTTGCCAACCCGTGGAAACTTCGGATTTCTCCAATAGTTTTAGGGGTCGGCCAACTTCGAATAGAGTCTATCTTGGAATCGTCCACTTCCACACCCCTTGAGCTCACGACAAAACCCAAGAATATAACCTTATCAACACCAAAAGAACACTTCTCCATGTTGGCATACAGCTTCTCCTTTCGGAGCACATCAAACACACACCTCAAATGCATTACATGATCATCAATAGATTTACTATATACCAACACATCATCAAAGTAAACCACCACAAATTTTCCAATATAAGGCTTCATTACATGATTCATTAGCCTCATAAAGGTGCTAGGAGCATTGGTAAGGCCTAAGGGCATGACCAGCCACTCATATAGACCGAATTTGGTCTTGAATGCGGTCTTCCACTCATCACCGGGTTGCATGCGAATTTGGTGATAGCCACTCCTAAGGTCAACTTTAGAAAACAAACAAGATCCGTGGAGTTCATCTAACATATCATCTAGTCTAGGGATTGGATGACGATACCTTATAGTGATTTTGTTGATGGCTCTACAATCGATGCACATACGCCAAGTTCCGTCCTTCTTTGTTACCAAAAGCACCGGAACAACACACGGACTCATGCTTTCCTTGATGTATCCCTTGTTGAGAAGCTCCTCAACTTGTCTTTCAAGCTCCTTGGTGTCCATGGGATTGCTCCTATAGGCCGGTTTGTTAGGAAGTTGTGAACCCGGTACCAAGTCAATTTGGTGCTCAATTCCCCGAAGTGGGGGCAATCCTTGCGGAAGTTCTTGAGGAAATACATCTTCATACTCCTGCAACACACAAGAAATCAAAGGGGAAATGGAAGAATGATACAAGATCAAACCAACAACACCAAGAGCTACAAGTAGGATCGGATTTCAGTCCAACAACACAAGAATAACAAGTTCAATTTTCAGTTTTCAGCACACAACACGAGAGCAAATAGATGAACAAGAATGCTAGTGAATCGAAAGTAGCCCCACACGGCTTCACTAGTCTTTAAAGATAACAAAATTAACAACAACAACAACAACAAGATAAAGAAAAGATAGATAACTTGACATATAACATTCAAGATACTAAGAACCCTAACATCAAGAGAGGACCCTAAGTCTAGAGAATGTAAACACCAAGTTCTTACAAGGACCAAGAGGCACTCAAAGACCTCAAAACCCTTGTTTCTAGCCAAAGATACAACCCAAGTATTCCTCTACTTGTGAGATGTTGGAGGCGGCTCCAAGAGTGGAAGAGAGAGGAAATGTTGTGATATTTTAGGTTACAAAAATCAGATTTCAAAAACTATCTAATAACTCTCTCACATCTTCTATTTATACTACAAAAGGAAAGGGGTAAAATGACTCATCCGCCCTTGCTTCTTGTGCCAACCTTGGAGAGTAGTTTATTACACATTAGGACCCCTCTTCACACATAAAAACGTTTAAGTCCTTGGTTGGTTCAATCACCAACTCACACACGGCCATTTGCATGAACAAAGCTTGGAGTTTTTGTAATTCCCGAGCTTGGCTTCGTGTGAAAGGCCGTGTGGCTGTCCTAACCGTATCATCCTCTCCATCTTGAGAGGAATTTGGCCTCAAATTCAGCATTTGGTCATCTTCAACCGCATCCACGAGGGAGAGATCACCAACGTTGAAAGTGTTGTGCACTTGATATTCCGGTGGAAGGTCAATCTTGTAGGCGTTGTCATTGATCCTCTCAAGTACTTGGAAAGGACCATCACCCCTTGGCAGCAATTTGGACTTCCTATGAGCTGGAAACCGGTCTTTTCGAAGATGCACCCACACCCAATCTCCGGGTTCAAGCACAAGCCTTCTTCTCCCTTTGTTTGCCCTTTTGGCAATCTCTTGATTCTTCTTTTCAAGCTTGATCCGCACCGTCTCATGCATTTTCTTCATTGCCTCGGCTCTTTTGCTTCCATCTAAGCTGGTCATGAGATCACTAGACAAAGGAGTGAGATCTAAAGGGGTAAGGGGATTCAGGCCGTAAACACATTCAAAGGGAGTCATTCCCGTGCTCGAATGTATTACCCGGTTGTAGGCAAATTCCACTAAGGGTAGGTGATCTTCCCATGAAGTCAGTTTACCTTTAACCATAGAACGTAGCATAGACCCTAAGGTTCTATTTACTACCTCCGTTTGGCCATCGGTTTGTGGGTGGCAAGACGTGAAGAAAAGTAACTTCGTTCCAAGCCTACCCCACATGGACTTCCAAAAGAGACTTAGGAACTTGGAGTCCCTATCGCTCACAATAGTCCTCGGTACCCCGTGAAGCTTGACAACATGTTCAACAAATAATGAAGCTACACTACTAGCATCCTCGGTTTTAGTACATGGAATAAAATGAGCCATTTTAGAGAATCTATCAACAATAACAAAAATGCTATCTCGGCCCTTTCTAGTCCTTGGCAGCCCCAAAACAAAATCCATCGAGATGTCCAACCAAGGCCTAAGGGGAGTAGGGAGTGGGGTGTATAATCCTTGGGGTAAGAGACGAGATTTCGCACTCCGGCAGGCCACGCATTGACTACAAATTTTAGTGACGTCTTTGCGCATTTTGGGCCAATAGAAGTTCTCCTCTAAGATTCCGAGGGTCTTGTCTATCCCAAAGTGACCCATGAGGCCTCCGTCATGGGCCTCCCTTACAAATAATTCCCTCCAAGAACTAGAAGGAACACACAACCTCCTCCCTTTGAACAAATACCCATCGAACCGAGAGTAGGAGGAATGGTTATTCTCCTTGAGCCAACGGTCCCTTCCCCACTCTTCGCATTCCCTAAAAATAGGAGCAAAGGTAGGATCCTCGGGATACAACAACCGCAAGCTCTCAAAACCCATCAATTTCGAAGACAAGGTAGCAACAAGCACATGCTTCCTAGACAAGGCATCGGCAACAACATTTTCCTTTCCCCTTTTGTAATGAATTACATAAGGGAAAGTCTCGATGAACTCAATCCACTTAGCATGACGCCTATTCAACTTGTCTTGGCTCTTAAGGTGTTTCAACGACTCATGATCCGTTCGTATCACAAACTCCTTAGGCCACAAATAATGTTGCCAATTTCCCAAAGCTCTAACAAGGGCGTACAACTCCAAATCATAAGTTGAGTAATTAAGAGTTGCCCCTTTGAGCTTTTCACTGAAATAAGCAACGGGCTTACCTTCTTGCATCAAAACAGCCCCGATACCAACTTTACTAGCATCACACTCTATTTCAAACATCTTATCAAAATCGGGCAATTGCAATAAAGGCGCCGAGATGAGCGTAGCTTTCAAGGCCTCAAAAGCCCTAGCTTGCTCATCACCCCATTTAAAGGGTCCGTCCTTTCTAATTACCTCGGTCAAGGGGGCTGCTATGGAACTAAATCCCTTGACAAACCTCCTATAAAAGCTTGCCAACCCGTGGAAACTTCGGATTTCTCCAATAGTTTTAGGGGTCGGCCAACTTCGGATAGAGTCTATCTTGGAATCGTCCACTTCCACACCCCGTGAGCTCACGACAAAACCCAAGAATATAACTTTATCAACACCAAAAGAACACTTCTCCATGTTGGCATACAGCTTCTCCTTTCGGAGCACATCAAACACACATCTCAAATGCATTACATGATCATTAATAGATTTACTATACACCAACACATCATCAAAGTAAACCACCACAAACTTTCCAATATAAGGCTTCATTACATGATTCATTAGCCTCATAAATGTGCTAGGAGCATTGGTAAGGCCGAAGGGCATGACCAGCCACTCATATAGACCGAATTTGGTCTTGAATGCGGTCTTCCACTCATCACCGGGTTGCATGCGAATTTGGTGATAGCCGCTCCTAAGGTCCACTTTAGAAAACAAACAAGATCCGTGGAGCTCATCTAACATATCATCTAGTCTAGGAATTGGATGACGATACCTTATAGTGATTTTGTTGATGGCTCTACAATCGACGCACATGCGCCAAGTTCCGTCCTTCTTTGGTACCAAAAGCACCGGAACAGCACACGGACTCATGCTTTCCTTGATGTATCCCTTGTTGAGAAGCTCCTCTGATACGGGACAAATGGCCATCTTATCTTTTGATGACATTGTTGGAGGCCAACACATAGAGACTCAAGACCTTGTCACCTCGGGAAAACAAGAACATGCATGGAGGACCCGTTTTGAGTGCTACTTAAAGCAATCTCGCGTGTGGAAGATTGCTTGGAGAATTTAAGGTTGAGGACTCACGGTTTTGGACCCTAATTAAGGGTATTTTGGACATTACACATGGTGTATTTACACACCATGGCCGCCCCTCTCATTAAGGGCAAAGTGGTCTTTTGTCTTCTTTGTAATACACTATAAAAGGCCCCCTTAGTCTTATTTTCATTGGTTTTCAGAGTTTTTGGAGAATGAAGAATTGAAAACATATTCTCTCTCTTTTGAGAGTGTAACACACTTAGTGGTAGGACTTGGAAAAGTCATCTTTAGCATAGGGCTTGGAAAAGCCAATATTGATCTTTGTTTGGAAACGGTAGATCTTGAGGCGAGTCATTCCCTTGGTGGTCACCGTAAGAGTGTGGTGTTGCTATCGTAAGTTCTACGGGTCCTTAGATTTAATATATCTTTGGGTTCTTGGGTCTTATTGTAGTTTATGTCTCACTATCTATCTCTACATTATCTTGTAGCCGTGTGATTGTTGTCTCTTAATAATATTGTTATTGTTCTTCATGTTCTTCATTCTCGTGTTGTTAATCTAGTGTGTTGTCCGCTGAAAATAGGTGTTAATCACCTCATTACATTGTGTTCTTGTTGTAGATCTTGAATCCGAGAGGGGTCATTCAAAGGGTCCTCGGTTCTCTTGAACTTGTGGACTATTTTGAGTGTTTGTTTTGTGCTTCCGTTATTTTTCTCGTATCATTTGGTATCAAAGCCATCTTTGATTTTGTTCTAACAAGATCAATCTTGGGCTTGAGACTTGAAAACTACAAAAAAAAAAAAAAAAAAAAAAAGTTGAAATCTGAAAATTTCAGAAAATTGCAATCTGTCCATTGTTGTTGTCTTGGCCGAAATTGTGTTCTTGTGGTGTTCTTGGCCGAGATTTGTTCTTGAGTCTAGGTCTAGGAGTATTTTACTTGTCTTGTGTGTTTGTAGTGTTAGTTTTGTTCCTCACTAACACTTTGAGTCGATCCAAACTTGAGCTTGAATTGTTAATATTATTGTTGTGAACAAGTGTGGCCGATTGGATGTTGTTGTTGTTCTAGCCTTGACCGAGTTGAAGGCCTTGTGTTGTGGTGGTGTTGTAGATCTTGAAAGGTTGTTGTTGTGTTCTTGATGTTCATCACCACCTTCATATATTGTTGAAGATAAAGTGAATGCTAAATCCAAAAAGTTGAAGGAAAAAGGTGTATTATTTGTTAGTCTTGAAAGACACTACAACCAACAAGGACCTATCAATCAAGTCTCAACCACTTTCCAACACTTTTCCATGAATTACGGATCCATGTTTTAAGGAGAAGTACAATAAAGTCAAGTCTTGAAAACTTGAAATTGAAAAGGGCTCCAAGACTTGTTTGAATTTCCCTCCTTAAACAAATTCCACCAAAGTCCAAATTGAAAAATTGACCAAGACTTGAAATTGGACAACAAAAGTTGTGTGGGGCCGAAACCAATACGTGACTGCCATGTCATCACTGCTACTGTTCACGCAATATTTCCGAGCTCAAAAAAATTTTAGATTCTTAGTTTCATCTTATTGTTTCATTAGTTTCATGTCTTGATTCTAGAATTAATTAACAACTAGTAATCACCTACTTAGTTGTAGATTAATTATTGAATCCGTTTCTTCGTGTCTTCGTTGTTTGTGTGCTTTTCTCATTTTTAACTCGTAGTAACTTCTTTGTTTCAAGTTCGTAAGTGAATTTTATTTTTGTGTCTTGAGTCGATCAAACAAGAATCTATTCCGGCCGCCAAGTAGAATTGACATCCTATTGACTACCGGAGTATAAGCAACTTTCAATATTCGCCGCTCCAATTGTGAGAATCACAAAGGTGAGTGTATACGAGTGTTGGTGAGGAGCTTTACTACTAATCTTGTTTGTTCATTTTGTAGGTTTAAAGGGTGATATAAGGGGAACATGTCTTCGATAGCCGGGGATTATTGTGACTACAACATGGGAGACTATGATTGTAGTGAAGGGTTTTATGGCTACGAAGTTGAGGGAGATTGCGGAGGCTATGAAAATAGCCATGATCGAGACTTGGGCAGATTTGAAAGTTACTGTTTTAAGGGAGAAAATGAGGTGAATGAAGTGCCTAGTGCTTATGGTAACTTTGGAGATGATGTAGGACCTCGTGATGGATCTTATGATGATGTTGGGGCATGTGAGGAGTCTTACACTTCTTACTCCGAACCTAGATTTGGTGTTAGGTATAACCCTTTTGTTTGCAAAGCCTATGAGAGCTATGATGAGGGTACACGTGAGGAGTATGAAGATCCATATTCTCCACCTTGTAGTACTTCTTATCAAAGTCGATATAGTGTGAATGGTTATACTAGCTCTAGTGGAGGTTGTCCAATGAGAAGAAGAGGATATGCATCTCCAAAACTAAGGGGTACTCGTATGCCTTACAATGTAGATCCAAGAAGGAGTGTACACTCCGGAAAGGTGACTATTTGTGGGATACCGGGCTGCCTTATGGTGTTGAATGATAGGTACTATGGAAACTACATTTTTCCGTCCATGGTTGATCACTTGGGGTTATTGCGAGAACCTTTACTTGTTCCATACTACTTGGGCGAGTTCAAGGTTACCGAGAGGGTAAAAGTTGTCTTCTCCCAATTTGATTACCATGAGGAGGTGTGGTGCGATGTTTTCTCCTTAACCTACGGTCATATGAGCTTGGGTGCCGATTGGTTTGCACGACATCAAGTTCCTAACGTGAAAAATTGGCCTAATATTGTAAGAGACCGATGGGGAAATTGCCTCGAGACGTACATTCTGCCCGGGCCGCAAAAAGAAGTTCCTACCTACTCCAATTCAAATTATTATGAGAGACAAAAGATTGAGAGGAGTAAGGGAGTGAAAGGTGGTAATCCGAGAGTGGAAAAAGGAGAGGTTGTGTTGAGCGAAGTGAGGGGATTACCACCAAACCGTGCTAACATTGGTTGTCCTTCCATTTCTAAGGACATTTGTGTAGGTACCAACATGGCAAGCGAAGGCGAACAATGCCAAAAGGAAGTTGCTGCCCAAGCTTGTGGAGGACCTTCACCTCACGGCAAGGAAGAGTCTACTCAAGATCTTAAAGGTAAAATACCTAACTCTTACACTTTAGTGCATGTGAATGACAATTGTGTGGCTAGTAAGCCATTGAGTGTGAGTAGTAGCTTACTTATTTATGAGTCTAATGATTCCTTGCCTCTTGTTGATGATGTACATATTGAGAGTTTGGATACACTAGTTGATCCTATTGATGACGAAATTGACTCTTCTTGTAAGATCAATTTATGTCCACCTAGTGTTGAAGCTTATATGTTGAACGGAAGTACATCGTCTTGTGTAATTGGTGTTGATCAACTTGTTGGTGAAAATTGTTCCCCACTTGAGTATGTGTGTGATGTGCTTAATAGGACTCAAGTGAGTGAAGTATTTAAAAATGTTGGTCAACAAAGTGGGGGTGAACCCGAGATCTCTTCTTGGGGTAATCTTGTGTTTGGAACATCCTTGAAACTTGATATTGATCATTTAGAGTGCGAGGAACTTGCTTATTCCAAATCTGTCCGTGAGGTAGATCACACTCTCTTTAGGTGTAATGTCTTGTTTGAAGATGATTTAAACACTTCTAATGAACCTAGTGGTGAAAATGACGGTATAGCTTGCCTTGGAAGCTATAGCCTATATGCTAACCCACTATGGTGTGACAACATTCCTCCTAAAGAGGGAAATCTCTTCTTGGAAGATGAGAGTACTCTTAAGGGTAAGGAATGTGTAGTTGCGGAAGCTACTCCTTCTTCTACTTTGTGTGATTTCTTTGTTGAGAGTCCTCATAGTGATTATTGGGAAACTAGTAGTGAGTACACACATGAGAGCACCCTAGTAGAAGTCGATTTGAGTGATACCTTTCTCTACTCTCTATTTGATTTGGATGATATGTATGTTATTGTAGAGAGTATGTCATTTAGTTTAGGTGTAGACCACGGGAAAGGGAAGTGTTGTCGAGACCCGTGTCTATGGCCACTTTTCCCATTTGACCCCGGTGCCAAATTTAGAAATGGTGATGTTGGTGCACCAAACTTGTTGCTTGGTCAACATGACAAGCAAAGTGTTACTTTTGATGTATCCTATAACCAAATCCTTTGCACATCTTTTATTGAGTTTTTAATATTCATTTCAAAGGATTCTTGGTTATATTGCAAATATGTGCAACCTTGGCATGTTGAGATGATTTGTAATGCTAACCCTAACCCTCATGCCATGAGGAATTTGTATTTGTTTGTCCTCTCTTCGGTTTTGCAAGGTTTGGATTCGAGTTCGAATCCTTTTCAAGAAGGGGAGGATGATACGGGACAAATGGCCATCTTATCTTTTGATGACATTGTTGGAGGCCAACACATAGAGACTCAAGACTTGGTCACCTCGGGAAAACAAGAACATGCATGGAGGACCCGTTTTGAGTGCTACTTAAAGCAATCTCGCGTGTGGAAGATTGCTTGGAGAATTTAAGGTTGAGGACTCACGGTTTTGGACCCTAATTAAGGGTATTTTGGACATTACACATGGTGTATTTACACACCATGGCCGCCCCTCTCATTAAGGGCAAAGTGGTCTTTTGTCTTCTTTGTAATACACTATAAAAGGCCCCCTTAGTCTTATTTTCATTGGTTTTCAGAGTTTTTGGAGAATGAAGAATTGAAAACATATTCTCTCTCTTTTGAGAGTGTAACACACTTAGTGGTAGGACTTGGAAAAGTCATCTTTAGCATAGGGCTTGGAAAAGCCAATATTGATCTTTGTTTGGAAACGGTAGATCTTGAGGCGAGTCATTCCCTTGGTGGTCACCGTAAGAGTGTGGTGTTGCTATCGTAAGTTCTACGGGTCCTTAGATTTAATATATCTTTGGGTTCTTGGGTCTTATTGTAGTTTATGTCTCACTATCTATCTCTACATTATCTTGTAGCCGTGTGATTGTTGTCTCTTAATAATATTGTTATTGTTCTTCATGTTCTTCATTCTCGTGTTGTTAATCTAGTGTGTTGTCCGCTGAAAATAGGTGTTAATCACCTCATTACATTGTGTTCTTGTTGTAGATCTTGAATCCGAGAGGGGTCATTCAAAGGGTCCTCGGTTCTCTTGAACTTGTGGACTGTTTTGAGTGTTTGTTTTGTGCTTCCGTTATTTTTCTTGTATCATCCTCAACTTGTCTCTCAAGCTCCTTAGTGTCCATGGGATTGCTCCTATAGGCCGGTTTGTTTGGAAGTTGTGAACCCGGCACCAAATCAATTTGGTGCTCAATTCCCCGAAGTGGGGGCAATCCTTGCGGAAGTTCTTGAGGAAATACATCTTCATACTCCTGCAACGCACAAGAAATCAAAGGGGAAATGGAAGAATTAGTGGGGTTAGTATTAAAACAATGGGCCAACAGTAACATCGGCTTGTTTTCATCATGGTCCACGAAGAGTTCTTTCCTCCTAGCCAACATCACTACGTTTTCCATCTCCTTTGTGGTTGGGACAGATTCGGATGGCCCTACTTCCTTACCTACGGCATCCCCCCCCTTTTCTCCTTTCCCGGTTTCCTTTCCCTTTCCTTTTAACTCTCTCATCTTTTGATGCCACTCATGTACTTGGGAGGGTGAAAGAGGGTGAAGTGTGACCTTTCGGCCATCCTTCTCAAGCGTATACCGGTTGGACCTCCCATCGTGTTTAGTAGACCTATCATATTGCCATGGTCTACCTAACAACAAGTGACATGCTTGCATTGGGATCACGTCACAAAGCACTTCATCGTGGTAGTTTCCTACCTTAAACCGAATCACACATTGCCTTGCGACCCTTAATTCACCACAATCGTTCAACCATTGTAGCTTGTAAGGACTAGTGTGTGGTGTAGTTGGCAGCTTCAAGAAATTTACCATAGCTTGGCTTGCAACATTCGTACAACTACCACTATCAATCACCAAGGTGCACACACTCCCCTTTACAAGACACTTAGTATGGAATAGATTTTCCCTTTGACTCGGGTCACCTATCGCCTTACTAATCATGACACGTCTAACCATAAAGTTAGGAACCACACACTCCCCTTCTTGTGGATAGGCATCTTCACTACCATTTAATTCATCATCATTCGGCCCATTTTCAGCTTCCTCTCCATCTTGAGGCTCGGCCTCATCCTCCCCCCTTTCGGAAACCACCTCCTCACCAAGGTAGTACACTTTCCCTTCTCGTAGGATCACATTGCGCCGGTTCGGACATTCATTGGCCTTATGCCCCCAACCTTGGCACTTGAAGCATTGGAATCCCTTTGGGTTGGGATATTTGTGAGCCTCCGGTTTCGGAGGGAATTTAGGGACTGTTTTGGACTCGTAGTGGACTGTTTTGGACTCGGGCAGCTTCGTAGGGGCGGGTTGGTCCTTGTTTTTGGGCCAACCCGAGGGAGCTTGTACCCTTGCCTTGAAGGATGATCTCTCCTTAAGTTCCCTTTCAATCTCTAGGGCCGCTTGGAATATACCGTCGATGGTTTCAAACCGATGAAGGGTCAAATGAGTGGAGATCTCTTTGTTCAACCCACACTTGAACCGGATGATGTCATGACTGATTTGCTCCCCACGATGATCAAGTTTCAACATGAGTTGTTGGAACTCGTCAAAATAGGCCATCACACTCTTGCCCCCTTGCCGCAAGCCATATAACCTAGCAAGCAACTCATGACGATATCTCTCGGGAAGGTATCGTTGTCTCATCAAATACCTCAACCGAAACCAAGGTGGTGGCTGCCCATCGACTAATTCATTACCAAATCGTTTAACATACTCCCACCAAGTGTTAGCATAGCCCTCGAGGTGAGCTATAGCGTAGCAACTCTTCTTTTCGTCCGAGATGTCATTAACTTGGAAAACTTTGTCACAAGCCGATTCCCAAGTTAAGTAGGCCTCGGGATCACTTTCACCCTTAAAGATGGGTAGGCTCAACTTGATGGTGTTGATGCCTACGTCTCTCTCTTGGTGTCGGTTTCCCCTATCTCCATACCCCCGGTATCTCCTAGGTTCTCCTCGACCCCCTCTTAACTCCTCCTCCCTCATATAAGCATCATCAAAGGCTCCATCTCCTTCATACTCCCCTCTACCATATCCTTCAAAGTGGGCTGGTCGGCCTTGGCCGTTTTGAGTCGGAGGATTTGGAATTTGCGGTCTTTGGGTTAATGGAGCTTGGAATGGAAGGTTCGGATTTAGTGGAGGTACTTGTCGTCCAAATCCCTCTTGTGGAATTGGAGGGGCTTGGAAATGTAGTGGTCTAGTGGAGTCTCGGTTTGGAGGAAAATAGGTAGTTTGACTTGCGGTATTTAGTGGAGCTTGGGGTGCATTTAGCATTTGGTGGACTGTTTCGGGGGTGATGGTTGCGGAGGAGGTCCTATCATGACCATTGGTAGATACGTGTAGAGGAGTAGAAGGACGAGAGTTCCTTTGACTCTCCACTTGTTCTAATCTCCCACTAATAGTCGACACTTCCCCCTTTATGGCTGCCAAGTCCCCTCTCACGGCCCCAAATTCAGAATTCAACCTTTCAAGTGTCCGGGTAACGGCCTCAAGAGTGACCCTCATAGAATCAAGGGCATTAGTATCCGCATTATGAGACGTAGCTCCTTCCATTGTCAAGATATTATCCGCTTTAGTTCACCACAAGTTCGTGTTCCACAAGTGTTGTATAATTGGCTAGTAACCGTGAAATTTTCAAGGTATGAGTGAGCTCTTATCCGGAATGGATTCTTGTTTGAAGACTCAAAGAATTCTTGCCGGACTAGAATCAAAAATCAGCAACTCATTCAAACGAATAAAAGCACTCAAATAATCGTTGACACGAACAAACGGTTCAAGGAACTAGTTGACAACCTAGTAGGAAGGTACTAGTTTGTTAATTAGTTCTAGGACCAATTAAGGGAAACCAAGGATCAACAATTTGCAACCAAAGAATATCCTAAGTTGAGCTTATAGTGACGTGGCAGCATGCAATGGTTCCACCCGTTCCTCTTATCTTTTTTTTTGTTTTTGTTTTGTGTTAATATTCACACAACTTGTTATAGTTTGCAAAATGTTTTGGTGGGAAAAATAAAATCTTGTAGTCTTTCAACCTTTTCAAACTCAAGAAAGTGGTGTTTGGTTGACCAATCCCACAAAACAAGGCTCCTTGAATTAGGGAAAAGTGATTGACAAGACTAGAGGGTGAGGGGTGCAAGTCTTTCACAACAACTTTATAACTTGTCTTACAACTTGAGCACACAACAAGATGAACAAGATGAACAAGTTCAAAAAAATGAACACCTCAACAAACTTCATCAACTTCTTTAGCACATAACACATAACCACCGATTTTTCTTTTGCTCATCAACAACATACAACCTTCGGCCACTTCAAGTCACTACTCAATGTTCAAGTTTTCAAGCTCAACTTTCGGATCTAGACACCTTAGTGTTGGTGAGAAAGAAACCAACACTAGAAACTCACTAAACAAGCAAAATAACGCCTAGGTCTAGACATGCAACATCATTCTCGGTTTTCAACCTTTAATGGACAGATTTTTCAAAACTTCCCTTTGGTATTGCTTGTTTAGACCGTGAACTAGCCCAAGATGGGTTATGTTGGAACACAACCGGTCTTGCTTTGATACCAAATGATACAAGATCAAACCAACAACACCAAGAGCTACAAGTAGGATCGGATTTCAGTCCAACAACACAAGAATAACAAGTTCAATTTTCAGTTTTCAGCACACAACACGAGAGCAAATAGATGAACAAGAATGCTAGTGAATCGAAAGTAGCCCCACACGGCTTCACTAGTCTTTAAAGATAACAAAATTAACAACAACAACAACAACAAGATAAAGAAAAGATAGATAACTTGACATATAACATTCAAGATACTAAGAACCCTAACATCAAGAGAGGACCCTAAGTCTAGAGAATGTAAACACCAAGTTCTTACAAGGACCAAGAGGCACTCAAAGACCTCAAAACCCTTGTTTCTAGCCAAAGATACAACCCAAGTATTCCTCTACTTGTGAGATGTTGGAGGCGGCTCCAAGAGTGGAAGAGAGAGGAAATGTTGTGATATTTTAGGTTACAAAAATCAGATTTCAAAAACTATCTAATAACTCTCTCACATCTTCTATTTATACTACAAAAGGAAAGGGGTAAAATGACTCATCCGCCCTTGCTTCTTGTGCCAACCTTGGAGAGTAGTTTATTACACATTAGGACCCCTCTTCACACATAAAAACGTTTAAGTCCTTGGTTGGTTCAATCACCAACTCACACACGGCCATTTGCATGAACAAAGCTTGGAGTTTTTGTAATTCCCGAGCTTGGCTTCGTGTGAAAGGCCGTGTGGCTGTCCTAACCGTATCAAAGAATTAGTGGGGTTAGTATTAAAACAATGGGCCAAGAGTAACATCGGCTTGTTTTCATCATGATCCACGAAGAGTTCTTTCCTCCTAGCCAACATCACTACATTTTCCATCTCCCTTGTCGTTGGGACAGCCTCGGATGTCCCGACTTCCTCACCTACGGCACTCCCCCCCTTTTCTCCCTTCCCGGATTCCTTTCCCTGTCCCTTCAACTCTCTCATCTTTTGGTGCCACTCGTTTACTTGGGAGGGTGAAAGAGGATGAAGTGTGACCTTTCGGCCATCCTTCTCAAGCGTATACCGGTTGGTCCTCCCATCGTGTTTAGTAGACCTATCATATTGCCATGGTCTACCTAACAACAAGTGACATGCTTGCATTGGGATCACGTCACAAAGTACCTCATCGTGGTAGTTTCCCACCTTAAACCGAATCACACATTGCCTTGTGACCCTTAATTCACCACAATCATTCAACCATTGTAGCTTGTAAGGACTAGTGTGTGGTGTAGTTGGTAGCTTCAAGAAATTCACCATAGCATGGCTCGCAACATTTGTACAACTACCACTATCAATCACCAGGGTGCACACATTCTCCTTTACAAGACACTTAGTATGGAATAGATTTTCCCTTTGACTCGGGTCACCTATCGCCTTATTAATCATGACACGTCTAACCACAAAGTTAGGAACCACACACTCCCCTTCTTGTGGAAAGACATCTTCACTACCGTCTACTTCATCATCATTCGGCCCATTTTCAGCTCCCTCTCCATCTTGAGGCTCGGCCTCACCCTCCCCCCTTTCGGAATCCACCTCCTCACCAAGGTAGTACACCTTTCCTTCTCGTAGGATCACATTGCGCCGGGTCGGACATTCATTGGCCTTATGCCCCCAACCTTGGCACTTGAAGCATTGGAACCCCTTTGGGTTGGGATATTTGGGAGCCTCCGGTTTCGGAGGGAATTTAGGGACGGTTTTGGACTCGGGCAGCTTCATAGGAGCGGGTTGGTCCTTGTTCTTGGTCCAACCCGAGGGGGTTTGTACCCTTGCCTTGAAGGATGATCTCTCCTTAAGTTCCCTTTCAATCTCAAGGGCCGCTTGGAATATACCGTCAATGGTTTCAAACCGGTGAAGGGTCAAATGAGTGGAGATCTCTTTGTTCAACCCACACTTGAACCGGATGATGTCGTGACTGATTTGCTCCCCACGATGATCAAGTTTCAACATGAGTTGTTGGAACTCGTCAAAATAGGCCATCACACTCTTGCCTCCTTGCCGCAAGCCATATAATCTAGCAAGCAACTCATGACGATATCTCTCTGGAAGGTATCGTTGTCTCATCAAATACCTCAACCGATACCAAGGTGGTGGCTGCCCATCAACTAATTCATTACCAAATCGTTTAACATACTCCCACCAAGTGTTCGCATAGCCCTCAAGGTGAGCTATAGCGTAGCAACTCTTCTTTTCGTCCGAGATATCATTAACTTGGAAGACCTTGTCACAAGCCGATTCCCAAGTTAAGTAGGCCTCGGGATCACTTTCACCCTTAAAGATGGGTAGGCTCAACTTGATGGTGTTGATGCCTACGTCTCTCTCTTGGTGTCGGTTTCCCCTATCTCCATACCCCCGGTATCTCCTAGGTTCTCCTCGACCCCCTCTTAACTCCTCCTCCCTCATATAAGCATCATCAAAGGGTCCATCTCCTTCATACTCCTCTCTACCGTATCCTTCAAAGTGGGCTGGTCGGCCTTGACCGTTTTGATTCGGAGGATTTGGAATTTGTGGTCTTTGGTTTAATGGAGCTTGGAATGGAGGGTTCGGATTTAGTGGAGGTGCTTGGCGTCCAAATCCCTCTTGTGGAATTGGAGGGGCTTGGAAATGTAGTGGTCTAGTGGAGTCTCGGTTTGGAGGAAAATAGGTAGTTTGGCTTGCGGTATTTAGTGGAGCTTGGGGTGCATTTAGCATTTGGTGGACTGTTTCGGGGGTGATGGTTGCGGAGGAGGTCCTATCATGACCATTGGTAGATACATGTAGAGGAGTAGAAGGACGAGAGTTCCTTTGACTCTCCACTTGTTCTAATCTCCCACTAATAGTCGACACCTCCCCCTTTATTGCTGCCAAGTCCCCTCTCACGGCCCCAAATTCCGAATTCAACCTTTCAAGTGTCCGGGTAACGGCCTCAAGAGTGACCCTCATAGAATCAAGGGCATTAGTATCCACACTATGAGACGTAGTTCCTTCCATTGTCAAGATATTATTCGCTTTAGTTCACCACAAGTTCGTGTTCCACAAGTGTTGTATAATTGGCTAGTAACCGTGAAATTTTAAGGTATGAGTAAGCTCTTATCCGGAATGGATTCTTGTTTGAAGACTCAAAGAATTCTTGCCGGACTAGAACCAAAAATCAGCAACTCATTCAAACGAATAAAAAGCACTCAAATAAACGTTGACACGAACAAACGGTTCAAGGGTCTAATTGACAACCTAGTAGGAATGTACTAGTTTGTTAATTAGTTCTAGGACCAAGTAAGGGAAACCAAGGATCAACAATTAGCAACCAAAGAACATCCTAAGTTGAGCTTATAGTGACGTGGCAGCATGCAATGGTTCGACACGTTTTCTTTTCTCTTTTTTTTTGTCAATATTCACACAACTTGTTATAGTTTTCAAAGTGTTTTTGGTGGGAAAATAAAATCTTGTAGTATTTCACCCTTTTCAAACTCAAGAAAGTGATGTTTGGTAGACTAATCCCACAAAACAAGGCTCCTTGAATTAGGGAAAAGTGATTGACAAGACTACAAGGTGATGGGTGCAAGTCTTTCACAACAACTTTATAGCTTGTCTTACAACTTGAGCACACAACAAGATGAACAAGATGAACAAGTTCAAAAGATGAACACCTCAACAATCTTCTTCAACTTCTTTAGCACATAAACACAACATCCACCGATTTTATTTTCTTTTGGTCATCAACAACATACAACTTCGGCCACTTCAAGTCACTACACAATGTTCAAGTTTTCAAGCTCAACTTTCGGATCTAGACACCTTAGTGTTGGTGAGAAAGAAACCAACACTAGGAACTCACTAAACAAGCAAAATTAACACTTAGATCTAGACATGCAACATCATTCTCGGATTCCACTTGTAAGGGACTGATTTTCAGAATTTCCTTTTTGGTGTTGTTCGTTTAAGCCGTGTACTAGCCCAAGATGGGTTATGTTGGAACACAACTGGTCAAGCTTTGATACCAAATGATACAAAATCGAACCAACAACAACAAGAACATCAAGTAGACTCGGATTTCAGTCCAACAACACAAGAACAACAAGATAGATAACAATGCTAGTGAATCGAAAAGAGCCCCACACGGCTTCACTAGACTTCAAGATAACAAAATCAACAACAACAACAAGATAAAGAAAGATAGATAACTTGACATATAACATTCAAGAAACTAAGAACCCTAACATCAAGAGAGGACCCTAAGTCTAATGAATATAAACACCAAGTTCTTACGAGGACCAAGAGGCACTCAAAGACCTCAAAACCCTTGTTTCTAGCCAAAGAGACAACACAAGTATTCCTCTACTTTTGAGGAAATAGTGGCGGCTTCCAAGTGTGGAAGAGAGAGAGAAATGTTTAGTATTTTAGGTTACAAATTTCAGCATTCAAAAAGTGAAGTCTAACTCTCTAACATGTTCTATTTATACTACAAGCAAAAAGGGTAAAATGACCCATCCGCCCTTGCTTCTTGTGCCAACCTTGAAGAGTAGTTTATTACACATTAGGACCCCTCTTCACACATAAAAACGTTTAGGTCCTTGGTTGGTTCAATCACCAACTCACACACGGCCACTTGCATGAACAAAGCTTGGAGTTTTTGTAATTCCCGAGCTTGGCTTCGTGTGAAAGGCCGTGTACGTGTGGAGGCTGCCCCAACCGTATCACAGCTTCTCCTTTCGGAGCACATCAAACACACATCTCAAATGCATTACATGATCATCAATAGATTTACTATACACCAACACATCATCAAAGTAAACCACCACAAACTTTCTAATATAAGGCTTCATTACATGATTCATTAGCCTCATAAAGGTGCTAGGAGCATTGGTAAGGCCGAAGGGCATGACCAGCCACTCATATAGACCGAATTTGGTCTTGAATGCGGTCTTCCACTCATCACCGGGTTACATGCGAATTTGGTGATAGCCACTCCTAAGGTCCACTTTAGAAAACAAACAAGATCCGTGGAGCTCATCTAACATATCATCTAGTCTAGGGATTGGATGACGATACCTTATAGTGATTTTGTTGATGGCTCTACAATCGACGCACATGCGCCAAGTTCCGTCCTTCTTCGGTACCAAAAGCACCGGAACAACACACGGACTCATGCTTTCCTTGATGTATCCCTTGTTGAGAAGCTCCTCAACTTGTCTTTCAAGCTCCTTAGTGTCCATGGGATTGCTCCTATAGGCCGGTTTGTTTGGAAGTTGTGAACCCGGCACCAAATCAATTTGGTGCTCAATTCCCCGAAGTGGGGGCAATCCTTGCGGAAGTTCTTGAGGAAATACATCTTCATACTCCTGCAACACACAAGAAATCAAAGGGGAAATAGAAGAATTAGTGGGGTTAGTATTAAAACAATGGGCCAAAAGTAACATCGGCTTGTTTTCATCATGGTCCACGAAGAGTTCTTTCCTCCTAGCCAACATCACTACGTTTTCCATCTCCCTTGTCGTTGGGACAGCCTCGGATGTCCCTAATTCCTCACCTACGGCATTCCCCCTTTTTCTCCCTTTCCGGATTCCTTCCCCTTTCCCTTCAACTCTCTCATCTTTTGATGCCACTCATTTACTTGGGAGGGTGAAAGAGGATGAAGTGTGACCTTTCGGCCATCCTTCTCAAGCGTATACCGGTTGGACCTCCCATCGTGTTTAGTAGACCTATCATATTTCCATGGTCTACCTAACAACAAGTGACATGCTTGCATTGGGATCACGTCACAAAGCACTTCATCGTGGTAGTTTCCCACCTTAAACCGAATCACACATTGCCTTGTGACCTTTAACTCACCACAATCGTTCAACCATTGTAGCTTGTAAGGACTAGTGTGTAGTGTAGTTGGTAGCTTCAAGAAATTTACCATAGCATGGCTCGCAACATTTGTACAACTACCACTATCAATCACCAAGGTGCACACACTCCCCTTTACAAGACACTTAGTATGGAATAGATTTTCCCTTTGACTCGGGTCATCTATCGCCTTACTAATCATGACACGTCTAACCACAAAGTTTGGAACCACACATTCCCCTTCTTGTGGATAGACATCTTCACTACCATCTAATTCATCATCACTCGGCCCATTTTCAGCTCCCTCTCCATCTTGAGGCTCGGCCTCATCCTCTCCCCTTTTGGAAACCACCTCCTCACCAAGGTAGTACACTTTCCCTTCTCGTAGGATCACATTGCGCCGGTTCGGACATTCATTGGCCTTATGCCCTCAACCTTGGCACTTGAAGCATTGGAACCCCTTTGGGTTGGGATATTTGTGAGCCTCCGGTTTCGGAGGGAATTTAGGGACTGTTTTGGACTCGGGCAGCTTCGTAGGGGCGGGTTGGTCCTTGTTTTTGGGCCAAACCGAGGGGGTTTGTACCCTTGCCTTGAAGGATGATCTCTCCTTAAGTTCCCTTTCAATCTCAAGGGCCGCTTGGAATATACCGTCAATGGTTTCAAACCGGTGAAGGGTCAAATGAGTGGAGATCTCTTTGTTCAACCCACACTTGAACCGGATGATGTCGTGACTGATTTGCTCCCCACGATGATCAAGTTTCAACATGAGTTGTTGGAACTCGTCAAAATAGGCCATCACACTCTTGCCTCCTTGCCGCAAGCCATATAATCTAGCAAGCAACTCATGACGATATCTCTCGGGAAGGTATCGTTGTCTCATCAAATACCTCAACCGATACCAAGGTGGTGGCTGCCCATCAACTAATTCATTACCAAATCGTTTAACATACTCCCACCAAGTGTTAGCATAGCCCTCGAGGTGAGCTATAGCGTAGCAACTCTTCTTTTCTTCCGAGATGTCATTAACTTGGAAAACTTTGTCACAAGCCGATTCCCAAGTTAAGTAGGTCTCGGGGTCACTTTCACCCTTAAAGATGGGTAGGCTCAACTTGATGGTGTTGATGCCTACGTCTCTCTCTTGGTGTCGGTTTCCCCTATCTCCATACCCCCGGTATCTCCTAGGTTCTCCTCGACCCCCTCTTAACTCCTCCTCCCTCATATAAGCATCCTCAAAGGCTCCATCTCCTTCATACTCCTCTCTACCGTATCCTTCAAAATGGGCTGGTCGGCCTTGGCCGTTTTGATTCGGAGGATTTGGAATTTGCGGTCTTTTGGTTAATGGAGCTTGGAATGGAGGGTTCGGATTTAGTGGAGGTACTTGGCGTCCAAATCCCTCTTGCGGAATTGGAGGGGCTTGGAAATGTAGTGGTCTAGTGGGGTCTCGGTTTGGAGGAAAATAGGTAGTTTGGCTTGCGGTATTTAGTGGAGCTTGGGGTGCATTTAGCATTTGGTGGACTGTTTCGGGGGTGATGGTTGCGGAGGAGGTCCTATCATGACCATTGGTAGATACATGTAGAGGAGTAGAAGGACGAGAGTTCCTTTGACTCTCCACTTGTTCTAATCTCCCACTAATAGTCGACACTTCCCCCTTTATTGCTGCCAAGTCCCCTCTCACGGCCCCAAATTCCGAATTCAACCTTTCAAGTGTCCGGGTAACGGCCTCAAGAGTGACCCTCATAGAATCAAGGGCATTAGTATCCACATTATGAGACGTAGCTCCTTCCATTGTCAAGATATTATCCGCTTTAGATCACCACAAGTTCGTGTTCCACAAGTGTTGTATAATTGGCTAGTAACCGTGAAATTTTTAAGGTATGAGTAAGCTCTTATCCGGAATGGATTCTTGTTTGAAGACTCAAAGAATTATTGCCGGACTAGAGTCAAAAATCAGCAATTCATTCAAACGAATAAAAGCACTCAAATAATCGTTGACACGAACAAACGGTTCAAGGAACTAGTTGACAACCTAGTAGGAACGTACTAGTTTGTTAATTAGTTCTAGGACCAAGTAAGGGAAACCAAGGATCAACAATTAGCAACCAAAGAATATCCTAAGTTGAGCTTATAGTGATGTGGCAGCATGCAATGGTCCCACACGTTCTTCTTTTTTTTTTTTTTTTTGTTTTGTGTTAATATTCACACAACTTGTTATAGTTTGCAAAGTGTTTTGGTGGGAAAAATAAAATCTTGTAGTATTTCACCCCTTTTCAAACTCAAGAAAGTGAGGTTTGGTTGACTAATCCCACAAAACAAGGCTCCTTGAATTAGGGAAAAGTGATTGACAAGACTAGAAGGTGATGGGTGCAAGTCTTTCACAACAACTTTATAGCTTGTCTTACAACTTGAGCACACAACAAGATGAACAAGATGAACAAGTTCAAAAGATGAACACCTCAACAAACTTCATCAACTTCTTTAGCACATAAACACACAACCACCGATTTTTCTTTTGGTTATCAACAACATACAACTTTCGGCCACTTCAAGTCACTACACAATGTTCAAGTTTTCAAGCTCAACTTTTGGATCTAGACACCTTAGTGTTGGTGAGAAAGAAACCAACACTAGAAACTCACTAAACAAGCAAAATAACACCTAGATCTAAACATACAACATCATTCTTGGTTTCAACTTTTAATGGACAGATTTTCAGAATTTCTTTTTGGTGTTGTTTGTTTAAGCCGTGAACTAGCCCAAGATGGGTTATGTTGGAACACAACCGGTCTCGCTTTGATACCAAATGATACAAAATCAAACCAACAACACCAAGAGCTTCAAGTAGGCTCGGATTTCAGTCCAACAACACAAGAACAACAAGTTTAAGTTTCGGCTTTTCCGTCCAACAACACAAGAACAACAAGATAGATAACAATGCTAGTGAATCGAAAAGAGCCCCACACGGCTTCACTAGACTTTAAGATAACAAAATCAACAACAACAACAAGATAAAGAAAGATAGATAACTTGACATATAACATTCAAGAAACTAAGAACCCTACATCAAGAGAGGACCCTAAGTCTAATGAATATAAACACCAAGTTCTTACGAGGACCAAGAGGCACTCAACGACCTCAAAACCCTTGTTTCTAGCCAAAGAGACAACACAAGTATCCCTCTACTTGTGAGATAATAGGGGCGGCTTCTAAGAGTGGAAGAGAGAGAGATATGTTTAGTGTTTTTAGGTTACAAAATCAGCATTCCAAAAACTAAGGAATAACTCTCTAACATGTTCTATTTATACTACAAACAAAAGGGGTAAAATGACCCATCCGCCCTTGCTTCTTGTGCCAACCTTGAAGAGTAGTTTATTACACATTAAGACCTCTCTTCACACATAAAAATGTTTAGGTCCTTGGTTGGTTCAATCACCAACTCACACACGGCCATTTGCATGAACAAAGCTTGGAGTTCTTGTAATTCCCGAGCTTGGCTTCGTGTGAAAGGCCGTGTACCTGTGGAGGCTGCCCCAACCGTATCAAGTACATTCTTCTTTGCCTTGGTTCGGATCATGGCAGCCCACTTTCTCCTTTGAAAATCTCACATCACAAGGGAGTTTGTCAAGTCTTCTCCCTTGTTTCACCTCTTCATCTCTTTTTCCCAAATTGGGATTTAGTGCACTAAGCATTTGGCGCATATCTTCAATGAAGCTATGAACATTATCATTGATACGATTAAACGTGGCATCAAAACTATAGGCAGCCATGGTACCTAAAAGAAAGAAACAAACCTACAAAACAAACAAACAAGTTAGTTCAAATATCCTCACCAACTCTCTCACTCTCGGATTCTTACCTCACACTTGGTCTCACAATTGTTGAATACTTGGCAAGTGAATGAGTGGTGAATATGCTTTGGTCCGGAATCGATTCTTGTTTGATAAGACTCAAATAATAAAATGATGTATGGACTTGAACCATCAAACTACTACGAATTTAAAAATGAGAAAAGCACACAAAAATCGAAGACGCAAAACAAACGGACTCTAATCTAATTATCAAACTAGTAGGTAATTACTAGCTTACTAATTAGGTATAGAATTGACTTATAAGAAACTAATCAAAAACTAGAAACTAGAAAATCTAATTTAGAACTAAATTTGGTTGTTCATAAAAGTGATGACATGGCAGCTTGTGGTTGGACATCACTTTTCGGATTTTCAATTTTCCCCAAAACCTTGTTTCGGCCAAATACACTTAGGAGAAGAAGAAATTTCGTTTGGGAGGGAAAAATTGAAGGTTTGGAGCCCTTTTGGAGCTTCAAATGAATTCAAAATGGATTGGTCCCCCCTAATAAATGCAATTGTACTTGATTAATCCCTTTGTCTCTTCTTTCTTTTGGATGAGAATGAGTATGCCAAGGAATATTCTTTCACAAACACCAAGTACACTCTCTTTCTTCTCCTTGTTTGGATCAAACACACTCTTTGAATATTCTTCCTTAGCAAGACTTGATGAACATGGAAGAACAAGATGAATATTTAAGAGTTGACCAAAGTTTGACCCCTAACCGAATGAACCCCAAATTCGGATTTTCTTGTAGATCTAGGTTCCTTAGGCCAAGGTGAACTAAAATAACTAAAAATCAGCAACAAACCAACTTCCAACTTCAAAACCCACACGGATCTATGCTCAAAAAGCTTCAAATCACCATATCCATGGAGCTTCTTTACTTAAACTCAAACAAATCTTGTTCCAAATGTAGATCTAGACTCCCTAGGTGCTAGGGAACAAGAATCTAGCACTTGAAACCAACAAAACACACAAAAACAAAGTAGATCTAAGATCTAAAAATCTGTCAAAACACAAAAACGGGTTAAGAATTTTTTTTGTGAGATTTTCAATTTTCTACACTCTTTTTTGTTGATTTTCTTCAAGGTAATCAATAATCCAAGACTTAGGGTTGCAGGAACAACCCTAAAACATGGATTTGATACCAAATGATAGCCCAAAGGCTATGAACACACGAAATTGGCTACTAAGATGCCAATTCCAGCAACCAAATAAAGAGAAAAACAACACATAGAATGGAGATGAAGAAGAAGAATGCTTGAAATTAAAGGTAGATAGAAAGACCCTTACTCCTATTCAATGATTAGCACTAGAAGATGTTTCAGAATCTTCAACATACCTCACAAATAAGAGTCCAAACCTTCCTCTTAGGTGACCCAAAGGACTCACACTTTCTCAAGCACACCTTTCTTGCAAAATCATCCAAGACAAGTGAAAACCCTAACTTTCAAATGTTCATGGACCAAGTTTCGGTTCTAAGAGCTACAACTAAAAGACTAATTCTACAAACTATGAGTAATACTCAATTTCAATTCATCAAAATCTAATGAAAAATAAGCCTAAGGAGTCTATTTATACTTATTACATTAAAGACCAAAATACCCTTCTTGTGGTGGCCTCGCAGGATGTCTTCAAAAGCTAAGGTGGCCATTTGACTTGTATCAAGACCTTAAATCAATCTTCGAAAACCACTTGGCGCCTTGCAACTGATCAAATAAGTCATCAATTCTTGGAAGGGGATATTTGTTCTTAATAGTCACCTTGTTCAGTTGTCTATATTTAATACAAATTCTTAACGAGCCATCCTTCTTACGCACAAATAACACTGGTGCACCCCAAGGGGACACACTAGGCCTTATGAATCCTTTTTCTAGCAAGTCTTTCAATTGCTCTTTCAACTCCCGTAATTCTGCCCGGGCCATTCTATACAGAGGAATTGAGATTGATTGAGTACCTGGAATTACATCGATACCAAACTTCACTTCTCGTTCTGGAGGCATACCCGAAAGATCTTCAGGAAATACATCAAGAAATACATTTACCACTGGAATAGTTTGAAGAGTTGGTGTCTCCGCATTTATATCCTTCACTCTAACCAGATGACATATGTAACCCTTGGAAATCATCTTTTTGCCTTAAAATAAGAAATAAATTTACCTCTTGGCTCACTGATATTACCTCTTTATTCTAGGACTGCCTCCCTTGGGAAATAGAAACACACCCTCTTAGTTCGGCAATCTACTATGGCATAACAAGAAGCCAACCAATCCATACCCATTATAGCATCAAAATCTACCATTTCTAACTCAACCAGGTCAGCCATTGTATCCAACTACAAATAGTTATTATACAATTTCGATACACTCTCTTAGCTATAACAGATTCACCAATCAACATAGATACTTCAAGTGGCTTAACTAGCAATTCTGGTGTTTTTTCGAACTTTTCAGCAACCAATGGAGTGACATATGATAATGTAGAACCCGAATCAACTAATGCATATACATAATGTGAAAACATGGACAATGTACCTGTAACCACATCTGGAGAAGCCTCTAAATTTTGTCGATCCGCTAAAGCATATGTACGATTCTGAACTCCACTAGAGCTAGCTCCTCCTTTAGCACCTCTACCATGACCCATACATAGGCTGTACACCTCTACCTGAATAAGGCACCGATGATGATGATGTAACGGCTGATCCAGTAGGTTGTGCCATACCATCTTTGCCCCTTTGAGGGCATTCTCTTATCATATGTCCTGACGTACCACACCAAAAGCATACATTTGTTCCAAATCAACATACACCTAAATGAAGCTTTCCACATTGTCTACATGGCTGTCGAGGAAGCCTTAATTGGCTCATACTCCCTTGCTTTTGATACCCCGCTGTTTGTGAACTCTAATCCTCATTTCTTTAACGAAACTGGTTACCTTCAAATCCTTGAAACTGTGGTGGAGCACTAGCTACAGAATAAGAAGATAATGGCCTAGGTGTTCTACTAGAAAACCAAGGCCAAAACTCTCCTTGGGATATCGTGAACTGCCCCGTAGATCTGGCCCTCTTGGAATATCCGCTTTCCAATTCTTGTGCTCTTCTCCTTTGCCTCTGATCCTCTATTGTTTGTACAAAAGCTTGTATCCTTGCTATGTCCATGTCTTTGTTCAAAGCAGCAATAGTACTATCTCTAACCAAATATGGATCCAACCTATCCACATATCGATGAACTCTATCATCCATAGTAGCTACAATATTAGGAGCATACCTAGACAAGGAGTTAAACCGGAGGTTGTACTCCCTCACGCTCATATTTCCTTGGTGAAGATTCAGGAACTGATCCGCACGGGCTTCTCGAATCTCAAATGGAAGGTAATGATCAAGAAATGCCTCTTTGAACTCTTTTCAAGTAGCTGAAGGTGCATTGATACCCCTAGATCATTTCCAATCTTCATACAAAAATATAGCCTCCCCTTTGAATCTATATGCTGCTAGCTCAACTGTCTCTTTACCTAACACATGTAGGACTTCTAGATCCCTTTGGATTTGATCAATAAATCCTGGGGGTCTTTATTATGATCTGATCCGGTGAACGTGGGAGGATCCAATTTAAGAAAATCCTGCATTCGTAGGCTAGCTGCCCTATCGCACCACTAGAACCTATAGTTGGAATGGCTTGTCCTTGAGCTTATCCAGCAACTATACGAGCCAATAATTGTAATGTATTCCTTAGATCTTGGTCTGTATCATTGGTAGGTAGTTCTGAGGATGCGGGTCTTCTCCTTCTTAGCTCTTCTGGAGATGGAGTAGAAGAAGTTTGGGACACAAACTCATCTTGAGCCTTACTTTGATTAGCTTGTGATACAAGTGAAATGGCCGCCTTAGCTTTCGATGGCATCATTCAAAGTCACTACGTGAAGAATCGAGCTTTGGTCCCATGGAGGGCACGAGATCATACTTGTAGGGGTTATTTTGAGCAGGACATCAAACAAACCCGTGTGTGGAAGATTTCTTAGAGCCTTGAAGACTAGAGGACTCACGGGTTTAGACCACATTTGATGGTTCACGATTTTGTCCCCTTTTATTAAGTTCATTTTGGTCACTTAGACTCAAGGTCATTTTGGTCTTTTAGCCTTGTCTAAATGACACTCCATTTCCACCCACCTCATTAAGGGCATTGGAGTCATTTTATCTTTCTTTTGTAATTTACTATATATAGCCTATTTAAGGTCATTTCTCTTTAGTTAATGAATGATGGACATTTGAAAGACTGATTCTCTCTTTGGAGAGTGAAACACCTTAGTATAGTTCTTAGTTAGGGCTTGGAAAATTCATCCTTAGTATAGGGCTTGGAAAAGCCAATATTGTTCTTTGCTTGGAAATGGTGGATCTTTGATACAAGATCAAACCAACAACACCAAGAACTACAAGTTGGTTCGAATTTCAGTACAACAACACAAGAACAACAAGCTTAAATTTCAGTTTTTCAGCTCAACAACACGAGAACAACAAGATGAACAACAATGCTAGTGAATCGAAAATAGCCCCACACGGCTTCACTAGACTTTAAGATAACAAAATCAACAACAACAACAAGATAGAGAAAAGATAGATAACTTGACATATAACATTCAAGATACTAAGAACCCTAACATCAAGAGAGGACCCTAAGTCTAATGAATGTAAACACCAAGTTCTTACGAGGACCAAGAGGCACTCAAAGACCTCAAAACCCTTGTTTCTAGCCAAAGTGACAACACAAGTATCCCTCTACTTGTGAGATATTGGTGGTGGCTCCAAGAGTGGAAAAGAGAGAGAGAAATGTTTAGTGTTTAGGTTACAAAAATCAGCTTTCAAAAAGTGAAGTCTAACTCTCTAACATGTTCTATTTATACTACAAACAAAAGGGGCAAAATGACCCATCCGCCCTTGCTTCTTGTGCCATCCTTGAAGAGTAGTTTATTACACATTAGGACCCCTCTTCACACATAAAAACGTTTAGGTCCTTGGTTGGTTCAATCACCAACTCACACACGGCCATTTGCATGAACAAAGCTTGGAGTTTTTGTAATTCCCGAGCTTGGCTTCGTGTGAAAGGCCGTGTACGTGTGGAGGCTGTCCCAACCGTATCATCCTCTCCATCTTGAGAGGAATTTGACCTCAAATTCAGCATTTGGTCATCTTCAACCGCATCAACGAGGGAGAGATCACCAACGTTGAAAGTGTTGTGCACTTGATATTCCGGTGGAAGGTCGATCTTGTAGGCGTTGTCATTGATTCTCTCAAGTACTTGGAAAGGACCATCACCCCTTGGCAGCAACTTGGACTTCCTTTGAGCTGGAAACCGATCCTTTCGAAGATGCACCCACACCCAATCTCCGGGTTCAAGCACAAGCCTTCTTCTCCCTTTGTTTACCCTTTTTGCAACCTCTTGGTTCTTCTTTTCAAGATTGAGCCGCACCGTCTCATGCATTTTCTTCATTGCTTCGGCTCTTTTATTTCCATCTAAGCTGGTCATGAGATCACTAGACAAAGGAGTGAGATCTAAAGGGGTAAGGGGATTTAGGCCGTAAACACATTCAAAGGGAGTCATTCCCGTGCTCGAATGTATTACCCGGTTGTATGCAAACTCCACCAAGGGTAGGTGATCTTCCCATGAAGTCAGTTTACCTTTAACCATAGAACGTAGCATAGACCCTAAGGTTCTATTTACTACCTCCGTTTGGCCATCGGTTTGTGGGTGGCAAGACGTGGAGAAAAGTAACTTCGTTCCAAGCCTACCCCACATGGACTTCCAAAAGAGACTTAGGAACTTGGAGTCCCTATCGCTCACAATAGTCCTCGGTACCCCGTGAAGCTTTACAACATGTTCAACAAATAATGAAGCTACACTACGAGCATCCTCGGTTTTAGCACATGGAATAAAATGAGCCATTTTAGAGAATCTATCAACAATAACAAAAATGCTATCTCGGCCCTTTCTAGTCCTTGGCAGCCCCAAAACAAAATCCATCGAAATGTCCAACCAAGGTCTAAGGGGAGTAGGGAGTGGGGTGTACAATCCTTGAGGTAGGAGACGAGATTTCGCACTCCGGCAGGCCACGCATTGACTACAAATTTTAGTGACATCTTTGCGCATTTTTGGCCAATAGAAGTTCTCCTCTAAGATTCCGAGGGTCTTGTCTACCCCAAAGTGCCCCATGAGGCCTCCGTCATGGGCCTCCCTCACAAATAATTCCCTCCAAGAACTAGAAGGAACACACAACCGCCTCCCTTTGAACAAATACCCATCGAACCGAGAGTAGGAGGAATGGTCACTCTCCTTAAGCCAACGGTCCCTTCCCCACTCTTCGCATTCCCTAAAGATAGGAGCAAAGGTAGGATCCTCGGGATACAACAACCGCAAACTCTCAAAACCCATCAATTTCGAAGACAAGGTAGCAACAAGCACATGCTTCCTAGACAAGGCATCGGCAACAACATTTTCCTTTCCCCTTTTATAATGAATTACATAAGGGAAAGTCTCGATGAACTCAATCCACTTAGCATGACGCCTATTCAACTTGTCTTGGCTCTTAAGGTGTTTCAACGACTCATGATCCGTTCGTATCACAAACTCCTTAGGCCACAAATAATGTTGCCAATTTCCCAAAGCTCTAACAAGGGCGTACAACTCCAAATCATAAGTTGAGTAATTAAGAGTTGCCCCTTTGAGCTTTTCACTGAAATAAGCAACGGGCTTACCTTCTTGCATCAAAACAGCCCCGATGCCAACCTTACTAGCATCACACTCTACTTCAAACATCTTATCAAAATCGGGCAATTGCAATAAAGGCGCCGAGATGAGCGTAGCTTTCAAGGCCTCAAAAGCCCTAGCTTGCTCATCACCCCATTTAAAGGGTCCGTCTTTTCTAATTACCTCAGTTAAGGGGGCTGCTATGGAACTAAATCCTTTGACAAACCTCCTATAGAAGCTTGCCAACCCGTGGAAACTTCGGATTTCTCCAATAGTTTTAGGGGTCGGCCAACTTCGAATAGAGTCTATCTTGGAATCGTCCACTTCCACACCCCTTGAGCTCACGACAAAACCCAAGAATATAACCTTATCAACACCAAAAGAACACTTCTCCATGTTGGCATACAGCATCTCCTTTCGGAGCACATCAAACACACATCTCAAATGCATTACATGATCATCAATAGATTTACTATATACCAACACATCATCAAAGTAAACCACCACAAATTTTCCAATATAAGGCTTCATTACATGATTCATTAGCCTCATAAAGGTGCTAGGAGCATTGGTAAGGCCGAAGGGCATGACCAGCCACTCATATAGACCGAATTTGGTCTTGAATGCGGTCTTCAACTCATCACCGGGTTGCATGCGAATCTGGTGATAGCCACTCCTAAGGTCCACTTTAGAAAACAAACAAGATCCGTGGAGCTCATCTAACATATCATCTAGTCTAGGGATTGGATGACGATACCTTATAGTGATTTTGTTGATGGCTCTACAATCGACGCACATACGCCAAGTTCCGTCCTTCTTTGGTACCAAAAGCACCGGAACAGCACACGGACTCATGCTTTCCTTGATGTATCCCTTGTTGAGCAGCTCCTCAACTTGTCTTTCAAGCTCCTTAGTGTCCATGGGATTGCTCCTATAGGCCGGTTTGTTTGGAAGTTGTGAACCCGGCACCAAATCAATTTGGTGCTCAATTCCCCGAAGTGGGGGCAATCCTTGCGGAAGTTCTTGAGGAAATACATCTTCATACTCCTGCAACACATAAGAAATCAAAGGGGAAATGGAAGAATTAGTGGGGTTAGTATTAAAACAATGGGCCAAGAGTAGCATCGGCTTGTTTTCATCATGATCCACGAAGAGTTCTTTCCTCCTAGCCAACATCACCACATTTTCCATCTCCTTTGTCGTTGGGACAGCCTCGGATGTCCCGACTTCCTCACCTACGGCACTCCCCCCCTTTTCTCCCTTCCCGGATTCCTTCCCCTTTCCCTTCAACTCTCTCATCTTTTGATGCCACTCGTTTACTTGGGAGGGTGAAAGAGGATGAAGTGTGACCTTTCGGCCATCCTTCTCAAGCGTATACCGGTTGGTCCTCCCATCGTGTTTAGTAGACCTATCATATTGCCATGGTCTAACAATAAGTGACATGCTTGCATTGGGATCACGTCACAAAGTACCTCATCGTGGTAGTTTCCCACCTTAAACCGAATCACACATTGCCGTGTGACCCTTAATTCACCACAATCATTCAACCATTGTAGCTTGTAAGGACTAGTGTGTGGTGTAGTTGGTAGCTTCAAGAAATTTACCATAGCATGGCTCGCAACATTTGTACAACTACCACTATCAATCACCAAGGTGCACACATTCTCCTTTATAAGACACTTAGTATGGAATAGATTTTCCCTTTGACTCGGGTCACCTATCGCCTTACTAATCATGACACGTCTAACCACAAAGTTAGGAACCACACACTCCCCTTCTTGTGGATAAACATCTTCACTACCATCTACTTCATCATCATTCGGCCCATTTTCAGCTCCCTCTCCATCTTGAGGCTCGGCCTCATCCTCCCCCCTTTCGGAATCCACCTCTTCACCAAGGTAGTACACCTTTCCTTCTCGTAGGATCACATTGCGCCGGTTCGGACATTCATTGGCCTTATGCCCCCAACCTTGGCACTTGAAGCATTGGAACCCCTTTGGGTTGGGATATTTGTGAGCCTCCGGTTTCGGGGGAAATTTAGGGACTGTTTTGGACTCGGGCAGCTTCGTAGGTGCGGGTTGGTCCTTGTTTTTGGTCCAACCCGAGGGAGTTGGTACCCTTGCCTTGAAGGATGATCTCTCCTTAAGTTCCCTTTCAATCTCAAGGGTCGCTTGGAATATACCGTCAATGGTTTCAAACCGGTGAAGGGTCAAATGAGTGGAGATCTCTTTGTTCAATCCGCACTTGAACCGGATGATGTCGTGGCTGATTTTCTCCCCACGATGATCAAGTTTCAACATGAGTTGTTGGAACTCGTCAAAGTAGGTCATTACACTCTTGCCTCCTTGCCGCAAGCCATATAACCTAGCAAGCAACTCATGACGATATCTCTCGGGAAGGTATCGTTGTCTCATCAAATACCTCAACCGATACCAAGGTGGTGGCTGTCCATCGACTAATTCATTACCAAATCGTTTAACATACTCCCACCAAGTGTTAGCATAGCCCTCGAGGTGAGCTATAGCGTAGCAACTCTTCTTTTCGTCCGAGATGTCATTAACTTGGAAAACTTTGTCACAAGCCGATTCCCAAGTCAAGTAGGCCTCGGGATCACTTTCACCCTTAAAGATGGGTAGGCTCAACTTGATGGTGTTGATGCCTACGTCTCTCTCTTGGTGTCGGTTTCCCCGATCTCCATACCCCCGGTATCTCCTAGGTTCTCCTCGACCCCCTCTTAACTCCTCCTCCCTCATATAAGCATCATCAAAGACTCCATCTCCTTCATACTCCTCTCTACCGTATCCTTCAAAGTGGGCTGGTCGGCCTTGGCCGTTTTGATTCGGAGGATTTGGAATTTGTGGTCTTTGGTTTAATGGAGCTTGGAATGGAGGGTTCGGATTTAGTGGAGGTACTTGGCGTCCAAATCCCCCTTGTGGAATTGGAGGGGCTTGGAAATGTAGTGGTCTAGTGGAGTCTCGGTTTGGAGGAAAATAGGTAGTTTGGCTTGCGGTATTTAGTGGAGCTTGGGGTGCATTTAGCATTTGGTGGACTGTTTCGGGGGTGATGGTTGCGGAGGAGGTTCTATCATGACCATTGGTAGATACATGTAGAGGAGTAGAAGGACGAGAGTTCCTTTGACTCTCCACTTGTTCTAATCTCCCACTAATAGTTGACACTTCCCCCTTTATTGCTGCCAAGTCCCCTCTCACGGCCCCAAATTCCGAATTCAACCTTTCAAGTGTCCGGGTAACGGCCTCAAGAGTGACCCTCATAGAATCAAGGGCATTAGTATCCACACTATGAGACGTAGTTCCTTCCATTGTCAAGATATTATCCGCCTTAGTTCACCACAAGTTCGTGTTCCACAAGTGTTGTATAATTGGCTAGTAACCGTGAAAATTTTAAGGTATGAGTAAGCTCTTATCCGGAATGGATTCTTGTTTGAAGACTCAAAGAATTCTTGTCGGACTAGAGTCAAAAATCAGCAACTCATTCAAACGAATAAAAGCACTCAAATAAACGTTGACACGAACAAACGGCTCAAGGATCTAATTGACAACTTAGTAGGAATGTACTAGTTTGTTAATTAGTTCTAGGACCAAGTAAGGGAAACCAAGGATCAACAATTAGCAACCAAAGAATATCCTAAGTTGAGCTTATAGTGACGTGGCAGCATGCAATGGTCCCACACGTCTCTTTCTCTTTTTTTTTTTTTTTGTCAATATTCACACAACTTGTTATAGTTTTCAAAGTGTTTTTGGTGGGAAAATAAAATCTTGTAATATTTCACCCTTTTCAAACTCAAGAAAGGGATGTTTGGTAGACTAATCCCACAAAACAAGGCTCCTTGAATTAGGGAAAAGTGATTGACAAGACTACAAGGTGATGGGTGCAAGTCTTTCACAACAACTTTATAGCTTTTCTTACAAATTGAGCACACACAAGATGAACAAGATGAACAAGTTCAAAAGATGAACACCTCAACAATCTTCTTCAACTTCTTTAGCACATAAACACAACATCCACCGATTTTATTTTCTTTTGGTCATCAACAACATACAACTTTCGGCCACTTCAAGTCACTACACAAAGCTCAAGTTTTCAAGCTCAACTTTCGGATCTAGACACCTTAGTGTTGGTGAGAAAGAAACCAACACTAGGAACTCACTAAACAAGCAAAATTAACACTTAGATCTAGACATGCAACATCATTTTCGGATTCCACTTTTAAAGATGGGTACTAGCCCAAGATGGGTTATGTTGGAACACAACCGGTCAAGCTTTGATACCAAATGATACAAGATCAAACCAACAACACCAAGAACTACAAGTTGGTTCGAATTTCAGTACAACAACACAAGAACAACAAGCTTAAATTTCAGTTTTTCAGCTCAACAACACGAGAACAACAAGATGAACAACAATGCTAGTGAATCGAAAATAGCCCCACACGGCTTCACTAGACTTTAAGATAACAAAATCAACAACAACAACAAGATAGAGAAAAGATAGATAACTTGACATATAACATTCAAGATACTAAGAACCCTAACATCAAGAGAGGACCCTAAGTCTAATGAATGTAAACACCAAGTTCTTACGAGGACCAAGAGGCACTCAAAGACCTCAAAACCCTTGTTTCTAGCCAAAGTGACAACACAAGTATCCCTCTACTTGTGAGATATTGGTGGCGGCTCCAAGAGTGGAAAAGAGAGAGAGAAATGTTTAGTGTTTAGGTTACAAAAATCAGCTTTCAAAAAGTGAAGTCTAACTCTCTAACATGTTCTATTTATACTACAAACAAAAGGGGCAAAATGACCCATCCACCCTTGCTTCTTGTGCCATCCTTGAAGAGTAGTTTATTACACATTAGGACCCCTCTTCACACATAAAAACGTTTAGGTCCTTGGTTGGTTCAATCACCAACTCACACACGGCCATTTGCATGAACAAAGCTTGGAGTTTTTGTAATTCCCGAGCTTGGCTTCGTGTGAAAGGCCGTGTACGTGTGGAGGCTGTCCCAACCGTATCAATCTTGAGGTGAGTGATTTCCTTGGCGGTCACCGTGAGAGTGTCGTGTTGTTGTTACATTAATTAGGGGTTTAGTATTTGAATCACGCTTTGTTCCTAAGTCTTGTAACAAATCTATATCTCACTATCTATCCTTTTATTCTTGTAATTTTGTTATTGTTTGTAGTGGACTGTTTTTGTGTCTTGTTGAATCCGAAAATTTGTGTTCTTGTTGTCATCTTGTTCTTCACGATTTGTGGCTGTTTTGGGTGTCAAATATACCTTTGTTTCTTGTATTCTTGTTGTATTTGTCAAATTCGAGTGAGGTCTCCATTTGGTCCACGATTTGTTGTGATTTGTGGACTGTTTTGGAGGGTGTATTGGACTGTTTTGTGGCTGTTTCGTGTTCCCTTGTTTGTCTTGTATCATTTGGTATCAAAGCATGGCTTGATCTTGTTTCTACAAGATCAATCTTGGGCTTTCTTGTTAGAAAATTAAAAAAAATGTGTTAAAAATTGAGAATTCTAGAAAAATAGCAATCTGTCCATGTTTGTGTTCTTGGCCAAAAATGTGTTCTTGTTATGTCTTGGCCGAGATTTGTTTGTTGTGTGACTAGATCTAGTAGTGTTCTTGTTTATTTTGTTGTTTTTAGTGTTAGTTTTCTTGTCCACTAACACTTTGAGTCTAGATCTAAACTTGAGGTTGAACTTGTTGAAAGTTGTTGTGAACATATGATACGGGTACGACCATGAGGATGCATGTTTGTGAGATGTATTGAACCTGAAACTTGGAGTGTGAAAGTGAAGTGCAAATGAGGACTTAAAAAGGGTCCAAAACCGTCCATATAATGCTCTCCAAGGGCACCCACTTGAAGACTTGAGACTAAGGGGTCATTTTGGACATTTCACACCTTGTTTGTAAACTACGATAAGGAACCTTTTAGGTATTGTTAGGAGACTTTTGCTGAATATGGATGTTGTATAACACTTAGAAACATTTCCTCTCAAAGAGTGTGTTTGATCCAAACAAGGAGAAGAAAGAGAGTGTACTTGGTGGTTGTGAAAGAATATTCCTTGGCATACTCATTCTCATCCAAAAGAAAGAAGAGACAAAGGGAATAATCAAGTACAATTTAAAGTACAAGGGGGGGACCAATCCATTTTGAATTCATTTGAAGCTCCAAAAGGGCTCCAAACCTTCAATTTTTCCCTCCCAAACGAAATTTCTTCTTCTCCTAAGTGTGTTTGGCCGAAAAGGAAGAAATTAGAATTTGAAAATTTTTAAAAGTGACATCCAATTACAAGCTGCCACGTCATCACTTTGGTGACCAACCAAATTGAGTTCTAAATTTAGATTTCCTAGTTTCTAATTGTTATTTCTAGTTTCAAATTTGTTGGTTCTATCCCTAATTAGTAAGCTAGTAAGTACCTACTAGTTTGGTAATTAGATTAGAGTCCGTTCGTTTCGTGTCTTCGATTTTTGTGTACTTTTCTCATTTTTGAATTTATAGTAGTTCGTTGGTTCAAGTCCATACATCATTTTTATTTGAGTCATATCAAACAAAAATCAATTCCGGACCAAAGCATATTCACCACTCAAGTAACTTACCAAGTATTGCCAATTATTTAACACTTGTGAATCCAAGTGTGAGGTGAGGTTGAGTGAGAGTGCGGTGAGGCTTTTGAACTAACGTGTTTGCTCATTTTGTAAGTTGTGTTGTTTGCTGTTTTTTTTGTTTTTTTAGATACATTTTCCATGGAATCCGAAGGTACTACTTCCCAACCTTTGGGAAATGATGCTATTGGAGCCTTGATGGGCTTGGTTTGAGGCCTTTGCTCGAGAAATAAGGAGTGATAATATTGCCTTGAGGAGGGAAATGAAAAATGATTATGATGCCTTGAGAAGTAATGTGGATGCTATGAGGGGTGAAATGGTATCCTTGACGGGTGGTGTGCAAAATGAAAGAAAGGGTTGATAGATTATATCCACCAAAGCCTCCACAAAATTCAAACCACCAAGTCCCAAATCCACTTTACCAAGGACACCACACTCCACAATGATACGGGATTGACAAGAGAAGCACGAAACAAACACCAAAATCAGTCCACTAATCTTAAGGATTCGAGGACCAAGATGGAGACCTCACTCGGATTCTCTACCAACAACAAGAATACAAGATACAAGAGTATATTTTAACACCAAAACAGTTACAAAACGTGATGAACAAGATGAACAACAATAATACAAGTTTCGGATTCAACGAAGACCCCAAAACAGTCCACTACACAACACATACACGATTTGCAAGAAAAATAAAGATAGATAGTGAGACCAAGATTATTACAAGATTAAGAACCAAGTGTATTTCAACACTAACCCCTAATGAATGTAACAATCAAAACCACACTCTTACGGTGACCACCAAGGGAATAAACTCGCCTCAAGATCTACCGTTTCCAAGCAAAGATCAATATTGGCTTTTCCAAGCCCTATGCTAAGGATGACTTTTCCAAGTCCTACAACTAAGGGTGTTACACTCTCAAAAGAGAGAAGTTATGTCTTTCAATTCTTCATCCTTCAAAATCTAGTGAAAATAAGACTAAGGGGGCCTATTTATAATATATTACAAATGAAGATAACAAGACCACTTTGCCCTTAATGAGAGGGGCGGCCATGGTGTGTAAATACACCATGTGTAATGTCCAAAATACCCTTAATTAAGGTCCAAAACCGTGAGTCCTCAACCTTAAATTCTCCAAGCAATCTTCCACACGCGAGATTGCTTTAAGTTATGCTCAAAACGGGTCCTCCATGCATGTTCTTGTTTTCTCGAGGTGACCAAGTCTTGAGTCTCTATGTGTTGGCGTCCAAAAATGTCATCAAAAGATAAGAAGGCCATTTGTCCCGTATCATCCTCCCCTTCTTGAAAGGGATTCGACCTCGAATCCAAACCTTGCAAAACCGAAAAGAGGACCAACAAATGCAAACTCCTCATGGCATGAGGGTTAGGGTTAGCATAACAAATCATCTCAACATGCCAAGGTTGCACATATTTGCAATATAACCAAGAATCCTTTGAAAGGAATATTAAAAACTCAATAAAAGATGTACAAAGGATTTGGTTATAGGATACATCAAGAGTGCCACTTTGCTTGTCATGTAGACCAAGCAGCAAGTTTGGTGCACCAGCATCACCATTTCTAAATTTGGCACCGGGGTCAAATGGGAAAAGTGGCCATAGACACGGGTCTCGACAACACTTCCCTTTCCCGTGGTCTACACCCAAACTAAATGACATACTTTCTACAATAACATACATATCATCCAAAGTAAATAGAGAGTAGAGAAAGGTATCACTCAAATCGGCTTCTACTAAGGTGCTCTCATGTGTGTACTCACTATTAGTTTCCCAATAATCACCATGAGTACTCTCAATAATGAAATCACACAAAGTAGAAGAAGAAGTAGCTTCCGCAACTACACATTCCTTACCCTTAAGAGTTATCTCATCTTCCAAGAAGAGATTTCCCTCTCTAGGAGGAATGTTGTCACACCATAGTGGGTTAGCATATAGGCTATAGCTTCCAAGGCAAGCTATACCATCATTTTCACCACTAGGTTCATTAGGAGTGTTTAAATCATCTTCAAACAAGACATTATACATAAAAAGAGTGTGATCTACCTCACGGACAGATTTGGAACAAGCAAGTTCCTCACTCTCTAAATGATCAACATCAAGTTTCAAGGATGTTTCAAACACAACATTACCCCAAGAAGAGCTCTCGGGTTCATTCTCACTTTGATCAACATTTTCAACATCATCACATACTTGAGGTTCATTAATTACATCATACACATCCTCAAGTGGTGGGTAATTTTCACACATAAGTTGATCAACACAAATTTCAGAAGATAACGTACTTTCATTCAACATAATGGTTTCAACACTAGGTGGACATAAATCGATCTTACAAGAAGAGTCTATTCGGTCATCAATAGGATCAACTAGTGTATCCACACTCACAACATGTACATCATCATCAAGTGGCAAAGAAACAATACACTCACATATAGGCAAGCTACAACTCACACTCAATGGGCTACTAGCCACACAATTATCATTCACATGTACAAAAGTGTAAGAGTTTGCCATTTTACCTTGAAGTCCTTGAGTAGATTCTTCTTTGTCATGGTGTGAAGGTCCTCCAAAAGTTTGGGCAGCAACTTCCTTTTGGCTTTGTTCTTCTTCGCTTGCCATGTTGGTACCTACACAAATATCCTTAGAAATAGAAGGACAACCAATGTTAGCATAGTTTGGGGGTAATCCTCTTACTTTGCTCCACACAACCTCTCCTTTTTCCACTCTCGGATTACCACCCTGCACTCCCTTACTCCTCTCAATCTTTTGTCTCTCATAATAATTCGGATTGGAGTAGGTAGGCATTTCTCTTCGTGGCTTAGGCAGCAAGTAAGTCACGAGGCGATTCCCCCACTGGTCTCTTATAATATTTGGCCAATTTTGCACGTTTGGAACTCTATGTTGTGCAAACCAATTGGCACCTAAGCATACATGACCGTATGTCAATGAAAGAATATTGCACCACACCTCCTCATGGTATTCAAATTGGGAGAAGACAACCTTGACCCTCTCGGTAACCTTAAAACCGTCCAAGAAGTATGGAACAAGTAAAGGCTCACGAAACAACCCCAAGTAGTCAACCATGGATGGAACGATGTAGTTTCTATGGTACCTATCATTTAGCTCAATGAGGCAGCCCGGTATCCCACACATGGACACCTTTCCGGAGTGTACACTCCTTCTTGGATCTACATTGTAAGGCATACGAGTACCCCTTAGTTTTGGAGATGCATACCCTCTTCTTCTCATTGGACAACCTCCACTAGAGCTAGTATAACCATTCACACTATATCGACTTTGATAAGAAGTACTACAAGGTGGAGAATATGGATCTTCATACTCCTCACGTGTACCCTCATCATAGCTCTCATAAGCTTTGCAAACAAAAGGGTTATACCTAACACCAAATCTAGGTTCGGAGTAAGAAGTGTAAGACTCCTCACATGCCCCAACATCATCATAAGATCCATCACGAGGTCCTACATCATCTCCAAAGTTACCATAAGCACTAGGCACTTCATTCACCTCATTTTCTCCCTTAAAACAGTAACTTTCAAATCTGCCCAAGTCTCGATCATGGCTATTTTCATAGCCTCCGCAATCTCCCTCAACTTCGTAGCCATAAAACCCTTCACTACAATCATAGTCTCCCATGTTGTAGTCACAATAATCCCCGGCTATCGAAGACATATTCCCCTTATATCACCTTTTAAACCTACAAAATGAACAAACAAGATTAGTAGTAAAAACTTCTCACTAACACTCGTATTCACTCACCTTTGTGATTCTCACAATTGGAGCGGCAAATATTGAAAGGTTGTTTATACTCCGGTAGTCAATAGGATGTCAATTCTACTTGGTGGCCGGAATAGATTCTTGTTTGATCGACTCAAGACACAAAAATAAAATTCACTTACGAACTTGAAACAAAGAAGTTACTACGAGTTAAAAATGAGAAAAGCACACAAACAACGAGGACACGAAGAGACGGATTCAATAATTAATCTACAACTAAGTAGGTGATTACTAGTTGTTAATTAATTCTAGAATCAAGACATGAAACTAATGAAACAATAAGATGAAACTAAGAATCTTAAATTTTGAGCTCGGAAATATTGCGTGAACAGTAGCAGTGATGACATGGCAGTCACGTATTGGTTTCGGTCCCACACAACTTTTGTTGTCCAATTTCAAGTCTTGGTCAATTTTTCAATTTGGACTTTGGTGGAATTTGTTTAAGGAGGGAAATTCAAACGAGTCTTGGAGCCCTTTTCAATTTCAAGTTTTCAAGACTTGACTTTATTGTACTTCTCCTTAAAACATGGATCCTTAAATCATGGAAAAGTGTTGGAAAGTGGTTGAGACTTGATTGATAGGTCTTTGTTGGTTGTAGTGTCTTTCAAGACTAACAAATAATACACCCTTTTCCTTCAACTTTTTAGATTTAACATTCACTTTATCTTCAACAATATATGAAGGTGGTGATGAACATCAAGAACAACAACAACAACACCAAGAACTACAACAATAATCTCCAAGAACACCAACAATTTTCACACGGCCACTCCCAAATTCCACAATAACAATATCTCCAACACTTGGCCAAGACAACTACACCTTCAACAAAATGGTTCTCAATCCACCAATTAACAACAATATCACGTGGCCAAGCTTATAACAACAACAAGATGAAAGCCACAAGGCCAAAACAGTCCACCACAACAATGTTCAACAACAAATCGGCCAAGTCCAAGTTCACGTATACAACACCAACAATGTAAGCTCAAACTTAGATTTAGACTAAAGAGTGTTAAAGATGAAGAAAACTAACACTAGAAACAACAAAACAAGTAAAAATCTCGGCCAAGACACAACAATAACACAATTTCGGCCAAGAACACAAAATGGACAGATTTGCTTCTTTTTGATTTTTTTTTCAGTTTTTAACACTTTCCTTTTTTTTTTTTTTGAATTTTCTAACAAGCAAGCCCAAGATTGATCTTGTAGGAACAATATCAAGCCATGCTTTGATACCAAATGATACGGTATTGACAAGAGAAGCACGAAACAAACACCAAAATCAGTCCACTAATCTTAAGGATTCGAGGACCAAGATGGAGACCTCACTCGGATTCGCTACCAACAACAAGAATACAAGATACAAGAGTATATTTTAACACCAAAACAGTTACAAAACGTGATGAACAAGATGAACAACAATAATACAAGTTTCGGATTCAACGAAGACCCCAAAACAGTCCACTACACAACACATACACGATTTGCAAGAAAAATAAAGATAGATAGTGAGACCAAGATTATTACAAGATTAAGAACCAAGTGTATTTCAACACTAACCCCTAATGAATGTAACAATCAAAACCACACTCTTACGGTGACCACCAAGGGAATGAACTCGCCTCAAGATCTACCGTTTCCAAGCAAAGATCAATATTGGCTTTTCCAAGCCCTATTGATACAAAATCAAACCAACAACACCAAGAACTACAAGTAGGTTCGGATTTCAGTCCAACAACACAAGAACAACAAGTTTAATTTTCAGTTTTTCAGCTCAACAACACAAGAACAACAAGATGAACAACAATGCTAGTGAATCGAAAAGAGCCCCACACGGCTTCACTAGACTTGAAGATAACAAAATCAACAACAACAACAAGATAAGGAAAGATAGATAACTTGACATATAACATTCAAGAAACTAAGAACCCTAACATCAAGAGAGGACCCTAAGTCTAATGAATATAAACACCAAGTTCTTACGAGGACCAAGAGGCACTCAACGACCTCAAAACCCTTGTTTCTAGCCAAAGAGACAACACAAGTATCCCTCTACTTGTGAGATAGTAGTGGCGGCTTCCAAGAGTGGAAGAAAGAGAGAAAAGTTTAGTGTTTTAGGTTTACAAAAATCAGATTTCAAAAACTAAGGAATAGCTCTCTAATATGTTCTATTTATACTACAAACAAAAAGGATAAAATGACCCATCCGCCCTTGCTTCTTGTGCCAACCTTGAAGAGTAGTTTATTACACATTAAGACCTCTCTTCACACATAAAAACGTTTAGGTCCTTGGTTGGTTCAATCACCAACTCACACACGGCCATTTGCATGAACAAAGCTTGGAGTTTTTGTAATTCCCGAGCTTGGCTTCGTGTGAAAGGCCGTGTATCTGTGGAGGCTGCCCCAACCGTATCATCCTCTCCATCTTGAGAGGAATTTGACCTCAAATTCAGCATTTGGTCATCTTCAACCGCATCCACGAGGGAGAGATCACCAACGTTGAAAGTGTTGTGCACTTGATATTCCGGTGGAAGGTCAATCTTGTAGGCGTTGTCATTGATTCTCTCAAGTACTTGGAAAGGGCCATCACCCCTTGGAAGCAACTTGGACTTCCTTTGAGCTGGAAACCGATCCTTTCGAAGATGCACCCACACCCAATCTCCGGGTTCAAGCACAAGCCTTCTTCTCCCTTTGTTTACCCTTTTTGCAACCTCTTGGTTCTTCTTTTCAAGCTTGATCCGCACCGTCTCATGCATTTTCTTCATTGCCTCGGCTCTTTTATTTCCATCTAAGCTGGTCATGAGATCACTAGACAAAGGAGTGAGATCTAAAGGGGTAAGGGGATTCAGGCCGTAAACACATTCAAAGGGAGTCGGTCTGTGGGTGGCAAGACGTGGAGAAAAGTAACTTCGTTCCAAGCCTACCCCACATGGACTTCCAAAAGAGACTTAGGAACTTGGAGTCCCTATCGCTCACAATAGTCCTCGGTACCCCGTGAAGCTTTACAACATGTTCAACAAATAATGAAGCTACACTACGAGCATCCTCGGTTTTAGCACATGGAATAAAATGAGCCATTTTAGAGAATCTATCAACAATAACAAAAATGCTATCTCGGCCCTTTCTAGTCCTTGGCAGCCCCAAAACAAAATCCATCGAAATGTCTAACCAAGGTCTAAGGGGAGTAGGGAGTGGGGTGTATAACCCTTGAGGTAGGAGACGAGCTTTCGCACTCCGGCAGGCCACGCATTGACTACAAATTTTAGTGACGTCTTTGCGCATTTTGGGCCAATAGAAGTTCTCCTCTAAGATTCCGAGGGTCTTGTCTACCCCAAAGTGCCCCATGAGGCCTCCGTCATGGGCCTCCCTCACAAATAATTCCCTCCAAGAACTAGAAGGAACACACAACCTCCTCCCTTTGAACAAATACCCATCGAACCGAGAGTAGGAGGAATGGTCATTCTCTTTAAGCCAACGGTCCCTTCCCCACTCTTCGCATTCCCTAAAAATAGGAGCAAAGGTAGGATCCTCGGGATACAACAACCGCAAGCTCTCAAAACCCATCAATTTCGAAGACAAGGTAGCAACAAGCACATGCTTCCTAGACAAGGCATCGGCAACAACATTTTCCTTTCCCCTTTTGTAATGAATTACATAAGGGAAAGTCTCGATGAACTCAATCCACTTAGCATGACGCCTATTCAACTTGTCTTGGCTCTTAAGGTGTTTCAACGATTCATGATCAGTTCGTATCACAAACTCCTTAGGCCACAAATAATGTTGCCAATTTCCCAAGGCTCTAACAAGGGCGTACAACTCCAAATCATAAGTTGAGTAATTAAGAGTTGCCCCTTTGAGCTTTTCACTGAAATAGGCCACGGGCTTACCTTCTTGCATCAAAACAGCCCCGATGCCAACCTTACTAGCATCACACTCTACTTCAAACATCTTATCAAAATCGGGCAATTGCAATAAAGGCGCCGAGATGAGCGTAGCTTTCAAGGCCTCAAAAGCCCTAGCCTGCTCATCACCCCATTTAAAGGGTCCGTCCTTTCTAATTACCTCGGTCAAGGGGGCTTCTATGGAACTAAATCCTTTGACAAACCTCCTATAAAAGCTTGCCAACCCGTGGAAACTTCGGATTTCTCCAATAGTTTTAGGGGTCGGCCAACTTCGAATAGAGTCTATCTTGGAATCGTCCACTTCCACACCCCTTGAGCTCACGACAAAACCCAAGAATATAATCTTATCAACACCAAAAGAACACTTCTCCATGTTGGCATACAGCTTTTCCTTTCGGAGCACATCAAACACACATCTCAAATGCATTACATGATCATCAATAGATTTACTATATACCAACACATCATCAAAGTAAACCACCACAAACTTTCCAATATAAGGCTTCATTACATGATTCATTAGCCTCATAAAGGTGCTAGGAGCATTGGTAAGGCCGAAGGGCATGACCAGCCACTCATAGAGACCGAATTTGGTCTTGAATGCGGTCTTCCACTCATCACCGGGTTGCATGCGAATTTGGTGATAGCCACTCCTAAGATCCACTTTAGAAAACAAACAAGATCCGTGGAGCTCATCTAACATATCATCTAGTCTAGGGATTGGATGACGATACCTTATAGTGATTTTGTTGATGGCTCTACAATCGACGCACATGCGCCAAGTTCCGTCCTTCTTCGGTACCAAAAGCACCGGAACAGCACACGGACTCATGCTTTCCTTGATGTATCCCTTGTTGAGAAGCTCCTCAACTTACCTTTCAAGCTCCTTAGTGTCCATGGGATTGCTCCTATAGGCCGGTTTGTTTAGAAGTTGTGAACCCGGCACCAAATCAATTTGGTGCTCAATTCTCCGAAGTGGGGGCAAACCTTGCGGAAGTTCTTGTGGAAATACATCTTCATACTCCTGCAACACACAAGAAATCAAAGGGGAAATGGAAGAATTAGTGGGGTTAGTATTAAAACAATGGGCCACAAGTAACATCGGCTTGTTTTCATCATGGTCCACGAAGAGTTCTTTCCTCCTATCCAACATCACTACGTTTTCCATCTCCCTTGTCGTTGGGACAGCCTCGGATGTACCTACTTTCTCACCTACGACATCCCCCTCCTTTTCTCCCTTTCCGGATTCCCCCCCCTTTCCCTTCAACTCCCTCATCTTTTGATGCCACTCATTTACTTGGGAGGGTGAGAGAGGATGAAGTGTGACCTTTCGGCCATCCTTCTCAAGCGTATACCGGTTGGACCTCCCATCGTGTTTAGTAGACCTATCATATTACCATGGTCTACCTAACAACAAATGACATGCTTGCATTGGGATCACGTCACAAAGTACCTCATCGTGGTAGTTTCCCACCTTAAACCGAATCACACATTGTCTCGTGACCCTTAATTCACCACAATCATTCAACCATTGTAGCTTGTAAGGACTAGTGTGTGGTGTAGTTGGTAGCTTCAAGAAATTTACCATAGCATGGCTCGCAACATTTGTACAACTACCACTATCAATCACCAAGGTGCACACATTCTCCTTTACAAGACACTTAGTATGGAATAGATTTTCCCTTTGACTCGGGTCATCTATCGCCTTACTAATCATGACACGTCTAACCACAAAGTTTGGAACCACACACTCCCCCTCTTGTGGATAGACATCTTCACTACCATCTACTTCATCATCATTCGGCCCATTTTCAGCTCCCTCTCCATCTTGAGGCTCGGCCTCATCCTCCCCCCTTTCAGAAACCACCTCCTCACCAAGGTAGTACACCTTTCCTTCTCGTAGGATCACATTGCGCCGGTTCGGACATTCGTTGGCCTTATGCCCCCAACCTTGGCACTTGAAGCATTGGAACCCCTTTGGGTTGGGATATTTGTGAGCCTCCGGTTTTGGAGGGAATTTAGGGACGGTTTTGGACTCGGGCAGCTTCGTAGGGGCGGGTTGGTCCTTGTTTTTGGTCCAACCCGAGGGGGTTTGTACCCTTGCCTTGAAGGATGATCTCTCCTTAAGTTCCCTTTCAATCTCAAGGGCCGCTTGGAATATACCGTCAATGGTTTCAAACCGGTGAAGGGTCAAATGAGTGGAGATCTCTTTGTTCAACCCACACTTGAACCGGATGATGTCGTGACTGATTTGCTCCCCACGATGATCAAGTTTCAACATGAGTTGTTGGAACTCGTCAAAATAGGCCATCACACTCTTGCCTCCTTGCCGCAAGCCATATAATCTAGCAAGCAACTCATGACGATATCTCTCGGGAAGGTATCGTTGCCTCATCAAGTACCTCAACCGATACCAAGGTGGTGGCTGCCCATCGACTAATTCATTACCAAACCGTTTAACATACTCCCACCAAGTGTTAGCATAGCCCTCAAGGTGAGCTATAGCGTAGCAACTCTTCTTTTCGTCCGAGATGTCATTAACTTGGAAAACTTTGTCACAAGCCGATTCCCAAGTTAAGTAGGCCTCGGGATCACTTTCACCCTTAAAGATGGGTAGGCTCAACTTGATGGTGTTGATGCCTACGTCTCTCTCTTGGTGTCGGTTTCCCCTATCTTGATACGGGACAAATGGCCTACTTATCTTTTGATGAAATTTTTGGAGGCCAACACATAGAGACTCAAGACTTGGTCACCTCGAGAAAACAAGAACATGCATGGAGGACCCGTTTTGAGCATAACTTAAAGCAATCTCGCGTGTGGAAGATTGCTTGGAGAATTTAAGGATGAGGACTCACGGTTTTGGGCCTTAATTAAGGGTATTTTGGACATTACACATGGTGTATTTACACACCATGGCCGCCCCTCTCATTAAGGGCAAAGTGGTCTTTTGTCTTCATTTGTAATATAGTATAAATAGGCCCCCTTAGTCTTATTTTCACTTAGTTTTTGGAGAATGAAGAATTGAAAACATATTCTCTCTCTTTTGAGAGTGTAACACACTTAGTGGTAGGACTTGGAAAAGTCATCTTTAGCATAGGGCTTGGAAAAGCCAATATTGATCTTTGTTTGGAAACGGTAGATCTTGAGGCGAGTCATTCCCTTGGTGGTCACCGTAAGAGTGTGGTGTTGCTATCGTAAGTTCTACGGGTCCTTAGATTTAATATATCTTTGGGTTCTTGGGTCTTATTGTAGTTTATGTCTCACTATCTATCTCTACATTATCTTGTAGCCGTGTGTTTGTTGTTTCTTAATAATAATGTTATTGTTCTTCATGTTCTTCATTCTCGTGTTGTTAATCTAGTGTGTTGTCCGCTGAAAATAGGTGTTAATCACCTCATTACATTGTGTTCTTGTTGTAGATCTTGAATCCGAGAGGGGTCATTCAAAGGGTCCTCGGTTCTCTTGAACTTGTGGACTGTTTTGAGTGTTTGTTTTGTGTTTCCGCTATTTTTCTCGTATCATTTGGTATCAGAGCATGGCTTGATCTTGTTCCTACAAGATCAATCTTGGGCTTTCTTGTTAAAAAAAAAAAAAAAAAAAAAAAAAAAAGGAAGGAAAAACTGAAATTTCCAGAAAAATAGCAATCTGTCCGTGTTTGTGTTCTTGGCCAAAATCGTGTTCTTGTTGTGTCTTGGCCGAGATTTGTTGTTGTATGTCTAGATCTAATAGTGTTGTTGTTTGTTTTGTTGTTCCTAGTGTTAGTTTTCTTGTCCACTAACACTTTGAGTCTAGATCTAAACTTGAGCTTGAACTTGTTGAAAGGTTGTTGTGAACATAAGCTTGGCCATTGTGGTGGACTGTTTTGGCCTTGTGGTTTTCATCTTGTTGTTGTTATAAGCTTGGCCACGTGATATTGTTGTTAATTGGTGGATTGAAAACCATTTTGTTGAAGTTGTGGTTGTCTTGGCCAAGTGTTGGAGATATTGTTATTGTGGATTGGAGTTGGCCGTGTGAAAAATTGTTGGTGTTCTTGAAGATTATTGTTGTAGTTCTTGTTGTTGTTGTTGTTGTTCTTGATGTTCATCACCACCTTCATATATTGTTGAAGATAAAGTGAATGCTAAATCCAAAAAGTTGAAGGAAAAGGGTGTATTATTTGTTAGTCTTGAAAGACACTACAACCAACAAAGACCTATCAATCAAGTCTCAACCACTTTCCAACACTTTTCCATGATTTACGGATCCATGTTTTAAGGAGAAGTACAATAAAGTCAACTCTTGAAAACTTGAACTTGAAAAGGGCTCCAAGACTTGTTTGAATTTCCCTCCTTAAACAAATTCCACCAAAGTCCAAATTGAAAAATTGACCAAGGCTTGAAATTGGACAACAAAAGTTGTGTGGGACCGAAACCAATACGTGACTGCCGTGTCATCACTGCTACTGTTCACGCAATATTTCCGAGCTCAAAATTTTAGATTCTTAGTTTCATCTTATTGTTTCATTAGTTTCATGTCTTGATTCTAGAATTAATTAACAACTAGTAATCACCTACTTAGTTGTAGATTAATTATTGAATCCGTTTCTTCGTGTCTTCGTTGTTTGTGTGCTTTTCTCATTTTTTTTAACTCGTAGTAACTTCTTTGTTTCAAGTTCGTAAGTGAATTTTATTTTTGTGTCTTGAGTCGATCAAACAAGAATCTATTCCGGCCGCCAAGTAGAATTGACATCCTATTGACTACCGGAGTATAAGCAACTTTCAATATTCGCCGCTCCAATAGTGAGGATCACAAAGGTGAGTGTATACGAGTGTTGGTGAGGAGCTTTACTACTAATCTTGTTTGTTCATTTTGTAGGTTTAAAGGGTGATATAAGGGGAACATGTCTTCGATAGCCGGGGATTATTGTGACTACAACATGGGAGACTATGATTGTAGTGAAGGGTTTTATGGCTACGAAGTTGAGGGAGATTGCGGAGGCTATGAAAATAGCCATGATCGAGACTTGGGCAGATTTGAAAGTTACTGTTTTAAGGGAGAAAATGAGGTGAATGAAGTGCCTAGTGCTTATGGTAACTTTGGAGATGATGTAGGACCTCGTGATGGATCTTATGATGATGTTGGGGCACGTGAGGAGTCTTACACTTCTTACTCCGAACCTAGATTTGGTGTTAGGTATAACCCTTTTGTTTGCAAAGCTTATGAGAGCTATGATGAGGGTACACGTGAGGAGTATGAAGATCCATATTCTCCACCTTGTAGTACTTCTTATCAAAGTCGATATAGTGTGAATGGTTATACTAGCTCTAGTGGAGGTTGTCCAATGAGAAGAAGAGGATATGCATCTCCAAAACTAAGGGGTACTCGTATGTCTTACAATGTAGATCCAAGAAGGAGTGTACACTCCGGAAAGGTGACTATTTGTGGGATACCGGGCTGCCTTATGGGGTTGAATGATAGGTACTATGGAAACTACATTCTTCCGTCCATGGTTGATTACTTGGGGTTATTGCGAGAGCCTTTACTTGTTCCATACTACTTGGGCGAGTTCAAGGTTACCGAGAGGGTAAAAGTTGTCTTCTCCCAATTTGATTACCATGAGGAGGTGTGGTGTGATGTTTTTTCCTTAACCTACGGTCATATGAGCTTGGGTGCCGATTGGTTTGCACGACATCAAGTTCCTAACGTGCAAAATTGGCCTAATATTGTAAGAGACCAATGGGGAAATCGCCTCATAACATACTTGCTGCCCAAACCGCAACGAGAAATGTTTACCTACTCCAATCCGATTTATGATGAGAGACAAAAGATTGAGAGGAGTAAGAGAGTACAAGGTGGCAATCCGAGAGTGGAAAAAGGAGAGGATATGTGGAGCGAAGTGAGGGGATTGCCACCAAACCGTGCTAACATTGGTTGTCCTTCCATTTCTAAGGACATTTGTGTAGGTACCAACATGGCAAGCGAAGGCGAACAATGCCAAAAGGAAGTTGCTGCCCAAGCTTGTGGAGGTCCTTCACCTCACGGCAAGGAAGAGTCTACTCAAGATCTTAAAGGTAAAATAGCTAACTCTTACACTTTAGTGCATGTGAATGACAATTGTGTGGCCAGTAAGCCATTGAGTGTGAGTAGTAGCTTACTTATTTATGAGTCTAATGATTCCGTGCCTCTTGTTGATGATGTACATATTGTGTGTTTGGATACACTAGTTGATCCTATTGATGACGAAATTGACTCTTCTTGTAAGATCAATTTATGTCCACCTAGTGTTGAAGCTTATATGTTGCACGGAAGTACATCGTCTTGTGTAATTGGTGTTGATCAACTTGTTTGTGAAAATTGTTCCCCACTTGAGTATGTGTGTGATGTGCTTAATAGGACTCAAGTGAGTGAAGTATTTGAAAATGTTGGTCAACAAAGTGGGAGTGAACCCGAGATCTCTTCTTGGGGTAATCTTGTGTTTGGAACATCCTTGAAACCTGATATTGATCATTTAGAGTGCGAGGAACTTGCTTATTCCAAATCTGTCCGTGAGGTAGAACACACTCTCTTTAGGTGTAATGTCTTGTTTGAAGATGATTTAAACACTTCTAATGAACCTAGTGGTGAAAATGACGGTATAGCTTACCTTGGAAGCTATAGCCTATATGCTAACCCACTATGGTGTGACAACATTCCTCCTAAAGAGGGAAATCTCTTCTTGGAAGATGAGAGTACTCTTAAGGGTAAGGAATGTGTAGTTGCGGAAGCTACTTCTTCTTCTACTTTGTGTGATTTCATTGTTGAGAGTACTCATAGTGATTATTGGGAAACTAGTAGTGAGTACACACATGAGAGCACCTTAGTAGAAGTCGATTTGAGTGATACCTTTCTCTACTCTCTATTTGATTTGGATGATATGTATGTTATTGTAGAGAGTATGTCATTTCGTTTAGGTGTAGACCACGGGAAAGGGAAGTGTTGTCGAGACCCGTGTCTATGGCCACTTTTCCCATTTGACCCCGGTGCCAAATTTAGAAATGGTGATGTTGGTGCACCAAACTTGTTGCTTGGTCAACATGACAAGCAAAGTGTTACTTTTGATGTATCCTATAACCAAATCCTTTGTACATCTTTTATTGAGTTTTTAATATTCCTTTCAAAGGATTCTTGGTTATATTGCAAATATGTGCAACCTTGGCGTGTTGAGATGATTTGTTTTGCTAACCCTAACCCTCATGCCATGAGGAATTTGTATTTGTTTGTCCTCTCTTCGGTTTTTGCAAGGTTTGGATTCGAGGTCGAATCCTTTTCAAGAAGGGGAGGATGATACGGGACAAATGGCCTACTTATCTTTTGATGAAATTTTTGGAGGCCAACACATAGAGACTCAAGACTTGGTCACCTCGAGAAAACAAGAACATGCATGGAGGACCCGTTTTGAGCATAACTTAAAGCAATCTCGCGTGTGGAAGATTGCTTGGAGAATTTAAGGATGAGGACTCACGGTTTTGGGCCTTAATTAAGGGTATTTTGGACATTACACATGGTGTATTTACACACCATGGCCGCCCCTCTCATTAAGGGCAAAGTGGTCTTTTGTCTTCATTTGTAATATAGTATAAATAGGCCCCCTTAGTCTTATTTTCACTTAGTTTTTGGAGAATGAAGAATTGAAAACATATTCTCTCTCTTTTGAGAGTGTAACACACTTAGTGGTAGGACTTGGAAAAGTCATCTTTAGCATAGGGCTTGGAAAAGCCAATATTGATCTTTGTTTGGAAACGGTAGATCTTGAGGCGAGTCATTCCCTTGGTGGTCACCGTAAGAGTGTGGTGTTGCTATCGTAAGTTCTACGGGTCCTTAGATTTAATATATCTTTGGGTTCTTGGGTCTTATTGTAGTTTATGTCTCACTATCTATCTCTACATTATCTTGTAGCCGTGTGTTTGTTGTTTCTTAATAATAATGTTATTGTTCTTCATGTTCTTCATTCTCGTGTTGTTAATCTAGTGTGTTTTCCGCTGAAAATAGGTGTTAATCACCTCATTACATTGTGTTCTTGTTGTAGATCTTGAATCCGAGAGGGGTCATTCAAAGGGTCCTCGGTTCTCTTGAACTTGTGGACTGTTTTGAGTGTTTGTTTTGTGTTTCCGCTATTTTTCTCGTATCATATCTCCATACCCCCGGTATCTCCTAGGTTCTCCTCGACCCCCTCTTAACTCCTCCTCCCTCATATAAGCATCATCAAAGGCTCCATCTCCTTCATACTCCTCTCTACCGTATCCTTCAAAGTGGGCTGGTCGGCCTTGGCCGTTTTGATTCGGAGGATTTGGAATTTGTGGTCTTTGGTTTAATGGAGCTTGGAATGGAGGGTTCGGATTTAGTGGAGGTACTTGGCGTCCAAATCCCTCTTGTGGAATTGGAGGGGCTTGGAAATGTAGTGGTCTAGTGGAGTCTCGGTTTGGAGGAAAATAGGTAGTTTGGCTTGCGGTAGTTAGTGGAGCTTGGGGTGCATTTAGCATTTGGTGGACTGTTTCGGGGGTGATGGTTGCGGAGGAGGTCCTATCATGACCATTGGTAGATACATGTAGAGGAGTAGAAGGACGAGAGTTCCTTTGACTCTCCACTTGTTCTAATCTCCCACTAATAGTCGACAATTCCCCCTTTATTGCTGCCAAGTCCCCTCTCACGGCCCCAAATTCCGAATTCAACCTTTCAAGTGTCCGGGTAACGGCCTCAAGAGTGACCCTCATAGAATCAAGAGCATTAGTATCCACATTATGAGACGTAGTTCCTTCCATTGTCAAGGTATGAGCCGCTTTAGTTCACCACAAGTTTGTGTTCCACAAGTGTTGTATAATTGGCTAGTAACCATGAGATTTGTAAGGTATGAGTGAACTCTTATCCGGAATGGATTCTTGTTTGAAGACTCAAAGAATTCTTGCCGGACTAGAGTCAAAAATCAGCAACTCATTCAAACGAGTAAAAGCACTCAAATAAACGTTGACACGAACAAACGGTTCAAGGAACTAGTTGACAACCTAGTAGGAATGTACTAGTTTGTTAATTAGTTCTAGGACCAAGTAAGGGAAACCAAGGATCAACAATTAGCAACCAAAGAGTATCCTAAGTTGAGCTTATAGTGACGTGGCAGCATGCAATGGTTCCACACGTTTTTTTTTTCTTCTCTTTTTTTTTTTTTTTGTTAATATTCACACACTTGTTATAGTTTGCAAAGTGTTTTTGGTGGGAAAAAATAAAATCTTGTAGTGTTTCACCCTTTTCAAACTCAAAAAGGGATGTTTGGTAGACTAATCCCACAAAACAAGGCTCCTTGAATTAGGGAAAAGTGATTGACAAGACTAAAAGGTGAGGGGTGCAAATCTTTCACAACAACTTTATAACTTGTCTTACAACTTGAGCACACAACAAGATGAACAAGATGAACAATTTCAAAAGATGAACACCTCAACAATCTTCTTCAACTTCTTTAGCACATAAACACAACATCCACCGATTTTATTTCTTTTTTTTTGGTCACCAACAACATACAACTTTCGGCCACTTCAAGTCACTACACAATGTTCAAGTTTTTCAAGCTCAACTTTTGGATCTAGACACCTTAGTGTTGGTGAGAAAGAAACCAACACTAGAAACTCACTAAACAAGCAAAATAACACTTAGATCTAGACATGCATCATCATTCTCGGTTTCAACTTTTAATGGACAGATTTCAGAATTTCCTTTTGGTGTTGTTTGTTCAAGCCGTGAACTAGCCCAAGATGGGTTATGTTGGAACACAACCGGTCTTGCTTTGATACCAAATGATACAAAATCAAACCAACAACACCAAGAACTACAAGTAGGTTCGGATTTCAGTCCAACAACACAAGAACAACAAGTTTAATTTTCAGTTTTTCAGCTCAACAACACAAGAACAACAAGATGAACAACAATGCTAGTGAATCGAAAAGAGCCCCACACGGCTTCACTAGACTTGAAGATAACAAAATCAACAACAACAACAAGATAAGGAAAGATAGATAACTTGACATATAACATTCAAGAAACTAAGAACCCTAACATCAAGAGAGGACCCTAAGTCTAATGAATATAAACACCAAGTTCTTACGAGGACCAAGAGGCACTCAACGACCTCAAAACCCTTGTTTCTAGCCAAAGAGACAACACAAGTATCCCTCTACTTGTGAGATAGTAGTGGCGGCTTCCAAGAGTGGAAGAAAGAGAGAAAAGTTTAGTGTTTTAGGTTTACAAAAATCAGATTTCAAAAACTAAGGAATAGCTCTCTAATATGTTCTATTTATACTACAAACAAAAAGGATAAAATGACCCATCCGCCCTTGCTTCTTGTGCCAACCTTGAAGAGTAGTTTATTACACATTAAGACCTCTCTTCACACATAAAAACGTTTAGGTCCTTGGTTGGTTCAATCACCAACTCACACACGGCCATTTGCATGAACAAAGCTTGGAGTTTTTGTAATTCCCGAGCTTGGCTTCGTGTGAAAGGCCGTGTACCTGTGGAGGCTGCCCCAACCGTATCACCTATGCTAAGGATGACTTTTCCAAGTCCTACAACTAAGGGTGTTACACTCTCAAAAGAGAGAAGTTATGTCTTTCAATTCTTCATCCTTCAAAATCTAGTGAAAATAAGACTAAGGGGGCCTATTTATAATATATTACAAATGAAGATAACAAGACCACTTTGCCCTTAATGAGAGGGGCGGCCATGGTGTGTAAATACACCATGTGTAATGTCCAAAATACCCTTAATTAAGGTCCAGAACCGTGAGTCCTCAACCTTAAATTCTCCAAGCAATCTTCCACACGCGAGATTGCTTTAAGTTATGCTCAAAACGGGTCCTCCATGCATGTTCTTGTTTTCTCGAGGTGACCAAGTCTTGAGTCTCTATGTGTTGGCCTCCAAAAATGTCATCAAAAGATAAGAAGGCCATTTGTCCCGTATCACACAAAATCTCATGCCATAAATTCAAATACATCACCAATGTAATCCAATGCCTCCTCTCCAAGATCCACTAAATTGAGTGAGAGTGCGGTGAGGCTTTTGAACTAACGTGTTTGCTCATTTTGTAAGTTGTGTTGTTTGCTGTTTTTTTTGTTCTTTTAGATACATTTTCCATGGAATCCGAAGGTACTACTTCCCAACCTTTGGGAAATGATGCTATTGGAGCCTTGATGGGCTCGGTTTGAGGCCTTTGCTCGAGAAATAAGGAGTGATAATAATGCCTTGAGGAGGGAAATGAAAAATGATTATGATGCCTTGAGAAGTAATGTGGATGCTATGAGGGGTGAAATGGTATCCTTGACGGGTGGTGTGATTTGAATGAAAGAAAGGGTTGATAGATTATATCCACCAAAGCCTCCACAAAATTCAAACCACCAAGTCCCAAATCCACTTTACCAAGGACACCACACTCCACAAAATCTCATGCCATAAATTCAAATACATCACCAATGTAATCCAATGCCTCCTCTCCAAGATCCACTAAATTGAGTGAGAGTGCGGTGAGGCTTTTGAACTAACGTGTTTGCTCATTTTGTAAGTTGTGTTGTTTGCTGTTTTTTTTGTTTTTTTAGATACATTTTCCATGGAATCCGAAGGTACTACTTCCCAACCTTTGGGAAATGATGCTATTGGAGCCTTGATGGGCTCGGTTTGAGGCCTTTGCTCGAGAAATAAGGAGTGATAATAATGCCTTGAGGAGGGAAATGAAAAATGATTATGATGCCTTGAGAAGTAATGTGGATGCTATGAGGGGTGAAATGGTATCCTTGACGGGTGGTGTGATTTGAATGAAAGAAAGGGTTGATAGATTATATCCACCAAAGCCTCCACAAAATTCAAACCACCAAGTCCCAAATCCACTTTACCAAGGACACCACACTCCACAAAATCTCATGCCATAAATTTAAATACATCACCAATGTAATCCAATGCCTCCTCTCCAAGATCCACTAAATTGAAATCACCCCATACAACTAAGAGAAGAGATGATGATAGAATCTGAGGGTGATGAGGTCGGTTTTCAAGATGGAGAGAAGCTTGATATTGAGGTACAAGAAAAATGTGAAGAAAAGAAGGAAAGGAAAAGCAAAATCGAGGGTAGTGAAGTAGAAAAGAAAAAAAATGCTTGATTGTGGATCTTGTCTGCAAAGAACCTTTGTCACTTCCTAACCCAAGAGCTAGCATTTTTCCTAGCTTTGATTCTTCTTGTGTGCAGGTACTAGATGAAATAATAATCAAGAAGGATCCAAAAGGAGTTCCACATGAAAGCATGAGAAATGAACTAGAGACTCCTTTGACCAAGAACGCCAAAAAAGTGGACTGCCCAAGCTTTACCCGAGGTGACTTCACTACTCTCTACACTTACTTGAATTCAAAATAGTGTGATCTAGTATCTTGTAAAGTAGTTACACATACACTTTTCCTTAGTAGCTCTTTTGTTATGAACAATGATCAACTTACTCTTAAGGTTACTCATTACCCTTCTTTGAGCTTGAAATGTTGTGATGTAGCCTCTAGTGTGTTGGTCTCGAGTTTGCATGACATAGGGGTGCATGCTTCTCCTCTTAATAGCTCTCTTAATTTGTACCATGATCAATGTGCTCCTACAAATAGTCCAATACTTGAATATGTGAATTATGGAATTGAAAGCCTTCAAGTTGGTTCTCATTCTTATAATGTTGATTATGATATGAAACTTGACCCCTTGAGCTTGTGTGATGAAAACCGTGCGACTAGTCTTGTTCATGATGATTATTTGTTTGGCAAACTTATGAATAAAAGTATGCTTGTTCCTAGGAGGGGATTTTTAGATGATTATTTGTTTGTCAAACTTGTGAATAAAAGTGTGTTTGTTCCTAGGAGGGGATTTTTAGACCACAACTCTTTAGTCTTGAATGATATCTTTCTCTTAAGGGTGATTGGTTTTGGTAATTGTGAACATGATTTTCTAGTAAAAGGAATGGCTAACATCCACCTAGACCCTTGTTTACTACTTCCCTTTGATCCTTTATGCCAAGCTTTTCATGTCAAATACCAGATGCATGGATGTATGTTAAATGCCAACCACCTTGGAGTGATGATGATGTAATTGTGGTACTAATGCTAACCCTCCTACCAAGAGGATTGTGTGCTTGTTTTCCTCTCTCTTTGGTTTTGCAGGATCTGAATTTGAGGGCAAATTCCTTTCAAGATGGAGCAGATGATACAAGCACTAGGAGCACCAAGAGTACAACCTTTGTCCAAGTTTCGGATTGAAGACCCTATTGGAGCCCTTTCAAGCCTTGTTTATGCAAATGGGAGCTTATGATAGCATGATGTTTTCACCCAAGGGAGTGTATTTGCTAAAACGTGAAGAAGAGCTTTGAATACACTCCAAGGCAGCCTTGAATACACTCCAAAGGCGCCTCAAATTAGGGATATTATGGTCTTTTGAGACTACCTTTTTACGCTCCAAAGGAGCACCCTTCATTAAGGGTATTTTAGACATTGTCTTGTAATAGTATAAATAGACCTTTAGCTTCTATTTTTCATAAGACTTTGATGAATTGAAAAAGAGCATTACTCTTAGTGTAGTTTCTTTTCTTAGTGTAGGGATTGGAAAAGCCATCTTAGTATAGGTCTTGGAAAAAACATCCAAACTTTAGAGATTAATACATTTGATGGATTTCACTTGCGTTGATCAATTGGCAAGAAAGGTGTGATTGAGGAGTGTGAATTCCTTTGGTCCACCTAAGAGTGAGGTTTGAACTACCATTGATGAGGTGTGTTTGAAGGTTTGATACACTCTCTTGTGCTAATCATTAGTGATAGTAAGGGTCTCATTACCTATCTTTACTTTTATGCGTCTTTTCTTCATCCCCTTTCTTATTGTGTTGTTTTCTTTGTCTTGTGGTTGCTGATTTTTGTGTCTTGAGTCCATAATTTCGTGTATTAGATTTAGATCTTGTATCAAGTCCTTTGGTTTTACCTAAGACAGTGGTTTGAACTTCCATTTGTGAGGTGTGATTGGAGATTTGATATATCTCCGTTTGTTCTAGTGGAAGTAAGGGTCACTTTACTATCTTTACATTTTTTCATCCTTCTTCATCTCTTTTCTTCTTAGTGTGTTGTTTTCTCTTTATGTGCTTGCTGGTTTTTGTGTTTTGTGTCTCTATTTTCGTGAGTTCATAGCTTTAGGCTATCAATAAGTATACTAATAAAGGCCCAAATTTGATTCATGGACTTGGTCCATTAACTTGGCTCATATAACCCAAGTAGGTGACTCACCTACTAGCTTAATTAAGTCAAGCAAGTATCTCAATATTTCATTCCATTTTCAGCTCTTAATCACCTTAATCTAACTTACAACGTGTACACACCTGGTCACTTTAAACTTTAGATTCAAATATCGACTTACAATTCCAAGTTAAATAGTTGTATCGATATTAACTTGATCGCGTCACATAAAAAGGTATGGGCAGCATCTAGAATTCCATCTACACCATTAATATTCTCCTAACAAATCTCATACATTACCTACCACAAGGCTATACCAAGTTACATATAAATAGAAAAGTACATACAACGTACAAGGTGTCACAAAAGGTGTGATTGAGGGAGTCTGAATTCCTTAGGTTCACCTAAGAGTGAGGTTTGAACTACCATTGGTGAGGTGTGTTTGAATGTTTGAGACACATTCTTGGGCTAATCATTGGTGATAGTAAGGGTCTCATTATCTATCTTTACTTTTATGCAAATCTTTTTTAATCATTGGTGATAGTAAGGGTCTCATTATCTATCTTTACTTTTATGCAAATCTTTTTTATCTCCTTTCTTCTTTGTGTTGATTCCATCATTTAGTCTTGTGTTGTGTGTCCATTTTTAGTTTCTAGATAGCCCTTAGGTTATCAACAGGGTAGTTTGTGGCATCCCAAGGAGAGTTTAGGCCTCGGTTTTCTAATAGACCGCCTAGGCCATTATTTTTTTATCCTGCAGCTAGTGCTCCATCACAGTTTTGTCACGCCTCAACTCCTATTGGGGCGGACAGGCACCCATAGCCGTAAAGGCCCGAGAGAACCAATTCATAACTATGACAACCAAATGTTCTAACCAACATGATATTATGTATCGATGAGAATAATTACATAGGCAAGCACAAACTTATATATACAACACTAGGCCGTTGGGGCCACCACGTCTAAAGACAAACACTACCATAACTTTACATTAGTCTACAAAGCCACTAAAAGAAACATATACTTAGTTAGGGTCGGGACAAACCCCTGCCCTACTCTTAACCTTCTGCACAATACCAAAATATATGGAACAGACTCGGAAAGCCCCGAATTAACCTGGAGCTCACCAATAGTCACCGAATAGCTGTGCTCCTACTAATGAGGTGTATGAACTGAAATACCTATGCCTGCAGCATGAAATGCAGGTCCCCCGTGAGGGATGTTAGTACAAAAATATGTACTGGGTATGCAAGGTTGAAGGAAACAATACATGATACAAAAACTCAATAGAAATCCGATATAAGTAGTACTAGTAGACCACCTTTATAAACACTTGTGAGAATACATACATTATGTTCCTTTCTTCATTTTTACCTTCTTACTTCATAATCTTTGTAATCCATATATAATGCAAATGACCAGCTGATCAGTGGTAACTAGATAAATTAGGATCGGCCCATGTTAGGTTTATGCCCCTGAGCTGCCACCTACATATAAAAATTGGGATGGATCATGCTAGACTTATTCCCCTGAGCTGCCTTCCACATATAAAGGTATCGAGATCGGCCCATGCTAGGCTTATGCCCCTGAGCTGCCACTCATTTTTATAGATTTGCATTACTTAGTTTATTTAGCCTTTGAGATTGTTACTTTGGTGGTCATCACTTTATGGTGCCCCTTGAAATAATAACCTGCCACTAAGAGACATGTAAATAGGCACTTAATGCAACAAAAATGTGTCACGCCTCAAATCCTATTGGGGCGGATAGGCACCCGTAGCCGTAAAGGTCCGAGAGAACCAATTCATAACCTTGTACTTCCCATGCATGTAACTGTAACAACCAAATGTTCTGACAATATGATATTATGTATCGATGAAAATAACTACATATGCACGCCCAAATTGATATGTACAACACTTGGCCGATGGGGCCACTATGTCTAAAATTAGGACACTACCATAACTTTACATTAGTCTACAAAGCCTCTAAAAGATACATAGACTAAGTTAGGGTCGGGATAAACCCCCGCCCTACTCTTGACTTACTGTAAAATACCAAAATATATGAAACAGACTCGGAAAGCCCTGAATCAACCTGGAGCTCACCAATAGTCCCTGAAAAGCCTGCGCTCCTACTAGTGCATTGTATGAGCTGAAGTGCCTCTGCCTGCAGCATGAAATGCAGGTCCCCCGTGAGGGACGTGAGTACGAAAATATGTACTGAATATGTAAGGCAGAAGGTAACAACACACTTGATACAAAAGCTCAATAGAAATCTGATACAAGTGTATAAGTAGTACTAGTAGACCACCTTTATAAATACTTGTGGGACAATGTACATTACATTCTTTCTTCGTTTTACCTTCTTACTTCATAATCTTTGTAATCCACATAATGCAAATGACCAGCTGATTAGTGGTAAATAGATAAATTAGGATCGGCCCATGCTAGGCTTACGCCCCTGAGCTGCCACCTATATAAAGATTGGGATCGTCCCATGCTAGGCAAATGACCCTGAGCTGCCACTCGTCATTTTACAGATTTGTATTACTTAGTTTATTTAGCCTTTGAGATTGTTACTTTGGTGGTCATCACATTATGGTACCTTAAACCAATAATCTGCTAATAAGAGACATATAAATGGATACTTAATGCAACAACAATGAGGTAGGGAGCTGTTGGCACACCAAATGAAGTGTTTAGAAGCTGAAAATACACATGGGTCTTATTTGAGTAAGCGGGAAACTTTTGAAATTTTCTAATGAAGATAGACACGCAGATTTAATAATAAGCACGTATTGAGGTGTTCTAATGCATTAGAGAGTGGAAACAAGGTCATTGGATACATGGAGTCTAATGTGCTGCCATTATGTATCACTTCGTTATAGGATAACCTCGGAAACTTGCTTGATGGAACAATTGTACGATTTCATGCCAAAGAGTGTGAAATAGTGTATGCCTTACATACCTGGTTATTTGACTCCGAAACTAACTCGACTTGGCTTCCCGCCTTTTAGATTACTTATCTACAATAGAATATATGGTAAACTAGTATCAACAACCAACCAACACATTTAGGCTACTTAACTTCATCAAAATAGTAACCGGGCAGTAAACACGTAATCTGTCAATCAAGGATGTTAATTTATCCCTTTTCTCCTCCAATTTCACCCACATACCATACATGTCCTTATAAGATCACCGGAACTACCTCAGTTTCATTACACCCTCCAAACAACACACAAAACACATTGGGCAGTAAATAAGGGAAATAATTAGTTCGGTGGTGTACCACCACACCTTTCTTCTATATTTCATTACAAACTAATCACACCCTTCTCCAATATCAACATGACAGCCCATAAAATGAACATACAAAACAGTCCACAAAATAGTCCCAAATCACTCTTATTGTAGCAACCCATTATCTAACTCATCATCTCTTGAGTTCTCAATAACAACACAGCCATAACTCTCTTTCAAATTCATATACAAGGAGAACCAAAATGGAGCAGTCACCTTACCTCAATTCTGCAACTTATTCCATTAATTGAACTCTTCAAGAACTTGAACTTTCCTTCACACTGTAAACCAAAGAAGAAAAGAGAAGTTCTTTAGTATCAAAGAAAAGTGAGCAGATTGCTTATTCTATATTCTTCCATATATTTATAACTATGCACTTCTAACATATTCTCCTAATCTTCAATGAGATAATTAAAAAAAAACTAAAGTATTTTCACTTACCTTTTGCTGCAAAAGTTAGGGTTTCTCCAAGAACCCTAGAAAGGAAAATAGGGCTGCTCCTTGCTTTTTAAAAGAGAGTAGAGAGAGTTTGTGAAATGTAACCCTTCTTTATGACTTAATAATGAGGGAAATGGCCAGCAACTTCTTCTTATAAAGCCTCTATTTTTTTGGCCATCCACTTAGCTGATTTTGGACCACAAATTTAATCAAATTGCCCCAAGTAGGTGATGCACCTACTTAAGGAGTCCAAACAACTCAAAATATCAAAGTAGGTGATGCACCTACTTGCTTAATTTCTTAGTTGGGCTCAATTATATTTAGGCCTTGGCAGATTTGAGCTTTGGGCCTTTTTCCCATTTTTCTTCTTCTTTTACTTAATTTTGACCCAAATAAGTATTCTAATAAAGACCCAAATCTGATTCATGGACTTGATCCATTAACTTGGATCATATAGCTCAAGTAGGTGACTCACCTACTAGCTTAATTAAGTCAAGCAAGCACCTCAATATTTCCTTCCATTTCCAGATCCTAATCACCTTAATAAAACTTACAACTTATACGCACTTGGTCACTTTAAACTTTAGATTCAAATACCAGCTTACGATCCCAAGTTTAAATGGTCGTATTGACGTTAACTTAGTTGCATCACATTAAACTGTACGGTCAGCCTCTATAATTCCATCTATACCATTAATAATTGCATAACAAATATCATCTGTTACCTATACCATATGACCATACCAGGTTCCATATAATTAGAATAAGTACAAGCAAGATACGAGATGTTACATCCTTCCCCCCTTAGAAACATCCGTCCTCGAATGTTAGCATAACTGTCCAACCAAAACAAGTTCAAGCCTAAGTTTAATATCCCTATTACCATATAGTACCTATATATTTCATACTTGTTATTGCTCCAATTCAGCATCTTGGACTTTTTTTTTCGTATATGAACAAATGGGGGTACTTGGATTTCATCGCTTTTTCAGCTTCCCACGTGATCTCTTCTACTTGTTGGTTCCTCCAAAGCACTTTTACAGATGCTATTTCTTTATTCCTTAACTTCTTAACTTATTGATCTAGGATAGCAATAGGTATTTCTTCATAGGTAAGATCTTTCGTAACTTGTACATCTTCAGTAGGAGTAATATGAGATGGATCTCCAATACACTTTTGAAGCATTGAGACGTGAAATACCGAATGAACTGTAGAGAGCTCTTGGGGTAGCTCCAATTCATAAGCAACTTGGCCAAACCTTCGAGTAATCTGGTATGGGCCTATATAACGTGGACTTAATTTTTCTTTCTTACCAAATCTCATAACCCCCTTCATTGGTGATACCTTCAAGAATACCCAATCACCTATAGCAAACTCTAACCCCTTCTCCTAACATCCGCATATGACTTATGTCTACTTTGGGATGTTTCTACTCGCTGTTGGATCACTTTAACCTTTTCCATAGCTTGATGAACAAGATCTGGCCCGAATAAGGCAGTTTCACCCGCTTCAAACCATCCAATTAGTGATCTACACTTTCTTCCATACAAAGCTTCATATGGTGCCGTTTTGATACTTGAATGATAGCTATTATTGTAGGCGAACTCGATGAGAGGTAGATGATCATCCCAACTACCTTTAAAGTCCAATACACAAGCTCATAGCATATCTTCAAGTGTTTGTGATACGGGACAAATGGCCTTCTTATCTTTTGATGACATTTTTGGAGGCCAACACATAGAGACTCAAGACTTGGTCACCTCGAGGAAACAAGAACATGCATGGAGGACCCGTTTTGAGCATAACTTAAAGCAATCTCGCATGTGGAAGATTGCTTGGAGAATTTAAGGTTGAGGACTCACGGTTTTGGGCCTTAATTAAGGGTATTTTGGACATTACACATGGTGGATTTACACCCCATGGCCGCCCCTCTCATTAAGGGCAAAGTAGTCTTTTGTCTTCATTTGTAATATAGTATAAATAGGCCCCTTAGTCTTATTTCTCATCAGATTTTTGATAATGAAGAATTGAAAGAAATATCTTCTCTCTTTTGAGAGTGTACACACTTAGTGGTTGATACGGTTAGGACAGCCACACGGCCTTTCACACGAAGCCAAGCTCGGGAATTACAAAAACTCCAAGCTTTGTTCATGCAAATGGCCGTGTGTGAGTTGGTGATTGAACCAACCAAGGACTTAAACGTTTTTATGTGTGAAGAGGGGTCCTAATGTGTAATAAACTACTCTCCAAGGTTGGCACAAGAAGCAAGGGCGGATGAGTCATTTTACCCCTTTCCTTTTGTAGTATAAATAGAAGATGTGAGAGAGTTATTAGATAGTTTTTGAAATCTGATTTTGTAACCTAAAATATCACAACATTTCCTCTCTCTTCCACTCTTGGAGCCGCCTCCAACATCTCACAAGTAGAGGAATACTTGTGTTGTATCTTTGGCTAGAAACAAGGGTTTTGGGGTCTTTGAGTGCCTCTTGGTCCTTGTAAGAACTTGGTGTTTACATTCTCTAGACTTAGGGTCCTCTCTTGATGTTAGGGTTCTTAGTATCTTGAATGTTATATGTCAAGTTATCTATCTTTTCTTTATCTTGTTGTTGTTGTTGTTGTTAATTTTGTTATCTTTAAAGACTAGTGAAGCCGTGTGGGGCTACTTTCGATTCACTAGCATTCTTGTTCATCTATTTGCTCTCTTGTTGTGTGCTGAAAACTGAAAATGGAACTTGTTATTCTTGTGTTGTTGGACTGAAATCCGAACCTACTTGTAGCTCTTGGTGTTGTTGGTTTGATCTTGTATCATTTGGTATCAAAGCAAGACCGGTTGTGTTCCAACATAACCCATCTTGGGCTAGTTCACGGTCTAAACAAGCAATACCAAAGGGAAGTTCTGAAAAATCTGTCCATTAAAGGTTGAAAACCGAGAATGATGTTGCATGTCTAGACCTAGGCGTTATTTTGCTTGTTTAGTGAGTTTCTAGTGTTGGTTTCTTTCTCACCAACACTAAGGTGTCTAGATCCGAAAGTTGAGCTTGAAAACTTGAACATTGAGTAGTGACTTGAAGTGGCCGAAGGTTGTATGTTGTTGATGAGCAAAAGAAAAATCGGTGGTTATGTGTTATGTGCTAAAGAAGTTGATGAAGTTTGTTGAGGTGTTCATCTTTTGAACTTGTTCATCTTGTTGTGTGCTCAAGTTGTAAGACAAGTTATAAAGTTGTTGTGAAAGACTTGCACCCCTCACCCTCTAGTCTTGTCAATCACTTTTCCCTAATTCAAGGAGCCTTGTTTTGTGGGATTGGTCAACCAAACACCACTTTCTTGAGTTTGAAAAGGTTGAAAGACTACAAGATTTTATTTTTTCCCACCAAAACATTTTGCAAACTATAACAAGTTGTGTGAATATTAACACAAAACAAAAAAAAAAAAAAAGATAAGAGGAACGGGTGGAACCATTGCATGCTGCCACGTCACTATAAGCTCAACTTAGGATATTCTTTGGTTGCAAATTGTTGATCCTTGGTTTCCCTTAATTGGTCCTAGAACTAATTAACAAACTAGTACATTCCTACTAGGTTGTCAACTAGTTCCTTGAACCGTTTGTTCGTGTCAATGATTATTTGAGTGCTTTTATTCGTTTGAATGAGTTGCTGATTTTTGATTCTAGTCCGGCAAGAATTCTTTGAGTCTTCAAACAAGAATCCATTCCGGATAAGAGCTCACTCATACCTTGAAAATTTCACGGTTACTAGCCAATTATACAACACTTGTGGAACACGAACTTGTGGTGAACTAAAGTGGATAATATCTTGACAATGGAAGGAGCTACGTCTCATAATGCGGATACTAATGCCCTTGATTCTATGAGGGTCACTCTTGAGGCCGTTACCCGGACACTTGAAAGGTTGAATTCTGAATTTGGGGCCGTGAGAGGGGACTTGGCAGCCATAAAGGGGGAAGTGTCGACTATTAGTGGGAGATTAGAACAAGTGGAGAGTCAAAGGAACTCTCGTCCTTCTACTCCTCTACACGTATCTACCAATGGTCATGATAGGACCTCCTCCGGAACCATCACCCCCGAAACAGTCCACCAAATGCTAAATGCACCCCAAGCTCCACTAAATACCGCAAGTCAAACTACCTATTTTCCTCCAAACCGAGACTCCACTAGACCACTACATTTCCAAGCCCCTCCAATTCCACAAGAGGGATTTGGACGACAAGTACCTCCACTAAATCCGAACCTTCCATTCCAAGCTCCATTAACCCAAAGACCGCAAATTCCAAATCCTCCGACTCAAAACGGCCAAGGCCGACCAGCCCACTTTGAAGGATACGGTAGAGGGGAGTATGAAGGAGATGGAGCCTTTGATGATGCTTATATGAGGGAGGAGGAGTTAAGAGGGGGTCGAGGAGAACCTAGGAGATACCGGGGGTATGGAGATAGGGGAAACCGACACCAAGAGAGAGACGTAGGCATCAACACCATCAAGTTGAGCCTACCCATCTTTAAGGGTGAAAGTGATCCCGAGGCCTACTTAACTTGGGAATCGGCTTGTGACAAAGTTTTCCAAGTTAATGACATCTCGGACGAAAAGAAGAGTTGCTACGCTATAGCTCACCTCGAGGGGTATGCTAACACTTGGTGGGAGTATGTTAAACGATTTGGTAATGAATTAGTCGATGGGCAGCCACCACCTTGGTTTCGGTTGAGGTATTTGATAAGACAACGATACCTTCCCGAGAGATATCGTCATGAGTTGCTTGCTAGGTTATATGGCTTGCGGCAAGGGGGCAAGAGTGTGATGGCCTATTTTGACGAGTTCCAACAACTCATGTTGAAACTTGATCATCGTGGGGAGCAAATCAGTCATGACATCATCCGGTTCAAGTGTGGGTTGAACAAAGAGATCTCCACTCATTTGACCCTTCATCGGTTTGAAACCATCGACGGTATATTCCAAGCGGCCCTAGAGATTGAAAGGGAACTTAAGGAGAGATCATCCTTCAAGGCAAGGGTACAAGCTCCCTCGGGTTGGCCCAAAAACAAGGACCAACCCGCCCCTACGAAGCTGCCCGAGTCCAAAACAGTCCACTACGAGTCCAAAACAGTCCCTAAATTCCCTCCGAAACCGGAGGCTCACAAATATCCCAACCCAAAGGGATTCCAATGCTTCAAGTGCCAAGGTTGGGGGCATAAGGCCAATGAATGTCCTAACCGGCGCAATGTGATCCTACGAGAAGGGAAAGTGTACTACCTTGGTGAGGAGGTGGTTTCCGAAAGGGGGGAGGATGAGGCCGAGCCTCAAGATGGAGAGGAAGCTGAAAATGGGCCGAATGATGATGAATTAGATGGTAGTGAAGATGCCTATCCACAAGAAGGGGAGTGTGTGGTTCCTAACTTTGTGGTTAGACGTGTCATGATTAGTAAGGCGATAGGTGACCCGAGTCAAAGGGAAAATCTATTCCATACTAAGTGTCTTGTAAAGGGGAGTGTGTGCACCTTGGTGATTGATAGTGGTAGTTGTACGAATGTTGCGAGCCAAGCTATGGTAAATTTCTTGAAGCTGCCAACTACACCACACACTAGTCCTTACAAGCTACAATGGTTGAACGATTGTGGTGAATTAAGGGTCGCAAGGCAATGTGTGATTCGGTTTAAGGTAGGAAACTACCACGATGAAGTGCTTTGTGACGTGATCCCAATGCAAGCATGTCACTTGTTGTTAGGTAGACCATGGCAATATGATAGGTCTACTAAACACGATGGGAGGTCCAACCGGTATACGCTTGAGAAGGATGGCCGAAAGGTCACACTTCACCCTCTTTCACCCTCCCAAGTACATGAGTGGCATCAAAAGATGAGAGAGTTAAAAGGAAAGGGAAAGGAAACCGGGAAAGGAGAAAAGGGGGGGGATGCCGTAGGTGAGGAAGTAGGGCCATCCGAATCTGTCCCAACCACAAAGGAGATGGAAAACGTAGTGATGTTGGCTAGGAGGAAAGAACTCTTCGTGGACCATGATGAAAACAAGCCGATGTTACTGTTGGCCCATTGTTTTAATACTAACCCCACTAATTCTTCCATTTCCCCTTTGATTTCTTGTGCGTTGCAGGAGTATGAAGATGTATTTCCGCAAGAACTTCCGCAAGGATTGCCCCCACTTCGGGGAATTGAGCACCAAATTGATTTGGTGCCGGGTTCACAACTTCCAAACAAACCGGCCTATAGGAGCAATCCCATGGACACTAAGGAGCTTGAGAGGCAAGTTGAGGAGCTTCTCAACAAGGGATACATCAAGGAAAGCATGAGTCCGTGTGCTGTTCCGGTGCTTTTGGTACCAAAGAAGGACGGAACTTGGCGCATGTGCGTCGATTGTAGAGCCATCAACAAAATCACTATAAGGTATCGTCATCCAATTCCTAGACTAGATGATATGTTAGATGAGCTCCACGGATCTTGTTTGTTTTCTAAAGTGGACCTTAGGAGCGGCTATCACCAAATTCGCATGCAACCCGGTGATGAGTGGAAGACCGCATTCAAGACCAAATTCGGTCTATATGAGTGGCTGGTCATGCCCTTCGGCCTTACCAATGCTCCTAGCACATTTATGAGGCTAATGAATCATGTAATGAAGCCTTATATTGGAAAGTTTGTGGTGGTTTACTTTGATGATGTGTTGGTGTATAGTAAATCTATTAATGATCATGTAATGCATTTGAGATGTGTGTTTGATGTGCTCCGAAAGGAGAAGCTGTATGCCAACATGGAGAAGTGTTCTTTTGGTGTTGATAAAGTTATATTCTTGGGTTTTGTCGTGAGCTCACGGGGTGTGGAAGTGGACGATTCCAAGATAGACTCTATCCGAAGTTGGCCGACCCCTAAAACTATTGGAGAAATCCGAAGTTTCCACGGGTTGGCAAGCTTTTATAGGAGGTTTGTCAAAGGATTTAGTTCCATAGCAGCCCCCTTGACCGAGGTAATTAGAAAGGACGGACCCTTTAAATGGGGTGATGAGCAAGCTAGGGCTTTTGAGGCCTTGAAAGCTACGCTCATCTCGGCGCCTTTATTGCAATTGCCCGATTTTGATAAGATGTTTGAAATAGAGTGTGATGCTAGTAAAGTTGGTATCGGGGCTGTTTTGATGCAAGAAGGTAAGCCCGTTGCTTATTTCAGTGAAAAGCTCAAAGGGGCAACTCTTAATTACTCAACTTATGATTTGGAGTTGTACGCCCTTGTTAGAGCTTTGGGAAATTGGCAACATTATTTGTGGCCTAAGGAGTTTGTGATACGAACGGATCATGAGTCGTTGAAACACCTTAAGAGCCAAGACAAGTTGAATAGGCGTCATGCTAAGTGGATTGAGTTCATCGAGACTTTCCCTTCTGTAATTCATTACAAAAGGGGAAAGGAAAATGTTGTTGCCGATGCCTTGTCAAGCATGTGCTTGTTGCTACCTTGTCTTCGAAATTGATGGGTTTTGAGAGCTTGCGGCTGTTGTATCCCGAGGATCCTACCTTTGCTCCTATTTTTAGGGAATGCGAAGAGTGGGGAAGGGACCGTTGGCTCAAGGAGAATAACCATTCCTCCTACTCTCGGTTCGATGGGTATTTGTTCAAAGGGAGGAGGTTGTGTGTTCCTTCTAGTTCTTGGAGGGAATTATTTGTAAGGGAGGCCCATGACGGAGGCCTCATGGGTCACTTTGGGGTAGACAAGACCCTCGGAATCTTAGAGGAGAACTTCTATTGGCCCAAAATGCGCAAAGACGTCACTAAAATTTGTAGTCAATGCGTGGCCTGCCGGAGTGCGAAATCTCGTCTCTTACCCCAAGGATTATACACCCCACTCCCTACTCCCCTTAGGCCTTGGTTGGACATCTCGATGGATTTTGTTTTGGGGCTGCCAAGGACTAGAAAGGGCCGAGATAGCATTTTTGTTATTGTTGATAGATTCTCTAAAATGGCTCATTTTATTCCATGTACTAAAACCGAGGATGCTAGTAGTGTAGCTTCATTATTTGTTGAACATGTTGTCAAGCTTCACGGGGTACCGAGGACTATTGTGAGCGATAGGGACTCCAAGTTCCTAAGTCTCTTTTGGAAGTCCATGTGGGGTAGGCTTGGAACGAAGTTACTTTTCTCCACGTCTTGCCACCCACAAACCGATGGCCAAACGGAGGTAGTAAATAGAACCTTAGGGTCTATGCTACGTTCTATGGTTAAAGGTAAACTGACTTCATGGGAAGATCACCTACCCTTAGTGGAATTTGCCTACAACCGGGTAATACATTCGAGCACGGGAATGACTCCCTTTGAATGTGTTTACGGCCTGAATCCCCTTACCCCTTTAGATCTCACTCCTTTGTCTAGTGATCTCATGACCAGCTTAGATGGAAACAAAAGAGCCGAGGCAATGAAGAAAATGCATGAGACGGTGCGGATCAAGCTTGAAAAGAAGAATCAAGAGATTGCCAAAAGGGCAAACAAAGGGAGAAGAAGGCTTGTGCTTGAACCCGGAGATTGGGTGTGGGTGCATCTTCGAAAAGACCGGTTTCCAGCTCATAGGAAGTCCAAATTGCTGCCAAGGGGTGATGGTCCTTTCCAAGTACTTGAGAGGATCAATGACAACGCCTACAAGATTGACCTTCCACCGGAATATCAAGTGCACAACACTTTCAACGTTGGTGATCTCTCCCTCGTGGATGCGGTTGAAGATGACCAAATGCTGAATTTGAGGCCAAATTCCTCTCAAGATGGAGAGGATGATACGGTTAGGACAGCCACACGGCCTTTCACACGAAGCCAAGCTCGGGAATTACAAAAACTCCAAGCTTTGTTCATGCAAATGGCCGTGTGTGAGTTGGTGATTGAACCAACCAAGGACTTAAACGTTTTTATGTGTGAAGAGGGGTCCTAATGTGTAATAAACTACTCTCCAAGGTTGGCACAAGAAGCAAGGGCGGATGAGTCATTTTACCCCTTTCCTTTTGTAGTATAAATAGAAGATGTGAGAGAGTTATTAGATAGTTTTTGAAATCTGATTTTGTAACCTAAAATATCACAACATTTCCTCTCTCTTCCACTCTTGGAGCCGCCTCCAACATCTCACAAGTAGAGGAATACTTGTGTTGTATCTTTGGCTAGAAACAAGGGTTTTGGGGTCTTTGAGTGCCTCTTGGTCCTTGTAAGAACTTGGTGTTTACATTCTCTAGACTTAGGGTCCTCTCTTGATGTTAGGGTTCTTAGTATCTTGAATGTTATATGTCAAGTTATCTATCTTTTCTTTATCTTGTTGTTGTTGTTGTTGTTAATTTTGTTATCTTTAAAGACTAGTGAAGCCGTGTGGGGCTACTTTCGATTCACTAGCATTCTTGTTCATCTATTTGCTCTCTTGTTGTGTGCTGAAAACTGAAAATGGAACTTGTTATTCTTGTGTTGTTGGACTGAAATCCGAACCTACTTGTAGCTCTTGGTGTTGTTGGTTTGATCTTGTATCAGTGGTAGGACTTGGAAAAGTCATCTTTAGCATAGGGCTTGGAAAAGCCAATATTGATCTTTGTTTGGAAACGGTAGATCTTGAGGCGAGTTCATTCCCTTGGTGGTCACCGTAAGAGTGTGGTGTTGCTATCGTAAGTTCTAGGGGTCTTTAGATTTAATATATCTTTGGGTTCTTGGGTCTTATTGTAGTTTATGTCTCACTATCTATCTTTATTTTTTCTTGCAAATCGTGGACTGTTTTGGGGTCTTTGTTGAATCCGAAACTTGTGTTATTGTTGTTCATCTTGTTCATCACGTTTTGTGGCTGTTTTGGGTGTCAAATACACCATTGTTATCTCGTATTGTTGTTGTTGTAGTGAATCCGAGAGTGGTCTCCATCTTGGTCCTCAAATCCTTAAGATTAGTGGACTGTTTTGGAGTGTGTGTGGACTGTTTTGAGACAATTCTTGTGTTCCTTGGAATTCTCGTATCATTTGGTATCAAAGCCATCTTTGATTTTGTTCTAACAAGATCAATCTTGGGCTTGAGACTTGAAAACTACAAAAAAAAAAAAAGTTGAAATCTGAAAATTTCAGAAAATTGCAATCTGTCCATTGTTGTTGTCTTGGCCGAAATTGTGTTCTTGTGGTGTTCTTGGCCGAGATTTGTTCTTGAGTCTAGGTCTAGGAGTATTTTACTTGTCTTGTGTGTTTGTAGTGTTAGTTTTGTTCCTCACTAACACTTTGAGTCGATCCAAACTTGAGCTTGAATTGTTAATATTATTGTTGTGAACAAGTGTGGCCGATTGGATGTTGTTGTTGTTCTAGCCTTGACCGAGTTGAAGGCCTTGTGTTGTGGTGGTGTTGTAGATCTTGAAAGGTTGTTGTTGTATTCTTGTTGTTCATCACACCTTTCACCATTTGTAAAATCGAAAACACAACACAAAGGGGACTTAGTCGATTGTTGTTGCTATCCTTGTGGTCTTAGCCGTGAGATTGTTGACCTTGTTGTGGTGAACTGTTTTGGCCTTGTGGTTTTCATCTTGTTGTTGTTATAAGCTTGGCCACGTGATATTGTTGTTAATTGGTGGATTGAAAACCATTTTTGTTGAAGTTGTGGTTGTCTTGGCCAAGTGTTGGAGGTATTGTTATTGTGGATTGGAGTTGGCCGTGTGAAAAATTGTTGGTGTTCTTGAGGATTATTGTTGTAGTTCTTGTTGTTGTTGTTGTTGTTCTTGATGTTCATCACCACCTTCATATATTGTTGAAGATAAAGTGAATGCTAAATCCAAAAAGTTGAAGGAAAAAGGTGTATTATTTGTTAGTCTTGAAAGACACTACAACCAACAAAGACCTATCAATCAAGTCTCAACCACTTTCCAACACTTTTCCATGATTTACGGATCCATGTTTTAAGGAGAAGTACAATAAAGTCAAGTCTTGAAAACTTGAAATTGAAAAGGGCTCCAAGACTTGTTTGAATTTCCCCCCCCTTAAACAAATTCCACCAAAGTCCAAATTGAAAAAAAAATTGGCCAAGACTTGAAATTGGACAACAAAAGTTGTGTGGGACCGAAACCAATACGTGACTGCCATGTCATCACTGCTACTGTTCACGCAATATTTTCGAGCTCAAAATTTTAGATTCTTAGTTTCATCTTATTGTTTCATTAGTTTCATGTCTTGATTCTAGAATTAATTAACAACTAGTAATCACCTACTTAGTTGTAGATTAATTATTGAATCCGTTTCTTCGTGTCTTCGTTGTTTGTGTGCTTTTCTCATTTTTAACTCGTAGTAACTTCTTTGTTTCAAGTTCGTAAGTGAATTTTATTTTTGTGTCTTGAGTCGATCAAACAAGAATCTATTCCGGCCGCCAAGTAGAATTGACATCCTATTGACTACCGGAGTATAAGCAACTTTCAATATTCGCCGCTCCAATTGTGAGGATCACAAAGGTGAGTGTATACGAGTGTTGGTGAGGAGCTTTACTACTAATCTTGTTTGTTCATTTTGTAGGTTTAAAGGGTGATATAAGGGGAACATGTCTTCGATAGCCGGGGATTATTGTGACTACAACATGGGAGACTATGATTGTAGTGAAGGGTTTTATGGCTACGAAGTTGAGGGAGATTGCGGAGGCTATGAAAATAGCCATGATCGAGACTTGGGCAGATTTGAAAGTTACTGTTTTAAGGGATAAAATGAGGTGAATGAAGTGCCTAGTGCTTATGGTAACTTTGGAGATGATGTAGGACCTCGTGATGGATCTTATGATGATGTTGGGGCATGTGAGGAGTCTTACACTTCTTACTCCGAACCTAGATTTGGTGTTAGGTATAACCCTTTTGTTTGCAAAGCCTATGAGAGCTATGATGAGGGTACACGTGAGGAGTATGAAGATCCATATTCTCCACCTTGTAGTACTTCTTATCAAAGTCGATATAGTGTGAATGGTTATACTAGCTCTAGTGGAGGTTGTCCAATGAGAAGAAGAGGATATGCATCTCCAAAACTAAGGGGTACTCGTATGCCTTACAATGTAGATCCAAGAAGGAGTGTACACTCCGGAAAGGTGACTATTTGTGGGATACCGGGCTGCCTTATGGTGTTGAATGATAGGTACTATGGAAACTACATTCTTCCGTCCATGGTTGATTACTTGGGGTTATTGCGAGAGCCTTTACTTGTTCCATACTACTTGGGCGAGTTCAAGGTTACCGAGAGGGTAAAAGTTGTCTTCTCCCAATTTAATTACCATGAGGAAGTGTGGTGTGATGTTTTTCCCATAACCTATGGTCATGTGAGCTTGGGCGCCGATTGGTTTGCACAACATAAAGTTCCAAATATGCAAAATTGGCCTAATATTGTAAGAGACCGATGGGGAAATTGCCTCGAGACGTACATTCTGCCCGGGCCGCAAAAAGAAGTTCCTACCTACTCCAATTCAAATTATTATGAGAGACAAAAGATTGAGAGGAGTAAGGGAGTGAAAGGTGGTAATCCGAGAGTGGAAAAAGGAGAGATTGTGTTGAGCGAAGTGAGGGGATTACCACCAAACCGTGCTAACTTTGGTTGTCCTTCTATTTTTATGGACATTTGTGTAGGTACCAACATGGCAAGCGAATGCGACCAATGTCAAAAGGAAGTTGCTGCCCAAGGTTATGGAGGACCTTCACCTCACGGCAAGAAAGAGTCCACTCAAGATCTTCAAGGTAAAATAGCTAACTCTTACACTTTAATGCATGTGAATGATAATTGTATGACTAGTAGTCCATTGAGTGTGAGTAGTAGCTTACTTATTTATGAGTCTAATGATTCCTTGCCTCTTATTGATGATGTACATATTGTGAGTGTGGATACACTAGTTGATCCTATTGATGACGAAATTGACTCCTCTTGTGAGATCAATTTATGTCCACCTAGTGTTGAAGCCTATATGTTGAATGGAAGTACCTCGTCTTGTGTAATGGGTGTTGATCAACTTGTTCGTGAAAACTGTCCACCACTTGAGTATGTGTGTGATGTGCTTAATAGGACTCAAGTGAGTGAAATATTTGAAAATGTTGGTCAACAAAGTGAGAATGAACCCGAGAGCTCTTCTTGGGGTAATATTGTGTTTGAAACATCCTTGAAACTTGATATTGATCATTTAGAGAGTGAGGAACTTTCTTGTTCCAAATCTGTCCGTGAGGTAGATCACACTCTTTTTAGGTATAATGTCTTGTTTGAAGATGATTTAAACACTCCTAATGAACCTAGTGGAGAACTTGACGGTATAGCTTGCCTTGGAAGCTATAGCCTATATGCTAACCCACTATGGTGTGACAACATTCCTCCTAAAGAGGGAAATCTCTTCTTGGAAGATGAGAGTACTCTTAAGGGTAAGGAATGTGTAGTTGTGGAAGCTACTTCTTCTTCTACTTTGTGTGATTTCATTGTTGAGAGTACTCATGGTGATTATTGGGAAACTAGTAGTGAGTACACACATGAGAGCACCTTAGTAGAAGTCGATTTGAGTGATACCTTTCTCTACTCTCTATTTGATTTGGATGATATGTATGTTATTGTAGAGAGTATGTCATTTAGTTTAGGTGTAGACCACGGGAAAGGGAAGTGTTGTCGAGACCCGTGTCTATGGCCACTTTTCCCATTTGACCCCGGTGCCAAATTTAGAAATGGTGATGTTGGTGTACCAAACTTGTTGCTTGGCCAACATGACAAGCAAAGTATTACTTTTGATGTATCCTATAACCAAATCCTTTGTACATCTTTTATTGAGTTTTTAGTATTCCTTTCAAAGGATTCTTGGTTATATTGCAAATATGTGCAACCTTGGCATGTTGAGATGATTTGTTATGCTAACCCTAACCCTCATGCCATGAGGAATTTGTATTTGTTTGTCCTCTCTTCGGTTTTGCAAGGCTTGGATTCGAGGTCGAATCCTTTTCAAGAAGGGGAGGATGATACGGGACAAATGGCCTTCTTATCTTTTGATGACATTTTTGGAGGCCAACACATAGAGACTCAAGACTTGGTCACCTCGAGGAAACAAGAACATGCATGGAGGACCCGTTTTGAGCATAACTTAAAGCAATCTCGCATGTGGAAGATTGCTTGGAGAATTTAAGGTTGAGGACTCACGGTTTTGGGCCTTAATTAAGGGTATTTTGGACATTACACATGGTGGATTTACACCCCATGGCCGCCCCTCTCATTAAGGGCAAAGTAGTCTTTTGTCTTCATTTGTAATATAGTATAAATAGGCCCCTTAGTCTTATTTCTCATCAGATTTTTGATAATGAAGAATTGAAAGAAATATCTTCTCTCTTTTGAGAGTGTACACACTTAGTGGTAGGACTTGGAAAAGTCATCTTTAGCATAGGGCTTGGAAAAGCCAATATTGATCTTTGTTTGGAAACGGTAGATCTTGAGGCGAGTTCATTCCCTTGGTGGTCACCGTAAGAGTGTGGTGTTGCTATCGTAAGTTCTAGGGGTCTTTAGATTTAATATATCTTTGGGTTCTTGGGTCTTATTGTAGTTTATGTCTCACTATCTATCTTTATTTTTTCTTGCAAATCGTGGACTGTTTTGGGGTCTTTGTTGAATCCGAAACTTGTGTTATTGTTGTTCATCTTGTTCATCACGTTTTGTGGCTGTTTTGGGTGTCAAATACACCATTGTTATCTCGTAATTGTTGTTGTTGTAGTGAATCCGAGAGTGGTCTCCATCTTGGTCCTCAAATCCTTAAGATTAGTGGACTGTTTTGGAGTGTGTGTGGACTGTTTTGAGACAATTCTTGTGTTCCTTGGAATTCTCGTATCAGTTTGAATGGTACGTTCTTCTTGTCCATCCGTTTGAGGGTGAAAAGTTGTACTTAGATTCACTTGTGTCCCCAAATTTCTCTGAAAAGACTTCTAAAAATTTGCAGTAAATTGAGCTCCTCGATCCGATATAATAGAGATTGGAACTCCATGTAGTCGAACTATCTCCTTAATATATAACTTGGCATATTCTTCAACTGTGTAAGTGGTCCTAACCGCTAGAAAGTGTGCTGATTTGGTAAGCCTATCAACTATCACCCATATGGAATCAAACCTTCGAAATGTACGAGGCAAACCAGTGATGAAATCCATGTTGATCATGTCCCACTTCCAGATTGGAAGATCTATACATTGCATATAACCCCCGGGTTTTTGGTGCTCTACTTTAACTCTTTGACAATTTGGACATTCGGCTACAAATTTTGCAATGTTCTTCTTCATGTCACCCCACCAATACATCCATTTCAAATCATGGTACATTTTTGTTGACCCTGGATGGATAGAATACCTTGAATGATGTGCTTCTGCCATAATCCTCTTTCTTAGCCCATCTACATCAGGTACACACAATCTGTTTTGACACTAAAGTACCCCTTCTTCCGTAAGCTCAAATGCCTTTGTCATACGACATTGCACATTTTCCTTAAGCCGTAATAAGATAGGATCTGCATATTGCTTCTCTTTTACTTTAGTTATTAGTAAAGATTCTGTTGTATTATGCACAATAAACCCTTCATCTAGAGTTTCAAGAAGACGAACCCCCAAATTGGCTAGTTGGTGTAGATCCTTAGTTGATACGGTTGGGGCAGCCTCCACAGGTACACGACCTTTCACACGAAGCCAAGCTCGGGAATTACAAGAACTCCAAGCTTTGTTCATGCAAATGGCCGTGTGTGAGTTGGTGATTGAACCAACCAAGGACCTAAACGTTTTTATGTGTGAAGAGAGGTCTTAATGTGTAATAAACTACTCTTCAAGGTTGGCACAAGAAGCAAGGGCGGATGGGTCATTTTACCCCTTTTGTTTGTAGTATAAATAGAACATGTTGGAGAGTTATTCCTTAGTTTTTGAATGCTGATTTTGTAACCTAAAAACACTAAACATTTCTCTCTCTCTTCCACTCTTAGAAGCCGCCCCTATTATCTCACAAGTAGAGGGATACTTGTGTTGTCTCTTTGGCTAGAAACAAGGGTTTTGAGGTCGTTGAGTGCCTCTTGGTCCTCGTAAGAACTTGGTGTTTATATTCATTAGACTTAGGGTCCTCTCTTGATGTAGGGTTCTTAGTTTCTTGAATGTTATATGTCAAGTTATCTATCTTTCCTTATCTTGTTGTTGTTGTTGATTTTGTTATCTTAAAGTCTAGTGAAGCCGTGTGGGGCTCTTTTCGATTCACTAGCATTGTTATCTATCTTGTTGTTCTTGTGTTGTTGGACTGAAAAACCGAAACTTAAACTTGTTGTTCTTGTGTTGTTGGACGGAAATCCGAGCCTACTTGAAGCTCTTGGTGTTGTTGGTTTGATTTCGTATCATTTGGTATCAAAGCGAGACCGGTTGTATTCCAACATAACCCATCTTGGGCTAGTTCACGGCTTAAACAAACAACACCAAAAAGAAATTCTGAAAATCTGTCCATTAAAAGTTGAAACCGAGAATGATGTTGTATGTTTAGATCTAGGTGTTATTTTGCTTGTTTAGTGAGTTTCTAGTGTTGGTTTCTTTCTCACCAACACTAAGGTATCTAGATCCAAAAGTTGAGCTTGAAAACTTGAACATTGTTGTAGTGACTTGAAGTGGCCGAAAGTTGTGTGTTGTTGATAACCAAAAGAAAAATCGGTGGTTGTGTGTTTATGTGCTAAAGAAGTTGATGAAGTTTGTTGAGGTGTTCATCTTTTGAACTTGTTCATCTTGTTCATCTTGTTGTGTGCTCAAGTTGTAAGACAAGCTATAAAGTTGTTGTGAAAGACTTGCATCCATCACCTTCTAGTCTTGTCAATCACTTTTTCCTAATTCAAGGAGCCTTGTTTTGTGGGATTAGTCAACCAAACCTCACTTTCTTGAGTTTGAAAAGGGTGAAATACTACAAGATTTTATTTTTCCCACCAAAAACACTTTGCAAACTATAACAAGTTGTGTGAATATTATAAAAAAAAAAAAGGAGAAGAAGAACGTGTGGAACCATTGCATGCTGCCACGTCACTATAAGCTCAACTTAGGATATTCTTTGGTTGCTAATTGTTGATCCTTGGTTTCCCTTACTTGGTCCTAGAACTAATTAACAAACTAGTGCATTCCTACTAGGTTGTCAACTAGTTCCTTGAACCGTTTGTTCGTGTCAACGATTATTTGAGTACTTTTATTCGTTTGAATGAATTGCTGATTTTTGACTCTAGTCCGGCAAGAATTCTTTGAGTCTTCAAACAAGAATCCATTCCAGATAAGAGCTTACTCATACCTTAAAAATTTCACGGTTACTAGCCAATTATACAACACTTGTGGAACACGAACTTGTGGTGAACTAAAGCGGATAATACCTTGACAATGGAAGGAGCTACGTCTCATAATGTGGATACTAATGCCCTTGATTCTATGAGGGTCACTCTTGAGGCTGTTACCCGGACACTTGAAAGGTTGAATTCGGAATTTGGGGCCGTGAGAGGGGACTTGGCAGCAATAAAGGGGGAAGTGTCGACTATTAGTGGGAGATTAGAACAAGTGGAGAGTCAAAGGAACTCTCGTCCTTCTACTCCTCTACATGTATCTACCAATGGTCATGATAGGACCTCCTCCGCAACCATCACCCCCGAAACAGTCCACCAAATGCTAAATGCACCCCAAGCTCCACTAAATACCGCAAGCCAAACTACCTATTTTCCTCCAAACCGAGACCCCACTAGACCACTACATTTCCAAGCCCCTCCAATTCCACAAGAGGGATTTGGACGCCAAGTACCTCCACTAAATCTGAACCCTCCATTCCAAGCTCCATTAACCCAAAGACCGCAAATTCCAAATCCTCCGAATCAAAATGGCCAAGGCCGACCAGCCCACTTTGAAGGATACGGTAGAGAGGAGTATGAAGGAGATGGAGCCTTTGATGATGCTTATCTGAGGGAGGAGGAGTTAAGAGGGGGTCGAGGAGAACCTAGGAGATACCGGGGGTATAGAGATAGGGGAAACTGACACCAAGAGAGAGACGTAGGCATCAACACCATCAAGTTGAGCCTACCCATCTTTAAGGGTGAAAGTGACCCCGAGACCTACTTAACTTGGGAATCGGCTTGTGACAAAGTTTTCCAAGTTAATGACATCTCGGAAGAAAAGAAGAGTTGCTACGCTATAGCTCACCTCGAGGGCTATGCTAACACTTGGTGGGAGTATGTTAAACGATTTGGTAATGAATTAGTTGATGGGAAGCCACCACCTTGGTATCGGTTGAGGTATTTGATGAGACAACGATACCTTCCCGAGAGATATCGTCATGAGTTGCTTGCTAGATTATATGGCTTGCGGCAAGGAGGCAAGAGTGTGATGGCCTATTTTGACGAGTTCCAACAACTCATGTTGAAACTTGATCATCGTGGGGAGCAAATCAGTCACGACATCATCCGGTTCAAGTGTGGGTTGAACAAAGAGATCTCCACTCATTTGACCCTTCACCGGTTTGAAACCATTGACGGTATATTCCAAGCGGCCCTTGAGATTGAAAGGGAACTTAAGGAGAGATCATCCTTCAAGGCAAGGGTACAAACCCCCTCGGGTTGGACCAAGAACAAGGACCAACCCGCCCCTACGAAGCTGCCCGAGTCCAAAACAGTCCCTAAATTCCCTCCGAAACCGGAGGCTCACAAGTATCCCAACCCAAAGGGGTTCTAATGCTTCAAGTGCCAAGGTTGGGGGCATAAGGCCAATGAATGTCCGAACCGGCGCAATGTGATCCTACGAGAAGGGAAAGTGTACTACCTTGGTGAGGAAGTGGTTTCCGAAAGGGGGGAGGATGAGGCCGAGCCTCAAGATGGAGAGGGAGCTGAAAATGGGCTGAATGATGATGAAGTAGATGGTAGTGAAGATGTCTATCCACAAGAAGGGGAGTGTGTGGTTCCAAACTTTGTGGTTAGACGTGTCATGATTAGTAAGGCGATAGATGACCCGAGTCAAAGGGAAAATCTATTCCATACTAAGTGTCTTGTAAAGGGGAGTGTGTGCACCTTGGTGATTGATAGTGGTAGTTGTACAAATGTTGCGAGCCATGCTATGGTAAATTTCTTGAAGCTACCAACTACACTACACACTAGTCCTTACAAGCTACAATGGTTGAACGATTGTGGTGAATTAAAGGTCACAAGGCAATGTGTGATTCGGTTTAAGGTGGGAAACTACCACGATGAAGTGCTTTGTGACGTTATCCCAATGCAAGCATGTCACTTGTTGTTAGGTAGACCATGGCAATATGATAGGTCTACTAAACACGATGGGAGGTCCAACCGGTATACGCTTGAGAAGGATGGCCGAAAGGTCACACTTCATCCTCTTTCACCCTCCCAAGTAAATGAGTGGCATCAAAAGATGAGAGAGTTGAAGGGAAAGGGGAAGGAATTCGGAAAGGGAGAAAAGGGGGGGGATGCCGTAGGTGAGGAAGTAGGGACATCCGAGGCTGTCCCAACGACAAGGGAGATGGAAAACGTAGTGATGTTGGCTAGGAGGAAAGAACTCTTCGTGGACCATGATGAAAACAAGCCGATGTTACTTTTGACCCATTGTTTTAATACTAACCCCACTAATTCTTCCATTTCCCCTTTGATTTCTTGTGTGTTGCAGGAGTATGAAGATGTATTTCCTCAAGAACTTCCGCAAGGATTGCCCCCACTTCGGGGAATTGAGCACCAAATTGATTTGGTGCCGGGTTCACAACTTCCAAACAAACCGGCCTATAGGAGCAATCCCATGGACACTAAGGAGCTTGAAAGACAAGTTGAGGAGCTTCTCAACAAGGGATACATCAAGGAAAGCATGAGTCCGTGTGCTGTTCCGGTGCTTTTGGTACCGAAGAAGGACGGAACTTGGCGTATGTGCGTCGATTGTAGAGCCATCAACAAAATCACTATAAGGTATCGTCATCCAATCCCTAGACTAGATGATATTTTAGATGAGCTCCACGGATCTTGTTTGTTTTCTAAAGTGGACCTTAGGAGTGGCTATCACCAAATTCGCATGCAACCCGGTGATGAGTGAAAGACCGCATTCAAGACCAAATTCGGTCTATATGAGTGGCTGGTCATGCCCTTCGGCCTTACCAATGCTCGTAGCACCTTTATGAGGCTAATGAATCATGTAATGAAGCCTTATATTGGAAAGTTTGTGGTGGTTTACTTTGATGATGTGTTGGTGTATAGTAAATCTATTGATGATCATGTAATGCATTTGAGATGTGTGTTTGATGTGCTCCGAAAGGAGAAGCTGTATGCCAACATGGAGAAGTGTTCTTTTGGTGTTGATAAGGTTATATTCTTGGGTTTTGTCGTGAGCTCAAGGGGTGTGGAAGTGGACGATTCCAAGATAGACTCTATTCGAAGTTGGCCGACCCCTAAAACTATTGGAGAAATCCGAAGTTTCCACGGGTTGGCAAGCTTTTATAGGAGGTTTGTCAAAGGATTTAGTTCCATAGCAGCCCCCTTGACCGAGGTAATTAGAAAGGACGGACCCGTTAAATGGGGTGATGAGCAGGCTAGGGCTTTTGAGGCCTTGAAAGCTACGCTCATCTCGGCGCCTTTATTGCAATTGCCCGATTTTGATAAGATGTTTGAAGTAGAGTGTGATGCTAGTAAGGTTGTCATCGGGGCTGTTTTGATGCAAGAAGGTAAGCCCGTTGCTTATTTCAGTGAAAAGCTCAAAGGGGCAACTCTTAATTACTCAACTTATGATTTGGAGTTGTACGCCCTTGTTAGAGCTTTGGGAAATTGGCAACATTATTTGTGGCCTAAGGAGTTTGTGATACGAACGGATCATGAGTCGTTGAAACACCTTAAGAGCCAAGACAAGTTGAATAGGCGTCATGCTAAGTGGATTGAGTTCATCGATACTTTCCCTTATGTAATTCATTACAAAAGGGGAAAGAAAAATGTTGTTGCCGATGCCTTTTCTAGGAAGCATGTGCTTGTTGCTACCTTGTCTTCGAAATTGATGGGTTTTGAGAGCTTGCGGTTGTTGTATCCCGAGGATCCTACGTTTGCTCCTATTTTTAGGGAATGTGAAAAGTGGGGAAGGGACCGTTGGCTTAAGGAGAATGACCATTCCTCCTACTCTCGGTTCGATGGGTATTTGTTCAAAGGGAGGAGGTTGTGTGTTCCTTCTAGTTCTTGGAGGGAATTATTTGTGAGGGAGGCCCATGACGGAGGCCTCATGGGGCACTTTGGGGTAGACAAGACCTTCGGAATCTTAGAGGAGAACATCTATTGGCCCAAAATGCGCAAAGACGTCACTAAAATTTGTAGTCAATGCGTGGCCTGCCGGAGTGCGAAATCTCGTCTCCTACCTCAAGGATTATACACCCCACTCCCTACTCCCCTTAGACCTTGGTTGGACATTTCGATGGATTTTGTTTTGGGGCTGCCAAGGACTAGAAAGGGCCGAGATAGCATTTTTGTTATTGTTGATAGATTCTCTAAAATGGCTCATTTTATTCTATGTGCTAAAACCGAGAATGCTCGTAGTGTAGCTTCATTATTTGTTGAACATGTTGTAAAGCTTCACGGGGGTACCGAGGACTATTGTGAGCGATAGGGACTCCAAGTTCCTAAGTCTCTTTTGGAAGTCCATGTGGGGTAGGCTTGGAACGAAGTTACTTTTCTCCACGTCTTGCCACCCACAAACCGATGGCCAAACGGAGGTAGTAAATAGAACCTTAGGGTCTATGCTACGTTCTATGGTTAAAGGTAAACTGACTTCATGGGAAGATCACCTACCCTTGGTGGAATTTGCATACAACCGGGTAATACATTCGAGCACGGGAATAACTCCCTTTGAATGTGTTTACATCCTGAATCCCCTTACCCCCTTAGATCTCACTCCTTTGTCTAGTGATCTCATGACCAGCTTAGATGGAAATAAAAGAGCCGAGGCAATGAAGAAAATGCATGAGATGGTGCGGATCAAGCTTGAAAAGAAGAACCAAGAGGTTGTGATACGGTTGGGGCAGCCTCCACACGTACACGGCCTTTCACACGAAGCCAAGCTCGGGAATTACAAAAACTCCAAGCTTTGTTCATGCAAGTGGCCGTGTGTGAGTTGGTGATTGAACCAACCAAGGACCTAAACGTTTTTATGTGTGAAGAGGGGTCCTAATGTGTAATAAACTACTCTTCAAGGTTGGCACAAGAAGCAAGGGCGGATGGGTCATTTTACCCTTTTTACTTGTAGTATAAATAGAACATGTTAGAGAGTTAGACTTCACTTTTTGAATGCTGAAATTTGTAACCTAAAATACTAAACATTTCTCTCTCTCTTCCACACTTGGAAGCCGCCACTATTTCCTCACAAGTAGAGGGATACTTGTGTTGTCTCTTTGGCTAGAAACAAGGGTTTTGAGGTCTTTGAGTGCCTCTTGGTCCTCGTAAGAACTTGGTGTTTATATTCATTAGACTTAGGGTCCTCTCTTGATGTTAGGGTTCTTAGTTTCTTGAATGTTATATGTCAAGTTATCTATCTTTCTTTATCTTGTTGTTGTTGTTGATTTTGTTATCTTGAAGTCTAGTGAAGCCGTGTGGGGCTCTTTTCGATTCACTAGCATTGTTATCTATCTTGTTGTTCTTGTGTTGTTGGGCTGAAAAACTGAATGTTAAACTTGTTGTTCTTGGTGTTGTTGGACTGAAATCCGAGTCTACTTGATGTTCTTGTTGTTGTTGGTTCGATTTTGTATCATTTGGTATCAAAGCTTGACCGGTTGTGTTCCAACATAACCCCTCTTGGGCTAGTACACGGCTTAAACAAACAACACCAAAAAGGAAATTCTGAAAATCAGTCCCTTACAAGTGGAATCCGAGAATGATGTTGCATGTCTAGATCTAAGTGTTAATTTTGCTTGTTTAGTGAGTTCCTAGTGTTGGTTTCTTTCTCACCAACACTAAGGTGTCTAGATCCGAAAGTTGAGCTTGAAAACTTGAACATTGTGTAGTGACTTGAAGTGGCCGAAGTTGTATGTTGTTGATGACCAAAAGAAAATAAAAAAATCGGTGGATGTTGTGTTTATGTGCTAAAGAAGTTGAAGAAGATTGTTGAGGTGTTCATCTTTTGAACTTGTTCATCTTGTTCATTTTGTTGTGTGCTCAAGTTGTAAGACAAGCTATAAAGTTGTTGTGAAAGACTTGCACCCATCACCTTGTAGTCTTGTCAATCACTTTTTCCCTAATTCAAGGAGCCTTGTTTTGTGGGATTAGTCTACCAAACATCACTTTCTTGAGTTTGAAAAGGGTGAAATACTACAAGATTCTATTTTCCCACCAAAAACACTTTGAAAACTATAACAAGTTGTGTGAATATTGACAAAAAAAAAAGAGAAAAGAAAACGTGTGGAACCATTGCATGCTGCCACGTCACTATAAGCTCAACTTAGGATGTTCTTTGGTTGCTAATTGTTGATCCTTGGTTTCCCTTACTTGGTCCTAGAACTATTTAACAAACTAGTACATTCCTACTAGGTTGTCAATTAGACCCTTGAACCGTTTGTTCGTGTCAACGTTTATTTGAGTGCTTTTTATTCGTTTGAATGAGTTGCTGATTTTTGGTTCTAGTCCGGCAAGAATTCTTTGAGTCTTCAAACAAGAATCCATTCCGGATAAGAGCTTACTCATACCTTAAAATTTCACGGTTACTAGCCAATTATACAACACTTGTGGAACACGAACTTGTGGTGAACTAAAGCGGATAATATCTTGACAATGGAAGGAACTACGTCTCATAGTGTGGATACTAATGCCCTTGATTCTATGAGGGTCACTCTTGAGGCCGTTACCCGGACACTTGAAAGGTTGAATTCGGAATTTGGGGCCGTGAGAGGGGACTTGGCAGCAATAAAGGGGGAGGTGTCGACTATTAGTGGGAGATTAGAACAAGTGGAGAGTCAAAGGAACTCTCGTCCTTCTACTCCTCTACATGTATCTACCAATGGTCATGATAGGACCTCCTCCGCAACCATCACCCCCGAAACAGTCCACCAAATGCTAAATGCACCCCAAGCTCCACTAAATACCGCAAGCCAAACTACCTATTTTCCTCCAAACCGAGACTCCACTAGACCACTACATTTCCAAGCCCCTCCAATTCCACAAGAGGGATTTGGACGCCAAGCACCTCCACTAAATCCGAACCCTCCATTCCAAGCTCCATTAAACCAAAGACCACAAATTCCAAATCCTCCGAATCAAAACGGCCAAGGCCGACCAGCCCACTTTGAAGGATACGGTAGAGAGGAGTATGAAGGAGATGGAGCCTTTGATGATGCTTATATGAGGGAGGAGGAGTTAAGAGGGGGTCGAGGAGAACCTAGGAGATACCGGGGGTATGGAGATAGGGGAAACCGACACCAAGAGAGAGACGTAGGCATCAACACCATCAAGTTGAGCCTACCCATCTTTAAGGGTGAAAGTGATCCCGAGGCCTACTTAACTTGGGAATCGGCTTGTGACAAGGTCTTCCAAGTTAATGACATCTCGGACGAAAAGAAGAGTTGCTACGCTATAGCTCACCTTGAGGGCTATGCTAACACTTGGTGGGAGTATGTTAAACGATTTGGTAATGAATTAGTTGATGGGCAGCCACCACCTTGGTATCGGTTGAGGTATTTGATGAGACAACGATACCTTCCCGAGAGATATCGTCATGAGTTGCTTGCTAGATTATATGGCTTGCGGTAAGGAGGCAAGAGTGTGATGGCCTATTTTGACGAGTTCCAACAACTCATGTTGAAACTTGATCATCGTGGGGAGCAAATCAGTCACGACATCATCCGGTTCAAGTGTGGGTTGAACAAAGAGATCTCCACTCATTTGACCCTTCACCGGTTTGAAACCATTGACGGTATATTCCAAGCGGCCCTTGAGATTGAAAGGGAACTTAAGGAGAGATCATCCTTCAAGGCAAGGGTACAAACCCCCTCGGGTTGGACCAAGAACAAGGACCAACCCGCTCCTATGAAGCTGCCCGAGTCCAAAACCGTCCCTAAATTCCCTCCGAAACCGGAGGCTCCCAAATATCCCAACCCAAAGGGGTTCCAATGCTTCAAGTGCCAAGGTTGGGGGCATAAGGCCAATGAATGTCCGAACCGGCGCAATGTGATCCTACGAGAAGGAAAGGTGTACTACCTTGGTGAGGAGGTGGATTCCGAAAGGGGGGAGGATGAGGCCGAGCCTCAAGATGGAGAGGGAGCTGAAAATGGGCCGAATGATGATGAAGTAGACGGTAGTGAAGATGTCTTTCCACAAGAAGGGGAGTGTGTGGTTCCTAACTTTGTGGTTAGACGTGTCATGATTAATAAGGCGATAGGTGACCCGAGTCAAAGGGAAAATCTATTCCATACTAAGTGTCTTGTAAAGGAGAATGTGTGCACCTTGGTGATTGATAGTGGTAGTTGTACAAATGTTGCGAGCCATGCTATGGTGAATTTCTTGAAGCTACCAACTACACCACACACTAGTCCTTACAAGCTACAATGGTTGAATGATTGTGGTGAATTAAGGGTCACAAGGCAATGTGTGGTTCGGTTTAAGGTGGGAAACTACCACGATGAGGTACTTTGTGACGTGATCCCAATGCAAGCATGTCACTTGTTGTTAGGTAGACCATGGCAATATGATAGGTCTACTAAACACGATGGGAGGACCAACCGGTATACGCTTGAGAAGGATGGCCGAAAGGTCACACTTCATCCTCTTTCACCCTCCCAAGTAAACGAGTGGCACCAAAAGATGAGAGAGTTGAAGGGAAAGGGAAAGGAATCCGGGAAGGGAGAAAAGGGGGGGAGTGCCATAGGTGAGGAAGTCGGGACATCCGAGGCTGTCCCAATGACAAGGGAGATGGAAAATGTAGTGATGTTGGCTAGGAGGAAAGAACTCTTCGTGGATCATGATGAAAACAAGCCGATGTTACTCTTGGCCCATTGTTTTAATACTAACCCCACTAATTCTTCCATTTCCCCTTTGATTTCTTGTGTGTTGCAGGAGTATGAAGATGTATTTCCTCAAGAACTTCCGCAAGGATTGCCCCCACTTCGGGGAATTGAGCACCAAATTGACTTGGTACCGGGTTCACAACTTCCTAACAAACCGGCCTATAGGAGCAATCCCATGGACACTAAGGAGCTTGAAAGACAAGTTGAGGAGCTTCTCAACAAGGGATACATCAAGGAAAGCATGAGTCCGTGTGCTGTTCCGGTGCTTTTGGTACCAAAGAAGGACGGAACTTGGCGTATGTGCGTCGATTGTAGAGCCATCAACAAAATCACTATAAGGTATCGTCATCCAATCCCTAGACTAGATGATATGTTAGATGAACTCCACGGATCTTGTTTGTTTTCTAAAGTGGACCTTAGGAGTGGCTATCACCAAATTCGCATGCAACCCGGTGATGAGTGGAAGACCGCATTCAAGACCAAATTCGGTCTATATGAGTGGCTGGTCATGCCCTTCGGCCTTACCAATGCTCCTAGCACCTTTATGAGGCTAATGAATAATGTAATGAAGCCTTATATTGGAAAATTTGTGGTGGTTTACTTTGATGATGTGTTGGTATATAGTAAATCTATTGATGATCATGTAATGCATTTGAGATGTGTGTTTGATGTGCTCCGAAAGGAGAAGCTGTATGCCAACATGGAGAAGTGTTCTTTTGGTGTTGATAAGGTTATATTCTTGGGTTTTGTCGTGAGCTCAAGGGGCGTGGAAGTGGACGATTCCAAGATAGACTCTATTCGAAGTTGGCCGACCCCTAAAACTATTGGAGAAATCCGAAGTTTCCACGGGTTGGCAAGCTTCTATAGGAGGTTTGTCAAAGGATTTAGCTCCATAGCAGCCCCCTTAACCGAGGTAATTAGAAAAGACGGACCCTTTAAATGGGGTGATGGGCAAGCTAGGGCTTTTGAGGCCTTGAAAGCTACGCTCATCTCGGCGCCTTTATTGCAATTGCCCGATTTTGATAAGATGTTTGAAGTAGAGTGTGATGCTAGTAAGGTTGGCATCGGGGCTGTTTTGATGCAAGAAGGTAAGCCCGTTGCTTATTTCAGTGAAAAACTCAAAGAGGCAACTCTTAATTACTCAACTTATGATTTGGAGTTGTACGCCCTTGTTAGAGCTTTGGGAAATTGGCAACATTATTTGTGGCCTAAGGAGTTTGTGATACGAACGGATCATGAGTTGTTGAAATACCTTAAGAGCCAAGACAAGTTGAATAGGCGTCATGCTAAGTGGATTGAGTTCATCGAGACTTTCCCTTATGTAATTCATTACAAAAGGGGAAAGGAAAATGTTGTTGCCGATGCCTTGTCTAGGAAGCATGTGCTTGTTGCTACCTTGTCTTCGAAATTGATGGGTTTTGAGAGCTTGCGGTTGTTGTATCCCGAGGATCCTACCTTCGCTCCTATCTTTAGGGAATGCGAAGAGTGGGGAAGGGACCGTTGGCTTAAAGAGAATGACCATTCCTCCTACTCTCGGTTCGATGGGTATTTGTTCAAAGGGAGGCGGTTGTGTGTTCCTTCTAGTTCTTGGAGGGAATTATTTGTGAGGGAGGCCCATGACGGAGGCCTCATGGGGCACTTTGGGGTAGACAAGACCCTCGGAATCTTAGAGGAGAACTTCTATTGGCCAAAAATGCGCAAAGACGTCACTAAAATTTGTAGTCAATGCGTGATACAAGAAAAACAAGGGAACACAAGAAAAGGCTCAAAACAGTCCACAAATCAAGAGGAATCCGAGGACCCCTTTTAGAGCTAGTTTCGGCCAACAACAACAACACAAGTATCACGAGTTGACAAGGTGTTTTAACACCAAAACAGCAACAATACAACAAGAACAAGATGAACACAATGAACACAAGATTCGGATTCAACAAGAACAAACGATTACAAGATACAAACACTAACACAATTGCAAGAAAGGTAAAGATAGATAGTGAGACATAGATTATTACAAAGATTAGGAACTAAAGAGTATATCAAACTCAAAAACCCCTAATGAATGTAACAACAACACCACACTCTTACGGTGACCACCAAGGGAATGAACTCGCCTCAAGATCTACCATTTCCAAGCAAGGATCAATATTGGCTTTTCCAAGCCCTATGCTAAAGATGACTTTTCCAAGTCCTACCACTAAGTGTGTACACTCTCAAAAGAGAGAAGATATTTCCTTTCAATACTTCATCTTTCTAAAATCTGAAAACTAATGAAAATAAGACTAAGGGGGCCTATTTATAGTGTATTACAAAGAAGACAAAAGACCACTTTGCCCTTAATGAGAGGGGCGGCCATGGTGTGTAAATACACCATGTGTAATGTCCAAAATACCCTTAATTAGGGTCCAAAACCGTGAGTCCTCAACCTTAAATTCTCCAAGCAATCTTCCACACGCGAGATTGCTTTAAGTAGCACTCAAAACGGGTCCTCCATGCATGTTCTTGTTTTCCCGAGGTGACCAAGTCTTGAGTCTCTATGTGTTGGCCTCCAAAAATGTCATCAAAAGATAAGATGGCCATTTGTCCCGTATCATCCTCCCCTTCTTGAAAAGGATTCGACCTCGAATCCAAACCTTACAAAATCGAAGAGAGGACAAACAAATACAAATTCCTCATGGCATGAGGGTTAGGGTTAGCATTACAAATCATCTCAACATGCCAAGGTTGCACATATTTGCAATATAACCAAGAATCCTTTGAAATGAATATTAAAAACTCAATAAAAGATGTGCAAAGGATTTGGTTATAGGATACATCAAAAGTAACACTTTGCTTGTCATGTTGACCAAGCAACAAGTTTGGTGCACCAACATCACCATTTCTAAATTTGGCACCGGGGTCAAATGGGAAAAGTGGCCATAGACACGGGTCTCGACAACACTTCCCTTTCCCGTGGTCTACACCTGAACTAAATGACATACTCTCTACAATAACATACATATCATCCAAATCAAATAGAGAGTAGAGAAAGGTATCACTCAAATCGACTTCTACTAAGGTGCTCTCATGTGTGTACTCACTACTAGTTTCCCAATAATCACTATGAGTACTCTCAACAAAGAAATCACACAAAGTAGAAGAAGGAGTAGCTTCCGCAACTACACATTCCTTACCCTTAAGAGTACTCTCATCTTCCAAGAAGAGATTTCCCTCTTTAGGAGGAATGTTGTCACACCATAGTGGGTTAGCATATAGGCTATAGCTTCCAAGGCAAGCTATACCGTCATTTTCACCACTAGGTTCATTAGAAGTGTTTAAATCATCTTCAAACAAGACATTACACCTAAAGAGAGTGTGATCTACCTCACGGACAGATTTGGAATAAGCAAGTTCCTCACTCTCTAAATGATCAATATCAAGTTTCAAGGATGTTTCAAACACAATATTACCCCAAGAAGAGCTCTCGGGTTCATTCTCACTTTGTTGACCAACATTTTCAAATATTTCACTCACTTGAGTCCTATTAAGCACATCACACACATCCTCAAGTGGTGGACAGTTTTTACGAACAAGTTGATCAACACCCATTACACAAGACGAGGTACTTCCATTCAACATATAGGCTTCAACACTAGGTGGACATAAATTGATCTCACAAGAGGAGTCAATTTCGTCATCAATAGGATCAACTAGTGTATCCACACTCACAATATGTACATCATCAATAAGAGGCAAGGAATCATTAGACTCATAAATAAGTAAGCTACTACTCACACTCAATGGACTACTAGTCATACAATTATCATTCACATGCATTAAGGTGTAAGAGTTAGCTATTTTACCTTGAAGATCTTGAGTGGACTCTTTCTTGCCGTGAGGTGAAGGTCCTCCATAACCTTGGGCAGCAACTTCCTTTTGACATTGGTCGCATTCGCTTGCCATGTTGGTACCTACACAAATGTCCATAAAAATAGAAGGACAACCAAAGTTAGCACGGTTTGGTGGTAATCCCCTCACTTCGCTCAACACAATCTCTCCTTTTTCCACTCTCGGATTACCACCTTTCACTCCCTTACTCCTCTCAATCTTTTGTCTCTCATAATAATTTGAATTGGAGTAGGTAGGAACTTCTTTTTGCGGCCCGGGCAGAATGTACGTCTCGAGGCAATTTCCCCATCGGTCTCTTACAATATTAGGCCAATTTTGCATATTTGGAACTTTATGTTGTGCAAACCAATCGGCGCCCAAGCTCACATGACCATAGGTTATGGGAAAAACATCACACCACACTTCCTCATGGTAATTAAATTGGGAGAAGACAACTTTTACCCTCTCGGTAACCTTGAACTCGCCCAAGTAGTATGGAACAAGTAAAGGCTCTCGCAATAACCCCAAGTAATCAACCATGGACGGAAGAATGTAGTTTCCATAGTACCTATCATTCAACACCATAAGGCAGCCCGGTATCCCACAAATAGTCACCTTTCCGGAGTGTACACTCCTTCTTGGATCTACATTGTAAGGCATACGAGTACCCCTTAGTTTTGGAGATGCATATCCTCTTCTTCTCATTGGACAACCTCCACTAGAGCTAGTATAACCATTCACACTATATCGACTTTGATAAGAAGTACTACAAGGTGGAGAATATGGATCTTCATACTCCTCACGTGTACCCTCATCATAGCTCTCATAGGCTTTGCAAACAAAAGGGTTATACCTAACACCAAATCTAGGTTCGGAGTAAGAAGTGTAAGACTCCTCACATGCCCCAACATCATCATAAGATCCCTCACGAGGTCCTACATCATCTCCAAAGTTACCATAAGCACTAGGCACTTCATTCACCTCATTTTCTCCCTTAAAACAGTAACTTTCAAATCTGCCCAAGTCTCGATCATGGCTATTTTCATAGCCTCCGCAATCTCCCTCAACTTCGTAGCCATAAAACCCTTCACTACAATCATAGTCTCCCATGTTGTAGTCACAATAATCCCCGGCTATCGAAGACATGTTCCCCTTATATCACCCTTTAAACCTACAAAATGAACAAACAAGATTAGTAGTAAAGCTCCTCACCAACACTCGTATACACTCACCTTTGTGATTCTCACAATTGGAGCGGCGAATATTGAAAGTTGCTTATACTCCGGTAGTCAATAGGATGTCAATTCTACTTGGCGGCCGGAATAGATTCTTGTTTGATCGACTCAAGACACAAAAATAAAATTCACTTACGAACTTGAGACAAAGAAGTTACTACGAGTTAAAAATGAGAAAAGCACACAAACAACGAAGACACGAAGAAACGGATTCAATAATTAATCTACAACTAAGTAGGTGATTACTAGTTGTTAATTAATTCTAGAATCAAGACATGAAACTAATGAAACAATAAGATGAAACTAAGAATCTAAAATTTTTGAGCTCGGAAATATTGCGTGAACAGTAGCAGTGATGACATGGCAGTCACGTATTGGTTTTGGCCCCACACAACTTTTGTTGTCCAATTTCAAGTCTTGGTCAATTTTTCAATTTGGACTTTGGTGGAATTTGTTTAAGGAGGGAAATTCAAACAAGTCTTGGAGCCCTTTTCAATTTCAAGTTTTCAAGACTTGACTTTATTGTACTTCTCCTTAAAACATGGATCCGTAAATCATGGAAAAGTGTTGGAAAGTGGTTGAGACTTGATTGATAGGTCTTTGTTGGTTGTAGTGTCTTTCAAGACTAACAAATAATACACCTTTTCCCTTCAACTTTTTGGATTTAGCATTCACTTTATCTTCAACAATATATGAAGATGGTGATGAGCATCAAGAACAACAACAACAACAACAAGAACTACAACAATAATCTTCAAGAACACCAACAATTTTTCACACGGCCAACTCCAATCCACAATAACAATATCTCCAACACTTGGCCAAGACAACTACAACTTCAACAAAATGGTTTTCAATCCACCGATTAACAACAATATCACGTGGCCAAGCTTATAACAACAACAAGATGAAAGCCACAAGGCCAAAACAGTCCACCACAACAATGTTCAACAACAAATCGGCCAAGTCCAAGTTCACGTATACAACACCAACAATGTAAGCTCAAACTTAGATTTAGACTAAAAAGTGTTAGAGATGAAGAAAACTAACACTAGAAACAACAAAACAAGTAAAAATCTCGGCCAAGACACAACAATAACACAATTTCGGCCAAGAACACAAAATGGACAGATTTGCTTCTTTTTGATTTTTCAGTTTTTAACACCTTTTTTTTTTTTGAATTTTCTAACAAGCAAGCCCAAGATTGATCTTGTAGGAACAAGATCAAGCCATGCTTTGATACCAAATGATACAAGAAAAACAAGGGAACACAAGAAAAGGCTCAAAACAGTCCACAAATCAAGAGGAATCCGAGGACCCCTTTTAGAGCTAGTTTCGGCCAACAACAACAACACAAGTATCACGAGTTGACAAGGTGTTTTAACACCAAAACAGCAACAATACAACAAGAACAAGATGAACACAATGAACACAAGATTCGGATTCAACAAGAACAAACGATTACAAGATACAAACACTAACACAATTGCAAGAAAGGTAAAGATAGATAGTGAGACATAGATTATTACAAAGATTAGGAACTAAAGAGTATATCAAACTCAAAAACCCCTAATGAATGTAACAACAACACCACACTCTTACGGTGACCACCAAGGGAATGAACTCGCCTCAAGATCTACCGTTTCCAAGCAAGGATCAATATTGGCTTTTCCAAGCCCTATGCTAAAAATGACTTTTCCAAGTCCTACCACTAAGTGTGTACACTCTCAAAAGAGAGAAGATATTTCCTTTCAATACTTCATCTTTCTAAAATCTGAAAACTAATGAAAATAAGACTAAGGGGGCCTATTTATAGTGTATTACAAAGAAGACAAAAGACCACTTTGCCCTTAATGAGAGGGGCGGCCATGGTGTGTAAATACACCATGTGTAATGTCCAAAATACCCTTAATTAGGGTCCAAAACCGTGAGTCCTCAACCTTAAATTCTCCAAGCAATCTTCCACACGCGAGATTGCTTTAAGTAGCACTCAAAACGGGTCCTCCATGCATGTTCTTGTTTTCCCGAGGTGACCAAGTCTTGAGTCTCTATGTGTTGGCCTCCAAAAATGTCATCAAAAGATAAGATGGCCATTTGTCCCGTATCAATGCGTGGCCTGCCGGAGTGCGAAATCTCGTCTCCTACCTCAAGGATTGTACACCCCACTCCCTACTCCCCTTAGACCTTGGTTGGACATTTCGATGGATTTTGTTTTGGGGCTGCCAAGGACTAGAAAGGGCCGAGATAGCATTTTTGTTATTGTTGATAGATTCTCTAAAATGGCTCATTTTATTCCATGTGCTAAAACCGAGGATGCTCGTAGTGTAGCTTCATTATTTGTTGAACATGTTGTAAAGCTTCACGGGGTACCGAGGACTATTGTGAGCGATAGGGACTCCAAGTTCCTAAGTCTCTTTTGGAAGTCCATGTGGGGTAGGCTTGGAACGAAGTTACTTTTCTCCACGTCTTGCCACCCACAAACCGATGGCCAAACGGAGGTAGTAAATAGAACCTTAGGGTCTATGCTACGTTCTATGGTTAAAGGTAAACTGACTTCATGGGAAGATCACCTACCCTTGGTGGAGTTTGCATACAACCGGGTAATACATTCGAGCACGGGAATGACTCCCTTTGAATGTGTTTACGGCCTAAATCCCCTTACCCCTTTAGATCTCACTCCTTTGTCTAGTGATCTCATGACCAGCTTAGATGGAAATAAAAGAGCCGAGGCAATGAAGAAAATGCATGAGACGGTGCGGCTCAAGCTTGAAAAGAAGAACCAAGAGGTTGCAAAAAGGGTAAACAAAGGGAGAAGAAGGCTTGTACTTGAACCCGGAGATTGGGTGTGGGTGCATCTTCGAAAGGATCGGTTTCCAGCTCAAAGGAAGTCCAAATTGCTGCCAAGGGGTGATGGTCCTTTCCAAGTACTTGAGAGAATCAATGACAACGCCTACAAGATTGACCTTCCACCCGAATATCAAGTGCACAACACTTTCAACGTTGGTGATCTCTCCCTCGTTGATGCGGTTGAAGATGACCAAATGCTGAATTTGAGGTCAAATTCCTCTCAAGATGGAGAGGATGATACGGTTGGGGAAGCCTCCACACGTACACGGCCTTTCACACGAAGCCAAGCTCGGGAATTACAAAAACTCCAAGCTTTATTCATGCAAGTGGCCGTGTGTGAGTTGGTGATTGAACCAACCAAGGACCTAAACGTTTTTATGTGTGAAGAGGGGTCCTAATGTGTAATAAACTACTCTTCAAGGTTGGCACAAGAAGCAAGGGCGGATGGGTCATTTTACCCTTTTTGCTTGTAGTATAAATAGAACATGTTAGAGAGTTAGACTTCACTTTTTGAATGCTGAAATTTGTAACCTAAAATACTAAACATTTCTCTCTCTCTTCCACACTTGGAAGCCGCCACTATTTCCTCACAAGTAGAGGGATACTTGTGTTGTCTCTTTGGCTAGAAACAAGGGTTTTGAGGTCTTTGAGTGCCTCTTGGTCCTCGTAAGAACTTGGTGTTTATATTCATTAGACTTAGGGTCCTCTCTTGATGTTAGGGTTCTTAGTTTCTTGAATGTTATATGTCAAGTTATCTATCTTTCTTTATCTTGTTGTTGTTGTTGATTTTGTTATCTTGAAGTCTAGTGAAGCCGTGTGGGGCTCTTTTCGATTCACTAGCATTGTTATCTATCTTGTTGTTCTTGTGTTGTTGGGCTGAAAAACTGAATGTTAAACTTGTTGTTCTTGGTGTTGTTGGACTGAAATCCGAGTCTACTTGATGTTCTTGTTGTTGTTGGTTCGATTTTGTATCAGGTTGCAAAAAGGGTAAACAAAGGGAGAAGAAGGCTTGTGCTTGAACCCGGAGATTGGGTGTGGGTGCATCTTCAAAAGGATCGGTTTCCAGCTCAAAGGAAGTCCAAATTGCTGCCAAGGGGTGATGGTCCTTTCCAAGTACTTGAGAGAATCAATGACAACGCCTACAAGATTGACCTTCCACCCGAATATCAAGTGCACAACACTTTCAACGTTGGTGATCTCTCCCTCGTGGATGCGGTTGAAGATGACCAAATGCTGAATTTGAGGTCAAATTCCTCTCAAGATGGAGAGGATGATACGGTTGGGGCAGCCTCCACAGGTACACGGCCTTTCACACGAAGCCAAGCTCGGGAATTACAAGAACTCCAAGCTTTGTTCATGCAAATGGCCGTGTGTGAGTTGGTGATTGAACCAACCAAGGACCTAAACGTTTTTATGTGTGAAGAGAGGTCTTAATGTGTAATAAACTACTCTTCAAGGTTGGCACAAGAAGCAAGGGCGGATGGGTCATTTTACCCCTTTTGTTTGTAGTATAAATAGAACATGTTGGAGAGTTATTCCTTAGTTTTTGAATGCTGATTTTGTAACCTAAAAACACTAAACATTTCTCTCTCTCTTCCACTCTTAGAAGCCGCCCCTATTATCTCACAAGTAGAGGGATACTTGTGTTGTCTCTTTGGCTAGAAACAAGGGTTTTGAGGTCGTTGAGTGCCTCTTGGTCCTCGTAAGAACTTGGTGTTTATATTCATTAGACTTAGGGTCCTCTCTTGATGTAGGGTTCTTAGTTTCTTGAATGTTATATGTCAAGTTATCTATCTTTCCTTATCTTGTTGTTGTTGTTGATTTTGTTATCTTAAAGTCTAGTGAAGCCGTGTGGGGCTCTTTTCGATTCACTAGCATTGGTATCTATCTTGTTGTTCTTGTGTTGTTGGACTGAAAAACCAAAACTTAATCTTGTTGTTCTTGTGTTGTTGGACGGAAATCCGAGCCTACTTGAAGCTCTTGGTGTTGTTGGTTTGATTTCGTATCATTAGTCATCCCTTGTCTTTCTATAGATGGCTCCATAGCTTTACGACTTAACGCATCTGCCACCATGTTTGCTTTTCTCGGATGATATAAGATATCAACATCATAGTCTTTTAATAATTCAAGCCATCTTCGCTGCCTCAAATTCAAGTCCTTCTGATTAAAGATATACTGTAAACTCTTGTGGTCAGTGTCTATGTCAACATGAATCTCGTACAGGTAGTGACGCCATATCTTTAAGGTAAATATAACCGCTGCTAGCTCCAGATCATGTGTTGGATAATTTTTCTTATGTGGCTGCAATTGTATCGAGGCATATGTTATGACTTTACCATGCTGCATCAATACACACCCTAAGCTAATTCTTGAAGCATCACAATACACTGCATACCCCTCTGTGCCTTCTGGAAGCACCAATATGGGTGTAGAAGTTAACTTATTCTTCAGATCTTGGAAACTTCCTTCGCATGCATCATTCCATTGGAACTTGGATGCTTTGTGTGTTAGCTTTGTTAAAGGTGCAGAAATTGAAGAAAATCCTTCAACAAACCTTTTTTATAATAACCTGCCAACCCAAGGAAACTACGAACCTCTGTAGGCGTTATAGGTCTTGGCCAGTTCTTTACGGTTTCTATCTTTTGAGTATCAACCTTTATTCCTTCATCAGATACAATATGACCTAACAATGCCACAGATTTTAACCAAAACTCACATTTAGAGAACTTTGCAAATAGCTTACGATCACGAAGAATCTGCAACACCTGTCGTAAGTGATTGGCATGGTCCTCATTTGATCTCAAATAAACCAGAATATCATCTCTAAAATCTATCACAAACACATCCAAGAATGGCTTTAACCCCCTATTCATCAAATCCATAAAAGCTGCAGGTGCATTAGTTAGCCCAAAGGACATGAATAAGAACTCGTAATGACCGTACCGTGTTTGAAAAGCTGTCTTGGGTATGTCATTCTCTTTGACCCTCATTTGGTGGTAACCAGACCTTAAATCAATCTTCGAAAACCACTTGGCGCCTTGCAACTGATCAAATAAGTCATCAATTCTCGGAAGGGTATATTTGTTCTTAATAGTCACCTTTTTCAGTTGTCTATAGTCAATACACATTCTTAACGAGCTATCCTTCTTACGCACAAATAACACTGGTGCGCCCCAAGGGGACACACTAGGCCTTATGAATCCTTTTTCTAGCAAGTCTTTCAATTGCTCTTTCAACTCCCGTAATTCTGCCGGGGCCATTCTATACGGAGGAATTGAGATTGGTTGAGTACCTGGAATCACATCGATACCAAACTCCACTTCTCGTTCTGGAGGCAAACCCGAAAGATCTTCAGGAAATACATCGGGAAATTCACTTACCACTGGAATAGTTTGAAGAGTTGGTGTCTCCGCATTTGTATCCTTCACTCTAACCAGATGACATATGTAACCCTTGGAAATCATCTTTTTCGCCTTAAAATAAGAAATAAATTTACCTCTTGGCGCACCAATATTACCTCTCCATTCTAGGAATACCTTTCTTGGGAAATGGAAACACCCCCTCTTAGTTCGGCAATCTACTGTGGCATAACAAGAAGCCAACCAATCCAAACCCATTATAGCATCAAAATCTACCATTTCTAACTCAACCAGGTCAGCCATTGTATAGCGACCGCAAATAGTTATTATATAATTTCGATACACTCTTTTAGCTATAACAGATTCACCAATCGATGTAGATACTTCAAATGGTTTAACTAGCAGTTCTGGTGTTCTTTTGAACTTTTCAGCAACCAATGGAGTGACATACGATATTGTAGAACCCGGATCAACTAATGCATATACATCATGTGAAAAGATGGACAATGTACCTGTAACTACATCTGGAGAAGCCTCTGAATTTCGTTGATCTGCTAAAGCGTATGTACGATTTTGAACTCTACTAGAGCTAGTTGTTCCTTTAGCACCTCTACCATGACCCATAGGTTGGACACCCCTACCTGAATAAGGCACCAATGATGATGATGCAACGGCTGATCCAGTAGGTCGTGCCATACCACCTATATGCCCCTTTGAGGGTATTCTCTCATCATATCTCCTGACATACCACACCAAAAGCAAGCATTTGTTCCGAACCGACATGCACCTAAATGAAGCTTTCCACATTGTCTACATGGCTGTCGAGGAGGCCTTAATTGGCTCATAATCCCTTGCTCTTGATACCCTGTTGTTCGCGAACTCAGACTCTCATTTCTTTGACCAAACTGGTTACCTTTAGACCCTTAAAATTGTGATGGAGCACTAGCTGCAGAATAAGAAGATAATGGCCTAGGTGTTCTATTAGAAAACCGAGGCCTAAACTCTCATTGGGATGCCATAAACTGCCCCATAGATCTAGACCTCTTGGAATACCCTCTTTTTAACTCTTGTGTTCTTCTTCTTTGCCTCTGATCCTCCATTTTTTGTGCGAATACTTGTATCCTTGCTATGTCCATGTCTTTGTTCAAAGCAGCAATGGTACAATCTCTAACCAGATATGGATCCAATCTATCCATATATCGATGAACTCTATAATCCATTGTAGCTACAACATTAGGAGCATAACTAGCCAAAGAGTTAAATCGAAGTCTGTACTCCCTCACACTCATATTTCCTTGGCGAAGATTCAGGAACTGATCTACACGGGCTTCTCGAATCTCATATGGAAGGTAATGATCAAGAAATAACTCTTTGAACTCTTTCCAAGTAGTTGGAGGTGCATCGATACCCCTAGATCGTTTCCAGTCTCCATACCACAATATAGCCTCCCCTTGATATGCTGCTAGCTCAACTGTCTCTTTACCCGACACATGCATAACATCTAGAGCCCTTTGGATTTGATCAATAAAGTCCTGTGGGTCTTCATTAAGATCTGATCTGGTGAACGTGGGAGGATCCAATTTGAGAAAATCATGTGTTCATAGGCTAGCTGCCCTATCTACACCACTAGAACCTATAGTTGGATTGGATTGTCCTTGAGCTTGTCCAAAAACTATACGAGCCAACAATTGTACTGCACTCTTTAGATCTTGATCTGCAGCATTGGTAGGTAGTTCTGAGGATGCGATTCTTCTCCTTCTTAGCTTTTTTGGAGATGGAGGGGTAGGAGAAGTTTGGGACACAAACTCAGCTTGAGCCTCACTTTGATTAGCTCGTCTAGGTGGTGATTTGCTGGTCCCCTCCCCGTCAGCCTCGTCTATCCGCATACCTATATTCTTACTCCTTCTTGTAACCGGCATCTTTACTATAATAAGAGGAAAAAAATAGGTTCAATGGTTAAATATGACATAACCTACAACGTAGGCTCTATTGCACGATCTAAGATATGAAGAAAAAGAGACAACCCCTAACTGTCACATAGCCTCCTATTTATAGATGTGGTGCACAACACGCCCATAAACAGGACTCTATATAGACACGGCTTTGTAGACACCCTAGGACGACCGTTCTGATACCACTTTTGTCACGCCTCAAATCCTTTTGGGGCGGACAGGCACCCATAACCGTAAAAGCCTGAGAGAACCAATTCATAACCTTGTACTTCCCATACATGTAACTGTAACAACCAAATGTTCTGACAACATGATATTATGTATCGATGAAAATAACTACACATGCACACCCAAACTGATATGTACAACACTTGGCCGATGGGGCCACCATGTCTAAAATCAGGACACTACCATAACTTTACATTAGTCTACAAAGCCTCTAAGATATACATAAACTTAGTTAGGGTCGGGACAAACCCCCTCCCTACTCTTGACTTACTGTACAATACCAAAATATATGGGACAGACTTGAAAAGCCCCGAATCAACCTGGAGCTCACCAATAGTCCCTGAAAAGCCTGCGCTCCTACTAGTGAGTTGTATGGAGCTAAAGTGCCTCTGCCTGCAGAATGAAATGCAGGTCCCCCATGAGGGACGTCAGTACAAAAATATGTACTGAATATGTAAGACAGAAGGTAACAACACACTTGATACAGAAGCTCAATAGAAATCTGATACAAGTGTATAAGTAGTTCTAGTAGACCACCTTTATAAATACTTGTGGGACAATATACATTACATTCTTTCTTCATTTTACCTTCTTACTTCATAAACTTTGTAATCCATATTAGCAAATGACCAGCTGATCAGTGGTAAATAGATAATTTAGGATCGGCCCATGCTAGGCTTACGCCCCTGAGCTGCCACCTATATAAAGATTGGGATCGTCCCATGCTAGGCTTATGCCCCTGAGCTGCCACCCACAAATAAAGGTATCGAGATCGGCCCATGCTAGGCAAATGCCCCTGAGCTGCCACTCGTCATTTTACAGATTTGTATTACTTAGTTTATTTAGCCTTTGAGATTGTTACTTTGGTGGTCATCACATTATGGTACCTTGAACCAATAATATGCTAATAAGAGACATATAAATGGATACTTAATGCAACAACAATAAGGTAGGGAGCTGTTGGCACACAAAATGAAGTGTTTAGAAGCTGAAAATACACATGGGTCTTATTTGAGTAAGTGGGGAGCTTCTGAAATTTTCTAGTGAAGATAGACGCGCAGATTTAATAATAAGCACGAATTGAGGTGTTCTAATGCGTTAGATAGTGGGAACAAGGTCATTGGATACATGGAGTGTAATGTGCTATCATTATGTATCACTTTGCTATTGGATAACCTCGGAAACTTGCTTGATGGAACAATTGTATGATTTCATGCCAAAGAGTGTAAAATAGAGTATGCCTTACATACCTTGTTATTTGACTCCGAAACTAACCCGACTTGACTTCCCGCCTTTTAGATTTCTTATCTACAATAGAATATATGGTAAACTAGTATCAACAACCAACCAACACATTTAGGCTACTTAACTTCATCAAAACAGTAACCGGGCAGTAAACATGTAATCTGTCAATCAAGGATGTTATTTTACCCCCTTTTCTCCTCCAATTTCACCCACATACCATACATGTCCTTATAAGATCACCGAAACTATCTCAGCTTCATTACACCCTCCAAACAACTCACAAAACACATTGGGCAGTAAATAAGGGAAATAATTAGTTCGGTGGTGTACCACCACACCTTTCTTCTATATTTCATTACAAACTAATCACACCCTTCTCCAATATCAACATGGCAGCCAATAACATGAACATACAAAACACTCCACAAAATAGTCCCAAATCACTCTTATTGTAGCAACCCATTATCGAACTCATCATCTCTTGAGTTCTCTATAACAACACATCCATAACTCTCTTTCAAATTCATATACAAGGAGAACCAAAATGGAGCAGTCACCTTACCTCAATTCTGCAACTTATTCCATTAATTGAACTCTTCAAGAACTTGAACTTTCCTTCACACTTTAAACCAAAGAAGAAAAGAGAAGTTCTTTAATATCAAAGAAAAGTGAGCAGATTGCTTATTCTATATTCTGCCAAATATTTATAATTAAGCACTTCTAACATATTCTCCTAATCTTCTATGAGATAATTAAACAAAAACTAAAGTGTTTTCACTTACCTTTTGCTGCAAAAGTTAGGGTTTCTCCAAGAACCTAGAAAGGAAAATAGGGTTGCTCCTTGCTTTTTAAAAGAGAGTAGAGAGAGTTTGTGAAATGTAACCCTTCTTTATGACTTAATAATGAGGGAAATGGCCAGCAACTTCTTCTTATAAAGCCTCTATTTTTTTGGCCATCCACTTAGCTGATTTTGGACCACAAATTTAATCAAATTGCCCCAAGTAGGTGATGCACCAACTTAATGATACAAGATCAAACCAACAACACCAAGAGCTACAAGTAGGTTCGGATTTCAGTCCAACAACACAAGAATAACAAGTTCCATTTTCAGTTTTCAGCACACAACAAGAGAGCAAATAGATGAACAAGAATGCTAGTGAATCGAAAGTAGCCCCACACGGCTTCACTAGTCTTTAAAGATAACAAAATTAACAACAACAACAACAACAAGATAAAGAAAAGATAGATAACTTGACATATAACATTCAAGATACTAAGAACCCTAACATCAAGAGAGGACCCTAAGTCTAGAGAATGTAAACACCAAGTTCTTACAAGGACCAAGAGGCACTCAAAGACCCCAAAACCCTTGTTTCTAGCCAAAGATACAACACAAGTATTCCTCTACTTGTGAGATGTTGGAGGCGGCTCCAAGAGTGGAAGAGAGAGAGAAATTGTTGTGATATTTTAGGTTACAAAATCAGATTTCAAAAACTATCTAATAACTCTCTCACATCTTCTATTTATACTACAAAAGGAAAGGGGTAAAATGACTCATCCGCCCTTGCTTCTTGTGCCAACCTTGGAGAGTAGTTTACTACACATTAGGACCCCTCTTCACACATAAAAACGTTTAAGTCCTTGGTTGGTTCAATCACCAACTCACACACGGCCATTTGCATGAACAAGGCTTGGAGTTTTTGTAATTCCCGAGCTTGGCTTCGTGTGAAAGGCCGTGTGGCTGTCCTAACCGTATCATCCTCTCCATCTTGAGAGGAATTTGGCCTCAAATTCAGCATTTGGTCATCTTCAACCGCATCCACGAGGGAGAGATCACCAACGTTGAAAGTGTTGTGCACTTGATATTCCGGTGGAAGGTCAATCTTGTAGGCGTTGTCATTGATCCTCTCAAGTACTTGGAAAGGACCATCACCCCTTGGCAGCAATTTGGACTTCCTATGAGCTGGAAACCGGTCTTTTCGAAGATGCACCCACACCCAATCTCCGGGTTCAAGCACAAGCCTTCTTCTCCCTTTGTTTGCCCTTTTGGCAATCTCTTGATTCTTCTTTTCAAGCTTGATCCGCACCGTCTCATGCATTTTCTTCATTGCCTCGGCTCTTTTGCTTCCATCTAAGCTGGTCATGAGATCACTAGACAAAGGAGTGAGATCTAAAGGGGTAAGGGGATTCAGGCCGTAAACACATTCAAAGGGAGTCATTCCCGTGCTCGAATGTATTACCCGGTTGTAGGCAAATTCCACTAAGGGTAGGTGATCTTCCCATGAAGTCAGTTTACCTTTAACCATAGAACGTAGCATAGACCCTAAGGTTCTATTTACTACCTCCGTTTGGCCATCGGTTTGTGGGTGGCAAGACGTGGAGAAAAGTAACTTCGTTCCAAGCCTACCCCACATGGACTTCCAAAAGAGACTTAGGAACTTGGAGTCCCTATCGCTCACAATAGTCCTCGGTACCCCGTGAAGCTTGACAACATGTTCAACAAATAATGAAGCTACACTACTAGCATCCTCGGTTTTAGTACATGGAATAAAATGAGCCATTTTAGAGAATCTATCAACAATAACAAAAATGCTATCTCGGCCCTTTCTAGTCCTTGGCAGCCCCAAAACAAAATCCATCGAGATGTCCAACCAAGGCCTAAGGGGAGTAGGGAGTGGGGTGTATAATCCTTGGGGTAAGAGACGAGATTTCGCACTCCGGCAGGCCACGCATTGACTACAAATTTTAGTGACGTCTTTGCGCATTTTGGGCCAATAGAAGTTCTCCTCTAAGATTCCGAGGGTCTTGTCTATCCCAAAGTGACCCATGAGGCCTCCGTCATGGGCCTCCCTTACAAATAATTCCCTCCAAGAACTAGAAGGAACACACAACCTCCTCCCTTTGAACAAATACCCATCGAACCGAGAGTAGGAGGAATGGTTATTCTCCTTGAGCCAACGGTCCCTTCCCCACTCTTCGCATTCCCTAAAAATAGGAGCAAAGGTAGGATCCTCGGGATACAACAACCGCAAGCTCTCAAAACCCATCAATTTCGAAGACAAGGTAGCAACAAGCACATGCTTCCTAGACAAGGCATCGGCAACAACATTTTCCTTTCCCCTTTTGTAATGAATTACATAAGGGAAAGTCTCGATGAACTCAATCCACTTAGCATGACGCCTATTCAACTTGTCTTGGCTCTTAAGGTGTTTCAACGACTCATGATCCGTTCGTATCACAAACTCCTTAGGCCACAAATAATGTTGCCAATTTCCCAAAGCTCTAACAAGGGCGTACAACTCCAAATCATAAGTTGAGTAATTAAGAGTTTCCCCTTTGAGCTTTTCACTGAAATAAGCAACGGGCTTACCTTCTTGCATCAAAACAGCCCCGATACCAACTTTACTAGCATCACACTCTATTTCAAACATCTTATCAAAATCGGGCAATTGCAATAAAGGCGCCGAGATGAGCGTAGCTTTCAAGGCCTCAAAAGCCCTAGCTTGCTCATCACCCCATTTAAAGGGTCCGTCCTTTCTAATTACCTCGGTCAAGGGGGCTGCTATGGAACTAAATCCTTTGACAAACCTCCTATAAAAGCTTGCCAACCCGTGGAAACTTCGGATTTCTCCAATAGTTTTAGGGGTCGGCCAACTTCGGATAGAGTCTATCTTGGAATCGTCCACTTCCACACCCCGTGAGCTCACGACAAAACCCAAGAATATAACTTTATCAACACCAAAAGAACACTTCTCCATGTTGGCATACAGCTTCTCCTTTCGGAGCACATCAAACACACATCTCAAATGCATTACATGATCATTAATAGATTTACTATACACCAACACATCATCAAAGTAAACCACCACAAACTTTCCAATATAAGGCTTCATTACATGATTCATTAGCCTCATAAATGTGCTAGGAGCATTGGTAAGGCCGAAGGGCATGACCAGCCACTCATATAGACCGAATTTGGTCTTGAATGCGGTCTTCCACTCATCACCGGGTTGCATGCGAATTTGGTGATAGCCGCTCCTAAGGTCCACTTTAGAAAACAAACAAGATCCGTGGAGCTCATCTAACATATCATCTAGTCTAGGAATTGGATGACGATACCTTATAGTGATTTTGTTGATGGCTCTACAATCGACGCACATGCGCCAAGTTCCGTCCTTCTTTGGTACCAAAAGCACCGGAACAGCACACGGACTCATGCTTTCCTTGATGTATCCCTTGTTGAGGAGCTCCTCAACTTGTCTCTCAAGCTCCTTAGTGTCCATGGGATTGCTCCTATAGGCCGGTTTGTTTGGAAGTTGTGAACCCGGCACCAAATCAATTTGGTGCTCAATTCCCCGAAGTGGGGGCAATCCTTGCGGAAGTTCTTGAGGAAATACATCTTCATACTCCTGCAACGCACAAGAAATCAAAGGGGAAATGGAAGAATTAGTGGGGTTAGTATTAAAACAATGGGCCAACAGTAACATCGGCTTGTTTTCATCATGGTCCACGAAGAGTTCTTTCCTCCTAGCCAACATCACTACGTTTTCCATCTCCTTTGTGATTGGGACAGATTCGGATGGCCCTACTTCCTTACCTACGGCATCCCCCCCCTTTTCTCCTTTCCCGGTTTCCTTTCCCTTTCCTTTTAACTCTCTCATCTTTTGATGCCACTCATGTACTTGGGAGGGTGAAAGAGGGTGAAGTGTGACCTTTCGGCCATCCTTCTCAAGCGTATACCGGTTGGACCTCCCATCGTGTTTAGTAGACCTATCATATTGCCATGGTCTACCTAACAACAAGTGACATGCTTGCATTGGGATCACGTCACAAAGCACTTCATCGTGGTAGTTTCCCACCTTAAACCGAATCACACATTGCCTTGCGACCCTTAATTCACCACAATCGTTCAACCATTGTAGCTTGTAAGGACTAGTGTGTGGTGTAGTTGGCAGCTTCAAGAAATTTACCATAGCTTGGCTTGCAACATTCGTACAACTACCACTATCAATCACCAAGGTGCACACACTCCCCTTTACAAGACACTTAGTATGGAATAGATTTTCCCTTTGACTCGGGTCACCTATCGCCTTACTAATCATGACACGTCTAACCACAAAGTTAGGAACCACACACTCCCCTTCTTGTGGATAGGCATCTTCACTACCATCTAATTCATCATCATTCGGCCCATTTTCAGCTTCCTCTCCATCTTGAGGCTCGGCCTCATCCTCCCCCCTTTCGGAAACCACCTCCTCACCAAGGTAGTACACTTTTCCTTCTCGTAGGATCACGTTGCGCCGGTTCGGACATTCATTGGCCTTATGCCCCCAACCTTGGCACTTGAAGCATTGGAATCCCTTTGGGTTGGGATATTTGTGAGCCTCCGGTTTCGGAGGGAATTTAGGGACTGTTTTGGACTCGTAGTGGACTGTTTTGGACTCGGGCAGCTTCGTAGGGGCGGGTTGGTCCTTGTTTTTGGGCCAACCCGAGGGAGCTTGTACCCTTGCCTTGAAGGATGATCTCTCCTTAAGTTCCCTTTCAATCTCTAGGGCCGCTTGGAATATACCGTCGATGGTTTCAAACCGATGAAGGGTCAAATGAGTGGAAATCTCTTTGTTCAACCCACACTTGAACCGGATGATGTCATGACTGATTTGCTCCCCACGATGATCAAGTTTCAACATGAGTTGTTGGAACTCGTCAAAATAGGCCATCACACTCTTGCCCCCTTGCCGCAAGCCATATAACCTAGCAAGCAACTCATGACGATATCTCTCGGGAAGGTATCGTTGTCTCATCAAATACCTCAACCGAAACCAAGGTGGTGGCTGCCCATCGACTAATTCATTACCAAATCGTTTAACATACTCCCACCAAGTGTTAGCATAGCCCTCGAGGTGAGCTATAGCGTAGCAACTCTTCTTTTCGTCCGAGATGTCATTAACTTGGAAAACTTTGTCACAAGCCGATTCCCAAGTTAAGTAGGCCTCGGGATCACTTTCACCCTTAAAGATGGGTAGGCTCAACTTGATGGTGTTGATGCCTACGTCTCTCTCTTGGTGTCGGTTTCCCCTATCTCCATACCCCCGGTATCTCCTAGGTTCTCCTCGACCCCCTCTTAACTCCTCCTCCCTCATATAAGCATCATCAAAGGCTCCATCTCCTTCATACTCCCCTCTACCGTATCCTTCAAAGTGGGCTGGTCGGCCTTGGCCGTTTTGAGTCGGAGGATTTGGAATTTGCGGTCTTTGGGTTAATGGAGCTTGGAATGGAAGGTTCGGATTTAGTGGAGGTACTTGTCGTCCAAATCCCTCTTGTGGAATTGGAGGGGCTTGGAAATGTAGTGGTCTAGTGGAGTCTCGGTTTGGAGGAAAATAGGTAGTTTGACTTGCGGTATTTAGTGGAGCTTGGGGTGCATTTAGCATTTGGTGGACTGTTTCGGGGGTGATGGTTGCGGAGGAGGTCCTATCATGACCATTGGTAGATACGTGTAGAGGAGTAGAAGGACGAGAGTTCCTTTGACTCTCCACTTGTTCTAATCTCCCACTAATAGTCGACACTTCCCCCTTTATGGCTGCCAAGTCCCCTCTCACGGCCCCAAATTCAGAATTCAACCTTTCAAGTGTCCGGGTAACGGCCTCAAGAGTGACCCTCATAGAATCAAGGGCATTAGTATCCGCATTATGAGACGTAGCTCCTTCCATTGTCAAGATATTATCCGCTTTAGTTCACCACAAGTTCGTGTTCCACAAGTGTTGTATAATTGGCTAGTAACCGTGAAATTTTCAAGGTATGAGTGAGCTCTTATCCGGAATGGATTCTTGTTTGAAGACTCAAAGAATTCTTGCCGGACTAGAATCAAAAATCAGCAACTCATTCAAACGAATAAAAGCACTCAAATAATCGTTGACACGAACAAACGGTTCAAGGAACTAGTTGACAACCTAGTAGGAAGGTACTAGTTTGTTAATTAGTTCTAGGACCAATTAAGGGAAACCAAGGATCAACAATTTGCAACCAAAGAATATCCTAAGTTGAGCTTATAGTGACGTGGCAGCACGCAATGGTTCCACCCGTTCCTCTTATCTTTTTTTTTTGTTTTTGTTTTGTGTTAATATTCACACAACTTGTTATAGTTTGCAAAATGTTTTGGTGGGAAAAATAAAATCTTGTAGTCTTCAACCTTTTCAAACTCAAGAAAGTGGTGTTTGGTTGACCAATCCCACAAAACAAGGCTCCTTGAATTAGGGAAAAGTGATTGACAAGACTAGAGGGTGAGGGGTGCAAGTCTTTCACAACAACTTTATAACTTGTCTTACAACTTGAGCACACAACAAGATGAACAAGATGAACAAGTTCAAAAAAATGAACACCTCAACAAACTTCATCAACTTCTTTAGCACATAACACATAACCACCGATTTTTCTTTTGCTCATCAACAACATACAACCTTCGGCCACTTCAAGTCACTACTCAATGTTCAAGTTTTCAAGCTCAACTTTCGGATCTAGACACCTTAGTGTTGGTGAGAAAGAAACCAACACTAGAAACTCACTAAACAAGCAAAATAACGCCTAGGTCTAGACATGCAACATCATTCTCGGTTTTCAACCTTTAATGGACAGATTTTTCAGAACTTCCCTTTGGTATTGCTTGTTTAGACCGTGAACTAGCCCAAGATGGGTTATGTTGGAACACAACCGGTCTTGCTTTGATACCAAATGATACAAGATCAAACCAACAACACCAAGAGCTACAAGTAGGTTCGGATTTCAGTCCAACAACACAAGAATAACAAGTTCCATTTTCAGTTTTCAGCACACAACAAGAGAGCAAATAGATGAACAAGAATGCTAGTGAATCGAAAGTAGCCCCACACGGCTTCACTAGTCTTTAAAGATAACAAAATTAACAACAACAACAACAACAAGATAAAGAAAAGATAGATAACTTGACATATAACATTCAAGATACTAAGAACCCTAACATCAAGAGAGGACCCTAAGTCTAGAGAATGTAAACACCAAGTTCTTACAAGGACCAAGAGGCACTCAAAGACCCCAAAACCCTTGTTTCTAGCCAAAGATACAACACAAGTATTCCTCTACTTGTGAGATGTTGGAGGCGGCTCCAAGAGTGGAAGAGAGAGAGAAATTGTTGTGATATTTTAGGTTACAAAATCAGATTTCAAAAACTATCTAATAACTCTCTCACATCTTCTATTTATACTACAAAAGGAAAGGGGTAAAATGACTCATCCGCCCTTGCTTCTTGTGCCAACCTTGGAGAGTAGTTTACTACACATTAGGACCCCTCTTCACACATAAAAACGTTTAAGTCCTTGGTTGGTTCAATCACCAACTCACACACGGCCATTTGCATGAACAAGGCTTGGAGTTTTTGTAATTCCCGAGCTTGGCTTCGTGTGAAAGGCCGTGTGGCTGTCCTAACCGTATCACTTAAGGAGTCCAAACAGCTCAAAATGTCAAAGTAGGTGATGCACCTACTTGCTTAATTTCTTAGTTGGGCTCAATTATATTTAGGCCTTGGCAGATTTGAGCTTTGGGCCTTTTCCCCATTTTTCTTCTTCTTTTACTTCATTTTGTCCCAAATAAGTATTATAATAAAGGCCCAAATCTGATTCATGGACTTGGTCCATTAACTTGGATCATATAGCTCAAGTAGGTGACTCGCCTACTAGCTTAATTAAGTCAAGCAAGCACCTCAATATTTCCTTCCATTTCCAGCTCCTAATCACCTTAATATAACTTACAACTTATACGCACTTGGTCACTTTAAACTTTAGATTCAAATACCAGATTACGATCCCAAGTTTAAATGGTCGTATTGACGTTAACTTGGTTGCATCACATTAAACTGTACGGGCAGCCTCTATAATTCCATCTACACCATTAATAATTGCATAACAAATCTCATCTGTTACCTATACCATATGACCATACCAGGTTCCATATAATTAGAATAAGTACAAGCAAGATACGGGATGTTACAGAAATGTTTGATGCTTGGGAGATCGAGGTCACTCTTGTACCGACGTAAGAGATAGGTTTGTGTTGTGTGTAGTATTAAAGGTCCAAGAGTGTAACAAGGCTTGGATTGTTAATATTATTCCCTCATTTGGTCCATCTACCTATCTTTATCTTATTGTACTTTGTAGATTTATAGTGGACTGTTTTTGTGACTTGTTGAATCCGAATTTTGTAACCATTGTGTTCATCTTGTTCATCTTATATTGTAGCTGTTTTGGTGTTGAAAACACACCTCTTTATCTTGTTATTGTGTTGTTGATAGAGAATCCGAGAGTGGTCTTCAAAAGGGTCCTCAAATCCTTAAGATTAGTGGACTGTTTTGGAGTTGTTTTGTGTTCTCTTGTTTTTCCCGTATCACAAGAACACTCTTCTCGGCCAAGATCCAAGCTCAAGAACACTTTTTTTTTTCAACTTTCAAGCCCAAGATTTATCTTGTTAAAACAAAATCAAAGATGGCTTTGATACCAAATGATACGATAAAAACTTGGATCGTATAAAAAATAAGCCAAAAACAGTCCACCAACAAAGGGAAACCCGAGAGCAACACAAACACAATTCTCAGGTCCAACAACAACAAGAAACAAGGTGTAAATGACTAACAACAACAAGGGATAAACAACATTATAATAAGAAGAACAACACTAAGATAACAACAACCAATGTTGCAAGATTACAAGACACAACAAGAACCAACGGGTTCACTAGACAACACAAACTAAGACATGAAATGTAAAGATAGAAAGTGAGACATACACTATTACAAGATTAGGAACCCAAAGATATATTAAATCTAAGGACCCATAGGACTTATAATAGCAACAGCACACCCTTACGAAGACACAAGAGGGATTCCACCGCTCAAGCACCAACGTTTCCAAGCAATACACATTCACAAGTGAATCCACACTTGCTCATGTCCTAGTTTTGACCTAGGGAGGCCCTCTCTCTCAAGAGACGTGTTCTATCATCAACATTCAATAGCTAATGAACTAAAACCCTATCATGTTCTATTTATAGACTTATTACAATAAGAGGTAAAAAGACAAAAGAGCCCTTTAATGAAAAGGGCACAAAATAGGCGCCCATGGAGTATGTCTTGGGGTGGCCTTGAGCACACCAAGGACCTTCTTCATGCGTCAATTCGCACACTCCCTCGGTTGCATTCAAAATACTAAAAAAAAGTCCATCATCATAATTGTGCCCGTATCATAGGAGCACAGCTATTTAGTGACTATTGGTGAGCTCCAGGTTGATTTGGGGCTTTTCGAGTCTGTTCCATATATTTTGGTATTGTGAAGAAGGTTAAGAGTAGTGTGGGGGTTTGTCCCAACCCTAACTAAGTATATGTTTCTTTTAGAGGCTTTGTAGACTAATGTAAAGTTATGTAAAGTATATGTTTATGATATATTGTATATATCAGTTTGTGATTGCATGTGTAATTATTCTCATCGATACATAATATCATGTTTGTCAGAACCTTTGGTTGTCACAGTTACTTGCATAGGAATTTCAAGGTGATGAATTGGTTCTCTCGGGCCTCTACGACTTTGGGTTCCTATCCGCCCCAATAGGATTTGAGGCGTGACACTAAAGCTCAATAATGTTATGACCACCAAAATAACAATCTAAAAGATTAAAGAAGTGATGTAAAGTAAATATACTTATGTGTGAGTGGTACCTCAGGGGCGAGAGCCTAGCATGCAATTTATTAATTTATGGGTGGTATCTCCTAGGGGTGGAAGGAACACCTAGTATGGGTCGATCCCATTATCGGGTGGTATCTCAGGGGTGAAAGGAAAGACACGCACAGGTCGATCTCGATTTGTGTATTGATGAGAAATGTATCCCCGGGGTATAATACCTAGCATGGGTCATCCTCCTTTACCACTGATCAGCTGGTCATATGTATCACATGGCTTAAAATATTATAAAGCAAAGAAGAGTAAAGTAAAGAAAATCATGTAATGTACAGTCTTCCACAAATGTAAGTAAAGGTGGTTCATTCATCCTTATCTATATGTTTATATATATTGACCCCGAGTTTCATTAATTTTTTATTTCACTTATGGTTATCTCATGCCTTACAACATTACTTCATACTGACATCACTCACGGGGGACCAACGTTCTATGTTGCAGGCATAAGTTTTTAGTGAGTAGATCTTCCCAATAGAACACAAGACACTCAGCAGCTGTTAGTGAGCTCCCAAGTTGATTTGGGGCCTTGCTAAGTCTTTATCATATACATTTTTGATGGTTTTACAGTCATGGATTCCATTAGAGGCTTTGTAGACATTGTAAAGCAGTCATATGTATTCATAGGTTCACATGTTATCTGTATCGATTTGGCTAATTGGCTAGTATTGTATCTATAGCTTTTTATCAGTGATTTTATTTGTTTAGTGATTTATTTTCTTATCTAGTTTATTTTTATAGTATGTGTTCCTATAGTTGTTGTCCGACTCATCTAGTATGGGGTGTGACAAACCCAATCCCAAACCTTTCCTAACTGGACCCTACAAAGGACACTACTACATTACCAAATGGACCAAGTACAACAAGAGGGACATGGAATTCAACCCCCACCACCAAATCCGAACCTACAAGTTCCAAATCCAATTGACCAAAGACCAACTCCTCCACATAACCAAATACCTCCACAAAATACTACTTACCAAATGCCAAATCCCATGGATCAAAGACCTTCTCATCCACCACATCCAATACCACAAATTCAAGTACCAAATAATCAAAGACCATACCTACTCCCCAAAGAGCTCAAATCCGAAACCTGATACGGGACAAATGGCCTTCTTATCTTTTGATGACATTTTTGGAGGCTAACACATAGAGACTCAAGACTTGGTCACCTCGAGAAAACAAGAACATGCATGGAGGACCCGTTTTGAGCATAACTTAAAGCAATCTCGCGTGTGGAAGATTGCTTGGAGAATTTAAGGTTGAGGACTCACGGTTTTGGACCTTAATTAAGGGTATTTTGGACATTACACATGGTGTATTTACACACCATGGCCGCCCCTCTCATTAAGGGCAAAGTGGTCTTGTTATCTTCATTTGTAATATATTATAAATAGGCCCCCTTAGTCTTATTTTCACTAGATTTTGAAGGATGAAGAATTGAAAGACATAACTTCTCTCTTTTGAGAGTGTAACACCCTTAGTTGTAGGACTTGGAAAAGTCATCCTTAGCATAGGGCTTGGAAAAGCCAATATTGATCTTTGCTTGGAAACGGTAGATCTTGAGGCGAGTTCATTCCCTTGGTGGTCACCGTAAGAGTGTGGTTTTGATTGTTACATTCATTAGGGGTTAGTGTTGAAATACACTTGGTTCTTAATCTTGTAATAATCTTGGTCTCACTATCTATCTTTATTTTTCTTGCAAATTGTGTATGTGTTGTGTAGTGGACTGTTTTGGGGTCTTCGTTGAATCCGAAACTTGTATTATTGTTGTTCATCTTGTTCATCACGTTTTTGTAACTGTTTTGGTGTTAAAATATACTCTTGTATCTTGTATTCTTGTTGTTGGTAGCGAATCCGAGTGAGGTCTCCATCTTGGTCCTCGAATCCTTAAGATTAGTGGACTGATTTGGTGTTTGTTTCGTGCTTCCCTTGCCAATCCCGTATCATTTGGTATCCTCAAGTATGTGATGATGTTGAAAATGTTGATCAAGGTGAGAATGAACCCGAGTGCTCTTCTTGGGGTAATGTTGTGTTTGAAACATCCTTGAAACTTGATGTTGATCATTTAGAGAGTGAGGAACTTGCTTGTTCCAAATCTGTCCGTGAGGTAGATCACACTTTTTTTATGTATAATGTCTTGTTTGAAGATGATTTAAACACTCCTAATGAACCTAGTGGTGAAAATGATGGTATAGCTTGCCTTGGAAGCTATAGCCTATATGCTAACCCACTATGGTGTGACAACATTCTTCCTAGAGAGGGAAATCTCTTCTTGGAAGATGAGAGAACTCTTAAGGGTAAGGAATGTGTAGTTGCGGAAGCTACTTCTTCTTCTACTTTGTGTGATTTCATTATTGAGAGTACTCATGGTGATTATTGGGAAACTAATAGTGAGTACACACATGAGAGCACCTTAGTAGAAGCCGATTTGAGTGATACCTTTCTCTACTCTCTATTTGCTTTGGATGATATGTATGTTATTGTAGAAAGTATGTCATTTAGTTTGGGTGTAGACCACTGATACAAGATCAAACCAACAACACCAAGAGCTACAAGTAGGTTCGGATTTCAGTCCAACAACACAAGAATAACAAGTTCCATTTTCAGTTTTCAGCACACAACAAGAGAGCAAATAGATGAACAAGAATGCTAGTGAATCGAAAGTAGCCCCACACGGCTTCACTAGTCTTTAAAGATAACAAAATTAACAACAACAACAACAACAAGATAAAGAAAAGATAGATAACTTGACATATAACATTCAAGATACTAAGAACCCTAACATCAAGAGAGGACCCTAAGTCTAGAGAATGTAAACACCAAGTTCTTACAAGGACCAAGAGGCACTCAAAGACCCCAAAACCCTTGTTTCTAGCCAAAGATACAACACAAGTATTCCTCTACTTGTGAGATGTTGGAGGCGGCTCCAAGAGTGGAAGAGAGAGGAAATGTTGTGATATTTTAGGTTACAAAATCAGATTTCAAAAACTATCTAATAACTCTCTCACATCTTCTATTTATACTACAAAAGGAAAGGGGTAAAATGACTCATCCGCCCTTGCTTCTTGTGCCAACCTTGGAGAGTAGTTTATTACACATTAGGACCCCTCTTCACACATAAAAACGTTTAAGTCCTTGGTTGGTTCAATCACCAACTCACACACGGCCATTTGCATGAACAAAGCTTGGAGTTTTTGTAATTCCCGAGCTTGGCTTCGTGTGAAAGGCCGTGTGGCTGTCCTAACCGTATCATCCTCTCCATCTTGAGAGGAATTTGGCCTCAAATTCAGCATTTGGTCATCTTCAACCGCATCCACGAGGGAGAGATCACCAACGTTGAAAGTGTTGTGCACTTGATATTCCGGTGGAAGGTCAATCTTGTAGGCGTTGTCATTGATCCTCTCAAGTACTTGGAAAGGACCATCACCCCTTGGCAGCAATTTGGACTTCCTATGAGCAGGAAACCGGTCTTTTCGAAGATGCACCCACACCCAATCTCCGGGTTCAAGCACAAGCCTTCTTCTCCCTTTGTTTGCCCTTTTGGCAATCTCTTGATTCTTCTTTTCAAGCTTGATCCGCACCGTCTCATGCATTTTCTTCATTGCCTCGGCTCTTTTGTTTCCATCTAAGCTGGTCATGAGATCACTAGACAAAGGAGTGAGATCTAAAGGGGTAAGGGGATTCAGGCCGTAAACACATTCAAAGGGAGTCATTCCCGTGCTCGAATGTATTACCCGGTTGTAGGCAAATTCCACTAAGGGTAGGTGATCTTCCCATGAAGTCAGTTTACCTTTAACCATAGAACGTAGCATAGACCCTAAGGTTCTATTTACTACCTCCGTTTGGCCATCGGTTTGTGGGTGGCAAGACGTGGAGAAAAGTAACTTCGTTCCAAGCCTACCCCACATGGACTTCCAAAAGAGACTTAGGAACTTGGAGTCCCTATCGCTCACAATAGTCCTCGGTACCCCGTGAAGCTTGACAACATGTTCAACAAATAATGAAGCTACACTACTAGCATCCTCGGTTTTAGTACATGGAATAAAATGAGCCATTTTAGAGAATCTATCAACAATAACAAAAATGCTATCTCGGCCCTTTCTAGTCCTTGGCAGCCCCAAAACAAAATCCATCGAGATGTCCAACCAAGGCCTAAGGGGAGTAGGGAGTGGGGTGTATAATCCTTGGGGTAAGAGACGAGATTTCGCACTCCGGCAGGCCACGCATTGACTACAAATTTTAGTGACGTCTTTGCGCATTTTGGGCCAATAGAAGTTCTCCTCTAAGATTCCGAGGGTCTTGTCTACCCCAAAGTGACCCATGAGGCCTCCGTCATGGGCCTCCCTTACAAATAATTCCCTCCAAGAACTAGAAGGAACACACAACCTCCTCCCTTTGAACAAATACCCATCGAACCGAGAGTAGGAGGAATGGTTATTCTCCTTGAGCCAACGGTCCCTTCCCCACTCTTCGCATTCCCTAAAAATAGGAGCAAAGGTAGGATCCTCGGGATACAACGGCCGCAAGCTCTCAAAACCCATCAATTTCGAAGACAAGGTAGCAACAAGCACATGCTTCCTAGACAAGGCATCGGCAACAACATTTTCCTTTCCCCTTTTGTAATGAATTACATAAGGGAAAGTCTCGATGAACTCAATCCACTTAGCATGACGCCTATTCAACTTGTCTTGGCTCTTAAGGTGTTTCAACGACTCATGATCCGTTCGTATCACAAACTCCTTAGGCCACAAATAATGTTGCCAATTTCCCAAAGCTCTAACAAGGGCGTACAACTCCAAATCATAAGTTGAGTAATTAAGAGTTGCCCCTTTGAGCTTTTCACTGAAATAAGCAACGGGCTTACCTTCTTGCATCAAAACAGCCCCGATACCAACTTTACTAGCATCACACTCTATTTCAAACATCTTATCAAAATCGGGCAATTGCAATAAAGGCGCCGAGATGAGCGTAGCTTTCAAGGCCTCAAAAGCCCTAGCTTGCTCATCACCCCATTTAAAGGGTCCGTCCTTTCTAATTACCTCGGTCAAGGGGGCTGCTATGGAACTAAATCCTTTGACAAACCTCCTATAAAAGCTTGCCAACCCGTGGAAACTTCGGATTTCTCCAATAGTTTTAGGGGTCGGCCAACTTCGGATAGAGTCTATCTTGGAATCATCCACTTCCACACCCCGTGAGCTCACGACAAAACCCAAGAATATAACTTTATCAACACCAAAAGAACACTTCTCCATGTTGGCATACAGCTTCTCCTTTCGGAGCACATCAAACACACATCTCAAATGCATTACATGATCATTAATAGATTTACTATACACCAACACATCATCAAAGTAAACCACCATAAACTTTCCAATATAAGGCTTCATTACATGATTCATTAGCCTCATAAATGTGCTAGGAGCATTGGTAAGGCCGAAGGGCATGACCAGCCACTCATATAGACCGAATTTGGTCTTGAATGCGGTCTTCCACTCATCACCGGGTTGCATGCGAATTTGGTGATAGCCGCTCCTAAGGTCCACTTTAGAAAACAAACAAGATCCGTGGAGCTCATCTAACATATCATCTAGTCTAGGAATTGGATGACGATACCTTATAGTGATTTTGTTGATGGCTCTACAATCGACGCACATGCGCCAAGTTCCGTCCTTCTTTGGTACCAAAAGCACCGGAACAGCACACGGACTCATGCTTTCCTTGATGTATCCCTTGTTGAGAAGCTCCTCAACTTGCCTCTCAAGCTCCTTAGTGTCCATGGGATTGCTCCTATAGGCCGGTTTGTTTGGAAGTTGTGAACCCGGCACCAAATCAATTTGGTGCTCAATTCCCCGAAGTGGGGGCAATCCTTGCGGAAGTTCTTGAGGAAATACATCTTCATACTCCTGCAACGCACAAGAAATCAAAGGGGAAATGGAAGAATTAGTGGGGTTAGTATTAAAACAATGGGCCAACAGTAACATCGGCTTGTTTTCATCATGGTCCACGAAGAGTTCTTTCCTCCTAGCCAACATCACTACGTTTTCCATCTCCTTTGTGGTTGGGACAGATTCGGATGGCCCTACTTCCTCACCTACGGCATCCCCCCCCTTTTCTCCTTTCCCGGTTTCCTTTCCCTTTCCTTTTAACTCTCTCATCTTTTGATGCCACTCATGTACTTGGGAGGGTGAAAGAGGGTGAAGTGTGACCTTTCGGCCATCCTTCTCAAGCGTATACCGGTTGGACCTCCCATCGTGTTTAGTAGACCTATCATATTGCCATGGTCTACCTAACAACAAGTGACATGCTTGCATTGGGATCACGTCACAAAGCACTTCATCGTGGTAGTTTCCTACCTTAAACCGAATCACACATTGCCTTGCGACCCTTAATTCACCACAATCGTTCAACCATTGTAGCTTGTAAGGACTAGTGTGTGGTGTAGTTGGCAGCTTCAAGAAATTTACCATAGCTTGGCTCGCAACATTCGTACAACTACCACTATCAATCACCAAGGTGCACACACTCCCCTTTACAAGACACTTAGTATGGAATAGATTTTCCCTTTGACTCGGGTCATCTATCGCCTTACTAATCATGACACGTCTAACCACAAAGTTAGGAACCACACACTCCCCTTCTTGTGGATAGGCATCTTCACTACCATCTAATTCATCATCATTCGGCCCATTTTCAGCTTCCTCTCCATCTTGAGGCTCGGCCTCATCCTCCCCCCTTTCGGAAACCACCTCCTCACCAAGGTAGTACACTTTCCCTTCTCGTAGGATCACATTGCGCCGGTTAGGACATTCATTGGCCTTATGCCCCCAACCTTGGCACTTGAAGCATTGGAATCCCTTTGGGTTGGGATATTTGTGAGCCTCCGGTTTCGGAGGGAATTTAGGGACTGTTTTGGACTCGTAGTGGACTGTTTTGGACTCGGGCAGCTTCGTAGGGGCGGGTTGGTCCTTGTTTTTGGGCCAACCCGAGGGAGCTTGTACCCTTGCCTTGAAGGATGATCTCTCCTTAAGTTCCCTTTCAATCTCTAGGGCCGCTTGGAATATACCGTCGATGGTTTCAAACCGATGAAGGGTCAAATGAGTGGAGATCTCTTTGTTCAACCCACACTTGAACCGGATGATGTCATGACTGATTTGCTCCCCACGATGATCAAGTTTCAACATGAGTTGTTGGAACTCGTCAAAATAGGCCATCACACTCTTGCCCCCTTTCCGCAAGCCATATAACCTAGCAAGCAACTCATGACGATATCTCTCGGGAAGGTATCGTTGTCTCATCAAATACCTCAACCGAAACCAAGGTGGTGGCTGCCCATCGACTAATTCATTACCAAATCGTTTAACATACTCCCACCAAGTGTTAGCATAGCCCTCGAGGTGAGCTATAGCGTAGCAACTCTTCTTTTCGTCCGAGATGTCATTAACTTGGAAAACTTTGTCACAAGCCGATTCCCAAGTTAAGTAGGCCTCGGGATCACTTTCACCCTTAAAGATGGGTAGGCTCAACTTGATGGTGTTGATGCCTACGTCTCTCTCTTGGTGTCGGTTTCCCCTATCTCCATACCCCCGGTATCTCCTAGGTTCTCCTCGACCCCCTCTTAACTCCTCCTCCCTCATATAAGCATCATCAAAGGCTCCATCTCCTTCATACTCCCCTCTACCGTATCCTTCAAAGTGGGCTGGTCGGCCTTGGCCGTTTTGAGTCGGAGGATTTGGAATTTGCGGTCTTTGGGTTAATGGAGCTTGGAATGGAAGGTTCGGATTTAGTGGAGGTACTTGTCGTCCAAATCCCTCTTGTGGAATTGGAGGGGCTTGGAAATGTAGTGGTCTAGTGGAGTCTCGGTTTGGAGGAAAATAGGTAGTTTGACTTGCGGTATTTAGTGGAGCTTGGGGTGCATTTAGCATTTGGTGGACTGTTTCGGGGGTGATGGTTGCGGAGGAGGTCCTATCATGACCATTGGTAGATACGTGTAGAGGAGTAGAAGGACGAGAGTTCCTTTGACTCTCCACTTGTTCTAATCTCCCACTAATAGTCGACACTTCCCCCTTTATGGCTGCCAAGTCCCCTCTCACGGCCCCAAATTCAGAATTCAACCTTTCAAGTGTCCGGGTAACGGCCTCAAGAGTGACCCTCATAGAATCAAGGGCATTAGTATCCGCATTATGAGACGTAGCTCCTTCCATTGTCAAGATATTATCCGCTTTAGTTCACCACAAGTTCGTGTTCCACAAGTGTTGTATAATTGGCTAGTAACCGTGAAATTTTCAAGGTATGAGTGAGCTCTTATCCGGAATGGATTCTTGTTTGAAGACTCAAAGAATTCTTGCCGGACTAGAATCAAAAATCAGCAACTCATTCAAACGAATAAAAGCACTCAAATAATCGTTGACACGAACAAACGGTTCAAGGAACTAGTTGACAACCTAGTAGGAATGTACTAGTTTGTTAATTAGTTCTAGGACCAATTAAGGGAAACCAAGGATCAACAATTTGCAACCAAAGAATATCCTAAGTTGAGCTTATAGTGACGTGGCAGCATGCAATGGTTCCACCCGTTCCTCTTATCTTTTTTTTTTTTTTTTTTTTTTGTGTTAATATTCACACAACTTGTTATAGTTTGCAAAATGTTTTGGTGGGAAAAATAAAATCTTGTAGTCTTCAACCTTTTCAAACTCAAGAAAGTGGTGTTTGGTTGACCAATCCCACAAAACAAGGCTCCTTGAATTAGGGAAAAGTGATTGACAAGACTAGAGGGTGAGGGGTGCAAGTCTTTCACAACAACTTTATAACTTGTCTTACAACTTGAGCACACAACAAGATGAACAAGATGAACAAGTTCAAAAGATGAACACCTCAACAAACTTCATCAACTTCTTTAGCACATAACACATAACCACCGATTTTTTTTCTTTTGCTCATCAACAACATACAACCTTCGGCCACTTCAAGTCACTACTCAATGTTCAGGTTTTCAAGCTCAACTTTCGGACCTAGACACCTTAGTGTTGGTGAGAAAGAAACCAACACTAGAAACTCACTAAACAAGCAAAATAACGCCTAGGTCTAGACATGCAACATCATTCTCGGGTTTCAACCTTTAATGGACAGATTTTTCAGAACTTCCCTTTGGTATTGCTTGTTTAGACCGTGAACTAGCCCAAGATGGGTTATGTTGGAACACAACCGGTCTGGCTTTGATACCAAATGATACAAGATCAAACCAACAACACCAAGAGCTACAAGTAGGTTCGGATTTCAGTCCAACAACACAAGAATAACAAGTTCCATTTTCAGTTTTCAGCACACAACAAGAGAGCAAATAGATGAACAAGAATGCTAGTGAATCGAAAGTAGCCCCACACGGCTTCACTAGTCTTTAAAGATAACAAAATTAACAACAACAACAACAACAAGATAAAGAAAAGATAGATAACTTGACATATAACATTCAAGATACTAAGAACCCTAACATCAAGAGAGGACCCTAAGTCTAGAGAATGTAAACACCAAGTTCTTACAAGGACCAAGAGGCACTCAAAGACCCCAAAACCCTTGTTTCTAGCCAAAGATACAACACAAGTATTCCTCTACTTGTGAGATGTTGGAGGCGGCTCCAAGAGTGGAAGAGAGAGGAAATGTTGTGATATTTTAGGTTACAAAATCAGATTTCAAAAACTATCTAATAACTCTCTCACATCTTCTATTTATACTACAAAAGGAAAGGGGTAAAATGACTCATCCGCCCTTGCTTCTTGTGCCAACCTTGGAGAGTAGTTTATTACACATTAGGACCCCTCTTCACACATAAAAACGTTTAAGTCCTTGGTTGGTTCAATCACCAACTCACACACGGCCATTTGCATGAACAAAGCTTGGAGTTTTTGTAATTCCCGAGCTTGGCTTCGTGTGAAAGGCCGTGTGGCTGTCCTAACCGTATCAACCATGGGAAAGGGAAGTGTTGTCGAGACCCGTGTCTATGGCCACTTTTCCCATTTGACCCCGGTGCCAAATTTAGAAATGGTGATGCTGGTGCACCAAACTTGCTGCTTGGTCTACATGACAAGCAAAGTGGCACTCTTGATGTATCCTATAACCAAATCCTTTGTACATCTTTTATTGAGTTTTTAATATTCCTTTCAAAGGATTCTTGGTTATATTGCAAATATGTGCAACCTTGGCATGTTGAGATGATTTGTTATGCTAACCCTAACCCTCATGCCATGAGGAGTTTGCATTTGTTGGTCCTCTTTTCGGTTTTGCAAGGTTTGGATTCGAGGTCGAATCCCTTTCAAGAAGGGGAGGATGATACGGGACAAATGGCCTTCTTATCTTTTGATGACATTTTTGGAGGCCAACACATAGAGACTCAAGACTTGGTCACCTCGAGAAAACAAGAACATGCATGGAGGACCCGTTTTGAGCATAACTTAAAGCAATCTTGCGTGTGGAAGATTGCTTGGAGAATTTAAGGTTGAGGACTCACGGTTTTGGACCTTAATTAAGGGTATTTTGGACATTACACATGGTGTATTTACACACCATGGCCGCCCCTCTCATTAAGGGCAAAGTGGTCTTGTTATCTTCATTTGTAATATATTATAAATAGGCCCCCTTAGTCTTATTTTCACTAGATTTTGAAGGATGAAGAATTGAAAGACATAACTTCTCTCTTTTGAGAGTGTAACACCCTTAGTTGTAGGACTTGGAAAAGTCATCCTTAGCATAGGGCTTGGAAAAGCCAATATTGATCTTTGCTTGGAAACGGTAGATCTTGAGGCGAGTTCATTCCCTTGGTGGTCACCGTAAGAGTGTGGTTTTGATTGTTACATTCATTAGGGGTTAGTGTTGAAATACACTTGGTTCTTAATCTTGTAATAATCTTGGTCTCACTATCTATCTTTATTTTTCTTGCAAATCGTGTATGTGTTGTGTAGTGGACTGTTTTGGGGTCTTCGTTGAATCCGAAACTTGTATTATTGTTGTTCATCTTGTTCATCACGTTTTTGTAACTGTTTTGGTGTTAAAATATACTCTTGTATCTTGTATTCTTGTTGTTGGTAGCGAATCCGAGTGAGGTCTCCATCTTGGTCCTCGAATCCTTAAGATTAGTGGACTGATTTGGTGTTTGTTTCGTGCTTCCCTTGCCAATCCCGTATCAAAACCCACCCATCCAAATTGAGGATTATGGTAGAGGGGAGCAAGAAAGCTATGAAGTTCCTCATGATGATTATTGGTTTGATGAGGGAGAGTGATATGAGTCAAATGGCCACCTTAGCTTTCGATGACATCATTCAAAGTCAGTACATGGGGCATCAAGTTTTGGTTGCATTGAGGACACGGGATCCTACATGGAGGGGCCGATTTGAGTACACCAAAGAGTAATCCCACGTGTGGAAGATTGCTTGGAGCATTGAAAATTGAGGACTCACGGTTTTGGGTCTTCATTAAGGTCATTTTGTTCACTTAGCCTTGTACAAGTAACACTCCATGAACACCCCTTTTCATTAAGGGTATTATGGTCATTTTGTTATGTAATAAGTTAGACTATAAATAGGTTCTATTATTTCATTTGCTAGTTAGTTTTTGAAGGATGAATGTATGAAACACTTGAAAATCCTCTCTCTTGAGAGTAGACCACCTTAGTGTAGTCTTAGTTAGGGATTGGAAAAGCCATCCTTAGTATAGGGCTTGGAAAAGCCAATATTGAGCTTTGCTTGGAAACGATTGAGGTGAGTTGATTTCCTTGGCGGTCAGCGTAAGAATGTGGTTTTGATTATTACATTCATTAGGGTTAGTGTTGAAATACACTTGGTTCTTAATCTTGTAATAATATTGGTCTCACTATGTATCCTTTCAGTATTTTGCAAATCCGTGTGTTTTTGTGTTTGTCATCTTGTATCCCTTTGTGTTGCTTGTTCTTCTCACGTTAAGTGGACTGTTTTGGCATCATCTTGGTGGGCTGTTTTTGTATCATTTGGTATCAAATTCATCATTGATTTCGTTCCCATGAGATCAATCTTGGGTTTGTTCACTCAAAAAAAAAAAAGGTGTTGAAAAGCTGAAAAAAAAACTCAAAAATAGTAATCTGTCCACGTTTTTGTGTTTAGTCCGAAATTTGAAGCCTATTTTTATTGTGATTTTTGTGTGTTTTGTGTGTTCTAGTGTTATATCTTTGTTTACTAACATTAGAAGAGGTACCCAAGGCCGAAAATCTCACAAAAAGAAGTTATTCTACTGGTTTGGTGTCTTGGCCGAAGTGTTGTTGTTGTTTGGCCAAATTTGTGTCTAGATTTATGTGTTGTTTTGATTTTCTTTGTTTTTTATTGTGTTGGTTTTCTTTCTCTCTAACACTACTTGAGTCTAACCCAAGTTCTTGAGCTAAAAAAAATTGCAAGTTGTTATGGGAAGAGTGGATGGTTTTGTTGTTGTTGTTGTTGTTGTTGAAGTTCTTGTGTTGTGATGAAGAAGTCTTGTAAAAGATTGTTGTTTGATCCAAATTCAAAGGGAAGAGAGTGTGGGTTCTTTTTAGCCTTGAAACAACTTTCAAGACATTACCAAAGAGGAAAAAGAACAAAAAGACCTCCCAAAAGTCTTCATACCAAAAGGGAGTAAGTTCATTTTTCTAGACAAGCCAGAAGAGGAAAGGTGGACAAGACCTCTAAAAGGTTGTCTTGCCAAAAAGGTGAAAGTTGGCCAAGGTTTGAATTCTTAAAAAAAAAAAGGACTTAACATCTTGTTTGTTAACCTACCAAAACTGAAATTCCCCCTATCTTTGTGAAATTTGAACAACCAAAATTGTGGAACAAAATTTTTCAACTTCAACAATATTTTTGTCCATCGACCAATAGTCAAGTGCCACATCATCAATAGCTCAAGAACGTTGGAATTCCTAGTTTCACTTTTTTTGATTCAATTGGTTTCCATTTTGTTGGTTCTCATACTAATTAGCAAACTAGTAAATACCTACTAGATTGTAGATTAGTTTTTGAGTACGTTTTATTTCGTGTTAAGCGTTGTATTGTGTGTTTTTCTCTTTTATAAGCCGTAGTATTTTCTTTGGTCCAAGTTCGAACATCATTTCTTGATACAAAAATCAAACCAACAACACCAAGAGCTTCATGGTAGGCTCGGATTTCAGTCCAACAACACAAGAACAACAAGTTTAAGTTCGGTTTTTCAGTCCAACAACACAAGAACAACAAGAGAGATAACAATGCTAGTGAATCGAAAAGAGCCCCACACGGCTTCACTAGACTTTAAGATAACAAAATCATCAACAACAACAAGATAAAGAAAGATAGATAACTTGACATATAACATTCAAGAAACTAAGAACCCTAACATCAAGAGAGGACCCTAAGTCTAATGAATATAAACACCAAGTTCTTACGAGGACCAAGAGGCACTCAACGACCTCAAAACCCTTGTTTCTAGCCAAAGAGACAACACAAGTATCCCTCTACTTGTGAGATAATAGGGGCGGCTTCTAAGAGTGGAAGAGAGAGAGACAAATGCTTAGTGTTTTTAGGTTACAAAAATCAGCATTCAAAAACTAAGGAATAACTCTCTAACATGTTCTATTTATACTACAAACAAAAGGGGTAAAATGACCCATCCGCCCTTGCTTCTTGTGCCAACCTTGAAGAGTAGTTTATTACACATTAAGACCTCTCTTCACACATAAAAACGTTTAGGTCCTTGGTTGGTTCAATCACCAACTCACACACGGCCATTTGCATGAACAAGGCTTGGAGTTCTTGTAATTCCCGAGCTTGGCTTCGTGTGAAAGGCCGTGTACCTGTGGAGGCTGCCCCAACCCGAGGGGGTTTGTACCCTTGCCTTGAAGGATGATCTCTCCTTAAGTTCCCTTTCAATCTCAAGGGCCGCTTGGAATATACCGTCAATGGTTTCAAATCGGTGAAGGGTCAAATGAGTGGAGATCTCTTTGTTCAACCCACACTTGAACCGGATGATGTCGTGACTGATTTGCTCCCCACGATGATCAAGTTTCAACATGAGTTGTTGGAACTCGTCAAAATAGGCCATCACACTCTTGCCTCCTTGCCGCAAGCCATATAATCTAGCAAGCAACTCATGACGATATCTCTCGGGAAGGTATCGTTGTCTCATCAAATACCTCAACCGAAACCAAGGTGGTGGCTGTCCATCAACTAATTCATTACCAAATCGTTTAACATACTCCCACCAAGTGTTAGCATAGCCCTCGAGGTGAGCTATAGCGTAGCAACTCTTCTTTTCTTCCGAGATGTCATTAACTTGGAAAACTTTGTCACAAGCCGATTCCCAAGTTAAGTAGGTCTCGGGGTCACTTTCACCCTTAAAGATGGGTAGGCTCAACTTGATGGTGTTGATGCCTACGTCTCTCTCTTGGTGTCGGTTTCCCCTATCTCCATACCCCCGGTACCTCCTAGGTTCTCCTCGACCCCCTCATAACTCCTCCTCCCTCATATAAGCATCATCAAAGGCTCCATCTCCTTCATACTCCTCTCTACCGTATCCTTCAAAGTGGGCTGGTCGGCCTTGGCCGTTTTGATTCGGAGGATTTGGAATTTGCGGTCTTTGGGATAATGGAGCTTGGAATGTGATACAAGAATTCCAAGGAACACAAGAATTGTCTCAAAACAGTCCACACACACTCCAAAAACAGTCCACTAATCTTAAGGATTTGAGGACCAAGATGGAGACCACTCTCGGATTCACTACAACAACAACAATACGAGATAACAATGGTGTATTTGACACCCAAAACAGCCACAAAATGTGATGAACAAGATGAACAACAATAACACAAGTTTCGGATTCAACAAAGACCCCAAAACAGTCCACGATTTGCAAGAAAAATAAAGATAGATAGTGAGACATAAACTACAATAAGACCCAAGAACCCAAAGATATATTAAATCTAAAGACCCCTAGAACTTACGATAGCAACACCACACTCTTACGGTGACCACCAAGGGAATGAACTCGCCTCAAGATCTACCGTTTCCAAACAAAGATCAATATTGGCTTTTCCAAGCCCTATGCTAAAGATGACTTTTCCAAGTCCTACCACTAAGTGTGTACACTCTCAAAAGAGAGAAGATATTTCTTTCAATTCTTCATTATCAAAAATCTGATGAGAAATAAGACTAAGGGGCCTATTTATACTATATTACAAATGAAGACAAAAGACTACTTTGCCCTTAATGAGAGGGGCGGCCATGGGGTGTAAATCCACCATGTGTAATGTCCAAAATACCCTTAATTAAGGCCCAAAACCGTGAGTCCTCAACCTTAAATTCTCCAAGCAATCTTCCACATGCGAGATTGCTTTAAGTTATGCTCAAAACGGGTCCTCCATACATGTTCTTGTTTCCTCGAGGTGACCAAGTCTTGAGTCTCTATGTGTTGGCCTCCAAAAATGTCATCAAAAGATAAGAAGGCCATTTGTCCCGTATCATCCTCCCCTTCTTGAAAAGGATTCGACCTCGAATCCAAACCTTGCAAAACCGAAGAGAGGACAAACAAATACAAATTCCTCATGGCATGAGGGTTAGGGTTAGCATAACAAATCATCTCAACATGCCAAGGTTGCACATATTTGCGATATAACCAAGAATCCTTTGAAAGGAATATTAAAAACTCAATAAAAGATGTACAAAGGATTTGGTTATAGGATACATCAAAAGTAATACTTTGCTTGTCATGTTGGCCAAGCAACAAGTTTGGTGCACCAACATCACCATTTCTAAATTTGGCACCGGGGTCAAATGGGAAAAGTGGCCATAGACACGGGTCTCGACAACACTTCCCTTTCCCGTGGTCTACACCTAAACTAAATGACATACTCTCTACAATAACATACATATCATCCAAATCAAATAGAGAGTAGAGAAAGGTATCACTCAAATCGACTTCTACTAAGGTGCTCTCATGTGTGTACTCACTACTAGTTTCCCAATAATCACCATGAGTACTCTCAACAATGAAATCACACAAAGTAGAAGAAGAAGTAGCTTCCACAACTACACATTCCTTACCCTTAAGAGTACTCTCATCTTCCAAGAAGAGATTTCCCTCTTTAGGAGGAATGTTGTCACACCATAGTGGGTTAGCATATAGGCTATAGCTTCCAAGGCAAGCTATACCGTCATTTTCTCCACTAGGTTCATTAGGAGTGTTTAAATCATCTTCAAACAAGACATTATACCTAAAAAGAGTGTGATCTACCTCACGGACAGATTTGGAACAAGAAAGTTCCTCACTCTCTAAATGATCAATATCAAGTTTCAAGGATGTTTCAAACACAATATTACCCCAAGAAGAGCTCTCGGGTTCATTCTCACTTTGTTGACCAACATTTTCAAATATTTCACTCACTTGAGTCCTATTAAGCACATCACACACATACTCAAGTGGTGGACAGTTTTCACGAACAAGTTGATCAACACCCATTACACAAGACGAGGTACTTCCATTCAACATATAGGCTTCAACACTAGGTGGACATAAATTGATCTCACAAGAGGAGTCAATTTCGTCATCAATAGGATCAACTAGTGTATCCACACTCACAATATGTACATCATCAATAAGAGGCAAGGAATCATTAGACTCATAAATAAGTAAGCTACTACTCACACTCAATGGACTACTAGTCATACAATTATCATTCACATGCATTAAAGTGTAAGAGTTAGCTATTTTACCTTGAAGATCTTGAGTGGACTCTTTCTTGCCGTGAGGTGAAGGTCCTCCATAACCTTGGGCAGCAACTTCCTTTTGACATTGGTCGCATTCGCTTGCCATGTTGGTACCTACACAAATGTCCATAAAAATAGAAGGACAACCAAAGTTAGCACGGTTTGGTGGTAATCCCCTCACTTCGCTCAACACAATCTCTCCTTTTTCCACTCTCGGATTACCACCTTTCACTCCCTTACTCCTCTCAATCTTTTGTCTCTCATAATAATTTGAATTGGAGTAGGTAGGAACTTCTTTTTGCGGCCCGGGCAGAATGTACGTCTCGAGGCAATTTCCCCATCGGTCTCTTACAATATTAGGCCAATTTTGCATATTTGGAACTTTATGTTGTGCAAACCAATCGGCGCCCAAGCTCACATGACCATAGGTTATGGGAAAAACATCACACCACACTTCCTCATGGTAATTAAATTGGGAGAAGACAACTTTTACCCTCTCGGTAACCTTGAACTCGCCCAAGTAGTATGGAACAAGTAAAGGCTCTCGCAATAACCCCAAGTAATCAACCATGGACGGAAGAATGTAGTTTCCATAGTACCTATCATTCAACACCATAAGGCAGCCCGGTATGCCACAAATAGTCACCTTTCCGGAGTGTACACTCCTTCTTGGATCTACATTGTAAGGCATACGAGTACCCCTTAGTTTTGGAGATGCATATCCTCTTCTTCTCATTGGACAACCTCCACTAGAGCTAGTATAACCATTCACACTATATCGACTTTGATAAGAAGTACTACAAGGTGGAGAATATGGATCTTCATACTCCTCACGTGTACCCTCATCATAGCTCTCATAGGCTTTGCAAACAAAAGGGTTATACCTAACACCAAATCTAGGTTCGGAGTAAGAAGTGTAAGACTCCTCACATGCCCCAACATCATCATAAGATCCATCACGAGGTCCTACATCATCTCCAAAGTTACCATAAGCACTAGGCACTTCATTCACCTCATTTTCTCCCTTAAAACAGTAACTTTCAAATCTGCCCAAGTCTCGATCATGGCTATTTTCATAGCCTCCGCAATCTCCCTCAACTTCGTAGCCATAAAACCCTTCACTACAATCATAGTCTCCCATGTTGTAGTCACAATAATCCCCGGCTATCGAAGACATGTTCCCCTTATATCACCCTTTAAACCTACAAAATGAACAAACAAGATTAGTAGTAAAGCTCCTCACCAACACTCGTATACACTCACCTTTGTGATCCTCACAATTGGAGCGGCGAATATTGAAAGTTGCTTATACTCCGGTAGTCAATAGGATGTCAATTCTACTTGGCGGCCGGAATAGATTCTTGTTTGATCGACTCAAGACACAAAAATAAAATTCACTTACGAACTTGAAACAAAGAAGTTACTACGAGTTAAAAATGAGAAAAGCACACAAACAACGAAGACACGAAGAAATGGGTTCAATAATTAATCTACAACTAAGTAGGTGATTACTAGTTGTTAATTAATTCTAGAATCAAGACATGAAACTAATGAAACAATAAGATGAAACTAAGAATCTAAAATTTTGAGCTCGGAAATATTGCGTGAACAGTAGCAGTGATGACATGGCAGTCACGTATTGGTTTCGGCCCCACACAACTTTTGTTGTCCAATTTCAAGTCTTGGTCAATTTTTTTTTCAATTTGGACTTTGGTGGAATTTGTTTAAGGAGGGAAATTCAAACAAGTCTTGGAGCCCTTTTCAATTTCAAGTTTTCAAGACTTGACTTTATTGTACTTCTCCTTAAAACATGGATCCGTAAATCATGGAAAAGTGTTGGAAAGTGGTTGAGACTTGATTGATAGGTCTTTGTTGGTTGTAGTGTCTTTCAAGACTAACAAATAATACACCTTTTTCCTTCAACTTTTTGGATTTAGCATTCACTTTATCTTCAACAATATATGAAGGTGGTGATGAACATCAATAACAACAACAACAACAACAAGAACTACAACAATAATCTTCAAGAACACCAACAATTTTTCACACGGCCAACTCCAATCCACAATAACAATATCTCCAACACTTGGCCAAGACAACTACAACTTCAACAAAATGGTTTTCAATCCACCAATTAACAACAATATCACGTGGCCAAGCTTATAACAACAACAAGATGAAAATCACAAGGCCAAAATAGTCCACCACAATGGCCAAGCTTATGTTCACAACAACCTTTCAACAAGTTCAAGCTCAAGTTTAGATCTAGACTCAAAGTGTTAGTGGACAAGAAAACTAACACTAGGAACAACAAAACAAACAAGAACACTATTAGATCTAGACATACAACAACAAATCTCGGCCAAGACACAACAAGAACACGATTTTGGCCAAGAACACAAACACGGACAGATTGCAATTTTTCTGAAATTTTCAGCTTTTCAACAATTTTTTTTTTTTTTGTTTATTTTCTAACAAGCAAGCCCAAGATTGATCTTGTAGGAACAAGATCAAGCCATGCTTTGATACCAAATGATACAAGAATTCCAAGGAACACAAGAATTGTCTCAAAACAGTCCACACACACTCCAAAAACAGTCCACTAATCTTAAGGATTTGAGGACCAAGATGGAGACCACTCTCGGATTCACTACAACAACAACAATACGAGATAACAATGGTGTATTTGACACCCAAAACAGCCACAAAACGTGATGAACAAGATGAACAACAATAACACAAGTTTCGGATTCAACAAAGACCCCAAAACAGTCCACGATTTGCAAGAAAAATAAAGATAGATAGTGAGACATAAACTACAATAAGACCCAAGAACCCAAAGATATATTAAATCTAAAGACCCCTAGAACTTACGATAGCAACACCACACTCTTACGGTGACCACCAAGGGAATGAACTCGCCTCAAGATCTACCGTTTCCAAACAAAGATCAATATTGGCTTTTCCAAGCCCTATGCTAAAGATGACTTTTCCAAGTCCTACCACTAAGTGTGTACACTCTCAAAAGAGAGAAGATATTTCTTTCAATTCTTCATTATCAAAAATCTGATGAGAAATAAGACTAAGGGGCCTATTTATACTATATTACAAATGAAGACAAAAGACTACTTTGCCCTTAATGAGAGGGGCGGCCATGGGGTGTAAATCCACCATGTGTAATGTCCAAAATACCCTTAATTAAGGCCCAAAACCGTGAGTCCTCAACCTTAAATTCTCCAAGCAATCTTCCACATGCGAGATTGCTTTAAGTTATGCTCAAAACGGGTCCTCCATACATGTTCTTGTTTCCTCGAGGTGACCAAGTCTTGAGTCTCTATGTGTTGGCCTCCAAAAATGTCATCAAAAGATAAGAAGGCCATTTGTCCCGTATCAGAATGGAGGGTTCGGATTTAGTGGAGGTACTTGGCGTCCAAATCCCTCTTGTGGAATTGGAGGGGCTTGGAAATGTTGTGGTCTAGTGGGGTCTCGGTTTGGAGGAAAATAGGTAGTTTGTCTTGCGGTATTTAGTGGAGCTTGGGGTGATTTAGCATTTGGTGGAGTGTTTCGGGGGTGATGGTTGCGGAGGAGGTCCTATCATGACCATTGGTAGATACATGTAGAGGAGTAGAAGGACGAGAGTTCCTTTGACTCTCCACTTGTTCTAATCTCCCACTAATAGTCGACACTTCCCCCTTTATTGCTGCCAAGTCCCCTCTCACGGCCCCAAATTCCGAATTCAACCTTTCAAGTGTCCGGGTAACGGCCTCAAGAGTGACCCTCATAGAATCAAGGGCATTAGTATCCACATTATGAGACGTAGCTCCTTCCATTGTCAAGATATTATCCGCTTTAGTTCACCACAAGTTCGTGTTCCACAAGTGTTGTATAATTGGCTAGTAACCGTGAAATTTTAAGGTATGAGTAAGCTCTTATCCGGAATGGATTCTTGTTTGAAGACTCAAAGAATTCTTGCCGGACTAGAGTCAAAAATCAGCAATTCATTCAAACGAATAAAAGCACTCAAATAATCGTTGACACGAACAAACGGTTCAAGAAACTAGTTGACAACCTAGTAGGAATGTACTAGTTTGTTAATTAGTTCTAGGACCAAGTAACGGAAACCAAGGATCAACAATTAGCAACCAAAGAATATCCTAAGTTGAGCTTATAGTGACGTGGCAGCATGCAATGGTTCCACACGTTCTTCTTCTCTTTTTTTTGTGTTAATATTCACACAACTTGTTATAGTTTGCAAAGTGTTTTGGTGGGAAAAAAATAAAATCTTGTAGTATTTCAACCTTTTCAAACTCAAGAAAGTGAGGTTTGGTTGACTAATCCCACAAAACAAGGCTCCTTGAATTAGGGAAAAGTGATTGACAAGACTAGAAGGTGATGGGTGCAAGTCTTTCACAACAACTTTATAGCTTGTCTTACAACTTGAGCACACAACAAGATGAACAAGTTCAAAAGATGAACACCTCAACAAACTTCATCAACTTCTTTAGCACATAAACACACAACCACCGATTTTTTTCTCTTTTGGTTATCAACAACATACAACTTTCGGCCACTTCAAGTCACTACACAATGTTCAAGTTTTCAAGCTCAACTTTTGGATCTAGACACCTTAGTGTTGGTGAGAAAGAAACCAACACTAGAAACTCACTAAACAAGCAAAATAACACCTAGATCTAAACATACAACATCATTCTTGGTTTCAACTTTTAATGGACAGATTTTCAGAATTTCTTTTTGGCGTTGTTTGTTTAAGCCGTGAACTAGCCCAAGATGGGTTATGTTGGAACACAACCAGTCTTGCTTTGATACCAAATGATACAAAATCAAACCAACAACACCAAGAGCTTCATGGTAGGCTCGGATTTCAGTCCAACAACACAAGAACAACAAGTTTAAGTTCGGTTTTTCAGTCCAACAACACAAGAACAACAAGAGAGATAACAATGCTAGTGAATCGAAAAGAGCCCCACACGGCTTCACTAGACTTTAAGATAACAAAATTATCAACAACAACAAGATAAAGAAAGATAGATAACTTGACATATAACATTCAAGAAACTAAGAACCCTAACATCAAGAGAGGACCCTAAGTCTAATGAATATAAACACCAAGTTCTTACGAGGACCAAGAGGCACTCAACGACCTCAAAACCCTTGTTTCTAGCCAAAGAGACAACACAAGTATCCCTCTACTTGTGAGATAATAGGGGCGGCTTCTAAGAGTGGAAGAGAGAGAGACAAATGCTTAGTGTTTTTAGGTTACAAAAATCAGCATTCAAAAACTAAGGAATAACTCTCTAACATGTTCTATTTATACTACAAACAAAAGGGGTAAAATGACCCATCCGCCCTTGCTTCTTGTGCCAACCTTGAAGAGTAGTTTATTACACATTAAGACCTCTCTTCACACATAAAAACATTTAGGTCCTTGGTTGGTTCAATCACCAACTCACACACGGCCATTTGCATGAACAAGGCTTGGAGTTCTTGTAATTCCCGAGCTTGGCTTCGTGTGAAAGGCCGTGTACCTGTGGAGGCTGCCCCAACCGTATCATTTCTTGAGTCTATCAAACAAGAATCCATTCTTGACGCCAAGTAGAATTGACATCCTATTGACTACCGGAGTATAAGCAACTTTCAATATTCGCCGCTCCAATTGTGAGAATCACAAAAGTGGGTGTATACGAGTGTTGGTAAGGAGCTTTTACTACTAATCTTGTTTGTTCATTATGTAGGTACAAAGGTGATATAAGGGGAACATGTCTTCGATAGCTAGGGATTATTATGACTACAACATGGGAGACTATGATTGTAGTGAAGGGTTTAATGGCTACAAAGTCGAGGGAGATTACAGAGGCTATGAAAATAGCCATGATCAAAACTTGGGCAGATTTGAGAGTTACGGTTTTGAGGAAGAAAATGAGATGAATGAAGTGCCTAGTACTTATGGAGAACTTGGAGATGATGTAGGACCACATGATGGATCTTATGATGATGTTGGGGAATGTGAGGAGTCTTACAATTCTCACTCCGAACCTAGATTTGGTGTTAGGTATAACCCTTTCGTTCGCAAAGCTTATGAGAGCTATGATGAGAGTACACGTGAGGAGTGTGAAGATTCATATTATCCACCTCGTAGTACTTCTTATCAAGATCGATATAGTGTGAATGGTTATACTAGCTCTAGTGAAGGTTGTCCAACGAGAAGAAGAGGGTATGTATCTCCAAAACTAAGGGGTACTCGTGTACTTTATAATGTTAATCCGAAAAGGAGTGTACACTCTGGAAAGGTGACCATTTGTGGGATACCGGGTTGCCTCATTGTATTAAATGATAGGTACTATAGTAACTACATCGTTCCATCCATGGTTGACTACTTGAGGTTGTTTCGTGAGCCTTTACTTGTTCCATACTTCTTGGACGTGTTTAAGGTTACCGAGAGGGTCAAGGTTGTCTTCTCCCAATTTGAATACCATTAAGAGGTGTGGTGCGATATTATTCCATTGACATACGGTCATGTATGCTTAAGTGCCGATTGGTTTGCACAACATAGAGTTCCAAACGTGCAAAATTGGCCTTATGTTGTAAGAGACTAATGGGGGAATCGCCTTATGACTTACTTGCTTCCCAAGCCACGAAGAGAAATGCCTACCTACTCCAATCCAAATTATTATGAGAGACAAAAGATTGAGAGGAGTAAGGGAGTCCAAGGTGGTAATCCGAGAGTGGAAAAAGAAGAGGTTATGTGGAGCGAAGTAAGGGGATTACCACCAAACCATGCTAACATTAGTTGTCCTTCTATTTCTAAGGACATTTGTGTAGGTACCAACATGACAAGCGAAGGCGAACAATGCCAAAAGGTAGTTGCTGCCCAAGATTATGGAGGACCTTTACACCATGACAAAGAAGAATCTACTCAAGGACTTCAAGGTAAAATTGGTAACTCTTACACTTTCGTGCATGTGAATGATAATTGTGTGGCTAGTAGCCCATTGAGTGTGAGTTGTAGCTTGCCTATATATGAGTCTATTATTTCTTTGCCACTTGATGATGATGTACGTGTTGTGAGTATGGATACACTAGTTGATCCTATTGATGACCGAATCGACTCTTCTTGTAAGATCGATTTATGTCCACCTAGTGTTGAAACCATTGTGTTGAATGAAAGTACATCATCTTCTAAAATTGGTGTTGATCAACTTATGTGTAAAAATTACCCACCACTTGAGGATGTGTATGATGTGATTAATGAACCTCAAGTGTGTGATGATGTTGAAAATATTGATCAAAGCAATAAGAGTGAACCCAAGAGCTATTCTTGGGATAATCTTGCACTTGAAATCTCTTTGAAACTTGATATTGATCTTTTAGAGAGTGATGAATGTGTTTGTTCCGAATTTGTCCGTGAAATAGATCATGCTCTCTTTAAGTATAATGTCTTATTTAAAGATGATATAACCACTCCTAATGAACCTAGTGGTGAAAATGATGGTATAGCCTGCCTTAGAAGCTATAGCCGATATGCTAACCCACTATGGTGTGGCAACATTCCTCCTAAAGATGGAAATCTCTTCTTGGAAGATGAGAGTACTCTTAAGGGTAAGGAATGTGTGGTCTTGGAAACTAATTCTCCTTCTACTTTGTGTGACTTTATTCTTGAGAGTACTCATGGTGATGATTGTGAAACTAGTAGTGAGTACACACATGAGGGCACCTTAGTAGAAGTCGACTTGAGTGATACATTTCTCTACTCTCTACTTGCTTTGGATAATATGTATGCTATTGTATAGAGTATGCCGTTTAGTTTGGGTGGAAACCATGGGAAAGGGGAGTATTGTCTAGTCCCGTGTCTATGGCCACTCTTCCTATTTGACCCCAGTGCCAAATATAGATTTGATGATGATGGTGCACCCAACTTGTTGCTTGGTTTACATTACAAGCAAAGTATCACTTTTGGTGAATTCCATAGCCAAATCCTTTGTGCATTTTTCCTTAATTATTTAATATTTAGTTCAAAGAATCCTTGGTTATATTCTAAATATGTACAACCTTGGCATGTTAAGGTGATTTTTTGTGCTAACCCTAACCCTCATGCTATGAGGAGTTTGTATTTGTATGTTCTTTCTTTGGTTTTGCAAGGTTTGGATTCGAGGTCGAATCCTTTTCAAGAAGGGGAGGATGATACGAGTCAAATGGCCACCTTAGCTTTTGATGACATCATTCGAAGTTAGTACGTGGTGTCAAAAACACCCTTGTATTCTTGTATTCTTGTTGTTGTAGTGAATCCGAGAGTGGTCTGCAAAAAGGTCCTCGGATCCTTAAGATTTGCGGACTGTTTTGGAGTTGTTTCGTGTTTCTCTTGTTTGTCCTTTATCACCTTGATAGCCTAAAGACTATCAAACACACGGAATTGACACTAAAGGTGTAAAGATCAGCTAGCATAAAAAGAGAAAACAACACTTAGAAAGGATATGAAAGAGAAGAATTGCATGAATGTAAAGATAGTAGAGTGACCCTTACTTCCACTAGATGATTAACAAAAGGAGATGTATCAAATCTCCAATCACACCTCACAAATGAAAGTTCAAACCACTCTCTTAGGTGACCCAAAGGACTCACACATCGTCAAGCACAACTTTCTTGCCAAATTATCCAAGACAAGTGAAAAACCAATTTCAATTGTTCAAGGACCTAGTTTCGGATTCTAGGGTTCTAAACTACAAGACTAAGCTACAAAATATGAGTAATATTCAATGTCATCAAAAGTCTAATAAAAAGAGAAGTAAAATGGTTTATTTATACTATTACATTCCATGGACAAAAATGCCCTTAATGAGAGAGGGAATTAGGGCACCTCTTGAGTGTCACTTTTGGAGTGCAAAATGTCTTCAATGCCCTTCACTTGAGGCGCCTCTAGAGTGTATAAGTTCCCCTCCTTCATTCTCTTGACCAAGTATTCAAAATACTCCAAAAAGTCTTCAATTTCTTGCTATTTCTGAAGCCTTGGCCCTTCGAATGATGCCCCACGTACTAACTTCGAATGATGTCATCAAAAGCTAAGGTGGCCATTTGACTCGTATCATCCTCCCCTTCTTGAAAAGGATTCGACCTCGAATCCAAACCTTGCAAAATTAAGAGAAGACAAACAAGCACACATCCTCATGACATGAGGGTTAGGGTTGTCAAAATACACATATCAATATGCCATGCTGAGGTGGAACAAACTTGAAGTACATCCATGGATCCTTTGTGTTGAACAATAAAACACTTAGTACAAATGGCACAAAGGAAGTGGTCACCACCAACAAAAAGAGATAAGAAAGAACCTTGTCTTCCTTCCTTAGCACCCACAATCAAACATTGCTTGTTGTTTTGACCAAGCATTAAGTGGAGAGTGTCGAGATTTCCACATTCCAATAGGGTGACGGGATCAAATGGAAAAATTAGCCAAGGACCTAAGCCGAGGCTAGCCCTTTCTTCCCCTACAATGTCACTCCCACATTCACACGCAAAAACATTTTTATACACATGATCTCTATGAACGAAACTAATTGCAATGCTTTTACCACACAGGATGTTCAAAGAGTCATGTGCATTATCAAGATCAATTTTATAGACACCATCACTAACTTGAGAATTTCTAAGCATACTATTCATATGCCCAAGTAGTGAACTACTTTTAAGAGTAAATTGATCATCATGAACACCAAGAGTACTACCAAGGGTACTCATTTCCAAGACTACACATTCCTTGCCCATAAGAGTACCCTCATCTTCCAAGAAGAGACTTCCATCTTTAGGAGGAATGTTGTCACACCATAGTGGGTTAACATATAGGCAATAGCTTCCAAGACAAGCCATGCCATCAGCATCACTTGCACCACTAGGTTCATTAGGAGTAAAGAAACTATCTTCAAACAAGACATTGTGCCTAAAGAGTGAATGATCTAACCCGCGGCTAAGGAGTCATTATCAAGTTTCAAAGATATGTCAAGTACATGATTAACCCTATGAGCCAAACAAACATTAGAATCTTTACAACAACATAGGTTCACTCCTTTTTGCTTGGCCAACATCTTTAAATCCTTCACTCACTTGAGATTCATTAATTACATCACATATATCCTCAAGTGGTGGGCAAGTTTTACTCCCAAGTTGGGCAGCAACTTCCTCCGGGAAGCTCTCAACTCATGGTGCTTGGACAATTGGATTTTGTGGGTAGAGTTTGGGTAGCAATTGGCGTATAATTTCAATGTGTCGTTTCATATCTTCAATATTGTCATTGCTACGATCACATGTGGCATTGAAATTATGGGCGGCCATTGTACCTAACAAAAAGACACAACAAACAAAGAAAACAAACAAACTTGTTAGATCAAAAATGCCTCACCACACTCTCACTATTGGTTTTACCTCACACTTGGTTTCACAAGTGTTGAAAGCCGTTGTACTTTGTGAGTGATTGAGTGTCGAGTCTACTCTTGTCCCAGAATGGATTTTTGTTTAAAAATCAAACAAAATCTTGTAGGAAGAGTCAAGAACTAACAACGAATTCAAAAAGATAAAAGTACTCATAAACGTAAACACAAACAAACGGACACAAAACTAACTTACAAGCTAGTAGGAGATTTCTAGGTTGTCAATTAGTGTTCGAACCAACAAACGAACTAAGAGACAATAAAATTAAACTAAGATATATAAAATTTGAGCCAAAATTGTTGGTGAACAGTAAAAATGTGATGAGGCAGCCATGTATTGGTTGCGGTTTCAACAATTTATATTTCAATTTCAAGTCTTGGTCCCATTGTAATTTGGAATTGGTGGTAATTGGTTAAGGATAGAAAATAAGTCTTGAAATCTTCTTTCAAATTCAAAAAGCAAGACTTGACTTTTCTCCTCAAGACATGGTCCTTAAATCATGGAAGGTTGTTGGAAAAGTGGTTGTTAAAGTCCTTGATTTGTTGGAATTGGTTGTAAAAGTCTTGACAGGTCTTAAATTTTGGAATTATGTCTTTCAAGACTAACAAAATACACGATCTCTTTCTTCAACTTTCAAGATCAAATATCAACCTTCTTCTTTTTTTCAACAATAGATGAAGATGGTAAAGGACACCAAGAACACTCTTTTGAATCTTTAAGTTCTATGGTTCAAGTTGTACCCCAAACATCAACAACACCTTTCCAAGATTAAAATCCACGACACAATCTCCACAATACACGTTCAAACCTTGAACCAACAACACACCACAGTCCAAAACAGTCCAAACTTTAAATCTGCAACAACAATACCAACAACAATCTGCCAAGGTGAAGTTCACAACAACAACATCAACAATGATAGCTCAAACTTAGATTTAGACTCCTTCAGTGTTAGTGATGAAGAAACTAACACTAGAAACAACAAAACACATAAAAGTACTCCTAGATCTAAGTTTAAAATTTCTGTCCAAACACAAAAAAGGGGACCACTTTTCTTCTTTTGGATTTTTCAGTTTGAACACCTTTTTTTTTCACTAACAAGCCCAAGATTGATCTTGTGGGAACAAGATCAAGCCATGCTTTGATACCAAATGATACGGGAAAAATAAGAGCAACACGAAACAACTCCAAAACAGTCCGCAAATCTTAAGGATCCGAGGACCTTTTTGGAGACCACTCTCGGATTCACTACAACAACAAGAATACAAGAATACAAGGGTGTTTTTGACACCAAAACAGTAGCAACACAACAAGAACAAGATGAACAATAGACAAATTTCGGATTGCACATTAACAACATAAACACACGGTTACAACATCAACACTACTACATGATTACAAAGAAACAAAAGGATAGATAGTTAGACAAATTGAAGGTATAATTTACAACCCAAAAGCCTATTCCACTCTTGGACCTTTAACATCATACACAACAAATACCTAACTCTTACGTTGGCACAAGAGTGACCTCGATCTCCCAAGCATCCAACGTTTCCAAGCTTGAATCCAACCACGAGTGATTCCACACTCAAGTTGAAAGCCCTAGTTACAAGTGTCAGCCATGGGGGCCATTATCACAAGAGAGAGTGTTTCAAATGTTACAACTTTCAATATTCAACAAAAACTCCCTAACAAATGACATAAAAGGTTCCTTATATATTAGTTTACAAATAAGGTGTGAAATGTCCAAAATGACCCCTTAGTCTTAAGTTTTCAAGTGGGTGCCCTTGGAGAGCATTATATGGATGGTTTTGGACCCTTTTTAAGTCCTCATTTGCACTTCACTTTCACACTCCAAGTCTCGGGTTTAATACATCTCACAAACATGCATCCTCATAGTCGTAGCCGTATCACAAAGGGTGTGTACTATGGTGATTGATGGTGGAAGTTGGACAAATGTTGCTAGTTCTACAATGGCGGATTTCTTGAAACTCCCAACCACCCCTCATGTTAATCCCTACAAACTACAATTGCTCAATGAATGTGGTGAGTTAATAGTGACACGATAATGCATGATCAAGTTCACGGTAGGAAACTACCAAGATGAGATTTTTTGTGATGTCATTCCAATGTAAGCGTTCCATTTGTTACTTGGTTGATACAAGAATTCCAAGGAACACAAGAATTGTCTCAAAACAGTCCACACACACTCCAAAAACAGTCCACTAATCTTAAGGATTTGAGGACCAAGATGGAGACCACTCTCGGATTCACTACAACAACAACAATACGAGTTAACAATGGTGTATTTGACACCCAAAACAGCCACAAAACGTGATGAACAAGATGAACAACAATAACACAAGTTTCGGATTCAACAAAGACCCCAAAACAGTCCACGATTTGCAAGAAAAATAAAGATAGATAGTGAGACATAAACTACAATAAGACCCAAGAACCCAAAGATATATTAAATCTAAAGACCCCTAGAACTTACGATAGCAACACCACACTCTTACGGTGACCACCAAGGGAATGAACTCGCCTCAAGATCTACCGTTTCCAAACAAAGATCAATATTGGCTTTTCCAAGCCCTATGCTAAAGATGACTTTTCCAAGTCCTACCACTAAGTGTGTACACTCTCAAAAGAGAGAAGATATTTCTTTCAATTCTTCATTCTCCAAAAATCTGATGAGAAATAAGACTAAGGGGCCTATTTATACTATATTACAAATGAAGACAAAAGACTACTTTGCCCTTAATGAGAGGGGCGGCCATGGGGTGTAAATCCACCATGTGTAATGTCCAAAATACCCTTAATTAAGGCCCAAAACCGTGAGTCCTCAACCTTAAATTCTCCAAGCAATCTTCCACATGCGAGATTGCTTTAAGTTATGCTCAAAACGGGTCCTCCATGCATGTTCTTGTTTCCTCGAGGTGACCAAGTCTTGAGTCTCTATGTGTTGGCCTCCAAAAATGTCATCAAAAGATAAGAAGGCCATTTGTCCCGTATCATCCTCCCCTTCTTGAAAAGGATTCGACCTCGAATCCAAACCTTGCAAAACCGAAGAGAGGACAAACAAATACAAATTCCTCATGGCATGAGGGTTAGGGTTAGCATAACAAATCATCTCAACATGCCAAGGTTGCACATATTTGCAATATAACCAAGAATCCTTTGAAAGGAATATTAAAAACTCAATAAAAGATGTACAAAGGATTTGGTTATAGGATACATCAAAAGTAATACTTTGCTTGTCATGTTGGCCAAGCAACAAGTTTGGTGCACCAACATCACCATTTCTAAATTTGGCACCGGGGTCAAATGGGAAAAGTGGCCATAGACACGGGTCTCGACAACACTTCCCTTTCCCGTGGTCTACACCTAAACTAAATGACATACTCTCTACAATAACATACATATCATCCAAATCAAATAGAGAGTAGAGAAAGGTATCACTCAAATCAACTTCTACTAAGGTGCTCTCATGTGTGTACTCACTACTAGTTTCCCAATAATCACCATGAGTACTCTCAACAATGAAATCACACAAAGTAGAAGAAGAAGTAGCTTCCACAACTACACATTCCTTACCCTTAAGAGTACTCTCATCTTCCAAGAAGAGATTTCCCTCTTTAGGAAGAATGTTGTCACACCATAGTGGGTTAGCATATAGGCTATAGCTTCCAAGGCAAGCTATACCGTCAAGTTCTCCACTAGGTTCATTAGGAGTGTTTAAATCATCTTCAAACAAGACATTATACCTAAAAAGAGTGTGATCTACCTCACGGACAGATTTGGAACAAGAAAGTTCCTCACTCTCTAAATGATCAATATCAAGTTTCAAGGATGTTTCAAACACAATATTACCCCAAGAAGAGCTCTCGGGTTCATTCTCACATTGTTGACCAACATTTTCAAATATTTCACTCACTTGAGTCCTATTAAGCACATCACACACATACTCAAGTGGTGGACAGTTTTCACGAACAAGTTGATCAACACCCATTACACAAGACGAGGTACTTCCATTCAACATATAGGCTTCAACACTAGGTGGACATAAATTGATCTCACAAGAGGAGTCAATTTCGTCATCAATAGGATCAACTAGTGTATCCACACTCACAATATGTACATCATCAATAAGAGGCAAGGAATCATTAGACTCATAAATAAGTAAGCTACTACTCACACTCAATGGACTACTAGTCATACAATTATCATTCACATGCATTAAAGTGTAAGAGTTAGCTATTTTACCTTGAAGATCTTGAGTGGACTCTTTCTTGCCGTGAGGTGAAGGTCCTCCATAACCTTGGGCAGCAACTTCCTTTTGACATTGGTCGCATTCGCTTGCCATGTTGGTACCTACACAAATGTCCATAAAAATAGAAGGACAACCAAAGTTAGCACGGTTTGGTGGTAATCCCCTCACTTCGCTCAACACAATCTCTCCTTTTTCCACTCTCGGATTACCACCTTTCACTCCCTTACTCCTCTCAATCTTTTGTCTCTCATAATAATTTGAATTGGAGTAGGTAGGAACTTCTTTTTGCGGCCCGGGCAGAATGTACGTCTCAAGGCAATTTCCCCATCGGTCTCTTACAATATTAGGCCAATTTTGCATATTTGGAACTTTATGTTGTGCAAACCAATCGGCGCCCAAGCTCACATGACCATAGGTTATGGGAAAAACATCACACCACACTTCCTCGTGGTAATTAAATTGGGAGAAGACAACTTTTACCCTCTCGGTAACCTTGAACTCGCCCAAGTAGTATGGAACAAGTAAAGGCTCTCGCAATAACCCCAAGTAATCAACCATGGACGGAAGAATGTAGTTTCCATAGTACCTATCATTCAACACCATAAGGCAGCCCGGTATCCCACAAATAGTCACCTTTCCGGAGTGTACACTCCTTCTTGGATCTACATTGTAAGGTATACGAGTACCCCTTAGTTTTGGAGATGCATATCCTCTTCTTCTCATTGGACAACCTCCACTAGAGTTAGTATAACCATTCACACTATATCGACTTTGATAAGAAGTACTACAAGGTGGAGAATATGGATCTTCATACTCCTCACGTGTACCCTCATCATAGCTCTCATAGGCTTTGCAAACAAAAGGGTTATACCTAACACCAAATCTAGGTTCGGAGTAAGAAGTGTAAGACTCCTCACATGCCCCAACATCATCATAAGATCCATCACGAGGTCCTACATCATCTCCAAAGTTACCATAAGCACTAGGCACTTCATTCACCTCATTTTCTCCCTTAAAACAGTAACTTTCAAATCTGCCCAAGTCTCGATCATGGCTATTTTCATAGCCTCCGCAATCTCCCTCAACTTCGTAGCCATAAAACCCTTCACTACAATCATAGTCTCCCATGTTGTAGTCACAATAATCCCCGGCTATCGAAGACATGTTCCCCTTATATCACCCTTTAAACCTACAAAATGAACAAACAAGATTAGTAGTAAAGCTCCTCACCAACACTCGTATACACTCACCTTTGTGATCCTCACAATTGGAGCGGCGAATATTGAAAGTTGCTTATACTCCGGTAGTCAATAGGATGTCAATTCTACTTGGCGGCCGGAATAGATTCTTGTTTGATCGACTCAAGACACAAAAATAAAATTCACTTACGAACTTGAAACAAAGAAGTTACTACGAGTTAAAAAAATGAGAAAAGCACACAAACAACGAAGACACGAAGAAACGGATTCAATAATTAATCTACAACTAAGTAGGTGATTTACTAGTTGTTAATTAATTCTAGAATCAAGACATGAAACTAATGAAACAATAAGATGAAACTAAGAATCTAAAATTTTGAGCTCGGAAATATTGCGTGAACAGTAGCAGTGATGACATGGCAGTCACGTATTGGTTTCGGTCCCACACAACTTTTGTTGTCCAATTTCAAGTCTTGGTCAATTTTTAATTTGGACTTTGGTGGAATTTGTTTAAGGAGGGAAATTCAAACAAGTCTTGGAGCCCTTTTCAATTTCAAGTTTTCAAGACTTGACTTTATTGTACTTCTCCTTAAAACATGGATCCGTAAATCATGGAAAAGTGTTGGAAAGTGGTTGAGACTTGATTGATAGGTCTTGGTTGGTTGTAGTGTCTTTCAAGACTAACAAATAATACACCTTTTTCCTTCAACTTTTTGGATTTAGCATTCACTTTATCTTCAACAATATATGAAGGTGGTGATGAACATCAAGAACAACAACAACAACAACAAGAACTACAACAATAATCCTCAAGAACACCAACAATTTTTCACACGGCCAACTCCAATCCACAATAACAATACCTCCAACACTTGGCCAAGACAACCACAACTTCAACAAAAATGGTTTTCAATCCACCAATTAACAACAATATCACGTGGCCAAGCTTATAACAACAACAAGATGAAAACCAGAAGGCCAAAACAGTTCACCACAACAAGGTCAACAATCTCACGGCTAAGACCACAAGGATAGCAACAACAATCGACTAAGTCCCCTTTGTGTTGTGTTTTCGATTTTACAAATGGTGAAAGGTGTGATGAACAACAAGAATACAACAACAACCTTTCAAGATCTACAACACCACCACAACACAAGGCCTTCAACTCGGTCAAGGCTAGAACAACAACAACATCCAATCGGCCACACTTGTTCACAACAATAATATTAACAATTCAAGCTCAAGTTTGGATCGACTCAAAGTGTTAGTGAGGAACAAATCTAACACTACAAACACACAAGACAAGTAAAATACTCCTAGACCTAGACTCAAGAACAAATCTCGGCCAAGAACACCACAAGAACACAATTTCGGCCAAGACAACAACATCGGACAGATTGCAATTTTCTGAAATTTTCAGATTTCAACTTTTTTTTTTTTGTAGTTTTCAAGTCTCAAGCCCAAGATTGATCTTGTTAGAACAAAATCAAAGATGGCTCTGATACCAAATGATACAAGAATTCCAAGGAACACAAGAATTGTCTCAAAACAGTCCACACACACTCCAAAAACAGTCCACTAATCTTAAGGATTTGAGGACCAAGATGGAGACCACTCTCGGATTCACTACAACAACAACAATACGAGTTAACAATGGTGTATTTGACACCCAAAACAGCCACAAAACGTGATGAACAAGATGAACAACAATAACACAAGTTTCGGATTCAACAAAGACCCCAAAACAGTCCACGATTTGCAAGAAAAATAAAGATAGATAGTGAGACATAAACTACAATAAGACCCAAGAACCCAAAGATATATTAAATCTAAAGACCCCTAGAACTTACGATAGCAACACCACACTCTTACGGTGACCACCAAGGGAATGAACTCGCCTCAAGATCTACCGTTTCCAAACAAAGATCAATATTGGCTTTTCCAAGCCCTATGCTAAAGATGACTTTTCCAAGTCCTACCACTAAGTGTGTACACTCTCAAAAGAGAGAAGATATTTCTTTCAATTCTTCATTCTCCAAAAATCTGATGAGAAATAAGACTAAGGGGCCTATTTATACTATATTACAAATGAAGACAAAAGACTACTTTGCCCTTAATGAGAGGGGCGGCCATGGGGTGTAAATCCACCATGTGTAATGTCCAAAATACCCTTAATTAAGGCCCAAAACCGTGAGTCCTCAACCTTAAATTCTCCAAGCAATCTTCCACATGCGAGATTGCTTTAAGTTATGCTCAAAACGGGTCCTCCATGCATGTTCTTGTTTCCTCGAGGTGACCAAGTCTTGAGTCTCTATGTGTTGGCCTCCAAAAATGTCATCAAAAGATAAGAAGGCCATTTGTCCCGTATCATTGGTAGACTGATACAAGCATGAGAAGCACCAAGAGCACAAGACCTTTCACAAGGAGTTAAGCCAAAGAGTTACATGGTCTTCAAGCAATGTTTATGAAGTTGTGATACGGTTGGGGCAGCCTCCACAGGTACACGGCCTTTCACACGAAGCCAAGCTCGGGAATTACAAAAACTCCAAGCTTTGTTCATGCAAATGGCCGTGTGTGAGTTGGTGATTGAACCAACCAAGGACCTAAACGTTTTTATGTGTGAAGAGAGGTCTTAATGTGTAATAAACTACTCTCCAAGGTTGGCACAAGAAACAAGGGCGGATGGGTCATTTTACCCCTTTTGTTTGTAGTATAAATAGAACATGTTAGAGAGTTATTCCTTAGTTTTTGAATGCTGATTTTGTAACCTAAAAACACTAAACATTTCTCTCTCTCTTCCACTCTTAGAAGCCGCCCCTATTATCTCACAAGTAGAGGGATACTTGTGTTGTCTCTTTGGCTAGAAACAAGGGTTTTGAGGTCGTTGAGTGCCTCTTGGTCCTCGTAAGAACTTGGTGTTTATATTCATTAGACTTAGGGTCCTCTCTTGATGTAGGGTTCTTAGTTTCTTGAATGTTATATGTCAAGTTATCTATCTTTCTTTATCTTGTTGTTGTTGTTGATTTTGTTATCTTAAAGTCTAGTGAAGCCGTGTGGAGCTCGTTTCGATTCACTAGCATTGTTATCTATCTTGTTGTTCTTGTGTTGTTGGACTGAAATCCGAGCCTACTTGAAGCTCTTGGTGTTGTTGGTTTGATTTTGTATCATTTGGTATCAAAGCGAGACCGGTTGTGTTCCAACATAACCCATCTTGGGCTAGTTCATAGCTTAAACAAACAACACCAAAAAGAAATTCTGAAAATCTGTCCATTAAAAGTTGAAACCAAGAATGATGTTGTATGTTTAGATCTAGGTGTTATTTTGCTTGTTTAGTGAGTTTCTAGTGTTGGTTTCTTTCTCACCAACACTAAGGTGTCTAGATCCAAAAGTTGAGCTTGAAAACTTGAACATTGTGTAGTGACTTGAAGTGGCCGAAAGTTGTATGTTGTTGATAACCAAAAGAAAAATCGGTGGTTGTGTGTTTATGTGCTAAAGAAGTTGATGAAGTTTGTTGAGGTGTTCATCTTTTGAACTTGTTCATCTTGTTCATCTTGTTGTGTGCTCAAGTTGTAAGACAAGCTATAAAGTTGTTGTGAAAGACTTGCACCCATCACCTTCTAGTCTTGTCAATCACTTTTCCCTAATTCAAGGAGCCTTGTTTTGTGGGATTAGTCAACCAAACCTCACTTTCTTGAGTTTGAAAAGGGTGAAATACTACAAGATTTTACTTTTCCCACCAAAACACTTTGCAAACTATAACAAGTTGTGTGAATATTAACACAAAAAAAAAAAAAGAGAAGAAGAACGTGTGGAACCATTGCATGCTGCCACGTCACTATAAGCTCAACTTAGGATATTCTTTGGTTGCTAATTGTTGATCCTTGGTTTCCCTTACTTGGTCCTAGAACTAATTAACAAACTAGTACATTCCTACTAGGTTGTCAACTAGTTCCTTGAACCGTTTGTTCGTGTCAACGATTATTTGAGTGCTTTTATTCGTTTGAATGAATTGCTGATTTTTGACTCTAGTCCGGCAAGAATTCTTTGAGTCTTCAAACAAGAATCCATTCCGGATAAGAGCTTACTCATACCTTAAAAATTTCACGGTTACTAGCCAATTATACAACACTTGTGGAACACGAACTTGTGGTGAACTAAAGCGGATAATATCTTGACAATGGAAGGAGCTACGTCTCATAATGTGGATACTAATGCCCTTGATTCTATGAGGGTCACTCTTGAGGCCGTTACCCGGACACTTGAAAGGTTGAATTCGGAATTTGGGGCCGTGAGAGGGGACTTGGCAGCAATAAAGGGGGAAGTGTAGACTATTAGTGGGAGATTAGAACAAGTGGAGAGTCAAAGGAACTCTCGTCCTTCTACTCCTCTACATGTATCTACCAATGGTCATGATAGGACCTCCTCCACAACCATCACCCCCGAAACAGTCCACCAAATGCTAAATGCACCCCAAGCTCCACTAAATACCGCAAGCCAAACTACCTATTTTCCTCCAAACCGAGACCCCACTAGACCACTACATTTCCAAGCCCCTCCAATTCCACAAGAGGGATTTGGACTCCAAGTACCTCCACTAAATCCGAACCCTCCATTCCAAGCGCCATTAACCCAAAGACCGCAAATTCCAAATCCTCCGAATCAAAACGGCCAAGGCCGACCAGCCCACTTTGAAGGATACGGTAGAGAGGAGTATGAAGGAGATGGAGCCTTTGATGATGCTTATATGAGGGAGGAGGAGTTAAGAGGGGGTCGAGGAGAACCTAGGAGATACCGGGGGTATGGAGATAGGGGAAACCGACACCAAGAGAGAGACGTAGGCATCAACACCATCAAGTTGAGCCTACCCATCTTTAAGGGTGAAAGTGACCCCGAGACCTACTTAACTTGGGAATCGGCTTGTGACAAAGTTTTCCAAGTTAACATCTCGGAAGAAAAGAAGAGTTGCTACGCTATAGCTCACCTCGAGGGCTATGCTAACACTTGGTGGGAGTATGTTAAACGATTTGGTAATGAATTAGTTGATGGGCAGCCACCACCTTGGTATCGGTTGAGGTATTTGATGAGACATCGATACCTTCCCGAGAGATATCGTCATGAGTTGCTTGCTAGATTATATGGCTTGCGGCAAGGAGGCAAGAGTGTGATGGCCTATTTTGACGAGTTCCAACAACTCATGTTGAAACTTGATCATCGTGGGGAGCAAATCAGTCACGACATCATCCGGTTCAAGTGTGGGTTGAACAAAGAGATCTCCACTCATTTGACTCTTCACCGGTTTGAAACCATTGACGGTATATTCCAAGCGGCCCTTGAGATTGAAAGGGAACTTAAGGAGAGATCATCCTTCAAGGCAAGGGTATAAACCCCCTCGGGTTGGCCCAAATACAAGGACCAACCCGCCCCTACGAAGCTGCCCGAGTCCAAAACAGTCCCTAAATTCCCTCCGAAACCGGAGGCTCACAAATATCCCAACCCAAAGGGGTTCCAATGCTTCAAGTGCCAAGGTTGGGGGCATAAGGCCAATGAATGTCCGAACCGGCGCAATGTGATCCTACGAGAAGGGAAAGTGTACTACCTTGGTGAGGAGGTGGTTTCCGAAAGGGGGGAGGATGAGGCCGAGCCTCAAGATGGAGAGGGAGCTGAAAATGGGCCGGATGATGATGAATTAGATGGTAGTGAAGATGTCTATCCACAAGAAGGGGAGTGTGTGGTTCCAAACTTTGTGGTTAGACGTGTCATGATTAGTAAGGCGATAGATGACCCGAGTCAAAGGGAAAATCTATTCCATACTAAGTGTCTTTTAAAGGGGAGTGTGTGCACCTTGGTGATTGATAGTGGTAGTTGTACAAATGTTGCGAGCCATGCTATGGTAAATTTCTTGAAGCTACCAACTACACTACACACTAGTCCTTACAAGCTACAATGGTTGAACGATTGTGGTGAATTAAAGGTCACAAGGCAATGTGTGATTCGGCTTAAGGTGGGAAACTACCACGATGAAGTGCTTTGTGACGTGATCCCAATGCAAGCATGTCACTTGTTGTTAGGTAGACCATGGCAATATGATAGGTCTACTAAACACAATGGGAGGTCCAACCGGTATACGCTTGAGAAGGATGGCCGAAAGGTCACACTTCATCCTCTTTCACCCTCCCAAGTAAATGAGTGGCATCAAAAGATGAGAGAGTTGAAGGGAAAGGGGAAGGAATCCGGAAAGGGAGAAAAGGGGGGGAATGCCGTAGGTGAGGAAGTAGGGACATCCGAGGCTGTCCTAACGACAAGGGAGATGGAAAACGTAGTGATGTTGGCTAGGAGGAAAGAACTCTTCGTGGACCATGATGAAAACAAGCCGATGTTACTTTTGGCCCATTGTTTTAATACTAACCCCACTAATTCTTCCATTTCCCCTTTGATTTCTTGTGTGTTGCAGGAGTATGAAGATGTATTTCCTCAAGAACTTCCGCAAGGATTGCCCTCACTTCGGGGAATTGAGCACCAAATTGATTTGGTGCCGGGTTCACAACTTCCAAACAAACCGGCCTATAGGAGCAATCCCATGGACACTAAGGAGCTTGAAAGACAAGTTGAGGAGCTTCTCAACAAGGGATATATCAAGGAAAGCATGAGTCCGTGTGCTGTTCCGGTGCTTTTGGTACCGAAGAAGGACGGAACTTGGCGCATGTGCGTCGATTGTAGAGCCATCAATAAAATCACTATAAGGTATCGTCATCCAATCCCTAGACTAGATGATATGTTAGATGAGCTCCACGGATCTTGTTTGTTTTCTAAAGTGGACCTTAGGAGTGGCTATCACCAAATTCGCATGCAACCCGGTGATGAGTGGAAGACCGCATTCAAGACCAAATTCGGTCTATATGAGTGGCTGGTCATGCCCTTCGGCCTTACCAATGCTCCTAGAACCTTTATGAGGCTAATGAATCATGTAATGAAGCCTTATATTGGAAAGTTTGTGGTGGTTTACTTTGATGATGTGTTGGTGTATAGTAAATCTATTGATGATCATGTAATGCATTTGAGATGTGTGTTTGATGTGCTCCGAAAGGAGAAGCTGTATGCCAACATGGAGAAGTGTTCTTTTGGTGTTGATAAGGTTATATTCTTGGGTTTTGTCGTGAGCTCAAGGGGTGTGGAAGTGGACGATTCCAAGATAGACTCTATTCGAAGTTGGCCGACCCCTAAAACTATTGGAGAAATCCGAAGTTTCCACGGGTTGGCAAGCTTTTATAGGAGGTTTGTCAAAGGATTTAGTTCCATAGCAGCCCCCTTGACCGAGGTAATTAGAAAGGACGGACCCTTTAAATGGGGTGATGAGCAGGCTAGGGCTTTTGAGGCCTTGAAAGCTACGCTCATCTCGGCGCCTTTATTGCAATTGCCCGATTTTGATAAGATGTTTGAAGTAGAGTGTGATGCTAGTAAGATTGGCATCGGGGCTGTTTTGATGCAAAAAGGTAAGCCCGTTGCTTATTTCAGTGAAAAGCTCAAAGGGGCAACTCTTAATTACTCAACTTATGATTTGGAGTTGTACGCCCTTGTCAGAGCTTTGGGAAATTGGCAACATTATTTGTGGCCTAAGGAGTTTGTGATACGAACGGATCATGAGTCGTTGAAACACCTTAAGAGCCGATACAAGTTGAATAGGCGTCATGCTAAGTGGATTGAGTTCATCGAGACTTTCCCTTATGTAATTCATTACAAAAGGGGAAAGAAAAATGTTGTTGCCGATGCCTTGTCTAGGAAGCATGTGCTTGTTGCTACCTTGTCTTCGAAATTGATGGGTTTTGAGAGCTTGCGGTTGTTGTATCCCGAGGATCCTACCTTTGCTCCTATTTTTAGGGAATGCGAAGAGTGGGGAAGGGACCGTTGGCTTAAAGAGAATGACCATTCCTCCTACTCTCGGTTCGATGGGTATTTGTTCAAAGGGAGGAGGTTGTGTGTTCCTTCTAGTTCTTGGAGGGAATTATTTGTGAGGGAGGCCCATGACGGAGGCCTCATGGGGAACTTTGGGGTGGACAAGACCCTCGGAATCTTAGAGGAGAACTTCTATTGGCCCAAAATGCGCAAAGACGTCACTAAAATTTGTAGTCAATGCGTGGCCTGCCGTAGTGCGAAATCTCGTCTCCTACCTCAAGGATTATACACCCCACTCCCTACTCCCCTTAGACCTTGGTTGGACATTTCGATGGATTTTGTTTTGGGGCTGCCAAGGACTAGAAAGGGCCGAGATAGCATTTTTGTTATTGTTGATAGATTCTCTAAAATGGCTCATTTTATTCCATGTGCTAAAACCGAGGATGCTCGTAGTGTAGCTTCATTATTTGTTGAACATGTTGTAAAGCTTCACGGGGTACCGAGGACTATTGTGAGCGATAGGGACTCCAAGTTCCTAAGTCTCTTTTGGAAGTCCATGTGGGGTAGGCTTGGAACGAAGTTACTTTTCTCCACGTCTTGCCACCCACAAACCGATGGCCAAACGGAGGTAGTAAATAGAACCTTAGGGTCTATGCTACGTTCTATGGTTAAAGGTAAACTGACTTCATGGGAAAATCACCTACCCTTGGTGGAATTTGCATACAACCGGTGATACGGGACAAATGGCCATCTTATCTTTTGATGACATTGTTGGAGGCCAACACATAGAGACTCAAGACTTGGTCACCTCGGGAAAACAAGAACATGCATGGAGGACCCGTTTTGAGTGCTACTTAAAGCAATCTCGCGTGTGGAAGATTGCTTGGAGAATTTAAGGTTGAGGACTCACGGTTTTGGACCCTAATTAAGGGTATTTTGGACATTACACATGGTGTATTTACACACCATGGCCGCCCCTCTCATTAAGGGCAAAGTGGTCTTTTGTCTTCTTTGTAATACACTATAAATAGGCCCCCTTAGTCTTATTTTCATTAGTTTTCAGATTTTAGAAAGATGAAGTATTGAAAGGAAATATCTTCTCTCTTTTGAGAGTGTACCCACTTAGTGGTAGGACTTGGAAAAGTCATCTTTAGCATAGGGCTTGGAAAAGCCAATATTGATGCTTGTTTGGAAACGGTAGATCTTGAGGCGAGTTCATTCCCTTGGTGGTCACCGTAAGAGTGTGGTGTTGCTATCGTAAGTTCTAGGGGTCTTTAGATTTAATATATCTTTGGGTTCTTGGGTCTTATTGTAGTTTATGTCTCACTATCTATCTTTATTTTTCTTGCAAATCGTGGACTGTTTTGGGGTCTTTGTTGAATCCGAAACTTGTGTTATTGTTGTTCATCTTGTTCATCACGTTTTGTGGCTGTTTTGGGTGTCAAATACACCATTGTTATCTCGTATTGTTGTTGTTGTAGTGAATCCGAGAGTGGTCTCCATCTTGGTCCTCAAATCCTTAAGATTAGTGGACTGTTTTTGGAGTGTGTGTGGACTGTTTTGAGACAATTCTTGTGTTCCTTGGAATTCTTGTATCATTTGGTATCAGAGCATGGCTTGATCTTGTTCCTACAAGATCAATCTTGGGCTTGCTTGTTAGAAAATTCAAAAAAAAAAAGGTGTTAAAAACTGAAAAATCAAAAAGAAGCAAATCTGTCCATTTTGTGTTCTTGGCCGAAATTGTGTTATTGTTGTGTCTTGGCCGAGATTTTTACTTGTTTTGTTGTTTCTAGTGTTAGTTTTCTTCATCTCTAACACTTTTTAGTCTAAATCTAAGTTTGAGCTTACATTGTTGGTGTTGTATACGTGAACTTGGACTTGGCCGATTTGTTGTTGAACATTGTTGTGGTGGACTGTTTTGGCCTTGTGGCTTTCATCTTGTTGTTGTTATAAGCTTGGCCACGTGATATTGTTGTTAATCGGTGGATTGAAAACCATTTTGTTGAAGTTGTAGTTGTCTTGGCCAAGTGTTGGAGATATTGTTATTGTGGATTGGAGTTGGCCGTGTGAAAAATTGTTGGTGTTCTTGAAGATTATTGTTGTAGTTCTTGTTGTTGTTGTTGTTGTTCTTGATGCTCATCACCACCTTCATATATTGTTGAAGATAAAGTGAATGCTAAATCCAAAAAGTTGAAGGGAAAAGGTGTATTATTTGTTAGTCTTGAAAGACACCACAACCAACAAAGACCTATCAATCAAGTCTCAACCACTTTCCAACACTTTTCCATGATTTACGGATCCATGTTTTAAGGAGAAGTACAATAAAGTCAAGTCTTGAAAACTTGAAATTGAAAAGGGCTCCAAGACTTGTTTGAATTTCCCTCCTTAAACAAATTCCACCAAAGTCCAAATTGAAAAATTGACCAAGACTTGAAATTGGACAACAAAAGTTGTGTGGGGCCAAAACCAATACGTGACTGCCATGTCATCACTGCTACTGTTCACGCAATATTTCCGAGCTCAAAAATTTTAGATTCTTAGTTTCATCCTATTGTTTCATTAGTTTCATGTCTTGATTCTAGAATTAATTAACAACTAGTAATCACCTACTTAGTTGTAGATTAATTATTGAATCCGTTTCTTCGTGTCTTCGTTGTTTGTGTGCTTTTCTCATTTTTAACTCGTAGTAACTTCTTTGTCTCAAGTTCGTAAGTGAATTTTATTTTTGTGTCTTGAGTCGATCAAACAAGAATCTATTCCGGCCGCCAAGTAGAATTGACATCCTATTGACTACCGGAGTATAAGCAACTTTCAATATTCGCCGCTCCAATTGTGAGAATCACAAAGGTGAGTGTATACGAGTGTTGGTGAGGAGCTTTACTACTAATCTTGTTTGTTCATTTTGTAGGTTTAAAGGGTGATATAAGGGGAACATGTCTTCGATAGCCGGGGATTATTGTGACTACAACATGGGAGACTATGATTGTAGTGAAGGGTTTTATGGCTACGAAGTTGAGGGAGATTGCGGAGGCTATGAAAATAACCATGATCGAGACTTGGGCAGATTTGAAAGTTACTGTTTTGAGGGAGAAAATGAGGTGAATGAAGTGCCTAGTGCTTATGGTGACTTTGGAGATGATGTAGGACCTCGTAATGGATCTTATGATGAAGTTGGGGCATGTGAGGAGTCTTACACTTCTTACTCCGAACCTAGATTGGGTGTTAGGTATAACCCTTTTGTTTGCAAAGCTTATGAGAGCTATGATGAGGGTACACGTGAGGAGTATGAAGATCCATATTCTCCACCTTGTAGTACTTCTTATCAAAGTCGATATAGTGTGAATGGTTATACTAGCTCTAGTGGAGGTTGGCCAATGAGAAGAAGAGGATATGCATCTCCAAAACTAAGGGGTACTCGTATGCCTTACAATGTAGATCCAAGAAGGAGTGTACACTCCGGAAAGGTGACTATTTGTGGGATACCGGGCTGCCTTATGGTGTTGAATGATAGGTACTATGGAAACTACATTTTTCCGTCCATGGTTGATCACTTGGGGTTATTGCGAGAACCTTTACTTGTTCCATACTACTTGGGCGAGTGCAAGGTTACCGCGAGGGTAAAAGTTGTCTTCTCCCAATTTGATTACCATGAGGAGGTGTGGTGCGATGTTTTCTCCTTAACCTACGGTCATATGAGCTTGGGTGCCGATTGGTTTGCACGACATCAAGTTCCTAACGTGAAAAATTGGCCTAATATTGTAAGAGACCGATGGGGAAATTGCCTCGAGACGTACATTCTGCCCGGGCCGCAAAAAGAAGTTCCTACCTACTCCAATTCAAATTATTATGAGAGACAAAAGATTGAGAGGAGTAAGGGAGTGAAAGGTGGTAATCCGAGAGTGGAAAAAGGAGAGGTTGTGTTGAGCGAAGTGAGGGGATTACCACCAAACCGTGCTAACATTGGTTGTCCTTCCATTTCTAAGGACATTTGTGTAGGTACCAACATGGCAAGCGAAGGCGAACAATGCCAAAAGGAAGTTGCTGCCCAAGCTTGTGGAGGACCTTCACCTCACGGCAAGGAAGAGTCTACTCAAGATCTTAAAGGTAAAATATCTAACTCTTACACTTTAGTGCATGTGAATGACAATTGTGTGGCTAGTAAGCCATTGAGTGTGAGTAGTAGCTTACTTATTTATGAGTCTAATGATTCCTTGCCTCTTGTTGATGATGTACATATTGAGAGTGTGGATACACTAGTTGATCCTATTGATGACGAAATTGACTCTTCTTGTAAGATCAATTTATGTCCACCTAGTGTTGAAGCTTATATGTTAACGGAAGTACATCGTCTTGTGTAATTGGTGTTGATCAACTTGTTGGTGAAAATTGTTCCCCACTTGAGTATGTGTGTGATGTGCTTAATAGGACTCAAGTGAGTGAAGTATTTAAAAATGTTGGTCAACAAAGTGGGGGTGAACCCGAGATCTCTTCTTGGGGTAATCTTGTGTTTGGAACATCCTTGAAACTTGATATTGATCATTTAGAGTGCGAGGAACTTGCTTATTCCAAATCTGTCCGTGAGGTAGATCACACTCTCTTTAGGTGTAATGTCTTGTTTGAAGATGATTTAAACACTTCTAATGAACCTAGTGGTGAAAATGACGGTATAGCTTGCCTTGGAAGCTATAGCCTATATGCTAACCCACTATGGTGTGACAACATTCCTCCTAAAGAGGGAAATCTCTTCTTGGAAGATGAGAGTACTCTTAAGGGTAAGGAATGTGTAGTTGCGGAAGCTACTCCTTCTTCTACTTTGTGTGATTTCTTTGTTGAGAGTACTCATAGTGATTATTGGGAAACTAGTAGTGAGTACACACATGAGAGCACCCTAGTAGAAGTCGATTTGAGTGATACCTTTCTCTACTCTCTATTTGATTTGGATGATATGTATGTTATTGTAGAGAGTATGTCATTTAGTTTAGGTGTAGACCACGGGAAAGGGAAGTGTTGTCGAGACCCGTGTCTATGGCCACTTTTCCCATTTGACCCCGGTGCCAAATTTAGAAATGGTGATGTTGGTGCACCAAACTTGTTGCTTGGTCAACATGACAAGCAAAGTGTTACTTCTGATGTATCCTATAACCAAATCCTTTGCACATCTTTTATTGAGTTTTTAATATTCATTTCAAAGGATTCTTGGTTATATTGCAAATATGTGCAACCTTGGCATGTTGAGATGATTTGTAATGCTAACCCTAACCCTCATGCCATGAGGAATTTGTATTTGTTTGTCCTCTCTTCGGTTTTGCAAGGTTTGGATTCGAGGTCGAATCCTTTTCAAGAAGGGGAGGATGATACGGGACAAATGGCCATCTTATCTTTTGATGACATTGTTGGAGGCCAACACATAGAGACTCAAGACTTGGTCACCTCGGGAAAACAAGAACATGCATGGAGGACCCGTTTTGAGTGCTACTTAAAGCAATCTCGCGTGTGGAAGATTGCTTGGAGAATTTAAGGTTGAGGACTCACGGTTTTGGACCCTAATTAAGGGTATTTTGGACATTACACATGGTGTATTTACACACCATGGCCGCCCCTCTCATTAAGGGCAAAGTGGTCTTTTGTCTTCTTTGTAATACACTATAAATAGGCCCCCTTAGTCTTATTTTCATTAGTTTTCAGATTTTAGAAAGATGAAGTATTGAAAGGAAATATCTTCTCTCTTTTGAGAGTGTACCCACTTAGTGGTAGGACTTGGAAAAGTCATCTTTAGCATAGGGCTTGGAAAAGCCAATATTGATGCTTGTTTGGAAACGGTAGATCTTGAGGCGAGTTCATTCCCTTGGTGGTCACCGTAAGAGTGTGGTGTTGCTATCGTAAGTTCTAGGGGTCTTTAGATTTAATATATCTTTGGGTTCTTGGGTCTTATTGTAGTTTATGTCTCACTATCTATCTTTATTTTTCTTGCAAATCGTGGACTGTTTTGGGGTCTTTGTTGAATCCGAAACTTGTGTTATTGTTGTTCATCTTGTTCATCACGTTTTGTGGCTGTTTTGGGTGTCAAATACACCATTGTTATCTCGTATTGTTGTTGTTGTAGTGAATCCGAGAGTGGTCTCCATCTTGGTCCTCAAATCCTTAAGATTAGTGGACTGTTTTTGGAGTGTGTGTGGACTGTTTTGAGACAATTCTTGTGTTCCTTGGAATTCTTGTATCAACCGGGTAATACATTCGAGCACGGGAATGACTCCCTTTGAATGTGTTTACGGCCTGAATCCCCTTACCCCTTTAGATCTCACTCCTTTGTCTAGTGATCTCATGACCAGCTTAGATGGAAATAAAAGAGCCGAGGCAATGAAGAAAATGCATGAGACGGTGCGGATCAAGCTTGAAAAGAAGAACCAAGAGGTTGCAAAAAGGGTAAACAAAGGGAGAAGAAGGCTTGTGCTTGAACCCGGAGATTGGGTGTGGGTGCATCTTCGAAAGGATCGGTTTCCAGCTCAAAGGAAGTCCAAATTGCTGCCAAGGGGTGATGGTCCTTTCCAAGTACTTGAGAGAATCAATGACAACGCCTACAAGATTGACCTTCCACCGGAATATCAAGTGCACAACACTTTCAACGTTGGTGATCTCTCCCTCGTGGATGCGGTTGAAGATGACCAAATGCTGAATTTGAGGTCAAATTCCTCTCAAGATGGAGAGGATGATACGGTTGGGGCAGCCTCCACAGGTACACGGCCTTTCACACGAAGCCAAGCTCGGGAATTACAAAAACTCCAAGCTTTGTTCATGCAAATGGCCGTGTGTGAGTTGGTGATTGAACCAACCAAGGACCTAAACGTTTTTATGTGTGAAGAGAGGTCTTAATGTGTAATAAACTACTCTCCAAGGTTGGCACAAGAAGCAAGGGCGGATGGGTCATTTTACCCCTTTTGTTTGTAGTATAAATAGAACATGTTAGAGAGTTATTCCTTAGTTTTTGAATGCTGATTTTGTAACCTAAAAACACTAAACATTTCTCTCTCTCTTCCACTCTTAGAAGACGCCCCTATTATCTCAGAAGTAGAGGGATACTTGTGTTGTCTCTTTGGCTAGAAACAAGGGTTTTGAGGTCGTTGAGTGCCTCTTGGTCCTCGTAAGAACTTGGTGTTTATATTCATTAGACTTAGGGTCCTCTCTTGATGTAGGGTTCTTAGTTTCTTGAATGTTATATGTCAAGTTATCTATCTTTCTTTATCTTGTTGTTGTTGTTGATTTTGTTATCTTAAAGTCTAGTGAAGCCGTGTGGGGCTCGTTTCGATTCACTAGCATTGTTATCTATCTTGTTGTTCTTGTGTTGTTGGACTGAAAAACCGAAACTTAAACTTGTTGTTCTTGTGTTGTTGGACTGAAATCCGAGCCTACTTGAAGCTCTTGGTGTTGTTGGTTTGATTTTGTATCAAGTTGGAAGCTTGTGATTGTGTCATGAGTTCACCTATTGGAGTGTATATGCTAAAGTGTGAAGAGGAGCTTTGAAATACACTCCAAAGCCACCTTTATTTGGGGATTCATTAAGGGCATTCTCGTCTTTTAATGACTTCCTTTTACACTTGAAAGGAGCACCCTTCATTAAGGGTATTTTTGTCATTGTTTGTAATAGTATAAATAGACACCTTAGCTCATATTTTCCTTAGTTTTGAGATAATGAATTGAGTGACTTTTTAGATTGTAATCTTAGTGTTAGATTGTAGTATTATCCTTCTCCTTAAGAGAGGAAAACCAAAATTGGAACCCTTGAATGCATTTGAATTGGTTTTTCACTAGTATTGGGTTATTTGTCAAGAAAGGTGAAAGCCTAAAGAATACCTGATATGGGACAAACAAGAGGAACACAAAACAGCCATAAAATAGTCCAATGCACCCTCCAAAATAGTCCACAAATCACAAGAAATCGTGAACCAAATGGAGACCTCACTCGGATTCGACAAATATAACAAGAATATAAGAAACAAAGGTGTATTTGACACCCAAAACAGCCACAAAACACAACAAAAACGTGATGAACAATATGACAACAAAAACAACCAGATTTGGATTCCGCAATAATAAGATACAAAAGGATAGTAACTTGACATACAATATTCACAAATCTAAGAACCCTAACAATGAGAAAGGACCCTAAGACAAATAAATAGCAACATCAAGTTCTTACTTAGACCAAGAGGGACTCATGAACCTCAAGACCTAAGTTTCCAAGCAAACAAACAACAAAAGTGATTCCACCCTCTTGTTGCTACCTAGTTCCAAGTTTCAGATTTGCCTCAAGGAAAGAGGATTTATTCTTTTTATGTTGTACAATATTCATATTCATCAAAAAGTCCCCTAACAAATGACCTAAAAGGTTCCTTATATAGTAATTTGCAAACAAGGTGTGAAATGTCCAAAATGACCCCTTAGTCTCAAGTCTTCAAGTGGGTGCCCTTGGAGAGTATTATATGGACGTTTTTGGACCCTTTTTAAGTCCTCATTTGCACTTTACTTTCAAACTCCAAGTCTTGGGTTCAATACATCTCACAAACATGCATCCTCGTGGTCGTACCCATATCACTACCAAACACACGAAATTGGCTACTAAGATTCAAATTCATGCAACCAAACAAAAGAGAAAACAACACATAGAATGTAGATGAAGAGGAAGATTACTTGAAATTTAAAGAAATATAGAAAGACCCTTACTGATACGATACAAATTTGGTATGTATCAAAAACAAGCCAAAAACAGTCCACAAACAAAGGGAAACCCGAGGGCTCAACAAACACCAAATCTCGGTTCCAACAACATCAAGAAACAAGGTGTAAATGACACCAAAAGCACTAACAACATGATACGAAAAAAACAACGGAAACACAAAACAAACACTCAAAACAGTCCACAAGTTCAAGAGAACCGAGGACCCTTTGAATGACCCCTCTCGGATTCAAGATCTACAACAAGAACACAATGTAATGAGGTGATTAACACCTATTTTCAGCGGACAACACACTAGATTAACCACACGAGAATGAAGAACATGAAGAACAATAACAATATTATTAAGAAATAACAAACACACGGCTACAAGAAATTGTAGAGATAGATAGTGAGACATAAACTAATATAAGACCCAAGAACCCAAAGATATATTAAATCTAAAGACCCTTAGAACTTACGATAGCAACACCACACTCTTACGGTGACCGCCAAGGGAACGAACTCGCCTCAAGATCTACCGTTTCCAAACAAAGATCAATATTGGCTTTTCCAAGCCCTATGCTAAAGATGACTTTTCCAAGTCCTATAACTAAGGTGTTACACTCTCAAAAGAGAGAGAATATGTTTTCAATTCTTCATTCTCCAAAAACTACTGAAAATAAGACTAAGGGGACCTATTTATACTATATTACAAATGAAGACAAAAGACCACTTTGCCCTTAATGAGAGGGGCGGCCATGGTGTGTAAATACACCATGTGTAATGTCCAAAATACCCTTAATTAAGGCCCAAAAACCGTGAGTCCTCAACCTTAAATTCTCCAAGCAATCTCCCACACGCGAGATTGCTTTAAGTTATGCTCAAAACGGGTCCTCCATGCACGTTCTTGTTTTCTCGAGGTGACCAAGTCTTGAGTCTCTATGTGTTGGCCTCCAAAAATGTCATCAAAAGATAAGAAGGCCATTTGTCCCGTATCATCCTCCCCTTCTTGAAAAGGATTCGACCTCGAATCCAAACCTTGCAAAATCGAAGAGAGGACAAACAAATACAAATCCTCATGGCATGAGGGTTAGGGTTAGCATAACAAATCATCTCAACATGCCAAGGTTGCACATACTTGCAATATAACCAAGAATCCTTTGAAATGAATATTAAAAACTCAATAAAAGATGTACAAAGGATTTGGTTATAGGATACATCAAAAGTAACACCTTGCTTGTCATGTTGACCAAGCAACAAGTTTGGTGCACCAACATCACCATTTCTAAATTTGGCACCGGGGTCAAATGGGAAAAGTGGCCATAGACACGGGTCTCGACAACACTTCCCTTTCCCGTGGTCTACACCTAAACTAAATGACATACTCTCTACAATAACATACATATCATCCAAATCAAATAGAGAGTAGAGAAAGGTATCACTCAAATCGACTTCTACTAAGGTGTCCTCATGTGTGTACTCACTACTAGTTTCCCAATAATCACTATGAGTACTCTCAACAATGAAATCACACAAAGTAGAAGAAGAAGTAGCTTCCGCAACTACACATTCCTTACCCTTAAGAGTACTCTCATCTTCCAAGAAGAGATTTCCCTCTTTAGGAGGAATGTTGTCACACCATAGTGGGTTAGCATATAGGCTATAGCTCCCAAGGTAAGCTATACCGTCATTTTCACCACTAGGTTCATTAGAAGTGTTTAAATCATCTTCAAACAAGACATTACACCTAAAGAGAGTGTGTTCTACCTCACGGACAGATTTGGAATAAACAAGTTCCTCGCACTCTAAATGATCAATATCAGGTTTCAAGGATGTTCCAAACACAAGATTACCCCAAGAAGAGATCTCGGGTTCACTCCCACTTTGTTGACCAACATTTTCAAATACTTCACTCACTTGAGTCCTATTAAGCACATCACACACATACTCAAGTGGGGAACAATTTTCACAAACAAGTTGATCAACACCAATTACACAAGACGATGTACTTCCGTTCAACATATAAGCTTCAACACTAGGTGGACATAAATTGATCTTACAAGAAGAGTCAATTTCGTCATCAATAGGATCAACTAGTGTATCCAAACTCACAATATGTACATCATCAACAAGAGGCACGGAATCATTAGACTCATAAATAAGTAAGCTACTACTCACACTCAATGGCTTACTAGCCACACAATTGTCATTCACATGCACTAAAGTGTAAGAGTTAGCTATTTTACCTTTAAGATCTTGAGTAGACTCTTCCTTGCCGTGAGGTGAAGGACCTCCACAAGCTTGGGCAGCAACTTCCTTTTGGCATTGTTCGCCTTCGTTTGCCATGTTGGTACCTACACAAATGTCCTTAGAATTGGAAGGACAACCAATGTTAGCACGGTTTGGTGGTAATCTCCTCACTTCGCTCAACACAACCTCTCCTTTTTCCACTCTCGGATTACCACCTTTCACTCCCTTACTCCTCTCAATCTTTTGTCTCTCATAATAATTTGAATTGGAGTAGGTAGGAACTTCTTTTTGCGGCCCGGGCAGAATGTACGTCTCGAGGCAATTTCCCCATCGGTCTCTCACAATATTAGGCCAATTTTTCACGTTAGGAACTTGATGTCGTGCAAACCAATCGGCACCCAAGCTCATATGACCGTAGGTTAAGGAGAAAACATCGCACCACACCTCCTCATGGTAATCAAATTGGGAGAAGACAACTTTTACCCTCTCGGTAACCTTGAACTCGCCCAAGTAGTATGGAACAAGTAAAGGTTCTCGCAATAACCCCAAGTGATCAACCATGGACGGAAAAATGTAGTTTCCATAGTACCTATCATTCAACACCATAAGGCAGCCCGGTATCCCACAAATAGTCACCTTTCCGGAGTGTACACTCCTTCTTGGATCTACATTGTAAGGCATACGAGTACCCCTTAGTTTTGGAGATGCATATCCTCTTCTTCTCATTGGACAACCTCCACTAGAGCTAGTATAACCATTCACACTATATCGACTTTGATAAGAAGTACTACAAGGTGGAGAATATGGATCTTCATACTCCTCACGTGTACCCTCATCATAGCTCTCATAAGCTTTGCAAACAAAAGGGTTATACCTAACACCCAATCTAGGTTCGGAGTAAGAAGTGTAAGACTCCTCACATGCCCCAACTTCATCATAAGATCCATTACGAGGTCCTACATCATCTCCAAAGTCACCATAAGCACTAGGCACTTCATTCACCTCATTTTCTCCCTCAAAACAGTAACTTTCAAATCTGCCCAAGTCTCGATCATGGTTATTTTTATAGCCTCCGCAATCTCCCTCAACTTCGTAGCCATAAAACCCTTCACTACAATCATAGTCTCCCATGTTGTAGTCACAATAATCCCCGGCTATCGAAGACATGTTCCCCTTAGATCACCCTTTAAACCTACAAAATGAACAAACAAGATTAGTAGTAAAGCTCCTCACCAACACTCGTATACACTCACCTTTGTGATTCTCACAATTGGAGCGGCGAATATTGAAAGTTGCTTATACTCCGGTAGTCAATAGGATGTCAATTCTACTTGGCGGCCGGAATAGATTCTTGTTTGATCGACTCAAGACACAAAAATAAAATTCACTTACGAACTTGAGACAAAGAAGTTACTACGAGTTAAAAATGAGAAAAGCACACAAACAACGAAGACACGAAGAAACGGATTCAATAATTAATCTACAACTAAGTAGGTGATTACTAGTTGTTAATTAATTCTAGAATCAAGACATGAAACTAATGAAACAATAAGATGAAACTAAGAATCTAAAATTTTTGAGCTCGGAAATATTGCGTGAACAGTAGCCGTGATGACATGGCAGTCACGTATTGGTTTCGGCCCCACACAACTTTTGTTGTCCAATTTCAAGTCTTGGTCAATTTTTCAATTTGGACTTTGGTGGAATTTGTTTAAGGAGGGAAATTCAAACAAGTCTTGGAGCCCTTTTCAATTTCAAGTTTTCAAGACTTGACTTTATTGTACTTCTCCTTAAAACATGGATCCGTAAATCATGGAAAAGTGTTGGAAAGTGGTTGAGACTTGATTGATAGGTCTTTGTTGGTTGTAGTGTCTTTCAAGACTAACAAATAATACACCTTTTTCCTTCAACTTTTTGGATTTAGCATTCACTTTATCTTCAACAATATATGAAGGTGGTGATGAACATCAAGAACAACAACAACAACAACAAGAACTACAACAATAATCTTCAAGAACACCAACAATTTTTCACACGGCCAACTCCAATCCACAATAACAATATCTCCAACACTTGGCCAAGACAACTACAACTTCAACAAAATGGTTTTCAATCCACCAATTAACAACAATATCACGTGGCCAAGCTTATAACAACAACAAGATGAAAACCACAAGGCCAAAACAGTCCACCACAATGGCCAAGCTTATGTTCACAACAACCTTTCAACAAGTTCAAGCTCAAGTTTAGATCTAGACTCAAAGTGTTAGTGGACAAGAAAACTAACACTAGGAACAACAAAACAAACAAGAACACTATTAGATCTAGACATACAACAACAAATCTCGGCCAAGACACAACAAGAACACGATTTTGGCCAAGAACACAAACACGGACAGATTGCAATTTTTCTGAAATTTTCAGCTTTTCAACAATTTTTTTTTTTTTGTTGTTTATTTTCTAACAAGCAAGCCCAAGATTGATCTTGTAGGAACAAGATCAAGCCATGCTTTGATACCAAATGATACGAAAAAAACAACGGAAACACAAAACAAACACTCAAAACAGTCCACAAGTTCAAGAGAACCGAGGACCCTTTGAATGACCCCTCTCGGATTCAAGATCTACAACAAGAACACAATGTAATGAGGTGATTAACACCTATTTTCAGCGGACAACACACTAGATTAACCACACGAGAATGAAGAACATGAAGAACAATAACAATATTATTAAGAAATAACAAACACACGGCTACAAGAAATTGTAGAGATAGATAGTGAGACATAAACTAATATAAGACCCAAGAACCCAAAGATATATTAAATCTAAAGACCCTTAGAACTTACGATAGCAACACCACACTCTTACGGTGACCGCCAAGGGAACGAACTCGCCTCAAGATCTACCGTTTCCAAACAAAGATCAATATTGGCTTTTCCAAGCCCTATGCTAAAGATGACTTTTCCAAGTCCTATAACTAAGGTGTTACACTCTCAAAAGAGAGAGAATATGTTTTCAATTCTTCATTCTCCAAAAACTACTGAAAATAAGACTAAGGGGACCTATTTATACTATATTACAAATGAAGACAAAAGACCACTTTGCCCTTAATGAGAGGGGCGGCCATGGTGTGTAAATACACCATGTGTAATGTCCAAAATACCCTTAATTAAGGCCCAAAAACCGTGAGTCCTCAACCTTAAATTCTCCAAGCAATCTCCCACACGCGAGATTGCTTTAAGTTATGCTCAAAACGGGTCCTCCATGCACGTTCTTGTTTTCTCGAGGTGACCAAGTCTTGAGTCTCTATGTGTTGGCCTCCAAAAATGTCATCAAAAGATAAGAAGGCCATTTGTCCCGTATCACAACAAGATATAAACAACAATAACGAGAGGAACAACACTATAATAACAACAATCCAACGGTTACAATATTACAAGAACAACAAGAACCAAACGATTCACTAAACTACACAACTAGTACATGATATGTAAAGATAGGAAGTGAGACATACACTATTACAAGGTTAAGAACCCAAAGATGTATTAAATCTAAGGACTCCTAAGACTTACAATAGCAACACCACACTCTTACGTGACACAAGAGGGATTCCACCGCTCAAGCACCAACGTTTCCAAGCAATACACAATCACAAGTGAATCCACACTTGTTCATGTCCTAGTTTAGGCCTAGAGACCCTCTCTCTCAAGAGATGTGTTCTTTCAACAATATCCAATAAAAACTAATGAACTAAAACCCTATATTGTTCTATTTATAATACTTTACAAATAAAAAGATAAAATGACAAAAAGGCCCTTTAATGACCAAGTAGGCAAATAGGCACCCATGGAGTGTTTTTAGGGGCGGTTTGGAGCCCTTTTTAACACTTCAACTCGTACACCTCCGAGGTTACATCCAAAATACTCAAAAACGTTCATCTTCATGATCGTGCTTGTATCACTTACTTTCACTATATGATTAGCACTAGAAGATGTATCCAATCTTCAAACACACCTCACAAATGAAAGTTCAAACCTTCCTCTTAGGTGATCCAAAGGACTCACACTTCCTCAATCACACCTTTCTTGCCAAATCATCCAAGACAAGTGAAAACCCTAACTTTCAAATATTCATGGACCAAGTTTCGGTTCTAAGAGCTACAACTACAAGACTAAATCTACAAAATATGAGTAATACTCAATTTTAATTCATCAAAGTCTAATTAAAAGAGAAGTAAAATGGTCTATTTATACTATTACATGCCAAATGACAAAAATGCCCTTAATGAGGACTAAGAAATGGGCGCCTATGAAGTGTATATTTGGAGTGTAAAATGTCTTCATTGTCCTTCACTTGAGGCGCCTATGAAGTGTATACGTTCTCCTCCTTCCTTCTCTTGACCAAGGCTTCAAAATACTCCAAAAGTCTTCAATTGCTTGCCAATTCCAAAGCCTTAACTCTTAGACAATGCCTTTTGCTCTTGATGCTCATTATGCTTGTATCATCCTCTCCATATAGAAGGAATTTGTCCTCAAATTCAGATCTTTCAAAAATCAAAGAGAGAGCAAAACAAACACAAAATCCTCTTGGTAGGAGGGTTAGTATTAGTACCACACTTATATCATCAACTGATACAAGCATGAGAAGCACCAAGAGAACAAGACCTTTTACAAGGAATCAAGTCAAAGAGCTACATGGTCTCCATGCAATGTTCATGAAGTTGGAAGCTTGTGATTGTTTCATGAGTTCATCTATTGGAGTGTATATGCTAAAGTATGAAGAGGAGCTTTGAAATACTGTCCAAAGCCGCCTCTATTCGGGGGTTCATTAAGTCTATTCGGGGGTTCATTAAGGTCATTCTTGTCTTTTAATGGCCTATTTTTACACTCCAAAGGAGCACCCTTCATTAATGGTATTTTTGTCATTATTTGTAATAAGTATAAATAGACCCTAGCTTGTATTTTCAGAAGACTTTGATGAATTGAAATTGAGTATTTCTCATTGTAGTTTTTAGTCCTTAGTTTGTAGCTTAGAATCTGAAAATCGGTCCAAGAACATTTGATGTTAGGGTTTCACTTGTTTTGGATAATTTGGCAAGAAAGGTGTGCTTGAGGAAGAGTGTTTCCTTTGGGTTACCTAAGAGAGTGGTTTGATCTTACATTGGTGATGTGTTTTTGAAGGTTTGATACACCTTCTAGTGCTATTCATTGGTGGAAGTGAGGGTCTCTCTATCTATCTTTAATTTCATGCAATTCTTCTTCTTCATCTCCCTTCTAAGTGTAGTTTTTCCTTTTGTGTGCTTGCTGATTTTTGCATATCTAGGTGTCCATTTCGTGTGTTCATAGCCTTCAGGCTATCATTAACCCATGGTTACTCACACTTGACATACATCCACATATCCTTGGTTTTTGACATAAAAAGCTTGGCATAAAGTATACCAAAGACATGAATAGCATCAATATAAAAAATAAGTGAGTATGACCAGCAACTATAATCTTCACATCTCAAGAATATTCTGGGGTCAAATAGAGATAGTAAGCAAGGGGCTAGGCCATGGTGAAGCATCCCTTTCACTAGATTATTACGCCAAGGGGGTACATATTTGAAATACAATCATAAGTCCCTTATTTTGTCCATGAAACAATAGTATGTGCATCATAAACATCAAGGGAAAACAAGCACAAGCCAAAACAATCCCGTCCCCGCCCCACTAGTACACCGGGATCAAATGGATGAAGTGGCCAAGGGAATAAACTGAAACTACTCATTCCATCTACTAGGGTATCACACTCGCCCCAAGAATTTGTTCTTACGGGAAGACTAGCACACAAGGATAAGAACTTATGACCAAGTAGGCCTCCCTTAGCAATATACACATCATCATCCATAATCTCTCCATACACATGATCACCATTAGAAGAATGACAATCAACTTGAATATAGTTAATCTCATTACTCACATAATCAAGTAGTGAACCACCCTTAAAAACAAATTGAGCATTACACACAATAATAGTACTACCAATAAAAGATTCATGCTTCTCTACACTAGGGAAACCCGAATTCACATCACCTTGGCTACTAATAGCCACATCACAACATTTTAGACTTGAGTGAGTGTAGAGGGTACCAATTTTACCTTGGGTTGTACTATGGCAGCCCACTTGCCTCGAACTTTCGGGCAAGAGTGCACTTGGAAAACCAACATGTTCGGGAGGGATTTCTTTTGGATTCTCCCTTAAAATTATATCTTCTTGTACCTACACATATTGATACGGGTGTACAAAGCTGTCCAATACGTTCTCGACCATTCACACGAAGCCAAGCTCGGGAGTTACAAAAACTACAAGCCATGTTCATGCAAATGGCTGCGTGTGAGTTGGTACTTGATCCGCCAAAGATCTTCAACGTTTTTAAGTGTGAAAATGAGCCTTGAAGTGTAATAAATTACACTCTAAGGGCACCCCATGACTGAAGGGTAGGAAGGTCATTTGTCCTTCATTTTGTGTGTAATATAAATAGATGCTATTAGGGTTATTTTCAGCACTTAGTTCATTCTTCATATTTCACAAACACAAGTCTTGTAGCATTGAATATTTCTCTCTCTCTCTTGTTCTTGAGAGTAGAACCTGAAATCTGTCCAACAAGTGTAGTTACACTTGTATTGTTTCTTGGCTAGAAACTTGAGATCTTGAGGTTCATGAGTTCCTCTTGGTCTAAGTAAGAACTTGGTACTGAAATCTTTTGGTCTTAGGGTCCTATCTTCAAGTTAGGGTTCATAGATTCTAAGATATCTTTGTGTCAAGTTACTATCTTTCATTTTGTACTCTTGAAACTTTGTAGTAACTTAGTGAAGCCGTGTGAGGCTGATTTTTGATTCACTATAGTTACTACCATTTGTTGTTCTTGTTGTTAACATTGTACTCTTTGTAATCTATCATCTTGTATTGTTGAACCATTGTTTAATGTTATTGTTATCTTCTTGTTCTCCTTGTGTAACTACTGTTTTGGTGTTGGTATTCCTTCAAAATTTCGTGGTTGTTGTTGTCTTCACATATTGGAGTTGTTATCTTCAAGCTCTCGGAATTGTAGTGTGTTTGGACTGATTTTGTGGCAGATTTGATACGCTCCAAGTTAGTAGTGTATCATTTGGTATCAAAGCCTTCTTTGATTTTGTTCTAACAATATCAATCTTGGGCTTGAGACTTTAAAACTACAAAAAAACAACAACTGAAATCTGAAAATTCCAGAAATAGTCAAATCTGCTACCTTTGTGTTCTTGGCCAAAAATTGTGATGTGTTGTTGTATGGGACGAGATTTTCTTGTTTTTTTTGGCTAGATCTTGTAGTATTTTGCTTGTATAAAGTGTTTCTAGTGTTGGTTTCTTTCTCACCAACTCTAAAGGTGTCAAGATCTAAAGATTGAGCTTATAATATTGACCATAGTTGTGGTGCCTTGTGGCTGGTTGTTTGTTGTTACTTGTTGTTGACAATTGGTGGTGTTGTGTTGTGTTTTTGAAGAAGTTGTTGTTGAGTTCTTGAAGGTTGTTGTGGTGTTCATCAAGTTCTTCATCTTTTCTTACAACTTTCGACAACCAAAAAGTGTGATATAAATTCAAGAGTTGAAGCTGAAAATTGTAAAGCATGTTGTGAGAAGCCTTGAACCCATCATCTCTTAGACTAAGCTTCTACTTTTCAGCAACTTTTTCTTATTTCAAGAACCTAGTGTTGTGTGACAAGATACCTTTTTCTTATTTCAAGAACCTAGTGTTGTGTGACAAGATACCTTTTCTTATTTCAAGAACCTTGTGTTGTGGGACAAGTACTTTTTCTTATTTCAAGAACCTAGTGTTGTGGGACAAGGTACTTTTCTTATTTCAAGATTTATGTTTTCCCTCCAAGACAAATTGTCATCCTTTCCAAATTGTGTAAAGATTTAAATTTCAGAATTGGTGCTTAAATTGTGTGGGACCAAGACCAATTGCATGCTGCCACGTCACCCATTTGCTACTGTTCACGTCACCCATTAGCTACTGTTCACATCATTAATAAGCTCAAATTTAGGTTTTCTAGTTTCTAATTGTTGATTCTTAGTTTCATTACTTGGTTCTAGAACTAATTAACATGCTAGTACACTCCTACTAGGTTGTCAATTAGTCCTTTTGAATTCTCTTGTTCGTGTCCACGTTTAGTTGGGTGCTTTTATTCGTTTGAATACGTTGTAACTTCTTAACTCCAGTCCGTCGAGAATTCTTTGAGTTTCAAACAAGAATCCACTCCGGACAAGATCTTTACTCATATCTTAAGGATTCACGGTTACTAGCCAATCTACAACATTTGTGGAGCTCAAGTGTGAGTGAACCGAGAGAGTGTGAGTGAGGAGAGGTTTAACGCTAACTTGTTTACTGATTGTGTAGGTAACACCTTGACATGGAAGGAAGCACATCCCAAAGTGGGGGTAGTACTGAACAAGACACTATGAAGGCCACACTTGAGGCCATTACCAGAAGTTTAGAGAGGTTGAACACGGAAGTTGGGGCAATGAGGGGAGATTTGACTACGATAAGTGGGAGATTGGAGCAAGTGGAGAGTCAAAGGAACTCTCGTCCATCCACTCCTCATCATATTGGTTCAAGTGGGCATGAAAGAACTTCATCCACAACTATCTCACCAGAAACATTGCACCATATAATGAATCCACCTCTAGCCCCACTAAATGATATAAATCATACCACTACTTTCCCTCCAAATTAAGAAGTGAATAGACCACGCCATTCCCAAACTCCTCCAATTCCACAAGAAGGATGTAGCCGTCCATTACCTCCACAAAATCTGAACGTACCTTACCAAACTCCACCAAATCAAAGACCACCACCTCCACAAATCCCAATGCCTCCAAATCAGATTCCAAATCACCAAAACCGACCAGCTTACTTTGAGGAACGTGGTAGAGAGGAATATGATGGATATGGAGCCTTTGATGATGCCTACATGAGAGAGGAGGAGCTAAGAAGGGGCCGTGTTGATCCAAGAAGGTACCGAGGGTATGGAGAAAGGGGAATCAACACCAAGAAAGAGATGTAGGCATCAATACCATCAAATTGAGCTTACCTATCTTTAAGGGTGAAAGTGACCCCGAGGCCTACTTAGCATGGGAATCATCTTGTGACAAAGTTTTTCAAGTTAATGATATCTCGGAAGAAAATAAAAGTTGTTATGCCATAGCTCATTTTGAGGATTATGCCAACACTTGGTGGGAGTACGTCAGGCGTTTTGGTGATGAATTAGTTGATGGGCAGCCACCACCTTGGTTTCGGTTAAGGTACTTGATGAGGCAATGGTACCTTCTCGAGAGTTATCGCCATGAATTGCTTGCTAGATTGTACAACTAGCGTCAAGGCAATAAAAGTGTGATGGCATATTATGATGAATTTCAACAACTCATGTTGAAGCTTGATTATCATGGGGAACAAATCAGTCATGACATCATCTGGTTCAAGTGTGGGTTGAACAAAGAGATCTCCACTCATTTGACACTTCTCAAATTTGATACCGTTGAAGGTATTTTCCAAGAGGCTCTTGAGATTGAAAGGGAGCTTAAAGAGAGGTCGTCGCTCAAGGCAAGGTGACAATCCATCTCGGGTTGGCCTAGAAGCAAGGACGTGGTTCAATCGTCTTCGGGTTGGCCCATAAACAAGGACCAACCTGCCACTACAAGGTTGCCCAAACCCAAAATAGTCCACAAAATTCCTGTAAAACAAGAAGTTCACAAGTATCCAAACCCAAAAGGATTTCAATGTTTCAAGTGCCAAGGTTGGGGATATAAATCCAATAAATATCCAAATCGATGCAACATAATACTGCGGGAAGGGAGATTGTATTACCTTGGTAAGGAGGTGGGTCTTAAAAAAGAGGAGGATGAGGCCGAGCCTCAAGATGGAGAGGAAATTGGAAATAGGCCACTTGATGATGATGATGATGGTGGTGAAGTTATTTACCCACAAGAAGGGGAGTGTGTTGTTCTAAACTTTGTAGTTAGATGCGCTATGATTAGTAAGGCAATAGACGACCCTAGCCAAAGGGAAAATCTATTCCATACTAAATACCTTGTAAAGGGGAATGTGTGCACTTTGGTGATTGATAGTGGTAGTTGTGCAAATGTCATTAGTGTCGCTATGGTGAACTTTCTGAAATTACCAACTACACTTCATACTAGCCCTTAATAGTTGCAATGGTTGAACGAATGCGGTGAATTGAAGGTCATGAGGCAATGTGTGATACGGTTTAAAGTAGGGAACTACCAAGACGAAGTGCTTTGTGATGTGATACCAATGCAAGCATGTCATTTGTTGTTAGGTAGACCTTGGCAATATGATAGGTCTACCAAACATGATGGGAGGACCAACCGATATTCACTTGAGAAGGATGGTCGAAAGGTCACTCTTTATCCTCTTTTGCCATCACAAGTGAATGAATTACATCAAAAGATGAGGGAGTTGAAGAAGAAGGGAAAGAAACCCGAAAATGGTGAAAAGGGAGGGAAAACCGTGGGTGGGGCAGTAGGGATTTCCGGGACTGCCTCAAGATCAAATGGGCAAGAAAACATGGTGATGTTGGCTAGAAATAAGGAACTCTTCTTGGATTATGATGTGGACATGCCTATGCTTATTTTGGATCATTATTTTAATACTAACCCCACTAATTCTGCTATTTTCCTTTGATTTCTTGTGTGTTGCATGATTATGAAGATGTATTTCCCAAAGAACTTCCGCAAGCCCGCTTCGGGTAATTGAGCATCAAATTGACTTTGTGTTGGGCTCACAATTGCCAAATAAGCCGGCTTACAGAACCAACCCTACAGACACTAAAGAATTGTAGCGTCAAGTTGAGGAACTCCTCAACAAAGGGTATATCAAGGAGAGCATGAGTCTGTGCGCGGTTTCGGTGCTACTGGTTCCTAAGAAAGAGGGAACATGGCGTATGTGTATGGACTGTCGAGCCATCAATAAGATTACGGTAAAATATCGTCACCCTATCCCTAGGTTAGATGATATGCTTGATGAATTGAATGGTTCGTATTTATTTTCCAAGATTGATTTAAGGAGTGGCTATCACCAAATAAGAATACAACCTGGTGATGAATGGAAAATCGCCTTCAAGACTAAATTTGGTCTCTATGAATGGATAGTTATGCCATTCGGCCTAACAAATGCTCCAAGTACTTTCATGAGGCTAATGAATCATCTGATGAAGCCATTTATTGGAAAGTTTGTTGTTGTTTCCTTTGATGATGTCTTGGTCTATAGTAAGTCAATTGATGAGCATGTGATGCATTTACAATGTGTGTTTGATGTCCTTAGAAAGGAAAGGTTGTATGCAAATCTGGAGAAGTGCTCTTTTGGTGTTAATGAAGTTGTTTTCTTGGGTTTTATTGTTAGTTCAAGAGGGGTCGAAGTGGATGAATCCAAGATAGATGCTATCAAAAATTGGCCAACCCCGCAACCATTAGCGAAGTAAGAAACTTCCACGGGTTAGCTAGTTTTTATAGAAGGATTGTCAAAGGATTCAGCACCATAGTCGCTCCTTTGACCGCGATCATTCAAAAAGACCAACCCTTCAAGTGGGGTGAAGAGCAAGCTAAGGCTTTTGAAAAATTGAAAGCTATGCTCGTTTCCATGCCTTTATTACAATTGCCTAACTTTGATAAGACATTCAAAGTTGAGTGTGATGCTAGTAAAGTGGGCATAGGGGCTATTTTGATGCAAGATTTAAAACCCATTGCTTATTTTAGTGAAAAGCTCAAAGGAGCAACTCTAAACTACTCCATGTACGATCTAGAGTTGTATGCCTTGATTCGAGCTTTGGCCACTTGGCAGCACTATTTGTGGCCTAAGGAGTTCGTGATCCGAATGGACCATGAATCCTTGAAGCATCTTCGGGCACAAGACAAGCTTAACAAGCGGCATGCAAAATGGATTGAGTTTCTTGAAACCTTCCCTTATGTTATTCAATACAAAAAGGGTAAGGACAACGTAGTAGCCGATGCTTTGTCTAGAAAACATGTTCTTGTGTCAACATTATCTTCAAAATTAATGGGTTTTGAGAGTTTGAAAGAATTGTTTCCCGAGGACCCTCACTTTGCTCCTATCTTTAGGGAATGCGAAGAAATGGGTAGGGACAAGTGGGATTCGTCTAGGGGTTCAAATCCCTATTCCACGTTTGATGGATGCTTGTTTAAAGGTAGACGATTGTGTGTACCCTCCAGTTCTTGGAGAGAGTTATTTGTGAGGGAAGCACACAATGGTGGTCTAATGGGTCACTTTGGGATCGAAAAGACCCTTGGAATATTGGATAAGCATTTCTATTGGCCAAAAATGCACAAGGATGTAGCCAAGATTTGTGGCCAATGCATAGATTGCAAAGGAGCCAAATCGTGGCTCCTACCTCATGGGTTGTACACCCCGTTTCCCACTCCTTTACGCCCTTGGCTTGACATATCTATGGATTTCGTATTAGGGTCGCCTAGGACTAGACGAGGTCGGGACAGTATCTTTGTTGTGGTCGATCGGTTTTCTAAGATGGCACACTTTATTCCATGCTTTAAATGTGATGATGCACCTAGAATGGCCTCTTTGTTTGTTGATAATGTTGTCAAGTTGCATGGTGTTCTGAGGACCATTGTGAGTGATAGGGACTCTAAGTTCCTAAGTCACTTTTGGAAATCCATATGGGGTAGGCTTGGAACCAAGTTGTTATTCTCTACATCTTGCCACCCACAAACTGATGGTCAAACGGAAGTAGTAAATAGGACTTTGGGTGCTATGCTACGTTCCATGGTAAAAGGAAAATTTACTTCTTGGGAGGAACACCTACCATTGATTGAGTTTGCATATAACCGTGTCATACACTCAAGTACGGGAATGACTCCCTTTGAGTGGATATATGGACTCAACCCCCTTACCCCTTTGGATTTAACTCCTTTGCCTAGTGATGTTATGATTAGCTTAGATGGAAGCAAGTGGGCAGATTCGATGAAGAAGTTACATGAGAAGGTGCGGCTTCGACTTGAGAAGAAAAATCAATGGCAAGGAGAGTCAACAAGGGGAGAAAGAAACTCATTCTTGAACCGGGAGATTGGGTGTGGGTTCACCTTAGAAAGGATAGGTTTCCATCTCAAAGAAAGTCCAAATTGATGCCAAGAGGTGATGGTCCATTCCAAGTACTTGAACGGATCAATCATAATGCCTACAAGATTGACCTTGCCCCGGAATACCAAGTGCACAACACTTTCAACGTGTGTGATCTTTCTCTAGTGGATGCGGTTGAGGATGACCAAATGCTGAATTTGAGATCAAATTCCTCTCAAGATGGAGAGGATGATACAGGTGTACAAAGCTGTCCAATACGTTCTCGACCATTCACACGAAGCCAAGCTCGGGAGTTACAAAAACTACAAGCCATGTTCATGCAAATGGCTGCGTGTGAGTTGGTACTTGATCCGCCAAAGAGATTCAACGTTTTTAAGTGTGAAAATGAGACTTGAAGTGTAATAAATTACACTCTAAGGTCACCCCATGACTGAAGGGTAGGAAGGTCATTTGTCCTTCATTTTGTGTGTAATATAAATAGATTCTATTAGGGTTATTTTCATCACTTAGTTCATTCTTCATATTTCACAACAACAAGTCTTGTAACATTGAATATTTCTCTCTCTCTTGTTCTTGAGAGTAGAACCTGAAATCTGTCCAACAAGTGTAGTTACACTTGTGTTGTTTCTTGGCTAGAAACTTGAGATCTTGAGGTTCATGAGTTCCTCTTGGTCTAAGTAAGAACTTGGTACTGAAATCTTTTGGTCTTAGGGTCCTATCTTCAAGTTAGGGTTCATAGATTCTAAGATATCTTTGTGTCAAGTTACTATCTTTCATTTTGTACTCTTGAAACTTTGTAGTAACTTAGTGAAGCCGTGTGAGGCTGATTTTCGATTCACTATAGTTACTACCATTTGTTGTTCTTGTTGTTAACATTGTACTCTTTGTAATCTATCATCTTGTGTTGTTGAACCATTGTTTAATGTTATTGTTATCTTCTTGTTCTCCTTGTGTAGCTACTGTTTTGGTGTTGGTATTCCTTCAAAATTTCGTGATTGTTGTTGTCTTCACATATTGGAGTTGTTATCTTCAAGCTCTCGGAATTGTAGTGTGTTTGGACTGATTTTGTGGCAGATTTGATACGCTCCAAGTTAGTAGTGTATCATTTGGTATCAAAGCCATCTTTGATTTTGTTCTAACAAGATCAATCTTGGGCTTGAGACTTTAAAACTACAAAAAAAAAAAAAAAACTGAAATCTGAAAATTCCAGAAATAGTCAAATCTGCTACCTTTGTGTTCTTGGCCAAAAATTGTGATGTGTTGTTGTATGGGATGAGATTTTCTTGTTTTTTTGACTAGATCTTGTAGTATTTTTCTTGTATAAAGTGTTTCTAGTGTTGGTTTCTTTCTCACCAACACTAAAGGTGTCAAGATCTAAAGATTGAGCTTATAATATTGACCATAGTTGTGGTGCCTTGTGGCTGGCTGTTTGTTGTTACTTGTTGTTGACAATTGGTGGTGTTGTGTTGTGTTTTTGAAGAAGTTGGTGTTGAGTTCTTGAAGGTTGTTGTGGTGTTCATCAAGTTCTTCATCTTTTCTTACAACTTTAGACAACCAAAAAGTGTGATATAAATTCAAGAGTTGAAGCAGAAAATTGTAAAGCATGTTGTGAGAAGCCTTGAACCCATCATTTCTTAGACTAAGCTTCTACTTTTCAGCAACATTTTCTTATTTCAAGAACCTAGTGTTGTGTGACAAGATACCTTTTCTTATTTCAAGAACCTTGTGTTGTGGGACAAGTACTTTTTCTTATTTCAAGAACCTAGTGTTGTGGGACAAGGTACTTTTATTATTTCAAGATTTATGTTTTCCCTCCAAGACAAATTGTCATCCTTTCCAAATTGTGTAAAGATTTAAATTTCAGAATTGATGCTTAAATTGTGTGGGACGAAGACCAATTGCATGCTGCCACGTCACCCATTAGCTACTGTTCACGTCACCCATTAGCTACTGTTCACGTCATTAATAAGCTCAAATTTAGGTTTTCTAGTTTCTAATTGTTGATTCTTAGTTTCATTACTTGGTTCTAGAACTAATTAACATGCTAGTACACTCCTACTAGGTTGTCAATTAGTCCTTTTGAATTCTCTTGTTCGTGTCCACGTTTAGTTGGGTGCTTTTATTGATTTGAATACGTTGTAACTTCTTAACTCCAGTCCGTCGAGAATTCTTTGAGTTTCAAACAAGAATCCACTCCGAACAAGAGCTTTACTCATATCTTAAGGATTCACGATTTCTAGCCAATCTACAACATTTGTGGAGCTCAAGTGTGAGTGAACCGAGAGAGTGTGAGTGAGGAGAGGTTTAACGCTAACTTGTTTACTGATTGTGTAGGTAACACCTTGACATGGAAGGAAGAACATCCCAAAGTGGGGGTACTACTGAACAAAAAACTATGAAGGCCACACTTGAGGCCATTACCAGAAGTTTAGAGAGGTTGAACACGGAAGTTGGGGAAATGAGGGGGAGATTTGACTACGATAAGAGGGAGATTGGAGCAAGTGGAGAGTCAAAGGAACTCTCGTCCATCCACTCCTCATCATATTGGTTCAAGTGGGCATGAAAGAACTTCATCCATAACTATCTCACCAGAAACATTGCACCATATAATGAATCCACCTCTAGCCCCACTAAATGACACAAATCATACCACTACTTTCCCTCCAAACCAAGAAGCGAATAGACCACGCCATTCCCAAACTCCTCCAATTCCACAAGAAGGATGTAGCCGTCCATTACCTCCACAAAATCTGAACGTACCTTTCCAAACTCCACCAAATCAAAGACCACCACCTCCACAAATCCCAATGCCTCCAAATCAGATTCCAAATCACCAAAACCGACCAGCTTACTTTGAGGAATATGGTAGAGAGAAGTATGATGGATATGGAGCCTTTGATGATGCCTACATGAGAGAGGAGGAGCTAAGAAGGGGCCGTGTTGATCCAAGGAGGTACCGAGGGTATGGAGAAAGGGGAAATCGACACCAAGAAAAAGACGTAGGCATCAATACCATCAAATTGAGCTTACCTATCTTTAAGGGTAAAAGTGACCCCGAGGCCTACTTAGCATGGGAATCAGCTTGTGACAAAGTTTTTCAAGTTAATGATATCTCGGAAGAAAATAAAAGTTGTTATGCCATAGCTCATTTTGAGGATTATGCCAACACTTGGTGGGAGTACGTCAGACGTTTTGGTGATGAATTAGTTGATGGGCAGCCACCACCTTGGTTTCGGTTAAGGTACTTGATGAGGCAACGGTACCTTCTCGAGAGTTATCGCCATGAATTGCTTGCTAGATTGTACAACTAGCGTCAAGGCAATAAAAGTGTGATGGCATATTATGATGAATTTCAACAACTCATGTTGAAGCTTGATTATCGTGGGGAACAAATCAGTCATGACATCATCTGGTTCAAGTGTGGGTTGAACAAAGAGATCTCCACTCATTTGACACTTCACAAATTTGATACAGTTGAAGGTATTTTCCAAGAGGCTCTTGAGATTGAAAGGGAACTTAAAGAGAGGTCGTCGCTCAAGGCAAGGTGACAATCCATCTCGGGTTGCCCTAGAAGCAAGGACGTGGTTCAATCGTCTTTGGGTTGGCCCAAAAACAAGGACCAACCCGCCACTACAAGGTTGCCCGAACCCAAAATAGTCCACAAAATTCCTCTAAAACAAGAAGTTCACAAGTATCCAAACCCAAAAGGATTCCAATGTTTCAAGTGCCAAGGTTGGGGATATAAATCCAATAAATATCCAAATTGACGCAACATGATACTGCGGGAAGGGAGATTATATTACCTTGGTAAGGAGGTGGGTCTTAAAAAAGAGGAGGATGAGGCCGAGCCTCAAGATAGAGAGGAAATTGGAAATAGGCCACTTGATGATGATGATGATGGTGGTGAAGTTATTTACCCACAAGAAGGTGAGTGTGTTGTTCTAAACTTTGTAGTTAGATGCGCTATGATTAGTAAGGCAATAGACGACCTTATCCAAAGGGAAAATCTATTCCATACTAAATACCTTGTAAAGGGGAATGTGTGCACTTTGGTGATTGATAGTGGTAGTTGTGCGAATGTCATTAGTATCGCTATGGTGAACTTTCTGAAATTACCAACTACACTTCATACTAGCCCTTACAAGTTGCAATGGTTGAACGAATGCGGTGAATTGAAGGTCATGAGGCAATGTGTGATACGGTTTAAGGTAGGGAACTACCAAGACGAAGTGCTTTGTGATGTGATACCAATGCAAGTATGTCATTTGTTGTTAGGTAGACCTTGGCAATATGATAGGTCTACCAAACATGATGGGAGGACCAACCGATATTAACTTGAGAAGGATGGTCGAAAGGTCACTCTTTATCCTCTTTTGCCATCACAAGTGAATGAATTACATCAAAAGATGAGGGAGTTGAAGGAGAGGGGAAAGAAACCTGAAAATGGTGAAAAGGAGGGGAAAACCATGGGTGGGGCAGTAGGGATTTCCGGGACTGTCTCAAGATCAAATGGGCAAGAAAACATGGTGATGTTGGTTAGAAATAAGGAACTCTTCTTGGATTATGATGTGGACATGCCTATGCTTCTTTTGGCTCATTGTTTTAATACTAACCCCACTAATTCTTCTATTTCTCCTTTGATTTCTTGTGTGTTGCATGATTATGAAGATGTATTTCCCAAAGAACTTCCGCAAGACCGCTTCGGGGAATTGAGCATCAAATTGACTTTGTGTCGGGCTCACAATTTCCAAATAAGCCGGCCTACAGAAGCAACCCTACGGACACTAAAGAATTGCAGCGTCAAGTTGAGGAACTCCTCAACAAAGGGTATATCAAGGAGAGCATGAGTCTGTGTGCGGTTTCGGTGCTACTACTGGTGCCTAAGAAAGAGGGAACATGGCGTATGTGTGTGGACTATCGAGCCATCAATAAGATTACGGTAAAATATCGTCACCCTATCCCTAGGTTAGATGGTATGCTTGATGAATTGAATGGTTCGTATTTATTTTCCAAGATTGATTTAAGGAGTGGCTATCACCAAATAAGAATGCAACCTGGTGATGAATGGAAAACCGCCTTCAAGACTAAATTTGGTCTCTATGAATGGATGGTTATGCCATTCGGCCTAACAAATGCTCCAAGTACTTTCATGAGGCTAATGAATCATGTGATGAAGCCATTTATTGGAAAGTTTGTTGTTGTTTACTTTGATGATGTCTTGGTCTATAGTAAGTCAATTGATGAGCATGTGATGCATTTACAATGTGTGTTTGATGTCCTTAGAAAGGAAAGGTTGTATGCAAATCTGGAGAAGTGCTCTTTTGGTGTTAATGAAGTTGTTTTCTTGGGTTTTATTGTTAGTTCAAGAGGGGTCGAAGTGGATGAATCCAAGATAGATGCTATCAAAAATTGGCCAACCCCGCAACCATTAGCGAAGTAAGAAGCTTCCACGGGTTAGCTAGTTTTTATAGAAGGTTTGTCAAAGGATTCAACACCATAGTCGCTCCTTTGACCGCGATCATTCGAAAAGACCAACCCTTCAAGTGGGGTGAAGAGCAAGCTAAGGCTTTTGAAACATTGCAAGCTATGCTCGTTTCCATGCCTTTATTACAATTGACTAACTTTGATAAGACATTCGAAGTTGAGTGCGATGCTAGTAAAGTGGGCATAGGGGCTATTTTGATGCAAGATTTAAAACCCATTGCTTATTTTAGTGAAAAGCTCAAAGGAGCAACTCTGATACAAGATCAAACCAACAACACCAAGAACTACAAGTTGGTTCGAATTTCAGTACAACAACACAAGAACAACAAGCTTAAATTTCAGTTTTTTCAGCTCAACAACACGAGAACAACAAGATAAACAACAATGCTAGTGAATCGAGAATAGCCCCACACGGCTTCACTAGACTTTAAGATAACAAAATCAACAACAACAACAAGATAGAGAAAAGATAGATAACTTGACATATAACATTCAAGATACTAAGAACCCTAACATCAAGAGAGGACCCTAAGTCTAATGAATGTAAACACCAAGTTCTTACGAGGACCAAGAGGCACTCAAAGACCTCAAAACCCTTGTTTCTAGCCAAAGTGACAACACAAGTATCCCTCTACTTGTGAGATATTGGTGGCGGCTCCAAGAGTGGAAAAGAGAGAGAGAAATGTTTAGTATTTAGGTTACAAAAATCAGCTTTCAAAAAGTGAAGTCTAACTCTCTAACATGTTCTATTTATACTACAAACAAAAGGGGCAAAATGACCCATCCGCCCTTGCTTCTTGTGCCATCCTTGAAGAGTAGTTTATTACACATTAGGACCCCTCTTCACACATAAAAACGTTTAGGTCCTTGGTTGGTTCAATCACCAACTCACACACGGCCATTTGCATGAACAAAGCTTGGAGTTTTTGTAATTCCCGAGCTTGGCTTCGTGTGAAAGGCCGTGTACGTGTGGAGGCTGTCCCAACCGTATCATCCTCTCCATCTTGAGAGGAATTTGACCTCAAATTCAGCATTTGGTCATCTTCAACCGCATCAACGAGGGAGAGATCACCAACGTTGAAAGTGTTGTGCACTTGATATTCCGGTGGAAGGTCGATCTTGTAGGCGTTGTCATTGATTCTCTCAAGTACTTGGAAAGGACCATCACCCCTTGGCAGCAACTTGGACTTCCTTTGAGCTGGAAACCGATCCTTTCGAAGATGCACCCACACTCAATCTCCGGGTTCAAGCACAAGCCTTCTTCTCCCTTTGTTTACCCTTTTTGCAACCTCTTGGTTCTTCTTTTCAAGCTTGAGCCGCACCGTCTCATGCATTTTCTTCATTGCTTCGGCTCTTTTATTTCCATCTAAGCTGGTCATGAGATCACTAGACAAAGGAGTGAGATCTAAAGGGGTAAGGGGATTTAGGCCGTAAACACATTCAAAGGGAGTCATTCCCGTGCTCGAATGTATTACCCGGTTGTATGCAAACTCCACCAAGGGTAGGTGATCTTCCCATGAAGTCAGTTTACCTTTAACCATAGAACGTAGCATAGACCCTAAGGTTCTATTTACTACCTCCGTTTGGCCATCGGTTTGTGGGTGGCAAGACGTGGAGAAAAGTAACTTCGTTCCAAGCCTACCCCACATGGACTTCCAAAAGAGACTTAGGAACTTGGAGTCCCTATCGCTCACAATAGTCCTCGGTACCCCGTGAAGCTTTACAACATGTTCAACAAATAATGAAGCTACACTACGAGCATCCTCGGTTTTAGCACATGGAATAAAATGAGCCATTTTAGAGAATCTATCAACAATAACAAAAATGCTATCTCGGCCCTTTCTAGTCCGTGGCAGCCCCAAAACAAAATCCATCGAAATGTCCAACCAAGGTCTAAGGGGAGTAGGGAGTGGGGTGTACAATCCTTGAGGTAGGAGACGAGATTTCGCACTCCGGCAGGCCACGCATTGACTACAAATTTTAGTGACGTCTTTGCGCATTTTTGGCCAATAGAAGTTCTCCTCTAAGATTCCGAGGGTCTTGTCTACCCCAAAGTGCCCCATGAGGCCTCCGTCATGGGCCTCCCTCACAAATAATTCCCTCCAAGAACTAGAAGGAACACACAACCGCCTCCCTTTGAACAAATACCCATCGAACCGAGAGTAGGAGGAATGGTCACTCTCCTTAAGCCAACGGTCCCTTCCCCACTCTTCGCATTCCCTAAAGATAGGAGCAAAGGTAGGATCCTCGGGATACAACAACCGCAAACTCTCAAAACCCATCAATTTCGAAGACAAGGTAGCAACAAGCACATGCTTCCTAGACAAGGCATCGGCAACAATATTTTCCTTTCCCCTTTTATAATGAATTACATAAGGGAAAGTCTCGATGAACTCAATCCACTTAGCATGACGCCTATTCAACTTGTCTTGGCTCTTAAGGTGTTTCAACGACTCATGATCCGTTCGTATCACAAACTCCTTAGGCCACAAATAATGTTGTCAATTTCCCAAAGCTCTAACAAGGGCGTACAACTCCAAATCATAAGTTGAGTAATTAAGAGTTGCCCCTTTGAGCTTTTCACTGAAATAAGCAACGGGCTTACCTTCTTGCATCAAAACAGCCCCGATGCCAACCTTACTAGCATCACACTCTACTTCAAACATCTTATCAAAATCGGGCAATTGCAATAAAGGCGCCGAGATGAGCGTAGCTTTCAAGGCCTCAAAAGCCCTAGCTTGCTCATCACCCCATTTAAAGGGTCCGTCCTTTCTAATTACCTCGGTTAAGGGGGCTGCTATGGAACTAAATCCTTTGACAAACCTCCTATAGAAGCTTGCCAACCCGTGGAAACTTCGGATTTCTCCAATAGTTTTAGGGGTCGGCCAACTTCGAATAGAGTCTATCTTGGAATCGTCCACTTCCACACCCCTTGAGCTCACGACAAAACCCAAGAATATAACCTTATCAACACCAAAAGAACACTTCTCCATGTTGGCATACAGCTTCTCCTTTCGGAGCACATCAAACACACATCTCAAATGCATTACATGATCATCAATAGATTTACTATATACCAACACATCATCAAAGTAAACCACCACAAATTTTCCAATATAAGGCTTCATTACATGATTCATTAGCCTCATAAAGGTGCTAGGAGCATTGGTAAGGCCGAAGGGCATGACCAGCCACTCATATAGACCGAATTTGGTCTTGAATGCGGTCTTCCACTCATCACCGGGTTGCATGCGAATCTGGTGATAGCCACTCCTAAGGTCCACTTTAGAAAACAAACAAGATCCGTGGAGCTCATCTAACATATCATCTAGTCTAGGGATTGGATGACGATACCTTATAGTGATTTTGTTGATGGCTCTACAATCGACGCACATACGCCAAGTTCCGTCCTTCTTTGGTACCAAAAGCACCGGAACAGCACACGGACTCATGCTTTCCTTGATGTATCCCTTGTTGAGCAGCTCCTCAACTTGTCTTTCAAGCTCCTTAGTGTCCATGGGATTGCTCCTATAGGCCGGTTTGTTTGGAAGTTGTGAACCCGACACCAAATCAATTTGGTGCTCAATTCCCCGAAGTGGGGGCAATCCTTGCGGAAGTTCTTGAGGAAATACATCTTCATACTCCTGCAACACATAAGAAATCAAAGGGGAAATGGAAGAATTAGTGGGGTTAGTATTAAAACAATGGGCCAAGAGTAGCATCGGCTTGTTCTCATCATGATCCACGAAGAGTTCTTTCCTCCTAGCCAACATCACCACATTTTCCATCTCCTTTGTCGTTGGGACAGCCTCGGATGTCCCGACTTCCTCACCTACGGCACTCCCCCCCTTTTCTCCCTTCCCGGATTCCTTCTCCTTTCCCTTTAACTCTCTCATCTTTTGATGCCACTCGTTTACTTGGGAGGGTGAAAGAGGATGAAGTGTGACCTTTCGGCCATCCTTCTCAAGCGTATACCGGTTGGTCCTCCCATCGTGTTTAGTAGACCTATCATATTGCCATGGTCTACCTAACAATAAGTGACATGCTTGGATTGGGATCACGTCACAAAGTACCTCATCGTGGTAGTTTCCCACCTTAAACCGAATCACACATTGCCGTGTGACCCTTAATTCACCACAATCATTCAACCATTGTAGCTTGTAAGGACTAGTGTGTGGTGTAGTTGGTAGCTTCAAGAAATTTACCATAGCATGGCTCGCAACATTTGTACAACTACCACTATCAATCACCAAGGTGCACACATTCTCCTTTATAAGACACTTAGTATGGAATAGATTTTCCCTTTGACTCGGGTCACCTATCGCCTTACTAATCATGACACGTCTAACCACAAAGTTAGGAACCACACACTCCCCTTCTTGTGGATAAACATCTTCACTACCGTCTACTTCATCATCATTCGGCCCATTTTCAGCTCCCTCTCCATCTTGAGGCTCGGCCTCATCCTCCCCCCTTTTGGAATCCACCTCTTCACCAAGGTAGTACACCTTTCCTTCTCGTAGGATCACATTGCGCCGGTTCGGACATTCATTGGCCTTATGCCCCCAACCTTGGCACTTGAAGCATTGGAACCCCTTTGGGTTGGGATATTTGTGAGCCTCCGGTTTCGGGGGAAATTTAGGGACTGTTTTGGACTCGGGCAGCTTCGTAGGTGCGGGTTGGTCCTTGTTTTTGGTCCAACCCGAGGGAGTTGGTACCCTTGCCTTGAAGGATGATCTCTCCTTAAGTTCCCTTTCAATCTCAAGGGCCGCTTGGAATATACCGTCAATGGTTTCAAACCGGTGAAGGGTCAAATGAGTGGAGATCTCTTTGTTCAATCCGCACTTGAACCGGATGATGTCGTGGCTGATTTGCTCCCCACGATGATCAAGTTTCAACATGAGTTGTTGGAACTCGTCAAAGTAGGCCATTACACTCTTGCCTCCTTGCCGCAAGCCATATAACCTAGCAAGCAACTCATGACGATATCTCTCGGGAAGGTATCGTTGTCTCATCAAATACCTCAACCGATACCAAGGTGGTGGCTGTCCATCGACTAATTCATTACCAAATCGTTTAACATACTCCCACCAAGTGTTAGCATAGCCCTCGAGGTGAGCTATAGCGTAGCAACTCTTCTTTTCGTCCAAGATGTCATTAACTTAGAAAACTTTGTCACAAGCCGATTCCCAAGTCAAGTAGGTCTCGGGGTCACTTTCACCCTTAAAGATGGGTAGGCTCAACTTGATGGTGTTGATGCCTACGTCTCTCTCTTGGTGTCGGTTTCCCCGATCTCCATACCCCCGGTATCTCCTAGGTTCTCCTCGACCCCCTCTTAACTCCTCCTCCCTCATATAAGCATCATCAAAGACTCCATCTCCTTCATACTCCTCTCTACCGTATCCTTCAAAGTGGGCTGGTCGGCCTTGGCCGTTTTGATTCGGAGGATTTGGAATTTGTGGTCTTTGGTTTAATGGAGCTTGGAATGGAGGGTTCGAATTTAGTGGAGGTACTTGGCGTCCAAATCCCCCTTGTGGAATTGGAGGGGCTTGGAAATGTAGCGGTCTAGTGGAGTCTCGGTTTGGAGGAAAATAGGTAGTTTGGCTTGCGGTATTTAGCGGAGCTTGGGGTGCATTTAGCATTTGGTGGACTGTTTCGGGGGTGATGGTTGCGGAGGAGGTTCTATCATGACCATTGGTAGATACATGTAGAGGAGTAGAAGGACGAGAGTTCCTTTGACTCTCCACTTGTTCTAATCTCCCACTAATAGTCGACACTTCCCCCTTTATTGCTGCCAAGTCCCCTCTCACGGCCCCAAATTCCGAATTCAACCTTTCAAGTGTCCGGGTAACGGCCTCAAGAGTGACCCTCATAGAATCAAGGGCATTAGTATCCACACTATGAGACGTAGTTCCTTCCATTGTCAAGATATTATCCACCTTAGTTCACCACAAGTTCGTGTTCCACAAGTGTTGTATAATTGGCTAGTAACCGTGAAAATTTTAAGGTATGAGTAAGCTCTTATCCGGAATGGATTCTTGTTTGAAGACTCAAAGAATTCTTGTCGGACTAGAGTCAAAAATCAGCAACTCATTCAAACGAATAAAAGCACTCAAATAAACGTTGACACGAACAAACGGCTCAAGGATCTAATTGACAACTTAGTAGGAATGTACTAGTTTGTTAATTAGTTCTAGGACCAAGTAAGGGAAACCAAGGATCAACAATTAGCAACCAAAGAATATCCTAAGTTGAGCTTATAGTGACGTGGCAGCATGCAATGGTCCCACACGCCTCTTTCTCTTTTTTTTTTTTTTGTCAATATTCACACAACTTGTTATAGTTTTCAAAGTGTTTTTTGGTGGGAAAATAAAATCTTGTAATATTTCACCCTTTTCAAACTCAAGAAAGGGATGTTTGGTAGACTAATCCCACAAAACAAGGCTCCTTGAATTAGGGAAAAGTGATTGACAAGACTACAAGGTGATGGGTGCAAGTCTTTCACAACAACTTTATAGCTTTTCTTACAAATTGAGCACACACAAGATGAACAAGATGAACAAGTTCAAAAGATGAACACCTCAACAATCTTCTTCAACTTCTTTAGCACATAAACACAACATCCACCGATTTTATTTTCCTTTGGTCATCAACAACATACAACTTTCGGCCACTTCAAGTCACTACACAAAGCTCAAGTTTTCAAGCTCAACTTTCGGATCTAGACACCTTAGTGTTGGTGAGAAAGAAACCAACACTAGGAACTCACTAAACAAGCAAAATTAACACTTAGATCTAGACATGCAACATCATTTTCGGATTCCACTTTTAAAGATGGGTACTAGCCCAAGATGGGTTATGTTGGAACACAACCGGTCAAGCTTTGATACCAAATGATACAAGATCAAACCAACAACACCAAGAACTACAAGTTGGTTCGAATTTCAGTACAACAACACAAGAACAACAAGCTTAAATTTCAGTTTTTTCAGCTCAACAACACGAGAACAACAAGATAAACAACAATGCTAGTGAATCGAGAATAGCCCCACACGGCTTCACTAGACTTTAAGATAACAAAATCAACAACAACAACAAGATAGAGAAAAGATAGATAACTTGACATATAACATTCAAGATACTAAGAACCCTAACATCAAGAGAGGACCCTAAGTCTAATGAATGTAAACACCAAGTTCTTACGAGGACCAAGAGGCACTCAAAGACCTCAAAACCCTTGTTTCTAGCCAAAGTGACAACACAAGTATCCCTCTACTTGTGAGATATTGGTGGCGGCTCCAAGAGTGGAAAAGAGAGAGAGAAATGTTTAGTATTTAGGTTACAAAAATCAGCTTTCAAAAAGTGAAGTCTAACTCTCTAACATGTTCTATTTATACTACAAACAAAAGGGGTAAAATGACCCATCCGCCCTTGCTTCTTGTGCCATCCTTGAAGAGTAGTTTATTACACATTAGGACCCCTCTTCACACATAAAAACGTTTAGGTCCTTGGTTGGTTCAATCACCAACTCACACACGGCCATTTGCATGAACAAAGCTTGGAGTTTTTGTAATTCCCGAGCTTGGCTTCGTGTGAAAGGCCGTGTACGTGTGGAGGCTGTCCCAACCGTATCAAACTCTAAACTACTCCACGTACGATCTAGAGTTGTATGCCTTGATTCGAGCTTTGGCCACTTGGCAGCACTATTTGTGGCCTAAGGAGTTCGTGATCTGAATGGACCATGAATCCTTGAAGCATCTTCGGGCACAAGACAAGCTTAACAAGCGGCATGCAAAATGGATTGAGTTTCTTGAAACCTTCCCTTATGTTATTCAATACAAAAAGGGTAAGGACAACGTAGTAGCCGATGCTTTGTCTAGAAAACATGTTCTTGTGTCAACATTATCTTCTAAATTAATGGGTTTTGAGAGTTTGAAAGAATTGTATCCCGAGGACCCTCACTTTGCTCCTATTTTTAGGGAATGCGAAGAAATGGGTAGGGACAAGTGGGATTCGTCTAGGGGTTCAAATCCCTATGCCACGTTTGATGGATGCTTGTTTAAAGGTAGACGATTGTGTGTACCCTCCAGTTCTTGGAGAGAGTTATTTGTGAGGGAAGCACACAATGGTGGTCTAATGGGTCACTTTGGGATCGAAAAGACCCTTGGAATATTGGAGGAGCAATTCTATTGGCCAAAAATGCACAAGGATGTGGCCAAGATTTGTGGCCAATGCATAGATTGCAAAGGAGCCAAATCGTGGCTCCTACCTCATGGGTTGTACACCCCGTTTCCCACTCCTTTACGCCCTTGGCTTGACATATCTATGGATTTCGTGTTAGGGTCGCCTAGGACTAGACGAGGTCAGGACAGTATCTTTGTTGTGGTCGATCGGTTTTCTAAGATGGCACACTTTATTCCATGCTTTAAATGTGATGATGCACCTAGTATGGCCTCTTTATTTGTTGATAATGTTGTCAAGTTGCATGGTGTTCTGAGGACCATTGTGAGTGATAGGGACTCTAAGTTCCTAAGTCACTTTTGGAAATCCATGTGGGGTAGGCTTGGAACCAAGTTGTTATTCTCTACATCTTGCCACCCACAAACTGATGGTCAAACGGAAGTAGTAAATAGGACTTTGGGTGCTATGCTACGTTCCATGGTAAAAGGAAAATTTACTTCTTGGGAGGAACACCTACCATTGATTGAGTTTTCATATAACTGTGTCATACACTCAAGTACGGGAATGATTCCCTTTGTGTGGATATATGGCCTCAACCCCCTTACTCCTTTGGATTTAACTCCTTTGCCTAGTGATGTTATGATTAGCTTAGATGGAAGCAAGCGGGCAGATTCGATGAAGAAGTTACATGAGAAGGTGCGGCTTCAACTTGAGAAGAAAAATCAATGGCAAGGAGAGTCAACAAGGGGAGAAAGAAACTCATTCTTGAACCGGGAGATTGGGTGTCGGTTCACCTTAGAAAGGATAGGTTTCCATCTCAAAGAAAGTCCAAATTGATGCCAAGAGGTGATGGTCCATTCCAAGTACTTGAACGGATCAATGATAATGCCTACAAGATTGACCTTCCCCCGGAATACCAAGTGCACAACACTTTCAACGTGTGTGATCTTTCTCTAGTGGATGCGGTTGAGGGTGACCAAATGCTGAATTTGAGGTCAAATTCCTCTCAAGATGGAGAGGATGATACAGGTGTACAAAGCTGTCCAATACGTTCTCGACCATTCACACGAAGCCAAGCTCGGGAGTTACAAAAACTACAAGCCATGTTCATGCAAATGTCTGCGTGTGAGTTGGTACTTGATCCGCCAAAGAGCTTCAACGTTTTTAAGTGTGAAAATGAGCCTTGAAGTGTAATAAATTACACTCTAAGGGAACCCCATGACTGAAGGGTAGGAAGGTCATTTGTCCTTCATTTTGTGTGTAATATAAATAGATTCTATTAGGGTTATTTTCAGCACTTAGTTCATTCTTCATATTTCACAACAACAAGTCTTGTAACAGTGAATATTTCTCTCTCTCTTGTTCTTGAGAGTAGAACCTGAAATCTGTCCAACAAGTGTAGTTACACTTGTGTTGTTTCTTGGCTAGAAACTTGAGATCTTGAGGTTCATGAGTTCCTCTTGGTCTAAGTAAGAACTTGGTACTGAAATCTTTTGGTCTTAGGGTCCTATCTTCAAGTTAGGGTTCATAGATTCTAAGATATCTTTGTGTCAAGTTACTATCTTTCATTTTGTACTCTTGAAACTTTGTAGTAACTTAGTGAAGCCGTGTGGGGCTGATTTTCGATTCACTATAGTTACTACCATTTGTTGTTCTTGTTGTTAACATTGTACTCTTTGTAATCTATCATCTTGTGTTGTTGAACCATTGCTTAATGTTATTGTTATCTTCTTGTTCTCCTTGTGTAGCTACTGTTTTGGTGTTGGTATTCCTTCAAAATTTCGTGATTGTTGTTGTCTTCACATATTGGAGTTGTTATCTTCAAGCTCTCGGAATTGTAGTGTGTTTGGACTGATTTTGTGGAAGATTTGATACGCTCCAAGTTAGTAGTGTATCACATATGAAGAATCAATGCTAGGCAAAATGCTAGCATTTGGGTTAGTGATTATCAAGGATTCTTTGTGGACAAGATCCATAATCAAGCATTCTTTTTCCTTTCCAACTTCACTTCCCATGGTTTTCTTTTCCCTTTCCTTCTTTTCTTCACAACTCTTCTTGCATATTAACATCGAGTTTCTCTCCTTCTTGAGGCTTGGCCTCACTCTCTTTGGTTTCTAACTCATGGAGAGGAGTCATTGGATTTTGTAAAGTATAGGATCTTTGGACTTGAGGTGTTTGGAATTGTGGAAATTTTGGTGGACATAGTCTATCAACCCTCGCTCAAATTCTAATCATGTCACCCCTCATTGAATCCATATTACTCCTTATAGCATCATTTCTGCTCTTCATTTCTCAACTCAAGGCCTCCTTTTGGGCCATCAAAGCTCCCATAACATCATTTCCCAAAGGTTGGGAAGTAGTACCTTCGATTTTCATGGAAAATGTACCTATGAAGTGCAAAAAACAGCAAGCAAAATAACCTACAAAACGACCAAATGAGTTAGTTCAAAAACCTCACTTCACTCACACTCAACCTCATCTCACACTTGGCTTCACAAGTGTTGGAGAACCGACAATACTTGGCAAGTTACTTGAGAGGTGAGAAGCTTTGAATCGAAATGGATCTTCATTTGAAATGACTCAAAATAACTGATGCACGAACTTGAACTAACAACTACTACGAATTTAAAAATGAGAACAGCACACACAAATCGAAGACGCGAAACAAACGAACTCTAATCTAATTATCAAACTAGTAGGTAATTACTAGCTTACTAATTAGGGATAGAATTGACTTATAAGAAACTAGAATCAAAAACTAGAAACTAGAAAATCTAATTTAGAACTCAATTTGGTTGTTCATAAAAGTGATGATGTGGCAGCTTGTGGTTGGACGTCACTTTTCGGATTTTCAATTTTCCCCAAAACCTTGTTTAGCCAAATACACTTAGGAGAAGAAGAAATTTCATTTGGGAGGAAAAAATTGAAGGTTTAGAGCCTTTTTGGAGCTTCAAATGAATTCAAAATGGATTGGTCCCCCGCTAATAAATGCAATTGTACTTGATTATTCCCTTTGTCTCTTCTTTCTTTTGGATGAGAATGAATATGCCAAGGAATATTCTTTCAAAAATACAAAGTACACTCTCTTTCTTCCTGATATAAGAATAATGTCCGCCTTAGCTTTTGGACGACATCATTCGAAGTCACAATGTGAAGAATCAAGCTTTGGTCACATGGAGGGCATGGGATCATACTTGGAGGGGATGTTTTTAGCCTACCATTGACCAAACCCAAGTGTGGAAGATTGATTGGAGCCTAGAAGACTTAAGGACTCTCGAATTTGGACCACCTTTGTTGGTTCACGGTTTTGGTGCCTTTACTAAGGGCATTTCGGTCACTTAGCCTAAGGGGCATTTTGGACAATTCATATTGTCTTCCAACACACCAAGGCCGCCCCTCTCATTAAGGGTAATATGGTCTTGTTATCTTCATTTGCAATGTATTATAAATAGGCCCCCTTAGTCTTATTTTTCATTAGATTTTTGATAATGAAGAATTGAAAGAAATATCTTCTCTCTTTTGAGAGTGTACACACTTAGTGGTAGGACTTGGAAAAGTCATCTTTAGCATAGGGCTTGGAAAAGCCAATATTGATCTTTGTTTGGAAACGGTAGATCTTGAGGCGAGTTCATTCCCTTGGTGGTCACCGTAAGAGTGTGGTGTTGCTATCGTAAGTTCTAGGGGTCTTTAGATTTAATATATCTTTGGGTTCTTGGGTCTTATTGTAGTTTATGTCTCACTATCTATCTTTATTTTTCTTGCAAATCGTGGACTGTTTTGGGGTCTTTGTTGAATCCGAAACTTGTGTTATTGTTGTTCATCTTGTTCATCACGTTTTGTGGCTGTTTTGGGTGTCAAATACACCATTGTTATCTCGTATTGTTGTTGTTGTAGTGAATCCGAGAGTGGTCTCCATCTTGGTCCTCAAATCCTTAAGATTAGTGGACTGTTTTTGGAGTGTGTGTGGACTGTTTTGAGACAATTCTTGTGTTCCTTGGAATTCTTGTATCATTTGGTATCAAAGCCATCTTTGATTTTGTTCTAACAAGATCAATCTTGGGCTTGAGACTTGAAAACTACAAAAAAAAAAAAAAAGTTGAAATCTGAAAATTTCAGAAAATTGCAATCTGTCCATTGTTGTTGTCTTGGCCGAAATTGTGTTCTTGTGGTGTTCTTGGCCGAGATTTGTTCTTGAGTCTAGGTCTAGGAGTATTTTACTTGTCTTGTGTGTTTGTAGTGTTAGTTTTGTTCCTCACTAACACTTTGAGTCGATCCAAACTTGAGCTTGAATTGTTAATATTATTGTTGTGAACAAGTGTGGCCGATTGGATGTTGTTGTTGTTCTAGACTTGACCGAGTTGAAGGCCTTGTGTTGTGGTGGTGTTGTAGATCTTGAAAGGTTGTTGTTGTATTCTTGTTGTTCATCACACCTTTCACCATTTGTAAAATCGAAAACACAACACAAAGGGGACTTAGTCGATTGTTGTTGCTATCCTTGTGGTCTTAGCCGTGAGATTGTTGACCTTGTTGTGGTGAACTGTTTTGGCCTTGTGGTTTTCATCTTGTTGTTGTTATAAGCTTGGCCACGTGATATTGTTGTTAATTGGTGGATTGAAAACCATTTTTGTTGAAGTTGTGGTTGTCTTGGCCAAGTGTTGGAGGTATTGTTATTGTGGATTGGAGTTGGCCGTGTGAAAAATTGTTGGTGTTCTTGAGGATTGTTGTTGTTGTTCTTGATGTTCATCACCACCTTCATATATTGTTGAAGATAAAGTGAATGCTAAATCCAAAAAGTTGAAGGAAAAAGGTGTATTATTTGTTAGTCTTGAAAGACACTACAACCAACAAAGACCTATCAATCAAGTCTCAACCACTTTCCAACACTTTTCCATGATTTACGGATCCATGTTTTAAGGAGAAGTACAATAAAGTCAAGTCTTGAAAACTTGAAATTGAAAAGGGCTCCAAGACTTGTTTGAATTTCCCCCCCCCCCCCCCCTTAAACAAATTCCACCAAAGTCCAAATTGAAAAAAAAAAAAAAAAATTGGCCAAGACTTGAAATTGGACAACAAAGGTTGTGTGGGACCGAAACCAATACGTGACTGCCATGTCATCACTGCTACTGTTCACGCAATATTTTCGAGCTCAAAATTTTAGATTCTTAGTTTCATCTTATTGTTTCATTAGTTTCATGTCTTGATTCTAGAATTAATTAACAACTAGTAATCACCTACTTAGTTGTAGATTAATTATTGAACCCATTTCTTCGTGTCTTCGTTGTTTGTGTGCTTTTCTCATTTTTAACTCGTAGTAACTTCTTTGTTTCAAGTTCGTAAGTGAATTTTATTTTTGTGTCTTGAGTCGATCAAACAAGAATCTATTCCGGCCGCCAAGTAGAATTGACATCCTATTGACTACCGGAGTATAAGCAACTTTCAATATTCGCCGCTAAGGTGAGTGTATACGAGTGTTGGTGAGGAGCTTTACTACTAATCTTGTTTGTTCATTTTGTAGGTTTAAAGGGTGATATAAGGGGAACATGTCTTCGATAGCCGGGGATTATTGTGACTACAACATGGGAGACTATGATTGTAGTGAAGGGTTTTATGGCTACGAAGTTGAGGGAGATTGCGGAGGCTATGAAAATAGCCATGATCGAGACTTGGGCAGATTTGAAAGTTACTGTTTTAAGGGAGAAAATGAGGTGAATGAAGTGCCTAGTGCTTATGGTAACTTTGGAGATGATGTAGGACCTCGTGATGGATCTTATGATGATGTTGGGGCATGTGAGGAGTCTTACACTTCTTACTCCGAACCTAGATTTGGTGTTAGGTATAACCCTTTTGTTTGCAAAGCCTATGAGAGCTATGATGAGGGTACACGTGAGGAGTATGAAGATCCATATTCTCCACCTTGTAGTACTTCTTATCAAAGTCGATATAGTGTGAATGGTTATACTAGCTCTAGTGGAGGTTGTCCAATGAGAAGAAGAGGATATGCATCTCCAAAACTAAGGGGTACTCGTATGCCTTACAATGTAGATCCAAGAAGGAGTGTACACTCCGGAAAGGTGACTATTTGTGGGATACCGGGCTGCCTTATGGTGTTGAATGATAGGTACTATGGAAACTACATTCTTCCGTCCATGGTTGATTACTTGGGGTTATTGCGAGAGCCTTTACTTGTTCCATACTACTTGGGCGAGTTCAAGGTTACCGAGAGGGTAAAAGTTGTCTTCTCCCAATTTAATTACCATGAGGAAGTGTGGTGTGATGTTTTTCCCATAACCTATGGTCATGTGAGCTTGGGCGCCGATTGGTTTGCACAACATAAAGTTCCAAATATGCAAAATTGGCCTAATATTGTAAGAGACCGATGGGGAAATTGCCTCGAGACGTACATTCTGCCCGGGCCGCAAAAAGAAGTTCCTACCTACTCCAATTCAAATTATTATGAGAGACAAAAGATTGAGAGGAGTAAGGGAGTGAAAGGTGGTAATCCGAGAGTGGAAAAAGGAGAGATTGTGTTGAGCGAAGTGAGGGGATTACCACCAAACCGTGCTAACTTTGGTTGTCCTTCTATTTTTATGGACATTTGTGTAGGTACCAACATGGCAAGCGAATGCGACCAATGTCAAAAGGAAGTTGCTGCCCAAGGTTATGGAGGACCTTCACCTCACGGCAAGAAAGAGTCCACTCAAGATCTTCAAGGTAAAATAGCTAACTCTTACACTTTAATGCATGTGAATGATAATTGTATGACTAGTAGTCCATTGAGTGTGAGTAGTAGCTTACTTATTTATGAGTCTAATGATTCCTTGCCTCTTATTGATGATGTACATATTGTGAGTGTGGATACACTAGTTGATCCTATTGATGACGAAATTGACTCTTCTTATAAGATCAATTTATGTCCACCTAGTGTTGAAGCTTATATGTTGAACGGAAGTACATCGTCTTGTGTAATTGGTGTTGATCAACTTGTTTGTGAAAATTGTTCCCCACTTAAGTATGTGTGTGATGTGCTTAATAGGACTCAAGTGAGTGAAATATTTGAAAATGTTGGTCAACAAAGTGAGAATGAACCCGAGAGCTCTTCTTGGGGTAATATTGTGTTTGAAACATCCTTGAAACTTGATATTGATCATTTAGAGAGTGAGGAACTTTCTTGTTCCAAATCTGTCCGTGAGGTAGATCACACTCTTTTTAGGGATAATGTCTTGTTTGAAGATGACTTAAACACTCCTAATGAACCTAGTGGTGAAAATGACGGTATAGCTTGCCTTGGAAGCTATAGCCTATATGCTAACCCACTATGGTGTGACAACATTCCTCCTAAAGAGGGAAATCTCTTCTTGGAAGATGAGAGTACTCTTAAGGGTAAGGAATGTGTAGTTGCGGAAGCTACGTCTTCTTCTACTTTGTGTGATTTCATTGTTGAGAGTACTCATAGTGATTATTGGGAAACTAGTAGTGGGTACACACATGAGAGCACCTTAGTAGAAGTCGATTTGAGTGATACCTTTCTCTACTCTCTATTTGATTTGGATGATATGTATGTTATTGTAGAGAGTATGTCATTTAGTTTAGGTGTAGACCACGGGAAAGGGAAGTGTTGTCGAGACCCGTGTCTATGGCCACTTTTCCCATTTGACCCCGGTGCCAAATTTAGAAATGGTGATGTTGGTGCACCAAACTTGTTGCTTGGTCAACATGACAAGCAAAGTGTTACTTTTGATGTATCCTATAACCAAATCCTTTGTACATCTTTTATTGAATTTTTAATATTCCTTTCAAAGGATTCTTGGTTATATTGCAAATATGTGCAACCTTGGCATGTTGAGCTGATTTGTTATGCTAACCCTAACCCTCATGCCATGAGGAGTTTGCATTTGTGTGTCCTCTTTTCAGTTTTGCAAGGTTTGGATTCGAGGTCGAATCCTTTTCAAGAAGAGGAGGATGATATAAGAATAATGACCGCCTTAGCTTTTGGACGACATCATTCGAAGTCACAATGTGAAGAATCAAGCTTTGGTCACATGGAGGGCATGGGATCATACTTGGAGGGGATGTTTTTAGCCTACCATTGACCAAACCCAAGTGTGGAAGATTGATTGGAGCCTAGAAGACTTAAGGACTCTCGAATTTGGACCACCTTTGTTGGTTCACGGTTTTGGTGCCTTTACTAAGGGCATTTCGGTCACTTAGCCTAAGGGGCATTTTGGACAATTCATATTGTCTTCCAACACACCAAGGCCGCCCCTCTCATTAAGGGTAATATGGTCTTGTTATCTTCATTTGCAATGTATTATAAATAGGCCCCCTTAGTCTTATTTTTCATTAGATTTTTGATAATGAAGAATTGAAAGAAATATCTTCTCTCTTTTGAGAGTGTACACACTTAGTGGTAGGACTTGGAAAAGTCATCTTTAGCATAGGGCTTGGAAAAGCCAATATTGATCTTTGTTTGGAAACGGTAGATCTTGAGGCGAGTTCATTCCCTTGGTGGTCACCGTAAGAGTGTGGTGTTGCTATCGTAAGTTCTAGGGGTCTTTAGATTTAATATATCTTTGGGTTCTTGGGTCTTATTGTAGTTTATGTCTCACTATCTATCTTTATTTTTCTTGCAAATCGTGGACTGTTTTGGGGTCTTTGTTGAATCCGAAACTTGTGTTATTGTTGTTCATCTTGTTCATCACGTTTTGTGGCTGTTTTGGGTGTCAAATACACCATTGTTATCTCGTATTGTTGTTGTTGTAGTGAATCCGAGAGTGGTCTCCATCTTGGTCCTCAAATCCTTAAGATTAGTGGACTGTTTTTGGAGTGTGTGTGGACTGTTTTGAGACAATTCTTGTGTTCCTTGGAATTCTTGTATCACTTCCCCTTTTTTGGATCAAACACACTCTTTGAATATTGTTCCTTAGCAAGACTTGATGAACATGGAAGAACAAGATGAATATTTAAGAGTTGACCAAAGTTTGACCCCTAACCAAATGAACTCCAAATCTGATTTTTTTTTTGTAGATCTAGGTTCCTTAGGCCAATGTTAGCTCAAATAACAATAAATTACAACCAACCAACGTTCACAACACAAAAACCACACGGACCTAGCTTCTTGAAGCTTCAAAATGCCATAACCATGGTGGATCTAGCTCAAAATCAACCAAACTTCACTCTAAAAGTAGATCTAAACTTCCTAGGTGCTAGGGAACAAGAATCTAGCACTTGAAACCAACAAAACAACACAAAAACATGTAGATCTAAGATCTAAAATTCTGTCAAAACACAAAACGTGAAACATCTATTTTTTTTTATTTTCTTGACTTTGGACTCTTTTTTGATGAGATTTTTTTCTATATAAGAACACTAAAATCAAGATTTAGGGATGTTGGAACAACCCTAAACAAGGATTTGATACCAAATGATAGCCTAAAGACTACCAAACACACCAAATTGGCTACTAAGATGCAAATTCCAGCAACCAAACAAAAGAGAAAACAACACATAGAATGGAGATGAAGAAGAAGATTACTTGAAATTTAAAGATAGATAGAAAGACCCTTACTTCCACTATATGATTAGCACTAGAAGATGTATCCAATCTTCAAACACACCACACAAATGAAAGTTCAAACCTTCCTCTTAGGTGACCCAAAGGACTCACACTTCCTCAATGATACAAAATCAAACCAACAACACCAAGAGCTTCAAGTAGGCTCGGATTTCAGTCCAACAACACAAGAATAACAAGTTTAAGTTTCGGTTTTTCAGTCCAACAACACAAGAACAACAAGATAGATAACAATGCTAGTGAATCGAAAAGAGCCCCACACGGCTTCACTAGACTTTAAGATAACAAAATCAACAACAACAACAAGATAAAGAAAGATAGATAACTTGACATATAACATTCAAGAAACTAAGAACCCTAACATCAAGAGAGGACCCTAAGTCTAATGAATATAAACACCAAGTTCTTACGAGGACCAAGAGGCACTCAACGACCTCAAAACCCTTGTTTCTAGCCAAAGAGACAACACAAGTATCCCTCTACTTGTGAGATAATAGGGGCGGCTTCTAAGAGTGAAGAGAGAGAGAAATGTTTAGTGTTTTTAGGTTACAAAAATCAGCATTCAAAAACTAAGGAATAACTCTCTAACATGTTCTATTTATACTACAAACAAAAGGGGTAAAATGACCCATTCGCCCTTGCTTCTTGTGCCAACCTTGAAGAGTAGTTTATTACACATTAAGACCTCTCTTCACACATAAAAACGTTTAGGTCCTTGGTTGGTTCAATCACCAACTCACACACGGCCATTTGCATGAACAAGGCTTGGAATTCTTGTAATTCCCGAGCTTGGCTTCGTGTGAAAGGCCGTGTACCTGTGGAGGCTGCCCCAACCGTATCATCCTCTCCATCTTGAGAGGAATTTGACCTCAAATTCAGCATTTGGTCATCTTCAACCGCATCCACGAGGGAGAGATCACCAACGTTGAAAGTGTTGTGCACTTGATATTCCAGTGGAAGGTCAATCTTGTAGGCGTTGTCATTGATTCTCTCAAGTACTTGGAAAGGACCATCACCCCTTGGCAGCAATTTGGACTTCCTTTGAGCTGGAAACCGATCCTTTCGAAGATGCACCCACACCCAATCTCCGAGTTCAAGCACAAGCCTTCTTCTCCCTTTGTTTACCCTTTTTGCAACCTCTTGGTTCTTCTTTTCAAGCTTGATCCGCACCATCTCATGCATTTTCTTCATTGCCTCGGCTCTTTTATTTCCATCTAAGCTGGTCATGAGATCACTAGACAAAGGAGTGAGATCTAAAGGGGTAAGGGGATTCAGGCCGTAGACACATTCAAAGGGAGTCATTCCCGTGCTCGAATGTATTACCCGGTTGTATGCAAATTCCACCAAGGGTAGGTGATCTTCCCATGAAGTCAGTTTACCTTTAACCATAGAACGTAGCATAGACCCTAAGGTTCTATTTACTACCTCCGTTTGGCCATCGGTTTGTGGGTGGCAAGACGTGGAGAAAAGTAACTTCGTTCCAAGCCTACCCCACATGGACTTCCAAAAGAGACTTAGGAACTTGGAGTCCCTATCGCTCACAATAGTCCTCGGTACCCCATGAAGCTTTATAACATGTTCAACAAATAATGAAGCTACACTACGAGCATCCTCGGTTTTAGCACATGGAATAAAATGAGCCATTTTAGAGAATCTATCAACAATAACAAAAATGCTATCTCGACCCTTTCTAGTCCTTGGCAGCCCCAAAACAAAATCCATCGAAATGTCCAACCAAGGTCTAAGGGGAGTAGGGAGTGGGGTGTATAATCCTTGAGGTAGGAGACGAGATTTCGCACTCCGGCAGGCCACGCATTGACTACAAATTTTAGTGACGTCTTTGCGCATTTTGGGCCAATAGAAGTTCTCCTCTAAGATTCCGAGGGTCTTGTCTACCCCAAAGTGCCCCATGAGGCCTCCGTCATGGGCCTCCCTCACAAATAATTCCCTCCAAGAACTAGAAGGAACACACAACCTCCTCCCTTTGAACAAATACCCATCGAACCGAGAGTAGGAGGAATGGTCATTCTCCTTAAGCCAACGGTCCCTTCCCCACTCTTCACATTCCCTAAAAATAGGAGCAAAGGTAGGATCCTCGGGATACAACAACCGCAAGCTCTCAAAACCCATCAATTTCGAAGACAAGGTAGCAACAAGCACATGCTTCCTAGACAAGGCATCGGCAACAACATTTTCCTTTCCTCTTTTGTAATGAATTACATAAGGGAAAGTCTCGATGAACTCAATCCACTTAGCATGACGCCTATTCAACTTGTCTTGGCTCTTAAGGTGTTTCAACGACTCATGATCCGTTCGTATCACAAACTCCTTAGGCCACAAATAATGTTGCCTATTTCCCAAAGCTCTAACAAGGGCGTACAACTCCAAATCATAAGTTGAGTAATTAAGAGTTGCCCCTTTGAGCTTTTCACTGAAATAAGCAACGGGCTTACCTTCTTGCATCAAAACAGCCCCGATGCCAACCTTACTAGCATCACACTCTACTTCAAACATCTTATCAAAATCGGGCAATTGCAATAAAGGCGCCGAGATGAGCGTAGCTTTCAAGGCCTCAAAAGCCCTAGCCTGCTCATCACCCCATTTAAAGGGTCCGTCCTTTCTAATTACCTCGGTCAAGGGGGCTGCTATGGAACTAAATCCTTTGACAAACCTCCTATAAAAGCTTGCCAACCCGTGGAAACTTCGGATTTCTCCAATAGTTTTAGGGGTCGGCCAACTTCGAATAGAGTCTATCTTGGAATCGTCCACTTCCACACCCTTTGAGCTCACGACAAAACCCAAGAATATAACCTTATCAACACCAAAAGAACACTTCTCCATGTTGGCATACAGCTTCTCCTTTCGGAGCACATCAAACACACATCTCAAATGCATTACATGATCATCAATAGATTTACTATATACCAACACATCATCAAAGTAAACCACCACAAACTTTCCAATATAAGGCTTCATTACATGATTCATTAGCCTCATAAAGGTGCGAGGAGCATTGGTAAGGCCGAAGGGCATGACCAGCCACTCATATAGACCGAATTTGGTCTTGAATGCGGTCTTCCACTCATCACCGGGTTGCATGCGAATTTGGTGATAGCCACTCCTAAGGTCCACTTTAGAAAACAAACAAGATCCGTGGAGCTCATCTAACATATCATCTAGTCTAGGGATTGGATGACGATACCTTATAGTGATTTTGTTGATGGCTCTACAATCGACGCACATGCGCCAAGTTCCGTCCTTCTTCGGTACCAAAAGCACCGGAACAGCACACAGACTCATGCTTTCCTTGATGTATCCCTTGTTGAGAAGCTCCTCAACTTGTCTTTCAAGCTCCTTAGTGTCCATGGGATTGCTCCTATAGGCCGGTTTGTTTGGAAGTTGTGAACCCGGCACCAAATCAATTTGGTGCTCAATTCCCCGAAGTGGGGGCAATCCTTGCGGAAGTTCTTGAGGAAATACATCTTCATACTCCTGCAACACACAAGAAATCAAAGGGGAAATGGAAGAATTAGTGGGGTTAGTATTAAAACAATGGGCCAAAAGTAACATCGGTTTGTTTTCATCATGGTCCACGAAGAGTTCTTTCCTCCTAGCCAACATCACTACGTTTTCCATCTCCCTTGTCGTTGGGACAGCCTCGGATGTCCCTACTTCCTCACCTACGGCATTCCCCCCCTTTTCTCCCTTTTCGGATTCCTTCCCCTTTCCCTTCAACTCTCTCATCTTTTGATGCCACTCATTTACTTGGGAGGGTGAAAGAGGATGAAGTGTGACCTTTCGGCCATCCTTCTCAAGCGTATACCGGTTGGACCTCCCATCGTGTTTAGTAGACCTATCATATTGCCATGGTCTTCCTAACAACAAGTGACATGCTTGCATTGGGATCACGTCACAAAGCACTTCATCGTGGTAGTTTCCCACCTTAAACCGAATCACACATTGCCTTGTGACCTTTAATTCACCACAATCGTTCAACCATTGTAGCTTGTAAGGACTAGTGTGTAGTGTAGTGTAGTTGGTAGCTTCAAGAAATTTACCATAGCATGGCTCGCAACATTTGTACAACTACCACTATCAATCACCAAGGTGCACACACTCCCATTTACAAGACACTTAGTATGGAATAGATTTTCCCTTTGACTCGGGTCATCTATCGCCTTACTAATCATAACACGTCTAACCACAAAGTTTGGAACCACACACTCCCCTTCTTGTGGATAGACATCTTCACTACCATCTACTTCATCATCATTCGGCCCATTTTCAGCTCCCTCTCCATCTTGAGGCTCGGCCTCATCCTCCCCTCTTTCGGAAACCACCTCCTCACCAAGGTAGTACACTTTCCCTTCTCGTAGGATCACATTGCGCCGGTTCGGACATTCATTGGCCTTATGCCCCCAACCTTGGCACTTGAAGCTTTGGAACCCCTTTGGGTTGGGATATTTGTGAGCCTCCGGTTTCGGAGGGAATTTAGGGACTGTTTTGGACTCGGGCAGCTTCGTAGGGGCGGGTTGGTCCTTGTTTTTGGGCCAACCCGAGGGGGTTTGTACCCTTGCCTTGAAGGATGATCTCTCCTTAAGTTCCCTTTCAATCTCAAGGGCCGCTTGGAATATACCGTCAATGGTTTCAAACCGGTGAAGGGTCAAATGAGTGGAGATCTCTTTGTTCAACCCACACTTGAACCGGATGATGTCGTGACTGATTTGCTCCCCACGATGATCAAGTTTCAACATGAGTTGTTGGAACTCGTCAAAATAGGCCATCACACTCTTGCCTCCTTGCCGCAAGCCATATAATCTAGCAAGCAACTCATGACGATATCTCTCGGGAAGGTATCGTTGTCTCATCAAATACCTCAACCGAAACCAAGGTGGTGGCTGCCCATCAACTAATTCATTACCAAATCGTTTAACATACTCCCACTAAGTGTTAGCATAGCCCTCGAGGTGAGCTATAGCGTAGCAACTCTTCTTTTCTTCCGAGATGTCATTAACTTGGAAAACTTTGTCACAAGCCGATTCCCAAGTTAAGTAGGTCTCGGGGTCACTTTCACCCTTAAAGATGGGTAGGCTCAACTTGATGGTGTTGATGCCTACGTCTCTCTCTTGGTGTCGGTTTCCCCTATCTCCATACCCCCGGTATCTCCTAGGTTCTCCTCGACCCCCTCTTAACTCCTCCTCCCTCATATAAGCATCATCAAAGGCTCCCTCTCCTTCATACTCCTCTCTACCGTATCCTTCAAAGTGGGCTGGTCGGCCTTGGCCGTTTTGATTCGGAGGATTTGGAATTTGCGGTCTTTGGGTTAATGGAGCTTGGAATGGAGGGTTCGGATTTAGTGGAGGTACTTGGCGTCCAAATCCCTCTTGTGGAATTGGAGGGGCTTGGAAATGTAGTGGTCTAGTGGGGTCTCGGTTTGGAGGAAAATAGGTAGTTTGGCTTGCGGTATTTAGTGGAGCTTGGGGTGCATTTAGCATTTGGTGGACTGTTTCGGGGGTGATGGTTGCGGAGGAGGTCCTATCATGACCATTGGTAGATACATGTAGAGGAGTAGAAGGACGAGAGTTCCTTTGACTCTCCACTTGTTCTAATCTCCCACTAATAGTCGACACTTCCCCCTTTATTGCTGCCAAGTCCCCTCTCACGGCCCCAAATTCCGAATTCAACCTTTCAAGTGTCCGGGTAACGGCCTCAAGAGTGACCCTCATAGAATCAAGGGCATTAGTATCCACATTATGAGACGTAGCTCCTTCCATTGTCACGATATTATCCGCTTTAGTTCACCACAAGTTCGGTTCCACAAGTGTTGTATAATTGGCTAGTAACCGTGAAATTTTAAGGTATGAGTAAGCTCTTATCCGGAATGGATTCTTGTTTGAAGACTCAAAGAATTCTTGCCGGACTAGAGTCAAAAATCAGCAATTCATTCAAACGAATAAAAGCACTCAAATAATCGTTGACACGAACAAACGGTTCAAGGAACTAGTTGACAACCTAGTAGGAATGTACTAGTTTGTTAATTAGTTCTAGGACCAAGTAAGGGAAACCAAGGATCAACAATTAGCAACCAAAGAATATCCTAAGTTGAGCTTATAGTGACGTGGCAGCATGCAATGGTTCCACACGTTCTTCTTCTTTTTTTTTTCGTTAATATTCACACAACTTGTTATAGTTTGCAAAGTGTTTTTGGTGGGAAAAATAAAATCTTGTAGTATTTCACCCTTTTCAAACTCAAGAAAGTGAGGTTTGGTTGACTAATCCCACAAAACAAGGCTCCTTGAATTAGGGAAAAGTGATTGACAAGACTAGAAGGTGATGGGTGCAAGTCTTTCACAACAACTTTATAGCTTGTCTTACAACTTGAGCACACAACAAGATGAACAAGATGAACAAGTTCAAAAGATGAACACCTCAACAAACTTCATCAACTTCTTTAGCACATAAACATAACCACCGATTTTTTTTTCTTTTGGTTATCAACAACACACAACTTTCGGCCACTTCAAGTCACTACACAATGTTCAAGTTTTCAAGCTCAACTTTTAGATCTAGACACCTTAGTGTTGGTGAGAAAGAAACCAACACTAGAAACTCACTAAACAAGCAAAATAACACCTAGATCTAAACATACAACATCATTCTTGGTCTCAACTTTTAATGGACAGATTTTCAGAATTTCTTTTGGTGTTGTTTGTTTAAGCCGTGAACTAGCCCAAGATGGGTTATGTTGGAACACAACCGGTCTCGCTTTGATACCAAATGATACAAAATCAAACCAACAACACCAAGAGCTTCAAGTAGGCTCGGATTTCAGTCCAACAACACAAGAACAACAAGTTTAAGTTTCGGTTTTTCAGTCCAACAACACAAGAACAACAAGATAGATAACAATGCTAGTGAATCGAAAAGAGCCCCACACGGCTTCACTAGACTTTAAGATAACAAAATCAACAACAACAACAAGATAAAGAAAGATAGATAACTTGACATATAACATTCAAGAAACTAAGAACCCTAACATCAAGAGAGGACCCTAAGTCTAATGAATATAAACACCAAGTTCTTACGAGGACCAAGAGGCACTCAACGACCTCAAAACCCTTGTTTCTAGCCAAAGAGACAACACAAGTATCCCTCTACTTGTGAGATAATAGGGGCGGCTTCTAAGAGTGAAGAGAGAGAGAAATGTTTAGTATTTTTAGGTTACAAAAATCAGCATTCAAAAACTAAGGAATAACTCTCTAACATGTTCTATTTATACTACAAACAAAAGGGGTAAAATGACCCATCCGCCCTTGCTTCTTGTGCCAACCTTGAAGAGTAGTTTATTACACATTAAGACCTCTCTTCACACATAAAAACGTTTAGGTCCTTGGTTGGTTCAATCACCAACTCACACACGACCATTTGCATGAACAAGGCTTGGAGTTCTTGTAATTCCCGAGCTTGGCTTCGTGTGAAAGGTCGTGTACCTGTGGAGGCTACCCCAACCGTATCACTCAAGCACACCTTTCTTGCCAAATCATCCAAGACAAGTGAAAATCCTAACTTTCAAATGTTCATGGACCAAGTTTCGGTTCTAAGAGCTATAACTACAAGACTAAATGTACAAAATATGAGTAATACTCAATTTCAATTCATCAAAGTCTAATGAAAAGAGAGGTAAAATGGTTTATTTATACTATTGCATGCCAAATGACAAAAATGCCCTTAATGAGGGTTTAGAAATGGGCGCCTATGGAGTGTATATTTGGAGTGTAAAATGTCTTCATTGTCCTTCACTTGAGGCGCGTATGAAGTGTATAAGTTCCCCTCTTTCCTTCTCTTGACCAAGGCTTCAAAATACTCCAAAAGTCTTCAATTGCTTGCCAATTCCGAAGCCTTAACTCTTAGACAATACCTTGTGCTCTTGATGTTCATTGTGCTTGTATCAAAAGGTGTGCTTGAGAAAGTGTGAGTCCTTTAGGTCACCTAAGAGAGTGGTTTGATATTCCATTAGTGAGGTGTGATTAGATATTTGATTCATCTCCTTTTGTTAATCACATAGTGGAAGTAAGGGTCTCCTTACTATCTTTACTTTATGCATCTCTTCTTCATCTCTTTTCTTCTATGTGTGTTATTTTTCCTTTTGTGTGTTTGCTGATTTTTGCATATTAGTTGATAGCCTAAAGGCTATGAATTCACAAAAATGAACTCACAAGACACAAAAACTAGCAAGCAAATAAAGAGAAAACAACACACTAAGAATAAAGGAGATGAAGAAGAATTACATAAATGTAAAGATAGTAGAGTGAACCTTACTTCCACTAGATGATTAACAAAAGGAGATGTATCAAATCTCCAATCACACCTCAAAATAGAAATTCAAACCACTCTCTTAGGTGACCCAAAGTACTCACACTTTCTCAAGCACACCTTTCTAGCCAAATTACCCAAAACAAGTGAAAACCAATTTCAATTGCTATTAGGATTTCAATTTCGGATTCTGATACAGGCATAATGAGCATCAAGAGCACAAGGTATTGTCTAATAGTTAAGGTTTTGGAATTGGCAAGCAATTGAAGACTTTTGGAGTATTTTGAAGCCTTGGTCAAGAGAAGAAAGAAGGGGAACTTATACACTTCATAGGCGCATCAAGTGAAGGACAATGAAGCTATTTTACACTCCAAATAAACACTCCATAGGCGCCCATTTCTAAGCCCTCATTAAGGGCATTTTTGTCATTTGGCATGTAATAGTATAAATAGACCATTTTACTTCTCTTTTCAGTAGACTTTGATGAAATTGGATATTACTTTTATATTGTAGTTTTTAGTCTCTAGTTTTAGCAATTAGAATCTGAAAATTGGTCCAAGAACATTTGAAGTTAGGGTTTCACTTGTTTTGGATAATTTGGCAAGAAAGGTGTACTTGCGGAAGAGTGTTTCCTTTGGTTCGCCTAAGAGGAAGGTTTGAACTCTTATTTGTGAGGTGTGTTGAAGATTTTGAAACATCTTCTAGTGCTAATCATTGAATAAGAGTAAGGGTCTTTCTAGTGCTAATCTTCTAGTTACTCTTAGTTTGTAACTTAGTCTATTTATACTGTTACATTCAATGGATAAAAATGCCCTTAATGAGAGAGGGAATTGGGGCGCCTCTTGACCTTTAACTTCGGGTTTAACTTCAGGTTCTAAGCACTCTCCATCTTGAGAGTTATCATCATTCTCCTCAGTTTCCAACTCCACTTCTTCACCTAGATAATACAACTTCCCCTCCCTTAGAATCACATTATGTCGGTTAGGGCACACACTTTCCCTATGACCCCAACCTTGACACTTGAAACATTGTAATCCCTTAGATGAGGGAGGACGGGAATTTGGCTTCACCTCCAACTTTGGAGGTTGATATGACACTTTCCTTGGTTGAGATTAGAGAAGAAGAAGAAGATGTAGAAGATTTGTTCTTGTTCCAACCTAAATTCAAAGACTTACCTCTTTGTTTCTAGTCAAACTCGAACGTTGTTGGACTCTAAGCTTATAAGCCAACCTTTCTTTGTTATCTTTTTCAATCTCCATGGCATCTTGGAAAACTTCAACCACGGTTCCAAACTTATGAAGAGTCAAATGGGAGGATATGTCCTTGTTCAACCCAACCTTGAAGCGGATAACATCATGTTGCACTTGTTCACCTCTATGGTCAAGTTTTAAGACAAGTTGCTGAAATTCTTCATAATAGGCCATGACACTCTTGCTTCCTTACTTTAGATTGTAAAGCTTGGTAAGAAGCTCATTCCTATAATGCTCCGGTACATATCTTTCTCTCATAACTCTTTTCAACATCTCCCAAGGAGGTGGTTGGCCATTAATCAACACATCATCAAATCTTTTGGTGTAATCCCACCAAGTGTTTGCATATCCTTCAAAGTGAGCAATAGCATAGGAACTTTTCTTTTCTTCGAAAAGGTCATTCACTTGAAAAATCTTTTCGCAAGTGGATTCCCAAGCTAAGTACACTTCCGGATCACTCTCACCTTTGAAAATTAGAATTCCAACCTTGATTGAATTAATGCCAATGTCTCAGATTCTTGGATGTTCAATATGGCCTTGTCTTGCCTCATGCCCTCGAAATCCTCCATAATTCCCTCTTTGATCATGTATTGCCCTCATTTCTTCTTCCAACCAATAGTCATCATTAGGAATATCATAACCTTCTTGCTCCCCTCTACCATAATCTCAATTTGGATGGGTGGGTTTCAGATTTGAGGCCTTTGGGGATGTGGGTTTGGTCTTTGATTATGTGGTACTTGAACTTGTCGTATTGGAGGTGGTGGATGGTAAGGTCTTTGGTCCATGGGATTTGGCATTTGGTTAATGGTATTTTGTGGAGGTATTTGGTTCGGATTTAGGGGTGGAGTTTGAGTTCCAAGTCCCTTTTGTTGGACTTGGTTCATTTGGTGATGTAGTGGCCTTTTCAGGGTCCGATTAAGAGAGGTTTGGGATTGGCTTAGTGGCTGGTTTGGTGGAACTCTTGGAGGGTTAAGCATTTGGTGGAGAGTTTCGGGTGTTATAGTCATGGAAGAGTTATTGGATTGGACACTAGAGGATTCATGGTAGGGATTAGGAGTAGAAGGTCGTGAGTTCCTCCTACTTTCAACACAATCAAGCCTTTTCATTAAAAGTGGAAATTTCACCCTGCATAGCATCTATATCACTCTTCATTTCCCTCCCCAAAGCACCATTACTTTCCTCAGCTTTTCGGATAAAAGCCTCAAACCGAGTCATCAAAGCTCCAATAGCATCATTTCCCAAAGGTTGGGAAGTAGTGTCTCCGGATTCCATGGCAAATATACCTAAAAGAAAAAAAAATAGCAAGCAACTCAACCTACAAAACAAGAAAACAAGTTAGTTCAAAAGGCCTCACTTCACTCACGCTCAACCCCACCTCACACTTGGCCTCACAAGTGTTGGAGAATCGGCAATACTTGGCAAGTAACTCGAGAGGTGAGAAGCTTTGGTCTAGAATTGATCTTTTTTTGAAACGACTCAAATAAAGTGATGCACAAACTTGAACCAACAAAATACTATGACTTAAAAATGAGAAAAACACAAAAAAAAATCGAAGACACGAAATAAACGAACTCTAGACTAATTACCAACCTAGTAGGCACTTACTAGTTTGCTAATTAGTGGTAGAATTAACTTAAAAGAAAATAGAATAAAAAATTAGAAACTAGGAAATCTAATTTTAGAGACGAATTTGGTTGATCACAAGTGATGATGTGGCACTACGTGGTTGGTTGTCACTTTTTTGAATTTTCAATTTCCCAATCCCAAGTTTCGGCCAAGTATCAACTTTGTGAAAGGGAATTTTCAGATTTGAGGGGGTAAGTAAACAATTTGGAGCCCTTTCAAGCCAAATGAAATTGAAATGAAATGGCCCCCTCCCCCAATTAATTACAAGTGTACTTGATTGTCCTTTGGTCCCCCATTTATTTTGGATGGATTAGGAATATACTAGGGAATATTCTTGGACAAACAACAAGCACACTCTCTTTCTTCCCTTCTTTTGGATCAAACAAACACTTTGAATATTCTTCTTCACTAAGATATGAAGATAATGGATGAACAAGATGATTATTAAAGTGTTGACCAAGTTTGACCAACAAGCAAATGAACTCCAAATCTGAATTTTCTTTTAGATCTAGGTTCCTTAGGACAAGACAAACACAACCAACATAAAATCAGCCACGAAATGCTACAAACAAGATGATCAAAATGAGATCCCACCTCAAAAGCTTCAAACAAGGCACAACAATGGTGGATCTAGCTCAAATTCAACCAAACTTTGCTCTAAAAGTAGATCTAGACTCCCTAGGTACTAGAGAGCAAGGATCTAGTACAATAAACCAACAAAACACAATAAAAACTTATAGATCTAACTTGGAAATTTTGGATCTACAATAAACACAAGACAACACACTTTTTTTTTGTATTTTCGGATTTTTTGACTCTTTTTTGTTGAGATTTTCTAAATAAGAACACTAAAACCAAGATTTAGGGATGTTGGAACAACCCTAAACAAGGCTCTGATACCAAATAATAGCCTAAAGGCTATGAATTCCCAAAAATGGACTCACAAGACACAAAAAATAGCAAGAAAATAAAGAGAAAACAACACACTAAGAAGAAAGGAGATGAAGAATGATACAAGGAGCATCAAAAGCACAAAGTATGGTCAAAGGCTTTGGAATTAGCAAGCAATTGAAGACTTTTCGAAGTATTTTAAAGCCTTGGTCAAGAGAAGGAAGGAAGGGAACTTATACACTCAAGAGGTGCCTCAAGTAAAGGGCATTGAAGTCATTATGCACTCCAAAACAACACTCAAGAGGCGCCCCAAACTCCCTCCCTCATTAAGGGCATTTTTGTCCATTAAATGTAATAGTATAAATAGACCATTTTACTTCTCTTTTCATTAGACTTTGATGAAATTATTGAGAGATACTCTTTAGTTGTAGTTTTCTTTCTCTCTCAGAGAGAGAATCTGAAATTAGGGTTTCCACTAAGTGATGGATTTCACTTGTGTTGACAAAGTGGCAAGAAAGGTTGGTGCTTGGGGAAGGTGACTCCCTTTGTGTCTACCTAAGAGAGTGGTTTGAACTTTCATTTGTGAGGTGTGATTGGAGATTTAATACATCTCCTTTTGTTAATCATCTAGTGGAAGTAAGGGTCATTCTACTATCTTTACATTTATGCAATCTTTCTTCTTCATCTCATTTCTAAGTGTTGTTTTCTCTTTGTGTGCTTGCTGATTTTTGCATATCTAGTGTCAATTTCGTGTTTTAGCCTTTCTGTAGGCTATAATTTGGTATCAGAGCCTTGGTTAGGGTTGTTCCAACATCCCTAAATCTTGGTTTTAGTGTTCTTATATAGAAAATCTCATCAAAAAAGAGTCAAAAATCAGAAAATACCAAAAAAATTGTATGTTGTCTTGTGTGTTTGTTGTAGATCCGAATTTTCCAAATTAGATCTACAAGTTTTTGTTGTGTTTTGAAGGTACTAGATCCTTTCTCTGTAGTACATAGGGAATCTAGATCTACTTTTAGATTGAGGTTTGGTTGAGTTTGAGCTAAGAACCTCCATGAACATGGTGTTTTTGAAACTTTTGTGCTAGATCCGAAATTTACTAGGAGGTCAAACTTGGTCAACGCCTGAATATTCATCTTGTTCATCCATGATCTTCATAACTTAGTGAAGAAGAATATTCAAAGTTCTTGTTTGATCTAAAAAGGGGAAGAAAGAGAGTGAAAAGGCTGTTTGTCCAAAAACATATTCAAAGAATATTCCATTCTTCCAAAAGGAAGAGGGGACAAGGGGACAACAAAGTACAATTGCAAGTACAAAGGTGATATACTACTAACTTGGAGCGTATCAAATCTGCCACAAAATCAGTCCAAACACACTATGATACAAGATCAAACCAACAACACCAAGAGCTACAAGTAGGTTCGGATTTCAGTCCAACAACACAAGAATAACAAGTTCAATTTTCAGTTTTCAGCACACAACAAGAGAGCAAATAGATGAACAAGAATGCTAGTGAATCGAAAGTAGCCCCACACGGCTTCACTAGTCTTTAAAGATAACAAAATTAACAACAACAACAACAACAAGATAAAGAAAAGATAGATAACTTGACATATAACATTCAAGATACTAAGAACCCTAACATCAAGAGAGGACCCTAAGTCTAGAGAATGTAAACACCAAGTTCTTACAAGGACCAAGAGGCACTCAAAGACCCCAAAACCCTTGTTTCTAGCCAAAGATACAACACAAGTATTCCTCTACTTGTGAGATGTTGGAGGCGGCTCCAAGAGTGGAAGAGAGAGGAAATGTTGTGATATTTTAGGTTACAAAAATCAGATTTCAAAAACTATCTAATAACTCTCTCACATCTTCTATTTATACTACAAAAGGAAAGGGGTAAAATGACTCATCCGCCCTTGCTTCTTGTGCCAACCTTGGAGAGTAGTTTATTACACATTAGGACCCCTCTTCACACATAAAAACGTTTAAGTCCTTGGTTGGTTCAATCACCAACTCACACACGGCCATTTGCATGAACAAAGCTTGGAGTTTTTGTAATTCCCGAGCTTGGCTTCGTGTGAAAGGCCGTGTGGCTGTCCTAACCGTATCATCCTCTCCATCTTGAGAGGAATTTGGCCTCAAATTCAGCATTTGGTCATCTTCAACCGCATCCACGAGGGAGAGATCACCAACGTTGAAAGTGTTGTGCACTTGATATTCCGGTGGAAGGTCAATCTTGTAGGCGTTGTCATTGATCCTCTCAAGTACTTGGAAAGGACCATCACCCCTTGGCAGCAATTTGGACTTCCTATGAGCTGGAAACCGGTCTTTTCGAAGATGCACCCACACCCAATCTCCGGGTTCAAGCACAAGCCTTCTTCTCCCTTTGTTTGCCCTTTTGGCAATCTCTTGATTCTTCTTTTCAAGCTTGATCCGCACCGTCTCATGCATTTTCTTCATTGCCTCGGCTCTTTTGTTTCCATCTAAGCTGGTCATGAGATCACTAGACAAAGGAGTGAGATCTAAAGGGGTAAGGGGATTCAGGCCATAAACACATTCAAAGGGAGTCATTCCCGTGCTCGAATGTATTACCCGGTTGTAGGCAAATTCCACTAAGGGTAGGTGATCTTCCCATGAAGTCAGTTTACCTTTAACCATAGAACGTAGCATAGACCCTAAGGTTCTATTTACTACCTCCGTTTGGCCATCGGTTTGTGGGTGGCAAGACGTGGAGAAAAGTAACTTCGTTCCAAGCCTACCCCACATGGACTTCCAAAAGAGACTTAGGAACTTGGAGTCCCTATCGCTCACAATAGTCCTCGGTACCCCGTGAAGCTTGACAACATGTTCAACAAATAATGAAGCTACACTACTAGCATCCTCGGTTTTAGTACATGGAATAAAATGAGCCATTTTAGAGAATCTATCAACAATAACAAAAATGCTATCTCGGCCCTTTCTAGTCCTTGGCAGCCCCAAAACAAAATCCATCGAGATGTCCAACCAAGGCCTAAGGGGAGTAGGGAGTGGGGTGTATAATCCTTGGGGTAAGAGACGAGATTTCGCACTCCGGCAGGCCACGCATTGACTACAAATTTTAGTGACGTCTTTGCGCATTTTGGGCCAATAGAAGTTCTCCTCTAAGATTCCGAGGGTCTTGTCTACCCCAAAGTGACCCATGAGGCCTCCGTCATGGGCCTCCCTTACAAATAATTCCCTCCAAGAACTAGAAGGAACACACAACCTCCTCCCTTTGAACAAATACCCATCGAACCGAGAGTAGGAGGAATGGTTATTCTCCTTGAGCCAACGGTCCCTTCCCCACTCTTCGCATTCCCTAAAAATAGGAGCAAAGGTAGGATCCTCGGGATACAACAACCGCAAGCTCTCAAAACCCATCAATTTCGAAGACAAGGTAGCAACAAGCACATGCTTCCTAGACAAGGCATCGGCAACAACATTTTCCTTTCCCCTTTTGTAATGAATTACATAAGGGAAAGTCTCGATGAACTCAATCCACTTAGCATGACGCCTATTCAACTTGTCTTGGCTCTTAAGGTGTTTCAACGACTCATGATCCGTTCGTATCACAAACTCCTTAGGCCACAAATAATGTTGCCAATTTCCCAAAGCTCTAACAAGGGCGTACAACTCCAAATCATAAGTTGAGTAATTAAGAGTTGCCCCTTTGAGCTTTTCACTGAAATAAGCAACGGGCTTACCTTCTTGCATCAAAATAGCCCCGATACCAACTTTACTAGCATCACACTCTATTTCAAACATCTTATCAAAATCGGGCAATTGCAATAAAGGCGCCGAGATGAGCGTAGCTTTCAAGGCCTCAAAAGCCCTAGCTTGCTCATCACCCCATTTAAAGGGTCCGTCCTTTCTAATTACCTCGGTCAAGGGGGCTGCTATGGAACTAAATCCTTTGACAAACCTCCTATAAAAGCTTGCCAACCCGTGGAAACTTCGGATTTCTCCAATAGTTTTAGGGGTCGGCCAACTTCGGATAGAGTCTATCTTGGAATCGTCCACTTCCACACCCCGTGAGCTCACGACAAAACCCAAGAATATAACTTTATCAACACCAAAAGAACACTTCTCCATGTTGGCATACAGCTTCTCCTTTCGGAGCACATCAAACACACATCTCAAATGCATTACATGATCATTAATAGATTTACTATACACCAACACATCATCAAAGTAAACCACCACAAACTTTCCAATATAAGGCTTCATTACATGATTCATTAGCCTCATAAATGTGCTAGGAGCATTGGTAAGGCCGAAGGGCATGACCAGCCACTCATATAGACCGAATTTGGTCTTGAATGCGGTCTTCCACTCATCACCGGGTTGCATGCGAATTTGGTGATAGCCGCTCCTAAGGTCCACTTTAGAAAACAAACAAGATCCGTGGAGCTCATCTAACATATCATCTAGTCTAGGAATTGGATGACGATACCTTATAGTGATTTTGTTGATGGCTCTACAATCGACGCACATGCGCCAAGTTCCGTCCTTCTTTGGTACCAAAAGCACCGGAACAGCACACGGACTCATGCTTTCCTTGATGTATCCCTTGTTGAGAAGCTCCTCAACTTGCCTCTCAAGCTCCTTAGTGTCCATGGGATTGCTCCTATAGGCCGGTTTGTTTGGAAGTTGTGAACCCGGCACCAAATCAATTTGGTGCTCAATTCCCCGAAGTGGGGGCAATCCTTGCGGAAGTTCTTGAGGAAATACATCTTCATACTCCTGCAACGCACAAGAAATCAAAGGGGAAATGGAAGAATTAGTGGGGTTAGTATTAAAACAATGGGCCAACAGTAACATCGGCTTGTTTTCATCATGGTCCACGAAGAGTTCTTTCCTCCTAGCCAACATCACTACGTTTTCCATCTCCTTTGTGGTTGGGACAGATTCGGATGGCCCTACTTCCTCACCTACGGCATCCCCCCCCTTTTCTCCTTTCCCGGTTTCCTTTCCCTTTCCTTTTAACTCTCTCATCTTTTGATGCCACTCATGTACTTGGGAGGGTGAAAGAGGGTGAAGTGTGACCTTTCGGCCATCCTTCTCAAGCGTATACCGGTTGGACCTCCCATCGTGTTTAGTAGACCTATCATATTGCCATGGTCTACCTAACAACAAGTGACATGCTTGCATTGGGATCACATCACAAAGCACTTCATCGTGGTAGTTTCCTACCTTAAACCGAATCACACATTGCCTTGCGACCCTTAATTCACCACAATCGTTCAACCATTGTAGCTTGTAAGGACTAGTGTGTGGTGTAGTTGGCAGCTTCAAGAAATTTACCATAGCTTGGCTCGCAACATTCGTACAACTACCACTATCAATCACCAAGGTGCACACACTCCCCTTTACAAGACACTTAGTATGGAATAGATTTTCCCTTTGACTCGGGTCATCTATCGCCTTACTAATCATGACACGTCTAACCACAAAGTTAGGAACCACACACTCCCCTTCTTGTGGATAGGCATCTTCACTACCATCTAATTCATCATCATTCGGCCCATTTTCAGCTTCCTCTCCATCTTGAGGCTCGGCCTCATCCTCCCCCCTTTCGGAAACCACCTCCTCACCAAGGTAGTACACTTTCCCTTCTCGTAGGATCACATTGCGCCGGTTCGGACATTCATTGGCCTTATGCCCCCAACCTTGGCACTTGAAGCATTGGAATCCCTTTGGGTTGGGATATTTGTGAGCCTCCGGTTTCGGAGGGAATTTAGGGACTGTTTTGGACTCGTAGTGGACTGTTTTGGACTCGGGCAGCTTCGTAGGGGCGGGTTGGTCCTTGTTTTTGGGCCAACCCGAGGGAGCTTGTACCCTTGCCTTGAAGGATGATCTCTCCTTAAGTTCCCTTTCAATCTCTAGGGCCGCTTGGAATATACCGTCGATGGTTTCAAACCGATGAAGGGTCAAATGAGTGGAGATCTCTTTGTTCAACCCACACTTGAACCGGATGATGTCATGACTGATTTGCTCCCCACGATGATCAAGTTTCAACATGAGTTGTTGGAACTCGTCAAAATATGCCATCACACTCTTGCCCCCTTGCCGCAAGCCATATAACCTAGCAAGCAACTCATGACGATATCTCTCGGGAAGGTATCGTTGTCTCATCAAATACCTCAACCGAAACCAAGGTGGTGGCTGCCCATCGACTAATTCATTACCAAATCGTTTAACATACTCCCACCAAGTGTTAGCATAGCCCTCGAGGTGAGCTATAGCGTAGCAACTCTTCTTTTCGTCCGAGATGTCATTAACTTGGAAAACTTTGTCACAAGCCGATTCCCAAGTTAAGTAGGCCTCGGGATCACTTTCACCCTTAAAGATGGGTAGGCTCAACTTGATGGTGTTGATGCCTACGTCTCTCTCTTGGTGTCGGTTTCCCCTATCTCCATACCCCCGGTATCTCCTAGGTTCTCCTCGACCCCCTCTTAACTCCTCCTCCCTCATATAAGCATCATCAAAGGCTCCATCTCCTTCATACTCCCCTCTACCGTATCCTTCAAAGTGGGCTGGTCGGCCTTGGCCGTTTTGAGTCGGAGGATTTGGAATTTGCGGTCTTTGGGTTAATGGAGCTTGGAATGGAAGGTTCGGATTTAGTGGAGGTACTTGTCGTCCAAATCCCTCTTGTGGAATTGGAGGGGCTTGGAAATGTAGTGGTCTAGTGGAGTCTCGGTTTGGAGGAAAATAGGTAGTTTGACTTGCGGTATTTAGTGGAGCTTGGGGTGCATTTAGCATTTGGTGGACTGTTTCGGGGGTGATGGTTGCGGAGGAGGTCCTATCATGACCATTGGTAGATACGTGTAGAGGAGTAGAAGGACGAGAGTTCCTTTGACTCTCCACTTGTTCTAATCTCCCACTAATAGTCGACACTTCCCCCTTTATGGCTGCCAAGTCCCCTCTCACGGCCCCAAATTCAGAATTCAACCTTTCAAGTGTCCGGGTAACGGCCTCAAGAGTGACCCTCATAGAATCGAGGGCATTAGTATCCGCATTATGAGACGTAGCTCCTTCCATTGTCAAGATATTATCCGCTTTAGTTCACCACAAGTTCGTGTTCCACAAGTGTTGTATAATTGGCTAGTAACCGTGAAATTTTCAAGGTATGAGTGAGCTCTTATCCGGAATGGATTCTTGTTTGAAGACTCAAAGAATTCTTGCCGGACTAGAATCAAAAATCAGCAACTCATTCAAACGAATAAAAGCACTCAAATAATCGTTGACACGAACAAACGGTTCAAGGAACTAGTTGACAACCTAGTAGGAATGTACTAGTTTGTTAATTAGTTCTAGGACCAATTAAGGGAAACCAAGGATCAACAATTTGCAACCAAAGAATATCCTAAGTTGAGCTTATAGTGACGTGGCAGCATGCAATGGTTCCACCCGTTCCTCTTATCTTTTTTTTTTTTTTGTTTTGTGTTAATATTCACACAACTTGTTATAGTTTGCAAAATGTTTTGGTGGGAAAAATAAAATCTTGTAGTCTTTCAACCTTTTCAAACTCAAGAAAGTGGTGTTTGGTTGACCAATCCCACAAAACAAGGCTCCTTGAATTAGGGAAAAGTGATTGACAAGACTAGAGGGTGAGGGGTGCAAGTCTTTCACAACAACTTTATAACTTGTCTTACAACTTGAGCACACAACAAGATGAACAAGATGAACAAGTTCAAAAGATGAACACCTCAACAAACTTCATCAACTTCTTTAGCACATAACACATAACCACCGATTTTTCTTTTGCTCATCAACAACATACAACCTTCGGCCACTTCAAGTCACTACTCAATGTTCAAGTTTTCAAGCTCAACTTTCGGATCTAGACACCTTAGTGTTGGTGAGAAAGAATCCAACACTAGAAACTCACTAAACAAGCAAAATAACGCCTAGGTCTAGACATGCAACATCATTCTCGGTTTTCAACCTTTAATGGACAGATTTTTCAGAACTTCCCTTTGGTATTGCTTGTTTAGACCGTGAACTAGCCCAAGATGGGTTATGTTGGAACACAACCGGTCTTGCTTTGATACCAAATGATACAAGATCAAACCAACAACACCAAGAGCTACAAGTAGGTTCGGATTTCAGTCCAACAACACAAGAATAACAAGTTCAATTTTCAGTTTTCAGCACACAACAAGAGAGCAAATAGATGAACAAGAATGCTAGTGAATCGAAAGTAGCCCCACACGGCTTCACTAGTCTTTAAAGATAACAAAATTAACAACAACAACAACAACAAGATAAAGAAAAGATAGATAACTTGACATATAACATTCAAGATACTAAGAACCCTAACATCAAGAGAGGACCCTAAGTCTAGAGAATGTAAACACCAAGTTCTTACAAGGACCAAGAGGCACTCAAAGACCCCAAAACCCTTGTTTCTAGCCAAAGATACAACACAAGTATTCCTCTACTTGTGAGATGTTGGAGGCGGCTCCAAGAGTGGAAGAGAGAGGAAATGTTGTGATATTTTAGGTTACAAAAATCAGATTTCAAAAACTATCTAATAACTCTCTCACATCTTCTATTTATACTACAAAAGGAAAGGGGTAAAATGACTCATCCGCCCTTGCTTCTTGTGCCAACCTTGGAGAGTAGTTTATTACACATTAGGACCCCTCTTCACACATAAAAACGTTTAAGTCCTTGGTTGGTTCAATCACCAACTCACACACGGCCATTTGCATGAACAAAGCTTGGAGTTTTTGTAATTCCCGAGCTTGGCTTCGTGTGAAAGGCCGTGTGGCTGTCCTAACCGTATCACACTACAATTCCGAGAGCTTGAAGATAACAACTCCAATATGTGAAGACAACAACAATCACGAAATTTTGAAGGAATACCAACACCAAAACAGTAGCTACACAAGGACAACAAGAAGATAACAATAACATTAAACAATGGTTCAACAACACAAGATGATAGATTACAAAGAGTACAATGTTAACAACAAGAACAACAAATGGCAGTAACTTTAGTGAATCGAAAATCAGCCCCACACGGCTTCACTAAGTTACTGCAAAGTTTCAAGAGTACAAAATGAAAGATAGTAACTTGACACAAAGATATCTTAGAATCTATGAACCCTAACTTGAAGAAAGGACCCTAAGACCAAAAGATTTCAGTACCAAGTTCTTACTTAGACCAAGAGAAACTCATGAACCTCAAGATCTCAAGTTTCTAGCCAAGAAACAACACAAGTGTAACTACACTTGTTGGACAGATTTCAGGTTCTGCTCTCAAGAACAAGAGAGAGAGAATTATTCAATGTTACAAGACTTGTTGTTGTGAAATATGAAGAATGAAATAAGTGCTGAAAATAACCCTAATAGCATCTATTTATATTACACACAAAATGAAGGACAAATAACCTTCCTACCCTTCAGTCATGGGGTGCCCAAGGCTCATTTTCACACTTAAAAATATTGAAACTCTTTGGCGGATCAAGTACCAACTCACACGCAGTCATTTGCATGAACATGGCTTGTAGTTTTTGTAACTCCCGAGCTTGGCTTCGTGTGAATGGTCGAGAACGTATTGGACAACTTTGTACACCCGTATCATCCTCTCCATCTTGAGAGGAATTTGACCTCAAATTCAGCATTTGGTTATCCTCAACTGCATCCACTAGAGAAAGATCACACACGTTGAAAGTGTTGTGCACTTGGTATTCCGGGGGAAGGTCAATCTTGTAGGCATTATCATTGATCCGTTCAAGTACTTGGAATGGACCATCGCCTCTTGGCATCAATTTGGACTTTCTTTGAGACGGAAACCTATCCTTTCTAAGGTGAACCCACACCCAATCTCCCGGTTCAAGAATGAGTTTCTTTCTCCCCTTGTTGACTCTCCTTGCAATGTCTTGATTTTTCTTCTCAAGTCAAAGCTGCACCTTCTCATGTAAGTTCTTCATCGAATCTGCCCGCTTGCTTCCATCTAAGCTAATCATAACATCACTAGGCAAAGGAGTTAAATCCAAAGGGGTAAGGGGGTTGAGGCCATATATGCACTCAAAGGGAGTCATTCCCGTACTTGAGTGTATGACACGGTTATATGCAAACTCAATCAATGGTAGGTGTTCCTCCCATGAAGTTAATTTTTCTTTTACCATGGAACGTAGCATAGCACCCAAAGTCCTATTTACTACTTCCGTTTGACCATCAGTTTGTGGGTGGAAAGATGTAGAGAATAACAACTTGGTTGCAAGCCTACCCCACATGGATTTCCAAAAGTGACTTAGGAACTTAGAGTTCCTATCACTCACAATGGTCCTCGAAACACCATGCAACTTGACAACATTATCAACAAACAAAGAGGCCACACTAGGTGCATCATCGCATTTAAAGCATGGAATAAAGTGTGCCATCTTAGAAAACCGATCGACCACAACTAAGATACTGTCCCGGCCTCATCTAGTCCTAGGCAATCCTAACACGAAATCCATAGATATGTCAATCCAAGAGCGTAAAGGAGTGGGCAGCGGGGTTTACAACCCATGAGGTAGGAGCCGCGATTTGTCTCCTTTGCAATCTATGCATTGGCCACAAATCTTGGCCACATCCTTGTGCATTTTTTGCCAATAATTACTCCTCCAATATTCCAAGGGTCTTTTCGATCCCAAAGTGACCTATTTGACCGCCATTGTGTGCTTCCCTGACAAATAACTCTCTCCGAGAACTAGAGGGTACACACAATAGTCTACCTTTAAACAAATATCCATCAAACTTGGCATAGGGATTTGAACCCCTAGACGAATCCCACTTGTCCCTACCCATTTCTTCGAATTCCCTAAAGATAGGAGAAAAGTGAGGGTCCTCGAGATACAATTCTTTCAAACTCTCAAAACCCATTAATTTTGAAGATAATGTTGACACAAGAACATGTTTTTTAGACAAAGCATTGGCTACTACGTTGTCCTTACCCTTTTTGTATTGAATAACATAAGGGAAGGTTTCAAGAAACTCAATCCATTTTGCATGCTGCTTGTTAAGCTTGTCTTGTGCCCGAAGATGTTCAAGGATTCATGGTCCGTTCGGATCACGAACTCCTTGGGCCACAAATAGTGCTGCCAAGTGGCCAAAGCTTGAATCAAGGCATACAACTCTAGATCGTACGTGGAGTAGTTTAGAGTTGCTCGTTTGAGCTTTTCACTAAAATAAGCAATGGGTTTTAAATCTTGCATCAAAACAGCCTCTATGCCCACTTTACTAGCATTGCACTCAACTTCGAATGTCTTATCAAAGTTGGGCAATTGTAATAAAGGCGTGAAAACGAGCATAGCTTTCAAGGTTTCAAAAGCCTTAGCTTGCTCTTCACCTCACTTGAACGGTTGGTCTTTTTGAATGACCGCGGTCAAAGGAGCGGCTATGGTGCTGAATCCTTTGACAAACCTTCTATAGAAACTAGCTAACCCGTGGAAGCTTCTTACTTCGCTAATGGTTTGCGGGGTTGGCCAATTTTTGATAGCATCTATCTTGGATTCATCCACTTCGACCCCTCTTGAACTAACAACAAAACCCAAGAAAACAACTTCATTAACACCAAAACAGCACTTCTCCAGATTTGCATACAACCTTTTCCTTTCTAAGGACATCAAACACACATTGTAAATGCATCACATGCTCATCAATTGACTTACATCATCATCAAAGTAAACAACAACAAACTTTCCAATAAATGGCTTCATCACATGATTCATTAGCCTCATGAAAGTACTTGAAGCATTTGTTAGGCCGAATGGCATAGCCATCCATTCATAGAGACCAAATTTAGTCTAGAAGGCAATTTTCCATTCATCACCGGGGTGCATTCTTATTTGGTGATAGCCACTCCTTAAATCAATCTTGGAAAATAAACACGAACCATTCAATTCATCAAGCATATCATCTAACCTAGGGATAGGGTGACGATATTTTACCGTAATCTTATTGATGTCTCGGCAGTCCACACACATGCGCCATGTTCCTTCTTTCTTAGGCACCAGTAACACAGAACCGCGCACAGACTCATGCTCTCCTTGATATACGCTTTGTTGAGGAGTTCCTCAACTTGACGCTGCAATTTTTTGGTGTCCGTAGGGTTGCTTCTGTAAGCCGGCTTATTTGGCAATTGTGAGCCTGACACAAAGTCAATTTGATGCTCAATTCCCCGAAGCGGGCTTGCGGAAGTTCTTTGGGAAATACATCTTCATAATCATGCAACACACAAGAAATCAAAGGAGAAATAGAAGAATTAGTGGGGTTAGTTGTAACATCCTGTATTTTACTTGTACTTATTCCAATTATATGGAACCTGGTATGGTCATATGGTATAGGTAACGGATGAGATTTGTTATGCAATTATTAATAGTGTAGATGGAATTATAGAGGCTGCCCGTATAGTTTAATATGATGCGACTAAGTTAACGTTAAGATAACTATTTAATCTTGGAATCTTAAGCTAGTATTTGAATCTAAAGTTTAAAGTGACCGAGTGTGTATAAGTTGAAGGTTAGATTAAAGGGATTAGGAGCTGAAAATGGATCAAAATATTGAGGTGCTTGCTTGACTTATTTAAGCTTGTAGGTGAGTCACCTACTTAAGTTGTTTGAACCAAATTAATGGACCCATGACTATGGATCAGATTTGGGTCTATGCTAATATACTCATTTGGGCCAAATTGAACAAAAGAGAAAGAAAATGGATAAGTGGCCCAACACACCAATCTGCCAAGGCCCAAATATAATTGAGCCCAACAAGAAATTAAGCAAGTAGGTGCATCACCTACTTTGAAGTTTCAGCAGCTTGGACCCTTAAGTAGGTTCATCACCTATGTAACATCCCGTATCTTGCTTGTAGTTATTCTAATTATATTGAACCTGGTATGGTCATATGGTATAGGTAACGGATGAGATTTGTTATGCAATTATTAATGGTGTAGATGGAATCATAGAGGCTGCCCGTATAGTTTAATGTGATGCGACTAAGTTAACGTTAAGATAACTATTTAAACTTGGAATCGTAAGCTAGTATTTGAATATAAAGTTTAAAGTGACCAAGTGTGTATAAGTTGAAGGTTAAATTAAAGGGGTTAGGAGCTGAAAATGGAGCAAAATATTGAGGTGCTTGCTTGACTTATTTAAGCTAGTAGGTGAGTCACCTACTTAAGTTGTTTGAACCAAATTAATGGACCCATGGCTATGGATCAGATTTGGGTCTATGCTAATATACTCATTTGGGCCAAATTGAACAAAAGAGAAAGAAAATGGATAAGGGGCCCCAACACACCAATCTGCCAAGGCCCAAATATAATTGAGCCCAACAAGAAATTAAGCAAGTAGGTGCATCACCTACTTTGAAGTTTCAGCAGCTTGGACCCTTAAGTAGGTGCATCACCTACCTGGACCAATTTGACCAATTTTATGATCCAAAATGCAGCTAAGGAGGTGGACAAGATAGGGCCTTTAAAAGGCCAAGTTGCTGGTCATTTTACTTCACTTTTAAGTTACAAAAAAAAAGAGTATATTTCAGCAAATCTCTCTACTCTCTCAAAAACAACAAGAGCAGCAGCCCTATTTTTCCTTCTAGGGTTCTTGAAGAAACCCTCCCCTTTGCAGCCCAAGGTAAGTGAAAAACACTTAAGGTTTTGTTTAATTATCTCATGGGAGATTAGGGAAACAAGTTATAAGTGTTTGACTATAAGTATATGGTTGATTATAGAACAAGCTATTTGTTCATGTTTCCTTGTTATTGAGGAACATTTTTTCTTCTTCTTTGGTTTAAGTGTGAAGGAAAGTTCAAGCTCTTGAAGAGTTCAATTAAAAGAATAAGTTGCTGAATTGTGGTAAGGTGACTGCCCCATTTTGTTTTTCTTATATATGAATTTGAGAGGGGATTATGGATGTCTTGTTATTGAGAACTCAAGAGATGATGAGTTCAATAATTGATTGCTACAATAAAAGGGGTTTGGGACTATTTTGTGGACTGTTTTGTATGTATATGTTATGGTCTGCCAGGTTGAAGTTGGATAAAGGTGTGATGAGTTTGTAATGAATTATAGAAGAAAGATGTGGTGATACACCACTGAACTAATGCTTGTTGCCCAATCTATTTTGCGTATTGTTTGGAATGTGTAATGAAGTTGAGGTGGTTTTGGTGAACCTTATAAGAACCTATATGGTATGTGGGTGTAATTGGAAGGAAAAAAGGGTTAAAATAACACCCTTGTTTGATAGATTAATAGTTGCTGCACGGTTACTGTTTTGGGTGAAATTAAGTATCTCAAATGTGTTGATTGGTTACTAATACTAGTTTACCATATATTCTATTGTAGATAAGTAATCTAAAAGGCGGGAAGTCAAGTCGGGTTAGTTTCAGAGTCAAATAACCAAGTATGTAAGGCATACTCTATTTCACAATCTTTGGCATGAAATCGTACAATTATTCCATCAAGCAAGTTTCCGAGGTTATCCTATAACAAAGTGATACAGAATGGCAGTACATTACACTCCATGTATCCAATGACCTTGTTCCCATTCTCTAACGCATTAGAACACCTCAATACGTGCTTATTATTAAATATGCGCGTCGATCTTCACTAGAAAATTTCAGGAGTTCTTCGTTTGTTCAAATAAGACCCAGGTTTTATTTCAGGTCCTAAACACTTTATTTGTGTGCCAACAGCTCCGTACCTCATTGTTGTTGCATTAAGTGTCTATTTCATGTCTCTTATTAGCGTATTACTGGTTCAAGGTACCATAATGTGATGACCACCAAAGTAACAATCTCAAAGGCTAAATAAACTAAGTAATGCAAATCTGTAAAATGACGAGTGGCAGCTCAGGAGAATTTGCCTAGCATGGGCCGATCTCGATACCTTTATTTATGGGTGGCAGCTCAGGGGCATAAGCCTAGTATGGGACGATCCCAATCTTTATATGTAGGTGGCAGCTCAGTGGCGTAAGCCTAGCATGGGCCGATCCTAATTTATCTATTTACCACTGATCAGCTGGTCGTTTGCATTATATGGCTTACAAAGATTATGAAGTAAGAAGGTAAAACTGATACACTACTAACTTGGAGCGTATCAAATCTGCCACAAAATCAGTCCAAACACACTACAATTCCGAGAGCTTGAAGATAACAACTCCAATATGTGAAGACAACAACAATCACGAAATTTTGAAGAAATACCAACACCAAAACAGTAGCTACACAAGGAGAACAAGAAGATAACAATAACATTAAACAATGGTTCAACAACACAAGATGATAGATTACAAGAGTACAATGTTAACAACAAGAACAACAAAGGTAGTAACTATAGTGAATCGAAAATCAGCCCCACACGGCTTCACTAAGTTACTACAAAGTTTCAAGAGTACAAAATGAAAGATAGTAACTTGACACAAAGATATCTTAGAATCTATGAACCCTAACTTGAAGATAGGACCCTAAGACCAAAAGATTTCAGTACCAAGTTCTTACTTAGACCAAGAGGAACTCATGAACCTCAAGATCTCAAGTTTCTAGCCAAGAAACAACACAAGTGTAACTACACTTGTTGGACAGATTTCAGGTTCTACTCTCAAGAACAAGAGAGAGAGAAATATTTAATGTTACAAGACTTGTTGTTGTGAAATATGAAGAATGAACTAAGTGCTGAAAATAACCCTAATAGCATCTATTTATATTACACACAAAATGAAGGAAAAATGACCTTCCTACCCTTCAGTCATGGGGTGCCCTTAGAGTGTAGTTTATTATACTTCAAGGTTCATTTTCACACTTAAAAACGTTGAAGCTCTTTGGCGGATCAAGTACCAACTCACACGCAGCCATTTGCATGAATATGGCTTGTAGTTTTTGTAACTCCCGAGCTTGGCTTCGTGTGAATGGTCGAGAACGTATTGGACAGCTTTGTACACCCGTATCATCCTCTCCATCTTGAGAGGAATTTGACCTCAAATTCAGCATTTGGTCATCCTCAACCGCATCCACTAGAGAAAGATCACACACGTTGAAAGTGTTGTGCACTTGGTATTCCGAGGGAAGGTCAATCTTGTAGGCATTATCATTGATCCGCTCAAGTACTTGGAATGGACCATCGCCTCTTGGCATCAATTTGGACTTTCTTTGAGACGGAAACCTATCCTTTCTAAGGTGAACCCACACCCAATCTCCCGGTTCAAGAATGAGTTTCTTTCTCCCCTTGTTGACTCTCCTTGCAATGTCTTGATTTTTCTTCTCAAGTCGAAGCCGCACCTTCTCATGTAACTTTTTCATCGAATCAGCCCGCTTGCTTCCATCTAAGCTAATCATAACATCACTAGGCAAAGGAGTTAAATCCAAAGGGGTAAGGGGGTTGAGGCCATATATGCACTCAAAGGGAGTCATTCCCGTACTTGAGTGTATGACACGGTTATATGCAAACTCAATCAATGGTAAGTGTTCCTCCCAAGAAGTCAATTTTCCTTTTACCATGGAACGTAGCATAGCACCCAAAGTCCTATTTACTACTTCCGTTTGACCATCAGTTTGTGGGTGGCAAGATGTAGAGAATAACAACTTGGTTCCAAGCCTACCCCACATGGATTTCCAAAAGTGACTTAGGAACTTAGAGTCCCTATCACTCACAATGGTCCTCGGAACACCATGCAACTTGACAACATTATCAACAAACAAAGAGGCCACACTAGGTGCATCATCACATTTAAAGCAAGGAATAAAGTGTGCCATCTTAGAAAACCGATCGACCACAACAAAGATACTGTCCCGACCTCGTCTAGTCCTAGGCAACCCTAACACGAAATCCATAGATATGTCAAGCCAAGGGCGTAAAGGAGTGGGCAGCGGGGTGTACAACCCATGAGGTAGGAGCCGCGATTTGGCTCCTTTGCAATCTATGCATTGGCCACAAATCTTGGCCACATCCTTGTGCATTTTTGGCCAATAGAATTGCTCCTCCAATATTCCAGGGGTCTTTTCGATCCCAAAGTGACCCATTAGACCGCCATTGTGTGCTTCCCTCACAAATAACTCTCTCCAAGAACTAGAGGGTACACACAATCGTCTACCTTTAAACAAGTATCCATCAAACTTGGCATAAGGATTTGAACCCCTAGAAGAATCCCACTTGTCCCTACCCATTTCTTCGCATTCCCTAAAGATAGGAGCAAAGTGAGGGTCCTCGGGATACAATTCTTTCAAACTCTCAAAACCAATTAATTTAGAAGATAATGTTGACACAAGAACATGTTTTCTAGACAAAGCATCGGCTACTACGTTGTCCTTACCCTTTTTGTATTGAATAACATAAGGGAAGGTTTCAAGAAACTCAATCCATTTTGCATGCCGCTTGTTAAGCTTGTCTTGTGCCCGAAGATGCTTCAAGGATTCATGGTCCGTTCGGATCACGAACTCCTTGGGCCACAAATAGTGCTGCCAAGTGGCCAAAGCTCGAATCAAGGCATACAACTCTAGATCGTACGTGGAGTAGTTTAGAGTTGCTCCTTTGAGCTTTTCACTAAAATAGGCAATGGGTTTTAAATCTTGCATCAAAACAACCCCTATGCCCACTTTACTAGCATCGCACTCAACTTCGAATATCTTATCAAAGTTGGGCAATTGTAATAAAGGCGCGGAAACGAGCATAGCTTTCAAGGTTTCAAAAGCCTTAGCTTGCTCTTCACCCCACTTGAAGGGTTGGTCTTTTCGAATGACCGCGGTTAAAGGAGCGGCTATGGTGCTGAATCCTTTGACAAACCTTCTATAAAAACTAGCTAACCTGATACGGTTGGGGCAGCCTCCACAGGTACACGGCCTTTCACACGAAGCCAAGCTCGGGAATTACAAGAACTCCAAGCTTTGTTCATGCAAATGGTCGTGTGTGAGTTGGTGATTGAACCAACCAAGGACCTAAACGTTTTTATGTGTGAAGAGAGGTCTTAATGTGTAATAAACTACTCTTCAAGGTTGGCACAAGAAGCAAGGGCGGATGGGTCATTTTACCCCTTTTGTTTGTAGTATAAATAGAACATGTTGGAGAGTTATTCCTTAGTTTTTGAATGCTGATTTTGTAACCTAAAAACACTAAACATTTCGTCTCTCTTCCACTCTTAGAAGCCGTCCCTATTATCTTACAAGTAGAGGGATACTTGTGTTGTCTCTTTGGCTAGAAACAAGGGTTTTGAGGCCGTTGAGTGCCTCTTGGTCCTCGTAAGAACTTGGTGTTTATATTCATTAGACTTAGGGTCCTCTCTTGATGTAGGGTTCTTAGTTTCTTGAATGTTATATGTCAAGTTATCTATCTTTCTTTATATTGTTGTTGTTGTTGATTTTGTTATCTTAAAGTCTAGTGAAGCCGTGTGGGGCTCTTTTCGATTCACTAGCATTGTTATCTATCTTGTTGTTCTTGTGTTGTTGGACTGAAAAACCAAAACTTAAACTTGTTGTTCTTGTGTTGTTGGACTGAAATCCGAGCCTACTTGAAGCTCTTGGTGTTGTTGGTTTGATTTCGTATCATAACCCGTGGAAGCTTCTTACTTCACTAATGGTTTGTGGGGTTGGCCAATTTTTGATAGCATCTATCTTGGATTCATCCACTTCAACCCCTCTTGAACTAACAACAAAACCCAAGAAAACAACTTCATTAACACCAAAAGAGCACTTCTCCAGATTTGCATACAACCTTTCCTTTCTAAGGACATCAAACACACATTGTAAATGCATCACATGCTCATCAATTGACTTACTATAGACCAAGACATCATCAAAGTAAACAACAACAAACTTTCCAATAAATGGCTTCATCACATGATTAGTACTTGGAGCATTTGTTAGGCCGAATGGCATAACCATCCATTCATAGAGACCAAATTTAGTCTTGAAGGCGGTTTTCCATTCATCACCGGGTTGCATTCTTATTTGGTGATAGCCACTCCTTAAATCAATCTTTGAAAATAAACACGAACCATTCAATTCGCCAAGCATATCATCTAACCTAGGGATAGGGTGGCGATATTTTACCGTAATCTTATTGATGGCTCGACAGTCCACACACATACGCCATGTTCCGTCTTTCTTAGGCACCAGTAGCACAGGAACCGCGCACGGACTCATGCTCTCCTTGATATACCCTTTGATGAGGAGTTCCTCAACTTGACGCTGCAATTCTTTGGTGTCCTTAGGGTTGCTTCTGTAAGCCGGCATATTTGGCAATTGTGAGCCCGGCACAAAGTCAATTTGATGCTCAATTCCCCGAAGCGGGGGCAATCCTTGCGGGAGTTCTTTGGGAAATACATCTTCATAATCCTGCATCACACAAGAAATCAAAGGAGAAATAGAAGAATTAGTGGGGTTAGTATTAAAACAATGAGCCAAAAGAAGCATCGGCATGTCCACATCATAATCCAAGAAGAGTTCCTTCTTTCTAGCCAACATCACCATGTTTTCATACCCATTTGATGTTGAGGCAGTCCCGGAAATCCTTACTGCCCCACCCACGGTTTTCCCCTCCTTTTCACCACTTTTGGGTTTCTTTCCCTTCTCCTTCAACTCCCTCATCTTTTGATGTAATTCATTCACTTGTGATGGAAAAAGAGGATAAAGAGTGACCTTTCGACCATCCTTCTCAAGTGAATATCGGTTGGTCCTCCCATCATGTTTGGTAGACCTATCATATTGCCAAGGTCTACCTAACAACAAATGACATGCTTGCATTGGTATCACATCACAAAGCACTTCGTCTTGGTAGTTCCCTACCTTAAACCGTATCACACATTGCCTCATGACCTTCAATTCACCGCATTCGTTCAACCATTGCAACTTGTAAGGGCTAGTATGAAGTGTAGTTGGTAATTTCAGAAAGTTCACCATAGCGACACTAACGACATTCGCACAACTACCACTATCAATCACCAAAGTGCACACATTCCCCTTTACAAGGCATTTAGTATGGAATAGATTTTCCCTTTGGCTAGGGTCGTCTATTGCCTTACTAATCATAGCGCGTCTAACTACAAAGTTTGGAATAACACACTCCCCTTCTTGTGGGTAAATAACTTCACCATCATCATCATCATCATCATCAAGTGGCCTATTTTCAGTTTCCTCTCCATCTTGAGGCTCGGCCTCATCCTCCTCTTTTTCAAGACCCACATCCTCACCAAGGTAATACAATTTCCCTTCCCGTAGTATCACGTTGCGTCGATTTAGAAATTCATTGGATTTATGTCCCCAACCTTGGCACTTGAAACATTGGAATCCTTTTGTGATACGGTTGGGGCAGCCTCCACAGGTACACGGCCTTTCACACGAAGCCAAGCTCGGGAATTACAAGAACTCCAAGCTTTGTTCATGCAAATGGTCGTGTGTGAGTTGGTGATTGAACCAACCAAGGACCTAAAAGTTTTTATGTGTGAAGAGAGGTCTTAATATGTAATAAACTACTCTTCAAGGTTGGCACAAGAAGCAAGGGCGGATGGGTCATTTTACCCCTTTTGTTTGTAGTATAAATAGAACATGTTGGAGAGTTATTCCTTAGTTTTTGAATGCTGATTTTGTAACCTAAAAACACTAAACATTTCGTCTCTCATCCACTCTTAGAAGCCGTCCCTATTATCTCACAAGTAGAGGGATACTTGTGTTGTCTCTTTGGCTAGAAACAAGGGTTTTGAGGTCGTTGAGTGCCTCTTGGTCCTCGTAAGAACTTGGTGTTTATATTCATTAGACTTAGGGTCCTCTCTTGATGTAGGGTTCTTAGTTTTTTGAATGTTATATGTCAAGTTATCTTTCTTTCTTTATCTTGTTGTTGTTGTTGATTTTGTTATCTTAAAGTCTAGTGAAGCCGTGTGGGGCTCTTTTCGATTCACTAGCATTGTTATCTATCTTGTTGTTCTTGTGTTGTTGGACTGAAAAACCGAAACTTAAACTTGTTGTTCTTGTGTTGTTGGACTGAAATCCGAGCCTACTTGAAGCTCTTGGTGTTGTTGGTTTGATTTCGTATCATTTGGTATCAAAGCGAGACCGGTTGTGTTCCAACATAACCCATCTTGGGCTAGTTCACGGCTTAAACAAACAACACCAAAAGGAAATTCTGAAAATCTGTCCATTAAAAGTTGAAACCGAGAATGATGTTGTATGTTTAGATCTAGGTGTTATTTTGCTTGTTTAGTGAGTTTCTAGTGTTGGTTTCTTTCTCACCAACACTAAGGTGTCTAGATCCAAATGTTGAGCTTGAAAACTTGAACATTGTTGTAGTGACTTGAAGTGGCCGAAAGTTGTGTGTTGTTGATAACCAAAAGAAAAATCGGTGGTTGTGTGTTTATGTGCTAAAGAAGTTGATGAAGTTTGTTGAGGTGTTCATCTTTTGAACTTGTTCATCTTGTTCATCTTGTTGTGTGCTCAAGTTGTAAGACAAGCTATAAAGTTGTTGTGAAAGACTTGCACCCATCACCTTCTAGTCTTGTCAATCACTTTTCCCTAATTCAAGGAGCCTTGTTTTGTGGGATTAGTCAACCAAACCTCACTTTCTTGAGTTTGAAAAGGGTGAAATACTACAAGATTTTATTTTTCCCACCAAAAACACTTTGCAAACTATAACAAGTTGTGTGAATATTAACAAAAAAAAAAAAAGGAGAAGAAGAACGTGTGGAACCATTGCATGCTGCCACGTCACTATAAGCTCAACTTAGGATATTCTTTGGTTGCTAATTGTTGATCCTTGGTTTCCCTTACATGGTCCTAGAACTAATTAACAAACTAGTGCATTCCTACTAGGTTGTCAACTAGTTCCTTGAACCGTTTGTTCGTGTCAACGATTATTTGAGTACTTTTATTCGTTTGAATGAATTGCTGATTTTTGACTCTAGTCCGGCAAGAATTCTTTGAGTCTTCAAACAAGAATCCATTCCGGATAAGGGCTTACTCATACCTTAAAAATTTCACGGTTACTAGCCAATTATACAACACTTGTGGAACACGAACTTGTGGTGAACTAAAGCGGATAATACCTTGACAATGGAAGGAGATACGTCTCATAATGTGGATACTAATGCCCTTGATTCTATGAGGGTCACTCTTGAGGCCGTTACCCGGACACTTGAAAGGTTGAATTCGGAATTTGGGGCCGTGAGAGGGGACTTGGCAGCAATAAAGGGGGAAGTGTCGACTATTAGTGGGAGATTAGAACAAGTGGAGAGTCAAAGGAACTCTCGTCCTTCTACTCCTCTACATGTATCTACCAATGGTCATGATAGGACCTCCTCCGCAACCATCACCCCCGAAACAGTCCACCAAATGCTAAATGCACCCCAAGCTCCACTAAATACTGCAAGCCAAACTACCTATTTTCCTCCAAACCGAGACCCCACTAGACCACTACATTTCCAAGCCCCTCCAATTCCACAAGAGGGATTTGGACGCCAAGTACCTCCACTAAATCCGAACCCTCCATTCCAAGCTCCATTAACCCAAAGACCGCAAATTCCAAATCCTCCGAATCAAAACGGCCAAGGCCGACCAGCCCACTTTGAAGGATACGGTAGAGAGGAGTATGAAGGAGATGGAGCCTTTGATGATACTTATCTGAGGGAGGAGGAGTTAAGAGGGGGTCGAGGAGAACCTAGGAGATACCGGGGGTATGGAGATAGGGGAAACCGACACCAAGAGAGAGACGTAGGCATCAACACCATCAAGTTGAGCCTACCCATCTTTAAGGGTGAAAGTGACCCCGAGACCTACTTAACTTGGGAATCGGCTTGTGACAAAGTTTTCCAAGTTAATGACATCTCGGAAGAAAAGAAGAGTTGCTACGCTATAGCTCACCTCGAGGGCTATGCTAACACTTGGTGGGAGTATGTTAAACGATTTGGTAATGAATTAGTTGATGGGCAGCCACCACCTTGGTATCGGTTGAGGTATTTGATGAGACAACGATACCTTCCCGAGAGATATCGTCATGAGTTGCTTGCTAGATTATATGGCTTGCGGCAAGGAGGCAAGAGTGTGATGGCCTATTTTGACGAGTTCCAACAACTCATGTTGAAACTTGATCATCGTGGGGAGCAAATCAGTCACGACATCATCCGGTTCAAGTGTGGGTTGAACAAAGAGATCTCCACTCATTTGACCCTTCACCGGTTTGAATCCATTGACGGTATATTCCAAGCGGCCCTTGAGATTGAAAGGGAACTTAAGGAGAGATCATCCTTCAAGGCAAGGGTACAAACCCCCTCGGGTTGGCCCAAAAACAAGGACCAACCCGCCCCTACGAAGCTGCCCGAGTCCAAAACAGTCCCTAAATTACCTCCGAAACCGGAGGCTCACAAGTATCCCAACCCAAAGGGGTTCCAATGCTTCAAGTGCCAAGGTTGGGGGCATAAGGCCAATGAATGTCCGAACCGGCGCAATGTGATCCTACGAGAAGGGAAAGTTTACTACCTTGGTAAGGAGGTGGTTTCCGAAAGGGGGGAGGATGAGGCCGAACCTCAAGATGGAGAGGGAGCTGAAAATGGGCCGAATGATGATGAAGTAGATGGTAGTGAAGATGTCTATCCACAAGAAGGGGAGTGTGTGGTTCCAAACTTTGTGGTTAGACGTGTCATGATTAGTAAGGCGATAGATGACCCGAGTCAAAGGGAAAATCTATTCCATACTAAGTGTCTTGTAAAGGGGAGTGTGTACACCTTGGTGATTGATAGTGGTAGTTGTACAAATGTTGCGAGCCATGCTATGGTAAATTTCTTGAAGCTACCAACTACACTACCCACTAGTCCTTACAAGCTACAATGGTTGAACGATTGTGGTGAATAGGTCACAAGGCAATGTGTGATTCGGTTTAAGGTGGGAAACTACCACGATGAAGTGCTTTGTGACGTAATCCCAATGCAAGCATGTCACTTGTTGTTAGGTAGACCATGTCAATATGATAGGTCTACTAAACACGATGGGAGGTCCAACCGGTATACGCTTGAGAAGGATGGCCGAAAGGTCACACTTCATCCTCTTTCACCCTCCCAAGTAAATGAGTGGCATCAAAAGATGAGAGAGTTGAAGGGAAAGGAGAAGGAATCCGGAAAGGGAGAAAAGGGGGGGGGATGCCGTAGGTGAGGAAGTAGGGACATCCGAGGCTGTCCCAATGACAAGGGAGATGGAAAACGTAGTGATGTTGGCTAGGAGAAAAGAACTCTTCGTGGACCATGATGAAAACAAGCCGATGTTACTTTTGACCCATTGTTTTAATACTAACCCCACTAATTCTTCCATTTCCCCTTTGATTTCTTGTGTGTTGCAGGAGTATGAAGATGTATTTCCTCAAGAACTTCCGCAAGGATTGCCCCCACTTCGGGGAATTGAGCACCAAATTGATTTGGTGCCGGGTTCACAACTTCCAAACAAACCGGCCTATAAGAGCAATCCCATGGACACTAAGGAGCTTGAAAGACAAGTTGAGGAGCTTCTCAACAAGGGATACATCAAGGAAAGCATGAGTCCGTGTGCTGTTCCGGTGCTTTTGGTACCGAAGAAGGACGGAACTTGGCGCATGTGCGTCGATTGTAGAGCCATCAACAAAATCACTATAAGGTATCGTCATCCAATCCCTAGACTAGATGATATGTTAGATGAGCTCCACGGATCTTGTTTGTTTTCTAAAGTGGACCTTAGGAGTGGCTATCACCAAATTCGCATGCAACCCGGTGATGAGTGGAAGACCGCATTCAAGACCAAATTCGATCTATATGAGTGGCTGGTCATGCCCTTCGGTCTTACCAATGCTCCTAGCACCCTTATGAGGCTAATGAATCTTGTAATGAAGCCTTATATTGGAAAGTTTGTGGTGGTTTACTTTGATGATGTGTTGGTGTATAGTAAATCTATTGATGATCATGTAATGCATTTGAGATGTGTGTTTGATGTGCTCCGAAAGGAGAAGCTGTATGCCAACATGGAGAAGTGTTCTTTTGGTGTTGATAAGGTTATATTCTTGGGTTTTGTCGTGAGCTCAAGGGGTGTGGAAGTGGACGATTCCAAGATAGACTCTATTCGAAGTTGGCCGACCCCTAAAACTATTGGAGAAATCCGAAGTTTCCACGGGTTGGCAAGCTTTTATAGGAGGTTTGTCAAAGGATTTAGTTCCATAGCAGCCCCCTTGACCGAGGTAATTAGAAAGGACGTACCCTTTAAATGGGGTGATGAGCAGGCTAGGGCTTTTGAGGCCTTGAAAGCTACGCTCATCTCGGCGCCTTTATTGCAATTGCCCGATTTTGATAAGATGTTTGAAGTAGAGTGTGATGCTAGTAAGGTTGGCATCGGGGCTGTTTTGATGCAAGAAGGTAAGCCCGTTGCTTATTTCAGTGAAAAGCTCAAAGGGGCAACTCTTAATTACTCAACTTATGATTGGAGTTGTACGCCCTTGTTAGAGCTTTGGGAAATTGGCAACATTATTTGTGGCCTAAGGAGTTTGTGATACGAACGGATCATGAGTCGTTGAAACACCTTAAGAGCCAAGACAAGTTGAATAGGCGTCATGCTAAGTGGATTGAGTTCATCGAGACTTTCCCTTATGTAATTCATTACAAAAGGGGAAAGGAAAATGTTGTTGCCGATGCCTTGTCTAGGAAGCATGTGCTTGTTGCTACCTTGTCTTCGAAATTGATGGGTTTTGAGAGCTTACGGTTGTTGTATCCCGAGGATCCTACCTTTGCTCCTATTTTTAGGGAATGTGAAGAGTGGGGAAGGGACCGTTGGCTTAAGGAGAATGACCATTCCTCCTACTCTCGGTTCGATGGGTATTTGTTCAAAGGGAGGAGGTTGTGTGTTCCTTCTAGTTCTTGGAGGGAATTATTTGTGAGGGAGGCCCATGACGGAGGCCTCATGGGGCACTTTGGGGTAGACAAGACCTTCGGAATCTTAGAGAAGAACTTCTATTGGCCCAAAATGCGCAAAGACGTCACTAAAATTTGTAGTCAATGCGTGGCCTACCGGAGTGCGAAATCTCGTCTCCTACCTCAAGGATTATACACCCCACTCCCTACTCCCCTTAGACCTTGGTTGGACATTTCGATGGATTTTGTTTTGGGGCTGCCAAGGACTAGAAAGGGCCGAGATAGCATTTTTGTTATTGTTGATAGATTCTCTAAAATGGCTCATTTTATTCCATGTGCTAAAACCGAGGATGCTCGTAGTGTAGCTTCATTATTTGTTGAACATGTTGTAAAGCTTCACGGGGTACCGAGGACTATTGTGAGCGATAGGGACTCCAAGTTCCTCAGTCTCTTTTGGAAGTCCATGTGGGGTAGGCTTGGAACGAAGTTACTTTTCTCCACGTCTTGCCACCCACAAACCGATGGCCAAACGGAGGTAGTAAATAGAACCTTAGGGTCTATGCTACGTTCTATGGTTAAAGGTAAACTGACTTCATGGGAAGATCACCTACCCTTGGTGGAATTTGCATACAACCGGGCAATACATTCGAGCACGGGAATAACTCCCTTTGAATGTGTTTACGGCCTGAATCCCCTTACCCCTTTAGATCTCACTCCTTTGTCTAGTGATCTCATGACCAGCTTAGATGGAAATAAAAGAGCCGAGGCAATGAAGAAAATGCATGAGACGGTGCGGATCAAGCTTGAAAAGAAGAACCAAGAGGTTGCAAAAAGGGTAAACAAAGGGAGAAGAAGGCTTGTGCTTGAACCCGGAGATTGGGTGTGGGTGCATCTTCGAAAGGATCGGTTTCCAGCTCAAAGGAAGTCCAAATTGCTGCCATGGGGTGATGGTCCTTTCCAAGTACTTGAGAGAATCAATGACAACGCCTACAAGATTGACCTTCCACCGGAATATCAAGTGCACAACACTTTCAACGTTGGTGATCTCTCCCTCGTGGATGCGGTTGAAGATGACCAAATGCTGAATTTGAGGTCAAATTCCTCTCAAGATGGAGAGGATGATACGGTTGGGGCAGCCTCCACAGGTACACGGCCTTTCACACGAAGCCAAGCTCGGGAATTACAAGAACTCCAAGCTTTGTTCATGCAAATGGCCGTGTGTGAGTTGGTGATTGAACCAACCAAGGACCTAAACGTTTTTATGTGTGAAGAGAGGTCTTAATGTGTAATAAACTACTCTTCAAGGTTGGCACAAGAAGCAAGGGAGGATGGGTCATTTTACCCCTTTTGTTTGTAGTATAAATAGAACATGTTGGAGAGTTATTCCTTAGTTTTTGAATGCTGATTTTGTAACCTAAAAACACTAAACATTTCGGCTCTCTCTTCCACTCTTAGAAGCCGTCCCTATTATCTCACAAGTAGAGGGATACTTGTGTTGTCTCTTTGGCTAGAAACAAGGGTTTTGAGGTTGTTGAGTGCCTCTTGGTCCTCGTAAGAACTTGGTGTTTATATTCATTAGACTTAGGGTCCTCTCTTGATGTTAGGGTTCTTAGTTTCTTGAATGTTATATGTCAAGTTATCTATCTTTCTTTATCTTGTTGTTGTTGTTGATTTTGTTATCTTAAAGTCTAGTGAAGCCGTGTGGGGCTCTTTTCGATTCACTAGCATTGTTATCTATCTTGTTGTTCTTGTGTTGTTGGACTGAAAAACCGAAACTTAAACTTGTTGTTCTTGTGTTGTTGGACTGAAATCCGAGCCTACTTGAAGCTCTTGGTGTTGTTGGTTTGATTTCGTATCATTTTGGGTTTGGATACTTGTGAACTTCTTGTTTTAGAGGAATTTTGTGGACTGTTTTGGGCTCGGGCAGCCTTGTAGTCGCGGGTTGGTCCTTGTTTTTGGGCCAACCAGAAGAGGATTGAACCACGTCCTTGCTTCTAGGCCAACTCGAGATGGATTGTCCCCTTGCCTTAAGCGACGACCTCTCTTTAAGCTCCCTTTTAATCTCAAGAGCCGCTTGGAAAATACCTTCAACGGTATCAAATTTGTGAAGCATCAAATGAGTGGAGATCTCTTTGTTCAACCCACACTTGAACCGGATGATGTCATGACTGATTTGTTCCCCACGATGATCAAGCTTCAACATGAGTTGTTGAAACTCATCATAATATGCCATCACACTTTTATTGCCTTGACGTAAGTTGTATAATCTAGCAAGTAATTCATGGCGATAACTCTCGGGAAGGTATCGTTGCCTCATCAAGTACCTTAACCGAAACCAAGGTGGTGGCTGCCCATCAACTAATTCATCACCAAAACGCTTGACGTACTCCCACCAAGTGTTGGCATAACCCTCAAAATGAGCTATGGCATAACAACTTTTCTTTTCTTCCGAGATATCATTAACTTGAAAAACTTTGTTACAAGCTGATTCCCATGCTAAGTAGGCCTCGGGGTCACTTTCACCTTTAAAGATAGGTAAGCTCAATTTGATGGTATTTATGCCTACGTCTCTTTCTTGGTGTCAATTTCCCCTTTCTCCATACCCTCGGTACCTCCTTGGATCAACACGGCCCCTTCTTAGATCCTCCTCTCTCATGTAAGCATCATCAAAGGCTCCATATCCATCATACTCCTCTCTACCATGTTCCTCAAAGTGAGCTGGTCGGTTTTGGTGATTTGGAATCTGATTTGGAGGCATTGGGAGTTGTGGAGGTGGTGGTCTTTGATTTGGTGGAGTTTGGTAAGGTACATTCAGATTTTGTGGAGGTAATGGATGGCTACATCCTTCTTGTCGAATTGGAGGAGTTTGGGAATGGCGTGGTCTATTCGCTTCTTGGTTTGGAGGGAAAGTAATGGTATGATTTGTGGCATTTAGTGGGGCTAGAGGTGGATTCATTATTTGGTGCAATATTTCTGGTGAGATAGTTGTGGATGAAGTTCTTTCATGCCCACTTGAAGGAATATGATGAGGAGTGGATGGACAAGAGTTCCTTTGACTCTCCACTTGCTCCAATCTCCCACTTATCGTAGTCAAATCTCCCCTCATTGCCCCAACTTCTGTGTTCAACCTCTCTAAACTTCTGGTAATGGCCTCAAGTGTGGCCTTCATAGTGTCTTGTTCAGTAGTACCCCCACTTTCGGATGTTCTTCCTTCCATGTCAAGGTGTTACCTACACAATCAGCAAACAAGTTAGCGTTAAACCTCTCCTCACTCACACTTGAGCTCCACAAATGTTGTAGATTGGCTAGTAACCGTGAATCCTTAAGATATGAGTAAAGCTCTTGTCCGGAGTGGATTCTTGTTTGAAACTCAAAGAATTCTCGACGGACTGGAGTTAAGAAGTTACAACGTATTCAAACGAATTAAAGCACCCAACTAAACGTGGACACGAACAAGAGAATTCAAAAGGACTAATTGACAACCTAGTAGGAGTGTACTAGCATGTTAATTAGTTCTAGAACCAGGTAATGAAACTAAGAATCAACAATTAGAAACTAGAAAACCTAAATTTGAGCTTATTAATGACGTGAACAGTAGCCAATGGGTGACGTGAACAGTAGCAAATGGGTGATGTGGCAGCATGCAATTGGTCTTGGTCCCACACAATTTAAGCACCAATTCTGAAATTTAAATCTTTACACAATTTGGAAAGGATGACAATTGGTCTTGGAGGGAAAACATAAATCTTGAAATAAGAAAAGTACCTTGTCCCACAACACTAGGTTCTTGAAATAAGAAAAAGGTAACACTAGGTTCTTGAAATAAGAAAAAAAGTTGCTGAAAAGTAGAAGCCTAGTCTAAGAAATGATGGGTTCAAGGCTTCTCACAACATGCTTTACAATTTTCTGCTTCAACTCTTGAATTTATATCACACTTTTTGGTTGTCTAAAGTTGTAAGAAAAGATGAAGAACTTGATGAACACCACAACAACCTTCAAGAACTCAACAACAACTTCTTCAAAACACAACACAGCACCACCAATTGTCAACAACAAGTAACAACAAACAGCCAGCCACAAGGCACCACAACTATGGTCAATATTATAAGCTCAATCTTTAGATCTTGACACCTTTAGTGTTGGTGAGAAAGAAACCAACACTAGAAACACTCTATACAAGAAAAATACTACAAGATCTAGCCAAAAAAAACAAGAAAATCTCGGCCCATACAACAACATATCACAATTTTTGGCCAAGAACACAAAGGTAGCAGATTTGACTATTTCTGAAATTTTCAGATTTCAGTTTTTTTTTTTTTTGTAGTTTTCAAGTCTCAAGCCCAAGATTGATCTTGTTAGAACAAAATCAAAGATGGCTTTGATACCAAATGATACACTACTAACTTGGAGCGTATCCAATCTGCCACAAAATCAGTCCAAACACACTACAATTCCGAGAGCTTGAAGATAACAACTCCAATATGTGAAGACAACAACAATCACGAAATTTTGAAGAAATACCAACACCAAAACAGTAGCTACACAAGGAGAACAAGAAGATAACAATAACATTAAACAATGGTTCAACAACACAAGATGATAGATTACAAGAGTACAATGTTAACAACAAGAACAACAAATGGTAGTAACTATAGTGAATCGAAAATCAGCCCCACACGGCTTCACTAAGTTACTACAAAGTTTCAAGAGTACAAAATGAAAGATAGTAACTTGACACAAAGATATCTTAGAATCTATGAACCCTAACTTGAAGATAGGACCCTAAGACCAAAAGATTTCAGTACCAAGTTCTTACTTAGACCAAGAGGAACTCATGAACCTCAAGATCTCAAGTTTCTAGACAAGAAACAACACAAGTGTAACTACACTTGTTGGACAGATTTCAGGTTCTACTGATACGGTTGGGGCAGCCTCCACAGGTACACGGCCTTTCACACGAAGCCAAGCTCGGGAATTACAAGAACTCCAAGCTTTGTTCATGCAAATAGCCGTGTGTGAGTTGGTGATTGAACCAACCAAGGACCTAAACGTTTTTATGTGTGAAGAGAGGTCTTAATGTGTAATAAACTACTCTTCAAGGTTGGCACAAGAAGCAAGGGCGGATGGGTCATTTTACCCCTTTTGTTTGTAGTATAAATAGAACATGTTGGAGAGTTATTCCTTAGTTTTTGAATGCTAATTTTGTAACCTAAAAACACTAAACATTTCGGTTCTCTCTTCCACTCTTAGAAGCCGTCCCTATTATCTCACAAGTAGAGGGATACTTGTGTTGTCTCTTTGGCTAGAAACAAGGGTTTTGAGGTCGTTGAGTGCCTCTTGGTCCTCGTAAGAACTTGGTGTTTATATTCATTAGACTTAGGGTCCTCTCTTGATGTTAGGGTTCTTAGTTTCTTGAATGTTATATGTCAAGTTATCTATCTTTCTTTATCTTGTTGTTGTTGTTGATTTTGTTATCTTAAAGTCTAGTGAAGCCGTGTGGGGCTCTTTTCGATTCACTAGCATTGTTATCTATCTTGTTGTTCTTGTGTTGTTGGACTGAAAAACCGAAACTTAAACTTGTTGTTCTTGTGTTGTTGGACTGAAATCCGAGCCTACTTGAAGCTCTTGGTGTTGTTGGTTTGATTTTGTATCATTTGGTATCAAAGCGAGACCGGTTGTGTTCCAACATAACCCATCTTGGGATAGTTCACGGCTTAAACAAACAACACCAAAAAGAAATTCTGAAAATCTGTCCATTAAAAGTTGAAACCAAGAATGATGTTGTATGTTTAGATCTAGGTGTTATTTTGCTTGTTTAGTGAGTTTCTAGTGTTGGTTTCTTTCTCACCAACACTAAGGTGTCTAGATCCAAAAGTTGAGCTTGAAAACTTGAACATTGTGTAGTGACTTGAAGTGGCCGAAAGTTGTATGTTGTTGATAACCAAAAGAAAAATCGGTGGTTGTGTGTTTATGTGCTAAAGAAGTTGATGAAGTTTGTTGAGGTGTTCATCTTTTGAACTTGTTCATCTTGTTCATCTTGTTGTGTGCTCAAGTTGTAAGACAAGCTATAAAGTTGTTGTGAAAGACTTGCACCCATCACCTTCTAGTCTTGTCAATCACTTTTCCCTAATTCAAGGAGCCTTGTTTTGTGGGATTAGTCAACCAAACCTCACTTTCTTGAGTTTGAAAAGGGTGAAATACTACAAGATTTTATTTTTCCCACCAAAACACTTTGCAAACTATAACAAGTTGTGTGAATATTAACACAAAAAAAAAAAAGAAGAAGAACGTGTGGAACCATTGCATGCTGCCACGTCACTATAAGCTCAACTTAGGATATTCTTTGGTTGCTAATTGTTGATCCTTGGTTTCCCTTACTTGGTCCTAGAACTAATTAGCAAACTAGTACATTCCTACTAGGTTGTCAACTAGTTCCTTGAACCGTTTGTTCGTGTCAACGATTATTTGAGTGCTTTTATTCGTTTGAATGAATTGCTGATTTTTGACTCTAGTCCGGCAAGAATTCTTTGAGTCTTCAAACAAGAATCCATTCCGGATAAGAGCTTACTCATACCTTAAAAATTTCACGGTTACTAGCCAATTATACAACACTTGTGGAACACGAACTTGTGGTGAACTAAAGCGGATAATACCTTGACAATGGAAGGAGCTACGTCTCATAATGTGGATACTAATGCCCTTGATTCTATGAGGGTCACTCTTGAGGCCGTTACCCGGACACTTGAAAGGTTGAATTCGGAATTTGGGGCCGTGAGAGGGGACTTGGCAGCAATAAAGGGGGAAGTGTCGACTATTAGTGGGAGATTAGAACAAGTGGAGAGTCAAAGGAACTCTCGTCTTTCTACTCCTCTACATGTATCTACCAATGGTCATGATAGGACCTCCTCCGCAACCATCACCCCCGAAACAGTCCACCAAATGCTAAATGCACCCCAAGCTCCACTAAATACCGCAAGCCAAACTACCTATTTTCCTCCAAACCGAGACCCCACTAGACCACTACATTTCCAAGCCCCTCCAATTCCACAAGAGGGATTTGGACGCCAAGTACCTCCACTAAATCCGAACCCTCCATTCCAAGCTCCATTAACCCAAAGACCGCAAATTCCAAATCCTCCGAATCAAAACGGCCAAGGCCAACCAGCCCACTTTGAAGGATACGGTAGAGAGGAGTATGAAGGAGATGGAGCCTTTGATGATGCTTATATGAGGGAGGAGGAGTTAAGAGGGGGTCGAGGAGAACCTAGGAGATACCGGGGGTATGGAGATAGGGGAAACCGACACCAAGAGAGAGACGTAGGCATCAACACCATCAAGTTGAGCCTACCCATCTTTAAGGGTGAAAGTGACCCCGAGACCTACTTAACTTGGGAATCGGCTTGTGACAAAGTTTTCCAAGTTAATGACATCTCGGAAGAAAAGAAGAGTTGCTACGCTATAGCTCACCTCGAGGGCTATGCTAACACTTGGTGGGAGTATGTTAAACGATTTGGTAATGAATTAGTTGATGGGCAGCCACCACCTTGGTATCGGTTGAGGTATTTGATGAGACAACGATACCTTCCCGAGAGATATCGTCATGAGTTGCTTGCTAGATTATATGGCTTGCGGCAAGGAGGCAAGAGTGTGATGGCCTATTTTGACGAGTTCCAACAACTCATGTTGAAACTTGATCATCGTGGGGAGCAAATCAGTCACGACATCATCCGGTTCAAGTGTGGGTTGAACAAAGAGATCTCCACTCATTTGACCCTTCACCGGTTTGAAACCATTGACGGTATATTCCAAGCGGCCCTTGAGATTGAAAGGGAACTTAAGGAGAGATCATCCTTCAAGGCAAGGGTACAAACCCCCTCGGGTTGGCCCAAAAACAAGGACCAACCGCCCCTACGAAGCTGCCCGAGTCCAAAACAGTCCCTAAATTCCCTCCGAAACCGGAGGCTCACAAATATCCCAACCCAAAGGGGTTCCAATGCTTCAAGTGCCAAGGTTGGGGGCATAAGGCCAATGAATGTCCGAACCGGCGCAATGTGATCCTACGAGAAGGAAAAGTGTACTACCTTGGTGAGGAGGTGGTTTCCGAAAGGGGGGAGGATGAGGCCGAGCCTCAAGATGGAGAGGGAGCTGAAAATGGGCTGAATGATGATGAAGTAGATGGTAGTGAAGATGTCTATCCACAAGAAGGGGAGTGTGTGGTTCCAAACTTTGTGGTTAGACGTGTCATGATTAGTAAGGCGATAGATGACCCGAGTCAAAGGGAAAATCTATTCCATACTAAGTGTCTTGTAAAGGGGAGTGTGTGCACCTTGGTGATTGATAGTGGTAGTTGTACAAATGTTGCGAGCCATGCTATGGTAAATTTCTTGAAGCTACCAACTACACTACACACTAGTCCTTACAAGCTACAATGGTTGAACGATTGTGGTGAATTAAAAGTCATAGGGCAATGTGTGATTCGGTTTAAGGTGGGAAACTACCACGATGAAGTGCTTTGTGACGTAATCCCAATGCAAGCATGTCACTTGTTGTTAGGTAGACCATGGCAATATGATAGGTCTACTAAACACGATGGGAGGTACAACCGGTATACGCTTGAGAAGGATGGCCGAAAGGTCACACTTCATCCTCTTTCACCCTCCCAAGTAAATGAGTGGCATCAAAAGATGAAAGAGTTGAAGGGAAAGGGGAAGGAATCCGGAAAGGGAGAAAAGGGAGGGGATATCGTAGGTGAGGAAGTAGGGACATCCGAGGCTGTCCCAACGACAAGGGAGATGGAAAACGTAGTGATGTTGGCTAGGAGGAAAGAACTCTTCGTGGACCATGATGAAAACAAGCCGATGTTACTTTTGACCCATTGTTTTAATACTAACCCCACTAATTCTTCCATTTCCCCTTTGATTTCTTGTGTGTTGCAGGAGTATGAAGATGTATTTCCTCAAGAACTTCCGCAAGGATTGCCCCCACTTCGGGGAATTGAGCACCAAATTGATTTGGTGCCGGGTTCACAACTTCCAAACAAACCGGCCTATAGGAGCAATCCCATGGACACTAAGGAGCTTGAAAGACAAGTTGAGGAGCTTCTCAACAAGGGATACATCAAGGAAAGCATGAGTCCGTGTGCTGTTCCGGTGCTTTTGGTACCGAAGAAGGACGGAACTTGGCGCATGTGCGTCGATTGTAGAGCCATCAACAAAATCACTATAAGGTATCGTCATCCAATCCCTAGACTAGATGATATGTTAGATGAGCTCCACGGATCTTGTTTGTTTTCTAAAGTGGACCTTAGGAGTGGCTATCACCAAATTCGCATGCAACTCGGTGATGAGTGGAAGACCGCATTCAAGACCAAATTCGGTCTATATGAGTGGCTGGTCATGCCCTTCGGCCTTACCAATGCTCCTAGCACCTTTATGAGGCTAATGAATCATGTAATGAAGCCTTATATTGGAAAGTTTGTGGTGGTTTACTTTGATGATGTGTTGGTGTATAGTAAATCTATTGATGATCATGTAATGCATTTGAGATGTGTGTTTGATGTGCTCCGAAAGGAGAAGCTGTATGCCAACATGGAGAAGTGTTCTTTTGGTGTTGATAAGGTTATATTCTTGGGTTTTGTCGTGAGCTCAAGGGGTGTGGAAGTGGACGATTCCAAGATAGACTCTATTCGAAGTTGGCCGACCCCTAAAACTATTGGAGAAATCCGAAGTTTCCACGGGTTGGCAAGCTTTTATAGGAGGTTTGTCAAAGGATTTAGTTCCATAGCAGCCCCCTTGACCGAGGTAATTAGGAAGGATGGACCTTTTTAATGGGGTGATGAGCAAGCTAGGGCTTTTGAGGCCTTGAAAGCTACGCTCATCTCGGCGCCTTTATTGCAATTGCCCGATTTTGATAAGATGTTTGAAGTAGAGTGTGATGCTAGTAAGGTTGGCATCGGGGCTGTTTTGATGCAAGAAGGTAAGCCCGTTGCTTATTTCAGTGAAAAGCTCAAAGGGGCAACTCTTAATTACTCAACTTATGATTTGGAGTTGTACGCCCTTGTTAGAGCTTTGGGAAATTGGCAACATTATTTGTGGCCTAAGGAGTTTGTGATACGAACGGATCATGAGTCGTTGAAACACCTTAAGAGCCAAGACAAGTTGAATAGGCGTCATGCTAAGTGGATTGAGTTCATCGAGACTTTCCCTTATGTAATTCATTACAAAAGAGGAAAGGAAAATGTTGTTGCCGATGCCTTGTCTAGGAAGCATGTGCTTGTTGCTACCTTGTCTTCGAAATTGATGGGTTTTGAGAGCTTGCGGTTGTTGTATCCCGAGGATCCTACCTTTGCTCCTATTTTTAGGGAATGTGAAGAGTGGGGAAAGGACCGTTGGCTTAAGGAGAATGACCATTCCTCCTACTCTCAGTTCGATGGGTATTTGTTCAAAGGGAGGAGGTTGTGTGTTCCTTCTAGTTCTTGGAGGGAATTATTTGTGAGGGAGGCCCATGACGGAGGCCTCATGGGGCACTTTGGGGAAGACAAGACCCTCGGAATCTTAGAGGAAAACTTCTATTGGCCCAAAATGCGCAATGACATCGCTAAAATTTGTAGTCAATGCGTGGCCTGCCGGAGTGCGAAATCTCGTCTCCTACCTCAAGGATTATACACCCCACTCCCTACTCCCCTTAGACCTTGGTTGGACATTTCGATGGATTTTGTTTTGGGGCTGCCAAGGACTAGAAAGGGCCGAGATAGCATTTTTGTTATTATTGATAGATTCTCGAAAATGGCTCATTTTATTCCATGTGCTAAAACCGAGGATGCTCGTAGTGTAGCTTCATTATTTGTTGAACATGTTGTAAAGCTTCACGGGGTACCGAGGACTATTGTGAGCGATAGGGACTCCAAGTTCCTAAGTCTCTTTTGGAAGTCCATGTGGGGTAGGCTTGGAACGAAGTTACTTTTCTCCACGTCTTGCCACCCACAAACCGATGGCCAAACGGAGGTAGTAAATAGAACCTTAGGGTCTATGCTACGTTCTATGGTTAAAGGTAAACTGACTTCATGGGAAGATCACCTACCCTTGATGGAATTTGCATACAACCGGGTAATACATTCGAGCACGGGAATGACTCCCTTTGAATGTGTTTACGGCCTGAATCCCCTTACCCCTTTAGATCTCACTCCTTTGTCTAGTGATCTCATGACCAGCTTAGATGGAAATAAAAGAGCCGAGGCAATGAAGAAAATGCATGAGACGGTGCGGATCAAGCTTGAAAAGAAGAACCAAGAGGTTGCAAAAAGGGTAAACAAAGGGAGAAGAAGGCTTGTGCTTGAACCCGGAGATTGGGTGTGGGTGCATCTTCGAAAGGATCGATTTCCAGCTCAAAGGAAGTCCAAATTGCTTCCAAGGGGTGATGGCCCTTTCCAAGTACTTGAGAGAATCAATGACAACGCCTACAAGATTGACCTTCCACCGGAATATCAAGTGCACAACACTTTCAACGTTGGTGATCTCTCCCTCGTGGATGCGGTTGAAGATGACCAAATGCTGAATTTGAGGTCAAATTCCTCTCAAGATGGAGAGGATGATACGGTTGGGGCAGCCTCCACAGGTACACGGCCTTTCACACGAAGCCAAGCTCGGGAATTACAAGAACTCCAAGCCTTGTTCATGCAAATGGCCGTGTGTGAGTTGGTGATTGAACCAACCAAGGACCTAAACGTTTTTATGTGTAAAGAGAGGTCTTAATGTGTAATAAACTACTCTTCAAGGTTGGCACAAGAAGCAAGGGCGGATGGGTCATTTTACCCCTTTTGTTTGTAGTATAAATAGAACATGTTAGAGAGTTATTTGTTAGTTTTTGAATGCTGATTTTTGTAACCTAAAAACACTAAACATTTCACTCTCTCTTCCACTCTTAGAAGCCGCCCCAATTATCTCACAAGTAGAGGGATACTTGTGTTGTCTCTTTGGCTAGAAACAAGGGTTTTGAGGTCGTTGAGTGCCTCTTGGTCCTCGTAAGAACTTGGTGTTTATATTCATTAGACTTAGGGTCCTCTCTTGATGTTAGGGTTCTTAGTTTCTTGAATGTTATATGTCAAGTTATCTATCTTTCTTTATCTTGTTGTTGTTGTTGATTTTGTTATCTTAAAGACTAGTGAAGCCGTGTGGGGCTCTTTTCGATTCACTAGCATTGTTATCTATCTTGTTGTTCTTGTGTTGTTGGACTGAAAAACCGAAACTTAAACTTGTTGTTCTTGTGTTGTTGGACTGAAATCCGAGCCTACTTGAAGCTCTTGGTGTTGTTGGTTTGATTTTGTATCAAAGGGGGAGGCTATACTGTGGTATGAAGACTGGAAATGATCTAGGGGTATCGATGCACCTCCAGTGATACGGTTAGGACAGCCACACGGCCTTTCACACGAAGCCAAGCTCGGGAATTACAAAAACTCCAAGCTTTGTTCATGCAAATGGCCGTGTGTGAGTTGGTGATTGAACCAACCAAGGACTTAAACGTTTTTATGTGTGAAGAGGGGTCCTAATGTGTAATAAACTACTCTCCAAGGTTGGCACAAGAAGCAAGGGCGGATGAGTCATTTTACCCCTTTCCTTTTGTAGTATAAATAGAAGATGTGAGAGAGTTATTAGTAGTTTTTGAAATCTGATTTTGTAACCTAAAATATCACAACAATTTCTCTCTCTCTTCCACTCTTGGAGCCGCCTCCAACAATCTCAAAAGTAGAGGAATACTTGTGTTGTATCTTTGGCTAGAAACAAGGGTTTTGGGGTCTTTGAGTGCCTCTTGGTCCTTGTAAGAACTTGGTGTTTACATTCTCTAGACTTAGGGTCCTCTCTTGATGTTAGGGTTCTTAGTATCTTGAATGTTATATGTCAAGTTATCTATCTTTTCTTTATCTTGTTGTTGTTGTTGTTGTTAATTTTGTTATCTTTAAAGACTAGTGAAGCCGTGTGGGGCTACTTTCGATTCACTAGCATTCTTGTTCATCTATTTGCTCTCTTGTTGTGTGCTGAAAACTGAAAATGGAACTTGTTATTCTTGTGTTGTTGGACTGAAATCCGAACCTACGTGTAGCTCTTGGTGTTGTTGGTTTGATCTTGTATCATTTGGTATCAAAGCAAGACCGGTTGTGTTCCAACATAACCCATCTTGGGCTAGTTCACGGTCTAAACAAGCAATACCAAAGGGAAGTTCTGAAAAAATCTGTCCATTAAAAGTTGAAAACCGAGAATGATGTTGCATGTCTAGACCTAGGCGTTATTTTGCTTGTTTAGTGAGTTTCTAGTGTTGGTTTCTTTCTCACCAACACTAAGGTGTCTAAATCCGAAAGTTGAGCTTGAAAAAAAACTTGAACATGGAGTAGTGACTTGAAGTGGCCGAAGGTTGTATGTTGTTGATGAGCAAAAGAAAATCGGTGGTTATGTGTTATGTGCTAAAGAAGTTGATGAAGTTTGTTGGGGTGTTCATTTTTTTGAACTTGTTCATCTTGTTCATCTTGTTGTGTGCTCAAGTTGTAAGACAAGTTATAAAGTTGTTGTGAAAGACTTGCACCCCTCACCCTCTAGTCTTGTCAATCACTTTTCCCTAATTCAAGGAGCCTTGTTTTGTGGGATTGGTCAACCAAACACCACTTTCTTGAGTTTGAAAAGGTTGAAAGACTACAAGATTTTATTTTTCCCACCAAAACATTTTGCAAACTATAACAAGTTGTGTGAATATTAACACAAAACAAAAACAAAAAAAAAGATAAGAGGAACGGGTGGAACCATTGCATGCTGCCACGTCACTATAAGCTCAACTTAGGATATTCTTTGGTTGCAAATTGTTGATCCTTGGTTTCCCTTAATTGGTCCTAGAACTAATTAACAAACTAGTACATTCCTACTAGGTTGTCAACTAGTTCCTTGAACCGTTTGTTCGTGTCAACGATTATTTGAGTGCTTTTATTCGTTTGAATGAGTTGCTGATTTTTGATTCTAGTCCGGCAAGAATTCTTTGAGTCTTCAAACAAGAATCCATTCCGGATAAGAGCTCACTCATACCTTGAAAATTTCACGGTTACTAGCCAATTATACAACACTTGTGGAACACGAACTTGTGGTGAACTAAAGCGGATAATATCTTGACAATGGAAGGAGCTACGTCTCATAATGCGGATACTAATGCCCTTGATTCTATGAGGGTCACTCTTGAGGCCGTTACCCGGACACTTGAAAGGTTGAATTCTGAATTTGGGGCCGTGAGAGGGGACTTGGCAGCCATAAAGGGGGAAGTGTCGACTATTAGTGGGAGATTAGAACAAGTGGAGAGTCAAAGGAACTCTCGTCCTTCTACTCCTCTACACGTATCTACCAATGGTCATGATAGGACCTCCTCCGCAACCATCACCCCCGAAACAGTCCACCAAATGCTAAATGCACCCCAAGCTCCACTAAATACCGCAAGTCAAACTACCTATTTTCCTCCAAACCGAGACTCCACTAGACCACTACATTTCCAAGCCCCTCCAATTCCACAAGAGGGATTTGGACGACAAGTACCTCCACTAACTCCGAACCTTCCATTCCAAGCTCCATTAACCCAAAGACCGCAAATTCCAAATCCTCCGACTCAAAACGGCCAAGGCCGACCAGCCCACTTTGAAGGATACGGTAGAGGGGAGTATGAAGGAGATGGAGCCTTTGATGATGCTTATATGAGGGAGGAGGAGTTAAGAGGGGGTCGAGGAGAACCTAGGAGATACCGGGGGTATGGAGATAGGGGAAACCGACACCAAGAGAGAGACGTAGGCATCAACACCATCAAGTTGAGCCTACCCATCTTTAAGGGTGAAAGTGATCCCGAGGCCTACTTAACTTGGGAATCGGCTTGTGACAAAGTTTTCCAAGTTAATGACATCTCGGACGAAAAGAAGAGTTGCTACGCTATAGCTCACCTCGAGGGCTATGCTAACACTTGGTGGGAGTATGTTAAACGATTTGGTAATGAATTAGTCGATGGGCAGCCACCACCTTGGTTTCGGTTGAGGTATTTGATGAGACAACGATACCTTCCCGAGAGATATCGTCATGAGTTGCTTGCTAGGTTATATGGCTTGCGGCAAGGGGGCAAGAGTGTGATGGCCTATTTTGACGAGTTCCAACAACTCATGTTGAAACTTGATCATCGTGGGGAGCAAATCAGTCATGACATCATCCGGTTCAAGTGTGGGTTGAACAAAGAGATCTCCACTCATTTGACCCTTCATCGGTTTGAAACCATCGACGGTATATTCCAAGCGGCCCTAGAGATTGAAAGGGAACTTAAGGAGAGATCATCCTTCAAGGCAAGGGTACAAGCTCCCTCCGGTTGGCCCAAAAACAAGGACCAACCCGCCCCTACGAAGCTGCCCGAGTCCAAAACAGTCCACTACGAGTCCAAAACAGTCCCTAAATTCCCTCCGAAACCGGAGGCTCACAAATATCCCAACCCAAGGGGATTCCAATGCTTCAAGTGCCAAGGTTGGGGGCATAAGGCCAATGAATGTCCGAACCGGCGCAATGTGATCCTACGAGAAGGGAAAGTGTACTACCTTGGTGAGGAGGTGGTTTCCGAAAGGGGGGAGGATGAGGCCGAGCCTCAAGATGGAGAGGAAGCTGAAAATGGGCCGAATGATGATGAATTAGATGGTAGTGAAGATGCCTATCCACAAGAAGGGGAGTGTGTGGTTCCTAACTTTGTGGTTAGACGTGTCATGATTAGTAAGGCGATAGGTGACCCGAGTCAAAGGGAAAATCTATTCCATACTAAGTGTCTTGTAAAGGGGAGTGTGTGCACCTTGGTGATTGATAGTGGTAGTTGTACGAATGTTGCGAGCCAAGCTATGGTAAATTTCTTGAAGCTGCCAACTACACCACACACTAGTCCTTACAAGCTACAATGGTTGAACGATTGTGGTGAATTAAGGGTCGCAAGGCAATGTGTGATTCGGTTTAAGGTAGGAAACTACCACGATGAAGTGCTTTGTGACGTGATCCCAATGCAAGCATGTCACTTGTTGTTAGGTAGACCATGGCAATATGATAGGTCTACTAAACACGATGGGAGGTCCAACCGGTATACGCTTGAGAAGGATGGCCGAAAGGTCACACTTCACCCTCTTTCACCCTCCCAAGTACATGAGTGGCATCAAAAGATGAGAGAGTTAAAAGGAAAGGGAAAGGAAACCGGGAAAGGAGAAAAGGGGGGGGATGCCGTAGGTAAGGAAGTAGGGCCATCCGAATCTGTCCCAACCACAAAGGAGATGGAAAACGTAGTGATGTTGGCTAGGAGGAAAGAACTCTTCGTGGACCATGATGAAAACAAGCCGATGTTACTGTTGGCCCATTGTTTTAATACTAACCCCACTAATTCTTCCATTTCCCCTTTGATTTCTTGTGCGTTGCAGGAGTATGAAGATGTATTTCCTCAAGAACTTCCGCAAGGATTGCCCCCACTTCGGGGAATTGAGCACCAAATTGATTTGGTGCCGGGTTCACAACTTCCAAACAAACCGGCCTATAGGAGCAATCCCATGGACACTAAGGAGCTTGAGAGGCAAGTTGAGGAGCTTCTCAACAAGGGATACATCAAGGAAAGCATGAGTCCGTGTGCTGTTCCGGTGCTTTTGGTACCAAAGAAGGACGGAACTTGGCGCATGTGCGTCGATTGTAGAGCCATCAACAAAATCACTATAAGGTATCGTCATCCAATTCCTAGACTAGATGATATGTTAGATGAGCTCCACGGATCTTGTTTGTTTTCTAAAGTGGACCTTAGGAGCGGCTATCACCAAATTCGCATGCAACCCGGTGATGAGTGGAAGACCGCATTCAAGACCAAATTCGGTCTATATGAGTGGCTGGTCATGCCCTTCGGCCTTACCAATGCTCCTAGCACATTTATGAGGCTAATGAATCATGTAATGAAGCCTTATATTGGAAAGTTTGTGGTGGTTTACTTTGATGATGTGTTGGTGTATAGTAAATCTATTAATGATCATGTAATGCATTTGAGATGTGTGTTTGATGTGCTCCGAAAGGAGAAGCTGTATGCCAACATGGAGAAGTGTTCTTTTGGTGTTGATAAAGTTATATTCTTGGGTTTTGTCGTGAGCTCACGGGGTGTGGAAGTGGACGATTCCAAGATAGACTCTATCCGAAGTTGGCCGACCCCTAAAACTATTGGAGAAATCCGAAGTTTCCACGGGTTGGCAAGCTTTTATAGGAGGTTTGTCAAAGGATTTAGTTCCATAGCAGCCCCCTTGACCGAGGTAATTAGAAAGGACGGACCCTTTAAATGGGGTGATGAGCAAGCTAGGGCTTTTGAGGCCTTGAAAGCTACGCTCATCTCGGCGCCTTTATTGCAATTGCCCGATTTTGATAAGATGTTTGAAATAGAGTGTGATGCTAGTAAAGTTGGTATCGGGGCTGTTTTGATGCAAGAAGGTAAGCCCGTTGCTTATTTCAGTGAAAAGCTCAAAGGGGCAACTCTTAATTACTCAACTTATGATTTGGAGTTGTACGCCCTTGTTAGAGCTTTGGGAAATTGGCAACATTATTTGTGGCCTAAGGAGTTTGTGATACGAACGGATCATGAGTCGTTGAAACACCTTAAGAGCCAAGACAAGTTGAATAGGCGTCATGCTAAGTGGATTGAGTTCATCGAGACTTTCCCTTATGTAATTCATTACAAAAGGGGAAAGGAAAATGTTGTTGCCGATGCCTTGTCTAGGAAGCATGTGCTTGTTGCTACCTTGTCTTCGAAATTGATGGGTTTTGAGAGCTTGCGGTTGTTGTATCCCGAGGATCCTACCTTTGCTCCTATTTTTAGGGAATGCGAAGAGTGGGGAAGGGACCGTTGGCTCAAGGAGAATAACCATTCCTCCTACTCTCGGTTCGATGGGTATTTGTTCAAAGGGAGGAGGTTGTGTGTTCCTTCTAGTTCTTGGAGGGAATTATTTGTAAGGGAGGCCCATGACGGAGGCCTCATGGGTCACTTTGGGGTAGACAAGACCCTCGGAATCTTAGAGGAGAACTTCTATTGGCCCAAAATGCGCAAAGACGTCACTAAAATTTGTAGTCAATGCGTGGCCTGCCGGAGTGCGAAATCTCGTCTCTTACCCCAAGGATTATACACCCCACTCCCTACTCCCCTTAGGCCTTGGTTGGACATCTCGATGGATTTTGTTTTGGGGCTGCCAAGGACTAGAAAGGGCCGAGATAGCATTTTTGTTATTGTTGATAGATTCTCTAAAATGGCTCATTTTATTCCATGTACTAAAACCGAGGATGCTAGTAGTGTAGCTTCATTATTTGTTGAACATGTTGTCAAGCTTCACGGGGTACCGAGGACTATTGTGAGCGATAGGGACTCCAAGTTCCTAAGTCTCTTTTGGAAGTCCATGTGGGGTAGGCTTGGAACGAAGTTACTTTTCTCCACGTCTTGCCACCCACAAACCGATGGCCAAACGGAGGTAGTAAATAGAACCTTAGGGTCTATGCTACGTTCTATGGTTAAAGGTAAACTGACTTCATGGGAAGATCACCTACCCTTAGTGGAATTTGCCTACAACCGGGTAATACATTCGAGCACGGGAATGACTCCCTTTGAATGTGTTTACGGCCTGAATCCCCTTACCCCTTTAGATCTCACTCCTTTGTCTAGTGATCTCATGACCAGCTTAGATGGAAGCAAAAGAGCCGAGGCAATGAAGAAAATGCATGAGACGGTGCGGATCAAGCTTGAAAAGAAGAATCAAGAGATTGCCAAAAGGGCAAACAAAGGGAGAAGAAGGCTTGTGCTTGAACCCGGAGATTGGGTGTGGGTGCATCTTCGAAAAGACCGGTTTCCAGCTCATAGGAAGTCCAAATTGCTGCCAAGGGGTGATGGTCCTTTCCAAGTACTTGAGAGGATCAATGACAACGCCTACAAGATTGACCTTCCACCGGAATATCAAGTGCACAACACTTTCAACGTTGGTGATCTCTCCCTCGTGGATGCGGTTGAAGATGACCAAATGCTGAATTTGAGGCCAAATTCCTCTCAAGATGGAGAGGATGATACGGTTAGGACAGCCACACGGCCTTTCACACGAAGCCAAGCTCGGGAATTACAAAAACTCCAAGCTTTGTTCATGCAAATGGCCGTGTGTGAGTTGGTGATTGAACCAACCAAGGACTTAAACGTTTTTATGTGTGAAGAGGGGTCCTAATGTGTAATAAACTACTCTCCAAGGTTGGCACAAGAAGCAAGGGCGGATGAGTCATTTTACCCCTTTCCTTTTGTAGTATAAATAGAAGATGTGAGAGAGTTATTAGTAGTTTTTGAAATCTGATTTTGTAACCTAAAATATCACAACAATTTCTCTCTCTCTTCCACTCTTGGAGCCGCCTCCAACAATCTCAAAAGTAGAGGAATACTTGTGTTGTATCTTTGGCTAGAAACAAGGGTTTTGGGGTCTTTGAGTGCCTCTTGGTCCTTGTAAGAACTTGGTGTTTACATTCTCTAGACTTAGGGTCCTCTCTTGATGTTAGGGTTCTTAGTATCTTGAATGTTATATGTCAAGTTATCTATCTTTTCTTTATCTTGTTGTTGTTGTTGTTGTTAATTTTGTTATCTTTAAAGACTAGTGAAGCCGTGTGGGGCTACTTTCGATTCACTAGCATTCTTGTTCATCTATTTGCTCTCTTGTTGTGTGCTGAAAACTGAAAATGGAACTTGTTATTCTTGTGTTGTTGGACTGAAATCCGAACCTACGTGTAGCTCTTGGTGTTGTTGGTTTGATCTTGTATCATCCAGCTACTTGGAAAGAGTTCAAAGAGGCATTTCTTGATCATTACCTTCCATATGAGATTCGAGAAGCCCGTGCAGATCAGTTCCTGAATCTTCACCAAGGGAATATGAGTGTGAGGGAGTACAACCTTCGGTTTAACTCTTTGGCTAGGTATGCTCCTAATATTGTATCTACAATGGATGATAGAGTTCATCGATATGTGGATAGATTGGATCTATATCTGGTTAGAGATTGTACCATTGTTGCTTTGAACAAGGACATGGACATAGCAAGGATACAAGCATTCGCACAAAAAATGGAGGATCAGAGGCAAAGAAGAAGAACACAAGAGTTAGAAAGGGGGTATTCCAAGTGGTCTAGATCTACGGGACAGTTTATGGCATCCTAAGGAGAGTTTAGGCCTCGGTTTTCTAATAGACCACCTAGGACATTATCTTTTTATTCTGCAGCTAGTGCTCCATCACAATTTCAAAGGTCTAAAGGTAACCAGTTTGGTCAAAGAAATGAGAGTCAGAGTTCGCGAACAATAGGGTATCAAGAGCAAGGGATTATGAGCCAATTAAGGCCTCCTCGATAGCCATGTAGACAATGCAGAAAGCTTCATTTAGGTGCATGTCAGTTCGAAACAAATGCTTGCTTTCGGTGTGGTATGTCAGGACATATGATGAGAGAATGCCCTCAAAGGGGCATAGGTGGTGTGGCACGACCTACTGGATCAGCCGTTGCATCATCATCATCGGTGCCTTATTCAGGTAGGGGTGTACAACCTATGGGTTGTGGTAGAGGTGCTAAAGGAACAACTAGCTCTAGTGGAGTTCAGAATCGTACATACGCTTTAGCAGATCGACAAAATTCAGAGGCTTCTCCAGATGTGGTTACAGGTACATTGTCCATCTTTTCACATGATGTCTATGTATTAGTTGATCCGGGTTCTACAATATTGTATGTCACTACATTGGTTGCTGAAAAGTTCAAAAAAATACCAGAACTGCTAGTTAAGCCATTTGAAGTATCTACGCCGATTGGTGAATCCGTTATAGCTAAGAGAGTGTATCGAAATTGTATAATAACTATTTGCGGTCGTGATACAATGGCTGACCTGGTTGAGTTAGAAATGGTAGATTTTGATGCTATTATTGGTAAGGAATACTCTATTTCACACTCTTTGGCATGAAATCGTGCAATTGTTCCATCAAGCAAGTTTTCGAGGTTATCCTATAACAAAGTGATAGATAATGGAAGCACATTACACTCCATGTATCCAATGACCTTGTTCCCATTCTCTAACGCATTAGAACACCTCAATACGTGCTTATTATTAAATCTGCGCTTCTATCTTCAATAGAAAATTTCAGGAGTTCTCCGTTTGTTCAAATAAGACCCATGTGTTATTTCAGCTCCTAAACACTTTATTTGTGTGCCAACAGCTCCCTACATCATTGTTATTGCATTAAGTGTCTATTTACATGTCTCTTATTAGCGTATTACTGGTTCAAGGTACCATAATGTGATGACCACCAAAGTAACAATCTCAAAGGCTAAATAAACTAAGTAATGCAAATCTGTAAAATGACGAGTGGCAGCTCAGGGGCATTTGCCTAGCATGGGCCGATCTCGATACCTTTATTTGTGGGTGGCAACTCAGGGGCATAAGCCTAGCATGGGTTGATCCCAATCTTTATATGTAGGTGGCACAGCTCAGGGGCGATCCTAATTTATCTATTTTACCACTGATCAGCTGGTCGTTTGCATTATATGGCTTACAAAGATTATGAAGTAAGAAGGTAAAACGAAGAAAGAATGTAATGTACATTGTCCCACAAGTATTTATAAAGGTGGTCTACTAGTATTACTTATACACCTGTATCAGATTTCTATTGAGCTTTTGTATCAAGTGTGTTGCTACTTTCTGCCTTACATATTCAGTACATATTTTCGTACTGACGTCCCTCACGGGGGACCTGCATTTTATGCTGCAGGCAAAGGCACTTCAGCTCATACAACTCACTAGTAGGAGCGCAGGCTTTTCAGGGACTATTGGTGAGCTCCAGGTTGATTTGGAGCTTTCCGAGTCTTTCCATATATTTTGGTATTGTACAGTAAGTCAAGAGTAGGGCGGGGGTTTGTCCCAACCCTAACTAAGTCTATGTATCTCTTAGAGGCTTTGTAGACTAATGTAAAGTTATGGTAGTGTCCTGATTTTAGACATAGTGGCCATATCGGCCAAGTGTTGTACATATCAGTTTGGGCGTGCATGTGTAGTTATTTTCATCGATACATAATATCATGTTGTTAGAACATTTGGTTGTTACAGTTACATGCATAGGAAGTACAAGGTTATGAATTGGTTCTCTCGGGCCTTTACGGCTACGGGTGCCTGTCCGCCCCAACAGGATCTGAGGCGTGACATTAGTATTAAAACAATGAGCCAAAAGAAACATAGGCACATCCACATCATAATCCAAGAAGAGTTCCTTCTTTCTAGCCAACATCACCATGTTTTCTTGCCCATTTGACGCTGAAGGCAGTCTCGGAAATCCCTACTGCCCCACCCACGGTTTTCCCTTCCTTTTCACCTTTTTCGGGTTTCTTTCCCTTCTCCTTCAACTCCCTCATCTTTTGATGTAATTCTTGCACTTGTGATGGCAAAAGAGGATAAAGAGTGACCTTTCGACCATCCTTCTCAAGTGAATATCGGTTGGTCCTCCCATCATGTTCGATAGACCTATCATATTGCCAAGATCTACCTAACAACAAATGACATACTTGCATTGGTATCACATCACAAAGCACTTCGTCTTGGTAGTTTCCTACCTTAAATCGTATCACACATTGCCTCATGACCTTCAATTCACCGCATTCGTTCAACCATTGTAACTTGTAAGGGCTAGTATGAAGTGTAGTTGGTAATTTCAGAAAGTTCACCATAGCGACACTAACGACAGTCACACAACTACCACTATGAATCACCAAAGTGCACACATTCCCCTTTACAAGGTATTTAGTATGGAATAGATTTTCCCTTTGGCTAGGGTCGTCTATTGCCTTAGTAATCATAGCGCGTCTAACTACAAAGTTTGGAACAACACACTCCCCTTCTTGTGGGTAAATAACTTCACCACCATCATCATCATCAAGTGGCCTATTTCCAGTTTCCTCTCCATCTTGAGGCTCGGCCTCATCCTCCTCTTTTTTAAGACCCACCTACTCACCAAGTGATACGGGAGAAATAAGAGGAACACGAAACAGCCATAAAACAGTCCAATACACCCTCCAAAATAGTCCACAAATCACAAGAAATCGTGAACCAAATGGAGACCTCACTCAGATTCGACAAATATAACAAGAATATAAGAAACAAAGGTGTATTTGACACCCAAAACAGCCATAAAACACAATAAAAACACAATGAACAATATGACAACAAAAACAACCAGATTTGAATTCCGCAATAATAAGATACAAAAGGATAGTAACTTGACATACAATATTCACAAATCTAAGAACCCTAACAATGAGAAAGGACCCTAAGACAAATAAATAGCAACATCAAGTTCTTACTTGGACCAAGAGGCACTCATGAACCTCAAGACCTAAGTTTCCAAGCAAACAAACAACAAAAGTGATTCCACCCTCTTGTTGCTACCTAGTTCCATGTTTTAGATTTGACTCAAGGAAAGAGGATTTATTCTTTTTATGTTGTACAATATTCATATTCATCAAAAAGTCCCCTAACAAATGACCTAAAAGGTTCCTTATATAGTAGTTTGCAAACAAGGTGTGAAATGTTCAAAATGACCCCTTAGTCTCAAGTCTTCAAGTGGGTGCCCTTGGAGAGCATTATATGGACGTTTTTGGACCCTTTTTAAGTCCTCATTTGCACTTCACTTTCAAACTTCAAGTCTTGGGTTCAATACATCTCACAAACATGCATCCTCGTGGTCGTACCCGTATCACTACCAAACACACGAAATTGGCTACTAAGATTCAAATTCCAGCAACCAAACAAAAGAGAAAACAACACATAGAATGGAGATGAAGAAGAAGATTACTTGAAATTTAAAGATAGATAGAAAGACCCTTACTTTCACTATATGATTAGCACTAGAAGATGTATCCAATCTTCAAACACACCTCACAAATGAAAGTTCAAACCTTCCTCTTAGGTGATCCAAAGGACTCACACTTCCTCAAGCACACCTTTCTTGCCAAATCATCCAAGACAAGTGAAAACCCTAACTTTCAAATGATCATGGACCAAGTTTCGGTTCTAAGAGCTACAACTACAAGACTAAATCTACAAACTATGAGTAATACTCAATTTCAATTCATCAAAGTCTAATGAAAAGAGAAGTAAAATGGTCTATTTATACTATTACATGCCAAATGACAAAAATGCCCTTAATGAGGGTTAAAAATGGGCGCCTATGAAGTGTATATTTGGAGTGTAAAATGTCTTCATTGTCCTTCACTTGAGGCGCCTATGAAGTGTATAAGTTCTCCTCCTTCCTTCTCTTGACCAAGGCTTCAAAATACTCCAAAAGTCTTCAATTGCTTGCCAATTCCAAAGCCTTAACTCTTAGACAATACCTTGTGCTCTTGATGCTCATTATGCTTGTATCATCTTCTCCATATTGAAGGAATTTGTCCTCAAATTCAGATCTTTCAAAAATCAAAGAGAGAGCAAAACAAACACAAAATCCTCTTGGTAGGAGGGTTAGTATTAGTACCACACTTATATCATCAACTGATACAAGCATGAGAAGCACCAAGAGCACAAGACCTTTTACAAGGAATCAAGTCAAAGAGCTACATGGTCTTCATGCAATGTTCATGAAGTTGGAAGCTTGTGATTGTTTCATGAGTTCATCTATTGGAGTGTATATGCTAAAGTGTGAAGAGGAGCTTTGAAATACAGTCCAAAGCCTCCTCTATTCGGGGGTTCATTAAGGTCATTCTTGTCTTTTAATGGCCTATTTTTACACTCCAAAGGAGCACCCTTCATTAAGTGATACACTACTAACTTGGAGCGTATCAAATCTGCCACAAAATCAGTCCAAACACACTACAATTCCGAGAGCATGCAGATAACAACTCCAATATGTTAAGACAACAACAATCACAAAATTTTGAAGAAATACCAACACCAAAACAGTAGCTACACAAGGAGAACAAGAAGATAACAATAACATTAAACAATGGTTCAACAACACAAGATGATAGATTACAAGAGTACAATGTTAACAACAAGAACAACAAATGGTAGTAACTATAGTGAATCAAAAATCAGCCCCACACGGCTTCACTAAGTTACTACAAAGTTTCAAGAGTACAAAATGAAAGATAGTAACTTGACACAAAGATATCTTAGAATCTATGAACCCTAACTTGAAGATAGGACCCTAAGACCAAAAGATTTCAGTACCAAGTTCTTACTTAGACCAAGAGGAACTCATGAACCTCAAGATCTCAAGTTTCTAGCCAAGAAACAACACAAGTGTAACTACACTTGTTGGACAGATTTCAGGTTCTACTCTCAAGAAAAAGAGAGAGAGAAATATTCAATGTTACAAGACTTGTTGTTGTGAAATATGAAGAATGAACTAAGTGCTGAAAATAACCCTAATAGCATCTATTTATATTACACACAAAATGAAGGAAAAATGACCTTCCTACCCTTCAGTCATGGGGTGCCCTTAGAGTGTAGTTTATTACACTTCAAGGTTCATTTTCATACTTAAAAACGTTGAAGCTCTTTGGCGGATCAAGTACCAACTCACACGCAGCCATTTGCATGAATATGGCTTGTAGTTTTTGTAACTCCCGAGCTTGGCTTCGTGTGAATGGTCGAGAACGTATTGGACAGCTTTGTACACCTGTATCATCCTCTCCATCTTGAGAGGAATTTGACCTCAAATTCAGCATTTGGTCATCCTCAACCGCATCCACTAGAGAAAGATCACACACGTTGAAAGTGTTGTGCACTTGGTATTCCGGGGGAAGGTCAATCTTGTAGGCATTATCATTGATCCGCTCAAATACTTGGAATGGACCATCGCCTCTTGGCATCAATTTGGACTTTCTTTGAGACGGAAACCTATCCTTTCTAAGGTGAACCCACACCCAATCTCCCGGTTTAAGAATGAGTTTCTTTCTCCCCTTGTTGAATCTCCTTGCAATGTCTTGATTTTTCTTCTCAAGTCGAAGCCGCACCTTCTCATGTAACTTTTTCATCGAATCAGCCCGCTTGCTTCCATCTAAGCTAATCATAACATCACTAGGCAAAGGAGTTAAATCCAAAGGGGTAAGGGGGTTGAGGCCATATATGCACTCAAAGGGAGTCATTCCCGTACTTGAGTGTATGACACGATTATATGCAAACTCAATCAATGGTAAGTGTTCCTCCCAAGAAGTCAATTTTCCTTTTACCATGGAATGTAGCATAGCACCCAAAGTCCTATTTACTACTTCCGTTTGACCATCAGTTTGTGGGTGGCAAGATGTAGAGAATAACAACTTGGTTCCAAGCCTACCCCACATGGATTTCCAAAAGTGACTTAGGAACTTAGAGTCCCTATCACTCACAATGGTCCTCGGAACACCATGCAACTTGACAACATTATCAACAAACAAAGAGGCCACACTAGGTGCATCATCACATTTAAAGCAAGGAATAAAGTGTGCCATCTTAGAAAACCGATCGACCACAACAAAGATACTGTCCCGACCTCGTCTAGTCCTAGGCAACCCTAACATGAAATCCATAGATATGTCAAGCCAAGGGAGTAAAGGAGTGGGCAGCGGGGTGTACAACCCATGAGGTAGGAGCCGCGATTTGGCTCCTTTGCAATCTATGCATTGGCCACAAATCTTGGCCACATCCTTGTGCATTTTTGGCCAATAGAATTGCTCCTCCAATATTCCAAGGGTCTTTTCGATCCCAAAGTGACCCATTAGACCGCCATTGTGTGCTTCCCTCACAAATAACTCTCTCCAAGAACTGGAGGGTACACACAATCGTCTACCTTTAAACAAGTATCCATCAAACTTGGCATAAGGATTTGAACCCCTAGATGAATCCCACTTGTCCCTACCCATTTCTTCGCATTCCCTAAAGATAGGAGCAAAGTGAGGGTCCTCGGGATACAATTCTTTCAAACTCTCAAAACCAATTAATTTAGAAGATAATGTTGACACAAGAACATGTTTTCTAGACAAAGCATCAGCTACTACGTTGTCCTTACCCTTTTTGTATTGAATAACATAAGGGAAGGTTTCAAGAAACTCAATCCATTTTGCATGCCGCTTGTTAAGCTTGTCTTGTGCCCGAAGATGCTTCAAGGATTCATGGTCCGTTCGGATCACGAACTCCTTGGGCCACAAATAGTGCTGCCAAGTGGCCAAAGCTCGAATCAAGGCATACAACTCTAGATCGTACGTGGAGTAGTTTAGAGTTGCTCCTTTGAGCTTTTCACTAAAATAAGCAATGGGTTTTAAATCTTGCATCAAAACAGCCCCTATGCCCACTTTACTAGCATCGCACTCAACTTCGAATATCTTATCAAAGTTGGGCAATTGTAATAAAGGCGCAGAAACGAGCATAGCTTTCAAGGTTTCAAAAGCCTTAGCTTGCTCTTCACCCCACTTGAAGGGTTGGTCTTTTCGAATGACCGCGGTTAAAGGAGCGGCTATGGTGCTGAATCCTTTGACAAACCTTCTATAAAAACTAGCTAACCCGTGGAAGCTTCTTACTTCACTAATGGTTTGTGGGGTTGGCCAATTTTTGATAGCATCTATCTTGGATTCATCCACTTCAACCCCTCTTGAACTAACAACAAAACCCAAGAAAACAACTTCATTAACACCAAAAGAGCACTTCTCCAGATTTGCATACAACCTTTCCTTTCTAAGGACATCAAACACACATTATAAATGCATCCACATGCTCATCAATTGACTTACTATAGACCAAGACATCATCAAAGTAAACAACAACAAACTTTCCAATAAATGGCTTCATCACATGATTCATTAGCCTCATGAAAGTACTTGGAGCATTTGTTAGGACGAATGGCATAACCATCCATTCATAGAGTCCAAATTTAGTCTTGAAGGCGGTTTTCCATTCATCACCGGGTTGCATTCTTATTTGGTGATAGCCACTCCTTAAATCAATCTTGGAAAATAAACACGAACCATTTAATTCATCAAGCATATCATCTAACCTAGGGATAGGGTGACGATATTTTACCGTAATCTTATTGATGGCTTGACAGTCCACACACATACGCCATGTTCCGTCTTTTTAGGCACCAGTAGCACAGGAACCGCACACAGACTCATGCTCTCCTTGATATACCCTTTGTTGAGGAGTTCCTCAACTTGACGTTGCAATTCTTTGGTGTCCGTAGGGTTGCTTCTGTAAGCCGGCTTATTTGGCAATTGTGAGCCCGACACAAAGTCAATTTGATGCTCAATTCCCCGAAGCGGGGGCAATCCTTGCGGGAGTTCTTTGGGAAATACATCTTCATAATCCTGCAACACACAAGAAATCAAAGGAGAAATAGAAGAATTAGTGGGGTTAGTATTAAAATAATGAGCCAAAAGAAGCATCGGCATGTCCACATCATAATCCAAGAAGAGTTCCTTCTTTCTAGCCAACATCACCATGTTTTCTTGCCCATTTGATGTTGAGGCAGTCCCGGAAATCCCTACTGCCCCACCCACGATTTTCCCCTCCTTTTCACCACTTTCGGGTTTCTTTCCCTTCTCCTTCAACTCCCTCATCTTTTGATGTAATTCATTCACTTGTGATGGCAAAAGAGGATAAAGAGTGACCTTTCGACCATCCTTCTCAAGTGAATATCGGTTGGTCCTCCCATCATGTTTGGTAGACCTATCATATTGCCAAGGTCTACCTGACAACAAATGACATGCTTGCATTGGTATCACATCACAAAGCACTTCGTCTTGGTAGTTCCCTACCTTAAACCGTATCACACATTGCCTCATGACCTTCAATTCACCGCATTCGTTCAACCATTGCAACTTGTAAGGACTAGTATGAAGTGTAGTTGGTAATTTCAGAAAGTTCACCATAGCGACACTAACGACATTCGCACAACTACCACTATCAATCACCAAAGTGCACACATTCCCCTTTACAAGGCATTTAGTATGGAATAGATTTTCCCTTTGGCTAGGGTCGTCTATTGCCTTACTAATCATTGCGCGTCTAACTACAAAGTTTGGAATAACACACTCCCCTTCTTGTGGGTAAATAACTTCACCATCATCATCATCATCATCAAGTGGCCTATTTCCAGTTTCCTCTCCATCTTGAGGCTCGGCCTCATCCTCCTCTTTTTCAAGACCCACCTCCTCACCAAGGTAATACAATTTCCCTTCCCGTAGTATCATGTTGCGTCGATTTGGACATTCATTGGATTTATGTCCCCAACCTTGGCACTTGAAACATTGGAATCCTTTTGGGTTTGGATACTTGTGAACTTCTTGTTTTAGAGGAATTTTGTGGACTGTTTTGGGCTCGGGCAGCCTTGTAGTCGCGGGTTGGTCCTTGTTTTTGGGCCAACCAGAAGAGGATTGAACCACGTCCTTGCTTCTAGGCCAACCCGAGATGGATTGTCCCCTTGCTTTGAGCGATGACCTCTCTTTAAGCTCCCTTTCAATCTCAAGAGCCGCTTGGAAAATACCTTCAACGGTATCAAATTTGTGAAGCATCAAATGAGTGGAGATCTCTTTGTTCAACCCACACTTGAACCGGATGATGTCATGACTGATTTATTCCCCACGATGATCAAGCTTCAACATGAGTTGTTGAAACTCATCATAATATGCCATCACACTTTTATTGCCTTGACATAAGTTGTATAATCTAGCAAGTAATTCAGGGCGATAACTCTCGGGAAGGTACCGTTGCCTCATCAAGTACCTTAATCGAAACCAAGGTGGTGGCTGCCCATCAACTAATTCATCACCAAAACGCTTGACGTACTCCCACCAAGTGTTGGCATAACCCTCAAAATGAGCTATGGCATAACAACTTTTCTTTTCTTCCGAGATATCATTAACTTGAAAAACTTTGTTACAAGCTGATTCCCATGCTAAGTAGGCCTCGGGGTCACTTTCACCCTTAAAGATAGGTAAGCTCAATTTGATGGTATTTATGCCTACGTCTCTTTCTTGGTGTCGATTTCCCCTTTCTCCATACCCTCGGTACCTCCTTGGATCAACACGGCCCCTTCTTAGCTCCTCCTCTCTCATGTAAGCATCATCAAAGGCTCCATATCCATCATACTCCTCTCTACCATGTTCCTCAAAGTGAGCTGGTCGGTTTTGGTGATTTGGAATCTGATTTGGAGGCATTGGGAGTTGTGGAGGTGGTGGTCTTTGATTTGGTGGAGTTTGGTAAGGTACATTCAGATTTTGTGGAGGTAATGGATGGCTACATCCTTCTTGTGGAATTGGAGGAGTTTGGGAATGGCGTGGTCTATTCGCTTCTTGGTTTGGAGGGAAAGTAGTGGTATGATTTGTGGCATTTAGTGGGGCTAGAGGTGGATTCATTATTTGGTGCAATGTTTCTGGTGAGATAGTTATGGATGAAGTTCTTTCATGCCCACTTGAAGGAATATGATGAGGAGTGGATGGACGAGAGTTCCTTTGACTCTCCACTTGCTCCAATCTCCCACTTATCGTAGTCAAATCTCCCCTCATTGCCCCAACTTCCGTGTTCAACCTCTCTAAACTTCTGGTAATGGCCTCAAGTGTGGCCTTCATAGTGTCTTGTTCAGTAGTACCCCCACTTTGGGATATGCTTCCTTCCATGTCAAGGTGTTACCTACACAATCAGCAAACAAGTTAGCGTTAAACCTCTCCTCACTCACACTCTCTCGGTTCACTCACACTTAAGCTCCACAAATGTTGTAGATTGGCTAGTAACCGTGAATCCTTAAGATATGAGTAAAGCTCTTGTCCGGAGTGGATTCTTGTTTGAAACTCAAAGAATTCTCGACGGACTGGAGTTAAGAAGTTACAACGTATTCAAACGAATAAAAGCACCCAACTAAACGTGGACACGAACAAGAGAATTCAAAAGGACTAATTGACAACCTAGTAGGAGTGTACTAGCATGTTAATTAGTTCTAGAACCAAGTAATGAAACTAAGAATCAACAAATAGAAACTAGAAAACCTAAAGTTGAGCTTATTAATGACGTGAACAGTAGCCAATGGGTGACGTGAACAGTAGCAAATGGGTGATGTGGCAGCATGCAATTGGTCTTGGTCCCACACAATTTAAGCACCAATTCTGAAATTTAAATCTTTACACAATTTGAAAAGGATGACAATTGGTCTTGGAGGGAAAACATAAATCATGAAATAAGAAAAGTACCTTGTCCCACAACACTAGGTTCTTGAAATAAGAAAAAGGTAACACTAGGTTCTTGAAATAAGAAAAAGTTGCTGAAAAGTAGCCTAGTCTAAGAAATGATGGGTTCAAGGCTTCTCACAACATGCTTTACAATTTTCAGCTTCAACTCTTGAATTTATATCACACTTTTTGGTTGTCTAAAGTTGTAAGAAAAGATGAAGAACTTGATGAACACCACAACAACCTTCAAGAACTCAACAACAACTTCTTCAAAACACAACACAACACCACCAATTGTCAACAACAAGTAACAACAAACAGCCAGCCACAAGGCACCACAACTATGGTCAATATTATAAGCTCAATCTTTAGATCTTGACACCTTTAGTGTTGGTGAGAAAGAAACCAACACTAGGAACACTCTATACAAGAAAAATACTACAAGATCTAGCCAAAAAAAACAAGAAAATCTCGGCCCATACAACAACATATCACAATTTTTGGCCAAGAAAACAAAGGTAGCAGATTTGACTATTTCTGAAATTTTCAGATTTCAGTTTTTTTTTTTGTAGTTTTCAAGTCTCAAGCCCAAGATTGATCTTGTTAGAACAAAATCAAAGATGGCTTTGATACCAAATGATACACTACTAACTTGGAGCGTATCAAATCTGCCACAAAATCAGTCCAAACACACTACAATTCCGAGAGCTTGAAGATAACAACTCTAATATGTGAAGACAACAACAATCACGAAATTTTGAAGAAATACCAACACCAAAACAGTAGCTACACAAGGAGAACAAGAAGATAACAATAACATTAAACAATGGTTCAACAACACAAGATGATAGATTACAAGAGTACAATGTTAACAACAAGAACAACAAATGGTAGTAACTATAGTGAATCAAAAATCAGCCCCACACGGCTTCACTAAGTTACTACAAAGTTTCAAGAGTACAAAATGAAAGATAGTAACTTGACACAAAGATATCTTAGAATCTATGAACCCTAACTTGAAGATAGGACCCTAAGACCAAAAGATTTCAGTACCAAGTTCTTACTTAGACCAAAAGGAACTCATGAACCTCAAGATCTCAAGTTTCTAGCCAAGAAACAACACAAGTGTAACTACACTTGTTGGACAGATTTCAGGTTCTACTCTCAAGAACAAGAGAGAGAGAAATATTCAATGTTACAAGACTTGTTGTTGTGAAATATGAAGAATGAACTAAGTGCTGAAAATAACCCTAATAGCATCTATTTATATTACACACAAAATGAAGGAAAAATGACCTTCCTACCCTTCAGTCACGGGGTGCCCTTAGAGTGTAGTTTATTACACTTCAAGGTTCATTTTCACACTTAAAAACGTTGAAGCTCTTTGGCGGATCAAGTACCAACTCACACGCAGCCATTTGCATGAATATGGCTTGTAGTTTTTGTAACTCCCGAGCTTGGCTTCGTGTGAATGGTCGAGAACGTATTGGACAGCTTTGTACACCCGTATCATTAAGGGTATTTTTGTCATTATTTGTAATAAGTATAAATAGACCCTTTAGCTTGTATTTTCGAAAGACTTTGATGAATTGAAATTGAGTATTTCTCATTGTAGTTTTTAGTCCTTAGTTTGTAGCTTAGAATCTGAAAATCGGTCCAAGAACATTTGATGTTAGGGTTTCACTTGTTTTGGATAATTTGGCAAGAAAGGTGTGCTTGAGGAAGAGTGTTTCCTTTGGGTTACCTAAGAGAGTGGTTTGATCTTACATTGGTGATGTGTGTTTGAAGGTTTGATACACCTTCTAGTGCTATTCATTGGTGGAAGTGAGGGTCTCTCTATCTATCTTTAATTTCATGCAATTCTTCTTCTTCATCTCCCTTCTAAGTGTAGTTTTTCCTTTTGTGTTCTTGCTGATTTTTGCATATCTAGTGTCCATTTCGTGTGTTCATAGCCTTTAGGCTATCATTAACCCATGGTTACTCACACTTGACATACATCCACATATCCTTGGTTTTTGACATAAAAAGCTTGGCATAAAGTATACCAAAGACATGAATAGCATCAATATAAAAAATAAGTGAGTACGACCAGCAACTATAATCTTCACATCTCAAGAATATTCTGGGGTCAAATAGAGATAGTAAGCAAGGGGCTAGGCCATGGTGAAGCATCCCTTTCACTAGATTATTACGCCAAGGGGGTACATATTTGAAATACAATCATAAGTCCCTTATTTTGTCCATGAAACAATAGTATGTGCATCATAAACATCAAGAGAAAACAAGCACAAGCCAAAACAATCCCGTCCCTGCCCCACTAGTACACCGGGATCAAATGGATGAAGTGGCCAAGGGAATAAACCGAAACTACTCATTCCATCTACTAGGGTATCACACTCGCCCCAAGAATTTGTTCTTACGGGAAGACTAGCACACAAGGATAAGAACTTATGACCAAGTAGGCCTCCCTTAGCAATATACACATCATCATCCATAATCTCTACATACACATGATCACCATTAGAAGAATGACAATCAACTTGAATATAGTTAATCTCATTACTCACATAATCAAGTAGTGAACCACCCTTAAAAACAAATTGAGCATTACACACAATAATAGTACTACCAATGAAAGATTCATGCTTCTCTACACTAGGGAAACCCGAATTCACATCACCTTGGCTACTAATAGCCACATCACAACATTTTAGACTTGAGTGAGTGTAGAGGGTACCAATTTTACCTTGGGTTGTACTATGGAAGCCCACTTGCCTCGAACTTTCGGCCAAGAGTGCACTTGGAAAACCAACATGTTCAGGAGGGATTTCTTTTGGATTCTCCATTAAAATTATATCTTCTTGTACCTGCACATATTGATACGGGTGTACAAATCTGTCCAATACGTTCTCGACCATTCACACGAAGCCAAGCTCGGGAGTTACAAAAACTACAAGCCATGTTCATGCAAATGGCTGCGTGTGAGTTGGTACTTGATCCGCCAAAGAGCTTCAACATTTTTAAGTGTGAAAATGAGCCTTGAAGTGTAATAAATTACACTCTAAGGGCACCCCATGACTGAAGGGTAGGAAGGTCATTTGTCCTTCATTTTGTGTGTAATATAAATAGATGCTATTAGGGTTATTTTCAGCACTTAGTTCATTCTTCATATTTCACAAACACAAGTCTTGTAGCATTGAATATTTCTCTCTCTCTTGTTCTTGAGAGTAGAACCTGAAATCTGTCCAACAAGTGTAGTTACACTTGTATTGTTTCTTGGCTAGAAACTTGAGATCTTGAGGTTCATGAGTTCCTCTTGGTCTAAGTAAGAACTTGGTACTGAAATCTTTTGGTCTTAGGGTCCTATCTTCAAGTTAGGGTTCATAGATTCTAAGATATCTTTGTGTCAAGTTACTATCTTTCATTTTGTACTCTTGAAACTTTGTAGTAACTTAGTGAAGCCGTGTGAGGCTGATTTTCGATTCACTATAGTTACTACCATTTGTTGTTCTTGTTGTTAACATTGTACTCTTTGTAATCTATCATCTTGTGTTGTTGAACCATTGTTTAATGTTATTGTTATCTTCTTGTTCTCCTTGTGTAACTACTGTTTTGGTGTTGGTATTCCTTCAAAATTTCGTGATTGTTGTTGTCTTCACATATTGGAGTTGTTATCTTCAAGCTCTCGGAATTGTAGTGTGTTTGGACTGATTTTGTGGCAAATTTGATACACTCCAAGTTAGTAGTGTATCATTTGGTATCAAAGCCATCTTTGATTTTGTTCTAACAAGATCAATCTTGGGCTTGAGACTTTAAAACTACAAAAAAAAAAAAAAACTGAAATCTGAAAATTCCAGAAATAGTCAAATCTGCTACCTTTGTGTTCTTGGCCAAAAATTGTGATGTGTTGTTGTTGTATGGGACGAGATTTTCTTGTTTTTTTTGGCTAGATCTTGTAGTATTTTGCTTGTATAAAGTGTTTCTAGTGTTGGTTTCTTTCTCACCAACACTAAAGGTGTCAAGATCTAAAGATTGAGCTTATAATATTGACCATAGTTGTGGTGCCTTGTGGCTGGCTGTTTGTTGTTACTTGTTGTTGACAATTGGTGGTGTTGTGTTGTGTTTTTGAAGAAGTTGTTGTTGAGTTCTTGAAGGTTGTTGTGGTGTTCATCAAGTTCTTCATCTTTTCTTACAACTTTAGACAACCAAAAAGTGTGATATAAATTCAAGAGTTGAAGCTGAAAATTGTAAAGCATGTTGTGAGAAGCCTTGAACCCATCATCTCTTAGACTAAGCTTCTACTTTTCAGCAACTTTTTCTTATTTCAAGAACCTAGTGTTGTGTGACAAGATACCTTTTTCTTATTTCAAGAACCTAGTGTTGTGTGACAAGATACCTTTTCTTATTTCAAGAACCTTGTGTTGTGGGACAAGTACTTTTTCTTATTTCAAGAACCTAGTGTTGTGGGACAAGGTACTTTTCTTATTTCAAGATTTATGTTTTCCCTCCAAGACCAATTGTCATCCTTTCCAAATTGTGTAAAGATTTAAATTTCAGAATTGGTGCTTAAATTGTGTGGGACCAAGACCAATTGCATGCTGCCACGTCACCCATTTGCTACTGTTCACGTCACCCATTAGCTACTGTTCACGTCATTAATAAGCTCAAATTTAGGTTTTCTAGTTTCTAATTGTTGATTCTTAGTTTCATTACTTGGTTCTAGAACTAATTAACATGCTAGTACACTCCTACTAGGTTGTCAATTAGTCCTTTTGAATTCTCTTGTTCGTGTCCACGTTTAGTTGGGTGCTTTTATTCGTTTGAATACGTTGTAACTTCTTAACTCCAGTCCGTCGCGAATTCTTTGAGTTTCAAACAAGAATCCACTCCGGACAAGAGCTTTACTCTTATCTTAAGGATTCACGGTTACTAGCCAATCTACAACATTTGTGGAGCTCAAGTGTGAGTGAACCGAGAGAGTGTGAGTGAGGAGAGGTTTAACGCTAACTTGTTTACTGATTGTGTAGGTAACACCTTGACATGGAAGGAAGCACATCCCAAAGTGGGGGTAGTACTGAACAAGACACTATGAAGGCCAAACTTGAGGCCATTACCAGAAGTTTAGAGAGGTTGAACACGGAAGTTGGGGCAATGAGGGGAGATTTGACTACGATAAGTGGGAGATTGGAGCAAGTGGAGAGTCAAAGGAACTCTCGTCCATCCACTCCTCATCATATTGGTTCAAGTGGGCATGAAAGAACTTCATCCACAACTATCTCACCAGAAACATTGCACCATATAATGAATCCACCTCTAGCCCTTCTAAATGACACAAATCATACCACTACTTTCCCTCCAAATCAAGATGTGAATAGACCACGCCATTCCCAAACTCCTCCAATTCCACAAGAAGGATGTAGCCGTCCATTACCTCCACAAAATCTGAACGTACCTTACCAAACTCCACCAAATCAAAGACCACCACCTCCACAAATCCCAATGCCTCCAAATCAGATTCCAAATCACCAAAACCGACCAGCTTACTTTGAGGAACATGGTAGAGAGGAATATGATGGATATGGAGGCTTTGATGATGCCTACATGAGAGAGGAGGAGCTAAGAAGGGGCCGTGTTGATCCAAGGAGGTACCGAGGGTATGGAGAAAGGGGAATCGACACCAAGAAAGAGATGTAGGCATCAATACCATCAAATTGAGCTTACCTATCTTTAAGGGTGAAAGTGACCCCGAGGCCTACTTAGCATGGGAATCAGCTTGTGACAAAGTTTTTCAAGTTAATGATATCTCGGAAGAAAATAAAAGTTGTTATGCCATAGCTCATTTTGAGGATTATGCCAACACATGGTGGGAGTACGTCAGGCATTTTGGTGATGAATTAGTTGATGGGCAGCCACCACCTTGGTTTCGGTTAAGGTACTTGATGAGGCAACGGTACCTTCTCGAGAGTTATATGGACGGTTTTGGACCCATTTTAAGTCCTCATTTGCACTTCACTTTCACACTCCAAGTCTCGGGTTCAATACATCTCACAAACATGCATCCTCGTGGTCGTACCCGTATCATCCTCCCCTTCTTGAAAAGGATTCGACCTCGAATCCATGCCTTGCAAAATCAAGTGAAGACAAACAAGCACACATCCTCATGACATGAGGGTTAGGGTTAGCAAAATACACATATCAATATGTCATGCTGAGGTGGAACAAACTTGAAGTACATCCATGGATCCTTTGTGTTGAACATAACAAACTTAGTACACATGTCACAAAGGAAGTGGCTATGACAAACATTGATAAATAATGAGCATGGGCCGAGTCAACTCCTACCATACCCTAAGATGGTACCGGGATCGAATGGGAGAAGTAGCCATGGACATGGGTTTCAGCCACTCTCACTTTCCCCTAAGGCGTCGTCCTCAAAATTAGGCATACCCTCTAGATAATTAGTGGAAATATCATGAGCACAAAGAGGGTAGAGAAAGGTGTCACACAAGCTAACTTCATCTATGGTGTCCGTATGCATACTCACTAGCTTCAAGTCCATCACCACTAGTATGCTCAACATAGGGAACACATAAAGAAGAAGTAGATGGAATTTCTAAGCATATACCACCTTTTATTTCAAGAGAATAATCCCCACATAGATATAAATCACCATGAACAGCAAAAGAATCATTCACAAAAACATTCTTACAAGAACAATCACATTTCGGGTTTCCCATGAGAGCAAATCATGGCCATCTTCACCCGATTGACTATTCCTTTTCAAGACTACACATTCCTTACCCTTAAGAGTACTCTCATCTTCCAAGAAGAGATTTCCATCTTGAGGAAGAATGTTGTCACACCATAGTGGGTTAGCATATAGGCTATAGCTTCTAAGACAAGCCATGTCGTCAACATCCCTTGCACCACTAGGTTCATTAGGAGTAAATAAACTATCTTCAAACAAGACATTGCGCCTAAAGAGTGAATTATCTAACCCGCGGATAGATTTGGAACTTTCACTCTCTAAGGAATCATTATCAAGTTTCAAAGATATTTCAAGCACATGATTAACCCTATGAGCCAAACAAACATTAGCATCTTTACAACAGCATAGGTTCATAGGTTCACTCCTTTTTCCTTGGCCAACATCTTTAAATCCTTCACTCACTTGAGATTCATTAATCATATCACACATATCCTCAAGTGGTGGGCAAGTTTTACTCACAAGTTGGGCAGCAACTTCCTCCAGGAAGCTCTCAACGCAAGGTGCTTGGACAATTGGATTTTGTGGGTATAGTTTGGGTAGCAATTGGCGTATAATTTCAATGTGCCGTTTCATATCTTCAATACTGTCATTGATACGATCACATGTGGCATTGAAATTATGGGCAGCCATTGTACCTAACAAAAAGACACAACAAACAAAGAAAACAAACAAACTTATTAGATAAAAATGCCTCACCACACTCTCGGTTTTACCTCACACTTGGTTTCACAAGTGTTGAAAGCCGGCTTGTACTTCGTGAGTGATTGAGTGTTGAGTCTACTCTTGTCCCGGAATGGATTTTTGTTTGAAACTCAAACGAAATCTTGTAGTACTTGAGTCAAGAACTAACAACGAATTCAAAAAGATAAAAGTACACAACAAACGTAAACACGAACAAACGGACACAAAACTAACTTACAAGCTAGTAGGAGATTACTAGGTTGTCAATTAGTGTTCGAACCAACAAACGAACTAAGAGACAATAAAATGAAACTAAGAAATCTAAAATTTAAGCCAAAATTATTGCGTGAACAGTAACAAGGATGACATGGCAGCACGTAATTGGTTGCGGTTTCTAACAATTTTTGTTGTCCAATTTCAAGTCTTGGTCAATTTACAATTTAGGAATTGGTGGAATTTGTTTTAAGGAGGGAAATTCAAACAAGTCTTGGAGCCTTTTCAAATTCAAGTTTTCAAGACTTGACTTTTATAGAACTTTTTCTTAAAACATGGACCCTTGTTTCATGGGGAAGTGGTTGAGAAGTGATGTAAAGTCTTTAGTGTGTAGGAAAAGTCTTTGAGTCACTAGTACTACACCTTGAAACTTGGATCTATGTCTTGCAAGACTAACACAATAGGCACTCTTTTTTCAACAATATATGGAGATGGTGAAGAACACCAAGAACACAAACTTTGAGTCTTGAAGTTCTAAGGTTCAAGTTGGGCCTCCCAAACAACAACAACAACTTTCCAAGCTTAAATTCCACAACACAATCTCCACAATACACGTTAAAAACTTGAACCAACAACACATCACATGTTTAAGTCTTGAACCCGCAACAACAATACCAACAACAATCGGCCAAGTCCAAGTTCACAATAACAACATCAACAACAAAGGCTCAAATCAAGATATAGACTCAAAGTGTTAGTGAAGAACAATACTAACACTAGAAACACTTAAGACAAGTGAAAATCTCGGCCAAGATACAACAAGAACACAATTTTCGGCCAAGAACAAAAAGTGGACAGATTGCTATTTTCTGGAAATTTCAGTTTTCAGTTTTTTTTTCCTTTTTTTGTAGTTTTCAAGTCTCAAGCCCAAGATTGATCTTGTTAGAACAAAATCAATGATGGCTTTGATACCAAATGATATGGGACAAATAAGAGGAACACGAAACAGCCATAAAACAGTCCAATACACCCTCCAAAATAGTCCACAAATCACAAGAAATCGTGAACCAAATGGATACCTCACTCGGATTCGACAAATATAACAAGAATATAAGAAACAAAGGTGTATTTGTCACCCAAAACAGCCACAAAACACAACAAAAACATGATGAACAATATGACAACAAAAACAACCAGATTTGGATTCCGCAATAATAAGATACAAAAGGATAGTAACTTGACATACAATATTCACAAATCTAAGAACCCTAACAATGAGAAAGGACCCTAAGACAAATAAATAGCAACATCAAGTTCTTACTTGGACCAAGAGGGACTCATGAACCTCAAGACCTAAGTTTCCAAGCAAACAAACAACAAAAGTGATTCCACCCTCTTGTTGCTACCTAGTTCCAAGTTTTAGATTTGCCTCAAGGAAAGAGGACTTTGTCTTTCTATGTTGTACAATATTCATATTCATCAAAAATTCCCCTAACAAATGACCTAAAAGGTTCCTTATATAGTAGTTTACAAAAAAGGTGTGAAATGTCCAAAATGACCCCTTAGTCTCAAGTCTTCAAGTGGGTGTCCTTGGAGAGCATTATATGGACGGTTTTGGACCCATTTTAAGTCCTCATTTGCACTTCACTTTCACACTCCAAGTCTCGGGTTCAATACATCTCACAAACATGCATCCTCGTGGTCGTACCCTATCACCAAGGTAATACAATCTCCCTTCCCGCAGTATCATGTTGCGTCAATTTGGTTATTCATTGGATTTATGTCCCCAACCTTGGCACTTGAAACATTGGAATCCTTTTGGGTTTGGTTACTTGTGAACTTCTTGTTTTAGAGGAATTTTGTGTACAATTTTGGGCTCGGGCAGCCTTGTAGTGGCGGGTTGGTCCTTGTTTTTAGGCCAACCCGAAGAGGATTGAACCACGTCCTTGCTTCTATGATACGGGTACGACCACGAGGATGCATGTTTTGTGAGATGTATTGAACCCGAGACTTGGAGTGTGAAAGTGAAGTGCAAATGAGGACTTAAAAAGGGTCCAAAACCGTCCATATAATGCTCTCCAAGGATACCCACTTGAAGATTTGAGACTAAGGGGTCATTTTGGACATTTCACACCTTGTTTGTAAACTACTATATAAGGAACCTTTTAGGTCATTTGTTAGGGAGACTTTGCTGAATATGGATGTTGTATAACACTTAGAAACATTTCCTCTCTAAGGAGAGAAGACCACAAATCTGAAACTTGCAACTAGGGAAATCAACTTGAGTGTGGAATCACTCGTGTTGGATTCAAGCTTGGAAACGTTGGATGCTTGGGAGATCGAGGTCACTCTTGTATCAACATAAGAGATAGGTTTGTGTTGTGTGTAGTATTAAAGGTCCAAGAGTGTAACAAGTCTTGGGTTGTTAATATTATTCCCTCATTTGGTCTATCTACCTATCTTTATCTTATTGCACTTTGTAGATTCATAGTGGACTATTTTTGTGACTTGTTGAATCCGAATTTTGTAACCATTGTGTTCATCTTATATTGTGGCTGTTTTGGTGTTGAAAACACACATCTTTATCTTGTTATTGTGTTGTTGATAGCGAATCCGAGAGTGGTCTTCAAAAGGGTCCTCAAATCCTTAAGATTAGTGGACTGCTTTGGAGTTGTTTTGTGTTCTCTTATTTGTCCCGTATCATTCTAGGCCAACCCGAGATGGATTGTGTAATATCCCGTATCTTGCTTGTACTTATTCTAATTATATGGAACCTGGTATGGTCATATGGTATAGGTAACGGATGTGATTTGTTATGCAATTATTAATGGTGTAGATGGAATCATAGATGCTGCCCATACAGTTTAATGTGATGCGACTAAGTTAACATTAAGATAACTATTTAAACTTGGAATAGTAAGCTAGTATTTGAATCTAAAGTTTAAAGTGACCAAGTGTGTATAAGTTGAAGGTTAGATTAAAGGGATTAGGAGCTGAAAATGGAGTAAAATATTGAGGTGCTTGCTTGAATTATTTAAGCTAGTAGGTGAGTCACCTACTTAAGTTGTTTGGACTAAATTAATGGACCCATGACTATGGATCAGATTTGGGTCTATGCTAATATACTCATTTGGGCCAAATTGAACAAAAGAGAAAGAAAATGGATAAGTGACCCAACACACCAATCTTCCAAGGCCCAAATATAATTGAGCCCAACAAGAAATTAAGCAAGTAGGTGCATCACCTACTTTGAAGTTTCAGCAGCTTGGACTCCTTAAATAGGTGCATCACCTACTTGGACCAATTTTATGGTCCAAAATGTAGCTAAGGAGGTGGACAAGATAGGGCCTTTAAAAGGCCAAGTTGCTGGTCATTTTACTTCACTTTTAAGTCACAAAAAAGGAGTATATTTCAGAAAATCTCTCTACTCTCTCATAAACAACAAGAGCAGCAGCCCTATTTTTCCTTCTAGGGTTCTTGAAGAAACCCTCCCCTTACTTAAGGTTTTGTTTAATTATCTCATGGGAGATTAGGAAAAAAAGTTATAAGTGTTTGACTATAAGTATATGGCTGATTATAGAACAAGCTGTTTGTTCACGTTTCCTTGTTATTGAGGAACTTTATTTCTTCTTCTTTGGTTTAAGTGTGAAGGAAAGTTCAAGCTCTTGAAGAGTTCAATTAAAAGAATAAGTTGCTGAATTGAGGTAAGGTGACTGCCCCATTTTGTTTTTCTTATATATGAATTTGAGAGGGGATTATGGATGCCTTGTTATTGAGAACTCAAGAGATAATGAGTTCAATAATTGATTGCTACAATAAAAGGGTTTTGGGACTGTTTTGTCGACTGTTTTGTATGTATATGTTATGGGCTGCCAGGTTGAAGTTGGATAAAGGTGTGATGAGTTTGTAATGAATTATAGAAGAAAGATGTGGTGATACACCACCGAACTAATGCTTGCTGCCCAATCTATTTTGCGTATTGTTTGGAATGTGTAATGAAGTCAAGGTGGTTTTGGCGAACCTTATAAGAACCTATACGGTATGTGGGTGTAATTGGAGGGAAAAAAGGGTTAAAATAACACCCTTGTTTGATAGATTAATAGTTGCTGCCCGGTTACTGTTTTGGGTGAAATTAAGTATCTCAAATGTGTTGATTGGTTACTAATACTAGTTTACCATATATTCTATTGTAGATAAGTAATCTAAAAGGCAGGAAGTCAAGTCGGGTTAGTTTCGGTGTCAAATAACCAGGTATGTAAGGCATACTCTATTTCACACTCTTTGGCATGAAATCGTACAATTGTTCCATCAAGCAAGTTTCCGAGGTTATCCTATAACAAAGTGATACATAATGGAAACACATTACACTCCATGTATCCAATGACCTTGTTCCCACTCTCTAACACATTAGAACACCTCAATGCGTGCTTATTATTAAATCTGTGCGTCTATCTTCACTAGAAAATTTCAAGAGTTCTCTGTTTGTTCAAATAAGACCCATGTGTTATGTTAGCTCCTAAACACTTTATTTGGGTGCCAACAACTCCCTACCTCATTGTTGTTGCATTAAGTGTCTATTTACATGTCTCTTATTAGCGTATTACCGGTTCAAGGTACCATAATGTGAGAGTAACAATCTCAAAGGCTAAATAAACTAAGTAATGCAAATCTGTAAAATGACGAGTGGCAGCTCAGGGGCATTTGCCTGGCATGGGCCGATCTCGATACCTTTATTTGTGGGTGGCAGCTCAGAGGCATAAGCCTAGCATGGGCCGATCCCAATCTTTATATAGGTGGCAGCTCAGGGGCGTAAGCCTAGAATGGTCCGATCCTAACTTATCTATTTACTACTGATCAGCTGGTCATTTGCATTATATGGATTACAAAGATTATGAAGTAAGAAGGTAAAACGAAGAAAGAATGTAATGTACATTGTCCCACAAGTATTTATAAAGGTGGTCTACTAGTACTACTTATACACTTGTATCAGATTTCTATTGAGCTTTTGTATCAAGTGTGTTGTTACCTTTTGCCTTACATATTCAGTACATATTTTTGTACTGACGTCCCTTACGGGGGACCTGCATTTCATGCTGCAGGCACAGACACTTCAGCTCATACAACTCACTAGTAGGAACACAGGCTTTTCAGGGACTATGGGTGAGCTCCAGGTTGATTCGGGGCTTTCCGAGTCTGTTCCATATATTTTGGTATTGTACAGTAAGTCAAGAGTAGGGCGGGGGTTTGTCCCAACCCTAACTAAGTCTATGTATCTTCTAGAGGCTATGTAGACTAATATAAAGTTATGTTAGCATTTTGTCTTTAGATGTGGTGGCCCCAACGGCCAAGTATTGTATAATATCATGTTTGTCAGAACCTTTAGATGTTATAGTTACATGCATGGGGAGTACAAGTTCTTGGAATTGGTTCTCTCGGGCCTTTACGGCTACGAGTGCTTGTCCGCCCCAACAGGATTTGAGGAGTGACAAAAGTGGTATCATAGCGGTCGTCCTAGGGTGTCTACAAAGTCGTTTCTATATAGAGTCCTGTTTATAGGCGTGTTGTGCACCACATCTATAAATAGGAGGCTATGTGACATTTAGGGGTTTTCTCTTTTTCTTCATATCTTAGATCGTGCAATAGAGCCTATGTTGTAGGTTAAGTCATATTTAACCATTGAACCTATTTTTTTTCCTCTTATTATAGTAAAGATGCTGGTTACAAGAAGGAGTAAGAATACAGGTAAGCGAAAGGATGTGGCTGTCGGAGAAGGGACCAGCAAGTCACCACCTAGACAAGCTAATCAAAGTGAGGTTCAAGCTGAGTTTGTATCCCAGACTTCTTCTACTCCTCCCTATCCAGAAGAGCTAAGAAGGAGAAGAACCACATCCTTAGAACCACCTATTAATGCTACTGACCAAGATCTAAGGAATGCGGTGCAATTATTGGCTCGTATAGTTGCTGGACAAGCTCAAGGACCAGCCATTCCAACCACGAGTTCTAGTGATACAGATAGGGAAGCTAGCCTACGGATGCAGGATTTTCTCAAATTAGATCCTCCCACGTTCACCGAATCAGATCTTAATAAAGACCCATAGGACTTTATTGATCGAATCCAAAGGGCTCTAGATGTTATGCATGTGTCGGGTAAAGAGACAGTTGAGCTAGCAGCATATAGATTCAAGGGGGAGGCTATATTGTGGTATGAAGACTGGAAACGATCTAGGGGTATTGATGCACCTCCAGCTACTTGGAAATAGTTTAAAGAGGCATTTCTTGATCATTACCTTCCATATGAGATTCGAGAATCCCGTGCAGATTAGTTCCTGAATCTTCGCCAAGGGAATATGAGCGTGAGGGAGTACAACCTTTGGTTTAACTCTTTGGCTACATATGCTCTTAATGTTGTAGCTACAATGGATAATAGAGTTCATCGATATGTGGATAGATTGGATCCATATCTGGTTAGAGATTGTACCATTGCTTCTTTGAACAAAGACATGGACATAGCAAGGATACCAGCATTCACACAAAAAATGGAGGATCAGAGGCAAAGAAGAAGAACACAAGAGTTAGAAGGGGGGTATTCCAAGAGGTCTAGATCTACGGGGCAGTTTATGGCATCCCTAGGAGAGTTTAGGCCTCGGTTTTCTAATACTTTAGGCCTCGGTTTTCAACACTTTTTTAACACGAAATCATACTCCAAATCAGTCCACTAATCTTAAGGATTCGAGGACCAAGATGGAGACCACTCTCGGATTCACTACAACAACAAGAAGAACGAAATATAAGGGCGTGTTTCAACCCCAGAACAGCCACCAAACTAGATTTAACAACAAGAAGATGACGAACGAGATGAACTTAACAATGGGAATAACAACAACAACACAAACGGGCACAATACGAGATACAAATGCTACAAGATTGCAAGAATAGAAAGGATAGATAGAGTGACATAAACTATCTCATGAACTAAGAACCTAGGTGTATTCAAGCACCTAGACCCTTAATACAATGATAATAGGAACACCTACTCTCTTCGGTGAGCAGAAGAGAGACCTCAACCTCCTCTAGCACCCAACATTCTAAGCAAGAATGCAACACTAGTAATTCCACACTAGTATCACCCTAATTTTGTGTTGCCTCATCAAGAGAAGAGAGGACTTGTCTTTTAAAGTGATATACAACTTACAAATATCATCAAAGTCTAATGAATGAAACCCTAAAAGGTTCTATTTATAGATATTACAAAAATAGTGTGAAATGTCCATAATAGCCCTTCAAGAGTGGTCTGCCCCTTTAGTATTTGTAGTGGGCTATTTTTTTGTGTATTTGGGCCCTTCATTACGCTTCTCTTGCACACACACTTGGACGACTTCAATACACACCCACAAGAGTCCATCTACGTGATCTCACTCGTATCATCCTCCCCTTCTTGAAAAGGATTCGACCTCAAATCCATGCCTTGCAAAATCAAAAGAGAAGACAAATAAAAATAAGCACACTTCCTCATGGCATGAGGGTTAGGATTAGCAAAAATAAACAATAATGGTATGCACTCAAAACACTCAAAATAGCCCACACCAAAAAAGAAGAAACTAAGGACCCTTTGAGTTCAAGTCTTGGCCAACAACAAATCTTTACATGCCAAGGTGGTTCATATTTGACATATAACCAAGAGTTCTTAGTGTTAAACATTATGAAGCCATCGACAAATTCACTAGGGACTTGGCTATGATAAGCACCCAAAAGAAACGCACCTAAGCCGAGAGTAAATCTTCCCCATCCTAAGATGGCACCGGGATCAAATGGGAAGAGTGGCCATTGACATGGGTCTAAACAATACACCCATTTCCCGTAGTATTTACCACAACCACACGGCCTAATCTCTACATTGGAATACATATCATCATAAGTAAAGAGAGAGTAGAGAAAGATGGCACTCAATTCTACTTCTATTATGGTGTCCTCGGAAAAGCCACACAAAGTAGAAGAAGAAGTAGTTTCCAAGACCACATATTTCTTACCCTTAAGAGTACTCGATACGGTTGGGTCAGCCTCCACAAGTACACGGCCTTTCACACGAAGCCAAGCTCGGGAATTACAAGAACTCCAAGCCTTGTTCATGCAAATGGCCGTGTGTGAGTTGGTGATTGAACCAACCAAGGACCTAAACGTTTTTATGTGTGAAGAGAGGTCTTAATGTGTAATAAACTACTCTTCAAGGTTGGCACAAGAAGCAAGGGCGGATGGGTCATTTTACCCCTTTTGTTTGTAGTATAAATAGAACATGTTAGAGAGTTATTCCTTAGTTTTTGAATGCTGATTTTTGTAACCTAAAAACACTAAACATTTCTCTCTCTCTCTCACTCTTGGAAGCCGCCCCTATTAGCTCACAAGTAGAGGGATACTTGTGTTGTCTCTTTGGCTAGAAACAAGGGTTTTGAGGTCGTTGAGTGCCTCTTGGTCCTCGTAAGAACTTGGTGTTTATATTCATTAGACTTAGGGTACTCTCTTGATGTTAGGGTTCTTAGTTTCTTGAATGTTATATGTCAAGTTATCTATCTTTCTTTATCTTGTTGTTGTTGTTGATTTTGTTATCTTAAAGTCTAGTGAAGCCGTGTGGGGCTCTTTTCGATTCACTAGCATTGTTATCTATCTTGTTGTTCTTGTGTTGTTGGACTGAAATCCGAGCCTACTTGAAGCCTTGGTGTTGTTGGTTTGATTTTGTATCATTTGGTATCAAAGCGAGACCGGTTGTGTTCCAACATAACCCATCTTGGGCTAGTTCACGGCTTAAACAAACAACACCAAAAAGAAATTCTGAAAAATCTGTCCATTAAAAGTTGAAACCAAGAATGATGTTGTATGTTTAGATCTAGGTGTTATTTTGCTTGTTTAGTGAGTTTCTAGTGTTGGTTTCTTCCTCACCAACACTAAGGTGTCTAGATCCAAAAGTTGAGCTTGAAAACTTAAACATTGTGTAGTGACTTGAAGTGGCCGAAAGTTGTATGTTGTTGATAACCAAAAGAAAAAAAAATCGGTGGTTGGGTGTTTATGTGCTAAAGAAGTTGATGAAGTTTGTTGAGGTGTTCATCTTTTGAACTTGTTCATCTTGTTCATCTTGTTGTGTGCTCAAGTTGTAAGACAAGCTATAAAGTTGTTGTGAAAGACTTGCACCCATCACCTTCTAGTCTTGTCAATCACTTTTCCCTAATTCAAGGAGCCTTGTTTTGTGGGATTAGTCAACCAAACCTCCCTTTCTTGAGTTTGAAAAGGTTGAAATACTACAAGATTTTATTTTTCCCACCAAAACACTTTGCAAACTATAACAAGTTGTGTGAATATTAACAAAAAAAAAAGGAGTAGAAGAACGTGTGGAACCATTGCATGCTGCCACGTCACTATAAGCTCAACTTAGGACATTCTTTGGTTGCTAATTGTTGATCCTTGGTTTCCCTTACTTGGTCCTAGAACTAATTAACAAACTAGTACATTCCTACTAGGTTGTCAACTAGTTCCTTGAACCGTTTGTTCGTGTCAACAATTATTTGAGTGCTTTTATTCGTTTGAATGAATTGCTGATTTTTGACTCTAGTCCGGCAAGAATTCTTTGAGTCTTCAAACAAGAATCCATTCCGGATAAGAGCTTACTCATACCTTAAAATTTCACGGTTACTAGCCAATTATACAACACTTGTGGAACACGAACTTGTGGTGAACTAAAGCGGATAATATCTTGACAATGGAAGGAGCTACGTCTCATAATGTGGATACTAATGCCCTTGATTCTATGAGGGTCACTCTTGAGGCCGTTACCCGGACACTTGAAAGGTTGAATTCGGAATTTGGGGCCGTGAGAGGGGACTTGGCAGCAATAAAGGGGGAAGTGTCGACTATTAGTGGGAGATTAGAACAAGTGGAGAATCAAAGGAACTCTTGTCCTTCTACGCCTCTACATGTATCTACCAATGGTCATGATAGGACCTCCTCCGCAACCATCACCCCCGAAACAGTCCACCAAATGCTAAATGCACCCCAAGCTCCACTAAATACCGCAAGCCAAACTACCTATTTTCCTCCAAACCGAGACCCCACTAGACCACTACATTTCCAAGCCCCTCCAATTCCACAAGAGGGATTTGGACGCCAAGTACCTCCACTAAATCTGAAACCTCCATTCCAAGCTCCATTAACCCAAAGACCGCAAATTCCAAATCCTCCGAATCAAAACGGCCAAGGCCGACCAGCCCACTTTGAAGGATACGGTAGAGAGGAGTATGAAGGATATGGAGCCTTTGATGATGCTTATATGAGGGAGGAGGAGTTAAGAGGGGGTCGAAGAGAACCTAGGAGATACCGGGGGTATGGAGATAGGGGAAACCGACACCAAGAGAGAGACGTAGGCATCAACACCATCAAGTTGAGCCTACCCATCTTTAAGGGTGAAAGTGACCCCGAGACCTACTTAACTTGGGAATCGGCTTGTGACAAAGTTTTCCAAGTTAATGACATCTCGGAAGAAAAGAAGAGTTGCTACGCTATAGCTCACCTTGAGGGCTATGCTAACACTTGGTGGGAGTATGTTAAACGATTTGGTAATGAATTAGTTGATGGGCAGCCACCACCTTGGTTTTGGTTGAGGTATTTGATGAGACAACGATACCTTCCCGAGAGATATCGTCATGAGTTGCTTGCTAGATTATATGGCTTGCGGCAAGGAGGCAAGAGTGTGATGGCCTATTTTGACGAGTTCCAACAACTCATGTTGAAACTTGATCATCGTGGGGAGCAAATCAGTCACGACATCATCCGGTTCAAGTGTGGGTTGAACAAAGAGATCTCCACTCATTTGACCCTTCACCGGTTTGAAACCATTGATGGTATATTCCAAGCGGCCCTTGAGATTGAAAGGGAACTTAAGGAGAGATCATCCTTCAAGGCAAGGGTACAAACCCCCTCGGGTTGGCCCAAAAACAAGGACCAACCCGCCCCTACGAAGCTGCCCGAGTCCAAAACAGTCCCTAAATTCCCTCCGAAACCGGAGGCTCACAAATATCCCAACCCAAAGGGGTTTCAATGCTTCAAGTGCCAAGGTTGGGGGCATAAGGCCAATGAATGTCCGAACCGGCACAATGTGATCCTACGAGAAGGGAAAGTGTACTACCTTGGTGAGGAGGTGGTTTTCGAAAGGGGGGAGGATGAGGCCGAGCCTCAAGATGGAGAGGGAGCTGAAAATGGGCCGAATGATGATGAAGTAGATGGTAGTGAAGATGTCTATCCACAAGAAGGGGAGTGTGTGGTTCCAAACTTTGTGGTTAGACGTGTCATGATTAGTAAGGCGATAGATGACCCGAGTCAAAGGGAAAATCTATTCCATACTAAGTGTCTTGTAAAGGGGAGTGTGTGCACCTTGGTGATTGATAGTGGTAGTTGTACAAATGTTGCGAGCCATGCTATGGTAAATTTCTTGAAGCTACCAACTACACTACACACTAGTCCTTACAAGCTACAATGGTTGAACGATTGTGGTGAATTAAAGGTCACAAGGCAATGTGTGATTTGGTTTAAGGTGGGAAACTACCACGATGAAGTGCTTTATGACGTGATCCCAATGCAAGCATGTCACTTGTTGTTAGGTAGACCATGGCAATATGATAGGTCTACTAAACACGATGGGAGGTCCAACCGGTATACGCTTGAGAAGGATGGCCGAAAGGTCACACTTCATCCTCTTTCACCCTCCCAAGTAAATGAGTGGCATCAAAAGATGAGAGAGTTGAAGGGAAAGGGGAAGGAATCCGAAAAGGGAGAAAAGGGGGGGAATGCCGTAGGTGAGGAAGTAGGGACATCCGAGGCTGCCCCAACGACAAGGGAGATGGAAAACGTAGTGATGTTGGCTAGGAGGAAAGAACTCTTCGTGGACCATGATGAAAACAAGCCGATGTTACTTTTGGCCCATTGTTTTAATACTAACCCCACTAATTCTTCCATTTCCCCTTTGATTTCTTGTGTGTTGCAGGAGTATGAAGATGTATTTCCTCAAGAACTTCCGCAAGGATTGCCCCTACTTCGGGGAATTGAGCACCAAATTGATTTGGTGCCGGGTTCACAACTCCCAAACAAACCGGCCTATAGGAGCAATCCCATGGACACTAAGGAGCTTGAAAGACAAGTTGAGGAGCTTCTCAACAAGGGATACATCAAGGAAAGCATGAGTCCATGTGCTGTTCCGGTGCTTTTGGTACCGAAGAAGGACGGAACTTGGCGCATGTGCGTAGATTATAGAGCCATCAACAAAATCACTATAAGGTATCGTCATCCAATCCCTAGACTAGATGATATGTTAGATGAGCTCCACGGATCTTGTTTGTTTTCTAAAGTGGACCTTAGGAGTGGCTATCACCAAATTCGCATGCAACCCGGTGATGAGTGGAAGACCGCATTCAAGACCAACTTCGGTCTATATGAGTGGCTGGTCATGCCCTTCGGCCTTACCAATGCTCCTAGCACCTTTATGAGGCTAATGAATTATGTAATGAAGCCTTATATTGGAAAGTTTGCGGTGGTTTACTTTGATGATGTGTTGGTATATAGTAAATCTATTGATGATCATGTAATGCATTTGAGATGTGTGTTTGATGTGCTCCGAAAGGAGAAGCTGTATGCCAACATGGAGAAGTGTTCTTTTGGTGTTGATAATGTTATATTCTTGGGTTTTGTCGTGAGCTCAAGGGGTGTGGAAGTGGACGATTCCAAGATAGACTCTATTCGAAGTTGGCCGACCCCTAAAACTATTGGAGAAATCCGAAGTTTCCACGGGTTGGCAAGCTTTTATAGGAGGTTTGTCAAAGGATTTAGTTCCATAGCAGCCCCCTTGACCGAGGTAATTAGGAAGGACGGACCCTTTAAATGGGGTGATGAGCAAGCTAGGGCTTTTGAGGCCTTGAAAGCTACGCTCATCTCAGCGCCTATATTGCAATTGCCCAATTTTGATAAGATGTTTGAAGTAGAGTGTGATGCTAGTAAGGTTGGCATCGGGGCTGTTTTGATGCAACCCGTTGCTTATTTCAGTGAAAAGCTCAAAGGGGCAACTCTTAATTACTCAACTTATGATTTAGAGTTGTACGCCCTTGTTAGAGCTTTGGGAAATTGGCAACATTATTTGTGGCCTAAGGAGTTTGTGATACGAACGGATCATGAGTCGTTGAAACACCTTAAGAGCCAAGACAAGTGGAATAGGCGTCATGCTAAGTGGATTGAGTTCATCGAGACTTTCCCTTATGTAATTCATTACAAAAGGGGAAAGGAAAATGTTGTTGCCGATGCCTTGTCTAGGAAGCATGTGCTTGTTGCTACCTTGTCTTCGAAATTGATGGGTTTTGAGAGCTTGCGGTTGTTGTATCCCGAGGATCCTACCTTTGCTCCTATTTTTAGGGAATGTGAAGAGTGGGGAAGGGACCGTTGGCTTAAGGAGAATGACCATTCCTCCTACTCTCGGTTCGATGGGTATTTGTTCAAAGGGAGGAGGTTGTGTGTTCCTTCTAGTTCTTGGAGGGAATTATTTGTGAGGGAGGCCCATGACGGAGGCCTCATGGGGCACTTTGGGGTAGACAAGACCCTCGGAATCTTAGAGGAGAACTTCTATTGGCCCAAAATGCGCAAAGACGTCACTAAAATTTGTAGTCAATGCGTGGCCTGCCTGATACGGTTGGGGCAGCCTCCACAGGTACACGGCCTTTCACACGAAGCCAAGCTCGGGAATTACAAAAACTCCAAGCTTTGTTCATGCAAATGGCCGTGTGTGAGTTGGTGATTGAACCAACCAAGGACCTAAACGCTTTTATGTGTGAAGAGAGGTCTTAATGTGTAATAAACTACTCTTCAAGGTTGGCACAAGAAGCAAGGGCGGATGGGTCATTTTATCCTTTTTGTTGTAGTATAAATAGAACATATTAGAGAGCTATTCCTTAGTTTTTGAAATCTGATTTTGTAAACCTAAAACACTAAACTTTTCTCTCTCTCTTCCACTCTTGGAAGCCGCCACTACTATCTCACAAGTAGAGGGATACTTGTGTTGTCTCTTTGGCTAGCAACAAGGGTTTTGAGGTCGTTGAGTGCCTCTTGGTCCTCGTAAGATCTTGGTGTTTATATTCATTAGACTTAGGGTCCTCTCTTGATGTTAGGGTTCTTAGTTTCTTGAATGTTATATGTCAAGTTATCTATCTTTCCTTATCTTGTTGTTGTTGTTGATTTTGTTATCTTCAAGTCTAGTGAAGCCGTGTGGGGCTCTTTTCGATTCACTAGCATTGTTGTTCATCTTGTTGTTCTTGTGTTGTTGAGCTGAAAAACTGAAAATTAAACTTGTTGTTCTTGTGTTGTTGGACTGAAATCCGAACCTACTTGTAGTTCTTGGTGTTGTTGGTTTGATTTTGTATCATTTGGTATCAAAGCAAGACCGGTTGTGTTCCAACATAACCCATCTTGGGCTAGTTCACGGCTTGAACAAACAACACCAAAAGGAAATTCTGAAATCTGTCCATTAAAAGTTGAAGCCGAGAATGATGATGCATGTCTAGGTCTAAATGTTATTTTGCTTGTTTAGTGAGTTTCTAGTGTTGGTTTCTTTCTCACCAACACTAAGGTGTCTAGATCCAAAGGTTGAGCTTGAAAAACTTGAACATTGTGTAGTGACTTGAAGTGGCCGAAAGTTGTATGTTGTTGGTGACCAAAAAAAGAAATAAAATCGGTGGATGTTGTGTTTATGTGCTAAAGAAGTTGAAGAAGATTGTTGAGGTGCTCATCTTTTGAAATTGTTCATCTTGTTCATCTTGTTGTGTGCTCAAGTTGTAAGACAAGTTATAAAGTTGTTGTGAAAGATTTGCACCCCTCACCTTTTAGTCTTGTCAATCACTTTTTTCCCTAATTCAAGGAGCCTTGTTTTGTGGGATTAGTCTACCAAACATCCCTTTTTGAGTTTGAAAAGGGTGAAACACTACAAGATTTTATTTTTCCCACCAAAAACACTTTGCAAACTATAACAAGTGTGTGAATATTAACAAAAAAAAAAAGAGAAGAAAAAAACGTGTGGAACCATTGCATGCTGCCACGTCACTATAAGCTCGACTTAGGATATTCTTTGATTGCTAATTGTTGATCCTTGGTTTCCCTTACTTGGTCCTAGAACTAATTAACAAACTAGTACATTCCTACTAGGTTGTCAACTAGTTCCTTGAACCGTTTGTTCGTGTCAACGTTTATTTGAGTGCTTTTATTCGTTTGAATGAGTTGCTGATTTTTTATTCTAGTCCGGCACGAATTCTTTGAGTCTTCAAACAAGAATCCATTCCGGATAAGAGTTTACTCATACCTTACAAATCTCACGGTTACTAGCCAATTATACAACACTTGTGGAACACGAACTTGTGGTGAACTAAAGCGGATAATACCTTGACAATGGAAGGAACTACGTCTCATAATGTGGATACTAATGCTCTTGATTCTATGAGGGTCACTCTTGAGGCCGTTACCCGGACACTTGAAAGGTTGAATTCGGAATTTGGGGCCGTGAGAGGGGACTTGGCAGCAATAAAGGGGGAAGTGTCGACTATTAGTGGGAGATTAGAACAAGTGGAGAGTCAAAGGAACTCTCGTCCTTCTACTCCTCTACATGTATCTACCAATGGTCATGATAGGACCTCCTCCGCAACCATCACCCCCGAAACATTCCACCAAATGCTAAATGCACCCCAAGCTCCACTAAATACCGCAAGCCAAACTACCTATTTTCCTCCAAACCGAGACTCCACTAGACCACTACATTTCCAGGCCCCTCCAATTCCACAAGAGGGATTTGGACGCCAAGTACCTCCACTAAATCCGAACCCTCCATTCCAAGCTCCATTAAACCAAAGACCACAAATTCCAAATCCTCCGAATCAAAATGGCCAAGGCCGACCAGCCCACTTTGAAGGTTACGGTAGAGAGGAGTATGAAGGAGATGGAGCCTTTGATGATGCTTATATGAGGGAGGAGGAGTTAAGAGGGGGTCGAGGAGAACCTAGGAGATACCGGGGGTATGGAGATAGGGGAAACCGACACCAAGAGAGAGACGTAGGCATCAACACCATCAAGTTGAGCCTACCCATCTTTAAGGGTGAAAGTGATCCCGAGGCCTACTTAACTTGGGAATCGGCTTGTGACAAAGTTTTCCATGTTAATGACATCTCGGACGAAAAGAAGAGTTGCTACGCTATAGCTCACCTTGAGGGCTATGCTAACACTTGGTGGGAGTATGTTAAACGGTTTGGTAATGAATTAGTCGATGGCCAGCCACGACCTTGGTATCGGTTGAGGTACTTGATGAGGCAACGATACCTTCCCGAGAGATATCGTCATGAGTTACTTGCTAGATTATATGGATTGCGGCAAGGAGGCAAGAGTGTGATGGCCTATTTTGACGAGTTCCAACAACTCATGTTGAAACTTGATCATCGTGGGGAGCAAATCAGTCACGACATCATCCGGTTCAAGTGTGGGTTGAACAAAGAGATCTCCACTCATTTGACCCTTCACCGGTTTGAAACCATTGACGGTATATTCCAAGAGGCCCTTGTGATTGAAAGGGAACTTAAGGAGAGATCATCCTTCAAGGCAAGGGTACAAACCCCCTCGGGTTGGACCAAAAACAAGGACCAACCCGCCCCTACGAAGCTGCCCGAGTCCAAAACCGTCCCTAAATTTCCTCCAAAACCGGAGGCTCACAAATATCCCAACCCAAAGGGGTTCCAATGCTTCAAGTGCCAAGGTTGGGGGCATAAGGCCAACGAATGTCCGAACCGGCGTAATGTGATCCTACGAGAAGGAAAGGTGTACTACCTTGGTGAGGAGGTGGTTTCCGAAAGGGGGGAGGATGAGGCCGAGCCTCAAGATGGAGAGGGAGCTGAAAATGGGCCAAATGATGATGAAGTAGATGGTAGTGAAGATGTCTATCCATAAGAGGGGGAGTGTGTGGTTCCGAACTTTGTGGTTAGACGTGTCATGATTAGTAAGGCGATAGATGACCCGAGTCAAAGGGAAAATCTATTCCATACTAAGTGTCTTGTAAAGGAAAATGTGTGCACCTTGGTGATTGATAGTGGTAGTTGTACAAATGTTGCAAGCCATGCTATGGTAAATTTCTTGAAGCTACCAACTACACCACACACTAGTCCTTACAAGCTACAATGGTTGAATGATTGTGGTGAATTAAGGGTCACGAGACAATGTGTGATTCGGTTTAAGGTGGGAAACTACCACGATGAGGTACTTTGTGACGTGATCCCAATGCAAGCATGTCATTTGTTGTTAGGTAGACCATGGCAATATGATAGGTCTACTAAACACGATGGGAGGTCCAACCGGTATACGCTTGAGAAGGATGGCCGAAAGGTCACACTTCATCCTCTCTCACCCTCCCAAGTAAATGAGTGGCATCAAAAGATGAGGGAGTTGAAGGGAAAGGGGGGGGAATCCGGAAAGGGAGAAAATGGGGGGAATGCCGTAGGTGAGGAAGTAGGGACATCCGAGGCTGTCCCAACGACAAGGGAGGTGGAAAACGTAGTGATGTTGGCTAGGAGGAAAGAACTCTTCGTGGACCATGATGAAAACAAGCCAATGTTACTTGTGGCCCATTGTTTTAATACTAACCCCACTAATTCTTCCATTTCCCCTTTGATTTCTTGTGTGTTGCAGGAGTATGAAGATGTATTTCCACAAGAACTTCCGCAAGGTTTGCCCCCACTTCGGGGAATTGAGCACCAAATTGATTTGGTGCCGGGTTCACAACTTCCAAACAAACCGGCCTATAGGAGCAATCCCATGGACACTAAGGAGCTTGAAAGGCAAGTTGAGGAGCTTCTCAACAAGGGATACATCAAGGAAAGCATGAGTCCGTGTGCTGTTCCGGTGCTTTTGGTACCAAAGCAGGACGGAACTTGGCGCATGTGCTATCATCCCTAGACTAGATGATATGTTAGATGAGCTCCACGGATCTTGTTTGTTTTCTAAAGTGGATCTTAGGAGTGGCTATCACCAAATTCGCATGCAACCCGGTGATGAGTGGAAGACCGCATTCAAGACCAAATTCGGTCTCTATGAGTGGCTGGTCATGCTCTTCGGCCTTACCAATGCTCCTAGCACCTTTATGAGGCTAATGAATCATGTAATGAAGCCTTATATTGGAAAGTTTGTGGTGGTTTACTTTGATGATGTGTTGGTATATAGTAAATCTATTGATGATCATGTATTGCATTTGAGATGTGTGTTTGATGTGCTCCGAAAGGAAAAGCTGTATGCCAACATGGAGAAGTGTTCTTTTGGTGTTGATAAGATTATATTCTTGGGTTTTGTCGTGAGCTCAAGGGGTGTGGAAGTGGACGATTCCAAGATAGACTCTATTCGAAGTTGGCCGACCCCTAAAACTATTGGAGAAATCCGAAGTTTCCACGGGTTGGCAAGCTTTTATAGGAGGTTTGTCAAAGGATTTAGTTCCATAGCAGCCCCCTTGACCGAGGTAATTAGAAAGGACGGACCCTTTAAATGGGGTGATGAGCAGGCTAGGGCTTTTGAGGCCTTGAAAGCTACGCTCATCTCGGCGCCTTTATTGCAATTGCCCGATTTTGATAAGATGTTTGAAGTAGAGTGTGATGCTAGTAAGGTTGGCATTGGGGCTGTTTTGATGCAAGAAGGTAAGCCCGTTGCTTATTTCAGTGAAAAGCTCAAAGGGGCAACTCTTAATTACTCAACTTATGATTTGGAGTTGTACGCCCTTGTTAGAGCCTTGGGAAATTGGCAACATTATTTGTGGCCTAAGGAGTTTGTGATACAGACTGATCATGAGTCGTTGAAACACCTTAAGAGTCAAGACAAGTTGAATAGGCGTCATGCTAAGTGGATTGAGTTCATCGAGACTTTCCCTTATGTAATTCATTACAAAAGGGGAAAGGAAAATGTTGTTGCCGATGCCTTGTCTAGGAAGCATGTGCTTGTTGCTACCTTGTCTTCGAAATTGATGGGTTTTGAGAGCTTGCGGTTGTTGTATCCCGAGGATCCTACCTTTGCTCCTATTTTTAGGGAATGCGAAGAGTGGGGAAGGGACCGTTGGCTTAAGGAGAATGACCATTCCTCCTACTCTCGGTTCGATGGGTATTTGTTCAAAGGGAGGAGGTTGTGTGTTCCTTCTAGTTCTTGGAGGGAATTATTTGTGAGGGAGGCCCATGACGGAGGCCTCATGGGGCACTTTGGGGTAGACAAGACCCTCGGAATCTTAGAGGAGAACTTCTATTGGCCCAAAATGCGCAAAGACGTCACTAAAATCTGTAGTCAATGCGTGGCCTGCCGGAGTGCGAAAGCTCGTCTACTACCTCAAGGGTTATACACCCCACTCCCTACTCCCCTTAGACCTTGGTTAGACATTTCGATGGATTTTGTTTTGGGGCTGCCAAGGACTAGAAAGGGCCGAGATAGCATTTTTGTTATTGTTGATAGATTCTCTAAAATGGCTCATTTTATTCCATGTGCTAAAACCGAGGATGCTCGTAGTGTAGCTTCATTATTTGTTGAACATGTTGTAAAGCTTCACGGGGTACCGAGGACTATTGTGAGCGATAGGGACTCCATGTTCCTAAGTCTCTTTTGGAAGTCCATGTGGGGTAGGCTTGGAACGAAGTTACTTTTCTCCACGTCTTGCCACCCACAGACCGATGGCCAAACGGAGGTAGTAAATAGAACCTTAGGGTCTATGCTACGTTCTATGGTTAAAGGTAAGCTGACTTCGTGGGAAGATCACCTACCCTTGGTGGAATTTGCATACAACCGGGTAATACATTCGAGCACGGGAATGACTCCCTTTGAATGTGTTTACGGCCTGAATCCCTTTACCCCTTTAGATCTCACTCCTTTGTCTAGTGATCTCATGACCAGCTTAGATGGAAATTAAAGAGCCGAGGCAATGAAGAAAATGCATGAGACGGTGCGGATCAAGCTTGAAAAGAAGAACCAAGAGGTTGCAAAAAGGGTAAACAAAGGGAGAAGAAGGCTTGTGCTTGAACCCGGAGATTGGGTGTGGGTGCATCTTCGAAAGGATCGGTTTCCAGCTCAAAGGAAGTCCAAGTTGCTGCCAAGGGGTGATGTCCCTTTCCAAGTACTTGAGAGAATCAATGACAACGCCTACAAGATTGATCTTCCACCGGAATATCAAGTACACAACACTTTCAACGTTGGTGATCTCTCCCTCGTGAATGCGGTTGAAGATGACCAAATGCTGAATTTGAGGTCAAATTCCTCTCAAGATGGAGAGGATAATACGGTTGGGGCAGCCTCCACAGGTACACGGCCTTTCACACGAAGCCAAGCTCGGGAATTACAAAAACTCCAAGCTTTGTTCATGCAAATGGCCGTGTGTGAGTTGGTGATTGAACCAACCAAGGACCTAAACGCTTTTATGTGTGAAGAGAGGTCTTAATGTGTAATAAACTACTCTTCAAGGTTGGCACAAGAAGCAAGGGCGGATGGGTCATTTTATCCTTTTTGTTGTAGTATAAATAGAACATATTAGAGAGCTATTCCTTAGTTTTTGAAATCTGATTTTGTAAACCTAAAACACTAAACTTTTCTCTCTCTCTTCCACTCTTGGAAGCCGCCACTACTATCTCACAAGTAGAGGGATACTTGTGTTGTCTCTTTGGCTAGAAACAAGGGTTTTGAGGTCGTTGAGTGCCTCTTGGTCCTCGTAAGAACTTGGTGTTTATATTCATTAGACTTAGGGTCCTCTCTTGATGTTAGGGTTCTTAGTTTCTTGAATGTTATATGTCAAGTTATCTATCTTTCCTTATCTTGTTGTTGTTGTTGATTTTGTTATCTTCAAGTCTAGTGAAGCCGTGTGGGGCTCTTTTCGATTCACTAACATTGTTGTTCATCTTGTTGTTCTTGTGTTGTTGAGCTGAAAAACTGAAAATTAAACTTGTTGTTCTTGTGTTGTTGGACTGAAATCCGAACCTACTTGTAGTTCTTGGTGTTGTTGGTTTGATTTTGTATCACTGCCGGAGTGCGAAATCTCGTCTCCTACCTCAAGGATTATACACCCCACTCCCTACTCCCCTTAGACCTTGGTTAGACATTTCGATGGATTTTGTTTTGGGGCTGCCAAGGACTAGAAAGGGCCGAGATAGCATTTTTGTTATTGTTGATAGATTCTCTAAAATGGCTCATTTTATTCCATGTGCTAAAACCGAGGATGCTCGTAGTGTAGCTTCATTATTTGTTGAACATGTTGTAAAGCTTCACGGGGTACCGAGGACTATTGTGAGCGATAGGGACTCCAAGTTCCTAAGTCTCTTTTGGAAGTCCATGTGGGGTAGGCTTGGAACGAAGTTACTTTTCTCCACGTCTTGCCACCCACAAACCGATGGCCAAACGGAGGTAGTAAATAGAACCTTAGGGTCTATGCTACGTTCTATGGTTAAAGGTAAACTAACTTCATGGGAAGATCACCTACCCTTGGTGGAATTTGCATACAACTGGGTAATACATTCGAGCACGGGAATGACTCCCTTTGAATGTGTCTACGGCCTGAATCCCCTTGCCCCTTTAGATCTCACTCCTTTGTCTAGTGATCTCATGACCAGCTTAGATGGAAATAAAAGAGCCGAGGCAATGAAGAAAATGCATGAGACGGTGCGGATCAAGCTTGAAAAGAAGAACCAAGAGGTTGCAAAAAGGGTAAACAAAGGGAGAAGAAGGCTTGTGCTTGAACCCGGAGATTGGGTGTGGGTGCATCTTCGAAAGGATCGGTTTCCAGCTCAAAGGAAGTCCAAATTGCTGCCAAGGGGTGATGGTCCTTTCCAAGTACTTGAGAGAATCAATGACAACGCCTACAAGATTGACCTTCCACCGGAATATCAAGTGCACAACACTTTCAACGTTGGTGATCTCTCCCTCGTGGATGCGGTTGAAGATGACCAAATGCTGAATTTGAGGTCAAATTCCTCTCAAGATGGAGAGGATGATACGGTTGGGGCAGCCTCCACAAGTACACGGCCTTTCACACGAAGCCAAGCTCGGGAATTACAAGAACTCCAAGCCTTGTTCATGCAAATGGCCGTGTGTGAGTTGGTGATTGAACCAACCAAGGACCTAAACGTTTTTATGTGTGAAGAGAGGTCTTAATGTGTAATAAACTACTCTTCAAGGTTGGCACAAGAAGCAAGGGCGGATGGGTCATTTTACCCCTTTTGTTTGTAGTATAAATAGAACATGTTAGAGAGTTATTCCTTAGTTTTTGAATGCTGATTTTTGTAACCTAAAAACACTAAACATTTCTCTCTCTCTCTCACTCTTGGAAGCCGCCCCTATTAGCTCACAAGTAGAGGGATACTTGTGTTGTCTCTTTGGCTAGAAACAAGGGTTTTGAGGTCGTTGAGTGCCTCTTGGTCCTCGTAAGAACTTGGTGTTTATATTCATTAGACTTAGGGTCCTCTCTTGATGTTAGGGTTCTTAGTTTCTTGAATGTTATATGTCAAGTTATCTATCTTTCTTTATCTTGTTGTTGTTGTTGATTTTGTTATCTTAAAGTCTAGTGAAGCCGTGTGGGGCTCTTTTCGATTCACTAGCATTGTTATCTATCTTGTTGTTCTTGTGTTGTTGGACTGAAATCCGAGCCTACTTGAAGCCTTGGTGTTGTTGGTTTGATTTTGTATCAGTACTCTCCTCTTCCAGAAGAGATTTCCATCTTTAGGAGGAATGTTGTCACACCATAGTGGGTTAACATATATGCTATAGCTAAAAAAGGAAAGCTATACCATTATTTTCACCACTAGGTCTATTAGGAGTGTTTAAACTATCTTTAAACAAGACATTGTACCTAAAGAGTGAATGATCTAACCCGCGGACAGATTTGGAATGTTCACTCTCTAAGGAATCATTATCAAGTTCCAAAGATATGTCAAGCACACGATTAACCCTATGAGCCAAGTAAACATTAGAATCCTTACAACAACATAGGCTCACGGATTCACTCTTTTTTTCATGACCAACATTTTCAAATTCTTCACTCACTTGAGACTCATTAATTACATCACACATATTCTCAAGTGGTGGGCAAGTTTTACTCACAAGTTGGGCAGCAACTTCCTCCGGGAAGCTCTCAACGCAAGGTGCTTGGACAATTGGATTTTGTGGGTATAGTTTGGGTAGCAATTGGCATATAATTTCAATGTGCCGTTTCATATCTTCAATATTGTCATTGATACGATCACATGTGGCATTGAAATTATGGGCAGCCATTATACCTAACAAAAAGACACAACAAACAAAGAAACCAAACAAACTTGTTAGCTCAAAAATGTCTCACCACACTCTCACTCTCGATTTTTACCTCACACTTGGTTTCACAAGTGTTGAAAGATGGCTTGTACTTCATGAGTGATTGAGTGTCGAGTCTACTCTTGTCCCGGAATGAATTTTTGTTTGAAACTCAAACGAAATCTTGTAGGACTTGAGTCAAGAACTAACAACGAATTCAAAAGATAAAAGTACACAACAAACGTAAACACGAACAAACGGACACAAAACTAACTTACAAGCTAGTAGGAGATTACTAGGTTGTCAATTAGTGTTCGAACCAACAAACGAACTAAGAGACAATAAAATGATACTAAGAAATCTAAAATTTGAGCTAAAATTATTGCGTGAACAGTAGCAGTGATAATACACTACTAACTTGGAGCGTATCAAATCTGCCACAAAATCAGTCCAAACACACTACAATTCCGAGAGCTTGAAGATAACAACTCCAATATGTGAAGACAACAACAATCACAAAATTTTGAAGGAATACCAACACCAAAATGGTAGCTACATAAGGAGAACAAGAAGATAACAATAACATTAAGCAATGGTTCAACAACACAAGATGATAGATTACAAAGAGTACAATGTTAACAACAAGAACAACAAATGGTAGTAACTATAGTGAATCGAAAATCAGCCCCACACGGCTTCACTATAAGTTACTACAAAGTTTCAAGAGTACAAAATGAAAGATAGTAACTTGACACAAAGATTTCAGTACCAAGTTCTTACTTAGACCAAGAGGAACTCATGAACCTCAAGATCTCAAGTTTCTAGCCAAGAAACAACACAAGTGTAACTACACTTGTTGGACAGATTTCAGGTTCTACTCTCAAGAACAAGATAGAGAAAAATATTCAATGATACAAGACTTGTTGTTGTGAAATATGAAGAATGAACTAAGTGCTGAAAATAACCCTAATAGCATCTATTTATATTACACAAAAAATGAAGGACAAATGACCTTCCTACCCTTCAGTCATGGGGTGCCCTTAGAGTGTAATTTATTACACTTCAAGGATCATTTTCACACTTAAAAATGTTGAAGCTCTTTGGCGGATCAAGTACCAACTCACACGCAACCATTTGCATGAACATGGCTTGTTAGTTTTTGTAACTCCCGAGCTTGGCTTTGTGTGAATGGTCGAGAACGTATTGGACAGCTTTGTACACCCGTATCAAGTGATGACGTGGCAGCCACGTATTGGGTCGGTTTTAACAAGTGGTTATTCTCAAAGGTTCAAGTCTTGGTCAAAAATTAATTTAGATTGGTGGAATTTGTTTTAGGAGGGAAAATTAGTCTTGGAGCCTTTTTCAATTTTCAAGACTTGACTTTTTCTTGTACTTTTCCTTAAAACATAGATCCTTAAATCATGAAAAAGTGTTGGAAAGTGGTTGAGACTTGATTGATAGGTCCTTGTTGCTTGTAGTGTCTTTCAAGACTAACAAATAATACACCCTTTTCCTTCAACTTTTTGGATTTAGCATTCACTTTATCTTCAACAATATATGAAGGTGGTGATGAACATCAAGAACAACAACAAAAACACCAAGAACTACAACAATAATCTTCAAGAACACCAACAATTTTCACACGGCCACACCCATCCACAATAAAAATATCTCCAACACTTGGCCAAGACAACTACAACTTCAACAAATGTTTCTCAAGCCACCAAGTAACAACAATATCACACGGCCACAACAATGTTCGCAACAACAACTTTCAACAAGTTTAAGCTCAAGTTTAGATCTAGACTCAAATTGTTAGTGGACAAGAAAACTAACACTAGAAACAACAAAACAAACAAGAACACTACTAGATCTAGTCACACAACAAACAAATCTCGGCCAAGACACAACAAGAACACAATTTTCGGCCAAGAACACAAAGGTGGCAGATTTGACTGTTTTTGGAATTTTCAGATTTCAGTTGTTTTTTTTGTAGTTTTCAAGGTCTCAAGCCCAAGATTGATCATGTTAGAAAAAAATCAAAGATGGCTCTGATACCAAATGATACAGAAAAGACAAGGGAAACACAAAATCAGACTCCAAATCAGTCCACTAATCTTAAGGATTCGAGGACCAAGATAGAGACCACTCTCGGATTCACAACAACAACAAGAAGAACAAAATATAAGGGTGTGTTTCAACCCCAAAACAGCCACCAAACTAGATTTAACAACAAGAAGATGACGAACGAGATGAACTTAACAATGGGAATAACAACAACAACACAAACGGGCACAATACGAGATACAAACATTACAAGATTGCAAGAATAGAAAGGATAGATAGAGTGACATACACTATCTCATGAACTAAGAACCTAAGTGTATTCAAGAACCTAGACCCTTAATACAATGATAATAGGAACACCTACTTTCTTCGGTGAGCACAAAAGAGACCTCAACCTCCTCTAGCACCCAATGTTCTAAGCAAGAATGCAACACTAGTGATTCCACACTAGTATCACCCTAATTTCGGGTTGCCTCATCAAGAGAAGAGAGGACTTGTCTTTTAAAGTGATATGCAACTTACAAATATCATCAAAGTCTAATGAATGAAACTCTAAAAGGTTCTATTTATAGATATTACAAAAATAGTGTGAAATGTCCATAATAGCCCTTCAAGAGTGGGCTGTCCCTTTAGTGTTTGTAGTGGGCTATTTTTGGTGTGTATTTGGGCCCTTAATTACGCTTCTCTTGCACACACACTTGGACGACTTCTACACACACCCACAAGAGTCCATCTACGTGATCTCACTTATATCAAGGAAGGAATCAAGTGTAAAGGCATCATCCAAGGCGCTGTCATCTATAAGAATGCAATTTGGCCCATAAGATATAACACATAAAGCACACAAGGATGGATTTAAGTCACTAAAGCACATATGAACTCTTCCTTTCAAGTAAAGTATCAACTTGGCATCCACAAGTTGGGAATCATGCAACTTAAGCACAAGTGTGTCAAGCAAGGATGCACATTTAGTAACATTACCCCAAGAAGACAATGACACCTTTGCCCTCGAGTTTTCAAGAATGTCACTTTGCTTGTCATGTAGACCAAGCAACAATTTGGGTGTGCCAACATCATAATATCTACATTTGGCACCCGGGTTAAATGGAAAGAGTGGCCATAAACATGGATCTAGACAACACTCTTTTTCCCCACAGGCTTCACCCAATCTAAAAGACACACTCTCTATAATAGCATAGATATCATCAAAAGCAAATAGAGAGTAGAGAAAGATATCACTCAAGTTAACTTCAACTAAGGTGTCCTCATGTATGTACTCACTACTAGTTTCTAAATCATCACCATGAGTACTCTCAACAATAAGGTCACACAAAGTAGAAGAAGAAGTAATTTCCAAAGCAGTGGACACTTTCTCTTTTCATGGAAGAACCCTCAAGTAGATACACACCACAAGCAGAATCAAATAGATTAATACTTAATTCTTCACAAGACGCAAGCAATTCATCCTTATAGTATTCAAACATGGGTGGGGAATCATTCAAAGGATCACAACCACAATCAATTTTCAAGGAATAATCACCTGTTGGGTTTCGCAAATATTCAAGCAAATCAAAGCTATCATTACCCAATTGATCATTCCTTTCTAAGACTACACATTCCTTACCCTTAAGAGTACTCTCATCTTTCAAGAAAAGATTTTCATCTTTAGGAGGTATGTTGTCACACCATAGTGGGTTAGTAAATAGGCTATATAGCCTTCAAGACAAGCTGTACCTTCAATATCATTCCCACCACTAGGTTCATTAGAAGTGATTGGACCATCTTTGAACAAGATTTTATACCTAAAGAGAGGGGGATCTACCCTCGGGCAAGATTTAGAACATGCAAGTTCACTCTCTAAAGGATAATTATCAAGTTCCAAAGAATTTTCAAACACACGATCCTTATGAGCAAAACCACTAGTAGAACATTCACTAGAGGTCATGCTAAAGGGATCACTACTATTTATTTGATCAACATTTTCAACATCATCACTCACTTGAGATCCATTAAACACATCACATACATTCTCAAGTGGTGGACAAATTTTGCACATAAGTTGATCAACAATTCCCACAAGATGATGTACTATCATTCAACACATTGGCTTCAACACTAGGTGGACATAAATTGATCTTATAAGAAGAGTCAATTCGGTCATCAATAGGATCAACTAGTGTATCTACATTCACAACATATACATCATCATTAAGGGGAAAAGAATCAATAGATGAATTGTTATCATTCAACACAATGGCTTCAACACTAGGTTGACTTAAATTGATCTTACAAGAAGAGTCAATTCGGTCATCAATAGGATCAACTAGTGTATCCATACTCACAACAAGTACATCATCAACAAGAGGCAAAGAATTAATAGAATCATAAATAGGTAAGCTACTACTCATACTTAATGGGCTACTAGCCACACAATTATTATTCACATGCAAAAAAGTGTAAGAGTTAGCTATTTTACCTCAAAGTTCTTGAGTAAATTCTTCTTTTCCGTGGTGTAAAGGTTTCCCACATGCTTCGGCAGCAACTTCTCCTTGGCCTTGTGCTCCTCCACTTGCCATATTACCTACACAAATGTCCTTAGAAATAGAAGGATAAACATAGTTAGTACAGTTTGGTGACAACCTCCTCACTTCACTCCACATAACCTCTCCTTTTTCCACTCTTGGATTGCCACCTTGCACACCCTTACTTCTCTTAATCTTTTGTCTCTCATAATTATTCGGGCCAGAGTAAGTGATCACATCTCCTTGCGGTTTGGGAAGAATTGAGGTAAAGAGATAATTTCTCCAACGGTCCACTACAACCTTAGGCCAATTTAGAACATTTGGAACTCTATGTTGTGCAAACCAATCGGCACCCAAGCATACATGATCTGGTGTCAAGGGAAAGATATCGCACCATACCTCCTCATAGTATTCAAATTGGGTGAAGACAATCCTCACTCTCTCAATAACCTTATACCCGTCCAAGTAATATGGAACGAGTAAAGGTTCTCGAAAAATCCCCAAATAGTCAACCATGGGTGGCATAATGTAGTTCTTATGACGCCAATTATCTAGCACGAGGAGGCAGCCCGGTACCCCATAAATGCTTACCTTTCTGGAGTGAACACTTCTTCTAGGATCAACATTGTAGAGTTTAGGACAACCTATGGGCACATGAGCACCCCTCGGCCTTGGAGATGTATTCTCTTTTCTTCTCATGGGACAACCTACACTACTAGTATACCCATTCAGACCACTTCGACCTTGATAAGATGTACTATAAGGTGAAGAATATGAATCTTCATGCTCCACATGTGCACTCTCACCAAGGCTTTCATACGCTTTGCGAAGGAAAGGGTTATACCTTACACAAATTCTAGATTCGGAGTGGGAAGTGTAAGACTTCTCACATGCCCCAACTTCATCATAAGAACCATCACAAGGCCCTACATCATCTCCATATTCACCATAAGCACTAGAAACTTCATTCACCTCATTTTCTCCCTTAAAACCATAATTCTCAATTCTTCCTATGTCTTGATCATGGATATATTCATAGCCCCCATAATCTCCAACATCATCATAGCCATAAAATCCCTCACTACAATCATAATCTCCCATGTTGTAGTCACAATAGTTTGAGGCTACCAAGATATGTTCCCCTTATATCACCTTGTACCTACAAAATGAACAAACAAGATTAGTAGTAAAAGCTCCTCACCAACACTCATATATACTCCCACCTTTGTGATCCTCACAATTGGAGCAGCGAATATTGAAAGTTGCTTATACTTCGGTAGTCAATAAGGTGTCAATCACTACTTAGTGGCCGGAATAGATTCTTGTTTGATCGACTCAAGACACAATACAAAAACTACTTATGAACTTGAAACAAAGAAGTTCAACGAGTCAAAACGAGAAAAGCACACAAAGAACGAAAACACGAAGAAAACGGACTCAAACAACTAATTCACAACTAAGTAGGTGATTACTAGTTGTTAATTAGTTCTAGAATCAAGAAATGAAACTAAAGAAACAAGGAAATGAAACTTAGAATCTGAAATTTGAGCTTAAGCTTTTTGGGTGAAGTGATGATGTTGCAGCCCTTGGTGATGACGTGGCAGCCTTTGGTTGGTTGATGTTTTGAAAAAAATTTCTTGTATTCAACTTGTATTCAATCAATCTTCAACTTAGGAGGAAGGTAGGATCAGTTTTGATGAAGAAAAACACAAAGAATGGACCTTTCTTTCTAGCTCAAAAGAGTTTGAATTTGTGATGGTCCCCTCTTGTACTTTCCCTTGTACTTGCCCTTGTCCTCTTCTTTGAGAATATTCCTTTTGATGCCTTTTGAATTCTTTTCTTCCTTTGGAAGACTTGGAATATGCTTGGTATTCTTTGAGATAAACAAGTAGTACACTCTCTTTCTCCTCCTTTTTAGATCAAACAACACTTTTTGAATGTTCTTGTTCAACAATACATGAAGAACATGAAGAACACCAAGAACATTCAAAGTTTGACCCAAAGTTGCCCCTTAAGCAAATGAACTCGGAATTTGATTTTTCTTGAAGATCCAAGCTCACATTGACAATCCAACCACAAATATCAAGTTTTCATCTCCAAAAATGTCAACAACAACCTTCCACAATGAGATCTCACCTTCAAGTATCTTCAAACTCAAGATCAACAATGGTGGATGGCTCAAATCACCTTCAATTTAGCTCAAATTCAAACCCTAGACTCCTATAGTGTTAGAGAACACAAATCTAACACTAAAAACACAAAAGAAAAATAAAAATCAAAAACTCAAAATTTGACCTAGGTTCAAAAACGGGCTCAGTATTTTTTTTGGGGGGGATTTTTGATTTTGGCACTTTTTTTTGTTGTGATTTTCAATTTCTAGACTCTAATAGTGTTAGGGAACAAGGATCTAACACTAGAAACACACAAAACAAACAAAAATCAAGTCTCAAAAATTGAAAAACCCTAAAAATGTGAACAACTACTTTTTTCTTCTTTTTCACTTTTTTTTTCTATTTTAAAGATAACAATCCCAAGATTGATTTTGTTGGAACAAAATCAAACCTTGCTCATGATACCAAATGATTGAAGAATGACCTAAAGAGATGAAGACTAAGAGAAACAAGAGAACAAACAAATGCAATAAAGTAAGATAGATAGCTTGACATACGAGATTACAAAAAATAGGAACCAAACCATGTATCAAATAATAAGACCCTTAAGAACCGCAATTACAACACCAAACTCTTACGGTGACCTCTAAGGGAATCAACTCTGCCTTACAACCACCGTTTCTAAGCAAAGATCAATAATGGCTTTTCCAAGCCCTACTCTACTTGGCTTTTCAAAGCCCTACACTACATTCTCAAAGAGAGAAGAAGAAGCCTTTCAAATATCAATAATCAACCAATGAGAAAAACTAAAACACCCTTAATGAGTGTTTACACTCCAAGGCCACCCCACTAATGCTTCGTGGGTCCCTTCTTCTTCAAGCTTCAAAATGTGAAACCTCTTGGAACCCTTTGGTAGGCGTCAACACAAGTCCCAAGAAATCTTCCAAACATGGTTTTGCTCTATTGTAATTTCAAAATGAGTCCTCCATGCATGTCCTTGTACCCTCAGTATGACCAAATCTTGAATCTTCATGTATGGGCCTCGAATAATGTCATCAAAAGCTATGATGGTCCTTTGGCTCGTATCAACTCGTAGCCGTAAAGGCCTGAGAGAACAAATTCAAAAAATTGTACTTCCCATGCATGTAACTATAACAACTAAAGGTTCTGACAAACATGATATTATCTATCGATGAGAATAATTACATATGCAAACACAAACTGATATATACAATACTTGTCCGTTGGGGCCACCACATCTAAAGACAAAATACTACCATAACTTTAGATTAGTCTACAAAGCCTCTAAAAGATACATAGACTTAGTTAGGGTTGGAACAAACCCCTGCCCTACTCTTGACTTACTGTACAATACCAAAATATATGGAACAGACTTGGAAAGCCCCGAATCAACCTGGAGCTCACCAATAGCCCCTGAAAAGCCTGCGCTCCTACTAGTGAGTTGTATGAGCTGAAGTGCCTCTGCCTATAGCATGAAATGCAGGTCCCCCGTGAGGGACGTCAGTACGAAAATATGTACTGAATATGTAAGGAAGAAGGTAACAACACACTTGATACAAAAGCTCAATAGAAATTTGATACAAGTGTATAAGTAGTACTAGTAGACCACCTTTATAATACTTGTGGGACAATGTACATTACATTCTTTTCTTTATTTTACCTTCTTAATTCATAACCTTTGTAATCCATATAATGTAAATAACCAGCTGATCAGTGGTAAATAGATAAATTAGGATCGGCCCATGCTAGGCTTACGCCCCTGAGCTGCCACTTACATATAAAGATTGGGATCGGCCCATGCTAAGCTTATGCCCCTGAGCTGCCACCCATAAATAAAGGTATCGAGATCGGCCCATGCTAGGCAAATGCTAACCCACTATGGTGTGGCAACATTCCTCCTAAAGATGGAAATCCCTTCTTGGAAGATGAGAGTACTCTTAAGGGTAAGGAATGTGTGGTCTTGGAAACTAATTCTCCTTCTACTTTGTGTCACTTTATTCTTGAGAGTACTCATGGTGATGATTGTGAAACTAGTAGTGAGTACACACATGAGGGCACCTTAGTAGAAGTCGACTTGAGTGATACATTTCTCTACTCTCTACTTGCTTTGGATAATATGTACGTTATTGTATAGAGTATGCCGTTTAGTTTGGGTGGAAACCATGGGAAATGGGAGTATTGTCTAGTCCCGTGTCTATGGCCACTCTTCTTATTTGACCCCAGTGCCAAATATAGATTTGATGATGATGGTGCACCCAACTTGTTGCTTGGTTTACATTACAAGCAAAGTATCACTTTTGGTGAACCATAACCAAATCCTTTGTGCATTTTTCCTTAATTATTTAATATTTAGTTCAAAGAATCCTTGGTTATATTCTAAATATGTACAACCTTGGCATGTTAAGGTGATTTTTTGTGCTAACCCTAACCCTCATGCTATGAGGAGTTTGTATTTGTGTGTTCTTTCTTTGGTTTTGCAAGGTTTGGATTCGAGGTCGAATCCTTTTCAAGAAGGGGAGGATGATACGAGTCAAATGGCCACCTTAGCTTTTGATGACAACATTCGAAGTCAGTACGTGGGGCATCAAGCTTTGGTCGCATTGAGGACACAGGATCCTACATGGAGGGGCCGATTTGAGTACACCAAAGAGTAATCCCACGTGTGGAAGATTTCTTGGAGCATTGAAAATTGAGGACTCACGGTTTTGGGCCTTCATTAAGGGCATTTTGTTCACTTAGCCTTGTCCAAGTAACACTCCATGACCACTCCTTTTTCATTAAGGGTATTATGGTCATTTTGTTATGTAATAAGTTAGACTATAAATAGGTTCTATTAGTTCATTTGCTAGTTAGTTTTTGAATGATGAATGTATGAAATACTTGAAAATCCTCTCTCTTGAGAGTAGACCACCTTAGTATAGTCTTAGTTAGGACTTGGAAAAGCCATCCTTAGTATAGGGATTGGAAAAGGCATTATTGAGCTTTTCTTGGAAACGGTGGATCTTGAGGTGAGTTGATTTCCTTGGCGGTCACCGTAAGAGTGTGGTTTTGATTATTACATTCATTAGGTTTAGTGTTGAAATAAACTTGGTTCTTAATCTTGTAATAATCTTGGTCTCACTATCTATCCTTTCATTATTTTGCAAATCCATGTGTTTTTGTGTTTGTCATCTTGTATCCCTTTGTGTTGGTTGTTCTTCTCACGTTAAGTGGACTGTTTTTGTATCAGAGAGAGGGAAAGATATGAAGAAAGGGGATCTTATGTTAGATTCTGAGGGCAAGATGCAATCATGGGCATGATGATCAACCAAGAATCTGAGACATTAGCATTAATTCAATCAAGGTTGGCATTCTGATCTTTAAGGGAGAAAGTGATCCTGAGGTGTAATTAGCTTGGGAATCATCTTGTGAAAAGTTGTTCCAAGTGAATGACTTGACCGAGAAGAAGAAAAGTTGTTATGCCATTGCACACTTTGAAGGATATGCCAATACTTGGCGGGATTACACTAAGAGGTTCGGGAATGTCTTGATTGGTGGCCAACCACCCCTTGGGAAGACTTGGAAAAAGTAATGAGGGAGAGGTATGTACCAGAACACTATAGATATGAGCTTCTTGACAAACTTTACAACTTGAGGCAAGGAAGCAAGAGTGTAATGACCTATTATAACGAGTTCCAACAACTCATCTTGAAACTTGATCATAGAGATGAATAAGTCATGCATGATATCATTCATTTCAAGGTAAGGTTGAACAAAGACATCTCTTCTCAAATGACTCTTATTAAGTTTGAAAATGTTGTTGAAGTCTTACAAACGTCCTTGGAAATTGAAAAAGAGAACAAAGAAAAGTACTAGTCAAGATCTCAAGCACCCAATTCGGGTTGGCTCCATTCCAAAGGTGCAAATCAAGGATCTTAGAGTTTAGGTAAAGGAAAAGAACCATCTACTTTTTGTCAAGCAATCCGAGGTCAAACAAGTTCCAAGATATCCCACAAGAACCGATGGTAACAAACTTTCTACTCTAATTCGAAAGGTCTTAAATGTTTCAAGTGTCAAGGTTGTGGTCATCGGGTACTAAGTGAGTGTACAACTCGTAGAAATATGATCCTAAGGGAAGGTAGGTTCTATTACCTAGGTAAGGAAGTTGAGCTTGAACTCGAGGTTGATGAGGTTGGTTTACAAGATGGAGAGCCTTGTGATGGTGAACTCGAGGTCAATTGTGATGATTGTGAGGAAGAAGACACTTGGCCACAAGATGGAAAGTGTCAAATTCCTAATTATGTAGTAAGGAGGGCTATGGTTTGTAAAGCACTTGAAGATCAGAGCCAAAGAGAGAATTTGTTTCACACTAAGTGCTTGATTAAGGGATGTGTGATACAAGCACAAGGAGCACCAAGAGTACAAGGTATTATCTAAGGGCCAAGGCTTCAGAAATAGCAAGAAATTGAAGACTTTTTGGAGTATTTTAAATCCTTGGTCAAGAGAATGAAGGAGGGGAACTTATACACTCTAGAGGCGCCTCAAGTGAAGGGCATTGAATACATTTTGCACTCCAAAAGTGACACTCAAGAGGCGCCCCAATTCCCTCTCTCATTAATGGCATTTTTGTCCATGGAATGTAATAGTATAAATAAACCATTTTACTTCTTTTTTTATTAGACTTTTGATGACATTGAATATTACTCATATTTTGTAACTTAGTCTTCTAGTTTAGAACCCTAGAATCCGAAACTAGGTCCTTGAACAATTGAAATTGGTTTTTCACTTGTCTTGGATAATTTGGCAAGAAAGTTGTGCTTGAGGATGTGATACGGTTAGGACAGCCACACGGCCTTTCACACGAAGCCAAGCTCGGGAATTACAAAAACTCCAAGCTTTGTTCATGCAAATGGCCGTGTGTGAGTTGGTGATTGAACCAACCAAGGACTTAAACGTTTTTATGTGTGAAGAGGGGTCCTAATGTGTAATAAACTACTCTCCAAGGTTGGCACAAGAAGCAAGGGCGGATGAGTCATTTTACCCCTTTCCTTTTGTAGTATAAATAGAAGATGTGAGAGAGTTATTAGATAGTTTTTGAAATCTGATTTTGTAACCTAAAATATCACAACATTTTCTCTCTCTCTTCCACTCTTGGAGCCGCCTCCAACATCTCACAAGTAGAGGAATACTTGTGTTGTATCTTTGGCTAGAAACAAGGGTTTTGGGGTCTTTGAGTGCCTCTTGGTCCTTGTAAGAACTTGGTGTTTACATTCTCTAGACTTAGGGTCCTCTCTTGATGTTAGGGTTCTTAGTATCTTGAATGTTATATGTCAAGTTATCTATCTTTTCTTTATCTTGTTGTTGTTGTTGTTGTTAATTTTGTTATCTTTAAAGACTAGTGAAGCCGTGTGGGGCTACTTTCGATTCACTAGCATTCTTGTTCATCTATTTGCTCTCTTGTTGTGTGCTGAAAACTGAAAATGGAACTTGTTATTCTTGTGTTGTTGGACTGAAATCCGAACCTACTTGTAGCTCTTGGTGTTGTTGGTTTGATCTTGTATCATTTGGTATCAAAGCAAGACCGGTTGTGTTCCAACATAACCCATCTTGGGCTAGTTCACGGTCTAAACAAGCAATACCAAAGGGAAGTTCTGAAAAATCAGTCCATTAAAGGTTGAAAACCGAGAATGATGTTGGATGTCTAGACCTAGGCGTCATTTTGCTTGTTTAGTGAGTTTCTAGTGTTGGTTTCTTTCTCACCAACACTAAGGTGTCTAGATCCGAAAGTTGAGCTTGAAAACTTGAACATTGAGTAGTGACTTGAAGTGGCCGAAGGTTGTATGTTGTTGATGAGCAAAAGAAAAATCGGTGGTTATGTGTTATGTGCTAAAGAAGTTGATGAAGTTTGTTGAGGTGTTCATCTTTTGAACTTGTTCATCTTGTTGTGTGCTCAAGTTGTAAGACAAGTTATAAAGTTGTTGTGAAAGACTTGCACCCCTCACCCTCTAGTCTTGTCAATCACTTCTCCCTAATTCAAGGAGCCTTGTTTTGTGGGATTGGTCAACCAAACACCACTTTCTTGAGTTTGAAAAGGTTGAAAGACTACAAGATTTTATTTTTTCCCACCAAAACATTTTGCAAACTATAACAAGTTGTGTGAATATTAACACAAAACAAAAAAAAAAAAAAAAAGATAAGAGGAACGGGTGGAACCATTGCATGCTGCCACGTCACTATAAGCTCAACTTAGGGTATTCTTTGGTTGCAAATTGTTGATCCTTGGTTTCCCTTAATTGGTCCTAGAACTAATTAACAAACTAGTACATTCCTACTAGGTTGTCAACTAGTTCCTTGAACCGTTTGTTCGTGTCAACGATTGTTTGAGTGCTTTTATTCGTTTGAATGAGTTGCTGATTTTTGATTCTAGTCCGGCAAGAATTCTTTGAGTCTTCAAACAAGAATCCATTCCGGATAAGAGCTCACTCATACCTTGAAAATTTCACGGTTACTAGCCAATTATACAACACTTGTGGAACACGAACTTGTGGTGAACTAAAGTGGATAATATCTTGACAATGGAAGGAGCTACGTCTCATAATGCGGATACTAATGCCCTTGATTCTATGAGGGTCACTCTTGAGGCCGTTACCCGGACACTTGAAAGGTTGAATTCTGAATTTGGGGCCGTGAGAGGGGACTTGGCAGCCATAAAGGGGGAAGTGTCGACTATTAGTGGGAGATTAGAACAAGTGGAGAGTCAAAGGAACTCTCGTCCTTCTACTCCTCTACACGTATCTACCAATGGTCATGATAGGACCTCCTCCGCAACCATCACCCCCGAAACAGTCCACCAAATGCTAAATGCACCCCAAGCTCCACTAAATACCGCAAGTCAAACTACCTATTTTCCTCCAAACCGAGACTCCACTAGACCACTACATTTCCAAGCCCCTCCAATTCCACAAGAGGGATTTGGACGACAAGTACCTCCACTAAATCCGAACCTTCCATTCCAAGCTCCATTAACCCAAAGACCGCAAATTCCAAATCCTCCGACTCAAAACGGCCAAGGCCGACCAGCCCACTTTGAAGGATACGGTAGAGGGGAGTATGAAGGAGATGGAGCCTTTGATGATGCTTATATGAGGGAGGAGGAGTTAAGAGGGGGTCGAGGAGAACCTAGGAGATACCGGGGGTATGGAGATAGGGGAAACCGACACCAAGAGAGAGACGTAGGCATCAACACCATCAAGTTGAGCCTACCCATCTTTAAGGGTGAAAGTGATCCCGAGGCCTACTTAACTTGGGAATCGGCTTGTGACAAAGTTTTCCAAGTTAATGACATCTCGGACGAAAAGAAGAGTTGCTACGCTATAGCTCACCTCGAGGGCTATGCTAACACTTGGTGGGAGTATGTTAAACGATTTGGTAATGAATTAGTCGATGGGCAGCCACCACCTTGGTTTCGGTTGAGGTATTTGATGAGACAACGATACCTTCCCGAGAGATATCGTCATGAGTTGCTTGCTAGGTTATATGGCTTGCGGCAAGGGGGCAAGAGTGTGATGGCCTATTTTGACGAGTTCCAACAACTCATGTTGAAACTTGATCATCGTGGGGAGCAAATCAGTCATGACATCATCCGGTTCAAGTGTGGGTTGAACAAAGAGATCTCCACTCATTTGACCCTTCATCGGTTTGAAACCATCGACGGTATATTCCAAGCGGCCCTAGAGATTGAAAGGGAACTTAAGGAGAGATCATCCTTCAAGGCAAGGGTACAAGCTCCCTCGGGTTGGCCCAAAAACAAGGACCAACCCGCCCCTACGAAGCTGCCCGAGTCCAAAACAGTCCACTACGAGTCCAAAACAGTCCCTAAATTCCCTCCGAAACCGGAGGCTCACAAATATCCCAACCCAAAGGGATTCCAATGCTTCAAGTGCCAAGGTTGGGGGCATAAGGCCAATGAATGTCCTAACCGGCGCAATGTGATCCTACGAGAAGGGAAAGTGTACTACCTTGGTGAGGAGGTGGTTTCCGAAAGGGGGGAGGATGAGGCCGAGCCTCAAGATGGAGAGGAAGCTGAAAATGGGCCGAATGATGATGAATTAGATGGTAGTAAAGATGCCTATCCACAAGAAGGGGAGTGTGTGGTTCCTAACTTTGTGGTTAGACGTGTCATGATTAGTAAGGCGATAGGTGACCCGAGTCAAAGGGAAAATCTATTCCATACTAAGTGTCTTGTAAAGGGGAGTGTGTGCACCTTGGTGATTGATAGTGGTAGTTGTACGAATGTTGCGAGCCAAGCTATGGTAAATTTCTTGAAGCTGCCAACTACACCACACACTAGTCCTTACAAGCTACAATGGTTGAACGATTGTGGTGAATTAAGGGTCGCAAGGCAATGTGTGATTCGGTTTAAGGTAGGAAACTACCACGATGAAGTGCTTTGTGACGTGATCCCAATGCAAGCATGTCACTTGTTGTTAGGTAGACCATGGCAATATGATAGGTCTACTAAACACGATGGGAGGTCCAACCGGTATACGCTTGAGAAGGATGGCCGAAAGGTCACACTTCACCCTCTTTCACCCTCCCAAGTACATGAGTGGCATCAAAAGATGAGAGAGTTAAAAGGAAAGGGAAAGGAAACCGGGAAAGGAGAAAAGGGGGGGGATGCCGTAGGTGAGGAAGTAGGGCCATCCGAATCTGTCCCAACCACAAAGGAGATGGAAAACGTAGTGATGTTGGCTAGAAGGAAAGAACTCTTCGTGGACCATGATGAAAACAAGCCGATGTTACTGTTGGCCCATTGTTTTAATACTAACCCCACTAATTCTTCCATTTCCCCTTTGATTTCTTGTGCGTTGCAGGAGTATGAAGATGTATTTCCTCAAGAACTTCCGCAAGGATTGCCCCCACTTCGGGGAATTGAGCACCAAATTGATTTGGTGCCGGGTTCACAACTTCCAAACAAACCGGCCTATAGGAGCAATCCCATGGACACTAAGGAGCTTGAGAGGCAAGTTGAGGAGCTTCTCAACAAGGGATACATCAAGGAAAGCATGAGTCCGTGTGCTGTTCCGGTGCTTTTGGTACCAAAGAAGGACGGAACTTGGCGCATGTGCGTCGATTGTAGAGCCATCAACAAAATCACTATAAGGTATCGTCATCCAATTCCTAGACTAGATGATATGTTAGATGAGCTCCACGGATCTTGTTTGTTTTCTAAAGTGGACCTTAGGAGCGGCTATCACCAAATTCGCATGCAACCCGGTGATGAGTGGAAGACCGCATTCAAGACCAAATTCGGTCTATATGAGTGGCTGGTCATGCCCTTCGGCCTTACCAATGCTCCTAGCACATTTATGAGGCTAATGAATCATGTAATGAAGCCTTATATTGGAAAGTTTGTGGTGGTTTACTTTGATGATGTGTTGGTGTATAGTAAATCTATTAATGATCATGTAATGCATTTGAGATGTGTGTTTGATGTGCTCCGAAAGGAGAAGCTGTATGCCAACATGGAGAAGTGTTCTTTTGGTGTTGATAAAGTTATATTCTTGGGTTTTGTCGTGAGCTCACGGGGTGTGGAAGTGGACGATTCCAAGATAGACTCTATCCGAAGTTGGCCGACCCCTAAAACTATTGGAGAAATCCGAAGTTTCCACGGGTTGGCAAGCTTTTATAGGAGGTTTGTCAAAGGATTTAGTTCCATAGCAGCCCCCTTGACCGAGGTAATTAGAAAGGACGGACCCTTTAAATGGGGTGATGAGCAAGCTAGGGCTTTTGAGGCCTTGAAAGCTACGCTCATCTCGGCGCCTTTATTGCAATTGCCCGATTTTGATAAGATGTTTGAAATAGAGTGTGATGCTAGTAAAGTTGGTATCGGGGCTGTTTTGATGCAAGAAGGTAAGCCCGTTGCTTATTTCAGTGAAAAGCTCAAAGGGGCAACTCTTAATTACTCAACTTATGATTTGGAGTTGTACGCCCTTGTTAGAGCTTTGGGAAATTGGCAACATTATTTGTGGCCTAAGGAGTTTGTGATACGAACGGATCATGAGTCGTTGAAACACCTTAAGAGCCAAGACAAGTTGAATAGGCGTCATGCTAAGTGGATTGAGTTCATCGAGACTTTCCCTTATGTAATTCATTACAAAAGGGGAAAGGAAAATGTTGTTGCCGATGCCTTGTCTAGGAAGCATGTGCTTGTTGCTACCTTGTCTTCGAAATTGATGGGCTTTGAGAGCTTGCGGCTGTTGTATCCCTAGGATCCTACCTTTGCTCCTATTTTTAGGGAATGCGAAGAGTGGGGAAGGGACCGTTGGCTCAAGGAGAATAACCATTCCTCCTACTCTCGGTTCGATGGGTATTTGTTCAAAGGGAGGAGGTTGTGTGTTCCTTCTAGTTCTTGGAGGGAATTATTTGTAAGGGAGGCCCATGACGGAGGCCTCATGGGTCACTTTGGGGTAGACAAGACCCTCGGAATCTTAGAGGAGAACTTCTATTGGCCCAAAATGCGCAAAGACGTCACTAAAATTTGTAGTCAATGCGTGGCCTGCCGGAGTGCGAAATCTCGTCTCTTACCCCAAGGATTATACACCCCACTCCCTACTCCCCTTAGGCCTTGGTTGGACATCTCGATGGATTTTGTTTTGGGGCTGCCAAGGACTAGAAAGGGCCGAGATAGCATTTTTGTTATTGTTGATAGATTCTCTAAAATGGCTCATTTTATTCCATGTACTAAAACCGAAGATGCTAGTAGTGTAGCTTCATTATTTGTTGAACATATTGTCAAGCTTCACGGGGTACCGAGGACTATTGTGAGCGATAGGGACTCCAAGTTCCTAAGCCTCTTTTGGAAGTCCATGTGGGGTAGGCTTGGAACGAAGTTACTTTTCTCCACGTCTTGCCACCCACAAATCGATGGCCAAACGGAGGTAGTAAATAGAACCTTAGGGTCTATGCTACGTTCTATGGTTAAAGGTAAACTGACTTCATGGGAAGATCACCTACCCTTAGTGGAATTTGCCTACAACCGGGTAATACATTCGAGCACGGGAATGACTCCCTTTGAATGTGTTTACGGCCTGAATCCCCTTACCCCTTTAGATCTCACTCCTTTGTCTAGTGATCTCATGACCAGCTTAGATGGAAACAAAAGAGCCGAGGCAATGAAGAAAATGCATGAGACGGTGCGGATCAAGCTTGAAAAGAAGAATCAAGAGATTGCCAAAAGGGCAAACAAAGGGAGAAGAAGGCTTGTGCTTGAACCCGGAGATTGGGTGTGGGTGCATCTTCGAAAAGACCGGTTTCCAGCTCATAGGAAGTCCAAATTGCTGCCAAGGGGTGATGGTCCTTTCCAAGTACTTGAGAGGATCAATGACAACGCCTACAAGATTGACCTTCCACCGGATTATCAAGTGCACAACACTTTCAACGTTGGTGATCTCTCCCTCGTGGATGCGGTTGAAGATGACCAAATGCTGAATTTGAGGCCAAATTCCTCTCAAGATGGAGAGGATGATACGGTTAGGACAGCCACACGGCCTTTCACACGAAGCCAAGCTCGGGAATTACAAAAACTCCAAGCTTTGTTCATGCAAATGGCCGTGTGTGAGTTGGTGATTGAACCAACCAAGGACTTAAACGTTTTTATGTGTGAAGAGGGGTCCTAATGTGTAATAAACTACTCTCCAAGGTTGGCACAAGAAGCAAGGGCGGATGAGTCATTTTACCCCTTTCCTTTTGTAGTATAAATAGAAGATGTGAGAGAGTTATTAGATAGTTTTTGAAATCTGATTTTGTAACCTAAAATATCACAACATTTTCTCTCTCTCTTCCACTCTTGGAGCCGCCTCCAACATCTCACAAGTAGAGGAATACTTGTGTTGTATCTTTGGCTAGAAACAAGGGTTTTGGGGTCTTTGAGTGCCTCTTGGTCCTTGTAAGAACTTGGTGTTTACATTCTCTAGACTTAGGGTCCTCTCTTGATGTTAGGGTTCTTAGTATCTTGAATGTTATATGTCAAGTTATCTATCTTTTCTTTATCTTGTTGTTGTTGTTGTTGTTAATTTTGTTATCTTTAAAGACTAGTGAAGCCGTGTGGGGCTACTTTCGATTCACTAGCATTCTTGTTCATCTATTTGCTCTCTTGTTGTGTGCTGAAAACTGAAAATGGAACTTGTTATTCTTGTGTTGTTGGACTGAAATCCGAACCTACTTGTAGCTCTTGGTGTTGTTGGTTTGATCTTGTATCAGGATGTGTGAGTCCTTTGGGTCACCTAAGAGAGTGGTTTGAACTTTCATTTGTGAGGTGTGATTGGAGATTTGATACATCTCCTTTTGTTAATCATCTAGTGGAAGTAAGGGTCACTCTACTATCTTTACATTCATGCAATTCTTCTCTTTCATATCCTTTCTAAGTGTTGTTTTCTCTTTTTATGCTAGCTGATCTTTACACCTTTAGTGTCAATTCCGTGTGTTTGATAGTCTTTAGGCTATCAAGGTGATACAGGACAAACAAGAGAAACACGAAACAACTCCAAAACAGTCCGCAAATCTTAAGGATCCGAGGACCTTTTTGGAGACCACTCTCGGATTCACTACAACAACAAGAATACAAGAATACAAGGGTGTTTTTGACACCAAAATAGTAGCAACACAACAAGAACAAGATAAACAATAGACAAATTTCGGATTGCACATTAACAACACAAACACACGGTTACAACATCAACACTACTACACGATTACAAAGAAACAAAAGGATAGATAGTTAGACAAATTGAAGGTATAATCTTAACAACCTAAAAGCCTATTCCACTTTTGGACCTTTAACATCATACACAACAAATACCTAACTCTTATGTTGGCACAAGAGTGACCTCGATCTCCCAAGCATCCAACGTTTCCAAGCTTGAATCCAACCACGAGTGATTCCACACTCAAGTTGAAAGCCCTAGTTACAAGTTTCGGCCATGGGGGCCATTCTCATAAGAGAGAGTGTTTCAAATGTTACAACTTTCAATATTCAACAAAAACTCCCTAACAAATGACCTAAAAGGCTCCTTATATAGTAATTTACAAATAAGGTGTGAAATGTCCAAAATAACCCCTTAGTCTCAAGTCTTTAAGTAGGTGCCCTTGGAGAGCATTATATGGACGGTTTTGGACCCTTTTTAAGTCCTCATTTGCACTTCACTTTCACACTCCAAGTCTCGGGTTCAATACATCTCACAAACATGCATCCTCGTGGTCGTACCCGTATCATCCTCCCCTTCTTAAAAAGGATTCGACCTCGAATCCATGCCTTGCAAAATCAAGAGAAGACAAACAAGCACACATCCTCATGACATGAGGGTTAGGGTTGTCAAAATACACATATCAATATGCCATGCTGAGGTGGAACAAACTTGAAGTACATCCATGGATCCTTTGTGTTGAACATAAAAAACTTAGTACAAATGGCACAAAGGAAGTGGTCACCACCAACAAAAAGAGATAAGGAAGAACCTTGTCTTCCTTCCTTAGCACCCACAATCAAACATTGCTTGTTGTTTTGACCAAGCATTAAGTGGAGAGTGTCGAGATTTCCACATTCCAATAGGGTGCCGGGATCAAATGGAAAAATTAGCCAAGGACCTAAGCCGAGGCTAGCCCTTTCTTCCCCTACAATGTCACTCCCACATTCACACGCAAAAACATTTTTATACACATGATCTCTATGAACGAAACTAATTGCAATGCTTTTACCACACAGGATGTTCAAAGACTCATGTGCATTATCAAGATCAATTTTATAGACACCATCACTGATACGGGACAAATGGCCTTCTTATCTTTTGATGACATCTTTGGAGGCCAACACATAGAGACTCAAGACTTGGTCACCTCGAGAAAACAAGAACATGCATGGAGGACCCGTTTTGAGCATAACTTAAAGCAATCTCGCGTGTGGAAGATTGCTTGGAGCATTTAAGATTGAGAACTCACGGTTTTGGACCTTAATTAAGGGCATTTTGGACATTACACATGGTGTATTAACACACCATGGCCGCACCTATCATTAAGGGCAAGGTGGTCTTTTTATCTTCTTTTGTAATACACTATAAATAGGTCATTTTAGCTCATTTCTTGGCAGATTTTTGGAGAATGAAGAATTGAAAACATATTCTCTCTCTTTTGAGAGTGTAACACCTTAGTTATAGGACTTGGAAAAGTCATCTTTAGCATAGGGCTTGGAAAAGCCAATATTGATCTTTGTTTGGAAACGGTAGATCTTGAGGCGAGTTCATTCCCTTGGTGGTCACCGTAAGAGTGTGGTGTTGCTATCGTAAGTTCTAAGGGTCCTTAGATTTAATATATCTTTGGGTTCTTGGGTCTTATTGTAGTTTATGTCTCACTATCTATCTCTACAATTTCTTGTAGCCGTGTGTTTGTTATTTCTTAATAATATTGTTATTGTTCTTCATGTTCTTCATTCTCGTGTGGTTAATCTAATGTGTTGTCCGCTGAAAATAGGTGTTAATCACCTCATTACATTGTGTTCTTGTTGTAGATCTTGAATCCGAGAGGGGTCATTCAAAGGGTCCTCGGTTCTCTTGAACTTGTGGACTGTTTTCAGTGTTTGTTTTGTATTTCCGTTGTTTTTCTCGTATCATTTGGTATCAAAGCATGGCTTGATCTTGTTCCTACAAGATCAATCTTGGGCTTTCTTGTTAAAAAAAAAAAAAAAAAAAAAAAAGGAAAACTGAAATTTCCAGAAAAATAGCAATCTGTCCATTTTGTGTTCTTGGCCGAAATTGTGTTATTGTTGTGTCTTGGCCGAGATTTTTACTTGTTTTGTTGTTTCTAGTGTTAGATTTCTTCATCTCTAACACTCTTTAGTCTAAATCTAAGTTTGAGCTTACATTGTTGGTGTTGTATACGTGAACTTGGACTTGGCCGATTTGTTGTTGAACATTGTTGTGGTGGACTGTTTTGGCCTTGTGGCTTTCATCTTGTTGTTGTTACAAGCTTGGCCACGTGATATTGTTGTTAATTGGTGGATTGAGAACCATTTTGTTGAAGGTGTAGTTGTCTTGGCCAAGTGTTGGAGATATTGTTATTGTGGAATTTGGGAGTGGCCGTGTGAAAATTGTTGGTGTTCTTGGAGATTATTGTTGTAGTTCTTGGTGTTGTTGTTGTTGTTCTTGATGTTCATCACCACCTTCATATATTGTTGAAGATAAAGTGAATGTTAAATCTAAAAAGTTGAAGGAAAAGGGTGTATTATTTGTTAGTCTTGAAAGACACTACAACCAACAAAGACCTATCAATCAAGTCTCAACCACTTTCCAACACTTTTCCATGATTTACGGATCCATGTTTTAAGGAGAAGTACAATAAAGTCAAGTCTTGAAAACTTGAAATTGAAAAGGGCTCCAAGACTTGTTTGAATTTCCCTCCTTAAACAAATTCCACCAAAGTCCAAATTGAAAAATTGACCAAGACTTGAAATTGGACAACAAAAGTTGTGTGGGACCGAAACCAATACGTGACTGCCATGTCATCACTGCTACTGTTCACGCAATATTTCCGAGCTCAAAATTTTAGATTCTTAGTTTCATCTTATTGTTTCATTAGTTTCATGTCTTGATTCTAGAATTAATTAACAACTAGTAATCACCTACTTAGTTGTAGATTAATTATTGAATCCGTTTCTTCGTGTCTTCGTTGTTTGTGTGCTTTTCTCATTTTTAACTCGTAGTAACTTCTTTGTTTCAAGTTCGTAAGTGAATTTTATTTTTGTGTCTTGAGTCGATCAAACAAGAATTTATTCCGGCCGCCAAGTAGAATTGACATCCTATTGACTACCGGAGTATAAGCAACTTTCAATATTCGCCGCTCCAATTGTGAGGATCACAAAGGTGAGTGTATACGAGTGTTGGTGAGGAGCTTTACTACTAATCTTGTTTGTTCATTTTGTAGGTTTAAAGGGTGATATAAGGGGAACATGTCTTCGATAGCCGGGGATTATTGTGACTACAACATGGGAGACTATGATTGTAGTGAAGGGTTTTATGGCTACGAAGTTGAGGGAGATTGTGGAGGCTATGAAAATAGCCATGATCGAGACTTGGGCAGATTTGAAAGTTACTGTTTTAAGGGAGAAAATGAGGTGAATGAAGTGCCTAGTGCTTATGGTAACTTTGGAGATGATGTAGGACCTCGTGATGGATCTTATGATGATGTTGGGGCACGTGAGGAGTCTTACACTTCTTACTCCGAACCTAGATTTGGTGTTAGGTATAACCCTTTTGTTTGCAAAGCTTATGAGAGCTATGATGAGGGTACACGTGAGGAGTATGAAGATCCATATTCTCCACCTTGTAGTACTTCTTATCAAAGTCGATATAGTGTGAATGGTTATACTAGCTCTAGTGGAGGTTGTCCAATGAGAAGAAGAGGATATGCATCTCCAAAACTAAGGGGTACTCGTATGCCTTACAATGTAGATCCAAGAAGGAGTGTACACTCCGGAAAGGTGACTATTTGTGGGATACCGGGCTGCCTTATGGTGTTGAGTGATAGGTACTATGGAAACTACATTCTTCCGTCCATGGTTGATTACTTGGGGTTATTGCGAGAGCCTTTACTTGTTCCATACTACTTGGGCGAGTTCAAGGTTACCGAGAGGGTAAAAGTTGTCTTCTCCCAATTTGATTACCATGAGGAGGTGTGGTGTGATGTTTTTTCCTTAACCTACGGTCATATGAGCTTGGGTGCCGATTGGTTTGCACGACATCAAGTTCCTAACGTGCAAAAGTGGCCTAATATTGTAAGAGACCAATGGGGAAATCGCCTCATAACATACTTGCTACCCAAACCGCAAAGAGAATTGTTTACCTACTCCAATCCGATTTATGATGAGAGACAAAAGATTGAGAGGAGTAAGGGAGTGCAAGGTGGCAATCCGAGAGTGGAAAAAGGAGAGGATATGTGGAGCGAAGTGAGGGGATTGCCACCAAACCGTGCTAACATTGGTTGTCCTTCCATTTCTAAGGATATTTGTGTAGGTACCAACATGGCAAGCGAAGGCGAACAATGCCAAAAGGAAGTTGCTGCCCAAGCTTGTGGAGGTCCTTCACCTCACGGCAAGGAAGAGTCTACTCAGGATCTTAAAGGTAAAATAGCTAACTCTTACACTTTAGTGCATGTGAATGACAATTGTGTGGCTAGTAAGCCATTGAGTGTGAGTAGTAGCTTACTTATTTATGAGTCTAATGATTCCGTGCCTCTTGTTGATGATGTACATATTGTGAGTTTGGATACACTAGTTGATCCTATTGATGACGAAATTGACTCTTCTTGTAAGATCAATTTATGTCCACCTAGTGTTGAAGCTTATATGTTGAACGGAAGTACCTCGTCTTGTGTAATTGGTGTTGATCAACTTGTTTGTGAAAATTGTTCCCCACTTGAGTATGTGTGTGATGTGCTTAATAGGACTCAAGTGAGTGAAGTATTTGAAAATGTTGGTCAACAAAGTGGGAGTGAACCCGAGATATCTTCTTGGGGTAATCTTGTGTTTGGCACATCCTTGAAACTTGATATTGATCCATTAGAGTGCGAGGAACTTGCTTATTCCAAATCTGTCCGTGAGGTAGTACACACTCTCTTTAGGTGTAATGTCTTGTTTGAAGATGATTTAAACACTTCTAATGAACCTAGTGGTGAAAATGCCGGTATAGCTTACCTTGGAAGCTATAGCCTATATGCTAACCCACTATGGTGTGACAACATTCCTCCTAAAGAGGGAAATCTCTTCTTGGAAGATGAGAGTACTCTTAAGGGTAAGGAATGTGTAGTTGCGGAAGCTACTTCTTCTTCTACTTTGTGTGATTTCATTGTTGAGAGTACTCATAGTGATTATTGGGAAACTAGTAGTGGGTACACACATGAGAGCACCTTAGTAGAAGTCGATTTGAGTGATACCTTTCTCTACTCTCTATTTGATTTGGATGATATGTATGTTATTATAGAGAGTATGTCATTTAGTTTAGGTGTAGACCACGGGAAAGGGAAGTGTTGTCGAGACCAGTGTCTATGGCCACTTTTCCCATTTGACCCCGGTGCCAAATTTAGAAATGGTGATGTTGGTGCACCAAACTTGTTGCTTGGTCAACATGACAAGCAAAGTGTTACTTTTGATGTATCCTATAACCAAATCCTTTGTACATCTTTTATTGAGTTTTTAATATTCCTTTCAAAGGATTCTTGGTTATATTGCAAATATGTGCAACCTTGGCATGTTGAGATGATTTGTTATGCTAACCCTAACCCTCATGCCATGAGGAATTTGTATTTGTTTGTCCTCTCTTCGGTTTTGCAAGGTTTGGATTCGAGGTCGAATCCTTTTCAAGAAGGGGAGGATGATACGGGACAAATGGCCTTCTTATCTTTTGATGACATCTTTGGAGGCCAACACATAGAGACTCAAGACTTGGTCACCTCGAGAAAACAAGAACATGCATGGAGGACCCGTTTTGAGCATAACTTAAAGCAATCTCGCGTGTGGAAGATTGCTTGGAGCATTTAAGATTGAGAACTCACGGTTTTGGACCTTAATTAAGGGCATTTTGGACATTACACATGGTGTATTAACACACCATGGCCGCACCTATCATTAAGGGCAAGGTGGTCTTTTTATCTTCTTTTGTAATACACTATAAATAGGTCATTTTAGCTCATTTCTTGGCAGATTTTTGGAGAATGAAGAATTGAAAACATATTCTCTCTCTTTTGAGAGTGTAACACCTTAGTTATAGGACTTGGAAAAGTCATCTTTAGCATAGGGCTTGGAAAAGCCAATATTGATCTTTGTTTGGAAACGGTAGATCTTGAGGCGAGTTCATTCCCTTGGTGGTCACCGTAAGAGTGTGGTGTTGCTATCGTAAGTTCTAAGGGTCCTTAGATTTAATATATCTTTGGGTTCTTGGGTCTTATTGTAGTTTATGTCTCACTATCTATCTCTACAATTTCTTGTAGCCGTGTGTTTGTTATTTCTTAATAATATTGTTATTGTTCTTCATGTTCTTCATTCTCGTGTGGTTAATCTAGTGTGTTGTCCGCTGAAAATAGGTGTTAATCACCTCATTACATTGTGTTCTTGTTGTAGATCTTGAATCCGAGAGGGGTCATTCAAAGGGTCCTCGGTTCTCTTGAACTTGTGGACTGTTTTGAGTGTTTGTTTTGTATTTCCGTTGTTTTTCTCGTATCAATCACTAACTTGAGAATTTCTAAGCATACTATTCACATGCCCAAGTAGTGAACTACTTTTAAGAGTAAATTGATCATCATGAACACCAAGAGTACTACCAAGGGTACTCATTTCCAAGACTACACATTCCTTGCCCATAAGAGTACTCTCATCTTCCAAGAAGAGACTTCCATCTTTAGGAGGAATGTTGTCACACCATAGTGGGTTAGCATATAGGCTATAGCTTCCAAGACAAGCCATGCCATCAGCATCACTTGCACCACTAGGTTCATTAGGAGTAAAGAAACTATCTTCAAACAAGACATTGTGCCTAAAGAGTGAATGATCTAACCCGCGGCTAAGGAGTCATTATCAAGTTTCAAAGATATGTCAAGCACATGATTAACCCTATGAGCCAAACAAACATTAGAATCTTTACAACAACATAGGTTCACTCCTTTTTCCTTGGCCAACATCTTTAAATCCTTCACTCACTTGAGATTCATTAATTACATCACATATATCCTCAAGTGGTGGGCAAGTTTTACTCCCAAGTTGGGCAGCAGCTTCCTCCGGGAAGCTCTCAACTCATGGTGCTTGGACAATTGGATTTTGTGGGTAGAGTTTGGGTAGCAATTGGCGTATAATTTCAATGTGTCATTTCATATCTTCAATATTGTCATTGATACGATCACATGTGGCATTGAAATTATGGGCAGCCATTGTACCTAACAAAAAGACACAACAAACAAAGAAAACAAACAAACTTGTTAGATCAAAAATGCCTCACCACACTCTCACTATTGGTTTTACCTCACATTTGGTTTCACAAGTGTTGAAAGCCGGCTTGTACTTTGTGAGTGATTGAGTGTCGAGTCTACTCTTGTCCCAGAATGGATTTTTGTTTACAAATCAAACAAAATCTTATAGGACTTGAGTCAAGAACTAACAACGAATTCAAAAAGATAAAAGTACACAATAAACGTAAACACAAACAAACGGACACAAAACTAACTTACAAGCTAGTAGGAGATTTCTAGGTTGTCAATTAGTGTTCGAACCAACAAACGAACTAAGAGACAATAAAATTAAACTAAGAAATATAAAATTTGAGCCAAAATTGTTGGTGAACAGTAAAAATGTGATGAGGCAGCCATGTATTGGTTGCGGTTTCAACAATTTATATTTCAATTTCAAGTCTTGGTCCCATTGTAATTTGGAATTGGTGGTAATTGGTTAAGGATAAAAAACAAGTCTTGAAATCTTCTTTCAAATTCAAAAAGCAAGACTTGACTTTTCTCCTCAAGACATGGTCCTTAAATCATGGAAGGTTGTTGGAAAAGTGGTTGTTAAAGTCCTTGATTGGTTGGAATTGGTTGTAAAAGTCTTGAGAGGTCTTAAATTTTGGAATTATGTCTTTCAAGACTAACAAAATACACGATCTCTTTCTTCAACTTTCAAGATCAAATATCAACCTTCTTTTTTTTTCAACAATAGATGAAGATGGTAAAGGACACCAAGAACACTCTTTTGAATCTTTAAGTTCTATGGTTCAAGTTGTACCCCAAACATCAACAACACCTTTCAAAGCTTAAAATCCATGACACAATCTCCACAATACACGTTCAAACCTTGAACCAACAACACACCACAGTCCAAAACAGTCCAAACTTTAAATCTGCAACAACAATACCAACAACAATCTGCCAAGGTGAAGTTCGCAACAACAACATCAACAATGATAGCTCAAACTTAGATTTAGACTCCTTCAGTGTTAGTGATGAAGAAACTAACACTAGAAACAACAAAACACTTAAAAGAACTCCTAGATCTAAGTTCAAAATTTCTGTCCAAACACAAAAAAGGGGACAACTTTTCTTCTTTTGGATTTTTCAGTTTGAACACCTTTTTTTTTCACTAACAAGCCCAAGATTGATCTTGTGGGAACAAGATCAAGCCATGCTTTGATACCAAATGATACGGGAAAAACAAGAGCAACACGAAACAACTCCAAAACAGTCCGCAAATCTTAAGGATCCGAGGACCTTTTTGGAGACCACTCTCGGATTCACTACAACAACAAGAATACAAGAATACAAGGGTATTTTTGACACCAAAACAGTAGCAACACAACAAGAACAAGATGAACAATAGACAAATTTCGGATTGCACATTAACAACATAAACACACGGTTACAACATCAACACTACTACATGATTACAAAGAAACAAAAGGATAGATAGTTAGACAAATTAAAGGTATAATTTACAACCCAAAAGCCTATTCCACTCTTGGACCTTTAACATCATACACAACAAATACCTAACTCTTACGTTGGCAAAAGAGTGACCTCGATCTCCCAAGCATCCAACGTTTCCAAGCTTGAATCCAACCACGAGTGATTCCACACTCAAGTTGAAAGCCCTAGTTACAAGTTTCAGCCATGGGGGCCATTATCACAAGAGAGAGTGTTTCAAATGTTACAACTTTCAATATTCAACAAAAACTCCCTAACAAATGACCTAAAAGGTTCCTTATATATTAGTTTACAAACAAGGTGTGAAATGTCCAAAATGACCCCTTAGTCTCAAGTCTTCAAGTGGGTGCCCTTGGAGAGCATTATATGGAAGGTTTTGGACCCTTTTTAAGTCCTCATTTGCACTTCACTTTCACACTCCAAGTCTCGGGTTTAATACATTTCACAAACATGCATCCTCATAGTCGTAGCCGTATCACAAGGGGTGTGTACTATGGTGATTGATGGTGGAAGTTGCACAAATGTTGCTAGTTCTACAATGGCGGATTTCTTGAAACTCCCAACCACCCCTCATGCTAATCCCTACAAACTACAATTGCTCAATGAATGTGGTGAGTTAATAGTGACACGATAATGCATGATCAAGTTCACTGTAGGAAACAACCAAGATGAGATTTTTTGTGATGTCATTCCAATGCAAACGTTCCATTTGTTACTTGGTAGACTGATACAAGCATGAGAAGCACCAAGAGAACAAGACCTTTCACAAGGAGTTAAGCCAAAGAGTTACATGGTCTTCAAGCAATATTTATGAAGTTGGAAGCTTGTGATTGTGTCATGAGTTCACCTATTGGAGTGTATATGCTAAAGTGTGAAGAGGAGCTTTGAAATACACTCCAAAGCCACCTCTATTTGGGGATTCATTAAGGGCATTCTCGTCTTTTAATGACTTCCTTTTACACTTGAAAGGAGCACCCTTCATTAAGGGTATTTTTGTCATTGTTTGTAATAGTATAAATAGACACCTTAGCTCATATTTTCCTTAGTTTTGAGATAATGAATTGAGTGACTTTTTAGATTGTAATCTTAGTGTTAGATTGTAGTATTATCCTTCTCCTTAAGAGAGGAAAACCAAAATTGGAACCCTTGAATGCATTTGAATTGGTTTTTCACTTGTATTGGGTTATTTGTCAAGAAAGGTGAAAGCCTAAAGAATACCTGATATGGGACAAACAAGAGGAACACGAAACAGCCATAAAATAGTCCAATACACCCTCCAAAATAGTCCACAAATCACAAGAAATCGTGAACCAAATGGAGACCTCACTCGGATTCGACAAATATAACAAGAATATAAGAAACAAAGGTGTATTTGACACCCAAAACAGCCACAAAACACAACAAAAACGTGATGAACAATATGACAACAAAAACAACCAGATTTGGATTCCGCAATAATAAGATACAAAAGGATAGTAACTTGACATACAATATTCACAAATCTAAGAACCCTAACAATGAGAAAGGACCCTAAGACAAATAAATAGCAACATCAAGTTCTTACTTAGACCAAGAGGGACTCATGAACCTCAAGACCTAAGTTTCCAAGCAAACAAACAACAAAAGTGATTCCACCCTCTTGTTGCTACCTAGTTCCATGTTTCAGATTTGACTCAAGGAAAGAGGATTTATTCTTTTTATGTTGTACAATATTCATATTCATCAAAAAGTCCCCTAACAAATGACCTAAAAGGTTCCTTATATAGTAGTTTGCAAACAAGGTGTGAAATGTTCAAAATGACCCCTTAGTCTCAAGTCTTCAAGTGTGATACGGGACAAATGGCCTTCTTATCTTTTGATGACATTTTTGGAGGCCAACACATAGAGACTCAAGACTTGGTCACCTCGAGAAAACAAGAACATGCATGGAGGACCCGTTTTGAGCATAACTTAAAGCAATCTCGCGTGTGGAAGATTGCTTGGAGAATTTAAGGTTGAGGACTCACGGTTTTGGACCTTAATTAAGGGTATTTTGGACATTACACATGGTGTATTTACACACCATGGCCGCCCCTCTCATTAAGGGCAAAGTGGTCTTGTTATCTTCATTTGTAATATATTATAAATAGGCCCCCTTAGTCTTATTTTCACGAGATTTTGAAGGATGAAGAATTGAAAGACATAACTTCTCTCTTTTGAGAGTGTAACACCCTTAGTTGTAGGACTTGGAAAAGTCATCCTTAGCATAGGGCTTGGAAAAGCCAATATTGATCTTTGCTTGGAAACGGTAGATCTTGAGGCGAGTTCATTCCCTTGGTGGTCACCGTAAGAGTGTGGTTTTGATTGTTACATTCATTAGGGGTTAGTGTTGAAATACACTTGGTTCTTAATCTTGTAATAATCTTGGTCTCACTATCTATCTTTATTTTTCTTGCAAATCATGTATGTGTTGTGTAGTGGACTGTTTTGGGGTCTTCGTTGAATCCGAAACTTGTATTATTGTTGTTCATCTTGTTCATCACGTTTTGTAACTGTTTTGGTGTTAAAATATACTCTTGTATCTTGTATTCTTGTTGTTGGTAGCGAATCCGAGTGAGGTCTCCATCTTGGTCCTCGAATCCTTAAGATTAGTGGACTGATTTGGTGTTTGTTTCGTGCTTCCCTTGTCAATCCCGTATCATTTGGTATCAAAGCATGGCTTGATATTGTTCCTACAAGATCAATCTTGGGCTTGCTTGTTAGAAAATTCAAAAAAAAAAAAAAGGGAAAGTGTTAAAAACTGAAAAAAAAAATCAAAAAGAAGCAAATCTGTCCATTTTGTGTTCTTGGCCAAAATTGTGTTATTGTTGTGTCTTGGCCGAGATTTTTACTTGTTTTGTTGTTTCTAGTGTTAGTTTTCTTCATCTCTAACACTCTTTAGTCTAAATCTAAGTTTGAGCTTACATTGTTGGTGTTGTATACGTGAACTTGGACTTGGCCGATTTGTTGTTGAACATTGTTGTGGTGGACTGTTTTGGCCTTGTGGCTTTCATCTTGTTGTTGTTATAAGCTTGGCCACGTGATATTGTTATTAATTGGTGGATTGAGAACCATTTTGTTGAAGGTGTAGTTGTCTTGGCCAAGTGTTGGAGATATTGTTATTGTGGAATTTGGGAGTAGCCGTGTGAAAATTGTTGGTGTTCTTGGAGATTATTGTTGTAGTTCTTGGTGTTGTTGTTGTTGTTCTTGATGTTCATCACCACCTTCATATATTGTTGAAGATAAAGTGAATGTTAAATCTAAAAAGTTGAAGGAAAAGGGTGTATTATTTGTTAGTCTTGAAAGACACTACAACCAACAAAGACCTATCAATCAAGTCTCAACCACTTTCCAACACTTTTCCATGATTTAAGGATCCATGTTTTAAGGAGAAGTACAATAAAGTCAAGTCTTGAAAACTTGAAATTGAAAAGGGCTCCAAGACTTGTTTGAATTTCCCTCCTTAAACAAATTCCACCAAAGTGCAAATTGAAAAATTGACCAAGACTTGAAATTGGACAACAAAAGTTGTGTGGGACCGAAACCAATACGTGACTGCCATGTCATCACTGCTACTGTTCACGCAATATTTCCGAGCTCAAAATTTTAGATTCTTAGTTTCATCTTATTGTTTCATTAGTTTCATGTCTTGATTCTAGAATTAATTAACAACTAGTAATCACCTACTTAGTTGTAGATTAATTATTGAATCCGTGTCTTCGTTGTTTGTGTGCTTTTCTCATTTTTAACTCGTAGTAACTTCTTTGTTTCAAGTTCGTAAGTGAATTTTATTTTTGTGTGTTGAGTCGATCAAGCAAGAATCTATTCCGGCCACCAAGTAGAATTGACATCCTATTGACTACCGGAGTATAAACAACCTTTCAATATTTGCCGCTCCAATTGTGAGAATCACAAAGGTGAGTGAATACGAGTGTTAGTGAGAAGTTTTTACTACTAATCTTGTTTGTTCATTTTGTAGGTTTAAAAGGTGATATAAGGGGAATATGTCTTCGATAGCCGGGGATTATTGTGACTACAACATGGGAGACTATGATTGTAGTGAAGGGTTTTATGGCTACGAAGTTGAGGGAGATTGCAGAGGCTATGAAAATAGCCATGATCGAGACTTGGGCAGATTTGAAAGTTACTGTTTTAAGGGAGAAAATGAGGTGAATGAAGTGCCTAGTGCTTATGGTAACTTTGGAGATGATGTAGGACCTCGTGATGGATCTTATGATGATGTTGGGGCATGTGAGGAGTCTTACACTTCTTACTCCGAACCTAGATTTGGTGTTAGGTATAACCGTTTTGTTTGCAAAGCTTATGAGAGCTATGATGAGGGTACACGTGAGGAGTATGAAGATCCATATTCTCCACCTTGTAGTACTTCTTATCAAAGTCGATATAGTGTGAATGGTTATACTAGCTCTAGTGGAGGTTGTCCAATGAGAAGAAGAGGGTATGCATCTCCAAAACTAAGGGGTACTCGTATGCCTTACAATGTAGATCCAAGAAGGAGTGTACACTCCGGAAAGGTGACCATGTGTGGGATACCGGGCTGCCTCATTGAGCTAAATGATAGGTACCATAGAAACTACATCGTTCCATCCATGGTTGACTACTTGGGGTTGTTTCGTGAGCCTTTACTTGTTCCATACTTCTTGGACGGGTTTAAGGTTACCGAGAGGGTCAAGGTTGTCTTCTCCCAATTTGAATACCATGAGGAGGTGTGGTGCGATATTCTTTCATTGACATACGGTCATGTATGCTTAGGTGCCAATTGGTTTGCACAACATAGAGTTCCAAACGTGCAGAATTGGCCAAATATTATAAGAGACCAGTGGGAGAATCGCCTCATGACTTACTTGCTGCCTAAGCCACGAAGAGAAATGCCTACCTACTCCAATCCGGATTATTATGAGAGACAAAAGATTGAGAGGAGTAAGGGAGTGCAGGGTGGCAATCCGAGAGTGGAAAAAGGAGAGGTTGTGTGGAGCAAAGTAAGAGGATTACCACCATACTATGCTAACATTGGTTGTCCTTCTATTTCTAAGGACATTTGTGTAGGTACCAACATGGCAAGCGAAGAAGAACAATGCCAAAAGGAAGTTGCTGCCCAAACTTTTGGAGGACCTTCACACCATGACAAAGAAGAATCTACTCAAGGACTTCAAGGTAAAATGGCAAACTCTTACACTTTTGTACATGTGAATGATAATTGTGTGGCTAGTAGCCCATTGAGTGTGAGTTGTAGCTTGCCTATATGTGAGTGTATTGTTTCTTTGCCACTTGATGATGATGTACATGTTGTGAGTGTGGATACACTAGTTGATCCTATTGATGACCGAATAGACTCTTCTTGTAAGATCGATTTATGTCCACCTAGTGTTGAAACCATTATGTTGAATGAAAGTACGTTATCTTCTGAAATTTGTGTTGATCAACTTATGTGTGAAAATTACCCACCACTTGAGGATGTGTATGATGTAATTATTGAACCTCAAGTATGTGATGATGTTGAAAATGTTGATCAAAGTGAGAATGAACCCGAGAGCTCTTCTTGGGGTAATGTTGTGTTTGAAACATCCTTGAAACTTGATGTTGATCATTTAGAGAGTGAGGAACTTGCTTGTTCCAAATCTGTCCGTGAGGTAGATCACACTCTTTTTATGTATAATGTCTTGTTTGAAGATGATTTAAACACTCCTAATGAACCTAGTGGTGAAAATGATGGTATAGTTTGCCTTGGAAGCTATAGCCTATATGCTAACCCACTATGGTGTGACAACATTCCTCCTAGAGAGGGAAATCTCTTCTTGGAAGATGAGAGAACTCTTAAGGGTAAGGAATGTGTAGTTGCGGAAGCTACTTCTTCTTCTACTTTGTGTGATTTCATTATTGAGAGTACTCATGGTGATTATTGGGAAACTAATAGTGAGTACACACATGAGAGCACCTTAGTAGAAGCCGATTTGAGTGATACCTTTCTCTACTCTCTATTTGCTTTGGATGATATGTATGTTATTGTAGAAAGTATGTCATTTAGTTTGGGTGTAGACCACGGGAAAGGGAAGTGTTGTCGAGACCCGTGTCTATGGCCACTTTTCCCATTTGACCCCGGTGCCAAATTTAGAAATGGTGATGCTGGTGCACCAAACTTGCTGCTTGGTCTACATGACAAACAAAGTGGCACTCTTGATGTATCCTATAACCAAATCCTTTGTACATCTTTTATTGAGTTTTTAATATTCTTTTCAAAGGATTCTTGGTTATATTGCAAATATGTGCAACCTTGGCATGTTGAGATGATTTGTTATGCTAACCCTAACCCTCATGCCATGAGGAGTTTGCATTTGTTGGTCCTCTTTTCGGTTTTGCAAGGTTTGGATTCGAGGTCGAATCCCTTTCAAGAAGGGGAGGATGATACGGGACAAATGGCCTTCTTATCTTTTGATGACATTTTTGGAGGCCAACACATAGAGACTCAAGACTTGGTCACCTCGAGGAAACAAGAACATGCATGGAGGACCCGTTTTGAGCATAACTTAAAGCAATCTCGCGTGTGGAAGATTGCTTGGAGAATTTAAGGTTGAGGACTCACGGTTTTGGACCTTAATTAAGGGTATTTTGGACATTACACATGGTGTATTTACACACCATGGCCGCCCCTCTCATTAAGGGCAAAGTGGTCTTGTTATCTTCATTTGTAATATATTATAAATAGGCCCCCTTAGTCTTATTTTCACGAGATTTTGAAGGATGAAGAATTGAAAGACATAACTTCTCTCTTTTGAGAGTGTAACACCCTTAGTTGTAGGACTTGGAAAAGTCATCCTTAGCATAGGGCTTGGAAAAGCCAATATTGATCTTTGCTTGGAAACGGTAGATCTTGAGGCGAGTTCATTCCCTTGGTGGTCACCGTAAGAGTGTGGTTTTGATTGTTACATTCATTAGGGGTTAGTGTTGAAATACACTTGGTTCTTAATCTTGTAATAATCTTGGTCTCACTATCTATCTTTATTTTTCTTGCAAATCGTGTATGTGTTGTGTAGTGGACTGTTTTGGGGTCTTCGTTGAATCCGAAACTTGTATTATTGTTGTTCATCTTGTTCATCACGTTTTGTAACTGTTTTGGTGTTAAAATATACTCTTGTATCTTGTATTCTTGTTGTTGGTAGCGAATCCGAGTGAGGTCTCCATCTTGGTCCTCGAATCCTTAAGATTAGTGGACTGATTTGGTGTTTGTTTCGTGCTTCCCTTGTCAATCCCGTATCAAAGTGGGTGCCCTTGGAGAGCATTATATGGACGTTTTTGGACCCTTTTTAAGTCCTTATTTGCACTTTACTTTCAAACTTCAAGTCTTGGGTTCAATACATCTCACAAACATGCATCCTCGTGGTCGTACCCGTATCACTACCAAACACACGAAATTGGCTACTAAGATTCAAATTCCAGCAACCAAACAAAAGAGAAAACAACACATAGAATGGAGATGAAGAAGAAGATTACTTGAAATTTAAAGATAGATAGAAAGACCCTTACTTTCACTATATGATTAGCACTAGAAGATGTATCCAATCTTCAAAAACACCTCACAAATGAAAGTTCAAACCTTCCTCTTAGGTGACCCAAAGGACTCACACTTCCTCAAGCACACCTTTCTTGCCAAATCATCCAAGACAAGTGAAAACCTGATACAAAATCAAACCAACAACAACAAGAACATCAAGTAGACTCGGATTTCAGTCCAACAACACCAAGAACAACAAGTTTAACATTCAGTTTTTCAGCCCAACAACACAAGAACAACAAGATAGATAACAATGCTAGTGAATCGAAAAGAGCCCCACACGGCTTCACTAGACTTTAAGATAACAAAATCATCAACAACAACAAGATAAAGAAAGATAGATAACTTGACATATAACATTCAAGAAACTAAGAACCCTAACATCAAGAGAGGACCCTAAGTCTAAGGAATATAAACACCAAGTTCTTACGAGGACCAAGAGGCACTCAAAGACCTCAAAACCCTTGTTTCTAGCCAAAGAGACAACACAAGTATCCCTCTACTTGTAAGGAAATAGTGGCGGCTTCCAAGAGTGGAAGAGAGAGAGAAATGTTTAGTATTTTAGGTTACAAATTTCAGCATTCAAAAAGTGCGGACTAACTCTCTAACATGTCCTATTTATACTACAAACAAAAAGGGGTAAAATGACCCATCCGCCCTTGCTTCTTGTGCCATCCTTGAAGAGTAGCTTATTACACATTAAGACCTCTCTTCACACATAAAAACGTTTAGGTCCTTGGTTGGTTCAATCACCAACTCACACATGGCCACTTGCATGAACAAAGCTTGGAGTTTTTGTAATTCCCGAGCTTGGCTTCGTGTGAAAGGCCGTGTACCTGTGGAGGCTGCCCCAACCGTATCATCCTCTCCATCTTGAGAGGAATTTGACCTCAAATTCAGCACTTGGTCATCTTCAACCGCATCCACGAGGGAGAGATCACCAACGTTGAAAGTGTTGTGCACTTGATATTCCGGTGGAAGGTCAATCTTGTAGGCGTTGTCATTGATTCTCTCAAGTACTTGGAAAGGACCATCACCCCTTGGCAGCAATTTGGACTTCCTTTGAGCTGGAAACCGATCCTTCCGAAGATGCACCCACACCCAATCTCCGGGTTCAAGCACAAGCCTTCTTCTCCCTTTGTTTACCCTTTTTGCAACCTCTTGGTTCCTCTTTTCAAGTTTGATCCGCACCGTCTCATGCATTTTCTTCATTGCCTCGGCTCTTTTATTTCCATCTAAGCTGGTCATGAGATCACTAGACAAAGGAGTGAGATCTAAAGGGGTGAGGGGATTTAGGCCGTAAACACATTCAAAGGGAGTCATTCCCGTGCTCGAATGTATTACCCGGTTGTATGCAAACTCCACCAAGGGTAGGTGATCTTCCCATGAAGTCAGTTTACCTTTAACCATAGAACGTAGCATAGACCCTAAGGTTCTATTTACTACTTCCGTTTGGCCATCGGTTTATGGGTGGCATGACGTGGAGAAAAGTAACTTCGTTCCAAGCCTACCCCACATGGACTTCCAAAAGAGACTTAGGAACTTGGAGTCCCTATCGCTCACAATAGTCCTCGGTACCCCGTGAAGCTTTACAACATGTTCAACAAATAATGAAGCTACACTACGAGCATCCTCGGTTTTAGCACATGGAATAAAATGAGCCATTTTAGAGAATCTATCAACAATAACAAAAATGCTATCTCGGCCCTTTCTAGTCCTTGGCAGCCCCAAAACAAAATCCATCAAAATGTCCAACCAAGGTCTAAGGGGAGTAGGGAGTGGGGTGTATAATCCTTGAGGTAGGAGACGAGATTTCGCACTCCGGCAGGCCACGCATTGACTACAAATTTTAGTGACGTCTTTGCGCATTTTGGGCCAATAGAAGTTCTCCTCTAAGATTCCGAGGGTCTTGTCTACCCCAAAGTTCCCCATGAGGCCTCCGTCATGGGCCTCCCTCACAAATAATTCCCTCCAAGAACTAGAAGGAACACACAACCTCCTCCCTTTGAACAAGTACCCATCGAACCGAGAGTAGGAGGAATGGTCATTCTCCTTAAGCCAACGGTCCCTTCCCCACTCTTCGCATTCCCTAAAAATAGGAGCAAAGGTAGGATCCTCGGGATACAACAACCGCAAGCTCTCAAAACCCATCAATTTCGACGACAAGGTAGCAACAAGCACATGCTTCCTAGACAAGGCATCGGCAACAACATTTTCCTTTCCCCTTTTGTAATGAATTACATAAGGGAAAGTCTCGATGAACTCAATCCACTTAGCATGACGCCTATTCAACTTGTCTTGACTCTTAAGGTGTTTCAACGACTCATGATCCGTTCGTATCACAAACTCCTTAGGCCACAAATAATGTTGCCAATTTCCCAAAGCTCTAACAAGGGCGTACAACTCCAAATCATAAGTTGAGTAATTAAGAGTTGCCCCTTTGAGCTTTTCACTGAAATAAGCAACGGGCTTACCTTCTTGCATCAAAACAGCCCCGATGCCAACCTTACTAGCATCACACTCTACTTCAAACATCTTATCAAAATCGGGCAATTGCAATAAAGGCGCCGAGATGAGCGTAGCTTTCAAGGCCTCAAAAGCCCTAGCTTGCTCATCACCCCATTTAAAGGGTCCGTCCTTTCTAATTACCTCGGTTAAGGGGGCTGCTATGGAACTAAACCCCTTGACAAACCTCCTATAAAAGCTTGCCAACCCGTGGAAACTTCGGATTTCTCCAATAGTTTTAGGGGTCGGCCAACTTCGAATAGAGTCTATCTTGGAATCGTCCACTTCCACACCCCTTGAGCTCACGACAAAACCCAAGAATATAATCTTATCAACACCAAAAGAACACTTCTCCATGTTGGCATACAGCTTCTCCTTTCGGAGCACATCAAACACACATCTCAAATGCATTACATGATCATCAATAGATTTACTATACACCAACACATCATCAAAGTAAACCACCACAAATTTTCCAATATAAGGCTTCATTACATGATTCATTAGCCTCATAAAGGTGCTAGGAGCATTGGTAAGGCCGAAGGGCATGACCAGCCACTCATATAGACCAAATTTGGTCTTGAATGCGGTCTTCCACTCATCACCGGGTTGCATGCGAATTTGGTGATAGCCACTCCTAAGGTCCACCTTAGAAAACAAACAAGATCCGTGGAGCTCATCTAACATATCATCTAGTCTAGGGATTGGATGACGATACCTTATAGTGATTTTATTGATGGCTCTACAATCGACGCACATGCGCCAAGTTCCGTCCTTCTTTGGTACCAAAAGCACCGGAACAGCACATAGACTCATGCTTTCCTTGATGTATCCCTTGTTGAGAAGCTCCCCAACTTGTCTTTCAAGCTCCTTAGTGTCCATGGGATTGCTCCTATAGGCCGGTTTGTTTGGAAGTTGTGAACCCGGCACCAAATCAATTTGGTGCTCAATTCCCCGAAGTGGGGGTAATCCTTGCGGAAGTTCTTGAGGAAATACGTCTTCATACTCCTGCAACACACAAGAAATCAAAGGGGAAATGGTAGAATTAGTGGGGTTAGTATTAAAACAATGGGCCAAAAGTAACATCGGCTTGTTTTCATCATGGTCCACGAAGAGTTCTTTCCTCCTAGCCAACATCACTACGTTTTCCATCTCTCTTGTCGTTGGGACAGCCTCAGATGTCCCTACTTCCTCACCTACGGCACCCCCCCTTTATCTCCCTTTCCGGATTCTCCCCCCTTTCCCTTCAACTCCCTCATCTTTTGATGCCACTCATTTACTTGGGAGGGTGAGAGAGGATGAAGTGTGACCTTTCGGCCATTCTTCTCAAGCGTATACCGGTTGGACCTCCCATCGTGTTTAGTAGACCTATCATATTGCCATGGTCTACCTAACAACAAGTGACATGCTTGCATTGGGATCACGTCACAAAGTACCTCATCGTGGTAGTTTCCCACCTTAAACCGGATCACACATTGCCTCATGACCCTTAATTCACCACAATCATTCAACCATTGTAGCTTGTAAGGACTAGTGTGTGGTGTAGTGGGTAGCTTCAAGAAATTTACCATAGCATTGCTCGCAACATTTGTACAACTACCACTATCAATTACCAAGGTGCACACATTCTCCTTTACAAGACACTTAGTATGGAATAGATTTTCCCTTTGACTCGGGTCATCTATCGCCTTACTAATCATGACACGTCTAACCACAAAGTTTGGAACCACACACTCCCCCTCTTGTGGATAGACATCTTCACTACCATCTACTTCATCAACATTCGGCCCATTTTCAGCTCCCTCTCCATCTTGAGGCTCGGCCTCATCCTCCCCCCTTTCGGAAACCACCTCCTCACCAAGGTAGTACACCTTTCCTTCTCGTAGGATCACATTGCGCCGGTTCGGACATTCGTTGGCCTTATGCCCCCAACCTTGGCACTTGAAGCATTGGAACCCCTTTGGGTTGGGATATTTGTGAGCCTCCGTGATACAAGATCGGCAAGGGAAGCACGAAACAACTCCAAAACAGTCCACTAATCTTAAAGATTTGAGGACCAAGATGGAGACCACTCTCGGATTCGCTACCAAAACAAGAATACAAGATACAAGGGTGTATTTCAACACCAAAACAGCTACAAAACGTGATGAACAAGATGTACAACAACAATACAAGTTTCGGATCCAACGAAGGCCCAAAACAGTCCACTACAACAACACATACACGATTGCAAGAAAAATAAAGATAGATAGTGAGACCAAGATTATTACAAGATTAAGAACTAAAGAGTATATTAAACTCAAAAACCCCTAATGAATGTAACAATCAAAACCACACTCTTACGGTGACCACCAAGGGAACGAACTCGCCTCAAGATCTACCGTTTCCAAGCAAAGAACAATGTTAGCTTTTCCAAGCCCTATACTAGAATTACACTAAGTTGGTCTTCTCTCAAGAGAGAGGATGTTAAGAGTCTCAAAATCTCATTTTTTCATCCACTAAAAACTAAGTGAAAATAAGACTAAGGGGCCTATTTATAGTACATTGCAAATGAAGATAACAAGACCACTTTGCCCTTAATGAGAGGGGCGGCCATGGTGTGTAAATACACCATGTGTAATGTCCAAAATACCCTTAATTAAGGTCCAAAACCGTGAGTCCTCAACCTTAAATTCTCCAAGCAATCTTCCACACGCGAGATTGCTTTAAGTTATGCTCAAAACGGGTCCTCCATGCATGTTCTTGTTTTCTCGAGGTGACCAAGTCTTGAGTCTCTATGTGTTGGCCTCCAAAAATGTCATCAAAAGATAAGATGGCCATTTGTCCCGTATCATCCTCCCCTTCTTGAAAAGGATTCGACCTCGAATCCAAACCTTGCAAAACCGAAAAGAGGACCAACAAATGCAAACTCCTCATGGCATGAGGGTTAGGGTTAGCATAACAAATCAGCTCAACATGCCAAGGTTGCACATATTTGCAATATAACCAAGAATCCTTTGAAAGGAATATTAAAAACTCAATAAAAGATGTACAAAGGATTTGGTTATAGGATACATCAAGAGTGCCACTTTGCTTGTCATGTAGACCAAGCAGCAAGTTTGGTGCACCAACATCACCATTTCTAAATTTGGCACCGGGGTCAAATGGGAAACGTGGCCATAGACATGGGTCTCGACAACACTTCCCTTTCCCGAGATCTACACCTAAACTAAATGACATACTCTCTACAATAACATACATATCATCCAAATCAAATAGAGAGTAGAGAAAGGTATCACTCAAATCGACTTCTACTAAGATGCTCTCATGTGTGTACTCACTACTAGTTTCCCAATAATCACCATGAGTACTCTCAACAATGAAATCACACAAAGTAGAAGAAGAAGTAGCTTCCGCAACTACACATTCCTTACCCTTAAGAGTACTCTCATCTTCCAAGAAGAGATTTCCCTCTTTAGGAGGAATGTTGTCACACCATAGTGGGTTAGCATATAGGCTATAGCTTCCAAGGCAAGCTATCCCGTCATTTTCACCACTAGGTTCATTAGGAGTGTTTAAATCATCTTCAAACAAGACATTATACCTAAAAAGAGTGTGATCTACCTCACGGACAGATTTGGAACAAGAAAGTTCCTCACTCTCTAAATGATCAATATCAAGTTTCAAGGATGTTTCAGACACAATATTACCCCAAGAAGAGCTCTCGGGTTCATTCTCACTTTGTTGACCAACATTTTCAAATATTTCACTCACTTGAGTCCTATTAAGCACATCACACACATACTCAAGCGGTGGGTAATTTTCACACATAAGTTGATCAACACAAATTTCAGAAGATAACGTACTTTCATTCAACATAATGGTTTCAACACTAGGTGGACATAAATCGATCTTACAAGAAGAGTCTATTCGGTCATCAATAGGATCAACTAGTGTATCCACACTCACAACATGTACATCATCATCAAGTGGCAAAGAAACAATACACTCACATATAGGCAAGCTACAACTCACACTCAATGGGCTACTAGCCGCACAATTATCATTCACATGTACAAAAGTGTAAGAGTTTGCCATTTTACCTTGAAGTCCTTGAGTAGATTCTTCTTTGTCATGGTGTGAAGGTCCTCCAAAGGTTTGGGCAGCAACTTCCCTTTGGCATTGTTCTTCTTCGCTTGCCATGTTGGTACCTACACAAATGTCCTTAGAAATAGAAGGACAACCAATGTTAGTATAGTTTGGTGGTAATCCCCTCACTTCGCTCAACACAACCCCTCCTTTTTCCACTCTCGGATTACCACCTTTCACTCCCTTACTCCTCTCAATCTTTTGTCTCTCATAATAAGTTGAATTGGAGTAGGTAGGAACTTCTTTTTGCGGCCCGGGCAGAATGTACGTCTCAAGGCAATTTCCCCATCGGTCTCTTATAATATTAGGCCAATTTTGCATATTTGGAACTTTATGTTGTGCAAACCAATCGGCGCCCAAGCTCACATAACCATAGGTTATGGGAAAAACATCACACCACACCTCCTCATGGTAATTAAATTGGGAGAAGACAACCTTTACCCTCTCGGTAACCTTAAACCCGTCCAAGAAGTATGGAACAAGTAAAGGCTCGCAAAATAACCCCAAGTAATCAACCATGGATGGAACAATGTAGTTTCTATAGTACCTATCATTTAACACAACGAGGCAGCCCGGTATCCCACAAATGGTCACCTTTCCGGAGTGTACACTCCTTCTCGGATCAACATTGTAAAGCACATGAGTACCCCTCGGTTTTGGAGATGCATACTCTCTTCTTCTCATTGGAAAACCTCCACTAGAGCTAGTATAACCATTCACACTATATCGACCTTGATAAGAAGTACTACAAGGTGGAGAATATGAATCTTCACACTCCTCACGTGTACTCTCATCATAGCTCTCATAAGGTTTGCGAACGAAAGGGTTATACCTAACACCAAATCTAGGTTCGGAGTGGGGAGTGCGAGACTCCTCACATGTCCCAACTTCATCATAAGATCCATCACGAGGTCCTACATCATCTCCAAAGTCACCATAAGCACTAGGCACTTCATTCACCTCATTTTCTCCCTCAAAACCGTAACTTTCAAATCTGCCTATGTTTTGATCATGACTATTTTCATAGCCTCCGCAATCTCCCTCAACTTCGTAGCCATAAAAACCCTCACTACAATCATAGTCTCCCATATTGTAGTCACAATAATCCCCGGCTATCGAAGTCATGTTCCCCTTATATCACCCTTTAAACCTACAAAATGAACAAACAAGATTAGTAGTAAAGCTCCTCAACAACACTCGATACACTCACCTTTGGGATTCTCACAATTGGAGCGGCGAATATTGAAAGTTGCTTATACTCCGGTAGTCAATAGGATGTCAATTCTACTTGGCGGCCGGAATATATTCTTGTTTGATCGACTCAAGACACAACACAAAATCTACTTACGAACTTGAAACAAAGAAGTTACTACGAGTTAAAAATGAGAAAAGCACACAAACAACGAAGACACGAAGAAACGGATTCAATAATTAATCTACAACTAAGTAGGTGATTACTAGTTGTTAATTAATTCTAGAATCAAGACATGAAACTAATGAAACAATAAGATGAAACTAAGAATCTAAAATTTTGAGCTCAGAAATATTGCGTGAACTAGCAGTGATGACATGGCAGTCCGTATTGGTTTCGGTCCCACACAACTTTTGTTGTCCAACTTCAAGTCTTGGTCAATTTTTCAATTTGGACTTTGGTGGAATTTGTTTAAGGAGGGAAATTCAAACAAGTCTTGGAGCCCTTTTCAATTTCAAGTTTTCAAGACTTGACTTTATTGTACTTCTCCTTAAAACATGGCTCCGTAAATCATGGAAAAGTGTTGGAAAGTGGTTGAGACTTGATTGATAGGTCTTTGTTGGTTGTAGGGTCTTTCAAGACTAACAAATAATACACCTTTTTCCTTCAACTTTTTGGATTTAGCATTCACTTTATCTTCAACAATATATGAAGGTGGTGATGAACATCAAGAACAACAACAACAACAACAAGAACTACAACAATAATCTTCAAGAACACCAACAATTTTTCACACGGCCAACTCCAATCCACAATAACAATATCTCCAACACTTGGCCAAGTCAACTACAACTTCAACAAAATGGTTTTCAATCCACCAATTAACAACAATATCACGTGGCCAAGCTTATAACAACAACAAGATGAAAACCCCAAGGCCAAAACAGTCCACCACAATGGCCAAGCTTATGTTCACAACAACCTTTCAACAAGTTCAAGCTCAAGTTTAGATCTAGACTCAAAGTGTTAGTGGACAAGAAAACTAACACTAGGAACAACAAAACAAACAAGAACACTATTAGATCTAGACATACAACAACAAATCTCGGCCAAGACACAACAAGAACACGATTTTGGCCAAGAACACAAACACGGACAGATTGCTATTTTTCTGGAAATTTCAGTTTTCCTTTTTTTTTTTTTTTTTTTTTTAACAAGAAAGCCCAAGATTGATCTTGTAGGAACAAGATCAAGCCATGCTTTGATACCAAATGATACAAGATCGGCAAGGGAAGCACGAAACAACTCCAAAACAGTCCACTAATCTTAAGGATTTGAGGACCAAGATGGAGACCACTCTCGGATTCGCTACCAACAACAAGAATACAAGATACAAGGGTGTATTTCAACACCAAAACAGCTACAAAACGTGATGAACAAGATGTACAACAACAATACAAGTTTCGGATCCAACGAAGGCCCAAAACAGTCCACTACAACAACACATACACGATTGCAAGAAAAATAAAGATAGATAGTGAGACCAAGATTATTACAAGATTAAGAACTAAAGAGTATATTAAACTCAAAAACCCCTAATGAATGTAACAATCAAAACCACACTCTTACGGTGACCACCAAGGGAACGAACTCGCCTCAAGATCTACCGTTTCCAAGCAAAGAACAATGTTAGCTTTTCCAAGCCCTATACTAGAATTACACTAAGTTGGTCTTCTCTCAAGAGAGAGGATGTTAAGAGTCTCAAAATCTCATTTTTTCATCCACTAAAAACTAAGTGAAAATAAGACTAAGGGGCCTATTTATAGTACATTGCAAATGAAGATAACAAGACCACTTTGCCCTTAATGAGAGGGGCGGCCATGGTGTGTAAATACACCATGTTTAATGTCCAAAATACCCTTAATTAAGGTCCAAAACCGTGAGTCCTCAACCTTAAATTCTCCAAGCAATCTTCCACACGCGAGATTGCTTTAAGTTATGCTCAAAACGGGTCCTCCATGCATGTTCTTGTTTTCTCGAGGTGACCAAGTCTTGAGTCTCTATGTGTTGGCCTCCAAAAATGTCATCAAAAGATAAGATGGCCATTTGTCCCGTATCACTCCGGTTTCGGAGGGAATTTAGGGACGGTTTTGGACTCGGGCAGCTTCATAGGAGCGGGTTGGTCCTTGTTTTTGGTCCAACCCGAGGGGGTTTGTACCCTTGCCTTGAAGGATGATCTCTCCTTAAGTTCCCTTTCAATCTCAAGGGCCGCTTGGAATATACCGTCAATGGTTTCAAACCGGTGAAGGGTCAAATGAGTGGAGATCTCTTTGTTCAACCCACACTTGAATCGGATGATGTCGTGACTGATTTGCTCCCCACGATGATCAAGTTTCAACATGAGTTGTTGGAACTCGTCAAAATAGGCCATCACACTCTTGCCTCCTTGCCGCAAGCCATATAATCTCGCAAGCAACTCATGACGATATCTCTCGGAAAGGTATCGTTGTCTCATCAAATACCTCAACCGATACCAAGGTGGTGGCTTCCCATCGACTAATTCATTACCAAATCGTTTAACATACTCCCACCAAGTGTTAGCGTAGCCCTCAAGGTGAGCTATAGCGTAGCAACTCTTCTTTTCGTCCGAGATGTCATTAACTTGGAAAACTTTGTCACAAGCCGATTCCCAAGTTAAGTAGGCCTCGGGATCACTTTCACCCTTAAAGATGGGTAGGCTCAACTTGATGGTATTGATGCCTACGTCTCTCTCTTGGTGTCGGTTTCCCCTATCTCCATACCCCCGGTATCTCCTAGGTTCTCCTCGACCCCCTCTTAACTCCTCCTCCCTCATATAAGCATCATCAAAGGCTCCATCTCCTTCATACTCCTCTCTACCGTATCCTTCAAAGTGGGCTGGTCGGCCTTGGCCGTTTTGATTCGGAGGATTTGGAATTTGTGGTCTTTGGTTTAATGGAGCTTGGAATGGAGGGTTCGGATTTAGTGGAGGTACTTGGCGTCCAAATCCCTCTTGTGGAATTGGAGGGGCTTGGAAATGTAGTGGTCTAGTGGAGTCTCGGTTTGGAGGAAAATAGGTAGTTTGGCTTGCGGTATTTAGTGGAGCTTGGGGTGCATTTAGCATTTGGTGGACTGTTTCGGGGGTGATGGTTGCGGAGGAGGTCCTATCATGACCATTGGTAGATACAAGTAGAGGAGTAGAAGGACGAGAGTTCCTTTGACTCTCCACTTGTTCTAATCTCCCACTAATAGTCGTCACTTCCCCCTTTATTGCTGCCAAGTCCCCTCTTACGGCCCCAAAGTCCGAATTCAACCTTTCAAGTGTCCGGGTAACGGCCTCAAGAGTGACCCTCATAGAATCAAGGGCATTAGTATCCACACTATGAGACGTAGTTCCTTCCATTGTCAAGATATTATCCGCTTTAGTTCACCACAAGTTCGTGTTCCAAAAGTGTTGTATAATTGGCTAGTAACCGTGAAATTTTAAGGCATGAGTAAGCTCTTATCCGGAATGGATTCTTGTTTGAAGACTCAAAGAATTCTTGCCGGACTAGAACCAAAAATCAGCAACTCATTCAAACGAATAAAAGCACTCAAATAAACGTTGACACGAACAAACGGTTCAAGGATCTAATTGACAACCTAGTAGGAATGTACTAGTTTGTTAATTAGTTCTAGGACCAAGTAAGGGAAACCAAGGATCAACAATTAGCAACCAAAGAATATCCTAAGTTGAGCTTATAGTGACGTGGCAGCATGCAATGGTCCACACGTTTTTCTTTTCTCTTTTTTTTTTTTTGTCAATATTCACACAACTTGTTATAGTTTTCAAAGTGTTTTTGGTGGGAAAAAAATAAAATCTTGTAGTATTTCACCCTTTTCAAACTCAAGAAAGTGATGTTTGGTAGACTAATCCCACAAAACAAGGCTCCTTGAATTAGGGAGAAGTGATTGACAAGATTAAAAGGTGATGGGTGCAAGTCTTTCACAGCAACTTTATAGCTTGTCTTACAACTTGAGCACACAACAAGATGAACAAGATGAAACAAGTTCAAAAGATGAACACCTCAACAATCTTCTTCAACTTCTTTAGCACATAAACACAACATCCACCGATTTTATTTTCTTTTCGTCATCAACAACATACAATTTTCGGCCACTTCAAGTCACTACACAATGTTCAAGTCTTCAAGCTCAACTTTTGGATCTAGACACCTTAGTGTTGGTGAGAAAGAAACCAACACTAGGAACTCACTAAACAAGCAAAATTAACACTTAGATCTAGACATGCAACATCATTCTCGGATTCTACTTTTAATGGACGGATTTTCAGAATTTCCTTTTTGGTGTTGTTTGTTTAAGCCGTGTACTAGCCCAAGATGGGTTATGTTGGAACACAACCGGTCAAGCTTTGATACCAAATGATACAAAATCAAACCAACAACAACAAGAACATCAAGTAGACTCGGATTTCAGTCCAACAACACCAAGAACAACAAGTTTAACATTCAGTTTTTCAGCCCAACAACACAAGAACAACAAGATAGATAACAATGCTAGTGAATCGAAAAGAGCCCCACACGGCTTCACTAGACTTTAAGATAACAAAATCAACAACAACAACAAGATAAAGAAAGATAGATAACTTGACATATAACATTCAAGAAACTAAGAACCCTAACATCAAGAGAGGACCCTAAGTCTAATGAATATAAACACCAAGTTCTTACGAGGACCAAGAGGCACTCAAAGACCTCAAAACCCTTGTTTCTATCCAAAGAGACAACACAAGTATCCCTCTACTTGTGAGGAAATAGTGGCGGCTTCCAAGAGTGGAAGAGAGAGAGAAATGTTTAGTATTTTAGGTTACAAATTTCAGCATTCAAAAAGTGTGGACTAACTCTCTAACATGTCCTATTTATACTACAAACAAAAAGGGGTAAAATGACCCATCCGCCCTTGCTTCTTGTGCCATCCTTGAAGAGTAGCTTATTACACATTAAGACCTCTCTTCACACATAAAAACGTTTAGGTCCTTGGTTGGTTCAATCACCAACTCACACACGGCCACTTGCATGAACAAAGCTTGGAGTTTTTGTAATTCCCGAGCTTGGCTTCGTGTGAAAGGCCGTGTACCTGTGGAGGCTGCCCCAACCGTATCAAAACCCTAACTTTCAAATGTTCATGGACCAAGTTTCGGTTCTAAGAGCTACAACTACAAGACTAAATCTACAAACTATGAGTAATACTCAATTTCAATTCATCAAAGTCTAATGAAAAGAGAAGTAAAATGGTCTATTTATACTATTACATGCCAAATGACAAAAATGCCCTTAATGAGGGTTAAAAATGGGCGCCTATGAAGTGTATATTTGGAGTGTAAAATGTCTTCATTGTCCTTCACTTGAGGCGTCTATGAAGTGTATAAGTTCTCCTCCTTCCTTCTCTTGACCAAGGCTTCAAATAACTCCAAAAGTCTTCAATTGCTTGCCAATTCCAAAGCCTTAACTCTTAGACAATACCTTGTGCTCTTGATGCTCATTATGCTTGTATCATCTTCTCCATATTGAAGGAATTTGTCCTCAAATTCAGATCTTTCAAAAATCAAAGAGAGAGCAAAACAAACACAAAATCCTCTTGGTAGGAGGGTTAGTATTAGTACCACACTTATATCATCAACTGATACAAGCATGAGAAGCACCAAGAGAACAAGACCTTTTACAAGGAATCAAGTCAAAGAGCTACATTGTCTCCATGCAATGTTCATGAAGTTGGAAGCTTGTGATTGTTTCATGAGTTCATCTATTGGAGTGTATATGCTAAAGTATGAAGAGGAGCTTTGAAATACTGTCCAAAGCCGCCTCTATTCGGGGGTTCATTAAGGTCATTCTTGTCTTTTAATGGCCTATTTTTACACTCCAAAGGAGCACCCTTCATTAATGGTATTTTTGTCATTATTTGTAATAAGTATAAATAGACCCTAGCTTGTATTTTCAGAAGACTTTGATGAATTGAAATTGAGTATTTCTCATTGTAGTTTTTAGTCCTTAGTTTGTAGCTTAGAATCTGAAAATCGGTCCAAGAACATTTGATGTTAGGGTTTCACTTGTTTTGGATAATTTGGCAAGAAAGGTGTGCTTGAGGAAGAGTGTTTCCTTTGGGTTACCTAAGAGAGTGGTTTGATCTTACATTGGTGATGTGTTTTTGAAGGTTTGATACACCTTCTAGTGCTATTCATTGGTGGAAGTGAGGGTCTCTCTATCTATCTTTAATTTCATGCAATTCTTCTTCTTCATCTCCCTTCTAAGTGTAGTTTTTCCTTTTGTGTGCTTGCTGATTTTTGCATATCTAGGTGTCCATTTCGTGTGTTCATAGCCTTCAGGCTATCATTAACCCATGGTTACTCACACTTGACATACATCCACATATCCTTGGTTTTTGACATAAAAAGCTTGGCATAAAGTATACCAAAGACATGAATAGCATCAATATAAAAAATAAGTGAGTATGACCAGCAACTATAATCTTCACATCTCAAGAATATTCTGGGGTCAAATAGAGATAGTAAGCAAGGGGCTAGGCCATGGTGAAGCATCCCTTTCACTAGATTATTACGCCAAGGGGGTACATATTTGAAATACAATCATAAGTCCCTTATTTTGTCCATGAAACAATAGTATGTGCATCATAAACATCAAGGGAAAACAAGCACAAGCCAAAACAATCCCGTCCCCGCCCCACTAGTACACCGGGATCAAATGGATGAAGTGGCCAAGGGAATAAACTGAAACTACTCATTCCATCTACTAGGGTATCACACTCGCCCCAAGAATTTGTTCTTACGGGAAGACTAGCACACAAGGATAAGAACTTATGACCAAGTAGGCCTCCCTTAGCAATATACACATCATCATCCATAATCTCTCCATACACATGATCACCATTAGAAGAATGACAATCAACTTGAATATAGTTAATCTCATTACTCACATAATCAAGTAGTGAACCACCCTTAAAAACAAATTGAGCATTACACACAATAATAGTACTACCAATAAAAGATTCATGCTTCTCTACACTAGGGAAACCCGAATTCACATCACCTTGGCTACTAATAGCCACATCACAACATTTTAGACTTGAGTGAGTGTAGAGGGTACCAATTTTACCTTGGGTTGTACTATGGCAGCCCACTTGCCTCGAACTTTCGGGCAAGAGTGCACTTGGAAAACCAACATGTTCGGGAGGGATTTCTTTTGGATTCTCCCTTAAAATTATATCTTCTTGTACCTACACATATTGATACGGGTGTACAAAGCTGTCCAATACGTTCTCGACCATTCACACGAAGCCAAGCTCGGGAGTTACAAAAACTACAAGCCATGTTCATGCAAATGGCTGCGTGTGAGTTGGTACTTGATCCGCCAAAGATCTTCAACGTTTTTAAGTGTGAAAATGAGCCTTGAAGTGTAATAAATTACACTCTAAGGGCACCCCATGACTGAAGGGTAGGAAGGTCATTTGTCCTTCATTTTGTGTGTAATATAAATAGATGCTATTAGGGTTATTTTCAGCACTTAGTTCATTCTTCATATTTCACAAACACAAGTCTTGTAGCATTGAATATTTCTCTCTCTCTCTTGTTCTTGAGAGTAGAACCTGAAATCTGTCCAACAAGTGTAGTTACACTTGTATTGTTTCTTGGCTAGAAACTTGAGATCTTGAGGTTCATGAGTTCCTCTTGGTCTAAGTAAGAACTTGGTACTGAAATCTTTTGGTCTTAGGGTCCTATCTTCAAGTTAGGGTTCATAGATTCTAAGATATCTTTGTGTCAAGTTACTATCTTTCATTTTGTACTCTTGAAACTTTGTAGTAACTTAGTGAAGCCGTGTGAGGCTGATTTTTGATTCACTATAGTTACTACCATTTGTTGTTCTTGTTGTTAACATTGTACTCTTTGTAATCTATCATCTTGTGTTGTTGAACCATTGTTTAATGTTATTGTTATCTTCTTGTTCTCCTTGTGTAACTACTGTTTTGGTGTTGGTATTCCTTCAAAATTTCGTGATTGTTGTTGTCTTCACATATTGGAGTTGTTATCTTCAAGCTCTCGGAATTGTAGTGTGTTTGGACTGATTTTGTGGCAGATTTGATACGCTCCAAGTTAGTAGTGTATCATTTGGTATCAAAGCCTTCTTTGATTTTGTTCTAACAAGATCAATCTTGGGCTTGAGACTTTAAAACTACAAAAAAACAACAACTGAAATCTGAAAATTCCAGAAATAGTCAAATCTGCTACCTTTGTGTTCTTGGCCAAAAATTGTGATGTGTTGTTGTATGGGACGAGATTTTCTTGTTTTTTTTGGCTAGATCTTGTAGTATTTTGCTTGTATAAAGTGTTTCTAGTGTTGGTTTCTTTCTCACCAACTCTAAAGGTGTCAAGATCTAAAGATTGAGCTTATAATATTGACCATAGTTGTGGTGCCTTGTGGCTGGTTGTTTGTTGTTACTTGTTGTTGACAATTGGTGGTGTTGTGTTGTGTTTTTGAAGAAGTTGTTGTTGAGTTCTTGAAGGTTGTTGTGGTGTTCATCAAGTTCTTCATCTTTTCTTACAACTTTAGACAACCAAAAAGTGTGATATAAATTCAAGAGTTGAAGCTGAAAATTGTAAAGCATGTTGTGAGAAGCCTTGAACCCATCATCTCTTAGACTAAGCTTCTACTTTTCAGCAACTTTTTCTTATTTCAAGAACCTAGTGTTGTGTGACAAGATACCTTTTTCTTATTTCAAGAACCTAGTGTTGTGTGACAAGATACCTTTTCTTATTTCAAGAACCTTGTGTTGTGGGACAAGTACTTTTTCTTATTTCAAGAACCTAGTGTTGTGGGACAAGGTACTTTTCTTATTTCAAGATTTATGTTTTCCCTCCAAGACAAATTGTCATCCTTTCCAAATTGTGTAAAGATTTAAATTTCAGAATTGGTGCTTAAATTGTGTGGGACCAAGACCAATTGCATGCTGCCACGTCACCCATTTGCTACTGTTCACGTCACCCATTAGCTACTGTTCACATCATTAATAAGCTCAAATTTAGGTTTTCTAGTTTCTAATTGTTGATTCTTAGTTTCATTACTTGGTTCTAGAACTAATTAACATGCTAGTACACTCCTACTAGGTTGTCAATTAGTCCTTTTGAATTCTCTTGTTCGTGTCCACGTTTAGTTGGGTGCTTTTATTCGTTTGAATACGTTGTAACTTCTTAACTCCAGTCCGTCGAGAATTCTTTGAGTTTCAAACAAGAATCCACTCCGGACAAGATCTTTACTCATATCTTAAGGATTCACGGTTACTAGCCAATCTACAACATTTGTGGAGCTCAAGTGTGAGTGAACCGAGAGAGTGTGAGTGAGGAGAGGTTTAACGCTAACTTGTTTACTGATTGTGTAGGTAACACCTTGACATGGAAGGAAGCACATCCCAAAGTGGGGGTAGTACTGAACAAGACACTATGAAGGCCACACTTGAGGCCATTACCAGAAGTTTAGAGAGGTTGAACACGGAAGTTGGGGCAATGAGGGGAGATTTGACTACGATAAGTGGGAGATTGGAGCAAGTGGAGAGTCAAAGGAACTCTCGTCCATCCACTCCTCATCATATTGGTTCAAGTGGGCATGAAAGAACTTCATCCACAACTATCTCACCAGAAACATTGCACCATATAATGAATCCACCTCTAGCCCCACTAAATGACATAAATCATACCACTACTTTCCCTCCAAATTAAGAAGTGAATAGACCACGCCATTCCCAAACTCCTCCAATTCCACAAGAAGGATGTAGCCGTCCATTACCTCCACAAAATCTGAACGTACCTTACCAAACTCCACCAAATCAAAGACCACCACCTCCACAAATCCCAATGCCTCCAAATCAGATTCCAAATCACCAAAACCGACCAGCTTACTTTGAGGAACGTGGTAGAGAGGAATATGATGGATATGGAGCCTTTGATGATGCCTACATGAGAGAGGAGGAGCTAAGAAGGGGCCGTGTTGATCCAAGAAGGTACCGAGGGTATGGAGAAAGGGGAATCAACACCAAGAAAGAGATGTAGGCATCAATACCATCAAATTGAGCTTACCTATCTTTAAGGGTGAAAGTGACCCCGAGGCCTACTTAGCATGGGAATCATCTTGTGACAAAGTTTTTCAAGTTAATGATATCTCGGAAGAAAATAAAAGTTGTTATGCCATAGCTCATTTTGAGGATTATGCCAACACTTGGTGGGAGTACGTCAGGCGTTTTGGTGATGAATTAGTTAATGGGCAGCCACCACCTTGGTTTCGGTTAAGGTACTTGATGAGGCAATGGTACCTTCTCGAGAGTTATCGCCATGAATTGCTTGCTAGATTGTACAACTAGCGTCAAGGCAATAAAAGTGTGATGGCATATTATGATGAATTTCAACAACTCATGTTGAAGCTTGATTATCATGGGGAACAAATCAGTCATGACATCATCTGGTTCAAGTGTGGGTTGAACAAAGAGATCTCCACTCATTTGACACTTCTCAAATTTGATACCGTTGAAGGTATTTTCCAAGAGGCTCTTGAGATTGAAAGGGAGCTTAAAGAGAGGTCGTCGCTCAAGGCAAGGTGACAATCCATCTCGGGTTGGCCTAGAAGCAAGGACGTGGTTCAATCGTCTTCGGGTTGGCCCATAAACAAGGACCAACCTGCCACTACAAGGTTGCCCAAACCCAAAATAGTCCACAAAATTCCTGTAAAACAAGAAGTTCACAAGTATCCAAACCCAAAAGGATTTCAATGTTTCAAGTGCCAAGGTTGGGGATATAAATCCAATAAATATCCAAATCGATGCAACATAATACTGCGGGAAGGGAGATTGTATTACCTTGGTAAGGAGGTGGGTCTTAAAAAAGAGGAGGATGAGGCCGAGCCTCAAGATGGAGAGGAAATTGGAAATAGGCCACTTGATGATGATGATGATGGTGGTGAAGTTATTTACCCACAAAAAGGGGAGTGTGTTGTTCTAAACTTTGTAGTTAGATGCGCTATGATTAGTAAGGCAATAGACGACCCTAGCCAAAGGGAAAATCTATTCCATACTAAATACCTTGTAAAGGGGAATGTGTGCACTTTGGTGATTGATAGTGGTAGTTGTGCAAATGTCATTAGTGTCGCTATGGTGAACTTTCTGAAATTACCAACTACACTTCATACTAGCCCTTAATAGTTGCAATGGTTGAACGAATGCGGTGAATTGAAGGTCATGAGGCAATGTGTGATACGGTTTAAAGTAGGGAACTACCAAGACGAAGTGCTTTGTGATGTGATACCAATGCAAGCATGTCATTTGTTGTTAGGTAGACCTTGGCAATATGATAGGTCTACCAAACATGATGGGAGGACCAACCGATATTCACTTGAGAAGGATGGTCGAAAGGTCACTCTTTATCCTCTTTTGCCATCACAAGTGAATGAATTACATCAAAAGATGAGGGAGTTGAAGAAGAAGGGAAAGAAACCCGAAAATGGTGAAAAGGGAGGGAAAACCGTGGGTGGGGCAGTAGGGATTTCCGGGACTGCCTCAAGATCAAATGGGCAAGAAAACATGGTGATGTTGGCTAGAAATAAGGAACTCTTCTTGGATTATGATGTGGACATGCCTATGCTTATTTTGGATCATTATTTTAATACTAACCCCACTAATTCTGCTATTTTCCTTTGATTTCTTGTGTGTTGCATGATTATGAAGATGTATTTCCCAAAGAACTTCCGCAAGCCCGCTTCGGGTAATTGAGCATCAAATTGACTTTGTGTTGGGCTCACAATTGCCAAATAAGCCGGCTTACAGAACCAACCCTACAGACACTAAAGAATTGTAGCGTCAAGTTGAGGAACTCCTCAACAAAGGGTATATCAAGGAGAGCATGAGTCTGTGCGCGGTTTCGGTGCTACTGGTTCCTAAGAAAGAGGGAACATGGCGTATGTGTATGGACTGTCGAGCCATCAATAAGATTACGGTAAAATATCGTCACCCTATCCCTAGGTTAGATGATATGCTTGATGAATTGAATGGTTCGTATTTATTTTCCAAGATTGATTTAAGGAGTGGCTATCACCAAATAAGAATACAACCTGGTGATGAATGGAAAATCGCCTTCAAGACTAAATTTGGTCTCTATGAATGGATAGTTATGCCATTCGGCCTAACAAATGCTCCAAGTACTTTCATGAGGCTAATGAATCATCTGATGAAGCCATTTATTGGAAAGTTTGTTGTTGTTTCCTTTGATGATGTCTTGGTCTATAGTAAGTCAATTGATGAGCATGTGATGCATTTACAATGTGTGTTTGATGTCCTTAGAAAGGAAAGGTTGTATGCAAATCTGGAGAAGTGCTCTTTTGGTGTTAATGAAGTTGTTTTCTTGGGTTTTATTGTTAGTTCAAGAGGGGTCGAAGTGGATGAATCCAAGATAGATGCTATCAAAAATTGGCCAACCCCGCAACCATTAGCGAAGTAAGAAACTTCCACGGGTTAGCTAGTTTTTATAGAAGGATTGTCAAAGGATTCAGCACCATAGTCGCTCCTTTGACCGCGATCATTCAAAAAGACCAACCCTTCAAGTGGGGTGAAGAGCAAGCTAAGGCTTTTGAAAAATTGAAAGCTATGCTCGTTTCCATGCCTTTATTACAATTGCCTAACTTTGATAAGACATTCAAAGTTGAGTGTGATGCTAGTAAAGTGGGCATAGGGGCTATTTTGATGCAAGATTTAAAACCCATTGCTTATTTTAGTGAAAAGCTCAAAGGAGCAACTCTAAACTACTCCATGTACGATCTAGAGTTGTATGCCTTGATTCGAGCTTTGGCCACTTGGCAGCACTATTTGTGGCCTAAGGAGTTCGTGATCCGAATGGACCATGAATCCTTGAAGCATCTTCGGGCACAAGACAAGCTTAACAAGCGGCATGCAAAATGGATTGAGTTTCTTGAAACCTTCCCTTATGTTATTCAATACAAAAAGGGTAAGGACAACGTAGTAGCCGATGCTTTGTCTAGAAAACATGTTCTTGTGTCAACATTATCTTCAAAATTAATGGGTTTTGAGAGTTTGAAAGAATTGTTTCCCGAGGACCCTCACTTTGCTCCTATCTTTAGGGAATGCGAAGAAATGGGTAGGGACAAGTGGGATTCGTCTAGGGGTTCAAATCCCTATTCCACGTTTGATGGATGCTTGTTTAAAGGTAGACGATTGTGTGTACCCTCCAGTTCTTGGAGAGAGTTATTTGTGAGGGAAGCACACAGTGGTGGTCTAATGGGTCACTTTGGGATCGAAAAGACCCTTGGAATATTGGATAAGCATTTCTATTGGCCAAAAATGCACAAGGATGTAGCCAAGATTTGTGGCCAATGCATAGATTGCAAAGGAGCCAAATCGTGGCTCCTACCTCATGGGTTGTACACCCCGTTGCCCACTCCTTTACGCCCTTGGCTTGACATATCTATGGATTTCGTATTAGGGTCGCCTAGGACTAGACGAGGTCGGGACAGTATCTTTGTTGTGGTCGATCGGTTTTCTAAGATGGCACACTTTATTCCATGCTTTAAATGTGATGATGCACCTAGAATGGCCTCTTTGTTTGTTGATAATGTTGTCAAGTTGCATGGTGTTCTGAGGACCATTGTGAGTGATAGGGACTCTAAGTTCCTAAGTCACTTTTGGAAATCCATATGGGGTAGGCTTGGAACCAAGTTGTTATTCTCTACATCTTGCCACCCACAAACTGATGGTCAAACGGAAGTAGTAAATAGGACTTTGGGTGCTATGCTACGTTCCATGGTAAAAGGAAAATTTACTTCTTGGGAGGAACACCTACCATTGATTGAGTTTGCATATAACCGTGTCATACACTCAAGTACGGGAATGACTCCCTTTGAGTGGATATATGGACTCAACCCCCTTACCCCTTTGGATTTAACTCCTTTGCCTAGTGATGTTATGATTAGCTTAGATGGAAGCAAGTGGGCAGATTCGATGAAGAAGTTACATGAGAAGGTGCGGCTTCGACTTGAGAAGAAAAATCAATGGCAAGGAGAGTCAACAAGGGGAGAAAGAAACTCATTCTTGAACCGGGAGATTGGGTGTGGGTTCACCTTAGAAAGGATAGGTTTCCATCTCAAAGAAAGTCCAAATTGATGCCAAGAGGTGATGGTCCATTCCAAGTACTTGAACGGATCAATCATAATGCCTACAAGATTGACCTTGCCCCGGAATACCAAGTGCACAACACTTTCAACGTGTGTGATCTTTCTCTAGTGGATGCGGTTGAGGATGACCAAATGCTGAATTTGAGATCAAATTCCTCTCAAGATGGAGAGGATGATACAGGTGTACAAAGCTGTCCAATACGTTCTCGACCATTCACACGAAGCCAAGCTCGGGAGTTACAAAAACTACAAGCCATGTTCATGCAAATGGCTGCGTGTGAGTTGGTACTTGATCCGCCAAAGAGATTCAACGTTTTTAAGTGTGAAAATGAGACTTGAAGTGTAATAAATTACACTCTAAGGTCACCCCATGACTGAAGGGTAGGAAGGTCATTTGTCCTTCATTTTGTGTGTAATATAAATAGATTCTATTAGGGTTATTTTCATCACTTAGTTCATTCTTCATATTTCACAACAACAAGTCTTGTAACATTGAATATTTCTCTCTCTCTTGTTCTTGAGAGTAGAACCTGAAATCTGTCCAACAAGTGTAGTTACACTTGTGTTGTTTCTTGGCTAGAAACTTGAGATCTTGAGGTTCATGAGTTCCTCTTGGTCTAAGTAAGAACTTGGTACTGAAATCTTTTGGTCTTAGGGTCCTATCTTCAAGTTAGGGTTCATAGATTCTAAGATATCTTTGTGTCAAGTTACTATCTTTCATTTTTTACTCTTGAAACTTTGTAGTAACTTAGTGAAGCCGTGTGGGGCTGATTTTCGATTCACTATAGTTACTACCATTTGTTGTTCTTGTTGTTAACATTGTACTCTTTGTAATCTATCATCTTGTGTTGTTGAACCATTGTTTAATGTTATTGTTATCTTCTTGTTCTCCTTGTGTAGCTACTGTTTTGGTGTTGGTATTCCTTCAAAATTTCGTGATTGTTGTTGTCTTCACATATTGGAGTTGTTATCTTCAAGCTCTCGGAATTGTAGTGTGTTTGGACTGATTTTGTGGAAGATTTGATACGCTCCAAGTTAGTAGTGTATCACATATGAAGAATCAATGCTAGGCAAAATGCTAGCATTTGGGTTAGTGATTATCAAGGATTCTTTGTGGACAAGATCCATAATCAAGCATTCTTTTTCCTTTCCAACTTCACTTCCCATGGTTTTCTTTTCCCTTTCCTTCTTTTCTTCACACTCTTCTTGCATATTAACATCGAGTTTCTCTCCTTATTGAGGCTTGGCCTCACTCTCTTTGGTTTCTAACTCATGGAGAGGAGTCATTGGATTTTGTAAAGTATAGGATCTTTGGACTTGAGGTGTTTGGAATTGTGGAAATTTTGGTGGACATAGTCTATCAACCCTCGCTCTAATTCTAATCATGTCACCCCTCATTGAATCCATATTACTCCTTATAGCATCATTTCTGCTCTTCATTTCTCAACTCAAGACCTCCTTTTGGGCCATCAAAGCTCCCATAACATCATTTCCCAAAGGTTGGGAAGTAGTACCTTCGATTTCCATGGAAAATGTACCTATGAAGTGCAAAAAACAGCAAGCAAAATAACCTACAAAACGATCAAATGAGTTAGTTCAAAAACCTCACTTCACTCACACTCAACCTCATCTCACACTTGGCTTCACAAGTGTTGGAGAACCGACAATACTTGGCAAGTTACTTGAGAGGTGAGAAGCTTTGAATCGGAATGGATCTTCATTTGAAACGACTCAAAATAACTGATGCACGAACTTGAACCAACAACTACTACGAATTTAAAAACGAGAAAAGCACACACAAATCGAAGACGCGAAACAAACGAACTCTAATCTAATTATCAAACTAGTAGGTAATTACTAGCTTACTAATTAGGGATAGAATTGACTTATAAGAAACTAGAATCAAAAACTAGAAACTAGAAAATCTAATTTAGAACTCAATTTGGTTGTTCATAAAAGTGATGATGTGGCAGCTTGTGGTTGGACGTCACTTTTCGGATTTTCAATTTTCCCCAAAACCTTGTTTCAGCCAAATACACTTAGGAGAAGAAGAAATTTCATTTGGGAGGGAAAAATTGAAGGTTTAGAGCCCTTTTGGAGCTTCAAATGAATTCAAAATGGATTGGTCCCCCGCTAATAAATGCAATTGTACTTGATTATTCCCTTTGTCTCTTCTTTCTTTTGGATGAGAATGAATATGCCAAGGAATATTCTTTCAAAAACACAAAGTACACTCTCTTTCTTCCCCTTTTTTGGATCAAACACACTCTTTGAATATTGTTCCTTAGCAAGACTTGATGAACATGGAAGAACAAGATGAATATTTAAGAGTTGACCAAAGTTTGACCCCTAACCAAATGAACTCCAAATCTGATTTTTTTTTGTAGATCTAGGTTCCTTAGGCCAATTTTAGCTCAAATAACAATAAATTACAACCAACCAACGTCCACAACACAAAAACCACACGGACCTAGCTTCTTGAAGCTTCAAAATGCCATAACCATGGTGGATCTAGCTCAAAATCAATCAAACTTCACTCTAAAAGTAGATCTAAACTTCCTAGGTGCTAGGGAACAAGAATCTAGCACTTGAAACCAACAAAACAACACAAAAACATGTAGATCTAAGATCTAAAATTCTGTCAAAACACAAAAACGTGAAACATCTATTTTTTTTTATTTTCTTGACTTTTGACTCTTTTTTGATGAGATTTTCTATATAAGAACACTAAAATCAAGATTTAGGGATGTTGGAACAACCCTAAACAAGGATTTGATACCAAATGATAGCCTAAAGACTACCAAACACACCAAATTGACTACTAAGATGCAAATTCCAGCAACCAAACAAAAGAGAAAACAACACATAGAATGGAGATGAAGAAGAAGATTACTTGAAATTTAAAGATAGATAGAAAGACCCTTACTTCCACTATATGATTAGCACTAGAAGATGTATCCAATCTTCAAACACACCGCACAAATGAAAGTTCAAACCTTCCTCTTAGGTGACCCAAAGGACTCACACTTCCTCAAGCACACCTTTCTTGCCAAATCATCCAAAGACAAGTGAAAATCCTAACTTTCAAATGTTCATGGACCAAGTTTCGGTTCTAAGAGCTATAACTACAAGACTAAATGTACAAAATATGAGTAATACTCAATTTCAATTCATCAAAGTCTAATGAAAAGAGAGGTAAAATGGTTTATTTATACTATTACATGCCAAATGACAAAAATTCCCTTAATGAGGGCTTAGAAATGGGCGCCTATGGAGTGTATATTTGGAGTGTAAAATGTCTTCATTGTCCTTCACTTGAGGCGCGTATGAAGTGTATAAGTTCCCCTCTTTCCTTCTCTTGACCAAGGCTTCAAAATACTCCAAAAGTCTTCAATTGCTTGCCAATTCCGAAGCCTTAACTCTTAGACAATACCTTGTGCTCTTGATGCTCATTGTGCTTGTATCAAAAGGTGTGCTTGAGAAAGTGTGAGTCCTTTAAGGTCACCTAAGAGAGTGGTTTGAGATTCCATTAGTGAGGTGTGATTAGATATTTGATTCATCTCCTTTTGTTAATCACATAGTGGAAGTAAGGGTCTCCTTACTATCTTTACTTTATGCATCTCTTCTTCATCTCTTTTCTTCTATGTGTGTTGTTTTTCCTTTTGTGTGTTTGCTGATTTTTGCATATTAGTTGATAGCCTAAAGGCTATGAATTCACAAAAATGAACTCACAAGACACAAAAACTAGCAAGAAAATAAAGAGAAAACAACACACTAAGAATAAAGGAGATGAAGAAGAATTACATAAATGTAAAGATAGTAGAGTGAACCTTACTTCCACTAGATGATTAACAAAAGAAGATGTATCAAATCTCCAATCACACCTCAAAATAGAAATTCAAACCACTCTCTTAGGTGACCCAAAGTACTCACACTTTCTCAAGCACACCTTTCTAGCCAAATTACCCAAAACAAGTGAAAACCAATTTCAATTGCTATTAGGATTTCAATTTCGGATTCTGATACAAGCACAATGAGCATCAAGAGCACAAGGTATTGTCTAATAGTTAAGGTTTCGGAATTGGCAAGCAATTGAAGAATTTTGGAGTATTTTGAAGCCTTGGTCAAGAGAAGAAAGAAGGGGAACTTATACACTTCATAGGCGCATCAAGTGAAGGACAATGAAGACATTTTACACTCCAAATATACACTCCATAGGCGCCCATTTCTAAGCCCTCATTAAGGGCATTTTTGTCATTTGGCATGTAATAGTATAAATAGACCATTTTACTTCTCTTTTCATTAGACTTTGATGAAATTGGATATTACTTTTATATTGTAGTTTTTAGTCTCTAGTTTTAGCAATTCGAATCTGAAAATTGGTCCAAGAACATTTGAAGTTAGGGTTTCACTTGTTTTGGATAATTTGGCAAGAAAGGTGTACTTGAGGAAGATTGTTTCCTTTGGGTCACCTAAGAGGAAGGTTTGAACTCTTATTTGTGAGGTGTGTTGAAGATTTTGAAACATCTTCTAGTGCTAATCATTGAATAAGAGTAAGGGTCTTTCTAGTGCTAATCTTCTAGTTACTCTTAGTTTGTAACTTAGTCTATTTATACTATTACATTCAATGGATAAAAATGCCCTTAATGAGAGAGGGAATTGGGGTGCCTCTTGACCTTTAACTTCGGGTTTAACTTCAAGTTCTAAGCACTCTCCATCTTGAGAGTTATCATCATTCTCCTCAGTTTCCAACTCCACTTCTTCAATTATCAACTTTGTGAAAGGGAATTTTCAGATTTGAGGGGGTAAGTAAACAATTTGGAGCCCTTTCAAGCCTCTAAATGAAATTGAAATGAAATGGTCCCCTCCCCCAATTAATTACAAGTGTACTTGATTGTCCTTTGGTCCCCCCTTTCTTTTGGATGGATTAGGAATATACTAGGGAATATTCTTGGACAAACAACAAGCACACTCTCTTTCTTCCTTTCTTTTGGATCAAACAAACACTTTGAATATTCTTCTTCACTAAGATATGAAGATAATGGATGAACAAGATGAATATTAAAGTGTTGACCAAGTTTGACCAACAAGCAAATGAACTCCAAATCTGAATTTTCTTTTAGATCTAGGTTCCTTAGGACAAGACAAACACAACCAACATAAAATCAGCCACGAAATGATACAAACAAGATGATCAAAATGAGATCCCACCTCAAAATCTTCAAACAAGGCACAACAATGGTGGATCTAGCTCAAATTCAACCAAACTTTTCTCTAAAAGTAGATCTAGACTCCCTAGGTACTAGAGAGCAAGGATCTAGTACAATAAACCAATAAAACACAATAAAAACTTATAGATCTAACTTGGAAAATTTTTGGATCTACAATAAACACAAGACAACACACTTTTTTTTTGTATTTTCGGATTTTTTGACTCTTTTTTGTTGAGATTTTCTAAATAAGAATACTAAAACCAAGATTTAGGGATGTTGGAACAACCCTAAACAAGGCTCTGATACCAAATAATAGCCTAAAGGCTATGAATTCCCAAAAATGGACTCACAAGAAACAAAAAATAGCAAGCATATAAAGAGAAAACAACACACTAAGAAGAAAGGAGATGAAGAATGATACAAGGAGCATCAAAAGCACAAAGTATGGTCAAAGGCTTTGGAATTAGCAAGCAATTGAAGACTTCTCGAAGTATTTTGAAGCCTTGGTCAAGAGAAGGAAGGAAGGGAACTTATACACTTAAGAGGTGCCTCAAGTGAAGGGCATTGAAGTCATTATGCACTCCAAAACAACACTCAAGAGGCGTCCCAAATTCCCTCCCTCGTTAAGGGCATTTTTGTCCATTAAATGTAATAGTATAAATAGACCATTTTACTTCTCTTTTCATTAGACTTGATGAAATTATTGAGAGATACTCTTTAGTTGTAGTTTTCTTCCTCTCTTAGAGAGAGAATCTGAAATTAGGGTTTACACTAAGTGATGGATTTCACTTGTGTTGATAAATTGGCAAGAAAGGTTGGTGCTTGGGGAAGGTGACTCCCTTTGTGTCTATCTAAGAGAGTGGTTTGAACTTTCATTTGTGAGGTGTGATTGGAGATTTGATACATCTCCTTTTGTTAATCATCTAGTGGAAGTAAGGGTCATTCTACTATCTTTACATTTATGCAATCTTTCTTCTTCATCTCATTTCTAAGTGCTGTTTTCTCTTTGTGTGCTCGCTGATTTTGCATATCTAGTGTCAATTTCGTGTTTTAGCCTTTCTTTAGGCTATAATTTGGTATCAGAGCCTTGGTTAAGGTTGTTCCAACATCCCTAAATCTTGGTTTTAGTGTTCTTATATAGAAAATCTCATCAAAAGAGTCAAAAATCAGAAAATACCAAAAAAATTGTATGTTGTCTTGTGTGTTTGTTGTAGATCCGAATTTTCCAAATTAGATCTACAAGTTTTTGTTGTGTTTTGAAGGTACTAGATCCTTTCTCTCTAGTACATAGGGAATCTAGATCTACTTTTAGATTGAGGTTTGGTTGAGTTTGAGCTAAGAACCTCCATGAACATGGTGTTTTTGAAACTTTTGTGCTAGATCCGAAATTTACTAGGAGGTCAAACTTGGTCAACGCTTGAATATTCATCTTGTTCATCCATGATCTTCATAACTTAGTGAAGAAGAATATTCAAAGTTCTTGTTTGATCTAAAAAGGGGGAGAAAGAGAGTGAAAAGGTTGTTTGTCCAAAAGCATATTCAAAGAATATTCCATTCTTCCAAAAGGAAGAGGGGACAAAGGGACAACAAAGTACAATTGCAAGTACAAAGGTGATACACTACTAACATGGAGCGTATCAAATCTGCCACAAAATCAGTCCAAACACACTACAATTCCGAGAGCTTGAAGATAACAACTCCAATATGTGAAGACAACAACAATCACGAAATTTTGAAGGAATACCAACACCAAAACAGTAACTACACAAGGACAACAAGAAGATAACAATAACATTAAACAATGGTTCAAATACACAAGATGATAGATTACAAAGAGTACAATGTTAACAACAAGAACAACAAATGGCAGTAACTATAGTGAATCGAAAATCAGCCCCACACGGCTTCACTAAGTTACTACAAAGTTTCAAGAGTACAAAATGAAAGATAGTAACTTGACACAAAGATATCTTAGAATCTATGAACCCTAACTTGAAGAAAGGACCCTAAGACCAAAAGATTTCAGTACCAAGTTCTTACTTAGACCAAGAGAAACTCATGAACCTCAAGATCTCAAGTTTCTAGCCAAGAAACAACACAAGTGTAACAACACTTGTTGGACAGATTTCAGGTTCTACTCTCAAGAACAAGAGAGAGAAATATTCAATGTTACAAGACTTGTTGTTGTGAAATATGAAGAATGAACTAAGTGCTGAAAATAACCCTAATAGCTTCTATTTATATTACACACAAAATGAAGGACAAATGACCTTCCTACCCTTCAGTCATGGGGTGCCCTTAGAGTGTAATTTATTACACTTCAAGGCTCATTTTCACACTTAAAAACATTGAAGCTCTTTGGCGGATCAAGTACCAACTCACACGCAGCCATTTGCATGAACATGGCTTGTAGTTTTTGTAACTCCCAAGCTTGGCTTCGTGTGAATGGTCGAGAACGTATTGGACAGCTTTGTACACCCATATCATCCTCTCCATCTTGAGAGGAATTTGACCTCAAATTCAGCATTTGGTTATCCTCAACCGCATCCACTAGAGAAAGATCACACACGTTGAAAGTGTTGTGCACCTGGTATTCCGGGGAAAGGTCAATCTTGTAGGCATTATCAATTATCCGTTCAAGTACTTGGAATGGACCATCGACTCTTGGCATCAATTTGGAATTTCTTTGAGACGGAAACCTATCCTTTCTAAGGTGAACCCACACCCAATCTCCCGGTTCAAGAATGAGTTTCTTTCTCCCCTTGTTGACTCTCCTTGCAATGTCTTGATTTTTCTTCTCAAGTCAAAGCCGCACCTTCTCATGTAAGTTCTTCATCGAATCTGCCCGCTTGCTTCCATCTAAGCTAATCATAACATCACTAGGCAAATGAGTTAAATCCAAAGGGGTAAGGGGGTTGAGGCCATATATGCACTCAAAGGGAGTCATTCCCGTACTTGAGTGTATGACACGGTTATATGCAAACTCAATCAATGGTAGGTGTTTCTCTCATGAAGTCAATTTTTCTTTTACCATGGAATGTAGCATAGCACCCAAAGTCCTATTTACTACTTCCGTTTGACCATCAGTTTGTGGGTGGCAAGATGTAGAGAATAACAACTTGGTTGCAAGCCTACCCCACATGGATTTCCAAAAGTGACTTAGGAACTTAGAGTCCCTATCACTCACAATGGTCCTCGAAACACCATGCAACTTGACAACATTATCAACAAACAAAGAGGCCACACTAGGTGCATCATCGCATTTAAAGCATAGAATAAAGTGTGCCATCTTAGAAAACCGATCGACCACAACAAAAATACTGTCCCGACCTCGTCTAGTCCTAGGCAATCCTGATACACTACTAACTTGGAGCGTATCAAATCTGCCACAAAATCAGTCCAAACACACTACAATTCCGAGAGCTTGAAGATAACAACTCCAATATATGAAGACAACAACAATCACGAAATTTTGAAGAAATACCAACACCAAAACAGTAGCTACACAAGGAGGACAAGAAGATAACAATAACATTAAACAATGGTTCAACAACACAAGATGATAGATTACAAGAGTACAATGTTAACAACAAGAACAACAAATGGTAGTAACTATAGTGAATCGAAAATCAGCCCCACACGGCTTCACTAAGTTACTACAAAGTTTCAAGAGTACAGAATGAAAGATAGTAACTTGACACAAAGATATCTTAGAATCTATGAACCCTAACTTGAAGATAGGACCCTAAGACCAAAAGATTTCAGTACCAAGTTCTTACTTAGACCAAGAGGAACTCATGAACCTCAAGATCTCAAGTTTCTAGCCAAGAAACAACACAAGTGTAACTACACTTGTTGGACAGATTTCAGGTTCTACTCTCAAGAACAAGAGAGAGAGAAATATTCAATGTTACAAGACTTGTTGTTGTGAAATATGAAGAATGAACTAAGTGCTGAAAATAACCCTAATAGCATCTATTTATATTACACACAAAATGAAGGAAAAATGACCTTCCTACCCTTCAGTCATGGGGTGCCCTTAGAGTGTAGTTTATTACACTTCAAGGTTCATTTTCACACTTAAAAACGTTGAAGCTCTTTGGCGGATCAAGTACCAACTCACACGCAGCCATTTGCATGAATATGGCTTGTAGTTTTTGTAACTCCCGAGCTTGGCTTCGTGTGAATGGTCGAGAACGTATTGGACAGCTTTGTACACCCGTATCATCCTCTCCATCTTGAGAGGAATTTGACCTCAAATTCAGCATTTGGTCATCCTCAACCGCATCCACTAGAGAAAGATCACACACGTTGAAAGTGTTGTGCACTTGGTATTCCGGGGGGAGGTCAATCTTGTAGGCATTATCATTGATCCGCTCAAGCACTTGGAATGGACCATCGCCTCTTGGCATCAATTTGGACTTTCTTTGAGACGGAAACCTATCCTTTCTAAGGTGAACCCACACCCAATCTCCCGGTTCAAGAATGAGTTTCTTTCTCCCCTTGTTGGCTCTCCTTGCAATGTCTTGATTTTTCTTCTCACGTCGAAGCCGCACCTTCTCATGTAACTTTTTCATCGAATCAGCCCGCTTGCTTCCATCTAAGCTAATCATAACATCACTAGGCAAAGGAGTTAAATCCAAAGGGGTAAGGGGGTTGAGGCCATATATGCACTCAAAGGGAGTCATTCCCGTACTTGAGTGTATGACACGATTATATGCAAACTCAATCAATGGTAAGTGTTCCTCCCAAGAAGTCAATTTTCCTTTTACCATGGAACGTAGCATTGCACCCAAAGTCCTATTTACTACTTCCGTTTGACCATCAGTTTGTGGGTGGCAAGATGTAGAGAATAACAACTTGGTTCCAAGCCTACCCCACATGGATTTCCAAAAGAGACTTAGGAACTTAGAGTCCCTATCACTCACAATGGTCCTCGGAACACCATGCAACTTGACAACATTATCAACAAACAAAGTGGCCACACTAGGTGCATCATCACATTTAAAGCAAGAAATAAAGTTTGCCATCTTAGAAAACCGATCGACCACAACAAAGATACTGTCCCGACCACGTCTAGTCCTAGGCAACCCTAACATGAAATCCATAGATATGTCAAGCCAAGTGCGTAAAGGAGTGGGCAGCGGGGTGTACAACCCATGAGGTAGGTGCCGCGATTTGGCTCCTTTGCAATCTTGGCCACATCCTTGTGCATTTTTTGCCAATAGAATTGCTCCTCCAATATTCCAAGGGTCTTTTCGATCCCAAAGTGACCCATTAGACCGCCATTGTGTGCTTCCCTCACAAATAACTCTCTCCAAGAACTGGAGGGTACACACAATCGTCTACCTTTAAACAAGTATCCATCAAACTTGGCATAAGGATTTGAACCCCTAGACGAATCCCACTTGTCCCTACCCATTTCTTCGCATTCCCTAAAGATAGGAGCAAAGTGAGGGTCCTCGGGATACAATTCTTTCAAACTCTCAAAACCAATTAATTTAGAAGATAATGTTGACACAAGAACATGTTTTCTAGACAAAGCATCAGCTACTACGTTGTCCTTACCCTTTTTGTATTGAATAACATAAGGGAAGGTTTCAAGAAACTCAATCCATTTTGCATGCCGCTTGTTAAGCTTGTCTTGTGCCCGAAGATGCTTCAAGGATTCATGGTCCGTTCGGATCACGAACTCCTTGGGCCACAAATAGTGCTGCCAAGTGGCCAAAGCTCGAATCAAGGCATACAACTCTAGATCGTACGTGGAGTAGTTTAGAGTTGCTCCTTTGAGCTTTTCACTAAAATAAGCAATGGGTTTTAAATCTTGCATCAAAACAGCCCCTATGCCCACTTTACTAGCATCGCACTCAACTTCGAATATCTTATCAAAGTTGAGCAATTGTAATAAAGGCGCGGAAACGAGCATAGCTTTCAAGGTTTCAAAAGCCTTAGCTTGCTCTTCACCCCACTTGAAGGGTTGGTCTTTTCGAATGACCACGGTTAAAGGAGCGGCTATGGTGCTGAATCCGTTGACAAACCTTCTATAAAAACTAGCTAACCCATGGAAGCTTCTTACTTCGCTAATGGTTTGCGGGGTTGGCCAATTTTTGATAGCATCTATCTTGTATTCATCCACTTCAACCCCTCTTGAACTACCAACAAAACCCAAGAAAACAACTTCATTAACACCAAAAGAGCACTTCTCCAGATTTGCATACAACCTTTCCTTTCTAAGGACATCAAACACACATTGCAAATGCATCACATGCTCATCAATTGACTTACTATAGACCAAGACATCATCAAAGTAAACAACAACTAACTTTCCAATAAATGGCTTCATCACATGATTCATTAGCCTCATGAAAGTACTTGGAGCATTTGTTAGGCCGAATGGCATAACCATCCATTCATAGAGACCAAATTTAGTCTTGAAGGCGGTTTTCCATTCATCATCGGGTTGCATTCTTATTTGGTGATAGCCACTCCTTAAATCAATCTTGGAAAATAAACACGAACCATTCAATTCATCAAGCATATCATCTAACCTAGGGATAGGGTGATGATATTGTAACATCCCGTATCTTGCTTGTACTTATTCTAATTATATGGAACCTGGTATGGTCATATGGTATAGGTAACGGATGAGATTTGTTATGCAATTATTAATGGTGTAGATGGAATTATAGAGGCTGCCCGTATAGTTTAGTGTGGTGCGACTAAGTTAACGTTAAGATAACTATTTAAACTTGGAATCGTAAGCTAGTATTTGAATCTAAAGTTTAAAGTGACCAAGTGTGTATAAGTTGAAGGTTAGACTAAAGGGATTAGAAGCTGAAAATGGAGCAAAATATTGAGGTGCTTGCTTGACTTATTTAAGCTAGTAGGTGAGTCACCTACTTAAGTTGTTTGAACCAAATTAATGGACCCATGGCTATGGATCAGATTTGGGTCTATGCTAATATACTCATTTGGGCCAAATTGAACAAAAAAAGAAAGAAAATGGGTAAGTGACCCAACACACCAATCTGCCAAGGCCCAAATATAATTGAGCCCAACAAGAAATTATGCAAGTAGGTGCATCACCTACTTTGAAGTTTCAGCTGCTTGGACCCTTAAGTAGGTGCATCACCTACTTGGACCAATTTGACCAATTTTATGGTCCAAAATGCAGCTAAGGAGGTGGACAAGATAGGGCCTTTAAAAGGCCAAGTTGCTGGTCATTTTACTTCACTTTTAAGTCACAAAAAGGGAGTATATTTCAGCAAATCTCTCTACTCTCTCAAAAACAACAAGAGCAGCAGCCCTATTTTTCCTTCTAGGGTTCTTGAAGAAACCCTCCCCTTTGCAGCCCAAGGTAAGTGAAAAACACTTAAGGTTTTGTTTAATTATCTCATGGGAGATTAGGGAAACAAGTTATAAGTGTTTGACTATAAGTATATGGCTGATTATAGAACAAGCTGTTTGTTCATGTTTCCTTGTTATTGAGGAACTTTTTTTCTTCTTCTTTGGTTTAAGTGTTAAGGAAAGTTCAAGCTCTTGAAGAGTTCGGTTAAAAGAATAAGTTGCTGAATTGAGGTAAGGTGACTGCCCCATTTTATTTTTCTTATATATGGATTTGAGAGGGGATTATGGATGTCTTGTTATTGAGAACTCAAGAGATGAAGAGTTCAATAATTGATTGCTATAATAAAAGTGGTTTGGGACTGTTTTGTGGACTGTTTTGTATGTGTATGTTATGGGCTGCCAGGTTGAAGTTGGATAAAGGTGTGATGAGTTTGTAATGAATTATAGAAGAAAGATGTGGTGATACACCACCGAACTAATGCTTGCTGTCCAATCTATTTTGCGTATTGTTTGGAATGTGTAATGAAGTCGAGGTGGTTTTGGTGAACCTTATAAGAACCTATATGGTATGTGGGTGTAATTGGAGGGAAGAAAAAGGGTTAAAATAACACCCTTGTTTGATAGAGTAATAGTTGCTGCCCGGTTACTGTTTTGGGTGAAATTAAGTACCTCAAATGTGTTTATTGGTTACTAATACTAGTTTACCATATATTCTATTGTAGATAAGTAATCTAAGAGGCGAGAAGTCAAGTCGGGCTAGTTTCGGAGTCAAATAACCAGGTATGTAAGGCATACTTATTTCACACTCTTTGGCATGAAGTCGTACCATTGTTCCCTCAAGCAAGTTTCCGAGGTTATCCTATAACAAAGTGATATATAATGGTAGAATATTAAACTCCATGTATCCAGACCTTGTTCCCACTCTCTAACGCATTAGAACACCTCAATACGTGCTTATTATTAAATTGCGCGTCTATCTTCACTAGAAAATTTCAGGAGTTCTCCGTTTGTTCAAATAAGACCCATGTGTTATTTCAGCTCCTAAACACTTTATTTATGTGCCAACAGCTCCCTACCTCATTGTTGTTGCATTAAGTGTCTATTTACATGTCTCTTATTAGCGTATTACTGGTTCAAGGTACCATAATGTGATGACCACCAAAGTAACAATCTCACAGGCTAAATAAACTAAGTAATGCAATCTGTAAAATGATGAGTGGCAGCTCAGGGGCACTTGCCTAGCATGGGCCGATCTCGATACCTTTATTTGTGGGTGGCAGCTCAGGGGCATAAGCCTAGCATGGGCCGATCCCAATCTTTATATAGGTGGCAGCTCAGGGGCGTAAGCCTAGCATGGGCCGATCCTAATTTATCTTTTTACCACTGATCAGCTGGTCATTTGCATTATATGGATTACAAAGATTATGAAGTAAGAAGGTAAAATGAAGAACAAATGTAATGTACCTTGTCCCACAAGTATTTATTAAGGTGGTCTACTAGTACTCCTTATACACTTGTATTGGATTTCTATTGAGCTTTTGTATCAAGTGTGTTGCTACTTTCTACCTTACATATTCAGTACATATTTTTGTACTGACGTCCCTCACGGGGGACCTGCATTTCATGCTGCAGGCCGAGGCACTTCAGCTCATACAACTCACTAGTAGGAGCGCAGGTTGTTCAAGGACTATTGGTGAGCTCCAGGTTGATTCGGGGCTTTCCGAGTCTACTCCATATATTTTGGTATTGTACAGTAAGTCAAGAGTAGGGCGGGGGTTTGTCCCGACCCTGACTAAGTCTATGTATCTTCTAGAGGCTTTGTAGACTAATGTAAAGTTATGGTAGTGTCCTGACTTTAGACATGGTGGCCTTACCGGCCAAGTGCTGTACATATCAGTTTTAGGAGTGTATGTGTAGTTAATTTCATCGATGCATAATATTATGTTGTCAGAACATTTGGTTGTTACAGTTACATGCATGGGAAGTATAAGGTTATGAATTGGTTCTCTCGGGCCTTTACGGCTACGGGTGCCTGTCTGCCCCAATAGGATTTGAGGCGTGACAGATATTTTACCGTAATCTTATTGATGGCTCGACAGTCCACACACATACGCCATGTTCCGTCTTTCTTAGGCACCAGTAGCACAGGAACCGCACATGGACTCATGCTCTCCTTGATATACCCTTTGTTGAGGAGTTCCTCAACTTGACGCTGCAATTCTTTGGTGTCCGTAGGGTTGCTTCTGTAAGCCGGCTTATTTGGCAATTGTGAGCCCGGCACAAAGTCAATTTGATGCTCAATTCCCCGAAGCGGGGGCAATCCTTGCGGGAGTTCTTTGGGAAATACATCTTCATAATCCTGCAACACACAAGAAATCAAAGGAGAAATAGAAGAATTAGTTGATACAAAATCAAACCAACAACACCAAGAGCTTCAAGTAGGCTCGGATTTCAGTCCAACAACACAAGAACAACAAGTTTAAGTTTCGTTTTTTCAGTCCAACAACACAAGGACAACAAGATAGATAACAATGCTAGTGAATCGAAAAGAGCCCCACACGGCTTCACTAGACTTTAAGATAACAAAATCAACAACAACAACAAGATAAAGAAAGATAGATAACTTGACATATAACATTCAAGAAACTAAGAACCCTACATCAAGTGAGGACCCTAAGTCTAATGAATATAAACACCAAGTTCTTACGAGGACCAAGAGGCACTCAACGACCTCAAAACCCTTGTTTCTAGCCAAAGAGACAACACAAGTATCCCTCTACTTGTGAGATAATAGGGGCGGCTTCTAAGAGTGGAAGAGAGAGAGAAATGTTTAGTGTTTTTAGGTTACAAAATCAGCATTCCAAAAACTAAGAAATAACTCTCCAACATGTTCTATTTATACTACAAACAAAAAGGGTAAAATGACCCATCCGCCCTTGCTTTTTGTGCCAACCTTGAAGAGTAGTTTATTACACATTAAGACCTCTCTTCACACATAAAAACGTTTAGGTCCTTGGTTGGTTCAATCACCAACTCACACACGGCCATTTGCATGAACAAAGCTTGGAGTTCTTGTAATTCCCGAGCTTGGCTTCGTGTGAAAGGCCGTGTACCTGTGGAGGCTGCCCCAACCGTATCATCCTCTCCATCTTGAGAGGAATTTGACCTCAAATTTAGTATTTGGTCATCTTCAACCGCATCCACGAGGGAGAGATCACCAACGTTGAAAGTGTTGTGCACTTGATATTCCGGTGGAAGGTCAATCTAGTAGGCGTTGTCATTGATTCTCTCAAGTACTTGGAACGGACCATCACCCCTTGGCAGCAATTTGGACTTCCTTTGAGCTGGAAACCGATCCTTTCGAAGATGCACCCACACCCAATCTCCGGGTTCAAGCACAAGCCTTCTTCTCCCTTTGTTTACCCTTTTTGCAACCTCTTGGTTCTTCTTTTCAAGCTTGATCCGCACCGTCTCATGCATTTTCTTCATTGCCACGACTCTTTTATTTCCATCTAAGCTGGTCATGAGAACACTAGACAAAGGAGTGAGATCTAAAGGGGTAAGGTGATACAAAATCAAACCAACAACACCAAGAGCTTCAAGTAGGCTCGGATTTCAGTCCAACAACACAAGAACAACAAGTTTAAGTTTCGGATTTCAGTCCAACAACACAAGAACAACAAGATAGATAACAATGCTAGTGAATCGAAAAGAGCCCCACACGACTTCACTAGACTTTAAGATAACAAAATCAACAACAACAACAAGATAAAGAAAGATAGATAACTTGACATATAACATTCAAGAAACTAAGAACCCTAACATCAAGAGAGGACCCTAAGTCTAATGAATATAAACACCAAGTTCTTACGAGGACCAAGAGGCACTCAACGACCTCAAAACCCTTGTTTCTAGCCAAAGAGACAACACAAGTATCCCTCTACTTGTGAGATAATAGGGGCGGCTTCTAAGAGTGGAAGAGAGAGTGAAATGTTTAGTGTTTTTAGGTTACAAAAATCAGCATTCAAAAACTAAGGAATAACTCTCTAACATGTTCTATTTATACTACAAACAAAAGGGGTAAAATGACCCATCCGCCCTTGCTTCTTGTGCCAACCTTGGAGAGTAGTTTATTACACATTAAGACCTCTCTTCACACATAAAAACGTTTAGGTCCTTGGTTGGTTCAATCACCAACTCACACACGGCCATTTACATGAACAAAGCTTGGAGCTTTTGTAATTCCCGAGCTTGGCTTCGTGTGAAAGGCCGTGTACCTGTGGAGGCTGCCCCAACCGTATCATCCTTTCCATCTTGAGAGGAATTTGGACTCAAATTCAGCATTTGGTCATCTTCAACCGCATCCACGAGGGAGAGATCACCAACGTTGAAAGTGTTGTGCACTTGATATTCCGGTGGAAGGTCAATCTTGTAGGCGTTGTCATTGATTCTCTCAAGTACTTGGAAAGGACCATCACCCCTTGGCAGCAATTTGGACTTCCTTTGAGCTGGAAACCGATCCTTTCGAAGATGCACCCACACCCAATCTCCGGGTTCAAGCACAAGCCTTCTTCTCCCTTTGTTTACCCTTTTTGCAACCTCTTGGTTCTTCTTTTCAAGCTTGATCCGCACCGTCTCATGCATTTTCTTCATTGCCTCGGCTCTTTTATTTCCATCTAAGCTGGTCATGAGATCACTAGACAAAGGAGTGAGATCTAAAGGGGTAAGTGGATTCAGGCCGTAAACACATTCAAAGGGAGTCATTCCCGTGCTCGAATGTATTACCCGGTTGTATGCAAATTCCACCAAGGGTAGGTGATCTTCCCATGAAGTCAGTTTACCTTTAACCATAGAACGTAGCATAGACCCTAGGGTTCTATTTACTACCTCCGTTTGGCCATCGGTTTGTGGGTGGCAAGACGTGGAGAAAAGTAACTTCGTTCCAAGCCTACCCCACATGGACTTCCAAAAGAGACTTAGGAACTTGGAGTCCCTATCGCTCACAATAGTCCTCGGTACCCCGTGAAGCTTTACAACATGTTCAACAAATAATGAAGCTACACTACGAGCATCCTCGGTTTTAGCACATGGAATAAAATGAGCCATTTTAGAGAATCTATCAATAATAACAAAAATGCTATCTCGGCCCTTTCTAGTCCTTGGCAGCCCCAAAACAAAATCCATCGAAATGTCCAACCAAGGTCTAAGGGGAGTAGGGAGTGGGGTGTATAATCCTTGAGGTAAGAGACGAGATTTCGCACTCCGGCAGGCCACGCATTGACTACAAATTTTAGTGACGTCTTTGCGCATTTTGGGCCAATAGAAGTTCTCCTCTAAGATTCCGAGGGTTTTGTCTACCCCAAAGTGCCCCATGAGGCCTCCGTCATGGGCCTCCCTCACAAATAATTCCCTCCAAGAACTAGAAGGAACACACAACCTCCTCCCTTTGAACAAATACCCATCGAACCGAGAGTAGGAGGAATGGTCATTCTCCTTAAGCCAACGGTCCCTTCCCCACTCTTCACATTCCCTAAAAATAGGAGCAAAGGTAGGATCCTCGGGATACAACAACCGCAAGCTCTCAAAACCCATCAATTTCGAAGACAAGGTAGCAACAAGCACATGTTTCCTAGACAAGGCATCGGCAACAACATTTTCCTTTCCTCTTTTGTAATGAATTACATAAGGGAAAGTCTCGATGAACTCAATCCACTTAGCATGACGCCTATTCAACTTGTCTTGGCTCTTAAGGTGTTTCAACGACTCATGATCCGTTCGTATCACAAACTCCTTAGGCCACAAATAATGTTGCCAATTTCCCAAAGCTCTAACAAGGGCGTACAACTCCAAATCATAAGTTGAGTAATTAAGAGTTGCCCCTTTGAGCTTTTCACTGAAATAAGCGACGGGCTTACCTTCTTGCATCAAAACAGCCCCGATGCCAACCTTACTAGCATCACACTCTACTTCAAACATCTTATCAAAATCGGGCAATTGCAATAAAGGCGCCGAGATGAGCGTAGCTTTCAAGGCCTCAAAAGCCCTAGCTTGCTCATCACCCCATTTAAAGGGTCCGTCCTTCCTAATTACCTCGGTCAAGGGGGCTGCTATGGAACTAAATCCTTTGACAAACCTTGATACGGGACAAATGGCCATCTTATCTTTTGATGACATTGTTGGAGGCCAACACATAGAGACTCAAGACTTGGTCACCTCGGGAAAACAAGAACATGCATGGAGGACCCGTTTTGAGTGCTACTTAAAGCAATCTCGCGTCTGGAAGATTGCTTGGAGAATTTAAGGTTGAGGACTCACGGTTTTGGACCCTAATTAAGGGTATTTTGGACATTACACATGGTGTATTTACACACCATGGCCGCCCCTCTCATTAAGGGCAAAGTGGTCTTTTGTCTTCTTTGTAATACACTATAAAAAGGCCCCCTTAGTCTTATTTTCATTAGTTTTCAGATTTTAGAAAGATGAAGTATTGAAAGGAAATATCTTCTCTCTTTTGAGAGTGTACCCACTTAGTGGTAGGACTTGGAAAAGTCATCTTTAGCATAGGGCTTGGAAAAGCCAATATTGATTCTTGCTTGGAAACGGTAGATCTTGAGGCGAGTTCATTCCCTTGGTGGTCACCGTAAGAGTGTGGTGTTGTTGTTACATTCATTAGGGGTTTTTGAGTTTGATATACTCTTTAGTTCCTAATCTTTGTAATAATCTATGTCTCACTATCTATCTTTACCTTTCTTGCAATTGTGTTAGTGTTTGTATCTTGTAATCGTTTGTTCTTGTTGAATCCGAATCTTGTGTTCATTGTGTTCATCTTGTTCTTGTTGTATTGCTGCTGTTTTGGTGTTAAAACACCTTGTCAACTCGTGATACTTGTGTTGTTGTTGTTGGCCGAAACTAGCTCTAAGAGGGGTCCTCGGATTCCTCTTGAATTGTGGACTGTTTTGAGCCTTTTCTTGTGTTCCCTTGTGTTTCTTGTATCATTTGGTATCAAAGCCATCTTTGATTTTGTTCTAACAAGATCAATCTTGGGCTTGAGACTTGAAAACTACACAAAAAAAAAAAAAAGTTGAAATCTGAAAATTTCAGAAAATTGCAATCTGTCCATTGTTGTTGTCTTGGCCGAAATTGTGTTCTTGTGGTGTTCTTGGCCGAGATTTGTTCTTGAGTCTAGGTCTAGGAGTATTTTACTTGTCTTGTGTGTTTGTAGTGTTAGATTTGTTCCTCACTAACACTTTGAGTCGATCCAAACTTGAGCTTGAATTGTTAATATTATTGTTGTGGACAAGTGTGGCCGATTGGATGTTGTTGTTGTTCTAGCCTTGACCGAGTTGAAGGCCTTGTGTTGTGGTGGTGTTGTAGATCTTGAAAGGTTGTTGTTGTATTCTTGTTGTTCATCACACCTTTCACCATTTGTAAAATCGAAAACACAACACAAAGGGGACTTAGTCGATTGTTGTTGCTATCCTTGTGGTCTTAGCCGTGAGATTGTTGACCTTGTTGTGGTGAACTGTTTTGGCCTTGTGGTTTTCATCTTGTTGTTGTTATAAGCTTGGCCACGTGATATTGTTGTTAATTGGTGGATTGAAAACCATTTTGTTGAAGTTGTGGTTGTCTTGGCCAAGTGTTGGAGATATTGTTATTGTGGAATTGGAGTTGGCCGTGTGAAAAATTGTTGGTGTTCTTGAAGATTATTGTTGTAGTTCTTGTTGTTGTTGTTGTTGTTCTTGATGTTCATCACCACCTTCATATATTGTGGAAGATAAAGTGAATGCTAAATCCAAAAAGTTGAAGGAAAAAGGTGTATTATTTGTTAGTCTTGAAAGACACTACAACCAACAAAGACCTATCAATCAAGTCTCAACCACTTTCCAACACTTTTCCATGATTTACGGATCCATGTTTTAAGGAGAAGTACAATAAAGTCAAGTCTTGAAAACTTGAAATTGAAAAGGGCTCCAAGACTTGTTTGAATTTCCCTCCTTAAACAAATTCCACCAAAGTCCAAATTGAAAATTGACCAAGACTTGAAATTGGACAACAAAAGTTGTGTGGGGCCGAAACCAATACGTGACTGCCATGTCATCACTGCTACTGTTCACGCAATATTTCCGAGCTCAAAAAAAATTTTAGATTCTTAGTTTCATCTTATTGTTTCATTAGTTTCATGTCTTGATTCTAGAATTAATTAACAACTAGTAATCACCTACTTAGTTGTAGATTAATTATTGAATCCGTTTCTTCGTGTCTTCGTTGTTTGTGTGCTTTTCTCATTTTTAACTCGTAGTAACTTCTTTGCTTCAAGTTCGTAAGTGAATTTTATTTTTGTGTCTTGAGTCGATCAAACAAGAATCTATTCCGGCCGCCAAGTAGAATTGACATCCTATTGACTACCGGAGTATAAGCAACTTTCAATATTCGCCGCTCCAATTGTGAGGATCACAAAGGTGAGTGTATACGAGTGTTGGTGAGGAGCTTTACTACTAATCTTGTTGTTCATTTTGTAGGTTTAAAGGGTGATATAAGGGGAACATGTCTTCGATAGCCGGGGATTATTGTGACTACAACATGGGAGACTATGATTGTAGTGAAGGGTTTTATGGCTACGAAGTTGAGGGAGATTGCGGAGGCTATGAAAATAGCCATACTCGAGACTTGGGCAGATTTGAAAGTTACTGTTTTAAGGGAGAAAATGAGGTGAATGAAGTGCCTAGTGCTTATGGTAACTTTGGAGATGATGTAGGGCCTAGTGATGGATCTTGTGATGATGTTGGGGCATGTAAGGAGTCTTACACTTCTTACTCCGAACCTAGATTTGGTGTTAGGTATAACCCTTTTGTTTGCAAAGCTTATGAGAGCTATGATGAGGGTACACGTGAGGAGTATGAAGATCCATATTCTCCCCCTTGTAGTACTTCTTATCAAAGTCGATATAGTGTGAATGGTTATACTAGCTCTAGCGGAGGTTGTCCAATGAGAAGAAGAGGATATGCATCTCCAAAACTAAGGGGTACTCGTATGCCTTACAATGTAGATCCAAGAAGGAGTGTACACTCCGGAAAGGTGACTATTTGTGGGATACCGGGCTGCCTTATGGTGTTGAATGATAGGTACTATGGAAACTACATTTTTCCGTCCATGGTTGATCACTTGGGGTTATTGCGAGAACCTTTACTTGTTCCATACTACTTGGGCGAGTTCAAGGTTACCGAGAGGGTAAAAGTTGTCTTCTCCCAATTTGATTACCATGAGGAGGTGTGGTGCGATGTTTTCTCCTTAACCTACGGTCATATGAGCTTGGGTGCCGATTGGTTTGCATGACATCAAGTTCCTAACGTGAAAAATTGGCCTAATATTGTAAGAGACCGATGGGGAAATTGCCTCGAGACGTACATTCTGCCCGGGCCGCAAAAAGAAGTTCCTACCTACTCCAATTCAAATTATTATGAGAGACAAAAGATTGAGAGGAGTAAGGGAGTGAAAGGTGGTAATCCGAGAGTGGAAAAAGGAGAGGTTGTGTTGAGCGAAGTGAGGGGATTACCACCAAACCGTGCTAACATTGGTTGTCCTTCCATTTCTAAGGACATTTGTGTAGGTACCAACATGGCAAGCGAAGCGAACAATGCCAAAAGGAAGTTGCTGCCCAAGCTTGTGGAGGACCTTCACCTCACGGCAAGGAAGAGTCTACTCAAGATCTTAAAGGTAAAATAGCTAACTCTTACACTTTAGTGCATGTGAATGACGATTGTGTGGCTAGTAAGCCATTGAGTGTGAGTAGTAGCTTACTTATTTATGAGTCTAATGATTCCTTGCCTCTTGTTGATGATGTACATATTGAGAGTTTGGATACACTAGTTGATCCTATTGATGACGAAATTGACTCTTCTTGTAAGATCAATTTATGTCCACCTAGTGTTGAAGCTTATATGTTGAACGGAAGTACATCGTCTTGTGTAATTGGTGTTGATCAACTTGTTGGTGAAAATTGTTCCCCACTTGAGTATGTGTGTGATGTGCTTAATAGGACTCAAGTGAGTGAAGTATTTAAAAATGTTGGTCAACAAAGTGGGGGTGAACCCGAGATCTCTTCTTGGGGTAATCTTGTGTTTGGAACATCCTTGAAACTTGATATTGATCATTTAGAGTGCGAGGAACTTGCTTATTCCAAATCTGTCCGGGAGGTAGATCACACTCTCTTTAGGTGTAATGTCTTGTTTGAAGATGATTTAAACACTTCTAATGAACCTAGTGGTGAAAATGACGGTATAGCTTGCCTTGGAAGCTATAGCCTATATGCTAACCCACTATGGTGTGACAACATTCCTCCTAAAGAGGGAAATCTCTTCTTGGAAGATGAGAGTACTCTTAAGGGTAAGGAATGTGTAGTTGCGGAAGCTACTCCTTCTTCTACTTTGTGTGATTTCTTTGTTGAGAGTACTCATAGTGATTATTGGGAAACTAGTAGTGAGTACACACATGAGAGCACCCTAGTAGAAGTCGATTTGAGTGATACCTTTCTCTACTCTCTATTTGATTTGGATGATATGTATGTTATTGTAGAGAGTATGTCATTTAGTTTAGGTGTAGACCACGGGAAAGGGAAGTGTTGTCGAGACCCGTGTCTATGGCCACTTTTCCCATTTGACCCCGGTGCCAAATTTAGAAATGGTGATGTTGGTGCACCAAACTTGTTGCTTGGTCAACATGACAAGCAAAGTGTTACTTTTGATGTATCCTATAACCAAATCCTTTGCACATCTTTTATTGAGTTTTTAATATTCATTTCAAAGGATTCTTGGTTATATTGCAAATATGTGCAACCTTGGCATGTTGAGATGATTTGTAATGCTAACCCTAACCCTCATGCCATGAGGAATTTGTATTTGTTTGTCCTCTCTTCGGTTTTGCAAGGTTTGGATTCGAGGTCGAATCCTTTTCAAGAAGGGGAGGATGATACGGGACAAATGGCCATCTTATCTTTTGATGACATTGTTGGAGGCCAACACATAGAGACTCAAGACTTGGTCACCTCGGGAAAACAAGAACATGCATGGAGGACCCGTTTTGAGTGCTACTTAAAGCAATCTCGCGTGTGGAAGATTGCTTGGAGAATTTAAGGTTGAGGACTCACGGTTTTGGACCCTAATTAAGGGTATTTTGGACATTACACATGGTGTATTTACACACCATGGCCGCCCCTCTCATTAAGGGCAAAGTGGTCTTTTGTCTTCTTTGTAATACACTATAAAAAGGCCCCCTTAGTCTTATTTTCATTAGTTTTCAGATTTTAGAAAGATGAAGTATTGAAAGGAAATATCTTCTCTCTTTTGAGAGTGTACCCACTTAGTGGTAGGACTTGGAAAAGTCATCTTTAGCATAGGGCTTGGAAAAGCCAATATTGATTCTTGCTTGGAAACGGTAGATCTTGAGGCGAGTTCATTCCCTTGGTGGTCACCGTAAGAGTGTGGTGTTGTTGTTACATTCATTAGGGGTTTTTGAGTTTGATATACTCTTTAGTTCCTAATCTTTGTAATAATCTATGTCTCACTATCTATCTTTACCTTTCTTGCAATTGTGTTAGTGTTTGTATCTTGTAATCGTTTGTTCTTGTTGAATCCGAATCTTGTGTTCATTGTGTTCATCTTGTTCTTGTTGTATTGCTGCTGTTTTGGTGTTAAAACACCTTGTCAACTCGTGATACTTGTGTTGTTGTTGTTGGCCGAAACTAGCTCTAAGAGGGGTCCTCGGATTCCTCTTGAATTGTGGACTGTTTTGAGCCTTTTCTTGTGTTCCCTTGTGTTTCTTGTATCAAACCTCCTATAAAAGCTTGCCAACCCGTGGAAACTTTGGATTTCTCCAATAGTTTTAGGGGTCGGCCAACTTCGAATAGAGTCTATCTTGGAATTGTCCACTTCCACACCCCTTGAGCTCACGACAAAACCCAAGAATATAACCTTATCAACACCAAAAGAACACTTCTCCATGTTGGCATACAGCTTCTCCTTTCGGAGCACATCAAACACACATCTCAAATGCATTACATGATCATCAATAGATTTACTATATACCAACACATCATCAAAGTAAACCACCACAAACTTTCCAATATAAGGCTTCATTACATGATACATTAGACTCATAAAGGTGCTAGGAGCATTGGTAAGGCCGAAGGGCATGACCAGCCACTCATATAGACCGAATTTGGTCTTGAATGCGGTCTTCCACTCATCACCGGGTTGCATGCGAATTTGGTGATAGCCACTCCTAAGGTCCACTTTAGAAAACAAACAAGATCTGTGGAGCTCATCTAACATATCATCTAGTCTAGGGATTGGATGACGATACCTTATAGTGATTTTGTTGATGGCTCTACAATCGACGCACATGCGCCAAGTTCCGTCCTTCTTCGGTACCAAAAGCACCGGAACAGCACACAGACTCATGCTTTCCTTGATGTATCCCTTGTTGAGAAGCTCCTCAACTTGTCTTTCAAGCTCCTTAGTGTCCATGGGATTGCTCCTATAGGCCGGTTTGTTTGGAAGTTGTGACCCCGGCACCAAATCAATTTGGTGCTCAATTCCCCGAAGTGGGGGCAATCCTTGCGGAAGTTCTTGAGGAAATACATCTTCATACTCCTGCAACACACAAGAAATCAAAGGGGAAATGGAAGAATTAGTGGGATTAGTATTAAAACAATGGGCCAAAAGTAACATCGGCTTGTTTTCATCATGGTCCACGAAGAGTTCTTTCCTCCTAGCCAACATCACTACGTTTTCCATCTCCCTTGTCGTTGGGACAGCCTCGGATGTCCCTACTTCCTCACCTACGGCATTCCCTCCCTTCTCTCCTTTTTCGGATTCCTTCCCCTTTCCCTTCAACTCTCTCATCTTTTGATGCCACTCATTTACTTGGGAGGGTGAAAGAGGATGAAGTGTGACCTTTCGGCCATCCTTCTCAAGCGTATACCGGTTGGACCTCCCATCGTGTTTAGTAGACCTATCATATTGCCATGGTCTACCTAACAACAAGTGACATGCTTGCATTGGGATCACGTCACAAAGCACTTCATCGTGGTAGTTTTCCACCTTAAACCGAATCACACATTGCCTTGTGACCTTTAATTCACCACAATCGTTCAACCATTGTAGCTTGTAAGGACTAGTGTGTAGTGTAGTTGGTAGCTTCAAGAAATTTACCATAGCATGGCTCGCAACATTTGTACAACTACTACTATCAATCACCAAGGTGCACACACTCCCCTTTACAAGACACTTAGTATGGAATAGATTTTCCCTTTGACTCGGGTCATCTATCGCCTTACTAATCATGACACGTCTAACCACAAAGTTTGGAACCACACACTCCCCTTCTTGTGGATAGACATCTTCACTACCATCTACTTCATCATCATTCGGCCCATTTTCAGCTCCCTCTCCATCTTGAGGCTCGGCCTCATCCTCCCCCCTTTCGGAAACTACCTCCTCACCAAGGTAGTACACTTTCCCTTCTCGTAGGATCACATTGCGCTGGTTCTCACATTCATTGGCCTTATGCCCCCAACCTTGGCACTTGAAGCATTGGAACCCCTTTGGGTTGGGATATTTGTGAGCCTCCGGTTTTGGAGGGAATTTAGGGACTGTTTTGGACTCGGGCAACTTCGTAGGGGCGGGTTGGTCCTTGTTTTTGGGCCAACCCGAGGGGGTTTGTACCCTTGCCTTGAAGGATGATCTCTCCTTAAGTTCCCTTTCAATCTCAAGGGCCGCTTGGAATATACCGTCAATGGTTTCAAACCGGTGAAGGGTCAAATGAGTGGAGATCTCTTTGTTCAACCCACACTTGAACCGGATGATGTCGTGACTGATTTGCTCCCCACGATGATCAAGTTCCAACATGAGTTGTTGGAACTCGTCAAAATAGGCCATCACACTCTTGCCTCCTTGCCGCAAGCCATATAATCTAGCAAGCAACTCATGACGATATCTCTCGGGAAGGTATCGTTGTCTCATCAAATACCTCAACCGAAACCAAGGTGGTGGCTGCCCATCAACTAATTCATTACCAAATCGTTTAACATACTCCCACCAAGTGTTAGCATAGCCCTCGAGGTGAGCTATAGCGTAGCAACTCTTCTTTTCTTCCGAGATTTCATTAACTTGGAAAACTTTGTCACAATCCGATTCCCAAGTTAAGTAGGTCTCGGGGTCACTTTCACCCTTAAAGATGGGTAGGCTCAACTTGATGGTGTTGATGCCTACGTCTCTCTCTTGGTGTCGGTTTCCCCTATCTCCATACCCCCGGTATCTCCTAGGTTCTCCTCGACCCCCTCTTAACTCCTCCTCCCTCATATAAGCATCATCAAAGGCTCCATCTCCTTCATACTCCTCTCTACCGTATCCTTCAAAGTGGGCTGGTCGGCCTTGGCCGTTTTGATTCGGAGGATTTGGAATTTGCGGTCTTTGGGTTAATGGAGCTTGGAATGGAGGGTTCGGATTTAGTGGAGGTACTTGGCGTCCAAATCCCTCTTGTGGAATTGGAGGGGCTTGGAAATGTAGTGGTCTAGTGGGGTCTCGGTTTGGAGGAAAATAGGTAGTTTGGCTTGCGGTATTTAGTGGAGCTTGGGGTGCATTTAGCATTTGGTGGACTGTTTCGGGGGTGATGGTTGCGGAGGAGGTCCTATCATGACCATTGGTAGATACATGTGGAGGAGTAGAAGGACGAGAGTTCCTTTGACTCTCCACTTGTTCTAATCTCCCACTAATAGTCGACACTTCCCCCTTTATTGCTGCCAAGTCCCCTCTCACGGCCCCAAATTCCGAATTCAACCTTTCAAGTGTCCGGGTAACGGCCTCAAGAGTGACCCTCATAGAATCAAGGGCATTAGTATCCACATTATGAGACGTAGCTCCTTCCATTGTCACGATATTTCCGCTTTAGTTCACCACAAGTTCGGTTCCAAAAGTGTTGTATAATTGGCTAGTAACCGTGAAATTTTTAAGGTATGATTAAGCTCTTATCCGGAATGGATTCTTGTTTGAAGACTCAAAGAATTCTTGCCGGACTAGAGTCAAAAATCAGCAATTCATTCAAACGAATAAAAGCACTCAAATAATCGTTGACACGAACAAACGGTTCAAGGAACTAGTTGACAACCTAGTAGGAATGTACTAGTTTGTTAATTAGTTCTAGGACCAAGTAAGGGAAACCAAGGATCAACAATTAGCAACCAAAGAATATCCTAAGTTGAGCTTATAGTGACGTGGCAGCATGCAATGGTTCCACACGTTCTTCTTCTCTTTTTTTTTTTGTTAATATTCACACAACTTGTTATAGTTTGCAAAGTGTTTTTGGTGGGAAAAATAAAATCTTGTAGTATTTCACCCTTTTCAAACTCAAGAAAGTGAGGTGTGGTTGACTAATCCCACAAAACAAGGCTCCTTGAATTAGGGAAAAGTGATTGACAAGACTAGAAGGTGATGGGTGCAAGTCTTTCACAACAACTTTATAGCTTGTCTTACAACTTGAGCACACAACAAGATGAACAAGATGAACAAGTTCAAAAGATGAACACCTCAACAAACTTCATCCACTTCTTTAGCACATAAACACAACCACCGATTTTTTTTTCTTTTGGTTATCAACAACACACAACTTTCGGCCCCTTCAAGTCACTACACAATGTTCAAGTTTTCAAGCTCAACTTTTGGATCTAGACACCTTAGTGTTGGTGAGAAAGAAACCAACACTAGAAACTCACTAAACAAGCAAAATAACACCTAGATCTAAACATACAACATCATTCTTGGTCTCAACTTTTAATGGACAGATTTTCAGAATTTCTTTTGGTGTTGTTTGTTTAAGCCGTGAACTAGCCCAAGATGGGTTATGTTGGAACACAACCGGTCTCGCTCTGATACCAAATGATACAAAATCAAACCAACAACACCAAGAGCTTCAAGTAGGCTCGGATTTCAGTCCAACAACACAAGAACAACAAGTTTAAGTTTCGGATTTCAGTCCAACAACACAAGAACAACAAGATAGATAACAATGCTAGTGAATCGAAAAGAGCCCCACACGGCTTCACTAGACTTTAAGATAACAAAATCAACAACAACAACAAGATAAAGAAAGATAGATAACTTGACATATAACATTCAAGAAAATAAGAACCCTAACATCAAGAGAGGACCCTAAGTCTAATGAATATAAACACCAAGTTCTTACGAGGACCAAGAGGCACTCAACGACCTCAAAACCCTTGTTTCTAGCCAAAGAGACAACACAAGTATCCCTCTACTTGTGAGATAATTGGGGAGGCTTCTAAGAGTGAGAGAGAGAGTGAAATGTTTAGTCTTTAGGTTACAAAAATCAGCATTCCAAAAACTAAGAAATAACTCTCTAACATGTGCTATTTATACTACAAACAAAAGGGGTAAAATGACCCATCTGCCCTTGCTTCTTGTGCCAACCTTGAAGAGTAGTTTATTACACATTAAGACCTCTCTTCACACATAAAAACGTTTAGGTCCTTGGTTGGTTCAATCACCAATTCACACACGGCCATTTGCATGAACAAGGCTTGGAGTTCTTGTAATTCCCGAGCTTGGCTTCGTGTGAAAGGCCGTGTACCTGTGGAGGCTGCCCCAACCGTATCATCCTCTCCATCTTGAGAGGAATTTGACCTCAAATTCAGCATTTGGTCATCTTCAACCGCATCCACGAGGGAGAGATCACCAACGTTGAAAGTGTTGTGCACTTGATATTCCGGTGGAAGGTCAATCTTGTAGGCGTTGTCATTGATTCTCTCAAGTACTTGGAAAGGCCCATCACCCCTTGGCAGCAATTTGGACTTCCTTTGAGCTGGAAACCGATCCTTTCGAATATGCACCCACACCCAATCTCCGGGTTCAAGCACAAGCCTTCTTCTCCCTTTGTTTACCCTTTTTGCAACCTCTTGGTTCTTCTTTTCAAGCTTGACCCGCACCGTCTCATGCATTTTCTTCATTGCCTCGGCTCTTTTATTTCCATCTAAGCTGGTCATGAGATCACTAGACAAAGGAGTGAGATCTAAAGGGGTAAGGGGATTCAGGCCGTAAACACATTCAAAGGGAGTCATTCCCGTGCTCGAATGTATTACCCGGTTGTATGCAAATTCCACCAAGGGTAGGTGATCTTCCCATGAAGTTAGTTTACCTTTAACCATAGAACGTAGCATAGACCCTAAGGTTCTATTTACTACCTCCGTTTGGCCATCGGTTTGTGGGTGGCAAGACGTGAAGAAAAGTAACTTCGTCCCAAGCCTACCCCACATGGACTTCCAAAAGAGACTTAGGAACTTGGAGTCCCTATCGCACACAATAGTCCTCGGTACCCCGTGAAGCTTTACAACATATTCAACAAACAATGAAGCTACACTACGAGCATCCTCGGTTTTAGCACATGGAATAAAATGAGCCATTTTAGAGAATCTATCAACAATAACTAAAATGCTATCTCGGCCCTTTCTAGTCTTTGGCAGCCCCAAAACAAAATCCATCGAAATGTCCAACCAAGGTCTAAGGGGAGTAGGGAGTGGGGTGTATAATCCTTGAGGTAGGAGACGAGATTTCGCACTCCGGCAGGCCACGCATTGACTACAAACTTTAGCGACGTCTTTGCGCATTTTTGGCCAATAGAAGTTTTCCTCTAAGATTCCGAGGGTCTTGTCTACCCCAAAGTGCCCCATGAGGCCTCCGTCATGGGCCTCCATCACAAATAATTCCCTCCAAGAACTAGAAGGAACACACAACCTCCTCCCTTTGAACAAATACCCATCGAACCGAGAGTAGGAGGAATGGTCACTCTCCTTAAGCCAACGGTCCCTTCCCCACTCTTCACATTCCCTAAAAATAGGAGCAAAGGTAGGATCCTCGGGATACAACAACCGCAAGCTCTCAATTCCCATCAATTTCGAAGACAAGGTAGCAACAAGCACATGCTTCCTAGACAAGGCATCGACAACAACATTTTCCTTTCCTCTTTTGTAATGAATTACATAAGGGAAAGTCTCGATGAACTCAATCCACTTAGCATGACGCCTATTCAACTTGTCTTGGCTCTTAAGGTGTTTCAACGACTCATGATCCGTTCGTATCACAAACTCCTTAGGCCACAAATAATGTTGCCAATTTCCCAAAGCTCTAACAAGGGCGTACAACTCCAAATCATAAGTTGAGTAATTAAGAGTTGCCCCTTTGAGCTTTTCACTGAAATAAGCAACGGGCTTACCTTCTTGCATCAAAACAGCCCCGATGCCAACCTTACTAGCATCACACTCTACTTCAAACATCTTATCAAAATCGGGCAATTGCAATAAAGGCGCCGAGATGAGCGTAGCTTTCAAGGCCTCAAAAGCCCTAGCCTCACTAGACTTGAAGATAACAAAATCAACAACAACAACAAGATAAGGAAAGATAGATAACTTGACATATAACATTCAAGAAACTAAGAACCCTAACATCAAGAGAGGACCCTAAGTCTAATGAATATAAACACCAAGTTCTTACGAGGACCAAGAGGCACTCAACGACCTCAAAACCCTTGTTTCTAGCCAAAGAGACAACACAAGTATCCCTCTACTTGTGAGATGGTAGTGGCGGCTTCCAAGAGTGGAAGAGAGAGAGAAAAGTTTAGTGTTTTAGGTTTACAAAAATCAGCATTCAAAAAACTCCGGAATAGCTCTCTAATATGTTCTATTTATACTACAACAAAAAGGATAAAATGACCCATCCGCCCTTGCTTCTTGTGCCAACCTTGAAGAGTAGTTTATTAAACATTAAGATCTCTCTTCACACATAAAAACGTTTAGGTCCTTGGTTGGTTCAATCACCAACTCACACACGGCCATTTGCATGAACAAAGCTTGGAGTTTTTGTAATTCCCGAGCTTGGCTTCGTGTGAAAGGCTGTGTACCTGTGGAGGCTGCCCCAACCGTATCATCCTCTCCATCTTGAGAGGAATTTGACCTCAAATTCAGCATTTGGTCATCTTCAACCGCATTCACGAGGGAGAGATCACCAACGTTGAAAGTGTTGTGCACTTGATATTCCGGTGGAAGGTCAATCTTGTAGGCGTTGTCATTGATTCTCTCAAGTACTTGGAAAGGGCCATCACCCCTTGGCAGCAACTTGGACTTCCTTTGAGATGGAAACCGATCCTTTCGAAGATGCACCCACACCCAATCTCCGGGTTCAAGCACAAGCCTTCTTCTCCCTTTGTTTACCCTTTTTGCAACCTCTTGGTTCTTCTTTTCAAGCTTGATTCGCACCGTCTCATGCATTTTCTTCATTGCCTCGGCTCTTTTATTTCCATCTAAGCTGGTCATGAGATTACTAGACAAAGGAGTGAGATCTAAAGGGGTAAGGGGATTCAGGCCGTAAACACATTCAAAGGGAGTTATTCCGGTGCTCGAATGTATTACCCGGTTGTATGCAAATTCCACCAAGTGTAGGTGATCTTCCCATGAAGTCAGTTTACCTTTAACCATAGAACGTAGCATAGACCCTAAGGTTCTATTTACTACCTCCGTTTGGCCATCGGTTTGTGGGTGGCAAGACGTGGAGAAAAGTAACTTCGTTCCAAGCCTACCCCACATGGACTTCCAAAAGAGACTTAGGAACTTGGAGTCCCTATCGCTCACAATAGTCCTTGGTACCCCGTGAAGCTTTACAACATGTTCAACAAATAATGAAGCTACACTACGAGCATCCTCGGTTTTAGCACATGGAATAAAATGAGCCATTTTAGAGAATCTATCAACAATAACAAAAATGCTATCTCGGCCCTTTCTAGTCCTTGGCAGCCCCAAAACAAAATCCATCGAAATGTCCAACCAAGGTCTAAGGGGAGTAGGGAGTGGGGTGTATAATCCTTGAGGTAGGAGACGAGATTTCGCACTCCGGCAGGCCACGCATTGACTACAAATTTTAGTGACGTCTTTGCGCATTTTGGGCCAATAGAAGTTCTCCTCTAAGATTCCGAAGGTCTTGTCTACCCCAAAGTGCCCCATGAGGCCTCCGTCATGGGCCTCCCTCACAAATAATTCCCTCCAAGAACTAGAAGGAACACACAACCTCCTCCCTTTGAACAAATACCCATCGAACCGAGAGTAGGAGGAATGGTCATTCTCCTTAAGCCAACGGTCCCTTCCCCACTCTTCACATTCCCTAAAAATAGGAGCAAAGGTAGGATCCTCGGGATACAACAACCGCAAGCTCTCAAAACCCATCAATTTCGAAGACAAGGTAGCAACAAGCACATGCTTCCTAGACAAGGCATCGGCAACAACATTTTCCTTTCCCCTTTTGTAATGAATTACATAAGGGAAAGTCTCGATGAACTCAATCCACTTAGCATGACGCCTATTCAACTTGTCTTGGCTCTTAAGGTGTTTCAACGACTCATGATCCGTTCGTATCACAAACTCCTTAGGCCACAAATAATGTTGCCAATTTCCCAAAGCTCTAACAAGGGCGTACAACTCCAAATCATAAGTTGAGTAATTAAGAGTTGCCCCTTTGAGCTTTTCACTGAAATAAGCAACGGGCTTACCTTCTTGCATCAAAACAGCCCCGATGCCAACCTTACTAGCATCACACTCTACTTCAAACATCTTATCAAAATCGGGCAATTGCAATAAAGGCACCGAGATGAGCGTAGCTTTCAAGGCCTCAAAAGCCCTAGCCTGCTCATCACCCCATTTAAAGGGTCCGTCCTTTCTAATTACCTCGGTCAAGGGGGCTGCTATGGAACTAAATCCTTTGACAAACCTCCTATAAAAGCTTGCCAACCCGTGGAAACTTCGGATTTCTCCAATAGTTTTAGGGGTCGACCAACTTCGAATAGAGTCTATCTTGGAATCGTCCACTTCCACACCCCTTGAGCTCACGACAAAACCCAAGAATATAACCTTATTAACACCAAAAGAACACTTCTCCATGTTGGCATACAGCTTCTCCTTTCGGAGCACATCAAACACACATCTCAAATGCATTACATGATCATCAATAGATTTACTATACACCAACACATCATCAAAGTAAACCACCACAAACTTTCCAATATAAGGCTTCATTACATAATTCATTAGCCTCATAAAGGTGCTAGGAGCATTGGTAAGGCCGAAGGGCATGACCAACCACTCATATAGACCGAATTTGGTCTTGAATGCGGTCTTCCACTCATCACCGGGTTGCATGCGAATTTGGTGATAGCCACTCCTAAGGTCCACTTTAGAAAACAAACAAGATCCGTGGAGCTCATCTAACATATCATCTAGTCTAGGGATTGGATGACGATACCTTATAGTGATTTTGTTGATGGCTCTACAATCGACGCACATGCGCCAAGTTCCGTCCTTCTTCGGTACCAAAAGCACCGGAACAACACACGGACTCATGCTTTCCTTGATGTATCCCTTGTTGAGAAGCTCCTCAACTTGTCTTTCAAGCTCCTTAGTGTCCATGGGATTGCTCCTATAGGCCGGTTTGTTTGGAAGTTGTGAACCCGGCACCAAATCAATTTGGTGCTCAATTCCCCGAAGTGGGGGCAATCCTTGCGGAAGTTCTTGAGGAAATACATCTCCATACTCCTGCGACACACAAGAAATCAAAGGGGAAATGGAAGAATTAGTGGGGTTAGTATTAAAACAATGGGTCAAAAGTAACATCGGCTTGTTTTCATCATGGTCCACGAAGAGTTCTTTCCTCCTAGCCAACATCACTACGTTTTCCATCTCCCTTGTCGTTGGGACAACCTCGGATGTCCCTACTTCCTCACCTATGGCATCCCCCCCCTTTTCTCCCTTTCCGAATTCTTTTCCCTTTCCCTTTAACTCTCTCATCTTTTGATGCCACTCATTTACTTGGGAGGGTGAAAGAGGATGAAGTGTGACCTTTCGGCCATCCTTCTCAAGCGTATACCGGTTGGACCTCCCATCGTGTTTAGTAGACCTATCATATTGCCATGGTCTACCTAACAACAAGTGACATGCTTGCATTGGGATTACGTCACAAAGCACTTCATCGTGGTAGTTTCCCACCTTAAACCGAATCACACATTGCCTTGTGACCTTTAATTCACCACAATCGTTCAACCATTGTAGCTTGTAAGGACTAGTGTGTAGTGTAGTTGGTAGCTTCAAGAAATTTACCATAGCATGGCTCGCAACATTTGTACAACTACCACTATCAATCACCAAGGTGCACACACTCCCCTTTACAAGACACTTAGTATGGAATAGATTTTCCCTTTGACTCGGGTCATCTATCGCCTTACTAATCATGACACGTCTAACCACAAAGTTTGGAACCACACACTCCCCTTCTTGTGGATAGACATCTTCACTACCATCTACTTCATCATCATTCGGCCCATTTTTAGATCCCTCTCCATCTTGAGGCTCGGCCTCATCCTCCCCCCTTTCGGAAACTACCTCCTCACCAAGGTAGTACACTTTCTCTTCTCGTAGGATCACATTGCGCCGGTTCGGACATTCATTGGCCTTATGCCCCCAACCTTGGTACTTGAAGCATTGGAACCCCTTTGGGTTGGGATATTTGTGAGCCTCCGGTTTCGGAGGGAATTTAGGGACTGTTTTGGACTCGGGCAGCTTCGTAGGGGCGGGTTGGTCCTTGTTTTTGGGCCAACCCGAGGGGTTTTGTACCCATGCCTTGAAGGATGATCTCTCCTTAAGTTCCCTTTCAATCTCAAGGGCCGCTTGGAATATACCGTCAATGGTTTCAAACCGGTGAAGGGTCAAATGAGTGGAGATCTCTTTGTTCAACCCACACTTGAACCGGATGATGTCGTGACTGATTTTCTCCCCACGATGATCAAGTTTCAACATGAGTTGTTGGAACTCATCAAAATAGGCCATCACACTCTTGCCTCCTTGCCGCAAGCCATATAATCTAGCAAGCAACTCATGACGATATCTCTCGGGAAGGTATCGTTGTCTCATCAAATACCTCAACCGATACCAAGGTGGTGGCTGCCCATCAACTAATTCATTACCAAATCGTTTAACATACTCCCACCAAGTGTTAGCATAGCCCTCGAGGTGAGCTATAGCGTAGCAACTCTTCTTTTCTTCCGAGATGTCATTAACTTGGAAAACTTTGTCACAAGCCGATTCCCAAGTTAAGTAGGTCTCGGGGTCACTTTTACCCTTAAAGATGGGTAGGCTCAACTTGATGGTGTTGATGCCTACGTCTCTCTCTTGGTGTCGGTTTCCCCTATCTCCATATCTCCGGTATCTCCTAGGTTCTCCTCGACCCCCTCTTAACTCCTCCTCCCTCATATAAGCATCATCAAAGGCTCCATCTCTTTCATACTCCTCTCTACCGTATCCTTCAAAGTGGGCTGGTCGGCCTTGGCCGTTTTGATTCGGAGGATTTGGAATTTGCGGTCTTTGGGTTAATGGAGCTTGGAATGGAGGGTTCGGATTTAGTGGAGGTACTTGGCGTCCAAATCCCTCTTGTGGAATTGGAGGGGCTTGGAAATGTAGTGGTCTAGTGGGGTCTCGGTTTGGAGGAAAATAGGTAGTTTGGCTTGCGGTATTTAGTGGAGCTTGGGGTGCATTTAGCATTTGGTGGACTGTTTCGGGGGTGATGGTTGCGGAGGAGGTCCTATCATGACCATTGGTAGATACATGTAGAGGAGTAGAAGTACGAGAGTTCCTTTGACTCTCCACTTGTTCTAATCTCCCACTAATAGTCGACACTTCCCCCTTTATTGCTGCCAAGTCCCCTCTCACGGCCCCAAATTCCGAATTCAACCTTTCAAGTGTCCGGGTAACGGCCTCAAGAGTGACCCTCATAGAATCAAGGGCATTAGTATCCACATTATGAGACGTAGCTCCTTCCATTGTCAAGATATTATCCGCTTTAGTTCACCACAAGTTCGTGTTCCACAAGTGTTGTATAATTGGCTAGTAACCGTGAAATTTTTAAGGTATGATTAAGCTCTTATCCGGAATGGATTCTTGTTTGAAGACTCAAAGAATTCTTGCCGGACTAGAGTCAAAAATCAGCAATTCATTCAAACGAATAAAAGCACTCAAATAATCGTTGACACGAACAAACGGTTCAAGGAACTAGATGACAACCTAGTAGGAATGTACTAGTTTGTTAATTAGTTCTAGGAGCAAGTAAGGGAAACCAAGGATCAACAATTAGCAACCCAAGAATATCCTAAGTTGAGCTTATAGTGACGTGGCAGCATGCAATGGTTCCACACTTCTTCTCTTTTTTTTTTTTGTTAATATTCACACAAGTTGTTATAGTTTGCAAAGTGTTTTGGTGGGAAAAATAAAATCTTGTAGTATTTCACCCTTTTCAAACTCAAGAAAGTGAGGTTTGGTTGACTAATCCCACAAAACAAGGCTCCTTGAATTAGGGAAAAGTGATTGACAAGACTAGAAGGTGATGGGTGCAAGTCTTTCACAACAACTTTATAGCTTGTCTTACAACTTGAGCACACAACAAGATGAACAAGATGAACAAGTTCAAAAGATGAACACCTCAACAAACTTCATCAACTTCTTTAGCACATAAACACACAACCACCGATTTTTCTTTTGGTTATCAACAATATACAACTTTCGGCCACTTCAAGTCACTACACAATGTTCAAGTTTTCAAGCTCAACTTTTGGATCTAGACAGTGTTGGTGAGAAAGAAACCAACACTAGAAACTCACTAAACAAGCAAAATAACACCTAGATCTAAACATACAACATCATTCTCGGTTTCAACTTTTAATGGACAGATTTTCAGAATTTCTTTTTGGTGTTGTTTGTTTAAGCCGTGAACTAGCCCAAGATGGGTTATGTTGGAACACAACCGGTCTCGCTTTGATACCAAATGATACAAAATCAAACCAACAACACCAAGAGCTTCAAGTAGGCTCGGATTTCAGTCCAACAATACAAGAACAACAAGTTTAAGTTTCGGTTTTTCAGTCCAACAACACAAGGACAACAAGATAGATAACAATGCTAGTGAATCGAAAAGAGCCCCACACGGCTTCACTAGACTTTAAGATAACAAAATCAACAACAACAACAAGATAAAGAAAGATAGATAACTTGACATATAACATTCAAGAAACTAAGAACCCTACATCAAGAAAGGACCCTAAGTCTAATGAATATAAACACCAAGTTCTTACGAGGACCAAGAGGCACTCAACGACCTCAAAACCCTTGTTTCTAGCCAAAGAGACAACACAAGTATCCCTCTACTTGTGAGATAATAGGGGCGGCTTCTTAGAGTGGAAGAGAGAGAGAGAAATGTTTAGTGTTTTTAGGTTACAAAATCAGCATTCCAAAAACTAAGAAATAACTCTCCAACATGTTCTATTTATACTACAAACAAAAGGGGTAAAATGACCCATCCGCCCTTGCTTCTTGTGCCAACCTTGAAGAGTAGTTTATTACACATTAAGACCTCTCTTCACACATAAAAACGTTTAGGTCCTTGGTTGGTTCAATCACCAACTCACACACGGCCATTTGCGTGAACAAAGCTTGGAGTTCTTGTAATTCCCGAGCTTGGCTTCGTGTGAAAGGCCGTGTACCTGTGGAGGCTGCCCCAACCGTATCATTAGTGGGGTTAGTATTAAAACAATGAGCCAAAAGAAGCATCGGCATGTCCACATCATAATCCAAGAAGAGTTCCTTCTTTCTAGCCAACATCACCATGTTTTCTTGCCCATTTGATGTTGAGGCAGTCCCGGAAATCCCTACTGCCCCACCCACGGTTTTCCCCTCCTTTTCACCACTTTCGGGTTTCTTTCCCTTCTCCTTCAACTCCCTCATCTTTTGATGTAATTCATTCACTTGTGATGGCAAAAGAGGATAAAGAGTGACCTTTCGACCATCCTTCTCAAGTGAGTATCGGTTGGTCCTCCCATCATGTTTGGTAGACCTATCATATTGCCAAGGTCTACCTAACAACAAATGACATGCTTGCATTGGTATCACATCACAAAGAACTTCGTCTTGGTAGTTCCCTACCTTAAACCGTATCACACATTGCCTCATGACCTTCAATTCACCGCATTCGTTCAACCATTGCAACATGTAAGGGCTAGTATGAAGTGTAGTTGGTAATTTCAGAAAGTTCACCATAGCGACACTAACGACATTCGCACAACTACCACTATCAATCACTAAAGTGCACACATTCCCCTTTACAAGGCATTTAGTATGGAATAGATTTTCCCTTTGGCTAGGGTCGTCTATTGCCTTACTAATCATAGCGCGTCTAACTACAAAGTTTGGAATAACACACTCCCCTTCTTGTGGGTAAATAACTTCACCATCATCATCATCATCATCATCATCATCATCAAGTGGCCTATTTCCAGTTTCCTCTCCATCTTGAGGCTCGGCCTCATCCTCCTCTTTTTCAAGACCCACCTCCTCACCAAGGTAATACAATTTCCCTTCCCGTAGTATCACGTTGCGTCGATTTGGACATTCATTGGATTTATGTCCCCAACCTTGGCACTTGAAACATTGGAATCCTTTTGGGTTTGGATACTTGTGAACTTCTTGTTTTAGAGGAATTTTGTGGACTGTTTTGGGCTCGGGCAGCCTTGTAGTCGCGGGTTGGTCCTTGTTTTTGGGCCAACCAGAAAAGGATTGAACCACGTCCTTGCTTCTAGGCCAACCCGAGATGGATTGTCCTCTTGCCTTGAGCGACGACCTCTCTTTAAGCTCCCTTTCAATCTCAAGAGCCGCTTGGAAAATACCTTCAACGGTATATCAAATTTGTGAAGCATCAAATGAGTGGAGATCTCTTTGTTCAACCCACACTTGAACCGGATGATTTCATGACTGATTTGTTCCCCACGATGATCAAACTTCAACATGAGTTGTTGAAACTCATCATAATATGCCATCACACTTTTATTGCCTTGACGTAAGTTGTATAATCTAGCAAGTAATTCATGGCGATAACTCTCGGGAAGGTACCGTTGCCTCATCAAGTACCTTAACCGAAACCAAGGTGGTGGCTTCCCATCAACTAATTCATCACCAAAACGCTTGACGTACTCCCACCAAGTGTTGGCATAACCCTCAAAATGAGCTATGGCATAACAACTTTTCTTTTCTTCCGAGATATCATTAACTTGAAAAACTTTGTTACAAGCTTATTCCCATGCTAAGTAGGCCTCGGGGTCACTTTCACCCTTAAAGATAGGTAAGCTCAATTTGATGGTATTTATGCCTACGTGTCTTTCTTGGTGTCGATTTCCCCTTTCTCCATACCCTCGGTACCTCCTTGGATCAACACGGCCCCTTCTTAGCTCCTCCTCTCTCATGTAAGCATCATCAAAGGATCCATATCCATCATAATCCTCTCTACCATGTTCCTCAAAGTGAGCTGGTCGGCTTTGGTGATTTGGAATCTGATTTGGAGGCATTGGGAGTTGTGGAGGTGGTGGTCTTTGATTTGGTGGAGTTTGGTAAGGTACATTCAGATTTTGTGGAGGTAATGGATGGCTACATCCTTCTTGTGGAATTGGAGGAGTTTGGGAATGGCGTGGTCTATTCGCTTCTTGGTTTGGAGGGAAAGTAGTGGTATGATTTGTGGCATTTAGTGGGGCTAGAGGTGGATTCATTATTTGGTGCAATGTTTCTGGTGAGATAGTTATGGATGAAGTTCTTTCATGCCCACTTGAAGGAATATGATGAGGAGTGGATGGACGAGAGTTCCTTTGACTCTCCACTTGCTCCAATTTCCCACTTATCGTAGTCAAATCTCCCCTCATTGCCCCAACTTCCGTGTTCAACCTCTCTAAACTTCTGGTAATGGCCTCAAGTGTGGCCTTCATAGTGTCTTGTTCAGTAGTACCCCCACTTTGGGATATGCTTCCTTCCATGTCAAGGTGTTACCTACACAATCAGCAAACAAGTTAGCGTTAAACCTCTCCTCACTCACACTCTCTCGGTTCACTCACACTTGAGCTCCACAAATGTTTCAGATTGGCTAGTAACCGTGAATCCTTAAGATATGAGTAAAGCTCTTGTCCGGAACGGATTCTTGTTTGAAACTCAAAGAATTCTCGACGGACTGGAGTTAAGAAGTTACAACGTATTCAAACGAATAAAAGCACCCAACTAAACGTGGACACGAACAAGAGAATTCAAAAGGACTAATTGACAACCTAGTAGGAGTGTACTAGCATGTAGTTCTAGAACCAAGTAATGAAACTAAGAATCAACAATTAGAAACTAGAAAACCTAAAGTTGAGCTTATTAATGACGTGAACAGTATCCAATGGGTGACGTGAACAGTAGCAAATGGGTGATGTGGCAGCATGCAATTGGTCTTGGTCCCACACAATTTAAGCACCAATTCTGAAATTTAAATCTTTACACAATTTGGAAAGGATGACAATTGGTCTTGGAGGGAAAACATAAATCTTGAAATAAGAAAAGTACCTTGTCCCACAACACTAGGTTCTTGAAATAAGAAAAAGGTAACACTAGGTTCTTGAAATAAGAAAAAGTTGCTGAAAAGTAGAAGCCTAGTCTAAGAAATGATGGGTTCAAGGCTTCTCACAACATGCTTTACAATTTTCAGCTTCAACTCTTGAATTTATATCACACTTTTTGGTTGTCTAAAGTTGTAAGAAAAGATGAAGAACTTGATGAACACCACAACAACCTTCAAGAACTCAACAACAACTTCTTCAAAACACAACACAACACCACCAATTGTCAACAACAAGTAACAACAAACAGCCAGCCACAAGGCACCACAACTATGGTCAATATTATAAGCTCAATCTTTAGATCTTGACACCTTTAGTGTTAGTGAGAAAGAAACCAACACTAGGAACACTCTATACAAGAAAAATACTACAAGATCTAGCCAAAAAAAACAAGAAAATCTCGGCCCATACAACAACATATCACAATTTTTGGCCAAGAAAACAAAGGTAGCAGATTTGACTATTTCTGAAATGGTCGAGAACGTATTGGACAGCTTTGTACACCCGTATCAAATCCTAACACGAAATCCATAGATATGTCAAGCCAAGGGCGTAAAGGAGTGGGCAGCGGGGTGTACAACCCATGAGGTAGGAGCCGCGATTTGGCTCCTTTGCAATCTATGCATTGGCCACAAATCTTGGCCACATCCTTGTGCATTTTTTGCCAATAGAATTGCTCCTCCAATATTCCAAGGGTCTTTTCGATCCCAAAGTAACCCATTTGACCGCCATTGTGTGCTTCCCTCACAAATAACTCTCTCCGAGAACTTGAGGGTACACACAATAGTCTACCTTTAAACAAATATCCATCAAACTTGGCATAGGGATTTGAACCCCTAGACGAATCCCACTTGTCCCTACCCATTTCTTCACATTCCCTAAAGATAGGAGAAAAGTGAGGGTCCTTGGGATACAATTCTTTCAAACTCTCAAAACCCATTAATTTTTGATACAAGAATTCCAAGGAACACAAGAATTGTCTCAAAACAGTCCACACACACTCTAAAAACAGTCCACTAATCTTAAGGATTTGAGGACCAAGATGGAGACCACTCTCGGATTCACTACAACAACAACAATACGAGATAACAATGGTGTATTTGACACCCAAAACAGCCACAAAACGTGATGAACAAGATGAACAACAATAACACAAGTTTCGGATTCAACAAAGACCCCAAAACAGTCCACGATTTGCAAGAAAAATAAAGATAGATAGTGAGACATAAACTACAATAAGACCCAAGAACCCAAAGATATATTAAATCTAAAGACCCCTAGAACTTACGATAGCAACACCACACTCTTACGGTGACCACCAAGGGAATGAACTCGCCTCAAGATCTACCGTTGCCAAACAAAGATCAATATTGGCTTTTCCAAGCCCTATGCTAAAGATGACTTTTCCAAGTCCTACCACTAAGTGTGTACACTCTCAAAAGAGAGAAGATATTTCTTTCAATTCTTCATTCTCCAAAAATCTGATGAGAAATAAGACTAAGGGGCCTATTTATACTATATTACAAATGAAGACAAAAGACTACTTTGCCCTTAATGAGAGGGGCGGCCATGGGGTGTAAATCCACCATGTGTAATGTCCAAAATACCCTTAATTAAGGCCCAAAACCGTGAGTCCTCAACCTTAAATTCTCCAAGCAATCTTCCACATGCGAGATTGCTTTAAGTTATGCTCAAAACGGGTCCTCCATGCATGTTCTTGTTTCCTCGAGGTGACCAAGTCTTGAGTCTCTATGTGTTGGCCTCCAAAAATGTCATCAAAAGATAAGAAGGCCATTTGTCCCGTATCATCCTCCCCTTCTTGAAAAGGATTCGACCTCGAATCCAAACCTTGCAAAACCGAAGAGAGGACAAACAAATACAAATTCCTCATGGCATGAGGGTTAGGGTTAGCATAACAAATCATCTCAACATGCCAAGGTTGCACATATTTGCAATATAACCAAGAATCCTTTGAAAGGAATATTAAAAACTCAATAAAAGATGTACAAAGGATTTGGTTATAGGATACATCAAAAGTAATACTTTGCTTGTCATGTTGGCCAAGCAACAAGTTTGGTGCACCAACATCACCATTTCTAAATTTGGCACCGGGGTCAAATGGGAAAAGTGGCCATAGACACGGGTCTCGACAACACTTCCCTTTCCCGTGGTCTACACCTAAACTAAATGACATACTCTCTACAATAACATACATATCATCCAAATCAAATAGAGAGTAGAGAAAGGTATCACTCAAATCGACTTCTACTAAGGTGCTCTCATGTGTGTACTCACTACTAGTTTCCCAATAATCACCATGAGTACTCTCAACAATGAAATCACACAAAGTAGAAGAAGAAGTAGCTTCCACAACTACACATTCCTTACCCTTAAGAGTACTCTCATCTTCCAAGAAGAGATTTCCCTCTTTAGGAGGAATGTTGTCACACCATAGTGGGTTAGCATATAGGCTATAGCTTCCAAGGCAAGCTATACCGTCAAGTTCTCCACTAGGTTCATTAGGAGTGTTTAAATCATCTTCAAACAAGACATTATACCTAAAAAGAGTGTGATCTACCTCACGGACAGATTTGGAACAAGAAAGTTCCTCACTCTCTAAATGATCAATATCAAGTTTCAAGGATGTTTCAAACACAATATTACCCCAAGAAGAGCTCTCGGGTTCATTCTCACTTTGTTGACCAACATTTTCAAATATTTCACTCACTTGAGTCCTATTAAGCACATCACACACATACTCAAGTGGTGGACAGTTTTCACGAACAAGTTGATCAACACCCATTACACAAGACGAGGTACTTCCATTCAACATATAGGCTTCAACACTAGGTGGACATAAATTGATCTCACAAGAGGAGTCAATTTCGTCATCAATAGGATCAACTAGTGTATCCACACTCACAATATGTACATCATCAATAAGAGGCAAGGAATCATTAGACTCATAAATAAGTAAGCTACTACTCACACTCAATGGACTACTAGTCATACAATTATCATTCACATGCATTAAAGTGTAAGAGTTAGCTATTTTACCTTGAAGATCTTGAGTGGACTCTTTCTTGCCGTGAGGTGAAGGTCCTCCATAACCTTGGGCAGCAACTTCCTTTTGACATTGGTCGCATTCGCTTGCCATGTTGGTACCTACACAAATGTCCATAAAAATAGAAGGACAACCAAAGTTAGCACGGTTTGGTGGTAATCCCCTCACTTCGCTCAACACAATCTCTCCTTTTTCCACTCTCGGATTACCACCTTTCACTCCCTTACTCCTCTCAATCTTTTGTCTCTCATAATAATTTGAATTGGAGTAGGTAGGAACTTCTTTTTGCGGCCCGGGCAGAATGTACGTCTCGAGGCAATTTCCCCATCGGTCTCTTACAATATTAGGCCAATTTTGCATATTTGGAACTTTATGTTGTGCAAACCAATCGGCGCCCAAGCTCACATGACCATAGGTTATGGGAAAAACATCACACCACACTTCCTCATGGTAATTAAATTGGGAGAAGACAACTTTTACCCTCTCGGTAACCTTGAACTCGCCCAAGTAGTATGGAACAAGTAAAGGCTCTCGCAATAACCCCAAGTAATCAACCATGGACGGAAGAATGTAGTTTCCATAGTACCTATCATTCAACACCATAAGGCATCCCGGTATCCCACAAATAGTCACCTTTCCGGAGTGTACACTCCTTCTTGGATCTACATTGTAAGGCATACGAGTACCCCTTAGTTTTGGAGATGCATATCCTCTTCTTCTCATTGGACAACCTCCACTAGAGCTAGTATAACCATTCACACTATATCGACTTTGATAAGAAGTACTACAAGGTGGAGAATATGGATCTTCATACTCCTCACGTGTACCCTCATCATAGCTCTCATAGGCTTTGCAAACAAAAGGGTTATACCTAACACCAAATCTAGGTTCGGAGTAAGAAGTGTAAGACTCCTCACATGCCCCAACATCATCATAAGATCCATCACGAGGTCCTACATCATCTCCAAAGTTACCATAAGCACTAGGCACTTCATTCACCTCATTTTCTCCCTTAAAACAGTAACTTTCAAATCTGCCCAAGTCTCGATCATGGCTATTTTCATAGCCTCCGCAATCTCCCTCAACTTCGTAGCCATAAAACCCTTCACTACAATCATAGTCTCCCATGTTGTAGTCACAATAATCCCCGGCTATCGAAGACATGTTCCCCTTATATCACCCTTTAAACCTACAAAATGAACAAACAAGATTAGTAGTAAAGCTCCTCACCAACACTCGTATACACTCACCTTTGTGATCCTCACAATTGGAGCGGCGAATATTGAAAGTTGCTTATACTCCGGTAGTCAATAGGATGTCAATTCTACTTGGCGGCCGGAATAGATTCTTGTTTGATCGACTCAAGACACAAAAATAAAATTCACTTACGAACTTGAAGCAAAGAAGTTACTACGAGTTAAAAATGAGAAAAGCACACAAACAACGAAGACACGAAGAAACGGATTCAATAATTAATCTACAACTAAGTAGGTGATTACTAGTTGTTAATTAATTCTAGAATCAAGACATGAAACTAATGAAACAATAAGATGAAACTAAGAATCTAAAATTTTGAGCTCGAAAATATTGCGTGAACAGTAGCAGTGATGACATGGCAGTCACGTATTGGTTTCGGTCCCACACAACTTTTGTTGTCCAATTTCAAGTCTTGGCCAATTTTTTTTTTTTCAATTTGGACTTTGGTGGAATTTGTTTTAGGGGGGGGGGAAATTCAAACAAGTCTTGGAGCCCTTTTCAATTTCAAGTTTTCAAGACTTGACTTTATTGTACTTCTCCTTAAAACATGGATCCGTAAATCATGGAAAAGTGTTGGAAAGTGGTTGAGACTTGATTGATAGGTCTTTGTTGGTTGTAGTGTCTTTCAAGACTAACAAATAATACACCTTTTTCCTTCAACTTTTTGGATTTAGCATTCACTTTATCTTCAACAATATATGAAGGTGGTGATGAACATCAAGAACAACAACAACAACAACAAGAACTACAACAATAATCCTCAAGAACACCAACAATTTTTCACACGGCCAACTCCAATCCACAATAACAATACCTCCAACACTTGGCCAAGACAACCACAACTTCAACAAAAATGGTTTTCAATCCACCAATTAACAACAATATCACGTGGCCAAGCTTATAACAACAACAAGATGAAAACCACAAGGCCAAAACAGTTCACCACAACAAGGTCAACAATCTCACGGCTAAGACCACAAGGATAGCAACAACAATCGACTAAGTCCCCTTTGTGTTGTGTTTTCGATTTTACAAATGGTGAAAGGTGTGATGAACAACAAGAATACAACAACAACCTTTCAAGATCTACAACACCACCACAACACAAGGCCTTCAACTCGGTCAAGGCTAGAACAACAACAACATCCAATCGGCCACACTTGTTCACAACAATAATATTAACAATTCAAGCTCAAGTTTGGATCGACTCAAAGTGTTAGTGAGGAACAAAACTAACACTACAAACACACAAGACAAGTAAAATACTCCTAGACCTAGACTCAAGAACAAATCTCGGCCAAGAACACCACAAGAACACAATTTCGGCCAAGACAACAACAATGGACAGATTGCAATTTTCTGAAATTTTCAGATTTCAACTTTTTTTTTTTTTTTTGTAGTTTTCAAGTCTCAAGCCCAAGATTGATCTTGTTAGAACAAAATCAAAGATGGCTTTGATACCAAATGATACAAGAATTCCAAGGAACACAAGAATTGTCTCAAAACAGTCCACACACACTCTAAAAACAGTCCACTAATCTTAAGGATTTGAGGACCAAGATGGAGACCACTCTCGGATTCACTACAACAACAACAATACGAGATAACAATGGTGTATTTGACACCCAAAACAGCCACAAAACGTGATGAACAAGATGAACAACAATAACACAAGTTTCGGATTCAACAAAGACCCCAAAACAGTCCACGATTTGCAAGAAAAATAAAGATAGATAGTGAGACATAAACTACAATAAGACCCAAGAACCCAAAGATATATTAAATCTAAAGACCCCTAGAACTTACGATAGCAACACCACACTCTTACGGTGACCACCAAGGGAATGAACTCGCCTCAAGATCTACCGTTGCCAAACAAAGATCAATATTGACTTTTCCAAGCCCTATGCTAAAGATGACTTTTCCAAGTCCTACCACTAAGTGTGTACACTCTCAAAAGAGAGAAGATATTTCTTTCAATTCTTCATTCTCCAAAAATCTGATGAGAAATAAGACTAAGGGGCCTATTTATACTATATTACAAATGAAGACAAAAGACTACTTTGCCCTTAATGAGAGGGGCGGCCATGGGGTGTAAATCCACCATGTGTAATGTCCAAAATACCCTTAATTAAGGCCCAAAACCGTGAGTCCTCAACCTTAAATTCTCCAAGCAATCTTCCACATGCGAGATTGCTTTAAGTTATGCTCAAAACGGGTCCTCCATGCATGTTCTTGTTTCCTCGAGGTGACCAAGTCTTGAGTCTCTATGTGTTGGCCTCCAAAAATGTCATCAAAAGATAAGAAGGCCATTTGTCCCGTATCAATTTTGAAGATAATGTTGACACAAAAACATGTTTTTTAGACAAAGCATTGGCTACTACGTTGTCCTTACCCTTTTTGTATTGAATAACATAATGGAAGGTTTCAAGAAACTCAATCCATTTTGCATGCTGCTTGTTAAGCTTGTCTTGTGCCCGAAGATGTTCAAGGATTCATGGTCCGTTCGGATCACAAACTCCTTGGGCCACAAATAGTGTTGCCAAGTGTCCAAAGCTCGAATCAAGGCATACAACTCTAGATCGTACGTGGAGTAGTTTAGAGTTGCTCCTTTGAGCTTTTCACTAAAATAAGCAATGGGTTTTAAATCTTGCATCAAAACAGCCTCTATGCCCACTTTACTAGCATTGCACTCAACTTCGAATGTCTTATCAAAGTTGGGCAATTGTAATAAAGGCGCAAAAATGAGCATAGCTTTCAAGGTTTCAAAAGCCTTAGCTTGCTCTTCACCCCACTTGAACGGTTGGTCTTTTCAAATGACCGCGGTCAAAGGAGCGGCTATGGTGCTGAATCCTTTAACAAACCTTCTATAAAAACTAGCTAACCCGTGAAAGCTTCTTACTTCGCTAATGGTTTGCGGGGTTGGCCAATTTTTGATAGCATCTATCTTGGATTCATCCACTTCGACCCCTCTTGAACTAACAACAAAACCCAAGAAAACAAGTTCATTAACACCAAAAGAGCACTTCTCCAGATTTGCATACAACCTTTTCCTTTCTAAGGACATCAAACACACATTGTAAATGCATCACATGCTCATCAATTGACGTATCATCATCAAAGTAAACAACAACAAACTTTCCAATAAATGGCTTCATCACATGATTCATTAGCCTCATGAAAGTACTTGGAGCATTTGTTAGGCCGAATGGCATAACCATCCATTCATAGAGACCAAATTTAGTCTAGAAGGCGATTTTCCATTCATCACCGGGGTGCATTCTTATTTGGTGATAGCCACTCCTTAAATCAATCTTGGAAAATAAACACGAACCATTCAATTTATCAAGCATATCATCTAACCTAGGGATAGGGTGACGATATTTTACCATAATCTTATTGATGGCTCGGCAGTCCACACACATACGCCATTTTCCTTCTTTCTTAGGCACCAGTAACACCAGAACCGCGCACGGACTCATGCTCTCCTTGATATACGCTTTGTTGAGGAGTTCCTCAACTTAACGCTGCAATTTTTTGGTGTCCGTAGGGTTGCTTCTGTAAGCCGGCTTATTTGGAAATTGTGAGCCTGACACAAAGTCAATTTGATGCTCAATTCCCCGAAGCGGGCTTGCGGAAGTTCTTTGGGAAATACATCTTCATAATCATGCAACACACAAGAAATCAAAGGTGAAATAGAAGAATTAGTGGGGTTAGTTGTAACATCCTGTATTTTACTTGTACTTATTCCAATTATATGGAACCTGGTATGGTCATATGGTATAGGTAACGGATTAGATTTGTTATGCAATTATTAATAGTGTAGATGGAATTATAGAGGCTGCCCGTATAGTTTAATGTGATGCGACTAAGTTAACGTTAAGATAACTATTTAAACTTGGAATCTTAAGCTAGTATTTGAATCTAAAGTTTAAAGTGACCAAGTGTGTATAAGTTGAAGGTTAGATTAAAGGGATTAGGAGATGAAAATGGATCAAAATATTGAGGTGCTTGCTTGACTTATTTAAGCTAGTAGGTGAGTCACCTACTTAAGTTGTTTGTTTCAAATTAATGGACGCATGACTATGGATCAGATTTGGGTCTATGCTAATATACTCATTTGGGCCAAATTGAACAAAAGAGAAAGAAAATGGATAAGTGGCCCAACACACCAATCTGCCAAGGCCCAAATATAATTGAGCCCAACAAGAAATTAAGCAAGTAGGTGCATCACCTACTTTGAAGTTTCAGCAGCTTGGACCCTTAAGTAGGTTTATCACCTATGTAACATCCCGTATCTTGCTTGTAGTTATTCTAATTATATGGAACCTGGTATGGTCATATGGTATAGATAACGGATGAGATTTGTTATGCAATTATTAATGGTGTAGATGGAATTATAGAGGCTGCCTGTATAGTTTAATGTGATGCGACTAAGTTAACGTTAAGATAACTATTTAAACTTGGAATCGTAAGCTAGTATTTGAATATAAAGTTTAAAGTGACCAAGGGTGTATAAGTGTAAGGTTAGATTAAAGGGGTTAGGAGCTGAAAATAGAGCAAAATATTGAGGTGCTTTCTTGACTTATTTAAGCTAGTAGGTGAGTCACCTACTTAAGTTGTTTGAACCAAATTAATGGACCCTTAAGTAGGTTCATCACCTATGTAACATCCTGTATCTTGCTTGTAGTTATTCTAATTATATGGAACCTGGAATGGTCATATGGTATAGGTAACGGATGAGATTTGTTATGCAATTATTAATGGTGTAGATGGAATTATAGAGGCTGCCTGTATAGTTTAATGTGATGCGACTAAGTTAACGTTAAGATAACTATTTAAACTTGGAATCGTAAGCTAGTATTTGAATATAAAGTTTAAAGTGACCAAGTGAGTATAAGTTAAAGGTTAGACTAAAGGGGTTAGGAGCTGAAAATGGAGCAAAATATTGAGGTGCTTGCTTGACTTATTTAAGCTAGTAGGTGAGTCACCTACTTAAGTTGTTTGAACCAAATTAATGGACCCATGGCTATGGATCAGATTTGGGTCTATGCTAATATACTCATTTGGGCTAAATTGAACAAAAGAGAAAGAAAATAGATAAGGGGCCCAACACACCAATCTGCCAAGGCCCAAATATAATTGAGCCCAACAAGAAATTAAGCAAGTAGGTGCATCACCTACTTTGAAGTTTCAGCAGCTTGGACCCTTAAGTAGGTGCATCACCTACCTGGACCAATTTGACCAATTTTATGGTCCAAAATGCAGCTAAGGAGGTGGACAAGATAGGGCCTTTAAATGGCCAAGTTGCTGGTCATTTTACTTCACTTTTAAGTTACAAAAAAAAGAGTATATTTCAGCAAATCTCTCTACTCTCTCAAAAACAACAAGAGCAGCAACCCTATTTTTCCTTCTAGGGTTCTTGAAGAAACCCACCCCTTTGCAGCCCAAGGTAAGTGAAAAACACTTAAGGTTTTGTTTAATTATCTCATGGGAGATTAGGGAAACAAGTTATAAGTATTTGACTATAAGTATATGGTTGATTATAGAACAAGCTGTTTGTTCATGTTTCCTTGTTATTGAGGAACTTTTTTTCTTCTTCTTTGGTTTAAGTGTGAAGGAAAGTTCAAGCTCTTGAAGAGTTCAATTAAAAGAATAAGTTGCTGAATTGTGGTAAGGTGACTGCCCCATTTTGTTTTTCTTATATATGAATTTGAGAGGGGATTATGGATGTCTTGTTATTGAGAACTCAAGAGATGATGAGTTCAATAATTAATTGCTACAATAAAAGGGGTTTGGGACTATTTTGTGGACTGTTTTGTATGTATATGTTATGGTCTGCCAGGTTGAAGTTGGATAAAGGTGTGATGAGTTTGTAATGAATTATAGAAGAAAGATGTGGTGATACACCACCGAACTAATGCTTGCTGCCCAATCTATTTTGCGTATTGTTTGGAATGTGTAATGAAGTTGAGGTGGTTTTGGTGAACCTTATAAGAACCTATATGGTATGTGGGTGTAATTGGAAGGAAAAAAGGGTTAAAATAACACCCTTGTTTGATAGATTAATAGTTGCTGCCCGGTTACTGTTTTGGGTGAAATTAAGTATCTCAAATGTGTTGATTGGTTACTAATACTAGTTTACCATATATTCTATTGTATATAAGTAATCTAAAAGGCGGGAAGTCAAGTCGGGTTAGTTTCAGAGTCAAATAACCAGGTATGTAAGGCATACTCTATTTCACAATCTTTGGCATGAAATCGTACAATTGTTCCATCAAGCAAGTTTCCGAGGTTATCCTATAACAAAGTGATACATAATGGCAGTACATTACACTCCATGTATCCAATGACCTTGTTCCCATTCTCTAACACATTAGAACACCTCAATACGTGCTTATTATTAAATCTACGCGTCGATCTTCACTAGAAAATTTCAGGAGTTCTCCATTTGTTCAAATAAGACCCAGGTGTTATTTCAGCTCCTAAACACTTTAATTGTGTGCCAACAGCTCCCTACCTCATTTGATACGGGACAAATGGCCTTCTTATCTTTTGATGACATTTTTGGAGGCCAACACATAGAGACTCAAGACTTGGTCACCTCGAGAAAACAAGAACATGCATGGAGGACCCGTTTTGAGCATAACTTAAAGCAATCTCGCGTGTGGAAGATTGCTTGGAGAATTTAAGGTTGAGGACTCACGGTTTTGGACCTTAATTAAGGGTATTTTGGACATTACACATGGTGTATTTACACACCATGGCCGCCCCTCTCATTAAGGGCAAAGTGGTCTTGTTATCTTCATTTGTAATATATTATAAATAGGCCCCCTTAGTCTTATTTTCACTAGATTTTGAAGGATGAAGAATTGAAAGACATAACTTCTCTCTTTTGAGAGTGTAACACCCTTAGTTGTAGGACTTGGAAAAGTCATCCTTAGCATAGGGCTTGGAAAAGCCAATATTGATCTTTGCTTGGAAACGGTAGATCTTGAGGCGAGTTCATTCCCTTGGTGGTCACCGTAAGAGTGTGGTTTTGATTGTTACATTCATTAGGGGTTAGTGTTGAAATACACTTGGTTCTTAATCTTGTAATAATCTTGGTCTCACTATCTATCTTTATTTTTCTTGCAAATCGTGTATGTGTTGTGTAGTGGACTGTTTTGGGGTCTTCGTTGAATCCGAAACTTGTATTATTGTTGTTCATCTTGTTCATCACGTTTTGTAACTGTTTTGGTGTTAAAATATACTCTTGTATCTTGTATTCTTATTGTTGGTAGCGAATCCGAGTGAGGTCTCCATCTTGGTCCTCGAATCCTTAAGATTAGTGGACTGATTTGGTGTTTGTTTCGTGCTTCCCTTGTCAATCCCGTATCATCATTGTTGTTGCATTAAGTGTCTATTTCATGTCTCTTATTAGCGTATTACTGGTTCAAGGTACCATAATGTGATGACCACCAAAGTAACAATCTCAAAGGCTAAATAAACTAAGTAATGCAAATCTGTAAAATGACGAGTGGCAGCTCAGGGGCATTTGCCTAGCATGGGCCGATCTCGATACCTTTATTTGTGGGTGGCAGCTCAGGGGCATAAGCCTAGCATGGGCCGATCCCAATCTTTATATGTAGGTGGCAGCTCAGGGGCATAAGCCTAGCATGGGCCGATCGTAATTTATCTATTTACCACTGATCAGCTGGTCGTTTGCATTATATGGCTTACAAAGATTATGAAGTAAGAAGGTAACACGAAGAAAGAATGTAATGTACATTGTCCCACAAGTATTTATAAAGGTGGTCTACTAGTACTACTTATACACTTGTATCAGATTTCTATTGAGCTTTTTTATTAAGTGTGTTGCTACTTTCTGCCATACATATTCAGTACATATTTTCGTACTGACGTCCCTCACGGGGGACCTGCATTTTATGCTGCAGGAAGAGGCACTTCAGCTCATACAACTCACTAGTAGGAGCGCAGGCTTTTCAGGGTCTATTGGTGAGCTCCAGGTTGATTCGGGGCTTTCCGAGTCTGTTCCATATATTTTGGTATTGTACAGTAAGTCAAGAGTAGGGCGGGGGTTTGTCCCGACCCTAACTAAGTCTATGTATCTTTTAGAGGCTTTGTAGACTAATGTAAAGTTATGGTAGTGTCCTGATTTTAGACATGGTGGCCCCACCGGCCAAGTGTTGTACATATCAGTTTGGGAGTGTATGTGTAGTTATTTTCATCGATACATAATATTTATGTTGTCAGAACATTTGGTTGTTACAGTTACATGCATGGGAAGTACAAGGTTATGAATTGGTTCTCTCGGGCCTTTACGGCTACGGGTGCCTGTCCGCCCCAACAGGATTTGAGGCGTGATAACCTACTTGGGCCAATTTGACCAATTTTATGGTCCAAAATGCATCTAAGGAGGTGGACAAGATAGGGACTTTAAAATTCCATGTTGCTGGTCATTTTACTTCACTTTTAAGTCGCAAAAAAGGAGTATATTTCAGCAAATCTCTCTACTCTCTCAAAAACAACAAGAGCAGCAGACCTATTTTCCTTCTAGGGTTCTTGAAGAAACCCTCCCCTTTGAAGCCCAAGGTAAGTGAAAAACACTTAAGGTTTTGTTTAATTATCTCATGGGAGATTAGGGAAACAAGTTATAAGTTTTTGAATATAAGTATATGGCTGATTATAGAACAAGCTGTTTGTTCACGTTTCCTTGTTATTGAGGAACTTTTTTTCTTCTTCTTTGGTTTAAGTGTGAAGGAAAGTTCAAGCTCTTGAAGAGTTCAATTAAAAGAATAAGTTGCTGAATTAAGGTAAGGTGACTGCCCCATTTTGTTTTTGTTATATATGAATTTGAGAGGGGATTATGGATGTCTTGTTATTGAGAACTCAAGAAATGATGAGTTCAATAATTGATTGCTACAATAAAAGGGGTTTGGGACTGTTTTGTGGACTGTTTTGTATGTATATGTTATGGTCTGCCAGGTTGAAGTTGGATAAAGGTGTGATGAGTTTGTAATGAATTATAGAAGAGAGATGTGGTGATGCACCACCGAACTAATGCTTGCTGCCCAATCTATTTTGCGTATTGTTTGGAATGTGTAATGAAGTCGAGGTGGTTTTGGTGAACCTTATAAGAAACCTATATGGTATGTGGGTGTAATTGGAGGAAAAAAAGGGTTAAAATAACACCCTTGTTTGATAGATTAATAGTTGCTGCCCGGTTACTGTTTTGGGTGAAATTAAGTATCTCAAATGTGTTGATTGGTTACTAATACTAGTTTACCATATATTCTATTGTAGATAAGTAATCTAAAAGGCGGGAAGTCAAGTCGGACTAGAAACACTTAAGACAAGTGAAAATCTCGGCCAAGATACAACAAGAACACAATTTTCGGCCAAGAACAAAAAGTGGACAAATTGCTATTTTCTGGAAATTTCAGTTTTCAGTTTTTTTTTTCTTTTTTTGTAGTTTTCAAGTCTCAAGCCCAAGATTGATCTTGTTAGAACAAAATCAACGATGGCTTGGATACCAAATGATATGGGACAAATAAGAGGATCACGAAACAGCCATAAAACAGTCCAATACACCCTCTAAAATAGTCCACAAATCACAAGAAATCGTGAACCAAATGGATACCTCACTCGGATTCGACAAATCTAACAAGAATATAAGAAACAAAGGTGTATTTGTCACCCAAAACATCCACAAAACACAACAAAAACATGATGAACAATATGACAACAAAAACAACCAGATTTGGATTCTGCAATAATAAGATACAAAAGGATAGTAACTTGACATACAATATTCACAAATCTAAGAACCCTAACAATGAGAAAGGACCCTAAGACAAATAAATAGTAACATCAAGTTCTTACTTGTACCAAGAGGCACTCATGAACCTCAAGACCTAAGTTTCCAAGCAAACAAACAACAAAAGTGATTCCACCCTCTTGTTGCTACCTAGTTCCAAGTTTCAGATTTGCCTCAAGGAAAGAGGACTTTGTCTTTCTATGTTGTACAATATTCATATTCATCAAAAAGTCCCCTAACAAATGACCTAAAAGGTTCCTTATATAGTAGTTTACAAACAAGGTGTGAAATGTCCAAAATGACCCCTTAGTCTCAAGTCTTCAAGTGGGTGTCCTTGGAGAGCATTATATGGACGGTTTTGGACCCTTTTTAAGTCCTCATTTGCACTTTACTTTCACACTCCAAGTCTCGGGTTCAATACATCTCACAAACATGCATCCTCGTGGTCGTACCCTATCACCAAGGTAATACAATCTCCCTTCCCGCAGTATCATGTTGCGTCGATTTGGATATTCATTGGATTTATGTCCCCAACCTTGGCACTTGAAACATTGGAATCCTTTTGGGTTTGGTTACTTGTGAACTTCTTGTTTTAGAGGAATTTTGTGTACTATTTTGGGCTCGGGAAGCCTTGTAGTGGAGGGTTGGTCCTTGTTTTTGGGCCAACCCAAAGAGGATTGAACCACGTCCTTGCTTCTATGATACGGGTACGACCACGAGGATGCATGTTTTGTGAGATGTATTAAACCCGAGACTTGGAGTGTGAAAGTGAAGTGCAAATGAGGACTTAAAAAGGGTCCAAAACCGTCCATATAATGCTCTCCAAGGATACCCACTTGAAGACTTGAGACTAAGGGGTCATTTTGGACATTTCACACCTTGTTTGTAAACTACTATATAAGGAACCTTTTAGGTCATTTGTTAGGGAGACTTTGCTTAATATGGATGTTGTATAACACTTAGAAACATCTCCTCTCTAAGGAGAGAAGACCACAAATCTGAAACTTGCAACTAGGGAAATCAACTTGAGTGTGGAATCACTCGTGTTGGATTTAAGCTTGGAAACGTTGGATGCTTGGGAGATCGAGGTCACTCTTGTATCAACGTAAGAGATAGGTTTGTGTTGTGTGTAGTATTAAAGGTCCAAGAGTGTAACAAGTCTTGGGTTGTTAATATTATTCCCTCATTTGGTCTATCTTATTGCACTTTGTAGATTCATAGTGGACTATTTTTGTGACTTGTTGAATCCGAATTTTGTAACCATTGTGTTCATCTTATATTGTGGCTGTTTTGGTGTTGAAAACACACATCCTTATCTTGTTATTGTGTTGTTGATAGCGAATCCAAGAGTGGTCTTCAAAAGGGTCCTCAAATCCTTAAGATTAGTGGGCTGCTTTGGAGTTGTTTTGTGTTCTCTTGTTTGTCCTATATCATTCTAGGCCAACCCGAGATGGATTGTGTAATATCCCGTATCTTTCTTGTACTTATTCTAATTATATGGAACCTGGTATGGTCATATGGTAGGTAACGGATGTGATTTGTTATGCAATTATTAATGGTGTAGATGGAATCATAGATGCTGCCCGTACAGTTTAATGTGATGCGACTAAGTTAACATTAAGATAACTATTTAAACTTGGAATAGTAAGCTAGTATTTGAATCTAAAGTTTAAAGTGACCAAGTGTGTATAAGTTGAAGGTTAGATTAAAGGGATTAGGAGCTGAAAATGGAGTAAAATATTGAGGTGCTTGCTTGACTTATTTAAGCTAGTAGGTGAGTCACCTACTTAAGTTGTTTGGACCAAATTAATGGACCCATGACTATGGATCAGATTTGGGTCTATGCTAATATACTCATTTGGGCCAAATTGAACAAAAGAGAAAGAAAATGGATAAGTGACCCAACACACCAATCTTCCAAGGCCCAAATATAATTGAGCCCAACAAGAAATTAAGCAAGTAGGTGCATCACCTACTTTGAAGTTTCAGCAGCTTGGACTCCTTAAATAGGTGCATCACCTACTTGGACCAATTTGACCAATTTTATGGTCCAAAATGCAGCTAAGGAGGTGGACAAGATAGGGCCTTTAAAAGGCCAAGTTGCTGGTCATTTTACTTCACTTTTAAGTCACAAAAAAGGAGTATATTTCAGAAAATCTCTCTACTCTCTCAAAAACAACAAGAGCAGCAGCCCTATTTTTCCTTCTAAGGTTCTTGAAGAAACCCTCCCCTTTGCAGCCCAAGGTAAGTGAAAAACACTTAAGGTTTTGTTTAATTATCTCATGGGAGATTAGGAAAACAAGTTATAAGTGTTTGACTATAAGTATATGGATGATTATAGAACAAGCTGTTTGTTCACGTTTCCTTGTTATTGAGGAACTTTTTTTCTTCTTCTTTGGTTTAAGTGTGAAGGAAAGTTCAAGCTCTTGAAGAGTTCAATTAAAAGAATAAGTTTCTGAATTGAGGTAAGGTGACTGCCCCATTTTGTTTTTCTTATATATGAATTTGAGAGGGGATTATGGATGTCTTGTTATTGAGAACTCAAGAGATGATGAGTTCAATAATTGATTGCTACAATAAAAGGGTTTTGGAACTGTTTTGTCGACTGTTTTGTATGTATATGTTATGGGCTGCCAGGTTGAAGTTGGATAAAGGTGTGATGAGTTTTTAATGAATTATAGAAGAAAGATGTGGTGATACACCACTGATACGGTTGGGGCAGCCTCCACAGGTACACGGCCTTTCACACGAAGCCAAGCTCGGGAATTACAAGAACTCCAAGCTTTGTTCATGCAAATGGCCGTGTGTGAGTTGGTGATTGAACCAACCAAGGACCTAAACGTTTTTATGTGTGAAGAGAGGTCTTAATGTGTAATAAACTACTCTTCAAGGTTGGCACAAGAAGCAAGGGCGGATGGGTCATTTTACCCCTTTTGTTTGTAGTATAAATAGAACATGTTGGAGAGTTATTCCTTAGTTTTTGAATGCTGATTTTGTAACCTAAAAACACTAAACATTTCGTCTTTCTTCCACTCTTAGAAGCCGTCCCTATTATCTCACAAGTAGAGGGATACTTGTGTTGTCTCTTTGGCTAGAAACAAGGGTTTTGAGGTCGTTGAGTGCCTCTTGGTCCTCGTAAGAACTTGGTGTTTATATTCATTAGACTTAGGGTCCTCTCTTGATGTAGGGTTCTTAGTTTCTTGAATGTTATATGTCAAGTTATCTATCTTTCTTTATCTTGTTGTTGTTGTTGATTTTGTTATCTTAAAGTCTAGTGAAGCCGTGTGGGGCTCTTTTCGATTCACTAGCATTGTTATCTATCTTGTTGTTCTTGTGTTGTTGGACTGAAAAACCGAAACTTAAACTTGTTGTTCTTGTGTTGTTGGACTGAAATCCGAGCCTACTTGAAGCTCTTGGTGTTGTTGGTTTGATTTCGTATCAAGTCCTCAATCTTAAATGCTCCAAGCAATCTTTCACACACGAGATTGCTTTAAGTTATGCTCAAAACGGGTCCTCCATGCATGTTCTTGTATTCTCGAGGTGACCAAGTCTTGAGTCTCTATGTGTTGGCCTCTAAAGATGTCATCAAAAGATAAGATGGCCATGTGTCCCTGTCATGTCATAATCCTCTTTCTTAGTCCATCTACATTCGGCACACACAATCTGTTTTGGCACCGAAGTACTCCTTCTTGCGTAAGCTCAAATGCTTTCGTCATACCACATTGCACATTTTCCTTAAGCTTTAATAGAATGGGATTTGCATATTGCTTCTTTTTTACTTCAGCTACTAGGGAAGATTCTGCAGCATTATAAATAATAAGCCCTTCATCTGGAGTTTCAAGAAGGCGAACTCCCAAATTAGCTAGTTGGTACAAATCTTTAGTCGTCCCTTGTCTTTCTATAGATGGTGCCATAGTCTTCCAACTTAATGCATCTGCCACCACATTTGCTTTCCCCGGATGATACAAGATATCAATGTCATAGTCTTTCAATAATTCAAGCCATCTTCTCTGCCTCAAATTTAGGTCCTTCTGATTAAAGATATACTACAAACTCTTGTGGCCAGTGTATATGTCAACATGAATCCCGTACAGGTAGTGACTCCATATCTTTAAGGCAAATATAACCGCTGCTAGCTCTAGATCATGTGTTGGATAATTTTTCTCGTGTGGCCACAATTGTCTCGAGGCATATGCTATGACTTTACCATGATCATCAATACACACCCTAAGCCAATTCTTGAAGCATCACAGTACACTGCATACCCCTTTGTGCCTTCTGGAAGCACCAATACGGGTGTAGAAGTCAACTTATTCTTTAGATCTTGGAAACTTCTTTCGCATGCATCATTCCATTGAAACTTGGATGCTTTGTGTGTTATCTTGGTTAAAGGTGCATAAATTGAAGAAAAACCTTCAACAAACCTTCTATAATAACCTGCCAACCCAAGGAAACTACGAACCTCCGTAGGCGTTATAGGTCTTGGCCAATTCTTCACGGCTTCTATCTTTTGAGTATCAACCTTTCTTCCTTCATCAGATACAATATGACCTAAGAATGCCACAGATTTTAACCAAAACTCAAATTTAGAGAACTTTGCAAATAGCTTAAGATCACAAAGAATCTGCAACACCTGTCGTAAGTGATTGGCATGGTCCTCATTTAATCTCGAATAAACTAGAATATCATCTATAAAAACTATCACAAACACATCCAATAAGGGCTTGAACACCCTATTCATCAAATCCATAAAAGTTGCAAGTGCATTAGTTAGCCCAAAGGACATGACTAGGAACTCGTAATAACCATACCATGTTCGAAAAGCTGTCTTGGGTATGTTATTCTCTTTGACCCTCATTTGGTGGTACCCAGACCTTAAATCAATCTTCGAAAACCACTTGGCGCCTTTCAACTGATCAAATAAGTCATCAATTCTCGGAAGGGGATATTTGTTCTTAATAGTCACCTTGGTCAGTTGTCTATAGTCAATACACATTCTTAACGAACCATCCTTCTTACGCATAAATAACACTGGTGCACCCCAAAGGGATACACTAAGCCTTATGAATCCTTTTTCTAACAAGTCTTTCAATTGCTCTTTCAACTCCCGTAATTCTGCCGGGGACATTCTATACGGAGGAATTGAGATTGGTTGAGTACCTGGAATCACATCGATACCAAACTCCACTTCTCTTTCTAGAGGCAAACCCGAAAGATCTTCAGGAAATACATTAGAAAATTCATTTACCACTGGAATAGTTTGAAGAGTTGGTGTCTTCGCATTTATATCCTTCACGCTAACCAGATGACATATGTAACCCTTGGAAATTATCCTTTTTGCCTTAAAATAAGAAATAAATTTACCTCTTGGCGCACCAATATTACCTCTCCATTCTAGGACTGCCTCCCTTGGGAAATGAAAACACACCCTCTTAGTTCGGCAACCTACTGTGGCATAACAAGAAGCCAACCAATCCATACCCATTATAGCATCAAAATCTATCATTTCTAACTCAACCAGGTCAACCATTGTATCGCGACCGCAAATAGTTATTATACAATTTCGATACACTCTCTTAGCTATTACAGATTCACCAATCGACGTAGATACTTCAAATGTCTTAACTAGCAATTCTGGTGTTCTTTTGAACTTTCCAGCAACCAATGGAGTAACATATGACAATGTGGAACCCGGATCAACTAATGCATATACATTATGTGAAAAGATGGACAATGTACCTGTAACCATGTCTGGAGAAGCCTCTGAATTTTGTCGATCCACTAAAGTATATGCACGATTTTGAACTCCACTAGAGCTAGCTGCTCCTTTAACACCTCTACCACGACCCATAGATTGTACACCTCTACCTGAATAAGGCACCGATGATGATGATGCAATGATGATCCAGTAGGTCGTGCCATACCACCTATGGTCCTTTGAGGGCATTCTCTCATCATATGTCCTGACGCACCACACCAAAAGCAACTATTTGTTCCAAATCGGTATGCACCTAAATTAAACTTTCCACATTGCTTACATGGCTGTCGAGGAGGCCTTAATTGGTTCATACTCCCTTGATCTTGATACCCCGCTGTCCGTGAACTGTGACTCTCACTTTTTTGCCTAAACTGGTTACTTTTAGACCCTTGAAATTGTCGTGGAGCACTAGTTGCAGAATAAGAAGATAATGTCCTAGGTGGTCTATTAGAAAACCGAGGCCTAAACTCTCCTTGGGATACCGTGAACTACCTCGTAGATCTGGCCCTCTTGGAATATCCTCTTTCCAATTCTTGTGCTCTTCTCCTTTGCCTCTGATCCTCCATTTTTATGCAAAAGCTTGTATCCTTGCTATGTCCATGTCTTTGTTTAAAGCAGTAATGGTACAATCTCTAACTAGATATGGATCCAATCTATCTACATATCGATGAACTCTATCATCCATTGTAGCTACTACATTGGGAGCATACCTAGACAAAGAGTTAAACCAAAGGTTGTACTCCCTCATGCTCATATTCCCTTGGCGAAGATTCAGGAACTGATCAGCACGGGCTTCTCGAATCTCATATGGAAGGTAATGATCAAGAAATACCTCTTTGAACTCTTTCCAAGTAGCTGGAGGTGCATCGATACCCCTAGATCGTTTCCAGTCTTCATACCATAATATAGCCTCTCTTTTGAATCTATATGCTGCTAGCTCAATTATCTCTTTACCCGACACATGCATCACATGTAAAACCCTTTGGATTTGATCAATAAAGTCCAATGGGTCTTCAGTAAGATCTGATTCGGTGAATGTGGGAGGATCCAATTTAAGAAAATTCTACATCCGTAGGCTAGCTGCCCTATCTGTACCACTAGAACCTATAGTTGGAATGGCTTGTCCTTGAGCTTGTCCAGCAACTATACGAACCAACATTTATACTGCATTCCTTAGATCTTGGTCTGTAGCATTGGTAGGTAGTTCTGAGGATGCGGTTCTTCTCCTTCTTAGCTCTTATGGAGATAGATGAGTAGAAGAAGTTTAGGGAAGAAACTCATCTTGATCCTTACTTTGATTAGCTCGTCTAGGTCGTGATTCTCTGGTCCCTTCCCCGGCAGCCTCGTCTATCCACATACCTGTATTCTTACTCCTTCTTGTAACCGGCATCTTTACTATAATAAAAGGAAAAAAATAGGTTCAATGGTTAAATATGACTTCACCTACAACATGTTCTCTATTGCACGATCTAAGATATTAAGAAAAAGAGAAAACCCCTAAATGTCTCATAGCCTCCTGTTTATAGATGTGGTGCACAACACGCCCATAAATAAGACTCTTTATAGACACGGCTTTGTAGACATCCTAGGACGACTGTTCTGATACCACTTTTGTCACGCCTCAAATCCTATTGGGGCAGACAACCACTCGTAGCCGTAAAGGCCCGAGAGAACCAATTCAAAAACTTGTACTTCCCATGCATGTAACTATAACAACTAAAGGTTCTGACAAACATGATATTATCTATCAATGAGAATAATTACATATGCAAACACAAACTGATATATACAATACTTGGCCGTTAGGGCCACCACATCTAGAGACTTCACTACCATAACTTTACATTAGTCTAAAAAGCCTCTAAAAGATACATAGACTTAGTTAGGGTCGGGACAATCCCCGCCCTACTTTTGACTTACTGTACAGTACCAAAATATATAGAACAGACTCGGAAAGCCCTGAATCAACCTGGAGCTCACCAATAGCCCTGAAAATCCTGCGCTCCTACTAGGGAGTTGTATGAGCTGAAGTGCCTGTGCCTGCAACATGAAATGCAGGTACCCCGTGAGGGACGTCAGTACAAAAATATGTACTGAATATGTAAGGCAGAAGGTAACAACACACTTGATACAAAAATCTGATACAAGTGTATACTGTACTAGTAGACCACCTTTTATAAATACTTGTGGGACAATGTACATTACATTTTTTTCTTCATTTTACCTTCTTACTTCATAATTTTTGTAAGCCATATAATGCAAATGACCAGCTGATCAGTGGTAAATAGATAAATTTGGATCGGCCCATGCTAGGCTTACGCCCCTGAGCTGCCACCTACATATAAAGATTGGGATCGGCCCATGCTAGGCTTATGCCCCTGAGCTGCCACCCACAAATAAAGGTATCGAGATCGGCCCATGCTAGGTAAATGCCCCTGAGCTGCCATTCGTCATTTTACAGATTTGCATTACTTAGTTGATTTAGCCTTTGAGATTGTTACTTTGGTGGTCATAACATTATGTACCTTGAACCAGTAATACGCTAATAAGAGACATATAAATAGACACTTAATGCAACAACAATGAGGTAGGGAGCTGTTGGCACACAAATAAAGTATTTAGGAGTTGAAATAACACATGGGTCTTATTTGAACAAACGGAGAACTCCTAAAATTTTCTAGTGAAGATAGATGCGCAGATTTAATAATAAGCATGTATTGAGGTGTTCTAATGCGTTAGAGAGTGGGAACAAGGTCATTGGATACATGGAGTATAATGTGCTGCCATTATGTATCACTTTGTTATAGGATAACCTTGGAAACTTGCTTGATGGAACAATTGTAAGATTTCATGCCAAAGAGTGTGAAATAGAGTATGCCTTACATACCTGGATATTTGACTCCGAAACTAACCCAACTTGACTTCCCGCCTTTTAGATTACTTATCTACAATAGAATATATGGTAAACTAGTATTAGTAACCAATCAACACATTTGAGATACTTAATTTCACCCAAAACAGTAACCGGGCAGCAACTATTAATCTATCAAAAACAAGGGAGTTATTTTAACCCTTTTTTTTCTCCAATTACACCCACATACCATATAGGTTCTTATAAGGTTCACCAAAACCACCTCGACTTCATTACACATTCCAAATAATACGCAAAATAGATTGGGCAGCAAACATTAGTTCGGTGATGTATCACCACATCTTTCTTCTATAATTCATTACAAACTCATCACACCTTTATCCAACTTCAACCTGGCAGCCCATTACTTATACATACAAAACAGTCCACAAAACAGTCCCAAATCCCTTTTATTGTAGCAATCAGTTATTGAACTCATAATCTCTTGAGTTCTCAATAACAAGACATCCATAATCCCCTCTCAAATTCATATATAAGAAAAAAAAATGGAGCAGTCACCTGATAGCGTAAAGACTACCAAACACACGAAATTGCCTACTAAGATGTAAATTCCAGCAACCAAATAAAGAGAAAACAACACATAGAATGGAGATGAAGAAGAAGAATGCTTGAAATTAAAGGACAGATAGAAAGACCCTTACTCCTATTCAATGATTAGCACTAGAAGATATTTCAAAATCTTCAACACACCTCACAAATAAGAGTTCAAACCTTCCTCTTAGGTGACCCAAAGGAAACACTCTTCCTCAAGTACACCTTTCTTGCCAAATGTTCTTGGACCACTTTCGGATTCTAAGAGATAAAACTAGAGAATAAAAACTACAATATAAGAGTAATATCCAATTTCATCAAAGTCTAAGGAAATACAAGCTAAAGGGTCTATTTATACTATTACATGCCAAAGGACAAAAATGCCCTTAATGAGGACTTAAAAGGAGACACCTATAGAGTGCTCTTTTGAAGTGTAAAAAGTTTTCATTATCCTTCCTTTGAGGCGCCTATGGAGTGTATAAATTCCCCTCCTTCCTTCTCTTGACCAAGGCTTCAAAATACTCCAAAAAGCCTTTAATTGCTTGCCAATTCCGAAGCCTTGACCCTTAGACAATATCTTGTGCTCTTGAGGCTCATTGTGCTTTTATCATCCTCTCCATCTTGAAGGAATTTGTCCTCAAATTCAGATCTTGCAAAAATGAAAGAGAGAGGAAAAACAAACACGAAATCCTCTTGGTAGGAGGGTTAGTATTAGCACCACACTTATATCATCAACCCCTGGCTGCCCACACTTGACATACATCCATATATCCTTGATTTTTGACATAAAAAGCTTAGCATAAAGTATAACAAAGACATGAATAACATCAATATCAAAAATAAGTGAGCACGACCAGAAACTATATCCTTCACATCTCAAGAGTATTCTGGGGTCAAATGGGAGCAAATGATGAAGGTTTAAGTCGAGATGGTCCACTCCTTTCACTAGGTTATCAAGTTCACAATCATTCAAGGCATTACGCACCACTAGGAAAAACAAAAGGTCATTATGAACAAGATAACATAAGGGCTTTCATTACACACGTTCAAAGGACCATATACTTTATCAAGATCAACAATACAATTATACCAAGGGGGTACACTTTTGGAATACACCCAACTATCCTTTGTTACAATCATGAAATACTTACTACAAGCATCAAAAAGGACATGGTTAAGAGAGATATCAAGGAAAAAGGAATGCAATCCGAAACACATCCTTCCCCACCCCAATAGTATACCGGGATCAAATGGATGAAATAGACAAAAATCTAAGCCGAGGTTAGCCATTCCTTTTACTAGAGAATCAAACTCACTATCATCTTCATTCAAGAAAGGAAAACATCCACCATGCTTACTACCTCTACATAATATCAATTCAAAATTAACATGGTTATCATCATAGGCAAAGAGGTAGTATAGGAAGGAATCAAGTGTGAAGACATCAACCAAGGTACTATCATCGATAAGAGGGTCATGTAGTTTGTGAATACTCTTGTCACATGATAATGGAACCTTATTCAAGTTATAAGTGCTAGCACTAGATGGACACAAATCATTCTTACGAAAGAATTAATTTTGTCATCTAAAGGATCAACTAGTGCTTGCGTACTCACAACAAGAGTTTGGTCCTTATACAACTATAAACACCAAGAGTATCACAAAAGGGAGATTCATACACTTCTTGACTAATCCAATCCGAAACTACACCACTTTGGCTACTACGAGCCACATCACAACAATTCAAGTTTTTAGGAGTGTAGAAAATAGCTTTGTTACCTTGTAGATTATGAGAAGTGTTTTCTTTACTTTCTTTCACATCATGGAAGACCTCATGATCCATATTATAAGGGAATATGTCAAGGTTTCCCTTTGGATTCACTTCTTCATCGCTTGTCCCAAAATGGGGACTTTCGGCCAAAGGCTTAAAGAAAACTTCCTTGGGCTTTTCCTCGGGACTTCTAGGGTCTTGAACCTGCACATGAGAAGATAAAATACTAGGCAAAATGCTAGTATTTGGGTTAGTGAATAAAAAGGGTCCTTTGTGGACAAGATCCACAATCAAGCATTTTTTTTTCCTTTCCAACTTCACTACCCATGGTTTTCCCTTCCTTTTCCCTTTTTTGTTCACATTCTTCTTGTACCTCACTAATAATTTTCTCTCCATCTTGAGGCTTGACCTCACTCTCTTTGGTTTCTAACTCATGGAGAGGAGTCATTGGATTTTGTGAAGTATAGGATCTTTGGACTTGAGGTGTTTGGAATTGTGGAGATTTTGGTGGACATAGTCTATCAACCCTCGCTCTAATTCTAATCATGTCACCCCTCATTGAGTCCATATCACTCCTTATAGCATCATTTTCGCTCTTCATTTCTCGACTCAAGGCCTCCATTTGGTCCATCAAAGCTCCCATAACATCATTTCCCAAAGGTTGGGAAGTAGTACCTTCGGTTTCCATGGAAAATGTACCTATGAAGTGCAAAAAACAAAAAGCAAAATAACCTACAAAATGAACAAACGAGTTAGTTCAAAAGCCTCAATTCACTCACACTCAACCTCACCTCACACTTGGCTTCACAAGTGTTGGAGAACAGGCAATACTTGGCAAGTTACTTGAGAGGTGAGAAGCTTTAAATTGGAATGGATTTTCGTTTGAAATGACTCAAAATAAGTGATGCACGAACTTGAACCAACAAAATACTACGACTTAAAAATGAGAAAAGCACACAAAAAAAACCGAAGACACAAAATAAACGGACTCAAGACTAATTATCAACCTAGTAGGACTTACTAGCTTGCTAATTAGTTATAGAATCAACACAAAAGAAACTAGAAACAACAAATAGAAACTAGGAAATCTAAATTTATAGGTGAATTTTGGTTGAGCACAAGTGATGACGTGGCACTACGTGGTTGGTTGTCACTTTTTTCCAAAATTCCAAAAGAAAATTTCCAATTTATTTTCGGTCAAACACCTCTTAGGAAGAAAGAGAATTTGGTTTTGGAGGGAAAAATTTCAAGATTGAAAGCCTTTTCAAGTTTCAAAATGGATGAGAAATGAATTGGTCCCCCCTTTATACTTACAATTGTACTTTGTTGTCCCCTTGTCCCCCCTCTTCCTTTTGGAAGAATGGAATATGCTTTGAATATGCTTTTGGACAAACAACCTTTTCACTCTCTTTCTTTCTTTTTTTTGATCAAACAAGAACTTTGAATATCCTTCTTCACTAAATTATGAAGATCATGGATGAACAAGATGAATATTCAAGCATTGACCAAGTTTGACCACCTAGCAAATGAACTCCAAATCTGAATTTTTTTGAAGATCTAGGTTCCTTATCCCAAAACAACTTCAACCAACAAAAAATCAGACACCAAACACGCCTAAATCACAAGGGTAAATTTTGGATCTAGCACAAAAGCTTCAAAACACCATGTTCATAGAGGTTCTTAGCTCAAACTCAACCAAACTTCAATCTAAAAGTAGATCTGGACTCCCTATGTGCTAGAGAGAAAGGATATAGCACTAAAAACCTTCAAAACACAACAAAAACTTGTATATCTAACTTGGAAAATTCGGATCTACAACAAACACACAAGACAACACAATTTTTTTTGGTATTTTCTGATTTTTGACTCTTTCTTTATCAGATTTTCTATATAAGAACACTAAAACCAAGATATAGGGATGTTGGAACAACCCTAACCAAGGCTTTGACACCAAATGATAGCCTAAAGACTACCAAACACACGAAATTGGCCACTAAGATATAAATTCCAGCAACCAAATAAAGAAAAAACAACACATAGAATGGAAATGAAGAAGAAGAATGCTTGAAATTAAAGAATAGATAGAAAGACCCTTACTCCTATTCAATGATTAGCACTAGAAGATGTTTCAAAATCTTCAACACACCTCATAAATAAGAAAGAGTTCAAACCTTCCTCTTAGGTGACCCAAAGGAAACACTCTTCCTCAAGTACACCTTTCTTGCCAAATTATCCAAAACAAGTGAAACCCTAACTTCAAATGTTCTTGGACCACTTTCAGATTCTAAGAGCTAAAACAAGAGACTAAAAAATACAATATAAGAGTAATATCCAATTTCATCAAAGTCTAAGGAAATACAAGCTAAAGGGTCTATTTATACTATTACATGCCAAAGGACAAAAATGCCCTTAATGAGGACTTAAAAGGAGACGCCTATAGAGTGCTCTTTTGAAGTGTATTAAGTCTTCATTATCCTTCCTTTGAGGTGCCTATGGAGTGTATAAATTCCCCTATTTTCTTCTCTTGACCAAGGCTTCAAAATACTCCAAAAAGTCTTTAATTACTTGCCAATTCCGAAGACATGACCCTTATATCTTGTGCTCTTGAGGCTCATTGTGCTTGTATCATCATCTTACCTCAATTCAGAAACTTATTCTTTTAATTGAACTCTTCAAGAGCTTGAACTTTCCTTCTGATATGGGTACGACCACGAAGGTGGTGAGTGCGAGAGTGAATTGACCCGAGACTTGGAGTTTACACGTGAAGTACAAAGGAAGGCCTAAATAGGATCCAAAATCAGTCCATACAATGCACTCCAAGGGATCCCACTTGAAGACTTTGAGTAAGGGGTCATTTTGGACATTTCACACTATTCTTGTAATACACTATAAATACAACCTTCTAGGGTTTCATTCATTAGATTTTTCTGAATATGGATATTGTATAACACTTAGAAACATTTCCTCTCTAAGGGGAGAAGACCAAAAATCTAAAACTTATAACTAGGGAAATCAACTTGAGTGTGGAATCACTCGTGTTGGATTCAAGCTTGGAAACGTTGGATGCTTGGGAGATCGAGGTCACTCTTGTGCCAATGTAAGAGTTAGGTATTTGTTGTGTATGGTGTTAAAGGTCCAAGATTGGAATAGGCTTTTGGGTTGTTAAGATTATACCTTCAATTTGTCTAACTACCTATCCTTTTGTTTTTTTGTAATCGTGTAGTAGTGTTGATGTTGTAACCGTGTGTTTGTGTTGTTAATATGCAATCCAAAATTTGTATATTGTCCATCTTGTTCTTGTTGTGTTGATACTGTTTTGGTGTCATAAACACCCTTGTATTCTTGTATTCTTGTTGTTGTAGTGAATTCGAGAGTGGTCTCCAAAAAGATCCTCGGATCCTTAAGATTTGCGGACTGTTTTAGAGTTTTTTCGTGTTTTCCTTGTCATTCCAGTATCATTTGGTATCAAATCATGGCTTGATTTTTTTCTACAAGATCAATCTTGGGCTTGCTTGTTAGAAAATTCAAAAAAAATAAGTGTTAAAAACTGAAAATTCTAGAAAAATAGCAATCTGTCAATGTTTGTGTTCTTGTCCAAAATTGTGTTCTTGTTGTGTCTTGGCCGAGATTTGTTTGTTGTGTGACTAGATCTAGTAGTGTTCTTGTTTGTTTTATTGTTTCTAGTGTTAGTTTTCTTGTCCACTAACACTTTGAGTCTAGATCTAAACTTGAGCTTGAACTTGTTGAAAGTTGTTGTTGTGAACATAAGCTTGGCCCATTATCGTTGACCATTGTTGTGGTGGACTATTTTAGCCATGTGGTTTCTCCTTGATGATCTAAACTTGACCACGTGATATTGTTGTTACTAGGTGGCTTGAGCACTATTTTGTTGAAGTTGTAGTTGTCTTGGCCAAGTGTTGGAGATATTGTTATTGTGTATTGGTGTTGGCCGTTGGAATTGTTGTTGTTCTTGAAGATTGTTGTTATTTTTCTTGGTGTGGTTGTTGTTATTCTTAAAGTTCTTCATCTTTCTTCATATATTGTTAGAACATAAAGTGAATGTTAGATCCTAAAAGGTGAAGGAAAAAGGTGTATGTACTTGTTAGTCTTGAAAGACCCCCCCACCCCCAACCACCAAAAGACTTTATATCACTTCTCAACCACTTTTTCATGATTTAAGGACCCATGCTTTAAGGAGAAGTACAAGAAAAAGTCAAGTCTTGAAAATTGAAAAAGGTCCCAAGACTTATTTTCCCTCCTAAAATAAATTCCACCAATCCAAATTAATTTTTATCCAAGACTTGAACATTTGAGAATAACCACTTGATAAAATCGAACTAATATGTGGCTGCCACATCATCACTGCTACTGTTCATGCAATATTTCCGAGCTCAAATTTTAGATTTCTTAGTTTCATTTTATTGTCTCTTAGTTCGTTTGTTGGTTCGAACACTAATTGACACACTAGTAATCTCCTACTAGCTTGTAAGTTAGTTTTGTGTCCGTTTGTTCGTGTTTACGTTTGTTGTGTACTTTTATCTTTTTGAATTCGTTGTTAGTTCTTGACTCAAGTCCTACAAGATTTCGTTTGAGTTTCAAATAAAAATCCATTCTGGGACAAGAGTAGACTCGACACTCAAAATCACTCACAAAGTATAAGCCGACTTTCAACACTTGTGAAACCAAGTGTGAGGTAAAATCGAGAGTGGGAGTGTGGTGAGGCATTTTTTATCTAACAAGTTTGTTTGTTTTCTTTGTTTGTTGTGTCTTTTTGTTAGGTACAATGGCTGTCCATAATTTCAATGCCACACGTGATCGTATTAATGACAATATTGAAGATATAAAATGGCACATTAAAATTATACGCTAATTGCTACCCCAACTCTACCCACAAATTCCAATTGTCCAAGCACCTGCGTTGAGAGCTTCCGGAGGAAGTTGCTGCCCAACTTGTGAGTAAAACTTGCCCACCACTTGAGGATATGTGTGATGTGATTAATGAATCTCAAGTGAGTGAAGGATTTAAAGATGTTGTCCAAGGAAAAAAGGAGTGAACCTATGAGCCTATGTTGTTGTAAAGATGCTAATGTTTGTTTGGCTCATAGGGTTAATCATGTGCTTGACATATCTTTGAAACTTCATAATGATTCCTTAGAGAGTGAAAGTTCCAAATCTATTCGTGGGTTAGATAATTCACTCTTTAGGCACAATGTCTTGTTTGAAGATAGTTTATTTCCTCCTAATGAACCTAGTGGTGCAAGTGATGTTGACGGAATGGCTTGTCTTGGAAGATATAGCCTATATGCTAACCCACTATGGTGTGACAACATTCCTCCTCAAGATGGAAATCTCTTCTTGGAAGATGAGAGTACTCTTAAGGGTAGGGAATGTGTAGTCTTGAAAAGGAATAGTCAATCGGGTGAAGATGACCATGATTTGCTTGATTACTTGGGAAACTCGAAATGTGATTGTTCTTGTAAAAATATTCTTGTGAATGATTCCTTTGCTGCCCATGGTGATTTATATAGATGTGGGGATTATTCTCTTGAAATAAAAGGTGGTGCATGCTTAGAAATTCCATCTACTTCTTCTTTATGTGTTCCCTATGTTGAGCATACTAGTGGTGATGGACTTGAAGCTAGTGAGTACATGCATAAGGACACCATAGCTGAAGTTAGTTTGTGTCACACCTTTCTCTACCCTCTTTGTACTCATGATATTTCCACTAATGATCTAGAGGGTATGCCTATTTTTTAGGGCGGCATCTTAGGAGAAAGTAAGTATGGCCGAAAACCATGGTCATGGCTACTTCGCCCGTTTGATCCTGGTAGCATCTTAGGGTGGGAAAGGATGACTCTCGGCCTACTTTCCTTTTGTCTTGATGCTTGCCCGAGCCACTTCTTTTGCAGCATTTGTACTAACATTTTCATGATTAAAACAAAGGACCCGTGGTTTTACTTTAAATTTTTTCCGCCTCGGCATGGAATGTTGATGTGTTATTTTTGCTAACACTAACCCCTCATGTCATGAGGATGTGTTCTTGTTTGTCTTCTCTTGATTTTGCAAGGTACGAATTTGAGGTCAAATCCTTTTCAAGAAAGAGAGGATGATACGAGTGCGATCACATAGATGGACTCTTATGGGTGTGTATTGAAGTTATCCAAGTGTGTGTGCAAGAGAAGCGTAATTAAGGGCCCAAATACACACCAAAAACAGCCCACTACAAACACTAAAGGGGCAGCCCACTCTTGAAGGGACATTTTGGACATTTTACATTCTATCTTTTAATACACTATAAATAGAACCTCTTAGGGTTTTAGTCTTAGTTTTTGATGAATATGAATATTGTATAACATAGAAAGACAAAGTCCTCTTTCCTTGAGGAAAATCTGAAACTTGGAACTAGGTAACAACAAGAGGGTGGAATCACTTTTGTTGTTTGTTTGCTTGGAAACTTAGGTCTTGAGGTTCATGAGTCCCTCTTGGTCTAAGTAAGAACTTGATGTTTCTATTCATTTGTCTTAGGGTCCTTTCTCATTGTTAGTGATACAAGATCAAACCAACAACACCAAGAACTACAAGTTGGTTCGAATTTCAGTACAACAACACAAGAACAACAAGCTTAAATTTCAGTTTTTCAGCTCAACAACACGAGAACAACAAGATAAACAACAATGCTAGTGAATCGAAAATAGCCCCACACGGCTTCACTAGACTTTAAGATAACAAAATCAACAACAACAACAAGATAGAGAAAAGATAGATAACTTGACATATAACATTCAAGATACTAAGAACCCTAACATCAAGAGAGGACCCCAAGTCTAATGAATGTAAACACCAAGTTCTTACGAGGACCAAGAGGCACTCAAAGACCTCAAAACCCTTGTTTCTAGCCAAAGTGACAACACAAGTATCCCTCTACTTGTGAGATATTGGTGGCGGCTCCAAGAGTGGAAAAGAGAGAGAGAAATGTTTAGTATTTAGGTTACAAAAATCAGCTTTCAAAAAGTGAAGTCTAACTCTCTAACATGTTCTATTTATACTACAAACAAAAGGGGCAAAATGACCCATCCGCCCTTGCTTCTTGTGCCATCCTTGAAGAGTAGTTTATTACACATTAGGACCCCTCTTCACACATAAAAACGTTTAGGTCCTTGGTTGGTTCAATCACCAACTCACACACGGCCATTTGCATGAACAAAGCTTGGAGTTTTTGTAATTCCCGAGCTTGGCTTCGTGTGAAAGGCCGTGTACGTGTGGAGACTGTCCCAACCGTATCATCCTCTCCATCTTGAGAGGAATTTGACCTCAAATTCAGCATTTGGTCATCTTCAACCGCATCAACGAGGGAGAGATCACCAACGTTGAAAGTGTTGTGCACTTGATATTCCGGTGGAAGGTCGATCTTGTAGGCGTTGTCATTGATTCTCTCAAGTACTTGGAAAGGACCATCACCCCTTGGCAGCAACTTGGACTTCCTTTGAGCTGGAAACCGATCCTTTCGAAGATGCACCCACACCCAATCTCCGGGTTCAAGCACAAGCCTTCTTCTCCCTTTGTTTACCCTTTTTGCAACCTCTTGGTTCTTCTTTTCAAGCTTGAGCCGCACCGTCTCATGCATTTTCTTCATTGCTTCGGCTCTTTTATTTCCATCTAAGCTGGTCATGAGATCACTAGACAAAGGAGTGAGATCTAAAGGGGTAAGGGGATTTAGGCCGTAAACACATTCAAAGGGAGTCATTCCCGTGCTCGAATGTATTACCCGGTTGTATGCAAACTCCACCAAGGGTAGGTGATCTTCCCATGAAGTCAGTTTACCTTTAACCATAGAACGTAGCATAGACCCTAAGGTTCTATTTACTACCTCCGTTTGGCCATCGGTTTGTGGGTGGCAAGACGTGGAGAAAAGTAACTTCGTTCCAAGCCTACCCCACATGGACTTCCAAAAGAGACTTAGGAACTTGGAGTCCCTATCGCTCACAATAGTCCTCGGTACCCCGTGAAGCTTTACAACATGTTCAACAAATAATGAAGCTACACTACGAGCATCCTCGGTTTTAGCACATGGAATAAAATGAGCCATTTTAGAGAATCTATCAACAATAACAAAAATGCTATCTCGGCCCTTTCTAGTCCGTGGCAGCCCCAAAACAAAATCCATCGAAATGTCCAACCAAGGTCTAAGGGGAGTAGGGAGTGGGGTGTACAATCCTTGAGGTAGGAGACGAGATTTCGCACTCCGGCAGGCCACGTATTGACTACAAATTTTAGTGACGTCTTTGCGCATTTTTGGCCAATAGAAGTTCTCCTCTAAGATTCCGAGGGTCTTGTCTACCCCAAAGTGCCCCATGAGGCCTCCGTCATGGGCCTCCCTCACAAATAATTCCCTCCAAGAACTAGAAGGAACACACAACCGCCTCCCTTTGAACAAATACCCATCGAACCGAGAGTAGGAGGAATGGTCACTCTCCTTAAGCCAACGGTCCCTTCCCCACTCTTCGCATTCCCTAAAGATAGGAGCAAAGGTAGGATCCTCGGGATACAACAACCGCAAACTCTGAAAACCCATCAATTTCGAAGACAAGGTAGCAACAAGCACATGCTTCCTAGACAAGGCATCGGCAACAACATTTTCCTTTCCCCTTTTATAATGAATTACATAAGGGAAAGTCTCGATGAACTCAATCCACTTAGCATGACGCCTATTCAACTTGTCTTGGCTCTTAAGGTGTTTCAACGACTCATGATCCGTTCGTATCACAAACTCCTTAGGCCACAAATAATGTTGCCAATTTCCCAAAGCTCTAACAAGGGCGTACAACTCCAAATCATAAGTTGAGTAATTAAGAGTTGCCCCTTTGAGCTTTTCACTGAAATAAGCAACGGGCTTACCTTCTTGCATCAAAACAGCCCCGATGCCAACCTTACTAGCATCACACTCTACTTCAAACATCTTATCAAAATCGGGCAATTGCAATAAAGGCGCCGAGATGAGCGTAGCTTTCAAGGCCTCAAAAGCCCTAGCTTGCTCATCACCCCATTTAAAGGGTCCGTCCTTTCTAATTACCTCGGTTAAGGGGGCTGCTATGGAACTAAATCCTTTGACAAACCTCCTATAGAAGCTTGCCAACCCGTGGAAACTTCGGATTTCTCCAATAGTTTTAGGGGTCGGCCAACTTCGAATAGAGTCTATCTTGGAATCGTCCACTTCCACACCCCTTGAGCTCACGACAAAACCCAAGAATATAACCTTATCAACACCAAAAGAACACTTCTCCATGTTGGCATACAGCTTCTCCTTTCGGAGCACATCAAACACACATCTCAAATGCATTACATGATCATCAATAGATTTACTATATACCAACACATCATCAAAGTAAACCACCACAAATTTTCCAATATAAGGCTTCATTACATGATTCATTAGCCTCATAAAGGTGCTAGGAGCATTGGTAAGGCCGAAGGGCATGACCAGCCACTCATATAGACCGAATTTGGTCTTGAATGCGGTCTTCCACTCATCACCGGGTTGTATGCGAATCTGGTGATAGCCACTCCTAAGGTCCACTTTAGAAAACAAACAAGATCCGTGGAGCTCATCTAACATATCATCTAGTCTAGGGATTGGATGACGATACCTTATAGTGATTTTGTTGATGGCTCTACAATCGACGCACATACGCCAAGTTCCGTCCTTCTTTGGTACCAAAAGCACCGGAACAGCACACGGACTCATGCTTTCCTTGATGTATCCCTTGTTGAGCAGCTCCTCAACTTGTCTTTCAAGCTCCTTAGTGTCCATGGGATTGCTCCTATAGGCCGGTTTGTTTGGAAGTTGTGAACCCGGCACCAAATCAATTTGGTGCTCAATTCCCCGAAGTGGGGGCAATCCTTGCGGAAGTTCTTGAGGAAATACATCTTCATACTCTGATACGGGACAAATGGCCATCTTATCTTTTGATGACATTGTTGGAGGCCAACACATAGAGACTCAAGACTTGGTCACCTCGGGAAAACAAGAACATGCATGGAGGACCCGTTTTGAGTGCTACTTAAAGCAATCTCGCGTGTGGAAGATTGCTTGGAGAATTTAAGGTTGAGGACTCACGGTTTTGGACCCTAATTAAGGGTATTTTGGACATTACACATGGTGTATTTACACACCATGGCCGCCCCTCTCATTAAGGGCAAAGTGGTCTTTTGTCTTCTTTGTAATACACTATAAAAAGGCCCCCTTAGTCTTATTTTCATGAGTTTTCAGATTTTGAAGGATGAAGCATTGAAGGACATATTTTCTCTCTTTTGAGAGTGTAACACCCTTAGTTGTAGGGCTTGGAAAAGCCATCCTTAGCATAGGGCTTGGAAAAGCCAATATTGATCTTTGCTTGGAAACGGTAGATCTTGAGGTGAGTTCATTCCCTTGGTGGTCACCGTAAGAGTGTGGTTTTGATTGTTACATTCATTAGGGGTTAGTGTTGAAATACACTTGGTTCTTAATCTTGTAATAATCTTGGTCTCACTATCTATCTTTAGTTTCTTGCAAATCGTGTATGTGTTGTGTAGTGGACTATTTTGGGGTCTTCGTTGAATCCAAAACTTGTATTATTGTTGTTCATCTTGTTCATCACGTTTTATCGCTGTTTTGGTGTTAAAATATACTCTTGTATCTTGTATTCTTGTTGTTGGTAGCGAATCCAAGTGTGGTCTCCATCTTGGGCCTCGAATCCTTAAGATTAGTGGACTGATTTGGAGTTGTTTCGTGTTACTTTTGTTTGTCCCGTATCATTTGGTATCAAAGCCATCTTTGATTTTGTTCTAACGAGATCAATCTTGGGCTTGAGACTTGAAAACTACAAAAAAAAAAAAAAGTTGAAATCTGAAAATTTCAGAAAATTGCAATCTGTCCATTGTTGTTGTCTTGGCCGAAATTGTGTTCTTGTGGTGTTCTTGGCCGAGATTTGTTCTTGAGTCTAGGTCTAGGAGTATTTTACTTGTCTTGTGTGTTTGTAGTGTTAGTTTTGTTCCTCACTAACACTTTGAGTCGATCCAAACTTGAGCTTGAATTGTTAATATTATTGTTGTGAACAAGTGTGGCCGATTGGATGTTGTTGTTGTTCTAGCCTTGACCGAGTTGAAGGCCTTGTGTTGTGGTGGTGTTGTAGATCTTGAAAGGTTGTTGTTGTATTTTTGTTGTTCATCACACCTTTCACCATTTGTAAAATCGAAAACACAACACAAAGGGGACTTAGTCGATTGTTGTTGCTATCCTTGTGGTCTTAGCCGTGAGATTGTTGACCTTGTTGTGGTGAACTGTTTTGGCCTTGTGGTTTTCATCTTGTTGTTGTTATAAGCTTGTCCACGTGATATTGTTGTTAATTGGTGGATTGAAAACCATTTTGTTGAAGTTGTAGTTGTCTTGGCCAAGTGTTGGAGATATTGCTATTGTGGATTGGGGTTGGCCGTGTGAAAAATTGTTGGTGTTCTTGAAGATTATTGTTGTAGTTCTTGTTCTTGTTGTTGTTGTTCTAGATGTTCATCACCACCTTCATATATTGTTGAAGATAAAGTGAATGCTAAATCCAAAAAGTTGAAGGAAAAAGGTGTATTATTTGCTAGTCTTGAAAGACACTACAACCAACAAAGACCTATCAATCAAGTCTCAACCACTTTCCAACACTTTTCCATGATTTACGGATCCATGTTTTAAGGAGAAGTACAATAAAGTCAAGTCTTGAAAACTTGAAATTGAAAAGGGCTCCAAGACTTGTTTGAATTTCCCTCCTTAAACAAATTCCACCAAAGTCCAAATTGAAAAATTGACCAAGACTTGAAATTGGACAACAAAAGTTGTGTGGGACCGAAACCAATACGTGACTGCCATGTCATCACTGCTACTGTTCACGCAATATTTCCGAGCTCAAAAATTTTAGGTTCTTAGTTTCATCTTATAGTTTCATTAGTTTCATGTCTTGATTCTAGAATTAATTAACAACTAGTAATCACCTACTTAGTTGTAGATTAATTATTGAATCCGTTTCTTCGTGTCTTCGTTGTTTGTGTGCTTTTCTCATTTTTAACTCGTAGTAACTTCTTTGTTTCAAGTTCATAAGTGAATTTTATTTTTGTGTCTTGAGTCGATCAAACAAGAATCTATTCCGGCCGCCAAGTAGAATTGACATCCTATTGACTACCGGAGTATAAGCAACTTTCAATATTCGCCGCTCCAATTGTGAGGATCACAAAGGTGAGTGTATACGAGTGTTGGTGAGGAGCTTTACTACTAATCTTGTTGTTCATTTTGTAGGTTTAAAGGGTGATATAAGGGGAACATGTCTTCGATAGCCGGGGATTATTGTGACTACAACATGGGAGACTATGATTGTAGTGAAGGGTTTTATGGCTACGAAGTTGAGGGAGATTGCGGAGGCTATGAAAATAGCCATACTCGAGACTTGGGCAGATTTGAAAGTTACTGTTTTAAGGGAGAAAATGAGGTGAATGAAGTGCCTAGTGCTTATGGTAACTTTGGAGATGATGTAGGGCCTAGTGATGGATCTTGTGATGATGTTGGGGCATGTGAGGAGTCTTACACTTCTTACTCCGAACCTAGATTTGGTGTTAGGTATAACCCTTTTGTTTGCAAAGCTTATGAGAGCTATGATGAGGGTACACGTGAGGAGTATGAAGATCCATATTCTCCCCCTTGTAGTACTTCTTATCAAAGTCGATATAGTGTGAATGGTTATACTAGCTCTAGCGGAGGTTGTCCAATGAGAAGAAGAGGATATGCATCTCCAAAACTAAGGGGTACTCGTATGCCTTACAATGTAGATCCAAGAAGGAGTGTACACTCCGGAAAGGTGACTATTTGTGGGATACCGGGCTGCCTTATGGTGTTGAATGATAGGTACTATGGAAACTACATTTTTCCGTCCATGGTTGATCACTTGGGGTTATTGCGAGAACCTTTACTTGTTCCATACTACTTGGGCGAGTTCAAGGTTACCGAGAGGGTAAAAGTTGTCTTCTCCCAATTTGATTACCATGAGGAGGTGTGGTGCGATGTTTTCTCCTTAACCTACGGTCATATGAGCTTGGGTGCCGATTGGTTTGCACGACATCAAGTTCCTAACGTGAAAAATTGGCCTAATATTGTAAGAGACCGATGGGGAAATTGCCTCGAGACGTACATTCTGCCCGGGCCGCAAAAAGAAGTTCCTACCTACTCCAATTCAAATTATTATGAGAGACAAAAGATTGAGAGGAGTAAGGGAGTGAAAGGTGGTAATCCGAGAGTGGAAAAAGGAGAGGTTGTGTTGAGCGAAGTGAGGGGATTACCACCAAACCGTGCTAACATTGGTTGTCCTTCCATTTCTAAGGACATTTGTGTAGGTACCAACATGGCAAGCGAAGGCGAACAATGCCAAAAGGAAGTTGCTGCCCAAGCTTGTGGAGGACCTTCACCTCACGGCAAGGAAGAGTCTACTCAAGATCTTAAAGGTAAAATAGCTAACTCTTACACTTTAGTGCATGTGAATGACAATTGTGTGGCTAGTAAGCCATTGAGTGTGAGTAGTAGCTTACTTATTTATGAGTCTAATGATTCCTTGCCTCTTGTTGATGATGTACATATTGAGAGTTTGGATACACTAGTTGATCCTATTGATGACAAAATTGACTCTTCTTGTAAGATCAATTTATGTCCACCTAGTGTTGAAGCTTATATGTTGAACGGAAGTACATCGTCTTGTGTAATTGGTGTTGATCAACTTGTTGGTGAAAATTGTTCCCCACTTGAGTATGTGTGTGATGTGCTTAATAGGACTCAAGTGAGTGAAGTATTTAAAAATGTTGGTCAACAAAGTGGGGGTGAACCCGAGATCTCTTCTTGGGGTAATCTTGTGTTTGGAACATCCTTGAAACTTGATATTGATCATTTAGAGTGCGAGGAACTTGCTTATTCCAAATCTGTCCGTGAGGTAGATCACACTCTCTTTAGGTGTAATGTCTTGTTTGAAGATGATTTAAACACTTCTAATGAACCTAGTGGTGAAAATGACGGTATAGCTTGCCTTGGAAGCTATAGCCTATATGCTAACCCACTATGGTGTGACAACATTCCTCCTAAAGAGGGAAATCTCTTCTTGGAAGATGAGAGTACTCTTAAGGGTAAGGAATGTGTAGTTGCGGAAGCTACTCCTTCTTCTACTTTGTGTGATTTCTTTGTTGAGAGTACTCATAGTGATTATTGGGAAACTAGTAGTGAGTACACACATGAGAGCACCCTAGTAGAAGTCGATTTGAGTGATACCTTTCTCTACTCTCTATTTGATTTGGATGATATGTATGTTATTGTAGAGAGTATGTCATTTAGTTTAGGTGTAGACCACGGGAAAGGGAAGTGTTGTCGAGACCCGTGTCTATGGCCACTTTTCCCATTTGACCCCGGTGCCAAATTTAGAAATGGTGATGTTGGTGCACCAAACTTGTTGCTTGGTCAACATGACAAGCAAAGTGTTACTTTTGATGTATCCTATAACCAAATCCTTTGCACATCTTTTATTGAGTTTTTAATATTCATTTCAAAGGATTCTTGGTTATATTGCAAATATGTGCAACCTTGGCATGTTGAGATGATTTGTAATGCTAACCCTAACCCTCATGCCATGAGGAATTTGTATTTGTTTGTCCTCTCTTCGGTTTTGCAAGGTTTGGATTCGAGGTCGAATCCTTTTCAAGAAGGGGAGGATGATACGGGACAAATGGCCATCTTATCTTTTGATGACATTGTTGGAGGCCAACACATAGAGACTCAAGACTTGGTCACCTCGGGAAAACAAGAACATGCATGGAGGACCCGTTTTGAGTGCTACTTAAAGCAATCTCGCGTGTGGAAGATTGCTTGGAGAATTTAAGGTTGAGGACTCACGGTTTTGGACCCTAATTAAGGGTATTTTGGACATTACACATGGTGTATTTACACACCATGGCCGCCCCTCTCATTAAGGGCAAAGTGGTCTTTTGTCTTCTTTGTAATACACTATAAAAAGGCCCCCTTAGTCTTATTTTCATGAGTTTTCAGATTTTGAAGGATGAAGCATTGAAGGACATATTTTCTCTCTTTTGAGAGTGTAACACCCTTAGTTGTAGGGCTTGGAAAAGCCATCCTTAGCATAGGGCTTGGAAAAGCCAATATTGATCTTTGCTTGGAAACGGTAGATCTTGAGGTGAGTTCATTCCCTTGGTGGTCACCGTAAGAGTGTGGTTTTGATTGTTACATTCATTAGGGGTTAGTGTTGAAATACACTTGGTTCTTAATCTTGTAATAATCTTGGTCTCACTATCTATCTTTAGTTTCTTGCAAATCGTGTATGTGTTGTGTAGTGGACTGTTTTGGGGTCTTCGTTGAATCCAAAACTTGTATTATTGTTGTTCATCTTGTTCATCACGTTTTATCGCTGTTTTGGTGTTAAAATATACTCTTGTAACTTGTATTCTTGTTGTTGGTAGCGAATCCAAGTGTGGTCTCCATCTTGGGCCTCGAATCCTTAAGATTAGTGGACTGATTTGGAGTTGTTTCGTGTTACTTTTGTTTGTCCCGTATCATACTCCTGCAACACATAAGAAATCAAAGGGGAAATGGAAGAATTAGTGGGGTTAGTATTAAAACAATGGGCCAAGAGTAGCATCGTCTTGTTCTCATCATGATCCACGAAGAGTTCTTTCCTCCTAGCCAACATCACCACATTTTCCATCTCCTTTGTCGTTGGGACAGCCTCAGATGTCCCGACTTCCTCACCTACGGCACTCCCCCCCTTTTCTCCCTTCCCGGATTCCTTCCCCTTTCCCTTTAACTCTCTCATCTTTTGATGCCACTCGTTTACTTGGGAGGGTGAAAGAGGATGAAGTGTGACCTTTCGGCCATCCTTCTCAAGCGTATACCGGTTGGTCCTCCCATCGTGTTTAGTAGACCTATCATATTGCCATGGTCTACCTAACAATAAGTGACATGCTTGCATTGGGATCACGTCACAAAGTACCTCATCGTGGTAGTTTCCCACCTTAAACCGAATCACACATTGCCGTGTGACCCTTAATTCACCACAATCAATCAACCATTGTAGCTTGTAAGGACTAGTGTGTGGTGTAGTTGGTAGCTTCAAGAAATTTACCATAGCATGGCTCGCAACATTTGTACAACTACCACTATCAATCACCAAGGTGCACACATTCTCCTTTATAAGACACTTAGTATGGAATAGATTTTCCCTTTGACTCGCGTCACCTATCGCCTTACTAATCATGACACGTCTAACCACAAAGTTAGGAACCACACACTCCCCTTCTTGTGGATACACATCTTCACTACCGTCTACTTCATCATCATTCGGCCCATTTTCAGCTCCCTCTCCATCTTGAGGCTCGGCCTCATCCTCCCCCCTTTCGGAATCCACCTCTTCACCAAGGTAGTACACCTTTCCTTCTCGTAGGATCACATTGCGCCGGTTCGGACATTCATTGGCCTTATGCCCCCAACCTTGGCACTTGAAGCATTGGAACCCCTTTGGGTTGGGATATTTGTGAGCCTCCGGTTTCGGGGGAAATTTAGGGACTGTTTTGGACTCGGGCAGCTTCGTAGGTGCGGGTTGGTCCTTGTTTTTGGTCCAACCCGAGGGAGTTGGTACCCTTGCCTTGAAGGATGATCTCTCCTTTAGTTCCCTTTCAATCTCAAGGGCCGCTTGGAATATACCGTCAATGGTTTCAAACCGGTGAAGGGTCAAATGAGTGGAGATCTCTTTGTTCAATCCGCACTTGAACCGGATGATGTCGTGGCTGATTTGCTCCCCACGATGATCAAGTTTCAACATGAGTTGTTGGAACTCGTCAAAGTAGGCCATTACACTCTTGCCTCCTTGCCGCAAGCCATATAACCTAGCAAGCAACTCATGACGATATCTCTCGGGAAGGTATCGTTGTCTCATCAAATACCTCAACCGATACCAAGGTGGTGGCTGTCCATCGACTAATTCATTACCAAATCGTTTAACATACTCCCACCAAGTGTTAGCATAGCCCTCGAGGTGAGCTATAGCGTAGCAACTCTTCTTTTCGTCCGAGATGTCATTAACTTGGAAAACTTTGTCACAAGCCGATTCCCAAGTCAAGTAGGTCTCGGGGTCACTTTCACCCTTAAAGATGGGTAGGCTCAACTTGATGGTGTTGATGCCTACGTCTCTCTCTTGGTGTCGGTTTCCCCGATCTCCATACCCCCGGTATCTCCTAGGTTCTCCTCGACCCCCTCTTAACTCCTCCTCCCTCATATAAGCATCATCAAAGACTCCATCTCCTTCATACTCCTCTCTACCGTATCCTTCAAAGTGGGCTGGTCGGCCTTGGCCGTTTTGATTCGGAGGATTTGGAATTTGTGGTCTTTGGTTTAATGGAGCTTGGAATGGAGGGTTCGAATTTAGTGGAGGTACTTGGCGTCCAAATCCCCCTTGTGGAATTGGAGGGGCTTGGAAATGTAGTGGTCTAGTGGAGTCTCGGTTTGGAGGAAAATAGGTAGTTTGGCTTGCGGTATTTAGTGGAGCTTGGGGTGCATTTAGCATTTGGTGGACTGTTTCGGGGGTGATGGTTGCGGAGGAGGTTCTATCATGACCATTGGTAGATACATGTAGAGGAGTAGAAGGACGAGAGTTCCTTTGACTCTCCACTTGTTCTAATCTCCCACTAATAGTCGACACTTCCCCCTTTATTGCTGCCAAGTCCCCTCTCACGGCCCCAAATTCCGAATTGATACAAGATCAAACCAACAACACCAAGAGCTACAAGTAGGTTCGGATTTCAGTCCAACAACACAAGAATAACAAGTTCAATTTTCAGTTTTCAGCACACAACAAGAGAGCAACAAGATGAACAAGAATGCTAGTGAATCGAAAGTAGCCCCACACGGCTTCACTAGTCTTTAAAGATAACAAAATTAACAACAACAACAACAACAAGATAAAGAAAAGATAGATAACTTGACATATAACATTCAAGATACTAAGAACCCTAACCTCAAGAGAGGACCCTAAGTCTAGTGAATGTAAACACCAAGTTCTTACAAGGACCAAGAGGCACTCAAAGACCTCAAAACCCTTGTTTCTAGCCAAAGATACAACACAAGTATTCCTCTACTTGTGAGATGTTGGAGGCGGCTCCAAGAGTGGAAGAGAGAGAGGAGATGTTGTGATATTTTAGGTTACAAAAATCAGATTTCAAAAACTAACTAATAACTCTCTCACATCTTCTATTTATACTACAAAAGGAAAGGGGTAAAATGACTCATCCGCCCTTGCTTCTTGTGCCAACCTTGGAGAGTAGTTTATTACACATTAGGTCCCCTCTTCACACATAAAAACGTTTAAGTCCTTGGTTGGTTCAATCACCAACTCACACACGGCCATTTGCATGAACAAAGCTTGGAGTTTTTGTAATTCCCGAGCTTGGCTTCGTGTGAAAGGCCGTGTGGCTGTCCTAACCGTATCATCCTCTCCATCTTGAGAGGAATTTGGCCTCAAATTCAGCATTTGGTCATCTTCAACCGCATCCACGAGGGAGAGATCACCAACGTTGAAAGTGTTGTGCACTTGATATTCCGGTGGGAGGTCAATCTTGTAGGCGTTGTCATTGATCCTCTCAAGTACTTGGAAAGGACCATCACCCCTTGGCAGCAATTTGGACTTCCTATGAGCTGGAAACCGGTCTTTTCGAAGATGCACCCACACCCAATCTCCGGGTTCAAGCACAAGCCTTCTTCTCCCTTTGTTTGCCCTTTTGGCAATCTCTTGATTCTTCTTTTCAAGCTTGATCCGCACCGTCTCATGCATTTTCTTCATTGCCTCGGCTCTTTTGTTTCCATCTAAGCTGGTCATGAGATCACTAGACAAAGGAGTGAGATCTAAAGGGGTAAGGGGATTCAGGCCGTAAACACATTCAAAGGGAGTCATTCCCGTGCTCGAATGTATTACCCGGTTGTAGGCAAATTCCACTAAGGGTAGGTGATCTTCCCATGAAGTCAGTTTACCTTTAACCATAGAACGTAGCATAGACCCTAAGGTTCTATTTACTACCTCCGTTTGGCCATCGGTTTGTGGGTGGCAAGACGTGGAGAAAAGTAACTTCGTTCCAAGCCTACCCCACATGGAATTCCAAAAGAGACTTAGGAACTTGGAGTCCCTATCGCTCACAATAGTCCTCGGTACCCCGTGAAGCTTGACAACATGTTCAACAAATAATGAAGCTACACTACTAGCATCCTCGGTTTTAGTACATGGAATAAAATGAGCCATTTTAGAGAATCTATCAACAATAACAAAAATGCTATCTCGGCCCTTTCTAGTCCTTGGCAGCCCCAAAACAAAATCCATCGAGATGTCCAACCAAGGCCTAAGGGGAGTAGGGAGTGGGGTGTATAATCCTTGGGGTAAGAGACGAGATTTCGCACTCCGGCAGGCAACGCATTGACTACAAATTTTAGTGACGTCTTTGCGCATTTTGGGCCAATAGAAGTTCTCCTCTAAGATTCCGAGGGTCTTGTCTACCCCAAAGTGACCCATGAGGCCTCCGTCATGGGCCTCCCTCACAAATAATTCCCTCCAAGAACTAGAAGGAACACACAACCTCCTCCCTTTGAACAAATACCCATCGAACCGAGAGTAGGAGGAATGGTTATTCTCCTTGAGCCAACGGTCCCTTCCCCACTCTTCGCATTCCCTAAAAATAGGAGCAAAGGTAGGATCCTCGGGATACAACAACCGCAAGCTCTCAAAACCCATCAATTTCGAAGACAAGGTAGCAACAAGCACATGCTTCCTAGACAAGGCATCGGCAACAACATTTTCCTTTCCCCTTTTGTAATGAATTACATAAGGGAAAGTCTCGATGAACTCAATCCACTTAGCATGACGCCTATTCAACTTGTCTTGGCTCTTAAGGTGTTTCAACGACTCATGATCCGTTCGTATCACAAACACCTTAGGCCACAAATAATGTTGCCAATTTCCCAAAGCTCTAACAAGGGCGTACAACTCCAAATCATAAGTTGAGTAATTAAGAGTTGCCCCTTTGAGCTTTTCACTGAAATAAGCAACGGGCTTACCTTCTTGCATCAAAACAGCCCCGATACCAACCTTACTAGCATCACACCCTATTTCAAACATCTTATCAAAATTGGGCAATTGCAATAAAGGCGCCGAGATGAGCGTAGCTTTCAAGGCCTCAAAAGCCCTAGCTTGCTCATCACCCCATTTAAAGGGTCCGTCCTTTCTAATTACCTCGGTCAAGGGGGCTGCTATGGAACTAAATCCTTTGACAAACCTCCTATAAAAGCTTGCCAACCCGTGGAAACTTCGGATTTCTCCAATAGTTTTAGGGGTCGGCCAACTTCGGATAGAGTCTATCTTGGAATCGTCCACTTCCACACCCCGTGAGCTCACGACAAAACCCAAGAATATAACTTTATCAACACCAAAAGAACACTTCTCCATGTTGGCATACAGCTTCTCCTTTCGGAGCACATCAAACACACATCTCAAATGCATTACATGATCATTAATAGATTTACTATACACCAACACATCATCTGATACGGTTAGGACAGCCACACGGCCTTTCACACGAAGCCAAGCTCGGGAATTACAAAAACTCCAAGCTTTGTTCATGCAAATGGCCGTGTGTGAGTTGGTGATTGAACCAACCAAGGACTTAAACGTTTTTATGTGTGAAGAGGGGTCCTAATGTGTAATAAACTACTCTCCAAGGTTGGCACAAGAAGCAAGGGCGGATGAGTCATTTTACCCCTTTCCTTTTGTAGTATAAATAGAAGATGTGAGAGAGTTATTAGATAGTTTTTGAAATCTGATTTTGTAACCTAAAATATCACAACATTTCCTCTCTCTCTTCCACTCTTGGAGCCGCCTCCAACATCTCACAAGTAGAGGAATACTTGTGTTGTATCTTTGGCTAGAAACAAGGGTTTTGGGGTCTTTGAGTGCCTCTTGGTCCTTGTAAGAACTTGGTGTTTACATTCTCTAGACTTAGGGTCCTCTCTTGATGTTAGGGTTCTTAGTATCTTGAATGTTATATGTCAAGTTATCTATCTTTTCTTTATCTTGTTGTTGTTGTTGTTGTTAATTTTGTTATCTTTAAAGACTAGTGAAGCCGTGTGGGGCTACTTTCGATTCACTAGCATTCTTGTTCATCTATTTGCTCTCTTGTTGTGTGCTGAAAACTGAAAATGGAACTTGTTATTCTTGTGTTGTTGGACTGAAATCCGAACCTACTTGTAGCTCTTGGTGTTGTTGGTTTGATCTTGTATCATTTGGTATCAAAGCAAGACCGGTTGTGTTCCAACATAACCCATCTTGGGCTAGTTCACGGTCTAAACAAGCAATACCAAAGGGAAGTTCTGAAAAATCAGTCCATTAAAGGTTGAAAACCGAGAATGATGTTGCATGTCTAGACCTAGGCGTTATTTTGCTTGTTTAGTGAGTTTCTAGTGTTGGTTTCTTTCTCACCAACACTAAGGTGTCTAGATCCGAAAGTTGAGCTTGAAAACTTGAACATTGAGTAGTGACTTGAAGTGGCCGAAGGTTGTATGTTGTTGATGAGCAAAAGAAAAATCGGTGGTTATGTGTTATGTGCTAAAGAAGTTGATGAAGTTTGTTGAGGTGTTCATCTTTTGAACTTGTTCATCTTGTTGTGTGCTCAAGTTGTAAGACAAGTTATAAAGTTGTTGTGAAAGACTTGCACCCCTCACCCTCTAGTCTTGTCAATCACTTTTCCCTAATTCAAGGAGCCTTGTTTTGTGGGATTGGTCAACCAAACACCACTTTCTTGAGTTTGAAAAGGTTGAAAGACTACAAGATTTTATTTTTTCCCACCAAAACATTTTGCAAACTATAACAAGTTGTGTGAATATTAACACAAAACAAAAAAAAAAAAAAAAGATAAGAGGAACGGATGGAACCATTGCATGCTGCCACGTCACTATAAGCTCAACTTAGGATATTCTTTGGTTGCAAATTGTTGATCCTTGGTTTCCCTTAATTGGTCCTAGAACTAATTAACAAACTAGTACATTCCTACTAGGTTGTCAACTAGTTCCTTGAACCGTTTGTTCGTGTCAACGATTATTTGAGTGCTTTTATTCGTTTGAATGAGTTGCTGATTTTTGATTCTAGTCCGGCAAGAATTCTTTGAGTCTTCAAACAAGAATCCATTCCGGATAAGAGCTCACTCATACCTTGAAAATTTCACGGTTACTAGCCAATTATACAACACTTGTGGAACACGAACTTGTGGTGAACTAAAGTGGATAATATCTTGACAATGGAAGGAGCTACGTCTCATAATGCGGATACTAATGCCCTTGATTCTATGAGGGTCACTCTTGAGGCCGTTACCCGGACACTTGAAAGGTTGAATTCTGAATTTGGGGCCGTGAGAGGGGACTTGGCAGCCATAAAGGGGGAAGTGTCGACTATTAGTGGGAGATTAGAACAAGTGGAGAGTCAAAGGAACTCTCGTCCTTCTACTCCTCTACACGTATCTACCAATGGTCATGATAGGACCTCCTCCGCAACCATCACCCCCGAAACAGTCCACCAAATGCTAAATGCACCCCAAGCTCCACTAAATACCGCAAGTCAAACTACCTATTTTCCTCCAAACCGAGACTCCACTAGACCACTACATTTCCAAGCCCCTCCAATTCCACAAGAGGGATTTGGACGACAAGTACCTCCACTAAATCCGAACCTTCCATTCCAAGCTCCATTAACCCAAAGACCGCAAATTCCAAATCCTCCGACTCAAAACGGCCAAGGCCGACCAGCCCACTTTGAAGGATACGGTAGAGGGGAGTATGAAGGAGATGGAGCCTTTGATGATGCTTATATGAGGGAGGAGGAGTTAAGAGGGGGTCGAGGAGAACCTAGGAGATACCGGGGGTATGGAGATAGGGGAAACCGACACCAAGAGAGAGACGTAGGCATCAACACCATCAAGTTGAGCCTACCCATCTTTAAGGGTGAAAGTGATCCCGAGGCCTACTTAACTTGGGAATCGGCTTGTGACAAAGTTTTCCAAGTTAATGACATCTCGGACGAAAAGAAGAGTTGCTACGCTATAGCTCACCTCGAGGGCTATGCTAACACTTGGTGGGAGTATGTTAAAAGATTTGGTAATGAATTAGTCGATGGGCAGCCACCACCTTGGTTTCGGTTGAGGTATTTGATGAGACAACGATACCTTCCCGAGAGATATCGTCATGAGTTGCTTGCTAGGTTATATGGCTTGCGGCAAGGGGGCAAGAGTGTGATGGCCTATTTTGACGAGTTCCAACAACTCATGTTGAAACTTGATCATCGTGGGGAGCAAATCAGTCATGACATCATCCGGTTCAAGTGTGGGTTGAACAAAGAGATCTCCACTCATTTGACCCTTCATCGGTTTGAAACCATCGACGGTATATTCCAAGCGGCCCTAGAGATTGAAAGGGAACTTAAGGAGAGATCATCCTTCAAGGCAAGGGTACAAGCTCCCTCGGGTTGGCCCAAAAACAAGGACCAACCCGCCCCTACGAAGCTGCCCGAGTCCAAAACAGTCCACTACGAGTCCAAAACAGTCCCTAAATTCCCTCCGAAACCGGAGGCTCACAAATATCCCAACCCAAAGGGATTCCAATGCTTCAAGTGCCAAGGTTGGGGGCATAAGGCCAATGAATGTCCTAACCGGCGCAATGTGATCCTACGAGAAGGGAAAGTGTACTACCTTGGTGAGGAGGTGGTTTCCGAAAGGGGGGAGGATGAGGCCGAGCCTCAAGATGGAGAGGAAGCTGAAAATGGGCCGAATGATGATGAATTAGATGGTAGTGAAGATGCCTATCCACAAGAAGGGGAGTGTGTGGTTCCTAACTTTGTGGTTAGACGTGTCATGATTAGTAAGGCGATAGGTGACCCGAGTCAAAGGGAAAATCTATTCCATACTAAGTGTCTTGTAAAGGGGAGTGTGTGCACCTTGGTGATTGATAGTGGTAGTTGTACGAATGTTGCGAGCCAAGCTATGGTAAATTTCTTGAAGCTGCCAACTACACCACACACTAGTCCTTACAAGCTACAATGGTTGAACGATTGTGGTGAATTAAGGGTCGCAAGGCAATGTGTGATTCGGTTTAAGGTAGGAAACTACCACGATGAAGTGCTTTGTGACGTGATCCCAATGCAAGCATGTCACTTGTTGTTAGGTAGACCATGGCAATATGATAGGTCTACTAAACACGATGGGAGGTCCAACCGGTATACGCTTGAGAAGGATGGCCGAAAGGTCACACTTCACCCTCTTTCACCCTCCCAAGTACATGAGTGGCATCAAAAGATGAGAGAGTTAAAAGGAAAGGGAAAGGAAACCGGGAAAGGAGAAAAGGGGGGGGATGCCGTAGGTGAGGAAGTAGGGCCATCCGAATCTGTCCCAACCACAAAGGAGATGGAAAACGTAGTGATGTTGGCTAGGAGGAAAGAACTCTTCGTGGACCATGATGAAAACAAGCCGATGTTACTGTTGGCCCATTGTTTTAATACTAACCCCACTAATTCTTCCATTTCCCCTTTGATTTCTTGTGCGTTGCAGGAGTATGAAGATGTATTTCCTCAAGAACTTCCGCAAGGATTGCCCCCACTTCGGGGAATTGAGCACCAAATTGATTTGGTGCCGGGTTCACAACTTCCAAACAAACCGGCCTATAGGAGCAATCCCATGGACACTAAGGAGCTTGAGAGGCAAGTTGAGGAGCTTCTCAACAAGGGATACATCAAGGAAAGCATGAGTCCGTGTGCTGTTCCGGTGCTTTTGGTACCAAAGAAGGACGGAACTTGGCGCATGTGCGTCGATTGTAGAGCCATCAACAAAATCACTATAAGGTATCGTCATCCAATTCCTAGACTAGATGATATGTTAGATGAGCTCCACGGATCTTGTTTGTTTTCTAAAGTGGACCTTAGGAGCGGCTATCACCAAATTCGCATGCAACCCGGTGATGAGTGGAAGACCGCATTCAAGACCAAATTCGGTCTATATGAGTGGCTGGTCATGCCCTTCGGCCTTACCAATGCTCCTAGCACATTTATGAGGCTAATGAATCATGTAATGAAGCCTTATATTGGAAAGTTTGTGGTGGTTTACTTTGATGATGTGTTGGTGTATAGTAAATCTATTAATGATCATGTAATGCATTTGAGATGTGTGTTTGATGTGCTCCGAAAGGAGAAGCTGTATGCCAACATGGAGAAGTGTTCTTTTGGTGTTGATAAAGTTATATTCTTGGGTTTTGTCGTGAGCTCACGGGGTGTGGAAGTGGACGATTCCAAGATAGACTCTATCCGAAGTTGGCCGACCCCTAAAACTATTGGAGAAATCCGAAGTTTCCACGGGTTGGCAAGCTTTTATAGGAGGTTTGTCAAAGGATTTAGTTCCATAGCAGCCCCCTTGACCGAGGTAATTAGAAAGGACGGACCCTTTAAATGGGGTGATGAGCAAGCTAGGGCTTTTGAGGCCTTGAAAGCTACGCTCATCTCGGCGCCTTTATTGCAATTGCCCGATTTTGATAAGATGTTTGAAATAGAGTGTGATGCTAGTAAAGTTGGTATCGGGGCTGTTTTGATGCAAGAAGGTAAGCCCGTTGCTTATTTCAGTGAAAAGCTCAAAGGGGCAACTCTTAATTACTCAACTTATGATTTGGAGTTGTACGCCCTTGTTAGAGCTTTGGGAAATTGGCAACATTATTTGTGGCCTAAGGAGTTTGTGATACGAACGGATCATGAGTCGTTGAAACACCTTAAGAGCCAAGACAAGTTGAATAGGCGTCATGCTAAGTGGATTGAGTTCATCGAGACTTTCCCTTATGTAATTCATTACAAAAGGGGAAAGGAAAATGTTGTTGCCGATGCCTTGTCTAGGAAGCATGTGCTTGTTGCTACCTTGTCTTCGAAATTGATGGGTTTTGAGAGCTTGCGGCTGTTGTATCCCGAGGATCCTACCTTTGCTCCTATTTTTAGGGAATGCGAAGAGTGGGGAAGGGACCGTTGGCTCAAGGAGAATAACCATTCCTCCTACTCTCGGTTCGATGGGTATTTGTTCAAAGGGAGGAGGTTGTGTGTTCCTTCTAGTTCTTGGAGGGAATTATTTGTAAGGGAGGCCCATGACGGAGGCCTCATGGGTCACTTTGGGGTAGACAAGACCCTCGGAATCTTAGAGGAGAACTTCTATTGGCCCAAAATGCGCAAAGACGTCACTAAAATTTGTAGTCAATGCGTGGCCTGCCGGAGTGCGAAATCTCGTCTCTTACCCCAAGGATTATACACCCCACTCCCTACTCCCCTTAGGCCTTGGTTGGACATCTCGATGGATTTTGTTTTGGGGCTGCCAAGGACTAGAAAGGGCCGAGATAGCATTTTTGTTATTGTTGATAGATTCTCTAAAATGGCTCATTTTATTCCATGTACTAAAACCGAAGATGCTAGTAGTGTAGCTTCATTATTTGTTGAACATGTTGTCAAGCTTCACGGGGTACCGAGGACTATTGTGAGCGATAGGGACTCCAAGTTCCTAAGTCTCTTTTGGAAGTCCATGTGGGGTAGGCTTGGAACGAAGTTACTTTTCTCCACGTCTTGCCACCCACAAACCGATGGCCAAACGGAGGTAGTAAATAGAACCTTAGGGTCTATGCTACGTTCTATGGTTAAAGGTAAACTGACTTCATGGGAAGATCACCTACCCTTAGTGGAATTTGCCTACAACCGGGTAATACATTCGAGCACGGGAATGACTCCCTTTGAATGTGTTTACGGCCTGAATCCCCTTACCCCTTTAGATCTCACTCCTTTGTCTAGTGATCTCATGACCAGCTTAGATGGAAACAAAAGAGCCGAGGCAATGAAGAAAATGCATGAGACGGTGCGGATCAAGCTTGAAAAGAAGAATCAAGAGATTGCCAAAAGGGCAAACAAAGGGAGAAGAAGGCTTGTGCTTGAACCCGGAGATTGGGTGTGGGTGCATCTTCGAAAAGACCGGTTTCCAGCTCATAGGAAGTCCAAATTGCTGCCAAGGGGTGATGGTCCTTTCCAAGTACTTGAGAGGATCAATGACAACGCCTACAAGATTGACCTTCCACCGGATTATCAAGTGCACAACACTTTAAACGTTGGTGATCTCTCCCTCATGGATGCGGTTGAAGATGACCAAATGCTGAATTTGAGGCCAAATTCCTCTCAAGATGGAGAGGATGATACGGTTAGGACAGCCACACGGCCTTTCACACGAAGCCAAGCTCGGGAATTACAAAAACTCCAAGCTTTGTTCATGCAAATGGCCGTGTGTGAGTTGGTGATTGAACCAACCAAGGACTTAAACGTTTTTATGTGTGAAGAGGGGTCCTAATGTGTAATAAACTACTCTCCAAGGTTGGCACAAGAAGCAAGGGCGGATGAGTCATTTTACCCCTTTCCTTTTGTAGTATAAATAGAAGATGTGAGAGAGTTATTAGATAGTTTTTGAAATCTGATTTTGTAACCTAAAATATCACAACATTTCCTCTCTCTCTTCCACTCTTGGAGCCGCCTCCAACATCTCACAAGTAGAGGAATACTTGTGTTGTATCTTTGGCTAGAAACAAGGGTTTTGGGGTCTTTGAGTGCCTCTTGGTCCTTGTAAGAACTTGGTGTTTACATTCTCTAGACTTAGGGTCCTCTCTTGATGTTAGGGTTCTTAGTATCTTGAATGTTATATGTCAAGTTATCTATCTTTTCTTTATCTTGTTGTTGTTGTTGTTGTTAATTTTGTTATCTTTAAAGACTAGTGAAGCCGTGTGGGGCTACTTTCGATTCACTAGCATTCTTGTTCATCTATTTGCTCTCTTGTTGTGTGCTGAAAACTGAAAATGGAACTTGTTATTCTTGTGTTGTTGGACTGAAATCCGAACCTACTTGTAGCTCTTGGTGTTGTTGGTTTGATCTTGTATCATCATCAAAGTAAACCACCACAAACTTTCCAATATAAGGCTTCATTACATGATTCATTAGCCTCATAAATGTGCTAGGAGCATTGGTAAGGCCGAAGGGCATGACCAGCCACTCATATAGACCGAATTTGGTCTTGAATGCGGTCTTCCACTCATCACCGGGTTGCATGCGAATTTGGTGATAGCCGCTCCTAAGGTCCACTTTAGAAAACAAACAAGATCCGTGGAGCTCATCTAACATATCATCTAGTCTAGGAATTGGATGACGATACCTTATAGTGATTTTGTTGATGGCTCTACAATCGACGCACATGCGCCAAGTTCCGTCCTTCTTTGGTACCAAAAGCACCGGAACAGCACACGGACTCATGCTTTCCTTGATGTATCCCTTGTTGAGAAGCTCCTCAACTTGCCTCTCAAGCTCCTTAGTGTCCATGGGATTGCTCCTATAGGCCGGTTTGTTTGGAAGTTGTGAACCCGGCACCAAATCAATTTGGTGCTCAATTCCCCGAAGTGGGGGCAATCCTTGCGGAAGTTCTTGAGGAAATACATCTTCATACTCCTGCAACGCACAAGAAATAAAAGGGGAAATGGAAGAATTAGTGGGGTTAGTATTAAAACAATGGGCCAACAGTAACATCGGCTTGTTTTCATCATGGTCCACGAAGAGTTCTTTCCTCCTAGCCAACATCACTACGTTTTCCATCTCCTTTGTTGTTGGGACAGATTCGGATGGCCCTACTTCCTCACCTACGGCATCCCCCCCCTTTTCTCCTTTCCCGGTTTCCTTTCCTTTTCCTTTTAACTCTCTCATCTTTTGATGCCACTCATGTACTTGGGAGGGTGAAAGAGGGTGAAGTGTGACCTTTCGGCCATCCTTCTCAAGCGTATACCGGTTGGACCTCCCATCGTGTTTAGTGGACCTATCATATTGCCATGGTCTACCTAACAACAAGTGACATGCTTGCATTGGGATCACGTCACAAAGCACTTCATCGTGGTAGTTTCCTACCTTAAACCGAATCACACATTGCCTTGCGACCCTTAATTCACCACAATCGTTCAACCATTGTAGCTTGTAAGGACTAGTGTGTGGTGTAGTTGGCAGCTTCAAGAAATTTACCATAGCTTGGCTCGCAACATTCGTACAACTACCACTATCAATCACCAAGGTGCACACACTCCCCTTTACAAGACACTTAGTATGGAATAGATTTTCCCTTTGACTCGGGTCATCTATCGCCTTACTAATCATGACACGTCTAACCACAAAGTTAGGAACCACACACTCCCCTTCTTGTGGATAGGCATCTTCACTACCATCTAATTCATCATCATTCGGCCCATTTTCAGCTTCCTCTCCATCTTGAGGCTCGGCCTCATCCTCCCCCCTTTCGGAAACCAGCTCCTCACCAAGGTAGTACACTTTCCCTTCTCGTAGGATCACATTGCGCCGGTTTGGACATTCATTGGCCTTATGCCCCCAACCTTGGCACTTGAAGCATTGGAATCCCTTTGGGTTGGGATATTTGTGAGCCTCCGGTTTCGGAGGGAATTTAGGGACTGTTTTGGACTCGTAGTGGACTGTTTTGGACTCGGGCAGCTTCGTAGGGGCGGGTTGGTCCTTGTTTTTGGGCCAACCCGAGGGAGCTTGTACCCTTGCCTTGAAGGATGATCTCTCCTTAAGTTCCCTTTCAATCTCTAGGGCCGCTTGGAATATACCGTCGATGGTTTCAAACCGATGAAGGGTCAAATGAGTGGAGATCTCTTTGTTCAACCCACACTTGAACCGGATGATGTCATGACTGATTTGCTCCCCACGATGATCAAGTTTCAACATGAGTTGTTGGAACTCGTCAAAATAGGCCATCACACTCTTGCCCCCTTGCCGCAAGCCATATAACCTAGCAAGCAACTCATGACGATATCTCTCGGGAAGGTATCGTTGTCTCATCAAATACCTCAACCGAAACCAAGGTGGTGGCTGCCCATCGACTAATTCATTACCAAATCGTTTAACATACTCCCACCAAGTGTTAGCATAGCCCTCGAGGTGAGCTATAGCGTAGCAACTCTTCTTTTCGTCCGAGATGTCATTAACTTGGAAAACTTTGTCACAAGCCGATTCCCAAGTTAAGTAGGCCTCGGGATCACTTTCACCCTTAAAGATGGGTAGGCTCAACTTGATGGTGTTGATGCCTACGTCTCTCTCTTGGTGTCGGTTTCCCCTATCTCCATACCCCCGGTATCTCCTAGGTTCTCCTCGACCCCCTCTTAACTCCTCCTCCCTCATATAGGCATCATCAAAGACTCCATCTCCTTCATACTCCCCTCTACCGTATCCTTCAAAGTGGGCTGGTCGGCCTTGGCCGTTTTGAGTCGGAGGATTTGGAATTTGCGGTCTTTGGGTTAATGGAGCTTGGAATGGAAGGTTCGGATTTAGTGGAGGTACTTGTCGTCCAAATCCCTCTTGTGGAATTGGAGGGGCTTGGAAATGTAGTGGTCTAGTGGAGTCTCGGTTTGGAGGAAAATAGGTAGTTTGACTTGCGGTATTTAGTGGAGCTTGGGGTGCATTTAGCATTTGGTGGACTGTTTCGGGGGTGATGGTTGCGGAGGAGGTCCTATCATGACCATTGGTAGATACGTGTAGAGGAGTAGAAGGACGAGAGTTCCTTTGACTCTCCACTTGTTCTAATCTCCCACTAATAGTCGACACTTCCCCCTTTATGGCTGCCAAGTCCCCTCTCACGGCCCCAAATTCAGAATTCAACCTTTCAAGTGTCCGGGTAACGGCCTCAAGAGTGACCCTCATAGAATCAAGGGCATTAGTATCCGCATTATGAGACGTAGCTCCTTCCATTGTCAAGATATTATCCGCTTTAGTTCACCACAAGTTCGTGTTCCACAAGTGTTGTATAATTGGCTAGTAACCGTGAAATTTTCAAGGTATGAGTGAGCTCTTATCCGGAATGGATTCTTGTTTGAAGACTCAAAGAATTCTTGCCGGACTAGAATCAAAAATCAGCAACTCATTCAAACGAATAAAAGCACTCAAATAATCGTTGACACGAACAAACGGTTCAAGGAACTAGTTGACAACCTAGTAGGAATGTACTAGTTTGTTAATTAGTTCTAGGACCAATTAAGGGAAACCAAGGATCAACAATTTGCAACCAAAGAATATCCTAAGTTGAGCTTATAGTGACGTGGCAGCATGCAATGGTTCCACCCGTTCCTCTTATCTTTTTTTTTTGTTTTTGTTTTGTGTTAATATTCACACAACTTGTTATAGTTTGCAAAATGTTTTGGTGGGAAAAAATAAAATCTTGTAGTCTTTCAACCTTTTCAAACTCAAGAAAGTGGTGTTTGGTTGACCAATCCCACAAAACAAGGCTCCTTGAATTAGGGAAAAGTGATTGACAAGACTAGAGGGTGAGGGGTGCAAGTCTTTCACAACAACTTTATAACTTGTCTTACAACTTGAGCACACAACAAGATGAACAAGATGAACAAGTTCAAAAGATGAACACCTCAACAAACTTCATCAACTTCTTTAGCACATAACACATAACCACCGATTTTTCTTTTGCTCATCAACAACATACAACCTTCGGCCACTTCAAGTCACTACTCAATGTTCAAGTTTTCAAGCTCAACTTTCGGATCTAGACACCTTAGTGTTGGTGAGAAAGAAACCAACACTAGAAACTCACTAAACAAGCAAAATAACACCTAGATCTAGACATGCAACATCATTCTCGGTTTTCAACTTTTAATGGACAGATTTTTCAGAACTTCCCTTTGGTATTGCTTGTTTAGACCGTGAACTAGCCCAAGATGGGTTATGTTGGAACACAACCGGTCTTGCTTTGATACCAAATGATACAAGATCAAACCAACAACACCAAGAGCTACAAGTAGGTTCGGATTTCAGTCCAACAACACAAGAATAACAAGTTCAATTTTCAGTTTTCAGCACACAACAAGAGAGCAACAAGATGAACAAGAATGCTAGTGAATCGAAAGTAGCCCCACACGGCTTCACTAGTCTTTAAAGATAACAAAATTAACAACAACAACAACAACAAGATAAAGAAAAGATAGATAACTTGACATATAACATTCAAGATACTAAGAACCCTAACCTCAAGAGAGGACCCTAAGTCTAGTGAATGTAAACACCAAGTTCTTACAAGGACCAAGAGGCACTCAAAGACCTCAAAACCCTTGTTTCTAGCCAAAGATACAACACAAGTATTCCTCTACTTGTGAGATGTTGGAGGCGGCTCCAAGAGTGGAAGAGAGAGAGGAGATGTTGTGATATTTTAGGTTACAAAAATCAGATTTCAAAAACTAACTAATAACTCTCTCACATCTTCTATTTATACTACAAAAGGAAAGGGGTAAAATGACTCATCCGCCCTTGCTTCTTGTGCCAACCTTGGAGAGTAGTTTATTACACATTAGGTCCCCTCTTCACACATAAAAACGTTTAAGTCCTTGGTTGGTTCAATCACCAACTCACACACGGCCATTTGCATGAACAAAGCTTGGAGTTTTTGTAATTCCCGAGCTTGGCTTCGTGTGAAAGGCCGTGTGGCTGTCCTAACCGTATCACGAATTCAACCTTTCAAGTGTCCGGGTAACGGCCTCAAGAGTGACCCTCATAGAATCAAGGGCATTAGTATCCACACTATGAGACGTAGTTCCTTCCATTGTCAAGATATTATCCACCTTAGTTCACCACAAGTTCGTGTTCCACAAGTGTTGTATAATTGGCTAGTAACCGTGAAAATTTTAAGGTATGAGTAAGCTCTTATCCGGAATGGATTCTTGTTTGAAGACTCAAAGAATTCTTGTCGGACTAGAGTCAAAAATCAGCAACTCATTCAAACGAATAAAAGCACTCAAATAAACGTTGACACGAACAAACGGCTCAAGGATCTAATTGACAACTTAGTAGGAATGTACTAGTTTGTTAATTAGTTCTAGGACCAAGTAAGGGAAACCAAGGATCAACAATTAGCAACCAAAGAATATCCTAAGTTGAGCTTATAGTGACGTGGCAGCATGCAATGGTCCCACACGCCTCTTTCTCTTTTTTTTTTTTTTGTCAATATTCACACAACTTGTTATAGTTTTCAAAGTGTTTTTTGGTGGGAAAATAAAATCTTGTAATATTTCACCCTTTTCAAACTCAAGAAAGGGATGTTTGGTAGACTAATCCCACAAAACAAGGCTCCTTGAATTAGGGAAAAGTGATTGACAAGACTACAAGGTGATGGGTGCAAGTCTTTCACAACAACTTTATAGCTTTTCTTACAAATTGAGCACACACAAGATGAACAAGATGAACAAGTTCAAAAGATGAACACCTCAACAATCTTCTTCAACTTCTTTAGCACATAAACACAACATCCACCGATTTTATTTTCCTTTGGTCATCAACAACATACAACTTTCGGCCACTTCAAGTCACTACACAAAGCTCAAGTTTTCAAGCTCAACTTTCGGATCTAGACACCTTAGTGTTGGTGAGAAAGAAACCAACACTAGGAACTCACTAAACAAGCAAAATTAACACTTAGATCTAGACATGCAACATCATTTTCGGATTCCACTTTTAAAGATGGGTACTAGCCCAAGATGGGTTATGTTGGAACACAACCGGTCAAGCTTTGATACCAAATGATACAAGATCAAACCAACAACACCAAGAACTACAAGTTGGTTCGAATTTCAGTACAACAACACAAGAACAACAAGCTTAAATTTCAGTTTTTCAGCTCAACAACACGAGAACAACAAGATAAACAACAATGCTAGTGAATCGAAAATAGCCCCACACGGCTTCACTAGACTTTAAGATAACAAAATCAACAACAACAACAAGATAGAGAAAAGATAGATAACTTGACATATAACATTCAAGATACTAAGAACCCTAACATCAAGAGAGGACCCTAAGTCTAATGAATGTAAACACCAAGTTCTTACGAGGACCAAGAGGCACTCAAAGACCTCAAAACCCTTGTTTCTAGCCAAAGTGACAACACAAGTATCCCTCTACTTGTGAGATATTGGTGGCGGCTCCAAGAGTGGAAAAGAGAGAGAGAAATGTTTAGTATTTAGGTTACAAAAATCAGCTTTCAAAAAGTGAAGTCTAACTCTCTAACATGTTCTATTTATACTACAAACAAAAGGGGCAAAATGACCCATCCGCCCTTGCTTCTTGTGCCATCCTTGAAGAGTAGTTTATTACACATTAGGACCCCTCTTCACACATAAAAACGTTTAGGTCCTTGGTTGGTTCAATCACCAACTCACACACGGCCATTTGCATGAACAAAGCTTGGAGTTTTTGTAATTCCCGAGCTTGGCTTCGTGTGAAAGGCCGTGTACGTGTGGAGGCTGTCCCAACCGTATCGGTTAGAGTTCTTAGATTTGTGAATATTGTATGTCAAGTTACTATCCTTTTTGTATCTTGTTATTGCAGAATCCAAATCTGGTTGTTCTTGTTGTCATATTGTTCATCACATTTTTATTGTGTTTTTTGGCTGTTTTGGGTGTCAAATACACCTCTGTTTCTTATATTCTTGTTATATTTGTCGAATCCGAGTGAGGTCTCCATTTGGTCCACGATTTGTTGTGATTTGTGGACTATTTTGGAGGGTGTATTGGACTGTTTTATGGCTTTTTCATGTTCCTCTTGTTTTTCCCATATCATTTGTACACCCGTATCAAAAGTACTTAGTAATTCTTGAACGATGTTTATGCATGCATTATTCTTCCCTTCATATTAATTACTTTTTGATGAGTGCACACATTATAACTTGTCTTGTTCTTACTTGCTGGGAAAATGAAGTAATGAATGAGAAAAATAATTCACAATAGATATTCAAGGGTATCAACCCTCATCTAATTGCTTCTTCTGCCATGCTCGAAAATAACTAATGTGAGATCAAAGGTAATGGAAAAATACTTATAGATAGACCAAGTTGCTTAGTGATATTCACCTAGATAGGGGACCAACTATTTAGGAAAATCTGTGATATTCACCTAGAGAGGGGACAAACCATTTAGGAAAATCTAACTTACTACGCTATGATTACTGAGTTATTAAATTGCGGGGAACACAATCCTAGTCCGTTCTCACAGATAGTTACAACATAAATTCATTATTTCCTACATGTTACTAAATCATGTAGACTATTTATTTGTTATTTTAAAATCACCCTCTTTAGTAAAAAATAATTTATAATAGTAATAGCCGCATTGACCTAGCTTCTAGCCATATTCCATATGAAATTGTAACAACCCTTGTTGTGATTTTTAGTTTTTTCTGTGCTTGGACAATTTTTCCTACCTGTAGTGTTAATATATCCTTTATGAGTTGTGAGGATAGTTTGCATGATTGGCAAAGCATTAATGAGTGATTAGATTGAATTGGTCAATATTATGCGCTTTAAGCATTCAATGGTGATTTTGTCAGTTCTAATAGATTTGGATGGTCGATTTTGGACTAGTAGAATGGTTGGTTTGGTTTCTAAGACTTTATTTTGAGTTTCAACCTATTGGACAAGAAACTAGTTTAATTTATCTGTAGGGGGTCTTGGGCGTTAACTTGTTGATAATGATCTCTTTTGATAAATCTGATGGTTCCATTTAGTCCAGAACATCAAAATCAACTAAGTAGCATTTTTATCGGATCTCGAGCGATCTGAAGGGTTTATTTGGATGATTTTTGACCTTTTACTTTAATTCATTGCTGATACCTGGTGCAAATTAGGTCTTTCATCAAGATTGCATTGAAGCGTGTTGCGATCACAGGATTTGATTATATTACATTCGAAATTGCAAGGTGGGGCACTATAATTGCAAATAGTAAATTGAGGGACCATGTTGAGTTTATCCATCACAATCATGAGGACAATCTCTCACCATCATGATGATTTATATTTTTTGGTCAACATTAACACTTATGGTTAAAAGGTGGGGGAAGCGATTGCTTGACTTAGAAAGGACAAACAAGCACAACATCCTCATGGCATGAGGGTTAGGGTTAGTACAACAAATAACATCATTATGCCAAATGGGTACACACTTGAAATATAACCATGAATCCTTTATGTTAGTCATGAAAAGCTTAGTGAAAATGTCACAAAGGATATGGCTATGACAAGTATCTAGAGATAAAGAAATTACAAAGGTCTTAATGGTATCACTAATGGCAAAAGGTTCTACCTTTATCTTAGAAACCACAAGACACAATTGTTTAATTACCTCTTCAAGTGTCCTCATCAAAAGTGGTGCCACTATTGGTCTTATAGTGCACCAAACCCACATAGCATTGTCATTCAAATAAGTGAACCAACCAACAAGTTCCCTACCTCTACATAATACAAATCCAAAACTAGTATGGATGTCATCATAGGCAAAGAGGTAGTATAGGAAGGAATCAAGTGTAAAAGCATCATCCAAGGTGTCATCTATAAGAATGCAATTTGGCCTATAAGATATAACACATAAAGCACAAAAGGATAGATTTAAGGCACTAAAGCACATATGACCTCTTCTTTTCAAGTAAAGTATCAACTTGGCATCCACAAGTTGGGAATCATGCAACTTAAGTACAAGTGTGTCAAGCAAGGATGCACATTTAGTAACATTACCCCAAGAAGACAATGACACCTTTGCCCTCAAGTTTTCAAGAATGTCACTTTGCTTGTCATGTAGACCAAGCAACAATTTGGGTGTGCCAACATCATAATATCTACATTTGGCACCCGGGTTAAATGGAAAGAGTGGACATAGACATGGGTCTAGAAAACACTCGTTTTCCCCACAGGCTTCACCTAATCTAAAAGACACACTCTCTACAATAGCATATACATCATCAAAAGCAAATAGAGAGTAGAGAAAGGTATCACTCAAGTCAACTTCAACTAAGGTGTCCTCATGTATGTACTCACTACTAGTTTTAAAATCATCACCATGAGTACTCTCAACAATAAGGTCACACAAAGTAGAAGAAGAAGTAATTTCCAAGCAATGGACACTTTCTCTTTTCATGGAAGAACCCTCAAGTAGATACGCACTACAACCAAAATCAAATGGATTATTACTTAAGTCTTCACAAGAAGCAAGCAATTCATCCTCATAGTCATCAAACATGGGTGGGGTATTATACAAAGTATCACAACCACAATTAATTTTCAAGGAATAATCACCTATTGGGTTTCTTAAATATTCAAGCAAATCAAAGGTATCATTACCCAATTGATCATTCCTTTCCAATACTACACATTCCTTATCCTTAAGAGTACTCTCATCTTTCAAGAAGAGATTTCCATATATAGGAGGTATGTTGTCACACCATAGTGGGTTAGTATATAGGCTATAGCCTTCAAGACAAGCTATACCTTCAATATTATTCTCACCACTAGGTTCATTAGGAGTGATTGTACCATCTTTGAACAAGATTTTATACCTAAAGAGAGGAGGATCTACCCTCAGGCAAGATTTAAAACATGCAAGTTCACTCTCTAAAGGACAATTATCAAGTTCCAAAGAAGTTTCAAACACACAGTCAACCTTATGAGCAAAACCGCTAGGAGAACATTCACTAGAGGTCATGTTAAAGGGGTCACTACTATTTTTTATCAACATATTCAATATCATCACTCACTTGAGATCCATTAAACACATCACACACATCCTCAAGTGGTGGAAGAATTTCGCACATAAGTTGATCAACATAATTCCTACAAGATGATGTACTATCATTCAACACATTGTCTTCAACACTAGGTGGACATAAATTGATCTTACGAGAAGAGTCAATTCGGTCATCAATAGGATCAATTAGTGTATCCACATTCACAATATGTACATCATCATCAAGGGGCAAAGAATCAATAGATGATGTATTATCATTCAACACAATGGCTTCAACACTAGGTGGACTTAAATTGATCTTACAAGAAGAGTCAATTCTGTCATCAATAGGATCAACTAGTGTATCCACACTCACAATAAGTACATCATTAATAAGAGGCAAAGAATCAATAGAATCACAAATAGGTAAGCTACTACTCACACTTAATGGGCTACTAGCCACACAATTATCATTCACATGCACAAAAGTGTAAGAGTTAGTTATTTTACCTTGAAGTTCTTGAGTAGATTCTTCTTTGCCGTGGTATGAAGGTTTCCCACATGCTTTGGCAGCAACTTCTCCTTGGCCTTGTGCTCCTCTATTTGCCATATTAGTACCTACACAAATGTCTTTAGAAATAGAAAGACAAACATAGTTAGCACGGTTTGGTGGAAATCCCCTCACTTTACTCCACACAACCTCTCATTTTTTCACTCTTGGATTTCCACCTTGAACACCCTTACTCCTCTCAATCTTTTTTCTCTTATAATTATTCGGGCCAGAGTAAGTGATCACATCTCCTTATGGTTTGGGAAGAATTGAGGTAAAGAGATAATTTCCCCAACGGTCCACTACAACCTTAGGCCAATTTAGCACATTTGGAACTCTATGTTGTGCAAACCAATCGGCACCCAAGCATACATGACCTGGTGTCAAGGGAAAGATATCGCACCACACCTCCTCATAGTATTCAAATTGGGTGAAGACAATCGTCACTCTCTCGATAACCTTATACCCGTCCAAGTAATATGGAACAAGTAAAGGTTCTCGAAACAACCCCAAATAGTCAACCATAGGTGGCATAATGTAGTTCTTATGGCGTCAATCATCTAGCACAAGGAGGCATCCCGGTACCCCACAAATGCTTACATTTCCGGAGTGAACACTTCTTCTAGGATCAACATTGTAGAGTTTAGGAAAACCTATGGGCACATGAGTACTCCTCGGCCTTGGAGATGTATTCTCTCTTCTTCTCATGGGATAACCTACATTATAGCTAGTATACCCATTCACACCACTTCAGCCTTGATAAGATATACTACAAGGTGAAGAATATGAATCTTCATGCTCCACATGTGCACTCTCACCAAGGCTCTCATACGCTTTGCGAAGGAAAGGGTTATACCTTACACAAATTCTAGGTTTGGAGTGGGAAGTGTAAGACTTCTCACATGCCCCAACTTCATCATAAGAACCATCACAAAGGCCCTACATCATCTCCATATTCACCATAATCACTAGGAACTTCATTCACCTCATTTTCTACCTCAAAACCATAACTCTTAATTCTACCCATGTCTAGATCATGGCTATATTCATAGCCCCCATAATCTCCAACATTGTTGTAGCCATAAAATCTCTCACTACAATCATAGTCTCCCATGTTGTAGTCACAATAGTTCGAGGCTACCAAGATATGTTCCCCTTATATCACCTTGTACCTATAAAATGAACAAATAAGATTAGTAGTAAAAGCACCTCACCAACACTCGTATACACTCATCTTTGTGATCCTCACAATTGGAGCAGTGAATATTGAAAGTTGCTTATACTCCGGTAGTCAATAAGGTGTCAATCACTACTTAGTGGACGGAATAGATTCTTGTTTGATCGACTTAAGACACAATACAAAAACTACTTACGAACTTGAAACAAAGAAGTTCAACGAGTCAAAACGAGAAACGCACACAAAGAACAAAAACACGAAGAAAACGGACTCAAACAACTAATTCACAACTAAGTAGGTGATTACTAGTTGTTAATTAGTTCTAGAATCAAGAAATGAAACTAAAGAAACAAGGAAATGAAACTTAGAATCTGAAATTTGAGCTTAAGATTTTTGGGTGAAGTGATGATGTGGCAGCCCTTGGTGGTGACGTGGCAGCCTTTGGTTGGTTGATGTTTTGAAAAAAATTTCTTGTATTCAATCAATCTTCAACTTTGGAGGAAGGTAGGATCAGTTTTGATGAAGAAAACACAAAGAATGGACCTTTTTTTCTAGCTCAAAAGAGTTTGAATTTGTGATGGTCCCCCCTTGTACTTTCCCTTGTACTTGCTCTGGTCCTCTTCTTTGAGAATATTCCTTTTGATGCCTTTTGAATTCTTTTCTTCCTTTGGAAGAGACTTGGAATATTCTTTGAGACAAACAAGTAGTACACTCTCTTTCTCCTCCTTTTTAGATCAAACAATACTTTTTGAATGTTCTTGTTCAACAATACATGAAGAACATGAAGAAAACCAAGAACATTCAAAGTTTGACCCAAAGTTGACCCTTAAGCAAATGAACTCAGAATTTGATTTTTCTTGAAGATCTAAGCTCACGTTGACAATCCAACCACAAATATCACGTTTTCATCTCCAAAAACATCAACAACAACCTTCCACAATGAGATCTCACCTTCAAGTTTCTTTAAACCCAAGATCAACAATGGTGGATGGCTCAAATCACCTCCAATGTAGCTCAAATTCAAACCCTAGACTCCTATAGTGTTAGAGAACACAAATATAACACTAAAAGCACTACAAAAAAAATAAATCAAAAACTCAAAATTTGACCTAGGTTCAAAAACGAGTTTAGTATTTTCTTTTGGGGATTTTTTATTTTGACACTTCTTTTTGTTGGGATTTTCAATTTCTAGACTCTAATAGTGTTAGGGAACAAGGATCTAACACTAGAAACACACAAAACAAACAAAAATCAAGTCTCAAAAAATGAAAAACCCTAAAAACGTGAACAGTAACTTTTTAATTTCTTTTTCACTTTTTTTTTTCAAGATTAACAATCCCAAGATTGATTTTTTAGGAACAAAATCAAACCTTGCTCTGATACCAAATAATAGAAGAATGACCTAAAGAGATGAAGACTAAGAGAAACAAGATAACAAACAAATGCAATAAAGTAAGATAGCTTGACATACGAGATTACGAGAAATAGGAACCAAATCTTGTATCAAACGATAAGACCCTTAAGACCCGCAATTACAACACCAAACTCTTACGGTGACCACTAAGGGAATCAACTCCGCCTTACAACCACCGTTTCTAAGCAAAGATCAATAATGGCTTTTCCAAGCCCTACTCTACTTGGCTTTTCAAAGCCCTGTACACTCTCAAAGAGAGAAGAAGAAGTCTTTCAAATATCAATAATCAACTAATGAGAAAATAAGCCTAAAGAGTCTATTTATAGCTTATTACATAAAATTCCAAAATACCCTTAATGAAAAAGGGCTCCGATGGAGTGTAAAGAAATGGCACAAAGGACTAAAACACCCTTAATGAGTGTTTACACTCCAAGGCCGCCCTACTACTGCTTCGTGGGTCCCTCCTTCTTCAAGCTTCAAAATGTGAAACCTCTTGGAACCCTTTGGTAGGCATCAACACAAGTCCCAAGCAATCTTCCAAACATGGGTTTGCTCTATTATAATCTCAAAATGAGTCCTCCATGCATGTCCTTGTACCCTCAATATGAACAAAGCTTGAATCTTTATGTATGGGCCTCGAATGATGTCATCAAAATCTATGATAGCACTTTGACTCGTATCAGGTGTCCTATCCTGGAAGCTTTCGCATGAAAGGTGTATACGAGGTGATATTGAGACATTACACCATGGTCATTGTGCATTGTATTGCATCACATGCATTTCTTCTATGTGTTTGATGTCAGGTACTTAGTCTTCTTTATATATTTGTGTTTAGTCATCGTACTCTTATTTTACTTGTAGAACTATTATGAGATATAATATGAGCTAATATTGGAAACTTTTGTATGCAGATGGATGTGTGCTCATAATATCCTTTACTTTTTTATTTTTCTACTTTGTTCCAACGACCTATAATGACTACTGAGTACAAATGTACCATACTATCACAACCCAATTACGAGTCATGATGGTTCCTACGCTACCCCACCAGTAGGTAAATCGAACCCTAGCTCATAGCTATTTGCAATGGGCTAACTTTGTGGAAATACCCCAAAAAGTGTCAATTAGGAAATTCAAAAAATACATAAGCAAGGCAATAGAAATAATATAAAGGTAGCCATAGTATATAAAACCATCTCATGACCTGTTAGAGCTAGTACAAGAGCTACTATATACAACCCAATTCTAAAATAGTCAGTATAATCTTGTGTCAAAACTAGAGACTACACATAAGTAAGATACAGATAAAATGGGGAAACCCTGATTCCAAGAGCTTACCTTATCTTCGGAATCTAACACAACATGATACACTACTAACTTGGAGCGTATCAAATCTGCCACAAAATCAGTCCAAACACACTACAATTCCGAGAGCTTGAAGATAACAACTCCAATATGTGAAGACAACAATAATCATGAAATTTTGAAGGAATACCAACACCAAAACAGTAGCTACACAGGGAGAACAAGAAGATAACAATAACATAAAGCAATGGTTCAACAACACAAGATGATAGATTACAAAGAGTACAATGTTAACAACAAGAACAACAAATGGTAGTAACTATAGTGAATCGAAAATCAGCCCCACACGGCTTCACTAAGTTACTACAAAGTTTCAAGAGTACAAAATGAAAGATAGTAACTTGACACAAAGATATCTTAGAATCTATGAACCCTAACTTGAAGATAGGACCCTAAGACCAAAAGATTTCAGTACCAAGTTCTTACTTAGACCAAGAGGAACTCATGAACCTCAAGATCTCAAGTTTCTAGCCAAGAAAGAACACAAGTGTAACTACACTTGTTGGACAGATTTCAGGTTCTACTCTCAAGAACAAGAGAGAGAAATATTCAATGTTACAAGACTTGTTGTTGTGAAATATGAAGAATGAACTAAGTTCTGAAAATAACCCTAATAGCATCTATTTATATTACACACAAAATGAAGGACAAATGACCTTCCTACCCTTCAGTCATGGGGTGCCCTTAGAGTGTAATTTATTACACTTCAAGGCTCATTTTCACACTTAAAAATGTTGAAGATCTTTGGCAGATCAAGTACCAACTCACACGCAGCCATTTACATGAACATGGCTTGTAGTTTTTGTAACTCCCGAGCTTGGCTTCGTGTGAATGGTCGAGAACGTATTGGACAACTTTGTACACCTGTATCATCCTCTCCATCTTGAGAGGAATTTGAACTCAAATTCAGCATTTGGTCATCCTCAACCGCATCCACTAGAGAAAGATCACATACGTTGAAAGTGTTGTGCACTTGGTATTCCGAGGGAAGGTCAATCTTGTAGGCATTATCATTGATCCGTTCAAGTACTTGGAATGGACCATTACCTCTTGGCATCAATTTGGACTTTCTTTGAGATGGAAACCTATCCTTTCTAAGGTGAACCCACACCCAATCTCCCGGTTCAAGAATGAGTTTCTTTCTCCCCTTGTTGACTCTCCTTGCAAGGTCTTGATTTTTCTTCTCAAGTCGAAGCCGCACCTTCTCATGTAACTTCTTCATCGAATCTTCCCGCTTTCTTCCATCTAAGCTAATCATAACATCACTAGGCAAAGGAGTTATATCCAAAGGGGTAAGGGGGTTGAGGCCATATATGCACTCAAAGGGAGTCATTCCCGTACTTGAGTGTATGATACGGTTATATGCAAACTCAATCAAGGGTAGGTGTTCTTCCCCAGAATTCAATTTTCCTTTTACCATGGAACGTAGCATAGCACACAAAGTCCTATTTACTACTTCCGTTTGACCATCAGTTTGTGGGTGGCAAGATGTAGAGAATAACTTGGTTCCAAGCCTACCCCACATGGATTTCCAAAAGTGGCTTAGGAACATAGAGTCCCTATCACTCACAATGGTCCTCGGAACACCATGCAACTTGACAACATTATCAACAAACAAAGAGGCCACACTAGGTGCATCATCACATTTAAAGCATGGAATAAAGTGTGCCATCTTAGAAAACCGATTGACCACAACAAAGATACTGTCCCGACCTTGTCTAGTCCTAGGCAACCCTAACACAAAATCCATAGATATGTCAAGCCAAGGGCGTAAAGGAGTGGGCAGCGGGGTGTACAACCCATGAGGTAGGAGCCGCGATTTGGCTTCTTTGCAATCTATGCATTGGCCACAAATCTTGGCCACATCCTTGTGCATTTTTGGCCAATAGAATTGCTCCTCCAATATTCCAAGGGTCCTTTCGATCCCAAAGTGACCCATTAGACCGCCATTGTGTGCTTTCCTCACAAATAACTCTCTCCAAGAACTGGAGGGTACACACAATCGTCTACCTTTAAACAAGTATCCATCAAACTTGGCATAGGGGTTTGAACCCCTAGATGAATCCCACTTTTCCACCCATTTCTTCGCATTCCCAAAAGATAGGAGCAAAGTGAGGGTCCTCGGGATACAATTCTTTCAAACTCTCAAAACCCATTAATTTTAAAGATAATGTTAACACAAGAACATGTTTTCTAGACAAAGCATCGGCTACTACGTTGTCCTTACCCTTTTTGTATTGAATAACATAAGGGAAAGTTTCAAGAAACTCAATCCATTTTGTATGCCGCTTGTTAAGCTTGTCTTGTGCCCGAAGATGCTTCAAGGATTCATGGTCCGTTCGGATCACGAACTCCTTGGGCCACAAATAGTGCTGCCAAGTGGCCAAAGCTCGAATCAAGGCATACAACTCTAGATCGTACGTGTAGTAGATTAGAGAGTTACTCCTTTGAGCTTTTCACTAAAATAAGCAATGGGTTTTAAATCTTGCATCAAAACAGCCCCTATGCCCACTTTACTAGCATCGCACTCAACTTCAAATGTCTTATCAAAGTTGGGCAATTGTAATAAAGGCGCGGAAATAAGCATATCTTTCAAGGTTTCAAAAGCCTTAGGTTGCTCTTCACCCCACTTGAAAGGTTGGTCTTTTCGAATGATCGCGGTCAAAGGAGCGGCTATGGTGCTGAATCCTTTGACAAACCTTCTATAAAAACTAGCTAACCCATGGAAGCTTCTTACTTCGCTAATGGTTTGTGGGGTTGGCCAATTTTTGATAGCATCTATCTTGGATTCATCCACTTCGACCCCTCTTGAACTAACAACAAAACCCAAGAAAACAACTTCATTAAGACCAAAAGAGCACTTCTCCAGATTTGCATACAACCTTTCCTTTCTAAGGACATCAAACACACATTGTAAATGCATCACATGCTCATCAATTGACTTACTATAGACCAAGACATTATCAAAGTAAACAACAACAAACTTTCCAATAAATGGCTTCATCACATGATTCATTAGCCTCATGAAAGTACTTGGAGCATTTGTTAGGCCGAATGGCATAACCATCCATTCATAGAGACCAAATTTATTCTTGAAGGCGGTTTTGCATTCATCACCGGGTTGCATCAATCTTGGAAAATAAACACGAACCATTCAATTCATCAAGCATATCATCTAACCTAGGGATAGGGTGACGATATTTTATCGTAATCTTATTGATGGCTCAGCAGTCCACACACATACGCCATGTTCCGTCTTTCTTAGGCACCAGTAGCACCGAAACCGCGCACGGACTCATGCTCTCCTTGATATACCCTTTGTTGAGGAGTTTCTCAACTCGACGCTGCAATTCTTTGGTGTCCATAGGGTTGCTTTGTAAGCCGGCTTATTTGGCAATTGTGAGCCCGGCACAAAGTCAATTTGATACTCAATTCCCCGAAGCGGGGGCAATCCTTGCGGAAGTTCTTTGGGAAATACATCTTCATAATCCTGCAACACACAAGAAATCAAAGGAGAAATAGAAGAATTAGTGGGGTTAGTATTAAAACAATGAGCCAAAAGAAGCATAGGCATGTCCACATCATAATCCAAGAAGAGTTCCTTTTTTTCTAGACAACATCACCATATTTTCTTGCCCATTTGACGTTGAGGCAGTCCCGGAAATCCCTACTGCCCCACCCACGGTTTTCCCCTCTTTTTCACCATTTTCGGGTTTCTTTCCCATCTCCTTCAACTCCCTCATCTTTTGATGTAATTCATTCACTTGTGATGGCAAAAAAGGATAAAGAGTGACCTTTCGACCATCCTTGTCAAGTGAATATCGGTTGGTCCTCCCATCATGTTTGGTAGACCTATCATATTGCCAAGGTCTACCTAACAACAAATGACATGCTTGCATTGGTATCACATCACAAAGCACTTCGTCTTGGTAGTTCCCTACCTTAAACCGTATCACACATTACCTCATGACCTTCAATTCACCGCATTCGTTCAACCATTGCAACTTGTAAGGGATTGTATAAACTATAGTTGGTACTTTCAGAAAGTTCACCATAGCGACACTAACGACATTCGCACAACTACCACTATCAATCACCACTAAAAGGAGAAATCAGAGATCTCAAGGTAAGACTGGATAGAGTCGAGCTAAACATTCTGACAGAACAAGTCCTTAAGAATATATCTTCTGCCAAAGAGGTTTCATCTCCAAGCTCTCCCAAAGCCCCCCCAATCACAGATCTTACGCTAAGCGACCACCTTAAAGAGCCAGGATCATTCCCTGGCTCAGAAACACCTTCTGCCTCTAATGCCGCTATTTCCACCATCAAAGGTTATAGCGAACACATAGTGGTAAAGATTGTCATCAACAAAGACTTTGTTCTTAACAGAGTCGCTCTCTTCGATACGGGAGCAGACAACAATTGCATTGTTAAAGGTCTAATACCCACAAAGTATCTTCAGAAGAGTACTTCTCGTCTATACTCCACCACAGGAAAAAAGATGAAGATAGATCATAAGCTTTCCAAAGCTCATATCTGCAACAATGGCATTTACCTTGTTAATGACTTTGTTATTACCGAAGGTATTATAGAGGACATAATCCTTGGGATACCTTTTGTAAATCAAATCAGACCATACCTAAGCAATTTCGATGGAATTCGCACCACCATTTTAGATCAAAATCTATTCTTCCCTCTGTTAAGACCTCTCTCAGAAAAGGAAGGCAACCTTATTAAAGAAAGAGCTGCTTTCAAAATAAACAGACTTTCTTCACATATTTGTTTTTTAAAACAAGAAGTCCAACAAAAACAAATTGAGAAAATTTTAAAAACCCCGGAGATGGTGAGTAAGATAACCAACCTGCAAAAAAGATTTGAAAAAGAAATTTGTTCAGAACTTCCTAATGCCTTCTGGGAAAGGAAAAAGCACTCTGTAGAACTTCCCTACATTACAGGATTCAATGAACAGGCCATCCCCACTAAGGCAAGGCCCATTCAAATGAATCAAGAAATGATGGAAGTCTGCAAGACAGAAATTAACCATTTATTAAAAAATGGAATCATTAGGACCTCCAATTCCCCATGGAGTTGCTCTGCCTTCTATGTAAATAAAAGCGCAGAAAAAGAAAGAGGAACTCCCAGGCTAGTAATTAATTATAAGCCACTAAATGTCATCCTAAAATGGATCAAGCATCCAATCCCTAACAAAAGGGTTCTTTTAAAAAGAACTTGTAAAGCTAACCTTTACAGTAAGTTCGACATGAAGTCAGGCTTCTGGCAAATCCAGATCGCTGAGAAAGATAAATTTAAGACTGCTTTCAATGTCCCTTTTGGACATTATGAATGGAATGTCTTACCTTTCGGGCTCAAGAATGCCCCCTCTGAATTCCAAAATATTATGAACAACATTTTCAATCCTTACAGTTATATGTTAATTGTTTATATTGATGATGTACTTATCTTCTCTGAAAACATTGATTCTCACTTTAAACATCTTAACACTTTCTTTAAGATTGTTAAATTTAATGGATTAGTCATCAGCGCTGCTAAAATGAAACTTTTCCAGACCTCTATCAGGTTTCTAGGGCATGACCTTAACCAGGGTAGTTATAAGCCTATTTGCCGAGCCATAGAGTTCTCTTCAAAATTCCTAATGAAATTAGTGATAAAACCCAGCTCCAAAGATTTTTGGGAAGTCTAAACTATGTAGCAGACTTCATTCCAAATATCAGGCAAGTCTGCGAGCCCCTCTACAAGAGACTTAAAAGTCTCCAGTCCCTTGGAGCTCGGAACAAACCAATGTTGTTATTAAGGTAAAAAGCCTTGTCAAGAGTCTCCCCTGTTTAGGAATCCCTAATCCTGATGCATTCATGATTGTTGAAATGAATGCTTCTGATATTGGTTACGGTGGTATCTTGAAACAACAGGTAGACGCCCAATCTCCTGAGCAATTAGTCAGATTTACTTCGGGAGTATGGAACTCCACACAAAAAAATTACAGCACGATTAAGAAGGAAATTTTATCTATAGTGGTATGTATCACAAAATTTCAGGATGACCTGGTTAACAAGGAATTTTTATTAAGAGTAGACTGCAAGTCTGCTAAAGAGATTTTACAAAAAGATGTAAAAAACTTGGTTTCAAAACAAATATTTGCTAGATGAAAAGCTCTCCTATCTAGCTTTGATTTTCAAATTGATTTCATTAAAGGAGAAAATAACTTTCTTCCTGATTTTCTAACAAGAGAATTTTTACAGGGAAAAAAAAATGAGACCGACTACATTGGGTAAAACCCCAGTAGTCAACCAACCCGACCAAATTAAAATGGCAAGACCATTTGATTCTCCTGCAGCATCCATGAATCCTTTGAGACCATCAGTTCCTCAACGACCGATTTTAAAATCGGAATTCCAGCTACCATCTCAGAACGGTATGCAGCAATATCGGAAGCCCTAAGGCTCCCACCTCCCATCCCAAAAAAATTAGTTGATCTAAAGACAGGAAAACCCCTGGATACCAAACAATCGCCGAGTTTATCGGTCCAGTCCAAACAAAGCTATGCTATGAAGACTCCAGAAACCTTTGCTCAAGCAGTAAGTCCAGCAGCTTCCAAGGCTGCTACAACCCCTCTTCCAAAAGAGGAATTCAAATTCATTACTACCCAGGTAATGCCCATCATTGCCCTCGACAAAGAATACGAAGGGTAACCAATAGACCAGCTGATCAAGCCGGTTTATAATGATAAAAACTTTGTGCACACAGAAACTCCACTAAAAACGAGAAGATTTTATGAGGCCATCCTTGTTGATACCGACTCCATTGAGGTCGAACACAATATGAACGAAAGGAATCCGGATTACATTGACTACTCCAGATTCACTATCAAAAGGGTACTAACCCCTTTCAATTGGTTTGCTGATCATCTACACACACCAATTGCACTCTCTATGCCTCATCGTCCCCAGACGTATAATTGGTATGACTATAAGTCTGCATGGTTCAACTTTCTCTATGTTAGACCAGGACACACCTGGTTCGTTAAATATTGTCCTGTCATGGTAGATGCCATTATTCCTAGATGGTTCTATGAATGGTGGATATATTTTGGAGGAATTAAGGAAATTCTTCCTTTACAATTTGCCAGCAGATTCACTGATTTCTGCACGAAAGAAGGGTGCACAACCCTCCCGGAACACATACAAATATGTAAATTTTTTATTAAGAAAAGAGTATCCTATATCATCTCCTGGAACTTTGCCAAAGGAGAACAAGATCGAATTAAATATCTATCCAAAGAGATCAAAGTAAAAGGCTGGACTCCTAAGCCAGCTGCCCCAAGAACTCCAGATAAGGGAAAATTACCACTATCATCCAGCAGTGCCTCACTGAGTAAAAAGGCACTAAAAGAAAAATTGAAGAAGGCTTTACAAGACATGGAAAGCCAAGAAACCACTGAAGAAGAAGCGTTGCAACTTCTAGAAGAAGCTTCTTCTACAGGAAGCAGTGATAACAATGGTGATATGCTAAATCCCACAGGAATAGCATTGGCCTACATGGACCCCTACTGAGAATAAGGAAGTGGCTCTTCAGTAAAGATAGAGGTTCAAAGAACTGGAATTATCTTTTCTGAAGAGGCAACCCACTATTCCAATAGGAATCTTTGGGACCCACTGCTTTTTCAAAAGGAAAAAACATCTACTGCTTTTTGAAAAGCAATTACAGCCTGTAAAAGACAAAAGCATTAAAGCAACTATCGGCCATCACAGAATGATCATAGCCTTACACTTGTACACTCCAGATGTATCATTATATTTCTCATAGTCTATATAAAGACTTCATGTAACTCTGGAGAAGGCATCAGAAAATATCCTAGATATCTTCTTCTCGCCAAATCTCCCTCTCTCTTGTAATTTCTTGAATGCTTTCGTTTTAAATAAAATTGTAAGCTTTCCTCTCTACTCTTCCACTGTTTCAACTCCAAGGATCCTTCTTGGTATCAGAGCCATGTTAGCAATATATGAACTTAGCATGAGCAGCTAAGCGCATATATTGTCTAGGGCATGGGAAACTTATTTTCAATAAGGTATTAATAATGATAATCTTTTAAAGATTCTGCTTCTAAATAAATTATTTTAATGGATATCGTCAGATAAGCAAGCTGCTACTCTGATTGCATCAGGTTTTACTGGAATGATAAAACACTGGTGGGATAACTATTTTGCAGAAGATGTTAGGAGTCTAATTTGGCAATCCACATCTACTAAAACAACTGTAGTAAAAAACGAACAAGGTCAAGAAAGTCTTCAGCAAGTCGAAAAAAAAGACGAAATCTTAAATGCTTCTCCTTTCAAAAAGAAGCATGACAGACCTTTAATGGCTCCCTGTAACAAAGATCTAGATCGAATAGTTGAACAAAACAACTATACGAATCAAGTTCTCCATACTATCTCCCAACAGATAGGAGACACCAAAGATTCCAGAGCACCTTTTTACTCTCCTACGAAAAGTACTTCGAGTACTAGTTTCACTACCAATCCTATCTTCAAGCTTCCTGAATTTCAAAAAGAGAAATTCCCTACACTTAGCGATGATTTTCAAATCTCAGCCAAGATTCTTGACCAAATTAATGAGAAGTTTTCTAAGTTCAAAATCTCTGAAAAAGATGAACATATCTCCAGTACCAGTACCCAGAAGGAGAAAGGATCTCTTTCAAAACTTACCAGAGAACGTTTTTCTACAAAGAAAAACTATTATACGAAACCCTCTCCCCCAGATACCCAGTTTGAAGAAAATCATAGCCTCTCTAGTTCAAACTATGATGGTAGGGGAATAACTGAATGGAATGTTGATGGTTTGGTTGAACACCAAATTTACAACAAACTCCATGAAATGGGTATGGCAATCACCGCCTATAAGATGAGGCGGCGAAAACAACAACAATCACGAAATTTTGAAGGAATACCAACACCAAAACAGTAGCTACACAAGGAGAACAAGAAGATAACAATAACATTAAGCAATGGTTCAACAACACAAGATGATAGATTACAAAGAGTACAATGTTAACAACAAGAACAACAAATGGTAGTAACTATAGTGAATCGAAAATTAGCCCCACACGGCTTCACTAAGTTACTACAAAGTTTCAAGAGTACAAAATGAAAGATAGTAACTTGACACAAAGATATCTTAGAATCTATGAACCCTAACTTGAAGATAGGACCCTAAGACCAAAAGATTTCAGTACCAAGTTCTTACTTAGACCAAGAGGAACTCATCCAGTTTCTAGCCAAGAAACAACACAAGTGTAACTACACTTGTTGGACAGATTTCAGGTTCTACTCTTAAGAACAAGAGAGAGAAAAATATTCAATGTTACAAGACTTGTTGTTGTGAAATATGAAGAATGAACTAAGTGCTGAAAATAACCCTAATAGCATCTATTTATATTACACACAAAATGAAGGACAAATGACCTTCCTACCCTTCAGTCATGGGGTGCCCTTAGAGTGTAATTTATTACACTTCAAGGCTCATTTTCACACTTAAAAACGTTGAAGCTCTTTGGCGGATCAAGTACCAACTCACGCGCAGCCATTTACATGAACATGGCTTGTAGTTTTTGTAACTCCCGAGTTTGGCTTCGTGTGAATGGTCGAGAACATATTGGACAGCTTTGTACACCCGTATCACAACATGATCATTGAATCAACAGTGGTAACTAGACTCATATCTACACCAAAAATGTACAAAAGCATAGTATACATACCAAAAACACGGGTACTCCGTAGGCATCATCGACCAACTGAGCTAAATCATGATATAAATATGATAAAATGCAAGATAACATAACTAAGTCATGGTAGAGATAACCTAAAACAACTCCAACATTGCTATACATAAATAAGTAAATAATCAAAATAATAACATAACATAAAGGACCATACACATGCGATTATGATTACAAAATTGGCCCCATAAGCCAGTAAGAAGGAAAAAGTAAATAACCCAATGCAAGATCCCATAAAAAAGGGTAAACATAAAGATAGTATACCCCAAACCACCATCATTTACGAACTCTTAAGGTACAACCAGAAGCTATCCATATCATGCCACATTACAATAATTTCCACTTTCGAACTCAAACCGGTATATATCTCATCAATATTACACTCTTTATCCGAAATCGAACCAAGAATCATGTATTCAATATCATACTCCATAGCCAAACTCAAATCGATAATAATATCATCAATGTTGTTATCAATATTCGGACTCAAATCGGTAATCATGTATCATCTTAAAATAATAAATGCTCGGATTTGAACCGGTTGTTAGTGTATCATAAATATTATTATCAGTATCAATACTCGAACATGCAATCATATATCATGATATCATTATCATTAGCTGGACTCCAATGGTAGTCATATGTATATCAATAGCATAATCAATATTAGTTTAATAATAAACATAATAACCACTGGGTCCTTCTGTATTTAACATCAACTCCAAATACCCAATAATCATGACCAATAAGTACTAATAATTCTCAATATCACCTCAATAAGCATTTCAAAACACATAACGAGCACATAAAAGTCTACCAATAGTAGTTTAATTCTTCGCCTAAAGTGGGTTAAAGGCCACTTCTAAACCCCAAAATGCCATTATAAGGCATAACCTACCCCGGACTAGGCTAACATATCTAAATACACTTTTAGAAGTCAAACAAGGCTTAATTAGCCTTAAAATTAAAATTCAACTCATGATCTAAGCACCTAATTATGGTTTTCGAAAGGCCTAAAAGGTCCAACTAACCCAAGTCAAGTCAATATGATCACCATTACCTAAAACGCATCCAAAATATAACATAATATCATACACATGACATTGCTTAGTCTATGAAGGGGGTAAACCTAGCCTACCTAGACACTGAAGAAAGCTTAAAAATCCACTAAACTATCGACATTCCCTTTCGAGAAGCTTCCGCAATATGCCAAGCTATAAAAATCACAATCTACTCATCAACAAAAGAAAAATGATATTCATATTGCACTATTGTGCTTTGGGTCCAAAATCACGCAAAGATCCCATATAGGTCCCATTTATGAAAATAATATTTTTGAAGCCAACCCAACTGATACAGAAAAGACAAGGATTACAAGATACAAGGTGTATTTTAACACCAAAACAGCAACAACGACACAAGATGAAACAAGTCACGGATTCAACACAAACACAAGGGAAATTGCATAGAAAATAAAGATAGATAGTGAGACCAAGATTATTACAAGATTAAGAACCAAGTGTATTTCAACACTAACCCCTAATGAATGTAACAATCAAAACCACACTCTTACGGTGACCACCAAGGGAATGAACTCACCTCAAGATCTACCGTTTCCAAGAAAAGATCAATATTGGCTTTTCCAAGCCCTATGCTAAGGATGGTTTTCCAAGCCATACAACTAAGGGTGTTACACTCTCAAAAGAGAGAAAATATGTCTTTCAATTCTTCATCATTCAAAATCTGCCAAGAAATGAGCTAAAATAACCTATTTATAGTGTATTACAAAAGAAGACAAAAAAACCACTTTGCCCTTAATGATAGGTGCGGCCATGGTGTGTAAATACACCATGTGTAATGTCCAAAATGCCCTTAATTAAGGTCCAAAACCGTGAGTCCTCAATCTTAAATGCTCCAAGCAATCTTCCACACGCGAGATTGCTTTAAGTTATGCTCAAAATGGGTCCCCCATGCATGTTCTTGTATTCTCAAGGTGACCAAGTCTTGAGACTCTATATGTTGTCCTCCAAAGATGTCATCAAAAGATAAGATGGCCATTTTCCCATATCATCCTCCCCTTCTTAAAAAGGATTCGACCTCGAATCCAAACCTTGCAAAACCGAAGAGAGGACAAAAAAATACAAACTCCTCATGGAATGAGGGTTAGGGTTAGCATAAAAAATCATCTCAACATGCCAAGGTTGCACATATTTGCAATATAACCAAGAATCCTTTGAAAGGAATATTAAAAACTCAATAAAAGATGTACAAAGGATTTGGTTATAGGATACATCAAGAGTGAAAATTTGCATGTCATGTAGACCAAGCAACAAGTTTGGTGCACCAACATTACCATTTCTAAATTTGGCACTGGGGTCAAATGGGAAAAGTGGCCATAGTCACGGGTCTCGACAACACTTCCCTTTTCCGTGGTCTACACCCAAACTAAATGACATACTCTCTACAATAATGTATATATCATCCAAAGAAAATGGAGAGTAGAGAAAGGTATCACTCAAATCGACTTCTACTAAGGTGCTCTCATGTGTATACTCACTACTAGTTTCCTAATAATCACCATGAGTACTCTCAACAATGAAATCACATAAAGTAGAAGAAGAAGTAGCTTCCGCAACTACACATTCCTTACCCTTAAGAGTACTCTCATCTTCCAAGAAGAGATTTCCCTCTTTAGGAGGAATATTGTCACACCATAGTGGGTTAGCATATAGGCTATAGCTTCCAAGATAAGCTATACCATCATTTTCACCACTAGGTTCATTAGGAGTGTTTAAATCATCTTCAAACAAGACATTATACCTAAAAAGAGCATGATCTATTTCATGGGCAGATTCGGAACAAACACGTTCATCACTCTCTAAAAGATCAATATCAAGTTTCAAAGAGATTTCAAGTGCAAGATTATCCCAAGAATAGCTCTCGAGTTCACTCCAATTCCTTTGATCAATATTTTCAACATCATCACACACTTGAGGTTCATTAATTACATCATACACATCCTCAAGTGGAGGATAATTTTCACACATAAGTTGATCAACACAAATTTCAGAAGATAATGTACTTTCATTCAACATAATGGTTTCAACACTAGGTGGACATAAATCGATATTACAAGAAGAGTAGATTCGATCATCAATAGGATCAACTAGTGTATCCACACTCATAACATGTACATCATCATCAAGTGGAAAAGAAAAAATAGACTCACATATAGGCAAGCTACAACTCACACTCAATAGGCTACTAGCCACACAATTATCATTCACATGTACAAAAGTGTAAGAGTTAGCCATTTTACCTTGAAGTCCTTGAGTAGATTCTTCTTTGTCATGGTGTGAAGGTCCTCCAAAAGGTTGGGCAGCAACTTCCTTTTGGCATTGTTCTTCTTCGCTTGCCATGTTGGTACCCACACAAATGTCCTTAGAAATAGAAGGACAACCAATGTTAGCATGGTTTGGTGGTAATCCCCTCACTTTGCTCCACACAACCTCTCATTTTTCCACTATCAGATTACCACCTTGCACTCCCTTACTCCTCTCAATCTTTTATCTCTCATAATAATTTGGGTTGGAGTAGGTAGGCATTTCTCTTCGTGGCTTGGGCAGTAAGTAAGTCATGAGGCGATTCCCCCATTGGTCTCTTACAATATTTGGCCAATTTTGCACGTTTGGAACTCTATGTTGTGCAAACCCATCGGCACCTAAGCATACATGAACATATGTTAATGGAAGAATATCGCATCATACCTTCTCATGGTATTCAAATTGGGAGAAGACAACTTTTACCCTCTCGGTAACCTTAAACCTTTCCAAGAAGTATGGAACAAGTAAAGGCTCGCAAAATAACCCCAAGTAATCAACCATGGATGGACCGATGTAGTTTTTATAGTACCTAGCATTTAACACAATGAGGCAGCCCGGTATCCCACAAATGGTCATCTTTTCAGAGTGTACACTCCTTCTCGGATCAACATTGTAAAGCACATGAGTATCCCTCAGTTTTGGAGATGCATACCCTCTTCTTCTCATTGGATAACCTACACTATATTTAGTATAACCATTCACACTATATCAACCTTGATAAGAAGTACTACAAGGTGGAGAATATGAATCTTCACACTCCTCACGTGTACTCTCATCATAGCTCTCATTAGGTTTGCGAACGAAAGGGTTATACCTAACACCAAATCTAGGTTCGGAGTGGGGAGTGCAAGACTCCTCACATGTCCCAACTTCATCATAAGATCCATCACAAGGTCCTACATCGTCTCCAAAGTCACCATAAGCACTAGGCACTTCATTCCCCTCATTTTCTTCCTCAAAACTGTAACTCTCAAATCTGCCCATGTTTTGATCATGGCTATTTTCATAGCCTCCGCAATCTCCCTCAACTTCGTAGCCATAAAATCCCGTACTACAACCATAGTCTCCCATATTGTAGTCACAATAATCCCTGGCTATCGAAGTCATGTTCCCCTTATATCACCCTTTAAACCTACAAAATGAACAAACAAGATTAGTAGGTAAAGCTCCTCACCAACACTCGTATACACTCACCTTTGTGATTCTCACACTTGGAGCGGCGAATATTGAAAGTTACTTATACTTCGATAGTCAATAGGATGTCAATTCTACTTGGCAGCCGGAACAGATTCTTGTTTGATCGACTCAAGACACAAGACAGAAAATTCTACTTACGAACTTGAAGCAAAAAATTACGGCAAATTAAAAATGAGAAAAGCACACAAATAAAGAAGACACGAAAAAAACTAATTCACAATCTAGTAGGTGATTACTAGTTGCTAATTAGTACTAGAATCAAGAAATGAAACTAACGAAACAAAGAAAAGAAACTTTAAAATCTGAAATTTGAGCTTCAAGGTTTTTTTTTGGGAACGTTGATGACGTGGCACTTAGATGACGTGGAAATATGGTGACATGGCAGTTTACAATTTGGATTGGTCAAATTTTTAATTTGGGAGAGTGAAAAATCAGCTAAAGGAGGGAAAACCACAAGACTTTGAGACTTTTTCAAAATTCAAAAGACTTTGACTTTCCTTGCACCTTTTTGGAAAGACACCTTTTTGAAAGCCTTTGTCTCCTTTCCTCTTTTGTTTGTCAAGGTATGTTCCCTTACTCTCTTTTGGTAATGAGTCTTTTTGAAAGTGCTATTGTTCCCTTTCTTTTTTTGTATGTTCTTTGGGATATGTTTTCAAGACTAACAAAAGACTACACTCTTTTCTCCACTCTTTAAGATCAAATCACACCTATTGAATGTTCTTGTTCAACAATAAATGATGAACATGAAGAACAACAAGAACACTCAAAATATTGAAACTAAACCAAATGAACTCCAAATTGAATGATTTTGGATTCCTTTTGCTCACGTTAAACTCTATAACACAACCATTCATTTTTTAAGCCACAATATCAACAACAAGACTTCCAATTTTGAGCTTCACCTTACTAGTTTCTTCAACCTTAAACTCAACAATGGTGAACAACTCAAAACCACCCGGATTAAGCTCAAATCCAAGATCTAGACTCACTTAGTGTTAGTGAACAAGAACCTAACACTAGAAACAAACAAAACACACTAAAATCTCCTAAATCTAAGTCTCAAATTTCAGCTCAAACACAAAAACGGGACAGATTTCTTTTTTTTTGAGATTTTTGTTTTTTCAACACTTTTTTTTTGAATTTTCTAACAAGCAAGCCCAAGATTGATCTTTTAGGAACAATATCAAGCCATTATTTGATACCAAATGATACGAAAAAGATAAGAGAAGGCTCAAAAACTACTCAAAACAGTCCACAAATCAATTAGAACCCGAGGACCCCTTTGAGAGCAACTTTCGGCCAACAATAACAACACAAGGATTACAAGATACAAGGTGTATTTTAACACCAAAACAGCAACAATGACACAAGATGAAACAAGTCACGGATTCAACACAAACACAAGGGAAATTGCATAGAAAATAAAGATAGATAGAGCGACCAAGATTATTACAAGATTAAGAATGAATGTAACAATCAAAACCACACTCTTACGGTGACCACCAAGGGAATGAACTCACCTCAAGATCTACCGTTTCCAAGCAAAGATCAATATTGGTTTTTCCAAGCCCCATGCTAAGGATGGCTTTTTCAAGCCATACAACTAAGGGTGTTACACTCTCAAAAAAGAGAAAATATGTCTTTCAATTCTTCATCATTCAAAATCTACCAAGAAATGAGCTAAAATGACCTATTTATAGTGTATTACAAAAGAAGACAAAAAGACCACTTTGCCCTTAATGATAGGTGCGGCCATGGTGTGTAAATACACCATGTGTAATGTCCAAAATGCCCTTAATTAAGGTCCAAAACCGTGAGTCCTCAATCTTAAATGCTCCAAGCAATCTTCCACACGCGAGATTGCTTTTAAGTTATGCTCAAAATGGGTCCTCCATGCATGTTCTTGTATTCTCTAGGTGACCAAGTCTTGAGCCTCTATATGTTGGCCTCCAAAGATGTCATCAAAAGATAAGATGGCCATTTGTCCCGTATCACCAACATTCCCACATGCTCAAGGAGTAATTACCCTAAAAAATAGGTGATATCAAGCTACATTGGTGGTAAAATAAAGTTAATAAGTATTAGGGATTTTAAATAAGAAATGGGAAAATATACAATGAAAAATGGTGAAATCTTATCACTAATCAAAGGAGAATAATAATATAAACGTTAACACAACTCCCAAACCACCCACAAGCTTCAATCCCAAGATTTTCCTTCTTGTAGGGTTTTATTTTCAAGAGAATGAGAGAGAAATGGGTAAAACAGTCTGAAAAGGGCCTATTAAAATCCAACCCAAGTACCTGGGTATCACTATCGTGACCCGAGGCTCACGATCGCCATATTTTATGGATGCCCAAGAAAGTCATGATCGCAACATTTGGGTGTCCTTCCAAGGGAGTCGCAATTCCACTCTTTGTATCGCTATTAACGATCACACCATAAAAGATGAGACTTGGAAATCTCCAAGTCTCCGCCAACCCCTTGGGATTCATTTGAAATCCTAAATACATAAATGGACTCTATTACCATACCAACTTTGATGTTCTAAACTCAATGTCAAATTTGAAACTCTATCCAAAGTTGTTTCAACTAAAAGTGGGTCCTACACCTATATTTTATTTTCATAACTTTTTGACCAATAGGTTAAAATGAGCATGGGTTTCAACATTTCAGAGTTGTTAGAATTGTCAAAATTGGCATACAGGGTTGTTTGACTGATGTTTTTCTCGGTATCCAATTCAAACTAGCGAAGACTTTAAAATAAGAAATTGGCTCTAAAAATCAAACGAACTGAACAATAACCAAACTGTAAGCTCTAGCAAGTCATAAATAACTTGGGGAAGCTATAGGAAAGATCTAACGAATAAAATTAGTTTAAATATGGAAAATAACCTGAAGGATCATTTCACATACTCATTCCTACCTTATGTACTCTTTCGATGCAGATCTCAATTCTAGTAAGACCGTCAGATCTTGCATTTGCACTTGTTGAGATAACATCATAATATTGGTGAGATCCCTGATTAGAGCCTCTTTCCAAACTTCATATTATCCTTGTTGTGTATTTCCATAATCTTTTTCAATATAGTGTTCTTTACTCGTGTCATCAGATTTTGGGGTTGGAGTTGCATTATGTTTAGTTTTGGATATTGTTATATATATATATAGGTACACATGGCCTGACTTTATATATTACTATTTCTTTTGGTTTTCTGCTTTCTACCCTAGTTGGGATATGATAGGTGTCATCATAGCCTCGAATTTTAGGTCATGATAAGGATTGACCCCAACCTTGGTTGGGTTCTATATTTGATCAAAGACTATGTTATACTATATTATAAGATTTTTAGTTTGGGCGACATCAAATTTTGGTGTAATTATCGATAACTATGATTTAGACTTAGATAAAATATCTTTAGTTGACTTTAGTTCCTATTTCCTTATTTAATTTTGTAGTTTTTTTAGTTCTTAGGATAATAACTTATGTATGCCTGACAATATGAACAAAGAAAATCCCTTATTTCTAATTAATCACAAATTTGAAAGAACATTAAGATGAATTTCTCAACACAGTATCCAAAAAACTTAAGAGAAATCCACATCACTGATATTGACTGAGAATACGCTATGGCCTACGAATATGATGTAACTCAGATTTCAAAAGTGCAACACCACACTAAAACTAATGGTTAAAGCTAGAAAGAAAGAGGCAGACCGGCAGGATGCTTAATAAACATGCCAAATAAAGAAGGAATAGGGCTCATGAGTACTAAATAAACATGCCAAAGAAAAAAGGAATATGGCCCCCGACCATTAAAAATATCAATATGCCCCTCAGTTTGATGATCATGATGACGATGTTGACCTAGAAAATACATGTGCAACAGGTTTCATAGTTCCACCGTCACTACCCATCAGGTAAAAGATTGACATTACCAACACAATAATAAAATTGTTTAACAAGCAAAGAGTATTCACTAGACACACTACTAATGATGCAAATATGCACATACAGAAATTTATGGGGATTTGTAATATGTAAAAACTACCTTTATGTGACTCAGAATGAAATCAGATTGCAGTTATTTCTTTTTTTCATTTGTTAGGTAAAGCAACTCTTTATTTTATAGGATTTAAAATAACTCAATCACTACCTGGAAGGAGTTGAATAAGGCTTTCTTAGAAATGGTTTTCCAACCATCCAAAACATTACAGAAAAAAGATAAAATCTGTAACTTCAGAAAACTGAGCTCAAAAGATATTAATGATGCATGGTTGAGGTACATTAAGAAAATGAAGCAATGTCCTAATCATAAGTTACTTGATAAGAGTTTGTTAGAGATATTTTATAGTTCTTTAAATGCTAGTACCAAGGCAGTAGCTGGCACAATTATAGGAGGAAATTTATGTGTCACAATTATGTAGACACAACAACAATGCTTAATAGAGTCACTAAAACTAACAAGGTATGGCATAAAAGAGAATTTAAAGTTACTACTAACATTTAGGCTATCAATATATCTATGGAGTTGCTTAGGAAAGATGATGAGGGAGATCAATACATATCCAAATTGAAAACTCAAATATGTTTTATCATAAAGCATGCCACAAGGGATAAGAGTGGAAAGATAAACACAATCGGTTCACAAGAGATATCACCAAGATTTGGTAGTCATAATTCTAATTCTAAGAATAATCAAAGTATTTAAATGAGTAGGTGATGGGTTTTCAGTCTAATGCCCAGGGGTCTAATTAAGATATTTAGTGCCAAAGTTAATAAAATTATGGTCAGAACTATTATAAAGAAACAACAATAACAGTTCTGGGTACAAATATAAAAGCAGAGATACAGATAGATGGTGATTAGAAGAAATGAGAGGGTTACAAGAATGATAAAAATGGTTTGTACATTTCTTAATATAGCCATGAAGTAGAGTCGAGCAAATCTAGATTGGAATACTTGGTGTCCAAGGTGTTGAAGAAGGTAAAATCTACTAATGATAGTCTCAAGGAAATTCAGGGAGATATTTTTAGGATGAACAAAAAGGTTGAGTCACATTTTACTGCAATTATGCAAATTGAATGATAAATAATATAAATGTAAATATCTCCAAATAATAGATAGAAAGGTACACTCCATATCAATATTATCCAAAACTTAAAAAACGATAATCACCACATAGATATAACTACTTGGAGTTGTAAGATAACTACACACCTTTGCCAGTAGTTTTGATGATATGATCGAGCCCAAGTTAGTTGATGCTGAAAAGATTGCAAATCTAAGGACCATATTATTAATGAGAATTCAACTGAAAGGTTATTTCCAATTGTTGAAAAAGAGAATATGGATATAAAAGGTGAGGTTAAATAGGTACAACAAATTTTGAATCCTATCACATTACTTCTCTATGTTTCCATAGAGATTGAAGAAAAAAGAGGAAGAAAGGATGTATCACAAATTTATTTTAATGTTAAATGAATTTTATGTCAACCTCTCCTTAGTTGAGGAAATTTGTCGAATTCCAGGCTATGCTAATTTCATGAAAGACATTGATATCAAAAAAATTACTATCAGTTTTCATCTTGCTAATAATTTAAGCCACTATAGTTGTAATACCCTGTATTTCCCTAGCTTAAATTAACTCTCACTTCATGAATTATCCAATATAATTTTTTCTAAATACTCAATATTTTTCATTTTAGAGTCATCATTGAGTAGGAAATTAAATTATCTATCCAATGATATAAAATTTGCCTAAATTCAATAATCGGGTAAGAAGTTATGGCTATTTTAAGTTTTAGTCATTAAACACCGTCATTCAGGCCAGTAGCGTATCACGGAGTATGTCAAAATGGCAATTGCCAGTTTCCAGTGAGGTACCACGATACTGGCGCATCGCGCCATAACTTATTTTCAAAATTGTGAATTTCCAGTAAGCCAACGCGATTGTACCGCGTCGCGCCGAGCTTCCAGGTCCAATATAGTATAGCAACGTGATTCCACTGTGTCGCGCCACCAACCAAATTTTAGTTGTCATTTTCCAGTGGCTTGGCGTGATAGCGGTGCATCGCGCTAGGGCCCAAAATTAAATTTTCAGTGATGAAAATTAAAAATGTTCCAGGGGTAATAGGGTCTTTTTCCATGAACCAGATCATCCTTAAACACGAAATTATGCCCTAAATACCCTATTATATCATTATTCACTCACTTTTATCAAGATTTAACACATTCTCTCTAAAAGTGGTAAAAACCCTAATTTAAGAAATAAAGGTCAATCCTCCAAGAACCTTCAAGGATTAATCCTCTCAGGTATGCTAGGTGTTCATGTATGGGTCCATTCCACCCGTAGAGTCCAACAATCCATTTTTAAAACATCAAGATTTATGATTTATGATTCCATGCTTGGAATTGAATGTATTCATGTTCATAATAGTAATTGGGATCCAATTCATGTTTAATTATAAGTTTCCATGAAATTAAGATCGCTATGTGGTGAATTATATGAATTGTGTGCTTAACCTTTCATATTGAAATTGAAATATTGTATTCATGCTTACATATGTTGTCCATTATCATATAATAATCCATGCTCCCAAGTGTTTGCTAAATTGCCTATGTAAAGTAAATAGTGGAATTATGACATGTTATAATGTGGTCCCAATCATGTACAAGCTTATGCCCTACAAGTGTTTGATGAAATGATTATGTGATTTTACTAGTGAAAGCATGACATGTTATTCTGTGATCCCATTTATGCACAAGTTTATGTATATCAAGTATTTGACAAAATGTCTAAATAAGTGCATTGTTAGCAAGCAAGCATGGTTATGCATTTATGATCATGTTATGTCTTTATTTTATGCTATCGAGTCCTGGGGTATTTAATACCCCATAATTTAGCTGTGTACCTAGAACCAATGTCAATTACAGAATAGTATCAGTCATGTCCCAATCAGTAGAATCCAGTCAATTACAGAACTCACGAAAACTAGAAAACTGAGTATCAATCCAGTCCAGTTTAGTATACTATGTTTAGTGTCTTTCACTTGGGAGTAGAATTTAGCATCGAGCGAGTGAAGGGATGACAACTTCCCCGTCAGAGAGGCAGAGTCGTTAGTAGTTGTCCCTATACTCTAGAACTATGTAGCCAGCGCAGGATGAGAAGTCATATGTCAGACTAAGCTTGACTACCTACCAAAGGTCACCCATTTGATTAGGCTTGGCTCCGCCCAAGTGTCACCAGTCAGTTAGGCTTGGCATCCTGGTTTTCCAGTGTTAGTACTCGTGGCACGGTATTAGCACCCTTTCGACTGGGGTCACAGGTTGGACCCCTATCAGCTTATATTTGGGGCATGTCAGTGAGATGATTACCTCCCACAGTTTTAGTTTCAGTCTTCAATTTAGAACTCAGTTCAGTCTTACAGAAGCAGGACTGTCAGACACAGTTAAGCAGTATCAGTAAATTAGTTATCACTAGCTTCAGATATCAATTACTTATTTATCAGAATTCAGTACTTAGCTTCCTAGAAGCAGAGTCACAATATTTATTTACATGTACAGTAGTACATACTCTCAGTATTTACAGCAGTATCAGTTATCTATGTACTCTCATGTATAGTTACTCTATATCATTCAGTCAGTTATTTCTCATGCATATGAACCCTTGCATTCATCCTTACCTCATCTAGCATACAAGTACATTCCCATGTACTGATGCATACTTTCTTGTGCTATGATGTTTTATATCATAGGTTCGAATGCTCAGGTCCCCAACTGCGCATAGATAAATTCAGATTCAGCCAACAGTGTCAGAGTTATTAGTGAGTCCTTATTTATCGAGGATATGTTTTTATTTAGTATTTTAGTAGTCGGAGTTAGTTAGGGGTTTATTCCATCAACTCCACTTTTAGACAGTTCAGATTAGAAGTTTTCAGTTTTTAAGATAGTATTCAGTTTTACGGATTGTATTTCAAATGTTATATTTTATCAGTATTTTAGATTTTGAACCTTATGGCATTTCAGCCTAATTCCATATTTATTTCAGTATTATTATCTAGTGTTCACAATAGATATCAGTCATTGGTTAGCTTGTGATCCTTTGGGATTGTAAGCACCGTGTGATGACTAAGGGGTAGTCTCAGGTCATTACAAACTTGTTATCAAAGACTAAGGTTCAACACAGTCCTAGGGAGTCTGAAAGTCGCATCAAGTAGAGTCTTGTGCATGGGTGTGTAGCACGCCACACTTATGGATAGGAGGCTATGAGATGTTTAAGGCAAAGTTTCCCTTCTTTTAGTATTTATGTCGTGCGAGTGAGCATGAGCTTAAGTAAAACTCTCAGTCTAATCCATTCTCTCCTTTTCGTTTATAGAACATGCCTCTCAAAAAGACTAATGAAAGGAGAACTAGAAGTCAGTCAGCACCTTAGTCGTTTAGGCAGATCTCTTGGATGAACATGTCTCCCATACAGAATTCAATGTTGCATTCACTACTATAGACAATTTCGTAATAGCTCAGAATGAACGACCAACTGTTGTTTAGGCCAACCCAATTGCCAATACTGTTGTAGCCAGGATTTGGGACTTCACCTAAATAAACCCTCCCCTATTCTTAGGATCTAAGTCAGAAGAGGATCCACGGGAGTTCCTCGATCAAGTTCAGAAAGTCGCAGATATTATAGAAGTGACTTCAAGTGAGAGTGCTGATTTAGCTGCCTATCAGCTATAAGATATAGCTCATATGTGGTTTAAGTAGTGAAAGGTAAACAGGGGTACAAATGCAGAGCCCATAGAATGGGTAGAGTTTGCTACTGCTTTTCTAGATAGATTATTTCCCTTAGGGCTAAGAGAAGCCAAGGTTAAGAGTTCATCAATCTCAGGCAAGATAGTATGAGTGTGAAAGAGTATTCCCTTAAGTTTACTCAGTTAGCCAGGTATGCTCCCCATGTAGTAGCAGACAGTAGGTCCAGAATGAGCAAGTTCATGTCTGGGGTGTCAGATAGTGTGGTTAAGGAGTGCAGAATTGTGATGTTGATTAAGGAGATGGATATCTCTAGCTTTATGGTCCATGCTCAACAGATTAAGGAGCAGAAACTTAAGAAGAAGAAGAGAGATAATAAGAGAGCTAGAACAGGTAGTTTCAATTACAATCAGCCTAAGTCAGAGAGTGCTAACCATTCCCAATTTCATCCAAAATCTCTAGTTTCAGCCCCGTCCTCAGCTAGTGCGCCAGTACCAAAGTTCAAGAATAACATTCATGATGGGGCGCCAGGCTCCAAAACGCCAGGGTAGTGTGACCAGTGGTCGTACCCATCTATTTTGTGAAGAATATGGTAGAAATTACCTAGGTGTGTGTAGAGCAGACAATGATGTATGTTTTGTATATGGTAAGCCAGGCCACAAGATGTAGGAGTGTAGGTTAATAGCTAAGAGAGGAAGGGATTTGCGCCACCAGGGTTAGTACCACCGTCTTTCAGCTTAGTCTGGTCGCCCGAATCAGCAGGGTGCCACTTTCAATGCCGCCAATGGGCAATGCCCAAATAGGCTTTATGCACTTCAGTCCAAACAAGATCAGGAAAATTTTTCTTATGTGGTCACTGGTACGTTATAGATCTTCTATTTATATATTCATGCCTTATCAGATCCAGGAAATTCTATGCCTTTTGTAACTCTTTGCATACCAATCATCTTTAATTCAAACTAGAAATCTTAAAAGAACCTTTCTTAGGGCTTACCTCAGTGGGAAAATTTATTTCCAGCCAGACGAGTATACAAGAATTACTCGGTTGTAATATTTCAGAAAATCCATTTTAGTTAATTTCAGTAATAAAGTAGTTCCATTTCAGTTTCTTGATGAACCAGTCCTTGAATGAAGGGGTAGTACCTCAGTTTCAATTAATTTAAGTTTGAATCTCCAGATTGATCTAGTAGAAAGAGAGGTTGAGGATTCTACGTTAGTAATTGTTGAGGTTGCTATATTATGATTGTTGGGGCAATAGAAAGCTTAAAATCATGTATCAGAAGGAAGTACTAGCAGTGGACCTTACATTATCAGGTGTAGCCCTTCAAGATAAGTTCAGTGTTTATGAGTATTATTGTATCTCGTGCTCTAGAGTAAAGTTGTTTTAGTTTAATTTAGAATTTATTAAGAGGTTCCAAGACTTAGAATAACGGCTTTAAGCTAAGGGGGAAATGGTAGAACAAGTAACCAAGTTAGACTTTTAGATTTTATTAGTAATGTCAGTATGTGTAGAAAAGCAGTGGGACAGGTTGATGCCCAACCCGTCCTTACCTCAGTGGAAAGTATTGTACTTCAGCTATCACGGTATCTACTCATGCTTTACATGTCAGATCTATGATCATAGTTCCTATTCGTGCACATTATCGAAAATCATGTATGCTTACAGTTCCTAGTATGAGCAGTTCCAGTTCACTCAGTCTTGCGAATCACGTTTCCTGAACACAAAAACTCCAAACTCAGGTTATGCAGCTCATGACTCATGTACTCATGCCTTACAGTGTGCTCAGTTTCCATGACTTATGCTATACTCCTAATGATCAGTTAAATTTAGATTTATGTCATGTATATCCAGTCTAGATCTCTTGATAAATCCATGAGGTTGATATTCTATTCCTCGGGCCTCAGTTAAGTGTCAAGTTCAGTATAGTGTCTATTCATGCTTCAAGTCCTCATGTTTTAACCTTCTGTGAACTCTTCTTATGAAATAATATAGTGATGAGCAGTTTCTTAGAAGGGAGAGAGTAGATGTTTCATGTTACGAAAAAATTGTTGCATACTAGTTTTATACGAGACTATAGTTATGAAGATAGGCTTGAATGTCATGTTGATGTGTAAGTTACTAAATGCATTTTAGAGATTTAGGTAGGCTTGAACATAGTAAGAATTCAATCCAGATCAGACCTCAGTAGGTAGAGTTATTAGTGCCCATATTACAGAATTTTACCCATGTGGTGAAATCTCATTCAGATGCCTTGTTCAGACCATGTCTAGATCTCCTTGCTCCCTAAAGTTAGTAGAACTTTATAGAAAGAGTGTCAAGAAATGCTCCAGTTGAGTATAAGTTTTCAGCATGAGTTAGTCCGTAATGTCAGGAATCTAGCTTAGCAGTCAGGCAGACAAGTCCGTATGGTTTCCCATCTTTCCGCCCAGTCGCCCTATCTAAAGTCTCCCAAATATACCCATTCCAAGATGGAGCATCCTAGTAGTTATGAGTTTAGCCCAGTTCATGTGTCGTGCCTCAGTTTCAGACCCCAAATACTCAGTCATAATTTAGTTCATAGGTGCCTCATGCATCATCTCATCTCTTCCTCAGTATCCCAACCAAATCAGCATTCTTCGAGGGACATAATGTCCCAAGGGCGACACTATAACCCGTGATCTTTCATGTCCTAAACCTTTCAGTTTCTCTTCACGTAACAAATATAGTTTGGAGTAATTGGTACTCATAAGTTGACCCTCTCATTCAAAATCTTAGCCATATGACATGTATTCAATAAATTAGTTCAATTCATGATATTCAGTTCATATATCATGTTTTAGACTCAGTCATGTTCTCATGTTCCCATTCATACATTCATTAAATGATCTTCGATTCGTTGATATTCTCAGTTTAAGGTAGCAGTCTTCCTTATCTTTACTCCGTTTTATGTTCAGTTACAGTTATTAACTTAGTATCCATTACTATTGCATATTCAGTGATACATTCATGAATCAGTTCATCCATGTACTCATGTATCAAATATGCATATTCAGTGTGAAACTCAACTTATTAGTAGCTTCAGTCATATATTCCATGCATCAGATATGTATGTACAGTATAAGAACTTAGCATGTCAATAGTTCAGTCATGTAGTCATGTTTTAGCGTGCATGTTTAGTGTGTAAACTCAGTCTGCCAGTGTTCCTCAGCTTAATTAGTCTCATTCGAGGACAATGTCCTAAGGGGGAGATATTGTAATACCTCATATTTTCCTAGCTTAAATTAACTCTCAGTTCATGAGTTATCCGATATAAATTTTTCTAAATACGTAGTATTTTTTTAGTTTAGAGCCTGCCATTGCGAAGGAAATTGAATTAGCCCTCCAACAATGTAAAATTTGCCTAAATTCGATAATCGGGTAAGAAATTATGGCTATTTTAAGTTTCAGTTGTTAAACACCGTTATTTAGGTCAATAGCGCATCGCGGAGTATGTCAAAATGGCAATTCTCGGTTTCAAGTGAGGTACCGCGATACCGACGTGTTGCGCCATAGCTTATTTTCAAAATTGTCAATTTCTAGTGAGCCAACGTGATTGTACCGCATCGCGCCGAGCTTCCAGGTACCATCCAGTATAGCAACGCAATTCCACCACATCGCGCCACTAGCCACTTTCTTAGTTGTCATTTTTTAGTGTCTTGGCGCGATAGCAGCACGTCACGCCAGGGCCCAAAATCGGGTAATCAGTGATGAAAATTAAAAATGTTCCAGGGGTAATAAAGTCTTTTTCCATGACCCAAATCATCCTTAAACATGAAATTATGCCCTAAATAATCTATTATATCATTATTCACTCACTTTTCTCAAGATTTAAAATAATCTCTCTCAAAGAGGCTAAAACCCTAGTTTAAGAAATCAAGGTCAATCCTCAAGAAATTCTCCAAGATCCTTCAATGATTAATCCTCTCAGGTATGTTAGGTGTTCATCTATGGGTCCCTTCCACCCATATAGTCCAAGAATCCATTTTTAAAACTTCAAGATTTATGATTTATGATTTCTATGCTTGGAATTGAATATATTCTTGTTCATAATAGTAATTGGGATCTAATTCTTGTCTAATTATAAGTTCTAATGAAATTAAGATAGATATGTGGTGAATTATACAAATTGCATGCTTAACCTTTGATATTGAAATTGAATATTATATTAATGCTTACATATGTTGACCATTATCATATAAATAATCCATTCTCCCCAAGTGTTTGCTAAATTGTCTATGTGAAGTAAATAGTTTAATTATGACATGTTATTATGTGGTCCCAATCATGTACAAGCTTATGCCCTACAAGTGTTTGATGAAATGCTTATGTGATTTGACTAGTGAAAGCATGACATGTTATTATGTGATCCCATTGATGCACAAGTTCATGTATATCAAGTGTTTGACAAAATGTCTAAATAAGTGCATTATTAGCAAGCAAGTATGGTTATGCCTTTATGATCATGTTATGTCTTTCTTTTATGCTATCGAGTCCTGGGGTATTTAATACCCGACTATTTAGTTGTGTACCTAGAGCCAGTGTCAGTTATAAAATAGTATCAGTTATGTCCCAATCAGTAGAATCCATTTAGTTACAAAACTCAGGAAAACACAGTATCAGTCCAGTCAAGTCCAATATACTTTGTTCAGTGTCTTTCAGTTAGGAGTAGGATTTAGCACCGAGCGAGTGCAGGAATGACGGTTTCCCCGTCAGAGAGGCAGAGTCGTTAGAAGGAGTCCCTGTAGTCCAGAATTGAATAGCCAATGCAGGATGAGGAGTCACCCGTTAGACTAAGCTTGAGTACCTCCTATGGGTCACCCATTAGATTAGGTTTGGCTCTGCCCAAGTGTCACCCATCAATTAGGCTTGGGATCCTAGATTTCCAATATTAGTACTTGTGGCACGATATTAGCACCCTTCCAACTAGGGTCACAGGTTGGACCCCTATCAGATTAGATTTGGGGCATGTCAGTTAGATGATTACCTCCCACAAATTAAGTTTCAGTCTTCAGCTTAGAACTTAGTTCAGTTTTACAGAATCAGGACTGTCATACACAGTCAATCAGTATTAGTAAATCAGTTATCACTAGCTTTAGATATCAGTTACTCAGTTATTATAATTCAGTACTTCATTTCAGATAAGCTCAGTCACAGTATTTATTTAGTGCATACTCAGTATTTACAGTAGTATCAGTTATCCATGTACTCTCATGTCCAGTTACTCTATATCATTCTGATACAAGAGTAATAAAAGATACATGAAATCAAACACCAAATCAGTTCACAATCTTAAGGATCCAAGGACCAAGATAGAGGCATGTAATACCCCAGGAAATTTTTCGTTGAAATTTTATACGTAAACGTGTTGGGTTCTATCTTCTAGAATGAATTATAAATTTTTTGTGTGGAATGTCTTAGATTATGACCCACTATTGTGTAGAGTATCGAATAAGCTTTCCAACGATATATGGATCATCCAAAACGGACACCCGAGCGATGAGTTATGAACATTCCGATCGAACCATGAATAGTAGTGAACAGTAAAACGTGCAGGAAAAAGAAGTACTGAGGCCTGGCGTATTTTTTCTCCAAATTTAAATGATCATAACTCCTCGTACACAATGATCTGGGTAAGATACTATATATCAACGGAAAGATATGAGAGTCCTCTTTCTAATGAAATTGGTTTCATCCAATTTGGATATCGGAGTAAAACGTTATGGTTGATCTACTTCAGACTATCAAAACAGTCCACCAAAGGACACATTCGAGAATTATTTGATTTTTAGGGGCGTTTTGGTCATTCCGCCTCACCCAAAATCCATCCAAACCCTATATTAAAGCCTATTAGAAGCATTATATGTTATATTTCATCAAATTCCCTCAAAAATAAAACCCTAATCTCCTACATCCAACTTCAAGAACCTCCAAAGTTCACCATTAATTCTGCAAATTTATTCAAGATTCCAAGTTCCTAGTTCAAGAACTCCAAGAACCATCATTCAAAGGCACGATTAACATCTCCAAAACGAGTATCGATCTAATGTTCATCATTCAAGGTATGTGGGGTTTTTCAATAAGAACTCTCTTTCGTTCTTGTGCCCAAAAGTAATTTTCTTTACAAAGGCATGATTTTTATTTGATTTTTATGAATTTGAAGCATGAACCCATACCTTATGATGATTATTATGAAATCTTGATGTTTATGATTTTGAAAGATGAATTTACATGTGTGGTGATATAAAGCATGAATCTTGAACGATATTTATCATGATTTTGATATTTGGGTCGCGAACCCCATTTGAAATTGTGTTTTTGAGAAAATGTGTGTTATAAGCACATTGATGTTGAATATTTGAGATGTTTTGAATGATTTGACCATTTGGTCATGAATGAGTTATTTTGAACTCGACTGTGAAAGAAATCCACATTTTTATTGATTATGATAAAGGGGTAGCAAATGGCTCCCGATGAAAATTGTTGAAGTGTTTATTGTGGATTTTCTTTAATGTGAGCCTGAGGCTGATTTAAATTTCTGAGCTAAGTCCGGGAGTAATCTTTAGCACCGAGTGGGAGGTATAAAGTGACCTTACTTCCCTAGAACTACGTGCCCCCGTAGGATGTGAGCCTGAGGCTGATTTATATAGTGATCACTTGTGTTTTTGAATTGATACTGGAAGTCCTACTCTGATGGTAAGGATAGGACTGCTCTCCCCAACGTGGGTTGTACGTTGGACTCCTTGTAGCTCACATGGTTTATATCGGTTATAGGATCTCCCAATGCGTGTGTGTGTACTCTTCTATCTGAGATGAAAACATATTTGCTTAAAAGGCAGAGTTTGAGAAAGTCATTATTCTTAAAAGATTTAAGGAATATATTCTAATGAGAATTGACATGAGATTTGATTGTTTTGATGATTTGAAATTGAGATGAAAGTGAATTTAGAACGTATTGTAATGACTCACTTGTTTTACTTTACATGTATTATTCATCCATGATTTTGATGATTTAATTCGAGCTAAGTAAGTCATCTATATCAGCATGCATAATTTTATAAACTGTGATGATATTAAGATATTATTTTATATATGCATTGCACCCCCATATGCTCGGTATTTTTCCATGGTACTGACCCACATATTCGTATGTGGGCTACATTTTCTCAGAATGTAGGTACAATGTAGCATCCCGTATCTTGCTTGTACTTATTCTAATTATATGGAACCTGGTATGGTTATATAAGTAACGAATGAGATTTGTTATGCAATTATTAATGGTGAAGATGGAATTATAGAGGCTGCCCGTATAGTTTAATGTGATGCGACTAAGTTAACGTTAAGATAACTATTTAAACTTGGAATCGTAAGCTAGTATTTGAATCTAAAGTTTAAAGTGACCAAGTGTGTAAAAGTTGAAGGTTAGATTAAAGGGATTAGAAGCTGAAAATGGAGCAAAATATTGAGGTGCTTGCTTGACTTCTTTAAGATAGTAGGTGAGTCACCTACTTAAGTTGTTTGAACCAAATTAATGGACCCATGGCTATGGATCAGATTTGGGTCTATACTCATTTGGGCCAAATTGAACAAAAGAGAAAGAAAATGGATAAGTGGCCCAACACACCAATCTGCCAAGGCCCAAATATAATTGAGCCCAACAAGAAATTAAGCAAGTAGGTGCATCACCTACTTTGAATTTTCTGCAACTTGGACCCTTAAGTAGGTGCATCATCTACTTAGACCAATTTGACCAATTTTATGGTCCAAAATGCAGCTAAGGAGGTGGACAAGATAGGGCCTTTAAAAGGTCAAGTTGCTGGTCATTTTACTTCACTTTTAAGTCACAAAAAAGGAGTATATTTCAGATAATCTCTCTACTCTCTCAAAAACAACAAGAGCAGCAGCCCTATTTTTCCTTCTAGGGTTCTTGAAGAAACCCTCCCCTTTGCAGCCCAAGGTAAGTGAAAAACACTTAAGGTTTTGTTTAATTATCTCATGGGAGATTAGGGAAACAAGTTATAAGTGTTTGACTATAAGTATAAGGCTGATTATAGAACAAGTTGTTTGTTCACGTTTCCTTGTTATTGAGAAACTTTTTTTTTTCTTCTTCTTTGGTTTAAGTGTGAAGGAAAGTTCAAGCCCTTGAAGAGTTCAATTAAAAGAATAAGTTGTTGAATTGAGGTAAGGTGACTGCCCCATTTTGTTTTTCTTATATATGAATTTGAGAGGGGATTATGGATGTCTTGTTATTGAGAACTCAAGAGATGATAAGTTCCATAATTGATTGCTACAATAAAAGGGGTTTGGGACTGTTTTGTATGTATATGTTATGGGCTTCCAGGTTGAAGTTGGATAAAGGTGTGATGAGTTTGTAATGAATTATAGAAGAGAGATGTGGTGATGCACCACCGAACTAATGTTTGCTGCCCAATCTATTTTGCGTATTGTTTGGAATGTGTAATGAAGTCGAGGAGGTTTTGGTGAACCTTATAAGAACCTATATGGTATGTGGGTGTAATTGGAGGGAAAAAGAGGGTTAAAATAACACCCTTGTTTGATAGAGTAATAGTTGCTGCCCGGTTACTGTTTTGGGTGAAATTAAGTATCTCAAATGTGTTGATTGGTTACTAATACTAGTTTACCATATATTCTATTGTAGATAAGTAATCTAAAACGTGGGAAGTCAAGTCGGGTTAGTTTCGGAGTCAAATATCCAGGTATGTAAGGCATATTCTATTTCACACTCTTTGGCATGAAATCGTACAATTGTTCCATCAAGCAAGTTTCCGAGGTTATCCTATAACAAAGTGATAGATAATGGCAGCACATTACACTCCATGTATCCAATGACCTTGTTCCCATTCTCTAACGCATTAGAACACCTCAATACGTGCTTATTATTAAATCTGCGCGTCTATCTTCACTAGAAAATTTCAGGAGTTCTCCGTTTGTTCAAATAAGACCCAGGTGTTATTTCAGCTCCTAAACACTTTATTTGTGTGCCAACAGCTCCCTACCTCATTGTTGTTGCATTAAGTGTCTATTTACATGTCTCTTATTAGCGTATTACTGGTTCAAGGTACCATAATGTGATGACCACCAAAGTAACAATCTCAAAGGCTAAATAAACTAAGTAATGCAAATCTGTAAAATGACGAGTGGCAGCTCAGGGGCATTTGCCTAGCATGGGCCGATCTCGATACCTTTATTTGTGGGTGGAAGCTCAGGGGCATAAGCCTAGCATGGGCCGATCCCAATCTTTATATGTAGGTGGCAGCTCAGGGGCGTAAGCCTAGCATGGGTCGATCCTAGTTTATCTATTTACCACTGATCAGCTAGTCATTTACATTATATGGATTATAAAGATTATGAAGTAAGAAGGTAAAACGAAGAAAGAATGTAATGTACATTGTCCCACATGTATTTATAAAGGTGGTCTACTAGTACTACTTATACACTTGTATCAGATTTCTATTGAGCTTTTGTATCAAGTGTGTTGCTACTTTCTACCTTACATATTCTTCAGTACATATTTTCGTACTGACGTCCCTCACGGGGGACCTGCATTTCATGCTGCAGGAGAGGCACTTCAGCTTATACAACTCACTAGTAGGAGCGCAAGCTTTTCAGGGACTATTGGTGAGCTTTCCGAGTCTGTTCCATATATTTTGGTATTGTACAGTAAGTCAAGAGTAGGGCGGGGGTTTGTCCCGATCCTAACTAAGTCCATGTCTCTTTTAGAGGCTTTGTAGACTAATGTAAAGTTATGGTAGTGTCCTGATTTAAGACATGGTGGCCCCATCGGCCAAGTGTTGTACGTATCAGTTTGGGCATGCATATGTAGTTATTTTCATCGATACATAATATCATGTTGTCAGAACATTTGGTTGTTACAGTTACATACATAGGAACTACAAGGTTATGAATTGGTTCTCTTGGGCCTTTACGGCTACGGGTGCCTGTCCGCCCCAACAGGATTTGAGGCGTGACAAAAGTGGTATCAGAGCGGTCGTCCTAGGGTGTCTACAAAGCCGTGTCTATATAGAGTCCTGTTTATGGGCGTGTTGTGCACCACATCTATAAATAGGAGGCTATGTGACATTTAGGGGTTTTCTCTTTTTCTTCATATCTTAGATCGTGCAATAGAGCCTATGTTGCAGGTTAAGTCATTTTAACCATTGAACCTATTTTTTTTCCTCTTATTATAGTAAAGATGCCGGTTACAAGAAGGAGTAAGAATACAGGTAGGCAGATAGACGAGGCTGCCGGGGAGGGGACCAGTAAATCACCACCTAGATGAGCTAATCAAAGTGAGGCTAACGCTGAGTTTGTGTCCCAAACTTCTCCTACCCTTCCATCTCCAGAAGAGCTAAGAAGGAGAAGAACCGCATCCTCAGAACTACCTATCAATGCTGCAGATTAAGATCTAAGGAGTGCAGTACAATTGTTGGCTCGTATAGTTTCTGGACAAGCTCAAGGACAAGCCATTCCAACTATAGGTTCTAGTGGTGCAGATAGGGCAGCTAGCCTACGAACACAGGATTTTCTCAAATTGGATCCTTCCACATTCACCGGATCAAATCTTAATGAAGACCCACAGGACTTTATTGATCAAATCCAAAGGGCTCTAGATATTATGCATGTGTCGGGTAAAGAGATAGTTGAGCTAGCAGCATATAGATTCAAGGGGGAGGCTATATTATGGTATGAAGACTGGAAACGATCTAGGGGTATCGATGCACCACCAGCTACTTAGAAAGAGTTCAAAGAGGCATTTCTTGATCATTACCTTCCATATGAGATTCGAGAAGCCCGTGCAGATCAGTTCCTGAATCTTCGCCAAGGGAATATGAGTGTGAGGGAGTACAGCCTTCGGTTTAACTCTTTCGCTAGGTATGCTCCTAATGTTGTAGCTATAATGGATGATAGAGTTCATCGATATGTGGATAGATTAGATCTATATCTGGTTAGAGATTGTACCATTGCTGCTTTGAACAAGGACATGGACATAGCAAGGATACAAGCATTCGCACAAAAAATGGAAGATCAGAGGCAAAGAAGAAAAACACAAGAGTTAGAAAGGGGGTATTCCAAGAGGTCTAGATCTACGGGGCAGTTTATGGCATCCCAAGGAGAGTTTAGGCCTCGGTTTTCTAATAGACCACCTAGGACATTATCTTCTTATTCTGCAGCTAGTGCTCCATCACAATTTCAAGGGTCTAAAGGTAACCAGTTTTGATACACTACTGATACGGGACAAACAAGAGAACACAAAACAACTCCAAAACAGTCCACTAATCTTAAGGATTTGAGGACTAAGATGGAAACCACTCTCGGATTCACTACAACAACAAGAAGAACGAAATATAAGAGTGTGTTTCAACCCCAAAACAGTAGCAACACAACAAGAACAAGATGAACAAAATGGTTACAAAATTCGGATTCAACAAGTCACAAAAGCAGTCTACTATGAATCTACAAAGTGCAATAAGATAAAGATAGGTAGATAGACCAAATGAGGGAATAATATTAACAACCCAAGACTTGTTACACTCTTGGACCTTTAATACTAATCACAACACAAACCTATCTCTTACGTTGGTACAAGAGTGACCTCGATCTCCCAAGCATCCAACGTTTCAAAGCTTGAATCCAACACGAGTGATTCCAAACTCAAGTTGATTTCCCTAGTTACAAGTTTCAATCCAACACGAGTGATTCCACACTCAAGTTGATTTCCCTAGTTACAAGTTTCAGATTTGTGGTCTTCTCTCCTTAGAGAGGAAATGTTTCTAAGTGTTATACAACATCCATATTCAGCAAAGTCTAATGAATGAAACATTAAAAGGTTCTATTTATAGATATTACAAAAATACTGTGAAATGTCCATAATAGCCCTTCAAGAGTGGGCTGCCCCTTTAGTGTTTGTAGTGGGCCATTTTTGGTGTGTATTTGGGCCCTTAATTACTCTTCTCTTGCACACACACTTGGACGACTTCAATACACACCCACAAGAGTCCATCTACGTGGATCGCACTCGTATCATCCTCCCCTTCTTGGAAAGGATTCGACCTCGAATCTATGCCTTGCAAAATCAAAAGAGAAGACAAACAAGCACACCTCCTCATGGCATGAGGGTTAGGATTAGCAAAAATAAACAATAATGGTATGCAATAAAATAAAACCGAGGACCCTTTGCGTTCAAGTCTCGGCCAACAACAAATCTTGACATGCCAAGGTGGTTCATATTTGACATATTACCAAGATTTCTTAGTGTTAAACATTATGAAGCCATCGACAAATTCACCAAGGACTTGGCTATGATAAGTACCCAAAAGAAACGCACCTAAGCCGAGAGAAAATCTTTACCATCCTAAGATGGCATCGGGACCAAATGGGAAGAGTGGCCATAGACACAGGTCTAAACAACATGCCCATTTCCCGTAGTCTTTACCACAACCACATGGCCTACTCTCTACATTGGCATACATATCAGCATAAGTAAAGAGAGAGTAGAGAAAGATGGCACTCAATTCTACTTCTACTTCTACTATGGTGTCCTCGGAAAAGCCACACAAAGTAGAAGAAGTAGTTTCCAAGACCACACATTCCTTACCCTTAAGAGTACTCTCATCTTCCAAGAAGAGATTTCCATCTTTAGGAGGAATGTTGTCACACCATAGTGGGTTAGCATATATGCTATAGCTTCCAAGGCAAGCTATACCATCATTTTCACCACTAGGTCTATTAGGAGTGTTTAAACTATCTTCAAACAAGACATTGTACCTAAAGAGTGAATGATCTAACCCGCGGACAGATTTGGAACGTTCACTCTCTAAGGAATCATTATCAAGTTCCAAAGATATGTCAAGCACACGATTAACCCTATGAGCCAAGCAAACATTAGAATCCTTACAACAACATAGGCTCACGGGTTCACACCTTTTTTCTTGACCAACATTTTCAAATTCTTTACTCGCTTGAGACTCATTAATCACATCACACATATCCTCAAGTGGTGGGCAAGTTTTACTCAGAAGTTGGGCAGCAACTTCCTCCGGGAAGCTCTCAACGCAAGGTGCTTGGACAATTGGATTTTGAGGGTAGAGTTTGGGTAGCAATTGGCGTATAATTTCAATGTGCCGTTTCATATCTTCAATATTGTCATTGATACGATCACATGTGGCATTGAATTATGGGATGCCATTGTACCTAACAAAAGACACAACAAACAAAGAAAACAAACAAACTTGTTAGCTCAAAAATGTCTCACCACACTCTCACTCTCGATTTTTACCTCACACTTGGTTTCACAAGTGTTGAAAGCCGGCTTGTACTTCGTGAGTGATTGAGTTCGAGTCTACTCTTGTCCCGGAATGAATTTTTGTTTGAAACTCAAACGAAATCTTGTAGGACTTGAGTCAAGAACTAACAACGAATTCAAAAAGATGAAAGTACACAACAAACATAAACACGAACAAACGGACACAAAACTAACTTACAAGCTAGTAGGAGATTACTAGGTTGTCAATTAGTGTTCGAACCAACAAACGAACTAAGAGACAATAAAAATGAAACTAAGAAATCTCAAATTTGAGCCAAAATTTGATGCGTGAACAGTAACTTGATGACGTGGCAGCCACGTATTGGTCTCGGTCCCACACAACTTTTGTTGTCCAATTTCAAGTCTTGGTCAATTTTTCAATTTGGACTTTGGTGGAATTTGTTCAAGGAGGGAAATTCAAACAAGTCTTGGAGCCCTTTTCAATTTCAAGTTTTCAAGACTTGACTTTATTGTACTTCTCCTTAAAACATGATCCTTAAATCATGGAAAAGTGTTGGAAAGTGGTTGAGACTTGATTGATAGGTCTTTGTTGGTTGTAGTGTCTTTCAAGACTAACAAATAATACACCCTTTTCCTTTAACTTTTTAGATTTAACATTCACTTTATCTTCAACAATATATGAAGGTGGTGATGAACATCAAGAACAACAACAACAACACCAAGAACTACAACAATAATCTCCAAGAACACCAACAATTTTCACACGGCCACTTCCAAATTCCACAATAACAATATCTCCAACACTTGGCCAAGACAACTACACCTTCAACAAAATGGTTCTCAATCCACCAATTAACAACAATATCACGTGGCCAAGCTTATAACAACAACAAGATGAAAGCCACAAGGCCAAAATAGTCCACCACAACAATGTTCAACAACAAATCGTCCAAGTCCAAGTTCACGTAAACAACACCAACAATGTAAGCTCAAACTTAGATTTAGACTAAAGAGTGTTAGAGATGAAGAAAAATAACACTAGAAACAACAAAATAAGTAAAAATCTCGGCCAAGACACAATAATAACACAATTTCGTCCAAGAACACAAAATGGACAGATTTGCTTCTTTTTGATTTTTCAGTTTTTAACACTTTTTTTTTTGAATTTTCTAACAAGCAAGCCCAAGATTGATCTTGTAGGAACAATATCAAGCCATGCTTTGATACCAAATGATACGGGACAAACAAAAGAACACAAAACAACTCCAAAATAGTCCACTAATCTTAAGGATTTGAGGACTAAGATGGAAACCACTCTCGAATTCACTACAACAACAAGAAGAACGAAATATAAGAGTGTGTTTCAACCCCAAAACAGTAGCAACACAACAAGAACAAGATGAACAAAATGGTTACAAAATTCGGATTCAACAAGTCACAAAAGCAGTCTACTATGAATCTACAAAGTGCAATAAGATAAAGATAGGTAGATAGACCAAATGAGGGAATAATATTAACAACCCAAGACTTGTTACACTCTTGGACCTTTAATACTAATCACAACACAAACCTATCTCTTACGTTGGTACAAGAGTGACCTCGATCTCCCAAGCATCCAACGTTTCAAAGCTTGAATCCAACACGAGTGATTCCAAACTCAAGTTGATTTCCCTAGTTACAAGTTTCAATCCAACACGAGTGATTCCACACTCAAGTTGATTTCCCTAGTTACAAGTTTCAGATTTGTGGTCTTCTCTCCTTAGAGAGGAAATGTTTCTAAGTGTTATACAACATCCATATTCAGCAAAGTCTAATGAATGAAACATTAAAAGGTTCTATTTATAGATATTACAAAAATACTGTGAAATGTCCATAATAGCCCTTCAAGAGTGGGCTGCCCCTTTAGTGTTTGTAGTGGGCCGTTTTTGGTGTGTATTTGGGCCCTTAATTACGCTTCTCTTGCACACACACTTGGACGACTTCAATACACACCCACAAGAGTCCATCTACGTGGATCGCACTCGTATCATCAATGATACAAAATCAAACCAACAACACCAAGAGCTTCAAGTAGGCTCGGATTTCATTCCAACAACACAAGAACAACAAGTTTAAGTTTCAGTTTTCAGTCCAACAACACAAGAACAACAAGATAGATAACAATGCTAGTGAATCGAAAAGAGCCCCACACGGCTTCACTAGACTTTAAGATAACAAAATCATCAACAACAACAAGATAAAGAAAGATAGATAACTTGACATATAACATTCAAGAAACTAAGAACCCTAACATCAAGAGAGGACCCTAAGTCTAATGAATATAAACACCAAGTTCTTACGAGGACCAAGAGGCACTCAACGACCTCAAAACCCTTGTTTCTAGCCAAAGAGACAACACAAGTATCCCTCTACTTGTGAGATAATAGGGGCGGCTTCTAAGAGTGGAAGAGAGAGAGAGATGTTTAGTGTTTTTAGGTTACAAAAATCAGCATTCAAAAACTAAGGAATAACTCTCTAACATGTTCTATTTATACTACAAACAAAAGGGGTAAAATGACCCATCCGCCCTTGCTTCTTGTGCCAACCTTGAAGAGTAGTTTATTACACATTAAGACCTCTCTTCACACATAAAAACGTTTAGGTCCTTGGTTGGTTCAATCACCAACTCACACACGGCCATTTGCATGAACAAAGCTTGGTGTTCTTGTAATTCCCGAGCTTGGCTTCGTGTGAAAGGCCGTGTACCTGTGGAGGCTGCCCCAACCGTATCATCCTCTCCATCTTGAGAGGAATTTGACCTCAAATTCAGCATTTGGTCATCTTCAACCGCATCCACGAGGGAGAGATCACCAACGTTGAAAGTGTTGTGCACTTGATATTCCGGTGGAAGGTCAATCTTGTAGGCGTTGTCATTGATTATCTCAAGTACTTGGAAAGGACCGTCACCCCTTGGCAGCAATTTGGACTTCCTTTGAGCTGGAAACCGATCCTTTCGAAGATGCACCCACACCCAATCTCCGGGTTCAAGCACAAGCCTTCTTCTCCATTTGTTTACCCTTTTTGCAACCTCTTGGTTCTTCTTTTCAAGCTTGATCCGCACCGTCTCATGCATTTTCTTCATTGCCTCGGCTCTTTTATTTCCATCTAAGCTGGTCATGAGATCACTAGACAAAGGAGTGAGATCTAAAGGGGTAAGGGGATTCAGGCCGTAAGCACATTCAAAGGGAGTTATTCCCGTGCTCGAATGTATTACCCGGTTGTATGCAAATTCCACCAAGGGTAGGTGATCTTCCCATGAAGTCAGTTTACCTTTAACCATAGAACGTAGCATAGACCCTAAGGTTCTATTTACTACCTCCGTTTGGCCATCGGTTTGTGGGTGGCAAGACGTGGAGAAAAGTAACTTCGTTCCAAGCCTACCCCACATGGACTTCCAAAAGAGACTTAGGAACTTGGAGTCCCTATCGCTCACAATAGTCCTCGGTACCCCGTGAAGCTTTACAACATGTTTAACAAATAATGAAGCTACACTACGAGCATCCTCGGTTTTAGCACATGGAATAAAATGAGCCATTTTAGAGAATCTATCAACAATAACAAAAATGCTATCTCGACCCTTTCTAGTCCTTGACATCCCCAAAACAAAATCCATCGAGATGTCCAACCAAGGTCTAAGGGGAGTAGGGAGTGGGGTGTATAATCCTTGAGGTAGGAGACGAGATTTCGCACTCCGGCAGGCCACGCATTGACTACAAATTTTAGTGACGTCCTTGCGCATTTTGGGCCAATAGAAGTTCTCCTCTAAGATTCCGAAGGTCTTGTCTACCCCAAAGTGCCCCATGAGGCCTCCGTCATAGGCCTCCCTCACAAATAATTCCCTCCAAGAACTAGAAGGAACACACAACCTCCTCCCTTTGAACAAATACCCATCGAACCGAGAGTAGGAGGAATGGTCATTCTCCTTAAGCCAACGGTCCCTTCCCCACTCTTCACATTCCCTAAAAATAGGAGCAAAGGTAGGATCCTCGGGATACAACAACCGCAAGCTCTCAAAACCCATCAATTTCGAAGACAAGGTAGCAACAAGCACATGCTTCCTAGACAAGGCATCGGCAACAACATTTTCCTTTCCCCTTTTGTAATGAATTACATAAGGGAAAGTCTCGATGAACTCAATCCACTTAGCATGATGCCTATTCAACTTGTCTTGGCTCTTAAGGTGTTTCAACGACTCATGATCCGTTCGTATCACAAACTCCTTAGGCCACAAATAATGTTGCCAATTTCCCAAAGCTCTAACAAGGGCGTACAACTCCAAATCATAAGTTGAGTAATTAAGAGTTGCCCCTTTGAGCTTTTCACTGAAATAAGCAACGGGCTTACCTTCTTGCATCAAAACAGCCCCGATGCCAACCTTACTAGCATCACACTCTACTTCAAACATCTTATCAAAATCGGGCAATTGCAATAAAGGCACCGAGATGAGCGTAGCTTTCAAGGCCTCAAAAGCCCTAGACTGCTCATCACCCCATTTAAAGGGTCCGTCTTTTCTAATTACCTCGGTCAAGGGGGCTGCTATGGAACTAAATCCTTTGACAAACCTCCTATAAAAGCTTGCCAACCCGTGGAAACTTCAGATTTCTCCAATAGTTTTAGGGGTCGGCCAACTTCGAATAGAGTCTATCTTGGAATCGTCCACTTCCACACCCCTTGAGCTCACGACAAAACCCAAGAATATAACCTTATCAACACCAAAAGAACACTTCTCCATGTTGGCATACAACTTCTCCTTTCGGAGCACATCAAACACACATCTCAAATGCATTACATGATCATCAATAGATTTACTATACACCAACACATCATCAAAGTAAACCACCACAAACTTTCCAATATAAGGCTTCATTACATGATTCATTAGCCTCATAAAGGTGCTAGGAGCATTGGTAAGGCCGAAGGGCATGACCAGCCACTCATATAGACCGAATTTGGTCTTGAATGCGGTCTTCCACTCATCACCGGGTTGCATGCGAATTTGGTGATAGCCACTCCTAAGGTCCACTTTAGAAAACAAACAAGATCCGTGGAGCTCATCTAACATATCATCTAGTCTAGGGATTGGATGACGATACCTTATAGTGATTTTGTTGATGGCTCTACAATCGACGCACATGCGCCAAGTTCCGTCCTTCTTCGGTACCAAAAGCACCGGAACAACACACAGACTCATGCTTTCCTTGATGTATCCCTTGTTGAGAAGCTCCTCAACTTGTCTTTCAAGCTCCTTAGTGTCCATGGGATTGCTCCTATAGGCCGGTTTGTTTGGAAGTTGTGCACCCGGCACCAAATCAATTTGGTGCTCAATTCCCCGAAGTGGGGGCAATCCTTGCGGAAGTTCTTGAGGAAATACATCTTCATACTCCTGCAACACACAAGAAATCAAAGGGGAAATGGAAGAATTAGTGGGGTTAGTATTAAAACAATGGGCCAAAAGTAACATCAGCTTGTTTTCATCATGGTCCACAAAGAGTTCTTTCCTCCTAGCCAACATCACTACGTTTTCCATCTCCCTTGTCGTTGGGACAGCCTCGGATGTCCCTACTTCCTTACCTACGGCATTCCCCCCCTTTTCTCCCTTTCCGGATTCCTTCCCCTTTCCCTTCAACTCTCTCATCTTTTGATGCCACTCATTTACTTGGGAGGGTGAAAGAGGATGAAGTGTGACCTTTCGGCCATCCTTCTCAAGCGTATACCGGTTGGACCTCCCATCGTGTTTAGTAGACCTATCATATTGCCATGGTCTACCTAACAACAAGTGACATGCTTGCATTGGGATCACGTCACAAAGCACTTCATCGTGGTAGTTTCCCACCTTAAACCGAATCACACATTGCCTTGTGACCTTTAACTCACCACAATCGTTCAACCATTGTAGCTTGTAAGGACTAGTGTGTAGTGTAGTTGGTAGCTTCAAGAAATTTACCATAGCATGGCTCGCAACATTTGTACAACTACCACTATCAATCACCAAGGTGCACACACTCCCCTTTACAAGACACTTAGTATGGAATAGATTTTCCCTTTGACTCGGGTCATCTATCGCCTTACTAATCATGACACGTCTAACCACAAAGTTTGGAACCACACATTCCCCTTCTTGTGGATAGACATCTTCACTACCATCTAATTCATCATTATTCGGCCCATTTTCAGCTCCCTCTCCATCTTGAGGCTCGGCCTCATCCTCCCCCCTTTCGGAAACCACCTCCTCACCAAGGTAGTACACTTTCCCTTCTCGTAGGATCACATTGCGCCGGTTCGGACATTCATTGGCCTTATGCCCCCAACCTTGGCACTTGAAGCATTGGAACCCCTTTGGGTTGGGATATTTGTGAGCCTCCGGTTTCGGAGGGAATTTAGGGACTGTTTTGGACTCGGGCAGCTTCGTAGGGGCGGGTTGGTCCTTGTTTTTGGGCCAACCCGAGGGGGTTTGTACCCTTGCCTTGAAGGATGATCTCTCCTTAAGTTCCCTTTCAATCTCAAGGGCCGCTTGGAATATACCGTCAATGGTTTCAAACCGGTGAAGGGTCAAATGAGTGGAGATCTCTTTGTTCAACCCACACTTGAACCGGATGATGTCGTGACTGATTTGCTCCCCACGATGATCAAGTTTCAACATGAGTTGTTGGAACTCGTCAAAATAGGCCATCACACTCTTGCCTCCTTGCCGCAAGCCATATAATCTAGCAAGCAACTCATGACGATATCTCTCGGGAAGGTATCGTTGTCTCATCAAATACCTCAACCGATACCAAGGTGGTGGCTGCCCATCAACTAATTCATTACCAAATCGTTTAACATACTCCCACCAAGTGTTAGCATAGCCCTCGAGGTGAGCTATAGCGTAGCAACTCTTCTTTTCTTCCGAGATGTCATTAACTTGGAAAACTTTGTCACAAGCCGATTCCCAAGTTAAGTAAGTCTCGGGGTCACTTTCACCCTTAAAGATGGGTAGGCTCAACTTGATGGTGTTGATGCCTACGTCTCTCTCTTGGTGTCGGTTTCCCCTATCTCCATACCCCCGGTATCTCCTAGGTTCTCCTCGACCCCCTCTTAACTCCTCCTCCCTCATATAAGCATCATCAAAGGCTCCATCTCCTTCGTACTCCTCTCTACCGTATCCTTCAAAGTGGGCTGGTCGGCCTTGGCCGTTTTGATTCGGAGGATTTGGAATTTGCGGTCTTTGGGTTAATGGAGCTTGGAATGGAGGGTTCGGATTTAGTGGAGGTACTTGGCGTCCAAATCCCTCTTGTGGAATTGGAGGGGCTTGGAAATGTAGTGGTCTAGTGGGGTCTCGGTTTGGAGGAAAATAGGTAGTTTGGCTTGCGGTATTTAGTGGAGCTTGGGGTGCATTTAGCATTTGGTGGACTGTTTCGGGGGTGATGGTTGCGGAGGAGGTCCTATCATGACCATTGGTAGATACATGTAGAGGAGTAGAAGGATGAGAGTTCCTTTGACTCTCCACTTGTTCTAATCTCCCACTAATAGTCGACACTTCCCCCTTTATTGCTGCCAAGTCCCCTCTCACGGCCCCAAATTCCGAATTCAACCTTTCAAGTGTCCGGGTAACGGCCTCAAGAGTGACCCTCATGGAATCAAGGGCATTAGTATCCACATTATGAGACGTAGCTCCTTCCATTGTCAAGATATTATCCGCTTTAGATCACCACAAGTTCGTGTTCCACAAGTGTTGTATAATTGGCTAGTAACCGTGAAATTTTTAAGGTATGAGTAAGCTCTTATCCAGAATGGATTCTTGTTTGAAGACTCAAAGAATTCATGCCGGACTAGAGTCAAAAATCAGCAATTCATTCAAACGAATAAAAGCACTCAAATAATCGTTGACACGAACAAACGGTTCAAGGAACTAGTTGACAACCTAGTAGGAACGTACTAGTTTGTTAATTAGTTCTAGGACCAAGTAAGGGAAACCAAGGATCAACAATTAGCAACCAAAGAATATCCTAAGTTGAGCTTATAGTGACGTGGCAGCATGCAATGGTCCCACACGTTCTTTTTTTTTTTTTTTTTTGTGTGTTAATATTCACACAACTTGTTATAGTTTGCAAAGTGTTTTGGTGGGAAAAATAAAATCTTGTAGTATTTCACCCCTTTTCAAACTCAAGAAAGTGAGGTTTGGTTGACTAATCCCACAAAACAAGGCTCCTTGAATTAGGGAAAAGTGATTGACAAGACTAGAAGGTGATGGGTGCAAGTCTTTCACAACAACTTTATAGCTTGTCTTACAACTTGAGCACACAACAAGATGAACAAGATGAACAAGTTCAAAAGATGAACACCTCAACAAACTTCATCAACTTCTTTAGCACATAAACACACAACCACCGATTTTTCTTTTGGTTATCAACAACATACAACTTTCGGCCACTTCAAGTCACTACACAATGTTCAAGTTTTCAAGCTCAACTTTTGGATCTAGACACCTTAGTGTTGGTGAGAAAGAAACCAACACTAGAAACTCACTAAACAAGCAAAATAACACCTAGATCTAAACATACAACATCATTCTTGGTTTCAACTTTTAATGGACAGATTTTCAGAATTTCTTTTTGGAGTTGTTTGTTTAAGCCGTGAACTAGCCCAAGATGGGTTATGTTGGAACACAACCGGTCTCGCTTTGATACCAAATGATACAAAATCAAACCAACAACACCAAGAGCTTCAAGTAGGCTCGGATTTCATTCCAACAACACAAGAACAACAAGTTTAAGTTTCGGTTTTCAGTCCAACAACACAAGAACAACAAGATAGATAACAATGCTAGTGAATCGAAAAGAGCCCCACACGGCTTCACTAGACTTTATGATAACAAAATCAACAACAACAACAAGATAAAGAAAGATAGATAACTTGACATATAACATTCAAGAAACTAAGAACCCTAACATCAAGAGAGGACTCTAAGTCTAATGAATATAAACACCAAGTTCTTACGAGGACCAAGAGGCACTCAACGACCTCAAAACCCTTGTTTCTAGCCAAAGAGACAACACAAGTATCCCTCTACTTGTGAGATAATAGGGGCGGCTTCTAAGAGTGGAAGAGAGAGAGAGATGTTTAGTGTTTTTAGGTTACAAAAATCAGCATTCAAAAACTAAGGAATAACTCTCTAACATGTTCTATTTATACTACAAACAAAAGGGGTAAAATGACCCATCCGCCCTTGCTTCTTGTGCCAACCTTGAAGAGTAGTTTATTACACATTAAGACCTCTCTTCACACATAAAAATGTTTAGGTCCTTGGTTGGTTCAATCACCAACTCACACACGGCCATTTGCATGAACAAAGCTTGGAGTTCTTGTAATTCCCGAGCTTGGCTTCGTGTGAAAGGCCGTGTACCTGTGGAGGACCCCAAAGTGCCAAATGATACAAGAACAGCCCACAAACTCAAGGACAACACAAGATAACAAGAGGAATAACAACACAAGATAACAAGAACCAACGATTTTCACTAAAACAAAAACAAACTAGTACAGGAAAGTAAAGATAGGTAGTGAGACATACACTATTACAAGACCAAAGAACTCAAGGATATCTCAAATCCAAGGACCCCTAAGACTTACAATAGTAACATCACACTTCTACAAAGACACAAGAGGGAATCCACCACTCAAGCACCAACGTTTCTAGCCAATTTTGCAACACAAGTGAGTACCACACTTGTTCTTGCCCTAGTTTCGGTTACAACTCCCTCTCTCTCTAGAGAATAGTCTTTCAATATCATTTAACAACTAAAGACCTAAAACTAGTCTATTTATAGACTTATTACAAACATAAGTGAAATGTCCCAAAATCCCTTAATGAAGGGAAGACAAAAGGTGCCTATGGAGTGTAGTGTATGGCCCGTTCTTGGTGTGTGATATGGTGTTCCTTTGAACTTCACTTGCACGCTTCGAGTCTCGGGTTCGACGCGCACTCTCATAAGTTCATCTCCGTGATTATTCTTGTATCATCCTCTCCATCTTGAGAGGAATTTGCCCACAAATTCATGGCTTAACCTCGTTCAATTGGCCACTTAAAGGAAGCCACTCAAAACAGTCCGCAAAACATGGAGAACCCGTGATACAAGAATTCCAAGGAACACAAGAATTGTCTCAAAACAGTCCACACACACTCCAAAAACAGTCCACTAATCTTAAGGATTTGAGGACCAAGATGGAGACCACTCTCGGATTCACTACAACAACAACAATACGAGATAACAATGGTGTATTTGACACCCAAAACAGCCACAAAACGTGATGAACAAGATGAACAACAATAACACAAGTTTCGGATTCAACAAAGACCCCAAAACAGTCCACGATTTGCAAGAAAAATAAAGATAGATAGTGAGACATAAACTACAATAAGACCCAAGAACCCAAAGATATATTAAATCTAAAGAACCCTAGAACTTACGATAGCAACACCACACTCTTACGGTGACCACCAAGGGAATGAACTCGCCTCAAGATCTACCGTTTCCAAACAAAGATCAATATTGGCTTTTCCAAGCCCTATGCTAAAGATGACTTTTCCAAGTCCTACCACTAAGTGTGTACACTTTTCCAAGTCCTACCACTAAGAAGTGTGTACACTCTCAAAAGAGAGAAGATATTTCTTTCAATTCTTCATTATCAAAAATCTCATGAGAAATAAGACTAAGGGGCCTATTTATACTATCTTACAAATGAAGACAAAAGACTACTTTGCCCTTAATGAGAGGGGCGGCCATGGGGTGTAAATCCACCATGTGTAATGTCCAAAATACCCTTAATTAAGGCCCAAAACCGTGAGTCCTCAACCTTAAATTCTCCAAGCAATCTTCCACATGCGAGATTGCTTTAAGTTATGCTCAAAACGGGTCCTCCATGCATGTTCTTGTTTCCTCGAGGTGACCAAGTCTTGAGTCTCTATGTGTTGGCCTCCAAAAATGTCATCAAAAGATAAGAAGGCCATTTGTCCCGTATCATCCTCCCCTTCTTGAAAAGGATTCGACCTCGAATCCAAACCTTGCAAAACCGAAGAGAGGACAAACAAATACAAATTCCTCATGGCATGAGGGTTAGGGTTAGCATAACAAATCATCTCAACATGCCAAGGTTGCACATATTTGCAATATAACCAAGAATCCTTTGAAAGGAATATTAAAAACTCAATAAAAGATGTACAAAGGATTTGGTTATAGGATACATCAAAAGTAATACTTTGCTTGTCATGTTGGCCAAGCAACAAGTTTGGTGCACCAACATCACCATTTCTAAATTTGGCACCGGGGTCAAATGGGAAAAGTGGCCATAGACACGGGTCTCGACAACACTTCCCTTTCCCGTGGTCTACACCTAAACTAAATGACATACTCTCTACAATAACATACATATCATCCAAATCAAATAGAGAGTAGAGAAAGGTATCACTCAAATCAACTTCTACTAAGGTGCTCTCATGTGTGTACTCACTACTAGTTTCCCAATAATCACCATGAGTACTCTCAACAATGAAATCACACAAAGTAGAAGAAGAAGTAGCTTCCACAACTACACATTCCTTACCCTTAAGAGTACTCTCATATTCCAAGAAGAGATTTCCCTCTTTAGGAGGAATGTTGTCACACCATAGTGGGTTAGCATATAGGCTATAGCTTCCAAGGCAAGCTATACCGTCAAGTTCTCCACTAGGTTCATTAGGAGTGTTTAAATCATCTTCAAACAAGACATTATACCTAAAAAGAGTGTGATCTACCTCACGGACAGATTTGGAACAAGAAAGTTCCTCACTCTCTAAATGATCAATATCAAGTTTCAAGGATGTTTCAAACACAATATTACCCCAAGAAGAGCTCTCGGGTTCATTCTCACTTTGTTGACCAACATTTTCAAATATTTCACTCACTTGAGTCCTATTAAGCACATCACACACATACTCAAGTGGTGGACAGTTTTCACGAACAAGTTGATCAACACCCATTACACAAGACGAGGTACTTCCATTCAACATATAGGCTTCAACACTAGGTGGACATAAATTGATCTCACAAGAGGAGTCAATTTCGTCATCAATAGGATCAACTAGTGTATCCACACTCACAATATGTACATCATCAATAAGAGGCAAGAAATCATTAGACTCATAAATAAGTAAGCTACTACTCACACTCAATGGACTACTAGTCATACAATTATCATTCACATGCATTAAAGTGTAAGAGTTAGCTATTTTACCTTGAAGATCTTGAGTGGACTCTTTCTTGCCGTGAGGTGAAGGTCCTCCATAACCTTGGGCAGCAACTTCCTTTTGACATTGGTCGCATTCGCTTTCCATGTTGGTACCTACACAAATGTCCATAAAAATAGAAGGACAACCAAAGTTAGCACGGTTTGGTGGTAATCCCCTCACTTCGCTCAACACAATCTCTCCTTTTTCCACTCTCGGATTACCACCTTTCACTCCCTTACTCCTCTCAATCTTTTGTCTCTCATAATAATTTGAATTGGAGTAGGTAGGAACTTCTTTTTGCGGCCCGGGCAGAATGTACGTCTCGAGGCAATTTCCCCATCGGTCTCTTACAATATTAGGCCAATTTTGCATATTTGGAACTTTATGTTGTGCAAACCAATCGGCGCCCAAGCTCACATGACCATAGGTTATGGGAAAAACATCACACCACACTTCCTCATGGTAATTAAATTGGGAGAAGACAACTTTTACCCTCTCGGTAACCTTGAACTCGCCCAAGTAGTATGGAACAAGTAAAGGCTCTCGCAATAACCCCAAGTAATCAACCATGGACGGAAGAATGTAGTTTCCATAGTACCTATCATTCAACACCATAAGGCAGCCCGGTATCCCACAAATAGTCACCTTTCCGGAGTGTACACTCCTTCTTGGATCTACATTGTAAGGCATACGAGTACCCCTTAGTTTTGGAGATGCATATCCTCTTCTTCTCATTGGACAACCTCCACTAGAGCTAGTATAACCATTCACACTATATCGACTTTGATAAGAAGTACTACAAGGTGGAGAATATGGATCTTCATACTCCTCACGTGTACCCTCATCATAGCTCTCATAGGCTTTGCAAACAAAAGGGTTATACCTAACACCAAATCTAGGTTCGGAGTAAGAAGTGTAAGACTCCTCACATGCCCCAACATCATCATAAGATCCATCACGAGGTCCTACATCATCTCCAAAGTTACCATAAGCACTAGGCACTTCATTCACCTCATATTCTCCCTTAAAACAGTAACTTTCAAATCTGCCCAAGTCTCGATCATGGCTATTTTCATAGCCTCCGCAATCTCCCTCAACTTCGTAGCCATAAAACCCTTCACTACAATCATAGTCTCCCATGTTGTAGTCACAATAATCCCCGGCTATCGAAGACATGTTCCCCTTATATCACCCTTTAAACCTACAAAATGAACAAACAAGATTAGTAGTAAAGCTCCTCACCAACACTCGTATACACTCACCTTTGTGATCCTCACAATTGGAGCGGCGAATATTGAAAGTTGCTTATACTCCGGTAGTCAATAGGATGTCAATTCTACTTGGCGGCCAGAATAGATTCTTGTTTGATCGACTCAAGACACAAAAATAAAATTCACTTACGAACTTGAAACAAAGAAGTTACTACGAGTTAAAAATGAGAAAAGCACACAAACAACGAAGACACGAAGAAACGGATTCAATAATTAATCTACAACTAAGTAGGTGATTACTAGTTGTTAATTAATTCTAGAATCAAGACATGAAACTAATGAAACAATAAGATGAAACTAAGAATCTAAAATTTTGAGCTCGAAAATATTGCGTGAACAGTAGCAGGGATGACATGGCAGTCACGTATTGGTTTCGGTCCCACACAACTTTTGTTGTCCAATTTCAAGTCTTGGCCAATTTTTTTTTTCAATTTGGACTTTGGTGGAATTTGTTTAAGGGGGGGGGGGGGAATTCAAACAAGTCTTGGAGCCCTTTTCAATTTCAAGTTTTCAAGACTTGACTTTATTGTACTTCTCCTTAAAACATGGATCCGTAAATCATGGAAAAGTGTTGGAAAGTGGTTGAGACTTGATTGATAGGTCTTTGTTGGTTGTAGTGTCTTTCAAGACTAACAAATAATACACCTTTTTCCTTCAACTTTTTGGATTTAGCATTCACTTTATCTTCAACAATATATGAAGGTGGTGATGAACATCAAGAACAACAACAACAACAACAAGAACTACAACAATAATCCTCAAGAACACCAACAATTTTTCACACGGCCAACTCCAATCCACAATAACAATACCTCCAACACTTGGCCAAGACAACCACAACTTCAACAAAAATGGTTTTCAATCCACCAATTAACAACAATATCACGTGGCCAAGCTTATAACAACAACAAGATGAAAACCACAAGGCCAAAACAGTTCACCACAACAAGGTCAACAATCTCACGGCTAAGACCACAAGGATAGCAACAACAATCGACTAAGTCCCCTTTGTGTTGTGTTTTCGATTTTACAAATGGTGAAAGGTGTGATGAACAACAAGAATACAACAACAACCTTTCAAGATCTACAACACCACCACAACACAAGGCCTTCAACTCGGTCAAGGCTAGAACAACAACAACATCCAATCGGCCACACTTGTTCACAACAATAATATTAACAATTCAAGCTCAAGTTTGGATCGACTCAAAGTGTTAGTGAGGAACAAAACTAACACTACAAACACACAAGACAAGTAAAATACTCCTAGACCTAGACTCAAGAACAAATCTCGGCCAAGAACACCACAAGAACACAATTTCGGCCAAGACAACAACAATGGACAGATTGCAATTTTCTGAAATTTTCAGATTTCAACTTTTTTTTTTTTTTTTGTAGTTTTCAAGTCTCAAGCCCAAGATTGATCTTGTTAGAACAAAATCAAAGATGGCTTTGATACCAAATGATACAAGAATTCCAAGGAACACAAGAATTGTCTCAAAACAGTCCACACACACTCCAAAAACAGTCCACTAATCTTAAGGATTTGAGGACCAAGATGGAGACCACTCTCGGATTCACTACAACAACAACAATACGAGATAACAATGGTGTATTTGACACCCAAAACAGCCACAAAACGTGATGAACAAGATGAACAACAATAACACAAGTTTCGGATTCAACAAAGACCCCAAAACAGTCCACGATTTGCAAGAAAAATAAAGATAGATAGTGAGACATAAACTACAATAAGACCCAAGAACCCAAAGATATATTAAATCTAAAGACCCCTAGAACTTACGATAGCAACACCACACTCTTACGGTGACCACCAAGGGAATGAACTCGCCTCAAGATCTACCGTTTCCAAACAAAGATCAATATTGGCTTTTCCAAGCCCTATGCTAAAGATGACTTTTCCAAGTCCTACCACTAAGTGTGTACACTTTTCCAAGTCCTACCACTAAGTGTGTACACTCTCAAAAGAGAGAAGATATTTCTTTCAATTCTTCATTATCAAAAATCTCATGAGAAATAAGACTAAGGGGCCTATTTATACTATCTTACAAATGAAGACAAAAGACTACTTTGCCCTTAATGAGAGGGGCGGCCATGGGGTGTAAATCCACCATGTGTAATGTCCAAAATACCCTTAATTAAGGCCCAAAACCGTGAGTCCTCAACCTTAAATTCTCCAAGCAATCTTCCACATGCGAGATTGCTTTAAGTTATGCTCAAAACGGGTCCTCCATGCATGTTCTTGTTTCCTCGAGGTGACCAAGTCTTGAGTCTCTATGTGTTGGCCTCCAAAAATGTCATCAAAAGATAAGAAGGCCATTTGTCCCGTATCAACCCGCAAGCTCAATAACAACAAATCTCGACCGACATTTTCATTTTGAATCTTGGCTTCCTCTCCATCTTGAGCTTTACCTTCAATCTTATCCGATTCAAGTCTCCTACCATCATACAAGCATTGCCGTAGACCCCATATCCTTCATGTTTCTTTCTACCATTCTCCTCTACATGGACATATCGATTTTGGTAAAGTGAAGCTTCGGTCAAGAGGGTTGGTTTAGTGAAGCGGAGCTTCGGTTGTGGATCTTGGACGGAAGGAATTTGAATTGGTGAAAGTTGACGCCTTTGGTTAAGTGGATCTTGGATGGGAGGGTTCGGTTTTAGTGTAGGCAATTGGCGTCCAAGTCCTTGTTGGACTTGATCGAATTGTGGGGAAATGGGCCTAGTTATGTCTTGGTTTTGAGGGCTATTTAGAGCTTGGCTTGCGGAATTAGGTGATGGTAGGATTGGTCATTGGAAGTAAAGTGTCGGGAGTCAAAGCACGAGAGTTCCTTCGACTCTCCATTCGATCCAACCTCTCACTCATAGTTACCACATACGAGCCAATTTTTTCAAGACCCGCATTCGCCCTAGCAAGGTCTCGGGACATAGCATCAACGCGAGACAAAATGAGATTGATGGCATTATTGTTCATTGTTTGTGCATTTGAAGCCTCGGATTCCATGGGGGTTGTACCGAAAATAACCCTTCAAGTTTCTTCAAACTCAAGCTCAACAATGGTGGATGGCTCAAATAACCTCCAATTTAGCTCAAATTCGAACCCAATACTCCTATAATGTTAGAGAACACAAATCTAACACTAAAAACACAAGAAAAAACACAAAATCAAAAACTCAAAATTTGACCTAGGGTCAAAAACGGGTTTAGTATTTTTTTTTTGGGATTTTCGATTTTGACACTTCTTTTTTGTTGGGATTTTCAATTTCTAAGCTCTAATAGTGTTAGGGAACAAAGATCTAATACTAGAAACACACAAAACACACAAAAATCAAGTTTTTTTGAAAGACCCAAAAAACGTGAACAGTAATTTTTTTCTTTTTTCTTCTTTTTCACTTTTTTTTTTATTTTCAAGATAACAATCCCAAGATTAATTTTGTTGGAACAAAATCAAACCTTGCTTTGATACCAAATGATACAAGAACAGCCCACAAACTCAAGGACAACACAAGATAACAAGAGGAATAACAACACAAGATAACAAGAACCAACGATTTTTACTAAAACAAAAACAAACTAGTACATGAAAGTAAAGATAGGTAGTGAGACATACACTATTACAAGACCAAAGAACTCAAGGATATCTCAAATCCAAGGACCCCTAAGACTTACAATAGTAACATCACACTTCTACAAAGACACAAGAGGGAATCCACCACTCAAGCACCAACGTTTCTAGCCAATTTTGCAACACAAGTGAGTACCACACTTGTTCTTGCCCTAGTTTCGGTTACAACTCCCTCTCTCTCTAGAGAATAGTCTTTCAATATCATTTAACAACTAAAGACCTAAAACTAGTCTATTTATAGACTTATTATAAACATAAGTGAAATGTCCCAAAATCCCTTAATGAAGGGAAGACAAAAGGTGCCTATGGAGTGTAGTGTATGGCCCGTTCTTGGTGTGTGATATGGTGTTCCTTTGCACTTCACTTGCACGCTTTGAGTCTCGGGTTCGACGCGCACCCTCATAAGTTCATCTCCGTGATTATTCTTGTACCATCCTCTCCATCTTGAGAGGAATTTGCCCACAAATTCATGGCTTAACCTCGTTCAATTGGCCACTTAAAGGAAGCCACTCAAAACAGTCCGCAAAACATGGAGAACCCGCAAGCTCAATAACAACAAATCTCGACCGACATTTTCATTTTGAATCTTGGCTTCCTCTCCATCTTGAGCTTTACCTTCAATCTTATCCGATTCAAGTCTCCTACCATCATACAAGCATTGTCGTAGACCCCATATCCTTCATGTTTCTTTCTACCATTCTCCTCTACATGGACATATCGATTTTGGTAAAGTGAAGCTTCGGTCAAGAGGGTTGGTTTAGTGAAGCGGAGCTTCGGTTGTGGATCTTGGACGGAAGGAATTTGAATTGGTGAAAGTTGACGCCTTTGGTTAAGTGGATCTTGGATGGGAGGGTTCGGTTTTAGTGTAGGCATTTGGCGTCCAAGTCCTTGTTGGACTTGATCGAATTGTGGGGAAATGGGCCTAGTTATGTCTTGGTTTTGAGGGCTATTTAGAGCTTGGCTTGCGGAATTAGGTGATGGTCTTGGAGGATTGGTCATTGGAAGTAAAGTGTCGGGAGTCAAAGCACGAGAGTTCCTTCGACTCTCCATTCGATCCAACCTCTCACTCATAGTTACCACATACGAGCCAATTTTTTCAAGACCCGCATTCGCCCTAGCAAGGTCTCGGGACATAGCATCAACGTGAGCCAAAATGAGATTGATGGCATTATTGTTCATTGTTTGTGCATTTGAAGCCTCGGATTCCATGGGGGTTGTACCGAAAATAACCCTTCAAGTTTCTTCAAACTCAAGCTCAACAATGGTGAATGGCTCAAATAACCTCCAATTTAGCTCAAATTCGAACCCAATACTCCTATAATGTTAGAGAACACAAATCTAACACTAAAAACACAAGAAAAAACACAAAATCAAAAACTCAAAATTTGACCTAGGGTCAAAAACGGGTTTAGTATTTTTTTTTGGGATTTTCGATTTTGACACTTCTTTTTTGTTGGGATTTTCAATTTCTAAGCTCTAATAGTGTTAGGGAACAAAGATCTAATACTAGAAACACACAAAACACACAAAAATCAAGTTTTTTTGAAAGACCCAAAAAACGTGAACAGTAATTTTTTTCTTTTTTCTTCTTTATCACTTTTTTTTTTATTTTCAAGATAACAATCCCAAGATTAATTTTGTTGGAACAAAATCAAACCTTGCTTTGATACCAAATGATACAAGAACAGCCCACAAACTCAAGGACAACACAAGATAACAAGAGGAATAACAACACAAGATAACAAGAACCAACGATTTTCACTAAAACAAAAACAAACTAGTACATGAAAGTAAAGATAGGTAGTGAGACATACACTATTACAAGACCAAAGAACTCAAGGATATCTCAAATCCAAGGACCCCTAAGACTTACAATAGTAACATCACACTTCTACAAAGACACAAGAGGGAATCCACCACTCAAGCACCAACGTTTCTAGCCAATTTTGCAACACAAGTGAGTACCACACTTGTTCTTGCCCTAGTTTCGGTTACAACTCCCTCTCTCTCTAGAGAATAGTCTTTCAATATCATTTAACAACTAAAGACCTAAAACTAGTCTATTTATAGACTTATTACAAACATAAGTGAAATGTCCCAAAATCCCTTAATGAAGGGAAGACAAAAGGTGCCTATGGAGTGTAGTGTATGGCCCGTTCTTGGTGTGTGATATGGTGTTCCTTTGCACTTCACTTGCACGCTTCGAGTCTCGGGTTCGACGCGCACTCTCATAAGTTCATCTCCGTGATTATTCTTGTATCAACTACTAACTTGGAGCGTATCAAATCTGCCACAAAATCAGTCCAAACACACTACAATTCCGAGACCTTGAAGATAACACCTCCAATATGTGAAGACAACAACAATCACAAAATTTTGAAGAAATACCACCACCAAAACAGTAGCTACACAAGGAGAACAAGAAGATAACAATAACATTAAACAATGGTTCAACAACACAAGATGATAGATTACAAGAGTACAATGTTAACAACAAGAACAACAAATGGTAGTAACTATAGTGAATCGAAAATCAGCCCCACATGGCTTCACTAAGTTACTACAAAGTTTCAAGAGTACAAAATGAAAGATAGTAACTTGACACAAATATATCTTAGAATCTATGAACCCTAACTTGAAGATAGGACCCTAAGACCAAAAGATTTCAGTACCAAGTTCTTACTTAGACCAAGAGGAACTCATGAACCTCAAGATCTCAAGTTTCTAGCCAAGAAACAACACAAGTGTAACTACACTTGTTGGACAGATTTCAGGTTCTACTCTCAAGAACAAGAGAGAGAGAAATATTCAATGTTACAAGACTTGTTGTTGTGAAATATGAAGAATGAACTAAGTGCTGAAAATAACCCTAATAGCATCTATTTATATTACACACAAAATGAAGGAAAAATGACCTTCCTACCCTTCAGTCATGGGGTGCCCTTAGAGTGTAGTTTATTATACTTCAAGGTTCATTTTCACACTTAAAAACGTTGAAGCTCTTTGGCGGATCAAGTACCAACTCACACGCAGCCATTTTCATGAATATGGCTTGTAGTTTTTGTAACTCCCGAGCTTGGCTTCGTGTGAATGGTCGAGAACGTATTGGACAACTTTGTACACCCATATCATCCTCTCCATCTTGAGAGGAATTTGACCTCAAATTCAGCATTTGGTCATCCTCAACCGCATCCACTAGAGAAAGATCACACACGTTGAAAGTGTTGTGCACTTGGTATTCCGGGGGAAGGTCAATCTTGTAGGCATTATCATTGATCCGCTCAAGTACTTGGAATGGACCATCGCCTCTTGGCATCAATTTGGACTTTCTTTGAGACGGAAACCTATCCTTTCTAAGGTGAACCCACACCCAATCTCCCAGTTCAAGAATGAGTTTCTTTCTCCCCTTGTTGACTCTCCTTGCAATGTCTTGATTTTTCTTCTCAAGTCAAAGCCGCACCTTCTCATGTAACTTTTTCATCGAATCAGCCCGCTTGCTTCCATCTAAGCTAATCATAACATCACTAGGCAAAGGAGTTAAATCCAAAGGGGTAAGGGGGTTGAGGCCATATATGCACTCAAAGGGAGTCATTCCCGTACTTGAGTGTATGACACGGTTATATGCAAACTCAATCAATGGTAAGTGTTCCTCCCAAGAAGTCAATTTTCCTTTTACCATGGAACGTAGCATAGCACCCAAAGTCCTATTTACTACTTCCGTTTGACCATCAGTTTGTGGGTGGCAAGATGTAGAGAATAACAACTTGGTTCCAAGCCTATCCCACATGGATTTCCAAAAGTGACTTAGGAACTTAGAGTCCCTATCACTCACAATGGTCCTCGGAACACCATGCAACTTGACAACATTATCAACAAACAAAGAGGCCACACTAGGTGCATCATCACATTTAAAGCAAGGAATAAAGTGTGCCATCTTAGAAAACCGATCGACCACAACAAAGATACTGTCCCGACCTCGTCTAGTCCTAGGCAACCCTAACACAAAATCCATAGATATATCAAGCCAAGGGCGTAAAGGAGTGGGCAGCGGGGTGTACAACCCATGAGGTAGGAGCCGCGATTTGGCTCCTTTGCAATCTATGCATTGGCCATAAATCTTGGCCACATCCTAGTGCATTTTTTGCCAATAGAATTGCTCCTCCAATATTCCAAGGGTCTTTTCGATCCCAAAGTGACCCATTAGACCGCCATTGTGTGCTTCCCTCACAAATAACTCTCTCCAAGAACTAGAGGGTACACACAATCGTCTACCTTTAAACAAGTATCCATCAAACTTGGCATAAGGATTTGAACCCCTAGACGAATCCCACTTGTCCCTACCCATTTCTTCGCATTCCCTAAAGATAGGAGCAAAGTGAGGGTCCTCGGGATACAATTCTTTCAAACTCTCAAAACCAATTAATTTAGAAGATAATGTTGACACAAGAACATGTTTTCTAGACAAAGCATCGGCTACTACGTTGTCCTTACCCTTTTTGTATTGAATAACATAAGGGTAGGTTTCAAGAAACTCAATCCATTTTGCATGCCACTTGTTAAGCTTGTCTTGTGCCCGAAGATGCTTCAAGGATTCATGGTCCGTTCGGATCACGAACTCCTTGGGCCACAAATAGTGCTGCCAAGTGGCCAAAGCTCGAATCAAGGCATACAACTCTAGATCGTACGTGGAGTAGTTTAGAGTTGCTCCTTTGAGCTTTTCACTAAAATAAGAAATGGGTTTTAAATCTTGCATCAAAACAGCCCCTATGCCCACTTTACTAGCATCGCACTCAACTTCGAATATCTTATCAAAGTTGGGCAATTGTAATAAAGGCGCGGAAACGAGCATAGCTTTCAAGGTTTCAAAAGCCTTAGCTTGCTCTTCACCCCACTTGAAGGGTTGGTCTTTTCGAATGACCGCGGTTAAAGGAGCGGCTATGGTGCTGAATCCTTTGACAAACCTTCTATAAAAACTAGCTAACCCGTGGAAGCTTCTTACTTCACTAATGGTTTGTGGGGTTGGCCAATTTTTGATAGCATCTATCTTGGATTCATCCACTTCAACCCCTCTTGAACTAACAACAAAACCCAAGAAAACAACTTTATTAACACCAAAAGAGCACTTCTCCAGATTTGCATACAACCTTTCCTTTCTAAGGACATCAAACACACATTGTAAATGCATCACATGCTCATCAATTGACTTACTATAGACCAAGACATCATCAAAGTAAACAACAACAAACTTTCCAATAAATGGCTTCATCACATGATTCATTAGCCTCATGAAAGTACTTGGAGCATTTGTTAGGACGAATGGCATAACCATCCATTCATAGAGACCAAATTTAGTCTTGAAGGCGGTTTTCCATTCATCACCGGGTTGCATTCTTATTTGGTGATAGCCACTCCTTAAATCAATCTTGGAAAATAAACACGAACCATTCAATTCATCAAGCATATCATCAAACCTAGGGATAGGGTGACGATATTTTACCGTAATCTTATTGATGGCTCGACAGTCCACACATATACGCCATGTTCCGTCTTTCTTAGGTACCAGTAGCACAGGAACCGCGCACGGACTCATGCTCTCCTTGATATACCCTTTGTTGAGGAGTTCCTCAACTTGACGCTGCAATTCTTTGGTGTCCGTAGGGTTGCTTCTGTAAGCCGGCTTATTTGGCAATTGTGAGCCCGACACAAAGTCAATTTGATGCTCAATTCCCCGAAGCGGGGGCAATCCTTGCGGGAGTTCTTTGGGAAATACATCTTCATAATCCTGCAACACACAAGAAATCAAAGGAGAAATAGAAGAATTAGTGGGGTTAGTATTAAAACAATGAGCCAAAACAAGCATCGGCATGTCCACATCATAATCGAAGAAGAGTTCCTTCTTTCTAGCCAACATCACCATGTTTTCTTGCCCATTTGATGTTGAGGCAGTCCCGGAAATCCCTACTGCCCCACCCACGGTTTTCCCCTCCTTTTCACCACTTTCGGGTTTCTTTCCCTTCTCCTTCAACTCCCTCATCTTTTGATGTAATTCATTCACTTGTGATGGCAAAAGAGGATAAAGAGTGACCTTTCAACCATCCTTCTCAAGTGAATATCGGTTGGTCCTCCCATCATGTTTGGTAGACCTATCATATTGCCAAGGTCTACCTAACAACAAATGACATGCTTGCATTGGTATCACATCACAAAGCACTTCGTCTTGGTAGTTCCCTACCTTAAACCGTACCACACATTGCCTCATGACCTTCAATTCACCGCATTCGTTCAACCATTGTAACTTGTAAGGGCTAGTATGAAGTGTAGTTAGTAATTTCAGAAAGTTCACCATAGCGACACTAACGACATTCGTACAACTACCACTATCAATCACCAAAGTGCACACATTCCCCTTTACAAGGCATTTAGTATGGAATAGATTTTCCCTTTGGCTAGGGTCGTCTATTGCCTTACTAATCATAGCGCGTCTAACTACAAAGTTTGGAATAACACACTCCCCTTCTTGTGGGTAAATAACTTCACCATCATCATCATCATCATCATCAAGTGGCCTATTTCCAGTTTCCTCTCCATCTTGAGGCTCGGCCTCATCCTCCTCTTTTTCAAGACCCACCTCCTCACCAAGGTAATACAATTTCCCTTCCCGTAGTATCACGTTGCGTCGATTTGGACATTCATTGGATTTATGTCCCCAACCTTGGCACTTGAAATATTGGAATCCTTTTGGGTTTGGATACTTGTGAACTTCTTATTTTAGAGGAATTTACTGGACTGTTTTGGGCTCGGGCAGCCTTGTAGTCGCGGGTTGGTCCTTGTTTTTGGGCCAACCAGAAGAGGATTGAACCACGTCCTTGCTTCTAGGCCAACCCGAGATGGATTGTCCCCTTGCCTTGAGCGACGGCCTCTCTTTAAGCTCCCTTTCAATCTCAAGAGCCGCTTGGAAAATACCTTCAACGGTATCAAATTTGTGAAGCATCAAATGAGTGGAGATCTCTTTGTTCAACCCACACTTGAATCGGATGATGTCATGACTGATTTGTTCCCCACGATGATCAAGCTTCAACATGAGTTGTTGAAACTCATCATAATATGCCATCACACTTTTATTGCCTTGACGTAAGTTGTATAATCTAGAAAGTAATTCATGGCGATAACTCTCGGGAAGGTACCGTTGCCTCATCAAGTACCTTAACCGAAACCAAGGTGGTGGCTGCCCATCAACTAATTCATCACCAAAACGCTTGACGTACTCCCACCAAGTGTTGGCATAACCCTCAAAATGAGCTATGGCATAACAACTTTTCTTTTCTTCCGAGATATCATTAACTTGAAAAACTTTGTTACAAGTTGATTCCCATGCTAAGTAGGCCTCGGGGTCACTTTCACCTTTAAAGATAGGTAAGCTCAATTTGATGGTATTTATGCCTACGTCTCTTTCTTGGTGTCGATTTCCCCTTTCTCCATACCCTCGGTACCTCCTTGGATCAACACGGCCCCTTCTTAGCTCCTTCTCTCTCATGTAAGCATCATCAAAGGCTCCATATCCATCATACTCCTCTCTACCATGTTCCTCAAAGTGAGCTGGTCGGTTTTGGTGATTTGGAATCTGATTTGGAGGCATTGGGAGTTGTGGAGGTGGTGGTCTTTGATTTGGTGGAGTTTGGTAAGGTACATTCAGATTTTGTGGAGGTAATGGATGGCTACATCCTTCTTGTCGAATTGGAGGAGTTTGGGAATGGCGTGGTCTATTCGCTTCTTGGTTTGGAGGGAAAGTAGTGGTATGATTTGTGGCATTTAGTGGGGCTAGAGGTGGATTCATTATTTGGTGCAATGTTTCTGGTGAGATAGTTGTGGATGAAGTTCTTTCATGCCCACTTGAAGGAATATGATGAGGAGTGGATGGACGAGAGTTCCTTTGACTCTCCACTTGCTCCAATCTCCCACTTATCGTAGTCAAATCTCCCCTCATTGCCCCAACTTCCGTGTTCAACCTCTCTAAACTTCTGGTAATGGCCTCAAGTGTGGCCTTCATAGTGTCTTGTTCAGTAGTACCCCCACTTTGGGACATGTTTCCTTCCATGTCAAGGTGTTACCTTCACAATCAGCAAACAAGTTAGCGTTAAACCTCTCCTTACTCACACTCTCTCGGTTCACTCACACTTGAGCTCCACAAATGTTGTAGATTGGCTAGTAACCGTGAATCCTTAAGATATGAGTAAAGCTCTTGTCCGGAGTGGATTCTTGTTTGAAACTCAAAGAATTCTCGACGGACTGGAGTTATGAAGTTACAACGTATTCAAACGAATAAAAGCACCCAACTAAACGTGGACACGAACAAGAGAATTCAAAAGGACTAATTGACAACCTAGTAGGAGTGTACTAGCATGTTAATTAGTTCTAGAACAAAGTAATGAAACTAAGAATCAACAATTAGAAACTAGAAAACCTAAAGTTGAGCTTATTAATGATGTGAACAGTAGCCAATGGGTGACGTGAACTAGCAAATGGGTGATGTGGCAGCATGCAATTGGTCTTGGTCCCACACAATTTAAGCACCAATTCTGAAATTTAAATCTTTACACAATTTGGAAAGGATGACAATTGGTCTTGGAGGGAAAACATAAATCTTGAAATAATAAAAGTACCTTGTCCCACAACACTAGGTTCTTGAAATAAGAAAAAGGTAACACTAGGTTCTTGAAATAAGAAAAAGTTGCTGAAAAGTAGAAGCCTAGTCTAAGAAATGATGGGTTCAAGGCTTCTCACAACATGCTTTACAATTTCCAGCTTCAACTCTTGAATTTATATCACACTTTTTGGTTGTCTAAAGTTGTAAGAAAAGATGAAGAACTTGATGAACACCACAACAACCTTCAAGAACTGAACAACAACTTCTTCAAAACACAACACAACACCACCAATTTTCAACAACAAGTAACAACAAACAGCCAGCCACAAGGCACCACAACTATAGTCAATATTATAAGCTCAATCTTTAGATCTTGACACCTTTAGTGTTGGTGAGAAAGAAACCAACACTAGGAACACTCTATACAAGAAAAATACTACAAGATATAGCCAAAAAAAACAAGAAAATCTCGGCCCATACAACAACATATCACAATTTTTGGCCAAGAAAACAAAGGTAGCAGATTTGACTATTTCTAAAATTTTCAGATTTCGGTTTTTTTTTTTTGTAGTTTTCAAGTCTCAAGCCCAAGATTGATCTTGTTAGAACAAAATCAAAGATGTCTTTGATACCAAATGATACACTACTAACTTGGAGCGTATCAAATCTGCCACAAAATCAGTCCAAACACACTACAATTCCGAGACCTTGAAGATAACACCTCCAATATGTGAAGACAACAACAATCACAAAATTTTGAAGAAATACCAACACCAAAACAGTAGCTACACAAGGAGAACAAGAAGATAACAATAACATTAAACAATGGTTCAACAACACAAGATGATAGATTACAAGAGTACAATGTTAACAACAAGAACAACAAATGGTAGTAACTATAGTGAATCGAAAATCAGCCCCACACGGCTTCACTAAGTTACTACAAAGTTTCAAGAGTACAAAATGAAAGATAGTAACTTGACACAAAGATATCTTAGAATCTATGAACCCTAACTTGAAGATAGGACCCTAAGACCAAAAGATTTCAGTACCAAGTTCTTACTTAGACCAAGAGGAACTCATGAACCTCAAGATCTCAAGTTTCTAGCCAAGAAACAACACAAGTGTAACTACACTTGTTGGACAGATTTCAGGTTCTACTCTCAAGAACAAGAGAGAGAGAAATATTCAATGTTACAAGACTTGTTGTTGTGAAATATGAAGAATGAACTAAGTGCTGAAAATAACCCTAATAGCATCTATTTATATTACACACAAAATGAAGGGAAAATGACCTTCCTACCCTTCAGTCATGGGGTGCCCTTAGAGTGTAGTTTATTATACTTCAAGGTTCATTTTCACACTTAAAAACGTTGAAGCTCTTTGGCGGATCAAGTACCAACTCACACGCAGCCATTTGCATGAATATGGATTGTAGTTTTTGTAACTCCCGAGCTTGGCTTCGTGTGAATGGTCGAGAACGTATTGGACAGCTTTGTACACCCGTATCAAGTTTGGTCAAAGAAATGAGAGTCAGAGTTCGCGAATAACAGGGTATCAAGAGCAAGGGATTATGAGCCAATTAAGGCCTCCTCGACAGCCATGTAGACAATGTGGAAAGCTTCATTTAGGTGCATGTCAGTTCGGAACAAATGATTTCTTTTAGTGTGGTATGTCAGGACATATGATGAGAGAATGCCCTCAAAGGGGCATAGGTGGTGTGGCACGACCTACTGGATCAGCCGTTGCATCATCATCATCGGTGTCTTATTCAGGTAGGGGTGTACAACCTATGGGTCGTGGTAGAGGTGCTAAAGGAACAGCTAGCTCTAGTGGAGTTCAGAATCGTACATACGCTTTAGTAGATCGACAAAATTTAGAGGCTTCTCCAGATGTGGTTACAGGTACATTGTCCATCTTTTCACATGATGTCTATGCATTAGTTGATCCGGGTTCTACAATATCGTATGTCACTCCATTGGTTGCTGAAAAGTTCAAAAAAACACCAGAACTGCTAGTTAAGCCATTTGAAGTATCTACGCCAATTGGTGAATCTGTTATAGCTAAGAGAGTGTATCGAAATTGTATAATAACTATTTGTGGTCGTGATACAATGGCTGACCTGGTTGAGTTAGAAATGGTAGATTTTGATGCTATAATGGGTATGGATTGGTTGGCTTCTTGTTATGCCACATTAGATTGCCGAACTAAGAGGGTGTGTTTCCATTTTCCAAGGGAGGCAGTCCTAGAATGGAGAGGTAATATTGGTGCGCCAAGAGGTAAATTTATTTCTTATTTTAAGGCAAAAAAAATAATTTCCAAGGGTTACATATGTCATCTGGTTAGAGTGAAGGATACAAATGCGGAGACACCAACTCTTCAAACTATTCCAGTGGTAAGTGAATTTACCGATGTATTTCCTGAAGATCTTCCGGGTTTGCCTCCATAATGAGAAGTGGAGTTTGGTATTGATGTGATCCCAGGTACTCAACCAATCTCAATTCCTCCGTATAGAATGGCCCCGGCAGAATTACGGGAGTTGAAAGAGCAATTGAAAGACCTGCTAGAAAAAGGATTCATAAGGCCTAATGTGTCCCCTTGGGGTGCACCAGTGTTATTTGTGCGTAAGAAGGATGGCTCGTTAAGAATGTGTATTGACTATAGACAACTGAACAAGGTGACCATTAAAACAAATATCCCCTTTCGAGAATTGATGACTTATTTGATCAGTTGCAAGGCGCCAAGTGGTTTTCAAAGATTGATTTAAGGTCTGGTTACCACCAAATGAGGGTCAAAGAGAATGACATACCCAAGACATCTTTTAGAACACGGTACGGTCATTACGAGTTCCTAGTCATGTCCTTTGGGCTAACTAATGCACCTGCAGCTTTTATGGATTTGATGAATAGGGTGTTCAAGCCATTCTTGGATGTGTTTGTGATAGTTTTTATAGATGATATTCTGGTTTATTCGAGATCAAATGAGGACCATGCCAATCACTTACGACAGGTGTTGCAGATTCTTCGTGATCGTAAGCTATTTGCAAAGTTCTCTAAATGTGAGTTTTGGTTAAAATCTGTGGCATTCTTAGGTCATATTGTATCTGATGAAGGAATTAAAGTTGATACTCAAAAGATAGAAGCCGTGAAGAACTGGCCAAGACCTATAACGCCTACAGAGGTTCGTAGTTTCCTTGGGTTGGCAGGTTATTATAGAAGGTTTGTTGAAGGATTTTCTTCAATCTCTGCACCTTTAACAAAGCTAACACACAAAGCATCCAAGTTCCAATGGAATGATGCATGCGAAAGAAGTTTCCAAGATCTGAAGAATAAGTTGACTTCTACACCCATATTGGTGCTTCCAGAAGACACAGAGGGGTATGCAGTGTATTGTGATACTTCAAGAATTGGGTTAGGGTGTGTATTGATGCAGCATGGCAAAGTCATAGCATATGCCTCGAGATAATTGCGGCCACATGAGAAAAATTATCCAACACATGATCTGGAGCTAGCAGCGGTTATATTTGCCTTAAAGATATGGCGTCACTACCTGTACGAGATTCATGTTGACATATACACTGACCACAAGAGTTTGCAGTATATCTTTAATCAGAAGGACTTGAATTTGAGGCAGCGAAGATGGCTTGAATTACTAAAAAACTATGATGTTGATATCTTATATCATCCAGGAAAAACAAATGTGGTGGCAGATGCGTTAAGTCACAAAGCTATGGAACCATCTATAGAAAGACAAGGGATGACTAAGGATCTATACCAATTAGCCAATTTGGGGGTCCGTCTTCTTGAAACTCCAGATGAAGGGTTTATTGTGCATAATACAGCAGAATCTTCACTAATAACTGAAGTAAAAGAGATGCAATATGCAGATCCTATTTTATTACGGCTTAAGGAAAATGTGCAATGTGGTATGACAAAGGCATTTGAGCTTACACAAGAAGGGGTACTTCGGTGCCAAAACAGATTGTGTGTACCTGATGTAGACGGGCTAAAAAAGAGGATTATGATAGAAGCACATCTTTCAAGGTATTCTATCCATCCAGGGTCAACAAAAATATACCATGATTTGAAAGGGATGTATTGGTGGGGTGACATGAAGAAGAACATTGCAAAATTTGTAGCCGAATGTCCAAACTATCAACGAGTTAAAGTAGAGCACCAAAAGCCCGGGGGTTATATGCAATGTATAGATCATCCAATCTGGAAGTGGGATATGATCAACATGGATTTCGTCACTGGTTTGCCTCGTACATTTCGAAGGTTTGATTCCATATGGGTGATAGTTGATAGGCTTAATAAATCAGCACACTTTCTACCGGTTAGGACCACTTACACAGTTAAAGAATATGCCAAGTTATATATTAAGGAGATAGTTCGACTACATGGAGTTCCAATCTCTATTATATCGGATCGAGGAGCTCAATTTACTACAAATTTTTGGAAGTCTTTTCAGAGAAATTTGGGAACATAAGTGAATCTAAGTACAGCTTTTCACCCTCAAACGGATGGACAAGCAGAACGTACCATTCAAACACTTGAAGATATGCTATGAGCTTGTGTATTAGACTTTAAAGGTAGTTGGGATGATCATCTACCTCTCATCGAGTTCGCCTACAACAATAACTATCATTCAAGTATCAAAATGGCACCATATGAAGCTTTGTATGGAAGAAAGTGTAGATCACCAATTGGATGGTTTGAAGCGGGTGAAACTGCCTTATTCGGGCCAGATCTTGTTCATCAAGCTATGGAAAAGGTTAAGGTGATCCAATAGCGACTAAAAACAGCCCAAAGCAGACATAAGTCATATGCGGATGTTAGGAGAAGGGGGCTAGAGTTTGCTATAGGTGATTAGGTATTCTTGAAGGTATCACCAATGAAGGGGGTTATGAGATTTGGTAAGAAAGGAAAGTTAAGTCCACGTTATATAGGCCCATACCAGATTACTCGGAGGTTGGGACAAGTTGCTTATGAATTAGATCTACCCCTAGAGCTCTCAACAGTTCATCCGGTATTTCACGTCTCAATGCTTCGAAAGTGCATTGGAGATTCATCTCATACTACCCCTACTGAAGATGTACAAATTACAGAAGATCTCACCTATGAGGAAATACCTATTGCTATTCTAGAGCGACAGGTTAAGAAGTTGAGCAATAAAGAAATAGCTTCTGTAAAAGTGCTTTGGAGGAACCAACAAGTAGAAGAGATCACGTGGGAAGCTGAAGAAGCAATGAAATCCAAGTACCCCCATTTGTTCAAATACGAAGAAAAGGTCGAAGATGCAGAATTTGAACAATAACAAGTGTAAAATATATACGTACTATATGTTAATAGGGATATTAACTTAGGCTTGAACTTGTTTTGGTTGGACAGTTATGTAACATTCGAGGACGAATGTTTCTAAGGGGGGAAGGATGTAACATCCTGTATCTTGCTTGTACTTATTCTAATTATATGGAACCTGGTATAGTCATATGGTATAGGTAACAGATGAGATTTGTTATACAATTATTAATGGTGAAGATGGAATTATAGAGGCTGCCCGTATAGTTTAATGAGATGCGACTAAGTTAACGTTAAGATAACTTTTTAAACTTGGAATCGTAAGCTAGTATTTGAATCTAAAGTTTAAAGTGACCAAGTGTGTATAAGTTGAAGGTTAGATTAAAGGGATTATAAGCTGAAAATGGAGCAAAATATTGAGGTGCTTGCTTGACTTATTTAAGCTAGTAGGTGAGTCACCTACTTAAGTTGTTTGAACTAAATTAATGGACCCATGGCTATGGATCAGATTTGGGTCTATACTCATTTGGGCCAAATTGAACAAAAGAGAAAGAAAATGGATAAGTGGCCCAACACACCAATCTGCCAAGGCCCAAATATAATTGAGCCCAACAAGAAATTAAGCAAGTAGGTGCATCACCTACTTTGAATTTTCTGCAACTTGGACCCTTAAGTAGGTGCATCACCTACTTGGACCAATTTGACTAATTTTATGGTCCAAAATGCAGCTAAGGAGGTGGACAAGATAGGGCCTTTAAAAGGCCAAGTTGCTGGTCATTTTACTTCACTTTTAAGTCACAAAAAAGGAGTAATTTCAGCAAATCTCTCTACTCTCTCAAAAACAACAAGAGCAGCAACCCTATTTTTCCTTCTAGGGTTCTTGAGGAAACCCTCCCCTTTGCAGCCCAAGGTAAGTGAAAAACACTTAAGGTTTTGTTTAATTATCTCATGGGAGATTAGGGAAACAAGTTATAAGTGTTTGACTATAAGTATATGGCTGATTATAGAACAAGTTGTTTGTTCACGTGTCCTTGTTATTGAGGAACTTTTTTTTTTCTTCTTCTTTGGTTTAAGTGTGAAGGAAAGTTCAGGCTCTTGAAGAGTAAAATTAAAAGAATAAGTTGCTGAATTGAGGTAAGGTGACTGCCCCACTTTGTTTTTCTTATATATGAATTTGAGAGGGGATTATGGATGTCTTGTTATTGAGAACTCAAGAGATGATGAGTTCCATAATTGATTGCTACAATAAAAGGGGTTTGGGACTGTTTCGTGGACTGTTTTGTATGTATATGTTATGGGCTGCCAGGTTGAAGTTGGATAAAGGTGTGATGAGTTTGTAATGAATTATAGAAGAGAGATGTGGTGATGCACCACCGAACTAATGCTTGCTGCCCAATCTATTTTGCGTATTGTTTGGAATGTGTAATGAAGTCGAGGAGGTTTTGGTGAACCTTATAAGAACCTATATGGTATGTGGGTGTAATTGGAGGGAAAAAAGGGTTAAAATAACACCCTTGTTTGATAGAGTAATAGTTGCTGCCCGGTTACTCTTTTGGGTGAAACTAAGTATCTCAAATGTGTTGATTGGTTACTAATAGAATATATGGTATCTCAAATGTGTTGATTGGTTACTAATAGAATATATGGTAAGTCACGTCGGGTTAGTTTCGGAGTCAAATAACCAGGTATGTAAGGCATATTCTATTTCACACTCTTTGGCATGAAATCGTACAATTGTTCCATCAAGCAAGTTTCCGAGGTTATCCTATAACAAAGTGATAGATAATGGCAGCACATTACACTCCATGTATCCAATGACCTTGTTCCCATTCTCTAACGCATTAGAATACCTCAATACGTGCTTATTATTAAATCTGTGCGTCTATCTTCTCTAGAAAATTTCAGGAGTTCTCCGTTTGTTCAAATAAGACCCAGGTGTTATTTCAGCTCCTAAACACTTTATTTGTGTGCCAACAGCTCCCTACCTCATTGTTGTTGCATTAAGTGTCTAAATGCATGTCTCTTATTAGCGTATTACTGGTTCAAGGTACCATAATGTGATGACCACCAAAGTAACAATCTCAAAGGCTAAATAAACTAAGTAATGCAAATCTGTAAAATGACGAGTGGTAGCTCAGGGGCATTTGCCTAGCATGGGCCGATCTTGATACCTTTATTTATGGGTGGCATCTTAGGGGCATAAGCCTAGCATGGGCCGATCCCAATCTTTATATGTAGGTGGCAGCTCAGGGGCGTAAGCGTAGCATGGGCCGATCCTAGTTTATCTATTTACCACTGATCAGCTGGTCATTTACATTATATGGATTACAAATATTATGAAGTAAGAAGGTAAAACGAAGAAAGAATGTAATGTACATTGTCCCACAAGTATTTATATAGGTGGTCTACTAGTACTACTTATACACTTGTATCAGATTTTGATACGGGACAAATGGCCTTCTTATCTTTTGATGACATTTTTGGAGGCCAACACATAGAGACTCAAGACTTGGTCACCTCGAGAAAATAAGAACATGCATGGAGGACCCGTTTTGAGCATAACTTAAAGCAATCTCGTGTGTGGAAGATTGCTTGGAGAATTTAAGGTTGAGGACTCACGGTTTTGGACCTTAATTAAGGGTATTTTGGACATTACACATGGAGTATTTACACACCATGGCTGCCCCTCTCATTAAGGGCAAAGTGGTCTTGTTATCTTCATTTGTAATATATTATAAATAGGCCCCCTTAGTCTTATTTTTAGGAGATTTTGAAGGATGAAGAATTGAAAGACATAACTTCTCTCTTTTGAGAGTGTAACACCCTTAGTTGTAGGACTTGGAAAAGTCATCCTTAGCATAGGGCTTGGAAAAGCCAATATTGATCTTTGCTTGGAAACGGTAGATCTTGAGGCGAGTTCATTCCCTTGGTGGTCACCGTAAGAGTGTGGTTTTGATTGTTACATTCATTAGGGGTTAGTGTTGAAATACACTTGGTTCTTAATCTTGTAATAATCTTGGTCTCACTATCTATCTTTATTTTTCTTGCAAATCGTGTATGTGTTGTGTAGTGGACTGTTTTGGGGTCTTCGTTGAATCCGAAACTTGTATTATTGTTGTTCATCTTGTTCATCACGTTTTGTAACTGTTTTTTGGTGTTAAAATATACTCTTGTATCTTGTATTCTTGTTGTTGGTAGCGAATCCGAGTGAGGTCTCCATCTTGGTCCTCGAATCCTTAAGATTAGTGGACTGATTTGGTGTTTGTTTCGTGCTTCTCTTGTCAATCCCGTATCATTTGGTATCAAAGCATGGCTTGATATTGTTCCTACAAGATCAATCTTGGGCTTGCTTGTTAGAAAATTCAAAAAAAAAAAAAAGGAAAGTGTTAAAAACTGAAAAAATAAATAAAAAAGAAGCAAATCTGTCCATTTTGTGTTCTTGGCCGAAATTGTGTTATTGTTGTGTCTTGGCCGAGATTTTTACTTGTTTTGTTGTTTCTAGTGTTAGTTTTCTTCATCTCTAACACTCTTTAGTCTAAATCTAAGTTTGAGCTTACATTGTTGGTGTTGTATACGTGAACTTGGACTTGGCCGATTTGTTGTTGAACATTGTTGTGGTGGACTGTTTTGGCCTTGTGGCTTTCATCTTGTTGTTGTTATAAGCTTGGCCACGTGATATTGTTGTTAATTGGTGGATTGAGAACCATTTTGTTGAAGGTGTAGTTGTCTTGGCCAAGTGTTGGAAATATTGTTATTGTGGAATTTGGGAGTGGCCGTGTGAAAATTGTTGGTGTTCTTGGAGATTATTGTTGTAGTTCTTGGTGTTGTTGTTGTTGTTCTTGATGTTCATCACCACCTTCATATATTGTTGAAGATAAAGTGAATGTTAAATCTAAAAAGTTGAAGGAAAAGGGTGTATTATTTGTTAGTCTTGAAAGACACTACAACCAACAAAGACCTATCAATCAAGTCTCAACCACTTTCCAACACTTTTCCATGATTTAAGGATCCATGTTTTAAGGAGAAGTACAATAAAGTCAAGTCTTGAAAACTTGAAATTGAAAAGGGCTCCAAGACTTGTTTGAATTTCCCTCCTTAAACAAATTCCACCAAAGTCCAAATTGAAAAATTGACCAAGACTTGAAATTGGACAACAAAAGTTGTGTGGGACCGAAACCAATACGTGACTGCCATGTCATCACTGCTACTGTTCACGCAATATTTCCGAGCTCAAAATTTTAGATTCTTAGTTTCATCTTATTGTTTCATTAGTTTCATGTCTTGATTCTAGAATTAATTAACAACTAGTAATCACCTACTTAGTTGTAGATTAATTATTGAATCTATTTCTTCGTGTCTTCGTTGTTTGTGTGCTTTTCTCATTTTTAACTCGTAGTAACTTCTTTGTTTCAAGTTCGTAAGTGAATTTTATTTTTGTGTCTTGAGTCGATCAAACAAGAATCTATTCCGGCCACCTAGTAGAATTGACATCCTATTGACTACCGGAGTATAAACAACCTTTCAATATTTGCCGCTCCAATTGTGAGAATCACAAAGGTGAGTGAATACGAATGTTAGTGAGAAGTTTTTACTACTAATCTTGTTTGTTCATTTTGTAGGTTTAAAAGGTGATATAAGGGGAATATGTCTTCGATAGCCGGGGATTATTGTGACTACAACATGGGAGACTATGATTGTAGGAAGGGTTTTATGGCTACGAAGTTGAGGGAGATTGCGGAGGCTATGAAAATAGCCATGATCGAGACTTGGGCAGATTTGAAAGTTACTGTTTTAAGGGAGAAAATGAGGTGAATGAAGTGCCTAGTGCTTATGGTAACTTTGGAGATGATGTAGGACCTCGTGATGGATCTTATGATGATGTTGGGGCATGTGAGGAGTCTTACACTTCTTACTCCGAACCTAGATTTGGTGTTAGGTATAACCCTTTTGTTTGCAAAGCTTATGAGAGCTATGATGAGGGTACACGTGAGGAGTATGAAGATCCATATTCTCCACCTTGTAGTACTTCTTATCAAAGTCGATATAGTGTGAATGGTTATACTAGCTCTAGTGGAGGTTGTCCAATGAGAAGAAAAGGGTATGCATCTCCAAAACTAAGGGGTACTCGTATGCCTTACAATGTTGATCCAAGAAGGAGTGTACACTCCGGAAAGGTGACCATGTGTGGGATACCGGGCTGCCTCATTGAGCTAAATGATAGGTACCATAGAAACTACATCGTTCCATCCATGGTTGACTACTTGGGGTTGTTTCGTGAGCCTTTACTTGTCCCATACTTCTTGGACGGGTTTAAGGTTACCGAGAGGGTCAAGGTTGTCTTCTCCCAATTTGAATACCATGAGGAGGTGTGGTGCGATATTCTTTCATTGACATACGGTCATGTATGCTTAGGTGCCAATTGGTTTGCATAACATAGAGTTCCAAACGTGCAAAATTGGCCAAATATTATAAGAGACCAGTGGGGGAATCGCCTCATGACTTACTTGCTGCCTAAGCCACGAAGAGAAATGCCTACCTACTCCAATCTGAATTATTATGAGAGACAAAAGATTGAGAGGAGTAAGGGAGTGCAGGGTGGTAATCCGAGAGTGGAAAAAGGAGAGGTTGTGTGGAGCAAAGTAAGAGGATTACCACCAAACTATGCTAACATTGGTTGTCCTTCTATTTCTAAGGACATTTGTGTAGGTACCAACACGGCAAGCGAAGAAGAACAATGCCAAAAGGAAGTTGCTGCCCAAACTTTTGGAGGACCTTCACACCATGACAAAGAAGAATCTACTCAAGGACTTCAAGGTAAAATGGCAAACTCTTACACTTTTGTACATGTGAATGATAATTGTGTGGCTAGTAGCCCATTGAGTGTGAGTTGTAGCTTGCCTATATGTGAGTGTATTATTTCTTTGCCACTTGATGATGATGTACATGTTGTGAGTGTGGATACACTAGTTGATCCTATTGATGACCGAATAGACTCTTCTTGTAAGATCGATTTATGTCCACCTAGTGTTGAAACCATTATGTTGAATGAAAGTACGTTATCTTCTGAAATTTGTGTTGATCAACTTATGTGTGAAAATTACCCACCACTTGAGGATGTGTATGATGTAATTAATGAACCTCAAGTATGTGATGATGTTGAAAATGTTGATCAAAGTGAGAATGAACCCGAGAGCTCTTCTTGGGGTAATGTTGTGTTTGAAACATCCTTGAAACTTGATGTTGATCATTTAGAGAGTGAGGAACTTGCTTGTTCCAAATCTGTCCGTGAGGTAGATCACACTCTTTTTATGTATAATGTCTTGTTTGAAGATGATTTAAACACTCCTAATGAACCTAGTGGTGAAAATGATGGTATAGCTTGCCTTGGAAGCTATAGCCTATATGCTAACCCACTATGGTGTGACAACATTCCTCCTAGAGAGGGAAATCTCTTCTTGGAAGATGAGAGAACTCTTAAGGGTAAGGAATGTGTAGTTGCGGAAGCTACTTCTTCTTCTACTTTGTGTGATTTCATTATTGAGAGTACTCATGGTGATTATTGGGAAACTAATAGTGAGTACACACATGAGAGCACCTTAGTAGAAGCCGATTTGAGTGATACCTTTCTCTACTCTCTATTTGCTTTGGATGATATGTATGTTATTGTAGAAAGTATGTCATTTAGTTTGGGTGTAGACCACGGGAAAGGGAAGTGTTGTCGAGACCCGTGTCTATGGCCACTTTTCCCATTTGACCCCGGTGCCAAATTTAGAAATGGTGATGCTGGTGCACCAAACTTGCTGCTTGGTCTACATGACAAGCAAAGTGGCACTCTTGATGTATCCTATAACCAAATCCTTTGTACATCTTTTATTGAGTTTTTAATATTCCTTTCAAAGGATTCTTGGTTATATTGCAAATATGTGCAACCTTGGCATGTTGAGATGATTTGTTATGCTAACCCTAACCCTCATGCCATGAGGAGTTTGCATTTGTTGGTCCTCTTTTCGGTTTTGCAAGGTTTGGATTCGAGGTCGAATCCCTTTCAAGAAGGGGAGGATGATACGGGACAAATGGCCTTCTTATCTTTTGATGACATTTTTGGAGGCCAACACATAGAGACTCAAGACTTGGTCACCTCGAGAAAACAAGAACATGCATGGAGGACCCGTTTTGAGCATAACTTAAAGCAATCTCGCGTGTGGAAGATTGCTTGGAGAATTTAAGGTTGAGGACTCACGGTTTTGGACCTTAATTAAGGGTATTTTGGACATTACACATGGTGTATTTACACACCATGGCCGCTGATACGAGAATTCCAAGGAACACAAGAATTGTCTCAAAACAGTCCACACACACTCCAAAAACAGTCCACTAATCTTAAGGATTTGAGGACCAAGATGGAGACCACTCTCGGATTCACTACAACAACAACAATACGAGATAACAATGGTGTATTTGACACCCAAAACAGCCACAAAACGTGATGAACAAGATGAACAACAATAACACAAGTTTCGGATTCAACAAAGACCCCAAAACAGTCCACGATTTGCAAGAAAAATAAAGATAGATAGTGAGACATAAACTACAATAAGACCCAAGAACCCAAAGATATATTAAATCTAAAGACCCCTAGAACTTACGATAGCAACACCACACTCTTACGGTGACCACCAAGGGAATGAACTCGCCTCAAGATCTACCGTTTCCAAACAAAGATCAATATTGGCTTTTCCAAGCCCTATGCTAAAGATGACTTTTCCAAGTCCTACCACTAAGTGTGTACACTCTCAAAAGAGAGAAGATATTTCTTTCAATTCTTCATTATCAAAAATCTGAAAACTAATGAAAATAAGACTAAGGGGGCCTTTTTATAGTGTATTACAAAGAAGACAAAAGACCACTTTGCCCTTAATGAGAGGGGCGGCCATGGTGTGTAAATACACCATGTGTAATGTCCAAAATACCCTTAATTAGGGTCCAAAACCGTGGGTCCTCAACCTTAAATTCTCCAAGCAATCTTCCACACGCGAGATTGCTTTAAGTAGCACTCAAAACGGGTCCTCCATGCATGTTCTTGTTTTCCCGAGGTGACCAAGTCTTGAGTCTCTATGTGTTGGCCTCCAACAATGTCATCAAAAGATAAGATGGCCATTTGTCCCGTATCATCCTCCCCTTCTTGAAAAGGATTCGACCTCGAATCCAAACCTTGCAAAACCGAAGAGAGGACAAACAAATACAAATTCCTCATGGCATGAGGGTTAGGGTTAGCATAACAAATCATCTCAACATGCCAAGGTTGCACATATTTGCAATATAACCAAGAATCCTTTGAAAGGAATATTAAAAACTCAATAAAAGATGTACAAAGGATTTGGTTATAGGATACATCAAAAGTAATACTTTGCTTGTCATGTTGGCCAAGCAACAAGTTTGGTGCACCAACATCACCATTTCTAAATTTGGCACCGGGGTCAAATGGGAAAAGTGGCCATAGACACGGGTCTCGACAACACTTCCCTTTCCCGTGGTCTACACCTAAACTAAATGACATACTCTCTACAATAACATACATATCATCCAAATCAAATAGAGAGTAGAGAAAGGTATCACTCAAATCGACTTCTACTAGGGTGCTCTCATGTGTGTACTCACTACTAGTTTCCCAATAATCACTATGAGTACTCTCAACAAAGAAATCACACAAAGTAGAAGAAAGAGTAGCTTCCGCAACTACACATTCCTTACCCTTAAGAGTACTCTCATCTTCCAAGAAGAGATTTCCCTCTTTAGGAGGAATGTTGTCACACCATAGTGGGTTAGCATATAGGCTATAGCTTCCAAGGCAAGCTATACCGTCATTTTCACCACTAGGTTCATTAGAAGTGTTTAAATCATCTTCAAACAAGACATTACACCTAAAGAGAGTGTGATCTACCTCACGGACAGATTTGGAATAAGCAAGTTCCTCGCACTCTAAATGATCAATATCAAGTTTCAAGGATGTTCCAAACACAAGATTACCCCAAGAAGAGATCTCGGGTTCACCCCCACTTTGTTGACCAACATTTTTAAATACTTCACTCACTTGAGTCCTATTAAGCACATCACACACATACTCAAGTGGGGAACAATTTTCACCAACAAGTTGATCAACACCAATTACACAAGACGATGTACTTCCGTTCAACATATAAGCTTCAACACTAGGTGGACATAAATTGATCTTACAAGAAGAGTCAATTTCGTCATCAATAGGATCAACTAGTGTATCCAAACTCTCAATATGTACATCATCAACAAGAGGCAAGGAATCATTAGACTCATAAATAAGTAAGCTACTACTCACACTCAATGGCTTACTAGCCACACAATTGTCATTCACATGCACTAAAGTGTAAGAGTTAGCTATTTTACCTTTAAGATCTTGAGTAGACTCTTCCTTGCCGTGAGGTGAAGGTCCTCCACAAGCTTGGGCAGCAACTTCCTTTTGGCATTGTTCGCCTTCGCTTGCCATGTTGGTACCTACACAAATGTCCTTAGAAATGGAAGGACAACCAATGTTAGCACGGTTTGGTGGTAATCCCCTCACTTCGCTCAACACAACCTCTCCTTTTTCCACTCTCGGATTACCACCTTTCACTCCCTTACTCCTCTCAATCTTTTGTCTCTCATAATAATTTGAATTGGAGTAGGTAGGAACTTCTTTTTGCGGCCCGGGCAGAATGTACGTCTCGAGGCAATTTCCCCATCGGTCTCTTACAATATTAGGCCAATTTTTCACGTTAGGAACTTGATATCGTGCAAACCAATCGGCACCCAAGCTCATATGACCGTAGGTTAAGGAGAAAACATCGCACCACACCTCCTCATGGTAATCAAATTGGGAGAAGACAACTTTTACCCTCTCGGTAACCTTGAACTCGCCCAAGTAGTATGGAACAAGTAAAGGTTCTCGCAATAACCCCAAGTGATCAACCATGGACGGAAAAATGTAGTTTCCATAGTACCTATCATTCAACACCATAAGGCAGCCCGGTATCCCACAAATAGTCACCTTTCCGGAGTGTACACTCCTTCTTGGATCTACATTGTAAGGCATACGAGTACCCCTTAGTTTTGGAGATGCATATCCTCTTCTTCTCATTGGACAACCTCCGCTAGAGCTAGTATAACCATTCACACTATATCGACTTTGATAAGAAGTACTACAAGGGGGAGAATATGGATCTTCATACTCCTCACGTGTACCCTCATCATAGCTCTCATAAGCTTTGCAAACAAAAGGGTTATACCTAACACCAAATCTAGGTTCGGAGTAAGAAGTGTAAGACTCCTCACATGCCCCAACATCATCACAAGATCCATCACTAGGCCCTACATCATCTCCAAAGTTACCATAAGCACTAGGCACTTCATTCACCTCATTTTCTCCCTTAAAACAGTAACTTTCAAATCTGCCCAAGTCTCGAGTATGGCTATTTTCATAGCCTCCGCAATCTCCCTCAACTTCGTAGCCATAAAACCCTTCACTACAATCATAGTCTCCCATGTTGTAGTCACAATAATCCCCGGCTATCGAAGACATGTTCCCCTTATATCACCCTTTAAACCTACAAAATGAACAAACAAGATTAGTAGTAAAGCTCCTCACCAACACTCGTATACACTCACCTTTGTGATTCTCACAATTGGAGCGGCGAATATTGAAAGTTGCTTATACTCCGGTAGTCAATAGGATGTCAATTCTACTTGGCGGCCGGAATAGATTCTTGTTTGATCGACTCAAGACACGAAAATAAAATTCACTTACGAACTTGAAACAAAGAAGTTACTACGAGTTGAAAATGAGAAAAGCACACAAACAACGAAGACACGAAGAAACGGATTCAATAATTAATCTACAACTAAGTAGGTGATTACTAGTTGTTAATTAATTCTAGAATCAAGACATGAAACTAATGAAACAATAAGATGAAACTAAGAATCTAAAATTTTGAGCTCGGAAATATTGCGTGAACAGTAGCAGTGATGACATGGCAGTCACGTATTGGTTTCGGTCCCACACACTTTTGTTGTCCAATTTCAAGTCTTGGTCAATTTTTCAATTTGGACTTTGGTGGAATTTGTTTAAGGAGGGAAATTCAAACAAGTCTTGGAGCCCTTTTCAATTTCAAGTTTTCAAGACTTGACTTTATTGTACTTCTCCTTAAAACATGGATCCGTAAATCATGGAAAAGTGTTGGAAAGTGGTTGAGACTTGATTGATAGGTCTTTGTTGGTTGTAGTGTCTTTCAAGACTAACAAATAGTACACCTTTTTCCTTCAACTTTTTGGATTTAGCTTTCACTTTATCTTCAACAATATATGAAGGTGGTGATGAACATCAATAACAACAACAACAACAACAAGAACTACAACAATAATCTTCAAGAACACCAACAATTTTTCACACGGCCAACTCCAATCCACAATAACAATATCTCCAACACTTGGCCAAGACAACTACAACTTCAACAAAATGGTTTTCAATCCACCAATTAACAACAATATCACGTGGCCAAGCTTATAACAACAACAAGATGAAAACCACAAGGCCAAAACAGTTCACCACAACAAGGTCAACAATCTCACGGCTAAGACCACAAGGATAGCAACAACAATCGACTAAGTCCCCTTTGTGTTGTGTTTTCGATTTTACAAATGGTGAAAGGTGTGATGAACAACAAGAATACAACAACAACCTTTCAAGATCTACAACACCACCACAACACAAGGCCTTCAACTCGGTCAAGGCTAGAACAACAACAACATCCAATCGGCCACACTTGTCCACAACAATAATATTAACAATTCAAGCTCAAGTTTGGATCGACTCAAAGTGTTAGTGAGGAACAAATCTAACACTACAAACACACAAGACAAGTAAAATACTCCTAGACCTAGACTCAAGAACAAATCTCGGCCAAGAACACCACAAGAACACAATTTCGGCCAAGACAACAACAATGGACAGATTGCAATTTTCTGAAATTTTCAGATTTCAACTTTTTTTTTTTTTGTAGTTTTCAAGTCTCAAGCCCAAGATTGATCTTGTTAGAACAAAATCAAAGATGGCTTTGATACCAAATGATACGAGAATTCCAAGGAACACAAGAATTGTCTCAAAACAGTCCACACACACTCCAAAAACAGTCCACTAATCTTAAGGATTTGAGGACCAAGATGGAGACCACTCTCGGATTCACTACAACAACAACAATACGAGATAACAATGGTGTATTTGACACCCAAAACAGCCACAAAACGTGATGAACAAGATGAACAACAATAACACAAGTTTCGGATTCAACAAAGACCCCAAAACAGTCCACGATTTGCAAGAAAAATAAAGATAGATAGTGAGACATAAACTACAATAAGACCCAAGAACCCAAAGATATATTAAATCTAAAGACCCCTAGAACTTACGATAGCAACACCACACTCTTACGGTGACCACCAAGGGAATGAACTCGCCTCAAGATCTACCGTTTCCAAACAAAGATCAATATTGGCTTTTCCAAGCCCTATGCTAAAGATGACTTTTCCAAGTCCTACCACTAAGTGTGTACACTCTCAAAAGAGAGAAGATATTTCTTTCAATTCTTCATTATCAAAAATCTGAAAACTAATGAAAATAAGACTAAGGGGGCCTTTTTATAGTGTATTACAAAGAAGACAAAAGACCACTTTGCCCTTAATGAGAGGGGCGGCCATGGTGTGTAAATACACCATGTGTAATGTCCAAAATACCCTTAATTAGGGTCCAAAACCGTGGGTCCTCAACCTTAAATTCTCCAAGCAATCTTCCACACGCGAGATTGCTTTAAGTAGCACTCAAAACGGGTCCTCCATGCATGTTCTTGTTTTCCCGAGGTGACCAAGTCTTGAGTCTCTATGTGTTGGCCTCCAACAATGTCATCAAAAGATAAGATGGCCATTTGTCCCGTATCAGCCGCCCCTCTCATTAAGGGCAAAGTGGTCTTGTTATCTTCATTTGTAATATATTATAAATAGGCCCCCTTAGTCTTATTTTCAGGAGATTTTGAAGGATGAAGAATTGAAAGACATAACTTCTCTCTTTTGAGAGTGTAACACCCTTAGTTGTAGGACTTGGAAAAGTCATCCTTAGCATAGGGCTTGGAAAAGACAATATTGATCTTTTCTTGGAAACGGTAGATCTTGAGGCGAGTTCATTCCCTTGGTGGTCACCATAAGAGTGTGGTTTTGATTGTTACATTCATTAGGGGTTAGTGTTGAAATACACTTGGTTCTTAATCTTGTAATAATCTTGGTCTCACTATCTATCTTTATTTTTCTTGCAAATCGTGTATGTGTTGTGTAGTGGACTGTTTTGGGGTCTTCGTTGAATCCGAAACTTGTATTATTGTTGTTCATCTTGTTCACCACGTTTTGTAACTGTTTTGGTGTTAAAATATACTCTTGTATCTTGTATTCTTGTTGTTGGTAGCGAATCCGAGTGAGGTCTCCATCTTGGTCCTCGAATCCTTAAGATTAGTGGACTGATTTGGTGTTTGTTTCGTGCTTCTCTTGTCAATCCCGTATCAGATTTCTATTGAGCTTTTGTATCAAGTGTGTTGCTACTTTCTACCTTACATATTCAGTACATAGTTTCGTACTGACGTCCCTCACGGGGGACCTGCATTTCATGCTGCAGGCAGAGGCACTTCAGCTCATACAACTCACTAGTAGGAGCGCAGACTTTTCAGGGACTATTGGTGAGCTCCAGGTTGATTCGGGGCTTTCCGAGTCTGTTCCATATATTTTGGTATTGTACAGTAAGTCAAGAGTAGGGCGGGGGTTTGTCCCGACCCTAACTAAGTTTATGTATCTTTTAGAGGCTTTGTAGACTAATGTAAAGTTATGGTAGTGTCCTGATTTTAGACATGGTGGCCCCATAGGCCAAGTGTTGTACGTATCAGTTTGGGTGTGCATGTGTAGTTATTTTCATCGATACATAATATCATGTTGTCAGAACATTTGGTTGTTACGGTTACATGCATAGGAACTACAAGGTTATGAATTGGTTATCTCGGGCCTTTACGGCTATGGGTGCCTGTCCGCCCCAACAGGATTTGAGGCGTGACATACAAGGTATAGTTGCACCTTCGGATCCAGTCAGTTCGTGGTATCCAGTCAACAGGTGATGAGTCCTTTTGATTCAAGGGCTTGGGTTAGTTATGCAGAGTTTGTAGTGTTGTATTTTCTTTATTCAGTCGTATTGAGTTGGGGTAGTCGGGAGTCATGACCCGGCTACCTACAGTCAGTACTAGTAGAGGCTTCATAGACAGTCAGTAGAAGTTGATGTGTTTTGTTTCAATTTTGGTTGTAAAGGCAGAATTGTAATCCTGTAAAATTCCATTATTGTATCGATCAGATTCAGAAAAGAGTTAATTTCTGCTGATTTGTATGGATTTGTATTTTTATTCAGTTGCATATGAGTTATGCCAGTAGAAGGGTTAGCTTGGGGTCACTTGTGACCCTAAGCACCGTGTGACGTCTCGGGACCCGATTTCGGGGCCTTACAAGACCACTCTCGGATTTGCTATCAACAAGAAGAATACAAGATACAATGGTCTATAAAACACCAAAACAGCTACAATAACTAAGAACCTAAGATACAAGATGACAACAATAAAATGTAAAGATAGGTAGTGTGACATAGATTACTACAATAACTAAGAACCTAAGTGTAGATCCAACACTAAGACCCTTAATACATGTAATAAAAACATTGACACTCTTACGTGGACACAAGAGGGATGTCAATCTCCCCAAGAACCTTCGTTTCCAAGCCTTGAATGCAACACAAGTGAAATCCACACTTGTATCACCCTAGTTTCGGATTGGTGGTCTTCTCTCCTTAGAGAGGAAATGTTTCAAGTGTTATACACTCATCATATTCAGCAAAATCTAAGACTAAAACTGATACGGTTGGGGCAGCCTCCACAGGTACACGGCCTTTCACACGAAGCCAAGCTCGGGAATTACAAGAACTCCAAGCTTTGTTCATGCAAATGGCCGTGTGTGAGTTGGTGATTGAACCAACCAAGGACCTAAACGTTTTTATGTGTGAAGAGAGGTCTTAATGTGTAATAAACTACTCTTCAAGGTTGGCACAAGAAGCAAGGGCGGATGGGTCATTTTACCCCTTTTGTTTGTAGTATAAATAGAACATGTTGGAGAGTTATTCCTTAGTTTTTGAATGCTGATTTTGTAACCTAAAAACACTAAACATTTCGTCTCTCTTCCACTCTTAGAAGCCGTCCCTATTATCTCACAAGTAGAGGGATACTTGTGTTGTCTCTTTGGCTAGAAACAAGGGTTTTGAGGTCGTTGAGTGCCTCTTGGTCCTCGTAAGAACTTGGTGTTTATATTCATTAGACTTAGGGTCCTCTCTTGATGTAGGGTTCTTAGTTTCTTGAATGTTATATGTCAAGTTATCTATCTTTCTTTATCTTGTTGTTGTTGTTGATTTTGTTATCTTAAAGTCTAGTGAAGCCGTGTGGGGCTCTTTTCGATTCACTAGCATTGTTATCTATCTTGTTGTTCTTGTGTTGTTGGACTGAAAAACCGAAACTTAAACTTGTTGTTCTTGTGTTGTTGGACTGAAATCCGAGCCTACTTGAAGCTCTTGGTGTTGTTGGTTTGATTTCGTATCATTTGGTATCAAAGCGAGACCGGTTGTGTTCCAACATAACCCATCTTGGGCTAGTTCACGGCTTAAACAAACAACACCAAAAAGAAATTCTGAAAATCTGTCCATTAAAAGTTGAAACCGAGAATGATGTTGTATGTTTAGATCTAGGTGTTATTTTGCTTGTTTAGTGAGTTTCTAGTGTTGGTTTCTTTCTCACCAACACTAAGGTGTCTAGATCCAAAAGTTGAGCTTGTAAACTTGAACATTGTTGTAGTGACTTGAAGTGGCCGAAAGTTGTGTGTTGTTGATAACCAAAAGAAAAATCGGTGGTTGTGTGTTTATGTGCTAAAGAAGTTGATGAAGTTTGTTGAGGTGTTCATCTTTTGAACTTGTTCATCTTGTTCATCTTGTTGTGTGCTCAAGTTGTAAGACAAGCTATAAAGTTGTTGTGAAAGACTTGCACCCATCACCTTCTAGTCTTGTCAATCACTTTTTCCTAATTCAAGGAGCCTTGTTTTGTGGGATTAGTCAACCAAACCTCACTTTCTTGAGTTTGAAAAGGGTGAAATACTACAAGATTTTATTTTTCCCACCAAAAACACTTTGCAAACTATAACAAGTTGTGTGAATATTAACAAAAAAAAAAAAAAAAGGAGAAGAAGAACGTGTGGAACCATTGCATGCTGCCACGTCACTATAAGCTCAACTTAGGATATTCTTTGGTTGCTAATTGTTGATCCTTGGTTTCCCTTACTTGGTCCTAGAACTAATTAACAAACTAGTGCATTCCTACTAGGTTGTCAACTAGTTCCTTGAACCGTTTGTTCGTGTCAACGATTATTTGAGTACTTTTATTCGTTTGAATGAATTGCTGATTTTTGACTCTAGTCCGGGAAGAATTCTTTGAGTCTTCAAACAAGAATCCATTCCGGATAAGAGCTTACTCATACCTTAAAAATTTCACGGTTACTAGCCAATTATACAACACTTGTGGAACACGAACTTGTGGTGAACTAAAGCGGATAATACCTTGACAATGGAAGGAGCTACGTCTCATAATGTGGATACTAATGCCCTTGATTCTATGAGGGTCACTCTTGAGGCCGTTACCCGGATACTTGAAAGGTTGAATTCGGAATTTGGGGCCGTGAGAGGGGACTTGGCAGCAATAAAGGGGGAAGTGTCGACTATTAGTGGGAGATTAGAACAAGTGGAGAGTCAAAGGAACTCTCGTCCTTCTACTCCTCTACATGTATCTACCAATGGTCATGATAGGACCTCATCCGCAACCATCACCCCCGAAACAGTCCACCAAATGCTAAATGTACCCCAAGCTCCACTAAATACCGCAAGCCAAACTACCTATTTTCCTCCAAACCGAGACCCCACTAGACCACTACATTTCCAAGCCCCTCCAATTCCACAAGAGGGATTTGGACGCCAAGTACCTCCACTAAATCCGCACCCTCCATTCCAAGCTCCATTAACCCAAAGACCGCAAATTCCAAATCCTCCGAATCAAAACGACCAAGGCCGACCAGCCCACTTTGAAGGATACGGTAGAGAGGAGTATGAAGGAGATGGAGCCTTTGATGATGCTTATCTGAGGGAGGAGGAGTTAAGAGGGGGTCGAGGAGAACCTAGGAGATACCGGGGGTATGGAGATAGGGGAATCTGACACCAAGAGAGAGACGTAGGCATCAACACCATCAAGTTGAGCCTACCCATCTTTAAGGGTGAAAGTGACCCCGAGACCTACTTAACTTGGGAATCGGCTTGTGATAAAGTTTTCCAAGTTAATGACATCTCGGAAGAAAAGAAGAGTTGCTACGCTATAGCCCACCTCGAGGGCTATGCTAACACTTGGTGGGAGTATGTTAAATGATTTGGTAATGAATTAGTTGATGGGCAGCCACCACCTTGGTATCGGTTGAGGTATTTGATGAGACAACGATACCTTCCCGAGAGATATCGTCATGAGTTGCTTGCTAGATTATATGTCTTGCGGCAAGGAGGCAAGAGTGTGATGGCCTATTTTGACGAGTTCCAACAACTCATGTTGAAACTTGATCATCGTGGGGAGCAAATCAGTCACGACATCATCCGGTTCAAGTGTGGGTTGAACAAAGAGATCTTCACTCATTTGACCCTTCACCGGTTTGAAACCATTGACGGTATATTCCAAGCGGCCCTTGAGATTGAAAGGGAACTTAAGGAGAGATCATCCTTCAAGGCAAGGGTACAAACTCCCTCGGGTTGGCCCAAAAACAAGGACCAACCCGCCCCTACGAAGCTGCCCGAGTCCAAAACAGTCCCTAAATTCCCTCCGAAACCGGAGGCTCACAAGTATCCCAACCCAAAGGGGTTCCAATGCTTCAAGTGCCAAGGTTGGGGGCATAAGGCCAATGAATGTCCGAACCGGCGCAATGTGATCCTACGAGAAGGGAAAGTGTACTACCTTGGTGAGGAGGTGGTTTCCGAAAGGGGGGAGGATGAGGCCGAGCCTCAAGATGGAGAGGGAGATGAAAATGGGCCGAATGATGATGAAGTAGATGGTAGTGAAGATGTCTATCCACAAGAAGGGGAGTGTGTGGTTCCAAACTTTGTGGTTAGACGTGTCATGATTAGTAAGGCGATAGATGACCCGAGTCAAAGGGAAAATCTATTCCATACTAAGTGTCTTGTAAAGGGGAGTGTGTGCACCTTGGTGATTGATAGTGGTAGTTGTACAAATGTTGCGAGCCATGCTATGGTAAATTTCTTGAAGCTACCAACTACACTACACACTAGTCCTTACAAGCTACAATGGTTGAACGATTGTGGTGAATTAAAGGTCACAAGGCAATGTGTGATTCGGTTTAAGGTGGGAAACTACCACGATGAAGTGCTTTGTGACGTAATCCCAATGCAAGCATGTCACTTGTTGTTAGGTAGACCATGGCAATATGATAGGTCTACTAAACACGATGGGAGGTCCAACCGGTATACGCTTGAGAAGGATGGCCGAAAGGTCACACTTCATCCTCTTTCACCCTCCCAAGTAAATGAGTGACATCAAAAGATGAGAGAGTTGAAGGGAAAGGGGAAGGAATCCGGAAAGGGAGAAAAGGGGGGGGATGCCGTAGGTGAGGAAGTAGGGACATCCGAGGCTGTCCCAACGACAAGGGAGATGGAAAATGTAGTGATGTTGGCTAGGAGGAAAGAACTCTTCGTGGACCATGATGAAAACAAGCCGATGTTACTTTTGACCCATTGTTTTAATACTAACCCCACTAATTCTTCCATTTCCCCTTTGATTTCTTGTGTGTTGCAGGAGTATGAAGATGTATTTCCTCAAGAACTTCCGCAAGGATTGCCCCCACTTCGGGGAATTGAGCACCAAATTGATTTGGTGCCGGGTTCACAACTTCCAAACAAACCGGCCTATAGGAGCAATCCCATGGACACTAAGGAGCTTGAAAGACAAGTTGAAGAGCTTCTCAACAAGGGATACATCAAGGAAAGCATGAGTCCGTGTGTTGTTCCGGTGCTTTTGGTACCGAAGAAGGACGGAACTTGGCGCATGTGCGTCGATTGTAGAGCCATCAACAAAATCACTATAAGGTATCGTCATCCAATCCCTAGACTAGATGATATGTTAGATGAGCTCCACGGATCTTGTTTGTTTTCTAAAGTGGACCTTAGGAGTGGCTATCACCAAATTCGCATGCAACCCGGTGATGAGTGGAAGACCGCATTCAAGACCAAATTCGGTCTATATGAGTGGCTGGTCATGCCCTTCGGCCTTACCAATGCTCCTAGCACCTTTATGAGGCTAATGAAGCCTTATATTGGAAAGTTTGTGGTGGTTTACTTTGATGATGTGTTGGTGTATAGTAAATCTATTGATGATCATGTAATGCATTTGAGATGTGTGTTTGATGTGCTCCGAAAGGAGAAGCTGTATGCCAACATGGAGAAGTGTTCTTTTGGTGTTGATAAGGTTATATTCTTGGGTTTTGTCGTGAGCTCAAGGGGTGTGGAAGTGGATGATTCCAAGATAGACTCTATTCGAAGTTGGCCGACCCCTAAAACTATTGGAGAAATCCAAAGTTTCCACGGGTTGGCAAGCTTTTATAGGAGGTTTGTCAAAGGATTTAGTTCCATAGCATCCCCCTTGACCGAGGTAATTAGAAAGGACGGACCCTTTAAATGGGGTGATGAGCAGGCTAGGGCTTTTGAGGCCTTGAAAGCTACGCTCATCTCGGCGCCTTTATTGCAATTGCCCGATTTTGATAAGATGTTTGAAGTAGAGTGTGATGCTAGTAAGGTTGGCATTGGGGCTGTTTTGATGCAAGAAGGTAAGCCCGTTGCTTATTTCAGTGAAAAGCTCAAAGGGGCAACTCTTAATTACTCAACTTATGATTTGGAGTTGTACGCCCTTGTTAGAGCTTTGGGAAATTGGCAACATTATTTGTGGCCTAAGGAGTTTGTGATACGAACGGATCATGAGTCGTTGAAACACCTTAAGAGCCAAGACAAGTTGAATAGGCGTCATGCTAAGTGGATTGAGTTCATCGAGACTTTCCCTTATGTAATTCATTACAAAAGGGGAAAGGAAAATGTTGTTGCCGATGCCTTGTCTAGGAAGCATGTGCTTGTTGCGACCTTGTCTTCGAAATTGATGGGTTTTGAGAGCTTGCGGTTGTTGTATCCCGAGGATCCTACCTTTGCTCCTATTTTTAGGGAATGTGAAGAGTGGGGAAGGAACCGTTGGCTTAAGGAGAATGACCATTCCTCCTACTCTCGGTTCGATGGGTATTTGTTCAAAGGGAGGAGGTTGTGTGTTCCTTCTAGTTCTTGGAGGGAATTATTTGTGAGGGAGGCCCATGATGGAGGCCTCATGGGGCACTTTGGGGTAGACAAGACCTTCGGAATCTTAGAGGAGAACTTCTATTGGCCCAAAATGCACAAAGACGTCACTAAAATTTGTAGTCAATGCGTGGCCTGCCGGAGTGCGAAATCTCATTTCCTACCTCAAGGATTATACACCCCACTCCCTACTCCCCTTAGACCTTGGTTCGACATTTCGATGGATTTTGTTTTGGGGCTGCCAAGGACTAGAAAGGGCCGAGATAGCATTTTTGTTATTGTTGATAGATTCTCTAAAATGGCTCATTTTATTCCATGTGCTAAAACCGAGGATGCTCGTAGTGTAGCTTCATTATTTGTTGAACATGTTGTAAAGCTTCATGGGGTACCGAGGACTATTGTGAGCGATAGGGACTCCAAGTTCCTAAGTCTCTTTTGGAAGTCCATGTGGGGTAGGCTTGGAACGAAGTTACTTTTCTCCACGTCTTGCCACCCACAAACCGATGGCCAAACGGAGGTAGTAAATAGAACCTTAGGGTCTATGCTACGTTCTATGGTTAAAGGTAAACTGACTTCATGGGAAGATCACCTACCCTTGGTGGAATTTGCATACAACCGGGTAATACATTCGAGCACGGGAATAACTCCCTTTGAATGTGTTTACGGCCTGAATCCCCTTACCCCTTTAGATCTCACTCATTTGTCTAGTGATCTCATGACCAGCTTAGATGGAAATAAAAGAGCCGAGGCAATGAAGAAAATGCATGAGACGGTGCGGATCAGGCTTGAAAAGAAGAACCAAGAGGTTGCAAAAAGGGTAAACAAAGGGAGAAGAAGGCTTGTGCTTGAACCCGGAGATTGGGTGTGGGTGCATCTTCGAAAGGATCGGTTTCCAGCTCAAAGGAAGTCCAAATTTCTGCCAAGGGGTGATGGTCCTTTCCAAGTACTTGAGAGAATCAATGACAACGCCTACAAGATTGACCTTCCACCGGAATATCAAGTGCACAACACTTTCAACGTTGGTGATCTCTCCCTCGTGGATGCGGTTGAAGATGACCAAATGCTGAATTTGAGGTCAAATTCCTCTCAAGATGGAGAGGATGATACGGTTGGGGCAGCCTCCACAGGTACACGGCCTTTCACACGAAGCCAAGCTCGGGAATTACAAGAACTCCAAGCTTTGTTCATGCAAATGGCCGTGTGTGAGTTGGTGATTGAACCAACCAAGGACCTAAACGTTTTTATGTGTGAAGAGAGGTCTTAATGTGTAATAAACTACTCTTCAAGGTTGGCACAAGAAGCAAGGGCGGATGGGTCATTTTACCCCTTTTGTTTGTAGTATAAATAGAACATGTTGGAGAGTTATTCCTTAGTTTTTGAATGCTGATTTTGTAACCTAAAAACACTAAACATTTCGTCTCTCTTCCACTCTTAGAAGCCGTCCCTATTATCTCACAAGTAGAGGGATACTTGTGTTGTCTCTTTGGCTAGAAACAAGGGTTTTGAGGTCGTTGAGTGCCTCTTGGTCCTCGTAAGAACTTGGTGTTTATATTCATTAGACTTAGGGTCCTCTCTTGATGTAGGGTTCTTAGTTTCTTGAATGTTATATGTCAAGTTATCTATCTTTCTTTATCTTGTTGTTGTTGTTGATTTTGTTATCTTAAAGTCTAGTGAAGCCGTGTGGGGCTCTTTTTGATTCACTAGCATTGTTATCTATCTTGTTGTTCTTGTGTTGTTGGACTGAAAAACCGAAACTTAAACTTGTTGTTCTTGTGTTGTTGGACTGAAATCCGAGCCTACTTGAAGCTCTTGGTGTTGTTGGTTTGATTTCGTATCAAAAACCCCTAAGTGGTTCTATATATACTGTATTACAAAATAGAATACAAAATGATCACAATACCCCTCAAGGGTGAGGTGCCCATCAAGTGTAACTTCGGGGATGTTTTTAGTGCATTTAGGCCCTCTTTTACACTTCACTTGTGCACTTTCTTGGATGGATTCAATACATACTTGTTCTCGTCCATCCTCGTGGTCATATTCGTACCACATTCAGTCAGTTATTGCTCATGCATATGAACCCTTACATTCAGCCTTACCTTATTTAGCATACCAGTACATTCCTACGTACCGATGCATACTTTCTTGCGCTATAATGTTTCATATCATAGGTTCGGACGCTCAGGTCCCCAACTGTGCATAGACAGATTTAGATTCAACCAGCAGTGTATGAGTTAGTAGTGAGTCCTCATCTATCAAGGATATGTTTTTATTCAGTATTTCTGTAGTTGGAGTTAGTTGGGGGCTTGTCCTATCAATTCCACTTTCAGACAATTTAGATTAGAGGCTTTCAAATTAGATTTTTAAATAGTATTCAATTTTATGAATTGTAGTTCAAATGTTATATTTTATCAATATTTTAGATTTTAAACCTTATGGCATTTCAGCCTAATTCCACATTTATTTCAGTATTATTATCCAGTGCTCACAACAGATATCATTCAGGGGTTAGCTTTGGGTCCTTTGGGATAGTATACTCCATGTGAAGACTAGAGGTTAGTTTCGGGTCGTTACAATAGTGCAATAGTTTCACAATTTCTTTTTCTGATGAAGAAAGATCCTGCAGTTTTAACAAATCTATGGTCCATATGAGCCTTTAATTTTCCTAAGGCTTTGTGTGATTTGGGTGTTGGTATTAATCTTATGATCATGTTATGTCTTTATTTTATGCTATCGAGTCCTGGGGTATTTAATACCCCTTAATTTAGCTGTGTACCTAGAGCCAGTGTCAGTTACAGAATAGTATCAGTCATGTCCCAATCAGTAGAATCCAGTCAGTTACAGAACTCAAGAAAACTAAAAAACTCAGTATCAATCCAGTCCAGTTTAGTATACTATGTTTAGTGTCTTTTAGTTGGGAGTAGGATTTAGCACCCAGCGAGTGCAGGGATGACGGCTTCCCCGTCAGAGAGGCAGAGTTGTTAGTAGTTGTCCCTGTACTCTAAAACTGCGTAGCCAGCGTAGGATGAGAAGTCACCTCTCAGACTAAGCTTGACTACCTACCAAGGGTCACTCGTTAGATTAGGCTTGGCTCTACCCAAGTGTCACCCGTCAGTTAGGCTTGGCATTCTGGTTTTCCAGTATTAGTACTCGTGGCATAGTATTAGCACCCTTCCTACTGGGGTCATAGGTTGGACCCCTATCATCTTAGATTTAGGGCATGTCAGTTAGATGATTACCTCTCAAAGTTTTAGTTTCAGTCTTCAGTTTAGAACTCAGTTCAGTCTTATACATTTAGGACTGTCAGACATAGTCAATTTGTATCAGGAAATTAGTTATCAGTAGCTTTAGATATCAGTTACTTAGTTATCAGAATTTAGTACTTAGCTTCAAATAAGCTCAGTCATAGTATTTACTTACATGCACAGTAGTGCATACTTAGTATTTACAGCAGTATCAGTTATCCATGTTCTCTCATGTCCAGTTACTTTATATCATTTATGATTATTGCTCATGCATATGAACCCCTACATTCAGCCTTACCTGATCTAGCATACCAGTACATTCCCACGTACTGACTCATACTTTCTTGTTCTATGATGTTTCATATCATAGGTTCGGATGCTCAAGCCCCCAACCACGTATAGACATATTCAGATTCAGCCAGCAGTGTTAGAATTAGTAGTGAGTCCTCATCTACCGAGTAAATGTTTTTATTTAGTATTCCAGTAGTTGGAGTTAATTGGAGGCTTGTCCCATCAACTCCACTTTCAGAAAGTTCAGATTAGAGGCTTTCAAACTAGATTTTTCAAATAGTATTCAGTTTTATGAATTGTATTTCAGATGTTATATTTTATCATTATTTTACATTTTGAACCTTATGGCATTTCCGCCTAATTTTGCATTTATATCAGTATTATTATCTAGTACTCACAGCAGATATCGATCATGGGTTAACTTATGGTCCTTCAGGATCGTTAGCACCGTGTGATGACTAGGGGGTAGTATCGGGTCATTACAATAGTGCAATAGCTTCACAATTTCTTCTTTTGATGAAAAAAGATCCTGCAGTTTTAACAAATCTATAGCCCATAGGAACCTTTAATTTTCCTAAGGCTTTGTGTGATTTGGGTGCTGGTATTAATCTTATACCCATGTCTGTGGATAATTAGGCTTAGGAGTATCCAAACTAATTTCAATATGGCTTCATATGGTAGATCACACAATAAAGAAATCTATGAATGTTTTTATAATGTTCTTATGATGATTGAGTCATTCATCTTTCTGGTGGATTTTTTAATTTAAGAAAGTTAAGTATTTTGAGGTCCCTATGATCTTTAGGCGGATTCCTTGCCACTAGATGAGCATCCATTGACAAAGAAACTAGGCAGTTGAATAATAAAGAAGTGATTTTAATTGTCTGCTAGTAAATTAATAAAGCAAATTAATACATGTGATCTTATTTATTAGTACCGTTGATAAGAATTTTCCACTTGTACCTATCAAGAAGAGATTATGTGTTGAAGTAATAGCAGTTGTGATAATGAATTTTGATGGAGATCATAAAGATTAGTATGATAAGATGGCTAATGCACTCAGCAGTATGGGGTCATAATACACTTATACACTAAAAAGGTTAGCTCTTGACTTAATGAATCATGCAACTCTACCAGCCAAGTCTTCTATAGAGGAGCCTCCATTCTTGTAGCTCAAGGCTCTTTCGTCCAACCTTTGATATACTTTCCTTGGATCTAATAATGCCTTTTTGATTATATTAGCAACAAATCTTTTTCAATGTCTAGTGGAAGCTCTATAATTTTTATTGAAATTTTTTATAAAGGCCATTGGTTATTCCATTACTAACATCATTGGTATTCTTCCTATTATATGCACTTACAAGATCCAACTTGAACCTGATTGTAATCCTAGTATAGAGCATTAATGTAGGTTTAATCCATACATACAAAAGGTCAAACAAGAACATCATCAAGTGGTTAGATACAAATATGTTTACGTTATTGAAGACCATAAATAGGAAAGCCAATCCAATATATGCTGAAAAAGGAAAAAAGAATGAGCTTATTCTGATGAGGCCAATCATAGACTGGTAAATATACATGGACTATAGGAATTTGAATATATAGACTGAAAAAGATCACTTTCCTATGTTGTTCATAAATCATATGCTAGACTGTCCTGATGTAGGAGGATGGTCTTATTTTCTTACTGACTATTTACGATTCAATTATATTTTGATTACTCCTAAAGACAAGAGAACACCACTTTTACTTGTCTATTTGGGACATTTGCATTCAAGCAGATGCCTTTTAGATTGTGCAATGCATCGATGACCTTTTAGAATTGGATAATGTTGATATTCTCAAACAAGGTTGAGGACACTATTAAGGTATTCATGGATGATTTTTCAATGGTAGGTGACTCCGTTAATGATTGTTTGGCCCATTTTAGTAGTGTATTGAAGAGGTGTGAGGATGTAATTTGGTGCTTAAATGGAGAAAATGTTATTTTACAATTAATAAATATGTATTGCTTAGTCACAAGTTTTTTAAAAGAGGGATCAAGATTGGCATGGAGAAGATTGAGATGATTGAAAAATTGCCACAATAAATGTCAATAAAGGGTATTTTGGGGCATCTTGGATTTTATCATAGATTCATCAAGAATTTCTCTAACAATTCACATTCTTTGTGTGGGTTGTTTTAGAAAGAGGTGAAGTTCACGTTTCACATTGTGAGTCTAAAGATATTATAGTTTAATAAGTAGAAGTTGATATGGACTTCTATCATTCTTTCACCCAATTGGTCAATGGATTTATACTTTATATGTGATGCTACCCGAAGTGGTGCTAGGTGAAGTCCTAGGCTAAAGGTGTGGTTATATTATTCTGATGATCTATTACACTAGTAAATCACTTAATGTAGCTTAAAATACTAATATTGTGATGGAGAAAGACTTTCTTGCTTTGATTTTTTTGAGAAGTTTAGAGCCTTCTTTTTGGCACTAAAGTTATGGTTCACATTAACCACACAACTCATATGCACCTAATGACAAGGAAATATGCAAATTCTAGATTTACTGGTTGGATAATTCTATTGCAAAAATTTGACTTTGAGGTCAAGGATTGGAAAGGGATCAAAAATTAAGTGGCTGACCACTTGTCCAAACTTGAGGAAGAGACAATGTTGAAACTGAATGATGAGATTAATATTGATTACCTTTTTACAAATGAGCAAGTGTTAGCTACATCATATGATATGATTCCATGGTTTTCATATTTTTCTAATTATTCAGTAAATAATATGATTCCTTCAGACTATATTTCCACGTACTTAAGAAGTTTTTCTTGGATGAGCCATACGTGTTACATATTTATGCTAATGGTATAATTCGTAGAAGAGTACTAGAGAATTATACGATGATCATATTAGGGGCATGTCACTCATCTCTTATAGGGGTCATCATAGTGGCATTCGAGTAGCCCATATAATTTTGCAATATGGTTACTATTGGCAACCCATCCATCAATATGATTATTATTACATGAGGGCATGTGACAAGTTCCAAAGTTAGGGGGAATATAAAGAAAGCATGAACTTTCTCTCTCCCCCATTCTATTTATTGAGTCTTTTTATGTTTGGGGTACTGACTTTATGGATCTATTTATGAGTTAAAATAGGATAAAATACATACCTGTAGTTATGACTATGTGTCCAGGTTTGTGGATGGTGTTGTGCTTTACAATAATGATAGAAAAAAGTCTCAAAATATTTTGGAAGAAAATCATCTATTCTAGGTTTGGTACTCGAGGACAATCATTAATGATAGAGGCTCTCATTTTGTAATCGGTTGTTTCAAGCCCTACGTAAGAAGTATGGTGTGAAAAATTTTGTGGCAACACCTTATAATCCATAATCTAGTGGTCAAGTTAAGGTTTCCAACCAAGAGATAAATACAATCCCTATAAACACTGTAGATAAAATAGAAAAGAATGGTCTAGGATGTTTGATGATGCTTTATGGGCATACCAAACTACTTTCAAGACCACTATATGCATGTCTCCCATAATCCTGTATATGGAAAATAATATCATCTGTCGGTTGAACATGAGCACAAAGTTATGCGGGCACTTATGAAGCTAAATATGAATTGAATAGATGCCTCTAACATAAAGATTGATTAATTTAATGATCTGGATAAGTTTTTACTTAGATCTTATGAGAGTTCATCTCTTTAAAAAGAAAGGATAAAGATATACCCGGACTGGAAAATTTAGAAGCTAGAGATTAACCCATGTGACTTGATCTTGTTGTTTAACCTATGACTTTGCTTGTTCCTTGCAAGTTGAAATGAAAGTGGATGGGGCCATTTTTGGTGGCAAGTATGTTCCCATATGGTTCCATTGAACTTGAAAATCGTGTAGGTAAAAGGTTCAAGATAAATAGTTAGGGTATAAAGGCATACTTGGAATTGATGATGAAATAATGCTAGCTTATGTTTTGGCCCTTTGTGAAGTCTCAGCAACCAAAGGACCTGAGTAATGCAGCGGTGTTAAATCAATCATTTTTTGGGAGGCAACCCATGGAGTGTAATGCTGAAATCTGAGTATTCAAGATGCCCATGTCGTACCACGACGTTAAATTAACCGTTACTTGGGTGTCATCCCAAGGCTTTTATATTTTGTTTTGGATTTTATTTCTAGAATTGGTATGGCATTTGTTGAAGTATGCAAGAATTGAATGAACAAGAAATTAACAAAGTATGGGCCATGATCTCTTGTTATGGTACATAGATTAAAAGAACGACTAGTTTTTCTAATTGTGGTAGCTTTAACAAAAATACATAAAGTTAAGAGTTGCATTATGATCGATATTCACATAGCGTACTATCAAAGAATGGGATGTTGAATTGATCATACTAATTAAATGAAATAGCACCCTTTAGTAGCAAGGATCAACAAACTTCAGCACGAACCATACAAACTAACAATAGATCGTACCATAGTTCGTGGAAACTAGGACAAAACTGCTAAAAAAATGTCTTATTATGAGCCATAGTACGAAGTGTGGTTTTAAACTGTCGTTCATGCTATGTTTTCTATATACTATGTAAGTTTCCTCATTTCATTCCTATGTAGCAACTTTTCAAGGCATATAGTTACTTCCTATGGGTCGTAGTCAAGGGTCGTGGTCACGAAAGTCAAGATTCTTAAAAATAGGCTGGACCTGACCCGTTCAAACCAAATAGACCCAAATCATTAATTTAATCACCAAATTATTTCCTTTTTAAATCCCAATTGATTTGTAACTCCCTCATTCACCTTAAATCCTAATTTCCTTAATTCTCTCCACTAAGAACTCCCTCATTCTCACTTTCAAACTTCAACTCCTCTATAAAACTTATCTCATTTATCAAAAGTAAAAAATACCATCTCAAATCACTCTAAATCTGTAATTTTGCCATTGTGTTTCAATTAGTTTTTCACTATTTCACGGTTAATTTCTCGAGTTTCACAAGACGCTTGAGCGAGCGTCTCTTTATCTTTCTTGATCTTGATCAATAATCCACAATAAACTAACAACATAGCCAACTATGTGAAAGCTCAAATCATTGGTACCATTCACTCGTAGCTTATTTTTTATCACTGGATTTGTTGTTGGTATCTCCGCCTTCTCTAAGAAAAAAATAATCAATTTACAAGGTTTAGGTAAGTTCCTTCTTGTAGTCCATCTTTCTTAGCTCTTTTTTTGTATATCTATCTATAACTAGTGTAGATTTGGTTTCTTGTAGGATCTACACATTTAGCTTAGAAGTCTTGTGCTAGAAATTTGAAGCAAAACCTCAAGTGAAAATCAACTTCTTTTTCATGGATCTAAATTTTAATGGGTCGAATCCTACCCAGAATTAATACCACCAGCAAAACTTAGTCCTTTCAAAGTTATTAATTTCTGATGTGAGGTTGATTATGTGTTTCAATGAACATCTCCATGAAGAAATTTTGTTCTCGTATATTCAAATCCAACCGCAGACACTAAACTAGCTTCTTTTTGTTAGATCTAAATTCCAGTGGGTTAAAACATAAAAAAGGTTAATACCATCACCGAGTGTTAAATCCTTACAAGGTAGCTAACTTTTGTTTAAGGTTTAATAGATGTTTGGTAGCATGTAGTGACCTTTTAGGTCATTTCCTTGATTTATATGAATCTCCAGCATTTTGAGCCTTCCCACAGCGGCTACAGGTCATTTATGATTTGTCAAAACTATTGTTTTGATTATTGGATAGTTTATTTGGGTTTTTGGCTCATTTCCCTATTTTGGAGCTTTCATTATTATATAATTGGCATTAGACCAAAACTCCTATTCATGAGCTTTAAAACATTGATTTTAGTCTAGGAAGACCCTTGGTTTGGGTTTTGAGGCTTCTGGACTGATTTTGGAATATTGGGTGGATTATATGAAAAAAGAATTATAGGCGTGGGTCTGACATTTATTCAAAACAATCTTAGATAAAAGTTTGATGGTTCTATTGATTCATAAATTTTGAATTTGGTATGGTAGCGTAGTTCATTTGTGACCAGAGGGTTCCAATGAATCTTGAGTACCCGGTCAATATCCATTTTGGACTTAGCAAAAATTTAGTGCCTGATATCTGGTTAAACTACTTTAACAATCAAAGAGCCACTTTAGCATAATTTGCTTTAGTGAACCTGAGCCATTTTAACAACCTTGTCCATTTGTCTAACATTACCTTTAGAGGTCAAAGACCTCTTAATCGGACATTGCTTTAGCGGTCGTGATACAAAATCAAACCAACAACACCAAGAACTACAAGTAGGTTCGGATTTCAGTCCAACAACACAAGAACAACAAGATGAACAACAATGCTAGTGAATCGAAAAGAGCCCCACACGGCTTCACTAGACTTGAAGATAACAAAATCAACAACAACAACAAGATAAGGAAAGATAGATAACTTGACATATAACATTCAAGAAACTAAGAACCCTAACATCAAGAGAGGACCCTAAGTCTAATGAATATAAACACCAAGTTCTTACGAGGACCAAGAGGCACTCAACGACCTCAAAACCCTTGTTTCTAGCCAAAGAGACAACACAAGTATCCCTCTACTTGTGAGATAGTAGTGGCGGCTTCCAAGAGTGGAAGAGAGAGAGAAAAGTTTAGTGTTTTAGGTTTACAAAAATCAGCATTCAAAAACTAAGGAATAGCTCTCTAATATGTTCTATTTATACTACAAACAAAAAGGATAAAATGACCCATCCGCCCTTGCTTCTTGTGCCAACCTTGAAGAGTAGTTTATTACACATTAAGACCTCTCTTCACACATAAAAACGTTTAGGTCCTTGGTTGGTTCAATCACCAACTCACACACGGCCATTTGCATGAACAAAGCTTGGAGTTTTTGTAATTCCCGAGCTTGGCTTCGTGTGAAAGGCCGTGTACCTGTAGAGGCTGCCCCAACCGTATCATCCTCTCCATCTTGAGAGGAATTTGACCTCAAATTCAGCATTTGGTCATCTTCAAACGCATCCACGAGGGAGAGATCACCAACGTTGAAAGTGTTGTGCACTTGATATTCCGGTGGAAGGTCAATCTTGTAGGCGTTGTCATTGATTCTCTCAAGTACTTGGAAAGGGCCATCACCCCTTGGCAGCAACTTGGACTTCCTTTGAGCTGGAAACCGATCCTTTCGAAGATGCACCCACACCCAATCTCCGGGTTCAAGCACAAGCCTTCTTCTCCCTTTGTTTACCCTTTTTGCAACCTCTTGGTTCTTCTTTTCAAGCTTGATCCTTACCGTCTCATGCATTTTCTTCATTGCCTCGGCTCTTTTATTTCCATCTAAGCTGGTCATGAGATCACTAGACAAAGGAGTGAGATCTAAAGGGGTAAGGGGATTCAGGCCGTAAACACATTCAAAGGGAGTCATTCCCGTGCTCGAATGTATTACCCGGTTGTATGCAAATTCCACCAAGGGTAGGTGATCTTCCCATGAAGTCAGCTTACCTTTAACCATAGAACGTAGCATAGACCCTAAGGTTCTATTTACTACCTCCGTTTGGCCATCGGTCTGTGGGTGGCAAGACGTGGAGAAAAGTAACTTCGTTCCAAGCCTACCCCACATGGACTTCCAAAAGAGACTTAGGAACTTGGAGTCCCTATCGCTCACAATAGTCCTCGGTACCCCGTGAAGCTTTACAACATGTTCAACAAATAATGAAGCTACACTACGAGCATCCTCGGTTTTAGCACATGGAATAAAATGAGCCATTTTAGAGAATCTATCAACAATAACAAAAATGCTATCTCGGCCCTTTCTAGTCCTTGGCAGCCCCAAAACAAAATCCATCGAAATGTCTAACCAAGGTCTAAGGGGAGTAGGGAGTGGGGTGTATAACCCTTGAGGTAGGAGACGAGCTTTCGCACTCCGGCAGGCCACGCATTGACTACAAATTTTAGTGACGTCTTTGCGCATTTTGGGCCAATAGAAGTTCTCCTCTAAGATTCCGAGGGTCTTGTCTACCCCAAAGTGCCCCATGAGGCCTCCGTCATGGGCCTCCCTCACAAATAATTCCCTCCAAGAACTAGAAGGAACACACAACCTCCTCCCTTTGAAAAAATACCCATCGAACCGAGAGTAGGAGGAATGGTCATTCTCTTTAAGCCAACGGTCCCTTCCCCACTCTTCGCATTCCCTAAAAATAGGAGCAAAGGTAGGATCCTCGGGATACAACAACCGCAAGCTCTCAAAACCCATCAATTTCGAAGACAAGGTAGCAACAAGCACATGCTTCCTAGACAAGGCATCGGCAACAACATTTTCCTTTCCCCTTTTGTAATGAATTACATAAGGGAAAGTCTCGATGAACTCAATCCACTTAGCATGACGCCTATTCAACTTGTCTTGGCTCTTAAGGTGTTTCAACGACTCATGATCAGTTCGTATCACAAACTCCTTAGGCCACAAATAATGTTGCCAATTTCCCAAGGCTCTAACAAGGGCGTACAACTCCAAATCATAAGTTGAGTAATTAAGAGTTGCCCCTTTGAGCTTTTCACTGAAATAGGCAACGGGCTTACCTTCTTGCATCAAAACAGCCCCGATGCCAACCTTACTAGCATCACACTCTACTTCAAACATCTTATCAAAATCGGGCAATTGCAATAAAGGCGCCGAGATGAGCGTAGCTTTCAAGGCCTCAAAAGCCCTAGCCTGCTCATCACCCCATTTAAAGGGTCCGTCCTTTCTAATTACCTCGGTCAAGGGGGCTTCTATGGAACTAAATCCTTTGACAAACCTCCTATAAAAGCTTGCCAACCCGTGGAAACTTCGGATTTCTCCAATAGTTTTAGGGGTCGGCCAACTTCGAATAGAGTCTATCTTGGAATCGTCCACTTCCACACCCCTTGAGCTCACGACAAAACCCAAGAATATAATCTTATCAACACCAAAAGAACACTTCTCCATGTTGGCATACAGCTTTTCCTTTCGGAGCACATCAAACACACATCTCAAATGCATTACATGATCATCAATAGATTTACTATATACCAACACATCATCAAAGTAAACCACCACAAACTTTCCAATATAAGGCTTCATTACATGATTCATTAGCCTCATAAAGGTGCTAGGAGCATTGGTAAGGCCGAAGGGCATGACCAGCCACTCATAGAGACCGAATTTGGTCTTGAATGCGGTCTTCCACTCATCACCGGGTTTTCATGCGAATTTGGTGATAGCCACTCCTAAGATCCACTTTAGAAAACAAACAAGATCCGTGGAGCTCATCTAACATATCATCTAGTCTAGGGATTGGATGACGATACCTTATAGTGATTTTGTTGATGGCTCTACAATCGACGCACATGCGCCAAGTTCCGTCCTTCTTCGGTACCAAAAGCACCGGAACAGCACACGGACTCATGCTTTCCTTGATGTATCCCTTGTTGAGAAGCTCCTCAACTTGCCTTTCAAGCTCCTTAGTGTCCATGGGATTGCTCCTATAGGCCGGTTTGTTTGGAAGTTGTGAACCCGGCACCAAATCAATTTGGTGCTCAATTCCCCGAAGTGGGGGCAAACCTTGCGGAAGTTCTTGTGGAAATACATCTTCATACTCCTGCAACACACAAGAAATCAAAGGGGAAATGGAAGAATTAGTGGGGTTAGTATTAAAACAATGGGCCACAAGTAACATCGGCTTGTTTTCATCATGGTCCACGAAGAGTTCTTTCCTCCTAGCCAACATCACTACATTTTCCATCTCCCTTGTCGTTGGGACAGCCTCGGATGTCCCTACTTTCTCACCTACGGCATCCCCCCCCTTTTCTCCCTTTCCGGATTCCCCCCCCCCCTTTCCCTTCAACTCCCTCATCTTTTGATGCCACTCATTTACTTGGGAGGGTGAGAGAGGATGAAGTGTGACCTTTCGGCCATCCTTCTCAAGCGTATACCGGTTGGACCTCCCATCGTGTTTAGTAGACCTATCATATTGCCATGGTCTACCTAACAACAAATAACATGCTTGCATTGGGATCACGTCACAAAGTACCTCATCGTGGTAGTTTCCCACCTTAAACCGAATCACACATTGTCTCGTGACCCTTAATTCACCACAATCATTCAACCATTGTAGCTTGTAAGGACTAGTGTGTGGTGTAGTTGGTAGCTTCAAGAAATTTACCATAGCATGGCTCGCAACATTTGTACAACTACCACTATCAATCACCAAGGTGCACACATTCTCCTTTACAAGACACTTAGTATGGAATAGATTTTCCCTTTGACTCGGGTCATCTATCGCCTTACTAATCATGACACGTCTAACCACAAAGTTTGGAACCACACACTCCCCCTCTTGTGGATAGACATCTTCACTACCATCTACATCATCATCATTCGGCCCATTTTCAGCTCCCTCTCCATCTTGAGGCTCGGCCTCATCCTCCCCCCTTTCGGAAACCACCTCCTCACCAAGGTAGTACACCTTTCCTTCTCGTAGGATCACATTGCGCCAGTTCGGACATTCGTTGGACTTATGCCCCCAACCTTGGCACTTGAAGCATTAGAACCCCTTTGGGTTGGGATATTTGTGAGCCTCCGGTTTCGGAGGGAATTTAGGGACGGTTTTGGACTCGGGCAGCTTCGTAGGGGCGGGTTGGTCCTTGTTTTTGGTCCAACCCGAGGGGGTTTGTACCCTTGCCTTGAAGGATGATCTCTCCTTAAGTTCCCTTTCAATCTCAAGGGCCGCTTGGAATATACCGTCAATGGTTTCAAACCGGTGAAGGGTCAAATGAGTGGAGATCTGTTTGTTCAACCCACACTTGAACCGGATGATGTCGTGACTGATTTATTCCCCACGATGATCAAGTTTCAACATGAGTTGTTGGAACTCGTCAAAATAGGCCATCACACTCTTGCCTCCTTGCCGCAAGCCATATAATCTAGCAAGCAACTCATGACGATATCTCTCGGGAAGGTATCGTTGCCTCATCAAGTACCTCAACCGATACCAAGGTGGTGGCTGCCCATCGACTAATTCATTACCAAACCGTTTAACATACTCCCACCAAGTGTTAGCATAGCCCTCAAGGTGAGCTATAGCGTAGCAACTCTTCTTTTCGTCCGAGATGTCATTAACTTGGAAAACTTTGTCACAAGCCGATTCCCAAGTTAAGTAGGCCTCGGGATCACTTTCACCCTTAAAGATGGGTAGGCTCAACTTGATGGTGTTGATGCCTACGTCTCTCTCTTGGTGTCGGTTTCCCCTATCTCCATACCCCCGGTATCTCCTAGGTTCTCCTCGACCCCCTCTTAACTCCTCCTCCCTCATATAAGCATCATCAAAGGCTCCATCTCCTTCATACTCCTCTCTACCATATCCTTCAAAGTGGGCTGGTCGGCCTTGGCCATTTTGATTCGGAGGATTTGGAATTTGTGGTCTTTGGTTTAATGGAGCTTGGAATGGAGGGTTCGGATTTAGTGGAGGTACTTGGCGTCCAAATCCCTCTTGTAGAATTGGAGGGGCTTGGAAATGTAGTGGTCTAGTGGAGTCTCGGTTTGGAGGAAAATAGGTAGTTTGGCTTACGGTAGTTAGTGGAGCTTGGGGTGCATTTAGCATTTGGTGGACTGTTTCGGGGGTGATGGTTGCGGAGGAGGTCCTATCATGACCATTGGTAGATACATGTAGAGGAGTAGAAGGACGAGAGTTCCTTTGACTCTCCACTTGTTCTAATCTCCCACTAATAGTCGACACTTCCCCCTTTATTGCTGCCAAGTCCCCTCTCACGGCCCCAAATTCCGAATTCAACCTTTCAAGTGTCCGGGTAACGGCCTCAAGAGTGACCCTCATAGAATCAAGAGCATTAGTATCCACATTATGAGACGTAGTTCCTTCCATTGTCAAGGTATTATCCGCTTTAGTTCACCACAAGTTCGTGTTCCACAAGTGTTGTATAATTGGCTAGTAACCGTGAGATTTGTAAGGTATGAGTAAACTCTTATCCGGAATGGATTCTTGTTTGAAGACTCAAAGAATTCTTGCCGGACTAGAGTCAAAAATCAGAAACTCATTCAAACGAATAAAAGCACTCAAATAAACGTTGACACGAACAAACGGTTCAAGGAACTAGTTGACAACCTAGTAGGAATGTACTAGTTTGTTAATTAGTTCTAGGGCCAAGTAAGGGAAACCAAGGATCAACAATTAGCAACCAAAGAATATCCTAAGTTGAGCTTATAGTGACGTGGCAGCATGCAATGGTTCCACACATTTTTTTTTTCTTCTCTCTTTTTTTTTTGTTAATATTCACACACTTGTTATAGTTTGCAAAGTGTTTTTGGTGGGAAAAATAAAATCTTGTAGTGTTTCACCCTTTTCAAACTCAAAAAGGGATGTTTGGTAGACTAATCCCACAAAACAAGGCTCCTTGAATTAGGGAAAAGTGATTGACAAGACTAAAAGGTGAGGGGTGCAAATCTTTCACAACAACTTTATAATTTGTCTTACAACTTGAGCACACAACAAGATGAACAAGATGAACAATTTCAAAAGATGAACACCTCAACAATCTTCTTCAACTTCTTTAGCACATAAACACAACATCCACCGATTTTATTTCTTTTTTTGGTCACCAACAACATACAACTTTCGGCCACTTCAAGTCACTACACAATGTTCAAGTTTTTCAAGCTCAACTTTTGGATCTAGACACCTTAGTGTTGGTGAGAAAGAAACCAACACTAGAAACTCACTAAACAAGCAAAATAACACTTAGATCTAGACATGCATCATCATTCTCGATTTCAACTTTTAATGGACAGATTTCAGAATTTCCTTTTGGTGTTGTTTGTTCAAGCCGTGAACTAGCCCAAGATGGGTTATGTTGGAACACAACCGGTCTTGCTTTGATACCAAATGATACAAAATCAAACCAACAACACCAAGAACTACAAGTAGGTTCGGATTTCAGTCCAACAACACAAGAACAACAAGTTTAATTTTCAGTTTTTCAGCTCAACAACACAAGAACAACAAGATGAACAACAATGCTAGTGAATCGAAAAGAGCCCCACACGGCTTCACTAGACTTGAAGATAACAAAATCAACAACAACAACAAGATAAGGAAAGATAGATAACTTGACATATAACATTCAAGAAACTAAGAACCCTAACATCAAGAGAGGACCCTAAGTCTAATGAATATAAACACCAAGTTCTTACGAGGACCAAGAGGCACTCAACGACCTCAAAACCCTTGTTTCTAGCCAAAGAGACAACACAAGTATCCCTCTACTTGTGAGATAGTAGTGGCGGCTTCCAAGAGTGGAAGAGAGAGAGAAAAGTTTAGTGTTTTAGGTTTACAAAAATCAGCATTCAAAAACTAAGGAATAGCTCTCTAATATGTTCTATTTATACTACAAACAAAAAGGATAAAATGACCCATCCGCCCTTGCTTCTTGTGCCAACCTTGAAGAGTAGTTTATTACACATTAAGACCTCTCTTCACACATAAAAACGTTTAGGTCCTTGGTTGGTTCAATCACCAACTCACACACGGCCATTTGCATGAACAAAGCTTGGAGTTTTTGTAATTCCCGAGCTTGGCTTCGTGTGAAAGGCCGTGTACCTGTGGAGGCTGCCCCAACCGTATCAGGTCGGGATACCACTTTAGCGATGCTCGCATCCCTCGTGCATGATCGATTTAGCAGATTAGGGCCACTTAAGCAGTAGCTGCTTAAGCAGACAAGTGGTTGCTTTAGCGGCACATAGGGACTTCTTCACCCAAATTTCCCATTCATTTTCTTTACCAGTTTCATCCATTTGAGAGCTTGAAGCGAGGAAAAGTTTGGGGAATTATCCATTGAAGCTAAGGTAAGCTAGCCAAACACGTTATTTTCCATTATTTTCCCCATCAAATTCCATCCCATTTCATTGTAAATTCTTAGAAAAATAGGTCTTTAAATGCTTAGACCTTAGGGGCTGATTTGGGCCCAGATTTATACACCTTTTGTTCTCAACTTTTGAGCACATGTTCCTTTTTCTTCGAGGAACCTTGTGACGGATTCAATTTTAGAATCCATTTGTGGGCCTCATGGGCCTATTCTTGACCCAAATTCTGACCCGACCTTTTATATAGAATTATGGGTCTTTCTTTACTCCTAATGAAGTATAGTTTACTATTTGATAGTGTGGAAGTATTTTGAGATCGTGGAGAAAGGACGAGCAATTTATGGATAATTCAAGGATTTTGGTTAATCATTAAAGTAGGCTTTGATATAATATTCTATGTAAGATGATGTGTTGTGTAGATTAGGTTTGATAGGACATGTTTATTATTAGAATAACATGACTTAGCCTAATTTAGGAGTTTAGGAATAGAAGGGTGAACCGACCGTTAAGATGAAATTCTTATTATAGCAATTGAAGCCTATCACCCTAGATTATAAGCATGTTAGCCATGGTTGATGCCAAGTATCCCTTAGTATAAGGTTTACTATTTGAATAAGTGGATTGGATCATAATTTTGTGGATTATAGTATTATCATTGTGCTAGTTATATACTATTGAGCCCAAGGTCATGGTAACGATGCCAGTTGGACACTAGGTGTGTATTACATCCTTGTAACGAGTGTGGCTTTAGTCTATAGAGGCTTGGTCTCTCATAATTGTATTATTGGAATATGGGTGATGGAATTCATAGATTTAGGTACACTCATGCTCACTTAGCTGTATGATTCCAACTAAAGTTGGGATTTTACTATTTTTTTACTAAACAGGGATTTATTCCTACTTTCCACTTTTAAATAGATTCTATAATAATGGGAATCGTACTACCATAATGGATGATTTATAAGATTTTAGATCTAAAAAAGGTTGTTTTGGAAATAAGATCAAGACTGATTCTGGTTTGTGATTTATCCACTCTTTTACCATTCATATTTACTTCTGTCAAGAGAGATTCCAACCCTTTCTGCACTTTTATGATGATTTAGTCCTGGAGTTGATCCTGAGCATTGGATTTATTGATTTACATTCTTTTAGTCATAGTTTGAGTTAGTGTATTTAATATGTATATATACATCTCTCTAATACTAGACAGAGTAGATTGATGATGATGATGATTGAAAATTCCAGATCGAGACCAGATAAGTGGATATAGATATTCATGAATACCTTAGAGGCCTCTTTGTTTATAAGTCATCATGATAGAGAAGAGAGGTCCTTGTAGGTCCTAACTTTGTGATTTATTACGCTGGAGGAAGTGTATATACTTGGTATGTTATGGAACTTGGATAGATTATGGTATTATGGATTTACTTTGCATTCATTCATTCATAATCATTACCTATCACCTAGAGATATAATTTGGTGATCATATCCATCGATTTTATAAGGGGTTGCATAGGTATAGGCCATAATTGTTGTTTTCTGAGTGTTGATTGAACCTTTTGGGTTTATGGGGCCTCGGTTAGGTATTATTTGTTCGGACTATCCAGTTACTTTATTGTTATTATTATGGTTAGATCGTGGTAGGTTTATTATGCACTGGTATTCAGGTTGGAGGTATGATCCTGATCCCTTTCCTTTTTATGGAAATTTACATTATGGATAGTGTATTTTTGGTTACACATTTTGACTATAGGCTAAGATCATACTAGCATTAGTTTCCCTACTAGGTTAGGATTTCCTTGAGAAGTTAGGTTGGCTACCTTAGGTTGTTACCCCGAGTTAGTAATGTGTACCTATATGTATATGAGTATCTAGCTATGATACTATCGTATATCTCTCCCTTTCTTTTTGTTTATTCATATTGTATATGTATTCCTTGGCCTTGTATACTACTATATATCGTTCTTCTACTATTTACTTATATACTAGGCAATGATATATGGTATAGTACTTTAGTTCTTGAATATGGATAGAATAGCATAGTTCATCCTTATTGCCTCTCTAGCTTTATTATGTTAGCTTCCAAAATAGTTTCCTTGTAATGACCCTCTATGTTCTTTTCTAATTTTACACACATTTTTGCCATTTGGATATTTCCTATAGCTGCCCCAAGTCATTTGTGACTTGCTGGAGCTGACAGTTCAGTTATCGAGTAGTTTATTTTTTCTACAACCAATTCTCTATTTTGAATCTTTACTGGTAATTATTGTCTATCGAGTGTAAACTTTAGTTTATCGACCTCATAAGCTAATTTTAATAGTTCCATCAATTTTGGAATGTTGATTTTAGGCTAGGTGAACCTTTGGTTCAAGTCCCAAGGCTTTTGGACTCCTTTCAGGCAATTGGTCAAAAATTGATAAAAGAGGTCGTTGGGTGTGGGGCTCATATTTTTTCAAAATGACCCAGGATAGAAATTTCAATTTTGACATTGAGTCTGAAATGTCAAATTTAATGGGTTAGCATACTCATTTGCATTTCTGAGATTCAAAATGAATCTGAAGGGTCGATAGAAACTTGGAATTTTTTCCAATTTTAGCTGGTGCAACTCAGCTAGTGCATCCACTAAAGTAGACTTTTGGTCTGTTTAGAAGAGCCACTTAAGAGGACAGATGGTTTCTATAGCAACCAAATCCCCCAACCAAGTCTCTTAAGCAGAGATCTGCCCACTAAAGCGGACACTTCTTAAGCGGAAGCCTGTTCGTCTTAGCTAAAGGCTAGGCCCATCCTGATACGGTTAGGACAGCCACACGGCCTTTCACACGAAGCCAAGCTCGGGAATTACAAAAACTCCAAGCTTTGTTCATGCAAATGGCCGTGTGTGAGTTGGTGATTGAACCAACCAAGGACTTAAACGTTTTTATGTGTGAAGAGGGGACCTAATGTGTAATAAACTACTCTCCAAGGTTGGCACAAGAAGCAAGGGCGGATGAGTCATTTTACCCCTTTCCTTTTGTAGTATAAATAGAAGATGTGAGAGAGTTATTAGATAGTTTTTGAAATCTGATTTTTGTAACCTAAAATATCACAACATTTCCTCTCTCTTCCACTCTTGGAGCCGCCTCCAACATCTCACAAGTAGAGGAATACTTGTGTTGTATCTTTGGCTAGAAACAAGGGTTTTGAGGTCTTTGAGTGCCTCTTGGTCCTTGTAAGAACTTGGTGTTTACATTCACTAGACTTAGGGTCCTCTCTTGAGGTTAGGGTTCTTAGTATCTTGAATGTTATATGTCAAGTTATCTATCTTTTCTTTATCTTGTTGTTGTTGTTGTTGTTAATTTTGTTATCTTTAAAGACTAGTGAAGCCGTGTGGGGCTACTTTCGATTCACTAGCATTCTTGTTCATCTTGTTGCTCTCTTGTTGTGTGCTGAAAACTGAAAATTGAACTTGTTATTCTTGTGTTGTTGGACTGAATTCCGAACCTACTTGTAGCTCTTGGTGTTGTTGGTTTGATCTTGTATCATTTGGAATCAAAGCAAGACCGGTTGTGTTCCAACATAACCCATCTTGGGCTAGTTCACGGTCTAAACAAGCAATACCAAAGGGAAGTTCTGAAAAATCTGTCCATTAAAAGTTGAAAACCGAGAATGATGTTGCATGTCTAGATCTAGGTGTTATTTTGCTTGTTTAGTGAGTTTCTAGTGTTGGTTTCTTTCTCACCAACACTAAGGTGTCTAGATCCGAAAGTTGAGCTTGAAAACTTGAACATTGAGTAGTGACTTGAAGTGGCCGAAGGTTGTATGTTGTTGATGAGCAAAAGAAAAATCGGTGGTTATGTGTTATGTGCTAAAGAAGTTGATGAAGTTTGTTGAGGTGTTCATCTTTTGAACTTGTTCATCTTGTTCATCTTGTTGTGTGCTCAAGTTGTAAGACAAGTTATAAAGTTGTTGTGAAAGACTTGCACCCCTCACCCTCTAGTCTTGTCAATCACTTTTCCCTAATTCAAGGAGCCTTGTTTTGTGGGATTGGTCAACCAAACACCACTTTCTTGAGTTTGAAAAGGTTGAAAGACTACAAGATTTTATTTTTCCCACCAAAACATTTTGCAAACTATAACAAGTTGTGTGAATATTAACACAAAACAAAACAAAAAAAAAAAAGATAAGAGGAACGGGTGGAACCATTGCATGCTGCCACGTCACTATAAGCTCAACTTAGGATATTCTTTGGTTGCAAATTGTTGATCCTTGGTTTCCCTTAATTGGTCCTAGAACTAATTAACAAACTAGTACATTCCTACTAGGTTGTCAACTAGTTCCTTGAACCGTTTGTTCGTGTCAACGATTATTTGAGTGCTTTTATTCGTTTGAATGAGTTGCTGATTTTTGATTCTAGTCCGGCAAGAATTCTTTGAGTCTTCAAACAAGAATCCATTCCAGATAAGAGCTCACTCATACCTTGAAAATTTCACGGTTACTAGCCAATTATACAACACTTGTGGAACACGAACTTGTGGTGAACTAAAGCGGATAATATCTTGACAATGGAAGGAGCTACGTCTCATAATGCGGATACTAATGCCCTTGATTCTATGAGGGTCACTCTTGAGGCCGTTACCCGGACACTTGAAAGGTTGAATTCTGAATTTGGGGCCGTGAGAGGGGACTTGGCAGCCATAAAGGGGGAAGTGTCGACTATTAGTGGGAGATTAGAACAAGTGGAGAGTCAAAGGAACTCTCGTCCTTCTACTCCTCTACACGTATCTACCAATGGTCATGATAGGACCTCCTCCGCAACCATCACCCCCGAAACAGTCCACCAAATGCTAAATGCACCCCAAGCTCCACTAAATACCGCAAGTCAAACTACCTATTTTCCTCCAAACCGAGACTCCACTAGACCACTACATTTCCAAGCCCCTCCAATTCCACAAGAGGGATTTGGACGACAAGTACCTCCACTAAATCCGAACCTTCCATTCCAAGCTCCATTAACCCAAAGACCGCAAATTCCAAATCCTCCGACTCAAAACGGCCAAGGCCGACCAGCCCACTTTGAAGGATACGGTAGAGGGGAGTATGAAGGAGATAGAGTCTTTGATGATGCTTATATGAGGGAGGAGGAGTTAAGAGGGGGTCGAGGAGAACCTAGGAGATACCGGGGGTATGGAGATAGGGGAAACCGACACCAAGAGAGAGACGTAGGCATCAACACCATCAAGTTGAGCCTACCCATCTTTAAGGGTGAAAGTGATCCCGAGGCCTACTTAACTTGGGAATCGGCTTGTGACAAAGTTTTCCAAGTTAATGACATCTCGGACGAAAAGAAGAGTTGCTACGCTATAGCTCACCTCGAGGGCTATGCTAACACTTGGTGGGAGTATGTTAAACGATTTGGTAATGAATTAGTCGATGGGCAGCCACCACCTTGGTTTCGGTTGAGGTATTTGATGAGACAACGATACCTTCCCGAGAGATATCGTCATGAGTTGCTTGCTAGGTTATATGGCTTGCGGCAAGGGGGCAAGAGTGTGATGGCCTATTTTGACGAGTTCCAACAACTCATGTTGAAACTTGATCATCGTGGGGAGCAAATCAGTCATGACATCATCCGGTTCAAGTGTGGGTTGAACAAAGAGATCTCCACTCATTTGACCCTTCATCGGTTTGAAACCATCGACGGTATATTCCAAGCGGCCCTAGAGATTGAAAGGGAACTTAAGGAGAGATCATCCTTCAAGGCAAGGGTACAAGCTCCCTCGGGTTGGCCCAAAAACAAGGACCAACCCGCCCCTACGAAGCTGCCCGAGTCCAAAACAGTCCACTACGAGTCCAAAACAGTCCCTAAATTCCCTCCGAAACCGGAGGCTCACAAATATCCCAACCCAAAGGGATTCCAATGCTTCAAGTGCCAAGGTTGGGGGCATAAGGCCAATGAATGTCCGAACCGGCGCAATGTGATCCTACGAGAAGGGAAAGTGTACTACCTTGGTGAGGAGGTGGTTTCCGAAAGGGGGGAGGATGAGGCCGAGCCTCAAGATGGAGAGGAAGCTGAAAATGGGCCGAATGATGATGAATTAGATGGTAGTGAAGATGCCTATCCACAAGAAGGGGAGTGTGTGGTTCCTAACTTTGTGGTTAGACGTGTCATGATTAGTAAGGCGATAGATGACCCGAGTCAAAGGGAAAATCTATTCCATACTAAGTGTCTTGTAAAGGGGAGTGTGTGCACCTTGGTGATTGATAGTGGTAGTTGTACGAATGTTGCGAGCCAAGCTATGGTAAATTTCTTGAAGCTGCCAACTACACCACACACTAGTCCTTACAAGCTACAATGGTTGAACGATTGTGGTGAATTAAGGGTCGCAAGGCAATGTGTGATTCGGTTTAAGGTAGGAAACTACCACGATGAAGTGCTTTGTGACGTGATCCCAATGCAAGCATGTCACTTGTTGTTAGGTAGACCATGGCAATATGATAGGTCTACTAAACACGATGGGAGGTCCAACCGGTATACGCTTGAGAAGGATGGCCGAAAGGTCACACTTCACCCTCTTTCACCCTTCCAAGTACATGAGTGGCATCAAAAGATGAGAGAGTTAAAAGGAAAAGGAAAGGAAACCGGGAAAGGAGAAAAGGGGGGGGGATGCCGTAGGTGAGGAAGTAGGGCCATCCGAATCTGTCCCAACAACAAAGAAGATGGAAAACGTAGTGATGTTGGCTAGGAGGAAAGAACTCTTCGTGGACCATGATGAAAACAAGCCGATGTTACTGTTGGCCCATTGTTTTAATACTAACCCCACTAATTCTTCCATTTCCCCTTTGATTTCTTGTGCGTTGCAGGAGTATGAAGATGTATTTCCTCAAGAACTTCCGCAAGGATTGCCCCCACTTCGGGGAATTGAGCACCAAATTGATTTGGTGCCGGGTTCACAACTTCCAAACAAACCGGCCTATAGGAGCAATCCCATGGACACTAAGGAGCTTGAGAGGCAAGTTGAGGAGCTTCTCAACAAGGGATACATCAAGGAAAGCATGAGTCCGTGTGCTGTTCCGGTGCTTTTGGTACCAAAGAAGGACGGAACTTGGCGCATGTGCGTCGATTGTAGAGCCATCAACAAAATCACTATAAGGTATCGTCATCCAATTCCTAGACTAGATGATATGTTAGATGAGCTCCACGGATCTTGTTTGTTTTCTAAAGTGGACCTTAGGAGCGGCTATCACCAAATTCGCATGCAACCCGGTGATGAGTGGAAGACCGCATTCAAGACCAAATTCGGTCTATATGAGTGGCTGGTCATGCCCTTCGGCCTTACCAATGCTCCTAGCACATTTATGAGGCTAATGAATCATGTAATGAAGCCTTATATTGGAAAGTTTGTGGTGGTTTACTTTGATGATGTGTTGGTGTATAGTAAATCTATTAATGATCATGTAATGCATTTGAGATGTGTGTTTGATGTGCTCCGAAAGGAGAAGCTGTATGCCAACATGGAGAAGTGTTCTTTTGGTGTTGATAAAGTTATATTCTTGGGTTTTGTCGTGAGCTCACGGGGTGTGGAAGTGGACGATTCCAAGATAGACTCTATCCGAAGTTGGCCGACCCCTAAAACTATTGGAGAAATCCGAAGTTTCCACGGGTTGGCAAGCTTTTATAGGAGGTTTGTCAAAGGATTTAGTTCCATAGCAGCCCCCTTGACCGAGGTAATTAGAAAGGACGGACCCTTTAAATGGGGTGATGAGCAAGCTAGGGCTTTTGAGGCCTTGAAAGCTACGCTCATCTCGGCGCCTTTATTGCAATTGCCCGATTTTGATAAGATGTTTGAAATAGAGTGTGATGCTAGTAAGGTTGGTATCGGGGCTGTTTTGATGCAAGAAGGTAAGCCCGTTGCTTATTTCAGTGAAAAGCTCAAAGGGGCAACTCTTAATTACTCAACTTATGATTTGGAGTTGTACGCCCTTGTTAGAGCTTTGGGAAATTGGCAACATTATTTGTGGCCTAAGGAGTTTGTGATACGAACGGATCATGAGTCGTTGAAACACCTTAAGAGCCAAGACAAGTTGAATAGGCGTCATGCTAAGTGGATTGAGTTCATCGAGACTTTCCCTTATGTAATTCATTACAAAAGGGGAAAGGAAAATGTTGTTGCCGATGCCTTGTCTAGGAAGCATGTGCTTGTTGCTACCTTGTCTTCGAAATTTGATACGGTTAGGACAGCCACACGGCCTTTCACACGAAGCCAAGCTCGGGAATTACAAAAACTCCAAGCTTTGTTCATGCAAATGGCCGTGTGTGAGTTGGTGATTGAACCAACCAAGGACTTAAACGTTTTTATGTGTGAAGAGGGGACCTAATGTGTAATAAACTACTCTCCAAGGTTGGCACAAGAAGCAAGGGCGGATGAGTCATTTTACCCCTTTCCTTTTGTAGTATAAATAGAAGATGTGAGAGAGTTATTAGGGAGTTTTTGAAATCTGATTTTTGTAAGCTAAAATATCACAACATTTCCTCTCTCTTCCACTCTTGGAGCCGCCTCCCACATCTCACAAGTAGAGGAATACTTGTGTTGTATCTTTGGCTAGAAACAAGGGTTTTGAGGTCTTTGAGTGCCTCTTGGTCCTTGTAAGAACTTGGTGTTTACATTCACTAGACTTAGGGTCCTCTCTTGATGTTAGGGTTCTTAGTATCTTGAATGTTATATGTCAAGTTATCTATCTTTTCTTTATCTTGTTGTTGTTGTTGTTGTTAATTTTGTTATCTTTAAAGACTAGTGAAGCCGTGTGGGGCTACTTTCGTTTCACTAGCATTCTTGTTCATCTTGTTGCTCTCTTGTTGTGTGCTGAAAACTGAAAATTGAACTTGTTATTCTTGTGTTGTTGGACTGAAATCCGAACCTACTTGTAGCTCTTGGTGTTGTTGGTTTGATCTTGTATCATTTGGTATCAAAGCAAGACCGGTTGTGTTCCAACATAACCCATCTTGGGCTAGTTCACGGTCTAAACAAGCAATACCAAAGGGAAGTTCTGAAAAATCTGTCCATTAAAAGTTGAAAACTGAGAATGATGTTGCATGTCTAGATCTAGGTGTTATTTTGCTTGTTTAGTGAGTTTCTAGTGTTGGTTTCTTTCTCACCAACACTAAGGTGTCTAGATCCGAAAGTTGAGCTTGAAAACTTGAACATTGAGTAGTGACTTGAAGTGGCCGAAGGTTGTATGTTGTTGATGAGCAAAAGAAAAATCGGTGGTTATGTGTTATGTGCTAAAGAAGTTGATGAAGTTTGTTGAGGTGTTCATCTTTTGAACTTGTTCATCTTGTTGTGTGCTCAAGTTGTAAGACAAGTTATAAAGTTGTTGTGAAAGACTTGCACCCCTCACCCTCTAGTCTTGTCAATCACTTTTCCCTAATTCAAGGAGCCTTGTTTTGTGGGATTGGTCAACCAAACACCACTTTCTTGAGTTTGAAAAGGTTGAAAGACTACAAGATTTTATTTTTTCCCACCAAAACATTTTGCAAACTATAACAAGTTGTGTGAATATTAACACAAAACAAAAACAAAAAAAAAAAGATAAGAGGAACGGGTGGAACCATTGCATGCTGCCACGTCACTATAAGCTCAACTTAGGATATTCTTTGGTTGCAAATTGTTGATCCTTGGTTTCCCTTAATTGGTCCTAGAACTAATTAACAAACTAGTACATTCCTACTAGGTTGTCAACTAGTTCCTTGAACCGTTTGTTCGTGTCAACGATTATTTGAGTGCTTTTATTCGTTTGAATGAGTTGCTGATTTTTGATTCTAGTCCGGCAAGAATTCTTTGAGTCTTCAAACAAGAATCCATTCCGGATAAGAGCTCACTCATACCTTGAAAATTTCACGGTTACTAGCCAATTATACAACACTTGTGGAACACGAACTTGTGGTGAACTAAAGCGGATAATATCTTGACAATGGAAGGAGCTACGTCTCATAATGCGGATACTAATGCCCTTGATTCTATGAGGGTCACTCTTGAGGCCGTTACCCGGACACTTGAAAGGTTGAATTCTGAATTTGGGGCCGTGAGAGGGGACTTGGCAGCCATAAAGGGGGAAGTGTCGACTATTAGTGGGAGATTAGAACAAGTGGAGAGTCAAAGGAACTCTCGTCCTTCTACTCCTCTACACGTATCTACCAATGGTCATGATAGGACCTCCTCCGCAACCATCACCCCCGAAACAGTCCACCAAATGCTAAATGCACCCCAAGCTCCACTAAATACCGCAAGTCAAACTACCTATTTTCCTCCAAACCGAGACTGCACTAGACCACTACATTTCCAAGCCCCTCCAATTCCACAAGAGGGATTTGGACGACAAGTACCTCCACTAAATCCGAACCTTCCATTCCAAGCTCCATTAACCCAAAGACCGCAAATTCCAAATCCTCCGACTCAAAACGGCCAAGGCCGACCAGCCCACTTTGAAGGATACGGTAGAGGGGAGTATGAAGGAGATGGAGTCTTTGATGATGCCTATATGAGGGAGGAGGAGTTAAGAGGGGGTCGAGGAGAACCTAGGAGATACCGGGGGTATGGAGATAGGGGAAACCGACACCAAGAGAGAGACGTAGGCATCAACACCATCAAGTTGAGCCTACCCATCTTTAAGGGTGAAAGTGATCCCGAGGCCTACTTAACTTGGGAATCGGCTTGTGACAAAGTTTTCCAAGTTAATGACATCTCGGACGAAAAGAAGAGTTGCTACGCTATAGCTCACCTCGAGGGCTATGCTAACACTTGGTGGGAGTATGTTAAACGATTTGGTAATGAATTAGTCGATGGGCAGCCACCACCTTGGTTTCGGTTGAGGTATTTGATGAGACAACGATACCTTCCCGAGAGATATCGTCATGAGTTGCTTGCTAGGTTATATGGCTTGCGGCAAGGGGGCAAGAGTGTGATGGCCTATTTTGACGAGTTCCAACAACTCATGTTGAAACTTGATCATCGTGGGGAGCAAATCAGTCATGACATCATCCGGTTCAAGTGTGGGTTGAACAAAGAGATCTCCACTCATTTGACCCTTCATCGGTTTGAAACCATCGACGGTATATTCCAAGCGGCCCTAGAGATTGAAAGGGAACTTAAGGAGAGATCATCCTTCAAGGCAAGGGTACAAGCTCCCTCGGGTTGGCCCAAAAACAAGGACCAACCCGCCCCTACGAAGCTGCCCGAGTCCAAAACAGTCCACTACGAGTCCAAAACAGTCCCTAAATTCCCTCCGAAACCGGAGGCTCACAAATATCCCAACCCAAAGGGATTCCAATGCTTCAAGTGCCAAGGTTGGGGGCATAAGGCCAATGAATGTCCGAACCGGCGCAATGTGATCCTACGAGAAGGGAAAGTGTACTACCTTGGTGAGGAGGTGGTTTCCGAAAGGGGGGAGGATGAGGCCGAGCCTCAAGATGGAGAGGAAGCTGAAAATGGGCCGAATGATGATGAATTAGATGGTAGTGAAGATGCCTATCCACAAGAAGGGGAGTGTGTGGTTCCTAACTTTGTGGTTAGACGTGTCATGATTAGTAAGGCGATAGATGACCCGAGTCAAAGGGAAAATCTATTCCATACTAAGTGTCTTGTAAAGGGGAGTGTGTGCACCTTGGTGATTGATAGTGGTAGTTGTACGAATGTTGCGAGCCAAGCTATGGTAAATTTCTTGAAGCTGCCAACTACACCACACACTAGTCCTTACAAGCTACAATGGTTGAACGATTGTGGTGAATTAAGGGTCGCAAGGCAATGTATGATTCGGTTTAAGGTAGGAAACTACCACGATGAAGTGCTTTGTGACGTGATCCCAATGCAAGCATGTCACTTGTTGTTAGGTAGACCATGGCAATATGATAGGTCCACTAAACACGATGGGAGGTCCAACCGGTATACGCTTGAGAAGGATGGCCGAAAGGTCACACTTCACCCTCTTTCACCCTCCCAAGTACATGAGTGGCATCAAAAGATGAGAGAGTTAAAAGGAAAAGGAAAGGAAACCGGGAAAGGAGAAAAGGGGGGGGATGCCGTAGGTGAGGAAGTAGGGCCATCCGAATCTGTCCCAACAACAAAGGAGATGGAAAACGTAGTGATGTTGGCTAGGAGGAAAGAACTCTTCGTGGACCATGATGAAAACAAGCCGATGTTACTGTTGGCCCATTGTTTTAATACTAACCCCACTAATTCTTCCATTTCCCCTTTGATTTCTTGTGCGTTGCAGGAGTATGAAGATGTATTTCCTCAAGAACTTCCGCAAGGATTGCCCCCACTTCGGGGAATTGAGCACCAAATTGATTTGGTGCTGGGTTCACAACTTCCAAACAAACCGGCCTATAGGAGCAATCCCATGGACACTAAGGAGCTTGAGAGGCAAGTTGAGGAGCTTCTCAACAAGGGATACATCAAGGAAAGCATGAGTCCGTGTGCTGTTCCGGTGCTTTTGGTACCAAAGAAGGACGGAACTTGGCGCATGTGCGTCGATTGTAGAGCCATCAACAAAATCACTATAAGGTATCGTCATCCAATTCCTAGACTAGATGATATGTTAGATGAGCTCCACGGATCTTGTTTGTTTTCTAAAGTGGACCTTAGGAGCGGCTATCACCAAATTCGCATGCAACCCGGTGATGAGTGGAAGACCGCATTCAAGACCAAATTCGGTCTATATGAGTGGCTGGTCATGCCCTTCGGCCTTACCAATGCTCCTAGCACATTTATGAGGCTAATGAATCATGTAATGAAGCCTTATATTGGAAAGTTTGTGGTGGTTTACTTTGATGATGTGTTGGTGTATAGTAAATCTATTAATGATCATGTAATGCATTTGAGATGTGTGTTTGATGTGCTCCGAAAGGAGAAGCTGTATGCCAACATGGAGAAGTGTTCTTTTGGTGTTGATAAAGTTATATTCTTGGGTTTTGTCGTGAGCTCACGGGGTGTGGAAGTGGACGATTCCAAGATAGACTCTATCCGAAGTTGGCCGACCCCTAAAACTATTGGAGAAATCCGAAGTTTCCACGGGTTGGCAAGCTTTTATAGGAGGTTTGTCAAAGGATTTAGTTCCATAGCAGCCCCCTTGACCGAGGTAATTAGAAAGGACGGACCCTTTAAATGGGGTGATGAGCAAGCTAGGGCTTTTGAGGCCTTGAAAGCTACGCTCATCTCGGCGCCTTTATTGCAATTGCCCAATTTTGATAAGATGTTTGAAATAGAGTGTGATGCTAGTAAGGTTGGTATCGGGGCTGTTTTGATGCAAGAAGGTAAGCCCGTTGCTTATTTCAGTGAAAAGCTCAAAGGGGCAACTCTTAATTACTCAACTTATGATTTGGAGTTGTACGCCCTTGTTAGAGCTTTGGGAAATTGGCAACATTATTTGTGGCCTAAGGAGTTTGTGATACGAACGGATCATGAGTCGTTGAAACACCTTAAGAGCCAAGACAAGTTGAATAGGCGTCATGCTAAGTGGATTGAGTTCATCGAGACTTTCCCTTATGTAATTCATTACAAAAGGGGAAAGGAAAATGTTGTTGCCGATGCCTTGTCTAGGAAGCATGTGCTTGTTGCTACCTTGTCTTCGAAATTGATGGGTTTTGAGAGCTTGCGGTTGTTGTATCCCGAGGATCCTACCTTTGCTCCTATTTTTAGGGAATGCGAAGAGTGGGGAAGGGACCGTTGGCTCAAGGAGAATAACCATTCCTCCTACTCTCGGTTCGATGGGTATTTGTTCAAAGGGAGGAGGTTGTGTGTTCCTTCTAGTTCTTGGAGGGAATTATTTGTGAGGGAGGCCCATGACGGAGGCCTCATGGGTCACTTTGGGGTAGACAAGACCCTCGGAATCTTAGAGGAGAACTTCTATTGGCCCAAAATGCGCAAAGACGTCACTAAAATTTGTAGTCAATGCGTGGCCTGCCGGAGTGCGAAATCTCGTCTCTTACCCCAAGGATTATACACCCCACTCCCTACTCCCCTTAGGCCTTGGTTGGACATCTCGATGGATTTTGTTTTGGGGCTGCCAAGGACTAGAAAGGGCCGAGATAGCATTTTTGTTATTGTTGATAGATTCTCTAAAATGGCTCATTTTATTCCATGTACTAAAACCGAGGATGCTAGTAGTGTAGCTTCATTATTTGTTGAACATGTTGTCAAGCTTCACGGGGTACCGAGGACTATTGTGAGCGATAGGGACTCCAAGTTCCTAAGTCTCTTTTGGAAGTCCATGTGGGGTAGGCTTGGAACGAAGTTACTTTTCTCCACGTCTTGCCACCCACAAACCGATGGCCAAACGGAGGTAGTAAATAGAACCTTAGGGTCTATGCTACGTTCTATGGTTAAAGGTAAACTGACTTCATGGGAAGATCACCTACCCTTAGTGGAATTTGCCTACAACCGGGTAATACATTCGAGCACGGGAATGACTCCCTTTGAATGTGTTTACGGCCTGAATCCCCTTACCCCTTTAGATCTCACTCCTTTGTCTAGTGATCTCATGACCAGCTTAGATGGAAACAAAAGAGCCGAGGCAATGAAGAAAATGCATGAGACGGTGCGGATCAAGCTTGAAAAGAAGAATCAAGAGATTGCCAAAAGGGCAAACAAAGGGAGAAGAAGGCTTGTGCTTGAACCCGGAGATTGGGTGTGGGTGCATCTTCGAAAAGACCGGTTTCCAGCTCATAGGAAGTCCAAATTGCTGCCAAGGGGTGATGGTCCTTTCCAAGTACTTGAGAGGATCAATGACAACGCCTACAAGATTGACCTCCCACCGGAATATCAAGTGCACAACACTTTCAACGTTGGTGATCTCTCCCTCGTGGATGCGGTTGAAGATGACCAAATGCTGAATTTGAGGCCAAATTCCTCTCAAGATGGAGAGGATGATACGGTTAGGACAGCCACACGGCCTTTCACACGAAGCCAAGCTCGGGAATTACAAAAACTCCAAGCTTTGTTCATGCAAATGGCCGTGTGTGAGTTGGTGATTGAACCAACCAAGGACTTAAACGTTTTTATGTGTGAAGAGGGGACCTAATGTGTAATAAACTACTCTCCAAGGTTGGCACAAGAAGCAAGGGCGGATGAGTCATTTTACCCCTTTCCTTTTGTAGTATAAATAGAAGATGTGAGAGAGTTATTAGGGAGTTTTTGAAATCTGATTTTTGTAACCTAAAATATCACAACATTTCCTCTCTCTTCCACTCTTGGAGCCGCCTCCCACATCTCACAAGTAGAGGAATACTTGTGTTGTATCTTTGGCTAGAAACAAGGGTTTTGAGGTCTTTGAGTGCCTCTTGGTCCTTGTAAGAACTTGGTGTTTACATTCACTAGACTTAGGGTCCTCTCTTGATGTTAGGGTTCTTAGTATCTTGAATGTTATATGTCAAGTTATCTATCTTTTCTTTATCTTGTTGTTGTTGTTGTTGTTAATTTTGTTATCTTTAAAGACTAGTGAAGCCGTGTGGGGCTACTTTCGATTCACTAGCATTCTTGTTCATCTTGTTGCTCTCTTGTTGTGTGCTGAAAACTGAAAATTGAACTTGTTATTCTTGTGTTGTTGGACTGAAATCCGAACCTACTTGTAGCTCTTGGTGTTGTTGGTTTGATCTTGTATCAAAATTGATGGGTTTTGAGAGCTTGCGGTTGTTGTATCCCGAGGATCCTACCTTTGCTCCTATTTTTAGGGAATGCGAAGAGTGGGGAAGGGACCGTTGGCTCAAGGAGAATAACCATTCCTCCTACTCTCGGTTCGATGGGTATTTGTTCAAAGGGAGGAGGTTGTGTGTTCCTTCTAGTTCTTGGAGGGAATTATTTGTGAGGGAGGCCCATGACGGAGGCCTCATGGGTCACTTTGGGGTAGACAAGACCCTCGGAATCTTAGAGGAGAACTTCTATTGGCCCAAAATGCGCAAAGACGTCACTAAAATTTGTAGTCAATGCGTGGCCTGCCGGAGTGCGAAATCTCGTCTCTTACCCCAAGGATTATACACCCCACTCCCTACTCCCCTTAGGCCTTGGTTGGACATCTCGATGGATTTTGTTTTGGGGCTGCCAAGGACTAGAAAGGGCCGAGATAGCATTTTTGTTATTGTTGATAGATTCTCTAAAATGGCTCATTTTATTCCATGTACTAAAACCGAGGATGCTAGTAGTGTAGCTTCATTATTTGTTGAACATGTTGTCAAGCTTCACGGGGTACCGAGGACTATTGTGAGCGATAGGGACTCCAAGTTCCTAAGTCTCTTTTGGAAGTCCATGTGGGGTAGGCTTGGAACGAAGTTACTTTTCTCCACGTCTTGCCACCCACAAACCGATGGCCAAACGGAGGTAGTAAATAGAACCTTAGGGTCTATGCTACGTTCTATGGTTAAAGGTAAACTGACTTCATGGGAAGATCACCTACCCTTAGTGGAATTTGCCTACAACCGGGTAATACATTCGAGCACGGGAATGACTCCCTTTGAATGTGTTTACGGCCTGAATCCCCTTACCCCTTTAGATCTCACTCCTTTGTCTAGTGATCTCATGACCAGCTTAGATGGAAACAAAAGAGCCGAGGCAATGAAGAAAATGCATGAGACGGTGCGGATCAAGCTTGAAAAGAAGAATCAAGAGATTGCCAAAAGGGCAAACAAAGGGAGAAGAAGGCTTGTGCTTGAACCCGGAGATTGGGTGTGGGTGCATCTTCGAAAAGACCGGTTTCCAGCTCATAGGAAGTCCAAATTGCTGCCAAGGGGTGATGGTCCTTTCCAAGTACTTGAGAGGATCAATGACAACGCCTACAAGATTGACCTCCCACCGGAATATCAAGTGCACAACACTTTCAACGTTGGTGATCTCTCCCTCGTGGATGCGGTTGAAGATGACCAAATGCTGAATTTGAGGCCAAATTCCTCTCAAGATGGAGAGGATGATACGGTTAGGACAGCCACACGGCCTTTCACACGAAGCCAAGCTCGGGAATTACAAAAACTCCAAGCTTTGTTCATGCAAATGGCCGTGTGTGAGTTGGTGATTGAACCAACCAAGGACTTAAACGTTTTTATGTGTGAAGAGGGGACCTAATGTGTAATAAACTACTCTCCAAGGTTGGCACAAGAAGCAAGGGCGGATGAGTCATTTTACCCCTTTCCTTTTGTAGTATAAATAGAAGATGTGAGAGAGTTATTAGATAGTTTTTGAAATCTGATTTTTGTAACCTAAAATATCACAACATTTCCTCTCTCTTCCACTCTTGGAGCCGCCTCCAACATCTCACAAGTAGAGGAATACTTGTGTTGTATCTTTGGCTAGAAACAAGGGTTTTGAGGTCTTTGAGTGCCTCTTGGTCCTTGTAAGAACTTGGTGTTTACATTCACTAGACTTAGGGTCCTCTCTTGAGGTTAGGGTTCTTAGTATCTTGAATGTTATATGTCAAGTTATCTATCTTTTCTTTATCTTGTTGTTGTTGTTGTTGTTAATTTTGTTATCTTTAAAGACTAGTGAAGCCGTGTGGGGCTACTTTCGATTCACTAGCATTCTTGTTCATCTTGTTGCTCTCTTGTTGTGTGCTGAAAACTGAAAATTGAACTTGTTATTCTTGTGTTGTTGGACTGAATTCCGAACCTACTTGTTGCTCTTGGTGTTGTTGGTTTGATCTTGTATCACATCCAGTTACCACTTTAGTGGTACTATGCCATTTAGTAGTGACTGCTTAAGCGGTCAAGTGGCTACTTAAGTGGTCAAGTGGCCGCCTAAGTGGTCAAGTGGCCGCCTAAGCGGCACATAAAGGGCATTAAATTCCTCCCTTGCCCAATTTTCTCCCTATTTTTCACAAGTCTCAAGAGGCAAAAGCCCTAGAGAGTGTGAAAATTGGGAGAGTGATCATTGGGTGATCCTGGGGTGTTTGTGAGCTCAGAATCACCATTTCCTCAGCAAAATCCTTGTAAGTTTTTTCCTAATTCATAGTTTAATTCTTCAATTTAGATCCAAATCCCTAGATTCGTGTAGGGTTGATTTTAGTATCATTTGAGCTCAAAATTTACCTATTATTAATGGTAAATTATCATTGAGCATAGAGGGACGTGTTGATAATTTTGAAAATATGACTCTGCTAGCGGTCCTTACATGGGATTTTTACTTGATTTTGGATCTAAAGTAAAATAAATCAATATGGGCACCATTATTCTCATATTAATTCATATATTACTATTTGATAGAATGGGTTCATGCGAAAGTTTCTCGAAAGAGGAAATTGCTAGTTTAGAGGATTCTATCGGGCTTTCTTCGGCGTCCAGGAAGTATAGGTTTACCCTTCTCTTAGATTGGGATTAATTATAATCTTTATATAATATTATGCTAGTTTTGGGTAAGGAAAGGTCTTGGGGGAATATTTAGTGAGATTTGGATTATTTAGCCAATTAAGGGATGTAATTAGGTGTAATCATCTTAACAATCCATCTTTAGGAAAATCCACTATCTCAGGTTGCAATGAGTCTTATTTAGTTTGTAGTAAGATTTGACACCTTTGTCTAGGTCGAGGTAAATTTTTCTTAGAATGGATTATCGGGGTTAGAAGTAGGCCCATCTAAGGACAAGATTTGCTATTATTTCTTTATAGACTCAAAAGGTCTAGCACATTATTTGAATTACATTCTTGAGCCCAGGTAGGTTTGAGACATTTGATGGATTATTCTGTAAATATGTTTGGAAGATGATAATACCGATTCAAGTTTGGCAATTTATTATATTAAGACTGATTCAATTTTGGCATCATTGATAATATTACTTTTGGTTCAAGTCTAGTATTCATAATATTAGTTTTGGTTTAAGTCTGACATATGATCTACTAATTCTGATTCAAGTTCGACGTTGAGAGGTTATTTTTTACGATTATGAAATCGATTTGAGTTTGGTGTTTACGTTATGAGAGTTCCATGGTTACAATTTTAAAATATGGCTGGTTGGTATACTCATTATTATTACTTTATCTTTATTTCATCCATCGAGCTATTGGGGCCTACATTAGGTTATATAATTTATTTGGATCTTTTGGGCTTATAAGGGCCCAACTAAGTTAGCGATAGTTGTGTTCTATTTTTTGTTATCTATTTTGGTTGTTTACTTTAAGTATTTGGAGCTTTATTCTAGGTTTTCCCTTTTCCCTTGACTTAGCTTACTTATCTTGCATTTTATTATACTTATATTATGATTTAGCTCTGTCAGCCGATGATGCCTACTGAGTATCCATGGCGTTGGTACTCATACTACACTTATGTACTCTTTTTAATGCTAATCCGAGTACTAGTTGCTTTTGCTAATGCTGTGATTATGCCAATCAGAGTTTATAGATAGGGTGAGCTCTCAGAGCTAGAGTTGACCTTTCCCCAATCGTCTATTTTTGGATAGTCTTTTTATTTTTGTGACTATTGTATATTTGACCTTGACTAAAATCGTATTCTTTTAGATTAGAGTCTCTTGTACCGAAATTACAAGATCGTGGGATGATATTACTCTCTTTTATTTCTCTTTCATTATCTTATTGTTCTTATGATTTATTGTTTGTAATTTATGTACTTGTATATTTCCAACATTTATTCTATTTTCCACCAATTGAACTATTACATATAGTTCCAAGCTACAGTTTGGCGTACCTACTAATGAGGTAGAGTAGCCTGCTACCATAACTTGGGAAATTGGATCATCACAAATTGGTATAAGAGCCTAAGCTCATCAGTATTGTTAGTACAAGAGCAACGAGAGTCTATAGGATATTGTTAGGAGATCTTTACTTTCTTCACTCATTTTTTGGTAAGAGATTGTGTTGGTTTTTAAGATTTCTTTGGTTTCACCCTTTCGCATATGGCTACGATGCGAGCTACTACTATGAGAGACAAGGACCCTGAGTTCACGATTAGGGATTTTGTCAAGGTATGTGGCTAACCTAGATGTAAGGGGAAGACATAGATGTAACCCCATAAAGAGACCAGGATAGGGAGCCTCTACCAGACCCTATTTCTACTCCCATACTAGAGATTCATCCACCCCAACCAGTGGTGGGTTGGGGGTATCCCAAGCTCTACCAGGGTTTGTTTCTTCATCGTTGCTTAGAGATGCTTTAGTTTAGCTTTTGGGTTTGGTTAGTAGTGTATCTTATAATAGTGCCCAGTCTATGGATCAAAGTAGCAAGGCAGAGGCGCAGCCTGTAGCTGCGGCTCCCAGAGTTGAGATCCCTCCTATACTGGTAGTTGCTCATCCAGTAGTTGCCTAGCCTTCTAAGTTTATTGAGAAGTAAAAGATATTGGGTAGATTCTTAAGATTGACTATGTCTGGGTTATCTATGGTACTAGGTGAGAATGCATATAAGTTCTTGGTTGCTTGTGAGGATAGGCCTAGTTGAGACTCGTAGTGTCGACTACACTACTTTTTAGTTGGATTTGGTAGCTCGACATGGGTGGAGAGGTTAACTTGATTCCAGGTTAACTAGATCTCCCACGTTGACATGGGATCAGTTTTTTGAGGTCTTCTTAGAGAAGTATATGCCTCATAGCCTCAGAGATTATCTAAGAGACCAGTTCTTGAAATTGGAGCAGGTTTATATAATCAATTTAAAGTATGGGTCTCAATTTCATAAGTTGGCCAAACATGATACATCTATTTTGTTGATCGAGTATGAGCGAATTCAATGTTTTATTCAAAGATTTAGACTCTCTCCTTACATGGCTACATAGAGTTTGGTTGCTAATGGCAAATCTTTTATTAAATTTTTTTTTATCATGCTCAGATTATAGAAGAGATGCATTGCGAGGCCCAAGGGGCAGTGGTAAGAAGTCGTATTACCATGGTAGTTTTAGTGGGAGTTGGAGGTAATTTAAAGGCAGTGGTTATCAAGACCCTCCATGCCAGTCTTACCAGCATCAGGGTCAATCTAGTAGGCCTGTTTATGCTTACTATAGATTACTGATAGAGGTCAGTCTAGCTATAGTGATCATCCTAGCCAAAGTAACGACCATCTTTTGAGAGGTTCATCTTATGGGTTCTCTAGCCAAGGTGGCTAATTCGGGTTAATCAAACCTTATAGATACAGTGCAGCGCCTGGGGCATGTCATAATTATGGGGACTTTGGCCATTTCTCAAGAGAGTGTCCCAGGCATGGGGTGGTTGTACCTTTAGTCCAAAGTGTTCCACCGATTAAGGTAGTATTGCCCTAGATAGAGGTGGTATACAGGGTCGTCGGGGTGGTCCCAAGGGTTTTTGGGGAAGGTTCTTAGGTAGGTAGGACAGGTGATCAGTTGGGCACCCATCCAGGTGGCAGGTGAGGTCATCTATATATTGTACCTGGTAAAAAAAAGGTAGAGTCTTCAGATGTTGTTATTATAGGTATGATATCAGTGTGTCATCAGCCTACTTTTGCTTTATTTAATCTGCAATCCACTTATTCATATGTATCTATTTATTATGCACTGTAGTTAGAATTATCTTGGGATTCTTTATCAATGTTGTTATGTGTATCTACTCTCGTGGGTGATTTCTTGGTAGTGGATCAGGTTTATAGATCATGTGTTGTGATCATTTGAGATTTTGATATGCAGGTTGATCTTATCGTATTAGATATGATGGATTTTGATGTGAGTCTAGGCATGGACTAGTTATCCCCCTATCATGTAGTCTTGGATTGTTTCACTAAGACTGTTAACTTAGTCATGCCCGACATACCCCTAATTATGTGGTAGGGATCTTTTAGCAGCAAGCCAATGGGAATTATTTCTTATGTTCGGTCTAGGAGACTTATATCGAGGAGTTATGAGTCTTATCTCACTAATATTAGCCGAGTATGTCGCCTTGGGGTGCTTTTATCTTTTTCATGAAAAAGAAAGATTGTTTATTTCGTATATGTATTAACTACAAGCAGTTTAATAATGTGATGGTAAAGAATATATATCCTATGCCTCGTATTAATGATTTATTTGACCAGCTTTAGGAAGCAACAATGTTCTCTAAGATCAACTTGAGATCTGGTTACAATTAGTTAAGGATTCCGGTTGAGGCCATCCTAAAGACTACTTTTACACTCGTTATGGCCATTATGAGTTCCTAGTAATGTCTTTTGGGTTGACCAATGCCCCAGCTTCGTTCATAGATTTGATGAATCGTGTGTTCAGGACTTATATGGACTCTTTCATGATTATGTTCATCGACAACATTCTTGTGTATATGAGGAGTAGAGAGGAGTATATGCACTATTTGAGGATTTTGCTCTAGACTTAGAGAGATCATAAGGTTTTTGCCATATTCTCAAATTGTAAGTTCTGGCTCAAGTCGGTGATGTTCCTAGGATATGTGGTATCTAAGGATGGGATTATGGTGGACCTAACAAAGATTGAGGCTATTCGTGACTGGACTAGGCCTATATCTCCATCTGAGGTTCATAGATTTATTAGTTTGGCTTGTTACTATAGGCGGTTCATTGAGGGTTTTGCTTCCACTGCACCGCCAATAACCATATTGACCCAAAAGGAAGTTACTTTCCAGTGGTTTGAGGTGTTTGAGTTGATCTTTCAAAAGCTCAAGGGATTTCTCACTTCAGCTCCTATATTGTCTCTTCCTGTTGAGGGTGATGGATTCATCATATATTGTAATGCTCAGATGTTGGTTTGGATTATGTGTTGATGTAGCAGGATCAAGTTATAGTTTATGTGTCAAGACAACTGAAGGTGTACAAATGTAACTACATCACTCATAATTTAGAGTGGTGGCGGTAGTTTTGGTGCTTAAGATTTAGAGGCATGATTTATATGGCGTGTATTGTGAGATCTACACCAATCATTGTAGTCTTCAACATCTTATGACCCTAAGAGATCTTAATTCTAGGCAACATATATGGATGGAATTGTTGAAGGATTATGACATCTCTATTTTATATAATCTGAGCAAGGCGATGTGGTAGTGGACAATTTGAAATAAAAGGTGATGAGTATGGGTAATTTGGCTTCTATCTTGGTTGTTGAGGGTTCATTGGCATGGGACATCCAATTCTTACCCAACTTGATGGTGCGACTTAATATTTTGGACTCCAAGAAGATCCTTGCTAGTGTTGAGGCAAGGTCTACTTATTTGAGCAGATTTTGAGTTGCTAGTTTGAGGATATGGGATTTTGTTTCATCCGTGATCAGGTGTTGAGTGGTGAGTCCAAGAGGGATACCATATAATCTGAGGGTATTTTTAGATTTGATGGCAACTTTTGTGTTTTAAGAGTAGGTTACTTGATTTAGTCGATATTGCATGAGGCTTTTATCTCTAGTTCCTATTCACACTGGGAAGACAAAGATGTATAGGGATTTGAGGTAGCATTATTGGTGTAGTGGCATGAAGAGTGATGTGGCAGACTTTGTAGCTCATTGCCTGTGTTGTCAGCATGTGAAGGTTGAGAATTAGATTGGTGGCCTAATTCAGAGACTACCAATTCTTGAGTGAAAGTAGGAACAGATCACCATGGATTTTGTTATTTGTCTCATCCCTCCCGTGTTTCTGATGGTATTTGTGTCATTGTAGATTGGTTAACCAAATATCATCCCGAGATACCACACAGTGCCCAAGGCTACACATAGCCTCAAGCTAACCCTTTAAGCCAAAACACTACCCTTGGGTTCCAACACAACAACATACACGCTATGCTAAGGATTATATGTAAGTACATATCATATCACATCTCACATGGCACAGAATATCGTTAGACTATACATATATGGAATGGCTATACACAAACCAACCCAACAATACACTAGTCTGACATAGCCTCTATACAGCAAAATCAACGAGCCATTGGGACAAACCCCCAACTGACTCAACAAACCAAAGGGATCACGAAACAATAGCACCAAAACTAGAAACTTGGTCCTCAAACCATGAGGACTCACCACTGAAGAAATGTAGATGCGGCACTCGGATATCACTGTCGCGGCTACGGCTGAGTACCTGATACGGGTGTACAAAGTTGTCCAATACGTTCTCGACCATTCACACGAAGCCAAGCTCGGGAGTTACAAAAACTACAAGCCATATTCATGCAAATGGCTGCGTGTGAGTTGGTACTTGATCCGCCAAAGAGCTTCAACGTTTTTAAGTGTGAAAATGAACCTTGAAGTATAATAAACTACACTCTAAGGGCACCCCATGACTGAAGGGTAGGAAGGTCATTTTTCCTTCATTTTGTGTGTAATATAAATAGATGCTATTAGGGTTATTTTCAGCACTTAGTTCATTCTTCATATTTCACAACAACAAGTCTTGTAACATTGAATATTTCTCTCTCTCTTGTTCTTGAGAGTAGAAACTGAAATCTGTCCAACAAGTGTAGTTACACTTGTGTTGTTTCTTGGCTAGAAACTTGAGATCTTGAGGTTCATGAGTTCCTCTTGGTCTAAGTAAGAACTTGGTACTGAAATCTTTTGGTCTTAGGGTCCTATCTTCAAGTTAGGGTTCATAGATTCTAAGATATCTTTGTGTCAAGTTACTATCTTTCATTTTGTACTCTTGAAACTTTGTAGTAACTTAGTGAAGCCGTGTGGGGCTGATTTTCGATTCACTATAGTTACTACCATTTGTTGTTCTTGTTGTTAACATTGTACTCTTGTAATCTATCATCTTGTGTTGTTGAACCATTGTTTAATGTTATTGTTATCTTCTTGTTCTCCTTGTGTAGCTACTGTTTTGGTATTGGTATTTCTTCAAAATTTCGTGATTGTTGTTGTCTTCACATATTGGAGTTGTTATCTTCAAGCTCTCGGAATTGTAGTGTGTTTGGACTGATTTTGTGGCAGATTTGATACGCTCCAAGTTAGTAGGGTATCATTTGGTATCAAAGCTATCTTTGATTTTGTTCTAACAAGATCAATCTTGGGCTTGAGACTTGAAAACTATAAAAAAAAAAAAACTGAAATCTGAAAATTTCAGAAATAGTCAAATCTGCTACCTTTGTGTTCTTGGCCAAAAATTGTGATATGTTGTTGTATGGGCCGAGATTTTCTTGTTTTTTTTGGCTAGATCTTGTAGTATTTTTCTTGTATAGAGTGTTTCTAGTGTTGGTTTCTTTCTCACCAACACTAAAGGTGTCAAGATCTAAAGATTGAGCTTATAATATTGACCATAGTTGTGGTGCCTTGTGGCTGGCTGTTTGTTGTTACTTGTTGTTGACAATTGGTGGTGTTGTGTTGTGTTTTGAAGAAGTTGTTGTTGAGTTCTTGAAGGTTGTTGTGGTGTTCATCAAGTTCTTCATCTTTTCTTACAACTTTAGACAACCAAAAAGTGTGATATAAATTCAAGAGTTGAAGCTAAAAATTGTAAAGCATGTTGTGAGAAGCCTTGAACCCATCATTTCTTAGACTAGGCTTCTACTTTTCAGCAACTTTTTTTCTTATTTCAAGAACCTAGTGTTACCTTTTTCTTATTTCAAGAACCTAGTGTTGTGGGACAAGGTACTTTTCTTATTTCAAGATTTATGTTTTCCCTCCAAGACCAATTGTCATCCTTTCCAAATTGTGTAAAGATTTAAATTTCAGAATTGGTGCTTAAATTGTGTGGGACCAAGACCAATTGCATGCTGCCACATCACCCATTTGCTACTGTTCACGTCACCCATTGGCTACTGTTCACGTCATTAATAAGCTCAAATTTAGGTTTTCTAGTTTCTAATTATTGATTCTTAGTTTCATTACTTGGTTCTAGAACTAATTAACATGCTAGTACACTCCTACTAGGTTGTCAATTAGTCCTTTTGAATTCTCTTGTTCGTGTCCACGTTTAGTTGGGTGCTTTTATTCGTTTGAATACGTTGTAACTTCTTAACTCCAGTCCGTCGAGAATTCTTTGAGTTTCAAACAAGAATCCACTCCGGACAAGAGCTTTACTCATATCTTAAGGATTCACGGTTACTAGCCAATCTACAACATTTGTGGAGCTCAAGTGTGAGTGAACCGAGGTTTAACGCTAACTTGTTTGCTGATTGTGTAGGTAACACCTTGACATGGAAGGAAGAACATCCGAAAGTGGGGGTACTACTGAACAAGACACTATGAAGGCCACACTTGAGGCCATTACCAGAAGTTTAGAGAGGTTGAACACGGAAGTTGGGGCAATGAGGGGAGATTTGACTACGATAAGTGGGAGATTGGAGCAAGTGGAGAGTCAAAGGAACTCTCGTCCATCCACTCCTCATCATATTCCTTCAAGTGGGCATGAAAGAACTTCATCCACAACTATCTCACCAGAAACATTGCACCAAATAATGAATCCACCTCTAGCCCCACTAAATGCCACAAATCATACCACTACTTTCCCTCCAAACCAAGAAGTGAATAGACCACGCCATTCCCAAACTCCTCCAATTCAACAAGAAGGATTGATACGGTTGGGGCAGCCTCCACAGGTACACGGCCTTTCACACGAAGCCAAGCTCGGGAATTACAAAAACTCCAAGCTTTGTTCATGCCACTAACTTGGAGCGTATCAAATCTGCCACAAAATCAGTCCAAACACACTACAATTCCGAGAGCTTGAAGATAACAACTCCAATATGTGAAGACAACAACAATCACGAAATTTTGAAGAAATACCAACACCAAAACAGTAGCTACACAAGGAGAACAAGAAGATAACAATAACATTAAACAATGGTTCAACAACACAAGATGATAGATTACAAGAGTACAATGTTAACAACAAGAACAACAAATGGTAGTAACTATAGTGAATCGAAAATCAGCCCCACACGGCTTCACTAAGTTACTACAAAGTTTCAAGAGTACAAAATGAAAGATAGTAACTTGACACAAAGATATCTTAGAATCTATGAACCCTAACTTGAAGATAGGACCCTAAGACCAAAAGATTTCAGTACCAAGTTCTTACTTAGACCAAGAGGAACTCATGAACCTCAAGATCTCAAGTTTCTAGCCAAGAAACAACACAAGTGTAACTACACTTGTTGGACAGATTTCAGGTTCTACTCTCAAGAACAAGAGAGAGAGAAATATTCAATGTTACAAGACTTGTTGTTGTGAAATATGAAGAATGAACTAAGTGCTGAAAATAACCCTAATAGCATCTATTTATATTACACACAAAATGAAGGAAAAATGACCTTCCTACCCTTCAGTCATGGGGTGCCCTTAGAGTGTAGTTTATTATACTTCAAGGTTCGTTTTCACACTTAAAAACGTTGAAGCTCTTTGGCGGATCAAGTACCAACTCACACGCAGCCATTTGCATGAATATGGCTTGTAGTTTTTGTAACTCCCGAGCTTGGCTTCGTGTGAATGGTCGAGAACGTATTGGACAGCTTTGTACACCCGTATCATCCAATGAATGTCCAAATCGACGCAACGTGATACTACGGGAAGGGAAATTGTATTACCTTGGTGAGGAGGTGGGTCTTGAAAAAGAGGAGGATGAGGCCGAGCCTCAAGATGGAGAGGAAACTGGAAATAGGCCACTTAATGATGATGATGATGATGGTGAAGTTATTTACCCACAAGAAGGGGAGTGTGTTATTCCAAACTTTGTAGTTAGACGCGCTATGATTAGTAAGGCAATAGACGACCCTAGCCAAAGGGAAAATCTATTCCATACTAAATGCCTTGTAAAGGGGAATGTGTGCACTTTGGTGATTGATAGTGGTAGTTGTGCGAATGTCGTTAGTGTCGCTATGGTGAACTTTTTGAAATTACCAACTACACTTCATACTAGCCCTTACAAGTTGCAATGGTTGAATGAATGCGGTGAATTGAAGGTCATGAGGCAATGTGTGATACGGTTTAAGGTAGGGAACTATCAAGACGAAGTGCTTTGTGATGTGATACCAATGCAAGCATGTCATTTGTTGTTAGGTAGACCTTGGAAATATGATAGGTCTACCAAACATGATGGGAGGACCAACCGATATTCACTTGAGAAGGATGGTCGAAAGGTCACTCTTTATCCTCTTTTGCCATCACAAGTGAATGAATTACATCAAAAGATGAGGGAGTTGAAGGAGAAGGGAAAGAAACCCGAAAGTGGTGAAAAGGAGGGGAAAACCGTGGGTGGGGCAGTAGGGATTTCCGGGACTGCCTCAACATCAAATGGTCAAGAAAACATGGTGATGTTGGCTAGAAAGAAGGAACTCTTCTTGGATTATGATGTGGACATGCCGATGCTTCTTTTGGCTCATTGTTTTAATACTAACCCCACTAATTCTTCTATTTCTCCTTTGATTTCTTGTGTGTTGCAGGATTATGAAGATGTATTTCCCAAAAAACTCCCGCAAGGATTGCCCCCGCTTCGGGGAATTGAGCATCAAATTGACTTTGTGCCGGGCTCACAATTGCCAAATAAGCCGGCTTACAGAAGCAACCCTACGGACACCAAAGAATTACAGCGTCAAGTTGAGGAACTCCTCAACAAAGGGTATATCAAGGAGAGCATGAGTCCGTGCGCGGTTCCTGTGCTACTGGTGCCTAAGAAAGACGGAACATGGCATATGTGTGTGGACTGTCGAGCCATCAATAAGATTACGGTAAAATATCGTCACCCTATCCCTAGGTTAGATGATATGCTTGATGAATTGAATGGTTCGTGTTTATTTTCCAAGATTGATTTAAGGAGTGGCTATCACCAAATAAGAATGCAACCCGGTGATGAATGGAAAACCGCCTTCAAGACTAAATTTGGTCTCTATGAATGGATGGTTATGCCATTCGGCCTAACAAATGCTCCAAGTACTTTCATGAGGCTAATGAATCATGTGATGAAGCCATTTATTGGAAAGTTTGTTGTTGTTTACTTTGATGATGTCTTGGTCTATAGTAATTCAATTGATGAGCATGTGATGCATTTACAATGTGTGTTTGATGTCCTTAGAAAAGAAAGGTTGTATGCAAATCTGGAGAAGTGCTCTTTTGGTGTTAATGAAGTTGTTTTCTTGGGTTTTGTTGTTAGTTCAAGAGGGGTTGAAGTGGATGAATCCAAGATAGATGCTATCAAAAATTGGCCAACCCCACAAACCATTAGTGAAGTAAGAAGCTTCCACGGGTTAGCTAGTTTTTATAGAAGGTTTGTCAAAGGATTCAGCACCATAGCCGCTCCTTTAACCGCGGTCATTCGAAAAGACCAACCCTTCAAGTGGGGTGAAGAGCAAGCTAAGGCTTTTGAAACCTTGAAAGCTATGCTCGTTTCCGCGCCTTTATTACAATTGCCCAACTTTGATAAGATATTCGAAGTTGAGTGCGATGCTAGTAAAGTGGGCATAGGGGCTGTTTTGATGCAAGATTTAAAACCCATTGCTTATTTTAGTGAAAAGCTCAAAGGAGCAACTCTAAACTACTCCACGTACGATCTAGAGTTGTATGCCTTGATTCGAGCTTTGGCCACTTGGCAGCACTATTTGTGGCCCAAGGAGTTCGTGATCCGAACGGACCATGAATCCTTGAATGATACGGTTAGGACAGCCACACGGCCTTTCACACGAAGCCAAGCTCGGGAATTACAAAAACTCCAAGCTTTGTTCATGCAAATGGCCGCGTGTGAGTTGGTGATTGAACCAACCAAGGACTTAAACGTTTTTATGTGTGAAGAGGGGTCCTAATGTGTAATAAACTACTCTCCAAGGTTGGCACAAGAAGCAAGGGCGGATGAGTCATTTTACCCCTTTCCTTTTGTAGTATAAATAGAAGATGTGAGAGAGTTATTAGATAGTTTTTGAAATCTGATTTTTGTAACCTAAAATATCACAACATTTCCTCTCTCTTCCACTCTTGGAGCCGCCTCCAACATCTCACAAGTAGAGGAATACTTGTGTTGTATCTTTGGCTAGAAACAAGGGTTTTGAGGTCTTTGAGTGCCTCTTGGTCCTTGTAAGAACTTGGTGTTTACATTCTCTAGACTTAGGGTCCTCTCTTGATGTTAGGGTTCTTAGTATCTTGAATGTTATATGTCAAGTTATCTATCTTTTCTTTATCTTGTTGTTGTTGTTGTTGTTAATTTTGTTATCTTTAAAGACTAGTGAAGCCGTGTGGGGCTATTTTCGATTCACTAGCATTCTTGTTCATCTATTTGCTCTCTTGTTGTGTGCTGAAAACTGAAAATTGAACTTGTTATTCTTGTGTTGTTGGACTGAAATCCGAACCTACTTGTAGCTCTTGGTGTTGTTGGTTTGATCTTGTATCATTTGGTATCAAAGCAAGACCGGTTGTGTTCCAACATAACCCATCTTGGGCTAGTTCACGGTCTAAACAAGCAATACCAAAGGGAAGTTCTGAAAAATCTGTCCATTAAAGGTTGAAAACCGAGAATGATGTTGCATGTCTAGACCTAGGCGTTATTTTGCTTGTTTAGTGAGTTTCTAGTGTTGGTTTCTTTCTCACCAACACTAAGGTGTCTAGATCCGAAAGTTGAGCTTGAAAACTTGAACATTGAGTAGTGACTTGAAGTGGCCGAAGGTTGTATGTTGTTGATGAGCAAAAGAAAAATCGGTGGTTATGTGTTATGTGCTAAAGAAGTTGATGAAGTTTGTTGAGGTGTTCATCTTTTGAACTTGTTCATCTTGTTCATCTTGTTGTGTGCTCAAGTTGTAAGACAAGTTATAAAGTTGTTGTGAAAGACTTGCACCCCTCACCCTCTAGTCTTGTCAATCACTTTTCCCTAATTCAAGGAGCCTTGTTTTGTGGGATTGGTCAACCAAACACCACTTTCTTGAGTTTGAAAAGGTTGAAAGACTACAAGATTTTATTTTTCCCACCAAAACATTTTGCAAACTATAACAAGTTGTGTGAATATTAACACAAAACAAGAAAAAAAAAAAAAAGATAAGAGGAACGGGTGGAACCATTGCATGCTGCCACGTCACTATAAGCTCAACTTAGGATATTCTTTGGTTGCAAATTGTTGATCCTTGGTTTCCCTTAATTGGTCCTAGAACTAATTAACAAACTAGTACATTCCTACTAGGTTGTCAACTAGTTCCTTGAACCGTTTGTTCGTGTCAACGATTATTTGAGTGCTTTTATTCGTTTGAATGAGTTGCTGATTTTTGATTCTAGTCCGGCAAGAATTCTTTGAGTCTTCAAACAAGAATCCATTCCGGATAAGAGCTCACTCATACCTTGAAAATTTCACGGTTACTAGCCAATTATACAACACTTGTGGAACACGAACTTGTGGTGAACTAAAGCGGATAATATCTTGACAATAGAAGGAGCTACGTCTCATAATGCGGATACTAATGCCCTTGATTCTATGAGGGTCACTCTTGAGGCCGTTACCCGGACACTTGAAAGGTTGAATTCTGAATTTGGGGCCGTGAGAGGGGACTTGGCAGCCATAAAGGGGGAAGTGTCGACTATTAGTGGGAGATTAGAACAAGTGGAGAGTCAAAGGAACTCTCGTCCTTCTACTCCTCTACACGTATCTACCAATGGTCATGATAGGACCTCCTCCGCAACCATCACCCCCGAAACAGTCCACCAAATGCTAAATGCACCCCAAGCTCCACTAAATACCGCAAGTCAAACTACCTATTTTCCTCCAAACCGAGACTCCACTAGACCACTACATTTCCAAGCCCCTCCAATTCCACAAGAGGGATTTGGACGACAAGTACCTCCACTAAATCCGAACCTTCCATTCCAAGCTCCATTAACCCAAAGACCGCAAATTCCAAATCCTCCGACTCAAAACGGCCAAGGCCGACCAGCCCACTTTGAAGGATACGGTAGAGGGGAGTATGAAGGAGATGGAGCCTTTGATGATGCTTATATGAGGGAGGAGGAGTTAAGAGGGGGTCGAGGAGAACCTAGGAGATACCGGGGGTATGGAGATAGGGGAAACCGACACCAAGAGAGAGACGTAGGCATCAACACCATCAAGTTGAGCCTACCCATCTTTAAGGGTGAAAGTGATCCCGAGGCCTACTTAACTTGGGAATCGGCTTGTGACAAAGTTTTCCAAGTTAATGACATCTCGGACGAAAAGAAGAGTTGCTACGCTATAGCTCACCTCGAGGGCTATGCTAACACTTGGTGGGAGTATGTTAAACGATTTGGTAATGAATTAGTCGATGGGCAGCCACCACCTTGGTTTCGGTTGAGGTATTTGATGAGACAACGATACCTTCCCGAGAGATATCGTCATGAGTTGCTTGCTAGGTTATATGGCTTGCGGCAAGGGGGCAAGAGTGTGATGGCCTATTTTGACGAGTTCCAACAACTCATGTTGAAACTTGATCATCGTGGGGAGCAAATCAGTCATGACATCATCCGGTTCAAGTGTGGGTTGAACAAAGAGATCTCCACTCATTTGACCCTTCATCGGTTTGAAACCATCGACGGTATATTCCAAGCGGCCCTAGAGATTGAAAGGGAACTTAAGGAGAGATCATCCTTCAAGGCAAGGGTACAAGCTCCCTCGGGTTGGCCCAAAAACAAGGACCAACCCGCCCCTACGAAGCTGCCCGAGTCCAAAACAGTCCACTACGAGTCCAAAACAGTCCCTAAATTCCCTCCAAAACCGGAGGCTCACAAATATCCCAACCCAAAGGGATTCCAATGCTTCAAGTGCCAAGGTTGGGGGCATAAGGCCAATGAATGTCCGAACCGGTGCAATGTGATCCTACGAGAAGGGAAACTGTACTACCTTGGTGAGGAGGTGGTTTCCGAAAGGGGGGAGGATGAGGCCGAGCCTCAAGATGGAGAGGAAGCTGAAAATGGGCCGAATGATGATGAATTAGATGGTAGTGAAGATGCCTATCCACAAGAAGGGGAGTGTGTGGTTCCTAACTTTGTGGTTAGACGTGTCATGATTAGTAAGGCGATAGATGACCCGAGTCAAAGGGAAAATCTATTCCATACTAAGTGTCTTGTAAAGGGGAGTGTGTGCACCTTGGTGATTGATAGTGGTAGTTGTACGAATGTTGCGAGCCAAGCTATGGTAAATTTCTTGAAGCTGCCAACTACACCACACACTAGTCCTTACAAGCTACAATGGTTGAACGATTGTGGTGAATTAAGGGTCGCAAGGCAATGTGTGATTCGGTTTAAGGTAGGAAACTACCACGATGAAGTGCTTTGTGACGTGATCCCAATGCAAGCATGTCACTTGTTGTTAGGTAGACCATGGCAATATGATAGGTCTACTAAACACGATGGGAGGTCCAACCGGTATACGCTTGAGAAGGATGGCCGAAAGGTCACACTTCACCCTCTTTCACCCTCCCAAGTACATGAGTGGCATCAAAAGATGAGAGAGTTAAAAGGAAAGGGAAAGGAAACCGGGAAAGGAGAAAAGGGGGGGGATGCCGTAGGTGAGGAAGTAGGGCCATCCAAATCTGTCCCAACCACAAAGGAGATGGAAAACGTAGTGATGTTGGCTAGGAGGAAAGAACTCTTCGTGGACCATGATGAAAACAAGCCGATGTTACTGTTGGCCCATTGTTTTAATACTAACCCCACTAATTCTTCCATTTCCCCTTTGATTTCTTGTGCGTTGCAGGAGTATGAAGATGTATTTCCTCAAGAACTTCCGCAAGGATTGCCCCCACTTCGGGGAATTGAGCACCAAATTGATTTGGTGCCGTGTTCACAACTTCCAAACAAACCGGCCTATAGGAGCAATCCCATGGACACTAAGGAGCTTGAGAGGCAAGTTGAGGAGCTTCTCAACAAGGGATACATCAAGGAAAGCATGAGTCCGTGTGCTGTTCCGGTGCTTTTGGTACCAAAGAAGGACGGAACTTGGCGCATGTGCGTCGATTGTAGAGCCATCAACAAAATCACTATAAGGTATCGTCATCCAATTCCTAGACTAGATGATATGTTAGATGAGCTCCACGGATCTTGTTTGTTTTCTAAAGTGGACCTTAGGAGCGGCTATCACCAAATTCGCATGCAACCCGGTGATGAGTGGAAGACCGCATTCAAGACCAAATTCGGTCTATATGAGTGGCTGGTCATGCCCTTCGGCCTTACCAATGCTCCTAGCACATTTATGAGGCTAATGAATCATGTAATGAAGCCTTATATTGGAAAGTTTGTGGTGGTTTACTTTGATGATGTGTTGGTGTATAGTAAATCTATTAATGATCATGTAATGCATTTGAGATGTGTGTTTGATGTGCTCCGAAAGGAGAAGCTGTATGCCAACATGGAGAAGTGTTCTTTTGGTGTTGATAAAGTTATATTCTTGGGTTTTGTCGTGAGCTCACGGGGTGTGGAAGTGGACGATTCCAAGATAGACTCTATCCGAAGTTGGCCGACCCCTAAAACTATTGGAGAAATCCGAAGTTTCCACGGGTTGGCAAGCTTTTATAGGAGGTTTGTCAAAGGATTTAGTTCCATAGCAGCCCCCTTGACCGAGGTAATTAGAAAGGACGGACCCTTTAAATGGGGTGATGAGCAAGCTAGGGCTTTTGAGGCCTTGAAAGCTACGCTCATCTCGGCGCCTTTATTGCAATTGCCCGATTTTGATAAGATGTTTGAAATAGAGTGTGATGCTAGTAAAGTTGGTATCGGGGCTGTTTTGATGCAAGAAGGTAAGCCCGTTGCTTATTTCAGTGAAAAGCTCAAAGGGGCAACTCTTAATTACTCAACTTATGATTTGGAGTTGTACGCCCTTGTTAGAGCTTTGGGAAATTGGCAACATTATTTGTGGCCTAAGGAGTTTGTGATACGAACGGATCATGAGTCGTTGAAACACCTTAAGAGCCAAGACAAGTTGAATAGGCGTCATGCTAAGTGGATTGAGTTCATCGAGACTTTCCCTTATGTAATTCATTACAAAGGGGGAAAGGAAAATGTTGTTGCCGATGCCTTGTCTAGAAAGCATGTGCTTGTTGCTACCTTGTCTTCGAAATTGATGGGTTTTGAGAGCTTGCGGTTGTTGTATCCCGAGGATCCTACCTTTGCTCCTATTTTTAGGGAATGCGAAGAGTGGGGAAGGGACCGTTGGCTCAAGGTGAATAACCATTCCTCCTACTCTCGGTTCGATGGGTATTTGTTCAAAGGGAGGAGGTTGTGTGTTCCTTCTAGTTCTTGGAGGGAATTATTTGTAAGGGAGGCCCATGACGGAGGCATCATGGGTCACTTTGGGGTAGACAAGACCCTCGGAATCTTAGAGGAGAACTTCTATTGGCCCAAAATGCGCAAAGACGTCACTAAAATTTGTAGTCAATGCGTGGCCTGCCGGAGTGCGAAATCTCGTCTCTTACCCCAAGGATTATACACCCCACTCCCTACTCCCCTTAGGCCTTGGTTGGACATCTCGATGGATTTTGTTTTGGGGCTGCCAAGGACTAGAAAGGGCCGAGATAGCATTTTTGTTATTGTTGATAGATTCTCTAAAATGGCTCATTTTATTCCATGTACTAAAACCGAGGATGCTAGTAGTGTAGCTTCATTATTTGTTGAACATGTTGTCAAGCTTCACGGGGTACCGAGGACTATTGTGAGCGATAGGGACTCCAAGTTCCTAAGTCTCTTTTGGAAGTCCATGTGGGGTAGGCTTGGAACGAAGTTACTTTTCTCCACGTCTTGCCACCCACAAACCGATGGCCAAACGGAGGTAGTAAATAGAACCTTAGGGTCTATGCTACGTTCTATGGTTAAAGGTAAACTGACTTCATGGGAAGATCACCTACCCTTAGTGGAATTTGCCTACAACCGGGTAATACATTCGAGCACGGGAATGACTCCCTTTGAATGTGTTTACGGCCTGAATCCCCTTACCCCTTTAGATCTCACTCCTTTGTCTAGTGATCTCATGACCAGCTTAGATGGAAACAAAAGAGCCGAGGCAATGAAGAAAATGCATGAGACGGTGCGGATCAAGCTTGAAAAGAAGAATCAAGAGATTGCCAAAAGGGCAAACAAAGGGAGAAGAAGGCTTGTGCTTGAACCCGGAGATTGGGTGTGGGTGCATCTTCGAAAAGACCGGTTTCCAGCTCATAGGAAGTCCAAATTGCTGCCAAGGGGTGATGGTCCTTTCCAAGTACTTGAGAGGATCAATGACAACGCCTACAAGATTGACCTTCCACCGGAATATCAAGTGCACAACACTTTCAACGTTGGTGATCTCTCCCTCGTGGATGCGGTTGAAGATGACCAAATGCTGAATTTGAGGCCAAATTCCTCTCAAGATGGAGAGGATGATACGGTTAGGACAGCCACACGGCCTTTCACACGAAGCCAAGCTCGGGAATTACAAAAACTCCAAGCTTTGTTCATGCAAATGGCCGCGTGTGAGTTGGTGATTGAACCAACCAAGGACTTAAACGTTTTTATGTGTGAAGAGGGGTCCTAATGTGTAATAAACTACTCTCCAAGGTTGGCACAAGAAGCAAGGGCGGATGAGTCATTTTACCCCTTTCCTTTTGTAGTATAAATAGAAGATGTGAGAGAGTTATTAGATAGTTTTTGAAATCTGATTTTTGTAACCTAAAATATCACAACATTTCCTCTCTCTTCCACTCTTGGAGCCGCCTCCAACATCTCACAAGTAGAGGAATACTTGTGTTGTATCTTTGGCTAGAAACAAGGGTTTTGAGGTCTTTGAGTGCCTCTTGGTCCTTGTAAGAACTTGGTGTTTACATTCTCTAGACTTAGGGTCCTCTCTTGATGTTAGGGTTCTTAGTATCTTGAATGTTATATGTCAAGTTATCTATCTTTTCTTTATCTTGTTGTTGTTGTTGTTGTTAATTTTGTTATCTTTAAAGACTAGTGAAGCCGTGTGGGGCTATTTTCGATTCACTAGCATTCTTGTTCATCTATTTGCTCTCTTGTTGTGTGCTGAAAACTGAAAATTGAACTTGTTATTCTTGTGTTGTTGGACTGAAATCCGAACCTACTTGTAGCTCTTGGTGTTGTTGGTTTGATCTTGTATCATTGAAGCATCTTCGGGCGCAAGACAAGCTTAACAAGCGGCATGCAAAATGGATTGAGTTTCTTGAAACCTTCCCTTATGTTATTCAATACAAAAAGGGTAAGGACAATGTAGTAGCCGATGCTTTGTCTAGAAAACATGTTCTTGTGTCAACATTATCTTCTAAATTAATTGGTTTTGAGAGTTTGAAAGAATTGTATCCCGAGGACCCTCACTTTGCTCCTATCTTTAGGGAATGCGAAGAAATGGGTAAGGACAAGTGGGATTCGTCTAGGGGTTCAAATCATTATGCCAAGTTTGATGGATACTTGTTTAAAGGTAGACGATTGTGTGTACCCTCCAGTTCTTGGAGAGAGTTATTTGTGAGGGAAGCACACAATGGCGGTCTAATGGGTCACTTTGGGATCGAAAAGACCCTTGGAATATTGGAGGAGCAATTCTATTGGCCAAAAATGCACAAGGATGTGTCCAAGATTTGTGGCCAATGCATAGATTGCAAAGGAGCCAAATCGCGGCTCCTACCTCATGGGTTGTACACCCCGCTGCCCACTCCTTTACGCCCTTGGCTTGACATATCTATGGATTTCGTGTTAGGGTTGCCTAGGACTAGACGAGGTCGGGATAGTATCTTTGTTGTGGTCGATCGGTTTTTTAAGATGGCACACTTTATTCCTTGCTTTAAATGTGATGATGCACCTAGTGTGGCCTCTTTGTTTGTTGATAATGTTGTCAAGTTGCATGGTGTTCCGAGGACCATTGTGAGTGATAGGGACTCTAAGTTCCTAAGTCACTTTTGGAAATCCATGTGGGGTAGGCTTGGAACCAAGTTGTTATTCTCTACATCTTGCCACCCACAAACTGATGGTCAAACGGAAGTAGTAAATAGGACTTTGGGTGCTATGCTACGTTCCATGGTAAAAGGAAAATTGACTTCTTGGGAGGAACACTTACCATTGATTGAGTTTGCATATAACCGTGTCATACACTCAAGTACGGGAATGACTCCCTTTGAGTACATATATGGCCTCAACCCCCTTACCCCTTTGGATTTAACCCCTTTGCCTAGTGATGTTATGATTAGCTTAGATGGAAGCAAGCGGGCTGATTCGATGAAAAAGTTACATGAGAAGGTGCGGCTTCGACTTGAGAAGAAAAATCAAGACATTGCAAGGAGAGTCAACAAGGGGAGAAAGAAACTCATTCTTGAACCGGGAAATTGGGTGTGGGTTCACCTTAGAAAGGATAGGTTTCCGTCTCAAAGAAAGTCCAAATTGATGCCAAGAGGCGATGGTCCATTTCAAGTACTTGAGCGGATCAATGATAATGCCTACAAGATTGACCTTCCCCCGGAATACCAAGTGCACAACACTTTCAACGTGTGTGATCTTTCTCTAGTGGATGCGGTTGAGGATGACCAAATGCTGAATTTGAGGTCAAATTCCTCTCAAGATGGAGAGGATGATATGGGTGTACAAAGCTGTCCAATACGTTCTCGACCATTCACACGAAGCCAAGCTCGGGAGTTACAAAAACTACAAGCCATATTCATGCAAATGGCTGCGTGTGAGTTGGTACTTGATCCGCCAAAGATCTTCAACGTTTTTAAGTGTGAAAATGAACCTTGAAGTATAATAAACTACACTCTAAGGGCACCCCATGACTGAAGGGTAGGAAGGTCATTTTTCCTTCATTTTGTGTGTAATATAAATAGATGCTATTAGGGTTATTTTCAGCACTTAGTTCATTCTTCATATTTCACAACAACAAGTCTTGTAACATTGAATATTTCTCTCTCTCTTGTTCTTGAGAGTAGAAACTGAAATCTGTCCAACAAGTGTAGTTACACTTGTGTTGTTTCTTGGCTAGAAACTTGAGATCTTGAGGTTCATGAGTTCCTCTTGGTCTAAGTAAGAACTTGGTACTGAAATCTTTTGGTCTTAGGGTCCTATGTTCAAGTTAGGGTTCATAGATTCTAAGATATCTTTGTGTCAAGTTACTATCTTTCATTTTGTACTCTTGAAACTTTGTAGTAACTTAGTGAAGCTGTGTGGGGCTGATTTTCGATTCACTATAGTTACTACCATTTGTTGTTCTTGTTGTTAACATTGTACTCTTGTAATCTATCATCTTGTGTTGTTGAACCATTGTTTAATGTTATTGTTATCTTCTTGTTCTCATTGTGTAGCTACTGTTTTGGTGTTGGTATTTCTTCAAAATTTCGTGATTGTTGTTGTCTTCACATATTGGAGTTGTTATCTTCAAGCTCTCGGAATTGTAGTGTGTTTGGACTGATTTTGTGGCAGATTTGATACGCTCTAAGTTAGTAGTGTATCAGTACCTGAGCCAACATCATGGTAAGAATGTAGCCCATAAAGAAATATATGGGTCAACACAAGATACGTACTGAGTATATGGGGGCGCATGCAAAATATAAATAATATCATAAATTTAGTAAAAACGTACATACGGACCATAATGAGAAATTAGATTATTAATTTCGGTGATGCTTACCTTCGCAGTTCTATTATCAACGAATTCTGAAAAACAAAAAAAGTGATACCTGTATTATTAGGTAAAATGAAAAGTTCCTGTGGTGGATAAATAGCTTTAACAATATTACCACGAGCATCTTTGTAAGATCGTTCTAAAACCTTTATGTATAAAGACAAATAAGTTTTCATGCCTCAAACCCTATTGGGACGGACAGACACTCGTAGCCGTAAAGGCCCGAGAGAACCAATTCCAAAAACTTGTACTTCCCATGCATGTAACTATAACAACTAAAGGTTCTGACAAACATGATATTATACAATACTTGGCCGTTGAGGCCACCACATCTGAAGACAAAACACTACCATAACTTTACATTAGTCTACAAAGCCTCTAAAAGATACATAGACTTAGTTAGGGTTGGGACAAACCCCCGCCCTACTCTTGACTTACTGTACAATACCAAAATATATGGAATAGACTCGAAAAGCCCCGAATAAACCTGGAGCTCACCAATAATCCCTGAAAAGCCTGCGCTCCTACTAGTGAGTTGTATGAGCTGAAGTGCCTATGCCTATAGTATGAAATGCAGGTCCCCCGTGAGGGACGTTAGTACGAACATATGTACTGAATATGTAAGGCAGAAGGTAACAACACACTTGAGACAAAAGCTCAATAGAAATCAGATACAAGTGTATAAGTAGTACTAGTAGACCACCTTTATAAATACTTGTGGGACAATGTACATTACATTCTTTTCTTCATTTTACCTTTTTACTTCATAATCTTTGTAAGCCATATAATGCAAATGACCAGCTGATCAGTGGTAAATAGATAAATTAGGATTGACCCATGCTAGGCTTATGCCCCTGAGCTGTCACCTACATATAAAGCTTGGGATCGACCCATGCTAGGCTTATGCCCCTGAGATGCCACCCACAAATAAAGGTATCGAGATCGGCCCATGTTAGGTAAATTCCCCTGAGCTTCCACTCGTCATTTTACAGATCTGCATTACTTAGTTTATTTAGCCTTTGAGATTGTTACTTTGGTGGTCATCACTTTATGGTACCTTGAACCAGTAATACGCTAATAAGAGACATGTAAATAGACACTTAATGTAACAACAATGAGGTAGGGAGCTGTTGGCACACAAATAAAGTGTTTAGGAGCTGAAATAACACGTGGGTTTTATTTGAACAAACGGAGAACTCCTGAAATTTTCTAGTGAAGATAGACGCGCAGATTTAATAATAAGCACGTATTGAGGTGTTCTAATGCATTATAGAGTGGGAACAAGGTCATTGGATACATGGAGTGTAATGTGCTACCATTATGTATCACTTTGTTATAGGATAACCTCAGAAACTTACTTGATGGAACAATTGTACGATTTCATGCCAAAGAGTGTGAAATAGAGTATGCCTTACATTCCTGGTTATTTGACTCCGAAACTAACCCGACTTGACTGAGCCTTTTAGATTACTTATTGATACGGTTGGGGCAGCCTCCACAGGTACACGGCCTTTCACACGAAGCCAAGCTCGGGAATTACAAGAACTCCAAGCTTTGTTCATGCAAATGGCCGTGTGTGAGTTGGTGATTGAACCAACCAAGGACCTAAACGTTTTTATGTGTGAAGAGAGGTCTTAATGTGTAATAAACTACTCTTCAAGGTTGGCACAAGAAGCAAGGGCGGATGGGTCATTTTACCCCTTTTGTTTGTAGTATAAATAGAACATGTTGGAGAGTTATTCCTTAGTTTTTGAATGCTGATTTTGTAACCTAAAAACACTAAACATTTCTCTCTCTCTTCCACTCTTAGAAGCCGCCCCTATTATCTCACAAGTAGAGGGATACTTGTGTTGTCTCTTTGGCTAGAAACAAGGGTTTTGAGGTCGTTGAGTGCCTCTTGGTCCTCGTAAGAACTTGGTGTTTATATTCATTAGACTTAGGGTCCTCTCTTAATGTAGGGTTCTTAGTTTCTTGAATGTTATATGTCAAGTTATCTATCTTTCTTTATCTTGTTGTTGTTGTTGATTTTGTTATCTTAAAGTCTAGTGAAGCCGTGTGGGGCTCTTTTCGATTCACTAGCATTGTTATCTATCTTGTTGTTCTTGTGTTGTTGGACTGAAATCCGAGCCTACTTGAAGCTCTTGGTGTTGTTGGTTTGATTTCGTATCATTTGGTATCAAAGCGAGACCGGTTGTGTTCCAACATAACCCATCTTGGGCTAGTTCACGGCTTAAACAAACAACACCAAAAAGAAATTCTGAAAATCTGTCCATTAAAAGTTGAAACCGAGAATGATGTTGTATGTTTAGATCTAGGTGTTATTTTGCTTGTTTAGTGAGTTTCTAGTGTTGGTTTCTTTCTGACCAACACTAAGGTGTCTAGATCCAAAAGTTGAGCTTGAAAACTTGAACATTGTGTAGTGACTTGAAGTGGCCGAAAGTTGTATGTTGTTGATAACCAAAAGAAAAATTGGTGGTTGTGTGTTTATGTGCTAAAGAAGTTGATGAAGTTTGTTGAGGTGTTCATCTTTTGAACTTGTTCATCTTGTTCATCTTGTTGTGTGCTCAAGTTGTAAGACAAGCTATAAAGTTGTTGTGAAAGACTTGCACCCATCACCTTCTAGTCTTGTCAATCACTTTTCCCTAATTCAAGGAGCCTTGTTTTGTGGGATTAGTCAACCAAACCTCACTTTCTTGAGTTTGAAAAGGGTGAAATACTACAAGATTTTATTTTCCCCACCAAAACACTTTGCAAACTATAACAAGTTGTGTGAATATTAACACAAAAAAAAAGAGTAGAAGAACGTGTGGAACCATTGCATGCTGCCACGTCACTATAAGCTCAACTTAGGATATTCTTTGGTTGCTAATTGTTGATCCTTGATTTCCCTTACTTGGTCCTAGAACTAATTAACAAACTAGTCCATTCCTACTAGGTTGTCAACTAGTTCCTTGAACCGTTTGTTCGTGTCAACGATTATTTGAGTGCTTTTATTCGTTTGAATGAATTGCTGATTTTTGACTCTAGTCCGGGAAGAATTCTTTGAGTCTTCAAACAAGAATCCATTCCGGATAAGAGCTTACTCATACCTTAAAAATTTCACGGTTACTAGCCAATTATACAACACTTGTGGAACACGAACTTGTGGTGAACTAAAGCGGATAATATCTTGACAATGGAAGGAGCTACGTCTCATAATGTGGATACTAATGCCCTTGATTCTATGAGGGTCACTCTTGAGGCCGTTACCCGGACACTTGAAAGGTTGAATTCGGAATTTGGGGCCGTGAGAGGGGACTTGGCAGCAATAAAGGGGGAAGTGTCGACTATTAGTGGGAGATTAGAAAAAGTGGAGAGTCAAAGGAACTCTCGTCCTTCTACTCCTCTACATGTATCTACCAATGGTCATGATAGGACCTCCTCCGCAACCATCACCCCCGAAACAGTCCACCAAATGCTAAATGCACCCCAAGCTCCACTAAATACCGCAAGACAAACTACCTATTTTCCTCCAAACCGAGACCCCACTAGACCACTACATTTCCAAGCCCCTCCAATTCCACAAGAGGGATTTGGACGCCAAGTACCTCCACTAAATCCGAACCCTCCATTCCAAGCTCCATTAACCCAAAGACCGCAAATTCCAAATCCTCCGAATCAAAACGGCCAAGGCCGACCAGCCCACTTTGAAGGATACGGTAGAGAGGAGTATGAAGGAGATGGAGCCTTTGATGATGCTTATATGAGGGAGGAGGAGTTAAGAGGGGGTCGAGGAGAACCTAGGAGATACCGGGGGTATGGAGATAGGGGAAACCGACACCAAGAGAGAGACGTAGGCATCAACACCATCAAGTTGAGCCTACCCATCTTTAAGGGTGAAATTGACCCCGAGACCTACTTAACTTGGGAATCGGCTTGTGACAAAGTTTTCCAAGTTAATGACATCTCGGAAGAAAAGAAGAGTTGCTACGCTATAGCTCACCTCGAGGGCTATGCTAACACTTGGTGGGAGTATGTTAAACGATTTGGTAATGAATTAGTTGATGGGCAGCCACCACCTTGGTATCGGTTGAGGTATTTGATGAGACAACGATACCTTCCCGAGAGATATCGTCATGAGTTGCTTGCTAGATTATATGGCTTGCGGCAAGGAGGCAAGAGTGTGATGGCCTATTTTGATGAGTTCCAACAACTCATGTTGAAACATGATCATCGTGGGGAGAAAATCAGTCACGACATCATCCGGTTCAAGTGTGGGTTGAACAAAGAGATCTCCACTCATTTGACCCTTCACCGGTTTGAAACCATTGACGGTATATTCCAAGCGGCCCTTGAGATTGAAAGAGAACTTAAGGAGAGATCATCCTTCAAGGCAAGGGTACAAACCCCCTCGGGTTGGCCCAAAAACAAGGACCAACCCGCCCCTACGAAGCTACCCGAGTCCAAAACAGTCCCTAAATTCCCTCCGAAACCGGAGGCTCACAAATATCCCAACCCAAAGGGGTTCCAATGCTTCAAGTGCCAAGGTTGGGGGCATAAGGCCAATGAATGTCCGAACCGGCGCAATGTGATCCTACGAGAAGGGAAAGTGTACTACCTTGGTGAGGAGGTGGTTTCCGAAAGGGGGGAGGATGAGGCCGAGCCTCAAGATGGAGAGGGAGCTGAAAATGGGCCGAATGATGATGAAGTAGATGGTAGTGAAGATGTCTATCCACAAGAAGGGGAGTGTGTGGTTCCAAACTTTGTGGTTAGACGTGTCATGATTAGTAAGGCGATAGATGACCCGAGTCAAAGGGAAAATCTATTCCATACTAAGTGTCTTGTAAAGGGGAGTGTGTGCACCTTGGTGATTGATAGTGGTAGTTGTACAAATGTTGCGAGCCATGCTATGGTAAATTTCTTGAATCTACCAACTACACTACAAACTAGTCCTTACAAGCTACAATGGTTGAACGATTGTGGTGAATTAAAGTTCACAAGGCAATGTGTGATTCGGTTTAAGGTGGGAAACTACCACGATGAAGTGCTTTGTGACGTAATCCCAATGCAAGCATGTCACTTGTTGTTAGGTAGACCATGGCAATATGATAGGTCTACTAAACACGATGGGAGGTCCAACCGGTATACGCTTGAGAAGGATGGCCGAAAGGTCACACTTCATCCTCTTTCACCCTCCCAAGTAAATGAGTGGCATCAAAAGATGAGAGAGTTGAAGGGAAAGGGGAAGGAATCCGGAAAGGGAGAAAAGGGGGGGATGCCGTAGGTGAGGAAGTAGGGACATCCGAGCCTGTCCCAACGACAAGGGAGATGGAAAACGTAGTGATGTTGGCTAGGAGGAAAGAACTCTTCGTGGACCATGATGAAAACAAGCCGATGTTACTTTTGACCCATTGTTTTAATACTAACCCCACTAATTCTTCCATTCCTCCTTTGATTTCTTATGTGTTGCAGGAGTATGAAGATGTATTTCCTCAAGAACTTCCGCAAGGATTGCCCCCACTTCGGGGAATTGAGCACCAAATTGATTTGGTGCCGGGTTCACAACTTCCAAACAAACCGGCCTATAGGAGCAATCCCATGGACACTAAGGAGCTTGAAAGACAAGTTGAGGAGCTTCTCAACAAGGGATACATCAAGGAAAGCATGAGTCCGTGTGCTGTTCCGGTGCTTTTGGTACCGAAGAAGGACGGAACTTGGCGCATGTGCGTCGATTGTAGAGCCATCAACAAAATCACTATAAGGTATCGTCATCCAATCCCTAGACTAGATGATATGTTAGATGAGCTCCACGGATCTTGTTTGTTTTCTAAAGTGGACCTTAGGAGTGGCTATCACCAAATTCGCATGCAACCCGGTGATGAGTGGAAGACCGCATTCAAGACCAAATTCGGTCTATATGAGTGGCTGGTCATGCCCTTCAGCCTTACCAATGCTCCTAGCACCTTTATGAGGCTAATGAATCATGTAATGAAGCCTTATATTGGAAAGTTTGTGGTGGTTTACTTTGATGATGTGTTGGTGTATGGTAAATCTATTGATGATCATGTAATGCATTTGAGATGTGTGCTTGATGTGCTCCGAAAGGAGAAGCTGTATGCCAACATGGAGAAGTGTTCTTTTGGTGTTGATAAGGTTATATTCTTGGGTTTTGTCGTGAGCTCAAGGGGTGTGGAAGTGGACGATTCCAAGATAGACTCTATTCGAAGTTGGCCGACCCCTAAAACTATTGGAGAAATCCAAAGTTTCCACGGGTTGGCAAGCTTTTATAGGAGGTTTGTCAAAGGATTTAGTTCCATAGCAGCCCCCTTGACCGAGGTAATTAGAAAGGACGGACCCTTTAAATGGGGTGATGAGCAGGCTAGGGCTTTTGAGGCCTTGAAAGCTACGCTCATCTCGGCGCCTTTATTGCAATTGCCCGATTTTGATAAGATGTTTGAAGTAGAGTGTGATGCTAGTAAGGTTGGCATCGGGGCTGTTTTGATGCAAGAAGGTAAGCCCGTTGCTTATTTCAGTGAAAAGATCAAAGGGGCAACTCTTAATTACTCAACTTATGATTTGGAGTTGTACGCCCTTGTTAGAGCTTTGGGAAATTGGCAACATTATTTGTGGCCTAAGGAGTTTGTGATACGAACGGATCATGAGTCGTTGAAACACCTTAAGAGCCAAGACAAGTTGAATAGGCATCATGCTAAGTGGATTGAGTTCATCGAGACCTTCCCTTATGTAATTCATTACAAAAGGGGAAAGGAAAATGTTGTTGCCGATGCCTTGTCTAGGAAGCATGTGCTTGTTGCTACCTTGTCTTCGAAATTGATGGGTTTTGAGAGCTTGCGGTTGTTGTATCCCGAGGATCCTACCTTTGCTCCTATTTTTAGGGAATGTGAAAAGTGGGGAAGGGACCGTTGGCTTAAGGAGAATGACCATTCCTCCTACTCTCGGTTAGATGGGTATTTGTTCAAAGGGAGGAGGTTGTGTGTTCCTTCTAGTTCTTGGAGGGAATTATTTGTGAGGGAGGCCCATGACGGAGGCCTCATGGGGCACTTTGGGGTAGACAAGACCTTCGGAATCTTAGAGGAGAACTTCTATTGGCCCAAAATGCGCAAAGACGTCACTAAAATTTGTAGTCAATGTGTGGCCTGCCGGAGTGCGAAATCTCGTCTCCTACCTCAAGGATTATACACCCCACTCCCTACTCCCCTTAGACCTTGGTTGGACATTTCGATGGATTTTGTTTTGGGGCTGCCAAGGACTAGAAAGGGCTGAGATAACATTTTTGTTATTGTTGATAGATTCTCTAAAATGGCTCATTTTATTCCATGTACTAAAACCGAGGATGCTAGTAGTGTAGCTTCATTATTTGTTGAACATGTTGTAAAGCTTCACGGGGTACCGAGGACTATTGTGAGCGATAGGGACTCCAAGTTCCTAAGTCTCTTTTGGAAGTCCATGTGGGGTAGGCTTGGAACGAAGTTACTTTTCTCCACGTCTTGCCACCCACAAACCGATGGCCAAACGGAGGTAGTAAATAGAACCTTAGGGTCTATGCTACGTTCTATGGTTAAAGGTAAACTGACTTCATGGGAAGATCACCTACCCTTGGTGGAATTTGCATACAACCGGGTAATACATTCGAGCACGGGAATAACTCCCTTTGAATGTGTTTACGGCCTGAATCCCCTTACCCCTTTAGATCTCACTCCTTTGTCTAGTGATCTCATGACCAGCTTAGATGGAAATAAAAGAGCCGAGGCAATGAAGAAAATGCATGAGACGGTGCGGATCAAGCTTGAAAAGAAGAACCAATAGGTTGCAAAAAGGGTAAACAAAGGGAGAAGAAGGCTTGTGCTTGAACCCGGAGATTGGGTGTGGGTGCATCTTCGAAAGGATCGGTTTCCAGCTCAAAGGAAGTCCAAATTGCTGCCAAGGGGTGATGGTCCTTTCCAAGTACTTGAGAGAATCAATGACAACGCCTACAAGATTGACCTTCCACCGGAATATCAAGTGCACAACACTTTCAACGTTGGTGATCTCTCCCTCGTGGATGCGGTTGAAGATGACCAAATGCTGAATTTGAGGTCAAATTCCTCTCAAGATGGAGAGGATGATACGGTTGGGGCAGCCTCCACAAGTACACGGCCTTTCACACGAAGCCAAGCTCGGGAATTACAAGAACTCCAAGCCTTGTTCATGCAAATGGCCGTGTGTGAGTTGGTGATTGAACCAACCAAGGACCTAAACGTTTTTATTTGTGAAGAGAGGTCTTAATGTGTAATAAACTACTCTTCAAGGTTGGCACAAGAAGCAAGGGCGGATGGGTCATTTTACCCCTTTTGTTTGTAGTATAAATAGAACATGTTGGAGAGTTATTCCTTAGTTTTTGAATGCTGATTTTGTAACCTAAAAACACTAAACATTTCTCTCTCTCTTCCACTCTTAGAAGCCGCCCCTATTATCTCACAAGTAGAGGGATACTTGTGTTGTCTCTTTGGCTAGAAACAAGGGTTTTGAGGTCGTTGAGTGCCTCTTGGTCCTCGTAAGAACTTGGTGTTTATATTCATTAGACTTAGGGTCCTCTCTTGATGTAGGGTTCTTAGTTTCTTGAATGTTATATGTCAAGTTATCTATCTTTCTTTATCTTGTTGTTGTTGTTGATTTTGTTATCTTAAAGTCTAGTGAAGCCGTGTGGGGCTCTTTTCGATTCACTAGCATTGTTATCTATCTTGTTGTTCTTGTGTTGTTGGACTGAAATCCGAGCCTACTTGAAGCTCTTGGTGTTGTTGGTTTGATTTCGTATCACTTATCTACAATAGAATATAGGGTAAACTAGTATTAGTAACCAATCAACACATTTGAGATACTTAATTTCACCCAAAATAATAACCGGGCAGCAACTATTAATATATCAAACAAGGGTGTTATTTTAACCCTTTTTTTCCTCCAATTACACCCACATACCATATGGGTTCTTATAAGGTTCACCAAAACCACCTCGACTTCATTACACATTCCAAACAATACGCAAAATAGATTGGGCAGCAAACATTAGTTCGGTGGTGTATCACCATATCTTTCTTCTATAATTCATTACAAACTCATCACACCTTTATCCAACTTCAACCTGGCAGCCCATAACATATACATACAAAACAGTCTACAAAACAGTCCAAATCCCTTTTATTGTAGTAATCAATTATTGAACTCATCATCTCTTGAGTTCTCAATAACAAGACATCCATAATCCCCTCTCAAATTCATATATAAGAAAAACAAAATGGAGCAGTCACCTTACCTCAATTCAGAAACTTATTCTTTTAATTAAACTCTTCAAGAGCTTGAACTTTCCTTCACACTTAAACCAAAGAAGAAGAAAAAAAGTTCCTCAATAACAAGGAAACGTGAACAAACAACTTGTTCTATAATCAACCATATACTTATAGTCAAACACTTATAACTTGTTTTCCTAATCTTCCATGAGATAATTAAACAAAACCTTAAGTTTTTTTCACTTAACTTGGGCTGTAAAGGTGAGGGTTTCTTCAAGAACCCTAGAAGGAATAATAGGGTTGATGTTCTTGTTGTTTTAGAGAGAGTATAGAGATTTGCTGAAATATACTCCTTTTTTGTGACTTAAAAGTGAAGTAAAATAACCAGTAACTTGGACTTTTAAAGTCCCTATCTTGTCCACCTCCTTAGCTGTATTTTGGACCATAAAATTGGTCAAATTGGTCCAAGTAGGTGATGCACCTACTTAAGGGTTCAAGCTGCACGAATTTTCAAAGTAGGTGATGCACCTACTTACTTAAATTCTTATTTTGGGCTTAAATAACTTGGGCCTTTGGCAGATTTGTGTGTTGGGCCACTTATCCATTTTCTTTCTCTTTTGTTCAATTTGGACCAAATGAGTATATTAGCATAGACCCAAATCTGATCCATACCCATGGGTCCATTAATTTGGTCCAAACAACTTAAGTAGGTGACTCACCTACTAGCTTAAATAAGTCAAGCAAGCACCTCAATATGTTGCTCCATTTTCAGCTCCTAATTCCTTTAATCTAACCTTCAACTTATACACACTTGGTCACTTTAAACTTTAGATTTAAATACTAGCTTACGATTCCAAGTTTAAATATTTATCTTAACGTTAACTTAGTCGCATCACATTAAACTGTATGGGCAACATCTATAATTCCATCTATACCATTAATACTTGCATAACAATTCTCGTACGTTATATATATCAAAAGGTTGTACCAAGTTCCGTATAATTAGAACAAGTACAAGTAAAATACAGGATGTTACACCCTTCCCCCCTTAGGAACATTCGTCCTCAAATGTTAGCATAACTGTCCAACCAAAACAAGTTCAAGCCTAAGTTTAATACACCTATTATAACACAGTACTTATGTCTTACACTTACTTTTTATTGCTCCAATTCATTGTCTTGGACTTTTTCTTTGTATTTGAACAAATGGGGGTACTTAGATTTCATCGCTTCTTCCGCTTCCCATGTTATCTCTTCTACTTGTTGGTTCCTCCAAATCACTTCTACAGAAGTTATTTTTTTATTCCTTAACTTCTTCACTTGTCGATCTAGAATAGCAATAGGTATTTCTTCATAGGTGAGATCTTCTGTAACTTCTACATCTTCAGTAGGAGTAATATGAGATGGATCACCCATGCACTTTCGAAGCATTGAGACGTGAAATACTGGATGAACTATTGAGAGCTCTTGGGGTAGCTCTAATTCATTAATCTTATATGGGCCTATATAACGTGGACTTAGTTTTCCTTTCTTATCAAATCTCATAACCCTCTTTATTGGTGACACCTTCAAGAATACCCAATCACATATATCAAACTCTAGCCCTCTCTTTCTAATATCTGCATATAACTTGTGTCGACTTTAGGCTATTTCTAGCCGCTGTTGGATCACTTTAACCATTACCATAGCTTGATGAACAAGATCTGGCCCGAACAAGGCAGTTTCATCCGCTTCAAACCATCCAATTGGTGATCTACACTTTCTTCCATACAAAGCTTCATACGGTGCCATTTTGATACTTGAATAATAGCTATTGTTGTAGGCAAACTCGATGAGAGGTAAATGATCATCCCAACTACCTTTAAAGTCCAATACATAAGCTCATAGCATATCTTCAAGTGTTTGAATGGTACATTCTTCTTGTCTATCTATTAGAGGTTGAAAAGTTGTACTTAGGTTCACTTGTGTTCCTAGATTTCTCTGAAAAGACTTCCAAAAATTTGCCGTAAATTGAGATCCTCGATCTGATATAATAGAGATTGGAACTCCATGTAGCCGAACTATCTCTTTAATATATAATTTGGCATGTTCTTCAACTGTGTAAGTGGTCCTAACCGGTAGAAAGTGTGCTAATTTGGTAAGCCTATCAACTATCACCCATATGGAATCAAACCTTCGAGATGTATGAGGTAAACCAGTGACAAAATCCATGTTGATCATGTCCCACTTCCATATTGAAAGATCTATACATTGTATATAACCCTGGCCTTTTGGTGCTCTACTTTAACTCTTTGACAGTTTGGACATTCGGCTACAAATTCTGCAATGTTCTTCTTCATGTCACTCCACCAATATATTTCTTTCAAATCTTGATACATCTTAGTTGACCCTGGATGGATGGAATACCTCGAATGATGTGCCTCTGTCATAATCCTCTTTCTCAGCCCGTCTACATTAGTCATACATAATCTATTTTGGCACTGAAGTACTCCTTCTCACGTAAGCTCAAATGCTTTAGTCATACCACATTGTACATTCTCCTTAAGCTGTAATAAAATTGGATCTACATATTGCTTTTTTTTCACTTCAGCTACTAATGAGGATTCCGCTGCATTATGCACAATAAGCCCCTCATCTGGAGTTTCAAGAAGGCGAACCCCCAAATTAGCTAGTTGGTGGAGATCTTTAATCATCCCTTTCCTTTTAATAGATGCCATCATATCCTTACGACTTAGCGCATCAGCTACCGCATTTGCTTTCCCTGAATGATATAAGATATCAACATCATAGTCTTTTAATAGTTCAAGCCACCTCCGCTGCCTCAAATTTAGATCCTTCTAGCTAAAGATATATTGCAAACTTTTATGGTCAGTATATATGTCAACGTGAATCCCATACAAGTGGTGGCGCCATATCTTTAAAGCAAATATAACTGCTGCTAGCTCGAGATCATGTGTAGGATAGTTTTTCTCATGTGGCTGCAATTGTTTGGAGGCATATGCTGTTATTTTACCATGCTGCATAAATACACATCCTAAGCCAATTCCTGAAGCATCACAATACACCTCATACCCTTCTATGCCTTCTGGAAGTACCAATACGGGTGTAGAAGTCAACTTATTCTTCAGATCTTGGAAACTCTTTTCACAGGCATCATTCCATTAAAACTTGGATGTTTTGTGGGTTATCTTGGTTAAAGGTGCAGAAATTAAAGAAAAACCTTCAACAAACCTTCTATAATAACTTGCCAACCCAAGAAAACTACGAATCTCCGTAGGCGTTGTGGAACTTGGACAACTCTTTACGGCTCCTATCTTTTGAGTATCAACCTTTATTCCTTCACTAGATACAATATGACCCAAGAATGCCACCGATTTTAACTAAAACTCATATTTAGAGAACTTTGCATATAGCTTACGATCACGAAGAATCTGCAACACCTGTCGTAAGTGATTGGTATAGTCCTCTTTTGATCTGGAATAAACTAGAATATCATCTATAAAAACTATCACGAACACATCTAAGAATGGCTTAAACACCCTATTCATCAAATCCATAAAAGCTGCAGGTGCATTTGTTAGCCCAAATGACATGACTAGAAACTCATAATGACCATACCGTGTTCGGAAAGCTGTCTTGGGTTTATCCTTCTCTTTGACCCTCACTTGGTGGTAACCTGACCTCAAATCAATCTTTGAGAAGAACTTGGAACCTTGTAACTGATCAAATAAATCATCAATTCTTGGGAGGGGATATTTATTTTTAATAGTCACCTTATTCAGTTGTCGGTAGTCAATACACATTCTCAATGAACCATCTTTCTTACGCATAAATAGCACTAGTGCGCCCCAGGGGGACATACTAGGCCTTATGAATCCTTTCTCTAGCAAGTCTTTCAATTGCTCTTTCAATTCTCGTAATTCTGTCAGGGCCATTCTATACGGAGGAACTGAGATTGGTTGGGTGCCTGGAATCACATCACTACCAAACTCTACTTCTCATTCAGGAGGCAAACCTGGAAGGTCTTCAGGAAATTCATTTACCACCGAAATAGTTTGAAGAGTTGGTGGCTCCGTATCTGTATCCTTCACTCTAACTAGATGATATATGTAACCTTTGGAAATCATTCTTTTTTCCTTAAAATAAGAAATAAATTTATCTCTTGGTGCACCAATATTACCTCTCCATTCAAGGACTGCCTCCTTTGGAAAATAGAAATACACCCTTTTAGTTCGGCAATCTACTGCGGCATAACAAGATGATAACCAGTCCATACCCATTATAACATCAAAATCTACCATTCCCATCTCAACAAGATCATCCATCGTATCGCGACCGCAAATAATTATAATATAATTTCGTAAACCCTTCTAGCTATAATAGATTCACCAATCGGCGTAGATACTTCAAATGGCTTAACTAGCAATTCTGGAGTTCTTTTGAACTTTCCAGCAACCAATAGAGTGACATATGATAATGTGAAACCCGGATCAACTAATGCATATACATCGTGTGAAAAGATGGACAATGTACCTATAACCACGTCTGCAGAAGCCTCTGAATTTTGTCTATCCGCTAAAGTATATGTACGATTCTGAACTTCACTAGAGCTAGCTGCTCCTTTAACACCTCTACCATGACCCATAGGTTGTACACCTCTACCTAAATAAGTCACCAATGATGATGATGCAACATCTGATCTAATAGGTCGTGCCATACCACCTATGGCCTTTTTAGGGCATTCTCTCATCATATGTCCTGACGCACCACACCAAAAGCAAGCATTTGTTCTGAATCGGCATGCACCTAAATGAAACTTTTCACATTGCTTACATGGCTTTCGAGGAGGCCTTAATTGGTTCATACTGCCTTGCTCTTGATACCCCGCTATCCGTGAACTCTGGCTCTCACTTCTCTGCCCAAACTGGTTGCCTTTAGACCCTTGAAACTGTGGTGGAGCACTAGCTATAGAATAAGAAGATAATGGCCTAGGCGTTCTATTTGAAAACCGAGGCCTAAACTCTCCTTGGGATGCCATAAACTGCCCCATAGATCCCTTTTGGAATACCCTCTTTCCGATTCTTATGCTCTTCTTCTTTGCCTCTAATCCTCTAATTTTTGTGCAAAAGCTTGTATCCTTGCTATGTCCATGTCTTTGTTTAAAGCAGTAATAGTACAATCTCTAACTAGATATGGATCCAATCTATCTACATATCGATGAACTCTATCATCCATTGTAGCTACTACATTGGGAGCATACCTATCCAAAGAGTTAAACCGAAGGTTGTACTCCCACACGCTCATATTCCCTTGGCGAAGATTCAAGAACTAATTTGCACGGGCTTCTCAAATCTCATATGGAAGGTAATGATTAAGAAATGCCTCTTTAAACTCTTTCCAAGTAGTTGGAGGTGCATCGATACCCCTAGATCATTTACAGTCTTCATACCACAATATAGCCTCTCCTTTGAATCTATATGTTGCTAGCTCAACTGTCTTTTTACCCGACACATGCATGACATCTAAAACCCTTTGGATTTGATCAATAAAGTCTTGTGGGTCTTCAGTAAGATTTGATCCGGTGAGTGTAGGAGGATCCAATTTAAGAAAATCCTGCGTTTGTAGGCTAGCTTCCCTATCTGTACCTCTAGAACCCGTGGTTGGAATGGCTGGTCCTTGAGCTTGTCCAGCTACTATACGAGCCAATAATTGCACCGCATTTCTTAGATCTTGGTCAGTAGCATTAATAGGTGGTTCTGAGGATGCAGTTTTTCTCCTTCTTAGCTCTTCTGGAGAGGAAGGAGTAGAAGAAGTCTGGGATACAAACTCAGCTTGGGCCTCGCTTTGATTAGCTTGTCTAGGTGGTGACTTGCTGGTCCCTTCTCCGGCAGCCACATCCTTTCGTTTACCTATATTATTACTCTTTTTTGTAACCGGCATCCTTACTATAATAAGAGGAAAAAAATAGGTTCAATGGTTAAATATGACTTCACCTACAACATGGGCTCTATTGCACGGTCTAAGATATGAAGAAAAAGAGACAACCCCTAAATTCCCATAGCCTCTTGCTTATAGATGTGGTGCACAACACACCCGTAAGCAAGACTCTACGTAGACACGGCTTTGTAGACTCCCTAGGATGAACTGCTCTGATACCACTTTTGTCACGCCTAAAACCCTATTGGGGCGGACAGGCACTCGTAGCCGTAAAGGCCCGAGAGAACCAATTCCAAAAACTTGTACTTCCCATGCATGTAACTATAACAACTAAAGGTTCTGACAAACATGATATTATACAATACTTGGTCGTTGGGCCCACCACATCTAAAGACAAAACACTACCATAGCTTTACATTAGTCTACAAAGCCTCTAAAAGATACATAGACTTAGTTAAGGTCGGGACAAACCCCCGCCCTACTCTTGACTTACTATACAATACCAAAATATATGGAACAAACTCGGAAAGCCCCGAATCAACCTGGAGCTCACCAATAGTCCCTGAAAATCCTGCGCTCCTACTAGTGAGTTGTATGAGCTAAAGTGTTTGTGCCTGCAGCATGAAATACAGGTCCCCCGTGAGGGACGTCAGTACGAAAATATGTACTGAATATGTAAGGCAGAAGGTAACAACACACTTGATACAAAAGCTCAATAGAAATTTAATACAAGTGTATAAGTAGTACTAGTAGACCACCTTTATAAATACTTGTGGGACAATATACATTACATTCTTTTCTTTGTAAGCCATTTAATGCAAATGACTAGTTGATCAGTGGTAAATAGATAAATTAGGATCGGCCCATGCTAGGCTTACGCCCCTGAGCTGCCACCTATATATAAAGATTGGGATAGACCCATGCTAGGCTTATGCCCCTGAGCTTCCACCCATAAATAAAGGTATAGAGATCGGCCCATGCTAGGCAAATGCCCCTGAGCTGCCACTCGTCATTTTACAGATTTGCATTACTTAGTTTATTTAGCCTTTGAGATTGTTACTTTGGTGGTCATCACATTATAGTACCTTGAACCAGTAATACGCTAATAAGAGATATATAAATAGACACTTAATGTAACAACAATGAGGTAGGGAGTTGTTGGTATAGAAATAAAGTGTTTAGTAGCTGAAATAACACATGGGTCTTATTTGAACAAACGGAGAACTCCTGAAACTTTCTAGTGAAGATAGACGCGCAGATTTAATAATAAGCACGTATTGAGGTGTTCTAATATGTTAGAGAGTGGGAACAAGGTCATTGGATACATGGAGTGTAATGTGCTGCCATTATGTATCACTTTGTTATAGGATAACCTCGAAAACTTGCTTGATGGAACAATTGTACGATTTCATGCCAAAGAGTGTGAAATAGAGTATGCCTTACATACCTGGTTATTTGACACCGAAACTAACCCGACTTGACTTTTCGCCTTTTAGATTACTTATCTACAATAGAATATATGGTAAACTAGTATTAGTAACCAATCAACATATTTGAGATACTTAATTTCACCCAAAACAATAACCGGGCAGCAACTATTAATCTATCAAACAAGGGTGTTATTTTAACCTTTATTTTCCTCCAATTACACCCACATACGATATAGGTTCTTATAAGGTTCACCAAAACCACCTCGACTTCATTACACATTCCAAACAATACACAAAATAGATTGGGCAGCAAACATTAGTTCGATGGTGTATCACCATATCTTTCTTCTATAATTCATTACAAACTCATCACACCTTTATCCAACTTCAACCTGGCATCCCATAACATATACATACAAAATAGTCCACAAAAAAATCCCAAATCCCTTTTATTGTAGCAATCAATTATTGAACTTATCATCTCTTGAGTTCTCAATAACAAGATATCCATAATCCCCTCTCAAATTCATATATAAGAAAAACAAAATGGAGCAGTCACCTTACCTCAATTCAACAACTTATTCTTTTAATTGAACTCTTCAAGAGCTTGAACTTTCCTTCATACTTAAACCAAAGAAGAAGAAAAAAAAGTTCCTCAATAACAACGAAACGTGAACAAACAGCTTGTTCTATAATCAGCCATATACTTATAGTCAAACACTTATAACTTGTTTTCCTAATCTTCCATGAGATAATTAAGCAAAACCTTAAGTGTTTTTCACTTACCTTGGGCTGCAAAGGTGAGGGTTTCTTCAAGAACCCTAGAAGGAATAATAGGGTTGTTGTTCTTGTTGTTTTAGAGAGAGTAGAGAGATTTTCTAAAATATACTCCTTTTTTGTGACTTAAAAGTGAAGTAAAATGACCAGGAACTTGGCTTTTTAAAGGCCCTATCTTATCCACCTCCTTAGCTACATTTTGGACCATAAAATTGGTCAAATTGATCCAAGTAGGTGATGCACCTACTTAAGGGTTCAAGCTGCACAAATTTTCAAAGTAGGTGATGCACCTACTTGCTTAAATTCTTATTTTGGGCTTAAATAACTTGGGCCTTTGGCAGATTGGTGTATTGGGCCACTTATCCATTTTCTTTCTCTTTTGTTTAATTTGGCCCAAATGAGTATATTATCATAGACCCAAATCTGATCCATAGCCATGGGTCCACTAATTTGGTCCAAACAGCTTAAGTAGGTGACTCACCTACTAGATTAAATAAGTCAAGCAAGCACCTCAATATTTTGCTCCATTTTCAGCTCCTAATCCCTTTAATCTAACCTTTAACTTATACACACTTGGTCACTTTAAACTTTAGATTCAAATACTAGCTTACGATTCCAAGTTTAAATATTTATCTTAACGTTAACTTAGTCGCATCACATTAAACTGTACGGGCAGCATCTATAATTCCATCTATACCATTAATACTTGCATAACAATTCTCATACGTTATATATATCAAAAGGTTATAACAAGTTCCATATAATTAGAAGAAGTACAAGCAAAATTCGAGATGTTACATAAGTGGTTATAAACCAAGGAACAAAATGCATAATTTGATTTAATTCTTGAATAATATTATTTAATTCATCGAGACTATAAGTCTCAAAAAACCAGGTTCTAAACTAGTTTCATTTTTTATCCAAAAAATCTCTTTTAATATAATATCATGCCTGGGATCCAGGACTAAAATTAATTTAGTGTGAAATCATCAGGTATCATTTGGGTCAAAGTTCATTTCAGAAGCAGTGAGGATATCTCTATTAGAGATATTATCATTATCTTGAACAATATTTGTTCGAGGATTATTCTTAACCTTTTCTGCAAATCTTTTAGAAGCAGATCGATCGTATTCAAAGAAGCAGCACGACTTCTGGCTGGACCATATGGTGGTTCTATCGGAGAAATATGATGCATAGTAGGTAATAATTTAGGCATTGAAAATGAATGTCTATTATAAACAGTAGACTTATCATCAAACTAAATACAGATTCACCCATCAGGATTTTGGATAACATGCGAAAGGTCACTCTTTGTCAAGTCATTAGTAACCTGACTCAGAGATATAACAGAATTTAAGGTCCAAGTAGTGGGAAAATCAAATTCATCCCATTTGATAGGTCTCCTAGAGGTGACCTTAGACCTTACAAAATTAGTTTGGACTAATATAGTCTGATCTGATGTAGCGTATATCTTACATCAAGTATCTAAAGTAGAAAACAATGTATAATAAATCCTGTATGACAAACATATAAGTTCAGATCCAAACGCATAATTATAACCATGCATTTTTACAATTAATGTCAAAGCATCAAGTATATTCACATCAGTCAAAAATAATTGCAAATTTGGCTGAGTATTGAAATAAACTGGGTCATAGACCACAGTGGATTCTATTGAACCCATCAGAGACTATCTAAAATTCAGATTTCTAGCATCTCTAAGAGCTGCTAAAAATGTCTCTGGTAACCCTTTAAAGCTTAATGGTTTAAAAGCAATTTGAACCATTCCAATATGCATAAAATTAGAATGATTTTTATGTAAATCAATATCACGTTTATTTAATAAACGAATCGTCTGTTCTGAAGAATTTAATGTTAAATATTATTCAGTTGTCTTTATTATCTATTTAGAAAGAACATTATCAAACCAACCATAATCATAAATGATTTTTATATCAACCTTTGGAATAGTCCACTTGTTTAACAAGTCAAGATTTTGAGCTACCTCTTCAAGTCGAGTACTTTTAGTACTCACATCTCCTATTTTCATGAGTAGAGAAGTCATATCTATGCTGAGTAGTTCAGATCTATTGCATAATTATCATGAAAATTTCTAGGCTTTGATACCAGATTGACAGGATTGGAGGGCTGGCGGTAATTCGCGTGGCTATCTAGACATATATTATCGAAAGAACCAAAATATACGAGAATTTTTTACATCTTATTGACTATATGGGGGTATTAATCTTTTACCCAGGCAGAGAATCTGTCAGAATTTAATACATACTTGAGTTGAGCCCATGTGTCTAGCAGTTCTAATCGTGAAAAAGGATGCCCTTTTCTTCAACTTTAACGGGCTTAAGAGACACGGCTTGCTAGATGTAGTCACTAAGACAAAGCTAACAAAAGCAGTACCAACATCAATTATACCACCATCTCGGAACCAAGACAAGAAACTATAGAGAAATTTCTTTATATTTTGATAGAGTCTGAATCTTTCATGTTTATTATACATGAGAAGTTAGATCTCCAGCATAGATATGAAATCTACTTAGCTGGACATAGTCACGACCGGAGAGGGAGAGAGAGTAAGTAAATAACTCAAAACAAGAGAATAAATAAATACCTTATATGGCCGAAAGCAAGGCCGGAATAATATTAACGGTGATCTTTATTCACACTTGAAAGAAATATATAAGAGAGAAATTAAGAGAGTAGAGAGAGAATTCTTCCCAAAAACTTCCGTCTTTCCTAATAAATGAAGGCTTCTATATATCGAAAAAGAAAGGAACCTATGAACAGTAAAAATGGGTCCAATATCTGGGTTTTGTGCATCGTATATTTCTTGTGTAGGAATCTATGAATAGTAAAAATGGGTCCCACATTTGGGTCTTGTGCACAGTGTAATTACTATGTAAATAGTATATCTTATATTTTATTTTATTTTTTCCTTTTAATTTCCTAAGGAATTCTTTCGTTCGTTCAATGGTATCGTCAGATAGTATCTTATCTGAGGGGATAAGATGAGAGTTTTGAATATCTTCTTCGATAATATCATCGCTAGTCACACTCTTTATTGAAGTGTATAACTTATCATACTGATTAATGTATTTAAGTAGATTTCTTTTAACTTCTTTCAAATATTTTTCTATCATTTCAACTCTATCTCCGTCTTGCACGCAGATCCTTCTAGCAATGTGCTTAATCGTATTGTCCTCAATAATATCCTTTCAACGGGTTGCTGCATATTTCTGAACTTTAATTTTGATAGAGTCCAAAAATTCTTATCCGTGCAAAATTTTTATTTTGGGATCTTTCCGCATTAATTTGTCCCAAAAATTATTATACAATATTCTATATAAACAAAAGATCTGTTCTCCTATGAATCCCAATTTTGGAGCCCATTTGTGTATCCGTGAAATTAAAAATTCAAAAAAGAAGTAGATTTGATTTTTTCAAGATTGCAGATACGATCTGCGTGATATAACTTGTTTAACTTTGAAGAAACTTGAGTCCATTTTTTGTATAACTTAAAAAATGGATCCGATAATATCTTGGTGATTGGACCGTTGTGTGACCACCAGTTCAAAAATTAGTTAGGAATTGATTCTGCAAATATCTTTGTATATATTTTCATAAATCAAGTGTATGTTTATGTCGATCATTATTATAATAAAGTACTTTATCAAAGACTTGGATATAATTCTAATAAGTAAAATTTATACGAGATCCTTTAAGACTAATCTGTCTTTCGGTCATTGTGGTCATCCCCCAATCTTCAATGGATATAATCCGTTTAATAATAAGTTTTGAGAAGTTATTAACATTCTCTTCTATATTATACCCAGCAAAGTGCTCAAAATCTGCACTACCTGCAGAAGTGAGAATAGTCTTACAATAAGTACGGATTTTGTATGACTCACCCGAAAAATATGAAGTACTCATCAAATATTTCTAGAGTATCTTTATGGATTATTTCTCCTCTAAATATCAGAATTTTCAACAAGAAATATCATTTCTTTATTTTCTATTTTTTTCGTAGGACTTGATATTATCATTGTCTTCTTATCTAGCTATAGAAGCAAATGTATCACTTTTCTTTTGTGAGGCTAGCTATGCCTGCAACTGTCCGTATAACATATTGTCCTCTGAAATATCTTCCAGATGAATTGAAGGAGATGACGATGATTTGCCTGTCTGTGTTATCTTAGAGTTTATCAAACTTTTATTTTCCATTTGTATAATTGGAGAATTAGATGAGGATCCGTATGGCGATCCTTGAGAATATGATCTTCCTGGGGATGATCTTCCCCCGGAGGATAATCTTCCTCCTGATTTGCCTCTTCCTATTCTTTTTTCTCTGGCCCATTGCCATTGAGGATCCATACTGTAAATAAAACAGTTAGTTTTAGGTAAATATATCGAACCCATGCAGATCAAACATTTCTTTGACCTATTCATAATCACAGACATAAAATTCTTCTTACCATATCATGGATAATTTTTCTAATTATAAGATTTTGTAAATCTCTGTATAACGGTATTACCTTTAAGATGGTAATCAAGATTTTTTCAATAACAAAAGAAGTATAAAAGTTTATTTTTAATTTAGATATTTCCTAGACAGGAAATCAGGAAGGGAATTATCAATTCCCTTTTTTATATTGTATCTCAAAATAAAAAGGGGCTAATTGAGCTTGCCACCTTGCGAAAATTAATTTAGAAGCATCATGTTTAAAATCTTTATCAAACATGTACTTTACAAATTGGGCGTCAATTTTTATCAAAAACTTTTGGTTGTATAAATCATCTTGAAATTTCAAAACACACTTAACAATAGTAAGCATTTCATGAGCCACAGTAACATATTTTTCTAGGTTTCAGCCCATTTTCCTGAATGAAATCTTATCAGGTATTCAGATTTGTCATGGGATTAACTTGTTTCAATATTCCACCATAACCTATATTAGATGTATCTGTCTCAATAACCTTTTGACATGCTGGATTAGCCAAAGTCATACAAGGTAAGGTTTTAACACTTTGTTTAATTTATTTAATAAGATATGTGTGACTATCAGTCCAGGGACCTTTGGAGTCCTTTTTTAGCCTGTCATATACAACAACAACAACAACATACCAAGTGTATTCCCACCTAGTGGGGTCTGGAGAAGGAAGAGTGTATGCAAACCATACCACTACCTCAAGAGAAGTAGAGAGGTTGTTTCCGATATACCCCCGGCTTAGGAACAATAACAGTATAACCAATACAAAAAGTAAGTGCATATAAACTAGTATGGTACACAAAACAAACTAACAGTCTAACAAACACAAAAGATAAGTTCATAATAAACTAGCACGGGATGCAAAAAAAGCCAACACCACTAGCCCCAAAAACTACAGCTACAACACTACGAACCAGAAACTCCAGACCCAAAGGACCACTCCCCTATTACTACCGCCGCGCTCCCACCCCCTAACCCTCTACCCTAATCCGCGTCCTCTATACCTTCCTATCAAGGGTCATGTCCTCTGTAAGTTGTAATTACTCCATATTATGCCTAATCACCTCCCTCAAATATTTCTTCGATCTACCTCTAGCCCACCTAAAACCATCCATAGCCAGAGTCTCACACCTCCGCACTGAAGCATCAGGGCCCCTCCTTATCACATACCCGAACCAACGTAGCCTCACTTCTCACAACTTATCCTCCACCAAGGCAACTCCTACCTTCTACCGAATAATCTCATTCCTCACCCTATGTTTCCTCGTATGTCACACATCCATCACAACATTCGCATCTCTGCCACCTTCACCTTTTGGATGTGGGAGTTCTTAACTGGCAAACACTCCACTCCATACAACATAGCCGTCCAGACTACCACTCTGTAGAACTTACCTTTAAGCTTCGGGGGAACCTTCTTATAACAAAGGACTCCCGAAGAGAGCCTCCACTTCAACCACCCTGACCCAATACGATGCATGACATCCTCGTCAATCTCACCATTACCCTAAATTATGGACCCCAGATACTTGAAACTTCCCTCTTCTGGATGGCCTGGAAGGCTAGCTTCACAACCACTTTATCTTCTTACGACATATCACTAAACTTACACTCCAAGTACTTCATCTTGGTTCTATTTAATCGAAAACCTTTAGATTTAAGCGTCTGTCTCCAAATCTCCAACTTATCATTAACCCGAGTCTCGTCGATCAAAACCATATTATCTGCAAATAACATACACCAAGGCACCTTTCTTTGAATATGTCGCGTCAAAACATCCATCACCAAGGCAAATAGAAACGGGCTAAGAGTCGATCCCTGGTGCAACCCTATCAAAATTGTGAAGTGCTCCGAATCTGCACCTACCGTCTTCACACAAGTCTTCGTACCATCATACATATCCTGAATCGATCTAGTGTATGCCACGGGCACCCCTCTAGTCTCCAACCACCTTCACAGAATCTCCCTGGGAACTCTGTTATATGTTTTCTCTAGATCAATAAACACCATGTGAAAGTCCTTCTTCCTCTCTTGAAACTGCTCCACTAATCACCTCACAAGGTGAATGGCCTCAGTGGCTGAGCGACCAGGCATGAAACTGAACTGATTCTCAGAGATCGTCACGATCCTCCTCATCCTCAACTCTACCACCCTTTCCCAAATCTTCATAGTATGACTCAACAATTTAATACCTCTATAGTTGTTACAACTCTGAATGTCTCCCTTGTTCTTATACACTGGAATTATCGTGCTCTACCTCCATGCTTCAGGCATCTTGGCAGCTCTAAAAATAATGTTAAACAACCTTGTCAACCACTCCAGACCTGCCCCGCTAGTGCTCTTCTAAAAATCGTGTGACAAATTTTTATTAAAGGGAGATATAAAATTTAGACTCCCTAAAAATCATTGCAGTTGAGTCATATTAGTAATAACATGGGAAAATTTAGAAGCAAAATCAATAGATCTTTGTGGACTCCTTAAAAATTGTTGTAATTGAGTTTTGTTAGTAATAACATCATGAAATTTAGAAAAAAAATTAGTAGATCTTTGTATGGGAGTAATCTTCCCTTGACAGATATTATGTCCTAAAAATCGAACATCGGTTTGAAACAGACTCATTTTTTATTTTGATATTACCAGACCATTTTGTATCACAATCTTTTTAAAAATATCAAGATGCTTAATATGCAACTCAAATATCTTAGAGAATACCAATATGTCATCAATATAAACAATGATGAAATCCATATAAGGATTGAAAATATCATTCATTATTTTCTAAAATTCAGAAGAGGCATTTCTTTTTAAGTAAAAAATAAAAATAAAATCTCACCTAAAATTTTAAAAAAACTACTGTACATTTTCTTTTAATGTTATTAGTTTAATTTCAATATATATATATATATATATATATAATATTACAAGTATGAAGACCCTTAGAAAAGTTATTTGAACTTTTTGTCCTTCATTAAAAAACTAATAAAATTGTCTTTTCACTATTTTTTAATTTATTATTTAATTATTTTTTATTATATTAATTAAACTCCTAAAATATATGGAAAGAGAATCAATTAATATTTTTTTATATTGATCAATTAGAAAAATACTCATAAAATAGGTCTCTATGAAGAAAATCTTCTATAAATATTGAAATGCACGTTAAACTAGAGAAATCGATTTACCTATTGGGAGAAGATTGGTGCTCATCAAAGCTTTGTGATCATTATTGTATGTTTTATTGTAGTTTACAGATTGTAGATGAATGTGGGTTGGCCTTGAAGAATTTTTTGTGTAAAGGTCAAGTTTAATTGTATTGTTTTGATATCTTTATTATCTTATTGGTTTATTTTAATTTACAGATGGAAGATGAATGTCGATCGGCTTTGAGAAATATTTTTGGTAAAGATGAGATTTAATTAAATAAATTCTCCATCTTTACATATTCAAAAGATGTTGAATTTAATTATTATATTCATCTTTATAATTTAAATAAATATTCTATTTAGTGTAACGTTTGAACTCATTAAAGTGAGGTACACGCGCGAGGCGCGTACCTCTAAACTAGTTTTCTTAAGTGCTCAATTATATAAGTTAATGATTTACTATAATTAAATTTTAAAAATATTAACAAGTTAAAAATATATATTATTTACTTTTAATTTAAGGAACAGGATCAGAAATATCCCTCTACTTTAAAAAATATTGCCTAACTTTATCTTCCAATATGCTACTTGGCTAACTTTACGCTGCCATAAGAAAAATATTATATGTACCCATCAATTTAACGAATTTCCCAAATCAATAAATATCATTCAATTTCAATTAAAATTATCCAATTTCCTCTTTTAACCCAAATTTAACCCACTAAATTAAATAAACCTATACCAAATTAAAATTCAAGACCATCTTTTCAATCTTATTCATCTTTTTCCTCTACAAACTTAAATAAAAACAAAACTTTTTTTCTCTTTTCGCTTTTTGAAACTTTCAGATCATTTCTATCTCTATATATAACTGAACAATTCAAGATTCATGTCTTTAGTGTTTGAGTTTTTTTTTCAATGCAGCAATTCATGTTTAAATTTTTTTAATTTTTTCACGTGTTTCAACCTTGTAATGGAACTATCTTTTTCTTCTTCTACTTTGCTCTTTAAAATTATGAAGAAAAAAAAAATCGTCTTGAAGTATTTTGAAATTATTCTTTTTTGCTTTTTGATTCTTGATTTATGTTGATTAACTTGTAGAAGTACTGTTATAATTATTGTTATTGTTGATGAATGGGAGCAGAAACATAAGTTAAATTTGAATCTTTTATAAGAATTTGTAGGTTGAATTAATGGGTCGGATTTGGATTAAAAGAAAAAATCGGGTAATTTCAATTGAAATTAGGTGATGTTTATTGATTTGAGGAATTCGTTAAATGAGGGTATAGATGACTATTATATCAACAGAGGCATATTTAGTCAGAAATAAGATGGTGGATAAAATTTATCAATTTTTAAAAGTAGAGGGATATTTTTTTTTACCCTTTTTTCTTTAACTTATAACGTGCTAATATTTTTAAATTTTAGTGCATCACACGAATATGTATACTAATTTAGACTAATTAAAAAAAAGATAGCAAAAAAAAAACTGCCTTTGATGGACTGGGAGGGCCAATAACCTTATAAATCACATAAACACATAAAAAAAAAATTGGGTTTAATTTTGATATTTTATTAATGATCAACAAACACTAATAGACCAACCCATTATACAAATTAAACGCCTATTACTATTCTGCTGACCCGGCCCAATCCGGGTCCAATTTAATAACATGTAAATCAGTAGGGTTTCTAAAAACAATCTTAGTTTCCTAATCATCTTCTCTTTCACGCCTCCTTCTAAAATGCAGCTCCCATTCATCAACTGTAGACTCTTTCGTTTGATGCTTTGGGTGATCAATGTTGTGCCTCCATTATCGTGGTTTCCCTATAAAATCAGCTTATAGAAGTAACACCTCTCTTTCTTTATTTAGATATTCGCTTTTTCAGCTCACTTGAATATTGATGCTTCACCTGATGCAGCTGAGTTCTCCAGTAGATGGGATATTAAGAATTTTTTTGTTCAGCTAAGAGGGATCTAGTTATCTGTGTTAGGCTATTACATCCGAGTGAGTTGACCCTCTTCTATCTCACTTTGCTTTTTCTGAATCTGATGTTGTTGTCTTTGATTTCTCTTGCTTGTGGTCCAAAAATATGGTAGGGATGAAGACAATGGGATGCTTGGACCCATGAGTATTCGGTTAACAGCTTTAATCCCAGGTTTATCAAGCTCTAACTGACCAATAGAACCTCTCATGATGCTGAGAGTCCTTTTTGTTGGCTGTAATAGCTTAGGCTAGTTAGTACATGCACTCTTTTTTATGCTTCTATGGAATGTACATATGTTGCATGTAAACTATTCAGCTTGATTCTCTCCCTGACCCTTATCCTTTTGATGGTATAATTCTTAAGTATGGACTCTGCCATTTATCACTATTTAGGATGGTTTTTCATCTTTTCTCTAGTTGCTGAAAACTTGTAATAGTGAATGCTTCTGTATCTATAGCTATGTTTGCAAGATAATCAGCTAACTGGTTACCCTCTCTGTAAATATATTGATATTTCACTTGCTTGTCTTGCATACATTGTTGTATCTGTCTGACTATACTTGTTATATTCCATGGGCACTGTCATACTCCTGTTAGGACCTTTTGCATGATGAGTGAGTCTATCTAAATAATCACTTTGTTGTACTATGTTTGTTTGCAATGCTTGATTGCATGTAGAATAGCATTTGCATCTGCCTGCATACTGTTGTGGTTTTTCTCTTGAATATAGTACATCTCCATTCTCATCTCTCAAACAGAATGCATATGAGCTTCATCTTTCTTTTCCTGTTGACAACTTTATCTGTGTTATACTTCACCCATCCCTTTGTTGGTACCTCTCATATAACTGTAGTAGCCTTCATCTTGCTTTTCAGCTTATCAAACTCCTTGATTATTTCTGGCCATTCATTAGGGAAGTCAATTGCTAATTTTCTAAACTTCAATAGCATCCGCAAATTCCTTGTTATATTGTAGATGAGCCTCAGTCTTGTGATGTCCTTATTGTCATGTTTTTTTCTTATTTCTTCTCCTCCATAGCTCCCAAAGAATGATACTGGGCAAAGCATCAAAATATGGTTGTTCTCTCTTCTTCACCTTAACATTCCACCATCTAAGTATTGTACCTCTTAGTGTCAAGTCTTGAATAGGTGTATCTGCAAAAGAAGAAAAGTAGGACTAGATCCTGTTAGCATAAAAAGATCTTCTGAAGACATGAGCAAGTGTCTCCACTGCAGGTTCATCGCCACACCAGCATTTAGATGGACTCTGCATCCCCCACCTTCTTACATTAACATCCATTGGTATTCTGCTTTTCCACAATCTACACATAAAAAACATATTTTAAAGGGTTAATCCTTAATCCAAATACACTTATATGTGTTATTTACATGATCGTTGTTCCCGATGTACTGCCAATAAACGCATAAAATCCAATTAAAAGATCAATACGAATTCTTTCTATGATTTTGGGAATTCATCTTGTTTATCACTAATTGTTTTCTTTCAGAATCCATGGATCCTCTTTATGTAAGAATTAGAAACAAAAGTCTCGTGCACTAATTAGTTGTGGCCTTTTATTACGTGCATTATAAAAGATATTAGAAGTCTACAGATAATTGTTAGGAAAATTAGATGCATGTTCTATAGGAGCAAATTATTTACAAGTAAATGCTTCTTTATAAAATATCTCCTAATTAATTACACAAAATGCCTTCTTTCTTTGTAGTTTTAGATATTGATCTCTTTTTAAACTTTTTTCTTTTTTATATCTCTATTTCTTTTTTTTTTCTTCTTTTCTTTTCTTTCTCGTTTCACTTTATATTTCTTTTTATACTTCTTTGTTAATTTATTTATTTTCAAATTATTTTATTCGTTATTTTTTTACACTATAATATAATTCATACTCAATTTTTATTTTATATACTCCTTTTCTTCTTCTTTTTATTTCTTTTCTTTATTCTCATTTATTTCTTTACTAGTTTAGTGTATGTGCTTTGCACGTGGATATCACATTTAACAATATATATATATATATATATATATATATATATATATATATATATATATATGAAAAATAAATTGTTATGTGTACGCTACATTATTAAATCTGAAACTTTAAATAAGTAATTAATACACTACTAAATCTACATGTTAATAGTAACAAAAAGTAAACATCAAATAATTACTATAATTACCATTTGAAAAATATGTGTAGTCGGCTAACTTACAAAAATTATAATTCAATAGTATGACATTAATCTCAAGATAATTTTTTAATATAATCTCATATGTAGAGTCATGGTAGAGAGACTGTTTTCAATAGACCCTCGATTAACTATAAAAAATTATGATTGAATATTATGTCTTCAATCTTAAGAGAATTTTTAATAAAATCTCATATGTAATGTGGAGGATAGAATACATACCTTATCACTACCTTAGTAGGGTAGAGAAATTATTTTTGATAAATCAAACATTCATGCACCATCTGTATTAAGCAAAACAGTTTCTAACAACAGACACAATAGTAATAAACATCATATAATAAATTGTACATCAATATTATGGTTCAATAAATAATAATAATAATAATGTGTTATATAGACATGAAAATAATATATTCAAGAATAATTAAATCTACAACGATTGTATATAGATGAATTGTACAGTAATATAATTGTAACAATCAGAAAAAAGACAAGAAAACACCTGTTGTTAAGATATGTACCTAATTATCTGAAAATTTGACATGTCGATGCCTGCAATTTGTATGTTTAACAACATTAGAAAAAGCAATGATATAATCCCACCATGAAAATATAGAACTCAAAATACTATCAAAATACATAAACAAAAAAAAATATTATGATTTTCATATATATATTAGGAGTCTTATCACATATTATTTTGAGATTTCTTAATTTTGTAGGAGAACTTTTCTCATGAAAGATCTCTTCTCATAATGAAAACGTTTTTATGAACCAAAAAATTATGTTATAAAATTTTCCCATTACCTTTTATATAGAATTACCTGTAGACCTTTTTCATTTGATTAAAATAATAATTTTAATAATTTACTTTGGATAAAATTTCACTCTGCAATTAAACTTAAGGAATAAATTCTATGGAAACGCTAATCCCATTCCCTATAGGACCTGTGGTCTTGCAGGCCTCTTATGGATTTTTCACAATTGAAAACTTATTTTCATATATGCTAGGAGTCTTACCATATATTATCTTCTTGCCATAAATTTTAGGACTCCGTAATTTTTTAGGTTTAAAAGTCGTAGTTTACTATTATAAACATGATTAAAAAATAATTAGAGAAAATAAGTGAAAAGACGATTTTGTCTATTGCAAAGAGTTTTAATGAAGGGCAAAAAATTTAAATCATATTTCTAAGGGTCTTCACACTTTTAATATATTATAGATATAGATTATAGATTATAGATATAGATTATAGATAGATATAGATTATAGATTATAGATTATAGATTATAGATAGATATAGATTCGCTTATTTTTTTCTCAACTTCTTTTTTTAACTTTTTCTCTTTTATTTCCCATTTTTCTCATTTGTTGGTTCCTTTTATTTTTGTACTTTTTATTTTTTATTTACTCTTTATTTTTCAATTTCTTTATTTCTTGTTCCATTCCTCTTTTTGGTTTATTTTGTTACTCTTTAATTTTTTTTCTCCTTTTTCATTCATTCTTTTCTCAAATCATAATATTATTTATTTTTCACCACATTCTAATTTAATATTTTTGGTTCTTTTTTTATTTATTTCTTATTTTTTTCTAATTTCATTTGATTCCTTTTTTTTTTTTGGGGGGGGGGGGGTTGCTTTAGTCCGTAATGATACCATCACAATATGTTTGTATATTGATGTGGTATTATTGATATTTGGTTCAGTGTGTAATGATATAATCGCAGTATATCTATATATTGTATGTTATCATTGATGTTTGCTTTAGTTCTTTGGTGAGCCTCCATGATACCATCACAGTATATCTATATACTAAAATGTTATCTTTGGATTTGCTTCAGTCCGTAATAATATCATCATAGTATATCTATATACTATCATGGTATCATTGATGTATGCTTCAATCCTTCTGTAAGACCATCATGATACCATCATAGTATATCTATCTATTGTCATGATATCATTAACGTCTTCTTCAATCCTTCTATAGACACGTGATTTTTTACCCTCCCCGAGTTTAATATATTTTTCAGCATTAAGTATTTTTTATTTTTGTCCAATATTTCTTTCGGCTTTTATTTCATTTTTAATAAGTTTTGGTTGAAAATAAATAAAAATGATAAATAAAGTAACATTTTTGGGATATTTTTATTTTTATTTTTTAAAAAGCATAATACGAAAAAAATTCAAAAAAATATATATTTCTCTTTTAATTTGAATTAATAAGCTAGTAGTTTTAGTATTACCTTAATTATATTTATTTTTGGCTATTTTGAAAACTTTTATTGTATTTTCTTAAATATAAAAATTAACTAATTAATATTATTTTATTTTTTTATTATTATTTTTCTATGTTTATATATATTTATTTAAAAAAAAAGATAATTATCCTAAACTACCCAACTGCCCACACTCGTATGTGATCCCTACTTTTCCTCAACTTTTCCCCCACCCATTATCTGATATAACTCCGTCAACCCCACAGAGAAAAAAAAGGGACGTACTTTTTTTTACATTGACACAGAGAAACCAGAGAGAAAACATAGAGAAAGAAAAAAGACAGAGGGTGGAACATTCAAAAACATCAGACAAAGAAAGCAGAAAAGAGAAGAGATCAGATTTAGAGTGCGGAGTTCCTTTTGAAGTTTTTGGTGACGACGTTAGAGTTTCTATTTTAATTCATCATCAAGTTCTATTTCAATTTTGTATCATTTATTGTATGAAATTTTTAGTGAATCAAATCATGTTCATAGTTATGTTGATGATTCCATGGTTTTAATATGTGACATTATTTATTTACTATACTGAATTAAGAAAAACAGACATGGCAACACACATACACCCACGAGTAGGGCTGGACATATTTTGGATAAGATAAAAAAAGTCAAAAAAATTGAAAAATCAAACCAAAATTTAATTTTGGTTTCGGTTTTTCGATTTGATTTTGGTTCTTGATTTTTATAATTTGGTTTTACGGTTTGGTTTTCGGTTTTCGTAAAAAAATTTAGGTTAAACTGAAAAATTTAAAACTAAAATTATATAAATAATAATATAATATATATATACATATATTATTAATATATATATTATATTAGTTATATAACTTCATAACCCTAATTCCTAAAGCGCCTAAATCACTAAATCATTTTACAAATTCACACACACACCGTTTTCGGCTTTTCACTTTACAATGATGATAGACCGCCGACACAACGCACAAGAGACGATATTCCAACGGGCACCGACGATCTACTCCATTTCTTTACAAAGACACTGCGATCGGCGACCCACAAAAAAAGACCCACGACTGCGACTGTGGTGTTTCGTGTTTGTTGAGCAGCGCCGACCACTGTGTTTGAGGCGGCGACTGACGACTGTGGTTTTTTTTTGTTGCGCGACGATCGACGACCACTCTGTATAGACCACTTTTCCATTATTTGTTCCAGCAATTAGTCTAATGTTTTGATTATTGTTTGTGGTGTTTTTGGAATTTGTTGTGCAGTAATCAGTACTTGACAGAGTTGTTAGCAGAGAGGCAGAAGTTTGTACCCTTTTATGCAAGTTCTTCCAATATGCAGCAAGCTCTTGAATAATGATTTGTTCTTTTATGTCTTGAATTTTTATTTGCTGCTATTTAATTATATGAGTTGATTGTTGTGCTAATCTTTTAAGAAGTTGTCTGTTGTTATGTTAATAAATGTTTATGAATGGAAAAGAATCATAATTAAGTTGCTGATTTTAAGCCAAATTGATCGAATCTACTGGTTGTGGTGTCCTTTCAGGTCAAACTCTTTTGGGATGTAACTAAAAATAGATGATATTGTGATTTCATTTTGCATTTTATTCTAATCAAGCAATGGGATGATTAGGGTTTGTTGTTTACTTATGTATTAGTATCTCTTTAGTATATGGTATTGTTTGTACTTTGTAGTTTTATTTCGGCCTTCAAACCAAAATAAAAATCCGAAATAATCGAACTGAATTTGTAAAAACCGAACCAAATCGAATTTATTTTGGTTTGATTATGGATGTCATTTTTATCAATCTGAAAACCGATAAACCGAACTGATATCAAACAATCAGACTGAACCGACCGAACGTCCACCCCTACCCACGAGCAATTCACTGTACACACATACATCATACGCAAAAACTCTCATAATATGCATACATGCTCACAATAAAACACATATTATTTCAATATACACTCATCTGCCATCTTTCTCTCATAAAAATAGTGTCGCATACTCACACACAAAATAGACATATATAGACGCATATAGAGAGAAAAATCAATGGGAAACTACGAGGAAAATAGAGTAAAAAAAGAGAGAAAAATAGTGTTGAACTTAGGGAGAAATTAGAGAATAATGATAAAATTAATCAAAAAAGGGAGAAATCCGACGAGTGAACGGAAAGATCGAGAGATAAAAGGAGAAAACTATCGCTCATTGATTGTTGTTGACGAGTTTCTCATCGGAGGCTTACCGGATTCGACACTAGGGACGACGCCAGTTGCCTTGTGTCACTATTTTGACGAACTCTTGCTGGTTTCCACCCCCCATAAACCTGAAACATCGGTGACGCCACCAACAATGAAACCATCACCAAAAACCGTCTGGAGATCAACCAAAATCGACCCCTCTCCGGCCAAACCCATCCTGTTGGTGCAATTCTGGCGAACTACAGCTGGTAATCACCCCAAAACACACCGGATAGACTCCTCCACATCCTCTTTGCCATAAAACCACCAAATAAACCCACCCCACAAAAATACCAATCTATTTTCGTGTCAATTCAGGTAGGCTTTTGCCGGAATCGCCACCAAACACCACCGGCAGACGAGTTAGGCGAACACTACTACCGTCATTTCGCTGAAAAATCCCAAAAAACAACGCCGCTGCTGCTACTCTAGTCAACTCCCGAAAATAATTGAAATCAGCAGTAAATAACTGCATTCAATTTTCTAAATAAAAATATTTATTTTTTAAAAATCTGCATCATTAATTATGTTTTTGGATTTGGTTTTAATGTTTGTGCTATGTATTTTAGGGTTCTGGATATTTGGTTTGGATATCAAAAAACTAAAACTTTAATGTTGATTGTTTGAAATTCATGCATTTTTAGGCATTCTTGGCTTCTGAGGTTTTAGTATTTGAACGGATTCTTAATGTTTTGGATTAACATTAATTTAGAGAAAATAATTTGGGGATCATAATAAAATTAATATAGCATGGTTAATTTTTGTGTATTTGTATTATTTAATTTTTATTATTATTATTATTTAATTTTTATTTTATTTAATTTTTATTTCATTGTCATTAATAAAGCGTAATAAGTATTTGTTAAATTAATTAATCGCTTTAAATGAATATTATTTTAATTTACTGTTAAGAATAAATAGCATTTTGAATAGATAAAACTGTTACGAGTTCACAAGAGATAAATCAATGTCTTTAATGCTAGGTGAATTTTAGGCACGTTTAAAATACTCGTCTCAATTAAGAATGTGGTGTATGCATCTTTCTGAGACATTTAAAATTCAAGGACGCAATAATGCACCTTAAGAAATATTTTTCTGAAATTAACTTTCATTGATTTATTTAATATAAGATAACAGACAAGTTTTAGTATAATAAAAATGAGCAATTTTAGGGCTTAATATAATTTATCAAAATAGTTTAAGTCAAGATAAGTCAATAAAAGCGACCGTGCTAGAACCACGGGACTCGAGGGGTGCCTCACACCTTCTCCTCGATCGATAGAATTTCTTACCTGATCTTTTATTTTTGCAGATCAACAAAGAGTCATTTCCTTTGATTAGGTATTCAATAAGGTGACTTGGAACATCATAACTCAATTCCAAGTGACAACTCTATAAATAAAATAATCCCTACTCAAAACCATTACTTTACAACACCAACAACATACCCAGTGTATTCCCACCTAATGGGGTCTAGGGAGGGTAGAGTGTACGCAGACCATACCACTACCTCAAGAGAAGTAGAGAAGCTGTTTCCGATAGACCCCCGGCTTAGGACCAATAACAGTATAATAAATACAAAAAGTAGGCACATATAAACTAGTATGGTACACAAAACAAACTAACCGTATAACAAACACAAAAGATAAGTACATAATAAACTAGTACGGGATGCAAAAAAGGCAACACCACTAGCCCCAAACTACAACCACAATACTACGAACCAGAAACTCCAGACCCAAAGGAGCACTCCCCTATTACTACCTCCGCGCTCCCACCCCCAACCTTCTACCCTAATCCGCGTCCTTCACATCTTCCTATCAAGGGTCATGTCCTCTGCAAGCTGTAATTGCTCCATATCATGCCTAATCACCTCCCTCCAATATTTCTTCGGTCTACCTCTAGCCCGCCTAAAACCATCCCTAGCCATAGTCTCACACCTCCGTACTGGAGCATCAGGGCCCCTCCTCATCATATGCCCGAACCAATGTAGCCTCACTTCTCGCAACTTATCCTCCACCGAGGCAACTCTCACCTTCTCCCGAATAATCTTATTCCTCACCATATTTTTCCTGGTATGTCCACACATCTATCGCAACATTCGTATCTCCGCCACCTTCACCTTTTGGATGTGGGAGTTCTTAACTGGCTAACACTCCACTCTATACAACAAAGTCGTTCGGACTACCACTCTATAGAACTTACCTTTAAGCTTCGAGGGCACCTTCTTATCACAAAGGACTCCCTAAGAGAGCCTTCACTTCAACCACCCTTCCCCAATATGATGCGTGACATCCTCGCCAATCTCACCATTACCCTAAATTATAGACCCCAGATACTTGAAACTCTCCCTCTTCTGGATGGCCTGAGATTTTAGCTTCACAACCACTCCATCTTCTTACGACATATCACTGAACTTACACTCCAAGTAGTACTCCATCTTGGTTCTACTTAACCGAAAAACCTTTAGATTCAAGCGTCTGTCTCCAAATTTCCAACTATCATTAACTCCACCCCGAGTCTCGTCGATCAGAACCACATCATCTGTAAATAACATACACCAAGGCACCTCCCCTTGAATATGTCGCGTCAAAATATCCATCACCAAAGAAAAAAGAAATGGGCTAAGAGTCAATCCTTGGTGCAACCCTATCAAAACTATGAAGTGCTCCGAATCTCCACCTACCGTCCTCACACGAGTCTTCTCACTATCATGTATATCCTAAATCGACCTAGTGTACGCCACGAGCACCCCTCTAGCCTCCAAGCACCTCCATATAATCTCCCTGGGAACTCTGTTATATGTCTTCTCTAGATCAATAAACACCATGTGCAAGTCATTCTTCCTCTCTCGAAACTGCTCTACTAATCTCCTCACGAGGTGAATGACCTCAGTGGTTGAATAACCAGGCATGAAACCAAACTGATTCTCAAGGATCATCATGATCCTCCTCATTCTCAACTCTACCACCCTTTCTCAAACCTTCATAGTATGACTCAACAACTTAATACCTTTATAGTTGTTACAACTCTGAATATCTCCCTTGTTCTTATACACTGGAATCATCGTGCTCCACCTCCACGCTTCAGACATCTTAGAAGCTCTAAAAATAATGTTAAATAACCTTGTCAACCACTCCAGACCTGCCCCGCTAGTGCTCTTCCAAAAATCTATTAAAATCTCATCTAGCCCCATCGCCCTACCCCACCGCATCCTGCGAATAGCCCCCTTGACCTCCTCAATCTCGATACACCTATAATAACTATAATCGCGACCCTTCTCAAATATCTCCAAGTCTCCCAACACAGAACCTTTGTTCCCCTCGTCGTTCAAAAGTTTATGAAAATAGAACTACCACCTCTCCCTAATGAGGGTATCCTCAACCTACCATCCTCTCCTTTAATAGGAAAAATCCATCGACCCATGGGCGAAAAAGGTACGTGACACCTTCAGTGCGACCTCTATGATACTATCATAATATATTTATATGCTGACATGGTATCATTGGTATTTGCTTTAATCAATAATAATACCACCGTAGTATATCTATATATAATGATGGTATCATTGGAGTTTTCTTCAATGAGACGTTCATGATACCATCACAGTATATCTCTATATTGTCATGGTATCATTAATGTATGCTTTAATCCTTCGATGAGACCGTCATGATACAATCAAACAATAACTATTTACTGACATGATATCATTGGGATGTTCTTCAGTCCACTAGTGATACCACCACAGTATATCTATATATTATCATGGTATCATTGATGTTTTCTTTAAATTTTTTCTGATAATTTCATAACATCAATACAATATATTCATTTATTGTCATGGTATTATTGATGTATGCTTCAGTCCTTCAGTGAGACCTTTATAATACCATTATAGTATATTTGTATATTAATATGTAGAATGACCCTCCAGGTTATTTTGTACATTGTTGTGCTTTTTCTGTATTTAGAGCTTCCTATAGCTGCCCCAGCTTATTTATGACTTATTGGGACTGACAGTTTGGTTACCAAGTAGTTTGTTTGGTTGTTATAGGCATCTCCCTAGTTTGGAGCTTTTAAAGTTGAGAAAATAGTTTTGAGCCAAAATTTTAGGTGAATGACCTCATATGCCAATTTTGATGATTCTGTTAGATCCAAAATATCAATTTTAGACTATGGGGAACCTTGGCCCAGGCCCTGAGGCTTCCAAACTTATTTTAGCCTATTAGGTGGAATTTGGTAAATATTAAAACCTTAGGTGTGGGATCCACATTTTGTTGAAATGACCTTAGATGGGAATTTTAATAGTTGCATTATATTTAGGATATCGAATTTGGTAGGAAAACACAGTCTATTTGCATGCATAGGATTTCAAATGAATCTCGAGCACCTGATTAGAGTCCTTTTGGACTTAGCAAAAAATTCTGGTGCTACGTTGCTAATGTAGCCACTTAAGCGGCCTGGAGACAACTTTAGAAGTAACCGCTCTAGTGGCCTAGGACTGCTTTAGCGGTAGAATCTTAAGAAGCTTGGGATAACTTTAGTGGTAGATGCCAGTGAAAGGGGGTCTCTTAAGCTCCCCCGCTTTAGCAGTTATTTGGTTGCTTAATAGGCCTCTGTTGAGTGTATATATATAGTTTACCCTCTATTTTAGCTAATATTCTAAGTGTAAATAATCCATATTTGATATTGAGAGCTCTAAAGAGTGTGGGATTTGATAAATTGGAGCTAGGAATAGCATGGGGACGTTAAAGTGAGCAATTTCTCAAATTAATTTCAATTAATTTTTTGGTTTTGGTTTATGTTTTATTGATATTAGGACTATCTAGGATTGTTATTGAACTCATATCACACTTAATTTTTGGGCAAGCAATCCTTGAGCTGAGAGGGACCTAATGACAAGCTTAATTCTCGATTTTATCTGTGGGAACCAGTAACGACCCAAAATCGCCTCCCGGGACATCACACGGTGCTTAAGGATACAAGTAGCCCCAAGCTAACCCTTAGAGCCGGTTTCTACCCAAAAACACCCAATTCAAGATAAGGATAGACTTAAACACTCGCATAGCCATATCACAAGAAAGGAAATAAGAAAGGATAATTGGTTCATATGACCACAACATAAAGAAATCTCAACAAAACCACAATATTAATTCCTCTCGACATATCACAAGTCTGATACTAGTCTGACAAAGCCTCTATGAATCAAAATCTAGAGAGCCATTGGGACAGGACCCAACTGACTCGAAATGAACTGAAGATAAAACATAGTCTCTCAAGTACAGTAAATATCTGAAGATCGTCCTTGAATCATGAGGAATCACCACGGTAGAAAATGTAGGCAATGTACTCGAAGAATCACGGGCGAGGCTGGGACCGAGCACCTGAACCTACATTATGACACAATGTAGCACATAGACATATATGTGGATCAGTACTTTGGAATATATGAGTATGCGGGGGTGCATGCATATGCATAAAGTAGTAACGATATTTTCTTCAATCAAATCATGTATGCATAATGAGATGACTCATATAGCTTGAACAAGTGTAAAATATGAAACTCATAAGTCATGTAGAATGAAACATGTAACACAATCTCGTGAGTCATCATTATTTAACTTCAAAATTGGAAACCTTCTCTTACTCTCAATGCCCAAAGGCTAAGGGATTTCAAACCACACTTTCAAGTCATGCCTATATCTCAAGAGAGTAAAAGTTCTTCAATGCTCATTACTTCACAGTTATTTAGAGACTCATATACTTGGAATTCGAAATCATAAAACTTGAAAACATACTTGAAGGCATTTCATTCACTTTAGAAAATATCTCATCTCAAATAAATACCTTGATTAGGGAATATCTTTGCAATTCAAGGAAAATAACTTATAGGGAAGGAAAATAAGTATTTAATTTCGAAGTTCGAAAGGCAAGGAAGGTTCCGTAACCGACATAAACCATGCGAGCTATATGGAGTCCAACGTTTTGTCCCCCTAAGGAAGAGACCCCACATTGGGAAGAAGCGTCATACTCTTGCCAAGGAGTATAACCTAAGTCTAGTGATCACTAAATAAAAATCGGCCTCGAGACCACTCATAATCATAATATAATCAGCCTCAGGCTCACATCCTACGGTGGTACGTAGTTTTTGGGGTAAGAAACCGTAGTATCTTACCCGCTCGGTGCAAAATACTACTCCTTTTAGATTACCTGTGCTCATCTCATAAAAATCCACTTTTAGAACAATCTTATGGTTCACCACGAACCCATTAATCAGATCAATAATCTCATATAGTAAAGTGGATTTCAAAGTTTTCGGACCATTAGGTCAATTCAATTTTCAACCATCTCAAAATACTCAAATCATGGGTGCTTATAGCACGAGAGTTCATAATTTCATAAGTCTCGAATAGGGCTTACTAACCCATAGTTCAATTTCAAGTTAAAGCTTATCAAAAGCATAATATATAAGCATATAGATTCATAAATCATGTGGAAATCTGGAAATTTCAGCAACTCATCTCAAAATCTCAATGTAGTCATATGTTTCGATATCTCAACATTTCAAATATAAGCTTCTCAAAGAGTAAAGTCATGGGGTTTATCCAGCTGTAAAAACTCAAGAAAACATGTAGAAATCGTGCCAGTTAACTCTCAATTCATGAGAAATATCAACATAATGCATTCAATAAATATGGGTGAAAACCCCAATTCAAACTCATGTAAAAAAAACCATAATTTCAGCAAAATCATGATGTAAATAAACATTTTGGGAACAAGGGTGAAAGGGTTACCCTTGTTTAAAACCCCACATACTTTGAATTTGAAGCTTTAGAAGAACTCTCACTTTTGGAACTCTACTCTTGCTCTAGAATGAGGGTTCTTGAGACCCTTCACTTGGGAACCTAGAATCTTAAATCAATTTAGAAAACCCAAGGTGGATTCTTCAGATTTATGGAAGAGGTTTTGAGTATTTAGGGTTCTTATTGAAAGGATACTTGATAAAACCCTCATAGAATGCTTGCAAATGGGTTTAATCTAGTGTTTCCACGATTTTATAGGCTTGGAAAAAAGTCCAAAATGCCCTTTTAAACATCTGTGCGAAACTAGAAAAATTGAACTGGAACCCAATTTTGAAGGCCTCCGCGATGCACCACTAATCGCGTTGGCTCTCTGGAAAATGACAATTGAGAAATTGACAGTCTCCGCGATGCGGAGCCATGCATTTTCCCACTGGTTGTGACCTGGTATTCCTTCGCGATGCTCCACTATCGTGGAGTCCCACTGGAAATTGATAATTTCTAAATGCACCCTCTCCATGATGCGCTAGGCTCTCAAATGACGCAGTTTTTACGACGAAGGCTTAAATTGTCCATAACTTCTTACCCGAGTGTCCGATTTGGGCAAATCTTATATCGATGGAAAGCTTATCAGATTTCCCACGTGATTAAAAGTCAAAATTAGGGAAATTCTACATGGTTAGCACGATACTCACTTAGGAATCCACTTCTCAATCTTTTAGGGCTGGAATCACGTCTCACTCGACACGCCCTAAGGCTCAAACTATGAGGGAACTTTACGAGACCTTACAATATCTCCTTCTTGGGAACATTCATCCTCAAATGTCGCGAGTTAGACTAGGAATAAAGGAAAATAGAGTACACACATCCGAAACAAGGACTAAACGGTTCAAGGTCTATCTAAACTCACGAATACTTCAGAAAATACACGAACTCATACAAGAATAGATGCATAGCTGAACTTTAGATTAGAAAAGCTTTATCGAGCAAGAATAGTACCTTTGGATTGATCTGAACTTGCAGAAAAGAGGTGCGGGTATTTGGCTCGTATGTCAACTTTCGCCTCCTAAGTAGCATCCTCAACGGACTGGTTCCTTCATAAAACTTTGACCAAGGAAATTTCTTTGTTCCTTAGTCTACAGATCTGAAAATCTAGGATCTCCACGGGAAACTCATCGAAGGAAAGGCTATCCTGAATATCAACACTCTCTGAAGGATCAACCATAGCGGAATCACCAATATGCTTCTTAAGCATGGAGACATGAAAGATAGGATGAACGGCGGATAACTCCGAGGAAAACTCAACCTCATAAGCCACTTTACCAACACGACTCAAGACTCTATATGGGCCAACATAACGGGGACTAAGCTTTCCCTTCCTACCAAACCTTTTTACCCTTTTCATGGGTGAAATCTTCAAGTACACCAAATCACCTACCTTAAAATCAAGATCTCTCTTTCTCACATCAGCGTAAGACTTTTGACGACTCTGAGGGTCTTCAACCTTTCTCTAATCAACTTAACTTTCTCCATAGCCTCGAACACTGCATCAGGCCCACATGCGGCAGCTTCACCTACCTCGAACCAACCTATGGATGATATACACCTCCTACCATACAAAGCCTTAAATGGTTCCATCTCAATGCTAGCTTGGAAACTATTGTTATAGGCGAACTCTATCAATGGCAAATGCTCATCCCAACTTCCTTTGAAATCAAGAGCGAACGCCCTTATCATATCCTCTAGGGTCTGAATAGTCCTCTCAGCCTGACCATCTATCTGCGGGTGAAAATCTAAACTCAAAAGAACTTGGGTGCCAAGACCCTGCTGAAATGCCCTCCAAAATTGAGAATAAATTGAGTACCCCTATCCGAAATGATAGATAAGGGAAATTCATGTAGTCTGACCAACTCCTGACATATAATCTATCATAATCCTCAGTCGTATAAGATGTATGCACGGGCAAGAAATATGCATACTTAGTCAACCTATCCATAACAACCCAAATAGAATCATGATGACGACGCGAAAGAGGGCAACCTGGTCACGAAGTCCATATTCACCATCTCCCACTTCCAAGTGGGTATACTAAACACTTGATCACACTACCCGGTCTTTGGTGCTCTACCTTAACCTGTTGACACATCCCACACTATGCTATAAACTCGACGATGTCCTTCTTCATGCCGTTCCACCAATAGATTTCCCACAAGTTGCAATACATCTTGGTAGTATCGGGATGAATAGAATAATGTGCGCCATGCGCTTCACCCATAATCCTTTGCCTCAAATCATCAACACACAGAACACACAACCTACCATGCACCCTCAACACACCATCTCCCTCTTAGGAGAAAACCTCGACCTTTTGGTCCTTAACTAACTCCTTCAGTTTGACCAAACTAGGATCCCTATCCTGCTTCTCCTTCACTTCCAAAACTAAAGAAAATTTGGAACTACTCTGCACCAATGTACTCCCCTCCGCTGAATCAAGCAATCTAACACCCAACCTAACCAGACAATGAACATCATGAGCTAACTCTCTCTTACCTTCCTCAATATGCACAACACTATCGATGGACAATCTGCTAAGGGCATCCGCCACCATATTGGCCTTGCCCGGGTGATACAACACACTCATATCATAATCTTTCAACAACTCTAACCACCTCCTTTGCCTAAGATTCAACTCTTTTTGGGTAAACACGTACTGCAGGATCTTATGATCAGTAAACACATCAACATGGACAGCATAAAGATAGTGACTCCAAATTTTCAAAGCAAAAAACACAGCATCTAACTTAAGATCATGGGTCGGGTAGTTATTTTCATGCGGCTTCAACTGTCTAGAGGCATAGGCTATAACCTTACCCCTTTGTATCAACACACAACCCAAACCAACTCTAGAGGCATCATAATACACCACAAAACTATCAGTACTATCAGGAAAAGTCAACATAGGGGCTGAAGTGAGTCGAGTCTTCAACTCCTGAAAACTCTTCTCACAAGAATCGGACCACTAGAATTTAACCTTCTTTTGGGTCAACCGGGTCATAGGAGACGCAATGGAAGATAAATCCTCAACAAAATGATTGGTAATAGCCTGCTAGACCCAAGAAACTTCTAATGTTAGACAGAGAGATAGGTCTAGGCCAGTTTCTCACAGCTTCTGTCTTTTGGGGATCAACTCTAATACCCTCGGCTGAAACAACATGACCCAGGAAGGCTACAGACCTTAGCCAAAATTCACACTTACTGAATTTGGCAAACAACAGGTGATCTCTAAGAGATTGCAAGAAAATTCTAAGATGAGCGCATAGTCATTCTCATCATGGGAGTACACAAAGATGTCATCTATGAAGACAATGATGAACATATCAAGGTATTACTTGAACACTCGATTCATGAGGTCCATGAAGGATACTGGGGCATTGGTTAGCCCAAAAGACATGACTAGAAACTCAAAATGACCATAACGGGTTTGAAAGACTGTCTTTGGAATATCACATTCTCTCACCTTAAGCTGATGATAGCTGGATCTAAGGTCTATCTTGGAGAAATAACTTGCACCTTGCAACTGATCAAACAGGTCATCAATTCTTGGAAGAGGATACTTATTTTTTACGGTGACTTTGTTGAGTTGACGGTAGTTAATGCACATACGCAAAGATCCATCTTTCTTTCACACGAACAAGACGAGTGCGCCCCAAGGAGAAATGTTGGGCCTAATGAAACCTTTATCTAAGAGATCTTTGAGTTACTCCTTCAACTCCTTGAGTTCTGCAGGTGCCATACGATATAGCGGAATAGAAATAGGCCGAGTGTCGGGAAGAAGGTTAATTCTGAACTTTATCTCTCTATCGGGAGATACCCCTGGGAGATCTTCCAGAAAGACATCGAGGAACTCATTAACAACATCAACCGACTGGATAGTTGGAGTCTCGGACTTAGTGTCCTTGACCCTAACTAGGTGGTAGATACAACCTTTGGATATAAGCTTTCTGGCTTTGATATAGGAGATAAAATGACTCTTGGGAGATACCGAACTCCCAGACCACTCAAACACTGGTTCATTAGGAAATTGAAACTTGACCATACGGTTACGACAATCTATAGATGCATAGCAAGAATGAGGTCAAAATCTATCATGTCTAACTTTATAAAATCCGCAAGTATGACTCTATGAAGTACAGTAACAGGGAAATTTCTATACACTCATTTAGCAACAACAGACTCTCCGACTGGTGTAGAAACTAGAAAAGGCTCGGAGATCTTTTTGGGACTTATTTTGAAATTCACAGCAACAAGTGGGGTCACATAAGAGAGATTTGGCCTGGGGTCCAACAACAAATACACATCAATATAAAAGACACGGAGCATACCAGTAACAACATCAGGGGAGTCCTCCTGCTCCCGATGGGGTGGAAAGGCATAAAACCTGTTCTAGCGCTAACCGTCAGCGGTTCTAGAAACAACGCCCTGAGCAGGGGCGAGAAGAAGTACTGGAGCTGGGGCACTAGCAGCCTGTGCCTGAGGTCGGGCATCTCTGTTCCCCAGCCTAGCATAGGGGCAATCTCTAAGTTTGTGGCCCTGTTTGCCACAACCAAAACAACCCCTCACATCTCCGAAACACTCCCCAAGGTGATTCCCACCATATTTAGCACAAGAAGGATAGCGGGGCCTATTACCAACACTATTCTGCGGCCCAGACATAAAATACGTGCTCCCTTACTCTGGCCCACATCTAGGCACGGGAGCACTAGCTGAAAAAGGAACTAGAATAGGTGGACGTCTCTGAAACTGAGGGTGGCTCCCTCCAAGGAACCTAGGTCGGCTAAACTCGTGCTGATCAGATCTAGTCCTCTTGTTACCCCTCAATCTATCTCTCTCAAAGCTTATCCATCTCCATCTGTTGGGCATGAGTCATTAACCTAGCAAGATCCATATCCTTATGCAACATCACAGGTCTACACTCATTTAGTACCATCCCAGAAACACCGGTCACAAACTTACTCATACCAGCCCGAGTGTCAGAAATCAAATCCAGAGCATACTTGGCCAACTGATTGAACTTCAAGCAATACTCATTAATAGTCATGGAGCCTTGCCTTAAGTTCATGAACTCCTCAATCTTAGCCTCCCTCATCTCAAGCGGAAAGAACTGATCTAAGAAGGCATCTTGGAACAATTGCCAAGTCATAAGAGCGGTATTCTCACCTTTAACCTTCTTCCATGATACAACCCAATCATAAGAAATGTTTTTCAATCTGTAGGATGCCAAAACAATACTCTCTTCTTTCGAAACCTGCATCACATCAGTGATCTTACTCACCTTCTCCAAGTACAATAGGGGGTCCTCATCTATCTTAGACCCATAGAACTCAGGCGGATTCATCCGCATAAAGTCACGAATCCTATCTGCATCTACATCACCACCCTGCTGATTAGCAACTGGGGCCTGGTTAGTGGCCCTAACATTTGCGGTAACCACTTGTTCTAATGCCTGAAAGGCCACCTTAAACTCAGCATGGGACACCATCTCATTCAAAGGATGAACATGTGGGGGTTTCTCATCATTATTTCTGTGGACATTCACTCTTCGAGGAGGTATTTTCTGAAAATGGAAGAGCACGGATCATTAGATAAGAGGGACAACTGTAGGCATGATAGAATCTGAAAAAAGAAATAACTTTTTCCTAAAATGTCTCGTAGACTCTTGCTCATAGATGTGGCGTGCTACACACCGATGATCAAGATTCTACTCAACGCGGCTTGTCAGACTCCCTAGGACTCCTTAGAAACCTTAGGCTTTGATACCAAGTTTGTAACGACCCGAAATCGTCTCCCGGGACGTCACACGGTGCTTAAGGCTACAAGTAGCCCCTAGCTAACCTTTAGAGCCGGTTTCTACCCAAAAAAACCCAATTCAAGTTAAGGATAGACTTAAACACTTGCATAGGCATATCACAAGAAAGGAAATAAGAAAGGATAATTGGTTCATATGACCACAACATAGAGAAATCTCAACAAAAGCATAATACTGATCCCTCTCGACATATCACAAGTCTGATACTAGTCTGACAAAGCCTCTATGAATCAAAATCTAGAGAGCCATTGGGACAGGCCCCAACTGACTAGAGATGAACTGAAGATAAAACATAGTCTCTCAAGTACGGTAAATATCTGAAGATCGGTCCTCAAATCATGAGGACTCACCACTGTAGAAAACATAGGCAAGGTACTCGAAGAATCATAGGCAAGGCTGGGACTGAACACCTGAACCTACATTATGACACAATGTAGCACATAGACATATATGTGGATCAGTACTTTGGAATGTACTGAGTATGCGGGGGTGCATGCATATGTATAAAGTAGTAATGATATTTTCTTCAATCAAATCATGTATGCATAATGAGATGACTCACATAGCTTGAACAAGTGTAAAATATAAAACTCATAAGTCATGTAGAATGAAGCATGTAACACAATCTCGTGAGTCATCATTATTTAACTTCAAAATCGGAAACCTTCTCTTACTCTCAATGCCCAAAGGATAAGGGATTTCAAACCACACTTTCAAGTCATGCATATTGATACGGTTGGGGCAGCCTCCACAGGTACACGGCCTTTCACACGAAGCCAAGCTCGGGAATTACAAAAACTCCAAGCTTTGTTCATGCAAATGGCCGTGTGTGAGTTGGTGATTGAACCAACCAAGGACCTAAACGCTTTTATGTGTGAAGAGAGGTCTTAATGTGTAATAAACTACTCTTCAAGGTTGGCACAAGAAGCAAGGGCGGATGGGTCATTTTATCCTTTTTGTTGTAGTATAAATAGAACATATTAGAGAGCTATTCCTTAGTTTTTGAAATCTGATTTTGTAAACCTAAAACACTAAACTTTTCTCTCTCTCTTCCACTCTTGGAAGCCGCCACTACTATCTCACAAGTAGAGGGATACTTGTGTTGTCTCTTTGGCTAGAAACAAGGGTTTTGAGGTCGTTGAGTGCCTCTTGGTCCTCGTAAGAACTTGGTGTTTATATTCATTAGACTTAGGGTCCTCTCTTGATGTTAGGGTTCTTAGTTTCTTGAATGTTATATGTCAAGTTATCTATCTTTCCTTATCTTGTTGTTGTTGTTAATTTTGTTATCTTCAAGTCTAGTGAAGCCGTGTGGGTCTCTTTTCGATTCACTAGCATTGTTGTTCATCTTGTTGTTCTTGTGTTGTTGAGCTGAAAAACTAAAAATTAAACTTGTTGTTCTTGTGTTGTTGGACTGAAATCCGAACCTACTTGTAGTTCTTGGTGTTGTTGGTTTGAAGTCCATATTCACTATCTCCCACTTCCAAGTGGGTATACTAAACTCTTGCATCACACCACCCTATCTTTGGTGCTCTACCTTAACCTGTTGACACGTCTCACACTTTGCTACAAACTCGGTGATGTCCTTCTTCATGCCGTTCCACCAATAGATTTCCCGCAAGTTGCGATACATCTTGGTAGTATTGGGATGAATGGAATAACGTGCGTCATGTGCTTCACCCATAATCCTCCGCCTCAAATCATCAACACACGGAACACACAACCTACCATGCACCCTCAACACACCATCTCTCTTGGGAGAAAAGTCGAAATTAGGAAAATTCTACATGGTTAGAATGATACTCACTTAGGAATCCTCTTCTAAATCTTTTAAGGCTAGAATCACATCTCACTCGACATGCCCTAAGGCTCAAACTACGAGGGAACTTTGCGGGACCTTACAGAACTACTATTTGATTTTCTAGCTTGATTTTTTATTCAAAGTGTAAATTTGAAATATGAGTATAAATTTTCTCATCTTGACGTGTAGAATGTTATTTTGATATAGGGACAGTGGACGAGGGCTTTTCGAAAGGGAAAAACTCTATTATAGAGATTTTACATGCTTTCGGCAACGTCCAAGTAGGCTAGGCTTACCCTTCTCCTAGATTTTGCTTTGTTATGGTATAAGTATGATATTGTTCTAGTTCTGAGTAGGTTCTTAAGGATAGAGTATTCATTAACTGATTTCTAACTATTTTTGGCCTAATAGGGGGATTTTAGAGTAGATTTTGGCCCTATTTTCCTTAGGATAGTACTTGCTTATACTTTAGGATTAGACTTCGCCTACTTAGATTTATTGGATTGAATTATGAAGCCTAAGACTAGGTTTGGATAGATTGTTGTCGTAGTTTGGGTTTTCGATACTTATAGCAGGCCTTATTGCCTTTTAAGATAGATTGTTTTAAAATAGTGTCCTTTTAGAATTAATTTGGTTATAGGATATATTTGGGAGACTTTCATTTAGGATTGGGTTGTGTAATCATTTCCTTTAAGCTTGTTAGCTTTGATACCCTTGTATTATTAGTAGTTTGACCTCAAATCGTGATTTTAGACTTAATAAATGGAGTTTAGTCCTCCTTTAATGTTTTGTCTTCTAAAAATTTGAGTAAAGACTAGATGGACTCAAGAAGAATTATACCTTTAGGATATTATTATGTATCGCTTGCTTATGAGTTTTGGTTCAAGTCTGGCACTTGGTTTACTTTTTAGTACCTACTAGTACTGGTTTGTGTTTGGCATCTGCTATTTTGTTATTTTTTATTAATTTCGGTTCGAGTCCGACATATGCTATATTATTATTATTCATTAGTTCTGGTTTGTGTCCAACATCTTCTACACTGTTATTATTCACTAGTTATTGTTTGATTTCAACATTTATTATCATATGTGTTACTGATCTGGGTGTGGGAATTTAATTAAAACTGGTAAGATTTATTGTTATGGCTTGAGGAGGAGTATACGGTATGCATATCACACATTTTGGCTTATTTTACTCTCGTAACTGTTATATCTCGTCCTTATTTTAGCATTACTCTTTACTTGTACCTAACATTCTTATGGGGGTTTGGTTGGATTTATTTCTCCTTGTGTGTGCCTGTTGGTCTTTGAGGGTCCACTTAGGTTGTAAATAGTCATTTTCTTTTTTATTTTAATTATTTTTTACAATAGCCCATTATTTTATTTTTGACCTTTATTTACTATCTTTAGTTCCGTGTTTTGGTACTCACACTGTACTTCTACATTTTTTTCTTAATGTAGACCCTAGTACAAGTACCGCCACTGACGTGACCTAAGGTTGTGCTATTGAGAAGATTGGGTGAGCTTTCAGAGTTTGGAGTTCATCCTCCTTCTTCTACTTTCATGATAGAGTTATTTTGTATACTTTGAGGGTATGATGTATATGTTGGCATCGGCTAGTGTAATTTTTATTCAAATGGCTTTTGTACTGACCTTACTAGGTCTTGGAGGGACTCATTTGGTATTTTCATACTCTTCCATCTATTGTATTGTAGGCTTATATATATATACCTCTTCTAGTCATATATTATTACTATTTTATCTTGATTTCTTTATCTTTTGCCTATTAGCCCATTACTCATTTTCAGGCTATGATTTGGCTTATATACTAGTAGGTTAAAGTAGGTAGAATCATGACCTATGAAATTAGGTCATGATAGTTTGGTATCATAGCCTAGGTTTATCCATATTATCAATACAAGAGCAAGTGTCTAGTAGAGTCCCACGAATTGATATGATGATATTTGTATCCAATATAGAGGCTACAGGACATTCTTAGGAAAATCTCACCTTTTTTATTACTGTCATGCATTGTGTATATATTGGTGTTTAGATTCTTATTTTTTTCACTCTTTCGTAGATAACTAGGATACGGGCTATAGCAGAAGAGGGAGGGGGGAGGGGGATAGGCCCTCCAAGCCTGTAACTAGGGCACTAATTAGAGGTAGAGATCAACCCTAAAGTTGAGGTTAAGTCTAGACTTGTATCCCCAGCTTTAGGTTAGGCCAAGAAAACTTCACCAGATCCAATTATTGATGTTGGCTAGAGATTTCACTAGGGGATCTATCGCCACAATAATCAGTGGGTCAGGGGGAAGCCAAAGCCCCATCGAGATTTTAATTTTCTTCTATCCTCCATGATTTCTTGGTGTAGTTATTAGATATGGTTGGTGTCCAGCTGATATATGGGTTCAGATATCTACTCAAGGGGCAGTCCAGGGTAGACTTGGTATAGAAGTGCAACCTACAGCTATGTCTTCCAGATTATAGGCTTCTACTAGTATCTATAGTTCGACAAAAGCAATAGCCTAACCAACTACGACTTTTGAGGAACATAAAATGCTAGGATGGTTTCTTATTTTGGCTCTACCGAGGTTTGCAACGGATCTAGGAGAGGATGCATTTGAGTTCCTTACTAGTTGTGAGGACTGGTTGCATAATTCAAGCTTGGTTAAGTCGTATGATGTGGATTACACCACTTTCTAGTTTGATAGTGAAGTGAGACAGTGGTTGAGGGGATATATTAAATCTAGATCAGTTAGATCTCTTTTTTGACTTGGGATCAGTTCTTTAAGGCTTTCTTAGTGATACAAGATCAAACCAACAACACCAAGAGCTACAAGTAGGTTCGGATTTCAGTCCAACAACACAAGAATAACAAGTTCAATTTTCAGTTTTCAGCACACAACAAGAGAGCAAATAGATGAACAAGAATGCTAGTGAATCGAAAGTAGCCCCACACGGCTTCACTAGTCTTTAAAGATAACAAAATTAACAACAACAACAACAACAAGATAAAGAAAAGATAGATAACTTGACATATAACATTCAAGATACTAAGAACCCTAACATCAAGAGAGGACCCTAAGTCTAGAGAATGTAAACACCAAGTTCTTACAAGGACCAAGAGGCACTCAAAGACCCCAAAACCCTTGTTTCTAGCCAAAGATACAACACAAGTATTCCTCTACTTGTGAGATGTTGGAGGCGGCTCCAAGAGTGGAAGAGAGAGGAAATGTTGTGATATTTTAGGTTACAAAAATCAGATTTCAAAAACTATCTAATAACTCTCTCACATCTTCTATTTATACTACAAAAGGAAAGGGGTAAAATGACTCATCCGCCCTTGCTTCTTGTGCCAACCTTGGAGAGTAGTTTATTACACATTAGGACCCCTCTTCACACATAAAAACGTTTAAGTCCTTGGTTGGTTCAATCACCAACTCACACGCGGCCATTTGCATGAACAAAGCTTGGAGCTTTTGTAATTCCCGAGCTTGGCTTCGTGTGAAAGGTCGTGTGGCTGTCCTAACCGTATCACTTAGAGAAGTATATGGCTTGTAGTATGCTGAGGGATGAGTTCATAAGGCTACAACAGGGTCTAAGATGGCAGTTGAGTATGAGGTGAGATTTCACAAATTAGCTAGACATACCACCATGAAAAACCTACTGAGTATGAAAAGATAAAGTGCTTAAATAAAGGACTGATACTTCCATTCTGTATGGTTACTCAAAATTTGGTAGTTGTGGGTAGATTTTTTGTTGATATTATTAATTATGTTTACACTATGGAGGATTTTCATCATGAGATGGGTGCAGTGACAAGTTCCCTCATCATTAGGACAACTATAATGAGAGTTATAGTGGTGTTTAATTTAGGGCAAAGGTTTTTAGGGTCGGTATCCTTAGTAGCAGTCATGTCAGCAACAGGGTCAGTATATTGGGCTCATTCAGCATCACTATAGATTTAAAATGGGGTTCAGACTAATTATAGTAATTTCAGTGAGCAGAGTAGCGCCCAGTCATTAAGGGAAACTTAGTCAGGATCTTCAGGAAGATGTGTCCATTTTAGGTCAGCTGGATCTTTTTAATGGGTTAGAGTGCCCAGAGCATGCTATGATTATGGTGTTATAGACTATTTTTCCAGAGAGTATCTCCAGTGTGGGATGATTGATCCTTTTGCATAGAGTGTTCTGCAAATTGGGCCAGTGTCGCCTTCATCTCGGAAAGGTGCATAGGGTTATAGGGGTAGTCCCTAGGGTTCTCATAGTGGTCTCAAATAGGTAGTGTAGGTGGTCAGGAAGGAAACTAGTCTGGAGATGAGCGAAGTCATCTATATGTTATTCCTAGTAGGCTTTGGATGTTGTTATTGCAGGTAAGGTCTCGATCTACCATAAAATAATTTTTTCTTTATTTAATCTAGGCTCCATATATTTTTATATGTCTACTAATTATTTATCTCAATTGGGTTGTCTTGGGAGCTATTATTTGTGCATATGTGTTTACCTACTCCCGCAAGTGATTTTTTATAGCGGATTCGGTGTATAGATCATGTATTGTGAGTGTTCGAGAGTATGAATCTCGAATTGACCTTATTATGCTAGACATAGTTGATTTCAACATAATTTTAGGCATGGTCAATTTATCCCTCTATCTGCGATGTTGGATTGCTTTGTCAAGACCATTACCTTAACTATGCCTAGAATACCTTTGGTTGATGGTAGAGTACTTATGGTTGCGCACCAATGGGGATTATTTCTTATATCTGGGCTAGGAGATTGGTATCACGATGGTGTATGTCCTACCCTGCACATATTCCTGAAGTCATTATTGAGAGTCTTTTACTTGACTCTATTCCTCTAGTCCATAAGTTCCCTGGTGTCTTTTGTGATGCCCTGTATTTTTGGGCTAGAATTCAAATTGATGTTTATACGTGTATAAACTCGAATCCAATTATTTCTTTATAAATATATGTTTCATGATCATTAACCTAGTGTGAAAAGTGCCCTTGAAGGGAAGAATATTCGTAGTAAATACTTAGGGGTCGTTTGGTGTGCGGGATTAAAGTAAATAATCCTGGGATAAAATAATAATCCCAGGATAAAAATTTTAATCACTCGTTTGGCTGTGAATATTTGGGATAACTTATCCCGGGACTAGTAATTAGTCCCAGGATAAGTTATCCATAGATATGGTGGGATTACTATCCCAACTTAATTTATCCTTAGTATAAAATATAAAATAACAAAAATACCCTCAAACCCTATAATTTTCATTTACACATATATCTTTTTTTGCGAGTATAGGTAACATTTCTTGAATGCAATCTATCTTGTAAAGAAGAAGCATGTGGTTGTACAAAGTGAGCAAATTGAAGCTGCAAAGATAATATGTTTTTGTTCATTTTTGTTTCTTCACATTATCAGAGTTTATGTAACATCCTTGCTAATTATTGGAGCTTGTCATTGATTGGTTAAGTGGTGGTTCTTCACTAGTATGAATCAGTAGCAATCTTTAGGATTTGTTTTCTCACTTTTCCTAATACTCACATGGTGTACCCTTGAAAGTTGTAGCTAGTTAGTCCATTTGCATAAGCTAGCAAGATAAATTCATAGCGGTTCATTAGCCTCAGTAGAAGAGGAAATGGAAAATAATGCAAGTTTTAGAAGTTCAGTTATCTTCTAAACTTGAAAATGTTTCATCTAATCTATTTTCCTGATTTAGCATAGTCTGATTGTCTTCTTTGAGCTAAAGGATTTGAGTTAAGCAATTCGACAAAGATCAAGAGTTTATGTGGGATGAAATATGCTGGTTGAACTGCAAGCTAGTCAATGAAGTTGTATTTCACATACTTTAGCGTCTAATTTAAGGCATATATTATGGAAACAAAGTGAGGGAAAATGTCTGTGTGGAGTTTGTATCATAGGTTTGTTGTCATGAAATATGAATTTCAGGTTTTCTAGAAGAAAAAAAAAAGAAAACCATAGGAATAAAAACATAAAAATAATCAAGTTAACTAAAGTGAGGGGTATTTTAGTAAATAAACAATATATTTTTACAAACAATGGACTACATATATTATTTTTAGTACCACAAACCAAACAGCCACTAAAAAATAATACCAGGATAACTTATCCCAGGACAACTAATCTCAGCATAACTTATCCCAGCATAACTAATCCTGGTATAACTTGTTTTCAAACCAAACGACCCCTTAGAGTAAAGTGGAGTTAAGAACTTTCATTATTGACCAAATTTTGAAATTTGATTCTACAAGGGTCAAATTTGAACGTGTATAACTTCAAGAATATATGGAATTTTGGGGCTCAAGACCCAACAAATTATATATAAATGTGTCGTCTTTCCAACGCATCCTATTTCGCCTTAATCGGATACCTGAAAGAAAAGTTATGAGCGTTTTTGTGAAAAGAAAGTAAGGTTCCATGATAGCAGCACGACGCAGAGTATATCGCGGAAATTACCCTCTGTGAAGTGATGATGCTTTAAATTCGGTAATTTTTGGTGTTTTTGATTTGAGAGGAGGGGTATTGAAGTCCTTTCACTTAGAAACGACCCCTAAACACTATATTAACCTATTTCCATCAGTTTTCATAACATAACATCAATCACTTCACTCTTAAAAATCCTCTCTCTCAAATTCCCTATTTCAAGTCAAGACTAGGGTTCAAGGAGGTGGTCATCAAGGGTCCTTAAGGTGTTGTCCTATTTAAGTTTCTTGGTTATTAAGGAATGTATCTCTTTCCCTTGAACTTATATTTTGTTAATGGCATGGAATTGATTATTATTTATGGTTTTACTAATGGGTTTTGAACTATGAGTTGAGGGTTGTGCACGTTTTTGGTTTAAATGTTTTTCTATGGTTTGTTGTGAAAAATTCATGCCTTATTAATGTTTATAAACATTGTGGGATGCATGGGAATAATAATTTAATGGAGGGGTCATGGTTAATCCCCAATATGATGATTTTAACTTAATTTATGGCTTTGAAAATTATGTGCCCTCAACCTGTTTGTGAAATTGTTAATGAATGTGATTTTTTCACTTATTTTGACTTACCCACCTATGTATTTGCATGGATTAAAGAGTTTAAAAAATGAATATGTATTTTAAAGCCTTGTTGTCTATGTTTTTATTCAATGAACAAGAAAGTGGTCGAGGCATTCCCCCATACTTAATTTAATGAACTAAAAGGGGGTTGAGGCATTCCCCCAAGTTAAACATAATTGTTATGGAATAGAGATAAGCTTGCAAGTATAAGGGGTTGATGATACCCATGTGTGTGCCTTAACGGTTGGTTCATTGATTAATAAATGGGTTATGTGAAACTTATTTTAATTTGGGCTTAATTGGGATTATGTAGCAAAGTTGTGAAGGTGTGGGTCTTGGATGACTTATACTGGAAACTCGTGTTCGTCGACATAAGGTTTGGTCTTGATGACTTGTGTGCATGGTTCACACTATTGATATACATATATTGTAGCTGGATTGACGTGGGTCGGGGCAGTCCCTGGTTTTCGTTGATACCTCTGGTTTATGCGTCTAACACGCATTGGAGCCCTTTTAGCAAGGGAGTTGAACCCATATAGCCCGTGGATGGATATTATGACAGTTGAAATATTCCAGGTTAAAGTTTTGAAATTCATGCTAAACCTTGTTCTCTTTCCCTGATATATAAAATATATATATATATATACGTACGTATTGCATGAGATGTTATACATTGGTTTTATTGGTTTACATATTATGAATCATGGAATTACTTTACTTCTTTATCTCTAAGTTACATGCTAGCGCTCCAACCACTAATCGTCTTCAGACGTTGTATCCCCACGCGGTGTAAGGACTGACCATACTACTATTCCTACTGCACAGTGACTAGGTGATCATGGGACAACTCGTAAGTCAGACTGGAGTGGTGAGATTCCATACTTCGAAAGACCTCATTTCATGATTTGGTTTCCTTATATCATATACTTTTTTTAATCTAGTTTTGGCTATTGTCGGAGGCATGTACCGATAATTTATTTGTACTTGATTTTTGTTAGAGGCTTTGTGGATACTGTGCGCTTGGGTATTGTGAATATTTTAGATGTTGATCCTTTACATAACCTTCTTGGATCTCTTATTATATTTTTCTTATATTGATGTTCACCCGCTGCTATATGTTCTAACTTATATTAAAATAGGCTCAGTGGGCGGTCTTCGATCCTCGATGGCTTGAGATACCCGTCACAGCAAGGACCTAGTTGCGGTCATGGCAAAGTGTTATCAGAGCCTAGGTTTTGGTATCATGGGGTGTCCACAAATCCGTGTCTAGTAGAGTCTTACTTATGGGTGTGTTGTGCACAACAATTATAATCAGAAGGCTGTGAGGCATTTAGGAGATGTTTCTCATTCTTTCATACTCTAGATCGTGCGATTGTGTTGTCCTTATGAAAGTTATCCAACTTTCTTCTTTGCTCTACTTTGTAGGTTATGTCTCATTGTTGAGATAATATAAATGTGAAGTCTTAGTTTTCTAACATTGTAGTCCTTTCTGAATGAGTTATAAAAAGTTGTAAAATTGCACAAGGATTCGAGAAGAATCCATTAGTGCGCCAAAGTGTATTGGTTCAGGCGGGTACCTCTAACTTTATGATTGTGTACTTCATCCTGAGGTAAGATGTGTAAAATTATCCCTTTCAAAAACTTTGTTGAAGATGTCTCGCTTAAGGGGAAGGGTTAGTATTTGAATGTTGGGATAGTATTTCTATCTTAGAGGTAGTATAAATTAGAGTGTTATGATCTATGAGTAGTGAGACGGTCCCGAGTTTAGTGGTATAAAGTTGTATATTTAGAAGTCGGAGTAAGGGTAACTTCTTAGTGAAAAGGAGAAAGTTGTAATTGCATGACCTTTATGTAAGGTGTTGGGGTTTGTATACTCTTATTGTGTTAGCCAAGTAATGTACCCTTATAGTAAATGGTAAAAGAGATTGGTTAGTTGCAATATTTGCATCTTTAGTTGAAATAAGAATTAGCTCATGAGGACTAGATATGGTAGTAGCAAAATAAATCATAGGTTATGAATGAAAAGATTGGTCGGCTAATAATTTATGAATTTAGCATTCACTTGGGGAGGTCATACTATAGAATCTTGAAGATAGTTGGGATGTATGCATGGGTAAGTAGATGTGATGTAGGGGAGGTAAATGTTCCATAGACCATAAGGGGGTTAGGTAATAAGATTAATATCGACTATCCTTATTAGGTAGTTTTAATACACTAGGGTCCCTTGATTTTTATCTAGTAATTGTAAGTTGGTTTAGTATGTGAGAAGACAGGTAATGAACAATAAGGTGTAGTAGTAATGTGGTAAAGGAGAATGTTCTTGTGGGAAACAGTTAAGTTAAATAAGGAATTTAGGTGAATTTATCTATTTGGTGGACTAGTATATTATGCGGGATATTTTTTTGATTGTACATGATTGTTGCTAGATGCTAAGTTTGAACTTTAGATGTTGATTGTGGTTATAAGAATGTTAGCTCGAGAATTGTGATTCAAGATTTGTGGGAGTGAATTAGTTGGTTTGATGTAATATGTGAAAGAGCTTAGGTTGATGACTTATGAAATATTGGAGTGTGTAATTATAATATATGAATGAGGTCTAGTGTTGAAATAGAAATGGTGGCTAAATTATTAGATAGATAATAGCCTTAGGTTATAAGAATAAAGTGTACACGGTCTTGAGTTATGAGTGTCGTGTATGCCTAACTTATGTTCTTAAATTTCTTAGTATGGAGAAGTATAGGGAGTTGTTATATGGTGTTATATAGAGCTGTATTGAGGGAGAAATAGATAGATTATGTGAACTCTTGGTATAATTTTAAAATTTTGTTAAGTTATGAGGTTATGATATTAAAAGTGTAAGGCTAGTAGAATTGTAAGGAGTTGAAAATGGAATGTTAAGTGTTTAGAAGCATGGATGTCCATGCCCATGATAATGTTAGTTATAAGGTGATGACTTTGGGAGTTGGAGGAAGTTATGATTATTATCTCTGAAGGGGATGTCCTAGAAAGAATATAGTGTCTTTATACTAAAGTTGTTGAGGGAAGTTTGTGTTCTCGTGCGTAGTGATACCCCCTCATTGTGCGAAGTGTTGTGCATATAGATTTAGTGAGGGATATACTTTCAAGATTGGGATAGTGACCTTTGAGCTAAGGGGAAGATGATGCAAATTTTAAATCATCTCACGGTGGTGAGTTTGAAGGGCGAGTCATGATAAATCTATTCTTACTGTAGCAAATTCCTCCTATTTTGATTTAAGAAGACATTCTACCAACGTCCCCTATATTCACATGGTGTCTATGCATAAGTTTCTAGTTCTCTATACAATCTATATCCATGTTTTGGCCCTCTAATTATTATCTAAGTGTTTTGATGTGTGGAGCCCTTCGTGCTTATTGGATCATATCTTATGTCACAGAACCCACCTTGAGTGGTGCAACAAATATGTGTTGTATCGGAATACTGTTACTCCTATTTCTGAAGCTCGGACTCTACTCCTTCAGTTACTCTCCTAGTGTTAGAATGATGGTGGTTATGGAAGCATAGTAATGTTCTAGATTAGAGAGTGGTTGATCTTTCTTAAAAAAAATTGGTGTGGTTTCTCGTACTAAGTTTATAGATAAAGCGAGAAGAGTGAGATGAAACTTTGGTTATGTAAAATAATTAGGAGGACAATATGTGGTGAAAAACCCTTGTGAAAGTGATGGATGTTGCTAGGCTTTTTGGTATAGAGATCCGTAAAGTGGGTGTAGTAAGGATAAGCTTTAATGTTATGGATACACCAATTATGGTTTTATGTGGCCAGTACTGTTAATAAGACATAATGTTGTTTGACTACAGTAATAGGATGGAGAAGTATTCTTGGATGGATGTAAGGTATAGGGTCTCATAGCTTAAGCTAGAACCTTTAACTCCAGATTAGGCGTTAATATGGAAGCAATGTATAGTTAGACTCCGGCTCTTGTAGAAATATGTTTTGTGAGGGAATTGTAAGATTGAAATGATGAAGTGTTGTATTCATAGGTAAATTCATAGTAGTGAGGTAATGCGATATTTAAGGGCTATTAGTATAAGACCCTCAAAGTTTCCATCATTTTATTTTTGACCTTATCGTGATTGAACCATTAACTTTTGACTCAAATTATGTTCAGGGATGTTAAAAAGGGTAACCTGAAAGAGTTTTGAAATTCTCAGACGGGGTTTGGGGTAGTTTTGGGTCACGGAGATAGTAAGCCTCCGTGATAGCCTTACGATGTGGAGGCTATGATCTGCGATAAGGTCTGCTATGCTTACCTAGGTAAAATTTTGATTGCTTTGATTTTCTCACTTAGGGTAAGGAGCTTTGGGTGTTTTTCCCCTTGTACGACCTTGGTCTCATTGTCTTATGATTCATGCTTACATAATTTACTTAGTGATGCCATTAAGCCTTTTTATTTTGATTCATATACATGATTTGTTGTGGGAGAATTCTTGATGTGAAATTACATACTTTGTTTCAAAACTTCCAAAGCTTCAAAATATTCCTAACCATCATTAAAGGACGAATGATCCAAGGGGGAGATAATGTAACACCCTGCATTTTTGGGCTAGAATTTGAACCGTTGTTTCTATTGTATAAACTCGAATCTAATTATTTCTTTATAAATATAAGTGTCATAATCATTATCCTAGTGTGAAAAGTGCCTTTGAAGGTAAGAATGTTCATAGTAAACACTTAGAGTGAAGTGGAGTTACGAACTTTCATTATCGACCAAATTTTGAAATTCAATTCTACAAGGGTCAAATTTGAACTTTTATAACTTATGTAATATGTGGAATTTTGTATCTCAACACCTAAAAAATTATAGATAAATGTGTCTTCTTTCCAACGCATCCTATTTCTCCTTAATCTGATACCCGAGCGAAAAGTTATGAGCATTTTTGTGAAGAGGCAGTAAGTGACCGTGATAGCAGTGCGACGCGGAGCATATCACGGAAATTACCCTCCGCGATGTGCTGATACTTTAAATTCGGTAATTGTTGGTGTTGTTGACTTAGGACGAGGGGTATTGAAGTCCTTGTAATTATAAATGACCCCTAAACCCTATATTAACCTTTTTCCATCAGTTTTCACGACATAACATTCATTACTTCACTCTCAAAAATCCTCCCTCTCAAATTCCCGTCTTCAAGTCAAGACTAGTGTAATACCCTAAAAATTCCAAACCAATATTAGCACCATGTTTCAATCTCATGCATAGTACATCATGATTCTTTTATAGTTTTATGATTAAGTTAGATATATATTAAGGCTTCAAATAACTCCCAGCTATCAGGCGAAGCAAAACATTCCTTACCGATTGAATTCCTGGGAAGGATATTGCCATAGTCAACTTCAAATGAGCATATCTCTCATTTTACTATGTATTTTTGAGTTCATGACCCACCAAAAGGTAGATAATTGAATTAGCTTTCCAATGATACCAATTTCGCCCAAATCTAATATCAGAGCAAAACGTTATACCTATTTTGCTCCAACATGTCAGCCTGGAAACTGAGTGACGACATTTCTGACGACTTATCACATTTATGACGACATTTCTGACGACTAATCAGCCATGTCATCAAGCTTAGACAACAACCCATTAATTTGACCTCTTAGGTGACGACCTGGGCTGACGGGCTATCACAGATCTGACGTGTTATCAGCCTTGGTCGTCAGCTGATAATTTCAACAACTAGGAAGCAGTTTCGTAGGGGTATTTTGGACTTTTCTTTCACCTACCACGACATAAATCATCAAAATCACGTACATAACTATCATAAATCAATTTTAAAAACCCTTAATCCTCTCCATTCTCAAGAATAAAAAAATTAGGGTTTCCTCTCAAGATCATCACCCAAGAACAAGATTCAAGCTCTCCTTCAAGAAAACCAAGAAATTATTATTCCCAATTCAAGAACCTTCAAGAAAAGACATTCTCTTTCAAGATTCAAGCCTTTGAGGTATGCAAGTGTTGATTCTTGGGTCCCTTCCACCCAAAAAGTTCAAGAATCCCTCTTTCTAAATTCACGATTTTAAATTTATGTGTTTTCCATGGTTTATGTGAATTGGGTTTGAAGGTTATGTTGTTGTTGAGTTTTAATTCATGATATGATAATAAAGTTGCAAACTTTGACCCTATTATGTAATAATTATGTGATGTTCATGATAAATCCCTTCAAGTTGTATGTTGATTGATTATCCATGAGATTTAGGTGTGGAAATTGTTATATGACCTAAGCATGCTCCCCATGTGTTTGATAAAATGCTTGTGTGAAGAAAATTGGGTCATTATAGCATATTGCCTAGAAATCCCCAAATTTAGTATAAGCCATGCACGCCAAGTGTTTGTTGAGAGACCATAGTGAATGAATTATAGTATGTTGTGTGCATTCTTATCCTTGTGCATCCCTTGTTTAATGAATTGTTATATGTTAGTATGAAGTCCTCAATTATGTATACTTGAATACATGCTATGGTGTTGATGTTAGTCGTGAATTCAAGAAGTCATGTTTTGTCAGTTTCCTTCTATCGAGTCCTGGAGGTACTTGTACCCAAAAAATATAGTTATGTGCCTAGAGCCGAGTTAGTCTCAAGATAATTTCAGTCATGTTATGATCAGTAGAACTTAGTTAGTTTCAGAATTCAGAACTTAGTATTATTCAGTCAGATATTAGATTCAGTAGTATTCGGTCAGATAACGAAACCATGTGAACCCAGTCAGATCATCAAGAAATATGAATAATAACAGATTCAGCTCAGTTTCAGTTAAGAATCAGTTCAGAATCTTTCAGTTGGGAGTAGGAACTAGCACCAAGCGAGTATAGGGATGACGGCTTCTCCGTTAGAGAGGCAGAGTCGTTAGCAGCAATCCCTGTACTCCAGAACTGCATAGCCAGCGCAGGACCAGGAGTCACCCGTCAGATTAAGGCTTGACTTGACTATTATATTGCCTTAGGCTTGACTTCCTGTTCAGGGTCACCCGTCAGAGAGGCTTGACCATAGCAGAGGTCTCTACTCGTGGCACGGTATTGACACCCTTCGGATTGGACTCCATTAGTTCAGATTTGGGGCATATCGATTAAGTGAGAACTCCCACAGTTACAGTTTCAGTCTCAGTCTTCAGAGTAGGACTCAGAAATTAGGAATGTCAGATACAGTCAGCAATCTCAGTGAGGAACTCAGATAGTTCCATAGATTCATAGACCACCCGCTAGATAGGCTTGGTCTCACATAAAGTTATTTAGTATCAGTACCTACAGAGGTCACCCGTCAGATAGGCTTGATCTCAGTCTCAGATTCAGTTGAGTATTCTTAATATCAGTTCCAGAGATCACCCGTTAGTTAGGCCTGATCTCAAGCCTATTCAATCTTAATCATTATTAGAAGATTTAGAGATCATCCCACTAGATAGGTTTGATCTCAAATTCAGCCAGTTAATATCAGTTATCGGTAGACTCAGTCATCCAGTTTATCAGTATTAATAAGTACAAATATCAGTTTCAATAGCTTTCGATACATATAATCTCAGTATGTTCAGAAACCTCAGATTGATAGTATATTTAGTATAAGTTATCATATTCAGTCCTAGTATGCTCTGTCACACTATGCACAGGATATTAAGTAGTTACAAATTCTCTATGTATGCTAATCCAGCTCTTGCATACCATTCAGTTAGTTATTGTTCATGCATAAGCCCTTGCATTTAGCCTTACCTCATTTGCATACTCAGTACATTCTCGTACTGGTACATTTGCGCTATGGTGTTTTATTTGACGCCATAGGTTCAAAAGCACGAGCCCCAAAGCACTCTTAGCAGTCCAGATCCAGTCAGCAGTAGTAGACGTAGCAGTGAGTCCTCTTCATTCGAGGATGATCCTTATTTTTACTATCTCATTAGATTCAGATTATTTTTAGTAGATGGAGTTAGTTAGGGACATATCCCATCAACTCCATAGTTCAGATAGTTAGAGGCTTTTCAGACAGATGTATTAGTATTCAATTTTTAGTTTTGAGTATTTTTAGACGTTTTGAACTTTATGGCAAGTTTTCGCCAGCTTTCCACATTTATATTTGTATATTTTACAGTGCACAAGTATAGATATCAGTCATGGGTTAGCTTGTGGTCTTTTGGGGTCATAAGCACCGTGTAGCATCCCGGTTTAGAAAATTGGGGTATTACAAACTTGGTATCAGAGCCTAAGGTTCAATAGTGTCCTAGGAAGTCAGAAAAGCTGCATCTAGTAGAGTCTTGTTGCATGGATGTGTTGCGCGCCACATTTATGTACATGAGGCTATAAGATACTTTAGGAATAGTTTTCCTTTTTTCAGTATTCATGTCATGCCAGTGAGCAAAAAGATCAAGTTGAACTCTCAGTCTAATCCTTATTCCTCTTCCATTTGCAGAACATGCCTCCTCACAGAGATAATGCCCGTAGAAATAACAATTAGCCACCTCAACCCGTAGATCCTCTGAATGAGCAAGTGTCATATACAGAGGTCCGGGTAAATTTTCAAGCGCTAGCCCAAGCTGTGACCACTAGTGTTCAGGGCAACCATCAGGATGCAGCCCCACCTCAGTAAGATGGGGATTCAGCCACAGCCAGGATCAAAAATTTTATGAGAATGAACCCACCAGAATTCTTTGGGTCAATAGCAGGTGAGGACCCACAACTTTATCTAGAAGAGGTGAAGAAGATCACCCAGATTATGCATGTGTTAGAGGAGGAGAGAGTGGAATTAGCGTCCTATAGGTTGAAAGATATTGCTCATGATTGGGTAGTGTTGTGGAAGAACAGTAAAGGGGAAGATGCAACTCCCATGACTTGGCAGATATTTTAGGATGCCTTCTTAGATAAGTTTTTCCTGCTAGAGATGAGACAAGCTAAGGTAGAAGAGTTTATGAACCTAAGACAAGGCTCCATGACAGTGAAGGAGTATTGTCTTAAGTTCAACCAGTTAGCTAAGTATGCTCCTGACATGATAGCTAACCCTAGAGCGAGTATGAGTAAGTTTGTGACTGGTGTGTCCGAGTTGGTGTTGAAGGAGTGTAGAACCGCTATGCTCAATAGAGACATGGATCTTTCTAGGTTAATGATGCATGCCCAACAGATAGAGGAAGATAAATCTAAGGAGAGGAAGAGATCTAATAAGAGATTCAAAACAGGTAGTTACAACTTTTCTCAAGTTGGGTCACAAGGTGGTAATTGTTCTCACCATAGTCAGAAGACTTCAGTCCCAGCTCCATCCTCAGCTAGTGTGCTTGCACCAAAATTCGTAGATGTCAGTCATGATGGGGCGCCAGGCTCCAAAGTCCAGAGTAGTGTTAGAAGTGAGTGCATTTATCCGCTTTGTGGAGAGTGTGGCAAGAATAGGTGTATACAGAGCCACTAGTCAGGTATGTTTTGGATATGGTAAGCCAGGTCACAAAGTGCGGAAGTGTAGAGTGTTAGCTCAGAAAGGTAGAGATTCACGTCAACAGGGCTCCACTCCTAGTATCAATAGTGGTCAGCGTCAAAACCGACTCTATTCACTTCAGACTCGCCATGATCCAAAAAAATTTCCTGACATAGATTCGGGTACGTATGAATCTTTTATCTTCATGATATGCATTAGTTTCAGACTCCCGAGGTTCAGTTATGATCTAGTTCATAGATGCCCTGTGCATCACCCCAGTATATCAGTAAGGTAAGTATGCATAGTGGGATATAGTGTCCCAAGGGGGAGATACTCCATGACTCCCCGTAGTTATCAAGTTCCTTAAATCAATTTAGTTTCATGCTCATATTCTCATTACAAGATTTGCATCAGTCATTATTGCATAATCAGTCATGCCTCTAGGAGTCAGTTCAGTCAGACATTCATGCATTAGATATGCATGTTTAGTAGAGAAAGTTTAGCTTATCAGTATACCCAGTCATGCATCCATGAGAACAAATAAGTCACACATCCATGCATTAGATATGCATGTCCATTATGAGAATTTAACTTATGAGTAGCTTTAGATCTTACATGCATTCAGAATCAGTTACACATGCATCAGATATGCATGTTCAGTATGATATAGTCATTTTATTAGTCACTTCAATCATGAGATAATGTTTTAGTTATTCATGTTTATTTCATGTTCAGTCTATCATTCCTCCCCTCTCAGTCAGTCTCATTTGAGGATGAATGTTCCCAAGGGGGAGATATTGTAATACCCCAAAAAATCCAAACCAATATTAGCGCCATGTTTCAATCTCATGCATAGTACATCATGATTATTTTATAGTTTTATGAGTAGGTTAGATGTATATTAAGGCTTCAAATAACTCCCAGCTATCAGACGAAGCAAAACATTCCTTACCAATTGAATTCTTGGGAAGGATATTGCCATAGTCAACTTCAAATGAGCATATATCTTATTTTACTATGAACTTTTGATCTCATGACCAACCAACAGATAGATAATTGAATTATTTTTCCAACGATACCAATTTCGCTTAAATCCAATAGCGAAGCAAAAAGTTATACCTATTTTACTCCAGCATATCAGCCTTGAAACTGAGTGACGACATTTCTGACGACTTATCACATTTCTGACGACATTTTTGATGACTTATCACATTTCTGACGACATTTCTGATGACTTATCATCCATGTCATCAAGCTTAGATAGCAACCCATCAATTCAAGCTCCGAGGTGATGACCTTGGCTGATGGGCTATCACAGATCTGACGGCTTATCAGCCTTGGTTGTCAGCTGATAATTTCAGCAACTAGGAAGCGGTTTCGTAGGGGTATTTTGGACCTTTCCTTCACCTTCCACGACATAAATCATTAAAATCACGTACATAACCATCATAAATCAGTTTTAAAAACTCTTAATCCTCTCCACTCTGAAGAACAAAAAAATTAGGATTTCCTCTCAAGATCATCGCCCAAGAACAAGATTCAAGCTCTCCTTCAAGAAAACCAAGAAATTATCATTCCCAATTCAAGAACCTTCAAGAAAAGACATTCTCTTTCAAGATTCAAGCCTTTGAGGTATGCAAGTGTTGATTCTTGTGTCTCTTCCGCCCAAGAAGTTCAAGAATCCCTCTTTCTAAGTTCAAGATTTTAAATTTATTTGATTTCTATGGTTTATGTGAATTGAGTTTGAAGGTATGTTGTTGTTGAGTTTTAATTCATGATATGATTATAAGTTGCTAACTTTGACCCTATTATGTAATAATTATGTGATGTTCATGATAAATCCCTTCAAGTTGTATGTTGATTGATTATCCATGAGAATTAGGTATGGAAATTGTTATATGACCAAAGTATGCTCCCCATGTATTTGATAAAATGCTTGTGTGAACGAAATTGGGTCATTATAGCATATTGCCTAGAAATCCCCAAATTTAGAATAAGCCATGCACGCCAAGTGTTTGTTGAGAGACCATAGTGAATGAATTATAGTATGTTGTGTGCATTCTTATCCTTGTGCATCCCTTGTTGAATGAATTGTTATATGTTAGTATGAAGTCCTCAATTATGTATACTTGAATACATGTTATGATGTTGATGTTAGTCGTGAATTCAAGAAGTCATGTTTTGTCAGTTTTCTTCTATCGAGTTCTGGGGGTACTTGTACCCAGAAAATATAGTTGTGTGCCTAGAGCCGAGTCAATCTCAAGATAATTTTAGTCATGCTATAATCAATAGAACTTAGTTAGTTACAGAATTCAGAACTTAGTATCATTCAGTCAGATATTAGATTCAGTAGTATTTCGTCAGATAATGGAACCAAGTGAACCCAGTCAGATCAATCAAGAAATATGAATAATAACAGATTCATCTCAGTTTTAGTTCAGTTAAGAATCAGTTCAAAGTCTTTTAGTAGGGAGTAGGAACTAGCACCAAGCGAGTATGGGGATGACGGCTTCCCCGTTAGAGAGGAAGAGTCGTTATCAGCAAATCCCTGTACTCTAGAACTGCGTAGCCAGTACAGGACCAGGAGTCACCCTTCAGATTAAGGCTTGACTTGACTATTATATTTCCTTAGGCTTGACTTCCTATTCAGGGTCACCCGTCAAAGAGGCTTGATCATAGTAGAGGTCTCTACACATGGCACGATATTGATACCCTTCCAGCTTGGGTTACAGATTGGACCCCACTAGTTCAGATTTAGGGCATGTCGGTTAAGTGAGGACTCCCACAGTTACAGTTTCAGTATCAGTCTTCAGAATAGGACTCAGAAATCAGGACTATCAGATACATTCATCAATCTCAGTGAGGAGCTCAGATAGTTCCATAGATTCAAAGACCTGCCACTAGATAGATAGGCTTGGTCTCACATAAAGTTATTCAGTATCATTACCTACAGTGGTCACCCATCAGATAGGCTTGATCTCAGTCTCAGATTCAGTTGAGTATTCTTAATATCAGTTCCAGAGATCACCCGTTAGTTAGGCCTGATCTCAAGCCTAGTCAATCTTAATCTTTATTAAAAGATTTAGAGATCATCTCGCTAGATAGGTTTGATCTCAGATTCAGCTAGTTAATTTAAGTTATCAATAGACTCAGTCATCCAGTTTATTTGTATTAATAAGTACAGATATCGATTTCAGTAGCTTCAGATACGTATAATCTCAGTGTGTTTAGAAACCTTAGATTGACGGTATATTTAGTATAAGTTATAAGATTCATTCCCAGTATACTCAGTCACATTATAAACAGGATGTTAAGTAGTTACAGATTTTCTATGTATGTCAATCCAGCTCTTGCATACCATTCAGTTAGTTATTATTCATGCATACGCCCTTGCATTTAGCCTTACCTTATTTGCATACTCAGTACATTTCTGTCCTGACATATTTTTCCTATGAAATTTTATTTGACGCCATAGGTTTAGAAGCACGAGCCCCAGAGCACTCTTAGAAGTCCAGATCTAGTCAGCATCAATAGATGTAGCAGTGAGTCCTCTTTATTCGAGGATGATCCTTATTTTTACTATCTCATTAGATTCAAATTATTTTCAGTAGATGGAGTTAGTTGGGGATATGAACCTTCAACTCCACAGTTCAGACAGATGTATTAGTATTCAGTTTTCAGTTTTGAGTATTTTTTGACATTTTGAACCTTATGGCAAGTTTTTACCAGCTTTCCGCATTTATATTTATATATTATGCAATGTACAGGTACATATATCAACCATGGGTTATCTTGTGGTCTTTCATGGTCATGAGCACCGTGTAGCATCCTAGTTTAGAAAATCGAGGCGTTGCAACTAGGGTTCAAGGAGGTGGTCATCTAGGATCCTAAGGGTGTTTTCTTCTTTAAGTTTCTTAGAAATTAAGGCATGTATCTCTTTCCCTTGAACTTAAATTTTCTTAATGGTGTGGAATTGATTACTCCCTCCATCCCATTTTATGTGTTGCCATTTGACTGGGCACGGAGTTTAAGAAATAAATAATGACTTTGTAAAGTTACAAATTGCCCTCTTAAAGTTTACTTTTTTACTGTCTTTTTTTATAAAGTGGGACCTACTAAAGATAAAATCGGCATTATGTCATTAAATAGTTACCAAATTAGGAAAGATGACATTCTTTTTGGGATGGTCAAAAATGGAAATGATGACATATAATATGGGACGAAGGGAGTATTATTTATGGTTTTAATAATGGGTTTTGAACTATGAGTTAAGGGTTATGCATGTGTTTGGTTTAAAAGTTTTTCCATGCTTTGTTATGAAAAAATCATGTTTTATTAATGTTTATAAATATTGTGGGATACTTGGGAATAGTGATTTAATGGAGAGGTCATAGTTAATCCCTAATTTGATGATTTTGACTTAATTTATGGCTTTGGAAATTATGTGCCCTCAACCTATTTGTGAAATTATTAATGAATATGATTTTGTCACTTGTTTTGACTTACCCACCTATGTATTTGCATGGCTTAATGAGGTTAAATAATGATCATGGATTTTAAAGGCCTTGTTGGCTATGTCTTGATTCAATGAACAAGAAGGGAGTCGAGGCATTCCCCTATACTTGATTTAATGAACTAAAAGGGGTCGAGGTATTTTCCCAGTTTAAACATGATTATTATGGCATAGAGATCAATTTGCAAGTGTAAGGGTATGACGATACCCATGTGTGTGCCTTAACGATTGGTTCATTGATTAATAAATGGGTTATTATTTTAATTTGGGCTTAATTGGGGTTATGTATCAAAGCCGTGAAGGTGTGGGTGTTGGATGACTTATACTGGAAACTCGTGTTTGCTGACATGAGGTTTGGTCTTGATGACCTGTGTGCATGGTTCACACTATTGATACACTTATATTGTATCTTGTATTGACATGGAGTCGGGGCATTCCCTGGTCTTCCTTGGTACCTCAGGTTCATAAAGCTAACACATACCGGAGCCCTTTCAGCAGGGGGAGCTGAACCCAACTAACCTGTGGGTAGATGTTTATGATGGTTCAGCTATATAGTCTAGGTTAAAGTTTTGAAATGCATGCTAAGCCTTGTTCCCTTTCCCCGACATGTGAAATATATATATATATATACGTATTGCATGAGATGTTATGCATTGGTTTTACAAGTTTTCATATTATGGATCATGGCATTACTTTACTTTTTTATCCCTGAGTTACATGTTAGCTCTCCAATCGCTAACCGTCTGGTGATCGTGGGACAACTCATGAGTCATACTGGAGTGGTGAGCTTTCATACTTTGGAAGACCCCATTTCATGATTTAATTTCCCTATGTCATATACTTTTCTTTAATTTAGTTTTGGCTATTGTCGGGGGCATTTCTGATACTTTATTTGTACTCGGTTTTTGTTAGTGGCTTTGTGGATACTGTGGGCTTGGGTATTGTGTATGTTTCAGATATTTATCCTTTACATAAGCTTTTTGAATCTCTTATTACATTTATCTTATATTGATGATCATTCACTGCTAGGTGTTCTCAGTTATATTAAAATAGGCTTAGGGGGCGGTCTCCGGTCCTCAGTGGACTTAGGATGCCCATCATAGCCAGGCCCTGGTTTGGGTCATGATATCTTTCCTAATGAATTACCTATCCATTCTCCTAAGTGTGATATAGATTTTGCTATTGATCTTAATATGGGCACCAAACCTATCTCTATTGCACCTTATCGTATGGCTTATGTAGAGCTAAAAACTAAATTTTCAACTTTAGGATCTTCTGGGTAAGGGGTTTATTATATCGAGTGTCTCTCCTTGGGGTGTTATAAAGAATAAGGATGGTTCTATACATATATGTGTTGATTACAGGCAGTTGCATAAGGTGACAGTGAAGAATAAGTAGCATATGTCTTGTATCGATGATCTATATGACTAATTATTAGCTGCAACTATATTTCTAGGATTGAGTTGGGATCTAACTACCATTAGTTTGAGGATTTAGGGAGAGGACATCCCTAATAAAACTTTCATGACTCACTATGGCTATTATGAGTTCCTGGTGATGTCTTTTGGGTTGACCAATGTCCCAGCAGCGTTCATGGACTTGATGAACCATGTATTTAGGATTTATTTGAACTCCTTTATGATTATGTTTATTGATGACATTCTTGTCTATTCAACGACTAAGGAGGAACACGAGCAGTATTTGAGGACTGTTCCCCATACTTTGAGAGTCATCAGCTTTATGCCAAATTCTCAAAATACAATTATTAGCTTGAGTCTATAGCATTTTTGGGGAACACGGTGTACAAATATGGGATTACGGTAGACCCAATGAAGATTGAGGCTATTCATGATTGGGTTACGCCTACATATTTGATCGAGGTTTGCTGCTTTATTAGGTTGGCGGGATACTACAAACATTTGTCAAGGTGTTCATCTCATTTCAGCACCTATAATAGATTAACTAGGCAGGAGGTTCCATTTTAATGGTTTGGTGGGTGTAAGGTGAGCTTTTTGAAGCTTAAGGATTTGCTCACTTCAGCTCCTATTCTGACCCTTCTAGTTGTGGACGAGGGGTTTACTATATATTGTATTGCTTTGGGTGTTGATTTGGGTTATGTTCTGATGTAGTAGGGTCGATTTATTGTGTATACTTTGAGACAACTGAAGAAGCACTAGTGCAACTACCCCACTCATGACTTGGTATTGGCGACGATAGTTTTCATGCTTAATGGAGGCATTGCTTATATGGTGTTTGTTGTGAGATATTCACTGACCACCATAGTCTTCAATACATTATGACTTAGAAGGACCTTAATTTAAGACAACACCAGTGGATTGAGTTGCTTAAGGACTATGATCTCCTTATTCTATACCATCCAAGTAAGATAAATATGGTAGTATATGCCTTGAACCAAAAAGTGGTAAGTATGGGGATCTTGGCCTTTCTTTCAATTTCAGAGTGACAACTGGACTTAGACATCCTATCCTTAGCCAAGAGGTTAATTTGACTTGGATATTTCAGACCCCAAAAGGATTCTCACTTGTGTTAAGGCCATGTCTACTTTGTTGGAGCAGATTTAAGATTAGTAATTTGATGATAGTAGGTTGTGTAGTATTCGAGGATAGGTGTAGAAGGGTAAGTACAGGAGGGATACCTTAGATGTTGAGGTTATACGGAGATTCAATGACCATATTTGTTTTTTGAGGTAAGAGGTTTGATTTAGTTGATACTCCAAGAGGCTCATAGCTCCAAATACTCTATTCACCATAGGATATCTGAGTTGTATAGAGATTTGAGACAAAATCACTAATAGAGTGGTATAAGGAGAGATATAGCAAATTTGTGGCTCAATATTTCTATCGTTAGTAGGTAAAGGCTGAGCACTTGAGGCTGGGTTGTTTGCTTCAAAGGCTACCTATTCTTGAGTGGAAATGGAAGCAAATTACTATGGATTTCATAGGTTATTTTCCAAATACTTCTTGTGGTTCTAACAACATTTGAGTCATCACAGATTGGTTGACCAAGTTTGCTCATTTCATACCTATCAGTCTTTCTACAGTGTCGAGAGATTGGCTTGGATCAATTTTTTATAAGTGGTTTTCCTTCATAGGGTACCTGTGTCTATTATTTAGGATAGAGGTTCCCAGTTTACCTCTAACTTTGGAGGCACTTTCAAAAGAAGTTAGGTACCTAGGTTGGCCTTAGCATAACTTTTCATTCCCAAACTAACAGACAGTCAGAGTAGACTATTTAGGTTTTTGAGAATATGATCTAAGCATGTGACTTGGACTTTGAAGGTTAGTAGGAGCAGTTATTAGACTAAGAAGAGCTTGCCTACAATAATAGCTACCATTTAAGGCATTATATGATAGTCAGTATCGATATCCAGTTGATTTATTTGATATTTCATGGGCTAGAACATGAGGTATCGACTTGTTTTAGGGTCATTAGATAGAGTTTGGCTTATTCGGTATAGGCTTTGGGTAGCCCAAAGCAGGATAAAAAGTTATGTTGACTATAGGCTTCATTCTTTGAGGTTTGGAGTTGTGATTGGGTTTTCCTTCATGTATCACCCATGAAGGGAGTGATGAGGTCCGAGAAGAGGGATAAGTTTAGGCCCGGGTATATTGGGCCATTTGATATCCTTCAGACAGTTGTGGAGGTAAGTTATGAGTTAGCCTTGCCTCAAGACTTTTTATCTATTTATCTAGTTTTCATGTTTTGATGCTTCAATATTATATCCCAGATTAGTCTTATGTGACTTAGTGAGACTTGGTTCAATCTGATGATAGGTTGACCTTCATAGAGTAGTTAGTCTCTATTCTAGCTAGAGATGTCAGACAATTGTATTCTAGAGATACTTTTGTAGTTAAGTTACAATGGAGACACTGTCCGATTGAAGAGGCTACTTGGGAGATCAAGAGTGATATGTGGACTCAGTATCCTTACTTGTTTGAGCCTTCATGTACTTCTTAATTCTTTACTTGTATGGACAAAAGTTCTTTTAGTAGTGATGTCGTAATGAACCTTAGGTCATTTTCTATATTTTTATGTTTTTTCTACGTTAGGATCTTTCCTGTACCTACCTTAGATCATTTTTTACTTGTTGGGACTGACATTTCTGTTATCGGGCAATTTATTTAGTTTTTATTATCATTTTGCTATTTTGGAGATTTTGAAGTTGAGAAAATGGTTTCAGGCCAAAACATCAAGTAAACAGACTCATATGCAACTTTGATAGTTCATTTAGCTCTAGAATGCAAATTTCAAGCCAGGGGACCGTTGGTCTGAGTCTCTAGGCTTTTAGACTCATTTTAGGCCGTTGAGTGGGTTTTAGGAATACTGGAACCTTAGGGTGTGGGATCCATATTCTATCAAAATAACTCAAATGGGCTTTTTGATGGTTCTATTGAGTTTAAAATGCCAAATTTGGTAGGGTAGCATAGTTTGTTTGCATGCACCGAATTTTAAGTGAATGCTAAGAACTTGGTTGGAGTCCTTTTGAACTTAGCCAAAAAATTTGGTGTCATGTTGCTGCAGCCTGTTAAACACTTTGGATACCACATTAGTAGTTTAGGACCACTTTAGCGATAGCCTCTTAAGTGACTCGGGACCTCTTGGTCAATAAACGCTCAAGTGGCTCGGGACTGATTTAGCGGTAGCTGCTTAAGTGGCTCAAGCCACTTTAGTGGTAGCTGCTCACTAAGTAGGTGTTACTTAAACTCCCTTAGTCTACTTTAATGGTGATCGCTTAAAAATTCAGTTAGCCTCTTAAGCAACCACTGTTGAGTGTATATATAGTTTCCCCTCTATATTCAATTTATGTTCTAAGTGTAAAATTTGGTTATTTCATACTGAAAGCTCTAAAGAGTGTGAGGATTCAATAAATTGGAGCTTGGGTAGTATGGGGATGGTATAATGAGAATTTTCTCGTCCTTATCTCATAATTTCTTGATTAAATTTTAATTAAATTCTTGGTTTCGGTTCTTATTATTAATGAACTTAGATCACACTCAAATTTGGGCCATGTAATCATTGAGCTGAGGGGGGCCTAATGACGAACTCAATTCTCAGTTTCATCTGTGGGTCGCACTATTTAATTTTCTAGCTTAATTTCTAATCCAAACCATAAATTCATAATGTGGGCATCTACATTCTCATCTTGACATATAGAATATTATTTTGATAGCATGGAAATTGTTGTAGGCTTCTCAAAAAGGACAAGCGCAGTTATAGAGGTTTTTGCATGCTTTCGGCGGCGTCTTGGTAGGCTAGGCTTACCCTTCTCCTAGACTTTTATTTGTTATGGTATTAGTGTGCTATTATGCTAATTGTGTTTGGGTTCTTATGGCTTGAATATCTATTTAGCAATTTTTACTAGTTTTTGCCAATTAGGGGGCTCTTAAAGCAGATTTCATCCCCGTTTCCATTAGGATAGTACTTGCTTATCCTTTAGGATTAGACTTAGCCTATTTAGGGTTGTGGGATGGTATTGTGAATCCTTATCCTAGGTTCTGGCTGGTGCTTGCCTTAGTTTGGGTTTTTGCGACTTGTAGCAGGCCTTATCGCCTTTTTAAAAATAGATTATGATAGAATAATGTCCTTTTAGACTTAATTTTGTTATAGAATATCTTCAAGAGATTGTCACTTGGGATTGGGTTGCTTTTATCATTATCTTTAATCCTGTTAGCTTCGATACCCTTTCATTATTAGTATTTTAACCTCAAATCATGACTTTAGACTAAATAAATGGAATTTGGTCCTCCTTTTATGTTTTGGCTTCTGAAAAATAGGAGTAACGAATACATGGACTCCAGAAGAATTATATCTTGGGATATTATCATGTATTGCTTACCTATGAGTTCCAATTCGAGTCTGGCACCTAGTTTACTTATTAGTACCTATTAGTTTTGATCTTGAGTCTAAAATCTGCTATATCATTACTATTCATCAGTTTCAGTTTGAGTCCGACATCTGCTAGATTGTTATTATTCATTAGTTTTGGTTTGAGTTCAGCATTTATTATACTATTACTACTCACTAGTTCCAGTTTGAGTCCAATATTTATTATCATCTTTAATATAAATTTGGACTAGAAATTTGGTGGAGACCGGTAAGATTTGTGGTTATGGATGGAGGAAATGTATACGATACACATATTACTTATTTTAGCTTGTTTTACTCCCATTACTATTATACCATGTCCTTACTTTCGTGTTACTATTTACTTGTACCCTCTGTTCTTATGGAGCCTTGGTTGGGTTTATTTCTCCTAGTGTGTGCCTTTTGGGCTTATGGGGATCCAATTAGGTTATAGTTAGAAATTTACTTATGCTTTTCATTTATTTTTGTTTGATTTCCTTATTTGCTTAGCATAGCCCATTATTTTACTTTGACCCTTATTTACTGTCTTTAGTTTATATATTCACACTTTATTTATACTTTTACTATAATTGAGCGTAGTCGGCCTATGATGTGCACTAAGTATCTATGTCTTGGTACTCTTACTACACTTGTACATCTTTTGCTCTGATGGAGACCCTAGTATTAGCCACTATTGTTGACGCTGACCCCCGGATGTACTGTTGAACGAAAATTAGGTGAGCTTTTAGAGTTCAGAGTTAATCCTCCTCCTTCAACTTTCATGATATTCTTATTTTGTATATTCTGAGACTACAGTGTATATTTTTCACCATGTACTTTTTTATTTAGCGGTTGGTGTACTGACCTTACCAAGTCTTGGGGGATTTATGATGGTATTTTTGTCCTTTTTCTATCTTGTATAAATGTTTATGTGTGTGTGTGTGTTTGTATTTTCCTCTTTTTATTGCATATTATTACTGTTTTATTCCTATTTTTTATTTTCCACTTGTCAGCTCATTATTCGTCGTTCCATGCTATAGTTTGGCTTACCTACTAGTATGTTGAAGTAGATGCCATTATAGTTAAGAAATTAGGTCGTGTTAACATGGTATCATTGGGGTTTGCTTCACTCCATAATGATACCATCACAATATATTTATATACTGATATGGTATCATTAGGGTTTAGTTCATTCCATAATGATATCATTACAATATATCTATATACTAATGTGGTATTACTGAGGTGTGCTTCAGTTCATAAAGATGCCATCATAGTATATCTATATACTATCATGGAATCATTGATGTTTGCCATACCCTTTTTTTACCATTGGCTAAGAGAAGGATAAGGATTTTTCCTATTGAAGTGGGAGTTTTGAAAAGGGATTATTCATTTACAGAGTCGTCACTTAGAATTGAGTTTCAGTATTTCTAGTCACTTTATTTGGATCCTTAATAAAAATAAAATTTTGACTCTTAATGATTGATTTGCGAACTAGAAATCCAGATAAGAAATTTTCTTGACCAAGGGGGAGGTGTTAGGCACCTCTCCAGTGCCATGATTCTATCACTGATATAGATTAGGACTACGCTAACTAGAATCGAATACGAAAGGTAAAGTGGCAATCGATAAAGGATAGAAGTTAGACACAATAAGAAGGAGTAACTAAGAACAAAGGGATATATTAAATCCTAATACCCTCGATTACAACTTAATCTAACACCTAACTCTTACGGTGACCAAAAGGGAATTGAATGCCCTCTAAACCACTATTTCCAAAAAAAAGTTCAACGTAAGTTTTCCAACTCTCTCTCACTCAATAGAGAAGTTCTCATCAATAATAAAATAAAACTAATGAAATAAGATAGCTCTCAAGTATTTATAGTTTAGGCTAATTATTACACATTTAGGGCCCACAACCCAATTAAAAGGAAAGGCCCACTAGGGACTATTTTGACCCGCTTTTGAAATTCTACAGCAGATCAAAGGCTGATCTAATTTGGCTTAGGCACATGTCCCTCTCAAGAGGCTTTCTAGCCCTATTTTGCATCCCTTTTTCTCCTCTATCGATCCTTGACCCAATGCAATTGCGATCATGAACAAATGACACCCCTTATTGATGAGAAGACTTCATCAAATACCTCTCATTTCATGAACAATCCTTGGATACTTTGGAGCTCCCGGGATTGACTTCTAGTGAACGGCTTGGAGCTAATCTGGATTGTATCGTCCTCTCCATCTTGAGAAGAATTTGACCTCAAATTCAAGGGGTGATCATCTTCTATCATGTCAAAGAGTGAATATCGCCCACATTAAAGGTATTGTGCACTTAATATTCCGGAGGAAGGTCAATATTGTAGGCATTGTTATTTATCCTTTAAAGAACTTGATATGGACCAATACCTCATGGCATCAATTTAGATTTTTTTTGGTTGGAAACCTATCCTTCCAAAGGTGCACCCACACCCATTCACACGGTTCAAGCACAAGTCACTTTCTTCCCTTGTTTACTCTTCTATCTACCTATTGATTCTTCTTCTCAAGGCGAATCCTCACCTTCTCATACATCTTCTTCATGGTTTTTCCCTCGTGTTTCCATCTAAGCTTATCACAACATCACTAGGCAAAATAGTGAGATCTAAAGGGGTAAGGGTTTAAAACCATAAATACATCCAAAGGGAATCATACCAATAGTCAAATAAATAACATAATTATGAGAAAATTCAACTAAATGTAGGTGGTCCTCCCAAGAGGCCATTTTTACTTTAACTAAGGTGTGTAACATAGAGCCTAAAGTCCTATTTACCACCTCTATTTTCCCATTGGTTTGTGGGTAGTAAGATATTGAGAAAAGTAATTTGGTGCCAAGCCTACTCCACAACGACCTCCAAAAATGACTAATGAATTCAGAGTCCCCATCACTAACAATGGTCCAAGGAATTTCATGTATTTTGACAACATACTCTATAAAAAAAAGAATCAACATTAGGAGTGTCATCAATTTTATTATATGGAACAAAATAGGTTAGGTTTTAGAACCTATCAACTATAACAAAAATGCAATCTCTACCCTTCCTCGTCCTAGGCGAACCCAAAACAAAATTCATATAGATTTTAAGCCATGGGGTTGGGGAGTGGGTAGTGGGATGTATAATCCTTTAGGGAGAAGGCAGGATTTCACACTTCTTCAATCTATGCATTGGCCATAGATCTAGCAATATCTTACACATCTTGGTCCAATAGACTTGTTCCTCTAGGATTTCATGGGTCTTGTCAATTACAAAGTGACCCATCATACCATCATCATATGCCTCTCTTACAAACAATCTCTCCATGAGCTAGAGGGCACACACAACCTTCCTCTTTTAAATAATACACCATCAAACTTAGAGTAGGGTATAGAATTTTTAATGCCCTGAGTTTGGAATCTGTAATGCCCCGAGTCTGTATTTCGAATGCTACAAGGTGCTTACGACCTCGAAGGACCACAAGTTAACCCATGACTAATATCTGTTATGATCACCAAATAAATATACTATAATAAATACAGAATAATAGGCCGAAATGCCATAAGGTTCAAAATATCTGAAATACTAATAAATTATATCATATGAAATAACAATCTGTAAAATTGAACACTGTCTGAAAAACCTCTAACTGGAACTGTCTGAAAGTAGAGTTGATGGTACGATCACCCAACTAACTCCATCTACTGAAATATTGAGTCTACTGAAATAATAAAATAAAATAAAATAATATCCTCGAATGATGAGGACTTACTGCTAATCTACTGCTGATGGTTGAATCTGAGTCTATCTATGCGTGGTCGGGAACTTGAGCGTCCAAACCTATGATATGAGACATCATAGCACAAAGAAAAAGTATACGTTAGTACGTGAAATGTACTGGTATGCTAGATGAGGTTAGGCTGAATGCAAGGATTCATATGCATGAACAATAACTAACTATATGATATTGAGTAACTGAACATAAGAGTACATGGATAACTGATACTGATGTGAATACTAAGTATGCACTAATATGCATATAAATAAATATTGTGACTAAGCTTGTCTGAAGCTAAGTCCTGAGTTCTGATATGAGTAACTGATATCTGAAGTTACTGATAACTGAGTTACTGATACGGATTTATTGTATTTGACAGTCCTGATTTTCTAGAACTTAACTGAGTTTTATTCTGAAGACTAAGACTGAGACTGTGGGAGGTAATCATCTAACCGACATGCCCCAAATAAGATAACTAAGTTGGGGTCCTACCTGTGACCCCAGTTAGAAAGGTGTCAATACCATACCATGGGTAAAGACACTGAAGAGTTACCCTCATCTGGTAGGTACTCTAATGAGAACGGTGGAACCCTCATATGGCAGGTTAAAACACCTCATCAACCCTTATCTAGCAGGTTTGATGTCTCAACTTACGTTGGCTATGTAGTTCTGAAATGCAAGGATTGCTTCTAGAGATCACACCCTCTACTAACAGGTGAGCCCCCATCCTTGGGTTCACTCGGTGTTGAATCCTACTCCCAACTAAAAGACACTGAACTGAGTATACTAAACTGAACTAGACTGATACTGAGTTTACTAAGTTCTATAACTGACTGAGTTCTACTGAGTTCTGTAACTAACTGAATTTTACTTATCATGACATGACTGAGATTCTGTAACTGACACTGGCTCTAGTCACAACTAAATTATCGAGTATTAAATACCCCCAGGACTCAATAGCATAAAAAATAAAGCATAATATACTCTTGAAAATCATAACAATGTATACTTGTCCAAAGTTCACTCATAGAGGCATTTAATCAAACACTTGTAATGCATCTACTTATACATGAATGGGGAATACATGCTATCATGTTATAATGGCACTATTTCATTCACATAGGCATTTTATCAAACACATGGGGAGCATGCTTAGATTATACAATAATCAAAACATATAGTTATCATGGCTACATCAATCAACTTGCGAATTGAAGGGTTTATCATGAAGATCATGTAATTCAACACATATAATGATTAATTTCATAAAAGCATGTAATTTAATCATAGACTAAAACCCAACAATAATATAAACAAGAATTCAATTCAATTCAAGCATGAAAATTCATAATTCAATAATCTTGTAATTTTAAAATGGATTCGTGGACTCTATGGGTGAAAGGAACCCATAGATGAATACCTAACATACCTTGGATTGTTAATTCTTGAAGGTTCTTGGAGAGACTCTTGATTTTTGCTCTTGTTTCTTGAAGCTAGGGTTTAGCCCCTTTTGAGAAAGAATGACTTAATCTTTGAATAAAGTGAATAAATGATGATATAAAGGGCTATTTAGGGTAAATTTTGTTTTTAGACTGATTAGGTCCATGGAAAAATACCTATTTACCCCAGAGAACGACTTAAAAATTCATACTGAAAAACCTAATTTTGGGCCCTGGCACGACGCGTCGCTATCGCGCCAAGCCACTGGAAAATGACAACTGGGAATGTGGCTGGTAGCGCGACGTGGTGAAAGCGTGTTGCAATACTAGATGGGACCTGGAAGCTCGGCGCGATGCGGTACAATCGCATTGGCTCACTGAAAATTGATAAATATGAAAATGAGCTTTGGCGCGACGCACCGGTATCACGGTACCTCACTGGAAACTGACAATTGTCATTTTAGCTCTCCGCGATGAGCTACTGGCCTGAATTACGATGTCTAATGGCTGAAACTTAACATAGTCATAACTTCTTACCCGGTTATCGAATTTAGGCAACTTTTATATCATTAGAAAGCTGATTTAATTTCCTACGCAATAAAAGGCTCTAAACTGAAAAATAATGAGCATTTCAAAATTTTATATTGGATAACTCATAAACTTAGAGTTAATCTTAAACTAAGGAAATATGGGGTATTACAGAATCACTATCCTTCTCCCACCTTTCCCTACCCCATGTCTCGTAATTTTTGTAGATTAGAGCAAATTTAGGGCCCTTGGTATACATTATCTTTAGACTCTCAAATCCCATCACTTTAGAAGACAATGTTGATATTAGCACATGCTTCCTAGACAATGCATCGACTACCATATTTTCCTTTTTCTTTTTGTATTGAATTACATAAGGGAAAGTCTCTAGGAAAGCAATCCACTTGGCATACCTTTTATTGAGTTTATATTGAGTCCGGAGATGTTTTAAGGATTCATGATCGATTCGAATCACAAACTCCTTGGACCACAAATAATGTTGCCAATTACCCAACACTCTAACCAAGGCATATAACTCTAGATCATAAGTGGAATAATTTAGAGTTTCGCCCTTGAGCTTTTCACTAATAGGCAATAGGTTTATGATCTTGCATTAAGACAAAACCTATTCCTACCTCATTTCTATCACATTCAACCATAAATATCTTATCAAAATTGGGTAATTGCAACAAAGGGGATGAGCTAGGAATAGCCTTCAAAGCTTCAAATGCATTGGCTTGCTCATCACCAAATTTAAAAGGTTTATCCTTATAGATCACCTCGATTAAGGCAGCAGAGATGGTACTGAATCCTTTGATAAATCGCCTATAAAACTAACCAACCCATGGAATCTTCTTACTTCACTAATGGATTTTGGAGTTGGACAATTCTATCTTAGATTTATCTACCTCGACTCTTCTTGATCTCACAACAAATCCCAAGAACACAACTTCATTCACACCAAAAGAACATTTTTCAAAATTATAATACAACTTCTCTTTTCTAAGCACTTCAAATACATTTTGAAAATATAAGACATGCTCTTCAAGGGATTTGCTATAAACTAGAACATCATCAAAGTATACCACAACAAACTTCCCTTTGAAGGATTTTCATCACATTGTCCATCAACTGCTTAAAGGTACTAGGAGTGTTGGTAAGGCCATGAGGCATGACCAAACATTCATATAGACCAAACTTGGTCTTGAATGCGGTCTTCCACTTATCTCCCAGTTATAAATGGATTTGGTAGTACCTGCTCCTAAGATCTATCTTAAAAAATACACAAGAACTATTTAACTCATTAAGCATATCATCCAAATGGGTAATTGGGTGACGATACTTTACCATTATTTTATTGATGGTCCAGCAATCAACACGCATTGATACGGGATTGACAAGAGAAGCACGAAACAAACACCAAATCAGTCCACTAATCTTAAGGATTCGAGGACCAAGATGGAGACCTCACTCGGATTCGCTACCAACAACAAGAATACAAGATACAAGAGTATATTTTAACACCAAAACAGTTACAAAACGTGATGAACAAGATGAACAACAATAATACAAGTTTCGGATTCAACGAAGACCCCAAAACAGTCCACTACACAACACATACACGATTTGCAAGAAAAATAAAGATAGATAGTGAGACCAAGATTATTACAAGAATAAGAACCAAGTGTATTTCAACACTAACCCCTAATGAATGTAACAATCAAAACCACACTCTTACGGTGACCACCAAGGGAATGAACTCGCCTCAAGATCTACCGTTTCCAAGCAAAGATCAATATTGGCTTTTCCAAGCCCTATGCTAAGGATGACTTTTCCAAGTCCTACAACTAAGGGTGTTACACTCTCAAAAGAGAGAAGTTATGTCTTTCAATTCTTCATCCTTCAAAATCTAGTGAAAATAAGACTAAGGGGGCCTATTTATAATATATTACAAATGAAGATAACAAGACCACTTTGCCCTTAATGAGAGGGGCGGCCATGGTGTGTAAATACACCATGTGTAATGTCCAAAATACCCTTAATTAAGGTCCAAAACCGTGAGTCCTCAACCTTAAATTCTCCAAGCAATCTTCCACACGCGAGATTGCTTTAAGTTATGCTCAAAACGGGTCCTCCATGCATGTTCTTATTTTCTCGAGGTGACCAAGTCTTGAGTCTCTATGTGTTGGCCTCCAAAAATGTCATCAAAAGATAAGAAGGTCATTTGTCCCGTATCATCCTCCCCTTCTTGAAAGGGATTCGACCTCGAATCCAAACCTTGCAAAACCGAAAAGAGGACCAACAAATGCAAACTCCTCATGGCATGAGGGTTAGGGTTAGCATAACAAATCATCTCAACATGCCAAGGTTGCACATATTTGCAATATAACCAAGAATCCTTTGAAAGGAATATTAAAAACTCAATAAAAGATGTACAAAGGATTTGGTTATAGGATACATCAAGAGTGCCACTTTGCTTGTCATGTAGACCAAGCAGCAAGTTTGGTGCACCAGCATCACCATTTCTAAATTTGGCACCGGGGTCAAATGGGAAAAGTGGCCATAGACACGGGTCTCGACAACACTTCCCTTTCCCGTGGTCTACACCCAAACTAAATGACATACTTTCTACAATAACATACATATCATCCAAAGCAAATAGAGAGTAGAGAAAGGTATCACTCAAATCGGCTTCTACTAAGGTGCTCTCATGTGTGTACTCACTATTAGTTTCCCAATAATCACCATGAGTACTCTCAATAATGAAATCACACAAAGTAGAAGAAGAAGTAGCTTCCGCAACTACACATTCCTTACCCTTAAGAGTTCTCTCATCTTCCAAGAAGAGATTTCCCTCTCTAGGAGGAATGTTGTCACACCATAGTGGGTTAGCATATAGGCTATAGCTTCCAAGGCAAGCTATACCATCATTTTCACCACTAGGTTCATTAGGAGTGCTTAAATCATCTTCAAACAAGACATTATACATAAAAAGAGTGTGATCTACCTCACAGACAAATTTGGAACAAGCAAGTTCCTCACTCTCTAAATGATCAACATCAAGTTTCAAGGATGTTTCAAACACAACATTACCCCAAGAAGAGCTCTCGGGTTCATTCTCACTTTGATCAACATTTTCAACATCATCACATGCTTGAGGTTCATTAATTACATCATACACATCCTCAAGTGGTGGGTAATTTTCACACATAAGTTGATCAACACAAATTTCAGAAGATAACGTACTTTCATTCAACATAATGGTTTCAACACTAGGTGGACATAAATCGATCTTACAAGAAGAGTCTATTCGGTCATCAATAGGATCAACTAGTGTATCCACACTCACAACATGTACATCATCATCAAGTGGCAAAGAAACAATACACTCACATATAGGCAAGCTACAACTCACACTCAATGGGCTACTAGCCACACAATTATCATTCACATGTACAAAAGTGTAAGAGTTTGCCATTTTACCTTGAAGTCCTTGAGTAGATTCTTCTTTGTCATGGTGTGAAGGTCCTCCAAAAGTTTGGGCAGCAACTTTCTTTTGGCATTGTTCTTCTTCGCTTGCCATGTTGGTACCTACACAAATGTCCTTAGAAATAGAAGGACAACCAATGTTAGCATAGTTTGGTGGTAATCCTCTTACTTTGCTCCACACAACCTCTCATTTTTCCACTCTCGGATTACCACCCTGCACTCCCTTACTCCTCTCAATCTTTTGTCTCTCATAATAATTCGGATTGGAGTAGGTAGGCATTTCTCTTCGTGGCTTAGGCAGCAAGTAAGTCATGAGGCGATTCCCCCACTGGGCTCTTATAATATTTGGCAAATTTTGCACGTTTGGAGCTCTATGTTGTGCAAACCAATTGGCACCTAAGCATACATGGCCGTATGTCAATGAAAGAATATCGCACCACACCTCCTCATGGTATTCAAATTGGGAGAAGACAACCTTGACCCTCTCGGTAACCTTAAACCCGTCCAAGAAGTATGGGACAAGTAAGGGCTCACGAAACAACCCCAAGTAGTCAACCATGGATGGAACGATGTAGTTTCTATGGTACCTATCATTTAGCTCAATGAGGCAGCCCGGTATCCCACACATGGTCACCTTTCCGGAGTGTACACTCCTTCTTGGATCTATATTGTAAGGCATATGAGTACCCCTTAGTTTTGGAGATGCATACCCTCTTCTTCTCATTGGACAACCTCCACTAGAGCTAGTATAACCATTCACACTATATCGACTTTGATAAGAAGTACTACAAGGTGAAGAATATGGATCTTCATACTCCTCACGTGTACCCTCATCATAGCTCTCATAAGCTTTGCAAACAAAAGGGTTATACCTAACACCAAATCTAGGTTCGGAGTAAGAAGTGTAAGACTCCTCACATGCCCCAACATCATCATAAGATCCATCACGAGGTCCTACATCATCTCCAAAGTTACCATAAGCACTAGGCACTTCATTCACCTCATTTTCTCCCTTAAAACAGTAACTTTCAAATCTGCCCAAGTCTCGATCATGGCTATTTTCATAGCCTCCGCAATCTCCCTCAACTTCGTAGCAAGAAAACCCTTCACTACAATCATAGTCTCCCATGTTGTAGTCACAATAATCCCCGGCTATCGAAGACATATTCCCCTTATATCACCATTTAAACCTACAAAATGAACAAACAAGATTAGTAGTAAAAACTTCTCACTAACACTCGTATTCACTCACCTTTGTGATTCTCACAATTGGAGCGGCAAATATTGAAAGGTTGTTTATACTCCGGTAGTCAATAGGATGTCAATTCTACTTGGTGGCCGGAATAGATGCTTGTTTGATCGACTCAAGACACAAAAATAAAATTCACTTACGAACTTGAAACAAAGAAGTTACTACGAGTTAAAAATGAGAAAAGCACACAAACAACGAAGACACGAAGAAACGGATTCAATAATTAATCTACAACTAAGTAGGTGATTACTAGTTGTTAATTAATTCTAGAATCAAGACATGAAACTAATGAAACAATAAGATGAAACTAAGAATCTAAAATTTTGAGCTCGGAAATATTGCGTGAACAGTAGCAGTGATGACATGGCAGTCACGTATTGGTTTCGGTCCCACACAACTTTTGTTGTCCAATTTCAAGTCTTGGTCAATTTTTCAATTTGGACTTTGGTGGAATTTGTTTAAGGAGGGAAATTCAAACAAGTCTTGGAGCCCTTTTCAATTTCAAGTTTTCAAGACTTGACTTTATTGTACTTCTCCTTAAAACATGGATCCTTAAATCATGGAAAAGTGTTGGAAAGTGGTTGAGACTTGATTGATAGGTCTTTGTTGGTTGTAGTGTCTTTCAAGACTAACAAATAATACACCCTTTTCCTTCAACTTTTTAGATTTAACATTCACTTTATCTTCAACAATATATGAAGGTGGTGATGAACATCAAGAACAACAACAACAACACCAAGAACTACAACAATAATCTCCAAGAACACCAACAATTTTCACACGGCCACTCCCAAATTCCACAATAACAATATCTCCAACACTTGGCCAAGACAACTACACCTTCAACAAAATGGTTCTCAATCCACCAATTAACAACAATATCACGTGGCCAAGCTTATAACAACAACAAGATGAAAGCCACAAGGCCAAAATAGTCCACCACAACAATGTTCAACAACAAATCGGCCAAGTCCAAGTTCACGTATACAACACCAACAATGTAAGCTCAAACTTAGATTTAGACTAAAGAGTGTTAGAGATGAAGAAAACTAACACTAGAAACAACAAAACAAGTAAAAATCTCGGCCAAGACACAACAATAACACAATTTCGGCCAAGAACACAAAATGGACAGATTTGCTTCTTTTTGATTTTTTTTTTCAGTTTTTAACACTTTCCTTTTTTTTTTTTTTTTGAATTTTCTAACAAGCAAGCCCAAGATTGATCTTGTAGGAACAATATCAAGCCATGCTTTGATACCAAATAATACGGGATTGACAAGGGAGGCACGAAACAAACACCAAATCAGTCCATTAATCTTAAGGATTCGAGGACCAAGATGGAGACCTCACTCGGATTCGCTACCAACAACAAGAATACAAGATACAAGAGTATATTTTAACACCAAAACAGTTACAAAACGTGATGAACAAGATGAACAACAATAATACAAGTTTCGGATTCAACGAAGACCCCAAAACAGTCCACTACACAACACATACACGATTTGCAAGAAAAATAAAGATAGATAGTGAGACCAAGATTATTACAAGATTAAGAACCAAGTGTATTTCAACACTAACCCCTAATGAATGTAACAATCAAAACCACACTCTTACGGTGACCACCAAGGGAATGAACTCGCCTCAAGATCTACCGTTTCCAAGCAAAGATCAATATTGGCTTTTCCAAGCCCTATGCTAAGGATGACTTTTCCAAGTCCTACAACTAAGGGTGTTACACTCTCAAAAGAGAGAAGTTATGTATTTCAATTCTTCATCCTTCAAAATCTAGTGAAAATAAGACTAAGGGGGCCTATTTATAATATATTACAAATGAAGATAACAAGACCACTTTGCCCTTAATGAGAGGGGCGGCCATGGTGTGTAAATACACCATGTGTAATGTCCAAAATACCCTTAATTAAGGTCCAAAACCGTGAGTCCTCAACCTTAAATTCTCCAAGCAATCTTCCACACGCGAGATTGCTTTAAGTTATGCTCAAAACGGGTCCTCCATGCATGTTCTTGTTTTCTCGAGGTGACCAAGTCTTGAGTCTCTATGTGTTGGCCTCCAAAAATGTCATCAAAAGATAAGAAGGCCATTTGTCCCGTATCAGGACATAAGTCAAATAAATGTCCCAATCAAAGAAATATGATCCTTAGGGAAGAAAAATTTATTACCTTAGAGAAGAGGTAATATTGGAAGATATGAATGAAGAAAAATCCCATGATGGGGAGGGGTCCAAAGAAGATTAGCAAGTAGAGGAGGATAATGAAGATGTTTGGCCTCAAGATGGAGAGTATAAGGTTCCAAACTTTGTTGTGAAGTATGAAATGATTAGTAAGGCTATAGATGATCCTAGTCAAAGGGAGAATCTATTCCATACTAAATGCCTTATCAAGGAAACTATGTGCTCTTTGATCATTGATAGAGAAAGTTGTGCTAATGTGGATAGTACTACTTTGGTTGATTTCTTAAAGTTGCCCACAACCAAACATGCCACACCATACACGCTTCAATGGTTAAATGATTATGGTGAGTTGAAGGTGACTTGGAGGGTGGTGATGTGGTTCAAAGTTGGGAATTATCATGATGAGGTGCATTGTGATGTGATACCTATACAAGCTTATCATCTTTTTCTTTGGAGGCCATGGCAATATAATCGTTCAACCAAGCATGACGGGAGAAGCAATCGATATTCTTTTGAGTTGAATAGTAAGAAATTCACTCTTCATCAGCTTTTTCTATCTCAAGTGAATGAGGGTCACTGAAAGTTAAGAGGATTGAAAGAGAAAGCAAGAAATAAGGTGAGAAGGAGGACTAAACTGAGGAGAAGGGTGAAGAAAAGAAGAAGGGAAGGTTGAAAGGGAAGAGTCCCTCGGTGATGTTTGCTAGGAACAAATATCTTTTCAAAGAGCATGATGAAAAAACATCCATGATCCTCCAAGCCCATGGTTTCATGCTAATCACTCTACTTCTACTATCCCCCATTCTATTTCTCATGTTTTGTAGGATTATGATGATGTGTTCCCAAAGGATCATCCCCAAGGATTACCTCCACTTTGGGGAATTGAGCATCAAATTAATTTTGAGTTGGGTTCTCAATTACCCAAAAAACTGGCCTACCAAAGTAATCTAATTGACATTAAAGAGCTCCAAATAATAGTTGAGTAACTCTTCAAAAAGGGATATATCAAAGAGAGCATGAGTCCATGTGCGATCCCAATGCTGCTAGTTCCAATAGTACATGCGTGATACGGGACAAATGGCCTTCTTATCTTTTGATGACATTTTTGGAGGCCAACACATAGAGACTCAAGACTTGGTCACCTCGAGAAAACAAGAACATGCATGGAGGACCCGTTTTGAGCATAACTTAAAGCAATCTCGCGTGTGGAAGATTGCTTGGAGAATTTAAGGTTGAGGACTCACGGTTTTGGACCTTAATTAAGGGTATTTTGGACATTACACATGGTGTATTTACACACCATGGCCGCCCCTCTCATTAAGGGCAAAGTGGTCTTGTTATCTTTATTTGTAATATATTATAAATAGGCCCCTTTAGTCTTATTTTCACTAGATTTTGAAGGATGAAGAATTGAAAGACATAACTTCTCTCTTTTGAGAGTGTAACACCCTTAGTTGTAGGACTTGGAAAAGTCATCCTTAGCATAGGGCTTGGAAAAGCCAATATTGATCTTTGCTTGGAAACGGTAGATCTTGAGGCGAGTTCATTCCCTTGGTGGTCACCGTAAGAGTGTGGTTTTGATTGTTACATTCATTAGGGGTTAGTGTTGAAATACACTTGGTTCTTAATCTTGTAATAATCTTGGTCTCACTATCTATCTTTATTTTTCTTGCAAATCGTGTATGTGTTGTGTAGTGGACTGTTTTGGGGTCTTCGTTGAATCCGAAACTTGTATTATTGTTGTTCATCTTGTTCATCACGTTTTGTAACTGTTTTGGTGTTAAAATATACTCTTGTATCTTGTATTCTTGTTGTTGGTAGCGAATCCGAGTGAGGTCTCCATCTTGGTCCTCAAATCCTTAAGATTAGTGGACTGATTTGGTGTTTGTTTCGTGCTTCTCTTGTCAATCCCGTATCATGTCCTTATCCTTGACATTTAAAACATTAAAAACCTTTAGAATTGGGTGTAGGATATTTGTTACCTTTATTCCTTGGCGTAAACTTTGGAGTGGTCTTCTCTACGGGCTTCTTGTCATTAGATTTGTAGTCCTTGTTCTTGTTCTATCCCGATGATGATTGAGACACATCTTTATGATGACTCCAAGTGTTAGTAGATGAGTACCCCTTTGGTTTGTAAATTGCCCTTTCTTTGATATCCTTTTCAATCTCTAAGGCCACTTGGAAGATATTTTTTATGGTTTCAAACTTGTGAATAGTCATACATGAGGAGATTTCTTTGTTCAATCCAACCTTAAAGTGTATGATGTCATGTTTCACGTGCTCACGATAATTGAGCTTCAAGATCAATTATTAGAATTCATCATAATAGGCCAATACACTCTTGCGTCCTTGCCTCAAGTTATATAACTTGGAAAGTAACTCATGTCTATACCTCTCTGGTATATACCTTTGTCTCATGAGTCCCTTTAATTCATCCTAGGGGGTGGTTGTCCATCATTCAATGCATTTCCAAACCTCTTGACATAATTCCACCATGTATTGGAATACCCTTCAAAGTGGTCTATGACATAGAAACTCTTCTTTTCTTCAATGATATCGTTAACTTGGAAGATCCTTTCACAAGAGGACTCCCATGAAAGATAAGTTTTGGTATCATTCACACATTTGAAAGTTGGAAGACTAACCTTGACTAAATTGATACCCGCACCTTGATGCTTATTACCTTATCAGTTCTATTAATCATAACCTTAGGGTCGGTTTCCCAAGTTTCCTCTACCATTCGGCGCCGGACCAAATATTCCTACTTAACCCCGATAAACTCTTTGACCATTATTCTACCTCTCATTTCTTCTACCAACAGGTCATCTTTATTTAATGCTCTGAACTTCGCTTGTTGTTATTTCCTTTCTTCCTTGTCTATTTGGATGGGTTGTTTTGGTTAAAGGGTGCTTGAAATGGGGGAATTTAGTTTGGTGGAGGTTGGGGTATTTGGGTTCGAGATTCATCATGTTGTGTTTGGTTGAATTGAGGTTAGAGTGGTCGAATGGGATTTTAGTTTTATGGATATGTCGTGGCTTGAGGAATGGAATCATATGCTTGTATTGGTGGATTGATCATTTGGTAATGGTTTTCTGAGGAAATATGAACAAAAAGATTTGGAGCATGTCCACTAGTCAAATCATGGTAGTGTTGAGGAGTGGATAGGGATATGTTTATTAAACCTTCCATGATATCTACTCTTCCGCCTATGAGGGATACACTCCCTTCAAGAGAATCCACTTTAAGGTCAAGTGAATTTATCTTAGCATCCATGGAATCAGTTTTATGATTGAGAGCTTCCATGACTGCTAAGATAACATTTATTGAGTGGTTGTCCATGGTTTACCATGTTTTGCCTTCCGTAAACATTGTAACTATGAAGAAAGACGCTCATAAAAACAACAAACATGTTAGCTTTAGAGAAATTAACCTCACAAACTCTTCACACCTTGTTTACCTCACACTTGGATCACAAATATTGAAAATGATTTATACTCCGTGTGGTAATCGAGGTGTCAAGTACTACTCTTGATTAGATTGGATTCTTATTTAAAGGACTCAATTAAAGATGTAATAACTTGGATCAAGAACTAACAATGATATTAAAAAGAGAAAAAGTTTGAAAGAAATCAGACGATTAAATATTTGGACTCAAGAACTAATCAACCAACGTAGTAGGTGAATTACTAGTTGTTTGATAGTTTAAGAATCAAGGGATGAATTTAGGAATCAAAAATTGAAACTAAGGAATCAAACCTGAGCAAATTGGAGTTTAGGAGTGTTAGAATGTATTTGGAACTTGAATTTGATATTGGGGAGGCTTGATATGCGTTTGGGAGGTGTCATACACCTTGGGCGCACCTCTAGAGTACTTCCAGCACAGGTGGGGAAGGCTGCTCACTGCCTTGAGATGTGATATCTGTCCCAGCACATCTCCAGGGGAGAATGGGCATAGGAGGATCCTTGGACACTACCTTTAGATGTGGCAGCAACTCCAGCGCACCTGCAACACAGATGGACAATAAGTTGGTCGCCTCTTGCTTGCAAAGAGGCTAAAAATGCCCCTTGATTGGTCTCTTTTGCACTCTTCTATTGGAATATGCTTGAAATCCTTTATAGATGCTCTAGTAAAAACAACTTTACTCTCTTTTTATTCTTTTTTTTTGGATCAAACACCCAATTTTGGATGATCTTTCAAGATGAAGATAACAATCTTCTCAAGAAACACACCAAGAACATCTTAGCTCGAAATGAGTTGAAAATTCAAACTTATGCACTTTTCAATATTCTAACTCATTACACACATTGTTTTACTCAAATTACTCACCCAACACTTCAAATCTTGAAACCCATTTTAAACTTCTTCTTCAAATCCAAGATTTCAATGATTGTACAAGGCTCAACATCACTCCGATTTAGTTTGAATTTGATATATGAACTCTAATAGTGTCAGGGAACTCAAATCTAACACTAGAAACACAAGAAAACTCAAAATGTGACCTAAGACATAAAATGTGAATAATAATATTTTTTGTAATTTTTGATTTTCTGAGATGACTAGACCCAAGATTGACTTCGTAGGAATGAAATAAATCTCAACTCTAATACCAAATGATACTGAATTGAACTAATAGTAAATCCTAATACCCACGATTGCAACTTGATATAACACCTAACTCTTACGGTGACAAAGAGGGAATTGAATGCCCTCTAAACTAATATTTCCAAACCTAAGTTCAACATAAGTTTTCCAACTCTCTCTCACTCAATGAAGAAGTTTTCATCAATAATCAAACAAAACTAATGAAATAAGCTAGCTCTCAAGTATTTATAGTTTAGGCTAATTATTACACATTTAGGGTCCAAAAGTGAACCAAATGCAAGAAAAGGCCCACTAGGGGCTGTTTTGACCCGCTTTTGAAATGCTAGAGCGGATCAAAGATGGATCTAACGCGCCTTGGACATATGTCCCTTCCTAGAGGCTTTCTAGCCCCGTTTTGAATTTCCTTTTCTCCTCCATCGATCCTTGACATAATTCGAGTGCGATCATCAACAAATGACACCTTCTTGATGATGAAAAGATTTATCAAGTACCTCCCATTTTATGAACAATCCTTGAATCCTTTGAAGCTCCCAGGCTTGACAACTAGTAAATGGCTTAGAGCTAATCCGAATTGTATCAATCACGATTCTTCACTTACTTATATTTGGCTTGAATTAACTCTTGGATAGATGTTTTTTGATTAATTTCTTAATTTATCTAAAGAATATGCATAAAATTGTGACTTTCTTAATAACCGCACACATAATCAAACTCGATATATTAATTTATCGCACTCCTCTTTCTTACTAATTTGTGACTTGTCTTGTTCACTTATCATGTATGAAAAATAAAATAAGCATTAATATTAGCCTTGGCTAATGTATTGTTTTACTAAATATCCCATTTTTCGTAATTGAGTATTCACGTAAAAAATAATTTTTTTTAAATAAAATAATCTATCAAACATCTCAAATAGGCAAGAATTCACATAAATAGATGAAGTTCAGTTACCAAACTCATGGATTAAAACTAACCTCATTGAATTTTCAAGAAACTGCCAGAAATTCAATTAGAGATACCTCTTAGCACTAAATATTTTAAGTTAAAATTGAAAAGATAAATATCAAACATTCTCATCTTTTAATTTCTATTACATAGAAAAGCGAAGCAAATGATGATCAAGGGTATAAAGGTAATTTCATTGTTAACACTAAGGGCATTCTAGACTTTTACCTATTAGCACTTTCAGGAATCTAGATAATAGTAGCATTTTATCATGTCTCTCTCATTCCTTGACTCACACAACTTCCATCAATTCCAAAAAAATCCAGGTATGGCTCTATGTTGGTCATACCAATTTATTGTTCTTCTTTGCTCCTACCTGCATTTGGTCCAGTCTTATATCTTAAGTGAATTTTATCTCTAACCACTAAATCTCTAGATTGTTCCATAGGATACTCCTTGATTGATTATATATTACTTCCTCCATTTTATTTTATGTGGTATATTTTGATCGAATACAGAGTTTAAGCAATAAAAAAAAATTGGTGATATTTATCAAATTGTCCTTTTATTAAAAAATATACGATTACTAATTTTAATAAAGTGAATTCTTATAAGTGGGAACAATAAGGGTAAAAGTAAAATTGTATCCTTTAATAGTTTCCAAATAAGAATAGATGGCATTCATTCTGGGATGAATCAAAAAGGAAATGGCGACACATAAAATGAGACAAAAAGAGCAATTAGGTTATGTATCATTTCTCAATCTTGTAACAATTCGCTCTAACTTTTTTCCTCACTTCCAATTTAAAAATTCTTGTGCTATTTTTCTTGATAACTTCCACAAATTATCATCCATGATTTTTAGGATTTTCTTGTGCATTAATTGACTATAATGACCTTTTACAGGCAGAATGATTTTTGAACCTCCACATATAAAAGAAATACATTTTTTCAGAAAATGTGGATGATATTTGGGACAAAAAAGAAAAGTTTGTTCCAAGTACGACTATCCTAGGGTCTTCTAAAAAATTTTGTGGCAGATTTGAACCTGATATCTGCTTCAGATTCCACTCTGCTTCAGATTCCACTCTGCTCCAACATCAAATATGTCGTCCTCCTCTATTGATCAGTTCATAGAGGTAGACTCCCCAAAAGAAGACTCCCTGGTCACTTAAATAAAACCAAGGCTTTAGCAAGGCATATCACCAACTATTTTTGGTCAGTCTCCTCTAAAGATCTCCTCATTTATCATATAATCCTTAGGATAAGTTATATTAAATATTTAATTAAAAAATTATTAGTTTTTAGGGTAGTAAAAGGGTACAAGAATATGTTTACTAGCTTCAGTTTTGCATCATTTGAATATCTACAATGCTACTTTATTTAAGAAATAAGACCTTAAAATTGTTTGAAAATTATATAAATATGACTTAAAATTGATAAGAAGAAAATGAGGTACTTTTAACCCAGTTAAAACAAAAAAAGGTATGTGAATAAGTACAGCTGAGCATTTGTATGATTTCTCTACACTTTATAGATTAAACTTTGTTCTTATATTTTTCTCCTAATGCTATGTTAGGCCTCATTTGCTTGTACTTAATGGACGTCTGAATCTGAATGGTTCAGACTTCATACCATTAAGTGCATTTATTTTTTATTAAGATTTTATCTCTTAATAGGTTTTAATCATTCAAATCTGAAATCAAGTCTCAATATCATTAAGAGGTATTCTTGTGTTGAAGAATATTCACCATCATTCTATCCACAATCACCAATCACCACCACCATCAATCGCCACCACCAACCACTTCCTCTATCATAACCACCATTGACAATCAATATTACCTCAACCAATACTATCACCCGCCACAAAATCTACCACTTTTATTATTCTAATTATATCCACTTCCCACGCGAATGCCAATTCTAACATCACTGCCATCATCAACCCCTATTGACCAATCCCAACTACCGACCAACTCATGTATCACAACTAGCACTACCACTAACTACCACTAATACATCATCAACCTCCACACATTCTGTGTCCACCTCCACCATAATTGTAACAAGTATTGTCACCTCTACCATCACTATAATCTATCTCTACTAACAACCATCTATACTATCACAGCTAACAACGTCTCTAATTACCACCAACTTATCATCAAACATCATGCATTTATTGTTCATCCATCACAATCAACACCTGCAAAAATTAACATCAACCAACTTCACATCACAACCACCACCACCGCTATCAATCTCCATCGTTATAATAGTTACTACAATACCAATCATCTCTACCATCACAACTATCACCACCAACATTATAAGTCACTAACATCAATCATCACCACCACCACCAGTACAAACCATCCCACTATCACTAAGAAACATAAATATTTTTTTCAATCAAATATAATTTTATTGTATTAAATTTACTATTTGTTGATACATAATTAATTTCTTATTTTATTTGTATTTTTAATATATATATATACAAATAAATAAATTTTGCACATTCAAATGTTGAAAAACAAACAGTCTTAACCATTCAAATTTTAGATCTAAACACAACATCTTAATCTTTATGTGTTTCAGATTCAGACATCTAAATCTTAATAAATATAAATACGGCCTTACACTATATACTGCAACTCTTAGTGGAGTAGTTATTTGGTTATTGTTTGTTGTGGTAAAGAAATAACATTATCTATTACATGACATATTTATGCTAAACTAAACTTGATTTTTCTTCTATTGAATATCGTTAGAATGTGAATGTTGATTTTGATAATTTGACAAACTTTATGGTAAGACCCGAATCAGGGTCTAATTGTGAAGGGTATTTCAAGCCCGCCATGGGTCGGAGACCACCTCCTTAGCCTAACCTCCAGAGCACAATATAACAAACAGCGAAAGCCAACTAAAATAATAAATAAGATAGATAAATCAAATAAAATCTAAGAGTCTAAACAAGACAATCAATCACCCCAATACGTCCACAAAAACCTTTAAAACCAAAAATACCAATCTAGATCGGGAAATGCCCTCGACCCTGATAAAAAAGAATTCATAATTCCCAAAGTATGAAAAAAACTAATGAAATAGCAGGGCTTTCCGAATGATGGTGGCTCTCCACTTCACAGCAACTTAACCAATATACCACACCACCTAATGATTCACATAAGTAATAAAAAAGCCTTCGGACTATACGTCATGAAATGATGAAGCTTTCAGGGATGGTCAGTAGGGTGAGCACTGACATATAACTCAGGGAAAAGTGATAAAATAATGTCATTGCAAAAAATCAGTCAAAACCACATGCACAATATTTAAATATACATATATAGAATATCGGGATAGAGACAAGGGATATGAACATGAGAGTTTAAAATATTAACCTGAACTATGTAGGTCGCTTTGTCCTAAAAGAACCCATGGGCTATATGGGTCCTACTTTCCCTATCGGAAGGGCCCCGATGAAAGTTAGCCCATATGCTAAGAAAATCAAGAAAAGGCCAAGGTGATAGACATAAAAAATATAAAGTGTGCACCAAGCACATGGTCATTTAGAACCCCACATTAGCAAACATGATTTCCAATGCTGGTCCTCCTGGAACCACACCTTTACGGTGAGCTATACCATTCCCTTTAAGCCCATAGTAAAATAGTTTACACATAAACCCAACCATTAACCAAGGAGTCTTTATTAAGATATTTTCCAACATGTTATCGTCATACCAATATTCTTGAAATCTAATTCAATTATGCCAAACCAATCCATATAATCATTAGACTCCCAAGTTTAATTCAAAATCCAAAACTATGGCCACAAGGGCCTTAGAAAACCATTCAACCTTTTATGCAATGCAATATTTTCAAAAGATAAGTCAAATCATGCAAAAATCCAAACTTAAGATCAAATTTACAAGGTGGGTTGAGGTTAATGCCATTACCATACCAAATTTATCCATATTGTAAAACCCAATTCACCAATTTACAAACATTATCTCAATGCCTCCATTCAAATCCAAAATCCATCAATTTAAGCAGTTCAAGTGTTCACCACCAAAAACCCTTAACCTAAGTTCAAACCCATCATTTAAAATATATGAATAATGAGTAAACAAGTGCCATAATGTAAAAATACAAGTTAGGGGATGAGCAACATGCCTGAAATACCAAAGAATAATCAAAACTTGGAGCTTCAATGATGAATTCTTTGTGAAACCCTAATATCTCTTGCCTTGGGAGTTAAAGAGGAAAATTAAGGTTTTGATTTTGATAACTGATGGTAGAGGGGTTATTTGGGTATTTTAAGTCGTGGAACAAGAGTTTGAAGGGAGGAAAAGACCAAAAAACCTTAGTTAAAATATGTAGGAAATTTCTGGCAACAGTTTTCACGACTTGGGTAACGACTAGTAAGGTCTGACCATGAGTCATGGCCTGGAGTCGTTACCCGGGGATCAAAAATCTAGTCATTCACTGCTATGTAATAGGTCCCACATAATGACTCATTGTGTCTCACAATGAGTCATATCCTGGACTTGTTGTCAAGGTACCAAATGGGCTTCCTCATTATCATGGCAATGAGTTGTAATACCCCGCATTTCTATCTAGCTTAAATTCGTCCCAATGATGTCAAAGACTTGTTTTAAAGATGAATTCACTTTTATACATATGGTATTTTTAATATTTTCACTTTTTGTTATATGGGAAATTTAATAAGCTTTCCATCAATATAAGATTCTCCCAAATCTGAAAATCAGGTAAAAAGTTATGACTATTTCAAGTTCCTGTCGTAAAACAACACCATATTGGTCAGTGGTGCACCGCGCCACAAGCTAAAATGGCAATTGTCTTTTTTCCAGTGTCTCAGTGTGATTTTCTCGCATTGCGCCCTACTTCTAGGTTGTAAATGAAGTGGCAACGCGATGGCTTCGCGTCGGGCCATTCCCCTCTTTCCTAATTGTCAAATTCTAGTGACACAGCACGATAGAACCGCGTCACGCCAGGGGTTTAGGTCGGAAAATTTTCACCAATTTTAAAAAACATATTCAGGGTTAAAAGAGTCAATTTCTCACCCCTATTTAAACCCAATAACACGTAATTTAGCCATTCTTCACCCAAAATATACTAGTTTCTCTCAATTTTCTCTCAAGAACAAACTAGGGTTTCAATTGGGGATTTAATTTCAAGAAAATCTTTCCATCAATCTTCTCTAAATCAAGAACTAAGGTATGCGTTGTGTTGATTTATGGATTTATTTCATCCATAAAGCTTAAGAACCCTATTTTAAATTATGAATCATGATTATTATGTTGTGGGTTGCTCAAGTTATGTGATGGTTATTGTTTGATTCCCATGTTGGGATTCTTATGTGAAATTATGAAAACTACGTTAGCATACAAATTGAAATCCATAAATTTGGTGGTTTATGATTTGTGAAATTTGATGATTTCACCTATGCCAAGTTGTGCATGTAAGGTGTTTGATAAAATGCCTAAAGGGATAGAAATTATGCACTATAGCTAAATTGTGACCTGAATGACAATGTATGCTTTAACCTTATGTTCAAAATGACTTCCATGTTATTCTTATGTATTGAAATTGCTTGTGGGATTGCTCATGAGTTATCCTTATGAAATTATGATATGTATACATGCTATCTTATTCGCTATGTATACATGCTATCTTATTCACGTACCAAGCTATGATACTCAAATGCCCATGAAATATCTCCAACTATTGTATTATGGATTGTTGATGTTGGCTATGCATTCAATAATGTCATGCCTTATCAGTTTCCTTCCATCGAGTCCTGGGGGTACTCGTACCCGAAAAATATAACTGTGTGCCTAGAATCAGTGACATGTTTTCACGATATCCTTAGTCAAGCCATGATCCATAGAACTTAGTCAGTCATGTGACTTAGGAAAGTTCAGTAATTTAGTAATCTTAGTACTATTCCATTAGTCAATGAAAATTTAGTTAATTCAGTCCAGTTCAATTCAGTAACTCATGTTCAGTGTCTATTCAGATGGGAGTAGGAGTTAGCACCGAGTGAACCCAAGGATGGGAACTCACCTGTTATATAAGGGTATGATTCTTAGAAGTAATCCTTGTGTTCCTGAACTACGTAGATAGCGTAGGTTGAGATATCATAGCCTGCTATATGATGGTAGATGAGGTGGCTTAACATGTTATATGAGGGTTCCCACCATTCTCATTAGAGTTACTTGTTATATGAGGGTTACTCTCAGATTGTCCTTTCCAGTGGCACAGTATTAACACCCTTCCAATTGGGGTTACAGATTGGACCCCAACTTAGCCATAATGGCGTATTAGGGGCATGTCGGTTAGATAACTACTTCTCATAGTTTTAGTTATAGAATTTAGGACTATCAGATACAACCAACTCAGAACAGTACAGAACTCAGCTAGTTCCATCAGATTTAGAAGTGTCAGATACAGTCACTCATGTTATCAGTTATATCAGTCATAAGAACTCAGATATCAGTCATTTAGTTATCAGTAAACTCATGTTAGCACGATCTCAGATATAGTTACTATGTGTTCATGTATGTATTCTCACGTTTATATTAGTCAGTTAGCCAGTATTGCTCATGCATATGAACCCCATGCATTTAGCCTACCTGATATACATACCAGTACATTCAAAGTACTGACGCATTTGCGCTATGATGTTTTATACCATAGGTTCCGAAGCACGAGCTCCAGAGCATCAGTAGATTCCAAATATCAGCAGTCAGTTAGCAGTGAGTCCTCATCCTTAGAGGACATGATTATTTCTTTATTATCTTATTAATTAATTTATTAGTTGGAGTTAGTTGGGGACCTATCCCATCAACCCTTTATTCAGATAGTTCAGCCGGTTAGAGGCTTTTCAGACCATCATGTTTCAGACAATTTATTTTAGTTGTTTTGGGTACTTCATACCCCACCAGATGTTATCCTTTATTAGATAATGTTATAGTTTTGAACCTTATGGCCTTTCAATTTATGTTTTCACATTTATACAGTATATCATGCAGTATACAGGTACAGATATCAGTCATGGGTTAACTTGTGGTCCTTCAGGGTCATGAGCACCGTATAGCATTCCGGGTACCAGATTCGGGGCATTACACGAGTCCTCCCCATGACTCGTTATGTTTGGTAATGAGTCATGGTCAGAGCCATTGTCACTGGAAGTTTGACATTACTACCATAATTTGACCATAACTTTTTACCTTGACCATGGATTATGGCGAGCTAGTGGCATTGGAAAACTTGTCTAACTATTTATCTCATAGAGGGTCTAATGCTCAAGAACTTGGGGTGTCACATTACCCCCCCCCCCTTTGGATCATTCGTACCCGAATGAGAAGTTAGGGCACCTCTAGTAGGATAAAATAAAGAATGTAAATAGAATCTAAGGACAAATTAAAAAGGCGACAAGAGGGAAATGAAACTCATACCTTAAGAACTTGCATCCATTTTTGGAAACATGAACGGGTATTTAGCTTTTATGTCTTCTTCAGATTCCCATGTAGCTTTCTCCATCTTTTGATTTCTCCAAAGGACCTTTACCAAAGCTACATCCTTAGTCCTCAATATACAAACTTGGGCATCAAATATTTTAACTGAGAATTCATCATAAGATAGTGAATCCTCAACACCAAAATCCTCAACTAGCACTATTAAAAAAGGGTCACCCACACACTTCTTAAGCATGGGCACATGGAAAACAGGATGAATAAAAGCCAAACTCACTGGTAGATCTAATTCATAAGTGACATTCCCAATTCTCCTCATAATCTAATATGGACAAACATAACGGAGAAAAATCTCATGACTTCTTTCACAGGAGAAACCTTCAAGAATACCCAATCATTAACCTCAAACTCCAACTCCCTCCATCTCATATCCACATAATACTTTTGGCAACTTTTAGTAGTCTTAAGTCTTTCTCTAATCACTTTCACCTTCTCCGTGGCTTGGTAAACTAAGTCAGGACCAAACAACCTAGTCTCGCTAACCTCAAACCATCCAAATGGGAACCTGTATGCTAGACTGGTAACTGTTATTATAAGAAAACTCAATAAAAGGCAAATGATCAACCCAACTATCTTTAAAATCAATCACAGGCCCTTAGTTTATCCTATAAAGTCTAGATAGTATGCTCCATTTGTTCATCCGTTTGAGGGTGAAAAGGGTGCTAAGGTTCACCTTAGTGCCCAAACCTTTTTGAAATAAATGCTAGAAGTGAGAAGAGAACTACCTACCTTGATCTAAAATGATGGACATCAATGCTCCATACAACTTTACTATCTCCTGAATGAACAACTTAGCATAATTCTCTCCTGAGTAATTAGTCCTCACAGGCAAGAAGTGAACCGATTTAGTCATCCTATCCAAAATGAACCAAATGGAATCATACTAATTTTAAGACCCGAAAGACTCATAATGAAATCCATATTGATCATCTCCCACTCTTATTTCTACATGGGCAATTCTATCTCTTGAGACATGCCACTAGGCCTCAAATATTCAACCTTGACTTCTTGACAAACCATACACTCAGCAACATAATTTGTCATACCTCTCTTTATATTATTCTACCTGTAGATTTCCTTCAAGTCATGATACATCTTAGTCTAATCCAAATGAACTGTATATCTAGACTCATGGGTTTCGTTAAAAATCCTTTTTCGTAACCCATCAATGTCACAAACTCACAATCTTCCTTGGTACCTTAGAATGCTATCTCCACTAATCTCAAATGGAATAACCTTTTGCTAACCCATATCATTCTTAATCCGCATAAGTATGGGATCCAAAGCTTGTTTCTTCTTCATCTCAGCACCAAGAGATGATTTAACCACTTCCTAAATAATCACTCCTCCATCCTTAGAGTCTAAGAGACGAACTCATAAATTAGCCAGCATGGAATATCCTTAACCAACCTTTTTTTATCCTCATTAATGTGAGAGAAGATCCCCATAGACAACCGATAAGAGCATCAGAAACTAGATTAACTTTATCTAGATGGTAGTGAAGGCTCGTGTCATAATTCTTAAGCAATTCAAGCTACCACCTCTGCCTGAGATTTAATTCCTTGCGTAAATAGATACTGCGAGCTATTATAATTTGAATAAATATCCGCATGCACCCTGAATAGATAATGGTGCCAAATTTTAATAGTAAAAAACACAACCGCCAACTCTAAATCATGAGTTGGGTAGTTCCTCCTATGAACCTTAAGTTGCCTAGAAGCAAAGGCTTCCACCTTACCATGCTACATCAATACAAAACCCAGACCCATATGGGATGCGTCACAATACACAAAAAACCCATCGATACCCTTAGGCAGGGTCAAAATAGGCACAGAAGTCAACTTGTCCTTCAGTTTCTCAAAACTACCCTCAAAAGCATCAAACAACAAAAACTTTACCTTTTTGGAGTCAATTTTGTCAACATAGCAGCAATAGACGAGAAACTCTCCACAAACCTCCTAGTACCCAGCCAAGCCTAAGAAGCTCCTAATATTGGTTGGATTCGTAGATTTAAGACACTTCTTAACTGCCTCAACTTTATGTGGGTCCACCTTGATCCCTTTACTAGAAACAACATGCCCGAGAAAGGTTGCAATAATTAGCCAACACACTTAGAAAATTTTGCATAAAATTTCTGATCCCTAAGAATCTGCAACACGATTCGGATGTGATTGACATAATCCTTCTCACTTTTATAGTACACCAGGATGTCATCAATAAAGACTATAACAAACAAATCCAGAAACTGCCTGAACACCCAATTCATAAGATCCAAAAAAGTGGTTGGAGCATTAGTCAACCCAAATAACATAACCAAAAATTCGTAACGACTATAACAAGTACGAAAAGTAGTCTTGGGAATATCAACCTCCTAAATTTTCAGCTGGTGATAGATCGAATGGAGATCAATCTTAGAAAAACATCTAGCACCCTGAATCTAGACAAAATAATCATCATCCTAGGGAGAGGATACTTATTTTTCACTGTAACCATGTTTAACTGATGATAATATATACAAATTCGAAGAGACCCATCTTTTTTTCGAATGAAAAGTATAGGAGCACCCCACGGAGAAACACTAGGATAAATGAAACTCTTATTAAGAAGATCCTTCAATTGCTCTTTAGTTCCTTTAGTTCAGCCGGAGGAATAGGAATGGGACGGGTATCTAGTAGAAGATCAATCCCAAAATCTATCTCCCTATTAGGAGGAATTCCAGGAAGACCATCGAGAAAGACTTTAGGAAACTCATTAACTATAGGGACAGATTAGAAAAAAGGACCTCAAAGTTAGAATAATTAATCCAAACTAGATGATACAAATACCCTTTCGATATTATTTTTTGATCTCTAAGATAAGAAAAAACCTCCCCTTAGGTACTAAGGAAATCCCCTTCTATTCAATCATGGGTTCATTAGAAAAATGGAAACTGACCTATCGGGTCCTACAGTCTAGAGAAGCATAGAACAAATGAAGCCACTTTATTCTTAAGATAACATCAAAATCTACCATATCCAGTTCTATCAAATCCACCAAGGTCTTTCTGTAAAAGATAGACACCACACAAACCCTATAGATTTTTCTAGCAATAATAGACTCACCCATCGGATTAGAAATAAAGAAGGGGTTGGAAATATTTTTAGGACCAAAAGCAAAGTGTACAGCCATATGTCACGTAAGATAGGGTAGAACCTAGATTAAGCAAACAATAAACATCATGAGAAAAGAGATGTAACATATTAGTGACAACATCTGGAGATGCCTCAGATTCCTAATGAGTATCAAATATATATAGGTAATTTTGGCCATTGTCGGTACCTAGAGTAGTGCCCTTAGGTGCAGGAGCCAAAGAAGTGGTGACCGATACCTTATTAGCTCTAGTGACAACTTTAGCTATAGGATAATTTTGTTGCATATGACCAGTCTGACCACAGTTGAAACACAAATTCCTTTTGTTTTCACAATATCCATGGTAAAGTTTCCCATGAAAATGATAAGAAGGGTAAGGTAGGGTTTGATGAGCTCCACTAGCCTGAGATTGGGCACCCTATGTCTTAGGACCATCACTAGCCTAAAAATGATGATCACTAGAAGGCGTAGGATAAGGAGCACTAGCTGTCGAATATTAATTTCCCTAATTCTTATTCTTGGTCCATTTTATACCATCTCTACTACTGTTTAGTTGACTTACACCTTTCTATGAATATCTAACCTCCTTGCTCTGCCTCTTTCCCATCTTTACCTACTTTTTTTCTCATCCTCCAACTGCTGAATATAAACAACCAACCTAGTGATATCCATGACATTATTTAACATAGCAGTCATACACTCCAGAACCAAATCACGGGACAAACTAAAAGAATATTTCTCATCCAATACTTCATATTAAACACCAACTCCAGAGCATAACAAGACAGTTTCTAGAACTTCAACGTATACTCCTTCACAAATATCTTACCCTACTTCAAGTTCACAAACTCTTCGGACTTAGATTTTCTCAACTTTTGAGGAAAGAAGTAATTAAGAAAAGCACCTGAAAACTTATCCCATGTTGTTGGCTCAGCATCATCACCTCTCATCACTTTTCACTCCTAATACCACTGGTAAGCCATATCCCCCAAGTGATAGGCAATAAACTCCACGCCTTCTAAATCAATAGCATGCATAACCCTGAAAATTTTTACTATCTCATCAATAAACCCTTAAAGATCTTCTTCAATCGTTAATCCTATAAAGGTTAGGGGATTCAACCTCATAAACTAGCCAACCCGGGTAACCTTAGATGAATTAGCAACAAAACCAATATGATCAAGTTAATGAGTTTGTGATTCTACCAGTTGGTCAAGCATATGAATATACTAATGGAATATACTTAGGCAAGTTCCCTCCACATCTTCCCCAAGTGGGATAGAGGTTCCAAAAGAGTTTCTTCAACCATCAGATCTTCAGGGAGGCATAATTTGAAATGCAAGTAAGCCAGGAGTTAGAGAAGATTCAAGGTAACTCGACTCTATCAAAATAGAACATAAGAAAGGAAAACATTCCTAAATGTTATGTAGCCTCCCCTTTATAAGTGTAGCGTACTACACACCAATAAAAGGGACTCTACTTGACACAGCTTTGTGGATACCCGAAGTCCCTAAACTGTGCTCTGATTCCAGGCTTGTCATAACCCAAACCAGGACCTAGTTATGATGGGTATCTCAAGCCCATCGTAGGCAGAAGACCAGCCCCTTAGCCTAACCTCCAGAGCACAATTTAACAAATAGCAAAAGCCAACAAAAATAGTAAATAAGATAGATAAATCAAATGAAATCTAAGAGTCAAAAGACAACCAATCATCCCAATACTGTCCACTAAAGCCTCTAAAACTAGAAATACCAAACTAGTTTGGGACATGCCCCCGAACCTGACAAAAAGGAATTCATAATTCTCAAAATACAAAAAAAAATCTAATGAAATCACAGTGCTTTTCGAAAGATAGAGGCTCATCAGTTCATAGCAGCTCAACCAACGTACCACACCACCTAATGTTGCACAAGAGTAATATAAAATCTCTCAGACCCAACATCATGAAATAATGTAGTGTCTAGAGAAAGTCAATGAGGCAAGCACTAGCATATAACTCAGGGGAAAATGGTAAAATAATGTCATTGCCAAAAAATAGTCAAAACCACATACAGTATATTTAAATATACATATATATTATGCCAGGATAGGTACAAGGGACATGAACATAAGAGCTTAAAATATTAACTTGAACTATGTATCTCACTCCATCCTAAAAGCACCGATGGACTTCATGGGTCTGACTCCCCTACCAGAAAGGCCTCGGTGCGTGTTAGTCATAGGTACTGAGGAAAGACTAAAGACACCAAGGTGATATCCATCCAAAATACAAAGTGTGCACCGAGCACACTATCATGTAGACCCCCACATCGGCAAATGTGGTTTCTAGTGTCGGTCCCCTCGAGACTATACCTTCACGATGAGCTACACAATTCCTTTTAAGCCCAAATTAAAATAGTTTACACATAAACCTAGCCATTAATCAAAGATTCTTTACTAAGACATTTTCTAACATGGTATCATCATACCAATATGCTTACAAGTTAATTCAATTATGCCAAACCAATCCATATAATCATTAGACTCTCAAATTTTATTCAAAATCAAAAACTATGGCCACCGAGACCTTTCAAGACCATTTTTATCCATTTAACCTTTTATGCAATGCAATGTTTTCAAAAGGTAAGTCAAATCATGCAAATATCCAAATTCAAGATCAAGTTTACAAGGTGGGTTAAGGCTAATGCCATGACTATACCAAAATTCATCTATATTATAAAACCCATTTCACTGATTGGCAAAAATTGTGTCAATGCCTCCATTCAATTTCAAAATCCATCAATTTAAGAATGAAAACCCTTGTAAAACAAGGAATAAGCAATTCAAGTGTTAACCACCAAAAACCTTCAACCCAAGTTCAAACCTATCATTCAAAATACATGACTATTGAGTAAAAAAAGTGCCATAATATAAACATACAAGTTAGGGATGAGCAATATGCCTAAAATACCAAAAAAATTGAAGAAAAATCAAAGCTTAGAACTTGAATAATGAATTCTCTGTGAAACCCTAATATCCATTCCCTTCGGAGTTAAAGAGAAAAAGTAAAGTTTTAATTTTGCTAACTGATGGTAGAGGGGTCATTTGGGTGATTGTAGTCATGGAACAAGGGTTTGAAGGGAGTAAAATACCAAAAAGACCTTAATTTAACATGTAGAAAGGGTTTGGAAATAGTCATCACAGCTGGGATAACAACTCATAAGGTATGATAACGAGTCATCGCCTGGAGTCGTTAGCCGAGGATCAAAAATCTAGTCCTTCACTTCAATGACAAGGGGTCCCTCATAACAAATCGTTGTGTATCACAATGAGTCTTACCCTGGACTCGTTGTCAAGGGAACAAAATCTAGGATTCCTCACTGCCATGGCAACGAGTCCTCCCCACAACTCGTTATGTTTGGTAACGATTCTTGGTCAGAGTTACTGTCAATAGCAGTTTGACATCACCGCCGTAATTTAGCCATAACTTTATACCCCAATCTTGGAGTAAGGCGAGACTAGTAGCATTGGAAAGCAAGTCCAACTATTTAGCTCATGGAGGGTTTACTGCTCAAGAACTTAGGATATCATACCTCACCAAAGGACCTGATCCATGCTTTACTGATAAAGACTAAAGTCAAATTTGTATAGCTATAAGTTGTACTTTTCTATAGTTGGTTGGTGAAAATACAATAGATGCACAACAGGCCTATCCAACCTTGACTAATGGAATAATGTCTAGGTTCTTCTCTATCTTATAAATGAAGACATGACAAAAGAAAAACCTAGTTTTGGCAATCAATTATATTGATACTCTCTCAGCAAAAGTCGTTGCTCCTCTATACTGCCTAATAGATAAGGACTTGTTCCTAGAATGTTTATTGTTGTTTTTTTCGTTGAGTTATTGTAACGTTCTTTATATGAAAACCTACTCCATTTTTTTAGAAGTTATGTGTAGGTATTTGGTGTTTTATTCTCAAGTCATTGTTTAGTGTCTAGATAGCTAGAGTTAGTCATTAGACTAATTACAATAGAGTTGTTGTAATGAAGACACAACAGAGGTGTTGTGTGTGGTGAGGGTTGAAAGTTAAATCCTAGGGTTACAAGAGGTTGCAATTCTGAAGTTGCTTGAGATTAGTGGATTGGTTGATAAAACCTACAAGTTTGGTCATGCTTTTTCCTTCCATGAGTAAGGAGGTTTCCACAAAAAATCATTGTTCTTCCATTGTGTTTCTCTTATTTTATTTATTTTTTCTGTTTCATAACTTCTTATATCAAGGACATGATCCCTTGATCATGGTGGAGTCATACCAGCCTTTAATTGATATCAGAACTAGTTCTTCTTAAATAATTAACATTAAAGAAGGATCTTTCTCTTATTTCTGCTCCCCAAATTTAGAAGAAGGCCAGTTAATAACCAAGCCTCCTTGCTTCAAAGGTCAGTACTACAAAACTAGTATGCACAATTTTATAATGGTTGAAGATAGTGAACTCTAAGATTTTATTATTTATGGAGCTCGTGTGCCGATGAAAGAAGTCAAAATAGGAGAAGTCTCTACTTATGGTCTTAATACCAGAAAAGAGTACAGTGAAGTTGATAAGAAAAAGATTGAGTAAAGCTGTCGAGCTAAGAAGTTGTTGGTATTTGGTACAAAACCAAATTAGTATAATAGGATCTCCACGTGTGAGTTAGACAATGAGATATTGGAATGTTTTCAAATGGCACAAGGCATAAGTCAAGTATAGGAATTCAAAGAGTAGTATGATTACAACCCAGTATAAAACTTACACCATGAAGAAAGAAGAGTCAATTCAGGAGATACATACTTGATTCACAACAATCACAAATGAGCTTTACTATTATGGTGATATAATAAATCCAAGCAAGTTGGTTTAAAAAGTTCTTAGTGTATTGGACGGGTCCTAGGAAAGCAAAGTTGATGTAATCACTGAGGCTCGTAATCTTAAGACTCTCACCAAGGATGAGACGATAGAAAGTCTGAAGACTCATGAATTAAGGAATCAACAAAATCAAGGAATATGGAACCCAAGAAGGAAAAGACTCTAGCACTTAAAGTTGGGAAAGGCGACTCAAGTGAAGAATATGAGGATACTACTTATCTCACTAAGAGATTTCATAAGGCATTCAAAAGTAGTGGAGGCCCTAGAAAGGAAACACTGGTAGATCAGTTGATCTTAATTAATTATGAAAAAAGTGTGGAAATCTAGGTCACTTTGTTAGAGATTGTCCACAACACGAAGCTAAGTAAAAAGATTATGCAAAGAATAGGGTTGACTTCAACAACCTTATATGTGAATTTTCTTTTTTACATATTTGATTATTTTTCCCTTTCCCATAGTACTATACATGATTTTATAGTTGTGGGGTTGGTTGGCATGTACTCAATGTATTCGACAGTGATTTGAGTGAGTTTGAGACTTTTAGAGGCTATAAAAAACATGTATTTGACTATGGTAAAAAAAAATCATTCCGAGCATCGAATGATGATTTGTACAGTTCCATAATATCTATGACATTGGTTTTTGTTTAGTGGTATGGTTTAATTGGGTGACCCTTTTGATAAAAACTAGTGAAATAAACCTAGAAAGGTCTCGGGGGTTAAATAATTATAAATGATCTCTTTTCAAAAGTCCAACATTGCCATTGAGTTTGGAATATTGAAAATATCTTAGTATAATTTATGGTTCAACTCTGTGGGATCGCAAACAAATCTCGAAGGAGAATTTGGAGACTTTAAAGTTGTGGTTTCATTTAGTGCAACATCTGATATCTGGTGCGTCAATCCTTATCTGCAAACGCATGCTAATAGCACCCAAACTACCACTCATAAGAAGGATAAAGTGGTCGCTATAAAAATATAGTAACCCAACTAGGTTGGGTCGATCCCACAGGGAATAGGTTGAAAATTTATCTCAAACTTGTTGAAATCACCAGGTAGTGCGGAAGAGTAAAAAAAGGGGGGATTTGTAGTAACTAGATAAAAGTAATAAGGCTTGATTGCTTTTGGTTGTAAACAATCTAAGACGAACACCAGGTTTGTGTTCCCCCTAGATTCTCAACTCAGTAGACTTATTGTGCACTATCGAACTATTCCATTACCTTGCATGAAGAATCTAATAAGTTATGTACCACAAACAGTCTTTTGGACTCATTGAAGGATCTCACCCTTTACCTTTTGAGTCTTCGGATATCACCTTACTAACCCTTATCCTGGATCCCAGTTAACTGTTACCTTTTGAGTCTCTAGTTATTAGATGATAGTTAACCATATTACTTAGATAACACCTATTAGTGTGGATCGACAGTTAAACTTCAAATAACTATTGTGATTCTCTTTTCCTAGTCACTACTCCTCTTTTAGATTAAGTAGAAAAAATATAGGCGATATCCTAATGTGTGCACACGTTAAGAAAGCAATAAAAGCGAAGAAAATCCAATACATGTAAGAATCTTTATCTAGAACAACTCAAAACTTCCTCTACTTCGTTAATCCGCCAGGGTTCCCACAACCTTAGCTAAGAGAATTAGTCGCTCATAGTTATGAGATCAATCATGTAATCCACAGACAAAATTACAAAATCAATCTCACAATAATGAAATAAGAAATCCTAAAGTCTTAAATTGAACAACAAACCAAGAAGAATGAGAGTATCGGATAGACCCTAAGGTACTACCACTGAATATATGTGAATGAGTCTCAACAAATAGTAAAAGTACGTAACCTAATAAATGAATAACCCTAGGGTATTTATAGTATCTCAAAATAATAAGGAAATCCTAATAAAAAACAAATAGGAAAAGTAGGTCGGCAATCCTTACGACTTGTGAGGTCTCCTTACGAATCGTACGTTGCCAGTCGTAACTATTCCAGTAAAATTTTATCTTCAAGGATTCAAGCTTTTGGTGTTATTACCACTCATCACCATAAGTCGTAGTCAGTCCTTATGACTCGTGGTCTTTACTTGTTATCACTTGAACCTTGCACTTCATAGCGACATACTAATCTCCTTACGATTGGTTACTACGAGTCATAGTCTGATCTTACGACTCGTAGTCTTCCATAACTTCAATGTTGGACCTTGTCATAGCTCACTAGTTTTCTTACGAGTGCTCCCAATGACCTGTATCCACTTCTTACAAGTCGTAGTCAATCTTTACGTAGTGGCGCTGATTCACTTTTTCTTCTGGTATCCTAACGAGTCAGTCTACGAGTCATAAGGTAACTTGACTACTCGTAGCTTTACCAGTACTTTCCCCTTTTTAGAACTTTTCTTTCTGCTTTTTAGTCCAACACCACTATTAACTTATTTAACCTACAATAATTACATAGAACCACATAATATCCAACAAAATAGCCTTAAGTACATGCATATTTTCATAGTTTTAAGCGTCTAAAATGATATAAATTCATAGCACATCAACACCCTTAACTTAGAACCTTGCATGTCCTCAAGCAACAAAACATAACAAAATAATACGATGATGCTTAACCAAGAGAAACCTAAGACATCTATGGCAGTCAACCATCAAGTTTAAGCTTAAGATCCTTACCCTTTTATATTTTAATACTTTGAAACCAACTGTTGTAAACATGAAGCACAATAATTTGACACAAAGGAATAAAGTTATGACAATTACATTAGCAATAGACAACCATGCATATATACAAGTTACACTACCCAAACAAGTAAGCAGCTAGTAATACAACTCATGTGCCCTCATATCAAAGAAGTCCCACTCACTCATACGAAATAATGCATGTCAATGCAGGGACGGTCAAGAGACACTCACACTCGCAAAAGAATTTCCAATCTGTGTGCATCAAATACTATAAGCTTGCCCTTATTTCTTTACCTAAGCTTTCAAATAGTCAAGTTAGGATCGCTATAGGACTTTATTCGTCTTGTAATGTAAGCTTGGGGGCTGGTATAGTACATATGGATATATTAAATGACTAAGCCTCCTTGTCACTACACTAACTTTAGGGTCCATACTTTAAATAATTTTCTTCTGTTCCACCTTTATTTCTCCCTTTTCATTTTAAAGCACATTCAGGTTGGGTGTGGTTTTCTTTTATTCATTCTTTTGTTTTTGCTTTTCTTTAACACCCAGCCCTACTTTATTTTTTTCTTTTATTTTACACTTCTTCATATCCATTATACATTACGCACCCCTATGATAACCAATCTCAACTTAGGCGACTTTCCTAAGATGAAGTGGACAATGTCCAAAAAGGACCAGGGCCAAAACAGGTTCATTGTAACATGAATGGGAAGGTGAATAAAAATAAAGAAATAGACTACTATAAGGATCAAAATAGGGATTAAGGGATGCAATATACACATAGAAGGTCATTTAAGCTAAAAGTGGACTAACATAAAAAACGACCTATGATCCTTTCCTAACCAACTATTCTACAACCAAGGCAAGACTAACCGGGCAAGTTCTGGACTTAACACATAAAGGGAACTTAAGAGGCATCTCACACACACATGGCAAAGTATCAATATGACAAGATACTACCTTTCTGGTTCATGCAATTGTTAGCAAGTGATTATCATGTTGCTAATCCTAATGTCATAACATGATCCATAATGGTCATGTATATATACATTCACATAATTCAAAACAAGTTATTGAAGAGGTATTATTTTCCCAAGAATAAATAAAAAAAATGTCAATTACCCTAGTAACTCATTTTTCTCCTAGTTAAACATAAAACATCACGAAATAAAACACAATATGCCTAAATATGCCAACTCTACTAGGAACAGGACTCTGGGTAAAAGAGGCACGACAACAAAAACCCCAAGAGAACATTAAAACCTACAAACAGCCCCAATGCATCAAACTGCTACAAAATAAGAGAGTTAGGAACATACCTGCGGCACCATAGGTACGAAAATCTGACGTCAATCACGAATACAAATACAAATAAAAAAATACCTTGGGTTGACTCCCAAGCAGCGCCTAATTTCACATCGCGCCATAATGGGTCTTGGTTGGGTTCTCAAACTTCCCCAACAAGCCCATGGGTACCTTGTTTACTCAGACTTTATCAAGGTAGCCCAATAGTTGGCCTCCAAGTTTCTCTTTCTACTTTGAACTTATAAATTTCAACCCTAGTTGTTTTTATGATTTTTCCATTATGCTCATGGGACAGAGGTAGAAAAATAAAGGACCCAAGAAATAGATATGGCATATTGTACTTCTTGGTCCTTACATGAGGAATATAGTTCTTTGATTCTGTCTCAGCAAATTCAAGAATATAGACGTATGTTTCCTCTTCTTGCACTCTTGTTTAGGATCGAATGCCTCAATCAAGATGTAACTATCCAAACACAATGTGGAAAAATACTTTGAATGAGGTCCAATACACCCCAACTTGGGAATTGCAACCTTCTTTACATCCCCACATAACTTTAGTATGTTCTCCTTAAGTGTGACATTATCCGTAAGAGTATGAGTTATTTTTTACTCATCCAATTTTAGTTCTTCCAGTTAGCTTTTTAGAAAATTTTCAGTCTCACACCACCCATAACTAGGTTGCTTGGAGTTACACGCAATAACTTTTGCATCCAACTTTACTTGTAAGTGGTAAATATCCAAACCAAACTTATCAACATTTTGAATAAGCTCATGATTGTTGTGGACATCGTATGTCATTGTTTCCAAAAATCTATCCTTGTGCTCACACACTATATTTGCCATACTTCTGTAATAATGCACCATATCAAAAGGAAAAGAATGAATAAAAAAAGAGTCATAATCACTCCATACTTCCTCTGGCCAAGTTGTCATGTCAAAAAGAGAAACAACAAAACAAACAAAATAAATAAAATTTGATAACTCCAACAACTTCAATCAAGAACTCCAAAACTATATTCCCCGACAAGATCCTAATGTGTGCACCCATTAAGAAAGCAATCAAACCGAAGAAAATCCAATACATGCAAGAATCTTTATCTAGAACGACTTGGCACTTCCTCTACTTCATTAATCCGCCAGGGTTCCCACAACCCTAGCTAAGAAAATTAGCCGCTCATAGTTGTGAGATCAATCATGGAATCGACAGACAAAATTACAAAATCAATCTCACAATAATGAAAAAAGAAATCCTAAAGTCTTAAATTGAACAACGAATCAAGAACAACGAGAGTATAGGATAGCCCTTAAGGGCCTACCCTTGAATATATGTGAATGAGTCTCAACAAATAATAAAAGTGTGTAACCTAATAAATGAATAAACCTTGTGTATTTATAGTATCTCAAAATAATAAAGAAATTCTAATAAGAACTTAATAGGAAAAGTAGCTCGGCAATCTTAATGACTCATGAGGTCTCCTTACGAGTCGTATATTGCCAGTCGTAACCATTCAGTGAACTTTTATCTTCAAGGTTTCAAGTTTTTGGTGTCATTACGACTCATCACCACAAGTCATAGTCAGTCCTTACGACTTGTGGTCTTTACTCGTTATCACTAGAACCTTTCACTTCATAGCTTTTCATACTGGTCTCCTATGATTGGTCACTACGAGTCATAGTCTGATCTTACAACTCATAGTCTTCCATAACTTCAATGTTGGACCTTGTCATAGCTCACTGGTCTCCTGATGAGGACCCCCAACGACCCGCATCCACTTCTTGTAAGTCATAATCAATCTTTACTTAGTGGCTCTAATTCACTTTTTCTTCTGGTATCCTAACGAGTCAGGCTACGAGTCATAAGGTGACTTGACTACTCGTAGATTGACCAGTATTTTCCCATTTTAGAAAATTTCTTTTTTCTTTTTAGTCCAACACCACTATTAACTTATTTTACCTACAACAATCATACAAAACCACATCATATCCAACAAAATAACCTTAAGTACATGCATATTCTCATAGTTTTAAGCGTCTAAAATACTATGAATTCATAGCACCTCACAGGCCACTAACCGCAAATAGGGAGAAGGAAAAATCTTTCATCGTAATAGTGATGTAGTGGTTCTGATCATGAAGGTTTATCCGGATCGGGTTATGTTTTAACTTTATCAAGAATGCAATCAAACCATCACGAATACGATGGGTCCGGGTCATCAACCATTATAAATATGAAGGACTGACTACGAATATGAAGGCTAACTGTCATGACCCAATTTACAAGTATAATGGTACCTACTAAATCCCGCCAATAGGTGATCCAAACCATAACCCGAAGCTAACGCAATGGGTTAATTTGGTTGAAAATTATCAACATAGGCAAATTTCAAGAACACAATATATAAATAAGCAAAGTGTTCTAAATAGATAAAAATACTTAATATAAGATACCATCCCACGACCTGGTAGAGCCACTATAAGAGCATATAACAATAGAAATACAACCCAAGTATCTAGAGTAATCAACACATCTATCTCAAATTAAAAGACTAAATATAGAAATATACAAGGAAATGGGCGACTTGAACTCCAAGAGCTCACTCTATCTCTAAAAATATCAACATAGCACGATCAACGATCAACGACGATAGCTAATACTCAAACCTATATCAAAAAGGTACAGAAGTGTAGTATGATTACCAAAATATGGGTACTCAGTAGGCATCATCGACCGACTGAGCTAAATCATGATATAAGTATGATAAAAAGAAAGATAACATAACTAAGTCAAGGTATAAAAATGAACCTGAATCATATCCAATACCATTGTACATAATAAGTAAATAACCAGAATAATAACATAACATAACATAATATCACTCAAGAAATCAAAAACTATAAAATTGGCTCTCATACGCCAATTGGTGAAGAAAATTAAAAAACTCATCACAGACTCCCATACGCCTGGAGAGCACACCCAAGGATAGAATAACGCAATCAACCAACATTATTACTAACCTTCATCATCATTTAACCATCACTCCATAATTTAACAACATTCGATAATGTTACCATCATTTAACAACTATATCATCGTTACTCACTAGTCACCATTTATTAGCTAACCATCTCTTATAACTAGTTTATTTATTAACTAGCCATCATGTACCCTTTCTTATCCTGAGTTTATGCTAGCGTTCACCCGCTAACCCATCTTCGGGAGGCTGTATGCCCATGCGATGCAGGAACCGGCCATTCTGCTCCTCTTGCTTAGTGATCGGATTTGGGATCAGCTATTGGATTGAAGTTATGAGCTTCTATATTTCAAAAGGTTCCATTTTATATCATGGATGTCTTTACATACTTTGGTTATTTTATGGATATTAATTTTGGCTATGATTGGGGGATGTCCCAACCAGATATTGTTTTTCTTTTGGTTAGAGGATTTGTGTGACTACTATGGGTTGGAATAGGTCATGTCAGAATTGGTGTCAGCCTTAGTATTGGCATTAGTATCGAGGCTGATACCATTAGACTGAATTTATAATTGTTCCATCCTTCTATTTTATAACAGGAACTTGGTTTTTATATCAGTTTGGTGATGGTTCTTGGTTGGTATTGGATGTTTGGACTTGTTTGGGTTGGTCCTGGTTATAGACCTATCCCAAAGTTGAGAATCCTAATAAAATCAATCTTGTTATACGTTTAAAATTCATCCAACTCAGGGTATGTGTATTTGGAGGTTGGGTTGGGTAATAGGGGTGGTCCCCGGTCCTAGTTGGACTTGGGATGCCAATTACGACAAGGCCCTGGTTTGGGTCGTGTCAGTTGGGGTCAAACCTATAGGTAACATGTGGACTTGTCTCCCTAATTTACAGGAATCAACGGGAAAAACTGAAAGTAAATGGGGGATTTGTTGTTGTAATCTCGAACAATTAACAAAACTCAACTTTGGTTGTAATCAATCAAAGTTGAACACTAGGTTTGTGTTCCCTATAGCTTCTAACTCAGTAGGCTTCTCGTTCTCAATCCAACTATCAAACTTCTTTGCATGTAGAATCTGATAAGTTAGGTATCACCAACTGTCTCTCAACATACTTTGGTGAATTTTACTCATCTCCTCTCGATCTCAGAGCACCGCCTTACTAAATCTTACCTTGGACCCTAGTTTCAACTATCTCCTCTCGATATCACGTTGATTAGATATAAGTTAATTATCTTAAGTAAATAATGTAGTTAAGCTTATTTTGGTAGCTAACTCTAAATAACTATTGTGATTTTCTTTTCCCTGTCTCTACCTCCTTTTCGGGCTCATACTGAATATAAACTATATCCCAACATTTGCAACCATTGAGAAACCAATACGTACAAAAAAACATAATGCACGCAGCAACAACTATCTAGAAGGATTGAACACTTCCCCTACTTCGCTATTTTGCCAAGGTTCCACAACCCTAGCTAAGTGTATTAGTCGCGCATGTTTGCAATACGATCAAGGGAATTCATAATTGAAAACATTCAAACAATATCACAATAATAAATGGATAAAACCCAAAGTTTTTAATTGAATAAACAACAAAAATCAATACAAATCAATCCCAAGATCAAATTTGAATCCTAGAATCAAATATATGTTTGTAAGTGTTAAGAATGCATAAACTAACTAAAAATGTACAAGGGTAATTACAAGATAAAAGGAAACCCTAAAAATCAAAACCTGAATGAAAAAGAAAATTAAGGTCGATGACCACTCACTAAGGTCACCTACGGACCGTAGGCACTACCTACGTACCATAGGTGGTCCTTGGTAAGTGAAAGACCTTCTGCACAACTCCTGAAGATCTCTGGACTTAGCCCTCTAACACTTACTAAGGTCACCTACGAAGCGTAGGTGCCCTTGGTAAGTGACATGGTCTTTTTTTCTGCTTCTGAGCCTCTGGACTTCAAGTAATGACACCTACTTTGGTCAACTACGCCCGGTATGCCCAGAAGTGCCTTGGTAAGTAGCCCAAAACTTCAACTTTCATCTTTTTCTTCAGTTTAGCTTCCAAACATAGTGCAAGACATACTTGAAACACATCATATCTTACAAAACAACCTAAGAAACTTGCATATTTTCATCATTATAAGCATCAAAAGTGCTATAAATCCATAGCACATCAACCTTCTAACAAAGCAGCAAACTCTCTCATTCTTAGTATCCAGAATAGAAGTTGCATGCCTAGCAAACTCTTGAAAATGATCCTCATACTCTTGAACTGTCATGGAGCCCTGTCCAATCTAGAGAATTACAACAACAACAACAAACGCAGTGTATTCCCACAAAGTAGGGTCTGGGGAGGGTAAAATGTACGCAGTCCATACCGCTACCTCTAAAGAAGTAAAAAGGCTGCTTCTGATAGACCCCCGGCTCAAGATTAAGAATAGTAAAGAAGGTCGTAATGAAATGGGATAGATGGCATAACAGAAATAAGAATTAAGAAATAAGAGAAATAAAAGAAATAAGAAATAGGAAATAAGAAATAAGACACCTTTATAGTAGTACCATGCACTCACAAACCAAAGACACCCACCACACCCAAACTCTCCAAACTAGATGCTCCTACCTATGGACACAGTCCTAGAATTACTAACCCGGCTACACAAAAGCTCTCCTAACTACTTGCTACGACTCACCCATACACACTAGCCTTCTACCCTTATCCGCGACCTCCACACTTTCCTATCTAGGAACATGCCCTTAGTAAGCTGAAACTACTCCATATCATATCTAATCACCTCCCTCAAATATTACTTCGGCCTACTTCTACCCCTCCTGAAACCATCCAAAGGTAGTCTCTCATACCTACGAACTGGGGCATCCGTTCCCCTCCTCAATACATGCCCAACCTATCTTAGCCTCACTTTCTGCATCTTGTCCTCCAACGAAGCCACTTCCATCTTCTCTCGGATAATCTCACTCCTAAATCTATCCCTTCTAGTAAGTCCACACATCCAACGCAACATTCTTATTTCTGTTACCTTCAATTTTTGAATGAGGGAGTTCTTGACTGGCCAAGACTCAGCTCCATACAACATGGATGGAAGGACCACCACTCTATAGAATTTTTCTTTAAGCTTAGAATGTACCTTCTTATCATACAACACTACCGAGGCAAGCCTCTACTCCATCCAACCTACCCCAATATGTTTAGAGACATCCTCGTCAATCTCTCCATTCCCTTGAATCATAGACCCAAGATACGTGAAACTATCCCATTTACAAACTACCTAGGAATCTAACCTCACTACCACCTCGTCCTCCTACCGCAAGTCATTAAACTTGTATTTCATACATTTCGTCTTGGACCAACTCAACCTGAACCCTTTAGATTCAAGGGTTTTCCTCCAAACCTCTAATTTATCATTCACACACCCGTGTGTCTCATCAATCAAAACTACATCATCCATAAATAACATACACCAAGGCACCTCACCTTGAATACTCCACTTCAACACATCCATCACCAACGCAAATAAGAACGGACTAAGAGTCGATCCCTGATGCAGCGCTGTCTCAACTGAGAAATGCTCTGAGTCTCCTCCCGCTGTCCTCACCCAAGTCTTCACTCCATTATACATGTCCTTAATAGATCTGGTGAACGCCACCGGGACCCCTCTCACCTTTAAGAATCTTCAAATAATCTCTATAGGAACTTTGTCATATGCTTTCTCCAGGTCGTTGAACACCAAGTGTAAGTCCCTCTTCATTTCCCTATACTGTTCAACCAATTTCCTCACCAGGTGAATTGCCTCTGTTGTTGAGGGATCGAACATAAATCCAAATTAATTCTCTAAAATAGACACGATCCTTCTCAACCTCTACTCAACCACCCTCTTCCAAATCTTTATAGTGTGACTCAACAACTTAATACCCATATAGTTGTTGCAACTCTGAATGTCACCCTTATTTTTATATAAAGGAATAATCATACTCAATCTCCAAGCCTCGAGAATTTTTGTAGTCTTGAAAATGTCGTTAAACAAATCAGTCAACCACCTCAAACCTGCCCCACTAATATACTTCTAAAAATCTACTGAAATCTCATCAGTCCCTGTCGCCCTACCCCTCCGTATCCTGCAAATAGCCTCTCTGACCTCTTCAACCATAAAACCTACAGTAACTGAAATCACGGCACTCCTCTGAGTGATCCACCTCCCCTAACTCAATGCCCCTGTCCACCTCATCGTTCAAAAATCTATAAAAATACTCTTGTCATTTTTTCTTAAGGTAAACATCCTCTACCTATACTTTACCAGCCTCCTCCTTAATGCATTTCCTTTGATTGAGGTCACAACCATTCTACTCCCGAGCCTTAGCAAGCCTATACAAACTTTTTTCCCCACCTCTCTCCTCTAACTTCGTATACAAGCTCTCAAACGCTGCTATCTTAGCAGCTGTAACTACTAACTTAGCCTTCTTCCTTACTAATTTATTATTCTCCCTATTCAACCGCTTCTCCTCTTCATTTTTACTCTCAATCAACTTAACATACGTCTCCTTCTTAATCTCCACTTTCTTCTTAACATCTTCATTCCACCACCACTCCCCCTGATGTTGTCCTGCCCGACCCCTCGAAACACCAAACACCTCTCTAGCAGTCTCATTGATGCAACTGGTAGCCCTATCCCACATATCATCCATGTCCCCTCTACACCCCCACACCTCCATTCCCACCACTTTTTCCCCTATCTCCAGCGCACTAATTAGCATCAAGCCACCCCACTTAATTCTGGGTCGACCCTCTTCAGCCTTTCTCTTCTTACTCTTCTAGAGAACTGATCCCTCAAATAATCTCTAAGGCTGCGAGTCATGTACTTCTCCATGAACATCTCGGAGAACTGAATCCATGACAAAAGAGAAGATCCAGCTGGTGTAGAATCCATATAACCTCTCCACCAATCTCGAGCAGTTAAATCCAACTAAAATATGGTGTAATCCACACCATGAGTCTTAACAAGGCCCAAATTATAGATCATATCCTCGCAAGCAATTAGGAACACATATGTATCCTCGCCCGGAGCACCAGAAAACCTAGGCGAATCTAATCTCAAAAATCTACCCAACGTCTTTTGGTCCTCAGAAGACATAGCAGGCTGAGCAACCACTAACTGAGAAACTACTAGTTGAGAAACTTCCAGTGCATGAGGAACCCCAACTTTGGGAGCTACAGCTGCAGGCTGCTCCTCCGCCTCAGTACCACTCTGATCAGTAGACTGTGCATCATCAGACGACACACTACTAACTATCCCCAAAAGTTGAACCAATGCATCTTTGAGCACTGAAGGATAAATAAACCCTGGTGGAGCCTGGGCTGGTCTTTGTCCCACCGTTAGCTGGGGCAGAAAAAACTAGGATTAGGAGTGGGAATAGGACCTAAGAAAGGCGTACTATCCTGGCCCCTAGCTGGGATACATCTCGCGGATGCCCACGACCTCTGGGTCATCCATAAATAGTAGCAGGATCCTTCGGCTCGATCTTGGGACCCTCGTCTCGTGTAGTAGTACCACGTGTCTTGGTCTTTTGTGAAAGAGTAAAGTCAAGGGAATACTTATAAAAACTAACTCAGACTCTTTGCACGAAGTGAGTAAAAGAAGTGATGAACTCCTAAGAATGTCCCATATCCTCCCGAAGATAGGAAATAGACGTCATTGTTCTGATCCGCAGGACTCTACTAGACACTTGCTCTTACACCAATAATACCGATGTCATCTAGGCTCTAATACCAATTTCTCACAACCCAATTTTTGAGTCATGATGGCACCTACTAAATTCCGCCAATAGGTTAGCCAAACCATAACCCGGAGCTAACACAATGGGTTAATTTGGTGGAAAATGCCCAACATACGGGAATTTCAAGAGCACAATATATAAATAAGCCAAGTGTTCTAAATAGATAAACATAGTCAATACAAGATACCATCCCAAAACCTGGTAGATCCAGTCGAAGAGCATTTAACAATAGAAATACAACCCAAGTATCTAGAGTAGTCAATACAACTGTCTTAAATTAAAAGACTAAATATAAAAAGATAGAAGGAAATGGGTGACTTGAACTCCAAGAGCTCACCCTATCTCCAAAAATATCAATATATACAATCAATAATAGACGGCGATAGTTAATACTCGGACCTGTATAAAAAAGGTACAGAAGCGTAGTATGAGTACCAAAGTAACGGGTACTCAGTAGGCATCATCGGCTGACTGAGTTAAATCATAATATAAGTATGATAAAAAGCAAGATAACAAAACTAAGTCAAGGTACATAAATGAACCTGAATCATCTCCAATATATATATTATCAACATCATTAATAGTATCATCAACATGCATAAATGATAGCAGAATCAATAGGCATCATCAAGCCCCAAATTAACCAACATAACCTTCGAGTATCAAGATTTCTCAATATTACCTCGTTACACATTTCTAAGAGTCTAATAAGCATAAAAAGTCTTACTAATGATAACATGTGACATAGCGTAAAGTGGGTTAAGAGTCCACTACTAGTCCTTGAGATCCATTTGAGGCAAATTCTACCCGAACTAAGCTTAAGGTATCTAAATCCTCCTTTAGATATTTAACAAGATGCCATTAGTTCTAAGGTAGAGATTTTTCTCAAGTACTAAAATTATGTCCAAAGACAACTAAGGCAACATTTATAAGTGTAAGCAACTAAGGCCAATCTTACCCTAAGCATGAGTGACTAAAGCATTATTATTTTACCTGAATGATCTAAATCATTCTCATGCTAAACATGAGAAATGAAGTCCAATTCACCTAAGGCATAAGAAAATAAGCTAAGTGTTTCAAATCTACGGTTTATAATAGCTTAAACGGTTCGACTAACCCAAGTCTTGCATTTCATCCATCATAAACCTAAAAACCATCCCAAATCTAACATAATATCATAAGAATACTATAAAATATCTCAATCTAATAAGGTATAAACCTAGCCTACCTCAACACCGAAAAAAGCTCAACGAATTGCTAAACCACCATTTTTCCCTTCCGAGAAGCCTCCTCAAGATTCCAAGCTATCACAAACATTTTCTACTTATTAATAAAAGAATAACGATACTTATATTGCACTATTATGCTTCAAGTTAAAAAAATCACATCAAAACCCCATGTGGGTCCCACTTACGAAAATCATATTTCCAAAACCAATTCAATGTTCTTACATTCTCAAGGAATCATTACCCTAAAAAATGGGTAAAAACCAAGATAAATTAGGTCTAAAATCAAGCCCTAAAAGTTTTAGGGTTTTGAGCAAGAAATCACTAAAATCCACCAAGAAAAGGGTGAATCCTTACCTCGAATCGGAAGATGATCTTAAAAACAAATGTTAATCAAGCTTTAAAGTCACCCAAAAACTTTAATTTTAATCTCTCACACTATTTAGGGTTCTTATCTCTCAAGGGAGTGATGAAGAATGGCCAAAATTATGGAAAAGGGGTCCTTTTATACCCAATCCTTTCCTTGGGAGTCGCGTTTGTGACCCTGAGGCTCGCGATAGCACCATCTTTCATCTGCCACACGAGTCGTGATTGCAATACCCCTTTGTGATCATGGCATCTCCTCTATAAAGTGAGTCACAATAGCGGTCCAAAAAGTAGTAATCGCGGTGTACCAGAAACCTTGTGCACCAGATTTTCTAACTCCAAAATAGGACCAACTGGGTGCTCTCATTTGAAATCCTGTATATACAAATGATCTATGTAACCATACCAAATTCAACATTCTAGATGCGATGGTGTACTCAGATTTTCCATTTCAGGTTATTTTGACCAAATGTGGATCCCACACCTATAGGTCAAAATGAGCCCAGGTGAGATCGGGATACTACAAGTCTATAGGAACTGTTGGCACAGCTAGAATTTACATATGAGGTTATTTTACTAAATCTTTTTCCTGGTGACTATTTGGAACCAGCGAAGACTTAAAAATAAGAAATTGGCTGTAAAACCAAATGAACTACCCGATAATCAAACTGTCAGTCCCAGTAGTCATAAATAACTTGAAGCAGCTATAAAACAGTTCTAACAGTGAAAATAAGGAAAATTATAGAAAATAACCTAAATGGTCATTACATTAACTTAAATTGTCGGTCGGCATTGACCCTCATGAACGTGAAAGGTTGGCCGCATTTATGAGCTACTATTCACAAAACAGTATAAATATTCTATTTCTCGCTATTTTCACTATTTTTGAAATTGGAAGTTTAGTGAAAGGGTGATTTTTAGGGTTTCCTTTATCATTCGTGCTTAGATAAGCTCTAAACTCTTATTTTTGTTAATTCCTATAGATTATATCTTGAAAAATACCTTTTAATCTTATGTTCAAACTAAAACGTGGGGATTTTATTGATAAATTATAAAATTGTTTTTTCTTCAATGTGAGCTTCATTTTGAACCCATTTTTATGTGTTTTTCAATTGTAGACTCCTACGGTTATGGAGAACATGTTTCTAAAATAAAATTCTGATTTTACCCCTCTTTATTTCGAACCTATTATTTGGACAGCTTTTAGACCGAATTTAATTATAGCTAATATGGGTTTCATTAGCTTTCTTTTGATATGCATTTTATGTTTTTGATAGATTTAGCTTGTTCTAAGATTGTTCATAAATGGAATGCTCCTCATTGAAGGGTCTAGGCTTGGATTTCGGCATTTGAAGGTAGGTTATGGATTAACTTTCTTTAGACTGGATAGTTAACCATTAATGTAAAGTATGCTATGGCATAGGGATTAGTCATGAGAACTATATTTTTTAGAATACTTTTATTATCATGTGCCCATGTGGGGCTTATTTATATATTTTTCTTGACTTGTGAGATAGTATCATTGTGATTCCCATGTGGGGGCTTTATTTGGTATATATAGGACTTATTTATGCAGTAAATGTCATTATTAATATTGTGATACCAGTGTAGGAGCTTTAGTTGAGACTATAGGCCTTGTTTGAGCATTTATTATCTCTATTATTATAGTAATACCCGCTTGAGGGGTTTTGAAATTATATGTTAATGTCTTACATGATTATTCATTCTAGTGGTGTCGAGCAAGGGTTGATATCATAGATTATTGACATGTTGAGTCGATTTTAAGCTCATTCATTCATGTATTAAATTGATTATAATCTCTATACTGATTGACTGTGAGCATTACATCCTAATTTCATACATGCATATTCATCAGATACTGGTACCACTGAGAATCAATGGTTTTAAAGAAAATGAAAAACTTTATAAAAACCTTGGTTGTGAACACTAGTAGGCAAGGTTGATTGTGATTGAGATTGAGATTTTATAAAGAATACGGGTTGTGAACCCCTCATGCATCCTATAATACAATCTGAGGCTTGGAAGATGTATGCAAAAATTCATGCGATGACTTTCAATCATGCATCATGATCCCACAATCATTGAATTGTGTTACGTTACATCATTTGTATTACCTCTATGTATTTATTATCGTGTACTTATTTTATAAATATATATATATATATATATGTATATAATTTTCATTTTTGCTTTATATTATAAACCTATTAGTGGAGACGGTGTGAGCTACCATTTGAAAACTTTTCTGTATGTAGGTAGAACGTGCTCATAGTATCTTTTACTTGTTTGGTTTTTTTACTTTGCTCAAGCAACCTATGAGCAAAACAATAGTACTCATGTTCATGGCTTTAACCCCGGAAAGATGTTTTTTAGCCGATAATATTCATAATCACGATCCAAATAATTGAATACATGATATAAAAAATTCCAAAGCGAAATAAAAAAATTTAAAACCTAATAAATCGTGTAGCAGACTCCGTTAATTTTTTCCAAACAGTGTCCACCGTTCCCAGGAATTCCACCGAATCAGAATTGTCACCCTAGGTTTTATCCAACGTGTCCCAAGTCATGCAAAGTTGTCCCCCAGGTAATATATATATATATATATATATAATATAATATACTACTTTAGTTGTCCTTGCCTAACTATATATATATATATTAATCTTTATAGGATTAAAAGTATATAAAGATTCCCCCTAGTGCCTTAAATTGCGTACCAATTTAATAATAATGAGACAAGCCCCACACGTGTCGGCACCAATCAATTGGTAGTGCAAGACCCAGCAATGCGACAGGAGCAACGCGACGCGACGATATAGCGTCGACTTACTGGAATTTGCGTCCAAAAATCTGGTTAAGTGTTGAACATCCTATCATTTGCCCATGTCTTTTGTAGTGTATTTTCAATGAATTTTGAGCCTTTTTCTCATAAATATATCACCATATTCATTTCACAAATCCTCCTACAATATCACACACCACAAATTAAAGATTAAAACAACACGATATTCTCACTGACAAATCAAAACAAAAGCTAAGATAAGGAAAATTCGCAATGATCTTCACATTTTATTCCGACTCTTAACTTAATCAAATTGAGCTTTGCACATTACAAATAAGTTATTCCACTAATAATTACACATTTAAATCATTTGGAACAAATTAAACACATTAGAATCCACTGAAACCAACTAGACACACACCTAGCTCTAGCTAGTAAAGCTAGTTTTCCGGGTTGAACTCTAAATGACTCAATTAAATACAAACTTGTTTGAAAAACACTTTGGACATTGTAAATACACACATAGACACTTAAATGTTTATTTATATCAATATCAATACGTTAAGAACACGAATTGCTCTCAAAACAAGGCAAAATAAGCTAGAATAATGATACAAAAGTGTATAAAATCACCTCAGATCATCACCCCACACTTAAACTCTTGTTCGTCCTCGAACAACTCTTTACTCTAAGCATAAAAAGCTGAGGTGACGCTACACTTCTACTAAAATAAAGACATTAAAGCTAGTACTACAATGACTACACAAAATGCAAATTTCTACATTAAGCATGCTATTTACACAATTGATAGCTCATGAACACTACTCCAAAACATCCTAGCCTCAAGAATTGACTCACCAAAGTGGAAAACTCGTGCTTATCATTCAAGTAAGGACATCATGCAAATCACCCACATTCATCAAACATGTGCCCTCACAACAAGAGAGTTGCCCACAAACACTCACAATAATGCAATTTATAATAATGGGTACAAGAATCAAATTACGCTCACTCTAACAAAAAATTCACAAGTTACACACAATGAACCATAGGTTTGCCCTTAGTGTAATGCTCCACTAATATTGGAATGATGAACTTAGGATCAATTAGGTTTTTTCGGGTTGTAATGTAGACTAAGGGATGAGTAGGAACTATTTGAGAATAGCGACTAACCTCTCTAAGCGTTTTAATACACTACACTATACATTTAAAACCAATCTTCAACAACCAAATTACATTTTTTTCATCCACTCATATCTTTTGTTTTTCCCCCATCTCTTTTAAGCATTTTCACAAACACATGGTGGGTGTATTGTTTATTCCTTCAAGATTCAATTTTTTTTTCTTTTTTTACAACTATGGGAATATTTCTAACACCATTTATATCACTCTCAACCACCACACATCAAATATAAGAACAAATAACTATTACCTTGAGACATCAATTTCACCTTTTTCTTCTTCAATTTCTCAAACTCCTTACTAAAATCAATTTTTCATTAAAGCACTTAGGAGCTTTTTGGATCAAATTATGGTCTATTAAAGAAGAGATTAGGCTACTTATGTGGCTACCAAAGAAAATAAGTTAAAGGCTTAATGGGGGTTAACTAGGATAATGCACAAGGGTAGGTCAAGAAGAAGGTCTAGAGCAAGGCTATCAAATAAATGCCTAAATCATCTCCTAAACCCACACTCTTTATTTCGCTTTACACACACACCGAGCAAGTTCTAGACATCACATGCAAAAAGGAATGTAAAAAAATCTCACACCACACATGACACATTCTCAACTCACATAAGATCATCATAGACTTCCAACCAAACAAAAACATGAATTCAAATTTAAGCCAAAAACTACAAGAGTCAAAAACTTGAGCCTGGGAGACTCAAAAGTAGCAATTCACACAATCAACATGTTTTTACAAACAAACCCACTTGCATCATGTAATCAAAAATAACACCAACAAGAATATCTTCAAAAAAAATTAACTTGAGCCAAAAATTTGGAAATTTCCCCACCCTACACTTAAAAATCTACTGTCCCCAAAGTATAATTTTAAAAGTAAGAGATAGAAATACTTTCTGAGGCCTCTAGGCCTAGGTAATAGCATCTTTTGCATGAAAAGTATCTGAGGGACCCCACACTCCATTTTTGTCATGCTCTTAGCTCAGGTTTTCAGTAGTCAGACTTCCCAATAACCTGCGACTCAATCAAAAACAAAAACTACATGAAGTAAAAACTAAAAACTAAAAAAAAACATACCTTAGCTTGGGTTGCCTCCCAAGAAACGCCTAATTTAGTGTCACAGAACGACCCAATCAACTTTTTCCTCCACCTTGAGGATATAAATTTCACCCCCAACATCGCATCAATCTTTTTGCCTCGCTCATATGGGGGTGGTACAAAGATTAAGGAATCGAGTATGGGATATGCATGCTAAACCACGTGACCTTAAAGTGAGGTGTGTTTTTATATTGTTTATCCGTTGTAAAATCAAGAATATAGGATTCTTGATCCTCATCTTCACACTTTTTTCACTATTTTAAATGATTCCACAGATAAGACATCATCCAAACATAATGTAGAAAAGTGATTTGAGCGAGGCCCAACAAATCCTACTTCTAAATTTACACTATCCTCAATGCACTCACTCTTATTCACCTTCTTAATTTCAGTCTCAAGAGAAAGATGACAATTGAGTGGCTGCGATTCATATGGTGGTGGTGGCATCTCCTTAACAATTTTAAAACTTTTAGTTTCCGAGTACTCAGACTTCCTCGAATTGTTAGCAACTTTGTCTTTTATAGGTTGGGAAGCCAACTCTGCATCTACCTCCTTAGTTGTCTTTGGAGGGTCTTCATTGAGCTCTGTACCACTCCTCAAAGTGATTGCAATTATTTGTTCATTGTCACTTGGCAAATCATCTTGAGGTCTGATATTATATACCTGTTGTACTTGCCCTATCTGCATCTCTATGTTCTTTATGGAAATCCTCTAACTCTCTAAAATGGCCCCATTACTCCTTATATCTGCTAACAATTGTGCTTGATCAGCTAGAAGTTGTTTCATCGTCTCTTCTAAATTGCTGGTTTGAATCGGGGCCTGGTAACTCTGAACTTGCGGCTGCAGAAATTATTGTTGCTGATTGTAGGCATTTATATAGTATTGCATTTGATCATAGCCCACAAATATTACTGAATTGGGGTTGACCACACACATATCTTCAGAATAGCCACTATTGCTACAAACCATACACCATATAGAATCGTCATTACTCGAAAACCATTTATCCCAGGCTGCCATGTCAAGAAGTGTGATAAAAAGAAAAAGAAAAAGAAACTAAACAAAAACTATTTACTACTCAATATAGAAAAACTAAAATTAAGATAGTTGCCTAATTACAAGTCCCCGGCAACGGCGCCAAAAACTTACCAGCGCCCAAGCACACACGCAAGTGTACGTGGTCTTATCAAGTAGTAAAGTGGCTTCAAGGAATCCCAAGTATCGATCTCTCCAGAACTTGCGTTCGCCGACTATCTAATTCTAGTTTAACAATTGAGATAAAGTAACCAAAAAGAGAGTTTGTAATTTTGTAAATTAAAAATAAAATTAATAATGCGTAAAATTAAAAGTCTTGGGAGAATCAATGGATTAAATCCAGGATTAAAGCATTTCGAACAATTATACTATGTTATTGAATTTTTTTCGTTAACTTGTTTATCTTGGTTGTTAATTCGTAGGGTTAATTGCATGATCATGGTTTCCCAACATCTAATCTTTTACCTAATATGGACCTTACAACTATATCGTTGAGCAGGGATGTAATAATCCAATTAAGTGAATTAAAGTTATCATCCTACATTTGAATCAAGTAAGATATCTAAGTACATCCTTGTCCTAGACGCTAAGTTTAGTTCTTTATTTTATAAAAAAATAAAAACTCAAACTTTGTTTATTCCCATGTTCTATCTCATTATTCCCTCTCTCGAGATCAAAGGGTCGACAACATATGTATTATAGGGGTGATTAATCCAAAATAATTAAAGCAAGAATAAACAAACAACCACATATGATAAGCAAAATTAATCGAAATTAATCCAAAACAATAGCACTCATGTTCTTGGCTTTAACCCCGAAAAGAGGGTTTTTAGCCTATAATATTCATAATCACGATCCAAATAATTGAATGCATGATATGAAAAATTCCAAAGCTAAATAAAAAAATTAAATACCTAATAAATAGTGCAGCAGCCTCCGTTAATTTTTTCCAAACAGTGTCCATCGTTCCCAGGTGTTCCACCAAATCAGAATTGTCACCCTAGGTTTTATCCAACGTGTCCCAATAATGCAAAGTTGTCCCCCAGGTAATAACTTTTTATTCCGGCTCTTAACTTAATCAAATTGAGCCTTGCACATTACAAACAAGTTATTCCAATCATAATTACACATTTAAATTATTTGGAATGAATTAAACACATTCGAATCCACCGAAACCAACTAGACACACCTAGCTTAAGCTAGTAAAACTAATTTTCCGGGTTGAACTCTAAATGACTTAATTAAATACAAACTTGTTTGAAAAATACTTTGGACGTTGTAAATACACAGTTGGACACTTAAATGCTTATTTATATCAATATCAACACGTTAAGCACACGAATTGCTCTCAAAACAAGGCGAAATAAGCTAGAATAATGATATAAAAGTGTATAAAATCACCTTAGATCAGTTGGGTCAATGTAGGCACTATCATGATCTCAACTCTTAGGTCTAAAATTAGTATAGATCACTAGGTTCACCAGTCTCATAAGTGAAAGTGCAAGATCTCTAACAGAGTCTCGTGGATTGATACATTGACGATCGTATCTATTTTTAAAAGTATATAGGATTTCATTAGAAAAAAACTTCGCTAATTTGTTTCCTTATAATGAGGATTGTTCAAGCCCAACATTCTAAATTTATATTCTATACTTTTCTACACAGATGGTGAGGAATGATCCTGAGTTATTGGGGATGTTAAGCCAACACCCGCTATTGGAGCCTCAGTCAGGGGATGAGGCAGGTTCCCAGCCAACCTAGAGGTAGAGGTCGGGTATGAAGAGTTGCTCTGGCTAGAGGATTTGCTAAGGCAGCCTCTCATAAGCTCGAGATTAACTATGCTAAGGATGATTATCAGATAGGGAATGCAAGACCAGCTCAGGTCCTTCAGGATTCTGTTACTACCCCGGTGTTACAAGATTTATGAATCCATCAGTTGAGTCATCTGGATGGTGTTACCTAGATTGGTGTTCCTTTGAGTGTACCAGGTATTTCTCAGACTTTAGAAGGTATTCAGCCACTAGGGCATGCTACTACTATGGTTTTTTTACTTTAGGAGTACTACTATCTTCTGTGGTGCCACTAGGCTCCCTGTTCCTCTTATTTCTTCGAGTCTAGTAATGTCTTCTAATGTTTAGAAGAGGTTTGAGACGTTCACTCACTTGGATCCTTCCAACTTTAGTGGTACCATTTGAGAGGATACCTATGAGTTTTTTCTTATTTGTCATGAGAGATTGCATAATCTCGAATACTTTGAGTACCACGACATTGCTTATACATCTTATCAATTGACTGATTTGGCCAGATGATGGTGGAGGTCTCTTGCTAGTTATAGACCTTTAGGTTCGTCTTCTATGACTTAACTCAGTTTTTTAAGGATTTTCTGAAGAGATTTATGCCCTTCAGTTTGAGGGAACAGATGAGAGATATGTTTGATCACCTTGAGAAGGGCTTCATGACTATTATAGAGTATGAGAGAAAAATTTTAATATGAGTGAGACTCAACCAAAGATAATTGTATGAGACACCATTTATTTATGGACAAATATATTTGTGGGCCCCCTCATGTCAACAAATGTACCCCTCTTCATCTCCTCATACTTCGTGTCGCTATTTTGACTTTTTTTCTTTCATTTTCTTTTTTTTCCTACACCATACTTCTTTATTTTACTTTCTCTCTAAATTTATGTATTACTTTTTATTTTTTTAAGAGTTAAACAATTTAAATTTGATCGTAAATTTAGTACATATTTTTAAAAATTTTAGGTAAAATTTATATATTCGAAAATTAAGTAAAAATTACTATAAATCACAATTATTGATCAATTCAAAATATTTAAAGATATATGAAAAAATTACTATCAAAATAAATTTATTTGAATCTTGAAATCAAAAAGTGTCGCATAAATTGAAACAGAGAAAGTATATTTCAGTCTTTCTCTGTCTCTTGTTTTTTGGTTAATTAGTATCTCTCTCTCACTTATATTTTTCCAGTTCTTTTTTTTTCGACATTTTTTCTTTTGTTTTAATCTATTTTAAAACCAATTTTATTACTCCCTCAATTTTATTTTATTTGATCTGCTAAAAATAACTTTTCTCTTTATTTATTTATTTATTTTAACAAATAAAAATTTCATGTTATTTCTTTAGTATTTATCATTAAATAACTATAAAGTATTAGCAGTTATATTTACATTTTCAAAACATAATCAATAGGATTAATTTAGTAAAATAAATTTTTGGTACAAACACAATATAATTTATGTATAAAAAAATAAACTTTGAGAATTTTATATTGGAAGTTTTCTAGCAAAAAAATTTCCCAAATTTTCTGACATTGAAAATTTTGACTATTAATATCTTATGTATTTATTTAAGTATGATAGTAGTATTAAAAATCATATTTAATTTTTACTTGTTAACAAATACAAGAAAAAAATTAATTTTTAACAAAAATAAAATAAAATAAAGGGAATAGTCAAATTGATTTTACAATAGATAAATCGAGAAAATGTGAGGAGGAGAGATAAATAAAAGGAAAATAAAGAAAAGATAAATTGGGGAGGAAACAAGTTACAACAACAACATACCAAGTGTATTCCCACCTATTATGGTCTGGGGAGAGTAGAGTGTACGCAGTCCATACTACTACCTCAGGTGAAGTAGAGATGTTGTTTCTGATAAAATCCCGGCTTAGAATCAATAACAATATAACAAACACAATACGTAAATGCATATAAACTCGTACAGTATGCAAAATAAACTAACAACGCTAGCCACATGATAATACTAAAACTATAAATCTGAAACCATAGACAACACTCAACAGCTATGAACAAGAAACTTCAAACACAAATACAGAACACTCCCCTGCTGTCACCGACAACCTCCCCCTAACACTCTACCCTAATCCGTATCCTCCACATCTTCCTATCAAGGGTCATGCCCTCCGTAAACTGTAACTGCTCCATATCATGTCTAATCACCCCCCTCAAATATTTCTTCGATCTACCTCTCTCCCGCCTAAAATCATTTATAGTTAATGTCTCACACCTCCGCACTAGCATATCAGCACCCCTCCTCATCACATGTCTGAACCAACGTAACCTCACTTCTCACATCTTGTCCTTCACCGAAGCCACTCCCACCTTTTCTCGAATAATTTCATTCCTCACCTTATTCTTCTTGGTTTGACCACACATCCACCGCAATATCCTCATCTTCACCACCTTTAACTTTTGGACGTGGGATTTCTTAACTAACCAATACTCCGCTCCATACAACATAGCCGGTCGGACTGCCACTCTGTAAAACTTACCTTTAAGCTTTGGGGGCACCTTCTTATCACATAAAACTCTTGAAGCAAGCCTCCATTTCAACCACCCTGTCCCAATACGATGTGTGACATCCTCGTCAATCTCACCATCGCCCTGAATCATAGACCCCAAATACTTGAAACTCTTCCTCTTCTGAATGGCTTGAGAATCCAGCTTCACAACCACATCAGTCTCCTGCGACACATCACTAAACTTACACTTCAAGTACTCCGTCTTGGTCCTGCTGAACCGAAAACCTTTAAACTCAAGGGTCTGTCTCCAAATCTCCAATGTATCATTAACTCTTCCCTGATTCTCGTCAATCAATACCACATCATCTGCAAATAACATGCATCAAAAGGCACCCCTCCCTGAATATGTCGCGTCAACACATTGATAAGCCATTATTTGGCGACTTTCTAGTACCTTTTAAGCCTAAATTATCATGTTTTTTTCATTGATTCCCCTTGATTTGATATTTATCTTGTACTTAATGCTCATTTGTGTAGGAAAAGTTGAAAAGGGAAGACGAGCAAGTCTTTCAAGTCAAAAGGAGGTCAAATATGAAAGTAAAGGGCCATCTGTTTTGCATCCGTTTTCCACCCGCTCTCCATCTGCTTAAGCAGATTAAGAGCAATGTGACATTTTTGTAATATTGGGCAAATGTGAAATTGGGGCTTAAATATAGGATTTTAGCTCATTTTCACCATCTTTTATTTATCTTCCATCACTACACATTCCTCCATCTTAGCTTAGATTAGGGTTTGTAATTTCTTGGAGCTTGGAGCCTAATTTTTACTAATCTTGAGCTAAGAAGACATTAGGGTGACTTTCAAGTAAAGAATTAGCTAATTTCATTGGTGATTTGTAGAGATTTAAAGTTTGATTTGCATTCTTTTTATTCTTCATGAATTTGTTTGATGAAATTCATGGTTTATTTGTGTTTATTGTCTTTATGTTTTGCTAGTTTTTCCTCTTGGGATTATGCTTGAATAGGGTGCAAGTGTATGGGTTATGATGTATTTGTGTAGATTTTAGTTTGTTGATGATGGGTTCTATTATTGCCTAATTAAATAGGTTGGGATTTGATGAGTGAAAGCTCCAAACACTCACATGGTTTTAATGGGTGAAAACTCCAAACTCTAGAAAACTTTAAGCGATCTTCGAAAGAAGGGTTTTGGGTAAACTTTAGAAACCCTCATCATACTTGAAAGAAGGATGTGGGAACCAAGGCAATAGTAGATAATTTATGGGTAAAGTTTACTAATTTTCACTATCTTAGAAATAAGGGTGAATATGAGGTTGATTATCCCTCGGGTTATATCCTAGAAATAAGGGTGCCTAATTGAGGTATTAGGTGGCTTTAATTTCACACTCGTTAGGTACTCGAAAGGGTCAATAAGTGAAAGCATTGAGGCTTTGTTGAAAAACTAGCCTCAAGGACTTTAAATCTAGCCTATCATATCATCAACAACTAGAATTGACGTTAAATCATCACATACCCATGCATATCTTACCCCTAGGATAACATAATCCCAAGATCCGCTCCTAATTATTTACACTCTAATCATTCTTAGTTTTGAATTAGGTCTTTACAACAACAACAACAACAACAACAAACCCAGTATATTCCCACATAGTGGGATCTGGGGAGGGTAGAGTGTACGCAGTCCATACCACTACCTCTAACGAGGTAGAGAGACTGTTTCCAATAGACCTCCGGTTTAAGATAAAAGACAATATAAAAGGCAGTATACAAAAACATTAAAAGCATAGAACATGATAAAATAACATAGGTACGACATCCACAAAAAAATACATTGCCAAACAAAGGACACCACAATTTTCCTACCTACTGACTACAACTCAACCCCACCCTTAGCCCTCTATCCTAATGTTTTTCCTCCATATCTTCCTATCCAGGGTCATGTCCTCAGTCAGCTGTAACTGCTTCATGTCACGTCTAATTACTTCTCTCTAGTATTTCTTCGGTCTACCCCTACCCCGCTTGAAACCTTCCAAGGCCAACCTCTCACACCTATGAACTGGAGCATCCGTGTCCTTCCTCATCACATGATCAAACCATCTCAACCTCACTTTCCGCATTTTATCCTCCACTGAAACCACTCTTACCTTCTCCCGAATAATTTCATTCCTAACCTTATCCGCCCTTGTGAATCCACACATCCAACACAACATTCTCATTTCCGTCACCTTCAACTATTGGATATGAGAATTCTTAACCGGCCAACACTCCGCTCCATACAACATGGCAGGTCGGACTACTACTCTATAGAATTTGCCTTTATGCTTAGGGTCACCTTCTTATTGCATAAAATTTCCGAAGCGAGCCTCTATTTCATCCAACCTGCCCCAATACGGTGAGAGACATCCTCATCTATCTCTCCAATTCCCTGAATCGTAGACCCAAGATACTTAAAACTATCCCTCTTGCAAACCGCCTGAGAATCCAACTTTACTACCACCTCCTCCTCATGTCTCGAGTCATTAAACTTGCATTTCAAGTACTCCGTCGTGGTCCTACTCAACCGGAAACCTTTAGACTCCAGGGTTTCTCTCCAAATCTCCAGCTTATCATTAACCCTTATCGCGATTAATCAATCAAAACTATATCATCCGCAAAAAACATACACCAAGGCACCTCGCCTTGTATATTCCTCGTCAGCACATCCATCACCAAACGAATAAAAACGGACTAAGAGTTGATCCCTGGTGCAACCCTGTCAAGACTGAAAAATGCTCAGAATCTCCTCCCACTATCCTTACGTGAGTCTTCGCCCCCGAATTAGGTCTTTAGAAGTCCAAAAATTGTTCTCATGATTGACATCCATTTCAAACCCCTAAACCATTGTGTACAATAGGTTTGAATCTAGTTAGTAGCTCTCGTTCCAAACCTACTTAATCGCTACTCATAGTATTTCCCGTGGATTCAATCCCGACTCCTAATTGAATAAATATACTAACAACGACCGCCTATCTCCACGGCCGTCCGGAGTCTTGGGTCCCACAAGACACAACATATAATAGGCGTGCCTCGCCCATAATTTTCCTAAGTATACCTGCTGTAAACTGCGGAGATGGAAGGAGCCAGTGGCGACGAAAGCGGCGCCATATTTTCTGAGCTCAAACATTACTGCATTGAACTACTGGAGCTTCACCAAAACCCTAAGAAAAACCACTCAACCCTCTCTCGCCTTCTTCAATTTCTTCGCCGCTCTTCTCCTGATGTTCTTCAGTCCTTCTTCGAGTAAGTTTTATTTAAATTGTTTTCCCATCTATCATTCGTTCGTTTTCAACTTCATTAAGTTGTGTTTTTCTCATTTCCTGTAAGCTGCTTGTTTTACTGTACATCGGGGTTAGTTTCTGCTGAATTTAGTGCTTAGGATTCGAACTTGGAACGTCAAAGTAAATTTAAACCTGCTAAACCATTGATCCAACTTCTTGTTTGTGTTTACGGGATTCAGTCTCTCTCTCTCAATATAGTCATTAAAAAGACAATTACTTACATATACAAGTGTACACACTCCCGACCCCCTAGATCCGCCCCTGTTTGCAGTGTGATATGTTTTTGCTGTATGATATGTATTTTCCTTGTTGATTGTTTATCTCTTAATACGGGCAGATATCTGGTTAATTTTTTTTCCAGCTATACGTTGTTTCCTTTGCTGCTACTGCTGGATGCTGCTGTTGATAGCAGATCATCACCCAAGGTTGATTCTAATGAAAGATTTATGAGGCCTAATGCATTGAGTGATATCGTGATGGAAGGTGCTCTTCATTGTCTTGAGGAACTTCTGAAGAAGTGTTATTTAGGGTCTGTGGATCAGGTATTTTGGACTTTCTTCTCAAGTGCAATAGCTGTATTCCGTATTTCAGTTGCCCATGGTAACAGATAGTTGGAGAAAAACTATACGACCTTTATTTTCCCCAAATTTGGCAGGGAAGTTTATTTGGGAATTTTACCAATGGTTAGGGATAGTGGTTTGATGCCCATTAAAGTCACTGGACCTAGTACTCAACTTCTGTTCTTGATTGTGTTGCTTGTTACCTTTTTTTTTTGGGGGGGGGGGGGGATTATTATTTATCAAACTTAATGTAGTTTTTTATATCCTGAAGTTTCTCGGCTTGGGCTTAAGTGTTAAGAAATAAATAAGTGATTAAGAATATAAATAAAATGCATTTTGTTGTGATTCCCAAATGGGAAAAGCCATGAAATTATCTAAGGAAAAGCAATGAAAAGAAACAGAGAAAAAAGTTTAGTTTTTCACTGAACATGAATCAAAATAACTTCTACACCCGGTACTTATAGTAAGGAGCATCATCTATTCACCTTCTAAACCTATTCTAAAATAAGGTTACATTTGCAAAGTAACAACAAAGTGTGGTCTAATATGTAATTTCTAAAACTTGGTTGACTTGACCGATATGTAAAATTTGTATAGACTAATATATAACGTAGCTCATACTAACATTCCATTCCCCTTTAAACAACCTTGTCCTCTAGATTAAGAAATAATTTGGAAACAGAGGAGTCCGATCCGCTAGTGAAAAGTCAAGAGATACTTCTACTTATTTGCTGATTTATCAATTTTCAAAAGGAAATAATTCTTGACTTTCTTAATTAACATCCAAGTCCAAACAGTCAAGTCCCTGATAATCCATTGAATGAAACTTCCCTTCATTTTGAGACAATGCAGTACTCCAATTTCCTTCCTCGTAAATCTAGAGAGGCTTTCGTTCTTCATCTCACCAAGACTTCCCAGTGTTGTATTCCTTTGCCCATGCTGCCATCCCATTTTAACACCAAAACAAACCAACATATCTGCAAGTTGTACTTTGTACCAACATCTATCAAAATGTGATGCTTCCCCCATACCATAACTGCAGCCACAAAAATATGTTGACTATGGTTCTGAAAGAATTCCAATGACTTCGCACAAGAGCTCCACAAAAGGCTTGTGAACCCTGTGAAATTCAAGGGGGGGATGAATTGAAAATTTTTGTGAGTCGACTATTGACTTCTCACAGTCGACTTGCCTGCAGATCAGTGTACTTCACAAAACAGGTTAGACTTAAGACAAACACGTAAATAAATAACTGAATTTAAAGTAAAGAACACAAAGATATCCTTGTTCGGAACACCATTGTGGTGCCTACTTCCAGTCCCCTTGGGTTTCAACGTTTCCTTAGATCTTTCAGTGTTGGCTCGAGTACAATGATGAGAAACAAGTTCCGAAGACTTATTTTGTTCTTCAGATCTTGTGACATAACTTCAGTTTGTATTACAAAGTTTACTCGATCCTACTCTTTATATAACAATTGTAAGCTACAGATTACAAAGCTTTGTGAGACTAAGATTGAGACACTTTGAGATTTCTTCTTGAAGTTGCGTAGCTTTTGTCTATCGTTGGTCTTCTTCTTTTATAGTTTTCAGCTGCTGCTCTTCTTAAGGAAACCCAAGAGATTTCTTCTCAATCAAGGATTTAAATTGATTCCTTGATTGAGGAATGTTACCGTGTGGTATGTCCATATCGGATATGTCCATACACGGCTTTCACTCACGTCCGTATCAGATACATTCATGATCTTTTCTTTCTTTTGATCTTGTAGTGATTGATGCTTTTTTCAAGTTGTTTGTGATCTTTTCTTCCTTTTTCTTTGTTGTGATTGATCTGATTTGGCGTGATTTCGGGACTGTGATTTTCCTTCCTTTTGTTTTTGTTTTGATTGATTTGCTTGGATGCCGTAGATCATGATTTGACGTCCTTCCATTCCTGTAGCCGGCTTTCTTGCTTGCTTCCATTAATTTTCTCTGATCTTTCATATCTTTGTGTGAGACATCCTTCCATCATTAACGATCTTTCAATATCCTGCAAAGATTCCTCATTAGTTTGTCATTATTCAAACATAAAATTAGGAGGCTAACAATCTCCTCCTTTTTGATAATGACAAACAGTAAACATCAGTTAACTTCCCTGTTAAGGTAGCCGGCTGGTTCCCCCTGTCTTCCTGCCTTGTTGGCTATGGTTGACTTTCTTGTTGTGGTAGTCGACTAGCTCCCCTGTCTTGTTGACTGATGTGATTATCTTCTCCCCTTTTGATATTATAAAAAAAACCAAAACAGAGCAAATACAAAACATAGCATAGAATGCAGGATATGCAAAATTACGATTAAGAGTAGCAAAAGCATCGGAATAACAGTGTAAAATGTTTTTATACAGTCCAGAGTATGCGGGTTAGATGGGCTCCCTTTAGGCTTCCAAACCTACACACTTTTAGGCTTATGCCTGCAACGGTAGGATTTGTGCCCTTTCTGTCCACAGATAAAACATACAGGTCCTCGAGAAAAGAAAGAGGTCTTGGCTGATTTAAACGATTCTGATGAGGAACTTGAGTTGTTTTTAAACGAGTTTGATCTCACAAAACTGTGGCTGGGTGATCTCTTGGTGCTATTCAATTGCATTTTTACATTGTCAAGCTCTTTGTGAAGCAAGTCGTTTTCAATTTGACATGCTTCGATTTCTATTTGACAGCTTCTTCGTTCCTCATCTAGTTTTTGTTTAAGTCGAGCTTCACAATTTTTCTCCTCTTGAGTGAGTTTATTATACTCATTTATAACTTTTTGAAGCTCGTCGGTTATCATGTCTAAATTAGATTCAAGGATATTGCAGTTATGACAGTCGTGTGGTCTTACCTCGCTAGATTCACCTTTTGTCATGAAGCACATGTTGGAGGCTTCCGTTTTTTTTTCGGTTTCGTCTTCATCATTCCAAGCGCCAAAATTTTGATTGTTCCTAGACAATCTTCTTCTTAAATCTGGACAGTTTTGTTTGAAGAGGCCGGGCCTTCCACAGTGATAACAACGATCATCGTTTCTAGTGGTCATTATTCTTGGCTCTTTGGGATCTTTGTTGTCTCAGTCTCATGATCTGCCTTACTCCATGAATTATGAGAGCCGTTCCTTCGCTATTGACATCTTCCAGAATGTCCTCTTCTTTGGTTGGTGCGGCATTGAAGGCTACTGGTTTCTTCTTTTCCTCTTTGTGGTACCTATTGATATAATTACGTTCATATGCAATGAGGTTACCTCGTAGTTCGTCATATGTCATGTTGTGAAGATCTCCGTCTTCCAGAATGGCAGCCTTGATTTCCCAAATTTTCGGGAGACTCCAGACTAGCTTCTGGACTTGCAGACTATGTGGATAGATCATCCCCAATGATTTTAGTTCGCATACTATCTTATTGAATCTGACAAACATTGTTTCAATGTTCTCGTTTTTTTTCATTTTGAATAGCTCATATTCATTGACCAGGCCAACGATCTTAGACTTTTTGACTTTCGTGGTTCCTTCATATGTTACTTCCAATTTATCCCACATTTCTTTTGCAGTCTCGCAGGTTGATATCTTGTCGTATTCTTTTCCACTAACTGCACAAAGAAGTAAACTTGTAGCACGTGCATTAGTTTGGATTACCTCTTGTTGTTCTTTGGAGACCTCAAAGCTTTCAAGGTCTTCTATGTCAGTACTGCTCGATTCTTTGTCTTTGTCATTTTTGCTTATCTTTGAGTTCTGGAATCGGCTTTGGTCCCTTCTTGATGACCACCCAGGCTTGGAAGTCATTCAATTGGACAAAGATCCTGAACCTATTCTTCCAGTAGTAGTGCTGTCTATTAAAGTATGGTGGTCTCATGGAGAAGTGACCATCTTGAAGGAGAGCATCGGGAATTTGATAGTTTGCCATTTGATCTTTGCTCACGTGCGGTTAAGCAACATAGTTGGTGAGACCTGCTCTGATACCAATTGAAATTCAAGAGGGGGTGAATTGAAAATTTCTGTGAGTCGACTATTGACTTCTCACAGTCGACTTGCCTGCAGATCAGTATAACAACAACAACATACCCGGTATACTCCCCCCACCAAGTGGGGTCTGGGGAGGGTAAGTGTACGCAGTCCATACCACTACCTCAGATGTGAGATAGAGAGGCTGTTTCCGATAGACCCCGGCTCAAAATAAAACAATCTAGACAAGGAAAGAGTCAGATGCTATAACAGCTCACAAACAATCTTCCATCATGAGATTTCAAGATTAGTTTATGCAGCTAAACCAAATCACATACACCACAAAACAATAGAAACCGAAAAACTTAAAAAGGACAACAAATGCTATCCTGGTTAGACTTAAAACAAACACGTAAATAAATAACTGAATTTAAAGTAAAGAACACAAAGATTTATCCTGGTTCGGAACACCAATGTGGTGCCTACTTCCAATCCCCCTGGGTTTCAACGTTTCCTTAAATCTTTCAGTGTTGGCTCGAGTACAATGATGAAAAACAAGTTCCAAAGATTTATTTTGCTCTTCAGATCTTGTGAAACAACTTCAGTTTATATTACAAAGTTAACTCGATCCTACACTTTATATAACAATGGTAAGCTACAGATTACAAAGCTTTGTGAGACTAAGATTGAGACACTTTGAGATTTCTTCTTGAAGTTGCGTAACTTTTGTCTATCTTTAGTCTTCTTCTTTTATAGTCTTCAGCAGCTGCTGCTCTTCTTAAGGAAACCCAAGAGATTTCTTCTCAATCAAGGATTTGAATTGATTCCTTGATTGAGGAATGTTAACGTCTGGTATGTCCATATTAGATATGTCCATACATGGATTTCACTCACGTCTGTATCAGATACGTCTATGATCTTTTCTTTCTTGTGCTCTTGTAGTGATTAACGCTTTTTTCAAGTTGTTCATGATCTTTTCTTCCCTTTGCTTCGTTGTGATTGATTTGATTTGCCGTGATTCCGGGACTGCGATTTTCCTTCCTTTTGTTCTTGTTTTGATTGATTTGCTTGGATGCCGTAGATCATGATTTGGTGTCCTTCCATTCTTGGAGCCGGCCTTCCATTAATTTTCTCTGATCCTTCGCATCTTTGTGTGAGGCATCCTTCCATCATTAGCAGGATATTTTCAATATCCTGCAAAGATTCCTCATTAGTTTGTCATTATTAAAACATAAAAATAGGAGGCTAACACCCTACATTTAAGAAGCGAGCTGGTGACACTTTCTTGACGTATTTTCTCTCAATTGTAAAGTTTCTGAGAATCTAGTAGCATATTTACTGAAGCACTATTTCTAATAGAAAAAATATTGCTCCGAGCACCCCTGTCATTTTGAATAGCGTCTCCCAATCACGCTTGAGGCATGATGGTTTCTTTTCCACTAACTGAGCATTGAGTAGGGAAATAACCTTCATATGACTATGAACTAGAAAATGCAACGTAAATGTGCCTCCTTTTCCATGATCAATATATTCAAGCTCCATGAAGATGCACTTCAAATAAAGAACCAAAGTTACTGTCCAAAGCACAAAAGAAGACATCTGTTTGGTTTCAGCCAGTATAAGTGTTTGCCATGTTCTATCCTTTCTTCCGGACTACTAGCCATAATAAAACCAAGAAATGTTATCTTGCTAGTCTTTGTCACTGTTTCTACTCTTTCTTCAGACTAAGTGGATAATTCATGGTAAGAGTCCCACATCGGAAAAGGGATGTGCAATTGGTCTCCTTATATGGACTTGGGCAATCCTCACCCTATGAGCTAGCTTTTGGCGTTGAGTTAGGCGCAAGATCCATTTCTTTACAATTCACACCAATATGCAGTTCAAAACCAAACATAGTCTAAGGAAAGAAAATGACAGGAGTAACATAATCACATTGTTAATGTATAGAAGACCCTACTATGTGGGAATACACTGGGTATGTTGTTGTTGTTGTTGTTGTTGTAATGTAGAAGACCAAATAAATGTGATGGATCATCAGAACTAGCTCATTTGTAAGCATGGGAAACCCTATGCAACCAACTTCTCTTTGCATATGGGTATGAGTAAGGTAAAAGAAGTTACCAGATTGATCCCATTGGCATAAAAATAGTGAATAAGGGGCACAACAATATCTTCGACTACTCAGTCAGGATGATAGTGTTCTTCTCCAACTTCCAAACTGCAAGTTGCCCACCAAGGTTCGGGATTACCACATGCACATCCTTTCCACTTCCAAGTTCATGTTGTACCTCTTTGCAACATTTGTATAATGTCTTTGCAACCCGTGACACGACAATTATATCTTGAAAAACAAGTACGTGTACAATATTGTGGTAGCCAAATAAGGAATGTACAATGAGAACTGTCCCTAGAAATTTGCCACGTTGCTGAATTTTGAAGATCTGTAGCTGCCACGACATACTCTACATAGATGAAGTCCCAACTGATGTTCGTCACATAAAGAGATAGCATTGCATCCTCAGCTGCTGCTCGACGAGCAACTGAAACAACACCTGATACCACCAAATCTTCCTTGATAGATCTCAACCCTTCCACTTCCTTTGCATCAAGTGTAAAGATGATGTCTGGTGCACCAGAGCCGAGATGAACATTATTCCCAATTGGGTTGAAATTTCTAGCAGCCTCAACAGCTTGAGTTTATATCCAAAGACATCACTAGTTACACAGTGAGTACGGATAGGATGTTTCTTCATCTTTTCTACACTAGCAGTACCAGCTGTTGGTTCAGAAATTACTGCAACAGCACCACCATTTAGATATCCTCTATCAACAGTGGTTAAATCCTCAGTTTGCGCAAATTCCTCCGTCCCATTAAAGTTCTGGTAATCAAGAGTAATCAAAACAGACTCCACATTTGAATTTTTTATTTCACATTTAAAAGTATGTCCAGATTTCCAACCTCTTCACAAGGTAATACCATCTCAATAGGAACCATTTTTAGCGAGAACGAGATTGGATTTACTAGTGTGAATCCAGGTGCTTGCAATTGCCCATTCTCTAGAACCTCAGCTTCCTCCTTATGAGAACTTATATCAAACACATGGTACTCCTTAATTTTTGACTTCCTTGCTATCTTCAAGTTCAAGAGGCCCGTCTTCTTCGCTTTCATCCCTTTGCATATCCGTCATGTTGATTCCATACATCTGAAGAATTTGATCAAGCATTTGATATTCGTTATCTTCTTCTATCTTCTCCTCCCCGGGTTCTCTAAATTCCTATTGTCGTAGTATTTCTTCTTCTTTCTCATCTCCTTTTACTGATTGAAGCTCATCTACTTCAGTTTTGTTCTGTTGAGGACTTATATCAAACACAACATCCATCAATATATTTCCACTTTGTAGCTCCTAAGCAGCAGCATGTATTTGAAAAATTGTGCTCAATTTCGCATTGCCACCACCTACGCAAACTCGCTGACTACATCGTGACATGATAGCTTAGTTTTAGTTGGTTGGCGACCAAGTCCATATTTTCGCTTCTTCCTCCAAGCATTCCTCTTGCCACCGGTGGCACGTTTTAGGTGCTTAAAGTCTCTTGAAATACCCATGGTTCTTTTGAGAGATGCTCAAATCCATAATGATTTGGATAGATATTATCAACACTATAATACTCAACCTCATACAGTGCTGGATTAAGATTTTGATGGTAAGCACCTTGATCAGTTGAAATCTGCTCTGCTGCTGATTGTACCCTCTTTGAGATCGGCACTGACCTGCTGAACCATGGAGAGTCCAGCAAGGTTGTTGTTTCCAGTCTTCCATATACTGTATTCCTCTATTCAATGTGTCAATAAAAGCTTGGATCTGTTGCTCCAACTGAGTCAGACCTCTGTCGGAATTCCTATTTTCCTATTTTCCTATTTTCCTGTCTATCTGCTATAACACTGATGAACAGCCTAGAATCATTGGCTTTGATACCAATTGTTGTGATTCCCAAATGGGAAAAGCCAAGAAACTTTACGAAGGAAAAGCAAGGTAAAGAAACAGAGAAATAGTTTAGTTTTTCATTCGACATGAATCAAAATAGCTTCTACACCCGGTACATATAGTAAGGAGCATCATCTATTCACCTTCTAAACCTATTCTAGAATAAGGTTACATTTCAAAGTATCAACAAAGTATGGTCTAATATGTAATTTTTAAAACTTGGTTGACTTGACCGATACGTAAAATTTGTATAGACTAATTATATTACGTTGCTCGTACTGCAATCGGAACGCATTTGTTTTGCAAGAAAAAGTATTTAAATGATAGAAACCAGGATAATATGAAAAAAAGGAGTTTAAAAAATGAATTTAAGTGGAAAAGATAATGTAAATCAATTTTTAAATTATTTTTGGTTTCTGACAAAGAACCATGCACTTTTAAGTTTCTGATTCAGGTTTTATTGACTAGTCTTTTTGTTCTAAATCTCTGATTGTCCTAGTTATAATTTTAGTAGCATATTTATTTAATAATGATTTTGTAATAATACATCACTTTTCTAGCTATATTTATTATTTAGTTCTCAAACTAATTTGTTGAGTTAGAAAGAATGTTACAAAAGAAGTTAAAAAGTTCTCTTTCAAATAGCCCATAAATAAAGGTATTTCAGAATTGGTGATAGCTTGAAGCACCTTAGACTTCTGGAACGATATTTTCTGTAATATTAGTAGGTGCTATTTGAACCACCCTTTTTCAATCCATATTAGCATCTCATATCCATGATGTAAGTAAAACTGGTGGGACAACCATGAAAGAGGTAAGAGAGTGCTATCTGCAATGTTGAAGGAATCTTTGATAGGTATGTTAGAATATGAGTAGGAATAGGAATAACATATAAAATCTTACTTGGAAAAGGATTATAATGTAGTGTCCTATTAGGAAAAGGATTGGAATGTATTGTCTATAAATAGGGCCTCAATGTAATAATGTAGTTACAACAATTCAATAATATTTTTCTCTTATATTTCTCACATGGTATCAGATCTTCCACTATCTTGGTAAAGAATCAAAGAGTTTCCGCTGCCGGCAGGCGGCTATAATCCATATATGCCGCCCGTCTGGCGAATGATTATGTTAGCAAAAGTTGGGTCACTGACTCACTGTGTATCTTTCTAGTGACTATTTTCTCATATCTTTGCGTAGCACCATGCATCTGTCCGGTGACTACTTTTTCATATCTATTTTTCTTAGCACCGTACTTCTTTTCGGTGACTATTTTCTCATATCTGATTTGCGTAGCATCGTGCTTCTTTCCGGACTACTGTCTCATATCTGAGTTGCATAGCACCATGCATCTTTCTGGTGACTCAGATTTAATTTACATAGTTCCGTACGTCTTTCCGGTGACTCCTCAGGTCTTTTTTAGTAGGATCGTGCCATCATTCCGACCCTGCCCATATAATTTCTCTTTTCCAGTAGGATCGTGCCGTCATTCCGACCTTACTCATGTAATTTCTATTTCTCAATAGGGTCGTGCCATCATTCCGACCCTACACATATTTCTCTTTTTCAGTAGAGTCGTGTCATCATTCCGACCCTACCCATATACTTTTTTCCCTCAGATTGTAGTACTTTTCAGCCATCAAATCTAATAATCCGGCGTGTGAGTGTGTTTCGGCTAAGTTTCCGGTGACTTTCATGTTCAAGATCTACTCGTCTCTTGATTTCGAGATGACCCGTATATTTTATACCAGTTTTTGGCAATTTTCCAGCGACACATCGACTTTACGACAATATTTACTACTTTTCGGATCATTTTTTCAGTTTGTTCCGTTTCAATTGAGGTCTCCTAGACGTCCAAAGCAGTCCTCATCAGTTTTCTTGCAGATATCTTCACCAAGTCCCTCACCGATTCTCATATTAGTTACATCCATAACAAACTTGGTACATATGTTTTCTATGCACCAGCTTGAGGGGGTGTGTTAGAATATGAGTAGGAATAGGAATAACATATAAAATCCTACTTGGAAAAGGATTGTAATGTAGTGTCCTATTAGGAAAAGGATTGGAATGTATTGTCTATAAATAGGGTTTCAATGTAATAATGTAGTTACAACAATTCAATAATATTTTTTTTAAAATTATTTTTGGTTTCTGACCAAGAACCATGCACTTTTAAGTTTCTGATTCAGGTTTTATTGACTAGTCTTTTTGTTCTAAATCTTTGATTGTCCTAGTTATAATTTTAGTATCATATTTATTTAATAATGATTTTGTAATAATACGTCAGTTTTCTAGCTATATTTATTATTTAGTTCTCAAACTAATTTGTTGAGTTAGAAAGAATGTTACAAAAGAAGTTAAAAAATTCTCTTTCAAATAGCCCATAAATAAAGGTATTTCAGAATTGGTGATAGCTTGAAGCACCTTAGACTTCTGGAACAATATTTTCTGTAATATTAGTAGGTGCTATTTGAACCACCCTTTTTCAATCCATATTAGCATCTCATATCCATGATGTAAGTAAAACTGTTGGGACAACCATGAAAGAGGTAAGAGAGTGCTATCTGCAATGTTGAAGGAATCTTTGATAGGTAAAGGAGGCAAATGAAAAGCTAAACATCTAATGAAGTGCATCCCTTAGTGGCTTGGTGTTGGACGAAGCACACACCTTACTGGTTTGGTGTGTGAACTGAAGTGTCGTCTTAGTAAGGCAAAGAAGCTCGCTTATGATGATCTTTCGGACTTAGTGCACTGTGCACTTCAAGTATTCCTTCCTTGTAATATTTCATAGTTTAAATAAAAATTTCATACTTACCAGCTTCAAAATAAAAAAATAAAAAATTCAATGACTAGCAAGCTAAGCTAGATTCCAACAAGCTAAAAATGCTTAAAACTAATATTCAGCTTGGTTCCTGAACAATCAAGGCCAGCTCAAGCTTGAGATTGGTTTCTATAGTTAGAATATGTCTTTTTGTGCTATATTTGCAAATATTTGGTTTTGTTGTATCTATAGCGTCAGAAGAAATGGATCTTTTGTCTGATCTGCAGCTCAGATGCCATCTTGACTGCTCCTTGATTCAAGATAGATAAGGATGTAACATATAACTGGTTCTGTTTTTTTATTACACTTTGGTGAAGACGATACCCTTCTTCTAAGCTGAAATATTAAGCGTCAACTTCCAATTTGCAGCTTGGACTGCATTACGTTGACTTATATTTAAAATAGTATATTTCTTGAAGCTATAGGGTTTGAAACGGAGACTGGGAGAGATTGGGAAGGTTGTTCCTCATTGCTTGATGTGGGTATTCTGTACAGAGGACTAGAAATACTTAAAAGGGAATTATAGCTATTTCTTTTTGGGTTTTCAAGATATCAGAGTCCATTTCTTTGCCTTTGCTTTGCAGTTGGCTTTTCGAACTCCGAACTTGTTCGGACTCCCTCCATTTATTGATGTCTTGTGTGCTCTTTTGCTTTTGTTTAGTGGAATTAGAACAAGAAATATCATATTAAGGTTTGTACAAAGCTAACTGTGGGGTCGGAATCCTAAAACCAAACCCGCATCAAGTCAAGTACAGCTCGAACTAAGGACAAATAGTTGATAAAAGATCCTTTATGGACTATATAATCCTTTTCAAATTCCCTTTTTTATATATGTGGTTGTTCCTTGTTTTCCTTGCAAAAACAACAACATACCCAGTATAATCCCACAAAGTGGTGGGCTCTGGTGAGGGTAGAGTGTATGCAGACCACACCCCTACCTCAGAGGTAGAGGCTGTTTCCAATAGATCCTCGGCCCAAGGGAAAAATAGTGCAAAGCAGTCCAGAAAAAAGGAAGTTCCCGATATTACCCTTTTCTCCTTGTTTTTTTTTGATATATATTGTCGTAGAAGGAAGGAAAGAAATTAGGAATTTTGAGCCGGAATATTCCTTTGGCATCAAATGATCCTCACCCCAAGCCATATCTTTAGCATTATCTCTACGCTTGAGAAACCTCAAGCTTATAACATTAATTGTAAATTCCTATTACCAATAGTAGATAACTTCTTTTCTTCTTTCGTCAAGTACCAGTAGCAGATGAACTAGGTGTTGAGGTTCACAATCTAATCCTGTCTTAATATTTTAACACTTGGGTTTGATACCCTATCTGTGCTGAATTCAAAAATATCCCCGGTGATGTTTCTGGGTTTCTTTCACGGGTTATTCTTATTCTCCCGCTTTAGCTGTCTCTTCTTTCTCTAATACCATTTTCCATGTCCACAGGTTACCTTTCTTACATGTGATATTACAAAAAATACATGACACAGTAATCATAATCCTTTAGAAAGAAGTCTTGCCAAGTTGGAACAGTTGACACTGAAATAGTGAAGGGACTCACACTTTCACAATTCTGAGTGAAGCTTACGTAGTGTCTGAATGAACAAGCTATCTAGCAGAACTGATAAGATCAGAAAATGTGTCTTCTTGAACTTGAGCATGCTTATCTATTTGGATGTTTTTCTAGTGAACAGCACTAATGAATATCATTTGAAATTAGAAACTTCTTCATGTTTCTCAGGCTTATGTTGTCGTTCACCCAAGCATTTAAATTAACATTTTTACAATCACCAGCCATGCACTTTTTAATGGCCTGAACAGTGAAATTGGCCCTTTTAGTTCTTTTTTTGGCCTTCCTAGAAATACAGTCCATTCACTGTTCAAATAGTTCTGGAAATTATTGTTGAGGGTCAAAAGTCTGTTCACTCTGTGTGTGTGTGTTACTATCTTATAGTTGATAAACAGAATATTCTGCTTGAAAAGTCGGTTAGTATGGTTTTCACTGGAATTAATATTTGATGTTTGATAGGGACTATTCTCAAGAATCCATGATTTGATTTTGCAGTTCATTGTATTAACAAAGAAATTGGCTCGGGGGGCATTGCTTTCTCCTATGGAGGCTTCAGAAGAGTTCCGTGAAGGAGTTATAAGGTGTTTCAAAGCCCTGTTGCTTAATATGCATTGCTGTTCCAGTGATTCCTGTCCATGCAAACAAACAAGTGGGTGGCCTTTGCTTCTGGAAACAAAAAGTTTGCACTCCCCACCTGTTTCAAAACTTAAATTCAAGGAAGAAGAGTGTTTAGTTGCATTTCTACAGTCTGAAACTGCTTCAGTTGCTGTTGGACATTGGCTGTCACTCCTGCTGAAGGTATATATTTTGTTCTCTGGTTGTCCCTCAATGGACATCCGACATATTTTACTCTCCAGTCTCCTCGACCTCGAGCCAGACATACTTCCTTACCACTCTTCATAGTATTGTTCTAGTTTTACTCTTGAGATTATTCATGGCATTCACAGGTAGCAGATGTTGAGGCAGCACGAGGGCAACAAGGCAGTGCAAGCCTTCGGATAGAAGCCTTTTCCACTCTGAGAATACTTGTTGCTAAGGTTCCTCTCTTCTCCTTTCTGAGCTTGCTTTTCCTCTTGCAGCCTCTATTGTTATTGGATGTTGGAGTTCTTGGTTATTCCTTCATAGGTTCAATGTATTTACTCCTGTGAGGCCATGCCTTTGATAAAATTTGGTTTCTTTACTCCAATTAATGCTAGAAATACATGAACATTTATGAAGTTAAGATTCATTTTTCAGCAAGGTGTCTTTTATCCATGTGATACAATGATATATCTCCAGGAGTTCTTTGTCAAAATATATATGTTTATGCCTAGATTCTCGTCAGAGGTTTGTTATTTTTAATAGTACCAGTTTGTCATTCTTGCGGTCAATCTTAGGTAGCATTGCTGTTCAGGTTCATATAAGTTACATCTTTACAATTTTATATGATGTTTGGCAGGCTGGCACTGCAGATGCTTTAGCTTTCTTTTTGCCTGGGTTTGTTAGTCAAATTGGCAAAGTTTTGCATATTTCAAGGACGTTCATTAGTGGGGCTGCTGGGAGTGCAGAAGCTTTGGACCAAGCGATTAGAAGTTTGGCTGAATTTCTTATGATAGTTCTCGAGGACAATTTAATCTTGCCTTTTCTTGGTCTGCCTCTTGATGATGTCAAGAAAGAGAAATCATCACTGTCATTTCTGGAGGCACTTCGTCAGTTGCCCTCTACTATGCATGATCAAAATTTGAGTGTGGTTGTTGACAAGGGCGCCATTGTACTTAGCTCCACAGAGGGGGAAAGTGTTAGTCCTAGAAACATGACTGGATCATTGCGAGTAATTCGTGCAAAAGACTGGATTGTTGATACCTCGTCCCATGTTGATAAGCTGTTGTGTGCAACTTATCCCCACGTAGGTTATAACAAGTTTCTCAGTTGCACGATTTAGAAGATTTTATATCGAATCAGTTTAAATTTATAATTACGTTATTTGTTTCTTCAGAAACAATGTAATTAATATTTGATATTGTGTTCCTAGCTTTGCATGCATCCAAGCAGAAAAGTAAGACGAGGACTCTTGGCGGCAATACAGGGTCTCTTATCAAAAACTAGTTGTGTGTTGAAGGGAAGCAGATTGATGCTTTTGGTGAGGTCCAAACTGGAACTTATATCCTTAACATATTTGAGTATCCAATAGTTAATGTATCAATGTGGATTTTATGATGGATACCAGCTCAAGATGGATCTTTCTTTCATGTCAAGTTTTCAGCTCTCTTTCCTTCCTTTTTTGATCTGAATCGTCTCAGGAACTACTATACTCTTTCTGTCTACTCGAAATTTCATAGAAGCATTGATTTGAATTGTATTTTAAATTATAATGGGTCAGAAGTAGGTAGAAGGATTACCTTTTGATAAGTGAAAGATACATGAGAATAGACTCAAGACTGATGGGCTTTCAAGTAGTAAATGGCAAAAGTCCCTCTTGAGAGAAGTTTCAAACAGAATATAAACATAAAGTAAGACGGTCCATTTTGGGACTGAGGGAGTTAAAAAGTTATTGTGCCTGATTTTGCAGTTTTCATCAGTTCACTTTTGCTTATTCTAAAGTTGGTGTTAGAATCTAAGATCTGTGTTTTTGGATTGCAGTTGCTCTGGCTGATTTTGGTGGATGGAATTATTAATTGTGAAATAAAGTTCCTGCTTATATGCTATCATATTTTATTTTCGTGAGAAGTAATATTCACTCATGTCATATTATGTCTTTTAGTATGGAGAAAGCTGTTGCACATCATTTCGGACTTCACATGACTTGAAAAGGGAAAATAAATTAACGACCTGGGAAGCTGGTGTTGCGGACCAGTTTTATTCGTACGTTGGTCTTATATAGTAGTTTAAATTGGCTCCTGTCATAGTGCCCTTAGAAGTGGAATTTCACAGTGCTATTCCTTGAGATGTCAAACATCCATAATCCGTTGCAATGTCGTGAAATTAACCAAACTTCCCAAGTCGTGTTGGTTTATGGATGTGCTTCTAGCTCACATCCAAATTGATTCACATAGATCGGCATTGTAAGACGTGGGAGAGAAAAAGATGTATTTTTAATTGTGAATCTCTGAGGACAAATGCTGCACAATTCGAAACTCGGTGGATAATGGGATGACCCCTTTACGCTATTCCACTTAAAATACCATGCTCTTGTTTGCAGTAGGGGTCAAACTTGTGACGTGCGCCTAACCCACCACGAACTGCGCTCGTACCACTAGACCAAAATCCTTGGGCCAAGAGTAAGAGATGTATTTATGGGATAGGTAATATTGAATTCAAGACATGTACTACACATATGACATTTGTCCATTGTAGGGCATATCAAACTTAACAACTTAATATTTTCTAACATTTTCCCTCAACTTCTAATACTAATAGTTAATAGTCTAACTCGCGTCATCAAAATTAAGGTGAGGTAAACTACTTAACTTTACTTATCTTGAAAATGCAGAAAGTAAACAATTCTAAGATTAGTGGACGTATGGAAAAATTGCTTGACTATTGCTGCTGGAACAGCTATGGGAAAACTTGCTGGAAGTCACTGGAATTTTGTCAGATATAGTGCTGGAGAAGTGGTTGAAATATTGGGCATTGGACAGGCAATATTTGGTGCTAGGGTGGTCATGGAAAAGCGGCATGGTGCCAATTGAAAAGTTAAATGGCATCCAGGTGCATTAAAGCTCGCATTAAAGCTCCTGCTATTTGCTGGGCTGGAGAAGGGACGGACCACAAGGGTCTCTATTGTACGCAGTCTTACCTTGCATTTCTGCCAAAGGTTGTTTCCACGGCTTGAACCCATGACCTCCTGGTCACATGGAAGCAACTTTACTAGTTACTACAAGGCTCCTCTTCCAACTAATCAGGGTTTTCTTGTTTTTCCAATTGAAAAATTACCAAAAATAATCGTAGTGCCACAGGAGGAATAACTGGAAAAGAGGCATGGTACCTAGGAATGATCATCAGTGGTGAACATGGTGCTGTTGGAATGGTCACTAAAATAGGAGAGATACTACTGGGATGATGTCTGGAATGATGCTAGAATAGTACATTATGAAAAGTGAAACACTTTGTTCAGGTGGGAGGCATAGGGTCGACCTTTGATATGTGGAAGTTGATCTCTACCATGATGGTAGATGCTCTGACACCATATGACAAACCTGAAAGAAGAAGATATGTATTAGTGACTTGATCAGAATTGGATACAAGTCATACTTATTCGTAGGTGTGAAACACTCATACTTTTACATTGTGGGACAATATCTAAGTTGATCAACTTAACAATACAATTCTAACATCTTAAGTTTTATCACTAAAACATGATATTCTAACAGACATGAATTGTATCAGTTTGACTGAGCCACTTGCAGTAACCTACTTTGATATACCAGTTTCTTCTTGTGCTTTCCTCATGGAACTTGATGCTCTATGTTGTTTCTAGTAATTGCTGCTAGCCTGCTACAGTCTGTCAAAATGATACATGAACCACTATCTCAAACAAAATCATTTCTTTACCTTAGTCATTGACAGCATGGGATGCTGTTATTGGCGCTTAATTTAGTTTCTGATAAATATCTGCTCGTAAATCTTTGTTCAGTAATACTAGCCAGCTTGCGATGCCATGATTCTTGGTGAATGTTACAATTATAAATATGCCAGTTGCATTTCTTTGGTTTTGTATTCTGGTGCCATGGGCCCTTATTAGTTATTAGCAGACTTGAAGCTTCTATGAAGTTAATGATTCATAGAAATATTTCTCATTTTTCAGTAACCTAAATAATTTTTTCTGAATGTATTCTTGGCTCTTGAAAAATGCAGGAAAGTCTATGTGTTTTGGCATGTGATGACTCCGAGGAGGTGTCCTCAGCTTCGCAGTTGTTCTTTGGACACCTGCTCTCATCACATGGGAAGCTTCACATAAAACATGATGTTTCAGAGATTTTTAACAGGTTTTTATAGTCCTAATATGTAGTTGGTAGCAGTTTATGCACTACAAATGATTAATGGATTGTACATCTTCCCAGGCTTGTTGAAAAGCTTCCAAAGGTGGTCCTTGGAACTGATGAATTATATGCAATTGCACATTCCCAGAAACTGCTAGCACTGATCTATATTTCAGGGCCACAACTCGTGGCAGACTACCTCCTTCAGTCTCCTGTAGGTGACAGGCCTAGTGTTTTCTTTGTTTCTATCCTTTCTAGAATCTTTGTCATGATGTTGAGCTATCAATTCTTAGCTTTTGGGATTATTGCCCTTTTCTTTTAAGGGTTCTCTTTTGCTTGGTCGGGAGGGGCTGAGTGGATTCCTGACATGGTCTACTTTCCCACTATCTGACTTGTCAGTGAACTCCCCTGAGCTGCTATGACTTACCAGTATTTAGTTGTCATGGGATCTTTTCTTTTTCTTGCATCATCCTGCATCCAGGTCAGAATACTTATGTACACAATTTAAAACAATATTCTATATACAAACACGAAGGAGTTTTGCCGTGTTTCCTACTGAGACAAAAAAACATTTATCTTCAATTTATTAGAGCAATGCCATCGAATCCACAAGCTAAAAGAAGGGCGACAAATATGGGAACTAAGCACCTATTTGGTACTTGTTGCTGGTGGGAGGGGGCAGGTATCCCGTGGAATTAGTGGAAGTGCACACATGCTGTGCCCATACACCACAATTATAAAAAATACTTATGCTACAAGGGTCATATAGCATTGTGATTCTTAGCCTTTTCAAGCTCGTCCTGTTCATCTTTCATCAGAAGTACATGTATAAATTCATACTAGTCAAGTAGTGTTACTATGATAACCTCCTAACAAAAAATACGAAGTATTGGTTGGAGAGATTCTTGAATCAGATTCCGTACGTCAAAGGGTGACACAGAGCAGGTAACCCTAAAACACAACAAAACGGGATTATGTTAGCACACGATTTTTTTGGAATTTAATTTCATTTCACGGATCTATATTGGTCAGTTAACTTATTCAACATGAAGAGGAAATGGGTTTTCTGGTTGTCTCATGGATGATCTGTTGATTAGTCAGTTCTCCTGTTCACTGACTTGTTGGTGATAAAGTGCCACAAAAGCATTTCGCGTGAAGGAAGTAGTGGCAGCCTTCAAGTCTGTTTTCATGATTTGCTTTCATTGGGTTATTCAGAGGAAAAATGAGGAAGATTTTTGTTGTTTCTTGTTATTTCTTTTGCACATGTAAGTTCATTTTTGGATCAAGCACTGCAATAGGTTCTCTCGTTTAATCTAGAGCATCAAATGGCTTGCTTTTTGCCAGGTACATCACTACAATATTGTATTTTTAGATGATAAGCAAGCACTTTTATCTCTTCTTTTCCATTTTTTGTAGTTAATTGAGAGCAGCACTTCTCGTCTTTTCCCTTGAATCTTCCATTCCATTAAAACTGCTTCTTTACTTATCTTCGAGAAAAGAAAAGAGAAATATATGTCAGTGTTAAGGTACATCACCTAGTTCTTGTCTTTATATGTGGAAAGTTCTTACTTTCATTTTTCAGTTGCTCATGCTTCCTTGCACTTCATAAGCCCTCATTCACGTTCTTTCTCACTTACTCTAAGATGTGTCTGATTGGCTATCCCCGTATCATAGAGTTTGCTGCATTTCCCAGGCTGGAGAAGGGCTGATACTGCTCGCCTTTATTTCATCATTCAGTACCGTGTTGAACCACATATTGGATTCTCCAGTGGGGCCACTGATGCCAAGTCAGATCCTATGCTGCTATCTGTGCCCTGCTTGGTGCCCCTCCCCCGCCGTGGGAGCTTGTAGATAGTGATGAAACCATTTGTCTATCTGTCTGGTGCTCAGAAGGCCTTCCTATATTTTTCCCCAATTTTTCACTTTCTCGTCCCCCTCTCATGAAAATGGTTACCTATTTCTACTATCTTCTTTAGACTGAATGAGTTTTCAGCCTTTGATTATGAGGGTTATCTAGAACCGTTTAATATCTTTGCATCTGTACAACGATGCAGGGGAGCCGTCACAGTTCTTCCACTCCTGCGCCTATTCTTCCATTTTGAGGCAGCTTTTTCATGGTTATTCTTAAAGAGAATGCTGTTTTATATCTGTAAACATCTTTTGAGACCCAGAACGTCATGATAGTCCTAACTGCTTCAATACTGTGTTCTTTGTGTACTTTATCATCTACTGTCACTGTGATGTTTACCTTTCTAACTCGCGTGCTTTATCATGTTAATGTCACTGCATCACTTTCCTTTTGAATGCTGGTGCTAATCATTTGCTCTTTTGAGTGGATGTTAAGTATAATGCCTTTCAGTGGAATGTGTAGGTGAGGATTGCTCAGTTCTTGGATGTTTTAGCCCTCTGTCTGGGTCAAAATTCAGTTTTTGCTGGTTCCCTCAAGAAGAATGTTGTCGCAAAGCGTTCCTCATCAGGGTTCGTGCATTCCATAGCAGAGATAAGAGCTGTTAGAGCTGCTGACTCTGAAAATCTGGGAAATAGAGAGAATCAAAATAGAAAAGTACATGCCACAGAAAGTATAACGGATGAGCATCAGCTGCCACGCATGCCACCTTGGTTTGTTTATGTTGGCAGCCAGAAGCTGTACCATTCTGTAGCTGGGATCCTTCGACTTGTAGGTTTATCTTTATTTGCAGGTTGTTTTTTCCTTCTTACCTTTTGCTGTATAGTTAACTTCTTTCCTGACCTAAACTTGTAACTTTTTTGGTTGTGTTGCTTTTGACTAGACTCTCGAAGTGAAGGTCCTCTTTCTGTTATCATTGACCTGCCGTTGGAGAACCTACGGAAATTGGTGTCTGAAATACGGATGAAGGAATACAGTGAAGAAAGTTGGCAATCTTGGTACAGCAGGATTACTTCAGGACAATTAGTACGGCAGGCCAGTGCAGCTGTGTGTATCCTGAATGAGTTGATATTTGGTTTGTCAGATCAAGCAATTGATGAATTTACCAGAATGTTTAGAGAATATGTAACGGCACCGCAAGAAAATAAAAAATGTCAAGAAGATGCTAGTCAATATTGGAAAATTGAGCAATCTACAACAAAGGGATCTGTATGGAAGATTTGCCAAGCCAAGGGAGAAAGGAGTCATTTAGTTGACTGCATTGGCAATATATTACATGAATACCTATCCCCTGAAATATGGAATCTGCCCGTTGAGCATACAGCTTCATTACAACAATATGATTGTGAGGATGCAAACATTAGCTCACACTTCTTTAATGACAACGTGATGTTGCACCAGGAAATTCATCTTTTCTATCTCTTGTTGTTATTGTGGTTTCATGTGCTATTTATCGCTAGTGGCTGGTATTGTGTTTTTCATATTGGTATTTGTTTTCCTATTGTCAAACAGGTTATTATTGATGGAATTGGCATCTTTTCTATGTGCATTGGGAGAGATTTTTCTTCATCAGGATTTCTTCATTCATCTCTTTATATGTTGCTTCACAATCTTATTTGCTCTCACTTCCAAATTAGAAGGGCATCTGATGCTGTGTTACACATTATTGCCGTGATGCATGACTATCCAACAGTAAGTAGCAGCCTATGTTGCTCGGACTCTTCAAAAATATTGTTGGGTACGGTTTGGATCCTCCAAAAGTAGCACATTTTTGGAGGATCCGGCACGGTGAGGCAACATTTTTGGAGAGTCCAAGCAACATAGGTAGCAGCCATGGATTTCTTACTTTGTGTTTCTTCTGAAGGTTATTGGCATTAATTGTGAATCTTCTTGCAGGTTGGACACTTGGTTATAGCAAATTCAGACTATATAGTTGATTCATTATGTAGGCAGCTGCGCTCTCTAGAGCTTAATCCGGATGTACCAAATGTTCTTGCTGCCATGCTTTCGTACATAGGAGTGGCTCACAGTATATTGCCTTTATTGGAAGAGCCAGTATGTCTCAACAATGATATTTTGGAAATTGGAATCAACAGAATAATTTTAGCCCAACTCGTTCTGTTTTGTTGTCTCGAAACCCAACTAGTTCTGAAATGAGGCATAATTGTTGGTAGTTCGTGTTGTATGCTTTATTGTGTCTGCATATATGGACATGGACGGATGCATGCTTAGTTGTTTTGGTTTAAGTTGCAATATCTTCACAATGTCATTGTGATTTGTGCAGATGCGTGCTGTTTCCATGGAGCTTGAACTTCTTGGCAGGCATCAACACCCTGACTTGACCATTCCCTTCTTGAAGGTTGTTTCTTACATTTTCTTGCTTTACTCTAATTTGATAAGCACTTGCTGATAGATATAGCAAATGATAGACATAGCAAAAGGATAACAGCCAGTTGTCTTTAGTCATAGTCAGTCTCCCATTAGGATTGACTTATCTTTAAGTGCTTTTAAGCCAGAATAGCTTTTAAGCACTTTTGTAGTGTTTGGGTAAAATAAAAGAAGTGCTTTTAAGCACTTGTTTTAAGCTAAAAATAAGCCATAAGTTAGAATTCCTAACTTATGAGATATAAGCCATAGATTTAGCAAAAGGATAACAGCCGGTTGTCTTTAGTCATATTAAAATTTATTAGTGCATTTCCTGATGTCTTGCCTGGAAAGGAATCTCACTTAGTTCATCAGTCTCTGCACCAGACCTGTTGAGATTACATTACTCTGATGCATTTGTGCCAAGATGTCGCGGGTTGTTGTGCTAGTATTAGATTTCTTGAAATTCTGATAATTGGATGTGGTGCTCTCCTCTATTCAGTTATCTCATTATAATCTTCCTCTATTCTTCAGGCAATGGCAGAAATAGTTAAGGCATCAAAGCAGGAGGCTAGTGCTTTGCTGGATCAAGCAAAATCATATTGTGAGGATGTGGAATCTAGAAAGCTGAACCTGGAGAAGAGGAAAGAAAAGCTTTTTGATGATTCAGGTTCATATAGTGATGAAAATGTTGACAAGGGGTCGTCTGAATCTGGTATGTACCCATTGACTCCTGCGACAATTGGATAATCTATATTATTATAAAAGCATGAATACAAATGTTGGTTGACCAAATATCCTTTTGTTAGAATCTTATGAATATTCTATAGCTTTTATGTAATATAGCTGTTAGAATCCTATGAATATTCTATAGCATGTAAATAGAGTAGGTAGCTTGATTTACTCCTATTATAATTAGGTATTACTTAGATATTGATTTGTATTGATTAGGTATTCATTTGTATTGATTAGGTATTCATTTGTATTGATTTCCTTTCCTTTTAGGATATGTAAACTTAACTATTTAAACCCCAATAGCTTGAGGGAATAATCAAGCTGAGTTTTCTCTTATTTCTCTTCCAAGTCACATGGTATTAGAGCCTGGTTAATGCCAACAACATGGGAAGAGATTTTTTTTTTTTTTGAAACTAGTAACTTTGTATATTTCTCACATACAGTACATTTGTACTGAAAAACCATAATTACAACATTTACTTCCAAGTCCTGCTAACTCCTAGCTAAATTGAATCTAGAACATATATAGTCATTTGAGTATACTTGATTACACCAAAAACAAAGTAACAAAAGACAATTTAGCTGAATCTTTTGCATACTATTCTCTATGCTATCAAAGCACCTAACATTCCTCTCCTTCCAAATTGTCCACCAGATACAAGCAGGGACAATCCTCCATCTATCTCTGTTTTTTGCCTGCGCACCAGCTTCCTCCCAGCTCTGGATTGCTCAGTAATCTTTCGAGGCATAGTCTAGGAGATGCCTTTGAGATTTAGGAAAATCCTCCATAGCTGTCCAGTGACTTTGCAATGAAGAAATAGATGGTTGACTGTCTCGGCATTTTCCCCACAAAAAAAACACCTAGGGCAAAGTGGTATCCCTTTTCTCATCAGATTGTCTTGGGTGAGAACTGCTTCCTTGGCTAGCAGCCAGATAAAACAAGCCACTTTATGAGGGATTTTGTTTTTCCAGCTGCCTCTCCATGGCCAGTTGTTGTTTATGTGCTGAGGTGTTTGAATCATCCACCTGTAAGCATTACTTAAACATTACTTACTTTGAATTGGCCCTTCTTGTTGCCTTTCTACCACAAGGTATCTTGACCTGCACCTAGTGCATCTAGTCCATTAAAATGTTGGATGGTATTGAAGAAATCTGCTACTATTTGGATTTCCCAATCATTTATATGCCTTCTAAAGTTGAAGCTCCATCCATGGGGTGTCCAGAACTCCGCAATAGTCTTTTGTTGTTGAGAGCTTAATGCATAAATATCTGGGAACAGATTTTCTAGTCTTCCCACTTCATGCCATATCTTTCCAAAATTTCGTTTTAGCTCTGTTTGCCACTTTTATCTTAATATTGGTTTTGAATTCACTCCACAATGCTCTGATAGACCTCCATAAACTAACTCCGTAGGGCGTAGTTATTTCCTTGGTGATCCAGTTGTCTTCCTCTTCATACTTTGCATTAATGACATTCCTCCATTGAGTCAGGTTCTCATTACTATACTTCCACAACCACTTCATTTTAAGGGTTTTGCATTGGAATTTCAAGTTCTTGATTCCCGACCCCCCTTGTCTTCTTCCGGTTATCACTGCTTCCCATTTACCAGATTATAACCCTTCCTTTCCTTGGTTCCTTGCCAGAGAAACTTCCTCCTTATCTTGTCTATTTTTTTAATAACCCCCGCTGGAGTAGGAAAAACAGACATCATATAAGTTGGGAGTGAATCAAGAACTGAGTTGATGAGAGTTAGTCTGCCTCCCCTGGATAAATATTGAGTCTTTCATCCTGCCAATTTCTTTTCACACCTTTCAATCACATTATTCCATATTTCGTTTGATTATGATTTTGCTCCCAGTGACATTCCTAGATAGATAGTGGGTAGAATATCCAATTCACTACCTAGGATTGCATTCAATGACTCCATGTTTTGTACCTCATTAAAATGATATAAAAAACTTTTCCTTCAATTAATGTGTAACCCGGAAATCCCTTCAAAAAGTACCAGGATCACCCAGGGTCTTGAGTTGATCCTCTTTAGCATCACATAGTATGAGAGTATCATCAACATATTGCGAATGAGTTATTTCCAGGTTTCTTTCTCCAATTTTGGCCACATTAAATCCTCTGAGCCACCCATTCTTGTTTGCTGTTTTGATCATGTTATTTAGACCCTCCATAGCTATTAAAAAGAGAAAGGGTGACAAAGGATCTCCTTGTCTTAAACCCCTTTGTGCACTAAAAATTCCTACTGGTGAACCATTGATAAGTATGGAAAATCTCACAGTTGAGATGCAGTATTTGATCCATCGTATCCACTTCTGACCAACCTATTCTTCTCATATAATCCAGTAAGTACTCCCAGTTAACATGGTTATATGCCTTCTCCATGTCTAGCTTGCACACTTACACAGGATTCCGGGCTTCTTCTGCTTTAATTTGGAGTCAACGACTTCATTGGCTATTAGCACTGCATCCATGATTTGTTTACCTTTGATGAAAGCCATTTGTTGTGAATCAATTAACTTGGCTATCACACCTTTCAGCCTTTCTGACAATACTTTGGCAAATAACTTGTAGACATTGCCTATCAAACTGATTGGTCTAAAATCTCTCAACTCTTTAGCTCTTTTTTTTCTTTGGAATGAGAGTTATGAAAGTGGTATTAAGGCTTCTTTCAAACATTTTTGGTTCATGGAAATTCTGAAAGGCCAGCATTATGTCTTGTTTCAGTATCTCCCAACATTTTATGAAGAAACCCATTGTGAAGCCGTCTGGCCAGGTGCCTTGTCTGTTGCACATAATTTTAGGCATCTCAAAACTTCACTTTCCTCAAAAACCCCTTGCAGCATTTCTTTTTCCCCATCTGTTAGTTTGGATCTGTTAGTCTGGGACAGTTAGGGAACATATAAGCTGGTCTCCAGCTTGTGGTTTCAGAATACAACTTTTTGTAGTACTCCACAATTTCCCATTCAATTTTTCCTGGATCTTCAGATAATTATCCTTTAATCATGAGTTGGTCAATGTTATTGTACCTTTTGTGTGCATTAACCATTTTGTGAAAAAACTTTGTGTTTCTGTCACCTTCTTCAGCCACAATGACCTTGTGTTACGACCTCTCGATATGGATCTTGTCACCGGACGATTCATTGAGAAGTCTGTGCTTAACAGATCCTTCTCCTTATTCTTATTTCGTGAGTGACCAATTTTTAATCAAGATTAGGCTCGTTAAAAGGGAGCCTACAACCTTAGGACTCATTAGAGAGAGACCCAGATCTCTTGTTACTTTTGATGTAAATTTCTGTCTTTCGTCTATTACTTCCCCTCCTTATATAGAATCCTATTACAAGATGTTTAAGGAAACTAAGAAACTACTAACATAGAAAATCTATTTAAAATAAGAATTCTAGTAAAACTAAACTACTGTCTATTTTTAATGCCCACAAAATCTGAAGGTTGCATAAATTTACAGATCCCTTATGTCGTTTCTTTCCTTCTCAGCTTGAGGGCCCCGCCTTGCATAAACTTACCCACGAATGAGTTTATAACATTACCCCCTCTCTGAGAAGAGCTTGTTCTCAAGCTCAAAGTCTGGATAGGCATCACGAAAATGTGCAGCATCCTCCCACGTAGCATCTGACAATTCAAATCCACACCAGTGTTCTAAAAGTTCCCAAGTTCCTCGATTAAGTCGAGCACGTAGAACAGAACAAGGCATAGGAACCACACGACCATCCTCTACGGGTGGCAGAGTCGGAGGAACTGTTGAAGCCACACCCTTAAAAGCCTTGAGGAGGGATACATGAAACACATTATGCAACTTACTCTCGCTAGGCAGTTGTAACTGATACGCAACTTCCCTTATTCGAAAAATTTAAATTTAAGCTATGATTGAAAAATTTAAAAAATATTATTTTCCAATTCCACAAATTCTTTTAACAACTAATTTATTAAACCCATTTTATAAAGAACATGGTACAGTGATGTTGGTTAGAAAATTATACAACAATTTAGAAATTGGACTTCATCCAAAGCCATCAGTTGAAACTTGTTGTGCTAGCATAGTACCTATAGCTAGGAGTTTATATAACTTGTATCAAGTTATGGAACAAAATATTGGGCCGATTGAACCTCCTAGTTCTAGACGTAGATATGATGATTTAGATGACGAGATGGGCGAAGAACTTGGTCTTCAATGTTGTAGGAGTAATGATTTTGATTCGTATCTTTCGCAGGACCGAGAAAATATTAGAGATGAAACTGGAAAACAACAACTTTTATCGTGGTGGAAGACCCGGATCAGACAATTTCCAAAACTTTCAAGGATGGTTCGAGATTTGTTATCAGCTCAAGCTTCTTCAGTTGCTTCGGAGCAAGCTTTCAGCGCAGGAAGATTTATAATAGGAGATCATCGGTATTCGTTAGCAAGGGATAGTTTGGAGATTTCGGTATTATTTAGAGATTGGATCAATGCCGAACGAAGAAATTTTGGGCTCCCCAAATTACCGCCCCATATTGAAGACGAAATAGATGAAATTTTTGAGGAAAATAGTGATGATGGAATGGAAGCAATGGAGGAACAAGGAAATAGACCAATTCCGGAGGATTTATCCGTCGAAGAATTAGAAAAGTTACGCCAAAAAAATTATAGACAATTTAGATATTAATAAGATTCTACAGTAGAAATCTAATTCATACAGAACCCTTCCTAGAAGGTGGCTGTGTAGATTAGATTTACATTTAATATCTTTGTAATAAATGTACAACGTACGAAATTTGAATAAATATAATGGCTATTCGCCTAATTTTGTTTTAAATTTTCTCTTTTGTTTGTTGCAATTATGAAAATAAATAAATATTACATTAAGTATTTAAGTTTATAAAGTTAGAATTTTTTTTAAAAATATATATATATATATATAACTTATATATTAATCTCATTAAGTTATAATTTAAATTAAAACTTAAAAAAAAAAAAAAAAAACTGGTACCAGCGGCGATATTTCGGTAACGTTCCGGTATCGCTCCGGTCCGTTCCGGTTCCACACCGGTAGCTAGCGGACCGGTCCGAACAAGGAAAATTTTCCGGTATTCCGGTTCCGGTAACTCCGGTTCCGGCGATATAAAATGGTAATGAGGTTCCGGTACCGTTCCGAATCCGGTCAAACCGGTCCGGCGGTTCCGGTTCCGGTCCGTTGACAGCCCTACTGCTGTCCCATAGCATTAGAATACCTCCTTTAGAGCTACTAGCTTCCAAGCACGCAAATCTAACCCATCTTCCTCCCCAAATTTGTTTCACCTTCTCAAATAAATTCCTTTCTAGTTTAGTTTCTTGCAAACAAATAATATCTGCATTCCATTCTACTATTAAACTTTTAACCAATCTCCTTTTATCCCTATTGTTCAACCCCCTAACATTCCATGGTACAAGTTTGAACTTCATTGATTACTGCTTGTCTGACTTCTCCCCTTGCTCCTATTCCCATAGTTTTTGAATTTTACATGAAAAAACACAAGACTTTTCAGCTCTTGAGAGCCTCTAAATCTTGTTTTCTGTAAAAGTAGTTCCAGAGCTTCTACTTCATGGCCCTGAAAATCTGCTCCCAACACTTTACCCAATTTGATCATATTCTGCTTCACCCATAGTGATGTTTCCCTCTCCTTGCATATTATAAATTGTTGTTAGATTTGCAGTGGTTCTACCTTCTCAATCTCCCATTTCCTCACTGTAGTAAGTGAATTTCTCTCCCCTGCCTCAATTAATTTATTTTCAGCATTGTCAGTCTCCATCTCCCCTAACTCCCTATCAATTGTTTCTGTTAATTGATTCCCAGCTTCTACTGTCACTTCTCTCGACACTTTTGTTGTCTTCCTATCCTCAGTTACCACAGGCTCTATTTCTGTGAGGTATTTCACTTCTGAAGTCTCAATAGAGATGTCTCTATCCTGTTCCAAAACACAACTATTCTTTAAGTTATTAAAGATGACTTGACTTGAGGTATCAAGCCCACCTCTTCTTGAAACTGTGAACTCTTTGTTGGGCTTCATAAGTTGGCCCATTTTTTCATTTTCATTTAAATTGGTCACATGCTCATCTTTTAAACATTGTGACAGCTTTTGAATTTACCCCTTCCTCGTATTCTGTTGCTGGTAGATCCCTAGGAAAGTGGGACTGTTGTACTTCACTACAGTAGGAGCCATCTATTATCCTCTGGATAATAGGATTAACTGGGTTCTTATTTGGCCTCATTTCTCTGATGTCTCCTCTATCCATTTCCGGTGATAATTCAAATCTGACTCTACTTTCCGACCAGATAGGAAAATAGTACTTAACACTATTTATGGATATCGCCACTTCTTTTGGTATATTCCTTCCATCGTCCGAGACCAAGATTCTACCCCATTTCATGTGGTTCTTCAGCTTTGTTTCTTCTTCTGTGGCCACCTATCCCCCACATAGGTTTCCAATTTCTTGGAAAAGTTTTTGTGACCATAGATGTAGAGGGATTCCAACAATTCTGATCCAAGTTCCAGTGGACATTGTACTATTAGGTGCACAACCTGTGTCATTGGGTTCCACCACTCCAGGCTGAAAGTTTGATTCTTCCAACTCCACTGTCCTTGTAAGGTTTGCTCAACCATGTGCTTGTTGGGGAATTCGAAGAGGAACTTGTCACCGTACATTTCATAAATGTTCACCCCAAAAGCCTTTTTCCACATCATAGTTGACCATCTTCTTATCTCTGTCAAGGATGGCTTTTCTTTGCTTCTCCTTTCCAGTTGCCCTACCAGACACCTCTTCAACAGTCCAGTATCCTTGCTATCTTTCTGAATCGTAACTTCAATATGTCCCTCCTTGTTTTTAATGTCTGCATCTCGTAGAGTTATGGATTGCCATTTACCATCACGTACGACTCTTGCATATGGGTAGTTGGCATCTGTAACTCTCGGTGGGCCTACAGCTTCCATCCTTTTAGGGCATTTAATGAAGTTCTCAATTTTAAATGCTATGTCTTGCCATCCAGCATTAGTGGCCAACTCTAGGATGACTAAGAAAGATTTGGATGCTTATAAATCTCCCATGTTCATTGTACTTTCTTGTGCAGAAATGCTCAGCCCCTCTCTCCGCATTTTCCCACCTTCTAATCATCTTCTTGTGGTCAGTGGAGGCTTCTCTTAGAATGGTACAGATCCACTCCATGATTTTGCGGTTCATGGAGGATCTCCTCATCATTTTGCGGCTTCTTTCTACCCACTCAAACCACTCTGAATTTTCAGAGTTCCATCTCGTAATATCAAAAGACTTGAATCCTGCATTGAAATAGATCCTATTTTCTCCCATTGTTGAATGAAGTTACTTGTCTAAAGAAGAGGTAAGGAACTAGCTATCACGAAAGGTGATAACCCTGGTTAAATGAGAAAAGCTTTTTCACGAATTTGAAAAGTGAAGGAGGAAATTTTAGTAAAACAGTAATCACAGGATGTAAAAACTGAGTTATTTGAAAGAAGAGAATCAATTCCGGCAAGTCTACCGGACAAGGGAAGTTCTGCAGTCCTAGAAAGTAGGAGAGAGAGTGTCATTGGTAAATGTGCCTGGGAGCATTTTTCCTTTTAGCTGATTTTTGCACTTTTTTTAGAAGTTTGAAAGAGAAATTTTCAAACTCATTTATTTCCTTGCTATTTTTTGGCTGTCAGGACAAATCTCTATTTTTGGAGGTGTTGTGATCATACCAGCACCACCACGAGACTTGAACCACCGGGCAAGCAAAACCAGTCAGCTTCGCCACCACTAGCTATCTCACGCACTGATTGGAGTTGTCTAATTCCGGTAGACAGATCTGATCTTTTCTAGATTCCACAAGACAAACGGTCCAGTTGATTTTTTTTCCAGATTCCAGTCAACTATTTGCTTCCAGCTTCCAGCAAATTGCGGAATTTCCAGATTCCGGCGACTTTCTGTTTTCCAGATTCCAGCCAGAACTGAGTTTTCCGGCGACTGTTTCTTTTTTCCATATTTCGGCAACTGTTTATTGCAGAATTTTCAGATTTGGTAACATCTACATTTTATCCCTCACTTCATCTATTTTTAGTTCTGAACGTGTGGTTTCAAGTAACCCCAACCTCTCCATCACCACAGAACCCTTGATAGGTAGTGCGAACTACTTATCTTGGTCTTCCTCGGCTCAGCTATGGTGCAAGGAACAAGGGGTTCAGGACCACTTGGTTAAACAAGCTAAGAATGTTGATAAAAAAGATAAGGATGAATGCGAGAAGATTGATGCTCAATTGTGTAGTCTATTAAGGAAATCTATTGGTTCGAAGTTGATGCCACTGCTCCGACCATTCCAAACTTGCTTCTTGGTTTGGAAAAAGACTTGTGGGCTATACGCAAAAGACATCTCTTGTTTTTATGATGTTATTTCTCGGTTGACTAATCTTAAAAAACCGGATTCGGATATGCCTACGTATCTTGGATAGGTTCAGGCGGTTATGGAAGAGTTCACGGAGTTGATGCCCGCTACTTCAAGTGTTGAAAAACAATTGGAGCAACATGCGAAGATGTTTTTAGTTGTTACACTTGTTGGACTTCCATCTGATCGTGACTCGGTGTGAGATCAAATTTTGGCTAGCCTCGTTCCTGCTATGGATGACCTATTCTCTTGATTGTTGTGACAAGCTACACCACTTATGTCTAGTCATCCGGTGATATCTACCGTCTTCTGTTCTAACATCACAAACTGAAAATCAATATGGAGTTCGCTCTAGGAAACCTCGGCCAAGGTGTGGCTATCGTAACAAATTGGGTCATACCTGTGATGTGTGTAACTCTCTCCATGATAAACCAACGAATGCTTATGTTGCTCAGATTGAAAGTAATCCAACAAATTAACTTTTCTCTTTATCTGATGTACAATACAATGGTTTTCTTTAGTATCAGGCGAGTAAGCAGACATCTCCATCAATAGCTTCCACTGCTCAGACTAGTAACCATGTTGCTTATATCTGACAGTCCATGGCCCATGGCCCATGGCCATGGACTCAGGCGCTTTTGACCACATTTATAGTAATAAATCTTTATTGACTAATATCAATTACTCTCGATCCCTTCCCGCTGTAATGTTAGCTGATGGTTCTCAGTCTAGGGCAATCAGAGTTGGTCAAGCCAATCCCTTACTTCCCTTGATTCTGAATAATGTTCTTTTTGTCCCTAGTTGTCCCTTTAGCCTTCTGTTAATCAGTCGTTTGGCTAAGTCAGTAAATTGTTTTGTCTCATTTTTTAGTGACTTCTTTGTTATATAGGACTTCAGTACAGGAAGGATGATTGGTGAAGGGTGTGAGTTTGATGGGCTTTATTACCTTAATTGCCACAAGTCCACTACAATTTGTTTGGTCTCCGACTCTCTAGATTTAATCCACAGACGATTGGGACATCCTAGTTTATCCCAACTTCATAAGATGGTATCTAACTTGTCTAAATTGTCTAAGATTGTGAGTCATGTCAATTAGTGAAGCACACCCGAGCTACTTTTCCATGCATTCCTTATAATCATTTAGTCTTTTTTTCATTTAGTTCATTCTTATATTTGGGGTCCTAGTTTTTAGTATTTTGTTACTTCCATAGATGATTACTCAAGGTGTACTAGGGTTTTCTTAATAAAAGATCGTTCTGAATTATTTTTCATTTTTAAACCTTTTGTGATGAAATACAAAATTAGTTTGGTGTTTCTATTCGCTCTTTTCCTAGTGATAATGCACGTGAATATTTATCATCTCAATTTCACTAGTTTATGTCTTCCCATGGCATTCTGAATCTATTCTTCATTAGAATTCAGAAATCTTGTTCTTATACTGCAAAACAAAATGGAAGCGGAGATAAAATTGGCATATTGTTGAGACTGCATGCAACCTTCTCATACAGGCAAATGTTCCATTGCGTTTTTTTAGATGTAGTGCTCACCTCTTGTTATTTGACTAACCGTATGCCTTCTTTTGCTGTTCAAAATTGGGTTCCACACTATGTTTTGTTTCCCAAGTCAACCCTGTTTTCTCTTCCACCGCGTATCTTTGGAAGCTTGTGCTTTGTCCATATCCTCACCTCACTCCAGCAAACGACAAATTGGCTTCTCGTGCTTTTGAATGTGTCTTTCTCAGTTATTTAAGGGTACAAAACAGATATCAATGCTTCTTACCTCACCTCTAATGATACCTTATGTCCATTGATGTTACTTTCTTTGAAGGTCAACCCTACTATACATCCTCTCATGCCGAACAATTAGGCATTTCTGAGGTTCTACCAGTTCCATCTTTTGGGGATCCTACCATTGTCTATCCTTCCACATCACCTTCTACAACTCCATCTTCCGCCGCTATTGACTTATCATCGTCGTTCAAGTCCAGATGATTCACACCTGCCATTAGAATCCTTGCCCGCTGAGGACTTGTGTAACTTGTCTACACGAAGTCCTTCCATCGCCACTCGGAAAGGTAATCGCGCTACTCTTAACCATCATTATATCTATACTTGTTTGAGCTACCACTGTTTGTCACATCGACCCATTCTGCTTTTGTTTCATCACTATCATCTGTGTCTACGGGAGAAGCTCTTTCTCATCCAGGCTAGCAATAAGCTATGATTGAGGAGATGTCTGCCTTACACTCAAATGGTAGTTCGGAACTTGTTCTTCTACCTTTAGTTAAGTGTACACTTGGTTGTCATTGGGTATATACAGTGAAGGTTGATCATGATGGACAGATTAATCGCCTAAAGGCCCGATTAATGGCCAAGGGTTATACACAAATTTTTGGTCTTGACTATGGTGCTACCTTCTCTCATGTGGCTAATATTGCTTCAGTTGGTCTCTGTTTATCCATGGTCAATGTTCTTCCATTGGCCTCTCTACCAGCTGGATATTAAAAATACCTTTCTTCATGGAGACCTCAAAGATGTGGTATTTATGGAGCGACCGCTTTCTTTTGTTGCTAAGGAGGAGTCTAGCAACATGGTGTGTGCAAACTACAACCCGCACTCTGTGGCCTGTAAAAGAGTCTCCTCGAGCTTGGTTTGGGTAGTTTAATATGGTTATTTAGTACGAAGTGAATCTGATCATTCTGTGTTTTATTATCACTCTGCTTTAGGTTTATGCATGTATTTGGTGGTGTATGTTGATGACATAGTTATCACAGGTAATAATGATGAGGGAATTACCAAATTGAAACTTCGCCTTTTCCAGCACTTTCAGACGAAGGGTTTTAGCCGATTGAAGTGCTTTTTGGTCATTGAGGTTGCTCAATTCGAATAAGGAATTGCCATTTCCCAGAGAAGACTAAGGACATGAGAAAATTGTTGGATATTCAGATGCAGAGTAGGCAGGGTCACCCTCTACAAGACGATCCACTTCTGGATAATGTGTTCTAGTTGGGGGAAATTTGGTGTCTTGGAAAAGTAAGAAACAAAATATGGTTGCTATATCCAGTACAAAAGCAGAATATCCGGCTAAGGTGGTGGCAACATGTGAACTCATATGGATCAAGCAACTACTGAAGGAGTTGAAATTTGGAGATAGTAAAGAAATGGAACTGGTGTGCGATAATGAAGCTGCACTTGACATTGCATCGAACCCGCTGTTTCACGAGAGGACCAAACACATAGAGATTGATTGTCATTTTGTCAGTGAAAAGTTATTCTTTGGAGACATCGTCACAAGGTTTGTGCGGTCATGTGATCAGCTTGCAGACATTCACCATGTCCCTAGCCGGTCCTAGAACGAGTTATTTATGTAAAACAAATTTGGTACATATAATTTGTGTGCACCAACTTGAGGGAAGTGTTAGAATCCTATGAATATTCTATAGCATATGTAAATTTTGTAGGTAGCTTGATTTGCGCCTATTATAATTAGGTATTAATTAGATATTGATTTGTATTGAATAGGGATATTTATTTCTATTGACTTCCTGTTCTTTTAGGACATGTAAACTTAGCTATTTAAACCCCAATAACTTGAGGGAATAATCAAGCTAAGTTTTCTAGTATGTCTCTTTCAATTCACAACAAAATATAGCTTGATTTACTCCTATTATAATTAGGTATTAGTTAGATATTGATTTTTATTGATTAGGTATTTATTTGTATTGATTTCCTTTCCTTTTAGGACATGTAAACTTAACTATTTAAACCCCAATAGCTTTAGGGAATAATCAAGCAGAGTTTTATCTTATTTCTCTTCCAATTCACATGGTATTAGAGCCTGGTTAAGGCCAACAACATTGGAAGAGAAATTTTCAAACTCATTTTTTTCCTAGCTATTTTTTGGCTGTCTGGACAGACCTCTATTTTTGGAGGTGTTGTGATCAAACCAACACCGCCACGAGACTCGGACCACCGGCGCGAGCAAAACCCAATCAGCTTCGCCACCACCAGCCATCTCACACACTGATTGGAGCTGTCAAATTCCGGTAGACAGATCTATTTTTTTTTATTCCAGTAAAAAACCTGTCCAGTTGATTGTTTTTCCAGATTTCTGCGACTATTTTTGTTTTCCATATTCTGGCCAGAACTAATTTTTCCAACGACTGTTTCTTTTTTCTAGATTTCGGCAAATGTTTGCTTCCTGCAAATTGCAAAATTTTTAGATCCGGTAACTTCAACATTATGTCCCTCACTTCATCTATATTTAGTTCTAAACCAATGGTTTCAAGTAACCCCAACCAATCCATCACCACTGAACTCTTGATAGGTACTGTGAACTACTTATCTTGGCCTTCCTGTGTTCAACTATGGCTCAAGGGTTCAAGAGCGCTTGGTTTAACAGGCTAAGGATGTTGATGAAAACGAGGAGGGTGAATGTGAGTAGATTAATGTTCAATTGTGCAGTCTCTTATGGGAATCTGTTGATTCGAAGTTGATGCCGTTGTTCTGACCATTCCAATCTTGCTTCTTGGTTTGAGAAAAAGCTCGTGGGCTATGCACAAATGACATCTCTCGTTTTTATAATGTTATTTCTCGGTTGACTAATCTTAAAAAACAGGATAGAGATATGTCTACCTATCTTGGACAATTTCATGCGGTTATGGAAGAGTTCACTGAGTTGATGCTCGCTACTCCAAGCGTTGAAAAACAATTGGAGCAACATGCGATAATGTTTTTAGTTGTTACATTTGTTGGACTTCCATTAATCTTGACTCGGTGTGAGATCAAATTTTGGCTAGCCCTGTTGTTCCTACTATGGATGACCTTTTTGCTCGATTGTTGCGACAAACTACACCACCTTTGTCGTCTAGTCATCCGGTAATACCTGCATAGTCTTCTGTTCTAGCATCACAAACTGAAAATCAATATGGAGTCCGCTCTGGAAAACCTCGGCCAAGGTGTGGTTATTGTAACAAATTGGGTCATACTCGTGATGTGTACTTGTAACGCCCCGATTTTCTAAACCGAAACGCTACACGGTGCTCATGACCCCGAAGGACCACAAGCTAACCCATGACTGATATCTGTACCTGTAACTGCATAATATACATATAAAATGCGGAAACATGAACAAAGAGGGCGTAAGGTTCAATCTTGAATAATAAAATAACTGAAATAAGGTGGTATCACAGTACCAAAACAAAACTGAAAATACTAAAGTCTAAATCTGAAAACTCTATAATCGTCTGAAAGCCTCTAAACTGTCTGATTAAGGAGTTGAAGGAATATGTCTCCAACTAACTCCCTAAACTGAAAATAAACTGAAATACTGGAGTAATAACTGTAACGATCATGTCCTCGAAAAATGAGGGCTCACTGCTTACTGAACTGCTACCGCTGATCTGGAATCTACACCTCAGAACCTATGGTGTAACATATAAAGAAAGCACCATAGCGCAAATGCGTCAGTACAACTAAAGTACCGAGTATACGTGGGGGTAGGCTAAATGCAAAGGGTTTTATATGCATGAACAATGTCGACTGATACGAACGTGAGAATACATACATATATACGTAACTGCAACTAAACTCGTGGTGATACTGACTACTGAGTCTGAATACTGACAACATGTGCTTACTGATGCTGAGATACTGAATGACTGAGTTTACTGATATTGATATGTAATTCACTAATAAGTGAGGAACTGATACTGTATTACTGAATACTGGGAGACTGATACTATATTACTGATAAAGGAATGATTGTTTCTGATAGTTCTAATTATGAAGAACTGATTTGATTGACCGTATATAACAGTCCTGAAACTGAGCTCGTGATAACATGACTACTGAGTATGAATACTGATGGCATGTATTTACTGATAACATATCATGAATGATAATTGAATTCTGATAACTAATATATCTGATAACATGAGTTCTGATAATTGATAGCATGAATGACTGTATCTAACAGTCCTAATTCTGGGAAAACTATCTGAGTTCCAAACTGTATCTGAACATCTAAGTCTGAGATCAGTCTTAGCTAACGAGTGATCTCTGAAACTGATAATGAGAATACTCGACTGAATCTGAGATTGAGATCAAGCCTGTCTGCCGGGTGACCCCTAGATCTAATAATAAGCATTTGAATAGGGGACCAAGCCTATCTGACGGGATGGTCCAGGAATCAATGGAACTATTTGAGTTCCTTACTGAGATCGATGACTGTATCTGACAGTCCTGATTCCTGATTTCTACTCTGAAGATTGATACTGAAACTGTAACTGTGACTGTGGGAGGTAGTAACCTAACCGACATGCCCCGATACTGTACTGGTGGGGTCCAATCTTTACCTTGATTGGAAGGGTGTCAATACCGTGTCACGGGTAGAGACCTCTACTATGGTTAAGCCTCTCTGACGGGTGACCCTGAACAGGAAATCAAGCCTAAGGCTAATAATAGTCAAGCATAGCCTTAATCTGACGGGTGACTCCTGTCCTGCGCTGGCTACGCAGTTCTGGAGTACAGGGATTGTTGCTAACGGCTCTGCCTTTATAACGGGAAAACCGCCATCCCTGCACTCGCTCGGTGCTAGTCCCTACTCCCAACTGAAAGACTCTGAAAAGATTAACTGCGCTGAACTGACTAACTGAACTGAACTGATTTATAAACTGATTAACTGAGCTGATAATATTTTCTTAGCTGAACTAAGCCGAATTCACTGAGTTCCGTTGACTGACGGAAAAGCTACTTGAGATCTGAGGTCTGACTGAGAGTACTGAAACTACTGGGACTACTGAACTATTGAGATTTCTGAGTTTTTCTGAGTCACGTGACTAACTGAAATCTATGGAGCATAGCTTGACTGAGGATGTCTTGAAACATAACACTAGCTCTAGGCACACAACTATAGTTTTCGGGTACACGTACCCCCAGGACTCGATGGAAGGAAACTGACACACATGACTGACTTGATCATAAGAGTAGAGTCCACAATTCACAATATCATAAGTAAGGATTTCATAATAAGAATGATTCTCAACAAACTATCACATGATCGGGAATGCACACAACATGTATATACTTGCATGGCTTCAATAACGTGGTCATTCCATATCACAACAATATCATGAGCATCTCATACAACATCTTCAATTCAAGACAATAGCATGGGGATCACGTTGAACATAAACTTAGAACATGGAATAGTCATTTAGGACTTATTATGTCATAAAAGCATGATTTCTATTCCCTTAGGTATTTTCACTAACACCTTACATGCACATCTTAGGCATAGGTGGATTCATCAAGATTACAAATATTCAACCACCAATTTCACATATTTATACATTAAATACCACCATATCCTCACACAAAACATACAAAGATCCCATCTTAGGCATCATCAAACTCCAACCACATGAACATCAACCACCAACAACATAAACATCATAATACATAATTTAGAAGATGGTTCTTGAGCTTCATGGACGAAAGGAGTCCATGAATCAACTCACGCATACCTTAGAAGGAAGATTCTTGATGATTGATGGAGGAATTTCCTTGAAATCGGATCTTCAAGCTTAATTATGCAACCCTAGTTGTTTTTCTCTTTTAGTGCTCTTGGATGATGAGCTTTGAGATGTTAATAGGGTTGTAATATGTTTAGAAGCTATATATTTCGTAGGGTTAAGTTTAGGGACGTGTAAGGAGTGTTAAAAGACTTAATTACCCTCAAAATAACTCAAAACGGAGTGTTTTTGGCACTTGGAACTGACTTAGGCGGCGCCCAAGTAATTGCACAAGTCAGGTTGGGCGGTGCCTAACCAATCGCCTAAGTTTGGTTGGGCGGCGCCTAATCGCCTATCCTTACTGTCTCTCACGAAAATGGGAATAACTTTTCGCTCGGGTATTGGATTAAGGTAAAATTGGTATCGTTGGAAAGCTAATTCGATTCTCTATAATTTGTTGGGTCTAAATCATCCAAAATACCACATTAACATCGAGTTATACTTGTTCAAATATGACCCTTACAAAATCGAACACTAAAACTTGATAGATTCAAAAACTCTTAGCTTGTGTTACCTTAAGTGACTCATATGAACATGCTTAATGCATCATAAGCTATCCTATCGCTAGGATATTCATTGTAAGTCATGCACTAAAATGCTACTCACAGGATAGGAGGTTTCATACGTAGGAAAACTTATTCACTTCCTAGCTTAGAAACATGCGGGGTATTACAGTACTACTCTCTTCATGGTAAACCAAAGAATGCTCATGTTGCTCAGACTGATGGTAATCGAACAAATCAACTTTTCTTTTTATTTGAAGTAGAATACAATGACTTTCTTTAGTATCAGGCGAGTAAGCAGACATCTCCATCAATATCTTTCACTGCTTAGACGGGTACTCCTGTTGCTTGTATCTCACGGTCCACACGCTTGGCCCTTGGATCATGGACTCGGGCGCTTCTGACCACATTTCTGGTAACAAATATTTATTGACTAATATCATTTACTCTTGGTCCCTTCCCACTGTAACGTTAGCTAATGGTTCTCATACTAGGGCAATCAGAGTTGGTCTGGTCAAGCCAATCCCTTACTTCCCTTGACTTTAAATAATGTTCTTTTTGTCCCTAGTTGTCCCTTTTGCCTTCTCTCAATCAGTTGTTTGGCTAAGTCCTTAAATTGTTTCGTCTCATTTTTTAGTGACTTCTTTGTCATACAGAACCTCAATACGGGAAGGATGATTGGTGAAGGGCATGGGTTTGATTGGCTTTATTACCTCAATTGCCACAAGTCCACTACAATTTGTTCGATCTCCAATTCTCCAGATTTAATCCATAGACGATTGGTACACTCTAGTTTATCTAAACTTCATAAGATAGTACCTAGCTTGTTCAGATTGTCGAAGTTAAGATTGTGAGTCGTGTCAACTGGGGTAGCACACCCGAACTACTTTTCCACGCAGTCCTAATTATCACAGTCTTTTTTTCATTAGTCATTATTATATTTGAGGTCCTAGTGAGGTTTAGTTCTATGTTGGGTTGTAAGTATTTTGTTAATTTCGTTGATGATTGCTGAAGGTGTACTTGGATTTTCTTAATGAATGATCGTTCTAAATTATTTTTCATATTTCAAACTTTTTGTGCAGAAATACAAAATCAGTTTGGTGTTTCGATTTGCACTTTTTGTAGTGATAATGCATGTTAATATTTATCCCCTCAATTCACTAGTTTGTCTTCCGATGACATTTTTCATCAGACATCTTGTCCTGAACAACAAAGTGGGGTAGTAGAGAGAAAAAATAAGTATATTGGTGAAACTTCACGCACCCTTCTTATACAAACAAATGTTCCATTGCATTTTTTGGGAGATGCAGTGCTCACCTCTTGTTATCCAATTAACTGTATGCCTTTCTCTGCTATTCAAAATCAGGTTCCACACTCTATTTTGTTTCCCAAGTCATCGTGGTTTTCTCTTCCACTACGTGTCTCATGCTTTGTCCCTATCTTCACTCCAGGAAACGAGAAATTGGCTCCTCGCGCTTTTAAATGTCTCTTTCTCGGTTATTCAAGGGTACAAAAGGGATATCGATGCTTCTCACCTCACCTCAGCGATACCTTATGTCCGCTGATGTTACTTTCTTTGAAGGTCATCCTTATTTTTCATCCTCTCCTACTGAACAGTTAGACATTTTCTAGATTCTACCAGTTCCATCTTTTGGGGATCCCACCATAGTCTGTCCTTCAATATCACGTTCTATAGCTCCATCTTCCACTGCTGCACCTCCACCGCTATTGACTTATCATCATTATCCACGTCCAGATGATTCACGCCCGCCGCCAGAATCCTTGCCTGCTGAGGATTTGTCTACACAGTCCTTTTATCACCACTCGAAAAGGTAATCACCTACTCTTAACCCTCATCCTATCTATACTTTTTGAGCTATCATCGTTTGTCACCGACCCATTCTGCCTTTGTTTCATCGCTATCATCTGTGGCTATTCCTAAGACTACAGAAGAAACTCTTTCTCATCCAGACTTTCTCATCCAGATTGGCAATAAGCTATAATTGAGATGTATTGAGATGTCTGCCTTAGGTATAGACAGTGAAGCCCTGATGGACAGATTGGTCGCCTAAAGGCTTGATTAGTGGCCAAGGGTTATACACAGATTTTTGGTCTAGACTATGGTGATACCTTCTCTGTTTATCCATGACTGTTGTTCTCCATTGGTCTCTCCATCAATTGGATATTAAAAATGCCTTTCTTCATGGAGACCTCAAAGATGAGGTGTATATGGAACAACCACCTACCTGGCTTTGTTGCTTTGGGGGAGTCTAGCAACATGGTGTGCAGACTACGACGAGCACTCTATGGCCTGAAAAGTCTCCTCGAGCATGGTTTGGGAAGTTTAGCATGATAATTCAGGAGTTTGGCATGGTACGAAGTAAAACTAATCATTTTGTGTTCTATTATCACTCCTATCCAGGTTTGTGCATATCTGTGATGATGCATATGTTATCAATCATATAATCTGTTTGAATTTTTTTTGGTTTTTGTAGTCTTCTAAGGAGCTAAAAGAATATTTTCTTTTTTCAGAAGACATTTTTTCCCCTTGAAATTAAAGTGTGTGGTTAAAAGAATTTTTTTTCAAACATTTTAGTTTTTAAGGGAAATAACATTTGTTCCACACCTTAAAGTATTTTAACAATGTCTAATTATGTTAAATTTAGATACTAGTAATTGTGCCACATGCAAAAGTATAGTTTATTATTTTAACATAAGTATTATAACAATCAACGAGTGATATGAGTACTACACACGTACACAGAAACTAGTATAAATATCTATCTATCTCTATATATATAGAGAGAGAAGTAAAACATACCCAATGTAACGACAACAAGTGGGTCTGGGGAGGTAGGATGTATACATAACTTAACCCTACCTATGTGGGATAGAGAGGCTATTCGTGGTAGACCTCTGCTTAATGGAAGTTAAATAACGCAGGATTGAAAGGAAACTAACAACAATTAAATTACAAGACGAATAGAGCAAACGAAGCAACATGTTGAACATAAAGAACAAATACGAAGAAGATGGAAAGAGGAGACTACCCCGTGCCTCTCCCAAATAGAAGCACTACAACGCTCAATTATCTACTACCCTTCTATCCTATTCGTCGACCTCCATACCTTCCTAAGACCCTTTACCCCCACCCTCTTTTTTTTTGCCTACCTCTACCTCTCCTAAAATTTGTTGTAGCCATTCTCTCACACCTCCTTACTGGTGCATCTGTGCTCCTCTTCACATGCTTAAACAATCTTAGCCTTGGTTTCCTCATCTTGTCTGCCACGGAGGCCACTCCCACCTTGTCCTATATAACTTTGTTTCTAATCATATCGCTCCTAGTTGTCCACACGTCTATACGATCATCCTTATCTCCATTACTTTCATCTTCTAAATGTGTACATTCTTAACTGGCCAACATTGCCCCTGTGAAAAATATGAGAGAAAATATTATTGAATTGTTGTATCTAAATTATTACATTGAGGCCCTATTTATAGACACTACATTCCAATCCTATTCCTAATAGGACACTACATTACAATCCCTTTCTAAGTAGAATTCAATATGCTATTCCTATTCATATTCTAACACTCCCCTTCAAGCTGGTGCATACAAGTCATATGTACCAAGCTTGTTACAAATGTAATTAATACGAGGACTGGTGAGGGACTTGGTGAAGATATCTGCAAGTTGATCACTCAACTTCACAAATTTTGTAACAATATCTCCTGAGAGTATCTTTTCTCTGACAAAGTGACGATCAATCTCTATGTGCTTGGTCCTCTCATGGAACACTGGATTAGATGCAATATGAAGGGATGCCTGATTATCACATACATGTTCCATCTTACCAGTTTCTCCAAATTTTAATTCTCTCAGCAATTGTTTGATCCAAACCAGCTCGCAAGTTGCTGCAGCCATTGCTCGATATTCTGCTTCGGCACTAGATCGAGCAACCACACTCTGTTTCTTACTCTTCCAAGACACCAAACTACCTCCTACTAAAACACAATATTCAGATGTAGAATGTCTATTAGAGGGTGATCCTGCCCAATCGGCATCTGTATATCCAATGATATGGTCAGGGCCTCGATCCTCGAAGAGTAGTCCTTTCTTTACCTGGAGATGACTTTATATATCGCAAAAGCCGAACAACTGCATCCCAATGACTATCACAAGGGTAGTCATAAACTGACTTACAACACTCACAGGAAAAGAGATGTCAGGTCTAGTCACCGTGTGTGAGATAATTCAACTTTCCAACCAACCGTCTATACCTTTCAGGATCATTGAGTGACTCCCCCTGTCTTGGCAGAAGTTTAGCATTTGGATCCATAGGAGTGTCAATGGGTCGACATCCCATCATTCCTGTTTCCTCAAGAATGTCTAAAGCATACTTGCGTTGAGAAATAACAATACCTGTGCTGGACTGAGCAACATACCTAGAAAGTATTTCAATCTGCCAAGGTCTTTAGTCTGGAAATGCTGAAAGAGATGTTGCTTCAAGTTAGTGATACCATCTTGATCATTGCCGGTGCTAACAATATTGTCAACATAAACCACCAAATAAATACACAGATTTGGTTCAGAATGGCGATAAAACACTGAATGATCAGCTCCACTACGAATCATGCCAAACTCCTGAATAACTGTGCTAAACTTTTCGAACCAGGCTCGAGGAGATTGTTTCAAACCATAGAGTGACTCGCGCAATCGACATACAAGGCTACTAGACTCCCCTTGAGCAACAAAACCAGGTGGTTGCTCCATATAAACTTCTTCCTCAAGATCACCATGCTGAAAAACATTCTTAATGTCCAACTGATAAAGAGGCCAATGATGAATGACAACCATAGAGAGAAAAAGACGGACAAATGCTATTTTAGCCACGAGAGAGGAAGTGTCACTATAATTAAGCCCAAATATCTGTATATATCCTTTGGCAACAAGGCAAGCCTTCAACTGATCAACCTGACCATCTGGACCAACTTTGATTGTATAAATCCAACGACAACCAACAGTAGATTTACCTGCAGGAGGGGAAACAAGCTCCCAAGTAGCACTCGTATGTAAAGCAGACATCTCATCAATCATAGCCTGTTTCCATCCTGAATGAGAAAACCTGTAGTCTTAGGAATGGAAATAAAGGACAAAGATGATACAAAAGCATAATGGGGTGATGACAAACGATGATAACTCAAGAAAGTATAATGTGGGTTAGCATTATGAGTGGATCTTATACCTTTTTGAAGTGCAATTGATTGACTAGGAAGAGACAGGTCCGCAGTAGGGGAAGCGTCAGGCGTAGGACATGAATCATCTGGGACTGATACTGGACGTGGGCAGCGGTGATAAGTCAAAAGTGGTGGCACTGTAGCTGGAGATGGAGAAGTAACCATAGATTCCTCAAAGATTGGTGTGGGTAATACTGGAGGTATGGGTAAAACCTCAGAGATATTAAAATGATCAGAAGATGTATAGAAAGGTTGAGATTCAAAGAATGTGACATCAGTGGACATAAGGTAGCGACCCAGATCAGGTGAATAGCATCGATACCCTTTTTGAAATCGAGAGTAACCAAGGAAGACACATTCGAGAGCACGAGGGGCTAATTTATCTTTTCCTGGGGCTAAGTTATGAACAAAACATGTGCTCCCGAAAAAACGAGGGGGGATACAGTAGAGATGTGACTGAGGAAATAGTATGGAATGGGAAACCTTATTCTGGATCGAAGATGATGGCATTCTGTTAATGAGATAGCAAGATGCGAGGACCGCATCGCCTAAAAAACGCAGTGGAACATGGGATTCAAGGAGAAGAGTGCGAGCAGTCTCAATGAGATACCTATTTTTCCTTTCTTCTATACCGTTCGGTTGAGGGGTGTATGGACATGATGTTTGGTGAATGATTCCTTGATGAGTCATGAACTCCTGAAACTGGGAGGATAAGTATTTTTAAGGTATTATCACTACGAATATCACGAATAGAAACACCAAATTGATTTTGTATTTCAGCACAAAAATTTTTGAATATAGAGAATTACTCGGAACGATCTTTCATTAAGTAAACCCAAGTACATCTTGAAAAATAATCGATGAAAGTAACAAAGTAATGAAATCGTAAGGGTGAACTGACTCTACTAGGACCCTAAATATCGGAATGAACTAATGAGAAAATAGACTCTAAGCGACTCTCAATACTACGTGAAAAAGTAGCACAGGTGTGTTTCCTAAGTTGACACGACTCACAATCTAATGTGGATGGACTAGACAAACTAGGCACCATCTTTTGTAGCTTGGATAGACTAGGATGTCCCAAACGTTTGTGAATAAGGTCGGGAGGATCTGTAGTGTAGCATGCTGTGAAGGAATTTGAAGAGGTAAGATGGTAAGGCCCTGTGATTCATGTACTATGCCAATTGTCTGTCCCGTTTTGCGGTCCTGCATTAGAAAAGAATCATAAAAAAAAGTTATACTACGATTAAGGGCACGTGTCAAACGACTAACAGATGCAACATTAAAAGGACAACCAGGGACATAAAGAACAGAGTCTAGAGTGACAGAAGATAAGGGTTTGGCTTGTCCAACTCCTTTTTGCTCTGTTCGAATTCCATTAGCTAAAGTAATAACAGGAAGAGATTGTGAATAAACAATATCAGACAGAAGTGATTTGTCACCAGAAATATGGTCATAAGCACCTGAGTTCACAATCCATGATCCAAAGGTAGGAGATTTTGCAGTTGAGGCTATTGGTAGAAATATATGCTTACTTGCTTGATACTGAAGATACTCATTATATTCCTTGTCAGATAAATATACACGTTGATCACCTGTGGTGTTAGACTGAGCAATATGAACATTTTTGGATGGTCGACCATGCAAAGAATAGCATATTCCACGAGCATGTCCAAACCTTTTACAATACATCTAGGTCGAGATCTTCCAAATCGACCTTCCCTTCGTTGATTCTTCGTAAGCTCTGACATCTGAGTTTCTGATCTCCTCATTAAGATTCAGATTTAATCATGAAAAAGAAATACTGTTGGAATTTGGCCCGAAAAAAAAAGGAAAGTCCCCGGATATATAAGATCTGATGTTCGAAAGTTGCTCGGAATCAGAAAAAAATCATATGAGCAGCCTTGGAATGAATAAGCGAGGCTACTAAAAAAAGAAACTGTCGGAAAAGTCGCCGGAATTTAGGTTCCGGTGATCGGAATCTTGAAAGAATTGTGGGAATCAAGAAAAAACTATTGGTACAGCCTTGTAATGAAGTGGCGACCTAGCTGAAAAAAAACTTGGCCGGAATAAACCGCACGCGCCGGCGCGTGAAGTGCGTGAGGCGCAGATCTGAAAGTTCCGACAGCGCGTGGATCTTCGGAGATAAGATTCGAGCATTGGGGTTTGCTCACCTGGGTGCTTCTCACCTCGTGGTGGTGTTGGTTTTCGCACACAACACTTAAAAAATAGATGAGGGCTCAAATTGGACTTAACAGTCGCCGGAAATTGAAATACCGGGCTGTCTTATTGAGTTTTCTTTCCAGAAATTTTCTCACAAAACCTGTTTTGATACCATGTGAAAAATATGAGAGAATATTATTGAATTGTTGTATCTAAATTATTACATTGAGACCCCATTTATAGACACTACATTCCAATCCTATTCCTAATAGGACACTACATTACAATCCCTTTCTAAGTAGAATTCAATATGCTATTCCTATTCATATTCTAAAAGCCCCATTCAGCAAAGCAGGTCTAACCACCACTCTATAGAACTTACCTTTTAAGCCTAGATGCCACATTTAATTCACATAGTACGTAAGCCTTCATTTCACCCACCCCGCTCTAATATGATATGCTACATCATCATCAATCTGCCCCTTTATTTGGATTACAGACCAAGATAGTTGAAGCTTCCTATCTTGGGTATGCCTTGTGAATCATTCTTCACTCTCGCGACCACTTCATGTGTTACGTCACTGAACTTGCATTCCAGGTACTCTGTTGTAGTCGTGCTTAACCTGAAACCTTTAGATTCTTGGTCTGTCTCCAAACTTCCAGCCTATAGTTAACTCCATCGCGCATCTCATCAATTAATTTTGTCATCTTCGAATAAAACTTCTCCTTGAATATGTCGCGTCAATTCGTATATCACTAAGGCCAGTAGAAATGGGCTAAAGGTTAGTCTCTGGTGCAACCCACTCATGAAAAGTGTTTGAATCACCTCCCATTGTTCTTATTCGGGTCTTGGTTCCATTGTACATGTCCTTAAAGGCCCTAATATAAGCCACAAGACACCTCTAGATTCTAAGCACTTTCATAGAACCTCACTAGGGACTTTATTGTATTCTAAATACCTTAAGAGATTATTGCAATACTCCTTACAAGATGAATGACTTTTATACTTGAGTGCCCGAGATTTTTGCAATACTCCTTACAAGATGAATGACCTCTGTACTTGATTGCCTCGTGTGAAGTTGAATTGACTCTTAGAGATAGACACCCCTCCTCATCCTCATCTTGACCAGTGTCTCCCAAATTCTTGTAGTGTAGCTTAGTAGCTTGATAGCCCTATAGTTGTTGAATTTTGAATATCGCCTTTGTTCTTGTACAATGAAAACATTGTACTCCATCTCCACTCCTCCCAAATCACTTTTCTTCCCTCTATCGCTTCAGGTCTTCGAAGCGTAGCAACCTCGCATTGCATAAGCTCTGAAGCGCTAGGATTGAAGGATTTGTGTCTTATGTCATAGGTTCAAATCCAATGCTAGGGGGTGGACGTTCGATATTCGGTAATAGGTAATTGAATAGATACCAAATACCGAACTTCTAAAATTCGGTTTGGTACGGTAATTCAGTAATTATGTATTGAAAAAAGAATACCGAGCATGTGATGATTTCTTAAAAAGAATTGGTCGTGTTCTATTCTACATACAATCACATTAAAAACTAACAAAATAACACTTGCTTCAACGCCCATTAAAAATGATATTTGCTAGGGCTGTTCAAAATCGAACCGCAATCGATAACTCAACTGCTAAGTAGGTTTATTGGTGTTGGGTTATAAGATTAATGGTCGGGGAATGGTTTGAAAATTTATAGTTAATGGCTTAGTAGTGCGGGGTACAGTTTACCCATTTTCCTGATTGGTTTAGCCGGTAACCCATTAAGAATTGTTAATTTTTTTAAATATCCGGTTTTATATACAAGTAAGAAGGCTAAACTCTGGAGCATCATAATGTTAAAATTAAGCATAAGGCTAATGAGGTATATCTTCATTTCTTGTGCATCAATGTGATCATTTGGTTTTGTAATTGTTTATGGGTATAAATAGATCACTGTTAAACAGGCTTGCCCCCCCAAAGTTCACGTGGATTGATTGGGGAAATATAACATTGTGAATAAATGTAAAATTCTTGGAGGATCGGTGTGACAAAAAAAGATACTAATTTTGCTTTACCTATATCTTTTTGATTATCTGATAAAAAGTAAATATCATTTGCTGCTTGTATGACAAATATAATTAGGACAATACAACATAAGACAGTAACTTTCTTTTTGTGGCTGCAGTGCTAAATATTTACTGCAATCTCTATATAGTATAGTGTCTTCCCGTGTAAGAGGGTGTTCTTTATTAGCTCTGACAGGATTTTATCCTTTCCATTCCAATTATCAATCTGGCCACTTAACTTTCCAGTTCACTGGATGTCTAGTTGTGCTTGTCTGGTCAGAACAGCTCTCTTTGTGGTTCAGTAAAACATGCAGATAAGGCTCTTCTATGACAACAAGGGGAACTTTGACAAACAGATTATACTAAAAGTATTCTGCTCTCACAGAATTATACTGAAATTGGAGATAGTAATGTTTTTTTTTATCCGTTGCATCTTGAAGTAGATTTTAGGATGAAGCTTATTGTGGAGAGCTTAAACAGCTGCATTTTATCTGAATAAAATTTTGAGATTACTAACTGTAAGCAATGATGGAAACATAATAATATTTGAAATTTCTGTTAGACTCGATGATGCCGACCTGAATTATGGTGATATCTTATTCTTGAGTATCAAAGTTTCTTTTGGTGTTGAGTCATATTTTGAAGAACACTCCGTATATAATATTCATTATTCGGGGTCATTTGCCGTATTTACCCAAATGACTGGCTTGGGCATCTGATGTTGGTACTCTTCTTTTAATAGGGATGCGGATCACTGATGATGTTCATATGCAAATAGAGTGGGAGACTATGCTGTTCAAAATGAATGACTTTAGAAGGTTTAGACAAACAGTTGGATCTATTGCAGGTTCATGTTTAACAGCTGCAACTCCATTACTTGCTTCAGCGAATCAAGCAGCATCCTTGGTAGCACTTGATGTAGTTGACGTATGGTTTTGATCTTTACTCTCTGTGTTGCAATTAAGCAACTTCACAATGACAAGGTTCTATTACTAGATTAGTTCTTAAATGCTGAACCTTCTATCATAATACAAAAACATATTATCCATTTCTTCCAGATATATTCAGTTGCATCTGCAGTTAGGGCTGCATGGGCCTTTGGAAATCCCAAACTTCTTCACACGCCTATTCATGATAAGATAACTTTACTGTCCAGTATCTCTTACACCACTTTATTTTTCTCCTACTGTCAGCATTTAAGAACTCATCTTAGTCGGTCAGTCATGTTTTTATACATAATTTATTGACTCTTCTGACAGAAGGTCTAAGTTGAGGATTCAATACACTCTTGTCTCATTTTGCTATAGTTTCCTCATTTGTCAACCCTAATATTTTATTGAATGCTGCATATATCGTATTTATTTGAAGGAGCAACTGCCCTTTTCTTTTCTTACTAGAGAAACATCTTATGATTCTACTTTCCAAATGTCTTTAGGATGTATTTTTGACAATAACCAAAGTGGAGGATGCCTACAAGCATGAGAAGGAAATCAAAGAGGCAATTGAACATGTGGCTCATATGTGTTCATTTTATAGTCTAAAGGATGCTTTAGATGCTGATGCTGATGAATCTACCGAGAACAGACTGCTCCCTGCAGCCAATAAAGTCTGGCCATTTTTGGTTTCCTGTCTTCGAAATAAAAGTCCATTGGTGAGTGATTTTTTAACATATTTATTTTCTGGAAACCTCTACTAATCTATACTGCTTGATAACTTTCCTTTTTTATATTTGACTATTTTCAATTATATGGAAACTATAATTATGAGATGTTCTGGGGAACCACGACTGGAAACAAATGGAATTTTATAAGTTCCTAATTTATGGTTTTGGATAGGGGGCTACAGATGATAAGCAGTTAACATGAAATGACTGACTACATAATGAATGGACGAGTGCATTACGTTCAATTTGAGCTTTCATGCACGGATTGGATGTTGGTAGCAATAAGCAAATCTGTGTCTAATGTCTAAGGTTTCACTGTTCTCTTTGCTGCACAAGTACTACTACAGTTTTATAGGTCACCACTAGAGTTCTCAAGATATCTGGAGGTGAAATGTGATCATCATTCAGACAATGAAATCTGTAGTTGGATGAAGTATAGAGAATTGTCAGATTAGAAGGCATTTTAGAAACACCCCTCCAATTTCTTTTTTCTTGATTGTACCGTCCTTTGGTCCTGCTATATTCCCTTTTCCCATTCCCACCCAATGAAAGGAAAAGAACTGGTAAAGCAAGAGAAACTTGGAAGTTTTTTTCATGGTAGTAGGATCACCGATAGAACTGTTTTCTGATTAGTGGTTTCCTGTTCACTGATAAGCAGGCAGTTCGAAGATGTACACATACAATTACTAATATCGTGCAAATATGTGGAGGCGACTTCTTTACTCGGCGTTTCCATACAGATGGGAAATACTTCTGGAGCTTTTTAAGTACTTCACCATTTCAAAAGAGAGCCCCAGGTTCTTCAGATGAGACTCACTTGAGGCTTCCGTACCAAGGTGGTTCTGCATCTTTAGGAGATTCAGCAGCTGAGATTTCTGATCTAAAGATCCAGGTTGCAGTATTGAACATGCTTGCAAATCTTGCTGGGAATAAACGTAGTGCTTCGGCACTGGAAGCAGTTCTGAAAAAGGCCAGTGGTCTTGTTGTTGGGATAGCATGCAGCGGTGTTGTAGGCCTTCGAGATGCATCTATTAATGTCCTTGCTGCACTCGCTTCAATAGATCCTGATCTTATTTGGATTCTTTTTGCTGATGTTTATTACTCGAAGAAGCGAGAGATGCCTATAGCTCCTACACCAGGAGAGTTTTTAGAGATGTCTCAAATTTTACCTCCACCCTTGTCCTCTAAAGATTACCTTTATTGGCAGTATGGAGGGAAAAATTATGGGTTTGACATTGATTTTACTTCTGTAGAAACCGTGTTTGGAACACTACATTCTCAGTTTTTCAGTTCACGAATGTACAGTTGAGTTTCCTATGTCTCAAGTAACTGGGAAGGAGCTCTTGAATTGGTTGGTTTCCATTCAGATAAAGATAAAATAAGATATTTAGGAGCATGAGTGACATTTTGCAAAGTGACATTTTGCAAAGTTCAAGTAAAGATTTGGACTCTTTTCGCCCCACTTTGCTGGGGCTTAGCTAGAAATAAGAGCATATGTGCTACATTTGGTAACAGTAAGGTTATTTTCCAGTAAGCTAATTACTTTCTATTTCAATTCTTTTTAATATTGTTAAAAATCTCTAATTTAATCGTCATGAATATATCACATTCCATTGGATACATCACGTTCTCGATACGTTACTAACTAATCAGGCAAATTTAAAAAGAAATATGACGGAAAAATCTTTAGTTGGGGGGTAAATTGCGCGTAATGATTTTATAACTGCTGGAGTATCCCAGTTGATGCGTAACAAATTCAAAATTCCATCACCAGATCTCGCGGATATTTCAAACAAATTCTTCCTGATGCCTTTCTTCTCTGTTTTTCAACTTTGATTTCTTTTTTCCCGATGCACCATGAACCTCCCAATATTGTTAACGCATTCCGAAGTTTGGTTTTCAGGTATCAAATATGGTTTTCAGATATCAAATATGGAGGAGACAAAAGTGACAGAATTGTGATCGGAGAGAATGTCTCGTATAGAAACTTGATTTCTGCAATTGCGGCTGAATTGAGAATTGATGAATCTAGAAAAAATAGAAGCCAGATACATTGTAGAAGGAAATGCATCATCAATAGTGATTCGTAACAATATGAGTGATGTTTTATCTAGAGGTAAAAAAAAGTGTACCTGAATTTGGAGTGTATTCTTTGTGCATTAGTATAATTGACAAAGATGTAGGAGAGATTATGTTTGAGGCAGATACCAGAACTGTTATTTGTGTAGAAGGTATGAGAATTGAAGGTCTTGCACTAGCTGTCGTTGAGTCAGAAAATGTTGAGTCTGTCTTTGATAGACATTGAAGCTGAGAACTTAATCAGTGATTGCAAATATACAATAGTTAAGGAGAAAAAGATTTACAAGGACAAAACTACTCTTGTATCTGTTATAGCCACGTATGTCATAGATCATAGTTTTAATTTCAAAGCCGAGTGATTCGGCAAACAATGATATTGTTATGTCGGATCGGATGTTTATGAAAATATACATGTATAGGTTAGTTTGTTAAACAACTGATGCATTTTGAATTTTATCAGATAGACATAGTAAAAAGGCATGCTGCACTTTGGCCTAATACATGAGATTCATGGTACGTGTTTTGTTGTTCTTTAGATACATTGCCCTACATACCACTCCATAAATACTGCTAAACTAAGATACATGTTGCAATATCGTCTCATGATTTATTTTTCGAATAAAGCTGATAATAATGGAACAAGATATATTGCTCACTGTCCCAAATAAAATTGTAGATACTTTAAGTACCCTGAATTGTTTATAACCAAGTACAAAGTCTCTCCCTCTAGGTGATCTTTCTCTAGGTGATCTTTCAGAATTAACTACACTTTGCTGGAAAACTCACTTTCCATAACCATATTTAACATAATTATCATTTATAGCCGTTGTATTCAATTTACGCCCGCTGTATTCGGTTTTATCAATAGTCTGTATTCATATAAAATATAAATACAGTACCTATTTAGCCGCTGTATTCGATTCACAGCCGTTGTATTCACCTTTACCCAGTGGTCTGTATTCATAAGAAAACATAAGTCTCGCCAAAAACACTATCATTTTTTTTCCTTTTCATTTTTTTATATTTTTTTTTCTTGTTTTCCTCATTTTTTTTTCTATTTTTCCCTTTTTATTGTTTTTTATTTTTATTTTTTTTCTCTCTTCTATCTCTAACTTCTATTTCTCCTTCTTATTTTTTTTTTTCTTCTTTGATTTTTTTTTAAATTTTCTTTATCATTTTTTTGTTCTATTTTATATTTTTGTATTTTCAAAAAATATGACTACTCGAGCACAGGTCATGGATGATAACGTAAATACCACAATTGTTTGTCGTATTAGTAGTCACACCGTCATTTATATTTTTGTATTCATTGATACAACTATATTTGCATTTGCATTTTAAAGTTCACGCTTGTATTTATATTTTGTAGTTCGCATTTGTATTTAATAGTTCGCACTTGTATTAGTTTTTATTAGTTCCCACCATTATTTATATTTTATATAATTCACACTTATATTTTAAAGAACTATTTTGTATTTGTATTTTATAATTGACTGTATATTATATTGGATTATATTTGTATTGTGATTTTGTTGTGTTTGTATATTTAGATTATATTTGTATTTGTATTTTATTTTCGTCGATGCCTTTTTATTTTTAATGAATTATTTTGCATTTGTATTTGTAAGTTGATTGCATATTATATTTAGCCGTGATTATGTACAAGTTATCATTTGTATTCGTATACAAACAAGTAAATGCATTAATTGTACTTTCTTGATTCTAAAATATATAAATATGTAATGTATCATTTGATACAAATGTATCGTTTTGTATTTGTATGTCAAAATTATCATTCTTATTTGTAAATAAACAAGTATCACTTGATACAAATACAATTACAAACAAATGAAACAGATGATTTTACAAATACAAATACAATATGTATTTGTATGTATTGTATTTGTATAGAAATTTGAATTGTATTTATTTGTATCAATAAATACAACTCGTATCATTAAATACAAACAAAGTATCCATATAAAGAAAATCTATCGTTCCTTTTCAATAATTAAAAAATAAAAATGATAGTTCACATTTGTATTTGTATTTTATAGTTCGCACTTGTATTTGTATGTTATAGTTCATATTTGTATTTGTATTTTATAGTTCACACTAGCATTTGTATGTTTTAGTTCACATTTGTATTTGTTTGTTATAGTAATATTTTTATTTTATAGTTCACACTTGTATCTGTATGTTATTCACATTTGTATTTGTATTTTATAGTTCACATTTGTATTTGTATTTTATAGTTCACACTTGTATTTGTGTTTGCTAGTTCGCACAAATGAAAAGGAGAAAAAAAATATATAAAAAAAGAAGAGTAATAGAAACTTGAGAAAAAAAACAAAAAAACAAACAAACAAAAAAAGAAAAAATGGAAAAAACGAGAAAAAAGAAAAAAGAAAAAAGAAAAAAGAAAAAAGAAAAAAGAAAAAAGAAAAAAGAAAAAAGAAAAAAGAAAAAAGAAAAAAGAAAAAAGAAAAAAGAAAAAAGAAAAAAGAAAAAAGAAAAAAGAAAGAGAAAGAGAAAACAAAAAAAGAAAAGAAAAAATAAAGAAAAAACTGAAAAAGGAAAAAAGAAGAAGAAAGGTAATAGAAAATAGAGAAAAAGAGAAAATACATGAGAGAGACTATGAATTATAATTAAGGATAATTAATAGGCAAGAGGGGGCTATGGATTGTAATTAATTGAAATTTAGGCTAAATAGAATAATTTGGAGTTTATGTTTGCTAAGTTATGTAGTTATCCCATATATATATATATGAGTAATTTACACAAAACCACAAACTTAAGAGACTATATTACCCAATATCTCTTAACTTTTTAAAAATTTCTTAAAATCCCTTAATTCACTTTTACTATTGATATATATGTGGAAAAACGACAACCAAAGTTTAAGCTTCCATTAACGCATGCAACGATTTCCCACCCCCCACAATTTTCTTTCCTAAAATCTCTCCCAAATTATCAACATTTGAGATAACTTCCTTCTCCATTACTTCAACTGCTTGGAACCATCAATTTACTTCACTAAATTTTAAAAAATTTCAGTTATTTCAAAGAGGTGAGTTGTTTGTTTAAGTGGATTTTAAGTTAACTTTTAATAAGACAAGCCCATATCCATATATGCTTTAATTTCTTTTGTGTTAATTTGTTTGATCTTCAATGGCTAATGAAGATTCACCCTCATTTAGTTTGGGGATTTCCCAAATCAAAACACAAAAAGGTGTTCCTGAAAGTCATCAAGTTGTGGGTTTTACTCTCGATAGCTTTGATTACATAAAGGGAGATTTTCGTGAAAATAGGTCAAAGTACCGTAATGATCCTAAAAAAATGAAGAATATTATAGAAGATTTTGCTTCCAAAAATTAAGAATCGAACATACAAATGGAAGATTAGGAGAAAATAGAGCATATCCTTAATTCTCCGTTGAATCAGGTATTGATATCGTCCGTGATACATATAGGTGGTACATATTTTTTTTTTTAAAAATTGATTGATACATATATAAAATTATTAAGTTATTCATACATGTTTATAGTTTAATAGTGCTTCATATGAATGATACATATGTTATCATTATTAGGGTATTATGGTAATTCATATGGTAGTTACAGTTATTATGGTGTTAATGGGTGATACATATGGCCTTAATGAATGATACATTTGGTATTAAGGTGATTCATATGGTAGATACAGTTGTTATTTCAATTAATGATTGATTCATTGGGTATTAATGGGTGATATATTTTGTTCACACTGTATGAGTGGTACATTTGCTGTTATTTAATTGTTGATACATATTGTTCTATAGTGTAAGAGTGATACTTTTGTGGATCAGATAATTGGTGATACTATGTCCTAATATTTTCTATACTTATTTTATTGTTGTTTTCATTTATAAATAGGTGATACATTTTACATATGAATCGTCATTTAATTTGTGTTATTGTTAATATTTGTTGTTGATAGAATTTTAATTTAGTTGTAAGAAAGCAACCTTCCCACAACTTAAGGTATGGCAGTGGACACAACCTCAATGTAGTGAATAGGCTTAAATAAGTTTTGAAGGATGAAGGAATCTGAACTTTTAGAAGCACTTGTTTTGGGTCATTTTTAGACCTCCCTAATTGTAACTTTCAAGGATCAATAGCAAGATGTTTTATAACCTTAGAGGTTCAACACCCATATCAGGATCAGTTAAGGGTATTTATCAATAATACCATTCTTCGTTTTTCACTGTATGAGTTTGCTATTGTTACCGGTTTGAAATGCATTAAGAATGAAGATGATTTTAACTATTTTGACCTTCCACTATGTAGATTACAAAAAAATATTTTTCAAATTCCACTACAAATGTAAAAAAATGAGTAGGTCAACCTTTTTTTGAATAAAACATGGGGAAGAAATGTTGAAGATGCTGTAAGGATTGGGATTTTGTACTTTATTCACACATTTGTGTTCTCACAATTAGATAAAGTCAATATCCCTATCAGAGACTTTCACATGGTTGAGGGAAGAAGTTATAGTCATTTTTCATGGGATAAATTGGCATTTACAAAACTGATGGCTTTATTTAGTCGGTCCATGAATGAGGTGCAACAGTATTATTATTTGAATGACATTTCATACACTCTTCAGATTTGGTGGTATGAATGTTGTTCCGAAGTTCAATAACCATTCGTGAGAATAATTTAATCCCAAGGATGGTCAACTGAAAAGTGGTTAAACCCAAGCCAAGACATGAGGATTTGATGGAGGACATGTTTAGTAAGATATTATTTTTTGCAGTCATACTTTTGTGTATATAGTGTTAAATTTTAAGTTAATATAACTAGATTTTTTGTTTTTCTTTATGTTATTTTTGTTTTAGCTTGTTTACAGGAATTTATCCCCGTCACCATAGGAATTGAATCAACTTGATTTTCCCAACCCTCTTATATTTGGTCCAACAGATTATGATACTAAGTAGAACAGACCGTATCTGTACAACAAGGATCTGAAAGGACTTCTCCGCATGAAATTCTACATGAATGTGATGATTCCAGTACTTCACCAAATGCAGACATGCTTAAAAATATGATGATTGATGCTGTTCCGTCTTCACACCCCCTTGCGAAGAAATAAAAAAATTGATGAGGAGTAAAAAAAATCCAGTTCACATATAGCAAAGACACAAAAACAGTCAGCTTCGTTGTCCAGAGAGAAACATTTGGCAGGTTCATCAATAGCTAATTCAGAGCCTCATGTTTCCTTGGAAAAAAACACAGTTGGGAATAATATTGAGAAGAGGAATACAAACAATGCACCTGCTGCTGTTAAGAAAAAACAATCACTTTCCATGTCAGACTTGGATGACATAAAGTCTTATATTAAGACTTATGTAAGTATAATATTTTTCTCTAAAAAAATCAATCTTCATCTATTTTATCTACAGTGTTATAAGTTTATGAATATTTATTCAGAAATAAAAGTACTTTCATGAATGTATCTATTTAATTAATAGGTTGTTATGTTAGGTTGACATGAAATTCAATGAGCTTCAAACGTTGATGATGGACCATTATACAAGCATTGCGAAAGTCGTGAAAGAAAGTTTCACTTCATATGACAAGGTATTCAAAATTTAACATTAATATCAAAATTGTACCGTATTGTTCTAATTTGTTATCATGAAGGTTTCTCATTCTCCAGTGCATGAAAGTGAAAAAGATATCCTGGATAGTGAAGGGGATCCTCCTCAATCTCATAATGAGCACAGTACAGACGCTAAAAGTATCAAATGTTGTAGAGGATGCCAGACAATCATCTAAAGTAGCTGGCAATGAAGGAGGAGCTAACGAGTGCGTAAAGGTAATAGGAGCAACACATTTGTTTGTTAATTAGCTTCAAATAGTTTATTTGTCATTATTTGAAGTGTTGAAACTATTAATATAATTCCATAACACTTCATTAACTAATGTTGGTTATGTACTGATTAAGTTTATAAGATGTATTATTTTGATACATTTGATAGCAGATGTATCATGTTGATTCATATGATTCCACATGTATCAATCTGATAAATATATATCATTTTATCACTTCCTATAAAAAATTCAATCTCACACAAAAGTTCACTATTAACATACGTCAAACAGGAAGCTGAGAGTGCATTTACAGACAAGGTGCAAGAAGAAGAGATGTGTAATACAGATGCAGAAATATATGAAGGACTAAGGAGCGAGTGCCTAAAGGTAGTACCGATTTACTTATTCTGGAGATTGTTTTTAATTGCTCACACAGTTTATTTGTTATTATTTTATAGATTTGAAATTGTTCATTGTAATGGTCACAAACTTATTTTAATTTTCTATGTGGCATAAGAAATTTTCAGTAACACATTTTAACTTAGCTTAAGCTGATCAAAATTTGGAAATCTGTTATGTAAGTTTTCCAGATGTATCATAATGATACATATTGTTCTACATGAATCTTTATGATACATATATTCAGTTTAGTCACTTACTATCAAAAACTTCAATCTCACGCAAAGTTTACTTTTTACATACGCCAAACAGGATTTTGAAGAAGACCTTCATAATATAGATGAAGATTTAGCTAAAACACTTGCCTTGTATGAACCACCATTGGCTGCAGCCTATCCAAGAGGGATCAATGATAGTGATATTGCAGCTATTAACACATGTAATCTGGAAAGCAACATATTAGTGACAGTGCTATTGCAACTATTTCTTAGGTCTCTATATGCAGGACAAATCTTTCAGATTTCATCAAGAAACCTTCCCAAAGAAAAAGGCAACATTCAAAACTTTACCAGCCACCATATATCAATGTTTTTTTAATTCTGGATCAAAAGATAAAGTAGTTGTCAAGTCTTACAAAAGTTGAACTACCCGTTTGAAGGTCACAAAATTTATGGACGGGCTGAAAAACTGTTCTCAAAGTTCTCTCTTTGGATGACAGTTGGACTGTACAAAACACAAACTAGTTGTAATACCCCGTATTAGACTTAGTTTAGTTCAGCTCTTAGTGCTTGCAAAAGAGACTTAGAACCTCAAAATTTAGCTACGTTTTGAAGACTTAGCCTTATTTTGACTTCTTAACTTCGAGGATTTTTAAGTTGACCTTCCGGGCTCCGAGACGATAATTTTTAAGTTGATTTATGTTAAGGTGTGTAAGGAGCATGTCTCAGGGAAATTTTTGGAATTTTTGGACTAGGTTTGGGTTGTGTTTGGATTTCGATTTCAGTAGATCAAAGTGATTCTACCACGTCGCGTCGGGTATAGCGATGAACATGCGGCATCTCGCCAAGTCCCTAAATGGAATTCCAGTTGTGACTTTAATCTCTAGAGGGGAAATTAAGTCATTTACCCTCACCCCAAGTCGTAAAAACAGAAGATTAGATGTCGGTTTAAGCATTATACACTCATTCTTCATCAAATTTCTCTCTAAGAAACCCTAACCTAATTCCAAGAAATCCGAAACTCCATTACATCCTATTCAAGACAATCAAGAATCTAAGTTTCCGAATCCAAGAACTTCAAGAAGAAGCCTTCAAGAACATCTTTAAGAGTTCAAAGTCAAGTTTCTACATCAAATTAAGCCTAATAAGGTATGTGGGGTTATGAACAAGGATACTCTTTCATCCTTGTGCCCAAAACTTATTTTTCAGTTAAGATTTCATGAATTGCAAATTAGGGTTCATACCCAAATCATCATGTTTTGAGTTTATGAGTTTATAAGTGATTTAAGTATTGAAGTGCATGTTTATCTCACCTATTTGTGCTTTGAATTGAAGATTTATATCGTGAATTGCACTTTCTTTTCGTGAGTTGATATTGTTGAATGATTTCAAGATGATTGTTGAGAATGAAGCTCTATTGAAAAACTCTGAAAGTTTAAGTACATATGTTTTAGGCTTCAAGCATGAGTTTTGAGATTTCAAGAAGATTATGATCTTAAGCTTCTTTGATAATTGTTTACCAAGATTTAAAGTAAGAAATGATCTTTTGATCCTTAGCTAAGAGATAGAATCCACATTTATTTATTTCAATTATAGTTTAAAGCAAAGAAAAGCATAACTGGTTTTCATTATAAAACCTTATGCTATTTTAAGGTGGATTTCCTTAAGTCTGAGCATATAAGTGTGGGAGTAGTATTTAGCACCGAGTTGGGTATGATTCCAAAGTCTCATGCCTCAGAACTATGAGCCACCGTAGGTCTAAAGTCCCTATATGGGTTAAGTTTAGTGATCACTTAAGTTGAGGTCTTATTCTGATGGCAAGGGTAGGACAACTTTCCCTAGTGTGAGCTCTCCCATCCGTGGGTAAGTCGCTGGACTCCATAATAGCTCACATAGTGTATGTCGGTTAGAAGAACCCCCTAAAGAAAAATAAAAGTAAATCTTTTAGAAACTAAGTGTCATGGCTCACAAAGTTCATACTTATGCTTCATCACTCATGTTTATGATTTTACAGCTTTTGTTTTACCAAGCTTAAGGTGAGTCATTTACACTTAGCATACATTCTTTACAAGTTTATATGAACATTGAGTTATTGTTTTACTTATGAATTCACCCCCACATACTCGGTACATTTCATAAGTACTGATCCATATATACGTCTATGTGCTATATTGTCTTATAATGCAGGTCCAGGTGCTCAGTTCCAACAGTGAGATTGATTCAAGCATCACCACCTACATCTCAGCTCTTGGTGAGTCCTCATAGTTCGAGTTCCCATCCTACCAGATTTATTGTTAATGAATTATTCTAGTTATTTGATTTCAGTTTGAGTTAGGTCAGCTGGGGCTTGTCCCAGTGGCTCTCTAGTTAGAAGTAGAGGCTTTTCCGACCGTTTTCCATTTTAGATTTCAAAAGTGGTCGTTTTCTAGATTTCTATACTTGAGACTTGCAGTTATAATATTAAATTCAATTATTTTGAGATTTCATTTGTCAAGTTTATCCTTTTGTTAATTTTCAAAGTTATTAGAAGACTTAAACGGTTAGCTTGGGGCTACTTATAGTCTTGAGCACCGTGTGATGTCCAGGGTGTATTTTTGGGGCGTTACAAACTTGGTATTAGACCTAAGGTTTAAATAATCCTAAGGAGTCAGACAATCCATGTTACGTAGAGTCTTGATCATGGGTGTGAAGCACACCACATTTATGAGCAAGAGGCTGCGTGATGAGTGATTACTTTACCACTCATTCTCATTAAGAATTTGTGCACATTACCTTGTTTTAAATGAATGAATGGGACATATTGGTGATAAAGTTCACTAATATCTACTCTTTTCAGGCATAGAGTTGAGGATATCAAAAGATGTGGATTGGAGCGTAAACTGATCAAAAGGGAGCAAGAAAAGTGCAACTGAAGAGTTGAAGCAGAAAGGCCTCAGGTACCACGATCACGGTCTGCAGTAAATCAAAAGTCATTCAACCGCAATCGTGGAAGTTAACCACGGTCTGTATCCACGGTCACAGCCAGACCCGCAATCGCGGCTTAGCAGAAGAAATCAGCCCAAGGGCAAAACTGGAAATGCACGTAGCTGATCCCAATTTTGACAAATAGATTCAAACCTCAAAATGATGTATCATACTCCATCTTCTCAAATTTGTAGGTTTAGCTCTTGAGTCCATAGCCTCCATTTCTAGAGAAGAAAATATTGTATAATTTTTGGGTGAAGAATACATTGGAGACTTTCTAAGTGAAAGATTAGCTCACTTCCATTTTTGATTTGTGGGAGTGCCAAGTTTGAAGTAACATTCACTTAAGCTTCAATAAATCACTTCAATGGAGATTATGGGTATATCTAAGCTTATTTATCTTATGTGTAGCTAGATCTCCCTCTTGGGGTTATGTGTGAATAGGGGTTAAAATGTGTGTGGGTTGTGATTGATTAGCTTCAATTTTGTAGTTTATGTTTCTAGGTTTTATTATTGCTATGCTAACTTAGATGGGGTTTGATGGGTTAAAGCCCCAAATATCCACATGGGTATGATGAGTGAAAGCTCCATGCTCTAGAAAACCCGAAGCCATCTTCTAAAGAAGGGTTTTGGGTAAAGTTTAAGAATCCATATCATCCTTGAAAGAGGGATATGGAGACCAAAGCAATGATAGATAATTGTGTGTGTAGTTTGCTAAATTTTCACTATCTTAGACATAAGGGTGAATGTGAGGTTGACTATACCATGAGTATCACCCTAGAAATAGGGATGCCTAGATTGAGGTTGTGGTTACCAATTGTTGAACACACCTATTAGGTATTCGAAAGAATCAATGGGTAAAAGTTTGGTGTTTTGTTGAAAGACTAGCATCAAAATCTATATCCAAACCTACCCCATATTTGACTTACTAAATTGATGTTAATTTCTAACACCCATATATCACTCCCTTAGTAGTGCATAATACCAAGATCCGTGTATACCTATTAAAACTCTAATTATTCGTAGCCCTAAATTTATACTAGAAAAACCCAAAAATAAACATTAATGTAGATACCTATCTCCCCTATTTTTACCTTCTTGTAACATTGGTTTGGATTTAACTTATATCTATTATTTCAAAGTAACTTGATTGCCACTCACATTGTTCCTCTTGGATTCAACCCCCACTCCAAAGTTGGGTAAATATATTGATGACGACCTCTTTGCACTTAAATTGACGTGTAAGTTGAGCGTTATAAAAAAAATAGCGCCGTTGTCGGGGAACAATTTGGCGTATTAAGTTTGTTTGAAATTTTAGTTACTTGCTTGAATTCAAACTTGTACATATTTGTTTATGATTTATCTTTGTATGTAGATTTTATTTTAATTTTTCTCTATGGCATCTCCGAATAAATATGATATTGGTAGTTGGGAATCCTTTCGTGACGACCCATGTCTAATTTATGATGGACCACACTCCAGGAGAGATGGTAACTATACTTCTCAAAAAGAGATGGACCCGCCATCTAAATCTTATAGGGAGTATAGGTGCTCGTTATGTAGTGGTCGAGATGGACATTGGGATGATGTCCAAATGCCCTTTCCCCCTATTATACTAATTGAATTGCTAGTTCTTCTTATGAGATTGATAGGTCTTATGATGAGAAGAAGGAGGAGAAACAAACCAGACCCATTGGTTTTGGAGTAATGCTTCAAACTATTTTGGATAGGGTTACTATAACCGAGGAGAATGCGCAAGACTTGCATCAATCCTATAAGGTGTGCAAAAGGGAAAATGTCAAGGCAAATGAATTGGGCAAGGATATAATTTTTGCAAACCTCACAACCATGCACATTTCCCAAGAGGAGATTTGTTGAGAAGAGAAACCAAGCTATGATGATGGTCTTGGTAGCAAAGACTCCTTGGGAACTTCCCAACAATCTGAATCATATAAGGTAGAAGGAGCCAAAATAAAAAAAATGGTACTAGAGTCAAAAGAAGAATCAATGCAAACCTCTTATGATGACTCTAGTTCATTTCGGGGTGAAAATACTTTGGAGGAGGGTAACCCGGAATTTGGAGTTGACCTCATTCAAACCACTTTTCAACATTATTCTTAGAGTATGTGATGAGTATCCATCCCTCTGAGGAAATGGTACATTGTGGAGAGACGGGGTTCAATTCTTATATTTTGGAATTTTGTATTCCAAAAGAGCATATAGAACCTCATCCATCAATGGACGAGGAACATAAATTCCGATATACAAGGAATGGCCTATTGATGTGCCTACTTTTGACTAAAGAGCCAACTCAAAAATTTGATATCAAATTGGGTAAAAGGTTCAAGTGTTCAAAATAGAGGGATTGATGCTTGCTCACCATGTCCTCACATCTTCCAAGTTTCATCTTGGAAGAATTTAATCTTTTGTTTCTCTGTCGCTCATCGCATATTGAACAAAAGATGAGATGAGGATTCAAATCTTCTAAGTGGAAACATAAAATGAAGTAATAGAGGCGTCGTGCCATGACGTTAAACTAAGAGCTCGATGGGAGGCAACCCATCATGCCATGAAAAGTGGCACATATCCTTTAGATTTATGCATATTAGAGTAGATTTAATTTTTGTTTTATTTTATTGCATGCATAATCCATGAAATATGGTGCTAAGAGAAATTTTGATTGACTTTGAAAAAGGAATGTGTAAAATAGGCATGTTGGAATGAAAAAGAAGTACAAAAAACCTGATTGTTTGGTATCAGTTGCCGCGACCATGGTCGGTGCCACCACGACCACGGTCGGTGCCACCGCGATCGCGGAGGCAGCGTAACTGTAATTGCATAACTCGAACCATGATCGTGGTCGTATCATATTAAAAAGATCATCCGAATGCCATTTTCCCATGCACCTCATTTTCAAAATTTTCTCAAATTTTCTCTCAAGTTTGTGCCTTTGGATTGCATATCCAAGTGTCATTTCATCTCAATTGCATTATCTAATTTGGTAAGTCGTCTCAACTCCCTTGATTTGGATAAGTATATGCTTAGAACTTATTATAGTTTAGGAGAGGCCTGAAATAATGTTTTCATCACTAAATGCATGCTTATTTGGGACTATTACTATGGTTAAGTGTTGTAGTTGGTGTACACACTAATGGAGAAGTCTTCAGTACCCAAATTTAAGGTTTAAATGGTTCAAATGATTGTGTAAACCATGTGTTTGATTAATACCCCTATGAACTCCATGTTAAAATTCTTTGAGTTTGGGGTAATAATCATAATAACTAGGCTTAAGTACCTTAGTATTAATGCTTACGTGCCTAGTAGAACATGAATGTGGGATAAAATTGTGTTTTCTGACTGAAGTGCAAAACTGCAGACTATGGTATTAGGTACCGCGATCACGGTCCCGATGACCGCGATCGCATCTTCGTGGTCGTGGTCACTGCTCCGTGATCGCGATAACTGAGGGCAGTGTCAGTAGGAAATTTCTGCACATTCATTTCTGCCCCCAAAACCTTTTATAACACTGCCGCATGCATTTATTTATTTGATCTAGCATGTTTTTGGTATGATAATACTAATGTTGGTTTGAGTTACATGACTTATAGGTTCTCAACTGCAACAATGGGAAATTTTGACGACACTAAATTCATGGCCGTACAATGCCAACACCTCTACTTTGAGGATTTCCATAGGACAAAGCTACTCCCTTAAAGGGGTATTAGCTTCGACAAGGTGGAAGAGAAGCTCCCAGAATTCCATGCTAGACTCACTGCAACCCGGTGGATGTACTTTGACCTGGAACCCTACTATGCTAATGAGAAGTGGGTGCATGAGTTCTACACAAACCTCAACGTAGTTTCTCTCACAAACCCAGTGATGATAATTCGTGGTAAGCAAGTGAACTTCAGAGCGGAGAAGATTAATGCGGTGTATAGGCTCTCAGATGCTGACATGGGGCAGTTTCATGCCAAGGCATGCGAGCCAAGGACCTGGATGGATAATATCATGTGTCCTAGAAAAGCAGTCCCCTAGATAACCACTAAAAGAGATATTCTGATGAATGATTTCAAGGCTCTAGCAAAGCTGTGGCTGAACATCATCTGTAGCAGAGTCTCTCCATGCACTCATATGACCACTGTCATAGACACACGAGCTCGGATGGTGGCTTGTCTCTTCTCGGGTATTTCTCTGAATATAGGAGAAATTATGATCTTGAAGTGGCGGTACTTCAAGAATCATAGAGGTATACATATTTTTCTCCTATCCCTTATCACAAAGCTATGCTGAAGAGCACAGGTGGAAAGCATGCTACAGATACCTGGGTGTCCCCAGGCCCCCACATATTCCCACTCAAATTTAGAGGTAAGGGTGCCTCAGGTCAAATCAAGAAGAAGAAGATGGACTCGAGCAAATCAGCCTAAAAGAACACAGACTCTTGCAGACCCTCATCAGTCACTGCCTTCAATGATATCTTTGGTCAGATACAGGTGGTGAGAGAACTACTGTCCAGACTGCCTCAGGGACCGGGAGAGTCCTCTACTACTCGCCACTCGTACGTAGCTCAGTCGGACTATGAGAAATACAGAAAGGAGTAGAAGAAACAAGGAGCCACTATTTCCTATTTAGAGAGAGATTATTCATCCCTAGATGCATCACACAGGGACCTCAGGAATTCACATAAAAAAATTGTGAAAAGAGAGAAAAAACGAGATAAATTCTTCAAGAAGCTGTGGAAGAGGGTGAAAGACATCTTCAAGGTGCTCAAGCCCAACCATCGACTACCTTCATCGAGGATGGACAGTAAGGACGAGGCCTCTCCTGATTAGTCTACTAATGATGCTGAGGGTGATGGAGAAGAGTCAGCGGGAGAGGATAGCTTTTGATGCATATTTAGGGAGACCCTTTTACTCTTGATTACTCGCACATGCACTGAGGTCACTGCATTCTTTTAGTTGGGTGCCCCCGGATGTGTATTGTTTTGGTGTTGGGCATCGAATATTTCTATTGACGTTGTGTTGGGATAATACTCTGGATACTATTTTTATTTTATTTTTGGGGAGACTATATTTTTGGGTACCCTGATGGTGCCCATGTTTTATGGATTTGTGGTTTTTAGTTTTTTTTTTTTTTTTACTTTTATTTTAATTTTGATGATGCACGACTAGTTTTCCCTATGATAGATTGAGTGACGAAATTCTTAAGGGTAAAGCATTGTGTTTGGGTTTTGAGGCATAGGCATCGTGTTTGGGTGATGAGGCATAAGTGCAGGGGAAGTCTGAGTACCCATAGAATAAATGTTAAAAATGCAAGAAAAGTTTGAGTACCTGTGGCATTGCATATTGTAAAGTTGGGTTCACTTTGTTGTAACGCCCCGAGTCAGCACCCTGGATGCCACACGGTGCTTATGACACCAAAGGATCACAAGCTAACCCATGAATGGTACCTGCTGTAAGTACTAAATAATAATACTGAAATAATGCAGAAGTATAACTGAAATGCCATAAGGTTCTCAAAAAATACTGATATAAGTACTGAAATACTGATAGAAATATTGAAAACAAAACTGAATACTGTCTAAGCAAATCTAGTCTAAAAGCATCTAACTGTCTGAATATGGAGTTGATGGGATAAGCCCCCAAATAACTTCGGCTACTGAACATACTGAACTAATGAAATAAATGAACTTTGTCCTCGAACTATGAGGACTCACCCTATATCTGCTGCTGATAGTCTGAACTGCTAAGTACGATCAGAAGCCCGTGCGTCTGAACCTATGATATGAGACATCATAGCGCACAGAAAAAAGTATGCGTCAGTACTTTGAATATATTGGTATGCTAAGTGAGGTAAGGTTGTACGCATGGGTTCATATGCATGAACAATAACTGGCTGAGTGATAAGAATATAACTGAGTAGGAGTACATAACTAACTGAATATGCTGTAACTACTGAGTATGCAATGCTATACGTATACAAGTATACTATTTTCTGAGATTACACTGAAGCTGAGTACTGAGTTTCGATAACTGAGTAACTAATATCTGAGGTTACTGATAACTAAATTACTAATAATTAGGTGACTGTGTCTGATAGTACTGATCCTGTAGAACTGAACTGAGTTCTGTGCTGAGCTTGGTGACTGTGTCTAACAGTCCTGATTCGATAGAACTAAACTGGGTTCTGTTCTGAGCTGGGTGACTGTGTCTGACAGTCCTGATTCTATAGAACTGAATAGAGTTCTGTACTGAGTCTAAAACTGAAACTATGGGAGTGTTCATCTAACTAACATATCCCAATTATGAACTGAGTGGGATCTAACCTAAGACCCCAGTTGGAAGGGTGTTAGCCCCTTGCCAAGGGATACTAACAATGGCTATGAGTTAACCCTCTCTGGAAAGAAGCTCTTTCGTCAACCCTCGCTGGCAGGAAAACTCGCACGAGATATATCAACCCTAGTCTGGCAGGAAGATATCTCAACCTACGCTGGCAACGTAGTTCTGTAACACAGGGATTGATACTAGTCAAATCCTCTCTGGAAGGAATGCCCCCATCCCTGGGTTTGCTCGGTGCTGAATCCTACTCCTAACTGAATAGAACATGAACTGATTTTTAAACTATACTGGGCTTAACTGAACTGACAATGATCGTGTCGAATGACTGAACTGGACTGAGTTTTATTATTCATGACATTACTAAAACTATTTTGTAGCTACTGTAATTCTAGGTGAACAACTAGATTTCGGGTAATAAATACCCTCAGGACTCGATAACCTCAATAATAATGAGACATGACAATTCATAAAAACATAACGATAATCAATTGTCCACAATACATTCACTAAGGCATTTTGACAAATGTTTGGACTTGTACGTGATGGAAAAACATGCTTACATATCATAATCTCACTATTCTAATCACATGGACATTTCATCAAACATTTACAAGGCATAGATTTGACATGGGAGTAATTTTAAACATGTAGTTCCAGCATGAATTCATCATTAGGATCACCAATAAATCACAATGCCCAATTTATTCACTTAGGCATTTTGACGAACACATAGGAGGCATAACCTTATACTTGGGCATGAACAACATGCTAATGTATCATGACTGTAATATTCAATTCACAATTCAAGGGTTTCAACATGAGGCTTACAACAATTACATACATGGTATCATATATTCATGAAAACTATAATTAAATCTTGGATTGAAAACCCATACAACAACATGAACATGAAAACAATCCAATTGGTACATTTAATTTATAAAACTATTAACTTGATATTTTAAAAAGGGTTCTTGAACTCCAAGGGTGGAAGGAAACCCTTGGATGAACACTTAACATACCTTGCTTGTTAATTTTGTGGAGATTAGGGTGGGTTCTTGAGGCTTGATTCTTGAACTTGATGAAGATAGGGCTTGTTCTTAAGAGGATTTTTTGAAAAGGATGAGGAATTATGCTATTCGGGGCTTTAATCCCATGTTATGGACCTATTGGGTAAAGGGAAAATAACCCATTTTCCCTTAAATACACGAAACATAACTGTAGGAAAATGCACGGGCCGACTAGCCAGGGCGCCGCGGGCTCTGGAGTGCTGCTCTAGGCGAGGCGCCGTGGGCTTCAGAGCACATCTCTAGGCAGGGCGCCGTGGGCTTATCGCCTCGAGCCACTGATTCTGAATTCCAAAAACGCTCTTACGCTTGTCCAAAAATTCCAAAATTCACCCGAGATGTACTATTGACTTCCCCGATCATGAATCAACTTAAAAACTAGCTTTGTGAGGTCGGGAATGTCGTAAATAAATTCTTTAAAGTTCAAGGGATTTAGAAAAGACTAAGTCCTAACACTTAGCTGAAAGTTTCCAAGTCTGGGACCTTTTTTGGGATGCTTTAAAGGACTCAAATGATTAGGATTATGCGGGGTCTTACAATATGTCCCCCTTGGGAACATTTGGCCTCGAATGAGACTTACTAAGCTGAGAATACTGATTGACTGAAGTTATACACTGAACATGCACAACTGAAGCTTGATTACATGACTGAAACTACTGCTATACTGAGTAATCATACTAAACATGCATAACTGAAGCATGACTGAATTCTGAAGACATGACACATGACTGAACTGTTTCATGTCTGCATGCGTGATATAAGAATGTTATGCAGCTGTAACTGAGCATGGAGTAGAGTAAAATCTAAGGAAGACTGTTACCTTAGGATGAGTCTGAGTTTGTGGAAAAGAGGTAAGGATACTTGGTTTGCATATCTGCCTCTTCTTCCTAAGTAGCTCCCTTAACTGACTGATTCCACTAAAGAACTTTAACCAAAGGAACTTCTTTGTTCCTTAGTCTACAAATCTGACGATCAAGGATTTTGACTGGGATTTCCTCATAAGAGAGACTTCTCTAAATATCTACACTCTCTGTAGGGACTATAACTGCTGGGTTACCTATGCACTTCTTTAGCAAGGAAACATGAAACACTGGATGTACTATTGATACGTCTGAAGGCAACTCAAACTTGTAAGCTACCTTTTCTAAATGGCTGAGAATTCGGTAAGGACCGACATATCGGGGAATGAGCTTCCCCTTCTTAGAAAACCTTTTCACCCCCTTCATAGGAGAGATTTTCAAGTACATAAAATCACCAATCTCAAACTCGAGATCTTTTCTCCTCACATCCACATACGATTTCTACTGGCTCTGGGCTATCTTAAGCCTTTCCCTGCTCAACTGAACTTTCTCTAAGGCATCAAACACCAAGTCAGGCCCTACTACTGTGGTCTCACCTACTTCGAACCAACCAATTAGAGATCTATATCTCCTACCATAAAGAGCCTCAAACGGAGACATTTGAATACTGGAATGATAGCTGTTAATGTATGCAAACTCAATCAGTAGCAAATGGTCATCCCAACTACCTTTAAAATCAATAGTACAGGCTCTTAACATATCTTCTAGAGTCTGAATGGTCCTTTCTGCTTGACCATCTGTTTGAGGGTGAAAGGCCATACTGAGGTAAACTTGGGTACCAAGACCCTTTTGGAATGCTTTACATAAATGAGAGGTAAACTGGGGACCTCTATCTGAGATGATGGATACTGGGACTCCTGTAACTTGACCAACTCTCTGATATAGAGTTTGGCGTAGTCCTTGGCTGAATAGGAGGTATAAATTGGCAAGAAATGGGTGGATTTGGTCATTCTATCTACAATAACCCAAATCGAATCATGCTGGCGACGGGTACGGGGAAAACCCGTCATAAAATCCATGTTCACCTTCTCCCACTTCCAAGTGGGAATACCGAACTACTGCATGGAACCACTGGGCTTTTGATGCTCGATCTTAACCTATTGACACGTAGAGTACTTAGCTACAAACTCGGGATATCCCTCTTTATCTCACTCCACCAATAAATCCCCCGCAGATCGTGGTACATCTTAGTGCCCCCTGGATGAATAGAGTAAAGTGCACCATGCACTTCTACAAGAATTCATTGCCTCAAGTCATCTACACCTGGCACACATAGTCTACCCTGACAACATAACACACCATCTCCCCCTTGGAAGAAAACCTCTACTTTCTGATCTCTAGCTGACTTCTTTAGCTTAACAAGACTGGGATCCCTATACTATTTTTCTTTTACTTCGGAAACCAAAGATGAGTCCGAACTATTCTGCACCCAAACACTACCCTCTGCTGAATCGACTAAGCGAATACCTAGTAGGGAAACTGATGAACTTCCTGAACTAACTTTTTGTTACCATCCTCAACGTAAGACTACACATGGACAATATACTAAGAACATCATCTATTACATTGGCCTTTCCTGGATGATTCAGAACACTCATGTCATAATTTTTCAACAACTCCAACCACCTCCTCTGGCGCGGGTTCAGATCTTTCTGAGAAAACACATACTGCAGGCTTTTATGGTCTGTAAACACATCAACATATACTCCATACAAGTAATTCCTCCAGATCTTTAAGGCAAATACTACAATTGCTAACTCTAGATCATGGGTGGTGTAATTTTTCTCATGGGGCTTAAGCTGTCTAGAGGCATAGGCTATAACCTTACCTCATTGTATCAAAACACACCCCAAACCAACTCTGGAAGCATCGCAGTAAACAACAAATCCATCTAAACCATCTGGTAAAGTCAAAACTAGGGCTATAGTGAGTCGAGTCTTCAACTCCTAAAAACTCTTCTCACAAGAATCTGACCACTGGAATCTGACTTTTTTTTGAGTCAATCTGGATATAGGGGATGCAATATATAAAAATCCTTTAACAAACCATCGCCAATAGACAACCAAGACCAAGAAACTCCTGATATATAATGAAGAGATGGGTTTAGGCCAGTTTCTCACTGCTTTGGTCTTTTGAGGGTCCACTCTAATGCCATCATCGGAAACTATATGACCAAGATAAGCTACCAACCTTAGCCAAAATTTGCATTTACTGAATTTGGCGAACAACTAATGGGCTCTGAGAGTCTGTAACACTATTCTGAGATGGTCTGCATGATCACTTTCACGACGGGAGTAGACAAGAATGTCATCAATAAAGACTATGACGAACATGTCCAAGTATTACTTGAACACGCGATTTATTAAGTCCATGAAAGTTGTTGTGGCATTTGTAAGACCAAAGGACATGACTAGAAACTCGAAGTGACCATACCAATTTCGAAAAGCTTTTTTCAAAATATCAAATTCTCTGTCTCTGAACTGATGATAGCCTGATCTAAGGTCTATCTTAGAAAAGTAACAAGCACCCTGAAGTTGGTCAAACAAGTCATCAATTTTGGAAAGTGGATATTTGTTCTTGACTGTGACTTTGTTCAACTGACGGTAGTCTATACACATTCTAAGAGAACCATTTTTCTTATGCACGAATAGAACTGGTGCACCCCACGGGGAAATGCTGGGTCTGATGAATCCCTTATCTAGGAGATCCTTCAACTGTTATTTTAATTCTTTGAGTTCTACTGTGGCCAAGGATAAATATAGGCTGAGTATCTAGAAGAAAGTCTATTCCAAAGTCAATTTCCCTTTCAGGAGGGACTCCAGGAAGATCGTCAGGGAACACATCTGAGAATTTATTTACTACTAAGACTGACTCAAGGCTGGGAGTATCAAAACTAGAATCCTTAACTCAAATAAGATGATAAATACATCCCTTAGATATCATCTTCCTCTTCCTAGGGTAGGAAATAAGCCAACCCTTAAGTGCTGAAGTACTACCCCTCTACTCAAGGATAGGTTCATTCAAAAAATGAAAATGGAAAATTCTATTTCTTCAATCAATGGAAGCATAGCATGATAAAGCCAATCCAGGATGACAATGACATTAAAATCTGTCATTTCTAATTCTACTAAGTCTGCCGAAGTGGTTTTCTTAGATTCCATAATCGGATAGTTCCTGTATACCCTTCGAGCTATGATGGATTTACCTACTGGGGTAAAGATTGAGAAGGGCTCTGCTAGGATTTTGGGACTGATTCTAAAGTTAATAGCTATAAGGAGTTACAAAGGACAAAGAAGCTCCTGGATCTAGCAAAGCATAAGCATGTAAGTGATAAACTTGTAATGTACTCGTGACCACATCAGGTGAACTTTCTTAATCCTATTGGGACTGAAGTGCATAGAGTCTGTGTGGGCGTTGCCCGCTAGTGACACTGGAAGTGGCACCCTGCTGATTTGGGTGATCGGACTGAGTTGAGGGTTGATTATACTGACTCTGCAAAACCACCTGAGGACACTCTCTAACCCTAGAGCCTGGCTTGCCACATCTAAAACATACATCACTACCAGCCCTACAGACACCCTGATGGTTTCTGCTACACTTTTGGCAAAAAGGATTGGTTCAGGAACTGTTAATATTCCTTGGAGTTTAGGGCCTGATGCTCTATATCTATTACCTTCTTTGAATTTTAGCACTGGAGCACTGGCTGAGGATGGAGCTAAAACTGAGGATTTTGAGTGGAATTAAGGACGACTGCCACCCTCTGACTTAGACTGAGTGAAGTTAAAGCTACCTATTCTAGCTTTCTTATTCTCCCTCTCTTTCTACATATTCTTGGCCTCTTTTATCTGCTGGGCATAGACCATGAGCCTAGATATGTCCATTTACTTAATCAGCATTGCGGTCCTACACTCCATGACCACACTGTTAGACACACCCGACATAAACATACTCATCTTAGATCTGCTATCCGCAACCACATGAGGAGCATATCTAGCTAATTGAGTAAACTTGAGAGAATAATCTTTCACTGTCATATTGCGCTGCCTCAGATTAATAAACTCCTAAACCTTAGCTTTTCTCAACTCTAGTGGGAAGAATCTATCAAGGAAAGCAGTAGCAAACTCCTTCCATTTTATGGGCCCTGCATCAATGTCCCTATCTACCTTCTACTATTTAAACCATGTGTGATCCACATCCTACAACTGACATGCAACTAACTCCGTACTCTCTCTGGAAGTTACCCCCATGATATCTGTGACTTTCTGCACCATGTCAAGGAATTCTTATGGGTTCTCTTTAGATTTATACCCTGTAAATGATGGAGGATTCATTCAGGTGAAGTCCCAAATTTTAGTTGCAGCAGTATTACCCACTGGGTTGGCCGGAGCGACAACTGAGCGTTCATTCTGGGCTTTCACAGAATAAGCTAAAGTGGTGAAAGCTGCTCTAAACTCTGCGTGTGAAATATGCTTGTCCAGGGGATCTGCCTGAACGACTTGAGGTGTTGGCTGATTTCCAGTTCCCCTTTGGTGAGTTCTTTTGGGAGGCATATTCTCTAAATGGAAGGAAACATTGGATTAGATAGAGAGTTTAACTTGAGCTCATGCTCACTCACACAATATAAATATTGAAAAAAGGGAAACTTTTCCTAAAATACCTCATAACTTCTTATCCATAAGTGTGGCGACTCTACTAGACGCGACTTTTAGACTTCCCAAGAATCTATTGAATCTTAAGCTCTGATTCCAAGTTTTTAATGCCTCGAGTCTGCACCTCAAACACCACACGGGGCTTACGACCCCGAAGGATCACAAGCCAACCCATGATTGGTACCTGCTATGAGCATTGAATAATAATACAAAAATAATGCAGAAGTATAACTAAAATGCCATAAGGTTCTAAAAAAATACTGATATGAGTACTGAAATATGGATAGAAATACTAAAAACAAAACTAAATACTATCTAAGCAAATCTAGTCTGAAAGCCTCTAATTATCTGAACATGGAGTTGATGGGAGAAGACCCAACTAACTCTAGCTACTGAACATACTAAACTAATGAAATAAATAAACTTTGTCCTCAAAATATGAGGACTCACCACTGTATCTTCTGCTGATAGTCTGAACTGCTAAGTACGATCAGGAGCCCATGCGTCTCAACCTATGATATGAGACATCATAGCATAAAGAAAAAAGTATGTGTCAGTACTTTAAATGTACTGGTATGCTAAGTGAGGTAAGGCTGTATGCATGGGTTCATATGTATGACTGAGTAGGAGTACATGACTAACTAAACATGCTGTAACTACTAAGTATGCAATGCTACACGTATACAAGTATATTGTTTTCTGAGAATACACTAAAGTTGAGTACTGAGTTCTGATAACTGAGTAACTAATATATGAGGTTACTGATAACTGAATTACTGATAATTGAGTGACTGTGTCTAACAGTCCTGATCCTGTAGAACTTAACTGAGTTTTATGTTGAGCTAAGTGATTGTGTCTGACAGTCCTGATTCTATAGAACTGAACTGAGTTCTGTACTGAGTCTGAAACTAAAACTGTAGGAGTGTTCATTTAACCAACATACCTTGATTATAAACTGAGTTGGGGTCCAACCTGTGATCCCAGTTTGAAGGGTATTAGCACCTTGCCAAGGGATACTAACAATGGCTATGAGCTAACTTTCTCTGGCAAGACGCTCTTTTGTCAACCCTTACTATCAGGAAAACTCGCATGAGATATATCAACCCTAGTTTGGCAGAAAGATATCTCAACCTACGCTGGCTACGTAGTTCTGTAATGCAAGGATTGATACTAAGGGTCAAATTCTCCCTGGCAGAAATGCCCTTATCCCTGGGTTCGCTCGGTGCTGAATCCTACTCCCAACTGAATGGACCCTGAACTGATTTCTAAACTGTACTGGGCTTGACTGAACTAACACTAATCATGTCGACTAACTGAATTGGACTGATTTTACTGAGTTTTTTTAGCTAACCGAGTTCTACTATTCGTGAAACTACTGAAATTATTCTATAGCTACTGTAATTCTAGGTAAATAAATAGTTTTTGGGTAATAAATACCCCCAGGACTCGATAGCATTAATAATAATGAGACATGACAATTCTTGAAAATATAACAATAATCAATTATCCACAATACATTCACTAAGGCATTTTGACAAATGTTTGGACTTGTACGTGAATGGAAAAGCATACTAACATATCATAATCTCACTATTCCAATCACATGGACATTTCATCAAACACTTACAAGGCATAGATTTGACATGGGAGTAATTTTAAACATGTAGTTCTAGCATGAATTCATCATTAAGATCACCAATGGATCACAATGCCCAATTTATTCACTTAGGCATTTTGACGAACACATAGGAGGCATAACCTTATACTTGGGCATGAACAACATGCTAATGCATCATGAATGCAATATTTAATTCACAATTCAAGGGTTTCAACATGAGGTTTACAACAATTACATACATGGTATCATATATTCATGAAAACTATAATTAAATCTTGGATTGAAAACCCATACAACAACATGAACATGAAAACAACCCAATTGGTACATTTAATTCATGAAAATATTAACTTGATATTTTAAAAAGGGTTCTTGAACTCCAAGGGTGGAAGGAAACCCTTGGATGAACACTTAACATACCTTGCTTGTTAATTTTGTGGAGATTGGGGTGGGTTCTTGAGTCTTGATTCTTGAACTTGATGAAGGTAGGGCTTGTTCTTAAGAGGATTTTTTGAAAAGGATGAGCAATTATTCTATTTGGGGCTTTAATCCTATGTTATGTACATATTGGGTGAAGGGAAAATGACCCATTTTCCCTTAAAGACACGAAACATAACTGTAGGAAAATACACGGGCCAGACTAGCCAGTGCGCTGCCGTCTTTGGAGCGCTGCTCTAGGCGAGGCGCCGCGGGCTCTGGAGTACATCTCTGGGCAGGGCGCCGTGGGTTTATCGCCTTGAGCCACTGATTCTGAATTCCAAACACGCTCTTACGCTTGTCCAAAAATTCCAAAACTCACTTGAAATGTACTATTGACTTCCTCGATCATGAATCAACTTAAAAACTAGCTTCCCGAGGTTGGGAAGGTCGTAAATAAATTCTTTAAAGTTCAAGGGCTTTAGAAAAGACAGAGTCCTAACACTTAGCTAAAATTTTCCAAGTCTGGGACCTCTTTTGACATGCTTTAAAGGAATCAAATAATTAGGATTCTATGGGGTCTTACATTTGTACACCATTGGCGAAGTCTGAGTAACCATATAGGTAGTTTGCCCATCTTGAGCCTAAATGTGAGACTAAGGCTTTGGTTGTAGCCATAGTTTAGAAAATTATGCGAGAGGCTAATGCAAAATGAACAACCCCTTTCGTAAAATTTTTTTGAAAAATGAAGGGCATGGACGTGATCAATGTTGTAACAAAACTTTTTCTCTTTTTGTGGCTTCATAAATTTTGAATTATGAATAGAAATAGATACTCCTATTTTGTCTCTCTTGGGAGGGATATTTGATCCCCTTTGGTGAATTTTGCATGCCATGTGTGGTGAGATTTTGGTATTCATCTCTTGTATGTATACTTGTGTTATCTATAACTTGCCCCATTAGTCTTTCAAAAGTAATTTTGATTGTATGTGGTTGGAGAAATAATCTTAGGCCACTTTGATTGTATGTGGTTGGAGAAATAATCTTAGGCCACCTTTGTGATTTTGGAACCCACTCTAGCCTAAAAACCCTACCCATGCATAATTATAATCCCTAGTATCAACTTTAAACCTTTGGACCTTTCTTTGGCAAACTCATTACAACCCGTGATCCATTCTTTTTATACTTCTTTTGAACCAAACCCTCCTTGAACTTAAAAATGTAACTTGAGGCTAAAAGAATGAGTTGGGGGTGGTAAAGGTTGATGGAAGAAAGTTTGAGGCCACAAAATTGTTAGTGAAATGCCTTATGAATTTAAACCGTGACAATAAATAAATAGAAAATGAATGAGTCCATCAAAGGAATGAATTGCACGTAAGTTACAAGAAAAAGAAATGAAATAACAGTGGTGAACAAAGGAAGATAAAAGTAGGCATAAGAAAAGAAAGAAAATAATGAAGAATGGCCCTTAGTAAAAAAAGTGGATTGAAAAAGTGTGATGTAGATGTTCAAGAAAGTGTGTATCCATGTTATTCCCAAATGATATCCTACGCTAACCTGAACCTATGTTTCAAGCTTAGAATGTCCTTTGATATCTCCAACCATGTATTTTCTTCATAGTGATGATTGAAAATAGGGGCAAGCTTATGGTATGACACTTGTTTCATAGAGATTTCTTTCGTGTGAGAGAGAGTTCTTGCACTTAAAACTCCTTATTGTATTTTTGGTAGATTGGTGTGTAGAATTTTCTTTCTTTTGAGGATTGGCATGTGAAACAAGTTGGGGTGGGTAATTTTGTCACCTTCCGAAGAATGAGGCAAATGGAGTATAGCTAAGTTGTGGTCCAGAGGTAGCCACCTCTAGAGTATTCGTTGTTGGTTCTTGGTTTCTTTTTAAAGTCCTATGTATCCTTGAATGATGCATCTTATGATGAGGGGTGTAGTGGAAATTAGCTTAGCCCATATGGAATGAGCTACTTATGGTTGTGACTAAAATTGAAGTCATTGTGAGTTTTAAGGTATAAAGTCTGGGCATAGAGAATTGTTGTCTCATGATAAGAGGTAGTTTTTCTTGAGGAAAATCAAATGTTTTAAGTTTGGGGTGTTGATGAGTGATGATTTTACTACTCATTCTCACTAAATATTTTGTGCACATTACCTTGTTTTGAATGAATGAATAACACATATTGGTGATAAAATACACTAATATCTACTCTTTGTAGGCATAGAGTTGAGGAGATCAAAAGATGTGGATTGGAGAATAAACTGATCTAAGGAGAGTAAGAAAAGTACAATTGGAGACTTGGAGTAGAAAGGCCTCAGGTACCGCGGTCACGGTCTGCTAACCGCGATCGCAGAAGTTAACAATGGAGACCAAAGCAATAATAGAAAATTATGTATGTAGTTTGCTAAATTTTGACTATCTTAGACATAAGGGTGAATGTGAGGTTTACTATACCATGGGTATCATTATAGAAATAGGGATGCCTAGATTGAGGTTGTGGTTACCAATTGTTGAACACACCTATTAGGTATTCGAAAGAATCAATGGGTGAAAGTTTGGTGTTTTATTGAAAGTCTAGCATCAAAATCTATAACCAAACCTACCCATGTTTGACTTACTAAATTGATGTTGATTTCTAACACCCACATATCACTCCCTTAGTAGTTCATAGTCCCAAGATCCATGCATACCTGTTAAAACTCTAATTATTCATAGTTCCAAATTTATACTAGAAAAACCCAAAAAAAACACTAGTGTAGATACCTATCTCCCCCATTTTACCTTTTTGTAACATTGGTTTAGATTTAACTTGTATCTATTATTTCAAAGTAACTTGATTGGCATTCACATTGTTCCTCGTGGATTCGACCCCGACTCCAAAGTTGGGTAAATATATTGACGATGGCCGCCGTACACTTAAATTGATGTGTAAGTTAATCATTATCATGATAGAACGAGTTAGGAATTATCATTTTCTTTCATGATCTATCGTGCCTACAACTATCTCTATCTGCTTTAACTCATGCTTTTACGTGATAGAATATGCCTCCTCGAGCCAATGCACATAGAAATGGTGACCAAACACCCATGTAAGCCAATCCTCTAATGAGAATGTGTCTCATGCTGAATTTCGAGCTGCCATTTAGGCGTTGGCCCAAGCCGTGACTGCCAATGCTCAGGGCAACCATCAGGATGCAGTCCCACTTCAGTAGAATGGTGATTTAGCTACAACCAAGATTCGTGATTTCATGAGAATGAATCCACCTGATTCCTTTGGGTCAAAAGTAGGTGAGGACCCACAACTCTACATTGATGAGGTGAGTAAGATCACTCAAATTATGTATATTACTGAGGAGGAGAGTATAGAATTAACATCCTATAGGCTGAAGGATGTTGCTTATGATTGGGTTGTTATGTGAAAGATTGGTAGAGGTGAGAATACAACTCATATAAGTTGACAGGTGTTTCAGGATACATTTCTACGTAGGTTCTTTCCACATGTGATGAGAGAAACAAAGATTGAGGAGTTCATAAACCTGAGGCAGGGCTCGATGATAGTGAAAGAGTACTACCTTAAGTTCACTCAGTAGTCTAAGTATGCCCTAGAGTTGGTAGTTGACCCTAGATCTGGTATGAGTAAGTTCGTTATTGGAGTGTCTGGTTTGGTAGTTAAGGAGTGTAGGACTGCATGCTTATTGGGGATATGGATCTTTCTAGGTTGATGAATTATGCTCAACAGATTGAGGTAAAGAAGTTAAACAGAGAGAGAGAGAGAATAAGAAGGCTAGAACTGAACAATTTGAGTATGGTCAACCAAGGTCTGGAGGGGAAATCATTCATAGTTTCAGGGTCACTGATCTATGCCAGCGCTATCTTCTGCTAGTGCACCTGCACCCAGAACCTATCAAGAACAGTGAGGCAGGACTTCTATTTCTAGGTCTCAGAGTAGTGTGGGTGGAAGGATCCATTTTTCTCCTTGTGCAAAGTATGGCAAAAACCATCCGGGTGAGTATTTGATGGGAAAGAAGGGTTGTTATGGATGTGGCAAGTTGGGTCACAGAATCAAAGAATGTACGTATGCTAAGAAATAAAGTAGGGATGTTCGTCCCCAAACTCAAGCTACTAGCGCACCAACTCCTCCAGGTCACCCAGTCCCTCTTCAAGACACATTATCCAGTATCGGTGGTGGTCAACGTCAAAATTGGTTCTATGCTGTACCATCCCGACAGGAGAAGGAGAGTTCACCAAATGTTATTACTGGTATACTTCGTGTCTTCCATTTTGATGATTATGGGTTGTTAGACATCAGATCACATCTCTCTTATGTGACTCATTTGGTTACAACAAATTTTGGGATAGGTCCCAAAAAGCTCTCCAAGCCCTTTTTAGTTTCCACCCCAGTAGGTGAGTCAGTTGTGGCTAGATGAGTCTATAATAAGTGTTCTATCAATGTCCTGCATAAGATCATACTAGCAGACTTAATAGAGTTAGAAATGGTAGTTTTTGATGTTATTCTAGGCATGGATTGGCTCTATTCATTCTATGCATCAATAGATTGTTGCACTCGTGTGGTGAAGTTTCAGTTTCCTGACGATCCAATTTTTAAGTGGGAAGGTAGTTTCGAATCTTTCAAGAGTCATTTCATATCTTATCTTAAGGCCAGAAAGTTGATTTCCATGGGGTGAATTTATCATTTTATTCGAGTCAAAGATACTAAGTTTGAAGCTCCAACAGTTCTGTCAGTCCGTGTAGTCAATGAGTTTCTCGAGGTCTTTCCCAAAGATTTTCCAGGGGTACCTCCCGATAGAGAAATAAAATTCAACATTGCTATTCTTCTCGATACTCAGCCCATCTCTATCCCTGATACAAGCATAAAGAGCATAAGGATTTCAAGGTCTTATCAAAGCTTCACGCTTTGGATTGTCAAAGGTTTAAGCATCGGATTTGAAAATGCTTGAAGATGTTTTGGAACCATTACAATGCCTTATTCAAGTTGAAGATTGGAGAAAGGGTTCTTACACTCCAAGGTCGCCTATACTTGGGATTATTAAGGGCAATATTGTCTTTTGATGGCTCTTTTTTAGACTCCAAAGGAGCACCCTTCATTAAGGGTATTTTCGTCATTGTTATGTAATAGTATAAATAGACCTATTAGCTTCTATTTTCCTTAGACTTTGATGAAATTATTGAGAGATACTCTTTAGTTGTAGTTTTCTTCCTCTCTTAGAGAGAATCTGAAATTAGGGTTTACATTAAGTGATGGATTTCACTTATGTTGACAAATTGGCAAGAAAGGTTGGTGCTTGGGGAAGGTGACTCCCTTTGTGTCTACCTAAGAGAGTGGTTTGAACTTTCATTTGTGAGCTGTGATTGGAGATTTGATACATTTCCTTTTGTTAATCATCTAGTGGAAGTAAGGGTCACTCTACTATCTTTACATTTATGCAATCTTTCTTCTTCATCTCCTTTGTAAGTGTTGTTTTCTCTTTGTGTTCTTGCTGATTTTAGCATATCTAGTATCAATTTCGTGTTTTAACGTTTCTTTAGGCTATCATTTGGTATCAAAGTCACGTTTTAGGGTTGTTCCTACATCCCTAAGTCTTGGATTATTGATTACCTTGAAGAAAATCAACAAAAAAGAGTGTAGAAAATTGAAAATCTCACAAAAAAATTTGTTAACCCGTTTTTGTGTTTTGACAGATTTTTAGATCTTAAATCTACTTTGTTTTTGTGTGTTTTGTTGGTTTCAAGTGTTAGATTCTTGTTCTCTATCACTTAAAGTGTCTAGATCTAAGTTTGAAACAAGATTTGGTTGTGTTTGAGCTAAGATCCACCATTGTTGTGGCATTTTGAAGCTTTTGTGAAGAGGGTAACGTGTGACTTGTGGTATTGTGGACGATTTGTGGATGATTTGTTGATATTTCAGATTGTCTTGGCAAAGGGAATCTAGATCTAAAAGAAAAATTGATTTTGGGTTCATTTGCCTACTGGTCAAATCTTGGTCAACTCTTGAATATTCATATTGTTCTTCATCATCTTCAAAACTTGTTGAAGAAGGATATTCAAAGTCCTAGTTTAATCCAAAAAAAGAAATAAAGAGAAGGTGAAAGTTGTTTGTACAAAGTATATTCCCTAGCATATTCACAATCTTCCAAAAGAAGAGGGGACAAAGGGAATATCAAAGTACAATTGAAAGTACAAGGGGGGGGGGGGGCAATCCATTTTGAATTCATTTGAAGCTCCAAAAGGGCTCCAAACCTTCAATTTTTCCCTTCCAAATGAAATTTCTTCTTCTCCTAAGTGTGTTTGTCCGAAATAAGTGAATTGAAATTTGAAAATTTTGAAAAGTGACGTCCAATTACAAGCTGCCACGTCATTACTTTGGTGACCAACCGAATTGAGTTCAAATTTAGATTTCCTAGTTTCTAATTGTTGTTTCTAGTTTCAATTTTGTTGGTTCTATCACTAATTAGTAAGCTAGTAAGTACCTACTAGTTTGTTAATTAGATTATAGTCCGTTGTTTCTTGTCTTCAGTTTTTGTGTGCTTTTTTCATTTTAATTCGTAGTGTTTTGTTGGTTCAAGTCTATGCATCACTTTATTTGAGTCATTTAAAAAAAAGATTGATTCTGGACCAAAGCTTCTCACCACTCAAGTAACTTGCCAAATATTGCCAATTATTCAACACTTGTGAAGCCAAGTGTGAGGTGAGGTTGAGTGAGAGTGTGGTGAGGCCTTCTTGAACTAACTTGTTTGTTCATTTTGTTGGTTTCCTCTTTGCTGTTTTTTGCTTCTTCTTAGGTACATTTACCATGGAATCTTAGGGTACTACTTCCCATCCATTGGGAAATGATGCTATTGGAGCCTTGATGGCTCGGTTTGATGCCTTTGCTCGAGAAATGAAAAATAATAATAATGCCTTGAAAAGTAATGTGAATGCTATGAGGGGTGAAATGGTGTCCTTGACGGGTGGTGTGATTAGAATGAAAGCGAGGGTTGATAGATTATATCCACCAAAGCCTCCACAAAATTCAAACCACCAAGTTCCAAATCCATTTTACCAAAGACCTCACACTCCACAAAATTCCATGCCACAAATCCAAGTACATCACCAAGGTAATCCAATGCCTCCTCAAGATCCACTAAACCGAAATCACACCATACAACTAAGAGAAGAGATGGTGATAGAATCCGAGGGTGATGAGGTCGGTTTTCAAGATGGAGAGAAGCTTGATGTTGAGGTATAAGAAGAGTGTGAAAAAAAGAAGGAAAAGGAAAGGGACGTCATGGGTAGTGAGGTTGGAAAGGAAAAAAATTGCTTGATTGTGGGTCTTGTCCACAAAGAACCTTTGTCATTTCCTAACCCAAAAGCTAGCATTTTGCCTAGCTTTGATTCTTCTTATGTACAGGTACTAGATGAAATGATAATCAAGAAGGATCCAAATGGAGTTCCACATGAAAGCATGAGAAATGAACTAGAGTCTCACTTGACCAAGAGTGCCAAAAAAGTGAACTGCCCAAGCCTTACCCGAGGTGACTTTGCTATCCTCAACACTTCTTTGAACTCTAAATATTGTGATTTAGTGTCTAGTGAAGTGGTTTTGGGTTTGCAAGTGCATAGCTCTTTCCTTAGTAACTCTTTTATTGTGAATAATGATCAACTTTCTCTTAAAACTAGTTCACTACTTGAGTATGAGAATGGTATGTTTGAGAATTTCCAAGTTAGTGATGATGCTTGTATTGATGATCTTGGTATTGAACATGGCCGTTTGAACTTGTGTAATAAAATACATGATATTAGTCTTGTTCATAGTGGCCTTGTGTATGTCAAAGTTGTGTGTAATACCTTGAATGATTGTGAGCAAATTAGCCTAATGAAGGGAGTGGGTCATCTCGGCTTAGATCTTTATCTTCTACTTCCATTTGATCCCGTAATTCCTTTGGGATGTGGGTGGAATAATTTCTAGTCATGTGCATTTATTTTTGATGTTGATGCTATTCTTGTCTTTGGTATCCTTTATGCTAAGACTTTTATGTCAAACATAAAGGACCCGTGGATGTATTTCAAATATGAACAACCTTGTCTTGTTGGTGCTTGTAATGTAGATCTTGATGATGAATATGGTCCTTTATATTTGTTTGATGAAGACCTTGATAGTAGAATGCTTTATAGTGATCATGTTCATATACATGTGGTGAGTCATAGGACATGTGTTGTTAAAGAAACCTTTTTAAGCCATAGATGTCGAATTTTGAATGTTTGTCTTCCCTTGAAAACAAGTGGCATTTTTGTTAGTTTCAGATTGTATTCTTCACTCATTGATGTTCGTATTAGTTGTGTCCTTTGTGGTGCTAGTGGTCGGTGTTTCTTACTCATACAAAGGATGGTTAGTTGTATTCTAAGAGTGTACCCCCTTGGCATGTTTACCTAAGTTGTGATACTAATGCTAACCCTCCTATCACAAGGATTGTGTGTTTGTTTTCCCTCTCTTTGGTTTTATAAGGTTTGAATTTGAGGTTAAATTCCTTTCAAGATGGAGATGATGATACAAGTATAAAGAGCACAAGGATTACAAAGTCTTATCAAATCTTCACGCTTTGGATTGTCAAAGGTTCAAGCCTCGGATTTGAAAATGCTTGAAGACGTTTTAAAACCATTACAATGCCTTGTTCAAGTTGAATATTGGAGAAAGTGTTCTTACACTTCAAGGTCGCCTATACTTGGGATTATTAAGGGCAATATTGTCTTTTGATGGCTCTCTTTTACACTCCAAAGGAGCACCCTTCATTAAGGGTATTTTCGTCATTGTTATGTAATAGTATAAATAAACCTATTAGCTTCTATTTTCCTTGGACTTTGATGAAAATTATTGAGAGATACTCTTTAGTTGTAATTTTCTTTCTCTCTTAGAGAGAGAATCTGAAATTAGGGTTTACACTAAGTGATGGATTTCACTTATATTGACAAATTGGCAAGAAAGGTTGGTGCTTGGGGAAGGTGACTCCCTTTGTGTCTACCTAAGAGAGTGGTTTGAACTTTCATTTGTGAGGTGTGATTGGAGATTTAATACATCTCCTTTTGTTAATCATCTAGTGGAAGTAAGGATCACTCTACTATCTTTACATTTATGCAATCTTTCTTCTTCATCTTCTTTCTAAGTGTTGTTTTCTCTTTGTGTGCTTGCTGATTTTTGCATATCTAGTGTCAATTTCGTGTTTTATCCTTTCTTTAGGCTATCAATCCCTCCATATCTTATGGCTCCAGTCGAGCTTAAAGAGTTAAAAGATCACCTTAAAGACCTCTTAGATAACGGTTTCATAAAGCCCAGTGTTTTTCTATGAGGAACTCCTATCTTGTTCGTGCGTAAGAAAGATAACTCTCTCTGAATGTGCATTGACTACTACTAGTTAAACAAAGTCACAACTAAGAACAAATATCCTCTTCTTAGGATTGATGACTTATTCGACTAGCTTTAGGGTGCAAGTTATTTTTCTAAGATAGACCTCAGATACGGCTATCATCAGCTTAAAGTAAGGGAGTGTGATATTCCAAAGACAACCTTCAGAACCCATTATGGTCACTTCAAATTTCTAGTCATGTCCTTTGGGCTAACGAATGCCCCAGCAGCCTTTATGGACTTGATGAACAAAGTGTTCAAACAGTACTTAGACATGTTTGTCATAGTCTTTATCGATGATAATTTTGTCTATCCCGTAGTGAGGATGACTATGCAGACCATCTCAGAAGCGTGTTAAAAACTCTTAGAGATCATTAGTTGTTCACCAAATGAAGTATGTTTGAATTTTGGCTAAGGTCAGTGGCTTTTCTTGGCCGTATTTTTTTTGGTGATGACATTAGAGTTGATCCTCAAAAGACCTAAGCAGTGAGAAACTGGCTTAGACCCATCTCTCCATCAGACATCAGGAGTTTCTTGGGTTTGGCTGACTATTACAAATGGTTTGTTGAGGGGTTTTCATCTATTGCATCCCCCGTGTCTAGGTTAACTCAGAAGAAAGTTAAGTTTCAGTGGTCAGATTCCTCTGAGAATAGTTTTTAGTAGTTAAAGACTCAACTCACTTCAGCCCCAATTTTGGCGTGACCAGATGGTTTAGATGGATTTTTTATGTACTGTGATGCTTCTAGAGTTAGTCTGTGGTTTGTTTTGATGTAGAGGGGTAAGGTCATTGTCTATGCCTCTAGATAACTTAAATCCCATGAAAAGAATTATCCTACTTATGACCTTGAGTTAGCCGCTATCATTTTTGCCATGAAAATTTAGAGGCATTATCTTTATGGGGTGCATGTTGATGTGTTCACGGATCACAAAAGCTTGCAGTATGTGTTTTCTCAGAAATATTTAAATCTTCGCTAGAGAAGGTTGCTAGAGTTGCTAAAAAATTATGATATGAGTGTTTTGTATCATCCGAGCAAGTCCAATGTAGTGGCAGATACCTTTAGTAGACTATCTATGGGTAGTGTTGCTCATGTAGAGAAAGATAAAAAGAATTTAGTTCAGAAGGTTCATTAGTTGGCTAGATTATGTGTTTGGTTTGTTGATTCAGCTGAAGGTAGTGTATGGGTTCAAAATTGTTCAAAATCTTCTTTGGTTGCCGAAGTGAAGGAGAAACAAGATAAGGATTCCAGTTTGGTTGGGTTTAAAGAGTCCGTCAGAGATCAGAAAGTAGAGGTTTTATTCTAGGGGAAATTGCGAGTTGCGATATGAGGGTAGGCTGTGTGTGTCGTGTGTTGATGGTTTGAGGAAGCGGATTTTGGTGGAAGCGCATGGTGCGCGTTACTCTATTCACCCAGGAGCACCAAGATGTACCTTGATTTGTAGGAAATCTATTAGTGGAGTGGCATGAAGAGAGATATTGCTGAGTTCGTAGCCAAGTGTGCTAATTGTCGGCAGGTTAAGGTTGAGCACCAAAAGCCTTGTGGCACCATGCAGGAGTTTAGTATTCCCACTTGAAAGTGGGAAGATGTGACTATGGACTTTGTGACAGGGTTGCCTCGTTCGCATCATCAGTATGATTTGATTTGGGTTATTATTGACAGAATGACCAAGTTAGCCCATTTCTTACCAGTCCATACTTTCTATTCAGCCGAGGTTATGCTAAGCTTTATATTAGAGAGTTGGTCAGATTGCATGGAGTTCCTTTGTCCATCATTTTAGATAGGGGTACTCAGTTTATCTCACTTTTGGAAAGCCTTTTAGGAGGGTCTTGGTACCCAAGTTTATCTCAGTTCAGCTTTTCATCCTCAGACAGATGGTCAGGCAGAAAGGACCATTCAGACCTTAAAGGATATGTTGAGGGCATTCGTTCTTGATTTTAAAGGAAGTTGGGATGACCACTTAACTTTGATTGAGTTTGCCTGCAACAACAATTATCATTCTAGTATCCAGATGGATCCATTTAAGGTTCTTTATGGGAGAAGGTATAGATCACCTATTAGTTGGTTTGAAGTGGGCGAGGCCACTTTAGTAGGACCAGATGTGGTCTTTGAAGCTATGGAAAAGGTTCAGTTGATTAGGGAGAAGCTTAAGATAGCTCCGAGTCATTAGAAATCATATGCAAATGTAAGGAGAAGGGATCTTGAGTTTGAGGTTATTGACTTAGTTTATTTGAAGATTTCGCCCATGAAAGGGGAGAAGAGATTTGGAAAAAAGGGGAAGCTTAGTCCCCGATATATTGGCCCGTATAGAATATTGAGTCATGTTGGGAAGTTAGAATATATCCATTCACCCAGTGTTTTATGTCTCCGTGTTAAAGAAGTCTATTGGCTATCCAACTATTGTCACTCCCTTGGAAATCACCAAAATTTAGGATAGCCTTTCTTATAAAGAAATCCCAGTTGAGATACTTGATCACCAGCTTCGTAGAGTTAGGAACAAAAAAGTTCCCTTATTCAAAGTTCTCTGGCAAAATCAGTCCGTTGTGGGTGCCACTTGGGAAGCGGAAGCAGATTTGTGAACCAAGTACCCTGATCTTTTCTCCGCAAGTTCAGACTCAGCTTAAGGTAATAAGTTTTCCTTAGATTATCTCTTTTTTCCACTTTTAATTCAAGCTATATTTAATCATCTTCATGACATCTCATGCATGCATTAATTAGTTCAGTCATGTAGTCAAGTATGAGTTATGCATGCTCAGTATATGATCTAAGTCTTTCTAGTAACCCCAGCTTAGCCAATCTCATTCGAGGACGAATGTTCCCCAGCTTAGTTCAATTCCTAGTGCTTGCATAAGAGACTTAGTACCTCAAAATTAAGCTAAGTGTTAAAGACTTAGCCTTATTTTTGACATCTTAACTTTGAAAATTTTTAAGTCGACCTTTCGGGCTCCGAGATGATGGTTTTTGAGTTGATTCATGTTCAGAGGTATAAGGAGCATGTCTCAGGGAAGTTTCAGAATTTTTGGACGATGTTTGGGTCGTGTTTGGATTTTGATTCCAGCAGCTCAATGCGATTCCACCGCATCGCACCGGGTATAGCGATGAACATGTCATCGCGTCGTGCCAAGTCCCTAAATGACACTCCAATTGCGACTTCAATCTCTAGAGGAGCAATTAAGTCATTTACCCTCACCCCAAGTCGTGAAAACAGAAGATTAGATATCGATTTAAGCATTATACACTCATTCTTCATCAAATTTCTCTCCAATAAATCCTAACCTAATTCCAAGAGATCCAAAACTCCATTGCATCCTCTTCAAGACAATCAAGAATCTAAGTTTCCAAATCCAAGAACTTCAAGAAGAAGCCTTCAAGAACATCTTTAAGAGTTCAAAGTCAAGTTTCTACATCAAATTAAGCCTAATAAGGTATGTGGGGTTATGAACAAGGATACTTTTTCATCCTTGTGCCCAAAACTTGTTTTTAAGTTAAGATTTCATGAATTGCAAATTAGGGTTCATACCCAAATCATCCTGTTTTGAGTTATGAGTCTATAAGTGATTTAAGTATTGAAGTGCATGTTTATCTCACCTATTTATGCTTTGACTTGGAGATTTATTTCATAAATTACACTTCCTTTTCGCGAGTTGACATTGTTGAATGATTTCAAGATGATTGTTGAGAATGAAGCTCTATTGAAAAACTCTAAAAGTTTAAGTATATATGTTTTAGGCTTCAAGCATGAGTTTTGAGATTTCAAGAAGATTATGATCTTAAGCCTCTTTGATAATTGTTTACCAAGATTTAAAGAAAGAATTGATCTTTTGATCCTTAGCTTAAGAGATAGAATCCACATTTATTTATCTAGATTACAGTTTAGAGAAAAGAAAAGCATAACTGGTTTTCATTATAAACCCTTGTGCTATTTTAAGGTGGATTTCCTAAAGTCTGAGCATATAAGTATGAGAGTAGTATTTAGCGCCAAGTTAGGTATGATTCCAAGGTCTCATTCCCCAGAACTACGAGCCACCATAGGTCTAAAGTCCCTAAATGGGTTAAGTATAGTGATCACTTAAGTTGAGGTCCTATTCCGATGGCTAGGGTAGGACAGCTTTCCCTAGCATGAGCTCTTCTACCCGTAGGTAAGATGGTGGACTCTATGATAGCTTACATGGTGTATGTCAGTTAGAAGAACCTCCCTAAAGAAAAATAAAAGTAAAGTTTTTAGAAATTAAGTGTCATGTCTCACAAAGTTCATACTTATGCTTCATCACTCATGTTTATGATTTTACAGCTTTTGTTTTATTCAAGCTTAAGGTGAGTCATTTACACTTAGCATGCATTCTTTACAAGTTTATATGAACATTGAGCTGTTGTTTTACTTATGCATTCACTCTCATATATTTAGTACATTCCATTAGTACTGATCCACATATACGTCTATGTGCTACATTGTCTTATAATGTAGGTCTAGGTGCTCAGTTCCAGTAGTGAGATAGATTCGAAAATCACCACTTACATCCCAACTCTTGGAGAGTCCTCACAGTTCAAGGGTCTATCCCACCAGATTTATTGTTAATGAAGTATTCTAGTTATTTGATTTCAATTTGAGTTGGGTCAGCTGGGTCTTATCTAAGTGGCTCTCTAGTTAGAAGTAGAGGCCTTTTCTACTGTTTTCCATTTTAGATTTCAAAAGTGGTCGTTTTCCAGATTTCTATGTTTGAGACTTATAGTTAAGATATTAAATTCAGTTATTTCAAAATTTAATTTGTCAAGTTTATCTTTTTATTAATTTTCAAATTTATTAGAAGGCTTAAAGAGTTAGCTTGGGTCTACTTGTACTCTTGAGCATCGTGTGATGTCTAAGGTGTATTTTCGGGGTGTTACACTAGTATGTAAGATTGATGAATCACCTTTCAAAAAATCATATATATTTATTATTCTCATTACTGATTGGAATCATAATATGCTCAAAGGAAAGGGAAAGAAGAGCACTATACAACCGTAAGCTTGATTTTGTAGTTGTACATCCGGTGAAAAAAATTGGTTTTACAACATGGCACAATCAGACACATGTTGGAATGATGAGGTATGCCTCAAACAAATTTATATAACATTTAACTGATTTTTCTTTATTTTTATGACCTAATCACAAAATTATATTTCTTTTTTTCTAGTGGTGTACTGTGTATATAGATTTTGGCACACATATCTTATCTGTATGTAATTTCTACCATATATATTGACCACATACATAGTAGTTAATACATATATATACTTTTATTGTTTTCCAGTCACACTTTTTTATAATTTCGTATGAATCAACTAATTTAGACTTGTATTATGTATGGCATATATGAATCAAATATTTTAATACATTTTAATCTTCCAATACAACACATCAATGTGGTATTCTACTATTTTCGTAAGAAAGAAAAAAATGGAGAGCACCAATGAATGTAGATATACCATCACCAATTGCATGTTTAAGAACTACATTCATGATACATACACTTATTATCACCAAACTCAATATGAGATTGATCTAAGCTCTCAGGATGAAAACGTTCATTCAATGAAAGTTGCTTCGATAGAGAGATCAATTTTTGAAATTATTCAAGGTCTATGAATTCCAGTAGGTCTTCCATGGCATTTGGTTGATGAGGTTTACGTGCCAATAAATTATCAGGGATCATTTCCCTGGGTGTTGGCAGTCATAGTGCTCTAGGAAAGATGTATTCGTGTGTATGACTTGTTGAAAGGTCATGAAGTTGAGATAAAAGAGCTTGCTGAGACGGTGTCAACTTACTTGTCAATATTTTTTTTTGAGAAGATAGAACACTCGGACTGGTCACTACTAGAAGCATACAAGGAAAAGACGGACCAACATACATTTGATGTTTAGTTTGTTAATGGTATTGTGCAACAATCAAGTAGCACGTTGTACCCATTATTTATTCTTTTAAATATATATTTTTTACATAAGTAATTACTGTAACTCCTAAAAAATATACTGATCTGTTTTACAGTGATTGCGGATTATTTGTTGCGGTATATGCTGAATTTTTAAGCTATGGGAATCAAATACCTTCTTCAGAGTTTGATTCAAGACTACACCGTACTAGATACACATCATTGTTATGGAATTATGGAGTGAACAAGGCATCTAACAGATATATTAGTGACAATCAGGATCAACCATGGCCTAAATGCACTTTTATTCCATTTGAGGATACAAAGATGATAGATGTCGAGCCGTAGTTGTCTAGAATTTTAGCTTCGACGAAATGATAACTGTTTATTGTATTTTATATTTTTTGGATATTTCAAGACTACTAATTTTATGTATTAAACTTTTTAGTATTTTTGTGGTTAATGTTTTGATATTTTAGCTTATGAAAAGAAACTTTCCTATGTTGTTGCACAATATTATTACATCTTTATGTTACGATTGTGTTTGTCATTGTTTATTATGTGTTTGATATATATGTATGATTCATATTGACTACTCAGTTTTGCGTATTTAACCTCACCGAAATACATATATAGATGATTAGTTTTTTTACAAATTAGTTAAGGAGTTTCAACCCTATCACAGTTATGTATCACATTTTTCAACTTTGAAAATGTATCACTGACATACCAGATGTGTTAACAATTAATACTGAATAAGACATTAATAATATGAATCACATAACATTCATGAACACTTAATATGGATCATATAACATTCATAAATGTTTTAATATGTATCACTTGAAAATAATTTGTTGAAAATGATCACTAACATTCCAGATGTGTTAAAATTTATTAACACTTAAACATGCATTATTAATATGAGTCACATAACTTTCATGAATGTTTTAAATGAATTATAAAACATATATAAATGTTATAATATATATCAATTGCATAAAATTAATTGAAACGTATTTTTGATAAATTACCATAAATTATTGAATAAAAAACATTTATCTTAATAAATATTTTTCTTCCAATATAAACAAAATATCTCATGAAATAATTTTTTTGAGAATTTAACTCAAATTATTAAACTTAATAAATAATTAGATTTCAGTTCAAAGAAAATATCACATCTCTTTTGAAAAGTAGTTGTAAGTGCGTCTATTATGACCTTCATGCCCACACTTTCCACAACGATTTGAGGTTGATGAAAATTTTTTGCTACTTTTCTTGTGTCTTACTTTCTTAGGTCTTCCTGGTGGTCTTTTATATTTTGAAGGAAAAATCACGTCTTTCAATACCTCCGCTGGTACATGCCAATCTCGTTTATCGAGCATTGGACAAAGAGGCATTTCATACATCTTGACTAGTGTCTCCTTTTTGTAGTAATCAGAACAGTATGGCTTCATTTCCTTAACATGTTTGCTTTTCAAAACAGCAATAGCGTGCGCGCATGGTATCTCATCAAGATGAAATCTACCACAGTTGTATGTGTTATTATCCAAACGAACTATGTATTTTCTTCCTTTTTCATACACACTGTATATGTAGTTCGTTGCTTCCCTAACTTAAAAAAATATTTTAACATACAATTTTGTTAATCATCATAGAATTGGAAACACGAAAATTACAGAATAATTATGTTTAACGAATGAGTTTACAAGTTATTGCATATTTTTCCATATGATTCATAATGATACATTTGTTTGATACATCTGGTATCAGGAAAGATATAATACACTGCAAAGTAACTTTGTGACAATAAATAAATATTAAATAACTTACCATTATACGCGCTGAATTTGCCTTGTTCAATTGAAGAATTTGTTGAAACCTACCTCCCAATGAGCTTTTAGAAAGAAAGCTAAACTTGTCTCGATTTTTACGATTTCAAGCACCAAATAAGATTTTGACTTGTTCAAAAAAATCTAAAATTGGCAGTTCACGTGCCTCAACAAAATGAGAGTTAATAGATTCTGCAATGTTGGAAGTCATTATCCTTCTCCTATTTATTTGAGCATAAACTCGTGACCACTTTTTGTATCTAGTATTTGCCAGATATTTCTTTACTCTATTGTCAATCTTTCTCACTTTACACATAAGCTCATCAAAATCATCAAACTTGTACGCTTTAGCCATGACAAAAAACTCGTTGATCAGCTTGTCCTTATTCTTTCTATAATACGTGCAAACATTATTCCAAAGATGCCAAACATATGTAAAATGTGGTATACAAGGATAAACTATACTAACAACCTTGATTATGCTTTCATGTCTATCAGAGACAACACACATATTATCGCGCTCATCGAAAGCACACTTAAAATATTGGAAAAACCATGTCCACGAGGAATCATTCTCAAAATCCACAACCCAATATACAAGTGGTAATATATGACCTGATACATAACATCAAACATTCATTATGTCTAATTTATATAACAATTACTATTATTTTGAAGTAAAAATATAAAAGAATGACTACGTCCAAGTGTGATAGCTGAAATGAATGTTCCCTTATATGGTCCGCTCATGTGACTACAGTCTACTACCACAATAGGCCTACAATACCCAAATCCTCTAATAAATGGATGTAGTTCTATGAATTTAGGAACTGATTATCGGGAGACTTATGCATCCTTATATGTCAATTGGGGTAAACAGAATTCAACATGTATATGTAGGTAGGCATTTTCTTGTATCCATCTGCAGGTTACCCTCTTAATATCTTTAAAGCACGTTCTTTAGCACGCCATGCCTTCATGTAATCTATGTCCAAACCAAATTCCTATTTTATATCTTCAATAAATTCACTTGGTGTGATTATTATTTTATGATTCAATAACTTTGGAGTCGTTATTCCAGCTACAGAAATAATTATTGCATGCCGCTGATCAAAAACTCCGTCTTTTAATGGATAGGTATGTTCATCATTGAAATATCTTACTACGAAAGTATCAGTACCAAGCTTACATGAGACCTTGAATAACCAACTACATTTCAGAGATTTGCACATCAAAACATAATTAAAACAAAATAAAATAAAATTTATCACAAATTTCAATCTCTATTAATCGGTAATTAAATGTATCACATAAGTTATAAATGTATCTCACTACTTTTACACTAAATCACACTATTTAAATATTAATTAGAAATTGCAAAATTAATTATTTTTTTTCATGTATGCTACAGATTCCATATATATTGAATATTTTGATATCGTTATTGTAACAGAATCTATCATCTAGTTATTGAAATAAATACTTTACCAACCATATGAATCACCATTAGACACTTATAACGATAACATATGTATCATTCATATGAATCACTATTATACTTTAAAATTTCAAATTTTGTTATCCTTTATCAAGAAAAATATATGCACAACAAGTAAATAAATATACGAATAACAAGTTACAACACACAACATATCTACGATTATAAAAGTATCACAATCATTAACTTACAAAAAACTGAAAAAAAGCTGCTGGGTAATGAATGAAAATGTATCACATAATTTTCAGATGTATCACTAAAATATACTATCGAAAATTGGCCTTGACCAACTAAAATAAAATCAAACCTCTGTTTTGTCGGCTCTCTTAGCTCTGAAATTGAACCTGTTCTTGATTGCAAAGTTACGCATCACCGATACAAGAATTACTTTATTATTATACTTTTGTTTCACCATGACAATGCCATTATTACAATTCATTATTAATTCTTCACCACCCACATCAACAATAGATAGAGATTCAACATTATCAACTACGGATACTACAAGTCCAGACGACTCAACAATATCATGACACTCAATTGCAATATCATCCGCATCAAAAGTATCACTATCAATTACAATATCAGTTGTTGTAATACACAGTGGATACATTTCAAATCCAGGTGCATGTTTCAAAATCTCAAGAAAAAGTTTCACAGACATATCATTGTGAATCTCCAACGCCGATAAATTACTTTGAACAACATACTTGTCATGAATTTTTTCAGAGATAAATCAATTTTCAATTGAATTGAAATAGCATCCATTAAATCTCAGTACAAAGATTTTTCATGAATGACAATACCGTCAACCCAATAGTTATCGTACCAGGTCTCTGAAACCTAAAAAATGGAACGACATAGTACGACAGACATGATCTCCGTTAAGATTAATCAAAAATTTGGAGAAGGAAGAACAAATAATTGTTTTGACATAATTCAAAACTACACATATAGTTGGCATCAAATTTGAAATCTGATCGAGGGGTATTAGTAATCCAACTTGTAATGATTTCAGCGTGATTTGCTCTGCCGAATAAAATAGAATCTGTTACTTCCTAAAATAATTATCTATTTTATTTTAAATGTATCACAAAATATATGTATCACGTTATATCATATGAATCGTAATTTTAAAAAACTGAAATGTTATGTAATTAAACAAATAGTTGGGATAAAATATTATAACCCTTAAATATTTTGGGATTTATGTAAGTTACCCTATATATATACTAGTTTTATAAGGCCTGTGCTAAGACCGGGTTCAAACTCAAATAATTTGATACTTTTTGAATAACATGATTTAAAATATATAAAATAATTATAACTGGCAAAGATCATAAAATAGAAAAATATTGGTAAATTAATTTATGAGCATATAATTAATTTCTTTTCTAATTTCTCAATTCAATTCAATTTCATTTTTGCAATCAGTAAGATGAAGATGAAAGTTATCAAGTGGATCAATTATTTCCCTCAAGTCTTCTTGCATGTGGTGGAAAATGCATAATTTTATTTATAATTTCACATGACAAGAATTTCTGCTAGTTAAATGTTGTTCTTTAAGTGTAATTTTATACTTAATTAAGAAAAAAATTAGATTCACTGAAATTAACATCGAGAATCAATTGATTCTCGCATGCTTAAAAATATTGATTCTCAATTGATCAAAAAAGAGATTTTAAAAATAATTTGATCTTAATTTATATCATTGCCTTAATTTAACTTTATCAATAATTTTATTATTTTGAATATGAAGTATATTTGATATTTTCAAAAGCAATGGATAAAATTGTCCACAAATTTTTTATTCAATTCATAAATAATAATTAAGAAATACATCAAAATCATAATTGATTCGATAGAAATAGAATATAACCTCATATAATAACTAATTTTAATCCCTCATTTTTTCCTCTTCTTCATCCCAACGGTATTTGTACAAAACTCTTTCTTATGAAAAATAAATTATTAAATATATATACTAATAAAGAAGAGAAAAAATGATGAATTATTCATGCAACAGAAGAAAGTTCTCTACAGTCAAAATATATATATTTTTCTCAAGCTACTTTAAATAAAAGCTCATATAAAATATTAGTTTTACTAAGGATATTTTCATTTATAAAATTAATTAAATAATTAATTTTGATTAAAAAATAACAAAAGATAGTCAAATTAAAGTTTTTTGGTGTTGTGGGTAGCAATGGAAAAAATTAAAGATTTTTGGTCTTATACTTCATAAAGCATGAAGTACAAGTAATTTAATAAATAAAATTAATTATAGGATATTTGACATTTTATTTTGCATTTGACTTGATTAAATAATATATAAGTATGAGAAACAAAATATAATAATGGAAGATTCTCAAAATGATTTACCGATTAGTTAAACAATATAGTAATTCGAATAGTTCAATAGATTGACTATCTGAACTTTACTTTGTTGGCAAATATTTGATTTTTCGTTGTGTAATCTCCTCTCTAATTTCCTTGCCCTACTCCTATTTTTTTAAAATTAATTAAACAATTAATACTACAAGAAAAAACTTAATTACTCATATTATGACACATGTACCAAGTGCAAAGGTCCATATAGCAAGAAAGAAGACAAAGTAACTTTATCTATATCAACCAAATGTCACAATATTATAGGATTAAGAAATTAATTAAATTACTATAATAACCTTGTGAGGACTACCAAAAATTGGTATCCTCTCTTATATATAGTAGTAACATATATAGTGCTTAAATTATAGAAACCTTGCTTAGTAAAAAGACGTTTCATATCATGCCTAATTTCAGATATATTGCTTCATATTTTTACAAATGTGTTCTAAAATGTTATTCTGAAGAGTGTAGTTGGATTTTGAAGGCAGTAAGTATAACAGGTTCAGAGCTCTTCACAGTTAGAGTTTTCCAAGATGTAAATACCTGTCCTTTGAATAATAGAGTGTTCACCCAAGTTCAAGTTAAAGTAGCCTTTGTTAGTAGTGTTACTACTCCAAAATTGATAAATCATAAGAGAATACACACCCCAAATAACATAACTGAATATGTGAAATCTTCTTTTGATGTGACTATTAATTACATGATAGCATGACGGGCTAAGAAGCGCGCACTAGAGTTACTCAGGGGTTAATCGGCTGATGAATATCGACAAATTCCTAGATCCATATATATGCTAGATTCTCTGTATCCTAACTTACACGTTAAGATGCATAAGTTAGTAGAAAATAAATTAATGTATCGGTTCATAGCTTTTACATCTATTAATGAGAAGGTTCACATTTTATAGATCAGTTATTGTCGTGGATGATGTTCATTTGAGTGGAGCATATAAAGAAAAATTTATCCAGCTAGCACTCTTGATGGTACATATATGTCATCTGATATCTATCAAATAAAATGATTTTAGATGAATCTGTATTTACTACATTAGCAGTGTATATATCTGGTTTATATACTTAACTTGTAATACATAAACTGCAAAAGTAATGTATTAGATATTTTTCATTTCTAGGTTGCATATTATCAATCACATATGGAATTGTAGATACAAAAAATGATTATTCATGATTGTGTTTTTTTCAATAGTTTAAAAGTGCTTTTGGAGAGCATCCACTTAGACTATTGATAAAGTCTCTAAATTAATAAGGCCTCGGTTGTGAGACTATGTGTGTTGTATCTGATCACAATGAAAACATAATAAAAAGTGTAAGCAATAAGTATTCTAATGTTTTGCATTTTGCTTGCATTTTAAATCTTTGAAAGAATGTATGCACAAACTTCAAGAAGAGAAAAAATAGACTTAGTGACATTTACTATGCCATGACCAAGGCTTACAGGAAAGAGAATTTTGATTTTCTTATGGATAAAGTGGATAAGATAGATCATAGGGTAAGAGATTGCCTGATTAATATCAATTATAAAAAGTGGTCAAGAGCTTATGCACCAACAAATAGAGGTAGGATGATGACTTCTAATATCGTTGAATGTATCAATGGTTGTCTTGTAGAGGTGCGAGAATTTCCTATTTTAGAATTTATGAAACAAGAAAAAAATACTTTTTGAATCTTGGAATTGCAAAATTGGAGAAAAAACATCGTATACAAAACTACATTAGAAAAAAACTTCGAAGATATTCTAGTTCTCAATGCATCAAAAGTTACTTGTTTGATGGTATGTTTATCTCGATACATATGTTCAGTATATACATATTATAATAGAGTTATAACACACATATATAACTACTATTAAGACTGTTGAGCTAATTTTATTGGTTGTGTATCATCATATGTTGTCTGTTTTCAATTAGATACATAACTTTTGACTATGTATCATTAGACTGACTTATGATGATTTTGACAAGTTAAGGCTTCATCGATTTATGTTTACTCTATTTGATGTTGGTAGATGGTAGTTTTTCTTCAGAGTAAAAAATGTAATTAGGGAAAGTTCCAACTTGACGAGATATCATATGCCTACACAATAGTGATGTGTTGGCTATTTGTAACACCCCGCTTCTGTACCTCGGACGCTACACGGTGCTCATAATCTCAAAGGACCACAAACTAACCCATGACTGGTACCTGCTGTAATAACTTTGTAATAAATACTATAATAATTGTGGAAATAGGCAGAAACATATGCCATAAGGTTCAAATCTATAAATAAATCTGAATACGGTATCAAAATACCAAAACTGAATACAAGTAAAGTAAAACTGAACAACTGTCTGAAAATACGCTAGTCTGGAAAGCCTCTAAACTATCTGAACTGTGGAGCTGGTGGGACAAGTCCCCAACAAACTTCTACTACTAAAAATAATATTGAAATACTAAAATTAACAAGCATGTCCTCGAACTATGAGGACTCACCACTACTCTGAAAGCAGAAGATCTGAACTGCTAAGGGTGATCTAGAGCCCGTGCGTCTGAACCTATGATATAAGACATCATAACACAAAAAGCATACATCAGTACTTTGAATGTACTGGTATGCTTAGTGAGGTAGGCTGAAATGCATGGGTTCATATGCATGAACAATACTAACTGAATAACATGAGTATGACTGAATAAGAGTACACGCATGAATACATAAACTATAACTGAGATCATGATAATACTGAGTACTGAGTCCGAATACTAATAACTGATATCTGAGTTTACTGATACTATATTACTGATTATCTGAATAACTGTATTTAACAGTCTCAAATTTTGTGGAACTATACTGAGTTTTGTACTGAGCTGAGTAACTATATCTGATAATCCTGAATTTATAGAACTAAACAGAGTTCTATTCCGAGACTGAGACTGAAACTGAGACAGTAGAAGGTAATCATCTAACCGACATGCTTCTCTCTAATCTGATTGGGGTCTAACCTATAACCTCAGTAGGAAGGGTGTCAATACCGTGCCACGGGTAAGGATAAGTTGTGAGTTGACCCTCTCTGATAGGAAGCTCTTCCATCAACCCTCGCTGGTAGAAAAACTCAAATGAGATGTATTAATCCTCATAGTATCTGGCAAGAAGATATCTCAACCTACGCTAGCTACGTAGTTCTGTAATGCAGGGATTTCTACTAAGGGTCAAACCCTCTTTTGGCAGTAATGCCCCCATCCCTAGGCTCGCTCGGTGCTGAATCCTACTCCTAACTGAATAGACACTAAATTGATTTCTAGTCTGTACTAGGCTGGACTGAACTGTTAATGATGATACTATTTAACTGAATTGAACTGGATTCACTGAGTTCCGTTGACTGATAGAATACTACTGAATTCTATTAGCTAACTAAGTTTACTGAGGTCTAGGCTGAGTACTGAACTAGACCAAACTAATACTGAGTCTACTGAGTTTTCCTGAGTTCTGTGACTGACTGAGAGTACTACTGATCGTGACGTGACTGGTACCGTTCTATTACTGACCATGGCTCTAAGTAAACAACTAAATTGTCGGGTACAAGTACCCCCAGACTTGATAGCATAAATTAAGAGACATGGCACAAACTTAAAATATGTAAACTAAGTACTTGATCATCATTTATTCATTAAGGCATTTTAACAAACACTTGTATGGCATGAACTTGAATACATGCTAACATGATATAATTCCACTATTCAACTCACATGCTTAATTAATCAACCTCTTGAAAAACATAAAATAGGCACATAATTCTAATCAACATGTGAGCACACAATTCCAAATACCAACTTCACAATTTGATGGCTTTAGCATGATCTCACATGATAACACATATAATTCAATTAACCCCACATGAAATTTATCATGAAACATGGATTTGAAACCCAATTAATCATTATAAACATGAATATTATCAAACCTAACATGGAATTCATGAATTTCATATACTTGATGTTTAAAAATAGTTTCTTGGACTCCAAGGGTGGAAGGGACCCTTGGATGAACACTTCACATACCTTAGTGCTTGAATTTTGAGGGATTGATGGTGAGTTCTTGATTTGAAATTTAATCTCCTAGGGTTCTTGTTCTTGAGTATTTTGAGGAATAATGAGTATAATACTTTCCAAAGGGTTTAATTTCGTATTTTGGGGGCTGAAGGTTATGGGAAAAAAACCCAAATACCCCAAGGATGCGGTCTTTTAATGACTAAAAAACTGTGTTACCGACGTACAGGATGACGTGCTACATCATTAGCATCAACGCGATAGCCAACGCACCATGTTGAGTCTGTGTTAGTTCACTAGAATTTGCACTGGAGCTGGGGAAACAATCATCCATCGACACGATGGTCGATGCGACGTATTGAGATCGCATCGACCCACTATTTTGGGCACTCAAACATGGTCTAAACGAGGTTTGAAAAATCCAAAACTCATCTGGGAACACCTATTTACCTTCCTGATCATGAATTAACTTGAATATCAATATTTAATGGATGTAAAGGTCTTGAAATAAGATTTCCAACTTTTGAAGGCTAAAATGGAACTAAGTCTGAATTCTTAGCTAAAATATTCTAAGTCTAGGACCCCTTAACAAGCCTAAAGGACTTATTTAAGCTAAGAATTTTGTGGGGTCTTACACTATTGAAGGCACATTTTATGCTTTTAACCAAAAATAATCATGAGTTTTAAGTAAGCATTGTTAGTTTTGATGTATTTTTGTGTCTAAATATAGGAGATTGATCCAAGAAAAAATAAGAATAAATCTGAGCTAAACATATTGGGTGATGGTTTATCTAATGAACTGCCACGCCACATACCTTACAAAAATAGAACCAAGAAGTGAGCAGTATAATGCCTTAAATTGACGGTCCGTTAAGGCTATGATGAGCCATCACAACTAACCACCATACAAAAATAAACTATGCAACATCATAAATATTGTGAAGGTATATTTTGATGAACCACCAGAGATGTGGCAAACCGCCAGACCACACATTAGAGCTTAACAGAATGAAGGTTTAAATAAAAGTCATGTGACGAACTGTCACAGATGTGGTGAACCATCAAGCGAGCATTCAAGGTAGAGTCGACAATCCATTTAAAGTTCAAATTTCTCAAATTTTTAGGGCCTATGAATACCTAATCTAGGGTTTAGTATATGTATCTTTTGACACTTAGAATATTTTACATTATATTCTCTTTGGAGATAGATATTTTTGGGGGTTTCAAATGCTATTACTTCTGCTTTTTCAAGATTTGAAGGGTTAAGTTTAATCTTTGTAAGAATCTATCTTTGAATTATGAAATACATTGCTTTATTCTTCTTAATTACTAAGCACGACAAAATTCTATAACTAGGATTGTGGAATCCATGACTAAATATGATTAATGTTGGCGTGAATTTATGTCATACATGTGAATGTGTTGTCATTCTCTTCATCTTAACAGATGTATAATGGTTGGAAACATGTCTAATGGTTGTAAATATTAGAACAAACCATAGGTTTATCTTGCTTAAAATAAGAGGTTAAAATCAGAAAAAGGATTTAACAATGAGGATTCAAAGTTTCTAACCCCCATCTAATGAGTAATGCTCTAACGAGATTAATCAACTTGATGCTTAAAACTGAGTTTACGATTTCCTTCACTTTAAGTTCAAAATAATTAAAGGGGTAGTTGCTTAATTAGGCTAAGAACATTTACATGAACATTTGAGCTTAGTTTCCTGACATTCACTTGTATTAAAGCGAATTCATTATTGACATTAGCCCAAAAGTGGTAAAGAGCTATGGTGAACACAATCCTAGTTCGTATTCTCTGTTGATTTATTATTTATTAATTTTATTGCTCATTACTTGAAACAAATTAGACGTTCAGTCAAAATTACTTACTACAATGCTCCCTATTTTATGAAAATGGCAAACTGATAGTCATCTAAATCTCAAACTACTTAGTTTTCACCATATTCTCTATTGGATTTGATCCCAGCCTTTGTTGGCTATATATTTGACAACGACCGCTTATGCTTCTTAAATAAGGTGTAATTTGCGTATGAACTAGTAGTCTAGAAGAGAAAAAACATATTTGATACGAAGCTATAATTATCTAATTACTACAAGCTAGAAATATTAATCAAGACGTATGAATTTTCAATGATTTTGATTTTCAATAAAAAGGATTAGTACATTCTATGCAAAATTCTAGAAGAAGTGGTCTATAACAATCTTAGTTATGAATTTCACGTTTTCTATTTTTTGACTTTTTTTTCCTTTTGGTAGTTGATATATGCTATTTGTAACTTGTGGAGTTAGTTGACATGGTCCTCAATGCATTCGGAAGTGATTGGAGTGAGTAGAGATCCTTAGAGGCTTTTAAAGTGGTTAATCTAAATTCAATCACCATTTTTGTGACACAAGTATTGGATGGTGATTGGGTCAGTTTCGTTAGATCCATAATGTCGATTTTGACCTACTTGCATAGTTAGCTCGGCTCTCAGGTCTTTAAATTGCATTTTGACCATTTAGGAGGAAACTAGTTAAACTAAGCTTAAAAAGGGTCCCAGAGGATAATTTGTTGTAAATAACCTCTTTTCATAAATACGATGATTCCATTGAGTTTGGAATATTAAAATTAGCCTAGTAGCATATCTGGTGTATTCCTATAGGGTCCCAAAGAATTTTAAGGGTTCGTTTGAAGATATCTCATTACTTGCGAGATTACTATTTTTTTTGTAATCTGGTCCAATTAAGCCCTTCATCACAATTGTATAGACTTGTGTCACGATCGTAGGCCTTGGTAATCCTTTTTATTGTAATATCATGGTGAAGCACTGCGATTGCAAAGAGTAATTCCAGTGGATCGAGTCGAATTTTACCATTGCAGTCGCGAGGCCCTTTTTTACCAATTGAGTTGACTTACCTTACACTGGTCAATGTTGACCCTCGTAATCACAAGGTAGGAATCACAATTGAAAGGTATTGTACACCTGAATTTCTCGTGAATTTCACCATTTTAGACCTTGAGACGTCAAGAAAAATGATTTTAAGAAGGGTTTTTCATTAATATTGCTTGGGTAATCTCTAAACTCCCATTTTCATCATTTCCTATTAAATCTATATTCAAAATAGGTTTAAAGTATTGTTTTCCAAACTTGGATTTTACGGGTTTTGCCCGGTAAAATATAAAATTAAATTTTCTTTGATTTAAAATCCAATTTCAATTTATTTTCACTTGAGTTTTTAGATTTAGACTTTTCTTGACTTGGAAAACATGATTCTTGAATAAAATTTTAGATTTATCTTTTTGACTTTGTGCTAATTTTGTATTCGAATCTAATATAGCCTATATGGGTATCGTTAGTTCCCTTTTAAAGTATAGATTACATTTTTGATATGTTTAGTTCATTTCAAGACTAGTCGTGATGGAAAGGATCCTCGTTGAAGGGTCTAGGCTTGGATTTTGACCTTTTGAGGTAGGTTATGGCTTAACTTTCTTCAGGATGGTCAGTGTAGTTAACTATTCATGTAAAACATGATCCAGGTTGGGGAATTAGATGTGGGAATTTTATTATGAGGTTATTATTATTATTATTATAATTTTGCTCGTATGGAGGCTTTCATGCATATTATTGTTGGCTTGAGAGATTATATTTATTGTGATGCCCGTGTGGGGCTTTATTTTATTTTTTTGGTTAATAAACAATTTTATTTCACCAAAGATATTTACAAGCTCCAACAGGGTCTGACCCCTTGTTTCTCATACATAAAACTTCAAAAGAACTTACCTAGGGAATCCAAACTAGTAGTCGACTGGCATAGCCATTACAAACAAAATACATTTAGAGAAAACCTAAGCAATAGTAATTAACGTCTTCATGGTGCTGCAGCTTGATGTTGTAGAGAAAGTCCCCATTTTTTGAATTTTTGGCTTTGGATGTGACTATGGAAACAATTTCCCTACATACCTGGTTCTCATTATAGCGTCCTTATTGGAATGTTATAAGGTTCCTATTTCTCCAAATTGTATTGATTAGCATAGAAAACACACAACTGATGATGGAGCCTTTTGCTAATCTTTTGTTTACTTGTTTTGCAACCCATTCTACTTCAGTTGTCCAGTCACCTACATTTCTCTGTATTCCCATCCAATTCAACAATCTTTCCCACAATTTTTGAATAACAGTACACTCTATGAAGAGATGATCATGAGTTTCATCAGCATTCCTACAAAACACACAAGTAGAAGGTACCCATATCCCTATTTTTGCTAGTCTTTCCACTGTAGAGAACCTGTGGAGTAGTGCTAGCCATAAGGAAAACTTGTGTCTAGGATGTATGCATGGATTCAAGATAATATCTTTCCAAGGGACCTTTGGAAATTATGGTGAAATGGCATCATATAGTCTTTTAATCAGGAACTTTTAACCTTTAACACATAATGTCAGCCAGTTCTACAAGTCTCCTTGTAAACTAGGGGCTCTCATAATATGTTTATTGAGTCTATGACTTTTCTGACTGCCCAAGTAGCATTTTTGGATTTCACAAGACTCTATAGGTTCATTTTTTATGTAGTAGATATAAACCTATTTAGTCCATACACAATACTTCTTGTCAGCCAGTGCCTAAAGCTGCTTTGTAATAGCAACTTTATTCCACATGTGTAAGTTCATCACATTTTGTCCTCCTATAGACTTTAGGAGGCAAATCTTGTCCCAGGCCACAAGTGGCTTCTTTGAGGTCAAGATAGTGCTAGTCTATAAGAAAACTCTGCATAACCTATTGACCATCTTCATAATTTTCTTTGGTAACAAGAAGATTTATACCCAATATGTTTGGATACCAAACACCACAACCTTTATCAGTTGGAGTCTTCCTACATAAGATAGTAACTTTGCACTCTAATATGTCATTCTTGTAGCAACCTTTTCTACCAAGGGAATGCATTGATTAATTGTAAGCTTTTTTTATGAAAGAGGTATACCTAAATATTTAAATAGAAGTCCCTTTTATCTATAGCCCAAATAATCAATAATTTGTTGCTTAACCTATTATTTTGTACCTGAGAAATAGACTGAGCTTATATTAATATTTCTTGCAAACCTGATGCCTTTGAAAACTTATGGAATACCTCTTTGATGAGAGTGATTGAAGTTATTTAAGCTTTACAGAATAAGAGCAGATCATCTGCAAAATAAATGTGCTTTATCCCAAGCTTTTTGTATCTAGGATGATATTGGAAGCCCTTATCCTTGTCTAACCAGTTCAACTCCTTGTTAAGTACTCTATATCTATCACAAAAAGGTAAGGTGACATGGGGTCACCTTTCCTTATACCTCTTTTACCCTGGAAAGGTTTTGTTATCCCTCCATTTAGGACCGAAGAATAGGATATAGAGCATATGCATTCCATGACCCAATTAATGAACTTCATTGGGAACCTTATCTTACCTAGCATACTCTTAATAAAGCACTATTTATTAAGTCATAAGCTTTCCTGAGATCCACTTTTAACACACACCTAGGGGAAAGACCTTTCCTAGAGTACCACTTAAAAAACTCATGGCTAAAAAAGATGTTATCAATGATACTTCTGCCTTCTATGAATGCTGATTATGATGTTCCTATAAGGGTTCATATAACCTTATTCATCATACCGGTAAGGATCTTGGTAATCAATTTATAAAAAGTTGTGCAGCAAGCTATAGGTCCTGTAGTCTTTCGCTATAGAAGGGTTGGTACATTTAGGGATCAATGCTATAGCTATACAACTAAAAGCCTTCAATATTGTTCCTAAATCAAAGAACTCTTTTACTTTCTTTAGAACATCACTCTCAACATCATTCCATTGACCAGTAAAGAATTCTATAGGATACCTATCAACCCTTGGGGCTTTGTCTACTGGCATACTCTTTAAAGAAAATAGGATTTCTTGGTCAGGAACCTCCTGTATTAGTTCTAGTTTCTGAGTGTAAGTAAGGAAAGGACCACTTTTAAACACCTCAAAGTTTGGACAAGGTGTTTCAGCTGCAGTAGTGCCCATTAAGCCAGAAAAGAAACCAATAAATTTATTTTCAATAAGTAATGGGTCTGTGATTTTATTACCTGCTGAGTCATAGATAAAAGTGATGCTGTTTTTGTTAGCTTTGATTTTACATTGAGCATGGAATTACTTTGAGTTTGCATCACCACATTTTATCCACACTGCCCTAGACCTTTGCCTCAGAACCTCTCCTCCATAAGATTCCAGTGATAAAAATCCTAAATTAGTTGTTTTTCTTCCTGTACCCACTCCTGATTCTTAGGGTCTGAGTTTAGTATGCTTTGTATAATATTCAGCTTTTCTGTAGTCTAATGAATTTTTGTGCATAAGATGAAAGGTGATTGTTCAACTTCTGCAAGTCAGTCTTCAAAGTCTTTAACTTTTGATTCAGTTTATACATTCAAGTGCCAGAAAACTGCTTCCTCTATGTGACTACAACAATTTTAGGGAAATTCTGGTGCTCCATCACATTGGTATAGAGCTTAAAAGGTTTCGACCTATTCAAAATATGGCAAGCATGATGGATAAGAAAAATAGGGAAATTGTTAGAGATTCTTGGAGGAAGAAAATCAGCTTCCATATATCCATAGTTTTGCAGCCAGAAGTAGTTCCTTAATGCCCAAAACTCAGCGTGAGACACGTTCTTATTTAGGGGATCGACCGGTTGAGGTGGTGATAGACATTCCTATAGGATTTAGCTCTTTGGGGAGACATTTTTTGTCATAAGAGAGCATGAATTAATAGCAGAGAGAGACAACTGTAAGCATAACGGATTATGAAAGAAAGAGGTGACTTTTTCCTAAGACGTCTTGTAGCCTCTTGATCATAGATGAGGAGCGCTACACACCGATGACCAAGACTCTACGTAACTCGACTTGTCAGACTCCCTAGGACTACTTAAACCTTAGGCTCTGATACCAAGTTTGTAATGCCTCATAATCTCATCTCGAGATGTCACACGGTGCTTAAGGCTACAAGTAGCCCTAAGCTAACCCTTTGAGCCTGCTACTTCTTCTAACACTTACGTTAAGATAGTCTAGCAAAGAATAAATGTTGTGTCATATCAAAACTAAAATGAATAAATGATAGATACTATCTAGAAAACAAATACTAATAGTCTTTAAACAAACTCATAGTCCGACAAGCCTCTACTACTAACAAAGAACTAGAGAGCCATTGAGATAGACACCCAACTGACTTGAACTGAACTGAAAATAATAGCCTGTATACTAAAAGAAAAATGAAAATCTGAGGAAGTAGCCCTTGAATCATAAGGACTTACCACTGTTGGAGTGTATATAAAGATGCTCGAACTACTCACACTATGGATACTGAGCACCTGAACCTACATTATGAGATAATGTAGCACACAGACGTATATGTAGATTAGTACTTTGAGGATGTACTAAGCATATGGGGGGGTACAATGCAATAAGTAAACAATATCATCAACTTTGTAGAAAACATGTATACTGGTCTAAATGACTCACATATCTTGAGGAAAAATTGAAATCTGAATCTCATAAATCATGTATAATAAAGTCTATAGTACAAATCTCGTGAGTCATTATATTTACTTCTAAAATCTTTATTTTCCATCTTGTTCTCAAAACTTTGTAAGAAAGAGGAATCGTAAAACAATAGCTTTCAAAACTTATACTTTTATCTTATAGAGAATAAGGGCTTCTTTGAAACTTAGAGATTATAGGACTTTGGGACTTAGGGACTTTGGACTTGGGAGTTTCTTCTAACCGACATAAATAATGTGAGTTCACATGGAGTCCAATGTCTTGCCCATATTTGGGAGAGCTGCTCTATCCTTGCCATCAAAATAGAACCTTTAACTTTAGTGATCACTATCTTAACCCACTTAGGGAAATTCAGAAACCTACGGTGGCACGTAGTTCTGGGGTATGAGACCTCGGAATCATACCCTCTCGATTCTAAATACTACTCCCATACTTATACCTCAGAACTTTAGGAAATCCACCTCAAAATAACCTAAAGGTTTAGAGTTAAAAATGATTATGCTTATTTTTTCCTTAAATCATAACTTGAATGAATAGCGTGGATTCCTATCTTAAGCTTGGTTCAAATGATCAACTTTCTTCATCAAAAACTGAAAATAGCTATACATGGGATGCTTAAATCATGATCATTCTTGAAGTTTAACATACATACTAGGGCTTAGTTACCCATGCTTCAATTTCATATCAAACACCATAAAAATCCATACTTTATAACACAATTATTCATAATTCAACTTAAAATCTGGAAAATTCATCAATAGGCATAGAAATATAAACAAAATCATGTAATTCAACTCTCAAAACATGGGATATCTTATAATCTTGCAAATAATGGTAATGGGTATAAACCCTAACTTGATTTTCATGGAAATCATAGTAAAATTCAGAAATTTATAACTTAAAGAAAGTTTTTGGACACAAGAACGCAAGGATTGTTCTTGTTCAAACCCCACATACCTTGGATGAACAACTTGCATTCGAGATGTTATTGAAACTCTTGAATGAGGGTTCTTGGAATTCTTTCACTAAGAACTTGGAATCTTGACTTAATTTAGAGAATTGATGGAGAAATCTTGAGTTTCTTGAAGGAGAAGTATGATGAACTAGGGTTTTTGTTTTGAAGATAATGAGGATTAGGGCATAAAGTGCTTTGTTATGTAATTGATTTTATGTTTTTGGACGGATTGGGGGTAGGGTAGTTGACCAAAATACCCCTTTAACTCTTAATGAACTGGAAAAATAAAATATTTGTGAATTGAGTGGCCACCGTGATGCACTGCTATTGCGGTGGCTGAATGGAAATCGACCACTCTGGACAGACTCTGCGACACGGATCCATCGCGGTGCCCCTTTGGTAATTCCATTTTTGCACCTGCCACGACGCGCCATTGTTGGACTGAGCTTCTGGAAAGTGACAACTGGGAAATTGGGGTCCTCCACGATGTGCCACCATTGCAGAGTCCCATTGGAATTTGAAAAATGATAAATAAACCCTCTCCACGATGCGTTAAACACCATAATGATGGTGTTTTATGACTAGAACTTAAACTAGCCATAACTTCTTGCGCGGTTATCGGATTTAGGTGAATCTTATATTGTTGGAAATCTAATTCAATTTCCCACATGATAAAAAGTCAAAATTAGGAAAATTCTATTTGATTTACACATTACTCACTTTGGAAGTCATCCCTTAATCTTCTAGAGACGAAATTAGGCTTGAAGAAAGTTTGGGGTATCACATAGAGATAATTACTCTAACTGGTATTTTCCAACAGCCAGTGGAGTATGAATAGAGGACAAAGTACTGTGGTTACTATTTGAAATTTAGTCATACTACTGAGGAATGCTATTCAAAAAATTAAGCTGAGGAACCTTAGGAAGAGGCCTTCAAAGAAGTACCAAAAAAAAGGAAATGGAACAGAATAAAGAAGAAACCTCAACAGTAATAATGGCGGCATAAAAAAGAGAATTAAACTTAAAAAAAACAATTGTTGACCCTACCCCTCCTGGAAAAGGGGAAAGGTGTGCACCAAGCTCCTCACAATTAGTGGTAACCAAAAATGGTGAAAAGAAACTACCTAATACTAGTGCAGAGAATATATTTTCTCCTTTAGTACAAATTCCAACTGAAGAGGGACATCCAGGGTTGCCTGGAGAAACTTCTAATATATGATTATTTCCACATGGAATGTTAGGGGACTAAACCAACCCCTGAAATAGAAAGAGCTAAAACTCTTTCTGAGGAAGCACAAAATAGAGATCATGGGTTGTATTGAAACCAGGGTTAAAGAACAAAAGGCTGCTACTATTTTGAAAAAGATTGGTGAATGGTGGAATAGTTGTTGTAACTACCCAATAGCTTCAAATGGAAGAATTTAGGTTCTATGGCAGCATCATGTGAATGTTTCTATCATACAAATAAAAGAACAGTTTGTTAATTGCTATGTAAGTGATACAACTGGGAACTTCTCTTCATATGTCACTATAGTCTATGCCAAGAATAGTATCCAAGAGAGGTTGGAGTTATGGAGTAAACTCAAATTAATGGGTAATTCTATCCAAGAAGCTTGGCTTACTACTTGGGGATTTTAATGATGTACTATCTATTAAAGACAGAATTGGCTCTGCTGTCACTCAGCAGGAAATACAGGACTTCAGAAAATGTGTGGACCACTTCTAACTAACTTCCCTGCAAACAAAAAGATACAACTATGCTTTCTATAATAAGCAGAAACAAGAACATATAGTGTATTCCAAAACTGATTGGGGGTCGCCTTTCAGGCGTTAGCCCAGGCAGTCACCGCTAATGTTCAGGCCAATAACCTGGATGTAGTTCTGCATCAGCAAGGAGGTAATTCTGCTGCAGCCAGGATTTAAGATTTCATGAGGATGAATCCACCAGAGTTTTATGGGTTGAAGGAAGGTGAGGACCCACAGTTGTATCTTGAGGAGGTGAAGAAGATCACCTAAGTCATGCATATTTCTGAAGAAGAGAGTGTAGAGTTGGCCTATTATAGGCTGAAAAATATTGCTTATGACTGGGTTATGGAGTGGAGGAAGACTAGAGGGGAGAATGCTGCTCCTATGACTTGCCAGGTATTCCAGGATACATTCTTGGATAAGTTTTTCCCGCTTGAGATTGCCTTAAGTTCAACCATCTAGCTAAGTATGATCCTGACTTGGTAGTTGACACCGATCTAGTATGAGTAAGTTCATTACCGGTGGTTTGGTGCTGAAAGAGTGTAGGACTGCTATGCTCAATAGGGATATGGAATTGTCCAGACTGATGATGCATGCTCAGTAGATTGAGGCAGATAAAATAAGGGAGAGAGATAGAGTAAAGAGAAATAAGAGGGATAGGTCAGAGCAGTATGATCATGGTCAGACTAGGTCCCATAAATGGAACCAATTGCAGTTTTAGAGTCATTCGTCTATGCCAACGCCTTCATTAGCTAGTTCTCCCGCACCCAGAAATAGGCAGAAGTAGGGGAATAAGTCTTCTATGTGTAGATCCCAGCACAATGTGAGTAACAAGCCTAATTATCCCCTATGTGCTAAGTGTGGCAGGACCAATCCCGATGAGTGTTTGGCTGAATAGAAGGGGTTTTTTGGTTGTGGAATGATAGTCCATAGACTTAGAGAGTGTTCGCATGCTAGACAGGGGAGCCGAGCTGTTCGTCCCCAGACTCAGGCTACCAGTGCACCAACTCCTTTAGCCCATCCAGCCCCTCCTCAAGGTGCTTCATCCAGTACTGTTGACGGTTAGCCCCAGAACTAATTCTATGCTTTGCCATCCCACCAGGAGCAGGAGGATTCCCCAGACGTTGTTACTGGTATGCTTTGTATGTTTCATTTTGAAGTGTATGTTCTGTTGGACCCTGGGTCAAGTTTTTCTTATATGACACCATTGGTTGCAGTGAATTTTGAGGTAAACTCTGAAAAGATCCCTGAGCCCATTTTGGTTTCTACCCCAATAGGAGAGTTAGTTATTGCTAAGCAAGTTTACAAAAAGTGCCCTATTACTGTTCTTCATAGAGATATAATTACTGATTTAATAAAGTTGGGTATGGTCAATTTTGATCTTATTCTGGGTATGTATTGGCTTCATTTCTGTTACGCGTCTATAGACTGTCGTACCCATGTAGTTAAGTTTCAGTTTCCTGATGAGCCAGTCTTCGAGTGGTCCAGGAGTTCAGTATCTCCCAAGAGTCATTTTATATCCTATATCAAAGCCATAAACCTAATATCCAAAGGTTGCATTTATCATCTAGTTTGAGTAAAGGACACTAAGTCTAGGGCTCCAACTATCCAGTCAACCAGTATAGTTAATGAGTTTTTGTATATTTTTCCAGAAGATCTTCCAGGGGTACCTCCCAATAGAGAGATAGAGTTCGAGATTGACCTTCTTCCCGATACACAACCTATTTCTATTCCTCCATACCTATGGCACCCACATAGCTTAAGGAGTTGAAAGAGAAACTCAAAGATCTTCTAGATAAAGGTTTCATAAGGCCAAGTATCTCTTCTTAGGGCACACCTGTTCTATTCATATGAAATAAAAATGGCTTTTTACGTATGTGCATTAACTATCGTCAGCTTAATAAGGTCACAGTCAAGAATAAGTACCCTCTTCCTAGAATTGATGACCTATTTGATTAGTTGCAAGGTGCAAGTTATTTCTCAAAGATAGACCTAAGATTCGGCTATCATCAGCTTAAAGTAAAGGAGTGTTATATCCCAAAGACAACCTTTCAAACCCGTTATGGTTATTTCGAGTTTCTAGTTATGTCTTTTGGACTAACCAATGCTCCATCGGCTTTCATGGACCTCATGAATCGAGTAGTCAAGAAGTATCTTGATGTGTTTGTCATAGTGCTCATAGATGATACCCTTGTTTATTCCCGTAGTGAGAATGACTATGCAGATCATCTTAGAATTGTCCTGTAGACTCTTAGAGATCATCAATTGTTTGCCAAATTTAGCAAATGTGAGTTTTGGCTAAGGTCAGTAGCATTTTTGGGTCATATTATTTCAGTAGAAGGCATTAGAGTTGATCCCCAAAAGACAGAAGCTGTAAGAAATTGGCCTAAACCTATCTTTCCATCTGACATTAGGAGTTTCTTGGGTCTAGTTGGCTATTACCTCCTTTTTGTTGAAGGTTTCTCATCTATTGCATCTCTCATGACCCAATTGACCCAAAATAAGGTTAAGTTCCTTGGTCGAATTCCTGTTAAAAGAGTTTTCAGGAGTTGAAGACTCGACTCACTTTAGCCCAGTGTTAACTTTGCCTGATGGTATGGATGTTTTGTGGTGTATTGTGATGCCTCTATAGTTGGCTTGGGTTATGTGTTGATATAGAGAGGTAAGGTTATAGCCTATGCCTCTAGACAGTTGAAGCCGCATGAAAAGAATTACCCAACCCATGATCTTGAATTAGCTGCTGTGGTTTTTACCTTGAAAATTCGGAGGCACTATCTATATGGTGTTCATATTGATGTGTTTACGGACCACAAAAGCTTGCAGTATGTGTTTACTCAAAGGGAGTTGAATCTTAGACAGAGAAGATAGTTAGAGTTGCTAAAAGATTATGATATGAGTGTGTTATATCATCCGGGCAAGGCTAATGTAGGCAGACGCCCTTAGTAGGTTGTCTATGGGCAGTGTGGCTCATGTGGAGAAGGATAAGAAGTTGGCTCATGAAGTGGATCATTTGGTTAGAATGGGTGTTAGGTTGCTTAATTCATCTGAAGGTAATGTTTGGGTTCAGAGTAATTTCAAATCCTCTTTAGTTTCAGAAGTAAAGGAGAAGCAAGACATGGATCTTAGTTTGGTCAAACTAAAGGAATCAACTAAAGACCAAAAGATAGAGGTTTTCTCCCAAGGGGGAGATGGCATGTTGAGTTTCAAGATATATTGTATGTCCCTTGTGTTGATAACCTGAGACAGAGAATTATGGCTGAGGTGCATGGTATGCGATATTCTATTCATCCCGGCGCTACCAAGATGTACCATGACTTGCGGGGAATCTATTGGTGGAGTGGCATGAAGAAGGATGTAGCAGAGTTTGTGGCGAAGTGTGCAACTTGCCAACAGGTTAAGGTAGAACACTAAAGGCCTGGTGGTGTGATGTAAGAGTTTGGTATACCCACTTGGAAGTGGGAAGAAATGGATATGGATTTTGTGACTGGTTTACCTCTTTCGCATCGTCATCATAATTCCATTTAGGTTATTGTAGATAGGTTGACTAAGTCATTGCATTTCTTATTGGTGCATACATCTTATACAACTGAGGATTATGCTAGATTGTATATCGGGGAGTTAGTCAGATTTCATAGAGTTCTCTTGTCTATCATCTCAGATAGGGGTACTCAGTTTACTTCTCAGTTTTGGAGAGCTTTTCAGAAGGGTCTTGGTACCCAAGTTCATTTGAGTTCTGCTTTTCATCCGCAGACAAATGGTCTGGCTAAGAGGACCATCCAAACTTTGGAAAATATGTTGAGAGCATGTGCTCTTGATTTCAAGGGTAGTTGGGATGAGCATTTTCCACTGATTGAGTTTGCATATAACAATAGTTTTCACTTTAGCATCCAGATGGCCCCATTTGAGGCTTTGTATGGAAGGCGATATAGATCACCCATAGGTTGGTTTGAAGTGGATGAAGCTTCTTTAATTGGACCTGATGCAATGTTTGAGGCTATGGAGAAAGTCGAGATGATTAAAGAGAGATTGAAGACAACTCAGAGTCGTTAGAAGTCATACGCTGATGTGAGGAGAAGAGATCTTGAGTTTGAGGTGGGTGATTTAGTGTACTTGAAAATTTCACCCATGAAAGGGGTGAAAAGGTTTAGGAAAAATGGGAAGCTTAGTCCCCGTTATGTTTGCCCTTATAATTTTGAGTCATGGTTGGAAAGTGGCTTATGAAATTGAGTTGCCCGCAAATCTATCAGCTGTTCATCCTGTCTTTCACATCTCTATGCTTAAGAGGCATATTGGTGATTCCATTGTAGTGGATCCTTTAGAGAGTTCAGATATTAAGACTAGTCTTTCATTTAAAGAGATTCCAGTTGAGATTCTAGACCACCAAATCCGTAGACTAAGGAACAAAAAAGTTCCCTTGGTCAAAGTTCTTTGGCGTAACCAGTCAGTTGAGGGCGCTACTTGGGAAGCTAAAGGTGATATGCGGATCAAGTACCCTCATCTTTTCGCTGCAGAATCAGATTCAGTTTAAGGTAACAAGTTACCTTAGTCCATCTCTTTCATTCCATGTTCCAAGATTTATATAGACATTCATGGATAGATCATGCATTTGCAAATCAGTGTAGTCATTCTCTTAGTAGAACACACCAGTTATAGCCTCAGTTTTCAGCATCTCAGTTTCATCATCCATATTTGAGGAGAATGTTCCCAAGGGGCAGATATTGTGATACCCCAAACTTTCTTCAAGCCTAATTTCGTCTCTAAAAGATTAAGGGATGACTTCCAAAGTGAGTAATGTGTAAATCATATAGAATTTTCCTAATTTTGACTTTTCATCAAGTGAGAAATTTAATTAGCTTTCCAACGATATAAGATTCACCTAAATCCGATAATTGGGCAATAAGCTATGGCTAATTTAAGTTCTAGTCGTAAAACACCATAATTATGGTTTTTAGCGCGTCGTGGAGAGGGTTTATTTATCATTTGTCAAATTCTAATGAGACTCCGCGATGGTGGCCCATCGTGGAGGACCCCAATTTCCCACTTGTCACTTTCTAGAAGCTCAGCGCAATAACAGCGCGTTGCGCCAGGTGCCAAATTGCATTTCCAAAGGGGCATCGCGATGGCTCTGCATCGCGGAGTCCGCCCTGTTCATAGTGGTCGATTTCCAGTGAGCCACCATGATAGTGGTACATTGCGGTGGCCACTCAGCTTAAAAATATTTCATTTTTCCAGTTCGTTAAGAGTTAAAGGGGGGTATTTTGGTTAATTACCCTACCCCTAATCCATCCAAAAACATAAAATCAATTACATAACAAAGCACTTTATGCCCTAATCCTCATTATCTTCAAAACAAAAACCCTAGTTTATCATACTTCTCCTCCAAGAAACTCAACATTTCTCCATTAGTTCTCCAAATTGAGTCAAGATTTCAAGTTCTTTGTGCAAGAATTCCAAGAACCCTCATTCAAGAGTTCCAATAACATCTCGAACGCAAGTTGTTCATCCAAGTTTATCAATCTAAGGTATGTGGGGTTTGAACAAGAACAATCCTTGCGTTCTTGTGTCCAAAAACTTTCTTTAAGTTATAAATTTTTGAATTTTACTACGATTTACATAAAAATCAAGTTAGGGTTTATACCCATTACCATTATTTGCAAGATTATAAGATCTCCCATGGATTGAGAGTTGAATTACATGATTTTGTTTATATTTCTATGCCTATTGATGAATTTTCCAGATTTTAAGTTGAATTATGAATAATTGTGTTTTAAAGTATGAATTTTTATGGTGTTTGATATGAAATTGAAGCATGGGCCACTAAGCCCTAGTATGTACGTTAAACATCAAGAATGATCATGATTTAAGCATCCCATGAATAGCTATTTTCAGTTTTTGATGAAGAAAGTTGATCATTTGAACCAAGATAAGATAGGAATCCACGCTATTTATTCAAGTTATGATTTAAGGCAAAGATAAGCATAATCAGTTTTAACTCTAAACCTTTATGCTATTTTGAGGAGGATTTCCTAAAGTTCTGAGCAATAAGTATGGGAGTAGTATTTAACACCGAGAGGGTATGATTCCAAGGTCTCATGCCCAGAACTACGAGCCACCATAGGTTTCTGAATTTCCCCAAGTGGGTTAAGATAGTGATCACTAAAGTTAAAGGTTCTATTCTGATGGCAAGGATAGAGCAGCTCTCCCCAACTTTGTCAAGACTTTGGACTCCATGTCAGATCATATGGTTTATGTCGGTTAGAAGAAACTCACAAGCCCAAAGTCCCTAAGTCCCAAAGTCCTATAATCTCTAAGTTTCAAAGAAGTCCCTTATTCTCTATAAGATAAAAGTATAAGTTTTGAAAGCTATTGTTTTAAGATTCCTCTTTCTTACAAAGTTTTGAGAACAAAGTGAAGAATAAAGATTTTAGAAGTAAATATAATGACTCACGAGATTTGTACTATATGCTTCATTATACATGATTTATGAGATTCAGATTTCAATTTTACCTCAAGCTATGTGAGTCATTTATATCAGTATGCATGTTTTCTACAAAGTTGATGATATTGTTTACTTATTGTATTGCACCCCCATATGCTCAGTACATCTTCAAAGTACTAATCCACATATACTTCTGTGTGCTATATTGTCTCATAATGTAGGTTCATGTGCTCAGTATCTGCAGCGTGAGTAGTCCAAGCATCTTTATCTACACTCCCACAGTGGTGAGTCCTCATGATTTGAGGGCCTACTTCCTCAGATTTTTAGTTTTATTTTTGTATACAGACTATTATTTTCAGTTCAGTTTGAGTCAGTTGGGGGTCTATCCCAATGGCTCTCTAGTTCTTTGTTAGTAGTAGAGGCTTGTCGGACTACGAGTTTGTTTAAAGACTATTAGTATTTATTATCCAGACAGTATCTATCATTTATTTATTTTAGTTCTGGTATGACACAATATTTATTCTTGGCTCGACTATCTTAACGTAAGTGTTAGAAGAAGTAATAGGTTCAAAGGATTAGCTTAGGGATACTTGTAGCCTTAAGCACCGTGTGACATCTTGGGATGAGATTTTAGGGCGTTACACTCTACGACCTCAATAAAAGGCCATGCTACATCAGTTTCTATCAACACCCTTACATATGATATTCTTTTTATTGTGGTAGTAAATTGGTTAGTGTGTTTGGGTTTACCTATAGACCTTACAACTTTGCTAAGTGCTTCACAAGAACAATATCCAACTGGTAGACTTGGGAAGGTGACTCAAAGTAGGATGGTGGTGATACAGTTTGGATAAAATTAAAAATTAATATCCCACATTTGAACAATAAAGGGTTTTGTTATGGAAGTTGTAAGGCCCTCCCATTAGCACTCGATCACACTCCCCTACTGAGGTAAATCTAAATATGAAGTAACCATCATCATGACCTAACACCTGAGGTTCCTCTGTACATTTCCACACATTCATTATGTATGCCTCGATGGATTTCATATATAGGGTATCTCCAATTACATAGCCTATCAGTGCATGTTTCTAGTAGTTAGTCTTACTACGAATATCATCCTCAACAATACTAACAAAGATCTTACCTTGCTTCATAGTTAGAGGAACATATGAAAGTGATTTTCCTTTGTATCCATCTCTGTTACCTCCATACTCCGGTGTCACTATAGGGGTATTATTGGTTGAATTTGTCTCTGCAAAGAATTAAAGACATCGATTTACCAATGGTCTAATAGAGTCCATAAAGTTTTGCAGATGCAATGATCTACGTGAATCAGAATTTGTTGACTTGTCCTCACCTTCCTTAATAATGGATTGAATTTTTTAGGGGATAAATCTTCCAAAAGTAATCGATGGTAAACTACAACTAATTCCATCGTGTGGGGTTACTATCTTTATTGAAGAACTGGAAAAACTGTCCAGGAAAGTCATGGTGTGTTGTTTCAACAGTGGTGCACTTTAGTGGACCTACTAAAGTTCTCCGAGAGAAAACCCACCAAAACCCTGAATGACTATTGCAACCATGGGGTTTTATTTGATATTATAGGCCTTATTTTTGTATTAATTGCTATTATTATCATTCTGATACCTGTACGGGGGCTTGAATAGACATTATAGGACTTGTTTGAGCATTGATTTCCTTTATCATTTTAGTGATTCCCGAGTAAGGGGCTTTGAGATGATATTATTGATATCTTACATGCCTATTCATTCTACTAGTGTTATGTGGGGGCTTATGTCCAGAAGTATTAATTTTTAGCTAATTTTTACATGTATTGAATTGATTATTATCTTCATACTGATTAGTTGTGATCATTACATCCTCATTTCATCCATACATGTTCATAAGATTTGGTACCACTGAGAAACACTAATTTTTAAAAGAATATGAAACACTTTACAGGACCTTTGGCCGAGGGATATGCCGACAAAGTGAACAAGATTTGAGATTTAGATTATGAAAGTATATAGGTTGTGAACCCCCATGGGTCCTATCTATAAGTGTATGGCTCGAAAGGTGTATGCGCAAAATTATGTGATGGTTTATATCATTATTTTCCTACAATCATTACATTTTATTGCATTGCACTATTTGCACCCCTATCAACATGTTTGTTTCTATGTACTTAGTTTTCTTATTTCTTCATGTGTTGTTATTCATGTATTGATATTATACTTGTAGAACTATTAGAAGATATGATGTGGGCTACCGTCTGGGAATTTTTTTATATGCATGTGGAAGCGTGCTTATAGTACTCTTTATTTGTTTATTTTCTACTTTGCACAGTCAGTCTATGATACCTAATGAGCACAGGTGGACCACACTCACTCCTACTCCTATGTCCTTTTGGTACAAATCTCAGTATGAGGTGACCCATGGTTCTTGATTCATATGAGAAAAGATCTATATAAGAGATCTGGTGAGCTTTCCATCTGGAGCCTTGTTCTAGCCTCCCTCTATCTTTATGTCTTTATCTTGTATATTGGAGATAGAATTGTACTTATCAGATTCTAGTATTTTAGTAGATTTTCCTTACATTTAATACACAAGGTTTTTAATATTGATGTATTTCTTTAAATATTTATGTTATTTAAGTATTATGGCTTGACATGATTCTAGAAGTCTCCTACTCAATTTCTTTCATATTTCATTTTCCTTTCTATTGTGGGGGTTTTGGCTTACCTGCAAAGGCTAGGTTGATATAGGTTCCATCATGAATTTAAATTTTAGGTAAAAAAATTAGTATTAGAGCACTAGGTCTCATAAGTATAAGAGTAGGATGTCTGGTAGATCTCGTGGATCGATAACTTTACTTTTGTATCTGTCTTTGAGAGTTTATAGGACATCTTTAGGAAAAACTTCTCTAAACTGATTCCATATCGTACGGGTCATTAATGCACAATGTTCTAAACTTTTTTTCCATTTTTTCCTGCGAAGATGGTCAGTTCTAGATCTAGAGATTCCGAGGATAGTGAGCCAACATCCTCTTTTGGACCCAGATAGGAGCGAGGCAGGGGTCATGGCCAAGCTAAGGGAATAGGTCGAGCATAAGGAGTTTCTCTGACTAGAGGATGAGTTTAAGGTGGCCTCTCTCGAGCTTGGAAGTTATTGTGCTGAGCAGGATTACCAGACATAGGATGTGGGACAAGCTCAGGCCCCTTAAGGTTCAGTTTCTACCCCAATATTGTAGGAATTATTGGTTTGTTTATTAGGCCGCCTGGAAGGCATTCCCCAGATAGGTATTCCATCAAGTGTGTTGGGTATTTATCATATTTTAGAAGGTATTCAGCAGCTAGGGTGTAATGACCTTCCAGGTTATTTTCTCGATTACATTTATTTTTAGTGTTTCGAGCCTTCTCACAACAACTACATGTCATTTATGACTTGCCAGAATTGTTGGTTTGGTTATTGATTCGTTTGGATTTTAGGTTTATTTTCCTGTTTTAGAGTGTCATGACCTGATTTTACTAGTCATGATGATACCTACTAAATACCGCCAGTAGGTAAGCCAAATCATAACCTGAAGCTAATGCAACAGGTTAATTTGGTAGGAAATACCCAACATGAGCGAATTTCAAGAACACAATATATAAATAAACAGTGTTCTAAATAGATAAAAATAGTCAATATAAGATACCATTCCATGACCTGGTAGAGCCAGTACAAGAGCATTTAATAGTACAAATACAATTCAAAGTCTTGAATAGTCATTACATCTGTCTCGAAATAAAAGACTGAAAATAAAGATACAGGAAAATGGGAGACTCGAACTTCAAGAGCTCACCCTACCTCCAAAAATTAGTTACCACATGAACAATGATGAACGACGATAGTTAGTAGTCGAATCTGCACCAAAAAGGTACAAATGTGTAGTATGAGTACCAAAACAATGGGTACTCAGTAGGCATCATCGGACGACTGATGTTTTGGTACTCAGTAGGCATCATCGGACGACTGATCTAACTCATGATATAAGTATGATAAAATCCAAGATAACATAACTAAATCAAGGTACGATAACAAACCTAAATCATCTCCAACATCATTGTGCATAATAAGTAATTAAATCGGAATAACAAGATTATATAAGGCATAAACACAACCCAATAGAGCCATGCATAATAAGTAAACAATACAAAATGATAACTCATCATAAAGCATCAATATAATAAAACATAACTACAAAATTGTCTCCCATACGCTAATTGGTGTAGAAAAGTAAAGAACTCATCACAGACTTCTATACGATTGGAGAGTACACTCAAGAGAAGAATAAAGCAATCAACAAACATTATAAATAACTTTCATCGTCATTTAACCATCATTCCACAATTGTCATCAATATGCCATTTACCAACATTATCACAATTTACCAACATGTATAATACTACCATCATATAACAACCTTGTCATCGATACTCCAAAGTTAATATTTATTAGCTAACCGTCTCTTATTAACTAATACATTTAATAACTAGTCATCATATAACCTGAATGATTCAATAACTATACACCACATATCTAGTAATCACTATTCATTAGATAATTATCATTTCTCATCTAACATCATTTTATTATATTATCCACATTAACTAATCCTTGATTGTCAACAAGTCATTATTAGTCACTTAAATAATATTCACCGCTAATCATCAATTATTATAATCCCCAATTATCACTATTCATTAACTATACCACTTTAAAAACATTTATCACTTTTGAGATATAACCGGTAACTCTAACATCAACAACATACCCAAATTTCATATAAGTATATGTAAGCATATAATTTCCATACATAGGACAAAGTCGAACTCGAACCGGTAGATGTACACGTAGGTATATCAATATAATCATCCTTTGGCCTTTCCAGGTATCAATTCATCATTATAATCATCCTCCGGCCTTGCCTAGTATCAATATCATCATAATCATCCTCCGGCTTTGTTGGGTATCAATATATCATCATAATATCCTCCAACCTTGCTGGGTATTAATGCATCATCACAATCATCCTCTACCCTTGTTGGGTTTATTTTCGGATATCAATATATCATTAAAAGCATCCTCTGACCTTATTGGGTATCAATATCATCCCCCGTCCTTGAAGGATATCAATGCATCATCATAATTATCCTCCAACCTTGTCGGATATATACCATCATAATTGGTGGTAAAATCAATAGCATGATTATTCATATAACCAAACATCATGATTTAAAGCATAACTAATAGCATAATTTCCCATATAATCAATAAGCATGACTTTTAACATAATCCATGACACAATTGCTAATACATCATTAGGAATATTTTCTATCATGATCTCTAGCATAATTTCTTAGCATGATCATAATCATAAGCAATATCATGAGAAATGACTCATTATTCAAAGGTCTACATTAGCATAAAAATAGTTTATCAATAGCTAATCCATGGCATAATCTATAGATTCTTCATAACATAGTCCATAACATAATTTATGGCTTAAACAATATCAAAGTTATGTTTTTATTCAATGGTATATTAAGTAGTCCAATCAATAGCCACAAAAATAGCATAATAAATAGCTCGTCATAAGCTTAACCAATAAATTCTACATATGGCATAATCATTAGGCATTACTACTAACATCATTCATCATAACCAACAAGTACCAAGGTTCCTTAATAGTGCCTCAAAAAGGGCATCCTCTAGGCATCTAATAAGCGTACAAAGGTTCCTAAATAACTAACATCAATCTTGCTTAAGGTGGGTTAAAGAGCCTACTTTTAAATCCCTGAATTCCATTCTAAGTCAAATTCTTCATCAGACTAGGCTAAGGTATCTAAATCCACTCTTAGATGTATAGTAAGCCACAATTAGACCGAAGGTAAGGTCCTTCTTAAACACTATAACTAACTCAATCATAACAACTAAGGCACTTCCATTAGTGTAAGGGACCAAGGACAAATGTATCCTAAGAATGAGTGACAAAGTCACTCCCATCTAACTAATGTAATTTTGTGAACTCTCAACTTAAGCATGAGCCGTAAAGACTAATTCACTGGGATTCAAGGCAACACACTAAGTATTCCAATTCTATGATTTCAAATGTCTTAAATAGTTCAACTAGTCCCAGGTATTACATATCATCAACCAACACCTAAAACCCATCCCAATATAACAAGATATCATAAATATACTATTACATAGCTCAATCTAACAAGGGATAAACCTAGCCTACCTTGATGCTGAAGAAAGCTCAACAAACCGCTAAACCTTTACTTTTCCCTTCTGAGAAGCCTCCTCTGTATGCCAAGCTATCAAAAACATATTCTACTCATCAATACAAGAATAATGATACCTATATTACACCATTGTGCTTTGGATCCAAAATCACCTCAAAACCCTATGTGGGTCTCACTTATGGAAATCGCATTTTCAAAACCAACTCAACATGATATAAAACTTATGGAATCATAACCCTAAAAATGGGTGAAAATCAAGATTAATTGGGGATAAAATTAAGCCTTAAAGTTTTGGGGATTTGAGCAAATAATCAAGAAATTTCACCAAGAAAAGGGTGAATTCTTACCTTAAATCAGAGGATAATTTCAAAAATAAATGTTAATCTAGCTTCCCAAACTTCCACAAGCTTCAATTTTAAGAAGTCTCACTCCTTAGGGATTTTGCTATCAAGAGAATGATGAAGAATAGTGAACATTCGTGCAAATGAGGTCATATTATATCCAGTCCAGGTATACGAGAGTTGCCATTGCGACCCCGAGGTGTGCAATCGCACTACCTGATGTCTGCATGATTAGTCGTGATCATGACCTCTATTGTGTGATCGTAGTACCATAATTGCGGCCCAAGGATGGCAATTATAGATGCATCAATTGACAAATAAAGACTAGAAAATCTTCCAAGTCTTCGCCAAGGCCTCGAGATTCATCCAGAATCCCTTATACGCAAATGAACTATGTAACCATACCAAATATAATTTTCTGAATGCGATGACTCATTAGGATTTTCCATCCGAGGTCATTTCAATCAAATGTGGGTCCTACACCCATATTTTCAATTTCTTAACTTTCCAAATAATAGGTCGAAATGAGCCCGGGTGCCTCGGGGCCCAAACCAAAAATCTACCTAGCCTAAAATTGACATTCCAAAGCTACTGGTGCAGTTAGAATTTGCATACGAGATTGTTTTACTAAAGTTTTGCCCAGTGGCCATTGGAACTAGCAAAGACTTCTAAAGAGGGAATTTTTGCTAAAAAAATAAACTACCCAGTAATCGAACTGTCAATTCCAGCAAGTCATAAATTACTTGGGGCAGCTATGGAAAAGCTCTAACAGCAGAAATAAGCAGAAATAAGGAATATGAATTAAAGGGTCATTACAATATCCAGTACTAAAGGAACTTCTAGGTCCTCAAAAGTTAAGGATTAGGATATGCCTGTAGTCTCGAATAGATGAGGATACTGGGTTCGCATCTCGCTCTCGATATCCCAAGTGGCCTTCTCCACTAAACCTTACTATAGGAATGTCTCTAGTGTACAATCGCCTGGCATCACTAGCCAAAATGAGCAGGGCTCCTCCGCAAAGGTCAAACGCGTATCCAGCTAGAATGAGTCCCATCTAAGCACATGAGATGGATCGGGAATATATCACCACAACATAGAAACATGAAAAAATTGATGGGTAGGGGCATAATCTGGAGGTAAAGCTAACTCATAGGATACCTTACCAACTGCGCAAAAAATCTCAAAAGGTCCAATGTAGCTAGGACTGAGCTTACCCTTTCTCCTGAACCTCATCACACCCTTTATGGGTGATACACAGAGGAATACTCGGTCAACAACTCCATATCTCAAGGTACAAAGCCTATGGTCTGCATATGCCTTCTTCCTACTCTAAGCCACTCTCAACCTATCCTGAATTACCTTGATTCTATCCAATGACTCTTAAAGCAAATCAGTACTACGAGGCCTAACCTTGGAAGTCTCAAACCATCCAAACGGAGAACGACATCTCCTACCATACAAAGCCTAAAAAGGCACCATCTCAATACTCAAATGATAGTAGTTATTATATGCGAACTCTGCCAAGGCTAAGTGCTGCTCCCACTAGCCCTCAAATTCCATAATACAAGCTCAGAGCATATTCTTGAGAACTTGGATAGTCCGTTCAGACTAACCATCTATCTGTGGGTGAAATGTTGTACTATGATCCACTTGAGTGCGCGACTCTTCCTAAAAATCTCTCTAAAACCTCAAAGTAAACACATAACCACAGTCTGAAATAGTAGAAATGGGGATACCATGCAAACGAACTATATCCTGAACATAAATATGGGCCAATCTCTCAGTACTAAAAGACATGTGAATAGGAATGAAATATGTTGACTTGATCAAACGGTCTACAATGATCCATAACCATCGAAACCATAAAAAGTTTGAGGTAAACCACTAAAAAAATCCATGGTAATCCACTCCCATTTCCACTCGGGAATGGGTAACCTCTGAGTCGAACCACCTAGTCGTTGATACTCAGCCTTTATCGACTGATAACATAGGCAATGAGCTACAAAGTCTTCCATATCTCTCTTTATTCCACTCCACCAATAGTACTGTCTCAAATGTCTATACATCTTGGCTGTGTCGGGATGAATGGAATATATAGAGCTATGAGACTCATGCATAATCAACTGAATCAAATCATCACTTCTCAGAACATAAATGTGGCCACCAAACCTTAAAACATCCTTAGAATCTATGGTGTTCCTCTCGGACTCACTACTCAAAACTTGATCACAAAGGAAGCAAATCTTACTATTCTCAAACTGACGATCCCAAATTTGCTGAAATAGTGAAGACCTTGCCTCAACACTAGCAAGAATACTCCAAGGGTCTAAAATATCAATGCGAACCATCAAGTTGGCTAAGGACTGGATGTCCCATGCCAACGCCCTCCAAGAAACTAAAATACAAGCCAACTACCCATACTCACTATCTTCCGACTCAAGGCATCTACAACCACATTTGCCTTGCCCAAATTATACAAGATCAAAATATTATAATACTTAAGCAAGTCTATCCATCTACGTTGTCTAACATTAAGCTCCCTTTAGGTCGTACAATGTTGAAGACTATGATGGTCGGTGAACATCTCACAATGCACACTATAAAGATAATGCCTCAAAATCTTAAGTGCAAAAAACTACTGCCACCAACTCCAAATAATGAGTGAGGTAGATGCGCTTATGCACCTTAAGCTGTCTAAAACCATAAGCAATAACACGACCCTGCTGCATCAATACAAAACCTAAATCAGCACCAGAAGCATTACAAAATATGGTGAATCCCTCACCCTCAATAGGAAGAGCTTAAATAGGAACTGAAGTAAGAAAATCCTTGAGCTTTCCAAAGCTTGACTCACACTCCTCAGACCATAAAAAAAGAACCTCCTTTCGAGTCAGTCTGGTTATAGGGGCTGAAATAGTAGCAAAACCCTCGACAAAGCATCTATAATACCGCCCAAACCAATGAAGCTACAAACCTTAGTCAAAGATATAGGTCTAGCACAATGATGAACCTCCTCAATATTAGCTGGGTATACCATAATCCCATCCTTAGACACCACATGTCTGAGAAATATCACCAACTCAAGCCAAAACTCACACTTAGAGAATTTTGCAAACAACACATGATTTCTCAAAGTCTGGAGCACGATCAACAACAATAACAACAACAACATACCCAGTCTATTCATACCTAGTGGGGTTTCGGGAGGGTAGAGTGTACACAAACCATACTACTACCTCAAGAGAAGTAGAGAGGCCTTTCCAATAGACCCCCAGCTTAGGACCAATAACAGTATAACAAATACAAAAAAATAAGCGGATACAAATTAGTATGGTACAAAAAAAACTAACAGTATAACAAACACAAAAGATAAGTGCATAATAAACTAGTGCGGGATGCAAAAAAACCAACACCACTAACCCCAAAAACTACAGCCCCAACACTACGAACCAGAAACTCTAGATCCAAAGGATCACTCCCCTATTACTATCACCGCGCTCCCACCCCCTAACCTTCTACCCTAATCCACATCCTCCACATCTTTCTATCAAGGGTCATGTCCTCTGTAAGCTGTAATTGCTCCATATCATCCCTAATCACCTCCCTCTAATATTTCTTTGGTCTACCTCTAGCCCACCTAAAACTATCCATATCAAGAGTCTCATACCTCCGCACTGGAGCATCAGGGGCCCTCCTTATCATATGCCCGAACCAACGTAGCCTCACTTTTCCCAACTTATCCTCCATCGAGGCAATTCTCACCTTCCTCGAATAATCTCGTTCCTCACCCAATCTTTCCTGGTATGTCCACACATCCATCGCAACATTTACCTCTCCTCCACCTTCATCTTTTGGATGTGGGAATTATTAACTGGCCAACACTCCACTCCATACATCATAGCCGTCCAGAATACCACTCTATAGAACTTACTTTAAGCTTTGGGGGCACCTTCTTATAACAAAGGACTCCCAAAGAGAGCCTCCACTTCAACTACCCTGCCCCAATACGATGCATGACATCCTCATCAATCTCACCATTACCCTAAATTATAGACCCAGATACTTGAAACTCTCCCTCTTCTGGATGGCCTGGGAGTCTAGCTTCACAACCACTCCATATTCTTGTGACATATTACTATACTTACACTCCAATTACTCCGTCTTTGTTCTACTTAACCGAAAACTTTTAGATTTAAGCGTCTGTCTCTAAATCTCCAACTTATCATTAACTCCACCCTGAGTCTCGTCGATCAGAACCACGTCATCTGCAAATAACATACACCAAGGCACCTCTCCATGAATATGTCGCTTCAAAACATCCATCACCAAGGCAAATAGAAACGGTCCAAGAGTCGATCCCTGGTGCAACCCTATCAAAACTATAAAGTTCTCCGAATCTCCACCTACCATCCTCACACGAGTCTTTGCACCATCATACATATCCTGAATCGACCTAATATACGCCACGGGAACCCCTCTAGCTTCCAAAAACCTCCACAGAATCTCTTTGGGAACTCTATCATATGTCTTCTCTAGATCAATAAACACTATATGCAAGTCCTTCCTCTCTTGAAACTGATCCATTAATCTCCTCACAAGGTGAATAGCCTCAGTGGTCGAACGACCAGGAATGAAACCGAATTGATTCTCAGAGATTGTCACGATCCTCCTCATCCTCAACTCTACCACCCTTTCCCAAACCTTCATAGTATGACTCAACAACTTAATACCTCTATAGTTGTTACAACTCTGAATGTCTTCTTTGTTCATATACACTGGAATGATCGTGCTCTACCTCCATGCTTCAGGCATCTTAGCATCTCTAAAAATAATGTTAAACAACCTTGTTAACCACTCCATACCTGCCCCGCTAGTGCTCTTCCAAAAGTCTATTGGAATCTCGTCTGGCCTCGTCGCCCTAGCCCACCGCATCCTGCGAATAGCTCCCTTGACCTCCTCAACCTCGATATGCCTACAATAACTATAATCGCGACCTCCTCATATATCTCTAAGTCTTCCAACACAAAAACTTTGTCCCCCTCGTCGTTCAAAAGTTTATGAAAATAGGACTGCCACCTCTCCCTAATGAGGGCATCCTCAGCCAACACTATACCATCCTTTCCTTTGATGCACTTCACTTGGTAAAGGTCATGAGCCCTTCGCTCCCTGGCCTTAGCCTTCATATACAACTTCTTATCTCCGCCTTTCTCCTCTATAGCTGCATACAAACTCTCAAAAACTGATGTTTTAGACATTGTAACTGCTAACTTAGCCTCTCTTCTAGCTACCTTATACTCATCCTTATTTTTCTGTCTTTTCTCATCATCCTTGCTCCCAACAAACTTAGCATAAGCCACCTTCTTAGACTCCACCTTTCTCTTGACCTCTTCTTTGCACCACCAGTCTCTTTGATGTTTGCTAGATCAATCTCTCGAGACACCCAACACCTCTCTAGCGGTCTCCCTAATGAAACTGGCAGTCTGGAGCACGATCCTCAAATATTTTTCATGCTCATCTCTACTTCTCAAATGCACAAGGATGTCATTGATGAACACAATCACGAAGGAATCCAAATAAGGCCTGAATACTCGATTCATTAAATCCATAAATGCAGTTGGGGCATTAGTCAACCCAAATGACATCACTAAGAACTCATAATGACCATAACGGGTCCTAAAAGCTGTCTTCGACATATCCCCATCTCAAATCCTTAACTGATAGTAACCAGATATCAAATCAATCTTGGAAAACACATCTGCACCCTAAAGTTGGTCAAATAAATCATCAATGCAAGGCATAGGATAACAGTTCTTCACCAACACCTTATTATTAAGCTTTCTATAATCAATACACAAACACATGGAACCGTCTTTCTTCTTCATAAACAACACAGAAGCTCCTCAAGGGGACACACTCGGTCTAATAAAACTCTTGTATAAATATCCTAAAGCTGAGAATTTAGCCCCTTAAGCTTTGCAGGAGTCATATGTTAAGATGCCATAGAAATAAGTCGGGTGTCTAGCTCGAGATCAATAGCAAACTCAATCTCACGGTCAGGGGAAATACTAGGCAGTTCGGTAAGGAACACATTAGGAAACTCACAAATAATAGGAACAAAGTCAAGCGACAAATGCCCACACTAGTGTCACAAATATATGTGAGATAAGGCTTGCAACCCCTCAAAATACACCTCCTAGCATGAACATAAAAATTAATCCCTGTCGGCTCGCGGCTAATCGCTCTTTGCCACACGTCTAGGGGTGCACCAGGATGGCCATGGTAATGGTATTGGAGAAACAATCCATGACCGCATGATAATGGGATAAACAATCCATGCCCAAAATCACATCAAAATCCATCATATCCAAAATAATAAAATCAGCATAAGTATCAACATCTCTAACAGTAATACCACATGATCTGAAAACCTGATCCACTACTAAAGAATCATCCATAGGAGTAGATATGTCCAATGATATAGATTATAAATCACAAGACAACTCCAACTGTGGTGCATAATAAGCAGATCTCTGTTATGACCCGAACTAGGGCCTAGTCATAATGGGTATCTTATGTTTGCCAAGGACCGGAGACCACCCCTATTAACCTTGTCAACCAGAACATAATATAACTAGCAGCAGATGAGTTCCAAATATATAACAAGATAGAGCAGAGTTTCGAATGTATAACAAAATAGATAAATCAACTGATGAGGATTTAAGAATCCATAATACCAAATTTGCCCACATCCTATTGTGCACAAAAACCTCTAAGAAACCAAAAATCAACCAAAGTCGGGACATGCCCCCGACCATAGCCAAAACCCACCGAAAGAGTCTAAGACATAAGTAAAGACAGGATGATAAAATGAGGGGCTTCTAAGAATGGAAACTCACCACTTCAAAGATGACTCTCAGACAATCTAGAAATCACCAATCACTATGTAGGGAAACAAAATTATCTTTGGGACCTACATCGCATAGGGATATAATATTCGGGGATAGTTAGTGGGGTGAGCACTAGTATGTAAGTCAGGGAAGGGACAAAATAATGCCATGATCAGTTAGTCCAAAATCATTCCAAAACCATATGTAGAAATCATATACATACATATACATACATATATATATATATATAATATGCCAAGATAGGGAACAAGGTTTAGCTTGAGAGTTAAATTATTAACCTAGACTATATAGCTTAAATCATTATCTATACCCACAGGCTATATGAGTCCAGCTCTTACCTTGCTGAAGGAGTCCTAGTGCGTGTTAGCCGAATGAACTAGGGTATCAAAGAAGGATGGGGAATCTATGACCCATCTCCAATCTAGGATATAAATATATAAAGTGTGACACAAGCACACATTCATCAAGACCAACCCTCACACCAACAAACATAGGTTTTGATACCGGACAAATGGCCTTCTTATCTTTTGATGACATTTTTGGAGGCCAACACATAGAGACTCAAGACTTGGTCACCTCGAGAAAACAAGAACATGCATGGAGGACCCGTTTTGAGCATAACTTAAAGCAATCTCGTGTGTGGAAGATTGCTTGGAGAATTTAAGGTTGAGGACTCACGGTTTTGGACCTTAATTAAGGGTATTTTGGACATTACACATGGTGTATTTACACACCATGGCCGCCCCTCTCATTAAGGGCAAAGTGGTCTTGTTATCTTCATTTGTAATATATTATAAATAGGCCCCCTTAGTCTTATTTTCACGAGATTTTGGAAGGATGAAGAATTGAAAGACATAACTTCTCTCTTTTGAGAGTGTAACACCCTTAGTTGTAGGACTTGGAAAAGTCATCCTTAGCATAGGGCTTGGAAAAGCCAATATTGATCTTTGCTTGGAAACGATAGATCTTGAGGCGAGTTCATTCCCTTGGTGGTCACCGTAAGAGTGTGGTTTTGATTGTTACATTCATTAGGGGTTAGTGTTGAAATACACTTGGTTCTTAATCTTGTAATAATCTTGGTCTCACTATCTATCTTTATTTTTCTTGCAAATCGTGTATGTGTTGTGTAGTGGACTGTTTTGGGATCTTCGTTGAATCCGAAACTTGTATTATTGTTGTTCATCTTATTCATCACGTTTTGTAACTGTTTTGGTGTTAAAATATACTCTTGTATCTTGTATTCTTGTTGTTGGTAGAGAATCCGAGTGAGGTCTCCATCTTGGTCCTCGAATCCTTAAGATTAGTGGACTGATTTGGTGTTTGTTTCGTGCTTCCCTAGTCAATCCCGTATCATTTGGTATCAAAGCATGGCTTGATATTGTTCCTACAAGATCAATCTTGGGCTTGCTTGTTAGAAAATTCAAAAAAAAAAAAAAGGGGAAGTGTTAAAAACTGAAAAAAAATAAAAAAGAAGCAAATCTGTCCATTTTGTGTTCTTGGCCGAAATTGTGTTATTGTTGTGTCTTGGCCGAGATTTTTACTTGTTTTGTTGTTTCTAGTGTTAGTTTTCTTCATCTCTAACACTCTTTAGTCTAAATCTAAGTTTGAGCTTACATTGTTGGTGTTGTATACGTGAACTTGGACTTGGCCGATTTGTTGTTGAACATTGTTGTGGTGGACTGTTTTGGCCTTGTGGCTTTTATCTTGTTGTTGTTATAAGCTTGGCCACGTGATATTGTTGTTAATTGGTGGATTGAGAACCATTTTGTTGAAGGTGTAGTTGTCTTGGCCAAGTGTTGGAGATATTGTTATTGTGGAATTTGGGAGTGGCCGTGTGAAAATTGTTGGTGTTCTTGGAGATTATTGTTGTAGTTCTTGGTGTTGTTGTTGTTGTTCTTGATGTTCATCACCACCTTCATATATTGTTGAAGATAAAGTGAATGTTAAATCTAAAAAGTTAAAGGAAAAGGGTGTATTATTTGTTAGTCTTGAAAGACACTACAACCAACAAAGACCTATCAATCAAGTCTCAACCACTTTCCAACACTTTTCCATGATTTAAGGATCCATGTTTTAAGGAGAAGTACAATAAAGTCAAGTCTTGAAAACTTGAAATTGAAAAGGGCTCCAAGACTTGTTTGAATTTCCCTCCTTAAACAAATTCCACCAAAGTCCAAATTGAAAAATTGACCAAGACTTGAAATTGGACAACAAAAGTTGTGTGGGACCGAAACCAATACGTGACTGCCATGTCATCACTGCTACTGTTCACGCAATATTTCCGAGCTCAAAATTTTAGATTCTTAGTTTCATCTTATTGTTTCATTAGTTTCATGTCTTGATTCTAGAATTAATTAACAACTAGTAATCACCTACTTAGTTGTAGATTAATTATTGAATCCGTTTCTTCGTGTCTTCGTTGTTTGTGTGCTTTTCTCATTTTTAACTCGTAGTAACTTCTTTGTTTCAAGTTCGTAAGTGAATTTTATTTTTGTGTCTTGAGTCGATCAAACAATGATACAAGATCAAACCAACAACACCAAGAACTACAAGTAGATTCGGGTTTCAGTCCAACAACACAAGAACAACAAGTTTAATTTTCAGTTTTCAGCTCAACAACACGATAACAACAAGATGAACAAGGATGCTAGTGAATCGAAAATAGCCCCACACGGCTTCACTAGACTTTGAGATAACAAAATCAACAACAACAACAAGATAAATAAAAGATAGATAACTTGACATATAACATTCAAGATACTAAGAACCCTAACATCAAGAGAGGACCCTAAGTCTAATGAATGTAAACACCAAGTTCTTACGAGGACCAAGAGGCACTCAACAACCTCAAAACCCTTGTTTCTAGCCAAAGAGACAACACAAGTATCCCTCTACTTGTGAGGTATTGGTGGCGGCTCCCAAGAGTGGAAATGAGAGAGAGAAATGTTTAGTGTTTAGGTTACAAAATCAGATTTCAAAAACTAGAGACTAACTCTCTAACATGTTCTATTTATACTACAAACAAAAGGGGTAAAATGACCCATCCGCCCTTGCTTCTTGTGTCAACCTTGAAGAGTAGTTTATTACATATTAAGTCCCCTCTTCACACATAAAAACGTTTAGGTCCTTGATTGGTTCAATCACCAACTCACACACGGCTACTTGCATGAACAAAGCTTGGAGTTGTTGTAATTCCTGAGCTTGGCTTCGTGTGAAAGGCCGTGTACGTGTGGAGGATTTCCCAACCGTATCATCCTCTCCATCTTGAGAGGAATTTGACCTCAAATTCAGCATTTGGTCATCTTCCACCGCATCAACGAGGGAGAGATCACCAACGTTGAAAGTGTTGTGCACTTGGTATTCCGGTGGAAGGTCAATCTTGTAGGCGTTGTCATTGATTCTCTCAAGTACTTGGAAAGGACCATCACCCCGTGGCAGCAACTTGGACTTCCTTTGAGCTGGAAACCGGTCCTTTCGAAGATGCACCCACACCCAATCTCCGGGTTCAAGCACAAGCCTTCTTCTTCCTTTGTTTACCCTTTTTGCAACCTCTTGGTTTTTCTTTTCAAGCTTGAGCCGCACTGTTTCATGCATTTTCTTCATTGCCTCGGCTCTTTTATCTCCATCTAAGCTGGTCATGAGATCACTAGACAAAGGAGTGAGATCTAAAGGGGTAAGGGGATTTAGGCCGTAAACACATTCAAAGGGAGTCATTCCCGTGCTCGAATGTATTACCCGATTGTATGCAAACTCCACCAAGGGTAGGTGATCTTCCCATGAAGTCAGCATACCTTTAACCATAGAACGTAGCATAGACCCTAAGGTTCTATTTACTACCTCCGTTTGGCCATCGGTTTGTGGGTGGCAAGACGTGGAGAAAAGTAACTTCGTTCCAAGCCTACCCCACATGGACTTCCAAAAGAGACTTAGGAACTTGGAGTCCCTATCGCTCACAATAGTCCTCGGTACCCCGTGAAGCTTTACAACATGTTCGACAAATAATGAAGCTACACTACGAGCATCCTCGGTTTTAGCACATGGAATAAAATGAGCCATTTTAGAGAATCTATCAACAATAACAAAAATGCTATCTCGGCCCTTTCTAGTCCTTGGCAGCCCCAAAACAAAATCCATCGAAATGTCCAACCAAGGTCTAAGGGGAGTAGGGAGTGGGGTATATAATCCTTGAGGTAGGAGACGAGATTTCGCACTCCGGCAGGCCACGCATTGACGACAAATTTTAGTGACGTCTTTGCGCATTTTGGGCCAATAGAAGTTCTCCTCTAAGATTCCGAGGGTCTTGTCTACCCCAAAGTGCCCCATGAGGCCTCCGTCATGGGCCTCCCTCACAAACAATTCCCTCCAAGAACTAGAAGGAACACACAACCTCCTCCCTTTGAACAAATACCCATCGAACCGAGAGTAGGAGGAATGGTCATTCTCCTTAAGCCAACGGTCCCTTCCCCACTCTTCGCATTCCCTAAAGATAGGAGCAAAGGTAGGATCCTCGGGATACAACAACCGCAAGCTCTCAAAACCCATCAACTTCGAAGACAAGGTAGCAACAAGCACATGCTTCCTAGACAAGGCATCGGCAACAACATTTTCCTTTCCCCTTTTGTAATGAATTACATAAGGGAAAGTCTCGATAAACTCAATCCACTTAGCATGACGCCTATTCAACTTGTCTTGGCTCTTAAGGTGTTTCAACGACTCATGATCCGTTCGTATCACAAACTCCTTAGGCCACAAATAATGTTGCCAATTTCCCAAAGCTCTAACAAGGGCGTACAACTCCAAATCATAAGTTGAGTAATTAAGAGTTGCCCCTTTGAGCTTTTCACTGAAATAAGCAACGGGCTTACCTTCTTGCATCAAAACAGCCCCGATGCCAACCTTACTAGCATCACACTCTACTTCAAACATCTTATCAAAATCGGGCAATTGCAATAAAGGCGCCGAGATGAGCGTAGCTTTCAAGGCCTCAAAAGCCCTAGCTTGCTCATCACCCCATTTAAAGGGTCCGTCTTTTCTAATTACCTCGGTTAAGGGGGCTGCTATGGAGCTAAATCCTTTGACAAACCTCCTATAGAAGCTTGCCAACCCGTGGATCCTTCGGATTTCTCCAATAGTTTTAGGGGTCGGCCAACTTCGAATAGAGTCTATCTTGGAATCGTCCACTTCCACACCCCTTGAGCTCACGACAAAACCCAAGAATATGACCTTATCAACACCAAAAGAACACTTCTCCATGTTGGCATACAGCTTCTCCTTTCGGAGCACATCGAACACACATCTCAAATGCATTACATGATCATCAATGGATTTACTATATACCAACACATCATCAAAGTAAACCACCACAAATTTTCCAATATAAGGCTTCATTACATGATTCATTAGCCTCATAAAGGTGCTAGGAGCATTAGTAAGGCCGAAGGGCATGACCAGCTACTCATATAGACCGAATTTGGTCTTGAATGCGGTCTTCCACTCATCACCGGGTTGCATGCGAATTTGGTGATAGCCACTCCTAAGGTCCACTTTAGAAAACAAACAAGACCCGTGGAGCTCATCTAACATATCATCTAGTCTAGGGATTGGATGACGATACCTTATAGTGATTTTGTTGATGGCTCTACAATCGACGCACATGCGCCAAGTTCCGTCCTTCTTTGGTACCAAAAGCACCGGAACAGCACACGGACTCATGCTTTCCTTGATGTATCCCTTGTTGAGAAGTTCCTCAACTTGTCTTTCAAGCTCCTTAGTGTCCATGGGATTGCTCCTATAGGCCGGTTTGTTTGGAAGTTGTGAACCCGGCACCAAATCAATTTGGTGCTCAATTCCCCGAAGTGGGGGCAATCCTTGCGGAAGTTCTTGAGGAAATACATCTTCATACTCCTGCAACACACAAGAAATCAAAGGGGAAATGGAAGAATTAGTGGGGTTAGTATTAAAACAATGGGCCCAAAGTAACATCGGCTTGTTTTCATCATGATCCACGAAGAGTTCTTTCCTCCTAGCCAACATCACTACGTTTTCCATCTCTCTTGTCGTTGGGACAGCCTCGGATGTCCCGACTTTCTCACCTACGGCACTCCCCCCCTTTTCTCCCTTCTCGGATTCCTTCCCCTTTCCCTTCAATTCTCTCATCTTTTGATGCCACTCGTTTACTTGGGAAGGTGAAAGAGGATGAAGGGTGACCTTTCGGCCATCCTTCTCAAGCATATACCGGTTGGTCCTCCCATCGTGTTTAGTAGACCTATCATATTGCCATGGCCTACCTAACAACAAGTGACATGCTTGCATTGGGATCACGTCACAAAGTACCTCATCGTGGTAGTTTCCCACCTTAAACCGAATCACACATTGTCTTGTGACCCTTAATTCACCACAATCATTCAACCATTGTAGCTTGTAAGGACTAGTGTGTGGTGTAGTTGGTAGCTTCAAGAAATTTACCATAGCTTGGCTCGCAACATTTGTACAACTTCCACTATCAATCACCAAGGTGCACACATTCTCCTTTATAAGACACTTAGTATGGAATAGATTTTCCCTTTGACTCGGGTCACCTATCGCCTTACTAATCATGACACGTCTAACCACAAAGTTTGGAACCACACACTCCCCTTCTTGTGGATAGACATCTTCACTACCGTCTACTTCATCATCATTCGGTCCATTTTCAGCTCCCTCTCCATCTTGAGGCTCGGCCTCATCCTCCCCCCTTTCGGAATCCACCTCCTCACCAAGGTAGTATACCTTCCCTTCTCGTAGGATCACATTGCGCCGGTTCGGACATTCATTGGCTTTATGCCCCCAACCTTGGCACTTGAAGCATTGGAACCCATTTGGGTTGGGATATTTGTGAGCCTCCAGTTTCGGAGGAAATTTAGTGACTGATTTGGACTCGGGCAGCTTCGTAGGAGCGGGTTGGTCCTTGTTTTTGGTCCAACCCGAGGGAGTTGGTACCCTTGCCTTGAAGGATGATCTCTCCTTAAGTTCCCTTTCAATCTCAAGGGCCGCTTGGAATATACCGTCAATGGTTTCAAACCGGTGAAGGGTCAAGTGAGTGGAGATCTCTTTGTTCAGTCCGCACTTGAACCGGATGATGTCGTGGCTGATTTGCTCCCCACGATGATCAAGTTTCAACATGAGTTGTTGGAACTCGTCAAAGTAGGCCATCACACTCTTGCCTCCTTGCCGCAAGCCATATAACCTAGCAAGCAACTCATGACGATATCTCTCGGGAAGGTATCGTTGCCTCATCAAATACCTCAACCGAAACCAAGGTGGTGGCTGCCCATCGACTAATTCATTACCAAATCGTTTAACATACTCCCACCAAGTGTTAGCATAGCCCTCGAGGTGAGCTATAGCGTAGCAACTCTTCTTTTCGTCCGAGATGTCATTAACTTGGAAAACTTTGTCACACGCCGATTCCCAAGTTAAGTAGGCCTCGGGATCACTTTCACCCTTAAAGATGGGTAGGCTCAACTTGATGGTGTTGATGCCTACGTCTCTCTCTTGGTGTCGGTTTCCCCTATCTCCATACCCCCGGTATCTCCTAGGTTCTCCTCGACCCCCTCTTAACTCCTCCTCCCTCATATAAGCATCATCAAAGGCTCCATCTCCTTCATACTCCCCTCTACCGTATCCTTCAAAGTGGGCTGGTCGGCCTTGGCCGTTTTGATTCGGAGGATTTGGAATTTGCGGTCTTTGGGTTAATGGAGCTTGGAATGGAAGGTTCGGATTTAGTGGAGGTACATGGCGTCCAAATCCCTCTTGTGGAATTGGAGGGGCTTGGAAATGTAGTGGTCTAGTGGAGTCTCGGTTTGGAGGAAAATAGGTAGTTTGGCTTGCGGTATTTAGTGGAGCTTGGGGTGCATTTAGCATTTGGTGGACTGTTTCGGGGGTGATGGTTGCGGAGGAGGTCCTATCATGGCCATTGGTAGATACATGTAGAGGAGTAGAAGGACGAGAGTTCTTTTGACTCTCCACTTGTTCTAATCTCCCACTAATAGTCGACACTTCCCCCTTTATTGCTGCCAAGTCCCCTCTCACGGCCCCAAATTCAGAATTCAACCTTTCAAGTGTCCGGGTAACGGCCTTAAGAGTGACCCTCATAGAATCAAGGGCATTAGTATCCGCATTATGAGACGTAGCTCCTTCCATTGTCAAGATATTATCCGCTTTAGTTCACCACAAGTTCGTGTGCCACAAGTGTTGTATAATTGGCTAGTAACCGTGAAATTTTCAAGGTATGAGTGAGCTCTTATCCGGAATGGATTCTTGTTTGAAGACTCAAAGAATTCTTGCCGGACTAGAGTCAAAAATCAGCAACTCATTCAAACGAATAAAAGCACTCAAATAATCGTTGACACGAACAAACGGTTCAAGGAACTAGTTGACAACCTAGTAGGAATGTACTAGTTTGTTAATTAGTTCTAGGACCAATTAAGGGAAACCAAGGATCAACAATTAGCAACCAAAGAATATCCTAAGTTGAGCTTATAGTGACGTGGCAGCATGCAATGGTTCCACCCGTTCTTCTTATCTCTTTTTTTTTGTTTTTGTGTTAATATTCACACAACTTGTTATAGTTTGCAAAATGTTTTGGTGGGAAAAACAAAATCTTGTAGTCTTTCACCCTTTTCAAACTCAAAAAAGAGATGTTTGGTTGACTAATCCCACAAAACAAGGCTCCTTGAATTAGGGAAAAGTGATTGACTAGACAAAAGGTGATGGGTGCAAGTCTTTCACAACAACTTTATAACTTGTCTTATAGCTTGAGCACACAACAATATGAACAAGATGAACAAATTTAAAAGATGAACACCTCAACAATCTTCATCAACTTCTTTAGCACATAAACACAACATCCACCGATTTTATCTCCTTTTTTTTTTGTCAACAACAACATACAACTTTCGGCCACTTCAAGTCACCACACAATGTTCAAGTTTTCAAGCTCAACTTTCGGATCTAGACACCTTAGTGTTGGTGAGAAAGAAACCAACACTAGAAACTCACTAAACAAGCAAAATAACACCTAGATCTAGACATGCAACATCATTCTCGGTTTTCAACTTTTAATGGACAGATTTTTCAGAACTTCCTTTTGGTATTGCTTGTTTAGACCGTGAACTAGCCCAAGATGGGTTATGTTGGAACACAACCGGTCTTGCTTTGATACCAAATGATACAAGATCAAACCAACAACACCAAGAACTACAAGTAGATTCGGGTTTCAGTCCAACAACACAAGAACAACAAGTTTAATTTTCAGTTTTCAGCTCAACAACACGATAACAACAAGATGAACAAGGATGCTAGTGAATCGAAAATAGCCCCACACGGCTTCACTAGACTTTGAGATAACAAAATCAACAACAACAACAAGATAAATAAAAGATAGATAACTTGACATATAACATTCAAGATACTAAGAACCCTAACATCAAGAGAGGACCCTAAGTCTAATGAATGTAAACACCAAGTTCTTACGAGGACCAAGAGGCACTCAACAACCTCAAAACCCTTGTTTCTAGCCAAAGAGACAACACAAGTATCCCTCTACTTGTGAGGTATTGGTGGCGGCTCCCAAGAGTGGAAATGAGAGAGAGAAATGTTTAGTGTTTAGGTTACAAAATCAGATTTCAAAAACTAGAGACTAACTCTCTAACATGTTCTATTTATACTACAAACAAAAGGGGTAAAATGACCCATCCGCCCTTGCTTCTTGTGTCAACCTTGAAGAGTAGTTTATTACATATTAAGTCCCCTCTTCACACATAAAAACGTTTAGGTCCTTGATTGGTTCAATCACCAACTCACACACGGCTACTTGCATGAACAAAGCTTGGAGTTGTTGTAATTCCCGAGCTTGGCTTCGTGTGAAAGGCCGTGTACGTGTGGAGGCTTTCCCAACCGTATCAAACAAGAATCTATTCCGGCCACCAAATAGAATTGACATCCTATTGACTACCGGAGTATAAACAACCTTTCAATATTTGCCGCTCCAATTGTGAGAATCACAAAGGTGAGTGAATACGAGTGTTAGTGAGAAGTTTTTACTACTAATCTTGTTTGTTCATTTTGTAGGTTTAAAAGGTGATATAAGGGGAATATGTCTTCGATAGCCGGGGATTATTGTGACTACAACATGGGAGACTATGATTGTAGTGAAGGGTTTTATGGCTACGAAGTTGAGGGAGATTGCGGAGGCTATGAAAATAGCCATGATCGAGACTTGGGCAGATTTGAAAGTTACTGTTTTAAGGGAGAAAATGAGGTGAATGAAGTGCCTAGTGCTTATGGTAACTTTGGAGATGATGTAGGACCTCGTGATGGATCTTATGATGATGTTGGGGCATGTGAGGAGTCTTACACTTCTTACTCCGAACCTAGATTTGGTGTTAGGTATAACCCTTTTGTTTGCAAAGCTTATGAGAGCTATGATGAGGGTACACGTGAGGAGTATGAAGATCCATATTCTCCACCTTGTAGTACTTCTTATCAAAGTCGATATAGTGTGAATGGTTATACTAGCTCTAGTGGAGGTTGTCCAATGAGAAGAAGAGGGTATGCATCTCCAAAACTAAGGGGTACTCGTATGCCTTACAATGTAGATCCAAGAAGGAGTGTACACTCCGGAAAGGTGACCATGTGTGGGATACCGGGCTGCCTCATTGAGCTAAATGATAGGTACCATAGAAACTACATCGTTCCATCCATGGTTGACTACTTGGGGTTGTTTCGTGAGCCTTTACTTGTTCCATACTTCTTGGACGGGTTTAAGGTTACCGAGAGGGTCAAGGTTGTCTTCTCCCAATTTGAATACCATGAGGAGGTGTGGTGCGATATTCTTTCATTGACATACGGTCATGTATGCTTAGGTGCCAATTGGTTTGCACAACATAGAGTTCCAAACGTGCAAAATTGGCCAAATATTATAAGAGACCAGTGGGGGAATCGCCTCGTGACTTACTTGCTGCCTAAGCCACGAAGAGAAATGCCTACCTACTCCAATCCGAATTATTATGAGAGACAAAAGATTGAGAGGAGTAAGGGAGTGCAGGATGGTAATCCGAGAGTGGAAAAAGGAGAGGTTGTGTGGAGCAAAGTAAGAGGATTACCCCCAAACTATGCTAACATTGGTTGTCCTTCTATTTCTAAGGACATTTGTGTATGTACCAACATGGCAAGCGAAGAAGAACAATGCCAAAAGGAAGTTGCTGCCCAAACTTTTGGAGGACCTTCACACCATGACAAAGAAGAATCTACTCAAGGACTTCAAGGTAAAATGGCAAACACTTACACTTTTGTACATGTGAATGATAATTGTGTGGCTAGTAGCCCATTGAGTGTGAGTTGTAGCTTGCCTATATGTGAGTGTATTGTTTCTTTGCCACTTGATGATGATGTACATGTTGTGAGTGTGGATACACTAGTTGATCCTATTGATGACCGAATAGACTCTTCTTGTAAGATCGATTTATGTCCACCTAGTGTTGAAACCATTATGTTGAATGAAAGTACGTTATCTTCTGAAATTTGTGTTGATCAACTTATGTGTGAAAATTACCCACCACTTGAGGATGTGTATGATGTAATTAATGAACCTCAAGTATGTGATGATGTTGAAAATGTTGATCAAAGTGAGAATGAACCCGAGAGCTCTTCTTGGGGTAATGTTGTGTTTGAAACATCCTTGAAACTTGATGTTGATCATTTAGAGAGTGAGGAACTTGCTTGTTCCAAATCTGTCCGTGAGGTAGATCACACTCTTTTTATGTATAATGTCTTGTTTGAAGATGATTTAAACACTCCTAATGAACCTAGTGGTGAAAATGATGGTATAGCTTGCCTTGGAAGCTATAGCCTATATGCTAACCCACTATGGTGTGACAACATTCCTCCTAGAGAGGGAAATCTCTTCTTGGAAGATGAGAGAACTCTTAAGGGTAAGGAATGTGTAGTTGCGGAAGCTACTTCTTCTTCTACTTTGTGTGATTTCATTATTGAGAGTACTCATGGTGATTATTGGGAAACTAATAGTGAGTACACACATGAGAGCACCTTAGTAGAAGCCGATTTGAGTGATACCTTTCTCTACTCTCTATTTGCTTTGGATGATATGTATGTTATTGTAGAAAGTATGTCATTTAGTTTGGGTGTAGACCACGGGAAAGGGAAGTGTTGTCGAGACCCGTGTCTATGGCCACTTTTCCCATTTGACCCCGGTGCCAAATTTAGAAATGGTGATGCTGGTGCACCAAACTTGCTGCTTGGTCTACATGACAAGCAAAGTGGCACTCTTGATGTATCCTATAACCAAATCCTTTGTACATCTTTTATTGAGTTTTTAATATTCCTTTCAAAGGATTCTTGGTTATATTGCAAATATGTGCAACCTTGGCATGTTGAGATGATTTGTTATGCTAACCCTAACCCTCATGCCATGAGGAGTTTGCATTTGTTGGTCCTCTTTTCGGTTTTGCAAGGTTTGGATTCGAGGTCGAATCCCTTTCAAGAAGGGGAGGATGATACGGGACAAATGGCCTTCTTATCTTTTGATGACATTTTTGGAGGCCAACACATAGAGACTCAAGACTTGGTCACCTCGAGAAAACAAGAACATGCATGGAGGACCCGTTTTGAGCATAACTTAAAGCAATCTCGCGTGTGGAAGATTGCTTGGAGAATTTAAGGTTGAGGACTCACGGTTTTGGACCTTAATTAAGGGTATTTTGGAAATTACACATGGTGTATTTACACACCATGGCCGCCCCTCTCATTAAGGGCAAAGTGGTCTTGTTATCTTCATTTGTAATATATTATAAATAGGCCCCCTTAGTCTTATTTTCACGAGATTTTGGAAGGATGAAGAATTGAAAGACATAACTTCTCTCTTTTGAGAGTGTAACACCCTTAGTTGTAGGACTTGGAAAAGTCATCCTTAGCATAGGGCTTGGAAAAGCCAATATTGATCTTTGCTTGGAAACGGTAGATCTTGAGGCAAGTTCATTCCCTTGGTGGTCACCGTAAGAGTGTGGTTTTGATTGTTACATTCATTAGGGGTTAGTGTTGAAATACACTTGGTTCTTAATCTTGTAATAATCTTGGTCTCACTATCTATCTTTATTTTTCTTGCAAATCGTGTATGTGTTGTGTAGTGGACTGTTTTGGGATCTTCGTTGAATCCGAAACTTGTATTATTGTTGTTCATCTTGTTCATCACGTTTTGTAACTGTTTTGGTGTTAAAATATACTCTTGTATCTTGTATTCTTGTTGTTGGTAGCGAATCCGAGTGAGGTCTCCATCTTGGTCCTCGAATCCTTAAGATTAGTGGACTGATTTGGTGTTTGTTTCGTGCTTCCCTAGTCAATCCCGTATCAGGTTTTCGGTATCAGTCCCTCAGGACCTCCATTTTTATGGCTCAGCTACACAACCACCTTTAAGCCCAATTGAAACATTTACACATTCTCATTCATTGTACTAATATTCATCCATTAAGGCATAACCCATTGGTATCATCATAAAACTATGCTTGTAAGCTATTATTAACATGCCATTATAATTATCATCACTTGAGGGAATCCACAACCCCACAAGCTCCAATCATTTACCTACATGGGAGAATCCACGACCCCTAAGGGTCAATGTTAATTATCAATTAACTTGGGGGAATCTACGACCCCAAGGTTCTATTTAAGACCATATATATTCCATTAGACTTTCATACAGTGCGATAGTTCCAAAAGTGATTACAATATGGATATACTCATGTTTCAAAGGCAATTTCATAAGGTGGGTTGAGGTTATTACCAATTTTAATTCCAAATCCAATTTATTTAGGGGAATCGACGACTCCATTCCTATTTACCATGCCCATACACCCAATGAGTTCAAAAACTATCAATTCAAAACATGAATGATTCATAAAAGCAATGGGAAAAATAATTCCATCGATAAAATTCAAAGGCCCTCAACCCAATTTCCAAAACTATCAATTAATCACATGAATAACAATTATAAACATGTGCTTTTAGAAAACAAGTTTTAGGAAAGAGATACATGCCAAAAAGTATTGAAAATTATGGAGAAAAATCATAAATTGGAGCTCAAAAGCCACATACTTAGAAATCATAGTTGTTATTGCCTTGGGGATTTGAGAGAGTAAAGAGTAGTTTTTGATGGAGTAATAAAGTGTTATGGGGTCCCTTAGAGTATTTTAGGCCGTGGGTTTTAATTGGGGAATGAGAGAAATAACCAAAGTTCTCTCAATTAAAATACTAAAAACTGCCACCCAGTCATTATAGGTCACATTACGACTCATGACGACTGGGTACGAGTCTTAGCCTAGACCCATAGTCTAGATAGACTCTTAGGCACCCTTCACTGGTTTGGTCATGAGTCACACCCTACGACTCATGACCAACCCTTACGACTTATAGAGTCTAGTCATAGTCACCCCAGAAATATGAACCACCATACTGGTGTGACTACGAGTTCCACCTTATGACTCATAATGTATCACCACAAATCTTAAGGGTCCAGTCATACTCAGGATAGAAATATTGGCCAACTCTACTGGTTTGGTCACGGTCCCTCTCTACGACTCGTGACCATACCTTACGACTCGTGAGGCGCTAGTTGTAACCTGGGTAGTGATCTCAAAAATCAGAAATTTCAGAGGCAAAAAAATATGAGGTGTTATATTCTCCCCCCTGGGATCATTCATCCTTGAATGATGAACTAAGGTATCCATTAGCATGATTGTAAGACAGGAATTCAATCATAAATCTTTAATAAAGTTAAAAAATATAAGAGAGTAGGAAAAAACTTACCTTAAGCATGTTATCCAACTTGGGGAACAAGAACAAATATTTGGACTTCCTATCCTCTTCAGCTTCCCACGTAGCTTCTTCTACCTTATGGTTCCTGTAAAGGACCTTCCCTAAAGCTACATCTTTAGTACTCAAATGATGGAGTCGCCTATCAAAAATCTCAACAGAAACCTTCTCATAAGAAAAGGAATTCAAAATACTAATATCTTTAATAGGCACTACCAAAGAAGCATCGCCCACACACTTCTTCAACATCGACACATGGAAAACTGGGTGAATGGAACCTAAAATCGAAGGCAAATCCATTTCATATGCAACTTTTTCCACTCTTCTCAAAATCAAGTATGGACCTACATAACGGGGACTAAGATTTCCCTTCTTCCCAAATCTCATTACTCCCTTCATAGTAGATACCTTTAACAACACTCAATTAGCAACCTCAAACTCCAACTCTCTCTTGCCTTACATCCATATAGGACTTTTGGCAACTCCAAGCAGTTTTAAGTCTATCCTGAATCACCTTGACCTTACCCATGGCTTGGGGAACCAAGTACGAACCAAACAATCTAGCCTCGCCAACCTCAAACCACCCAATAAAAGATCTACACCTCCTACCATAAAGAGCTTTAAAAGGAGCCATACCAATACTAGAGTGATAACTATTATTTTTCATAAATTCAATAGGAGGGAAATGATCCACCAAACTAGATCCAAAGTCAATCACACAGTCCCATAGCAAATATTCCAAAGTCTAAATGGTCCTCCCCATTTGTCCACCTGTCTGAGGGTGGAAAGCATGCTAAGGTTAACCTTAGTCCCCAAACATTTCTAAAATAAATGCCAAAAGAGAGTAGAGAACTGCGTACCTCCATCCAAAATAATGGAAACTAGAGTACCATGCAATATAGTTATATCCTCAAGGAATAACTTAGCATAATCCTCTCCAGAGTATGTAGTCCTCACAGGCAAGAAGTGAGCAGACTTAGTCATCCTATCCATGATGACCCAAATTGAATCATACTGATTCTGAGACCGTAGAAGACTAGTAATATAATCCATATTGATCACTTCCCATTTCCACATGGGCAACTCAATCTCTTGAGACAACCCACTGGGCCTCAGGTGCTCAACTTTCACTTGCTGATAGACTATGCACTTAGCTATAAAATTTGCCACGTCTCTCTTCATATTGTTCCACCAATAGATCTCTTTTAAATCATGATACATTTTAATTAAACCAGGATGAACTATATACCTCGACTCATGAGCCTTAGTCAAAACCCTTTCTCACAGCCCATCCACATGAGGAGTACTCAACCTACCTTGGTACCTCAAGATACCGTCACTACTAATCTCAAAATCCATAACATTTTTCTAACCCACATCAACCTTAATCTGCATAAGGATAGGATCCAAGACCCGTTTCTCTTTTACTTAGCTCCAAGAGATAACTTCACCACTTCTTGACCAAACACACCACCATTCTCATAATCTAAAAGATAAACGCCAAGATTAGAAAACTGGTAAATATCCTTCACCAAGCCTCGCTTTTTGTTATCCATATAAGACAAGCTAACCATAGACAACTTGCTAAGAATATCTACAACCACATTAGCCTTATCTGGATAGTAGTAAAGACTCAAATCATAGTCCTTAAGAAACTCAAGACATATCCTTTGCCTGAGATTGAACTCCTTCTGGGTGAACATATATTGTAGGATTTATGATATGAATTGATATCAACATAAACCCCATACAAATAATGGCACCAAATATTCAAAGAAAAAACCACCGCTGCCAACTCTAGTTCATGAGTCAGAAATTTATTTCATGGACCTTCAGCTACCTAGAAGCATATGCTACCACCTTACCATGCTACATCAAGGCACAACCTAGTCCAGCATAAGACGTATCACAATAAACCATAATACCATCGGTACCCTCAGAAGGGTCAAAATTAGAGCAAAAGTCAACTTATCTTTCAACTTCTCAAAACTACCCTCACAAGCATCAGACCACAAGAACTTAATCTTCTGAAATAGAAGAAAAACTCTCTACAAACCTCCTATAATACCTAGATAAATCCAAGAAGCTCTGAATATCAGTTGGAGTCATGGGTCTAGGCCACTTCTTAAACGCCTAAAAATTTTGTGGATCCACCTTGATCCTCACATTAGAAATAACATAACCAAGAAAGGTCACAATATTCAACCAAAAACTGCACTTAAAAAACTTGGCATACAATCACTAATCCTTAAGAGTCTACAACACTACTCAGAGGTGATTGTCATAATCCTCCCCACTCTTACAATACCAAGATATCTTTAATAAATACAATAACAAATATGTCTAGGAACTACCTAAACACCTGGTTCATAAGATCCATAAATACTGATACGAAATCAAACCAACAACACCAAGAGCTTCAAGTAGGCTCGGATTTCAGTCCAACAACACAAGAACAACAAGTTTAAGTTTCGGTTTTTCAGTCCAACAACACAAGAACAACAAGATAGATAACAATGCTAGTGAATCGAAAAGAGCCCCACACGGCTTCACTAGACTTTAAGATAACAAAATCAACAACAACAACAAGATAAAGAAAGATAGATAACTTGACATATAACATTCAAGAAACTAAGAACCCTACATCAAGAGAGGACCCTAAGTCTAATGAATATAAACACCAAGTTCTTACGAGGACCAAGAGGCACTCAACGACCTCAAAACCCTTGTTTCTAGCCAAAGAGACAACACAAGTATCCCTCTACTTGTGAGATAATAGGGACGGCTTCTAAGAGTGGAAGAGAGACGAAATGTTTAGTGTTTTTAGGTTACAAAATCAGCATTCAAAAACTAAGGAATAACTCTCCAACATGTTCTATTTATACTACAAACAAAAGGGGTAAAATGACCCATCCGCCCTTGCTTCTTGTGCCAACCTTGAAGAGTAGTTTATTACACATTAAGACCTCTCTTCACACATAAAAACGTTTAGGTCCTTGGTTGGTTCAATCACCAACTCACACACGGCCATTTGCATGAACAAAGCTTGGAGTTCTTGTAATTCCCGAGCTTGGCTTCGTGTGAAAGGCCGTGTACCTGTGGAGGCTGCCCCAACCGTATCAAATACCGCCGAGGCATTAGTCAATCCAAAATACATGACCAAAAATTCATAGTGACCATATCGGATTTGGAAGAAAATCTTAGGGATATCTGTCTCCCTAATCATTAACTGATGATAACCCAACCGAAGATCAATCTTAGAGAAGCATTTAGCACCCTGAAGCTGGTCAAATAGATAATTAATTCTAGAAAGAGGGTACTTATTCTTCACTGTCTCCTTATTCAACTGTCGATAATGTATGCACATCCGAAGGGAATCATCTTTCTTACACATGAAGAGCATAGGAGAACCCCATAGAGAAACACTAGGATGGATAAAACCCTTATCAAGAAGATCTTTTAACTGCTCCTTAAGTTTTTTTAACTTAGTCAGAGCCATTCTATATGGAGGGATAGAGATAGAACAGGTATCCAGTAAAAAATCAATCCCAAAATCTATTTTTCTATAGGGAGGAATACCAGGAAGATCATTGAGAAACACCTTAGGAAACTCATTAACAAATAGGACAAATTGTAAAGAGGGAACCTCAAAACTAGAATCTTTAACTAAAACCAGATGGTAATGATAACCGTTGGAAATCAACTTTCGGGCTCTAAGATACAAAATAAACCTTTCCTTAGGAACTAGGGACCTTCCCTCCTATTCTATTACTAGTTCATTAAGAAATTGGAAATTGACCTTATGGGTCTGACAATATAGAGAACCATAGAACGAATGGAGCTAATCCATCCCCAAGATCATATCAAAATCCACCATATACAACTCTATCAAATCCACCAAGGTCTTTCTATGAAAGATGGACATCATATAACCCTTATAGACCATTCTAGCCATAATAGAATCACCAATCAGGGTAGACATAGAGAAGGGATCGAAAATACACTCAAAACCAAAACCAAAATGAACAAACACATAAGGGGTCACATAAAAAGGGTATAACCCAGATCAAGCATATAATATACATCACGAGAGAATAGTTTCAACATACCAGTGATGATATTAGGAGATGCCTCAGATTCCTAATGGGTGGCAAGAGCATAAAGATGATTTCGACCAGTACCGATACTAGAAGTAGCACTCTTTAGTGCAGGAGCTGATGAAGTAGCAATCAAAACCTTATTAGCTCCAGAAGTAACCTTAGCCAGACTGTGTCACTATAGATGCCCCAGCTGACCATAATTAAAGCACCAATTCCTTCCCTCATCACACTGACCATGATGTAACTGTCTATAAAATCTGTAAGAAGGATGAGATGGGTCTGATCGAGCTCCACTAGCCTGAGACTAGGCACCTTAGGATTTAAACCCACTATTAGTCTGAAAGCAATGATATCCAGATGGTTTGGGATAAGGAGCACTAGCCCCCGAATAGGAAATAGAATTTCCCTAAGTCTTTTTGTTAGTCTGCTGTCTACCATCCCTTCCACTATCTTATTGACCTTTGCCTTATTCTAAATACCTAAACTTTTTATTCTTCCTCTCTCCATCTCTGTCTATTTTTTTTTTCATCTTTAACCTGCTATATATACACCACCATCCTAGAGATATCTATGTTATTATTCAATATCACTGCCTTACACTCTAGTACTAAGCCTTGAGACAAACTTGACAGAAACTTTCTCATTCTTTCCCTCATACTAGACACAGTCTCTGAGGCATAACGAGACAACTGGTGGAACTTCAAAGCATACTCCTTCACAGTCATCTTTTCTAGATTCAAGTTCACAAAATCTTTGGCCTTTGCCTTTCTCAACTCTTGAGGAAAGAAACAATCAAGAAAAGCACAAGAAAATTCCTCCCACATAGACTGCTTAAAATCTTTATCCCATGACTACTCCAACTCCTCATACCACTGATATGCCACATCCTTCAGCTGATGTTTGACAAACACGATACCCTCTACATCAGTAACATACATCACCCTGAATATCTTCTCTATTTTATCAACAAAGCATTGAGAATCCTCCCCAACCTTAGATCCAGTAAAGGTCAAAGGATTCAACCTCATAAACTGGCCAACTCTAGTGACCTCAGAAGATAGAGCAACAAAACCAACACAATCAGGCTGATAAGACTGAAAGGTCACCAAATGAGTCAGTAGATGAATAGATTACTAGATTTGGAATTAGAAATGTCTCCTTGGGATAGTGGGGCATCCACATCATCATACCAAGAAGATCAAAGGGGTTGGTAGGGAATAGGGGAACTCTACGTGGGTAGTCAGGAGCAGGGACCCTAGAATGGGTCTGTCCTTCATAAATAGAATGAGTTCCTTCCACATTGTCATCAGATGGGACAAAAGAGTTTCCATGAGTATCGAATCTTTAGGGATGCATAATTTGAAATGCGAACAAATGGAATTAGATGAGATTTTAAGACCTTAGACTCTATAGCCCAAAAATAGTTCACAAGAAAGGGAAATAATCCTAAATACCTCGTAACCTCTCCCTTATAACTGGGGCATGCTACACACCTATAAAAGAGACTCTACTTGACATGACTTTGTGGACACCCAATGACCATGAACCTAGTCTCCAAACCAAGCTTGTCAGAACCTAAACTAGGGCCTAGTCATGACGGGTATCTCAAGTCTGCCAAGGACTGGAGACCACCCCCATTAACCTAGCCAACCAGAACATAATATAACTAGCAGCGGATGAGTTTTGAACATATAACAAGATAAAGTTAAGTTCCAAACATATAACTATAGAGCTGATCTCCAAACATATAAAAAGATAGATAAATCAATTGATAAGGATATAATAATCCATAATACCTAATCTACCCACATAGGACAAAAACCTCTAATAAACCAAACATCAACCAAAGTTGGGACATACCCCCGACCATAGCCAAAATCCACCAAAATAGTCTAAGATATAAGTAAAGAAAAGACCATTAAATGAGGGCCTTTCGGAGAATGGAAGCTCACTACTTCAAAGTTGACTCCCAAACCTAAAATTGTTTAAGATATAAGTAATGACAAGACCATGAAATGAGGGCCTTCCAAAGAATGGAAGCTCCCTGCTTCAAAGCCGACTCTCGGACAATCCAAAAATCACCTACCACTATATAAGAAAATAGAAGTGTCTCCCTACATCATATGGAGATACAATGTCTAGGGACAGTTAGAAGGGTGAACTCTAGCATATAACTCAGGAAAGGGATAAAATAATGCCATGATCAATCAACCAAAAATCATTCCAAAACCATATACATATATATTACTATATAATATGAAAGGATAGGGAACATGTTTTACCATAAGAGTTAAAATATTTACCTAGATTGTGTAGCTCAAATCGTCATCTATTCCCACTGGCTATATGCGTCTAGCTCTCACCCTGTTGAAAGGGTTCTAGTGCGTGTTAGCTGCATGAATTGAGGTATCAAGGAAGGATGGGGAATCCATGACCCTTATCCAATCTAGAATACAAATATAAAAAGTGTGACATAAGCACACGATTATCATGACCCACCCTTACGCTGGAAAATATGAGTTTTCGATATCAATCCCTCAGGACCTCCACTTTCTTGGCTTAGGTACACAACCCCCTTTAAGACCAATTAAAATATTTAAACAATCCCATTCATTGAACAAATATTCATCCATCAAGGCATAACCTATTGGTAACGTCATACCAACTATGCTTGCAAGTTATTATCAACATACCATTCTAATTATAATTACTTGGGGGATTCCACGACCTCATAAGCTCAAATTATTCTTCCACATGGGGGAATCCACAACCCTCGAGGTTCAATGTTAATTATCATTAACCTGGGGAAATATACGATTCCCAAGGTTAATTTAAAACCATATATGTTCCAATAGACTTTTATGCAATCCGATAGTTCCAAAAGTGATTACAATATGCATATACTCATGTTTCAAAGGCAATTTCATAAGGTGGGTTGAGGTTATTACCAATTTCAATTCCAAATCAAATTTATTCGGGGGAGTCCATGACCCTCATTCCCATTTACCATGCCTATGAACCTAATGAGTTTAAAAATTATCAATTCAAAACATGAATGATTCACAGAAGCCATGGAAAAAATAATTACATTAATAACATTCAAAGGCCCTCAACCCAATTTCCAAAACCATTAATTAATCACATGAATAGGAATTCTAAACATATGCTTCTAGCAAAACATATTTTAGGGAAGAGATACATGACTAAAAGTATTGAGAATTATGGAGGCAAATCACCAATTATAGCTCTAGAAGCCAAATTCTTAGAAACCTTAGTTCTTCTTGCCTTGGGGATTTGAGAGAGTATAATTTATGATGGAGTAATAATGTGATATGAAGTCCCTTAGAGTATTTTAGTTTGTGGGTTTTAATTGGGGAGTGAGGGAAATGACCAAAGTGCCTTAAATTAAAATACTAAAAACTGCCACCTAATTATTACGTGTCAGGTTACAACTGGGTACGAGTCTTAGCCTGAACTCGTAGTCTTGGCAGACTCTTGGGCACCTTTCATTGGTTTTGTCATGAGTCACACCCTGCCACTCATGATCAAACCTTACGACTCATAGATTCCTAGTCACACTCACCATAAGAAAATTAAACCAACATACTGGTGGGAGTACGAGTCCCACCTTATGACTATAATGTCTCACCACAAATCGTGAGAGTCCAATCATAACCAAGATAGGAATATTTGCCAACTCCACTGGTTTGATAATGAGTCCCTCCTTACGTTTCTTGACCATACCTTATGACTAGTAAGGTGCCAGTCGTAGCCTGGGTAGTGAGCTTAAAACTCAAAAATATTAGAGGAAAAAAAATCTAAGGTGCTAAAACCTCGGATCAAATAAAGCAAGGGCCGACTGATGGCATACCAAAATTGTACCTATAATTACAACATTTGACGTCTCAGCCTCAGGCCTAGCAGGTACAACACACAACTGACCACATCCACTATTTGACTGGGCACCTAACCGATATTCTATCCTGCCTACCTGAGAACCTTTTCGAGTAACCTATATACCACCTTTATGACTATAAAAACCACCTCTAGCTGAGGGATGAACTTCTTTAATAGAGAGAACACTCTAAGCTGAAGTAACAATCACCATGACTAGGGCAATCCCGCGGATAGTGACGATGAGGTCCACAAGTAAAATAAGAAACATAAGCTGAACCAGAACCAACTGATTCGTCTAACTCAGAGTTATGACCACGACTAGAATAACCCAAAAATAAACCTCTCAAATACTGACCACTGCCCCTACTAGGGAAATCACTAGCACTAGATTAGCCTCCGTAATTAATTAAAGTGCTACTTGCATAGGTCGACTAGGCTGACTCTGAGAATAATAGGATGGATGCAGAGGATACCTACTCTGAGAACTACCATCTCTAGGTCAGGAACTATGATGACTCCTACTAAATCTACCTTGAAACCTAGGCCTCTTATCACAACCCTCATGACTTTCATGGTGCATCTCCTCTATCACTCTAGCATAATTCGACACCTAAATAAAATATCTACATCCAACAACTAAACTCTAAGTAGACATACGAATGGTAAGTCTCAAACCTCCAATAAAGCATCAGACTCTCTTATTCTCAGTGTACAAAATAGAAGTCGCATGCCTATCTAACTCTTGAAAATGAACCTCATACTCTGCAACAGTCATGGAGTCCTGCTCCAATCTAGAGAACTGATCCTTCAAATAATCTCTAAGGCTATGAGGTATATACTTCTCTAAGAAAATTTCGAAGAACTAAGTCCATGACAAAGGAGAAGATCCAACTAGTCTACAATCCATAAAACCTCCCCACTAATGTCGAGCAGCCAAATCTAACTAAAATATGGTGTAATCCACACAACGAGTCTCAATAAGACCTAAATTACGAAGCCTATCCTCACAAGAAATCATAAACTCATATGTATCCTTGCTCGGATCACCAAAAAACCAGGGCAGAGCCAATCTAGAGAATCAACCCAAAATCTTTTAGTCCTTAGAAGATGTAGTATTCTGGGAAACCACTAGTTGAGCAACTACCGACTGAGCAACTACTGGTGTAGGAGGAACCTTAACCTTGGGAGCCAAAGCCATGGGACCATTGACTCGTGTAGCATTCTATTATGTACAATAATTTAATTACTTATTATGTACAACGATGTTGGAGATGATTTAGGTTTGTTTTTGTACCTTGACTTAGTTATGTTATCTAGCATTCCATCATACTTATATCATGATTTACCTTAGTCGGAAGATGATTCCTACTGAGTACCCATTGTTTTGGTACTTATACTATACTTTTGTACCTTTTTGGTGCATATTCGAGTACTAGCCATCACCATTGATCCATTATTCATGCGGTGAATGATTTTTGGAGAAAGGGTGATCTCTTGGAGTTTGAGTTGCCCATTTCCCTCTATCTTTATTTTCAGTCTATTGTTTTGAGACAAATGTATTGACTTTTCTAGACTTTGAGTTGTATTAGAACTATTAGATGCTCTTGTACTGGCTCTACCAGGTCGTGGTATCGTATATTATATTGATTGTTTTTATATATTTAGAACACTTTGTTAATTTATATATTGTGTTCTTAAAATTTGCTTATGTTAGGCATTTTTTACCAAATTAACCCATTGCATTAGCTTTGGGTTATGGTTTGGCTTATCTACCGGCGGAATTTAGTAGGTTCCATCATGACTCATAAATTGAGTTGTGACAAATTGGTATTAGAGCCAGTTTTCATTGGTATTGTTGGTACAGAAGTAAGTGTCTATTAGAGTCTTGCGGATTAGAATACTAACGTTTGTTTCCTATCTTTGGGAGGATATTGGACATTTTTAGGAGTTCTTCACTTCTTTTACTCATATCGTACTATGAGTCTGAGTTGGTTTGTAGAAGTATTCCTTTGATTTTACTCTTTCGCAGATGGCTAGGAAACGTGCTACCGCTACATGAGTCGATGGTCCTAAGATCTAGCCTAGGGATTATTCACCTGTTCTTGGATGGCCCAAAGGTTATGGAAAATCGCATGATATGTCCCTATCTAGGGTCCAGCATAGGCCGCCTTCCCCAGGTCCTATTCCCACTCCTGAACTAGAGGTTCTTCTGCCCCAGCCAGCGGTGGACCAAGGACCAACCCAGGCTCCACCAGTGTTTATCTCTTCTTTAGTTCTCAGAGATACATTGGTTTAGCTTTTAGGTTTATTTGGTGGTGCATCGTCTGATGGTGTACAGTCTATAGATCAGAGTAGTATTAAGGGCAACCTTTAGTTCAGGGGTGGGAATATGACCTGGGGAAGGTGGCCTATGATGGCCCCTAGACGAGGACATATCATGCGGTTGTCCATAACCTTTGGGTCATCCAAGAATAGGTGAAGAATCCCTAGGCTCGGTCTTGGGACCATCGACTCGTGTAGTGGTAGCACGTGTCCTATCCATCTGCAAAGGAGTAAAATCAAAGGAATACTTCTACAAACCAACTCAGACTCTTAGTATGATATGAGTGAAAGAAGTGAAGAACTCCTAAGAATGTCCCATAGCCTCCCAAAGGTAGGAACAAATGTTATTGTTCCAATCCGCAAGACTCTACTAGACACTTGCTTTTGTACCAATAATACCGGTGAAAACTGGCTCTGATACAAATTTGTCATGACTTAATTTACGAGTCATGATGGAACCTACTAAATTCCGCCAATAGGTAATCCAAACCATAACCCAAAGCCAATGCAATGGGTTAATTTGGTAGAAAATGGCCAACATAAGCGAATTTCAAGAACACAATATATAAATTAACAAAATGTTCTAAATAGATAAACATAGTCAACACAACATACGATACCACGACCTGGTGAGCCAGTACAAGAGCATCTAATAGTACTAATACAACTCAAAGCCTAGAATAGTCAATACATTTGTCTCGAAACAAAAGACTAAAAATAAAGAGAGAGGGAAATAGGTGACTCAAACTCCAAAAGATCACCCTATCTCCGAAAATCATTCACCGCATCAATAATGATCAACTGTGATAGTTAGTACTCAAATATGCACCAAAAAGGTACAAAAGTATAGTATGAGTACCAAAAAAATGGGTACTCAGTAGACATCATCTTTCAACTAAGCTAAAACATGATATAAGTATGATAGAATGCTAGATAACATAACTCAGTCAAGGTACAGAAACAAACCTGAATCATCTCCAACATCGTTGTACATAATAAGTAATTAAATCAGAATAACAAGATAATATTAAACATGAATACATGCCAATATCACCGTGCATAATAAGTAAATAATACGGAATGATAGCTTATCACAAAGCCTCAACACAAACAAACATAAATGTGAAATTGGCTCCCATATGCCAATTGGTGCAGAAAAATAAGGAACTCATCACAACCTCACATACAACTGGAGAGTACACTCACGAGAAGAATAAAGCAATCAACCAACATTATAAATAAATTTCATCGTCATTTAATCATAGTTCCACAATTATCAACAATATGCCATTATTATCATAATTTACCAATAGTCATAACACTACCATTATTTAACAACGTTATCATCGATAATCCAAAGTCACTATTTATTAGCTAACCGTCTCTTATTAACTAATCCATTTAATAACTAGTCATCATATAACCTCTAGTCATCATTCAATAACTATTCACTACATATCCATTAATTACTTTTCATTAGATATCAATTTCTCATCTAATATCATTTTATTATCCAATCCACATTGCCAACTAATACTCAATTGTCAACTAGTCCTTATTAGTCACTTAAACAATATTCACCGCTAATCATCAATTATCACTAATTATCAACTATACCACTTTATAAATATTTATCACTTTCGATCTATAACCAACATCTCCAATATCAACAACATACCCAAATTTCATACAAGTATATATAAGAGTATAATTTTCATACATAGTGCATAGCTGGACTCAAACTGGTAGATATGCACATAGGCACATCAATATAATCATCCTCCATCCTTGACAGGTATCAATGAATCATCATAATTATTCCCCGGCCTTGTCGGGTATCAATATCATCATAATCATCCTCTAATTTTTTTGGGTATCCATATATCATCATAATATCCTCCGGTCTTGCCAATTATCAATGCATCATCACAATCAACCTCTGGACTTGCCGGGTATCAATATCATCATAATCATCCTCCTCTCTTGCTGGGTATTAATATATCATCACAATATCCTCCAGCCTTGTTGGGTATATACCATTATAATTAGTGGTAAAATCAGCAACATAAGTATTCATGTAATCAGACATCAAGATTTCAAGCATAAATAATAGCATAATTTCCATATAATCAATAATCAAGACTTCTAACATAATTCATGGAACAATTGCTAATATCATTATTAGGAATGTTTTTAGCATGATCTCTAGCATAATTTTTTAGCATGATCATTATCATAAGCAATGTCATGAGCAATGACTCATTAATAACATATTTAATGGCCTATTATTATCATAAAAGATAGTTTATCAATAGCTTGAGCAATAGCTAATCCGTGGCATAATCCATAGCTTATTCATAACATGGTCTATAACATAATTATGGCTTAGACAATATCATAGTCAAGGGTTCATTCAATAGTTTATTCGGTAGCCCAATCAATAGATAAAATAATAGCATAATCAATAGCTCATCATAAGCTTAACCGATAAATTATACATATGGCATAATCATTTGGAATTAATTCTAACGTCATTTATCATAACTAAAAAGTACCAAGGCTGCCTCTAAAAAGGGCATCCTCTAGGCATCTAATAAGCGTACAAAGGTTCCAAGATAACTAACATCAATTTTGACTTAAGGTGGGTGAAAAGGCCCACTTCTAAATCCCCAAACTTCATTGTAAGTCAAATTTCTTCAGACTAGGTTAAGGTATCTAAATCCACTCTTAGATGTATAGCAAGCTACAATTAGACCTAAGGTAATGTCATTCTTAAACACTATTACTAACTCAACCATAGAAACTAAGGCACTTCTATTAGTGTAAGAGACTAAGGCTAAACTTACCCTAAGAATGAGTGACACAGTCACTCCCATCTAACAAGAGTAATTTAGAGCACTCTCAACCTAAGCATGAGCCATAAATTCTAATTCACTGGAGTTCAAGGTAACAAGCTAAGTATTTCAATTATATGGTTTCAAATGTCTTAAATGGTCCAACTAGTCCCAAGTTTTGCTTATCATCAACCAACACCTAAAACCCATCCCAATCTACCAATATATCATAGATATACTATGACATAGCTCAATCTAACAAGGGATAAACATAGCCTACTTAGATGCCAAAGAAAGCTCAATGAACCCCTAAATATTTGCTTTTACCTTCTGAGAAGCCTCCTCAAAATGCCAAGATATTAAAAATATATTCTACTTAATCAATATGAGAATAACGATACCGGTATTGCACCATTGTGGTTTGAGTCCAAAATTACCTCAAAACCTCATGTGGGTCCTACTTACGGAAATCACATTTCCAAAATCTATCCAACATGCTATCAAGCTTATGGAATCATAACCCTAAAAAATGGGTGAAAACCAAGCTAAATTGGGGCTAAAGTCAAGCCCTAAGGTTATGGGGTTTTGAGAAAATAATTAAGAAGTTTCACTAAAAATAGGATGAATTCTTACCTTGAATTGGAAGATAATTGAAAAACTAAATGTTAATATAGCTTTCAAAACTCCACTTAGCTTCAAATTTATAAGGTCTCACTCCTTATGTTTTTTTCTCTTAAGAGAATGATGAAGAATGGCCAAAACTAGGGCAAATAGGGTCATTTTATACCCAGTTCAAGTACTATGGAGTAGCTATCGCAACCCCGAGGTGTACGATCGCACTACCTGATGGCTGCATAATTAGTCACAATCGCGAACCTTATTGTAAGATCAAAGCAAAACAATTACGGCCCAAGGATGGCGATCGCAGCTGCATCAGTTGATAATTGAAGACATAGAAATCTTCCAAGTCTTTGCCAAGGCCTCGGGATTCATTTGGAATCCCATATACACCAATAAACTATGTAACCATACCAAATTAATGTTCCACATATAATGGCATACTCAAATTTTCCATTCGAGGTCATTTCAACCAAATGTGGGTCCCATACCCATATTTCTAAGTTCTCAACTTTCCAACCAATAGGTCGAAATGAGACTGGGTGCCTTGGGGCCCAAACCAAAGGTCTACTTTGTCTAAAATCAAAATAAAAAACTACCAACGTAGTCAGAATTTGCATATGAGATTGTTTTACTAAGGTTTTTGCTCGGTGGTAATTTGTAACCAACAAAGACTTCTAAATAGAGAATTTTCTCTAAACACCAAATGAACTGCCCGATAATCAAATTGTCAGTCCCCAAAAGTCATAAATGACTTGGGGAAGTTATGGAAAAGCTCTAAAAATAAAAATAAGCAGAAATATGGAAAATGACCTGAAGGGTCATTCCATAGAGCTTTCACTATTTAGGATTTGGTTTCAAACCAAAAGTAGTAGATGACCTCAGATGAGAATTTCAATGGCATCAACAACTCTAAAATGTTGATTTTAGGCTAGGGGACACTTGGTTTTGGTCCCGAGGCTTTTAGACTCATTTTGGGCTAATTAGTCAGATTATTTAAAAAATGGAACTATAGATGTAGGCCCCATACTTGGTCGAAATAATCTCAGATGAAAGTTTAGATAGTTCTATTGAGTTTAAAACTTCAAATTTGGTATGGTATCATACTTGGTTTATGCTCACCAGGTTTCAAATAAATTCCGAGTACCCGGTCAAAGTCCATTCTTGACTTAGCAAAATCTGGTGCACATGTTGCTGATGCGACTGCTTAAGCTCTCATCGCATATGTGATATTGTGTTTCTTTAGCAATATTGACCATTTGGTCAATGGCCATCACTTAAACAGTGTGGGAGTCGCATTAGAGATACTCGACCAAGTTTGTCGGATTGCTTAAGTGATGCTGGAGCCATTTAAATAACAAGTTAACCGTGTCACGCCTCAAATCCTATTGGGGCGGACAGGCACCCGTAGCCGTAAAGGCCCGAGAGAACCAATTCATAACCTTGTACTTCCCATGAATGTGACTGTAACAACCAAATGTTCTGACAACATAATATTATGTATCGATGAAAATAACTACACATGCACGCCCAAACTGATATGTACAACACTTGGCCGATGGGGCCATCACGTATAAAATCAGGATATTACCATAACTTTACATTACACAAAGCCTCTAAAAGATACATGGACTTAGTTAGGGTCGGAACAAACCCCCGCCCTACTCTTGACTTACTGTACAATACCAAAATATATAGAACAGACTCGGAAAGCCCCGAATCAACCTGGAGCTCACCAATATTCCCTGAAAAGCCTGCGCTCCTACTAGTGAGTTGTATGAGCTGAAGTGCCTCTGCCTGTAGCATGAAATGAAGGTCCCCCGTGAGGGACGTCAGTACAAAAATATGTACTGAATATGTAAGGAAGAAAGTAGCAACACACTTCTCAATAGAAATCTGATACAAGTGTATAAGTAGTACTAGTAGACCACCTTTATAAATACTTGTGGGACAATGTACATTACATTCTTTCTTCATTTTACCTTCTTACTTCATAATCTTTGTAAGCCATATAATGCAAATGACCAGCTGATCAGTGGTAAATAGATAAATTAGGATCGGCCCATGCAAGGCTTACGCCCCTGAGCTGCCACCTACATATAAAGATTGGGATCGGCCCATGCTAGGCTTATGCCCCTGAGCTTCCACCCACAAATAAAGGTATCGAGATCGGCACATGCTAGGCAAATGCCCCTGAGCTGCCACTCGTCATTTTATAGATTTGCATTACTTAGTTTATTTAGCCTTTGAGATTGTTACTTTGGTGGTCATCACATTATGGTACCTTGAACCAGTAATACGCTAATAAGAGACATGTAAATAGACACTTAATGCAACAACAATGAGGTAGGTAGATGTTGGCACACAAATAAAGTGTTTAGAAGCTGAAATAACACATGGGTCTTATTTGAACAAACGGAGAACTCCTGAAATTTTCTAGTGAAGATAGACGCGCAGATTTAATAATAAGCACGTATTGAGGTGTTCTAATGTGTTAGAGAGTTGGAACAAGGTCATTGGATACATAGAGTGTAATGTTCTTCCATTATCTATCACTTTGTGGTAGGATAACCTCGGAAACTTGCTTGATGGAACAATTGTACGATTTCATGCCAAAGAGTGTGAAATAGAGTATGCCTTACATACCTGGTTATTTGACTCCGAAACTAACACGACTTGACTTCCCGCCTTTTAGATTACTTATCTACAATAGAATATATGGTAAAATAGTATTAGTAACCAATCAACACATTTGAGATACTTAATTTTACCCAAAATAGTAACCGGGCAGCAACTATTAATCTATCAAACAAGGGTGTTATTTAACCCTTTTTTTCCTCCAATTACACCCACATACCATATAGGTTCTTATAAGGTTCACCAAAACAACCTCGACTTCATTACACATTCCAAACAATACGCAAAATAGATTGGGCAACAAGCATTAGTTCGGTGATGTTACACCACATCTTTCTTCTATAATTCATTACAAACTCATCACACCTTTATCCAACTTCAACCTGGCAGCCAATAACATATACATAAAAAATAGTCCACAAAACAGTCCCAAACCCCTTTTATTGTAGCAATCAATTATTGAACTCATCATCTCTTGATTTCTCAATAACAAGACATCCATAATCCCCTCTCAAATTCATATATAAGAAAAACAAAATGGGGCAGTCACCTTACCTCAATTCAACAACTTATTCTTTTAATTGAACTCTTCAAGAGCTTGAACTTTCCTTCACACTTAAACCAAAGAAGAAGAAAAAAAGTTCCTCAATAACAAGGAAACGTGAACAAACAACTTATTCTATAATCAGCCATATACTTATAGTCAAACACTTATAACTTGTTTCCCTAATCTCCCATGAGATAATTAAAAAAAACCTTAAGTGTTTTTCACTTACCTTGGGCTGCACAGGGGAGGGTTTCTTCAAGAAACCTAAAAGGAAAAATAGGGCTGCTGCTCTTGTTGTTTTTGAGAGAGTAGAGAGATTTGCTGAAATATACTCCTTTTTGTGACTTAAAAGTGAAGTAAAATGACCAGCAACTTGGCCTTTTAAAGGCCCTATCTTGCCCACCTCCTTATCTACATTTTGGACCATAAAATTGGTCAAATTGGTCCAAGTAGTTGATGCACCTACTTAAGGGTCCAAGCTGCTGGAACTTCAAAGTAGGTGATGCACCTACTAGCTTAATTTCTTGTTGGGCTCAATTATATTTGGGCCTTGGCAGATTGGTGTGTTGGTCCACTTATCCATTTTCTTTCTCTATTTGGCCCAAATGAGTATATTAGCATAGACCCAAATCTGATCCATAGCCATGGGTCCATTAATTTGGTTCAAACAACTTAAGTAGGTGACTCACCTACTAGCTTAAATAAGTCAAGCAAGCACCTCAATATTTTGCTCCATTTTCAGCTTCTAATCCCTTTAATCTAACCTTCAAGTTATACACATTTGGTCACTTTAAACTTTAGATTCAAATACTAGCTTACGATTTCAAGTTTAAATAGTTATCTTAACGTTAACTTAGTCGCATCACATTAAACTATACGGGCAGCCTCTATAATTCCATCTACACCATTAATTATTGCATAACAAATCTCATTCGTTACCTATACCATATGACCATACCAGGTTCCATATAATTAGAATGAGTACAAGAAGATATGGGATGTTACATCCTTCCCCCTTAGAAACATTCATCCTCGAATGTTAGCATAGCTGTCCAACCAAAACAAGTTCAAGCCTAAGTTAATATCCCTATTGCCATATAGTACCTATATATTTTACACTTACTTGTTATTGCTCCAATTCAGCATCTTGGACTTTTTCTTCGTATTTGAACAAATTGGGGTACTTGGATTTCATCGCTTCTTCAGCTTCCCACGTGATCTCTTCTACTTGTTGGTTCCTCCAAAGCACTTTTACAGAAGCTATTTCTTTATTCCTCAACTTCTTAACCTATCGATCTAGAATAGCAATAGGTATTTCTTCATAGGTAAGATCTTTCATAACTTGTACATCTTCTGTAATAGTAATATGAGATGGATCTCCAATGCACTTTCGAAGCATTGAGACGTGAAATACTAGATGAACTGTTGAGAGCTCTTGGGGGTAGCTCCAATTCATAAGCAACTTGTTCAAACCTCCGAGTAATCTGGTACGGGCCTATATAACGTGGACTTAATTTTCCTTTCTTACCAAATCTCATATCCCCCTTCATTGGTGATACCTTCAAGAATACCCAATCACCTATAGCAAACTCTAGCCCCTTCTTCTAACATCCGCATATGACTTATGTCTGCTTTGGGATGCTTCTAGTCGCTGTTGGATAACCTTAACCTTTTCCATAGCTTGATGAACAAGATCTGGCCCGAATAAGGCAGTTTCACCCGCTTCAAATCATCCAATTGGTGATCTATACTTTCTTCTATACAAAGCTTTATATGGTGCCATTTTGATACTTGAATGATAGCTATTGTTGTAGGCGAACTCGATGAGAGGTAGATGATCATTCCAACTACCTTTAAAGTCCAATACACAAGCTCGTAGCATATCTTCAAGTGTTTGAATAGTACGTTCTGCTTGTCCATCCATTTGAGGGTGAAAAGCTGTACTTAGATTCACTTGTGTCCCCAAATTTCTCTGAAAAGAATTCCAAAAATTTGCAGTAAATTGAGCTCCTCGATCCGATATAATAGAGATTGGAACTCCATGTAGTCGAACTATCTCCTTAATATGTAACTTGGCATATTCTTCAACTGTGTAAATGGACCTAACCGGTAGAAAATGTGCTGATTTGGTAAGCCTATCAACTATCACCCATATGGAATCAAACCTTCAAAATGTACGAGGCAAACCAGTGATAAAATCCATGTTGATCATGTCCTACTTCCAGATTGGAAGATCCATACATTGCATATAACCCTCGGGCTTTTGGTGCTCTACTTTAACTCTTTGACAATTTGGACATTCGACTACAAATTTTGCAATGTTCTTCTTCATGTCACCCCACCAATACATCTCTTTCAAATCATGGTACATTTTTGTTGACCCTGGATGGATAAAATACCTTGAATAGAGTGCTTCTGTCATAAACCTCTTTCTTAGCCCGTCTACATCAGGTACACACAATCTATTTTGGCACCGAAGTACCCCTTCTTGCGTAAGCTCAAATGCCTTAGTCATACCACATTGCACATTTTCCTTAAGCCGTAATAAAATAGGGTCTACATATTGCTTCTCTATTACTTTAGTTATTAGTGAAGATTCTGCTGTATTATACACAATAAACCCTTTATTTGGAGTTTCAAGAAGACGAACCCCCAAATTGGCTAGCTGGTGTATATCCTTAGTCATCCCTTGTCTTTCTATAGAAGGCTCCATAGCTTTACGGCTTAGCGCATCTGCCACCACATTTGCTTTTCCCGGATGATATAAGATATCAATATCATAGTCTTTTAATAATTCAAGCCATCTTCGCTGCCTCAAATTCAAGTCCTTCTGATTAAAGATATAATGCAAACTCTTATGGTCAGTGTATATGTTAACATGAATCCCATACAGGTAGTGATGCCATATCTTTAAGGCAAATATAACCGCTGCTAGCTCCAGATCATGTGTTGGATAATTTTTCTCATGTGGCCGCAATTTTCTCGAGGCATATGCTATGACTTTGCCATGCTGCATCAATACACACCCTAAACCAATTCTTGAAGCATCACAATACACTGCATACCCCTTTGTGCCTTCTGGAAGCACCAATACGGGTGTAGAAGTCAACTTATTCTTCAGATCTTGAAAACTTCTTTCGCATGTATCATTCCATTGGAACTTGGATGCTTTGTGTGTTAGCTTTGTTAAAGGTGCAGAAATTGAAGAAAATCCTTCAACAAACGTTTTATAATAACCTGCCTGATACGGTTGGGGCAGCCGCCACAGGTACACGACCTTTCACACGAAGCCAAGCTCGGGAATTACAAGAACTCCAAGCTTTGTTCATGCAAATGGCCGTGTGTGAGTTGGTGATTGAACCAACCAAGGACCTAAACGTTTTTATGTGTGAAGAGAGGTCTTAATGTGTAATAAACTACTCTTCAAGGTTGGCACAAGAAGCAAGGGCGGATGGGTCATTTTACCCCTTTTGTTTGTAGTATAAATAGAACATGTTGGAGAGTTATTCCTTAGTTTTTGAATGCTGATTTTGTAACCTAAAAACACTAAACATTTCGTCTCTCTCTACTCTTAGAAGCCGTCCCTATTATCTCACAAGTAGAGGGATACTTGTGTTGTCTCTTTGGCTAGAAACAAGGTTTTTGAGGTCGTTGAGTGCCTCTTGGTCCTCGTAAGAACTTGGTGTTTATATTCATTAGACTTAGGGTCCTCTCTTGATGTAGGGTTCTTAGTTTCTTGAATGTTATATGTCAAGTTATCTATCTTTCTTTATCTTGTTGTTGTTGTTGATTTTGTTATCTTAAAGTCTAGTGAAGCCGTGTGGGTCTCTTTTCGATTCACTAGCATTGCTATCTATCTTGTTGTTCTTGTGTTGTTGGACTGAAAAACTGAAACTTAAACTTGTTGTTCTTGTGTTGTTGGACTGAAATCCGAGCCTACTTGAAGCTCTTGGTGTTGTTGGTTTGATTTCGTATCATTTGGTATCAAAGCATGGCTTGATATTGTTCCTACAAGATCAATCTTGGGCTTGCTTGTTAGAAAATTCAAAAAAAAAAAGTGTTAAAAACTGAAAAATCAAAAAGAAGCAAATGTGTCCATTAAAAGTTGAAACCGAGAATGATGTTGTATGTTTAGATCTAGGTGTTATTTTGCTTGTTTAGTGAGTTTCTAGTGTTGGTTTCTTTCTCACCAACACTAAGGTGTCTAGATCCAAAAGTTGAGCTTGAAAACTTGAACATTGTTGTAGTGACTTGAAGTGGCCGAAAGTTGTGTGTTGTTGATAACCAAAAGAAAAATCGGTGGTTGTGTGTTTATGTGCTAAAGAAGTTGATGAAGTTTGTTGAGGTGTTCATCTTTTGAACTTGTTCATCTTGTTCATCTTGTTGTGTGCTCAAGTTGTAAGACAAGCTATAAAGTTGTTGTGAAAGACTTGCACCCATCACCTTCTAGTCTTGTCAATCACTTTTCCCTAATTCAAGGAGCCTTGTTTTGTGGGATTAGTCAACCAAACCTCACTTTCTTGAGTTTGAAAAGGGTGAAATACTACAAGATTTTATTTTCCCACCAAAAACACTTTGCAAACTATAACAAGTTGTGTGAATATTAACAAAAAAAAAAAAGGAGAAGAAGAACGTGTGGAACCATAATATGCTGCCACATCACTATAAGCTCAACTTAGGATATTCTTTGGTTGCTAATTTTTGATCCTTGGTTTCCCTTACTTGGTCCTAGAACTAATTAACAAACTAGTGCATTCCTACTAGGTTGTCAACTAGTTCCTTGAACCGTTTGTTCGTGTCAACGATTATTTGAGTACTTTTATTCGTTTGAATGAATTGCTGATTTTTGACTCTAGTCCGACAAGAATTCTTTGAGTCTTCAAACAAGAATCCATTCCGGATAAGAGCTTACTCATACCTTAAAAACTTCACGGTTACTAGCCAATTATACAACACTTGTGGAACACGAACTTGTGGTGAACTAAAGCGGATAATACCTTGACAATGGAAGGAGCTACATCTCATAATGTGGATACTAATGCCCTTGATTCTATGAGGGTCACTCTTGAGGCCGTTACCCGGACACTTGAAAGGTTGAATTCGGAATTTGGGGCCGTGAGAGGGGACTTGGCAGCAATAAAGGGGGAAGTGTCGACTATTAGTGGGAGATTAGAACAAGTGGAGAGTCAAAGGAACTCTCGTCCTTCTACTCCTCTACATGTATCTACCAATGGTCATGATAGGACCTCCTCCGCAACCATCACCCCCGAAACAGTCCACCAAATGCTAAATGCACCCCAAGCTCCACTAAATACCGCAAGCCAAACTACCTATTTTCCTCCAAACCGAGACCCCACTAGACCACTACATTTCCAAGCCCCTCCAATTCCACAAGAGGGATTTGGACGCCAAGTACCTCCACTAAATCCGAACCCTCCATCCCAAGCTCCATTAACCCAAAGACCGCAAATTCCAAATCCTCCGAATCAAAACGGCCAAGGCCGACCAGCCCACTTTGAAGGATACGGTAGAGAGGAGTATGAAGGAGATGGAGCCTTTGATGATGCTTATCTGAGGGAGGAGGAGTTAAGAGGGGGTCGAGGAGAACCTAGGAGATACCGGGGGTATGGAGATAGGGGAAACCGACACCAAGAGAGAGACGTAGGCATCAACACCATCAAGTTGAGCCTACCCATCTTTAAGGGTGAAAGTGACCCCGAGACCTACTTAACTTGGGAATCGGCTTGTGACAAAGTTTTCCAAGTTAATGACATCTCGGAAGAAAAGAAGAGTTGCTATGCTATAGCTCACCTCAAGGGCTATGCTAATACTTGGTGGGAGTATGTTAAACGATTTGGTAATGAATTAGTTGATGGGCAGCCACCACCTTGGTATCGGTTGAGGTATTTGATGAGACAACGATACCTTCCCGAGAGATATCGTCATGAGTTGCTTGCTAGATTATATGGCTTGCGGCAAGGAGGCAAGAGTGTGATGGCCTATTTTGACGAGTTCCAACAACTCATGTTGAAACTTGATCATCATGGGGAGCAAATCAGTCACGACATCATCCGGTTCAAGTGTGGGTTGAACAAAGAGATCTCCACTCATTTGACCCTTCACCGGTTTGAAACCATTGACGGTATATTCCAAGCGGCCCTTGAGATTGAAAGGGAACTTAAGGAGAGATCATCCTTCAAGGCAAGGGTACAAACCCCCTCGAGTTGGCCCAAAAACAAGGACCAACCCGCCCCTACGAAGCTGCCCGAGTCCAAAACAACCCCTAAATTCCCTCCGAAACCGGAGGCTCACAAGTATCCCAACCCAAAGGGGTTCCAATGCTTCAAGTGCGAAGGTTGGGGGCATAAGGCCAATGAATGTCCGAACTGGCGCAATGTGATCTTACGAGAAGGGAAAGTGTACTACCTTGGTGAGGAGGTGGTTTCCGAAAGGGGGGAGGATGAGGCCGAGCCTCAAGATGGAGAGGGAGCTGAAAATAGGCCGAATGATGATTAAGTAGATGGTAGTGAAGATGTCTATCCACAAGAAGGGGAGTGTGTGGTTCCAAACTTTGTGGTTAGACGTGTCATGATTAGTAAGGCGATAGATGACCCGAGTCAAAGGGAAAATCTATTCCATACTAAGTGTCTTGTAAAAGGGAGTGTGTGCACCTTGGTGATTGATAGTGGTAGTTGTACAAATGTTGCGAGCCATGCTATGGTAAATTTCTTGAAGCTACCAACTACACTACACACTAGTCCTTACAAGCTACAATGGTTGAACGATTGTGGTGAATTAAAGGTCACAAGGCAATGTGTGATTCGGTTTAAGGTGGGAAACTACCACGATGAAGTGCTTTGTGACGTAATCCCAATGCAAGCATGTCACTTGTTGTTAGGTAGACCATGGCAATATGATAGGTCTACTAAACACGATGGGAGGTCCAACCGGTATACGCTTGAGAAGGATGGCCGAAAGGTCACACTTCATCCTCTTTCACCCTCCCAAGTAAATGAGTGGCATCAAAAGATGAGAGAGTTGAAGGGAAAGGGGGAAGGAATCCGGAAAGGGAGAAAAAGGGGGGGATGCCGTAGGTGAGGAAGTAGGGACATCCGAGGCTGTCCCAACGACAAGGGAGATGGAAAACATAGTGATGTTGGCTAGGAGGAAAGAACTCTTCGTGGACCATGATGAAAACAAGCCGATGTTACTTTTGACCCATTGTTTTAATACTAACCCCACTAATTCTTCCATTTCCCCTTTGATTTCTTGTGTGTTGCAGGAGTATGAAGATGTATTTCCTCAAGAACTTCCGCAAGGATTGCCCCCACTTCGGGGAATTGAGCACCAAATTGATTTGGTGCCGGGTTCACAAATTCCAAACAAACCGGCCTATAGGAGCAATCCCATGGACACTAAGGAGCTTGAAAGACAAGTTGAGGAGCTTCTCAACAAGGGATACATCAAGGAAAGCATGAGTCCGTGTGCTGTTCCGGTGCTTTTGGTACCGAAGAAGGACGGAACTTGGCGCATGTGCGTCGATTGTAGAGCCATCAACAAAATCACTATAAGGTATCGTCATCCAATCCCTAGACTAGATGATATGTTAGATGAGCTCCACGGATCTTGTTTGTTTTCTAAAGTGGACCTTAGGAGTGGCTATCACCAAATTCGCATGCAACCCGGTGATGAGTGGAAGACCGCATTCAAGACCAAATTCGGTCTATATGAGTGGCTGGTCATGCCCTTCGGCCTTACCAATGCTCCTAGCACCTTTATGAGGCTAATGAATCATGTAATGAAGCCTTATATTGGAAAGTTTGTGGTGGTTTACTTTGATGATGTGTTGGTGTATAGTAAATCTATTGATGATCATGTAATGCATTTGAGATGTGTGTTTGATGTGCTCCGAAAGGAGAAGCTGTATGCCAACATGGAGAAGTGTTCTTTTGGTGTTGATAAGGTTATATTCTTGGGTTTTGTCGTGAGCTCAAGGGGTGTGGAAGTGGACGATTCCAAGATAGACTCTATTCGAAGTTGGCCGACCCCTAAAACTATTGGAGAAATCCGAAGTTTCCACGGGTTGGCAAGCTTTTATAGGAGGTTTTTCAAAGGATTTAGTTCCATAGCAGCCCCCTTGACCGAGGTATTTAGAAAGGACGGACCCTTTAAATGGGGTGATGAGCAGGCTAGGGCTTTTGAGGCCTTGAAAGCTACGCTCATCTCGGCGCCTTTATTGCAATTGCCCGATTTTGATAAGATGTTTGAAGTAGAGTGTGATGCTAGTAAGGTTGGCATCGGGGCTGTTTTGATGCAAGAAGGTAAGCCCGTTGCTTATTTCAGTGAAAAGCTCAAAGGGGCAACTCTTAATTACTCAACTTATGATTTGGAGTTGTACGCCCTTGTTAGAGCTTTGGGAAATTGGCAACATTATTTGTGGCCTAAGGAGTTTGTGATATGAATGGATCATGAGTCGTTGAAACACCTTAAGAGCCAAGACAAGTTGAATAGGCGTCATGATAAGTGGATTGAGTTCATCGAGACTTTCCCTTATGTAATTCATTACAAAAGGGGAAAGGAAAATGTTGTTGCCGATGCCTTGTCTAGGAAGCATGTGCTTGTTGCTACCTTGTCTTCGAAATTGATGGGTTTTGAGAGCTTGCGGTTGTTGTATCCCGAGGATCCTACCTTTGCTCCTATTTTTAGGGAATGTGAAGAGTGGGGAAGGGACCGTTGGCTTAAGGAGAATGACCATTCCTTCTACTCTCGGTTCGATGGGTATTTGTTCAAAGGGAGGAGGTTGTGTGTTCCTTCTAGTTCTTGGAGGGAATTATTTGTGAGGGAGGCCCATGACGGAGGCCTCATGGGGCACTTTGGGGTAGACAAGACCTTCGGAATCTTAGAGGAGAACTTCTATTGGCCCAAAATGCGCAAAGACGTCACTAAAATTTGTAGTCAATGCGTGGCCTGCCGGAGTGCGAAATCTCGTCTCCTACCTCAAGGATTATACACCCCACTCCCTACTCCCCTTAGACCTTGGTTGGACATTTCGATGGATTTTGTTTTGGGGCTGCCAAGGACTAGAAAGGGCCGAGATAGCATTTTTGTTATTGTTGATAGATTCTCTGAAATGGCTCATTTTATTCCATGTGCTAAAACCGAGGATGCTCGTAGTGTAGCTTCATTATTTGTTGAACATGTTGTAAAGCTTCACGGGGTACCGAGGACTATTATGAGCGATAGGGACTCCAAGTTCCTAAGTCTCTTTTGGAAGTCCATGTGGGGTAGGCTTGGAACGAAGTTACTTTTCTCCACGTCTTGCCACCCACAAACCGATGGCCAAACGGAGGTAGTAAATAGAACCTTAGGGTCTATTCTACGTTCTATGGTTAAAGGTAAACTGACTTCATGGGAAGATCACCTACCCTTGGTGGAATTTTCATACAACCGGGTAATACATTCGAGCACGGGAATAACTCCCTTTGAATGTGTTTACGGCCTGAATCCCCTTACCCCTTTAGATCTCACTCCTTTGTCTAGTGATCTCATGACCAGCTTAGATGGAAATAAAAGATCCGAGGCAATGAAGAAAATGCATGAGACGGTGCGGATCAAGCTTGAAAAGAAGAACCAAGAGGTTGCAAAAAGGGTAAACAAAGGGAGAAGAAGGCTTGTGCTTGAACCCGGAGATTGGGTGTGGGTGCATCTTCGAAAGGATCGGTTTCCAGCTCAAAGGAAGTCCAAATTGCTGCCAAGGGGTGATGGTCCTTTCCAAGTACTTGAGAGAATCAATGACAACGCCTACAAGATTGACCTTCCACCGGAATATCAAGTGCACAACACTTTCAACGTTGGTGATCTCTCCCTCGTGGATGCGGTTGAAGATGACCAAATGCTGAATTTGAGGTCAAATTCCTCTCAAGATGGAGAGGATGATACGGTTGGGGCAGCCTCCACAGGTACACGGCCTTTCACACGAAGCCAAGCTCGGGAATTACAAGAACTCCAAGCTTTGTTCATGCAAATGGCCGTGTGTGAGTTGGTGATTGAACCAACCAAGGACCTAAATGTTTTTATGTGTGAAGAGAGGTCTTAATGCGTAATAAACTACTCTTCAAGGTTGGCACAAGAAGCAAGGGCGGATGGGTCATTTTACCCCTTTTGTTTGTAGTATAAATAGAACATGTTGGAGAGTTATTCCTTAGTTTTTGAATGCTGATTTTGTAACCTAAAAACACTAAACATTTCGTCTCTCTCTACTCTTAGAAGTCGTCCCTATTATCTCACAAGTAGAGGGATACTTGTGTTGTCTCTTTGGCTAGAAACAAGGGTTTTGAGGTCGTTGAGTGCCTCTTGGTCCTCGTAAGAACTTGGTGTTTATATTCATTAGACTTAGGGTCCTCTCTTGATGTAGGGTTCTTAGTTTCTTGAATGTTATATGTCAAGTTATCTATCTTTCTTTATCTTGTTGTTGTTGTTGATTTTGTTATCTTAAAGTCTAGTGAAGCCGTGTGGGGCTCTTTTCGATTCACTAGCATTGCTATCTATATTGTTGTTCTTGTGTTGTTGGACTGAAAAACCGAAACTTAAACTTGTTGTTCTTGTGTTGTTGGACTGAAATCCGAGCCTACTTGAAGCTCTTGGTGTTGTTGGTTTGATTTCGTATCACTGCCAACCCAAGGAAACTACGAACCTCTATAGGCGTTATAGGTCTTGTCCAGTTCTTCACGGCTTCTATCTTTTGAGTATCAACCTTTATTCCTTTACCAGATACAATATGACCTAAGAATGCCACAGATTTTAACCAAAACTCACATTTAGAGAACTTTGCAAATAGCTTACGATCACGAAGAATCTGCAACACCTGTCGTAAGTGATTGGCATGGTCCTCATTTGATCTCAAATAAACCAGAATATCATCTATAAAAACTATCACAAACACATCCAAGAATGGCTTGAACACCCTATTCATCAAATCCATAAAAGCTGCAGGTGCATTAGTTAGCCCAAAGGACATGACTAGGAACTCGTAATGACCGTACCATGTTCGAAAAGATGTCTTGGGTATGTCATTCTCTTTGACCCTTATTTGGTGGTAACCATACCTTAAATCAATCTTTGAAAACCACTTGGCGCCTTGCAACTGATCAAATAAGTCATCAATTCTCGGAAGGGGATATTTGTTCTTAATAGTCACCTTGTTCAGTTGTCTATAGTCAATACACATTCTTAACGAGCCATCCTTCTTACGCACAAATAACACTGGAGCACCCCAAGGGGACACACTAGGCCTTATGAATCCTTTTTCTAGCAAGTCTTTCAATTGCTCTTTCAACTCCCGTAATTCTGTCGGGGGTCATTCTATACGGAGGAATTGAGATTGGTTGAGTACCTGGGATCACATTGATATCAAACTCCACTTCTCGTTCTGGAGGAAACCCGAAAGATCTTCAGGAAATACATTGGGAAATTCACTTACCACTGGAATAGTTTGAAGAGTTGGTGTCTCCGCATTTGTATCCTTCACTCTAACCAGATGACATATGTAACCCTTGGAAATAATCTTTTTCGACTTAAAATAAGAAATAAATTTACCTCTTTGCACACCAATATTTCCTCTCCATTCTAGGACTGCCTCCCTTGGGAAATGGAAACACACTCTCTTAGTTCGACAATCTACTGTGGCATAACAAGAAGCCAACCAATCCATACCCATTATAGCATCAAAATCTACCATTTCTAACTCAACCAGGTCAGCCATTGTATCACGACCGCAAATAGTTATTATACAATTTTGATACACTCTCTTAGCTATAACAGATTCACCAATTGGCGAAGATACTTCAAATGGCTTAACTAGCAGTTCTGGTGTTTTTTTGAAATTTTCAGCAACCAATGGAGTGACATACGATATTGTAGAACCCGGATCAACTAATTCATAGACATCATGTGAAAAGATGGACAATGTACCTGTAACCACATCTGGAGAAGCCTCTGAATTTTGTCGATCTGCTAAAGTGTATGTACGATTCTGAACTCCACTAGAGCTAGCTATTCCTTTAGCACCTCTACCGCGACCCATATGTTGTACACCCCTACCTGAATAAGGCATCGATGATGATGATGCAACGGCTGATCCAGTAGGTCGTGCCACACCACCTATGCCCCTTTAAAGGCATTCTCTCATAATATGTCCTGACATACCACACCAAAAGCTAGCATTTGTTCCGAACTGACATACACCTAAATAAAGATTTCTACCTTGACTACATGGCTGTCGAGGAGGCCTTAATTGGCTCATAATCCCTTGCTCTTGATACCCTGTTGTTCGCGAACTCTGACTCTCATTTCTTTGACCAAATTGGTTACCCTTAGACCCTTGAAATTGTGATGGAGCACTAGCTGCAGAATAAAAAGATAATGTCCTAGGTGGTCTATTAGAAAACCGAGGCTTAAACTCTCCTTGGGATGCCATAAACTACCCCGTAGATCTAGACCTCTTGGAATACCCCTTTTCTAACTCTTGTGTTCTTCTTCTTTGCCTCTGATCCTCCATTTTTTGTGCGAATGCTTGTATCCTTGCTATGTCCATGTCCTTGTTCAAAGCAATAATGGTATAATCTCTAACCAGATATAGATCCAATCTATCCACATATCGATGAACTCTATCATCCATTGTAGCTACAACATTAGGAGCATACCTAGACAAAGAGTTAAACCGAAGGCTGTACTCCCTCACACTCATATTTCCTTGGCGAAGATTCAGGAACTGATCTGCACGGGCTTCTCGAATCTCATATGGAAGGTAATTATCAAGAAATGCCTCTTTGAACTCTTTCCAAGTAGCTGGAGGTGCATTGATACCCTTAGATTGTTTCCAGTCTTCATACCATAATATAGCCTTCCCCTTGAATCTATATGCTGCTAGCTCAACTGTCTCTTTACCCGACACATGCATAACATCTAGAGCCCTTTGTATTTGATCAATAAAGTCCTGTGAGTCTTCATTAAGATCCGATCCAGTGAACGTGGGAGGATCCAATTTGAGAAAATCCTGCGTTCGTAGGCTAGCTGCCCTATCTGCACCACTAGAACCTATAGTTGGAATGGCTTGTCCTTGAGCTTGTCCAGAAACTATACGAGCCAACAATTGTACTGCACTCCTTAGATCTTGATCTACAGCATTGGTAGGTAGTTCTGAGGATGTGGTTCTTCTCCTTCTTAGCTCTTCTGGAGATAGAAGGGTAGGAGAAGTTTGGGAAACAAACTCAACTTGAGCCTCACTTTGATTAGCTCGTCTAGGTGGTGATTTACTGGTCCCCTCCCCGGCAGCCTCGTCTATCTGCCTACCTGTATTCTTACTCCTTCTTGTAACCGGCATCTTTACTATAATAAGAGAAAAAAAAAAGGTTCAATGGTTAAATATGGCTTAACCTACAACATAGGCTCTATTGCACAATCTAAGATATGAAGAAAAAGAGAAAACCACTAAATGTCACATAGCCTCCTATTTATAGATGTGGTGCACAACACGCCCATAAACAGGACTCTATATAGACACGGCTTTGTAGACACCCTAGGACGACCGCTCTGATACCACTTTTGTCACGCCTCAAATCCTATTGGGGCGGACAGACACCCATAGCCGTAAAGGCCCGAGAGAACCAATTCATAACCTTGTACTTCCCATGCATGTGACTGTAACAACCAAATGTTCTGACAACATAATATTATGTATTGATGAAAATAACTACACATGCATGCCCAAACTGATATGTACAACACTTGGCCGATAGGGCCATCATGTATAAAATCAGGACATTACCATAACTTTACATTAGTCTATAAAGCCTCTAAAAGATACATGGACTTAGTTAGGGTCGGGACAAACCCCCGCCCTACTCTTGACTTACTGTACAATACCAAAATATATGGAACAGACTCGGAAAGCCTCGAATCAACCTGGAGCTCACCAATATTCCCTGAAAAGCCTGCGCTCCTACTAGTGAGTTGTATGAGCTGAAGTGCCTCTGCCTGCAGCATGAAATGCAGGTCCCCTGTGAGGGACGTCAATACAAAAATATGTACTGAATATGTAAGGCAGAAAGTAGCAACACACTTGATACAAAAGCTCAATAGAAATCTGATACAAGTGTATAAGTAGTACTAGTAGACCACCTTTATAAATACTTGTGGGACAATGTACATTACATTCTTTCTTCGTTTTACCTTCTTACTTCATAATCTTTGTAATCTATATAATGAAAATGACCAGCTGATCAATGGTAAATAGATAAATTAGGATCGGCCCATGCTAGGCTTACGCCCCTGAGCTGCCACCTACATATAAAGATTGGGATCGGCCTATGCTAGGCTTATGCCCCTGAGCTTCCACCCACAAATAAAGGTATCGAGATCAGCCCATGCTAGGAAAATGCCCCTGAGCTTCCACTCGTCATTTTAAATATTTGCATTACTTAGTTTATTTAGCCTTTGAGATTGTTACTTTGGTGGTCATCACATTATGGTACCTTGAACCAGTAATACGCTAATAAGAGACATGTAAATAGACACTTAATGCAACAACAATGAGGTAGGTAGATGTTGGCACACAAATAAAGTGTTTAGGAGCTGAAATAACACATGGGTCTTATTTGAACAAATGGAGAACTCCTGAAATTTTCTAGTGAAGATAGACGCGCAGATTTAATAATAAGCACGTATTGAGGTGTTCTAATGTGTTAGAGAGTGGGAACAAGGTCATTGGATACATAGAGTGTAATGTTCTTCCATTATCTATCACTTTGTGGTAGGATAACCTCGGAAACTTGCTTGATGGAACAATTATACGATTTCATGCCAAAGAGTGTGAAATAGAGTATGCCTTACATACCTGGTTATTTGACTCCGAAACTAACACGACTTGACTTCCCGCCTTTTAGATTACTTATCTACAATAGAATATATGGTAAAATAGTATTAGTAACCAATCAACACATTTGAGATACTTAATTTCACCCAAAATAGTAACCGGGCAGCAACTATTAATCTATCAAACAAGGGTGTTATTTAACCCTTTTTTTCCTCCAATTACACCCACATACCATATAGGTTCTTATAAGGTTCACCAAAACAACCTCGACTTCATTACACATTCCAAACAATACGCAAAATAGATTGGGCAGCAAGCATTAGTTCGGTGGTGTTACACCACATCTTTCTTCTATAATTCATTACAAACTCATCACATCTTTATCCAACTTCAACCTGGCAGCCCATAACATATACATACAAAACAGTCCCAAACCCCTTTTATTGTAGCAATCAATTATTGAACTCATCATTTCTTGAATTCTCAATAACAAGACATCCATAATCCCCTCTCAAATTCATATATAAGAAAAACAAAATGGGGCAGTCACCTTACCTCAATTCAGCAAATTATTCTTTTAATTGAACTCTTCAAGAGCTTGAACTTTCCTTCACACTTAAACTAAAGAAGAAGAAAAAAAGTTCCTCAATAACAAGGAAACGTGAACAAACTACTTGTTCTATAATCAGCCATATACTTATAGTCAAACACTTATGACTTGTTTCCCTAATCTCCCATGAGATAATTAAACAAAACCTTAAGTGTTTTTCACTTACCTTGGGCTGCACAGGGGAGGGTTTCTTCAAGAACCCTAGAAGGAAAAATAGGGCTGCTGCTCTTGTTGTTTTTGAGAGAGTAGAGAGATTTGCTGAAATATACTCCTTTTTGTGACTTAAAAGTGAAGTAAAATGACCAGCAACTTGGCCTTTTAAAGGCCCTATCTTGCCCACCTCCTTAGCTGCATTTTAGACCATAAAATTGGTCAAATTGGTCCAAGTAGGTGATGCACCTACTTAAGGGTCCAAGCTGCTGAAACTTCAAAGTAGGTGATGCACCTACTTTCTTAATTTCTTGTTGGGCTTAATTATATTTGGGCCTTGGCAGATTGGTGTGTTGGGCCACTTATCCATTTTCTTTCTCTTTTGTTCAATTTGGCCCAAATGAGTATATTAGCATGGAGCCAAATCTGATCCATAGCCATGGGTCCATTAATTTGGTTCAAACAACTTAAGTAGGTGACTCACCTACTAGCTTAAATAAGTCAAGCAAGCACCTCAATATTTTGCTCCATTTTCATCTTCTAATCCCTTTAATCTAACCTTCAACTTATACACACTTGGTCACTTTAAACTTTAGATTCAAATACTAGCTTACGATTTCAAGTTTAAATAGTTATCTTAACGTTAACTTAGTCGCATCACATTAAACTATACGGGCAGCCTCTATAATTCCATCTACACCATTAATAATTGCATAACAAATCTCATCCGTTACCTATACCATATGACTATACCAGGTTCCATATAATTAGAATAAGTACAAGCAAGATACGGGATGTTACAGACCACTTACGCAACACCTTGTGGTTATAAATGCCCTCTTCTCCACCTAATTTTCTATCACTTCTTCCACTATTTTTACACCTAGTTTAGAGCTCAAAGAGATAAAAAATGTGAAATCATCCATATAAGTTGTTGTAAGCCAACCTAACTCTTTTTTGTCATTTTCTATTAATTTTTCCTTTGATTTCCATCCTAATTCATGGTAAAATTCTTAAAAAACAGGTCTAAATTCCTAAATTTTGAGGGTTGATTTGAGACCTGATTTGTGCTTCATTTGTGCTCAACTTTTGAGCAAACATTGCTTGTCCTGACACAGTGATAGGTTTAATTTTGGATTCTGTTTGCGGCCTTGTAGGCCTGTTCTTGACCCAAAATTTGACCCAACCCATAATATAGCAATATGAGTGCCATTTTAATTCTTATGACATGTAATTACTATTTTAATAGCGTGATGATATTTTGGGATCATAGAGTAAGGAAGGATGATTCATAAATGATTCAAGGATTATAATTCGGCATCAAAGTAGACTTATATCTACTCTTCTTCTTGCGATTATATTTTATATATGTTACATGTTAGATAGGGTTGTTAGGATGTTATTGTTGGTAGAGCATCGTGAAATTAGCCTAAATTATGAATTGGGGGCTAAAAGGGTAATTGACCTTTTGAGTAAAATACTTATTATAATTCTATGATCCTATTACCTTCTTCAAATATTAAGCTAGCTTTTTGTATGATTATGTTATTATGATAGATATGGGATGGGATTTAGGTATTGTAAGCATGATTAATATGATTTGTCTTATTTGGACTATTTATACTACCTTGGAACCATAATTTAGGTGGGATTGACTTAGTTGCTCATGTTTTAGGTGGAATTTCTATCTTGGGCTAATCATGGATTATCTAATATCTATAAGTGAATGTAGATACTTTAGCCTAGTCCGGGGTAGAGGCTTTTCTAAAAATAGATTTTGGGGATTAGAAGTGGGGACCTTCAACCCACCTTAGGCGCAGACTTATGTTAGCTTTTAGTAGACTTATATACATATTTTAGCATGTTAGACATAATTGAGGACAATGAACTTTCAGTATAAGGTTACTATATTTCTCAGTGGATTATGATGGTTTCTCCCAAATTATGATGTTATGGTTATGTCGGATATATATTAGTGGGCCTAAGGTCATGGTTATGATATGGTTGGATTTTTGGGAAGTGTTTTGTCCTTGTAAAGGAACTGACCATTGTTTATAGACATATTGATACTTATAATTGTATTGTTTGGATACTGGTGATGACATGCATAGATTTGGTACATTCATGATCACTTAGATGGTAAATGGTATGATTCCAATTTAAAATATGGTTTTACTACTCTTTTTCCTACAAAGGAATTTATTCCCACTTTTCACTTTTAAGATGAACATCTTCATAACGGGAATTATACTATTTTAATAAATAATTTATGAAACTTTAAGACTAAAAATGATGTTTTAGAGATTTGACCAAGATAAGTTCCTGTCTATAATTTTTCTACTACTATTTACCTTGATCGAGAGAGATTTTGACCCTTTCTACACTTTTATGATGATTTAGTCCCAAAGTTTATCTCAGACAATGGACTTACAGACTTACTCTCTTTTAGTCACAGTACTAGCCCATGCATTTTATATATATGTATATATATACCTGGTACTGGACAAAGTTGATTGATGATGATGGTTATTGGAAATCCTAGTTTGAGACCATGTTGGTATGAACAAGTACTCTTAAACCCCCTAGGGGCCCTATCATCTGTGAGCTATCATGTCAGATAGGAAAGGTCATTATCGGTCCTACCTTTGTTATTCATTGAGTTGAAGGAGGTGTATACACTGGGTTACATTATGGTAATTGGATTGATTATGGTATTATGGATTCTCTTTACATTCATACTTGCATGCACATTGCGTATCACCAGTATGCACCTATATCTATCAACCTTATGGGGGTTGCATAGGTATAGGTGATGAGTGTTGTTTGTGGTAAGTTATGTGTGCTGATTGGGATTTCTGGGTTATGGGGCCCAATTTAGGCATTGTTTATCTGGGCTAGCTAATTGCTTTATATTGTTGTTGTTATTATAATTAACTGATGATAGATTGATTATTATTATGATTTGATTCCTTATTCTTATGATTATATTATTATGCATGATTATTCCATGGTTAGGCTTTATGGTATTATAGCTTGATTATGTTAGTAGTTCCTACTATGATTAGGAGGCCTTGAGATGCTAGTGTGACTACTTAGGATGTACCTTTGAGTTGGCCTTGTTTGTGTATGTGCTATATATAACATCTATGGTATTACCGTATATGTTTTTTTTATTTATTCATATTGTATTTCCATCTCTGGCCTTATATATATATGTATATCCTTCTTCTATTATTTATTTGTATATTAGACAGTGATATACAGTATAGTTCTTAAGACCTGGATCATGGTCGGAATAAGATAGTTTATCCTTATTGTCTCCTTAGCTTTATTATGTTAGTTCTCCTAGATATTTGAGCATAGTTTAAATTCTTGTTGGCATGTTATGTGTATGTGAATTATCTTTGGAGCTTAGTCGGCAGTGTGCCTACTGTGTACCGCATATTTGTTACTCATACTAATTCTATAGCATGCAGATCATAGAGCAACTTCTTACCGTTGTTATGTGCATAGTCCATAAAAGTTATGGTTTGGAGACATAGGGTGAGCTCTTGCATTCAGAGTATTGTTGTACTCCCTATTAAGTACTAGACAAATCTCTGAATTATATTTAGAGATGCGTTGTATCAGTATATTCATTTAGCATTTCTTTTTGTAGTCTTATTATATTAGCAACTTTTGTACTGATTCCACTAGGTTTTAGGACTATTTTATATATTTTAGTCTTTTACTATGTTTATTCTGCATTCTTCCTTCTTATGCCTTGGTAGTCCATTACTAGTAGTTCTATACTGCAAGGTTGGCTCACCTACTGGTGGGTTATAGTAGGTGCCATCATGACTTAAGAATTCGGGTCGTGATAAATCAGTATCAGAGACAGGTTTATAGATGTGTTGGTACAAAAGCTAAGTGTTTTGTACAGTCCTCCAGATTGACATCTTTGTACTTGTTATTATGGACTCTTGGAAGTCTTGGATGAGTTGTGGGGCTGCTCAAAACTTCTTTTAGGGTTTATATCTCTTTACTTTAGTTTCTTTCATGGTTTGTATCATCAATCCAAGAGATTGGATGATGAATATTTCCATTGAAGGCTAAAACTCCTATCAGGGGTTAAGACCACGTTCATGATTACTTTTGTTTTGAATTAAGTTTTTAAATTTACTTATCATTGTTGGTTATTTGTTTATTCTTATTTTAACTATTTTAAGGATTCATGGCCCTTAGAATACATTAATTGTCAACTTGTGAACTCGGAAGAGGGAATAGGGAGATAGAATAAGGGAATAAGCAAAGTATGGTTCTTGTTTCTTTATTATAAATAAGAGAATTGAAATAGTATCTAATACAGGGATGTACTTAGATGCCTTACTTGATTCATATGTAGGATGATATTTGCAAAGAACTTAAGTGAACTATTATATCTCCGCTCAACGATGTAGTTGTAAGGTTCAACTTAGGTAAAGGATTAGAGGTTGGGAAACCGTAATCGTGCAATTAACCCTATGAATCAACAACTAAGATAAGCAAGTTAACGAATGGAGTTCAATAACATAGTAGGATTGTTCGTAAGCCTTAACCCTGGGCTTCTATCCTTGATTGTCCAAAGTCATTATTTTTCCGCATTAGTTTAGTTTCTTCTTAGTTTATTTTAATTCAAACTCTATTTACTACTCTCCTCAATTGGTTCAACAAGAATTAGATAGGTAGCGAACGCAAGTCCCTGAAATATCGATCCTTAGGCTTCCTTGAAGTCACTATATTACTTGATAAAACCACGTACACTTGCGTGTGCTCTTGGGTGCTGTCAAGTTTTTGGCGCCGTTGCCGGGGACTTGTTATTAGGCAACTATCTTATTTTTAGTTTTTCTATATTGATTTGTAAATAGTTTTTGTTTAATTTCTTCTTATTTTTTTTATTTCTATTTTTCTCACTCTTCTCGAGATGTCAGCATGGGATATATGGTTTTTGAGTGATGACAATTCTTGTTGTTTTTGTGGAGGACACCACCTTGTGGTTTATTATCCATATTTTTATGAAAGTGCGTGGATGGAACCTTCACAATATGATGTGGATAATTCAAGAAAGTCTGAGCACTCAAAAATTGATATTATTAAAATTATTATGGAGCCACTGCCACCATGTCTACAGTGGCTAAGCAAAGAAATATATGAGGAGGAAATTATCCAATTTATGGAGCAAACACAAGAATCACAGCCACTCGATTTTCATCTTTATCTTGAGACTGGAAGTGGAAAGGTGAATAAAAGTGAAGGTGTTGTGGATTGAGTAAATTTTGAAGTAGGATTCGTTGGGCCGCATTCGAAAAACTTTTCTACATTATGTTTAGATGATGTCTTGTCTGTGGAATCATTTTAAATAGTGGAAGAGTGTGAATATAAGGGACAAGAATCCTATATTCTTGATTTTACACCTGACAAGCAACATAAAAACATACCTCACTTTAAGGCCGAGTGGTTTACCATGCATATTTCATTACTCGGTTCCTTAATCTTTGTACCACCTCTATATGAGCGAGGCAAGAAGATGGATATGATGTTGGGAGTGAAATTTATATCCTCAAGGTGGAGGAAAAATTTTATTGGGTCGTGCTGCAGCACTATATTAGGCGCTTCTTGGGAGGCAACCCAAGCTAATGTATGTTTTTTTTTTAGTTTTAGTTTTTAGTTTTTATTTCACTTAGTTTTTGTTTTTGGTTGAGTCACAGGTTAGTGGGAAGTCTGACCACCATAATCTTGAGCTTGAAGCATGGAAAGGATTGAGTGTGGGGTCTCACGGACCTCCTTAATGTGTAAGGATGCTACTAGCAAGTCCTAGAGGACTCAAAGAGTATTTCTATCTCTTACTTTTAAATTCACTTTGGGGACAAAGTAAATTTTTAAGTGTGGGGTAGGGAATTCCTACATTTTGGCTCAATTTTTTTTCTTGTGTAAGATATTCTTTTTGGTGCTATTTTTTATTACACAGTGAAGTATTTTGTTTGGTAAAAGCATGTGAAATAAGTGAATTACTACTTTTGAGACTCTTAGGCTCATTTTTGTGACTCTTGTACTATTTGGCTTAAATTTGAATTCATGCTATTGTTGGTTGGGAGTCTATGATGATCTTATTTGAGTTGAGCATGTGCCATGTGCGTGTAAGGTTTTTTGTATATTCCTTGTTACATATGATGTCTAGAACTTGCCCGCTGTGTGTGTAAAGAAAAATAAAGAATGTGAGTTTATGAGATGGTTTAGGCATTTCTTTGATAGCCTTATTTTATATTTTCTAATTATGCTACCTTTGTACATTATCCTAGTTAACCCCATAGAGAGTTTAGATTTTTCTTTGGTAACCTAATATGTAGCCTAATCCCTTCTTTGATAGACCATAATTTGATCCAAAAAGCTTCTAAGTGCTTAAATGAAAAAAAGAAGAATTTTGAATTAGTAAGGAGTTTGAGAAAATTAAAGAATAAAAAGGTGAAATTGATGCTCCAAGGTAATAGTTATTGGTGTATAATTGATGTGTGGTGGATGTTTGTGATATAATTTATGCTAAAAAATATTGCCATGGTTGTGAAAAAAGAGAAAAATTAATTCTTGTGGTAGTAAACTGTGCGTCCACCAAATGTTTGTGAAAATGCTTAAAAGAGATGGGGCAAAAATAAAAGGTAGGGGTAGATAAAAATGTGAAATTTGGTTGTTGGAGAGTATTTTTAATGTTTAATGTAGTGTATTAAAATGCTTAGAGAGGTTAGTCACTATTCCCAAATAGTTCCTACCCGTCCCCTAGCCTACATTACAACCCAAAAAAGTCCTAATTGATCCTAAACTTTACATTCGACCATTAGTGGAACATTACACTAAGGGAAAGCCTATGGTTCATTGTGTGTGACTTGTGAATTCCTTGTGAGAGTGAGCGTAGTTTGATTCTTGTACCCATCATGTTATAAATTGCATTAGTGTGAGTGATTATGGGTAACTCTCTTATTGTGAGGGGCCCATGTTTGATGAATATGGGTGATTTCTATGATGTCCTTGATTAAATAATAATCATGAGTTTGCCAATTAAGTGAGTCAATTCTTGAGGCTAGGACGTTTTGAGGTAGTATTCATGAGCTTTTAATTGTGTATACATGCTTAGTGTAGTAACTTGAATTCGTGTAGTCATTGTAGTACTAGCTTGAGTGTCTTGCATGTTGTAGAAGTGTGGAGTATCTTCAGATCTTGATACTTAAAGTGAGGAATTGTTCGTGGACGAACAAGGCTTTAAGTGTGGGGTGGTGATGTTGGGCGTATTTATGCATTCTAGCGTTACTATTCTAGCATTTTTAACCTTGTTTTGAGGATGATTCATGTGATTAATGTGTTGATAATTATATAAATGTTCATTTAAGTTTCCATGTATGTGTGTACAATGTTTTATGGTGTTTCCAAGAAAGTTTTGATTCAAATGGATCATTTAGAGTTCAACTAAGAAAACTAGTGTTACTAACTTGAGCTAGGTGCTTGTCTAGTCTATTGTGTTGGGTTCTAATATGTTTGAATGATTTTCTAAGGTTGTTATTGTTTATTTATATGTGAAACAACTTATTGATAATGTTTAAGGGTCAATTTGATCAAGATATGAGTCGAAACAATGAGTTAAAGATCAAAGTGAAATTAGCCTATGGTTAGCTCGTGTTTCTAGTTCACCATCTTGAATGTTGTGTTTTTTTTAGCTCTAAATTGTTGTGTTTAATTCTATAGGATGCTTGGTGAGTGGATTATGTTGATATATTAAGGATATACAAGCTTCAAATCAAGTGGAAACAACTCAAAAAAGCTCGGAATGGCTTAACGAAAGCACAATACACAACTTGGACTCAATTTGGACACCTGGAATGTCCAGGGAAATTGTGAACGAATGGGAATCTCTCTGGGTGTGTTCTACATACCAAAATACTCAGAAGGCACCCAAAGCAGTGTACCCCCATGACAAGGCTGCGTCGCGACCCCTACTTAAGTCAAATTTCCCTTGCAACGCGACCCTATTTTAAATATGGGTAAAAGTACAGATTTGAGTCCTACACATCTTGGGACTACTTGGACACTATAAATACATCTTCATACTTGTTATTATGGACTCTTGGATGTCTTAGACTAGTTGTGGGGTGGCTCAAAACTTCTTTTAGGGTTTATATCTCTTTATTTTAGTTTCTTTCATGGTTCGTATCATCAATCCAAGGGATTAGATGATGAATATTTCCATTGAAGGCTAAAACTCCTATCCGGGGTTAAGGCCGCGTTCATGATTACTTTTTTTTTTAATTAAGTTTGTTAATTTACATGATTGTTGGTTTTTTGTTTATTCTTGTTTTAACTATTGTAAGGATTCATGGCCCTTAGTATACATCAATTGTCAACCTTGTGAACTCGCGAGAGGGAATTGAGAGATAGAATAAGGGAAAATGCAAAGTATGGTTCTTGTTTCTTTATAAAATAGGAGACTTGAATTAGTATCTAGGACAGGGATGTACTTAGATGCCTTACTTGTTTCATATGTAGGATGACATTTGTAAAGAACCTAAGTGAACTATTACATCCCCGCTCAACGATGTAGTTGTAAGGTTCAACTTAGGTAAAGGATTAGAGGTTGGGAAATCGTAATCGTGCAATTAACCCTACGAATCAACAACCAAGATAAGCAAGTTAATGAATGAAGTTCAATAACATAGTAGGATTGTTTGTAAGCCTTAACCCTAGATCCTTGATTGTCCAAAGTCATTATTTTTCCGCATTAGTTTAGTTTCTTTTTAGTTTATTTTAATTCAAAAACTCCATTTACTACTCTCCTCAATTGGTTGAACTAGAATTAGATAGGCAGTGAATGCAAGTCTCTTAGAGATCGATACTTGGGCTTCCTTAAAGCCACTATATTACTTGATAAGACCACGTACACTTGCGTGTGCTCTTGGGCGTTGTCATGTTTTTGGCGCCGTTGTCGGGGACTTGTTATTAGGCAACTATCTTATTTTTAGTTTTTCTATATTGAGTTGTAAATAGTTTTTCTTTAATTTTTTTTATTTTCTTTTATTTCTATTTTTCTCACACTCTTGTCGAGATGTCAGCCTGGGATATATAATTTTCAAGTGATGGTAATTCTTGTTATTTTTGTGGAGAACACCACCTTGTGGATTATTGTCCAGATTTTTATGAAGGTGTGTGGATGGAACCTTCACAATATAATGCAGATAATTTGAGAAAGTCTGAGTACTTGAAAACTGATATTATGGAGCCACTGCCACCATGTCTACAGTGGCTAAGCAAAGAAATATATGAGGAGGACATTAGCCAATTTGTGGAGAAAACACAAGAATCACAGCCAATCGATTGTCATCTTTATCTTGAGACTGAAAGTGGGATGGAGAATAAAAGTGAAGGTGTTGTAGATTGTGTAAATTTTGAAGTAGGATTAGTTGGGCCGCATTCGAAACACTTTTCTACACTATGTTTAGATGATGTCTTTTCTGTGGAATCATTTAAAATAGTGGAAGAGTGTGAAGATGAGCTACAAAATCCTATATTCTTTATTTTACACCTAACAAGCAACATAAAAACACATCTCACTTTAAGGCCGAGTGGTTTACCATGCATATTTCATTACTCGGTTCCTTAATCTTTGTACCACCTCTATATGAGCGAGGTAAGAAGATGGATATGATGTTGGGGGTGAAATTCATATCCTCAAGTGGAGGAAAAAGTTGATTGGGTCGTGCCGCGATACTAAATTAGGTGTTTCTTGGGAGGCAACCCAAGCTAAGGTATGTTTTATTTTTAGGTTTAGTTTTTAATTTTTATTTCACATAGTTTTTGTTTTTGTTTTTTGGTTGAGTCACAAGTTAATGGAAAGTCTGAGTACCATAATCTTGAGCTTGAAGCATGGAAAGGATTGAGTGTGGGGTCTCACATATCTCTTTAAAGTGTAAGGATGCTACTAGCTAGGTCTATAGGCCTCAAAGAGTATTTCTATCTATTACTTTTAAATTTACTTTGGGGACAAAGTAGATTTTAAGTGTGGGGTGGGGAATTCCTACATTTTGGCTCAATTTTTTATTTTTTTTTGTGTAAGATATTCTTGTTGGTGCTATTTTTTATTATATGGTGCAAGTATTTTGTTTGGTAAAAGCATGTGGAATAAGTGAATTACTACTTTTGAGACTCTTAGGCTCATTTTTTTTGACTCTTGTACTATTGGGCTTAAATTTGAATTCATGCTTTTGTTGGTTGGGAGTATGATGATCTTATTTAAGTTGAGCATGTGCCATGTGCGTGTAAGGTTTTTTGTATATTCCTTGTTGCATATGATAGCTAGAACTTTCCCGGTGTGTGTATAAAGCGAAATAAAGAATGTGAGTTTAGGAGATGATTTAGGCATTTCTTTGATAGCCTTGTTTTATATCTTCTAATTGTCCTGTCTTTGTGCATTATCCTAGTTAACCTCATTGAGCCTTTAGCTTTTTCTTTGGTAATCTAATATGTAACCTAATCCCTTCTTTGATAGACCATAATTTGATCCAAAAAGCTTCTAAGTGCTTAAATGAAAAAAAAGAAGAATTTTGAATTAGTAAGGAGTTTGAGAGAATTGAAGATGAAAAAGGTGAATTTGATGCCCCAAGATAATAGTTATTGGTGTATAATTGATGTGTGGTGGATGTTTGTGATATAATTTATGCTAAAAATTATTACCATGGTTGTGTAAAAAGAGAAAAAATAATTTTTGTGGTAGTAAACTATGCGTCCACCAAATGTTTGTGAAAATGCTTAAAAGAGATGGAGCAAAAATAAAAGATAGGGGTACATAAAAATGTGAAATTTGGTTGTTGGAGAGTGTTTTAATGTTTAATGTTAAAACTCTTAGAGAGGTTAGTCACTATTCCCAAATAGTTCCTACCCATCCCCTAGCCTGCATTACAACCCGAAAAAGTCCTAATTGATCCTAAACTTTACATTCGACTATTAGTGGATCATTACACTAAGGTCAAGCCTATGGTTCATTATGTGTGACTTGTGAATTCCTTGTGAGAGTGAGAGTAATTTGATTATTGTACCCATCATGTTTTAAATTGCATTATTGTGAGTGATTATGGATAACTCTCTTGCTGTGAGGGGCACATGTTTGATGAATATGGGTGATTTGTATGATGTCCTTGATTGAATGATAATCATGAGTTTGCCAATTAAGTGAGTCAATTCTTGAGGCTAGGACGTTTTGAGGTAGTATTCATGAGCTTTTAATTGTGTATACATGCTTAGTGTAGTAACTTGCATTCGTGTAGTCATTGTAGTGCTAGTTTGAGTGTCTTTCATGTTGTATAAGTGTGGATTATCTTTATCTATTGATGCTTAAAGTGAAGAATTGTTTGAGGACGAACAAGTCTTTAAGTGTGGGGTGGTGATGTTGGGTGTATTTATGCATTCTAGTGTTACTATTCTAGCCTTTTTAGCCTTGTTTTGAGGATGATTCATGTGATTAATGTGTTGATAATGATATAAATGTGAATTTAAGTCTCCATGTATGTGTGTACAATGTTTTATGGTGTTTCCAAGAAATTTTTGATTCAAATTGATCATTTAGAGTTCAACCGAGAAAACTAGTGTTACTAGCTTGAGCTGGGTGCTTGTCTAGTCTATTGTGTTGGGTTCTAATGTGTTTTGTTTATTTATATGTGAAACAACTTATTGATAATGTTTAAGGGCCAATTTGATCAAGACATGAGTCGAAACAATGAGTTAAAGATCAAAGTGAAATTAGCCTATGCTTAGCTCATGTTTTTAGTTCACCGTCTTGAATGTTGTGTTGTTTTGAGCTCTAAATTGTTGTATTTAATGCTATATGATGCTTTTTGAGTGGATTATTATGATATTAAGGATATAAAAGATTCAAATCAAGTGGAAACAACTCAAAAAATCTCGGAATGTCTTAACGAAAGCACAATAGACAACTTGGACTTAATTTGGACACCTGGAATGTCCAGGGAGAGTGTGGGTGAGTGGAGATCTCTATGGGCGCATGTTATAAACAAAAATACTCAGAAGGCATCCTAAAAAGTGTATCCTCTCGTCTATGCTGTGTCGCTATCCCTACTTAAGTCAAGTGGCCCTCGCGACGAGACCCTATTTCAAATACGGGCAAAAGTACAGATTTGAATCCTACACGTTTTGGGACTACTTGGACACTATAAATACATCTTTGTACTTGTTACTATGGACTCTTGGACGTCTTGGACTAGTTGTGGGGCTGCTAAAAACTTCTTATAGGGTTTATATCACTTTACTTTAGTTTCTTTCATGGTTTGTATCATTAATCCAAGGGATTGGATGATGAATATTTCCATTGAAGGCTAAAACTCCTATTCGAGTTAAGGCCACGTTCATGATTACTTTTGTTTTAAATTAAGTTTGTTATTTTACTCATCATTTTTGGTAATTTGTTTATTCTTGTTTTAACTATTTTAAGGATTCATGGCCCTTAGAATACATCAATTGTCAACCTTGTGAACTCGGGAGAGGGAATAAGGAGATAGAATAAGGGAATAAGCAAAATATGGTTCTTGTTTCTTTATAAAATAAGAGACTTGAATTATTATCTAGGACAGGGATGTACTTAGATGCCTTACTTGATTCATATGTAGGATGACATTTTTAAAGAACTTAAGTGAACTATTACATCTCCGCTCAACGATGTAGTTGTAAGGTTCAACTTAGGTAAAGGATTAGAGGTTGGAAAACCGTAATCATACAATTAACCCTACAAATCAACAACTAAGATAAGCAAGTTAACGAATGAAGTTCAATAACGTAGCAGGATTGTTCGTAAGCCTTAACCCTGGGCTTCTATTCTTGATTGTCCAAAGTCATTATTTTTCCGCAATAACATAGTTTCTTCTTAGTTTATTTTTAATTCTAAAACTCTATTTACTACTCTCCTCAATTGGTTGAACTAGAGTTAGATAGGCGGCGAACGTAAGTCCCTGAGAGATCAATGATTGGGTTTCCTTGAAGCCACTATATTGATTGATAAGAACACGTACACTTAAACAATAACCGTAAAACCTCCTATAAAGATTACCAAATGGCACCTAACTCTTACGTAACCGCAAAGGGGATTGAATCTCCCTTACAACCGATGTTTCTAATCAAAGATCAACATTCACTTTTCTAATCTCTCAAAACACTCCCAATGGAGGTTCATGAATTCCTCATTATCAATAAACAATAACTAACTAAATTAAACCTAGTAACCAAGTATTTATAGTTTGGCTAAATATTACATAATTAGGGATCAAAAGTGTCCCAAATGTAAAAAGGCCCACTAGGGTCTATTTTGAACCGCTCTTGAAATGCTAGAGCAGATCAAAAGTGGATCCAAAATGCCTTGGATGCATGACTCTTCCAAGGGTATTTCACGTCCTATTTTGCACTCATTCGACCTCGTCAAAGTCCTTTGATCCTTCTTAATGGTAATCTTATCTATGTGGCATCTTTCAATAGAACTAAGGAGTCATCAAGCACCTCGCGCATCATACGTATCTCATCCAAAGGTCTGGAGGCAATTTGGCTTGTATCATCCTTCCCTTCTTGAAAAGGATTTGACCTCGAATCCAAACCACGCAAAACCAAAGGAAGGACAAATAAATACAACATCCTCATTACATAAGGGTTAGGGTTAGCACAAATAATTATAGCATCATGCTAAGGTTTCACACATTTAAGATATAACTAAGGATCTTTTGTGGTAAAAAATAGAAACTTATTGAAAAATGCACAATGGAGTTGACTATTGGAATCACCAAGAGGTAAGGAAACCACAAAGGTTGTAATGGCATCACTAAATCTAAAAGGTAAGGCTACCTTCAGATTAGGAGCCATAAGACATAATTTCTTTATCACCTCTTTAAGATACCACATCAAGTTTGGTGCCTCAATTGGTTTAAAGTCCACAAGATCCATATAGAATTGTCATTCAAACAAGTGGACCAACCAACAAGTTCCCTATCTCTACATCATAAGTAGAGAGGTAGTATAGAAAGAAATCAAGTGTAAAAGTATCATGCAAGGTGTTATTATCTACACGAGGGCCATTTGTCTCAAAACATATAACGCATAATGCACACAATGATGGAATCAAAACATTTAAGCACATATGACTTTTTTACTTTCAAAAAACTTCCCTTCATAAAGGGGTCACCAATTGTAAACAATCCACAAAGAAGGGGATCACAAGCATGGAATCCATCCAAAGTGTTTTCAAGAGGAGACTCCCTCCTTGACCTCCAAGTAGTAAAACCTTGGTCAAGTTTGAAAAAACACAATGTTGAATTCTCGTGGATATTTTCTTTACTTCTTTTCTTTAATGAATGCTTATCTTTATTAGAAATGCCTCCTATGCACGACTTGGGTTAATCAAGTGTGTTGTAAATCCCCAAGAAAGACTTTTCATCATACGAAAGGATTCAAACATCCTCATCTTGCCTGTCAGCTAGACCAAGCATCAAGTTGGGTGTGTGGAAATCACCACATTCAAATTTGTCAATGGGGTCAAATAGATAGAGTCACCATAGACATGGGTCTAGACAACACTTCTTTCCCCCAAACACATCACCCAAATCAAAAGACATACTCTCCACATTAGTATAAACATCATCGAAAGCAAATGGAGAGTACAAAAAGATATTACTCAAGTTAAATTCAACTAATGTGTCCTCATGTATATACACACTATTAGATTCAAGATCATCACCATGAGTATTCTCAACAATAAGAGCAAACAAAGTAGAAGAAGAAACAATTTCCAAATAATTGATACTTTCTCTTTCAAGGGAAGAATCCTCAAGTAGACACATACAACCTCTAACTTCAAAGGAATCATTACTCAAGTCATCACAAGAATCAAACAATTCATCCCCATAATTATCAAAAAGGGTGGGGTGTCGTAAAAAAGATCACAACAACAAATATTTTCATAGGAACTATCACTAATTGGGTTTCTTAAATATTCAAGCAAATCAAAGTTATCATCACCCAATTGGTCATTCCTTACCAAAACCTCATATTTCACTCCCTTAAGATTACTCTCATCTTCAAAGAAGAGATTTCCATTTTCAGGAGGGATGTAGTCACACCATAGTGGGTTGTCATATAGGATATATCCCTCAAGATGAGCTACACCATCAACATTATTCATACTACTAGGTTTACTAAGAGTGATTGTACCATATTCGAACACGATATTATACTTAAAGAGAGAAGGATCAATCATGAAGGAGGATTAGAACTTGTAAGTTCACTCTCAATAACACAACTATACAATTCCAAAGAAGTTTCAAACAAATAATCATCCCTATGAGCTAGAAAAACAATACGATATTCACTAAATGACATGTTAAAAGGGTCACTTCTATTTACTTGACCAAAATTTTCAACATCATCTCTCACTTAAGGTTAACTATTTACGTGCGTTGCACGTGTGTTTCATGTGAAGCCATCAATCGATATAATATATATAAAAGAAAAATAATTTATTGAAAAATATAATTTATTGAAAAATAGCAATTCACTTTAAAGACTGAAGATTGACAGTTTTATGCATCTAGGCATGCACAAAGTATTAGTTTCTTGATGATCTCTACGACGTGAGCTATCACATAACAGATAATAACAAAAATAACATATAGTAATAGAACATAAACTACAACAGAATAATATGATTAAACCTAACATTTACACAAAAATTTCACAAAATTTGATCGAACATTTATCTACCACCTGTAAAATACAACAAAACAAAGTCAATAGATATATTAGAACAATACAATTAAACCCTAACCTTCAATAAAAAATTCCTCAAAGCCTGACCAAAAGTTCTCCTACTACCTGAAAATAACAATGAATAGTAATAGAACAGAAACTACAATAATTGAGAATCTTACAACAATACCATTGAACCTAAACTTAACACAAAAAATTTCTCAAAGTCCGACTGAACATTCATCTACAATATAAATAAAAACTATAAAAAAATAAGATAATAATCGAGCTATTAGAAAGATAAAAGATTAAACCTAACCATTTTGTTATTATAGACGATATCTTCAGAGCTCATCAGATACTTAAAGAGGAATATGGTAACTCATCATCACACTAATAATTAAGGAATAAAATTAAATATAGTGCACAAAATTTCATCATTGATACAAAAAAATGCACACTAAATAATAAGATAAAGAACAATATTATCAATGTGCATAATAATATAACACAATTACTTTTAACAAATTAACAACAATGAAAAAATTATGATAAAGTAGAAGATGACAACCTAAAAGTGTGATTGAAAAAAAACTGAAAATCTCTCACCAAAAAGCTAACACACAATAGTTTTATCACTAAATTTGAGAAGGAGCTTTGATTATATGATAATTGTAATTGCAAGTATTACTCTAATGAAAGTTATTCATTAACATTGTTTTTAACTTTTCAACAGAATTTATAATTTTGTATGAACTATCATTATTTCCTAATATGAAAACATCAAAATTTTTGAAGGATTTTGTGATTAATTCTTTGAAGATTTACTTTACAACCAATTATTCTTTAAACGAAAAATAATTGTTCAAAAATAGTATAACGACATAAATAATAAAATCCTAAAATAAAACATGAACAAAACTACCAATAATTACAATAATATTGTTTTCTATTTTGTAGAACACAGACAGAAAAAAAAAAGCTTTTAAATAGCACACTCGCTAAGGAGCCATTATTGGAGGCTCTCTTCGCACAGGAGACCCGTGCAACTTTTAGTGTCATCAGTAATAGGTTTTTCACGTAAAATATATATAACCTAATGTCCATTAATATTTAGGTTTAGTTTACAATATAAGTAGAACTAATTTGAAAAAGTTTCCAAGTTTGATCAAAATTTAAAAGGATACGAAAATATTAGGATTTCTTACCTAGTTCAATAAGGAAGTAATTAGTACATATAATTTAGTTGAATTTTAAATATAAAAAAATGTAAGTAAAAAGACGACTTTGTCTAAAGAAGAATTTCTAATGAAGGGAAAAAAATTCAAATCACTTTTTAAGGGTCTTCACACTTTTAATATATTATAGATTAATCACATCACAATCATCTTCAAGTGGTATACTAGTTTCACCTACAAGTTGGTCAACACAATTTTCACAAGTCAATGTACCATCATTTATCACATTGGCTTCAACACTAGGTGGACTCAATTAGATCTTACTAGAAGAGTCAATGAGGTCATCAATAGGATCAACTAGTATTTCATCAACAAGAGACAAAGAATAATGAGACTCACATATAGATAAGCTACTACTTACACTTAACGTGCTACTAGCCATACAATCATCATCCACATGTACAAAAGTGTAAGATTTAGCTATTTTACCTTGAAGTTCTTGATAATATTCTTCTTTGACTTGGCGTGAAGGTCCTTCACAAGACTTGGAAGCATCTAAGATTGCCCTCATCAAATATTCAAATGGAATCTTCTCTTTTGGTTCATGTTCTTCTCTGCTTGCCATGTTGGTACCTATACACATGTCTTTTTTAAAAGAAGGACAAACAATGTTAGCTTGGTTTGGTGACAACCCCCTCACTTTACTCCTTACAAAATATTATTTTTACTCTCTTAGGTTGCCACCTTGAACTCCCTTACTCCTCTCAATATTTTGTCTCATAATTTCTGCAGGCTTAGAGTAAGCGGTCACATCTCTTTGAGATTTGGGAAGAATGGATGGAAAGAGATGATTTCCCCATTGGTCCTTTAAATCTTAGGCTAATTTTAAACATTTAGAACCTTATGTTGTGCAAACCAACTGGAACCCATGCATAAATGTCCATGTTCTAAGAGGAAGATATCACACCACACCTCCTCATAGTACCCACATCGAGTGAAGGAAATCTTCACTCTCTCTGAAACCCTATACCCATCCAACAAGTATATATCAAGTAGAGGATATTGAGGTATCCCTAGATGGTCAACCATAGGTGGAATGATGTAGTTTCTATAACACCAATCATCAAGCATAAGGAGGCATCTCGAAACCCTATAAATGCTTAACTTTTCAGAGTGAACATTTCTTCTTGGATCAACATTATAAAGCTTGGTATACCACATTGGTACCCCTTATAAGTTATTTCAAGGCACTCCACATTTGGCCGAACTTTCTTATAGATTCCCATCACAATGGTGTCAGACCATAAATATGGTTAAGGGTACACGTATCTCCTTAGACTTCACGCATATCATAATCTATAAAGATCCTTTCACACTCCCCTTCCCAGTAAGATATTCTTTGGGACCTGACTTTATTATAAATATGGAGAGAGTAGAAAGATCTTGACTCCTACTATACCCTCCATATCTACCATGGTTCCTATTTCTATACGTTTAGGCACTAGGATAAGAAGAGTAAGATATAGTGCCTCTAGGATTTGGAGGTGCACACTCTTCCATTCCTATGGATCAACCTCTAATATAGTTAGTACAACCATTCATATCAATTCGACCTTGATAAGAAGTACTACAATATGAGGAATACAAAACTCATAATCCTCACATACATTCTCACCAGGATTCTTATAAGATTTGTAAATGAATGGGTTATACCTTCACCACCTTTAGGCTTAGAATGGGAAGTGTAATTACTCCTCACATGCCCCATGTTCGTCATACAAACCATCACAAGGCTCTTCATCATCTCCATACTCACCATAAGAATAAGAATCATCATTTATCTCATATTCTCCTTTGGAGTAGTAGTCCTTATTTTTATCCATATCTTGGCCGTGGCTATATTCATAGCCCCATAATCTCCATTCTCTTTAGCCATAACTATCTTAACACCAATCATAGTCTCCTATGTCATAGTCATAATTTTTTGAGGCTATCAAGGACATGCTTCCCTATATCACCTTGCACCTATAAAATGAACAAACAAGATTAGTAGTAAAGCTCCTTACTAACACTCGTATGAATCTCATCTTTCTGAACCTCACAATTGGAGCGACGAATATTGAAAGTAGATTATACTTTAGGGGTTAATAAGGTGTCTTTATCTACCTGTAGCCAGAGTGGATTCTTATTTGAATGACTAAAAATAAAAATTACTTAAGGACTTGAATCAAGAAATTAATCGCAACGCATTGAAAAAGAGAAAAACTTGAAAGAAATTTGATGATGAAAGAAATGGGACTCAAGAACTAATCAATCAACTTATTAGATGAATTACTTAGTTTTTGAGGAGTTTAAGAATCAAAAGATGAGTTTAGGAATCTAGAAAATAAAACTAAGGAATCAAACCTTGAGAAAAATGGAATTGGAAAGCCTTAAATGTGTTTGGAAGCTTGATTTGCCTTGGAGAAGTTTTGATCTGCGTTGGGGACCTGTTTTGGCTGGTGGGGAACATCCCTAACACACCTTGGACGCAGATGGATGTCCCCCTAATTTTTTGACATGCATTTTGGATGCTGCAGCAGCTCCAACATAGGTCAATGGCAGATGAAGTGCAGATCAACCACCCAACCCTCTTGGAATGGCATTTTTTGCTGCTTTATTAGTCCCCCTTTGTCCTCTTTTCTTGGAATATCCTTGGAATATTTTTATACGATCTTGTACAAACACTTTTAAAACACTTTTTTATTCCTTATTTTTGGATCAAACAAACAATTTTCTGAAAAATTCAACTTGAAGATAGCAAGCTTCTCCAAGAACACCAAGAACACTAATTTTTCCTAACTTTTTCTCTGGAGAATGAGTTGAAATTTTGAACGTAGACATTTTTAAACCTTATAAACTCATTCCAAAAATCATTTAGCTCAAATTCATCATATTTCAATCCACTTCAAATTTCATCGACCCAAGCTTCCAATGATAGTTGAAGGCTCAGTTTCACTCTATTGTAGCTCAAATTTGATTTATAGACTCATATAGTGTTAGAGAACATAAATCTAACACTAGAAACACATGAAAAATACAAAATCAAAAACTCAAAAGTTGACATAAGAACAAGAACTAAATAGTGACTTTTTGGGGATTTTTAATTTTTGACACCACTTTTTTGTTGATTTTTCAAATAACAAATCCAAGATTGACTTCGTAGGAATGAAATCCTGATCAAATTTAATACGAAATGATACAAAAATAGAGTATGGAAACAAAAAATAAACTAATATACCAAAATAAAAGAGCAATAAAGTAAAGAATAGAGGGATATGATATCAAAGATAGAAAGATAGACATATATATGATAATATAAGCGCAATCAAATCCAAAAACCTCCCGTAAATATTACCAAATAGCACCTAAATCTTATGTGATTGCAAAGGGGATTGAGTCTCCCTTACAACCGACGTTTCTAATCAAAGATCAACATTTGCTTTTCCAATCTCTCAAAACACTCATAATAGATGTTCAACGTCATTATCAATTAATAAAAACTAACTAAAATAATACTAGCTACCAAGTACTTATAGTTTGGATAAATATTACATAATTAGGACCCAAAAGTGACCTAAATATAAGAGGGGCTGTTTTGACCCACTTTTAAAATGCTAGAGTGGATCAAAAGCAGATCCAAAATGCCTTGGGAGCATGACCCTTTCAAGGGGCTTTTGAACCCCATTTTGCATTGATTCAACCTTGTCAAAGTCCTTTGACCCTTCTTAATGGTAATCTTTATCCATGAATTGAGTTCAAATTACTAAGGGACACATGAATTTAATCCATCTTGAACATATGAAATTCTATAGTAAAGAAAAACCCCATAATTTAATTAAAAGAAGGTTTTAGGCCTCCATGGGTGAAAGACACCCATGAATATTCCCACATACTTTAATAGCTAGTTTCTTGAGAATTTCTTGAACTTAAAAGCTTGAACTCTTGATTTCTTGATAAAGATCTTATGTTTTATTCTTGGGAGAAGAGGAGGATCTTTTTAGAGAAATTTGGAATAAAAGGGGCAAATAATGCCCTTTTAGAAGTCCCAAATTGTGTTAAGGATGAATTGGGTTGAGAGAAATAAATTAAATTCCCCTTGGAAACTTAAGACATATTACTATAGAGGACAGATCCACATGCCTTGCCTTTCTCTTCACGAGAGAGAGCAATGCACCGCGCAACTTACTCTAGGGGAGAAAGCCACACATCATGGACCACTCAACCTTGGGTGACCAATGGGTCACGACCTTATCGTGTTGCTTTTCTATTTCAGCCATCCAAACATGCCCCGATCCTCGTCCAAAAATTCTAAAACTCTCCCGAGATGTGCTTTTAACCTCCCTAAACATGAATCAACTTGAAAACCAATATTTCGGGGTCGAGAAAGCCAAAATAAAAATCCATAAAGTTTAGGGGTCTTGAAATAACAAAGTACTCAACACTTAGTAAAATTTTTGAGCCTTGGACCCCGTAAGTATGTAACTAAGAGCTGAATTGAGCTTAGAATATTACAGAGTATTACATCATCATTTGTGGCTAGTCTATCATTTGATAAAGATTTTGATATTAATATTGAGATATCAAGGATTCATCTTATAGGTTTGCTGGTTTAGTTCCCCTGGGATAGTTTTCCATATTATTAGTGTAGGGATTGGATACTCCTTTGTTATTGTGTTATGGTTTTGCCTAGTGGAGTTGGAAAGTTAGAGGAAGATGGCCTTTCCTATGATTGCTTCTTGAGTTGGCAAGTTTTAATTTCTTTATCTTAAGTCGTTGATTTTCTAGTTTTGGTTCTTGACTTCGACCTTGGTTTTGACATTGGTATATTTCCTCTTCGATGATGTGATTCTTGGGTGGATTTAGGAGATCCCTATTTTAGAGTTTGTGCAGCCTAATAAAGCTTGGTGGAGTGTTTCTCCTCGGTAATATATGTTTGTTGCTATTCTTTGCTGTGATAGAGTGTTAGATTGATTAGTTTTTGGCTAAGTTGTATTTTTCCGAGTTGCTAGAGTTTTAGCCAATACAGGTGCAATTTTCAGCCTTGGGATATTTTTGAGTATTTTTGGATAGTTTATGCCCTCTAGCGGTCATGGAGTGAGTTATTTGCATTTTCAGCTAGTGATTTGTCCTTTGATGTGATTTCTATTTTGTGGCTATATTTCATACCCTCCAGCTGATATAGAGTTGGTTGCTTTTATTTTAGTCGACGGTTATCCCTATGGTAGATTTTGTTCTTCAAATATGTATCGACTGTGGCTTGGTATGATTTATCTTAGATATGTCAGATTTGGATAATAGAGTCGATTTGGAGTAATTACCATTGATATAGCCTTATTGGCGTAATTTTGGGGTTGACTCCTTGGAATGACGAGTTAGAAGTATGATATATTTGGAGCATTAGTTCCTATCCATTTTTAGCTTTGGTTTAGATATTTGAGACCGAGCGATTCATCCTTAGTATTGAGATTCAACTTGGTATTGTAGAGATTGCATACAACTTTTGTTTTAGGCTCGTCTTTGCTCATATTTCATTCATAGACTGGTTGATCCTACTCTACAATTTCTTATTCGGTCTTCTCGACGTCAGTTAGATTATTATAGTTGATAAGTGTTCAGATGATAGCCGGGCCCCATATTGGTTCTTTTAGTTTTAACCTCGAGTTTAAATTTTATTTAGGAATTTAGGATGATTTACTCAATGGGAGTATTATACTAGAGTTGGATTCAGTATGACTTCATTCTCGGTAGATGAGACATCCTGGAGTGGAACATTCAATGATGAGTAGTTATACCCTGGATTTTGAGATATTAGTTTGATCTTTATTCAACTGGTTTCAGCATTGACATAGATTGCATTTCTCAATTATCTCTATTTGTGTGCCCAGACAATGCCTTATTAGATTATTCTCATGTTTGCTATATTGATTTTCAGTGAGTCAGCATCATTTCTTTGATTTCTCCTTGATAAGACTGTGAGGGTGAGACTCAAGTGATTTTTCTCCTGGCTTGGGGTGGATAGTAGATGCAAAATGGTAAAGGAAGCATATAGTTGGATTTGGATTTGGTGGCATGACTCATGACTTGGGTTAACTTTAGATTGGATGAGCCTTTGTTGATTTATGTAGATATATAGATGGTATCAACATGATGTGTTTCAGATGTACGTCTATCAGTCTTCTTGGTTCAGTTGAGGCCAGTTAGTGGTTAAGTTGAGTTTTGGTTATTCTAAAAAAGAATGATGGTGCTGGTTGAAAAGGGGACACCCATGGAAGAATCCCTCAGAAGTATTTTCTCTCTACTGAGGTTTTCTAAGAAGTCATTCTCAAAGCATGCGAGCCCAATATCTCATCATTTTGAGCTTTTGAGATTTTTTTTATCCGTTGACTTTTGGGGACAAAAGTCCTTTTAGTAGTGGATATTATAATGACCCTTCAGGTCATTTTCAATATTTACGATTATATTCACCATTTGAGCTTTTCTATAGCTACCTCAAGTCATTTATGACATGATGAGACTGACGGTTTGGTTACCGGGCAGTTCCTTTACTTTTTAGAGCCAATTCCCTATTTTGAAGTCTTTGCTGGTTCAAAATGGCTATCGGTCAAATACTTCAGTGAAATGATCTCGGATGCAAATTCTAACCACGCCAGTAGATCTAGAATATCAATTTTAGTCTAGGTAGACCTTTGGTTTGGGTCCCAATGCACCCGAGCTCATTTTGACCTATCAATTGGAAAGTTAAAAATTTGAAAGTTTAGGATAGGGACCCATATTTGGTCGAAATGACCTCAGATTGAAAATCTGACTTTGCAAATGCATTTGAAATATTGAACTTAGTGTGGTTACATATTTTGTTTGCAAAAATTAAATTTCGGATGCATCCCGAGGCATTGGTCAAAACTTGGAAAATATTCTAAGTTTCAGCTGTCATATAGTGCAGCAAAGGACCATAATAGCGGAAAGAGACTCATGATCTCAATGTCGCAATCACGGCATACGTGGATTCACGATCTTCCTAGCTGAGGGCCTGGGAAGGTTTATTTAATTACCCATTTGGGATAAGAATTGGCCATCTTTTTCCTCCATTGAAACCTAGGAACCCTAATATATTTTTCCAATCACAAATTGATCATGGTGGGTGACTTGGGAGCTTGATTATCATCTTTTATCTCGATTATCTTCAAATTTAAGGTAAGAATCCTTTGAATTCATGCATGAATTTCTTAGTTTGGACCCAAAACCCCAATTCAACTTAGGACTTGATTTTAATCTAATTTTTTTCCCCTATTTCTTGAGGTTTATGATTCCTTGTTCATGTGAGAACATTGGGTTGGCCTCAGAAATACATTTTCCATATGTGGGACCCACTTGGTATTTTTGGTGTCATTTTTGGACCCAAAGCACAATGGTGCAATATGGGTATTGTTAGACTCGTATTGATGAGTGGATTACTATTTTGATAGTGTGTTGGTATTTTGTGGATTGTGATGTAAAGAAGAGCATGTAATGCATTATGTGATGTTTTGCGGTTGGCTTCGAGGTAGGCTTCTGTCTACTCCTCTTCATAGATGATGTGTTAGATATATATTAAGTGTGAATGCAAATGCTAAGATTGATTATGGATAGAATGACTTAGCTTAAATTATTGATGATTGGGATTAGATGAAGGTTTTAGACCCGTAAGATGGTATGTTTATATAACCTTTTAGAATCCTATTGCCCTATCTATAGTTTGGGTTATTTTGTAGTATGGACTTGATGAAATGATATGTTTGGGATGTGGTTTTAGCATTTGAATTATTATTAGTATGTTTAAACATTGTTGGACTAGTGTGGTGACCTTGAAACCTTAAGTTGGGTAGAATTGACATAAATGCCTATGTTTCAAGACCAAGTTCGTATCTTAGAATTGGGTGTGGCTTACTTAACATATAGAAGTTGGACTAGATACCTTAGCCTAGTTTGGGTAATGGTTTGCCTAAATATGGAAATTGAGGAATAGAAGTGGGATGGTCCGGCCCACTTAGGCCAAGACTTGTGTTAACCTTGTGGACTTAGTTGCCGATGTTAGGCATAGTTTAGAGTAGTAAGGTATAAGGTTACTTCGTGGCTTATTGAATAATGATGTACTTTTCCCTGGAAATGATATTTCGGCCTATAGAGATACTACTTCCTTTTTTATATAATGTTTGACCGAGAGATGCTATTTTCTCTTAGACTTGATATTTGGATTATACAGATAATATTTTCTCTTAGACACAACGTTGGGTCCTTAGTGATGACATTTATCTTGGATATGAGTGTTGGTCCTATAGAGTTGCTATCTTTTTTTTGTTTGATTATTGGACCTATAGAGATGATATTTATTTTAAATATGACAATTGGCTGAGAGAGGTGACATTCCTCGTAAGTCATGATGTATGACATATTGATTTGAGATATCTTATAGATGATTATATACCTATTGATATTATGCCTCCTAGATCTGAGATGACTCCTATATGAGAGATAATTATATACCTAATAATGTTATGCCTCCTAGATGTGAGATGTCTTTTATATGAGAGATGATTATATATTTATTGATATTATGCCTCCAAGATGTGTGATGCCTTCTATATGTGATGTGATTAGAGATATCCTACCACTTACAAATATGATTATTGATATGAGTTTCAGAAATGAATCTGGGTTGAAGGCCGTGATTATGATGTGGTGGTTATTTCGGACATATTATTTAGCGAAGATCATGTTATGATATTGGTTGGATATCCTGAAAGTGTTTATCTTTCTAAAGGATGTGAATAAAGTTTATGAATATGTATATATATATATATTTGTGTACACATCTCTCCGGATGGGAAGGAAAAGATGCGGTATAATGCTTATTGTTCCAATAATTGAATGTTGGTAATGACATTAATAGATTTGGTTCACTCATGATTATTAAATTGGTAATTAATGTGATTCTAGCTGAAATACGATCCTACATCTATTCTTCCTAATTAAGGGTTAGGCTATGTGGTAGCTAGTTATCTATAGGTGACTATTACACTTGATGACTTAGCTTATGATTTCGATTAGTTGTTAAATGAGAAGTGTGTATCTATGAGGCTAGATAATAGAGATGTTAGTGATAATAGATGACTTGTTAATAATGATGAATAGTTGGTAAATAAGGATTAGTTGGAAAACAAGGATTAGTTGGTAAATGATGGTTAATTAATGAATGTTGTTAGAAATTAAAATGGTTAGATGATAAATGGTAATATCCGGGCTAATAATGATTAACAACTATAGGTTGATTAGTTGATAGTGATGATTAGTAGATAAATAGCGATTATCGTCTAGTGATGAATCTTGACTAAATGTTGGGTATTGACTACTTTTAACAATGCCTAGTTGGTATCCCATGAATAAGGATTTTGTGAAGGATAACATTTAGGCTAATAATTAGAGGTCATGTGAAGACTAGCAAACTAATGGCTTAATCATAATAAACATTGGTTAGCTAATATCGAATGGTCGGGAAGTATCGACAAGTGAGATATTTTATAAAAATAAGATATGATTACGAGTATACTAATAGGCTTGTAGATTTACTTTTTTTTCACATCTTGAGCCTGTGCACCTATTATATGTCTATAAATATATGTGTGTTGATATCTGTGATGATATATTGATACCCAACAGTGTCGAAGGATATTGTAATGATATATTGATACTCGACAAGGCTGGAGGATATTGTGATGATATATTGATACCTGGCAAGATCGGGGGATATTATGATGATATATTGATACCCGAATAGTCTATAGGATATTGTGATGATATATTGATATTCGACAAGGAAGAAGGATATTAGATGATGATATAGATGCCCGGCAAGGTCGAAAGATACTGTGATAATGCATTGATACCCGACAAGGTCGGAGGTTGATTACACTAATTATGGTCATGATGATATTAGTTATGATAGAGATGGTTATGATGATGAGATTGCTATATTGATTGTGTACTTTTCATTCATTCCTGCATGCACATCGCCTATCACCAGTATGTACCTATGTCTATCAGTCAGTATGGTATAATTGTATAGATATGGGTGAAGAGTATGACTAGTGTTGTTGTATATTGATTCAACCTTCTAATTTTGGGGTGGTGGGGGTACGATAGAGTCAGCTAGGTATTTGGTTGTTTGGAGTAGCTGGTAATTCACGATGTTATTGATATTGTTGTTATCATTATTATGATCATTATTATGGATAGCTTATAAAAGATTAGTCATTGATCTAGTATCGAGATCAGAGGTATGTCTACGACTTCTTATATCTTGTGATGGTACTATTATACATAATTATTTGATGTCTAGCCATATGGATTAGAAGCCCAGAGTATGATAGTATTAAATCCTGGTAATATTATGATGAGGTCCTTAAATGAGGATATGATGATCTAGGATATTCTTTGGGATGACCTCACATTTATATGTATATTTATATAACTAGTTATATGAAGTTGGGGCACTACCGTATACCCATTCCTTTATTTGTACAATTTATATATTTTTCTTGGCCTTGTATATTGCTATAAATATATCCCCATTTGCCTTTTATTTATATATTGGCCTAACATATATGGTATAGTATTGACGTTTATTGATTGTGTATGGAATAGGATATTTCACCCTGATACTTCCTTAGTTTTACTATGTTAGACTCTTGGACTTGAATAGGATAGTCGTCCCTTAGTATTATCATTGACTTGTTATATGATTTCTGGACTCTTGGGTGTAGATTCCATTCTTTTTATATGTTGTGTATATATTCTTTATCCTTGGAGCTCAGTTGGCAGTTACCTACTGATTACCATTCATTTGGTACTTATACTACACTTCTGTAGCTTGCATATCATAATACAAGTAATCGTCGTTGATATGTGCATCGTGTGGATCCACCATGGTCAGAGAGTTAGACTGAGCTCCTGACATTCAGAGTATTACTTATCCCTCTCATTTGTATTAGACTGATCTCTATATTATGTTCAGAGATAAGTTGTATTAATGTGGTTTTATTATTTTTTTCCTTTGTACTCTTGTGATATTAGAAGCTCTTGCACTGATACCACCAGGTTTTGGGATTTTAATATGTATTGATCTTTATTTCATTTATTTTGCATTCATTTTCTTGTATTATTGAGTAGTCCGTTACTAGCCATTTTGGACTATGGTTTGACCTGTTTACTGGTGGGTTATGGAAGGCACCATCATGACCAGAGAAATTGGGTTGTGAAAAATTAGTATCAGAGCCTAGGTTTTATTGGTGTATTAGTACAAGAGCTAAGTGTTAGTAGAATCCCACGGATCAGTGCGAAGACGTTCGTAACCTGTCTTTGGGAGGCCACATGGATATTTTAGGAAATTCACTTCTTGACTCCTTATTTTGTTCCAGCATTCCTATGAACCTCGAACACATGATTTGGCTCAATTTTATCCCCGAGGAATGATACGAACTTGTCGACAGATGTGGATGAGTCTTTAACACGTGTTTCCAGTATTTCAGCGTAACATCAAACTAGAGCATCAGAGATGGATATTGAAGATCTTCAATGACAGCCAAAAATGATTTGGGCCAGCTTAAGCTTCAGTAAAGCTCGTGACTACTTCAGCCTTTAAGGTTCGACATTAGGAATTAGAGTTGTGTTATTGATCCCTCTTAACCATGGATAACGTTTGATTCATCAAGCAGTTCTCAGACTAGAGTTGGGTCTATTGGTGTTCATCATGGTTCTTTACCTATTTTTGAGTATGAGATTGGATTTCTCATATGGTCTAGGAATTTTCCTGATCTATTTCCTTTTGAGCCAGACATTGGTGCATGGATGTATTAGAGGATTAGTATTATCACCCCATTTGGCATCGAAGTACTTGATAGCAGCCGATTCTTCCTTTCCCCAGCTTGTTGATTATGAGAGGACCATAGAGAGCATGTATGGAGACTTATGAAAATAGTGAAAAGAGGAATGCCATCAGTATAATGTTATTGGTATCATATCCAATAGTTAGGATTCTTTCATTAGACTTTAGCTTTACCTGCAACCCATCAACTTTATGCAGACAACATTCCATACTATGAGTAGTTCTTAGATTAGTTATGATGATCATAGTGGGTAGAGTCCCCATCATACTTGCGAAATATGGTATAGTTCTTAGGGCTATAACAACAATTCTAGATTATGAGGGGCAGTATCTTGAGGTATCCCAGGATTTTGGTTTGGTTGTATCGCGATGAGACACTGGTTTAGGGAATTCCCAAGAAATAAAATAAATGACCAGCTAGAGTTAGCACAAATTCTCCACTAGCCTAGAGTTCCTGAGACAGTCTATGATTTTTAAAGTATGGACATAATTTTGTAGATTTCTCTCAGCGGTAATTGGCAAACCATTTGGGCTCAGTTCGTGTTCTCTTCCTATTGATGCTTCAGAAGTTGCTAGGACCGCAGAGTGTTTCCGACATGGGATTTCCAGTTATTCAACTTATTCAAATCAACCTCATAATGTTGTGGCATTTTTAGTTAGAGGTAGTAACATGATATGTTACTAATTCGTGGTTTATTTCTTTTAGTAGTGGATGGAGTAGATCTGTATGGACATTTTCCCCTATGAGTGTAGTTTTTGGGTTCGAATCCTATTTATCTTGGTGTATTAGCCCTATTATGGACCTTGAGTGGTACATGATGTTGATGTTCAGTTTAGTACCACCTGTTTAGTATACTATTTTTCATGTTGTTGTAGCTATTGCTACTACTGCATAAGGTTATTGATATTTCTTGATGTTATTACTTGAAGTAATTGATTCTTGTAGAGTAGCTGTATAAACTAGTGTTATCTGGTTAGACTTTCATCTTCTTATGATATTATTTGGTGGCTTAAGTAGATATAGCCTTATGTAATGATTTCTTTCCCCTAGCGCGACGAGGTTGACTGTGTTTCCTCTTGGTTTGCTGTATTAGATTGGTTCAAGGATATATTGTGATTTCAAAATAAGGTTGACCTTTTGTGGCTCTGTTATGATTCTAGGATCGGTGATTTAGTTGTATCACTCGTTTTTGAGTTTAGGACCCTTAAAATTTCTTTCTGGGTTGCGAAGGTTTTTGCCTTGGCTATTCTTTTTGATATATAGCCTGTGTTGAGATTGACCAAATTTTGGGTCCGTTCTTCTGTCATAACCTGAGGTTACTCTCTAGTCGTGACAATGGTACTTACAGCCACAAGTGACCATAATTTAACTCATGAGCTGGCAGCTGCTACGAGCACTGGGTAAAATAGTAATATAACACATAAGTAGAAAATAAACTGATAAGGTACTATAAATCTAAATATTGAATATGTAATACTGACATGTCTGAAACAACTGATAATACTGAAAGAAATGACTTGTTGTCTAACTGATTGTCTGCAAGCCTCTAAACATCATGAGGAGTTGATGGGACAAACCCCTAACTAACTCTGACTGAATGTACATAAGGAAATACTGAAATAACTTAGAAAAACATATCCTATCCTAGATGCAAAGGACTCACCACTGCTGCTGCTGGGTAACGCTGAGCTGTTTAAGAATGGTCAGGAAACTCAGTGTCCGAACCTATGTTATAGGACAACATAGCGTAAAGAAAAGTATGTGGTGAGTACTTTAAATGTACTAGTATGTGAGATAAGAACTGACTGAAATACATGAGCTAACTGAGCACGAATGCATAAACATGTAATATCTGACAATGCCAGACCAAGCATAAGTATGTCACTGAAATATTCTGAAATCTGAAAGACTAAAATTTGTGTAACTGAATAACTGATAAATATGTACACTTGGTCAAGCAAATCTGAGCTGAGATACAATGACATACTGACTGAAACAGTGGGAGGTATCATATAATCAACATGCCCCAATCTGATCTAATCAGGGTCTAATATGTAACTCCAATTAGAAGGGTATCAGTACCTTGCCACAGGTACTAACAATGGCTCTGTGGATCCACTATTTTGATGTCCCAAAGGACTAGGGAGTCAGTCCTAAATTGATGGGTGACCCCTAGGAGAGTGTCAGTCCTAAACTTGTAGGTGATATCATAATCCTAAGATGCCGATGTAGTTTTGGAATCTTAGGGACTGCTACTAAATACCCAGTCCTAACTAGCAGGTGAACTCCCATCCTTAGGTTCGATCGATGCTAAATCCTACTCCCAACTGAACTGAAACTGGTACTGAACATAACTAAATTTGATTGAACATTACTTCTGATGGTGCGCATCATGATTATATCAACTAAGTAAAATATTTATAATAATATCCATGGTTTAATTGAATCATTACTTAAAAATCTAAAATCATGTAAAACATATAGGTATCGGGTGTTCATAACCCGCCATCACTGAATGACCATTAAAATACGGTATAAAGCTTTAAACTATAGTATGGGATCATGGTTCAAAGACTTATAACATAGACATTTCATAAAACATGTGAGAATCATGAGCTTGAACATGGGAATGTGTTAAGTATGAGGAAAACAACATGATTACATGGATAAATTCATAAATTGAGGATTTAACATGAAATTTATTTGAATACGACATGGGAAACTGAAATTTAAAGAATGAATCAACCTAACTTTTCATGGGATCATACATAGACATGAATTGAATTCAAATTACTAGGGAACACATGAATTTAATCTATCTTGAACATATGAAATTCCATAGTAAAGAAAAACCCCATAATTTAATTAAAAAAAGGTTTTTGGGCTCCATGGGTGAAAGGGACCCATGGACCCACATACTTTAATAGCTAGTTTCTTGAGAATTTCTTGAACTTAGAATCTTGAACTTTTAATTTCTTGAGAAAGAGCTTGGGTTTTGTGATACGGTTGGGGCAGCCTCCACAGGTACACGGCCTTTCACACGAAGCCAAGCTCGGGAATTACAAAAACTCCAAGCTTTGTTCATGCAAATGGCCGTGTGTGAGTTGGTGATTGAACCAACCAAGGACCTAAACGTTTTTATGTGTGAAGAGAGGTCTTAATGTGTAATAAACTACTCTCCAAGGTTGGCACAAGAAGCAAGGGCGGATGGGTCATTTTACCCCTTTTGTTTGTAGTATAAATAGAACATGTTAGAGAGTTATTCCTTAGTTTTTGAATGCTGATTTTGTAACCTAAAAACACTAAACATTTCGGCTCTCTCTTCCACTCTTAGAAGCCGTCCCTATTCTCTCACAAGTAGAGGGATACTTGTGTTGTCTCTTTGGCTAGAAACAAGGGTTTTGAGGTCGTTGAGTGCCTCTTGGTCCTCGTAAGAACTTGGTGTTTATATTCATTAGACTTAGGGTCCTCTCTTGATGTTAGGGTTCTTAGTTTCTTGAATGTTATATGTCAAGTTATCTATCTTTCTTTATCTTGTTGTTGTTGTTGATTTTGTTATCTTAAAGTCTAGTGAAGCCGTGTGGGGCTCTTTTCGATTCACTAGCATTGTTATCTATCTTGTTGTTCTTGTGTTGTTGGACTGAAAAACCGAAACTTAAACTTGTTGTTCTTGTGTTGTTGGACTGAAAAACCGAAACTTAAACTTGTTGTTCTTGTGTTGTTGGACTGAAATCCGAGCCTACTTGAAGCTCTTGGTGTTGTTGGTTTGATTTTGTATCATTTGGTATCAAAGCGAGACCGGTTGTGTTCCAACATAACCCATCTTGGGCTAGTTCACGGCTTAAACAAACAACACCAAAAGGAAATTCTGAAAATCTGTCCATTAAAAGTTGAAACCAAGAATGATGTTGTATGTTTAGATCTAGGTGTTATTTTGCTTGTTTAGTGAGTTTCTAGTGTTGGTTTCTTTCTCGCCAACACTAAGGTGTCTAGATCCAAAAGTTGAGCTTGAAAACTTGAACATTGTGTAGTGACTTGAAGTGGCCGAAAGTTGTATGTTGTTGATAACCAAAAGAAAAATCGGTGGTTGTGTGTTTATGTGCTAAAGAAGTTGATGAAGTTTGTTGAGGTGTTCATCTTTTGAACTTGTTCATCTTGTTGTGTGATCAAGTTGTAAGACAAGCTATAAAGTTAATGTGAAACACTTGCACCCATCACCTTCTAGTCTTGTCAATCACTTTTCCCTAATTCAAGGAGCCTTGTTTTGTGGGATTAGTCAACCAAACCTCACTTTCTTGAGTTTGAAAAGGGTGAAATACTACAAGATTTTATTTTTCCCACCAAAACACTTTGCAAACTATAACAAGTTGTGTGAATATTAACACAAAAAAAAAAAAAAAAGAAGAACGTGTGGAACCATTGCATGCTGCCACGTCACTGTAAGCTCAACTTAGGATATTCTTTGGTTGCTAATTGTTGATCCTTGGTTTCCCTTACTTGGTCCTAGAACTAATTAACAAACTAGTACATTCCTACTAGGTTGTCAACTAGTTCCTTGAACCGTTTGTTCGTGTCAACGATTATTTGAGTGCTTTTATTCGTTTGAATGAATTGATGATTTTTGACTCTAGTCCGGCAAGAATTCTTTGAGTATTCAAACAAGAATCCATTCCGGATAAGAGCTTACTCATACCTTAAAAATTTCACGGTTACTAGCCAATTATACAACACTTGTGGAACACGAACTTGTGGTGAACTAAAGCGGATAATATCTTGACAATGGAAGGAGCTACGTCTCATAATGTGGATACTAATGCCCTTGATTCTATGAGGGTCACTCTTGAGGCCGTTACCCGGACACTTGAAAGGTTGAATTCGGAATTTGGGGCCGTGAGAGGGGACTTGGCAGCAATAAAGGGGGAAGTGTCGACTATTAGTGGGAGATTAGAACAAGTGGAGAGTCAAAGGAACTCTCGTCCTTCTACTCCTCTACATGTATCTACCAATGGTCATGATAGGACCTCCTCCGCAACCATCACCCCCGAAACAGTCCACCAAATGCTAAATGCACCCCAAGCTCCACTAAATACCGCAAGCCAAACTACCTATTTTTCTCCAAACCGAGACCCCACTAGACCACTACATTTCCAAGCCCCTCCAATTCCACAAGAGGGATTTGGACGCCAAGTACCTCCACTAAATCCGAACCCTCCATTCCAAGCTCCATTAACCCAAAGACCGCAAATTCCAAATCCTCCGAATCAAAACGGCCAAGGCCGACCAGCCCACTTTGAAGGATACGGTAGAGAGGAGTATGAAGGAGATGGAGCCTTTGATGATGCTTATATGAGGGAGGAGGAGTTAAGAGGGGGTCGAGGAGAACCTAGGAGATACCGGGGGTATGGAGATAGGGGAAACCGACACCAAGAGAGAGACGTAGGCATCAACACCATCAAGTTGAGCCTACCCATCTTTAAGGGTGAAAGTGACCCCGAGACCTACTTAACTTGGGAATCGGCTTGTGACAAAGTTTTCCAAGTTAATGACATCTCGGAAGAAAAGAAGAGTTGCTACGCTATAGCTCATCTCGAGGGCTATGCTAACACTTGGTGGGAGTATGTTAAACGATTTGGTAATGAATTAGTTGATGGGCAGCCACCACCTTGGTATCGGTTGAGGTATTTGATGAGACAACGATACCTTCCCGAGAGATATCGTCATGAGTTGCTTGCTAGATTATATGGCTTGCGGCAAGGAGGCAAGAGTGTGATGGCCTATTTTGACGAGTTCCAACAACTCATGTTGAAACTTGATCATCGTGGGGAGCAAATCAGTCACGACATCATCCGGTTCAAGTGTGGGTTGAACAAAAAGATCTCCACTCATTTGACCCTTCACCGGTTTGAAACCATTGACGGTATATTCCAAGCGGCCCTTAAGATTGAAAGGGAACTTAAGGAGAGATCATCCTTCAAGGAAAGGGTACAAACCCCCTCGGGTTGGCCCAAAAACAAGGACCAACCCGCCCCTACGAAGCTGCCCGAGTCCAAAACAGTCCCTAAATTCCCTCCAAAACCGGAGGCTCACAAATATCCCAACCCAAAGGGGTTCCAATTCTTCAAGTGCCAAGGTTGGGGGCATAAGGCCAATGAATGTCCGAACCGGCGCAATGTGATCCTACGAGAAGGGAAAGTGTACTACCTTGGTGAGGAGGTGGTTTCCGAAAGGGGGGAGGATGAGGCCGAGCCTCAAGATGGAGAGGGAGCTGAAAATGGGCTGAATGATGATGAATTAGATGGTAGTGAAGATGTCTATCCACAAGAAGGGGAGTGTGTGGTTCCAAACTTTGTGGTTAGACGTGTCATGATTAGTAAGGCGATAGATGACCCGAGTCAAAGGGAAAATCTATTCCATACTAAGTGTCTTGTAAAGGGGAGTGTGTGCACCTTGGTGATTGATAGTGGTAGTTGTACAAATGTTGCGAGCCATGCTATGGTAAATTTCTTGAAGCTACCAACTACACTACACACTAGTCCTTACAAGCTACAATGGTTGAACGATTGTGGTGAATTAAAGGTCACAAGGCAATGTGTGATTCGGTTTAAGGTGGGAAACTACCACGATGAAGTGCTTTGTGACGTGATCCCAATGCAAGCATTTCACTTGTTGTTAGGTAGACCATGGCAATATGATAGGTCTACTAAACACGATGGGAGGTCCAACCGGTATACGCTTGAGAAGGATGGCCGAAAGGTCATACTTCATCCTCTTTCACCCTCCCAAGTAAATGAGTGGCATCAAAAGATGAGAGAGTTGAAGGGAAAGGGGAAGGAATCCGGAAAGGGAGAAAAGGGGGGGAGTGCCGTAGGTGAGGAAGTAGGGACATCCGAGGCTGTCCCAACGACAAGGGAGATGGAAAACGTAGTGATGTTGGCTAGGAGGAAAGAACTCTTCGTGGACCATGATGAAAACAAGCCGATGTTACTTTTGGCCCATTGTTTTAATACTAACCCCACTAATTCTTCCATTTCCCCTTTGATTTCTTGTGTGTTGCAGGAGTATGAAGATGTATTTCCTCAAGAACTTCCGCAAGGATTGCCCCCACTTCGGGGAATTGAGCACCAAATTGATTTGGTGCTGGGTTCACAACTTCCAAACAAACCGGCCTATAGGAGAAATCCCATGGACACTAAGGATCTTGAAAGACAAGTTGAGGAGCTTCTCAACAAGGGATACATCAAGGAAAGCATGAGTCCGTGTGCTGTTCCGGTGCTTTTGGTACCGAAGAAGGATGGAACTTGGCGCATGTGCGTCGATTGTAGAGCCATCAACAAAATCACTATAAGGTATCGTCATCCAATCCCTAGACTAGATGATATGTTAGATGAGCTCCACGGATCTTGTTTGTTTTCTAAAGTGGACCTTAGGAGTGGCTATCACCAAATTCGCATGCAACCCGGTGATGAGTGGAAGACCGCATTCAAGACCAAATTCGGTCTATATGAGTGGCTGGTCATGCCCTTCGGCCTTACCAGTGCTCCTAGCACCTTTATGAGGCTAATGAATCATGTAATGAAGCCTTATATTGGAAAGTTTGTGGTGGTTTACTTTGATGATGTGTTGGTGTATAGTAAATCTATTGATGATCATGTAATACATTTGAGATGTGTGTTTGATGTGCTCCGAAAGGAGAAGCTGTATGCCAACATGGAGAAGTGTTCTTTTGGTGTTGATAAGGTTATATTCTTGGGTTTTGTCGTGAGCTCAAGGGGTGTGGAAGTGGACGATTCCAAGATAGACTCTATTCGAAGTTGGCCGACCCCTAAAACTATTGGAGAAATCCGAAGTTTCCATGGGTTGGCAAGCTTTTATAGGAGGTTTTTCAAAGGATTTAGTTCCATATCAGCCCCCTTGACCGAGGTAATTAGAAAGGACGGACCCTTTAAATGGGGTGATGAGCAGGCTAGGGCTTTTGAGGCCTTGAAAGCTACGCTCATCTCGGCGCCTTTATTGCAATTGCCCGATTTTGATAAGATATTTGAAGTAGAGTGTGATGCTAGTAAGGTTGGCATCGGGGCTGTTTTGATGCAAGAAGGTAAGCCCGTTGCTTATTTCAGTGAAAAGCTCAAAGGGGCAACTCTTAATTACTCAACTTATGATTTGGAGTTGTACGCCCTTGTCAGAGCTTTGGGAAATTGGCAACATTATTTGTGGCCTAAGGAGTTTGTGATACGAACGGATCATGAGTCGTTGAAACACCTTAAGATCCAAGACAAGTTGAATAGGCGTCATGCTAAGTGGATTGAGTTCATCGAGACTTTCCCTTATGTAATTCATTAAAAAAGGGGAAAGGAAAATGTTGTTGCCGATGCCTTGTCTAGGAAACATGTGCTTGTTGCTACCTTGTCTTCGAAATTGATAGGTTTTGAGAGCTTGCGGTTGTTGTATCCCGAGGATCCTACCTTTGCTCCTATTTTTAGGGAATGCGAAGAGTGGGGAAGGGACCGTTGGCTTAAGGAGAATGACCATTCCTCCTACTCTCGGTTTGATGGGTATTTGTTCAAAGGGAGGAGGTTGTGTGTTCCTTCTAGTTCTTGGAGGGAATTATTTGTGAGGGAGGCCCATGACGGAGGCCTCATGGGGCACTTTGGGGTAGACAAGACCCTCGGAATCTTAGAGGAGAACTTCTATTGGCCCAAAATGCGCAAAGACGTCACTAAAATTTGTAGTCAATGCGTGGCCTGCCGGAGTGCGAAATCTCGTCTCTTACCTCAAGGATTATACACCCCACTCCCTACTCTCCTTAGACCTTGGTTGGACATTTCGATGGATTTTGTTTTGGGGCTGCCAAGGACTAGAAAGGGCCGAGATAGCATTTTTGTTATTATTGATAGATTCTCTAAAATGGCTCATTTTATTCCATGTGCTAAAACCGAGGATGCTCGTAGTGTAGCTTCATTATTTGTTGAACATGTTGTAAAGCTTCACGGGGTACCGAGGACTATTGTGAGCGATAGGGACTCCAAGTTCCTAAGTCTCTTTTGGAAGTCCATGTGGGGTAGGCTTGGAACGAAGTTACTTTTCTCCACGTCTTGCCACCCATAAACCGATGGCCAAACGGAGGTAGTAAATAGAACCTTAGGGTCTATGCTACGTTCTATGGTTAAAGGTAAACTGACTTCATGGGAAGATCACCTACCCTTGTTGGAATTTGCATACAATCGGGTAATACATTCGAGCACGGGAATGACTCCCTTTGAATATGTTTACGGCCTGAATCCCCTTACCCCTTTAGATCTCACTCCTTTGTCTAGTGATCTCATGACCAGCTTAGATAGAAATAAAAGAGCCGAGGCAATGAAGAAAATGCATGAGATGGTGCGGATCAAGCTTGAAAAGAAGAACCAAGAGGTTGCAAAAAGGGTAAACAAAGGGAGAAGAAGGCTTGTGCTTGAACCCGGAGATTGGGTGTGGGTGCATCTTCGAAAGGATCGGTTTCCAGCTCAAAGGAAGTCCAAATTGCTGCCAAGGGGTGATGGTCCTTTCCAAGTACTTGAGAGAATCAATGACAACGCCTACAAGATTGACCTTCCACCGGAATATCAAGTGCACAACACTTTCAACGTTGGTGATCTCTCCCTCGTGGATGCGGTTGAAGATGACCAAATGCTGAATTTGAGGTCAAATTCCTCTCAATATGGAGAGGATGATACGGTTGTGGCAGCCTCCACAGGTACACGGCCTTTCACACGAAGCCAAGCTCGGGAATTACAAAAACTCCAAGCTTTGTTCATGCAAATGGCCGTGTGTGAGTTGGTGATTGAACCAACCAAGGACCTAAACGTTTTTATGTGTGAAGAGAGGTCTTAATGTGTAATAAACTACTCTCCAAGGTTGGCACAAGAAGCAAGGGCGGATGGGTCATTTTACCCCTTTTGTTTGTAGTATAAATAGAACATGTTAGAGAGTTATTCCTTAGTTTTTGAATGCTGATTTTGTAACCTAAAAACACTAAACATTTCAGATCTCTCTTCCACTCTTAGAAGTCGTCCCTATTCTCTCACAAGTAGAGGGATACTTGTGTTGTCTCTTTGGCTAGAAACAAGGGTTTTGAGGTCGTTGAGTGCCTCTTGGTCCTCGTAAGAACTTGGTGTTTATATTCATTAGACTTAGGGTCCTCTCTTGATGTTAGGGTTCTTAGTTTCTTGAATGTTATATGTCATGTTATCTATCTTTCTTTATCTTGTTGTTGTTGTTGATTTTGTTATCTTAAAGTCTAGTGAAGCCGTGTGGGGCTCTTTTCGATTCACTAGCATTGTTATCTATCTTGTTGTTCTTGTGTTGTTGGACTGAAAAACCGAAACTTAAACTTGTTGTTCTTGTGTTGTTGGACTGAAATCCGAGCCTACTTGAAGCTCTTGGTGTTGTTGGTTTGATTTTGTATCATTTTGTTCTTGGGAGAAGACGAGGGTTTCTTGACAATAATTTGGAGTAAAAGGGGTAAATAATTCCCTTTCGAAAGTCCCAAATTGTGATAAGGAAGAATTGGGTTGAGGGAAATAACTTAAATGCCCCTTGGTCACTTAAGACATATAACTGTATGGGACAGATCCACGCGCCATGCCTCTCTCTCCATGGGAGAGAGCAATGCACCACGCAGCTTACTTTAGGGGAGAAAGCCACACATCATGGACCACTCTACCTTGGGAGACAACAACTCATCACAACGTTATTATGTTTCTTTTTCTATTTTAGCCATCCAAATATGCCTCGATCCTCGTCCAAAAATCCTAAAACTCTCCCGAGATGCGCTTTTAACCTCCCTAAATATAAATCATCTTGAAAACCAACATTTCGAGGTTAGGAAGGCCAAAATAAAAATCCATGAAGTTTAGGGGTCTTGAAAATGATAAAGTCCTCAACACTTCATGAAATTTTCAAGCCTTGGACCCCGTAAGCATGTAACTAAGAGCTGAATTGAGCTTAGAATATTACGGAGTATTACATCATCATTTGTGGATAGTCTATCATCTGATAGCGATTTTGATATATATGTTGAGATATCGGGGATTCATCTCATAGGGTTGTTGGAATCGTTCCCCTGAGATGGTTTGCCATGTTATTAGTGTAGGGATTGGATACTCCTTTGTTTTTGTGTTATAGTTTTATCTAGTGGAGTTGGAAAGTTAGAGGCAGGTGCCCTTTCCAGTATTTGCTTCTTGAGTTGGCAAGTTGTAAATTCTTTATCTTAAGTCATTGATTTTCTGGTTTTGGTTTTTGACTTCGACCATGGTTTTGAGATTGGTATATTTTATCTTTGATGATGTGATTCTTGGGTGGATTTAGGAGATCCCTATTTTAGAGTTTGTGCAGCCTAATCAGGCTTGGTGGAGTATTTCTCCTCGGTGATATATGCTTGTTGCTATTCTTTATTGTGATAGAGTGTTAGATTGATTAGTTGTTGGCTAAGTTGCATTTTTTCGAGTTGCTAGAGTTTTTGCCAATACAGGTGCAATTTTCAACCTTGGGATATTTTTGAGTATGTTTGGATAGTTCATGCCTTCTAGCGGTCATGGAGTGAGTTATTTGAATTTTTATCCAGTGATTTGGCCTTTGGCACAATTCCTATTTTGTGGCTATATTTCATACCCTTCAGCTGATATAGAGTTGGTTGCTTTCATTTTAGTCGACGATTATCCTTGTGGTAGTTTTTGTACTTCAGATATGTATCGACTGTGGCTTGGTATGATTTATCTCAGATATGTCAGATTTAGATAATAGAGTAGATTTGGGTTAATTATCATTGATATAGACTTATTGGCTTAGTTTTGGGGTTGAATCCTTGGAATGACGAGTTAGAAGTATTATAGATTTGGAGCATTAGTTCCTACCCATTTTTAGCTTTGGTTTAGATATTTGAGACCGAGTGATTCATCCTTAATTTGAGATTCAACTTGGTATTGTAGAGATTGCGTACAACTTTTGTTTTAGGCTTGTCTTTGCTCATATTTCATTCATAGACTGTTTGATCCTACTCCGCAATTTCCTATTCGGTCTTCTCGACGTCAGTTAGATTATAGTTGATAAGTGTTCAGATGATAGCCCATGGGCCCCATATTGGTTATTTTAGTTTTGAACTCGAGTTTTAGTTTTATTTGGGAATTTAGGATGATTTACTCAATGGGAGTATTATACTCGAGTTGGATTTAGTATGACTTCATTCTCAGTAGATGAGACATCCTGGAGTGAAATATTTAGTGATAAGTAGTTATACCCTGGATTTTGAGATCTTAGTTTGATCTTTATTCGGACTGGTTGTGGCATTGGCATAGATTGTATTCCTCGATTATCTCTATTTGTGTGCCCAGACAATGCCTTATGAGCTTATTCTCATGTTTTCTATATGGATTTTCAGCGACTCAACTTTAGTTCTTTGATATCTCCTTGATAAGACTGCGGGGGTGAGACTCATGTGATTTTTCTCTTGGCTTGGGGGTGGATAGCAGATGCAAAATAGTAAAGGAAGCATATATTTGGATTTGGATTTGGTGGCATGACTCATGACTTGGGTTAACTTTAGCTTGGATGAGCCTTTGTTGATTTATGTGGATATATAGATAGTATTAGTGTGATGTGGTTCAGATGTGCGTGCATCAGTCTTCTTAGTTCAGTTAAGGCCAGTTAGCGGTTGAGTTGAGTTTTGGTTATTCTGAAGAAGAATGATGGTGCTGGTTGAAAAAGGGACACCCATGGCAGAATCCCTTAGAAGCATTTTCTCTCTACTGAGGTTATCTAAGAAGTCATGCTCAAAGGACGCGAGCCCAATATCTCATCTCTTTGAGCTTTTGAGATTCTTTTTATCTGTTGACTTTTAGGGACAAAAGTTCTTTTAGTAGTGGATATTGTAATGACCCTTCATGTCATTTTCAATATTTACGCTTATCTTCACTATTTGATCTTCTCCATAGCTTTCCCAAGTAATTTATGACTTGATGGGACTGATGGTTTGGTTACCAAGTTGTTCTTTTGGTTTTTAGAGACAATTCCCTATTTTAAAAGTTTTTGCTGGTTCCAAATAGCCACCGGACAAAAACTTCAGTGAAATGATCCCGGGTGTAAATTCCAACTACGCCAACAGATCTGGAATATCAATTTTAGTCTAGGTAGACCTTTGGTTTGGGTCCCAATGCACCCGAGCTCATTTTGACCTATCGATTGGAAAGTTAAAAATTTGAAAGTTTAGGTATGGGACCCACATTTGGTCGAAATGACCTCAGATTGAAAATCTGGTTTTTCCAATGCGTTTGAATTATTGAATTTAGTGTGGTTACATATTTTGTTTGCGGAAATTGGATTTCGGATGCATCCTGAGGCATTGGTTGAAACTTTGAAAATATTCTAAGTTTCAGCTGTCATATAGTTCAGCAAAGGACCGTAATCGTGGAATGAGACTCGCAATCGCGATGCTGCAATTGCGGGATGCGTGGATTCGCGATCCCGAGCCGAGGTCCTGGGAAGGGTTATATAAATATCCATTTGGGACAAGAATTGGCCATCTTTTTCCTCTATTGAGAACCAGGAACCCTAATATATTGTGCCAATCACAAATTGGTCATGGTGGGTGACTTGGGAGCTTGATTATCATCTTTTATCGCGATTATCTTCAAATTTAAGGTAAGAATCCTTTGAATTTCCTAGTTTGGACCCAAAACCCCAATTCTACTTAGGGTTTGATTTTAGCCTAAAGCTTTTCACCTATTTCTTGAGGTTTATGATTCCTTATTCATGTGAGAACATTGGGTTGGCCTCGGAAATGCATTTTCCATATATGGCACCCACTTGGGGTTTGGTGTCATTTTTGGACCCGAAGCACAATGGTTTAATATGGGTATCGTTAGACTCATATTGATGAGTGGATTACTATTTTGATAGTGTGTTGTCATTTTGGGGATTGTGAAGTAAAGAAGAGCATATAATGCATTATATGATGTTTTGCGGTTAGGCTTTGAGGTAGGCTTCTGTCTACTCTTCTTCATAGATGATGTGTTAGATATATATTGGGTGTGAATAAGAATACTAAGATTGATTATGGATAGAATGACTTAGCCTTAATTATTGATGATTGGGGATTAGATGAGGGTTTTGGACCCGTAAGATGGTATGTTTATATAACCTTTTAGAATCCTATTGCCCTATCCCTAGTTTGGGTTAATTTGTAGTATGGACTTGATGAAATGATATGTTTGGGATGTGGTTTTAGCATTTGAATTATCATTAGTATGTTTACAAATTATTGGTCTATGTGGTGACCTTGGAACCTTAAGTTGGGTAGAATTGACATAAATGCCTATGTTTCAAGACCAAGTTCCTATCTTAGAATTGGATGTGGCTTACTTAACATATAGAAGTTGGACTAGATAGCTTAGCCTAGTTTTGGTCATGGTTCACCTAAATATGGAAATTGAGGATTAGAAGTGAGATGGTCCGGCCCACTTAGGCCAAGACTTGTGTTAGCCTTATGGACTTAGTTGCAGATGTTAGGCATAGTTGAGACTAGTAAACCTTAGTACAAGGTTACTTCATGGATTATTGAATAATGATGTACTTTTCCCTAGATAATGATATTTGGGCCTATAGAGATGCTAGTTTCTTTTTTATATGATGTTTGACTGAGAGATGTTATTTCCTCTTAGGCTTGATATTTGGCTTATACAGATAATATTTTCTCTTAGAAATAACGTTGGGTCCTTAGAGATAACATTCATATTAGATATGAGTGTTGGGCCTATAGAGTTGTTATCTTCTTTTTGTTATGATTATTGGACCTATAGAGATGATATTCCTTTTAGATATGACAATTGGCTGAGGGAGGTGACATTCCTCGTAAGTCATAATGTATGACCTATTGATCTGAGATATCTTATAGATGATTATATACCTATTGATATTATGCCTCCTAGATGTGAGATACCTCTTATATGAGAGATGATTATATACCTATTGATGTTATTCCTCTTATATGAGATTTGATTATATACTTATTGATATTATGCCTCCTAGATGTGAGATGCCTTCTATATGTGATGTGATTAGAGATATGTTATGACATAGAAATATGATTATCTATACGATTTTTGGAAATGTATCTGGGCCGAAGGGCATTATTATGATGTGGTGGTTATTTTGGATATGTTATTGGGTCGAGGTCCGTGTTGTGATATTAGTTGGATATCCGGGAAGTGTTTATCCTTGTAAAGGATGCGATTACAGTTTATAAATATGCATATATAAATAAATACATATATATGTCTGTTTACACATCTCACCAGTATGGGATAGAGGAAGATGCGGTATGATGCTTATTGTTCCACTAATTGAATATTGGTGATGGCATGCATAGATTTGGTACATTCATGATTATTATATTTGTAATTGATGTGATTCTAACTGAAATACGATCTTACGTCTGTTCTTCCTAATTAAGGGTTAAGCTTTGTGGTAGCTAGTTTTCTATAGATGACTATAATACTTGATGACTTAGCTTATGATGTCGATCGGTTGTTAAACAGAAGTGTGTATCAATGAGGCTTGATAATAAGAGATGTTAGTGATAAGATATGACTTGTTAATAACGATAAATAGTTGGTAAACAAGGATTAATTAATGAATGGTGTTAGAAAGTTAGATTGTTAGATGATAAATGGTAATGTGTGGACTAGTAATGATTAAAAGCTATAGGTTGATTAGTTGATATTGATGATTAGTGCATAAATAGTGATTATGGTCTAGTGATGGATCTTGACTAGATGTTGGGTATTGACTACTTATTAACAATGACTAGTTTCTATCCCATGAATAATGATTATGTGAAGGATAATGTTTAGGCTAATAATTAGAGGTTATGTGAAGAATAGCGAACTAGTGGTTTAATGAGGATAAGCATTGGTTAGCTAATATCGAATGGCCGAGAAATATCAACAAGTGAGATGTTTTATGATGATAAGATTATGGTTACGAATATACTAGTAGTCTTGTAGATTTACTATCCTTTTTCCACATCTTAAGCCTGTACACCTATTATATGCCTATAAATATATGCATGTTGATGTCTGTGATGATATATTAATACCTTGACACGACCCGAACCAAGGGCTTGTCGTAATGGGCATCTCAAGCCCAACAAGGACCAAAGATCATCCCGCTACCCAATCTAACCAACCAACATATACCCTGAGTGATATAAATTCCAAACATACGACAAGATAAGGTGATTAACAACACAAAGACTTTGGGATAGGTCCTGGACCATGACCAACTCCAACAAGTCTTACATCGAATGCCCAACCAACAACCATAACAAAACCATAGTAATAACCAAGTCATAACTATACCATAATGTACCCAAGTCCACAGTTTGTCCATACAAATCCTCTAAAGGAAATCAAAGAATATCAGGTTGGTACATGCCCCCGACCATAGACAAAACCAATGTCTAAGTCTAACCAATAATGAAATAAGAAAACTCAAGCAAGAAATGAAGCCTTCCAAAGTATGGAAGCTCACCACTTTAAGTTAACACAAGTTGTTCCTAAGTCCAATCACTGACTAGGTGGTGTAAGAACATGACAAACACCTGCATCCCGTAGGGATACAACGTCGAAGATGGTCAGCGGTTGGAGCACTAGTATATAACTCAAGGATAAGGATAAAATAATGCCAACAGTTCAAATCCAGCCAATCAATGCATTTAACCAATGCAATATATACATATAGACCATGCCAAGGTAGGGAAAAAGATTATTATGAACTTTGGAAACCTTAATCTAGGTTTTGTAGCATAATCATCATACAATAAGGCACCCACGGGCTATATGGACCCAACTCTCCCCTAGATGGAAGTGCCTAGTGCATGTAGCCGCATGAACTAAAGAATATCCAAAACCATATGTGCCTATATTGGGGACTCAAACCTCCCAGCATAATCAAGGTGACTTAAGAACCAATACCTATATTATGGGGGACTCGAACCTCCCATTGACATATTCATTCGGGGGACTCAAACCACCCAATTGCAAAAATACCCTCACAGGCTAGAGCGGTTTCTAGCGTTAGTCCTTCAAACTTTACTTTCACGGACCGGCTTCACAAACCGCTTTTAAAGACCAATTTAAAACCACCATTTAAAATTCACAATCATTAAGCCAATTACTTCCAAAGTACTTTATTGATATCGTCATAACAACACCACGTGCAAGCGTACCATATTCCATTACCATTATCAATTAACCAATCATTCATTTGACTTTGGACTCGAACCCATTGTCTAACAAATATACTAATTCAATTCAAAGTTTAAGGACTCGATGTCATGCCTCAAATCCTGTTGAGGCGGACAGGCACCCGTAGCCGTAAAGGCCCGAGAGAACCAATTCATAACCTTGCACTTCCTATGCATGTAACTGTAACAACCAAATGTTCTGACAACATGATATTATGTATCGATGAAAATAATTACACATGCACGCCCAAACTGATATGTACAACACTTGGCCGATGGGACCACCATGTCTAAAATTAGGACACTACCATAACTTTACATTAGTCTACAAATCCTCTAAAAGATACATAGACTTAGTTAGGGTCCGGACAAACCCCCGGCCTACTCTTGACTTACTGTACAATACCAAAATATATGGAACAGACTCGGAAAGCCCCGAATCAACCTGGAGCTCACCAATAGTCCCTGAAAAGCCTGCGCTCCTACTAGTGAGTTGTATGAGCTGAAGTGCCTCTGCCTGCAGCATGAAATGCAGGTCCCCCGTGAGGGACGTCGGTACGAAAATATGTACTGAATATGTAAGGCAGAAATTAGCAACACACTTGATACAAAAGCTCAATAAAAATCTGATACAAGTGTATAAGTAGTACTAGTAGACTACCTTTATAAATATACTTGTGGGACAATGTACATTACATTCTTTCTTCATTTTACCTTCTTACTTCATAATCTTTGTAAGCCATATAATGCAAACGACCAGCTGATCAGTGGTAAATAGATAAATTAGGATTGGCCCATGCTAGGCTTACGCCCCTGAGCTGCCACCTACATATAAAGATTGGGATCGGCCCATGCTAGGCTTATGCCCCTGAGCTGCCACCCACAAATAAAGGTATCGAGATCGGCCCAAGCTAGGTAAATGCCCCTGAGCTACCACTCATCATTTTACAGATTTGCATTACTTAGTTTATTTAGCCTTTGAGATTGTTACTTTGGTGGTCATCACATTATGGTACCTTGAACCAGTAATACGCTAATAAGAGACATGTAAATAGACACTTAATGCAACAACAATGAGGTAGGGAGCTATTGGCACACAAATAAAGTGTTTAGGAGCAGAAATAACACCTGGGTCTTATTTGAACAAACGAAGAACTCCAAAAATTTTCTAGTGAAGATAGACGCGTAGATTTAATAATAAGCACGTATTGAGGTGTCTAATGCGTTAGAGAGTGGGAACAAGGTCATTGGATACATGGAGTATAATGTGCTGCCATTATCTATCACTTTGTTGTAGGATAACCTCGGAAACTTGCTTGATGGAACAATTGTACGATTTCATGCCAAAGAGTGTGAAATAAGTATGCCTTACATACCTGGTTATTTGACTCCGAAACTAGCCCGACTTGACTTCTCGCCTCTTAGATTACTTATCTACAATAGAATATATGGTAAACTAGTATTAGTAACCAATAAACACATTTGAGGTACTTAATTTCACCCAAAACAGTAACCGGGCAGCAACTATCACTGATACACTACTAACTTGGAGCGTATCAAATCTGCCACAAAATCAGTCCAAACACACTACAATTCCGAGAGCTTGAAGATAACAACTCCAATATGTGAAGACAACAACAATCACGAAATTTTGAAGAAATACCAACACCAAAACAGTAGCTACACAAGGAGAACAAGAAGATAACAATAACATTAAACAATGGTTCAACAACACAAGATGATAGATTACAAGAGTACAATGTTAACAACAAGAACAACAAATGGTAGTAACTATAGTGAATCGAAAATCAGCCCCACACGGCTTCACTAAGTTACTACAAAGTTTCAAGAGTACAAAATGAAAGATAGTAACTTGACACAAAGATATCTTAGAATCTATGAACCCTAACTTGAAGATAGGACCCTAAGACCAAAAGATTTCAGTACCAAGTTCTTACTTAGACCAAGAGGAACTCATGAACCTCAAGATCTCAAGTTTCTAGCCAAGAAACAACACAAGTGTAACTACACTTGTTGGACAGATTTCAGGTTCTACTCTCAAGAACAAGAGAGAGAGAAATATTCAATGTTACAAGACTTGTTGTTGTGAAATATGAAGAATGAACTAAGTGCTGAAAATAACCCTAATAGCATCTATTTATATTACACACAAAATGAAGGAAAAATGACCTTCCTACCCTTCAGTCATGGGGTGCCCTTAGAGTGTAGTTTATTATACTTCAAGGTTCATTTTCACACTTAAAAACGTTGAAGCTCTTTGGCGGATCAAGTACCAACTCACACGCAGCCATTTGCATGAATATGGCTTGTAGTTTTTGTAACTCCCGAGCTTGGCTTCGTGTGAATGGTCGAGAACGTATTGGACAGCTTTGTACACCCGTATCATCCTCTCCATCTTGAGAGGAATTTGACCTCAAATTCAGCATTTGGTCATCCTCAACCGCATCCACTAGAGAAAGATCACACACGTTGAAAGTGTTGTGCACTTGGTATTCCGGGGGAAGGTCAATCTTGTAGGCATTATCATTGATCCGCTCAAGTACTTGGAATGGACCATCGCCTCTTGGCATCAATTTGGACTTTCTTTGAGACGGAAACCTATCCTTTCTAAGGTGAACCCACACCCAATCTCCCGGTTCAAGAATGAGTTTCTTTCTCCCCTTGTTGACTCTCCTTGCAATGTCTTGATTTTTCTTCTCAAGTCGAAGCCGCACCTTCTCATGTAACTTTTTCATCGAATCAGCCCACTTGCTTCCATCTAAGCTAATCATAACATCACTAGGCAAAGGAGTTATATCCAAAGGGGTAAGGGGGTTGAGGCCATATATGCACTCAAAGGGAGTCATTCCCGTACTTGAGTGTATGACACGGTTATATGCAAACTCAATCAATGGTAAGTGTTCCTCCCAAGAAGTCAATTTTCCTTTTACCATGGAACGTAGCATAGCACCCAAAGTCCTATTTACTACTTCCGTTTGACCATTAGTTTGTGGGTGGCAAGATGTAGAGAATAACAACTTGGTTCCAAGACTACCCCACATGGATTTCCAAAAGTGACTTAGGAACTTAGAGTCCCTATCACTCACAATGGTCCTCGGAAAACCATGCAACTTGACAACATTATCAACAAACAAAGAGGCCACACTAGGTGCATCATCACATTTACAGCAAGGAATAAAGTGTGCCATCTTAGAAAACCGATCGACCACAACAAAGATACTGTCCCGACCTCGTCTAGTCCTAGGCAACCCTAACACGAAATCCATAGATATGTCAAGCCAAGGGCGTAAAGGAGTGGGCAGCGGGGTGTACAACCCATGAGGTAGGAGCCGCGATTTGGCTCCTTTGCAATCTATGCATTGGCCACAAATCTTGGCCACATCCTTGTGCATTTTTGGCCAATAGAATTGCTCCTCCAATATTCCAAGGGTCTTTTCGATCCCAAAGTGACCCATTAGACCGCCATTGTGTGCTTCCCTCACAAATAACTCTCTCCAAGAACTGGAGGGTACACACAATCGTCTACCTTTAAACAAGTATCCATCAAACTTGGCATAAGGATTTGAACCCCTAGACGAATCCCACTTGTCCCTACCCATTTCTTCGCATTCCCTAAAGATAGGAGCAAAGTGAGGGTCCTCGGGATACAATTCTTTCAAACTCTCAAAACCAATTAATTTAGAAGATAATGTTGACACAAGAACATGTTTTCTAGACAAAGCATCGGCTACTACGTTGTCCTTACCCTTTTTGTATTGAATAACATAAGGGAAGGTTTCAAGAAACTCAATCCATTTTGCATGCCGCTTGTTAAGCTTGTCTTGTGCCCGAAGATGCTTCAAGGATTCATGGTCCGTTCGGATCACGAACTCCTTGGGCCACAAATAGTGCTGCCAAGTGGCCAAAGCTCGAATCAAGGCATACAACTCTAGATCGTACGTGGAGTAGTTTAGAGTTTCTCCTTTGAGCTTTTCACTAAAATAAGCAATGGGTTTTAAATCTTGCATCAAAACAGCCCCTATGCCCACTTTACTAGCATCGCACTCAACTTCGAATATCTTATCAAAGTTGGGCAATTGTAATAAAGGCGCGGAAACGAGCATAGCTTTCAAGGTTTCAAAAGCCTTAGCTTGCTCTTCACCCCACTTGAAGGGTTGGTCTTTTCGAATGACCGCGGTTAAAGGAGCGGCTATGGTGCTGAATCCTTTGACAAACCTTCTATAAAAACTAGCTAACCCGTGGAAGCTTCTTACTTCACTAATGGTTTGTGGGGTTGGCCAATTTTTGATAGCATCTATCTTGGATTCATCCACTTCAACCCCTCTTGAACTAACAACAAAACCCAAGAAAACAACTTCATTAACACCAAAAGAGCACTTCTCCAGATTTGCATACAACCTTTCCTTTCTAAGGACATCAAACACACATTGTAAATGCATCACATGCTCATCAATTGACTTACTATAGACCAAGACATCATCAAAGTAAACAACAACAAACTTTCCAATAAATGGCTTCATCACATGATTCATTAGCCTCATGAAAGTACTTGAAGCATTTGTTAGGCCGAATGGCATAACCATCCATTCATAGAGACCAAATTTAGTCTTGAAGGCGGTTTTCCATTCATCACCGGGTTGCATTCTTATTTGGTGATAGCCACTCCTTAAATCAATCTTGGAAAATAAACACGAACCATTCAATTCATCAAGCATATCATCTAACCTAGGGATAGGGTGACGATATTTTACCGTAATCTTATTGATGGCTTGACAGTCCACACACATACGCCATGTTCCGTCTTTCTTAGGCACCAGTAGCACAGGAACCGCGCACGGACTCATTCTCTCCTTGATATACCCTTTGTTGAGGAGTTCCTCAACTTGACGCTGCAATTCTTTGGTGTCCGTAGGGTTGCTTCTGTAAGCCGGCTTATTTGGCAATTGTGAGCCCGACACAAAGTCAATTTGATGCTCAATTCCCCGAAGCGGGGGCAATCCTTGTGGGAGTTCTTTGGGAAATACATCTTCATAATCCTGCAACACACAAGAAATCAAAGGAGAAATAGAAGAATTAGTGGGGTTAGTATTAAAACAATGAGCCAAAAGAAGCAACGGCATGTCCACATCATAATCCAAGAAGAGTTCCTTCTTTCAAGCCAACATCACCATGTTTTCTTGCCCATTTGATGTTGAGGCAGTCCCGGAAATCCCTACTGACCCACCCACGGTTTTCCCCTCCTTTTCACCACTTTCGGGTTTCTTTCCCTTCTCCTTCAACTCCCTCATCTTTTGATGTAATTCATTCATTTGTGATGGCAAAAGAGGATAAAGAGTGACCTTTCGACCATCCTTCTCAAGTGAATATCGGTTGGTCCTCCCATCATGTTTGGTAGACCTATCATATTGCCAAGGTCTACCTAACAACAAATGACATGCTTGCATTGGTATCACATCATAAAGCACTTCGTCTTGATAGTTCCCTACCTTAAACCGTATCACACATTGCCTCATGACCTTCAATTCACCGCATTCGTTCAACCATTGCAACTTGTAAGGGCTAGTATGAAGTGTAGTTGGTAATTTTAGAAAGTTCACCATAGCGACACTAACGACATTCGCACAACTACCACTATCAATCTCCAAAGTGCACACATTCCCCTTTACAGACATTTAGTATGGAATAGATTTTCCCTTTGGCTAGGGTCGTCTATTGCCTTACTAATCATAGCGCGTCTAACTACAAAGTTTGGAATAACACACTCCCCTTCTTGTGGGTAAATAACTTCACCATCATCATCATTAAGTCGCCTATTTCCAGTTTCCTCTCCATCTTGAGGCGCGGCCTCATCCTCCTCTTTTTCAAGACCCACCTCCTCACCAAGGTAATACAATTTCCCTTCCCGTAGTATCACGTTGCGTCGATTTGGACATTCATTGGATTTATGTCCCCAATCTTGGCACTTGAAACATTGGAATCCTTTTGGGTTTGGATACTTGTGAACTTTTTGTTTTAGAGGAATTTTGTGGACTGTTTTGGGCTCGGGCAGCCTTGTAGTCGTGGGTTGGTCCTTGTTTTTGGGCCAACCAGAAGAGGATTGAACTACGTCCTTGCTTCTAGGCCAACCCGAGATGGATTGTCCCCTTGCCTTGAGCGACGACCTCTCTTTAAGCTCCCTTTCAATCTCAAGAGCCGCTTGGAAAATACCTTCAACGGTATCAAATTTGTGAAGCATCAAATGAGTGGAGATCTCTTTGTTCAACCCACACTTGAACCGGATGATGTCATGACTGATTTGTTCCCCACGATGATCAAGCTTCAACATGAGTTGTTGAAACTCATCATAATATGCCATCACACTTTTATTGCCTTGACGTAAGTTGTATAATCTAGCAAGTAATTCATGGCGATAACTCTCGGGAAGGTACCGTTGCCTTATCAAGTACCTTAACCGAAACCAAGGTGGTGGCTGCCCATCAACTAATTCATCACCAAAACGCTTGACGTACTCCCACCAAGTGTTGGCATAACCCTCAAAATGAGCTATGGCATAACAACTTTTCTTTTCTTCCGAGATATCATTAACTTGAAAAACTTTGTTACAAGCTGATTCCCATGCTAAGTAGGCCTCGGGGTCACTTTCACCTTTAAAGATAGGTAAGCTCAATTTGATGGTATTTATGCCTACGTCTCTTTCTTGGTGTCGATTTCCTCTTTCTTCATACCCTCGGTACCTCCTTGGATCAACACGGCCCCTTCTTAGCTCCTTCTCTCTCATGTAAGCATCATCAAAGGCTCCATATCCATCATACTCCTCTCTACCATGTTCCTCAAAGTGAGCTGGTCGGTTTTGGTGATTTGGAATCTGATTTGGAGGCATTGGGAGTTGTGGAGGTGGTGGTCTTTGATTTGGTGGAGTTTGGTAAGGTACATTCAGATTTTGTGGAGGTAATGGATGGCTACATCCTTCTTGTCGAATTGGAGGAGTTTGGGAATGGCGTGGTCTATTCACTTCTTGGTTTGGAGGGAAAGTAGTGGTATGATTTTGTGGCATTTAGTGGGGCTAGAGGTGGATTCATTATTTGGTGCAATGTTTCTGGTGAGATAGTTGTGGATGAAGTTCTTTCATGCCCACTTGAAGGAATATGATGAGGAGTGGATGGATGAGAGTTCCTTTGACTCTCCACTTGCTCTAATCTCCCACTTATCGTAGTCAAATCTCCCCTCATTGCCCCAACTTCCGTGTTCAACCTCTCTAAACTTCTGGTAATGGCCTCAAGTGTGGCCTTCATAGTGTCTTGTTCAGTAGTACCCCCACTTTCGGATGTTCTTCCTTCCATGTCAAGGTGTTACCTACACAATCAGCAAACAAGTTAGCGTTAAACCTCTCCTCACTCACACTTGAGCTCCACAAATGTTGTAGATTGGCTAGTAACCGTGAATCCTTAAGATATGAGTAAAGCTCTTGTCCGGAGTGGATTCTTGTTTGAAACTCAAAGAATTCTCGACGGACTGGAGTTAAGAAGTTACAACGTATTCAAACGAATAAAAGCACCCAACTAAACGTGGACACGAACAAGAGAATTCAAAAGGACTAATTGACAACCTAGTAGGAGTGTACTAGCATGTTAATTAGTTCTAGAACCAAGTAATGAAACTAAGAATCAACAATTAGAAACTAGAAAACCTAAATTTGAGCTTATTAATGACGTGAACAGTAGCCAATGGGTGACGTGAACAGTAGCAAATGGGTGATGTGGCAGCATGCAATTGGTCTTGGTCCCACACAATTTAAGCACCAATTCTGAAATTTAAATCTTTACACAATTTGGAAAGGATGACAATTGGTCTTGGAGGGAAAACATAAATCTTGAAATAAGAAAAGTACCTTGTCCCACAACACTAGGTTCTTGAAATAAGAAAAAGGTAACACTAGGTTCTTGAAATAAGAAAAAAAGTTGCTGAAAAGTAGAAGCCTAATCTAAGAAATGATGGGTTCAAGGCTTCTCACAACATGCTTTACAATTTTCAGCTTCAACTCTTGAATTTATATCACACTTTTTGGTTGTCTAAAGTTGTAAGAAAAGATGAAGAACTTGATGAACACCACAACAACCTTCAAGAACTCAACAACAACTTCTTCAAAACACAACACAAAACCACCAATTGTCAACAACAAGTAACAACAAACAGCCAGCCACAAGGCACCACAACTATGGTCAATATTATAAGCTCAATCTTTAGATCTTGACACCTTTAGTGTTGGTGAGAAAGAAACCAACACTAGAAACACTCTATACAAGAAAAATACTACAAGATCTAGCCAAAAAAAACAAGAAAATCTCGGCCCATACAACAACATATCACAATTTTTGGCCAAGAACACAAAGGTAGCAGATTTGACTATTTCTGAAATTTTCAGATTTCAGTTTTTTTTTTTTTTTTTGTAGTTTTCAAGTCTCAAGCCCAAGATTGATCTTGTTAGAACAAAATCAAAGATGGCTTTGATACCAAATGATACACTACTAACTTGGAGCGTATCAAATCTGCCACAAAATCAGTCCAAACACACTACAATTCCGAGAGCTTGAAGATAACAACTCCAATATGTGAAGACAACAACAATCACGAAATTTTGAAGAAATACCAACACCAAAACAGTAGCTACACAAGGAGAACAAGAAGATAACAATAACATTAAACAATGGTTCAACAACACAAGATGATAGATTACAAGAGTACAATGTTAACAACAAGAACAACAAATGGTAGTAACTATAGTGAATCGAAAATCAGCCCCACACGGCTTCACTAAGTTACTACAAAGTTTCAAGAGTACAAAATGAAAGATAGTAACTTGACACAAAGATATCTTAGAATCTATGAACCCTAACTTGAAGATAGGACCCTAAGACCAAAATATTTCAGTACCAAGTTCTTACTTAGACCAAGAGGAACTCATGAACCTCAAGATCTCAAGTTTCTAGCCAAGAAACAACACAAGTGTAACTACACTTGTTGGACAGATTTCAGGTTCTACTCTCAAGAACAAGAGAGAGAGAAATATTCAATGTTACAAGACTTGTTGTTGTGAAATATGAAGAATGAACTAAGTGCTGAAAATAACCCTAATAGCATCTATTTATATTACACACAAAATGAAGGAAAAATGACCTTCCTACCCTTCAGTCATGGGGTGCCCTTAGAGTGTAGTTTATTATACTTCAAGGTTCATTTTCACACTTAAAAACGTTGAAGCTCTTTGGCGGATCAAGTACCAACTCACACGCAGCCATTTGCATGAATATGGCTTGTAGTTTTTGTAACTCCCGAGCTTGGCTTCGTGTGAATGGTCGAGAACGTATTGGACAGCTTTGTACACCCGTATCAATTACTCTATCAAACAAGGGTGTTATTTTAACCCTTTTTTCCCTCCAATTACACCCACATACCATATAGGTTCTTATAAGGTTCACCAAAACAACCTCGACTTCTTTACACATTCCAAATAATACACAAAATAGATTGGGCAGCAAGCATTACTTCGGTGGTGTATCACCACATCTTTCTTCTATAATTCATTACAAACTCATCACACCTTTATCCAACTTCAACCTGGCAGCCCATAACATATACATACAAAACAGTCCCCAAAACAGTCTCAAACCCCTTTTACTGTAGCAATCAATTATTGAACTCATCATCTCTTGAGTTCTCAATAACAAGACATCCATAATCCCCTCTCAAATTCATATATAAGAAAAACAAAATGGGGAAGTCACCTTACCTCAATTCAGCAACTTATTCTTTTAATTGAACTCTTCAAGAGCTTGAACTTTCCTTCACACTTAAACCAAAGAAGAAGAAAAATAGTTCCTCAATAACAAGGAAACGTGAACAAACAGCTTGTTCTATAATCAGCCATATACTTATAGTCAAACACTTTATAACTTGTTTCCCTAATCTCCCATGAGATAATTAAACAAAACCTTAAGTGTTTTTCACTTACCTTGGGCTGCAAAGGGTAGGGTTTCTTCAAGAACCCTAGAAGGAAAAATAGGGCTGCTGCTCTTGTTGTTTTTGAGAGAGTAGAGAGATTTGCTGAAATATACTCCTTTTTGTGACTTAAAAGTGAAGTAAAATGACCAACAACTTGGACTTTTAAAGGCCCTATCTTGTCCACCTCTTTAGCTGCATTTTGGAACATAAAATTGGTCAAATTGGTCCAAGTAGGTGATGCACCTACTTAAGGGTCCAAGCTGCTGAAACTTCAAAGTAGGTGATGCACCTACATGCATAATTTCTTGTTGGGCTTAATTATATTTGGGCCTTGGCAGATTAGTGTGTCGGGCCACTTATCCATTTTCTTTCTCTTTTGTTCAATTTGGCCCAAATGAGTATATTAGCATAGACCCAAATCTGATCCATAGCCATGGGTCCATTAATTTGGTTCAAACAACTTAAGTAGGTGACTCACCTACTAGCTTAAATAAGTCAAGCAAGCACCTCAATATTTTGCTCCATTTTCAGCTTCTAATCCCTTTAATCTAACCTTCAACTTATACATACTTGGTCACTTTAAACTTTAGATTCAAATACTAGCTTACGATTCCAAGTTTAAATAGTTATCTTAACGTTAACTTAGTCGCATCACATTAAACTATACGGGCAGCCTCTATAATTCCATCTACACCATTAATAATTGCATAACAAATCTCATCCGTTACCTATACCATATGACCATACCAGGTTCCATATAATTAGAATAAGTACAAGCAAGATATGGGATGTTACACTCGAACCCATTGTCTAATAAAGTCATAAGTCAATTTAATATTTAGGGACTCAAACCCTTTTTGAGAATTAAACCACCAAGGTTACCATTCAAATCATTACATGGCCAACAAGGCCTTCACAAACCATTCACCAACCATTCATATTCATTAGGCCAATGCGTTATTTCAAAACAACATTTAACATGTGACTAGTTTATCCTCTTAGACATTTCCACAAATATGTTGAAGGCATACCATTATAAAGACCCAAACCACGGTAAAAACTATCAAGTTTGGGGTAACCCATGACCGATTTGTTAAAAAAAAAAATTATCAAGCACCCACACGTGCAAACCATCATAAAAGAAAAGTATAAACTCAAGTTAAACAAGAGTAAACAATACTAAACCATATGCAACAAAATCCTCAACATTGGTTTTCAAAACCACCATTTATGAATCATAAACAAGCTTTAAAACACATAATATTTGTGAACTAACAATAAGGGAAGAGTCACATTCCTTATTCATGAAGATTCACGAAAGAAACTTGACTCTTAAGCCTCTAGATGAACACTTTTGAAGAATCCTAGCCCCAATTTTCTTAAGAGTGTTTAGAGAGGATTTTGATGTGTTTTGATATTTCAAAGTATGTTATGAGAGTCCACAATATATTTTAAGACGTGAGGACTTAAGGGTTTCGGGGTGGGAAATGTCTATGATGTCCTCAGCTTAAAAGTTATAAAACGTGCATAGGAGGGTATGACTCCCCCCTTAACTCATACACAAACAGACGAGTAGTACACACTACTCGTACCCTAGGCATCAAGTTGGACTCCAACACTTTCCAACATACGAGTCCCTAGACCAAATCGTACCCAATAATATGATTAGTACCCCCTAACTCATAGCATAGACAGAATCCTCTAGGCTAGACATAGAACGTCATACAGTTAGGTAACATACTACTTGTACCCTAACATACAACTAGTAAGATGCCTAATTGTGCCTTAGAAAGAATGCAACCAAACCATACTAATTTTTATACGAGTGGAGGGACCTAACTAGTACAACATCATACGACTAGTATGCACAAGTTGTATGATGTCCATAATTCTCAACTTAGGAAATTTTCTGAGGGTCCAACGACAAGGTGTTCCAATTCTCCTCCACTAGGATCATTCGTCCTCGAATTATGGATAAGGAAAGCACAACCATGAGTTAACACATTATTACACACCAAACTAACCTTTAACCAAGTTAGAAAACAAAGACATGAAACAAAGATACTAAGCACAACACATACCTTAAGCACAAATTTCCGAAACGGGGAACAAATATGGATACTTGGACTTCATGTCCTCTTCCACTTCCCAACTAGCTTCTTCAAACTTATGGTTCCTTCAGAGAACCTTTACCGAAGACACATACTTTATCTGCAATGGATGGACCTGATGATCCAAGATCTCAACTAGGACCTCCTAATAAGATAAGGAATTCGAGATACCCAACCCTTCCAAAGGGACAACTGGTGATGGATCACCTACACACTTTCTCAACATAGAGACATGGAAAATTGGATGAATGGAGCTCAAACTAGAAGGAAACTCTAATTCATAAGAAACATTGCCAACCCTCTTCACAACCAAGTAGGGACCAACATATCGAGGACTTAAGTTCCCCTTCTTACCATACTGAATCACTCTCTTCGTGGGAGATACCTTTAAGAACACCCAATCACCAACATTGAACTCCAACTCCCTACGCCTTACATCTGCATAGGACTTTTGGCGACTTCGAGCAGCTTTCAATCTATCACGAATGACCTTTACCTTCTTTAAGGATTGGTGAACCAAATTAGGGCCAAATAACTTACCCTCACCAACCTCATACCACCTAATAAGAGAATGACATCTCCTACCATACAATGCTTCAAAATGAGCCATACCAATGCTAGAGTGATAATTATTATTATAAGCAAATTCAATCAAAGGCAAATAGTCGAACCAACTACCACCATAGTCAATCACGCAAGCACAAAGCATATATTCCAATGTTTGGATGGTCCTCTCTTCTTATCCTTCCGACCGTGGGTGGAAAACAGTACTAAGGCACACCTTAGATTCCAAGCCTTTCTAAAGTGACTTCCAATAATGCAATAGAACAGAGTACCAAGATCCAAATAATAGAAATAGGAGAACCATGCAACTTGACAATATCCACAAGATACAACACAACATATTCCTCCATCGAATAGCTAGTCCTTATAGGAAATAAATAAGAGGACATAGTCATCTGATCCACAATGACCCAAATTGAATCACACTGATTTCGAGTCCGAGGAAGATTGGTAATGAAATCCATATTAATTATCCCTCACTTCCATTCAGGAAACTATATCTCTTGGTACAAACCCCCGGGTCACATGTGCTCAACTTTTACTTGTGACACACCATACACTTAGCCACATAGTTAGCCACATCTCGCTTCATTTTATTCCACCAATAGAAATCCTTAAGACCATAATACATCTTTGTAGAACCAGGATGAATATCATACCGAGTTTCATGAGCTTCAGTCAAAATCCTTTCCCTCAATCCATCAATGTCGAGAACACAGCCTACCTTAATACCTCAAGATACCATCTCCACCAATCAAAAAGTCAACAAACTTTTGCTGACCTATGTTTCCTTTAATCTTCAACAAATCAGGATCCAACATTTGCTTCTACTTTATTTCAACAACAAGAGACTACAGCTATACCTGATATATAAACACACCACCATCTTAGAGTCCATGAGACGAACTACAAGACTAGCCAAATGGTGAATGTCCTTTATCAACTATCGCTTATCCTCATCCACATAAGCTAGACTCACCATGGATAACCTGCTAACATCATAAAAAACTATATTAGCTTTACGTGGATGGTAATGAAAACTCATATCGTAGTCCTTCAGCAAATTATGCCCTTCTTTGCCTGAGATTTAACTCTTTCTGAGTAAACATATATTGTAGGCTCTTATAATCAGAAAAGGTGTCAACATGAACCCCATAGAGATAGTGACACCAAATCTTTAACGCAAATACCACAACTAACAATTCCAAGTCATAAGTAGGGTAGTTCATTTCATGAACTTTCAATTGCATAGAAGCATAAGCCACCACCCTATCATACTGCATCAATACATAACAAAGCCCAACACAGCATTACAATACACTACAAAGACATCATTACCCCCGAGAAGGGTCAAAACCAAAACTGAAGTCAAATTATCCTTCAACTTCTCAAAACTACCTTCACACACATCCGACCACAAGAACTTGACCTTATTTTGGATCAACTTAGTCAATGGGGAAGCTATAGTAAAAAAACTTTCCATGAATCTCCTATAGTAACCGGCTAAATCCAAGAAGCTCTGAATATCGGTTGGAGTCGCGGGTCTAGGCCACTTATTAACCACTGCAACCTTTTATATATCTACCATGATCCCTTCACTAAAGATAACATGACCAAGAAAACTCACAAATGTAATGCCCAGCAAAATCCTCTTCCAGTTTGAGCCTTAGAGAGTATTTGGTAAAGCGAAAATCTGAGTCAAAATGTTTTGAAAATATCCTCCAAAGTATGAAATACTTTGAATCATGTGGGAATTATTTGAGAATAAATTAAGATCATAGAGGTCCCCTAACTTATGGACTAGTTGAAAACTTTCCTATCGTTCAAGTTTTAGTGACCGTCAAAATTTGGCTCAACTTTAATCGACCATAACTCGGTGTATATGAAGAAATACATGGATTTATATATATCAAAAGAAATATATTTGAATTATCTTTCCAATGATACCAATTTCACCTAAATCCAATGTCGGAGCAAAGATTTATCCCCATTTTATTCAAGCATGTCAAGCTGGTAAACGGTGACGACGTTTTTGATGGGCTATCACGTTTCTGACGACCTTTTTGACGACGTCGTCACATTCTGATGACATTTCTGATGACATCGTCAGACCTGGGCAGAAAATCAAGAATTTGGACCCCTTTTGTGATGACCATTCATGATGGCCTATCACAGACCTGACGGCCTGTCACGGATGGCGTCAAGTATATTTTTCCAGCAATTCAAGGGCATTTTTGCAAAGGTACTTTGGTCATTTACCACCTATTTTGAGCCTCTATAAATATGACGAACCCTCATTCAAACCTTAATTTCTCCATTTCTCTTCCAATTATCTAAAGAGAATATCTAGGGTTTCAATTCAAGAACCTTAATCCTCTAAAAATTCATCCATAAATCTTCAAGCTTTCTTCAAGAATCAAGTTCCTCATAGTGTGGGCTTCAAGAATTTATTAATTTCAAGTGTGGATAAAGTTTCAAGCACTAAAGTTCATCCAATTTCAAAGGTTAAGGTATGTAGATGTTGATTCTTGGGTCCCTTTCATCCAAGAAGCTCAAGAACCCTTTTTAAAACTAAAAGATTTTTATGTTTATGAGTTGTTAATGATTTTTATGAGTTGAAATGGATGTTTAATGTGTTTTTGAGTTTTGATTTATGTTTGCCTACAAAATTTATGAGCTCTGACCCTAGTATGTGGAATTCATGTGATGTTTGTGATAGACCCTCTTGAAGTTGTTTTTCAACGTGATGTGTTCATGACTTTTGGGTGTAGAAATGGTTGAATAAGTGAAGAATGTTCCCCATAGGTTTGATAAAGTTCTTAGGTGAAGCATAAGGGCCACTATAGTACGTTGAATAGGAAACCCCAAATTGTGAGCTAGTCCATGCATGTCTAGCGTTTGATAAAATGCCTTAGTAAGTAAAATGTGCCAAGAAAGCATGAAATTTCCAAGTAGGTGTATAATTGGTCGTGTCTAATGGTTGTTGAAAGACCCTAGTGAACAAGTCGAGATTGATAGTTGTAAATTCCCCGATTTTGTGCTCTTTGATATATGCTAATCTTTTAATACATGTCAAGTGGTTAGCAAGTAAATAGTGACGTGTTAGTATGAAGTTTCCCCCAAATCAAGTGATATCCAAATAAATAACAAGACCGATATAGGTATGAATTACTTGATGTAAGATCTCGTTGAATGGGGTATAATCTAATAGCATGTCTTTCCTAGGATAGTATATGATAGTGACCCGATGTTGATGATCCTTAAAGGTTTGGAGTGACCCTTTGGTGGTTGTGATGATGAATAGAGGTTTATGTTTCCTAAATGCTTAATGCGATTTCCTAAGGATCTTGAGAGGGAAACTATGTTATGATGCCCAACTACTTAAAGTGATTCTTTAACGATTGTGATAATACATGAATGATTGTAATGATGAATAAATGATTGTAGAGATGAATGGATGACCGTGATGATGCATGAAGGATTTGTGATGAAGAATGATTATGTCTTACTTTTATGTTGTCGAGTCCTAGGGGTATTTATACCCAAAAATAGAGCTGTTGTCTAGAGCCCATGTCAGTTTCTTGATAATTCTAATCGAGCCATGATTCTCAAAACTCAGTGAACTATAGAACTCTATATCCTCAGACAAGTCCGAAGCTTAATAAAGCTCAATATTCTCAGAAATCTCTGTAATCTCTGTATCGCTAGTAATCTAGCCTTAGTCTTCTAATCAGCCCAGATCTAATAGTATTCAAGTGATTCAATTATAATCTTAGAAGTGATTTGAGTAATCTATTCAAGCTCTGTATCGTCAGTCAGATACTATGATTCGATGTCTTTTCCATCAGTTACAGAACTAAGTAATCTCAGCATAACTCAGTTAGATCTTTTGAGAAACATGATCAGTATTAAATTTAGTTTAGTTGTGCTCAGTTAAGAATTTAGTCAGAGTCTTTCAGTTGGGAGTAGAAACTAGCACCGAGCGAGCTCAAGGATGGGAACTCACCTACTAGTAGAGGGTGTGATTCATAGATGCAATCTTTGTGCTCCAGAACTACGTAGCCAGAGTAGGTTGAGACATCATACCTACTAGTTGAGGGTAGATGAGAGACATTATACCTATTAGATGAGGGTAGATGAGGTGGCTTGAGCTGTTAGATGAGGGCTCCACTATTCTTATTTGAGCACCTAATAGATGAGGGTCACATAAAGATAATGCTCATAGAGTTGTGTTTACCAGTGGTGTGGTAATGACACCCTTCCAACTGGGGTACAAGTTGGACCCCACCTGTGGTATGTCGGGGCATGTCAGTTAAGTGACTACTTCCCGCAGTTTCAGTTTTAGATTCAGTCTCAATTTCAGAATTAGTCTTCAGAAATCAGGACTGTCAGATACAATCATCTATCATTGTGAGGAACTCCAATAGTTCTATTGATTTATGGACCATCCCATCAGATAGACTTGGTCTCACATACTATTATTTGATATCATATTCAGAAATATGCCTTCAGACAGTCTTGATCATAATATCAGATTTCTATTGAGTATTCTGGTTGCCAGATTCAAATATAATCATATTTATTATCATTGATAAAGCTTCCGAAATCTTTTATTAGAAATGTTGATCTCTAATCTTTTCAGTCGAAAGTAGTAAGTCTAAGAATTCAGTCCTTGATATAAGCACATCCATACCTCAGTTATCAGTATCAGAGGAGTCAGTGATTTAGTATCTCAGTGTCAATAGTGAGTTCAGTCTGCAGTAAAGTGGTATGCGAGTTTCAGTATCTAGAGTTGCGATGATTGTGTTCATGTTCTGTGCATTCATGTATGTGTTCTCATGCAGCATCTTTCATGATTATTCAGTTTAGATATTATGCATGCATGAGCCCTTGCATTAGCCTACCTCATCTACATACTCGGTACATTCCTTTACTGGCGCATTTTTGCTATGGTGTTTTATTTGACACCATAGGTTCAGATGCACAGGATCCAGATTATCCTCAGCAGTCCAGTCCCCATCAGCAGCAGTAGCAGTGAGTCCTCTTCTTTCGAAGACGAGTCTCAGTTTACTACTATTGTTTCAGACTTTGTTTATTTTCTGTTGACGGAGTTAGTTGGGGACATGTCCCATCAACTCCACAGTTCTGACAGTTAGAGACTTTTCAGATGGATGTATTAGTATTCAGTTTTCAGTTTTGAGTATGTATAGATGTGTTAAAACTTATGGTAAGTTTTTGCATTTATTTCAGATATTATGCAGTGTATAGGTACAGAAATAAAAAAAGGGTTAGCTTGTGGTCCTTCGGGTCCATAAGCACCGTGTAACATCTTGGGATGGGATCTCGGGGCGTTACAAACTTGGTATCAGAGCCTAAGGTTCAATAGTGTCCTAGGGAGTCTGAAAAGCTGCATCTAGTAGAGTCTTGTGCATGGGTGTGTAGCGCACCATATTTATGTACAAGAGGCTACAGGATGTACTTAGAAGTAGTTTCCCTTCTTTTAGTATTCAGATCATGCGAGTGAGCATGAAATCAAGTTGATCCTCAGACTAATCCACTTATTTCTTCCAATTACAGAGTATGCCTCCTCGCAGAGATTTTGTCCTTGGGGTAGATAACCAGCCCCCACAGCCAGTAGATCCTGAGAATGAGGGTGTGTTGCATGCAGAGTTCAGAGCTGCATTCACTACCTTAGCCCAGGCAATAGATGCTCATAATAGTTTGTAGAACATTGTCCTATCTAGGCTTTTAGCTGACACTCAGCAGAATGAGGGGAGAGAGCATATGATGGATTAGAGGACTAGAATCAATAACTCTACGCCAAGATTAAGGAGTAGTAACCGCTCCCAATTCCATCTGAGATCCTCAGCACTAGTTTCTCTATCAGTCCAGGCACCGGTACCTAAACCTAAGAATGTTAGTCGAGAGGGAGCATCAAGCCTTAAGTCACTAGGTCATGGGAAGAGTGTTCTTACCTACCCGTGTTGCATAAAGTATGGTAGGCAACACACGGATGTATGTAGAGACGGCAGTAGGGGCTGTTTTGGATGTGGTAGGCTAGGCCATAAGTTCTGAGAGTGTAGAATACTAGCTCAGAGGGGTAGAGATTCACACCAGCAGGAAGCCACTTCCAGTATTACTAGTGGTATTCATACCCATCCGCATTATGGAGAGTGTGGCAGGAGCCACTAAGGTGTGTGTAGAGCCAGTAGTGATGTGTGTTTCGGGTGCGGTGAATCAGTCCATAGAATGCGAGAATGTAGAGTGCTGACTCAAAGGGGTAGACTTCAGGCGCTTCATACTCGCCTTGATCGAGAAAAATTCCCTGAAATAGACCAGGGCAAGTTATGAGCCCTTCTTCTTTATGATATAAATTGTTAGGTCCTTTTCTTCCATTTTGAGCTTATATGTTAGCATGAGTCATGCATAAGTTTCAGATCTTGATCGGTCAATCATGACCCAGTTGTAGGTGCCCCACGTACCGCCCCAGTATTTCAGCGAAGTGTGTTTAGTGGGACATAGAGCCCCAAGGGGGAGATACCCCATAGTATTATGATGTTGCATGCCATTAGATTCATCCAGATGCATGTTCATATCTTCTTTATGAAATTACCATCAGTTGTCACTGCATTGTCAATCATTATTGCATTGTCAGTCATGCTTTCAAAAGTCAGCTTAGCCGGACATTCATGCATTAGATATGCACATTCAGTAGAAAGAGTTTATCTTGTCAGCATGTGTTCAGTCGTGTATTCATAAGATCATCCCAGTTATGAGTCAATGCATCATATATGCATGTGAATTATGAGAATTCAGCTATGAGTATCATCAGTCGAGTATTCCATACATCATATCTGCATGCCCAGTGTGAGAACTCTATATGTCAGTCGTTCCAGTTGCATAGTCCTGATCTGAGATATTTTTATTTCTTAAGTAAGTTCTATTGATCCGTATTCTTAGTCTATCAAGCGACATTCGAGGATGAATGTGTTCACAAGGGGGAGATAATGTAATGCCCCGCAAAATCCTCTTCCAGTCTGAGCCTTAGAGCGTATTTTGTAAAGCGAAAATTTGAGTCAAAATGTTTCAAAAATATCCTCCCAAGTATAAAATAGTTTGAATCATGTGGGAATCTATTTGATCATGAATTAATATCATAGAGGTCCCCTAACTTATGGACGAGTTGAAAACTTTCCTATCGTTCAAGTTTTAGTGATCGTCAAAATTTGGGTCAACTTCAATCGACTATAAATTGTTGTATATAAATAAATGGGTGGCTTTCTATATATCAAATGAAATATATTTGAATTATATTTCCAACGATACCAATTTCGCCTAAATCCGATTTTGGAGCAAAGAGTTATCCCCATTTTATTCCAGCATATCAAGCTGGAAAACGATGATGACGTTTCTGAAGGGCTATCACGTTTCTAACAACTTTTTTGATGACATCGTCACATTCTGAGACATTTATAATGACGTCTTTAGCCCTGGGCAAAAAATCAAGAATTTGGACCTCTTTTGTGATGACCATTCGTGACGGCCTATCACGGACTTGACGGCCTGTCACGGATGGCGTCAAGTATATTTTTTCAGCAATTCAAGGGCATTTTTGCAAGGGTATTTTGGTCATTTCCCACCTTTTTTGAGCCTCTATAAATATAAGGAACCCTCATTCAAACCCTAATTTCTCCATTTCTCTTCCAATTCTCTAAGGAAAGAATATCTAGGGTTTCAATTTAAGAACCTTAATCCTCCAAAAATTCATCCATAAATCTTCAAGCTTTCTTCAAGATTCAAGTTCCTCATAGTGTGAGTTTCAAGAATTTATTTATTTCAAGAGTGGATAAAGTTTCAAGCACTAAATTTCATCTAATTTCAAAGGTTAAGGTATGTAGATGTTGATTCTTGGGTCCCTTTTATCCAAGAAGCTCAAGAACCCTTTTTAAAACTAAAAGATTTTTATGTTTATGAGTTATTAATGATTTGTATGAGTTGAAATGGATGTTTAATGTGTTGTTGAGTTTTGATTTATGTTTTCCTACAAAATTTATGAGCTTTGACCCTAGTAAGTGGAATTCATGTGATGTTTGTGATAGACCCTCTTGAAGTTGTTCTTCCATGTGATGTGTTCATGACTTTTGGGTGTAGAAATGGTTGAATAAGTGAAGAACGTTCCCCATAGGTTTGATAAAGAGCTTAGGTGAAGCATAAGGGCCACTATAGTATGTTGAATAAGAAACCCCAAATTGTGAGCTAGTCCATGTATGCCTAGTGTTTGATAAAATGTCTTAGTGAGTGAAATGTGCCAAGATAGCATGAAATTCCCAAGTAGGTGTAAAATCGGTCGTGTCTAATGGTTGTTGAAAGACCCTAGTGAACAAGCCAAGATATGATGGTTGTAAATTCCCCGATTTTGTGATATTTGATATATGCTAAGCTTTTAATACATGTAAAGTGGTTAGCAAGTAAATAGTGACGTGTTAGTATGAAGTTTCCCCCAAATCAAGTGATATCCAAATACATAACAAGACCGATATAGGTATGAAGTACTTGATGTAAGATCTCGTTGAATGGGGTATAATATAATAGCATGTCTTCCCTAGGCTAGTATATGATAGTGAACTGATGTTGATGATCCTTAAAGGTTTGGAGTGACCCTTTGGTGGTTGTGATGATGAATAAAGGTCTATGTTTCCTAAATGCTTAATGAGATATCCTAAGGATCTTGAGAGGGAAAGTATGTTATGATACCCAACTACTTGAAGTGATTCTTTAACGATTGTGATAATACATGAATAATTGTAATGATGAATGAATACTTTAATGATGAATAAATGATTGTACTGATGAATGGATGACCGTGATGATGCATGAATGATACGGTTGGGGCAGCCTCCACAGGTACACGGCCTTTCACACGAAGCCAAGCTCGGGAATTACAAGAACTCCAAGCTTTGTTCATGCAAATGACCGTGTGTGAGTTGGTGATTGAACCAACCAAGGACCTAAACGTTTTTATGTGTGAAGAGAGGTCTTAATGTGTAATAAACTACTCTTCAAGGTTGGCACAAGAAGCAAGGGCGGATGGGTCATTTTACCCCTTTTGTTTGTAGTATAAATAGAACATGTTGGAGAGTTATTCCTTAGTTTTTGAATGCTGATTTTGTAACCTAAAAACACTAAACATTTCGTCTCTCTTCCACTCTTAGAAGCCGTCCCTATTATCTCACAAGTAGAGGGATACTTGTGTTGTCTCTTTGGCTAGAAACAAGGGTTTTAAGGTCGTTGAGTGCCTCTTGGTCCTCGTAAGAACTTGGTGTTTATATTCATTAGACTTAGGGTCCTCTCTTGATGTAGGGTTCTTAGTTTCTTGAATGTTATATGTCAAGTTATCTATCTTTCTTTATCTTGTTGTTGTTGTTGATTTTGTTATCTTAAAGTCTAGTGAAGCCGTGTGGGGCTCTTTTCGATTCACTAGCATTGTTATCTATCTTGTTGTTCTTGTGTTGTTGGACTGAAAAACGGAAACTTAAACTTGTTGTTCTTGTGTTGTTGGACTGAAATCCGAGCCTACTTGAAGCTCTTGGTGTTGTTGGTTTGATTTCGTATCATTTGGTATCAAAGCGAGACCGGTTGTGTTCCAACATAACCCATCTTGGGCTAGTTCACGGCTTAAACAAACAACACCAAAAAGAAATTCTGAAAATCTGTCCATTAAAAGTTGAAACCGAGAATGATGTTGTATGTTTAGATCTAGGTGTTATTTTGCTTGTTTAGTGAGTTTCTAGTGTTGGTTTCTTTCTCACCAACACTAAGGTGTCTAGATCCAAAAGTTGAGCTTAAAAACTTGAACATTGTTGTAGTGACTTGAAGTGGCCGAAAGTTGTGTGTTGTTGATAACCAAAAGAAAAATCGGTGGTTGTGTGTTTATGTGCTAAAGAAGTTGATGAAGTTTGTTGAGGTGTTCATCTTTTGAACTTGTTCATCTTGTTCATCTTGTTGTGTGCTCAAGTTTTAAGACAAGCTATAAAGTTGTTGTGAAAGACTTGCACCCATCACCTTCTAGTCTTGTCAATCACTTTTCCCTAATTCAAGGAGCCTTGTTTTGTGGGATTAGTCAACCAAACCTCGCTTTCTTGAGTTTGAAAAGGGTGAAATACTACAAGATTTTATTTTTCCCACCAAAAACACTTTGCAAACTATAACAAGTTGTGTGAATATTAACAAAAAAAGAAAAAAAAAAGGAGAAGAAGAACGTGTGGAACCATTGCATGCTGCCACGTCACTATAAGCTCAACTTAGGATATTCTTTGGTTGCTAATTGTTGATCCTTGGTTTCCCTTACTTGGTCCTAGAACTAATTAACAAACTAGTGCATTCCTACTAGGTTGTCAACTAGTTCCTTGAACCGTTTGTTCGTGTCAACGATTATTTGAGTACTTTTATTCGTTTGAATGAATTGCTGATTTTTGACTCTAGTCCGGCAAGAATTCTTTGAGTCTTCAAACAAGAATCCATTCCGGATAAGAGCTTACTCATACCTTAAAAATTTCACGGTTACTAGCCAATTATACAACACTTGTGGAACACGAACTTGTGGTGAACTAAAGCGGATAATACCTTGACAATGGAAGGAGCTACGTCTCATAATGTGGATACTAATGCCCTTGATTCTATGAGGGTCACTCTTGAGGCCGTTACCCGGAAACTTGAAAGGTTGAATTCGGAATTTGGGGCCGTGAGAGGGGACTTGGCAGCAATAAAGGGGGAAGTGTCGACTATTAGTGGGAGATTAGAACAAGTGGAGAGTCAAAGGAACTCTCGTCCTTCTACTCCTCTACATGTATCTACCAATGGTCATGATAGGACCTCCTCCGCAACCATCACCCCCGAAACAGTCCACCAAATGCTAAATGCACCCCAAGCTCCACTAAATACCGCAAGCCAAACTACCTATTTTCCTCCAAACCGAGACCCCACTAGACCACTACATTTCCAAGCCCCTCCAATTCCACAAGAGGTATTTGGACGCCAAGTACCTCCACTAAATCCGAACCCTCCATTCCAAGCTCCATTAACCCAAAGACCGCAAATTCCAAATCCTCCGAATCAAAACGGCCAAGGCCGACCAGCCCACTTTGAAGGATACGGTAGAGAGGAGTATGAAGGAGATGGAGCCTTTGATGATGCTTATCTGAGGGAGGAGGAGTTAAGAGGGGGTCGAGGAGAACCTAGGAGATACCGGGGGTATGGAGATAGGGGAAACCGACACCAAGAGAGAGACGTAGGCATCAACACCATCAAGTTGAGCCTACCCATCTTTAAGGGTGAAAGTGACCCCGAGACCTACTTAACTTGGGAATCGGCTTGTGACAAAGTTTTCCAAGTTAATGACATCTCGGAGGAAAAGAAGAGTTTCTACGCTATAGCTCACCTCGAGGGCTATGCTAACACTTGGTGGGAGTATGTTAAATGATTTGGTAATGAATTAGTTGATGGGCAGCCACCACCTTGGTATCGGTTGAGGTATTTGATGAGACAACGATACCTTCCCGAGAGATATTGTCATGAGTTGCTTGCTAGATTATATGGCTTGCGGCAAGGAGGCAAGAGTGTGATGGCCTATTTTGACGATTTCCAACAACTCATGTTGAAACTTGATCATCGTGGGGAGCAAATCAGTCACGACATCATCCGGTTCAAGTGTGGGTTGAACAAAGAGATCTCCACTCATTTGACCCTTCACCGGTTTGAAACCATTGACGGTATATTCCAAGCGGCCCTTGAGATTGAAAGGGAACTTAAGGAGAGATCATCCTTCAAGGCAAGGGTACAAACCCCCTCGGGTTGGCCCAAAAACAAGGACCAACCCGCCCCTACGAAGCTGCCCGAGTCCAAAACAGTCCCTAAATTCCCTCCGAAACCGGAGGCTCACAAGTATCCCAACCCAAAGGGGTTCCAATGCTTCAAGTGCCAAGGTTGGGGGCATAAGGCCGATGAATGTCCGAACCGGCGCAATGTGATCCTACGAGAAGGGAAAGTGTACTACCTTGGTGAGGAGGTGGTTTCCGAAAGGGGGGAGGATGAGGCCGAGCCTCAAGATGGAGAGGGAGCTGAAAATGGGACGAATGATGATGAAGTAGATGGTAGTGAAGATGTCTATCCACAAGAAGGGGAGTGTGTGGTTCCAAACTTTGTGGTTAGACGTGTCATGATTAGTAAGGCGATAGATGACCCGAGTCAAAGGGAAAATCTATTCCATACTAAGTGTCTTGTAAAGGGGAGTGTGTGCACCTTGGTGATTGATAGTGGTAGTTGTACAAATGTTGCGAGCCATGCTATGGTAAATTTCTTGAAGCTACCAACTACACTACACACTAGTCCTTACAAGCTACAATGGTTGAACGATTGTGGTGAATTAAAGGTCACAAGGCAATGTGTGATTCGGTTTAAGGTGGGAAACTACCACGATGAAGTGCTTTGTGACGTAATCCCAATGCAAGCATGTCACTTGTTGTTAGGTAGACCATGGCAATATGATAGGTCTACTAAACACGATGGGAGGTCCAACCGGTATACGCTTGAGAAGGATGGCCGAAAGGTCACACTTCATCCTCTTTCACCCTCCCAAGTAAATGAGTGGCATCAAAAGATGAGAGAGTTGAAGGGAAAGGGGAAGGAATCCGGAAAGGGAGAAAAGGGGGGGGATGCCGTAGGTGAGGAAGTAGGGACATCCGAGGCTGTCCCAACGACAAGGGAGATGGAAAACGTAGTGATGTTGGCTAGGAGGAAAGAACTCTTCGTGGACCATGATGAAAACAAGCCGATGTTACTTTTGACCCATTGTTTTAATACTAACCCCACTAATTCTTCCATTTCCCCTTTGATTTCTTGTGTGTTGCAGGAGTATGAAGATGTATTTCCTCAAGAACTTCCGCAAGGATTGCCCCCACTTCGGGGAATTGAGCACCAAATTGATTTGGTGCCGGGTTCACAACTTCCAAACAAACCGGCCTATAGGAGCAATCCCATTGACACTAAGGAGCTTGAAAGACAAGTTGAGGAGCTTCTCAACAAGGGATACATCAAGGAAAGCATGAGTCCGTATGCTGTTCCGGTGCTTTTGCTACCGAAGAAGGACGGAACTTGGCACATGTGCGTCGATTGTAGAGCCATCAACAAAATCACTATAAGGTATCGTCATCCAATCCCTAGACTAGATGATATGTTAGATGATCTCCACGGATCTTGTTTGTTTTCTAAAGTAGACCTTAGGAGTGGCTATCACCAAATTTGCATGCAACCCGGTGATGAGTGGAAGACCGCATTCAAGACCAAATTCGGTCTATATGAGTGGCTGGTCATGCCCTTCGGCCTTACCAATGCTCCTAGAACCTTTATGAGGCTAATGAATCATGTAATGAAGCCTTATATTGGAAAGTTTGTGGTGGTTTACTTTGATGATGTGTTGGTGTATAGTAAATCTATTGATGATCATGTAATGCATTTGAGATGTGTGTTTGATGTGCTCCGAAAGGAGAAGCTGTATGCCAACATGGAGAAGTGTTCTTTTGGTGTTGATAAGGTTATATTCTTGGGTTTTGTCGTGAGCTCAAGGGGTGTGGAAGTGGACGATTCCAAGATAGACTCTATTCGAAGTTGGCCGACCCCTAAAACTATTGGAGAAATCCAAAGTTTCCACGGGTTGGCAAGCTTTTATAGGAGGTTTGTCAAAGGATTTAGTTCCATAGCAGCCCCCTTGACCGAGGTAATTATAAAGGACGGACCCTTTAAATGGGGTGATGAGCAGGCTAGGGCTTTTGAGGCCTTGAAAGCTACGCTCATCTCGGTTCCTTTATTGCAATTGCCCGATTTTGATAAGATGTTTGAAGTAGAGTGTGATGCTAGTAAGGTTGGCATCGGGGCTTTTTTGATGCAAGAAGGTAAGCCCATTGCTTATTTCAGTGAAAAGCTCAAAGGGGCAACTCTTAATTACTCAACTTATGATTTGGAGTTGTACGCCCTTGTTAGAGCTTTGGGAAATTGGCAACATTATTTGTGGCCTAAGGAGTTTGTGATATGAACGGATCATGAGTCGTTGAAACACCTTAAGAGCCAAGACAAGTTGAATAGGCGTCATGCTAAGTGGATTGAGTTCATCGAGACTTTCCCTTATGTAATTCATTACAAAAGGGGAAAGGAAAATGTTGTTGCCGATGCCTTGTCTAGGAAGCATGTGCTTGTTGCTACCTTGTCTTCGAAATTGATGGGTTTTGAGAGCTTGCGGTTGTTGTATCCCGAGGATCCTACCTTTGCTCCTATTTTTAGGGAATGTGAAGAGTGGGGAAGGGACCGTTGGCTTAAGGAGAATGACCATTCCTCCTACTCTCGGTTCGATGGGTATTTGTTCAAAGGGAGGAGGTTGTGTGTTCCTTCTAGTTCTTGGAGGGAATTATTTGTGAGGGAGGCCCATGACGGAGGCCTCATGGGGCACTTTGGGGTAGACAAAACCTTCAGAATCTTAGAGGAGAACTTCTATTGGCCCAAAATGCGCAAAGACGTCACTAAAATTTATAGTCAATGCGTGGCCTGCCGGAGTGCAAAATCTCGTCTCCTACCTCAAGGATTATACACCCCACTCCCTACTCCCCTTAGACCTTGGTTGGACATTTCGATGGATTTTGTTTTGGGGCTGCCAAGGACTAGAAAGGGCCGAGATAGCATTTTTGTTATTGTTGACAGATTCTCTAAAATGGCTCATTTTATTCCATGTGCTAAAACCGAGGATGCTCGTAGTGTAGCTTCATTATTTGTTGAACATGTTGTAAAGCTTCACGGGGTACCGAGGACTATTGTGAGCGATAGGGACTCCAAGTTCCTAAGTCTCTTTTGGAAGTCCATGTGGGGTAGGCTTGGAACGAAGTTACTTTTCTCCACGTCTTGCCACCCACAAACCGATGGCCAAACGGAGGTAGTAAATAGAACCTTAGGGTCTATGCTACGTTCTATGGTTAAAGGTAAACTGACTTCATGGGAAGATCACCTACCCTTGGTGGAATTTGCATACAACCGGGTAATACATTCGAGCACGGGAATAACTCCCTTTGAATGTGTTTACGGCCTGAATCCCCTTACCCCTTTAGATCTCACTCCTTTGTCTAGTGATCTCATGACCAGCTTAGATGGAAATAAAAGAGCCGAGGCAATGAAGAAAATGCATGAGACGGTGCGGATCAAGCTTGAAAAGAAGAACCAAGAGGTTGCAAAAAGGGTAAACAAAGGGAGAAGAAGGCTTGTGCTTGAACCTGGAGATTGGGTGTGGGTGCATCTTTGAAAGGATCGGTTTCCAGCTCAAAGGAAGTCAAAATTGCTGCCAAGGGGTGATGGTCCTTTCCAAGTACTTGAGAGAATCAATGACAACGCCTACAAGATTGACCTTCCACCGGAATATCAAGTGCACAACACTTTCAACGTTGGTGATCTCTCCCTCGTGGATGCGGTTGAAGATGACCAAATGCTGAATTTGAGGTCAAATTCCTCTCAAGATGGAGAGGATGATACGGTTGGGGCAGCCTCCACAGGTACACGGCCTTTCACACGAAGCCAAGCTCGGGAATTACAAGAACTCCAAGCTTTGTTCATGCAAATGGCCATGTGTGAGTTGGTGATTGAACCAACCAAGGACCTAAACGTTTTTATGTGTGAAGAGAGGTCTTAATGTGTAATAAACTACTCTTCAAGGTTGGCACAAGAAGCAAGGGCGGATGGGTCATTTTACCCCTTTTGTTTGTAGTATAAATAGAACATGTTGGAGAGTTATTCCTTAGTTTTTGAATGCTGATTTTGTAACCTAAAAACACTAAACATTTCGTCTCTCTTCCACTCTTAGAAGCCGTCCCTATTATCTCACAAGTAGAGGGATACTTGTATTGTCTCTTTGGCTAGAAACAAGGGTTTTGAGGTCGTTGAGTGCCTCTTGATCCTCGTAAGAACTTGGTGTTTATATTCATTAGACTTAGGGTCCTCTCTTGATGTAGGGTTCTTAGTTTCTTGAATGTTATATGTCAAGTTATCTATCTTTCTTTATCTTGTTGTTGTTGTTGATTTTGTTATCTTAAAGTCTAGTGAATCCGTGTGGGGCTCTTTTCGATTCACTAGCATTGTTATCTATCTTGTTGTTCTTGTGTTGTTGGACTGAAAAACCGAAACTTAAACTTGGTGTTCTTGTGTTGTTGGACTAAAATCCGAGCCTACTTGAAGCTCTTGGTGTTGTTGGTTTGATTTCGTATCAATGAATGATTTGTGATGAAGAATGATTATGTCTTACTTTTATGTTGTCGAGTCCTGGGGTTATTTATACCCAAAAATAGAGTTGTTGTCTAGTGCCCGTGTCAGTTTCTTGATAATTCCAATTGAGCCATGATTCTAGAACTCAGTGAACTATAGAACTCTGTATCCTCAGACAAGTGCGAAGCTTAATAAAGCTCAGTAATCTCAGAAATCTCTGTAATTTCTGTATCGCTAGTAATCTAGCCTTAGTCTTGTAATCAACTCAGATCTAATAGTATTCAAGTGATTCAATTCTAATATCAGAAGTGATTTGATTAATCTATTCAAGCTCTGTATCGTCAGTCAGATACTATAATTCAATGTCTTTTTCGTTAAATACAAAACTAAGTAATCTAAGTGTAACTCAGTTAGATTTTTTGAGAAACATGATCAGTATCAGATTTAGTTCAAGTGTGCTCAGTTAAGAATTCAGTCAGAGTCTTTCAGTTGGGAGTAGAAACTAGCACCGAGCAAGCTCAAGGATGGGAGATCACCTACTAGTAGAGGGTGTGATTCTTAGATGCAATCTTTGTGCTCCAGAACTACGTAGCCAGCGTAGGTTGAGACATTATACCTACTAGTTGAGGGTAGATGAGAGACATCATACCTGTTAGATGAGGGTACATGAGGTGGCTTGACCTATTAGATGAGGGCTCCACCGTTCTCGTTTGAGCACCTGATAGATGAGGGTCACATAAAGATAATGCTCATAAAGTTGTCTTTACCAGGGGCACGGTAATGACACCCTTCCAACTGGGGCACAGGTTGGACCCCATATGTGGTAGGTCGGGGCATGTCGGTTAAGTGACTACTTTCCATAGTTTTAGTTTTAGATTCAGTCTCAGTTTTAGAATTAGTCTTCAGAAATCAGGACTGTCAGATACAGTCATCTATCATTGTGAGGAACTTAGATAGTTCCATTGATTTATGGACCATCCCATCAGATAGACTTGGTCTCACATATAATTATTTGATATCATATTCAGAGATATGCTGTCAGACAGGCTTGATTATAGTATCAAATTTCTATTGAGTATTCTGGTTGTCAGATTCAGATATAATCATATTTCTTATCATTGATAAAGCTTCTGAAATCATTTGTTAGAAAGGTTGATCTCTAATCCTATCAGTCGAAAGCAGTAAGTCTAAGAATTCAGTCCTTGATGTAAGCACATTCAGATCCTTAGTTATCAGTATCAGAGGGGTCAGTGATTCAGTATCTCAGTATCAGTAGTGAGTTCAGTTTGCAGTAAAGTGGTATGTGAGTTTTAGTATCTAGAGTTGCGATGATTGTGTTCATGTTCTGTGCATTCATGTATGTGTTCTCATGTGGCATCTTTCATGATTATTCAGTTTAGATATTGTCCATGCATGAGGTTGCATTAGCCTACCTCGTCTACATACTCGGTACATTCCTATACTGACGCATTTGCGCTATGGTGTTTTATTTGACACCATAGGCTCAGAGGCACAGGATCCAGATTATCCTTAGCAGTTCAGTCCCCGTCAGCAGCAGTAGCAGTGAGTCCTCTTATTTCGAGGATGAGTCTCAATTTACTACTATTGTTTCATACTTTGTTTATTTTCTATTGATGGAGTTAGTTGGGTACATGTCCCATCAACTCCACAGTTCAGATAGTTAGAGGCTTTTCAGACGGATGTATTCATATTCAGTTTTCAGTTTTGAGTATGTATAGATGTGTTGAACTTTATGTCAAGTTTCTGCATTTATTTTAGATATTATGCAGTATACATGTACAGATATTAGAAAAGGGTTAGCTTGTGGTCCTTCGGGTCCATAAGCACCGTGTGATGTCTCGGGATGGGATCTCGGGGCGTTACAGTCAACCAAAACTCACACTTAGAGAACTTGGCATACAAACACTGATCCTTCAAGGTCTGCAATACAACACTGAGGTGATCGACATAATCCACCTCACTCTTAGAGTAGACCAAGATGTCATCAATGAAGACAATGACAAATAAATCTAGAAACTGACGGAAGACCCTATTAATCAAATCCATGAATGCTGCCAGAGTATTGGTCAACCCAAAAGACATAACTAGGAACTCATAGTGAACATACCCCGCCTGAAGGCAGCCTTAGAGAAAGACTTTGCACCTTGAAGCTGATCGAACAAGTCATCTATCCTAGGAAGAGGATATTTATTCTGTATAGTCGCCTTATTCAACTGACGATAATCAATACACATTCGAAGAAAACCATCTTTCATATGCACGAATAACACAGGAGCACCCCAAGGAGACACACTAGGACGAATGAAACCTTTATCTAAGAGATCCTTCAATTGCTTCTTGAGCTCCTTCAACTCAGCCGGAGCCATCCTATAAAGAGTGGTAGAAATAGGATGAGTGTCTAGAACAAGAACAATCCCAAAATCAATTTCCCTATCGGGAAGAATACCAGGAAGATCATCAGGGAAAACCTTAGGAAACTTATTAACCACAGGAATAAATTCTAGAAAAGGACTTTCCGAGTTAGAATCTTTAACCCAGAAAAAATGATACAAACACCCTTTAGAAATCAACTTTTAGGCAATTTAAACATGACCTTACGGGTCTGACAATCTAAGGAAGCATAACAAGAATGAAACCAATTCATCTCCAATATAACATCAAAATCCACCATATTTAATTCAAAAAGATCCACCAAAGTTTCTTTTCTACCAACAAATACCACACTCCTCCTATAGACTCTTCTAGCAATAACAGAGTCACCTATCAGGGTAGAAATAGAAAAAAGGTTCAAAACATATCCGGGACCAAAACCAAAATGCATAGTCATAAATGGGGTCATATAAGAAAGAGTGGACCTTGGATCAAGTAAACAATACACCACAAGAGAAAAGTTTCAACATACTAGTAACCATATCAGGAGATGCCTCATAATTCTAACGAGATGAAAGAGCATATAACCAATTCTGTCCAGTGCCAGTACCAAAAGCAAAAATAGATGTAGAAGTAGCACCCTTTGGTGTAGAAGCAGATGAAACCTTGTTATCACAAGAAGCCATTCTAACATAATAGTCACACTGCATATGAAAAATCTGACCATAATATAAATATCTGTTCTTCCCTTCCTCACAGAACCTACGGTGTGACCACCCATAAAATCTATAATGAGGGTGGGATACAGCCGACTGAGACCCACTAGCCTGAGATTGGGTGCCCTATGCCTGAGACCCACTATCATGTTGAGACCGACGATCACCTGATGACTTCAAGTAAGGAATGCTAGCCTGGAGAAAGAACTAGAACTCCCCCACTTCTTCTTTGGCCACTTACCACTATCTCTACCACTCTGCTCAGAAGTCCTAAATTTTTTCCCCTGCCACTCACTAAACTTAGCCTGCTTCCTTTTCTCTTTCTCTACTTGCTACATGTACACCACCAACCTAGAGATGTCTATGTACTTAATAAGAAAAATAGCCTTACTCTCAAGGATCAACTCACGAGACAGTCCCAAAGCAAACATATGCATTCTAGCCCTCATGCTAGTGACCAACTCAAGAGAATATCTAGGTAGCTAATGAAATTTTAAGGCATACTCCTTGACAGATATCCTACCTTGCCTCAAATTCACAAATTCTTCCACTTTCGCCTTCCTTAACTCCTGAGGAAAGAAGCGGTCCAAGAAGTCATTAGATAAATCCTCCTACAAGATAGAACTAGCATCTTCGCCCCTCAAATATTCCCACTCTTTTACCACTAGTACGCTATATATTTTAATTAATAGGCAGCAAACTCAACAACTTCAACCTTTGAAGCATGTATAATCTAGAAAATCTTCTCTATTTCATCAATAAAAGCTTGAGGATCCTCCTTAACTTTTGTACAAGTAAACACAGGAGGATGCAACCTCATAAACTGGCTAACCCTTGTAGCCTCAAAAGATAGAGTAACAGGAATACCACGCTTAGACTTAGAAGCTACCAACTGGGTAAACAAGTTAATGAAGCAACAAAACTCAATATTAGTAGCCTCTCCTTGAGGTGACTCAGTATGAGTATCGCCCTCAGGAGTAGGATCAGTGGGGACAGGTGGAACACCACGAGGATAGTCAGATACAGTGACCCTTGATCGAGTTTGGACTCTAAAAGTAGAGTGTATCCCATCAACATTGTCCCTAGTTGGGACAAAGGAGTTTGCATGAACATTAGATCTTCTTGGAGGAATGATCTAAAAGACAAGAAAATGAAAATTAGAAGAATCTAAGATCTTAGACTCTATAGCTCAAAATAAGACAATAAGAAAGTGAAATATTCCTAAATATCTCATAGCCTCTCTCTTATAATTGTGGCGATACACACCCATAAAAGAGACTCTACTTGACACGACTTATGGACACCCAACTAACTATGAACCTGAGCTCTGATACCAGCTTGACACGTCCTGAACTAGAGCCTTGTAGTAATAGGCATCTCAAGCCAAAAAAGATCCTGAGATTACCCTACTACAAAATCTAACAAACCAGCATATACCTCGATCCAAATAAATTCCAAACATATAGCAAGATAGGTTATTTACAATACAAAGACTTTGGGATAGGTCCAAGACCATGACCAACCTAAACAAGTCTAATCGTCCAATGCCTAACCAACACCCATAAAAAAACCAAAATAATAACCAAGTCCATATCTATACCATAACATACCTAAGTCCACAGTTTGTCTATATAAAGCCTCTAAAAGAAATCCAAGAATATCTGGACAGGACATACCCCCGACCATAGCCAAAACCAATGTCCAAGTCTAAAAAATAAGGACATAAGAAAACACAAGCAAGAAATAGAGCCTTCCGAAGTATGGAAGATCACCACTTCAAGTCAACACAAGTTATTCCTGAGTCCAATGACTGAGTAGGTGGTGTAAAATTATGACCAACACCTATTTTGCATGGGGATACAACATCAAAGATGGTTAACAGTTGGAAAGCTAGCATGTAACTCAAGGATAAGGATAAAACCAAGCCAATAGTTTAAATCCAATAAACCAATGCATATAACCAATGCAATATATCCATATATACTATGCTGGGGAAGGGAAAAAGATTGACATGAACTTTGAAAACCTTAACCAAATATAGTGGCTACTATGGAGGATAGAGTTCATCGATATGTGGATAGATTGGACCCATATTTGGTTAGAGATTATGTTATTGCTGCCTTGAATAAAGACATGGATATAGAAAGAATACAAGATTTTTCTCAAAAAATAGAGGATCAAAGGAAAAGAAGGACACAAGAGCTGGAAAGAGGGCACTCCAAGAGGGCTAGATCTATGGGACAATTTTCTCCATCTCAAAGTGAATTCAGGCCTCGGTTTTTTGATAGACACCACTAGACCATCACCTTCCTACTCCACACTAGGTTCTCCTCCTCAATTCCAAGGGTTTATAAGAAATCAATTTGGGTAAAGAAGTGAGAGTTAAGGTTATTAAGAGGAAAGAGGTGCAAGCCAATCAAGACCTCCTAGATAGCTTTGTAAGCATTGTGGAAGAAATCATCTAGGTGCATATCAGTTTGGGACATATTTTTTTTATTGGTGTGGCACACTGGGACACATAATGAGAGATTGCCCAAAAAGAGGCATAACTGATATGGCATGACCTACTGGATCTACTATTGCATCATCATCCTCAATTACTACTTTTGGTAGGGGTCAGCAGATATCTACTGGTCACGGTAAGGGTGTTAAGGGATCTAGTTCTAGTGGTGTTCAAAATCGTACATATGCTCTAACAGGTCGACAAATATTGGAGGCTTCTCCTGACGTGGTTACCGGTATATTGTTCATCTTTTCACATGAAGTATATGCATTAATTGATACATGCTCTACATTATCATATGTCACTCCATTAATTACTGGAAAGTTCAAAAGAACAACAAAATTGCTAGCTAATCCATTTAAAGTGTCTACACCAATTGGCAAATCTATTATAGCTAGAAGAGTTTACCGTAATTGTATAGGAACTATTTGTAATCATGATACATTGGCTGACCTTGTGGAGCTTGAAATAGTAGATTTTGATATTATAATGGTTATTGATTGGTTGTCTTCTTTTTATGCCATTGTGGATTGCCGAGCAAAAAGGGTGCATTTCCATTTTCCAAAGGAGGCAGTCCTTGAGTGGAGGGGTAATATTGGGGAACCAAGGGGTAAGTTTATTTCTTATATTAAGGCAAGGAAGATGATATCCAAAGGATACATATTCCATCTTGTAAGGGTGAAAGATATGGAGGCGGAGTCACCGACTCTTCAATCCATCTCAGTGGTAAATGAATTTCTTGATGTATTTTTTGAAGAGCTTCCAAGTTTACCTCCAAAAAGAGAAGTAGAGTTTGGTATTGATGTGATCCCAGGTATTCAACCGATTTCTATTCCCCCGTATAGAATGGCCCCTATAGAATTACATGAATTGAAGGAACAATTAAAAAATTTATTGGAAAAGGGATTCATAAGGCCTAGTATTTCTCCTTGGGGTGCAGCCATGTTATTTGTACGAAAGAAAGATGGCACGTTAAGAATGTGTATTGATTATCGATAATTGAATAGGGTAAAAATTAAGAACAAATATCCCCTTCCAAGAATTGATGATTTGTTTGATCAGTACAAGGTACTAAGTTTTTCTCAAAGATCGACTTGAGGTCAGGTTATCACCAACTGAGAGTAAAGGAGAAAAATATACCTAAAATGGATTTTCGAACGCGATATGGTCATTTTTAGTTTTTAGTTATGTCATTTGGGCTAACTAATGCACCAGCAGCTTTTATGGATTTGATGAATAGAGTATTTAAACCATTCTTGGATGTATTTGTTATCTTATTTATAGATGATATTCTGGTGTATTCAAGATCGAAAGAAGACCATGCTAATCATTTGCGACAGGTGTTACAAATCCTTCACGATCGTAAGTTGTATGCAAAGTTCTCCAAATATGAGTTTTGGTTAAAATCGGTAGCATTCTTGGGTCATATTGTATCCGATGAAGAATAAGAGTTGATTTTCAAAAAATAGAGGCAGTGAAGAACTGGCCAAGACCCATGACGCCTACGGAGGTTCGTAGTTTCCTAGCTTGGCAGGTTATCATAGAAGGTTCGTTGAGGGGTTTTGTTCTATTTTTGAACCTTTAACAAAGTTATCACACAAAGAAGCTAAGTTTAAATGGGATGAAATGTGTGAAAGAAGTTTTCAAAATTTGAAGAATAAGTTGACTTCTACCCCCATATTGGTACTTTCGGATGGCACAGAAGTCTATGCGGTATATTGTGATGCCTCAGGAGTTGGCTTAGGATGTGTTTTGATGCAACATGGTAAAGTAATAGCTTACGCCTCAAGACAATTTCGGCCACATGAGAAGAATTATCCAACACATGATCTTGAGCTAGCAACACTTATATTTGCTTTAAAAATATGGTGCCACTATTTGTATGGAGTACATGTTGATATATATACCAACCACAAGAGTTTGCAGCACCTCTTTAACTAGGGGGACCTAAATTTGAGGCAGCGAAGATGGCTTGAGCTGTAATTATACTATGATGTTGATTTCTTATATCATGCAGGCAAAGCAAATGTGGTAGCCGATGCACTAAGTCGTAAGGCGATGGCAAGTAATTATTGGCAGCCCATGGAAAGGCAAGGGATAACTAGGGATCTACACCAATTATCTATCTTGGGGGGTTTACCTTATTGAATCTTCGGACAAAGGTGTTATTGTGCAAAATGATACAGAATCCTCATTAGTAGCCGAAGTTAAAGAGAAACAATACATAGATCCTATTTTTTTACAGCTTAAGGAAAATGTACAACAAGGTATGACAAAGGCATTTGAGCTTACAGAAGAGGGTATACTTTGATGCCAAAATAGATTATGTGTACCTAATGTATATGGGCTAAGAAAATGGAGTATGATGGAGGCACATCATTCAAGATATTCTATCCATCCTGGTTCAACTAAAATGTATCATGACTTAAAAGAGGTGTATTGGTAGGGCAACATGAAGAAGAACATTGAAAAATTTGTAGATGAATGTCCAAATTGTCAACAAGTCAAAGTGAAGCACCAAAAGCCAGGAGGTTATATGCAGCTTATAAAGCTCCCAACTTGGAAGTGGGATATGATCAACATAATCATCACTGGTCTACCTCACTCATCTTGAAAGTTTGATTCCATATGGGTAATAGTTGATAGACTCACCAAATGAGCACACTTTCTACCGATTAAGACTACGTACACAGCTGAAGAGTATGCAATATTATATATTAGAGAGATAGTTAAGCTGCATGGAGTCCTAATCTCTATTATAAATGGTAGAGGAGCTCAATTTACCATACATTTTTGGAGGTCATTGCAGAAGAGTTTAGGAAAGCAAGTGAGTTTAAGCATAGGTTTTCACCCTCAAACGGATGGCAAGGTGGAACGTACAATCCAAACACTAGAGGATATGTTGTGTACTTGTGTATTGGACTTCAAAGGTAGTTGGAATAATTATTTACCACTAATTGAGTTTGCATACAACAATAGTTATCACTTAATTATCAAAATAGCGCCTTATGAAGCTTTATATGGTAGAAAGTATAGATCACCAATTGGGTGGTTTGAAGTGGATAAAACTACCTTATTTGGGCCAGATCTTGTTCATCAAGCTATAGAAAAAGTTAAGGTGAAACAACAACAGTTAGAAACAGCTCAAAGCCGACATAAATCATATGTGGATACAAGAAGAAGGGGGTTAGAGTTTGCTATAGGAGATTGGGTGTTCTTAAAGGTGTCTCCAATGAAAGGGGTAATGAGGTTTGGTAGGAAGGGAAAACTAATTCCCCACTACATAGGGCCATATAAAATTATTCAAAGATTTGGCCAAGTGGCATATGAGTTAGACCTACCCCAAGAACTTTCAATGGTGCATCTGGTGTTTCATGTCTCAATGCTCCTCAAGTGCATAGGAGATCTATCTTATATTACTCCAACTAAAGATGTGCAAGTTACGAAAGAACTCACCTATGAAGAAGTGCCTACTGCTATACTAGATCGGCACGTTAATAATTTAAGAAATAAAGAAGTAGCTTCAGTAAAAGTGCTTTAAAGGAGCCCGCAAGTAGAAGAAATCACATGGGAAACTGAAGAAGCAATGAAGTCAAAGTACCCTCATTTATTTGAATCTAAAGACTTAGTCCAAGGATGCTTATTTGGGGCATAAACAAGAAAGTATAACTACATAAGTGTTATGTGGATATAAACGAGTTTAAACTTAGTCCTATATTCGTTTAGGCTAGCTAGTTAGGCTAGCATTCGAGGACAAATATTTCTAAGGGGGGGTAGGATATAACACCCTATATTCTACGTGTACTAGTTCTACTCATGTGGTATTTGATATGGACTTATGGGGTAGGTTATGGGCTCGGGTATCCTATGTGATAAGTGGTGGTAAGATAGGTTTGAAGGAATTCCCGCATATATTGAAACGTGGTATGATTAAGTTAGCATCGATGAGAGTATCTAAACTTAGGCCCTTAAGTAGGTATTTGAATCTAAAGGATGAAGTGACCAAGTGTACATAAGTTTTAAGTTTAACTATAAGCATTTTGATCTTAAAATGGAATAAAATATTGAGGTGCTTGCTTGACTTATTTAAGCTAGTAGGTGAATCACCTACTTTGACCTTTTGACCAACCTAAGAACTAAGTAGGTACATAACCTATTAAGTCTACCTTGACCATCTTATTGGGCCAAATACAATGCCACTTACTTAAGTTAGTTCTGGCCCAAATTAAAGAAGAGAAAATGAGGAGAATGGGCAGCCAAGGCCACATAGTTTTTAATCGCAAAAGGCCTAATATAATGGGAAAGTAGGTGCATCACCTACTTGATAAATTATGGCCAAAAAATGACCAAGAAATTTGGCGAAGAGAAGGTCTTTTTACAGGGATTAAAAACCTCCCTTATAGATCATTTTAATTAGCAAAAAAAAGTTAGCTTTCAAGATTTTCTCTCTTGTTCTCTTTTAGCTATGCAGCAGCCCTAAAATTCCACTATGGTTCTTTGGAAACCTTCCTTCCTAGTTTAAGGTAAGTGAGAAAATCATGAGCACATCTTAAGAATACTATAAGAATTATGTTCTCCATGATTAAACTATAAAATATCCCTTTTTAAGTTTGGCATTCCCTTTATCCTTGATTATTAAGAGATTTTTCTCTTCACTTTTGATTTGTGAGTAAAGGGATCAAGCTATTGAAGAGCTATACATTAAGGGAATAAACTACCACCGAAATTAAGGTATGGATACTGTCCATTTTTTCCCTTTTCCTATATACGTGTGTTGGTTGAGAATTGTGTATATATTATTGTTAAGAACTCAAGGGATAGTGAGTTCAATTTTTGGTTGCCATATGAAGGGCTATTTGGGGCTATTTTGGATCTATTTTATGTATGTATGTTGGGGGCTACTTGGTTGACGTTGGGGAAAAGGTGTGAATAATTTCCATTGAAAGGTAGAAGAAGGGTATAATGGTACACCACCGAATTGAATATCGCATAAGTTTATTGCCCACATCCCTTGATATACTATTTTGAGAGTACAATAAAGATGAAACTATTAAGGGGATCTTATAATAAGTTACATTGCGTGTGAATGTAATTGGAGAAGAACGAGGTTGAGAGAACACCCTTGGATTAGTTGATTCTGGGTTACTACCTAGTTACTGTTTTAGTAAGTTTAAATGGCGTGAATATGTTAATTAGCTACTAATACTAGTCTTATGCTAATGTAGATTAGTAATCTAAAAGGCAAGGCATTAAATAAAAGTGTGATCAGTTGTGCAACAAGGCATGTATGGTTCATCGATCCTATACTCTCTGACATGAATCTAACTTTTTTCTTACAAAGTAAGCTTTCTAAGCGTTCTTCCTTTCAAGTTATACATAACTGTAGCGTACAACCTCCAAGGTGGCTACCAACCTTATTCTAACTTGTTAGGTTGTTAAAGCACCTAAAGATGTATTTGTTACTAGATTTGTCTATTTTTCCTTCTAAATACTATTATGATATGGGTGCTTTCAGAAATAAGCCTTACGAGTTATTCTCTTAGTCAACATGACCCATGGTGTTAGTTAAGCTCCTATGTGTTATATTTCTATTATTGTTGTATTCTACCTCATTGCTACTATATCTAGTACATATTTGCATACCTTTTTCTATTGGTCCAAAGTTCCAAATCTAACACATGGCCACCAAAACAACAACTTTAAAGATGAAAAGAATGATCTGAAGTGATTATATATATATTTTTGGGTGGTATCCCAGGGGTGGAAGAAACACCTAGCATGGGTCGATCCCAACATTACAGGTGGTATCCCAGGGGCAAAAGGAAAGTCTAGCATGGGTCGATCCCGATTTGTGTACTTATGAGGAATGTATCCCAGGGGTTAAAATACCTTGCATGTGTCATCCTCTTTTACCGCTGATCAGCTGGTCATTTGTATTATGCCTTATAATCTTATAAAGTAAAGAAAAATAAAGAAAAGTAAAGGATGTAATGTATATGATCCCATCAGTACAAGCAAAGTTGGTATTCTATCCTTCTTTATAGTTATATTGATAGCTAATTTTGTTTTATAGTCACTTCTTGTCGTACATACTCAGTACATTCTTTTTATTGACACCCCTCATGGGGGACACTATGTTTCATGCTGCAGGTACAGGTACTCCAGCTAGTAGACCACCCCCGTAGGAGCACAGGACATCCAGCTACTGTTGGTGAGCTCAAAGTTGATTTGGAGCTTTCCGAGTCTGTTATATGTATTATTTTATTGTATAGTAGTTATGAGAAAGGAGGGGGTTTACCACGACCTTAACTAAGTTCATGTGTCTTTTAGAGGCTTGCAGACTAATGTAAAGTTAAGTGTGGTAGTATTGTGTTCTTTTAACATTGTGGCCCCAATGGCCAAGTCTTGTATACGTTGTTTTGGACTTACATGGTTTGTTTTATCAATGCATCATATCCATACTAGCAAAACCTTTGAATGCCTTAGTTAGATGCATAAAATGTACAGGGTTATGAGTTGGTTCTCCCAAAAATGGGTGCCTGTCCGCCCCAATGGAATTTGGGTCTTGACAAAAGTGGTATTAGAGCAAGTCATCCGTGGAAGTCATCTGCAAAGCCGTGTCTGTGTAGAGTCTTGCTTATGGGTGTGTTGTGCACCACAACTTTAAGTAGGAGGCTACGAGGCATTTAGGAGTTATTTTTTTTTCTTCATTCCTTAGATCGTGCGATAGAGCCAATAATGTAGGTTGACTTGTATTTAACCTTAAATAATTTTTTTCTCAATATAGTAATGATGTCGATTACAAGAAGGAGTAAGAGTAAGAAGAGTAAGCAAGTAGATATGGCTATCAGAGAAGGGACAAGCAAATCACCACCTAGATATGTTGATCAAAATAAGGCTCAAGATGAGTTTGCATCACGGACTTCTTCTACTGTTCTCTCTCCAGAAGAGTTAAGGAGGAGGGGAGCACCCCTAGAGTCACCTATTAATGCTACTGAGCAAGATTTGATGAATGCGGTGCAATTATTAACATGTATAGTTATCGAAGAAGGTCAAGGACAAGCTGGTCCAACTATGGGTTCTAATAGTATGGATAGGGAAGCCAGTCTACGAATACAGGATTTTCTTAAATTGGACCTTCCTCAATTCACTGGGTCAGATCCTAATGAAGATCCACAAGACTTTATTGATTAGATTCAAAGGGCTTTAGATATTATGCATGTATCTGGTAAAGAGACAGTAGAAGTTAATAGCATATCGATTAAAGGGGGTGGCTATATTATGGTATGAAGCTTGGAAAAAATCAAGGGGTATAGGTGCACCTTTAGCTGGTTGGGAAGAATTCAAAACAATATTTCTTGATCATTATTTTCCATTCAAGATTTGGGAGACCCATACAGATCAGTTTTTAAATCTTTGCTAAGGGAATATGAGCGTGAGGGAGTTCAGTCTTCAATTTAATTCTTTGGCCAGGTATGCTCCTAATGTAGTGGCTACTATGGAGGATAGAGTTCATTGATATGTGGATAGATTGGACCCATATTTGGTTAGAGATTGTACTATTGCTTCCTTGAATAAAGACATGTATATATCAAGAATACAAGCTTTTGCTAAAAAAATGAAGGATCAAAGGCAAAGAAGGACACAAGAGCTGGAAAGAGGGCACTCCAAGAGGGCTAGATCTATGGGACAATTTTCTCCATCTCAAAGTGAATTCAAGACTCGGTTTTTCTATAGACCCCCTAGACCATCACCTTCATACTCCATACCAGGTGCTCCTCCTCGATTCCAGGGGTTAAAGAGAAATCAATTTGGGCAAAGAAGTGAGAGTCAAGGTTCACAATTAGTGGGGTATCGAGAGCAAGGAGGTGCAAGGCAATCAAGACCTCCTAGATAGATTTGTAAGCATTGTGGAAGAAATCATCTAGGTGCATATCGGTTTGGGACAGATTCTTGTTATTGGTGTGGCACACCGGGACACATAATGAGAGATTGCCCAAAAAGGGGCATGGCTGATATGGCACAACCTACTAGATCTACATTGCATCATCATCCTCGGTTCCTTCTTTTGGTAGGGGTCAACAGATACCTACTGTTGTGTTAGGGGTATTAAGGGATCTAGTTCTAGTGGCGTTCAGAATCGTACATATGCTATAGTAGGTCGACAAAATTTAGAGGTTTCTCCTGACGTGGTTACATATACATTGTCCATCTTTTCATATGATGTTTATGCATTAATTGATCCAGTCTCTATAGATGGAAATTTCAAAAGAACACCAGAATTGCTAGCTAAGCCATTTAAAGTGTCTACACCAATTGGCAAATCTATTATAGCTAGAAGAGTTTACCGTAATTGTATAGTAACTGTTTGTAATCGTGATACATTGGCTGACCTTGTGGAGCTTGAAATAGTAGATTTTGATATTATAATGGTTATTGATTGGTTGTCTTCTTTTTATGCCATTATGGATTGCCGAGCAAAAATGGTGCATTTCCATTTTCCAAATAAGGCAGACCTTGAATGGAGGGGTAATATTGGGGCACCAAGGGGTAAGTTTATTTCTTATATTAAGGCAAGGAAGATGATGTCCAAAGGATACATATTCCATCTAGTAAGGGTGAAAGATATGGAGGCGGAGTCACCAACTCTTCAATCCATCTCAGTGGTAAATGAATTTCTTGATGTATTTCCTGAAGAGCTTCCGGGTTTACCTCCAGAAAGAGAAGTAGAGTTTGGTATTGATGTGATCCCAGGTACTCAACCGATTTCTATTCCCCCGTATAGAATGGACCCTATAGAATTACGTGAATTGAAGGAACAATTAAAATATTTATTGGAAAAGGGTTTCATAAGGCCTAGTATTTCTCCTTGGGGCGCACCCGTGTAATTTGTATGAAACAAAAATGGCACGTTAAGAATGTGTATTGATTATTGATAATTGAATAAGGTGACAATTAAGAACAAATATCCCCTTCCTATAATTGATGATTTGTTTGACCAGTTACAAGGTGCTAAGTGTTTCTCAAAGATCGACTTGAGGTCAGGTTATTACCAACTAAGAGCGAAGGAGAAAGATATACCTAAAACGGCTTTTCAAACGCGATATGGTCATTTTTAGTTTTTAGTTATATCATTTGGGATAATTAATGCACCAGCAGCTTTCATTAATTTGATGAATAGAGTGTTTAAGCCATTCTTGGATGTATTTGTTATCATATTTATAGATGATATTTTGGTGTATTCAAGATCGGAAGAAGACCATGCTAATCATTTGTGACAAGTGTTACAAATCCTTCGCGATCGTAAGTTGTATGCAAAGTTCTCCAAATGTGAGTTTCGGTTAAAATCGGTAGCATTCTTGGGTCATATTGTATCCGATGAAGAATAAGAGTTGATTCTCAAAAGATAGAGGCAGTGAAGAACTAGCCAAGACCCATGACGCCTACGAAGGTTCATAGTTTCCTAGGCTTGGCAGGTTATTATAGAAGGTTCGCTGAGGGGTTTTCTTCTATTTCTGCACCTTTCACAAAGTTATCACACAAGGAAACTAAGTTTCAATGGGATGAAAAGTATGAAAGAAGTTTTCAAGATTTAAAGAATAAGTTGACTTCTACACCCATATTGGTACTTTTGGATGGTACGGAAGGCTATGCGGTATATTGTGATACCTCAGTAGTTGGCTTAGGATGTGTTTTGATGCAACATGGAAAAGTAATAGCTTACGCCACAAGATAATTGCGGCCACATGAGAAGAATTATCCAACACATGATCTTGAGATAGCAGCAGTTATATTTTCTTTAAAAATATGGTGCCACTATTTGTATGGGGTACATGTTAATATATATACCGACCACAATACTTTGCAGTACCTTTTTAACCAGAGGGACCTAAATTTGAGGCAACGAAGATGGCTTGAGTTGTTAAAAGACTATGATGTTGATATCTTATATCATCCGAGCAAAGAAAATGTGGTAGCCGATGCACTAAGTCGTAAGGCGATGGCAAGTAATTATAGGCATCCCATGGAAAGGAAAGGGATAGCTAGTGATGTACACCAATTAGCTAGCTTGGGGGGTTTGCCTTATTGAATCTTCAAACAAAGGCGTTTGTGCAAAATGCAGCAGAATCCTCATTAGTAGCCAAAGTTAAAGAGAAACAATACATAGATCCTACTCTTTTACAGCTTAAGAAAAATGTACAACAAGGTATGACAAAGGCATTTGAGATTATAGAAGAGGGAATACTTTGATGCCAAAATAGATTATGTGTACCTAATGTAGATGGGCTAAGAAAATGGATTATGATGGAGGTACATCATTCAAGATATTCTATCCATCCTGGTTCAACTAAAATGTATCATGAGTTGAAAGAGGTGTATTGGTGGGGCGACATGAAGAAGAAAATTGCAGAATTTGTAGCTGAATGTCCAAATTGTCAACAAGTCAAAGTGGAGCACCAAAAGCCAGCAGGTTATATGCAGCTTATGGAGCACCCAACTTGGAAGTGGGATATGATCAACATGTATTTCATCACTAGTCTACCTCACTCATCTAGAAAGTTTGATTCCATATGGGTAGTAGAGTATAGACTCACCAAATCAGCATACTTTCTATCGGTTAAGACTACATACACAGCTGAAGAGTATGCAAAATTATATATTAGAGAGATAATTTGGCTGCATGGAGTCCCAATCTCCATTATATCTGATAAGGGAGCTTAATTTATCGCATATTTTTGAAGGTCATTCCAGAAGAGTTTGGGAAAGAAAGTGAGTTTAAGCATAACTTTTCACCCTCTAATGGATGGCCAAGCGGAACGTACAATCCAAACACTAGAGGATATGTTGCGTGCTTGTGTATTGGACTTCAAAGGTAGTTGGGATGATCATTTTCCACTAATTAAGTTTGGATACAACAATAGTTATCACTCAAGTATCAAAATGGCGCCTTATGAAGCTTTATATGGTAGAAAGTGTAGATCATCAATTGGGTGGTTTGAAGTCGGTAAAACTACTTTATTTGGGCAAGATCTTGTTCATCAAGCTATATAAAAATTTAAGGTGATACAACGATGTTTAGAAATAGCTCAAATCCGATATAAATCATATTGTGGATACTAGAAGAAGGGGGTTAGAGTTTGCTATAGGAGATTGGGTGTTCTTGAAGTTGTCTCTAATGAAAGGGGTACTAAGGTTTGGTAAAAAGGGAAAACTCAGTCCCCGCTACATAGGGCCATATAAAATTATTCAAAGATTTGGAAAAGTGGCATATGAGTTAGACCTACCCCAAGAACTTTGAATGGTGCATCCGGTTTTTCATGTCTTAATGCTCCTCAAGTTCATAGGAGATCCATCTCATATTACTCCTACTAAAGATGTGCAGGTTACAGAAGAACTCACCTATGAAGAAGTGCCTAGTGCTATACTAGATCTGCAAGTTAAGAAGTTAAGAAATAAAGAAGTAGCTTTAGTAAAAGTTCTTTGGAAGAGCCCTCAAGTAGAAGAAATCACATGGGAAACTGAAGAAACAATAAAGTCAAAGTACCCTCATTTATTTGAATCTAAAGACTTGGTCCAAAGATGTTGATTTGGGGAATAAACAAGTATGTATAACTACATAAGTGTTATGTGGATATAAACGAGTTTAAACTTAGTCTTATATTTGTTTAGGCTAGATAGTTACTCTAGCATTCGAGGAAGAATATTTCTAAGTGTGGTAGGATGTAACACCCTATATTCTGCATGTACTAGTTCTACTCATGTTGTATTTTATATGGACTTATGGGGTAGGTTATGGGCTCGGGTATCCTATGTAATAAGTGGTGGTAAGATAGGTTTGAAGAAATTCCCGCATATATTGAAACGTGGTATGATTAAGTTACCATCGATGAGAGTATCTAAACATGGGCTCTTAAGTAGGTATTTTAATCTAAAGGATGAAGTGACCAAGTGTACATAAGTTTTAAGTTTAACTATAAGCATTTTGATCTTAAAATTGAATAAAATATTGAGGTGCTTGCTTGACTTATTTAAGCTAGTAGGTGAATCACCTACTTTTACCTTTTGACCAACCTAAGAACTAAGTAGGTGCATCACCTATTAATGCTCCCTTGACCAGCTTATTGGGCCAAATACACTACCACCTACTTAAGTTAATTCTGGCCCAAATTAAAGAAGAGAAAAGGGGGAGAATGGGCATCCAAGGCCCAATAGTTTTTAATCCACAAAGGCCCAATATAATGGGCAAGTAGGTGTATCACCTACTTGATAAATTATGGACCAAAATGACCAATAAATTCTTCCAAGAGAAGCTCTTTTTAAAGGGATTAAAACCAGCCCTTATAGCTCATTTTAATTAGCCAAAAAAAAAAACAACTTTCAAGATTTTTTGTCTTAGCTATGTAGCAGCCCAAAAATTCCACTAGGGTTCTTTGGAAACCTTCCTTCCAAGTTAAAGTAAAGTGAGAAAATCATGAGCACATCTTAAGAATACTATAAGAATTATGTTCTCCATGATTAAACTATAAGATATCCCTTTTTAAGTTTGGCAGTCCCTTTATCCTTGATTATTAAGAGATTTTTCTCTTCACTTTTGGTTTGTGAGTAAAGGGATCAAGCTATTGAAGAGATATACATTAAGGGAATAAACTACCACCGAAATTAAGGTATAGATACTGTCCATTTTTACCCTTTTCCTATATACGTGTGTTGGTTGAGGATTGTGTATATATTGTTGTTAAGAACTCAAGGGATGGTGAGTTCAATTTTTGGTTGCCATATTTAGGGATATTTGGGGATGTTTTGGATATGTTTTATGTATGTATGTTGGGGGATGCTTGGTTGATGTTGGGGGAAAAGTGTGAATAATTTCCATTGAAAGGTAGAAGAAGGGTATAATGGTACATCACCGAATTGAATGTCGCATAAGTTTACTGCCCACATCACTTGATATACTATTTTGAGAGTACAATAAAGACAAAACTATTAAGGGGATCTTATAAGAAGTTACATTGCGTGTGAATGTAAATGGAGAAGAACGAGGTTGAGAGAACACCCTTGGATTAGTTGATTGTGGGTTACTACCCGGTTACTGTTTTAGTAAGTCTAAATGGCATGAATATGTTAATTAGCTACTAATACTAGTCTTATGCTATTTAGATTAGTAATCTAAAAGGGAAGACGTTAAATAAAAGTGTGATCAGTTGTGAAGCAAGGCATGTATGGTTCATTGATCCTATACTCTTTGGCATGAATCTAACTCCTTTGTTACAAAGTAAGCTTCCTAAGAGTTCTTCCTTTCAAGTTATACATAACTGCATCGTACAACCTCCAAGGTGGCTAACAACCTTATTCTAACTTGTTAGGTTGTTAAAGCACCTAAAGATCTGTTTGTTACTAGATCTGTCCATTTTCCCTTCTAAATACTAGTATGATATGGGTGCTTTCAGAAATAAGCCTTAAGAGTTGTTCTCTTAGTTAACATGACCCATGGTGTTAGTTAAGATCCTCTGTGTTATATTTCTATTATTGTTGTATTCTATCTCATTGCTACTACATCTAGTGCATATTTGCATACCTTTTTCTATTGGTCCAAAGTTCCAAATCTAATACATGGCCACCAAAACAACAACTTTAAAGATGAAAAGAATGATCTGAAGTGATTCTATATATATTTTTGGGTGGTATCCCGGGGGTGGAAAAAACACCTAGCATGGTTCGATCCCATCATTACGGGTGGTATCCCAAGGGCGAAATGAAATTCTAACATAGGTTGATCCCGATTTGTGTACTTATGAGGAACGTATCCCAGGGGTTAAAATGCCTAGCATGAGTCATCCTCTTTTACCACTAATCAGCTGGTAATTTGTATTATACCTTATAATCTTATAAAGTAAAGAAGAATAAAGAAAAGTAAAGGATGTAATGTACATGATCCCATAAGTACAAGAAAAGTTGGTATTCTATCCTTATCTATATAGTTATATATTGATAACTAATTTTGTTTTACAGTCACTTCATGTCGTACATACTCAGTACACTCTTTGTATTGACACCCCTCATTGGGGACACTATGTTTCATGCCATAAGTACAGGTACTCCATCTAGTAGACCACCCACGTAGGAGCACAAGATATCCAGCTGCTATTGGTGAGCTCCAAGTTGATTTGGAGCTTTCCGAGTCTGTTATACGTATTTTTGTATTGTATAGTCGTTATGAGCAAGGCGGGGGTTCGCCCCGACCTTAACTAAGTCCATGTGTCTTTTAGTGGCTTGCAGACTAATGTGAAGTTAAATGGGGTAGTATTGTGTTCTTTTAACATTGTGGCTCCAATGGCCAAGTCTTGTATATGTAGGTTTGGACTTACTTACATGGTTTGTTTTATCCATGCATCATATCCATACTAGCAGAACCTTTGAATGCCATAGTTACATGCATGAAAAGTATAGGGTTACGAGTTGGTTCTCCCAAAACAGGTGCCTGTCAGCCCCAACGGAATTTTGGGCTTGATAAGAATATCCAAAATTGTATATGCCTATATGGGGACTTAAACCTCCTGGCATGATACGGGTGTAGGAAGCTTTCCAACAAGTTCACAACCATTCATACGTAGCCAAGCTCGGGAGTTACAAAAACTCCAAGCCTTGTTCATGCAAATGGCCGTTTGTGAGTTGGTGATTGATCCACCTAATGGTATAAATGTTTTTAAGTGTGAAGAGAGGCCTTGAAGTGTAATAAACATACACTCCAAGGCCACCCCATGGAAAGGGCAATCTGGTCATTTTCTCCTTCATTTATGGTGTAATATAAATAGACAATATTAGGTTTATTTGGCAGCTAGTTCTTTCATAATATTTTGAGACAAACACTTGTAATATTGAGGAACTTCTCACTCTTCCATTGGAGAAGCCCCAAATCTAAAAACTCACAAGTAGAGTGATACTTGTGTTGTATCTTGGCTAGAAGCAAGGATCTTGAAGTCATAGAGTTCCTCTTGGTCCAAGTAAGAACTTGGTGTTAATATTCTTTAGTCTTAGTGTCCTCTCTTGTTGTTAGGGTTCTTAGACTCTTGAATATTACATGTCAAGTTAAGATTGTGTTTTGTAATCTTGAAGTCTAGTGAAGCCGTGTGGGGCTCTTTCGATTCACTAGCACCTTGTTGACTTGCTGGTTCTTGTTGAAAACTTCATCATCTTGTTCTAAAAATGTGATTCTTAAAGCCTAGTGAAGCCGTGTGTGGCCTATTTCGATTCACTAGCACTTGTTGTTCAATTTGTTGTGTTTGGTGTTAGTTTGTTCATCTTGTTGTTCTTTCTGGATTCTTGCATTGTGGACTTGATATTGTATCATTTGGTATCAAAGAAAGGCTGGTTGTGTTCCTACACTACCAATCTTGGGCTCTCTTGGACGAAAATTCAAAAAAAAAAAAAATTGTTGAAATCTGAAAATTCCAGAAAAAAAAAAGAGAAATCTGTCCATCTTGTTGTCTTGGCCAAGATTGGTGTTTGTGTGTTTAGATCTAGGTGTTATTTTACCTTTTTAGTGTGTTTGTAGTGTTGGTTTCTTTCTCACCAACACTAAAAGTGTCTAGATCTAAAGTTGAGCTTATAATATTGACCATTGTTGTGGCAACTTGAAGTGGGCCGTAGGTTGTACCTTGTTGATGACAATTGGTGGTTTTGTGTTGTGTTCTTGAAGAAGTTGATATTGTGTTCTTGAAGGTTGTTGTGGTGTTCATCTTATTCTTCATCTATTCTTACAACTTAAGACAACAAAGGTATAAAATAGGTCCAAAAGGTTGTAAGATAAAAGATATAAAGTTGTTGGTGAGAAGACTTGCACACATCACTTCCTAGACTTGACAACCACTTTTCCTTAAATCAAGGGGCCTTTTTTTGTGGGATTAGTATAGTCAAATCTCACTTTTTTGAGTTTAAAAAGTTAAAAAGAGTACAAGACTTTTACTTTCCCTCCAAAACCAATTGTCATCCATTACAAGTTGTGTGAATATTGAAATTTCAGATTTGTGACAAAAAAATTATTGTTTGGGACCAAGACCAATTACATGCTACCACGTCACCATTGCTACTTCCACGTCACTAATAAGCTCAAATTTGGATATTTTCTAGTTTCTAATTGTTGATTCTTGGTTTCCTTACTTGGTTCTAGAACTAATTAACAAACTAGTACATTCCTACTAGGTTGTCAATTAGTCCTTTGAATCCGTTTGTTCGTGTCAACGATTACTTGGGTGCTTTTATCTTTTGAATACATTGCTAATTCTTGGTTATAGTCCAACGAGAATTCTTTGAGTCTTCAAAAATGAATCCACTCCGGATAAGAGCTTACTCATACCTTAAGGATTCACGAGTTAATAGCCAATCTACAACACTTGTGGAACTAAAGTGTGAGGTGATCCAAAGAGTGTAAGTGAGGACAGGATTTTTTTTTCACTAACTTGTTTTCTGATTTTGTAGGTAATACCTTTACAATGGAGGGTACTACGTCCCAAAATATGGATAATAATGCTCTTGACTCTATGAAGGCCACTCTTGAGGCCGTTACCCGAACACTTGAAAGGTTGAATACGGAAGTTGGAGCTGTGAGAGGGGATTTGACAACAATAAAGGGAGATGTGTCGGCTATTAGTGGGAGATTAGAACAAGTGGAGAGTCAAAGGAACTCTCACCCTTCTACTCCTCTACATGTTTCTTCAAGTGGGCATGATAGAACTTTATCCGCAGCCATCACTCCCGAAACAGTGCACCAAATGCTAAATCCACCCCAAGCTCCACTAAATGCCGCAAGCCAAACCACTACTTTCCCTCCAAACCATGACCCCACTAGACCAATACATTTCCAAACTCCTCAAGTTCCACAAGAGGTACTTGGACGTCAAGTACCTTTGCTAAATCCGAACCCTCCCTTCCAAGCTCCATTAAACCAAAGACCACCACCTCCACAAAATCCAATTCCTCCAAATCAAGTTCAAAATGTCCAAAACCGTCCATCCCACTTTGAGAAATATGGTAGAGAGAGATATGAAGGATATGGAGCCTTTGAGGATGCTTACATGAGGGAGGAGGAGATAACAGGGGGTCATGGAGATCAAAGGAGATATCGAGGGTATGGAGAAAGGGGAAACCGACACCAAGAGAGAGATGTAGACATCAACACCATCAAGTTGAGCCTACCAATCTTTAAAGGTGAAAGTAACCCCGAGGTCTGCTTATCTTGGGAATCGACTTGTGATAAAGTTTTTCAGGTTAATGAATTGTCGGAAGAAAAGAAAAGTTGTTATTCCATAGCTCATTTTGAGGGTTATGCTAACACTTGGTGGGAGTACGTCAAGCGGTTTGGTAATGAATTAGTTGATGGACAGCCACCACCTTGGTTTTAGTTGAGGTACTTGATGAGACAACGGTACCTTCCTGAGAGTTATCGCCATGAGTTGCTTGCTAGATTGTACAACTTGCGTCAAGGTAACAAAAGTGTGATGGAGTATTATGATGAGTTTCAACAACTCATGTTGAAGCTTGATCATCGTGGGGAACAAATCAGTCATGACATCATCCGTTTCAAGTATGGGTTGAACAAAGAGATATCCACTCATTTAAAACTTCACAAGTTTGATACCGTTAAAGGTATTTTTCAAGCGGCTCTTGAGATTAAAAGGGAACTTAAAAAGAGGTCGTCATTCAAGAAAAGGGGACAATCCACCTCGGGTTGGCCTAGAAGCAAGGAGATGGCTCAATACTCTTTGGGTTGGCCCAAAAACAAGAACCAAACAGCCACTACAAGGTTGCCCGAGCCTAAAACAGTCTACAAAATTCCACCAAAGCAAGAAGTTCATAAGTATCCTAACGCAAAGGGATTCCAATGTTTCAAGTGCCAAGGTTGGGGACATAAAGCCAATGAATGTCCAAACCGATGCAATGTGATTCTATGGGAAGGGAGATTGTATTACCTTGGTGAAGAGGTGGGTCTTAAAAAAGGAAAGAATGAGGCTGAGCCTCAAGATGGAGAGGAACCCTAGAATGGACCACATGATGATGATGATAATGTTGGTGAAGATGTTTATCCGCAAGAAGGGGAGTGTGTGGTTCCAAACTTTGTTGTTAGGCGCGTCATTATTAGTAAGGAAATAGATAACCCAAGTCAAAGGGAAAATATATTCCATTCTAAATGTCTTGTAAAGGGGAGTGTGTGCACTTTGGTGATCGATAGTGGTAGTTGTGCAAATGTTGTTAGTGTTGCTATGGTAAACTTTTTGAAGTTGCCAACTACACCGCACACTAGTCCCTTACAAGTTCCAATGGTTGAATGAATGTGGTGAATTAAAGGTCACAAGGCAATGTGTGATACGGTTTATGGTGGGAAACTACCACGATGAAGTGCTTTGTGACATGATACCAATGCAAGTGTGTCACTTGTTGTTAGGTAGACCTTGGAAATATAATAGGTCTACCAAACACGATGGGAGGTACAATCGATATACACTTGAAAAGGATGGCCGAAAGGTAACACTTCATCCTCTTTTGCCTTCCCAAGTATATGAGTGGCATCAAAAGATGAGAGAATTGAAGGAAAAGGGAAAAAAATCTGAAAAGGAAGAAAAAAAAGGGGAACCCGTAGGTGGGGTAGTTGGGGTATCCGAGGTTGCCTCAACATCAAAGGGGAAGGAAACCATGGTGATATTGGTTACAAAGAAGGAACTCTTCGTGGATCATGATGAAAACACACCTATGTTACTTTTGGCTCATTGTTTTACCACTAACCTCACTAATTCTTCCATTTCTCCTTTGATTTCTTGTGTGTTGCAGGATTATGAAGATGTATTTCCCGAAGAACTTCCGCAAGGATTTCCCCCACTTCGGGGAATTGAGCACCAAATTATTTTGTGCCAGGCTCACAATTGCCAAATAAGCTGTCTTATAGAAGCAACCCTACGGACACCAAAGAATTGTAACGTCAAGTAGAGTAACTCCTCATCAAAGGGTATATCAAGGAGAGCATGAGTCCATGCATAGTTCCGGTGCTACTAGTGCCTAAGAAAAATAGAATGTGGTGTATGTGTATGGAATCCTGAGCCATCAATAAGATTACGGTAAAATATCATCACCCTATCCCTAGGTTAGATGATATGCTTGATGAATTGAATGGTTCGTGTTTATTTTCCAAGATTGATTTAAGGAGTGGCTACCACCAAATAAGAATGCAACTCAGTGATGAATGGAAAACCGCCTTCAAGACCAAGTTTGGTCTCTATGAATGGATGGTTATGCTATTCGGACTAACAAATGCTCCAAGTACTTTTATGAGGCTAATGAATCATGTGATAAAGCCATTTATTGGAAAGTTTGTTGTTGTCTATTTTGATGATGTCTTGGTTTATAGCAAGTTTTTAGATGAGCATGTGATGTATTTACAGTGTGTGTTTGATGTCCTTAGAAAGGAAAAACTGTACGCAAATCTGAAAAAATGCTCCTTTAGTGTTAATGAAGTTGTTTTCTTGGGTTTTATTATTAGTTCAAGAGGGGTCGAAGTGGATGAATCCAAGATAAACGCTATCAAAAATTGGCCAATCCCACAAACCATTGGAGAAGTAAGAAGCTTCCATGGGTTGGCTTGTTTTTATAGAAGGTTTGTGAAAGGATTTAGCACCATAGCCGCCCCCTTGACCGTGGTCATTCGGAAAGATCAACCCTTCAAGTGGGGTGACGAGCAAGCTAAGGCTTTTGAAGCTTTGAAAGCTATGCTCATATCCGCGCCTTTGTTACAATTGCCCAACTTTGATAAGACATTCGAAGTCGAGTGCAATGCAAGTAAAGTAGGTATAGGGGCTGTTTTGATGTAAGATTTAAAACCCATTTCTTACTTTAGCGAAAACATCAAAGGAGAAACTCTAAACTACTCCACGTATGATTTAGAGTTGTATGCCTTGATTAGAGCCTTGGCCACTTGGCAACACTACTTATGGCCTAAGGAGTTCGTGATCCGAATGGACCATGAATCCTTAAATGGCATGCCAAATGGATTGAGTTTCTTGAGACCTTTCCTTATGTTATCCAATACAAAAAGGTTAAGGACAATGTAGTAACCTATTCTTTGTCTAGAAAATATGTTCTTGTGTCCACTTTGTCTTCAAAATTGATGGGTTTCGAGAGCTTAAGAGGATTGTATCCTGAGGACCCTCACTTTGCTCTTATCTTTAGGGAATGCAAAGAATTGGGTAGGGACAAGTGGGATTCGGCTAGAGGTTCAAATCCCTATGCCAAGTTTGATGGTTACTTATTTAAAGGTAGATGATTGTGTGTACCCTCTAGCTCTTGGAGAGAGTTGTTTGTGAGGGAAACATATGATGGCGGTCTAACAGGTCATTTTGGGGTCGAAAAGATCCTTGGAATGCAAAGGAGCCAAATCTCGGCTCCTACATCATGGGTTGTACACCCCGCTATCCACGCCTCTACGTCCTTGGCTTGATATATCTATGGATTTTGTGTTGGGGATTCCAAGGACTAGACGAGGCCGGGATAGTATCTTTGTTGTAGTCGACCGATTTTCTAAGATGACGCACTTTATTCCTTGCTCTAAATGTGATGACGCACCTAGCGTGGCCTCTTTATTTGTTGATAATGTTGTCAAATTATATGGCGTTCCAAGGACTATTGTGAGTGATAGGAACTCTAAGTTCCTAAGTCACTTTTAGAAGTCCATGTGGGGTAGGCTTGGTACCAAGTTATTGTTCTCTACGTCTTGCCACCCACAAACCGATGGCCAAATGAAAGTAGTAAATAGGACTTTGGGTGTTATGCTACGTTCCATGGTTAAGGAAAAAATGACTTCTTGGGAGGAGAACTTACCATTGATTGAGTTTGCCTATAACTGTGCCATACACTCAAGTACGGGAATGACTCCCTTTGACGTATACGGCCTCAACCCCCTTACCCCTTTGGATTTAACGCCTTTGCCAAGTGATCTCATGATTATCTTAGATGGAAGAAAGTGGGAATATTCTATGAAGAAGTTACATGAGAAGTTACAACTTTGACTTGAGAAGAAAAACCAAGAAATTGTAAGGAGGGCCAAGAAGGGGAGAAAGAAACTCATTCTTAAATCAGGAGATTGGGTGTGGGTGCATCTTTGAAAGGATTGGTTTCCATCTCAAAGAAAGTTCAAATTGATGTCGAGAGGTGATGGTCCATTCCAAGTACTTGATAAAATCAATGACAACGCCTACAAGATTGACCTTCCATCGGAATATCAAGTGCACAACACTTTCAACGTTGTGATCTTTCTCTTGGGGATACGGTTAAAGATGAACAAATGCCGAATTTGAGGTCAAATTTCTCTCAAGATGTAGAGGATGATACGGGTGTAGCAATCTGTCCAACAAGTTCACGACCATTCACACGTAGCCAAGCTCGGGAGTTACAAAAACTCCAAGCATTCTTAAAGGAAATGGTCGTTTGTGAGTTGGTGATTGATCCACCTAATGGTCTAAATTTTTTTAAGTGTGAAGAGGGCCTTTGAAGTGTAATAAACTTACACTCCAAGTCCAACCCATGGAAAGGGCAATCTGGTCATTTTCTCCTTCATTTATAGTGTAATATAAATAGACAATATTAGGGTTATTTGGAAGCTAGTTCTTTCATAATATTTTGATACATAATCACTTGTAATATTGAGGAACTTCTCACTCTTCCATTGGAGAATCCCCAAATCTGAAAACTCACAAGTAGAGTGATACTTGTGTTGTATCTTGGCTAGAAACAAGGATCTTGAGGTCATAGAGTTCCTCTTGGTCCAAGTAAGAACTTAGTGTTAATATTCTTTAGTCTTAGGGTCCTCTCTTGTTGTTAGGGTTCTTAGACTCTTGAATATTACATGTCAAGTTACTATCTTCTTGTAATCTTGTTAAGATTGTGTTTTGTAATCTTGAAGTCTACTGAAGCCGTGTGGGGCTCTTTCGATTCACTAGCACCTTGTTGACTTGCTGGTTCTTATTGAAAACTTCATCATCTTGTTCTAAAAACGTGATTCTTAAAACCTAGTGAAGCCGTGTGTGGCCTATTTCGATTTACTAGCACTTGTTGTTCAACTTGTTGTTTTTGGTGTTAGTTTGTTCATCTTGTTGTTCTTGCTGGATTCTTGCATTGTGGACTTGCTATTGTATCATGGAATAATCAAGTCATATCTCACCAGAAACATTGCACCAAATAATGAATCCACCTCTAGCCCCACTAAATGCCACAAATCATACCACTACTTTCCCTCCAAACCAAGAAGTGAATAGACCACGCCATTCCCAAACTCCTCCAATTCGACAAGAAGGATGTAGCCATCCATTACCTCCACAAAATCTGAATGTACCTTACCAAACTCCACCAAATCAAAGACCACCACCTCCACAACTCCCAATGCCTCCAAATCAGATTCCAAATCACCAAAACCGACCAGCTCACTTTGAGGAACATGGTAGAGAGGAGTATGATGGATATGGAGCCTTTGATGATGCTTACATGAGAGAGGAGGAGCTAAGAAGGGGCCGTGTTGATCCAAGGAGGTACCGAGGGTATGGAGAAAGGGGAAATCGACACCAAGAAAGAGACGTAGGCATAAATACCATCAAATTGAGCTTACCTATCTTTAAAGGTGAAAGTGACCCCGAGGCCTACTTAGCATGGGAATCAGCTTGTAACAATGTTTTTCAAGTTAATGATATCTCGGAAGAAAAGAAAAGTTGTTATGCCATAACTCATTTTGAGGGTTATGCCAACACTTGGTGGGAGTACGTCAAGCGTTTTGGTGATGAATTAGTTGATGGGAAGCCACCACCTTGGTTTCGGTTAAGGTACTTGATGAGGCAATGGTACCTTCCCGAGAGTTATCGCCATGAATTACTTGCTAGATTATACAACTTACGTCAAGGCAATAAAAGTGTGATGGCATATTATGATGAGTTTCAACAACTCATGTTGAAGCTTGATCATCGTGGGGAACAAATCAGTCATGACATCATCCGGTTCAAGTGTGGGTTGAACAAAGAGATCTCTACTCATTTGATGCTTCACAAATTTGATACCGTTGAACGTATTTTCCAAGCGGCTCTTGAGATTGAAAGGGAGCTTAAAGAGAGGTCGTCGCTCAAGGCAAGGGGACAATCCATCTCGGGTTGGCCTAGAAGCAAGGACGTGGTTCAATCCTCTTCTGGTTGGCCCAAAAACAAGGACCAACCCGCGACTACAAGGCTGTCCGATCCCAAAACAGTCCACAAAATTCCTCTAAAACAAGAAGTTCACAAGTATCAAAACCCAAAAGGATTCCAATGTTTCAAGTGCCAAGGTTGGGGACATAAATCCAATGAATGTCCAAATCGATGCAACGTGATACTACGGGAAGGGAAATTGTATTACCTTGGTGAGGAGGTGGGTCTTGAAAAAGAGGAGGATGAGGCCGAGCCTCAAGATGGAGAGGAAACTGGAAATAGGCCACTTGATGATGATGATGATGATGATGGTGAATTTATTTACCCACAAGAAGGGGAGTGTGTTATTCCAAACTTTGTAGTTAGACGCGCTATGATTAGTAAGGCAATAGACGACCCTAGCCAAAGGGAAAATCTATTCCATACTAAATGCCTTGTAAAGGGGAATGTGTGCACTTTGGTGATTGATAGTGGTAGTTGTGCGAATGTCGTTAGTGTCGCTATGGTGAACTTTCTGAAATTACCAACTACACTTCATACTAGCCCTTACAAGTTGCAATGGTTGAACGAATGCGGTGAATTGAAGGTCATGAGGCAATGTGTGATACGGTTTAAGGTAGGGAACTACCAAGACGAAGTGCTTTGTGATGTGATACCAATGCAAGCATGTCATTTGTTGTTAGGTAGACCTTGGCAATATGATAGGTCTACCAAACATGATGGGAGGACCAACCGATATTCACTTGAGAAGGATGGTCGAAAGGTCACTCTTTATCCTCTTTTGCCATCACAAGTGAATGAATTACATCAAAAGATGAGGGAGTTGAAGGAGAAGGGAAAGAAACCCGAAAGTGGTGAAAAGGAGGGGAAAACCGTGGGTGGGGCAGTAGGGATTTCCGAGACTGCCTCAACATCAAATGGGCAAGAAAACATGGTGATGTTGGCTAGAAAGAAGGAACTCTTCTTGGATTATGATGTGGACGTGCCGATGCTTCTTTTGGCTCATTGTTTTAATACTAACCCCACTAATTCTTCTATTTCTCCTTTGATTTCTTGTGTGTTGCAGGATTATGAAGATGTATTTCCCAAAGAACTCCCGTAAGGATTGCCCCCGCTTCGGGGAATTGAGCATCAAATTGACTTTGTGCCGGGCTCACAATTGCCAAATAAGCCGGCTTACAGAAGCAACCCTACGGACACCAAAGAATTGCAGCGTCAAGTTGAGGAACTCCTCAACAAAGGGTATATCAAGGAGAGCATGAGTCCGTGCGCGGTTCCTGTGCTACTGGTGCCTAAGAAAGACAGAACATGGCGTATGTGTGTGGACTGTCGAGCCATCAATAAGATTACGGTAAAATATCGTCACCCTATCCCTAGGTTAGATGATATGCTTGATGAATTGAATGGTTCGTGTTTATTTTCCAAGATTGATTTAAGGAGTGGCTATCACCAAATAAGAATGCAACCCGGTGATGAATGGAAAACCGCCTTCAAGACTAAATTTGGTCTCTATGAATGGATGGTTATGCCATTCGGCCTAACAAATGCTCCAAGTACTTTCATGAGGCTAATGAATCATGTGATGAAGCCATTTATTGGAAAGTTTGTTGTTGTTTACTTTGATGATGTCTTGGTCTATAGTAAGTCAATTGATGAGCATGTGATGCATTTACAATGTGTGTTTGATGTCCTTAGAAAGGAAAGGTTGTATGCAAATCTGGAGAAGTGCTCTTTTGGTGTTAATGAAGTTGTTTTCTTGGGTTTTGTTGTTAGTTCAAGAGGGGTTGAAGTGGATGAATCCAAGATAGATGCTATCAAAAATTGGCCAACCCCACAAACCATTAGTGAAGTAAGAAGCTTCCACGGGTTAGCTAGTTTTTATAGAAGGTTTTTCAAAGGATTCAGCACCATAGCCGCTCCTTTAACCGCGGTCATTCGAAAAGACCAACCCTTCAAGTGGGGTGAAGAGCAAGCTAAGGCTTTTGAAACCTTGAAAGCTATGCTCGTTTCCGCGCCTTTATTACAATTGCCCAACTTTGATAAGATATTCGAAGTTGAGTGCGATGCTAGTAAAGTGGGCATAGGGGCTGTTTTGATGCAAGATTTAAAACCCATTGCTTATTTTAGTGAAAAGCTCAAAGGAGCAACTCTAAACTACTCCACGTATGATCTAGAGTTGTATGCCTTGATTCGAGCTTTGGCCACTTGGCAGCACTATTTGTGGCCCAAGGAGTTCGTGATCCGAACGGACCATGAATCCTTGAAGCATCTTCGGGCACAAGACAAGCTTAACAAGCGGCATGCAAAATGGATTGAGTTTCTTGAAACCTTCCCTTATGTTATTCAATACAAAAAGGGTAAGGACAACGTAGTAGCCGATGCTTTGTCTAGAAAACATGTTCTTGTGTCAACATTATCTTCTAAATTAATTGGTTTTGAGAGTTTGAAAGAATTGTATCCCGAGGACCCTCACTTTGCTCCTATCTTTAGGGAATGCAAAGAAATGGGTAGGGACAAGTGGGATTCGTCTAGGGGTTCAAATCCTTATGCCAAGTTTGATGGATACTTATTTAAAGGTAGACGATTGTGTGTACCCTCCAGTTCTTGGAGAGAGTTATTTGTGAGGGAAGCACACAATGGCGGTCTAATGGGTCACTTTGGGATCGAAAAGACCCTTGGAATATTGGAGGAGCAATTCTATTGGCCAAAAATGCACAAAGATGTGGCCAAGATTTGTGGCCAATGCATAGATTGCAAAGGAGCCAAATCGCGGCTCCTACCTCATGGGTTGTACACCCCGCTGCCCACTCCTTTACGCCCTTGGCTTGACATATCTATGGATTTCGTGTTAGGGTTGCCTAGGACTAGACGAGGTCGGGACAGTATCTTTGTTGTGGTTGATCGGTTTTCTAAGATGGCACACTTTATTCCTTGCTTTAAATGTGATGATGCACCTAGTGTGGCCTCTTTGTTTGTTGATAATGTTGTCAAGTTGCATGGTGTTCCGAGGACCATTGTGAGTGATAGGGACTCTAAGTTCCTAAGTCACTTTTGGAAATCCATGTGGGGTAGGCTTGGAACCAAGTTGTTATTCTCTACATCTTGCCACCCACAAACTGATGGTCAAACGGAAGTAGTAAATAGGACTTTGGGTGCTATGCTACGTTCCATGGTAAAAGGAAAATTGACTTCTTGGGAGGAACACTTACCATTGATTGAGTTTGCATATAACCGTGTCATACACTCAAGTACGAGAATGACTCCCTTTGAGTGCATATATGGCCTCAACCCCCTTACCCCTTTGGATTTAACTCCTTTGCCTAGTGATGTTATGATTAGCTTAGATGGAAGCAAGCGGGCTGATTCGATGAAAAAGTTACATGAGAAGGTGCGGCTTCGACTTGAGAAGAAAAATCAAGACATTGCAAGAAGAGTCAACAAGGGGAGAAAGAAACTCATTCTTGAACCGGGAGATTGGGTGTGGGTTCACTAACTTTGTAGTAACTTAGTGAAGCCGTGTGGGGCTGATTTTCGATTCACTATAGTTACTACCATTTGTTGTTCTTGTTGTTAACATTGTACTCTTGTAATCTATCATCTTGTGTTGTTGAACCATTGTTTAATGTTATTGCTATCTTCTTGTTCTCCTTGTGTAGCTACTGTTTTGGGTGTTGGTATTTCTTCAAAATTTCGTGATTGTTGTTGTCTTCACATATTGGAGTTGTTATCTTCAAGATCTCGAAATTATAGTGTGTTTGGACTGATTTTGTGGCAGATTTGATACGCTCCAAGTTAGTAGTGTATCATTTTGGGGAAGGATTAGCTCGATTTGTGCCATACGTCTCTTGATTGTAGAACCCAAAGGGTTAGTTTTTGATTCTCGAATAAACCAAAGATTGTGTGGGAAAATAGTTATTTATAACATATGGTGAGGTACATTTCTTATCTAATAGCCCAAAAATCTATTTCCAAGGGTGTTTATGAAATTCAAGAGGCGGGGAGAATTAAATTTTTCTTTTATGAGTCGACTACTGACTTCTCACAATCGACTTGTCGGCAGATTAGTGCATTTCACAAACAAATTAGATTTAAATAATTAAGCACATAAAAACTAGAATGTAAAGTAATAACACAGATTTATCCTAGTTCGAAACACCAATGTGGTGCCTATTTCCAGTTCCCTTGGGTTTCAAAGTTTCCTTAAATCATTGAATGTGGGGCTCAAGTACAATGATAGGAAATAATTTTTGATGACTTATTTTTCTCTTCATATCTTGTGTCACAGCTTCAGTTGATGTTACAAAGTTGACTCAATCGTACTCTATATATAACAATAGTAAACTAAAAGTTACAAAGCCTTGTGAGACTAAGAAAGAGTCACTTTGATTTTTCTCCTTGAAGTTGCGTAACCTATGTCCATTTCCAGTCTTCCACTTTTATAGTCTTTGATTGTTGCTCTTCATAAGGAAACCCTAGATATTTATTCTCAATCAAGGATTTGAATTGATTCCTCTTTTTAGGGAGTTTGCACCTTATGGTATGTCCATATCAGATATGTCCATACATTTTTCTTTCTCACATCTATACATGTCAATATAAGATATGTCCATAAAAGGAGTGAGATCTTCCTTGTCCTTGATCTTCCCGCGAGGTGCGTCTAATTGCCTTATCTATTGGGATTTTCAGTTGATATGATTTTTGCTGCCTTATCAAGCGATATCCTACTTTTGATATGGCTCCATATTTAGCACGATATTCCTATGGAGAATATTCCTTGCCTTGTATGAGATATCCTCCCATGATTTGAGATTTTCAATGTCCATTAATTGAGATATCTTTCCATCATTAGGGATTTTTAATATCTTTTATGTTGCTCCATATTTAGCACGATATTCTTATAGAGAATATTCCTTGCCTTTTGTGAGCTATCCTCCCATGATTTGAGTTCTTCAATGTCCTTTATGTGAGATCTCTTTCCATTATTAGGGATCTTCAATATCCTGCAAAGTTCACTTATTAGTTTTTCATTATTAAAACATAAAACATAAATATAGGAGTCTAACAATCTCCCATTTTTTTATAATGACAAACAAACATAAACATCAGTTGACTCCCTGGCTGTCACTGTAGTTGGCTTTCTCTCCCTAACTTGTAATATACTTCTGTTGTTCTAAGTTTCTTGAGTATCAGCCAATTCTTATTTATTGATATTCTATTTGCTCCTCCTAACTTGTAGAAACTTCTAATGTTCCTATATTTCTCCCCCTTTTGGCATAATAAAAAAGAACTATAAAGTAGGAAAAAGGGCAGTAGACAGATAGTAGAGATTAAATGTATCAACTAACAAGTACTAGGTAAAACAAACAGTGCGGAAGATAGTGTGTTAAAAATTATTTTACAACATCGCAAAAACAAGGGACATGACCTCCTTTTGAAAACTAAATTTTCGTTAAAAACTTATGAGAAAATTAGAACAAGTAAAAGAGATTTCTGTTCAAAAATATGACTCATAATTCATTAATGCTGAGAATACCAAGTCTTTTTCTAAGTTAACAAAATCTTTTTTCTAATAGGGGTTTTTAAATCACCATTTTCTACATGATTTAAAAAAAAGCTTAATATCATTGTGTTTGGCCCTAGAATGATTCACAGGATATTTAGATAGGCTAATAGCGTTCGTATTGTCACACAATATGGGAACAAATTCAAAGAACAGATTAAAATCAAGCAGTTGATGCATAATCCATAAAATTTAAGTACCATAATTTCCAAGGGCTATGTATTCGGCTTAAGTTATTAAAAGAGAAACTGAATTTTACATCTTGTTGTGCCATGAGATCAGGGAATCATCAAGAATTTGACACGTTCCACTAGTGCTTTTTTTATCACTTTATCACCTGCAAAGTGAGCGTCTGAATATCCAATTAAATCATAATGGGAAAAATAAGGGTACCATATTCCAATGTCTTGAGTGCCTATGAGGTATCGAATGATCCTTTTGACGGCAGTCAGATGAGACTCTTTGGGAGTCGACTGGAACCTGGCACACGTACATACACTGAACATGATGTCCGGTCGACTGGAGGTCAAGTAGAGTAGTGATCCAATCATTCCCCTATACATCTTTTCATCAACATCCCTCCCATACGAGTCTGAATCAAGACTTATGGATGGGCTAATTAGACTTCCATATGCCTTTCTTTTTTTATACCAAATTTTTGATGAGTACCTTTATGTACTTAGCTTGACTGATGAAGGTACCTTTTGGAGTTTGTTTGATTTGTAATCCCAAGAAGAATGTGAGCTCTCCCATAAGACTCATTTCAAATTCTTCTTTCATCAAATTAGCAAAATTCTCACACAGAGAGATGTTAGGACAACCAAAAATAACATTATCATCGTAACTTTGCACAATAAGAAGATTTAAATCAAGCTTCTGTATAAATAGACTTGTATCAATTTTACCTCTTTGAAAATTTTTATTTAGTAAGAAAGTACCCAATCTCTCATACCAAGCCTTTGGAGCTTGTTTGAGACTGTAGAGTGCTTTTGACAATTTGAAAACATGATTTAGATAAGATGGATTTTCAAACCCAGAGGGTTGTTTTATAAAAACTTCCTCATAAATAAAATCATTTAAGAAGGTTCTTTTAACATCCATTTGATATTAAAATATTTGAAAGCAGCAAAATCTAATAAAATTTGAATTGATTCTAACCTTGCCATAGGAGCAAAGGTTTCATCAAAATCAATATCTTCTTATTGGGAGTATCCTTGAGCTACAAGTATGGATTTATTTCTGTAGACCCATCTAGTTCCAATTACGGAGCATATCTTGGGTTTTTCAACCAGAGTCCAAACTTGATCTCATTTAAACTTGTCCAATTCTTCCTTTATTGCTTTGACCCATGATTCATCTTTGAGGGCCTCATCCTTTTCTTTGTTCAATTTGAGATACAAGGGCAAAAACACTTTCTTTCTTAATGATGCTCTTGTTTACATCTTATCATTTGGATTTATGATGATAAATTCATTAGGATAGCTAGCATCGTGTTTCCACTCTCTTGGAATAGTCGGCTTGACTCTTTCTGTTGTAGGATTCAACTTTTGAGGGTGTATAGTCGACTCGTTTTGTGATGGCTCAGAAGTTGTGCTAGTATTGGCTCTAGATTATAGATCACTCACCTGTTCTTCATCAATACTTAAACTTATAAAAGGCAATTAGATTTATCAAATACAATATGCATACTCGCATGCCCAAGCTTTCTGTGACACAACCCAATATCATTGGTTTGCACAGTGAGGCAGGTTAAAGTAGAAAAATCAAGAATGTTTAAAACATAAATATTATCAACACGTTCACCAATGAGAGAGATTTTTCTATTATTGTGTTTGATTAAGAAACTTTCAGCTCTGAAGGAGACTCTAAATCCAGCATCACACAGATGACTGATGTTAAGCAGGTTATGTTTGAGTCTGTCTACTAGATACACTTCAGTAACTTCATATGAGGAGCTAAACTTTATTGAGTTGAATCTGATGACATTGCCTCTAGCATTATCACTGAACCTTACTGATCTTCCATCTATTTTTTTAGAGCATAGAAATTTTCTTTCTTTCCAATCATGTATTTGGAACATTCGCTATCAATGACCCACATTCTTTTTTTATAGCTCTTGCGGATATGTTCCTGCAAAATAAGAAGATATATTTCATTTAGGTAACCAAGTAGTCTTGGGTCATTGCGGGTTAAATGTGTTTCCTTTAGGCTTCCAAACCCACACACTTTTAGGCTTATACCTGCAACTGTAGAATTTATTCCATTTTTGTCTACAAATAAAATAAATAGGTCCTCGGGAGGAGAAAAAGGTCTTTGTTGATTTAAACAAATCTGATGAGGAACTTGGATTGTTTTTAAAAGGAGTTTTTTTTATCACAAAACTGTGACTTGGTGATCTCTTGATATTGTTTAATTTTATTTTTACATCATTAATCTCTTTACAAAGTAATTCAACTTCGATTTGACATGCCTCAATTTCTATTTGATACCTTCTTTGTTCCTTTTTAAGTTTTTATTTAAATCGAGCTTCGCAGCTTTTGTTTTCTTGAGCAAACTTGTTATATTTATCTATAACATTTTTGAGCTCTTTAGTTATCATATCTAAATTAGATTCAAGAGTATTACAATTATGACAATCTTGTAGTCTTACCTTATTGGATTCACCCATTTCTATAAAGCATATATTGACGACTTTTATTTCTCCTTCGGTTTTATCTTCATCACTTTAGGCTCAAAAATTTTTATTCTTCCTGGATGTTCTTCTTTTTAGTTTAGGGAAATTTTGTGTGAAGTGTCCAGGCCTTCCACAGTGGTAGTGGTGATCATCGTTTCTAACGGAGTCATCTTTTTGGCTCTTTGGGATCTTTGTTGTCTCTGTCTTATGATTTTCCTTACTCCACAATTTATGAGAGCTATTCCTTCACTAGTAGCATCTTCTATTATGTCCACTTCTTCAATTGGAGCACTATTGAAGGCTACTCATTTCTTTTTCTCTTCTTTGTGGTACCTATTTTTATAAGTGTGTTCATATGCAATGAGGTTACCTTCTATTTTGTCATATGTCATGTTGTGAAGATCTTCGTCTTCTAGAATGGTAGCCTTGGTTTACCAAATCTTTGGGGGACTTCGCACCAGTTTCTGAACTTGCAGGCTATGTGGATAGATCAGCCCCAGTGATTTCTATTTGCACGTGATTTTACTGAATCTGGTAAAAATTATTTCAGTGTTCTCATTTTTTTCCATTTTGAACAACTCATATTTATTGTCCAGAGCAGAAATCTTTGACTTCTTGACATTGGTGGTTCCTTCATAGGTTACCTCCAATTTTTCCCATATTTCCTTTATGGTTTCATAAGTTGATATCTTGTTGTATTCTTCTCCGCTAACTGCACTCAAAAGTAAACTTATAGTATGTGCATTAGTTTGGATTATTCTTTAGTGACCATGAAGCTTTCAAGGTCTTCTAAGTCAATACTACTAGATTCTTTATCATTGTCCTTTGACTTTTCTTTAAGTCTCAAAATAGACTTTGGACCCTTCCTAATGACAACCCAGGCTTGGAAGTCCTTTGATTGGACAAAAATTCTGAACTTATTTTTCCAATAAGATTAATGTTGGCCATTAAAGTATGGTGGTCTTGTGGAGAAGTGACCATCCCATAGAAGAGCATCAAAAATTTAATAATTAGCCATCTGATCTTTACTCTCTTGCGGTTAAGCAATGTAGTTGGTAAGGCCTACTCTAATACCAATTGAAATTTGGAGGGGGGGGGGGGAGTGAATTGAATTTTTCTTTTATGAGTCGACTACTGACTCTTCACAGTCAACTCGCCTGCAGATCAATACACTTCACAAACAGATTAAATTTAAATAATTAATCACGTAAATAATAAAATGTAAAGTATTAACACAAAGATTTATCCTCGTTTGGAACACCAATGTGGTGCGTACTTCCAATCTCCTTGGGTTTCAAAGTCTCCTTAGATCGTTGAATGTCGGGCTCGTATACAATGATAGGAAATAAGTTTTGAAGACTTATTTTTCTCTTTAGATCTTATGACATAGCTTCAGTTAATATTACAAAGTTGACTCAATCCTACTCTTTATATAACAATTGTAAACTAAAAGTTACAAAGCCTTGTGAGACTAAGAAAGAGACACTTTGATTTTTCACCTTGAAGTTGTGTAACCTGTGTCCATCTTCTATCTTCCTCTTTTTCTCATTGGTTGTTTCTCTTCATAAGGAAACTCAAGAGATTTCTTCTGAATCAAGGATTTGAATTGATTCCTAGATTGAGGGAGTTTTCACCTTATGGTATGTCCATATCAGATATGTCCATACCTAGTGTGATTTTCCTTTCTCACATCTATACATGTCCATATCAGATATGTCCATGTAAGGAGTAAGATCTTCCTTCTTCTTGATCTTTCCAGGAGGTGCATCCAATTGCCTTGTCTATTGGGATTTTCAATTGATATGATTTTTGTTTCCTTGTCAAGCGATATCCTACTTTTGATGTGGCTTCATATTTAGCATAATATTCTTATGAAGAATATTCCTTGCCTTGTGTGAGATATCCTCCCATGATTTGAGATCTTCAATGTCCTTTATATGAGATCTTTTTTCATTATAAGGGATCTTCAATATCTTTGATGTGGCTCTATATTTAGCACGATATTCTTAAGGAGAATATTCCTTTCTTTGTGTGAGATATCCTCCCATGATTTGAGATCTTCAATATCCTTTATATAAGATATCTTTCCATCATTAGGGTTCTTTAATATCCTGCAAAGTTCACTTATTAGTTTGTCATTATTAAAACATAAAACATAAATATAGGAGGCTAACAGTCTTACCATCTAGTTCAGGTTAAAGATTCTAGTTCTGAGGTTCCCTCTTTACAATCTTTCACCATAGTCAATGAGTTTCTTGAAGTGTTCCCTCATCTTCTCTGTATTTCTCCCAATAAGAAAATAGGCTTTGGAGTTGAGCATCTTCTAGATACCCATCCTATCTCTATCTCTCTTTACAGAATGGCTCTGAATGAGTTGAAAGAACTTATGGAGTAGTTGAAAGATATTCTTGATAAAGGTTTTATTTGCCCTACTGTTTCTCTATGGGGGTGCTTCTGTGCCTTTTTTGCATTATAAAGATGGGTCCCTTCGAATGTGTATAGATTATGGACAGTTAAATAAGGTGACGGTGAAGAATAAGTATCCTCTTCCTAGGATTGATGACCTGCTTGACCAACTTCAAAGTGCTAGATGATTTTCTAAGATTGATCTTCGGTTTAGTTATCATCAGTTGAAGATTAGGGAAGTAGATATTCCTAAGACTATTTTTCGTACTCGATATGGTCATTATGAGTTTTTGTTATGTCATTTGATTTGACTAATGCCTCGACAACATTTATGGATCTTATGAACCGAGTATTCCATTAATTTTTAGACTTATTTTTCATTATGTTTATTAATGACATCTTGGTATATTCCAAGAGTGAGGACGATCATGTCAATCACCTCTGTATAGTGTTGCAGACTCTTACAGATCAGTGATTGTATGCTAAGTTTTCAAAGTGTGAGTTCTGGTTGAATATTATGATCTTTCTTTGTCATGTTATTTCTAGTGAGAGGATTATGGCAGATCCATAGAAATTTGTGGTGGTCAAAAAGTGGCCTAGATCCTCTGACTCCAATCGATATTCAGAGCTTTTTGAGTTTAGCTGGGTATTATAAGAGGTTTGTGGTGAGTTTCTCTAAGATTGCAGCTCCATTGGCTAGATTAACTCAGAAAAATGTGAAGTTTTTGTGGTCTGATACTTGTGAGGATAGCTTTGAGAAGTTAAAGAATAAGTTGACTTCATCTCCTATTTTGACCCAACCTGAGGGTACCAATGGTTTTATTATGTACTATGATGCATCTCATGTGGGACTGGGTTGTCTTTTGATGCAGCATGGTAAGGTTGTGGCATATGCTTCTAGGCAGCTTAAGGTGCATAAGAAGAATTATCCAACTCATGATTTGGAGTTGTTAGCTATGGTTTTTGATTTGAAGATTTTGCGCCATTACTTGTATGGAGTTTATGTTGATATATATTCTGATCACAAGAGTTTGCAGTATGTTTTCAGCCAGAAGAGTTGAATCTTAGGCAAATGATATGGCTTGAGTTACTCAAGAATTATGATATGAGTCTTCACTATCATTCAGGTAAAGCTAATGTGGTTGTTGATGCTCTTAGAAGGATATCCATGGGTAGCTTATCTCATGTTGATGAGGGGAAATGAGGTTTAGTAGAGGATATTCACTATTTGGCTTGGATTTCGTCTTTTGGATTTCAAGGATGGTGGGGTGATCATTCAAGAGGTGATAAAGTCTTCTTTTGGTACTAAGGTAAAGAAGAAATAGGTTTCGGATCCTATCTTAATGCGGATCAAGGATGATGTGGGTCAGTAAAAAATGATGGTTTTTTTATTAGTGGTGTGGTATCTTGAGGTACCAAGGGATATTGTATGTTCCCGATATTGATGGGTTACGAGAGAAGATCTTGGTTGAGGCTGATGAGTTAAGGTATACTATTCATCCTGGTCCGACTAAGATGTACTATAACTTGAAAGAGATATATTAATGGAGCAACATAAAGAGGGATGTAGCCAAGGGTACGATATGTCAGTAAGTGAAGGTGGAACACTTGAGGCCTGGTAGTTTTTCTTAAGAGGTTGAGTTGCTTGTGTGTAAATAGGAAGTGGTTAACATGGACTTTGTTATCGATCTTCCACAATCTCTCCATCAATTTGATTTGATTTATGTTATCGTGGATAGGATGACCAAGTCTGTTAATTTCTTGCCCGAAAAGACTAATTTTTCTGTGAAGGATTATGCTAAGCTTTTCATTCAGGAGATCATCAAGTGTCATGGTGCTCCAATTTCCATTATATCTGATTGAGGCATGCAGTTCTCATTGCACTTTTGGTGTTCATTTCAGAGAGGTTTGGGAACTAAGGTGAACCTTAGCACCGCTTTCTACCCTCAGATGGATGGACAAGCATAGAGGACTATTCAAACCTTGGAAGATAAGCTAAGGGCCTGTGTGATTGACTTTGGTGGAAGTTTGGTTGATCATTCTACTCTCACAGAGTTTGCGTATAATAAAAGCTATTATTCTAGTATTTGGATGGCCCCATTTGAGGCTTTGTATGGTAGAAGATGTTGTTCTCCTATTGGGTGGTTTGAAGTTGGTGAGACTAGATTTTTTGGTCCTGACTTAGTTCATCAGTCCATGGAGAAGGTCAAGATGATTAGGGATAGGCTTAAGACTTCCCAAAGTCACCAAAAAGTCTATATGGATGTGAGGTGTATTGAATTGGAATTTGATATTGGTGATTGGATGTTCTTGAAGGTATCTCTCATGAAAGGGTGATGAGGTTTGGAAATAAGGGGAAGCTCGATCCCTATTATGTTGGCCCATACTTAATCTTGAGGAGAGTGGGTAATGCAGCTTATGAGTTGGAGTTGCCTTCGAGTTTGGGTTCTATCCATCCGATGTTCCATGTCTCGATGTTGAAAAAGTGCATGGGTGATCCTTCCTTGATTGTCCCTTTAGAGAGTGTTGGCATTTTAGATTCCTTATCTTATGAGAAAGTCCCAATGGAGATTTTGGATATCAAGTTCGTTGTTTGTGGACTAAGGATGTGTCTTCAGTAAAGGTTCAATGGAGGAATCAAAGGGTCGAAGATATTACAGGGGAAGCTGAAGAGGACATGAAGTCCAAATATTCATTCATCTTTCCCTCTTTGGATAATCATGCTTAAGGTATGTATATTCCTTAAAATCTTTATTTTGTCTTTGTTAAAGGATAGTATGGTTGTGTTCTATGCTAAATTGTGCTAATGAATGATAACGCCCAAGTTATACCTTCAATCTGAAGATTATGCGATGGCTGTCAAATATACTAAACCAACAATGGTTAGGGTCGAATCCTAAGGAATATGTGGACTTGTGGCTTTCTACCATTGTAAACAACGGGCAAAACTGGAAAAGTAAATGGGAGAATTAGAGCATCAATATCGAACAAGTAGCTAGTATCAACTTCGATTGTAATCAGTCATCGGTGAACACTAGGATTGTGTTTTCCCTGGCTTCTCAACTCTGTAGGCTTATAGTACTTTATTGAACCAACCCGGTACCTTGCATACATAATTTGATAAGTTATGTACCACCAACCATCTTTTGGACTAGTTGACAGATTTTACTCTTTACCTTTTGAGTCTCAGGATGTTGCCTCTAACCCTTTTCCTAGATCCTAATTAACTATTACCTTTCGAGTTTCTAGTTATTAGATAGCAACCAACCATCTTAGTTATATAATACCGAGTAGCCTGGATCGACGTTAAACTTTAAACTATTGTTGTAATTATATTTTCCTAGTCACTACTCCTTTTTTGGAGTAAGTAGCAATAATTTAAGCAGGATCCTAATGTTTGCAACTGTTAAGATATCTACTAAAGTGAAGATAATCCAATGCATGCGTGATCAGTTTAGAACAATGTAGCATTTTCTCTACTTCGTTAATCCGCCAGGGTTTCTATAACCCTAGATAAGGGTTTTAGCCTCTCATACTTGTGAAAGAATCAACAATATTCATGTTTAGAAGTATAATATGCAATCACAATAATCACGACTGAAAACCCAAAACTTTAATTGAATTAATCAACCAAAATCAATACAAGCGAATTCCAAGACCAAAATCAGATCTCAGAATCAAAATATGTTTGTAAGTATCAAGAGTGCGTAACTTCTACTAAAAATATACATAAAGGGTATTTATAGTACATGAGGAAACCTTAAAATAAAAGCCCAGACAAAAAAGGGACAAAAAAGGGTCTGCGGCCACTTACCTGTGTCTACATGTGGCCTGGCCTTGGGAGCATGTGCCACATGCGGCCTGACCTTGGGTGCATGTAAACATGGGTAAGTGCTAGAATTATTCTCTGCACCTTTTTCTCTCTAGACCTTTGACTTCTGGCACATAACTTATCCACATACGGTTTGTATGTGCTCTTTATGTTGACATATGAAAGTGTCGGAAGTTCTTTTTTAGCCTTTTCACCCGTGGATCTTCAATTTTGGTACTTACATTAGTCTCATATAGACCACATGTGCTACATGTAGTCCACATGTAGACATATGTAAGTGTCAGGCCTTCTAAATCTTGTAACCAAGCTTCCAACCTTCAAGTTTCAACACATGATTTTGTCACGTACATTTGGAAAGTGTCATAAATACCCAAAAGAGATCAATTAAGTAGCAAAAAAACTCCATTTTCACCATTTTATTGAACTTTGCATCCAAAACTTAGTTTCCTGTATATCATACCCAAAACACATTATATCTAACAAAACAACCTAAAAAACTTGCGTATTTTCATAGTTTTAAGCATCGAAAGTGCTATACATCACACACCTATATGATAGCCACCCTCAACTTAGGCGATTTGCCTGAGTTGAGGTGCACAATATCCAAGAAGGAACGAGCCAAAATAGGTTACTACAACAAAAATAGGAAGGTGACAGGTGAAACAAGAAAAATAGGCTATACAGCTCAAAATAGGGATCAAGGAATACTAATTCACATTAGGAAGGTCATTTAGGCTAAAAGTGGATTAAAATAAAAAACAACCTATGATCATTTCCTAACCGACTATCCTACAACCTACACAAGACTAACTGGGCAAGTTCTGAATACAACATATGAAGGAAATTAAGTAGCATCACACACACACATGGAACAGAGTTAATATTACAAGCTACTACTTATCTTGTTAATGCAATTGTTAGAAAGTGATTATCATGTCCCTAATACTAATGCCATAACAAGATACACAATGTTCACACATATATACATTCATGTAGTTCTAATATTTTGGAGGGGTATTATTTTTCTCCCAAATAAATCAAAGACATGCCTCAGGTGTCTCATCGCTCTCAGTTCTATCAATATTCAACTCCTCAATAGTAGGTAAAAGAGGGTCATCAGTAATGGCACCACAATTAGAAGTGATAGGTAGACAATGACTAATGTTTGAAGGATTCTGCACCATGTTACATGGGAGGATACCTAACTACTTTTGATGCAAGGTGGCAGACATCTGCCAAAACTGATGCTCTAACTGCTTGATCACCTTAAGGCCAGCCTCCTGACTTTTTCCCCCCTTTACCAGTTTGGTCAACATTTCTTCCATTCTTGATTTTGTATCTTCTCTTCCAGGAAAAATATACTTGTCTCCTTTCTCTTTGTAGTCATCCTTCTTTATCCAATCACCATCTATTTTCTTTTTACGGTCTCTGTATTTGTTATAATAGTCCCAACCTTGGTTTCCTTACCCTTGGGCTTGGAAACCCACCAATTGACAATCTAGATAGTTTGCTTTCATCTCTAATTCTAACTCAAAAGCTTTGGAAGCTAAAACCCTTACTCCTACTGAGTTCACTTTCTTGAAACTTGCTGTTGTAAACTACTTTTCTAATAACACAAGATTAATTCTTAGCAGCGCAATTTCTTATGCTACTGAATCATAAACTACTTTTTAGTCAAAGAAGGCACCAATAGCATATGTGCTCGATCCCTTCTCAGCATCCTAAGTTTGACACCCTCGGTTAGTGAGTGAGATCTGATCTCGCATATCCGAAGCTACCTCCCATTATAGTATCAAAAAAGCAGCTCCATAGATGGTGTATTCTATGGGTTTAAAGCTGATGGTCAAGGCTCTATAGAATAACTACAGTATGTTCATCCCCGAAATCTCATGGTTGGGCACCATACTCAACTTCTTCTTGGACCTAAACCAAGCCTAATACATGGACTCAAATTGTAGCTGCCTAAAATTATAAATCTCATCCTTAAGATGCAACATCCTAGATATGGGAAAGAACCTATTCAAGAATTGCCTGCTCAACTTATCCATATAGTGATAGATCCTCTTGGAAGTTCCCCTAACAATAATGATGCTTCTCTTGTAAGCGAGAAAAGGAAAAAACATCAATCTGAGTGCCTCCTGATTCACCCCTGTATTTGTATAAGAAGTGAAAATCCCAATTAAATTGGCCAGATACATGTTTACATCATCTGTAGACAACCTCACAAACACACCCTTCAAGTATAAGAGTTGGATCATAACACTAGTTATATTAAACTTGACACTTGGGGGCAAGACAGGAGGAATGATAGCTTCAGTACCTGCCGGCTCAACATACCCCAGATCCTCATCATCATCCTCATATGGATGCAAATATTGGTACGCTGGGATCACTTGAGCATGACCACCTCTAACTTTATTCTGATTTCCATCGAGTGCTGCTCGACGGTGTGCTTTCTGTCTATGCACAACTAGCTCTGCCTCCCAAGATATGCACTGAGACTATTCTTCCATCATTTGGTTAGTAGCTTATGCTAACAATACTTCAATTTGTTAGTCAATAGCATCTTGAATTCCCTCTTGAGGAAATGGAGGCATATGGTGTGCATCATCACGAACCCCTTTAGGATGGTTATCTCTCTTTGACTCTATCATTCTACTCAGTGTTTGTAAAATCATCTCTCGATTTGGATTCAGTGGGTGTATGGGATTACCTCTACTCTATTATCTAAGCACACCGGCTTATGCCCAACTAAGTACAAAAACAAAAAAAACCATAAACTGCAACAACCTCAATTCACAATTCAACACCATAATCTCCGACAACGATGCAAAATTTTGACAATGCCAAGCTACACCTTCAATCTATAAATTATGTAGTTGCTGTTAAATATAGTAACCCAACAAAGGTTAGAGTAAAATCCCAAGGGAATATGTAGACTTACATCTTTCATCTATGAAAATCAATGAGAAAAACTAGAGAAGTAATGGGGGATTGGAGTATCAATATTGAACAAGTAGCTAGTATCAACTTCGGTTGTAATCAGTCATCAGTGAACACTAAGATTATGTTCCCCCTGGATTCTAACCCTTTTGAGTCTCATTATGTCGTCTTACTAACCCTTATCCTAGATCCTAGTTAACTATTACCTTTTGAGTCTCTAGCTATTAGATGACAGCTAACAATCTTAGTTAGATAATACCTAGTAGCGTGGACCGACAGTTAAACTACAAATTACTATTGTAATTATCTTTTCCCAGTCACAACTCCTCTTTTAGAGTAAATAGCAATAATCTTGGCGGGATCCTAATGTTTTAAACCGCTAATATATTAAAGTAAATATAATACAATGCATGCATGGGTATTGGTTTAGAACAACGTTGCACTTCCCTTATGAAAGCACCCAAGCACACATGCAAGTGTACGTAGTCTTATCAAGTAGTAAAGTGGCTTCAAGGAAGCCCAAGTATCGATCTCTCAGGGACTTGCGTTCGCCGCCTATCCAATTATAGTTTAGCGATTGAGAAAAAGTAAACAAGGAGGTTTAAGATTTGTAAACTAAAAAGAAACTAAACTAATGCGGAAAAGTAAATGACTTTGGACAATCAAAGGATAGAGATCCAGGATTAAGTCTTACGAACAATCATACTACGTTATTGGACTTCATTCATTAAATTTCTTAGCGTAGTTGTTGATTCATAAGGTTAATTGCATAATCATGGTTTCCCAACATCTAATCCTTTACCTAAGTTGAACCTTACAACTACATCGTTGAGCGGGGATGTAATAGTCTACTTAAGTTCTTGAAAGCTATCATCATATGTATGAATCAAGTAAGGCATCTAAGTACATCCTTTTCCTAGATACTAATTCAAATTCCTTATTTTATAAAGAAACAAGAACCATACTTTGCTTATTCCCATGTTTTGTCTCCCTATTCCCTCTCCCGAGATCTCAAGGTTGACAATTGATGTATTTTAAGGGTAGCTAATCCTTAAAATAGTTAAAACAAGAATAAACAAACAAGCAATAATGATAAGCAAATTAACAAACATAATTCAAAACAAAAGTAATCATGATCGTGTCCTTAACCCCGGATAGGAGTAAGCCTTTAATGGAAATATTCATCATCTAATTCCTTGGATTGATGATACAAACCATGAAAGAAACTAAAATAAAAGAATAATAAAAACCCTAAAAAGAAGTTGTGTAGCCTCCAACGTCTTCCAAGGATATCCAAAAGTAAGTAAAAAAACGTGAATAATGTCCTATTTATAGTGGAAGAAATAGTCCATCCCTTGTTGAACAAGGAAACAATTTCTGGTCGTCTGTGAACCCAGAGACGCGCCGCGTAGATTATCGCGTTGGGTACATCAACGCGACATGTCGAATTCACATTGGTTCACTTTTTTGGGTGCCTTATGAATCCATTTATGTTTTGAACGCACCAAGAATCCTTCTCACGTGTTAACACTCTCCCAATACTTTTCAGGTATCCAAATTGGCGTCAAGCTGCGTTTTGTGCTTCCATGATCCATTCCAAGCCTTTTTAAGTTGTTTCCACTTAATTTGAAGGTTGTAAATCCTTCATATATCATAATAGTACATTAACCAAGCATCCTATAGCATCAAACACAATAATTTAGAGATCAAAACAACACTACAACCAACACGGCGAACTAGAAACACGAGCTAAGCATAGGCTAAATTCACATTGAGCTATAACTTATTGTTTTGAGTCTTTTCTTGATCCAATTGACCCTTGAACATTATAAATAAGTTGTTTCACATATAAATACATAATAACAACATTATTAACTCATTAAAACACATTAGAACTCAACACAATAGACTAGAAAAACACCTAGCTCAAGCTAGTTATACTAGTTTCTCGGTTGAACTCTAAATGCTCAAATTGAATCAAAACTCATGTGAATCCACCATTAAACATTGTAAACACATACTTGGACACATAAATTCTCATTTATATCATTCTCACCCCATTAATCACATGAATCATCAGAATGCATAAATACACCCAACATCACCACCCTATGCTTAAAGCTTTGTTCGTCCTTGAACAAATATAACTAAAAGCATCATGAGCTGGAAAGACTCCACATTTATACTACATACAAGAAATTCAAGCTAGAACTACAATGACTACATGGAATGCAAGTTTCTACACAAAGCATATTACAAACACAATTGAAAGCTCATGAACACTACTCCAAAACATCCCAGCCTCAAGAATTGACTCACCCAGTTTGCAAACTTATGTATATTACTCAATCAAGGACATCATACAAATCACCCAAATTCATCAAACATGTGCCCTCACAATAAGAGAGTCACCTATAATCACTCACAATAATGAAATTTATGACATAATGGGTACAAGAATCAAATTATGCTCACTCTCACAAAGAATTTACAAGTTACACACATGAACCATAGGCTTGACCATAGTGTAATTCTCCACTAATAGTCGAATGTAAAGCTTAGCATCAATTAGGACTTTTCCGAGTTGTAATGTAGGCTAAGGGACGGGTAGAAACTATTTGGGAATAGTGACTAACCTCTCTAAGCACTTTAATACACTAAATTATACATTTAAAACCAATCTCCAACAACCAAATTACCCCATTTTATCTACTAGCTATTTTATTTTTTCCCCATTTTTTTTAAGCATTTTCACAAACACTTGGTAGGCATATAGTTTACTACCACAAGAATTTTTTTTTCTTTTTTCTCAACCATGGAAATATTTCTAGCATCAATTATATCACACCCAACTACCACACATCAATTATCAACACCAATAACTATTACCTTGGGGCATCACATTTACCTTTTTCTTCTTATTTCTCAAACTGCTTACTAATTCAATTTTTTTTATTAAAGCACTTAGGAGCTTTTTGGATCAAATTATGGTCTATCAAATAAGGGAATCAGTCTATATATGAGGTTTCCAAAGAAAAATCTAAAGGCTCAATACTAACTAGGATTTTGCACAATGGTAGGTAAAAAGGAAGTATAAAACAAGTCTATAAAAAATGCCTATATCATCTCCTAAACCCACATTCTTTATTTCATTTTGCATACACACCGGGCAAGTTCTAGACATCACATACAACAAGGAATATACAAAATACATCACACGCACATGGAACATGCTCAACTCAATAGGATCATCATAGATTCCCAACCAAACAATAGCATAAATTCAAAATTAAGCCAACATAAAAAAGAGTCATAAACTTGAGCCTAAGAGTCTCAAAATAGCAATTCACTCATTAAACATGCCTTTACCATACAAAACCCACTTGCATTATGTAATAAAAAATAGCACCAACAAGAATATCTCACTTATTCCTATCCTAAATCTTTTTAAATTGAGCCAAAATTTGGGAATTTCTCCACCCCACACTTAAAAATCTAATTTGTCTCCAAAGTGAATTTAAAAGTAAGAGATAGAAATACCCCCTGAGGCCTCTAGGCCTAGCTAGTAGCATCTTCACATAAAGGAGATCCATGGGACTCCACACTCATTCTTTTCCATGCTTCAAGCTCAAGTTTATGGTACTCAGACTTCCCATTAACCTATGACTCAACCAAAACCAAAACTACGTGAAATAAAAACTAAAAACTGAAAAGAAAACATACCTTAGCTTGGGTTTCCTCCCAAGAAGTGCCTAATTTTAGTGTCGCGGCACGACCCAATCAACTTTTTCCTTTACCTTGAGGATATAAATTTCACTTCCAACATCGCATCCATCTTCTTTCCTCAATCATAAGGAGGTGTTACAAAAATTAACAAACCGAGTAATAGAATTTGCATGGTAAACCACTCGACCTTCAAGTGAGGTGTGTTTTTATGTTGCTTAACTGGTGCAAAATCAAGAATATAGGATTGTTGTTCCTCATCTTCACACTCTTCCACTATTTTAAATGATTCCACAGACAAGACATCATCTAAGCATAATGTAGAAAAGTGCTTCGAATGCGGCCCAACTAATCCTACTTCAAAATTTACACAATACACAACGCCTTCACTTTTATTCGCCTTCTTACTTTCAGTCTCAAGATAAAGATGACAATCGAGTGGCTGTGATTCTTGTGTTTGCTCCATAAATTGTCTAATGTCCTCCTCATATATTTCTTTTCTTAGCCACCGTAGACATGGTGGAAGTGGTGTCTCCTTAATAATTTCCACAATATTAGTTTTTGAGTACTCAAACTTCCTCAAATTATCCGCATCATATTATGAAGGTTCCGTCCACACACTTTTATAAAAATCTGGACAATAAGCCAAAGGTGGTGTCCTCCACAAAAACAACAAGAAATGCCATCACTCAAAAACCATCTATCCCAGAGTAACATCTCGAGAAAAGTGTGAGAAAAATAGAAATAATGGAAAATAAAAAGAAAATAAAAAAACTAATTAGAACTCAATATAGAAGAACTAAAAATAAGATAGTTGCCTAGTTACAAGTCCCCGGCAACGGAGCCATGACTTGACAGCATCCAAGTGCACACACAAGTGTACGTGATCTTATCAAGTAGTAAAGTGGCTTCAAGGAAGCCCAAGTATCGATCTCTCAGGGACTTGCGTTCGCCGCCTATCCAATTCTAGTTTAACAATTGAGAAAAAAGTAAACAAGGAGGTTTAATAATTGTAAACTAAAAAGAAACTAAACTAATGTGGAAAAGTAAATGACTTTGGACAATCAAAGGATAGATATCCAGGATTAAGGCTTACGAACAATCATACTACGTTATTGAACTTCATTCATTAAATTACTTATCGTGGTTGTTGATTCGTAGGATTAATTGCATGATCATGGTTTCCCAACCTCTATAATACTTTACCTAAGTTGAACCTTAAAACTACATCGTTGAGCGTGGATGTAATAGTCCACTTAAAAGTTCTTTAAAGCTATCATCCTACGTGTGAATCAAGTAAGGCATCTAAGTACATCTCTGTCCTAGATACTAATTTAAATTCCTTATTTTATAAAGAAACAAGAACCATACTTTGCTTAATTCCATGTTCTATCTCCTATTCCCTCTCCCGAGATCACAAGGTTGAAAATTGATGTATTCTAAGGGTAGCTAATCCTTAAAATAGTTAAAATAAGAATAAACAAACAACCAATAATGATAAGCAAATTAACAAACTTAATTCAAAACAAAAGTAATCATGATCATTTCCTTAACCCCGGATCGGAGTTTTAGACTTTAATGGAAATATTCAACATTCAATTCCTTGGATTGATGATACAAATCATGAAAGAAACTAAAATAAAAGAATGATAAAAAACCCTAAAAAGAAGTTATGTATCCTCCAATATCTTACAAGGATGTCCAAAAGTAAGTAAAAAAAACATGAATAATGTCCTATTTATAGTGGAAGAAATAGCCCATCCCTTGTTGAACAAGGAAACAGTTTCAGGTCGTCTGCGAACCCAGTGACGCGCCACATCGATTATCGCGTTTGGTACATCAACGCGACGCATCTACTTCAAATTGGTTCACTATTTTGGGTGCCTTCTGAATCCATTTATTTATCGCACGCGCCAAGACTCTTTCTCACTCGCCTACACTCTCCCAATACTTTTTAGGTATCCAAATTGGCATCAAGCTGCATTTTGTGCTTCCGTGATCCATTCCAAGCCTTTTTGAGTTGTTTCCACTTAATTTGTAGCTTGTAAATCCTTAATATATCATAATATTCCATTAAAAAAGCATCCTATAGCATTAAACACAAAAATGTAGTGCTCAAAACAACACAACATCCAAAACGGCGAACTAGAAACAAAGCTAAGCATAGGCTAAATTCACATTGAGCTATAACTTATTGTTTTGACTCTTTTCTTGATCCAATTGACCCTTGAACATTATAACTAAATTTTTTCACATATAAATACATAATAACAACCTTATAACTCATTAAAACATATTATAAACAAACACAATAGTTATACTAGTTTTCTCGGTTGAACTCTAAATGCTCAAATTGAATCAAAACTCATGTGAATCTCTATTAAATATTGTAAACATATAATTGTACATATAAAGGCTCATTTATATCATTTTCACCCCATTAATTGCATGAATCATCCTCAAAACAAGGCTAAATAGGCTAGAATAGTAGTGCTAGAATGTATAAATACACCCAATATCACCTTACTTCATCAATCCAACAAGGTTTCCACAAACCTAGCTAAGGGTTTTTATCTTCTCATTCTTGTAAAAAAATCAACAACATTCATGTTTGAAAGCATATGATCTAATCACAATAATCAATCTGAAAACTCAAAAATTTAACTGAATTAATCAACTAAAATCAATACAAGAGAATTCCAAGACCAAAATTGGATCTCAAAATAAAAATATGTTTGTAAGTATCAAGAGTGTGTAACTTCTGTTAAAAACACATAAAGAAAATTTATAGTACATGAGGACTCCCTAAAATCAAAGTGTAATACCCCACACGTTTCTAGTTCAGCTCAGCCCTTAGTACTCACTTAAGATACTTAGAACCTGAAAATAAAACTAAATGTTGGGGACTTAGCCTTATTTTCGACCTCTTAACTTTGAGTATTTTTAAGTTGACCTTTTGGGCTTCGAGGCCATGTTTTTTGAGTTAAATTATGTTTAGGGTTGTAAGAAGCACATCTCAGAGAAGTTTCAGAATTTTTGGACAAGGTTTGAGCCGTGTTTGGATTGTATTTCCAGTAGCTCGATGCAATTATTCCATGTGGCACCAGTAATAGCGGTGAGATGGTCGCCGCACCATGCCAAGCCGATAAACGGCATTTCAATTGCTACTTTAAACCCCAGAAGGGCATTTAGGTCATTTGCAATCACCCCAAGTCATAAAAATAAAAGATTAGACGTTATTCTAAGAAAATTACACTCATCATTCATCAAATTTATCTCAAAGAAACCCTAATTTAACTCCAAGAAATCCAAAGCTTCATCACACCCTCTTCAAGATAATCAAGAATCCAAGTTTTCGGGATGAAGAACTTCAAGAAAAATCCTTCAATAACATCAATAGGAATCCAAAGTCAAGTTTCTTCATCAATTTAACCTAATAAGGTATGTGGGGTTATGAACGATGATACTTCTTTCATCCTTGTGTCCAAAACTAGTTTTTAAAGTTGAAGTTACATGAATTTACATGATTCGCAGTCTAGGGTTCATACCCAAACATCATTGTTTGAAGTTTACAATGTTATAAGTAAATTTATGTGTTGAATTACATTGCTATTTTCACATATTCATACGTGTGATTTGATTTTACATATATCGAGAGTTGAATTTTATTATCTTGACTAAAATTGTTAATATATTTCAAGATTTCTATTATTGAGCATGAAGTTGTTATGATTTGATATGATCTTCATTTATGGGTTGTAAGCCCTAAGTTTAAGTCTTGATATTTCAAGAAAGATGATGTTTAAGCATTCTTTGATAAGCATGTGTTCAGACTTTAAGCAAAGATTTGATCTTTTGATCCTCATCTAAGATATGAAGTCCACACAGATTAGTTTGATTATAATTTAAAACAGATAAATGCATACCTAATTTTTATTACAAACCCTTATGCTATTTTAAAGTGAATTTCCTACAGAAGAGCTTAACAGAAAAGGAGTAGTATTTATCACCGAGTTGGGTATGTGTCCTAGTTCACATATCCCAGAAATACGAGCAAACATAGGTTTAGATTATTCAGATTATTCCCATTTATATGGATGCAGATACAGATTGTGATCACTCAGCTTAGGTTATACTCCTTGTCAAGAGTATGACACCTCTCCCTAATGTGAGGTTTTTCCCTTAGGGGAACTAGATATTGGACACCATGATAGCTCACATTGTGTATATCGGTTAGAAGAAACTCCCTAATAGAAGAGAATAACAAAAAATCTTTTAGAAGAAACTCCCTAAAGTCTTAAGATAGAATAACAAAACAATTTTTAGAAACTAAGTGTAAAGGCTCACAAATTTACTCAGATATTATTTACATAAGACATCAGTTATCAGATTTCAGTTTTTATATGATAAAGGTGAGTCCTTTTTTACTTAGCCTACATGATTTGAAACCAGAATCAGAGTACAACTTTTTAGAACTAAGTGTAGTGGCTCATGATTTATAATTTGCCAGTCTTGATTATTCAAGCCAAGGTGAGTACTCGCACTTACCATGCAGTTTTTAAAAGTTTGTTTGAATATTGCATTATTGTTTTACTTATGCACTCACCCCTTTATGCTCAGTGCATTCCAAAAGTATTGATCCATATATATGTCTAAATGCTACATTGTTTAATAATGTTGGTTCAGGTGCTCAGTTCTTGCAGTGTGATTGACCGTGAGCATCTCTATCTATATCTCGATAGTTGGTGAGTCCTCATAGTTTGAGGACCCAGTTATTCAGATTTTTAGCTTTATGCAGTATTTGTTCAATTTCATTCAGTTCATTTTGAGTCAGCTAGGGGTCTGTCCTAGTGACTCTCTAGTTAATAGTAGAGGAGGCTTGTCCGACTGTCAGTTACACTTCAGATTTCTAGTGTTGATCATCTATACTTTTAAGTTAAATAATTTCAAATGTTATGTTCAGTTAAATTTAGTTCAGTTCAGACAGTACTCAGTATTTCAGTGTTATCACATACTTAGATTGTCCTTGTTTTAAGTTTTAGAACTTGTAGAAGGCTTACAGGGTTAGCTTGGGGATACTCGTAGTCCCAAGCACCGTGTGATGTCTCGAGACATATTTTTGGGGCGTTACACCATGCCAGGACAAAAAAGGGTTGGTGGCCACTTATCTGTGTCTACATGCAGCCTGGCGTTGGGCGCATGTGCCACATGCAGCTTGACCCATGGCGCATGTAGACATGGGTAAGTGTCAAAAAAATTTCTTGCACTTTCTGCTCTCTGGACTTTAGACTTCTAATTTTTACCTTACCCATATGTTTTCCATATATGTTATGTGCTATCCGTATGTTGACGTAGGTAAGTGCTGAAAGTTTGGTTTCAGCTTTTTCACCCTCTGGATCTTCAATTCAGGTACTTACCTTAGTATCATAAAGACCATATGTGTTATATATGGTCAACATGTAGACATAGGTAAGAACTAGGCCTTCCAAATCTTGTAAGTAAGCTTCCAATCTTCAAGTTTCAATATATGTTTTGGTCACGTACATTCGAAAAGTATCACAAATACCTAAAAGAGAGATCATGTAAGTAGCAGAAAACTCTATTTTTCATCTTTTTCGTGAAATTTTCATACAAAATCTAATTTCCTGCAAAACATACCCAAAACACATCATATCTAACAAAAGAATCTAAAAAACTTATATATTTTCATAGTTTTAAGCGTCAAAAGTGCTATATTTCTATAGCACATCAATGGATGCCTTGACTCGTCATTCAGGGACGAATGATCTTAGGGGGAGAATATAATACCCCAAATTTTGGTTCTTAGAGAATTCTTAAGTTTTGAGCTCACTACTCTAACTACGACTCACCAAATGAGTCGTAAGGTCTCCATATAGGTCGTTGGGATTGGATTAAAGAGTGAACAGTGAAGGTTGTCTTTGTTTCTTCCTTTGTTACTAATTAATCATTATGAGTCGTAAGGTATGACTCGTAAGCAAACCAGTGTTGGTGCCAAACTTTTTGTCTTGATCACGAATAAATTTAATGAATTATATGGTGTGGCCACGAGTCGTATAATGTGACTCGTGACCAAACCAGTGTGATGGTCCAAGCTTTTGCTTAGGGGACTATTAGGACACTACGAGTCGTAGCATGTCTTCACAAGTTGTAAAGTGACCTATGGTCACTGGCGATAATTTTTAGTGTTTTAATTAAGGGCAATTTCACATTTCCCTCTTTCCCCACTTAAGACCCATGACTTAAAAACATATTCGGACCCTATTCTCAACACTTAGTAAGTCAAAACATACTCTTGTCTCTCTCAAATCCCTAAGTCAAGAACACTAGGGTTTCTCAAAGAATTGGTAGTAGAGCCTCCAAGAGTTTATTTCTCGCCAAAATTCTTGATATATTAGGTATTTTACTCTTCTACAAAGCTTATTTTATTCAAAGCAAGTTTTTAAATTGGTATCTATGTGATTTAATTGTGGTTTATGAATATGGGTTTGAGGGTTTTGAAATGAATGTTACTTTAATTGAACTCCCATGATTTTATTTGTGTTATTTCTTCTTTATCAATGCTTTTTTAACTAATTGGGTTCATGGGTATGGGAATTGAAAAGAGGGTCAAGGTATTCCCCCAAATTGATGATTTTAGATTGAAAATTTGTTATAGAAATTATGTTCCCTCAATCCACTTGTGTAATTGGTTTTGAAAGATGGTCTATCACATGATTTGACATGCTTACCTACACTATTTCATTGAATAAATGGTTAAACTGATAAACATGGATTTTGAAGTCCTTATTGGTCATACTTGAATTTTAAAATTAGAAGCTCGAGGGTCGAGGAATTCCCTCGGGTTAAATTAATAAATGAAAAAAGGGTCGAGGCATTCCCTTGAGTTAATGGATTTGTAATGGTGTAATTATAAGCTTGCAAGTATAAGGGTATGAAGACACCTATGGTGTGTATTAATGGTCAATTTCTTGGTTCAATGGATGGGTTATGTGAAACTTGTTTTAAATGGTCTTAATAAGGGTTATGTAGCTAAGCCGTGAAGGTGAAGTTCCCAAAAGACCGATACTGGAAACTCAAGTTTTCTAGCATGATGGTTGGCCTTAATGACTGTGTGCATGGTTTACACTATTGATATATATTTTTATATTAGATTGATATGCGGTAGGGGCATTTCCTATTTTTTCTTGATACCTTTGGTTCATACAGCTAACACACATGGAGGCCTTTTCAGTAGAAGGAGTTGAACCCATACAGCTCATGAGTTCCTTTTTTATGATGGTTAAGCTACATTGTCCATGGTAATGTTTTACTTTCATGCTAAACCTTGTTCCTTACCCCCAACATGTTATATATATATATATGTACAATGTGTTCATGTAGATTCTATAATGATTTTGACTTGGCATTATTTTATCCCTTCCTTGAGCTACATATTATCGCTCACCCTGCTAATCATCTCCAGATGTTGTATCCCCATGTGATTCAGAAACCGAACACTTCTTTTTTCCTGCATAGTGATTGGTGATCTTGGACCATTCATGAGTTATCTTGTAGTGGTGAGCCTCATTCTTTTGGAAGGCTGTTATTCTTTATTTATTTTGTGTCAAAGACTATTTTCCATAGTTTTTTTGGCTATCATCGGGGGCATATCTCAACTTATATTATTTTTGGTTAGTAGAGTCTTTGTGGATATTGTGGATTAGGATTGTTGTTGCATATCTTAGGATTCATCTTAAGTTAGATATTCATATATCTTATTATTTATTTGGAATTTATCCAATGCTAGCTAGCTATATTGTGTTCTATTTGTCTAGGCAAAGGGGATAGTCTTCGATCCTTGGAGGACTTGAGATATCTATCATGGCCAGGCCCTAGTTTGGGTTATGATAGAATCCTTTAAATTTATGCTTGAATTTCTTGATTATTTGACCAAAATCTCAAATAGCTTGTGGGCTTGATTTTAGCCCCAAATGAGTTTGGTTTTCACCCATTTTTGAGGGTTTTGATTCCATGAGCTTTATATCATGTTTGGTTGGTCTCAAAAACGTGATTTTCTATGAGGGGGATCCATATTGGGTTTTGGCATGATTTTTGGACCCAAAGCACAATAGTGAAATATGGGTGTCGATATTCTCATATTGATGAGTAGAATATGTTTATGATATGCTTGACATCTTGAATAGGTTTCTCGGAAGGAAAAAGCAAAAGTTTAGTCATTTGTGATCTTTCTTTGGCGTCGAGGTAGGCTAGGTTTATCCTTTGTTAGATTGAGCTTTGTTATAGTATTCTTATGATACTGTGTTGGATTTGGGATGGATTTTAGGTTTTGGATTAATGAAATGCAAGATTTTGGTTTAGTTTGATTATTTAGCCTAAATTGGAATCATAGAGTTGAAACACTTAACTTCTTGCCTTGAACCTTAGTGCACTAGACTTATTTATTCTAGTTTATCTTGATAATGCCTTGGTTTTCTCTAAAATTAGGAGTAATTAGCTTAGTTACTCATATCTTAGGTAAAATTGGCCTTAGTTTTTTACACCAAATAAAGGTTACCTTAGTTATGATACTCGCTTAGTGGTTGTGTTTGAGAGAAGAACCTTTACCCTAGGACTAATCATATCTTGCTATACATCTAAGAGTGGATTTAGATACCTTAGCCTAGTCTGGGGTAGAAGTTAAATTAGTATGTAGTTTGGGGATTTAGAAGTGGGCTCCTTGACCCACCTTGAATCAAGATTTATGCTAGTTATATTGAACCCCTTGTACGCTTGTTATATGCTTAGAGATACCCTTGTAAGGCAATATTTTGGAATCTTAGTACTAGTTGGTTATGATGAATGATGTTAGAAATAATGCCTAACAATTATGCCATATGTATGATGTACTGGTTAAGCTTACGACGAGCTATTGATTATGCTATTGTTGTGACTATTGATTGGGCTACCAAATATGCTATTGAATGATCCCTTGACTATGATATTGTTGAAGCCATAAATCATGTTATGGACCACGCTATGAATAAGCTATGGACTATGCCATGGATTAGCTATTTCTCAAGCTATTGATGAGCTATCTTTATGCTAATGCTAGGACATTGAATAGGATATTAATAAGTGATTGCTCATGATGTTGATCATGCTAAGAAATTACACTAGAAAATATGCTAGAACACATTCTTAATATTGATGTTAGCAATTGTGCAATCAATTATGTTAGAAGTCATGTTTAGTGATTATATTTGGAATTTATTCCCTTAATTATGTTGAAATCATGATACCTCATTATATGCTTGTTTATGATATCAAATTTTCCACCGATGATGATATGATGATACCTGGCATGGCTGAAGGATATTATGATGATACTCAGTAAGATCGAAGGAAATTATGATGATATATTGATGCCTGGCAAGGCCAGAAAATATTGTGATGATATATTGATACCCGAAAAGACCGGAGGATACTATGATGATATTTATGCTTGGTTAGCCAGAGGACATTATGGTGATACATTGGTACCCGACAAAGTTAGAGGATGATTATATTAATGTGCCTATGTGTAAGTCTATTGTTCGATTCTGGCTAGCCCTATGTAGGCCAATTATATGTTTATTTATATACTTATGTGTAATTTGATATGTTGTTGATATTAGAGGTGCCGATTGAAGAGCACTAGTGTTAAATGACTACAAAATGGTAAAGTTGATGATTAGTGATGGATATGGTTAAGTAATGACTAGTCGATATATGAAAATTAGATGGCGATGAATGGTGGGAAGTAAATGATGTTAGTTGATAAATGATATTAGTTGATGAATTATGACTTTTAACTAATACTATGATGGCTAGTGATAAAGGAGGCCTATTTGAAAAAAATGATAAATAGTGGACTCACATAGATATTCCATGGTGTAAATTGGTATGAAATATGGTGGATAGTTGCCAAGTGATAACTAAAAACTTAGCGATCTAGTTAATGAGAAATAGTTAGCTAATGAATAGTGTCTAATAAAATAGTGATGATAAAGTGGTTAATGTTGATAATAGTATGGGAATATGGGTACATGGTCAATATTGGTAATGAAAGTTGAGCAAAATGATCGATTGATGAAAATTATGGGAAAATGGTTGAATAATGCTGAGGTTTAGATATGTTGTTGGTTAAATTCCTTTATGTTTATCTTGGGTGTACTATCCAGTAGTATGGGATGTTGTGATAAGTTCTTTACTTTATGCACCAATTGGCATATGGGAGCCAACTTTGTATTTATGCTTGCTTGTGTTGATGCTTTATGATTTCGAATTGTCTATTTCTTATGCACGACGATATTGGCAAATGCTGATGTCTTATGTTATATTGTTATTTTAGTTTAATTACTCATTATATATAGTGATGACGGAGATGATTCAGTTTTGACTTTGTACCTTGGATTAGTTATGATTATCTTGAATTATATCATCTTTATATCATCACTTAGCTCTGTCAGCCGATGATGCCTACTGAGTACCCACTATTTTGGTACTCATACTATACTTCTATACCTTTTTGGTGCAGATTTGAGTACTAGATATCGCCATTGACCGTTGTTCATACAAAGTTGATCTTTCGGAGATAGGGTGAGCCCTTGGAGTTTCGAGTCGTCCATTTCCTTCTATCTTATTTTCATTCAGTCTCTTATACCGAGACAAATTTATTAACTATATTCTAAGTCTTTTGGGTTGTATTATTGGCATTAAATGATCTTGTACTAACTCTACTAGATCGTGGGATTGATATCGTGTATTGTCTATGTTATCTATTTAGAACAGTTTTTATTTGCATATTGTGTTCTTAAATTCTTGTCTATGATGGTCTTTTCTTACCGAATTAACCCATTGTATTAGTTCTGAGTTATGGTTTGGCTTACCTATTGCTAGAATTATTAGGTGCCATCATGACTCATAATTGGGTCGTGACAGGAAGCTCCTAAAGCAGTTGATGGTGATGCTCCAAAATCGGATGAAACTCCAATTGTTCCATTTTCACAAATCAAAAATTCCTTCTCCATTCCTACAAAGGCTCAAGAAGAAAGAAGATAATACCAAGTTCAAGAAATTCATTGAAAAATTTAGCAACTTATCGGTGAATATTCCTTTGTTAGAAGCTTTACAAAAGATGCTCGGGTATGCTAAATTCATAAAGGACTTGGTAATAAAGAAACAAGTCATGGATTTTGAAACTATCGGGATAATCCACAATTGTAGTGCCATAATGTCTAGCACAATGGCGCCATTCACTATTCATTACACTATCGGGGTGTATAAATTTAGAAAAGCATTGTGTGGTCTAGGGAAAAGTATTAATTTGATGCCATTGGCTGTGTTTCAAAAGTTAAGCTTGGGTGCTCCTAAACCTACCGCTATGAGGCTTTTAATGGCCAATCGTTCAATCAAAAGGCCTGTTGGTGTGTTGTATGATTTTGGTGAATGTTGATCGGTTTATCTTTCCAGCCGACTTTGGCTATTAGCCTTTTTCATACTTTTTAAGCCTGAAGTAAAGTGCTTTGTCTTTGCCAAGCGCTCTAAAAATAAAAAAAGTCTTAAAACCCTAAAGCACCTAAAAATAAGTAAACCCAGACACCCTGTAAAAGAAACTAAAAAATAACTATGTACAAAAATAATAAACTATATAAACTCAAACAAATAAAAAAGAAAAAATCCTAATCTAGATAAACAATTAGCATCAAAGCCCTGACAGCGGCAACAAAAACTTGTTGCATCCAAAGGCACACAAATGTACACAATCCTACAAGTAATATATGATTTTTAAGTCCAGATATCGTACCCATAGAGACTTGTCGATTAACTATTTACTAAATTAGATAAAAACTAATTATTTTCAAGCGATAAATTTCAAGATATGTTTTTAAATTAACTAAACTAAAATAAAAAAAAAATAACTAATGAATAATTAACCAAATAAAGAATTGATTTTTATGCCATCAATGAGTAAATCGATCTAGGATTATGGATTCACTAACCATCATGTCGAGTATCAATTTCATCAACTTATTAATTATCTAGTTACTAATGTATGGGGTTGATTATATGATCATGGTCTTTCAAGCCTCTAATCATCTATCCGAATTGACTTCACAACTACATTATTGAGCGGGAATAAGATAACCAAATCCAAATGCATTTATATGTCTTCTCATTTTGTGATCAAGTAAGACAATCTAAGTATATTCTTATTCTAGCCACAAATCAATTCTTTATTTTACTAAATTAAACATTTTACTCCCCATGTGCTTTATTCTATCTCATCGATTCTCCTTCTGCGTTAATAATAAGAATATAAATTTATTATAGTAGTAGCTAAGCATTAAAATAGTAAGCACTAGAATATAAGAACAACTATTATAATCATCAAATAAGTCAAATCAAATAGCTACTAAACAATTACATTGTCAATTCCCATAATTTTAGAACTTGAAGTTTAACTCCACATAAACATGTAGCAATTGCAATAAATCATCAAAAGAAATAATATAAGAATGATTAATAAAGGAGAAAAACAGATGGAACCAAAATTCTCCGCCCTCTACGGCTAATCCTAGCTCTTTCTTGGTCAAAAATTTATATAAACACTGATTTTATGAAATATTTATAGGTGTAGAAAAACCACAAATTAAATATCTGAGTCCAAAATGGACTAAGAAAAATTTTAATCTAATGGGCCTCATCCATGCCAAGTCTAGAAAGTGGCCTAGTAACTCTGTTTCGCGCATCAATAGTGGACACACTATTTTCATGTAATAGAGGCCAATTCACCTAAGGGTCATATTGCATTATTTTATTCCATTAAGTTGTCTTGTTGATTTTCTTCTATAATCTTTCATCTTTAATTTATTTTGGCTCCAAATCTTTTTATCATCACACAATTTTAATTATACATATTAAATATAATACTAGGCACAATCCATAAAATCAATGCTAAAAAAACAATAAGAATATTAAATATGAGGCAAATAATGACTAACTAATGTAATTTTGGCCTCATATTAAGTACATGTGTTTCATACTCACTCTTGATTTTCTTTTTTTTCTAGCTTTTTTATACACTCCATAGAGATATTGGTTCAAATAGTAGATGGTGAATCGCATTCTTTCGGCGTTGGAGTTATGTAGATCGAGGTAGTAGATGATAGACTTTAAAGCTTACCGGATTTATTTTTAGTTATCTCATGCTTACGTCTATTTAAGATACTTTAGCTATTGATTTTATTTTATATTTAGAGGCTGGTACTACTGACAACTAGAACTGGGATATTGTGGCGGAGCCAGGATTTTCATTGAGGGGGTTCAAAAGTATATATACAAACTAGACAAAGGAGGTTCAACATCTACTATATATGTATAAAAAATTCAACCATGTAAAAATAGTATAAAAATGGTATTATTTTCCATTGAAGGGGGTTCGGATGAACCCCCTGGAACAAAGGTGGCTCTGCCACTGCTAGGATGCACCATTAAATTATACTTATCTTTAAGCATGTTTGGGATTATTCTACCTTTTGCTCTTGTACTTCTAATTTACTTTTATTATTTAGAGGGTGTGATAGGTTCTATTACGTACTCTACTTTTGATTATGACAAATTAGTACTAGAGACCTAGGTTCATTGGTCTCACTAGTATAAGCCGAGTTTAGTAAAGTCTTACAGATCGGTGTGGAGGTATCTATTATCTATCTTTGAGAGGCTACATAACTTTAGGAGAAAAATCATTTACTCATTCAATGTTTTACATTTCTATGCGTTGTATAACTCCAAATATCATATTCACTCTCTCACATATGTTGAGCACATGTTCTTCCTTTGTTAGAGATTTATGACTCATGTATTTGACGCATGGTAGGAGTAAAAGGTCAGGGTAAATGTTAGACTATAACTCCAATCTAGGTAGAGGTGAGGATAGGATTTTCTCTGTAGGTTCTCAAGTTACTAGTGATGTTGGGTCTACCGAGTTAGAGGGGTTGAGGCCAGAGTGGACACTACTTGTGACCATACATATGCTTGAGGATTTTTTGGTTTGTGTATTGGGTTTTCTTTAGATGTTGGCTCCTATTTTGATTCAACTTGCTATGTCGAGGCTCTAGACTCTAAATGCTTATTGGAACATAAATTCTTATAGTGTTATTGAGATATTACCAAGGATTTCTCCATATCCAATGACCCTAACCCTTATGTCTATCGAAGGACTGAGTAGGTATGTGGAGTTCATATGGACAGATCCTCCATATTTTGATGGAGATCCTAGGGCTGATATATATATGTTATTGCTTGGTTGCCATGAGAGGTTGCAAAGGTTGGGCTTGGTGTATTCTAATGGAGTGAATTTTACTAACTTTTAGATCTTTGGACCAACTAGACAATAGTGAAGGACTTTGGTAGAGAGTAGGCATGTTAGGTCACCGCCTCTTTTATAGGGTTAGTTTCTCAAGAGTTTCTAGAGGAGTTTATGTAGAGACATAAGAGGCTGGTGGAACAAAGGCCTCGTAGATTTGAGGATGATGGTAATATGAATGGTAGTGGGTAGGATGCTTATGGTTTTGCTTAGAGAGGGTTAGATTATTTTGGTCATTTAAGTACTTCAGGTCTAATTTAGTGGAATCCTACTTTTTTAGGCTGGTTCATATGTGAGGATCAAGATATTTTAGAAGGGATTTCCCATAGCTTAGATAAAGAGATAACTCATCAGTTGCTTAGGGAGATGATAGGTCTTAGTATCATGATCCATAGGATGGACTTGAGGTAGGAACTTATGGTACGGTAGCCACATGTGTGATTTTATATTCCTTTGTTAGGTCTTGGCGGTGTTTGATTATGGGTCAATATTTTGTTATGTGTTACTTATTTGGCATTTGTCCTTGATATGATTTGTGATTTTAATTAGGTCTATTGATATTGCTACCCCATATATGATCCCTTAATGGTGGATCGAGTGTGTCGATCTTATGTCGTGATTCATTTAGAGTATATCATTAGTGTAGTTTTGACTTTTTTGGGTATTATATATTTTGGTATATTTTTTATATAATATTTTTAATGGTTATATTATGGAATAGTGGTTGATCGGTTCTAGGTTTTAGAGTTTATTTAGATTATATAATAGATAAGACTTGTGGGGTGGTTAAATCAAAAGGATTGCAAGTAAAGGAGTTCGGCTGGATAAGAGAAGATTTTCAGGTGTTCTTTCTTTGTGAGTTGTTACTTCCTTAGTGATTAGATTTGCTTGTGTGGAGAGATTTACTAGTGTTGAAATACTCTTTGATTGGACTTGAAGGATTTCATCTTATAATGAATTCTTACTTTGTTTTGGAAAGAGTTTTGAATAGAAAAATACTTACTTGTAATATTTGTTCCTTTAGTAGCTTAGAGGCTAAATGGATTATTTTTGCTCATGAGTTTTGACTTAGAGTAATAGTTATTATTCCACAGTTCTTGTGTTGAAGAATACTGAATGGGAGATAGTTAATGAAAAATATAAGGATTTTTGTACATAAGTAAATTTGATATATTCAAAATTTATCTATGGGTTCGAATTAGAAATTTGAAGTCCTAACAGTGTGGTGCTTCAGTGTCTATGGAGGAATATAGTTGCAACTTTCTCGATATTTGATTTGTAATTGATCGTCTGTCAGTGAGATATCATGATTGTTGTGCTTCTTATATGGGATTATTGCCCCTAATATGATAGGTTTCTTATGTATGTATAGCCGTAGAGGCTTTTTATCTTACCAGATTATTGAGGATTTTAGGTTGGTTGATGTCACTTGAGTGTTGGAGTTTACATGGGTTACAATAATTAGTTACATGAGGCTTTGGTACATTTTGGAGTGTTCATATCTATGGTATATATATTTTTATGATGATTCTTGGTTTCCTCAAAAGTTGAGCATAAGGATTTAACTATAGTATAGTGTCTTAAGTATGCTAAGTGTGGTTTGAGGTTTTGTGTGGATTTGATGTTGACTTTTGACTTAGCTATTTTAGTTTGGAGATATAGTATTATTCGGGTTGATAGTTATTGTATCATCTTGGAATAGGTTGATTCAGTATATTAGTGGGTGGTTATGTAGTTTCGTAAGTTCCTTGATATTTTATAGTTCTGAGGATGATTTTTGGTTATGTGGTTGTAGCCAGTGTGTTGTGGTGTCTTGGTTAGGTTTAGGTTAGTCGAGTATGTTTGAAACTTCTATTGTGTTTTACTCAATTTTTTGGGTATAGAGGAAGTTTGTAAATAAAGAAAATTGAACTTCATTGAGAAATTTGGCATTAAATGCTAGTGTTGTGACCCGACAAGTTATTGTGTGATAGGTTTCTATTTTATAGTGAGACCAACGGGTCTATGGTTGTGACTCCACTTTGGAGTGCTCTCTTGAGGTTCTTGAGGGTATTTTCTATCCTTTATCTTTTTTGATACTTTTCTTGTTTGTACGCTTGAGGAAGAATGTGAATCTTAGTGGTGGATAATATATCAATCCTTGTAGTGAATTTTATAAACTTCTATATTTTGATCATTTTTCCCCTTTTCATTGTTCTTTTATCATATTTATAAGTTGTGAGAATATTTGGCATGGTCCCTGATACATTCATGAGTTATTTATATGAATTTGTGGTTTTGAACATCCTTAAAGGGGTTAGTTTGGCTTTGGTCAACTTTTGGTGATCTATGTATTGAATGGTGATTTGGACAGTTGTATTAGATCTGAAATATTGATTTTGGGTTAGTAGCATATTTATTTTGGACCCTGAATATTGGTTTTACATTTTGGCCTCTTAAATGGAACTAGTCAAATTTGGCCTAAAGAGGTCTCATGAGATAATTTATTGTAAATGAACTTTTTTATAAATATGATAATTCCATTAGATCCAAAACATATTTTATGATCAATTTGCACTGTTGATTCTTGTTCAAAGGGTTTAGATGAATCCCGAGGATTAAAAAAAAAAATTTAAGTGGTCATTGACTATTCTAACAAGCCATTAAATCAATCATTTGGCCATTTTAGCAATAGTTTGATCCTTTGACCAGGACATTTTAGAGGACAAAGTGCCACTTTGGGGCTATTACTGAGTTTAAGAAAAAACAAAGGCATTTTAGGAGCTAGGAAAAACCATAATTTGAGGATTCTCGATGAGTTTTTATCGTATAATCATTGTCTATTCCAAGAATATCCATTTCATTTTTCAAGATTTCTGTCTAAGTTGAGATTCAAAAATCCCATTTCACCATTTTCAAAGCTTCCAACCTTGTTTTTGAGAGTTTTAATGTGGTTTTTCAAAATTGGAACTTTAGGAGAGCTTATAAACTAGTATTTCATCATTTCCCATTGACTAATTCATGTTTTCATCTTCAAATCTTTGCTTTTAAACTTGTTTTATTGGGTATTTATTTGGTAAAGTATAAAATTGATATTTCTTCGATTTCAAATCTGATTTCACCTCATTTTTGCTTGGGTTTTTAGATTATGACTTATATTGGTATGGAGAACTTATTTCTAAAATAAAAACTCAGTCTTACCTTTGTGGTTTCGGAAAATATTTTTGAAGTAAATTTTGGATCCCAAACAAATATAATCGATATGGATATCATTGGACTCCTTTTACTTATAGATGCCATATTTGATTAGATTGATTGTATTTGGAGATGATTCGAGGGAATAGAGCTTTTGATTGATGCTTTGGACTGTCTTTTGGCTTGTGAATCATCTTTAAAGGACAGATGAGATATACATTTACTTTCTCTTAATTGTTTATGTGTTGTAAGTTTGTTTGCTTGAGTTTTGTGAATCACTTAGGATTTGAAGTCTCGCTTAGGTGAAATGGTGAGCATCTCTGCAAGTACGAAGTCTTTTGATGGATTGTAGTTGTATAACCACTTACCTTATTTAGTCTTGCAACTTGAGGTTATGCTTAGGATAAATAATCGATAGTTAGATTATTAACCTTGAATAAATTGAGAATAGATACCTATTTTAGAGCTTGAATCACGTTTAATGGACTTTATTGTGATAATAGGAGCTTAGTGACCTTTTAAGGGATAATTATGTTATTATTATTATTTTGGATGAAATGATTGAGGTTTAGAGAATACTTAGAGTATAAATGGATCAGTAATAGTTGATGTAATTATCAGAGTTTAGCATCTCTTTAAGGCATAGAATTAACTGGTATCGCTTCCTTTTTAGGACTTTAATCTTATGACGTCATCTTTGGAAAAGATGAGACTTATTGTACGGAACAAGTTAGGTTTGGGTAGTTTAATGATATATTGTTATTGGGATTGTGTTAAATTTGTATTGTCATATGGGGGATTATATGAACATTATTATTGACTCGAAAAATTATTTATGATTGTGTGTTCGATTGGGGTCTTGAATTGAAATAGTTGTTCTTGATTTTACATTAAATTGTCATATTTATTATTGTGTCGATGAGTGGAGCTTGACTTTATATCATAGGCCTTATTTGTGCAATAAATTGCCTTTTTATATTGATGATATCTGAGTGAGGGGTTTAAAAATGATATTATTAATGTCTTATATGATTATTCATTTCAGTCGTTCCGCATGAGGGTTGATATCATAAATTATGACATATTGACTTGTCTATGAGCTCACTTTTACATATATTGAATGGATTATCATCTTCGTACTCATTGATTGTCAGCATTACATCCTTATTTTATAAATACATATTTTAAAAGAAAATGAGACACTTTTAAAATACCTAGACAAAGGGATGTGCTGGTCGGGTTGAATGACATATGAGAAACACTTTATAAACCTTGATCTGTGAACATTAGTTGAAGAAGTAGATTAAGATTAAGAGAAATTATACGGGTTATGAACCCCCCCCCCATGGGTCCTATCTTGGGAGCACAAGGCTCTGTAGGTGTATATAGATGATTATGTGATAACTTTCATTCATTCATCATCACTATCTTGCATTGCATGGCATTTCTTTGGTTTGTTTTGATATTATGTTTGAATTTTTACTTACCACGACTAAACCTTGTTTGTGATATTGTGTATTATGCATTCATTTCACTATATAACATTATATTATACTGCCTCTTAATTAATTTGGGAGTTGAGATATTAATGTGATGTGGGATATGGCTATGGCTTGATTAGTGATACATGTGTATCACACATACTGGTATCATGATTCATACTCACATTACTTTATCCTAGATTATTAATTGGATATGATATTTGAGCCTAATATAATGTATTAGTCTGTTTCCCTTACATTGACTTTCTTCAACTTGTTGATCATAAAATTGACTAGTGTTGACTCATTTGGATTATTTAGGCTACTCTGTATATTGATACTCATATGACTATTATGCTAGGTTACCCTATTAGGATAAAGTAGAGTATGTATCGGTTATAGATCTATTAGGAAAAACTATCGGTTATAGATCTATTAGGAAAAACCTTGGGTAGTTTGGGTGATGGTTTTCGCTATCACTTTAGATTAGGATCAGTTATCAATGATACTTGTTGAGTACACGTGTTTCATACTCCATCTTTCTTTTATTTCCCTTTTCTTATTTTTCTACACTCCATGCAGATATTGGTTAGAGTAGATCATAAATTTTGTACCTACGACGTTGGGAGTTACAAAGATCTAGGTAGTGGCCGACAGAATTCAAAACTTATCAGATCTCTCTTTATTTATCTCATACTTATCTGAATTTAAGATACTTTAGTGATTGATTTTATTCAATATTTAGATGTTTGTTCTAGTGACAAGCAGATCTGCGATGTATCTTTGAATTATTCTTACCTTCAAGCATGTTTGGGATTATTCTACCTTGTTTTCTTCTACTTCTAATTTACTTTGATTATTGATTTTGGGGTTACGATAGGCTTACCTTTCTGGAGGATGCAAAATATGCCATTACATACTCTATTTTAGATCATGACAATAACAGACCACCACCAACAACAACTTACCCTATGAAATTCAACAAGTGAGAGTCGCATATGAACTTAATATGCTAACAACTAACAGACAAAAAATCAACCATAAAAGGAAAAAAAGAATAACCAAATCCCAATAAAGACTAAAATGATAAAATTGAGAAAATGCAGACACATAACACCATAAACTTGGATTTTGAGTGGGTAAAAAAATTGAAACACCCTGGGTTTTGGCCCTTGAAAATTTCTTAAGCTTTAGGCTCACCTTCCTTGAAACGACTCACCATATGAGTCGTATGATGTGGGTATAGGTCAGGTGACCCAATTCATAAGGTATCCAGTGTTTGGTGCTTAGGTTTTTGTTATGGTTACGACTTGGTGGGTACGGGTCATATGGTTTGGTAATGGGTCATTGGGTTGGTCCTTCACTTAATCTGAAACTTAGTGACTTGACATGGCTCTGAGTATGAGTGGCTCACTAAAAGTCATGGGGATAGGGTGTGAGAGGTATAGTCTAGTCGTATGTTGTCCAGTGTCAACCTCTTCGTATTCTATCTTGGGTGCGATTGGACCATACAAGTTGTGTCTGGTCACGAGTTGGGTAAGTGAGTTGTATATTAGATAGAATGTGGTGTCCAACTTTTTGTTCTAGGTACGAATGGATGGTACCAGTCGTATGATCTGGTAATGAGTTGGAGGGTCAACTCATACCCACTTGAGAGATTTTTACAGTTTAATTGGGGCATTCTCGACCTTTCCCCTCTTAACTCCTTTTAACTCCACAACATAAAACACCTTTTGGGACTTCATTAACCTATTATTCTAAATAAAAATCCTCTCTCAAGCTCTTGGGTAAAGAAAAGGCTAAGGTTTCTTCAAAGGGATCAATTAAGGCTTTCAAGGTTGGTGTCTCTCCGTATACCTTGGTATCTAAGGCATGTTACTCCTCCCTAATTGTTGTTTCAACTAAAAGCATGTTTTAATGAATGTTTTTTCATGGTATTATAATGGTATTGTTTTGTTTTTGAAATATGTGTTGGGGTTTTTGGTTGTTCATGGTTGGATGATGCTTTCCCATATTTTCTTATGTTTTTTAATGTTATAATTATGGTTTGAACATGTGGTTAAATGAGAATGGCCAACTGATACTTGGTTTGGTTTTGGAAACTATATGCCCTCAACATGTTTGTTAGAATGCCAATGAGAATGATTTTGTCACATAGTTTGATTATTCTTGAAACCTTTGCATTGCATAATATGGTAATGGAACCTAAATGGTTTGGTTTGGTTTTAAATGATTTTTGAAAGGCCTTGGTGGTCATGGTGACACGACCCAAACCAGGGCCTTGTCGTAATGGGCATCCCAAGTCTAACTGGGATTGGGGACCACCCCTGTTACCTAACCCAACCTCCAAATATGCATACCCTGAGTCGGATGAATCCCGAATGTATAAAAAATAGCATTTATTAAAATTACAGACTCTAGATAGGTCTATAACCGTGACCAACCTAAGCAAGTCCAAGCATACAATACCAACTAACAACCATAACCAAGCTAATATAATAACCAAGTTCCTATCCATAACACAACATAATAGGATGGAACAATCATAAATTCAGTCAAATGGTATCAGCCCCAATACCAGTGCCAATACTAAGGTTATGGCTGACACCAATATCGACACCATCCATAAAAATAATATCCGGTTGGGACATGCCCCCAACCATAGACAAACCAATGTCTATGAAATAACCAAAGTATGTAAAGACATTCAGGATATGAAATGAAGCTTTCCAAATTATGGAAGCTCACTACTTCAATCCAATAGCTGATCCCGAATCCAATCAATAAGCAGAAGGAGTGGAATAGTCGGCTCCTGCATCATGTGGGGATACAGCCTCCCAAAGATGGGTTAGTGAGTGAATGCTAGCAAGTACTTATGATAAGGATAAAATAATTCCAACCTTTAAAACCAAGAAAACCAACCATATATATTCAAACCACACAAACATATATTTACATAACCATGTTGGGAAGAAGGAACCGAGTTTAGCATGCATTTAAAACCATTAACCTAGCTATGTGGTTCTTAACCGTCCTAGAACTACCCACGAGCTATATAGGTCTAGTATAATGACAGGACATGACCCCGGGCCTTATCCTAATGGGCATCTCAAGTCCAACCAGGATTGGGGACCGCCCTCTATTACCTAACCCATCCACCTTTATCCAGCCATTGATGGGCTAAATTTCAAACATGTAACAAGATAGCATAAATGTTCTCATCAAGTCTCTGGGATAGGGTCACAACCATGACCAAACCAACCGAGTTCAACCATATCACACCAACCACCCAACCACACCAAACCATATGCCATAAACTAGGACATAACCAAATAAGTTAGACAAAATTTGATATAATTAATCCCAAAATATAATAGGACTGAACAACCAACAATATCATCCAAGGGTGTAAGCCCCGACACCAATACTAATGCCAAGGCAAACACCAATACCGATCTCACCCATACAACCCCCCAGAAGTACCACAAAGTCTCTATCCAAAAGAGTAAACAAATTCGGTTGGGACAAGCCCCAACTATGGCCAAACCCAATATCCAAAATAAAAGAAAAGTTTCTAAGGAAATCCATAACATGAAATGATGTCTTCCAAAAGAATGGAAGATCACCACTTCAGTCCAAATACTGATACCGAATCTGCGTGGTAAATAGCATGAGTAGAATAGACGATTCCTGCAAAGAATGGGTATACATCCGCCAGTAGACGAGGTTAGCGAGTGACCGCTAGCATGAATCTCAGGATAAGTTTGAAATAATGCCAGTTATAAAACCAAGTAAAACCATCCATATACATAGAACCATACATATATAAGTGTTAGGAAAGGGAACCGGGTTTAGCATGTATTTAAAATCTTTACATGGGCTATGTAGTTTGGCCGTCCTAAATTACCCACGTGAGATATGGGTTTAGCACCCCCTACTTAAAGAGCCCCTGTGCGTGTAGCTGCACGACTAGCAAAGTATCCCATGGGATGACTAGTACATCCCCCAATAGTGTGACATCATGCACACGGTCCACTAAGATCAATCCTCATATCGGCAAATACGAGTTTCCAGTTTTGGTCCCCCCAGGACCGCCACCTTCCATGGCTTTGCTACACACCCCACCATTAAAATCCAATTTAAACCGTTTATAACCCACCAAATCCATTTAACATTTTTATTAACCAAGGCCAATATTAGTGGCATCTTCATACCACCCCTTTCTTGTAAGTAATATCCATAGCCAAACTATTTAGGTTAAGGGGACTTTCAAGTGCCCTTCCATATACCACATTAAACCACTTGGGAGACTTCATGCTCTCCACAAGCATAAATATTTAGCCTTTTGACTTTTTAAACCATGAAAAGTTCCTTTACCAAGTTTAAAACATGCAAGAGCTCCATTGAAAGAAGTCAATGCAATGAACATATCTTCATACACATTTTAATCAAACAACTTGGGGGCATAATATAACCAAAACTAATTCCAAAGTTTATTAAACCATTACCATGCAATCCAATTGTCCGAAACCATCATTAATGCATATAAAATCATAATTAAAACCATAGGAAACTATAACCAAGCATTTAATATCAAAACCCCCAAATAATAGTTGAAATCCATAGTTATGAAATAATAAAACCATGAAATCAATCATATAAACCATGCCTTTAGTTGAAATTACAATGAGGGAAGATAATCATGCCTTATACCAAAGAATTGACGAAAAGAAATCACCAAGACAAGCCCCAAAACAATCCTCAAGATGAACCCCTAGCCTTCTTGCCACAAAAGCTCTTGAGAGAATTATGAGATATTTTGGAATAGTTTCTAAGTGTTAATGAATACAATAATAGGGTAAATAACCTCCTAAGTGTATTAGAAGTCATGGGTCCTAATAAGGGTAAGTAGGTAAATGTCCAGAATACCCCCACTTAAGTCCCTTAAAAACCCATCACAGGGATACGACTAACCTATATGAGTCGTACCCTCCCAATACGATTGGTACCCACCACTCATATCCAAGCCTTAACCTTGGATCAGACACTTTCCAATATACGACTCATCCAACCAAGCCGTAACCACAACATACGATCCTTACCCATGACCCGTATCCCTAGAAGAATGAAATACCATGAGGATCAAACACTGCCCACCCTACGAGTCCATGATACGACTCGTACCAAGACCTTACGACTCATGCCCCTAAGTCGTACCTATTTCAGTGACCAAAATCATCCCACCAACTAACACTGGTTAGCATACGATAGGACCATACCACTCATACCCCAACATACAGCTCGTACCCATGAGTCATATTGGGTCCGTAGAACGGAATTCCAGGAAATTTTCTAAGGTTAAAAACCCAGGATGTTTCAGTCTCTCCCACTAAAAAAATCTGTCCCTGAATGATGGACAAGGTAGGGGTAACCACACATAAAGTCATTTGTATTATCAAACATCCTTTCAACAAAGTTTGAAAACAAAGGGGCAAAGATGTTAATCTTTCCTTTAACAAACTCAGAAAATAAAGATTTGTTGAAGAACACATACCTTCATTAAGAATCCCAGGAGCATAAAAAAGACGTGGATACTTGGACTTCATGTCCTCTTCCGCTTCCCAAGTAGCTTCTTCCACCTTATGGTTCCTCCATAGAACCTTAACCAAAGAAATATCCTTGGTCCACAACCGACGAACTTGCCTATCTAATATCTCTATTGGGACCTCTTCATAAGATAGAGAATCTGAAATACCCAATCCTTCCAAAGGAATAACTGAAGAAGGATCACTAATGCACATCCTCGTCACAGAAACATGAAAGACCGGATGAACCAAATTCAAGTTAGGTGGAAACTTCAACTCATAAGCAACATTGCCAAATCTCTGCAAAATCACATAAGGACCAATAAACCTAGGAATTAGTTTCCCCTTCTTATCAAACCGCACCACTCCCTTCATAGGAGACACTTTGAGGAACACCCTATCCCAACCTCAAACTCCAAGTCTCTATGCCTAACATCCGTATAGGAATTTTGGCAACTTTGAGCAGCCTTAAGCCTATCCCGAATCACCTTCACCTTCTCCATCATTTGATAAACCAAATTTGGGCCAAACATGTCCGTCTCCCAAGCTCAAACTAACTAATAGGATATCTTCACCTCCTACCATACAAAGCCTCAAAAGAGGCCAAACCAATACTAGAATGGTAGCTATTATTGTAAGCAAACTCCACCAAAGGTAGATGTTCAACCTAATTTCTACCATAATCAATCACATAGGCCCGAATCATATCCTCCAATGTCTGAATAGTTCTCTCCTCTTGCCCATCCGACTGTGGATGAAAAGTAGTACTCAGACTAACCTTAGTCCCCAACCTTTTTATATAAAAACCACTAGAAATAAGACATAAATTGCATACCATGATAAAAAATAATCAAGACAAGTACCCCATGCAGCTTCACAATCTCCTGATGATACAGCTTCACATAATCCTCTATTAAAAAAGTAATCCGCACTGGCAAGAAGTGCGAAGACTTAGTTATCCTATACACGATGACCCAAATTGAATCAAATTAATTCTGATACTGAGGAAGATCGGTAAAAAAATCCATATTGATCATCTCCCGCTTCCATTCGGGCAACTCTATTTCTTGATACAACCCACCTAGACTCATGTGCTTTACCTTAACTTATTGACACACCATGTATTTGGCCATGAAATCAACCACATCCCTCTTTATACCATTCCACCAATAGACCTCCTTAAGATCATGATATATCTTTGTCGAGCTGAGATGAACAACATAGCGCAACTCATGCGCCTCATCCAAAACCCTTTGTCGCAACACGTCGACATCAGGAACACATAACCTCCTTTGGTACAGTAAAGTACCATCACCACTGATCTCAAACACCACTACCTTTTTCCTACCAATATTACTCTTGATTTTCATCAAGACATGATCCTACGCTTGTTTCTCCTTAATCTTTGTACTAAGAGACGATTGAAAATGACCATTTCTTGCACCATCACACTACCATCCTTAGAGTCTAAGAGATGAACCCCAAGATTAGCTAAGTAGTGAATATCCTTCACTAATTCCCACTTTCCTTCCTCCATATGAGCAATAATACCTATAGACAACCTGCTAAGAGCATCAATAACCATATTAGCCTTACCTGGATGGTAGTGAAGACTCATATCATAATCTTTGAGAAGCTCAAGCCATTTTCTTTTCTTGAGATTTAGCTCTGTCTTTGTGAACACGTACTGAAGACTCTTGTGATTAGAAAAGATAGCCATGTGAACACCATACAAATAATGCTACCATATTTTCAAAGTAAATACAACCGCTAACAACTCCAAATCATGAGTAGGATAATTCCTCTTATGTACCTTCAACTGCCTGGAAGCATAGGTAATTACCTTCGCATGATGCATCAAAACACAATGAAACCCTACCTGAGATGCATCACAATAAACCACAAACCCATCATTGCCTTTCAGCAAAGTCAGGATTAGAGTCGAAGTCAAATTATCCTTAAGCTTCTCAAAAATTCCTTCACAAGCATTCGACCAAGAAAACTTAACCTTCTTCTGAGTCAACTTAATCAAAGAAGCAACTATCGAAGAAAAACTTTCCACAAACCACCTATAATGCCCAACTAAATCCAAAAAGCTATGAATATCAAATGGAGTCATGGGCCTAGGCCACCTCTTCATGCAACAACCTTTTGAGGATCCACCATGATACCTTCACTAAAAATTATATGACCCAAGAAAGTCACAACATTCAACTAAAATTCACACTTAGAGAACTTAGCATTCAATCGTTGTTCCTTTAAGATCGTAATACCACACAAGGTGATTAGCATAATTCACCTCACTCTTTGAATAAAGAAGAATATCATCAATAACCACAATGATGAAGAGATCCAACTAAAACCTGAACACTCTATTTATCAAGTCCATAAATATTGTCGGAGCGTTAGTCAACCCAAATGACATCATCAAGAACTTAAAATGCCCATACTGAGTATGAAAAGCCATCTTAGGGATATCCACCTCCCTAATCTTAAGTTGATGGCACCCAGACCCAAGATCTATCTTAGAGAAGAACTTGGCACCCTGAAACTGGTCAAACAAGTCATCTATCCGGGGAGGAGGATACTTGTTCTTGATCGTCACCTTGTTCAGCTACCTATAGTAAATACACATCCGAAGGGGGTTAACCATCCTTCTTGCGCACAAAAAACACTGGTGCACCCCATGGAGAAACACTAGGATGTATTAACCCCTTGTCCAGAAGATACTTAAGTTGCTCCTTGAGTTTCCTTAACTCAGTCGAAGCCATTCTATATGGAGGAATAAAAATTGGACGAGTGTCCAGAAGCAAATCAATACCAAACTCTATTTCCTAATCTGGAGGAACACCATGAGATCATCCGAAAAGACCTCTGGAAACTCATTAACCACAGGGACCGAAGACAAAGAATGACCTTCTGAGATAGAATCATTAACCCAGACCAAGTGATAAAGATAACCCTTGGAGATTAACTTTTAAGCTCTAAGATAAAAAATAAACCTCCCCCCTAAGAGCTAAGGAACTACTATCCCATTCTATAATCGGTTCACCAGGGAACTTAAAGACAACCTTATGGGTCCGACATTCCAAAGATGCATAACAAGAATGCAACCAATCCATACCCAAAATTACATCAAAATCTACCATATCCAACTCAAACAGATCCTCTAAGGTCTACTTGCTACCAACAGATACCACACACACCCTATAGACTCTTTTAGCAATAACCGAGTTACCTACTAGGGTAGAAACAAAAAAAGGATCTAAAATGACTTTTGGATCAAAACCAAAAGACACAACCACATATGGAGTCACATATTTAAGAGTGGACCCCAAATCAAGCATACAATATATGTCATAAGAGAAAAGTTATAACATATCAGTAATGACATTAGGTGGTGCCTCAGATTCCTGTTGGGATGCCAAAGCATACAACCTATTTTGACCAACACTAGAACCAGGATCAATAATAGAAGCAGATGCCCCACCACCAGGAGCAGGAGAAAAAGATGAAGCCAGATGAATCTTATTCGCCCCCATAGCAACTTTATTAATCGGACAATCCTTGAGTGGATAGCCTACCAGTCCATACTTAAAGACTTTGTCCCTTTCTTCCTTGCAATAACCTCGATGAGAACCACCAAAAAATCGACAAGAAGGACATGAAGAAACTGACAGACCTCTACTCTCCTGAGATTGGGCAACCAGTGCCCGAGAATTATCATTACCTTGATGATACCTGTCTCCCGATAGATAAGGAGTACTAGCAGAAAAGGAGCTAGAACTCCCCCACTTTTTTTTCTGCCATTTGCTACCATTTCTATCACCCTGGAACTGAGCACCTTCCTGGTCAGAAAACCTAATCCTCCTTCCCTACCTATCTCCAAACTCCGCCTACCTCCTCTTCCCATCCTCAACTTACTGTATATGAACACTCAATCGAGAAATATCCATATTCTTAATCAGCAAAGTAGTCTTGCTCTCCAGAATCAAATCTCTATTCAACCTAGAAGCGAAATTCCTCATTCTTGACCTCATATTAGCCACCAAATTAGGAGCATACCTTGAAAGAAAATGGAAATTCAAAGCATATTCCTTTACTGACATCCTTCCCTGCTTGAGGTTCATAAACTCCTCCATATTAGCTTCCCTCAACTCTTGAGAAAAGAATCGATCTAAGAATGCATTAGAAAAAGCCTCCTACAACCCTTCCTCTTCCATAGCACATCTATCCATGTCTGACTCCTCATACCACTGATAAGAAACATCCTTGAGATAATAAGCTACAAAGTTATACCCCTCTAAATTAGTAGCCTGTATCACTCGAAAGATCTTTTCCATATCATCAAAGAAGCCTTGTAGATCCTCCACCTTCATTCCAATAAAAATTGGAGGACCTATCTTCATAAATTGACCAACCCTTGTGGCCTTAGCAGACAAACCACCAGCCGCACCCCTCTCAGTCTGAGTAGTAACCAGGTGGGCAATAATATGAATAGACTAACAAAATTTTGTGTTTGTCACATTTCCCTAAGGGACCTGAGGAGAACTAGCCTGAATAGGAGAAACTCCAGCCCATCAAGAATAGGACCATGAGATCAAAGATGTACTCCAGACGTAGGACATACCCCATCAGCATTATCCCCAGATGGGATGGAAGAATTTCCTTGTGTTTCAGATATAGGAGGCATGATCTGAAAGACGAACAAACAATTATTAGAGAGGATTCCAGGATTAACAACTCAAGCTTGAAGATAGAATACCAAGAAAGTGAAACATTCCTAAATGTCTTGCAGCCTCTCCCTTATGAGTGCGGCATGCTTCACTCCCCTAAAAAAGACTATACTTTATACGACTTTATGGACTCCCAAGTGACCATTATCCTAGGCTCTAATACCAAATTGACCCGACCCGACCCCGGGCCCGAGTGACCACTAGCATAAAACTCATGATAAGGATGAGATAATTCCAGTTATAAAACAAAGTAATACCATTCATAATGCATACAACCATACATATATAAGTGTTGCGAAAGGGAACCGGTTTTAGCATGTATTTAAAACCTTTACCTAGGGTGTGTAGCTTGGCTGTCCTAAACCACCCACGGGCGATATGGGTTTATCTCCCCTGCTGAAAGGGTACCAATACGTGTAGACGCAGGACCAGGGAAGTATCCCATGGGATATCTAGTATATCCCCCAATAGTGTGACATTATGCACACGGTCCACTAAGACCATTCCCCATATAGGCAAATACGAGTTTCTAGTTTGGGTCCCTCCGGGACTGCCACCTTTCACGGATTTATTATACACCTCGCCATTAATGCCCAATTAAAACCATTTCCAAATAACCAACCAAATCCATTTACCACTTTATTAACCAAGGCTAATACTAGTGGTATCATTATACCACCTCTTACTTCCAACTAATTTCCATAGCCAAACTATTTAGGTTAAAGGGACTTTTAGGTGCCCTTCCATATACCACATTAAACCACTTGGGAGACTTCTATGTTCTCCGCAAGCATAACCATTTAGCCTTTAGAATTTTTAAACCATTTAAACCATGAAAAGTTCCTTTACCAAGTTTAAAACATGTAAGAGTTACATTGAAAGAAGCCAATGCAATGAACATATCTTTATAAGCATATTTATCAAACACCTTTGGGGCGTAATATAATCAAAACCAATTCCAAAGACCATTAAACCATTCCATGCAATCCAATTGTCCAAAACCACCATTAATGCATATAAAAGCATAATTAAAACCATAGGGAACCATAACCAAACATTTAATAACAAAAACCCCAAATAATAGTTGAAAGCCATAATCATGAAATAGTTAAACCATTAAATCAATCATATAAACCATGGCTTTAGTTGAAATTAAAATGAGGGGAGAAAATCCTTCCTTTTATGATGAATTGATGAAAAGAAATCACCAAGATAAGCTCCAAAGCAATCCTTAAGATGAAACCTTATCATTTTTGCCCCAAAAGCTCTTGAGAGAATTATGAGATATTTTGGAATTATTTCTAAGTATTAATGAATAGAATAATTGGGTAAATAACTTCCTAAGTGTATTAGAAGTCATGGATCCTAATTAGGGTAAGAAGGGAAATATCCAGAATACCCTCACTCTTATCTCTTAAAAACCCATCATAGGGATATGACTGACCCATACGAGTCATACCCTCCGAATACGATTGGTACCCACCACCCGTATCCAAGACTCAACCTTAGATCAGTCACTGTCTAGTATACTACTCATCCAACCAAGCCATAACCATAGTATACGATCCATGCCCATGACCCATATCCCTAGCAGAATGAAATACAAGAAGGATCAAATATTGCCCACCCTACGAGTCTATGATATGACTCATACTAAGCCTTTATGACTCATACCCCTAAGTCGTACCTATTCCAGTGACCAAAACCATCCCACCAACTAACACTAAGTCGTATTGGGTTCAAAGAACAGAATTCTAGGAAATTTTCTAAGAGTAAAACCCCAGGATGTTTTATGTAGCCCTCTGAATGGGCCCTAATACGTGTAGCCGAACGAACCAGAGATACCATAAGAGTAGGGGATTTAGAAGTACTCTTCTCTCTCCATGATACATATATATAATTATAACTTAGGGTATTTCCATGTACCCCATATGGTCATCTTGACCAAATCTTCATGTCGATAAACATGGGTTTCTAATGTCCGTCCATTGGACTAACACCTTCATGGTTAGCTATCACACCCCGCCATTATTGCCTAATCAAAACCATTACCACATACCAAGACCACCATTCCATTTTTAGTAACCAAGGCTATAAGTAGTGGTATCATCATACCAACTATAGCTTGCAAGCAATGTCCTTAGCCAATATTTAAGATATTAATAGATTCCCATGTACCCATAGATTACATTATTAAGTTGAGTTGGGGGGAACTTATGTACCCCACAAGCATGTTCATTACTTAGGTTGCTTAGGGTATTCCCTTTTACACCACAAGGTTTTTAATTATACCAACCATAACCACTAAGACCTTACCATTTGACCATTTCAAAATATTTAGACCATTTATACTATTTAGGGTTCCATTACCAAGTTAAACTATGTAATAGTTCAGTGAAAGTCCAACATTTTAACCAATAACATTCTCAGAGGCATTTTTTCAAACATGTTGGGGCATAGTATTTCCAAAGCCAAAACCAAGTACCAATTAACCATTCCTATGCAATCAAATGTCCAAACCACCATTAAAATATGTAAATCCATAATTAAAACATTGGAAAACCATAACCAAGAATTTATAACCAAATCCCCAATATATATTTGCAAATCCAAAACCATACCATATTTATGTAATGAAAACAATTCATAAAATATGACTTTAATTGGAACTAACAATGAAGGAGAAGCATCTTTCCTTAGATTAAGAAGAAGATGAGAAGAAATTATTTCTGTGTTAGGGTTTTTGACCTAATTTTATTACCAAAATTAAGTTTTACTTTTTCTTAGAAAGAAAAAAAAAGTAACCATAATTACTTCTACTTTTCTTGAAAGGAAAATATAAAACTTTACCTCTTTCTAAGAGGAAAAGTTTTGGAACTCTATAAATAGAAGACCCTTCCTTCTCATACAATAACACAATATCATCCACAATGTAGTTTTAAAAGAGGTTTGTTTAGGGGGAGATTTTCTCCCAATAGTTTATAGTTTTCATATTTCTTTAATATTAATTTCTTGTGTAGGCTAGTTGGCCAAATTATATCCAATAATATATTTTTTAGTATATTTTTATTTGTCATATGAATTATGACCGTCTTGGTTTGCAAACTTTAAGCTTCTGTATGATGCCCTCTCAATTTTGAACCCAATAGTGCTATCATAGATCATGGTTCAATGATCCAATGGTTTAGATTGAGGACATGTTGAGATTAAAGTTGCAACCAAGTTGACGATAGTAAGGATATTTTGTCAAAAAAGAAACTACATGTGGAAACAATTATCAATCATATTTTCAATAATCTTGTTGTTACATATTTGAAAATAAAGCTCACTTTTAACCCTACAAAGGGCTCTAATATTTTTAACCCAAAAAGGGCTCATATACTTTTAACCCAAAAGCTCCATTTTTAAACATGCCAAGCAGCAGTGATGAAGACTATATGAAGCACAAGGACCAAAGATTTGAAGAAGGTGGATCATGTGAAGAAAATCAAGCCAAAAAAGGGAGATTTGTTAGGGTTTTTGCGTTGATTTTCTTACCAAAATTAAGTTTTACTTTTTTGTGTAAGGAAAATAAAAGTAACCATAAATACTTTTATTTTTCCTAAAAGAAAAATGTAAAACTTTTTCATATTTGGAAAACCTCTTTCTCAGAGAAAAGGTTTTGGAACTCCATAAATAGATGACCCCCTTCTCATACCATAACACAATAGCTTCCATAATGTAGTCCTTAAAAGAGTCTTCTTTAGGGGAGACTTCTCCCATAGTTTTCATGTTTTTAATAATATTAGTTTTTTATATGTAGGCTAATTGGCCTAACCATATTCAATAATATATTTTTAGTATATTTTTGTGTCATCTGATTTATCATCTCTATGGTTTGCAACTAATAGCTTCCGCATGATGTCCTCTCAATTTTGAACCCAACAAGTGGTATCAGAGCCTATGATTCAAAGATCCAATGGTTCGATTGAGGATAGTTTGAGATCAAAGTTGCAACCAGTTTGATGATAATGAAGATATATGCCCAAAAGAGCTACATATGGAGAAAAATTTTAAATAAATGTTCAACAATCCTACTGCTAATCCATTTTTTAAACCAAAATCAATTTTCAAACCATGTTTATGGGCATCAATTTTCAAACCATACTTGCTTTAACGCTTGGGCTCCTTTCAACTCTTGCATTTATTTTTAACGCATGTGTTCCATTCTTAACCTGTGCTCACTTTCAATGCACAAGTCTCCACTTTTAATCCTGTTCACTTATAATACAGGGCTCTAATAATATCAACCCATGCTTTTATTTTTAATGTATAAGGTTTCAATTTTTAACAAATATGAACTCTTAACCATGGTAAGCAATAGTGATATATGAAGATCGTGTAAAGAAGGAAGATCAAGATTATTTTGCCAGAAATCAAGCCAAAAAAGGGAGATTTGTTAGGGTTTTTGATTTGATTTTCTTACCAAAATTAAGTTTTACTTTTTATTGGAAAGAAAATAAAAGTAACCATAATTACTATTACTTTTCTTGAAAGGAAAATATAAAACTTTACTACTTTCTAAGAGGAAAGGTTTTGAAACTCTATAAATAGAAGACCCTTCCTTCTTATACAATAACACAATAGCATCCACAATGTAGTCTTTAAAATGTTTTGTTTAGGGGGAGATTTTCTTCCAATAGTTTATAGTTTTTATATTTCTTTAATAATTGTTTCTTGTGTAGGCCAATTGGCAAAATTATATCCAATAATATATTTTTTAGTATATTTTTTTTGTCATCTGAATTATCACTGTCTTGGTTTGCAAACTTTAAGCATTCGCATGATGCCCTCTCAATTTTGAACCCAACACTATAAGCCTCAATTGACCACCTTGAAGAAAACCCTAGATTTTAATTAACCTAAGATTTTGAGAGAGTTTAGAGTGGTTGATTGATTGCAAATAGGTTAATGAAGCCCCAAAAAGTGTTTTAAGTTATGGGATCCTAAGGAGTTATAAGGGGAAATATCTAGATTACCCCCAACTTTAACTGTATCAATTACCAGCATAAAGGTGTGACCGCTTCCCCATCCGTACCCTAGGGTATGAGTGGCACTCACCACTCGTACCCCAAGAAGAATCTTTACCCCCATACTGACCAACCTACGACTCCAAAGTCCCACTCATACCCAATCTTATGATTGGTACCCATAAACCATAACTTAAATAGAATTAAGAGGGGTTTACACTGTCCAACATATAAGTTGGATTACATCTCTCGTACCCTATCTCATGACCCATGGTAAGCCACTCGAACTCAGTTCCAAGTTAACCTACTAAGTTTCAGATTAAGAGAAGGAAAACCCAACCATACGAGCTATCACCCATTATATGACTCGTACCCACCCAAGTTGTACCCATTCCAGAAACTCAACCAGTCAACACCACCCAACACTAGAAAATATATGACTGGACCATATTAACCTACCATACCATATGACTAGTACCCCAACTCATATGATGTCAAAAAGACAAAAACCCAGGGAAATTTCTAAGGACCAGAACCCAGGGTGTTTCACATGGTTTGGTTAATTGGAAACTTTGGAGTCAAATTTTGTTTAACAGCTTTGGTATAGCATAAATTGATAGACTTGCAAGATCTAATTTTGGTATGATGATACCAACAGTGAATGCCTAATAAAAGATTCATTGGAAAATAGTTAGAATGTGTAATTGGTTTTAATATGAGCGTAAAGAGGGGTGTAGAAAAGTCATGGAAGGTGGAGGTCCCGGGGGGACCAAAACTGGAAACTTATGTTTGCCGATGTGAGGTTTGGTCTTGGTGACCGTGTGCATGAAGTCACACTTTATATTTTGGGGATGTACTATTCATCCCATGTTCTTTTCTCTGGTCGTGGGGCTTCACGCGTTGGGGACCTTTTAGCAGGAGGAGCTGAACCATATAGCTCGTGGGTGTTTTAGGACGGCAAAGCTACACAACCCAGGTTAAGGTATAAAATGCATGCTAAAGCCAGTTCCCTTTCCCGGCATAGTATATATGTAAGTATGTATGTGATTGCATATGGCTGTATACTTTCGTTTTGAATAATGGAATTATTTTATCCTTATTCCTGAGTACATGCTATTATTCATTCCATTAACTATCTTTGGGATTTGAATCCCCACACAATGAAGGAATCGGCCATACTACTTCTCCTGCTCAGTGACTTGGATTCAACGACAGCTTAGAGTTAGACTGAAGTGGTGAGCTTCCATACTATGGAAGACTCCCTTTCAGGATATGGAAATCTTTACATTATTTTTATTTCTTGGACTTTGGTTTTGGCCATGGTCGAGGGAATACCCAACTGGATATTCTTTATTTTTGGTTAGAGGATTTGTGGGACTACTAAGGGGATGGACAGTGTCGGTATTGGTATTGGCATTGGGGTTGACACCAGTTGGAAATTTGGTTGAATATTTGGTTTTTTTGGTTATGGACTTTATTAAATGTCTTTCAATTATTGTTGAATTATCTTGTTATATGTTTAGAATTCATCCGATGTAGGGTATAAGGCATTTACGGTTAGGTATTGAGGGCGGTCTCCAGTCCTGGTCAGACTTGAGATGCTTGACAAGACTAGGACTTGGTTCGGATCATGTCAAAAACAATACAAAAATATGCAAATATATTACATAATACTTGTGGAAAATTCCATCTCATTTCAAGATTTAGAGTGATAAAAAGTCAAAAATTAGATACATATATAAAGATTTATAACATTTCATTTAGCTTTACAAAACCGTAATTATAAATTTAAATTTTTTGAATATGAAGAAGATACTAACCCTGAAGAAGATACAAGATGCTTGAAGAGATGAGTGATACACCCAAATTACAACTCTCTTATGAGAAAGTGGTTGTCATCAAATATATAACCCAACTAGGTTGGGGTCGAATCCCATAGGGAATATAGTGTTAATTAATATGAGTTGTGATTTAACCGACCAATAGTTAATAGTTTTCTTTAAATAGGGGTTTTTATAAGACAATCTATGTTAATGTTTCAACTTGCTTTAGAAACTAAAACATAATTTTGCAGTATTTCAAATCAATAATGTAGTTGAACTAGAGTTGTGATCACTATGATTACTAGTATGATTGAATAATAGTTGTAACATTAGATTCTTGTGACTTGTGGGAAACACCAAATTATCATTATCGACAAATAATCTAAGTGTTTTTCAACCTACTTAGATGTTATGTTCCCTAATTCTTTCAAACTTAGGAAAACTTTCTATTCTCACTGATTTTATCTCGAGATGATTTATCTTGGTACAACATTAATCATTATATGGAAAAATTATCTTTCCAAATCCTCGTTGATAATTCACTACTTTTAGTTGATTTCTCAATTCAAATAAAGCAACATGAAGCAGGTTCTATTGTTTGCAACCAATAGAAAACATGTAATACAATAGAATAATCAAGATGAATACTACAGTCATTTTGTAATACCCCAAAGATTTCTAGAAAATTTCATCCCAAGAAGGCCTAGTATTAGCTTCTAAAGTGAATGATAATTGTTCCATGAGAAATTTTCAAGATTTTTACTTTTTGTCATGTGGAAAACTCAATAAGCTTTCCATCGATATATGATTCGCTTAAATTCGATAACCGGGTAAGAAGTATGACTATTTCAAGTTCCCATCATAAAACAATACCATATTAGTCAGTGGCACACCATGCCACAAGAGGAAATGGCATTTGGCAATTTTCGGTAGGTGTCCACAATTATGGCGCATTGCGCTAGCACTCAAATTCAGAATTGTCCTTTTTCCAGTGTCTCAGTACGATTTTCCCCGCGCCGTGCCAAAGTTCTAGGTCATGAAGGAAGGGGTTGCACATCGCGCTATCCCTCAATTTTGCAATTGTAAATTTCCAATGACACGGCACGATAACACCGCGTCACGCCAGGGGCCCAGTTCTGGAAAATTTTACTGCAATTAAATGACGCATCCTGGGTTAAAAGGGTCAATTTTCTACCCCTATTTAAACCCAATAACACCTGATTTAGCTATTCTTCACCCAAAATATACTATTTTCTCTCAAGTTTCTCTCAAGAACAAGCTAGGTTTTTTATTGAGGATTCAAATTCAGAAGGTTTCACCATCAATCTTCGCGAAATCACGAACTAAGGTATGCATAGTGTTCATTCATGGACTCTTTTCATCCATGAAGCTGAAGAATCCCTTTTCTAAAATCAAGTTATGGATTTCTTTATGAATTTTAGGTTGGGTTAGTTTTGTTTATGTTGATAATGATCAATTGAATTCAAATCCATGTTGGGTGATCAATTTTATGTGGAATTAATTTGTATAGTTGTATATTCATATGAACCTATGAATAAACCCTAGGATGATGAAATTAGAGATGAATCATGATGATTAATTGTTGTATAATATTGTCTACATGTGCTATGCCTACCATGTGTTTGATTAAATGCCTAGATAAAGGAACAATGCCCAACTAGTATGATATCATGAAATCCCCATGTATGTACAAGTTATGCCTATCACATGTTTTGCTGGAATGCTTCTATAAATGTATTATGGATTATGATGTTAGTTATATGTTCAAGTAAGTTATGCTTGGTCAGTTTCCTTCCATCGAGTCCTGGGGGTACTTGTACCCGAAACATTAGCTATGTACCTAGAGCCATGTCATGTTTTCATGATACTCTAAGTCAAGATATGAATCCTTAGACTTCAGATAGTCTTATGACTCAGGAAAAATCTCCATGATCTCATGACTCAGTCAGTTTTCAGATATCAGTAGTATTCCGTCAGTCAATGGAACTTAGTAACTCAACTCATGTTCAGTTCAGTAAATTATGTTCAGTGTATATTTAGATGGCAGTAGGAATTAGCACCGAGTGAACCCAAGGATAGGGACACACACTATCAAATAAGGGTGTGATCCTTAGAAGTCATCCTTGCATTCTAGAACTATGTAGCCAGCATAGGTTGAGACATCAACACTGTCCGATGAGGGTTGATGAGGTGGATAAGAACTGTCGGATAAGGTTTGCCCCACCATTCTCTTTTGGGGACACTATCAAATAAGGGTCGCCCACAGCTTGTCCTAACCAGTGGCGCGATATTGACACCCTTCCAATTAGGGTTATAGATTGGACCCCAACTCAGCCATAACGGTGTATCAGGGGCATGTTGGTTAAATAATACCTCCCATAGTTTCAGTACCAGTCTCAGTAAAAGAAATTTGATAGTTTTTCAGATTCAAGACTGCCAGATATCGTCGACTCATATACAGTAAGGAACTCAGATAGTTCCATCAGATTCAGGACTATTAGATACAGTCACCCTGTTATCAGTTGCATTCAGATACAACTATTTATTCTATCAGTTATATCAGTTATTAGTATGTCATGTCATCAGTATTTAAATTCAGTAATCACGATATCACAGTGTCAGTTACAGTTACGTATTTATGTATGCATTCTTGCATTTATGTTAGACAGTCAGTTAGAATTATTCATGCATGTTAACCCTTGCATTAGCCTACCTCACATGTATACTCAGTATATTTCATTGTACTGACACATTTGCGCTATGGTTCTTTCTTTTTATATTACACCATAGGTTCAGATACACGAGTTCCAGATCAGTAGTAGATTCCAGTCTCAGCAGTCAGAATAGAAGTGAGTTCTCATTCTTTGAGGACATGATTATTTCTCTACTATTTCATTGATTTGTTATTAGTTGGAGTTTGTTGGGGACATGTCCCATCAACTCCTTATTTAGATTATTCAGACAGTAGAGTCTTTCAGACTAGATATAGACTATTGTATTTCATACTTCAGTGTTTACAGTTTTGTTTTGGGTATTGTATTACCTCACAGATGTTATCTCATCCATGTTATATTCAGTATTGAACCTTATGGACTTTCAGTGCATGTTTCCGTATTATTCAGTATTTTATGCAGTATACAGGTACAGATATTAGTCATAGGTTAGCTTGTGGTCCTTTGGGGTCATGAGCACCGTGTAGCATTCCGATTCAGCAAAACGGGGTGTTACAAACTTGGTATCAGAGCCTAAGGTTCAATAGAGACCTACAAAGTCTGAAAGCCGCATCTAGTAGAGTCTTGTACATGGGTGTGTTACATGCCACATTTGGCTATGAGATGTTTAGGAGCAGTTTCCCTTCTTTCAATATTCATGTCATGCCAATGAGCATAATCAAAAGTCAATATCTCAGTCTAATCCACTTTTTCTCTTTATTTCAGAATATGCCTCCTAAGAGAAGAAATCAGTCAGCCCCTCAGCCCGAAGAACCTTTGGGCGATCATGTTTCTCATGATGAGTTCAGGACCGCATTTACCACCCTTACTCAGTCAATAGCTGCCCATAATGAGCGACCAACTGTCGTTTCAGCCAACCCAGTGGCCAACTCAGCTGTAGCTAAGATTCGGGACTTCACCCGAATGAATCCTCCATCCTTCCATGGGTTTAAAGTAGATGAAGACCCTCACGAATTCATTGATCAAGTTCAAAAAGTGACAGGCATCATGGGGGTGACTATTGTTAAGAGTGCTGAGTTAGCCGCATACCAGTAGCAAGATATGGCTCATACTTGGTTCAAACAGTGGAAGTCAGAAAGGTCAGATGATGTCCTATAGAGTGGGAGGAGTTTGTCACTGCATTCTTAGAAAAATTCTTTCCCTAAGATCCTAGAGAGGCTAAGGTGCTAGAATTCATCAACCTCAGGTACGGCAATATGATGGTGAAAGAGTATTCTCTAAAGTTTACTCAATTAGCCGGATATGCCCTTATGTGGTTGTAGACGGCAGAGCCAAGATAAGTAAGTTCGCTTCAGGGGTAAATGATAGCGTGGTTAACGAGTGTAGATCTGCCATGCTAAATAGTGATATGACTTTAGCCAGACTTATGACCCATGCTCAGTAGATAGAGGAGTAGAATATTAAGAAGGGGAAAAGAAAAATAAGAAATCTAGGACAAGTAGCTTCAATTTTAGTCAGCCTAAATCAGAAGGAGGAAACCGTTCTTAGTTTTATCCTAAGTTATCAGTTCTAGATTCTTCTTTAGCCAGTGCTCCAGCTCCTAAGTTCATAGATAGAGTGCCAGGCTCTAAGTCTCAGGGCAGTGTCAGCAATGCCCAAACAAATCCCCTTTTTCAGACTTATGGTAAGAACCACAAAGGTGCTTGCAGAGCTGGCAGCGATGTCTATTTCGGTTGTGGAAAGCCAGGAAATAGAGTTAGAGACTACCCTCAGTCAGGTTATAAGAGTCATCTCCGCTTCTCAGCTTAGTCCAGTTGCCCGAATCAGCAAGGTGCCACCACCAGTGCTATTAGCGGGCAATGTCCAATTAGACTATATGCTCTTCAGACCCGACAAGATCAGTAAAATTCTCTTGATATAGTTACTGGTACGTTACAGATCTTTCATGTGCATGTTTATGCTTTGCTAGATCCAGGAGCTTATTTGTCTTTTGTTACTCCCTATATAGCAGTTGATTTTGGAATCAGTCCTGAAATCCTAGTAGAGCCCTTCTCAGTCTCTACCCTAGTGGGCAAAACCATCATAGCTCGGCGGGTATACAGGAACTGCACGGTTATGATATTTTAGAAAGTCACTTCAATAGACTTAGTCGAATTAGAGATGACTGATTTTGATGTCATTCTCGGTATGGATTGTCTTCATTCCTTCTATGCCACAGTCGACTACAGAAATAGAATAGTTTAGTTTCAGTTTCCAAATGAACCCGTCCTTGAGTGGAAGGGTAGTGTATCTGCTTTCAGGGGTCCGTTTGTTTCCTACCTTCGGGCAAGGAAAATGATATCTAAAGGATGTTCCTATCATTTTGTTTGAGTTAAGGACACTAGTTTCGAAACTCCCAGCCCTGAATCAGTCCCACTAGTGAATGAATATTCAGATGTCTTTCCCGAAAATCTTCCAGCAATTTCTCCAGAAAGGGAAATAGACTTCGGCATTGATCTTCTTCCAGATACTTAGCCTATCTCTATTCTGCCATACAGAATGGCACCATCAAAACTTAGAGAATTGAAAGAACAGTTGAAGGATATCTTAGATAAGGGATTCATTAGACCCAACATTTCCTCGTGGGGCACACCATTCTTATTCGTGCGCAAAAAAGACAGTTCTCTCAGAATGTGCATTAATTACTGTCAACTCAATAAGGTCACAGTCAAGAACACATATTTTCTTCCCAGAATTGATGACTTATTTGACCAACTTTAGGGTGCCAATTATTTCTCTAAGATAGACCTCAGATCCGGCTATTATCAGCTCAGAGTTAGAGAAAGTGACATTCTGAAAATAGCTTTCCGTACTTGGTATGATAACTTTGAATTCTTAGTAATTTCATTTGGTATTACCAATTCCCCAATAGCTTTCATGGACTTGATAGTCTTCATAAATGTTATTCTGGTCTATTTCTGCATTAAGCACGATCATGTAAACCATCTCAGAACAGTACTTCAGACTATCAGAGATCATCAGCGATTTGCCAAATTCAGTCAGTGCAAATTTTGGCTAAGGTCAGTGGAATTCCTTGGTCACATCATTTTCGATGATGGAATTAGAGTTGATCCTCAAAAGACCAAAGCAGTAAGAAACTGGTCGAGACCTGTCTCTCCATCAGATATCAGGAGTTTCTTGGGTTTGGCTGGCTATTACAGACAGTTTGTTAAAGGATTTTCATCTATTGCATCCCCTATGTCTAGACTGACTCAAAAAAGAGTCAAGTTTTGGTAGTCAGACCCTTACGAGAAGTGTTTTCAGGAGTTGAAGACTCAACTTACCTCAGCCCCAGTCTTAGCTCTTCCAGATGGTTTAGATGGGTTCGTGGTGTATTGTGATACATCCAGAGTAGGTTTGGGTTATGTCCTTATGAAGCATGGTAAGGTCATAGCCTACGCCTCCAGACAACTTAAACCCCATAAGAGAAATTATCCTACTCATGATCTTGAGTTAGCAGCCGTAGACTTTGCCTTGAAGATTTGGAGGCATTATATCTACGGAGTTCATGTAGATGTCTTCACAAATCACAAGAGTCTTCAATATGTCTTTTCTCAAAAAGATCTTATTCTTCGTCAGAGAAGGTGGTTAGAGCTTTTGAAAGACTATGAAATGAGTGTCCTCTATCATTCGAGCAAGGCCAATGTAGTGTCCGACGCTCTCAGTAGGCTATCCATGGGTAGTGTTTCTCATGTGGAGGATAGTAAGAAGAAGTTAGATCAAGAAGTCCATCAGCTTGCCAGACTAGGCATTCGCTTAGTCAATTCTTCAGAGGGTGGTGTATGTGTTCAAAGTAGTTTAAAATCATCTCTAGTTTCTGAGGTGAAAGAAAAACAAGATATAGATCCCAGCCTTGTCAAGTAGAAAGAGTCAGTTCAGGATCAGAAAGTAGAGGTTTTCTCCCAAGGAGGAGATGGTGTTTTGCATTGTCAATTCATATCTATGTTCCAGGTGTAGACGACTTAAGGCAGCAAATTCTTGTTGAAGCGCATGGTGCGCGCTACTCTATTCATCCAGGGGAGATAAAGATGTACCTCGACTTGTGGGAAATCTATTGGTGGAGTGGGATGAAGAGAGACATTGCAGAGTTTGTGGCTAAGTGCTCTACATGTCAGCAAGTTCAAATAGAGCATCAGAAGCCTAGTGGGTCCATGCAGGAGCTCAGTATTCTTACTTGGAAGTGGGGAGTTGTGAACATGGACTTTGTGAAGGGTTTTCCTCGAACTCGTCATCAATATGATTCAGTCTGGGTCATTATAGATAGAATGACCAAATCAACTTATTTCCTTCTAGTCATACCTCTTATTTAGCCGAAAACTACGCCAAACTCTATATCAAGGAGTTGGACAGATTGCACGGTGTTCTGTTGTCTATTATCTCAGACAGAGGTACCCAGTTCACCTCTTATTTTTGGAAAGTATTCCAAAAAGGGTCTCGATACCCAAGTTCATCTTAGTACAGCTTCCATCCTCAGACATCGTCAAGCATAAAGAACCATTCAAATTTTAGAAGAGATGCTAAGGGCGTGTGCAATTGATTTCAAGGGAAGTTGGGATGACCACTTGCCTTTGATTGAGTTTCCATACAACAACAACTATCATTCCAGTATTCAGATGGCTCCATTCGAAGCTCTCTATGGTAGAAGATGTAGATCTCCAATTGGTTGGTGATCATATCTATCTAAAGATCTCTCCCATGAAGGGAGTGAAGAGATTCGGTAAGAAGGGAAAGCTCAGTCCTCGATATATATGTCCCTTCAAGATTCTCAGTTGTTTCGGCAAGGTAGCTTATAAGCTCGAATTGACTTTAGATCTAGCCTCAGTTCATCCAGTCTTCTATGTCTCTTTGCTCAAGAAGTGTATAGGTGACCCACCAGTCGTAGTCCCTATTCAGAGCATTGATGTTCAAAACAGTCTCTCTTATACAGAGATTCCAATCGAAATCTTAGACTATCAGACTCGTAGATTGAGGAACAAAGAAGTCCCTCTAGTTAAAGTTCTTCGGCGAAATCAGTCCGTCGAGGGAGCTACTTGGGAAGCAGAAGCATAAATGCATACCAGTATCCTCACCTCTTCTCCACCAACTCAGATCAAGCTCAATGTAATAGTTCTCCTTAAGCTTACTCAGTTTCATGATCAATGTTCATCACGAACTTGGTATTCAGTTTCATGTTTATGTTCCCAGTATAAACATGGTATCAATTACCATTTCATATATGAGCATTTATGTATCAACTCAGTTATATAATTATGCATCAGAAATGCATTCTCATTATGAGAAACTTAATTCCTCGAAACATTCAGTCATGCATTCATGAATTAGTTACACATGCATCAGATATGCATGTTCAGTATGTTATGTTCATCTTGTTAGTCATGAGATCATGTTCCTATTATTTATGTTCAGTTCATATTCAGCTTATTGTTTCCCCTCTCAGTTAGTCTCATTCGAGGATGAATGTTCTCAAGGGGGAGATATTGTATAATACCCCAAAGATTTTGAGCAAATTTCATACCAAGAATACCTAGTATTTATTAGCTTCTAAAGTGAATGATAATTATTCCATGAGGAATTTTCAATATTTTCACTTTTTTCATGTGGAAAATTCAATAAGCTTTCCATTGATATGTGATTCGCTTAAATTCAATAACCGGGTAAGAAGTTATGACTATTTCAAGTTCCCATTGTAAAACAGCGCCATATTAGTCAGTGGCACGGTGCGCTACAAGAGGAAATGGCATTTGGAAATTTCCAGTAGGTGTTTGCAATTATGGCGCGTGGCGCCAGCACACAAATTTAGAATTGTCCTTTTTCCAGTGTCTCAGCGCGATTTCCCCCGCGTCGCGCCAAAGTTCTAAGTCTTGAAGGAAGGGGCTCCGCATCGCACCATCCCTCAATTTCCCAATTGTCAATTTCTAGTGACATGGAGCGATAACTACACATCACGCCAGCGGCCCAGTTCGGGAAAATTTTACGAAAATTAAATGACGCGTCCAGGGTTAAAAGGGTTAATTTCCTACCCCCATTCAAACCCAGTAACACGTGATTTAGCTATTCTTCACCCAAAATATACTATTTTCTCTCAAGTTTCTCTCAAGAACAAGCTAGGGTTTCTATTGGGGATTCAAATTCAAGAAGGTTTCTCCATCAATCTTCGCGAAATCACGAACTAAGGTATGCATAGTGTTCATTCATGGACTCCTTTCGTCCATGAAGACCAAGAATCCCTTTTTTAAATTCAAGTTATGGATTTCTTTATGAATTTCATGTTGGGTTAGTTTTTCTTATGTTGAGAATGATCAATTGAATTCAAATCAATGTTGGGTGATCAATTTTATGTGGAATTGATTTGTATAGTTGTATATTAATGTGAACCTATGAATAAACCCTAGGATGATGAAATTAGAGATGAATCATGATGATTAATTGTTGTATAATATTGTCTACATGTGCTATGCCAACTATATGTTTGATTAAATGCCTAGATGAAGGAACAATGCCCAACTAGTATGATATCATGAAATACCCATGTATGTACAAGTTATACCTATCACATGTTTTGATGGAATGCTTCTATAAATGTATTATGTATTATGATGTTAGTTATATGTTCAAGTAAGTTATGCTTGGTCAGTTTCCTTCCATCGAGTCCTGGGGGTACTTAAACCCGAAACATTAGCTGTGTACCTAGAGCCATGTCACTTTTTCACGAGACTCTCAGTCAAGCTATGAATCCTTAGACTTCAGATAGTTTTATAACTCAAGAAAAATCTCCATGATCTCATGACTCAGTCAATTGTCATATATTAGTAGTATTCCGTCAGTCAATGGAACTTAGTAACTCTACTCATGTTCAGTTTAGTAAATTATGTTCAGTGTATATTTAGATGGGAGTAGGAATTAGCACCGAGTGAACCCAAGGATGGGGACACACACTATCAGATGAGGGTGTGATCCTCAGAAGTCATCCTTGCATTCCAGAACTATCTAGCCAGCATAGGTTGAGACATCAACACTGTCTGATGAGGTTTGATGAGGTGGATAAGCACTGTCAAATAAGGACCCCACCATTCTCTTTTGGGGACACTATCAGATAAGGGCCGCCCACAGCTTGTCCTTACAAGTGGCGCGATTTGACACCCTTCCAATTAGGGTTACAGATTGGACCCCAACTCAGCCATAATGGCGTATCAGGGGCATATCGGTTAAATACTACCTACTAATGTTTCAGTACCAGTCTCAGTAAAAGAACTCAGATAGTTCTTCAGATTCAAGACTATCAGATACAGTAAGAAACTCAGATAGTTCCATCAGATTCAGGACTATCAGATACAGTCACCCATGTTATCAGTGACATTTAGATACAACTATTTATTCTATCAGTTATATCAGTTATTAGTATGTTATGTCATCAGTATTCAGATTCAGTATTCATGGTATCACAGTGTCAGTTACAGTTACGTATTTATGTATGCATTTTCATATTCATGTTAGACAGGAAGCTAGCATTATTCATGCATGTTAACCCTTGCATTAGCCTACCTCACATGTATACTCAGTAAATTCCATTGTACTGACGCATTTGTGCTATGGTGCTTTCTTTTTATGTTACACCATAGGTTCAGAGACACGAGTTCCAGATCAGCAGTAGATTCTAGTCTCAGCAGTCAGAACAGAAGTGAGTCCTCATCTTTCGAGGACATAATTATTTCTCCACTATTTCATTGATTAGTTATTAGTTGGAGTTAGTTGGGGACATGTCCTATCAACTCCTTATTCAGATTATTCAGACAGTAGAGGCTTCCAGACTAGATGCAGACTATTGAGTTTCAGATTTCAGTGTTTACAGTTTTGATTTGGGTATTGTATTACCCCACAGATGTTACCTCATCCATGTTATGTTCAGTATTGAACCTTATGGATTTTTAGTATATGTTTCCATATTATTCAGTATTTTATACAGTATACAGGTACAGATATCAGTCATGGGTTAGCTTGTTGTCCTTTGGGGTCATGAGCACCGTGTAGCATTCCGGTTCAGCAAATTGGGGTGTTACATATTTGAATCTAATCCAACTATTAGATCATTAATACAATAATCATAGCTCCTACAACTCTAGTGGTGGGATTTAGTTTCACATAAAATTAGAAGAAATATCATAAAATAAATCCATAAGTAAAAGCAATTATACTCACAAAGGATGAAATCAAATTATTGTTCTCTGTAAGCTTCAACAGAATTATCCCAAAACTAAATCAAAAACTGAAAACTTAATTCAAAACTTCAAGGCTCAAAATATAAACTAGTGTTTTTAGAATAAAGTTCCAGATGCCAAATGTAAACCTAAAAGATGCTATAAATATCCGTAACTTTTAAAATTCAAAATTCAAAAACCCAAATTTTTTGTACAATAGTTGACGACAAGGTTGATAACTTGTCAGCCAAGTCATCAACTTGGTTCTTCAGTAGCTTCAATCTTTATAAGGGTGACGACGACACTGGCGGTTTTCCAACTTTTTGATGACTTGACACCCAAGTCGTCAACTGAATTCTTCAGCAGCTACAATCTGTCTATGGGTGATGACGACACTGATGGCTTGTCAACTTGTTGACAACTGGTCACCCAAGTCGTCAACTAAATTCTTCAGCATCTACAATCTATCTATGGGTGATGACAACTTTGATGACTTATGAACTAATTGACGACTTGTCACTCAAGTCATCAACTAATCTCTTTAACATACTTCTTCCTGACTTGGCATCTCTATTTCACCATAAATGTATTTTTATTCTTATTTTCTTTTTATTTTCTAACATTTTGACTTTTCTTGCAAAATCAAATGAAATACGATAAAAACAACGTAAGTTACTCAAGAACTTACAATTATTCCAAGTTAAAAGTCTTAAATATGTTGTCAACAAGCTAGCACATCAACACTTTCAACTTAAAACACTTGCTTGTCCTCGATCAATTATCTAATACAGCACAATGCACACAATCAGAGTATCAATGAATAGAGTAACATTTCTATTTTTCAATTTGAACCCATTAAGAGAAAAGTGTTTTTTTTTTCAAGTGACAACAAGATTCCATACTTATCTTTAAAGTTTAAACAGACAAAATGCTACCTAAACTCAGAGTATTTACTCAAATAGTTAGCAATCACAAGTACCATTCTCATGCCCACAGAATGAGAAAGAAGCTCCTCACAGCAAACATTTTCTAGGAACTAGGAATCAAAACTCACTCTCACAAAGAAGTTTTGAATTGTGCACCTACTATGCCATAGGCTTGCCCTTACCATTCCGTTCGAGTCATCTAGTAGTTAAACTAAGATCACTACAGGACTTTCTTGGCTTGTATTGAAGGATTAAGTGCTGGAAAGGTTAATTTAGAATTAGTGACTTAACCTCCCTTTTCCATTTACACAACTTAGACACTTCTACTCTTATTCATTTACATGTTTTCCACAATCCACTTTTATGAGCTTGTATCATTCTTAGCACTCTCAGGAGGCACCAACCTTTTTCTTTTCTTTTCTTTTATTTTTTTATGATTATTTTAAAAATGTTAGTGCTAACTTTCACAATATCTTTCACACCTTCCAACTATTATCTCCTCTACCGCCGCCAATCTCAACTTAGGCGATTTGCATAAGTTGATGTGTATAGTGTCCAAAGGTAGGAATGGGTCTAAAATAAAGGTTTAACTGCAAAATTAGTGAAAGACGGGTCAAGTTGTGAAATAAAAAGCAGATGTAACAGCTCAACTGGGGATCAAAAGGGATTTACTAAAAATAATTTGCATTGTTTAGTTAGCTAAGTGGACTACCTTTTCAAAAATGGCCTATGCTCATTTCTTAAATACCTACTTACAACCTAACAAAATAAGTTGGGAAAGTTCTATATGCACGCACACAATAAGAAAATATCTAAAAGATGTCACATTCTCATGGCATAGAATTGTAATGTCATCACCAACAATTCAATCAATACCCAAACTGAAGTATGGATTGCCATATTTAGATACTTTCATAGAGAGAAATGGTTTTCCCATGTAAATAGAATCAATCTCACAAATCCTCAATGAATTATTGTTTGAACTTATAAATAAGGGTGAGGACATACATGAAGTGCCTTAAGCGCTTGTGTTATGCACCGCTGAATGTGCTGTTGCATCATCAGTGGTAGGAATATCAATAATAGTGGTTGGCAGAGTAAAGTACTCCCTAAAATTCTCAGAAGTACCCAATTCTCTGGGAAGTCCGCTTGCAGAGGCTCCCACAACTCTGGACCTTAATGCCTCTTATATTGGTTTGTTTGCCTCTTTTAAATTTTTTAGTACTTCTTTTAATTATTTTCTCTCTTTCTTATTCTTTTCAATCCTATTTTTCTCTTCACTCTCACTTTTTTTCCTCTTTCCTTTACCTTTTGGATCCACTGGTTTCCCAATGATATCGTACAATACCTTTTTTTCTTCTTTTTATTCTAATTCCACCTCAGCTAGAACTAAAAATATCAGAGTTTGTTGATCTCAAATATAGCTAGATCAGGTATAGACATCTTCTTCAATCTTTCATTCACCCGATGCTCTATATCATCAATGCTCCTATTAAGATTCTCATAAGGTGCAACAACTTATTTGATTTTCTTCTCAATAAATGCTTCAAATTATTTTGCAAATAGTTTTAATTTTACATCAAACTTCTTTCCTTATTTAACCATCTTCTTAAAATTCTATGGAGTAAGTGCATACTCAGAAACAGACAATGTGATAACTGGTGCTTCTTCATCTCTGGTGAAGGTACAGTACCTTCATAGAAAGTGGCCTGAAGATATTCTGCTAAAGATATTTGCAAATTTTATGCAGAACCTGTGACAGGTGCAAGTGTCTGAACTCCCTCTATAGATGGAGTATCACTTTACACACTAGCTCCTTTGCCTAAAACTAACATAGTCCTACTCTCATCTCTTCTATCAAAATTATGCATCTTTATTGCTTGTACTTCATTATCCAGTCCTAAGATCAGTGGAACATGAGCTGCTTCACACAACCTGGTAATCAAATAGGGAAAAAGATATGTTGTATCGAGTCATGTTGCCCAACTATTAATCCCATCCGCAATTATTTCCCCAAAATTCAATGAGAACTCAAACATCAAACTTTCTACCAAAACTGCTCTATTGTCACCCAATGTGTTATTTCCTACTGTTGGCATCAGTCTGCATCTTACAATTCTCCAGAAGAACTTCGTTATTTAAGAAAACAAAGCTTTTATAATTCATACATTTGAGTTATTCACCCATTCCAGTTCCCCTTTTGCTAGTACTTGTGCAAACCAAGGATGTTGATTAGCTTTATCATTCACTCTACGATAAAAATCCAGAATGGTGGCTGGGGGAATAAAATCAGCTCCGTGTAAAAACCTATTAATAGTATGATTAGACAAATCCACCATGACTCCTCACACTGGCATTCTATCCATATTTGTTGATTCGTGGCTTTCTATCCTTTCTGGCATAGATTATCCAAGGTCGCAGGGTAGTTCACATAAAACTCTCTTACCCAAGTTGGGTAATATAATTCCCCTTCTTTGGTAATCCATGTTAGATCTCACAACATAAATACTATTAACAAGTGGCAAAGAATCCATATACTCACATGTAGGTAAGCTACTACTCATACTCAATGAGATACTAGCCACACAATCACTATCAGGTAGAAGGTTGTGTGACTCCAGTGGAGAATAAGATGCGGGAAGTCCGATTGAGATGGTTCGGACACGTGATGAGGAGGGGCATGGATGCCCCGGTTCGTAGGTGGGAAGACCTATTTGATAATTTCTAACAGATGACCTACATGTTGCAATATATGTCTAAATATATTTGATATTTTCCAACCCCACACTCATCCCATTTAACAACAGTAATCATACACAAGTCTTTATAGTGGGACAATGTGTTAAGAGGCTTATAAACTTTAAATACCACCTCTTCATTTTTTATGAAGATTTTAGTGTTTCCATGTGTCTAGATAGACTCAAGCCCAATGAATTTAATTATTTATGATTAATAATATCAATCCTTTAGTTTTAAAGTTCCATTTGGGGGTATTTTCTTAGCCTGAACGTGATGATTTTTTACTTTTCACACAAAGGACTCTTGGTATTACATTTACCTATAGGTAGCAATCCATTATGGTAAATCTTGGATGCCCCTTTTACCTTTTATCTTACACTATCTCGGATACTAGGATTTTTGCTCTTGATTACATCCCCTCGTATTAGAGGATCTTCTTCGATAGGTTATTCAGAAGCATAAGAGTTTTCTTCTTCATCACTCCCATCTTCAGTCATGGACTCACTCGCAATATTTACCACCCTCTCTTTAGACAGGAGGGTTGGTTCCACTATACAAAGACTCTGCCTGGTACAATATCTTTGTTGTTCAACTCCTTCTAGTTTATTCTCAGAATCATTGAATAGTCTCCAAATTAAGGTTGTTTTGGTTAGTCTCTTGATGGTTCACTTCGATTGACCTTTTGGAGGTATGGTTGTATCTATATCATTGAACAAAACAAATCAATTTATATGCAAATGGAAGAAAACATCAAAGCTCATTGTCTTTTTCACAAGTGCAACTTTAACTTAGCATCCTATGTAATAACTTAGTTCAAAAATCAATTGCCTTAAGTGAGCTTTATTGAAAAATCATCCTCTCCATTATCATTCTTAAAAAGGGTCAATCCGAACTTGTATGGATGTGGGTGATGACTTGGTTGATTAGTCATCACTTAGGTGATATCTTATCAGCCTTGTCATCACCCTTGGACAAAATTCAATTGCACTTCAAATTAATAGGTGACGACTTGGTTGATGAGTCATAACTAAGGTAACGAGTTGTTAGCCTTGTCGTCAACCTAATGCAGAATTCACCATACCTAAAAATCATAGGTGATGTCTTAGGTGATAAGTCATTACTCAGGTGATGGTTTATCACCCTAGTCGTCATCCATAAATAGATCATGATGCTCTTTAACTTATCAACTTTGGTCATCAGTTCTTAACCATAGCATACCATCAATATAAATTAGCAATTAAGAATCTTTGGTACAAGCAATTACCAATTCCCCACTTAGATTAATAAAGTTCAATCTTTCATGAGAAAAATCACTTCATAACCTAGTGTGAATTTGGAACTTATCCATGAACAACTTTTAACAATACAAACTTCACTTAATTTAGAAGTACTAAGCAAACATTGTATTGATTAAAATTGTTCATGAACACATACAATCTTTTATGCTCAATTTTGAATTAGATTCCCCTTTCCTCATAATAAAAAGGACAACTTTTGAACATACCTTGAAGATGACTTAAAGTAGCGCAACCCGACTAGTGAAAATTCAACCTGATCAATAACTACGAGAACTTATATATCATAGGTATTGTATATTCAAAAGGGTTTACACAAAGAAGAAGAGTTCTATTGACTATTGAACTAGCTTTGAGAAGTCGACAAGGGAAAGCGAACGTTAGAAGTTGAAAAGAAAAAAATGGAAAATTTGCAGAGTTTACAATGGATGTGGACTTCTTTTTCTCTTTCAACTTTTTCAAATTTTTTCTTTATTTTTATTTTTCTAGCAAATAAAGACTAAAATATACAAAAATAGAAGTGGGTAAAGTTTTTAAGTAGGAGTTAGAAAGCCAAGGGTTATTGGTTCTTGGATTGGGCAAGGGTTTTGGATTGGGTTAGCACGACTTACCTAGACCAAACTTTAGGTGACGGCTTGTTAGTAGGTTGATAGGCCATCAATGAGCTTGTCAACCGATGATAGAATGTTGATTAATTATGCTTTATTTGACGACAAAGAGTGACAACTCGTCACTTTGTTGACGACTTATCAACCTTGCCATCAACTTAGTACAGATTGTAGCCTTTCCTTGGTCCCATTGAAGATGATGGGTCATCACTTTGTTGATAGCCTATCAACCTTGTCATCAACTCTTATCCAGTGTATACCTTTTTTTTGTTCCAGTTAAAGACTATAAGTGATAGGTCGTCACTTTGTTGATAGCCTATCAACTTTGTCGTTAACTCTATCCAGATTTAACAATGATCCCAACTTTGATCCTTCACACTTTAGCAAATATTACTTAAAACAACAAACATATTTGCAACACAAAAAATTAGGTTTCCTCCCAATAGCGCCTGATTTAACATCGCGACACGAATCAATTATCTTGACTACTCAGATTTCATCAAGATACACTTTAGACAACAACTTTTCTTCATCCATTGGACCAATATAACTCTTAATTCTTTTACCATTTACCTTAAACATATTTCCTTATTTATTTTCAAGTTCCACTGCACCCGATGGAAAAACCTGAGTTATTTTGAAGGGTCCAGACCATTTCGACTTTAACTTGCCAGGAAAGAGCTTGAGTCAAGAATTAAAAAGTAATACCCAATCACCAACTTGAAAGTCCCTCTTTTGAATTTTGCGATCATGATACTTCTTTATTCATTCCTTATATAAATTAGCTCTTTTTATTTGCGCAGAGATGGAACTCATCCATCTCATTCAGCTGATCTAATCTCAAGTCAATTGCTTTTTTCCAACTTATGGTCAACCTTTTGAGTGCCTACAATGCCTTGTGTTCAAGATCAATTGGTAGATAACACGCTTTGATGAAAACGAGCTGAGATGGGGACATGCCTATGGGCATTTTAAAGGTCATTTGGTATGCCCAAAGAGCATCATTAAGCATTTTTGACCAGTCATTTCAATTTGCATTTACCATCTTGTCCAAAATAGACTTGATTTCTATATTTGAAACCTCCACTTGCCCACTAGTTTGTGGGTGATACGGAGAGGTCACTTTGTGTTGTTTCACACCATACTTCAATAGTGCAGCTTGAAAAACCTTATTGCAAAAATGTGATCCCCCATCATTTATAATCATTCGTGGAACTCCAAAGTATGAGAATATATTTTTTTTTTCAAGAATGGAACTACATTTTTCCTTCGTTATCTGCTAAGGCAACAACTTTGGCCCACTTGGACACGTAGTCCATAGCAACAAAGATGTATTTGTGGTTCTAGGAACTTACAAATGGTCCCATGAAGTCTAGCCCCACACATCGAATAATTCCACCTCCAACATCTTAATTATTGGCATTTCATGATGCTAGGAAATCAAACCTTTTCGTTGACATTGCTCACATTTCCTTACAAAGTCATAAGCATCCTTATGAAGTGACGGCCAATAATAACCACTTTGTAGAACCTTCCAGCAGTGCGATCACCTGCATGGTGTCCCCTAACTTGGAAAGCATGGTAAACCTCCAAAATACATTGCAAGTCAACCTTTGGTATACATCTTCACGTGATGTTGTCCGCACAATGTCTAAACAGGTAGGGCTCATCCCAAAAATACCTCATAACGTTGTGAAGAAGCTTCTTCTTCTGATGGAATGATAGGTTTTCTATAATAATGTCACTAATGATAAAATTAGTAAAATCAGCATACCATGGTATCAAATCAAAAGCACCAGCTAGAATTTGCTCGTTCAAAAAAGAATCATCAATATCCATCTTCTCTATAGTATTCTGGTCATTTTCTCCAACATTTCTGGAGCCTCAGTAAAAGTAAGCTTCATGAAAGCTCCTCCTACAGCATTATCTACAGTTGGCTTTGTAATTGACTTCAAAGCTCTATAGAATGTTTCCATCAAATGCTCATCAGTCATCTTGTGATTTTGGTATTTTGTCAAAATCTTTTTGAGCCTCATCCATGTTTCATGAAAAGCTTTATTAGGTAGTTTCCTAAAGTTGTTGATCTCATCCCTCATCTATAACATTCTAGAAGGCAGAAAAAACCTTTCTAGTAAAGCTTATTTTAATTGTCTCCAATTTATTATAGAATCGGGTCCCAGCTTATTTAGCCATGAGTTTCCTCCCCAGACAAAGACAGTGGAAATAATCACTAACGAATGGCATTCTATCCCACTCCCGGGTTATCAAATAACTTACAAATATTTATAAAATTCACCAAATATAGATTTGGGTCATCACTAGGTAATCTACCAAATAGTCCCTTCAAGTTGAGTAGTTGAATCATCGTGCTTGTAATATTAAACTTCACCCCAGCAGCCAATGGTGGTGGGATGATTGCTCTTGTATCTACATTTTTATCTAAATCATCATCATCTAAATCAAACTGCACTACAGGCTGTTGGTGTATTCTACCTCTTTCTTGCTGATTTTGATTTATTGGTGCAACATTTTCAACACGTCGCCTATTCAGAGGATCAACCAACTCATCATCACCTAAATCCTCATCATCCACATTGGGTGCATGACTGGGTAAGCCAGGGTTTTATTCGTTAAGCTGAGCATTTGCCAAAGAAGGCAGTCTTTTATCCTCTTGTTGATTACCTATTATCCCAATCCTCTAAAGTTTTGGGTTGAAAGGTAATAATGGCCTTCCTGAACTTTGGGTTTGTGACATGCACAATAGATAGCCTGGAATAAATCAAAAATAATAAATAAAAGTAAAATTAGGAAACTTGACTAAAAGTCACTTAACATATATATACTTAATTGACAACTGTATTCCCCGGCAACTATGCCAAAAATTGATATGCCCAAATTACATCTCTCTTATGAGAGAGTAAGCGGCCGTAATCAAATAAATAACCCAACTAGGTTAGGTCTGAATCCCGTAGGGAATATAGTGTTAATTAGGATGATTTTTTATTTAACCGACTAATAGTCAACAATTTTCTTTAAATGGGGTTTTTTATCAAACAATCTATCATTAATATTTCAACTTGCTTGAGAAACTCAAAGTTAATTTTTTAGTATTTCAAATCAATGATGTAGTTGAACAAGAGTTGTGATCACTATGATTATTAATATGATTGAATAATAGTTGTAACATTCGATTCTTGTGACTTGTGGGTAACACCAAATTATTATTATCGACAACTAATCTAAGTGTTTTTCAACCTACTTAGATGTTATGTTCCCTAATTCTTTCAAACTTATGAAAACTTTCTATTCTCACTTATTTTATATCGAGCTGATTAATCTTGTTACAACATTAAACATTAGATGGAAAATTATCGTTCTAAATCCTCATTGATAACTCACTACTTTTAGTTGATTTCTCAATTCGAGCAAAGCAACATGAAGTAGGTTCTATTGTTTGCAACCAATAAAAAATAAGTAATACAACAGCATTATCACGATGAATCCCACAGTCATTTGAATCTAATCCTATTAGATCATTAATACAATAATTATAGCTCCTACAACTCTAGTTTTGGGATTTAGTTCGGAATGAAATTAGAAGAAATATCAGACAATGAATCCATAATTCAAAGCAATTATACTCACAAAAGATGAAATAAAATTGTTGTTCTCTTCAAGCTTCAACAAAATTATCCTAACACTAAATAAAAAACTGAAAGCTTAATTCAAAACTTCAAGCCTCAAAATGTAAACTAGTGTTTTTGGAATAAAGTTCCAGATGCCAAATAAAAACGTAAAAGCTTCTATAAATAGCCATATCTTTCAAAATTATAAATTCAAAAACCCAAAATTTTTGCACAATATTTGACGATAAGGTTGACAACTTGTCAACTTGTTGACAAATTTCAGCCAAGTCAGCAACTTGGTTCTTCATTAGCTTCAAACTGTATAAGGGTGATGATGACACTGACGGCTTGTTAACTTGTCGATGACTTGTCACCCAAGTCATCAATTGAATTCTTCAGCGGCTATAATTTGTCTGTAGGTGATGACGACACTAATGGCTTGTCAACTTATTGATGATTTGTCACCCAAAGTCGTCAACTGAATTCTTTAGGAGCTACAATCTTTTTATAGGTGACGACAACTTTGATGACTTATCATCTAGTTGACGACTTGTTACCCAAGTTGTCAACTAATCTCTTCAACATACTGCTTCGTGACTTGTCATGTCATTTTATCACAAATGTTTTTTTATTCTTGTTTTCTTTTGATTTTCTAACATCTTGACTTTTCCTGCAAAATCAAATGAAATACGATAAAAAAAAACTTAAGTTACTCAAGAACTTAGAATTATTCCAACTTAAAAATTTTAAATATGCTGTCAAGAAGCCAGCACATCAATGAGCAAAAAATGGCGCTAAACAAACTCTTCACAAAACCTAAATCAAAATTCTAACAAAATCCAAATCAATGACTTCAACCACCATAATAAATTAACCATAAAAAATTAAAGAAAGATTTTTATCGATTTTAAAGAGACACAAGATACATCAACATATCTAGGCTAAAACCATTTGAATTCCATGGAAATCTAAGGGTGGTATTATGCAATTAAGGGAGTAAGAATTTTTAGTCTTGTAGGTTATTTAGGTATGGATTGGCTAATATATTAGCAAAATATTTTACATAGATCGTGCGTGATAACATGCTTATGTCTATGATATATTAGGGTTATTTTAAAATTTATTTAGGAAAGTATAGTGTATTTTTAATACTGGTTATAATTTGGAAACTAAAGTGATTATCGACATTTTGGGTTATTAACTCGTTGTGTTGAGCACAAAATAAAGTTTCTCGAATAAATAAGGCAAGAATGATTTTCAAGTCTCCAATTAATTAAAATGGACGAGTACATCCTGCAATATTAACTAAGTTTGAAGGGATCAAGTTCTTCAAACAACTGCACAAGTTGTTCGACAACTGTATTCTTCAAACAACTGCACAAGTTGTCTGACAACTGCATTAATTATCGCAACAACTAGGATAAACAAAATCGAATTGCAAACTGCACCAAACCACAAATTGAGTCAATCAGAAAAAATCCAACTGATGATTTGGTTTGACTTGGTTTTGTATTGGAAAAAAACACCCCGACTATAATTGATTTGATTTGGTTGTGATTATAAAGGATCAAACTGAACCAAACTAACGCGATATTACATTTGTGCAATCTTTAAAAATGTTTAATACATACAAATATTTACTATAATGTAATTTATAAATATTTCTTACATTTTTTCATTGTTTTTATCTTTTAAAATATATTATTTCAAGTTTAAATTTAGAATTTTGAATGGTCCAATAAGTTTTACAGCCCATAGATGTTAGTAACTCAAATAAAGCTTAATAAATACTAGTGCTAACAAAAATATTTAATTAAACACTAGGAATGACAATAATATTGGATATCTATTCTTTGGTTTATATAAATACTTAACCTAAATTTATTTTTTATTTAATATTTAGTGTTACTTTTTTAAGGAACACCTCTAATTTTTATCTTTTTAGGATTAAAGAGATATTTGAAGCTCTAGTTAATTATATGTTTGAATGAAGACTTTATGAAGAAAAAATACGAGACGATAAAAAACTTGAAGTTAAACCCTGAATTATTGGTTTTGTTTGGTTTGTAGACATAAAATCAGACGTGAATGGTTTGATTTATTATTTAAAGAATCCAAATCAACTCAGCCATGTACAACTCTACCAACAAATATTTAATTGTTCAACAACTTTGCACAGTTTTCAACAAATTGATAGTTATTATCTGTTCGGATAACTTTTGTAGCTATTGAGACAACTTTTAGTTGTTAGGGTATAAGTGTATAAACAAAAAACTACAAAATGTATCACTTTTATATTTGTAAAACTTTAATAACCCTATTCCTTTTGATTTCATCTCCCAAGTTTCTATTGCAATAATTTATGAATTGAAACAATTAGGTGACAAGTTTAGAATTATACTTAAATAATAATTAGTTTTATTTTCAATAAGTCCCCAAGTTTTATTTTTTACACTTCAACCCATATTTTAACTAAAACCCTGTTACTAAAAGGGGGGAAATAAGATTTTTTTCTCCTTTCTCTCCCAATAATTTCTTCTATGTATTTCTTCTTCATCATTCTTCTTCTTCTACTCCTTCTCCTTCTCCTCTTCCTTCTTTATTTTGTTTCTCTTTTCTTGGTGCTTTTGTTGTTCCTATTATTGTGAATTTCTTTTATGTAGAACTTATGACGAAAAAATCTCAATTTGGGACTAAATTTTATTAGTGTCGCATTGAGAATTACTTAAGAGATGATTTTTGATTATTTTGAGAAATAAATTATGTAGTCTAGTGTCTTTTATTCATGTGAGTTCAAATTTTATATTGTTGGACCTGCCATTGCAACATATGTTTCAGCAACTGTTACAATAAGTGCTGAAATAGATGCAATAACTATTGAAAAATATATAGCAGTTGTTGAATAATTTATCCATCAAATTGCTTCATCAACTACAGAAACTACTAAAAATATACAACAGTTGATGAATATTTATTTAACAAATGCTTCATCAATTATACCAACTGTTGCATATGTTTTCAGTTTGTTGATGAATTGTTGCAGTAGTTATTGCAACATATTCAACAATTGGTGAAACAAAATATTGTAGTTGCTGAATAATTTATAGCAATTGTTGTATCAATTGTTGTAATTAATGAAGTAGTTGTTGAATAAATTACAGTAGTTTTGATATTTTAGTGTAATTTTTTCCTCTTCTATCATGACCAATTTATTTTGTTTTAAATTATAATATCTTCATATACCTTTAAGATCATTAATGATGAACAAAATAACATTAGGAATTGATTGTCATGGAAAATGCATTGTGTCCAATAATCATTATATTTGGTGTTGAAAATATAACGAAATGAATGAGATGATAGCGATGATTGTGTATCAAGATGTCGCATATGATGATTTTGTGAACAAAATCATTACTTATTGTGAATTAAATTATGAGTTGAAAGATATTTACATCACTTACATGCATAGTTGTGCTAAAAAGTAGAAGATTGTTTCTTTTAGGATAAAATATCAACGTAGTTTGAGTACTTATTTAAAAGATGAATTCAAACCCATTTTGAGGGTATAAATGGTTGAAAGATTGGAAGAGAGCCATAATTTATCTCAAGACCAATAAATATTAAATAATGAATGTGGTTGGGTGGAAATGGATGTTCTGAATAAAGAGAGTGTAGGACAACAGATTCCTTTAACTGAAGTTGCCTACTACACCGATAACTACACATTCAACTCAATCCAATCATGCTCGAGGTAATGAAAAGGGATTTTATAATGGTATGTTATTTAAGAATAAACAATAATTAGATATTGCATTAAAAATTGCTTGTGTAAGAAGGATTTTAGATAGAAGAAGGTGATTAGCTCCAATTCTATGTATTGTTACACATGTGTGCATCCCGAGTGCAAGTGGTGGTTAAGAGATGTGAAACTAAGAAATTGTGATAGATTTTATATTAGAAGGTATGAAAAGTTGCACACATATGGTTTGGAACATCTTACAAGCCATAATCCACACACCACAGCAAAAGTTATTGGCATACTTCCAATATAGGTATCTGAAACACCCTGGATTTTGGTTCATGAAAATTTCTTGACCTATGGTCTTATTGCCTATATTGGAAGTATGCCAATAAATTTTGAATGGTGGCATTTCTCTTAGTTTGATTTACACACTTATACTATTGGATTTCATAAATGGTTAAATAATGAACATGGATTTCAAAGGCCTTATTGGTTGTGTTTTAATTTAATAAATAAAAAAGGTCAAGGTATTCCTCCAATTTGATGGAATTATAAAGGCGTGATTATGAGCTTGTTAGATAAATGGTATGATGATATCGAGGTGTGACTAATGTATGATTCTTTGGATAAAAAATAGGTTGTGTGAAACTTGTTTTAATTGGTCTTAATGGGGGTTATGTATCTAAGTCATAAAGGTGTGGGTCTCGAATGACTTATACTGGAAATCATGTTTGCCAACATGAGGGTTGGTCTTAATGACAGTGTCCATGGATCACACTATTGATATATTTTGTATCTAGGATTGACATGGGGTTGGGGCATTTCCTGGTCTTCCTTGATAACTCTGGTTCATACGACTAACACGCACTAGGGCCCTTTTAGTAGGGGAGCTTAACCCATACAACCCATAGGTGCCTATTCATGATGATTGAGTAACATAGTCTAGGATAATGTTTAACTATCATGCTAAACCTTGTTCCCTACCTCGACATCTATTATATATATATATATATGTATGTATGTGAACATGTATAGTGAATTTGAAATTGAAATTTCCCTGAGTTACATGTTAGAGCTCATCCCATTAATTATCTTTGAACGTTATATCCCCACATGATGTAGGGTTCGAAGGCATTTTTAATGACCCTTTAAGTCATTTCTCGAGATTCCACTTATTTTTTTCGTTAGAGTTTTTCATAGCTTCCCCAAGTCATTTATGACTTACTAAAACTGATAGTTCGGTTATCGGGCAATTAGTTGGTTTTTAAAACTATTTCCCTGTTTAAAAGTCATCTTTGGTTCCAAATAGTCACTGAGCAAAAGATTTGGGAAAATTATATTGGATGCAAATCCTGACTACACCAGCAGCTCCAGAATATCGATTTTAAGTTGGGTAGACCTTTAGTTTGGGTCTCACTGCACCCGATCTTATTTTGACCTATTGTCAAAAAGTTGATAAATTAGAAATTTAAGTGTGAGGCCCATAGTTTTTCAAAACAACCTTGGATAGAAAATCTAACTTTTCTAATGTGTTTGCAGTTTCTAAATAAGTGTGGTTACATATGTCATTTTCTCATATTGCACTCCGAATGCATCCCGAGGCATTGGTCAAATCTTGGAATTTATTCCAAGTTTCAGCTATCATCTGGTGCAGTAAAAGTACCGCCATTACGGATGGTGTAGCGCGACTGCAATGCTACAATCGCAGCCCACGTGTTCGTAATTTCCTGAATCATAGGTATGGTAAGGGATATTTAAATGTTTTTTTAGTCGAGAATCAATAATTTTCCCATTTCCTTGAGTCCCATAAACCCTAATAGAGTGTGCAGTCCATAAAGTGAATCTTGGGTGTTGATTGGGAGCTTGAATAACTTGCATATTTGTGATTAACAACAAATCTAAGGTATGAATCCTTCAATTATTATGTTGAATTCTTGATTATTTGACCCAAAGGCTTGATTTTAGCCCAAATATGCTTGATTTGCACCAATTTCCTGAGAGATATAACTCCCTAATGGTATTTAAATAATGGATTGGTCTTGAAAATGTGTTTTTCGTAAGTGGGACCCACTTGGGGAGTTTTGGTGTCGTTTTAGACTTGAAGCACAATGGTGCAATATAGGTATTGATATTCTCCCAATAATGCGAAAATTGTGTTTTTGATAGCTTGGTTCATTGAAGAAGCTTCAAGGAAAATGAAAGTGAAGGTTATCGGTTCGTGAGCCATATTTGGATTTGAGGTAGGTTAGGTGTACTTCTTATTAGATTGAGCTTTATTAGTATAACTTTGATATCTTGATAAGATTGGGTGGGGTTTTAGGTGTTTAAATGGTAGATGGTAATTTTTGGGATTAGTTGATCCACATAGGCTATTGAACTCATAAAGTGTGATGCTTGACTTATAGCCTAGAACCATGGTTAGTTGGGAACGCTATCTAATGAATAGAATGAGAATGCTCCAGTTGCTCTAGTTAGATGGGAGTGACCTTGTCACTTATATTAAATAGTAATTTGACCTTTGTTGTGCTTAGTCATGAAAATTGTCCTAGTAGCTTTGGATAAATTAAGAGTAATATTTGAGGAAGGATTGTGCTATAGAACTAGCCTTGATTGACAGACCTTTAGGATATAAATTAGATGGCTTATCTTTGTTCTTGGTAGAAGTTAGACTTGAAGAGGAATTTGCGTTATTAGAAGCAAAACTTGACCCCCCTTAAGTTTAGACTATGTAGTTTCATTAGAGACCTAGATACTTGTTAAATACTTAGAATATGCCTTTGGTAATATGATGGCCAACCTCGGTAAATGGTATTCATGATGTGGGTATTAGAAATGATGTGTATGATTTGTTGCTAGATTATTGATAATGCTTGGATAGAAATGAATTGTCTTATAGATTGAACACATGACTCTTCTATCACATAAATCATTGACTAAATTATCATATGAGCCTTGGATTATGTTATTACTCATATTATGTTCAAGGATGGTGACTAAACTAATGTTGATGCTAAAAATCCTCTTGTGCTAATAATGTGAATAATGCTAATAAAGAGTGGCTCTAGAAGGTATAACTATGGCTTATATTGAAAATACCAATTATTATGTTAAGCCTGAAAAGTATTAAGTGTTCATATCACATGAATATACTTGTCCATGCTCCTTGTAACGTATTGTATTGATAATGAATGATGAGGTATGATGGCATGTCTTTCCTTACTTCTCTTTCACCTATTCTTCGTGGGGATTTCATTTATTATTAATTGGATTGACTTATATATATATATTAATGTTATGATGATGTTCGGTAAGTTTGAAGGATATATTGATGTTATGATACCTGATAAGTCCGGAGGATATATTGATGTTAAGATGATGCTCCATAATCCCGGAGGATATATTAATGTTATGATGATGCTTCATAAGTCCGGAGGATATATTGTTGATTTGATAATGCCCGGTGACTCCGGAGGACATATTGATGTTATGATGATGCTCGGTGATTTTAAAGGATATATTGATATTATGATGATGTCGGGTAAATTCGGATGATATAATAATGTTATGTATGGTAAGCAAGTAGATATATGTTTATATGTGATGATGCTCTTATATAATTACATTCATATGTGCTTTGTAGGTATGTTGTTACTCTTAGAATGTCAGTTATAATTCTTCAATACTAATCACTTGTTAAGCGGTGTAGTTCTTGCTAGTGTTGAATGGAGAGTATAAGTAGTTTATGTCAAATAATGTGTTAGGACAAGTTGGTAATGGTATATTGTATGGAAATTGAGTATTCACCTAATGAGTTTAGATAGCATTGGATAAATGGATTAATCAAGGAATATTGCTTATTAAAATGAGTTATGTGGTAACTAGTTGACTACTAAGTGACTATTTTACTTGATGGCTTGAAGTCTAAAATTCTAGTTATTAAACCTTATTTTGTTGAAATGTGGTAACTAGCAATGGTGGTTGTTACGTGACTTATAATGATAATATTTTAGCATTAGTGATGATTAATGATATTGATGACTAAGTTATACTATTAATTACCTATTAGTATGAGGATTTGTATATAATGATGTTAATACTAAAAGATGTTAATAGATAGATATATAAGTAATTAATGATGATTAGTGTTCTTATGCTAGATGATGACTAGTGTGATCATGATGACTAGGATTGTGGTTAGGCTATGGTCTAGTAGTGAACCTTGATAGATGTTGGATGTTGGTTAGTTAGTAAATAATTGTTAGTTGTTATCCCGTGAATGAGGATTATGTATGTAAAGAATCAATTAGGCTAATAATTAGAGGTCATTGATGACTAGTGATTGGGTGGTTTATTAATGATCATTGATTCACTAATAATGAGTAAGTATAGTATATTGTTTAAGTAGATATCTATATGGTGATATGATTATGGGTATTAGTACCTTGGTATATGTTATTTAATTGTGGTAATGGTTGATTCTTATAATTGTTGGCAATTGGACGTTAACGAGAATATGGAAAACCATTGGAAAAGGGGGAATTTGGTTATATATCTATATATACATTGATGATTTAATCCTTTGATGCACTCTCTAGTGGTATGGGACGTCGTGATGGGTTCTTTACCTTATGTTCTTTTGGGTGTACTCTCCAGTGGTATGGACCGTCGTGGTAAGTTCTTTTACTTTATGTTCTAATTGATATATGTGTGTTAACTTGGTATTTATGCGGTTGTAATTGTATTTAAGTCGCTTTATGTTTTTGTATCAATTAATCATTATATCTAATGGTATTGGCATGCAATGATATCAGATGTCGTATTATTGTTCTAGTTAATCATTTATTTTATATAGTGATGATGAAGATGATTTAGGTTTGATTTTGTACCATGACTTAGAGGAGTTGTCTTGCTTTATATCATATTTATATCATAATTTAGCTCAATCGTCCGACGATGCCTACTGAGTACCCATTGTTTTGGTACTCATACTACATTTATGTACCTTTTTGGTGTAGACCCAAGTACTAGTTGTCTCCACTGATCTGAGATAGTTTAGTGTTGATCTTCTAGAGATAGGGTGAACCCTTGGAGTTTTGAGTTGCCCGTTTCCCTCTATCCTTGTTCAGTCTTTTGTATTCAAGATGAATGTATTGACTACTTTAGACTTATGAGTTTCATTTCCTATTATTAAACTTAGATGCTCTTGTACTGATATTACCAGGTCGTGGGATTGGTATTTGTATTTTGATTGTCTTATTTTAGTGGAACACTATTGATTATATTTGTATTCGTGTATGTTGGCTAATGTTGGGCATTTTTACCAAAGTAACCCATCGCCTTAGCTTTGGGTTATGGTGTTGGATTACCTACTAGTGGGTTTTAGTAGGTTCCATCATGACTTGTGAGTCGAGTCGTGACAAATTGGTATCAGAGCCTAGGTTTCACCGGTATTGTTGGTACAAGAGCAAGTGTCCAATAGAGTCCAAGGGATTGGAATATTGACGTTTGTTTCCTATTTTTTGGAGGCTATGGGACATTCTTAGGAGTCCTTCACTTCTTTCACTCGTATCGTACTTAGAGTCTGAGTTGGTTTGTAGGATTTTTTCTTGACTTTACTCTTTTGCAGATGCCCAGGACACGTGCTACAGCTATGCGTGCTAAGGGTCCTAAGACTGAGCCCAGGGATCCTACTTTTTTTTACGACAGCATCGTGATGTGTCCCCAGTTAGGGACCAGGATGGTCGCTTCTCCCAAACCCCATTCCTATACCTGAGCCAGTGATTCATCCGCCACAGCCAGCGGTGGTCCAGGGACCAGTCCAAGCTCCACCAGTTTTATTCCTTCTTTATTGCTTAGAGATGCCTTAATTCAGCTATTGGGTATTATTGGTAGTGCATCGTCTGATGGTGCATAGACTTCTAGGGCAGGAGTGCAGCCTGCTGTTACAACTCCTAGAGTTGACGTTCCTCTTATGTCGATAGTTGTTCAGCTGATGGCCGCTCAGCAAGTTGTGACCCAGCCTGCTAAGACTGCCGAGGAGTAGAAGATGCTGGGTAGATTTTTAAGATTGGATCCACCTAGGTTTTATGGTGCTCCTAGAGAGGATGCGTTTGAGTTTGTTGCTTCTTGTGAGGATAGACTTCATAGTTTAGGCCTTGTTGAGACTCGTGGTGTGGATTACACCACATTTCAGTTGGATTTGTCTACTCAACACGGTGGAGAGGTTTTATGAGTTCTAGGCCAGTTGGATCTTCTCCCCAGTCATGGACTTCGTTCTTTAAGATTTTCTTGGAAAAGTATATACCGCACAGCCTTAGAGATAAACTGAGCAATCAATTCTCCAAACTGGAGTAGGGTTCTATGACAGTCGCTAAGTATGAGGCTCGTTTCCATGAGTTGGCTAAGAATGCAACTTCTATTTTGGATACTGAGTATGAGAGAGTTCTGTCACGACCCGAGACTACCCCTTAGTCATAACACGATGCTTGGAACCATAAGTGATCCCAAGCTAACCCGTGAACTAGCATACTGGTTGAGCAACTATTTCAAGCCTACTGATTCACCTTTCATAAAACCATCCCCATGGATACATAATATACTAAATCTCGATAAATACTATCCCCACTTTACTGCTGCTAAACTTCTGGGGTCATGCTTCTAACTCTAGATCATATACTGTCATAGGATTCTGATAAGGGATTTGAGGGCACATATGACTTTATCTTAGTGCACAATTATCATAAACATGAAAAAAATCTTTCAAACTTTGGAACTTAAAAGCACTGATGGGATACTTTTGAGCCTGCGTGCAATCCCATAACTGTTTGTGGGGACTGTCTGAGAAAACACTATTTGTAAAGATTTAAACTTGACTGTTTCTATTACCTAAAAGATAAGGCAAAGTTGACATGAATGGAGGAGTAACATGAGAATCTATGTAAATTTCTTAGAGGACACTTCTACTCCATAATATGAGACATAAAAGAAGGGAAATATTTCTTAAATGCCTAGTAGCCTCTCGAAGAAAAGTACAAACATCTCCATACGATTCTACAAGACCCTGCTAGACATGACTTTTTAGACACCCTAGGACACTTGAATTCTGGGCTTTGATACCATATGTGTCATGACCCGAGACTACCCCATAGTCGTAACACGGGGCTTGGAACCATAAGTGATCCCAATCTAACCCATGAACTTGCATATTGCTTGAGCAACTGATTTAGAATATATAAAATAGCTAAGTGTGCTATGCAAAAATATAATCATGGAATAATCTGGATAATTATAATACTGATAAAGTTTAAATCCTGATAAAACTAAAGAGAGAACTAGAATTTACATTTCATGACTCTGACTGACTATCTATGAAGCCTCTACTATACTGACTGTAAATAGCTGGGACATGACTCCAACTACCACAAATCAATACATATGAATAATCAAAGAAAAGTACATGAACTACTACTACCTAAAGTCCCCAAAATAAGAGAACTCATCACCTGCTGGTTGGAAGCTGGAAACTGTCTGATTATGACGTGTAGGCTACAACTGATACCTGTATTATGAGGCAATATAGCACATAGTGTATATGTGGATCAGTAATTCTAGAATGTACTGAGTAAGTGAGGGTGAGTGCAATAAGTAAAACTGATTAGGAACATAATCTTAAAACATGCATGCAAAGTGCAAGTAGACACACCTAGAGACTGAAATAAACTGAAAGCTGAAGTATTTTAAAACATGAGTAACAAACATAATCTGATAAGTTGGTGAATCACTACACTTAGTTTTGTAAAATCTTTACTTTTGTAAAAGAGGTATAACTGAAACTGGGAAGCGGTAAAACATGAATACTGTATGTAAATATCATGTAAAGTTGAACATGCTGTAAAATGAAACTGAGGATCATGTATGGATAATTAACATAAAAAACATGAACATGTAATATCTGAGAATACAAGACCAAGCATAAACATGTTTCTGAGATAATATGTAATCTACAAAACTGAATTCTGTATAACTGATTAACTGAAAATCTTTATGCTTTGGTAAAGCAAACCTGAGCTGAGACATACTAAATATTGACTGAAACTGTGGGAGGTATCATGTAACCGACATGCCTTAATTTGAGATAATTGGGGTCCAACCTGTAACCCCAATTAGAAGGGTGCTAGTACCATGCCACGAGTAGTAACACATAGTTGACGATGTGGATCCACAAAGTTGATGTCCCGAAGGACTAGGGAGTCACCCTCTACTAGCAGGTGCTTCATAAGATATACGTTAACCCTCAACTAGCATGAAGACATCTCAAACCTATGCTAGCTATGTAGTTCTGGAACTCAGGGACTGCTACTAAAGGTCACACCCTCTACTGGTAAGTGATCCCTCATCCCTGGGTTTGCTCAGTGCTAAATTTTACTCCCAACTGAACTAACACTGGTGCTAGACTAAACTAAATTCAACTGAACATAACAACTAACATTACTCATAATGATCATAACAACTGATTAATGGTAATATTCATGGTTTAATTAAAATCATTGCTTAAAAGATCTAAAATTATGTAAAACACGTAGGTATCAGGTGTTCATAACCTGCCAGCACTAAATGATCATAAAATACAATCTTAAGGCTTAAATCTTGTAGTATGAAATCATGGTTCAAAGATCCCAAGACATAGACATTTTATCAAACATGTGAGAATCATGAACTTGGACATCGGAATGTCTTAAAACATAGAAAGCTGCATGGTTACATACTAAGATCATAAATTGATAATATAACATTAAATTCACTTGAATATAACATGGGAGATCAAAACTTATAGCACAGTTAACCTAGTTTTTCATGGTATCATCCTTGAACATGAATTGAGTCAAACTACTAAGGAAACACATGTATTTAGTCCATCTTGAACATAGAAAACCCCATAATAAGAGAAAAATCCATTCTTTAGTTTAAAAGAGGGTTTCTGGGCTCCATAGGAGAAAAGGAACCCATGGATGAACACTCACAAACCTTAATTGAATGAATTCACGAAAAAACTTGAAATTGAAACTTGAATCCTTGAATTCTTAAGGAAAAAAGATTGAATCTTGGGACTTCAATGATGAACTTGCGAAAGAAACCCTATTCTTGATGTTTTCTTGAAAATTCTTAAACTTGGAATCTTGGATTCTTGGATTCTTGGGTAAAAAGTTTGGATTTTGTTCTTGGGAAGGAGGAGGGTTTACATAAGGGTTTGATGATGAAAAGTGCGCAAATAATGCCCTTTTAGTGTTTTAATCCATCACTTGAGTGCTTGGGGAAAAGGGAAATGACTAAAACTCCCTTTGGGCTTGTATTTATAGATGCAGGAAAACATTACTCCACATTGCGGAGCTATACGCGGTAAACTAGTCTCGAGTCGCGGCGCTATCGCCGCAGCTTACTGGTTCTGATGAAAATGATCATAACTTTTTTCTCGAGCATCGGATAAAGGCAAATTGGTATCTTTGGAAAGCTAATTCAATTATATATAATTTGGTGGGTCTTGAGCTGAAAAATTCCACATATATAAAAAGTTATACATGTTCAAAGTTGACCCTTATAGAATCAAATACCAAAATTAGGCCGAATAAAAGGCTCTTAGCTCAACTTTGCTCTAAGTGATTCCTATGACATTTTCACCACAAAATCACTTCACACACTAGGATAAAGATCATGACATATGTATTCAAAGTTAAATCATGGTATTAGTATTTACACACATAGAAACGACAGTTCAATTTTTAGCTCAAGAATGTGGGGTGTTATATTATCTCTCCCTTGGAATCATTCGTCCTCGAATGAGACTCATTAGACTGAGAAGAATAAGGTAACTGCGACCATATACTGAACATGCATGACTTTGAACATGATTACGTAACTGAGTCTGAGCATGATACATAAACTGAATAGAATACATGCAATGATATAAGAATGGTTATAAAGTTGGGATAGAAATGAGAGAGTCAACTTATGAGTAACCATTACCTCAAGCTAGATCTCATTTCGTGAAGAAAATATGAGAGGTTTAGGACATGAAAACTCAAGGTATTACAATATCTCTCCTTTGGTAGCATTCGTCCTCCAAATGATACTGACTTGGCTAATATACTAAGAAAAGACTGAGATGATGCACGGGACACTTACAACTGAATCATGACTGAATATCTAAATCTGAAACATGATGCATGAACTTAACTGAATTCACAATTTTTATGGATGCAAATAAATTACCTCTTGAAATGGTCATACTCAAGAAACTTTAGATAGTAAGACTAGATCGAAAGATGGAAAAAACAAAGAAACTTTTCTATCTGACTACTAAACTGAATTGATGGCTATGCGGACTGAATTATACAAAAAACTTATACTCAACTGGAGTATTTCTTCAATACTCTTTCGAAGAAGTTCTAATAATAGTAGGAAAATCTAAATAAGATATATGAGTAAGGACTCTTAATATGTCTATAACTCTATACATGGAACATAGGCCTATGAAATATAAGTTGGGATAGAATTAATAGGACTTAGGCAATGCAACTTCTACTTTCAAGCTTAAATATACTTCTCAAATACTCTCTCAACTATATGTTTCCCCTTCAATACTTCACATAACACTCTAATATTAGTCTAAACCATGAATTCAATACCCCATGCCTTTTCACAACTTATCATCCCAAGAATAATTCTTCGTACTACCTCAACAACTAAATTCAACCTCTTGCTAGGAATTTACTAGTGCACAATGCACCCATCCACTTACATACCAATGTGATACGAGAATAATGGCCACCTTAGCTTTCACCGACATCATTCAAAGTTACTATGTGAAAAATCAAGCTTTGGTCGTATGGAGGGCACGGGATTATACTTGGAGGGGACGTTTTGAGCCTGCCATTGATCAAACCCGAGTGTGGAAGATTGCTTAGAGAATTGAAGACTTAAGGACTCTCGGGTTTGGACCACCTTTGTTGGTTCACGGTTTTGGTTCCCTTTATTAAGGGAATTTTGGTCACTTATCTTTGTCCAAGTGACACTCCATGACCATCCCTCCTCATTAAGGGCATTGGAGTCATTTTGTGTTCATTTTGTAATAGATTATAAATAGGCTCCTTTAGTCTTATTTTCATTAGTTTATGAAAGATGAAATATTGAAACACTTAAAATCCTCTCTCTTGAGAGTACACCAACTTAGTGTAGTTCTAGTATAGGGCTTGGAAAAGCTAGCATTGTTCTTTGCTTGGAAATAGTGGATCTTGAGGTGATCTGATTCCCTTGGCGGTCACCGTAAGAGTGTGGTTTTGATTATTACATTCATTAGGGGTTTTTGAGTTTAATACACTCTTTAGTTCTTAATCTTGTAATAATCTTGGTCTCACTATCCATCATTTACTTTTGTTGTTGTTATCTGGTGTAGTGGACTGTTTTAGGTCATTTATTGAATCCGAAGCTTGTGTTATTATTGTTGATATTATTCATCATGTTTTATAGTTGTTTTGGTGTTGAAATACACCCTTGTATCTTGTATTCTTGCTGTTGGTAGCGAATCCGAGTGTGGTCTCCATCTTGGTCCTCGAATACTTTAAGATTAGTGGACTGATTTGGAGTGTGATTTTGTGTTTCCATTGTCATTCCCGTATCACAATGTGACATTCAAGACTATCATTATGACCACCTAAGAACTACTAGACAAATACCCATAAAAGAATCTTTCTCATATTCTCTAAACCTCTATCAATATCAACTTTCTTGCACTATTCTTAAGAAGACACACCTAGAATTCTTGACTAACCATGACATATACCAAAAGCTTTGCCTCAATCCTTTTTCAACCTTATACCCTTACATAAAACAATTATATAACAATCTTTCTTCCATAAGGAATATTTACTCTCTCCCATCTAAACAATTGTCTGTAACCACTATCTTTACATAAAGAGAGGTTATTAAAAGTTATAAAAAGAGGACCTGAAGCTTGAAAGAATAACTTTGACACTTAAATAAGGCCTGAGGAATAGAATATCAATGACATGAATTCATTATTGAGATCAAGACTGAGCGTATACATGACATAATCTAAATTTCACTGGTCATTAAGGGTGTACCATGAGTACCTAGAATTGAACATACTATAAAGCATGGGTACATGAGTCATGAGCTGCATGACCTGAGTTTGGAGATCATAATTTTAGGGAATATGATTTGTACTGCTGAGTGAACTGGAACTTCTCATACTAGGAACAAAGAGTGTACCTAATTCTATGAAAAATACATGAATATGAGCTATGATCATGGAGCTGACATGTAAGGCATGAGTAGATATCGTGATGACTGAAGTACAAAACTTTATACTGAGATAAGAAAAGGTTGGATAGCTTCCTCTTCTACTGTTGCTCTACAACACACCAGCCTCACTACTAGAATCTGAGAGCTTGACTTGGTTCTTTATTCTATCATCTCCTCTTAGATTTAACCCATCATTCTAAGTCTGTGGATCCCTAAACTCTAAACTAAACTGCAATCACTTTACTCTAGAGTTTGAGATATAACAATACACATAAATAATAAACTCAACCTAAAAGACTACACTTGAAAGTATAAAACTCGCTGCTAGTACTTCCTTTTGACATGTAACTCTTATCTTTCTATAGCCTCAATATTCATCATATAATAACTCAAACACTGACTAACTTAGAATATTTATAAGTATCACCATACCCTGGGTTCACACCATCTAGAATTTTACCTCTTCTTTCTAGTAGCTCAACCATCCACAATTCAAACTTAGATTTTAATACTTACCATTGATATCCCTAAACCTTTAATGAACCACACTAACTTTCTTCATAGCCTACTAATATCACATCTCTAATCTTATATTTTTTTTCCTAAATCGTGAGAATTACCACTGCATCAACATACCCAACATCATCAATCTATAACCCATACGATAGATAATAAGAACATCATATACTACATAGCCTCATTCACACTTAACAACTTAAGGGTACTATCTAAGCACACATACTATTAAAACTTAGAAATAATACAATCCCCTATCACCTTAGGTACACCTCCAGATCACACATACATTATCACACTTAATTTTAAATCAATGAACTTAAATTCTTGCATACATTATTTCAAGCCTACTAATTCACTTTTCATTCAACCAGCCCCATGGATACATAATCTACTAAATACTAATAAACACTATCCCCACTTTACTGCTGCTAAACTTCTGGGTTCATGCTTTTAACTCCTGATCATATGTTGCCATAGGATTCTGAGAAGGGATCTGAGGGCACATATGACTTTAGCTTAGTGCACGATTTTCATGAACATGAATGAAATCTTTTGAACTTTGAAACTTAAAAGAACTGATGGGATACTTTCAAGCCTGCATGCAATCCTATAACTTTCTCTGAGGACTATTTGAGAAAACTCTATCTGTAAGAATTAAACTTAATTGTTTCTATTACCTCGAAATAAGGCAAAGTTGACATGAATGGAGTAAGATGAGAATCTATGTAAATTTCTTAGAGAACGTTTCTACTGCATGATCTGATACAAGTACGACCACGAGGATGGACGTGTGAAAGTGTAATGAACTCGAGGCTTGGACTGTGCAAGAAAAATGCAAAAGAGGGCCTAAAATACACACCAAAACCGAACCTACACTACACTCCATGGACTGCATTTTGAGGTTTTTCATTAAAGGGCCTTTTGGTCATTTTGTATTCTAGTTGTATCCTAGTATAAATAGAACATTGAAGGTCATTTTGTCTTAGACTTTGCTGAATATGGATGTTGTATAACACTTAGAAACATTTCCTCTCTAAGGAGAGAAGACCACAAATCTGAAACTTGTAACTAGGGAAGTCAACTTGAGTGTGGAATCACTCGTGTTGGATTCAAGCTTGGAAATGTTGGATGCTTGGGAGATCAAGGTCACTCTTGTACCAACGTAAGAGATAGGTTTGTGATGTGTGTAGTATTAAAGGTCCAAGAGTGTAACAAGTCTTGGGTTGTTAATATTATTCCCTCATTTGGTCTATCTACCTATCTTTATCTTATTGCACTTTGTAGATTCATAGTGGACTGTTTTTGTGACTTGTTGAATCCGAATTTTGTAACCATTATGTTCATCTTGTTCATCTTATATTGTGACTATTTTGGTGTTGAAAACACACCTCTTTATCTTGTTATTGTGTTGTTGATAGCGAATCCGAGAGTGGTCTTAAAAAGGGTCCCCAAATCCTTAAGATTAGTGGACTGTTTTGGAGTTGTTTTGTGTTCTCTTGTTTGTCCCGCATCATTTGGTATCAGAGCCATAGTTGATTTTGTTCTAACAAGATCAATCTTGGGCTTGAGACTTGAAAACTATAAAAACAAAAAAAAAATGAAAACTGAAATTTCCAGAAAATAACAATCTGTCCACTTTGTGTTCTTGGCCGAAAATTGTGTTCTTGTTGTATTTTGGCTGAGATTTTTACTTGTCTTAAGTGTTTGTAGCGTTAGTATTGTTCTTCACTAGCACTTTGAGTTTATATCTTGATTTGAGACTTTGTTGTTGATGTTGTTATTGTGAACTTGGACTTGGCCGATTGTTGTTGGTATTGTTGTTGCGGGTTCAAGACTTGAACGTGTGATGTGTTGTTGGTTCAAGTTTTGAACGTGTATTGTGGAGATTGTGTTGTGGAATTTAATCTTGGAAAGTTGGTGTTGTTGTTTGGGAGGTCTAACTTGAACCTTAGAACTTCAAGACTCAAAGTTTGTGTTCTTGGTGTTCTTGGTGTTCTTCACCATCTCCATATATTGTTAAAGAGAAAAAAGTGGTTGTTGATCTTAGAAGTTGAAGAAAAAAGAGTGTATTGTGTTAGTCTTTCAAGACATAGATCCAAGTTTCAAGGTGTAGTACTTGTGACTCAAAGACTTTTCCTACGCACTAAAGACTTTACATCACTTTTCAACCACTTTCCCATGAAACAAGGGTCCATATTTTAAGGAAAAGTACTATAAAAGTCAAGTCTTGAAAACTTGAATTTGAAAAGGCTCCAAGACTTGTTTGAATTTCCCTCCTTAAAACAAATTCCACCAATTCCTAAATTGTAAATTGACCAAGACTTGAAATTGGACAACAAAAATTGTTAAAAACCATAACCAATTACATGCTGCCACGTCATCCTTGTTATTGTTCATGCAATAATTTTGGCTCAAATTTCATATTTTCTTAGTTTCTTTTTATTGTTCCGTAGTTTCGTTTGATTTGTTCGAACGCTAATTGACAAGCTAGTAAACTCCTACTAGATTGTAAATTAGTTTGTGTCCGTTTGTTCGTGTTTACGTTTGTTGTGTACTTTTATCATTTTGAATTTGTTGTTAGTTCTTGACTCAAGTCCTACAAGATTTCGTTTGAGTTTCAAACAAAAATCCATTCTGGGACAAGAGTAGACTCGACCCTCAATCACTCACGAAGTACAAGCCGACTTTCAACACTTGTGAAACCAAGTGTGAGGTAAAACCGAGAGTGAGAGTGTGGTGAGACATTTTTGATCTAACAAGTTTGTTTGTTTTCTTTGTTTGTTGTGTCTTTCTGTTAGGTACAATGGCTGCCCATAATTTCAATGCTACATGTGATCGCATCAATGACAATATTGAAGACATGAAACGGCACATTGAAGTTATACGCCAATTGCTACCCAAACTCTACCCACAAAATCCAATTGTCCAAGCACCTTGCGATGAAAGCTTCCTGAAGGAAGAGGTGGGCTGCCCCAACCCACACCAAGGTAAAGAGGAAATTGAAACATCTTTGGTACTTGATAGTGAACTTATAGAGAGTGAAGCACTTGCTAGTTCCAAATCTGTCCGCGAGATAGATCATGATCTCTTTAGGTTTAATGTCTTGTTTGAAGATGAAATAAACACTCCTAATGGACCTAGTGGTGAAAATATTGGTATAGCTTGCCTTGGAAGCTATATCCGATATGCTAACCCACTATGGTGTGACAACATTCCTCCTAAAGATGGAAATCTCTTCTTGGAAGATGAGGGTACTCTTATGGGCAAGGAATGTGTAGTCTCGGAAATGAGTACTCTTGGTAGTACTCTTGGTGTGCATGATGATCAATTTACTCTTAAATGTAGTTCACTACTTGAGCATGTAAATGGAGTGCTTAAAAATTCTCAAGTTAGTGATGGTGTCTATAGAATTGATCTTGATAATGCGCATATCTCTTTGAACATCTTGTGTGGTAAAAACATTGAAATTAGTTTTGTTCATAGAGATCATGTGTATGAAAATATTTTTGTGTGTGAATGTGGGAGTGACATTCTAGGGGAAGGAAGGGCTAGCCTCGGCTTAGGCCCTTGGCTAATTTTTCCATTTGATCCCAGTACCATCTTTGGATGGGAAAGGATGACTCTCGGCCTATTTTCCTTTTGTCTTGATGCTTGTCCAAGCCACTTCCTTTGTAGCATTTGTACTAATCTTTTCATGACTAAAATGAAGGACCCGTGGCTATACTTTAAGTTTGTTCCGCCTTGGCATGGCATGTTGATGTGTTATTTTTTTTGCTAACCCTAACCCCTCAGTCATGAGGATGTGTGCTTGTTTGTCTTCTCTTGATTTTGCAAGGTACGGATTCGAGGTCGAATCCTTTTCAAGAAGGGGAGGATGATCCAAGTACGACCACGAGGATGGACGTGTGAAAGTGTAATGAACTCAAGGCTTGGAGTGTGCAAGAAAAATGCAAAAGAGGGCCTAAAACACACACCAAAACCGAACCTACACTACACTCCATGGACTGCATTTTGAGGCTTTTCATTAAAGGGCCTTTTGGTCATTTTGTATTCTAGTTGTATCCTAGTATAAATAGAACATTGAAGGTCATTTTGTCTTAGACTTTGATGAATATGGATGTTGTATAACACTTAGAAACATTTCCTCTCTAAGGAGAGAAGACCACAAATCTGAAACTTGTAACTAGGGAAGTCAACTTGAGTGTGGAATCACTCGTGTTGGATTCAAGCTTGGAAACGTTGGATGCTTGGGAGATCAAGGTCACTCTTGTACCAACGTAAAAGATAGGTTTGTGTTGTGTGTAGTATTAAAGGTCCAAGAGTGTAACAAGTCTTGGGTTGTTAATATTATTCCCTCATTTGGTCTATCTACCTATCTTTATCTTATTGCACTTTGTAGATTCATAGTGGACTGTTTTTGTGACTTGTTGAATCCGAATTTTGTAACCATTATGTTCATCTTGTTCATCTTATATTGTGACTGTTTCAGTGTTGAAAACACACCTCTTTATCTTGTTATTGTGTTGTTGATAGCGAATCCGAGAGTGGTCTTCAAAAGGGTCCCCAAATCCTTAAGATTAGTGGACTGTTTTGGAGTTGTTTTGTGTTCTCTTGTTTGTCCCGCATCATGATCTGAGACATGAAAGAAGGGAAACATTTCTTAAATACCTGTATCCACTAGAAGAAAAGTACAAACATCTCCATACCATTGTGCAAGACTCTAAAAGTCACGACTTCATAGACACCCTAGGAAACTTTAACTCTGGGCTCTAATACGAAGTTTTTCCCAGCCCAAGATTACCCCTTAGTCATAACAGGTGCTTAGAACTACAAGTGACAGCGCCCAAGCACACACACAAGTGTACGTGGTCTACCAAGTAGTAAAGTGGCCTTCAAGAAAGCTGAGTATCGATCCCACAGGGACTTGTGTCGATAATTATCCAATTCTAGTTTAACAATTGAGATAAAGTAACCAAAAAGAGTGTTGAATAATTGTAAACTAAGAATAAAATAAACAATGAGGAAATAAAGTACTTGAGACAATCGATAGGAGAAAGCCAAGGGTTAAAGCACTTTGAACAATCATACTATGTTATTGAAATTCATCCGCTAATTTGTTTATCTTTGTTGTTGATTCATAGGGTTAATTGCATGATCATGGTTTCCCAGCCTCTAATCTTTTACCTAATATGGACATTACAACTACATCGTTGAGTGGGGATGTAATAATCCAATTAAGTGAATTAAAGTTATCATTCTACGTTGAATCAAGTAAGGCATCTAAGTACATCCCTGTCTTAGGCACTAATTAGAATTCTTTATTTTATTAGAGAATCCAAACCCTACTTTATTTTATTCCCATATTTTATCTCCCTATTCCCTCTCCCGAGATCAAAAGGTCGACAATATATGCATTTTATGAGTGATCAATCCATAAAATAATTAAAACAAGAATAAACAAACAACCAAATATGATAAGTAAATTAAACGAATTTAATCCAAAACAATAGTACTCATGTTCTTGGCTTTAACCCCAAAAAGAGGGTTTTTAGCCACTAATATTCATAATCATGATCCAAATAATTAAATACATGTTATGAAAATTAAAGCTAAAGAAATAATTAAAAAAAACTAATACGAAGTAGCAGCCTCCGTCTTAATCTTCAAATACGTTCCGCTGTCACACCGCTTCCCAGGTGTCCACCCGTTGTAACCAAAATTGTCCACTTCCTTTTTACCTAACATAAGTATATATATTATATTGATTATAATTCTTATTCTTGTGGGATTAAAATATCGAAACGAGGATCAATGAAGATTCCCACAAGATTACCTTGATAAAGTGTGCTAAATGTGTATATATATTCATTTAATCCTACGCCTTGTGAGATTAAAAGACTTCACATGCATGAGAGTACTAAATTGCAGCATACGGTGCGCTCATAATTTTACCACAATACAACACGCATCACAGGCATTTCGCTTGCAGCTACTGGAATTGCATCTCACAAATTTTTCTTAGGCATGAAAGCACGCGATAGAGCCTGCATCGTATGCTAATCGTACACATACTGGAAGTTGCGTCCAAAATTTTGGTTAAGTATTTATCGTCCATGTTTCATCCCTTGTATCGTGGTGTATTTCTCATGGATTTTTAGCCTAGGTTGTGTGTTGATGCAGTAGGGCAAGGTTATGGCATATGCTTCTAGGCAGATGAAGGTGCATGAGAAGAACTATCTGACTCATGACCTTGAGTTTTTGGCGGTAGTCTTTGCTTTGAAGATTTGGTGCCATTACCTGTATGGGGTTCATGTTGATATCTTTTCAGACCATAAGAGCTTGTTGTACGTGTTTACCCAGAAGGAGTTGAATCTCAGGCAGAGAAGATGGCTTGAGTTTCTCAAGGACTATGACATGAGTCTCAATTATCATCCAAGCAAAGCTAATATAGTTGTTGATGGTCTTGGCAGGTTATCTATGTGGATATTGACTTCTGTTGATAAGAAAAAGTAAGGGTTGGTGAAGGATATTCACCGTTTAGCTAATCTTGGGGTTCGTCTTTTAGACTCTCAGGATGGTGGTGTGATTTTTCAAGAGGTAATGACGTCCTTTTTTGGTGTTAAGGTGAAGGAGAAGCAGGTTTTAAATCTTATTCTAATGAGAATCAAAGATGAAGTAGGTTACCAGAAGGTGATTTCTTTTGAGATTAGTGGTGACGGTAATTTGAGGTACCAAGGTAGATTATGTATTCCCGGTGTTGATGGGCTATGAGAGAGTATCTTGGTTGAGGCTCATGAGTCGAGGTACACTATTTATCTAGGTTTGATGAACATGTACCACGATTTGAAAGAGATCTGTTGGTGGAATAATATGAAGCGGGATGTGGCAAATTTTGTTGTCAAGTGTATGGTGTGCCAACGAGTGAAGATTGAATGATTGAGGCCTGGAAGTTTGTCTATAGAGATTGAGTTGCCTGTGTTGAAGTGGGAAGTGATCAATATGGATTTTGTTACTTGTCTTCCGTGATCTCAAAATCAGTTTGATTTGATTTGGGTCATCATAAATAGGATTAATAAGTCTGTTCACTTCTTGGCAGTGAAGACTACTTGTTTGGTGGAGGATTATGATAAGCTTTTCATTCAGGAAATCATTAAGTTGCATGGTGATCTAGTTTCCATCATATCTTATTGAGGTACGCAGTTCTCCTCTCATTTTTGGCATTCTTTTCAGAGAGGTTTGGGGACTAAGGTGAACCTTAGAACCACTTTTCATCCTCAAATAGATGGTCAAGTGGAGAGAACTCTTCAGACTTTGGAAGATATGCTAAGGTCCTGTGTGCTTGATTTTGTTGGTAGCTGAGTTGATCATTTGGCTCTCATAGAGTTTGCGTATAATAGTTTTCACTCTAGTATTAGGACGGCTCCTTTTGAAGCCATTTATGGTAGGTGGTGTAGGTCCCTTATTAGATGGCTTGAGGTTGATGAGAATATATTATTTGGTCCCGACTTGGTTCACCAAGCCATGGAAAAGGTAAAGGTCATTCGGGATAGACTTAAGGCCGTCCAAAGTTGCCAAAATTCCTATGAGGATGTGAGGCGAAGGAACTTGGAGTTCGATGTGGATGATTTGGTGTTCTTGAAAGTGTCTCCCATGAAAGGAGTGGTGTGGTTAGGAAAGAAGGAGAACCTGCTATGTGGATCTATATCATATTTTAAGGTAAGTGGTCCATATGACTTATGAATTGGATTTTCTATCTAGTTTGGGTTCCATTCATCCAGTTTTTCATATTTCAATGCTGAAGAAGTGCATGGGTGATCCTTCCTTGGTTGTTACTTTGGAGAGTGTTGGCATTTCAGATTCATTGTTTTATGAGGTAGTCCCGATTAAGATTTTATATATGCAATTCCGTTTTCTAAGGACTAAGGATGTGGCTTTGGTAAAAGTTCTATGGAGGAATAATAAGGTTGAAAAGCTACTTGGGAAGCCGAAGAGGACATGAAGTCCAAATATCCATTCTTATTTCCCGCATTGGATAATCGTGCTTGAGGTATGTGTATTCCCTAACACCTTTGTTTTCTATCTTTATTAAAGGTAAGTGTGATTCGTCTTTGTGTTAAAATCGTGATAATGGATTCCTTGACTCATCATTCGAGGTTGAATGATCCCGGGGGAGAATGAAACACCCCAAATTTTGGTCCTTGAAAATTTCTGGACCTATTGACTTACTGCCCAACTACAACTCTCCCTATGAGTCGTAAGGTGTCCTTATGGTTCATAGGACCCTAATCCTAACCTGACTAATGTGTATTATCCAAGTTTCTATTATGATTACAATTGGCACCTAATGATGATAAAGACTTTATACGAATCGTATAATCTTATGCGTAGCCAAACCAATGTGATGCCTAAATATTTTGTCTTGCCTATAATTTGAACAAAGTAGTTGTAATGTCTGATTACAAGTCGTATGATATGACTCATATCCAGAATAGTGTGGGAGCCCATGGATTTTGTCCAAACCACGACTGGAGGTTACGAGTCGTAAGGTCGCTCGTAGCGACTAAGCGACAAATTTTCAGTATTTTATTAAGGGCACTTTGGACATTTTCCTTCTTCCCCAATCATGACCCACAACTTAAAACTCCTTTAGGGTACCATCATCATCTAAAACAAATTAAAATGACTTTTCAACCTCTCTCAAATCCCTAAGGTCAAGAACACTAAGGGTTTCCAAAAAGTTGGCTAATTCGGGCTCTCAAGGGTGATTTCTCTCCATAGTTATCATACTTTCAGGCATGATACTCTTCCCCAAATCTTATTTTGTGAAAATCATGTGTTTTAAATGGTTTAATTATATGGATTTAAATGTGTGTTTTGACATGGGTTGAGGGTTTTGGAATGGATGATTCTTTTATTATTTTTCTATGGTTTTCCTGAGTTATTTATGCTTTGAATTGAATGTTTTTGAACTAATGGGGAGCATGGGTGTGGTAATTGGAATGGTGGTTAAGGTATTCCCCTAAATTGATGTTTTAGACTTAGAATTGGTTTTGATTTATTGTGTTTCCTCAACCCACTTGTGCAAATGGTTTTGAATAGTGGAATTATCTCTTAGTTTGACTTACACACCTATACTATTGCATTGGATCAATGGTTAAACATTGAATATATATTTCAAAGGCCTTGTTGGTTATGTTTTGATTTAATAAACAAAGGGGGTCGAGGCATTCCCCAATTTGATGTAAATGTAATGGCATGATTATGAGCTTCCAAGATAAATGGTATGAGGATGTCGTGGTGAGCCTTAATGTATGATTCCTTGGCTAAGGAATGGGTTGTGTGAAACTTTTTTTAATGGGGGTTATGTAGCTAATCCATGAAGTTGTGGATCTCGAATAACTTATACTGGAAACTTATGTTTCCGACGTAGGGGTTGGCCTTAATGATTGTGTGCATCTCATACTATTGATATATTTTGTATCTAGGATTGACATAGGGTTGGGGCATTCCCTAGTCTTTCTTGATACCTCCGGTTCATGCTGCTAACACGTACAGGGGCTCTTTCAGCAGGGGGAGCTGAACCCATATAGCTTGTGGGTACCTATTCATGATGGTTGAGCTAGATAGACCAGTATAATGTTTTACTATCAGGCTAAACCTTGTTCCGTACCCCAGCATCTATTATATATATGTATGCATATATGTGAACATGTACAGTGAGTTTGAAATTAAACTTTTGACGGACATTATTTTACCCTTATCCCTGAGTTGTATGCTAGTTATCACCATACTAACCACCTTTGGACGTTTTATCCCCATATGATGTAGTGTTCGTAGGGACTTCTACTTTTCCTGTGTAGTGATAGGTGATCTCAGAGTTGGTCGTTTGCGGTAAAGTGGTGAGATTCTATTCTCCAAAAGACTTGATCATTACATCACTTTTCCTTCCATAAATTAGAATTAAAGACTTCACATTTACATTGTCATTGTCAGGGTTGGGATAGGGGGAACGTCTCAACATAGGTTGTTTTTTAGTATAGAGGCTTTGTGGATATTAGTATGGATTGGGTATTTATGTTGACTAATTTAGATGTCTTTGAACTTATTAATTTTTATTTGTTTATGTTTGGAATTAGTCATTATCAGGTGTGTTATGTTCTGTTTGGCTAGGAAAATGAGGTGGTCTCCGGTCCTCAGTGGACTTGAGATACCCGTCACGACCAGTCCCTGGTTCGGGTCATGACAGTATCCTGAGGGTAAAGATCCATTTACAGAAGATTTAAAGAAATCCATCCGTATTGAATTGGGTTGCAAGGTAAGTTATTATAAGGTTTGGATGGGCTGTAAGATTGCGTAGTCTTTGGTAAGAGGGACACATAAGCATGGATATGGAGCATTTGATGCATACAGATATATGCTTAGGACATCAAATCCAGGAAGTAAGATGGTGTTGAAGGTTGATGTAAATGGTAGGTTCAAGAACATTTTTGTAGCTTGTGGAGCTTGCATTCCTAGTTTTGTGAAAATGAGAAAAGTCATAGTTATTGATGGGATATTTTTGAAAAGTAAGTAAAATGGTGTATTGTGTTGTGCACAAGAGGCAGAGATTCATATTTTTTAGTGGAATTTTGGGTAGTAGACTCCGAATGTGATGCTTCCTATAAATACTTTTTTGAACAAATGAGCAGCTTTGTACTTGATACCCTTGAATTGTGAATAATTCTAACATACATCCAAGTATAGTAGTTCAGTTATGTATCTTTCAACTTATTCTCATTATTGCATGAGGCATCTTAGAGAAAATATTCAAAATCATTTTCATAATGGCAGTGTTTTCCACCACTTTTATAAGGCTGTAAAGGTACACAATGTAGATGTGTTCGGTGATCATTTCAATCAAATAAGATATATGATTTCAGGAGCTGCCACACATCTTTAATGTGTTGAATTTCACCAATGAAGTAGAGCACTCTTCCAGGAAATAGATACAGTTTACCAGTTTATTATTATTGGTAGTTGGTACAACTGCTATAGTTTTTTACAGCAATTGTTGTATATATTTTAGCAACTTCTGAAATAGGTACAACAACCGATGAAACAAATCTAGCAATTGTTGTAAATAACTGCATATGTTGATTAATGTATTACAAGTTTCAGTAGTATATTTCACTAAGTGTTGCAGTTTTTCAGCAGTTGCTACACTTGTTTCAGCAACTGCTGTATTTGTTCCCAGAATTAATGTAGAACTACTGAACTAAAAATAACAAGTGCTTGAAACAAACAGCTATAGGAGAACTTGAGACTTACATATTATAGATAGAATATTATAATGACAAATATCATTGAGTCGGTTAATGCAACACTTTTAGATGAAAGAGAATTTTCTATCACTACTTTATTTGATGCAATAAACACGCGATTTGCTGAGATATTCAATAGAGGTGCATGAGATTCCTTAATAGAAACCAAATTTGTCCCTTCTATGGAGAAAATCATTGTAAAAAATATTAAGTGGGGAAACAAGCTATTGGTCTATCAAATTTCCAACTACAGGTATATTTTCACCGGTCATAAAGTAGTTGTAGCAGTTTATTTGCAAAGAAAATCTTGCACTTGTCTAGTCTTTGATGTTGACAAAATACCTTGTTCGCACGCTGTGGCAGCGCTCTGACACCAATATGGTGAAGACTATGGGAGTCAAATTTATGAGTACTCATATTTGTATTATATAATAGATGCATACCTTATTGCATAAATGAAGGAAATTAAACCCGTGTCATCTAAATATTCTTATCAAGTTCCTATTGAGAGTTTAGAAAGAAAAATATCTCCTTCATTTATTGATCCAGACAGGTGAAAACGCTCAACTCACTTTCATAATTTAAGGGTGAGGTGGTCGCTATCAAGTAACCTAATTTGAATTAGGGTCGAATCTCAAGGAGTGAATTATAGACTTCAAACCCTATGGATGCTCAAATTACTACACGGTTACCCGGAATGATAATACACAAGACATGTAAAATAAAATGGGGGGATTTTGACTTGGAGGTTATTTGTCAACAAAAAAAGCACGGATGCAATACGTTTAATTTTAAGATCAAGAATAGAGAGGGTCTTCGGATCATATCTACCTAAAGGTAAAGTTTGTGGGTTAATGATGGTTTGGCATGAGTTTTAGTTGTTGATCAACGGATAGGATAGGTCGAAAATCATTGTAGTCAATCTTTCAATAAAACTACAACAATTTCACCCATTGGCTCTTTCGAGCACCTAACAAGGTGTAATTCATAATCACCCAAAACCTGAATCAAACATCCCTATTTCTAGGATGACGCTCTTGACATGGATTATACTCCAATCACACTTATTTCTAAGATTACAAAAGGTAGAAAATCACAGACTCAATTGTCCACCATTGCCTTATCCCCTATAACCCTCTTTCGAGGATGTTATGTGTTACCTGATGTTCACCTTCATCCCTCTTTCAAGGATGATAAAGGGTTTTTAGAGTTTGGATTTTTCACCTATTAAACCATTTGGAAATTTGGGGTTTTCACCCATCAAATTCCAACTAGTAAGTTCAAGCAATGGTGGAATCCATACTCAACAACTAAAATCATTCAAACACAACAACACCCACACACAATTACACTTTAGTTAGACATAATTACAAGACTAAATTACTTAGCTACTCATGAAGAAAATAAAGAGAAATATACCATGGGGATTTCTCAAAACATCCATTCTTCACAAAACCACTAAGAAATTAAGCCTCCAAAAGTAGTTACACACTTGCCCAATTATGGTTTCCTTCTTTCAAATCCAAAAATAATTATGAAGTAAGCAATACCCAAAGAAAAAAGAGTTTTTTCTTATATATTGTTTGGGATTCTTCAAGTACTTTTGCAGATCTACCCCTGGGCATATTCCTGTTGAACTGCAATCGCGCGTGACTGTCTGCGGTCACATCCATGCGACCACTGTTGTGTACTGCAACCATATTTTGTTGACTGTTTTAACTGACCGCGACTATGGATTGAGGACCACAGTCGCGGTAACTGAGGCTGATGTAGTCCGGGCCTTCAACTGCACTCTTCTTTGCTCCTTTTTATCATTTTCAGCCCCAATCCACATCTTTCAATCTCCTCAACTCTATGCCTGCAAAGAGTGGATATTAGTGCATTTTATCACCAATATGTCTCATTTATTTACTTAAAACAAAGTAATGTGCTCAAATGTTTAGTGAGAATGAGTGGAAAAATCACCCCTCATCAACACCCCCAACTTAATACCTTGATTGTCCTCAAGCAACATTACCCCTTATTATGAGACAACTCATATGTATGTCCTCATTCTATTACTCAATGATCATGATGACTCAAACTTGATTGCTACCACCAAAAGTTTTTCACACATAGACAAACAAGCTTTTAACGACTCCTCTCATCATAAGATGAAATAGCAAAGGATGCAATAGACTTTAGGTAGCAACCATGTAACAACCAGTAACACTCTAGAAATGACTTATATGTTGACTACAATCATACAATACTTCTATTTATCTCATTGTGTGGAAGATGATAAAATCACCCACCCTAACTAGTTCATATGCCTCCTCACAAGAAAGGAAAAAATCACACACCTAGTTACCAAGCATGAAACAAGGAATTTTAAGTGCAAACACTCATTCTCTCAATAAATTCTCCATGTTAACAAGTACCATGCCATAGGCCTGCCCCTATTTTCAATCACCTCTACAATGACCATACTTGGTTGGGAATACAAAGGGCTTTTTGTGCTTGTAATGTAGATTTAGGGTTGGGGTAGGATATCATTTAGGAATAACATGGCTACAACCCTCTTGAACATTCACATCACACTTTTTAAATCCTCCTTTTTGGCTAAGGTCCACTCTTCTTTAATTTCTTTCTTTTCCTATGCCTACTAATAGATTACTTTGTGCACCACTTTTCTTTCATTTCTTTTTCTTGCAACTTACGCGCACTTTATTCCTTTGATAGACTCATTTATTTTTTATTTATTTATTTTTGTGGTTCAAGCTCATTAGGAATTTCACTAACAACTTTGTGTCCTTACACTTTCTTCCATCAACCTTTACCACCCCCAACTTAGGCTTTTAGCCTCAAGTTACATTTTCAAGTTTAAGAGGGTTTGGTTCACAAGATAGATAAAAAGAATGGGTCATGGGTTGTAATGAGTTTTCCTAAGAAAGGACCAAAGGCTCAAAGTGGGTACTAAGGATAATTATGCATGGGTAGGCTTTTTAGGCTAGAGTGGGCTTCCAAAATCACAAGATGGACTATGATCATTTTACCAACAAAGCACAATCAAAATTTAGCTTTGAAAGACTAATGGGGCAAGTTCTAGATGGTACAAGTACACATGAGATAAATATAATTAAGCTCACACACATGGCATACGAATGTTGTCAGGGGGGTCAATTATTCTACCTGCTCGAGACAAAGATGGAGTGTTCACTATTTTTCCAAAGTCAGCTTTCAAAGTCATAGAAAGAGGGGAAAATTTCATCACAAAGTTGCTCACATCCATGCCTTCGAATTTTGCAAAAATTTTAGATGGGGGGGGAGGGGTTGTTTGATTTTGTATTCGCACCACACATAATTTGCTAATCCTGGCAACCACCCAAGCTATCATCTCAAATTACAAATCATAGTACGGGTGACCCACTATATGGTTACTTAGACTTCACCAGTGGATAATAATGCAATCCCAGATTATCAATACTATAGGTACTCTAACTTTCCTTGAATTCTATATCCTCAATGCCACGGGTACACAGACTTCCCATGCACCTATGGTTAGAAACACAATCACAACAAAATTAAAATAAAGTAACAAACCCAGAACAAAATAGCTAATCCATGCAAATGGGGGCACCATCAGAGTGCCCGATTATTACAATCCAAATAAAAATAAAGATAAGAATTATCCAAAAGAGCAGAAAGTATGCATAAATATCAATAATACAAGACCAAATTAAATGAATAATAATAAGGAGATACCCCTAACTGAAAACATACCAGTTTCCCCGCTGCATAAATAATCAAGGGTAAAAGAGATAAGGGTGCTCCCTGAAACTGCATTAAGGGCTGCTATCACTGTTAGACTCTGCATCACCATCTTCTTTCTCAAGATTGAACCACTTGGCTGGGGACTCATCGTCACTGTCCACCCAGGAAGAAAGAAGTCTATCTCGGGGCCTTAGAACCTTCCATAGACCCTTGATGCCCTTCCATATCCTGATAAAAAATTCATTCCTCTTCTTCTTCCTTGTAACCATTTTTTCATGCGCGATCCGAAGGTCTTGATGTGACTCCACCAAAGAGAAGTAGGCCTTTTCAAGCTTATTAATGTTAGATTCTTGCTTTTTTTGGTCCTCCTTGTACTTCTCATAATCAGTACATGACACATAAGAATGAAGAGCGGTGGAAGGCTTTCCCGGTCCTTGGGGCAAACTAGACACAAGCTCTTTGATGGTTGTAATGTTTACTCCAATATCCTCAAGAGGTCCCATGGTGGTTGGCCTATGAGACTCAGTCTCACTACATGTCGTCTTATGCACGTCGATCTTTCTTTTTTTGCTTTTACTGGGTGTGCCCATACCTCTAATCCTTATGGGGTAAATGGAGGCATTAGGGCGCACCCATGTATCACTAGCATTCTCTTCCACCCTCGCTCTTTTTCAAAGCTCTATAATCATTGAGGGGAAGAATAGATATATACCACCTTGGTCCTTGAAATGATCTATCTCATTAACCACGAGTTGATCAATATCTAGAGGGATGTTGTCTAAAATACATTCAACCATCCTAGCACACAATTCAAGGACTGTTATCATGTGGGTGAAAGGAGAAACTCGGCTACAGATGATGTGCAACCATATTCGATCCTCGAAAGTGAAGTCATTCATAGAAATATTGCTTTTAGTCTTGGTCCACGAAACTTCCTTTTCAGGGCATAGTCGTTGTGCTAACCAACTCCCCAATTTACACCCCTTTGGTTTGAATTCACTCATGTCAGTATGCTTAAGCCCATAAAAATCATTGATTTGTTTAGCCCCAACTTTCACCGGCTTTTCTCGAATCTTGACAGTCACACTGAGTGGGTCCAAAAAAGACACTTCACCGATGTTTGCATAAAATTCACAGACCTATTTCTCATTTGCAATGCATGGATCCGGGGCGAAGCACCACCTCCCTATGGATTCAAGTTTGTCATGAAGTGTTGGTAGTTTCTTTGGAATATTTTCCGAGAAAATTCCTCTCTCCAGGAGCATCTTTGTCATCGGAAGATCCCTGTAGCAACGAGTGTGGCACTCGGGTTCCATGAGTCGGATGTGATCATACTTATCCATGATATTGTCCTAAAAGTACTAAGCACGCATTATATATTTTGATGATATTTTAATCATACAAACTATTCTATATTAATCACTAGAGTTCATTGGACTAGGTTCTTGGTGTTGCTAGACGAAAAATTGGAAATACAGGATTTTTGGACAGACAGAAAACTATCCTCAGTTACCGCAATCACGATCAAGACCGCATTCGCATTTTCGTGATCGCGGTCTATGACCGCGGTCGCAATACCTAAGGGTGGTTCCATTGTCAGCTCTATATGCTCAGATTTCTTTGAATTTTAGGCTAATAACATGTTCTACAATATGGGTGCATATGATCATTTGAACAATGCTAAAAGGTGGATGGATGTTCCCTTTAGAAAACAAACATTATTAGTGAAAGTTCAATTGGGAAAATCATCAAACACTCGGTGTGCACATCTTATTTGTCTACATTTTCCAAACATCCTTAGGTACTCAAGACTTCCCACTTGTATGCATACCTTGTTCAAGCAGCCAACATCTTACCGAAATCAAGTAAGACAACATAGAAAGCATAACAATCAAAACTTTAGGCCCTATCTAAATTATGCATTCTGGGGCTTATTCTTATAAATAAAATAAAAAATTCATGACACTTACCGGAGTTGTGATGCAGGAGGGATGAAAGGATGCTATTTGAGAGCTTACAAACTTGGCCAGAAATCAGCCTCAATTATAGAGTACAATCTTGAAATGGAGTGTGAGGGAAATAAAGGAAACTAGGGGTTAAATAGCAGAAGTGGCCACAACCGTGGTCAAGGTATTACTATCGTGGACACCCGCATGACCGCGATCGCGGTAACTAAGAGCAATTATGCTCTCTTGTTTTCCGCTATTCAGTATTTTACTCAATTTTGACACATTTCTTCCCTATTCAGCTTATCCAATGCACTCCATAGTGCCACAAATTCATGGGTTATTCATATGTAAAAGATAGCATCTACCCTACATAAATATAACAAAAAAGGATACGAGCCACTCTAGTGGCATTTGTGGGTTGCCTCCCACCTTGCGCCTTAGTTATCATCGTGGCATGACATATTCATTCTTTCATTCTCAAGGTGGGTCTTCAAACTCCTCTTCGTTCATCTTCTCATTTTCAATATCCACCACAGATACTACTTGTAACTCCATGGTTTGCCTCTTTGACTTGCAAATTTTGAAAGAGACCTCATTCTCTTGCACTCTAAATTTTATTTCCTCCAGCTTTAGATCGACAATGGCTCTCCCTATGGCAAAGATACGGGTACGACCACGAGGATGCATGTTTGTGAGATGTATTGAACCTGAGACTTGGAGTGTGAAAGTGAAGTGCAAATGAGGACTTAAAAAGGGTCCAAAACCGTCCATATAATTCTCTCCAAGGGCACCCACTTGAAGACTTGAGACCAAGGGGTCATTTTGGACATTTCACACCTTGTTTGTAAACTACTATATAAGGAACCTTTTAGGTTATTTGTTAGGATACTTTGCTGAATATGGATGTTGTATAACACTTAGAAACATTTCCTCTCTAAGGAGAGAAGAACACAAATCTGAAACTTGTAACTAGGGAAATCGACTTGAGTGTGGAATCACTCGTGTTGGATTCAAGCTTGGAAACGTTGGATGCTTGGGAGATCAAGGTCACTCTTGTACCAACGTAAGAGATAGGTTTGTGTTGTGTGTAGTATTAAAGGTCCAAGAGTGTAACAAGTCTTGGGTTTTAATATTATTCCCTCATTTGGTCTATCTACCTATCTTTATCTTATTGCACTTTGTAGATTCATAGTGGACTGTTTTTGTGACTTGTTGAATCCGAATTTTGTAACCATTGTGTTCATATTATTCATCTTATATTGTGGATGTTTTGGTGTTAAAAACACACCTCTTTATCTTGTTATTGTGTTGTTGATAGCGAATCCGAGAGTGGTCTTCAAAAGGGTCCTCAAATCCTTAAGATTAGTGGACTGTTTTGGAGTTGTTTTGTGTTCTCTTGTTTGTCCCGTATCATACATACCAATATCTCAAAGGTCACTCAATATGCATACAATATATCATAAATCATTCAATATGTCTTTTCAACAAACACTTGGCTTACATGAACTTATACATAATTGTGGATTTCTTGCTAACCATGCTATATTGACTCTATTTCCTTCACATAAGCATTTTGTTAAACATGTGGGAAGCATGCTTTAGTTATACAACAAATAGTATCCCTAAGTATCATGACTACACCAACCAACTTGCAAAATTTAGGGATTTAACATGGACATGATGCAATTCAACCCATATCAAGATCAATACTTGAAACTTGTATTCAAAAGCATGAATTACAACTCAACAATATCATGAACAGGAACTTCGATTCACATAAATCATGAAAATCTCACAAAATTATAATCTTTGAATTTAGAAAAGGATTCTTAAACTTCTTGGGTGGAAGGGACCTAAAATCAACATCTAACATACCTCAAAAGCTTCAATCCTAAAAGATAACTAACTTTTTTTGTTTGGGAAACACGGATCTTGATGTTTTCTTGATGGTTCTTGAACTTGAAGAACTTGAATTTCTAAGTTTCTTGAAGAAGAGTTTGAATCTTGTTCTTGGCTTTTGATCTTGAAAAAAACCCTAATTTTGATGTTCTGTATGAATGAGGAGTTATGTGCTTTGATTTGATGTGATTGGGTGCTAAATAGGGTGGGAAAAGATCATAAAATCCCTTTAAAACGTGTTTTAGTGCTGTTTTGGACAAAACTGACGGTCTAAGTGATGGATCGTCACTCTGGTGATTGATCGTCACTCCAACCATCATTTTTGGGCCATAAAATGGCCTTACTACTTCAGTTTCAATGGACAAAGTGACGGTCCGTCGCTGACTTGATGGTCCGTCAGCTTGTCTGTCGTTCCTGGGCAGCTCGAACAACTCTCAGTAAAATAGCCATAGCTTTTTACTCTGATGCCGGATCTTGGTGAAATTGGTATAGTTGGAAATATAATTCAATTATTTATCTTTTGATGGGTCATGAGATCAAAAATTCATAGTATAATAAAAGATACGCTTGTTCGAAGTTGACTATACCAAAATCCTTCTCAAGAATTCAATCGGTAAGGGATGTTTTGATTCGTCTAATAGCTAGGATGTATTTAAGTCATTAATATACATCAAACTTGATTATAAAATTATGAAATAACTAAGATTTATTTCTCATGAGCTTGAAGCGTGGTTCTACTATCGGTTGGGATTCTCGGGGATGCGTGACTGAGTTATTTTCATGAAAGCCTTTTTGAAATTTTGGATAAGCTGAACTTCTTCTACTAAACATGCATATCTAATGCATGAATGTCTGATTGAACTGACTCTTGAAAGTATGACTGACTATGCAATGATATCTGATGCAAAGCTTGTAATGAGGATCTGAGCATGAAACTGAATGGGTTTAAGGAATGGAAAACATCGGGGAGTTATAGGGTATCTCTACCTTGGGACACTATGTCCTTTTAAGAACACTTACTTCACTAACATACTTGAGAAAACTGAGGCGATGCTCAAGGCACCTACGAAATGGATCATAACTGAACCTTGGGAATCTGAAACTAATGCATGACTCATGAACTAAACTTATCTTGCAACTACTAGGACTTTTTTCCTTGGAATAGTTATCTTTCCTTGAAGGTTCGGATAGAATGATTAGATGAAAAGATGAGAAAACATACTATACAAATCTGACTGTCTGACTGCTAAACTGACTTGTTGGCTTTACTAACTAACTCATGCTGAAACTTATACTTAACTGAAGTACTTTTTCTACACTCTTTCAACTATACTCTCCTCTTTAGCTCAATGTCATCACCATAAGTCTGTGAACACTTTACTAAACTCTGAACTGAACTACAATCAACCTACTCTTGAGTCTGGGGTATAATAATACACATGACTGATAAACTCATGCGAAAAGTCTGCACCTGAAAGTATAAAACTCACTGCTAATACTAACTTTTAGAATACAATTCTTAACATTCTTTAGTTTCTGTAATCATCATCACATACTTACACCCCTTTTTGACACATGTTTGTCTCACTAAACATATCATCTGCTTCTGTTCCTTCATCGAATACTAGGATCATACCTCCTAACTCACATCCACACCTTCACACTTAGTTTCTAATCAATAATCTTAAATTCTTGCATGCATTGTTCAAGCCTACTGATTTACCTCTTATACAACTATCTCCATAAATACATAATTTGCTCGATATGGTTAACACTATTCTAACTCTACTACTACTAAACTCTTAGGTTCATGCTTCTAACTCTAGGTCATATGCTATCATAGGATTCTGAGAAAGGATCTGATGGAATACTACTGAGCCTGTGGGCGATCCTATAACTGACTACAGGGATGGTCTAAGAAAGCCCTATCTATATGACTTTGATCTTCACTATTTCTAATACCTTAAAGGTAAGGTGGAGTTGACATGAGTGGAGCATTCTGAGAATCTACATAACTTTCTTAAAGGACCTTTCTATAGAATGATTTGTGACATGAAAGAAGGGAAACTTTTTCCTAAAACATATCATAGTCTCTTCTTGTACATAAATATGGCGCGCAACACACCCATGCATAAGACTCTACTAGATATGGCTTTCAGACTTCCTAGAACACTATTGACCTTAGTCTCTGATACCAAGTTTGTAACAACTCGAGACCAGACCCTAGTAGTTACACGATGCTCATGATCCCAAAGGACCACAAGCTAACCTTCTCTGATATATGTACCTGAGCTCTGCATAATATAATATAGTAAATATGAAAAACTAGCAAAAACTTGCCATAAGGTTCAAAACATCTAAAATAATCAATACTGAAAACTGAATACTAATACATCTGTTCGAAAAGCCTCTAAACTGTCTGAACTGTGGAGTTGATGGAACATGTCCCCAACTAACTTCATCTACTGAAAATAAACTAAATCTAATGTGATAATGAAATAAGAATCACCCTCGAATGAAGAGGACTCACTGCTACGTCTACTGCTGCTGACTGAGTCTGGACTGCTATAGGTGCTCTGGATCCCATATATATGAACCTATGGTATAAGACACCATAGCGCAGGAAAGTATTCGTTAGTACTTTGAATGTACTGGTATGCTAGATGATGTAAGGCTGAATGCAAGGCCTTACGTATGAATATTAACTTAACTTAATAACATGAGAATGCTGAATGAGGATATATGCATAAATGCAATAACCAAAATTGGAATTGCAGTAACACTGAATACGAACTCTGAATACTAGTTTTTGAATACAGACTTACTGATGACTGGGTCTACTAATACTAATATCTGAGTTTACTAAATCTGGAATACTAAATAACTAGATCTACTCATATCAATAATTGAGTTCTGAGCTTACTATTATCAACTAACTAGATCTGAGATCGAACCTCTCTAACGGATGATATCTGAATCTACTAATAATGATAAGGGATGATTGTATCTGAAATCAGACCTATCTAGCGGAAGATCTCTGAATCTTTTAATAATAAAAATAATGGACTAATTTTTAGACCAGGCTTATCTAACGGGTGATCTTTGAATTAATTAGCACTGATACTGATTAACTTTATGTGAGACTAGGCCTATCTAGTTGGTGGTCTATAAATCTATGGAACTATCTAAGTTCCTTACTAAGATGGGTGAATATATCTAACAGTCCTGATTTTTTAGTTCTACTCTGAAGACTGATACCAAAACTACAACTGTGGGAGTTCTCACTTAACCGACATGCCCCAAATCTAAACTAGTGGAGTCCAACCGGTAACCCCAGCTGGAAGGGTTTCAATACCGTGCCATGGGTGAATACATCTACTATGGTCAAGCCTCTCTAACGGGTGACCCTGAACAGGAAGTCAAGCCTAAGGCAGTATGATAGTAAAGCCTTAATCTAACGGGTAACACCTGGTCCTGTGCTGGCTATGCAGTTCTAGAGTTCAGGGATTGTTACTAACGACTCTTCCTCTCTAACGGGGAAGCCTCCATCCCTACACTCACTCGGTGCTAGTTCCTACTACCAACTGAAGGACTTTGAAGTGATTCTCAACTAAACTTGGACTTAGCTGAATTTGTTACTATTCATATTTCTTGACTAATCTGACTGAGTTCACTTGGTTCCGTTATCTGACGGAATGGTCCTTGGGTTCTACTATCTAGCTAAATGCTACTGAATTCTTGTTAGCCTATTGAGTCTCACTGAAGTCTGAGCTGAATATTGAATACTACTGAGTACTATTGAATACTGATTACTTCTGAATACTGTTGAGTCAGAACTGAATACTAAGTCAGATTAGACTAATACTGAGACTAGATTACACTTATACTGAGATCACTGAATTTCCTTAAGTTCTATAACTATCTGAATTCTACTGAGCATAGTATGACTGAGATTATCCTGAGACTGACTAAGCTCTAGACAAGTAGCTAAATTTCAGATATTAAATACCCCCAGGACTCGATAACATAAATATCATAAAACAGGACAACTCGTACATGACATGACAATAGTCTATCATCCACAACATAATCAATGTGACATCTTGCCAATCACTCTAATATCATGAACAATAATGGTATAGAAAGTGCATACCAATATCTCAAAGTTCACTCAATAAGGAATACACATGAATGGGAATGCATACAATATATCATAAATCATTCAATAAGGCTTTTCGACAACCACTTGGCTTACATGAACTTATACATAATTGGGGATTTCTTTCTAACCATGCTATATCGACTTTATTTCCTTCACATAAGCATTTTGTCAAACATGTGGGGAGCATGCTTTAGTTATACAACAAAGACTATACCCAAGTATCATGATTACACCAACCAATTTGCAAAATTTAGGGATTTAACATAGACATGATGCAATTCAACCCATATCAAGATCAAGACTTGCAAATTTTATTCAAAAGAATGAATTACATCTCAACAATAAAATGAGCAGGAACTTTGATTCACATAAATCATGAAAATCTCACAAAATTATAATCTTTGAATTTCAAAAAGGATTCTTGAACTTCTTGGGTGGAAGTGACCCAAGAATAAAAATCTAACATACCTCAAGATTTTGAATCTTGAAAGATAACTAACGTTTCTTGAACGTTCTTGGATTGGGAAACACGAATCTTGATGTTTTCTTGATGGTTCTTGAACTTGAAGAACTTGAATTTCTTAGTTTCTTGAAGAAGGGTTTGAATGTTGTTCTTGGGTTTTGATCTTGAAAGAAATCCTAATTTTGATGTTATGGATGAATGAGGAGTTATGTTCTTTGATTTGACATGATTGGGTGTTAAATAGGGTGGAAAAAGACCCAAAAATCCCTTTGAAATGGTGTTTCAGTGTTGTTTCGAACAAAACTGATGGTCTGACTGACGGACCATCACTTTAGTGACTGACCGTCACTCCAACCATCATTTTTGGGCTAGAAAATAACCTTGCTGCTTCAGTTCCAACAGCCAAAGTGACGGTCCATTGCTGACTTGACGGTCTGTCAGTGCGCCCGTCGCTCCTGGGCAGCTCGGATAGCTCTCAGTAAAATGGGCAAAACTTTTTACTCTGATGCTAGATTTTGGCGAAATTGGTATCGTTGGAAATATAATTCAATTATATATCTGTTGGTGGGTTATGATCTCAAAAATTCATAGTAGATCAAAAGATATGCTCATTTGAAGTTGACTATACGAAAATCCTTCTCAAGAATTTAATCGGTAAGAGATGTTTTGATTCCTCTAATAGATAGGATGTATTTAAGGCATTAATATATGTTGAACTTGATCATAAAACTACCAAATCACTAAGATTTATTTCTCATGAGCTTGAAGAATGGTTCTACTATCGGTTGGGATTCTCGGGGTATTACAAATAGGTTGCTAAGTTTTGCCATGAACTTCCTCAATTTGTCACCTTCCTCTTTTTATACAATCATTGAGGGAATGGGGGGGAACTTTGATGGTTGGACCTACATCACCTTGTGGCTTCCTAACTTCTACCACTTCTCCATCAATTTTCTCGATCCCTTTCTTGTCATTTGCTTCTTTTCTTTGGGGCATCACCTCCTTTGCTTTACCCTTGAGTAAATTCTCACTCAAGTATCCTCTAGAGGGATCATCAAGTACCTTCCCACTCCTTGTGAAAATTCCTAGAACTTTGGCATCATTCTTTGGATTAGCAATTGTGTCACTAGGGAGTCCACCTCTAGGCCTAGCATTTAGTTGTGTGGAGATTTGCCTAACTTGGATCTCCAATTGCTTGATAGAGGCAGAATGTGTCATAACTTCTTGAGAGATTTGGGAAAAATCTCCCTTTAATTTGTGGACCATTTTGTCCATACCCTCCACTCTACTCAAGATCCTTGCCAACAAATCCTCGGTCTTGAATTTTTTGGGGTCAACGATATTTGACTCTTTGTCTTTGGTTCAATCATGAGGAGGAACATAATGGTCATAGTCACATTCTTGATCTCTCCAATATCTATCCCTCTTACGGTTCATCCAACCTTAATTCCCATCTTTTCTTTGATAGGTGGGGTGGGAACCCCCCGAGTAGTTAGCCAAATAGCGGATTTTCTCATCCAACTTCTTTGCCTCTTTATCATCTTCATAAGATTTTGATGCTATGGCATTGACCTATTTCGTGGGTGCGCCCATAACATGCTTAGTCAAGAGTTCGAGTTGGGTAATGATTTTCTCCATGATCTCCTCCTTTTCTTCACTCCACTTTCTTTGTTCATTATTGACCATGGAAGTAGTAGAAGGAATCTTGGGATCTTCGGTTTCTCAGGTATGCCAACCCCAATTTTGTTTTGACACTTCTCTAATCAATAGAAAGGTCGTGTGGTGGTTCAACTTTACTAGGGAACCGTCCGCCACATTATCTACCACCATTTTGTTTAATGGATCAAGGGCACAATAGAAGATCTCGAGAAGCACTTTCTCCAAGACTTCATGATTTGGGCATTAAGCAAGCTTACCGTTAATCCTCTCCCAAGCTTCAAACAACGGTTCTCCATTCATTTATCAAAAATTTACAATCTCATCCCATTTTTGAAGCATTTTTTATGGTGGGAAATATCTATCAGGAAATACCTTAGTAAGCTCATCCCAAGATGTAATTGAGCCGAGTGAAAGTCAGTGAAGCCATAAAATCGCCTCGCTCATTAATGATAGTGGGAAAAGGAGAAGCCAAATGGACTCTAGAGTAATATGAGCTATATTAAATGGTGCACACACTTCCACAAAATTCTTCAGATGGACATTTGGATCCTCAAAAGCTTGACTTCCGTACAATCCTTTCATTTGCAACATATGAAACATGAAGCTAGTCACATGGAAGACTCTGTTCCCATAGTTGGTGGGATGCGGATTGTGCTTCTTTGCCCCGCTTTATTTAGTGGGCCCTCATCGTCTAGAGGGGCACCAAAAGAGCCCATGTTGCTTGCACTATCACTCATTGTTCCATTAACACTCCGATCACCTAAAACAAGAATTAAAAACAAAAAATAAAGTAAATGATATCACTCTAGGTATTCCCAAGTAAGAATCACACCGCACATGTTAAATCTATATTTCACTCCCCGGTAATGGCGCTATTTTGATAGCGCTCACCTCACTCCCATAATTTAAGGGTGAGGCAGTCGTTATCAAGTAACCCAATTTGAATTAGGGTCGAATCTCAAGAAGTGAATTATAGACTTCAAACCCTATGGATGTTCAAATTACTACACGTTTACCCGGAATGATAATAAACAAGACGTAAAATAAAATGGGGGATTTTGACTTGGAGATAATTTGTCAACAAACAAAGTACGGATGCAATATATTTGATTTTAAGATCAAGAATAGAGAGAGTCTTGGGATAATGTCTACCTAAAGGTAAAGTGTGCGGGTTAATGATAGTTTGTCATGAGTTTTAGTTATTGATCAATGGATAGGATAGGTAGAAAGTCATTGTAGTCAATCTTTCAATTAAAATACAACAATTTCACTCATTGGCTCTTTCGAGTACCTAACAAGTGTGCAATTCTTAATCACCCAAAACCTCAATCAAACATCCTTATTTCTTGGATGATGCTCTTGACATAGCTTACACTCCAATCACACTTATTTCTAAGATTGCAAAAGGTAGCAAACCGTAGACTTAATTGTCCACCAATGCCTTATCCCTTGTAACCCTCTTTCGAGGATGTTAAAGGGTTTCTAGTGTTTGGGGTTTTCACCCATCAAACCCATTTGGAGATTTGGGATTTTCACCCATTAAATTCCAACTAGTAAGCTCAAGTAATCGTGGAATCCATACTCAACAACTAAAATCATATAAACACAACAACACCCATACACAATTACACTTTAGTTCAACATAATCCCAAGACTAAATTACTTAGCTACTCATGAAGAAAATAAAAAGAAATATACCATGGGGATTTTCCAAAACATCCATTCTTCACAAAACCACTAAGAAATTAAGCCTCCAAGAGTAGTTACACACTTTCCCAATTATGATTTCTTTCTTTCAAATCCAAAAATAATTATGAGGTAAACAATACCTAAAGAAGAAAGGGTTTTTACTTATATATGGTTTGGGATTCTTCAAAGTACTTTTACAGATCTACCCCAGGGCATATTCCCGCTGAACTGCGATCGCGCGTGACTGTCTACAACCGTATCTATATAACCACTGTTGTGTACTACGACTGCATTTTATTGACCGTCTTGACTGACCGCGACTTCAGTTTGAGGACCACAGCCGCGGTAAGTGAGGCTGATTTAGTCTAAGCCTTCAACTGCACTCTTCTTTGCTCTTTTTATTATCATTTTCATCCCCAATCCACATGTTTTAATCTCCTCAACTCTATGCCTACAACGATTTGATATTAGTATATTTTATCACCAATATGTAACATTCATTTACTTAAAACAAGGTAATGTACACAAATGTTTAGTGAGAATGAGTGGAAAAATCATCCCTCATCAACAGGGTTGGAAGGCCATTAAAAGGGCAGAAAGGAGTTGAAGAATCATTTTTAACCAAAAAAAGTAAATGTTCCATATGTAAAAAGGTTGGACACAAAATAACTACATGCTCTGACAAAAATAATCCATAAATATACTTTTGATCTTATTGTTTTTGTTATTTATGAACACACCTTATAGTTGTACTTATTATTTATGAACAAGGTTGATCTTATTGTTGTTCTTATTATTCAATTTTTATATGTTATACTGTCTAGGAGATTCAACAGATTACAATAATTGTTATGAATCATTCAACAACTAACATACTTATTATAACATAATTCAACAATTGCTATGAAACGTCCAGAAACTAACATACTTGTTGTAGCATAATTCACCAACTTCTATGAAACATTCAATAACTAACGTACTTCTTATAGCAAATTTCAGCAATTGTTATGAAATTCTAGCAACTAACTTACTTGCAATGGCAAATTCAATTAAGATCATATTCAAATCTAACTTTTACTCTTGAATTAAACTAATGTCACACTATTTATCATTAAATATGATTGATCTAGTCAATTAATCAACACTTAGTTTTAGTTGATTATATTTGGAATTGTTTAATTGATCATTTAGTATATTTCAAATTACTATCCCATTGTATTTGTGTAACACCCCGTAGTTTTCCTAGCTTAAATTCATTCCTAGAACGTTAAGGAATAGTTTCTAAAATGAATAATATTTATTTCATATTGAATTTTCTAGATTTAGACCTCCCATTGTATGGGAAATTGAATAATCTTTTCATCAATATCAAATTCTCCAAAATCCGATACTCGGTTGAGGAGTTAAAGCATTTTTAAGTTGATAGTGTCCCACCTGAGCAACCACCGTATCGCGGTAAAGGACAATTTCATAATTGTCAATTCCATTGGACCTTCGTGATATTGGCACATCACAGAGAGGTCCAAATTCCTAATTTTCAAAATCTAGTAGCCCAACGCGATACTAGCGCATCACGCCAGTGGCCAAAATGGCATTCCAAAAGGGCACCGTGATGATGGTGTATCGCGTTGAGTTTCTAGTTCCCAATTATCCCTTATCCAGTGAGCCACTGCAATCGTGGTGCATTGCGGTGGCCTACCAGTTTGGAAAATATTGCTTTTTCTACTTCCATTTAGAAGTTTAAAGGGGGTATTTTGGTCAATTCCCAAGGCCCCAATTCGTGTATAACGTGAGATTAAACCCATTCTAAGCCTATTATACCCATTATTCATCAATTCTCTGTCAAAGAAAACCCTTAAAGCTCAAAGAGTTCTCTCCAAGAAATCAAAATCCTCCATTAATTCTCCAAGAAAGCTCTAAATTGAGGATTCCCAAGACAAGATAATCAAGAACTCATCTTCAAGAACTCAAATAGGAATAAATAATTCAAGTTTCTTCATCTAATCATCAATCAAGGTATGTGGGGTTTATGAACAAGGACCTTCTTCTATCCTTGTTCCCAACCAAGTTTTAATTGCAAATTCATATGATTTTGAATATTTATACATGGATTTTAAATTAGGGTTCATGCCCATTATTTCTAATTGCAAGATTTTGAGATTTCAAGTATTTTAGAAGATGAATTGCATGTCTATTTTTATATTTTCATGCCTATTGCAGTAATTTCCAAATTTTGAGATGAATTATTAATGTTTTATTATCAAGCATGATTATTATGATGTTGTGACATGAGAGTAATGCATGGGTTACTATCCCAAGATTGAATATTCTTATTTCAAGAAAGATGATTCTTTATGCATCTTATGAGCAGATTATTTATAGATTTTTAGTAAATCTTTGATCTTTTGATCATCGATTTAGCTATGGAATCCACTTTACATCTTTATTACATACTACAGAATTTAGATCCGCTTTATTTACAAAATGACTCTTATAAAAGCACAAAGGGTTTTGTAATGAACCATTATACTAGATTTTGAAGTGGATTTTCCAACAGAGTGAGTATACAGTTTTAAAGGGAGTAGTATTTAGCACCGAGCAGGAAGTGTGGGATTAGCGTGCCCTATCTTCCACAGAACTACGTAGCCAATGTAGGTACGGATTTTGAAATTTTTCCTATTTCTATTTGGATGACTGATTTAGCTTGTGATTGATCCCATGGATAGTAGGTTATACTCCCTGGCAAGAGTATGACACCTCTCCCAAACGTGAGTTTTCTTCCTTAAGAGGATGAGATGTTGGACTCCATGTAGCTCGCATGGTTTATGTCGGTTAAGAGAACCTTCCTAATAGTAAATCCTAACAGAAAAAATTTACAGAAAATCTTTTAGAAAACTATGTGTGAAGGCTCATAAATTACTCAGATTATGCTTTACAGAAAGATAATAGTTACAGATTTCATCTTTCAAATTTTAGATTCAGAGTGAGTTATTTTACACTTAGAAAGTATAATTTACAAACAAAGTACTAGGGCATCTTTCAAAACTAAATGTTATGACTCATTAGATTTATAAAGTATGATTTGCTACTCATGATTATAGATTTCAGTATTTCAGATATTTCAGCTTATGTGAGTCATTTATATTTAGCATGCATTATTTTTATAACTATGATGATGAGATAATATTTTACTTATGCATTTACCCTCATATACTAAGTACATCCCCAAAGTACTGATCCCCATATACGTTTATGTGCTATATTGTCTCATAATATAGGTATAAGCTATAACATGTACAGTCAGGATCAGACAGTTGCAGATTCTAACCGGCAGATAATGAGTCCTCCTACTTCAAGGACTTCAGTTAGATGCTATTATGTACTTTACTTCCTTACTCATATGTATTGATTAGTGCTAAATGGAGTCACATCCTAGCTATCTATAGTCAGTATAGTAGAGTATTTATAGATGTCAGTTAGAGTCAGTTATGTGATTTTAATCCCTCTTTATAGATTTTATCAGAATGTACAAGTGTACCAGTATTGTATTTTCACATATTCCATCATTGTTATGTTTTCTCACAGTAAACTCTGTTATTTTATACATGTTTAATCATTTGCTTTTAGTATGCCAGCTCATGGGTTAGCTTGGGATCACTTGTGGTCCTAAGCACCGTGTGACATCTTGGGACCCATTTTCGAGATGTTAAGAACTTGGTATCAGAGCCAGATTTCAAGTATCCTAGGGTGTCTGTGAAGCCATGTCTAGCAAAGTCTTGCGGAACAATACGGAGATATTGTACTTTTCTTCAAGAGGCTATAGGGCATTTAAGAAAAAATTTCGCCTCTTTTCTACTCTAGATCATGCAGTAAAGTTGTTCTCTCAAAATCTCCTATTTATTTGTGTGTTACTCAAAAATTCATCATCTATGACTTATTCTTTCGATAACATGATTAACAAGTTCTAATTTTTTTTCAAATAATGCTCTCAGATTTACCATCAAAAATCTCAAAAGTCACACCAAGGGCTTGAGAGGACCTCTCTAGTGTGTCATAAGTCCCTCAAATTGAAAGTTGTCTTTATCCTTATGAGTTGTTCAGTTGAGACAGGATTAGATATGTATTCAGATTGCCCATTAGCCCTTTTCAATATAGATTGTGCTAATGAGAGGAGATATTATGAACCTAGACTATTAAATAAGGTGGGACTTTGAGGGATATTATGAGCTTTAGTGTTGTGAATTATGAATAGTAGAACCTTATTATAGTTGGAATCATGGGTATAGAAGAGTGGTGGCAAGAAAGTGGGAATAACAATTGATAGAAAGTATAAGGATAAACTTAAGCATATTGTCTAGTTTTGTTAAGGTGATATGTCCTTGCATACTAGTTTAGTGGAAGGTAGAGAAGGAGTTATTAGTTAAGGAGAATTGTTGTTTGCTTGAAGTACGGAAGGAGTTATTGATGGTATTTATAGTGATTGAAAAGTATAGGATATTAATGAAGTATTTGGTGATTGAGTACCGTTAATCTAGGAATATAGAAGGGAAAATAGTAGTGATGTGTAGAAGTAGTATGTGCTAATGGATTATAATGAGATAGGTCATATGATTTTGACCGATTACTATTATTATGAAGTTCTAGTGGACTAGTGTTTCTTGATGTTTCATTTTATAGCTTCCAAGTGAGAATTGTATGTAAGGTGGGTTGTTAAATAATGTTTAGAACTAGATATTAATTTTGAACATTTGATGGTCATCTAGGTGGATGTAATGATTTCTTGGTTAGTGGTACTAGTTATATGGAAATGATCTAGTAGGCTTGAACAGTATGAGCAAGTGTTTGAGTCCATTTTAATTCGTAATTAAGTATGGTGTTATATGTATGATGAAGAGGTATGCCCAGGGTGATATGGGGTTGCATTATCTTCTAAGGTTATTATTATGTGTTGTGTTTGGTTAGTAGTACCGTTGAGTTGCTAAGAGGAAAAAGTCTAGTTATATAGTATATAATGTTCTTAATGGCTAAGTTAAGGAGTTGAGTTATGGATAGATGATATTGAGCCTTGTTGGTATGATCTTGAATCTCATGGTTTAGAAATATAAGTTTAGAGATGCAATATTAGTAGGCTATGATGGAAGAAGTATGGTTTATTAAAGGTTGAAGTGTTGGAATCTAAGTTTAAATTTTTGAAGATTGAGCGAATAGAAATGAGAGTTGAACCTCTAGAAGGTGTGAACTCAAGATGTGGTGATACACATGAAGATTATAGGTTAGTAAGTGTTCAAGATATTATATGATGATTAGTGGGGCTGTAAAAAGATAAGAGTGATACCTCAAAAGGAAGTATTAGAAGTGGGTTTTACACTTTTAGGTATAGTCTTTTAGAGTAAGTTTGTTATTTACGTGTATCGTTGTGTTCTAAACTCTAGAGTGCACTGAGTGTAGCCCAGTTTAGAGTTTATTAAAGGGTTCCTCAGACTTAGAATGATGGTTTAAAGCTAAGGGGGAGATGATAGAATGAGTAACCAAGTCAAGCTCTCAGATTCTAGTAATGATGCCAGTATGTTATAGAATATCAGAAGGTGGGGGTGAGGCTCAACCCATTCTTATTTTAGTATTGGTATTTTAGTTATCCCAATATTTACTCATGCCTTACGTGTTAGTTCCATGTTCATAGTTCATTCTCATGCATATAATAGAGAATCATGTACTCTCCCAGTTCCTAGTATGAGGAGTTCCAGTTCATCCAGCAGTTGGAATCATATTCAATAAGTTATGAACTCCAAATTCAGGTCATGCAACTCATGACTTATGTACTTTATGGTATTTCAGTTCCAGTACTCAGGAAAAACTCTTCACGATCAGCAAAATTCAGATCTATATCATGTATGTCCTCAGATTAGATCTCTTTAATGAATCCATGTCGTGAATACTCTTTTTCCCAGACCTCGGTAATGTGTCAAGTTATGCTTAGTATCCCTTCATGTTTTAGGCCCTGGTATTCCAACCTTTCAGTGACCTTTCCTTAGGTCAAGATAGTGATGATGAACAGTTGTGTGGATGGGAGAGAGTAAATGTATTATGTTGGGAAAATAGTTGCAGGCTTGTTTTATGTAATCCTATAAGTGAAGAAATATTAAGGTGAAGCTTTTTGTGTATGACTTGGTTAGTTGAGAATATTTTATGTGTATCTTCCTAAGATCAAATAGTGCATAAAAGTTGTTATTGATAGAGGTATTAGAGAATATAAGAAAGATACTCTTATGGGTATTTTTTTTAGAAGTGCATATATGGTTATGAAGATAGGCTTGAACGTTATGTTGGTATATAAGTGGATGGGTGCATTGTGTGCTAAAGATTTCCTAGTAATAGGTTGAATTTTGTTATAGAAGTAATAAAAAGAATTATCTCAGAGAAGAGTAGTTATGGCAATGCTTGGGGTATTGAATCCATGGTTTAGACTAGTATTATGGTGTTATGTGCAGTACCTCATGATTCTGAGTGAGGCTTGACCATGATAAGAGGAATTAGTTTAGTTTAGACTTTAGTAGATGGATTTATCAATGCCCATGTGAAAATTTTAAGTTGAATCAAGTGAATATGGTATTCAAAGGGGAATAGTATAGGTGAGGGAGGGTTTGAGAAGTGTTGCTAAGCTTGAAAGTAAGAATTTACATTGTTTAAGGCCTAGTAATTCTAACCTAGTTTATGATTTATGGGTCTATGTTCCATGATATAGTGGTTGTAAAGTTGTAATTTCGTGAACAAATTTCTTATTCAGATCATGCCCGAAGTTCTTTACTCCCTAATATCGTTAGAATTTCTTAGAAGAGTGTTGGAGAAATACTCCATCTGAGTATGAGCATTCCGTATGATTCAGTCCGTATAGCCAGTAATCCATTTTAACAGTCAGACAGACAAATTTCTATAGTTTTCCATCTTTCAATTTAGTCTAGTCTTACTACCTGAAATTTTATGAGTATGGCCATTTCAAGAGGTAGTTTATTCATATCCAGGTAAATTATGAATTCAGCTTAGTATATGCATTAGGCATCAGTTTTAGATTCAGATATCTAGTCATGATTTAGTTTATAAGTATTCAGTGAATGATCTTAGTTTTCCAAGCATCCCAACTCAGACAATGTAATACCCATTGTATGATCTTAGCCGCGTTGTCTCATGATTTGTGCCTTCATAATTTATCACTTCACAGTTCTACATGAATAATTGCATCAAGAACACTTCAAGCGAATTCTAAACTCTCAGCCTGAATCAGCTTCTTATAAGAAGTAAAGGCAAGTCAGCTCAGAAATCAGTTTCATGATAAAGGTTTCTAATGTTAGAGACTTAGTCATGTAAGTATATTCCCAAATGTGAATGTTCAATATGTAATCTCAATTGCCTTAGTTCAGAACTCTTATTTCAATCAGTCCGGTGAGGGGCTACTTGGGAAGCAAAAGCAGACATGCATATCAAGTATCCTAAACTCTTCTCCACGAACTCAGATTCAGTTGAAGGTAATAGTTTTTCCTTCATTCAATTCTTTTCGAGTCTCAGATTCAGCTATGTAGCTAATTTCATGAGAATTCATGCACTAGCAAATCAGTTCAGTAGCTCTTTATGTTGAGATTCAGTTATTCAGTTTATTTAAGCTGTGCATAATAGCTTATAGCCTCAGATTCCTCAGTATTTTCACCTTATCTAGCCACATTCGAGGATGAATGTTTCCAAGGGGAGGATATTGTAACACCCTATAGTTTTCCTAGTTTAAATTCGTTCCTACAACATTAAGGAATAGCTTCCGAAATGAAGAATATTTACTTCGTGTGGAATGTTCCAGATTTAGACCTCCCATTATGTGGGAAATTGAATAAGCTTACCATCGTTAGCAAATTCCTCAAATTCGATACTCGGTTGAGGAGTTAGAGCAATTTTAAGTTGACAGTGTCCTACCTGAGCAACCACCATATCGCGGTAAAGGACAATTTTATAATTGTCAATTCCAGTGGACCTCCGTGATATTGGGCCATCACGAAGAGGTCCAAATTCTCAATTGTCAAAATCCAATAGCCCAACAAGATATTGGCGCATCGTGTTAGTGGCCAAAAGGGCATTCCAAAAGGGCACCGTGATGATGGCGCATCGCGTTGAGTTTCCAGTTCCCAATTGTCCCTTATCCAGTGAGCCACCACGATAGTGGCGCATCGCGGTGGCCTACCAGTTTAGAAAATGTTGCTTTTTCTAGTTCCGTTTAAAAGTTTAAAAGGGGTATTTTGTTCAATTCCCAAGCCCCCAATTCGTGTATAACATGATATTAAACCCATTCTAAGCCTATTATGCCCATTATTCATCAATTCTCTCTCTAAAAAAAAACTAGAGCTCAAAGATTTCTCTCCAAGAAATCAAAATCCTCCATTGTTTCTCCAAGAAAGCTCTAAATTGAGGATTCCCAAGACAAGATAATCAAGAAATCATCTTTAAGAACTCAAATAGGAATAAATAATTCAAGTTTCTTCATCTAATCATCAATCAAGGTATGTGGGGCTTATGAACAAGGACCTTCTTCCATACTTGTGCCCAAAATAAAGTTTTAATTACAAATTCATATGATTCTGAATGTTTATACATGGATTTTAAATTAGGGTTCATACCCATTATTGCTAATTGCAAGATTTTGAGATTTCAAGTGCTTTAGAAGATGAATTGCATGTCTATTTTCATATTTTTATGTCAATTGCAGTAATTTCTAGATTTTGAGATGAATTATCATTTTTTTCATTATCAAGCATGATTATTATGATGTTTTGACATGAGATTAATGCATGGGTTACTATCCCAAGATTGAATATTATTATCTCAAGAAAGATGATGCTTTAAGCATCTTATGAGCAGATTATTTGTAGATTTTTAGTAAAGCTTTGATCTTTTGATCATCGGTTTAGCTATGGAATCAACTTTATAGCTTTATTACAGACTACAAAATTCAGATCAGCTTTATTTACAGAATGACTCTTATAAAAGCACAGAGGGTTTCGTAATGAACCATTATACTAAATTTTAAAGTGGATTATCCAATAAAGTGAGCATACAGTTTTAAAGGGAGTAGTATTTAGCACCGAGCAGGAAGTGTGGGATTAGCGTGCCCTATCTTCCATAGAACTACGTAGCCAATGTAGGTACAGATTTTGAGATTATTCCCATTTCTATATAGATGATAGATTTAGCCTGTGATCGATCACATGGATAGTAGGTTATACTCTTTAGTTAGATGTTATTTATGTACTTTACTTCCTTACTCATATGTATTTATTAGTGGTAGCTAGATTCGTGCCCTATCTATCTATTGTCCGTATAGTAGAGGCTTTACAGATGTCAGTTAGAGTCAGTTATATAATTTTAATCCCTCTTTTTAGATTTTATCAGAATGTACAAGTGTACCAGTATTGTATTTTTCACAGATTCCATCATTGTTATGTTTTCGAACAGTAACTCTATCATTTTATACATGTTTAATCAGTTGCTTATCGGTATGCCAGCTCATGGGTTAGATGGGATCACTTGTTTTCCGAAGCACCGTGTGACGTCTCGGGACCCATTTTTGGAGCGTTACAATTTAATAACTATAAAATCTAACTTTTGGTCTTAAAATAGACTAATATCACCCTATTTATTATTAAATTATTCAATCAATTGGTGATCATTTGACTCAATTCTACTGGATTACATGTGTAGCGTATTTCAACAATTGTTACGAAATATTCTGTAACTAACATACTTGTTGTAGAATACTTCAACAATTTCTATAAAACGTTCAAAAACTAACGTACTTATTGTAGCAAAAAGCAACATTTGCTATGAAATTTTAGCAACTAGCGTACTTGTTGTAGCATATTTTAGCAATTTCTATGAAATGTCTTGAAACGAACTTACTTGTTGTAACAAATTCAATTAAAATCACAATCAAATCTAAATTAGACTCTTAAATTAGACTACTATCACCCTATTTATCATTAAATATGATTGATCCAATCAATTAGCGGTCATTTAACTCAGTTTTAGTTGTTTTAATGCAACAATTGCTATGAAACGTTCAGCAACTAACGTACTTGTTGTAGCATAATGCAGCAATTGCTATAAAACATTCAACAACTAATGTACTTGTTATAGCATATTGGAATAGTAATTATAAAATGCCTAGCAACTAACGTACTTGTTGTTACAAATTCAATTAAGATCACAATCAAATCTCAATTACACTCTTAAATTAGACTAATATCACCCTTTTATCTCAAAGTTTGATTGATCCAATCAATTAGCGGTCATTTAACTCAGTTAGTTGATTACATTTGTAATTGTCTATCTAATCGTCTAGTATTTCTCAAATTACTATCTAATTGTATTTGATAACTAGAAAATTTAACTTTTACTCGTAAATTAGACTAATATCACACTATTTACATTAAATATGATTGATCCAACTAATTAATCATCATTTAACTCAATTTTTTTTATTATATTTGCAATCGTTTAAATAATCATTTAGTATAGCTTAAATTATTGTCTCATTGTATTTGATAACTATAAAATTTAAATTGTACACTTAAATTAGACTAATATCATTCTATTTTTCATTAAATATGATTGAACCAATCAATTAGCAGTCATTTAACTCAGTTTTAGTTGTTTAAATACAATAATTGCTATGAAACGTTCAACAACTGACGTATTTAATGTAGCATAATTGTTACGACCCAGCCCCGAACCTAGCTGTGATGGGTATCTCAAGCCCACAGTGGATCGGAGACCACCCCCATAGTCGGTCCAATCCAAACATAATATAAATAATAAAAAATAGAAGACAACCAGAGAATAGAGATAAAATAGTTAATGTAACTCAAGACTAAGCTCTAATAGTCAAAAACATCATCTAACGCACGCATGTCCACAAAATCCTCTAGACCAATCTAAATATCAACCTAGGCCGTGACATGCCCCTGACCATGGCAGTGATAATGATACTAATAATGTTAATGTGACCTCTTCAATTTTAAAATATGGAAAGAAACTGATGGAATGACTAAGCTTTCCGAAGGATGGAAGCTCACCACTTCATCATGAGCCAACCGAAAAACCTGTAAGACCCCAGAAAATCCTAAGCTTAATTCAGTCCTTTAGGCATTTCAAGGGGTCCCAGACTTAGAATATTTTAGCTAAGTACTCAGACTTAGTGTCATTTTAGCCTATGAAGGTTGGCAATCTCACTTTGCGACCTTTACGTCCATTAAATGTTGATGTTTAGGTTGATTCATGATCAGGAATGTCCGTAGGTATTTTTGAACAAGTTTTGGATTTTTTGAACATCGTTAGAAGCTCCGTTGGAATCCCAAAATAGTGGATCAACACGATCTTGGCGCGCCGCGTCGACTACCGTGTTGATTAATATTTTCTCCAGCTACCAGCGTCCAATTCCAGTGAATTGATGCGAACATGGGGCGACGCATTGGCTATGGCGTCGATGGCATCAGTGCACCCCATCATCCTACGCATCGGTAACCCAGTTTTCAGTCATTAAAAGACCTTATTCTTGAGGGTATTTAGGTCTTTTTCCCTCAATCCTCAGCCCCTAAAACATGAAATTAAACTCCCTATAGAGCAAATATACGCATTCATTCTCCAATTAGCTCAAGAACAAAACCCTAGGTGCTTAAGTTTCAAATCAAGAACTCAATATTCAACCATAAACTTTCAAAAATTCTTCAACACAGGTATGTGAAGTGTTCATCCAAGGCTCCCTTTAACCCTTGGAGTCCAAGAATCTCTTTTGAACTTTAAGTAATTAATTTTATGATTTCTATGGTTGGAGTTAAAGTGTATCCATGATTCCTATTTGGATTAAGTTCCTAATTCATGATTATATATATATATATATCTCATGTAAAATTGATCATTATATGTGTAGATTCATGTGAATCAATGATAAACCCTTGACTTGTGAAATTAAAGATGAATTATGATGCTCACTTGTTGTTCAATACTATGTGCATATTCTATGCTCACTAAGTTCTTGATAAATTGTCCATGTGAACTATTAAGAGAATGAAATCATGTCAAGTTAGCTTATGTGAAAGTTATATCATGCAAGTGTTTGTCAAAATGCCCCAATGTATGAATGATGATCAAGTTCTTAGTTTACATGTTTCATGTTATGCCATATCTCTTAATTTATGCCATCGAGTCCTGGGGGTACTTGTACCCGATAATTTAGCTGATTACCTAGATCCATGGTCAGTCATAGAACATTATCAGTCACGACACGATCAGTAGTACTCTCAGTTAGTTACAGAACTCAGGAAAACTCAGTAGAATCCATACTAGTCTAGTATAATTCAGTATCCAGTTCAGACCTGGATAAACTCAGTCAGCTAATAGAATTTACTAGTATTCCATCAGTCAACGAAACTCAGTGAACTGAGTTCAGTTCAGGTAAAAAGCAATCTTAGTAACCGTTCAGCCCAACCTAGTACAGACTAGAAATCAGTTCAGTGTCTATTCAGTTGGGAGTAGGATTCAGCACCGAGTTAAACAAGGGATGGGGGAATTCCTGTCAGCAGAGGGTTTGACCCTTAGAAGTAATCCTTGCGTTAAAGAACTATATAGACAGTGTAGGTTGAGGTATCTTTCTTCCAGACATTATGAGGGTTGATACTTCTCATCTGAGTTATCCTGTCAGTGAGGGTTGATGAAAGAGCTTCCTGTCAGAGAGGGTTAACTTACACCTTATCCTTACCCGTATCACGGTATTGACACCCTTCCAACTAGGGTTACAGGTTGGACCCCAAATCAGTTAGAGAAGGGGCATGTTGGTTAAATAATTACCTCTTACAGTCTCAGTTCCAGTCTCAGTCTTAGTGTAGAACTCAGCTCAGTTCTACAGATTCAGAACTATCAGACATGGTCACTCAGCTCAGTACGGAATTCAGTATGGTTCCATAGTACTCAGAACTGTCAGATACAGTCATTCAGATAATCAGTAATACAGTATTCGTAAACCCAGATATCGGTTATTAGTATTCCGATTCAGTACTTAGTATTAGCACAATCTTAGTTACAGTCTATGTGTTTATGCATGTACTCATACTCAGTCATACTCATGTTATTCAGTTATTATTGTTCATGCATATGAACCCATGCATATCAGCCTACCTCGCTGAGCATACCAGTATATTCAAAGTACTGACGTACATTTTTCTTTGCTCTATGATGTCTTATATCATAGGTTCCGACGCACGGGCTCCAGAGCACCCTTAGCCATTTAGATTCTCAGCTTTTAGAGTAGTGGTGAGTCCTCATAGTTTGAGGACATACTTATTATTTATAGTACTTTAGTTTTATTTTAGTAGATGGAGTTAGTCAGGGGCTTGTCCCATCAACTCCACAGTTTAGACAGTTAGAGGCTTTTTCAGACTAGAGTATTTCCAGACAGTTGTTCAGTTTTTTAGTATTGTTGTTCAGTTTTGGCATTGAGATACCATATTCAGTAATATTTATAGTATTGAACCTTATGGAAAGTTTCCATCTATTTTTGCATATTTGCAGTATTTATTACACAGTTATTGCAGCAGGTACCAGTCATGGGTTAGCTTGTGATTCTTCGAGATTATGAGAATCGTGTAGCACCCAGGGTACAGACTCAGGGTGTTACAAACTTGGTATTAGAGCCTAAGGTTCAACAAAGTTCTAGGAAGTCTGAAAGCCACATCTAGTAGAGTCTTGTGCATGGGTGTGGTGTGTGCCACACTTATGGACAATAGGCTATGAGATATTTTAGGAAAAGTTCCCCTTCTTTCAGTATTCATGTCGTGCGAGTGAGCATGAGCTCCAATTAAACTCTCTTTCTAATCCTAGTTTCTCTTCTGTTTATAAAATTGCCTCCAAAGAGGACTCAGGGAAGAGAAATGGGAGATCAGACAGCCCCTCAGCCTGTCCATCTAGATCCTTTAGGTGAGCATGTCTCCCACGCGGAGTTTAGAGCAGCACCACCCTAGCTTATTCTGTGGCAACCCATAATAAACATCCAGGTACGATTACAGCTAACCCAATGGAAAATACTGTTGCTTCCAGTATTCAGGACTTCACCCCAATGAACCCTTCATCGTTTCTCGGGTCTAAGTCCGATGAGGACCCTTAGGAATTTCTTGATTAGGTGAAGAAGGTTACCAATATCATGGGGGTGACTGCTGTTGAAAGCATTGAGTTAGCCGTATATCAGTTACAGTATATGGCTCACTCATGGTTCAAATAGTGGAAGGCAGAGAGGGCCGCAGATGCAGGGTACATAGAATGGGAGGAGATTGCAGTTGCTTTTCTAGATAGGTTATTCCCGCTAGAGTTAAGGGAAACAAAGGTTTTGGAGTTTATAAACCTGAAGTAGGGCAATATAAAAGTGTAGGATTATTCTCTCAAGTTTACTTAGTTAGCCAGATATGCCCCACATGTTGTAGCAGATAGCAAAGCAAAGATGAGTAAGTTCGTATCAGGAGTGTCTAGCAGTATGGTCAAGCAATGTAGGACCACAATGCTTATTAAAAAGATAGACATATCCAGGCTCATGGTATATGGTCAGCATATAGACAAGGCTAAGAATAAAGAGAATAAGAGGGAGAATAAGAGAGCGAGAATAGGTAGTTTCAATTTCGCTCAGCCTAAGTCAGAGGGTGGGAATCATTCTCAGTTTTGCCTAAAATCCTCTATTTTAGCTCCTTCCTCAGCCAGTTCCCCAGTTCCAAAATTTAGAAATGGCAACTGAGACAGGGCATTAGGACCTAAACCCCAAGGTAGTATTGCAGTGCCCAAACCAATCCCCTTTGCCAGAAGTGCGGAAGAAACCACCAGGGTATCTATAAAGCTGGCAATGATATGTGTTTTGATGTGGCAAGACAGGCCATAGGGTTAGACAGTGTCCTCAGTTGGTTTGCAGAGTCAGCATAACCGTCCCCCAGCTCAGTCTGGTCACCCAAATCAGCAGGGTGCCTCTTTTAGTGCCACCAGTGGGCAGTGCCCAAATAGACTCTATGCTCTTCAGTCCCAACAGTATCAGGAAAGTTCTCCTAATGTGGTCACTGGTACATTACAATTTTTCCATTGTTTTGTTTACACTTTGCTAGATCCAGGAGCTTCTTTGTCTTTTGTTACTCCATATCTAGCAGTTGATTTCGGAGTCAGTCCTGAAATTCTAGCAGAGCCCTTCTCAGTTTCTACCCCATTGGGTAAATCAATCATAGCCCGACAGGTATACAGGAACTGCCCGGTTATGATATCTAAGAAAGTCACTTCAACAGATTTAGTCATATTAGAGATGATTGATTTCGATGTTATTCTCGGCATGGACTGGCTTCATTCCTGATATGCCTCAGTCGACTATAGAAATAGAGTTGTCCAGTTTTAGTTTACAAATGAAACCGTCCTAGAGTGGAAGGGTAGTACTTCAGCACTTAGGGGTCAACTTATTTCTTACTTTCGGGCTAGAAAGATGATATCTAAAGGATGTGTCTACCATCTTGTTTGAGTACAGGACTCTAGTTTAGAAACCCCTACTCTTGAATCAGTATTAGTAGTATGTGAATTATTATATGTGTTTCTCAAAGATATTCCCGAAGTTCCTCCTGAAACGAAAATTGATTTCAGAATTGATCTTCTCCCAGATACTCAGCCCATCTCTATCCTGCCATACAGAATGGCTCCAACAGAACTTAGAGAATGAAAGAAACAGTTAAAGGCTTTCTTAGATAAGGGATTCATCCGACCCAATATGTCCTCATGGGGCGCACCAGTGTTATTCATACATAAGAAAGATAGTTCTCTCAGAATGTGCATAGATTACCATCAATTAAACAAAGTTATGATCAAGAACAAGTATCCACTCCCCAGAATCAATGACTTATTTGATCAACTTTAGGGTGCCAGTTATTTCTCTAAGATAAACCTCAGATCAGGCTATCATCATCTCAGAGTCAGAGAAAGTGACATCCCAAAAATAGTTTTCCAAACTTGGTACGGTCACTTCAAATTTTTAGTCATGTCCTTTGGTCTTACCAATGCCCCAGCAGCCTTCATGGACTTGATGAACCATGTATTCAAGTAGTACTTAGATATGTTCATCATAGTCTTCATAGATGACACTCATGTTTACTCTCGTAGTGAACACGATCATGCAGACCATCTCAGAATAGTATTGCAGACTCTCAGAAACCATTAGTTATTCACCAAATTCAGTAAGTGCAAATTTTGGCTAAAGTAAGTAGCATTCCTTGGCCATATAATTTCCTGTGAAGGTATTAGAGTTGATCCCCAAAAGACCGAAGCAGTGAGAAACTGGCCCAGGCCCATCTCTCCATCAGATATCAGGAGTTTCTTGGGTTTGGCTGGCTATTACTAATGGTTTGTTGATGGATTTTCATTTATTACATCCCGTGTGTCCAGATTGACTCAGAAGAAAGTCAAGTTCCAGTGGTCAGATCCTTGTGAGAAGAGTTTTCAGGAGTTGAATACTCGACTTACTACAGCTCCAATTTTGACCCTACCAGATGGTTCAGACAGTTTTGTTGTGTACTTTGACACTTCTAGAGTCGGATTAAGTTATGTTTTGATACAGAGAGGTAAGTTCATAGCCTATGCTTCTAGACAGCTTAATCCCCATGAGAAGGACTATCCTACTCATGATCTTGAGTTGGCAGCAGTAGTTTTTGCCTTAAAGATTTGGAGGCATTACTTGTATGGTGTGCATGCTGATGTGTTCACTAATCATAAGAGCCTGCAGTATGTGTTCTCCTAGAAAGACCTCAACCTCCATCAGATAAGGTGGTTGGAATTATTGAAAGACTATGACATAAGTGTTATATGTCATCTAGGCATGGCCAATGTAGTGGCTAATGCTCTCAGTAAAATGTCTATGGGTAGTGTTGCCTATGTTGAGAATAGTAAGAAGAATTTAGCCCAGAAAGTTCATCAACTAGCCCAACTAGGTGTTCGCTTAGTCGATTCAGCAAAAGGTAGTGTGTGGTTACAGAGTAGCTCAGAATCATCGCTAGTTTTTGAAGTGAAGGAAAAGCAGGATAGGGATCCCAGTCTAGTCCAGTTGAAGAAATCAATTAGAAATTAGAAGGTAGAGGTTTTCTCCCAAGGGGGAGATGGTGTTTTGAGTTGTCAGGGTCATCTGTGTGTGCCAAGTATAGATTGCTTGAGGCAGCAAATTCTTACAGAATATCATGGTGCGCGTTACTCTATTCATCCAGGGGCCACGAAGATGTACCGCGATTTGCGGGAAATCTATTGGTTTAGTGGGATGAAAAGAGACATTGCAGAGTTTGTGGCTTAGTGCTCAACATGTCAGTAGGTTAAGATTGAGCATTAGAAGCCTAATGGGTCTATGCAGGAGTTTAGTATTCCCACCTGGAAATGGGAAGAAGTAAACATAGACTTCATGATGGGCTTGCCTTATACTCGGCATTAGCATGATTCAGTTTTGGTCATTGTAGACAGGATGACCAAATCATCTCATTTCCTTTCAGTTCATACCTTCTATTCACTCGAGGATTACACCAAACTTTATATCAGGGAGTTGGTCAGATTGCACGGTGTTCCGTTGTCCATTATCTCAGATAGAGGTACCCAGTTCACCTCTCATTTTTGTAAAGCATACAAAAAGGGTCTTGGTACCTAAGTTCATCTCAGTACATCCCTTCATCCTCAGACAGATAGTCAAGTAGAAAGGACCATTCAAACCTTGGAAGATATGTTGTGGGCATATGCGATAGACTTTAAAGGTAGTTGGGATGACCACTTTCCTTTGATTGAGTTTGCATATAACAATAGCTATCACTCCAGTATTCAGATGGCTCTATTTTAGGAGCTATATGGGAGGAGGTATAGATCTCCCATTGGTTGGTTTGAAGTGGGTGAGGCCGCAGTAGTAGGGCCTGACTTGGTGTTTGATATCTTAGAGAAAGTCCAGTTGATTAGGGAAAGGCTTAAGATAGCTTAGAGCTGATAGAAATCATAAGTAGATGTGCGCAGAAAGGATCTCGAGTTTGAGATTGGTGACTATGTGTACTTAAAGATCTCTCCTATGAAAGGAGTGAAGCATTTTGGCAAGAAAGGGAAACTCAGTCCCCGTTATATCGGTCCTTACTGAATTCTCAGCCGTTTCGGAAAGGTAGCTTACGAGCTTGAGTTACCTTCAGATTCATCTTCAGTTCATCCAGTGTTTCATGTCTCCTTGCTAAAGAAATGCATAGGTGACCCATCAGTCGTAGTCCCTATTGAGAGCATAGATGTTCAGAACAGCCTCTCTCATGAAGAAATCCCAGTCAAAATCCTTGACTATTAGATTCGCAGACTAAGGAACAAAGAAGTTACTCTAGTCAAAGTTCTTTGGCGAAATCAATCTGTTGAGGGAGCTACTTGGGAAGCAGAAGCAAACATACGAACCAAGTATCCTTATCTATTCTCCACTAATCCAGACTCAACTCAAGGTAATAGTTTCCTTAAGCTTAATCAGTTTCATGTTCAGATTTTAGTTACAAACGTGGTATCAGTTCCCAATGCATGTTAAGTTATACGTTCATGAGCTAGTTCAGCCATGTATCTATGCATCAAATATGCATGTTCAGTATATAGATTCAATTTATCAGTAATCCCAGTCAGGTATTCATGAATCAAGTCCAGCTATATACATGCATCAGATATGCATGGTCAGTATGATAATTCAGAATACCAGTAATATTAGTCATATAGTCATGCTCTAGATGTTCATGTCCAGTAAGTAAGCAGTCTCTTAGTATTCTCAGTCTCAGCAAACTTATTTGAGGATAAATGTTCCCAAGGGGGAGATAATGTAAGACCCCACAAAATCCTAAGCTTAATTCAGTCCTTTAGGCTTGTCAAGGGGTCCCAGACATAGAATATTTTAGCTAAGTACTCAGACTTAGTGTCATTTTGGCCTACGAAGGTTGGCAATCTCACCTCGCAACCTTTACATTCATTAAATATTGATGTTTAGGTTAATTCATGATTAGGAATGTACGTTGGTGTTTTCGGACAAGTTTTGGATTTTTGGACTTCGTTTGAAGCTCCGTTGGAATCCCAAAATAGTGAATCAATGCAATTTTGGTGCGCCGCATCGACTATCGCATTGATTAATATTTCCCCAGCTACCAGCGCCCAATTCAAGTTAATCAACGCGAACATGGCACGACGCATTGGCTATCGCATCGATTCCATCAACGTGCCGTGTCATCCTGCGCGTCGGTAACCCAGTTTTCAATCATTAAAAGACAGCATTCTCGGGGGTATTTAGGTTTTTTTCCCTCGACCCTCAGCCCCAAAAACATGAAATTAAACTCTCTATATCGCAAATATACTCATTCATTCTCCAATTAGCTCAAGAACAAAACCCTAGGTGCTTAAGTTTCAAATCAAGAACTCAAGATTCAACCATAAACTTTAAGAAATTCTTTAACACAGATATGTGAAGTGTTCATCCAAGGGTCCCTTCCACCCTTGGAGTCCAAGAATCTCTTTTGAACTTCAAGTAATTGATTTTATGATTTCCATGGTTGGAGTTAAAGTGTATCCATGATTGCTATTTAGATTAAGTTCCTAATTCATGATTATATATATTTATCTCATATGAAATTGATCATTATATGTGTAGATTCATGTGAATCCATGATAAACCCTTGACTTGTGAAAGTAGAGATGAATTATGATGCTCACTTGTTGTTCAATACTATGTGCATATTCTATTCTCACCAAGTGCTTGATAAATTGTCCATGTGAACTATTAAGAGAATGAAATCATGTCAAGTTAGCTTATGTGCAAGTTATATCATGCAAGTGTTTGTCAAAATTCTCCAATGAATGAATGATGATCAAGTCCATAGTTTACATGTTTCATGTTATGCCATGTCTCTTAATTTATGCTATCGATTCTTGGGGTACTTGTACCCAACAAATTAGCTAATTACCTAGAGCCATGGTCATTCATAGAATAGTAACAATCACGACACGATCAGTAGTACTCTCAGTCAGTTACGGAACTCAGGAAAACTTAGTAGAATCCATACTAGGCCATTCTAATTCAGTATCTAGTTCAGACCTCGGTAAACTCAGTCAGCTAATAGAATTTAGTAGTATTCCATCAGTCAACGGAACTCAGTAAACTCTGTTCAGTTCAGCTAAACATCAATCTGAGTAACCGTTCAGTCCAGCCTAGTACAGACTAGAAATCAGTTCAGTGTATATTCAGTTGGAAGTAGGATTCAGCACCGAGTTAACCCAGGGATGGGTGCATTCCTGTCAGCAGAGGGTTTGACCCTTAGCAACAATCCTTGTGTTATAGAACTATGTAGCCAACGTAGGTTGAGGTATCTTCCTGCCAGACATTATGAGGATTGATACTTCTTATTTGAGTTATCTTGTCAACGAGGGTTGACGAAAGAGCTTTCTGTTAGAGAGGGTTAACTCATAGCTTGTACTTAGTTTTAGTATAGAACTCAATTCAGTTCTACAGATTCAGGACTATCAGACATGATCACTCATCTCAGTACGGAACTCAGTATGGTTCCACAGTACTCAGAACTATCAGATACAGTTATTCAGATAATTAATAATACAGTATTCATAAACCCAGAAATTGGTTATTAGTATTCCGATTTAGTACGCAGTATTAGCACGATCTCAGTTACAGTCTATATGTCCATGCATGTACTCTTACTCAGTCATACTCATGTTATTCAATTATTATTGTTCATTCATATGAACCCATGCACATCAGCTTAACTCACTGAGCATACCTGTACATTCAAAGTACTAACGCATGTTTTTCTTTGTGCTATGATGTCTTATATCATAGGTTCAGATGCACGGGCTCCAAAGCATCCTTAGTCGTTCAGATTCTCAGCTTTCAGAGTAGTGGTGAGTCCTCATTGTTAGAAACCCTAGCTTTGTTCTTGACTTGGGAATTTAAGAGAGAAGAGAGTGTTTATGTTATGTTTAATGGTTGAAAATAGGGATAAGTGAATGTTTCATGTCATGGAGTATTAGTAGAGTAAGAGAAAAACACCACTATTCCCTTAATGAAATCGTGAAGGAATTATAACTCCCAGTTGCTATGGGTCAGGTGACGACTCATAATGACTGACTATGAGGCATTGCCTGGACTCATTATTTGGGCAGTGTCTCTGGGTAACCTTACTAGTTTAGTCATGAGTCACACCCTATGGCTCATGACAAACCTTATGACTCGTAGGGTCCTAATTGTACTTGAGGCAGAAAAATTTGACCATCTCACTGGTTAGACCACGATTGGCACCATACAACTCATGAGGAGTCTTTATGACTCATTATCTGAGTTGTAACCTGAGCAGTAAGCATAATAACTAAAAAGAGTTTAGAGTTCAACACCTGGGGTATTACATTACCCCTCCCCCCAGGATCATTCATCCTTGATAAAGAGATAAGCACCTTTTTGCAAGAATACAAGACAAAAAGCACTCACAAAACCATGAACACCCAGAAAGCAATTAGAATAAGAGAAGTACATACCTTAAGAATAATCACCTAACCTGGAGAACAAAAAGGTTACTTGGTCTTCATATCCTCTTCAACATCCCAAGTAGCTTCTTCCACCTTTTGATTCCTCCAAAGAACCTTCATCGAAGACGCATCCTTAGTCCACTATCGGCAAACTTGTCTATCCAATATCTCTATCGGGACTTTCTCATACTTCAAGGATTCCAAAATACCAACATTCTTGATAGGCACAATTGAAGAAGGATCACCCACGCACTTCTTCAACTTTGACACATAGAAAACTAGATGAATAGATCTCTAACTCGTAGGAAACTCTATTTCATAGGCAACATTCTCTACTCTCTTTAAAATCAAGTATGGGCCAACATAACGGGGACTGAGCTTCCTCTTTAACCTAAATCTCATCACTCCTTTCATGGGAGACACCTTTAAGAACCCTCAATCACCAATATCAAACACCAACTCTCTTTACCTTACATCTGCATAGAACTTTTAAAGACTTTGAGCGGTCTTAAACCTATCTCTAATCACTTTCACCTTCTTCATGGCCTGATGAACCAAGTCAAGGCTAAACAATCTAGTCTCCTCAACTGCAAAACATGCAATAGGAGAACATCATCTCCTACCATACAATGCGTTAAATAGATCCATCTGAATGCTAGAATGATAGTTGTTACTATAAGAGAACTTGATGAGAGGCAAGTGATCAACCTAACAACCACCAAAGTCAATCTCACAAGCCCTTAGCATATTCTCCAAAATCTGAATAGTCCTCTCGATTTGTCCATCCGTCTAAGCGTGGAAAGTAGTGCTAAGGTTCACCTTAGTCCTCAAACCTCTTTGAAATGCACACCAAAAGTGAGAAAAGAATTGCATAGCTCGGTATGAAATAATTGAAATGGGTGCACCATACAACTTGACAATCTCCTGAATGAAGATCTTCGTATAATACTCTCCAGAGTAGTCAGTCCTCACTGGCAAGAAATGAGCAAACTTAGTCATACTATACACGATGACCTAAATCGAATTAAATTAATTCTGAGATCTGAAAGACCTGTAATGAATCCATATTGATCACCTCCAACTTCCACACATGCAACCATGTAATCTTACTATCTCTTCAATGAATAACTTAACATAATCCTCCCTAGAGTAAGTAGTCCTCATAAGCAAGAAGTGAGCAAACTTAGACATCATATCAATAATAACCCAAATCAAATCATACTGATGGTGAGACTGCTGAAGGCCCATAACAAAATCCATATTGATCATCTCCTACTTCTTATGGGCAACTCAATCTCTTCAGACATGCCACCGGGCCTTAAGTTCTCAACCTTCACTAGCTGATAAACTATACAATTATCCATGAAGTTAGCCACATACCTCTTTATATTTTTAACTAATATATATCCTTTAAATTATGATATATTTTTGTCGAACTTGGGAAAATGGTATACCTTGACTAAAGAACCTTATTAAAATTCCTCTCTCACGGCCCATAAACATCAGGAACACACAACTTACCTTGATAGCTCAGGATACCATCACCACCAATCTCAAAAGCCATAACCTTCTGCTACCCCACATCATCTTTAATCTGCATAAGAATGGGATCCGAAGCTTGCTTCTCCTTCACCTCAACACCAAGAGATGATTTAACCATTTTTTGAACAATCACTCCTCCATCCTCAGAGTCCAAAGATGAACTCCCAAGTTAGGCAATCTGTGAATGTCCTTCAGAAATCATTTTTCTCCTCATCTATATGAGACAAGCTCCCCATAGACAACCTGCTAAGAGCATCAGCAACACCATTAGCTTTACTTGGATAGTAGTGAAGACTTATGTTGTAATATTTAAGCAATTCAAGCCATCGTCTTTGCCTGAGATTTAGTTCCTTCAGAGTGAACACATACTGCAAGCTCTTATTATCTGAATAGATGTCTATATGCACCCTATACAAATAATGGCACCAAATCTTCAAAGCAAAAACCACAACCGCCAACTCTAAATCATGAGTCGGATAATTCTTCTCATGAACCTTAAGCTACCAAGAAGTATAGGCCACAACCTTTCCATGCTGCATTAAGAAACATCCCAGTACCATGCAGGACACATCACTATACACCACAAATCCATCAGTACCCTTGGGCAGGGTTAATACTAGCGCAGAAGTCAACTTATCCTTCAACTTCTCAAAATTTCCCTCACAAGCATCAGACCATAAGAACTTTATCTTCTTCTGAGTCAACTTCATCAATAAAGCATAAATAGACAAAAATCTCTGTACAAACCTCCTATAGTACCCGGCCAAGCCCAAGAAGCTCCTAATATCGGTTGGAGTCGTGGGTCAAGCCCACCTCTTAACCACCTCAATTTTTAGTGGATCTACCTTGATCCCCTCACTATAAACAACATGCCCAAGAAAAGTCATAACATTCAACCAAAACTCACACTTAGAAAATTTAGCATACAACCTTTAATCCTTAAGAGTCACAACACAATTCGGAGGTGATTGGCATAATCCTCCACACTATTAGAATACACTAAAAAATTATCAATGAAGATAATAACAAATAAGTCTAAAAACTATCTAAACACCCGATTTATTAGATCCATAAAAGCAGCCAGAGCATTAGTCAAACCAAATGACATAACAAAAAACTTATAGTGATCATACCAGGTTCAAAAAGCAGTCTTGAGAATATTACCCTCCCTAATATTCAACTGATGATAGCCCGAATGGAGATAAATCTTAGAAAAATACCTAGAATCCTGAAGCTGGTCAAAAATATCATCAATCCTAGGAAGAGGATACTTATTTTTTACCGTCACCTTATTCAACTGTCAATAATCTATACACATCCGAAGAGACCCATCTTTCTTTCACACGAAAAACACCAGAGCATCCCCACAAAGAAATACTAGGATGAATGAAGCCCTTATCTAGAAGATCCTTTAATTGTTTTTTTAACTCCTTCAACTCAGTTGAGCCATTCTATAAGGAGCAATAGAGATAGGACAGTTATCCGATAGAAGATCAATCCCAAAGTCTATTTTCCTACCGAGAGAAATGAATGCCAGAAAGATCCTTGACAAACACTTTAGGAAATTCATTTACCACAGGGATAGATTGTAAAGAGGGAAACTCAGAACTAGAATCTTTAACCCAAACAAAATGATAAAGACACCCCTTGGAAATCAACTTCCGAGCTCGAAGGTAAGAAATAAACCTCCCTTTTGGTGTAAAAGAGCTTCCTTCCTATTCGATTACCGATTCATTAGGAATTGGAAATTGACCTTTTAAGTCCTAAAGTCCAAAGAAGCATAGCATGAATAAAGTCAATCCATCCCCAAGTTCACATCAAAATCTACCATATCAATCTCTACCAAATCTACCAATGTCTCCCAATGAAAGATAGACACCACACAACCCCTATAGATCTTTTTAGCCATAATAGAGTCACTCATTAGGGTAGACATGAAAAAAGGGTCAAAAATACTTTTGGGACCAAAACCAAAATGCATAGCCACATATGGGGTCACATAGGAAAAAGCGGACACCAAATCAAGAAAACAATACATATTACGCGAGAAGAATTTTAACATAACAATGACAATATGAGGAGATGCCTCAGGTTCCTGATGGGTGGCAAGAGCAAAGACACAATTCCAATCAGTGTCGTTACCAGAAGTAGCACCTTTTGGTGCAGAAGCCAAAGATGTGGCAACCAAAACCTTATTAGCCCCACTGGCTACCTTAGCCACAGGGCAATTCTACTACATGAGACTAAGCTGACCACAGCTAAAGCACTGATTTCTCTCCTCATCATAATAACCCCGATAAAGCTGACCACAAAATCTACAAAGAGGATATAGCGGGGTTGACTGAGCTCCACTAGCTTGAGATTGGGCATCCTGTGCCTTAGGACCACTCCTAGTCTGAAATCGATGATCATCGAAAAACTTCAGATAAAGAGCACTAACCGAAGAATATAAACTAGAATTTCTCCAACTCTTCTTATTGCTCCACTGTCTACCATCTCTCCCACTAGTTTGCTGACCTTCACCCTGCTCTGAATACCTAAACTTCTTACTCTGTCTCTCTCCCATCTCTGCTTATTTCTTCTATTCATCCTCCACTTGTTGTATATAAACCACAAGTTTGGAGATATCCATATCATTATTCAACTTCGCAACCTTACACTCTAATACTGAATCAAGAGACAAACTAAAAGAAAACTTGCTCATTTTGGATCTCATGCTAGACACTAACTCCGAAGAATAATGAGACAGTTGATGGAATTTCAAAGCATACTCTTTTACACTTATCTTACCCTACTTCATATTTATAAACTCCTTTGCCTTAGCTTCCCTAAGCTTATGAGGAAAGAAGTGGTCAAGGAAGGCACCAAATACTCCTCCCATATATTCTGCTCAGCCTCATTACCCCTCGACTGCTCCTACTCCTCATACCACTGATATGCCACATCTTTTAACTGATATGCAACAAACTCCACACCCTTAAAATTGTAAGCATGCATCACCCTAAAGATTTTCTCCATCTTATCAATAAATCCTTGAGGATCCTCCTCAACCTTAGAACCAGTAATGGTTAGAAGATTCAACCTCAGAAACTGCCCAACTCGAGTAACCTCAAAAGAACTCACAGTAGCACCAACAGGACTAGATTGACAAAACTGAGATGTCATCAACTAAGTAAGCAGATGAATAGAGAAGCAAAAGTTTATATTAGAGATGTCTCTTTAAGGTGACTGAGCAATAGTGTCACCAACCAGAGAAAGACTAGTGAGGACTGGTGGAACCCCAGGTGGAATGGCATAATTGGGAGCAGGGACCCTAGATCGGGTCAGTACTCCAATAACAGGGAAAGTCCCCTCCACATTGCCCTTGGGTGAGGTAGAGGTCTCGACAGAGCTTCTATAAACATCAGATCTTTGAGGCGGTGTGATCTAAAATACGAGCAAACCAAGAGTTAGAGAAATTCCATGACCCATGACTCTATAGCCCGAAATAGAACACAGGAAAGAGAAATATTCCTAAATATCTTATAGCCTCCCTCATATAAGTGTGGCGCACAATACACCCATAAAAAAAACTCTACTCGACACTGCTTCTTGGAACCTAATGATATTAAACTATTTTATGTTAAATACACTAATATCCATGTTTTGCGACACATAGGTAATGAGATGAAAATATGTGGATGTGAACTGAATAAGATCAAAAGAAGGCAAGAAGTGTAGTTAGAAGAACTAGATAGGAACATAGCCCCAGTCACCGTGATCGCGGTCTGAGGTCCACGATCATGTCTAGTCAAGATGGTAAGCAACCACGATCACATGGTTCTACTCATGGTCGCGGTAGTTGCGAACGCGGACAACTCCCTCGATCGCCGCTTAAAAGAAAATAGCCAAGGGCAAAAAGGTAAATGCATACAACTATTCTTAAATTTTCCCTTAAGAGACTCAAACCCTATCTCTTTGGACCATCAATCAATTCCTAATTATTAAACTTTGTATACTACTTAGTTTCCATTTTTGGAGGACAATTATTATATTAATTTTTGGTGAAGAATACATTGGAGTATCTTCCAAGTAAAGGACTAGATATCTCACATTGAAGATTTGTTGAAGTTGAAAGTTTGAAGTGACAATCACTTAGTCTTTCACAAATCAAATCAATGGAGATTTTTGGGTATATCTTGCTTATTACACTTATGTGTATCTAGTTTTTCCTCTTGGGATTATTCTAGAATAGGATGCAAATTGTGTGTGGGTTGTGATCAATAGTGCATAAGTTAATTTGTTGATGATGGGTTCTATATTGCTTGACTAAATTGGTTGGGATTTGTGAGTAAAATCCCCAAACACCCAAATGGGTTTGTGGGTGATAATCCTAAGCTCTTAAAAGCTCAAACCATCCTTAAAAGAGAGGTTTGGATGAACTTTTGGAACCCACATCATCCTTGAAAGTGGGATGTGGGAACCAAGGTAATAGTAGACAATTTATATGTATAGTTTTCTAATTTTCACAATCCTAGAATAAGAGTGATTGTGAGGTTGACTATTCCTTGGGTACCATCCTAGAAATAGAGGTGCCTAATTGAGGTATTGGGTGGATTTAATTGACACACTCATTAGGTACTGGACAGAGTCAATGAGTAATATCTTTAAGACTATGTGACAAACTAGTCTTAATGACTTTTAACCTAGCCTACTACATCATCAGCGATTAGAGTTTCCATCAAATCATCACACTCTCATGCATAACTTGTCCCTAGGAAAGCATAATCCCAAGATCCATGCTTAATTGAGTATACTCTAATTGTAGCCCCGAGTTAGTCCCTCAAAAGTCTATAAATAACTATTGGTTTTGATACTCTCTCAACCCCCCCCCCTCAATTATTACATATTTGTATTTTAGGTTTAAATTTAGATAGTTTTCTTTATTTCGATCTAATTCGATTGGCACTCACATTTTTTCTTGTGGATTCGACCCTAACTCAAAGTTGGATAAATATATTAACGATGACTGCCTTGCACTTAAATTGATGTGTAAGTTGAGCGTTATAAAAAATGGTGCCATTATCGGGGAATAATTTGGTTTATTAAGTTACTTTTAAATTTTACCTTACTTGCTTGGATTCAAACTTGTAAATATTTGTTTGTGATTCTCTTTTGTTTTCTTTGCGTTAGGTAGATTTTTGTTTTGGTTCAAATTTTCTCTATGGCATCTTGGGATAAATATGATTTTGGTAGTTGGAAATCCTATCTTGACGATCTATGCCCATATTGTGATGGACCCTACTTTTGGAGAGATTGTAAATATGTTCCCCGTAGAGCGATGGAAGCACCATCTCGATCCTATTAGGAGTATGATTGTTCTTTATGTAGTGGTCGAGATGGACATTGGAGTGATTGTCCAAATGCTCCCTCCCCCTGTTATACTAACTCAATTGCTAGTTCTTCTTATGAGTTTGATAGGTCTTACAATGAGAAAAAAAAAGAACAAAATGACAGATACAAAGATGTCGAAGCAAGGATTCAACTTATCTTGGATCGGGTGGAAACAACGAGGGATAACATACATCTCATGCTTCAAGGCATGGGGTCATATCAAAAGGAAATAAAAAATATAGAAAAATAGGCAAGGAAACAAATCTTTCAAATACCATTACCTTGCCCACTTCCAAAGATGAGGATGATCAAGAAAAAAGACCAAGATATGTGGTTAATCATGAGTTTGGAAGTGAAGAATCCACGGTGATTTTCCAACCAATCAAACCAAACAAAGTCGAAGATACCAAAATTGAGGAATTGGCACTAGTGTCAAAAGAAGAAGCCAAGCAAATCTCTTATGAAGAATCTAGTCTACTTTGGGGTGAAGATTCTAATAAGGATGCAATTCCAAAACTAAGGGATAAACCTCACTCGAATCATTTTTCAACATTGCGCTTAGAGAATATGATGAAAGTCCATCTACCTAAGCAAATAAAGGATTATAGGGAGAGGGGGCACCATCCCTATATTTTCGAGTTTGACATACATGGGAGCCCCATACTTGAAGGCCAAGGAGATCAAATTTCGATGTTCAACTAGTGGCCTATTGATATTCCCACCATTAACCAAGGAGCTAAATCAGAAATTTGGTGTGAAATTGGGTAACAAGTTCAAGTCTTCCAAGTGGGGAGATAGAACTTTCCTCATCGTGTGCTCATCTTTATCGAGTTTCATCTTGGAAGATCTGAATCTTCTATCCCTCTATCACTCAATGCATAGTGAGCAAAAGTTGGGATAGAGATTCAGATCTTCTAAGTGAAAGCATAAAAAGTTAGTTGAGGACGTGTCATGCCATGACGCTGAACTAAGCTCTCGATGGGAGGCACTCCATCACACCATGAAAAGTGTCCCGTATCCTTTTTTTTTTGAATTTGATAGTATAGCTTTTAAGTTTGGCATTGATTAATCCATAAAGTTGTGGAACTTTGGTGCATAATGAATTAAAAAGAGAAAATATGGGATATTTGCATGAGGGACTAATCAGGGGAAATAGAGGTACAGAAATTCCCTCCGTTACCGTGATCACGGGCACTGAGCTATGATCTCGGTCACCCGTGTGTCTACGATCGTGGACACTTAATCACAATCACGGTTGAACCTATTTTAAAAAACCATCGGTCTTCTATTTTCTTTACACTTTCCCTCCAACTTTTCTCTCAAAACCTCACCCATTTGTGGGAATCTTTGGAGCATTTCAAAGACACATTTTCATCCTCTCTGTATAACTTATCTGATAAGTGCTTCAAGATCATGTTCTTATTTGTTATGAAAAGGCCTTACAATGCATGAACTAGGTAGGGCCTAATACTGAGTTTTCTATTGCTAAATGGTTGATAAATCATGATTGTGTGGTAATTAGATATAGATATGGTGTGCACATATGTGGGGAGGTATTGAGTACCCAAAGTTGTGTGAAATTTAGCAAAATACAGGGTGCACAGACAGTGTCTGATAAATTACCCCAATGAGTCAATAACTAGGTACTATCACATTATGAGGGCATGATCGAGCACTTAGAACACATATTTCATGTTATTAGTGATTTATTCTTATTTTGGAACATGTTTTAGCCCTTAAAATAAATTTTTGAACTAGTGTAAAATACTGAGCAGTCCAGTCTCAGGTACCGCGATTGCGGTCATCGGGACCACAGTTGCAGCACCAGCAATTGCTATCTTATGGTTGCACTTACAGCATCCATTATCATGGACAAGCTGCCATGATTGCTATAACTGAGACTGACTGTCAGCCTGGGCCAAAATTCTTAAAGTTTAAATTTTTGTTCAAACACCACAAAATGCCCATCCATGAAGTTTAGTGGACAATATAGTGTAGCATAATCATGAAAATATTGATGAAGATGATTTTATGTTGTCCTCATGTCTTGTAGGATTTCATCATGGAGAACTATGATCACATCCGATTCATGACCCCCGAATGCCACAAGCAATATTACGATGAGTTTCCAAAACCCTCCTAATTACTCTACCCCACCAACCCATAACATTCTCTCCTCCCCCCCACTAACCCTTTAAAATCAGGCCAGCAGCCCACATCTATATATAACCAGCCCAACATCCCCTTTCCCCTTTTTTCATCGGGCCAACAGCCCAAAAACCTAGTAACCAACTTTTCAACCCCTAACCCAACCTAATAGGCCCAACAAACAACCTAAACCAACTATTCTCTTATCCCTTCAGCCCAACCCAACTCCTCATTCATTTTTTTTTCAATTTTTAAAATTTAATTTCAAATTTTGTGTAAAAAAGGTACAATTCCCAACTTTATCCTCTCTTCAATTTGAATTTCAAAATTTGTACTAGTTGGTACAATTCCCAACCTTATCATCTCTTCAATTTGAATTTCAAAATTTGTACTAGATTATACAATTCCACCTCAACCTTATCCTTAATTTGTAATTCTCAAAATCACCCTTGAGTTTTTCTATCCCTTATTGCCAATGCATCGTGAATTTAGGATTTTGGAGTTTTATATAAACCCCTTTTATTCACTCTTCCAAGTAAAAAGGGGAGATTAATTTAGTAAAGAACCCCAATTGAAAGGGATTTTGTTAAATTAAAATTCAAATGCTAAATCCTTATAAGAACGTTTAACTTAGGTTTTTCGGCAAAGTAATTTTGTTCGTAGTTTTTTGGTGGTGCAAAGAGAATCCATAAGCTCATAGTTCCAGTTTGCTGCCCCGAAAAAGGTAAATAGATCTTTCTCTTTTCCAATTATTTAGTTATTCATTTTTTTTTCTTTTAATGAGTAGCAATTTTCATAATCATAGCTATAGTGAGATTATTTGTTGTAGGCACCTTGAAGGAGATAGGATTTTGTGTTTGATGATTATTTGAAAGATGTTAGAGATATATTCATTGTTTGTTGGTTTGAAATCTAGTTTTATTTAGATTTATTAAGAATGGTATTCTTATTGTTCATCTTATTTGGAAAATTTGAAACTAGGACTAAAAGTTAAGGTATTTTTTATTGTCTTGCATAAGTTTGCTTCTATTTTTTATTTTTACTCCAAATAATTTTATGTGGTAGTTAATGGTGGAATTAGCATCTTAATTACTTATTTCTCTTGTTATCCTCTATAAAATTTATTTTGTTATTGTAGTAGTTGTAGTTTTTGTAGTACCTTAGATTGGTTATTATGATTTGTTGAATTGTTATTTTAGAGGCTAAGTCCAAAGACCGACTGGTTTCATTTCTATATTGTTGATAGCATTTAGTTTTCTTTTTAAATTTAGAATGTTATTTTGTTGTTATGAATAGTTGAATCTTACGTCTAAATGAGAATGAAAATGGTATATTGAATTAGGAATTGTGTTAATTGTCCAATTTTTTGTCACAATTTCAACTAAAAACATGTTAATGTCAATAGCGCTATATTGTACAATCATTGCCAGTTGACTTGTGTTCTTATATTATTCTTCTCTTGGATTTGATGTTTGAGTTAGAATAATAGAATCTATGCACATTGAGCTACCATTTTGGATAAATTATGACACCTCTTGAAATTAATAAATCTGAATGATCCTTCTTGTCTTTCTTGAAATTTTTTTGGGAGTTTGTTCTTTTTAGACACTTAGTTTATTTTTAGTATTTGTTATTGTTGGCAATTAAGTATGATCATACATGTTTCGTATCTTTATCAAATCACTTCTATTAATATTTGAATATGTGCCAAGCCTAAGTTGAATAGGTACTAATCTTTATCATTTTTTGTATGCATGAACTATCTCAAACGTGTCTATTTTGACTCTCAATTCCTTCACATTCGAGCATTATTGAGTCCAAGCCTCCTATAAGTCCGAAATAAATTAAAATTATGAAGAAATAGTTGCTGGTATACATTATATACAGTATATATATGGATTTTTCAGGTGGAAGGTGGTTGTTATACGCCAATATATGATGCACTGGAAGCAAATATATAGCCATTTACATGCTGATATATAGTGAATATATGAAAAAATACAGTGGATAAGGTTGTGATATACAACTGAAATAGGGGCTGAAAAGTCCATAAAATTAGGCCCAAAGATGGACAGAATTGAAAAGGATAAAATACATAAAGTATCAAACTTAAGCATGAAATTACAAAAAATAACAACAATTTTATTAAATTATATTTTGTAACATCTATAGCATTATTTTATGTGATCCCTACTTTTTACCCACTTGGAGAAGTAACTGTCAGTTTTCCCTCTTTTCACGCCATAAGCTTTCTCTTTCATTAATTTGAAAGATTTTTACCGTTCTTTTTTCCCTAAAGAATATCTTCCCGCTCCAATTTTTTCACTTTGCACGATTTTAGCACCATCAGTAAAGATTATCTTCATCTATTTCAGGTAACTCTTAATTTAGCTATTGCATGTTAGCATTTTTTTGGGTAAATTTTAGAAATAGCATACTCTAATATATCTCAAAATCAGAATTTAAGATTTTTAATTTTAATGGCAGAACAAATACCAAAATCATGAACAAATAGTGGTATATCAAATTTGAATTTGGTCTATAATTATGGACCATCTTTTAGTCTTGGGTTAACTCAAGAAGATGTAGTAGTTAAAGTTATTTCAAATTCTTTACATTCGAAGAAATCTGAGAAATCGAAGGAGATTAGGTCGAAGTTTCACAACGATCCGCTGAAGATGAAAAAAGAAATTGAAAAAAAAACGTTGAAGAAATCTCCTTCTCAGAAGGAAAAAAATTTAAAAAATCGAGAAGAAAAGGAAAGCAAAAGAAATTGAAGGTTTGAGTAAGGTTGATGAGGATGTTCAGATCTCTTTTGATGATGATTCTGAAGAAGTTAGCGAGGAAGAGGTATTTTTTTGTTGTAAATGTATTTTTTGAGTAAAATGTATTTTTCTCCAAGTAAAGATGTTGTTAAAGTTGTAAGTTATATGTATTTTTTTGCAGTAGTTAATATGTATTTGATGTTATGATGATATTTAGGGATTGTAGAATGCTGATTTGTGAAGATGATAGTATAATTGTGAAAATATATTATTATATTAACTACTCATGAAGAGTAGGCTATATGTATTTTTTAGCACAAATGATTTGTATTTTTCAGTGTTGGTTGTAGTTTTGATATTGTAAAAAATACATATGCATGTTAATTTTAGTTGAAATACTACAACAGTCTGTTTTATATATGTATTTTTAGTACATATGATATGTATTTTTCAGTGTTGGTTGCAGCTTTGATATGATCAAAATACATATGCATGTTAATTTTAGCTTAACTACCAGAACAGTCTATTGGCTATATGTATTTTTAGTATATTTGAAATGTATTTTGCAGTGTTGGTTGCAGTTTTGATATGATAAAAATACATATGCCTGTTATATGTTTTTGATTTTTATTGGTTGCTTGATTTTTTGGTTGCATGTTATATGATTCTTTGTATAGGTGATGCGGGATGAAATATTCATTGTCAGAAAACTTCCAAGATTTGCACCACACATTTGTTCGTACAGTGACAAAGATATTTATGGAAGCATACGCGCAATTTTAAACAAGGAACGGTTTAAAAACTTTTGCGATAATAATATTTTTGGTTATTTTATGAAGAAGCAGCAATGTGTAGTGCAAGCACAGTTGTGCAAATGCATTATGCCGCTTGAGGTGAAGGGTAGTTCTTCTTCTGGGATTCTGATTTGTGCTAATGACACCTTTCTTAATTTTACTCTTAGGGAATTTGCTATCATAACTGGATTGAATTGTGTGTCAAATAGGTATGACTTTATTTTTTATGAAGGTGTACCAAATAGTATGGTTGAGAAGTATTTCAATGGGGCAAAAATTATACAGAAAAAGTAACTATTTCTAGCATTCACGGAGAGAGTATGAGGGGAGAACAATGATGAGGATGCTGAGAAATTTGCAATCCTATATTTCCTGCATTCATTTATCTTATCTAATGTTGAAACTGTGGTAATACCCCATCTTCATTTCGATTTGGTCGATAGTGGAAGATATATGTATTTTTCATAGGGTTCTTTATCTTTTGAAGATCTGGCCAGAAGTTTGAACAACCGGTTGAAAGCTGATGGTCAATTTTATCTGATTCAGGGAATGCTACTGGCTATTCAAGTGTGGTTTTACGAGTGTTGTTCAAAGTCCCACCAAAGATTGCATCGAAGGTTGATAATCGGATTCCCCAATTATTAAATTTGAAGACGATTTCACCTCGTCCACGCTTTGAGTTTTTGATGAATGCTATGTTCAATGACAATGGCAAGGTTTGTTGTTACTAAATACATATGTATTTTACAGTATACATATATACATTTTCATTTACAATTGTTTAACTGATTCTTTAACATGTATTATTTACCTATTATTCTAGGTTGTCTTTAAGAACATAGAGCCAACGAAAAAAGAGCTTTTAAAATTGTAAATACCACAGAAGGATGCAATACAACATGAACGTTCTGTTGATTCTGATGACGACTTCCAAGATCCACCACCAAGAAAGATCAACGAACATTCAAAGAAGAAACAGAAGGTTGATTCATCAATACCAGTAGCGAATAAACCTTTATGGAAAAAACAAGTAAATATTTTTGAAGAGCATACCCAAACGAGGACACCAGCTCCTCGTGCTGCAAAGGTTGATGGAATGAAGACACCAGTTTTCAAGCCAATTCCAACACGACAGGCATCTTCTTCAAAAACAAAGAAGGGAAAGTAAACAGCTCAGGTTATTTTTCCTCAGGTACAATCAAAGCCAGATATTCATGTAGAGGAAGTAGCCGTGTCAAAGCCTGAGAGTCATGTTGAGAACGAAGCCTTTATTTCTAAGAAAGATTTTGATGCATTCCGAGATGAGGTAATTTTTTTTGGCAAATATTTGTTTTACATGAAAAAAAAATATTTATAGATTTTGTATCAAAACAGGTTCGTCGCGAGTTTAAAGGAATTTGTGGACTAATGAGAACAAAATTCAAAAAGTTGAAGAAAGCATTTGTTCAAAGCAAGGTAAATTTTTTCTTTGAAAATCTTAGTTGATTTGAATATGTATACTTATTGGACTGCCTTATACAAATACAACATATTTGTAAAATAACTCGTTATGTTATTGGACATAATTTTTTTAGGAGAAGATTGTAGATATAGAAGCTGATAAACTAAATGTTGATGAGGGAGGGTTAGAGCAATCTGGACAATATTTCAGTCCTGATGTTGTTCAATCTTCGAATAATATTTCTGATGGTACAAAGGTAAATATTAAAGTTCCAAATACATATTTACTTGTACTTTTAAATTTATATTCAAAATACATTTGAGGTTAATAGAACTGTCAAATCTGGAATAGAATTGAAGATTGACTTTAGTATGATATGCAAGTTTTATTTTTTTATGTGTTGTTGAATTATTAAATACATATGCATTGTTCATTAAATATAATTATTTTTACATCACATGCAGTGTATATATATATTTTTGAGGATGCTCACATAACAATATTTATTATTTGGTTGATTAAAAACATTATAACATGCAACACAGTGTGTTTTTAGTTTTGTTCATAAATATGTATTTTTGAATTTGATGTTACATATCAATATGTATTTTTAATTTGTTCTATACACTGCATATGTATTTTTAGTTTTATTCATATGTATTTTTTAACACTGCATATGTATTTTAACACTGAATAATTTTTTTGTTATGTTCTTTAATATGTATTTTTGAGTTTGATGTTATATATAAATATGTATTTTTAGTGTGCTTGTATATATGTATATTCAATTTCATTAAAAAAAACATATTAAATTTGACTCAAGTATTAATAGGTTATTTGAATTTGTATATGTATTTGTAGGAACAACATGTAGATAAAGATCCTGACATCCAGAATATGAATTATGTTGGTACCGAAAGATCACCACAACGATTAAGTTCGAAGGTTGATCAGGAATTGTAAGCAAATTTGCTTGGTACAAAGGTAAATAATTAAGTTTCATATATATATTCATTTGAATTCACATATATAAACAGATACAAGTACATGTTTGTTTGATGTTTTGATTTTTTTACTTGTTTTTAAGGGGTGCACTGATTTGCATTCCGAAAAAATGAATGTTAAAATTGATTCTTAATAATTAATCCCTGATGAGCTTCTCCGAAGTATAAATTTGGATTACTTACATTCTGAGAAGGTTGTTCAACATGATTGTCGAGTATGTATAGTGATTTAACTTTGACTTCATGTGATGTAATAATCCAGAGGACAATTAAATTTTTTCTTTCATTTTTTTGCAGACCTGCGATGAGAAAATTAATGAAACAATTTTATCTGATTCGTAATTCACAATCCCTGATGAGATGTTACCGAGACTAAATGTTTATCGAAGACAAAGCATCATCATACATCCATCACAAACCGTCAAGAAGAATCTCATCATGAAATTTTGGATGCAAAAACTTCTGAGACTATTATTGAAGATCATGCTCAAGTATGTATCTTACTATAATATATTTTGAGTTTATTTAGGTTCAATTTGATAGAAAAAAAGTAATATTCTTTTTTTAATTTTTTTGTTAGATGAACAGAGGGATCACTGATTTGAGTTCAAAGTCACTGGTGAATTCAGAGGTCAAACTTGCTACAGAGAAGCAAGTTAGGACACCTCCTAATACACAAGAAGTAACCAATGATGAACAGATGGATGAACAATTGTGGCCTGATTCACAAAACACAATCCCGGATGAGTTTCTACCTAGCTTGAATGTCTACGATTAAAAAAGCATCATGATCCTTCCATCCGCTAATCGTGAAGTTAAAACTCTCAGACCAAAGTTAGGGATTAGGTGACCATCAAAATTCAAGAAATCACCAAACACCGAAAAATTTGGTTCAGCAGCTAGTAAGTACAATAAGATATATATAATTTTTAATGTAATATGTATTACAAATACGTTTGTATTAATTAAGTTTTTGTATTCTGTTATTATATAGGGAGCTTAGCAGGGCTAATACGCATATTCCCCTAGAAACATCCATTTTTATATCACCTGATTAATGGGATAATAGATACGAAGATTGTCAAGAACTTCAAGGACTGGATTTCTGCCGACCTATTAAAAGCTACTGCCAAGAGGTAGTTCTTTTGAATTGCTTCAGATTATTTATTTTTATCAATTATGTTTTCATGGTTTACCATCTCCTTAAAATACCTAGGAAAGGAAAAGTGGATCATTACAAGAGGGGAAAATCAGAAATTCCAAAGATGCATTTTGGTGTTGAGACTATTGAAGACAAAAATTGGTTCTATACGATGGGATTTGCAGATCATACATGAATAGACTCGGTTAGTATATTATTTTGAATTTTTTGCCATTTCGTCTGTAACACTACTTAAAAATACATATTAGGTTACATTGAAATACATATGGTTTAACATATATGTATTTTTAAGTATTCAAAATATGATATAGTATACTACATCACATACTATTGTATATACTATTAAATAACATTGTCTGCATGTAACTGAACTTTAAGAATGCAATTTTAGATACACAAATCTTCTACATTAATATAAAAAAATGCATATGTATTTTTTACTTGCATACACTTTAATGTTTTGTATATAATTTTTTTTGAATGCTCTAAATTTTGTGGTATTCACTAATGTTGCATATGATGTCTGCTTATACTACTTGAGGAAGAAGTTGAAGTATGGGCCGCACAGTTCGTACCAAAATGAGCCAAACAAATCGTATAAATACAGTACAGTTGACTGCAACTTTATGAATGCAATTAGATCTTTGAAGGATGTATATTATATGGATCATCAAAATCTTAATGCTGAAGGACAGGAGCACCATCTTATTGAATACATCAATGGGTTCTGTATCATGATGCAGTGTCATGGCATACAGTGGAAAACATTTTTATTCCGGTCAATACAAAGGAAAAACATCACTGGGTTCTCGCGGTTTTATCATTTTTAGAGAGGTGTATATTCTTGTATGATTCATATGAATCCAGTGGTCATTATCCACCTGTTCTTGCTAAGACTGAGAAAATAGCAACGATTATTCCATTGTGTCTCCAAGCTTGTGATTTCTATGTTAAGAAAGGAATTGATTTTCAAAACCATCCAAGATATAAAGACAAAGAATCCTCAGATATGTTTGATGTTTTATTTGAATATGATTTGCCTCAACAACCGAGTGGAAGCTTGTAAGTTTTGAAATTACATATACCAAAATTGTATGTTTGTACAAAATATATTTCACTATTTAATCAAATTTGTTTTCTTTTTTTATAGGGATTGTGGTGTCTTTATGGTTATGTATGCAGAGTGACTTTCTTATGGTCACAAAGTTATTGCGACTGAGTTCGACCCCAATGCACTCCGTATAAGATATGTTGCACTTTTATGGGACTATGGGATCCGAAAACAAGAAGCAAATGTCATTAGTGATGTCGAAGCACCCTTGAGGCCTACAAGGCAAAGTAGAATAACTAGTGTCACTGAAGTTGTTGATGTATGATGGTTGATGGATTTTTGACTTTTTGTATTTTCGAAACTAGTTTATGGATGTAGGTTTTGATTGTACAGACTAATTTTTATGCTTTGAATTGGTTCTATTTCATGGAGTTCTACCTTTTACTGTGAAATTTTGTTAAAAAATATATACGTAGTTTTTATATTATGTTTAAAAATACATATATCGTATAAATCAATTGTATTTAGCCTAAAAATACATATACAGTGTTAAAATCAAATATTACAAAAATACATATGTACCATTCCTAATATGTATTTTAGTATGTTGTTGTTGTTCATTAAAGTTTTTCACCACCTTCCTATGTTGTTAAATATAACATGTAGTGTGAGATTTATGGAGTTCTACCTTTTACTGTGAGATTTAGTTAAAAATATATATGTAGTTTTCATATTATGCTTAAAAATACATATGTAGTATAAATCAATTGTTTTTCAGCATAAAAATACATATGAAATATTAGAATCGAACATTACAAAAAATACAACTGCAACATACCTAATATGCATTTTTAAAATGTTTTCATTACCTATAATTATAAATTAGGATTTAAATTAAAGTGAAATTTGAGATTTTAATGCAGTTATTTACAAAATATATATGCAGTGTAGATATTTTGCTACAAAATACATATGGATTATACATTAAAAATATTTTCCAAAAAAATACATATGCCGTGTTAATATAAAGCTGTTGGAAAATACATATTGATCAAACCTAATATGTAATTTTGTATGTGTTCATTTTAAATCACTATTCAAGAGAATTTGAATTAAAGATAAATTTGACTTTTTAATGCAGTTATAAATTTGATTTTAGTTACAAAATACATATGCAGTGATGATATTTTTGTTAAGAATACATATGGATTATACATCAAATGTATTTTTACAATATAAATACATATGCAGTAATAACATTATGCAATTCAAACATATATTTGCAGAATATGTCACATATATTTAAACCTTTGAACAATTAGGAATCATATACTTGTTTGGTTAATCAAAGTTACCACCTTTAACCTAAAATATATTTACTATGTCAAAAATACATATGAACTGCTGCTTGAAAATACATGTGTAATGTTCAGATTTTGAAACATATATAGCTCCAGTATTCAGATATTATTGTCTTCAATTGTCAAATGATTCATAAATGTATTAACTAAACTGAATTAGTTCATCATTATAAAAAATAAAAAAAAAAAGTTTTAAGAAATAATACAGAAGAAGAAATGTATCATTTGCAATATTTCCTACAAGAACGCCTATTTTGACCCTTAGCCCCACAACCACCGCATGAGTTGATATTCTTCTTTCCAAATATATCCCGGCCTAATTTTCCACGATCCTTCTTTGCAAGTCTTCCTGGAGGTCTTTTGAATTTTGGAGGCAGTACTATTTCACCAAGTATGCTCTCTAGAATTATCCAGTCATCGTTGTGTGGCAACGGGTAGATTGGAACATCATATGTCTTCAAAACAGTTTTTGGTTTAAACAAATCAGAATAGTATGGCCCCTTCTCAAAATTCTTTTTCTCCAACACCGTACAAGCATGTGCACATGGTATCTCATCTATTTGAAAAGCATTAAATGAGCACTTTTTTTCCTTGATGCAAACAATGAAGTGCTTTTATTTATCGTGTACCATATACACATATTCTGTGGCTGGTACAACCTAACGTAAAAATAAAAAATTAAATGCACTGATACAAAAAGATGAATTTCATATTCCATGATATGTTGTAATCACACCAGCATTTTTGCAAAAAAAATACATATGCAATAAAAATACATATGCAGAGTACATTTTTACAAAGCAGCCAAATACATATGCAGTTGTTAATAATTTTCAATACAACAAAATACATCTGCAAAATACATATTATGTTTTTAAATGTTCATATTTTTTATGTTGTATATCTTTTCATTAATTTACAACTGCATGGAAAGTATTTTCATATTTATGTTTTCATAATTATAATTTCCACAAATCTAAAAGGTCATACCGTCATTCGGGTACACAAAGCCTGATTCTCACTGAGTATGTCATTAAACTTTCCAATGAGTGTTGTAAAGGTATATGAAGCCTCCTGCCTATTTGCACAATTCCATTTTGCAAACAGTAATCGAACTTCCTCAAGAAAGTCATAAATTGGTAGTTCTCTAGCTGATACAAGCACTCCATTTATTGACTTCGCAATGTTTAAAGTCAAAGTCCATCCTCGGTGAACTGTTACATATGACCTAGCCCACTTTTTGTAACCCGCCAATTCCAAATATTTCTTCACCCTAATATCAGTTGCCTCAACTTTTTCCATTAACATATGGAATTCTGACTTTGAATATGATTTGGCCATTGTATAAAAGATCTTCGACAATGCATCGTGTGACTTTCGGTAAAGTTTTTTCACATTTCTCCATAGATGCCACATACATACATAATGTGGAACATCTTTCTACACATCACCAACAGCCTTTATGATGCTTGGATTCCTATCAGACACAACACACATGTTTTGTCTTTTCCCGTACGCTTCCTTTAGATTCTCGAAGAACCACATCCAGGATGCATCATTTCAGAATCAAGCACACCATATGCCAAAGAAAATATATGACCTGTATACATAATTCATCATTTTCTGAATCAAGCACACCATATGCCAAAGAAAATATATGACCTGCAAATATAAAAAAATCTACGCAAGCCGATTTAAATACATATAGGAACTGCATATGTATTTATTACAAATACAGGTAAATTAAAATATATATTTTATCTACCTGAAATGGTATCAATTACATATAATAAAATCTATATGCACCTCACTATCAAACATAATCAATTTTACATGTTTCATTCAGGAAACTTTGAAAATATATGTAATTATATACAGATATGTATATATGAAGTGGATATATGTATTTTTCAAGTCAACAGCAGAAATACAAAAAAATACAACCAGTTATACAATGTAATTATTATTAAATGATACTAACCTGCTCTATCCGGTGTACATACTGTTACAAATTCCCCAGTATACATTCCTCTCATATGACTAGCATCAATAACTACGACTGGTCTACAATGATCGAATCCTTTAATGAATGCATGTAGAGCAATAAATACATACAAGAACGCATTATCATCTGTCTTCTTCATTCTTATATGTGACTCCGGATAGGTAGTATTCAGCACATATAAATATGATGGCAGTTTCCCATAAGATGCTGATGGCTTACCCCTCAACTCTTCTAACGCTCTTTCCTTGGCCCTCCAACATAAAGTGTATGTCAAATCCATACCAAAATCTTCCTTCATGTCATTTTTTATTTTTGTCACATTGTATTTCGTTTGTGGTTTTTGAATTTCTGTTTAACCATACCAGCTATCAATATACTAGTTGCATGAACCTTTGGATAGATCTTGTCCTTCGCTGGGCAGGTATGTTCAGGTATGAATCTTCTAATTCTAAACATTCCAGTGTCTCCCATGCCTAATGCACGCATTAAGAACTCGCAGTTTCTTGATTTGCAAAACAATGTATAACTGCATCAAATATGATTAAATACATTCAAAATACATATCCAAAGTAATATTAAACAAAATCAGAGTAATATAGAATATACGTACGTTTTCTTACTAGACCTTTTACTGCGTGTTTGAAACTTCTCCCTAATTGCATAGTCCTTCATGACTGACTTTAAAAAAATTGTCAAGTAAACCTGGTCGTCGTCCTCAACATGCTTGTGATGTGGGTCTGAGATAATCACCTCAACAGTATCCATGTCAAAAAAATCTAATCCTTGTATATCTTCACAAACCACCAAAGCTCCTTCATTTATTATATTTATCACTGTTTGTAAGTTGTTACAGTTGATTCCTCTTTCAACAACACATATAGATGAACTTGCCAAGTTTCTCCCTACAACTTTATCCAAAATATTTACATATAAAGGAAGATAATTCATGTCTTGTATTAGCTTTTTCTGCAATATAAACACCTTTAAACCCATATCGTTATGTATTTCTATCTGCCCTGCATTAGCAGTGATTTGATATTCCACTAGAATACGTTTGCTGGTTAAATCCACACTCAAGTGAGATGCCAAAACATCGTGCAACTCAACGAATGTTGCTGATGTGCTCAACAGTATAGCATCAGTGACATATTCTTCGAAGTTCTTTTCGTACGTCCATCGACCAGAGTGCTTCACAAGGACTGGTATGCTTCCCATTTCTACTTGATTTAACCAATAAATAAACAAATATACATATTTATCATATATCACTTATTTTAACACACAATTTACATCTTTAAGTGCAGACAAAGTTACACAGCCAACATCTTCATTTAAAAAATACATTTAAACAATATTTGTTTAAATTAAAATATAAACACAGCAAAAGTTTTCAACCAAATACAGAAACTACTGAATCAAACGGAAGTAAAACAGGTACGAAATACAAATGCAGTTTTAACATAAATACATATGCAATGTTAACATAAATCATATCAAAAATACATATGCACTGTTAACATAAAGCATATCAAATAATACATCTGGAGCATACCTAATTTGTAATTTGATATGTTTTATACATATTTGTCAAATGTCACTTGTTATAACACGCATTTTTCAGATTTAAGTGCAAACAAAGTTACACAGCCAACATCTCAATTTAAGAAAATACATTTACACAACATTTGCTTAAAGTAAAATATCTTTTCAAATATACATTTATACTATAGAATTCCAACAACAAAATAAAAATACATATACAGTGTTAACATTAACCATATCAAAAATACATATGCAGTGTTACCATTAACCACATCAAAAATACATATGGAGCAAATAATTTATACTTTGATTTGGGTTCACATAATATCATCAAATTCAACAGCTAAATTCGATCATTTATTTATCTAGAATTTTAGAAAATAATTGAATAAACAAGGATTCGAAAGTTGTTTACAATTTGTTCAATTGTTAAAACAATCAAAATATATACAAACGATCCTCAAAACAGAAGTCGAATACTGAATTTTTTCCACTTGAAACAACTTTTAAGCTGAAATTTGCAACAGATAGTTGAATTCCAATTTTACTACTGCCTTGATTCTAACTTGAATTTCTTTTACAATTTTTTCACATACAAATTAGCGACAACAACAAAAACTCGATAGGCACATCAGTAATGGTTTAAAAAAATGAACTGAATAACAATAATGATTATGTACCTTAAACAGTAGTAATGGTTGAATTTTCAACTGACAGTTGAATTCTAACAAATAGAACAGAAGAATCAACAATTGAATTTGATTCAAATAAATTACTGCGTCATTGATTCAATAATTAAACAATAGTTGTTGATTTTGAAGAAGAATCAGTCCAATTAGATTCAGCAACAGCAATGCTTGAATTTCCAAAACAGGGTTGGTTTAGATCAAATTACTAAGAAAATATGAAGCTGTTAATGGGGAAAAACTAAAATTTGAATTTTTGTAAACGTTTTGTGAAGAAATAATGGAAGTCACGTTTTTTAAGAGTTTTAAATGGAAAAGGAATCTATAAATTTACTTGATTGATAATTATACCATATATAGCTCAACTAATTTCAGTTACTTAAGGACAATAAATTTACTGTAGATGTATTTTTACAGCAACATTTTTAAAAAATACAAAATATAAGTTTCTATAAAATGTAATTATGAAACTGTTGCTATAAAATTAATAATTAGGCTCTTAAGTATGCTATTTCTGAATTTTGCCCAATTGAAAATGGGCTAAAAAGTGGTCCAAATCTCAACCTTTCTTCCTTTATTTTATTGTAATTAAATTGTTTAGTTGTTTGTAATTTAATTTAAATTAACCTAGATGAATCCTCGGGGAGAAAGTTTATGTTGAAATTATTTACATTACTTAGTTATTTTTAATTCCTCTACTAAGCTCGTAGAATAACTTTGGAAATTTTTCATATACCTTCATAGTTATTGAGTAGATTAAATCTACATTTATGAAGTTGGGTTAATCATTTAGCAAAAAGTCTTAATGTGGATAAAAGTGTTAAAGTTAGAATTTTTTTGAAATTTTGATGTTTAGTTTATTTTATTACTTAGAATAAATTAAATGGATTAGTATCAAATAAATTCTATTTATTTAAAATAATTTTTTTCAAATAAATTCAAGATTTTTAAAATAAGTATAAGATTTTTGTAACTTAAGAAATGTTTTTCATGTTTAGCCAAACAAGTTAAATCCATCGGGAACCACACTTTGTGGATTTTCAAAAGTGTCTAACACCTTCTATAGAATTTATTTGAACCCTTACATAGACTCCAGTTATTTTTAAAATAATTTCTTTCAAAATCACATTTTTAAATGGTTTCTTAATTTTCCTAAAATTAAGTGGTGACTCTAAATTATTTTTCCAAAATTAAATCAAATAAAGACTTCTTCTTCTTTTTTCGCCACAAATTTATGGAACATTTTTTACTTTTCGAAAATGCATCATAACATCACCCACCTGGGTAGATACAAAAATGAGATCGAAAATACACTCGGAGCCAAAACCAAAATGAACGGCCACATATGGGGTTACATAAGAAATAGTAGACCCTAGATCAAGCAGAAAGTACACATCACAAGAGAAAAGTTATAATGTACCAGTAACGACATCAGGAGATATATCAGAGTCTTGACGGGTGGTGAGAGTAAAAAGATGATTTTGGCCAGTACCGGTACCAGAAGCAGCGCTCTTTGGTTAAAAAGTTGAAGAAGTAGAAACTGGAACCTTATTAGTTTCAGTAGCAACATTAGCTGAAGGAAAGTTCCACTAGATATGACCAAGCTGGCCACATTTGAAACCTCATTTTTCCCCTCATCGTAATAACCATGATGCATTTGTCCACAAAATCACCAAGGAGGATAGGATGAAGTTGATTAAGCTCCACTAGGATGAGATTGGGCCCCTTGCGCCCACTGTTAGGCTAGAAGCGACGATCACCAAATGATATGGGATATAAAGAACTAGTCATCGAATACGAACCAGAATTTCCCTTAGCTTTCTTCCAGCCCCATTGCTTACCATCTCCACCATTACCTTGCTGACCTCCACCTTGCTCTAAGTATCTAAACTTATTACTCTGTTTTTCCCCTATTTGTGCATGTTTTTTCTTTTTCTCCTCAACTTGTTGCATGTACACCACCAACGAAGAGATATCCATATCATTATTCAACAAGGCAACTTTTCACTCCAAAACTATCTCCCGAGATAAACATGAAGCAAACTTCCTCATCTTAGCCTACATAGAAGACACCAACACCGAGGCATAGCGAGACAGCTAATGAAATTTTAAGTCATACTCTTTCACAGTCATTCTTCCTTACTTCAAATTTACAAACTCCTCAGTCTTTTCCTCCCTCAACTCTTGAGAAAAAAAGTGATCCAGAAAACTCATCCCATAATGTTGGCTCGGCATCATCACCCCTCAACTGCGCCCACTCCTTATACCACTGATATATTATATCTTTTATCTAGTAGGCAGAAAGCTCCACACCCTCATAGTTAGAAGCATGGATCACTCCAAATATCTTTTCCATCTCATCAATGGACCCTTGAAGATCCTCCTCAACCTTAGATCTAGTAAAGGTCAGAGGACTCAACCTCATAAACTGGTCAACTCTAGTAACCTCAGAAGAAGGGGTGACAGAAGTAACACGCTCAGACCGGCAAGACCAAGATCGAGGCCACCAACTGAGTAAGCAAATGGATCAATTGGCGAAACTCATAATTAGACACATCACCCTGGGGAGCTCGAGGAGGACTAGTGAGGACCAGTGGAACTCCACGAAGGGTAGTACAATCAGAAGTAGGGACCCTAGACCAGGTCTGCACTCCATAAGTAGGATGAGTTTCGTCTACGTTGTCCTCAAGTGAAACAGAAGAGTTTCCATGAGCATCAGATTTTCGGGGAGGCATAATCTGAAATGCAAACAAACAGGAATTAGAGGAGATCCAAGACCTTAGACTCTATAGCCCAAAAATAGAACATAAGACAGGGAAACATTCCTAAACATCTTATAGCCCCCTCTTCATAAGTTTGGTGCGCTACACACCCATAAAAAGGACTCTACTCAACATAGCATTATGGACACCCAATGACTCTTAACCATTCTCAGGTACCAATCTTGTCACGACCCAAACAAGGGTCGGGCCGTGACGGGTATATCAAGTCCGCCGAGGACCAGAGACCACCTTTATTGCCTAGTCAAACAGAACACAACACATATATGAAAATGAAAAACAATCCATATAGATTAAGATAAGCTAAACTAAGACACGGTTCTAAGAATTCAACAAATATCCCAATCCACAGTAATCCACAAAACCTCTAAGAAACCAACATCAATTTATGTCAGGACAGGCCCCCGATAATATCCAAAAGAAATTGAAGGAACAGTCTATGACCTAAACGAAACTAAGAAGCAATAGGCCTTCCGAAAAAAGGAGGCTCACCATTTCATGCTAACTTATGAACAATCCCACAACCTCTTATCACTGCACAGGAAAAAACAAAAGTGTCTCCATTCCCTATATCGTGTGGGGATACAGCGTTCGGAGATAGTGAGCAGGGTGAGCGCTAGCATATAACTTAGGGAAATCAGTTCAAAGTTATTCAAAACCAATGCACATAATTATATACATAAACATAATATGTCGGGATAGGGAACAAGGCTTAGCATGAAAGTAAATCATTAGTCTGGACTATGTAACTCAAACCGTCATAAGGCACCCATGGGATATATGGGTCTAGCTCACCCCTGCTAGTTGGGTCCATCTCTGACCTGCTGGTTAGGCCCCGGTGCGTGTTAGCCACATGAACCAGAGAAATATGAGGAAGGTCCAAAGCCATCAAGGCTACAACTATTCAAAAATATATACATGTATGTAATGTGTAAACTATGCACACGATCATAAAGACCAATCCCCATATCGGTAAATATGGTTTCCAGTATCAGTCCCTTAGGACCTCCACCTTCACGGCTCAGCTACATAACCTTCTTTAAGCCCAATTAAAACATTTACACATTCCTATTTATGTAACTATAATCATCCATCAAGGCATATTGGTATCGTCGTACTAGTTACGCTTGCAAGCTAATATAATCATGTCATTTCAATTATCATCGTTTGGGGGAATCCACAACCTCACAAGTTTAATTAAAAATCAATTCACGTTTCATTAGCCTTTTAAATCATACAATAGTTCCATAAGTAGTTCAATGTGTACATTCTCATGTTCAAAGCAAGTTTCACAAGGTTGGGTTAGGGCTATACCAATTAAAATATCAAATCATCTATTTGTCAGAATCCACAACCCCCATCCTAATTAACCATCCCCATGCACCCCAACTAGTTCAAAATTATCAATTTAAACCATGAATGATACACAAAATCTATGGAAAAATAATTTAATCAATAATGCTCAAAAACCCTCAACCCACATTCAAAATCAATAATTCAATCACATGGATAACAACTCTAAATATATGTTTTTAACAAAACAAGTTTTAGGGAAGAGTAACATGCCTTAGATACACAAGAATTTGAAAGCAATTCGGAGCTTGAAACCCAAAAGATGAATGCATAGTGAAATCCTTAAGCTTTTCTTGGGTTTTGAGTTTGAGAGTGAAATTGAGGGTTTGATCTTTGATAACTAAAGGGGATTAAGTTATTTTATGTATAAGGGTAGTACATGGGTGAAAAGACTCAAAAGCCCCTCATCCCAAGTGGATAAATTAAAAATTACATGAAATATACATCTTGGTGTGGCACACTAATATCGCGGAGACTATCCTCCGTACCACGCCAATATCGCGGAGGGTAGCCTCTGTGACACAGCGTTATCGCGGAGGCATACTATCTTCATGCCACGTAGAAATTGCATAGACTAATCTCCATGGCACGCCAAAAATGCAGAGGCTTATTGCCTCAAAATTCTAAAATAGTCTCGAACCTCTTCTGAAAATTGTGAAACTCTCTCGAGACACCCTATTAACATACCTATCCACAGTTTAAGTAAAAAATTAGTGTTTTAGACATGGGAAGGTCAAAAATAAAATGACAAAAATTTCAAGGGTGTTATACTTACCATGTTACATCAACACACACCCCAGTCCCAAATAAAATACATCACAATATACAATAAAATCCTCATACCCTTGGGCAGGGTTAAAATTTGATAAGAGGTTGACTTATCCTTCAACTTCTCAAAGATACCCTCACAAGCATCGAACCACATGAACTTCACCTTTTTCTAAGTCAATCTTGTTAACGGAGCAGTAATAGAAGCGAAACTCTCCACAAACCTCCTATAAATACCCATCCAAGCGTAAGAAGCTACGAATGTCGATTGGAGTCGTGGGTCTAGGCTATTTCCTAACCACCTCCACCTTCTATGGACCCACTTTTATCCCCTCATTAAAAACATATCCAAGGACAGTCACAGCATTCAACCAAAACTCACACTTAGAAAATTTAGCATACAACCTTTGATCCTTAAGAGTTTGCAACACAATTCATAGGTGCCTGACATAATCCTTTTCACTCTTTGAATACACCAAGATATCATAAATAAATACAATCAAAAATAGATCCAAAAACTGTCTAAACACCTGGTTCCTAAGATCCATAAAGGAAGCTAGAGCATTAGTCAACCTGAATGACATAACCGGGAATTCATAATGGCCATATCGGATTTGGAAAGAAATCTTGGGAATATCAATCTCCCTAATCTTAAACTGATCATAACCTGAATGAAGATCAATCTTATAGAAGTATCTAGCACCCTGACGTTAGTCGAAGAGATCATCAATCCTAGAAAGAGGGTACTTATTCTTCATTGAAACCTTATTCAACTGTCGATAATCTATACACATCCGAAGAGACCCATCTTTCTTATGCACAAAAAGCATGAGAGCACCTCATGGAGAAACACTAGGATGAATAAAGCCCATATCAAGGAGATCTTTTAACTATTTGTTTAACTATTTTAATTTAGTCAGAGCCATTCTATAAGGAGAAATAAAGAGAGGACGGGTGTCTGATAGAAGATCAATCCCAAATTCTATTTTCCTATCGGAAAAAATGCCAGAAAGATCCTCAGGAAACACTTCAGGGAACTCATTGATAACATGGACAGATTGTAAAGAGGGGACCTCAGAACTAGAATCCTTAACCCAAACTAAGTGATACAGACACCTCTTAGAGATCAACTTTTGGGCCCTAAGATAAGAGATAAACCTCCCTTTAGGCACTAAGAAACTTCTCTTCCATTCAATTACCAATTCATTAGGAAATTGGAATCTGACCTTTCGGGTCCTACAATCCATAGAGGCATAGCACGAATGAAGCCAATCCATCCCTAATATTATATTGAAATCTACCATATCAAGCTCTATCTAATCCACCAATGTCTCTCTATGAAAGATAGACACCATACAACCCCTATAGATCTTTATAGCCACAATAGAGTCACCCATCGAAGTAGACACAGAAAAAGGGTCGAAAATACTTTTGAGCCAAAACCAAAATGCACATCCACATATGGGGTCATATGGAAAAGGGTGGACCCTAGATCAAGAAGATAATACACATTATGAGAGAAGAGCTTTAATGTACCAGAGACAACATCAAAAGAGGCCTTAGATTCCTGACAGGTGGCAAGAGCATAGAGATAATTTTGGTCAGTGTCGGTACCAGAAGTTGCACCCTTTGGCGTCGAAATAGAAAAAGTGGAGACCAAAACCTTATTATCCCCAGTGGCTACCTTATCTACGGGATAGTTTCTTTGCATATGTCTAGGTTGACCACAATTGAAGCACAAGTTCCTTCCCTCATTATAATAACAATGATGAAGCTATCCACAAAATCTACAAAGAGGATATGATGGGGCTGACTGAGCTCCACTATCCTGAGACTGGGCACCCTGTGCCTTAGGAGACTAAGGATGTCACCAACTGGATAAGCAAATGAATAGACCGACGGAACTCCACATTAGAAATGTCTCCCTAAGGCAGCTTATCATAAGCATCACCAACTCTGGAAGCCCAAGGAGAACTAGTAAGGACAGTTGGAACTCCACGTGGGGCAGTGTAATTAGGAGCGGGGACCTTATACCGGGTTTGCACTCCGTAAGAAGGTCGAGTTACATTCACATCGTCCTCAGGAAAGACAGAGATTCTAGAGGAGTTCATATGAGCATCAGATTTTCAAGGAGGCATGATCTAAAATGCGAGTAAGTCCGAGATTAGAGGAATTTCAAGACAACAGACTATGTAGCCCAAAATAGAACACAAAAAAGGGAAATATTCCTAAATGCCTTATAGCCTCCCCCTTATAAGTATGGCTTGCTACACACCCATAAAAGGTACTCTACTCAACACGGCTTTATGGACACCTAACAACCCTGAAACTATGAATTAATACTAATCTTATCATGACTCGACCCCAACTCTAGTCGCGATGGGTATATCAAGCCCACCGAGGGCCAGAGGCCACCACCCTTCTTTACCTAGTCAACTAAGCACAATAAATATAATAGCAGAAGTAAACAAAACATAATATGAGATATAGATAGATAACTCAATACGAACTAAGAGTCAATAAACAGTAACCACCCATACTTTGTCTACAAAAGCCTCTAACAAAATAGAATATCAACCTAGGTCGGGACATGCCCCCAACTATAGCCAAAAGGAATCCAAAAATAAAGCCTAAGATGACATAATGAAACCAAGAAGTAATAGGCCTTGCGAAAGAAGGAGGCTCACCACTTCAAGATGACCAACGGATGAACTAGAACCATCTAACTCTACACAAAGTTGACACGACCTGAACCAGGCCATAGTCGTATCGGGTGCATCAAGCCCAACTGGGATCGGAGACCACCCCAATACCCAACCATAATCACCCTATACCCAATGTTGGATGAATTATATATATATAACATGAAAAAATGGAAAAAATTATAAATCACCAATACCAATACCAATGTCAAGGCTAACACCATTGTTTTCACCACACAAACCCACCCAAAGTAGTCCCACAAAGCCCCTATCTGAAAGTAAAATAATACTCGGTCGGGACAAGCCCCCAACTATAGCCAAAACCAAAGTCTAAGAAATAACAAAAGTATGTAGAGAAGTCCATAACATGAAATGGAGCCTTTTGGAGTATAGAAGCTCACCACTTCAATCTGACTCAAGTTGTCCCCGAATCCAATCACCGAGCAGTAGTATGGTCGGTTCTTGCATTGTGTGAGGATACAATGCTCGAAGATGGGTTAGTGGGTGAATGCTAGCATGCACTTAGGATAAGGATAAAATAATACCAATAGTTGAAACCAAGTAATACCATATGTAGGCACAACCATGCATATACATATATAATCTATGTCGGGAAAGAGAACGGGGTTTAGCATGTATTTAAAACTATTAACCTGGGTATGTGTATCTTAACCTTCCTAGAACCACCTACCAACTATATGGGTCAAGTGTTACCCCCTGAGCGGGACCTAGTACGTGTAGCTACAGAAATCGGAGATATCATAGGGGCAGGGGATTCCCATGTACCCTTTACCCTCTATGATACATATATATAAGTATAACTTAGGGGATTTCCATGTACCCCGAAAGTGTATGGTTGTCATGACCAATCATTATGTTGGCATACATGAGTTTCCAGTGTCTGTCCATTAGACTCACACATTCACGGCTAGCTATCTCAACCCACCATTATTTTCTAATTAAAATCGTTAACACACAACTAAACCACAATTCCACATACTAGTAACCAAGGCTATAAGAAGTGGTATCGTCATACCGACTATAGCTTGCAAGCAATGTCCTTAGCCAATTACATAAGGAATTCCCATGTACCCCCTAGGTTCCATTATTAGACTTACTTGAGGGATTTCCGTGTTCCCCCACAAGGTTTTAAATCAAAGACATGGCCACCACGGCCTTACCACTTATCCATTAAAACCATTTAACCAATTTAGGTTCCACTTCCATATTATACTATGCAAAGTTTTCAATGAAAGTCCAACTGTGTAGTAAAATCATTCTCATAGGTATTTTAATAAATATGTTGAGGGCATATAGTTTCCAAAACCAAGTACCAATTGACCATTACCAAGCAACCACATGTTCAAACCACTATTATAGTATGAAAACCATAAGTAAAATATGGGAAAACAATATCCAACCATTTACAATCAAAACCCCCAACATATAATTCAAAACCAAACAATACCCATAATTGAATCATGAAAACCATTCATTAAGAACATTAATTTAGTTGAAATAACAATGAGGGAGGATTAACATGCCTTAGATACCAAAAAATATAGAGAGAAATCAGCCTTGAAAGCCCCAATTGATATGCGTGATGAAAACCCTAAGTGTTCTTGTCCTTGAGGATTTGGGAGTGTTTGAGAGTCTATTTGATGTGTTTTTGATAGCTAATGATGCCCTAATGTAGTTATAAAATATGGGTTTCAAGTTGCAGAAGAGGAGAAATATCCAAAATACCCTCAGCTTCAAAGCTGAAAAATACGCACAGGAGGGTACGGACCTCCCTCCCCCCCCGCCGCCCCCGACTCGTATACACAATATACAAGTGGTACCCACCACTTGTACCCTATATAGAATGGTGGACATCACACACTATCCACCATACGACTTCCAAGGACCAACTCATATCAAATCATACGGCAAGTACCCATAACCCGTACCTTAACTTAGGCAGAATCCCCTAGGCTAGACACATTGAGCAATATATGAGTGGTACATCTAACTCATACCATCTCCATACGAATCTTATGATGTCCTTTCGTACCTTGGAAAGAATGTAACCAAACCATACTGATTATCATACGAGTTGAGAAACCTAGACCATACCACATCATAAAACATGTAACCACAAGTAGTATGATGTCCAAAATCTCAAACTCACGGGTTTTTCTAAGGATCCAAACCCAGGGTATTTCAATTCTTCCTCACTTAGATCATTCTTCCTCGAATGATGGAACAAGAATGACTATCACGATTTACACCCTACCACCTCAACTCTAACCTTTAACTAAATTAGAAAACAAAGATGTAAGGAACTTAATCTTTCCTTAAACAAAGTTTGAAAACAAAAGTATGATAAAGAATATATACCTTTCGCATGAATTTTTGAAGTAGAAAATAGGAATAGATACTTGGACTTTATGTCCTCTTCCGTTTCACAAGTAGCCACTTCAGCCTTGTGGTTCCTACATAGAACCTTAACTGAATCTATATCCATGGTCTGCAACCGACGAACCTGTCGATCCAAGATCTCAACCGGGACCTCCTCATAAGATAAAGAATATGAAATGTCAATATCCTTCATAGGCACAATTTAAGGCTAACACGACCCAAAATCGGGCCTTGTCATATAGGCATCTCAACCCCAACATGAGCCAGAGATTGCCCCATCAACCCAACCTAACCATCACATCAATCCACAAGTATCGTAGGAACTCTGACCATAAATCAAGATAACGGAAACAAAACTGATTTCATAAATTATGACTAAATATTTCATTTACATCAACATACTAACCAACATACCTAAGTTTACATTTATTCACAAGCCTCTACATAAATACGATGTGTATATATGTCGGGACAAGCCCCCGACAATAGCCAAATACCAAGTCTATGACATAGATAAGGAGACTATGAAATGTATGCCTTTTTAAGAATAAAATATCACCACTTCAATGTCAACACATGAACCGCCCAAACACCTGTCGTTGTGCAGGAAGAGAAGAAGAAGCTCCGGCCCCTATGTCGCAGGGGACATAGCGACTAGAGATGGTTAGCGGTTTGAATGCTAGCATGTAACTTGAGGATAAGGATAAAATAGAGTCATCGTTGAAAATCCAATCAAATCATCATATTCAACCACAATCATATCCATAGGCATGCATGTTGATATACATACGCATATATATAACATGTTCAGAACGTGCCAAAGGGAAAAAGACTTAACAAGCATTCTTGATGCATTCAATCATGAGTCATGAAATGGAGAACTCCAACCTTTCACACTTATAGATTCGTACGTTTCTTCTTAGGCAAGGGACTAGAACCGTAAGCTATTTCATTAGACAAGGGACTTGAACAACAAGCCATTTCATTGGGCAAGGGACTTGAACCAAAAGCCATTTCATTAGGCAAGGGACTTAAACCACAAGCCATTTCTTTGGGCAAAGTACTTGAATCACAAGCCATTTCATTGGGCAAGGGACTTGAACCACAAGCCATTTCATTGGTCAAGGTACTTGAACCACAAGACATTTCATTGGGCAAGGGACTTGAACCACAAGACATTTTATTAGGCAAGGGACTTGAAGAGCAAGCCATTTCATTAGGAAAGGTACTTGAACCATAAGCTATTTCATTGGTCATTAGCAATCTTATACCACGCTTAGTTAAAGCACACATCAAATTCATGTTTAAGGACTTTGACCCCTTCTAGCCAAAAAAACAACAAGGTTGTACATTAACTAATTACATGGCTAACAATGCCCTTATAATACCATTTACCAACCACTCATACTTATTGGGCCATTGCCATAGTTCAAAACATCATCAATTTGTGACTAGAGATTTCTGTTAGATATTTTCACAAACACCTTGTGGGCATGCCTTTACTAAGGCCAAAATCAAAGTAACAATCATCATTATTATGGATTCTCAAGACCCCTTTGATAAACCACAAACAACTAGCTTCCACAAGTGCAAATCACCACCAATATCATGTAAAAACACAAGTCTAAGCAAGAGCGAACATTACTCATTATTTGGCAACAAAACCCTTATCATTTGATTTCAAAATCATCATTTACAAGTATTAATCTACATGTAAAATACATGGGTTTTGAGTTATTAACAAGGGAAAGAGTCACATACCTTAAACAAAATGAATGTTTTTGAGATGTGTAAACTGTGTTTTTGGAATGTTTTGATCTTCCAAAATGAATGTTTAGGAGTCCACAAGACATAATATAGTGAGGGGCCTTAAGGGTTTTGGGGTGGGAAATGTCCATAAAGCCCTTGGCTTAAAATCTGAAAAGTGACTTCCCATGTGGGTAAGACTCACTTACTCAATCGTAACCTAGGGTACGAGTGGTACCCAAACTCATACCCTAGGCCTTCACAAGGACCCCTACACTAACCAAGGTATGACCACACACCCTTGACTCATACCCAAGGGTATGAATGGTACTCAAAACCATACCCATAAATTGTACCCACAACAGCGTCAACTAGGCCAAGTGCCAACCCTCATACGACTGAGCTTGATATGATTCGTACCTTAACATATGACCATGGGGAAACCAAGTCATATCTTGGATAGTGTGTAACCCCCACCACACTACCTAGGATATGAGAGGGGGTCACTAAGTTATATCCAAGGGTACGACTAGTACCCTGAATTATACCTAGTCCAGAAGCTTAAATCTAGGGAATTTTTTTAAGGTTCCAAAGCCTAGGTGTTTAAATCCTCCCCCACTTAGATCATTCGTCCTCAAATGATGGGTAAGGCATGTATAAACACGAGTTAATACATTGTTACACATCAACTAACCCTTAACCAAACTAGAAATCAAGACATACAACAAGGATAAGGCACATGCCAAGATCATTACCAATCAACCATTTATTTCGTTGACTATGGGACTCAGACCCATTATATATCAAAGACATTTGTTCAATTCAAAACATAGGGACTTGAACCCATTGTCTACCAAAGACATAAATCAAATCAAGAAGATTAACACATACCTAAATCACGAGTTTCCAAAATGGAAAACAAATGCAGATAATAGGACTTCATGTCCTCTTCCGCCTCCTAAGTGCTTTCTCAGACTTTTGGTTCCTCCATAGAACCTTTACTGAAGCCACCTCTTTTGTTCACAATCGGCAAGATTGACAGTCTAAGATTCTCACCGGGATCTCCTCATAAGACAAAGAGTTTAAAACACCAACATCCTCCAAGGGAACAACCAACGAAGGATCATCCACATATTTACGCAACATAAAGACATAGAAAAACTGAGTGGATGGAGTTCAAGCTAGAAGGCTACTCTAACTGATAGGAAACATTGCCAACCCTCTTCGAAATCAACTAGGGAACAATATACCTGGGATTAAACTTCCCCTTCTTTCCAAATTTCATCACTCCCTCCATGGGAGACACCTTCAAGAATACCCAATCGCCAAAATTAAACTCCAAATCCCTACGCCTCGCATCCGCATAGAACTTTTGGTGACTTTGAGTGGTTTTCAACCTATCATAAATCACCCTCACATTCTCTAAGGCTTGGTGAACCAAATTGGGGCCAAGCAACTTTCCCTCCTCAACTTCATACCACCCAATAGGAGAGCTACATCTCCTACCATACAATGCCTTAAAAAGAGCCATGCAAATGCTAGAGTGGTAACTATTGTTATAGGCAAATGGTCATACTAATTACCATCATAATCAATCACTTAAGCACGTAACATATCTTTCAATGTTTGGATGGCCATCTCTGTTTTTCCATCCATCTGCGGGCGAAAAGCGGTACCAAGCACACCTTAGTCCCCAAACCCTTTTTAAATGACTTCCAAAAGTGAGATGAGAATGAAGTACCATGATCCAAAATAATAAAAATTGGAGCACCGTGCAATTTCACAATCTTTGCATGATATACTTAGAAAAATCTTTCGCCGAGTAATTATTTCTCACGGGAAAGAAGTGAGCGGACTTAGTTATTCTGTCCACAATGACCCAAATAGAATCACATTGATTCTAAGACCAGGGAAGACCGATAACGAAATCCATATTAATTTTCTCCCGCTTACATTTGGGCAATGTAATTTTGTGGTACAAACCTCCGGCCATCATGTGTTCAACTTTCACTTGTTGACACACCATACATTTAGCCACATAGCTAGCCACATCTTGTTTTATATTATTCCACCAATAGAACCCCCTAATATCATGATACATCTTTGCAGAACTGGGATGAATAGCATAACGAGATCCATAAGCCTCGGACAAAATCCTTTCCCTTAATCCATTAATATTGGGAACACATAGCCTACCTTGGTACCTTAAGATACCATCACCACCAATCACAAAGTCAGCAATCTTTTGTTGACCCACATTACCCTTAATCTTTATCAAATTGGGATCCAATATTTGTTTTTCCTTTATCTCAACAACAAGAGATGAATGTGACACCAGATGCACAAATACACCACCATCCTCAGAGTTCGTGAGACAAACTCCAAGATTAGCCAAACGGTGAATGTCCTTCACCAATTTGCGCTTATCCTCATCCACATGGGCTAAACTCCTTATGGACAATCTGCTAAGAGCATTGCCGACTACATTAGCTTTACCCGGATAGTAATGAAGACTTATATTATAGTCTTTTAACAACTCAAGCCACCTACTTTGCTTGAGATTCAACTCTTTTTGAGTAAATACATACTAAAGACTTTTATAACATGAACCCTTTAGAGATAATGTCGGCAAATCTTTAATGCAAGAACCACAACTAATAATTCCAAGTCATGAGTAGGGTAGTTCTTCTCATGAAATTTCAATTGCCTAGAAGCATATGCCACTACCCTACCATGTTGCATCAACACGCAACCAAGACCAACACGAGAAGCATCATAATACACTATGAAACAATCATTACTCTTGGGAAAGATCAAAATCAGAGTCGAGGTCAATTTATCTTTCAACTTCTCGAAACTACCCTCACACACCTCCAACTATAAGAACTTGACCTTCTTCTGGGTTAACTTAGTCAATGGGGCAGTTATAGTCAAAAAACTCTCCATAAACCTCCTATAGTAATCGGCTAAGTCCAAGAAGCTCTGAATATCGGTTAGAGTCGCAGGTCTAGGCCACTTCTTAACCGCCATAACATATTAAAGATATACCATAATCTCTTCACTAGACATAACATGACCAATTCACAGCCTTCAACTAAAACTCACACTTAGAGAACTTGTAATACAAACGATGGCCCTTCAAGGTTCGTAACATGGCACAAAAGTGATCGACATAATCCGCCTCACTCTTAGAATAGACTAAGATATCATCGATGAAAACAATGACAAATAAGTCCAACAACATACGGAAAACCCAATTCATTAAATCGATAAATGTCGTGGGGGCATTGGTCAACCCAAAGGACATAACTAGGAACTCATAGTGACCATACCAGTTCTAAAGGCGGTCTTAAGGATATCCACCTCCCTAATCTTAAGCTGGCGATAATCCGACTTAAGATCAGTCTTAGAGAAACATATTGCACCTTGAATTTGATCAAACAAATCATCAATCCTAGGAAGAGGATAGTTATTCTTTATGGCCACTTTGTTCAACTGACGATAATCCATGCACATACGAAGGAAACCATCCTTCTTAGGTATAAACAACACAGAAGCACCCCAAGGACACACTGGGATGGATAAAACCTTTATCTAAGAGGTCTTTCAATTTCTCCTTCAGCTCCTTCAACTCCATCGGAGCCATTCCATAAGGAGGGATAAAAATTGGATGAGTGTTCAGAACAAGATCAATCCTAAAATCAATTTCCCTATCAGGAGAAATATCGAGAAGATCATTAGGGAAAACCTTGGGAAACTCATTAACCATGGGAACAAATTCTAGAAAAGAACCTTTCGAGTTAAAATCTTTAACTCGGACCAAATGATACAAACACCTTTTCGAGATTAATTTTTGGGCCCTAAGATATAAAATTAACTTTCCCTTAGGCAATAAGGAATCCTATTCCCATATAATGACTGGCCCATTAGAGAATTTAAACATGACCCTACGGGTTCGACAATCTAAGGAAGCATAACACGAATACACTAATCCATCCCCAGAATAACATCAAAATCAACTATGTCCAACTCTATCAAGTTTACAAGAGTTTCTCTACCGCTAACAGATACCACATAGCCCCTACAGACCCTTTTAACAATCACAGTGTCTCCTATTAGGGAAAACATAAAAAGAGTTAAAAATAACCTTAGGACCAAATTCAGAATACATAATCACAAATGGGATCACATAGGTAAAGCATACTTATCATGAAAAGATAGTTTCAACATACCCACATCAGCATCAGAAGGTGCCTCTGGCTCCCGAGGGTTAGAAAAAGCATTGAGACGGTCCCGACCAATGTCGAAGTTAGAAGCAGCACCCCTTGGTGCAAGAGATAGAAAAGTGGAAACCGACACCCTATTTGCCCAAGCAACAATCATTATGGGACACTCTCATTACATGTGACCCAATTGACCACAATTGATACGGGTGTACAAAGTTGTCCAATACGTTCTCGACCATTCACACGAAGCCAAGCTCGGGAGTTACAAAAACTACAAGCCATGTCCATGCAAATGGTTGCGTGTGAATAAATACTTAGGAAGCATTCATACCTTAATTTTGTTTGTCTAACTTAGGATCTCTGTTTTCTCAATGACATTCTTATCGATCATGTCCTACAATCTTCTTTCTGCAACATAATTAACAAGCATCTATTAGTATCATGATTCTACTTTGTATGAAATTTGAGAAGGTCTCAAATTTTGTATACATACCAAACTTTAACATATCATAATACAGTTATATGATTACTTCTAAACATAAGGACAAAGTTGTATGCTTGAGCAAGAAGAATGTCACGCCTCAAATCCTTTTGGGGCAGATAGTCACTCGCAGTCGTAAAGGCCCGAGAGAACCAATTCAAAAACTTATACTTCCCATGTATGGAACTATAACAACTAAAGGTTCTGACAAACATGATATTACCTATCGATGAGAATAATTACATATGCAAACACAAACTGATATATACAATACTTAGCCATTGGGGCCACCACATCTAAAGACAAGACACTACCATAACTTTACATTAGTCTACAAAGCCTCTAAAAGATACATAGACTTAGTTAGGGTAGGGACAAAACCCCACCCTACTCTTGACTTACTGTACAATACCAAAATATATGGAACAGACTCGAAAATCCCCAAATCAACCTGGAGCTTACCAATAGTCCCTGAAAAGCCTACGCTCCTACTAGTGAGTTGTATAAGCTGAAGTGCCTGTGCCTGCAGCATGAAATGCAGGTCCTCCGTGAAGGACGTCAGTACGAAAATATGTACTGAATATGTAAGGCAGAAGGTAACAACACACTTTATACAAAAGCCCAATAGAAATCTGATACAAGTGTATAAGTAGTACTCGTAGACCACCTTTATAAATACTTGTGGGATAATGTAATTACATTCTTTTCTTCGTTTTACCTTCTTGCTTCATAATCTTTGTAAGACATATAATGCAAATGACCAGCTAATCAGTGGTAAATAAATAAATTAAGATCGACCCATCCTAGGCTTACACCCCTGAGCTGCCACCTACATATAAAGATTGGGATCGGCCCATGCTAGGCTTATGCCCCTGAGCTGCTACCCATAAATAAAGGTATCGAGATCGGCCCATGCTAGGCAAATGACCCTGAGCTGCCACTTGTCATTTTACAGATTTGCATTACTTAGTTTATTTAGCCTTTGAGATTGTTACTTTGGTGGTCATCACATTATAGTACCTTGAACCAGTAATACGCTAATAAGAGACATGTAAATAGACACTTAATGCAACAACAATGAGGTAGGGAGCTGTTGGCACACAAATAAAGTGTTTAGGATCTGAAATAACACATGGGTCTTATTTGAACAAATGGAGAACTCCTGAAATTTTCTAGTGAAGATAGACGCGCAGATTTAATAATAAGCACGTATTGAGGTGTTCTAATGCGTTAGAGAGTGGGAACAAGGTCATTGGATACATGGAGTGTAATGTGCTGCCATTGTGTATCACTTTGTTATAGGATAACCTCGGAAACTTGCTTGATGGAACAATTGTACGATTTTATGCCAAAGAGTGTGAAATAGAGTAGGCCTTACATACCTGGTTATTTGACTCCGAAACTAACCCGACTTAACTTTTCGCCTTTTAGATTACCTATCTACAATAGAATATATGGTAAACTAGTATTAGTAACCAATCAACACATTTGAGATACATAATTTCACCCAAAACAGTAACCGGGCAGCAACTATTAATCTATCAAATAAGGGTGCTATTTTAACCCTTTTTTCCTCCAATTACACCCACATACCATATAGGTTCTTATAAGTTTCACCAAAACCACCTCGACTTCATTACACATTCCAAACAATACGCAAAATAGATTGGGCAGCGAACATTAGTTCGGTGGTGTATCACCACATCTTTCTTCTATAATTCATTACAAACTCATCACACATTTATCCAACTTCAACCTGGCAGCCCATAACATATACATACAAAACAGTCCACAAAATAGTCTCAAATTCCTTTTATTGTAGCAATCAATTATTGAACTCATCATCTCTTGAGTTCTCAATAATAAGACATCCATAATCCCCTCTCAAATTCATATATAAGAAAAAAAAAATGTAGCAGTCACCTTACCTCAATTCAGCAACTTATTCTTTTAATTGAACTCTTCAAGAGCTTGGACTTTGTTTCACACTTAAACCAAAGAAGAAGAAAAAAAGTTCCTCAATAACAAGGAAACGTGAACAAACAGCTTGTTCTATAATCAACCATATACTTATAGTCAAACACTTATAAATTGTTTTCCTAATCTTCCATGAGAATTTAAACAAAACCTTAAGTGTTTTTCACTTACCTTGGGCTGCAAAGGTGAGGGTTTCTTCAAGAACCCTAGAAGGAAAAATAGGGTTGTTGTTCTTGTTATTTTAGAGAGAGTAGAGAGATTTGCTAAAATATACTCCTTTTATGTGACTTAAAAGTGAAGTAAAATGACCAGCAACTTGGCCTTTTAAAGGCCCTATCTTGTCCACCTCCTTAGTTGTATTTTGGACCATAAAATTGGTCAAGTTGTATTTTGGACCATAAAATTGGTCAAATTGGTCCAAATAGGTGATGCACCTACTTAAGGGTTCAAGCTGCATGAATTTTCAAAGTAGGTGAAGCACCTACTTACTTAAATTCTTATTTTGCGCTTAAATAACTTGGGCCTTTGGCAGATTGGTGTGTTGGGCCACTTATCCATTTTCTTTCTCTTTTGTTCAATTTGGCCCAAATGAGTATATTAGCATAGACCCAAATCTGATCCATAGCCATGCGTCCATTAATTTGGTACAAACAACTTAAGTAGGTGACTCACCTACTAGCTTAAATAAGTTAAGCAAGCACCTCAATATTTTGCTCCATTTTCAGCTCCTAATCCCTTTAATCTAACCTTCAACTTATACACACTTAGTCACTTTAAACTTTAGATTCAAATACTAGCTTACGATTCCAAGTTTAAATATTTATCTTAACGTTAACTTAGTCGCATCACATTAAACTGTATGGGCAGTATCTATAATTTCATCTATACCATTAATACTTGCATAACAATTCTCATACGTTATATATATCATAAAGCTATACCAAGTTCCATATAATTAGAACAAGTACAAGCAAAATACGGGATGTTACACAGAAGCTATAAAATAAAAGAAAAAATATATTGTCAATAGATCTGCTCATGTATTCTAGAAATACAATACATAAAATTTTGAAAAAAAAATAGTAAAATAAGGGACAATAGGTCTATCCTACTTTTAAAATAATGATGTCATCATCCATTATTTAATAAATTTTGAAATGTCGGAAGTTGAAAAAATGAGAAAGCATGCGGAGAATTGAACCTGCATAATTCAGAAATTATTGAACCTCCTTTACCGCGGAGGCACCTTTTTTATTTGTATTGAGGAAGTTCAATATTTAATATATAAAAAATAAAAAATTGACCTAATATATAAAGTGTGATTTTTGACGAAAGGTTCAGAAGAACCCTCAACTCCATCTAGATCCACCGATGTGGTTTAGTGATCATTGGTATTGCCTTATATAGTTAAACATAAAGATAACAATTTTATATACATGAGATTATTTCACCATCTGTTTGTAATCATATATATTCATAAAAGACCAGTAGTGATATCAAAAGCAATAACAAATACATATAAATTTTGAACGGACATACCAAATTATCCATTCTATGAAGCCATCTTGGAATAGATAAAATTGTTCTTTAGAAAACCTGCACCTTTGACAGGGATGGTGGGATCAAAATAAACCTATTTGACACCATATAATTAATGGAGAGGGATCTTTCTATGTGCCAGTAAGAAACTCACACACATATGTAATCTAATATCACATACATACGTCTTTGAACTATTTTTTTGTGAATAAACATACCTTGTGGCCTTGCATCTACATTTATAGAATTACTTTTCAAAGATAGAGGTGTTCTTGATGTTATGATAACTCCTGCAAACAATTCAACCAAAGAGAAAAGTGCAAGCATAATCTCCAAAAGCAAACTATAACACGACAAAACAAAAAAGGTTGAAATAATTACTAATGATGGAAATAGCAATATGGAAATAAGTACTGAGAGATGGAAAAGTTCTCCATGGAAGTAAATGGACACGATGAAACCCTGATAAACTTTATAAAGAAGCTTTGCTCAAATATCAAGTGAAATTAACATTCATAATTTTCCACCATGGCATTAGTATCAACGATAAAATTGTTTGAGAAAAGGAACTAGTTCACTCTAAAGACAATAAAATTTCTGTCAACGAGCCCTCCAAAAACAGACAAGTCTCCAGCCTTCAAACATTGCAAAAGATAGTATAAAATATTTGGATACAGTAGTTAGCATTTCTGTTTGATAAGTGTAATTGAACTTACTACTGATTGAAGTCAATTCATTTTTATAAATGATCAAAGCTGATTATGAGTTGTGCAAAAATCATATTATGTATTTTATCAAGACACTTATAACTCCTTTTGTCTTGTGCCTAATTTGGTAGACACTAAGAACTAAACTAATACACTAAAGATATGATCACCAAGCACCACATGTTGATAAAAGAAAAAATATCAAAGTTACTTAAAAGGGAAGAGATTAAAAAGATATACTATAGTAGCTAACAAGTTAAGGATTCACATCTTGGTTTCTCACGAATCACAAAGAATGCATTAAGGTGGTAACTCTATTAAAGTAACATTTCCCCTTTCTGTTGAACAAGCACTTCTCATGTACAAAAATTTATAGACTCAAACAATTATTCTAACGAATTATCAAAACTGAAAACTAAAATAATGTAGACAGTAACTACTCACTACTCAATAGCTCGAGGACAAGAAATTCCTGCCTTCATAAAAAGGCAATATCCTTTCAATAGTTTCAGAAACTTTACATGTATAAATTCAAAAGAAAACATACTTCCAACACATTCATAAGTTATAATATATTGTTGGTGTAATTTACCATATCAATTAAACTACAGTTGAAAAACTATAATACACAAAAATGAATGCACCTCCATATAGCAATGTATCAACAAAGAAAAATGTGAGCTTATATGGGATTTATACATACTAGCACATAATTTAATGGTATGAATTTTGAAAGGCAAAACACCAAAACACAACTCAAAAAAGCAACAATGGCAGCCTAAATCCATAAAAGAAATGATAATTTTTTTCTAGGAAAAGTTAAATTGAACCCTGGGAAGTTGAGATCTGAAATTGAAATTAGGGAAATTGCAAAATCGTTAAAGGTGAAAGCAATAATATAAATCCTAAAAACTCCCATTGAAGATTGAATGTAAAATTAACTTGAAAACCCTACTTTTGCTACAGTTCCTCTCACATTGCCTACGATATCTGAAAAAATCTATCTCAATCACAATATTGTAAAGGAGTAAAAGACAAAACATAGATCCAAATATTACTTAGAATGATTCCACCATTTTTTGCTACTACTCGAAGGAGGGGACGTCGAAATAGTCATTTTTGGGAGAAGAAGCACTCGAACTGATATTTTTTTCTTGGTGTTATCGATAGAGAGGACTAAAAAACAAAAAAACATTAATAATGTAAACAAATGGGGGGAAATGGAAAAAAAAAAAAAAGGGCGGCAGTGAAAATTATAATTCCCGTTTGATTTTTCCATGGTATTTTAGCGTTTGTTTTTAATACGTTGATAAATTTACATTTTATATTTAAATTTGCCACGATTTTTGCAACTGTGGCAAAATAACTGTGGGTAATAGCCATTTTTTTGTAGTGATTCTGTCCAACATACGACTCTCCTTACCCAAATTGCACCATCATCATACGATAAGTACCCACCTAGTTGTACCCTAAGCAGAATGCCAAGGCTAGACAATGAACAACATATGGTTTGGAACCTACCTCTCGTATTATATACACACGACTCTTATGATGTCCACTCATACCTTGGAAAGAAAATAACCAAAACCATACTGAGTAACATACGACCAAGACCCCTAAATTGTACCCACATTATACGATAAATAACCCTGAGTCGTATGATGATCATAAGGCTCAAACTTAGAAAATTTCTAAGGACCAGAACCTAGGGTATTTCACATGTGTTGGATCCTATCTTGATACAAATCAAAGATGATGTGGGAAGGCAGAAAATGATGGCTTTCGAGATTGAGGGTGATGGTATCTTGAGGTACCAAGGGAGGTTGTGTGTTACTGATATTGATGTGTTACGAGGTAGGATTTTGGATGAGGCCTATGAGTTGTGGTATGTGGCTCATCCTGGTTCAACAAAGATGTACAATGACTTAAAAGACATTTATTAGTGGAATAACATGAAGAGGAAATTTTGTGGCTAAGTGTTTAGTTTGTCAACAAGTGAAGGTAGACACTTAAGGCCTGGTGGGTTATCTCAAGAGATTGAATTGCCCATGTGGAAATAGGAAGTGATTAATATAGATTTTGTTATTGGACTTCTGCGATCTTTCCATCAGTTTGATTCTATTTGGGTTATCGTGGATAGGTTGACTAAGTCTGCTCACTTCGTCCCACTGAAAACTAACTATTCAACTGATAATTATGCTAAGTTCTTTATTGAGGAGATCATGAAGTTGCATGGTGCTCCAGTTTCCATCATATCTGATCGAGGTACTCAGTTTTGATCTCACTTTTGGCATTTCTTTTAGAGAAATTTAGGGACTAAGGTGAAACTTAGCACACCCTTTCACCCAAAAATGGATCGACGAGCAGAAAGAATGATACAGACTTTGGAGAATACGCTAAGGTCTTGTGTAATCGATTTTAGTGGTAGTTAGGTTGACCATTTTTCTCTCGTTGAGTTTGCTTATAATAATAGTTATCACTGAGTATCAAGATGGCTCTGTTCGAAGTTTTATATGGTAGGAGATATACGTCTCCGATTGGGTGGTTTAAGGTTGGTGAGAATAGGTTGTATAGTCCCGACTTGGTTCACCAAGCTATGGAGAAGGTGAAGGTGATTCGAGATAGGCTTAAGGCTACCCAAAGTTAGTAAAAGTCTTATGTGAATGTGAGGAGAAAGGACTTGGAGTTTGAAGAAGAATATTTGGTATTCTTGAAGGTATCTCCCATGAAGAGGGTGATATAATTTGGAAAGAAGGGGAAGTTTTGTCCTCATTATGTTGGTCCATATTATATTTTAAGGTGAGTGGGAAATGTGGCTTATAAATTAGAATTGCCTTCGAGTTTGGGTTCTATTCATCTGATCTTCTATGCATCGATGTTGAGAAAGTATGTGGGTGATCCTTCCTTGGTTATTTCTTTGGATAGTGCGATCATTTCAGACTCTTTGTCATAAGAGGAAGTCCCAATCGAGATCTTAGATTGGCTAGTTCGTCAATTGCAGACTAAGGACGTGGCTTCGGTAAAGGTTCTATAGAGGAACCAAAAATGTGAAGAAGCTACCTGGGAAGCCAAAGATGACATGAAGTCCAAGTACCCATTTTTGTATTTTGTTTCGAATAATCATGCGAGAGGTATGTGTATTCCCTAGCATCTTTATTTTCTAACTTTGTTAAAGAAAATTATGAAGTCCTTGATATCTTTATTTTCTGTCTTTGTTAAAGGTGAGAGTGGGTGTGTTTCCATGTTAACTCGTGCTAAGGGATACCTTATCTCATCATTCAAGGATGAATAATCCCAAGTGGGGGAGATTATAACACCCCATATTTCTGATCCTTGAAAAATTTCTAAATTACAACTCTCCTTATGAGTCTTAGGGAGTCTTGATACTCTCTTTATGAGTCGAAGGGAGTCTTGATGGGTCTTAAGGACCCAATTGTAGCCTAGCCAGTAGGTAGGCCTGGATTTTCTTCTATGACTATGACTAGGGCCTCACGATTCGTTAGGTTCCACAATGAGTCATTAAGTGGTAGTCGTAAGGTGATCAGTGTATGCCTCAAAAGTTTGTCTTGATGATGGGTGGTCCAGGTGAGTTGTAGGGACTGGTTATGAGTCGTAAGGTACGAATCATAACCAGACCAGTGGGGTTGCCCCGGTTTACTGTCTTGACTACAACTCAAGAAGGTGAGTCATAAGGAGCCGTAATGAGTCGTTAGAAATTCCCAAGCGACTGGGTGGTAATTTTCCAATCTTTTCATTAAGGGAATTCTGGTCAATTTTATTTTTCCATTACTTAGACCCCACGTCCATAAAGCACTTTAATGGATTATTTCTCATTCATAACGCAATAAAAATTGCTCTCTTCTCTCTAAACTCTCCAAGGTCAAGATACTTAGGATTTCCAAGAAGTAGTTCATCTAAGGGCTCAAGGGTTGATTTCTCTCTATAAACTTGGATATTTCAGGGATGTTACTCTTCCCCAAATATTACTTTATGAGAATCATGTATTTAAATGGTTTAATTGGATGGCTTTGAACGTGGGTTTTGATGTGGTTGAGGGTTTTGATATAGTTGATTCTTGAATTGTTTCCCCTGATTTATTATGCATTGTTTATGCTTTATTGGTGGTTTTGATCTTATGGGTGCATGGGAATGGTGAATAAATAAAGGGGTCATGGTTTCCCCCAAAATTGATGTTTTGAAATTGGAATTGATTTTGAATAATTGTGTCCTCTCAACCCACTTCTGCAATTAGCTTTGAATTGTGAAATTATCACTTGGTTTGACTTACTCGCCTACATTATTGCATTTCATTAATGATTAAAGAATGAATATGGATTTTGAAAGCCTTGTTGGATATAATTTGATTTAATGAACAAAGGAGGTCGAGGCATTCCCCCAAGTTAATGTGATTGTTATGGAATAAAGATAAGCTTGCAACTGTAAGGGTATGATGATACCCATGATATCCTTTAAATGTTGGTTCATTGGTTAATAAATGGGTTATGTGAAACTTGTTTTAAATTGGGCTTAATAGGGGTTATGTAGCGAAGCCGTAAAAGTATCGATCTTGGATGACGTGTACTGAAAACTCATGTTTTCCGATATGAGGTTTGGTCTTGCTGAGCTGTGTGCATAGTTCACACTATTGACATATTTGTATCTTGGACTTACGTGGGGTCGGGGCATCCCCTGATCTTCCTTGATACCTCTGGTTCATTGGCTAACACACATTGGGACCCTTTCAGTAGAGGAAGCTGAACCTATATAGCCCGTGGGTGCCTGTTTATGATGGTTGAGCAACATAGTCCAGGATAATTTTTTTACCCCATGTTAAGTCTTTTTCTCTTTCCCAACATAACATGTTTAAATAAATATATATATATGATTATGCGCATTGGCTTTAATGATTTTGAAGTGTGGTTCATGGCATTATTTTATCCCCTACCCCTGAGTTACATGCCCGTACTCAATCCACTAATCATCTCTAGACGTTGTATCTCTATGCAATGCAGGCACCGGAGATGCTTCTACTTTTCCAGCGTTGTATTAGATGGATTGGCTTGGTTCATCGATCGTTGTGGTGAAGTGGTGATATTACATTCTCCAAAAGGCTTGGTTATTTCATCAGTTTCCTTTCATAGACTAGAATTGAAGAGTCCATATTAGCATTGTCATTGTCAAATTTGGGGGCATGTCTCGAAACTTTATTGATTTTGATTTAGTTATAAGGCTTTGTGGATTACTGTGGACTTGGGTAATGATGATTGATTATTTTTGGTCGGTTACCAGTTATCGGTTATAGTCATGTCTTAAATTCTTATAGCTTATCTTATGCTATCTTGTTATATATATGGAATTCATCTAACGTTGGAGGATATAGTTTTGTTGGTAAGGTGCAGGGGGTGGTCTCCAGCCCTTGTTAGACTTGAGATAACTGTCAAGGTTATGCCCTGATTCAGATCATGACAGATTGATCCTCATGTCTCATATGGATTGTAAAAATTATGTTGCATGGATGCGGTAAAACATCCAATGCTAATAATTTGCATTTTACTATAGATGTTGATAGAATTATCTTTTCTTTTTCAGGTGACTCGTGTAAATTTCAAGATGACAAAAGAAAAGATGATATACAAGAAGAAAGAGGAAGTGCCAGAAGGACTTTACATATAGTAATTACATATCACTTTTTGCTCATATTTGTTCAGGATTTAGTTTAGTTTGTTTCACTAAGAAAGACATTAGTACTCATTTGTAGGGTGATTTTTCAGTCATTCATGTACTGGAACTGGAAACACTTGATGAACCCATTTGACTTTATCTTAACTACAACATTTTATTCATTCATCAACAGCTTTATCTCAAAGCCTTCTTCATCAATTTTGTTGCAAGTTATTTGAGTCAATCTGATTATACTTCAATTTTTAACTTTCTATGGGTTATAGGTTTTCTTTATCTTGAAATACATCTTGAACCAATTTTTTTAATACAATTGAGTGCAAAAAAATAGATGAAGAAAAGGTAATATTACAGTTTAGTTGACTCAATTTTTTTAAAGAAATTTTAATAAAAGAACAAACCAACTTTATAAAACTGTAGACTAATTTTAATTTGTTTTTTCATTCACATAGAAATTTAATGGAAATTGTTTGGTTAGTGTGGGATTATTTTCTCAATAAGTTGTGAATTTTTTAATATTATTTATTTTAATATGTAGCTCACTTGACCAAACCATGTTAAATATTATGATTATTTTTCTAAGACACTATTTTTATTATTTCTCTGGATCCATGTTACGAACTAATTAATTTTGAAATTATGGGTGAATTGTTGAGAAAGAGCATGACCATATTTAGCACGGTAGAAAAGACACCCCAACTATTTGATCAAGAAGAAGGATTGAAGTGGCATGAAATCTGGAGGTTAAATTTCTCATTTTAAGATGAAACAGAGTCAAATTGCACAACTTTATATGAGTTATCAAGCACTAATCATCGGATTACTGAAGACACCAATCGTGATTTAAGAGATTGCCAATGTATTTATTGGGTACGATATAGTTTTGATGATTGACAAACTGATGAAGTGATATAAAACATGTCAGTCAAGTTGGTTCACAGACACACTGTCTCATGTAGCTGAAACCTGTAGTAAAAACATTGATGATTAATGACAAGCGTGCAAAAATCAAGGAAGGACCAGATGGGTGGTTAATTCAGATAAACTCAAGGAAATAAACATGTGCTGATTTAAAGAGTTGGAGTTTGACTACAACACTAAGGAGACAAGAGTTGAAACTGGAGAAGGAGTATCACTTGAAGTAGAATTCTATGCAATGAGAGTTATGATTAAAGGAGGAGTTTGAAATAAAGAATGACTCTTTGAAGAGTTGTGCTTAAATAGAAGATGTATTATTCAAAATAACTTGCACACTTACAGAGAGAGAAAGGCTAAACACGAGCAAATTGAGAAAGTTCATAATTGAGAGAATTCTGACTGAAGATTCAAGTGCTGCCAGTACAAAGGAACAGATTGACGAACCTGTTTTACAGGATTAAACTTTACAGTTCATAAGTCAGTTTAAATGTATTGTTCTTATTGAGTTGTAATTTATTGCTTTCCTAGATTGATTGTTTAGGAATAATACTGAGCTGAGTTAACTTCAAGTTTGGGATAACTCAAAGTGGGTTCAACCGTCAAGGGTGATTGTTGAGTTATAGGAATTAGAATTTATGATTCCTAGTTGTTGAGTTATAGGAATTAGAGTTTATGATTCCTAGTTATTGAGGTATAGGAATTAGAATTTATAATTCCTAGTTGTTGGTTACAAAAGTTTTATAATCAGTCATTGTTGAGGCTCAGAATTTTTAGTGAAGTTGGGGTTAAATCCTGTAGAGGTACAGGTCGTTGTTTTTTACACCTTTTTGAGTCGGGTGTTTTCCACGTAAAAATTATTGTGTTCTTTACTTCTTATTTTACTATTTCCTTAGAACACGTCAGGCAACCCGTTTTATCCATAGGCAACTTTACGTTAAAGTCACTGATCAGTAGGGCACGTACTCTAACAAGTGGTATCAGAGAAAGGTTGTCTTAAAAAAGGTTAACACCTAAGACAAAGATCACTATGATGAATTAATTCTGCACCTCCTACTAGTCACAGTGAAGGTCAATCCACTATTAGACCTCCACTCTTTGATGGGTCTCACTTCATTTGGTGGAAAGCTAGGATGGAAACGTTTCTTCAAAGTGTAGATTATGAATTATGGGACAGAATTATTGATGGACTAATAATTCCCATGAAGACAGTGAATGGAGAACAAGTGAAAAAAGTAAGGAGTGAATTCACCCCGGAAGATCCTGTTGCACTACAAAAGAATGCAAAAGCCAAAAACATTCTTGTTTGTGGTCTTGGTCCAGTCGAGTACAATAGAGTGTCTAATTGCAACACTGTTAAACAAATCTGGGATGCATTGGTGAATGCACATGAAGGCACTAGCCAAGTGAGAAAATTCAAAATTGCATTACTTTTCACTGAATATGAGGCTTTCAAAATGGAGAAAAATGAGTCACTACAATAAATGATAACTAGGTTAACTTTGTTGGTAAATGAGTTATTATCTCTAGGAAAGGTTTTATCTACTGAGGAACAGGTAGAGAAGGTCTTGAGAGTCCTACCAAAGTCTAAGTGAAATATCAAAGTTACAGCCATAAGAGAAGCTAAGAATCTTACTAGAATGTCCCTTGATGAGTTAGTTGGTAATTTAAAGACCTATGAGATGGACATGGAAGATCTAAATAGGGCATCTGAAAGTGATGAATCATATGATGAAAAAGATGATGAAACTTCTCTCATGGCCATTGGAGATTCAGACATGGAAGAAGATGATGGAAACTCTAAGGTAAGTATTCTTGAACTCAAAGAGAAGTTGCATTTATTTTCTAAAAAAAAATTGTTTCCTTAATGAGTGCTCTAATTGATGATTTCCAAGAATTAACTTCTGATAGGGACGAGTTATTCAACAATCTTGCAAGTCTTAAGTTTGATTTTATTGATCTAAAAATTTGTAAGAACACTGTTGAAAAGTAAAACTGCACTCTTAAGAGTAAATAAAAAATTATTAAGAAATAATCATCCACGTTGACATTTTTATATCTATTTAAATCATATAAACTGATATATATATATATATATATATATATATCAAATACTTGGACATGCAGTTGTTTATCAAGAATAAATGATAATTTATTATTGTAAACTTCAAGTTTATACTAAAATTTGAGAAAACTTACATCAAATCACAAGTAAATTCATCTTTTTAATAATAAATACTATAACAATTGTCTATAAAGAATTTATCATTGAAAACTTTAGAAATAAACTAAATTTCAGAAAACTTACCTCAAATCATAAGCAAATTTATCTCTTTAATCATAAATATTACCATGACAATCGTGACAAATAAGAATCTAAAATTAAAAGACTATTTATATAGAAATAGAGAATTTATAAAGAAAAAAGGATATTAATTAATATTTTAAAAGTATTTTATATAATTATATATTTTAATAATTATTTTTCATAAAAAATAATTTTCCTACCTTAGAAAACTAAATTTTCCCATGTATTATTTAAGAAAATTCAATTGTTTGCCAACATTAGAAAACCAATATTTTTACTATCTAATAAGAGGCAAAAGGCAAGAGAAGCAAGCAGCTCTCCATCAACATGCCTACTTCTTCTATCTGCTTCATTAGTTACTTGCTCCGTGATTTTACTATATCATCTCTAATTAATCATTATAAGTCATTTATGTTTTAAAAAATTAATAATATTTAATAAAAAAAGTAAAGTAGACATTCATGACATGTCTGTTTCGGCTACTTCAATCGTAACTTTATTAAATATCACCCCTAATTAATTATTATAAGTCATCTAAGTATTAAAAAATAAATATTTAATAAAAATAAATTTAAATAGATATAAAATGATAAGTTAACTCTTGATATTTTAAATTAACTTGAAGTCTTATATAAGATCCACTTAAAAAAATTCACAAGTATTTTTTATTGTTATTTTATTATATCACTTCTAATTAGTTGTTGTGAGTCATTAAGACATGTCTATTTTGCTGCTTCAATTGTGACTTTACTATAGCAACTCATAATTAATTATTACGGTCGTCTAAGTATTATGCCACTTAAATTGAAATTAAAGAAAAAGTATTATAAATCATAATAATTTAAACTTAAATTATTTAAAAAAATATAATCGACTATCAATGACACAAAAGTTCGAACAAGGAAAGTAATATATATTATTTGAAAATTACATAAAAGTATTATAAATTACAATACTTAATAGGTTAAAATATCTAAAAAAAATAATTTGTTATATATTTCAAAAAAATACGTAAAAAATACTATAAATCACAATAATTAACAATTTCAAAAAATTAAAAGATATAAAATATTTGGTTGACTCTCGAAATTATATCAGTGTCACTTAAATTAGAATAGAAGAAATGTATTATAAATCAAAATATTTAAAAACTTAAATTATTTTCAAAATATAATTGACTATCAACGTACAAAAGTTTGAACAGGAAGAGTAATGTATATTATTTGAAAACTACATAAAAAATATTATAAACAGTTTAAAATAACTAAAAATATATTAAAAGTATGATTGATTATTTAATCTATTTGTATCGCATAAATTGAGACAAAAAATAACATATATTGAGACTGTATTATTTGAAAAACAGTAATATTGGCCCATTAAATTTAATTTTTCACACTCTTTACTAATTTATACATTTGTAGATTTTAATTTTGGTCATGAATTAAATTTTTGAAATAAAATTATATATTTCTATAATAAATCAAAATAATTGATAACTTAAAATATTTAAAGAATATATGAAAAAAATTCTTTGAAAAATAAATTTATTTAAATTTTAAAATTCCAAATGTTTTATCCCTTTTCGGGTTTCGTTTGAGAGAAAATGGTTTTGACTTTTCCAAACTATTTCAAAAATTCAAGAAAGTTTTGAAATAATTTTGAAATAAGATTACAGAGTCGCCACTTGATTTTTATAGAAAAATATCAAGAAAAAACTTAAGGAAATTTCAAAGATTCAAAAACAGAAATAAATCTTTGAAATTAGAGAAACTGAGTAAGGGTTCAATTAACACCCTAATAAGATTTTTAAGGCACTTAGGAACGTCCATTTTAAAACGGTTCACCAAAAGATCATTTTAAGGACTAACTAAAATAAGGGTGACTAACTTTACCAACAGGTTGATTTTTAAAATGTTAAAATTATTTATTTTCATGTTTAAAATTGACATTTGTTTATTCAAACGAGAAATAGTCTACTTGAGTTAGAAAAAGTTACATCATGTTTCACTTAATCCAATATTAAAGAATTATCAAATATTTTGCCTAATTTATGATTAATTTTTTTAGAAATATTACAAAAAGTATTCTATCTGAGAAATATTTTACTTAATTCATAATTATTTTAAGAAAAATTTAAAAATATTTTAATTAAACAGGAACTCACTTAAATTATTTTGCGCACTTGGACTCAAGAAGGAAATATGTTTGCGTTTTTATGCTAACAAAGAAATTACATAATAATAACAATAATAATAATAATAATAATAATTATTATTATTATTATTATTATTATTATTATCATCATTATTATTATTATTATTATTATCATTATTATTATTATTATTATTATTATTATCATTATTATTATTATTATTATTATTATTATTATATAAAAAAAGATCGATTTTTCTATAAATAACACATTTGAAGAATGTTAAGGGAATATCGTGTTAAAAGTATTTTATCAATTATGAAAAGTAAAAAAAATCACAAGAAAATTGATTTCTTTAATTTGGAGAAAATTGCTTTAACCAAGTAGGCTATTAGTCACATGAACAAGACAAATGCCATATACAAAAATAAAATGCTTGACAATATTTTTTTCTTCTTTTCTTTTAAGATTAGTTTTAGGAAGAAGAATTGAAAGAACTGCTTTAATTCATTTAGACGAGATAAGTTAGGTGAGAAAATTACGAATTGACCAAAAGCCATGATAAAATAAAATGGTGACGCTTTAGGGAGTTTATCTAGATTCATTAGTTAGTGTTCAAATAAATACAAATAAGTAAGAATAGAAAATAAAGAAAGAGTAAAAATTGGGCCCTTTTAGACCATTACTGGGCTGCCCAGCTCTTGGGCCTAAACTGAATTGATTTCCAATCCATTTTTCTCATGTATATCAGCTGTATACAGCAGCTATTTTTTCCCTGCGTTTTTGTATATCCGACTGTATATCAGCCGTATATGCATATATTTTAGTCACCTCCCGTTTTTGACTGTATATCCCATGTACAGCTTTATACCAGCCCAATTTCTTCATGCATTTGTCCATTTTTGACTTGGTACGGGTCTTGACTCGATGCAAATTGGGTTTAACCCAACGGAATGCAAGAGAGGGGAGTCCGAGGGACTCATGGAGGAGGTCATGCACAGAAAACGAGAGAAAATATTAGAGTATGAAAGAGTCACCCGACTAAAAATGTAAATAAATCATTCAAGCAAATTATACACTTCATGACCAACAAAACGACTACAATAATAAGAATTGAATTTAAAACCCATCAACATCTCGGTTTCCGCAAATAACAACATTCTAAAAACTCCTTGGTCATTTATCTTGGTTAGCATTTTCGAATCACCCGATATTAACAAAGAACACGCAAAAGAGAGCATCTTTTGTGATCTTACTATCCAAAAAGTATACCACGGTTCAATTATTTTTTCCGTCGAAAAATGTATAACCAAGAAGTGGATGTTTTATCACCTTATACCATAAAAAGGAAAGGTAGCATTATATATTACAATTCTTGAAAAAATCAGTTAATGGAACACTACGTTTATAAAGTCAATGATAGTAAAATAAATGGGTTAAATAACCATCTCTTCTTTAATTAAGATCTGATTTACGTTATGTGACCGGTAGGAGCATTTCATAATTGTTAGCATCCTATACAAATTTAGTCTAAATTGTACACAAGTAGCAAAAACTTTACACGATTAGACTACTTGTAAAATTATTATACGAAAATATGTATATCCAGTGTTAAATGATAACCTTGACAAAAATAGTAGTATTAATTACTATTATTAATATCATCACTTATCAAATATGCATATATTAACAAAATGGCAAGTATAAACTATTATTTCAACGAAAAATCCTTTTGGCCACAATTTGGCCACAATAGAAAAAAATTAGGTTCACACTATAAACTAGTTAACCTTTTGATATTTTTACCTGTGTGGGAATTTATTTGAGAAAAGACTCACAAGGCTATGTAAGTGTTTTCATAATTGTGGCCAAATTTGAGCAAAAAAATTGTGGTCATTTAGCACTTCCCTTCTTTCAATTAGCTTCACTACTTTTTATAATACTAGTTTAAATACTAGACATGTCATGTGAGAATGCGGATCATCCTACTCTTAAAAGAAAACAAGTTCACGAGAAGCTTAGATGTTCTTGAAAATTACGAGTTAGTAAAATCTATTCTTCTTTAGGAACTATTGTAGATTGAACGTTCAAAAAAAAGGCCAACATCTAAGGCACAATCACCTAGTATTCTGTCACTAATGAACAAGCATTCCCAATGGCTAATATTGCCAGTAGGGGTGGGCATATTTTGATTTAAATCAAAAAACCCAAAAAAATAAATCGAAATTAAATTTTGTTTTCAGTTTTTCGATTTTTCGGATCGGATTCGGTTTGTAATTTTAAAATTTTAATTTTTCGGTTCGATTTTAGTTTTTTTTTTTTAAATCGATTAAACCCAAAAACCAAAAATTTATAAATAAATAAATAAATAATATATATATATTTTTATTATATATATATATATTATCTCTCTCTATATATAATATTATATTATATATATATATATATAATATTTAGTAATTCACATTCACAATTAACATTTAACCGCAAATTCGCATACGCCGCAGGCTGTTTATGGATTGTTTTAGTGACTCAAATATTTTATGGACTATTTTGGTGACTTTGGACTGTTTTATAAACTATTTATGTAGAAAGTCTGTTGTTTCATGGACTATTTTTATGAATTTTGTGTTGTTTTGTAGACTATTCATGCAAGGTTATATTATATGTAATGATTAATGACGTTATGTAATATGTTAAGCTTATGAATCTATTCCGTTTCATCCATATTAAGTTATTTATAGTTATTTATATTTGGGAATGAAAAACAGGTTTGAAAAAAATAATATGCTCAGTTATGAAAAAGAGAGGCTTAACTAGTTTAATATTTCAAATCGAAATAAAAATCTGAAATAATCGAACCGAATTTGTAAAAACTGAACCAACCCGAATTCATTTCGGTTTGGTTACGGATGTCATTTTTATCAATCCAAAAACCGATAAATCGAACCGATATTAAACAATTAGACCGAACCAATCGAACGCCCACCCCTAATTGCCAGCACATCTTTAACAATGTTATTCTAGCAACTCAATCCCGAATTGTCACCACATTGCGATACGTAAGCCAAACATAGAGTGAAATCTTTTTTTTCATTTCTTACAAACAGGAAAAAAATATAATAATAATAATATTTTACAAGCTAAAACAACGAGCAGCCGGTAATAAAGTTTGAAGATTTTCTACGAATATATTCTGACAAGACCAAATTTGGACTCTTAACACAAAAAATACATCATGCTCAAACAACAGCCCCAAAACTCATCACACATCAAGATTCATGTTGGAACATCAAATCGTGAATAAAAAAATATAAAATATGAGGTGTCACACCTGTTTTCGGGCAGCAAACAGGACAAACGGACTTATAATGAAGTGACTTCTACACACTTGACTCGATTCTGATCGACTGAGTTCAATCGAGTTCATTGGGAATCGACTTTTGAATTGCTATTTGAGAATTTTGATTTTGTAATATTAGGAGCATGCACCCCCAGAATCTTTAAATTTTTCTCCAAAAATTCTCAAAGAATCTCCCCCTTTAATAGAAGTATGAGCTCTTATTTATATTGGCAAAATCCCACTAAAAATTTGAAAAAAGAGTCTCCCTTTTGTGACAGAGAGTGGTTGGGGAATTAAAAAGGAGTAAAACATATCCCAAAAATTCGGGTTGACTGTGATACTTCTGATTTGGATTGGATTTTGGAATTGAAGACACTCAATCTTGAGCAAAAAGTCAACAATGATGGCTCTATATCTGAAAAATTCAGAGATAAGATGGAGAGAGAGGGATTTTCATATTTTAAGTATCGTTGTTTGGATGAATTCATCCGGTCGGGTCGCCATCGGGTACAGGTTGGAATCGGGTTGAATGAAGTTGTTGTTCGCTAAAATTCTTTCTGTCGTTGTTGATCAGAGTTGTTGTTGCTGATATTATTTATTGTCATTGTTGGTCGGAGTTGCTCTTCTTGATATTGTTTATTGTCGTTGTTTTGGGTGTTGTCGATTATGAAGAGTTGTTGTTATTGGATATTAGCAAAGGAGAAAGGAGGATAAAGGATGGGAAACGGACCGGATCATCATTTGTTGTTGTTGGGTTGCTAGTTGTTGTTAAGTATTAAAGGGTAAAAAAGGGAAAGAGAATTAAGAATGGGTTGGGTTATGGCTATTGATTGATTTTAAAATGAAATGGCTAAGGCAAGTTATTTGGTTAAAAGGGAAAATGGGCTAGTTGGCTTGGACTATTTATTGAATAGCCAAAAATGAATATTAGTGAATTGTATTAAATTTAACCTAATTAAAATTTAATTGACCAATTGCATTTTAATTATGGCCGAATGATTTCAATTAATGTTCAATTTAATAAATTGACCAAATTAAAACAATATTAGAAATAAATTAACACCCAATTCAATTCCAAGCTTCCTGATTCAATAAAATCAAACAAATATTTTTCCAAATAAACTATTTTTGAGACTAAATTACATTTAAATCAAAATTTTAACTATTTGAATTAATTTTCAAGATAATCCTTAATTAAAATTCAATTATTATTTTTATAAAATAATTATTTAAGTAACAAAATTACATAATCTCGTATGTTTAGATACGAAAACATATAATGGTTACTTAAGATGACAAAATTACCTAGATAAATACTTTAAAAATCTTTTATTCAAATAAAATAAATATTATAATTTTATTTAAAAGCAAAGACACTCAGGATTAAACTTAGTCGTGGAGGGCAAAAATTAGGTGTCAATAACTACCCCCTCTCTTTCGGTAAGGTAGATGCAAGTAACCCTAGGCAAAGGGAGTTTGACGTTCATAATTTTTGTCCGGCCACAAATTCATTTTTGAAAGGGGTTGGCTCTCGCATGAGTATCATGGAGTTATGGCTGGACCTCGGTATTGGGTTTTCTACATATCTCAAGTTACATGAGAACTCAGGCCCCTTGTAGTTCATAACACTTGATTTTAAGCACGATTTTCAAAGAACTCGTGAGCTATTCCAATTTTTAAATTTCGATGAGTTTGAAAAGCTGAAGGATAAACGGATTGGGGAGAGGCTGGAATGCAGCCGAGTTTTTCACATAGAGCTCACCTACATATCCCTGAGACTCAGGGAATCAAACTGCTTGTAGTTCGACTCGATCAGTGAAAAAGGTAGTCCTTTATGGTAAGACGACCTTTTGGCTCAGGATGAGTGACAAACTGATTGAGTTGCGGAAAAGAGGCTTATAACCTCTTAACCATGAATGTGGATCTCCTTCATATCCATGGGCAAGAACTTACCTGGACATAATTTCCAAAATTCTAAGTGTGTTGTCACTCGGATATGAAGGAAAGAGAAGGTTACTTTCGGTAGGAGTTTAGAAATATCCCGAAGGTGAAGCTGAAATTGAAATATCCCAAAGCACCCACATGTCTTCTGACAGGAATGTGGTTTGATGGTGGTGGAAGTCGTCTTTTATCTCACGTCCAAAGAGATTGATATTCTTCTTTGGACTATGTCCTAGTTTGCTGCTAAGAAAAAGTTCCACGTTGTGATGCGTTCTTTTTGGAGTCGTCTGCACCTGTGGTTTTGATTTGAGATTTTCATCCTTTCGGATGCTCTCGACAACATCTCAAACAAAACTATCAGTGATAAACATAATTCACTAAGGTGTTCATAGTCTTTTATCATATCTCCGCGTGAGTTGTTATGTGCAAAAGACGTCATCCTCCCATGTACCTGTTTGGAGGGCAACAATTCTCGCAATACCCGACAGAACAAACTTTTGTTGTTATATAAAATGGTTATTTTAACGATTGGAAATGCTCTTCAATGTGGGGTGGCCCTCTTGGGCACCGACAACATGTATAGAGCAGTCCCTGCAACCGTATAGCCATATGCTAATGTGGTAACCCTCTTGACCACCTATAATATTTGTCTTATTTGACCTCGGGAAGTCTTACGCATCTCTCATATCATTACGACTTATAGATTTTCCTTGAATTATGATCTTTGGATAATCTTGTGCATTATTTGATGTTGGATATAAGGCGACTTACAGATATTCTTTATGTTGCTAGCTTTTGAGTAATCTTGCACAGATATCTCTCCAATCGCTAGCTCTGAGGTATTCCTGCATATTATCCGACCTTGGATACAATATGACTTATATATATCTTTTAAATTGGTAGTTTTTGAGTAATCTGAGCATAATCGATCTTGGATATGACGCGGCTTATAGAGAACCCTTGGAACTATCAATTTTGATAATCCTGCATATTTTCCGATAAGGATTTAGCTGTGACTTATGGATAACCTTCAAATTATCGATCTTTGGGTAACCTTGCACACTCTCCGGTTAGGATATTGTCCCGGTTGATGACCCATATTCTATTAACTTATAGGTAATATCGCACACTATTTTATTTCCAATAATGTGACTTATAGATGATCCTTGGATTGTCAATTCTCAAAAAATCTAGTACGTCATACATTTTCAGATAGCGATGCATAGACATCCTTCGGACCATATGTTTCTTGAGATCTAATAATGAATGCGATTAAATCTTTGGTGATTAATACACTTAAAGCTGATGAATATCTCTCAACGGCAGACTATTTTGCCTCTGCGTAATTTGATCAGATATAGATGCTTAGAATATCCTTCAATGCCCAGACTCTTTTGTCTTTGCATGATTATCGGATATATATGAAAATGCTTCAGAATATCCTTCAACAATAGACTCTTTCGTCATTGTCTGATTAACGGATGCAATTTGGCTTTCAGGACACGACCCTTACGGCATGGTCCTCTTTGAATGGCCCTTTCCGCATAGCCCTCTCGACATATCCCTCTCAGTATGGCCCTTTCAGCATGGCCCTCTCGGCATGGCCCTCATGGCATGGCCCTCTCGGCATGATATGATGCAGTAGAAAGATGATGAGGAATGCAAATAACCGTGCAGCGATTATAGAAAATATCACCTTGACCATTCCACTAGCATGTTGGACCTTTTGTATGTACCATTTCAAACATCCATCTTTGATTTGTTGGGGATGTGAGTAAGTCATCATTTTTCTTTCCACGATTGATGATACCTGTAACTACAAAAAACCTGTTAGTTTTGGGAAACTTAATTGTTTTCAGCTTCTAACCATCTTGGATCTTTCTTATCGGCCTTGGGATATTTGTCTTCCTTGTATTCCTTTAAACCAAGGGAATATGGTGAATAATCGATGCTTTTGTTGGTTTTTGTTGGCTTCAGGATAACCTGCATCCATAGAAAAAGTGTTAGTTTTTGATAAAATTGATCTGTGTTGACTTCTTTAGTCTTCAGCTCCTGTCATTGTCATCGTCTAGTTCTCATCTTCTTCAGGTATTTGTCATCTTTTGATTCCTGCTTCGACTCCCCGAGTTGGTGGGTGCAAGGCAAAATCATAGTATAAATTAATTTAAAGCAAGTACTTTATAGATAATTGAATTTTCAAAAAATCCTTTCATAAGATTGGGAGGAGTCTCTGTCAAAAAAGTCATGTCATATACGAGCTTTAATGAACATTTTTCGCAAGAGGCGTTGAGCCTTTGTAGCTGAAGGTCTATGAAGTTGACTCTACTCTTTCAGCACCAAAATCTTTATTGTCATCTTTGAACTCTTAAGTACAGTATGGTGGAAATTTTGAGGCCTTTCTCATAATTTCTGCCCCAGTTACTAGTATCTTTCTCAAAATTCAATTTGGCTTGTGAGAGGATGATCTTCTTATTTTGAATTTTTTAGATTCCTTCTCAAAAATTCTACCCCAGTTTCCATTTTTATGATAGAGTCATTGTGGCGCTTATGTATCCGTTGAATAGGAATCAGGTCAAACGTATTTCCCACAATATAAAAGAGAATAAAAATATAGTTAAAAAGACGATTGAAGCCGACAAAGTCCGCCTACGTATCCTATCCTTGGGAATTTAGGTCATCAAGTAGTTCAAAATAATATAATTAAAGTTTTCTAAGGGGTTGACGAAGCTAACATAGGCCGCGTACGTATCCTCTTTTGGGAATTCAGGTCAAGCGTAGTTCATAATAATATAAATAAAGTTTCCTAAAGGGTTGACCGAAGCTGACATAGGCCGCCTACGTATCCTCTTTTGGAAATTCAGGTCGAATAAAGTTCGTACATAAAAGAAAAGGGGATTCTAAAGCTACTACAAAGCATAAGAACAATTACAAACGAGAAAGCAATTGCTAGGAGATAACGAAGAAACCCTATATCAAACATAGTATCTCTTCACCACATCATAATTAATTGGCTTGGTTCACCTTTTGCCATCCATTGCAGACAAAATCAAGGCTCGTCCTGATAACACTTTGTAAACTATACCCTGCCAATTTGGAGCGAACTTTTCGTTATACTCCTCTTGGTGAGGAAATATGCGTTTGAGCACCAATTGTCCAACTTCAAAAGTGTGAGCTCTTACTCTTTTGTTGAAAGCACGAATCATTTGTTGTTGATATAATTAGCCATGGCATATAACGTTCATTCTCTTTTCATCAATCAGCCATCATAAGTTGTTCATGGCTGGCGCGGACCCATTCTTCATTACTCAGACCCGCTTCTTGGATGATCTTAAAGATGGTATTTCAACTTCAGCAGGTATTACCGTTTCTGTCCCATAGACTAATGCCGAAGGAGTTGCCCCAGTCAAAGTTTTGACTGTCCTGTTGATACGGTTGGGGCAGCCTCCACAGGTACACGGCCTTTCACACGAAGCCAAGCTCGGGAATTACAAGAACTCCAAGCCTTGTTCATGCAAATGGCCGTGTGTGAGTTGGTGATTGAACCAACCAAGGACCTAAACATTTTTATGTGTGAAGAGAGGTCTTAATGTGTAATAAACTACTCTTCAAGGTTGGCACAAGAAGCAAGGGCGGATGGGTCATTTTACCCCTTTTGTTTGTAGTATAAATAGAACATGTTAGAGAGTTATTTCTTAGTTTTTGAATGCTGATTTTTGTAACCTAAAGACACTAAACATTTCACTCTCTCTCTCACTCTTAGAAGCCGCCCCAATTATCTCACAAGTAGAGGGATACTTGTGTTGTCTCTTTGGCTAGAAACAAGGGTTTTGAGGTCGTTGAGTGCCTCTTGGTCCTCGTAAGAACTTGGTGTTTATATTCATTAGACTTAGGGTCCTCTCTTGATGTTAGGGTTCTTAGTTTCTTGAATGTTATATGTCAAGTTATCTATCTTTCTTTATCTTGTTGTTGTTGTTGATTTTGTTATCTTAAAGTCTAGTGAAGCCGTGTGGGGCTCTTTTCGATTCACTAGCATTGTTATCTCTCTTGTTGTTCTTGTGTTGTTGGACTGGAATCCAAGCCTACTTGAAGCTCTTGGTGTTGTTGGTTTGATTTTGTATCACCTGTGATATCCCAGCAAGGCATAAGGAAGCATGTCGTGCCATGATCGATGACTATCAATCATTTTTATTAAGATCTTCTTTATATTCTTGTTGAAAGGTTCTACCACTCCATTCATTTGAGGGCCATTGCGGTGAGTTTTGATGGGTGATCTTTAGGGGTGTACAGACCAAACCGTCAAGTCAAACCAAACCGAAGAACCAAACCAAATCGAGAAAAAAAACCGACTTATGGTTTGGTTTGGTTGGTTTGGCGTTTGAAAAAAAAATGACCATTTTTGGTTTGGTTTGGTGTTAACAAAAAAAAAATATTAAACCGAACCCAAATCAAACCGACACAATATATAATTATATATATATATATATATGCATGTATATAATTTAACTTTTTATGTATAAAAGAGAAAATACCCAATTACCCCCCTGAAGTATACCCAAAAAGGTTATGACACACCTTAACTTAAAGGGGGTCCTATTACCCCCCCCCCCCAAACTAATTAAGAGTGGAATTTTTATCCCCTTGGTGCCTATGTGGAACATACGTGGCACACACGTGTGCCTACGTGGACACTTTAGTATGTTGTGCCACGTAAGTGTCACATATGTGCCACATAGCCAATGAAGGGTGAAAATTCCACTTTTAATTAGTTCAGGGGGGTAATAGGACCCCCTTTAAGTTGAGGTGTGTCATAAGTTTTTGGGTATAGTTCAGGGGGGTTATTGGGTATTATATCTACATAAAATATTAATTATAATCTACTTTTTAAATACTTTTTCAATTAGTTTTATTAATTTTCAATGTTTAGAAAGTAGATGTATATGTATGTATATATATATATATATATATATATTCATATTTGAGCCTTTAAGTTGTAATATTTATCCATTAATTGCTAATAAAATGATCCAAAATTCAATATAAACTTAAAACCTAAACTTTTCACTCTTCATCTTATTTTTTAGTTTCAAGAGAGTTTTTCGCTCCTCAATTTTTTATAATTGTGGTTTTTCATTAGCACATGAGTGAAAACATACTTGATCTAAACTTCAATCACAATATAATTGTAAAAAATAAAGATTATAAAAAAACTGAGAAAAAAAAAAAAAAAAAAAGAACCGACTAAAACCTAAATCGAAAAAAATAATTTTATGTTGGTTTGATCTGGTTTATAGTTTTGATAAACCGACATAATTGGTTTGGTTTTTTTTCAATAGAAAACCAAACCAAACCAACCTATGTATACCCCTAGTGATCTTGAATTGTTCATATATCTCTTTCATCAGATGATTATTCAAATTTGCTCCATTGTCCGTGATGATTGACTCGGGTATCCCGAATCAGTAAATCAAGTTGTTCTTGACAAAATCTATTACTACCTTCTTGGTTACCGCCTTGTATGAGGCAGATTCCACCCACTTGGTAAAGTAATCGATAGAAACTAGAATGGATATGTGTCAATTAGAAGTTGGTGGCTCCATCGGGCCGATGACATCCATGACCCAAACTACAAATGCTTGGGCGAGCTCATAACATTAAGTTCATGTGGGGGCACCCGGATCAGATCCCCATGTATCTGGCATTTATGACGTTTTGTACAAACTTGCTATAGTCACTTTCCATGGTCATCCAGAAATAGCCGGCTCTCAGGTCTTCTTGGCTAGGGTGAATCCATTCATATGAGGTCCACTCGTTTCGGCGTAAAAATTTTCAAGTAATTTTGTAACTTCAATGGAATATACACATCACAGAAATCCCAAATCTGGGGTCCTCCTATAAAGGACTTCCTCGTCCAAAGGAAATTATTGGTCATCCGACAGATCATTTTCTTCTGATTGACGGTTGAATCTTCAGGGTATTCCCTGGTTTCCAAATACCTCTTAATATCGAAGTACCATGGCTTTCCGTTTGGTTCTGCCTCAACTTGTGCGAAATGTGTTGGTTGCTCTTTCAAACTTATTTCCAACGGATCAATGTAACTTCAATCCAGATGTTGAATCATGGAGGATATAGTGGCCAAAGCATCGGCAAACTCATTTTACATCCTTGGAACATGCTTGAATTCTACTTCCATGAATCTTCTTCACAACTCATGTACCAATTCCATGTGTAGCGTGATTTTAAGGTTCTTTACGGCCCATTTACCTCGAACCTGGTGAACTAATAGATCAGAATCTCCAATGACTAGTAGATCCCAAATATTCATATCAATAGTCAGTTTGAGACCGAGAATACAAGCCTCGTATTCAGCCATATTTTAGTGCAAGGGAAGCACAGCTTGGCGATAACTGGATAATATTGACTAGTTTCTGGTATTAAGATCCCCCCAATTCCCAAACTCTTGAAATTAACCGCCCCATCAAAGAATAATCTCCAACCCGAGTATATTTTGGCAATGTTTTTCCCTACAAACAGTACCTTTTTATCTGGGAAATAAATTTAGAGTGGTTCATACTCTTCATCAACTGGATTTTCTGCTAGATGATCCGCTAGGACCTGCTCTTTGATCGTCTTTTGAGTCACGTATACAATGTCGAACTCACTCAATAGCATTTGCTATTTTTTCAATTTCCCCGTGGGCATGGCCTTTTGGAATATGTACTTCAAAAGATCTATTCTGGATATGAGATACGTTGTATAGGATGTCAGGTAATGTCTCAACTTATGGTCCACCCAGGTCAATGCACAACACGTTCTTTCCAATAACATATAACGAGCCTCATATAGAGTGAACTTCTAACTTAAGTAATAAATTACTCTTTCCTTCTTTCCAGTTTCATCATGTTGCCCTAAGACACATCCAAATGAAGTATCAGAGACCAATAAATACAATAATAGAGGGTTTTCTTCTCTTGGAGGAACTAGTACTGGTGGACTAGTCAAATAATCCTTGATCTTGTCAAAAGCTCTTTGGCATTCCTCAGTCCATTTACTTGCTGCATCTTTCTTTAACATCTTGAGGATTGGCTCATAAATAATCATTGACTGGGCTAAGAACCTGCCGATGTAATGCAACCTCCCTAAGAAACTCATGACTTCCTTCTTTATCTTCGGGGAAGGCAGTTCTTGGATCGCCTTAATTTTTGAGGGGTTAAGATCAATGCCCTTTCTACTAACTATGAAACCCAACAGCTTCTCAGCAATCACACTAAAAGTACATTTAGTGGGGTTCAGCTTAAAATTATACTTCCACAATCGATCAAAGAACTTTTCCAAATGAGCCAAGTGGTCCGAACTCTTATGAGATTTGATGATCATATCATCAACATACACTCCAATATCTTTATGGGTCATATCATGAAATATGGTTGTCATGGATCTCATATACGTAGCACCAATATTCTTGAGACCAAAGGGCATCACCCTATAGTGATAAACACCCAGAGTGTGATGAAGATTAATTTCTCTGCATCTTATTCGTCCATCAGTATTTGATGATACCCATCAAAGCAATCTAAGAATGATTGTATTTCATGCCTTGCATAGTTTTTAATGAGAATATTGATGTTGGGTAATGAAAAGTTATCTTTAGGACTGGCTTTGTTCAAGTCCCTATAATCGACACAAATCCTGACATTTTCATCTTTCTTCGGTACTAGAACAATATTGGCTAGCCACGTTGGATATTTTGTGACCTCAACCACATTGGATTGGATCTGCTTAGTGACTTCTTTCTTGATTTTCAAACTTAGATATGGCTTAAATTGCTGCAACTTTTGCTTCACGGGATTAAACCTCGGATCAATTGGTAACTTGTGCGATACAATATTTGTACTCAATCCTGGCATGGCTTCATAGGACCAAGCAAATATATCAATGTATTCTTTAAGCAACCGGACGAGTTCTCCTTTTTATGCTTCTGCAAGGTGAACATTGATTCTGGTTTCTTTGACTTCTCTATCATCACCTAGATTAACTATCTCGATTTATTCTAGGTTAGTCCTTTCCCGATCCTCAAAATCTTTCAGTTCCTCTGTTAATTGCTCTGGGGCCATTATTTCTTCATCATAATTCTCTTATTCATCATCATTTTCTTCAATTTATTCATTTAGCTCTTGACATGACATGACATTGGCAGGTTTTAAATTATTACTAAAATCATAAGTTAGATTATAGGGATCATATGGTGCAACAAAATAAGGGAAAATATTTTTGTAATAAGGGAGGCTTTTATTGAAATTTAGAATATTACAGACACTGCCTATGATTCTCACTAGTATGGGTCTAAGCCTTTTGAAAAGCATAAAAAGTGAAAATGAGGTAAACAAAACTTAAAGGGTGGGTCTCGAGCCTCATTCGAACTACCACCAATTTTGCAAATATTGGACTTCATCTTTTCATCTACCACATCAATCAGGGAGTCATGATTGGAGTGGAAGTCCATTTTGACATCTTTTCCCTAATTCATCTTTCTTGATCTCGATCTTCTCAGGATAATCTTCTATAATAGTATTCCACTCTTTTAAAAAGTTTCCTATTCCATCTTCGAGACCATTGTTTGTAGGCTTACAGATACAGGAAATGACTGGTAAAGTGGAGGTAACCTCTTAGCCAATTTTGGGCCTTCTCTCTTAATCTCTCTTTTACCTTCTTTACTTGGCACATAGCCTATTCCATACTTGAACATCTTCTCTGGGATCGAGACAGTCTCAATGATCCCATCCAAATTCTTTCCTAAGCCATGCCTGGGCTCAAAATTACTTCTCAGCATAACAGTGGCCAACATCTTGTAAATCAAAGGCATTGGCTCGCAAGGAGTTGGGTATTCCTAAGATGCATTCACGATCTCCAATGTATAAAAGTCACTCCCTTTTAGGACTTTTTCAATCATAGGAACACAACCATTAGGGTGACTCATACGGCTTTATTTACCATGGATGACCACATCATCATTTTTCCACACGAATTTCATCGATTAGTGTAACGTTGAAGAAATGGCTCCGTTGTATGAATCCAAGGCCTTCCTAAATAGATTATTACTTGTGGAAAAGTTCATCATCTGAAACTCAACTAAGAATTATGCAGGCCCTATTTGAAGGTGCAACTTGACTACCTTAATGGTGTTTCTCTGACCCCCGTCAAAAGCTCTTACATTTATCATATTTTGACGCATTTTACCTATATCATAGTTCAACTGAGTCAAAATAGATAATGGGAAGATATTCAAACCTGACCCATCATCAATTAATACCTTATTAATGATCTTATCTTGGCATTTGATAGTGATATGCAATGCTTTATTATGCGTCACTGCTTCAAAGGGTAACTCATCTCCACCAAAGCTAATGCGATGGGCTCCCACCACTCTACTGATCATGGCCACCAAATTTTCAATACTGGTGCCCACGGGAATGTGGGCTTCTTCAAGAACTTTTAGCATAGCTTATCTATGATATTGAGAACTCATAAGCAGTGCCCAAATAGAAATCTGAGCAGGCGTCTTCTCTAAATATTTCATAATAGAGTACTCTTTCGGCTGCATTCCTCTCCAAAATTCTTTAGCCTTCCTTTCAGTGATTGGCCTTTTTTGAGTATTTTTCTTTTATGCATCATTGGCAGGCTCCTCTGGAGTGTAGCATCTCCCTGATCTAGTCATTCCTTGCACGGTGGTGGCTTCCATCACAAATTTTTCCCTTGTGGGAACTAAGAAAAAGACTTAATAAGGTGCGATGGATACAACAAACTTGGGATTCTCTGCAACTCTTAAGGCAGCCACTGCTTTTTCTATATCTTTCAACTTAACCACTTTTTTCGGTATAGCATGCATTACAGACTTACTCACTATCCACTCGCCATCTGTTTCTATCATACTTATGGTTACCCCTTCATGGTTTGGGAGTGGGTTGGTGGTAATATTCAGTGGTGTTGTTTCAAGTGAGATCACCTTTTGGTCAATCAAATCTTAAATATTGTGCTTTAAATTAATACAGTCCTCGGTTGTGTGTCCAACACCTCTCAAATGATATGCACAATGCTGATTAGCATGGAAAAATTGAGAATTAGTACTGGTAGGTTTCAGTGGGATAGGTTGGATGACATCTGTTTTCTTTAGCCTTTCAAACAGCTGAGTTCTGGTTTCAGCCAAAGTAGTAAAATTTCTAGTGACTTTCTTTTCACTATTTAGACGAGAAATATTTTGGTAGGAGGGTGAAGCAGCCTGATGGTAATTTTGGTTAACTGGAGCTTTTTAGTAGGGTTAGAAGATTGGGAGTGGAGCTAGGTAGGTGGTCTGATAATTTGGAAATAGAGTTGGGTAATTCTGTTCATTGGTAGAGAAATTTGGCTATGGAACTTGGGGTCTAGGTTGGGTATAGAACACAAGTTGGGAATTTTGTGGAACTGGGGGTATATAGACGGTGATGGCCTTTGCCCTAAATTGAAATGAAAGATTTCTTTGACTTCAGGTTTGGACTAAAGGATACGAAAGATACATCTTCTCTCTTTTTCTTTGGAAATCTTGAAGATCCAAGTTGTGCAGAGGTCTTGTTGATTTTCCCGTCCTGAGCTTCAACTGTATCATAAATTTTAACTAAGTCAGCGAAGGTAGCATGAATTGTCGATATCATCTTGTCATAAAACTCTTCCTCCTGGGCTCGGGTAAACACAACGACTATTTCTTCTTCTCTCATAGGAGGTCGTAGTTTTGCTACCTCTTTCCGCCAATGATAGGTATATTCATAAAAGAATTCATTAGAATTTTTCTTGATGTGGTTCAAAAAATATCGATCAGGAACCATCTCTACATTGTAGGCAAATCTATCAACAAAATCTTTAGCTAAAGCGCTCCATTCAGGCCACTTCTTCAGTTCCTGTGAAGCAAACCATTCTAACGTTTCTTCACTCAGGCTCTAACTGAAGAGCCTCATTAGCAATACCTCAAATCTACCAGCGCCTACCATTTGGTCATAATATCCTCTCAAGTGGGCCGTAGGGTTTCCAGTACCATTGAATATCTCAAACTTAAGAACTTTAAATCCTTCGGGCAGATTGAAGTCAGGGTGAATACAAAGGTCATCATAACTGAACCCTACTGCATTGGGCGAACCATGTGTTTTCTTGATCCTGGTGATCTCTTACTTTATCAGCAGTAGCTCCCTAGCTTGCTTATTTTCAGGCACCTTACACTCCTTCTCCATCTCCTCATAGTGGTTAATTTCTTGATTTGGGGGGAATATATGGTAAGAGGTAGGCATTACAGTAGCATGGATGGTGGTGGGAGACATATTTTGGGTCATCAGAGGATTTAGAGTGGTGTGAGCGAAGTTTTGGTATGTGGGGACTGGATTTTGGGGAATGTTGGCATTGGAACTGAAAGTGGGGAGGGTATTTTGGGAAGTGAAAGCATTTGTGGAGGTATTTTGGTAGTTTGGAGTGAAGCTTTGAGGGTGGTAAGCATTTGTATTATTTTCTCGGTTGGTATTGCAAATATGAGGGATATGGGTTTGGCATGACAAATTAATAGGATTAGGGGGAGGTCTAGGTATGGAGCAGAGGGTGTGTCATTTGGTTGGTTTCCATTGTTAAAAGAGCTAAAAGAAGGGAATATGAGTGGAAATGCATGGGTATCCAAGACTGGAGTATTAGCGGTAATGGCCAGATTAGCCATATCTTTTGCTCGTTGTACTTTTTCTTGAAGCTTCTCCATTCTCCTAGTTAGTTAAGCGATCATCTCTCCTTGTGTCGTTATCACACCATCCCTAACAGTAATTTTGGTGAGAGCATTACTATCACTACTACCAGTCATTCTTTTCTCTTCAGCTAAGCGATGGTCGAGGGAGGAATTTTTATTTACCTTAAATCTAGTGAAGTATTGATGTTCAGCCAGTTTTATCAACACATATCAATTTCTACTTACTTAACTACTTGGTAAAACAACTCCAAAGGTAATATGTTAGATTTGGTTAGTAATAAATAATACAAGATATCTGACATAAAATAAACACATAAAGTTACTTTTATCGTGGGTAAATTGATCCACGGATGGGTATTGACTCGAAAGAAATTAACGGGCAGGACTTTATCCGTCAATTTTTAAATAAACTGGTCTTAATAGGATGTTTGCCAAGTCTACTGATTTTGGACTTGTACGACTTTCCTCGATAAAATGAGATATAATAATTTTAAAGTATAGAGGCCGGACCGAAAGGCTGCCTACGTATCTCACAAAGGAAAAATTAGGCTATATGTAGTTCAACCAAGCAAGAATTTCTGAGTTCATGACCGATTTTCCTGACAGAATAGGAATGCATTTAAAAAGAATGTTAGTGAAGATTGGTTGAGGGCTTTTTGAGAAACTTGGGGACTTGGAATGTTTTGGACAAACTTTAGATAGTAGGCATATATTTTTTGCCTAAAGGGTTTTCTAAGGACTTGTTGAGGAATGGATCAATTTACCTTTGATTTAACAACGCACATAAAACATAAACAGTTATATCACATAAGATAATTATATCACACAATAATAGAATTGTAAATAGTGTGTCCTAGTTGGGTGACCCCTTTTGATACAAGATCAACAAAGGAGACACAAAAAAAATACCAAAACAGTCCACAAGTTGGAAGAACCGAGGACCCTTTTTGGTGACCACTCTCGGATTCACTACAACAACAACGAAAACACAATAACAACAAGATATTAAGGTGTTCAACACCTCTAAAATCAGCGAGCCAACAAACTAGATTAACAATACAAGCATAAGAACAAGAAGAACACAAAGTCTCGATTTTGGGACACCAAAGCCGAGAATAAACAACAACAACAATAAAATAGATAGATGGATAGGTAACTTGACATACAAATGTACAAACCCTATGAACCTAAGTGTATATTAAACACAAAGACCCAAGAATTCATACAAGTAACACCAAGCTCTACGGTGACCTCAAGGGAACGGGATTCCCAAGCAACCAACATTTCAAAACTAGCACCAACACAAGTGATATCCACAGTTGTTTACAAGGAATCCACCTTGCAAGACTCTTTCTCTAGAGCTCCCAAAATATCATCAAAGTTATGAGAAAATGACCTAATATGTTCTATTTATAGTCTAGGTTATAACTTATTACAAAATAACTAAAATGTCCTTAATGAGTCATGGCAAAAGGATGACCTTGGAGTGTCCATATGGACGGCTTTGGAATGTTGGGACTTGTTCTCTACACTTCAAAGTTTGTTTCATTAGTTGGGTAGCCACCCGAGCACGAGTTATTTATGTATTGGTCCACAATTACGATCGTACTCGTATCATCCTCCCCTTCTTGAAAAAGGATTCGACCTCGAATCCGAACCTTCAAAACAATAGAGGAGGCAAAAGAACACATATTCCTCATGACATGAGGGTTAACGTTAACATAATTAACAAAAAAAAAAATATCCAACCACGAGTGTATATTCTACACATGTCGTGGGAACTTAGGGAATAGGATATACTTCTAAGCACCAAAAGAAATACTTGTCTATCCACCTAAGTGTGACAAGAAACAAGACAAAAGAAAAGTGTACATCCTTGGAGCAATGACCATAGTGTACTCTCGGGTTCTTCATCATCAAGAGGTCAAAGTGGAATCAAAACCTCACCTTCTTCGGGCCAAGCATCATCATGGGGTGTTCTCCTCATCAATCCGCAAAGCACATTAACTTCCCCTTCTTCCACCACCCTCTCGGGTTCACCATCATATCCATCATCCTCTAGAGAGGTTCCTTCACTAACATCACTTTTGGTCACTTTAACCCCACCAAAATAAGGATTGCCCTTCACTAATATAAGGTTCCTTCGGTTTAGGCACTCGCTAGCTTTGTAACACCAACCTTTACATTTAAAACAAATGATACCCTTAGGATTAGGAGTGGAAGAATTACTACCTTCAAGTCGTGGATACCTTTGTATTGTTTTATCAAATGACTTCTTCTCTAAGGGCTTGTAGGACTTGTCCCACCCGAAGGTCTTCTTAGCACGATTGTTCCCTTAAACTTCAATGGTCACTTCTACAAGGTCCTCAATTTGGTCAAATTTATGGAAAACTAGTTGAGAAACAACTTCATAGCACAAGCCACCCTTGAACCGAGCTTGGCAATGATTCGGAGGTTTAACAATATCAAGACGTAGGATCAAGTTTTGAAACTCATCATAATACTCCTCCACACTTCTATCTCCTTACCTCAAGTTATAGAGCTTTGTTAGTTGCTCTTGTTTGTACCTTTCCGTGACATATCTCTCCCTCATAAGAGTTTTCAATTCATCCCAGGCTGGAAGGTCAAGATTGTCATTCCTTGCCTGTTGCAACCGCTTTGTCTCCCACCAAGTAAATGCATAACCTTCAAATTGAGCAATGGCATGTACGGATTTCTTTTGGGAAGTTAACTCATTGAGTTGGAAAATCTGATTACATTATAACTCCCAATCAAGATAGAGAGATGGATCACTAGTGTCTTTGAAAGAAGAAAGAGTGATCTTAATGGAGTTTAGGCCCGTGTCTCTACCCACATTGACTTTTTGGTCCACTAGACCTTCTTGAACATGAGGTCGGTGTCCCAAGTTGCCCCTACCATGAGGAGTCGGTCCAACTCTTCCCCTTCGGCCTCTATGTCCCCTGCCATAAGTTTTTCTTCTATTGCACACAAATTTTGCAAAGAGAGTTGCTTCATCTAACCCCTCACTACCATAAGGACCCTCACCTTCCATATCATCAATTTAGATTGGTTGGTTTTGGTTTAGTGGTGCTCTCGGCATATTAAGGAGGTCTCGTATTTGGGAGCTTCTTGATGGACTTGACTTTGGCTATTTGGATAATTAGGGACTTGGTGGATGGGTTCATGGATTGGTCTAGGTGGATTGAGCAATTGATGAAGTGTATCCAAGGTGGTAGCATGTCCACTAGTCGAGGCATGGTAGTTCTTGGGACTTGAATGGTTGGAATCTAAACGAACTTTCAATGTATCCATTCTCCTTGAAAAAGAACCCTTCATCCCGTCCATCCTTCCCTCCATTCTCTCCATTCGACCACTAAGCTCATGTTTCACGTTCATTATGGCTGCCAACAAAGCATCCATGGTTACCTCTCTCGAGACCCTTGGACTACCTTCACCCGAAGCCATCGTACCTAATAAGAAAGACTAAACAAAACACAAACAATAACAAGTTAAAGGTTAGCAAAAAATCACCCTCACTAACTCTCAAGCTCATACTTTTTCAAGTATCACTCAATTGGTTTCACAAGTGTTGGAACACCATTTTTACTCCAATGAAGTTACTTGGTCCCGCTTACGGCTTAAGGTCAGAATGGATTTTTGTTTGCAATGACTCAAAAAAAAAGTTCGTACGTACTTGAATCAAAAAGCTACAACGAGTTTCAAAAAGATGAAAGCACACAAAGAAACGTAGACACGAATAAACAGACCCAAAACTAATTCACAAGCTAGTAGGAATTTACTAGGTTGTCAATTAGTGTTCAAACCAATAAACAAAACTAAGAAACAATAAATTAGAAACTAATAATCCAAGTTTGAGCTCAAATTAATGTGTGAACAGTAAAGTGGGTGACGTGTCACCCCCTAATTGGCCGACTTTCAACAAATTTTAATTATCAATTTTGATGTTCTTGGTTCTTCACAATTAGGAATGGATGAAATTGGTTTTGGAGGGAAAGTGTAAGTCCTAGAACCCTTTTCAATTTCAATATTCAAAAGATGTGACTTTGACTTGTTATTCCCATAAAACAAGGCCCTTGAATTAGGGAAAGTGGTTGAAAAAGTTGTGGTCAAGTAAAGAGTGATGTGATAAAGTCTTTCACCAACAAGTCTTGCAACTTTATATTCCACTTTTTTAGACCTATTAGGCACTTTATGTTGGTCAAGATAAGAGAGAGGTGAAGAACAACAAGATCACAACAATAATTTTCAAGAAAAATAACAACATCAACAACGTCCCACTCCAATTCTTTTTTTTTACAACAACATCACAACATACGACCACCTTTCAAGTTCACAACAACATGGTCAACTTTTTTTTAAGCTCAAACTTTAGATATAGACACTTTTTGTGTTGGTGAGAAAGAAACCAACACTTGAAACACTCTAAACAAACAAAATGACCACAAGAGTACAACTCTCGGCCAAGAACAACTTCAAGAACACTACTTTTTTTAGCAAGCCCAAGATTGATTTCGTTAGAACAAAATCAGCCACAAGCTTTGATACCAAATAATACAAGATCGACAAAGGAGACACAAAATTAACACCAAAACAGTCCACAAATTAGAAGAACCGAGGACCCCTTTTAGTGATCACTCTTGGATTCACTACAACAACAACGAAAACACAATAACAACAAGATATTAAGGTGTTCAACACTTCTAAAATCAGTGAGCCAACAAACTAGATTAACAATACAAGCACAAAAACAAGAAGAACACAAAGTCCCGATTTTGGGACACCAAAGTCGAGAATGAACAACAACAACAATGAAATAGATAGATAGATAGGTAACTTGATATACAAAAGTACAAACCCAATGAACCTAAGTGTATATTAAACACAAAGACCCAAGAATTCATACAAGTAACACCAAGCTCTACGGTAAAATCAAGGGAACGGGATTGTCAAGCAACCAACGTTTCAAAATTAGCACCAACACAAGTAATATCCACATTTGTTTGCAAGGAATCCACCTTGCAAGACTCTCTCTCTAGATCTCTCAAAATATCATCTAAGTTATGAGAAAATGACCTAATATGTTCTATTTATAGCCTAGGTTACAACTTATTATAAAATGACTAAAATGCCCTTAATGAGCCATGGCAAAGGGGTGGCCTTGGAGTGTCTATATGGACGGCTTTGTAGTGTTGGGACTTGTTCTCTACACTTCAAAGCTTATTCCATTAGTTGGGCAGCCACCCGAGTACGAGTTCTTTGCGTATTGGTCCACAATCACGATCGTACTCGTATCACCTTTGAGCCAAGGGTTGTCCTAGCGTCAAGTAATTGACAACAACAACAACAAACCCAGTGTATTCCTACATAGTGAGGTCTGGGGAGGGAAAGATGTACGCAGTCCATACCTCTACCTCTAAAGAAGTAGAAAGGTTGTTTCCGATAGACCCCCGGCTCGAGACACGGAATAATAAACAAATTCATAGTAAAGCATGGAACAAGATGGCATAACATAAATACGACACCCACAAGTAATAGTAAATAGAGAAAAGTAAACAGATTCATAATAAAGCATAAAACAAGATATCATAACAAGAATAATACCCCCACCAAGTAATGCCCTACACTAGCGACCTAAACTGACCCTAGCCTTCTGCCCTAATTCGCGTCCTCCAGATCTTTCTATCTAGGGTCATGTCCTCAGTGAGCTGTAACTGCTCCATGTCCCGCCTAATCACCTCTCCCCAGTACTTCTTCGGCCTACCCCTACCCCGCCTAAAACCATCCAAAGCTAGCCTCTCACACCTACGAACCGGGGCATCCATGCCCCTCCTCATCACACGTCCGAACTATCTCAATCGGACTTCCCACATCTTATTCTCAACTGGAGTTACACCAACCTTCTCCCTGATAGTCTCATTCCGAACTCTATCCCCCCTAGTCAGCCCACACATCCAACACAACATCCGCATTTCCGCCACCTTCAATTTTTGAATGTGGGAGTTCTTAACTGGCCAACACTCCGCTCCATACAACATGGCCAGACGGACTGCCACCCTGTAGAATTTGCCTTTAAGTTTGGGCGGCACCTTCTTATCACACAACACCCCCGAAGCGAGCTTTCACTTCATCCATCCCGCCCCAATACGGTGCGATACATCCTCGTCAATCTCACTGTTACTCTGAATCACGAATTCGAGATACTTGAATCTATCCCTCTTATGATAAATTGATCCAACCCATTAATTTGAGACAAACTTTAAGTTTGGAAATAAAAGTGCCAAGTTTCATTAAAATATTAATCGAGTACAACAATAAGAAATAAGATCAAAATACATGAAAAAGACATTCCTAAAACTTAGCCTAGACCCTATTTCTGATCATGCTGGTGGAGGACGTGAAGATGATGCCTCAACACTGCTGGGCCCCGCTCTCGCATTTTCTAAATACTGCATTATGTTAGACATTTGAGCCCACATTTCAGGCGTGACCATTATGGTTCCAAGACGAAAATACCTTATCCAAATAGTCATCCCAACATCCTCAAAACCTTGTTGCCCTTCTGGGCTGGGTTTTATATCGCCATGATATTCTTGAACCCATACTTGGTATTCCGGAATACACTCTGTTGGTCTGCGTCTCATATCTATTGGGAGAATGTTACTTCATTCATACAAAATTTGATTGGCCTTAGGAACTCTGAAGTCTAGTCCAAAAAGGACTTTCAAAACTCGCATATTTGTTCAAAGAGAGATGATTTGTGTTTGACCAAACTGCAGGAGTACATGTACCGGGGCATATAGTTGTAGACCTCTTAACTCGATAAGCTCAATATAATAAAGCCATCTACACCGTATGTAAGCCGTGGAACATGATAATAGTGGGTATCTCCACTGGATTTGGTCACTGGTACGAGAGGCTAAGAATTTAAACCAATCATTGATGCCGATCGGGGAAACGAACCTCCTCATTCTGTCATCATGAGTGTCGATCTTACGTGAAGTTCTAAACATTATGTCAGTCATATTATCACGCATGTAGAAATGCTCTTTTGCCCTTATCTGCATAAGGAGATTGCAACCTTTAAAGAATCGTGTTTCACCTCTTTTACACTTTCTAAGTACGTGAAATATTTCCGCCAAGATCATAGGAACCAAGGTGATTTCTGCACCATCAACTCCTTTAAAAAGTACTCAAGCCCCAGAACATATGCAAGTATTGATTTTTTCATATTCTTGTGGAAATACCAAAGTCCCTAGTAAGGCAACGACAAATGCAATTGGACGTTTAACCCGCCAATGGGTATAGGTGCAAACAAACTCCTTATTGAATAGCTTATAACTATCTTGACGACCGTATCTCTCGTACAAATAATCCAAAGAAACCCAATTATTTTTTAAGCAACGGAGTTCATCGATGTTCTTTAATCCCAAGTAGCAAAGAAATTTCTTCCCTGACTGACTGTGCGGGATGATCTGACCTCTCCCTTGATACTTCAAATTAGTGAAGTAATAGATCTCCTCTAATGTGAGGGCGAGTTCAAAGTCTTTGAATGCAAAGACAACTTGATCTGAGTCCCAAAATTGAATCAATTCTCTAACCACATACTTTTCGGGGGAGATCTTGAAGAGTGTAGGGAGGAACCCCAATTTCCTGGTGATCGCTAATTTTTCAGTTGAGTCTAAATTTTCCCACCCTATCCTCAACTTGTGTGGAATACCTTCGACCATTCTAATCTTGGGCACTTGGGGAGCTAAATTCATCCTACAAGTAAATACAATAAAATAAGTATACATTTTCGAAACACGCGGTATCACAATTAGGCTTGGATCTGTTTATCATTATCACATGCACATAATATGAGCGGTTCTCGTCGGGTCATAAACCCATTAGACATAAGGACATTTTTAAAATTCGTGGAATGACACCTTGGGTCAAACCACCAAAGGCTTATGCATGCATGACCTATATTTGGGGAAGCTCTATCTTAAGTTCTTCTAAGATTTGGCTTGCTAGACACAAGGTTCCCGAGTGGATAACTCGAGTGAGAAGGCTACACGGTCACACAGAAAAAAATCCGAATACACCGCGCATACACCAGCTTTCTTAGAATTGGGAATTTGAAAAAAGTTTGCGGGTGCGCGAAACACACCTCACGTGTACGTGTGACTGTGTCAATTTTCTCAAATGGAAGAAATATGAACGAAATGATAGTTTATATGAAATTTAAACAAATAAACACGTAACAATTAGCCACAACAAGTTAGAAAATTCCTTTTGGTTAGAACCTAGATAATTCTCCAACAGAGTCGTCATTTCTGTTTTATCCCTTTTCGGGTTTCGTTTGAGAGAAAATGGTTTTGACTTTTCCAAACTATTTCAAAAATCCAAGAAAATTTTGAAATAATTTTGAAAAAAAATTACAGAGCCGCCACTTGATTTTTATAGAAGAATATCAAGAAAAACTTACGAAAATTTTAAAGATTCAAAAACAGAAATAAATCTTTGAAATTAGAGAAACTGAGTAAGGGTTTAATTAACGCCCTAAGAAGGTTTTTAAGGCACTTAGGAGCTCACCAAAAGATCATTTTTTGGACTAACTAAAATAAGGGTGCCTAACTTTACGAACAAGTTAATTTTTAAAATGTTAAAATTATTTATTTACATGTTTAAAACTGGCATTTGTTTATTCAAACGAGCAATAGTCTACTTGAGTTAGAAAAAATTACATCATGTTTCACTTAATCCAATATTAAAGAATTATGAAATATTCCACCTAATTTATGATTAATTTTTTTTTAGAAATATTACAAAAAATATTCTACCTGAGAAATATTTTACTTAATTCACAATTATTTTAAGAAAAATTACGATATGTTTTAATTAAAGAGGAACTCATTTAAACTATGTTGCACACCTGGACTCAAGAAGGAAACAAGCTTGTGTTTTTATGATTAAAAAAAATTACATAATTAATATTGCTATTATTATTATAAAAAAAGATCATTTTTTTTATAAATAACACATTCGAAGAATGTTAAGGAAATATCGTGTTAAAAGTATTTTATCGATTATGAAAAGTAAAAAAAATCACAAGAAAATTGATTTCTTTGATTTAGAGAAAATTGCTTTAACCCAAGTAGGCTATTAGTCACATGAAAAAAACAAACGCCATATACAAAAATAAAATGCTTGGCAATATTTTTTTCTTCTTTTCTTTTAAGATTAGTTTTACGAAGAAGAATTGAAAGAACCGCTTTAATTCATTTAGACGAGATAAGTTAGGTGAGAAAATTAAGAATTGACCAAAAGCCGTGATAAAATAAAATGGTGATGCTTTAGGGAGTTTATCTAGATTAATTAGTTAGTGTTTAAATAAAATAAATAAGAATAGAAAATAAAGAAAGAGTGAAAATTGGGCCCTTTTGGACCATTACTGGGCTGCCCAGCTCTTGGGCCTAAACTGAATGGATTTTCAATCCATTTTTCTCATGTATATCAGTTGTATACCGCAGCTATTTTTTCCCTGCGTTTTTGTATATCAGACTGTATATCAGCCGTATATGCATGTATTTTAGTCTTCCACCTGTACATCAACTTCACCTCCCGTTTTTTACTGTATATCCCATGAATACTGTTGTATATCTGTGTATACAGCATTACAGCTTTATACCAGCCCAATTTCTTCATGCATAGTCCATTTTGGACTTGGTACGGGTCTTGACTCGATGCAAATTGGGTTTAACCCAACGAAATGCGAGAGAGGGGAGTTCGAGAGACTCAATGGAGGAGGTCATGCATAGAAAACGAGAGAAAAGATTAGCGTATGAAAGAGTCACCCGACTAAAAATGTAACTAAATCATTCAAGCAAATTATACACTTCATGACCAACAAAACGACTACAATAATAAGAATTGAATTTAAAACCATCAACATCTCAGTTTTCGCAAATAACAACATTCTAAAAACTCCTTGGTCATTTATCTTGTTTAGCATGTCCGAATCACACGATATTAACAAAGAACCCGCAAAAGAGAGCAGCTTTTGTGATCTTACTATGCAAAAAGTACACCACGGTTCAATTATTTTTTCCGTCGAAAAATGTATAACCAAGAAGTGGATGTTTTATCACCTTATACCCTAAAAAGGAAAGGTGACATTTTATATTACAGTTCTTGAAAAAATCAGTTAATGGAACACTACTTTTATAAAGTCAATGATAGTAAAACAAATGGGTTAAATAACCATCTCTTCTTTAATTAAGATCCGATTTATGTTATGTGACCGGTAGGAGCATTTAGTAATTGTTAACATCCTATACAAATTTAGTCTAAATTGTACACAAGTAGCAAAAACTTTACACGATTAGACTACTTGTAAAATTATTATACGAAAATATGTATATACAGTGTTAAATGATGACCTTGACAAAAATAGTAGTATTAATTACTATTATTAATATCATCACTTATCAAATATGCACATATTAACAAAATGGCAAGTATAAATTATTATTTCAATTAGCTTCACTACTTTTTATAATACTAGTTTGAATACTAGACATGTCATGTGAGAATTCGGATCATCCTACTCTTAAAAGAAAACAAGTTCACGAGAAACTTAAACGTTCTGAAAAATTACGAGTTAGTAAAATCTATTCTTCTTTAGTAACTATTGTAGATTGAACGTTCAAAAAAAAAGCCAACATCTAAGGCACAATCACCTAGTATTCTGTCACTAATGAACAAGCATTTCCAATGGCTAATATTGCCAGCACATCTTTAACAATCTTATTCTAGCAATTCAATCCCGAATTGTCACCACATTGCGATACATAAGCTAAACATCGCATGAAATCTCTTTTTTCATTTCTTACAAATAGGGAAAAAAATATAATAATAATAATAATATTTACAAGCTAAAGCAACAGCGAACAATTCGATAATAAAGTTTGAAGATTTTCGACGAATATATTCTGACAAGACCAAATTATGACTCTAAATACAAAAAATACATCATGCTCATACAACAGCCCCAAAACTCATCACACAGCGGGATTCATGTTGCAACATCAAATAGTGAAAAAAGAAGAATGTAAAATATGAGGTGTCATACCTGTTTTCGGGCAGCGAACGGGACAAACAGGCTTATAACGATGAGACTTCTACACACTTGACTCGATTCTGATCGACTGAGTTCAATCGAGTTCGTTGGGACTCGACTTTTGAATTGTTATTTGAGAAGTTTGGTTTCGTAAGATTAGGAGCATGCACCCCCAGAATCTTCAAATTTTTCCCCAAATATTCTCAAAGAATCCCCTCTTCAATGGAAGCATGAGCTCTTATTTATATCGAAAAAATCCCATTAAAAATTTGAAAAAGAAGTCTCCCTTTTGTGACAAAGAGTGGTTGGGGAATTAAAAAGGAGTGAAAACATATCCCAAAAATCCGGGTTGACTGTGATACTTCTGATTTGGATTGAATTTTGGAATTGAAGACACACAATCTTGAGCAAAAGGTCAATAAAGATGGCTCTATGTCTGCAAAATTCAGAGATAAGATGAAGAGAGAGGGATTTTCGTGTTTTTAAGGATCGTTGTTTGGATGAATTCATCGGGTACGGGTTAGAATCGGGTTGAATGAAGTTGTTGTTTGCTGAAATTGTTGTTGTCATTGTTGATCGGAGTTGATGTTGCTGATATTGTTTATTGTCGTTGTTGGTCGGAGTTGTTGTTGCTGATATTGTTTATTGTCGTTGTTTTGGGTGTTGTCGATTGTGAGGAGTTGTTGTTGTTGGATATCAGCAAAGGGGAAAAGAGGATAAAGGATGGAAAATGGGTCGGGTCATCATTTGTTGTTGCTGGGCTGCTAGTTGTTGTTAAAGTATTAAGAGGTCGTTTGGTAGAGTGTATAAGATCAATTCAAAATATAGTGTACTAATAATGATTGTATTAGTTATGTTTGTATTAGTTATGCGTGTATTATTTCTTATATATTGTTTGGTTTGATGTATAAGAAATAATACATCTTACATAATTTCTATAAAAGAAATATTTGTTTACAAAAATATCCTTTTTTGATTTTGTACATTTTTTTTCAACAAATTTTTTTTATCATCTCAAATATAATTAGTATTGTTGAACTAGTATATAGAGGTTTCAAATTAATTGCAAGACCTTCGTCTTTGCGTATGAAATATTACGACAACAGATTAACATAGTCGAAACAAAAATAAAATATAAGACGTAAAATTAAGAAATAATCTCAATTTTTTTTAATCTTTTTAAAGACCCTCGAAGCAAAGCAAAAATATGCTACAATTATTTAAATCAATTATCCATTATTGTAGATGAAAATGGTGGGAAAAAAATTGTGAAATGCTTTGAAAATTAAAATGGCGGAAAACGGAATGATAAAATATTTTGAGAGAAAAATTGAGGGGTATTAAGGTCATTTAATAAGTTAATGCATGTATTAAAGACTTTGCATTACTAATACATAAAAAAGGGGTGTTATTAGTAATACACACTTTAATACACAATAGAGTGTATAACTAATGTTTGCATTAATTATATATAGACTAAAAATTGTACCAAACAAGGTATTCATAATACACACTAATTAATACATTCATTATTATTGTCAATACACTCTACCAAACAACCCCTAAAGGGGAAAAAAGGGAAACAAAATTAAGAATGGGTTGGGTTATGTCTATTGGCTGATTTTAAAATGAAATGGGCTAACGCAATTTATTTGGTTAAAAGGGAAAATGGGCTGGTTGGCTTGGACTATTTATTGAATAGCCAAAAAATGAATATTAGTGAATTGTATTAAATTTAACCTAATTAAAATTTAATTGATCAATTGCATTGCAATTATGGCTTAATTGATTTCAATTAATGTTCAATTTAATAAATTGACCAAATAAAAATAATATTAAAAATAAATTAACAACCATTTCAATCCCAAGCTTCTTGATTCAATAAAAAATCAAACAAATATTTTTCCAAATAAACTATTTTTTGAGACTAAATTATATTTAAATCAAAATTTTAACTACTTGAATTAATTTTCAAGATAACCCTTAATTAAAATTCAATTATTTTTTTTGTAAAATAATTATTTAAGTAACAAAATTACACAATGTCGTATGTATGGATACGAAAACATATAATGGTTACTTAAGATGACAAAATTACCTTGATAAATATTTTAAAAATCTTTTATTCGGGTAAAATAAATATTGTAATTTTATTTAAAAGCAAAGACACTCAGGATTAAACTTAGTCGTGGAAGGCAAAAATTAGGTGTCAACACTAAAGATATCACATTAATTGATATGATTATTTATAATATTACTTTAGAATAGATGTTGGGCCCGTACTCTGCACGGACTTCTCGTGACTAGTTTTCCATAAATGTAGAAAAACACATACAAAACATTAAGAAAACAAACTTTTTTTCATAAAAATAAAAAAAATTCAGTAAATTTTACACCTAACAAACTTCTTCTCTATTTATTTTCAATACTAGACGAGCCCAACATTTAATATTTTAAGTGGTTGTTGATTTTTGAATTCCCTGCAAAATGATAGTAGTGAAGAAATTTAACAAAGAATGAAGCAGTGTATCATGCCCAACATTTAATATTTAAAGTGGTTGTTGATTTTTGAATTCCCTGCAAAATGATAGTAGTGAAGAAATTTAACAAAAAATAAAGCAATGTATCATGAAAAAATATAAAGCTAATTGCAAATATGTACATGCTAATATGATTGATGCAGACAAATGTCGTATATGTAATATTGCAGATGGCATTGAATATATACATATTAACACAAAACATCTGATGGAAAGTGATACATTCTCTTGGATGCGCTAAAGTATCAACGTCTTTAGTGGGAGGTTACTATTCACATATTGACTAATGTGTTTTCCATCAGCTGTAGAGTGCTCTTCTTAACCGCCTGTTAGTTGTAAAGTAAATGTACAATTAAGATATAATATCAATTATCACTGATTATATATCCAACATAGTGACTAAGTAAGACAAACATCATTTTTTTTTTAGTTTTAAGGTAAGAAAGCAAGTGACATAATGAACATCAAAATTAATTAAGTCTATTAATCATCATATTCAGTCTCTCTACCTTAAAACACTCTTAACTTATCAGAGAACCAAACAACCCCTTGAGATTCTGCACTTTGGTACCAAAGTTAGAGAAAGTATGAAGCCACAATGTCAATGGGATGAGGGGGTCCGTGAGGCAATTCTAGATATCTATGAAATAAGTTCAATATTATAACACATAAGCTGAAAATTATAACCCGATTTACATGCAAGACATATGCTTTATATGTACCTTATGCATTAAATGCACAAAAGGTGGAACATATGTTACGCTTTATAGTTTGTGCCACCAACACACCAACCTTGGCCTTCATCCTATTCTCATTTGATGTTTTGTCTTTGGTCCAGATTTTGTCCTAAAGTTGAAGCAATGAAAGAGAGGAAAACGATCATACGATTGACTAGATATTATCAGCTATAACAGAAATAATACCTGAGGCCACTGTAGGAGATGGGGAAGCACGAGCTCTTGGACGATGATGATAATGACCGTGATGCCTTGGCACTCGATTGGCAATAGGAGCTAGATCAAGACCTAAAAATTAAAGTTCCACATCAGGAAATTCCCACGAAGTCCTAAAAAATGACGTGGAAAGAGCAATTCTTAATACCTTCAGATACAGGAGAAGGAGCCCTAGAGGGAATCGAATATGGTTTAAATGGTGTCTATGTGGTGCTAACATTGGTGTAAATGAGGCACGAGTTGACACTAATATTGCTGCAAAATAATGTAAGACACTAAGTATGCTCCAAATCCACATTTATCACTAAACTTGTATAAAAAAAGGCTTCTTTAATCAATCAACAAATAACAACACAGGGCTAAAAGAAGAAGAATTTGATTTACCAATCTTACCATCTTCCAAAAATGTTTGCTTCTATAGTAAGACTTGTTTGGTGGTAGAGTAGGAGAGGGGTGAATATGTGGCAATGTTATCCCTGAATTTGAAAGTTTTAGCCGCAAATAGGTAACCGAATTTTACATACAGAAAAACAAGCAATCATGCATGCACTAATTTTTGAAAGGATAAAATATATAGCACATGATGGAAGTCCCCTCGAGCAATCGTCACTCGACAGCTCAATACTAACTGGTACAACCCGTGTGCTTGCCTACTCGTCTTTCACACCTCAAACTTTTTCACTGATTGGAGTCTGCATTTTATTTTAAAGTTTCAGATCCCAACAATTCAGAATAGTGTTAAACTCCACAAAATACCATTCTTTTGGTTAAATCCCACCTTTCCACACCTTCTATATTGTATAAAAATTTCAGAATAACGCATTAACAAATTAAAGGTTTATAGAGAAAGAAACAAAAAAGTCATTATCCCACCGTGAAAGGTTCATCATAATTCCTGATAACACTATACCTCCAATATAAGAGTTTTCGTGCAGCATGAGAAATTTTACCTGTATCAACTGCCTTAAAATTTCTTGTATTTCTCCTCCAAAGTTGTTTTTACTTAAATCTAGAAAGACCAATTTGTTTACTCCTGATTAAGTGTCAAGAATATCACTTGAAAAGTTATTGTTTCCCAAGCAAAGTTCCTGAAGACTCTGTACTGATCCAATCTCTCAAGGGATTGACTCTGAAAAATTGTTTCCCCACAAATTCAACTCTACTAATCATTTATAATTTGATATAGACGTAGGTAATTTACCAAAGAATAAATTTTTTGATAAGTCTATAACTTACAAGAGGCAGTTTTTGGGTGAAAATCCAAGAAGGCAGAGAACCACTGAAATTATTATGAGATGCTGAAAACACTTTCAGTTTATCAAGCCCGAATGACAGATTCCCTGTCAAATAATTGTAACTCAAATCAAGATTCTTCAGATTCTTGTGGTGACAAATACCCTTCCACTCCCACCTATGAAATTATTTTTAGAAATGTTTGCCACAGCTAAAGTGTCACAAATCTCAGGGATCGTTATCCCACGAATCCGGTTCTTCGTTAAATCAAGAACTTCCAACTTATTCAGGCCAGTCATATTATATCATTTCTGAGTCTAATGAAATTCATATCTATATGAAGAAGCCCTATCAAATAGAGATTTTTTTCTTTCAACCATATTTTGATTATTAATACGATACATAAGGACAGCTACTACACACGGGTCGTAAAATTCTTTTTTCGAAAAAGAAGCAATGACGATTCTTTCAGCTACTGGGCTGAGTGACTTTTCTAGTTAAAGTGGAGGGTTCAAACCCCACGTTTATATTCTGTCAAGATCTTTGCTTTACTCACTGATTTTACTAATCGATGAATCTCTGATTCTATATCAAAGGTCATTCCATATTATTATTATACGAAATAATGCATAACAAACTCCACAAAAGTTTCATATCATAATTTGCTTGAATTTGAAGACACATTGCACTGGACTAAAAATCTCATCCTGTGCTATCGACATGTCCTCATGATTCAACCAAAGTGTTAAAGATCATGTTAAATTGCTTTCTCAAAGATTTTTCAGTAACATTATTTTATAAATACATTGGGTATGTTATTGTAGTATTATTTTAGGACTTCAGATAAGAAGGAAATCAAGTATATACATTGACATTTGAGAACACAATGGGCTGAATAAAGTAGCCTTTGGAAGCAATTCTATCACCACCACATTCAAGGGTAGAAGAGCTGTCACGGCCTTCTTTTATGTACCTCAAAACCTTCTGAAATTGCTCTGAGTCGATCTATGATCTATATTGCAGATATGATATTAGCTTCAGAACATTAAACTTCAAGTTATATGTACGTTATTTACCAAAATTTTGTCACTTATGAGATAGATAGTTTGTAAAAATTTTCCTGCAAGTAGATATTAGATTCTTGCACTTCAAGAGCTCACTACCATAGAGAGTTGTCAGATGACGAAACAAAAGAAAATCCTCTTGGGAGAATTATTTTTCACTTAATGATGGAGAGAGGCAGACAACATACCACGCGGTAGTGTTATGAAATTGGGAAAAAACTATTTTTCACTTAATGATCGAGAGAGGCAGACAACATACCCTGCAGTAGTGTTATGAATTGAGAACAAAATAGATTCTTTATAAATTAATTTATGGCCCAACTTTAGATCGAAAAACGCAGAGATATGTAAAGCAACAAACATATGACAGGGAGAGGTTTAAATGTCATTTTCTATCTACATGTATCCGGCTACAAGTTATGTTTTTTGACTTAAAATTCAAAGCTCGCAAAAGAAAAAAAATATTAAAATTTCAAATTTCAAATTCAGCTTTGTCTTAAAGTATTAAACTTTTAACATGGAATTTCACCATGTAAAAGATCTCAACAATAAATAGTAAAAACAGAAAAAAATCAATTGATAAAACTAATAAAACATGTACATGAATCAAATAATCAGAATCTTATAATTAATTGCAAAATAAGGAAAGGATGAAAACAACATGTACATGAACCAAAAAAAAATCTCACAACTAAAACCCCAAAATCTTTCAAAAGGGTAATAGAAAAATCTCGATTTTGCTTAAAGATTCAATATTTTAACATAGAATTTCACCAATTGATGGACCCCCACCCTATAAAAAAAAAGAGATCTTGACAACTAATAACAAAATAAGAAAAAACCAATTCATAAAACTGAGAAAACAAGATTTACATGAACCAAATCAACAGAATCTCACAGGCCATAGCAAATGGCATTACCTGGAAATGAACAACTGCAATTGTTGTTTCTAGCCATGGCTAGGGGTCAAAGACCATTAAGAGTGAAGAAGATAGAGAAAGTTGAGAAGAGAATTATAATGTAAAAGCGAGTTTTGATACAGTTTATTTTTTATGGAGAAAATAGTCTATTACCCCTCTAACCCTTTTATCGAAATTCCAACTACACACTCAACCTTTACAAGAGTCCCATTACCCTTTTAAACATTTTTTTACTGTAATTTATACCCCTCCAATTGCTGACGTGTCATGGGAGGTGAGAACACCCCCAATAGGCGCGTCAGTTGGGTCTTCAACCCTACAAAATCAGTATTTTTAGGTGCCACATGTATAATACATGTCATTATTTTTAATTATTAACTAATGTTGTCTTCTCCAATTAAACCCAACATAATCCTTCATATTCAAACGCCAAATCTCATCTCTTGGATATGAGAACAAATACAACTTTACCAAATATCCCAATAACCACCCACAATTTCAATCCAAAAATCAAAGTGTTCTTTGGTAATTCACTGTTCACAAATGTCGCATCATACACAGCTATTTTCTAATCAGATTTCATTATTTCCCTTTATATACCATTCATAGCTTTATCAAATTTTTCACAATTCATTATTTCTCAATTCTCAAAATACCGAGCAAATTACTCTTGTTGAATTTAACAAAAATAGTGTCAACAACTGTGAAGAAGAGTTCTGCTGCTGCTGCTACTAAGAAACCCAGATCCCGAGTTTTGAGTTGCGATGTGCTGGTGTTTGGAGTTTTAAATTTAGAAGATTCTTCTATTTCTTTTCATCCTTGCTTCTCTTTCAATTGTGATTCGTATTGAAATTATTAATTCTCAACTCTTGCTTGTTCAACTGAAAAAGCTCGTCGTTTCTGGAGTAGTGGATGCAGTGTTATCAACACACATTGATTTGAATTTGTACTGCAGTTTGAATTTTGTGAAAGATCGGGAATCTGCATAAGTAATTTGGAACTTTGGATCCGCTTTGTTGTTGTTGAATTCGATATGGCTGTTTTTTCCTCTTTTTCTCTCTTGTCTTTCACTGTTCCTCCCCTCTCTCGCGTATGGTTATGTGTAGTAGTCTGTGTATTGTGTGCATTTCTCTGTGTGTAGTGTTGTAGATGGTGTGTGTGTGTAGAGAGATGGGAGATGTGAGTAGAATCCATGAAAATAGCATTTTAGGAGGGAACTAAAAAAGTAGGTGGGCTGGGCGCGTGTACACACACATGGGTAATTGTTTGGTTTATATTGACACATCAGCAATTGGAGGGGTATAAAATACATTAAAAGAATATTTAGAGGGGTAATGAGACTCTCATAAAGGTTGAGTGTGTAGTTGATATTTCGACTAAAGGTTGGAAGAGTAATTGACCATTTTTTTTTTATGTAAAGTGTGTACACGTGGTTTGCTGGGAAAGATGCAGTACATGTGTTGGTAAAAAAAAGGAAAAGAAACCAAATACCAAGGCCAAATATAATGTACAATTGATTGATGTTGTGTTTGTCCTTTTTCTTATTGACAGTGTACAACTTAGATAACTTTTTGTACAATACATTGATGTTGTGTTGGTCCTTTTTGTTGTTGGCTTATATATAATAGAGAATACCTTATTATAATCAATATTTAATATTATAAAAATATAATAAAATAATAATTGAAGTAAAAAAGTGAAAACATAATTTTTAGACTTTCAATCAAGACAAATAACTCAAATCAATATAGAGAAAAAATATCTTTTCCCCCCTGAACTTGTCCTCCAAACTTACTTTAGCACTTAAACTTAACTTCTGTTTATTTACCCCCTAACATCTTTAAAGTGTATTATTTTCACCCCTCAAAACTGAATACCACTCTCACAGCGGAGAGTGTGTTATACTCGCCTACACATCAACGCCACGTCAGAGCCACATCATTGCCACGTAAGAAGTTTGATTTTTCTAAAAAAATAAATAATCCCCCACACATTATTTTTATATATATATTTTTTAAAAATAAAAAATATATATTTATTGTTTTATTTATATAAATATATATATATAAATATATATATATATATATTATATATATATATATATATATATTAAATAAAAAAGACACCACCACCCCCGTTTTCTTTCTTCTTCACACCCCCCACCCACACCGCCCTCTACCCTGCAACGCAGCCTCTTTTTTTCTATCTTCTTCAAACTACCCTACCTCTCCCCTCTCCTTCATTTTCTATCTTCTTCAAACTTAAAGCATATTACCACTAGCCATTGTTGATGTTTATTAAGCAAAAAAGAAACCCCAATTCAGATAAGAACCAATTAAATTTGCCAATCAAATAACATAATTCACGTGCTCGTTCAACAGATTATTCAAAGCCACAAAATCCATAAGAATCAGAAAACCAAATTCACCATTGAACCCATACATACAATTAAATGCAAAGAACAATTAACAGTGACAATCACACAATACTAGGTAAAGCTGACCCACGTTAGAAAAAAATCATCTCTTCATCTTTTTAACTACTCAAAGCCATCAAACTTTCATCTTCTTAATAGCTTGAAGTCATAAGAATCAGATATCCATTCCATCATTTTATCATCAGCAACTCATGCATCCCCCAAAAAAAGCTGAAAAGTACCAATTTTCCATCTTCCTAATAGCTCAAAACCATCAAAGTTTCAAGAATAAAAAACGCAATTCAGCATTTTATCAACAAATCATGCATCAACAAAAAAATTGTAAAGTATCAATTTATTCATCTTCTTAATAGCTCAAAGCCATTAAACTTTCAAGAATAAAAAACCCAATTCAACACTTTATCTTCTTAATAGCTTAAATTCACCAAAATCAAAAGAATTAAAATCCTAATTCAGCATTTTATCATCAACAACACATTTTATGAACTTATCTTTTCAAATTCACCCACCATTAAATTTCATCTACTTCACCTATTGTTTTTTTCTTTTCTCTTTTTCACCTTAAACGATGAGAGTTGGGTGGAGATGACGGGTATGATAGTTGAAAGATGAGAAATTGGGGCAGGGTGGAGTGGGGGGATGAATTTGGTGGATGAGGGTTAGAAGAAGATGAAGAAATAAGGGTGGAAATGGATGTGGGGTATTAAAAAAATGAAAAATGCGTTTTGTTATATAATATATATATATATTAAAAGGTGGGACTATATTATTTTTTAAATAAAATAATGTTTTTTTTTTTTAAAATTTTACGTTAGCTTAAGGGATAAAATAATATATTTTAAAGATATTAAAGGGATAAATAAATAGAAGTTAAGGTTAAGTGGCTATAGCTTTCAAAAAATGTCTTTTCTCAGCAATTCTCATCAATATATCAATCTCTACTTTGTATCATCACTCCAATCCCAGATCTCATTCACCTTCCTATTAAGATTTAGAAAAATGGCTGCAGGGCCCAAGAAGATCGTCATTGACACTGATCCTGGCATTGGTATCTTCCCTTTCCTCTATTCACGCACATAGTATTGTAGATGTGAAGACACTTTGAAAAAGATTTTAAATCCCAACATTTTTCTCCGTGATTTTTGTTACTTACTTTACTACTGTGGAATTTGCCAAGATTTATCTGGGTTTTCATTTTCTCTAGATTCTGGATTAGGGTCAGCATGTGTAATCCATTTCCTATAGAAACTACCATTAATGTCTTTTCAGCTGAATTACACTTTCCAAGATTAATTTTTGGAAATTGTATTGTTGAGTTAATTGAGCTATTATGAATATGCTCAGATGATGCAATGGCGATATTTGTGGCATTGCAATCTCCTGAAGTTGAGGTGATCGGGCTTACAACAATATACGGAAATGTCTACACAACTCTAGCTACCAGAAATGCTTTACATCTGGTAAAGTTTCCATTTTTTCTGGACTCATGCTTAGTATGATTTTGTCATTTTGCCCGTTCTTGGATAATTGCTAAATTTCTATGAACTTATTTTTTTTTGTTAGTGTAAAGTTTAAGGGCTTGTTTGGTTGGGAAACCAAGTTATCCCAGGATTGTTATCCCACCATCAATGTGGGAGAAAATAACACTACAATCCCGGGTAAGTTACCAACGATTATCCCTTATCCCTCCTACCAAACGAGCCCTAAAAGGTAAAAGACTAGTGAGTCAGCTTTATTACTCAGTTGGGCTATGGTAGTTGTGTATCCGATATACTTTTTACTTTAGCTATACTCATAGTTATTGATTTGATGCCTTAATAATTCAGTTGGAGATAGTTGGGAGGACAGATATTCCAGTGGCTGAAGGCTCTCATGTTACAATCACTGTATGTAATCCTGAACTCTAGGTTCAATGCTGCGTTGATGCTCATTTTAACTTGCGTAGATGTCACATACTCCATGCTTTTTAGTTATTGTTGAAACTCTAGTTTACTTGTTAAAGGGGACTTAGTATTTGGCACTACTGTTGTGTATCATTTTTTGTTTTGTGATGATGATCCACACTAGATATACTTGCCTTGGTACATACTCTGCCTCTCAATTTCTCTCTTCCCTTTCCTTTTGCTTCGCAGGTGAAGCTTTCTTTGATTTGGTGAATACAATAAGAGAAAAGGAATAAGAGGAGAAATAATCAGTAATATCCGGGTCCAGAAAAGAAAAAAGGTCGAACATGGAGTGATTGATCTTGTTTATCATAGGATTTGAGACATGTATGTGGTTATGAGAAGAAAAGAAAAAGGTATTTCTGGACTGGTCCTTTCGGATGTTCAAATCTAGGACCAAAGCTGATAAAGATCAAACTACGGTAACGAAAACTAACTACGATACGAGAAAGAAAGATAAAGGATAGATGAAAAAGCAAGTAATAAGCTAGACACGAGATAGGAGTTGAAATGCAAATAAAAGATATATTAAACCCTTAGTCCTCAATTCAAATTACCTACAAGCACCTAAACTCCTATGTTGACCACAAGGGAATCAATTCCCAAGCAACCAAATGAGAATTCAACGTAAACTAGTCCAAGCTCACACACACTCACAAGAGTATAATTGTTCATTAGCATCAAAGTTAGTCTAAAAATGAAAGCGAAACTCCTATTTACAGCTTAGGGCTAATTATTACATTTATGGGCCCAACAGTGACCAATTTCAGTAAATTGGGAGCATGCCCATGCAGACCAGTGACCTGCTCACGCATGTGGCAATGCAGGTCACACTGGAAGTGTCAAAATGGGCATCTGTGACCGCATGTGCTCCTCTTCCATGCGCATGTGGCTTTGCAGGTCCCTTCAGTGCTTCTCCAAGCTCTTCTTTGCTTCCTTTTGACCTCCCCAAGGCCCCTTGACCCTTCTTAGATGTAAACATCGACTCATGGCACCTTTTTGATAGCAATAATGAGTCGTCAAACACCTCTAACTTCATGATCATCCCTTCCAAAGGTCCGGAGGCATTTTGGATTATATCAGCCTCTCCTTCTTGAAGAAGATTTGTTATTTTCTCGAAGCACTAGGGTTAGCACAAGGGTCAATATCAATATTTCCATGCCAAGGAGGCACACATTTGACATACAACCAATGATCTTTTGTTATCAATAAAACGAATTCATCATATCCTACACAAAGGTGTTGGCTATAAGAAGCATTATGAATTAAGGAAACCACCAAGGTCGTAAGACAAAAGTGTTTCTTTATTTCACCATAAGACCATACCCAAAGAATCCCAACTCTATCTAAAACAAATCCAATATCAGCATGGACGTCATCAAATGCAAAGAGGTAGTAAAGGAAGATATGAAGAAGATGAGTCCCATCCAAGGTGTTTCCATACTTAAGAATACGTAAGAGTAGCAAGGTACTCAAGAAAGCTAGTAATCAAGTCACTAGAAGTTGGAACAACCAAGGATGAAGTCAAGTTATTAGGGTGTACATCACCCTTCCTTTCAAGACAACTTATGTTCACACAAAATGTATTTTCAACACAAACATGGCCATCATCATAGGCAAAAAGACAGAAAAGAAAAGAGTTAAGGACACCATTCTCATTGAAATTACCCTCAAACATAAGTATACAAGAAGATGAGATAAGAAAATTTAAGCACATTACATCTTTTCCCTTCAACCAACTTCCCACAAGAAGTGCATTCACCAATAAAGTCATGCTATTAGAGGAATTAAAGCTTCAATGAAAAACCAATTCACTCCAAAACAAATGGTATACCTAGAAATTAGGTGATCTCTATTTATGACATTTAGCATGCTCCTAAAGTCTTTTCTATCACTTCAACTTGTTCAACCATGTAAGTGTGACAAGGATTGGGAAACAAGAGTTGCACATCAAGTACACACCAATTGACTCTTTTTAAAGCAACAAAGAGATTGAGCATTTAGATTGCACGACCCACACAATTTAAGCGCACAAGACATATACCATGAAGTAATCTTGGAGACGCTGATAATCCCATGGTATGACATGATATCAATCAATTTCAAAGAACTACTCAATATGAGAAAAATATCATCATGCCTCCAAGGATCACTAGGAATAGGAGGGGGTAGATACATACCTTGGAAGCAACTTGTTCTCTTGTCCCCCATATGTGCTTTACAAGAACCTCCCCTTCCATGCATCAACTTGGACCAATAGGCCTGGTCCTCTTGCCTCTTTGTGGGAGTTTCCTTGGTAGGTAACTCCTTCTTTCAGTCCATGGAGTTAGATGCTTCACCCCTTGTCATCAAGTATCCATCGATCCATAGGAGTTTGACTAGGTTCCTCCTTTGCGTCAAGTCTTTATCAACTTCGGATTCCTTGAATAAGAACTCATCTAGACCTTCAAGTTTATATCCAAGAGGAACTTTCCTTTACTCTTCATTTGAAAACACTTCCTCATGACCTTGCAAAAGAGAACTATTGGTGCTAGGAAAAATGCTAGCATTGTTAGCAAACAACAAGGGCCTGGGGTTGACAAGTTCCACAACTAAGTGTTCCTTGTCTACCTCTTCCAATCCAATCCTTGGCTCAACATCCTCACACAACTCTTCTTCTTGAGTCAAGTTCTTCTCCCCTTCCTTAATTTCCTCTTCCCTTACATCCTTAACTTGGTTGGGTTGATTTTGGTTTAGTGGAGCTTGGGGTAGTTTAGCAAAGGTGTTTTGAGCATGTCCACTTGAGGAAGCTTGAAAGTTTGGTGGATTGGAAAGGGTGGAGTTAATGGCATTTAGACGACCCACCATGTTGTCTTTTTCCTTTGTAAGGAACCTTTCATGGTTTCCATTTTTACGACCCAAGGATTCAAGTACGCTTAAGATTGTATTCGAAGTATTGTTAGCCATGACTTGTGGAGTTCCTTCTCTCGGAGCCATTTTACCTAGTAAAAGAAACACTACACAAAAATAACAAACAAGTTAGCATTAAGAAATCAACCTCACAAGCTCTCGAAGCGCACATCTTTGTTTGTCTCTCAATTGGCATCGCTAGAGTTGAAAGATCGTTTGTACTCCAATGGAAGACATGGTGTCAATTGTGGCTCGTGGTCGGAATGGATTCTTGTTTGAAGTTGAAAAAGATGACTCAAAACAAACTAACGTACTTGAAACAAGAAATAGCAACGAAACAATAGAGAAAAACACACAAAGAAAGAGACAAAGAAGGAAAACGAACTCTAAAACTAATTAATCAACTAATAGATTGATTCTAGTTATTAATTAGTGTTTAAGAATCAAGAAAAGGGATTAGGAAGTTGGAACCTGAATAAAAATCATTTTCGGAGCGATTGGGGTGCGTTCGGGTGAGATATGGCCGCATGTGGCATCTGCCTTCGCATGTCACTTTCCAGTGAATCTGGAATGACCAGCATTGGTCACCTGCTTGAGCAGGTGGTGACCTGCGTAAGCAGGTGCCTGGCGCAGGTGGACGATTCCAGCTCAGTTTGTACTCCGAGTTTTGTGCTTTTGTGGGTCCTTGTACACTCCTTTTTCAATAATATTCCCTTTTTTATTGGATATTCCTTTGTACAAACAACTTTTCTTCCTTTCTTCTTTCTCTTTCTTTGATCAAACACCATGTTTTTGTTGAATATCCCACTTGAAAATATGAATTTCTTTAAGAACACAATGAACACCAAGATTTCCAACTAACTCATTTTGATTCAGAATTGCATGAAACTTCAGATTTTGGGTCTTTTCAATGTGGGAATCACTTTCAAATGCTTTTTAAACCACAAATCCACACCAAATAATCAAGATCTAAGGACCCACTTCTCTTTTTCTCCAAAACCAAGCTCAGCAATGGAGGGGTTCTTCAAATCTCTTCCAAACACACCAAATGCTCAATATCACTAGATGGAACAAATCTAGTGTGGAAACAACAACAATGATAAAAAACACAAAATCATTTTTGGGGTTTTCTTCAAAAACATTTGGACTCGTTTTTTTTTTCTTTTTTGATTTTGTATGGTAACTATCGCAAGACTAAAATCGTAAGAATGAATTTAATCCCTGCTCTGATACCAAATGATAAAGATCAAACTAAGGTAATGAAAACTAACTACGGTACTAGAAACAAAGATAAAGGATAGATGAAAAAATAAGTAATAAGCTAGACATAAGATAGGAATTGAAATGCAAACAAAGGGTATGTTAAACCTTTAATTCTCAATTCAAATTACTTACAAGCACCTAAACTCCTATGTTGACCACAAAGGAATCGATTCCCAAGAGATCAATGTTTCTAAACAAGAATTCAATGTATGCTTATCCAAGCTCACACACACTCACAAGACCACATCTGGAACAATCTTATTGTGAGAAACTAGCAGGAAGGATAGGGAATCTCCCAACCACCTATTTGGGCATGCCCTTAGGAGCTAAGAGTAAATGTGAGGGGATCTGGAATGGGGTTGTGGAAAAGTGTGAAAAGAAGTTGAAAATTTGGAAGATTCGATATTTATCGATGGGTAGAAGACTGGTTTTGGCGAATAGTGTTTTGGATGCCTCACCAGCGTACATGATGTCCATATTCCCTATGTTTACTAGTGTGATCAAGAAACTAGACATGGTGAGAAGAATTTTTTTTGTGGAAAGGTAGCGAGGGCAAGAAGAAATTCCATCTGGTTAAATGGGGGAAATGACATTGAACAAAAAGGAAGGAGGTCTGGGAATTAGAAATCTCAAGAAACAGAATCAGAGCTTGATGATGAAATGGTTATGGAAATTTACAAGTGACAAAGACATATTATGGAAGAATGTGATTAGTGCTAAACATGGTATGGAGGATCTATGGATGACAAACATGGTCACAACAACATATGAATGCACAGTGTGGAGGGGGCAATCAGGAATTTATGGCCACTTATGCAGACTAGAACCAGATTCAAGGTTGGGAAAGGGCAGAGGGTTTCCTTCTAGAATGATAAATGGGTCGGCAATGATCTATTGAGTAGACTATATTCTAATATCTATTCACTATGCCAGACCAAGCAGGCTACAATAGCTGAAATGAGGAATGGACAAGCATGGAATCTGTATTTTAGAAGGTACTTGTATGATTGGGAAATGGAAACTATTGCTTCCTTCTATGCTAACTTGGCAGATTTTACCAGCTCAGTAGAAAAAGTGGACAGATTAGAATGGCAGAAGGACAAATCTGGAAAATTCACTGTCAACTCAGCATATAAGGACCTCAATATCTCAGAATTTCAGGAAAAGGATTGGCCATGGAAAATGATTTGGAAGATTAAGATCTCTTATAAAGTAAACCTCTTCACATGGCTTCTAGCCAAGGAGGCAGTTTTGACTCATGAGAATTTGAACAAGAGGGGGTTTCATTTGTGGTCATGAGAATTTGAACAAGAGGGGGTTTCATTTGTGGTCCAGATGCTTCTTTTTTTGTAAAGAACAGGCAGAGACAGTAAACCATCTCTTTTTACATTGTAAGTGGACAGATCAATTGTGGAAAATGTTCATCAGCTTGAGGAAGTTTAGCTTGGTAAGACCAAGGAACATCAAAGGGTTCCTCAATGCTGGAACAAGGTGGAAATGCAACACAGTAAGAAGAGAGATGGAAGATTGTCCCTGCTTGCATTTGGTGGACCACATGGGAAGAAAGGAACAAGAGATGTTTTGAAGACAAGCAGAGCAATTTACAAGATTTTAAGATGAATTGTTTAGCTTTGTTCTACTTTTGGTGTAAACATGATCTAATAATTCAGGCAAAAGATATCTTTGATGTTTTAGATTATGTATAGGAACAAGTGATAGCTACAAAGGCTGTAACTGTAACTCTTTTTAAAAGGGAACTACACTTAGTTGTAGTTTACCTATGGGTATATAGACCTATATTACCATTCTCAAAATGAAAGAGAAACTCCTACTTATAGCCTAGGGCTAATTATTACAATTATGGGCCCAAAAGTGACCCATTTCAGCAAATTGGGCACATGTCCACGCAGCCTAGTGACCTGCTCATGCATGTGGCAACGCAGGTGACACCGGAAGTGTCAAAATGGCCATCTGCAGCCAGGTCCCTTCAATGCTTCTCCAAGCTCTACTTTACCTCCTTTTGACCTCCCCAAGGCCCCTTGACCCTTCTTAGATGTAAACACCGACTCATGACACCTTTTTGATAGCACTAAGGAGTAGTCAAGCACCTCTAACTTCATGATCATCCCATCCAAAGTCTGGAGGCATTTTGGATTTTATCAAAAGCTAAAAGAAGGAATGAGTGAAGGTGGAGTGTGGTATTAGAAACCCTTGGTAGTTAGGAATGTAAATATAGTCGAGAGAAAAAAGTAGAATGGGGGATACAGATGAACGATGGAAATATGTGAAGCACTTTTGGTGCCATTTGGGGCGTGACAAAAGGATTTTTCAATGCTGTTAGCGAAAGCCATTCAAGAGATGCATGAAACATTGAAGTGTCTTTCATTCCTTTGCAATGCTTTTGGTTCTCTTTAAATCAATGGATCACTACTTTTTCCTCTTTGCTTTTTGGTCTCCTCCACTGTAGCCATACAAACAAGTTTGGGACCTCTTCCTTAATCGTAGTATAGTAAATTGGGCGATGTCATACAGTCTGAGAGGCTTGCTGAAATGTTGGTAGAGTCAGAAAGTCATCAAAAACTTGAATAAAATTTGGCATACCATTCCTGTTTGCACCTTTTGGACAATCTCGAAAAAATGAGAGATGTTTTTGAAAATCAGAAAACATGTCTTTTGTAAACAATAGATGTCTTCAGAATTAAATGTTTTAGTGTAGGAGGCGTGGTAGATGATATTCTCAATACTTGGAGTACATTGAGAATGTATCAGCTTTACTGTGTTTCTTTCTTGTATTTTTAAATTCCTCATTGGCACTTAATTAATGAAATTACATTACCTTATAAAAAAATACTTTTTGCTTTTCGATCTTACCAACTTGTTGAGCTCCAAGCCATGATGACCACATATAGTAATTTCTTTATCTTAACTTGGATGTAAGCATACTTTGCTGAACCATCATATCTCCTGCTGTCTCTCTTGTTCAGCAATATTTTGTGTTCATTAGCCTTTATCACTTTGCTGTGTTTGTGTCAAATATGACTAACCATGTTAGTGCAGTGCTTTTGCAGCAGTCTGAGCCTAGTTGTATAACAAGTAGTATTCCAGAGCGTGCTCTTTGATTAGTTCTACGTTGTCAAACCATTTGATTGATATGGGGGCAGGCAGAACCAGGGAAGTGTTTTAGGGGAGGAGCAAACACAAGTTCTAGAATAAAAGAGAAATAAGTCATAGACATTTATACGGAAATTGTGTTTTCAAAATTTCAAATTTATATTACATGATCATTGATTTTTGATAAAAGAGCAGAAGTATGGTAACAACAGAATATTTAATGGACAAACTAATAATTTGCTCATGAATATATGTTATGCTAAGTACTTCTATGATCATGCTTAATTAGCTATCTTTTCAATAATTTAAAATTGTAAATGTGTAGGCATTAAATTGATTTATACTTTTGGCAAAATTGCCCTAATGATAAAAGTAGGAGAACAAAAAGAAATAAAAAAAGAAAAAGAATGAGAAATTTTTTGCATATTTAAGATTGGCAAACTCCATTTGAGACACGATTGAATCTTTGGTTTGTGTTTGACTCACGATTGCCTGTTTTCATGAATTGCTTGTTTCTTTATATCTTGGGTTCTATTTTATCGTTCTTTGGAAGCGATCGAGCTCGTATACCGGTTGTTGCCTGAAACGTTCATCTAGGGTTCTATGTTCCTACTTTGTTTTACTGTTCGGGTTATTCATAATTATTTTTGTTGACTTCTATCTTTAATTTGCTTTCAATTATTGTTACTTAATATTCCACTGTGGTTTGTATCTCGGATCGTATCACAAATCTTGCTTAGTGAGCTTGTGAGTAATACTTCAAGATGTTTCTTCCATATTCCAAGTGTATGAGATAAATTTCAAGAGCTTCCTCCATGTACCAATAGCGATCTTGCTCCATATAACAAGTGGAAATGAAGATGCTCTCTTAGGAAGACCTAGAAGGTTGTGGCTCAAAGCAAACTTCTATCTTAACAACAATAGAATTTTATTTTCTACCCTACAATACCTGTCTTAGCAACAAACATATCCATAGAATTAAGCATTGTTAGGAAATATGATAAAAGAATAGTGAAGTGTATGCTGGATCTTCTCATTTTATTATCTTGCATTTTCCTCCCTATAAGAAAAAAATCTATTGCAACATCAGTCCTGGAAGTGATGATTGTTGCAGAATTCTCATATCGTTTACCAGTAACATTTCCTTTTGCTAAATTTTAATGTGATTTTCTTCTGAATTCTGATTACTAGTACATTTAGGAAGGTGTGGAGGACGCGGATTAGGGTAGAGGGTTGGGGGGTGGGAGTGCGTCGGTAACAGTAGGGGAGCGTTCTTTTGTGTTTGAAGTTTCTTGTTCGTGGTGTTGTGGCTGTAGTATTATCTTGTGGCTAGCGGTGTTAGTTTATTTTTGCATATCGTACTAGTTTATATGCATAGTTTATTTTTGCATATCGTACTAGTTTATATGCACTTATCTTTTGTGTTTGTTATACTGTTATCGGTCCTAAGTCGGGGGTCTATCGGAAACAGCCTCTCTACTTCACCTGAGGTAGTGGTATGGTCTGCGTACATTCTACCCTCCCCAGACCCCACTATGTGGGAATATACTGGGTATGTTGTTGTTGTTGTACTAGTACATTTAGCAAAATAGGCTGCAAACCTTTTTTTGAGAAAAATTATTAGTCTGAATAGGCAGCAAACTTAGAAATGTTTTTTCCTTATGAATATGTTTCTGCTTACTTTGTTTAATTTAATGTAAAGAAAGGTACAAAACTTCGAATTGCTGATTTTGTTCATGGCGCGGATGGACTTGGCAACCAAAACTTTCCTGCACCAAATGGAAAGCCTATTGAACAGAATGCTGCTGACTTTCTTGTTCAACAAGCCAGTCTACACCCTGGAAAGGTTACTGTTGTAGCTTTGGGTCCCCTAACAAATATAGCACTAGTAAGTATGTAATCTTCCAATTAAATATTACTAGATCCATTCCAGTTTATGTGGCAGCATTTCCTTTTTAGTCTGTTCCGAGAAGAATGCAGTTTCTGAATTCGGGAACAATTTAACTTAAGCTTTTATAGCCACACAAATGTTATGGCATGTTTAAGATGCCAAGTTCTAAAAGTCATGTAATAGTCAGGCAAATGTTATGGCACGTTTAATACCAAAACTTTTTTCTTTCTTAAGTTTTGTGCTCAATCAAATTATGCTACATAAATTGAAACAAAATGAGTAGATTTTAACCTAATAGAAAACTGTTTAGTGAAATGGCATATTGAAACAGGCCATTCAATCAGATCCTGCTTTTGTTAAAAACATTGGACAAATTGTTGTTCTTGGTGGTGCCTTTTCTGTAAACGGAAATGTGAATCCAGCTGCTGAGGCAAATGTAAGTTGCTAAGATACATCCAAAACCATGCTTTAGTTTTTCAGGTGTATTCTCTGTGTTATATTCATACCTGTTTTGTTGATCATCTGCACAAGATCTTTGGAGATCCAGATGCTGCTGATGTTGTATTTACTAGTGGTGCTGATGTTCTAGCAGTTGGAATCAATGTTACACATCAAGTTGTCCTTACTGGTACTTTCTTGATTGATTAAGTTATTACAACCAGTTAGTATGGCACTTCAAATATTCTGTTCGTCTCACACTACCATATTCTTGTTCCTCTTACATTTCCTGCATTCATGACTTAAGAGAATGGGTCATGTATTCCGGACCATTCTCATGCCAGTTTCTAAATATTCTGCAAATGCAACTAGAAGTTTCCATTTTCATGTCTGTTTAAACTATTTAAGATATTTGGTTACTCGGAGATAGTATCCCCGAACCCCTGCGTATAGCGGGAGCTTTAGAGCACCAGGCTGCCCTTTTTTTTTTTGGGAGATAGTAGCACAGTTGGAGGATGGTGAATTAAGGAAGGAAAAGAGAAAATTGAGAAATAACTTTAAATAAACTACTTTTCGTGGCTTGTGTAACATCAATAAAAATGCAGATACATATAAGATATTTAATAGTTATTAAGGGGGATATATGTCTTTGTAAAGAGTAAGGTTATCCCAAGTGAGAATCTTTCGACCTAACATAAGTTTTTGGTGATGGATGGATATCAAGATGAAGAGGAGGAAGAGGTTTGAGGATGATCGACCTAGGATCAAATGGGGTAGCTTGACTATGACCAGTGCCTTGGAGATAAGAGAGAAGTTGATGTATATGGGGGCTTGGGGGAGTAGTGGGGTATGTACAATATGTGGGATAAGAATGCCGGTGCATTAGGAAAATGGCTAGAGAGGTGTTGGGTGTCTCGAGAGGTCGATCTGCCAGATGTCGTCGAGGGGACTGGTGGTGGAATGGAGATGTACAAGGGAGGTGGAGGCGAAGAAGGGGGCTCAAGTGAAGTTGGTGGAAAGTGCGACCGAAGAGGAGAAACAAATGAATAAGGAGGAGTATAAGATGGCTAGGAAGGAGGCTAAGTTAGCGGTTATAGCATTAAAACAATAACGTTTGAAAGCTTGTACCTATAATTAGAGGATAAAGACGAGAATAAGAAGTTTTATAGGCTAGCTAAGGCTAGGGAGCGGAGGGCTCGCGACCTTGACCTAGTGAGGTGCATCAAGCGTGACGACGACAAAGTATTGGTAGAAGAGGTACTCATTAACAAGAGATGACAATCATACTGCATAAGCTCTTGAACGAAGCGGGAGACAAAGGAATTGTGCTGGGGGACTTGGAGTACTTAGAGAGCCGTCACAATTATAGTTATTGTAGGCATATTAAGGTCGAGGAGGTTAAAGGTGCTATTCGTAGGGGGAAGAGTGACTAGTCCAGATGAGATCTGGTGGACTTTTGGAAGAGCACATGCAGGACAAGTGTAGAGTGGCTGACCCAAGTTATTTAATGTCATTTTCAGGACGACAAAGATGTTGCGATGATTCCATTGTACAAAAACAAGGGTGACATTCAGAATTGCAACAACTATAGGAGTATTAAGTTGTTAAGCCACACTATGAAGATTTGGGAAAGGGTGGTTGAGTTGAGGTTGAGGAGGATCGTGATTATTTTCGAGAATCAATTCAGATTCATGCTAGGATGTTTGACTACAGAAGCCATTCATCTAGTAAGGAGACTGGTGGAGCAGTATAGGGAGAGGAAGGAGGACATACACATGGTGTTTATTGACCTAGAGAAGGCTTATGATAAAGTCCCTAGAGAGGTTCTATGAAGGTGCTTGGAGGCTAGAGGTGTTCCGGTGGCGAATACTAGGTCGATTAAGAATATGTACGATGGACTCAAAACTCGTGTTAGAATTGCGGGAGGAGACTTAGTGCACTTTCCCGTATTGATGGGGTTGCACCAGGGATCGACCCTTAACCCATTTTTATCTGCTTTGGTGATGGATGTATTGACGCAGCAAATTCAAGATGAGGTGCCATGGTGTATGTTATTTGTGGATGACATAGTTTTGATTGACGAGAACTGCGGAGGAGTTAATGCTGAAGGTTTGGAGATAGACTCTAGTGTCTAAAAGATTTAGGTTGAGCAAGACTAAGCTGAAATATTTGGAGTGCAAGTTCAGTGAGGTGACGCATGAGGCTGACGTGGTAGTGAAGTTTGATACTCAAGCCATCAAAAGAGGGATAGTTTCGAGTATCTTGGGTCTATGATCTAGAAAAATAGATAGAATGACAAGGATGCCGCTCACCATATTGGTGCATGGTGGATGATGGAGGCTCGCTTCCGGAGTCTTGTGTGATAGAAGGTACCTCCTAAAGTTAAAGGCAAGTTCTAAAGAGTGGCGGTTAGACCAACTATGTTGTATGGGGCGAAGTTTTGGCCAATAATAAAAGTAGCGGAGATGAGGGTGCTACAATGGATGTGGGGGTTTACTAGGAGAGATAAAATTAGAAATGAGGTTATCCGAGACAAGGTGGGAGTGATGCTGGTGGAAGACAAGATGTGGGAAGCGAGATTTAGATGGTTGGGCATGTGATGAGGAGATGCACAAATGACCCAATGTGGAGGTGTTAGAGGTTGACTATGGATTATTCCAAGCGAGGTAGAGATACTTCGAAGAAATATTGGAAGGAGTTGATTAGACATGACATGGAGCAATTACAGCTTACTGAGGACATGACCCTCGATAGAAATGTCACGACCTAAAAACCAAGGGTCATGATGACACTTGTCGCGGCAAGCCCTGACAAGTAAGTCTATCACCCAAATTGATATGAAATGAGAAATCAGTACCAAAACCCAAGGCAAGACACCAAGAATGGAGTCGAACCACACATATATAGTAAAGGCGGAAATACATAGTCAAGATACCATATAATATTCCAAAACCAGGTGTCACAGTGTAAGAATTAACTAGTACAACTTGAAAATACACAGGATATCCAAAAAGGAGCAACTCTGTCTCTGAATCAGTGTTGTAAAAGGCGAGCGCCTCGTCGCCAATGGTGAATGGCAAGGTGAGGCCTGGTCGCCTCTTCACGGCGTGGCGCTGCGACATTCAAAAGGCGTCGCCTTTCCTTTGCGAGAAAGGCGACATGGCGTGGTGAGGCGACATGGCGACAAAGGCGTCGCCTTTTTTTTTTTTTAAAAAAATTAGGGTTTTAGGTATATAAGCTAATTTTAGGACTTATTTACCCATTTTGGCTCTACCAACTTACTAGTTGGTGACTGCGGCTGCTTCCATTTATCTCATAAGTTCGATTTCGGCGACCGGCTACGTACTCCGGCGACTCTCGCTATTCTACTCCGGTAAGCAGTGAACTACTGATTTCTATTTTTCTTCTTCTTTCTTCTTCTTAATCCCGCGTCCAATACTTGTATTTTGGTGGTGTTTTTTTTCTTCCTTTTTTCTCTTCTTCTTCTATTTTCCTTCTTGCTTCCACTGTATTCTGTAACAGTGTTACAACCTTACACTGTTACTGTAACAGTAACCAGTAAGCTGCTGTAGCCTTATTATGTAATTTTTTTATCTACTATCTATTTTTAATTCTTGACTTGAAATATTTCCTAATATATTAGTGTTATTGAAATTTTGATCATTTATATATTATTTTAATTTTTAATTTTTAATTCTTGACTTGAAATATTTCCTAATATATTAGTATTATTGAAATTTTGATCATTTATATATTATTTTAATTTTTTATATTAATTGTCGCCGTACATTCAAAAGGCGCTCGCCTCGCCGCGTGGCGAGGCGGGGCCTTGTCGCCGTCCAAAACACTGCTCTAAATACAAAATACGACATGAATTAGATAGGAAGAGGTGTGACTCCGGATGCATAGTTTAACTGCTACCTCGAATGGGCTCCAAGTATCGCCTGAATCATCTGCCGTGAGGCGCACTTGTACCTGGATTTGCACCGAAAGGGCGCAGTAGGGAAGAGTACGGTCCACTTATACTCAGTAGGTATCATAGGCCGACCGAGTAAAGTAGAAAATAAAGCATATAAACACAAACTATGGGCACGTAACCTGCAATCAAAAAATGCCCCAAACGGTAGCCCACACAATCTCCACTAATAGTTCTACTATATACACATATAACAAATACGGGTAGGGAAAAGAAGAACAAATATACACGTACACCAAATTCAAGTACAAGATAGAACAAATGGACAGATATCAAGTCAAGGACAGAAATACAATTACAAAATAAACACAATATATGGAATGCAATGAAGATGATGATGATGTGATGCACGAGGTCATCGCACAACCTCCGTACACACCTACCGAGCTGTGCTCCCGAGGTAGGACCTATGGGGGATTCGTCAACCCATATACAATCCATATACAATTCATATCCAATATGATATCCATATCTCCTCTCCGACACATCCACCGGCAGAGGTTTTAAAGATATCACATTTTTTGTCAGAAAAAGCCTGTGTTTTCAGTATTTCTACGGTGGTACCAATGTCGTATGAATAAATATGATATGAGGATGTAATGCTTGCAACCAACCAAAATGAGATTATCTAATATCCAACCAATATACCAGCCAAGTGAGCCAAAAATCCACTCAAATCAACTAACCATCCATGATCCAATATAATTCAGAAACATTCAAGTGAAACATGCAAAAAAATATCATTGATACCACATGAATCTCAAAATCTAGGCCTTTTCCACAAAAAGAGTACAACCAAATATACATATATCAATACCAAGCTATAACATCATATAAGGCCCTACACGGTCACACAACAAAATGTCTCAAAACCACCAAATATTATCCACGTAGCCCCCCATACGGGTACATAAATGACCTAACACATTTTCCATGATACAACCCCACACCCATAACATGCTTTTACATTATTATTAACTACTCAATCCAGTTTGAAGAAAGTTAAGCCATAACCTACCTCGAAAGCCGAAAATCGATCCCCAAAGCTTCAGTACGGGCTTTCTCCTCACGAACGGACCCAGAATCAACTAAAATATACATATAGAATCGACGCGTCAAAAGGAAGTCAACGACACCCATGTTGCCCACTTTCGAATTGGGGTTAAAACGGACCCTCAAAATGGATTTTTGAAAAAGAAGGGTAAAATAGAAATTTTTGTCCAAAAACATATGCTCCAAGATTAAAGGAACTTGTAGGAGAAAGCCCGAGTGAAAACGGGTTGAAATTGGGGTTTAAATCAAAGAAATACTATTTTTAGGTCTTCTGGGCCGAAATTCCCAAATTTCTCCTTTCAATCCAAGTTTTAACGAAGTTTAGATGATAAAAATCGAAGAAAAGGAAGTAAAATCGAAGAAAATGCTCAAAAACTCGAACCCAGCTCCAAGTCTCGAAAATAGTGAAGAATCACGAAAGAGGAGTATTTAAATATATCAGGTGCCGCTAAAGCGGACCATGGCTGCTTTAGCGGTTGACGCTAAAGAGCCTAGGTGCCGCTAAAGTGGTACCAATGCTAGGGTGACAGTCCGCTAAAGCCGCCAGGTTACCGCTTTAGCGGTACCTACTAGGCAGTCAGGGCCACTAAAGCGCCCAAAGGGCCGCTTTAGCGGTCACGCTAGTAGCTGTGCACCAACTGGATATTTAGAGAATTTCAAGTCTCCGCAGACCCCTCGGGATTTATCTGGAATCCCGAAAATGCAAACGAACTATGCTACCCTATCAAATTCGACGCTCCAGACTTAATGTCGATATCAGATTTTTGAAAAAACATCATTTTCACAGAGTTGACCCCTAAAACCCAATTTCACAACTTTTCGAATCGAGGGTCGAAGTGAGATATAAAAGTCGTAAAACCATACCAACCATGCTACTAACCTAAAATCGATGTTTCGGATCAGTTGGCGCAGACCGTTTTGCCATCCAACGCACAGATCAATAAATGTTGATCGAAGTCAACTATAAGGCTTTTCAAGCCACGAAAAATCACAAACTCGCACAAATCATAACAAAATGCATTGGGAACCGTGTCAATCATCCCCACACCCCAGAAATACCACAATAAGGGTAAAAGGGTCAAATCGCACAAATAAATATGCCACACAAATCACCAAAAGTCATGTCACTACATCATCCACCACTAAGAATCTAGTTCGTCCTCGAACTAAAGGCAAGGGATTTACCTGAGTCCGCAAAGAGATGGGGATGACTATTACGCGAATCAGACTCGACCTCCCAAGTAGACTCTTCTACAGGCCGATGCCTCCATTAGACCTTGCCTGACATTCCTGGCTAGAATGGAGACTGTCTCCTTACCAAAGACAACCGCTCATCTAACTGAATTGAATCCCAATGAATGACATGAGACTCATCGGGGATGTAACGCAGAAGCATAGAAACATGAAAAACTGGATGAACAACCGATAGGTTTGGGGGCCAAGCCAACTCATAAGCCACATCATCAATAGTTCGAAGAATCTCAAAAGGCCCAATATACCTGGGGCTAAAGTTGCCCCTTTTCCCAAACCTCATCACGCCTTTCATGGGCAACATTCGAAGGAAAACTCGATCACCAATACTGAATCTCAAGGCACGAAGTCTACGATCCGCATAGCATTTTTGCCTACTCTGAGCCGTTCGAAATCTATCCTGAATGACTTGAACCCTATCTAAGGACTCATGAAGCAAGTCCGTTCCTCAAGGTCTAATATCCGAAACATCAAACCAACCAACTGGATAGCGACAACGCCGACCATACCAAGCCTCGAAAGGAGCCATCTCAATACTAGAATGGTAGCTATTATTATACGCAAACTCCGCCAAAGCTAGATGCTGCTCCCACTGACCACCAAAGTCTATCACACAAGCGCAGAACATATCCTCCGACTCCTTAATAGTCCGCTTCGACTGACCGTCGGTCTGGGGTGAAATCTTTCCTAAGATCAACTCGGGTACCCAACTCCTCCTTAAAAGTCTTCCAAAAGTGAGATGTGAAACACGAAACCTCGATCTAAGATGATAGATACTGGCACACCATGCAGACGTACTATCTCACGTATATAGATATGGGCCAACCTCTCAGCACTAAAGGAAACCTGTACCGGAATGAAATGAGTAGATTTGGTCAATTGATCCATGATGACCCAAACACTATCAGAACCATGAGAAGTACGAGGCAACCCAGTCACGAAGTCCATAGTGATTTGTTCCCATTTCCCTTGGGAATGGGTAACCTCTGAAGTAAACCACCCAGTCTTAAATGCTCGGCCTTCACCTTCTTGTAACATAGGCAACGAGCTACAAAATCCACTACATCCTTCCTCATACCACCCACTAGTAATGTTGTCTCAAATCACGATACATCTTAGTCACTCCCGGATGGATGAAATATCTGGAACAATGAGTCTCCTCCAAAATCGAGCTAATCCAATCACCCGCTCTCGGCACACAAACCCTACCACCAATCCTCAAAACACCGTTGGGATCAAGTGAGGCTTACTTAGCCTCACCACTCAATACCTTATCCTGAATCACTCTCAACCCAACATCATCAAATTGATGAGCCCGAATCTGCTCCATCAAGGAAGACCTAGCCTTCACGAATGCCAAAACACACCCAGGTGTCGAAAATCAAGCCTAACCATCTGGTTAGCTAAAGACTGAACCTCTAAGGCCAAAGGCCTATCTTGGGTCAAAAGATGTGCCAAGCTACCCATGCTAGTCGATTTTTCGGCTCAAGGCATCTGTAACCACATTAGCCTTGCCCGGATGATAAAGGATAGTCAAGTCATCCTTAAAGCAACTGAAGCCAACGACGCTGCCTCATGTTAAGATCTCGCTGGGTGAAGAAATACTGAAGGTTACAATGATCCGAGAAAATCTCACAACGGACTCCATATAAGTAGTGCTTCCACAACTTCAAAGCAAAAACAACCGCGCACAACTCCAAATCATGGGTAGGGTAATTCCTTTCATGGGGCTTCAATTGACGAGAAACATTTGCAATCACCTTACCCTTCTGCATCAACACAACACCTGAAGCATCATAGAAAACGGTAAAATCCACGCCCTCTTTGGGCAAAGTTTAGATAGGAGCTAAAGTCAACAAGTCCTTGAGCTTTTGAAAGCTCGCCTCACAAGCATCAGACCACCACAACCAACAACAACAACATACCTAGTATATTCCCCACCAAGTGGGTCTGGGGAGGGTAAGTGTACGCAGTCCATACCACTACCTCAAATGTGAGATAGAGAGGCTGTTTCTGATAGACCCCCGGCAGGAAGAAGATCTTCTTCTGAGTCAACTTGGTCAATGGAGCTGCAATAGATTAAAAACCCTCAACAAAACGTCGATAGTAACTTGCTAAATCAACAAAACTCCGAATCTCGATAGGAGAAATAGACCTAGCTCAATCACGAACCGCTGCAATCTTGGTTGGATCGATCATAATACCATCCTTGGTCACCCCATGACCCAAGAAAGAGACAGACTCCAACCAAACCTCACACTTAGAGAACTTAGCATACAACTTCTCATTCCTCAATCTCTGGAGCACAATCCGCAAATGCTCCTCATGATCGACCTCACTTTTGGAATAAACCAAGATATCATCTATAAATACAATAACAAAGGAGTTGAGATACGGTCGAAATACCCTATTTATCAACTCCATGAATGCGACTGAGGCATTGGTCAACCAAAAGGACATGACCAAGAACTCATAATGACCGTACCGAGTTCGGAAGGCTGTCTTCGGAACATCCGAAGCTGTAATCCTGAATTGGTGATACCTGGACCTCAAATCAATCTTTGAAAACACCGAAGCACCCTGAAGCTGGTCGAACAAATCATCAATACGAGGAAGAGGATACTTATTCTTAATCGTCACTTTGTTCAACTGTCGATAATCAATACACATACGCATCGACCCATTCTTTTTCTTCACAAACAAGACAGGCGCACCCTAAGGTGATACACTTGATCGGAGAAATCCCTTATCCAACAATTCCTGTAACTGATCCTTTAATTCCTTCAACTTTGCTAGGGCCATCTTATAAAGAGGAATAGAAATAGGTGCCCGACTCAACATCAATAACAAAGTCAATATCACGATCTGGAGGCATACCAGACAAATCTATAGGGAAAACATCCACGAACTCACAACAACACTAGTATCACGAATATGAGTCAAATAAAACAAACATCTCCCCTCAATCAAACGACGAGCCTGAAGGAAAGATATAACTCTTTTGGGATCCGAATGAAGCACACCCTTCAAGCTATCTTTGGCACACCCGGCGAAGCTAAAGTCATGGTCTTGGCATAATAATCTAGGACAACATGATATGGAGCTAATCAGTCTATACCCAAGATGACATTAAAGTCTACCATATCTAATACAATCTGATCTACCCAGGTCTCACGCCCAACAAATGTCACGACACGAGATTGGTCCTGATCCACCACTAAAGAGTCTCCTACGGGGGTAGATACACGAATAGGCACATAAAGAGGCTCACAAGCAGAATCAAAACCCGAGGCAAAATATGCAGACACATAAGAGAAAGTCGACCTCAGATCAAATAACACAGACGTAGTACTGAAACAAACAGGGACAATAACAGGTATAGCATAGCACTGACCACGTCCACCACCTGACCGGGTAGTCCTGCGATGACCACTACGGGCACCACTACCTCTGTCTCTCGCACCCCTAGTAGAATCTCTACCTCTCACAGTCGATATAGGAGTAGCTATGAAGACACGACAGGGACAATGACCAATCTCATCACACACATAACAACCCTGTGGCCCGACTCAATGAAAGGAGGTACAGTTGAACTAGGACGACCACCTGAAGACGCTGAACCAGAAGACCCATTTCCTGAACTCTGCAAGGCTGCCTGCAGTGGTCTACCATGATACCTGCGGAAATCTCTACAATCTCTTCCTTGGGAGATGTGACCTGTAAACTCACCTCGACGGCGCATCCTCTTAGCGCCTTCCTGAGATGCTCGAAGAATAGACTCAGTCATCATAGCATGATCCATAATACTCTGAAACGACGCTCCATTTACTACCATCTGAAGAGAAATATCAAACCCTTTCACGAACTTCCGAATCTTCTCAGATTGTGTGGCAATACTGGCATAAGAATATCTAGATAAGGCATGGAATCGTGTCTCATATCCGCAACAATCATGGAGCCCTGCTCCAAGCGATCAAACTCATCTCTCATCTGATCCTTCAAACTGAAGGGCACAAATCTGTCTAAAAAGGCCTCTTTAACCTGATCCTAAGTCATCTCCGGCGAACCAAGAGGTCGGCAACCAATAAGTGACCTCCACCCATCACTGCATCCCTAAACTCGTAAGTAATTCAAGCAACCCCATGCGACTCAAGCGAACCAAGGTTATGCAACTTCTCACGACAATCCATCAAGAACTCATAGGCATCCTTGCCTATATCACCACTGAATGTAGGAGGACCCAAACGAGTGAACCTCTCAAACCTCTTCTGATCCTCAAAAGACATAGCTGCACTCGCAACAATAGGAGGCATAGTAAATCTAGCTGGTTGAGAACCCATCTGTGGAGGCATCATAGAAGAAGGCTGAACTCCTGGCCTCGGAATACCATACTCAAATATCGACATCGAAAGAGGAACCGCACTCGGGGTCTGTGGAGTACCATAAGAAGATGTGGAGTACCATAAGCAGATGTCGGTACAACAGGAGGATCCATACTCGGAACCTGAGGAACACCATAAGCAGACTTTGGCACAGACGGAGGTACAATACTCGAAGCTGGAGGAACACCAGGTGAACTCAAAGGAGCACCCTCTAATCGAGTCAACAAGTGAACCAGTAACCCCTCCAAGATTGGGGTAGAAAAACTCGGGGCAGAAGAACACGGTGAAACTCATCAAGTGAAACATGCAAGAAAATATCATCGATACCGCATGACCCCAAAACCTAGGATTTTTCCACAAAAAAGAGTACAACCAAATATACATATATCAATACCAGGCTACAACATCATATAAGACCCCACATGGTTACACATAGCAAAAATGTCTCAAAACCACCAAATATTATCCACGTAGGCCTCCACACGGGCACATAAATCACCTAACACATTCTCCATGGTACAACCCCAACCCATAACATGCTTTTACATTATTATTAACTACCCAATCCAATCTAAAGAAAGTTAAGCCATAACCTACCTTGAAAGCCGAAAACTAATCTCGAAAGCCTTCAGTACAGAGCTTTCCCCTCACGAACGGATTCGGAATCAACTAAAACATACAAATATTTAATCTACACGTCAAAAGGAAGCCAACAACATCCATATTGCCCACTTCCAAATCGGGGTCAAAACGGACCCTCGAAACGAGTTTTCGAAAAGTAGAGTAAAATTGAAATTTTTTCCAAAAACATATTTTCAAGATTAAAGGAACTCGTAGGAGAGAACCCGAGTGAAAATGGGTTGAAATTGGGGTTTTAATTGAAGAAATACTATTTTTAGGCCTTCCGGACCAAAATCTCCAAATTTCACCTTTGAATCCACGTTTTAACGAAGTTTAAGTGATAAAAAACAAAGAAAAGTAATTAAAATAGGGATTTGGAGCTTACCCACGCTTAGAAATAGAAGAAAATGCTTAAAAACTCGAATCCCAAGCTCCAAGTCTCGGAAATGGTGAAGAATCGCCAAAGAAGAGTATTTAAATATACAAGGTGCTGCAAAAGCAGACCATGTGTTAGCGTTCGGCGCTAAAGCACCCAGGTGCTGCTAAAGCGGTACCCATGCCAGGGTGACAGTCCGCTAAAGCGCCCTGGTCACCGCTTTAGCGGTCCCTGCTAGGCAGTTAGGGCCGCTTTAGCGCCAAAGGGCCGCTAAAGCGCTTAAAGGGCCGCTAAAGTGCCCTCCGCTAAAGCGCCCAAGGGCCGCTAAAGCGCCCTCCGCTAAAGCTGATACCAAACTCCCCAAGAACACAACAACACAAACACCAAAATCAGTCCACTAGTTCAAGAACTATGGACCCTTTTGATGACCTCTCTCGGATTCGCAAGAAGAACAAGAAGGGAAGTGATATCAAGAGTAAAACACACTAAAACAGCAACAACACTTGATGAACAAGATGCAATAACAACAACACACGGTTACAAGACAAAAACACAAATGGATTACACTAGATATAGACAAATGATTACAAGAAAGTAAAGATAGATAGATAGACAAAGGGATAGTATAATATTAACAACCCAAAAGCTTATTCCACTTTTGGACCTTTAATATCACACACAACCTAAACCTATCTCTTACGTGACCTCAAGGGAACCGGAATTCCCAAGTAATCTCCGTTTCTAAGCAAATGATCAACACAAGGATTCCACCTTGCTAAAGACTCTCAAAGAGGCTACAAAATATATTCTCCAAAAATCTCCCAAAAATGACCTAATGAGGTTCTATTTATACCTAGGTTAACTTATTACAAATGACTAAAAAACCCTTGCAAAGGGCGGATGAACAGTGAAGGCGGATGAACAGTGAACAATTTTGGAGCTTGTGGGACTTGTTCTCTACACTTCAAAGCTTGTTCCTTGGATGGGCAACCCCCGAGCTCGAGTCTTGACGCATTGAACATCGATCATGATCGTACCCGTATCATCCTCCCCTCCTTAGAAAGGATTCGTCCTCGAATCCGAACCTTGCAAAGCAATAGGAAGGACAAGCAAACAAAAGTTCCTCAAGGTATGAGTATGAGGGTTAGGATTAGTGTAATCAATCATAGCATCTTGCCAAGGTGACCCAAACTTCACATATACCCAAACATCCCTCTTACCTGAATACCCTACCAAGGGAGAATCAACTAGTTTATCCACATAAGTGTGACAAGAAACAAGGAACAAGCGTCGCTTATCAAGTGGAAAACATACTCTTCTTGGAACAACAATTAGACTTTGAAAGCCGAGAGAGGAAAGCCATACATTCCATGCACATTCAAGTCATTCCAAAAGACATCCTCATCACCACACTTCAAATGATCACCAGAATCAAATGGGTAGAGTGTCCATGGGCACGGGTTGGGAATACACTTCCTTACCCCAATACTATTACAATAATGATCAAATGTCCCCTCTATACTATCATGGTCAATAACAAAAACAACTAGAGGGTCATCCATAGTCATTCGGCCAACATGTTCAACATCATCATTTTCACACACAAGTTGATCTTCATGACTAAGACAATGTACTACCACTTTCCACAATGGCTTCAACACTAGGTGAATCAACTAGTGTATCCACAATCTCAAGTTGTACATTATCATCACAAAATGAAGGCACATTCGGCTCACTTAAAGACAAACTATCATTCACACTTAGTTGGCTATTATCCTCATTCACTAGAGTGCAAAAGTTAGTTTGATTACCTTATAGCTCATGTGGAGCATGGCCACTCACGGGAATTTGATTAGGAAGGCTTGGATGCTCCATCAAGTTATCCAACTTCTTGCACAGAGAGCCTTCTGTCCCTTCCAATCTTCCTATCTATGGCATCAAGCCTTGCCATGATGGATTTAACCCAACTAGGCATTTCAGCTTCATTCACCATTGTACCCATCAAGAGCTACTAAGCAAACAACTCGAAAACAACAAACACATTAAAGATTAACAAAAATCAGTCCACAATTCGTCACAAAACAGTCCACAATGCGTCTCAAAATAGTCCACAATCCCTCACTTTCACACTTTGGATTTTTCACTCTATTGGCCTTACAAGTGTTGATAACTCGCTTATACTCCAATGAGGTTACTTGGTCCCAATTGTGGCTCGAGGTCGGAGTAGATTCTTGTTTGAAACGACTCAAATAAGTAGTGTACAAACTTGAACCAAAAAAGATACTATGACTCAAAAACGAGAAAAGCACACAACAAGCATAACACGAAGAACGTACTCAAAACTAACTTACAAGCTAGTAGAGTATTACTAGGTTGTCAATTAGTGTCGAGCAAACAAACGAAACTAGGAAACGATAAAATGAAACTAAGAAATCTAAAATTTGAACTCAAAAATGTTGCGTGAACAGTACTTTAGTGACGTGGCAGTCCACTATTGGCCTCGAGTTTTATCAAAATTTTATTTCCCAATTTCAAGTAAATGATACAAGACAAACAATGCAAAGCACAAAATATACCCCAAACAGTCCACAAATTCAAGAAAAATCGTGGACCAAAAGGGGACCTCACTCGGATTCGACAAGTATAACAAGAATACAAGAAACAAGGGTGTATTTGACACCCAAAAACAGCCAACAACACAACAATAACGAGATGAATAAGATGACAATAAGAATAACCAGATTCGGATTCCACAACAACAAGATATAACGTTACAAGATTACAAAAGACAAAGGGATAGATAGTGAGACATAAACTACTATAATGACTAGGAACCTAAGTGTAGATGACACACAAAGACCCTTAATGATGATAGTAGGAACACCTAAACTCTTCAAAGAGACACAAGGGAGGACCTCAATCCTTCAAGCACCCCAAGTTCCAAGCAAACAAACAACAAAAGAGATTCCACCCTAATGTTGTAACCTAGTTTCGGCCATGCCTCACAAGAGAGAGAACTTGAGGGTTTCAAGTGTGTTCTACCATTTTCAATATTAAAAAACTAAGTGAATAAACCCTAACATGTTCCTTATATATTACAAAACAAATAGAAGTTAAAATGACCAAAAAGGCCCTTCAAGAATGGGCTGCCCCTCTAGTGTATGGAGTGGGCGGTTTTGGTGTGTATTTGGGCCTTTAATTACAATTCTCTTGCACATACACTTGGTTGCTTTCAATGCACACCCACATAAGTCTATTTCCGTGATTATTCTCGTATCATCCTCTCCATGTTGAGAAGAATTTGCCCACAAATTCACAGCTTCACTTCGTTCAATTGGCCAGTTAAAAAAAAAGCACTCAAAACAGTCCGCAAAACATGAAGAACCCGAGAGCTCAATATGAACAAGTCTTGGCCAACATCTTTATTTTGAACCTCGGCTTCCTCTCCATCTTGAGACTTGGCTTTAATCTTATCCGACTCAAGTCTCCTTCCATCATATAAGCATCATCGTAGACTCCATACACTTCGTGTCCCTTTCTTCCATACTCCTCTATATGGACATATCGGTTTTGGGGAAGTGGAGTTTCGGTTGAGGGGGCTATTTTGGTAATGTGGAGCTTCGGTTGTGCAGCTTGGATGGGAGGGAATGGGCCTCCAAGTCCTTCTTATGGGACTTGATCAACTTGCGGGAGAAGTGATCTACCTTGTTCTCGATTTTGAGGGTAATTAGTAACTTGGCTCATGGCATTTTGTGGTGAACTTGGAGGGTTGACTTTTGTAGGCAAAGTCTCGGGGGCAATGGTAATGGAAGGGTTTTGGTCATGACCACTTGAGGAAACATGGAGTCGAGGGGTAGAAGCACGAGAGTTCCTTCGACTCTCCATTCGATCCAACCTCTCATTCATAGTAGACATCTCTCCTCGGATTGAGGACATAGTCGTGAGCATATTTCCATTCCTCGGTTGATAGTTTCAAGTCTTTCCAAGATAGCACCAAGAGCATTGTTGTCCATTGTAGCCAAGAAGTTACCTACAAAACAATAAACAAGTTAGTTGTTCAAAGAATGGTCCTCACACTCTCTCTTTAATCCTTTGTCCCTCGGATTTTCTTACTTTTGATCTCACAATTGTTGTAAGTTTGCTTGTAATTTGCTTGTAATCCGTTAGACATTGAGAGGTGAACCGAGTGTGTACAATGACTCAAAAGAATAAAAACACACAAAGGAAACACGGAAAAAATGGTTTCAAAACCAACTCACAATCTAGTAAACTGTCACTAGTTTGTAAGTTAGTATTGGAATCAACAAACGAAACTAATGAGACAACAAAATGAAACTAAAAGATCACAATTTGAGCTTAAAATTTTCGTGTGAACAGTAACTTGGGTGACGTGGTAGCACACCATTGGTCACGGCCCCACAATTAGTCACCAGTTGAAGTTTACAAACTTTAGTTACTATGTAATGGAAACAATTGGTTTTGGAGGGAAAGTATATGTCCTGAATCTCTTTAAGTCTAATCTTCAAAAGGTAAGACTTGACTTTGTACAATTCCCACAAAACAAGGTCCCTTGAAACAAGAAAAAGTGGTTGAAAAGTAGATGTCAAGTCAAGGAAGTGATGGCTCAAGTCATCTCACAAACAACTTTACAACTTGCAGGTTCACTTTTTTGAATCTATATTACACTTTTGGTTGCCTTTAAGTTGTAAGATGAAATGAAGAACAAGATAAACACCACAACAATCCTTCAAGAACAACAACAATATTCATTAATTCAAGACCCAACCGGCCACAACAAGTCACAAATTCTCGCCCTAGGTCCTTGTTCACAACACAACTTTAACAAGTTCAAGCTCAAATATAGATCTAGACACCTTTTAGTGCTAGTGAATCACGAAACTAACACAAGAAAGAACAATACACACCAAAGGACTACTAGATCTAGATGCTACAAGCAACCTCGACCAAGATGAACAACAAAAACAACACTTTTAAGTCCAAGAACAACAAGAACACCAATTTTTTTTTTTTTTTTCTTAGCAAGAAAGCCCAAGATTGGTATTGTAAGAACAACACCAAAGATGACTCTGATACCAAATGATACCAAACTCCCCAAGAACACAACAACACAAACACCAAAATCAGTCCATTAGTTCAAGAACTATGGACCCTTTTGATGACCTCTCTCGGATTCGCAAGAAGAACAAGAAGGGAAGTGATATCAAGAGTAAAACACACTAAAACAACAACAACACTTGATGAACAAGATGCAATAACAACACACGGTTACAAGACAAGAACACAAACGGATTACACTAGATATAGACAAACGATTATAAGAAAGTAAAGATAGATAGATAGACAAAAGGGATGGTATAATATTAACAACCCAAAAGCTTATTCCACTTTTGGACCTTTAATATCACACGCAACCTAAACCTATCTCTTACGTGACCTCAAGGGAACCGGAATTCCCAAAGTAATCTCCGTTTCTAAGCAAATGATCAACATAAGGATTCCACCTTGTCCAAGGATTCCACCTTGCTAAAAACTCTCAAAGAGGCTTCAAAATATATTCTCCAAAAATCTCCCAAAAATGACCTAATGAGGTTCTATTTATACCTAGGTTAACTTATTACAAATGACTAAAAAACCCTTGCAAAGGGCGGATGAACAGTGAAGGCGGATGAACAGTGAACAGTTTTGGAGCTTGTGGGACTTGTTTTCTACACTTCAAAGCTTGTTCCTTGGATGGGCAGCCCTCGAGCTCGAGTCTTGACGCATTGAACCCCGATCATGATCGTACCCGTATCAAAAGCGCCCATAGGGCCGCTTTAGTGGTCACGCCAGCAGCTGTGAACCGGCTGAACTTGGAGCATACCTCTCGGGATTCATCTGGAATCCCCAAAACGCAAATGAACTATGCTACCTTATCAAGTTCGACGCTTTGAACTCAATGACGATGTCAGATTTTTGAAAAAATGTCGTTTTCACAGTGTTGACTTTCGAAATCCAATTTCACAACTTTCTAAATCGAGGGTCGAAATGAGATATAAAAGCCGTAAAACCACACCAATCATAGTACTAACCGAAAATCAACGTTCCAGATTTGTTGGCGCAGTCCGTTTTGCCATCCGATGCACAAATCAATAAATGTTGAACGAAGTCAACTATAAGGCTTTTCAAGCCACCAAAAATCACAAACTCGCACAAATCATAACGAAATGCATTGGAAACTGTGCCAATCATTCCCACTCCCCAGAAATACCACAATGCAACCATGAGGAGGGGTAAAAGGGTCAAATCACACAGAAATAAATATGCCACACAAATCACCAAAAGTCAGGTCATTACAAAGAAGGTGTGGAGGACACGAATTAGGCTAGAAGGTTATTAGGAAGGAGTGCGTCCATGCTAGTAGGTAGGAGTGCTTTGTTTTGTTAGCCGTGCTAGTAGTTGTACTGTCGTAGTGCTAAGCTTGTATTGTCTTGTTCTAGGAGTTTTGGTGATGTCTGTTGTTCGGGTAGATCGATTGTAGTATTATTTTGTGGTAGTCTTGGTTTTGTTACTATGTGGTGTTGTTTTACTACCTATAGTTTCTTATTCCTATATTATGTCCTTTTCTAGACTATTTTTGTCTCGAGCAGTGGTATGGACTGCGTACATTCTGCCCTTCCCTTCCCAGACTCCCTTTTTTGAGAATATACTGGGTATGTTGTCAAAATATTTGGTAACAGGAGAGTAACATAGGAGCATTCTGAAATTAAAGAACAAATAGAGAAATTTTCAGAAGAATTTTTACCTGATCCCTTTGCATTGTCTTGACATATTCTTGAGCATTAACTAGATAATATGCAAATATATTTGCGTGGTTCTTTGATGTATCCAATCCAGTGGGCATGATCTGATCTCCAAAGCCTTATCTCCACCTTCCCCTACGCTTGGGCGAAGAACTATTATGAAATGTGGGTTCTTGTTCAGGGGTTCAATGGGCAGCCCGGTGCACTAAAGCTACCGCTATGCGCGGTGTCCGGGGAAGAGCCCCACCACAAGAGTGTATCGTACGCAGCCTTACCTTGCATTTCTGCCAGAGGTTGTTTCCAAGGATTGAACCTGTGACCTCCTGGTCACATGGCAGCAACTTTACCAGGTACTCCAAGGCTCCCCTTCCAGAGGGGGTTCAATGGATAACCCAAATTTACCTGGAGATTGAAACCTTTGTTTTTCTCTTTTATTCTTGGCATAGCAGATTTCACTGGCAGACGGGTAGTCACAGTGTTCAACTTGTAAGAAACTCACATGATTTTTTTCATCCAAAAAAAAAAAAACTCACATGATTTATATTGACATTTGACATGTTGATCTTTCTTTGGGAAAAGAAATAAATTTGTTATATAGGCCACTAACTGTCAGGAAAATAATACAGTATCTCACGTAATGGTGAAATTATTACTTGGTGAATTGGGGCATATATAACTAACTTTTGCCACATTATGTAACAATAGAAAAGTCCTACACTACTAGATCAAAATGTGCTCTGTACTTTTCTTTTTCCTCCCTTCTTGACATAGATGCTACAATTTGAGCTCCTCGGACCATTTATTTATCTTCCCACAAATTATCCTTCTTACTTATATTTATTTACCTTCGTCAGATTCTGATCGTGAGGAGTTGGCGAAGTCTAACGGAAAGTTTGCCAAGTACCTTGACAAGATCTTGGGTGTCTATTTTGACTATCACCATGATGCATACAGCACAAAAGGTCTGTCTATTCCCAGACTAGCTTTCTTAGTATATTATTTGGTGCATGCTCATTGTTCTGATTTAACGGGAACTGGGACTCCACATAGGTGTTTACCTTCATGATCCAACTGCCCTGCTTGCTGCTGTTGATCCCTCACTAATCACCTATACAGAAGGTGTGGTTCGTGTCCAGACAATTGGCATCACAAGGGGCCTGACTCTATTTTATAACAAACAAAAGAGGTACTGTTGCATATTTTCAGAAGAATGAGCATATCTTCCATTCTTTTGTTTTTTTCAGCGCGACAAAGCCAGCTTCTCTTCCCAGCACTGCCTGACGATACCCTACAAAAGTGTGGTTGGGCACGCTTACTAATCTCTAGATTGCTAGCACCATCAGTATCATATGGTTCTATTTTTGGTTGACAATTCTAGCTGGACCTACACACTTGCCATCTTCGAAAAACACTATAGGATTGTACTTTGAGGATTCAACTTCCTTCAGTAAAGGGATAGCATGAATGGAAAGCTTCCTCAACCCTTCCCATTATTAGTCCTCCAAAAGGAGATTCTCATAGGGAATAATTATGTTGTGGTCAAGAGAGGAAACCAATTCTTGTGTGCACCTAAATCTTCTTTCTCATGTGTTCATTCTAAAGGGTCAAGTAAAATCATCCTTGAGGATCAAGGTGAACAGAAAAGTGGGAATAGGAGACAAAAGAAAGAGAACAGTGAGGAAGAGAAAAGTGACAATCGTAGAGTGGAGAAAGGAGAGGATGAGTTGAGTGAGGAGAATATTCAAGGGCAGATCTAAGATCTAAGAGTTGGGAAGTTTGAAGTTCTAATGGGTTTTAGGAGTAAATGACATCCATTTCTCTCTTGAAGCAGTGTATTTGGTTCGCTTAATATATACTGACTCTATTAGATTCATACATATATTCAAGGTTGGAGCCGAAAGCATTGGGTTCAGATGAATCCACTGCTTTAACACTAGGGCTGCCTCTAAAAATATTGACTCAATGACTCTATGACCTTTCCTCTCAAGAAAGCAACATGACTATCTTCTTGACTACCATCGAATTCTTAATAGGCTGGAGCAGCAAAAACTAAAAAGAGAATACAGTGTTTGCAGGAAAGTGTCATAGAGACAAACGATGAGACTAAGAAGTAAATCTACACAATTTGATTTCTTTTTGCTTTTGCCAAGGTAGAGGCAGAGAGAGAAATTGTAAACGATTCCCTTTCTGTTTTCTTTTTGCCACCCCACTTACCATACCTTTTTGTGTTCAATTTCCATTAACTTTCTCAGCGCGGCCCGGCCAATTCACTATTAAAGAGACGTTGTCCTACTTCCAGTGCATTTGTTATTCTTTTATTTCTGACTTAATTACGATGTCCTATCCTGGTTATGATGGAGAGCATTCTCCCTTAATGTTTTACAGCACTTATTGCCAAGATTAATACAATACTTTTAACAATCAACACAGGAAAAAAAAATCATCCCTTAATGTTAAGATTCAAAATGATATTATTGACTTATACAAGGTCTCAAATCATGATTTGCTACACAAATGCTGAAAACAGAGGTTGGATTGTTACAATACTGTTGGATAGGAATACAAGGACTTGTGGGAAGAGCAAAAGCTGTCAAACCCAAAGATCGCTTTTGCAACTATTTTTTCCATTTTCACTGAAACTAGACCCTTTTGTTGTCCTTTTCAGTTAGGCCTCTGGGTTCAATAACTTGAATCTGTTGTTTTGATGAGTTGGATTAGACTAGTGTGTTTCAAATGACTAAAATACGAGCACGTGCATTTCACTCTCTACTTTGATGAGTTGGATTAAACTGGTGTGTTTCAAATGACGAAAATACTCTATGCACGTGCATTTTGCTCTCTGTGTCAGCTTTAGGAAAATTTTCAATCTTTGTACATATAATGTTTGGAATTGAGGGATGTTTGATTGATAAGTAGTTCTTATTATGTTTACTGTTGAACAAACAAGGTTTGCTGAAGTCACTGAATGGTCTGATAAACCCTCAGTCAAAGTGGCAGTAACTGTTGATGCTCCTAAAGTTCTCAAATTGGTTATGGAACGACTCATCAATTCTTAGGAGAATCTAGTAGCTGAAACAGAAGCTATTTGATGTATCTCCAGCTGTGCATTCTATTCTTTGTCGTCTGCAACTCGGTGCTTGAAATATTGACATTTTCTGGAATCCTGTTTTGATGTGAAGAGGAAGATGATAGCAAGATTGCCTTCATACTATGATTATGGGACATACGTCGATCACCAAGAAGAATTTCATTTTGTTTATTGCTTCTATGCAATCTCCACAGATGTAACAACATCTCCTGTTTCTGAGCTCCTTCTTACTAAGGTGATCTGTAGAATCCAACACTCTCATCATTTTAGTTTCTCTTTTAAACTGAAAAGCCCTCCTATCCTTGTATGCTTAATGATCAGATGTAATATGGTGACATTTTTCTCTTTACAAGCAATCAAGGATTCAAGTTTAATTATAATATTATGTCATCTCCGAATTCACTCATAAATAGCCAATGATAGAGAAGAGGGTTGTAGAATGGGGTTGAATTTTACCCAACTCTTTTGAAATAATGTATTGAGACAGTCAGTCACTCTACCTTCACAAGGTAGGGGTAATACTGCGTACACGCCACCCTCTTCGAACCCTACTTGTGGATTACATTTGGTATGTTGTTGTTGCCTCTTGAAATACTGTGTTTGAGATAATTAACAGTAAAGTAACTTTTTGCGTGATGGTGTTTGAGACAATTAGCCTTAAAAGTAATTTTTGTCCTCTTTAACCCGAATACAAAAGTTTTAAAAGTTTTCTTTGATCTTATAAGGTAGGTGCATGTTAAGCTAGACACTCCCGGCGCATGTTAAGCCAAGGCAAGCTAACGTGCACTGACCATGGCACGACTACGTAACACAACAACCTCTACGACGGTTATGCACTCCTGCAACGAGAAGACGATGGACCATCTCACCTTTAACGTTTGGTTGCTTTCTCCTAGCTCAATTTCAACCTATTCATGAGGAAGAGGAACTTGAAGACGAGGAAAATATTGAATGCAATAATGTTCGTGAGGAAAATTCTAAGGGTAAACCACCAGTGAATGCAATGACGACCCTTCCCCGGCGACTTCAATTCTCTGACTTCAATTCTCTGACATCAATTCTCTGACATTAGTGCTTCGACGAGCTTAAAACTTGAAAACCCCTCTACACAGGCAACAGACAGAGATCCCTCAATCTCTGACGAACAGGGTTGCGAGTAAAGGGAATATACTGTCGTATAAACCACCCAGTCAACGGGAAGGAAGAAAGTGGTTAAGCTGACTATGTAGGATCTGCAAGCAGTTAATAGTAGATACTCCATACGAGAAATCTATGGATAACTTTGTAACCAATGTTTGGAATTTTGTGAAGAAACCTCAAATCCTGTACCATGCTGATGGCTATTATGTATTTCGATTTGCATCTATTGAGGACATGAAAGAGGTAATGCAAGCAGGGCCTTACGCTTATCACAATAAACCTTTCATACTAAAGCATTGGATAATGGATTTTGTATTTGATATAGAATGTATCGCAACGGTTCCTCTATGGGTTAATTTACCTGGGTTGTCTGTGGGTTTTGACTGTTGAAGTACTAAGCAAAGTGGCCAACACAATTGGTAAACCCCTTCACGCTGATAGGTACACTGCAGAATTAAATAGGATCTCTTATGCTATAATATTGGTGGAGGTTAATATCTCCTATCCACTCCAAGACTCTATTGAGATTGACACACCATTTGGTACCATTAAGCAAGGAATTGAATATGATTAGAGGCCGAAATTCTTCTCTGATTGTTTTAGATTTGGACACAAAAATGCTGGATGAAGAAGAAGGGATCGGTTCAAGATAAGAAGTAAGAACAAGAAGAGGAATTTAAAGAACCTTTTAACGACGAAAAAAAGGTAGAAGGAGGAAGAGAGTGGTGCAGACATGGCAAGCTTGACAAGATGATGCTACTGTCAAGGTGCAAAATGGGCTGATTACAAAGGGATATCATGAAGTGCCTATACACGAGGTGGCTGCTTTGAATGTTACAAAGCGCAATATGCCAGGTAATAGATTTGCTATATTGAATAGATTTGAAGGAGATAGAGCTGGACCCTCAAGATCCATCCAAGTAATGCCTCATCAACCTCCATGATTATCTGCACTTTGTAAGAGGGCTTAACAAGCCCTTTAAACAAAAGGGGGTGCTTTTCTTTCTGAGGAAGAATAAAACCGATGTGTTTGGATGCTTAGAAACTAAAGTTAAAGAAAGAAATGCTAAGGATGTTCCGATGAAATTTAATAAAGACTGGTCTCATTTATGTAATTATCCACATAGTCAGAATCGTAGAATTTGGTTGTTTTGAAAAAAAACATTTAAATGTACAAGTGTTGCAAGTGCATGAGCAGTATATGCATTGTAAGGTACAGAATTTGTCCATAGATTTCTCAGCCATAATCACTGTTGTGTATGCTAAAAATGAGCTAAATCAAAGAGAAAAGTAGTGGTCTGATCTTCAAAGCATTGGTGGGAATGTACATGAAACTTGGTTATTATGTGGTGATTTTAATAATGTCCTAAGCACTGATGATAGAATAGGCCAGTCAGAAAATGAGATCAATGGATTTAAGGATTTGATTGGCAACATGCAACTAGCCCCTTTGAGATCAAAGGGTTGTTACTTTACTTGGACAAACAAACAACATGGATCAAATAGGGTGTATAGCAGAATTGACTAGGTCCTTGGAAATTTTGATTGGATACAACAATTTGGACACATTGAAGTGGATTTCTTGAATTCAGGGATCTCTGATCATTTCCCAACACTGGTCCAGTGTCTACATAGAGTGTGTTTGCACCCTAAGCCATTCAGACTATATGCTTCAGTCTTGCAGCATCACCAGTTTCAACAGAGTGTGCAACAGGTTTGGAATAGGCCAGTGAGGGGGGATCCTATGACTGTCTTATGGGAGAGATTGAAGAAACTAAAAGTGGAAGTTAAGGAGATCAATAGCTACATGGCTTCATATGCTCTAAAGTTATCCCTAGCTAGACAACAACTGGAAATAGTGCAGACTCATATTGCTTCTCAACTGAATAAACAGGCTTTATTTGATCAGGAAAAGGCTATTCTAATAGATATTCAAAGACAGAGTTCATTGGAAGAGCAAATGCTAAGACAAAAACATAGAGCCTGCTGGATTGATAGTGGTGATGCTAATACAAAGTACTTTCATGCTCAACATAAGATCAGGTCTGCACAGAATACAATCTCATTAATCTATACTGAAAATGAAATAAAACATACAAATCCACAAGAAGTAGAGATTGAGTTTATGGGAGATTGTGGTGATGCTAATACAAAGTACTTTCATGCTCAACATAAGATCAGGTCTGCACAGAATACAATCTCATCAATCTATACTGAAAATGAAATAAAACTTACAGATCCACATGAAGTAGAGATTGAGTTTATGGGAGATTGTGCTGATGAAATGCCTTATCCAGATCCAGAAGTGATAAATGCAGGGCCATGTCTTACTAGAGAGCAACAAATTCAGTTAGTGCAGATGCTAAGCCCAGGGGCGATAGACCAGATTATGAAAGGAATGCCTAAAGATAAGAGTCCAGGGGTAGATGGTTACCCTATTGAATTCTTTCAACAAAATTGGACTATAGTTAAAGATGTGGTTTACTTAGCCATGCAACAATTTTTCTCTGCCGGAAAGATGAAAAAAACATGGAACTGTAGAACTATTACTTTGATACCTAAGGTTCTATCACCAACTAAGGTGAAAGACTTTAGACCAATTACATGTTGTTCCACTATTTACAAAATTGTTGCAAAAATACTTGCTAATAGGATAAAACAGGTGTTGAGTGGTCTTATTGGATACTCACTGTCAGCTTTCATTAAAAATAACAGAGCTATTACAGATAATATCTTGCTCAGTCATGAGCTTTTCAAGGGGTATACTAGAAAAAATATCTCACCTAGATGTGTTCTTAAAGGGGAGCTTAGAAAAGCCTATGACACCCTTGAGTGGCCTTTCCTCAAGACCGTGTTGATTGAGTTGGGGTTTCCTCACAAGTTTTCAATTGGATTATGGAGTGTATATCTACTATCTCTTACTCCTTGATGATCAATGGTGGACTTACCAAGCTATTCCAGGCTAGAAGGGGTTTGAGGCAAGGGGACCCCATGCCCCTTACCTTTTTATGATAGCCATGGAATAGCTTCATAGAGAAATGCAACAGTTGGCAAAACAAAAACAATTTCACTTCCACCCAAGATGCAAGAGATTTAGCTTAATTCATATGTGTTTTGCAGATGACCTATTGAAGTTTTGTAGGGTTGATATGGATTCTGTTATGTTGCTTCAACACAAAAGGAAGTAGTGGAAACGTCAAGCTACGTCGTTAAACTAAGCGGTCGATGGGCGACAACACATCATGCCACAAAAGTGGCACATATCCTTTCCTTTTTATGCATTATAAAGTATAATAACTTCTTGTTTGTGTGCATGCATAATTCATAGAACTTTGGGGTGCCAAGAGAAATTTTTGTTGAAGTTAGAAAGGAATGTGTGGAATTGGAAATTTAGATTGTGCAGAAAACTCGATTTATAGGTCTCAGTTACCATGACCGCGGTCCATGTCACCGCGATAGTGGAAGTTGCGTGACTGCGAATGCGTAAGTAGGATCGTAATCACAGTCAATTTAGTTTAAAGACCCGTTCAACTTACCTATTCCCCTAAAATTCTTTAAATCTCTTTCAAAATTCTCTCAAAATCCTCTAAAAATGTGTGGCTTTGCATTGCATTTTCAATTACCAATTCATCCCATGCATTATTTAGCTTGGCAAGTTATTTAAATTCCCTCGTTTTGAATAACTATTTCTTGCATTGAACGTGTAGTATAGACAAAGGCCTAAAGTAGTATTTTCATTGCAAAATGGAAGCTTGTTAGTGTTTAGTGCTGTGGTTAAGTGTTATAAGTTGGTATGCACATGACTGGGGAAGTCTTGAGTACCCAAATATGCCTTAACCCATTCAGGTTGAGATGTATTTCATGTGTTTGATAGACCGCCCTATGAAATCTATGTTTAATTATTTTACATTCGGGGCCATGAACTTGCACTGCAGGCTCAACTTCATTGTTGCTATTGTTGTATTGCCTAGTGTAACTGCATAATTGAGTTTAAAATTTAATTTTAAATATTGGGCTGGAACTGTTAGACCAGGCCTCGGGTACCGCGATTGCAGCCCTACGATCGCATCACTACGATCGCAGCTAACGCTCTGAGACCGCCATACCCGAAGGCAGGTTTTGACTGGCACAAAACATCCTGCCACTCGTTAACTACCCCTGAAACCTTCTATAACAATACCATATGAGCTTATAGATTTGTTTTAGCATATGTTTATTGTAATGTTGCTATTTTGGCATAAGCTGTACTATTTACAGGTTCTAGGACTCAACAATAGGAGACTTTGACGACACCCGATTCATTTTCGTAAAATGCCAACACCAGTACGACGTAGACTTCCACAGAACAAATCTACTCCATGAAATGAGTATCAACCTAGACAAGGTAGAAAAGAAGTTCCCAGAATTCCATGCTTAGCTCACTGCAATCAGATGGATGTGTTTTTCCCCTGAACCCTGCCTCTCTAATAAGCAATGGGTGCATGTGTTCTACACAAACCCCTGCGTAGTCTCCCTCGCAAACCCAATTATGAAAATTTAGAGTAAATGGTCCACTTTGGAGCGGTACAAATTAATGTAGTGTATGGGCTGCCAAATGCTGACATGAGGGAGTTTGATGCCAAAACATGCAAGCCTGGGACTTGGATGGCTGGTATCTTATGTACTGGAAAGGAGGTCCCATGGGCCACCACCAAACATGATATTTTGATGAAGGACTTCAAGGATAAAGCCAGGCTGTGGCTGAATATCATACGTAGCAGGGTCTCACCATGCACACACATGACCGTGGTCACAACTATGAGAGCTAGGATGGTAGCATGTATCTTAGCTGGCATTGCTTTGAATGTGGGAGAGATTTCTCTCTCCGCGTGGCGATCCTTCAAGAACCAGGGAGGTACCCATCTTTTTTTTTGATCTCTTATCGCTGAATTATGTAAGAGAAAAAAAGTAGAGGAGTATGTCATGAACACTTGGGTGCGTCCTGGCTCTCTCACCTATCTACTCAAATTCAGAGGCGAGGGCACACCAGGTCAGAGTAAGAAGAGAAAGATGAGCTCTGGCAAATCAGTCCAAGAGGTCACAGACTCTTGTGGACCCTCATCAGTGACTGTCTTCGATGATATTTCTATTTAGATACAGGGGATAAGAGATATATTATCTAGATTATCTAGATTACCTTAGGGACCAGGAGAGTCATCCACTGCTCGTCATTCATATGTGGCCCAATTAGATTATGATAAGTACATAGCAGAGTAGAAGAAGTAGGGTGCCACAGTGGTCAGCCTGGAGAGAGCTTATTCATCCCTAGCTGAATCCCATTAGAGCCTCAAAGAATCACATGATGAGATGGTGAAGAGAGTGAAAAAGAGGGATAAATTTTTTAGAAAGCCATGGAAGGGGGTGAAAGGATTCAAGGTGCTCAAACCTAACCAATCGCTACCTCCACCGAGAGTTAATCGTGAGGACCTGCAGAATGGGGTGATGATGATGTAGAGTCAACAGGAGGAGATAACTCATGATGCGGATATAAGAAGCCCTTTTTACTATTGCTTTCTTGTATATGCAGTGCAGACACTTCATTTATTTCAGTAGGGGTAACCCCAGATTTTATATTGTTTGGTGTTATGTTGCCAAATATTTCTTTTGATGATGTTTTGGATACTGTTTCTCATGTTGCCCTTTGGATGATATATTTTTGGGTATCCGGATGGTGCCTAAGTTTTATGGATTATCATGTTTTTCTTTTATTTCTAGTTTTAGTTTTCTATACGTACTTTATATTTTGATATGGATCTTAGTGATGTTGGAACAAGTATGCAGGGGAATTCTGAGTACCCATAGCATAAATGTCAAAAAATGCAAGGAAAGTCTGAGTACCTATAGCATTTTGTTTTGTAAATTGGGATCACTTTATACACCATTGGCAATGTTTGAGTAGCCATATGTGCGACTAAGGCTTTGGTTGTAGCCGTTCCCATATGTTAGCAATTTGTGCATGGTGCTATGGCAAATCAAGAAACCCCCTCTGTCCAAAATTTTTGAAAAATTAAGGCAATGGACGTGAGCAATGTTGTAATAAACCCTTTTCTCTTTTTGTGGTTCCACAAATTTTTGAATTGTGAATAGTGATAAATACTCCATGATTATTTCCATCGGGAGGGACATTTGAGCCCCCTTAACGAATTTTGGATGCTATGTGTAGTGAGAATATTGCATTCATCTCTTGTATACTTATCTTATCTAGAACTTGTCCCTTTAGTTTCTCAAAACTAATTTTGATTGTATTTGGTTGGAGAAATGATCTTAGGCCCTCTTTCTAATTTTGGAACCCACTCTAACCGAAAAAGCCTACCCATGTATAATTATAATCCTTAGTACCCGATTTGAGCCTTTAAACATTTCTTTGGAAAACTCATTACAAGCCGTGAACCTTTCTTTTTATCCTTCCTTGAACCATACCCTCTTTGAACTTGAAAAAGCAATGCGAGGATAAAAGCCTAAGTTGGGGGTGGTACAAATCTCCAGGAGTAAGTTTGGGACTACAAAGTACTAGTGAAAATGCCAAAGGTACCCAAGTGTTGAAAAAAATGTTTAGAAAAAGGAAAAGACTCAACAAAAGGATGACTTGCATAAAAATACATGGAAATGGAAGTAAAAGGAAAATGGGGAATAAAGAAGGCAAAAAGTACGCATAAGAAAAGAGTGAAACAAAGTAGAGTGGCTTTCTTTGTAGTGGTGATTGAAAATAAGGGCAAGTCTATGGCATGACACTTGTTGCATTGCGATTTCTTTTGAGAGGGGAGAATTTTGCCCTTAAAGTTCCTTGTTACTTGATAGGTAGTTTGGTGTGTGAAACTTTTCTTTCTTATGAGATGGGCATACAAGCAAGTTGAGGTGAGTGATTTTTGTCACCTTTCAGATAATGAGAAATGTGGAGTATGGTTTAGTTTTAGTCAAAAAGTGAGCCGCTTCTAGAGTATTGGCTTTTGTTGTTTGATTTTGCCTTAAAGTCTGATGCAACCTGAATTATTACATTTTATAATGAGGTGTGTTGAGAAATTATCCTAGCACATGTGCGATAAGCTACTTATGGTTACAACTCGAGTCGAGGTCAGTATGGAAATTAAGGCATAAAATATGGGAATAAATGATTGTGGCTCATGGTAAAGAGGTAGTGTTGCTTGGGTGCAAGCAATGCTTAAGTTGGGGTGTTGATGAGTGTTGATTTTACCACACATTTACACTTAGTTTTCGTAAACATTACTTTGTCTCAAATGAGTAAATGAGTCATAATTGTGATTTAATGCACTAATATCAACTTGTTGCAGGTATAGGAGTTGAACATACCAAAAGATGTGGATTGGAGTTTGAAATAATCAAAAGGGAACAGAAAAAGTGCAGTTGAAGACCTGCAGTGAACTAGCCTCAGTTACCATGGTTGCGGTCAGTCAAGATGGTCAATCAACCGCGACTGCAAAAGTCAATCATGGTCGCATAACCGCGGTCAAAGCCATACTTGTGCGATCGCGGCTTGGCAGAAATGTTCAGCCCAAGGGCAAAACTGTAATTGCATGTGCTGATCCCAATTTGAAAAAAAAGACAATCCATAATTTGATGTATTATTTATATCATCATATTCTTTTTTCCCCAATATTCCTCTAGTTTAGCTTAGGGTTTTGTAGACTCTATTTTTGGAGAAGAAAATATTGTATAAATTATGGGTGGAGAATACATTGGAGACTTTCCAAGTGGAAGATTTGCTCAGTTCCATTGTTGATATTGTTGAGTACCCAAGTTTGAAGTAACATTCGCTTAGATCTACCAAAAATTAATTCAATGGAGATTATGGGTATATCTATGCTTATTTATCGTATGTGTAGCTAAATCTCCCTCTTGGGGCTATGTGTGAATAGGGATTAAAGTGTGTGTGGGTTGTTATTGTTAGCATTTATTTGGTAGTTCATGTTTATGGGTTCTATTATTGCTATGCTAGTTTGGTTGGGATTTGATGGGTGAAAACTCTAAATACCCACATGGGTTTGATGGGTGAAATCTCCAAGCTCTAGAAATCCTAAGACTATCTTCGAAAGAAGGGTTTTGGGTGAAGATTAGGAATCTATAACATCCTCGAAAGAAGGATGTGGAGACCAAAGCAATGATAGACAATTATGTGTGTAGTTTGCTAAATTCTCACTTTCTTAGAAATAAAGGTGAAAGTGAGGTTGACTATGCCATGGGTGTCATCCTAGAAATAGGGATGCCTTGATTGAGGTTGTGGTTGCTAATTTTTGAACACACCCATTAGGTATTTGAAAGGATCAATGGGTGAAAGATTGGTGTTTTGTTGAAAGACTAGCATCAAAATCTATAACCAAACCTACCCATATTTGACTTACTAAATCGATGTTAATGAGTAACTCCCACATGTCCCTCCCTTAGTAATGCATAATCCCAAGATCTATGCATAATTATGACAACTCTAATTATTCATAGCCTCGAATTTATACAAGAAAATCCCAGAAAGAAACATTAGTGTAGGAACTCACCTCCCCCATTTTATCTTGTTGTAATATTTGTTTGAATTTAACTTGTAACTATAATTTCAAATTAATTTGATCACCACTCACATTGTTCCTGGTGGATTCAACCCCGACTCCAAAGTTGGGTAAATATATTGACGATGACCGCCTTGCACTCAAATTAACTTGTAAGTTGAGCGTTATAAAAAATGGCGCTGTTGTTGGGGAACAATTTGGCGTGTTAAATTAGTTTGCAATCTTAGTGACTTTCTTGAATTCAAGCTTGTAAATATTTGTTTGTGATTTTTCTTTGTAGGTATATTTTATTTCATTTTTTTTCTTGATGGTATCTTCTAATAAATATGAGTTTAATGATTGGAAGTCATATCGTGACCCCCCATGTTCGTATTGTTACAGACCACACTTCAGGAGAGATTGTAAGTACGCTCCCCGGGGAGAGATTTTACCATTCCAATACGATTGGGAGTATGGTTTCCCTATGTGTGGCCGTCTACAGGGACATTGGGATGAGTGTCCAAACACCTCTTCCCTCTATTATACTAATCGTATTGCTAGTTCTTTCTATGATTTTTAGGTCATATAATGAGAAACTGGAAGAACAATGCACCGAGTCCAGTAGATGTGACCCAAGGTTACTAGCCATCTTGGATCGGGTAGATGCAATGGGGGAGAACGTGGAATACATGTACAAAGAATGGACGGGTGTCAAGGAAGAGCTATTGGGAAAAAAAGAAAATCTTGAAACTATCACTACCTTTCCCAATACTCAAGAGGAGTGTTATCATGAAAAGAAACCAAGCTACGATGATGAGTTTGGTAGCGAAGATTCCTCAATAACTTCCCAATCACCCGACCCATATGAGGGAGAAGAAGCTATAGTAAAGGAAATAAGACTAGAGTCAAAAGAAGAGGTAAAACAAACCTCTTATGATGACTCTAGCTCATTTCAGGGTGACAATGCTTTGGAAGAAGCTAACCCAAAGTTAGGTATTAGACCTCGTTCATCCAACATTTCAACATTGGGAATAGTGGATGTGATGGGGATCCATCATTTTTACCAAATAGAGAATTATGGGGAGGTGGAGTCCAACTCTTGTATTTTTGAGTTTGTCATCCCGATGGAGAACATGGAGCCCCACCCATCAAAAGCCAAGATTCTCAATATCTAAAGTACAAGGAATGGCTTATGGATGTGCTTAATTTTACCCAATGAGTGAATCTGGAAGATCGATGCGTAGTTGGGCAAAAGGTTCAAGTCTTCAAAATAGCGAGATAGGAGCTTTCTTGCCATTTTACGATCTCTTCCAAGTTTCATCTTGGAAGATTTGTATTTTCTGTCCCTCTACCGCTCATTGCATATTGAGCGAAAGTTGGGACGGGGATTGAAATCTTCTAAGTGGCGACATAAAAGAAAGTAGTGGAAATGTCAAGCTACGATGTTAAACTAAGCACTCGATGGGTGACAACGCATCATGCCACAAAAAGTGGCACGCATCCTTTCCTTTTTATGCATTATAAAGTAGAATAACTTCTTATTTGTGTGCATGCATAATCCATAGAACTTTAGGGTGCCAAGTGAAATTTTTGTTGAAGTTGGAAAGAAATTTTTGTTCTGTGCAGAAAATGTGGTTGATAGGTCTCAGTTACCGCGACCACGGTCCGTGTCACCGCGATTGCAAAAGCCACGTGACTGTGAACGCGTAACTATGACCGCAATCGCATTCAATTCAGTTTAAAGACCCGTTCAACTTACCCATTTCCTTAAAATTCTTTAAATCTCTTTCAAAATTCTCTTAAAATCCTCTAAAAATTTATGGCTTTGCATTGCATTTACAAGTACCATACATCCCGTGCATTATTAAACTCGGTAAGTCTTTTAAATTCCCTCGTTTTGAATATCTATTTCCTGCTTCGAATGTGTAGTTTAGACAAAGGCCTAAAGTAGTATTTTCACTGCGAAATGCATGCTTGTTAATGTTTATTGCTGTGGTAAAGTGTTATAAGTTTGTATGCACGACTGGGGAAGTCGTGAGTACCCAAAATTTGACCTTAACCCATTCAGATTGAGATGTATTTTTTGTGTTTGATAGGCTGCCCCAACGAAATCTATGTTTAATTCTTTTACATTCAGGTCCATGAACTTGCACTGTTGGCTTAACTTCATTGTTGCTATTGTTGTCATACCTAGTCTAACTGCAGAATTGGGATTAAAATTGAACTTTAAATATTGGGAATGAATTGTTAGACCAGGCCTCGGGTACTATGATCGCGGCCCCGATGACCGCGATCGCATCACCGCGGTCGCAGCCAATGTTTCACGACCGCCATACCCGAGGACAAGTTCTGACAGGCACAAAATGTCTTGCCACACATTAACTACCCCTGAAACCTTTTATAACCATACCACATGAGCTTATAAATTAGTTTTAGCATATGTTTATTGTAATATTGCTAATATTGGCATAAGCTGTCCTATTTACAGGTTCTAGGCCTTAACAATGGGAGACTTTGACGACACCCGATTCGTGTTCGAAGAGTTTATAGGTTCTAGGATTCAACAATGAGAAACTTTGACGACACCTAATTCATGTCTGCAGAATGCCAACACCAGTATGATATAGACTTCCACAGAACAAGGCTACTCCTTGAAAGGGGTATCATCCTAGACAAGGTAGAAGAGAAGTTCCCAGAATTCCATGCTAGGCTCACTTCAATCAGGTGGATGTATTTTGCACCTGAACCCTGCCTCGCTAATGAGCAATGGGTGCGTGAGTTCTATACAAACCTCTGCGTAGTCTCTCTCGCAAACCCAGTTATGAAAATCTAAGGTAAATAGGTTCACTTTAGAGTGGTACAAATTAATGCGGTGTATGGGATGCCAAATACTGACATGAGGGAGTTTGACGCCAAAGCATGCGGGCCTGGGACTTGTGTGGCTGGTATCTTGTTTCCTGGAAAGGAAGTCCCATGGGCCACTATCAAATGAGATATTTTTATGAAGGACTTCAAGGCTGAAGCCAGGCTGTGGCGGAACATCATATGTAGCAGAGTCTCACTATACACACATATGATCGTGATCAAAGATATGAGTGCTAGGATAGTAGCATGCATCTTATCTTGCATTGCTCTGAATGTGGGTAATATTGCTCTTTCTGAGTGGAGACACTTCAAGAACCAATGAGGTACCCATCTTCTCTTTTTATCTCTTATCACTGAATTATGTAGGAGAGAAGAAGTAGAAGAGTATGTCACGGACACTTGGGTGTGCCCTGGCTCTCTCATCTATCCACTCAAATTTAGAGGCGAGGGTGCACCAATTCAGAGTAAGAAGATAAAGATGGACTCAGGCAAATCAGTCCAAGAGGTCACAAACTCTTGCGAACCCTCATCAGCGATTGCCTTAGATGATATTTCTATTCAAATGCAGGGGATAATAGAGATATTGTCTAGATTACCTCAGGGACCAGGAGAGTCCTCCACTGCTCTTCATTCATATGTGGCACAATTAGATTATGATAAGTATATAGTAGAGTAGAAAAAGTAGGGTGCCACAGTGGTCAGCCTGGCGAGAGCTTATTCAGCCCTAGCTGAATCCCACAGAAGCCTCAAAGACTCATATAATGAGATGGTGAAGAGGGAGAAAAAGAGGGGGAAATTTTTTAGAAAGCTATGGAAGGGGTTAAAGGCATATTCAAGGTGATCAAACCCAACTAATCGCTACCTTCACCGAGAGTTAATTGTGAGGATGACGCACATGCAGAATGGTCAGTTGTTGATGCAAAGTCAACAGGAGGAGATAGCTCATAATACGGATATAGGGAGCCCTTTTTACTCTTGCTTTCTTGCATATGCAGTGCTGATACTATATTTATTTCAGTAGGGGGTGACCCCAGATTCTATATTATTTGGTGTTATGTTGCTGGATATTTCTTTTGATGATGTTTTGGATATTGTTTCTTATGTTGCCCTTTGGATGCTATATTTTTGGGTATCTAGATGGTGCCCAAGTTTTATGGATTACCATGTTTTTCTTTTATTTCTAGTTTTAGTTTTCTATATGTACTTTAAATTTTGTTATGGATCTTAGTAATGTTGGGACAAGTATGCAGGGGAATTTTGAGTACCTGTAGCATAAATATTGGAAAGTGCTAGGGAAGTCCGAGTACCTGTAGCATTTTATCTTGCAAATTGGGATCACTTTATACACCATTGGGAAAGTCTGAGTAGCCATATGTGAGACTAAGGCTTTGGATGTAGTCGTCGCCATATGTTAGCATTTTGTTCATGGTGCTATGGCAAATCAAGAAACCCCATCCGTCCAAAATTTTTGAAAAATCAAGGGCATGGACGTGAGCAATGTTGTAACAAACCTTTTTCTCTTTTTGTGGTTCCACAAATTTTTGACTTGTGAATAGTGATAAATACTCCATGATTGTTTCCATCGGGAGGGACATTTGAGCTCCCTTAACAAATTTTGCATGACATGTGTGGTGAAAATATTGCATTCATCTCTTGTATACTTGTGTAATCTAGAATTTTCCCCTTTAGTCTCTCAAAACTAATTTTGATTGCAGAACTTGTATGGTGAGGGCCTTTTGTCTTTCCACTTCTCTCCTCCCTTAATTTTTACTGAATCTTTATCTTTAATCCTGGTCACATTTTTAGAATCTTGTTGCTGAGATTTTTGACAAGAGTAAGGCAAAATTTTTTGGTGAGACCAAAGGAGAGAGTGGTGAAAGAGACTTCGCGTAACCGCTCTTGTCTTTAGAAGCCTTGAGGTCTAGGTATATTCAACCTATCACATAATCTTTAGGTTTTGAGTTGCATCCAAACTTATTGGGACTCTATTGAGGCAGCCTATTGGCCAAAGATAGTCTCATTGAGCTTTTGATTGAGCTTGATAAGACTTCCTTAGCCATGGGAAGTTCATCGCAGGGTGTGTCCTCCAAGAATATTTAAGGAAATAAAGATTATGCCATAAAAAGGAGGCCCTACTTGTGAATTTTTGCCAACCTCAGGTTCTCCTCTTTTTCTCCACCCTAAGGACTCCCATTTTCTTTCTCAAGTGTTCTACCTTTGTGGACCTTCACCAATGCCTTCCACATAAGGCTTTTCTTATTGCAAGCCCTGTATCCTTAGGCATTGTTTCATACCTCTATGAAAGCAGACTAGTACTGTGTCCTTATAGAAGGTTCCTACACCATGGAACAATGTGAATATGTGCCAATAAATTTCGCTTGCTGAACATTCTCTATGGTCACAATTGAGAGCCGTCTCACAACTATTTTGTAGTCTACCTCGAGCTTATGTGTATTGCAATTGGTAACCTATCTTGGGTCTAGTAATTGTAATTTATAACCTATTAGGGTGTAATAAATAAGGAAGATTTTATTCTTTATCATGCTTTTTTGTCTTTCCTGTGATAACTTGCCTTTTTGTGTGATTTGTTTTTAGCAAGTAGTCTGCCTTTTTCTATAGCAACATATTATCTTGAAAGCATCACCTGGGATTCCTTTTAATCAGAGAGCCCAAACTTGTTAACTCTATCTTTTCATTGAATACATCTCCCTAAAAGGGCCAATCATTGCCTCTCATAGATTTTCTCAAGGCGTCATACCCTTGGTGTGCATTGTTCTCGGAACCTTATGCCTAGTAATTCTAGTTGGGCTGGTAAGTATTATTTTATTTCATTCGATGATCAAAGATAATTGGTAATTTATTTTTTTATTTTATCACTTCTTCTGTAATCATCTCGTGAGGTTGGTGCATTCTTTGCATTTTATCCAAAATAAGTGTTTTTAAATATAATTATTATTGTACCTTGCAACTTGAGGAGGGATCACTTTATTTTTTATTGCTGATCTTTTAACTCCGAAATTCTCTGAGGTACTTTAAAGCGTAGATCTTTAGAGAAAAATTCTCTATCTAGTCAATTTTCGACTTTAGATTTCTTGGTTGGGACTTGATTTTTTATAGCATTTTGAGGGTTTCCCATGATTGAGTTGACCCTGAGTGTGCAATGGCATCACATCTTTTCTTTTTGTCGGATGATTAGTCTGTGCATTTGTATGAATTTGTTCTTTCGATAGGGTTATGGTTTTACCACTCCACCTAGAAGCCGCGTCCTAAGTCCGTTAATTAGAAAATCATTCTCAGCCTCTTTTACAATCATTAGTATTTTTCAACTTTTATGGGGACCTTGAGGCTTTGGCTTACTCCTTACTTTTGGGATCTAAGGGGTCACTGAGTCGGGATTCTGGATCCTTGACTAACGCTTGCCTCCCCCTTGTTTCTCAAAATGAGATATTCCCAATGTCTTTGGGATATTGATCTATGAGAACTTGTGGAAGATTGCACTTTATGCTCAGGACCATTTATTTTTAATTCTTGTAATCTCGATAGATTTCCACAATTGAAAAAAGATCGTAACATATTTTCCAGAACTTCTAATTTTAATTCATACTGTTATTTTTTGAGTCCATACAATAGATATATAATGTGGGACAAAGAAAATCCTAAATTCCTCTAGGAAAACCCTACTGCTACCTACTTCTAAACCTTGCCAACAAAACTCTCCGGAGGCCAAAAAACTAGATGAAGGCAAAAAGAGTATAGTGCATCCTTTTGGGTTTTCGTGCTTGCCTCCCAACAGAATGGATCTTCCATATCTGATGGATTTTGAGAGATATTTCACCACATATCTCACGCGTTGGGTTTATCTTTGCAAGAAGGCTGGCTTTCCTTTCAATAGCAAGAAATCCATCCACAAAACCTATAAGATTTTAGAAGAAAAAATGACAAACGGTTAGGAAGTTATTGAAAAAGAGATAAAACATACATATTTCTTCACTAAGGGGCACTCAACTAATTATCTTTTGGGGTGTGCTGGGGTTGACGTGTTGCCTTTTTTGCTAGGCACCCTTCCATTAATTATTTTTGTCCTGATCACTCAGTATCTCCCTCGTGACTATTTATAAGGCTATAAACTATCTTATTTTACCATCTTTCGCTTCACAATTGTTCCTTTTTAACATTGTATTGATATTAAATGATGTTAATACACTTTATTCGATTTTTTATTTATGTAGGAGTGTCTTGACGTATTTGGAGATCAAAAAAGAAGAAAAAGTACATTAAGGCACCAAAAGGAACCAACGAAGGATCAATGTCATAACACACTGCAAAATAAGTAAAAAATGACCAATTGGACTCAGACATGCTCCACTCACCCAAAACAAGGAATGGAATGAGCTTACACCTTGTTTGGAAAATTGGAGAGACTTTCCCCATCACCCCCAACAAGGAGTGGCACAAATTTGTGCATTGTTCTGAAGTTTGACTTGTTTCTTGTGCCATTATCTCACTTTTTGGCAGTGGCATGAGTTGGGACTTATCCTAACCCGATTTGGATTGGTTTTGAAGTTCCAAGGATTCCTAAACTCTATAAATACCCATCCACACATTTTTTTTATCACACACAAGTGATCTTGGGAAGCTAAAGGTTAGGGAAAAGCTCAAGACTAAGCTCTAGTTTTTATTTTCTTATTTTATTTTTGATGTTTGTCTTGTAAAATCATGAAATATATTTTGCAAAGAGATTCATGAGTAGCCTTTTAAATTTTTGGGTTGTGGTTGAACGAGGGAGTTGAAACTTGAATATCATATTATCTATTTCAGTTTCCATCTATTAAGTTGCTAATTTTATCGAGATTGTAATTATTTATTTTCTTGATAACCTTATGAATACTATCTATGGCTCACTTGTTAGACATGAAAAAGGAACAAGTTCAAAAGGCAATAGGGCTTGTTTATGACTCTTATAGAGAAAGGGAATCAATTCCTCACTAAGGACAAAATGTACCCTATGACCTAACTTAGTTGATATAGATGATATCTTAATACACTTCACCATTAACTGATGTCCATAGAAATATAGGACATCAAACTTTAACTAAAATCACACAGCGTAACTAAAATCAAACTTTAACTTACAACCAAACTTTCTATAGCGGCAATGTTTGTCCAAAACTTTTATGGCTACTATAGAGAGGTGTTGTTATATAAGTGTATTGGAATTTGGCATTTAGATCTCATTTAGCTGCCATAAAAATATGCAAAATTAGAAAGAGCATGAATATAACAAAGGCAAACATAGTAGTCTTTTCCTCGTAAAGTTATGAAATAACTGACGTGCACCATTTAAATATATTTTTTTCTTTTAATTATATATTTGTACTTGAAATTTATTGTGTGCATGACATTAATGATTATTACCATAAATATTTTGGCATTTTATTTTGTACATAATATATTTCTTATAAAATATTATTACAAAATATTTGAGTATGCTGTTATAGAGAGGTAGTTTTACAAAGAGTGTACTGCTATAATATACGCCATTGTCGTTATAGGTAGAATGCCATTATAGATAAGTAAACTATAACATGAAAAATTAGTTCTAGAGAAAATCAAGCCGCTATAATAAAATACCATTATAACGAGGTGCCCTACATAGAGGTTTGACTGTAGCAACTTAGAAAATCAAATTAGGCGTATGATTGGATTACTCAACTAGATTTTCAAAATATCACAACCCTGGATCTTTTTCCTCAACTGAATCATAAAAAATGAATTCTCCATCTTATTTACAATTGTTATATTGCTTTTAAACTCAAACACTATCTATTACTTGTTGCCTACTGAATCGTAAAAATAAGAATTCAAAATAGAAATTCAATTTGTCAAATCCCTGTGGGTACGTTATCTGAACATACATCCTTTATTACTTGTATGACCACGTGCGCTTGCATGTGCAAAAGAATGAAACAACCATCTGTGAGCAACTTAGCAATTGCCTCCCTGAGCTACCAACAGTCCCCAGTGTCATGGCTATGTGCCATATGGAACTCGTACCACAAGCTTCCATCTCACAAATTTGGGTCTGAGCGATCAAGCATAAAACATTTATCTCTTTTAATGTCTCAAATGGCTAAGACCATTTGTATTGGGTTTATAGTAAAGCAATACTCTTAGATCAGGGAAACCCCATTAATAGCATAAACCATAGGCCTCACAACTATGAGAGGTTCTCATAACCGACATAGACTATATGAATAACATGGAATCTAATCTTATCCATATTTATACACCTAAGTGTCATTATCTACACATGTTTAGCTTAGTTTTGAGGATAACTTGGTGTGATTAATGAAGTATAAAGTGTTCTTTATGTATTTATGTGCTAATTTTCATGTTTAGAGTGTTTGAGGTGTATTTGAAACAAGCCAAGAGTCAAATGATCAAACAACATGTAGACAACAAAACTAGTTAGGCTAGCCTATGCTATGCTTATTTTAATTGTACTTTTGATGAGATTTATTGTACTATGTGGACTAATTTTTGTTATTTGATGTTATAGGAGACAATTGGAACAACTATGTAAGATAAATAAATCCCACACACAAGCCACAAGGAGGGGGAAACAAGGAAAAAATAGATAAGAAGAAGAGAACAAAGATTGGATGAAACCTTAACTTGTGGAGGCGACCATGCGCCTCACCCCCCATAACACTGGTGGGGGTTATGTACCACACACACTAGGTCAAGGATACACTGCTTTGTCCATGATGTAGTCCTACCTTTCACCCATCTTGTCCATGCTATGGGCCATACGGTACAAGCCCCTCCCCCCAAAAAATATCTAAAATTAGTTTTTTTCTTAGTTTAAGTTGAGGGAGAAGTGGTCAATTAGTATGTTTCATATGGGGAAGATTATTGTAACGCCCCAAAACCTGGTCCCAAGACATCACACGGTGCTTAAGACTATGAATGACCTTAAGCTAACCCTGTCTGCCTTCTACTAGGTATAAATCTCATAATAAAGGAAACATAAACACAAAAGCCATTCTAAATTTGGAAAATTGTCTGAATATATTATCTGAAATAATGTCTGAAATCTCAATACTGAATAAGATGAATCAAAACTAGCAGTTTGATAAGCCTCTACTACTAATAACTAGAGAGTCACTAGGAAAGACCCCCAGCTAACTCAAACTGTCTGAAAAGAATACTGAATCATATAAAACTACAAAGATGTAGAATCTGAATGAATAAGTCCCCAAACTATGAGGACTCACCAACTGTCGGATGTAGAAGATGCTCGAACTACTCACGCTGCTGATGGTGAGCACCTGAACCTACATTATGAGACAATATATCACATAGACGTATATGTGGATCAGTACTTTAAGGATGTACTGAGTATATGGGGTAGAAATGCATAAATAAAATATCATCTCATCATCATAATTTATAAAGCAATGCATGCTAAATATAAATGACTCACATAAGCTAGAATATCTGAAATACAAAATTCTGAAGTCTTGAAAAGCAAATCAAACTTTATAAATCTAGTGAGTCATAACATTTAGTTCTAGAAGCTGTACTTGTATTCTCTCTTTAAATCATATTATCTAAGTGTAGAAAGGACTCACCCTTAAATCTAAAATCTAAAGGCTGAAAACTGTAATTAAATATTTTTCTATAAAGAATAGTTTGAATAAGTTGGTGAGCCTTTACACTTATTTTTCTAAAAGATTTTCTGTCATTCTGTCTTAGGAATTAGGAACTTTGGGAGGTACTTCTAACCGACATAAATCATGTGAGCTGTCATGGAGTCCAACATCTTACCCACATTGGGGAGAGCTGTTCTACCCTTGCCATCGAAATAAAATCTTAACTTAAGTGATCACTATCTTAACCCACTATGAGAAAATCATAAACCTACGGTGGCACGTAGTTCTGGGGCATGAGACGTCGGAATCATACCCAACTCGGTGCTAAATACTACTCCTATACTTATCACTCAGAATTTTTAGGAAATTCACCTTAAAATAATATAAGGGTTTATAATGAAAACCAATTATGCTTCTCTTTCTTTAAATTTCAAACTATATGAACAATGTGGATTCCTTATCTTAGCTGAGGATCAAAAGATCGAAGCTTTACTAAAAATCTGTGAATGAAATCTGATCATAGGATGCTTAAAACATCATCTTTCTTGAAACATCGACATATAATCTTGGGCTTATTAACCCATACATCAAACTCATGTCAAAACATCATAATATTTATGCTTAATAATGAAAACAAAGATAATTCATCTCAAAATTTGTAAATTTCTGCAATAGGCATAAAAGTATGCAAATAGACATGCAATTCAACTTCTAAAATATTGAAAATCTCATAATCTTAAAATTATCAATAAAGGGAATGAACCTTAATTCAAATCTCATGTATAATTATTCAAAATCACATGAATTTTAAATAAAAGCTTGGTTTTGGGCACAAGGATGGAAGAAAATCCTTGTTCATAAACCCCACATACCTTGATTGATGATTAGATGAAGAAACTTGAATTATTGATTCCTATTTGAGTTCTTGAAGATGGATTCTTGATTATCTTGTCTTGGAAATCCTCAATTTTAAGCTTTCTTGGAGAAACAATGAAGGATTTTGATTTCTTGGAGAAGAAGCTTTGGAGCTCTAGGTTTTTTCTTTTGAAGAGAATGTTGAATAATGAGCATAAAGGGCTTTAAACATGATTAATATTTTGTTTTGTACGGATTGGGACCTTGGGGATTGAACAAAATACCCCTATTAAACTTTAAGTCAGAACTGAAAAATGCAATATTTTTCCGAACTAGCAAGCCACTGCGACGCGCTGCTATCGCGGTGGCTTACTAAAAAGTGGACGAGTGGGAACTGGGTGCGCTTCACGATGTGCCACCATCGCGGTGCCCCTTTGGAATGCTATTTTGGCCATTGAAGCGATGTGCCACTATCGTGTTGGGCTACTGGATATTGACAAATGGGAAATGGGATTCTCTGCAATGTGCCAATATCGCGGAGGTCCATTAGAATGTGACGATTGTCATTTTTTCCTTCTCCGCGACGCGTTGAGTGCCCAGGTGGCACACTGTCAACTTAAAAATTCCATGACTTTTCAATCGCGTGTCGGATTTAGGTGAATTTGGTATCGATGGAATGCTTATTCAATTTCCCACACAATGAGAGGTCTAAATCTGGAAAATTTTGCATGAAATAAATATTATTCATTTTGGAAGCTATCCTTTAACATTCTAGGAATGAATTTAAGCTAGGAAAAGGGCGGGGTATTACAATTATGGATGACCCAAAGGTCTATACAAAGTGTAATTGGCCATATTTACAAGACATCTTTGGAACAACACAAGATTGGAGAAAGGAGAAAGCATTAAAGGCTCCACACTAGTTTTTTTTTTGTACTTTAAATTTTCTTTCTTGTAGTTTTACTTTATGAGCTCATCTATGGTGATTCTTTGTATGACTATGCGTGGGTAAACACCCTATTTCTAGGGTTAAGGATACAACATAATTTCTTAAGTATGATTTATAGTTGGTTTATATGTTTATAATGGCAAGTGATTATTCTTGTGTTCTTTCTTTAATATTCTAAAGAGTCATGAACTTTACGATAAATCCAAGTCTCAAAACAAATTGGCCATAGGAGTAGAGAGATAGAATGAAGAACGTAGGGAGTGTGGATCATATATTTAATTGTTAGATACTAATTATTAAAGGATGATTTGTGATTAGGATAGAGATATACCTTAACTCCCTAATTGATTAATAAAATGGGAAGATAACTTAATGTATCCAAATTAAAGACTAACATCACCGCAACAATTTAGCTGTAAGATTAATTTGGGTAGATGCCTTAGAGAATGACCATTCCCACATTGTAATATCAAACCCGTAGATCAACAATCACGATAAACACTAACACCGGCTAGAAACTATTGTAATGAATGAATGTGTAGTAAGTCTCAACCCTAGAAGCTCTCCATATATTGTTTACAATCTAAATTTCATATTGTTTTCATTTTTGTTACATAGTTTATAATTACAAAATGTAAACTCTTCTTGGTTACAACCCGCACTTGTTTAACTTAGCTAGTAATACTTGAATTGAATTTTCTGCTAAACACCAAGCCCCTATGAGATCAATATTTAGATTGTAAGAGCTACTTTATTACTTGCACAACCACGTACACTTGTGTGTGCAATTTGATGCAACAATTTTTTGCATCATTGCCAGGGACTTAAAAAATTAGTAACCTTTTAATTTTTAGTTTTACTATTCTATTTGATAACTGCTAACAACTTGGTATTAGCTACTGAATTTAAAAATACAGGCTTGAATCAAGCAAGCTAACAAGGGAGATGAAATTCATTGAACCACATCCTAAATTTGAGTGGTGCTTGCTCTATATGAGGAGCGAATCAACACTTCTCTATCCAATCCCACAAGTTCTACAAGGCAAGACCATTCCTACAATAATGTGTGGTGCCCGCGGAACAGTGTGCGAAGTCAAAATCAAACTCGCAACCAATATAACCTCCAATATATGTATACTAGACACAAGAGGCAAATTTGAGCTTAATCAATAAATGGTGCAATTGTTTCACGCAAGCGGGTAGTTTACAAGCTTGTCACCGGAGTATCCATAGGTCCATCATAAGAATTTTATATAGATCAATGACACATTCATACCCACAGTAGACTTCATAGATTACATGAGGCTAACTCTTTTTCCATTGTTACTTTTTAGAGAAGCAAAGAAATAGTTGAAGGTAGAACCTTCAAATTTAATCACAACTTGGGACGACTTGACCAAGAAGTTTCTTATTTGAATTTTTTCCAACTGGAAAATCAGTATGGTTGAGGAAAGAGTTGTGGATCGGTTGGTTTGATTCAATTTTATGTATTATTAATTTGGTTTATCGATTATCAATTTTTAAATAAGTTAAACCAATAATCAAACCAATAAGATATTTTTAACGATTTTTGGTTTATTAATTTTAGTCCTTAATAGTTTGGTTTTCAGTTTAACCGATAAGAAAATATGCATAAAATAGAAATAGTAGCAACTAACAAGAAAAGAAGCAAAAACTTAGTTGTAGTAAAAATCCTACATGATATGTTTTATTTTACAAGAATCTTCAAGCTTGAATATGTTTTCGAGAAATTGAACAGGTTTATAGAAATAAAAGAGAAATATAGAGTAGGTTATATATATATATAAGTAGGGATAAGTGTAATTTAGAATATTCTTAATTGGTTATCGATTAATCCAATAACCCAATAAGAAAAAATCAAACCAAACCAAACCAATAACCCAATATTTTTTTGTTCATAAAACCATTGAAAAACTATTAACCCAATAACCTAATAACAAGAAACCAATAACCATTTTATCGGTTCGGTTTATTGGTCAGTTTGATTTTTGCACACCCCCAGCTGAGGAGTGAGATCTTAAGTTTCAAGAAAAAGCTAGACGAAAATCTCTATCATGCATAGGAGAGATTCAAACTTGTTATAAAAGTTTTCCCACATCATCAACATACAAATAAGGCATTAACTCATACTTTCATTGAAAGTCTTGACAATAACACAAATATTTTTCTAGATTCAATGGTAGGTAATCAAGATTTAGAGAAAACCTATGATGAGATATATACTCTCCTCAACCATATTGTACAAGGCAATCCAGATTGGTAGGATGATGTTTCCAGAAGCATTGTGAAGAAGCCTGGAGGTATGATTGAGGTAGATAATATCCCAACATTCGTTGTAGAGTTGGGAACTTTTCAAACACAGATGATGACCCTGTTTATCAATTGAGTAGGGCTCAACCTCAGACCCAGGTTAATGTAGTTCAACAAGTACAAACCTGGTGTGAAATTTGTTGTAGTAATGATCACTCTGCAAACTTATATTAAGCAAATTCAGAATCAGTGAATTTTATGGAAATGCATAAAAAGGGAATTAGACTTATGGTAATGACTATAATAGAAACTGGCAGAGTCAGTCCAACTACTCTTGGGGCACTAATCGGGTCCAACCTCAACAGTTTTAGCAGCAACAAGGCATTCAAAAAAACAAGCAGGCTAGACACATAGATGAGACTTTGAAAAAGATTCTGACCAACTAAGAATAGATGACTGCAGAGATAAAAAATTAGCAATTGGCTCAAAAGAATTTAGAGACACAGATAGGTTAGTTAGCCCAAGCACAAAATACAAGACCTCAAGGGAGTTTGCCTAGTAATACATATCAAAATTCAAAACAAATTATGGAAATTACCTTGAGGAGTGGCAGATATTAGATAGATACACCTATAAAGAAGAATCATGAGGTGTAATAAGAATTGATCACACCTAAGCAGACAAAAAAGCAAGTTGAATCTAATAAAGTTGACAAAAAGGGAAAGTTTGAGTGCTCCCTAATTGATTAATAAAATAGAAAGATAACTTAATGCATCCAAATTAAAGACTCACATCCCCGTGTAACAATTTAGTTGGAAGATTAATTTGGGTAGATGCCTTAGAGAATAACCATTCCCATATTGTAATATCAACCCCATAGATCAACAATCACGATAAACACCAACACCGGCTAGAAACCATGGTTATGAATGAATGTGTTGTAAGTCTCAACCCTAGAAGCTCTCCATATGTTGTTTACAATCTAAATTTCGTATTGTTTTCATTTTTGTTACTTAGTTTATAATTACAAAACACAAACTTTTCTTGGTTACAAACTGCACTTGTTTAACTTAGATAGTAATACTCAAGTTGGATTGTCTGCTAAACACCAAGTCCCTATAGGATCACTATTTAGATCGTAAGAGATACTTTATTACTTGCACAACCATGTATACTTGCGTGTGCGGTTTGATGCAGTAAGTTTTTGCATCATTGCCAGGGACTTAAAAAATTAGCAAACTTTTAATTTTTAGTTTTACTATTCTATTTGATAAGTGTTAAAAACTTGGTATTAGCTACTGAATTTGCAAACACAGGTTTGAATCTTAAGCAAGCTAACAAGGGAGATGGAATTAGTTGAACCACATCCCAAACCTGAGTGGTTTTTGTTCTATATGAGGAGCAATCATTATTATTAGGGATTCTCAAGACCCCTTTGATAAACCACTAACAACTAGCTCCCACAAGTGCAAATCACCACCAATATCATGTAAAAACACAAGTGTAAGCAAGAGCAAACATTACACATCATTATGAAACAAAACCCTTATCATTTGATTTCAAAATCATCATTTACAAGTATTAATCCATGTTTAAAATACATGAATTTTGCAAGGGAAAGAGTCACATGCCTTAAACAAGATGATCCACCAAGAAAATTGACTCCTCTTTACCTCTAGATGAACACCCCTTGGAACCCTTGCCTCTAATCTTGTTTTGAGAAGTGTAAAATGTGTTTTTGGAATATTTTAATCTTCCAAAATGAATGTTTAGGAGTCCACAAGATATTATATAGTGAGGGGACATAAGGGTTTTGGGGTTGGAAATATCCATAAAGCCCTTGGCTTAAAATCTGAGAAGTGACTTCCCAGGTGGGTACGACTCACTAACTCAATCGTACCCTGGGGTACGAGTGGTACCCTAACTCGTACCCTAGGCCTTCACAAGGACCCCTACACCGGCCAAGGTATGACTACACACCCTTGAATCATACCCAAGGGTACAAATTGTACCCTAAATCGTATCCACAATAGTGTCAACTAGACTAAGTGCCAACCCTTATACGACTTGGCTTGGTAAGACTCGTACCTTAAAATAGACCATGGGAAGGTTAGGTCGTATATTGGATAGTGTGTAACCCCCACTATACTACCTAGGATACTATAGGGGTTACAAAGTTATATATAAGGGTATGACTAGTACCCTGAGTTGTACCTATTGTAGAAGCTTCAAGAATTTTTCTAAGGGTCCAAAGCCTAGGTGTTTCAGAGAAGGATCACCCATACACTTCCTCAACATAGAAACATGAAACAGTGGATAAATGCAGCTCAAACTAGAAGGTAAATCCAACTCATTTGCAACATAACCAACCCATCGCAAAACCAAGTAAGGACCGACATACAGGAGACTGAGCTTCCCCATTTTATGAAAATACATCACTCCCTTCATGGGAGACACCTTTAAGAAAACCCTATCCCCAACCTCAAACTCTAACTCTCTTTGCCTCACATCTACATAGGACTTTTGGCAACTTTAGGCAGCCTTAAGCCAATCCTAAATCACCTTTAATTTTTCCATAGCTTGTTGAACCAAATCCAAGCCAAACATCTTCGCCTCGACAACCTCGAACCACCCAATAAGAGACCTACACATCCTACCATACAAGGACTCAAACGGATCCATCCCAATGCTAGAATAGTGACTATTATTGTAAGAAAACTCTACAAGAGGTAGATTCTCAACCCAACTACCACCATAGTCAATCACATACGTATGAAGCATATCCTTCAACATCTAAATAGTTCTCTCTTCTTTCCCACCTAAATGCGGGTGAAAAGAAGTACTAAGACTCACCTTGGTCCCTAAACCTTTTAAAATGATCACCAAAAGTAATATGTAAAATGCGTACCACTATCTGAGATGATAGAAATCGGTACCCCATGCAGCTTCACAATCTCATGAAGAACCTCGCATAATCCTTAATGGAGAAGTTAGTCCTTGATGAGTGGTGTTTTTACCACTCATTCATACTCATTATTCATGCATAATGCCTTGATTTGAATGCATAAATGAGATAAACTTATGGTTAGATGCACTAATATCCACTAGTAAAAAAAAGCTAAGAAGGATAAAGAAGAAGCATAGAATAGTGCAGTTGAAGACCTGGATTGCATTAGCCCCAGTTACCGTGACCGCGATCTTCTAGTCATTATCGCGGTCAGTCAAGATGGTCACAACAACGTGATCGCAACACAAAGCTGCAGTTATGAGTTTGCGGTCATGGATAGATATCCACAATTGTGGTTAAGCGGGAGTTGGCCTAGGGTCATATCTGTAAAATCACTTAGACGTATCCCAAGCCATATTAAAGCAAAACCCCCTTCCCTCTTTAGGATAGCTTATTTCATAAGATATTTTAGAATTCAAGATTTGAAACCCTAATCTTGGGCAAGTGTGTAATCAATTTTGGGAGGATCAATTTCTTAGTTTTTTATTGAAGAATGGATGCTTTGAATGACCCATATGGTATATTTCTCTTTACTTTTTTCATTAGTACCTAAAATAATTCAGTCTTGGGATTATGATGAATTAGTGTGTGATTGTGTGTGGGCATTGTTGTGTTTGCATGGATTTTAGTTGTTGAGTATGGGTTTCACCATTACTTGAGCTTATTATGAGTTAGGATTTAATGGGTGAAAATTCCAAATTTCCAAATGGGTTCTGGGTGAAAGCTCCAAGCTCTAGAAACCCTTTGTAATCCTCGAAAGAGGGACTTTGGTAATTATTAGGTAACCCATAACATCCCCGAAAGAGGGTTATTGGGGGACAAGGCAATGGTGAACAACTAAGCCTATGGGTTACTACCCTTTGCAATCTTAGAAATAAGTGGTTAGGGATTGTAATTCATGTCAAGAGCATCATCCTAGAAATAGAGATGCTTTGGTTGAGGTTTTGGGTGGTTATACAAACTTCACACTTGTTAGGTGCTCGAAAGAGCCAATGAGTGAAATCATTGGGGTTTTATTGAAAGATTGACCTAAATAAACTTCGACTTAGCCTATCCATTAATTAACAAATAAATTCCATACTAAACCAACAATATCCCACACGCTTCAGCTCTAAGGATACATGATCCCAAGATTTCTTCAGCCTTGAATTCAAATCAAAGATATCGTTTACTGATTACTTGTTAAAGGTAGTAGTAAAAAGGTTCCCAAACGAATCCCCCAATTTAAATTATACATGTATTTTCTTTAGTATTCCCGATGACCTTATAGTAATTGGAATACCCATAGGTCTAAAGTCTATAACATTCATACCTTGAGATTCGGCCCCAATTAACATTAGGTTACTTGACAATGACCGCCTCACCCCTCAATTATGGGAGTGAGTTGAGCATTATCAGTATAGCTCCGTTGCCAGGGATTGAAATATAGATTTTGTTTGTGCGGTATGATTCTTACTTGGGAGTATCCAGAGTGTCGTATTTTATTTCCTTTGCTGTTTTTGGATCTTTTGTAGGTAAACTTAGCGTAAAATGAAATAATGAGTGAAGGCACAAACCCTATGAAGTCGAGTGTTACATCCGTGCATGGAGAAAATCACTTGAATGATGGATATCATGCAGATGAAAATTCAACCCCACCTCACCTTGGGAACGGATCTTTTCATGTGTCTAGTGTCATGCTTCATGTGTTGCAAGTAAAGGGGTTATACGGAGGCCAATCCCATGAAGATCCATATGTTCACTTGAGAAATTTTTTGGAAGTTTGTACTCCATTCAACATTTCCCCTAGTGCTCAGGAAGCCTATCGGCTTCATCTCTTTCTATTCTAACTAATGAGTGAAGCATTGTTATGGCTTCACACATTTCCTTCGGCTTTACTTACTTTATGGAATGAGCTCACAAAGGAGTTTTTAGATAAATACTCCTATCCATCCAAGGTGTGTGACTCAAGAGATGAAATTATGAATTTTAGGCAAGAGAACGGCGAGCCCCTACATGAAGTATGGGAGACATTCCATAGAATATTGGCCAAATGCCCAAACCACGAGATTTTGGGGAAGGCACTCCTCCAAATATTCTATCGGGGGTTAGATCCTTTGAACCAATTGGTGGTAAATAATGCAGCGAAGGGTTATCTCTTGAACTTGCACTTTCATGCGGCTGAAAAATTATTGAGAGAGGTGACTAACCACAATCGGAAAGGTCACACTCAAGACATCCACATCTTTAATAGCCCTTCAACTAAACCCATGACTAATTTATACCAAAGGAAGTGGAAAAAGAATCAAAAGATAATCTAGGATAAGATCCTTGATCAACTTGAACTACTAACTAAGTACATCATCGATACCGACAAAGGTGGAAAATAGGATCTCCTTGTAAGGATTTTGAGTAAGGTTGAACGAATGGACGAATTGGTTCATGAAGTAAGAAAGAACTTTATTTCACTTTCTAAAAAGGTAACCTCCCATTCAGCTTCCATAATGGAATTGGAGAATCAAATCGGACAAATCTCGACGCGTCTTGATGCTAAGCCAAAGGGTGATCCACTAGTGGTAAAATCACAAATCATCAAACCAATGATCAAATTTTAGCAATGCGTGCAGCGGATAAAAAGCCAATGGTGGAGCACTTGACGGAGGAATTTGGGGGAAAAATGCCCAACACCAAACTAACAAAGAAGATGTCCCAAAGTTTAATCGAGAAGGAGAAGAATGAAGTAGAAGGATTATTGAAAGGTTGATTTATGAAGGGGAATTTTATAAGTGGAGTCTTGTGGACCTTTATTGATGAGTTGATGCATGCCAATGTCGTTCCACGATGTTAAATACGGTGCTGTGTGGGAGGCATTCCATAAATGCCACGAGGACCACTCATATCCTTTTTATCATATTTTTCTAGTATGAATGTTAGATTTAGCATATGAATAACTCATGTAGGTGTGACTCTATGGAGTGCTTGGCATAAGTATGAAAAGGGAAGATTGTACAATGATTTGAGTTGAAGATCTATTAGTGGGCACATAGGCACCAAATGAGCAGAAAAGCTAGATGAAGGAGAAATAGGGGAGCAGGTATGCCCTCGGTTATCGTGACTTCGGTCCCCATCCGTATAGTGGATACTCGCCTATCTACGACCGAGGTCAGATGGTCGCAATCGCGGATAGTAAAGCTAGATGATTCAGTGACTGTAAATTTATACCCCTCACACCCCTGCTCAAGTTCTTCCATACAAGACCAGTTTGATCCTAGAATAAATGGTAGTGCAGAGTTTGAAAATGATAGCAGTCCCTGATGGAGTCTTAGGGAGCACCCTTATCTCTTTGTTAGCCTTAATTATCATGCAGTAGGGGCATTGATACTTTTTAGTTGGGGATGTTTCCTTACATATTTCATTTATTGCATACATTTGATATCGATGCACATATCTCGACCCATTAAGATAATTCTTATCTTGTTTCTTATTGGGGTTGTAATATTTAGGCATCCTGATGGTGCTCACGTTAGCATGAATTTGTTATTTCATTCTTAGTTTGATGTTTTAGTTTTATTTTCATTAAGTGAGCCTTGCCATTGTTGTTGGGTTTCAATCCATAGATGCAGGGGAAGTCTGAGTACCCGCGGCATCAAAGCTATAAAATGCTAGGGAAGTTTGAGTACCTATAACATTGATGCTTTGGGAGCACATTCATATCCATTGGTGAAGTATGAGTAACCATATGGGTAGTTAGCATGTACTACGATTCACAATGAGAGACCATGACTTCGGTTATTACCATAATTAGTAAATTATGCATGGTTCAAATATAAAGGAAAACAACCCCCTCCATTCGAAAATTTTCACAAAATCCGAAGGCATGGACGTGAGCAACTTTGTAACGATATTTTCCTTCTTTTTATGACTGTGAGAGTTGACGTTGGAAATTTAATGAATACCCCATCTTTATTTCGAGTGAGTAGAACGATTTAACCCTCTTGATAGTATTTGCATGCCATGTGTGTAAGGTTGATTATCTTCATCTCTTGTGTACTTGTACTATCTAGAACTTGCCCCTGTAGTCTTTCAAAGCTAATTTAGATTGTTTTTGGTTGAAGAAATGACCGTAGGCCATCTTTGTGATTTTGGTACCCACTTTAAGCCTAAAAATCCTACCCTTGCATAAGTATATTCCCTAGAACCTACTTTGAGACTTTGGACCTTTCTTTGGCAAACACATAACAAGCCATGAACCATTCTTTTTATCCCTCTTTTGAACCATACTCTTCTTGAACTTGAGAATGTAGGTTGAGGCAAAAAGACTAAGTTGAGGGTGGAAAAGATTGAAGGAAGAAAGTTTGGTACCATAAAGAGTTAGTGTATGCCTAATGGCTAAGTTTTGAAAAGAAGCGAATAGAAGAGAAAAGGACCCAACAAAGAAAAGATAGATTTAACATTGTAAGAAAATGAAATAAAAGAAGTTGGGTGAGCAAACAAAGCAAAAAGTAAGCATGGTAAAAGAAAGAAAGCAAGGAGAGTGGCCTATAGTTATAGAGAAAAAAAAACTTTTAAAAATGTGATGTAGATGTACAAGGAAGGGTGTAGCCATGTTGTTTCCAAAATGATATCCTACCCTACCCCAACCCTACATTAAAATCTTAGAAAGTCCTTCGAGATCTCCAACTGCTTACCTTCTTTTTAGTGGTGATTGAAGACTGGGGAAAGCCTATGGTATGGTGCTTGTTAACATGGAGAATTTCTTGAGAGAGTGAGAGAGCTCACTTAAAGTTCCTTGTTGCATGATTAGTAACTGGGTGTGTGGAATTTTTCTTTCTCGTAAGGAGATATGCAAGCTAGTTGAGGTAGGTGATTTTTTCATATCCCTCGCAATGAGGTAAATAAGGGTATAGCATGCAAGTTATTTTTAGAGTGTTAGGAGTTGTTACATGGTTTCTCACCAAAGTCTATTGTATCCTTCACTATTTCACTTTATAATGAGGGGAGTGGTTAAAAATTATTTGCCCATGTGTGAAATGCTTTTAGTGGTGGCACTCAAGTTAATTTATCATGATTATTGATTGATAGAATTAGGGCACACATTCTCTCATAATATAGGGGCAGTGTTGCTTGAGGACAAACAAAGTCTTAAGTTGGGGGTGTTGATGACTGGTGTTTTTACCAATCATTCATACTCATTATTCGTGCACAATGCCTTGATTTGAATGCATAAATGAGACAAACTTATGGTTAGATGCACTAATATCCACTCGGTGCAGGTATAAAAAAAAGCTAAGGAGGTCAAAAGATATGGATTGGAGCTAAAAATGATAAAAAGGAAGCATAGAAGAGTGCAGCTAAAGACCTGGATTACATCATCCCTGGTTACCGCGACCTCGGTTCTCTAGCCTTGATCGCGGTCAGTCAAGATGGTCAGAGCAGTGCAATCGTAGCACAAAACCACAGTCGCAAGGTCGCGGTCGCGGAAAGATGTCCGCGATTGCGGTTAAGTGATAGTAAGCCTAGGGATATATCTGTAAAAGAACTTAGACGCATCCCAAGCCATATTTAAGCAAAACCCCCTTCCTCTTTAGGATAACTTAGTTCCTAAGATATCTTGGAATTCAAGATCTGAAACCCTAAACTTGGGCAAGTGTGTAATTATTTTGGGAAGATCAATTTCTTACTTTCTTATTGAAGAATGAAAGCTTTGATTGACCCATATGGTATATTTCTTTTTACTTTCTTCATGAGTAGCTAAAATAATTTAGTCTTAGGATTATATTGAATTAGTGTGTGATTGTGTGTGGGTATTGTTGTGTTTGCATGGATTTTAGTTGTTGAGTATGGGTTTTATCATTGCTTGAGCTTATGAGTTGGGATTTGATGGGTGAAAACTCCAAATTTCCAAATGGGTTTGATGGGTGAAAGCTCAAAGCTCTAGAAACCCTTTTTCATCCTCGAGAAAGGGACTAAGTTGAATATTAGGTAACTCATAAAATCCTTGAAAGAGGGTTATCGGGGAACAAGGCAATGGTGAACAACTAAGCCTATGGGTTACTACCCTTTACAATATTAGAAATGTGTTTAGGGATTATAATTAATGTCAAGAGCATCATCCTAGAAATAGGAAGGCTTGGTTGAGGTTTTGGGTGGTTATACAAACTCCACACTTGTTAGGTGCTCAAAAGAGCCAATGAGTGAAATCGTTGGGGTTTTATTGAAAGATTGACCTTAACGACCTTCGACTTAGCTTATATATTAATTAACAACTAAATTCCATACTAAACCAACAATATCCAACATGCTTCACCTCTAAGGATACGTGATCCCAAGATTCCTCCAAACCTTGAATTCAAATCAAAGATATCATTTACTGATTACTTGTTAAAGGTAGTAGTGAAAAGGTTTCCAACAAATCCCCCATTTAATTATACATGTATTTTCTTCAGCATTCCGTATGACCTTATAGTAATTGGAATACCCATAGGTCTAAAGTCTACAGCATTCACTCCTAAAGATTCGACCCCGATTTACATTGGGTCACTTGACAATGACCGCCTCGCCCCTCAATCATGGGAGTGAATTGAGCGTTATTCTTCCTCACTAGCAAAAAGTGAGCAGACTTTGTCATCCTATCCATGATGACACAAATTGAATTGAACTGATTCCGAGACCGAGGAAGACCGAGAACGAAATCTATGTTGATCACTTCCCACTTCCGCTCTGGAAACTCAATTTCTTGATACAATCCTTCGGGCCTCACGTGCTCAACTTTCACTTATTGGCACACCATACACTTGGCCAATAAATTAGCCACGTCCCTCTTCATATTGTTCCACCATTAAATATCCTTGAGGTCATGATAAATTTTTGTTGAACCAGGATTAACAACAAAACACGACTCATGCTCCTCAGCCAAGATCCTTTCTCGCAAACCATCGACATCGGGAACACATCACCTTCCTTGATACCGTAAAGTACCATCACCATAAATCTCAAAATCCATCACCTTCTGCCTACCGACATCATCCTTGATCCTCAACAAGACATGATCTAACATCTGCTTTTCCTTGATTTCAGCACCAAGAGACAACTTCACACCTTTTGAATGAACACGCCACCATCTTCAGTGTCTAAGAGGCAAACTCCTAGGTTAGCTAACTAGTGAATGTCCTTTACCAACTCCTATTTCTCCTTATCCACATGAGCTAGACTCCCTGATGTTAGGCGTATTTACACGCCTAAAGCACCTTAATGTGCCCATATTTTAGCTAAGTTTTGAGGACAAAATATATAATTCCTACACTTTTAGTCCTTTTTCCTGTAAGTGAGCTAACCAACGTGATTAGCAAGATTTCAGGTATTTATGATGAAGATTTCAGCATTTTATGGACTGTTGGACGCCAAAGGAAACTTCATGTAAGAAGAAAGGCAGGTTCTGGAAACTTGTGGACTGAAAGTGATGCATGGAGAACTTGTCCCGGACAAAAACAACATTTCTAAAGACTTGGGGGATCAGCAGTAACTTAGTAGGATTAGGACAAGTATGCAGTAACCCAGTAGGACTAGGACAAGGATGTTATAAAAACCCTATTTTGCTGAATTTTTCAGCATTCATTCACTTATTCATTAATTCAAAGCTTTTTATTATTCTCACCCATTCTCTTTCAATTCATTCTTACTCTCTTCTTCAATTTGTTGTTGACATTATTCTTCATCTATTCGACTTTTAATTTTCACGACAAGACAAACGCTACTAGCAAGGAATTCACGCCACAAGTGACACCAATACTTCCTTATCGTGATATTGTTATTGCTTTGGTATGATGATATCCTCGTGGTTTTCCTTCACAATTATGAGTAGCTAAACTTCTCTGTTAGGGTTATGGAAGCCTTATGAGATACTATCTATTGCTATGAGTTTGTGAATTCTTGATACGTATGCTGCTTATATAATTACTCTCTTCATCTTAATTTAATTCTTGTGGTTGCAAACATATAGAATACGCCAGTATAGCATTAACTTGTTCGAAAGAAAAGTTACATGTCTGGAAAAGAGAGAATGACAAGGAAATAGGGCTACCAACCCTTGTTTAAAAGTTAGTGCCGTAACTGGATTAACCTCTTGGAGAATTCGTCCCATTAGTAAACGCTTTAAGCTCGAAAGAGTTAAAGTGATATAATCCTTGATGGTCGAAAGACACTAGGATTTACCATAGAATACGAATCTCTATAAGCGCATGCATGTCTGAATTCCGCATAACTCATAGCCAATAGATACGTAAAACTCATAAGGTGGACATAACCCTAACTTACAATTCTCATTGATTAAAACCTACTAAACATTCCATTTTTCTTTGTTACTTTGATACTCTTAATTCACGCTACAATTAAATCCCCCCTTTATCATAGAATTTTTGATCAACAGTCTACTAATCGTTGCATACTTAGTGACCAAGTATTCCCTGTGGGATTCGACACCCAACCCAGTTGGGTTCTATATTTGACGACGACCGCTTACACTCTTACGAAGCTGTAGTTTGAGCGTTATCAAATTTTGGCGCCGTTGCCGGGGAATACGGTTGTCAACTAAGTTTGTGATAGTTACTAGACCCTTTGGTCAAAGATTCTCGAATTTTACTTTTAGTTGTTGTTTTTGTTTTATTCAGGTTTGCTTGAGTGCATGCCAAACACGCGAAGTTCAGGTCAACCGTTATTACCTATTAATCCTGAACCATAACTTATTGGAAGAATGGATGCATAACGTGACATTGACAGAAGGGCGGCTCAACAGGAGCAGGCTAGACTAGCTGCACTGGCAGCTGCTCAAGTGCATCAACAGAATATTGATAACCCAGGTCGGGCAACAAATCCTGATGATGAGGACCTGGGTGATGATGAGTTACTGAATCCTAGGCGTGCAGATGAAGTGGCAGCACCTATGCACAGGAGAGATCGTCAAGCTAGAATGAGACCTGAACGCCAAGCTGTGCAGGCTCCTTTTGATGATGATGATGACGATCTGGATAGAGCTGGTGCCACAGGGGCTATTATTCCTCCACCCTTGGCACCCAGAGCTAAGTTCAATATCACTAGCACCATGATTCAGTTACTGCGACTCAAGGGGTTATTTGGTGGACTCGCAGGAGATGATCCGAATATGCATCTGATCAACTTTATTTCAACATGTAAGTCATTTGACAATCCAGGAGTTGGGCAGAATGCAATTCGGCTGCGCTTTTTTCCATTGTCTCTGTCTGGGGAGGCAACTCAATGGCTGAACGGGCTAACTCCTTATTCTATTACTAATTGGAGGCAACTGAAAGACGCTTTCCTAGAAAGATTCTTTCCGCCATCCAAGAGAGCACAGTTGAGAGATGAGATCAGAAATTTCCGACAACTTCCAACTGAAGCTCTCCACGAAACATGGGAGAGGTTCAAGAAGAAGCTTATGCGGTGCCCAAATCATCAGATGACCAACATCCACTTGATGGAGATATTATACAGGGCCTTGAACTCAGTGACTAATCCAGTGGTTGATAATGCTGCAGGTGGGTCATTCATGGACCTTACTTTTCTTGAGGCAAGTGATATGCTAGATCGTATGACAAAGCAGAGTAGAGCTTGGCATACCAGGGATTCTGAGGTAGCAAGCTCTACAGTATCTATTGGCTTGACTGCAAAGCAGAGGCGTAGACAAGAGGAACGTGACCAAGATATGGCTCACATGAAAACGCAGATGGATCTTCTTACCAAGCATTTATTATTAGGAAAGACCGAAAAGGTTAAAGCCGTTGTATCACAGGGAAGATATGATTACGATTCTGAGGGGGAAGCAAATTACTTGAATAATTAGGGGGGTTTCCGAGGCAATGCCCAAGGAAAACAAGGTCGGAACTATTATGATAAATCTGGATACAAGGACCGCGATCAAGGTAGTTGGAAGAATAAGACTGACAGGAGTGGTTTGTATGTTCCTCCTGGAAATCGTGAGGCTGTGGCGTCTGGATCTGGGAAGATGACCATGGAAGATATGATGGTAAGCTATTGAAAGGAGTGGAGGAAACCAACATGGGTGTAACCGAGGTGAAGAATGATTTGTCTTCAATAAACCAATTGGTTGACTCGCATTCTACTGCAATAAAACAGCTGGAGCAACAATTGAGTCAACTATCAGCGACATTCAACCAAAGAAAGGCTGGAACGTTACCTAGCGACACTGAGCAAAACCCAATGAACGATGGATCATGTATGGCTATTACTACCCGGAGTGGTAAAGTGTTGGAAAATCCATCTAAAGGCAAGTAGGTAGTTGATGATATAACAGATAATGTTATTAATGCAAAATGTGAAGAGGCCGAAGAAGCTGAAGAGTGTGTTCATGACGTCACCCCTAGACGTCTGCAGCCTGAAAAGATTGATAGTTGGAAGCAAGGTAAAAAGAAAGTGGTGGAGAAAACTATTCCCCTTCCACCACCACCTTTTCCTCAGAGACTGAAGAAGAAGGCTGATGACACTCCTGAAAAGGTTGATAATCGGAAGCAAGATAAAAAGGAAGTGGTGGAGAAAACAATTCCCCTTCCACCACCACCTTTTCCGCAGAGAATGAAGAAGAAAGCTGATGATACCGGGTTCAGTAAATTCATGACTATGTTGAAGCAACTGACTATTAATGTTCCTTTGGTGGAAGCGCTAGAGCAGATGCCCGGATACGCTAAATTCATGAAGGACCTTTTGACAAAGAAGTGGGCAGTAAGCTATGAGCTGGCAGATAATGTTCATCATTGCAGTGCAATCGCTACAAGATCGCTAGTTCAGAAAAAGGCAGATCCTGGTGCTTTCACTATTCCTTGCACGATTGGATCGTTGGATTTTGCTAAGGCATTGTGCGATATGGGGGCTAGCATCAATTTGATGCCGTTATCAGTTTACAGAAAATTGGGGTTGGGTGATCCTACACCAACCAATATGCGGCTCGTGATGGCAGATAGGTCGGTAAAATGGCCTGTTGGTATCTTATATGATGTGTTGGTGAAGGTTTCCACCTTCATCTTTCCTGCAGACTTTGTTATTTTGGATTGCGAGGTGGATTCTGAAGTTCCCATAATCTTGGGGCGTCCTTTCCTCACAACTGGAAGTGTGCTGATTGATTTAAGAGCTAATGAGCTTTTATTTCGGCTGAATGACGAAGTGGTCCATTTTGATGTATGTAAATCGATGAAGCAGCCTAGAGATATGGATGTGTTCTCTGTAGATAATGTTTACTATGAGGATGTGAAAGAATTATCTGTAGAGAAGCAGCTTACTGTTGAGTCACTATCTGATGTGCTACTGAATTTTGAACGTGAGGAGGCTGAAGAACAAGAAAAAACCGTTCGTGCTCTAACAGGAATAAGGTCCTATTCTCATGATCCTAAGAAGTTGGGCCTTGATCTTAAGAATCAATCTTCACCAACAGCGAAGACTTCCATTGAAGAGATACCAGCGCTAAAATCAAAAGAGCTCCCCAGTCACCTAAGGTATGCATTTTTGGGAAGTGGAAATACACTTCCGGTGAGTGTTGCGGCTGATTTAGGTGAACAACACGTAGAGGCTCTCATCTCTGCTCTGAAGAGGTACAAGAGAGCCATTGGTTGGTCTATTGATGATATAATTGGTATCCCACCTGGGATATGTATGCACAAGATGCATCTCGAAGAAGATTGCATGCCCACAATTAAGCATCAGCGTCGTCTGAATCCATTCAGAAAATGATGCACCAAATATCTCGATGAAGTCTAAGTAATCGAGATAACTATGTCGTTCCACGATAATAAATCAAGCGCTTGGTGGGAGGCAACCCAGCGTTTTTAATTGTTTTTGTTGTTTTTGTTTTCCTAGGATTTTATCGAGCCACGACCAAAACTAAGGCGCTTGATGGGAGGCAACCCATCTTTCTAATCATTTTTGTTGTTTTTGAATAAGTGTAGGTGCAAGAGGTGTAAAGGAGGAGATTGGTTTCAAATTTTGATTTGGAAGTATTGCATGTTGAAGGTCGTAAGTTGGGAATGAAGAAGCAAAAGGCTATGAGTTAGGCATTGCCTATGAAAATCTAGGCAACGAACAAGGCAAGGCCTATGCTATGGCCTAAGCTCTCTGAATCTAGAATGCCATAGCATAGGCGCCACCTATGCCTAACAATACCATAGCATAGGCGCCGCCTATGCAAAAGCCTTTTGTCTCTGAATCTAGAATGCCATGGCATAGGCACCGCTTATGCCTAACAATGCCATAGCATAGGCGCCGCGCCTATGCAAAAGCCTTTTGTCTCTGAATCTAGAATGCCATGGCATAGGCGCCGCCTATGCCCAATAATGCCATAGCATAGGTGCCGCCTATGCTCAACTAGGCAAAGCATTAGGCACCGCCTATGCCAAGCATAGACAAAGCTAACGACGCCGCCTATGCCATTGCCTTTGCTCTCTGAATCTACAATGCCATAGCATAGGCGCCGCCTTTGCCTCCCAAATCTCTCAAAACTTTTCTTTTTTGCTCATCTAACCTTGCAAGATCATCTTCCGAGTTCAACACCAAGTAAGTCCTTCATTTATATTCCGAAGTTGTTACAATCTTACGCTTATAATGGTAATTTAGATCTTAAAGTGGTGTTGGTGATTTGAATGTAGTTGATTTGTTATGATACATCTAGTTGAGTGAAAGAATACGTGTGGGTGTTATTGACTTGGTTCCGTCTTGTAGTTGATTTTGATACACTGTCATACTTTTGTGAAATCGAAATGGTGAAGTTAATTGCATACTCTTCAAAGTTGAATGCTTGGATGTTTGAATGACTCGTTCATTGAGATAAAGATCATGATTGAATACAAGCATGAGATGTTGTGATTATTTCTATGCCATAACTTGATACAATCTCTATGTAGTAGTCTTGTGCAAAAGGTGCATTAATCCACACATGAAAGTATAGTCAAGATTACATGAAATAGAGTTGGAAAGGATAGTAAGATAACATGAAAGTATGACTATGCTAAACATATTGTTGGAACATATCACCTAAATATATGTCGATGAAGTCTGAGTAATCGACATCATTCACTTAATTAGTTTGTGTCAACAAATTAAGTGTGGGGTGGTGCCACTATTGTCTGTTTGTCGATTAAATCTTCCGAGATGATCTAGCATGAATTTATTTTAGTCTCAGGTAAAATGGCACCAAAAGGTCGACCAGGAAAAGAAAAAGCGTCCACCTCACAGAAAGGTCAGAAAAGGGGAAGAAAAGAGCAAGCTGAATCCTCCTCTCTGCAAATACCTCGAATGACGATGTGAAGGACAACTCTGGTAATGACGACTCTGATAATGATTTCGACGCAGGGGGTTTGACCCCAGACATAGAAAAGGAGTCCGACTAATCAGGTTTTCCTTACTTATTTCCACTGAGGGTAGTGTGTCCCGTCTAAGTGTGGGGTGAGGGTATTTGTATGCTGTAGCGTACTTCTTTGCCTGCATTTATTCTCGTTTGTAGTTAAATTTTTTGATTTTTAGATTTTTTTAGATTTTGCATGAAATTATTCTGATAGGCGGCATGGTATTATGACAAGAGTTTGTGCTAAAATCATTGCTATTGAGACATTTAGGCTTCAAGTGTGACTCACTGTGTGATATTTGTGTGGTTTAATTCATTTATCTGTTGGGTCAAGAGTCTATACTACTCCCAATAAAGTTAACCATGTGCCTTGTGTGTGTGAGGTTATAGTATATTCTGTGTTGTGACTGATGCTAGAACTTGCCTGGTGTGTGTGTAAAACGAAATAAAGAGTGTGAGTTTAGGAGATGAGTTAGGCATTTCTTTGGCAGCCTGTGATTGTTTACCTTCTGTGTACCTACCCGTGGACATTATCCTAGTCAACCCTTTTGAGCCTTTAAGCCATTTTCTTTGACAGCATCATATGTAAGCCTAATCCATTTTTTTTCAAGACCATAATTTGATCCAAATTCCTAAGTGCTTTAAATTGTGAAGTCATGTGACAAAATAATAGGAAATTGGGTGAGAGTGATGCCTTAAAGTGAATTGGTACTTGATTTTGTTATGAAAAAAGAGTGGCTATCATAGAGGTGTGTTATAAAAAAAAGAAAAAAAAAAGAAAAGAAAAAGAAATAGAAAAACAAAAAGATAAATTGTGTTTATGATTAAATAAAAAGATAGTTATGCTTGAATGACAAAATAGGTGAAAAGGGGTGATAGATGAAAGAAAGGTAGCAGGGTTGATTAAAAGAGAGTGTTAATGGCATAATGTGATGTATTAAAGCGCTTAGGAACATAGTCACTATTTCTGGCCAAAATAGTCCTACCCGTCCCTTAGCCTACATTACAACCTGTAAAAGACCTAATTGATCCTAAGCTTAACATTCTGATATTAGTAGAGCATTACACTAAGGGCAAGCCTATGGTCATCAGTTGCAACATATGAATTCTTTGTGAGAGTGAGAGCAAGGATAATCTTATACCCATGTTTTGAAAAATGAAATACTTGTGAGTAATTATGGGTGATATATTGTGAGACACACATGGTTGATAAGTTTTGGGTAGTCTTGTATGATTCTTTGTGCCTTAACTTGTGGATACGAATTAACCATCATCACGAGTCTATGTTGGAGGTTGAATTGTTTCTAGTAGTGATCATAAAACTAGTCGTGCCTGTCTTGATGAATATTTTGTGTTACTGCTGTGATTTCTAGTTAGATGATTGCATGGATGTAATATTTTGTTCGAGGACAAACAAAGCTTTAAGTGTGGGGTGTTGATGTTAGGCGTATTTAAACGCCTAAAGCACCTTAATGTACCCATATTTTAGCTAAGTTTTGAGGACAAAATATATAATTCCTACACTTTTAGTCCTTTTTCCTGTAAGTGAGCTAACCAACGTGATTAGCAAGATTTCAGGTATTTATGATGAAGATTTCAGCATGTTATGGACTGTTGGACGCCAAAGGAAACTTCATGTAAGAAGAAAGGCAGGTTCTGGAAACTTGTGGACTGAAAGTGATGCATGGAGAACTTGTCTCGGGCAAAAACAACATTTCTAAAGACTTGGGGGATCAACAGTAACTTAGTAGGATTAGGACAAGTATGCAGTAACCCAGTAGGACTAGGACAAGGATGTTATAAAAATCCTATTTTGCTGAATTTTTCAGCATTCATTCACTTATTCATTAATTCGAAGCTTTTTATTATTCTCACCCATTCTCTTTCAATTCATTCTTACTCTCTTCTTAAATTCGTTGTTGACATTATTCTTCATCTATTCGACTTTTAATTTTCACGACAAGACAAACGCTACTAGCAAGGAATTCACGCCACAAGTGACACCAATACTTTCTTATCGTGATATTGTTATTGCTTTGGTATGATGATATCCTCGTGGTTTTCCTTCACAATTATGAGTAGCTAAACTTCTCTGTTAGGGTTATGAAAGCCTTATGAGATACTATCTATTGCTATGAGTTTGTGAATTCTTGATACGTATGCTGCTTATATCATTACTCTCTTCATCTTAATTGAATTCTTGTGGTTGCAAACATATAGAATACGCCAGTATAGCATTAACTTGTTCGAAAGAAAAGTTACATGTCTGGAAAAGAGAGAATGACAAGGAAATAAGGCTACCAACCCTTGTTTAAAAGTTAGTGCCGCAACTGGATTAACCTCTTGGAGAATTTGTCCCATTAGTATACGCTTTAAGCTCGAAAGAGTTAAAGTGATATAATCCTTGATGGTCGAAAGACACTAGGATTTACCATAGAATACGAATCTCTATAAGCGCATGCATGTCTGAATTCCGCATAACTCATAGCCAATAGATACGTAAAACTCATAAGGTGGACATAACCCTAACTTACAATTCTCATTGATTAAAACCTACTAAACATTCCATTTTTCTTTGTTACTTTGATACTCTTAATTCACGCTATAATTAAATCCCCCCTTTTTCGTAGAATTTTTGATCAACAGTCTACTAATCGTTGCATACTTAGTGACCAAGTATTCCCTGTGGGATTCGACACCCAACCCAGTTGGGTTCTATATTTGACGACGACCTCTTACACTCTTACGAGAGCTGTAGTTTGAGCGTTATCACTCCCCATGGATAACCGCTAAGAGCATCAGCAACTACATTAGCTTTACCTGGATGGTAATAAAGACTCATGTCATAGTCCTTGTGAAAATCAAGCCACCTTTTCTGCCTGAGGTTAAGTTCTTTCTGTGTTAACACATACTGTAGGCTCTTATAATTCAAGAAGATATCCACGTGCACCCTATACAAATAGTGAGTCCAAATTTTCAGAGCAAACACCACAACTAACAATTCCAAATCATGAGTAGGATAGTTCCTCTTATGTACCTTCAACTGTCTAGAAGCATAGGCTGTTACCTTACTATGCTGCATCAGAACACAACCAAGTTCTGTACGGGATGTATCACAGTAGACCACAAACCCATCAGTGCCTTCAGGCAAATTCAAAATTGGAGCCGAAGTTAGCTTATCCTTTAGCTTCTGAAAACTACCCTCACAAGCCTCCGACCACAAGAACTTTACCTTCTTCTGAGTCAACTTAGTCAACGGGGTAGCGATAGTTGAAAAAATTTCCACAAACCTTTAATAGTAACCAGCTAAATACAAAAATCTCTGAATATCAATTGGAGTCATGGGTCAGGCCACTTCCTAACCAATGCAACCTTTTGCGGATCTACCATGATCCTTTCAATAAAAATGATATAACCAAGAAAACTGGCAGCGTTCAACCAAAATTCACATTTCGAGAATTTGGCATACAATTGTTATTCCTTCAAGGTCTATAATACCACACAGAGGTGGTCAACATGATCCACCTCACTCTTTGAGTACACCAAAATGTCTTCTATGAAGACAATGACAAATAGATTCAATAACCGACGAAAGACCCAATTCATCAAATCCATGAACACTGTTGGGGCATTGGTCAACCCAAAAGACATAACCAGAAACTCATAATGCCCATACCGAGTATGAAAAGCAGTCTTAAGGATATCCTTCTCCCTAATCTTTAACTGATGATACCCAAACCGGAGATCAATTTTGGAGAAAAACTTAGCACCCAACAACGTATCAAATAAATCATCTATCCTTGGAAGAGGATACTTATTATTTACCGTCACCTTATTTAACTACAGGTAATCAATACACATCTAAATGGAACCATCCTTATTACACACAACTAACACTGGTGCATCCCATGGGGACACATTAGGATGGATGAAACCCTTATCTAAAAGATCCTTTAATTGCTTCTTAAGCTCCTTTAACTCAGTTGGAGCCGTTCTATATGGAGGAATAGAAATTGGACGAGTGTCCAGAACAAGATCAATCCCAAACTCAATCTCCCTATCTAGAGGAACACCAGGAAGGTCATTAGGTAAGACCCCAGGAAATACATTCAACACCGGGAAAAAATGCAGAGAAGGACCCTTCGAGTTAGAATATTTAATTCAGACCAAATGATAGAGACACCCTTTGGATATCAATCTTTGAGCTATAAGATATGATATAAACCTCTATTTAGGATCTCGTGAACCACCCTTCCACTAAATAACTGGCTCCTTAGGAAATCTAAAAATGACCTTATGGGTCTGACAATCTAGAGACGCATAGCACGAATGCAACCAATTCATCCCCAATATAACATCGAAATACAACATATCTAATTCAAATAAATCCATCAAATACTCTTTACTACCAATAGATACCACACCCCCTATAGAATATTTTAGCAATCACCGAGTCACCTACCAGGGTAGAAATGGAAAAAGGGTCCGAAGCATATTCAGGACCAAAAACTAAAATGCACAGCCACAAAAGGAGTGACATTAGAGAATATAGACCGCGGATAAAGTAAATAATATACACCACGAGAAAAGAGTTGCAACTACTAGTCACGACATCAGGCGATGCCTCGGCTCTTGTCGGGTAGTGAGAGAATATAGATAGTTCTGACCTGTTCCAAAACTAGATGGTGCACCCTTTGGTGTTGGAGCTGAAGAAAAAGCAACCATAACCTTGTTTTCCCTAGAGGAAACCTTACCAACAGGACAGTTTCTAAGAATATGCCCTAGTTGACTACAGTTGAAGCACCTGTACCTTCTCTCATCATAGAAACCCCGATGCAAACAACCATAGAACCTACAAAGAGGATATGATGAAGCCAACTAAGCCCCACTAACTTGAGACTTGGCATCCTATGTCATAAAGTTGTCGCCACCTTGGAAATACCTGTCACTTGATGACTTTGGGTAAAGGGCACTAGCCGTGCAAAAGGAACCAGAACTCCCCCCACTTCTTCTTTGGACACTTACCACCATCCTATCCACTATGATATTGACCATCACCCTGCTCAGAAAAACTAAACTTATTGCCTTGCCTCTTACTTAACTCAGCCTGCTTCTTTTTATCTTTCTCTACTTACTGCATGTACACAACCAACCTGGAGATATCCATATCCTTGATTAATAAGGAAACCTTACTCTCAATGATCAAATCACGATATAATCCTGAAGTAAACTTTCTCATTCTAGCTCTCATGCTATAAACCAACTCTGAAGCATACCACGATAACTGGTGAAATTTTAAGGCATACTCCTTGACTGACATCTTACCCAGCCTCAGATTAACAAGCTCTTCCACCTTAACCTCTCTCAAATACTTAGGAAAGAAGCCAAGCATTGGAGAAATCCTCCCACAGTGATGACTCATCACCGTCACCCTTTGTTTGATCCCATTCCTCATACCATTGGTATGCCACATCCTTTAGCTGATAGGCAACAAACTCTACCTTTTCCACATTCATGGCATGCATAACACAAAAGATATTTTCCATCTCATCTAGAAAACCTTAAGGATCCTCCTCCACCTTAACACCCATAACGTTCGGAGGGTTTAACCTCATGAACTGTCCAACCCTTGTGGCCTAAAAAAATAGAGTAACAGAAATACCAAGCTCAGACTAAGTAGCTATAATCTGTGGCAACATATGGATGGACTGACGAAACTCAGCATTCGTCACTTCAGCCTGAGGAGCCTGAGATGGACTAGAGGGAACCGATGAACTCCAGAATAATTTAGAATCGGACCGCTAGATAGAGTATGTATCCCATGAGTAAAGAGTGCCCTATCCATAGTATCCCAGTCGGGACAGAGGAGTTTCCGTGAACTTCAGATCATTGAGGTGATCTTAAAAATGAATAAACAAAAATTAAAGAAGATTCCAGGCTTAGACTCTAAGATTGAAAATAAAACACAAAAAGATAAATATTCCTAGATTCCTCGTAGCCTCTCCCTTATGAGTGTGGCATGCTACACACCCTTAAAAGAGACTCTACTTGACACGACTTTGTAGACTCCCAATTGACCATAAACCTAGGACTATGATACCAATATGACACGACCCAAACTAGGGTCTAGTCGTGTCGAGTGCTTCAATCCCAATCAGGACCGAAGACCACCCCCAATACCCAATAATAACCACCCTACACCTTATATTAGATGAATTTCATATATATAACATGATAAAATAGAACAATCATAAATCAAATACAGTCAACCAGTGTCATCCTCAATACAAATACCAATGTAAAAGCTAACACCATTGCCGATGCTGCCCATACCTACCCAAAGTAGTCCCACAAAGCCTCTATCCTAAAGTAAAATAATACCCACTCGGGACATGCCCTCGACCATAGCCAAAACCCAAAGTCAAAGAAATAACAAAAGTATGCAGAGAAGTCCATAACATGAAATGGAGCCTTCCAAAGTATGGAAGTTCACCACTTTAATCCGACACAAGCTGTCCCCTAATCCAATCACTGAGCAAGATGAGTAGTATAGATGGTTTCTCCATCGCGTGGGGAAATAGTGCTCGAAGATGGGTTAGCGGGTGAACACTAGCATGCACTCAGGATAAGAATAAAATAATGCCAATATTTGAAACTAAGTAATAACCATATGCAATCACAACCATACATATGTATATATAATCCATGCCGGGAAAGGGAATCGAATTTAGCATATATTTAAAACCATTAACCTGGGTATGTGTAGCTTAACCGTCCTAGAACCACCCATAAGCTATATGGTGTAACGCCCCAATTTTCTGAATCAGAATGTTACACGGCGCTTATGACCCCGAAAGACCATAAGCTAACCCATGACTGATATCTGTACCTGTACACTGTATAATATAATTGTAAAATATGGAAAACATGAACAATAGGCCATAAGGTTCAACTGAATAAAGAAACTGTCAAAACATGACATTCATGTGGGTAGCAAATACCCAAAATAACTGGATCTAAACTGAATCTAAATACTAAATTTGAAAACCTCTAAGTACTGTCTGAATAAGGAGTTGAGGGAACATGTCTTCAATTAACTCCATAAATTGAAAACTAAATAAATTAATAAATGAATAAATCAAGTAATATCGTCCTCGAATGAAGAGGACTCACTGCAACTCTGTGTGCTGAATGCGACTGCTACTGCTGGTCTGGAACTCATGTCTCTGAACCTATGGTGTAACATGAAAAGAAAGCACCATAGCGCAAATGCGTCAGTACAACTGGAGTACTGAGTATACGAGTGAGGTAGGCTAAAGCGAAGGGTTTACATGCATGAATAATGCTAACTGACTGACTGCTATGAACGTAAGAGTGAAAATATACATACATAGTAACTGAGATCGTGAGTACATGATAACTAAATCTTTACGCTAATACATGGATAAAACTATAGTTCTGATAATATGAACGACTGTGTCTGACAGTCCTAAATCTAGGGGAACTTTCTGAGTCCCGTGCTATAACTAAATTTGACTGTATCTAACAGTCCTGGTATACTAATATCTGAAGAAATGCCTGAGTTATTTTACTGAGACTGATACTGAAATTGTGGGAGGTAGTTGTTTAACCGACATGCCCCATGTATGCTAAAATAGCTGAACTGGGATCCAATCATTGCCCTGATTGGAAGGGTATCAATACCGTGCCACGAGTAAAGATATGTTGTGAGTGACCCTCAAATCTAGCAGTGTCCCTAAAAGAGAACAGCGGATGTCCGCCCCATCAACCCTCAAGCTGGCAGTTTTGATGTCTCAACCTATGCTGGCTACATAGTTCTGGAACACAAGGATTGCTTTTAAGAATCACACCATCATCTGAAGAAGGTGAGTTCCCATCTTTAGGTTTGCTCGGTGCTAACTCATACTCCCATCTGAAGAGACTGAACATGATTTAATTGACTATACATGAACTGAGTTTACTGAATTTTTGTTGACTGACGAAATAATACTGATAACTGACTGAGATCATGAGGTTTCTGAGGTTTTCTGAGTCACATGACTGACTGAATTCTATGGAATGTGGCTTGACTGAAGATATCGTGACAACATGACATGGCTCTAGGCACACAACTATAGTTTCGGGTATGAATACCCCCAGGACTCGATAGAAGGAAACTGACACACATGACATGACTTGATCAAAAGATTTGAGTCCACAATTCATAATATCATAAGTAAGGGATATTGTGCTTCATGAGTCTATTCAACATATCAAATATGGTAGGGAAAGCATGGATACATTTCGTGTATATGTTCTATAATTCCATTATCACAAATGCTTCACACCACAACAATAGCAACACATAAATAACATGGAATTCATATTGATTGTATAACTAATATGGACTTGTTCATTTAGATATCATAGAATCATGTAAATATGAACTTCTAGCATCCTAGGCATTTTAACAAACACCTTGCATGCACACCTTGGGCATAGGTTTTCTCAACATATATTAATCATCTTGAACCACCCAATTTCATGTTTTTTAACCACAACATGCATACTTCATGGAAATCATCTTAAAATAATATTCTGAAGTTTAAACAATGGTCATTGACATGAACAACATCACATAGAAACAAGGAAATCAAAGTTTCTCATTTAAAATCATGGTTCTTGAACTCTATGAACGAAAGGGGTCCATAGATGAACACTATGCATACCTGACTCAAGGTTCTTGATGTTTTTGAACTGGAAGGATTTGAAATCCTTTGATTCTTGAATAATATTGAGTCTTGATCTTGAAGATTTAATTTAGGGATAAACCCTAGTTGTTTGTGAAATAAAAGTGAGCAAAATGGCTGAATTCGGACTTATCTGGGTATATATAGGCGGGTGATAAGTGACCAAAATACCCCTGTTAAAATGACCTGGAAATAAGCTGAACGTGGCGTGTGACGGTCCGACTGACGGTCCATCAGACTCCTGGTAGACCGCCATTCATCCCATCAGACATGGACCAAAAATGGGCTTCACTGGATAAGGGTTGACGTCCTGGCTGATGGTACGTCACAACTTTGACGGTCCGTCAACTCGTCCGTCAGTCTTTATCCAGAACATGGCTTAACTGGCATGACTTTGACGGTCCAAGTGGTGGTCCGTCACTAAGTTGACGGTCCGTCAACTTTGCCGTTAGGACTTAACCAGAATGGGACCCTTCTGCCTTGGTAGTGACGGTTCAAGTGGTGGTCCGTCACTAATTTGATGGTCCGCCAACTGGGCCATCACACCTGGGTGATTCTGACCATTTTAAGTAAAACGTCCATAACTCCTTCGTCTGATGTCGGATTTGGATGAAATTGCTATCGTTGGAAAGCCAACTTAATTTCCCACGTGATAGAAAGTGAAAATCTCAAAAATACTACATGTACAAAAATAGATTTGCATTTCAAAGTAAGTCCTAGCATTCTTGAGATGATTTCTAGCTAGAAAAAAGACACGGGTATTACATAAGGGTCCAGTGTTACCCCTTGAACGGGCCCTAATACATGTAGCCTCATGAACCAGAGATATCATAGGTGTAGAGGTTTCCCATGTACCCTTCGCCTTCCATGATACATATATACAAGTATAACTTCGGGGATTCTCGTGTACCCCATAAGTAAATGGTCGCCATGACCAATCCTCATGTTGATAACATGAGTTTCCAGTGTCCGTCCATTGGACTCCCACCTTCATGGTTAACTATCACAACTCGCCATTATTGCTCAATCAAAACCGTTAGCATATAACCAAAACACCAATTCCATATATTAGTAACCAAGGCTATAAGAAGTGGTAACATTATACCGACTATAGCTTGCAAGCAATGTCCTTAGCCAATTACTTAGGGGATTCCCATGCACCCCATAGGTTCTATTATTAGACTCACTTGGGGGATTCCTGTGTACCCTACAAGGTTTTAAATCAAAGCCATGGCCACTAAGGCCTTACCACTTAGCCACAAAAACTATTTAACTAATTTAGGCTCCATTTCCATATTATACCCTGCAGAGATTTCAATGAAGGTCCAACTATGTACTAAAAGCATTCTCATAGGCATTTTAACAAACATGTTGAGGGCATATAGTTTCCAAAACCCAAACCAAGTACCAATTGACCATTCCCATGCAACCACATGTTCAACCCACCATTATATGAAAACCATAAGTAAAAACATGGGAAAACAATATCCAACCATTTACAAACGAAACCCTCAACATATAATTAAAAACATGGGAAAACAATATCCAACCATTTACAACCAAAACCCTCAACATATAATTTAAAACCAAAAATACCCATAATTGAATCATGAAGACCATTCATTAAAAACATGAATTTAGTTGAAATAACAATGAGGGAGGATTAACATGACTTAGATACCAAAGAAGATGGAGAGAAATCACCCTTGAAAGCCCCACTTGATATGCTTGATGAAAACCCTAAGTGTTCTTGACCTTGAGGATTTGGGAGTGTTTGAGAGTCTATTTGAAGTGTTTTTGATAGCTAATGATGCCCTAATAAAGTTATAAGATGTGGTTTTTAAGTTGGGCAAGAGGGGAAATATCAAAAATACCCTTAGCTTAAAAGCTAAAAAATACATGCAGGAGGGTACGACTCCCTCCTCCTTGACTCGTATACACAACATACAAGTGGTACCCACTACTCGTACCCTAGACAAAATGATAAACATTACACACTATCCACCATAAAACTCCCAAGGACCAACTTATACCAAATTATACGACAAGTACCCATAACTCGTACTCTAGGAAGAATCCCCTAGGCAAGACACATTGAGCAACATACGAGTGGCTCACCTAATTTATACCATCTCCATATGTGTCTTATGATATCCTTTCATACCTTGGAAAGAATATAACCAAACCACACTAATAATTATCATATGAGTTGAGAACCCTATTTTGTAAGGATCAAAACCCAGGGTATTTTAAAAGTAACCAAAGAACCCCTAGGACCCTACATCATAAAACAATGCAATGTACTGGGATGGTTAGTAGGATGAGCATTAGAATATATCTCAAGGAAGGGATAAAATAATGCCATGATCAAATCAGTCCAAAACCATTCAAAACTATATACACATACTCATATATACATATATATAAGATGTATCGATAGGGAACAAGGCTAAAGCATGAATTTATAAAATCATTAACCTAGACTGTGTAGCTCTAACCCTCCAAAGGGTACCCACGGGCTATATGGTTTCAGCTTCCCCTGCTGAAAGGGTCCCAGCGTATGTTAGCCACATAAACTAGGAAAATTCGAGGAAGGGCCAAGGAATCGATGACCCCAACCATTCTAATATATATATATAGTGTCAACTATGCACACAATCATCAAGACCCCCACGCTGGCAAAAGTGATTTCCAGTATCGATCCGCCCAGGACCTCCACCTTTCACGATAAGCTACACAATCCCCTTTAAGCCCAAAGTAAAATTATTTACATATTTTTATATATTAACCAAGTACTCTTTTAATTAGGTATTTACCATTGGTATTGTCATACCAAATAAAGTTTAAGCTTGTAAGACAATTCGATTATGTCATTCCAAAACCAATTAGCCAAAATGACTTAAAAGTTTTCAATTAAAAACCAATCCATGTCCACTAAGGTCTTCCAAAAACCAATTTAAGTTATATAAACCTTTATGCAATGTGAAGTTCCAAATGTGAGTTCAATTATGTAGGTATCCATGTTTTGAAACCAATTAGCCAAGTTGGGTTAAGGGTAAAGCCAATTACAAACTATTAAACCATAAAATTTGGTGAGACCCATGTTCCCCATTCCTATTTCCCCCACCCATGTATTCATTTAGTTCAAAACCACAAGATAAAACATAAATAACCTATTCAAACCATGGGGAAATCAATTCATTTAGTAACCATTCCAAACCCCTCAGCCCATATTTAAAATCCAATAATTAAAACCACTTGGATGATAATTAAAGACATGATTAGTGTTAAAACAATTTAGGAAAGAGGTACATGCCTAGAATACCAAGAATTATAGAGAGAAAACCCTAGCTTGTTCTTAATTTTGGAATTTAGAGAGAAGAGAGTAATGTTTATGTTTGTTAACTGATGGAAATAGGGATAAAGCAAGGGTTTTAAGTCATGGAAGTAGTGGGATAATAAGAAAATACCACAGTGCCCTTAATGAAAATAGGCAGGAAATATAGCGCCCAGTCGCTAAGGATCAAGTAACTACTCGTAGTGACTGATCACGAGTTGTCACCTTTACTCGTAGCCTGATCAGAACACTCTGGGCACCATACTGTTATGGTATTGAGTCTCTTATCATGACTCATGACCTTACCCTATGACTCGTGGGGTTTTAGTCGTGATCAAGACAGAAACATAGACAACCTTATAATTATGACTACGATTGACACACTATGACTCATGATGAGTAATAACAACTCATCACGTGAGTCGTTTCCTAGGCAGTGATTAAGAAATTTTTAGAGGCCAAAACCTGGGGTATTACACAAGTAGGCTAATTTTTTCTTCATTATGACCTTTTAAGATGCAAAATAACAAAGCTTTTAAGAATATATGAAATTCTGCCTACTTTAGTTTCATTTCAAGTTGTGATCATCTTATCTCAAAGTTTAAGCTATTAGAGGAGACATATTTTTTATTTATGGAATTTTATCTTCAACATTTTAAGGCTACGATTTTTCCGCTTTGTGATGACTCTTTTTTTGAAAAAGGTGATTGTTCTTCTATTGATTCTTTGGAAAATAAAGTTATATTGTTGGATGAGATTCCAAGTAGGTCATATGAACAAAGCAGAGTGGAGCATCATATCTACTTTACAACTCAAATCTATGTTCGTGTTATGCTCTGTGGACCTCTGAAGACAATGCTATTACTACATGGGACAATAGTTAAATTTGACAAATTATTTAGTTTCTTTTCTATAGAAATGCACAACTTGAGTTGTACATTCTTATGAGGGAAAAAGAGACGACAAGATGCAGGCTAAATATAATCTTCTAACTCATATAAGATGTATGATTTGTTAGCAACTAAAAGGTTTAATTTTAATTTTTAGAAAAATATCCAGTTCTACAAATTAGCTTGAACCATCATAAGATGATTTTAGTTATGCACAAGAAAAAAAAGCTAGAAGCAAAATCATGACGCATATTGAAAAAAATCAAATGAAGAAAAGAATGACAACAACATATAAATAAAATATAAAGATGATGCTTACTGAGTCCTTGAGGGGTTCAAACAACTCATTAATCTCAACAGATATGTTGTTAATTGTCAAAAACCATCTAAGGATTCTCGATGAAGAAATTTCTTCTAAAAACACCTTGAATTTTTTTCGGAGGGGGGAAATAGCCTCAAATGCCTAACACTACATCAAAATAAAGATATTAAGAGAGAGAGGCTTAGAATAGGAATGGACCCAAAAATAATAAAAAGAAAGAAACATTAAATAAAATAAAATTTACCACAAAAGCCTATGGAAAGCCATAAAGATAGGATATCTTCTCATTTGGATTGACCGCCTTTAATAGGTATTCAATTGCAAGATCATAACTTACATTCCCCCATGGAAAGGCAAAAAATGCATCTTTATTAGTTGAGTGAAAAACCCGTTCAGACAGAATATTCATGTTCAAATCTTTGGCACAAATAAAACTGTGCACAAAATAGAGTAAGCACAGTGACTTCTTTACTCTTTTACGAACATTCTCAAATTTGATATGTTCAATCAACTCATTTTCTTTGCAAGTCTTCCCTACCAAGCCAATAATTTATTTCTCTTTCTTAATTTTTAGTTGACATTGGTTTTCATCATACACAGCTGGAAAATGACAATTTAAGCTAGTGACCTTCGCAAACTCTTTCATGTCATAACAAATCGACATGCCACAATAGTTTATCCAAACTTTCTATTTTTATGACTTGTAACTTAACGTTGAAGAAGTTGGTAAACCAAATTTATTTGAAATCATATATTGACATTGTTAGGTAGGTGTAAGTAATTCTCGAAAATGAAAGATTTAAAGAACTTTGTCAATTTATTATCTTCTAATATTTTTCTAAAGTCAGAAAAAGACTTATCCAACCAAGATTTAATATTAGTAGAGCCCATCAAACCTGGATACCTTTCAACCAGTTCCTCAAAGTTATAATTCAAGTACCTAATAGTCTTGACAAGTGAGGTATAGGGTAAAGGACTAGCCGGAGAGGACTCGATAGTATGGGATATCTTCTCCTCCAAGATAGGTGTATCTTACCAGTGTTTCATTTTCTGTTCATCCTCCAATCCTATATTCCCACCTTCTACATTTTCATTACTTTTGGATTTGTCATTTGAGGCATCTACATTAGTGGAAGAAGCATCTGTTCCACTATTTTCTTCTGTAGACTTCTCCAACCTGCCTCCTTCTTCTTCTATAAACTTCTCTAACTTTGTGCTTTAATCTTCTCCTATAGACTTATCCAACCTTATGCTTTATTCCTTTTCTTCTTCTTATTCTTCTCTTTGTCTCTGTGTACTAATTTGCCTTATTGTATTTTTAGTAGGAGTAGTAGCAGTTGTTGCTCTTCTTTTCCTTAGATCCATTTAATCTACACTACATGAAATAAAATAGATTTCTATTAACTATTTTAACCACCACCACCAACACAATAGTTAACATGGATAATTACAATAAATTTGCAGTCAAAGATTCAACAAAATAAGTTCTTGAACTCACCCAACTCAAAACTTAGACAAACATAACACTTCATAGTAAATTTGCAATCAAAGATTCAACAGAACAAATTCTTGAACTCACCTTACTCAAAACTTAGGCACACATTACACTTAACAGTAAAATCAAAGTTAAACATTCAATCTTTTTGATAATTGAACTGATTCAAGAACTCACACAACTCAAAACTTTGGAAACATTACATTTCACAAATCTCAATAAAACTGGAGTTAAAGATACAATTGTTTTGCTAATTAAACAAGTACTTGAACTCCTCAACCCAAACCTTAGATGTCATTACATTTCACTGTAAAATTATAGTTAAAGAGTTGGTTTTCTGTTAATTGAAGTGATCCTTAAACTCACCCAACTCAAACCTTAGGAAACATTACACTTTTACAATAATGTTACAGCTAAAGATTCCATCCTTCTATCAATTGAACAAGTTCTTCAACAAAATCTAAGGATTTAGTTTCTTTTTAGGTTAATTTGGATGGAAAATGAAATATTTTAAAATAATAAACTCAGCAGATCAGTATATTGTTCTTTGTTCCAAGGCAGCTTAGAAGTATTGGATAAAGAAGAAAAAAGTTAATTTGATCACAGATGAGAAAAATATAATGATTCACAAATTAATATAAAAGATAAACATATTATATCTTCTTTCTCCACTGCAAGTACAATTGCTTCCCTATAAACCATTCTCAAGCCAAATTATATTAGACACAATAAATGTCTTTGTATCCTCCACAAACACAATGAATCCTACACAGATGCAGTCTAACCATCTTATAGAAATATATGCGATCTTGAGCATTCATGCAAACCGAGAGAAGTATGAACAACAAAACTTATTTTAAATATAAGGGAGAAATTTCCAGTCAAGAATTAGTCCATACAACATGGGAGGCAATGAAGAAAATAATTATATGTCTTCACTACTGCAACGCTCTTCTCTATAGCTGATTTTTTTTCTAATAATTTACAGGAATATAGGTGCAAGCAAAATTGGGTCTTTCACTTTTAACTCCGCCTATGTTAGCTGGAAGCATAACCAGTAGTAGCATCAAGTAATAAACTGTCTAAAAATCAACAAAGATTCATATAGCTAACTCAAACTAAATTGGGATCGGAACATAATTTATATCTTAATAATACAAAATTCAAGTGTATTGTATATCTTTGATGTACAAAACATCCTTTTTTACATTTAAAAAAATACATTTTTCTAAATTCTACTAAGTGAATTTTCAAAAAACTATATTTCTAGAGTTGTTTTATGATTAATGAGGCTACAAATTCACCATTTCAAAAAGAACAAACCCAAAAGAGGGCACCACAAATTTCAAAAAACTAAACCTATTTTCTTAAAATTGATATATTCTTATAAATGAATAAAACCCTAACTGTGAGAGCAACAAAGAATAATCTTACCTTGGAGAATCAAAATCTTAACTTAGGTCGGAATGGTGATGGAGATAACGATGGCAACACAGGAAAATGGCAACCTAAGATAAGGTTGATGGTGTTTGAGAGAAGTGTGAGAGATAGTCACCATTATTTTTGCTCTATTTTAGAGAGAGAGAGAATAAATTGTAAGACTAATTTTGAAAAAATTAGTAAAGTGACCCATGTCTTTTGATTGATCATATTTTGCATTTTTGAAAAGTCTTAATCACTAATTAAAAAAGATTTGACTTGAATTGGTCAAATTTATCACCAATTTTAGTTTGAAGACTCATTTGTCACCCTACACTTAATTTTCTCAAGAAAGAGAAACATGCTAATAAAAAAGCAAAATTTATTCATAAAAAGAAAATTGATTGGGATTTATTTTATTTTTACAGATTATAATAGCTCAACTTCTCAAGTGATTGATGAAGGTTCAATTTGTCATCTTTTAATCCTGTCCTTGTTCCAATTAAATAAGCAATATTCACAGAAGAAATGATCCCCATTCTTTCCAATAACCTTTAGTTTTAATCAAGCTATGTCATTGTTGAGTCACTTCCACTTTCTTGCGATGGCATATATATATATATATATACATATATATAGACACACACACACAAAATATATATTAGAAGTGTGAAGATCCTTTAAAAAGTCATTCAAACTTTTGGCGCTTCATTAGAAGTTTCCTAAATAGACAAAATCATTTTTTCAGTTTTTCTAAAATTATTATACTATTATCTTTATTATAGGGAAAATTGACTTTAATAAATATATTTGAAAAGGATGTTGTTTGGGACCTTTTTAGTTATGTGAACTTTCCCCCCAAAAAGAGCATTTACTAGACTTTTTTTCAAAAATAAAAATCGTGTGTTTGGATTTTTGGTTGAGTAGATGGGGTTTTCCAAAATTTCTATGTTTACTGTAATGTTTTTTGTTGGGTAGGTTAAATTATCCTTTTTTTACAAAAATAAAAGGTTTGTATTTTTTTTTGGGAGGGGGGGACTAAAGATCGGCTGAAATATATAGAAATATGAAAAATCTTATTGAAATATTAATTAGTGTTCTTTTTTATTTATAAATCCTCTACTTCTTTATAAGTCATTATAATTTCATATTCTCTCCATCACGTTACTCATGTAGATAAGTTTTTGCTTGAACGTTTAGCATCTCATGCAAACAACCTTTATTGTACTATAAATGCACATTCACCAATATTAAAAGAGTATACATCTCATGTGATTCTTTGTTGTACTATGAAAACGTATAATCATTAAGTGTAATATGTTTTTGAATGAAAGATATTGACCCAACCTACAGACAGTTGCAAAATTATGAAGTTTGAAAAAAGATATCTCACCAACAACATAATGCAAGCTAAAAAGTAAATGATATTTCTATAGCATGCAACCACGTGCATATATATTTGACAGGTAAGAAACATTGGGAGGTAACTGATATAAATTTAATAATTTGACGTGTCCTCTTATACTGTCTAAATATATAAAAATAATGATTTTTATAGACTATACACCTGTAGCATGTTATACATGTAGCATGATCAAGGTAACTTCTAGAAGTCGAAAAGCCTCTATTACATCTTTTCTCTCATCCTGTATGCATTTGAAGTGACAATAACATCTTCAGGAGGTGAAGTCTGAAACACAAAGATGAGTACTAAGAAAGCTATACCAACCTTTTTTGAAAAATGAAATCCGAGCAAGGGCTTAGCTAAGGTGCATTAAACTTTTTAGCTGCCTTGGTATGGTTGTAATAACCGATAAAAGATTACATATCATATACCAAGTAGTAGTACTTGTTTGTGGGGATTATTGGAAGAGCTCAATAGAAAAGAGTCACTCTATTTTATTGCATAGTACTATTGTTTTTCATTCTATCCTTCCCTAATATCACTGTGAGCTATTGTTGACACCTAATTTTTGCCCTCTACAACTAAGTTATTTTAAGTTTCTTCAATTTTGAATAAAATTGCACCATTTATTTTATCCAAATAAAAACTTATTAAAAATATTTACCTAGGTAATTTTGTCATTTTAAGTAGCAATTATATATTTTCGTATTTACAAGATTGTATAATTTTGTTACTTGAAGGGGAGCCTTGGAGTAACTGGTAAAGTTGCTGCCATGTGACCAGGAGGTCACGGGTTTAAGCCTCAGAAATAGCCTCTAGCAGAAATGGAAGGTAAGACTGCATACAATACACCCTTGTGGTGGAGCCTTTCCCCGGACACCGCGTATAGCGGTAGCTTTAGTGCATCAGGCTGCCCTTTTTATAATTTTGTTACTTAAATAATTATTTTATGGGAATTAAATTTTAAGCAATGGCTAGCTTGAAAATTAATTCAAATGGATAAAATCTTAATCTAAAAATATTTTTTCCTAAAAAATAACTTATTTGGAAAATATTTTTTTGATTTTATTTAACCAACAAACTCGAAATTAAATTGGTACTTAATTTGTATCAAATTTAATTTTAATTTATTGAATTTGATCATAAATTAACCGCAATTGTAATGCAATTGACAAATTAATTTTTAATTTGACTAAAATTTAAATAAATTGAGCAAAATTTTAATCTAAGACTATTTAATAAATAGTCTAAACCAACCAAACCAGCCTCCTCCAGCATTACCCAACCCATGCTCATTTGATTTTAATTTTACCTGACCCAAAAAGCCCAATAACCCTTTTACCCAACCCACACCATACACCTTGTATCTTTTTTTTCCCAACTAACCAAAAAACAACGTACATCAGCTACAACTTCAACACACAACAACTTCAATGTATAATAATATTAACAACGGACAACAATACCCACAACAAAACCTGACTAACCCGTACCAGAATCAAATGACCTAAATCCAGCAACCCACGCATAAATGACAATAATTTCAACCCATTAAAACCCTCAACCCCAGTTTGATTTCCTTTTTTTCATTTGATTTCTCTCCCCTCTTCATCACCGTATGAGTTTCAGCGTGCTAGGCATGTGAATTGTACCATCAAAAGTTTTGGAAGCTTCTGAAAGCATTATTTCGTTAAAATATTCCTCAAAAATTCATTTTCTTTTTATTTTTAATTATTATGAAAGTTTTATGCCATCTATCTAGGAGCATTATCCATTAGGGATTTTCAAACATCCCTATGTCCCACATCGATAATTATTCAAGAATTGGGATTTTGGGGTTCCTATATAAACCCCTCCCTCTCACAATCGAAAGGTTTTTTTCTGAATAAAAATGGGCTAAAATTCTCTACTTGGTTAGGATTTGGGCTTCTATCCCCAACCTGGAGTTGTGAGAATTTTAGTTCAAGTTTCATTTTTCCTTGTTGTTTTTAAATTAGAAGCAAGTGGTGAGGTCGTTGTCAACTCGTCGTCCCATTTTGATGCCTAAAAAAAGGTCAGTAATTATCCTTGTTCTTTATTTTAATTCAATTTTTCTGAATCTAGTGGTAGTCACTTGAATCTTCTTGTCCTTTGTTTATTTTTTTTGTTGTTGTTTTAGTCGTATGTTAGAATCTACCTCCTTTAGTTTGTGATTTGTTTAGAAATTAGCTTGCAAACAGTTAGATGAAGCTTACTAGAAAATATAACTACTACTTAATTAGTAGAACATGTTATCAATCTTCAACGCTTGCTTTACTCCCGTGTTCATATCTTCTTTTTTATTATATATTTTGATGTCTAAAACTTAGTTGTTGCTTGTTGCGTTTCTTAATCCTATATTCATAGTTTCTTGTTTCTTACGTATCTTGATGTCCAAAACTTAGTTGCTACTTATTGTGTTTCTTAATCTCGCATTCGTATCTTCTTGTTTCTTTTATAGTTTTTGCCTTTGTTTTTCCCTTCTCCATAAGTTTAGCATGTTACAGGCCGCTATCCTAACTCATTTTTCAGTTTTAATCAATTTTCATTACAACCATTCAATCTGGTTTGCTTCTTCACATGGTGAAATTGTCAAGTTGGACTTTTTACTTGTATAATGTTTACATGAGTATACATATGATGTCCTTTTTTGACTCAACAGCTTGTATGATATTTACATGAATTTAACTTTATCTCTTTTGACTTTTTACTAATTCTTTTCAATTTCTCCATTTATGTATAAATTTCCTCATCGAGTCCCCTCGAACTCCCATTGCCTTTGCATTCAAGTATTATCGAGTCCAAGCCTCCTACAAGTTCGAAGTGGACTAAAACTCATGAAGAAACAAGGCTGATATACACTAGTATACAATGAATATATATGACATACATGTGATATATGAGGAAAAGAGTGCTAATATACAACTAGAGGATTAAAGGATATGTATATGACTGATTTTTAGTCATGTATACACCAATTATACAAAAATATGAAGAGAATATGTTGTGATATACATCTCGTATAGATAGCTGAAAGGGGATGAAAAACCCATAAAAATAGGCCCAAAGGGCTTGCCAGATTTGAAAATGGGCCAAAAAGGGGCCGAATTCTCAGCTTTTCTTCCTTTGTTTCCTTGTAATTGATTTGATTATTTGTTTTTAATTTAATCTAATTTAGATGAATCCTCGGGAGAGAAAATTATATTGAAATTATTCATTATGTTGGTTATTTAATATTTTTAATTTTTAATCCACTATTTTAGGTAAATTTAATCTTTCAGAAAAAAAACTCAAGAACCCTCTATATTCTTTCGTAGTTATTAGAAACTTTTATGAATTCACGTTTAAGAGTTTGAATTAATTATTTTTTCAAAAAATCTCAATTCGGATAAATTGTTAAAGTTAGAATTATATTGGAACTTCGATGTTTATTTTATTTTATTACTTTGGAATAAAATGAATGGAGAAGTTCTAATAAATTTTCTTTATTTTTAAATAAGATTTTTTATTTTTAAAAATAAGATTTTTTCAAGTAACTTAAGATTTTTTCAGAATTAGCCAAATAAGTTTAATCTGTCGGAAACCACACTTTGTGGATTTTCAAAAGTGTCTAGCTCCTTCTTTCGATTTTACTTTAACCTAACCTAGACTCTGATTATTTTTAAAAGGTATTTTTTTCAAAATCAAAATTTTAAATAGTTTCTTAATTTTCCTAAAATTAAGTGGCGACTCTAAATTATTTTTCAAAAATAAAATCAAATAGACTCTTCTTTCCTTTTCTCCATCAAGTTGTGGAACATTTTTGACTTTTTAAAAATGGATCGTAACAGATAGTACTGGGTATATGTCATTGTTATTGTTGATTATTATGCTATGTTTTCTCTGACCTCCCCTGGACCTGCGACATACAACAAAAGAACTGTGAAAATAGACAAATGAACAACTTTAATTGCATATGATTTTTAGCTGGTGTATCAAACAAGATGCCTTACTTAGTTTCTTGGGATAAATACCATTGGACATGTATGTTATAAGCCTCTCTTTGACTTGGGTTGTTAAAATGACAAGTTGAATAAGTTTTGTTCTCGAAACATGGAGTGTGGAGCTTAAATTGTTGGAGGAAATTGTTTGGTGTAAGTCAAAGTTGTCAATTTTAGCAAAAATTTCTTTTTGATGTGCGATATTTTTATGTATCGATAGGTAAAATAGAGGCATAACATACTCTTTATACCTTTAATATTGTGAACTTATAAGTGGTTGGTTAGAGGTTAAGTATACTAGGAATATATGATTTGAACTTCCTGAGTGGTTGTGTAAAACCCCGAATTTTTTGTCCTTGAAAAATTTCTGAAATTTTATCCTCACTGCCCAAACTACGACTCTCTTTATGAGTCATAAAGAGTCTTGATGGGTCTAAAGGACCCAATCATATACTGGTCAGTAGGTAGGCCTGAATTTTTTGTTATGACTATGACTAGGACCTCACGAGTTGTAAGGTCCCATGATGAGTTGTTAAGTGGTAGTCATAAGGTGATCAGTGTATGGCTCAAAAGTTTCTGTCTTGATGATGGATAGTTCATGCAAGTTGTAGGGATTGGTTATGAGCCATAAGGTACGACTCATAACCAGACCAGTAGGGGTGCCCAGGGGTACTGTCTTGACTACAACTAGATAAGGCAAGTCATAAGGAGCCATAACGAGTCGTTAGAAAACCCATAGCGACTGGATGGTATTTTTCCAGTCTTTTTATTAAGGGCATTCTAGTCAATTTCCCTTTTTTCTTACTTAGACCCCACGTCCATAAAGCACTTTAAGGGGTTATTTCTCATTCATAACACAATAAAAAATACTCTCTTCTTTCTAAACTCTTCAAGGATAATATATTTAGGGTTTCCAAGAATTAGTTCATCCAAGTACTCAAGGGTTGATTTTTCTCTATAAAATTGGATATTTCAGGCATGTTACACTTTCCCAATTTTTACTTTATGAAAAACATGTATTTGAATAAATGGTTTAGTTGGATGGTTTTGAACATGGGTTTTGATGTGGTTGAGTGTTTTGATATGGTTGATTCTTGAATTTTTCCCCTGATTTATTCTGCATTATTTATGCTTTATTGGTGGTTTTGAACTTATGGGGTGCATGGGAATGGTGAATAAATAAAGGGGTCATGGTTTCCCCCAAAATTGATGTTTTCAAATTGGAATTAGTTTTGAATAATTATGTTTCCTCAACCCACTTATGCAATTGGCTTTGAATTGTGAAATTAGCACTTGGTTTGACTTACTCACCTATATTATTGCATTGTATTAATAATTAAATAATGAACATGAATTTTGAAAGCCTTGTTGGCTATGATTTGATTTAATGAACAAAGGGGGTCGAGGCATTTCGCCAAGTTAATGTGATTGTTATGGCATAAAGAGAAGCTTGCAAGTGTAAGAGTATGACAATATCCATGATATGACTTAACGGTTGGTTCGTTGGTTAATAAATGGTTATGTTAAACTTGCTTTAAATTGGGCTTAATAGGGGTCATATAGTGAAGCCTTGAAGGTTTGGGTCTTGGATGACTTGTACTGGAAACTCATGTTTGTCGATATGTAGTTTGGTCTTGATGACCTATGTGCATAGTTCACGCTATTGATATATTTATATCTTGGATGACATGGGGTTGGGGCATTCCCTGGTATTCCTTGATACCTCTGGTTCGTGCAGCTTACACGTACTGAGGCCCTTTTAGTAGGGAGAGTTGACTCATATAGCTTATGGGTGGCGTTTATGACCGTTGAGCTACATAGACCAAGATAAAGTTTTTACCTCATGTTAAGCCTTATTTCCTTTCCCGGCATAATATGTTTATATATATATGTATATGATTATGCACATTGGCTTGAATGAGTTTGAAAAGTGGTTTATGATATTACTTTATCCCCTACCCCTAAGTTACATACTAGTGCTCAACCCACTAACTATTTCCAAATGTTGTATCCCCACGCGATGCAGGCACCATAGATATTCCTATTTTTTCTGTGCAGTGTTAGGTCGATTGTCTTGGTTTGTCAGTTGTTGTGGTAAAGTGATGAGCTTTCATTCTCTAGAAGACATGGTCATTTCATCAGTTTTCTTTCATAGACTAGAATTGAAGAGTTCATATTAGCATTGTTATTGTCATTATTAGAGTCGAGGGTATGTCCCGACACTTTATTAATTTTGGTTTTGTTAGAAGCCTTTGTGGATTATTGTGGACTTGGATGATGTTGGTTGGTTATTTTTGGTCGGTTATCGGTTATTAGTTATAGCCATGCCTTAAATTCTTTGAGCTTATCTTATTCTATCTTGTTATATATTTGGAATTTATTTGTCATTGAGGGATATGGTGTTCTATTTGGTTAGGTGCAGAAGGTGTTCTCCGATCCTTATTGGACTTGAGATACCCATCACGAACAGTCCATGGTTCGGGTCGTGACAAAGTTGGTATCAGATCCAAGGTTAGGTGTCATTGTATTTCCATAAAGCTGTATCGAGTAGTCTCTCTTATAGATGTGTAGCGCACCACACTTATAAGGGAGAGACTACAAGGTATTTAAGAATATTTTCCTTTCTTGTAATCTATGATGGGGCTGTGGTGTCTAAGGTCTTGAAATCTCCTTTAATTCTTATTTGTTCATTTTTCAGATCATACCTCCCAGAAGATTTGATGTTCGTGGAAACTGCTCTATCCCTCTTGAGGGTAATGTAGAGGGGGCTCTTCTACTCAAGGAATTCAAACCCGGTCTAGGGTCGCTGCTTTTGATTTCCCTAATGGAGTTCCACTAGTCCACACTGGCCCTGCTCTCGTTGGTAACATCCTACGTGGTCACCTCATGGAGATATTACCAATGCCGAGTTTCATTATTTTATTCATCTATTAACCCAGTTGGTGATATCTCAATCACGTTAGTTAGGTCCTATTCGTTTTACTGTGAGATCTTCTGAGGCTACTAGAGTTTCCCAGTTTATGAGGTTGAATCCTCTAACCTTTACTGGCTTTAGGGTTGAGGAACATCCTCAAGGGTTCACAAATGAGATGGAGAAGATTCTCTGTGTGATGCATGCTTCTGACTCTAAAGGTGTGAAGTTCATTGTGTACCAGCTGAAGGATATGGTGTATCAGTGGTACAAGGAGTGGGATCAGTCTATGGGAGATAATGTGGAGTTGGCTTTATGGAAGGATTTCTCTGGTGCTTTTCTTGACTGCTTCTTTCCTTATGAGTTGAGGGAGGTGAAGGTTAAGGAGTTCGTGAATTTAAAGCAAGGCAAGATGTCTGTGAAGGAGTATGCCTTAAAGTTTCATCAGTTATCCCTTTATACTCCTGAGCTAGTATCTAATATAAGGGATAAGATGAGGAAGTTTGGTTTGGGCTTGTCTCGAGACTTAGTTTGGAGTGTAAGGCGACTTTGTTGATAGTGATATGGATATATTTAGGCTTGTGGTGTATATGCAACAAGTAGAGAATGAGAATAAAAAGCAGACAGATATTGGGGAGAGGCAGATAAGCAATCTCAATTTTCTGAGCAGGGTGATGGCCAGCAAAATAGTGGCATGGATGGCAGGCATTGGTCTAAGAAGAAGTATGCTAATTTTGGTTCCTATTCTACGGATAATGTTCCATATCCTAAGTCGTCTGGTGATCACCGTTGTCATAGAAACAGTGGATTTAAGGCACAAGGTGTCCAATCTCAGGCCTGTGGGGCTTAGTTGGCTCCATCTTATCCCCCTTGTCATTTCTGTGGGCAGGTGCATCGTGGATTTTGTGATGAGGGAAGGAATAAGTGTTTCAGATGTGGCAAGCCTGGCCATATTCAGAGGAACTATCCTTCAGGAAAAGTTGCTACCGAGGCTATTAGGTCCCGATTTTGTTTCTTCTGCTCCCTTACCAAAAGGTGCTACTTCTAGATCTGGCACAGTCGAAATCATTTGTATGCTCTTGCCACTTTAGGATTTTGAGGCGTCACCTGATATTGTTAAGTACGCTAAAACTCTTCTCTCGTGATGTATATTATCTACTTGATCCCATATCTACTCTCTCATATGTGACCCCTTATGTGGCTATTCACTTTGGTTTTGATTCTGAGTGTATTCCTGATCCCTTTTCTATGTTTACCCCTATAGGTTACTCTATCATAGCTAGAAGAGTCTATAAGGGTTGTGTGGTATCCAATAGTGGTAGGGAGATATTTGTGGACCTGATTGAATTAGACATGTTTAGACTTTGATGTGATTTTGGGTATGGATTGGTTATACTCGTGCTATGCGTCCCTTGATTTCCGAACCCAAAGGGTCAGTTTTAGTTTTTGATTCCCGAGTAAGACGATGGTTAAATGGGAAGGTAGTTCTCTAGTCCCCAAGGGAAGGTTTATTTATTATCTTACAGCCTGGAAATTGGTTTCCAATGGGTTTTTCTACCATTTAATGCACGTTAAGGATTCTAGATTCGAAGGTACTTCTTTGCAATCATTTCCTATGGTCTGTGAGTTTCTGATGATCTTACCGGGGCTCCTATATTCTTGCAAAGACCCGTCCTATCTCCATCCCTCCCTACAGAATGTCTCTAATTGAGTTGAAAGAACTTAAGGAGTTGTTGAAAGATATTCTAAATAAGGGTTTTATCTGCCTTAGTGTTTCTCCCTAGGGTGCTCCGATTCTTTTCGTGCGTAAGAAAGATGGGTATGTTCGGATATGTATAGACTACCTTCAACTGAATAGGGTGGCTGTGAAGAACATGTATCCACTTCCTAGGATTGATGATCTCTTTGACCAGCTTCAGGGTCCTAAGTATTCTCTAAGATTGATCTTCTGTCGGGTTACCATCAGTTGAAGATTAGGGAGGTGGATATCCCTAAGACTGCTTTCCGAACCTGGTATGGTCATTTCGAGTTCTTGGTGATGCCTTTTGGTTTGACTAACACCCCAGGGGCCTTCATGGATCTTATGAATAGGGTATTCCGTCAATTCTTAGATTTGTTCGTAATTGTGTTTATTAATTAATTTTTGATGTATTCCAAGAGTGAGGCGGATCATGTCAATCACCTCCGCCTTGTGTTGCAAACCTTGAAAGAGCAGCGGTTGTATGCGAAGTTCTTTAAATGTGAGTTCTTGTTAAATGTTGTGACCTATCTGGGTCATGTTTCTTCTAGTGAATGGATCAGGGTGGATCCACAGAAAGTTGCGGTGGTTAAGAAGTGGACTAGACCCATGACTCCAATCGATTTTCGTAGCTTCTTGGGTTTAGACGGTTATTATAGGAGGTTTGTGGAAAGTTTCTCATCTATTGCTTCCCCATTTACTAAGTTGACTTGGAAGAATGTGAAGTTTATATTGTCCGATGCTTGTGAACCTAGTTTTGAGAAGTTGAAATATAAGTTAACTTCGGCTTCAATTTTGACCTTGCTCGAGGGTACCGATGGCTTTGTTGTTTATTGTGATACTTCCCGAGTGGGACTGAGCTGTGTTGATGCAGCATGGTAAGGTGGTTGATTATGCTTCTAGATAGTTGAAGGTGCATGAGAGGAACTATCTGACTCATGATTTGGAGTTGTTAGCTATGGTCTTCATTTTGAAAATTTGGCGCCATTATCTATATGGGGTTCATGTTGATATTTTCTTAGACCATATGAGTTTGCAATATGTTTTCAACCAGAAGTAGTTGAATCTCAGGAAAAAGAGATGGATTGAGTTTCTCAAGGACTACGACATGAGTCTTCACTATAATCCAGGTAAAGCTAATGTGGTTACAGATGATCTTAGCAGGTTATCTATGGGAAGATTATCTTATGTGGATGCAGAGAAGCGAGAGTTGGTAAGGGATATTCGCCGATTGGATAATCTTTTATTTCATCTCTTGGAATCTGAAGAAGGTGGTGTAGTCATGTCTTGGTGTTGCGGTAAAAGAGAAGAAGGTTTACATGACCCGAATCAGGACCTAGTCGTGTCGGGTGCCTCAAGTCTACCGGGATCGGAGACCACCCCCAATACCCAACCATAACTGCCCTATACCCTATGTCGGGTGAATTCGAACATATAACAAGATGAGACAATTAATATTCAAAGACCGTAAAAGAATCCATTACTATAACCAACCAATAATATAATCAATTGTCTAACCGGTATCAGACTCAATTCCAATTCCAATGCCAAGGCTGACACCAATACCGACACCGCCCATGGCCATAGTAGTCACACAAAGCCTCTAAACGGAAACAAAGAACATCCGGTCAGGACATGCCCCTGACCATTGCCAAAACCAAAGTCCAAAAAATAATCAAAAGTATGCAATGAAATTCATAACATGAAATGGAGTTTTTTGGAGTATGGAAGCTCACCACTTCAGTCCAACACAAGCCGTTCCTGAATCCAAAATCACTGAGCAAGAGGAGTAGTATGGACGGTTCCTGTATCACTTGGGGATACAACACCCAGAGACAGGTTAGTGGGTGAATGCTAGAATTAACTCAGGATAAGGATAAAATAATGCCAACATTTGAAACCATGTAATAACCATATGCAAGAACAACCATACATATACATATATAATCTAAGCCGGGAAAGGGAATCGAGTTTAACATGCATTTAAAACCATTAACATGGGTATGTGTAGCTTAACTGTCCTAGAACCACCCACGAGCTATAAGGATGTAGTGTAACCCCCTGAACGGGACCCAGTGCGTGTAGCCGCATGAACCAGAGATATCATAGGGGCAGGGGATTCCCATGTACCCTTCACCCTCTATGATACATATATATAAGTATAACTTAGGGGATTCCCGTGTACCCCACAAGTTTATGGTCATCATGATCAATTCTCATGCCGACAAATATGAGTTTCAGTGTCTGTCCATTAGACTCACACCTTCATGATTAGCTATCACAACCCACCATTATCGCCTATTTAAAACCTTTAGCATATAACCAAACCACAAATTCCAGAGTTAAATACCAAGGCATTACAAAGTGGTATCGTCATACCGACTATAGCTTGCAAGCAATGTCATTAGCCAATACTTAGGGGATTCCCATGTACCCCATAGGATTTCCAATCAATCAAAACCATGGCCACCAAGGCCTTTCGAAATCATTTAATTTAATCAAACCATTTAGGGTTCTATTACCATATTTTGCAATGCAAGGTTTTCAATGAAAATCAAACTCTGTGACAAAAACATTCCCATTGGTATTTTAATAAACATGTTGAGATAGTTTCCAAAATCAAGAACCAATTAAACATTCCCATGAAACCATATGTTCAAACCAATATTATAGCATGAAAACCATAAGAAAGACATGGGAATACATCATCCAACCAAGAACAACCAAAACCCCCAACATCTATTTCAAAACCAACACAAACCCACAATAATGCCATGAAAATCATTAAGTAAAACATGTTTTTAGTTTGAAATAACAATGAGGGAGGAGTAACATGCCTTAGATACCGAAAAAGACGGAGATAAAGCACCCTTAAGAGCCTTAATTGACCACCTTGAAGAAACCCTAGCCTTTCTTGAATCAAGAGCTTGAGAGAGATTTAAGAGTGATTTGAGAGTGTTTGATTTGGGAATAGTGGGTTAACAAAGTCCCAAGTGTTTTTTAAGTCATGGGGTTAAAAGAGTTTAAGAGGGGAAATGTCCAGAATACACCCAACTTAAACTGTAAAAATTTCTGCAGATGGGTACGATCTGACCCCTCCACTCGTACCCACATCATACGAGTAGTACCATCCACTCATACCCAAGATAGAAAGTTGGACTCCATATTTTGTCCAACATATGACTCCACTTACCCAAATCGTACAATCACCATACGATAAGTACCCAACTAGTCATACCCTAAGGAGAATGTCAAGGCTAGATAATGAACAACATATGGTTTGGACCCTACCTCTCGTATCATGTACATACAACTCTTATGACGTCCACTCATACCTTGGACAGAAAACAACCAAAACCATACTGAGTAATATACGACCAAGACCCCTAAACCGTATCCACATCATATGACAAATAAGCCTGAGTCGTATGATGATTAGAAGGATCAAAATCAAAAAATTTCTAAGGACCAAAACATAGGGTGTTTCAATTCTCCCCCACTTAGATCATTCATACTCGAACGATGGAACAAGGTAGTACAAGCACGATTTACACCCCAACACCTTGATTCTGACCTTTAACTAATTTAGAAAATGAAAATCCAAGGATCTCAATCTTTCTTTTAACATAGCTTAAAAACAAAGATGTTATGAAGAACACATACCTTTCGCATGAATTTCTGGAGCAAAAAATAGGAACGAATACCTAGACTTGTCCCTCTTTCACTTCCCACGTTGCCTCTTCAACCTTGTGGTTCCTCCAGAGAACCTTAACCAAAGCTATATCTTTAGTCCGCAACCGATGAACTTGCCGATCCAAGATCTCAACCAGAACCTCTTCATAAGACAAAGAATTTGAAATACCAATATCCTTGATAGGCATAATTTGCGATTGATCACAGGGTGAATGGACATCAAGATAGAAGGCAACTCAAACTCATACACGACATTACCATCCCTCCTCGAGACAATCATAGACCAATATAGTAGGGACTAAGCTTTATCTTCTTACCAAACCGCATCACTCCCTTCATGGGAGACACCTTTAAGAACACATTATCCCAAACCTCAAACTCTAACTCTTTTTGCCTCATATCCCAATAGGAATTTTGGAGACTTTGGAAAGCCTTAAGTCTATCCTGAATTACCTTCATCTTATCCATGGCTTGGTGAACTAAATACGGACCAAACATATTCGCCTCACCAAGCTCAAACCACCCAATAGGAGACCTACACTTCCTACCATACATGGCTTTAAATGGAGCCATCCCAATGCTATAGTGATAGCTATTATTATAAGCAAACACCACAAGAGAAAAATGCTCAACCCAACTACCACCATAATCCATCACGTAAGAACGAAGCATATTTTCCAATGTCTAAATAGTCCTTTCTACTTGCCCATATGACTGTGGGTAAAAAGTAGTACTAAGACTAACCTTAGTTCCCAAACCTTTCTGGAATGACCACCAAAAGTGAGATATAAATTGCGTACCACGATCGAGATGATACAAAGAGGTACCCCATGCAACTTCACAATCTCATAGAGATACAACCTCGCATAATCTTCAACCGAGAAGTTAGTCCAGATTGGCCAAAAGTGAGCCGACTTTGTCATCCTATGCATGATTACCCAAACCGAATCAAATTGATTACGATATCGAGAAAGACCGGTAATGAAATCCATATTGATTACTTCCCAATTCTATTCTGGCAACTCAATTTCTTGATACAATTCTTCGGGCCTCATGTGTTTAACTTTCACTTGCCGACACACCATGCACTTGGCCATAAAATTAGCCACGTTTCTCTTCATATTGTTACACTAATACATCTCTTTAAGGTCATGATACATTTTCGTCAAACCAGGATGCACAACATAGCAGTACTCATGCATCTCAACCAAGATCCTTTCTTGCAGCCCATCGACATCGGGAACATATAATATTACTAGGTACCGTAAAATACCATCACCACTAATCTCGAAGGACATAACCTTCTTCCCACCAACGTCACCCTTTATCCTCATCAACACAAGATCTAACACTTGTTTTTCCTTGATTTCAACACCAAGAGATGACCCCACCACTTTCTGTACCAACATACCACCATCCTCAGAGTCCAATAGGCAAACTCCAAGGTTAGATAAATGGTGAATATCCTTCACCAAATCTCGCTTCTCCTTATCCACATAAACTAGACTCCCTATGGAAAACCTTCTAAGAGCATCAACAACTATGTTAACTTTACCTGGGTAGTAATGAAGACTCATGTCATAGTCCTTTAGGAGCTCAAGCCATCTCCTTTGCATGAGGTTAAGATCTTTTTGAGGAAACATATACTGTAGGCTTTTATGATCAGAAAAGATATCCACATGCACTCCATATAAATAATGATGCTAGATTTTCAATGCGAATACCACAACTAACAGTTCTAAGTCATGAGTTGGATAATTCTTCCTATGCACCATTAATTGTCTAGAGGCATAAGCTATCACCTTTCCATACCACATCAGAACGCAAACATCCCACACCGGATGCATCATAGTAGACCACAAACCCCTCAGTGCCTTCATGAAAAGTCAAAATAGGAGTCGAAGTTAGCTTATCCTTCAGCTTCTTAAAACTCCCCTCATAAGCATCAGACCATAAGACTTTACCTTCTCTGAGTCAATTTAGTAAACGGGGCAACTATAGTAAAAAAACTCTCAAGAAACCCCCTATAGTAGCCAACCAAATCCAAGAAGATCTGAATGTTGGTTGGAGTTGTAGGGCCACTTCTTCACCACTACAACTTTCTGCGGATCCACTATGATCCCTTCACCAGAGATAATATGACCTAAAAAAGTGACATCGTTAAACCAGAATTCATATTTCAAAAAATTGGCATACATCTTCTGCTCATTTAAGGTCTATAATATAATGCGGAGGTCATTCGCATGATCCACCTTGCTTTTAGAGTACACCAAAATATCATCTATGAAGACAATGATGAACAAGTCTAGAAACTATCGGAATACCCTATTCATAAAATCAATCAATGCCACCGGGGCATTGGTCAACCCAAAAGACATAACCAAAAACTCAATATGCCGATATCGGGTATAAAAGATAGTTTTGGGGACATACTCCTCCCTAATCTTTAACGGATGATGCCCGGATTAAAGATCAATCTTCGAGAAAAAACTTAGCACCCTGCTACTGATCAAACAAATTATCTATCCTTGGAAAAGGATACTTATTCTTTACTGTCACCTTGTTCAACTGCCGATAATCAATGCCCATCCGAAGGGAACCATCCTTATTACGCATGAATAGCATCGGTGCACCCCACGGGGACACACTAAGACAAATGAAACCTTTATCTAAAAGATCCATGAGTTCCTCCTTAAGCTCTTTCAACTCAGTTGGAGACATTCTTTAAGAAAGATTAAAAATCAGACGAGTGTCTGGAACAAGATCGATCCCAAACTCAATCTCCCGATCGAAAGGAACACCAGGAAGGTCATTGGGGAAGACCCCAGGAAATTCATTCACCGCTAGGACAAAATGCAAGGAAGGACCATCCGAGTTAGAATTTTTAACCCGAACTAGATGATAGAGACACCCCTTGGAGATTAATCTTTGAACTCTAAGATATGATATGAACTTCCCTTTAGGAGCTAGGAAACCACCCCCCACTCAATAACTGGCTAAGGTAACCTTACGAGTTCGACAATCTAGAGAAACATAGCATGAGTGAAACCAATTTAGTTCCAATATAATATCAAAATCCACCGTGTCTAATTCAAACAGATCCACCAAAGTTTCTTTACTACCAATAAATACCACACACACCTTATAGACTCTTTTAGCAATCACAGAGTCACTTACTAAGGTAGAAATAAAAAAAAGTCTGAAACATACTCTAGACCAAAACCAAAATGCATAGCCACAAATGGGGTCACATAAGAGAGGGAGGATCTCAGATTAAGTAAACAATACACATCACGGGAAAAGAGTTTCAACACACTAGTCATGACATCAGGCAATGCCTTGGACTCCTATCAGCTAGTGAGAGCATATAGACAGTTCTGACCAGTGCCAAAACTAGATGGTTCATCCTTTGGTGCTGGAGCTGAAGACTAAGCAATCGAGCCTTATTTTCCTTAGAGTAAACATTACCAACAGGAAAGTTTCTAAGTATATGTCCCAGTTGACCACAATTGAAGCACATATCCCTCCCCTTATCACAGAAACCCCGATACAATCTACCAATAAAGTTATAGGAAGGATATAATGGAGCTGACTGGGCCCTACTAGCCTGAGATTGGGCACCCTATGACCTTAAGTTTTTGCCAATATGGAAATGTCTATCACCCGACGGCTTTGGGTAAGGAGCACTAGCTGTCGAGTAAGACCCAAAATTATCCCACTTCTTCTTGGGCCATTTCCCACCATCCTTGCCACTCTGATGTTGGCCATCACCCTGCTCAGAGAACCTGAAATTCTTTCCCTACCTCTCCCCTATTTCAACTACTTCTTTTTCTCTTTCTCCATCTATTGGATGTATATAACTAACCTGGATATATCCATGTCCTAGACAACCCAGAAGTGAACTTTCTCATTCTAGCCCTCATGTATGTAACCATCTCTAGAGCATATTGATACAACTGATGAAACTTCAAGGCATACTACTTGAAAAATATCTTACATTGCTTTAGATTAACAAACTCTTCTTCCTTTGATTCCCTCAACTCCCGAGGAAAAAAATGATCCAAAAAAGCATCAGAGAAATTCTCCCACAAAGATGACTCAATAACGTCACCCCTTGCCCGATCCCATTCCTTGTACCATTGGTACGCCACATCCTGCATCTTATAGGTGGAAAACTACATACCGTCCATAGTTGTGGCATGCATAATATGAAAGATCTTTTTTATCTCATCCATAAACCTTAAGGATCTTCCTCCACCTTAACACCAGTAAATATCGGAGGGTTCAACCTCATGAACTAGCCAACCCTTATGGCCTCAGAAGATAAAGTAACAAAAATACCACGCTTAGATTGAGTAGCTACCAACTATGCCAACATGTGAATTGACTAACAAAACTTAGCATTTATTACTTCATCTTGAGGAGTATGAGATAGACTACAGGGAGCCAGTGTAACTCTAGGAGGAAAATTAGGAGCTGGACTCCTAGACCCGGTCTAGACCTTATAAGTAGAGTGGGTCCCATTATCATTGCCTTTAGTTTGGATAGAAGAGTTTCCATGAACTTTAAATCGTTGAGGCATGATCTGAAAAGTGAATAAATTGGAATTAGAGAAGATTTTAGGATTTAGACTCTACAGCTTGAAAATAGAACACAAGAAAGAGAAACATTCCTATATGCCTTGTAGACTCTCCCTTATAAGTGTGGTACACTACATGCCCTTAAAAGAGACTCTACTCGATACGACTTTGTGGACTCCCAATTGACCATGAACCAAGCTTTGATACCAATATGACATGACCCAAACTAGGTACTAGTCATTTTAGGTGCCTTAAGTCCACCTAGACTGGAGACCACCCCCAATACCTAATCATAACCGCCCGGTACCCTATGTCGTATAAATTTAGAATATATAACAAAAAAATTAATATTCAAAGATAGTAAAAGAATCCATAACCATAACCAACCAATAATACAATCAATTGTCCAACCAGTGTCATCCTCAATATCAATACCAATGGCAAGGCTGAAACCAGTATCGACACCATCTATGCCTATAGTAGTCACACAAAGCCTCTAATCGAAAACAAAGAACATTCCGTTGGGATATGCGACCATACCAAAAAATAAAGTCTAAGAAATAACCAAAAGTATGAAATGATATCCATAACATGAAATAAAGTCTTTTGGAGTATGAAAGTTCACCACTTTAGTCCATCACAAACAGTTTTTGAATACAAGATCATTGAGCAAGAGGGGTAGCATGGTTGGTTCCTGTATCGCATGGGAATACGCCTGAAGATGGGTTAGCGGGTGAACGCTATTATGTACTCAGGAATAAGGATAAATAATGCCATCATTCAAAACTAAAGTAAATAACCATATGCAATCACATACATACATACATATATATACCATACCGGGAAGGGAATCGGGTTTAGCATGTATTTAAAACCTTAACCTGTACTGTGTAGCTTGATCGTACTACAACCATCCATGGGCTATATGGGTCTAGTGTTACCCTTTGAACGGGCCCCAGGGCATGTAGCTGCACGAACTGGAGATATCATAGGTGTAGGGGATTCCCGTGTACCCTTTGCCCTCCATGATAAATATATACAAGTATAAGCTTAGGGGATTCCCATGTACCCTTCAAGTATATGGTCACCATGACCAACCTTTATGTCGAAAAACATGTGTTTCCATTGTCCATCCATTAGACTCACACCTTCACGGTTAGCTATTACAACCCGTTATTATTGTCCATTTAAATCCTTTAGCACATAATCAAACCACCAATTCGAGAGATAATTACCAAGTCATTATGAAGTGGTATCGTCATACTGAGTATAGAATGCAAGCAATATCATTAGCCAATACTTAAGGGATTCCCATGTACCCCATAGGATTTCTAATCAATCAAAACCATGGCTACCAAGGACTTTACAAATCATTTAATTCAATCAAAATATTTAGGGTTCCATTACCATAATATGTAATGCAAGGTTTCTAATAAAAGTGAAACTATGTGACAAAAACATTCTCATTGGCATTTTAACAAACATATTAAGGGAATATACTTTCCAAAACAAAAATCAAGAACCAATTAACCATTCTCATGCAACCACATGTTCAAACCAATATTATAACATGAATACCATAAGAAAGACATGGGAATACATCATCCAACCAAGAACAACCAAAAACCCTGACTTATATTTCAAAACCAACATAAACCCACAATAATGCCATGAAAATCATTAAGTAAAACCCGTTTTTAGTTTAAACTAATAATGAGGGAGGAGTAACATGCCTTAGATACCAAAAAAGATGGAGAGAAACCACCCTTGAGAGCCTTAATTGTCCACCTTGAGAAAACCTTAGCCTTTTTTTAACCAAGAGCTTGAGAGAGATTTAAGAGTGTTTGATTTAGGAATAGTGGGTAAATAAATTCCCAATAGTGTTTTAAGTTGTGAAGTTAAAAAAGGTTAAGAGGGGAAATATCTAGAATACCCCCAACTTAAACTGTAAAAATTTTCATAGGTGGGTACGGTTGAACCCCTCCACTCGTACCCACATCATATGAGTGGTACCATTCACTCATACCCAAGATAAAAAGTTGGACTCCATATTCTATCCAACATACGACTCCCTTTACCCAAATTATACCATCACCAAACGACAAGTACCCACCTAGTCGTACCTTAAGCATAATATCAAGGCTAGATAATGAACAATATATGGTTTGGACCCTACCTCATGTATCATGTACACACGACTCTTATGATGTCTATTTGTAACTTGGATAGAAAATAACGAAAACCATATTGAGTAATATACGACTAAGATCCCTAAATCGTACCCACATTATACGACAAGTAAGCTTAAGTCGTATGATGACCAAAAGGCTCAATCTTAAAAAATTTCTAAAGACCAGAACCTAGGGTATTTCACAGGTGTTGGATCCTATTTTGATTTAAATCAAAGATTATATAGGTAGGAAGAAGGTGGTGGCTTTTGAGATTGGGGGTGATGGTATCTTGAGGTACCAATGGAGGTTGTATGTTCCCGATGTTGATGGGTTGTGAGGTAGGATTTTGGCCGAGGCCCATGAGTTGCGGTATATGGTTCATCCTGGTTTGACAAAGATATTCCATGGCTTTAAATACATTTATTGGTGGAATAATATGAAAAGGGATGTGGCTAATTTTGTGGCTAAGTTCTTGGTTTGTCAACAAGTGAATGTGGACACTTGAGGCCTAGTGGGTTTTCTCAAGAGATTGAATTACCCATGTGGAAATGGGAAGTGATTAATAAGGATTTTGTTATTGAACTTTCATGATCTCACCATTAGTTTGATTCCATTTGGGTCATCGTGGATTGGATGACTAAGTCTTCTCACTTTGTGCCAGTGAAGACTAACTATTTAGTAGATGATTACGCTAAGTTCTTCATTGAGAAGATCATGAAGTTGCATGGTGCTCCAGTTTCTATCATATCTGATCGAGGTACTCGATTCTTATCTCACTTTTAGCATTTCTTTCAGAGAGATTTAGGGACTAAGGTGAACCTTAGCACTGCCTTCCTCCCGCAGACAAATCGACAAATAGAAAAGATGATACAAACTTTGAAAGATATGCTAAGGTCTTATGTGATCGATTTTGGTGGTAGTTGGGTTGACCATTTGTTTTTCGTTGAGTTTGCTTATAATAATAGTTATCACCCGAGTATCAGGATGGATTTATTTGAAGCCTTGTATGGTAAGAGATATAGGTTTCCTATTGGGTGGTTTAAGGTTGGTGAGAATAGGTTGTATGGTCCCGAATTGGATCACCAAGCTATGGAGAAGGTGAAGGTGATTCAAGATAGGCTTAAGGGTACCCAAAGTCAGTAAAATTCTTATGCAGCTATGAGGCAAAAGGACGTGGAGTTTGAAGAAGGATATTTGTTGTTCTTGAAGGTGTCTCCAATGAAGGGAGTGATGCAATTTGGAAAGAAGAGAAAGCTTAGTCCTCGTATGTTGTTCCATATTATATTTTGAGGTGAGTGGGAAATATGGCTGATAAATATGAATTGCCTTCGAGTTTGGGTTCTATTCATCTGGTCTTTCATGTGTTGATGTTGAGGAAGTGCGTGGGTGATCCTTCCTTGGTTGTTCTTTTGGATAGTATGGGTATTTCGAATGCCTTGTCATGAAGGAAGTCCCGATGGAGATCTTAGATCGGCAAGTCCATTGATTGTGGACTAAGGATGTGGCTTTGGTAAAGGTTCTATGGAGGAACCAAAAGCGTGAAGAAGCTACTTGGGAAGCAAAAGATGACATGACGTCCAAATACCCATTTTTGTTTTTTGCTCTAGATAATCATATGGGAGGTATGTAAATTCCCTAACATCTTTATTTTCTAACTTTGTTAAAGAAAATTATGAATTCCTTGATATCTTTGTTTTCTGTCTTTGTTAAAGGTAAGAGTGGGTATGTTTCCATGTCAAATCATGCTAAGGGATACCTTGACTCATCATTCAGGGATGAATGATCCCAAGTAGGGGAGAGTGTAACACCCTAAATTTTTGGTCCTTGAAAAATTTCTGAAATTTTATCTTTACTGCCCAGACTACAACTCTCTTTATGAGTCTTAAGGAGTCTTGATGGGTCTTAAGGTATCGCATAAATTGAGACAAAAAATAATATATACTGAGCTTGTGTTATCTGAAGAATAGTAATATAGTCCCATTGAGTTTTATTTTTCCCTCTTTAATAATTTATACATTTGTAGAGTTTAATTTTGATCATGAATTAAATTTTTGAAATAAAATTATATATTTGAATAATTAATCACAATAATTGTTAACTTAAAATATTTAAAGAATATATGCAAAAATTGCTCTGAAAAATAAATTTATTTAAATTTTAAAATTCTAACATTTTTAGGGAGGCAAAGATGTTGGAAGCATGGAGGAGGAGTACGATAGTTCCATTATATAAGAACAAGGGAGACATTCAGAGTTACAAAAACTATAGAGGCATTAAGTTGTTGAGTCATACTATGAAGGTTTGGGAAAGGGTGGTAGAGTTGAGGCTCAGAAGGATCATGAATATCTTTGAGAATCAGTTCGGTTTCATGCTAGGTCACTTGACCACTGAAGCCATTCACCTCGTGATGAGATTAGTGAAGCAATTTTAGGAGAAGAAGAAAGACTTGCACATGGTGTTTATTGATTTAGAGAAGGCATATGACAGAGTTTCGAGGGAGATTCTGTGGAGGTGCTTGAAGGCTAGAGGGATGCCCGTGACGTACACTAGGCCGATCAAGGACATGTATGATGGGGTGAAGACTCGTGTAAGGACAGTAAATGGAGATTCTGAGAACTTTCTAGTTCTGATAGTGTTAAACCAATGATCAACTCTTAGCCCATTTTTATTTGCCTTGGTGATGATGTTTTGATGCAACATATTCAAGGAAAGGTGCCTTGGTGTATGTTATTTACGGATGATGTGGTACTAATTGAAGAGACTCGGGGAGGATTTAATAATAAGTTGGAGATTTGGAGACAGACGCTTGAGTCTAAAGGATTTTGGTTAAGCAAAACCAAGACAGAGTACTTGGAGTGTAAGTTTAGTGAGGTGTCACAGGAGGATGGAGTGATGGTGAAGCTGGACTCTCAGGTCATTCAGAAGAGGTAGAGTTTCAAGTATATGAGGTCTATGATTCAGGGCAATGACGAGATTGATGAGGATGTCACACATCATATTAGGGAAGGGTGGTTAAAATGAAGGCTCGCTTTGGGAGTCTTATGTGATAAAAACATGCACCCTAAGCTTAAAGGTAAGTTCTACAGAGTAGTAGTCCGGCCGACTATGTTGTATGGAGCGGAATATTGGCCAGTTAAGAACTCCCACATCCAAAAGTTGAAGGTGGCGGAGATGCAAAAGTTGCAATGGATGTGTGGACATACCAGGAAAGATAGGGTGAGAAATGAGATTATTCGGGAGAAAGTGAGAGTTGCTTCGGTGGAGGATAAGATGATGAGGAGGGGCTCGGATGCTTCAGTGCGGAGGTGTGAGACACTAGCTATGGATAGTTTTAGGCGGAGTAGAGGTAGACTGAAGAAATATTGAAGGGAGGTGATTAGGCATGATATGGAGCAGTTACAACTTACAAAAGATATAACTCTTGATAGAAAGGTGTGGAGGACGCGGATAAGGGTAGAGGGTTAGGGTGTGGGAGTGCGTCGGTAACAATAAGGGAGCGTTCTTTTGTGTCTGTAGTTTCTTATTCGTGGTGTTGTGTGATGTCTATGATTTCGGTTAGATAGTTCTTATTATTATCTTATGGTTATAATATTATCTTGTTGCTAGCGGTGTTAGTTTATTTTGCACTTATCTTTTGTTTTTGTTATACTATTATCGGTTCTAAGCCTGGGGTCTATCGAAAACAGCCTCTCTACTTCACCTGAGGTAGTGGTATGGTCTGCGTACACTCTACTCTCCCCAGACCCCATTATGTGGGAATACACTGGGTATGTTGTTGTTGTAAAGATGTTATATTAATTGATATGGTTATTTTATAATATCAATTTAGGATAGATGTTGGGCCCATACTCTGTACGGACTTCTCATGACTAGTTTTCCATAAATGTAGAAAAACACATACAAAACATTAAGAAAACAAACTTTTTTCTATAAAAATAGGAGAATTCATAAATTTTACACCTAACAAACTTCTTCTCTACTTATTTTCAATATACCTTATTATAATCAATATTTAATATTATAAAAACACAATAAAATTACAATTGAAGTAAAAAAGTGAAAAGGTAATTTCTAGACTTTCAATGAAGACAAATAATTCAAATTAATATATCAATCTCCACTTTGTTGTATCATCACTCCAATCCCAGATCTCATTCACCTTCCTATTTAAATTCAGAAAAATGGCTGCAGGGCCCAAAAAGATCATCACTGACACTGATCCTAACATTGGTATATTCCTTTTCCTCTATTCACGCATATAGTATTGTTGATGTGAAGGCACTTTGAAAAAGATTTGAAATCCCAACATTTTTCTCCATGCTTTTTGTTTCTTACTTTACTACTATGGAATTTGCCATGATTTATCTAGGCTTTTATTTTCTCTAGATTCTGCATTAGGGTCAACATGTGTAATCCATTTCCTATAGAAACTACCATTAATGTCTTTTCAGCTGAATTACACTTTCCAAGATTAATTTTTGGAAATTGTATTGTTGAGTTAATTGAGCTATTATGAATATGCTCAGATGATGCAATGGCGATGTTTGTGGCATTGCAATCACCTGAAGTTGATGTTATCGAGCTTACAACAATATATGAAAATGTTTACACAACTCTAGCTACCAGAAATGCTTTACATCTGGTAAAGTTTCCATTTTTTTTGGACTTATGCTTAGTATGATTTTGTCATTTTGCCCATTCTTGGATAATTGCTAAATTTCTATGAACTTATTTTTTTGTTCGTGTAACATTTAAGGTCTTGTTTGGTTAGGAAACCAAGTTATACCGGGATCAGTTATCCCAGGATTGTTATCCCGCCATCAATGTGAGAGAAAATAACACTACAATCCTGGGTAAGTTACTAACGATTATCCCTTATCCCTCCTACTAAACGAGACCTAAAAGGTAAAAGACTAGTGAGTCAACTTTATTACTCAGTTGGGATATGGTAGTTGTGTATCCGATATACTTTTTACTTTACCTATACTCATAGTTATTGATTTGATGCCTTAATAATTCAGCTGGAGACAGTTGGGAGGATAGGTATTCTAGTGGATGAAGGCTCTCATGTTACAATCACTGTATGTAATCCTGAACTCTAGGTTCAATACTGTGTTGATGCTCATTTTAACTTGCTTAGATGTCACATACTCCATGTTTTTTAGTTATTGTTGAAACTCTAGTTTACTTGTTAAAGGGGACTTAGTATTTGTCACTACTGTTGTGTATCATTTTTTGTTTTGTGATAATGATCCACGCTAGATATACTTCCCTTAGTACATACTCTACCTCTCAATTTCTCTCTTCCCTTTCTTTTTACTTTACAGGTAAAGATTTCTTTAATTTGGTGAATACAATAAGAGAAAACGAATAAGAGGAGAAATAATTGTAATATCCGGGCTAGAAAAGAAAAAAGGTTGAACAGAGAGAGATTGATCTTATTTATCATGGGATCTGAGATATGTATGTGGTTATGAGAAGAAAAGAAAAAGGTATTTCTAGAATGGTCCTTTTGGATGTTCAAATCTAGGACCAAAGCTGATAGAGATCAAACTACGGTAACGAAAACTAACTACGATACGAGAAATAAAGATAAAGCATAGATGAAAAAACAAGTAATAAGCTAGACACAAGATAGGAATTGAAATGCAAATAAAAGATATATTAAACCCTTAGTTCTCAATTAAAATTACCTAAAAGCACCTAAACTCCTATGTTGACCATAAGGGAATCAATTCCCAAGCAATTAATGTTTCCAAAGGAGAATTCAACGTAAACTAGTCCAAGCTCACACACACCCATAAGAGTATAATTGTTCATTAGCATCAAAGTTAGTATAAAAATGAAAGCGAAACTCTTATTTATAGATTAGGGCTAATTATTACAATTATGGGCCCAAAAGTGACCCATTTCAGCAAATTGGGAGTATGCCCATGCAAACTCGTGACCTTCTCATGCATGTGGCGATGCAGGTCACACTGGAAGTGTCAAAATGGGAATCTGCGACTGTATGTGCTCCATCTGTATGCGCATGTGGCTTCGCAGGTCCCTTTAGTGCTTCTCCAAGCTCTTCTTTTCCTCCTTTTGACCTCCCAAGGCCGCTTGGACCTTCTTATATGTAAATATCGACTCATGGCACCTTTTTGATAGCAATAAGGAGTCATAAAACACCTCTAACTTCATGATCATCCCTTTCAAAGGTCCAGAGGCATTTTGGATTATATCATCCTCTCCTTCTTAAAGAAGATTTGTTATTTTCTCGAAGCACGAGGGTTAGCACAAGGGTCAATATTAATATTTCCATGCCAAGGAGGCACACATTTGAGATACAACCAATGATCTTTTGTTATAAATAAAACAAATTCATCATATCCTATACAAAGATGTTGGATATAAGAAGCATTATGAAATAAAGGAACCACTAAGGTTGTATGACAAAAGTGTTTCTTTATTTCACCATAAGACGATACCCAAAGAATCCTAACTCTATCTAAAATAAATCCAATATCAACATGGACGTCATCAAATGCAAAAAGGTAGTAAAGAAAGATATGAAGAAGATGAGTCCTATCCAAGGTGTTTCCATATGTAAGAATACTTAAGAGTAGCAACGTACTCAAGAAATCTAGAAATCAAGTCACTAGAAGTTTGAACAATCAAGGATGGAGTCAAGTTATTAGAATGTACATCACCTTTCCTTTTAAGACAACCTATGTTCACATAAAATGTATTTTCAACACAAACATGACCATCATCATAGGCAAAAAAATAGAAAGAAAAGAGTTAAAGACATCATTCTCATCGAAATTACCCTCAAACATAAGTATACAAAAAGATGAGACAAGACAATTTAAGCATATTACATCTTTTCGCTTCAAGCAACTTCCCATAAAAAATGCATTCACTAATAGAGTCATGCTATTATAGGAATTAAAACTTCTATGAAAAACAAATTCACTCCAAAACAAATAGTATACCCAAAAATTAGGTGATCTCTAATCATGATATTTAGCATACTCCTAAGAGTGTTTCCTATCACTTCAACTTGTTCAACCATGTAAGTGTGACAATGATTGAGAAATAAAAGTTGTACATCAAGTACACGCCAATGACTCTTTCTAAATCAATAAAGATATTGAGCATTTAGATTGCAAGACCAACACAATTTAAGCACAAAAGACATATACCATGAAGTAATCTTGGAGACGCTAATAATACCATGGTATGACATGATATCAATCAATTTTAAAGGCCTACTCAATATGAGAAAAATATCATCATGCCTCCAAGGATCACTAGGAATAGGAGGGGGTGGGTACATACCTTGGAAGCAACTCGTTCTCCTGTCCCCCATATGTGCTTTACAAGGACCTTCCCTTCCATGCATCAACTTGGTCTAATAGGCCTGGTCCTCTTGCCACTTTGTGGGAGTTTCCTTGGTAGGTAACTTCTTCTTTCAGTCCATAGAGTTAGATGCTTCACCCCTTGTTATCAATTATCCATCGATCCATAGAAGTTTGACTAGGTTCCTCCTTTGAGTTAAGTCTTTATCAACTTCGGATTCCTTGAATAAGAACTCATCTAGACCTTCAAGTTTATATCCAAGAGGAACTTTTCTGTACTCTTCATTTGAAAACACTTCCTCAAGACCTTGCAAAAGAGAACTATTGGTGCTAGGAAAAATGCTAGCATTGTTAGCAAACAACAAGGGCTCGGGGTTGACAAGTTCCACAACTAAGTGTTCCTTGTCGACCTCTTTTAACCCAATCGTTGGCTCAACATCCTCATTCAACTCTTCTTCTTGAGTCAAGTTCTTCTCCTCTTTCTTATTTTCCTCTTCCCTTAATCTTTAACTTGGTTGGGTTGATTTTGGTTAAGTGGAGCTTGGGGTAGTTTAGCAAAGGTGTTTTATGCATGTCCACTTATAGAAGATTGAAAGTTTGGTTTTTTTCTTGTATTTTTAAGTTCCTCATTGGCACTTAATTAATGAAATTACATTACCTTATAATTTTTTTTTTATCTTACCAACTTGTTGAGATCCAAGGCATGATGACCACATATAGTAATTTCTTTATCTTAACTTGGATGTAAGCATGCTTTTCCGAACCATCATATCTCCTTCTTTCTCTCTTGTTCAGCAATATTTTGTGTTCATTAGCCTTTATTACTTTGCTGTGTTTGTGTCAAATATGACTAACTATGTTAGTGCAGTGCTTTTGCGGCGGTCTAAGCCTAGTTATATAACAAGTAGTATTTTAGTGCTCTTTGATTAGTTCCATGTTTTCAAACCATTTGATTGATATGGGGGCAGGCAGAACCATGGAAGTATTTTACGGGAGGGGCAAACACAAGTTCTAGAATAAAAGAGAAATAAGTCATAAACATTTATACGAAGATTTTATTTTCAAAATTTCAAATTTATATTATATGATCATTGATTTTTGATAAAAGAGCAGAAGTATGGTAACAACAGAATATTTAATAGACAAACTAATAATTTGCTCATGAATATATGTTATGCTAAGTACTTCTATGATCATGCTTAATTAGATATCTTTTCAATAATTTAAAATTGTAAATGTGTAGGCATTAAATTGATTTATACTTCTGGTAAAATTTCCCTAATGATAAAAGTAGGAGAACAAAAAGAAATAAAAAAAAGAAAGAGAATTTTTTTGCATATTTAAGATTGGCAAACTCCATTTGAGACACGATTGAATATTTGGTTTGTGTTTGACTCATGATTGACTATTTCATGAATTGCTTGCTTCTTTATATCTTGGGGTCTATTTTATCATTCTTTGGAAGTGATCGAGCTCGTATACCGGTTGTTGCCTGAAACGTCCATCTAGGGTTCTATGTTCCTTCTTTATTTTATGTTCAGGTTATTCATAATTATTTTTATTCACTTTTATCTTTACTTTGCTTTCAATTATTGTTACTTAATATTTCACTGTGGTTTGTATCTCGGATCGTATCACAAATCTTGCTTAGTGAGTTTGTGAGTAATACTTCAAGATGTTTCTTCCATATTCCAAGTGTATGATATAAATTTAAAGAGCTTCCTCCATGTACCAATAGCGATCTTTCTCCATATAACAAGTGGAAATGAAGATGCTCTCTTAGGAAGACCTAGAAGGTTGTGGCTCAAAGCAAACTTCTATCTTAACAATATTAGAATTTTATTTTTTAACCTACAATACCTAACTTAGCAGCAAACATATCCATAGAATTAAGCATTGTTAGGAAATATGATAAAAGAATAGTGAAGTGTACGTTGGATCTTCTTATTTTATTTTCTTGCATTTTCCTCCCTATAAGAAAAAAATCTATTCCAACATCAGTCCTGGAAGTGATGATTGTTGCAGAATTCTCATATAATTTACCAGTAACATTTCCTTTTGCTAAATTTTAATGTGATTTTCTTCTGATTACTAGTATATTTAAGAAGGTGTGGAGGACGCGGATTAGGGTAGAGGATTGGGGGGTGGGAGTGCATCGGTAACAGTAGGGGAGCATTCTTTTGTGTCTAAAGTTTCTTGTTTGTGGTGTTGTGGCTGTAGTATTATCTTATGTCTAGCGATGTTAGATTATTTTTTCATATCGTACTAGTTTATATGCACTTATCTTTTGTGTTTGTTATACTGTTATCGGTCCTAAGCTGGGGGTCTATTGGAACAACTTCTCTACTTCACCTAAGGTAGTGGTAAGGTCTGCGTACATTCTACCCTCCCCAAACCCCACTATATGGGAATACACTGGGTATGTTTTTGTTGTTGTACTAGTATATTTAGAAAAATAGGTTGCAAACCTTTTTTTGAGAAATATTAATAGTTTGAATAGGCAACAAACTTAGAAATGTTTTTTCCTTATGAATATGTTTCTACTTACTTTTTTCAATTTTATGTAAATTAAGGTACAAAACTTCAAATTGATGATTTCTTTCAAGGCACGGATGGACTTGGCAACCAAAACTTTCTTGCACCAAATTGAAAGCCTATTGAACAAAATGCTGATGACTTTCTCATTCAACAAGCTAGTCTATACCCTAGAAAGGTTACTGTTGTACCTTTGGATCCCTTAAAAAATATAGCACTAGTAAGTATGTAATCTTCCAATTAAATATTACTAGATCCATTCCAGTTTATCTGGCAGCATTTTCTTTTTAGTCTATTTCGAGAAGAATGCAATTTCTGAATTCGGGAGCAATTTAACTTAAGTTCTTATAGCCACACAAATGTAATGACATGTTTAAGTTGCCAAGTTCTAAAAGTCATGTAATAGTCAGACAAATGTTATGGGACATTTAATACCAAAACTTTTTCTTTCTTAAGTTTTGTGCTCAATCAAATTATGCCACATAAATTGAAACAAAATGAGTAGATTTTAACCTAATAGAAACCTGTTTAGTGAAATGGCATATTGAAATAGGCCATTCAATCAGATCTTGCTTTTGTTAAAAACATTGGACAAATTGTTGTTCTTGGTGGTGCCTTTTCTGTAAACGAAAATGTGAATCCAACTGCTGAGGCAAATGTAAGTTTCTAAGATACATCCAAAACCATGCTTTAGTTTTCAGGTGTATTCTCTATGTTATATTCACACCTATTTTATTGATCAAATGAACAAGATCTTTGGAGATCCAGACCCTGCTGATGTTGTATATACTAGTGGTGCTGATATTCTAGCAGTTGGAATAAATGTTACACATCAAGTCATCCTTACTGGTAGTTTCTTGATTGATTAAGTTATTACAAACAGTTAGTATGGCAGTTCAAATATTCTATTCGTCTCACACTACCATATTCTTGTTCCTTTTACATTTCCTACATTCATGACTTAATATAATGGGTCAAGTATTCCGGACCATTCTCATGCCAGTTCCTAAATATTCTACAAATGCAACTAGAAGTTTCAATTTTTATGTCTGCTTAAACTAGTTAAGACATTTGGTTACTGGAAATAGTATCCCCAGATACCTACGTATAGCGGGAGCTTTAGAGAACCAGGCTGCCCTTTTTTGGGAGATAGTAGCACAGTTTGAGGATGGTGAATTAAGGAAGGAAAAGAGAAAATTGAGAAATAACAATAAAAAAACTACTTTTCGTGTCTTGTGTAACATCAATAAAAATTCAGATACATTTAGATATTTAATAGTTATCAAGGGGGATAGAGGTATTTGTAAAGAGTAAGGTTATCCCAAGTAAAACTCTTTCAACCTAACATAAGTTTTTGGTGATGGATGGATATAAAGATGAAGAGGAGGAAATGGTTTGAGGATGATCGATCTAGGATCAAATGGGGTAGCTTGACTATGACCAGTGCCTTGGAGATAAGAGAGAAGTTGATCTATATAAGGTCTTGGGGGAGTAGTGGGGTGCGTAAAATATGTGGGATAAGAATGCCAGTTGCATTAGGAAAATATCTAGAGAGGTGTTGGGTGTCTCGAGAGGTCGATTTGCCAGATGTCATCGAGGGGACTGGTGGTAGAATGGAGAAATACAAGGAAAGATGGAGGTAAAGAAGGGGGTTTAAGTAAAGTTGGTGGAAAGTGCGACCGAAGAGGACGAATAGATGAATAAGGAAGAGTATAAGATGTCTAGGAACGAGGCTAAGTTGGCGGTTATAGCATTAAAACAATAACATTTGAAAGTTTCTACCTATAATTAGAGGATAAAGACGGGGATAAGAAGTTATAGCTAAGGCTAGGTAGCGAAGGGCTCGTGACCTTGACCTAGTGAGGCGCATCAAGCGTGATGATGACAAAGTATTGGTAGAGGAGGTACTCATTAACAGGAGACTACAATCATACTGCATAGGCTCTTGAATAAAGCGGGAGACAAAGGCATTGTTCTGGAGTACTTGGAGTACTTTGAGAGCCATCACAATTATAGTTATTGTAGGAAAATTAAGGTCGAGAAGGGTGCTATTCGTAGGGGAAGAAAGACTAGTGCAAATGAGATCTGGCGGACTTTTGGAGGAGCACGGACAGGACAAGAGTGGAGTGGCTGACCCAAGTTATTTAATGTTATTTTCAGGAAAACAAAGATGTCCAAAGCTTGGAATGGAGTGCGATGATTCCATTGTTCAAAAACAAGGGTGGTATTTAGAATTGCAACAACTATAGGAGTATCATGTTGTTAAGCCACACTATGAAGATTTCGGAAAGGGTGCTGGAGTTGAGGTTGAGAGGGATTGTGACTATTTTCAAGAATTGATTCTGATTCATGCCAGGATGCTTGACTACAGAAGCCATTCATCTGGTAAGAAGACTAGTGGAGCAGTTTAGGGAGAGAAAGGAGGACTTACACATAGTGTTCATTGACCTAGAGAAGGCTTATGCTAAAGTTCCTAGAGAGGTTCTATGGAGGTTCTTGGAGGATAGAGGTGTTCCGGTGGAGAATACTAGGTCGATTAAGAATATTTACAATGGGATCAAAACTCATGTTAGAATTACGGGAGGAGGATCAGAGCACATTCTCGTATTGATGGGGTTGCTCCAGGGATCGACCTTAACCCATTTTTATTTGCTTTGGTTATGGATGTATTGATGCTGCAAATTCAAGATGAGGTGCCATGGTGTATGTTATTTATGGATGACATAGTTTTGATTGATAAGAACTGCGGAGGAGTTAATGCTGAAGGTTTGGAGACAGACCCTAGTGTCTAAAAAATTTAGGTTGAGCAGGACTAAGATGAAATATTTGGAGTGAAAGTTCAGTGAGGTGACACATGAGGCTGATATGGTAGTGAAGTTTGATACTCAATCCATCAAAAGAGGAATAGTTTCAAGTATCTTGGGTCTATGATCTAGGAAAATAGATAGATTGACAAGGATGGCACTCACCATATTGGTCCATGGTGGATGATGGAGGCTTACTTCCGGAGTCTTGTGTGATAAGTAAGTACCTCCTTAAGTTAAAGGCAAGTTCTAAAGAGTGGCAGTTAGACCAACTATGTTATATGGGGTGAAGTTTTGGCCAATAATAAAATCGCAGAGATAAGGATACTACGATGGGTGTGGGGGTTTACTAGTAGAGATAGAATTAGAAATGAGGTTATCCGAGATAAGGTGGGAGTGATGCCAGTGGAAGACAAGATGCAAGAAGTGAGATTTAGGTGGTTGTACATATGATGAGGAGATGCATGAATGTCCCAATATAGAGGTATTAGAGGTAGACTATGGATTATTCCAAGCGAGGTAGAGATACTTCGAAGAAATATTTGAAGGAGGTGATTAGACATGGCATGGAGCAGTTATAGCTTACTGAGGACATGACCCTAGATAGAAATGTCACGACCTAAAAACCAAGGGTCATGATGAAACTTATCACGGCAAGCCCTGACAAGTAAACCTATCACCCAAATTGAGATTAATAAGAAATCAGTACCAAAACCCAAGGAAATATACTTAGAACAGAGTCAACCACACATATATAGTAAAGGAGGAAATACATAATCAAGATACCATATAATATTCCAAAACCTGGTGTCATATTGTAAGAATTAACTAGTACAACTTGAATGCCAAAATACACAGGATATCCAAAAAGGAGCAACTATCTCTGAATACAAAATATGACATGAATTAGATAGGAAGAGGTATGACTCCGGATGCATAGATTAACTACTACCTCGAATGGGCTCTAAGTTTTTCCTAAATCAACTATCACGAGGCGCACTTGTACCTAGATTTGCACCAAAAGGGTGCAGTAGGGATGAGTACGGTCCACTTGTACTCAGTAGGTATCATAGGCAAGTTGAGTAAAGTAAAAAATAAAGCATATAAAACACAAACCATGGGCACGTCACCTGCAATAAAAAAATTTCCCAAATGGTAGCCCACACCATCTCCACTAATAGTTTTACTATATACATATATAACAAATATGGGTAGGGAAAAGAAGAACAAATATACACATACACAAGTACAAGAAGATATAACAGATGGACAAATATCAAGTCAAGGACAGAAACACAATCACAAAATAAGCGCAATATATGGAATGCAATGAAGATGATGATGATGTGATGCATGAGTTCGTCGCACAAACTATGTATACACCTACCGAGTTGTGCTCTCGAGGTAGTACCTATGGGGGATTCATCAACCCATATACAATCCATATCCAATACGATATCCATATCTACTCTCCGACACATCCATCAGTAAAGGTTTTAAAGGCCACATATTCTATCAGAAAAAACCTATGTTTCCAGTATTTGTACGGTGGTACCAAACTTTTATAATTAAATATGACATGAGGATGTAATTCTTACAACCAAACAAAATGAGATTATCCAATATCCAACCAATATACTAGCCAAGTGAACCAAAAATCCACTCAAATCAACCAACCATCCACGATCCAATAGAATTCAGAAACCATTAAGTAAAACATGCAAACAAAATATCATTGATACCAGATGAATCTCAAATCTAGGCATTTTCCACAAAAAGAGTTCAACTAAATATACATATATCAATACTAAGCTACAATATCATATAAGACCCTGCACAGTCACACAATAAAAATGTCTCAAAACCACCAAATATTATCCATGTAGCCCCCCATAATGGTATATAAATTACCTAACACATTTTCTATGATACAACCCCACACCCATGGTGATACGGGTGTACAAAGCTGTCCAATACGTTCTCGACCATTCACACGAAGCCAAGCTCGGGAGTTACAAAAACTACAAGCCATATTCATGCAAATGGCTGCGTGTGAGTTGGTACTTGATCCGCCAAAGAGCTTCAATGTTTTTAAGTGTGAAAATGAACCTTGAAGTGTAATAAACTACACTATAAGGGAACCCCATGACTGAAGGGTAGGAAGGTCATTTTTCCTTCATTTTGTGTGTAATATAAATAGATGCTATTAGGGTTATTTTCAGCACTTAGTTCATTCTTCATATTTCACAACAACAAGTCTTGTAACATTGAATATTTCTCTCTCTCTTGTTCTTGAGAGTAGAACCTGAAATCTGTCCAACAAGTGTAACTACACTTGTGTTGTTTCTTGGCTAGAAACTTGAGATCTTGAGGTTCATGAGTTCCTCTTGTTCTAAGTAAGAACTTGGTACTGAAATCTTTTGGTCTTAGGGTCCTATCTTTAAGTTAGGGTTCATAGATTCTAAGATATCTTTGTGTCAAGTTACTATCTTTCATTTTGTACTCTTGAAACTTTGTAGTAACTTAGTGAAGCCGTGTGGGGCTGATTTTCGATTCACTATAGTTACTACCATTTGTTGTTCTTGTTGTTAACATTGTACTCTTGTAATCTATCATCTTGTGTTGTTGAACCATTGTTTAATGTTATTGTTATCTTCTTGTTCTCCTTGTGTAGCTACTGTTTTGGTGTTGGTATTTCTTCAAAATTTCGTGATTGTTGTTGTCTTCACATATTGGAGTTGTTATCTTCAAGCTCTCGGAATTGTAGTGTGTTTGGACTGATTTTGTGGCAGATTTGATACGCTCCAAGTTAGTAGTGTATCATTTGGTATCAAAGCCATCTTTGATTTTGTTCTAACAAGATCAATCTTGGGCTTGAGACTTGAAAACTACAAAAAAAAAAACTGAAATCTAAAAATTTCAGAAATAGTCAAATCTGCTACCTTTGTGTTCTTGGCCAAAAATTGTGATATGTTGTTGTATGGGACGAGATTTTCTTGTTTTTTTTGTCTAGATCTTGTAGTATTTTTCTTGTATAGAGTGTTTCTAGTATTGGTTTCTTTCTCACCAACACTAAAGGTGTCAAGATCTAAAGATTGAGCTTATAATATTGACCATAGTTGTGGTGCCTTGTGGCTGGCTGTTTGTTGTTACTTGTTGTTGACAATTGGTGGTGTTGTGTTGTGTTTTGAAGAAGTTGTTGTTGAGTTCTTGAAGGTTGTTGTGGTGTTCATCAAATTCTTCATCTTTTCTTACAACTTTAGACAACCAAAAAGTGTGATATAAATTCAAGAGTTGAAGCTGAAAATTGTAAAGCATGTTGTGAGAAGCCTTGAACCCATCATTTCTTAGACTAGGCTTCTACTTTTCAGCAACTTTTTCTTATTTCAAGAACCTAGTGTTACCTTTTTCTTATTTCAAGAACCTAGTGTTGTGGGACAAGGTACTTTTCTTATTTCAAGATTTATGTTTTCCCTCCAAGACCAATTGTCATCCTTTCCAAATTGTGTAAAGATTTAAATTTCAGAATTGGTGCTTAAATTGTGTGGGACCAAGACCAATTGCATGCTGCCACATCACCCATTTGCTACTGTTCACGTCACCCATTGGCTACTGTTCACGTCATTAATAAGCTCAAATTTAGGTTTTCTAGTTTCTAATTGTTGATTCTTAGTTTCATTACTTGGTTCTAGAACTAATTAACATGCTAGTACACTCCTACTAGGTTGTCAATTAGTCCTTTTGAATTCTCTTGTTCGTGTCCATGTTTAGTTGGGTGCTTTTATTCGTTTGAATACGTTGTAACTTCTTAACTCCAGTCCATCGAGAATTCTTTGAGTTTCAAACAAGAATCCACTCCGGACAAGAGCTTTACTCATATCTTAAGGATTCACGGTTACTAGCCAATCTACAACATTTGTGGAGCTCAAGTGTGAGTGAACCGAGAGTGTGTGAGAGAGGAGAGGTTTAACGCTAACTTGTTTGCTGATTGTGTAGGTAACACCTTGACATGGAAGGAAGAACATCCCAAAGTGGGGGTACTACTGAACAAGACACTATGAAGGCCACACTTGAGGCCATTACCAGAAGTTTAGAGAGGTTGAACACGGAAGTTGGGGCAATGAGGGGAGATTTGACTACGATAAGTGGGAGATTGGAGCAAGTGGAGAGTCAAAGGAACTCTCGTCCATCCACTCCTCATCATATTCCTTCAAGTGGGCATGAAAGAACTTCATCCACAACTATCTCACCAGAAACATTGCACCAAATAATGAATCCACCTCTAGCCCCACTAAATGCCACAAATCATACCACTACTTTCCCTCCAAACCAAGAAGCGAATAGACCACGCCATTCCCAAACTCCTCCAATTCGACAAGAAGGATTTAGCCATCCATTACCTCCACAAAATCTGAATGTAACTTACCAAACTCCACCAAATCAAAGACCACCACCTCCACAACTCCCAATGCCTCCAAATCAGATTCCAAATCACCAAAACCGACCAGCTAACTTTGAGGAACATGGTAGAGAGGAGTATGATGGATATGGAGCCTTTGATGATGCTTACATGAGAGAGGAGGAGCTAAGAAGGGGCCGTGTTGATCCAAGGAGGTACCGAGGGTATGGAGAAAGGGGAAATCGACACCAAGAAAGAGACGTAGGCATAAATACCATCAAATTGAGCTTACCTATCTTTAAAGGTGAAAGTGACCCCGAGGCCTACTTAGTATGGGAATCAGCTTGTAACAAAGTTTTTCAAGTTAATGATATCTCGGAAGAAAAGAAAAGTTGTTATGCCATAGTTCATTTTGAGGGTTATGCCAACACTTGGTGGGAGTACGTCAAGCGTTTTGGTGATGAATTAGTTGATGGGAAGCCACCACCATGGTTTCGGTTAAGGTACTTGATGAGGCAACGGTACCTTCCCGAGAGTTATCGCCAAGAATTACTTGCTAGATTATACAACTTACGTCAAGGCAATAAAAGTGTGATGGCATATTATGATGAGTTTCAACAACTCATGTTGAAGCTTGATCATCGTGGGGAACAAATCAGTCATGACATCATCCGGTTCAAGTGTGGGTTGAACAAAGAGATCTCCACTCATTTGATGCTTCACAAATTTGATACCGTTGAAGGTATTTTCCAAGCGGCTCTTGAGATTGAAAGGGAGCTTAAAGAGAGGTCGTCACTCAAAGCAAGGGGACAATCCATCTCGGGTTGGCCTAGAAGCAAGGACGTGGTTCAATCCTCTTCTGGTTGGCCCAAAAACAAGGACCAACCCGCGACTACAAGGCTGCCCGAGCCCAAAACAGTCCACAAAATTCCTCTAAAACAAGAAGTTCACAAGTATCCAAACCCAAAAGGATTCCAATGTTTCAAGTGCCAAGGTTGGGGACATAAATCCAATGAATGTCCAAATCGACGCAACGTGAAACTACGGGAAGGGAAATTGTATTACCTTGGTGAGGAGGTAGGTCTTGAAAAAGAGGAGGATGAGGCCGAGCCTAAAGATGGAGAGGAAACTGGAAATAGGCCACTTGATGATGATGATGATGATGATGATGGTGAAGTTATTTACCCACAAGAAGGGGAGTGTGTTATTCCAAACTTTGTAGTTAGACGCGCTATGATTAGTAAGGCAATAGATGACCCTAGCCAAAGGGAAAATCTATTCCATACTAAATGCCTTGTAAAGGGATATGTGTGAGCTTTGGTGATTGATAGTGGTAGTTGTGCGAATGTCGTTAGTGTCGCTATGGTGAACTTTCTGAAATTACCAACTACACTTCATACTAGCCCTTACAAGTTGCAATGGTTGAACGAATGCGGTGAATTGAAGGTCATGAGGCAATGTGTGATACGGTTTAAGGTAGGGAACTACCAAGACGAAGTGCTTTGTGATGTGATACCAATGCAAGCATATCATTTATTGTTAGGTAGACCTTGGCAATATGATAGGTCTACCAAACATGATGGGAGGACCAACCGATATTCACTTGAGAAGGATGGTCGAAAAGTCACTCTTTATCCTCTTTTGCCATCACAAGTAAATGAATTACATCAAAAGATGAGGGAGTTGAAGGAGAAGGGAAAGAAACCCGAAAGTGGTGAAAAGGAGGGGAAAACTGTGGGTGGGGCAGTAAGGATTTTCGGGACTGCCTCAACATCAAATGGGCAAGAAAACATGGTGATGTTGGATAGAAAGAAGGAACTCTTCTTGGATTATGATGTGGACATGCCGATGCTTCTTTTGGCTCATTGTTTTAATACTAACCCCACTAATTCTTCTATTTCTCCTTTGATTTCTTGTGTGTTTCAGGATTATGAAGATGTATTTCCCAAAGAATTCCCGTAAGGATTGCCCCCGCTTCGGGGAATAGAGCATCAAATTGACTTTGTGCCGGGCTCACAATTGCCAAATAAGCCGGCTTACAGAAGCAACCCTACGGACACCAAAGAATTGCAGCGTCAACTTGAGGAACTCCTCAACAAAGGGTATATCAAGGAGAGCATCAGTCCGTGCGCGGTTCCTGTGCTACTGGTGCCTAAGAAAGACGGAACATGGCGTATGTGTGTGGACTGTCGTGCCATCAATAAGATTACGGTAAAATATCGTCACCCTATCCCTAGGTTATATGATATGCTTGATGAATTGAATGGTTCGTGTTTATTTTCCAAGATTGATTTAAGGAGTGGCTATCACCAAATAAGAATGCAACCCGGTGATGAATGGAAAACCGCCTTCAAGACTAAATTTGGTCTCTCTGAATGGATGGTTATGCCATTCGGCCTAACAAATGCTCCAAGTACTTTCATGAGGCTAATGAATCATGTGATGAAGCCATTTATTGGAAAGTTTGTTGTTGTTTACTTTGATGATGTATTGGTCTATAGTAAGTCAATTGATGAGCATGTGATGCATTTACAATGTGTGTTTGATGTCCTTAGAAAGGAAAGGTTGTATGAAAATCTGGAGAAGTGCTCTTTTGGTGTTAATGTAGTTGTTTTCTTGGGTTTTGTTGTTAGTTCAAGAGGGGTTGAAGTGGATGAATCCAAGATAAATGTTATCAAAAATTGGCCAACCCCACAAACCATTAGTGAAGTAAGAAGCTTCCACGGGTTAGCTAGTTTTTATAGAAGGTTTGTCAAAGGATTCAGCACCATAGCCGCTCCTTTAACCGCGGTCATTCGAAAAGACCAAACCTTTAAGTGGGGTGAAGAGCAAGCTAAGGCTTTTGAAACTTTGAAAGCTATGCTCGTTTCCGCGCCTTTATTACAATTGCCCAACTTTGATAAGATATTTGAAGTTGAGTGCGATGCTAGTAAAGTGGGCATAGGGGCTGTTTGATGCAAGATTTAAAACCCATTGCTTATTTTAGTGAAAATCTCAAAGGAGCAACTCTAAACTACTCCACGTACGATCTAGAGTTGTATGCCTTGATTCGAGCTTTGGCCACTTGGCAGCACTATTTGTGGCCCAAGGAGTTCGTGATCCGAACGGACCATGAATCCTTGAAGCATCTTCGGGCACAAGACAAGCTTAACAAGCGGCATGCAAAATGGATTGAGTTTCTTGAAACCTTCCCTTATGTTATTTAATACAATAAGGGTAAGGACAACGTAGTAGCCGATGCTTTGTCTAGAAAACATGTTCTTGTGTCAACATTATCTTCTAAATTAATTGGTTTTGAGAGTTTGAAAGAATTGTATCCCGAGGACCCTCACTTTGCTCCTATCTTTAGGGAATGCGAAGAAATGGGTAGGGACAAGTGGGATTCGTCTAGGGGTTCAAATCCTTATGCCAAGTTTGATGGATACTTGTTTAAAGGTAGATGATTATGTGTACCCTCCAGTTCTTGGAGAGAGTTATTTGTGAGGGAAGCACACAATGGCGGTCTAATGGGTCACTTTGGGATCAAAAAGACCCTTGGAATATTGGAGGAGCAATTCTATTTGCCAAAAATGCACAAGGATGTGGCCAAGATTTGTGGCCAATGCATAGATTTCAAAGGAGCCAAATCGCGGCTCCTACCTCATGGGTTGTACACCCCGCTTCCCACTCCTTTACGCCCTTGGCTTGACATATCTATGGATTTCATGTTAGGGTTGCCTAGGACTAGACGAGGTCGGGACAGTATCTTTGTTGTGGTCAATCGGTTTTCTAAGATGGCACACTTTATTCCTTGCTTTAAATGTGATGATGCACCTAGTGTGGCCTCTTTGTTTGTTGATAATGTTGTCAAGTTGCATGGTGTTCCGAGGACCATTGTGAGTGATAGGGACTCTAAGTTCCTAAGTCACTTTTGGAAATCCATGTGGGGTAGGCTTGAAACCAAGTTGTTATTCTCTACATCTTGCCACCCACAAACTGATGGTCAAACGGAAGTAGTAAATAGGACTTTGGGTGCTATGATACGTTCCATGGTAAAAGGAAAATTGACTTCTTGGGAGGAACACTTACCATTGATTGAGTTTGCATATAACCGTGTCATACACTCAAGTACGGGAATGACTCCCTTTGAGTGCATATATGGCCTCAACCCCCTTACCCCTTTGGATTTAACTCCTTTGCCTAGTGATGTTATGATTAGCTTAGATGGAAGCAAGCGGGCTGATTCGATGAAAAAGTTACATGAGAAGGTGCGGCTTCGACTTGAGAAGAAAAATCAAGACATTGCTAGGAGAGTCAACAAGGGGAGAAAGAAACTCATTCTTGAACCGGGAGATTGGGTGTGGGTTCACCTTAGAAAGGATAGGTTTCCATCTCAAAGAAAGTCCAAATTGATTCCAAGAGGCGATGGTCCATTCCAAGTACTTGAGCGGATCAATGATAATTCCTACAAGATTGACCTTCCCCCGGAATACCAAGTGCACAACACTTTCAACGTGTGTGATCTTTCTCTAGTGGATGCGGTTGAGGATGACCAAATGCTGAATTTGAGGTCAAATTCCTCTCAAGATGGAGAGGATGATACGGGTGTACAAAGCTGTCCAATACGTTCTCGACCATTCACACGAAGCCAAGCTCGGGAGTTACAAAAACTATAAGCCATATTCATGCAAATGGCTGCGTGTGAGTTGGTACTTGATCCACAAAAGAGCTTCAACGTTTTTAAGTGTGAAAATGAACCTTGAAGTGTAATAAACTACACTCTAAGGGCACCCCATGACTGAAGGGTAGGAAGGTCATTTTTCCTTCATTTTGTGTGTAATATAAATAGATGCTATTAGGGTTATTTTCAGCACTTAGTTCATTCTTCATATTTCACAACAACAAGTCTTGTAACATTGAATATTTCTCTCTCTCTTGTTCTTGAGAGTAGAACCTGAAATCTGTCCAACAAGTGTAGTTACACTTGTGTTGTTTCTTGGCTAGAAACTTGAGATCTTGAGGTTCATGAGTTCCTCTTGGTCTAAGTAAGAACTTGGTACTGAAATCTTTTGGTCTTAGGGTCCTATCTTCAAGTTAGGGTTCATAGATTCTAAGATATCTTTGTGTCAAGTTACTATCTTTCATTTTGTACTCTTGAAACTTTGTAGTAACTTAGTGAAGCTGTGTGGGGCTGATTTTCGATTCACTATAGTTACTACCATTTGTTGTTCTTGTTGTTAACATTGTACTCTTGTAATCTATCATCTTGTGTTGTTGAACCATTGTTTAATGTTATTGTTATCTTCTTGTTCTCCTTGTGTAGCTACTGTTTTGGTGTTGGTATTTCTTCAAAATTTCGTGATTGTTGTTGTCTTCACATATTGGAGTTGTTATCTTCAAGCTCTCGGAATTGTAGTGTGTTTGGACTGATTTTGTGGCAGATTTGATACGCTCCAAGTTAGTAGTGTATCATTTGGTATCAAAGCCATCTTTGATTTTGTTCTAACAAGATCAATCTTGGGCTTGAGACTTGAAAACTACAAAAAAAAAAACTGAAATCTAAAAATTTCAGAAATAGTCAAATCTGCTACCTTTGTGTTCTTGGCCAAAAATTGTGATATGTTGTTGTATGGGACGAGATTTTCTTGTTTTTTTTGTCTAGATCTTGTAGTATTTTTCTTGTATAGAGTGTTTCTAGTATTGGTTTCTTTCTCACCAACACTAAAGGTGTCAAGATCTAAAGATTGAGCTTATAATATTGACCATAGTTGTGGTGCCTTGTGGCTGGCTGTTTGTTGTTACTTGTTGTTGACAATTGGTGGTGTTGTGTTGTGTTTTGAAGAAGTTGTTGTTGAGTTCTTGAAGGTTGTTGTGGTGTTCATCAAATTCTTCATCTTTTCTTACAACTTTAGACAACCAAAAAGTGTGATATAAATTCAAGAGTTGAAGCTGAAAATTGTAAAGCATGTTGTGAGAAGCCTTGAACCCATCATTTCTTAGACTAGGCTTCTACTTTTCAGCAACTTTTTCTTATTTCAAGAACCTAGTGTTACCTTTTTCTTATTTCAAGAACCTAGTGTTGTGGGACAAGGTACTTTTCTTATTTCAAGATTTATGTTTTCCCTCCAAGACCAATTGTCATCCTTTCCAAATTGTGTAAAGATTTAAATTTCAGAATTGGTGCTTAAATTGTGTGGGACCAAGACCAATTGCATGCTGCCACATCACCCATTTGCTACTGTTCACGTCACCCATTGGCTACTGTTCACGTCATTAATAAGCTCAAATTTAGGTTTTCTAGTTTCTAATTGTTGATTCTTAGTTTCATTACTTGGTTCTAGAACTAATTAACATGCTAGTACACTCCTACTAGGTTGTCAATTAGTCCTTTTGAATTCTCTTGTTCGTGTCCATGTTTAGTTGGGTGCTTTTATTCGTTTGAATACGTTGTAACTTCTTAACTCCAGTCCATCGAGAATTCTTTGAGTTTCAAACAAGAATCCACTCCGGACAAGAGCTTTACTCATATCTTAAGGATTCACGGTTACTAGCCAATCTACAACATTTGTGGAGCTCAAGTGTGAGTGAACCGAGAGTGTGTGAGAGAGGAGAGGTTTAACGCTAACTTGTTTGCTGATTGTGTAGGTAACACCTTGACATGGAAGGAAGAACATCCCAAAGTGGGGGTACTACTGAACAAGACACTATGAAGGCCACACTTGAGGCCATTACCAGAAGTTTAGAGAGGTTGAACACGGAAGTTGGGGCAATGAGGGGAGATTTGACTACGATAAGTGGGAGATTGGAGCAAGTGGAGAGTCAAAGGAACTCTCGTCCATCCACTCCTCATCATATTCCTTCAAGTGGGCATGAAAGAACTTCATCCACAACTATCTCACCAGAAACATTGCACCAAATAATGAATCCACCTCTAGCCCCACTAAATGCCACAAATCATACCACTACTTTCCCTCCAAACCAAGAAGCGAATAGACCACGCCATTCCCAAACTCCTCCAATTCGACAAGAAGGATTTAGCCATCCATTACCTCCAAGAAATCTGAATGTAACTTACCAAACTCCACCAAATCAAAGACCACCACCTCCACAACTCCCAATGCCTCCAAATCAGATTCCAAATCACCAAAACCGACCAGCTAACTTTGAGGAACATGGTAGAGAGGAGTATGATGGATATGGAGCCTTTGATGATGCTTACATGAGAGAGGAGGAGCTAAGAAGGGGCCGTGTTGATCCAAGGAGGTACCGAGGGTATGGAGAAAGGGGAAATCGACACCAAGAAAGAGACGTAGGCATAAATACCATCAAATTGAGCTTACCTATCTTTAAAGGTAAAAGTGACCCCGAGGCCTACTTAGTATGGGAATCAGCTTGTAACAAAGTTTTTCAAGTTAATGATATCTCGGAAGAAAAGAAAAGTTGTTATGCCATAGTTCATTTTGAGGGTTATGCCAACACTTGGTGGGAGTACGTCAAGCGTTTTGGTGATGAATTAGTTGATGGGAAGCCACCACCATGGTTTCGGTTAAGGTACTTGATGAGGCAACGGTACCTTCCCGAGAGTTATCGCCAAGAATTACTTGCTAGATTATACAACTTACGTCAAGGCAATAAAAGTGTGATGGCATATTATGATGAGTTTCAACAACTCATGTTGAAGCTTGATCATCGTGGGGAACAAATCAGTCATGACATCATCCGGTTCAAGTGTGGGTTGAACAAAGAGATCTCCACTCATTTGATGCTTCACAAATTTGATACCGTTGAAGGTATTTTCCAAGCGGCTCTTGAGATTGAAAGGGAGCTTAAAGAGAGGTCGTCACTCAAAGCAAGGGGACAATCCATCTCGGGTTGGCCTAGAAGCAAGGACGTGGTTCAATCCTCTTCTGGTTGGCCCAAAAACAAGGACCAACCCGCGACTACAAGGCTGCCCGAGCCCAAAACAGTCCACAAAATTCCTCTAAAACAAGAAGTTCACAAGTATCCAAACCCAAAAGGATTCCAATGTTTCAAGTGCCAAGGTTGGGGACATAAATCCAATGAATGTCCAAATCGACGCAACGTGAAACTACGGGAAGGGAAATTGTATTACCTTGGTGAGGAGGTAGGTCTTGAAAAAGAGGAGGATGAGGCCGAGCCTAAAGATGGAGAGGAAACTGGAAATAGGCCACTTGATGATGATGATGATGATGATGATGGTGAAGTTATTTACCCACAAGAAGGGGAGTGTGTTATTCCAAACTTTGTAGTTAGACGCGCTATGATTAGTAAGGCAATAGATGACCCTAGCCAAAGGGAAAATCTATTCCATACTAAATGCCTTGTAAAGGGATATGTGTGAGCTTTGGTGATTGATAGTGGTAGTTGTGCGAATGTCGTTAGTGTCGCTATGGTGAACTTTCTGAAATTACCAACTACACTTCATACTAGCCCTTACAAGTTGCAATGGTTGAACGAATGCGGTGAATTGAAGGTCATGAGGCAATGTGTGATACGGTTTAAGGTAGGGAACTACCAAGACGAAGTGCTTTGTGATGTGATACCAATGCAAGCATATCATTTATTGTTAGGTAGACCTTGGCAATATGATAGGTCTACCAAACATGATGGGAGGACCAACCTATATTCACTTGAGAAGGATGGTCGAAAAGTCACTCTTTATCCTCTTTTGCCATCACAAGTAAATGAATTACATCAAAAGATGAGGGAGTTGAAGGAGAAGGGAAAGAAACCCGAAAGTGGTGAAAAGGAGGGGAAAACTGTGGGTGGGGCAGTAAGGATTTTCGGGACTGCCTCAACATCAAATGGGCAAGAAAACATGGTGATGTTGGATAGAAAGAAGGAACTCTTCTTGGATTATGATGTGGACATGCCGATGCTTCTTTTGGCTCATTGTTTTAATACTAACCCCACTAATTCTTCTATTTCTCCTTTGATTTCTTGTGTGTTTCAGGATTATGAAGATGTATTTCCCAAAGAATTCCCGTAAGGATTGCCCCCGCTTCGGGGAATAGAGCATCAAATTGACTTTGTGCCGGGCTCACAATTGCCAAATAAGCCGGCTTACAGAAGCAACCCTACGGACACCAAAGAATTGCAGCGTCAACTTGAGGAACTCCTCAACAAAGGGTATATCAAGGAGAGCATCAGTCCGTGCGCGGTTCCTGTGCTACTGGTGCCTAAGAAAGACGGAACATGGCGTATGTGTGTGGACTGTCGTGCCATCAATAAGATTACGGTAAAATATCGTCACCCTATCCCTAGGTTATATGATATGCTTGATGAATTGAATGGTTCGTGTTTATTTTCCAAGATTGATTTAAGGAGTGGCTATCACCAAATAAGAATGCAACCCGGTGATGAATGGAAAACCGCCTTCAAGACTAAATTTGGTCTCTCTGAATGGATGGTTATGCCATTCGGCCTAACAAATGCTCCAAGTACTTTCATGAGGCTAATGAATCATGTGATGAAGCCATTTATTGGAAAGTTTGTTGTTGTTTACTTTGATGATGTATTGGTCTATAGTAAGTCAATTGATGAGCATGTGATGCATTTACAATGTGTGTTTGATGTCCTTAGAAAGGAAAGGTTGTATGAAAATCTGGAGAAGTGCTCTTTTGGTGTTAATGTAGTTGTTTTCTTGGGTTTTGTTGTTAGTTCAAGAGGGGTTGAAGTGGATGAATCCAAGATAAATGTTATCAAAAATTGGCCAACCCCACAAACCATTAGTGAAGTAAGAAGCTTCCACGGGTTAGCTAGTTTTTATAGAAGGTTTGTCAAAGGATTCAGCACCATAGCCGCTCCTTTAACCGCGGTCATTCGAAAAGACCAAACCTTTAAGTGGGGTGAAGAGCAAGCTAAGGCTTTTGAAACTTTGAAAGCTATGCTCGTTTCCGCGCCTTTATTACAATTGCCCAACTTTGATAAGATATTTGAAGTTGAGTGCGATGCTAGTAAAGTGGGCATAGGGGCTGTTTGATGCAAGATTTAAAACCCATTGCTTATTTTAGTGAAAATCTCAAAGGAGCAACTCTAAACTACTCCACGTACGATCTAGAGTTGTATGCCTTGATTCGAGCTTTGGCCACTTGGCAGCACTATTTGTGGCCCAAGGAGTTCGTGATCCGAACGGACCATGAATCCTTGAAGCATCTTCGGGCACAAGACAAGCTTAACAAGCGGCATGCAAAATGGATTGAGTTTCTTGAAACCTTCCCTTATGTTATTTAATACAATAAGGGTAAGGACAACGTAGTAGCCGATGCTTTGTCTAGAAAACATGTTCTTGTGTCAACATTATCTTCTAAATTAATTGGTTTTGAGAGTTTGAAAGAATTGTATCCCGAGGACCCTCACTTTGCTCCTATCTTTAGGGAATGCGAAGAAATGGGTAGGGACAAGTGGGATTCGTCTAGGGGTTCAAATCCTTATGCCAAGTTTGATGGATACTTGTTTAAAGGTAGATGATTATGTGTACCCTCCAGTTCTTGGAGAGAGTTATTTGTGAGGGAAGCACACAATGGCGGTCTAATGGGTCACTTTGGGATCAAAAAGACCCTTGGAATATTGGAGGAGCAATTCTATTTGCCAAAAATGCACAAGGATGTGGCCAAGATTTGTGGCCAATGCATAGATTTCAAAGGAGCCAAATCGCGGCTCCTACCTCATGGGTTGTACACCCCGCTTCCCACTCCTTTACGCCCTTGGCTTGACATATCTATGGATTTCATGTTAGGGTTGCCTAGGACTAGACGAGGTCGGGACAGTATCTTTGTTGTGGTCAATCGGTTTTCTAAGATGGCACACTTTATTCCTTGCTTTAAATGTGATGATGCACCTAGTGTGGCCTCTTTGTTTGTTGATAATGTTGTCAAGTTGCATGGTGTTCCGAGGACCATTGTGAGTGATAGGGACTCTAAGTTCCTAAGTCACTTTTGGAAATCCATGTGGGGTAGGCTTGAAACCAAGTTGTTATTCTCTACATCTTGCCACCCACAAACTGATGGTCAAACGGAAGTAGTAAATAGGACTTTGGGTGCTATGATACGTTCCATGGTAAAAGGAAAATTGACTTCTTGGGAGGAACACTTACCATTGATTGAGTTTGCATATAACCGTGTCATACACTCAAGTACGGGAATGACTCCCTTTGAGTGCATATATGGCCTCAACCCCCTTACCCCTTTGGATTTAACTCCTTTGCCTAGTGATGTTATGATTAGCTTAGATGGAAGCAAGCGGGCTGATTCGATGAAAAAGTTACATGAGAAGGTGCGGCTTCGACTTGAGAAGAAAAATCAAGACATTGCTAGGAGAGTCAACAAGGGGAGAAAGAAACTCATTCTTGAACCGGGAGATTGGGTGTGGGTTCACCTTAGAAAGGATAGGTTTCCATCTCAAAGAAAGTCCAAATTGATTCCAAGAGGCGATGGTCCATTCCAAGTACTTGAGCGGATCAATGATAATTCCTACAAGATTGACCTTCCCCCGGAATACCAAGTGCACAACACTTTCAACGTGTGTGATCTTTCTCTAGTGGATGCGGTTGAGGATGACCAAATGCTGAATTTGAGGTCAAATTCCTCTCAAGATGGAGAGGATGATACGGGTGTACAAAGCTGTCCAATACGTTCTCGACCATTCACACGAAGCCAAGCTCGGGAGTTACAAAAACTATAAGCCATATTCATGCAAATGGCTGCGTGTGAGTTGGTACTTGATCCACAAAAGAGCTTCAACGTTTTTAAGTGTGAAAATGAACCTTGAAGTGTAATAAACTACACTCTAAGGGCACCCCATGACTGAAGGGTAGGAAGGTCATTTTTCCTTCATTTTGTGTGTAATATAAATAGATGCTATTAGGGTTATTTTCAGCACTTAGTTCATTCTTCATATTTCACAACAACAAGTCTTGTAACATTGAATATTTCTCTCTCTCTTGTTCTTGAGAGTAGAACCTGAAATCTGTCCAACAAGTGTAGTTACACTTGTGTTGTTTCTTGGCTAGAAACTTGAGATCTTGAGGTTCATGAGTTCCTCTTGGTCTAAGTAAGAACTTGGTACTGAAATCTTTTGGTCTTAGGGTCCTATCTTCAAGTTAGGGTTCATAGATTCTAAGATATCTTTGTGTCAAGTTACTATCTTTCATTTTGTACTCTTGAAACTTTGTAGTAACTTAGTGAAGCTGTGTGGGGCTGATTTTCGATTCACTATAGTTACTACCATTTGTTGTTCTTGTTGTTAACATTGTACTCTTGTAATCTATCATCTTGTGTTGTTGAACCATTGTTTAATGTTATTGTTATCTTCTTGTTCTCCTTGTGTAGCTACTGTTTTGGTGTTGGTATTTCTTCAAAATTTCGTGATTGTTGTTGTCTTCACATATTGGAGTTGTTATCTTCAAGCTCTCGGAATTGTAGTGTGTTTGGACTGATTTTGTGGCAGATTTGATACGCTCCAAGTTAGTAGTGTATCACATGGCATGCTTTTACATTATTATTAACTGCTCAATCCAGTTTGAAGAAAGTTAATCCATAACCTACCTCAAAAGCTGAAAACTAATCCCCAAAGCTTCCGTATAGATCTTTCCCCTCATGCACGAACCCAGAATCAACTAAAACATACATATAGAATCGATGCATCAAAAAGAAGTCAATGACACCCATGTTGCCCACTTTTGAATTGGGGTCAAAACAGACACTTGAAACATTTTTTTTTTAAAAGGGTAAAACTAAAATTTTTATCCAAAAACATATTTCCCAAGATTAAAGGAACTTATAGGAGAAAACCCAAGTAAAAACGGGGTGAAATTGGGTTTTAAATTAAAGAAATACTATTTTTAGGCCTTCTGGGCCGAAATCCCCAAATTTCTCCTTTCAATCCAAGTTTTAACGAAGTTTAGATGATAATAATCGAAGAAAAAGAAGTAAAATAGGGATTTGGAGCTTACCCAAGCATAGAAATTAAAGAAAATGCTCAAAAACTAGAATCCCATCTCCAAGTCACAAAAAAATTGAAGAATCTCGAAAGAGGAGTATTTAAATATGTTAGTTGCCTCTAAAGTGGTACCCATGCCAGGATGACAGTCTGCTAAAGCGCCCAGGTTACCGCTTTAGCGGTACCTTCTAGATAGTCAGGGTCGCTTTAACCCCAAAGGGCCGCTAAAGTGCCCTTCGCTAAAGCGCCCAAAGGGTTGCTTTAGAGGTCACACCAACAGTCGTGCACCAGTTGGAGATTTAGATAATTTCAAGTCTCCGCAGACCTCTCAGGATTTATATGGAATCCCAAGAATGCAAATGAACTATGCTACCCTATCAAATTCGATGCACCAGACTTAATGGCGATATCAAATTTTTTAAAAAAACTTCATTTTCATAAAGTTGATCTCTAAAACCTAATTTCACAACTTTTTGAATCGAGGTTCAAAGTGAGATATAAAAGTTGTAAAACCATACCAACTTGCTACTAACCTGAAATTTACTTTTCAGATCAGCTGGTGCAGTTTGTTTTGCCATCCGACACACAGATCAATTAATGTTGATTGAAGTCAACAATAAGGCTTTTCAAGCCACGAAATATCACAAACTCACACAAATCATAATAAAATGAATTGGGAATCGTGTCAATCATTCCCACACCCCAGAAAAACCATAATAGGGGTAAAAGGGTCAAATCATACAAATAAATATGCCACTCAAATCACCAAAAGTCACACTACATCATCCATCACTGAGAATCTATTTTGTTCTCGAACTAAAGGTAAGAAAAATACCTGAGTCCGCAAAGAGCTGGGGTTGACTACTACGCAAATCAGACTCGACCTCCCAAGTAGACTCATCTATAGGCCGATGCCTCCACTAGACCTTAATCACAGGAATAACTCTAAAACACAATCGTCTGACATTCCTAGCTAGAATGGAGACAGGCTCCTCAACAAAGACAACTACTCATATAACTAAACTGAATCCAAATGAATGGCATGAGAATCATCGGGGATGTAAAGAAGAAGCATAGAAATATGAAAAACTGGATGAACAACTGATAGGTCTGGGGCAAATCCAACTCATAATCCACATCACTAATAGTCCAAAGAATGTCAAAAGCTCCAATATACCTGGGGCTAAGGTTTCCCCTCTTCCCAAACCTCATCATGCCTTTCATGGGTAACATACAAAGGAAAACTCAATCACCAATACTGAATCTCAAGGAACAAAGTCTATGATCCGCATAATATTTTTGCCTACTTTGAGCCGTTCGAAGTCAATCCTGAATGACTCAAGCCCTATCTAAGGAATCATGAACCAAGTTCGTTCCTTAAGGTCTAATATCCGAAACATCAAACCAACCAACTGGATAGCGACAACGCCTACCATATAGATACGGGCCAACCTCTCAGCACTAAAGAAAACCTGTACCAGAATAAAATGAGCAAATTTGGTCACTTGATCCATGATGATCGAAATACTATCAAAACCATGAAAAGTACGAGGCAACCCAGTCCCAAAGTCCATAGTGATTCATTCCCATTTCCACTCGAGAATGGGTAATCTCTGAAGCAAACCACCCGATCTTAGATGCTCGACTTTTGCGTGCTGGCAACATAGGAAAAGAGCTATAAAATCCACTATATCCTTCCTTATATGGTACAAGTACAATCATGGTCATGGATACTTTTTGAGAACTTTGAAGACCACATAAAGAGTTCACAAGTTTAAGTATGAAGGGGCCCCCAAAAACCGTCCCTATGGTGCATTCAATGGGTGGATTTTGGAGCCCCTTCATTAAAAGGGCCCTTTTTAATCATTTTGTCTACTATTTGTAATGTCGTATAAATATAACATTGTAGGATTTTATTTCCTAAGTTGTTTAAAAGATATTAAAAGAATATATTCTTGAGAGAGAGAGTCCCAAACTGTAACTAGGGTGAGTGAAAGTGTGGAATTACTTGTGTTTGCATTTTGATTAAAAACGTTGGTTCTTGAGAGGTGGATTCCAAACTTGTGTCTTCATAGGAGATAGGTGATTGTTGTGTGTAGTGTTAAGGGTCCAAGAGTGTGACATATTCTTAGGTTCTTAAGATTATAACATCTTTTGTCTATCTATTTATCCCTTGTATTTGTTGTAGTGGTTGGCTCTCTTGTTCTTGTTAATGTAACCTGTGAAGTTCTTGTTATAATATTATTCCTTTTCTTCTTGTTTTGTAACTTAGTTTGGTTTTTGACTGCCTTGGTGTGTTAAACACCTTGTAATCTCTTCATTCTTTTTCTTATTTGTTGAATTTGAGAGTGGTCTCTAAATGGGTCCTCGTTTCCTTAAATTTATGGACTATTTTTGGAGTGTGTTTTGTGTGTTACTTGGTTATTATTGTATCATTTGGTATCAGAGCATGTCTTGATTTTGTTCCCACAATATCAATCTCGGGCAAGCTTGCTTGAAAATACAAAAAATGTGTAGAAGTTGTTCTTATTCTTAGTCGAGAGTTGGAGTTATTGTTACATCTTGGCTGAGACTTGTTTGTGTGTCTAGATCTAGTAATTTTTTTTTTGTCTAGTGTGTTTCTTGTGTTAGTTTCTTGATTTACTAACACTAAAGGTGTCTACATCTATATCTGATCATGAACTTGTTGAAATTATTATTGTGAACAAGGTGTGGGCTGTGACTTGTCGTTGTTGTGCTAACTTGGCCATGTGGGAAACCTTGTTGTTGGGTATCGGTTGATGTTGTTGTTTTGTTCTTGGAAGTTGTTGTGTTCTTGTTGATTCTTCACCCATTCATCTTTTGTTAAAACAAGAAAAGTGAACTTTAGATCTACAAAAGGTGAAAGACAAGTTGTAGTATTTGTTGGTGAGAGGACTAGTTCACATCACTCTTGACATGAAAACAACTTTTCAACCACTTTCCATATTTCAAGGACATTGTTGTATTAACAAGTACAAGTCAAGTCTTACCTTTTGAGTTTGAATTTGAAAAAGAGACTAGAAAACTTGTGCTTTCCCTCCAAACTCAATTTCTTCCATTCCAATTGTGTAAGGACTAACATTTTAAGTTGGTGATTAAAACTTGTGTGGTCCCGTGACCAATTAGGGGGTGACACATCACAAATTACTGTTCATACGACAAACTATAAGCTCAAATTGTGATCTTTTAGTTTCAATTTATTGTTTCTTTAGTCTCATTTGTTGATTCCAATACTAACTTACAAGCTAGTACTAGATTGTAAGTTAGTTTGAAACCGTTCTTTGTGTTTACATTCCTTTATATGCTTTATTCTTTTGAGTCATTGTAAATAATTGGCCCACCTCTCAATATCTCATGAGATACAATCAAACTTGCAACACTTGTGAGTTGAGTGTAAGGAATCCAAAGATAAGACACTGAAAAAGAGAGCGTGAGGACCTTTCTTTTACAACTAACTTGTTTGTTGTTTTGTAGGTTACTTCCTAAGTCTAATGGAATCCGAGGGGACAACCTCACAAATTGTGGATAACAATGTCCTTAGTATTATCTTGGCCTGGATTAAAGCTCTAAACCGAAGCATGGTAAAGGTTCAAATAGATGTGTCATCATTGAGTGAGAGGTTGGATCTTGTGGAGAGTCAAAGGAACTCTCGTGATTCTATTACTCGACACCATGTTTTTTTTATCATTTTTTCTACTATTTGTAATGTAGTGTAAATATAATATTGTAGGGTTTTATTTCCTGAGTTGTTTAAAAGATATTAAAAGAACATATCTCTTGAGAGAGAGACTCCCAAATCATAACTAGGGTGAGTGCAAGTGTGGAATCACTTGTGTTTGCATTTTGATTGGAAACGTTGGTGCTTGAGAGGTGGATTCCGATCTTGTGTCTTCGTAGGAGATAGGTGATTGTTGGGTGTAGTGTTAAGGGTCCAAGAGTGTGACATGTTATTGAGTTCTTAAGATTATATCATTTTTTGTCTATCTATTTATCCCAGTGTTTGTTGTAACCGTTGGCTCTCTTGTTCATGTTAATGTAACCCGTGAAGTTCTTGTTGTTATAACATTTTTTTTTTGCTTCTTGTTTTGTAACTTAGTTTGGTTGTTGGCTGCCTTGGTATGTTAAACAACTTGTAATATCTTCATTCTTGTTCTTATTTATTGAATCCGAGAGGGGTCTCTAAAAATTTCCCCGATTCCTTGAAGTTGTGGACTATTTTGGAGTGTGTTTCATGTGTTCCTTGATTATTCTTGTATCATTTGGTATCAGATTTGTAATACCCCAAAGTTTCCTAACTAATTTTGTCTCAAGAATGTCAAGTATTATCTTCTAAATTGAATGATGTTTATTTCATGGGAAATTTTCAAGATTTTCACTTTTTGTCATGTGGGAAATTCAATAAACTTTCCATCGATACAAAATCTGCCTAAATCCGATAACTAGGTAAGAAGTTATGACTATTTTAAGTCCCCGTCATAAAACAGTGGCATATTGGTCAGTGGCGCACTGCGCCACAAGATAAAATGGTAATTGTCCTTTTTCTAGTGTCCCAGCGTGATTTCTCCACATCACGCCAAACTTCCAGGTGGCAAATAAAGTGGCAACGCGATGGCTCTGCGTCGTGCCATTTCCCTATTTCCCAATTGTCAAATTCCAGTGACACGGTGTGATAGCGCCGCGTTGCGCCAGGGGTCCAGGTCAGGAAATTTTCACCAATTAAAAAGACGTGTCTAGGGTTAAAAGGGTCAATTTCCCACCCCTATTTAAGCCTTTTAACACGAGATTCAGCTATTTAGAACCCAAAATATAGTAGTTTATCTTAATTTTTTCTCAAGAACAAGCTTGGGTTTCAATTTCGAGAAAGTCTCTCCGACAATCTTCGCTAAATCAAGAACTAAGGTATGTCATGTGTTTATTCATGGGTCTATTTCACCCATGAAGCTCAAGAATCTCATTTCAAATTCAAAATTTTGTATATTTATGAATGTTCATGATTTGATTGAATTGAAAAGTGATGTTTATGTTGTTGTTTAGTTTCATTCCATGTTATAGACTATTAGTTACAAGAATTGATTCTAGTATGTGAGGAATTATGCGGTATTCATGATAAACACTTCAATTCACAAGTTGATTGATATATTCTTGATTATTAGATGTGTTGATGATTGTATAACCATAGCATGATCCCCCCCATGTTTGATCAAATGCCTATGTGAAGGAAAAGTGCCATACTAGTATGATAATATGAACTCTCCCTTCATGTACAAGTTATGTATGTTAAGTGTTTCATGAATGTCTTAGCCAATGGATTATGTATTGTTTATGTTGGTCTTGTACTCAAGAAAGTCATGTTTTGTCAGTTTCCTTCTATCGAGTCCTGGGGTACTTGTACTCAAAAAATATAGCTGTGTGCCTAGAGTCCGTGTCATGTTTTCACGATATCCTCAGTCAATCCACGATCCATAGAACTCCGTCAGTCATGTGACTCAGGAAAACTCAATAATATAGTAATCTCAGTACTATTTTGTCAGTCAACGGAACTCAGTTAATTCAGTCCAGTTCAGTTCAGTAATCCATGATCAGTGTCTATTCAGATAGGAGTAGGAATTAGCATCGAGTGAACCCAAGGATGGGAACACACTGTCAGATAAGGGTGTGATTCTTAGAAGTCATCCTTGCATTCCAGAACAATGTAGCCAGCATAGGTTGAGATATCAACACTGTCAGATGAGGGTTGATGAGGTGGATAAGTACTGTCAGATAAGGGCCCTACCATTCTCTTTTGGGGACACTGTCAGATGAGGGTCACCCACAGCTTGTCCTTACCAGTGGCGTGGTATTGACACCCTTCTAATTGAGGTTACATATTGGACCCCAACTCAGCCATAATGGCGTATTAGGGGCATATCGTTTAGATAACTACTTCCCACAGTTTTAGTTATAGAATCAAGACTATCAGATACAGTTATTCAGTCTCAGTAATAGAACTCAGATAGTTCTATAAAATTTAGGGCTGTCAGATACAGTCAACTCAGAATAATACGAAACTCAGCTAGTTTCATCAGATTCAGGACTGTCAGATATAGTCACTCATGTCATCAATTATATCAGTCATCAGAATTCAGTTATCAATCATGTTAGTTATCAGTAAATTTATGTTATCACGATCTCAGATATAGTTACGACGTATTCATGTATGTATTCTTATATTTATATTTGTTAGTTAGCCAGTATTTTTCATGCATATGAACCCCATGCATTCAGCCTATCTTCCATGCATACCAGTACATTCAAAGTACTGACACATTTGCGCTACGGTGTCTTATACCATAGGTTCAGAAGCACGAGCTCCAGAGCATCAGTAGCATTCCATTCTCAGCAGTCAGAGTTAGCAGTGAGTCCTCATCTTTTGAGGACATAATCATTTATCTATTATCTCATTAATTAATTTATAAGTTGGAGTTAGTTGGGGATATGTCCCATTAACTCCTTATCCAAATAGTTATGTTTTAGAGGTTTTTCAGACTACTGTATGTTCAGACAGTATTTTAGTTTTGGGTATTCTATTACCTCACTTAGATGTTATATTTTATCAGTCATGCAATTTTGAACCTTATGGCCTTTCAACCTCTATTTCCGCATCATATTTAGTATGTTATACAGTATACAGGTAAAGATATCAATCATGGGTTAGCTTGTGGTCCTTCAGGGTTGTGAGCACCGTGTAGCATTCCGAGTACCAGATTCGAGGCATTACAAACTTGGTATCAGAGCCTAAGGTTCAATAGAGTCCTTGGAAGTCTGAAAGCCGTATCTAGTAGAGTCGTGTTCATGGGTGTGTTGTGCGCCATATTTATGTACAAGAGACTATAAGATGTTTTAGGAATAGTTTTCCCTTCTTTCAGCATTCATGTCATGCCAGTGAGCATATCTCAAGTCACTCTCTCAGTATAATCTATTTCTCCTTTTCTTCTATAGAACATGTCTCCTAAAAGAAGAAATGAAAATTAGTCAGCCCCTCAGCCCGAAGAACCTTTGGGCAAACATGTTTTTCATGCAGAGTTCAAAGCTGTATTCACTACTCTTGCTCAGTTAGTTGCTGCTCAGAATGAACGACTAGCTGTCATTCCGGCCAATCCAGTGGCCAATTCAGCTGTAGACAGGATTCAGGACTTCAACCGAATGAATCATCCATCCTTTCTTGGGTCTAAGTTAGACGAGGACCCTCAGGAATTCATCGATCAGGTTCAGAAGGTTACAAACATCATGGGGGTTACTCCTATCAAGAGTACTGAGCTAGCTGCATACCAGTTACAGGATGTTGCCCCGAGTTGGTTTAAATAGTGGAAGTCAGAAAGGCCAGATGATGCAGGGCCTATTGATTGGGAAGAGTTTGTCACTGCATTCTTAGATAGATTCTTTCTCTAAGAGATGAGAGAGGCTAAGGTGTTAGAATTCATCAACCTCAGGTAGGGCAACATGATGGTGAAAGAGTATTCTCTTAAGTTTACTTAATTAGCCAGATATGCTCCTCATGTGGTTGCAAATAGCAGGGCCAAGATGAGTAAGTTTGTTTCTGGGGTGAACGATAGTGTGGTCAACTAGTGTAGGTCTGCAATGTTGAATAGTAAAATGACTTTAGCCAGACTTATGACTCATGCTGAGAAGATAGAAGACCAAAAGGTTAAGATTAGGGAGAAACAGAATAAGAGAGCAAAGATAGGTAGTTTTAACTTTGCTCAGCCCAAATAAGAAGGAGTAAACCGCTCTCAGTTCCTTCCTAAGTCATCAGTTCTAGCTCCTTCTTCAGCCAGTGCTCCGGCTCCTAAGTTCAGGGATAGAAATACAGATAGGGCACCAGGCTCTAAGTCTCAGGGAAGTGTCAGCAATGCCCGAACTAATCCCCTTTCTCAGACTTGTGGTAAGAACTACAAGGGTGCTTGCAGAGCTGGTAGCGATGTTTGTTTTGGATGTGGAAAGCCAGGCCATAGAATCAGAGATTGTCCCCAGTCAAGTTATCAAGTCAGCAGAACCGTTCCTCAGCTTAGTCCGGTCGCCCAAATCAGTAGGGTGCCACTTCCAGTGCTACTAGTGGGCAACGCCCAAACAAACTCTATGCTCTCCAGTCCTGGCAAGATCAAGAAAATTCTCCTGATATGGTTACTGGTACATTATAGATATTTCGTGTGCATGCTTATGTTTTGCTAGATCCAGGAGCTTCCTTGTATTTTATCACTCCATATATAGTAGTTGATTTAGGAATCAGTCCTAAAATTTTAGCAGAGACCTTTTTAGTCTCTACCCCAGTGGGTAAAACCATCATAGCCCGATGGGTATATAGGAATTGCCCGGTTATGGTAGTTCAGAAAGTCACTTCAACAGATTTAGTCAAATTAGAGATGACTGATTTTGATGTCATTCTCGGTATGGATTGGCTTTATTCCTGCTATACCATAGTCAACTACAGAAACAAAATAGTCCAGTTTCAATTTTCAAATAAACCTGTCCTAGAGTGGAGGGGTAGTACTTCAGCTTTCAGAGGTCATCTTGTTTCCTACCTTCGGGCATAGAAAATAATGTCTAAAGGATGTGTCTATCATCTTGTTCGAGTTAAGGATGCTAGTTCTGAAACTCCCAGTCTTGAATCAGTCCTAGTAGTGAATGAATATTCAGATGTCTTTCCCGAAGATCTTCCAAGAATTCCTCCCAAAAAGGAAATAGACTTCGGCATTGATCTTCTTCCAGATACTCAACCTATATCTATTCTTCCATACAGAATGGCACCTGCAGAACTCAAAGAACTAAAAGTGCAGTTGAAGGATCTCTTAGATAAGGGATTCATCGAACCCAGTGTGTCCCCGTGGGGTGCACCAGTCTTATTCGTGTGCAAGAAAGATGGTTCTCTTAGAATTTGCATTGATTTCTGTCAGCTCAATAAAGTCACGGTCAAGAACAAGTATCATCTTCCCAGAATTGATGACTTGTTTGACCAACTTCAGGGTGCGAACTATTTTCTAAGATAGGCCTCAGATTAGGCTATCATCAACTGAGAGTTATATGACATTTCAAAAACAGTCTTCCGTACCCGATATGGTATCTTCAAATTCCTAGCCATATCCTTTGGTCTTACCAATTCCCCAGTATCTTTCATGGACTTGATGAACCGTGTGTTCAAGAAGTAATTGGACATGTTTGTCATAGTCTTTATAGATGATATTCTAGTCTATTCCCGTAGTGAGCATAATCATGCAGACCATCTCAGAATTGTACTTCAAACTCTCAGAAATCATCATTTGTTCTCCAAATTCAATAAGTGCAAATTTTGTCTAAGGTAAGTAGCATTCCTTATCCATATCATTTTCGGTGATGGCATTAGAGTAGATCCTCAAAAGACCAAAGCGATGAGAAACTAGCGCAAAACTATTTCTCCATCAGACATCAGGAGTTTCTTGGGTTTGGATAGCTATTACAGATGGTTTGTTGAAGGATTTTCATCTATTGCATCCCCTATGTCCAGATTGACTCAAATTAAAGTCAACTTTTAGTGGTCAGATCCTTCCGAGAAGAACTTTCAGGAGTGGAAAACTCGACTCACCTCAGCCCCAGTCTTTAGCTCTTCTAGACGGTCCAGATGGGTTTGTAGTGTGATGCATCCAGAGTAGGTTTGGTTTGTGTCCTCATGCAGCATGGTAAGGTCATAGCCTACACCTCCAGGCAGCTTAAACCCCATGAGAAGAATTATCCTACTCATGATCTTGAGTTAGCAGCCATGGTTTTTGCCTTAAAGATTTGGAGGCATTACTTCTACGGAGTTTATGTAGATGTGCCCACCGATCATAAGAGCCTTCAGTATGTATTTTCTCAGAAAGATCTCAATCTTCATCAGAAAAGGTGGTTAGAGCTCTTGAAAGATTATGACATGAGTGTCCTTTATCATTCGGGCAAGGCCAATATAGTGGCCGACGCTCTTAGTAGACTGTCTATGGGTAGTGTTACTTATGTTGAGGATAGTAAGAAGAAGTTAGCTCAGGAAGTCCATCAGCTTACTAGACTAGGTGTTCTCTTAGTCGATATAGAGGAGGGTGATGTATGGGTTCAGAGTAGTTTAAAATCATCTCTAGTTTCCGAGGTGAAAGAAAAGAAAAATAGAGACCCCAGTTTAGTCAAGTTGAAAGAGTCAGCTAAGGACCAGAAAGTAGAGGTTTTCTTCTAAGGGGGAGATGGTGTATTGCGTTGTCAGGGTCGTCTCTGTTTCTAGGTGTAGATGACTTAAGGCAGCAAATTCTTGCAGAAGCGTATGGTGCACGCTACTCTATTCATCCAGGGGACACAAAGATGTACCGCGACTTGAAAGAGATCTATTGGTGGAGTGGGATAAAGAGAGATATTGCAGAGTTTGAGGCTAAGTACTCTATAGGTCAGTAGGTTAAGATAGAGCATCAAAATCCTAGTAGGTTCATACAGGAGTTCAATATTCCTACTTGGAAGTGGGAAGAAGTAAATATGGACTTGGTGATGGGGTTGCCTCGTACTCGTTGCCAGCATGATTCAGTTTGGGTCATTGTAGACAGAATGACCAAATCAGCCCATTTTCTTCCAGTTCATACCTCTTATTTAGCCGAAGATTACGCCAAACTCTACATCAGGGAGTTGGTCAGATTGCACGGTATTCCATTATCCATTATCCATTATTTCAGACAGAGGTACCCAGTTTACCTCTCATTTTTGGAAAATGTTCCAAAAGGGTCTTGGTACCCAAGTTAATCTCAGTACAACCTTTCATCCTCAGATAGATGGTCAAGAATAAAGGACCATTCAGACCCTAGAAGATATTCTAAGGGCGCGTGCAATTGATTTCAAGGGTAGTTGGGATGACCACTTGTCTTTGATTGAGTTTGCATAAACAATAGATATCATTCCAATATTCGGATGGCTCTATTTAAAGCTCTCTATGGTAGGAGATGCAGATCTCTAGATGGTTGGTTCGTAGTTAGAGAGGCCTCGGTGATAGGACCTGACTTGGTATTAGATGCCTCAGAGAAAGTCCAGTTGATCAGAGAAAGACTCCGAACTGCTCAGAGCCGACAAAAGTCTTATGCAGATGTGCGTAGAAAGGATCTCGAGTTTGAGGTTGGTGACTATGTCTATCTAAAGATATCTCTTATGAAGAGAGTGAACAGGTTCGGCAAGAAGGGAAAGCTCAGTCCCCGATATTTCGGTCCCTTCAAAATTCTCAGTCGCTTCAGCAAGGTAGATTATGAGCTCAAATTGCCTTCAGATCTAGCCTTAGTTCATCCAGTCTTCTATGTCTCTTTGCTCAAGAAGTGTATAGGTGACCCAACAGTTTTAGTCCCTATTCAGAGCAAAGATGTTCAGAACAGCCTCTCTTATGAGGAGATTCCAGTCAAAATTATAGACTACCAGACTCTTAGACTGAGGGAAAAAGAAGTCCCTCTAGTCAATGTTCTTTGGAGGAATCAGTCCGTTAAGGGAGCTACTTGGGAAACAGAAGCATACATACGTACCAAGTATCCCCACCTCTTCTCTGCTAACTCAGATCAAGCTCAAGGTATATAGTTCTCCTTAAGCTTTTCAATTTTCATGTCCAGATTTCAGTTACAACTTGGTATAGCCTTATGTTTAGGATTCCATTTTTTAAACTTGGTACTAAGTACCATTACATATCCAATTATGTGTTCATGCATCAAATTAGACATGTGTTCATGCATCAGACATGCATTTTCCTTGTGAGAAGACTCAGTTATTAAAACTCTCAGTCATGTAATCAGTTCCATCATGTATTCATGTATCAACTATGTGTGATCAACTTATCAGTACTCTCAGTCATGCATTCATGTATCATATCAGTCATGAAATCATGCATCAGATATGCATGCTCTGTATGAATCTTAGAAATGTCAGTTATGTAGTCATGTTTCAGTGTTTATGTTCAGTATGTACTTTGGCTTATCGTTTCTCCCCTCTCAGTCAGACTCATTAGAGGATGAATGTTCCCAAGAGGGAGATATTGTAATACCTCAAAGTTTCCTAACTAATTTTGTCTCAAGAATGTCAAGTATTAGCTTATAAATTGAATGATGTTTATTCCATGGGAAATTTTCAAGATTTTTAGTGTTCCAGTGCGATTTCTCTGCGTCGCGCCAAACTTTCAGGACACAAATAAAGTGGCAACGCGATGGTTCCGCGTCGTTCTATTTCCCTATTTCCCAATTATCAAATTCCAGTGACACGACGCAATTACGCCGCGTCGCTCCAGGGGTCCTGGTCGGGAAATTTTCACCAATTTAAAAGACGCATCCAGGGTTAAAAGGGTCAATTTCCCACCCCTATTTAAGCCCTTTAACACGAGATTCAGCTATTTGGAACCCAAAATATAGTAGTTTCTCTCAATTTTCTCTCAAGAACAAGCTAGGGTTTCAATTGGGGATTCAATTTCAAGAAAGTCTGTCCGTCAATCTTCGCTAAATCAAGAACTAAGGTATATCATGTGTTGATTCATGGGTCTCTTTCACCCATGAAGCTCAAGAATCTCTTTCCAAAATCAAAGGTTTGTATATTTATGAATATTCATGATTTGATTGAATTAAAAAGTGATGTTCATGTTGTTGTTTGGTTTCATTCCATGTTATAGACTATTAATTACGAGAATTGACTATAGTATGTGAGGAATTATGCGGTATTCATGATAAACCCTTGAATTCACAGGTTGATTGATGTATCCTTGATTATTAAATGTGTTGATGATTGTAGAACCATAGCATGCTCCCCCCCATATTTGATTAAATGCCTATGTGAAGGAAAAGTGCCATACTAGTATGATAATATGAAATCTCCATTCATGTACATGTTATGTATGTTAAGTGTTTGATGAAATGTCTTAGCCAATAAATTATGTATTATTGATGTTGGTCCTGTACTCAAGAAAGTCATGCTTTGTCAGTTTCCTTCTATCGAATCCTGAGGGTACTTGTACCCGAAAAATATAGCTGTGTGCCTAGTGTCCGTGTCATGTTTTCATGATATCCTCAGTCAAGCCATGATCCATAGAACTTCGTCGTCATGTGACTCAGGAAAACTCAGTAATATAGTAATCTCAGTACTATTCCATCAGTTAACGAAACTCAGTTAATTTAGTACAGTTCAATTAAGTAATCCATAATCAGTGTCTATTCAGATGGGAGTAGGAATTAGCACCGAGTGAACCCAAGGATGGGAACACACACTGTCATATGGGGGTATGATTCTTATAAGTCATCCTTGCATTCCAGAACTATGTAGCCAGCATAGGTTAAGACATTAACAATGTCAGATGAGGGTTGATGAGGTGGATAAGCACTGTCAGATAAGGGCCCCACCGTTCTCTTTTAGGGACACTGTCAGATAAGGGTCACCCACAACTTGTCCTTACCAGTGGCGCGGTATTAACACCCTTCCAATTAGGGTTACAGATTGGACCCCAACTCAGCCATAATGGCATAATAGGGGCATGTCGGTCAGATAACTACTTCCCTCAGTTTTAGGTACAGAATCAGGACTGTTAGATACAATCATTCAGTCTAAGTAATAGAACTCAGAATGTTCTACAAAATTTAGGATTGTCAGATACAATCAACTCAAAATAGTATGGAACTCATCTAGTTCTATCAAATTTAGGACTGCCAGATATAGTCTCTCATGTTATCAGTTATATCAGTCATCAGAATTCAGTTATCAATCATGTTCGTTATCAGTAAATTCATGTTATCACAATCTCAAATATAGTTATGATGTATTCATGCATGTATTCTCACGTTCTTATTAGTTAGTTAGCCAGTATTATTCATGCATATGAACCCCATGCATTTAACCTACCTTTCATGCATACCAGTACATTCAAAGTACTGACACATTTGTGCTATGGTGTTTTATACCATAGGTTCAGAAACACGAGCTTCAGAGCACAGTAGCATTCTAGTCTCAGCAGTCAAAGTTAGCAGTGAGTCCTCATCTTTCGAGGACATGATCATTTATCTATTATCTCATTAATTAATTTATAAGTTGGAGTTAGTTAGGGATATATCCCATCAACTCCTTATCCAAATAGTTATGTTTTAGAGGTTTTTTAGACTACAGTATGTTCAGACAATATTTTACTTTTGGGTATTCTATTACCCCACTTAGATGTTATATTTTATCATTCATGCAGTTTTGAACCTTATGGACTTTCAGCCTTTATTTCTGCATCATATTTATTATGTTATACAATATACTGGTACATATATTAGTCATGGGTTAACTTGTGATCTTTTGGGGTCGAAAGCACCGTGTAGCATTTTGAATACCAGATTTGGGGCGTTACAAGATCATGGCTTGATTTTGTTCTCACAAGATCAATCTTGGGCAAACTTGCTTGAAAATACAAAATTTGAAGATGTACCAATAGATCTCGCTTGGAGCAGTTACAACTTTGGAGGTTCCTTTGGAGTCTTCTACACCATGGAACTATGTGAATATATTCCAATAGGTCTCGCTTGCTGAACGTTCTCTATGGTCACAATTGAGATCCATCTCACACTTATTTGGTAGTCTATCTCAAGATTATGAGTCTTGCAATTGGTGAACTATCTTGGGGATTGTAATATTTAATTTGCAGCCCATTAGGGTGTAATAAAGAGTGAATTGTTTTATGCTTTCTCATGCTTTTATGTCTTTCCTATGATAACTTGACTTTTTGTGTGATTTGTTTGTAGCAAGTAGTCTGCCATTTTCTCTAGCAACGTATTATCTTGAAAGTATCACCTGGGTTTCCTTTTAAATCAGAGATCCCAAACTTGTTAACTCTGTCTTTTCATCAAATACATCTTCCTAAAAGGGTCAATCATTACCTCTTTGAGATTTCCTCAATGCTTCATACCCTTGGTGTGCCTTATTCTCAGAACCTTATGCCTAGTAATTCTAGTTGGGCTGGTAAGTATTGGTTTATTTTATTCAATGATCAAAGATAATTGGTAATTGATTTTTTTATTTTATCACTTCTTCTGTAATCATCTCGTGAGGTTGGTTCATTCTTTGCATTTTATCCAAAAAAATGTTTTAAGTATAATTATTTTACCTTGCAACTCGAGGAGGGATTACTTTATTTTTTATTGCTGAGCTTCTAACTCCAAAATTTTTTGAGGTACTTTAGAGCATAGCTCTTGAGAGAAAAATTCTCTATCTAGTCAATTTTCGACTTTAGACTTCTTGATTGGGACTAGAATTTTTATAGCATTTTGAAGGTTTCCCATGATTGAGTTGACCCTGAGTGTGCAATGGCATCACATCTTTTCTTGTTGTCGGATGATTAGTCTGTGGATTTGTATGAATTTGTTCTTTTGATAGGGTTGCGGTTTTTCCACTCCACCTAGAAGATGAGTCCTAAGTCAGTTAATTAGAAAACCATTCTCAGCCTCTTCTATAATCGTTAGTGTTTTTCAACTTTTGTGGGGACCTTAAGGCTTTGGCTTATCTCTTACTTTTGGGATCTGAGGGGTTACAAAGTCGAGATTTTGGATCCTTGACTAGTGCTTGCCTCCCTCTTTTTGCTCAAAATGAGATATTCCCAATGTATTAGGGATATTGATCTATGAGAACTTATGGCATATTGAACATTATGCTCAAGACCATTTATTTTTAATCCTAGTAATATCGATGGATTTCCACAATTGAAAAAAGACCGCAACATATTTTCCAGAACATCTACTTTTTATTCATACTGTTATTTTTTAAGACCATACAACAGATATATAATGTGAGACAAAGAAAATACTAAATTCCTCTCGAAAAACCCTACCGCTACCTATTTATAAACCTTCCCAGCAAAAACCCTCCGGAGGACAAAAAACTAGATGAAGGCAAAAAGAGTATAGTGCATCCTTTTGGGTCTTCTTGCTTGGCTCCCAACCGAATGGATCTTCCATATCTAATGGATTTGGAACGATATTCCACCACAGATCTCACCTGTTGGGTTTATCTTTGCCAGAGGGTTGGCTTTCCTTTCAATAGAAAGAAATCCATCCACAAAGTGTATAAGATTTTAGAAGGAAAAAATAATGAACCGTTAGGAAGTTATTAAAAAGGAGATAAAACATACATGTTCCTTCACCAAGGGGCACTTAACTTATTATCTTTTGGCATGTGCTGGGGTTGACATGGTGCCTTTTTTGCTAGGCACCCTTCCATTAATTGTTCTTGTCTCGATCACTCAGTATCTCCCTCGTGACCATTTATAAGGCTAAAAACCATGTTATTTGACCATTTTTTGCTTCACAATTGTTCCTTTTTAGCATTGTATTGATATCAAATGATGTTAATTACACTTGTATTCCATTCTTTGTTTATGTAAGAGTGTCTTGACATATTTGGAGATTAAAAAGGAAGAAAAAGATCATTAAGGCACCAAAATAAACCAACAAAGGACAATGTCACAACACACTGTAAAATAAGTGAAAAATGGCCAATTGGACTGAGACATGCTCCACTCACCCAAAACAAGGAATGGAATGAGCTTACACCTTGTATGGAAAATTGGAGAGACTTTCCCCACTCACGCACAACAGGGAGTGGCACAAGTTTGTGTATTATTCTGAAGTTTGACTTGTTCCTTGCGCCATTGTCTCACTTTTTGGTAGTGGCATGAGTTGGGACTTATACTAACCCAATTTGGATTTGTTTTAAAGTTCCAAGGATTCCTAAACTCTATAAATACCTTTTCCACACATTTTTTTTTATCATTCAATGTGATCTAAGGAAGCTAAAGGCTAGGGAAAAACTCAAGACCATGCTCTGGTTTTTATTTTCTTATTTTATTTATGATGTTTGTTTTGTTAAATCATGAAATATATTTTTCAAAGAGATTCATGAGTATCTAAACCTTTTAAATTTTTTGGGTTGTGGTTGAACAAGAGAGTTGAAGCTTGAGTATCATATTATGTATTTCAGTTTCCATCTATTGAGTTGCTTATTTTGTCTAGATTGTAATTATTCATTTGCTTAATCACCTTATGAATACTATCTATGGCTTACTTGTTGGACATGAAAAAGGGAACGACAAGTTCAAAAAGATGGAATAGGGCTTGTTTATAACTCTTAGAGAGAAAGAGAATCAATTCCTTACTAAGGACAAAATATACCCTATGACTTAACTTAGTTGATATAAATGATATCTTAATACACTTCACTATAAAATAATGACCATATAAATATAGGGGTTAGGGATACTCAAGTAGGCTTCGAGTTGTTTGAAAAATGCTCAGCATATCTAAAATCAAACTTCAACTTACAACCAAACTTTCTATAGTGGCAGTGTTTGTCCAAAACTTTTATGGCTACTATAGAGAGGTGTTGTTATATATGTACACTAAAATTAGGCACTTAGATCTCATTTAGATTCTATAAACAAAAATATACAAAATTAGAAAGAGCATGATATAAAAAGGTAAACATAGTAGTCTTTTCCTCGTGAAGTTATGAAATAACTGACTTGCACCATTTAAATATATTTTTTTCTTTTAATTAGATATTTTTACTTGAAATTTATAGTGTGCATGGCATTAATGACGATTACCATAAATATTTTGGCATTTTATTTTGTACATAATATATTTCTTATAAAATATTATCACAAAATATTTGAGTATGCTTCTATAGAGAGGTAGTTTTACAAAGAGTGTACCGCTATAATATACGCCAGTGTCGTTATAGGTAGAATGACATTATAGATAAATAAATATAACATGAAAAATTAGTTCCAGAGAAAATCAAGACGATATAATAAAATACCATTATAACAAGTTGCCCTATAGAGAGGTTTGACTATAGCAACTTAGAAAATCAAATTAGGCGTATGATTGGATAACTCAACTAGATTTTCAAAATACCACAACCTTGGATCTTTTTCCTCAACTGAATCATAAAAAACAATTTCTCCAGCTTATTTGCAATTGTTATTTTGCTTTAAAACTCAAACACTATCTATTACTTGTTGCCTACTGAATCATAAAAATAAGAATTCAAAATAGAAATTCAATTTGTCAAATCCCTGTGGGCACAATATCTGAACATACATCCTTTATTATTTCTATGAATCTATGAGCAACTCAATAATCGCCTCCCTGAGCTACCAACAGTCCCCAGTGTCATGGCTATGTCCTGCATGGAACTCGTACCACAAGCTTCCATCTCTCAAATTTGGATTTGAGCGAACAAGCATGAATCATTTATCTCATTTAATGTCTCAAATGGATAAGACCATTTATATTGGATTTACAGCAAAGCAATACACTTAGATCAGGGAAACCCCATTAATAGCATAAACCATAAGCCTCGCAACTTCCTTGTCCTGGAACCCTCTTGTTGGGAGTACATGCCTATCACCTTATTAGGACGTGATTAATTATGGAGTGTGAGACATTGTGTTAGCTTGTACTATTCCTTTAATTTACAACATAGGGCACATACCTTCGTTGGGATGTAGCCTTCAGACATTCCACTGCGAAGGGGTCATAACTGTTCTTTCTCTAGCATGCCATATACTTTTTTTTTGCCTTCACAATCATATCAATTGTGAACATCTGCCCCATTTTGGACTCAAATTCCATTTGACTATCGTATAAGGCAACAAAGCTCTTGAGTTTTAACACCTTAGTAAATTCTTTGGTATCCACTCATCCAGGACCATCGATAACTGAATCCTTTCCTTTTAGAATCTTATACAACATCTCAAAGTAGTTTCGTGTCTTCTCTATCTTGAAAATATCTCCCTTTCGAGACTATACGTTCTTGGATCCAACATAAGCCATGAAAAAATAGTCTACCTATATATTTTGATGAGTCAATACATTTTTTGGGTAAAAAATAATACCATACTAATGGTTCTCTTGAAGGGGTTTCACCAAACTCTTCAACATTAGAGATTCAAATTCCTCCACTGTTAGGTCATTTCCATTCATGATTTCCATAAAAAATAACCAAATTTTGTGAGGATTAGAAGTCCCATAATACTTGGGGACTTCCGATACCTTGATACTCTTGAAGATAGGTCTAGTAACTGTGTTAGTCATATAAGGCACCTTGTATAGTTCTTCAAGTTAGATCCTTCAAGGATAGGAGGAACTGCCGAAATATGACTCACTCGAGTCTAGATTTTCTCATACTGGCCTTCATCTCCACCCTCACTAACTCCATCATGGATTCCAATGAGGAAATTAGGGTTTTAGCTTGGCTATCACTTCATCTGCTTTTCATTCTTCAAATTTGCATCAAGATTTATATCATCTTTCCACTCATTTTATCTTGAGGAGTTTGGAGTCCCTTGGGCCAGATCACCACAAAGTTTATATATTCTCTTATCCTAGGCTACCATCCTTGCTATTAGCTCTTTTTGAGCGTCCATGAAGCTTTTAAGGATCTTTTATAGGCCTTCTAGGCCAACCTCTCATCCCTATACTACCTCTTCCCCATCAAGGGGGTTACGGTCCATTTTTAAGTGCACGTTCGTCAAATACACTTTAAGGGGCATCCCTTCTTCCTAGTGAGTTATCTTCTCACTGGTGTCACGATCCAAGACTATACCCTGGACGTAACACGATGCTTAGAGTCAAAAGTGACCCTAAGCTAACATAGGGCCTAGTATGATAATAAAACTACTGAATATAACAAGAAGAAGATAAAACTAAATTCTTTGTAATAAAGGTATGAACCAATACTAATACTAAAATAGAAAACTAAAATATCTGAAACAAACCATAGACAAATCTATCTTTCTGAAAGCCTCTACTAAATGATGAGTTCCTATGACAAGTCCCAAACTAACTCTAAATTGTCTGAATAGTAGACAGAAATGCTAAAAAAATAAATACTCTCTTCCTTGATTGATGAGGAGTCACCACTGTCAGCTACTCGAATGGCATTCGAACGTATTGATTACGGGGATAATTCTACGCATTCAAACCTATATCATGATAGGACACAATATAAGAAAAGGTATATGATTAGCACCTTAGTTGTACAGATCATGTGATCTAAGCAAATATAAAATATGCTGGTAAATACTGAAATGCTATTCTAAGATAGAAAACAAAACATAAGTACATTGACCCTATTCGAGATGCTGAAATACACCTGTAAATACTGATATAAAAGAATAATCTAAAAAATCATGAGTTAAATAAAACCCAACTGAACTAAGGGTCATGTAATATGATGAGTCTGAAACTATGGGTGGTTCTCATAACCGACATAGACCACATGAATAATATGGAATCTAATCTTATACATATTTATACACCTAAGTGTCATTATCTATGCATGTTTAGCTTAGCTTTGAGGATAACTTGGTATGCTTAATGAAGTATAAAGTGTTATTTATGTATTTGTGTGCAAATTTTCATGCTTAGAGTGTTTGGGGTGCATTTTAAACAAGCCAAAAGTCAAATGATCAAACAACATGTAGACAACAAAACTAGTTAGGCTAGCCTATGCTATGCTTATTCTAATTGTACTTTTGATGAGCTTTATTGTGTTGTGTGGACTAATTTTTGTTATTAGATATTGTAGGATACAATTGGAGTAGCTATGTAAGATAAATAAATCTCATACACAAGCCACAAGGAGGTGAGAAACATGGAAAACTAGACAAGAAGAAGAGAACAATGATTGGATGAAACCTCAATTTGTAGAGGAAACCATGCATCTCACCCCCCATAGCATGGGAGAGGGTCATGTTCCGTACACCCAAGGTGAAGGATACACTACTTTGTCCATGATGTAGTCCTATATTTCACCCACCTTGTCCATGCTATGGGCCATGTGGCACAAGACCCTCCCCAAAAAAAATCTCAATTTAGTTTTTTCTCTTGGTTTGAGTTGAGGGAGAAGTGGTCAATTATTATGTTTCATATGGGGAAGATTGTGGATGACCCAAAGGTATATAAAATATTTATTTGTCAATATTTACAAGAATTCTTCGGAACAACACAAGATTGGAGAAAGAAGAAAGCATCAAAGGCTCCACACTAGTTATTTTTTTCGTTTTTTAAATTTTCTTTCTTGTAGTTTTACTTTATGAACTCATCTATGGTGATTATTTGAATGAATATGAGTGGCTAAAGCCCCTCTTTCTAGGGTTAAGAATACAACATAATTGCTTAAGCACGATTTATAGTTGGTTTATATGCTTATAATGGCAAGTGATTATTCTTGTGTTCTTACTTTACTATTCTAAAGAGTCTTGAACTTTACGATAAATCCAAGTCTTAAAACAAATTGGCCATAGGAGTAGAGAGACAGAACGAAGAATGTAGGGAGTGTGGATCATATCTTTAATTGTTAGATACTAATTATTAAAGGATAATTTATGGTTAGGATAGAGATATACCTTAATTCCCTAATTAATTAATAAAATGGGAGGACAACTTAATGCATCCAAATTCAAGACTCACATCCTCACGCAACAATTTAGTTGTAAGATTAATTTGAGTAGATGCCTTAGAGAATAAATATTCTCACATTGTAATATCAACCCCGTAGATCAACAATCATTAAAACACTAACACCGACTAGAAACCATGATAATGAATGAATGTGTAGTAAGTCTCAACCCTAGAAGCTCGCCATATATTGTTTACAATCTATATTTCATATTGTTATCATTTTTGTTACTTAGTTTATAATTACAAAACTCAAACTCTTCTTGGTTACAAACTGCACTTGTTTAATTAGTAGTAATACTCGAGTTGGATTGTCTTCTAAACACCAAGTCCCTATGGGATCAATATTTAGATCGTAAGAGCTACTTTATTACTTGCACAACCACGTACACTTCCGTGTGCGATTTGATGCAACAAGTTTTTGCATCATTGCCAAGGACTTACAAAATTAGCAAGCTTTTAATTTTTCTTTTTACTATTCTATTTGATAAGTGCTAGCAACTTGGTATTATCTATTGAATTTGAAAATATAGGTTTGAATCTTAATCAGCTAACAAGGGAGATGGAATTAGTTAAACCAAATCCCAAACCTGAGTGGTGCTTGCTCTATATGAGGAGTGAATCAACACTTCTTTATCCAATCCCACAAGTTCCATAAAAAAAGACCATTCCTGCAATAATGTGTGATGCCCGAGGAACAGTGCGTGAAGTGGAAATACCACTCATAACCAATATAACCTCCAATATCCATAGACCAGACACAAGAGGCAAATTTAAGCTTAAATTAAAAATGGTCCAATTATTTCATGCAAGCGAGCAGTTTACAAACTTGTCACCTGAGTATCCATAGGTCCATCATAAGAATTTTATATAGATCAATGACACATTCATTTATGAAGGAGTCTCCATAGATTATGTGAGGCTAACTCTTTTTCCATTGTTACTTTTCGGAGAAGCAAAGAAATGGTTGAAGGCAGAACCTTCAAATTTAATCACAACTTGGGACGACTTGACAAAGAAGTTTCTTATTTGAATTTCTTCCATCTGGGAAATCAGTATGGTTGAGGACAGGGTTATCCATCGGTCGGTTCGGTTCAATTTTATGTATTATCAATTTGGTTTATCGATTATCGATTTTTAAATAAGTTAAACCTAATCAAACCAATAAGATATTTTTTATTAATTTTTGGTTTATCGATTTTAGTCCTTAATGGTTTGGTTTTCGATTTAACTGATAAGAAAATATGCATAAAATAGAAATAGTAGCAACTAACAAGAAAAGAAGTAAAATCTTAGTTGCAACAAAAATCCTACATGATATGTTTTATTTTACAAGAATCTTCAAGCTTGAGTAGGTTTTTGAGAAATTGAACAGGTTTATAGAAATAAAAGAGAAATATAGAGTAGGTTATCTATATATATGTAGGGATAAAGTGTAATTTGGAATATTTTTACTGGGTTATCGGTTTACCCAATAGCCCAATAAAAAAAACCAAACCAAACCAATAACCCAATATTTTTTTTTATAAAACCATTAAAAAACCATTAACCCAATAACCTAATAATAATAAACCAATAATATTTTTATTGGTTCAATTTATTGGTCTATTCGGTTTTTGCACACCCCTAGTTGAGGAGTGAGATCTTAAGTTTCTAGCAAAAGCCAGACGAAAATCTCTATTATGCATAGGAGAGATTCAAGTCTCTTATCAAAGTTTTCCCACATCATCAACAGATAAATGAGGTATTAACTCATACTTTTATTGAAAGTCTTGACCATAACACAAATATTTTGCTAGATTCAATGGTAGGTAGTCAGGCTTTAGAAAAAAACCTATGATGAGCTATATACTCTCCTCAACTGTATTGCACAAGTTAATCTAGAGTAGTAGGATGATGTTTCTAAAAGTATTGTGACGAAGCTTGGAGGTATGATCGAGGTAGATAATATCACAACATTGGCTGTAGAGTTGGGATTTTTCAAACCCAGATGATGACCAAGTTTATCAATTGAGTGTGGCTCATTCTCAGACCTAGGTTAATATAGTTCAACAGGTAAAAACATGGTGTGAAATTTGTTGTAGTAGTGATCACTCTGTAGACTTATATTGAGCAAATTTAGAATCAGTGAATTTTGTGGAAATGCATAAAATGAGAATCAGACTTATAGTAATGCCTACAATAGCAACTGTCAGAGTTAGTCCAACTACTCTTGGGGCACTAATCGGGTCTAACCTCAGCAGTTTTAGCAGCAACAAGGTATTCAAAACAAGAAGGCTAGCAACATAGAAGAGACTTTGAAAAAATATTCTGGCCAACCAAGAATAGATGGCTTCAAAGATCAAAATACAATAATTGGCTCAAAAGAATTTAGCGACATAGATAGGTTAGTTATCCCAAGTAAAAAACACAAGACCTCAAATGAGTTTGACTAGTGATACATATCACAATTCAAAGCAAATTAAGGCAATAACCTTGAGGAGCGATAGATATTAGATAAACATACTTCTAAAAAAGAATCATGAGGTGCAAGAAGAGTTGATCACACCTAAGAAGATAAAAAAGAAAGTTGAATCAAATAAAGATGAAAAAAAGGGGAAGTTTGTGTACCCTAATGAAAATTCAGTTGAGCAATCTCAAAATAGACCACCACCACAATTCCCTTAAAAACTTAATAAAGCAAAAGATGACGCTTGCTTTAAAAATTTCTTTGACATATTCGTAGACCTTCACATTAATGTTCCTTTGTTAGATGTTTTGTCGGGAATGACCTAATACGCTAAGTAACTGAAGTATATGGTGACGAAAAAAATGAGGCTTAGTGGTTTTAAGACTATAACACTTATGGAAAAGTGTAGTCCTATGGTTATGATCAAGATTCCCAAATAGTCAAGGACCTTTGGAGGTTTACCCTCCCCATACAAATTAGTGAAAGTGATTTTGTTTAATCTTTAAGTAATTTAGGGGCAATCATCTATTTGATGCCGTTTTATGTGTTTAAATATTAGTTTGGAAAAGCCAAGGCCCTGTATATTTGTGTTACAAATAGCAGACTAAATTAGAGTTGTCCCAAAAGGAATTATTAAGGATGTTCTCAATAAGGTTGGTAAGTTCATTATTCCTACTGATGTTATTGTTCTTGACTATGAGGCAGATTACAGGGCACCAATCATAATGGTACATTCATTCTTGGATACTGAAGGAGCTTTGATATATGTTAGATAAGACACACTCAAGATAATACTGAATGATGAAGAGTTGTTTTTTAGAGTGTACAAAGAACTCAACACACCCTCACACTATTAAAATTTATGCATGATCACAACTATAGAAGTATATAATTCTAGGGTAGAGGATTGTGAACTTGCCATTACCTTTTCAATACATCTCATAGAGTTTCTCAAATTTATGACTGAGCCTGAGCTTGAAAAGTTTACATGTGATCCTACACGAGGTGAGAAAAGTAGTAAAAGGGCAAATTCTGATGGTATTATTAGTAGAGTAAGTAAGAGAAGAAAGTTGTGGTCATAAAGGATGAAGAGATTGAGGAACTACAATGATGGTTATGATGTGAGTCGTACCAAGACATTAAATCAGGTGTTTCTTGGAAGGCAAATCATATTGCAATAGAGTTAGTCACTTTTATATAGTGTCCCCTTATTTTTGTTTTGTTTGTTTGATTTGTAGATGAGGGGAAGTTTGAGTACCTGAAATCTATGGTAAGAAGCATGATAAATCCATAAGTGCCTCATGATGGAAATATGAGACAGTGACATGCTACTAGCTAAGCCTAGTGGCCTAAGGAAGTATTACTAATCCTTGTGCTTAATTTTATTTATACTTTGGGGATAAAGTATTATTCGAAGAGGGGGGGGGGGGAGGGGGAAATCTTCTGATTTATTTTGGGTGAAGTGTGTTATAGGATTTCTATTTTGATTTATTTGAAAGTTCTGGACCAAATTTTAAAAATTATAAAAAGATTTTACCTTTGTTTATTTTTAGTTTGTTTTGTTTTGTTCATTTAGTAGGAGCACACTTTACCGATCCCTCAGTTTTTCTTTTTGATTCTTTTTCGAGGAAGAGCCCCTTGAACCTAGTATTATTTTTGATTTTTAGGAGTAATTTAAAAATTTGTGTTATTTAGAATAAATAGAGATGTACTATATAAGAGATACATTTTATTACTTATTTTATTACAAGTGGTGTTGAATTCTGTAGTATGATGTGAAAATTGAATGACTGATGTGAGACACCTAGGCTCTTTTATCTGAATCTTATATGATATTGGCTTAAATTTTAATTCTCAGAGTTACTGTTTGAGAGTGTATAGATATTCTTCTTGCGTTAAACATGTGCTATGTGTGTCGAGGTTATTGTTACATTCTATTTTCCATATTGATGTCTAGAACTTTCCCGGTGTATTTGCAAAGCAAAATAAAAAATGTTAAGTTTAGGAGATGGTACAGGAATTTCTTTGATATCCATATTTTATACCTTTTTATCTACCCTTTTGCACGACCTTAGTTAGCCCAGTTGATCCTTTAGCCTATTATTTGGTAGCCTCATATGCATCTTATTGCTTTTCTTTTAATTGATCATAATTTGATCCAAAATTCCTAAGTGCTTTAGTTGAAGAATTAAAGTTGGTAATGAGTGAGAAGTGAAGAAGATGGAAAAAGTGAAAGTTAAGCCCTAGAATAATAGATTTTGGGGTGTTTAAAAAGTTTATGTATTGTTGGTGGGGAGTAGTGTAATGAAAAGTAAAATTAATCAAAAGACATGAATCATGTGTTAATGGAGAATAGTCCCTACTAAAGATGTGTAAGCTAACTTAAAGAGATGGGCAAAACAAAAGAGAGATTGGAGGATAAAAGTAGTGGAAAATTGGTTGGTTGAAGATGAGTTTAATGTAAAATTTAGTATATTAAAGCATATAGGGAAGATAGTCACTATTACTGGCCAAAATAGTTCCTACTCGTCCCTTAGCTTACATTACAATCATTAAAGTCCTTCTTGATCTTGAGCATTGATAATTTGATATTAGTGGAGTACTACACTAAGGTCAATCTTATGGTTCATCTTATGTGACATGTGAATTCTTTGAAAGAGTGATGCGTAATTTGATTTTTACACCCATTGTTGTGATAAATTGCATATTTGTGAGTAAATATGGGTGACTCTCTTATGGTGCATCACTAACGATGGATAGGTGACTTATATGATCTCTTTGTTGAGTAATATTCATGATTTCTCTAACTTGGTAGAGTCAATTCTTGAGGCGATGAAGACTTGAAGTAGCAGTCATGTGTTTTAATTGTAACATGACATGCATGGCATAGAACTTGCTATTTATGCAATTGTTGAAGTTCTAGCTTGAGTGTATTAGTTCAAGTAGTGGTGTTAGAGTCTTCCTTGATTGTGATTAGTGTAATAATTTATTCAAGGATGAATAAGTCCTTAAGTGTGGGGTAGTGATCTTAGGCATATTTATACGCCTAGTGTCATTATCTATGCGTGTTTAGCTTAGTTTTGAGGAAACCTTGGTGTTCTTAGTAAAGTATAAAGTGTTCTTTATGTGTTAAGTTTAATTTTTAGAGTTCTTGAGGTGCATTTGAAACAAGTCAAACGTCAAATAATCAAATAGAGTGTAGACGACAAAACTAGTTAGGCTAGCCTAAGCTATGCTTGTTCTATTGTAATTTTGATGAGCTTTATTGTGTTGTGTGGTATAATATTTGTTATGAGATGTTTTAGGAGACAACTAGAGCAGTTATGGAATCTAATTTAAGCCCAAGCACAAGCACAAGGAGTGGAGAAACAAGGAACAAATAGATGAGAAGAAGAGAACAAAGAGTGGATGAAACCTCATCATATGGAGGCAGCCATGTGCTGCACCCCCTACGGTAAGGATAAAATTCCTTGTACAATGATATAGGCCTACGTTGTATGCTCTTGGATATGCTATGGTTCATACAATGCAACCCCTCCACCCCAAAACATCTAAAATTGTTTTTTCACTAGGTTTAAGTTGACGGCAAAGTGGTCATTGCTTATATTGTGTATAGGGAATCTTATGGGTGACCTAAAGGGATATATATAAAGAGTACTTAGTGAAATTTACTAGGCATATTTGGAACAAGACAATATAGGAGAGAGGAGAAAGTGTTGAAGGCTCTACACTAGGATTTTCTTCGTTCTTTAACTTTTCTTTCTTGTAGTTTTACTATATGAACTCATATATGGTGATTCTTTATATGACTATGAATGGTTAAACACCCTCTTTATAGGGATGAGGATACAACATGATTTCTTAAGTATGGTTTCTAGTTGGTTTATATGTTTATAATGTCAATTGATTGTACTTGTGTTCTTGCTTTACTATTATAAAGAGTCATGAACTTTAAGATTAATCTAAGTCTCAAAACAAAGAGACCATAGGAGTAGAGAGACGGAACAAAGAATGAGGGAGTGTGGATCATATATTTAATTGTTAGATACTAATTTTAAAGGATGATTTATGGTTAGGATAGAGATATACCTAAATGCCTCACTTGGTTAATTAAAAAGAAAGATAGCTTAATCCATCCGAATTAAAGACTCACATCCTTGCTCAACGGTGTATTAGTGAGATTAATTTAGGTAGATGCCTTAGAAGATGACCATTCCTAAGTTTTACTATACACCCGATAGATAAAAAATCATGATAAACACCAACATCAACTAGAAACCATGGTTATGCATGAATGTGTAGTAAGTCTCAACCCTAGAAGCTGTCCATGTACTACTTATAATCCAAATTTCATATTGTTTTCATTTTTGTTACTTAGTTTATAATTACAAAACTCAAAATATTCTTGGTAACAAATTTTACTTGTTTAACTTCGATAGTATACTTGATTTGGATCGTCTTCTAAACACCAAGTCCTTGTGGTATTGATATTAGGCATGCAAGAGCTACTTTATTACTTGCACGACCACGAACACATGCCTGTGCGGTTGAACACATCAAGGTTTTGAATCCAACCCGTAATCTAAGTTGGGAGGGTGTTCTATACCTTTCCAAGGTTAAGAACTATGATTTGCATGATTTTTACTCATGAGCTCATTCAAGCTAAGGGAGACATCTCAACTGGAAAGGACCTCTTTAACTTACAACGGCATGTAGTTTGGGACTTGGGGTATTTGAACATTTCCTTTAGGTGATAAGTACTACTCCTATAATAATGTACTTATACTCATAATCATACCAAAATTTGAGTAAAATACCTAAACTAGTTCAATTTACTATAACTGAAGATAACTGAAATAATGGAACTAGTTATATGTAATTTTCGATCATGTTAAACATGTTATACCAAATATTTATCATAAATTAGGCTTCAATTGGGTGTTTCATTCTAATTTTCAAGAATCTAGGATCGTGAGTTCATTACATTCAAACATATATAAAACTTTATTTAAAACCAGGGATAAAACAATATTCCTAATCATAAGATGTTCGAAAACATAAATACTAATAAAAATCATAAAATTAAGATATTTGGGAAATTGCCCTAATTCATGGATTTCATGGAAACTAAACTTGAAAACTATTTTAGGCATGAGGGTGGAAGGAGATCCTCATTGAATACCCACATACCTAAAATTTTGAGAAAATCCCATCCTTCTTTTATTGGATAGGAATATAATTGCTCTTCTGAAAGTTCTCTAAGAGTTTTGGGAGATAACGAGGGTAAGAATTATTTACGTCCCTTTAACCTCTCACCAAAAAGTTTTAAAAATGCAGTATAGGGAGTTAGAAGTGGAAAATACAAAAATACCCACATACTTGGAATTTAGAGAAAAACCCTAGCTTTCTTATATTGGATAGGAAAATAACCGCTCTTCTAAAAGTTCTACAAGTATTTTTGAAGATAATAAGGGTAAGAAGCATCAACGTCTCTTTAACCTCTCAATAGAAATGTCACGACCCAAAAACCAAGGGTCATGATGGTACTTGTCTTAGAAATCCTTGACAAGTAAGCCTATTAACCAAACTAATATATAGAAAGAGAAATGAATACCAAAACCCAAGGAAAAACTCCTAGAATGGAGTCGAACCACACATACATGATAATAGAGGAAATACAAAACCAACGATATGATACAATATCCCAAAACCTGGTGTCATAGTGTAAGAACTACTAAATATATCTAAAATATCAAAGATAGAATAATAGACCAAAAGGATCATAATCTGTATCAAAACATGAAACAAGACAAGCAATAGATAGAAAGAGGTATTAAATCAACTCTAGAAACATAGATCATCTGCTACCTCAAATATACTCCAAATAACGCTTAAATAAGCTGCCGTGTGGCGCATTCGTACCTAGGTCTGCACAAAGGGCGTATTAGGGGTGAGTACAGTCCACTTATACTCAGTACGTATCATATGCCAACTAAGCAAAGGAGAAAATAAAGCATATTAAATACACATTATGGGCACACACCCTGCAATTAGAAAATATCCCAAATGGTAGCCCACACTGTCTGCACTAAAGCTCTACAATATAAATAGATACCATATACAAATACGATAAAAAAGCATAAATAAACATGTATACGAAATACAAGGATAAGAAAAAAGTACAAATAGACAGATATCACATCAAGAACAATGATACAACATAGAATGAGCACAACATATGTGATGCAATAAACATGAAAATAATAATGATGATGATGTGATGATTGAGGTTCTCACACAACCTTCGTATAAAACTATCGATCTGTCTCCCGAGGTAGGACCCAGGGGGTTCATCAACCCATATACAGTCGAATATCTAATACCGATTTCCATGACTCCTCTTGGATATATTCCTTGGTAGAGTGTCTATAAAAGATGTCACAAACTAGTGTTTTAGTATTTCAACAGTGGTACCAATGTTTCACAAGTACATATAATATAAGGATACAATTCTCACAACCAACCAGAATAAGAATTTCCAAAGCCAACCAATATACCAACCATGTGACTCAAAATCAACTCATTATACCATAAAACCATATACCAATAAAGCCAAAAAACAACAATATGACATTGATACCACATAAATTTCAATTTAGGATTTACACCTTAAAAATACTACCAAATATATATACATAAGGTCAACAACATCATACATGACCCTACACGATCACACATAGCAGATAATGTCTTAATACCATCAAATAACAACAACATAGCCCCCAAACAGGCATAACACAATATTAATAACCATTTTTGTGATTAGTCCCCGCACCCATAACATGATTTTACATCAATATTAACTTCCCAACCCAGTCTAAAGAAAGTTAAGCGATAACCTACCTTGACTGTCGTAAATCGATATAAGCAAGCCTTTAACATTGAGCCTTTTTCATATCATGAATAGACCCAAAATTAAAAAAATGCACAAATACAAAATCTATGCATTATAGGAAGATAACGATACCCATATTTCCTATTTTTGAGTTGGGGTCAAAATGAACCGCCAAAATAAGTTTTTGAAAAAGAAGGGTAAAATCAGAATTTAGGTCCAAAAATATATTTCCCAAGATCAAAGGAACTTATATAAGAAAACCCAATTGAACTTGGGTCAAAATTAGGCTTTGAATCGAAGAATTACAATTTTTAGGCCTTCCAGGACAATATTCCTAAATTTCACTTTACAATCCAAGTTTTAAAAAGATTAAAATGATAAGAATCAAAGAAAAATAATTGACATAGGAGTTTGGAGCTTACCCAAACTTAAAAATTGAAGAAATTTCCCAAAAACATGAAACCCCAAGCTTAAAGTCTCAAAAATAATGTAAAATCCCAAAAATAAGGCTTAAACCCACCCAGGCATCGCTTAAGCAATCACCGAGTCGCTTAAGTGACTAGGTGTCACTGAGGTGATACCCTCCTTGTTGCATAAGCGACCAGGCTGTTGTTTAAGAGACAATCACTTAGGAAATACTTTGGCAGTCAATCTAAGTCACTTAAGTGGTGCACCAGCTGGAGACTTGGAGAATTTCAAGTCTCCGCAGACCCCTCGAGATTCACATGAAATCCTGAGAACGCAAATGAATTATGCTATTAGATTAAATTTGATACTTCAAACACAATGGCAATATCAAAATTTTGAAAAAAACTTTTTTTCACAAAGTTGACCTAGAAAACTCAATTTCATAACTTTGTAAATTGAGGATCGAAATGAGATATAAAAGCCATAAAACCACACCAACCATGTTATCAACCTAAAATCAACATTTTGAATTTGCTAGCGTAGTCCGTTTTACTATCTGATGCACAAATAAATAAATGTTGATCAAAGTCAACTAATAAGCCTTTATAATAACTAAAAATGAAAATCTTGCAGAAATTACACCCAAATTCATTGGAAATTGTGTCAATCATCCCCACATTCCAAAAATACCATAAATCAACATATGGGTAGGGGTAAAATAGTCAAATCTTATAGAAATAAATAATCCACATAAAACACCAAAAATTTAGTTATTATAATAAAGCCTTAAATCAGGTCACTACAGGAAAGCCTTAAATAACGTACTATAGGGAGTTAGGAATGTAGAAAAGACAAAAATACACTAATTCAAATATAACTAATTTTGTTATAATAGTCATCACGGGTCGCTAGGAAAAGTCATTATGTATGACAAAGACTCATCGTTAGACTCATTGTGATTGGGTAGAGTTGCTAAATCTAGGACGACTAGGATACAATGACTCGTCATCACTGATGATTGTTCATTGTGTTGACTCATTATGACTGGACCCAAAATGTCAACTCTTAGGTCTTCGTCACTATTAGTGACCCGATGAGTCATCCGAGGTGACAATGATTTGTCCTCTAAAGTCATCACCACTGGGCCAAATTTTTAACTTTTTAAGACTTGGGTTTGGGATGCTCAGGACAAGTCACACAACAACTCATTGTGACTGATAAAAACTCATCTCCTAGAGTCACTGCAACTAGAATGAAATTCAACCTTCAGAACTTTTAAGTGCTACTTAGGGTGAGTTACGCCTTGAGTTATTAGCACTGAGCATAACTCTTTGTGTGAGTCACCGTCTGAGGAAAATTTTGGTTTCCAATTGGTTGTCTATGCTAAGTCTAAAATACAATCTTAGTAACTTTTGGGTTGTTACTATATCTACCCCTTAGGAACATTCATCCTCTAATAAAGACTAAGTAAATTAAAAATATAGGGGAAGAGCTGCAATCCCAAAATAATGTTTTAAGAGCTGAATACTGACATAATAATTGAATTCTGACTGAAACATAAGCTGAACTAAATTCATGAAACATGCATGCATACTAAGACATAAGAGAAACTAAGGGACATGATACTAAAAGGAATACTAAGGAGGAAATTAATACCTCCAACTAGAACTAAACTAGAAGGGAATAGGTGAGGGTACTCCGTCATTATATCAACTTTTTCTTTGTAAGTAGCTCCCTCAACTAGATGATTCCACCAAAGAACCTTCATTGAAGTGACTTCTTTTTTCCTTAACTTATCAACCTAATAGTTAAGAATCTCAACCAAGACCATCTCATAAGAGAGACTATCTTTCACACACACACTCTTTAATAGAACAACTGAAGATGGATCACCAATGATTTTCTTTAATAGATACACATGAAAAATGAGATGCACAATGCTAAGATTACTGGAAAGTCTAACTCATGGACCACATTGCCGATGCACCTCAAAATCCTATAAGGACGAACATATCGGGAACTAAATTTTCCTTTTTTGCCAAACCTCATCACCCTTTTCATAGGTGAAATCTTTAAGTAAACCCAATCATTAACTACAAACTCAAGATTTCTTCTCCTTATATCTATATAGGATTTTTTATGAATTTGAGTAGTTTTTAGCCTTTCTCTAATCAGTCGATCTTTCTCCATAGCCTCATGAACTGAATTAGTCCCTATCAAAGTGGCTTCACCAACCTCAAATGAACTAATAGAAGATCGACGCCTCCTACTATAAAGCAGTTTAAATAGAGCCATTTGAATAATAGAGTGATAACTGTTGTTATAGGAAAATTTAATCAATGACAAGTAATCAAGCCAACTACTTTTAAAGTCAATTACATAGGCTCTCAACATATCCTCTAAGATCTACATGGTTCATTCTACCTAAATATCTATTTGTGAGTGAAAGGTTATGTTGAGGTGAAGATGGGTACTAAGACCTTTCTGAAAGATATCAAAATTGTGAAGTAAACTTAGTAACCCTATCTAAAATAATAGTCAAAGGGTCTCCATGAAATTTAATAAACTCTCTAAGATAGAGTCGAGCATAATCCTCAGTTATACTTATGGTATTAACTAGTTCCAAATATGCTGACTTGGATATATGGTCAACAATAACCTAAATAGAATCATGCTACTGGTGATTACCAAGTAAACCCTATAATAAAGACCATATTTACCTCTTCCCACTTCCAAGTAGAAATAAAAATATATTGAGTCATATCACTGATCTATGGCGCTCAACCTTAACCTGCTAGAAATTTAGACACTTAGCCATAAATTTTGTGAAATACTTTTTCATCCCATTCCACCAATAGACTTTCCATAGGTCACGTTACATCTTAGTGGAACCTAGATAAATAGAATACCAAAAAGTGTGATTTTCTGTCAGCATTCGCTATCTCAAGTCATCTATATATAGAACACACAATTATCCCTGACAAAGAAGAACACCATCCCCTTATTTGGGAGAAAATTAAATTTTCTAACTTACTTTAGAAAAATAGGATCACTATTTTGGTTTGGTTTCTCCTCTATCACTAAAGAGGATTCTGAACCATTCTAAACCATCAGACTACCTTTGACTAAATCAGCCAACTGAACTCTTAATCTAGCAAGCCTGTGCACATAAAAAACTAATTATTTATTATCATCCTCTATATAAGAAACATTAAAAATCGAAAGTCTTCTAAGAGTATCAACCATTATATTAGATTTACCCAAATAGTACAAAATATACATAACATAATCCTTTAATAACTCTAGCTATCTACTATGATAAAGATTTAGATATTTTTGACAGAATACATACTAGAGGATCTTGTGATCAGTGAACATATCCATATGAACTCCACATATATAATGCCTCTAAATTTGTAAGGTAAAAACAACTGCTGCCAACTCAAGATCATAAATCGGGCAATTTTTCTCATAAAGTTTGAGTTCTCTAGAGGTATAAACTACTACCTTACCATATTACATCAACACACAAGCAAGGAATTCCCTAGAATCATTAAAGTAAACAATAAACCCATTTGAACCCTCTGGGAAAGTCAAAACTGGAGCAGAAGTGAGTCGAGCCTTCAACTTTTTATAACTCTCCTGAAAAGCATCAAACTACTAAAATTTGACTTTTTTGAGCCAATATTGACATGGGAGAAGCAATAGATAAAAATCCATTAACAAACCATTTGTAGTAAGTAAATAAACCAAAAAACTCCTAATGTTTGATAGAAAGATGGGTCCTGGTCATTTCCTAACTACTTTGCTATTTTGAGGATCAACTTGAATTTCGTTGATCAAGATAATGTGACCAAGAAATGCTATTGATTTCCACCAGAATTCACACTTACTAAAATTAGTGAATAACTAGAGATCTTTGAGATTTTGCAAGACAATCCTGATTAGTCAGTATATTATCCTTATTTTGAGAATAAATGAAGATGTTATCCATGAACACAAAGATGAATATGTCTAATTACTGCTTGAACAGTCAATTAATCAAGTTTATAAATGTTGTAGACGCATTTGTTAGTCCAAAAGACCTAACAATAAATTCACAGTGACCATATCAAATTTTAAAGGTAATATTTGGAATGTCAGATTCTCTGACTTTGATCTAATGATAGCTAGATATGATTAGTTTATTTAGCTTAGTTTAGAGGACTTCTCTTGAGTTTAAGGAGTAATTCTTTGTTGAAATAAGAATCTAAGTGTTATGTTATGTAAATAAAATGTTCAAAGTGTGTTCCTAGTGATTTTGTATTCAAAACACCAAGTCAAGAATCAAGGGACAAAAGCTAGTACACCTAGCTTGAGCAATGGCCATTAATAGTTCGTTGTCTTGAATTTTAAGTATTGTGTGCTCGAATGTATGGTGTTTGATATTGTTAAACTGATCATGATGATAAAGGGATTCTAAAAAATCTATAAATCATATGTAAACAACACCACAAATCTTGTACTTAAAGGACAAAAGCAATGGACAAGGCTTGATCAAAGTTGGGCAATTTGATGTGCTTGGCGTGCCATACTGCCTAGGTACCATGATATGTCCATGGAAATTACTCGAAAACTTCTTTGATGTAAATATCCAATGATTCACTGCATTTTTGGCATGAAACACTGCTTACATAACATGATATTGGTGTGGCACGCCCTTAAGTTAAAATCGGCAGCTTGTGTCTTCCTATAAATAGGACACTTAAGTTGTTATGTTTCACACCTTGGACGACCTTGGGACTTTAAGAGAGGATGGAGAACACTTAAATTAGGTTTTTTTATTTTGTTACTTTGGTTTGTTTATGTATTTTAAGATTTATTCATTCATTGTGATTACAGTTACATCTATGAGCGGCTAAACACATTTTTCTGGGATTAAGGCCAAGAACATGAGTACTATTATTTTGAATTGATTGGTAATGGTATTTTATCATGATTGATTATTTATTTATCCTTATTTTAACTATTTTAAGCCTTTATGACCCTTATAATACATACATAATCACCTTGTGAACCTAAGAGAGGAGGAACAAGGGAGTAGAACGTAGGATGAATAGAATAGGATCATAATTTTTCAATTTCTTGAGGTTATGATTTGAACTTAGGATAAGAATATACTAAGTACACTATTTATTTCACTTAAGGTATGAAATATGAATGCATTTAATTTATTTCTCGCATCCTCGCTTAATGATGTAGTTGCAGGGCTAATTTAGATAATTAATTAGAGGTTCGAAAGTCCATAGTCATAGTATAGAACCCGTGAACCAAAAAACAAGATAAATAACCTAACCAATGATGTTCCACAACAAATTATGATTGTTCACAGACCCTTAATCCTGGGATTGTCCTCATTGATTTTTTCAAACTATTAATTTACTGCATTGTTAAGTTTACATTACATTATGACTTTAGAAACTCTTTTGGTTACGTAGCACTCGATTAATATTAGTAATGAACTAAACTTGGATATTTTTCAATAATAGTCTCTAAGGGATCGATATTCAGCTTTGTATAAGGCCACTGTATTACTTGGTGAGACCACATACACTTGCGTGTGTGCTTGGGCACAATAAGTTTTTGATGCCATTACCGGGGACTTGTAATTTGCCAACCGTCATAGTTTTAGTTTTACTTTTTGATTTTTTTGGTGTTTTTCACTTGGTCTTGGTTTTTGAATTTACAGGCAACATGTTAACAAGCTAGTAGGCTAGCCAGAGACCGGGAATTGGTTGAAACAGACCCCGAGCCTGAGCAATGCTTACATCTATAGAAAAGAGGATTATCTATATAGAATCCCATAGATTCACGAGGAACAAGACATTCCTGATCCTATGTCTAAAGATCCACTAGCCCACAGGATAGTTTTCATAGTGGAAATCCCACTTGCAACTAATGTGACCTCCTCCATTTGAAGACCTTCTCATAGAGGAAGATTTGAATTGAAATAGAACATGGTGCAACTTTTGCACAATAGTGGTCAATTCATCGATATTTTGCATGAAGATCTGCAGGTTCACTTGCAGAACTTCTTGGAAATCAGTGACATATTGATCCCTACTTGTGTGTCAATTGATTATGTGAGGCTGAAACTCTTCCCCTTTTCATTATTAGGGGAAGCAAAGAAGTGATTGAATGCTGAGCCAACAATTTCTATCACAACTTGGGATGACTTAGCCCGAAAGTTCCTTATCCACTTTTTTCCATCTGGCAAGACTACGAGACATCAAAGTGATATTTTGAGCTTCAAGTAGTGGCCAGATGAAAATTTATATCATGCTTGGGAGCGGATCAAACCTCTTCTTTAGGATTGTGCACATCACTAATAGTCTAATGAGGTACTAAATCAAACCTTTGTCAAGGAACTTGACCATAACACAAAATTTTTGCTAAATTCAGCTGCAGGTGGTCAAGCTTTGGAAAAGACATATGATGAGCAATACACCTTATTGAATCAGAATGCCCAAGGAAATTTGGATTGGCACGGTGATACCTCAAGGAGATCAGTGAAAAATATTGCAGGCATGATTGAAGTTATAGTGTTACAACCTTAAGTGCTAAATTTTTATCTATGCAAAATTAGATGATGACTCAATTCAGCAAGTTGGGTGTGTAGTAGCCTCAGGATCAGGTTAATGCAGTATAGCAGGCTCTAGTATGGTCTGAAATTTATGACACTAAGGGCTACATAATCCTGAATCTATAAACTTTGTGGGAAATGCACAAAAATCAAATTATGGTAATGAATATAATTAAAAGTGGCAGACTCAGCCAATGTATCTTCAGGGCAAAAGACTAGTAGCAACAGTTTCAGCAACAGTTTCATCATCAATAGTTTCAGCAGCAGCCAATGATAGGCCTTCGATGACAAATAAGGTGGTAGATGTAGAGTTGGTTCCTCAACCGATTGCAGACAAAGTTGATGAAAATTTGGAGAAGTTTGAGTAGCCAAAAAAAAAAAAACTGTTGAGAAGGAAAGACCATCACCACCATTCCCATAATGATTCCAGAAAGCAAAGAAGGATGCATGCTTCAAGAAGTTCTTTGATGAATTCAGAGAGCTTCACATTAACCTTCCTCTTTTAGCTGATTTGTAGGGAATTCCCAAGTATGCCAAGTACTTAAACGAGGTGGTGACCAATAAAGTAAAGTTCCAGGACTTTAAGATAGTGGCAGTAATGGAGGAGTGTAATTCCATGGTAGTAAAAAAGATGCCCAAAAAACTTAAGGACCCTGGGAGTTTCACCCTCCCCATACAAATTGGTAACAACAAAGTGGTCTATGCCTTAAGTGACTTAGGGGAAAGTATAAATTTGATGCCCCTATCTATGTTCAACACTCCTGGGTTGGGTGAGCCGATACCTTACTCTTTGTTGCACCAATTGGTAGATAGGACCATAGTTAAACCCAAAGAAATAATTGAAGACACCCTCATAAAAGGTTGGTAAGTTTTTAATTCCTACTGATTTTATTGTTTTGGATTATACCAATCATTCTGGAATGTCCATTCTTAACCACAGGTGGAGGATGGATAGATTGAGAGAAGACACTCTCACAATGGGATTAGATAATAAAGAAGTGGTTTTCAGAGTGTATAATCCACTTAATTCACCATACCACTACAAATATTTGTGTCTGATTACAGTGATGGAAGTGGATAAGTGTAGGGTGGTAGCAAGTGCACCATAAAAGGCCTCTTCGGACAATCTTATTGAGTTTCCTAGCCACCACCTAAGTTTGAAGTGATGATTGATGATTAATGAGATTGAAAAGTATAAAATTGATAAAGATGTTATCTTGAGAGTTTACACTCAAGAGGTCAAAAGAAAGTAAGAAGATGACCTCTAAGCAGGAGGAAGAGGATGAAGGAATTTGGTTGAGTTTTGATATTGGGTTGTGCTGCGACACTAATCAAGCACTGCTTGGGGGAAAACACAAGTTAAGTTAGGTTTTATTTTTAGTATTTTAGTTTTTAATTGATGTACTTTTTGTTTTTATTGAGTCATAGGTTGATGGGAAGTCTGAGTATCAGAGAATTGAGCTAAGGAGCATAACAGAGACTAAGTGTGGGGTCCTCAAACCCTCTTGATGTTCAAAGATGCTACTAGCTAGTCCTAGAGGCCTCAGAGAGTATTTTTGTCTCTACTTTTGAGTTTACTTTGGGACAAAGTATATTTTTAAGTGTGGGGTAGGGAAAGTTCCATTGTTTTAGGTGAAGTGATTGTGGTAGGATCTTAGTATTTAGTTGTGGTTAAATTTGAAAAAATTGAAAAAATTATAGAAAGAATTTTGCTTTTTAGTTGTTAGTCTATTTGGGTCAATCTAGTAGGTGCACACTTCACCTACCCCGTGGTTGTTATTTTTGGTTCTTTTCCACGAGGGCGCCCCTTGAACCCAATATCCTTTTTCTTTTAGGATTAAATTTTAGTTTTTGGTGATTAAGAGAAGTGTGATGTCCTTGTTGGTGCTATGTGTGATTACATGATGCAAGTAGTTTTTATGTGTACACGCATGTGGTTTGTTTGAATGACTACTTTTGAGACTCCTAGACTTTAGTTAATAACTCATGTGTGTTGTTGACTTAATGTTGAATTCATGTGGTTGCGTGGTTAAGAGTCTATGATGATCCTACTTGATTTGAGCATGTGCTATGTATGGTGTAATATTTTTATTTGTTCTTTATTGCATGTGATGTCTATAACTTGCTTGGTATGTGTGTAAAGAAAAATAAAGAGTGTGGGTTTAGGGGATGATATAGGCATTTCTTTGGTAGCCATATTCTTAACCTTCTTCGACCTACCCTTGTGCATAATCTTAGTTATCCCTGTTGAGCCTTTACCTTTTTTTTTTGCAACCTCAGATGTAGCCTATTCCTTTTCTTTGGTTTTACCTTAATTTGATCCAAGTTCTTAAATGCTTTAGTGGAAACTTAATGAAAATAAGAAGTCTAAAAATAAGAAGAGAGAAGGTGAAAGTGAGACCCTAAAAAATAGCTATTGGTGTTGAAAATTGATATATGTTATGGTTGGGAGTTGTGTATTTAAAAAAAATGAACATTGTTCAATATTAAATAATTGCAAATAGAGATTACTCTCTCCACCTTGTATGTGAATTAACTTAATGAGATGGGGAAAAACAAAAGAGATTTGTAGGGTATATGAGGTGAAAGTTTTGTTGTTAGAGGTTAATCTTAATGTATATGTGATATATTAAAGCGCTTAGGGAAGATAATCACTATTCTTGGCCAAAATAGTTCCTACCCATCCCTTAACCTACATTACAACCCTTACAGACCTATTTGATTACTACACTAAGGGAAATCCTATGGTTCATCATGTGTAACTTGTGAATTATTTGTGAGAGTGAGGGTAAATTGATTCTCATACTCGTTCTTGTAATAACTGCATATATGTGAGTGAATATGGGTAACCCTGTTGTGGTGAAGGCACATATTTTATAATAGTTAAGTGAATTGTATGATATCTGTGATTGTGTAATCTTCATGAGTTAGCCAACTTGCTGAGTCAATTCTTGAGGTTAGGATGTTTTAAAGTAGTAATCTTGAGTTCTCACTTGTATATGACATGCTTGTGTGTAAAAAGTTGTATTATGTGCAGTCATCATAGTACTAGATTGGATGTCTTGAATATTGTAGAAGTGTGGATTCTTACTTGATTATTATGCTTATAATGAAGAGTTGCTCATGCATGAACAAGGCTTTAAGTGTGGGGTGATGACCTGAGGTGGATTTATGCACCTCAATGTTGTTATCCGATCTTACTTAGCTTAGTTTAGAGGACTTCTCTTGAGATTAGGGAATAATTATTGGTTGAAATGAGAATATAAGTGTTATTTCATGTAAATATAATTTCAAAGTGTTTTTGTAGTGAGTTTGGAGTCAAAACACCAAGTTAAGAATCAAGCGACAAAAGCTAGTACACTTAGCTTGAGCTATGACCTTTACTAGCTCATTGTCTTGAATTGTATGTGTTGTGTGCTCTGATGTGTGGTGTTTAATGTTGTAGGAATCTTTTTGAGTTGATCATGATGAGAAAGGGATGATAAAAAAGTTGTAAATCACATGGAAACAACACCACAAAGATTGGACTTAAAGGACAAAAACAATGGACAAGGCTTGATCAAAGTTAGATGATATGGCTGTGGAACACCCTTGGCAACTTACTTGATGTCAATATCCAATTATCCACCACATTTTTCGCATTCCACTCTACCTACATGGCACAATATTGGCGTGGCACGCCCTTAAGTTGAAATCAGTAACTTGTGTCCTCCTATAAATAGGACACTTATTTGTTGTGTTTCACATCTTGGGACTTTAAGGGAGGCTGGATAAAACTTCAATTAGGGGTTCTATTCCATTAATTTTTTTATGGATTTTAACATGTATTCATTCATTGTTATTATAGTTACGTCTATGAGCGGCTAAACACCCTTTTTTGGGGTTAAGGCCAAGAACTTGAGTAATATCATTTTGAATTGATTTGGTTATGGTTGTTTATAATGATTGGTTTTTTATTTATCCTTATTATCACTATTTTAAGGATTCATGACCCTTATAATACATACATAATCATCTTGTGAACTCGGGAGGAGGAATAAGTGGGTAGAATGTGGGATTAATAGAATAGGATCATAATCTTTCAATTACTTGAGGTTATAATTTGCACATAGGATAGTAATATACTTAAGTACCCTATTTGGTTCACTTACGAGATGAACTATGAATGCACATAACTTAGTTCTCGCATCCGTGCTCAACAATGTAATTATGGGGCTAAGTTAGACAATTAAGTAGAAGTTCAGAAGGCCATAGTCATAGTCGCAAACCCATGATCCAATAACAAAGATAACTAACCTAACCAATGAAGTTCTACAACAAAGTATGATGGTTCGCAGATCCTTAACCCTGGGATTGTCCTCATTGATTGTTCAAACCATCAATTTACTACATTGTTAAGTTTACATTATGTTATGACTTTAGAAACTCTTTTGGTTACGTAGGATTTGGTTAATCTTATTAGTGAACTAAACTAGGCTGGTTGTCAATACAAGTCTTTAAGGGATTGATATTCTTCTTTTTATAAGGCAACTTTATTACTTGGTGAGACCACATACACTTGCATGTGTGCTTGGGTGCAACACCTTCGTCTATGAGTTCCTTTAACTATTTTTTGAAAGTTTCAACTAGAGTAATTTATATAAAGGAGGAATTAAGATAGGATGGGTATCTAGAAGAAGGTCTATTCCAATATCTATCTCCAGTTCAATAGGGACTCCAGACAGATCTTTAGGAAACACTTTCGGAAATTTTCATATATAATTGGAACTAACTGAAGAGTTATGGTTTCAAACTTGGAATCCTTGACCTAAACTAGATGGTAGATGCAACCTTTAGAAATTATTTTTTTGGCCTTAAAGTAAGAGATAAACAAACCTATAGGTTTTGATGTACTACCTTTGTATTCTAAAATTGTTTTATTCGTAAATTAAAACTTAATGATTCAATTTCTATAGTCGAGTGAGGCATAATGGGAAGCCAAGAATTATGTCAAAATTAGTCATTTCTAACCCTACTAGATTAAGTGTGGTAATATTCCAGGTAACTCTGATTGGGTAATTTCTGCTTACCCATTTAGCTATAATTGAGTTACTAAAAGAAATAGAAATTAAGAATGGTTTTGAAAGGGTTTCGAGGCTAACACCAGATCTACTATAATATAAAAAGTTATGAAGGAAAGTGTGGCTTCATGATCTAACAAGGCATATACATCAATATGAATATTCATAACGTCCCAGTGACTAGATAAGGGAAACCCTTCTAATTCTGTCAAGTCTGCAAAGCATAGAACCTATTCTAACACTGCGCACCACCTATACTAAACAAGACACCTTGCTAATATAGGTGACCTTCTAGATCTACTGAGGAGGTAACCTAAGTAAAACAGTTGATATCACATCTCTAGGCGGATGGACAATCTCAGAGTCTTTAATCTTACTTCCCATAACTAAATCATTCATCCCCACCTATCAAATATTTTCCAAGGTGTTTTTCCCACACTTCTTACAAGCTGGGAAAGAATGATATATGGAAGCACTATAATGAAAATTAGAGCCTGGTGCTCTACTTTTCGGATCCTTCCTGGGCTTGGGATATGGAACACTGGTAGATGATGGTGCTGGAGCTAAAGATCTCTACTGAAAATAAACATAATTGCTTGTTCTATCTCTCTTAGTCTCCCTTTGCTTCTCTTTTATCTTCTCTTTCTTAATTTGTTGATCATGAGTCATAAGTTGGGAGATGTACATATCTTTATAACCATAGTAGTCCTGCACTCCTTGACCACTTACTCAAAAATACTCGACACAAACTTACGCATTTGAGCCCTTGGCTCTGCAACAATCTCTGGAGCATACCTGGAGAGCTAAGTGAACTTTAAATAATGCTCTTTCACTAACATGTTACCCTGCTACAAATTAATGAACTCCTCAATATCGCTTCCTTCAAATTAGGGGTAAGAGAAGTCACAAACTTGTACTAATAAACTTGGACTCCATCCACACGCCTACCTTTTTTTCACTAATTTGTTGATCAATCCAGAGTTAATCCCCCATTCAAGCCTTAAAGTACAAACCTTAAATTTTAAATTAGCCACTTCCTCGAGCAGGCTTGATAAGTCAAAAAGCTAAGCCTCACAGAGTTAATCTCCCATTCAAGCCTCAAATATATCAATCCACCAGTGTGGTTCTCTAGTAAACTACACTATAGTGGTCTCGCCTTTGTTCTCTCCTAAGATGCCTCCTATGTAGCCTACACCTAAGTCCTGATCTGACCAAATATTTTATCTAACTAGGTGTCGGTGTATGTTTGGCGCTCGCTCAACCCTTGCTGCTGATCTACCAATTGTTGTATAAACTCATTATGGGCTCAACCTATAGGTCGTAGGTTAGAGTTCAGAGAGGCATTTTGGATATTTTAACTCCCATGACTCATGTTGAGTCATGGGTTGGACTCACGACTCAAAGATTGAGTCATGAGTTCACTTACTTAGACTTGTCTAAAATTTTGCAATTTACTCACACTCAAGTTTTTTCTCTATGATTTTTGTCCTACAAAACAAAAACAAAGTAAACACTAAAACATTATGTTGCTTCCCAAGCAATGCTTGATTTAATATTGCAGCAAGATATGGCTATGTTGGGTGCTTAGAATTCACCAAAAAGCCCATGGGTTGCCTTCCATGAAGCACATGATTTAACATCGCGAAATGACTTAGCTCCCTTGATGACTCAAACTATACCAAGGCTCAAATTCGCACAAACTTTTGCCTCTTTTGTGCTTCCCATATAATGCTTAACTCAATGCCCATTTAACTTGTATGGGGTATCCCCAACTCACTGTAACTCAATAAAACTATGTGGAGATACCCTTACCATGGTGAATGGTCCAGACTTCCTAGATTTCAACTTGCCAAAAAACAAGCAAAGTCTTGAATTATACAACAAGGCCACATCACCAGGATGGAATACCCTTTTCTTAATTCTCTTAGCATGGCAAAATTTCATCTTCTCCTTACACAAGGCTGAACTCACATAATCACAGAGTCAAAACTCATCTATCTCATTCATCTTGTCCAACCTCAAGTGTACAACATCACTCCACTCAAAATTCAGCTTCTTGAGCGTCTATAACACCTTATGCTTAAGTTCAACTAGCTAGTGGCATGCCTTACCGTACACAAGCAGATAAGGTGAGATAGCTATGAGGTTTTTTTAAGCTGTTAGGTAGGACCAAAGTGCATTATCTAACTTTATCGACTAGTCAGTCTGGTTGGCATTCACAGTCTTTCCCAATTGGAGACCTTAACTTGCCCACTTGTACGAGGATGGTAAGGTGTTGCCACTTTGTGTTTAACATCATATTTATTAATTAGGGCCTCGAATAGATGATTGAAAAATGGGACCCACCATCACTGATGATAGTTTATAGAGTACCAAATCGAGAGAAAATATTCTTCTTCAAAAACACAATGATACTCTATCCTTTATTATTGGGAAGTGCAATAGCTTTCACTCACTTAGACATATAATAGACGTCCACCAAGATGTACTTCATACCATGTGAACTCATGAATGTTCCCATAAATTTAATACCCCACACATCAAGCAGTTTAAGCTCAAGGATGGGTGTCAGAGGAAGCTCGGAGCTCATTCTTCTGTGAGATGTTGATCTGCCTTTGGCTTTGGTCACAAGCCTGAGCATAGTCATGTGCATCCTTATAGATAGTCGGCCAATAGAAACCAAATTGCAAAATTTTGTAGGTAGTGTAAGTACCTCCACGGTGACTCAACTAGATATGACTGATAGGGCTCTAGAGTACTCATCATCTCAACTTCACGAATACACCTCTAAATAACACTATCAGTACATACCTAGAATAAGTATGCATTATCCCAAAATAACTTCCATATCTCATGTATAAATTGTTTTTGCAGCTGAAACAACATGTCTTCTGGGATGAGGTCACCTACCAAATAAATTTCAAAGTAATAAAACCAAGGGATTAAGTCTTGTGATGATGCTAAGATGTGCTCATCTGGAAAAATATCATCAATCTCAAGCTCATCCCCTAGCTTAAGAATTGTCTCCTCTTTTTGATAAGATAGATAGTCTATAACCTAATTTTTGATGCCCTTTTAATGTTTAACCTCAAAGTCAAACTCTCATAGCAATAGTACCTATGAAATCAATCTAGGCTTAGAGCCCTTTTTTCCATAAGGTGCCTAAGAGTAGTATGATTGGTGTGCATAATGACTTTGGTACCAATCAAATAGGACCAACTTTTCAAACGTATACACCGCCGAAAATAATTTTTGTTCAGTAATTGCATAATTTTTTAGTGCAGGATTGAGTGCTTTGCTAGCATAATAAATAGGATGAAGTATCTTCTTATGTCTTTAGACTAGGACTGCTCCTAGGGCCACACCACTAGCGTCACACATCACCTCAAATGGAAGTGTCCAATCTGGAGACACAATAATAAGAGCTAAGATCAACCTCTATTTAAAACACTCAAAATCCTTGAAAAAATTATCATCAAAATCAAATTCACCTTCTTCTGTAATAATTTGCACAATTGATGTACAATTTTAGAGAAGTCCTTGATGAATTGCCTATAAAAACCAATGTGACCCAAGAAACTCCGAGTACCTCTCACAGAAATTAGTAGTAGAATTTTTTCAACCACCTCAATTTTAGCCTTGTCGACCTCAATCCCCTTCTTCAAAATTTTGTGTCGAAGAACTATCCCCTCTTTAACCATGAAGTGATACTTTTCCCAATTCAGAACCAGGATGCACTCTTCGCATCTTTGAAGTGAATTAGTCATGTGATCCAAACAATCATCAAATGAATCACTCACAACAGATGAATCATCCACGAAGACCTTGATTGTATCATCCACTATATCAGAAAAGATAGACATTATCCAATGCTAAAAAATGGTGGAAGCATTAAAAGATCTAAAGACATTCTCTTAAATGCAAACATACCATATGTATAAGTGAAAGTGGTTCTATCTTGGAACTTGGGAGAAATAGAAATTTTATTATATACCAAGTAACAATCAAGAAAACAAGAAAATCCTCTAACCTCAAGATGGTCGAACATCTAGTCCATGAATGACATAGGAAAATGATCCTTTTGAGTCTAAGTATTCATCTTCCAATAGTCCATGAATACTCGCCATCCCATGACTAGTCTCATAGGAACTAACAATTTCTTCTCATTGCAGAACACAATGATCCCACCCTTCTTCGGCACGCACTGAGGGCTTACTTATTTGCTGTCAGCAATAGGGTTCACCTCACTTGCATCTAATCACTTAATGATCTCTTTCTTCACCACCTCTTGCATAGGTAGATTTAGATGATGTGATATGCAATTCTAGACACACATTCCAATTCAAACTGAATCTTGTGAGTGAAAATTTTAAGTGGAATTTCATAAATATTAGTAATAGTCCAACTAATGGACTATTTAAATCTCCACAACACCAAAATTAAGACCTCAACCTACGAATCTAACAAATCTGCTGCAATAAAACTGGCAAGATATTGTTTGCCTATAAGAATGCATAATACAAATGAGAAGAGAGGTCCTTAAATTCCAAAACTAGTGGCTCCTCAATGGATGGAAGAACTAGAGGGGTCACTCTATTCTTTAAATCAAGGTCCAGCTTCTTTTGTTCAAAAGTATAAGAATCTCTGCCAACAATTTCTCTCACCATCTCATCATAGTCATTAATACCATCACCATCAAAATTCATGATCATTGATGCCAGTGCCTCTACACCAAGTCTCTCCTCAATGAGTACAACCAATATATCTTTATCTACGGAGTCTATCATAAAAACCACCCGCATATCATTCAACTCCATTATCGACTGACACACATTGAAAGTGACTTGTTCATCACTAAGTCTGAATTTTATTTATCTAATCTCTCTATTAACCAATGCCCTACCATGGATAGGAAAGGCTTTCCCAAGATAATAGAGACATCAAAATCAACCTCATAATCGAGGATCACAAAGTCAGCTAGGAATTTAAAGGAAGCCACCATCACAATACATCACACAATACCCCTACTGGTTTTTTCACAGTGTAATCAAATATCAATAGTCTCATAGAGATCGACTTAGGTGACCTTAACCCTAGATTCTTGTATACAACTAGCAGCATAAGATTAATACTAGCTCGCAGATCACAGAATGCTTGTGTAAACTTGAAGGACCCAATAGTACAAGGAATAGAAAAATCTCTAGGATCTTTTTTCTCAAATAAAGATCACGAGGAAATAACACTTCAGTGGTGTATATTATCAGTAGGATCAAAACTTACCATCCATTTCTTGGTCACCAAATCCTTCATAAACCTTGCATAACCAGGCATCTTCTCTAAAGCCTCTGAGGAATATTCAACAATAACTATTTCAATATTAACATATATTTTAAATATTTCCCTTCTTCAGTTTTCTTCTTTAACCTTTGAGAAAAAGGTGGATGAGGTCATGGAATGGGCTTTAATACCGGTGTGATCTCCTTACCTTTGCCTTTAAACTCTCAAGTCATTTTCCTATAATAATTGATTTTGGGATGCTTCTCCATCAGTCACCAACTTCTTAGTTTAATAGGTGTATTATCAACGTCTATAGTATCATTTCTCACCCTATCAATCACACATATAGGTGGATCAATAGTAGCCTTACTAGTTTGAGTTTTTATCGATAGGCAGTGACTGCCATTCTTTAAATTTTGAATGGTATTGCTAAGAAGAGTGCCTGATTCACGTTAATCCAATGTATTCAAAATCAACCCAAATTTCTACTCAAGCTGCTTAATCACAGTTGTATGGGACTGTACTTTCTGGCTCAACCCTGATATGCCTGCCTTAATCTTTTAAGGCAACACTCTTGTCTCTCTAAACCCTTCAAAAGCTTGGCAATCAATGCCTTTATTCTCAAACTTTTGGACTCTACATCATGGTTTTACGTGAACATAAATACCACTTTTTTATTTGTAATCTTCCTTTCTCCTTTAATCACCATCACACTTTCTACTCCTATCCCTATACCTATCTCCGTAGTAGTTTTGATCGTGATTCCCTTTTCCTAAGTTCCAAGTGTCTTGATTAGACCCTTGGCCTTTGGATCATAAGCCTACCACCTCTCTATCCTAGTACATCACTTTCTCCTTAATCTCAGACTCTTCTTGTCTAGAAGCCTTACCTCGTGAACTCACTGTATTTACCTTCTCTACTCCAATAGCTGCAAATTAGTTAGTAAGCAAACTAATCTCAATCTTCAATTATACTACCTCTTATTCCACTATCTCATTTAAGGCCCTCTGCTTATTAAAAGCACCAATCATATAAGTACCGGCTGATCTATCAGCCTTTTAAGTATGCCACCTTCGGTTGGTTTTAGTAATTCTATCTAAGATTTTTGAAGCCTATTGTCATCAAAGACTTATGAAATCTCTACCAATAATAGTATCTACTATAGCCTTGGTAGTTGCATTCAAGGCTCTGTAGAATATCTCAAGCAAGTTTCCCCATGATTTTGTGATTTAAAACATTCATCAACTTCTTCTTACAACTTACTGTCTTGTAGAGTGCATCTGAATGTAACTGTCTAAAATTATAGATCTTATCTTTCAACTATAGTATTCTAGAGGGTGAGAAAAATTAGTTCAAGAACTATGTACTTAACTCATTCCAAGTGGTAATAGACCCATGAAGCAACTTTTCTAACCATAATGCCACTTTCCTTGTAAGAGAGAATGGGAACAACCTAAGTTAAATAGTTTCCTGACTCACCCCTAGTAGATTGTACAAAGTGCAAGTCCCAAAAAAGTTCATAAGGTTTATCTTTTGATCATCAGTAGGCAAACCAACAAACACTCCAATCAAGTTCAACAACTGGATCATTGCACTTGTAATGTCAAATTTCATTCCTTAAGGCAATCCTGGAGGAATGATAGCCCCTGTCACAAATGGTTCAACATACCCTTAATCTACTATGATACTTTGAAATCTATCTCTGTTAAGGGTTTCTCAACAATATTTTTCCTCCTATCTATCCCCCTTGTCAGTACATCGAGCAAGTGTCATCCTAACATTTTTTGGCCATTAACCAAATAGTAGTTTGCTCATTAGTTTCTTGAACACCATACTGAGGTGGCTGACTCAACGCTATTGGGTCATCATGAACCCCTTTGTGTCAGGATCCTTAATCATACTCTTCTACTCTTCCATTATATGATTCTGTTGTAAGGTTCCTTTAAGCTCAAGATCAAATTTGATCAAGGGATTATGTTGACTCCAAGTATTGGGCATGCACCAATGTGTGCCCTAGAAAAACTAGAAATCAAGAAACAAAACCAAAAACTTCAACCAACTTAATCAATTAACCCGTAATAGTATTCCCCGCCAAAATTTGGTGTCACCCAAATTACACCTCTAAGAAAGTATAAAGAAGTTTCTTGTCAAATATAGAACCCAACTAGGTTAGGGTTGATCCCATGAAGAGTTGGACAAAAACCGATCACGATCTTGCTAATGTAATTAGAAATTACAGAAAGTAAAGGAAAAGGAGTTGTAAAAGTAAAAGTAACAGTAACAATAGTGGGAAATTAGGGTTGTTATCAATATGAGACAACCACTAGGATTGTATTTACCCCAACTTCATAACTCCATAAACTATTTGTGCTTGTCAAACTATCTCGGTTCCTTGTATGCAAAATCTAACAAGTTATGTAACACCTAACTATCTCTTGACCTTGGTTTGGATGACTTTCAATCATCTTCTCTTGGTCTAAGAGTGTCACATTACTAACTCTTGTTTCATGATCTCAGATTAACTATCTCCTCTCGGTCTAAAGTTAATTAGATGAAGGTTGATAGTTTTAAATTACTATTGTGATCTCCTTTTCCTAATTTATACCTCTCTCTCAAGTAAGTATAAAATATGGAAAAGTTTCTAACATTTTCAACCGTTAAGAAAGCAATTGAACCAAAAGAATCCCTATTTATACAAGGACACAAATCTAGAATGAATTCACATGTAACCTACTTTGTTAATCCATCAGGGTTCCCACAACCCTAGTTATTGGGTTTAGCTAATCATGGATGTAATAATGCACCTAGATTCAATAGATGAAAGTATAATGAAGAACTTATGAAGAATAAGAATAAAAACCTGAAATCTCAAATTAATATTAAAGCCTAAAAACCAAGAATAATAATTCTAAGATCAATAATGTATCTTAGAACTCATAATAATGTCAAAAGTGTATAAAGTGCATAAACTGATAATAAAACATCCAAACGGTATTTATAGTTACAAAAGAAAACCTATCCTAAAAAATACAAGAAACTAGAGTTTGAATAAACTCATGATTCATGGGTGGAGTCATAGGTACAACCCATGAATCGTGACTTGGATTGTGGAAATTAGAGTAAAATCTTCAACTTTGTAGAATCTTCAACCTATGAGGCAACCTATGGGTCATAGATGGTACCTATTACTCATAGGTAGGCTCGTGGAAGTTAGGAATAATGTTCTATCTTCATAACTCAACCCACAATACAACTCACAGCTCGTAGGTACTACCCATGAGTTGTAGGTTGACTCATGGCTATACTTCTCAGCAACTCTTTATCTTCTTTTCTTATTTTTTATCTGAACTCTATTTTTCTGTATCAATACAAAGACATATCACATCTTCAAGAATACCTAAGTACTTGCACAATTTCCCAATTTTAAGAATTGAAAGTGACATAAAACCACGACACATCAATACCTTGGGTCTGATACGGTGCTTAGAGTCACAAGTGAACCCAAGCTAACCCATGGCATGGCGTAACACTAAGAACATTGAATATAATTGAAATTGAGAAGAATATAAAACTAAATTCTTTTTAATAAAGGTCTGGACCAATAATAATAATGAAATAGAAAACTCAAGTGTCTGACATAAATCATAAATCTGAAAAATTTATCTGCCAGTCTGAAAGCTTCTACTAAATTATAAGTTTCTGGGATAAGTCCCCAGTTAAATCTAAATTTTCTTAAAAGCAGGAAGGAATGCTAAAATAAATAAAAACTCTTGTCCTCAGATGATGATGACTCACTAATGTCAGCTGTTGGAATTACATTAGAACATATAAACTATGGAGCTAATGCTGAGCGTCTAAACCTATATCATGATATGACATAATGCATGAAAAGGTATTCTATTAGTATCTTGAATAAACTAATCATGTGATTAATGCAAATATAAATATGCTAATAATTACTAAAATTCTATGTTTAGATATAAAACTGAACTGAAGTATAATGACCCTATCTGGGATGCTTAAATATTCATACAAATACTGATATAAAATAATCCAAAAGTTATGAGCTTAAGCAAATGCAACTGACCTAAGGGTTATGTATTATGTTAATTCTGAAATTATGGGAGGTTCTCGTAATCGACATAAACCATGTGAACAACATGGAATCCAACCTGTAGCCCAAGTTGGGAGGGTGTTCTATACCTTTCCAAGGGTAATAACCATGACTAGTGTGAATTCCCTTATGAGCCCATTTGAGCTAAGGGATACTCTCAACTGGCAAGGACCTCTTTAACCTACAACTACATGTAGTTTAGGACTAAGGTTATCTGAACCCATTTCCTTTTGGTGCGTACTACTCCCATAATTATGTACTTATGCTCATAATCATACTAAAATTTGAGTAAAATACATAAACTAGTTCAATTTACTGTAAGTGAAAATCACTGAATTCTTGGATATGTAATTTACTATCTCTGGAAATCATGATGAACATGATATACTAAATATTTAACTTAAATTAGGCTTCTATGTGGTATTTTATGGAAATTTTGAAGAATTTAGGATCGTTTATTCATTACACACCAACATATACAAATCCCTATTTAAGATAATGCACAAAATAATATCCATAGTCCTAAGATTTTCGAAAACATAAATACTACAAGACATCCTAAAATCAAGATGTTTAGAAACTTTCCCTTATTCATAAATTTGATATAGACTAAACTTAAAAACTATTTTAGGCAAGAGAGTGGAAGGAGACCATTAGTTAATATCCACATACCTAGAATTTGGATGATTATTGCTAAGAACTTAGACCTTAAAGCTTTTAGAGAAGAGCTTTCTTCTATTTGATAGACAATGGCTCTTTTAAAGGTTCTCTAAGTGTTTTAGGGAGAATAAGGGTGAGAAACATCTACATCCATTCAACCCCTCACCAAAAAGCATTATATAACGTAGTACATGGATTTAGGAAAGTGGAAAAGCTAGAAATACCCTAGTAAAAATGTAACTAATTTTGTTGTACAAGTCGTCATGGGCTATCAAGTTGAATCATCGTGTATGACGATGACTCATTGTTAGACTCATTGTGATTGGGTAGAGTTGTTGAGTTTGGGGATGATTGGGACATAACGACTCATCATCGCTAATGATAAGTCATTTTGGTGACTCATATGACTGGACCTAAAATGTTAAATCATTGGGTCTTTGTTAGGACAAGTGACCTAATGAGTCATCGACGGTGCCCATGACTCATTATTTATATGTCACGCCTCAAATCCTATTGTTCGCGAACTCTGACTCTCATTTCTTTGACCAAACTGGTTACCTTTAGACCCTTGAAATTGTGATAGAGCACTAGCTGCAGAATAAGAAGATAATGTCCTAGGTGGTCTATTAGAAAACCGAGGCCTAAACTCTCCTTGGGATGCTATAAACTGCCTCATAGATCTAGACCTCTTGGAATACCCCCTTTCTAACTTTTGTGTTCTTCTTCTTTGCCTCTGATCCTCTATTTTTTGTGCGAATGCTTGTATCCTTGCTATGTCCATGTCCTTGTTCAAAGAAGCAATGGTACAATCTCTAACTAGATATAGATCCAATCTATCCACATATCGATGAAATCTATCATCCATTGTAGCTACAACATTAGGAGCATACCTAGCCAAAGAGTTAAACCGAAGGCTGTACTCCCTCACACTCATATTCACTTGGTAAAAATTCAAGAACTGATCTGCACAGGCTTCTCGAATCTCATATGGAAGGTAATGATCAAGAAATGCCTCTTTGAACTCTTTCTAAGTACCTGGAGGTGCATCAATACCCCTAGATTGTTTCCAGTCTTCAAACCACAATATAGCCTCCCCCTTGAATCTATATGCTGCTAGCTCAACTGTCTCTTTACCCGACACATGCATAACATCTAGAGCCTTTTGGATTTGATCAATAAAGTCTTGTGGGTCTTCATTAAGATCTGATCCGGTGAACGTGGGAGGATCCAATTTGAGAAAATCCTGCGTTCGTAGGCTAGCTTCCCTATCTGCACCACTAGAACCTGTAGTTAGAATGGCTTGTCCTTGAGATTATCCAGAAACTATACGAGCCAACAATTGTACTGCACTCCTTAGATCTTGATTTGCAGCATTGGTAGGTAGTTCTGAGGATGTGGTTCTTCTCCTTCTTAGCTCTTCTAGAGATGGAGGGGTAGGAGAAGTTTGGGACACAAACTCAGCTTGAGCCTTACTTTGATTAGCTCGTCTAGGTGGTGATTTGCTGGTCCCCTCCCTGGCATCCTCGTCTATCCGCCTACCTGTATTCTTACTCCTTCTTGTAACCGACATCTTTACTATAATAAGAGGAAAAAAAATAAGTTCAATGGTTAAATATGACTTAACCTATAACATAGGCTCTATTGCACGATCTAAGATATGAAGAAAAAGAGAAAACCCCTAAATGTCACATAGCCTCCTATTTATAGATGTGGTGCACAGCACGCCCATAAACAGGACTATATATAGACACGACTTTGTAGACACCCTAGGACGACCGCTCTGATACCACTTTTGTCACGCCTCAAATCCTGTTGGGGCGGACATGCACCCATAGCCGTAAAGGCTCGAGAGAACCAATTCATAACCTTGTACTTCCCATGCATGTAACTGTAACAACCAAATGTTCTGAAAACATGATATTATGTATCGATAAAAATAACTGCACATGCACGCCTAAACTGATATGTACAACACTTGGCCGATGGGGCCACCATGTCTAAAATCAGGACACACCATGACTTTACATTAGTCTACAAAGCCTCTAAAAGATACATAGACTTAGTTAGGGTCAGGAAAAACCCCCGCCCTACTCTTGACTTACTATAAAATACAAAAATATATGGAACAGACTCGGAAAGCCCTGAATCAACCTGGAGCTCACCAATAGTCCCTGAAAAGCCTGCGCTCCTACTAGTGAGTTGTATGAGCTGAAGTGCCTCTGCCTGCAGCATGAAATACAGGTCCCCCGTGAGGGATGTCAGTACGAAAATATGTACTGAATATGTAAGGCAGAAGGTAACAACACACTTGATACAAAAGCTCAATGAAAATCTGATACAAGTGTATAAGTAGTACTAGTAGACCACCTTTATAAATACTTGTGGGACAATGTACCTTACATTCTTTCTTCGTTTACCTTCTTACTTCATAATCATTGTAATCCATATAATGCAAATGACCAGCTGATCCGTGGTAAATAGATAAATTGGGATCGGCCCATGCTAGGCTTATGCCCCTGAGCTGCCATCCACAAATAAAGGTATCGAGATCGGCCCATGCTAGGCAAATTCCCCTGAGCTGCCACTCGTCATTTTACAGATTTGCATTACTTAGTTTATTTAGCCTTTGAGATTGTTACTTTGGTGGTCATCACATTATGGTACCTTAAACTAGTAATACACTAATAAGAGACATGTAAATAGACACTTAATGCAACAACAATGAGGTAGGGAGCTGTTGGCACACAAATAAAGTATTTAGGAGCTAAAATAACACCTGGGTCTTATTTGAACAAACGGAGAACTCCTGAAATTTTCCAGTGAAGATAGACGCGCAAATTTAATAATAAGCACGTATTGAGGTGTTCTAATGCATTAGAGAATGGGAACTAGGTCATTGGATACATGGAGTGTAATGTGCTGCCATTATCTATCACTTTGTTATAGGATAACCTCGGAAACTTGCTTGATGGAACAATTGTACGATTTCATGCCAAAGAGTGTAAAATAGAGTATGCCTTACATACCTGGTTATTTGACTCTGAAACTAACCCGACTTGACTTCCCACCTTTTATATTACTTATCTACAATAGAATATATGGTAAACTAGTATTAGTAACCAATCAACACATTTGAGATACTTAATTTCACCCAAAATAGTAATCGGGCAGCAACTATTACTCTATCAAACAAGGGTGTTATTTTAACCCTTTTTTTCCTCCAATTACACCCACATACCATATAGGCTCTTATAAGGTTCACCAAAACCACCTCGACTTCATTACACATTCCAAACAATACGCAAAATAGATTGGGCAGCATGCATTAGTTCGGTGGTGCATCACCACATCTTTCTTCTATAATTCATTACAAACTCATCACACCTTTATCCAACTTCAACCTGGCAGCCCATAACATATACATACAAAACAGTCCACAAAACAGTCCCAAACCCCTTTTATTATAGCAATCAATTATTGAACTCATCATCTCTTGAGTTCTCAATAACAAGACATCCATAATCCTCTCTCAAATTCATATATAAGAAAAACAAAATGGGGAAGTCACCTTACCTCAATTCAGCAACTTATTGTTTTAATTTAACTCTTCAAGAGCTTGAACTTTCCTTCACATTTAAACCAAAGAAGAAGAAAAAAAGTTCCGCAATAACAAGGAAACGTGAACAAACAGCTTGTTCTATAATCAGCCATATACTTATAGTCAAACACTTATAACTTGTTTCCCTAATCTCCCATGAGATAATTAAACAAAACCTTAAGTGTTTTTAACTTACCTTGGGCTGCAAAGTGGAGGGTTTCTTCAAGAACCCTAGAAGGAAAAATAGGGCTGCTGCTCTTGTTGTTTTTGAGAGAGTAGAGAGATTTGCTGAAATATACTCCTTTTTTGTGACTTAAAAGTGAAGTAAAATGACCAGCAACTTGGCCTTTTAAAGGCCCTATCTTTTCCACCTCCTTAGCTGTATTTTGGACCATAAAATTGGTCAAATTGGTCCAAGTAGGTGATGCACCTACTTAAGGGTCCAAGCTGCTGAAACTTCAAAGTAGGTGATGCACCTACTTGCTTAATTTCTTGTTGGGCTCAATTATATTTGGGCTTTGGCAGATTGGTGTGTTGGGCCACTTATCCATTTTCTTTCTCTTTTGTTCAATTTGGCCCAAATGAGTATATTAGCATAGACCCAAATCTGATCCATAGCCATGGGTCCATTAATTTGGTTCAAACAACTTAAGTAGGTGACTCACCTACTAGCTTAAATAAGTCAAGCAAGCACCTCAATATTTTGCTCCATTTTCAGCTCCTAATCCCTTTAATCTAACCTTCAACTTATACACACTTGGTCACTTTAAACTTTAGATTCAAATACTAGCTTACGATTCCAAGTTTAAATAGTTATCTTAACGTTAACTTAGTCGCATCACATTAAACTATACGGGCAGCCTCTATAATTCCATCTACACCATTAATAATTGCATAACAAATCTCATCCGTTACCTATACCATATGACCATACTAGGTTCCATATAATTAGAATAAGTACAAGCAAGATGAGGGATGTTTCACTAGAGTCATCACTTCTTGGCTGAATTTTAAACTTTTAGGACTTGGGTCTAGGCTGCTCCGAATGAGTCACATGATGAATCATTGTGACTAACAATGTTTCATCCCCTAGAGTTTTTTCCACTGGAATGAAATTCAATTTTCAAAACATTTTGATTGCTACTCAAGATGAGTCACCCAATGGGTCATTAAATCTTACAACGACTCATTGTATGAGTCATTTTGTGATGAAAATTAAAGTTTCCAACTGGTTTTATATACTAAGTCTGAAATAAAGTCTTAGGAACTTTTAGGGTGGTGTAGATGGAGTTGGTCAAACCAAAAAGTAGGGTTATTGCCTCCTTGAAAATCACAATCACATCCTCGGTTCATTCTCTATTGCTTGCCATATCGTATTTCCTAAAAAACCAAACACAACCAAGCTAGCAGAGAAGAAATAAGATTAAACCCACATAATTGATCAGGACCTGTGGTGGGCGCTATACAGTGTACCATGGACATGGTATAGGTAAATTTGAATGTGAGTCAAGATCACACATTATGATTAACCTTACTCCAAGATTAATTTATTAGTAGTTCGATTACTAGGTGATCATTAGAACAAATAAAATATGACGTAGGAAAAATAAACAATGTAAAATAGACAAATCAAAGTAATCTCGAAGAGAATATGAGCATTCTCGAGATTAGCTCCCAAATACCTGAGTAGTTAATAAAACAATACCAATAACAAAGCAAGACAAACTATAAGGAACAGACACAACCCAATTTACGAGTCATGATGGCACCTACTTTGTCCCACCAGTAGGTAATCCAAACCATATCCTGAAGCTATAATAATTGATACGGGTGTACAAAGCTGTCCAATACGTTCTCGACCATTCACACGAAGCCAAGCTCGGGAGTTACAAAAACTACAAGCCATATTCATGCAAATGGCTGCGTGTGAGTTGGTACTTGATCCGCCAAAGAGCTTCAACGTTTTTAAGTGTGAAAATGAACCTTGAAGTGTAATAAACTACACTCTAAGGGCACCCCATGATTGAAGGGTAGGAAGGTCATTTTTCCTTCATTTTGTGTGTAATATAAATAGATGCTATTAGGGTTATTTTCAGCACTTAGTTCATTCTTCATATTTCACAACAACAAGTCTTGTAACATTGAATATTTCTCTCTCTCTTGTTCTTGAGAGTAGAACCTGAAATCTGTCCAACAAGTGTAGTTACACTTGTGTTGATTCTTGGCTAGAAACTTGAGATCTTGAGGTTCATGAGTTCCTCTTGGTCTAAGTAAGAACTTGGTACTGAAATCTTTTGGTCTTAGGGTCCTATCTTCAAGTTAGGGTTCATAGATTCTAAGATATCTTTGTGTCAAGTTACTATCTTTCATTTTGTACTCTTGAAACTTTGTAGTAACTTAGTGAAGCCGTGTGGGGCTGATTTTCGATTCACTATAGTTACTACCATTTGTTGTTCTTGTTGTTAACATTGTACTCTTGTAATCTATCATCTTGTGTTGTTGAACCATTGTTTAATGTTATTGTTATCTTCTTGTTCTCCTTGTGTAGCTACTGTTTTGGTGTTGGTATTTCTTCAAAATTTCGTGATTGTTGTTGTCTTCACATATTGGAGTTGTTATCTTCAAGCTCTCGGAATTGTAGTGTGTTTGGACTGATTTTGTGGCAGATTTGATACGCTCCAAGTTAGTAGTGTATCATTTGGTATAAAAGTCATCTTTGATTTTGTTCGAACAAGATCAATCTTGGGCTTGAGACTTGAAAACTACAAAAAAAAAAAAACTGAAATCTGAAAATTTCAGAAATAGTCAAATCTGCTACCTTTGTTTTCTTGGCCAAAAATTGTGATATGTTGTTGTATGGGACGAGATTTTCTTGTTTTTTTGTCTAGATCTTGTAGTATTTTTCTTGTATAGAGTGTTCCTAGTGTTGGTTTCTTTCTCACCAACACTAAAGGTGTCAAGATCTAAAGATTGAGCTTATAATATTGACCATAGTTGTGGTGCCTTGTGGCTGGCTGTTTGTTGTTACTTGTTGTTGATAATTGGTGGTGTTGTGTTGTGTTTTGAAGAAGTTGTTGTTGAGTTCTTGAAGGTTGTTGTGGTGTTCATCAAGTTCTTCATCTTTTCTTACAACTTTAGACAACCAAAAAGTGTGATATAAATTCAAGAGTTGAAGCTGAAAATTGTAAAGCATGTTGTGAGAAGCCTTGAACCCATCATTTCTTAGACTAGGCTTCTACTTTTCAGAAACTTTTTCTTATTTCAAGAACCTAGTGTTACCTTTTTCTTATTTCAAGAACCTAGTGTTGTGGGATAAGGTACTTTTCTTATTTCAAGATTTATGTTTTCCCTCAAAGACCAATTGTCATCCTTTCCAAATTGTGTAAAGATTTAAATTTCAGAATTGGTGCTTAAATTGTGTGGGACCAAGACCAATTGCATGCTGCCACATCACCCATTTACTACTGTTCACATCACCCATTGGCTACTGTTCACGTCATTAATAAGCTCAACTTTAGGTTTTCTAGTTTCTAATTGTTGATTCTTAGTTTCATTACTTGGTTCTAGAACTAATTAACATGCTAGTACACTCCTACTAGGTTGTCAATTAGTCCTTTTGAATTCTCTTGTTCGTGTCCACGTTTAGTTGGGTGCTTTTATTCGTTTGAATATGTTGTAACTTCTTAACTCCAGTCCGTCGAGAATTCTTTGAGTTTCAAACAAGAATCCACTCCGGACAAGAGCTTTACTCATATCTTAAGGATTCACGGTTACTAGCCAATCTACAACATTTGTGGAGCTCAAGTGTGAGTGAACCGAGAGAGTGTGAGTGAGGAGAGGTTTAACGCTAACTTGTTTGCTGATTGTGTAGGTAACACCTTGACATGGAAGGAAGCATATCGCAAAGTGGGGGTACTACTGAACAAGACACTATGAAGGCCACACTTGAGGCCATTACCAGAAGTTTAGAGAGGTTGAACACGGAAGTTGGGGCAATGAGGGGAGATTTGACTACGATAAGTGGGAGATTGGAGAAAGTGGAGAGTCAAAGGAACTCTCGTCCATCCACTCCTCATCATATTCCTTCAAGTGAGCATGAAAGAACTTCATCCACAACTATCTCACCAGAAACATTGCACCAAATAATGAATCCACCTCTAGCCCCACTAAATGCCACAAATCATACCACTACTTTCCCTCCAAACCAAGAAGCGAATAGACCACGCCATTCCCAAACTCCTCCAATTCCACAAGAAGGATGTAGACATCCATTACCTCCACAAAATCTGAATGTACCTTACAAAACTCCACCAAATCAAAGACCACCACCTCCACAACTCCCAATGCCTCCAAATCAGATTTCAAATTACCAAAACCGACCAGCTCACTTTGAGGAACATGGTAGAGAGGAGTATGATGGATATGGAGCCTTTGATGATGCTTACATGAGAGAGGAGGAGCTAAGAAGGAGCCGTGTTGATCCAAGGAGGTACCGAGGGTATGGAGAAAGGGGAAATCGACACCAAGAAAGAGACGTAGGCATAAATACCATCAAATTGAGCTTACCTATCTTTAAGGGTGAAAGTGACCCCGAGGCCTACTTAGCATGGGAATCAGCTTGTAATAAAGTTTTTCAAGTTAATGATATCTCGGAAGAAAAGAAAAGTTGTTATGCCATAGCTCATTTTGAGGGTTATGCCAACACTTGGTGGGAGTACGTCAAGCGTTTTGGTGATGAATTAGTTGATGGGCAGCCACCACCTTGGTTTCGGTTAAGGTACTTGATGAGGCAACGGTACCTTCCCGAGAGTTATCGCCATGAATTACTTTCTAGATTATACAACTTACGTCAAGGCAATAAAAGTGTGATGGAATATTATGATGAGTTTCAACAACTCATGTTGAAGCTTGATCATCGTGGTGAACAAATCAGTCATGACATTATCCGGTTCAAGTGTGGGTTGAACAAAGAGATCTCCACTCATTTGATGCTTCACAAATTTGATACCGTTGAAGGTATTTTCCAAGCGGCTCTTGAGATTGAAAGGGAGCTTAAAGAGAGGTCATCGTTCAAGGCAAGGGGACAATCCATCTCGGGTTGGCCTAGAAGCAAGGACGTGGTTCAATCCTCTTCTGGTTGGCCCAAAAACAAGGTCCAACCCGCGACTACAAGGCTGCCCGAGCCCAAAACAGTCCACAAAATTCCTCTAAAACAAGAAGTTCACAAGTATCCAAACCCAAAAGGATTCCAATGTTTCAAGTGCCAAGGTTGGGGACATAAATCCAATGAATGTCCAAATCGACGCAACGTGATACTACGGGAAGGGAAATTGTATTACCTTGGTGAGGAGGTGGGTCTTGAAAAAGAGGAGGATGAGGCCGAGCCTCAAGATGGAGAGGAAACTGGAAATAGGCCACTTGATGATGATGATGATGATGATGGTGAAGTTATTTACCCACAAGAAGGGGAGTGTGTTATTCCAAACTTTGTAGTTAGACGCGCTATGATTAGTAAGGCAATAGACGACCCTAGCCAAAGGGAAAATCTATTCCATACTAAATGCCTTGTAAAGGGGAATGTGTGCACTTTGGTGATTGATAGTGGTAGTTGTGCGAATGTCGTTAGTGTCTCTATGGTGAACTTTCTGAAATTACCAACTACACTTCATACTAACCCTTACAAGTTGCAATGGTTGAACGAATGCGGTGAATTGAAGGTCATGAGGCAATGTGTGATACGGTTTAAGGTAGGGAACTACCAAGACGAAGTGCTTTGTGATGTGATACCAATGCAAGCATGTCATTTGTTGTTAGGTAGACCTTGGCAATATGATAGGTCTACCAAACATGATGGGAGGACCAACCGATATTCACTTGAGAAGGATGGTCGAAAGGTCACTCTTTATCCTCTTTTACCATCACAAGTGAATGAATTACATCAAAAGATGAGGGAGTTGAAGGAGAAGGGAAAGAAACTCGAAAGTGGTGAAAAGGAGGGGAAAACCGTGGGTGGGGCAGTAGGGATTTCCGGGACTGCCTCAACATCAAATGGGCAAGAAAACATGGTGATGTTGGCTAGAAAGAAGGAACTCTTCTTGGATTATGATGTGAACATGCCGATGCTTCTTTTGGCTCATTGTTTTAATACTAACCCCACTAATTCTTCTATTTATCCTTTGATTTCTTGTGTGTTGCAGGATTATGAAGATGTATTTCCCAAAGAACTCCCGCAAGGATTGCCCCCGCATCGGGGAATTGCGCATCAAATTGACTTTGTGCCGGGCTCACAATTGCCAAATAAGACGGCTTACAGAAGCAACCCTACGGACACCAAAGAATTGCAGCGTCAAGTTGAGGAACTCCTCAACAAAGGGTATATCAAGGAGAGCATGAGTCCGTGCGCGGTTCCTGTGCTACTGGTGCCTAAGAAAGACAGAACATGGCGTATGTGTGTGGACTGTCGAGCCATCAATAAGATTACGGTAAAATATCGTCACCCTATCCCTAGGTTAGATGATATGCTTGATGAATTAAATGGTTCGTGTTTATTTTCCAAGATTGATTTAAGGAGTGGCTATCACCAAATAAGAATGCAACCCGGTGATGAATGGAAAACCGCCTTCAAGACTAAATTTGGTCTCTATGAATGGATGGTTATGCCATTCGGCCTAACAAATGCTCCAAGTACTTTCATGAGGCTAATGAATCATGTGATGAAGCCATTTATTGGAAAGTTTGTTGTTGTTTACTTTGATGATGTCTTGGTCTATAGTAAGTCAATTGATGAGCATGTGATGCATTTACAATGTGTGTTTGATGTCCTTAGAAAGGAAAGGTTGTATGAAAATCTGGAGAAGTGCTCTTTTGGTGTTAATGAAGTTGTTTTCTTGGGTTTTGTTGTTAGTTCAAGAGGGGTTGAAGTGGATGAATCCAAGATAGATGCTATCAAAAATTGGCCAACCCCACAAACCATTAGTGAAGTAAGAAGCTTCCACGGGTTAGCTAGTTTTTATAGAAGGTTTGTCAAAGGATTCAGCACCATAACCGCTCCTTTAACCGCAGTCATTCGAAAAGACCAACCCTTCAAGTGGGGTGAAGATCAAGCTAAGGCTTTTGAAACCTTGAAAGCTATGCTCGTTTCCGCGCCTTTATTACAATTGCCCAACTTTGATAAGATATTCGAAGTTGAGTGCAATGCTAGTAAAGTGGGCATAGGGGCTGTTTTGATGCAAGATTTAAAACCCATTGCTTATTTTAGTGAAAAGCTCAAAGGATCAACTCTAAACTACTCCACGTACGATCTAGAGTTGTATGCCTTGATTCGAGCTTTGGCCACTTGGCAGCACTATTTGTGGCCCAAGGAGTTCGTGATCCGAACGGACCATGAATCCTTGAAGCATCTTCGGGAACAAGACAAGCTTAACAAGCGGCATGCAAAATGGATTGAGTTTCTTGAAACCTTCCCTTATGTTATTCAATACAAAAAGGGTAAGGACAACGTAGTAGCTGATGCTTTGTCTAGAAAACATGTTCTTGTGTCAACATTATCTTCTAAATTAATTGGTTTTGAGAGTTTGAAAGAATTGTATCCCAAGGACCCTCACTTTGCTCCTATCTTTAGGGAATGCGACGAAATGGGTAGGGACAAGTGGGATTCGTCTAGGGGTTCAAATCCTTATGCCAAGTTTGATGGATACTTGTTTAAAGGTAGACGATTGTGTGTACCCTCCAGTTCTTGGAGAGAGTTATTTGTGAGGGAAGCACACAATGGCGGTCTAATGGGTCACTTTGGGATCGAAAAGACCCTTGGAATAATGGATGAGCAATTCTATTGGCCAAAAATACACAAGGATGTGGCCAAGATTTGTGGCCAATGCATAGATTGCAAAGGAGCCAAATCGCGGCTCCTATTGGTTGTACACCCCGCTGCCCACTCCTTTACGCCCTTGGCTTGACATATCTATGGATTTCATGTTAGGGTTGCCTAGGACTAGACGAGGTCGGGACAATATCTTTGTTGTGGTCGATCGGTTTTCTAAGATGGCACACTTTATTCCTTGCTTTAAATGTGATGATGCACCTAGTGTGGCCTCTTTGTTTGTTGATAATGTTGTCAAGTTGCATGGTGTTCCGAGGACCATTGTGAGTGATAGGGACTCTAAGTTCCTAAGTCACTTTTGGAAATCCATGTGGGGTAGGCTTGGAACCAAGTTGTTATTCTCTACATCTTGCCACCCACAAACTGATGGTCAAACGGAAGTAGTAAATAGGACTTTGGGTGCTATGCTACGTTCCATGGTAAAAGGAAAATTGACTTCTTGGGAGGAACACTTACCATTGATTGAGTTTGCATATAATCGTGTCATACACTCAAGTACGGGAATGACTCCCTTTGAGTGCATATATGGCCTCAACCCCCTTACCCCTTTGGATTTAACTCCTTTGACTAGTGATGTTATGATTAGCTTAGATGGAAGCAAGCGTGCTGATTTGATGAAAAAGTTACATGAGAAGGTGCGGCTTCGACTTGAGAAGAAAAATCAAGACATTGCAAGGAGAGTCAACAAGGGGAGAAAGAAACTCATTCTTGAACCGGGAGATTGGGTGTGGGTTCACCTTAGAAAGGATAGGTTTCCGTCTCAAAGAAAGTCCAAATTGATGCCAAGAGGCGATGGTCCATTCCAAGTACTTGAGCGGATCAATGATAATGCCTACAAGATTGACCTTCCCCCGGAATACCAAGTGCACAACACTTTCAACGTGTGTGATCTTTCTCTAGTGGATGCGGTTGAGGATGACCAAATGCTGAATTTGAGGTCAAATTCCTCTCAAGATGGAGAGGATGATACGGGTGTACAAAGCTGTCCAATACGTTCTCGACCATTCACACGAAGCCAAGCTCGGGAGTTACAAAAACTACAAGCCATATTCATGCAAATGGCTGCGTGTGAGTTGGTACTTGATCCGCCAAAGAGCTTCAACGTTTTTAAGTGTGAAAATGAACCTTGAAGTGTAATAAACTACACTCTAAGGGCACCCCATGACTGAAGGGTAGGAAGGTCATTTTTCCTTCATTTTATGTGTAATATAAATAGATGCTATTAGGGTTATTTTCAGCACTTAGTTCATTCTTCATATTTCACAACAAGTCTTGTAACATTGAATATTTCTCTCTCTCTTGTTCTTGAGAGTAGAACCTGAAATCTGTCCAACAAGTGTAGTTACACTTGTGTTGTTTCTTGGCTAGAAACTTGAGATCTTGAGGTTCATGAGTTCCTCTTGGTCTAAGTAAGAACTTGGTACTGAAATCTTTTGGTCTTAGGGTCCTATCTTCAAGTTAGGGTTCATAGATTCTAAGATATCTTTGTGTCAAGTTACTATCTTTCATTTTGTACTCTTGAAACTTTGTAGTAACTTAGTGAAGCCGTGTGGGGCTGATTTTCGATTCACTATAGTTACTACCATTTGTTGTTCTTGTTGTTAACATTGTACTCTTGTAATCTATCATCTTGTGTTGTTGAACCATTATTTAATGTTATTGTTATCTTTTTGTTCTCCTTGTGTAGCTACTGTTTTGGTGTTGGTATTTCTTCAAAATTTTGTGATTGTTGTTGTCTTCACATATTGGAGTTGTTATCTTCAAGCTCTCGGAATTGTAGTGTGTTTGGACTGATTTTGTGGCAGATTTGATACGCTCCAAGTTAGTAGTGTATCAATAATAGTCTAATTTTATGGAAAAAAGGCATAAAAGCCCAAAATTTGCAAGTAAAGACTTACAACAATAATTCAAGTAATAATAATAGACCAAAAGATAGATAAGATAGCAATAAAAATCCCATGACTTAGTAGTGTCGTTACAAGAGCCACTAGCAAAAGGATTACAAGTACTGTAATAACCAACATACATTAGACTCGTATAATGAAAGGCTGAGCAAAAGTAGAAGGAGAAAAAGACAACTCCAATTTTCAGAGCACCCTGCCTTCAAACTCTAAGTTGCACGATCATAACATCAGTGGCACTACTAGGACTCAGTTCTGCACTAAAAAGGTACAAAAGTGCAATATGAGTACCAAAGTCATGGGTATTTAGTAGGAATCATCGGCTGAATTAGCTAAATCATAGTATAAGTACAATAAATATTCAAGATAAATAAGCTAAGTAAAGAAAAAGGCAAACCTGGAATAAGCCTAAGGGTGCAACGAAAGAAGGTAAATAATTGGAATTTTATTAATTAACAAAAATCTCAAAGGCATAACCATGAATCCATCCATACTATAACATACCATAAATATCCTCTCAATGATGACCTAGAATTGAAACTCAATATCATTATCACTTGCCAGACTTAAACCAAAATTGATATCATCAATTGTCGGACTTGAACCGAAACTCAATGTCAATAAACCACAAGACTTGGTCCAAAATTACCACCAACTCCCAAGAATGAATATAGCATAAGTATCACATGTCTAGCCTCTTCAACTCCAAAATAAACATCAAAAAATGGTATAACATGCTTATAAAAGTCTACAAGAAGCTAATAAGAATCTTAACCTAAGGTGGGTTGGAGGGGCACACTTCTAATCCTCGAAATCCATTCTAAGGCAATTCCATCCCAAACAAGGATACAATATCTAATTCTTCCCTTATATGTTAAATAAGACACTTTTACCATGAAGATAGCAATTATTTTTAAAACATGGGCAACTACGTCGATTACGCCTAATTTATGATTTCTTAATAGGCTAAATATCTGAAATAATACTCTTTGTATCTATAAGACCGAATTCCCAACCAATATCTAGCCTAATATCATAACTCAACTACAAATTAGCTCAATTGATGAGGAAGGTAAACCTATCCTACTTGGACGTTGAAGAAAGCCCGAAGAAATTTGCTGAGGCGGTGAATTTCCTTTTCGATAAGCTTCCGCAAGATACCATGCTATATAAATCATATTCTACTCATCAATATGAGAACAACAATACCTATATTGCATTTTTATGCTTTGGATCCAAAATTACGTAATAATCCCATGTGTGGCTCGCTTGTTGAATCACACTTTCAAAGCCATCAACGCGTTCCTCTATGCTCAAGAAACATTTATCCTCAAGAATGGATAAATTCCTAGCCCAAATAGTTCTACAATTAACCCATCAGTATTCTAGGGATTTAGGGAAATAATAGAGAGATTAACCATAATATTGATGAAAACTTACCAAGAACTCAGAGAAGAAACAGGTAATCCAAGCTCACAATAAGTCCAAAGTCTCCCATTAATGACTCTCCCACTTTTCACACTCACTAGAGCTTTGTCTCTTTGAGACGTGGGAAAATAGGTGAAAATTGGGCAAGGGGACATTTAATATTCCCCCATATACCACTAAAGCTGGCAGCTAGCACTAAAGCGACGTGCGCTTTTTACCGCTAATGTGGCTCGCTGAGGTTGGGTCAGTATGGCTAAAGCTCCTGGAAGGTCGAAAAGAGGCCTCTGCTAAAGCGCCCAAATGTAAGCTTTAGTGGATGCACCAGCTGGGGACTTGGGATTTTTCCAAGTTTTTTTTGACCCCTCAGAATTTATTTGAAATCCCGTATACGCAAATGAACTGTGCTACCCTATCAAATTTGAAAAGACAAACTCAATGGCACAGTAAAATTTTTAATCTGAGGTCGTTTTTATGAAAAGTGGATCCTATACCCAAGTGCCATTTTTCTAAATCTTTGGCCAATAACTCAGAATAGTTCGAAAGCCTTAGGACAGGACCCAAATCAAACGTCCATCTAGCCTAAAATTAATGTTTCAGATCTTTTAGAATTGTTAGAATTGGCATACGAGGTCGTTTGACTTAAGTTTTTTCCCGATAGCCAATACTAACCAGTAAAACCTTAAAAATAAGAAATTGGCTCTAAAAATCCAACGAACGTCTTGATAACTGTACTCCTAGTTACAACAAGTCATAAATGACATAGAGAAGCTATATGAATTCTATAAATGGTGAAAATAAGAAAAAATACAGAAGATGACCTGGAGGGTCATTACAATATCCACTACTAAAGAAACTTTTGTCTGTAACAGTAAAGGGTTAGGATGTACCTAAAACCTCAAACAGTGAGGATACTGAGATTCATCTCACTCTTGATCTCCAAAGTAGCCTCCTCTACTGGGAGGTGTTTCCAATTGTCACGATCCAAACCAAAGCCTAGCCATTATGGTCATCCCAAGTCCATTAAGGATCGAAGACCGCCCCCTGAGCCTATTCAAATACAACCAAGAACACCTAGCTGTGGATGAATACCAATATAAAGCAAGATGTGAAAGATGAACTCAGAAGTCTATGTAAAATCAATATCCAAACTATCCACAAAACCCATGACCACAGTATCCATAAAGCCTCTAACAAAAAATAAGGATCAATAAAGCATCGAAACATGCTCCCGACTACAGCCAAAAACAAATCAGAGATAAAATCCAAGACATAAGAAACCAAAACATGAAATATAAACTTTCGATGTATGGAAATTAAACACTTCAATGTCAACTCACGAACTGATCTTGAATCCTAGTCACTGTGCAGGAGTAGAAGTATAGCCAAATCCAGCATTGCATGGGGATACAACGTCTGAAGACGGTTAGTGTTTGGAGCGCTTACATGTAACTCATGGATAAGTGAAAAAATAATGCCATGGATGATAATATAAATCCTATGCATACCATCAAATGCAATTACATAAGTACATATATATATATATATCACATGCCGGGAAAGGGAAAAGGGTTTAGCATGAACTTTTAAACTTTAACCTCGACTGTGTAGCTTAACCGCCATAATAATAGTATCCACAGGCTATATGGGCCCCAGTTTTCACCCCCTAGTTGGGTTGCAGTGGGTGTAGCCGCATGAATAATAAAAAGATAATATATATACATATGGGGTATGCAAACCGTCCAATCATAAAAATAATAATAGTAAGGTGGAATCGAACCACCTGGTCATTGACAAGGGGACTCAAACCCTCAAGCCACAACGACCCCTGCACCAGCTAGCACGATTTCCAGTGTTGGCCCCTCCGGGACCTCCACCTTCTACGTTTATCAACACAACCCTCATTTAAGCCGAATTAAAACATTTAACACATATTTTACTTTTATCAAACCCATTAACACACAAGGCATCCTGTTGGTATCATCATACCGACACCACTTACAAGTTATGATCCTCATGCCATGATATCAATTCAACAAACTTGGGACACAAACCCATAGGTCAAAAAGAAAATATTTAGATAATCAATCATTTAAGACTCAAACCCATTTAATAAACCGAACCCACAGGGTTCCACTTCTACTATTAATACATGGCCACCAAGGCCTTTCAAGGAAAACATGCATACTTCATTATCCTTTTTATGGCAATACATTATTACAAGTGGGTACACCAAACTATGTGACAAAATCTTTTTCATTGACAATTTCACAAACATGTTGAGGGCATACAATTTCCAAAACCATAAACTAGGAAAAATCATCAAAATTGGGGGATAATCACGACCCTTCAGTTTAATCACCATTCCCATGCATCCCACAATGTTCAAAATCATTAATAAAGCAAGAATATTGGATAAATAACTATGGAAAATCAATTAAGTGATCAATCATGTCAAAAGCCCTCAACTATTTCAAAACCCACATCAAATCCATGCAATAATAATCAATTTATGCCAATAAGAAAAATAAGTTTAAGGGAAAGAGATACATGCCTTAATTACCAAGAAACTTGAAGAAGACAACACCCTTAGGATCCTAGATGACCACCTCCTTGAACCCTAGTCTTGACTTGAAAGGGGAGTTTGAGAGAGAGGACTTTTGAGAGTGAAATAATTGATGTTATGTCATGAAAACTAATGGAAATGGGTTAATATAGTGTTTAGGGGTTGTTTATAAGTGAAAGGACTTAAATACCCCTCCTCCCAAGTCAAAAAATCCAAAAATTAATGAATTTAAAGCATCAGTGCATCGCAAAGAGTAATCTCCACGTTAGTACCGCGTCACACCTTTATCGTGGACCCTTACTGCCTTTTCACAAAAAATATTCATAACTTTTTGCTCGGGTATCAGATTAAAGCTAAATCAGATGCATTGGAAAGGGGAAACATTTATATATAATTTGGTGGGTCTGGAGCCTTAAAATTCCACATATTACAAAATTTAGACATATTCAAAGTTGACATTTTTAGAATTGAATTCTGAAAGTTGGTCGATAATGAAAGTTCTTAACTCCACTTGACCCTAAGTGCTTACTACAAACATTCTTCCTCTCAAAAGCACTTTATATACTAGGATAATGATCATGACACCTATATTTATAAAGAAATAATTGGAATCAATTTTATACGCATAGGAATAACGGCTTGAATTCTAGGCCAAAAATGCAGGGTGTTATATTATCTCCCCCATGGAATCTCTTGAAGATTTAGAAGTGTGGAATAAAATACGTAACTTCACATTAAGAATTCTCCTTCATCCAAAACACGTATAGGAATCAAGAGAAATGATATTAATGGCATCACTAAGTAAATTATCTAAGCACAAATCATGAAACCACGAGACTAAGGTTGTACAAAGGGTAAAAGACCCAATGCTCCTCACCTCAAGTGAGGAAATCAAAATAAGTGAAATTTTACCTAGGTACACATCGCAGACCTTATCACAGGGATTACCTTCCACGTTGTGGGGCTATAGTGAAGGCTCATTGACTTTGTGACCCAAAACTACCCCGAACCCCATCCAAAAATTTCGAAAACTCTCCTAGGTTACCCCTTTTACATCCCCAAACATGATTTGAGTAAAAACATGATAGTTCAAGCACGAGAAGGTCAAAAATAAAATGATGGAAACTTTGAGGGTCTTATACCAATAAATCTTAAATATCACAATACTTCTCAACTATTACTTCATCAATGGATACCACACTTCACCATTTCAATCTTATAATTTCTCCACAAAATACATTGTTACAAGAGCCAGAGTCTAACCAAACATTGGTTACATGTTAAAGACAAATACGGAGTTTAAAGATGCCAACTTAAGCTACAGGGCTCTCACCTTACATCCATCCACGAATACTACTCCATCCTATTATCATAGTCAAACAACATCATGTCTTATTAAGAATACTAGCCACTTAACACAATGACTTGTGTATCTATCAATCACAACATTCCAACCTATCCTTACTACACCCACTTTATGGATCCCCTCATCAAAACTCACAATTTTAATCACTTTTACCTAAAATTCCACCATATATTCCCCTCCTAACTATTCCACATAACAAAGTTTCATCTCACTCTTCCCACTTCACCTATAACCTTAGTTCATAGACACACCAAAATTTTTCAATAAAGATCAACCACTCTCTAATCTAGAACACTACTATGCTTCCATAACCACCACCATCCTAACACTAGGAGAGTAACTAAGGGAATAGAGTACGAGCTTTAGAAATAGGAGTAACAGTATTAAAATACAACATATATTTGTTGCACTACTCAAGGTGGGTTCTATGACATGAGATATGATCCAATAAGAACGAAGGGCTCCATACATCAAAACACTTAACCATAATTAGAGGGCCGAAACACAGATAAAGATTGTATAAAGAACTAGTAACTTACGTATAAACACCATTCAAACACGAGGGGATATTGGTAGAATGTCTTCTTAAGCCGAAGTAGGAGGAATTTGTTACAGTAAGAATAAATTTATCATGATTTTCCCCTGGAACTCAACACCATGAGATAATTAAGGATTCGCATCATATCCCCCTTAGCTCAAAGGTCACTAACCCAACCTAGAAAGTATATCTCCTAACTAAATCTATATGCACAACACTTCGCACAAGAAGACAAACTCCCCTCAACAGCTTTAATATAAAGACACTAAATTCTCTCTAGGACACCCCCTTAGGGGACGCTAATCATAACTTTCTCCAATACCCAAAGTCATCGCCTTATGACTAACATTATCACGGGCATGGACATCCATGCTTCTAACCACTTAACACTGCATCTTCAACTCCTTGGAATACTAGCATTGCTCCTCTAATATCATAACCTCACAATTAAAAAAAATGTCAAAACTATACTAAGGGTTCAAATAATTTATCTATTTCTTCCTTCACTTTAGCTCTGTATAACACCATATGATATTTCCCTAACACCAAAAGAAAATTCTCTCACCATGTTCAAGATACCCCAAAATCACAAGGTAGCACCCATAACACCATAATATTAGTATAAACCACAGATTTAATATCCTATCCATTTTCACAACTTCTCAACTCAAGAATAATACTCGTTCAACCACTTCAACAACTAACTTCAACCTCTTACTAGGATTTCACTAGAGGACAATGAACTCATCCACATATACCAACATGATATTCAAACCTACCATGCACTTTATTCATATTACCTAAGGCTCTTATTTATCTAATGATTTAGCTACCATTTCTACTTTTACACTAGACCTCATGCGTATATCATAATTACACACTCCAATATTTAATAAGTCTTCACACATTTCATCAACCCTATAAATTCACTCTATCTTATCTTGCATCACTATTCTCGAGCTATCATTCTCATCACCACAACAATATCAAAAGTTCAACTTAGTGTCTAGCGACAATCATGGACCACCAACAACATATCACATATAATATACTAGTCCACAAAATAGATAAATCCACCTAAATTTCTTATTTAACTTAACTATGGCCCACAAACACATTCTTCTTCACCATATTACTACCACACCTTAATATTCCTTATACATTTTGTCACCTACCAACAAACTTATAACTACTAGATAAAAATCAAGGGAACCTTAAAGTATTAAAACCACCTAATAAGGTTAGTCGATCTTAATCCTATTACTAACCCATTAGGGTCTATAGAATATTAATCTCCCTCACAACATATCCTCTAACCCATGCATGCTCCCCAACTATCTTCAAGATTCTATAAGCACCACCAAGAACCCCTTTTTGCTATGATCTCCCTAGGATGACATCAAAATATAGCATGTCTAGCTTAATTGAATCCACTAAATTTTTCCTACCACCAACAGGTACCACACAACCCCTATAGACTCTTTTAGCAATCACTGAGTCACCCACCGAGGTAGAAATAGGAAAGGAACCTGAAATACACTCAGAGAAAAAATCAAATTACACAACCACAAATAGAGTCACATAAGAAAGAGTAGACCTCGAATCAAGTAAATAGTAGACATCATGAGAGGATAATTTCAAAATACTAGTGAAGACATCAGGAGATGCCTCAAACTCCTGATGAATGGTAAGAGCATAAAGATGGTTCTGGCTATTGACAGTACTCAAAGTAGCACTATTTGGTGCGTAAATCAAAGAACTAGCAACTAGAATCTTATTATCTCCGGTCGCAACACTAATAGAAGGACAATATTTCTACATATAGCCAGGCTGACCACAGTTAAAGCACCAATTTCTCCCCTTATCGCAATAACCACGGTGAAGTCATCCATAGAGTCTACAAAGAGGATAAAGTTGGACTAGACGGGCTCCACTAGTCTGCAAATAATGTTCACCAAAAAATTAAGGATGGGGAGCACTAACAACCACATGGGAACTCCCTTGATTCCTCTTCTTAGCCTACTATTTCCTCCGACTACAATAATTTTGGTGTCCCCTCCCCTTCTCTGGATATTGGAACATTTTGTCCTGTCTGCCTCTCTCCATTGCTTGATTCCCACTCCAACTAATCAGATCGAATTGACATGACAGAGAGACTACTATTTGGGTTAACAAATGAATAGAATGGAGGAACTCGACATTGGAAATATCTCCTTGAGGTGACTGAGCATAGGTGTCACTACCTAGAGAAGGATTAGTAAAGGCAGGTGAAACTCTATAGGGGCAATCAAAAGAAGCGACCTTTGACCGAGTTAGTACCCTATAAGTAGGAAAAATTCCATCCACATTGTACCTAAGCGGGATAAATGAGGTTCCCCAAATATCTGATCATTTGGTAGGCATAATCGAAAGGCGAACAAACAGATATTAGAGGGGATTCAAGACCTTAGAATCTATAACCCTAAAAAGATAACAAGAAAGGAAAAAATTCCTAAATGCCTCGTAGCCTCTTCCTTGTAAGTATGGCGCGCTACACACCTATAAAAGAGACTCTACTTGGCACGACTTTGTGGACACCCCATGACACTGAAACCTAGGCTCTGATGCCAACTATTTTACTATCCAAACCAAGGCCTGTCCGTGATGGGCATCCCAAGATCACCGATGACCTGAGACCGCCCCTTGAGCCTATTCAAATACAACAAAGAACACCTAGTAGGGAATGAATACAATACATAGCAAAATGTGAAATATAAACTCATAAGTCAATTTAAAATCAATATTCAAACTATCTACAACACCTATGTCCACAGTATCTACAAAGCCTCTAACAAAAATGAGTACCAATAAAGTATTGGGACATGCCCTTGACTATAGCCAAAAACAAATCTGAGATAAAGTCTAAGACATAAGAAACCGAAACATAAAATGTAAACTTCTGATATGGAAGCTCACCATTTCAATGTCAACTCACTAACTCATACTAAATCCTAGTCACTATGCAGGAGGAGTAGAAGTATGGACAAATCCTGCATCGCGTGGGGATAAACATCTAAAGACGGTTATCAGTTAGAGTACTAACGCGTAACTTAATTATAAGGGAACAAATAATGCCATGGATGATAATTTAAAACCAGTTAAATCCCATGCATACCATCAAATGCAATTACATAAGTACATATATATATCACATATCGGGAAAGGAAACATGATTTAGCATGAACTTTGTTTAGCATGAACTTTGAAAACTTTAAACTGGACTGTGTAGCTTAACCGTCATAATAATAGTACCCACAGTCTATATGGGCCCCAACTCTCACCCCTTGGTCAAACCTTAGTGCGTGTAGCCGCACGAACTAAAGAAAGATCATATATATACGTATGGGGGACTTGAACCCTCTAGCATATACTAAGGTTACTTAAGCACCCGATCATGAAATAATATGGGGGACTAGAACCCTCCAATCATAATAATAATAATAATAATAATAATAATAATAGTAGTAAAGTGGACTCAGACCTCCTAGTCATCGACAAGGGGACTCGAACCCTCAAGCCACAATAACCTCCCCACCGGCTTGTACGGTTTCCAGTGTTGTCCCCTCCAGGACTCCACCTTTCACGGTTAGCTACACAACCCTCTTTTAAGCCCAATTAAATATTTAACATATATTTCCATTTTATCAAACCCATTTACACACCAAGGCATCCCATTGGTATCGTTATACCAACACCATTTGGAAGTTATGATCATCATTCCATGTTATCAATTCAATAAACTTGGGACTCGAACCCATAGGTCAAAAAGAAATTGTTTAGATAATCAATCATTCGGGACTCAAACCCATTTAATCAACCAAACCCAAAAGGTTCCACTTCTACTATAAATACATGGCCACCAAGGCCTTTCAAGGAAAACATGCATACTTCATTATACTTTGTATGCCAATGCATTATTACAAGTGGGTAAACCAAACTATGTGACAAAATCCTTTTCATTGACAATTTCACAAACATGTTGAGGACATACAATTTCCAAAACCATAAGCAAAATCATCAAAATTGAGGGTTAACCATGACCTCTCAGTTTAATCACCATTCCCATGCATTCCACAATGTTCAAAATCATTAATAAAGCAAGAATATTGTACAAATAACCATGGAAAATCAATAAAGTGATCAATCATGTCAAAAGCCCTCAACTATTTCAAAACCCACATATAACCATGCAATCATAATCAATTCATGCCAATAAGAAAATATAACTTTAAAGGAAAGAGATACATGCCTTAATTACCAAGAAACTTGAAGAAGACAACACCCTTAGGATCCTAGATGACCACCTCCATAAACCTTAGTGTTGACTTGAAAGGAGAATTTGAGATAGGGGATTTTTGAGAGTAAAGTAATTGATGTTATGTCGTAAAAACTGATGGAAATAGGTTGATATAGTGTTTAGGGGTCGTTTATAAGTGAAAGGACTTCAATACCCCTCCTTCCAATTCAACAAACCCAAAAATTGACAAATTTAAAGCATCGGTGCATTGCAGAGGGTAATCACCGCGATGAGCTCTGCATCGCGCCGCTATCGCTGACCATTACTACCTCCTCACAAAAATGCTCATAATATTTCACTCGACTATCAGATTAAGGCAAAATTAGATACGTAGGAAAGAGGACACATTTATCTATACTTTGGTGTGATTTGAACCTGAAAATTCTATATATTATATAAGTTATAAACGTTCAAAGTTGACCATTGTAGAATCAAATTCCAAAAATTTGGTCGATAATGAAAGTTCTTAACTCCACTTCACTCTAAGTGTTTACTATGAACATTCTTCCCCTCGAAAGTACTTTTCACACTAGGATAATGATCATGACACCTATATTTATATATAAATTATTGGATTCAAGTTTATACACATAGGAATAACGGTTCAAATTCTAGCTTAAAAATGCGATGTATTACCCTAGTGAACCTTAACTGCTGGAATCTCTTTACTGCGCAACCTCTACCATTCCTGGATAATATGGACATAGGCTCCTCTGCAAATATCCATCCTCATCCAACTAGACTGAGTCCCATCTGGCCATATGAGATGCATTTAGAATGTGCCATCACAACATAGAAACATGGAAAATCAGATAATTAGTAGCAATGTTTGGGTGTAAGGATAATTCTTATGCCACCTCTCCAACTGTGCCAAGGATAACAAAGGGTCCAATAAATCAAGGTCGAGCTTTCCATTCCTCTGGAACTTCATCATACCCTTCATGGATGATACTTGGAGGAATTCCCAGTCACTAGTTCCAAATCTCAAGGCATAAAGTCTATGATCTACATAAGTCTTCTGCCTACTCTGAGCTACCCTTAATCTATCCTGAATCACCCTGACTCTCTCCAATGACTCTTGAAGTATGTTACTACCACAGGGTCTAATCTCGAAGGTGTCAAACCACCAAATTGAAGAACGACATCATCTATCGTATAAAGCTTCAAATGGTGCTATCTCAATACTCAAATGATAGCTATTATCATATGCGAACTCTGCCAAAGCTAAATGCTACTCCCACTAATATTTGAAATCCATAAAATAGGATCGGAGCATATCGTCAAGAACTTAAGTAGTCCGCTCTGACTTCCCATCAGTTTGAGGGTGGAATGTTATACTAAGATCCACCTAAGTACACAAATCCTCCTAAAAAGCTCTCCAAAAGCTGGAAGTAAACAGTGAGCCCAATTTGAAAGGATAATACAGGCACACCATAAAAATAGACTATCTCACGAACATAGATATGGGCTAACTTCTCAGCATTTAAGGACATCTGATTAGGAATAGAATATGCCAATTTAGTTAACCGATCCATAATAACCCAAATACCATCAAAACCACAAGAGGTGCGAGGCAAACCACTAATAAAGTCCATGGTAATTTGCTTCCACTTCCACTCAAAAATGGGCAACCTCCTAATCAAGCCACCAGGCCTCTGATGCTTGGCCTTTACCTATTGGCAACATAGGCAATGAGCTACAAAGCCTATATCTCTATTTAAAACACTCGACCAATAATACTGCCTTAAATATCTATACATCTTAGTTGTACCTAGAGTAAAAAAATATCTGGAGTTGTGAACCTCATGCAGAATTAAATGAATCAAGTCACCAACCCTCAAAACACAAATGCAGCCATTAAATCTGCAAAACACCCTTAGAATTTATGGTATATCTCTTGGACTCACCACTCAAGACCTGATAATGGATGATGCAAAGTCTCATATCCTCTAATTGATGACTATAAATTTACTTAAATAAGGTAGACCATGTCTCACCACTAGCAAGAATTCTCATGGGTCTAAAATATCTAATAGTTGGCTAAGGACTTGACGTCCCATGCCAATGAACTCTTAGATTTTGAGATAGAAGTTAAGCAACCCATACTCACCGCCTTTTGGCTCAAGGCTTTTGCTACCATGTTTACCATAATCAGATGATACAAAATAGAGATGTCATAATCCTTAAGCAACTCCATCCATCTATACAACCTAGAATTAAGATCTTTATAGGTCATAAGATGTTGAAGACTATAATGATCCACGTAGATCACACAATGTATTCCATAAAAATAATGCCTTTAAATCTTAAGCATGAAAACTATCATCACCAACTCCAAATCATGAGTAGGGTAGTTTCTCTCATGCACCTTCTGTTATCTCGACACATAAGTAATAACTCGATCTCATTGCATTAACACACAATCCAAACCAACACTGAAAGCATCATAATATATAGTTAATCTCTCACCCTCAGCTAGAAGATCCAATAAAGAGTTGAAGAGAGAAATCCCTTGAGCTTCCCAAATCTCAAATCACAATCCTCGAACCACCAAAAGGGATCTTCTTCCAAGGTCAATCTAGTCATCAATACTATAATAAGAGCAAAACTCTAAATAAACTGTCTACAGTAATCGGGCAAACCAATGAAGTTACGAATCTCAGATGGAGATATAGGCCTGGCCCAATCACAAATAGCCTATATCTTTGCCAGATCTACCATAATCCCATACTTAGACACCACATGTCCTAGGAATGTCACCAACTCAAGAGAGAACTTACACTTAGAGAATTTGGGAAAAAACCTATGATCTCTAAAAGTCTAGAGCACAATCCTCAAATGTTGCATATGTTTTTCTCTACCTCATGTACACAAAGATATCATTGATGAACATAATTATGAAGGAATCCAAATAAGGATTAAGTATGCAGTTCATAACGTGGTTAGGGAATTGGTCAACACAAAAGCCATCACCAGGAGATCATAATGTCCAAAACACATCTTAAAGACTATATTTGGGATATTCTCAACCCGAATCCTCAATTGATGGTAGTCAGACCTCAAGTCAATCTTAGAGAACACTACTACACCCTGAAGTTAGTCAAATAAGTCATCAATATAAGGCATAAAATACCGGTTCTTCATCAACACCTTATTAAGCTATCTGTAGTCAATACACATACACAAGGAACCATTCTTCTTCTTCACGAACAAGATAGTAGCACCCTAAGAAGACAAACTTGGTCTAATGAAACCCTTATCAAGAAGATCCTAAAGATGAGAATTCAGCTTCTTAAGCTCGACATGAGCCATATGGTATGGTTCCATAGAAATAGGTTGGGTGCCTAACTCAATATCAAATACAAACTCTATATCGTGCTCAGGAGAAAAACTAGGTAGATTGGTAGGAAAAATATCAAAAAAAACTCAAGAACTATAGGAATAAATTCAAGCAATGAACTCTCCATACTAACATAAAAAATATAAGTGAGGTAGGACTCTGAACCCCTTGAATTAAGTATCCTAGCCCTAATATAAGAAATAATCCCTATCAGTTCATTGCTAATAGCTCCCTGCCACACAATTGGGGGTATACCAGGCATGACTAAGGTAACAGTCTTGGAAAAACTATCCAAGACTGCATGATAGTGGGATAACCATTCCAAGCCCAGAATCACATAAAAATCCACCATGACTAACATAATAAGATCAGCCTAAGCATTAAACTCTCAAATAGTCATGAGACATAATCTATAAACCTGATCCACTATTAAAAAAATAACCCATGAGAGTAGATACACATAATAGCATAGATAAAGAATCCTAAGATTACCCTAACTAGGGGAATAATACGAAGACACGTAAGAATAAGTGGATCCCAGATCAAATAAAGCAAAAGAGGACTGATGGCACACAAAAATTATACCTGTAATAATAGCATCCGAAGAGTCAACCTTGTGTCTAGAAGGTATACCATACAACTGACCATACTCGTTACCTGGTTGGGCTCCTAACCGATATCATGTCCTACCTTCCTGATGACCTCCCTAAGAACCCTATAGACCACCCCACCGATCATGCATACCACCTTTAGCTGGGGGATGAACTGCCCTAATTAGTGAATATTCTCAGATAACAGAACCATTGCTCCACACTCTCTCGAGAAATGGACAAAGGCCCTACAATAATAACAAGCCCCTGGTGCTGATCTAAAACTAGAAGATCTGGTTGATCAGAATAACCACTATGACTAGAAAAACTAGAAAATGAACCCTTCAAAGGTTGACCACCACTCTATCCAAGATAATTACTGTAACTAGACTGGCCTCCATCGATAATCTGAAGTGCGGTATGAATGGACCTACTAGACTAACCCTGATGCTAATACGACTGATACAGAAGGTACCTACCCTGAGAACCACTACCTTTAAACTGTGAGCCACCATGGATCCCACTAAAACTACCTAGATATTGTGGATTTTTATCGCTACCCCTTGGGCCTTGTGATATATCTCCTTAATAATATGTGCATGATAAAAAACCTCAACAAAAGATCTATCAATAACAACTAAATTTTGCATAGCCATACAGAGAAGGAGCCTTGATTCTCGAACAAAAATTTTACCCGCTCATACTAGGTCATCAAAATAAAAGTGGCATACCTAGACAACACATACAACTGAGCCTCATACTCTACAACAGTTATGAAGTCTTGCAAACCTCACGAACTAATTTATCAAATGATCCCTAAGGTTTTATGGAATATACTTATCCAAGATAAATTCAAAGAACAAAGTCCATGTCAATGGGGGAGATCCAGCTGGCCTGGAATCAAGATGACTCCACCAGTGTTGAGCCACTAAATCTAACTAAAATGTAGTGTGATCCATACCACAAGTCTCAACTAGGGTCCAAATTACAAAGCCTATCCTCACAAGCGATCAAGAACTCATAACAATCCTCACCTAGGTGTAGCAAAAAACCTAGGTAGGGTCAATCTAAAAAATATACCCAACATCTTCTACTCCTCAATAGATGCAACAAGCTTGGCAACCACTAGCAGAGCAACTACCAGTGTAGGAGGGATCTCAACTCTAGGAGCCAAAGCTACAGACTGCACCCTCACCTTAGTACCACTCTAATCCATAGACTATTCATCATCAAACGGTGCAACCACTAACCAATCCCAAGAGGTGAACCAATGCATCCATGAGCATTAAAGAAGAAATAAACTAGGCTGGTCCCTGGACCACCATTGGCTAGGGTGGAAGAATCTATGGATTAGGACCAAGAATAGGGTCTGGTCCCTGGTTGGCGGTGCATCTCTAGGATGTCCTCGACCTCTAGGTCATCCATGAATTATGATAGGATCCCTAACTGTAGAATTGGGGTCATCATCTCGAGTAGCGGTAGGACATGGCCTAGATATCTATGAAAGAGTAAAACCAAAGGAATATTTAGAAACCAACTAAAACTCTTAGCATGAAATGACTGAAAGAAGGAGGAACTCCTAAGAATGTCCTATAGCCTCCCAAAGATAAGAATTGGACTTCACCATTCAAATCCGTGGGACTTTAATAGACACTTTCTCATGTACCAAAAATACTGGTGAATCTGACTCTGATACCAATTTGTCATGACCTAATTTATGAGTTATGATGGAACCTACTTTATCCCACCAGTAGATAAGACAAACCACAACCCAGAGCTATAAGCAATTGGCTAATTTGGTTGAAAAGTCATAAAAGCCAAAAATTTACAAGTAAAGACTTAAAACAATAATTCAGGTAATAATAATAGACCAAAAGATAGATAAGCTAGTGATTTACCAATCCCACGACCAAGTAGTGTTGGTACAAGAGTCACTACTAAAAGAAATACAAGTACTGTAATAGTCAATGTACATAAGTCTCAAATAATTAAAAACTAAGCAAAAGTAGAAAAAGGAGAAAAAGGAGAAAAGGGCAACTTTGGCTCTGAGAGCTCACCCTTACTCCGAACTCTAAGTAGCACAATCATAATGTCAGCGGTGACCACTAATACTCAAATCTACACCAAAAAGGTAAAGAAGTCTAGTATGAGTACCAAAGCCACAGGTACTCAATATGCATTAGCGATTGACTCTCTAAATCATAGTATAAACACAATAAATATGCAAGATAAATAAGCTAAGCCTAGGAAAAGGGCCAACCTGGAATAACACTCCAATACTATTAATAAATAACCAGAACATATATAATGTGAAAGAAAATATAAGTAATACTACAAGACTGTCCCCATAAGACAGTAAGTGTAGAAAAGTAAATAACCCAATGCCGGCCCCATAAGCCTAAAGGGCAATCAAAGAAGCTAAATAAACAAAATTCCATTAATTAACCAAATCTTAAGCCATAACTATGGATACATCCATACCATAACATACCATGAACTACCTCTCAATGCCAAACCTAAACCTTATATCAATATAGTCCTTATTTGCTGGACTTGAACCAAAATTTATATCATCAATTATCGGACTTGAACCAGAGTTCAATATCAATAAACCACGGACTTGGTCCGGAACTAACACCAACTCTCAAGAACCAATATAGCATAAGTATCACATATCTAGACTCTTCAACTTAAAAAGAAACATTGAAAAGTGGTATAATATGCTTATAAAAGTCTACAAGGAGCTAACAAGAGTTTTGACCTAAGGTGGGTCAGGGGGAACTTCTAATCCCAGAAATTGATTCTAAGGCAAATTCTATCCAAACTAGGCTAAGGTATATAATTCTTCTACCAGAAGTTAAATAAGTGGCTTTTAGACCTAAGAAAGCAATTCTTCCTAAACCACGAGCAACTACGTCGATATGCCTAATTTACAACTTCTTAATAGGCTAAATATTCCAAATAATACTAATTATTTCTCCAAGATCTAATTCCATACCCCTATCTAGCATAATATCATAACTATACTACGAATTAGCTCAATCTATGAGAAAGGTAAACCTATCCTACCTGGACACCGAAGAAAGCCCAAAAATCTGTTATGTTAGTGAAATTCTTTTTTGAGGAGCTTCTACAAGCTGACACACTATCAAAATATTATCTACTTATCAATACTATAAAAATGGAACCCATATTACATTTTTATGCTTCGGGTCTAAAATTACGTAAAAATCTCATGTGGGGCCTGCTTGTGGAATTGCACTTTCAAAGTCGTCAATGCGTCCCTCTATGATCAAGGAATATTTACCCTTAAGGATAGGTAAATTTCAAGCCCAAATGGTACAATAATTTACCCACCAATATTCTAGGGATTTAGGGAAATAATAAAGAAATTAACCATGGAATTGATTGAAACTTATGAAGTATTTGGAGAAGAATTGGTAATCCAAACTCACAATTACTCCAAAGTCTCCAATTAATCACTAAGCCACTTTCGACACTCACTAAGGCTTTGTCTCTTTGAGACTTGTGGTAAAATGGGGTGAAAATCAAGCAAATGGACATTTAATAGTCTCCTAAGTGCTGCTAAAGCAAGAATTGAGTCGCTTTAGCGGTCAGGGCCAATGCACCCAGGTGCCTCTAAAGTGGTCCCTGTACATGCTTGGCATGCTGCTAAAGTAGGTAGTTGGAGTTAAAGAGACGTGCACTTTAGTGGTCTGCTTGATGCTAAAACAGTTTGCTTAGGATGCTGCATGGCCGCTAAGGCGCCCGGAAGGCTTCTAAAGCGCCCAAAGGGTTGCTTTAGTGGATACATCAGCTAGAGACTTGGAATTTTTTTGACATAACCCGAACCAGGGACTGGTTGTAATGGGCATCCCAAGTCCAACCAAGACCAAGGACTACCACCGTTACCGTTCCCAAATGCTAAATGCATACCCTGAGTCAAATGAATTTCGAACATATAAGAAGATAACATATTTGTACTAATCCAAACTTTAGGATAGGTCCATAATCGTGATCAACCCATGCAAGTCCAACCATCCGATACCCTACCAATAACCATACCAAAACCAAAACAATAACCAAGTATGAGTCCATAATATAAAAGGATGGAACAATCATAAATACAGTCAAATGGCATCAACCCCAATATCAATGCCAATACTAAGGCTGACACCGATATCGACACCACCCATACTAACCCATAGTAGTTCCACAAAGCCTCTAACCGAAAGTAAAACAATATCTAGTTGGGACATGCCCCCATCATAGACAAAACCAATGTCTATGAAATAACCAAAGTATGTGAAAACATCCATGACATAAAATAGAGCCTTCCAAAATATGGAAGCTCACCACTTCAATCTAACCGAGATGATCCCAAATTTAGTCACTGAGTAGTAGGAGTAGAATGGATGATTCCTACATTACATGGGGATACAGTCGCCCAAAGACAGGTTAGCAGGTGAACGCTAGCAAGTACTCAGGATAAGGAAAAAATAATGCCAACCTTTAAAACCAAGTAAACCAACCATATGCATTTACGACCATACATACATATATATAACTATGCTGGGAAAGGGAATCGGGTTTAGCAAGCAATTAAAACCATTAACCTAAGTATGTGTAGCTTAACCATCCTAGCACCACCCATGGGCTATATGAGACCAGTGTAACCCCCTGAACGGGCCTCGATGTGTGTACCCACTGGAACTGAAGTTACCATAGGAGTAGGGGATTCCCGAGTTCCCTTCACTCTCTATGATACATATGTACAAGTGTACTTAGGGGATTCCCGTGTACCACGTAAGTATCACATATGGTCGCCATGACCAATCCTCATGTCGAAAAACATGAGTTTCCAGTATCCATCCATTAGACTCACATTTTCATGGTTAGCTATCACACCCCTCCATTATTGCCCTGTTAAAACCATTACCGCACACCAAACCACCATCCTATTTATTATTAACCAAGGTAGTAAGTAGTGGTGACGTTATACCACTTATAACTTGCAGGCAATGTCCTTAGCCATCTTTTTTTAAAAAGAAGGGATTCCCATGTACCCATAGGTTACATTATTAAGTTGACTTGGGGGAGTCCCATGTACCCCACAAGTTTTCATTATTATGCTTGCTTGGGGGATTCCCTTGTAACACATAAGGCTTTCAATTAGACCAACATAACCACTAGGAACTTATCATTTAACCATGCCAAGCCGTTTAAACTATTTATACCTTTTGGGGTTCCATTACCAAGTTATACCATGCAATAGTTCCACTTAAAGTCCAACGATGTAGTAAAAACATTCTCATGGGCATTTTATCAAACACATTGGGGGCATAGTGTTCCCAAAACCAAAACCAAAACCAAGTACCAATTAACCATAACCATACAACCAAATGTCCAAACCACCATTTAAAGCATGTAAATCCATAATTAAAACATGGGAAAACCATAACCAAGCATTTATAACCAAAACCTCCAACATATATTTGAAAAACCAAAACCATACAACAATTATGCCAGGAAAACAATTCATAAATCATGCCTTTAGTTGGAACTACCAATTAGGGAGGAGTAATATGCCTTAGATTGAGAAGAGATGAGAAGAAATCACCCCTAAGAGCCTTAATTGGCCACCTTGGTGGAAACTCTAGCTTTTGCTTAACCTAAGAGCCTTGAGATATTTTGAGAGAGTTTGTAAGTGTTTAAGATTTGAGTATTAGGGTATGTGATGTCCCAATAATGATAAAAGTCGTGGGGACTTAAGAAGTTAAGAGGGGAAATGTCCACATTACCCCCAACATAAACTGTATTAATTTCCCGCAGGATGGTACAAATCCACCACACAAATCATACCCTACCATATGACTGGTACCTACCACTCGTACCCTAGGCATCCCTTGGATTCCAACGCTGTCCAAAATATAACCATTAAGCCCTAATCGTATCCAAGGGTATGAATAGTACCCTCAACTAATACCCATAATAGAATTAAGAGGGGTTGACACTGTCCAACATACGAGTTGGACAATACGACTCGTACCCTATCTCATGACTCATAGTGAGCCACTCGTACCCAGATCCTAGTTAAGTTACTACATTTTAGATTAAGTGAAGGAAAAGCCAAACCTGCAACCCGTCACCCATCATACGACTCGTATCATCCCAAATTGTACCCATTCTAAAAACTCAACCACCCAACACTAGATAACATACTAGTTCACCTGACCCGTACCCTCACCATACAACTAGTATGGTGAGTCATATGATGTCTAAATGGTCCAAAACCTAAGAAATTTTCTAAGGACCAAAACCCAGGGTGTTTCAGTCTCATTCACTAGGATCATTCATCCTCGAATGACAAACAAGGTAGTACAAGCAAGAATTACACCCCAACATAATCATTCTAACCTTTAACTAAGTTGGAAAACAAAGATGCAAGGAAATCAACCTTTAACCAAGTTAGAAAACAAAGATGTGATCAAGACATACCTCCCACATAGATATCCGAAGCAGAAAACAAATATGGATACTTGGACTTTATATCCTCTTTCGCTTCCCACATACCTTCTTCCACTTCGTGGTTCCTCCATAGAACCTTAATTAAAACTAAATCCTTGGTATGTAACCGATGAACCTACCAATCTAAGATATCAACTGGGGTCTCTTTATAAGATAGAGAATCTGAGATATCCAAGCCTTCTAAAGGAATAACCAAGGAAGGATTATACACTTTCTCAGCATAGAGACATGGCATACCAGATGAATGAAGCTCAAAGTAGAAGGCAACTTAAATTCATACGCTACATTACCAACCCTTTGCAAAATCACATAAGGACGAACATACCAGGGACTGAGCTTCCCCTTCTTTCCAAACTATATTATCACTTTATAGGAGACACCTTAAGGAACACCCTATGCTCAACTTCAAACTTTAAGTCCCTATGCCTTATATCTGCATAGGACTTTTGGCGACACCTGGCAGCCTTAAGCCTATCCTAAATCACTTTTACCTTCTCCATAGCTTGATAAACCAGATCCAGGCCAAACATATCCGCCTCACCAAGCTCGAACAACCCAATAGGAGATCTATAACTCTTACCATAAAATGCCTCAAAAGGAGACATTCCAATGCTGGAATGATAACTATTGTTGTAAGCAGATTCTACAAGAGGTAGATGATCAACCCAATTACCACCACAATCAATCACACATGCACGAAGCATATCCTCCAATGTCTAAATAGTCCTTTCTGCTTTCCCATCTATTTGACTCAAACTAACCTTAGTACGTAATCCCTTCTAAAAGGACCACTAAAAGTGAGATAAAAACTGAGTACCATGATCAGAACCTCGCATAATCCTTATCCAAAAAATTAGTACTCACTGGTAAGAAGTGAGCCAAGTTTCCAAATTGAATCCAGTTAGTTCCAAGACCGAGGAAGACCGGTAATGAAATCCATATTGATAACTTCCCATTTCTATTCCAATAATTCAATTTCATAATACAAGTCTCCAGACCTTATGTGCTCAACTTTCACTTATTGACACACCAAACATTTGGCCACAAAATTAGCCACATCTTTTTTCATATCATTTGACCAATATATCTCCTGAGATTGTGATACATTTTCATCAAATCGGGATGAACAACATAGCACGATTCATGTGCCTTAGCTAATACCCTTTTCTCGCAAGCCATCGATGTCAGGAACATATAAACCCCCTTGCTACCGCAAGGTACCATGACCACTGATCTCAAATACCATTACATTTTGCCCACCTACATCACCTTTGATTTTCATCAAGGCAAGATCTAGTATTTGCTTCTCCTTGATCTCTTTACCAAGAGATGACCAAAAAACTTCCTGTACTAACACATCATTATTCTTGGAGTCCAAATGGTGAACTCCAAGATTAGCCAAGCAGTAAATATCCTTCACCAACTCCCACCTCTCCTTATCCTCATGAGCTAAACTCTCCTTGGACAACCTGCTAAGAGCATAAGCAATAACATAGCCTCGTGCAAATGGTAGTAAAGACTCATGTCATAATCCCTGAGAAGCTCAAGCCATCTCCTCTGCCTAAGGTTAAGCTCTTCTGAGTGAACATATGTTGTAGACTCTTATGATTAGAAAAGTTATCCATGTGCACTCTATATAAATAGTGCCACTAGGTTTTCAATGCAAACATCATCGCTTAAAGCTCTAAATCACGAGTAGGATAGTTCGTCTCATGCACCTTCAGCTACTTAGAAGCATAGTCAATCACCTTACTATGCTACATCAGAATGAAACCAAGTCCCACCTGGGATGCATCACAGTAAACCATAAACCCCTCATTGCCTTTAGGTATATTCAAAATTGGAGATGAAGTTAGCTTATCCTTCAGCTTCTCAAAACTACCCTCATAAATATCTAACCAAGAGAACTTTACCTTTTTTTGAGTCAACATAGTCATTAGGGCAGCTATCATCCGAAAGCTCTCCACAAACCTCCTATAATACCCAACCAAACCCCAAAAACTCCAAATATCAGTTAGAGTCGTGGGTCTAGGCCACTTCTTAACCACTGTCACCTTTTGTGGAACCACTATGATCCCCTCACTAGAAATAATATGACTCAAAAAAGTGATAGCATTCAACCAAAATTCACATTTTAAGAATTTTGCATACAACTGCTGCTCTTTCAATGTCTGCAACACCATACAGAGGTGATTGGTATGATCCATCTCACTCTTAGAATACACCAGAATATCTTTAATGAACACAATGACAAACAAATCTAGAAACTAATGAAATACCCTATTCATCAAATCCATGAATGCCATCGAGGTATTAGTCAAACCAAATGACATAACCAAGAACTCAAAGTGCCCATACTAGGTATGAAAAGCCTCCTTAGGGATATCAATTTCCCTAATATTAAGTTGATGATAACCAGACCGAAGATCTATCTTTGAAAAGAATTTGGCACCTTGCAACTTATCAAACAAGTCATCTATCCATGGAAGAGGATACTTGTTCTTGATTGTTACCCTATTCAACTGCCTATAGTCAATGCACATCCAAAAAGGACCATCCTTCTTACATATAAATAATATCGGTGCACCCTACGGGGATACACTAGGATGGATGAAACCCTTATCCAAAAGATCCTTATGTTTCTCCTTGACTTCCCTCAACTCATCCGGAGCCATTTTATAAAGAGGAATAGATATTGGACGAGTGTTCGGAACCAAATCAATCCTATACTCAATCTCCCTATCCAGAGGAACACCAAGAAAAACATTTAAAAAGACCACAAGAAACTCATGCACCACCGAACCAAATGCAAAGAAGGACCTTTCGAGTTAGAGTCCTTAACCTAGACAAAATGATAGAGACACCCTTTAGAAATTAATCTCTAAGCTTTAAGATATGATAAAAACTTCCCCTTAGTAGCTAAGGAACCACCCCCTTATTCAAGAACCAACTCACCAGAGATACTAAAGATAACCTTACGGGCCTGACAGTCTAAGAATGTGTGGCATAAGTGTAACCAATCCATCCCTAGAATGACATCAAATCCACCATATCTAACTCAAATAAAACCACCAAAGTCTTCTTACTACCAACAGATAGCACATACCCCTTATATTCTGTTTGAGAAACCACAGAGTCACCTACTGGGGTAAAAACAAAAAAGGATCGAAAATAACCTCGAAATCAAAACCAAAACACAAAACCACAATTTGGGTCACACAAGAAATAGTGAACCCCAGATCAAGCAAATAATACACGTCATGATAAAAAAGTTGTAACATACCATTCATGATATCAGGCGATGCCTCAAACTCTTATTAGGATATTATAGCATATAACCTTTCCATCTATGCCAGTACCAGAGGCAGAAATAGATGCAGAAGTAATACCCTTTGGTGTAGAAGCAGATAAAGAGGCAATCAGAACCCTATTCTCTCCTAAAACAACCTTTCCAACTGGATAATTTCTAAGCATATGGCCTGGCTGACCATATTTAAAGCATCTATCACTCCCCTCGTCACAAAAACCCTAATGTAATCGACCACAAAACCTATAGGGAGGATATGATAAAGATGAATGTTCCCCACTAGCCTAAGATTGGGCACCCTGTGCCCTGATATTATAGCCACCCTGCTGACGCCTGTCTTTTAACTACTTCGGGTAGGAAGCACTAGCTATAGAGAAAGAACCAGAACTCCCCCACTTTTTCTTTAGATACTTGCCACCATCCCGACCACCTTGTTGTTGTCCACCCTACTTAGAAACCTAAGATTCTTATCCTTTCTTTCCCCTACCTCAGCCTTCTTTCTATTTTCATCCTCCACCTATTGCATTTGAACAACTAACCTAGAGATATCTATGTCCTTAATCAGCAATATAGTCTTGCTTTTAACAATTAACTCATGAGAAAGTCCTAAAGAGAACTTTGTCATACTGGCCCTCATATCTGACATTATTTCTGAAGCATACCAAGATAGCTGGTGAAATTTCAAGGAATACTCCTTGAATGACATCTTCCCCTACTTTAGATTAACAATTTCCTCTGCTTTTGCTTCCCCCAAATCATGAGGAAAGAAGTAATATAGAAAAACATTAGAGAAAGTCTCCAATAAAGATGACTCTACAACATCACCCCTTGCCCTATCCCATTCCTCGTACCATTGGTATGCCACATCCTTAAGCTGATAAGTTGCAAACTCCATCCCTTCCTTTTTGGTGGCATGCATAATCCTGAAGATTTTTTCTATCTTATCCCAAAAACCTTGAGGATCCTCCTCCACCTTAACACCAGTAAAGGTTGGAGAATTTAACTTTATAAACTGGCCAACCCTTATGGACTTAGAAAATGGAATACCATATGCACCATGCTCAGCCTGAGAAGCTACAAACTGAGAAATCACATAAATCAACTGATAAAACTTTGCATTCGTGTCACATCTACCTGAGAAGGACTAGAAGGAATTGGTGGAACCCCAGAAATATTAGGGATTAGACCCCTAGACTAAGTGTGGATCCCCTAAGTAGAGCGTGCCCCATCAACATTATCTCCAGCTGGGACAGAGGAGTTTCCGTGAACTTCAAATCATCGAGGTATGATCTCAAAAGAGAACAATAAGAATTAGAGGTAATTCCAAGACTTACACTCCAAGCTTGAAAATAGAACATAAATAAGTGAAACATTCCTAAATGTCTTGTAGCCTCTTCCTTATGAGTGTGGTGCACTACACACCCTTAAAAGAGACTCTACTCTACATAGCTTTCTGGACTCCCAATTGACCATTAACCTAAAGCTCTGATACCAACTTGAAACAACCCAAACAAGGTTTTTATTATAATGAGCATCCCAAGTTCAACCAGGATTGAGGACCACCCCTGATACCCAACCCAACTACCAAACACATACCTTGAGTTAGGTGAATTTTAAACATATAATAAGATTGCATATTTGTACCAATCTAGACACTAGGATAGGTCCATAACCATGTCCAACCCAAGCAAGTCCAACCATATGATACCCAACCAATAACCATACCAAAATAATAACAATAACCGAGTATGAGTCCATAACATAAAAGTATAGAACAATCATAAATACAATTAAATAACATCATCCCCAAAACCAATGCCAATAGTAAGGCTGACACCAATGCCGACACCGCCCATACCAACCAATAGTAGTTCCATAAATCCTTTAACTAAAAGTAAAACAATATCTGATTGGGACATGCCCCCAACCATAGCCAAAACCAATGTCTATGAAATAACTAAAGTATGTAAAAATATCCATGAAATGAAATAGAGCCATCTGGAATATGGAAGCTCACTACTTTACTCTAACTGAGTTGATATCGAATCTAGTCAATAAATAGGAGGAGTAGAATAGCCAGTTCCTACATCACGTGGAGATACAACCGCCTGATGGTGGGTTAGTAGACAAACGCTAGCAAGGATTCTGGATAAGGATAAAATAATTCCAACCTTTACAACCAAGTAAACCAAATATATGCATTTACAACCATACATACATATATATAACCATGATGAGAAAGAGAACTGGGTTTAGTATGCCTTTAAAACTATTAATCTAGGTACGTGTATCTTAACTATACTAGAATCATCCATGGGCTAAATGGGACCAGTGTAACCCCCTGAACGGGCCTCGATACATGTAGCCACAGAAACCAGAGATACCATAGGAGTAGGGGATTACTGAGTACCCTTCGATCTATATGATACATATGTATATGTGTACTAAGGGGATTCCCACGTACCCTATAAATATTACATATGAAGCACTTAGACTTTGGAACCTTAGCAAAAAATTCCTTAATTAAAGCTTCTGGACTAGGTATGAATTAGGGTACTAGTCATACCCTTGGAAATGACTTAGCGACTCCCTCTCATATTTTAGGCAGTGTGGTGGTGGTTACATATTGTCCAATATATGAATTGTCCTTCTTATGGTCGTATGCTAGTGTAGGAGTCATACCAAGACAAGTCATATGATGTTTGGAACTTAGCCTAGTTGACATTATTTTGGGTACGAGTTGTAGATACGATTTAAGGTACCATTCATATCCATTTATTGGCAGATCTCAAGGATAAAACCATACTAGAGCAGTAATGTGGTTTATCCATTCGGTTATATTGGCAAGAGACGTCAACAAGGTCATAGAAAATGATTTATTGGCGCATGCTGAGGATATGACAACTTCTACTTGACTGTCCAATATTTATTGATAAATCTATCCTCAGGGACGACCACACTATACGACTTTTCTTGGGCTTTCATGGTAAAATTAATCACTAATTTTACTCATCCATTAATTTATATTGAATATAGTTATTATGACTTTTTTTTGCTTGCTTTCTATTTACATTTTTTAGGCTTGGACATTTGAAGCCATTTCTTCCCTTCGAAAGCAGTTAATGGATTACCCGGATGAGGTTTCTCATCCAAGAATGTTTAGGTGGTTGGCTGCAAAGAGCAATACCAATATTAAGGAGGCTGATCTTTTTAACCCTCCGGGTGATGTAGTACGTCTTCTTTAAGTAAAATAATTTTACCTAAAGATAGATATTGAATAGATGTTATATCTGGTGCAACAGATGTTGTATCTAATACACCAGATGGGACATCTATTGCGACAGGGTACGATTGATATCTTTCATCATATTACCCATCTGTTTCTTTGGTTCTCTGAACCTGATTCCTAACAGGTTAACCATCTACTGCAAATTATGCAATAGATGTGTAATCTAATAACATATTGTTCATCTATTGCAACGTACAGATCATCTGTTGCATAATAGATTACCCTTCTTGTGCAACTGTTGCAATAGATGATTTATATTTTGCATCAGATTATCCATGTGTTGCTTTGTTTCTCTAAACCAGACTCAAATGGATTTTAACCATATATTGCAAACTATACAACAAATGGTTTTTTTTTAAAATGTAACCCAACTATGAAAATTAATATATTATATGATTTAAATGCATCTATTTTTTTACTTTTTAATAGGTTGTGCATCCATGGATCGTGCCTACTGAGAAAGAGTCGGTGATGACTTCTTATATTACTCTAGGTCATGTTGATACTATAGCAGACCCAATGGTGGAGTTAATAAAGAAGGAATTGGCTGAAGCAACATCTATAAGAAGAGAAGTTAGGCAAGGTCAGCCTAATGTTAAGGCTCTTCATGACCAACCTACTAACGCAGATCCGGGTGCTTCTTCTGGTGGAGTTGTTGGTGTTGGTGAAAGGCATGCTGATGCTACTACCACTCATTATAATAAGCATGTTTATGCTCAAGAAAGAATAAATATGTTTGAAAACACCCCTTTTCACCCTTACACAGGTTTGTCTCACCCCTCTTCACCCTTGTGTTCTCGTTGTGAATGCGAAGAGTGCAAGGACAGATAGGATAAACTCTTTGAAAAAGTAGAGGATATCTCTAAATCTACGAGGAATTTAAATTCAAGAGGTGTGTCATACCATCCAAGAAGGTGAGGGAGCCACACACTCCTACAGTGTTGGTTAGGAGAAAGAAAAGAACAATTAGAGACGTACTCTCCAGTCGGAAATCAAAAGAAATTACAATTTCTCCTTCTCCAAAAGTTGTTGAAGTTCAGGGGCCAGTAAAGAAGGTGGACATCTATGTGAAACTTGGTACCGACGAGAAGATGGATCTATGACAAGCCAAGAATGCCAAGCCAGGCACACCAGATTACCCCAAGCCTTCTTTTTCACCCCAAGACTTCCAGACTATGATTGATATACATATGCCGTACGAGGAAAAGACGAGTTTACTTTTCCTAACCTAGCCCTTCCAATCTACCCCATGAAGAATAACCTACATAATAGATTTCACGTCTGTTGCAATAACTGGGTATACTGGTGCAACTGGTAGTGGTTCTGTTGTAACTTATTATCCATCTGTTGCATAAGTTGTATTGGATTATTGATTCAGAGAACCCAATGCAACAGATGGACCATCCGTTGTATTTTTAAAATTACTAACCTATTTAAAAATTGACTTCTTATATCACAGCATGTTGACATAATTCTCTGCCTCATGAGGAAAAGGCAATTAACATACCGGGAAGCTTATGACACTGCCGATAAGATAATGGACCTCAAATTCTGCAAGAAGCTCAAGGATAGGTACGATCAACTCAATGGGGAGACGTTATACCTTGGAGTGTGACTTGATTTCCTAGTTCCTACATTGTTCTTGGATGAAGAAGAAATGATAAAATATATTAGAGCGAAGAGGCCAAATCCACATGACAAGAGCTGGACCAAGGCAAAGAGGATTCTTATAGTTATTAGCGTGAACGACATGTATTATCAGGCTATTGAGATACTACTAGAGGAGGGAAAGATCAATGTTTATGACTCCAACGTACCTCTCATCGATGATTTCAATCCTTTTCTACTCATGAAGCCACTGATGGTGCTATTGCCCATCTTGTTGAGGGAGAGTAAACTGATGAATCATTTGCCAAAGAAAGTGTTGGATGAAGAAATCATGGAATTTTGATGGTTGAAACAAGGGAATGATCCTTCCAAAAGATGATGCCACTAAAGCGAGCGGCTCGCACGCTCTTGCACACATCGAATGTTTGCTGACCGACACAGAAATGGCCGAGCCAATGACTTTTTTGTGCGAAAACGCTGTGGCAAACCTATAAGAGGTCTGGGCTTATGGGGTACTAACTGGACGCTTGAATCCCGTGTATATAAAAGAGCCTGTGAAATAACAATTTTTAATTTCAAGTCACCCTACCCCCCTGGGAAGTCATTTTTCAACTTTTAAGCCAAGGGCTTTATGGACATTTTCTACCACAAAAACCTTAAGTCCCCTTACTATATAATGTGTTTTGGTCTGCTAAACATTTATTCGGGTGATCACATTCCAAAACACTCTCAAAACTTCTTAAAATAAGATTAGAGGTTAGGGTTCCAAGGGGTGTTCATCTAGAGGCAAAAAGGAGTCAAGTTTCTTGGTAGATCATCTTGTTTAAGGCGTGTGACTTTTTCCCTTTTTATTAAATTAAAAACCATGTATTTTAACCATTGATTAATATTCGTAAATTATGATTTTGAAATCAGTGATAAGGGTTTTGTTACCTAATGATGAGTAATGTTTGCTCTTCCTTTGACTTATGTTTCTACATGATATTGGTAGTGATTCATACACGTGGGAACTAGTTGTTTGTGGTTTAACCAATGTGTCTTGAGAAACCCTAGTAATGATGATTTCTACTTTGATTTTGGCCTTGCTAAAGTCATGCACACAAGGTGTTTATGAAAATGTCTAGTCATATTTTAATAATGTTATGAACTAGGGAAATGTCCCAATAAGTTTGAGTGGTTGGTAAATGGTATTGTAAAGGCATTGTTAGCCATGAAATTATTTAATGTATAACATTATTGCATGACTTTAGCAATCTTGTGTTTCTAACATTATTTGATGGCTAAAAAAGAGATAAATTCCCTAAACATGAAATTGAAGTGTGTTTGAACTAAAGTGTGGTATAAGATTGCTAATGAGGAACAAATGGTATTTAAGGGTATTGATGACCATAACTTGAATTAAATGAAGAATTGAATTAAGGCATTATCTTATTAAAGTGTTTGATTGATAGATGGTTCCATGAAGATCTCGTGGTCATATATGGTGATGTGTTGGCTAAATGGGCTCGAGTCCCTAAGTGTTGAAGTGAATGAATATTGATGCATGGACAAAGGGTTTGATTCCTAATGTTGACTAATGATAATGAAATGACTTGTGGATCAAGTCCCTTTCCCAAAGAAATGGCTTGTGGTTTTAGTCTCTTGCCCAATGAAATAGCCTTATGGTTCAACTCCTTTGCCTAATAAAATGGCATATAGTTCAAGTCCCTTTCCTAGTAAAATAGGTTGTGGTTCAAGTCCCTTGCCTAATAAAATGGATCGTGGTTCAAGTCCCTTGCTTAATGAAGTATCTTCTGGTTCCAGTCCTTTGCCTAATAAAATGGCTAGTGGTTCAAGTCCCTTGCCTAATGGAATGACTTGTGGTTCAAGTCCCTTGCCAAATAAGAAACCTTTGAATTGATAAGTGTGAAAGGTCGGATACCTCTACCTAATGACATATTAATGAGTGCATTAAAAATACTTCCTAAGTCTTATTTCCTTCGTGGCACCTTATGAACATATTATATATATATATCTACATGTACAATTATGTATATAAATATTGTTGAATATGATATAATGACTTGGATTTGAATGATGATGCTATTTTACCCTTATCCTTGAGTTACATGCTAGTGTTCCAACCACTAACCATCTTTGGATGCTATGTCCCCACACAGAATAGAGGTCGGAGGTTCTTCTACTTTTCTTATGTAGTGACTAGGTGATCAAAACGGTTCGTGTATTGACTTTGAAGTGGCTAGCTTCTATTCTTCGAAAGGCATACAATTCATAGTCTATTAATCTATGTCATAAATTTGATTAGGCTTGGTATTTGGCTATTGTCGGGGGCTTGTCCCGACATATATAGACATCAGATTTGTGTAGAGGCTTGTGGAAGACTGTTGACTTGGGTATGTTTGTTAGTATGTTAATGTAAGTAAAATGTTTAAACATTGTCTAAGTTATGATATTAGTATTGCTTTTGCGATCTTATTATAAATTTAGAGTTTATCTGAAAGTTTTGGATTAATGTGATGGTTAGGTTGTGTTGACGGGGCAATCTCTGGCTTATGTTAGGCTTGATATGCCCACATGACATGGCTCAATTTTGGGTCATGTCAAGTTGCTATCAGAGCCTAGGTTCATGGTCAGTTGGGTATACATAAAGCCGTGTCAAGTAAAGTCTCTTTTATGGGTACGTAGCATGCTACACTTATAAAGGATGGGCTGCGAGACATTTAGGAATTTTTCCCTTTCTTGTGTTTCAATCTTGAGGTTTAGAGCCTAAGGTCTTGGATTCCTCTGATTTCTATTTGCTTATTTTTCAGATCATGCCTCCAAGAAGATCTGATGGGGTCCCCACCAACCCTAATTATGAGTGTGACCCCCTATTCCGTCACCTCAAGGGGATGCTACTAATGCTGAGTTTCATTGCTCTATCAAACTCTTGACTCAATTAGTAGCCTCTGAATCTAAGCGTGGTGCTCTGTCTATTATTTCTTCCAAGGCCACAAGAGTTGGCCAATTTATGAGGTTGAACCCTCCTATGTTCGTAGCTATAAAGGTTGAGGAGGATCCTTAAGGCTTTATTAATAAAATAGAGAAGATTTTCTAAATCAGGCATGCTTCAGAGGTAGAGGTTGTTGAGGTTTCTTCCTACCAGTTGAACGATGTAGCATACCAGTGGTATGAAGGGTGGGAACTATATAGAGGTGTGGATTCTAGTTATGCCATGTGGGAGGATTTTTTGAGGCCTTCTTGGACTACTTCTTTCCTCATAAGTGGAGGGAAGCGAAAGAGGAAGAGTTTGTAAACTTGAAAGAAGGGAGGATGTCTGTCAAAGAGTATGACTTGAAATCCCATCAGTTATCTAAGTATGTTCCTAAGATATTTCTAGCATGAGAGATAGAATTACATAAGTTTGATTTGGTTTTGTCCCATGAGCTGGTGCTTGAGAGTAACACGGCCTTATTGATCAAAACATGGACATCTCTAGGTTGGTTGTGTAAATGAAACTATTGGAGGAAGAAAAATGGAAATAAGTTAAGAAAAGTGAAAAATAAGGAAAGAAATTTAGACCTTCTGAACAAAGTGGTAGAGATGGTGGCAGTGTACAAAGAAGAAGTGGGGGAGTTTAGGTTCTTTTTCCTCGACTAGTACTCTTTAACAAAAATTGTCGGGTGATCATCAGTCTTAGTCTAGTAGTGGGTTTTGAGAATCAGGTGCCCATTCTTTGACTAGTGAGGCTCAGTCGGCTCCATCCCACCCCACCTTATAGATTCTATGGTCAGTGTGAGAAGGGGAAAATAGATATTTTAGATATGGTTAGATTGGGAATATGCAGTGAGAGTTCCCCTTTTTAGCAGTTTCTTAGGCCAATAGGGCCTCTATTGATACTTTATCTACCCCTGCACCAATGCGTTTTGTTTTTGCTTTATCTTCTATTTCTAGTATTGGAGCTGGCTAGAATCATTTGTATGTGCCTGCTACTCGCTAGGATTCTGAGGCATCTCCCAATGTTGTCATAGGTAAGTTGAAACTTTTATCCCGTGATGTATATTTTTTGCTTGATCCAGGGTGTACTCTTTTATATATGACCCCGTTTATGGTTGTGCTTCTTGGTTTTGGTCCTAAGAGTTTGTTAGTTTCTTTTTTTGTTTCTACCCTAATAGGAGATTTTATGGTTTATAAGAGGGTCTATAGGGATGTGTGGTATCTCTTAGTGATATAAAAACACTTGTAGACTTGATAGAGTTGGACATAGTTGATTTTGATGTTATTTTGGGGATGGATTAGATGCATTTGTATTATGCTTCCTTTGATTATCGGACCCATAGGGTCATGCTTAAATTCCTTAATAAGTTGGTCATTGTATGAGATGGGGGTTCTTTAGTGCTTAAGGGGAAATTTATTTCATATCATAAAGCCCAAAAGTTGATCTCAAAGGGGTGTTTGTATCATTTGGTCTGAGTTAAAGATTCTAAGTCAGAAGGTTCTTCTGTAGAATCTGTTCCCATGGATAATGAGTTTCTTGATGTTTTCTTCTCTAGAATCTGTTCCTATGGTTAATGAGTTTCTTGAGGTTTTCCACGATGATCTCCTCGGTATTCCTCCTGATAGGGAAATTGATTTTGGGATCAATCTTATTCTGGACACTCATCCAATTTCTTTCCCTTCTTATAGAATGGCTCTAGTTGAACTAAAAGAGCTTAAGGATCAATTGAAAGACCTCTTAGATAAAGGTTTTATTCATTCTAGTATGTCTCCTTGGAGTGGTCCTATGTTGTTTGTGCGCAAGAAGGATGGTTCCCTTCGTATGTGCATTGATTATCGTCAGTTGAACAAAGTGACCATAAAGAATAAGTTTCCTCTTTCTAGGATCAATGATCTATTTGATCAAATTCAAGAAGCAATGTGTTTCTTAAAGATTGATCATAGGTCGGGTTATCATCAACTTAAGATTAGGGAAGTAGATATCCCTAATACCTCCTTTAGAACCCGGTATGGTCACTATGAGTTTCTAGTCATGTCCTTTGGGTTGACCAATTCCCCAACGACATGAATAGGGTCTTTCATCCATTCTTGGACTAGTTTGTCATTGTCTTCATCGATGATATCTTGGTTTATTCTAAAAGTGAGGTAGATCATGTCAATAACCTCCATGCCATATTGCAAACTTTAAGGAATCATTGCTTGTATACCAAGTTCTCTAAGTGCGAGTTTTGGTTGAGGGTTGTGACTTTTCTTTATCATGTTATCTCTAGTAAAGGTATTATGGGAGATCCTCAAAAGGTTATGTCGGTTAAGAAGTGTCCTAGACCTATGATTCCAACCGATATTCGAAGCTTCTTGGGTTTAGCCGGTTATTATAGAAGATTTGTGGAGAGTTTTTTAATTATAGCTGATCCATTGACTAAGTTGACCCAAGGGAAGGTCAAGTTCTTGTGGTTGGATGCGTGTGAGGGTAGTTTTAAGAAGTTGAAAGATAAATTGACTTCGACTCTGGTTTTGACCTTGCTCAAGGGTAATGATGGTTTCATAGTATATTTTGATGTTTCTCGTGTTGGGCTTGGTTGTGGATTGATGCAACATGGTAGGGTGGTGGCCTATGCTTTCAGGAAATTTAATGTTCATGAGAAGAACTACCCTACTCATGACTTGGAATTGTTAGCCATGGTTATTACATTGAAGATTTGGAGACATTTTTCTATGGGCTTCATGTTGACATCTTTTCCAATCATAAGAGTCTTTAGTATGTGTTTATGCAAAAACATTTAAATCTTAGGCAAAAGTTGTGGCTTGAGTTGTTGAAAGACTATGATGTTAGTCTTTATTACCATCCGGGTAAAGCTAATGTAGTAGTCGATGCTCTTAGTAGATTTTCCATGGAAAGTTTAGCCCATGTAAATGAGGATAAATGGGGATTGGTGAAGGACATTCATCGTTTAGCTAATCTTGGAATTCGTCTCACGAACTTTGAGGATGGTAGTGTATTTGTGCATCCAGAATCTCAATCATCTATTGCTACTAAGATAAAGAAAAATAAAGTGTTGGATCCCAATTTGATAAAGATCAAGGGTAATGTGGGTCAACAAAAGGTTATTGACTTTGTGATTGGTGGAGATGGTATCTTAAGGTACCAAGGTAACCTATGTGTTCCCAACGTTGATGGATTGAGGGAAAGGATTATGGTTAAGGCTTATGGATCCTATTTTTCTATTCACCCCAATTCTACAAAGATGTATCATGATCTTAAAGAGTTCTATTGGTGAAGTAATATGAAATAAGATGTGGCTAGTTATGTGGCTAAGTGTATGGTGTGTCAACAAGTAAAACTTGAACACATGAGGTCCAAAGGATTTTACCAAGAGATTGCCTTACCCAAATAGAAGGGGGAGGCAGTTAATATGGATTTAATTACTGGTCTTCCCCGGTCTCAAAATCAATATGATTCTATTTGGTTCATTGCGGATATAATAACCAAGCTCGCTCACTTCATGCTGGTGAGGACTAATTATTCGGCGGAGGATTATGCTAAGTTGTATCTTGCGGAGATTGTGAAATTACATAGTGCTCCGGTTTCTATCATTTTGGATCGTGATACTCAATTTTCATCTTACTTTTAGAAGTAATTTATAAAGGGTTTGGGGACAAAGGTATGACTTAGTACCACTTTCCACCCGTAAACTGATGGACAAGCTGAGAGGATCATCTAAACATTGAAAGATATGTTGTGTGTTTGAGTGATTGATTATGGTGGTACTTGGTATGACCACTTTCCTTTGACTGAATTTTCCTATAACAACAGTTACCATTCTAGCATTGGTATGGATCCTTTTGAGACATTGTATGGCAAGAGATATCGTTCTCCTATTGGATGGTATGAATTTGGTGAGGGTAAATTGCTTGGCCCCGATTTGGTTCACCAAGCCTTAGAAAAGGTGAAGATGATTTGTGATAGATTAAAAACCTCTTAAAGTCATCAAAAGTCCTATGTGGATATGAGATGTAGGGATTTAGAATTTATTATTGGTGATTGGGTATTCTTAAAGGTGTCTCCCATGAAGGGTGTGATGCTATTTAGTAAAAAAGGGAAGCGTAGTCCCCGATATGTTGGTCTCTACTTGATTTTGAAAAGGGTTGGAAATATTGCCTATGAGTTGGAGTTACCTTCTAGTTGGAACTGCCTCTACTCAATTTTCCATGTCTCTATATTGCATAAATATGTGTGTGATCCTTCATTGGTTGTTCACTTGGAGGATATTGGTGTTTCAGACTCTTTGTCCTATGAGGAGATCTCGAAGAGGATCTTAGATTATCAATTTCGCTGATTGTGAACAAAAAAGGTGGATTTGGTGAAGGTTCTATGGAGGAATCAAAAGTCTGAGGGAGCTACTTGGGAGGCAGAGGAGAACATGAAGTCTGAGTATCCACATTTGTTTTCCTTCCCAAAAAATTATGATTGAGGTATGTGTTAATCTTCTTTATTTGATGATGTCTTTGGAAGACAATGGTTTCAAATCCCTACGCTTTGAATTGAACAAATTTCTATTATAAATAATGGGTTTGAGTCCCATAGTCAATGAAATAAATGGTTGATTGATAATGATCATGGAATGTATCATATCCTTATTGTATGTCTTGATTTGTAGCTTGGTTAAAGGTTAGTTGATATGTAATAATGTGTTAACTCATGTTTATACTAGCTTTACCTGTCATTCGAGGATGAATGATCCAAGTCGGGGAGAATTGAAACACTTAGGATTTGATCCCTTAGAAAAAATCTCCTTAATTGAAGCTTCTGGATGAGGTATGACTCAGGGTACTAGTCTTACCCTTGGATACGATTTAGTGACCCCCTTTCGTATCCTAGGTAGTGTGTTAGGGGTTAAACACTTTTAAAGATACAGCGTGTTCTTCTCATGGTCGTGTGTTAGTGTACGAGTCATACCAAGCCAAGTCATATAATGTTTGGTACTTGTCCTAGTTGACACTATTTTGGGTATAGTTTAGGTACCATTCGTACACTTGGGTATGAGACATGTATGTGTAGTCATACCTTGATCAGTGTAGGGGTCCTAGGTGAGGCCTAGGGTATGATTTAGATTACCACTCGTACCCTAGGGTATGATTGAGTTAGTGAGTCGTACCCCCCTGGGAAGTCACTTTTCAGCTTTTAAGCCAAGGGCTTTATGGACATTTGCCACCCCAAAACCCTTAAGTCCCCTCACTATATAATGTCTTGTAGACTCCTAAACATTTATTTTGGTGGATCAAACATGGAAAAACACTCTCAAAACTTCTTAAAATAAGATTGGAGGCTAGGGTTCCGATAGGGTGTTCATCTAGAGGCAAAGTGGAGTTAAGTTTCTTAGTGGCTTATGACTCTTTTATTTGTTATTAACTTAAAAACCATATACTTTAAACATGGATTAATAATTGTAAATGATGATTTTGAAATCAATGATAAGGGTTTAGTTTCCTAATAATGAGTAATGTTTGCTCTTGCTTAGACTTGTGTTTCTACATGATATTGATAGGGATTCGTACATATAGGATCCAGTTGTTTGTGGTTTAACCAATGTGTAATAATGATGATTTCTACTTTGATTTTGGCCTTGCTAAAGGCATGCCCACAAGGTGTTTGTGAAAAATATCTAAGAGAATTGTCTAGTCACATATTTATAATATTTTGAACTATGACAATGGCCCAATAAGTGTGAGTGGTTTGTAAATGGTACTGTAAAGGTATTATTAGACATGTAATTAGTTAATGTATAACCTTTTTGGTTTGATGGATAAAAATGAGTTAAAGTCCCTAAACATGAAATTGAAGTATGTTTGAACTAAAGTGTGGTATAAGATTGCTAATAAGGAATGAATGGTTTGTAAGGGTCTCGATGACCATGACTTGAATTGAATGATGAATTAAATTAAGGCAATGGCTTATTAAAGTTTTTGGTTAATAAATGGTTCCATGAAGACCTCATGGTCATCTATGGTGATGAGTTGGTTAAATGGGTTAAAGTCCCTAAGTGTTGAAGTGAATGAATGGTGATGCCTGGCTAAAAGGTTTGAGTCCCAATGTTGACTATTGATAATGAAATGGCTTGTGGTTCAAATCCCTTGCCTAATAAAATGGCTTGTGGTTAAGTCCCTTTCCCAATGAGAGGGCTTGAGGTTTAAGTCCCTTGCCCAATAAAGTGGACTGTCGTTTAAGACCCCATTGAAATGGCTTATGGTTCAAGTCCTTTGCCAAATGAAATGCCTTATGGTTCAAGTCCCTTGCCCAATAAAATGGCTTGTGGTTCAAGGCCCTTGCCCAATAAAATACTTGTGGTTCAAGTCCCTTACCTAAGAAATGGCTTGTGGTTCAAGTCCCTTGTGTATTAAGAAATATTCAAATCGATAAGTGTGAAAGGTCGGAGTCCTCCACCCAGGACATATGAATGAGTGTATTAAAAATGCTTGCTAAGTTCTGTTTCCTTTTTGGCACATTATGAACATGTTATATATATCTACATGTATGATTATTTGTATAAATGTGGTTGAATATGATATAATGACTTGGCTTTGAATGATGATTCTATTTTATCCTTATCCTTGAGTTACATGCTAGTGTTCCAACTGCTAACCATCTCTGGACGCTAGGTCCCTATGCAACATAAGGACCAAAGATTCTTCTTGTCTTCCTGTACAATGACTAGGTGATCGAAGCGGTTCGTGTGTTGACATTGAAGTGGTGAGCTTCATTTCTTTAGAAGGTATACATTTCATAGTTTCTTTATCTATGTCATAAACTTGTTTACACTTGGTATTTAGCTATTGTCGGGGGCTTGTCCTTACATATAATGACATCGGATTTGTGTATAGGCTTGTGGTTGACTATAGACTTAGGTATGTTGATTAGTATGTTGGTGTAAATGAAATGTTTAGGCATTTTCTAAGTCGTGATATTATTCTTCCGCGATCTTGTTATAAGTTTGGAGTTCATCTGACATTTGTGGATTTATATGATAGTTAGGTTTGTTTGATAGGGCAATCTCTAGATCATGTTGGGCTTGAGATGCCCACATGACATAGCTCAATTTCGGGTCGTGTAAAGTTGGTATAATATCCTTAGTTCATGGTTAGTTGGGTGTCAACAAACCTGTTCAAGTAAAGTCTCTTTTATGGGTGTGTAGCATGCCACATCGATAAAGGAGGGGCTAACTGACATTTAGGCACATTTTTCTTTGTTGTATTTCAATCTCGAGCTTTAGAGCCTAAGGACTTGGATTCCTCTAACTTTTTTTACTTATCTTTAAGATCATACCTCCAAGGAGATCTAATGTTCAGCCAAACACCTTAAACCCAACTGAGGGCCCTATGGATGGAGCTCGTCCAACTTTTGGGGTCTAAACCTGAGCTAAGGCTGCAAAATCTGTCCATCCTTACGGGGTCCCACCTATCCACACCAACCCCGACTATAAGAGTGACCTTCTTATTCTATTACCTCAAGGGGATGATACTAATGTTGAGTTTCGTTGCTCTATCAAACTCTTGACTCAATTGATAACCTCTTAATTTGAGTATGCTGCTCCGGTTACTATTTCTTCTGAGGCCACAAGAGTTGGCCAATTTATGAGATTGAACCCTCCTATGTTCATGGTTATTATGGTTGAGGAGGATCCTCAAGGATTCGTTGATGTAATGGAGAAGATTTTCCAAATCATGCATGCTTCGGAGGTTGAGGCTGTTGAATTTGCTTCCTACTAGTTGAAGGATGTAGCGTACCAATGGTACAAAGGGTGGGAACTGTCTAAAGGAGTGGATGTTAGTTCTGCCATATGGCAGGATTTCTCTGAGGCCTTCTTGGACCGCTTCTTTCCTTAAGAGTTGAGGAAAGCAAAAGCGGAAGAGTTTTTGAACTTGAAGCAAGGGAGTATGTCTATCAAGGTGTATGCCTTGAAATTCCATTAGTTGTCTAAGTATGCTCTCGAGATGGTTTCTAGTATGAGGGCTAGAATGCATAAGTTTGCTTTGAGTTTGTCCTGTGCATTGGTGCTTAAGAGCAAGACGACCTTGTTGATCAAAGGCATAGACATCTTTAGGTTGGTTATTTATATGCAATAAGTCGAGGAAGAGAAAAAGAAACAATTTGAGTTTAGTAAAAGGCAAAGGAAAAAATTTAAACCTTCTAAGCAAAGTGGTAAAGACGGTGGTAAGTGGCCAAGAAAGAAGTGGGGAAGTTTGAGTTCTTTCTCCTCGGCTAGTACTCTTTATCCCAAACTATTGAGGGATTGTTGGTCTCAATTTAGTGGTGGGTTTCGGGCATCGGGTGCCCAATCTCTGACTAGTGGGGCTTAGTCGGCTCTATCCTACCCACCTTGTAGATTCTGTGGTCAGCCTTATTGTTGTCAATATAAGAAGGGGCGGAACAAAAGTTTTAGATTTGGTCAGGTTGGGCATATGCAGCGAGAGTTCCCCTATTTAGTGGCTTCTTGTTCCAACAGGGCCTCTATTACTACTTTATCTACCCCTGCACCGAAGGGTGCTATTTCATCTTCAACTTCTATTTTTGGTATCAACACTGGTATGAATCATTGGTATGCGCTTGTTATTCGCCAGTATTCTAAGGCTCTCTCCCGATGTTTTCATGGGTATGTTAAAACTTTTCTCCCATGATGTGTATTTTTTTTCTTGATCCAGGGTCTACTCTTTCTTATGTGACCCCGTTTGTGGTTGTGCTTGGTTTTGGTCCTGAGAGTCTATTAGTTCTTTTTTTTGTTTCTACCCTGGTTGGAGACTCTATGGTTGTTAAGAGGGTTAATAGGGGGTGTGTGGTATCTGTTAGTGGTAGAGAAACTCTTGTTGACTTGATAGAGTTGGACATGGTTGATTTTGATGTTATTTTGGGGATGGATTGGTTGCATTCGTGTTATGTTTCCTTAGATTGTCGGACCCATAGGGTCATACTTAAATTGCCTAATGAGTTGGTCATTATATGGGAAGGGGGTTCTTTGGTTCCTAAGGGGAAGTTTATTTCGTATCTTAAAGCCTAAAAGTTGATCTCAAAGGGGTGTTTGTATCATTTGGTCTGAGTTAAAGATTCTAACTCGAAAGGTTTTTATCTAGAATCTGTTCCCATGGTTAATAAGTTTCCTGAGGTTTTCCCTGCTGATATCCTCGATATTTCTCATAATAGGGAAATTGATATTGGGATTGATCTTGTTCTAGACACGTCTGATTTTTATCCTTCCTTATAAAATGGCTACGACGAAGCTAAAAGAGCTTAAGGAGTAATTAAAAGACCTCTTAGATAAAGGTTTTATCCGTCCTACTGTGTCTTCTTGGGGTGCTCTCGTGTTGTTTTTGTGCTCGAAGGATAGTTTCCTTCGTATGTACATTAAGGATAGTTTCCTTCGTAACCATAAAGAATAAGTATCCTCTTCCTAGGACCGACGATCTATTTGATCAAATTCAAGGAGTAAAGTGTTTCTATAAGATTGATCTTAGGTCAGGTTATCATCAAATTAAGATTAGGATAGTGGATATCCCTAAGACCGCCATTAGAACTCGGTATGGTCACTATGAGTTTGTAGTCATGTCCTTTGGGTTGACCAATGCCTCAACAACATTTATGGAATTGATGATAGGGTCTTCCATCCGCTCTTGGACTTGTTTGTCATTGTTTTCATTGATTATATCTTGGTCTATTCTAAGAGTGAGGCAAATTTTATCGATCACCTCCGTGTCGTATTGTAAACTTTAAGGGATCATCATTTGTATGCCAAGTTATCTAAGTGTGAGTTTTGGTTGAGGGTTGTGACTTTTCTTGGTCATGTTATCTCTAGTGAAAGGATTATGGTAGATCCTTAAAAGGTTGAGGCGGTTAAAAAGTGACGTAGACTTATGACTCCAACTGATATTCAGAGTTTCTAAGGTTTAGCTGGTTACTATAGGAGATTTGTGGAGAGGTTTTTAACTATAGCTTCCCCATTTCCTAAGTTGACCTAGAATAAGGTCAAGTTCATATGGTCAGATGCGTGTAGAGTTTTGAGAAATTGAAAGATAAATTGACTTTCGCTCTGGTTTTGACCTTACCCGAGAGTAATAATGGTTTTGTAGTGTATTGTGATGCTTCTCGTATTGGGTTTGGTTTTTTATTGATTCAACATGGTAAGGTGGTGCCCTATGCTTATAGGCAATAGAAAGTTCTTGACAAGAACTACCCTGCTTATGACTTGGAATTGTTAGCCGTGGTTTTTGCATTAAAGATTTGGTGACATTATCTCTATGGGGTTCATGTTGACATATGTTTCGATCATAAAAGTCTTCAGTATGTCTTTATGCAAAAGGAGTTGAATCTCAGGCAGAAGGACGTGGCTTGATTTGTTAAAAAACTATGATATGAGTCTTCATTACCATCCGAGTAAAGCTAATGTAGTCACCGATGCTCTTCATAGATTATCCATGAGAGGTTTAGTCTATGTGGATGAGGATAAATAGAGATTGGTGAAGCACATTATCTATTTGGCTAATCTTGGAGTTCGTCTCATTGACTTCGAGGATGATGGTGTATTTGTACATTCGGTATCTCAATTATCTCTTGTTTCTGAGATAATGAAAGAGCAAGTGTTGGATCCTGATTTAATGAAGATCAACGGTAATGTGGGTAAACAAAAGGTTGTTGACTTTGTTATTTGTGGTGAGGTATCTTAAGGTACCAAGGTATGCTATGTGTTCCCAACATTGATGGATTTAGGGAACGGATTATAGCCGAGGCTCATGGATCCCATTGTGCTATTCATCTTAGTTCTATGAATATGTATCATGATCTTAAAGAGTTCTAATGCTGGAGCAATATGAAATGAGATGTGGCTAGTTATGTGGCTAAGTGCATGGTGTGTCAATAAGTGAAAGCTAAACACATGAGACCCAGAGGCTTATACCAAGAGATTGCCTTGACTGAATAGAAGCGGGGGGCAGTTAATATGGATTTCATTACCGATCTTCCCCGGTCTTAGAATCAATGTGATTCTATTTGGGTCATTGTGGATAAAATGACCAAGTCCACTTATTTCTTGCAGGTGAGGACTAATTATTCGGCGGAGGATTCTGCTAAGTTGTATATTACGGAGATTGTGAGATTGCATGGTGCTCCGATTTCTATCATTTTGGATCGTGGTACTCCATTTTCATCTAACTTTTAGAAGTCGTTCCAAAAAGGTTTGGGGACTAAGGTGTGGTTTAGGACCGTTTTCCACCCGTAAATAGATGGACAAGCGAAGAGGGCCATCCAAACATAGAAAGATATGTTGTGTTCTTGAGTGATTGATTTTGGTGGTAGTTGGTATGATCACTTGCCTTTTATAGAATTTACATATAACAATAGTTACCATTCTAGCATTGGTATGGCTCATTCTGAGGCATTGTACGGCAAGAGATATCATTCTCCTATTTAATGGTATGAAGTTGGAGAGGGTAAGTTGCTTGGCCCTAGTTTGGTTCACCAAGCCTTAGAGAAGGTGTAAGTGATTCGTGATAGATTAAAAACCGCTCAAAGTCATCAAAAGTCTTTTTCAGATGTGAGGCGTAGGGATTTAGAATTTAATATTGGCCATTGGGTATTCTTGAAGGTGTCTCCCAGGAAGGGAGTGATGCGATTCGGTAAAAAGGGAAAGCGTAGTCCTCGATATGTTGGTCCCTACTTGATTTCGAAAAGGGTTGGAAATGTTGCCTATGAATTGGAGTTACCTTCTAGTTTGTACTCCATCTACCCGGTTTTCCATGTCTCTATGTTGCGTAAATGTGTGGGTGATCCTTCTTTGGTTGCTTGATGTGTGAGCATATGCTAACACATTTGAGGCTTTTAACAAAGAAAAATTGAAAAGTCTTAAGCAACTTTTGTCATTTTTGATTGTTTTCTGTTTGATGCTACAGTAAAAGTCAAGATGCAAGCGAACCAGCAATAATGGAAGTAAAAGAGTTGATTTTTGAGCAAGTAGAGAGGGAAGTATAGATGACGACATGCCAGATAAGTCATCAGCCTTGTGATAAGCTATCAGAGTTACCATTAGCCACAGAGAATGAACTTCAGCTGGAATTCGTGATGACATCTGTGATAGACCATCAGAAGTGTGATAAGTCGTCAAACTCATCATTAGGCTTATGTAGGGTATGGGATTTGAAGTGAATAAGGGACGACAATTCTGATAATTTGTCACATGTCTAATAAGATGTCACGTCTCATCGTCAACCTAAGGTAGAGATTGTCAAAAGTGAAGAGGAGCTGACGACATTCCTGATAAGTCGTCAGACTCCTGATAAGCCGTCATACACGTCATCGCCTATCCAATAAAATACCGTGATCTATGATTTTGTTTCCATAATTAGGCTGAAGCATTTAAAGCATATGTTAGGGTTTTCTAATATAATGATGGGGGAACTGACGTTTTGAGAATATCTTCTCTAGTTTTCTGACTTGAACTTTACAATTATTTTTGGAGAGATTATTACAATTGTTTTGGGATTTTCTACTGTGAATCAAATCAGAGAAATACTTGTTGCTATTCATCTTGCTGTTAGTTCATATATCAAACAATGAATTCAACTTGTTGTCTTGATTATTTTATTATGAGTAGCTAAATTCCCTTAACTCGAGTTGTGGGATCTATGGGTTTGGGTTTGTAACGTAACTAAGTGTTCAAGATTATAACGGTGGTAGAAACTTGTTAATTCCATTATTTTATACTCTGACTATTGGTTGCAAACAATTGGCCTTGTTTACTGGTGATTTTCTTGAGATAAGAAATCAACCCTAGTAAGAAGTGAATTATCAACAGAGACTTGGAAGCATCAAACTTCCATTTAATAATTAATGGTGTAACAAGATTAATTAACTTGAGATAACATCCTGTTATGAAATATAACTTCCCTAAGTTTGAGAGAATTAGGTGGTTAAATGTCTAAATAGGTTGAGAAACATTTATACATAACTTCGACAAGGATAGTCTGTTGTTCCTACCAACCATAAGAATCTTGAACCGTTACTGGCATCTGTCAAATCCCAACACCCATAGTGAACATAACTCTGGTTTTCCTTATCATATTGATTTCAAACACTGAATTGAGAAGTAATTATTTGTTACCTTTCCAAAAAACCCCATTCATAGGAGATTGATAGCTATTAGTTGATTAACTCGCAGATAACTCAAATTCACACCATATTCCCTGTAGGTTTTGATCCCAACCTAGTTGTGTTATATATTGACAACGATCGATTACATTCTCGTAAAAGAGGTGTAGTTTGAGCATTATCAAAAATGGCGGCGTTGCCAGGGAATATGGTTTTAAATTGAAGATGTGTGCGCTAATTAAATATTAGTCAAGTTTTCTAGTTTTACGTTTATTTGTTGTTTTTGTTTGTTGCAGGACTTGTGTGGTGCATGCCAAGAACCAGAAGTGTCGGAGAACCATTATTACTATTTAATCTGGAACTGCAACTAATTGGCAGAATGGCAGACCAGCAGGAGGTTGACTGGTTGTAGCTTTAGCTAGAGCTCAGGTGAATGTGTAGAATGATGATCAACAAGTACGACATCCAAATACTGAGGATGACGACTTGGGAGATGAGGAGTTGCTAAACCCTGGTAACCCAAGGCGTGCTGAGCAAATAGCTGCACCAGTACAACGTAATGCTACTATGAACGGTCTGTTCCGAGGAAGGCAAGATCACTAGCCGGTCCAGTATGACCTCAATGATGATGATGATGGAATGGATGGAGCAGGTGCAACGCGTGAAATTATTCCTACACAGTTAGCACCTGGGGAAAAATTTAACATTACGAGTACTATGATTCAACTCCTTAATCTGAAGGGGTTGTTTGGTGGCCTTCCTGGGGATGATCTGAACTTGCATCTGGTAAACTTTGTCGCCATTTGTAAATCTTTTGATAACCCAGGAGTGGGTCGAATGCTATTCGTTTGAGATTGTTTCCATTGTCTCTGTCTGGAGAGGCAACATTGTGGCTTAATAAGCTGACACCTGATTCTATAACCAACCAGAGGCAGTTGAAAAGAGTTTTCCTTAAAAGGTTCTTTCCACCTTCTAGGAGGGTACAGTTGAGGGATGAGATCAACAACTTTAGACAGCTCCCAACTGAAGCCTTGCATGAAACCTGGGAGAGATTAAAAAAGAAGCTGATGCAGTGTTCGAACCATAACATGACGAACATACACTTTATGAAGACTTTGTATAGGGAAAAAGTGAAGGTTGTGAGATCGCAGAGCAAAGTAGAGTCTAACTCAGAAGAAGAGCCGAACTATGTAAAAATTTAGGGGGGTTTCGGAGGCAATATGCAAGGAAATCAAGGTCGGACTTATTATAACAAGGCTGGATATAAAATCTAGGAGCAAGGTAATTGGAGGAGCAATAATGATAGGAGTGGGTTATATGTCCCTCCTAGAAATCGTGAGGCTGCTACAATAAGTTCTGAAAAGATGTCTCTGGAGGACATGCTGGCTAAATTGATAAATGGAGTGGAGGATACCAACTCAGGGGTGAGTACCATAAAGACCGATCTATCCTCTATGAGTCAGATGGTAAACTCGCACTCCACTTCGATCAAACATCTGGAACAATAAATGAGGCAACTCTCCACAGCACTGAACCAGAAGAAGAGTGGAATGTTACCAAGTGATACGGTTCAGAATCCTTAGAGTGATGGATCACGTATGGCAATTACAACTAGGAGTGGTAAAGTGGTAAAATATTACCTGGCCCTTCTGTTGGCAAAATTTTGATTGAAGATATGACTGAAGCAGATGATGAACCTAAAAAAGAATGTCCAGTGGAGTCTAGGAAGTTGGATGGTTCTGATGATGCTCCGGAACAAGGAAAGGATAAGGAAAAGGAAGTAGTGGTGAAAACTCTCCCAATACCACCACCTTCATTGCCTCAAAGATTGAAGAAGAAGGTTGACGACATGAAATTTAGTAAATTCATGGCAATGTTAAAGTAGTTAATGATAAATGTGCCTTTGGTAGAGGCACTCGACCAAATGCCAGGGTATGCTAAATTCATGAAGGACCTTGTGACGAAGAAAAAACCGGTGAGCTATGAACCAGAGGATAATCTCCACCATTGTAGTGACATTTCTACACGATCCTTAGTGCAGAAGAAGGCCGACCCTAGAGCATTCACTATTCCATGTACAATTGTGTCTCTCAAATTTGCAAGGCCCTATGTGATCTGGGGGTGAGCATAAATATGATGCCACTATCCATGTATAAACATCTAGGTTTAGGGTATCCTACCCTGACAAACATGCGATTGGTCATGGCGGATAGGTCTGTAAAACGGCCAGTAGGAATATTACATGATGTATTGGTAAAGGTGGCAGACTTTATACTTTATGCTGATTTTGTAGTCCTAGACTGTAAGGTGAATTTTGAAGTACCCATCATTTTGGGTAGACCATTCCTTGCTACTGGGAGAGTAGTAGTGGACATGGAGCTGAATGAGCTGAAGTTCAGGTTCAATGAGAAAGAAACAAGATTAAAAATGCACTCATCCATGACACAACAAAAGGAGATGAGTGTCTTCTCAATCGTGGATGTGTTTTATGAAAATGGAAAAGAGGTAGCAGCATGGTGTCTTGATGAAGTCTGAATAGCCAAGATAACCTAGTTATGCCGCGATATTAAATCAGGCGCTATTGGGAGGCAACCCAAAATTTTTATGTTTAAACACAAGCTATTTTAATTTATTTAGATAGGAAGCATAATGAACTGAAGAGGTATATAGGGGTCTAGGTAAAAATTAATAAAGTCAGACAAGGGAACCTGATGACAGATGTGATGAGTTATCATAATTGTGATAAGCCATCAGATATATCATCAGAAAATCCAAAAGAAGACAACACTCTGCCTAAGGTTGATGACATCTGTGATGACTTATCATACATCTGATAAGCCGTCAGTTAATCTTGGGCCTAAATACTGAAAAATTCAATCGGGCCCACAGTCAAACCTTTTCACCTTTCCGCATATCTCCTTTCTTTTCTTTAAATTTTATTTCCTTCCATATTTAGTTTATTTACTTACTCTTTTCAAAATTAATTCCTAAGTAAAACAAGAAAAATATTTTTCCCTATGAAGTGTGGGTTTGAGATCAAGATCAAGAACTCTTCTTTCATCTACTACTTCCTCTCACTCGCGTAACCAAGTGAAGTCGCCTATTAGGTATGCTCATAACTCAACTCCCCTCTACATTAGGTAAGTGATGCAACTGAGGTAAATCTTAGTTTTAAAGGGATTGAGGAAAGCTTAACTTGCCATTGTGTGAAAAATAGAATCTAGGGTGTACAGTGTTACATTGTGCGTAAAAACCTAGGGCTTAGCTCAAGAACACAACTTCATGTGATTCTAAGAAGAAAGTGGATTGATAATCAAGACTAAAACTGAGCTGAAGGTTGTATTCTGAGCTGATGATGTATTTAATAAGCTATCACATTTGTGATGGCTTATCAGACTATGTCGTCACAAGTTGAGAAAAATAAGCCTGTTCTGTTTAAGGTTGACGACACGAATGATAATTTATCACATTTGTGACTACTTATCAGAACATATCATCACAACTTTGATCTGATACAATTGTGAACCTCTTTTGAGGGATATAGAATTATAATGACTGAACTTCTTAAGTTGGATGATCATGAGTGCTAAATGAGTGCTTTATTTTGCTACAGGTCTTATAAAAAGCCCCAAACCTACAAACAAAGTGACAAAAGGGAGGGTACCTCAGAGACTCTTCGATGAGAAATCTGATTATGAGGAGGATGAGCCACTACTCAGGAAGCAAAGGAAAAAGAAAATCTCGAAAAAGACTTCACCACCTCCACTAGTTGAGGTGGAGGAGAGTGAAGAAATTGATACTGAAGCAACAACACCACATGACAGTACAACTTTTGAGTAGATGGCTTCTGAGCAGCCTGATTCTGAGCATTCTGAGTTTGGGAGCGTGAGTCAGAGCATGCTGAATCTGAGCAACTTGAATCTGAGGGACCATTATCTGAGTCCTCTTATGCTGAGCAACATGATGATAAAGAATCTCTGATTCGAGGAACGTTGGTTAAATGCAAGAACCCTGGGGTCCGAGACAGTTCTAGGTGGCAAATTCCTAAGGCACAAAAAATCTTCTGTGATGGGCTTCTCAGAACTATAAGAAGGACCATTAAAAGGCCAATCTTTGAAGAAAAGAAGATCATCACTACTGGGTTGAGATGATATCCTAAAGTGGAGTAGAAATTCCGAGACTACGACTTGGGATGGACCGCGAAAGGAGGAAGCTCATTTATACCTACACTAGTTTGGGAGTTCTATGCAAACTATCAGGCTCGATTGGAGAACATGTGCAAATAAGGGGAGAAATCAGCAGATCAACCCTTGTTGGATAAAGTTCCAGTATGGGGTGTGATGGTGGATCTCTCAGCTGGGCTATTTTGGATGCCTTTCTTAGGCATATTTAGCCTAGTTAACCATACCCTTGGTGAATTGACTTTGTAGGCTCTTGTTTAGGATGAAAATCTCTTAGTTACAAACGAATGAGGAGATTGCCTTAGTCACTTGAGTTTATGGTGGAACCTACCCTAGTTGCCATTACATTAGGTTGAATTTACTCCATCGCTCTTTATTGGGAGAAATTGCTATACTAGGGCTAGTTATGGATTATTCAACCTTTAATAGTGTATTTACATACCTTAGCCTAGTTTGAGGTATACATTACTTGTAAAGGATTTTGGGGATTTAGAAGTGAGCTCTTTGACCTACCGTAGGACAACACTTTTGTTATTTATCGAAGACTGTCTAAATGCTTGCGTACATCTAGGAAATGTTTATAGCGGTAGTATTGAGATGCCTTGGAAATTGATGGTTATTATGGGTTGACGTTTGGAGTAATGCTTATCGATTAAACTATGATTAAGCTATTGATTATGCTATGAAAAAGCTATGGGTTATGCTACGAATAAGTTGTTGATTAAGCTAGCAGTGAGCTAGTGAATATGTTATTGATTGAGCTATTGAATATGCTATTAATAAAAAATAAATTGTGATATTGAATAAGCCATTGATTTATTTAATGACTATATTAGTTATCATGCTATTGAGTATACTACTGGCCTTTTTTATTGACAATACTAGAGATCATTCTTTTGATAATGATTAGTGATCATGCTAAATAACTATGTTAGCAATTATGCTATTGATTTCACTAATGATGATGGTTTCAATTATTTATACACGCTTTAAGCCTAAAGGTTGTCTATGATATTGATAATGATATTGATGATATAATTTATTATACTTATTTTTTTGCGTCCTAATACTCATTACGATATGATATATATACATATACATGGTTATCTGATCAACTTCGAAAATGAGGGCTTATGGCAACATGATAAGATTTGGATGGGTTCTAGTGATACTATAATTAGTTGATAAACGGTGATTAGCTGATAAATGGTGGCTAATGGATAAACGATGGATATAGGGTGGCATGACATGGATGAATTCTAGTGGTATCATGAGAGTTGATAAATGATGGTGGTGGGTTACACTATCTTGTTTGTACCTTCCAGGCTTATGTGGGCTTTCAATAAGTTATTTAATCTTCTGCACTTACTGTCTTATGGGAGCCAATTTTATCATTATCATTGCATATATTGATCCTTTATGTTATCATTATTCTTCCGGTTTATTTACATATTTATGCATAGGGATGTGGGAGTTTGTCACGCCTCAAATCCTGTTGGGGCGGACAGGCACCCGTAGTTGTAAAGGCCCGAGAGAACCAATTCATAACCTTGTACTTCCATGCATCTAACTGTAACAACCAAATGTTCTGACAACATGATATTATGTATCGATGAAAATAACTACACATGCCCGCCCAAACTGATATGTACAACACTTGGCCGATGGGGCCACCATGTCTAAAATCAGGACACTACCATAACTTTACATTAGTCTACAAAGCCTCTAAAAGATACATAGACTTAGTTAGGGTCGGAAAAAACCCCGCCCTACTCTTGACTTACTGTACAATACCAAAATATATGGAACACACTCGGAAAGCCCCGAATCAACCTGGAGCTCACCAATAATCCCTGAAAAGCCTGTGCTCCTACTAGTGAGTTGTATGAGATAAAGTGCCGCTGCCTGCAACATGAAATGCAGGTCCCCCGTGAGGGACGTCAGTACGAAAATATGTACTGAATATGTAAGGCAGAAGGTAACAACACACTTGATACAAAAGCTCAATAGAAATCTGATACAAGTGTATAAGTAGTACTAGTAGACCACCTTTATAAATACTTGTAGGACAATGTACATTACATTCTTTCTTCATTTTACCTTCTTACTTCATAATCTTTGTAATCCATATAATGCAAATGACCAGCTGATCAGTGGTAAATAGATAAATTAGGATCGGCCCATGCTAGGCTTACGCCCCTGAGCTTCCACCTATATATAAAGATTGGGATCGGCCCATGCTAGGCTTATGCCCCTGAGCTGCCACCCACAAATAAATGTATCGAGATCGGCCCATGCTAGGCAAATGCCCCTGAGCTTCCACTCGTCATTTTACAGATTTGCATTACTAAGTTTATTTAGCCTTTGAGATTGTTACTTTGGTGGTCATCACATTATGGTACCTTGAACCAGTAATACGCTAATAAGAGACATGCAAATAGACACTTAATGCAATAACAATGAGGTAGGGAGCTGTTGGCACACAAATAAAGTGTTTAGGAGCTGAAATAACACCTGGGTCTTATTTGAACAAACGGAGAACTCCTGAAATTTTCCAGTGAAGATAGACGCGCAAATTTAATAATAAGCACGTATTGAGGTATTCTAATGCGTTAGAGAATGGGAACAAGGTCATTGGATACATGGAGTGTAATGTGCTGCCATTATCTATCACTTTGTTATAGGATAACCTCGGAAACTTTCTTGATGGAACAATTGTACGATTTCATGCCAAAGAGTGTAAAATAGAGTATGCCTTACATACCTGGTTATTTGACTCTGAAACTAACCCGACTTGACTTCCCGCCTTTTAGATTACTTATCTACAATAGAATATATGGTAAACTAGTATTAGTAACCAATCAACACATTTGAGATACTTAATTTCACCCAAAATAGTAACCGGGTAGCAACTATTACTCTATCAAACAAGGGTGTTATTTTAACCCTTTTTTTCCTCCAATTACACCCACATACCATATAGGTTCTTATAAGGTTCACCAAAACCACCTCGACTTCATTACACATTCCAAACAATACACAAAATAGATTGGGCACCAAGCATTAGTTCGGTGGTGCATCACCACATCTTTCTTCTATAATTCATTACAAACTCATCACACCTTTATCCAACTTCAACCTGGAAGCCCATAACATATACATACAAAACAGTCCACAAAACAGTCCCAAACCCCTTTTATTATAGCAATCAATTATTGAACTCATCATCTCTTGAGTTCTCAATAACAAGACATCCATAATCCCCTCTCAAATTCATATATAAGAAAAATAAAATGGGGCAGTCACCTTACCTCAATTCAGCAACTTATTTTTTTAATTGAACTCTTCAAGAGCTTGAACTTTTCTTCACACTTAAACCAAAGAAAAAGAAAAAAAAATTCGCAATAACAAGGAAACGTGAACAAACAGCTTATTCTATAATCAGCCATATACTTATAGTCAAACACTTATAACTTGTTTCCCTAATCTCCCATGAGATAATTAAACAAAACCTTAAGTGTTTTTAACTTACCTTGGGATGCAAAGGGGATGGTTTCTTCAAGAACCCTAGAAGGAAAAATAGGGCTGTTGCTATTGTTGTTTTTGAGAGAGTAGAGAGATTTGCTGAAATATACTCCTTTTTGTGACTTAAAAGTGAAGTAAAATGACCAGAAACTTGGCCTTTTAAAGGCCCTATCTTGTCTACCTCCTTAGCTGCATTTTGGACCATAAAATTGGTCCAAGTAGGTGATGCACCTACTTAAGGGTCCAAGCTGCTGAAACTTCAAAGTAGGTGATGCACCTACTTGCTTAATTTCTTATTGGGATCAATTATATTTGGGCCTTGGCAGATTGGTGTGTTGGGCCACTTATCCATTTTCTTTCTCTTTTATTCAATTTGGCCCAAATGAGTATATTAGCATAGACCCAAATCTGATCCATAGCCATGGGTCCATTAATTTGGTTCAAACAACTTAAGTAGGTGACTCACCTACTAGCTTAAATAAGTCAAGAAAGCACCTCAATATTTTGCTCCATTTTCATTTCCTAATCCCTTTAATCTAACCTTCAACTTATACACACTTGGTCACTTTAAACTTTAGATTCAAATACTAGCTTACGATTCCAAGTTTAAATAGTTATCTTAACGTTAACTTAGTCGCATCACATTAAACTATACGGGCAGCCTCTATAATTCCATCTACACCATTAATTAGAATAAGTACAAGCAAGATACGGGATATTACAGAGTTGATTTAGGTTTATGTCTACCTTTACTTAGTTATGGTATCTTACATTATATCATACTTATATCATGATTTAGCTCAGTCGGCTGATGATTTTTACTTAGTACCCATAGTTTTGGTACTCATACTATGCTTTTGTACCTTTTTGGTGAAGATTTAAGTGCTAGTTGTTATCGCTGATCGACGTTTGTGTTATCTTGAGTTCCGGAAATAGGGTGAGCTCTTGGAGTCAGAGTCCCCCATTTCCTTATATCTTACTTTTGTTTAGTATTTACTTTCGAGATAGATTGTATTACCTATTTTAGATACCTGTGTTGTATTTATAGTTAGTCTTGTAGTGGCTTTACTAGGTTGTGGGATAGCATCAACGTATTGACTATCTTTTAGCTATTTCTAATACCCTGATTTATTTATAAGTTGCACTTGTTATTTTTCTCCTTGTTGGGCATTTCGACCAACTTAACCCATTGCATTTATCTCTGGGTTATGGTTCAGCTTACCTACTGGTGCTATTTAGAAGGTACCATCATAACTCTTGAATCGAGTTGTGACAATTAAGCAAGAAATATATGGAACTAATTAAGATAACAATCCTTAACAATATGAATTCTTTAATGACCTATTTTATCATTACTAAAATTGCCATATCTGTAGGGAGCCTTTTTGGTGACCAGGTAAAAGTATTTCAATCTGACATGATTTATATCCACCTATTTAGATGAATCCTTGCATGGTAAAAGCCATCACAACAGCCTAAGTGTAAGTTACAAAAGAAGGTATTACATGAAGGATGAATCCTTTGGGTCACCAGATTATGCTATCTCTAAGCATTCGCAATGAAGTGTGTGCTCCTAATTCCCTTAGGACTAAAATTTGTTTAGGTCAATCTCAACAACCAGTATGCCCTTCAGCTAAAGCATAAACAACTCTCAGGACTTGGGTTCATACTCAGTGTTGGGGAATTCAACACCCAGAACCTAATTGCTTATAGTCTCATCTATAGGGACGTTAACTCCTCGAATGCAGATAGTGGGGTTCGATCATAAAAAAGCATGGTCAGTATGATATCACAGAACCCCTCGACCCAACTAGAGCCCCATCTCAAGGATCCTCCATCAAATATAGCTAAATAAACTCCTAGATTCAGTTGTAGAACTCCAGTGCCGCCTTTACCGCCGCCCACATGAAGAATGACCTGCCATAGCAGAATCTCATTCTCCAATAGTACAAAAATCTATTCGGCCAATTCTAGTCAAAGAATAATTCGAAAAGAAGGGGACCATTGTCTTAATTGTCATCCATGAGGGTAGTAATCCTACAAAAGTAAATCATGCTACAATTAAGTTAGAATTCATAGATGTAGTCAAATAATTACAAGTTTCAGAAAAAGCTATGTCTCAAAATTTCAAGGAGGCTATTGCCTACCTACCTGTCACGACCCGAACCAAGGCCTGGCCATTAAAGGTATCTCAAGTCCCACATGGACCGAAGATTACCCCTATCACCTAACCAAACCAAACGTAAAATCCCCTAATATTGGATGAATTTCAAGCATTTAACATGATACGATGCAAAAAGCATAAGGAAAATTAAAAAATATCTATAAACGACCACCAATGACCTGCCAAACAACCTACCAACATCACCCAATATCCACTGTAATACAAAAAAAGCGTTCTAAACAAAGAACCAATACCAATCTTTATTGGGACATGTCCCCGACTCTTATAAATAACAATGAGAATGAAAATTATAATGTTATTGATAACGAAAGTAACTATCAACTCAAATCTAAGAATTAAAAGTGGTGAAATTCCTAAGCCTTTCAGGGAATGAAAGCTCACCACTTCACCACAACAAATGAACCTATGGACCGAGCCGACCAACTAATGTTTCGGTGTTTTACGGAACATTTAGCATCATTTTCTTAGGAAAATTATATGTTTTCAAGAAACCAAAGTGATATTTAATGAAGGTTTTTAGTGTTTCAGTGAAAGGAGATAAACACAGAAGAAAACTGGAAAAAGTAGCAGAAAAGGGGAATTGACAGTCAAAATGACGAACCTCCATATATACCGTCAAGTTGAACCAGAACAAGGCCTCCATAGGAGTCAAGTGACGGACAATATGGTGGACCATCATACATGTGACAGATCACCAGATGGACTGTCAACACTTATCTGGAAACTACTTCTCAGAGGGACTTGGTGACGATCAAGGTGGTGGACCGTCAGACATGGGACGGACCACCAGATTGACCGTCAACGCTTATCCAAAACCTGTTCTCCAGAGAAACTCTATGACGGTCAAAGTGGTGGACCGTCAATCTTGGGACAGACCACCAGATTGACTGTTAGTTCTTATCCAGAAGCTGTCTTCCAAAAGGACTCCGCGACGGTAAAGATGGCGGACCATCAGTTCATCGACGGACCGCCAGGTGGACTCTCAGATGTTATCCAAAAACTTCCATTCGGATGAATCGAGTGACGGGAAAGATGGTGGACTGTCATATTTTTGGCGGTCCGTCATATGGACCGTCAAATGGGATGCATTTTTTCCATTTTTAAGTTTTAAATTTTTTTTAGCTGGGACATATAAATACCAACATTTAGGGTTAAGAACACATCTTTTACCTTTTACAAGTTTTCTTTTCATCTATTGAGCCTCTTGGTATCCAAGTACTTTGGGGGAATTTTAGTATCAAAGAACTAATCATTGAAGATTCAAGAACTGATTCTTGGGTTTCTTTGTAAGTAAACTTTCCATTTATTTATGAATAATACAAGAATGAATTCTTTATCTTCTATGGGGTGTTGTGGCTAAATATCATAACTAGGGTTATGGGATCCTTAATGTGAAATACATCTATGGGTTGGGAGTCAATTTGAGTTCCATAATTAAATAACATTGCATAAACCTTTCTTCAATTTCATGACTTTTCTTGGTTGCAAACTTGAGGAGTAAGCCCTAGAATAACACTTGTCTGAGAGGAAAGTGTTTGTACGGAAAAAAAGTGTTTACATGAATTCTAAGGGCCTTAACCTTTAGACTAATAGCTAATTCCCTAATAGGATTAGCTTACATGAGAATTAGGTTGAAAGAACAAGGCATCCTATGAGTTTGGGAAAATTATAGGATAACCTATCCATTTAGGTTGAGAAACTAATGGATATAGAATAGGATTCAACCTTTCATGCAATTAAATTTGTTAAGTGGAACTCATACATAATTCACAACCCAAATGATGCTGGCATTTTTGGTGATCATAACCCTGGTTTGACTAATCTCATAAAGTTACGAAATATGGAGAAAATCAGTAGTTGAACTAATCTTGTTACGATTTATCATTTTACAAATAAAAAGAAACCAAACCCCATTTTGGTTAACAAACTCTGATCAACAGTCTAATAACAATTACAACACTTAGTGAGCACAGTATTACCTGTGGGATTCGTCAACCAACCGAGTTGGGTTCTATATTTGACAGCAACCGCTTACACTTTCTACTGAGAGTTGTAATTTGGGCGTATCAAATTTTGGCGCCGTTGCTGGGGAATACAGTTGTCAACTAAGTTTGTGATAGTTAATAGACCCTTTAGTCAAAGATTCTCAAACTTTACTTTTTGTTTGTTGTTTTTGTTTTGAACAGGTTGACTCTTGTGCATGCCAAATACACATAGATCGGGTTAACCATTATTACCTATAAATCCTAAACCACATCTCATTGGTAGAATGGATATGCAATGAGACCCAGAAAGAATAACTGCTCAGCAGAAGCAGGCTAGGTTAGCTACATTGGCAGCTGTGTAAGTAAATTAGCAGAACGTTGATAACCCATGTCAGGCACCAAATCCTGATGATGAAGATACGGGTGATGATGAGCTATTAAATCCAAGACGTGCAGTTGATTTGGCTACACCTTCAACAGAGATCGCCATGCTAGAATGAGACCCGAATGCAGAGTTGTGCAGTTTCCTTTTGATGATAACGATGATGAATTGGATGGGGCTGGTGCCACAGGGGTTATTATTCCTCCACCTTTAGCACCCGGAGCCAAGTTCAATATTACTAGCACTATGATCCAGCTGCTGCAACTCAAAGGGTTATTTGGTGGACTTGCAGGCGACGATTCGAACATACATCTGATTAATTTTATCTCAATATGCAAGTCATTTGACAATCCGGGGATTGGTCAGAATGCAATTCGTCTGCGCCTATTTCCTTTATCTCTATATGGAGAGGACATTTTATGGATGAATGGGATAACTCCCAACTCTATCACCAATTGGAGGCAACTGAAAGATGCTTTCCTAGAAAGATTCTTTCCACCATCCAAGAGAGAATAATTGAGAGATGAGATAAGCAATTTCAAATAGCTTCCAACTGAGGCTCTCCACGAGACTTGGGAGAGGTTCAAGAAGAAGCTTATGCGGTGCCCAAATCATCAGATAACAAATGTCCATTTGATGGAGATATTATATAGATCCTTGAATTCAGTGACCAAGCCAGTGGTAGATAATGCTGCGGGTGGGTCATTCATGGATCTTACCTTTCTTGAGGAATCTGAGATGCTAAACCATATGACAAAGTAGAGTAGAGCTTGGCATACCAGGGATTCTGAGGTAACAAGCTCTACTGTATCTATTGGTATGACTGCAGAACAGAGGCAAAGAGAAGAGGAACGTGACCAAGATATGGCTCACATGAAAATGCAGATGGACCTTCTCACTAAGCATTTATTATCAGGGAAGACAAAGAAGGTTAAAGTTGTTGTATCACAGGGAAGAGCTGACTTCAATTCCAAAGAGGAAGCAAATTACTTAAACAATCAGGGGGGTTTCCAAGGCAGTGGCCAAGGAAACCAAGGTCGAAACTATTATGATCGAACCGGATACAAGGATCATGACCAAGAAAATTGTAAAAGCAAAAATGATAGGAGTGGGTTGTATATTCCTCCTGGAAGTCATGATGCAGCTACGTCTAGTTCTGGGAAGATGTCCATGAAGGACACGATGGCCAAGCTATTGAAGGGATTAGAAGCAACCAACGCTGGAGTACTTGAGGTAAAAAATGATTTATCTTCGATGAACCAACTAGTTGACTCACATTCTACGTCGATCAAATTATTGGAGCAGCAAATGGGCTAATTGTTGGCAGCACTTAATCAAAGGAAGGTCGGTACATTACTTAGTGACACTGTCCAAAATCCTAAGAAGGATAGATCGTGCATGGCAATTACCACTAGAAGTGGTAAGGTGTTGGAGAGCCAATATGTGGGTAAGTCGGTTGTTGATGTGATAACAGAAGATGCAGATGAAGTTGATATTGATAATTCTATGGAATCTGTAGGATCAGATAGGGTTATTCCAGATACTGTACCTGATTGTCAGCAGACTGTTACATTTGAACAAAAGAAGGACAAGGAAAAGGAATTTGTGGTTAAAACTTTTCCAAAACCACCACCTCTTTTCCCTCAAAGACTGAAAAAGAAGACTAATGACACGAAGTTCAGTAGATTCATGTCTATGTTGAAGCAACTGACTATAAATGTGCCTTTAGTTGATGCATTGGAGTAAATGCCAGGGTATGCCAAATTCATGAAGGACCTTTTGACAAAGAAGAGAGCAGCAAGTTATGAACCAGTTAATAATCTCCATCATTGTAATGTGATTGCTACAAGGTTATTAGTTCAGAAAAAGGCAGATCCGGGATCCTTCACTATTCCTTGTACGGTGGGGTCTTTGGATTTTGCCAAGGCCTTATATGATCTCGGGGCTAGCATTAATTTGATGTCGCTAGCCATTTATAAATAGTTGGGGTTGGGAGATCCTACACCAACCAACATGTGGGTTGTAATGGCAGATAGGTCGGTAAAATGGCCTGTTGGGGTTCTATATGATGTAATAGTGAAGGTGGATACCTTTATTTTTCCTGCAGATTTTGTTATTTTGGATTGTGAGGTGGAATTCAAGGTGCCCATAATCTTGGGTCAACCTTTCCTCACAACTGGAAGTGTGCTTATTGATCTGCGAGCAAATGAGCTTTTATTCTGGATGAACGATGAAGTGATGCATTTTGATGTATGCAAATCAATGAAGTACCCCAAAGAAATAAATGTGTTCGCTATAGTTGATATTTATTATGAGGAAGAGCTGGAATTATCTTTGAAGGAGCAGCTTACTGTTGAACCATTGGCTGCTGTGCTCATGAACTTTGATCGTGAGGATATTGATGAGTACGAAGAAATAGTCTGTGGTTTGACAGGAATGGGATCGTATTCTTCTTCCCCTAAGAAGATGGATCTTGACCTTAAGAATCGGCCTTCACCACCGGCGAAGCCATCGATTGAAGAACCAACAATGTTAAACTTGAAGGAGCTACCTAGTCATCTGAGGTATGTGTTCTTGGGTAGTGAAAATACACTGCTAGTTATTATTACTGCTGATCTCGGTGAACAACAGGTGGAAGCTCTCATCTCTGTTCTTAAGAGATACAAGAGAGCTATTGGTTGGACTATTACAGATATCATTGGTATCCCTCCTGGCATATGTATGCATAAGATTCAGTTAGAGGAAGGTTGTGTACCCACTATTGAGCATTAGCGTTGCCTAAATCCACCTATGCAAGAGGTGGTGAAGAATGAAATCATCAAGTAGCTAGATGCAGGGGTGGTGTACCAAATCTCAGACAGTAAATGGGTGAGTCCTATACAGTGTATGCCCAAGAAAGGGGGCATGACAGTAGTGTCCAACGAGAAGAATGAGCTAATTCTTCTCAGGCCTGTCATAGGTTGGAGGGTGTGTATGGACTACCGAAAGCTAAATTTATGGAAACTGAAAGATCACTTTCCAATGTCATTCATGGATCAAATGCTTAATTGATTGGTAGGCAGAGGCTGGTACTATTTCTTGGATGGGTATCCTGGGTATAATCAGATCTCCATTGCTCCTGAGGATCAGGAGAAAATAACGTTCACGTTCCTATATGGCACATTTGATTTTAAAAGGATGCCCTTTGGATTATGTAATGCACCGACTATATTCCAGAGGTACATGATGTCGATTTTCTCTGATATGGTTGAAGACACCTTGGAGGTCTTTATGGATGATTTTTCAGTGGTTGGAGATTCCTTTGACTTATGCTTGCTGAATCTAAGTCAAGCATTACAGCGGTGTGAAGAGTTTAACCTGGTCCTTAACTGGAAAAAATGCCACTTCATGGTGAAAGAGGGCATTGTTCTCGGTCATAAAATTTCTGCTAAAGGTATTGAGGTGGATAAGGCCAAAGTTGAGGTTATTGAGAAACTACCTCCCCCTATCTCTGTAAAAAGGGTGCGTAGATTTCTTGGACATGCAAGATTCTATCGCAAATTTATAAAGGATTTCTCGAAGGTTGCAAACCTATTGTGCAAACTTCTTGAAAAAGAGGCCAAGTTCTCTTTTGATAATGACTGCAGGCAGGCATTTGAATGCATTAAATTGAATTTAGTGGAGGCTCCAGTTATTATTTCTCCCGACTGGACAAAGCCGTTTGAACTAATGTGCGATGCTAGCGGGGTGGCGCTTGTTTCATTCAATCTACTATGCCAGCAAAGCCCTGAATGGGTATCAAAAGAACTACACTGTCATTGAACAAGAACTTTTGGCTGTGGTTTATGCCTTTTAGAAATTTAGGGCGTATTTGCTAGGGACTAAGGTGGTGGTCCACACAGATCATGTAGCTCTGAGGTACTTAATGGCTAAGAAAGATGCGAAGCCAAGATTGCTCTGGTAGGTATTGTTGCTTCAAGAATTAAACTTTGAGGTAAAAGATCTCAAGGGGTGCGAAAATCAGGTGGCTGATCACTTATCCAGACTTGAATGCGAACAAACAATCAAGGACATGTTAAATATTGATGATTCCTTTTCGGATGAGAAGATACTAGCTGCTAAGTTCGAGCAGATTCCGTGGTATCCTAATTTTGCAAACTATATGGTAAGTGAGGTGATGCCAGATAATTATTCCTTTTACCAAAGAAAAAAGTTCCTTCATGATGTTACCCAGTATTTCTGGGATGAGCCCTATCTTTTTTGGTGATGTGCAGATGGTGTTATTAGGCATTGTGTACCAGATATGGAGATGCTGAATATTTTGGAAGCATGCCACGCTTCACCTGTTGGTGGTCACCATCCAGGCGACCACACTGCTTAGAAAGTACTGCAGAGTGGCTACTATTAGCCCACACTATCCAGAGATGCATATGAGTTCGTTTGTAGATGTGATCAATGTCAGAGAGAAGGATCAATCTCCAAACATCATGAGATGCCAATGTCTAAGATGATGGAAGTAGAGTTATTTGATGTATGGGGTATTGACTTCATGGGCCTATTTGTAAGCTCGTATGGGTTAAAATACATCCTAGTATCTCTAGACTATGTATCGAAATAGGTAGAAGCTGTGGCGTTGGCTGACAATGAAGGAAAAAGAGTTATGGCATTTTTGAAAAAGAACATATTCTCTCGCTTTGGAGTACCAAGAACAATCATAAGTGATGGGGGATCCCATTTCTGCAATAAAGTCTTCAGGGCTGTGCTGGTAAAGTATGGAGTAAAACAATACCGTGTAACAACTCCTTATCACCCACAAACTAGTGGGCAAGTGGTGGTGTCGAACGCGAGATCAAGACTATTCTCACCAAAACTGTGAATGCCAGTAGACAAGATTGGTCTCAAAAGCTCGATGACGCCCTGTGGGTGTATCAAACTTTTTTTAATACACCAATTGGAATGTCACCATATCATCTAGTTTATGGGAAGGCATGTCATTTGCCAATTAAGCTGGAACATAAGGCCTTGTGGGCTCTAAAAAGGCTGAATATGCATTGGAAGGAAGAAGTTGATCTAAGATTGGAGAAGATTAACGAGATGGGCGAATTCCATCTCAGAGCTTATGAAAGAGCTGACTTGTACAAAGAAAGGATGAAGAAATACCATGACCAAAGGATTAGATAGAGAGAATTTATGAAAGGTGATTTGGTCCTTCTTTTCAACTCCAGACTGAAGCTATTTTCGGGTAAGTTGAAGTCTAAATGGTCAGGCCCATTTATAATTAGCCAAGTCTACTCATCTAGAGTAGTCAAGCTTGAAAATGACGATGGTAGTGTCTTCAAAGTGAACGGGCAAAGAATCAAACTTTCTATTGGTCCAAAAGACCTAATAAAAAGTGTTGATGTCTTTTACCTCAATGAAGTTTGAGTATTCGAGATACCTAAGTTGTGCCGCGATGTTAAATCAGGCGCTAGTGGGAGGCAACCCACAACATGTTGTTGTAACCATAAGTAGAGTCTATTTTATGTTTTTGGGAAATTTTGATGTGTTTATGAAGTGTGCAGGACCAAAAGTATTGTAAAGAGGAAAGTTGTAACGGTAAACTTGACAGACTGCCAAACTACTGACGGACCACCACACTCAACCGTAAAAAACAAGCAGGAAAATGCATTCACTGGATAGGGAATGACGGCATGAGTAGTGAACCGTCAAGTATATGGTGGGCCATCAAAGTAACCGTCAGAAGAGAGACTGCTGACCTGCATTCTGGTAAGTAGTGACGGCCAATTCGGTGGACCGTCACGACTGTGGTTGACCGTCCCATTAACCGTCACACCAAAATAGAAAATCATCGACTCAGCTGAGGGGTGACGTTCCCAGTGGTGGTCCATCACACTTATGATGGACCGTCAATTTGACCGTCACTTTAACCCTAATTCTGAATCGGGTTGGATTAAATCGGTACTCTTTATAAGTACTTAGTATTTGACCTAAAATGAGATTTTATGAATAAAATTGAGTGGGTACACTTATTGTAATCGTTCCATGACCTTTGATTTTTCCACTTTTTCAAGATTCAAAGAACCTGAACTGAGTTATCCTATCTGAGACTCCTTCACTCCTCCATCACTTTTTTATTTAAGATAGGTCATTCTTTCCCTATCCCCATCACAAACTAAAGAGTAAGAGAAGTGATAGAAGTTGCAAGTAGTTCAGTCTCCGAAGTCTCAAGCAAGTTGAATACTGCAATATCAAGGTATGAGCATTTACATCTTTGCTCTTGTCCATTTGAAGAGTAAGGGCATGAATTGTTTCATGATTTAGTCTAATGATGTTGAGTTTGAATGATTTATGCTTAAGTTTGATTTAGTGGATGAAGTCTTGCTTAAAATATGGTTTTAATGCTGTTTCTCAAGCTAAAAATTGATGTGATCTTAAGCTGCACTGAAAATCAATCGAACCCATAAATATGCCTGAGGACGAAGGTCTGACGGTCAACATGGCGGACCGTCAACTTTGTGATGGACCACCAAGTTGACTATCCCTAAGGTCAAAGACAATGAGTTTCTTGATTGTATTTGACGGTCAGACTGGTGGACTGTCAAGTTTTCGATGGACCACCAAGTTGACCATCCCAAAAGTCAAAAAAATGAAACATACTGGTTAAAGCTGACGGTGGATATGACGGAACATCCTACCACTGGTGTACCATCAAATCCCCCATCAAGCCTCATTGTGAACTATTTTTCCTGTGTTTTTTACCTTGCATTAATTTCTTAATCCATTTTCAGGTGACATGGCTCCTAAAAATACACAAACCAAGGGAGGAAATTCACAGCGAGGTAGAAACACATCCGCACCAGCCTATAACACTAGGCAAACGGAAAGAGAAGCCATTATAATCCCCCAGTCTGAGAAGGGGAGTGACAATAGCATTAGTTTTACCGATTCAAGCCCAGATGAAGCGACAGTTGCTTCAACTCTACCAATACCGATAGAAGGTAAAACTAAAGCGGCTGATGTGGAGAACCAGGGAGAAGTCCCTGAACCTGACTGTAACGCCCCAATTTTCTGAACCGAAACACTACACGGTGCTCATGACCTTGAAGGACCACAAGCTAACCCATGACTGATATCTGTACCGGTAAACTGCATAATATCTCATAAAATATGCAGAAACATAAACTGTAAGGCCATAAGGTTCAATACCGATACATATTCGAAAAACATGGTATTACAATACCAAAAAAAACATAAATACTGAAGTCTGAACATCTAATCTGACATCTAGTCCAAAAGACTCTAACTGAACTGAATAAAGAGTTGAAGGAACATGTCTCCAACTAACTCCATGAACTGAAAAACTAATCTGAAATACTGTAATAAAGTAATAATAATATTTTCCTCGAATAAAATGGAGCACTGACTGCTGAAATCTGCAATGCTACTCTGCTCTTAAACTCGTGCCTCTATACCTATGGCGTCAAATAAAACACCATAGCGCGAATGCATCAGTACGGCTGAATGTACTGAGTATACGAGTGAGGTAGGCTAAATGCAAAGGGTTTTATAAGCATGAACAATGCTGACTGATATAAACGTGAGAATACATACATACATACGTAACTGCAACTAAACTCGTGGTGATACTGACTACTGAGCCTGAATACTGACAACATGAGTTTACTGATGCTGAGATACTGAATGACTGAGTTTACTGATATTGAGATACTGAATGACTGAGTTTACTGATAATATATGTAATTCACTAATAAGTGAGGAACAGATACTGTATTACTGAATACTGGGAGACTGATACTATATTACTGATAAAGAAATGATTGTTTTTGATAGTTCTAATTATGAAGAACTTATTTGATTGACCGTATATAATAGTCTTGAAATTGAGCTCGTGATAACATGACTACTGAGTATGAATACTGATGACATGTATTTACTGATAACATATCATGAATGATAACTGAATTCTGATAACTAATATATATGATAACATGAGTTCTGATAACTGATAGCATGAATAACTATATCTGACAGTCCTAAATCTGATGGAACTAGCTGAGTTTCGTACTATATATGAGTTGACTGTATCTGACAGTCCTGATATCTTAAAGAACTATCTGAGTTCTTTTACTGAGACTGAGACTGAAACTGTGGGAAGTAGTTATATAACCGACATGCCCCAAATATTCTATAATAGCTAAGCTGGGGTCCAATCTCTGCCCTGATTGGAAGGGTGTCAATACCGCGCCACTGGTAAGGACAAGCTGTGAGTGACCCTCATCTGGCAGGTACTCTAATGAGAACGGTGGGAACCCTCATCTGACAGGTTAAGCCACCTCATCTACCCTCAACTGATAGGTATTGATATCTCAACCTATGTTGTCTACATAGTTCTGGAACGTAAGAACTGCTTCTAAGAATCACACTCTCTACCCGCAGGTAAGTTCCCATCCTTGGGTTCGCTCGGTGCTGAATCCTTCTCCCAACTGAATGACACTGAACTGATTATACTGAACTAATTTCCTAGTTTATACTAGAATTAACTGAACTGTTACTGATTGTTCTGTTTAACTGAACTGAACATGGACTGAGTTTATTGAGTTCCGATGACTAGCGGAACACTACTGAATTCTGTTAACTGGCTAAATGCTACTGAGTTTACTGATGTCTGAACTGAATACTGAACTAAACTGTACTGATACTGAGATTTACTGAATTCCATAGACTGATGGAATATTACTGAGATTACGTAGATTACTGAGTACTAGTAAAACTGAACTGATACTGCCTTTACATGAGTTTTTTTGAGTCATGAGACTGACTGAAGTCTACTGAACATGGCTTGACTGAGAGTATCATGAAAACATGACATGGCTCTAGGCACCCAACTATATTTTTCAGGTACAAGTACCCCCAAGACTCGATGGAAGGAAACCGACACATCATGAAAATTCTTGATCATAGGACTAAAGTCCGCAATTCATAATACCATAAGTTGGGGATTTCATGAAAGCACTTGATAATCATAATCTTGTACATGAATAGGAATGTATCCTAACATATCATAATTTCAAAATTTTAATTTCACTTGCATGACATGAACTTGTATACATGCTAACATAATGTAGTTTCATTACTTAACTTTCATGAACCATTTGTCAAACACTTGCAAGACATAGCATCAACATGAAAATTATTTAGATCATGTATTAACATGAATTCATTAGTTAGATCACTAATGGATCACAAGGCACAATTCATTCACTTGAACATTTTCACAAACACATGAAAGGCATGATTCTATACTTAGGCATATATAACATGCTTCCAATTCATGACCATAACCACCAATTCACATCTCAAGGTTTTCAATATATGATGGTCATGATTCAACACACATGGGAAACATGGATATTTCCTTCATCAATTAACATATATCAATATTATGGGTATAACATCCAACTTGCAAATCCCAAGAACTCAACATAAATCTCATATTAATAATACCACAAATAAATTAGTTTTCATGATTCTTGAAATAACTCATGGAATTAAAACTCAATTTTACATCAACAACATGATTATAAACATCCCACAACAAAATATTCAAGATACATAACTTAAAACTTGATTCTTGAGCTCCAAGGATGAAATGAATCCATGAATGAACACTATGCATACCTTAGTTCTTGATTTTTGGAAGATTGACGGAGAGATTCTTGTATTTGAGTCTTGAATTTGGATTCTCTATTGAAACCCTAGCCTTGTTCTTGCGAGGTTTTTGAGAGAGGAGAGTATATTTTGCTATAATTGAGCAAAAATCCCGTGTTTGGGGTTATATAGGGGTGGAGGACGACCAAATTACCCCTAAGAAAAAAGAAAAAGACGAAGTTGTCCCTCTGTTGATAGTTTTGATAGGATGTAGTAAATTGATCATATCTTTTTACTCAGATGTTGGATTTGGATGAAACCAATTTCATTATAAAGAAGACTCAAAGAGATTTATATTGATATATATCAGTTCTCCCAGTTAATTATATACCAGAAGTTATGATCATTTGAAGTTGACCCTGAAATGCTGAAAAAAAACTGGGTACAAAGGCTATAAGAGGGCTTCGCGGCTCAAACGCCTTTAGCTACTGGTTCGGGCAACCAAACATGCCCTTACACTACTATAAAAATTCCAAAACTCATCTGGGATGTACTAAGAGTTTGATCGATCGTAACGCAACTTGAAAATCTAAAAATGGAGGTCGGGAAGGTCGTCAAATAAATACCCGAAGTTCGGAGGTGTAAGATGAAACTAAGTGTTTCTAACACTTAGAAAAATTCTTCTAAGTGTTGGATTTCCTTATCAAGCCTTAAGGAGCTGAATTTGACGTAGGATTTTTACGGGGTCTTACACTGATGCTGAAAACGTGATCGGATGGAAGGATTCCCAAGTACGAGATGCTATTAGGTGGAAAATTGAGAGAGCACAAAAAGATTTCTATGATGGGTTACATCCCACTGCTCGAGGGATCGGTAGATCATTCTCTGAAGAACATCAGATTATGGCCACGAAACTTCATGAATATCCGGAACTGGAATGCTGATTCAATAATTATGGATTGGCATGGATGAGCATGCCACCAGGGGAGTACCAACCAAACTGGGTAAGGGAATTCTTTGCAATTATATTTGTCTGGTAAAAGCTGAATGTCCGAAGGGGACTCCGATTTTGAATAGACCAAACAGGGAGTCTGTTCCAGTCCGAGGAGTTATTGTTGATATCTCGGCCTGAACTATCAACAGAATGTTGTTTGCGCCAACATACGAAGCTCCACCTGCTGTCCCTAATTTCGAATATAGAATGAGAAATGCTTCTGGCCAGAGACATTGGGCAGCATCGTTGATCACTGATGATGGAAATCCTTCCTGGGAAACTAACCCCAAAGAATGCATTGCAAAATTCACACTTAGTTTCAAGGCTAAGTTTCAAGGCTAAGTTCTGGTGGGCAGTTGTTCGATTGAGGTTAATGCCAACTAAAGGAGATGGAAACCTGGATAATCACAGGGCCGTGACGGTAGCCAGTTTGATTTCAGGTTTGGACATTGATTTTGGCCAGCTGATTGCAAAAAAGAGGCTTGTGATGGCACATAAGTAGACTACTTCCATAACTTTCCCATGTTTGATTACTGCATTATGCAAATAAGATGGTGTGCCGTTGATTCAAGGCATTGATAATGAAGTTTTAGCCACTCATAAACAGGATATTGAGAAGTCCAGGTATGAGTTAAAGTTTGACATTCGAGTGAACAAGCCTCCAACACATCAGTTTCTGTCTGTACCAGTTCTCGAGGCCACAGAAATGCCCTAAGGTATGCCTTTACCCATTACCACATATGTGCCTCCTGATTATGTGCCCCAGGGTACGTTTGCAGAGTCAGATTCTATGCAGTTTGCAAGTGGAGCAGATTTTGTGGAATACAGATTCAACCCGGTGAATTTTGTCAAAGTTTTGAAGAATCAAAAGCGGTTCCAGAAGAAGTTAGAAAAGTGGGATGTAGATTTCAAACCTTTTGTGGATGAAATCGTGACCGAAGCCGTCAAGACATTTCAAACTATTCAAGTGAGGATGGATAACATGGAAGCTTGCATCAACAAAAGGATAGATTCACTATCTCTTCCTGATCTTGCCAAGCTCATGGCTGAATTTGAGTAGGCAAAGGCTGACATAGCTGAGTTAAAGAAGAAACAATCACAATTGCCTGTATTTGATCTGACTCTGGCGGTAAGTGATGATGATGAGGGTATTCTGGATCTGATGGGTAGACTAGTGAAGGATAAAAGATTGTAGCAAATGGATGAACAAGCAGCAAGGAAAGAAGAAAAAAGAAGAAAAAGAGAAGCAATGTCACCTGAGGAGTTAGACTAGCACAACCTGAAGAGAGCTGTGAAGAAATCAAAGAAGGAAGCTGAAAGGAAGCAAAGAGAACAAGAAAATAAAGTGGAAGGAGTCTCTACTAGTGCTGCCCCAGAAAGGAGGCGAAGTGCAGGTTTAATTCGGGAAACCATCCCTCAAAATGTCGAGGGTGAAGTTGTGAGTGCTCCTACCACCATAGGGGTCAAAATTTTGTAGGGTGAGGATGATGAAGACTCACCACACTTGATAGATGCCTCAGAGGAGTGAGAGGCCATGTAAATATCCTAATTCTCATGTAAAATCAGTAATTTATTGCTTTGAGGACAATGCATATTTTTCTATGTGGGGGTGGGCATATTTACACCATGGTTGGTTGTTGTTGCCGATATTCTGAATCCAATCATGTTCTATCTAGTAGAAGCGGCATGTCTAGGTTGTTTTTATTTTTGCATTTAAATTCTGCAAAGCGTAATGTAAATACAAGTGTTTAATGACAATCTATGAATTGGTTCTGTTTCAGCACTTAGTTGTAAATATGGAGAATGAATGATGTTGGCATAAGACATTGAACATATGTCTGTAATTATTTAATTTTTCAGTTAAGCATGTGCAAATAACCATCAGTAATTCTTATTCAGCATTGGTCTGTAAAAAAGTGCATGAATCATGTAATGAACATTCTGAGAATTGTAAAGGATGTTTAACTTCGATGCTTGTGGGTGTGAGGATTTACTTGCAGTTCTTTCATAGGATAACACCTAGAACTTTCTCGAGCCATGGATATAGTCTACTAGTAGAGTCATTAGGATAGGACAACAGGAATCATTGAAGTTCTAAACCTTCTAATCTAAAGAAGTAACCCGGCCTGAAAGATTGTTCCTGTTTGAACCCATCTTATACCCCTAAGAATTGGTTTAACCTCTTTCCCCTGTCAGTAACTCTCCGTAGGACTTTAACATTCAGCTTTGAACTTATCCAAATGCTAACATTGTATATTTTAACTTAGACGAAGCATCTAAGTTGAGGGTGGCTAGTGTCAAAAAAAAATTAAAGACCTCAATGGAGTGTGAGCTAGAATCCAATTAGAAATAATTGGTCACTGCCTACATCAGTATAGTTGAGGGTGACTGGTTCATCTAATAAAGAAAAAGACATAAGTAGAAGATTGAGGGTGAAAATATGCTAAGGCAAGGAGAGTTAAGTTTCAATGAGTCACTTCACCCAGAAACATACCCCACCTAATCCTAAACCTTATTATAAGCCTTGAAAAGACCTGTTTGCTCCTAGTGAGTCAACCGTGAGGACGTGTCGTATGGCCATGGCAAGCCTATGGGTACTTAGGCTATGTTTGAATTTTTTTTTTGTGAGTGTGAGAGATGAACAGTGTCCACATCATATAATGAGTGGTGGACTTCTTTGTTGTGAGGGCAATCAAAGTTTTATTGAATTTTCTTTTATCCGTGGGATGTAATATTCATGCTTGTGTGCTGAATTATAAAAATATATTGGGTGTGGATTCTGTTGTGTTAAATGCATGAGAATAAGCTGATGAGTGAATGTTTGCATAAAAGAATGTTTCAATGGTTGGTTGCCTATCATTTTATTGTTCATCTGCGCAATTTGGTGTTAAGTTGCTTGAGGACAAGTAATGATCTTAAGTTGAGGGTGTTGATGTCCCGGTGTTTTACGGAACATTTAGCATCATTTTCTTAGGAAAATTGTATGTTTTCAAGGAACCAAAGTGGTATTTAATGAAGGGTTTTAGTGTTTCAGTGAAAGGAGATACCACAGAAAAAAACTGGTAAAAGTAGCAGAAAAGGGGAATTGACGGTCAAAATGACGGACCGTCAGGTTTACGACGGACCGCCATATATACCTTCAAGTTGAACAAGAACAAGGCCTCCAGAGGAGTCAAGTGGCGGACAATATGGAGGATCGTCAGACATGTGACGGACCACCAGATGGACCGTCAACATTTATCCAGAAACTACTTCTCAGAGGGACTTGGTGACGATCAAGGTGGTGGAACGTCAGACATGGGATGGACCACTAGATTGATCGTCAATGCTTATCCAGAACCTATTCTCCAGAGGAACTCTGTGACGGTCAAAGTGGTGGACCGTCAATCTTGGGATGGACCACCAAATTGACCGTCAGTTATCCAGAAGCTGTCTTTCAAAAGGACTCCGCGATGGTAAATATGGAGGATCATCAGTTCATCGACGGACCACCAGGTGGACCATCAAATGTTATCTAGAAACTGCCATTCGGATGAATCGAGTGATGGGAAATATAGTGGACCATCAGATCTTTGACGGTCCATCATATGGACCATCAAATGGGATACGTTTTTTCTGTTTTTAAATTTAAATTTTTTTTTTGATGGGACAAATAAATACCAACTTTTAGGGTTAAGAACACATCTTTTACCTTTTACAAGTTTCCTTTTCATCTATTGAGCCTCTTGGTATCCAAGTACTTTGGGGGAATTTTAGTATCAAAGAACTGATCATTGAAGATTCAAGAACTGATTCTTGGGTTTCTTTGTAAGTAAACTTTCCATATATTTATGAATAATACAAGAATGAATTATTTATCTTATATGGGGTGTTGTGGCTAAATCTCTTAACTAGGGTGATACGAGTGTGATCCACGTAGATGGACTCTTGTGGGTGTGTATTGAAGTCGTCCAAGTGTGTGTGCAAGAGAAACGTAAATAAGGGCCCAAATACACACCAAAAACGGCCCACTACAAACACTAAAGGGGCAGCCCACTATTGAAGGGCTATTATGGACATTTCACACTATTTTTGTAATATCTATAAATAGAACCTTTTAGGGTTTCATTCATTAGACATTGCTGAATATGGATGTTGTATAACACTTAGAAACATTTCCTCTCTCTAAGGAGAGAAGACCACAAATCTGAAACTCGTAACTAGGGAAATCAACTTGAGTATGGAATCACTCGTGTTGGATTCAAGCTTAGAAACGTTGGATGCTTGGGAGATCGAGGTCACTCTTGTACCAACGTAAGAGATAGGTTTGTGCTGTGAGTAGTATTAAAGGTCCAAGAGTGTAACAAGTCTTGGGTTGTTAATATTATTCCCTCATTTGGTCTATCTACCTATCTTTATCTTATTGCACTTTGTAGATTCATAGTAGACTATTTTTGTGACTTGTTGAATCCAAACTTGTTAACCATTTTGTTCATCTTGTTCTTGTTGTGTTTCTACTGTTTTGGGGTTGAAACACACCCTTATATTTCGTTCTTCTTGTTGTTGTAGTGAATCCGAGAGTGGTCTCCATCTTAGTCCTCAAATCCTTAAGATTAGTGGACTGTTTTGGAGTTATTTTGTGTTCTCTTGTTTGTCCCGTATCATTTGGTATCAAAGCATGGCTTGATATTATTCCTACAAGATCAATCTTGGGCTTGCTTGTTAGAAAATTCAAAAAAAAGAAGTGTTAAAAACTGAAAAATAAAAAAGAAACAAATCTCTCCATTTTGTGTTCTTGGCCAAAATTGTGTTATTGTTGTGTCTTGGCCGAGATTTTTACTTGTTTTGTTATTTCTAGTGTTAGTTTTCTTCATATCTAACACTCTTTAGTCTAAATCTAAGTTTGAGCTTACATTGTTGGTGTTGTTATAAGCTTGTCCACGTGATATTATTGTTAATTGATGGATTGAGAACCATTTTGTTGAAGGTGTAGTTGTCTTGGCCAAGTGTTGGAGATATTGTTATTGTGGAATTTGGGAGTGGCCGTGTGAAAATTGTTGGTGTTCTTGGAGATTATTGTTGTAGTTCTTGGTGTTGTTGTTGTTGTTCTTGATGTTCATCACCACCTTCATCTATTGTTGAAGATAAAGTGAATGTTAAATATAAAAAGTTGAAGAAAAGGGTTTATTATTTGTTAGTCTTGAAAGACACTACAACCAACAAAGACCTATCAATCAAGTCTCAACCACTTTCCAACACTTTCCCATGATTTAAGGATCCATGTTTTAAGGAGAAGTACAATAAAGTCAAGTCTTGAAAATTTGAAATTGAAAAGGGCTCCAAGACTTGTTTGAATTTCCCTCAAACAAATTCCACCAAAGTCCAAATTGAAAAATTGACCAAGACTTGAAATTGGACAACAAAAGTTGTGTGGGACCGAGACCAATACGTGGCTTCCATGTCATCAAGTTACTGTTCACGCATCAAATTTTGGCTCAAATTTGAGATTTCTTAGTTTCATTTTTATTGTCCCGTAGTTCATTTGTTGGTTCGAACACTAATTGACAACCTAGCAATCTCCTACTAGCTTGTAAGTTAGTTTTGTGTCCGTTTGTTCATGTTTACGTTTGTTGTGTACTTTTATCTTTTTGAATTCGTTGTTAGTTCTTGACTCAAGTCCTACAAGATTTCGTTTGAGTTTCAAACAAAAATCCATTCCGGGACAAGAGTAGACTCAAACTCAATCACTCACGAAGTACAAGCCGGCTTTCAACACTTGTGAAACCAAGTGTGAGGTAACAATCGAGAGTGAGAGTGTGGTGAGACATTTTTGAGCTAACAAGTTTGTTTTTTTGCTTGGTTTGTTGTTTCTTTTGTTAGGTACAATGGCTTCCCATAATTTCAATGCCACATGTGATCGTATCAATGATAATATTGAAGATATGAAATGACACATTGAAATTATATGCCAATTGCTACCCAAACTCTACCCTCAAAATCCAATTGTCCAAGCACCTTGCGTTGAGAGCTTCCCGGAGGAAGTTGCTGCCCAACTTGTGAGTAAAACTTTCCCACCACTTGAGGATATGTGTGATGTGATTAATGAGTCTCAAGTGAGTGAAGAATTTGAAAATGTTGGTCAAGAAAAAAGGAGTGAACCCGTGAGCCTATGTTGTTGTAAGGATTCTAATGTTTGCTTGGATCATAGGGTTAATCGTGTGCTTGACATATCTTTGGAACTTGATAATGATTCCTTAGAGAGTGAAAGTTCCAAATCTGTCCGCGGGTTAGATCATTCACTCTTTAGGTACAATGTCTTGTTTGAAGATAGTTTAAAAACTCCTAATAGACCTAGTGGTGAAAATGATGGATAGCATATATGATAACCCACTATGGTGTGACAACATTCCTCCTAAAGATGGAAATCTCTTCTTGGAAAATGAGAGTACTCTTAAGGGTAAGGAATGTGTGGTCTTGGAAACTACTTCTTCTTCTACTTTGTGTGGCTTTTCCAAGGACACCATAGTAGAAGTAGAAGTAGAATTGAGTGTCATCTTTCTCTACTCTCTCTTTACTTATGATGATATGTATGCCAATGTAGAGAGTAGGCCATGTGGTTGTGGTAAAGACTACGGGAAATGGGTGTGTTGTTTAGACCCGTGTCTATGGCCACTCTTCCCATTTGATCCCGGTGCCATCTTAGGATGGGGAAGATTTTCTCTCGGCTTAGGTGCGTTTCTTTTGGGTGCTTATCATATCCAAGTCCTTGGTGAATTTTTAGATGGCTTCATAATGTTTAACAGTAAGAACTCTTGGTAATATGTCAAATATGAACCACCTTGGCATGTCAAGATTTGTTGTTGGCCGAGACTTGAATGCAAAGGGTCCTCAGTTTCTTTTTATTGCATACCTTTATTGTTTATTTTTTCTAATCCTAACCCTCATGCAATGAGGAAGTATGCTTGTGTGTCTTCTCTTTTGATTTTGCAAGGCATAGATTCGAGGTCGAATCCTTTTCAAGAAGGGGAGGATGATACGAGTGCGATCCACATAGATGGACTCTTGTGGGTGTGTATTAAAGTCGTCCAAGTGTGTGTGCAAGAGAAGCATAATTAAGGTCCCAAATACACACCAAAAATGGCCCACTACAAACACTAAAGGGGAAGCCCACTCTTGAAGGGCTATTATGGATATTTCACACTATTTTTGTAATATCTATAAATAGAACCTTTTAGGGTTTCATTCATTAGACTTTGCTGAATATGGATGTTGTATAAAACTTAGAAACATTTCCTCTCTAAGGAGAGAAGACCACAAATCTGAAACTTGTAACTAGGAAAATCAACTTGAGTGTGGAATCACTCGTGTTGGATTCATGCTTGGAAACGTTGGATGCTTGGGAGATCGAGGTCACTCTTGTACCAACGTAAGATATAGGTTTGTGTTGTGAGTAGTATTAAAGGTCCAAGAGTGTAACAAGTCTTGGGTTGTTAATATTATTCCCTCATTTGGTCTATCTACCTATCTTTATCTTATTGCACTTTGTAGATTCATAGTAGACTGTTTTTGTGACTTGTTGAATCCGAGTTTTGTAACCATTTTGTTCATCTTGTTCTTGTTGTGTTGCTAATGTTTTGGGGTTGAAACACACCCTTATATTTCATTCTTCTTGTTGTTGTAGTGAATCCGAGAGTGGTCTCCATCTTAGTCCTCAAATCCTTAAGATTAGTGGACTATTTTGGAGTTGTTTTATGTTCTCTTGTTTGTCTCGTATCATAGGGTTATGGGATCCTTAATGTGAAATACATCTATGGGTTGGGAGTCAATTTGAGTTCCATAATTGAATAACATTTCAATAAACCTTTCTTCAATTTCATGACTTTTCTTGGTTGCAAACTTGAGGAGTAATCCCTAGAACACCACTTGTCTGAGAGAAATGTGTTTGTTGGGGAAAAAAAGGTGTTTACATGAATACTAAGGGCCTTAACCTTTAGAGTAATAGCTAATGCCCTAATAGGATTAGCTTACATGAGAATTAGGTTGAAAGAATAAGGCATCCTATGAGTTTGGGAAAATTATAGGATAGCCTATCCATTTAGGTTAAGAAACTAATGGATATAGAATAGGATTCAACCTTTCTTGCAATTGAATTTGTTAAGTGGAACTCATACATAATTCACAACCCAATTGATGATGGTAGTTTTGGTGATCATAACCCTGGTTTGATTAATCTCATAAAGTTATGAAATACGGAGAAAATCAGTAGTTGAACTAATGTTGTTACGATTTATCATTTTACAAATAAAAAGAAACCAAACCCCCATTTTGTTTAAGAAACTCTGATCAACAGTCTAATAACAATTACGACACTTAGTGAGCATAGTATTCCCTGTGGAATTTGACACCCAACTGAGTTGGGTTCTATATTTGACAGCGACCTCTTACACTTTCTACTGAGAGTTATAATTTGGACGTATCACCAACCTAGCTCTACACAAGAAAGGTAGAAGCATCTTTGATTATTGCATCGTGTAGTGATAAAACATTTAGAGATAGTTAGTATGGTGAGCACTAGCAAGATACTTAGGGATAAGGATAACATAATGCCATGATTTACGTTTCAAACTCATTCTAAACTAATGGACATAATCAAATGCATATACATAGAGATCTATCACGGGTCAGGATAGGGAAAAAAGCTTAACAAGTACTTTAAAACATTTTCATAGGTTGTATCGCTCAACTGTCATAACATAGAAAGGCACCCATGGGCTATATGGGCCCAAATCTCTCTAGCTGGTAGGGCCCTAGTATGTGTGGCCACATGAATCAGAGGTTAAACATATGCACTATGGGGGACAAGAACCTCCCTGCATATCAAGGTGACATGGGCACAAAATCATGCAATAAGATGTAGGGTACTCGAACCTCCTAATCCTATGATAATACTATTAATAGGGACTTGAACTACCCGATTATATAAAACCCCACATAGGCAATCGCAATTTCCAGTGTGGGTCCCTCGAGACCAACACTTTAATGAATCAGCTATATAACCCTCATTAAAGACTAATAAAAAACATTTATCACACAATCACATTCATTGCACGACAATACACATTGAGGCATACATTTTTGGTATCGTAATACCAACTACACTTAAAATGTAACATCAACATACCATACTAATTATCTTCACTTGGGGGAATTCATATTCCCTATCGATTCAATTTTATAGATTCCCATATTTCTCATTATTAAACCAATTTAACAATATGTGGTTAGGGTCATAACCACTTCAAAAGTCACAAGTTTAGGAAATCACAATCCCTAGTTCATTCACCATTCCCATGTATCAAATTGACTTTAAAACCACAATTTAAACTTAACCCGTGAAGGGACAAACATGAAACATCACATAAACAATAGTTACACAAAAAACCTCAACCCATATTTTGAAAATTAACATAAAATCTAATGAACGATTCTTTAAAACATATGTTTTTAAAAAATTAACAATGAAGGAAGAGTAATATGCCTAAAATAACAAGTTTCAAGAAAGAAATTCAAGCCTTAAGCCCTTGGATTTCCTAGTTCTTGGAAATCCTAAGTACACCTACTTGAGAGAATTTAAGAGTGATTTTGAAAATGTTCTAGTGAGTTAATAATTCTAATGGGGTCCCAAATAGGGTTTTAGGTTGTGGGTTACATTTGCGATAGAGGGGAAATATCCAAAGTGCCCTTAATGAAAAGATTGAAAATCGTTGCAAGTGACTACGAGTCACCTTACGACTCGTATAGAAATATCATAACTAGTCATAAGGAGTTGTAGTCAAAACAAAACCACCAAGACCCTATATTGGTCTAGAAATGATTCATACAACCATCTCGTAACTATACATAACGACTCATAACCACTTATCATACTTAAGACAACTACAAATTTTTGATAACTCACTGGACACCCTATGATTGGGACATAACGACTCATCATGAGTATTTATGACTCGTGGTCTTAAGTCGTAATTAAGACAATGTCTTTGGCAAAACTTTCACGACATCTTACGATGTGGTACTATGACCCGTAAGAATTCTTTACGACTAGTTGAGAGCCACACGTACTGAGAGAAGAATACTAAGTATTTTGATCTTATTAAGTTACGACTAAGTCCCTATGACTTGTCATGACTCCCTACGGCTTGTTAGGGGAGTCATAGCTGATAGTGAAGATAAAATTTCAAGAATTTTCATCGACTAAATACCTAGGGCATTACACTGTCTCTATTGAGGAAGTCATCCGATACCATAGGACTACTATAGCAGGAATATACCCACTATAGAACAACCTCCATAGTGGAATGAGCCCGCTATAGTGGCCCTCATATTTCACGAACTCCTACTAATAATTCAATGGGACCTTCCCCCAAAATCATCCATTTTAAACATTTTAAGTGCATATCAAGGTTGGGAAGTAATGTAAGACTATTATATACTTAAATCTAGGTATTTAAAATACCATAAAAGCCTAAATCATCAAGAAAACTTCAAAAAATAATCTTCACATATTACTCTTATTCAAGCCCCAAACCAATCATGAACTCGTAAATCTTATTTCTAGAATATACCATGGGGCATTGTATATGTAAGAGAAGTAACCATGTTTTACCAATTTTATTGAATTCAAGAAATACTTTGATTTCAAATACAAACCCCAAACCCGTATATTGTCTATCATATAAACTGCAAAAAGACTTTATTTTAAGCATAAGAGTAATGAGGTAGAGTTAGAATGAAATTTACCTTGAAATTTTGGTGTTAGAGCAAGTTGGTCAAAGATGAGAGGGTAGTTTTGTATTCAAAATTTTGAATAATTGGCGAGAAATAATTTCTCACCATTAAATCTGCCTCTTTTCTTCATTAGAGGCCCACAACCTGCTTTAGAGGGACTCAATCTATATCGAAGGCAAAGAATTTTGTTCTCCTCTTTCTAGATTAATTAGGATTTTAGGAATTTTGGTGAGGCCCTTATTATCATAGGTACTTATATACTTCTATCAGAAGTGACCTCGTGCATTTCTCTAGTGTAATAAATTATGTAAGTTTGTCATATTTAAATGGGTGTGGTATATTCTGAGTGAACTCTTTTGTAGAAGTTTGGTCAACAAAGTTTTGAGGTAGATTCATAATCAACGCATGAGTGTTAATAACTTGGGTACATTGGATAAATTTATTAATTGTTGTAATGGCTCGTTGCATTGTTACTAAAATTATCCCATCTATTTTTGCTCGGGGTATGGGAATTATTTTATTACCTTTCAAATATGTGCATAAAAAATATAACAAAATAAATTATAAGTAGAAAATTTTGGGGTGGAATAACGTAATCCATCGATAATGGGAATTTTCCCACTATAGCAGTACCATAGAGCAGCCTGTAGGCCATATTAGAGGAATGTTGAGAAATAGAAATAGTCTATTTAAGTTTAATTTACTCTTCTTCTTTCAATTATAAACTATAATGAGGCTTCATTCTAAAAACCCCTTAGAGTTTCCTCAAAAATCTAGAGTAGTGAAGAATAAGAGGCACTCTTTTATGGAGTAAAACCTAATGTTTCCTTGTAGCTTTCAAGATGGACATCTCTAGAACATATCCAGAATTTCAATTTGTGTCTCCATATAAGCTATTTGGACACAGGTTGGCTGAGTATAATTGAGTAGCAAGTACATATGTTAGAAAATGTGTTCTTAACGTAAATACATGGGAGACTTCATTTATAGGCTTATGGGAAAGATGTTTGGAAACATAAAATTGGTAAATTAGGATTACATGAATTATGCGTGAATGGGTGATACGGGTACGACCACGAGGATGCATGTTTGTGAGATGTATTGAACCCGAGACTTGGAGTGTGAAAGTGAAGTTAAAATAAGGACTTAAAAAGGGTCCATAACCGTCCATATAATGCTCTCCAAGGACACCCACTTGAAGACTTGAGACTAAGGGGCCATTTTGGACATTTCACACCTTGTTTGTAAACTACTATATAAGGAACCTTTTAGGTCATTTGTTAGGGAGACTTTGCTGAATATGGATGTTGTATAACACTTAGAAACATTTCCTATCTAAGGAGAGAAGACCACAAATCTGAAACTTGTAACTAGGGAAATCAACTTGAGTGTGGAATCACTCGTGTTGGATTCAAGCTTGGAAACGTTGGATGCTTGGGAGATCGAGATCACTCTTGTACCAACGTAAGAGATAGGTTTGTGTTGTGAGTAGTATTAAAGGTCCAAGAGTGTAACAAGTCTTGGGTTGTTAATATTATTCCCTCATTTGGTCTATCTACCTATCTTTATCTTATTGCACTTTGTAGATTCATAGTAGACTGTTTTTGTGACTTGTTGAATCCGAATTTTGTAACCATTTTTTTCATATTGTTCTTGTTGTGTTTCTACCTTTTTGGGGTTGAAACACACCCTTATATTTCGTTCTTCTTGTTGTTGCAGTGAATCCGAGAGTGGTCTCCATCTTAGTCCTCAAATCCTTAAGATTAGTGGACTGTTTTGAAGTGTGTTTTGTGTTGTCCTTGTAATTACCGTATCATTTGGTATCAAATCCATCGTTGATTTTATTCTAACAAGATCAATCTTGGGCTTGAGACTTGAAAACTACAAAAAAAAAAAACTAAAAACTGAAATTTCCAGAAAATAGCAATCTGTCCACTTTTTGTTCTTGGCCGAAAATTGTGTTCTTGTTGTATCTTGGCCGAGATTTTTACTGGTATTAAATGTTTCTAGTGTTAGTATTATTCTTCACTAACACTTTGAGTCTATATCTTGATTTGAGCCTTTGTTGTTGATGTTGTTATTGTGAACTTGGACTTGGCCGATTGTTGTTGGTATTGTTGTTGCGGGTTCAAGACTTGAACTTGTGATGTGTTGTTGGTTCAAGTTTTGAACGTGTATTGTGGAGATTGTGTTGTGTAATTTAAGCTTGGAAAGTTGTTGTTGTTGTTTTGGAGGCCCAACTTGAACCTTAGAACTTCAAGACTCAAAGTTTGTGTTCTTGGTGTTCTTCACCATCTCCATATATTGTTGAAAAAAAAAGTTATTGTTGATCTTAGAAGTTGAAGAAAAAAGAGTGTGTATTGTGTTAGTCTTGCAAGACATATATCCAAGTTTCAAGGTGTAGTACTTGTGACTCAAAAACTTTTCCTACACACTAAAGACTTTACATCACTTCTCAACCACTTTCCCATGAAACAAGGGTCCAAGTTTTAAGGAAAAGTACTATAAAAGTCAAGTCTTGAAAACTTGAATTTGAAAAGGCTCCAAGACTTGTTTGAATTTCCCTCCATAAAACAAATTCCACCAATTCCTAAATTGTAAATTGACCAAGACTTGAAATTGGACAACAAAAATTGTTAGAAACCGCAACCAATTCCGTGCTGCCACGTCATCCTTGTTACTATTCACGCAATAATTTTGGCTCAAATTTTAGATTTCTTAGTTTCATTTTATTATCTCTTAGTTCATTTGTTGGTTCTAACACTAATTGACAACTTAGTAATCTCCTACTAGCTTGTAAGTTAGTTTTGTGTCCGTTTGTTCGTATTTACGTTTGTTGTGTACTTTTATCTTTTTGAATTCGTTGTTAGTTCTTGACTCAAGTCCTACAAGATTTCATTTGAGTTTCAAACAAAAATCCATTCCGGGACAAGAGTAGACTCGACACTCAATCACTCACGAAGTACAAGCCGACTTTTAACTCTTGTGAAACCAAATATGAGGTAAAACCGAGAGTGAGAGTGTGGTGAGGCATTTTTTATCTAACAAGTTTGTTTGTTTTCTTTGTTTTTTGTGTATTTTTATTAGGTACAATGGCTGCCCATAATTTCAATGCCACATGTGATCGTATCAATGACAATATTGAAGATATGAAACGACACATTGAAATTATACGCCAATTGCTACCCAAACTATACCCACAAAATCCAACTATCCAAGAACCTTGCGTTGAGAGCTTCCTGGAGGAAGTTGCTGCCCAACTTGTGAGTAAAACTTGCCCACCACTTGAGGATATGTGTGATGTGATTAATGAATCTCAAGTGAGTGAAGTATTTAAAGATGTTGGCCAAGGAAAGAGGAGTGAACCTATGAGTCTATGTTGTTGTAAAGATACTAATGTTTGTTTGGCTTATAGGGTTAATCATGTGCTTGACATATCTTTGAAACTTGATAATGATTCCTTAGAGAGTGAAAGTTCCAAATCTATCCGCGGGTTAGATAATTCACTCTTTAGGAACAATGTCTTGTTTGAAGATAGTTTATTTACTCCTAATGAACCTAGTGGTGCAAGCGATGTTGACGGCATGGCTTATCTTGGAAGCTATAGCCTATATGATAACCCACTATGGTGTGACAACATTCCTCCTCAAGATGGAAATCTCTTCTTGGAAGATGAGAGTACTCTTAAGGGTAGGGAATGCGTAGTCTTGAAAAGGAATAGTCAATCGGGTGAAGATGACCATGATTTGCTTGATTACTTGGGAAACCCGAAATGTGATTGTTCTTGTAAGAATGTTTTTGTGAATGATTCCTTTGCTACCCATGGTGATTTATATCTATGTGGGGATTATTCTCTTGAAATAAAAGGTGGTGCATGCTTAGAAATTCCATCTACTTATTCTTTATGTGTTCCCTATGTTGAGCATACTAGTGGTGATGGATTTGAAGCTAGTGAGTACATGCATACGGAAACAATAGCTGAAGTTAGCTTGTGTGACACCTTTCTCTACCCTCTTTGTGCTCATGATATTTCCACTAATGATCTAGAGGGTATGCCTAATTTTGAGGACGACACCTTAGGGGAAAGTGAGAGTGGACGAAACCCATGTCCATGGATACTTCTCCCATTCGATCCCGGTACCATCTTAGGGTATGGTAGGAGTTGTCTCGGCCCATGCTCATTATTTATTGATGTTCATCATAGCCACTTCCTTTGTGACATTTGTACTAAGTTTTTTATGTTCAACACAAAGGATCCATGGATGTACTTCAAGTTTGTTCCACCTCGGCATGGCATATTGATATGTATATTTTGCTAACCCTAACCCTCATGTCATGAGGATGTGTGCTTATTTGTATTTACTTGATTTTGCAAGGCACGGATTCGAGGTCGAATCCTTTTCAAGAAGGGGAGGATGATACGGGTACGACCACGAGGATGCATATTTGTGAGATGTATTAAACCCGAGACTTGGAGTGTGAAAGTGAAGTGCAAATTAGGACTTAAAAAGGGTCCATAACCGTCCATATAATGCTCTCCAAGGACACCCACTTGAAGACTTGAGACTAAGGGGTCATTTTGGACATTTCACACCTTGTTTGTAAACTACTATATAAGGAACCTTTTAGGTCATTTGTTAGGGAGACTTTGCTGAATATGGATGTTGTATAAAACTTAGAAACATTTCCTCTCTAAGGAGAGAAGACCACAAATCTGAAACTTGTAACTAGGGAAATCAACTTGAGTGTGGAATCACTCGTGTTGGATTCAAGCTTGGAAACGTTGGATGCTTGGGAGATCGAGATCACTCTTGTACCAACGTAAGAGATAGGTTTGTGTTGTGAGTAGTATTAAAGGTCCAAGAGTGTAACAAGTCTTGGGTTGTTAATATTATTCCCTCATTTGGTCTATCTACCTATCTTTATCTTATTGCACTTTGTAGATTCATAGTAGACTGTTTTTGTGACTTGTTGAATCCGAATTTTGTAACCATTTTGTTCATCTTGTTCTTGTTGTGTTGCTACCTTTTTGGGGTTGAAACACACCCTTATATTTCGTTCTTCTTGTTGTTGCAGTGAATCCGAGAGTGGTCTCCATCTTAGTCCTCAAATCCTTAAGATTAGTGGACTGTTTTGAAGTGTGTTTCGTGTTGTCCTTGTAATTCCCGTATCAATGGGTCTGTGATATTATGTCATGTCCCTAGTATATACAGGACAGACAAGAACCATATGAGGATAAATTATATGACAGTAATATATATATTGTGCGGAGGAGTTACCATTTATAAATAATGATAAGGGGCTATGACAAACCAATTCTATCCCATTAAAAACTCATATAATACAAACATGTGCAACTATAACCACATATGATAACTATATATGTCTATGAAGCCTCTAGGAGAAATTGTAACTATATGAGGGAAGGTGGTCAGGGTAGGACCCCTACATACCCAAACTATAGCTAAAAACACGATTAAATAGTACTCGATATTTTTAGCCCCACATAAGTGAGAAGATTACTACTACTTTGCTGAATATGAAGAAGTGCCTAGTACAGAAGTCTTCTCATCGATAAACCTGATCCAATATATACAAAAATGCAGTGCCCCTTAACGTACAGACATTGGTATATATAAAATATGTACCTGTATGTAAAGCAGATACAATAACAAGTAGATGTATAAGGTTGAACAATGAATCAGACAACAAAATGAGCAACTGCGGATAACTGAATACTAGGAACTCTTATATGAAACCATTACCTACACATTACCTTATAAAGTTATCATGTAGGGCCTAATAATTTACCTAAGTGATGTATTGTGCCTGTTTTAATGAAAATAATCATATGATGGACTGCCAAGGGAATTTTATGTCAAGTGTATGACATATGTTACCTAGATACTCCTGGCTATGATCTTATACATATAATTGTAATCGTGGTCGAATACAGGTTGTGCCCCTTCTTAGGGACTGGTAAAGGTCTGCCTGTAGGACATATATGCCATATATTAGCTCAAGTCAGGGGCACCCTAGCTTACTCCAAATGCAAATGATGACACATGGGTAGGTACGCCACAATGTTTGCGTTAACTATAGTGTTCTACTCTTGATCCTGTGCACAGAAACACATCGACTGATATGCCAAATAAAACCTATGAACCCTGCTGTCATTAACTTTTATCAAGTAGTTCCATAGAAGCCAATGCAAGTGTATCAGGATAAATACCATTCAACCATTAAAGTAATAGTTCTCATATTATATTAACTTCTCTCCTAGTGTCAAGTTATTTAAATGCTAGTTATTATTTTATTCTACAACTATATTGCTATGTGATCCAATATACAAATGTGACTATACTATGGCCATTTATTCTAAACTTATTGCATATGATAGACCTAATATATGAATTCTAAGAATTTCCAATACACATGAATACAAATATGTGTCGCTCTATAGATACTTGACTTGACGAGAGTAATAATGTATGCTACTACACCATTAAATGGATGCATGAAGGATGGAAACAAGTAATTTTAAATGGCATGGGAACATGAATATTTTGGTGATATTAGGCATATAGTTATGTGTTAGATGTATAGAAGGTGAATTTTTTTTTCCCATATATCAATTAAAATATATCGATTCTGCTAGAAGAAACAAATGACTATAAGTTATGCCTTCTCGGTGAAGTAGTGTTTAGCTTTACATACCGGCGATGCCTTTTTAGCTAATGGTAGGACCATAAGTATCAAACAATTCAACCCGCGGGAGTGTAGCCTTTATTTTACGAACTGCTAATTTCCACAATAAGATGATAACCAATTTTCTATCATAATATTTGAAAATCAGTGTTGAGAAACCATTGATGTTTCTAACCCAAGTCTTTTAAGGGTTGTTTGAGTGGGGGTTCATCGGCAGAATCACTGGAGGGTTCACCGGCAGTGTGCTCGCCGGTGGCGGCTGAACCAGTGGAGAAAGAGAACGGCGAGAGAGACAGAAAAAAGTAGCTAAATAGAGAGGTGGAGAAAAGGAGAGAGGAGGAATAAAGGTAACACTGGTAGGATTTCACCAAATGGTGATTGCTTCTTCTGGCGAGATCTATGACGCAGTGACATTGAGGAAGGCGGCTGGTTTGGGTCAATAAAATTAGGATGAACAAGAACCGTATGAGCTTGAGTTATATGAATGGAATATATATATTGTGCGGAGGATTTACCATACATAAATAATGATGAGGGGCTATGTACATACCAATTCTACCCCATTGAACACTCATCTAATACAGACATATGCAACTCTAACCATGTATGACAACAATCTCTATCTACGAAGCCTTTAGGAGAAATTATAACTATATCTGGGAAGGTTGTTAGGGAAGGACCCCTACATACCGAAACTATAGCTCGAAACACGATTAAATAGTACTTGACATTTTTAGCCCCAGGTAAGAGAGGATCTCACCGACTACTTTGATGAATTCAAACAAGTGCTTAGTACAGAAGTCTGCTCATTGATATAGTTGATCCTATATTTACAAAAATTCAGTGCCACCAAACGTAGGGACGTTAGTACATGCAAAATATGTACTAGTATGTAAAGTAGACAGAATAACAAGTAGATATATAAGGATGCTTAATGAATAAAACAACAAAATGAGTAACTGTAGATGACTGAATACTAGGAACTCTTATATGAAACCATTATACATTACCTTATTAACTTATCATGTATCTACTTATAAATTAGTCATCATTATTAAGGGACTAATAATTTGCCTAAGTGATGTCCTGTGCCTATTTTTAATGAAAATAATCATACGATGGCCTACTCAAGGCATTCTATGTCAAATGTATGGCATATGTTTCCCTGATACCCTTAGCTATGATTTTATATGTATAATTGTAATTGCGGTTGAAAATAGGGTATGCCCCTTCTTAGGGTATCACTATAAAGGTCTGACCGTAGGCCATATATGCCATTTACTGGCTCCAGTCATGGGTATCCAAGCTGACTCCAAATGCAAATGATGCCACTAAGGCCTGTATGCCACAATGTTTGGGCTCACTATAGTGGTATGGTCTGGATCTCATGTATAGAATCACGTCGAGCGATATGCCAAGCCAAACCTATGTACCCTTTCGTTGTTAACTTTTATCAAGTAGTGCCTTATAGGACTATACAAGCGTATCGGTATAAATACTATTCAACCATTAAAGTGACATTTCTCTGATTCCACTAACTTCTCTATTGATACTTGACTTGACAAGAGTAAGAATGAATACTACAACTCCAATAAATAGACGCATGAATGATGGATACAAGTAATTTAAAATGTCAAGGGAATATGAATATTGCGGTGATATTAGGAATATAGTCACGTGTTACATGTATAGAAGATGAGAGGTTTGTTCTCATATATCAAGTAAACTATATCGATTTTTCTAGAAGAAATAAACGACAATAAGTTATACCTTCATGGAAAAGTAGGGTTTAGCTTTAAATACCTGTGATGCCTTACTAGCTAATGGTAGGACCATCAGTATAAAACAATTCCACCCACAGGAGTGTAGCCTTATTTTTCCAACCACTAATTTCAACAATCAGACGATAACCAATTTGCCGTCTTAATATTTGAAAATATTTGTTGAGAAACCATTGATGTTTCTAACCCAAATCTTTTTATGACTGTTTTAGGGGGTTTAGTCAGTCGGATCAGTGGTGGGTTTCGCCGATGGTATGTTCGCCGGTGATGGTCTAACCAGTGGAGAAAGCAAATGGCGAGAGAGATAGTAAAAGGTGGTTAAATAGAGCGGTGGAGATAAAAAAAAGAGAGAAATGGATGGGATAACATTGGGGTTTTATCGACTAGTGATTATTGCTACCGGTAGGATCTATGGCGCAGTGACGTTGAGGAAGATGGCTGGTTTGGATCAAAAAGATTATGATGGACAAGAACCACATGAGCTTGAGTTGTATGACTGGTATATATATATATATTGTGTGGAGGATTTACCATTCATAAATAATGATAAGGGTCTATGTACAAACAAATTCTATGCTATTGAACACTCATCTAATACAAACATGTGCAATTATAACAACGTATGACAACTATCTCTATCTACGATGACTCTAGGAGAAATTATAACTGTATTTTGGAAGGTAGTCAGGGAAGGACCCCTAAATACCCAAACTATAGCTAGAAAAATGATTAAATTATACTTTATATTTTAGCCCCAGGTAAGAGAAGATCTCACCAACTGCTTTGCTAAATACGAACAAGTGCCTAGTACAAATTCTTCTCATTCATATAGCTGATCTTATATTTATATAAATGCAGTGCCCTCGAATGTAGGGACGTTAGTACATATAAAATATGTACTAGTATGTAAATCAGACATAATAATAAGTAGATATACAAGGATGCTCAATAAATCAAACAATAAAATGAGCAACTACAGACGACTGAATACTAGGAACTCTTACATGAAACCATTACCTATGTATTACCTTATTAACTTATCATGTAACTACTTACGAATAACTCCTCATTATTAAGGCCGACTAATTTTCCTAAGTGATGCCCTGTGCCTATTTTTAATGCAAATAATCATATGATGGCATACCAAGGGCATTCTATGTTGAGTGTACAATATATGTTACACAAATAATCCTTGCTATGATTTTATACATATAATTGTAATCTCGATCAAATCTTTGGCATGTCTCTCCTTAGGGTCTCATTGTAAGGGTCTTCCCGTAGGCCATATATTCCATATATTAGCTCAAGTCAGGGGCACCAAAGTTGACTCCAACTGCAATTGATTCAACAAGGGTGGGTAGCCCATAATGTTTGGGCTTACTATAGTGGTCTGGTCTCCATCCTATGCATATAATCACGTCGAGCGATATGCCTAGCCAAACCTATTTACCTTTCCATCATTAACTTGTATCAAGTAGTGTCGTATAGGCCTATGCAAGTGTATTCAGATAAATACTATTCAACTATTAAAGTAATGCTTGTCATATTCCTCTAACAACTCTACTAGTTTCGAGCTATTCAAATGCTCGTTCTTATTTTATTCTAAAACTATATTTCTATGTGATCCAATATACAAATGCGACTATTCTATGGCCATTTATTATAAAATTATTTCATGTGATAGACCTAATATATATATTCAAAGAATTTCTAATACACATGAATACAAATATGTGTCGCTCTATAGATACTTGATTTGACAAGAGTATGAATGAATACTAAAACTCCAACAAATGGACGAATGTAGGATGGAGATAAGTAATTTAAAATGGCAAAGGAACATGAATATTTTGGCGATATTAGGCTTATAGTCACATGTTAGATGTATAGAAGGTGGAAGATTTGTTCTCATATATCAAGTAAACAATATCGATTCTTCTATAAAAAACAAATGACAATAAGTTATGCCTTCACGGTGAAGTGGGGTTTAGATTTACATACCTGTGATGCCTTCCTAGATAATGCTTGGACCATAAGTATCAAACAATTCAACCAGCGTGGGTGTAGCCTTTGTTTTTCCAACCGTTAATTTCCACAATCAGATAATAACAATTTACCTTCTTAATATTTGAAAATCAGTGTTGTGAAATCATTGTTATTTCTAACTCAAATATTTTAATGTCTATTTTAGTGGGGTTCATTGGTCGAATCAGTGGTGGGTTTTATCGTTGGTGTGCTCACCGGTGATGGATGAATCAGTGGAGAAAGAGAATGAGGAGAGACAAAAAAAGGCGTCTAACTAGATGGTAGAGAGATGAAGAGTAGAGGAATGGAGACGACACCTATTGGGTTTCATAGACTAGAGATTGTTGCTGCCGGCGGGATCTATGGCACAGTAATATTGAGTAAGATGGATGGTTTGGGTCACAAAGATTAGGACAGACAAGAATTGTATGATCTTGAGTTATATGAATGGTATATATATTTATTATGCTAAGGGGTTACCATTCATAAATAATGATAAGGGGCTATGTATAAACCAATTCAATCCCATTGAACACTCATCTAATACAAACATGTGCAACTATAACAACGTCTGCCAACTATCTAAACTGTAGACGACTGAATACTAGGAACTCTTATATAAAACAATTACCTACACATTACCTTATTAACTTATCATGTAACTACTTACGAATAACTTATCATTATTAATGGCCTAATAATTTTCTTAAGTGACGTCATGTGCCTATTTTTAATGCAAATAATAATATGATGGCCTACAAAGGGAATTATTTGTCAAGTGTATGATATATGTTACCCAGATACTCCTAGCTATGATTTTATACATGTAATTATAATGCCAGTCCAATACTGGGTTTGCCCCTCCTTAGTGGCTCACTATAATGGTCTTTCTATAGGCTATATATGTCATATATTGGCTCAAGTCAATGGCACTGCAACTAACTACAAATGCACATGATGCCACAAGAGTGGGTACACTATAATGTTTGGGCTCAATATAGTGGTCTGGTGTCAATACTGTACACATAATCATGTAGAGCGATATACTAAGCTATACCAATGTACCCTCTCATCCTTAACTTTTATCATGTAGTGTACTATAAGCCTATGCAAGTGTATCAGGATAAATACCATTCAACCATTAAAGTAATGCTTGTCATATTCAACTAACAACTCTACTAGTGTCGAGCTATTCAAATACTAGTTCTTAGTTTATTCTAAAATTATATTTCTATGTGATCCAATATACAAATGCGACTATACTATGTCCATTTATTCTAAACTTATTGCATGTAATAGACCTAATATATTAATTCTAAGAATTTCTAATACACATGAATACAATTATGTGTCGCTCTATAGATACTTGACTTGACAAGAGTATGAATGAATACTAAAACTGCAATAAATTGACACATGAAGGATGGAGACAAGTAATTTAAAATGGCAAGGGAACAAGAATATTTTGGCGTTATTAGGCTTATAGTCACATGTTAGATGTATAGAAGGTGAAATATTTGTTCTCATATATCAAGTAAACTATATCGATTATTCTAGAAGAAACAAATGACAATAAGTTATGCCTTCAAGATGAAGTAGGGTTTAGATTTACATACTTGTGATGCCTTCCTAGCTAATGCTAGGACCATAAGTATCAAACAATTCAACCCACGTGAGTATATCCTTTGTTTTCCGAACAATCAGATGATACCTAATTTACCATCTTTCTATTTGAAAATTAGTGTTAAGAAACCATCCATGTTTCTAACCAAATATTTTAAGTGTTGTTTTAGTGGGGTTTGCTTGTCGGATCAGTGGTGGGTTTCGCCAGTGGTGTGCTTTCCGATGATGGCCGAACTAGTAAAGAAAGAGAATGGTGAGAGAGCAACAAAAAGGTGGCTAATTGGAGTAGTGGAGAGATAGAGAGAGAAGGAATAGAGAAAACCCCAGTGGGGTTTCATCGACTAGTGATTGTTGCTGCTGGCAGGATTTATGGCATAGTGATGTTGAGGAAGACTGCTGGTGACGTACATGAACCATATGAGCTTGAGTTATATTGTGAGAAGTAGTTACCATTCATAAATAATGATAAGGGGATATGTACAAACATATTCTATCCCATTGAACACTCATCAAATAGACATGTGCAACTATAACCACGTATGACAACTATTTCTGTCTATGAATCCTCTAGGACAAATTATAGTTGTATCAGGGAAGGTGGTCAGGGAAGGACTCCTACATACCCAAACTATATGTAGAAACACTATTACATAGTACTTGACATTTTTAGCCCCAGGTAAGAGAGGAGCTCACCAACTGTTTTGCTAAATATGAACAAGTGCATAGTACAGAAGTCTACTCATTGATATAGCTGATCCTGTATTTACAAAAATACAGTGCCCCTGATTGTAGGGATGTTAGTACATATAAAAAATATGTACTAGTATGTAAAGTAGACAGAATAATAAATAGATTCATAGGGATACTCAATGAATAAAACAATAAAATGAGAAACTGCAGACGGCTGAATACAAGGAACTCTTATATGAAACCATTACCTACACATTACTTTATTAACATAACATCTAACTAGTTACAAATAACTTATCATTATTAAGGGCCTAATAATTTGCCTAAGTGATGTCATGTACCTACGTTTAATGCAAAAAATCATATGATGGCCTACCACGGGCATTTTATGTCAAGTATATAATATATGTTACCCAGATACTCCTGGTTATGATTTTATACGTATAATTTTAATTGCAATCGAATACAGGGTATGCCCCTCCCTAGAGACTCACTGTAAGGGTATGTCCATATTCCATATATTGGCTTGAGTCAGGGGCACCGCGGCTGACTCCAAATGCAAATGATACCACAAGTGTGGGTACGACACAATGTTTGGGCTCACTATAGTGGTCTAGTTTCGCTCTTTTGCACATAATAACGTCAAGCGATATGCCAAGAAAAACCTATGTACACTCCCGTCGTTAATTGTTATCACGTAGTACCATATATCCCTATGCAAGTGTATCAGGATAAATACCATTCAACCATTAAAGTAATGCTTTTCATATTCCACTAACTTCTCTACTAGTGTCGAGATATTCAAATTCTAATTCTTATTTTATTCTAAAATTATATTGCTATGTGATCTAAAATTATATTGCTATATGATCCAATATACAAATAGGACGATACTATGGCCATTTATTCTAAACTTATTTCATGTGATAGACCTAATTTATGATTTCTAAGAATTTCCAATACACATAAATACAAATATATGTTGCTTTATAGATACTTAACTTGACAATAGTAGGAATGAATACTACAACTCCAATATATGGAAGCATAAAAGATGGAGACAAGTAATTTAAAATGGAAAGGGAACATTAATACTATGGCGATGTTTGGTATATAGTCACGTGTTAGATGTATAGAAGGTGAAATATTTGTTCTCATATATCAAGTAAAATATATCGATTCTGCCAGAAGAAACAAATGACAATAAGTTATGCCTTCACAACAAAGTAGGGTTTTGGTTTAGATACTGGTGATAACATCCTAACTAATGGTAGGACCATAAGTCTCAAACAATTCAACCTATGGGAGTGTAGCCTTTGTTTTTCCAACAATCAGATGATAACAAATTTACCGTCTTAATACTTGAAAATCAGTATGGAGAAACTATTGATGTATCTAACCCAAATATTTTAAGGGTTGTTTTAGTGGGTTTTTTTGGTTAGATCAGTGGTGGATTTTGCCAGCGGTGTTCTTATCGGTGGTGACTGAATCAGTAAGAAATAGAATAGAGAGAGAAAGAAAAAAATGGCTAATTGAAGTAGTAGAGTGATGGAGAAAAGAGGAATGAAGGTGACACTGGTGGGGTTTCTTCGACTAATGGTTGTTGCTGCCGACGGGATCTATGGCACAGTGATATTGAGGAAGACTGCTTGTTTGGGTCACGAATATTAGGACGAAAAAGAACCGTACGATCTTGAGTTATATGAATGGTATGTATGTATTGCGCGAAGGAGTTACCATTCATAAGTAATGATAATGGGCTATGTACAAACATATTCTATCCTATTGGACACTCATCTAATATAGACATATGCAACTATTACCACGTATGATAACTATCTCTTTCTACGAAGCCTCTAGAAGAAATTATAACTGTATCAGGGAAGATGGTCAGGGAAGGACCCCTACATACCAAATTATATCTAGAAACATTATTACATAGTACTTGACATTTTTAACCCCAGGTAAGAGAGGTACCCCAGGTAATTGACACCAACTGTTTTGCTGAATACGAATAAGTGCCTAGTACAGAAGTCTGCTTATTGATATAGCTGATCCTGTATTTACAAAAATGCAGTGCCCCTGATTGTAGGGATGTTAGTACATATAAAAAATATGTACTAGTATGTAAAGTAGACAAAATAATAAATAGATGCATTGGGATACTCAATGAATCAAACAACAAAATGAGAAACTGCAGACGGCTGAATATAGGGAACTCTTATATGAAACCATTACCTACGCATTACTTTATTAACATAACATCTAACTAGTTACAAATAACTTATCGTTATTAAGAGCCTAATAATTTGCCTAAGTGATGTCATGTACCTATTTTTAATGCAAATAATCATATGATGGCCTACCACAGGCATTTTATGTCACGTATATGATATATGTTACCCAGATACTCCTGGTTATGATTTTATACATATAATTTTTATTGCGATCGAATATAGGTTATGCCCCTCCTTAGAGGCTCACTGTAAGGGTATGCCCACATTCCATATATTGGCTTGAGTCAGGGGCATCGCGGCTGACTCCAAATGCAAATGATACCATAAGTGTGGGTACAACACAATGTTTGGGCTCACTATAGTGTTCTAGTTTCGCTCTTTTGCACATAATAACGTCGAGCGATATGCTAAGAAAAACCTATGTACACTCCCGTCGTTAATTGTTATCACGTAGTACCATATAGCCCTATGCAAGTGTATCAGGATAAATACCATTCAACCATTAAAGTAATGTTTTTCATATTCCACTAACTTCTCTACTAGTGTCGAGCTATTCAAATTCTAATTCTTATTTTATTCTAAAATTATATTGCTATGTGATCCAAAATTCTATTGCAATATGATCCAATATACAAATGGGACTATACTATGGACATTTATTCTAAACTTATTTCATGTGATAGACCTAATATATGAATTCTAAGAATTTCCAATACACATAAATACAAATATGTGTTGCTCTATAGATACTTGACTTGACAAGAATAGGAATGAATACTACAACTCCAATAAATGGAAGCATGAAAGATGGAGACAAGTAATTTAAAATGGAAAGGGAACATGAATACTGTGGCGATTTTTGGTATATAGTCACATCTTAGATGTATAGAAGGAGAAATATTTGTTCTCATATATCAAGTAAAATATATCGATTCTGCCAGAAGAAACAAATGACAATAAGTTATGCCTTCACAACAAAGTAGGGTTTTGGTTTAGATACTGGTGATGACATCCTAACTAATGGTAGGACCATAATTCTCAAACAATTCAACCCACGGGAGTGTAGCCTTTGTTTTGGCAACAATCAGATGATAACAAATTTACCATCTTAATATTTGAAAACAAGTGTTGAGAAACTATTGATGTATCTAACCCAAATATTTTAAGGGTTGTTTTAGTGGGGTTTTACGGTTAGATCAGTGGTGGATTTTGCCAGCGGTGTTCTTGTCGGTGGTGACTGAACCAGCAAGAAAGAGAATAGAGAGAGAGAAAGTAAAAGGCGGCTAATTAGAACGGAAGAGATACGGAGAAAGGAGAAATAGAGGCGACACTGGTGGGGTTTCTTCGACTAGTGGTTGTTGCTGCTGGAGGGATCTATGGCACAGTGACGTTGAGGAAGACTGCTTGTTTGGGTCCTAAATATTAGGACGGAAAAGAACCGTATGATCTTGAGTTGTATATATGGTATATATGTGTTGTGCGAAGGAGTTACCATTCATAAATAATATAATAGGCTATGTAGAAACATATTCTATCCCATTGGACACTCATCTATTATAGACATGTGCAACTATTACCACGTATGACAACTATCTCTTTCTACGAAGCCTCTAGAAGAAATTATAACTGTATCTGGGAAAGTGGTCAGGGAGGGACCCCTACATACCCAAACTATAGCTAGAAACATGAGTACATAGTACTTGACATTTTTAGCCCCAGGTAAGAGATGAGCTCACCAACTGCTTTGCTGAATATGAACAAGCGCCTAGTATAGAAGTTTGCTCATTCATATAGTTGATCCTGTATTTACAAAAATGTAGCGCCCTCAATTGTAGGGACGTTAGTACATATAAAATATGTACTAGTATGTAAAGAAGAAAAAATAACAAGTAGATGTATAAGGATGCTCAATGAATCAAACAAAAAAATGTGCAACTGCATACGACTGAATACTAGGAAGTTTTATATGAAACCATTACCTACGCATTACCTTATTAACTTATCATGTAACTGCTTATGAATAACTTATCATTATTAAAGGCCTAATAATTTGCATAAGTGAAGTCCTGTGACTATGTTTAATGCAAATAATCATATGATGGCCTACAATGGGCATTCTATGTCAAGTATACGATATATGATACCCAAATACTCCTGGCTATAATTTTCTTCATAAAATTTTAATCGCGGTCGAATACAGGGTATTCTCCTCCTTAGAAGCTCACTGTAAGGGTCTTCCCGCAAGCATACATGCCATATGTTGGCTCAAGTAAGGGGCACCGCAGCTGACTCTGAATGTAAATGATGCCACAAGGGTGGGTATGCAACAATTTTTGGGCTTACTATAGTGGTCTAGTCTAGCTCCCGTGAACATAATCACATCGAGAAATATGACAAGTAAAACCTATGTACCCTCCCATCATTAACTTTTATCACGTAGTGAAGTATAGGCCTATGCAAGTGTATCAGGATAAATACCATTCAATCATTAAAGTAATGCTTCTCATATTCCACTAACTTCTCTACTAGTGTCGAGCTATTCAAATTCTAGTTCTTATTTTATTCTAAAATTATATTGCTATGTGATCCAATATAAAAATACGACTATATTATGGCTATTCATTCTAAACTTATTGCATGAGATAGGCCTAATATATGAGTTCTAAGAATTTCCAATTCACATAAATACAAATATATGTCGCTCTATAGATGGATGCATGAAAGATGGAGACAAGTAATTTAAAATGGCAAGGGAACATGAATATTGTTGTGATATTTGGCATATAGTCACGTGTTAGATGTATAGAAGGTGAAAGATTTGTTCTCATACATCAAATAAAATATATCGATTCTGCTAGAAGAAACAAATGACAGTAAGTTATTCCTTCACGGCGAAGTAGGGTTTTGCTTTAGATACCTGTGATAACTTCCTAGCTAATGGTAGGACCATAAGTATCAATCAATTCAACCCGAAGGAGTGTAGACTTTGTTTTGCCAATATTCAGATGATAACCAATTTACCGTCTTAATATTTGAAAATTAGTGTTGAGAAACCATTGATGTTTCTAACCCAAATATTTTAAAGGTTGTTCTAGTGGGGTTTACCTGTGGGATCAGTTGTGGGTTTCTCCAACGGTGTGCTTGCAGGTAACGACCAAAATAGTGGAGAAAGAGAATGGTGAGAGAGAAAGAAAAAGGCAACTAATTAGAGTGGTGGGGATATGGAGAAAGGAGGAATGAAGGAGACACCGATGGGGTTTCATCGACTAGTGATTGTTGCTGCCGGCAGGATCTATGACATAGTGATGTTCAGGAAGAGTGCTGGTTTGCATCATAAAGATTAGGACGGACAAGAACCGTATGAGATTGAGTTATATGAATATTATATATATATTGTGCGAAGGAGTTACCATTCATAAATAATGATAAGGGGCTATGTATAAACATATTCTATCCCATTGAACACTCATCTAACATAGATATGTGCAACTATAACCATGTATGACAACTATTTCTGTCTACAAAGCCTCTAAGAGAAATTAAAACTATATCTGGGAAGGTGGTAAGGGAAGGACCCCCACATACCCAAACTATGGCTAGAAACACGATTACATAGTACTTGACATTTTTAGGTCCAGGTAAGAGAGGAGCTCACCGACTGCTTTGTTGAATACAAACAAGTGGCTAGTACAGAAGTCTGCTCATTGATATAGCTGATCCTGTATTTATAAAAATATTGTCCCACCAATTGTAGAGACGTTAGTACATATAAAATATGTACTAGTATGTATAGTAGATAGAATAACAAGTAGATGCATAAGGATACTTAATGAATCAAACAACAAAATGAGCATATGCAGATGACTGAATACTAGGAACCCTGAAATGAAACTGTTACATATGCATTACCTTATTAACTTATCATGTAACTTCTTACGAATAACTTATCGTTATTAAGGGCCTAATAATTTGCTTAAGTGATGAACTGTGCCTATTTTTAATGAAAATAATTATTTGATGGCCTACCAAGGGCATTCTATGTCAAGTATATAATATATGTTACCCAGATACTCCTGGCTATGATTTTATATGTATAATTTTAATCAAGGTCGAATACAGGGTATGCCCCTATTAGAGTCTCACTACAACGGTCTTCCCACAAGAGATATAAGCCATATATTGGCTCGAGTCAGGGCACCGCAGCTATCTCCAAATTCAAATAGTACAACAAGGGTAGGTACGCCACAATGTTTGGGCTCACTATAGTGGTCTGTTCTCTCTCCTATGCACATAATCACGTCGAGCGATATGCCAAGAAAATCCAATGTACCCTCCCGTCATTAACTTTTAACAAGTGGTGCCGTATAGGCCTATGCAAATGTATCAGGATAAATACCATTCAACCATTATAGTATTGCCTCTCATATTCCACTAACTTCTCTACTATTTTCGAGCTATTCAAATGCTAGTTCTTATTTTATTCTAAAATTATATTGCTATATGATCCAAATATAAATGCGAGTATACTATGGCTATTTATTCTAAACTTATTTCATGTGATAGACCTAATATATGAATTTTAAGAATTTCCAATACACATAAATACAAATATATGTCTCTCTATAGATATTTGACTTGACAAGAGTAACAATGAATAATACAACTCCATTAAATGGATGCATGAAAGATGGAGAAAAGTAATTTAAAATGGAAAGGGAACATGAATATTATGACGATTTAGGCATATAGTCACGCCATAGATGTATAGAAGGTGAAAGATTTTTCCTCATATATCAAGTAAACTATATCTATTCTGCTAGAAGAAACAAATGACTATAAGTTATGCCTTCATGTACCTATGATGTCTTCCGAGCTAATGGTAGGACCATAAGTATCAAACAATTCAATCCACGGGAGTATAGCCTTTGTTTTTCAACTGCTAATTATCACAATCAGATGATAACTAATTTACCGTCTCAATTCTTGAAAATCAGTGTTGAGAAACCATTGATGTTTCTAACCCAAATATTTTAAGGGTTGTTTTAGTGGGGTTCGGAGGCTGGATCAATTGTGGGTTTCCCGGCAGTGTGCTCGCCAGTGGCGGCAAAACTAGTGGAGACATAGAATGTCGAGAAAGAATTAAAAAAATGGCTTACTAGAGAAGTAAATAGATGGAGAGAGGAGGAACTGAGGTGACGCCGATGGGGCTTCACCAACTGGTGATTGCTACTGCCAGCGGTATCTATGGCATAGTGATGTTGATGAAGGCGGCTGGTTTAGGTCACAAAGATTAGGATTTTCTCCAACTTTCTTTTTTTTCCCTTCACAATTTTTTTTCCAGAGAAAACAAATAATAAATTGACCCCACTTCCACCAAAAAATATACATATAAAAAATAAAACTTCTCACTTATCCTTTAACCCACCAGGAATAACCATACACATTGTATACACTATATTTACATTCACACACATATATATGCACACAATATATTTTTTTAAAAATATTTGTACCACGTAAATCTCTATAGACTAATAATTATGCTCATCTAAAATATTAATATAAATATTAAAAATTTACAGAGGTGTTACATGTTATTAATGTTTCCTTGTCAATCCTTGTGCATAATTAATAAGTTAGTGAGTAAAAATAATTTGTTATTGTAGTGTGGTATGGTTAAATTGATAGGTTTCTGAATGTTGGATATGATATTTATAACTAGTTTAATGGATAAGTAATGTGATTCGGAGAGGAATTATATTTAATATGAAAGGATGGGAGTTTCAATGATTAGGTTAGAATGATTGTGCATGCATTATACATCTCGATGGTCTGAGGTTAATCCTAATGCAATGTGTGTGTTACTTGTTCTCTGTTATTTAGACCTAAATATTATTGTTGGTGGAAAAGTGTGGGTGATGGTTGAATTTTTGTTGAGATCACTTTAGTGTATATGTCCATAGTAACTGCCTCTTTGTCTACTTGTTGCAACACATGTGGTGCATGTTATCTTGTTGGATAATATTGAAGTTGTTTAATAACCAAAAATAGATCGTGTCAAAAGACTTGTTTTAAATATGGTGATTGTTGTCACATGTGTTGTGTTATATTATGAGATTTCATGACCCAATTAATGGGTCATGATCGCACCTACAAATTCCCACTAGTAGGTAAGTTAATACCATAATCCAGAGCTAATGCAATGGGTTAATCCGGTAAGAAAGGCCCAACATAGGAGAAATTCAAGAACATCAATTTTAAAAATAAGGATTTTAGATAGAATAAACAACCATACAAGATACCAATCCCAAAACCCAGTTGAGCTAGTACAAAAGCAATTAATAGTATAAATACAAGGCCACTTAAGCAATATGCACCACTAATCATCTTTCATCCTCAAATCGACAACTATGTTACTTTATACATTAACTCATTAGAAGACTATAACTGATATCTCTAATATCAACATTATACCCAACTACACAAGAGCATAAATAAATATATAATTTCCATACATAGGGACTAGTCCGATTTAAACTGGTAGATGTACATATAGGCATATCATTAATTATCCTTCGGCCTTGTTAGGCAACATCATATCATCACAAGATCCTCCAGCCTTGGAGGGTATTGATAAAATATCACAATATCCTCTGGATGCACAGGGCATTATCATATCATCACAATATCAATCGCCCGCATCGGGAATCATCATATCATCATAATATCATCCATTTGCATTGGGTATTATTATATCATCACAATATTATCCGACCTTATCGGGTATCAACATGTCATCATCATATCCTCTAGTATTATCGGGTATCATCATAAAATCATCATATCCTTAAATTTATATCATTAATAATGAACAAACCCCACGAGGGCTAAAGTAAATGACAAGCCTCATAATGGATAAAGTAACTAACAAGCCCCACAAGGGCTAAAGTAAATAGATATAAAAGAGAATGAAAGAAGATCAAACCTCAATAATCCTACGTTCATCATCAACATCACTATATTAGTTGATATATGTATGTGTAACATGAATACTACAAACTATCATTGGGTTTTTCCTCAGGGCTGATACCTTTAATACCAACATTTTTTCTCCATCCTATACTAGAGAAATGGGTATATATATATAGTATAATAAGTAATAAAAGCATTAGCTTAAGTAGTCATACAAGGATGTATCATAAGTCCAAGCATAATCTATAGAATGTATTTACAAATAGTCAATAAGCGTTCCTTCAAGCACCATTAATATTATCGTTTCCAATATCGACAATATGAAAGATTTCCAGCATGATAATTAGAGTAGTTAGTAAGCATGATCATAACAAGGGCAATAGAATTATTGACAGACCAAATACCAGCCTAATCAATGTCTTATTCAGGAGTATAATAAGGAATTATCCTTACATAACCTATAATCTTGTCGTTTAGAACATGAGCATAACCATAAGCGATATCACGAACAATAGCCTATTAGTAGTATATTCTTTGGCCTACCATTGGCTTAAAGATAATTTATCATTAGCTAAAGTAAGACATACTATATAGCTTATTCATAGCATGGTCAAAACACCATTTATAGATTAGGCGATATTATAGTAAATGGCTGATTTAATAGCATATTCATTAGCCCAAAAAATAGTCATTCACCATAACATAATTAATACCTTGAATAAACTTTAGCCAACAAGGCATATAAAAGAAGTAATCACATGGGAATTATTCTCAATCCCATTCCATATAACAATCAAGTACCAAAGGGTCATCATTAATGCCTCAAAAGGGAAATCTATAGTCAATTACTCAGAGTAAGGACTCAAGGGCACTAATCATAAGTCTTTCCTTAAGATGGGTTCACAAGCCCACATCTAAATCCCCGAATTCATTCTATGTCACTTTTTACCCCAGACTATGCTATGATATATTAATCAACTCTTAGATGTATAGCAAGCCACCATAAGCCCTAAGGTAGATATTCTACTCAAGCCCCTTTACTATGTCCAATGGAACTAAGGAAACCTTCTCTAGCATAAGCAACTAAGGCCAATCTTACTCTAAATATGAACAACTAGAGTATTTGACCTAATATTGAGTATTCTAAGGCATTAAGTATGAGAAACTAGAGTATTTGACATAATATTGAGTGTTCTAAGGCATTCTCATGCTAAACATAAGTAATGAAGTCTATTCCACCTAAGCAAAAGGGAAAAAAGTCAAGTTTTTCAACTCTAAGATTCACATAGCCTAAATGGTCAACCTAACCCAAGTCTTGAATTTCATCAATCCACTACTTAAAAACCATCCCAATCTAACAAGATATCATAATTATATTATAACATAACTCCATCTAACAAGGAGAAATCTTAGCCTACCTCAAATACAATGATTGATCAACAATCTACTAAACCATAATTTTTCTCTCCCGAGAAATTTCTTCAAGGTGTCAATCTATCAAAAACACAATCTACACATCATTAAGAGAACATCAATACCAATATTGCACCATTGTTTTTTGAATTTAAAAATGATACCATAACCACCAAATGGGTCCCATTTATGAAAAACACATTTCTGAGCTCAACCCAATGTTCATAAACAATTAAGGAATCATAACCCTCAACAAATTATGCCATCTCAGCACCAGAAACTTTGAAATTTTCCAAGTTTTCCAATGACATTGCAAGATTCATTTGGAATCTGTTAGGAGCAGATAAACTATGTTACCAAAATAACTTCGACATTCCGCATGTGATGGAAAAGTTGGATTTTCCATTCGAGCTAATTTAGACCAAATTTGGGTCCCAAACTCAATCTTCTAATTTTTCAACTTTTCGATCAATAGGTAGAAATAAGCTCAAGTATGCTGGGAGCCAAACCAAAATATCTGCCTAGCATAAAATTTATATTCTAGGGTTGCTGGTATTGATGGATTTGCATTTGAGATTATTTTATTAAAGTTTTTTCCTGGGTGCCATTTGGAACCAAATAAGACTTCTAAATCTAGAAATGTCTTTGTAATCTAAACGAAATGCCTGGTAGTTAAACTATCAGTTCCAAAAAAGTCATGAATGACTTGGGCAATCTATGGATAAGATGTAATTGCAAAAATAAGCAGAAATTATTGCAAATGACCTAGATGGTCATTGAAATATCAACTACTAAGGAACTTTTGTCCCTAAAAGTTATGAACTACAACGTACCCGATGTCTTGAGTAGGTGAAGATACTGGGTTCGTATCTCACTCTCAATCTCCCAAGTATCCTCCTCCACTAGGCGGTGCCTCTACTGAACCTTAACCACTAAAATTTCTCTAAGGCATAATCGTCTCATATCACTAGCCAAACTGAGCACATGCTCCTCAACAAAGTTCAAATGCTCATCCAACTGGACTAAGTTCCATCTAAGCACATAAGAATAATCAGGACCAAATCACCGCAACATAGGGACATGGAAAACTGAATGAACTGTAGCAAACTCCAGAGGTAAAGATAACTCACCAACATTGTGGAGAATCACAAATGGTCCAACATATATTGAATTAAGCTTACCCTTTCTCCCAAATGTCATCACACCCTTCACGGGCGATACACAGAGGAAAACACAATCACCAACTCTAAATCTCATGGAATGAAACCAATAGTCTATATAGGCCCTCTACCTACTCTAAACTGCTCCTAATCTATCCTGAATCACTTTGACTCTATCCAATAACTCCTGAAGCATTTCCGTACCATGTGGGTATAACCTCGGAAGTCTTAACCCATCCAATCAGAGAATGACCACTCCCAATATACAAAACCTTAAATTAATCTCAAAAAACATGGCTGCACCCTGAAGTTTGTCAATGAATCATCAATGAGAGGCATATGACAATAGTTCTTCATCTTTAACTTACTAAGCTACCTATAATAAAAATACATATGAAAAGAGTCATCCTATTTCTTCACGAACAATATAGGGGCATCCAAAGAGGACACACTCAGTCTTATAAAACCCTTACAAAGAAGACTTTAGAGAGCTGAAAATTTAGCACCTTAAGCTCGACAGGAGCCATACAATAAGGTGCCATAGAAATAGGTTAGGTGCTAGGCTTGAGGCTAATAGAAAACTCAGTCTTATAGATAGGGATAATACCTAGCAGGTCGGTAGGGAACACATCAGGAAACTCACAAATAATAGTAACAGAGATAAGCGATGGACTCTCTTAATAATAGCATCATAAATGTAAGTGAGATAAGACTTGCAAACCTAGAGATAAGTCTTCTTACATGAACATAAGATATAATCCCCTTTAGCTCATGGCTAACTGCTCTCTGCCATATAACTAGGGTATATCGGGTATGGCTAATGTAACGAACTGGGCAAAATAGTCCATGACTGCATGATATTAGGATAGTCAATCTATGCCCATAGTCACATTAGAATCTACTATATCAAGACTAAAAACATCAACATAAGTATCAATATCAGTGATAGTCACAATAGTTGATCTGGATTGTTGATCCACTACTAAAGAATCACCCACAAGTGTAAAAACACATAATGGAACAAATAATAAATCTATAGACAACTTAAAACATGGTGTTTAATAATTAGATGTATAATCATATATGGATTTGAGATTTAACAAACCAAGGGCCAACTAATCGTACACAAAAATCATACCTATAACTACAACATATGAAGCCTAAGCTTTTAGTCTAGCATGTACTGTATACAACTGACTATGCCCTACCTAGCTGGACACCTGACAAACCTCCTATCCTATATTTCCATGAACTTACCCAAGTACCCTACAAACCACCTTTCCGACCATGAGAACCACCCCAAGATAAGGGGTGAAATGCTTTAATAGTGGGGATGCTCTGAGCTGAAATAACAATCGCCCCATGAAGAGGACACTCTCGAGAATTGTGACCATGACCCTAAAAACTATAACACATTCAATAAGCAGAACCAAAACCAATATATTTGGTTAACCCAAAATGACAATAATGCCTGGACAGACTAAAAGATAACCCCCTCGAAGATGAACCACTGTACTTACTAGAGCATCCTCCAACACTAGACTGACCTCTGTAGGTAATTAGAAGAGCTTCTTGAATAAGTTTAAAAGTCTAACTCTAAGGCTTAAAAGATGGATGCAGAGAATACCCAACATGAGCACTACCACCTCTAAATTGGGAAATATTATGGCTCCCATTAGATCTTTCCTAAAATCTAGGACTCTTATCACGTCCCTCATAACCCTTCATGGTGCATTTCCACTATTACTCTAGCATGATCTGAAATCTCTGCAAAAGATGTAGTTATAACAACCAAACTTTGAGTGCACATGTTGAAGGGAAATCCCACCTTTTTGATATTACAACAAACTCTCTCATACTCGAAAGTCAAAATAAATGTAGCAGTGTAAGAAACCACTAGTTGAAAAGCTATTGACTGAGCAACCACTTATGCAGGATAATCCTCAACTTTGGGAGCCGCAGCTACAGGTTGCACCCCTGCCCCCATAACACTTTGATCTATAGACTGTGAAATATCATATGACACATCACTAATCAAACCCAATAGCTAAACCAATGCACCTCTAGGCAATAAAGAGAGAACAAAACCTGGTGAAATCGTAGGCTGGTTCCTAGTCCACCATTGATGGTATTTGAACAATATCTGGCTCATGTGTAGAAATAAGGTATGGGGAAGGTATTTGATGACCTCTAATTCATCTACGAGCAATGACAGGGTCCCTAGGCATGATCTCAGGGAATTTATGGTGTGTAACGATAGCATGTGTACTGTCCATCTATGAAAAATTAAAATCAAAGGAATATTCTACAAACCAACTCAAACTCTTAGCGCGATATGAGTGAAGGAAGTGAAGAACTCCTAAGATTCTCCCATAGCTTCCATAAGAAAAGAAACAACCATCAACATTCCGATCAACAAGACTCTACTAAACACTTCCTCTTGTTCTAACAATACCGATGAAACCTAGGCTCTGATGCTAATTTGTCATTGCCCAATTTATGAAACATGATGGAACCACCAATTCCTACTAGTTGGTAAGCCAATACCATAACTCAGAGCTAATGCAATGGGTTAATCCTATTAGAAAGGCCTAACATAGGAAAAATTCAAGGACATTAATTATAAAATTAATGGTTTTAGATAGAATAAACAATCATCAGATACCAATCCTAAAACCCGGTGTAGATAGTACAAGAGAAACTAATAGTATCAATACAACACCATGTCTAGACTAGTCAATAGTTTTTTCTCAAATACTAACGATAGAATATAATATATAGAAAGAAATTGGGTGACTCAAACTTCAAGAGCTCATCATATTTTCAGAAATCAATCTCCGCACGAAACACGATTAATGGCGGCAACTAATACTTAGATTTGCACTAAAAAGGTACAGAAGTGTACTATGAGTACAAAAATAATGGGTACTCAATAGGCATCATCGACTGACTGAGATAAATCATTATATAAGAATGATAAAATACAAGATAATCATATATAATGTAAAAGTACAGAATCAAACCTTAATCATCTCTATCATCACTATACATAGCAAGCATGAAATATCAAAATCACAATATAACATAATACATTAACACATACCAATACCGCCATACATAACATGTATTGATCATTGTAAAGCAATACAAGTGTAATCACAAGAAAACAAAAGTACAAAGTTGGCACCCAAACAATAACTAATGCATAAAGTACAAAACTCATCACAACATCCCATACCACCAGAGAGTTCACCCAAGAGGAACATAAAATAACCAAATTTTCAATACATCAAAACTTTCTCATTATCTATAGTTTCCCACAATTTCCCTTTAAAGACCATTTGCCAACATTTATAATCCTCATAAATTATCGTAATTGAATAACATATACCAATATACTCATAACCATAACTTTACCATCATATAGGAATTTATCCCATCAATACAACCTATCTACTTATTATTAGGTAGCCAACACTTATTATTAAGCTAACTACTCATGAGTAATCATATAACCTCTAGTTATTATCTATCCACTATTCATCACATAATCACTATTCATGGGTCAAAGACTAATCATTATTCACTAACTAGTCAATATCTAGCATGTAGTCAAGATTCATCACTAGACCGTGTTTTCCAATTAACTAATATTTATTTCTAGCAATCATAATTCCACTAGTCACAATCTAATAAAAGATCACCAATCACCATTTATTAAATATTCCTCTATCAACTAACACCTTTTGTTAACTAGCATCATTACTTTCCAAATCTCCACTTAATAGCTAAGTAACATCATAAACTTAGTCATCAATAGCAACAAATCACCACCATTACTAAACCCATTATCACTAACCTCCATAATAAGTTAATCATCAATATCAATAGCTATTAATGCCACTAAACCTATTTATCACTATGGCTCACTAATTAATTATTCCTTATTAGCCACTTAAATAATATCCACCACTAAGCATCTTTCATCCTTATTTAAACCACTATACCACTTTATACCTTAACCCATTAGAAGACTATAACCAATATCTCTACTATATGCATTATACCCAACTACACAAAAGCATAAATAAATATATAATTTCCATACATAGGGCTTCCAGATTCAAACTAGTAGATGTACATATAGGAATATCAATAATCATTCTATGACCTTGTTGGGCATTATCATATACTCATAGTATCCTCCGTCCTTGCCAGGTACCAATATAACATCACAGTACCCTCCGGTCGTACTAAGTATCATCATATCATCACAATATCTTCCAAATGCATCGGGTATCAACGAATCATCACAATATCATTCGCTCGCACCAAGTATTATCCCAATATCATCTGGCTATACCGAGTATCATCATATTATCATAATATCATCCGACCGCATCGGGTATCATCACATTATCACAATATCATTCGACCTTGCTCAGTATCAACATACCATCATCATATCCTCCAGCCTTGTTGGGTGTCATCATAACATCATCATATCCTCAAATTTATAACATTAAAAAGGAACAAGCCCCCACGAGTGTAAAAACAAATGACAAGCCCCATGAGGGATAACGTAAATAGATATAAAAGAGAAGAGAAGAAGATCATACCTCAATAATCCAACGTTCATCATCAATGAAACTTTATCAATGGATATATGTATATGTAACATGAATAATATAAACTATCATTAGGTTTTCCCCAATGCTTATACTGTTAATACCAATATCTTTCCTATATCATATACTAGTGCGGTGGGTATATAGATAGGTATAAGAAGTGGAAAAAGCATTAACATAAGTAATCATATGAGGAAGTATCATGAGTCCAAGCATACTCAATAGAATATCCTTACAAATAGTCAATAAGTGTGCCTTCTAGGACTATTAACATATTCCTTTACAATATCAACAATAAGGAATATTTCAAACATAATTATTAGCATGGTTATTAAGAATTATCATAAGAAGGGAGATAGCATAGTTGACGACCCAAACACTAGCCTAATCAATGTCTTACTCAGGAATATAATCAAGGACTTATCCTTACACAATATATAATGTAGCCATTTAAACCATGAGCATAACCATAAGCGATATCATGAATAATGGACCATTAGTAGTATATTCATTGGCCTAAAGTTAATTTATCTTTTGCATGATCAATAGATAAAGTATGACATAATTTATAGCTTATTCATAGCATGGTCAAAACACCATTTATGGCTTAGGCCATATTATAGTCAAGGGCTCATTCAATAGCATATCCATTTGCCCATACGATAATCATTCACCATAACATAGTTAATAGCTTGACATACACTTTAACCAACAAAGAATATAAAATACATAATCATTTGGGCATTATTTTCAATGCCATTCCATATAACCAACAAGTATGAGGGTCATCATTAATTCCACAAAAGGGCACTCTATAGTCAATTACTAAGAAAAATGGCTCAAGGGAACTAATCATAAGTCTTGCCTTAAGATGGGTCCACAAGCCCACATCTAAATCCCCGAATGCATTCTAAGTCAATTTATACCCAAGACTAGGCTAAGGTATCTAAATCAACTGTTAGATGTATAGAAAGAAACTATAAGCTCTAAGTTAGATATTCTACTCAAGCATCTTTACTAAGTCCAACGAAATAAGCCAACTTTCTATAGCATAAGAAACTAAGTCCAATATTACTCTAAGTATTAGAAACTAGGTTATTTCACCTAATATTGAGTCATACAAGGCACTCTCATGATAAACATGAGTAATGAAGTCTATTCCACCTATGTCAAAAGGAAACAAGTTAAGTTTTTCAACTCTTATATTCTTATAGCCTAAGTGGTTCAACTAAACCAAATCATGCATTTCATTAATCAACAACATAAAATACATCACAATCTTAAAAGATATCATAATTATTCTACAACATAACTTAATCTAATAAGGAGTAAACCTAGCCTACCTCAAATCTGAAGAATGCTCAACAATCTACTAAACTTTTGATTTTCCTTCCGAGAAGATTCTTCAAGGTTCTAAGACATAAAAAAACAATCTAGAAATCATTATGAGAACATCGATATTCATATTGCATGATTATGCTTCGCATAAAAAATGACACCAAAATCCCTAAGTGTATCCAATTTATGAAAAATATGTTTCCAAGGTCAACGCAATATTCATACACCATCAAGGAATCACAAACCTCAATAAATAGGTTAAATCTAAGCTTGTTTGGGCTAAAATCAAGCCCTTAAGCTATTTGGAGTTTGGTCAAACATTAAAGAAATTTAAACATTAAATAGTAGGATTCATACCTCAAATACGATGATAATCATGAAAATATATGTAAATCAATCTTCCAAGACACTCCCAAGACTCAATTTGTCTTTAGCATGCTATATTAGGGCTTCTAGGTCTCAAGAATAATGGAAAAATGCCCAAAACACAGCCTTAAGGGCTATTAAATACCCTCACTAGACCCTCATCTATGGTGATCACCGTCTATGGATGGCTATCGTAGTCACTTCCATGATGATCGCACAAGTACAGTCACCTCCACTAGTATGGCAATCACTCCACCTCAGAACCAGAAACTTGGAAATCTTCCAAGACTTCCAACGACACTCTCGGATTCATTCAGAATCCTTTATAAGAAAATAAACTATTTAAAGACATAAATTTTGAGATTTCAAATGCTATGGTGATGTTGGATTTCCATCCGAGGTACCATACCTAATCATCTGATTTTTATCTTTCCAACCAATATGTTGAAATAAGCTCGGGTGTTCTAGACCCGAACCAAAGGTCTACCTAACCTAAAAATCGATATTCCAAACTACCGGTGTTGTCTGAATTTACATCTGAATTTACATCTGAGATCATTTTACTTATGTTTTTATCCAGTGACCATTTGGAACCAATGAAAACTTCTAAGCTGGGAATTGGCTTTAAAAACTAAACGAACTACTTGCTAACAAAACTATCAGTTCCATCAAGTCATGAATGACTTGGGGTAGCTATGTATAAGTTCTAACATCAAAAATTAGTAGAAATCATTGAAAATAATCTGGATTTTCATTACATGAGATGACCTAGTAAATGTAATCATCACAAAATTGGTGGAGTTCAGAGATTACAAGTGTAGGGATGTTGGATTACGAGTGGTATGATATTGGGTTTGGCATAAGGGTGGAAGACACTAAATTTCTGAGTTATTTGGTTCTAGATTGAGTGCATCCTTTGAGGGTAATGGCTAATGAGAATTTATTAGATCTATGGCATATGTATACACGATACTGGTAATATTAATTATTTCATGAATGGATTGAGTTATGTTATGGTTGTTATGCACGGATTGTTTAGAGAATCGAATTATAATGTTTTTTCTAAATGAGTAATTATTTTGTAGGTATGATAGGCTAGCGTTAGATGGCTTCAGGATAAGAAGAGGTAGGCCAAAAAAGTACTGGCTTTAGGAGAAGGAGAGGTAGACCGAAGAAGTACTTGAGGGAAGTCATTAGACATGATATGGAGAAGCTTCAACTTACTGAGGAAATGACCCTAGAGAGGAAGGTGTGGAGGTCATGGATAAGGGAAGAAGTCTAGGACACATGAGCGGGTTGTAGAAAGTAGTTAGAAGAGTTTATGTATAGCCAGTTTAGTAATCCTAGGAATGTGTCCATAGGTATGAGCCCCTAGTTAGGAGGGCTTGGGTATGGAGGGTGCCTCTGGTCTATGAGTATATGTTACTACTAGGTGGGTGTCATTTTTTGGATGCCCTATTTCTTATCTTTTATTTCATATGGTGCTTATTTATCTTATTTCGTATTGCTATGGTTTGTATTTCATTTTAGTATGTCTTATTCTTTTTTATGTTATGACATCCATCATGCTGCATGTTTTCATTACATTCTTGTTTACTATTATATATCTTGAGTCGGGGGTCTATCGAAAACACCCTCTCTACTTCTTTGGAGGTAGCAGTATAGACTGCGTACATTTTACCCTCCCCATATCCCACTTTGTGGGAATACACTGGGTTTGTTGTCGTTGTTGTATTTACTGAAGTTCCATAAAAAGGTGATTACTATAAAGTTGAGCTAAGTGTTATGAGTCATAGTATTGACCTGGTTGAACAAATGCACTAATTTTATGCATACATTTTTATTTGACATGATTGTGTTAAGGTAGTAGTTGTTGGTACTATAAGCCTGATAAGTTGTTTTGTTCCTAAATGAGTAATAATAGGTATGTGAAGATAAGTGTGTTGTATTTAATTATCAGGAACTCCTGCATGTATGATTATGAATAAGTTGGTTTGATGTGTTATTAATGGCTTAGGGGTTTGTAAAGAACTATGCTTTTTAGGCTCATAAATTAAGTAATTATAATAACTGGCTAAAAGTGACAACATTTTGAGACGTAGTGAACTAGAGATGAATATTGTGCCGTGGTTGACTAATTGATTAGTGTGACCTGTTAAAAGTAGGTGTGGTTCCTATGGTTATGGTATAAGATAATAATAGTGTTAAATTAGCGTATAATAGTTCAATTTGATTCACTCTATTAATTAAGAGCATGTTTAGTTTTGATATATATGTCATGTACGTCATTTAATGTCACGACATAGAAACCAAGGTCATGATGCCACCTACCCCATCCTAGAATGTGTAGGTAAACCATAAGTCCATAACAAATATATAATCAAAAAATAGGAAAAAAATAAAGTAAATATAAGACTTCTAGAATAAAGTAAAGCCATAATCACAAATCTAAATGTCCAAAAGAAATTTCAATTTACTCCCAAAACCTCATAAAATAGGTATAAAGAGTATCTATGACAACAATGAAATATTAATATACATCAATGTCTTTGAAAGTGAATAAAGACGTAAAATATAGATAGAGAATAGAAAAAGGTTCTAGATGGGAAGCTCAACAGTGTTATGGATCAGCTCTCACAACCCCAATCAGCCATTATAGGAGTCGGTATGGTGTACTTTTACACACTAGTTCTCTTAGGACGACTGAGTAAAGAGGAAAATTATACAAATAACGATTACTATGAACACACTTCCACCTGCATACCGAAAAGTTCTAAATGATAGATCATGTTAGATCTTATAATAAATTCTACTAGCATAATATCTGTATAAGAATAGTTATAGATAAATACATAAAGGAAGACTAAATACACAATATCAAAAGTAAAATTTGGCAAGTGATTCATGTAATACAATGCAATGCATGATGGAAAGATAATGGTAATGTAAGCCATTTTGTGGCCTCATCATATACACCATCTAAGCAAAAAAATCTAGGACAAGACCCATTGGTGGTTCGTAACTTATATATTTTCACAATATCAATGTAATGTTAAAACTTAGCTATTAGAATTCTCGATCAAGAGTTTTATAAAGTGTTTCATTTTCTTTAAAAATAAGTATTTCTCAGCGGTACCAATGTCATGAATATAAATGAATGAAATGAGGATGTAATGATCATAACCAATCAACATTAATATAATGAATCAAAATCTACTCAGTATGTCAATAAGTCGTGATATAAGCCATCACATAGCACCACTAGAGTAAAGAGTCATGTTAGTCATCAATAATCCAAGAACCTCTCTCGAACATCATGATAATGATAGAGGAAAATAATGGTCAAATAGGGCCTATAATATTAAGTCAACCCCCTGCATACACATCACAACAATAATAAAGGCAATTAAGGCATAAATAAGGCTTATAATATCAATTCAAGCCCCACTCAAGCATCACAAGAAATATAATCTCTCAACTTAATAATAATATATACATAAGTCCTAAACATGGGCAATATGTTAATGAAAATTATCTCAAAATAGGAATATCACAATAATTTCCCAACCCATATAATGCTTTACATGAATTGTTAACTATCTAGCCTAGTCTAAAGAAAGTTAAGCCATAACCTACCTCATATTATAGAACACTAGTCTGGACCCTTCAAAATAGAGGCTTTCCTTCACCACCAGTCTCAAAATAGACTAAATATTTATAAAAAAGTAATCTACACATCAAAAGAATTCCAACAAAACCCATTTTTGCTATATTTATTTTGGATTCAAAAATAGTTTGAAAATTAGCTCATAATTGAAATGGGTAAAATCAAGAATTTTATATAAAAATTATGTTCTACATATCAAAGGGAGTTTAAATCTTAAAACCCAACCAGAAACAAGTTGGAATCGGACTTGAAATTGAAGAAAACCCAATTTTGTAGTTTACGATCAAAAAACCCCAAAACTCAAGTTTATAATCAAAGATTTGAATGCATATTTAAAAAGAAATCAATGAGAAATGATGAAATTTAGAATTTAGAGATTAGTGAGGCAAGATTGATGAAAAACATGTTTGATATCATCAAGAATCGATCTCCAAAGTCTAATAATGGTGAGATAAGGTTTTGGATGAGGACATGATTTAATTCTATCCTTGTGTAAGAATAACCTTCATGAATGCAGGCCCTAGGCCACAAATACAAAGGCGAACCCAACCCAAGTCCCATGATTGCAGTGACGCCATAATGATCATGATAAATGCTGAAATAGATCAAAACCCTATTAAACCTCACAAATGCCATCCTACCATCACCTTCTTGATGAACAATTAATTCTTCTCCAAGAACTCAAATAGCAGACCACCAAATGTAAAGAAGGATTTTCTGTTGAGCTAGAAACATCAAAACCAATAGTTAGGACTTAGAAAAATAATACTGATTAAACCCTTGGGATTCACTTGAGACACCATAAAATAACTCGCTACTTCACTAATTTTGAAATACCAGACTCAATGGAATCATTAGATTTATAAAAATATATCATTATCAACAAGTTATCCCTTGGGACCCCTTTATTTTTAATGAGTTTTGTCCAAATGCTCAAAATGTAATATCTAGCTTAGAATAGGAACTAGCTATGCTTCTAACACAAAATTTATATTCTTGATCTAATGTAACTGAAAAATTCACCATTTGATGCACAAATCACAAAACATTAACCAATGTAAAACTAATCACTTTCAAGGCTAATCACAACCTCTAAATCACTTGCATTACTCTCAAATGCTTTAGGATCATTCCAACCAACCCTAGAACTCATAAATCGCATATATAAATAATGGGGAAGGGAAAATGGGTGAAAATAGTAAAATCTAAAGATCACAACTACGAATTTTACATTTTAATTAGTCAACTGATGATGCATACTAGTACGTGTGGTTGTACTGATGATACTCATGACTCTTTTTGGGTTATAGATAATTACAAGATCAATTCAAGTTTTATTCCTGTATGCGAAAAGAGATATCCAACAACTTTTATGTAACGTTCCGTACATCCCAAACACAGACCAACTTAGCCTAGATGAAAGTATTGAAACTAGAGATAGGTATTTGAGCTTAAAGTTAAAGGTAAGTGTTAAGTTAAGTAGAGGGATCAATATTATGGAAAAATTAAGAGAAAATAAGTGAGGTACTTGCTTGACTTAATTAAGCTAATAGGTGACTAGTAGGTGCGTTACCTACTTATACTATTGGACTAAATTGAGGCCTATATTATTGGACATATTAAAGGCCCAAATTAAGTAAAAGAAAAAAAGAAAGATGAGCAACCCAATACCTATTCTATTTAAGGCCTAAATGTCCAACCCAATACCTATTCTATTTAAGGCCCAATATGGTGTGATCCAATTAGAAATAAACTAAGTAGGTGCATTACCTACTTGGACTTTTTGAGCAGCTTAAATATCCAAGTAGGTGCATCAACTACTTGGACTAATTTTGACTAATATGTGGCTGGAAATGAGCAAAAAAGAGGTGGTCAAGTGGAAGGATTTATAAGGTCCATTTAGTTAATTTTCTATTCATTCTTTCAAAAAAAAAATCAGATTATAATTAGCACCCTCTCTTTTTTCTTTCAAGCCTAAAACAACCGCCTCTTTTCTCTCCTAGGGTTCTTGAAGAAACCCTCCTTATTTCCAGCCAAGGTAAGTGAAAATAACTATGGTTTATATTTAATCATGTCATGGGAAGTTATGGAAATCAAATTATTGTTTTGTTTGAAGTATAGGGCAGACCTTTTTTTCCAAGCTTGGAAGTCCACTTCTCTTTAATCTCTAAAACATTTCCCAATAGTATTTGGTTCAACTTGAAGGGAAACTTAGCATCTTGATGGGGTGCACTTTAAGAAATCAAATTTTAGAAATAAAGGTAAGGTTACTTCCCCGATTTACCCCTCCTTTTGTATAGGCCAAATGGAGGATTTTATATATGTTGTTGCTAAGAACTCACGGGACGGTGATCGGAAGCCGTGATTTCAATATCTTATATTGTGTTGAAGGATTTTGGGATTGTTTAAGTGATGTCTATAGGTGTTGTTGGAGGCAGTGGATAACCTTATGGAATGGTGAAGTGGAGTTGTATTAAAGTATAGAAGGATGGTGTGGTGATACACCAAGTGTTTGAGGGTCTGAATAGTCTTACTGCCCGTCAAGTGTTTAGCTACTATTTTACAAGGGTTACATTGTGATTAGTTGCTAATATTAGCTCCTTTATGTGCTTATATACTAGATTAACACCTTAAAGGAAAGAAGTCTAATTCATTGTAATAATTAGGTTGCACAACGAGGTATGTAAGGTTATTCTAGTTCATATTCTTGGGCATGGTGTCATATAATCGTGTACCAATAAAGTGAGCTTCGGAGATGATCTTTCATGTTAAAATATACATTGTGATGGTGTACCAACCCCACTATAGTTAATCGACCTTTTATTTACTGCCCATGGTCTAAAAGAGTGTCAAAGTGTCACATGTTTCTCTTATATGAGTCAATAAGATCCAATATTATACAAGTTAAAGAGTGTTACACGTTGGATTACAATCTGTCCAAAATTGTTTTAATTAATTGTATACTTTCTTTGGCTACACATGTTCTTTTTTCAAATATCATTCCCATCATGTTTGGGCATATGATGACCTTATAGAGTCTTTACCTATTTAGTGTATAGTTTATATGTCCTTATGTGGGATATACATTTGTTCCTAATTAGAATCTGCCCATGTGTTTCAATATTGCCCATTCTCACATACCCTTCTATTTGTTATTATCTAATAAGTATTTATTGTACAGTCCAAACCTCATTAGTCGAAGAGTTACGTATCTCAACTTGCTATGCACGTATTCCCCCATTTGAAATGTCTAAATTTCAACACTTGAATCTTCCCCAATTGCTATATGCTAGGTAAGATCACTAGAATCTGCCACAACCCATATATGCAATGTAATGTAACTTGCTTACTAGTTGTACACCTCACTAGCTTATTTGTTACAAGTCATCACCTCCTCGCTTGTCACATACCTTCTTGGCTTATTTATTAGTGGATATGTTTTATGCACAGTGAGGCTCATGGTGTCATATAAGTTCCAAAGTATTACCCTTATTTCCTATATCATTGTTCTTATCTCGATCGCATGCTTTCTTCTATTGGTTCATAGCTCTAAAGCTCAATAATGTTATGACCACCAAAATAACAATCTAAAAGATTAAAGAAGTGATGTAAAGTAAATATACTTATGTGTGAGTGGTAGCTCAGGGGCGAGAGCCTAGCATGGGTCGATCTCAATTTATAGATTTATGGGTGGTATCCCAGGGGTGGAAGGAACACCTAGCATGGGTCGATCCCATTATCGGGTGGTATCCCAGGGGTGAAAGGTAAGCCTAGCATGGATCAATCCCGATCTATGTATTAATGAGGAACATATCCCAGGGGTATAATACTTAGCATGGGTCATCCTCTTTTACCACTGATCAGCTGGTCATATGTATCACATGGCTTATAAATATTATAAAGCTAAGAATAGTAAAGTAAAGAAAAACATGTAATATACAGTCTTCCACAAGTGTAAGTAAAGGTGGTTCGTTCATCCTTATCTATATGATTATATATATTGACCCCGAGTTCCATTAATTTCTTATTTCACTTAGGGTTATCTCATGCCTTACTTATTTAGTACATTACTTCATACTGACGTCCCTCACGGGGACCAGCGTCCTATGTTGCAGGCACAGGTCTTTAGCGAGTAGATTTCCCCAATAGAACACAGGATACTCAGCGGTTGTTGGTGAGCTCTAAGTTGATTCGGGGCCTTACCGAGTCTTTATCATATATATTTTGATGGTTTTATAGTCATGGATTACATTAGAGGCTTTGTAGACATTGTAAAGCAGTCATATGTATTCATAGGTTCACATGTCATCTGTATAGATTTGGCTAATTGGTTGGTATTATATCTATAGCTTTTTATCAGTTATTCCACTTGTTTAGTGATTCATTTTCTCATCTAGTTTGTTTTTATAGTATGTGTTCCTATAGTTGTTGTACACCTCCTCTAGTATGGGGTGTGACAAAAAGTGGTATCAGAGCAGTTTATCCTAGGGAGTCTACAAAGCAGTGTCTAGTAGAGCCTTACTTATAAATGTGTTGCGCACCATATTTATAATTAGGGGGCTACTTGGACATTCAGGAAATGTAACTTTCTTTCATAATCCAGATTGTGCGTTAGAGCAATGTTAAGAAGTCTATTCCCGCTCGTATTATAATTTCTTATATTCATACTATGCCTACTATATCTAAGGTCAATGGTGGCAAAAAAAAACTCCAGCACCACTAATGTCCATGAGGAAACGTACAATGAAGGGTCTTAAGATATAAAAATTCAGATTAAGGTGAACCAATTTAGTTCGACCCTCACGACCCATAATACAGAACATCATAAAGGTTTTTGTGTTACTTGCACATAAGGCTGTATTTGTACTATTTGTATTGCCTTGGTTTATTTGAGCAAGATATAATAAGGTTATTAATATTTTTGTATGATAAATGGTTAACTAGTCATAAAAAAGGGTTGAAAATATTTCTTAGTGCACTTCTTAAGAGGACGTGAATGGTTCTTAGGTTTGAGATTTCCTTCATATAACTCCTTCAATATATGGGAATTAATACCGTGGAGGACATTTAGTACTTCATTAGTAAGTATATAGTGTTTTAGAGTTACACATATTTTTAAAATAGAATCTGCTAAACTAGTTTTGTATTAGTTGAAAGAGGCTAGTAGCATGGTCTGAAGGGTGAACCTTTCAATGTGATAGCGCATATACCCTAGTTAGAAGATAAGGACCAAACACCTACTAGATATCATTCTCTATTTTATTAACTATCTTTGTATAAGGTATGTGTATATGACACCCCAAATAGGTAACAATAACATGCAATCCCTTTTGTGGTTAGAAAACTCTAGGATGAGTATTTCCAATTGTTCTATATAAGAGTATATGTAAACTTGATTCCTATGGTGAACTATGTTTTGTCTATAGAAGGTTAGTATACGACTACAACTTATGGTTGAAAAAGGTATATTGACTGGTTTCTACTATGTGGTGATTATCTAGACTATTTTTGCGCATTAGAATACATAAAGTGAGCCATTTTGGTTAAAAGGGGTATTTGTTAGACATGAAGCAGGTAAGAGTGACACGCAACTAGCAATATGAATGCATGTTTGGATGCCTAGTCTTATTAAATGCAGGAATAGAGAGACAATCAGAAGATATACACTTGGACTAACCTAATGCATTTGTATTATCCTTATTAAAATAAGAGGTAGTTTGTTATGCATATGTATAGAGTTTTAATGGATTATCAAAATTGTCGTGAAGTATAAGGTACCTTTTTTTTCACTTGAGTCCCTGATATGGAAATTCCCTTGATGCATAACTTATCTAAATTTCTAGACTAAAGGTATTGGATTGCCATCACTTGTTGTGTACATATATATTATAGTTCCTGTATTATATACATATGTCCTATGATAATTCTCATCCTTTTACCACATGAGTTAGTTATTTTTGGTTGCTATACATACATATTTGAGAATGTTGAAGAAAGGTTTGGGGGAAAAGTATTCTTTACTATATGACTAATCACCGATAGAAAATCTACTATCTACATCAAGTTGTTCGAGCTTATGTTCTAAGTATGTCAAGGCTACCTTGTTATAAAAAATTAGTTAGCATGGATAGACCTATCTAGTTAAACCCGGAGTGACTAACCTTCAGGTGTTTTAGAATCATAATATAATTTTGCATGTACTTGACATTTGTGTGTGAGTTGCTGTAAATAAGAGTTTATGTGTTATAGTGCCTTTAAGTTTTTTTTGTAATTTGTTTATTTGAACTTTTATATGGTACCAAACATTGATTGTAATGACATCCTAGGTTAGTAGAAATGATAAGGTTGATCTTGACCTCCTACTCCTACAAATGAACTGTTAAGGATTCCTTTTCTATTATGGCCCCGAAACACTGATAAGGAGAATTCATAGGAGCTTAAAAGATAATATAGGGAAACTAATTGCATGTGTTTTTAGTTAAGTGACAAACATGAGCAGAACTATCCCGCCAGTGATTTGGCACTAGCGGTAGTATGCTCAAAATTAATAGGGTAGAGTGAACCCATAAGATGTATCCTAGCTTCCAAAGAATCTGGTCTGTTACATAATTATACATGCTACAAGTTCTATAGCTTGTTTGTTTATAGGTCGTATGTATTTTGGGGATTATTTTCTCACTTATAACATATGTCATGGAATAATTTCATGTAGATGTTATCTACTTCATTGAACCCTCATTTATTGCTATATATGTTCATAGGAATTTGCCGTATATGTAATTATGCTAATTATTTACCACAGATCACTTGTTCGTATTTTTGTTGCATCATAGATTAACTTGACTGTGTTATAGGCATTGGAATTAGTTCTCATGAGTTAAAGTATCCCTATAACTTTCTTACATGTTATACCTTTCATAGAACATTTTCCTATATGCTACATTCCTCATAGCCTACATGCTTTGTATAATTATTCCTGTGTTAGCCTAGTTATTCATGCTCTAGTCCACTTGTTTAATGTGATTTGTGTTTCATAGTTCGCAATCTTATCATGTTCATTTTTGTCATAACCTAGACCTTTGGATTATGTGCTCATCTAGCCCAATATTTTATTTCACTTGCTCACATACTATAATTCTTTCAATTCACCTGCCTATATGTTACAAGTCTCATAGTTCATTTTATCACATTTTTAACAGTTCATATGCTCATTTGATACATGCTTTAATATTTTGCTTTTACATAAATCCCATATTTCTGTAACTTAATTGTCTATATGTCACAAGCTTATTAGGTTCATATATTTGTATGTTACGTGCTCTTTTGTGTTGATCTGTGTGTCATAGATTCAATGTGACTTATCTACATATTATATTCCCCTCTATGCTTATTGATGTGAGTATTAATGTAGTTGGATAAAGTTTTCTCATATTAGGATATAATGAGAATGGTGTGTAGAACAGGATAGGAATATGAATGAATTCCAGTATGAAACTTACTCATAGGTGGGTAGCTTAGTCTAATAACCTATTCTAAGGTGCGACTCAAAATGTTAGTTTTATGTTGACAACTATTGCTCTTAAGAGATTCTCCTATGAGATAGAATGTGGAATGAAAGGAAAGTTGAGCCCAATATGTTAGACTAAAAAGCCTATGATTCCATGTGTCCATTTTACAGAAATTTGTGGGAGATCCATTCTTCATTGTGCTCCCTTACCTATAGTAAATGACCCCACCTATCATGAAAACAAGTCCCCACAACCATTTGTAATTGCTATGACAGGAAGTTAGGGACAAAAGGTTTACCTCCATTGAAGTATTGTGGAAAAACTAGGATATAGAATAAGCCACTTGGAAATAGAAGATGGTAGAAATTCTAAATCCCCTCCTCATTCCAAGCATCAATGAGAGGATCTTAGATCATGTGCTCCCCTATATGATCCTAAGATCTACTAGCATTTGTTCATTTGATATATCATTTACAAGTCGTGTGTTCATAATTCTATGTGTTCTACTTGTTTATACAGAAAATGAGGGAAATCACGCTATACTAAAATAGTTTTCATTAAGTTACATGGTTAGGAGAGGGGTTTTACTTATCATATTTTCATTTCATGTGTTATATCTATTGATATGCCATGTGAGTTTTGTATACATTATTTTAGTTACCCCACAGATTTAGTGTAGTCTTATTTACAATGGAAACTCTAGAAAAAAAAAATTGATGGGAAAAATTCTAGGGTTAGTCAAGTCATTAGCTATACCTCTCATTCAAGGACGAATGATCCAAAGGGGGAGGTGATGTAACGCTTTGTACATCCCAAACATAGACCAACATAGCATAGATGAAAGTATTTAAACTCGAGATAGGTATTTGAGATTAAAGTTAAAGGTAAGTGTTAAGTTAAGTAGAGGGATCAATATTTTGGAAAAATTGAGAGAAAATAAGTGAGGTGCTTGCTTGACTTAATTAAGCTAATAGGTGACTAGTAGGTGCATCACCTACTTATACTATTGGACTAAATTGAGGCCTATAATATTGGACATATTAAAGGCCCAAATTAAGTAAAGGAAAAAAAGAAAGATGAGCAGCCTACCTATTCTATTTAAGGCCTAAATGTCCAGCCCAATACCTATTATATTTAAGGCCCAATATGGTGTGATTCAATTAGAAATAAACCAAGTAGGTGCATCACATACTTGGACTTTTTGAGCAGCTTAAATATCCAAGTAGGTGCATCACCTACTTGGACTAATTTTGACCAATATGTGGCTGGAAATGAGCAAAAAAGAGGTGGTCAAGTGGAAGTATTTATAAGGTCCATTTAGTTCATTTTCTCTTCATTCTTGCAAAAAAAAAAGCAGATTATAATTAGCTCCCTCTCTCTTTTCTTTCAAGCCTAAAACAACCGCCTCATTTCTCTCCTAGGGTTCTTGAACAAACTCTCCTTATTTCCAGCCAAGGTAAGTGAAAATAACTATGGTTTATATTTAATCATGTCATGGGAAGATATAGAAATCAAGTTATTTTTTTGTTTGAAGTATAGGGCAGACCTTTTTTTCCAAGCTTGGCAGTCTACTTCTCTTTAATCTCTAAAATATTTCCCAATAGTATTTGGTTCAACTTGAAGGGAAACTTAGCGTCTTGATGGAGTTCACATTAAGAAAGCAAATTTCAAAAATAAAGGTAAGGTTACTGCCCCGATTTACCCCTCCTTTTGTATAGGCCTTGATGGAGGATTTTATATATGCTGTTGCTAAGAACTCACGGGACAGTGATCGGAAGCCGTGAGTTCAATATCTTATATTATGTTGAAGGATTTTGGGACTGTTTAGGTGATGTCTATAGGTGTTGTTGGAGGCAGTGGATAACCTTATAGAATGGTGAAGTGGATTTGTATTAAAGTATAGAAGGAGGGTATGGTGATACACCAAGTGATTGAGGGGCTGAATAGTCTTACTGCCCGTCAAGTGTTTAGCTACTGTTTTACAAGGGTTACATAGTGATTAGTTGCTAATATTAGCTCCTTTATGTGCTTATATTGTTGATTAACACCTTAAAGGAAAGAAGTCTAATTCATTGTAATAATCAGGTTGCACAACGAGGTATGTAAGGTTATTCTAGTTCATATTCTTTAGCATGGTGTCATATACTCATGTACAAATAAAGTGAGCTTCGTAGATGATCTTTCATGTTAAAATATACATTATGATGGTGTACCAACCCCACTATAGTTAATCGGCCTTTTATTTACTGCCCATGGTCTAAAAGTGTGTCAAAGTGTCACATGTTTCTCTTATATGAGTCAATAAGATCCAAGATTATATAAGTTAAAGAGTGTCACACGTTGGATTACAATCTGTCCAAAATTGCTTGAATTAATTGTATACTTCCTTTTGCTACACATGTTCTTTTTCCGAATATTATTCCCATCTTGTTTGGGCATAAGATGACCTTATAGAGTCTTTACCTATTTAGTGTATAGTTTATATGTCCTTATGTGGGATATACATTTGTTCCTAATTAGAATCTGCCCACGTACTTCAATAGTGCCCATTCTCACGTACCCTTCTATTTGTTATTACCTAAAAAGTATTTATTGTACCGTCCAAACCTCTTTAGTCGAGGAGTTACGTATCTCAACTTTCTATGCACGTATTCCCCCATTTGAAACGTCTAAATTTCTACACTTGAATCTGCCCCAATTGCTATATGCTAGGTAAGATCACTAGAATCTGCCACAACTCATATATGCTATGTAATGTCACTTTCTTACTAGTTATACACCTTACTAGCTTATTTGTTACGGGCCATCACCTCCTCGCTTGTCACATACCTTCTTGGCTTATTTATTAGTGGATATGTTTTATGCACAGTGAGGCTCTTGGTTTTATATAAGTTCCAAAGTATTACCCTTATTTCCTATATCATTGTTCTTGTCTCGATCGTATGCTTTCTTCAAATGGTTCATAGCTCTAAAGCTCAATAATGTTATGACCACCAAAATAACAATCTAAAAGATTAAAAAAGTGATGTAAAGTAAATATACTTATGTGTGAGTGGTAGCTCAGGGGCGAGAGCCTAGCATGGGTCAATCTTAATTTATTAATTTATGGGTGGTATCCCAGGGGTGGAAGGAACACCTAGCATGGGTCGATCCCATTATCGGGTGGTATCCCAGGGGTGAAAGGTAAGCCTATCATGGGTCAATCCCGATCTATGTATTGATGAGGAACATATCCCAGGGTTATAATACTTAGCATGGGTCATCCTCTTTTACCACTGATCAGCTGGTCATATGTATCACATGGTTTATAAATATTATAAAGCTAAGAAGAGTAAAGTAAAGAAAAGCATGTAATATACAGTCTTCCACAAGTGTAAGTAAAGGTGGTTCGTTCATCCTTATCTATATGTTTATATATATTGACCCCGAGTTTAATTAATTTCTTATTTCACTTAGGGTTATCTCATGCCTTACTTATTTAGTACATTACTTCGTACTAACGTCCCTCACGGGGACCAGTGTCCTATGTTGCAGGCACAGGTCTTTAGCGAGTAGATTTCCCTAATAGAACACAGGATACTCAGCGGCTGTTGGTGATCTCCAAGTTGATTCGGGGCCTTACCAAGTCTTTATCATATATATTTTGATGGTTTTATAGTCATGGATTACATTAGAGGCTTTGTAGACATTGTAAAGCAGTCATATGTATTCATAGGTTCACATGTCATCTGTATCGATTTGGCTAATTGGTTGGTATTATATCTATAGCTTTTTATCAGTTATTCCACTTGCTTAGTGATTCATTTTCTCATCTAGTTTATTTTTATAGTATGTATTCCTATATTTGTTGTACACCTCCTCTAGTATGGGGTGTGACAAAAAGTGGTATTAGAGCAGTTCATCCTAGGGAGTCTACAAAGCCGTGTCTAGTAGAGCCTTACTTATAAATGTGTTGCGCACCATATTTATTATTAGGGGGCTACTTGGACATTCAGGAAATGTCACTTTCTTTCATAATCTAGATTGTGCGTTAGAGCAATGTTAAGAAGTCCATTCCCTCTCGTATTATAATTTCTTATTTTCATACTATGCCTACTATATCTAAGGTCAATTGGTGGCAAAAAAAACTCCAGCACCACTAATGTCCATGAGGAAACGTACAATGAAGGGTCTTAAGAGATAAAAATTTAGATTAAGGTGAACCAATTTAGTTTGACCCTCACGACCTATAATAGAGAACATCGTAAAGGGTTTTTTGTTACTTGCACATAAGGCTGTATTTGTACTATTTGTATTGCCTTGGTTTATTTGAGCAAGATATAATAAGGTTATTAATATTTTTGTATGATAAATGGTTAACTAGTCATAAAGATGGGTTGAAAATATTTCTTAGTGCACTTCTTAAGAAGACGTGAATGGTTCTTAGGTTTGAGATTTCCTTCATATGACTCCTTCAATATATGGGAATTAATACCGCAGAGGAGATTTAGTACTTCGTTAGTAAGTATATAGGGTTTTAGAGTTACACATATTTGAAAAATAGAATCTGCTATACTAGTTTTGTATTAGTTGAAAGAGGCTAGTAACATGGTCTGAAGGGTGAACCTTTCAATGTGATAGCGCATATACCTAGTTAGAAGAAAAGGACCAAACACCTACTAGATATCATTCTCTGTTTTATTAACTATCTTTGTATAAGGTATGTGTGTATGACACCTTAAATAGGTAACAATAACATGCAATCCCATTTGTGGTTAGAAAACTCTAGGATGAGTATTTCCAATTGTTCTATATAAGAGTATATGTAAACTTGATTCCTATGGTGAACTATGTTTTGGCTATAGAAGGTTAGTATACGACTACAACTTATGGTTGAAAAAGGTATATTGACTGGTTTCTACTATGTGGTGATTATCTAGACTATTTTTGCGCATTAGAATACATGAAGTGAGCCATTTTCGTTAAAAGGGTATTTGTTAGACATGAAGCATGTAAGAGTGACACACAATTGATAATATAAATGCATGTTTGGATGCCTAGTCTTATTAAATGCAGGAATAGAGAGACGATCAAAAGATATACACTTGGACTAAACTAATGCATTTGTATTATCCTTATTAAAATAAGAGGTAGTTTGTTATGAATATGTATAGAGTTTTAATGGATTATCAAAATTGTCGTGAAGTATAAAGTACCTTTTTTTTCACTTGAGTCCCTGATATAGAAATTCCCTTGATGCATAACTTATCTAAATTTCTAGACTAAAGGTATTGGATTGCCATCACTTTTTGTGTACATTTATATTATAGTTCCTGTATTATAGACACATGTCCTATGATAATTCTCATCCTTTTATCACATGAATTAGTTATTTTTGGTTGTTATACATACATTTTTGAGAATGTTGAAGAAAGGTTTGGGGGAAAAGTATTCTTTACTATATGTCTAATCACCGATAGAAAATCTTCTATCTACATCAAGTTGTTCGAGCTCATGTTGTAAGTATGTCAAGGCTACCTTGATATAAAAAATTAGTTAGCATGGATAGACCTATCTAGTTAATCCCAGAGTGACTAACCTTCAGGTGTTTAAGAATCATAATATAATTTTGCATGTACTTGACATTTGTGTGTGAGTTGCTGTAAATAAGAGTTTATGTGTTATAGTGCCATTAAGTTTTATTTGTAATTTGTTTATTTGAACTTTTATATGGTACCAAACATTGATTGTAATGACATCCTAGGTTAGTATAAAAGATAAGGTTGATCTTGACCTCCTACTCCTACAAATGAACTGTTAAGGATTCCTTTTCTATTATGGCCCCGAAACACTGATAAGGAGAATTCATAGGAGCTTAAAAGATAATATAGGGAAACTAATTGCATGTGTTTTTAGTTAAGTGACAAACACGAGCAGAACTATCCCACCAGTGATTTGGCACTAGCGGTAGTATGCTCGAAATTAATAGGGTATAGTGAACCCATAAGATGTCTCCTAGCTTCGAAAGAATCTGGTCTGTTACATAATTATACATGCTACAAGTTCTATAGCTTGTTTGTTTATAGGTCGTATGTCTTTAGTGGATTATTTTCTCACTTATAACATATGTCACGGAACACTTGCATGTAGATGTTATCTACTTCATTGAACCCTCATTTATTGTTATATATGTTCATAGGAATTTGCCGTATATGTAATTATGCTAATTATTTACCACAAATCACTTATCCGTATTTTTGTTGCATCATAGATTAACTTGACTGTGTTATAGGCATTGGAATTAGTTCTCATGAGTTAAAGTATCACCTATAACTTGCTTACATGTTATACCTTTCATAGACCATTTGCCTATATGCTACATTCCTCACAGCCTACATGCTTTGTATAATTATTCCTGTGTTAGTCTAGTTATTCATGCTCTAGTCCACTTGCTCAATGTGATTTGTGTTTCATAGTTCACTTTCTTTTCATGTTAATTCTTGTCATAACCTAGACCTCTGGATTATGTGCTCATCTAGCCCAATATTTTATTTCACTTGCTCACATACTATAAGTCTTTCAATTCACCTGCCTATATGTTACAAGTCTCATAGTTCATTTTATCTCATGAGTTAAAGGACTCCAATGAAAATATAAAGTCTAACATTAACCTAACTAGGGCCCCATAATCCCAGAAGACACAAATAAGAAGAAGAATAACCTAACTGAGCCCCCATAAGCCCGGTGAGGACAAGCATGAGTAACATATAGAATAGCCTTAGATGTACAAAATACAATCCAAAAGAAATAGAAGTTGAAGGATCATCCACATACTATAAGAGCTCGGCCCATCTCTGTAAGACCCCGCAAAGTCCTATTCATTTCAGTCTTATATAGCATGACAAAAGAGGTCCCAAACTTAGAAAATTTCAGAAAAATGTTGACACTTAGTCTCTTTTTTGGCCTCAATATTTCAATGGTATCATTTATAGTCTTTTCGGCCTTAGATTTTTTTATTTCTAAGTTTATTCATGATCAGGGATATCAATAGGTCATCTTGGGTGAGTTTTAGAATTTTTAGACATCATTTGAGTCATGTTTTGATGGGCAAAACATCAAGCCAATGCGATATTGACTCATCACATTGGCTATCGCATCATACGATCTACATGACATGACGGTGATTGCATCGACGTCATTGATGCGGACCATCACTGATCGCGGCATTAGGCTTGTTTTGCTCACTAACTTGTAAGTTTCCAAGGGCATTTAGTTCTTTTTCCCCTTACCTAATTCAGCCAAAACACAAAATTAAACCTTATAAAGGGAAAAATTCACTCAATATTCACAAAATACTCTCAAGTAATAAACCCTAGTTCATCAAGCTAGAGATCAAGTTCCATGAAATCCACAAAATTCTCAAGAGATCAACAAGGTATGTTAGGTGTTCATCCTTTGGTTTCCTTCCACCCTTAGAGTTCAAGAACCCTTTTTTAAAAAATTACAAGATAATAGATTCATGATTTACATGCACAAATTGGGTTGTATTCATGTTTGTGTTGTTGTATGGGTTTCAATTCAAGATTTAATCATATATTTCATGAACATAAAATAGCATGTATGTTCATTGATGTAATTCCCATGTCAAAACCCTTGAAATTACAAGTTTAAGTTGGAGTCATGATGCTTATGTTTTGTTCATTATCATGTGCATTAATTATGCTCCCCAAGTGTTGATAGAATGTCCATGTGAATTGAATAGAGTAATCATGATATGTTAGCATGTGTTCTCATTCATGTACAAGTTTATGACCTCCAAGTGTTTGGCAAATTGTTTCAGTGATTGAATTATAAACAATTCACTATTGCTATGCTTTAAAGATTTGCTATGTTTTATTATTGATGCTATCGAGTCCTGGGGGTATTTATTACCCTAAATCTAGTAGTTTACTTAGTTGCAATAGTTATAGAATAGTCCCAGTAAAAGTCAAGAACAGTAGTACTCAGTCAGTTAATGGAACTCAGTGAATTCAGTCTAGTTCAGTTAGTCAACATGATCAATGTCACTTCAGTCAAGCCTAGTACCGTCTAGTGATCAGTTCAATATCGATTCAGTTGGCAGTAGGGTTCAGCATCAAGAGAACCCAGGGATAGGGTTATTCTTTCCAGCAGAGGGTTTAACCCTTAGTAGCAGTCCCTGCATTACAGAACTATGTATCCAACATAGGGTAAGTTCTCTTCCTGCCAGACTAGGGTTGACGCAATCATATATATATTTCATGAGTCTTCCTGCCATATTGGGGTTGACGCAGCTATGTTAGTATCCCATGGCAAGGTACTAACACCATTCCAACTGGGGTCATAGGTTGGACCCCAAATTAGTCAATATTGTGGTATGTCAGTTAGATGAATACTCCCACGGTTATAGTTTTAGTCTCTATATTTAGTAAAGAACACCGTAAGTTCTACCAAACTATGAATATCAGTTATCAGTTACTCATCCCTAAGAATTTAGTACACAGTTTTAGTATAATTTCATATGCGGGGTGTATACCGATATGCGCAGTATCTCATGTTCAATATGTTCAGTAGTTATAGTTTTTATTATACTCTCATCCAGTTACCTCATGATGTTCATTCAGTCAGTTATTATCTAATGCATACGAACCCATGTATATCATCCTTACCTTAATTACAATACTAGTACATTCTATGTACTGACTCATACTCCCTTTTGCGCTATGATGTCTTATATCATAGGTTGAGACATATGGGTTCCTGATCATACTTAGCAACTTAGGATATCAACGATAGATTCAGTAGAGAGTCGTCATCCATAAAGGATATTATTTTATTTCAGCATTCCAACATATTTAGTATTTTCAGTAGTCAAAGTTAGTTGGGGACCGGTACTATTAACTCCACATTCAGATAGTTAGAGACTTTCAGACTAGATTAGTTCAGATAGATGTTCCGTATTTTCAATATTATTATCAGTATCCAGTAATTGTTTTCAGTTTATGAACCTTATGGAATTTGTAGCCTAGCTTTTGCATATATTTTCCATTATTATTATTCAGTTCTCATAGCAGGTAGCAGACATGGGTTAGCTTGTGATCTTTCAGGGTCGTAAGCACCGTGTGATGCCTAGGCTGTTGTCTCGGGGTATAAAAAACTTTGTATTAGAGCCTAAGGTTCTAAAGAGTCCTAGGGAGTCTAAAATCCGCATCAAGTAGAGTCTTGTGCATGGGTATGTAGCACGCCACACTTATGGACCAGAGGCTATGAGGCATTGTAGGAAAAAGTTCCCTTATTTTAGTGTTCATAGTGTGTGAGTGAGCATGAGATCAAGTTAAACTCTATGTCTAAATCCAACTTTTGCTTCCATTTATAGAACATGACTCCCAAAAAGATCAACAGAAGAAGAACTGGGAACCAGCCTTTGCCCTTTCAGGATGATCCCCTGAATGAGCTCATTTCTCACAAAGAATTTAGAGCGGCCTTCACCACTCTAGCTCATTTTGTAGTAGCCCAGAATGAATGCCCAACTACTGTTCAGGCCAACCTAGTGTCCAATACTGCTGCAGCTAGAATTTGGGACTTTACCCAAATAAACCCTCCTTCATTTTTAGTGTCTAAGTCTGATGAGGATCCACAGGAATTCCTTGACATGGTGCATAAGGTAACAGACATTATGGGGGTAATCACTAGTAAGAGTACTTAGTTAACTACCTATCAATTGCAAGATATGGCTCACACATGGTTTAAGCAGTGGAAGGTAGATAGGGGCACAAATACAAGTCCTATAGAATGGGAGAAGTTCTCTACTGCCTTTATATTTAGGCTTCTCCTATTTGAGTTTAGGGACACTAAGTTTTTAGAGTTTATTAACTTGAAGTAGGGAAGCATGACAGTGAAGGAGTATTCTCTCAAGTTTACTCAGTTGGCTTGGTATGATCTTTATGTGGTAGCTGATAGCAGATTGAAGAAAAGAAAATATATGTTTGGTGTGTCTGATAGTATGGTCTAGGAGTGTAGGATTGCAATATTGATTAAATATATGGATTTGGCTAGGTTGATGGTCCGTGATCAACAAATTGAGGATTAGAAGACTAAGAAGAAAGAGATGGAGATCAAGAAGGCTAGAATAGGTAGCTTCAACTTTACTCAGACAAAGACATAGGGTGGTAATCATCCTCAATTCCACCCAAAATCTTCAGTCCCAGCTCCATCCTTAGCCAGTGCTCCGGTGCCTAAATTTAAAAATGGTAATAAGGATAGGGCGCCAGGCTCTAAATCTTAGGATAGTGTTAGCAGTGCTCGAACAAATCCTCTTTGTCAGAAATATGGCAGAAACCATCAGGATATCTGTAATGCTAGCAGTGATGTGTGTTTCGAGTATGGTAAGCAAGGTCATAGAATCAAAGAATATACTCAAGTGGGTTCACAGAGTGAGTATAATCGCCCCCAAATTAGTCTGGTCACCCATCTCAGTAGGGTACCACTTTTAGTGCTACCATTGGTCAATGGCCAAATAGGCTCTATGCACTCCAATCCCCACAGGATCATGAAATTTCTCTTGATGTGGTCACCAGTACGTTACAAGTTTACCATTGACATATTTATGTTTTGCTAGATAAAGAAACTTCTCTTTCTTTTGTAACTCCTTATGTAGTTGTCAACTTCGAAGTTAGTCGCAAAATCCTAGCAGATCCTTTCTCAGTCTCTACCCCAGTAGGTAACTCTATGATAGCCCTATGGGTATACAGGAACTGTCCGGCTATGGTGTCTCACAAAGCTACTTCAACAGACTTAGTAGAGTTTGAGATGACAGATTTTGACGTCATTCTTGGCAAAGATTTTATTCATTCATGCTATGCCTCAGTTGATTGAAGATACTGAGTTGTCCATTTTTAGTTCCTGAATGAACCTGTCCTAGAATGTAGGGGTAGTACCACAATGCTTATAGGTCAACTTGTTTCATATCTTAGAGCGAGAAAAATGATATAAAAGGGGTGCGTTTATCATTTGGTTTGAGTCAAATACTCTAGTTCCGAGCCTCCTAGACTTGAGTTAGTTCCAGTGGCAATTGAATTTCCTAATGTGTTTTCGAAGAACTCCCCATTGTTCCTCTTGAAAGGGAAATTGAGTTCGGAATAGACCTTCTTCATGATACTCAGCTTATCTTTATTCCGCCATACAGAATGGCTCAAGATGAACCTTAAGATTTGCATGAATAGTTGAAGGACCTCTTAAACAAAGGGTTCATTAGGCCCAACGTATCCCTTTGGGGTGCATCAATTCTATTCGTGTAAAAGAAAAATGGTTCTCTTACAATGTGCATAGACTACCGTTAGTTAAACAAAGTCACCATCAATAATAAGTATCCACTTCTTAGAATTGATGACTTGTTCGACTAACTTCAGGGTGCCAGTTACTTTTCTAAGATAGACCTTATATCAGACTATCATCAGCTCAAATTCAGAGAATGTGACATTTCGAAAATAGCTTTCAGAACCCGATGTTATCACTTTGAGTTTCTAGTCATGTCATTTGGTCTTACCAATGCCCCAATAGATTTTAAGGACTTGATTATTTGCCTGTTTAAGAAATACTTGGACATGTTCATCATAGTCTCTATCGATGACATTCTTGTCTACTCCCACGGTAAAAATTACCATGCAGACCATCTCAGAATAGTATTACTGTCATGCCTCAAATTCTGTTGGGGTGGACAGGCACCCGTAGCCATAAAGGCCCGAGAGAACCAATTCATAACCTTGTACTTCCCATGTATGTAACTATAACTACCAAATGTTCTGATAACATGATATTATGTATCGATGAAAATAACTACACATGCATGCCCAAACTGATATGTACAACACTTGGCCAATAGGGCCACCATGTCTAAAATCAGGACACTACCATAACTTTACATTAGTCTACAAAGCCTCTAAAAGATACATAGACTTAGTTAGGATCGGGACAAACCCCCACCCTACTCTTGACTTACTGTACAATACCAAAATATATGGAACAGACTCGGAAAGCCCCGAATCAACCTGGAGCTCACCAATAGTCCCTGAAAGGCCTGCGCTCCTACTAGTGAGTTGTATGAGCTGAAGTGCCTCTTCCTGCAGCATGAAATGCAGGTCCCCCATGAGGGACGTCAGTACGAAAATATGTACTGAATATGTAAGGAAGAAAGTAGCAACACACTTGATACAAAAGCTCAATAGAAATCTGACACAAGTGTATAAGTAGTACTAGTAGACCACCTTTATAAATACTTGTGGGACAATGTACATTACATTCTTTCGTTACTTTACCTTCTTACTTCATAATCTTTGTAATCCATATAATGCAAATGACCAGCTGATCAGTGGTAAATAGATAAATTAGGATCGGCCCATGCTAGGCTTACGCCCCTGAGCTGCCACTTATATATAAAGATTGGGATCGGCCCATGCTAGGCTTATGCTCCTGAGCTGCCACCCACAAATAAAGGTATCGAGATCGGCCCATGCTAGGCAAATGCCCCTAAGCTGCCACTTGTCATTTTACAGATTTGCATTACTTAGTTTATTTAGACTTTGAGATTGTTACTTTGGTGGTCATCATATTATGGTACCTTGAACCAGTAATACGCTAATAAGAGTCATGTAAATAGACACTTAATGCAACAACAATGAGGTAGGGAGCTGTTGGCACACAAATAAAGTGTTTAGGAGCTGAAATAACACCTGAGTCTTATTTGAACAAACGGAGAACTCCTGAAATTTTCTAGTGAAGATAGACACCCAGATTTAATAATAAGCACGTATTGAGGTGTTCTAATGCGTTAGAGAATGGGAACAAGGTCATTGGATACATGGATTGTAATGTTCTGCCATTATCTATCACTTTGTTATAGGATAACCTCGGAAACTTGCTTGATGGAACAATTGAACGATTTCATGCCAAAGAGTGTGAAATAGAGTATGCCTTACATACCTGGTTATTTGACTCCGAAACTAACCTGACTTGACTTCCCGCCTTTTAGATTACATATCTACAATAGAATATATGGTAAACTAGTATTAGTAACCAATCAACACATTTGAGATACTTAATTTCACCCAAAACAGTAACCGGGCAGCAACTATTACTCTATCAAACAAGGGTGTTATTTTAAACCTTTATTTCCTCCAATTACATCCACATACCATATAGGTTCTTATAAGGTTCACCAAAACCACCTCGACTTCATTACACATTCCAAACAATACGCAAAATAGATTGGGCAGCAAGGATTAGTTCGGTGGTGCATCACCACATCTCTCTTCTATAATTCATTACAAACTCATCACACCTTTATCCAACTTTAACCTGGAAGCCCATAACATATACATACAAAACAGTCCACAAAACAGTCCCAAACCCCTTTTATTGTAGCAATGAATTATTAAACTCATCATCTCTTGAGTTCTCAATAACAAGACATCCATAATCCCCTCTCAAATTCATATATAAGAAAAACAAAATGGGGCAGTCACCTTACCTGAATTCAGCAACTTATTCTTTTAATTGAACTCTTCAAGAGCTTGAACTTTCCTTCACACTTAAACCAAAGAAGAAGAAAAAAAGTTCCTCAATAACAAGGAAACGTGAACAAACAGCTTGTTCTATAATCATCCATATACTTATAGTCAAACACTTATAACTTGTTTCCCTAATCTCCCATGAGATAATTAAACAAAACCTTAAGTGTTTTTCACTTACCTTCGGCTGCAAAGGGGAGGGTTTCTTCAAGAACCCTAGAAGGAAAAATAGGGCTGCTGCTCTTGTTGTTTTTGAGAGAGTAGAGAGATTTGATGAAATATACTTCTTTTTTGTGACTTAAAAGTGAAGTAAAATGACCAGCAACTTGGCCTTTTAAAGGCCCTATCTTGTCCACCTCCTCAGCTGCATTTTGGACCATAAAATTGGTCAAATTGGTCCAAGTAGGTGATGCACCTACTCAAGGGTCCAAGCTGCTGAAACTTCAAAGTAGGTGATGCACCTACTTGCTTAATTTCTTGTTGGGCTCAATTATATTTGGGCCTTGGCAGATTGGTGTGTTGGGCCACTTATCCATTTTCTTTCTCTTTTGATCAATTTGGCCCAAATGAGTATATTAGCATAGACCCAAATCTGATCCATATCCATGGGTCCATTAATTTGGTTCAAACAACTTAAGTAGGTGACTCACCTACTAGCTTAAATAAGTCAGCCATGGGTCCATTAATTTGGTTCAAACAACTTAAGTAGGTGACTCACCTACTAGCTTAAATAAGTCAAGCAAGCACCTCAATATTTTGCTCCATTTTCAGCTCCTAATCCCTTTAATCTAACCTTCAACTTATACACACTTGGTCACTTTAAACTTTAGATTCAAATACTAGCTTACGATTCCAAGTTTAAATAGTTATCTTAACGTTAACTTAGTCGCATCACATTAAACTATACGGGCAGCCTCTATAATTCCACCTACACCATTAATAATTGTATAACAAATCTCATCCATTACCTATACCATATGACCATACCAGGTTCCATATAATTAGAATAAGTACAAGCAAGATACGGGATGTTACAATTACAAACTCTCAAAGAACATCAGTTGTTCGCCAAATTCAGTAAGCACAAATTTTGGATAAGATCATTAGCTTTCCTTGGTCATATCATTTCCAGTGATGGAATTAGAGTTGATCCTCAAAAGACAAAAACAGTGACAAATTGGCCTAGACCCATCTCTCCACCAGATATCGGGAGTTTCTTAGATTTGGCTAGCTATTACAGATGGTTTGTTGAAGGATTTTCATCTATTGCATCCCCTATGTCTTGATTGACCTAGAAGAAAGTCAAGTTCCAGTGGTTAGATTCTTGTGCGAAGAGTTTTCAAGAGTTGAAGACTTGACTCACTACAACCTCAGTTTTGACTTAACCCGACGGTTCAGATGGATTTGTTGTATATTGTGATGCTTCCAGAGTTGGCTTGGGGTGTGTTTTGATCAAAGGGGTAAGTTTGTGTCCTATACCTCTAGACAACATAAGCTCCATGAAAAGAATTATCCTACCCATGTTCTTGAACCAACAACTTTTGTGTTTTCCTTAAAGATTTGGAGGAACTATTTGTATGGGGTGCATGTTGATATATTCGCAGACCAAAAAAGCCTGCAGTATGTGTTTTCATAGAAATACATGAACTTTCATCAAATAAAGTGGTTAGAGTTGTTAAAAGATTATGACATGAGTGTTTTGTATCATTCAGGCAAGGCCTATGTAGTGGTAGATGCCCTCAGTAGATGTCTTTTTTATAAAAAATATGGCCAAAACCATAAGAATGTCTGTAGGGCTAAAAGCGACATATGTTTTTGGTGTGGTAAGCCAGGTTATAAAATCAGAAAATGTCCTAAAGTTGGTTCATAGAGTCAGCATACTCATCCCCCAGCTCAGTCCGATCGCCCGTCTCAGCAGGGTGCCACTTCTAGTGCCACTAGTGGGAAATGCCCAAGCAGGATCTATGCACTCCCAGTCCCAACAGGATAAATAAAGTACTCTTGATATGGTCACTGGTACGTTACAAGTTTACCATTTATATGTTTATGCTTTGCTAGACCCATAAGTTTCTCTGTCCTTTGTAACTCCTTATATAGCTATCAACTTTAGAGTCAGTCCTGAAATCCTAATAGATCCTTTCTAAGTCTCTACCTCTGTGGGTAAGTCTATCATAGCTCGATGGGTATATAAGAACTATACGATTATGGTGTCTTAGAAAGTTACTTCAGCAGACTTAGTAGAGTTAGAGATGATGACTTTTGACGTCATTCTCTGCATGGATTGGATCCATTCATGCTATGCCTTAGTTGATTGTAGAAATAGAGTTTTCCATTTTCAATTCCCGAATAAACCTATCCTTGAATGGAAGGGTAGTACTACAGTGCTTAAGGGTCAACTAGTTTCATACTTTAGAGCGAGAAAAATGATATCCAAGGGGTTCGTCTATCATTTAGTGTAAGTCAAAGTCTCTAGTTTTGAGACTCGTAGACTTGAGTTTATTCTAGTAGCAAGTGAATTTCCTGATGTGTTTCTCGAAGATCTTCTCAGAATTCCTCCCGAAATGGAAATCGACTTAGGAATAGACCTTCTTCCTAATACTCAGCCCATCTCTATTCTTCCATATAAAATGGCTTCAACTAAACTTAAAGAGTTGAAAGAACAATTAAAGGACCTCTTAAACAAAGGGTTCATCGGGCCTAGCATATCCCTTTAGGGTACACGAGTTCTATTGTGCTAAAGAAAGATGGTTCTCTTAGAATATGTATAGACTACCATCGGTTAAACAAAGTCACCATCAAAAATAAGTATCCACTTCCTAGAATTCATGACTTTTTCCACCAACTTTTGGGTGCCAGTTACTTTTCAAAGAGAGACCTCATATCAGGATATCATCAGCTCAGAGTTAGAGAAGTGACATTTCGAAAATAACTTTTAGAACCCTGTATGGTCACTTTGAGTTTATACTTATGTCATTTGGTCTTACCAATGCTCCAACTGCTTTCATGGACATAATAAACCGTGTGTTCAAGCAGTACTTGGACATGTTCATCATAGTCTCTATCGATGATGTTCTTGTCTACTTTTGCAGTGAAAATGACCATGCAAACCTTCTCAAAATAGTGTTACAGACTCTCAGAGCCCATCAATTGTTCGCCAAATTCAGTAAGTGCAAATTTTCGCTAAGATCAGTAACTTTCCTTGGTCATATCTTTTTCAAGGATGACATTAGAGTTTATCTTCAAAAGATCAAAGTAGTAAGAAACTGGACTAGAATCATCTCTCCATTAGATATCGGGAGTTTCTTAGGTTTAGCTTGCTATTACCGATGGTTTATTGAAGTATTTTTGTCTAGTGCATCGCCCATGTCTATATTAACTCAGAATAAAGTAAAGTTCCATTGGTCAGATTCTTGTGAGAAGAGTTTTTAGTAGTTGAAGATTCGACTCACTACAACCCTAGTTTTGAATTTACCCAATGGTTCAGATAGATTTGTTGTATATTGTGATACTTTTAGAGTTGTCTTGGGGTGTGTTTTGATGCAGAGGGGTAAGGTTGTGGCCTACGCCTCTAGACAGCTTAATCCCCATGAAAAGAATTATCCTACCCATGATCTTGAATTAGCACCTATCGTGTTTGCCTTAAAGATTTGAAGGAACTATTTGTATGGGGTGCATGTTGATGTATTCATCGACCATAAAATCCAGCAGTATGTATTTTCGCAAATTGGCCTGAGCTTGCATCAGAGAAGGTGGTTAGAGTTTTTTAAAGTTTATGACATGAGTTTTCTGTATCATCCAGGCAAGGCCAATGTAGTAGAAGATATAGTAGGTTGTCCACACATTGAGGATGGTAAGAAAAAGTTAGTTCAGGAAGTTTATCAGCTTGCAAGACTAGGTGTTTGTATTATTGATTTGGTTGAGGGTAGTGTATGGGTGTAGAATTATTTGGAATCTTCTTTAGTTTTTGAGGTAAAAGAAAAAAAGGACAGGGATCCCAGTTTAGTTAAGCCGAAAGAGTTACTTAGAGACTAGAAAGTAGAGGTTTTCTCCCGAGGGAGAGATGGTGTGTTGTGTTTCCAGGGTAGGTTACGTTACCATATGTGGATGGCATGTGACAACAGATTATTTTTGACCCACATGGTGCGTATTATTCTATTAATCAAGAGGACACTAAGATATACCGCGATTTACCCGAGATCTATTGGTGGAGTGAGATGAAGAGGGATATTGTAGAGTTTATAGCTAAGTGTTGAATGTGTCAGTATGTAAAGATTGAAAATCAGAAGACTAACGGGTCTATCAAGGAGTTTAGATTCGAACTTGGAAGTGGGAGGAAGTGAACATAGATTTCGTGACTGGTTTTCCCCGTACTCATCGACAACATGATTAGATTTGGGCTATTGTGGATAGTATGACCAATTCAGCCTATTAATTTCTAGTTCATACTTCTTATTTATTCTAGGACTATGCCAGGATCTATGTCAGAGAGTTTGTTAGGTTACACGGTGTCCCGTTATCCATCATTACAGATAGAGGTACGCCATTCACCTCTCGCTTTTAGAAAGCCTTCCAAAAGGGTCTTGGTACCCAAGTTCACCTTAGTACAAACTTTCACTCTCATACAAATGGTCAAGAATAAAGGACTATTCAGACCCTTGAGGCTATGTTGAGAGCATGTGTAGTCAACTTTAGGGGCAGTTGGGATGACCACTTGCCTTTGATTGAGTTCACGTATAATAATAGCTATCATTCAAGTATTAAGATAGCTCCATTTGAGGCTCTTTATGGGAGAAGATGCAGATCTCCCATTGGTTGGTTTGAAGTAGGTGAGGCTGCATTAGTGGGGCCTGACTTGGTGTTTGATGCCTTAGAGAAAGTATAGTTGATCAGGGAGAGGCCTAAGATAACCCAGAGCCAATAGAAATCTTATGCAGATGTGAGAAGGAAAGATCTTGAATTTGAGATTGGTGAATGTGTATTTGAAAATCTCTCCCATGAAAGGGTGAAGAGCTTTGGTAAGAAGGGGAAACTTAGTCCCAAAAATATTGGTCCTTCTATAATTCTGAGTCATTTCGGTAAGGTAGCTTATGAGCTTGAGTTACCTGCATACTTAGCGTCAGTGCATCCTGTGTTTTATGTCTCCTTTCTAAAGAAGTGCATAGGTGACCCACCAATTGTTGTCCAATAGAGAGTGTAGATGTTCTGAACAATCTCTCTTTTGAGGAAGTCCCACTCGAAATCCTTGATTGTCAGATTCGCAGACTAAGGAACAAAGAAGTTCTTTTGGTTAAAGTTCTTTGGCGAAATATGTCCATTAAGGGAGCTACTTAGGAAGCAGAGGAAGACATGCGAACCAAGTATCCTCTTCTCTTCTCAGTAAACTCAGACTCAACCTAAGGTAACATCCTTTCATAGATTTACTATATTCCAAACTTAGTTACAGCTGCATAACATTCTTATATCATTCATGCATTCATGAAACAGTTCAGTCATGTTTCATGTCTCCAGAATTCATTCATGCTCAAGTTATGCATGTCAGCATAAGTATAGTTTCTCAGTTTCTCTCAATTCAGTCAGTCTTATTTGAGGACGAATGCTCCCAAGGGGGATATTGTAAGACCCCACAAAGTCCTAGTTATTTCATTCCTATATACCATGCCAAAAGAGGTCCCAAACTTAGAAAATTTCAGCAAAGTTTTGACACTTAGTCTTATTTTTGGCCTTGATATTTCAATGGCATCATTTATGGCCTTTCCGTCTTTAGATTGTTGATTTTCAAATTGATTCATGATCAGGGATGTCAATACGTCATCTTGGGAGAGTTTCAGAATTTTTGAACATCGTTTGAGTCATGTATGGATGGCCAAAGCAGCAACCCAATGCGATCTGGACGCATCGCATTATCTATCGCGTCATACCCATCCCATTGATGGACCGCATCATCTATCATATCACTGGGCCAATTTTGCTCATTAAGTTATGAGTTTCCAAGGTCATTTATGTCCTTTTTCCCCTCACCTAATTCAGGCAAAACAAGGGATTAAACTTTTCAAAGGGCAAAATTAACTCATTATTTACAAAATCCTCTCAAGAAATAAACCCTATTTCATCAAGCTCAAGATCAAGTTCCAAAAAATCTGTACAAATCACACAAAATCAATAATCAAGGTATGTTAGGTGTTCATCCTTGGTATTCCTTCTTCCCTTGGAGTTCAAGAACCCTTTTTTTTAAATTACAAGTTAATAGATTCATGATTTACATGCGCAAAATTGGGTTGTATTCATGTTTATGTTTGTATATGGGTTCAATTCAAGATTTAATTATAAGTTTCATGAACATAAGATACCATGTATGTTGATTGATGAAATTCCCATGTCTAAACCCTTGAAATTACAAGTTTAAGTTGGAGTCATAATGCTTATGTGTTGTTCATTATCACGTGCATTAATTATGCTCCCCAAGTGTTTGATAAATATCCATGTGAATTGAATAGATTAATCATGTGTTCTCATTCATGTACAAGTTCATGAGCTCCAAGTGTTTGATAAAATGTCTTAGAGATTTAATTGTGAACAATTGACTATTGCTACGCTTTATAAATTGGCTAGGCTTTATTATTGATGCTATTGAGTCATGGGGGTATTTATTACCTGAAATCTAGTTGTTTACTTAGTTGCAGTAGTTATAGAATAGTCCCAATAAAGGTCAAGAATAGTAGTACTCGGTTATTTAATGAAACTCAGTCCAGTTGAGTTAGTCAACATGATCAGTGTCAGTTAAGTCAAGCCTAGAACAGTCTAGTGATTAGTTCAGTGTCGATTTAGTCAGGAGTAGGATTCAGCACCGAGCAGACCCAGGGATGGGGCATTCCTGCCAGCAGAGGGTTTGATCCTTAGTAGCAGCCCCTGCGTTACAGAACTACGTAGCCAACATAGGGTAAGTTGTCCTCCTGCCAGACTAGGGTTGACGCAATCATGTATATATATTTCATAAGTCTTCCTACCAAATTAGGGTTGACCCAGCTTTGTTAGTATCTTGTGGCAAGGTGCTAACACCATTCCAACTAAGGTCACAGGTTGGACCCAAAATTAGTCTATATCGGGGTATGTCGATTAGATGAACACTCCCGCAGTTATTGTTTTAGTCTCAGTATTCAGTAAAGAACTAAGTGAGTTCTACAGTACTATGGCTATAAGTTATCAGTTACTCAGCCATTAGAATTCAGTATTCAGTTTTAGTATAATTTCAGATACACGGTGTATACCGATATGTGCAGTATCGCATGTTTAGTATGTTCAGTAGTTACAGTTTTGCATGTACTCTCATCCAGTTACTTCACGATGTTCATTTAGTCAGTTATTATCTCATGCATATAAACCCATGTATATCAGCCTTACTTCACTTAACATACCAGTAAATTATACGTACTGGCGCATAATATCTTTTGCGCTATGACGTCTCATATCATAGGTTTATACGCATGGGTTCCTGATCATAGTTAGCAGCGTAGGATATCAGAGCCAGATTCAGTAATAGTCCTCATCAATCGAGGATATTATTTTATTTTAGCATTTCAGCAGATTTAGTATGTTCAGTAGTCGGAGTTAGTTGGGGACTTATCCCATCGAATCCATATTCAGACAGTTAGAGGATTTCGGACTAGATTACTTTAAACGGATGTTCAGTATTTTTAGTATTATTATCAGTATCTAGTTTGTTTTCAGTTTATGAACATTTTTGTATTTTCAGCCTAACTTTTGCATATATTTCTAGTATTATTATTCAGTGCTCACAGCAGGTACCAGACATGGGTTAACTTGTGATCCTTCGGGTCCGTAAGCACCGTGTGACACCCAGGGTGTTGTCTCGGGGCATTACAATCTCTAAATCTGTAGCAAGCTAGAGGATAACATTAGTGGAATTGAATCATTCTTGGATCTGTATTAGAGACAAGATGATGAAGTGCATTATGTGTACCAAAACTAATATGTACTGAGTAGCATCATTGGTCGACTGAGCTAAATTACAATAAAAGCATAAGTAAAGTGCAAGAATGAAAGCTTAAGTCAGAAATAAGGACAGAAACAAAAATAATAGATCATGGATGAAGAACAAAATATAAAGCAAATGTAAGTCTTGAATCCAGAAATAAAATCTACTATAACATAAATGGGGCCCCATAAGACCAAAAGGCATAAAAAGGCCGAAGAATAGCCCAAGTGATCCCCTATAAGCCTGGTGGGTACAAGCAAGAGTAATAGTAAAGTTAACAAAAATATGCCAATAATGAACATAAAATAAACAGTACATAAACCATGCATACATGGTGTTCCTTTACCAGTCAAAACAATCTTTCTATCAATTTTTACCCTGTTTTCGGACCATGGATAAATATTAAGATTGATAATAAATGACGGACTTAACCCAAACTAGCAAATGATAACCAATATAAAGGATGTCAAACTTGAATCGAAACTCATATGCAATAATAATATACCGTAAGCCACACTCAAATGAAACTAATACATGATGGAAATAAAATAATCACTGGACTAGAATTGAAACTTAATAGCATAAGATAAATAGTAACATCCCAAGTTTTAACCTATTCCAAATCCATTTAGTCAATATAATAAAATTTTAGGTGGTCAATCCTTTAAGGAAAGACGGGTTCCTATTATCAAGGATGAAGGCACGGTCTAAGGTCAAATATTATGCTACCCAAGGTATGAAAGCAAAATAAGTGTACAATAAAGCCTATGTCGACCCCTAAACCCCAATAATAGCCAAAACAAGCAGCCAAGTGATTATTAAAGTCAACACAACGTCATTCTCATCTATATACCTAAAAAGAACTATGGGGCCTACTACAAAACCCCCCAAAACCTAATCTAATTCAAACATCTACTCAAACCTAGTCTATCTCCTCCCAGTTGCATCATATGACACAACAAGCACTGAGTCTAATCTTAAATTATAAGGGTATACTTACCTAATGGAAAAAGATTGGAATTCTACCCAAAAGGGCCCTTAACCAACTAAATAAAACACTTAATGCAAAAATAATAATCAATCCATAAATACCCCTCTTCAATCCCCTCAGCTAGCACAATACTACATAATAAATATATTAACCAAAGTCTAGAAGAAAGGTAAGCCTAGACTACCTAGATGCCACTAAAAGCACATGAAATTCTCTACTACAGAGCTTTTCCTTTCTGAAAAGCCTTCGACTATAACCACGCTATCACAATAATGATCTATACGTCAAGACAAGAATAACAATATCCATATTTTGATTTATGCTCTAGTCCAGAAATTGAACTAAAAATTCCATAGTGGGTACCCTTGAATAATCACAAAATTAAAACCAAAACAATAATGGTATATCGCTCAGCTCAAAGATCATTTTTTCCCAAATTAGTCTAAATTTGAGCTCATTTCAGTACCCATACATTCCTACCTATATATCAACCTTTATGAACAAACCAGAGAATTATCCAATGAAATAGATGAAAAAATATGAGAATAATGATGATTAAATAATCACAACTACTTACCCAAGCTAACACCAGCTTCAACTATCAACTTCATACAAGTTTATAAGCTTACTAAGTCACTAATGGAAGTTTATGCTTGGAAAAACAAAGTTCAAAATAAAAAGGGAATAATTTATCTAATGCTAAGGGTCGTTCTTTACGAATACGGGATCTCTATCACAGACATGGGGGTCAACCCAAACAGGCCTTCACGAACGTGGATAGTCTACAACAATTGTATAGAACAAGGCTGAATCGGAATAGATGTCCTCTTTTTTATAAATGCAAAGGTTGGCCTGTGATCGGGGAGGTCGAAAACCTTAACCCTCGCAAACCAAAAGGCCATTTTTGGCCTACACTAGGTATTGATGCACCAATAACTTTGGCAAATGGCAAATATTCTAATCGGGCCTTCAAAATTAATTCAAAATCTCGTGAACGCAAATGAACTATGCTACCCTAAGAAATACATCATTCCAAACCAATCATACCATTAAAATTTCCATTCAAGGTTGTTTCAATAAAAAGAAGGTCCCATACTAAAGTGACCATTTAACCAAAGATCCACCTTTAGCCCAAAATATATTTTAAAGCCTCGGGTCTAAAATCCTAGGGACCCAAACCAAGGGTCCCCTATCCTAAAATCATATTTTGAGACTTATAAGTCTATTAAAATTGGCATATGAGGCCATTTATTAATGTTTATGACTTAGACCCTATTATTAATAGAAAAAGATCTAAAGTAGAGAAATGGCTCTTAAAATAAATAAACTATTTGATAATCATAATGTTAGTCCTAACAAGTCATAAATAACATGGGGAAACTATCGAAAAGCTCTAAATATTGAAAAAGCACAAAAATTTAATAAATGACTGTGAGGGTCATTACAACATCCTCTATTAAAATGACTTTTGTCCATGAAAGTGAAGTATTAAGAAGAATCTGAGGGATCTAATAGGTAGGCATACTGGGTTTCGTATCTCATACTCAATCTTCCAAGTAGCTCCTCGACTGATGGTGTCTCTACTGAACCTTAACCACAGGAATACCTCTGGAATACAATTATCTAATATCTCTAGAGAGGACAGATATTGGCTTCTTAATAAAAGTCAACCTCTCATCCAACTAAGTAGAGTTCCACCAAAGCATTCGAGACTCATTAAAAATATGACACCGCAACATAGATACATAGATACATAGAAAGCTAGATGGATAGTTTAAAATATTGGAGGCAAGGCTAACTAATATGCTTTCTTTTGAATTATACAAAGTATCTCAAATGGTGTAATTTAGATGGAACTAAGCTTTCCCCTCCTCCCAAACCTCATCACATCCTTTATGGAAATATTTGGAGAATTACCTAATCACCAAATCTAAATCTCTAGGCAAAAAGCCTACAGTCAGCAAAATTCTTTTGTATGCTCTGAACCGCTCATAGCCTATCTTGAATCACGTGAACCCTATCCAAAGACTCAAGAAGTAGATTAGTACCATGGGGCCACACCATTGATGTATCAAACCAACCAATTGGAGATTGACAACACCTACCATACATAATAACAAAAGGTGTCATCTGAATACTTGAATAGTAGTTGTTATAGGAAAACTCTTCTAAGGATAAAAACTTCTCCACTTGACCCCAAAGTATATCACATAGATATAGAGCATATCCTTTAAAAACTAAATAGTCCACTCCGATTGCCTATTGGTTTGGGGATGAAAGTCATTGCTAATGTCAACTTTGGTAACCAAGTCCTACTAAAATGTCCTCCAAAAGCTAAAAGTTAATGCAGAGCCTAAATCTAAAATAACTAACATGGGCACCACATGAAGGGAAACCATTACTCAAACATAGATATGGGACAACCTATTGGCACTGACGAATGTCCAAATAGGGAAAAAATGGGTAGACTTGGTCAATCAATCCATGATGACCCAAATTCTATTTGAACCACTCAAAGTATAATGAAATGAACCCATGAAATCTAATGTATCCACCCCCTATTCCACTCTGGAATGGGTAGCCTCTAAAATATCCACAAAATCTCATATGCTCAGCCTTCACCTTCTGACAACATGGGTACCAAGCCATAAAAAATATGATATCTCTCTACATACCACTCCACTAATAATTATACCTCAAAATTATATACATCTTAGTTGTATAGGGTGAATAAATTATCTGGATCTATAAGCATCATGCAGTATCAGTTGAATAAAGTATCCTATCCTTAAAACACAAAATGTCCTCATCAAATCATAAAATTCCCTCAACATCTAAGGTAGACCTCTTAGACTTACCTCTCAACACCTAGTCCCTAATCGTACATAGCCTTCTATCCTCAAAAGTTTACCCCAGATCTACTCTTACAAGGTAGACTTGGACTCAACACTTGTAAGAATTCTCTTAGGGTAAAACATATCAAGACAAACCATTATGTTGGAGAAGGGTTGATTGTCCAAGGCCAATATTACTAAAAGAAAATAAAGACTATTCTACTCATACTCACAACCATTGAGCTTAAGCCATTTACTACTATATTCTCCTTGATCAAATGGTATAGAATAAAGATGTCATAGTCCTTAAAAAACTCAATCCACCTATGTTGTGTTGAATTAATCTCCCTCAAAGTCATAAAAGATTGAAGAGTTGTGGTTAGTGAAGATTTTACATCAAACACTACACAAATAATGCCTATAAATCTTAAGTGTGAAAACTACCACAGTTATCTACAAGTCATGAATAGGTGGTTGTACTCGTGTAACTTTAACTATCTTAAGGTATTTGTAATCACTTATCCTTGCTGCATTAGAATATACCCCAAACCAACACCATAAGCATCACATTAAATAGTAAACCCCTAGCCCTTAACTCAAAGAGTAAAAATAGGAGCTGAAGTGACCAAGTCCTTGACCTTAACAAAGGTTGCCACACAACCATCAGAGCACTGAAACAAACTCTCTTTCCTAATTAATCGAGTCATAGGGACTGTAATAGTAGCAAATCTCTTGATGAACCGCTTGTAGTAGCCTTCCAACCTACTAAAACTGTGAACCCGAATTGGAGGCATGGTCTTAGCCCAATCATATATAGCCTCAATATTTATTGGGTCCACTATAATACCATCCTAGGACACCATGTGCCCCAAGAAAGCTATAGACTCAATAAAAAAAACATGCTCTTTGAGAATTTGGCATAAAGCCTATGATCTTGCAAAGTATGGATCATAGTCCTTAAATATTGCTCGTTCTCCTCCTGAATCTTCAAATAATCAAGGATATTATTGATGAAAACTATCAAAAAATAGTCCAAGTAGAGACTAGATACATGGCTCATCAAGTGTATAAATGTTTTTGAGGCATTGGTTAACCCAAAAACATCACCTGGAACTCAAAATAGAGGTTGTCTTAGGGATGTCCTCTGCTTAAATCCTCAATTGATGCTAACCAGACTTAAAATCAATCTCAGAGAAAATTACCTAGAATCATCCTTCTACTTCATGATCAGAACAGGAGCGCCCCAGGGTGATACACTTGGCCTTATAATACCCTTACTTAGAATATTTTGAGGTTTAATATTTAACTCTTTTTTCTAAGAAAGATTCATAGAAATAGGTCGAATTCCCTTCTTGATGTTAATGACAAACTTTGATAGGTAGGTTAGTAGGAAAGACATCATTAAAGTCATGAACAAACAATAGGAATAAAAGCAAGCATAGGATTTCGAAACTAATTTCAGTAACATAAGCAAGGAATGACTTAGAACCTCTTGATACTAGTCTCTTAATACCAATAAAGATAAAATCCACATTGGCGTGCGACTAAAAGAACCCTACAATACAATCAAGGATACGCGAGGAATGGCTAAGGTAACAATCTTAACAAAATAATCAAGGACCAAATTATAGGGGACAACCAGTCCATGCCCAGAATCATATTCAAATCCACCATATCATCCAAAAGATCAATTCGAGTGTCAACTCTCAAACAGTTACCAAACACAAATCTATATACCCAATACACAACTAAGGAAATACTCATGGGAGTAGCAACAAAAGTAATAGAGAAAGACTCCTAAAACAACCCCAACTATGGTTCCTAATAAGAAAAATCATATGAAAATATTGATCATATATCCAATAAAGTAGAATGTAAATGATTGCATACTAAAAGCATACTTGTAATAACATTTGATGCCTCAGCCCTCAAGTCAATAATGAATAGAATATAAGGATCCCATTTTTCTCCAAACTAGGTGCATGTCTAACCACCTTCCTACCTACCTAAAGACCTTTGCCAGAACCCCAGAATAATCTTTATGACCCTGTGCACCACCCCAAACATGAGGCAATACTATTCTAATCTATTGGGCACTTTGTGCACCTTGCTCAATTATGCCATGTTTAGGACACTATGGCAAAATGGCCTACTATACCACAAACATAATATACCTTGGGCACTCTACTTTGTTGATAAGGTTAATCTGACCAATAATGGAAACCTTAGCCTAAAGACCTAGATAATGCACCACTCGACGACTGCCCACTACTATAACATGGCTGACTACTATCTAAACGTTAAAGTGTTGCCTAATCGAGCCAACGAGACTAACCCTGAAGTTGCTGCTACTCCTATTGAGGGTACCTACTGTAAAAAAGCGACTCCGACTGTAATTATCCTATTAATGTGGCCTCTTATTGCTAGCTACTTCGGCCTCAAAATATGTCTCCTTCATATTCTAGGCATAACTACAAATATGCATAAAAACATAACCCATAACTACTAGACGCAGAGCATCTATATGAATAGGAAGTTTGATACCTCTAAGAAAACACTGAATTGCTCATACTCAGTTTGTACAATTATAGTGGCATATATAGACAACTTATAGAACCTCACTTCTTACTTAACAACAAACATGAAACCCTACTCTAAGGATATAAACTGATCTCTCTGAGATAATAGTATAGGCTATAAGGAATATACTTATCCAAAAAAACCTTGAAGAATTAAATCAATGTCATGGGTAGAAATCCAACTAGCTTAGATCCATATAACCTCTCCACAATTTTCTTTCTACTTGATTAAACTAAAATTTAATGTAGTCCACACCCTGAGCCTCTACAAAGAAAAAATTACATAACCTCTCCTTGGAACTCAACAAAAACATAAAGTCATCCTTGGTTGGGGTTCTTGTAAACATGGGAAGAAATAATCTCAAAAATTTTCCCAATATCTGTTAGTCTTCTATAGTCATAATTGGTTGGGCTACTGTAGGCTCTAGAACTACTTATGCTAGAAAAATCTCTATTTTGGGAGTCTTAGCGGTAGGCTACGCTTCTAAACCAAGTCCAACTCGCACTGTTGTCTCATCCCTATTTGACGATTAACCCCCAACTAACCCTATTAGTTGAACTAAGGCCTTATGGAAAACTGAAAATAATACAAACCTTGGCAGGACCTGGGCTACCCCCTGGCTTACCTACTACTAAGGTGGCTGAACCTTATTAGCAACCTCTTACTCAGGAGAAATATTATGGTCTAGTGAAAACTCCCTAACTGGGGCTGCAATTCTAACTAGCCTTGGCATTTGGGTCTTTAATTTGAGTTATGGCTCTAGACTCACGGTTCATATCCCTAAATTTCATAGCCTATATCCTAGTCATATACGAAAGAGAAATAAAAGAGAATACAAGAACTGATATCAATATAACACATGAAAATGAACCAAAAAGGTTAGATTTTCCTAGAAATATCTTGTGGACTACAGAAGATAGGATATGGATATAATCGAACAGATCCACAGGACTTTACTCTCACTTGTGCTTATATAAACAATATCAATGAATGTAGGCTCTGATTCCAAACTGTCATGACTAAATTTCTCAATTAATGATGGCACCTACATTAACCCACTTGTAAGTACACCAAGCCATATCCCAGAGCATAGAATAATGGTCTAACATGTGGAAGGTAAGAAGACAGAGGAGAAGGCATTCAATAAACCATTAAACAATAAGAAATACAACGTATATATATATGTATATACATAATATGATGTACATTAGAAGTTATAGGATAAAATATACAAATGAATTCTCGTACAACTTGGTAAGGTGGATACAAGATCTGATAAACAAGAAATAGAGTACAAGATAGCATCAAATATACAATATAGTCTCAGAATATACAAAATACTATCCAAAAGCAAGAAAAAGAGGAGTATCAACCCCAGACAGCAAGAGCTCACTATATCTCTGAATCAACATTAAACCCTATGATAACATTAATGGTGGTGAATCATACTCAAATCTACATAAAAAAATGTATAAGTACAGTATGATTACCAAAAACAATGGGACTTAGTAGGCATCCTAGGCCTACAGAGATAAATTTAATAAAAATAAAAATAAAGTGTGAGAATGTGAATCTAAGTAAAAAAATAAGGATAGAAATGGAAATAATAGATCATTCAGGGTAAAAGTGATATAAGGGTAGCATAAGTACTCAAATGCAGAAAGAAAATCTAACTATAACCTAATTGGGCTCCCATAAGCCCAAAAGGCACAAAGAAGGAGAAGAATAACTCAAATGAGACCCAATAATTTATGGATACAAACAAGAATAATAGTGTAGTCACGAAAAAATGGCAATAACGAGCATAAAAGAATCTAGAATATAAGTTGTGCATATTTGTTGCTCATTTCCCAGTTATAAACACCTTTTTGTTGATTTTTTCTACTTTTCGAAACACAAGATCAATAATAAGAATAATAATAAATATTGGAATTAAACAATAAATAATAAATGATAATGAATATAATGGATGCCAGATTCAAACTAAAACTCATAAGTGATAACAACATAACATAAGCAAGACTCGAATCAGAACTGATACATAATGGAAATATAAAAATCATCGGACTCAAACATGAATTGAATAGCACAAGATCAATAGTAAAACCATATGTTTTAACTTCTTATTAATAAATTTAGTTAACATAATCTGATTTTAGGTGGTCAATCCTCTATGACAGGGCAGATTCCAATTATCAAGGCTAAAGGCATAGTCTAAGGTAAAATATTGTGCTACCCAAGGTATCTTAACAAAATAATCATTAAGAAAATACTAATTCAACCACCTAATATCAATAATGTTTCTAAGAAGAAGACAAGTGATTATTAATGTCAACACGGTGGTTATACTTAACTTTTTATCTAAAAAGGCTAGTGAGGCCTACTACCAATCCCTAAAAACCCAACTAAGGCAAGCATTTACCCAAACCCAGGCTAAGGTCTTCGAATCCCATTTGATGGTAATACAAGCACTACACCTAATCCTAAAGAATGATAATATAATACCGTTAGGGAATACTACTTGAATTATAAAGTAAATGGCCTTCAACGGGCTTAATAAAGCACTAAATGCTAAAAATATAACTGATCCATAAATACCCACCCATAGCTAGAATAATACTATATTAATACCATAAGTAAGCAAAGTCTAGAAGAAAGGTAAGCCTAGCCTACCTAGACACTGCCAAAAGTACATGAAATCCTTTATTCTAGAGCTGTCTCTTTTGAGAATCCTTCGACCACTGTGATATTATCCTAATACTCATGTACACTTCAAGATTAGAGTAAGTATACTCATATTGTATATTTATACTTTAAATTAGAAATTGAACTAAAACTCCCACAAGGTTCCCTTTTGCAAAATCACAAAATTAAAACCATCATAGCATCCTTCTTAGATTAATGATCATTTTGGACTAAAATTGGGCAAAATATGAGCTTAATTTAGTACCCTGGTAGTCCCACAACTATCGCAAAAATTAAGAACTAAATAAAATATTTATCCAACGAAATAGATGAAAATATAAGTGAATAATGAAGATAAAATGATTAAAACCACTCCTGTGAGTTAAAACCAGCTCCAACTATCAATTTCCCATAAGTTTATGAGCTCACTAAGTCAATAATGGAGGTTACATTAGGAAAAATAAATCTAAAATATAAAAGGAAGTATTTATAAACTACTAAGGGTCTTTCTTTGCGAACATTGGACCACTTTCATAAAAAAGTAAGGTATTTTGTATAAAGCTTATGCTTAAGACTCTATTATTTATAGCCAAATATCTAAAAAGGAGAAATGACTCTAAAAACCAAATGAACTGCTCAATAATCGAACAATTATTCCCCATAAGTCATAAATGTCCTAGGGAAGCTATAACAAATCTCTAAGCACAAAAAGGAACGAAAATACAATTAATGACATTAAGTGTAATTACATATATACATAAATAAAACGTATCCTAAATAAAATAGGATTGCAAGGTCGATAGCGGCTATCACTCTAGCAATGAGTCATAGGGTCTGATGATGACTCATTGCATAACTCAAGGCATCTATTTCCTTGACATTTTTCTATGTTGATGATGACTTACAGTTACTCTACGAGATATATGGTAACTCATTACCCCTAGGTCAGGTTTTTCACCTTTCAAGAAATTTGACCAATTACACTTAAGATGGATTTAGGCAATGACTCATATAATTTAGTAAAACCACATAGACTACACTCATTTTCATTGACTCCAATTTATAAATCTTCAAGACTTTTGGTCAATCTACTCAGGACGACTCACACTAGAACTCATAGCGTGCGTGACCCAATGAGTCATAGACCATAATCTCATCTTATATTAAACTGTGAGTCTCTTAGCCTCTTTTGACTGTTGATGCAACAACTCAGACTACAACTCATCATGTGACCCAATAAGTCATAGCAAGCATACACTTTTAATACTTGCAGAAAATTTTCATTTGTTTTCCTTCTCCCACTTCATAATCTTTGTTTGCTCCAAAACTAATACAAAAACATCATATCCATATAAATGAGGACTTGACTTACCATATTTTTCTTTTTTGAAGCATCAACATACAATAAAACTATGGCACATCAACAAGCTTAAATTAAAAAAATTGTATGTGCTCAGGCAAACAAAATAATATCAAACTTACATTACTCTACTAAGAAAATACTAAGGGACCTAAAATAGTTATTCAAAGTTTTTTAACATAATATTTGCAATTCCATCCTATTTTTTAAGTTTAAAAACCCATTGTGCATACATACGTCACTCAATATCATAACATAGAGCGATCAGGAGGTGTAAGTTAATTATAAAAAAACCAAGCAATATGCAAAAATAATATTTGACCAAATGGATAGTAACCAATAATGCAAACCTATGTGACCTCACCACAAAGAGTTCTCGTGTACACAACGTCTAAAAATATAATTATAACCAAGGAATGAACTTGAAACATTCAATCTCTCAGAGAAGATTGAACAATGTGCATGAAATAAGACTGACTAGCTCTTATTTTCTATGACTTAGTTTTCAAACAGTTTAACTAGGATTACTATAGGACTTTCCTCAACCTATAATATATTCTTGGGGATGGGTATTATAGAAATGTATATGTTGACTCCACCCTCCTTGACACTACATGTAAGACCCCATAAAGTTCCCTCATAGTCTGAGCCTTAGAGAGTGTCAAGTAAAGTGTAATTCCATCCCTAAAAGATTGAGAAGTGACTTCCTAAGTGAGTATTGTATAACCATATGGAATCTACCCAATTTTGACTTTTTATCACCTGGGAAATTTTGTAAACTATTTGTCGGTATAAGATTCGCCCAAATCCGATACCCAGGTAATAAGTTATGGCAAATTTAAGTCCTAGTCATAAAACATCATTTTTATGATTGGCGCATCACGGAGAGGGTCTATTTGATAATTGTCAATTTCCAGGGGAACTCCACGATAGTGGCGCCTCGCGAAGGACCCTAATTTCACAATATTAAATTTTTTGTGTCCTGACACGATTATGACGCATCGCACTAAAGTTCCAGGTACCAACTAGTAGGAAAACGCGATGGGTCCATGTTGCGGTGACTCCCAGATTCCCATTTGTCAATATAAAGTGAGCCACCGTGATAGTGGCGCATCGCGGTGCCTATGAAATCAGGTTCCCAATTCAATTTTTCCAGCTTCGTACAGAAGTTAAAAAGGGCATTTTGTACTTTATCCAAGACTCTTAAACCATGAAATCACCAAATCAAGGTCATTTAGAAGTATTCTATGGAGTCTCTGTCAAGTTTTCTCTAAAAAAACCCTAAGCATCCAAAACCTCTTCCAAGAATCTCAAGAATCCATCATAGATTTTCTTAATTGAGTCAAGATTCAAGGTTCCCATGTCAAGGGCTTCAAGAACCCTAATTCAAGAGTACAAATAGAGTCCCAAAAGTAAACGTTCATCCAAAGCTTCTAATTCAAGGTATGTGGGGTTTTGAACAAGGATAATTCTTTTACCCTAGTTCCCAAAGGCTTATTTAAACTATAATTCTATGCAATTTATGAGATTTTACATGAAATTGGATTAGGGGGTTTCACCCATTGTTATTGGTTGCAAGATTTTGATGTTTTCCTTGAATTGAGAGTCTAATGACATGATTTTTACATGTTTTCTTGAGAAACTGCGGCTGGGTCTATACCCCATGATATTAATCGTTGAGAAGTTAATAGTTGAAATGATTAAAACATTGAAGTATATGAGTATGTTGAGATTTTGAGATAAATTGCTGAAACTTCCAGATTTCTACATGAGTTATGAATCTATATGCTATCTATTATTCTTTTGATGAGTTTTAACTTAAGATTGAACTATGGTTTATTAAGCCCTACTTGAGAGTTGAGATTTTATGAATTCTTGTGCTATAAGCACCCATGATTTGAGTATTTTGAGATTGTTGAGGAATGTTTTTACCTAATGGTCATTGAGCTTTGAAATCCACTTTCCTACATGAGAGTACAAATTTGATTAATGGGTTCATGGTGAACCATGAGATTATTTCTAAAATGAGATTTTTACAAGATGAACAAAGATAGTCTAAAGAAAGTAGTATTTAGCACCACCGAGTGGGTAAGTTACTATTGTTTCTCACCCCAAAACTATGTGCCATCGTAGGTTGGGCCTGAGGCCGAGTTTATGATTATTATTGGGCCTAAGGCTGAGTTGATATTGGGCTCAAGGACGAGTGTTTTTAGCGATTACTAGACCTAGGTTATACTCCCTGGCAAAGAGTATGACTCTCCTCCCCAATGTGGGGTCTCTTCCTTAGGAGGACAAAATATTGGAATCCATGTAGCTTGTATGGTTTATGTCGGTTAAGAGAACCTCCCTTGATATTTAAACTTCGAGATCAGTTACCTCCCTAAACTAAAGTATTTTCCATTGATATAAGAAATTTTCCTTTAAAACTAAAATACTTTCCCTTGATATGAGTATTTTTCCCTAAAGCTTGGAATGAGATATTTTCCTAGCGTGAATGAAATTTCTTCAAATATGTTCCAAAGTTATATGATTTCAAATTCTAAGTATTTGAGTTCATAAGAGTTATGAGTCCTTGAGCATTAAAGAAGTTTTACTCTCCATGAGACATATGAACTCTTTAGCCTGTGGGTAATGAGAATAAGAGAATATTATCGATTTCAAAGTTAAACTATGATGACTCACAAGATTTTTGTTGCATGCTCCATTCTACATGATTCATGAGAGTTACATTTTATACTTATTCAATCCATGTGAGTCATTACTTATTGCATGAATGATTTGATTAAAGAGTAGTGATGTTGTTTTATATAAATGCATGCACCCTCACATACTCAGTACATTCCTAAGTGTTGATCTATATATACCTCTATGTGCTACATTGTCTTATAATGTAGGTTCACGTGCTCAGTCCCAGCCTCGTTAGTGACTTTGGAGTACCTCTATCTACATTTCTACAGTGGTTAGTCCTCATGGTTCGAGGACCTATCTTCAGATATTTTTGTATTTGAGAGACTATGTTTTTTTTATTTTCAGTTCATTTCGAGTTAGTTAAGGACCTGTCCCAATGGCTCGTTAGTTCATGGATTAGTAGAGGTTTTGTCAAACTAGTTATCAGATTGGTGTTGTGTTGAGGTTTCTGGTATTGCTTGGTTATTTGGATCGAGCATTTTCTTCATATTTCCTTTCATATGATATGACTATGTAGTGTTTAAATTATTTCATCTTAAAATAAGTGTTATTATTAGAAACAGTCTCAAAGGGTTTGCTTAGGGCCACTTGTAGCCTCAAGCACCGTGTGACATCCTGAGAGGCGATTTCAAGTTGTTACAAACTTGGTATCAGAGCCTAAGGTTTAAAGGAGTTCTAGGGAGTCTGACAAGACACGTTGAGTAGAGTCATAATCATCGGTGTGTAGTGCGCCATATCTATGAGAAGGAGTCTACAAGATATTTTAGGAAAAAGTTATTTCTTTCTTTTGAATTCTATTGTGCCTACTGTTATCCCTCTCATATAATAATTCGTGCTCTTCTATTTCAGAAAATGCCTCTCTGAAGAGAGAATGCACGCAGGAACAATGATGAGCAACACCCACCTGTTGATCTTTTGAATAATATTGTGTCTCATGTCAAGTTTTGGGCGGCCTTTCAGGCGTCCGCCCAAGCAGTCATCGCTAATGTTTGGGCCAATAACCAGGCCGCAGTTGCTAATCAGTAGGGAGGTGATATAGTTGCATCTAGGATCTGTGATTTCATGCGAATGAATTCACCAGAGTTTTATGCGTCCAAGAAAGGTGAGGACCTATAGTTGTACCTGGAAGAGGTGAGAAAAATCACGCAGGTGATGCATGTTTCTAAGGAAGAAAGTGTTGAGTTGGCATCTTACAGGTTGAAGGACATAGCATATGACTGGGTTGTATCGTAGGGGAAGGGTAGAGGGAGGAAGTTTCTCCTATGACTTAGCAGGTGCTCTAAGATGCATTCTTGGACAAGTTATTTCCACTTGAGATTAGGGAGGCAAAGATTGAGGAGTTTATAAACTTGAGGCAGGGCTCCATTACTATTATAGAGTACTGTTTGAAGTTCAACCAGTTGGCCAAGTATGCTACTGATTTGATTTTTTGGCACCTGAGCTTGTATGAGCAAGTTCGTGACCGGCGTTTCTGGGTTAGTACTAAAGGAGTGTAGGACTGCAATTCTGCATAGGGATATGGATCTAGCTAGGTTGATGACATATACCTAGAAGATAGAGGAAGATAAGATTAGGGAGATAGATCTAGTGAGGGGTAACAAGAAGGCTAGATCTGAGCAGCATGAATTTAGCCAGCCTAGGTTCCATGAAGGGAACCACCATCAGTTTCAGAGGCGTCCATCTATACCAGTGCCTTCATCAGCTAGTGCTCCTATGCCTAGAAGCAGATAGGAGAAAGGGGGCAGATCTTTTATTTCTAGGTCCTAGAATAGTATTGGTAACGGGACTCGCTATCCTCCTTGTGCTAAGTATGGTAGGAGTCATCTCGGTAAGTGTTTTGTAGATATGAGGGGTTGTTTTGGTTTTGGAAAGCAGGGCCACAGACTTAGAGATTGTCCTAATGCTAGACAGGGGAATAAAGATGCCCGACCTCAGGCACAGGCTACTAGTGCACCATCTCCTGTACCCCATCCCGCCCCTACTCAAGGTTCTTATCTAGCACTATTGGCGGTCAGCGCCAGAACAAATTCTATGCCTTACCATTCCGTCAGGAGAAGAAGGACTTTTCCGATGTTGTTACCGGTATGCTTCGTGTCTTTTTCTTAGATATCTATGTGTTGTTGGACCCTGGGTCAAGTCTCTCTTATGTGACCCCACTTGTAGCTATGAATTTCAAAATGAGTCCCAAAAATATTCCTGAACCTTTCCTAGTTTCTACACCCGTCGGGGAGTCAGTTGTTGCTAAACAAGTATATAGAGATTGTCCTATTACTGTTCTTCATAGAGTCTTACATGCTGATTTGATAGAGTTATACATGGTCGATTTTGACCTTATTCTGGGTATGGATTGGCTTCATTCTTTTTATGCTTCTATAGACTGTCGTACCCGTGTGGTCAAGTTTTAGTTTCCTGATGAACTAGATTTTGAGTGGTCTGGGATTTTGGTATCTCCCAAGAGTCATTTTATCTCCCATCTTAAATCCAGAAAGCTAATATCCAAAGGTTAAATCTATCACTTAGTTAGAGTCAAAGACACTAAGTTCGAGGCTCCAACTATTCAGTCAGTTAATATTGTTAATGAGTTTCCAGATGTTTTTCCAGAAGATCTCCTAGGGTAACCTCCCAAATGAGAGATAGAATTTAGGATTGACCTTTTTCTCGATACTCGGCCATTTTTATTCCGCCATACCGTATGGCACCTGCTGAGCTTAAGGAGTTGAAAGAGAAACTCAAAGATCTTTTAGACAAAGGTTTCATAAGGCCCAATATTTCTCCTTAGGGCGCGCCTGTCTTATTCATGTGAAAGAAAGACGGTTCTTTGCGTATGTACATTGATTACAATCAGCTTAACAAGGTCACAGTTAAAAATAAGTATCCTCTTCCGAGAATTAATGACCTGCTTGATCAGTTGCAAGGTACAAGTTATTTCTCCAAGATAGACCTTAGATCTGGCTATCATCAACTTAAAATGAGGGAATGTGATATTCTAAAGACAGCCTTTCGAACCCACTATGGTTACTTTAAGTTTTTAGTCATGTCCTTCGGTCTAACCAATGCCCCAGCCGCCTTCATGGACCTCATGAATCGAGTGCTCAAGCAATATATTGATATGTTTGTCATTTTCTTCATAGATGACATCCTTGTATACTTCCGTAATGAGAATGACCATGAAAATCACCTTAGACTTGTCTTGCAAACTTTTAGAGATCATCAATTGTTCGCCAAATTCAGTAAGTATAAATTTTGGCTAAGGTATGTAGCCTTTCTGGGTCATATTGTTTCAGCCAAAGGTATTAGAGTTGACCCCCAAAAGACAGAAGCTGTAAGAAATTGACCTAAACCTATCTCTCCATCTGACATTAGATGTTTCTTGGGTCTAGCGGGCTACTACCGCCGTTTTGTTGAAGGTTTCTCTTCTATTGCATTTCCCATGACCCGGTTGATCCAAAATAAAGTTAATTCCAGTGGTCAGATTCCTGTGAGAAGAGTTTTCAAGAGTTGAAGACTCAACTTACTTCAGCCACTGTATTGACTTTGCCTGATGGTACAGATGGTTTTGTGGTGTATTGTGATGCCTCTAGAATTGGTTTGGGTTGTGTGTTGATACAAAGAGGTAAGGTTATATCCTATACCTCTAGACAGTTGAAGTCGTATGAGAAGAATTACCCAACCCATGATCTTGAGTTAGCTGTTGTGGTCTTCACTTGAAAAATCTGGAGACACTATCTTTATGGTATTCATGTTGATGTATTTACTGATCATAAGATCCTACAGTATGTTAGGAGGAGTTTAATCTCAGGCAGAGGAGGTGGTTGGAGTTGTTAAAAGACTATGATATGAGTATATTGTATCACCCGATCAAGGACAACGTAGTGGAGGATGCCCTTAGCAGATTGTCTATGGCTAGTATTGCTCATGTAGAGGAAAAAAAGAAAGAGCTAGCTCGCGATGTGCATTTTCTGGCTAGATTGGGTGTAAGGTTACTTGATTCAGCTGAGGGTACTACATTGGTGCAAAGTAGTTCTGAATCCTCTTTAGTTTCGAAAGTGAAGGAGAAGCAAGACAAAGATCCTAGTTTGGTCGGACTGAAGGAGTCAGTTCAGGTCCAAAAGGTAAAGGTTTTCTCCTAAGGGGGTGATGGAGTGTTGAGAGTTTAAGGTAGATTGTGTGTTCCATGTGTTGATGATCTGGGGTAGAGGATTATGGCTGAAACGCATGGCGCACAATATTTTATTCATCCCGGCACCGCCAAGATGTACCGCGACTTACGGGAAATCTATTTGTGGAATAGTATGAAGAAGGATATAGCCTTGTTTATAGCAAAGTGTGCAATGTGCCAACAGGTTAAGGTAGAGCATCAAAGACCTGGTGGTGTGATGCAAGAGTTTGGTATACCTACTTGGAAGTGGGAGGTGGTGAATATGGACTTCGTGACCAGGTTGCGTCTTTTGCGTCGTCATCATGATTCTATATGGGTTGTTGTGGATAGGCTGACTAAGTCCGTGCATTTCTTTCCCGTACTCACATCTTATACAGCTGAAGATTATGCTAGATTGTATATCCAGGAGATTGTCAGGCTGTATGGAGTTCCCTCATCCATAATTTCGGATAAGGGCACTCAATTTACTTCTCAGTTTTGGAGGGCATTTCAGCAGGGTCTTGGTACCCAAGTTCTTTTGAGTTCTTCTTTTCATCCATAGATAGATGGTCAGGCTGAGAGGAATATTTAAACCCTAGAAGATATGTTGAGGGCATGTGCTCTTGATTTCAAAGGTAGTTGGGATGAGTATTTTCCATTAATTGAGTTTGCCTATAACAATAGTTACCATGCTAGTATCAGGATGGCACCATTTGAGGCCTTGTATGGTAGGAGATGTAGGTCACCCATAGGGTGGTTTAAAGTGGGTGAAGCTGCCGCAATTGGGCCTGATATAGTGTTTGAAGCTATGGAGAAAGTTAAGTTGATTAGAGAGATGTTAAAGAAAGCTCAGAGTCATCAAAAGTCATATACCGATGTGAGGAGAAAAGATCTTGATTTTGAAATGGGTGATTTGGTATAATTGAAGATTTTACCCATGAAAAGGGTGAAGAGGTTTGTTAAAAAGGGAAAGCTTAGTCCCTATTATGTTGGCCCATATAGAGTCTTGAGTCGTGTTGGTAAGGTGGCCTATAAGGTTGAGTTGCCAGCAGAGTTGTCAGTTGTTCATCCTGTTTTTCATGTCTCCATGCTTAATAAGCATATTGATGATTCTGTTGTAGTAGATCCTTCAGAGAATGTCGATATTCAGAACAATCTTTCCTTCGATGAGATTCCTGTTGAGATCCTAGATATTCAGTATGTAAACTAAGGAACAAAAAAGTTTCCTTGGTCAAAGTTTTATGGCGGAACTAGTCTGTTGAGGGTGCTACTTGGGAGACAGAAGTAGACATGCGAGCCAAGTACCCGCACTTCTTTTCTGCGAGTTCAGATCAATCTGAAGGTATTATTCTTCCTTAATTCAGCCCTTTTAATCTAAAGTTCAGCTATGTATCTATTCTTGCATGAGTTCTTACAATTTCTGAGGTATTCAAGAGTTCAGAGAGATGTTGACCCGTTTAGCAAATTTTCTTCAGCTATGTGTACTCCATTTTTCCAGTGTTCCTAGTCCAACTAGCGACATTCGAGGATGAATGTTTCCAAGGGGGAGATATTGTAAGACCACACAAAGTTCCCTCATAGTCTGAGCCTTAGAGCCTGTCAAGTGAACTATAATTCCAGCCCTAAAAGATTGAGAAGTGACTTCCTAAGTGAGTATCGTGTTAAAAATATTTAATCTCCCCAATTTTGACTTTTTATCACCTAGGAAATTTGATAAGCTTTCCGTCGATATAAGATTCTCCCAAATCCGATACCCGGGTAAGAAGTTATGGCTAATTTAAGTCCTAGTTATAAAATAGCGTTATTTTGGTGTATGGTGCATCACGGAGAGGGTCTATTTGACAATTGTCAATTTCCAGTGGAACTCCACGATAGTGGCGCATTAGAAAGGTCAATTTCCCAATAGGCAATTCCTAGTGGCCTGGCGCGATTGTGACGCGTCCCGCTGAAGTTCTAGATCCCAACTAGTGTGACAACGTGATAGCTCCACGTCGCGGTGTCTCCCAGATTCCAATTTGTCAATTTTCAGTGAGCCACCGCGATAGTGGCGCGTCGCGGTGACCCATGAAATTGGGTTCCCAGTTCAATTTTTCCATCTTCGTACAGAAGTTAAAAATGGCATTTTGGAGTTTTTCCAAGCCTCTTAAACCGCAAACACCAAATTAAGGTCATTTACAAGCATTCTATGGAGACTCTCTCAAGTTTTCTCTCAACAAAAACCCTAATCATCCATAACCCCTTCCAAGAATCTCAAAAATCCACCATAGACTTTCTTAATTGAGTCAAGATTCAAGGTTCCCAAGTCAAGGGCTTCAAGAACCCTCATTCAAGAGTACGAATAGTATCCAAAAAGCAAAAGTTCATCCAAAGATTCTAATTCAAGGTATGTGGGGTTTTGAACAAGGGTAATCCTTCCACCCTTGTGCCAAAAGACTTATTTAAACTACAATTCTCTGCAATTTATGAGATTTTACATGAAATTAAATTGGGATTTTTCACTCATTGTTATTAGTTGCAAGCTTTTGATGTTTCCTTTGAATTGAGAGTCTAATGGCATGATTTTTACATGATTTCTTGAGAAATTGCAGGTGGGTCTATACCCCATGATTTTAAGCCTTGACAAGTTAATAGTTGAAATGTTTGAAACATTGAAGTATTTGAGTATGTTGAGATTTTGAGATAAATTGCTGAAACTTCCAGATTTCTACATGATTTATGAATCTATATGCCGTCTATTATGCTTTTGATGAGTTTTAACTTCATATTGAACTATGGTTTACTAAGCCCTACTTGACACTTGAGATTCTATGAACTCTTGTGCTATAAGCACCCATGATTTGAGTATTTTGAGATTGTTGAGGAATGTTTTGACCTAATGGTCATTGAGCTTTGAAATCCACTTTCCTACATGAGAGTACAAATTTGATTATTGGGTTTGTGGTGAACCATGATATTATTTCTAAAAGTGGATTTTTATGAGATGAGTGCAGATAATCTAAAGGGAGTAGTATTTAGCACCGAGGGGATAAGTTACTACAGTTTCTTACCCCAAAACTATGTGCCACCGTAGGTTGGGCTTGAGGCCGAGTTTATGATTATTATTACGCCTAAGGCCGAGTTGATATTGTTCCCGAGGCCAAGTTTGTTTAGTGATCACTAGACCTAGGTTATACTCCCTGGCAAAGAGTAGGACGCTCCTCCCCAACGTGGGGTCTCTTTCTTAGGAGGACAGAACGTTGGACTCCATGTAGCTCACATGGTTTATGTCTCTTAAGAGAACCTCCCTTACATTTAAACTTCGAGATCAGTTACCTCCTTAAACTAAAGTATTTTTCCACTGAGATAAGATATTTTCCTTTAAAACTAAAATACTTTTCCTTGATATAAGTATTTTCCCTAAAGCTTGAAATGAGATATTTTCCTAACGTAAATAAAATGCCCTCAAGTATGTTCCAAAGTTATATGATTTCGAATTCCAAGTATTTGAGTTCAAAAGAGGTATGAGTCCTTGAGCATTAAAGATGTTTTACCCTCTATGAGACATATGAGTGAGTTGAAAGTATTGTTTAAAGTTTTCTTTAGCCTATAGGTAATGAGAATGAGAGAAGATTACCGATTTCAAAGTTAAACTATGATGACTCATGAGATTTGTTTTACATGCTCCATTCTACATGATTCATGAGGTTTACATTTTATACTTATTCAAGCCATTTGAGTCATTACTTATTGAATGCATAATTTGATTAAAGAGTATTGATGTTGTTTTATATAAATGCATGCACCCCCATATACTCAGTACATTCCCAAGTGCTGATCCACATATATGTCTATGTGCTACATTGTCTTATAATGTAGGTTCAGGTGCTCAGTCCCAACCTCATTAGTGACTTTCGAGTACCTCTGTCTATATTCCTACAGTGGTGAGTCCTCATGGTTCGAGGACCTATCTTCAGACATTTCTGCATTTGAGAGACTATATTTGTTTTACTTTAAGTTCATTTTGAGTCAGTTGGGGACCTTTCCCAATGGCTCTCTAGTTCATGGATTAGTAGAGGCTTGGTTAGACTAGTTATCAAATTGTGGTTGTGTTGAGGTTTTCAGTATTGTTGCTCGTTTGGACCGAGCATTTTCTCCGTATTTCCTGATATGACTATGCTAGTGTTTATATTATTTTATCTTGAAATGACTGTTATTAGTAGAAACAAGCTCAAAGGGTTGGCTTGGGGCTACTTATAGCCTCAATCACCGTGTGATGTCCCGGGAGGCAATTTCGGGTCGTTACACTACACTATCTTGGGTCCATTTCTTAACCTCTTTCATTTTCCATTCTGTTGATCTGTTTTGTTTTTTTCTTAGATTTTGAATGCAACTTTTTTTATGACTCTATTCTTTTATTGTCATATATTCACGAACTATTATTTTATCTTTTTTCCTCTTTTCTTTTAATTACCATATTCAAAACTTTTTTCTTATCTTTTAATATCTCAAATCTTCATACCCATTTACTGCTTCACACCCCTATGATAGACAACCTCAACTTTGGGGATTTTCTTAAGTTGAGGTATATTGAGTCTAAGGAGGGACCAAGACCAAAACAAGTTCATTGTAACTGAAATGGGTAGGCGAACCGATATATGGGTTAATATATGCACAAACATAGGATCAAAGGATATACATTCCGTTTGATTAGGAATTTAGGATATAAGTGGGCTAATTCAATGATGAACTATGATCCTCCCCTAATCAACTATTCTACCAGATGTGCAAGACTAACCAGGTAAGTTATTGATCACAAACACAAAGCGACCTAACTAAGCATCTCATACACTCTAGGAAAAATGTTACAAAGTTACTTACTACTTAATCAATTCATGTGATGCAAAGCAAAAATCATTAAGCCTATAATACTAATTCCATAAAGAGATCGACAGTGGACATACTATAAATAAAACACATAATCCAAATAAATTTTTTGGAGGGGTATCATTAAAATAGTTTCAAAATCGCTGAGGTTACTCAGACTTCACCCCTAAATATAAAACAAAAACATCAATAATTGACTACATTAAGGTTCCCCTACTTTTATCCTAATTAAACAACCACACAGAAAAATAATATAAACACCCTAAACATCATGTTCTAGTATGATAGCATATCAAGGGAAAATTAAATATGGCAACAAAAATTCTCAAGTGGTGGTACACCCCAACCCCCGACTTTGAGAATATGTAGTGTCCTCACCACATGCATATTTGAAAGATTAAAAACATAGAGAGAGGACATACATGTAGTGCTTTAGGCTCCGAATATGGATGCATTCTCTACTAAGGTGTCAAAAGTAACTCTATTCTTAAAAATAGTAGCTTGCCATGGCACTCAAATCAATGTTGGCATCGCTTCTTTCCGGTGTACTCAATAATGTCAAACTTGTAGGGGAAACTATTGTACTCAAATTTTTCTAAGCAGTAACAACCTTATCAGTCAAGGCTTCAACAAATTAAGAACTCCTGAATGCACTGTCACAACCCGATTAATGATTCATGATGGCACCTACTTTACTCTGCTAGTAGGTAATCCAAAACTTATCCCAGAGTTATAAGTAATAGGCTAACTTGGTGGAAAATGGCCTAAAAGGCAAAAATCAACAATACTTGAGACTTAAATAGCAAAAAACAATCATAATAGTCTAATAGATAGATAAAAGATCAACATCCATCCCAAGACTCTGTAATTTTGGTACAAGAGATATTATAAATAAACCACAACTACAGAATGGTAAAATACAATCTATCTCAAAAATTAAAGAAAGAGATATATATATATAAAAAGAAAAAGGGTAACTGTCATGACCCAAACCGAGGCCTTGGCCGCAACGAGCATCTCGAGCTATGAAAGACCGAGAGCAACTAAAAATCATTCACATAATTCATATATTATCAAAATGCAGAAAAATAATTTGTAAACATGGTCATCTCATTATTTCATTTAAACAATACGGACATGAATTCATAAAGACCCAAAACCATCTAACACAAGTCTGCGAAGTCTCTACCAAACTGAAAAATAACATTTGTTCTAAAACTTGGACAAAGCCCCCCATCGAACCATGAACTAAAACAAATAAAACATCTCACAAACATGGCCTTCCAAAATAAGGGAGGCTCACCAACATTAAACTTCTAACAATGATCTACTGCTTAGCGGGACCCCAGGACTAAGCCTTAGATCCTGAAATATAGGAGTCAATACAAAATGTACTGGTATGCAATACAATTGAAAAAAAATATACGTTTTATACAACATAGGTGAGAGTATTTCATAAAACATGTCGGCATAAAAAAATTGAAAACACATTGGCATAACTTGATGATCTTATAAACATTTCTTTCAATTATGGTACAATTCATTTCTGCATTACCGAGATAGATAGTACACCCTACAAGTTCATACGTCCATGGGCTATAAGGAATCTTCTCTTGACTTGGCGGCCAAGCCCCCAATCCAAGTTTGCCGTCAGGATTGGAGTGTCAGTAAGGGGGACATACAAGATCACAAAGCAAGGTGTAAAAATCCCCAATCAAAACAACATGTCTTGGTAGGGCACAAGATTACGGAGTCGGGCTCCTAACCATAGTCCCAATTTGGGAGGACATGAAACAAGGTACACAAGATCACAAAGCATGGTACCATAACCCTGTGTCGGTAAATCATGATTTTATCATAGAGTCTTTCAACTCGTGCTTTCTTTTGGTAATCATCTAACCCTCTTTAAGCCTAGTTTTATCATCTTATAAGAAAATGTGCATTATGCTTACAAACTATTCTTTTGTTATTCTATTAAGGTCAATTCAAAATGGGGTATTGTCATACCCCGACTTACAAGTCATTCGTATTGTACCTTTCCAGAACACTTCTCATTCAAATCATTTATTTGACCATCAATAGAATTCCATTAATTCAACACATATATAATGGTTATAAAAAACTTTAATACTTGATAAAGTGTCATCATTTATAAACTAGCCCCAACATTGGTTTAAGACGATTCTTATTGATAAAAAAGTAGGCTCTTAAATCATGCTCTTAATAATTTACAATTCATGCCATACGGAGTTCATATATATCATTATGGGATAAAAATAGGTTCATAATTCACATTTGAAATCATCTTTTGAGTTCAAATATAACACCTTGAGTTTGCACCTAGGATGCTACATTGTGCATACGACATCGAAGGACCATAAGCTAACCCATGAATGATATCTGCTATGAGCACTGAATAATCACACAGTAATAATAATAATAATACTAAGATAGATGTGGAAATTAAGCTGAAGTCAAAATAAGGTTCATAACTGTAAACAAAATACTGAATATTGATAAATGAATACTGATAATAGAATATCTGTCTGAAATAATCTAGTCTGAAAAGCCTCTAACTGAACTGTCTGAATGTGGAGTTGATAGGACAAGCCCCTAAATAAATCCAACTACTGAACTATTGATAAACTGATAATTGAAATAAAAGAAAGCCATCTATAGATGAGGACTCACTACTTAATCTGCTGCTGATAATTCGGGATGCTAAGAGTGGTAAGCATCCCGTACATCTAAACCTATGATATAGGATATCATAGTGAAAAAGAAAGGTATGCAAAATTACTTTTAATGTACTAGTATGCTATGTGAGGTAAGTCTGAATGCATGGGTTCATATCCATGAATAATAACTGGTTGAGTAACATGAATATAACTGAATGAGAGTACATGTATGACTAAAACTGATGAAATACTGATTATGTAATACTATGAACATATCAACATATACTGTGTCTTAGATAATAGTCACACTGGATACTGAGTTTTGATAACTGAATAACTGATATCTGAGTTTACTGATAACTGTATTACTGATAGCTGGGTGACTATTTCTGAGATCCTTGATTCGATAGAATTGAACTTAGTTATATACTAAGCTCGATGACTGTGTCTGACAGTCCTAATTCTATAGAACTGAACTGAGTTCTATACTGAGACTGAAACTGAAACTGTGGGAGATAATCATCTGAACAACATGCTCGTCTTGAACTTATTGTGGTCAAACCTATAACCCTAGGTGAAAGGGTGTCAGTACCGTGCCAAGGGTAAAGATAAGCTGAAGAGTCCCTCTCATCTGACAGGTGCTCTATACAAGAATGGTGGTATCCTCAAATAGAAGGTAGAACACCTCATCAACCCTCAACTGGCAGGTTAATGTCTCAACCTCTATTGGCTACGTAGTTCGGGAATTCAAGGTCTGCTTCTAAGGATCACACCCTTTAATGGCAGGTGAGTCCCCATTCTTGGCTTCACTTGATGATGCATCCTACTCTCATCTAAATAGACACTGAACTGATTTATTAACTGTACTAGGATGGACTAAATAGTTACTGGTCGTGTTAAGTGGCTAAACTAGACTGAGTTTACTGAGTTCTATTGTCTAACTAGTATACTGAGTTTTGTACTGACTAAATACTACTGTTCATGACACTATTGAGACTGTTCTAGAACTACTGTAACTCTAGGTAAGAATGTAGATTTTTGGGTGTTGATTACCCCAGGACTCGATGGCATGAAAAGTAAAGCATAACATAAACTTGAAAAGCAAAACAATGTTCACTTTCTCACAACTCGTTCATAGAGGCATTCTATCAAACACTTGTAAGATATAAGCTTGCACATATGCTAGTATCTCATGATTTTCACATTTAATTCACATGAGCAATTTATCAAGCACTTAGGAAATATAATCTTTGCACATGATACTAAACAACATGCAGGCATCATAATTTTAAATCCCAATTTCAAAATCAAGGGTTTTTAGCATGAATTCACATGATAGTACTACACACATGATAAATAATTTCACATGAAACTTGGAATAAACCATGGATTAGAAAACAATTAACATTATAATCATGAATACACTCAAATCCCACATGGAATTCATGAAATCAAGTAACTTGAATTTTAAAAGAGTTTCTTGAACTCCAAGGGTGGAAAAAAAACATTGGATGAACACTTCAGATACATGGATGCTTGAATTCGTAAAGACTGATTGGGTTGTTCTTGAAGATTTGCTCTGGAACTTAAAAGCCCTAGGGTTTGTTATTGAGTAGCTTTGATAGAATTTGGAAGAAAGTGAGCAATTTAGCCTCTAGGGTCATTTCATTTTATGTTTTGGGGCTGAAAATAAGTGACTAAAAAAGTGTCCAGTGATGCGAAACCAATGCATCGCGTTAATTGTATCAATGCGATGACCAATGCACCGCGTCGAGTTTGCATCAGTTCACTGGAATGTCACTGAAGGCTGGGAGAAAAATTAACTGTCGACGCGATGGGCGACGTGGTGCATCGAGTTCATGTCGACTCACTAGAATTTGACACTGGGAGCTGAGGAAAATATTTATCGATGCGATAGGTGACGTGTCGTGTCTCATCAAGATCACGTCGATCCACTATTTTGGATTTCCAAACGTTCATCAAACGATGTTTGAAAAATCCAAAACTCACCCGAATTGACCTGCTAACTTTCTTGATCATGAATAAACCTAAAATTTGATACTTTAAGGTCATAAGGGTCGTGAAATAGGATTGCCAACTTACGAAGGCTAAAAACTCCTAAGTATAAACACTTAGCTAAAAATTTTCTAAGCCTGGGACCTCTTTCCATGTTTTAACAGACTGAGTTAAGCTTAGAATTTTGTGGGGTATTATAATATCTCTCCCTTGGGAACATTCATCCTCGAATGAGACTGAATAAGCTGAGAATAAAGATAGATTGAATTTATATATACTGAACACGTACAACTGAAGCATAATTAAATGATTAAAAGTACTGATATACTAATTTATCATACTGACATTCATAACTGAAGCATTATTGAGTTCTGAAAATATGACACATGATTGAGCTATTTCATGAAGGTATGCATGATATGAGAATGCTATGCAACTGAACCGATAAAGAGTTGTAAAGGTAATTTTTGCATAGAACTGAGTAAATTCAAGGAAAACTGGTACTTTGAGCTGAGTCTAAGTTTGCAGAGAAGAGGTGAGGGTACTTGGTCTACTTATCTGCTTCAGCTTCCCAAGGTTCACCCTCAACGGACTGATTTTGCCAAAAAACTTTGACTAGTGGAACTTCTTTGTTCCTCAGTCTGCAAATCTGATAATCAAGGATTTCAACTGGAACGTCATCGTAAGAGAGACTATTCTGAAAATCTACACCCTCTATAGGGACTACAACTTCTGTGTCACCTATATATTGTTTAGCAAGGTGACATGAAACACTGGATGGACTAAGGCTAAATATGAATGTAACTCGATCTTGTAAGGTACCTTTCTAAAATGGATAAGAATTCAGTAAGGATCGATGTACCAGTGACTGAGCTTCCACTTCTTGACAAACCTCTGTACTCCCTTCATAGGAGAGATTGTCAAATACATATAGTCGCCAATCTCAAACTCGAGATTCTTTCTTCACACATCTGCATACTATTTTTGTCGGCTCTGAGCTTTCTTAAGCCTTTCCCTGATCAACTTAACATTTTCTAAGGTATCAAATACCATGTTAGACCCTACCACTGTGGCCTCACCCACTTCAAACCAACCAATAGGAGTTCTATATCTCCTTCCATAGAGCACCTCAAACAGAGCCATTTGAATGCTGGAGTGGTAACTATTGTTATACGCGAACTTAATCAAGGGAAAGTGGTCATCCCAAATATCCTTAAAGTCAATGGAACACTTCCTTAATATATATTCCAAAGTCTAAATGGCCCTCTCTGCTTGACCATCTTTCTGAGGGTGAAAGGGTGAACCTAGGTACCTAGACACTTTTAGAAGGATTTCCCAAAATGAGAGGTGAACTATGTAGCTCTATTTGAGATGATGGACAATGAAACTCCAAAAAATCGGATAAACTCTCTAACATAGATCTTGGCATAATCGTCAGATGAATAAGAGGTATGAACTGGTAGGAAATGAGCTGATTTGGTCATCCTATCTAGAATGACCCAAATTGAATCATGCTAATGACGAGTATGGGGAAAACCCATCACAAAGTCCATGACCACTTCCACCCTCTTCTACGCAGGAATACTAAATTCTTGCATGGAACCACGAGGTTTTTGGTGCTCAATCTTAACCTGCTGACATGTTGAGCACTTAGATACAAACTCTGCAATGTCTCTCTTCATCCCACTCCACCAATAGATATCCTACAAGTCGCGGTACATCTTATTGGCCCCTGGATTAATAGATTAACGAGCACCATGCACTTTTGCAAGAATTTGTTACCTCAAGCCATCTATACCTTGCACGCATAACAGACCTTGGCAATGCAACACACTATATCCCCCTTAGAAGAAAACCTCTACTTTCTGTTCTCTGACTAACTCTTTAAACATGAATAAACTAAGATCTCTTTCCTACTTTTCCTTCACTTCAGAAACCAGAGAACATTCTGAACTGTTCTGCACCCATACATTTCCCTCTGCTGAATCAACTAAACGGATACCTACTCGGGAAAGCTGATGAACTTTATGAACTAATTTCTTCTTATTATCCTCCATGTGAGCAACACTACCAATAGACATTCTGTTAAGAGCATCAATCACTACATTGGCCTTGCCTGGATGGTACAGGACACTCATGTCATAGTCTTTCAATAACTTCAACTACCTTCTCTGACGTAGGTTCAGATCTTTCTAAGAAAACACATACTGCAGGCTCTTGTGGTCTGTGAACACATCCACATATACCCCATACTAATAATGCCTTAAAATATTTAAGGCAAACACCACAGCTGCTAACTCAAGATCATGAGTGGGGTAATTATTTTCATGGCACTTAAGTTGTCTATTGGCATAGGCTACCTTACCTCTCTGCATCAAAATACACCCTAATACAACTCTGGGAGCATAACAATATACCACAAACCCGTCTGAACCATCTGGTAGAGTTAAAACTAAGGCTATAGTGAGTCGAGTCTTTAACTCCTGAAAACTCTTCTCACAAGAATTTGAACACTGGAATTTGACTTTTTTCTAAGTCAATTAGGACATGGGATATGCAATAGATGAGAACCCCTTGACAAACCATCGGTTATAGTAGCCAAACCAAAGAAACTTCTGATATCTGATGGAGAGATAAGACTGGGACAGTTTCTCAGTGCTTTGGTCTTTTAAGGATATACTCTAATACCATCACTAGAAACTATATGTCCAAGAAAAGGTACTGACCTTAGCCAAAATTCGCATTTACTGAATGTCATCATGATCATGTTCTCTGAGATGGTCTTCATGATCATGTTCTCTGCGGGAGTAGACAAGAATGTCATCAATGAAGACTATGACGAACATGTCCAAGTACTATTTGAACATACAGTTCATCAAGTCCATGAAGGCTGCTGGGGAATTGGTAAGACCAAATGACATGACTAGTAATTTAAAGTGGCCATACTAAGTTCTGAAAGCTGTCTTTAGAATGTCATATTCTTTGACTTTGAGCCGATGATAGTCTGATCTGCGGTCTATCATAGAGAAGTAACTGGCACCCTAAAGTTTGTCAAACAAGTCATCGATTCGGGGAAATGGATACTTATTCTTTCCTATTACTTTATTTAGTTGACGATAGTCTATACACATCGTAAGAGAACCGTCTTTCTTATGCACAAATAGATCTGGTGTTCCCCACAGGAAAATACTGGGTCTGATGAATCCCCTATATAGGAGATCCTCTAACTCTTTGAGTTCTGCTGGAGCCTTTCTGTATGGTGCAATAGAGATAGGATTAGTATCTTGAAGAAGGTCTATTCCGAAGTCAATTTCCTTCTCGAGAGGGACTCTAGGAAGATCTTCGGGAAACACATCTGGGAATTTACATACTACTGATACTGACTCAAGATTAAGGGTCTCTGAGAGTCTTGAACTCAAACAAGATAATAGACACATCCCTTAGATATCATTTTTCTCGCCCTAAGGTAAGAAAAAAGCTATCCCCTAAGTGCTGAAGTACAACCCTTCAACTCAAGGACAGGTTCATTCAGAAACTGAAAGTGGACAATTCTGTTTCTGCAGTCAACTGAAGCATAGCATGAATAAAACCAATCCATGTCGAGAATGACATCAAAATCTGTCATTTCTAATTCTACTAAGTCTGCTGAAGTGACTTTCTGAGATACCATAACTGGATAATTCCTGTTTACCTATCGGGCTATGATAGATTTACCCACTTGGGTAGAGACTAAGAAAGGCTTTTCTAGGATTTTAGGACTGACTTTGAAGTTAATATCTATATAAGGAGTTACGAAGGATAAGGAAGCTCTTGGATCTAACAAAGCATAAATATGTAGATGATAAACTTGTAACGTACCAGTGACCATATCAGGAGAACTTTCCTAATCCTGTCAGGACTGAAGAGAATTGATTCTATTTGGGCGCTGCCCACCAGTGCCACCCTACTGATTCGGGAAACAGGACTGAGTTGAAGGACAATTATACTGACCCTGAGAACCTGACTGAGGAAAATCTCTGACTCTGTGGCCTGGCTTTCAACATTCGAAACATACATCATTTCCAGCCCTACAGAAACCTTGGTTGTTTCTGCCACATTTCTGGCAAAAAGGGTTTGTTCGGGAACTACTAACACTACCCTGAGGTTTAGGGCCTGGTGCCCTATCTTTATTGTCATCTCTAAATTTTTGCATTGGAGCACTAGCTAAAGATGGAGTTGGAACTAAGGATTTTGGGAGAAATTGAGGACAATTTCCACCTTCTAACTTAGGTTGAGCAAAGTTGAAGCAACCTGTTTTAGCTCTCTTATTCTCCCTCTCCTTCTCCCTATTCTTAGCCTCCTCTATCTGTTAAGCATGGACCATGAGCCTGGATATGCCCATCTTCTTAATCAGTATTGTGTTCCTACACTCTTTTACCACACTATTAGACACGCCAGACATAAACTTACTCATCTTAGATCTGCTATCTGCTACCACATGGGGAGCGCATCTGGCTAGCTGAGTAAACTTGAGAGAACACTCTTTCACTATAATGTTGCCCTTCTTCATATTAATAAACTCCAACACCTTCACTCCCTTCAAATCAAGTGGGAAGAACCTATTAAATAAAGCAGTGGTAAACTCCTCTCATTCTACGGGCCCTACATCATCGACCCTCTCTGCCTTCCACTGCTTGAAAAATGATTGAGCCACATCCTACAACTAGTATGCGGCCAACTCAACACTCTTAATAGCTGTCACCCCCATATTATCTGAGACTTTTTTCACCCGATCAAGAAATTCTTGTAGGTCCTCCTCTGACTTAAACCCTATAAAAGCTAGAGGGTTTATTCGAGTGAAGTCCTAAATTCTGGCTGCATCAGTATTGGCCCTTTGGTTGGCCGGAACCGCAACTGGGTGTTCATTTTGGGCTGCCACTAAATTAGCTAGGGAAGTAAATGCAACCCTAAATTCCAAATAGGAGACATACTCGTCCAGATGATCTGCCTGAACAGGTTGAGGGGCTGGCTGATTTCCTGTTCTCCTTCCATTGTTATTTTGGAGGCATGTTTTGTAAACGGAAGTAATAAAAAGATTATAATGAGACTATAACTTTAGCTAAGGCTCACTCGCATGATATGAATACTGAAAGAAGGAAAATTTTTCTTAAAAGTGCCTTATAGCCTCTTGTCCATAAGTGTGGCGCACTACACACTGATGTACAAGACTCTATTAGACGCGGATTTCATACTTCCTAGGATACGGTTGAACCTTAGGCTCTGATACCAAGTTTGTAACATCTCAAGTTTGCACCTCGGACGCTACACGGTGCTTACGACGCCGAAGGACCACAAGCTAACCCATGATTGATATCTGCTATGAGCATTGAATAATTAGAAAGTAATAATAATAATAATAATACTGAGATAAATGCAGAAATTAAGATAAAGTCACCATAAGGTTCATAACTGAAAACAAAATACTAAATACTAATAAATTAATACTGATAACTGAATATCTGTCTAAAATACTCTAGTTTGAAAAGCCTCTAACTGAACTATCTGAATATGGAATTGATGGGACAAGCCCCAAACTAACTCCAACTATTGAACTACTGATAAACTGATAACTGAAATAAAAGTATGCCCTCGATAGATGAGGTTTCACTACTAAATCTGTTGCTGATAATCTGGGCTGCTAAGAGTGGTCAGGAGCCCGTTCATCTAAACCTATGATATAAGATATCATAGCATAAAAAAAGGTATGCGTCAGTACATTGAATGTACTAGTATGCTAAGTGAGGTAAGGCCGAATGCATGGGTTCATAGACATGAATAATAACTGTCTGAGTAACACAAATATAACTGAATGAGAGTACATGTATAACATAAACTAATGACACACTAATTATGCAATACTGTACATATATCTACATATATTATGTCTGAGATCATAGTCACACTGGATACTGAGTTCTGATAACTAAATAACTGATATTTGAGTTTACTGATAACTCTATTTCTGATAGCTGGGTGACTGTTTCTGACAGTCCTAATTTTGTATAACTGAACTGAGTTCCATACAGATCTCAGTGACTGTGTCTGACAGTCTTGATTCTGTAGAACTAAACTGAGTTCTATATTAAGACTGAAACTGAAACTGCGGGAGATAATCATCTATCCGACATACCCCTCTCTGAACTGATTGAGGTCCAACCTAAAACTCTAGCTGGAAGGGTGTCAGTACCGTGCCAAGGGTAAAGAAAAGTTGAACAGTCACCCTTATCTGGTAGGTGCTCTGTATAAGAATTGTGGTACCCCCAACTAGCAGGTAGAACACCTCATCAACCCTTAACTGGTAGGTTAATGTCTCAACCTACACTGGCTACGTTGTTCAGGAATGCAAGGACTGCTTCTAAGGATCACACCCTCTACTAGCAGGTGAGTCCCCATCCTTGGGTTTACTCGATGTTGAATACTGCTCCTAACTGAATAGACACTGATCTGATTTCCAAACTATACTAGGCTAGACTGAACTATTTTTTATCGTGTTAACTGGCTGAACTAGATTGAGTTTACTAAGTTCTATTGTCTGACTGAATATACTGAGTTTTGTACTAACTGAATACTACTGATTGTGACACTACTGAGACTGTTGTGGAACTACTATAACTCTAGGTAAGTAGCTAGATTTTTGGGAATTGAATAACCCTAGGACTCAATAGCATGAAAAGTAAAGCATAGCATAAACTTGAAAAGCATAACAATATTCATTTTCTCACAACTCGTTCATAGAGGAATTCAATTAACACTTGTAAGATATAAGCTTGCATATGTGCTAGTAAGTCATGATTTTCACATTTAATTCACATGTGAAATTTATCAAACACTTGAGAAATATAATCTATGCACATGATACTAAACAACATGTAGGTATAATAATTTCAAATCCCAATTCTAAAATCAAAGGCTTTTAACATAAATTCACGTGATACTACACACATGATACATAAATTTCACATGAAACTTTGAATAAACCATGGATTAGACCATAAATTAACATCATAAATATTAATACACTTAAATCCCACATGAAATTCATGAAATCAATAAACTTATAGTTTAAAAGAGTTTCTTGAACTCCAAGGGTGGAAGGAAACTCTTGGATGAACACTTCACATACCTGGATGCTTGAATTAGTAAAGATTGATGGGTTGTTCTTGAAGATTTGATCTTAAAATTAAAAGCTCTAGGGTTTGTTCTTGAGTACCTTTGAGAGAATTTGGAAAAAAGTGAGCAATATAGCCTCTAGGGTCATTTGATTTTAAGTTTTGGGGATGAAAACGGGTGGGATAATAACCCAAATACCCCTCTGGATGCGGATTTTTAATGACTAAAAACTTTTCCAGTGATGCGTAAACCAACGCGTCACGTCGATTGCATCAACGCGATGACCAACATGCCGCATCGAGTTTGCATTGGTTTACTGGAATTGCACTGAAAGCTAGAGAAAAAAATAATTGTCGACGGGATGGGTGACACAATGCATCGAGTTCATATCGACTCACTGGAATTTGGCACTAGGAGTTGCGGAAAATATTTATCGATGTGATAGGCGATGCGGCACATCAATATCACATCAATCCACTATTTTTGTATTTCCAAACGTGCCTCAAACGATGTTCAAAAAATCTGAAACTCACCCAAAGTGACCTACTGACATTCTTGACCATTAATAAACCTAAAAATCAATAGTTTAAGGTCATAAGGATTGTGAAATAGGATCGCCAACTTATGAAGGCTAAAATACTCCTAAGGGTAAACACTTAGCTAAAGTTTTTCAAAGTCTGGGACCTTTTTTCAAGATTTAACAGACTGAGTTTAGCTTAGTATTTTGCGGGGTCTTACATAAAATCACATATACACCAAATTATAAACCAAGGTTATGAAAAAAAAACCTATGATCACCAAATTCTTTCATCAGATTATTTTTCTCCATGCATGCTTTTAAAATGAATTGTTCAAAATTCATACCATATGTGTGTGTATATATATACATTTAAGACTTTTAGAAATTATAGAACCCATGCCCATGATGTTTAGGATAGCCCCACGTACCCTTTTGATGAAAAAGAATTTGAATTAGCTTGAAATCTAGCCTTGAAAGTATGAGCCTTGAAATCCTTGGAAGAAACGCTAATTTTTTCTTTGTTCATAGGTGTGGAGAGTGTTATGAGATATTTAAAATTGATTAGGGAGGAATAATAACGCTTATGGTATAGTTATATTTGTGGGGGTAGGGTTTTGGGGTAAGGAAAAGACAAAAATGCCCATCCAGAGTTGAATAATTTATTTTGAAATTTCCCTCAGTTGATGACTTGGCTGAATGCTTATAAACTTTGTTGATATCCTATCAGCCTAGTTGTCAACTCTCTTTAATGTTCTGCTTAAGGTTGATGAATTGGATGTTGGGTAATCAACTTGTTGAAAACCTATCATCCTAGTCATCACCTCCTTCAGTGTTTCTGCCTAAGATTGATGACTTGGCTTATGGGTCATCAACTTGTTAATAACCTATCAGCCTAGTCGTTACCTTGATGACCAAAGAATATGCTGAGGTAAAATGGGCATAACTTCCCTCTCCGATATCGTATTAAGGTGAAACTAGATGCATTGGAAAATGACTATAATATCTTTATTTTGGTATATAGTAGGCCACATAACTAATTATATACAAGGAGTAATGGTCGTTGAAAGTTGATCCAATCTGAAACGTTCACTAGAACTTAATCGATTGAAACATTTTCAACTTGTCTTTGAGTGAGGAAATATTTGTGACCTCAATTCATATTTAAAGATATTCTCAAAATATAGAATTGATCATCACGCATATATTAACAAGGAATTATTGTGTTTGGGTTTATACGCGAAGGAATGACTATTTGAATTCTTGCCCAATAAATGTGGGGTGTTACATCATATCCCCCTTGGAATCATTCATCCTCGAATGATGGGTAAGATTTTGTTGAAGTTATAGAAGTATGGCATAAAAAACGTAACCACTCATTAGGAATTCTATTTTCCACAAAAAAACATACAAAGGCATTCAAGAAGAGATTCATGGCATCACCGGGTAAATCTTGTAAGCGCAAATCATGAGATAACGAGACTTGACATAGATATGATCTTCACATGTGTTCTATGGCACATGATTATAGCATTGTAAGGCATGAATTTTTCTATGAATCCTTTTCTTGTTTAAGATTGGTACAAGACATGAGATGAGGTTCCCGCAGGACATAAGAATAGATTAGAAATATTTTTTACCTTAAATGACACGTCTAATAGCCTTTAATTTTTTATGTGATGCTTCTCCACTATGGTTTCAAATATGAATAACACATTTCAATATCTCAATCTTATAATTTCCCCTCTAAATACGTAACTAAAAGAGCTTGAGTCTAACTATATTGTACTTCCATGTTGAATCCTAACCCCGAGTAAAGAAATGCTAGCTTGAGTTATGGGACCCTATATTCTACATCCTTTAAGATTACTTCTCCATCTAATCACTATAATCGAACAACGTAATGACATAAATCGAGGAGTACTAACCACATAGTCATTGGTTTTCATTTTCATCAATTACAAAATCCAAGCCTATGATTACTCCACCCACTTCATGGATCTCTCCACTAAGACAAGGCAATTCAATCACTCTCATAAAGATTTTTGCCATATATTTCCTTTTTAACTATTTCACGTAACAAAAGTTCATCTACTTCCTCCCCCTTCTACTATAACCTTAGCTCAAGAAAACACATCAAAATATTCACCTTCAAGAACATCTACTACGTTACCTAAAACATTACTACGCTTCCACAACCACCATTATACTTACATATGGAGGGTCACTAAGGGACCCGAGAATAATCATCATCAATGGGAGTAACACTACTCAATTATAACCTATATTTATTGATCAACTCAAGGTGGGACATGTGGTGAATATACGATACAATAGATAAGAAGACTTCATACATCAAATGTCTAGATCATAATTAGAGAGTCGTTCAGGCATAAACACAGCACCACATGAGTTCTTAGGATAGACCACAGTGGGAAACATGAGTGCATATATCTTGAGTTGTATAACATGAAGGTGGAATTTGTGAAGTTAACGATTGAGACAGGGATTGCTACTTGGAGTTATTGCTTCTCATTTTAAGAGATAAGATAATCATGAGCTTGCATACACCTTATCACTTGGGCTAGACCCAACATAAAATGGATCGATCACATATATGAAGCATAGTTTCTTAAAACCAAGCATTATCTGAGACACGGATTTTATGGATCATGAGCAACATAATATAGAGCTCAGATACTTGGAATATTGGATCACTAAGGGACATTATTTCTTCTATTTTGGAGGTCAAAACATGACATGAGTCACATAGAGAACTCAAACCTTAGACATAGGCAGGACTTGAATACATAAGACATTGGTAGAATGACTTCTTAAATTAAAGCAGGAGAAATATGCTTGAGTAGGAATAGGTTTATCATGACTCCTCCCCACAACCTACCACACTGTAGAAAAATTTGGGAACTACCTTAATTCACTATCTCCCTCTTATATCAAAGTCACAATCCTAGGCTTGAGGACATAACCTCTCGTTAAATCTACAAGCACAACACTCAGCACAATGGGGTATCACCATACACATAAAAGGTAAACTTCCCTTGATAATACTTTGAAGGCATTGCTTTTTGGGAATGCTACTCTAAACATTCGCTAGCCTCTGTAGCAATTACCCTACATGTCACACTCTCATGTGCATACACATCCACACTCTTTATCACACAATGATCAATTCTCCACTACAAAACACACTAACCTTAGATCTCTAATCAAATAACTTACAACTTAACACAATTTGTAAAACTATACCAAAGGCGATTATTGCCTACCTATATTCTCTCAATTCAACACTAACGAACACCGTAGAACAACTGTCCATACTAATCCATACTATAAATTTCAAAAACACAATCTAGGTTTGCAAAACACTTATACACATAAAACTTTATCTAAGAACATGTTACTTGAGGGTTCAACTTTTTCTTATATACCCACGTTCTTATCCGCGTAATGACTCAACCAGGATTCATTGTTCTAACACTAGTCTCATGTATATATTTCATAATTATCCACTATTTTTTTCCACAAGTTCCCAACCTAGGCTATTACATACATCAAATTAAGCCTACTACTTACTCCTACAAAATATGCATCATTAATCTCAAGTTACTATTCTTACCACCACAATCAATATCTAAAGTTCAAGCCTATTGTCTAGAACTAACCATGTACCATTGATGAGGCATGCCACATATTATACTAGTCCATCAATTTGGGATAGCAACCCAAATACCACATTTCATATAACTACGACCTACAATCATATCCCCTCTAAGATATTACTACTAAACCCAAAAATCTACTACATACCTTCTCATGTACATTACTAGTTTACAAATACTAGAGAAAAGACATTTAAGTGGGTAAAGTCACATAATAAGGATATTCAATCTTAATCTTATAAAATAAACCATTACGATCTTACCAACATGTTCCATGTTCTCAAATCATATTTACTTATACATGCATACATTTTAACTACCTTCAAATTCCATTTACACTAATGAGTCACTACCCATAACTTATTGATTAATCTACCCCTTTCTACTCACAACCTATAAATGATTTCTACAACCACCATAACTATCTATCTGAGATCCTTCCTTATTTTGAATAAATAATAATCACAACCAGTCACTTCCTTTATAGAATACCATACAATCTACAAATATTGTTACCACATTAGTCTATCACTATAAAATGTTGACCCATCCCTTAATCAATGGTTATACAACTAAAACTAGCTTATTAACGCAAAAGTTCTTATTACTCTGAATCCTAAAATTAAGAATCCAAATCACTAACTTTTGGATAATTTTACTTCTAATAGGTCATGACACCCTATCATATACTACTACTCAGGTGGAAATATTGTTCCAATATTCTTCCACATATCATTACACTTAAGCATGACATTTGCAAGAAGGGTTTTAGAAAATGAACTGGATACACTCCATACCTCAGGATCAAATGCACGATTGATGTAAATAGGGGTAAAAGATTAAATCAATACACTTTAACGAACTCATGGACTCCTCTAAAGTCCTTGTGTAATTTTATAATCACTTATAAGTCAATTAGAAAGGACCACATCATTTAGAATCTAAGGTTCTGCACTTGAATCACCTGGACAATGAGACATATGTAATAATGTTAGAGTAAGGAAATAATTGGGATAACTTTCATATGGACGATGCTATAGCACAAACCAAAGTATGAAAGAGAAATATTCAGGCTCTATAGCACAATCCAGAATATGAAGAAATATAAATATTCCTAAAAGCCTAGTAGCTTCTTCCTTATAAGTGTGGTGCACTATACACGTATAAAAAGGACTCTACCCGACATGACTTCAAAGATACCCAAGACCATGAATCATGCTATGATACCAATCTTATCACTACCCAAACCAAGGCCCTGGCCATGATAAGCATCCCAAGCTAAAAAAGCCTGAGATTCTTTTCTCACTAGCAATCATACATATAATTCATATATTATCAAAATATATGATTAGTGGCTCACCAAAATCAAACTTTTGAAAATGATCTACTTCTTAGTGGGACCCCAGGACTAAGCCTCACTGTAACGCCTAGATTTTATGGAACCGGAATGCCACACAGTACTCATGACCCCAAAGGACCACAAGCTAACCCTTTTCTGATATATATACCTGAGCACTACATAATATACTAAAATAAATATGCAAAACTGGTAGAAACTTTCCATAAGGTTCAAATATCTACAAATACTCAATACTGAAAATTAAATACTAATACATCTGTCCGAAAAGCCTCTAAACTTATCTGAACTGTGGATTTTATAGGACATGTCCCAAACTAACTCCGCCTACTAAAAATAAATTGAGTATAATGCCATAATAAAATGAGGATCATCCTCAAATGAAGAGGACTCACTGCTACTTCTACTGCTGCTGACTGAGTATGGACTGCTAAGAGGTGCTCTAGATCTCGCGCTTCTAAACCTATGGTATAATACACCATAGCGCAAGAGAAAAGTATGCGTCAGTACTTTGAATATACTGGTATGCTAGATGAGGTAAGGCTAAATTCAAGGGATTATGCATGAACATAGCTTAACTGAATAATATGACAGTACTGAATAAGGACATATGCATGAATTCACAAACCACAACTAGAATCGTAGTAAGACTGAATACAAACTCTAAATACTTGTTTCTGAATAATGACTTACTGATGACTGAGTCTACTAGTACTTATGTCTGATTTTACTAATATTGAGAGACAGAATAACTGAGTCTATTGAGATTGATGTCTAATCTTGATGATACTGATACTGATTTATTATATCTGAGATCAAGCCTATATAATAGGTGACCTCTGAGTTTACTGGTAATGATGCCTGATACTTGATAATCTGACTCTGAGATTAAACCTATATAACGGGTGACCTCTGAGTCTATTGATAATGAAAATGATTGTCTGAATTTGAGATCAAGCCTATATAATGGGTGACCTCTTAGTCTTCTGATAATGAATATGATTATCTGAATATGACATGAAGCCTATATAACGGGTTATGTCATATTATACAAGGCTTCATGTCATATTCAGATTCATTATCTGAATATGACATGAAGCCTTCTATAATAGGAAGCCTATATACGAAATAAGGGAAATTTTTTCTAAAATATCTTATAGCCTTGTATACATAAATATGGTGTGCAACACACCCATCTACAAGACTCTAATAGATGTATCTTTCATACTTCCTATGAAACTATTGAACCTTAGGCTCTGATACCAAGTTTGTAATGCCTCGATTTTTTGGAATCGAAATGCCACACGGTGCTCATGATCCCTAAAGACCACAAGCTAACCCTTTTCTAATATTTGTACCTGAGCACTGCATAATATACTGAAATAAATGTAGAAAACTGGCAGAAACTTACCATAAGGTTCAAATATCTAAAAATACTCAATACTGAAAACTGAATACTAATACATTTGTTCGAAAATCCCCTAAACTTGTCTGAACTGTGGAGTTGACTTGACATATCCCCAACTAACTCCGTCTACTTAAAATAAACTGAGTCTAATGCCATAATAAAATAAGGATCATCCTCAAATAAAAAGGACTAACTACTGCATCTACTGCTGCTCACTGAGTCTGGACTGCTAAGGGTTCTCTGGATCTCGTACTTCAGAACATATGGTATAAGACACCATAGCACAAGAGAAAAGTATACATCAATACTTTAAATGTACTTGTATTCTAGATGAGGTAAGGCTAAATGCATGGGCTTATGCATGAACATAGCTTAACTGAATAACATGAGAGTACTGAATGAGGACATATGCATGAATACACAAACCAAAACTAAAATCGCAGTAACACTGAATACGAACTCTAAATACTAGTTTCTGAATACTGACTTACTAATGACTGAGTCTACTAGTACTGATGTCTGATTTTACTAATACTGAGAGATAAAATAACTGAGTCTATTGAGATTGATGTCAAATATTATTGATAATGATACTGATTTATTATATCTGAGATCAAGCCTATATAGCGGGCAACCTCTGAGTTTACTGGTAATGATGCCTGATATTTGATAAACTAAATCTGAGATCAAGCCTATATAACGGGTGACCTTTGAGTCTATTGATAATGAATATGATTGTCTGAATCTGAGATCAAGCCTATATAACGGGTGAAATCTTAGTCTACTATAATGAATATGATTGTCTAAATCTAACATCAAGACTATACAATAGGTGATCTCTGAGGGGTAGTCAAGCGTAGTATAACGGGTGACTCCTCAGCTGAATTGTATTACTAAGACTAAATCTGAAACTGAGACTGTGGGATGTCTACTCTGAAAACTGATATTAAAACTGCAACTGTGGGAGTTATCACTTAACCATTATGCCATGAATCTTAATTAGTGGGGTCCAACCTGTAACCCCAGCAGGAAGGGTGTCAATACAATGACATGGGTAAAGGCTTCTGATATTGTCAAGCCTCTCTAACGGGTGACCCTAAACAGGAAGTCAAACCTAAGGTAATATAACAGTCAAGCCTTAATATAACGGGTGACTCCTGGTTCTACACTGGCTATGCAGTTCTAGATTTCAGGGACTATTACTAACGACTTTGTCTCTCTAACCGGGAAGTTATCATCCTTGCACTCATTCGGTGCTAGTTCCTACTCCCAACTGAAAGACACTAAACTGATTCTTGGACTGTACTAGACTGAGATGAATCTATTACTGATTATCTTACTTGACTGATCTGACTGATCTTACTTGATTCGATTATCTGACGGAAAACTCCTAAATCTCGTTATCTGACTGGATGATACTATGTTCTGAATTGATTACTTGAATTCTACGATGTCCTGAAACTAAATTCTTGAATACTACTAAGATCTAAGTTGAGTACTGAACTAAAGTTGGAATGCTAATGATACTTAGATTACTGAGATTTCTTAAGTTTTGTAACTGTCTGAGAGTACTGAATTCTATAACTGACTGAGTTATAAGGATCATGGCTTAACTGGGATTATCATGAAAATTGACACTAGCTCTAAACAACGCTAATTTGTCAGGTATAAATACTCCCAGGACTCGATCACATAAAAGTAAAACATAACTATTCTTGAATAATCATGACAATGGACTTTCATTCACAACACAATCAATACGATATCTCATCAATCACTTGAATGTCATAAATATGTAAATGTATAAGGAATTCATACTAATACCAATGGATAAGAATCCATGCAACGTATCATAATACATTCACTAAGGCATTTCAAGTAACTCTTGGCATGCACTAGTTATCATAAAATTGGGGATTTCATGCTTAACATACTAAATAGGCACTATTATCTCTACTTAAGCATTCTATCAAACATATGGGGAGCATGCTTTGGTTATACCACAGATTCTATACTTAATTATCATGAATACATCAATATCATGCATCTTGAAGAGGGTTTATCATGAACATCATACATTTCATCACATACTAGAATTAACTCTTGAAATTGGTAGTCTAAATCATGAATTAAAACCCAACAATACAAAATCATGAACTCTAATACACGTAAATCATGAAATCTCATAAATACAAAAACCTAAAAATTTTGAAAAGGATTCTTGAGCTTCTTGGGTAGAAGGAACATAAGAATCAATATCTAACAAACCTTAGAAGACTCTTTCTTGAAGGTTCTTGAAGAAAATTCTTAGTCTTGTTCTAGATTTCTTGGCTAGTGTCCTTGCCCCTTTGAGAGAAAATATAATGTTCTTGAGAGAAATGTGAGGAAAATAATGGAATAAGGGCTTATTAGGCATTTTATTTTGTGTTTAGGGCTGATATGGGTCATGGGAAAAGTCTAAGATGACCTTGAAATTAAATAGCAGAATCTGAAAATCCTGACTTTTTATGCTGGCGTGACGCGCCATAATCGCGCCAGCTTACTGGAAATTGGACAGTTGGGAAATTGCTTGATGGCGCGACGCGGTGGAAATCAAGTTGCCACCATCGTTGCAAACTGAAAATACACCGCGAAGTGGTGGAATCATGGAGGCTCACTGGATTTTGAAAATTGCCATTTTGACTTACTCCGCGATATGCTAAAGTACCAGGCGGTTCACTGTCTCACTAAAATGGCTCTAACTCTTTGCCCGAGGGCCAGATTTAGGCGAATTTGGTATCGATGGAAAGCTTATTCGATTTCTTACTAGATAAAAAGTCAAAATCTTAAAAATTTCACATGGAATAAAATATATTCATCTTTGAAGCAAGATCTTTGATGTTCTAGAGATAAATTTGAACTACGAGAAGGGTGGGGTATTACAATATCTCCCCCTTGGGAACATTAGTCCTCGAATGAGACTGATTAAGATGAGAATATTAGCAGGCTGAACTTACTTATTGTTCATGAACATGAGAAACATGACTTATGACTGGAACTACTGATATGCTGCGATTTGATACTAAATATGCATATTTGATGTATGGAATACACGACTGAAGCTACTCATAAGATAAATTCTTATAATGGACATGCATATCTTATGCATGGATTCTTGACTAGGTTGTTCTCATGAATGGATGACTGAATACACTGATAAGCTGAGCTTTTCTACTGAACATGAATATCTATTACATGAATACTTGACTGAATTGACTTTTGAATGCTTGACTGATTATGCAATGATAACAAATGCTAGCTTTGTGACAAACGTCTAAATATGCAACTGAATGGGTTTAAAGAATTGAAAATATCTGGGAATAATGGGGTATCTCCCCTTTGGAACACTATGTCCCTCTAAGAATGTTTACTTCACCGAAATACTGAGGGGATGTACAAGGCACCTACGAACTAGATTATAACTGAACCTCGAAGAGCTGAAACTAATGCATGACTCATGAACTGAACTTATCTTGAAACTACTAGGACTTTCCACCTTGGAATAGTTATCTTTCACTGAGATTTCAGATAGAATGACTAGATGGAAAGATGAGAAAACAAACTACATGGATCTGACTGTCTGACTGCTAAACTAACTTGCTGGATTTACTGACTAACTCATGTTGAAACTTATACTTAACTGAATTACTTCTTCTGTACTATTTCAACTATACTCTCCTCTTTAGCCTCAAGTCATCACCATAAGCCTGAGAACACTTTACTAAACTCTGAATTAAACTACAATCAATCTACTCTAGAGTCTGGGGCATAATAATGCACATGAATGATAAACTTATCCGGAAAGTCTGTACTTTAAAGTATAAAAATCACTCCTAATACTATCCTCTGGAATACAACTCTTAACATTCTTTAGTTTCTGCCATAATCATAACATACCTACACCCTTTTTCAATTCGTTCTTATCTCGCTAAACACATCATCTACTTCTGTTTCTTCATCAACTACTAGGATCACACCTCCTAACTCACATCCACACCTTCATACTTAGTTTCTGATCAATTACCTTAAATTCTTGCATGCACTATTCAAGCCTACTAAATTACCTTTTATACAACTATCCCCATGAATACACAATCTGCTTGATATGGTTAACACTATTCCAACTCTACTACTGCTAAACTCCTTGGTTCATGAATCTAACTCTAGTTCATAGGATTCTGAGAAAGGATCTGAGGAATACTGCTGTGTCTGTGGGCGATCTTATTACTGTCTGCAGGGACGGTCTGAGAAAGCCCTATCTCTAGGACTTTGAGATTCACTATTTCTATTACCTTGAAGGTAAGGTGGAGTTGTCATGAGTGGAGCATGCTGATAATCTACATAACTTTCTTAGAGGACCTTTCCATAGTACGATCTGAGATACGAAAGAAGGGAATTTTTTCTAAAATATCTTATAGCCTTGTATACATAAATGTGGCGTGCAACACACCCATCTACAAGACTCTAATAGATGCATCTTTCAGACTTCCTATGAAACTATTGAACCTTAGGATCTGATACCAAGTTTGTAATGCCTCGATTTTTTGGAATCGGAATGCCACACGGTGCTCATGATCCCGAAAGACCACAAGCTAACCCTTTTCTAATATTTGTACCTGAGAACTGCATAATATACTGAAATAAATGTAGAAAACTGGCAGAAACTTACCATAAGGTTCAAATATCTAAAAATACTCAATACTAAAAACTGAATACTAATACATTTGTTCGAAAATCCCCTAAACTTGTCTGAACTGTGGAGTTGACTTGACATATCCCCAACTAACTCCGTCTGCTAAAAATAAACTGAGTTTAATGCCATAATAAAATAAGTATCATCCTCAAATGAAAAGGACTAACTACTGCATCTACTGCTGCTCACTGAGTCTGGACTGCTAAGGGTTCTCTGGATCTCGTACTTCAGAACATATGGTATAAGACACCATAGCACAAGAGAAAAGTATACATCAATACTTTAAATGTACTTGTATTCTAGATGAGGTAAGGCTAAATGCATGGGCTTATGCATGAACATAGCTTAACTGAATAACATGAGAGTACTGAATGAGGACATATGCATGAATACACGAACCAAAACTAAAATCGCAGTAACACTGAATACGAACTCTAAATACTGGTTTCTGAATACTGACTTACTAATGACTGAGTCTACTAGTACTGATGTCTGATTTTACTAATACTGAGAGATAGAATAACTGAGTCTATTGAGATTGATGTCAAATATTATTGATAATGATACTGATTTATTATATCTGAGATCAAGCCTATATAACGGGCAACCTCTGAGTTTACTGGTAATGATGCCTGATATTTGATAAACTAAATCTGAGATCAAGCCTATATAACGGGTGACCTTTGAGTCTATTGATAATGAATATGATTGTCTGAATCTGAGATCAAGCCTATATAACGGGTGAAATCTTAGTCTACTATAATGAATATGATTGTCTAAATCTAACATCAAGACTATACAATAGGTGATCTCTGAGGGGTAGTCAAGCCTAGTATAACGGGTGACTCCTCAGCTGAATTGTATTACTAAGACTAAATCTGAAACTGAGACTGTGGGATGTCTACTCTGAAAACTGATATTAAAACTGCAACTGTGGGATTTATCACTTAACCATTATGCCATGAATCTTAATTAGTGGGGTCCAACCTGTAACCCCAGTAGGAAGGGTGTCAATACCATGCCATGGGTAAAGACTTCTGATATTGTCAAGCCTCTCTAACGGGTGACCCTAAACAGGAAGTCAAACCTAAGGTAATATAACAGTCAAGCCTTAATCTAACGGGTGACTCCTGGTTCTACACTGGCTATGCAGTTCTAGATTTCAGGGACTATTACTAACGACTTTGTCTCTCTAACGGGGAAGTTATCATCCTTGCACTCATTCGGTGCTAGTTCCTACTCCCAACTGAAAGACACTAAACTGATTCTTGGACTGTACTAGACTGAGATGAATCTATTACTGATTATCTTACTTGACTGATCTGACTGAGCTTACTTGATTCGATTATCTGATGGAAAACTCCTAAATCTCGTTATCTGAATGGATGATACTAAGTTCTGAATTGATTACTTGAATTCTACGAAGTCCTGAAACTAAATTCTTGAATACTACTAAGATCTAAGTTGAGTACTGAACTAAAGTTGGAATGCTAATGATACTTAGATTACTGAGATTTCTTAAGTTTTGTAACTGTCTGAGAGTACTGAATTCTATAACTGACTGAGTTCTAAGGATCATGGCTTAACTGGGATTATCATGAAAATTGACACTAGCTCTAAACAACGCTAATTTGTCAGGTATAAATACTCCCAGGACTCGATCACATAAAAGTAAAACATAACTATTCTTGAATAATCATGACAATGGACTCTCATTCACAACACAATCAATACGATATCTCATCAATCACTTGAATGTCATAAATATGTAAATGTATAAGGAATTCATACTAATACCAATGGATAAGAATCCATGCAACGTATCATAATACATTCACTAAGGCATTTCAAGTAACTCTTGGCATGCACTAGTTATCATAAAATTGGGGATTTCATGCTTAACATACTAAATAGGCACTATTATCTCTACTTAAGCATTCTATCAAACATATGGGGAGCATGCTTTGGTTATACCACAGATTCTATACTTAATTATCATGAATACATCAATATCATGCATCTTGAAGAGGGTTTATCATGAACATCATACATTTCATCACATACTAGAATTAACTCTTGAAATTGGTAGTCTAAATCATGAATTAAAACCCAACAATACAAAATCATGAACTCTAATACACGTAAATCATGAAATCTCATAAATACAAAAACCTAAAAATTTTGAAAAGGATTCTTGAGCTTCTTGGGTAGAAGGAACAAAAGAATCAATATCTAACAAACCTTAGAAGACTCTTTCTTGAAGGTTCTTGAAGAAAATTCTTAGTCTTGTTCTAGATTTCTTGGCTAGTGTTCTTGCCCCTTTGAGAGAAAATATAATGTTCTTGAGAGAAATGTGAGGAAAATAATGGAATAAGGGCTTATTAGGCATTTTATTTCGTGTTTAGGGTTGATAGGGATCATGGAAAAAGTCTAAGATACCCTTGGAATTAAATAACGGAATCTAAAAATCCCGATTTTTCATGTTGGCGTGACTCGCCATAATCATGCCAGCTTACTAGAATTTGGACAATTGGGAAACTACTTGATGACGCGACGCGGTGAAAATCGCGCTGCCACCTTGGTTGTGAACTGGAAACACACCGCGACGAGGTGGAATCGCGGAGGCTCACTGGATTTTGACTATTGCCATTTTTTCTTGCTCCGCGATGCTCTAAAATACCAGGTGGTACACTATCTCACTAAAATGGCTCTAACTCCTCGCCCGAGTGCCAAATTTTGGCGAATTTGGTATCGATGGAGTACTTATTCAATTTCTCATGGGATAAAAAGTTAAAATCTGAAAAATTTCACATGGAATAAAATATATTCATCTTTAAAGCAAGAAATTTGTTGTTATAGAGACGAATTTAAACTAGGAGAAGGGTAGGGTATTACACTCACATCCTAAAATATAGGGATAAATAAAAAATGTTCTAGTATGCAAAATAATCCAAAAAAAACAAAATATACTTTTCATACAACATAGGTGAGAGAATTTCATAAAATATGTCGGTATAAAACATTTGAAAACACAAGGGCATAACTTGATGAGCTTCAAAACATTTCTTTCATTTGTGATACAATTTGTTTCTGCATTACTGAGCTAGATGGTACACCCTATAAGTTCATACTTCCAGGGGCTACATGGAATCCTTCCTTGACTCAGTGGCCAACCCCCAATCCAAGTTTGCCGTCAGGATTGGAGTATTAGTAAGGGGGACATACTTCACAAAGTAGGGTGTAAGAATCCCTAATCAAATTAAGATGTCTTGGTAGGGAACAAGATCACAAAGTCGGGATTAAGACCATAGTCCTAATTTGGGAGAACATGAAAGAAGGAACACAAGATCACAAACCATGGTACCATAATCCTGTGTCGGCAAATCACTGTTTTAGTGTAGAGTCTTTCAACTCATGCTTTCTATGGGTAACCATCTAACCCTCTTTCATCCCTGTTTTAATATCTTATAATAAAACACGCATCATGCTTACAACCCATTCTTTACTTATTCTATTTAGGGAAATTCACAATGGGGTATCATCATACCCCGACTTGCAAGTCATTCGTATTATACCTTTCCACAACTCTTCTCATTCAAACTATTTATAGCACCATAAATAGAATTCCATTTATTCAACACATGTATAATGGTTATTAAAAACTTTAATACTCAATAAATTTTCATCATTTATAAACTAGCCCCAACATTGGTTAAACACAATTCTTATTGATCAAAAAAGGGGCTCTTAAATCATACTCTCAATAATTTACAATTCATGCCATAAAAAGTTCATAAATATCATTATAGGATAAAAACAGGTTCAAAATTCACATTCAAAGTCATTCTTGGATTTCAAATTATGATACAGGTGTACAAAGTTGTCCAATACGTTCTCGACCATTCACACGAAGCCAAGCTCGGGAGTTACCAAAACTACAAGCCATGTTCATGCAAATGGCTGCGTGTGAGTTGGTACTTGATCCGCCAAACAGCTTCAACGTTTTTAAGTGTGAAAATGAGCCTTGAAATGTAATAAATTATACTCTAAGGGCACCCCATAACTGAAGGGTAGGAAGGTCATTTGTCCTTCATTTTGTGTGTAATATAAATAGATGCTATTTGGGTTATTTTCAGCACTTAGTTCATTCTTTCTATTTCACAACAATAAGACTTGTAACATTGAATATTTCTCTCTCTCTTTTTCTTGAGAGTAGAACTTGAAATCTGTCCAACAAGTGTAGTTACACTTGTGTTGTTTCTTGGCTAGAAACTTGAGATCTTGAGGTTCATGAGTTCCTCTTGGTCTAAGTAAGAACTTGGTACTGAAATCTTTTGGTCTTAGGGTCCTTTCTTCAAGTTAGGGTTCATAGATTCTAAGATATCTTTGTGTCAAGTTACTATCTTTCATTTCGTACTCTTGAAAATTTGCAGTAACTTAGTGAAGCCGCGTGGGGCTGATTTTTGATTCACTATAGTTACTGCCATTTGTTGTTCTTGTTGTTAACATTGTACTCTTTGTAATCTATCATCTTGTGTTGTTGAACCATTGTTTAATGTTATTGTTATCTTCTTGTTCTCCTTGTGTAGCTACTGTTTTGGTGTTGGTATTCCTTCAAAATTTCATGATTGTTGTTGTCTTCACATATTGGAGTTTTTATCTTCAAGCTCTCGGAATTGTAGTGTGTTTGGACTGATTTTGTGGCAGATTTGATACGCTCCAAGTTAATAGTATATCATTTGTTATTAAAGCCATCTTTGATTTTGTTCTAACAAAATCAATCTTGGGTTTGAGACTTGAAAACTACAAAAAAAAAAAAAACTGAAATCTGAAAATTCCAGAAATAGTCAAATCTGCTACGTTTGTGTTCTTGGCCAAAAAATGTGATGTGTTGTTGTATGTGCCGAGATTTTCTTGTTTTTTTTGGGCTATATCTTGTAGTATTTTTCGTCTAGAGTGTTTCTAGTGTTGGTTTCTTTCTCCCCAACACTAAAGGTGTCAAGCTCTAAAGATTGAGCTTATAATATTGACCATAGTTGTGGTTCCTTGTGGATGGGTGTTTGTTGTTACTTCTTGTTGACAATTGGTGGTGTTGTGTTGTGTTTTTGAAGAAGCTGTTGTTGATTTCTTGAAGATTTTTGTGGTGTTCATCAAGTTCTTCATCTTTTCTTACAACTTTAGACAACCAAAAAGTGTGATATAAATTCAAGAGTTGAAGCTTAAAATTGAAAAGCATGTTGTGAGAAGCCTTGAACCCATCATTTCTTAGACTAAGCTTCTACTTTTCAGCAACTTTTTCTTATTTCAAGAACCTAGTGTCGTGTGACAAGATACCTTTTTCTTATTTCAAGAACCTAGTGTTGTGTGACAAGATACCTTTTCTTATTTCAAGAATCTTGTGTTGTGGGATAAGTACTTTTTCTTATTTCAAGAACCTAGTGTTGTGGGACAAGGTACTTTTCTTATTTCAAGATTTATGTTTTCCCTCCAAGACCAATTGTCATCGTTTCCAAATTGTGTAAAGATTTAAATTTCAGAATTGGTGCTTAAATTGTGTGGGACCAAGACCAATTGCATGCTGCCACATCACCCATTTGCTACTGTTCACGTTACCCATTGGCTACTGTTCACATCATTAATATGCTCAAATTTAGGTTTTCTAGTTTCTAATTGCTGATTCTTAGTTTCATTACTTGGTTCTAGAACTAATTAACATGCTAGTACACTCCTACTAGGTTGTCCATTGGTGCTTTTGAATTCCCTTGTTCGTGTCCACGTTTAGTTGGGTGCTTTTATTTGTTTGAATATGTTGTAACTTCTTAACTCCAGTCCGTCGAGAATTCTTTGAGTTTCAAATAAGAATCCACTCCGGACAAGAGCTTTACTCATATCTTAAGGATTCACGGTTACTATCCAATCTACAATATTTGTGGAGCTCAAGCATGAGTGAACCGAGAGAGTGTGAGTGAAGAGAGGTTTAACGCTAACTTGTTTGCTGATTGTGTAGGTAACACCTTGACATGGAAGGAAGCACATCCCAAAGTGGGGGTACTACTGAACAAGACACTATGAAGGCCACACTTGAGGCCATCACCAGAAGTTTAGAGAGGTTGAACATGGAAGTTAGGGAAATGAGGGGAGATTTGACTACGATAAGTGGGAGATTGGAGCAAGTGGAGAGTCAAAGGAACTCTCGTCCATCCATTCCTCATCATATTCCTTCAAGTGGGTATGAAAGAACTTCATCCACAACTATCTCACCAGAAACATTGCACCAAATAATGAATCCACCTCTAGCCCCACTAAATTCCACAAATCATACCACTACTTTCCCTCCAAACCAAGAAGCGAATAGACCACGCCATTCCCAAACTCCTCCAATTCCACAAGAAGGATGTAGCCGTCCATTACCTCAACAAAATCTGAACGTGCCTTACCAAACTCCACCAAATCAAAGAACACCACCTCCACAAATCCCAATGCCTCTAAATCAGATTCCAAATCACCAAAACCGACCAGCTCACTTTGAGGAACATGGTAGAGAGGGGTATGATGGATATGGAGCCTTTGATGATGCTTACATGAGAGAGGATGAGCTAAAAAGGGGTCGTGTTGATCCAAGGAGGTACCGAGGGTATGGACAAAAGGGAAATCGACACCAAGAAAGAGACATAGGCATCAATACCATCAAATTGAGCTTACCTATATTTAAGGGTGAAAGTAACCCCGAGGCCTACTTAGCATAGGAATCAGCTTGTGACAAAGTTTTTCAAGTTAATGATATCTCGGAAGAAAAGAAAAGTTGTTATGCCATAGCTCATTTTAAGGGTTATGCCAACACTTGGTGGGAGTACATCAAGAGTTTTGGTGATGAATTAGTTAATGGGCAGCCACCACCTTGGTTTCGGTTAAGGTACTTGATGAGGCAACGGTACCTTCCTGAGAGTTATCGCCATGAATTGCTTGCGAGATTGTAAACTTACATCAAGGCAATAAAAGTGTGATGGCATATTATGATGAGTTTCAACAACTCATGTTGAAGCTTGATCATCGTGGGGAAAAAATCAGTCATGACATCATCCGATTCAAGTGTAGGTTGAACAAAGAGATCTCCACTCATTTGACACTTCACAAATTTGATACCGTTGAAGGTATTTTCCAAGCGTCTCTTGAGATTGAAAGGGAGCTTAAAGAGAGGTCGTCACTCAAGGCAAGGGGACAATTCATCTCGGGTTGGCCTAGAAGCAAGGACGTGGTTCAATCCTCTTCGGGTTGGCCCAAAAAAAAAGACCAACCCGCCACTACAAGGCTGCCCGAGCCCAAAACAGTCCACAAAATTCCTCTAAAACAAGAAGTTCACAAGTATCCAAACCCAAAAGGATTCCAATGTTTCAAGTACAAAGGTTGGGGACATAAATCCAATGAATGTCCAAATCGACGCAACGTGATACTACGGGAAGGGAGATTGTATTACCTTGGTGAGGAGGTGGGTCTTGAAAAAGAGGAGGATGAGGCCGAGCCTCAAGATGGAGAGAAAACTGAAAATAGGCCACTTGATGATGATGATGATGATGATGATAGTGAAGTTATTTACCCATAAGAAAGAAAGTGTGTTGTTCCAAACTTTGTAGTTAGACGCGCTATGATTAGTAAGGCAATAGACGACCCTAGCCAAAGGGAAAATCTATTCCATACTAAATGCCTTGTAAAGGGGAATGTGTGCACTTTGGTGATTGATAGTGGTAGTTGTGCGAATGTCGTTAGTGTCGCTATGGTGAACTTTCTGAAATTACCAACTACACTTCATACTAGCCCTTACAAGTTGCAATGGTTGAACGAATGCGGTGAATTAAAGGTCATGAGGCAATGTATGATACGGTTTAAGGTAGGGAACTAACTACCAAGATGAAGTGCTTTGTGATGTGATACCAATGTAAGCATGTCATTTATTGTCAGGTAGACCTTAGAAATATGATAGGTCTACCAAACATGATGGGAGGACCAACCGATATTCACTTGAGAAGGATGGTCAAAAGGTCACTCTTTATCCTCTTTTGCCATCACAAGTGAATGAATTACATCAAAAGATGAGGGAGTTGAAGGAGAAGGGAAAGAAACCCAAAAATGGTGAAAAGGAGGGGAAAACTGTGGGTGGGGCAGTAGGAATTTTCGGGACTTTCTCAACATCAAATGGGCAAGAAAACATGGTGATGTTGGCTAAAAAGAAGGATCTCTTCTTGGATTATGATGTGGACATGCCATTGCTTCTTTTGGCTCATTGTTTTAATACTAACCCCACTAATTCTTCTATTTCTCCTTTGATTTCTTATGTTTCAGCATTATGAAGATGTATTTCCCAAAGAACTTCTGCAAGGATTGCCCCCGCTTCGGGGAATTGAGTATCAAATTGACTTTGTGCCGGGCTCACAATTGCCAAATAAGTCGGCTTACAGAAGCAACCCTACAGACACCAAATAATTATAGCATCAAGTTAAGGAACTCCTCAACAAAGGGTATATCAAGGAGAGAATGAGTCCATGCACGGTTATGGTTCTACTGGTGCCTAAGAAAGATGGAACATGGCGTATGTGTGTGGACTGCCAAGCCATCAATAAGATTACGGTAAAATATCAGCACCCTATCCCTAGTTTAAATGATATGCTTGATGAATTGAATGGTTCGTGTTTATTTTCCAAGATTGATTTAAGGAGTGACTATCACCAAATAAGAATACAACCCGGTGAAGAATGGAAAACCGCATTCAAGACTAAATTTGGTCTCTATGAATGGATGGTTATTCCATTCGGCCTAAAAAATGCTCCAAGTACTTTCATAAGGCTAATGAATCATGTGATGAAGCCATTTATTGGACAGTTTATTGTTATTTACTTTGATGATGTCTTGGTCTATAGTAAGTCAATTGATGAGCATGTGATGCATTTACAATGTGTGTTTGATGTCCTTAGAAAGGAAAGGTTGTATGCAAATCTGAATAAGTGCTCTTTTGGTGTTAATGAAGTTGTTTTCTTGGGTTTTGTTGTTAGTTCAAGAGGGGTCGAAGTAGATGAATCCAATATAGATGCTATCAAAAATTGGCCAACCCCACAAACCATTAGCGAAGTAAGAAGCTTCCACGGGTTAGCTAGTTTTTATAGAAGGTTTGTAAAAGAATTCAGCACCATAGCCGCTCCTTTGACCACGGGCATTCGAAAAGACCAACCCTTCAAGTGGGGTGAAGAGCAAGTTAAGGCTTTTGAAACCTTGAAATCTATGCTCGTTTCCGCACCTTTATTACAATTTCCCAACTTTAATAAGACATTCGAAGTTGATTGCGATGCTTGTAAAGTGGTCATAGGGGCTGTTTTGATGCAAGATTTAAAACCCATTCCTTATTTTAGTGAAAATCTCAAAGGAGCAACTCTAAACTACTCCACGTACGATCTAGAGTTGTATGCCTTGATTCGAGCTTTGGCCACTTGGTAGCACTATTTGTGGCCCAAGGAGTTCGTGATCTGAACGGACCATGAATCCTTGAAGTATCTTCGGGCACAAGACAAGCTTAACAAGCGGCATGCAAAATGGATTGAGTCTCTTGAAACCTTCCTTTATGTTATTCAATACAAAAAGGGTAAGGACAATGTAGTAGCCGATGCTTTGTCTAGAAAACATGTTCTTGTGTCAACATTATCTTCAAAATTAATGGGTTTTGAGAGTTTGAAAGAATTGTATCACGAGGACCCTCAATTTGCTCCTATCTTTAGGGAATGCGAAGAAATGGGTAGGGACAAGTGGGATTCGACTAGGGGTTCAAATCGCTATGCGAAGTTTGATGGATACTTGTTTAAATGTAGATGATTGGGTGTACCCTCCAGTTCTTGGAGAGAGTTATTTGTGAGGAAAGCACACAATGGCGGTCTAATGGGTCACTTTGGGATCGAAAAGACCTTTGGAATATTGGAGGAGCAATTCTATTGGCCAAAAATGCACAAGGATGTGGCCAAGATTTGTGGCCAATGCATAGATTGCAAAGGAGCCAAATCGTGGCTCCTACCTCATGGGTTGTACACCCCGCTGCCCACTCCTTTACGCCCTTGGCTTGACATATCTATGGATTTCATGTTAGGGTTGCCTAGGACTAGACGAGGTTGGGACAGTATCTTTGTTGTGGTCGATCGATTTTCTAACATGGCACACTTTATTCCATGATTTAAATGTGATGATGCACCTAGTGTGACTCTTTGTTTATTGATAATGTTATCAAGTTGCATGGTGTTACGAGGACCATTGTGAGTGATAGGGTCTCTAAGTTCCTAAGTCACTTTTGGAAATCCATGTGGGGTAGGCTTAGAACCAAGTTGTTATTCTCTACATTTTGCCACCCACAAACTTATGGTCAAACGGAAGTAGTAAATAGGACTTTGGGTGCTATGCTACATTCCATGGTAAAAGGAAAATTGACTTCTTGGGAGGAACACCTACCATTGATTGAGTTTGCATATAACCGTGGCATACACTCAAGTACGAGAATGACTCCCTTTGAGTGCATATATGGCCTCAACCCCCTTACCCCTTTGGATTTAACTCCTTTTCCTAGTGATGTTATGATTAGCTTAGATGGAAGCAAGCGGGCAAATTCGATGAAGAAGTTACATGAGAAGGTGCATCTTCGACTTGAGAAGAAAAATCAAGATATTGCAAGGAGAGTCAACAAGGAGAGAAAGAAACTCATTCTTGGACCGGGAGATTAGGTGTGGGTTCACTTTAGAAAGGATAGGTTTCCATCTCAAAGAAAGTCCAAATTGATGCCAAGAGGTGATGGTCCTTTCCAAGTACTTGAACGCATCAATGATAATGCCTACAAGATTGACCTTCCCCCGGAATACCAAGTGCACAACACTTTCAACGTGTGTAATCTTTCTCTAGTGGATGCGGTTGAGGATGACCAAATGCTGAATTTGAGGTCAAATTACTCTTAAGATGGAGAGGATGATACAGGTGTACAAATCTGTCCAATACGTTCTCGACCATTCACAGAAGCCAAGCTCGGGAGTTACAAAAACTACAAGCCAAGTTCATGGAAATGGTTGTGTGTGAGTTGGTACTTGATCCGCCAAAGAGCTTCAACATTTTTAAGTGTGAAAATGAGCCTTGAAGTATAATAAATTACACTCTAAGGGCACCCCATGACTGAAGGATAGGAAGGTCATTTGTCCTTTATTTTGTGTGTAATATAAATAGATGCTATTAGGGTTATTTTCAACACTTAGTTCATTCTTCATATTTCACAACAACAAGTCTTGTAATATTTAATATTTCTCTCTCTCTTGTTCTTGAGAGTAGAACCTGAGATCTGTCCAACAAATGTAGTTACACTTGTGTTGTTTCTTGGCTAGAAACTTGAGATCTTGAGGTTCATGAGTTCCTCTTGGTCTAAGAACTTGGTACTGAAATCTTTTGGTCTTAGGGTCCTTTCTTCAAGTTAGGGTTCATAGATTCTAAGATATCTTTGTGTCAATTTACTATCTTTCATTTTGTACTCTTGAAACTTTGCAGTAACTTAGTGAAGCCGCGTGGGGCTGGTTTTTGATTCACTATAGTTGCTGCCATTTGTTGTTCTTGTTGTTAACATTGTACTCTTTGTAATATATCATCTTGTGTTGTTGAACCATTGTTTAATGTTATGGTTATCTTCTTGTTCTCCTTGTGTAGCTACTATTTTGGTGTTGGTATTCCTTAAAAATTTTGTGTTTGTTGTTGTCTTCACATATTGGAGTTGTTATCTTCAAGCTCTCAGAATTGTAGCGTGTTTGTACTGATTTTGTGGCAGACTTGATATGCTCCAAGTTAGTAGTGTATCAAATTACATATACATGAAATTATAAACAAAGGTTATGAAAACAGACCCTATGATCATCAAATAATTTCTTTAAATTGTTTTTCTCCATACCTTCTTTTAAAATGAATTTGTCAAAATTCATAGAATATGTGTCAGTATATATATACATTTAAGACTTATAGAAATTATAGAATCTATGCCCATGTAGTTTAGGAAATCCCCACGTACCTTTTGATGAAAAAGAATTTTAATTAGCTTGAAATATAGCCTTAAAAGTATGAGCCATGGAGAATTAAAAGAAACCCTAATTTTTTTCTTGTTCTTGAGAGTGGATAGGGTTATGAGATAATTAAAACTTATTAGGAATGGATAACAACGGTTATAGTATAATTAAATTTGTAGGGGTAGGGTTTTGGGGTGAGGAGAAGACCAAAATGCCCCTCCATAGTTGAATAAAATTTTCTAAAATTTTCTTTAGTTGATGACTTGGTTGATATCTTATCAACTTGGTTGATAGCCTATCAGCCTAGTCGTCAACTCCTTTTTATGTTCAACTTAAGGTTGACGACTTGGCTGATGGGTCATCAACTTGTTGATAACCTATCATCCTAGTCGTCACCTCCTTCAGTGATTCTGCCTAATGTTGATGACTTGGGTGATGGGTCGTCAACTTTTTTATATAACCTATCAGCCTAGTCGTCACCTCGATGATAGAAGGATATGCTGAGGTTAAATAGGCATAATTTCCCAGTTTGATATCGAATTAAGGTGAAACTAGATGCATTGGAAAGAGGACTCAAATATATTTCTTTTGGTTTATAGTAGGCCACATAACTCATTATATTCAAGTAGTAATGGTCATTGAATGTTGACCCAAGATGAAACATTCACTACAACATAATCGATTGAAACATTTTCAACATTGTCTTTGAGTGAGGAGATATTTGTGACCTTAATTCATATTCAAAGGCGTTCTCACAATATAAAATTGATCATCACACATATATTAACAAGTAATCCTAGGGTTCAGGTGTATACACGTAGGAATGACGGTTTGAATTCTAGCCCAATAAATGCGGGCTATTAAATTAACTCTAACTCTAAGTGTGAACCTAATCTTCAAAATTAACTCAACGTGATTGTTGAATCAATAACGGCTATGAGTATTTGGATCTACACCAAAAAGGTATGGAAGTATAGCATGAGTACTATAACTATGGGTATTCAGTAGGCATCATCAGCCAACTGAGCTAAATCATGATATAAATATGATATGCTATAAGATAAAATAAGTTATGTCAATGTAAAGAGGCAAACCTGGAAATATTCTCCAACACTGTTGTGTAGGAATAAATAAGTACAAATGAAATAGTAACAAAAAGATCACAGAACTATAATTAAAAGATTATCCCCCATACGGAATATGTGTGGAAAATTTAATAACCCAATGCAGGCCCCCATAACCTTGGAGGGTACAATCAAGGAAAATAAATAACCAAATAACCATAAATTACCAATTATCATTCCCTACAAAATAATCCATCCAAATCGTATCATATCATAAATAACTCCCAATGTCAGACTTAAATTTGAACACAAAAGCATCGCCAACATTATCGTTATTTGCTAGACATGAACCAAAACTCATTTTATTAATATCATCATTATTATCGCTAATTATTGGACTTGAACCGGAACTTATATTTATAAATTGTACCACTGAACAAGACCAATAAGCCATATTAATAAACAACCTCAATAAACTATAAAAATATACTATCCCTTTGTTCTTACCTATACACCAAACTAAGGAGCAATACCCCCATCCATAAACCATACCAATATCATATTTTTTAAGTAATGCCAATAATCATGCCTATAGGCCATGTCAATACTCATATTCATAAGTCACATCAATAATTATATCTATAAGTCATATCATTAATCATGTCTACAAGCCATATCATTAATCATGTCTATAAGCCTTCTCATTAATCATATCTATAAGCCATATCATTGGTCATATATATAATTCATATCATTAATCATATCTATAAGCCATATCATTAAATATATTACAAGTCATACCATTAATCATATCTATAAATCATATCATTAATCATATCTATAAGTCATATCATTAATCATATCTTTAAGCCATAATATTAATTATATCTACAAGCCATATTATTAATCATATTTATAAGCCATATCATTAATCATAGCTACAATCCATATCATTAAATATATTTATAAGCTATATCATTAATCATATCTATAATACCCAAAATTAGCATCAACTTCCAATATCAAACTAATATACTTATTAGATATTCAATATCCTCAGGGCACCAACATAATCATTTATAATGTTAAAAGATACAATAATGGTCTACAGAGCTTACACAAGTCTTGGCCTAAGGTGGGATAAAGTGGACCCATTTCTCATCCCCAAAATCTATTTTAGGCAGATTCTATCCTGGAATAGGCTACGGTATATAACTCAATTCTAGATGTTAAATAATCCATAACTAGACCTAAGCTAGAAATTCTCCCTAAGGACGTGACCAACTAAGTTAGTTACACCTAAATTATGATTTCAAGATAGCCTAAATAGTCCAACTAACCCTAATATATTCAATCATAGCTCCAACACCAAAATCCCACCCCATAACTAGCATAATATAATAATCATAATAGGAAATAATGGAATCTATAAAGAGGATAGATCTAGCCTACTTGAACGTCGAAGAAAAGCCTAGAGAATCCACTAAATCACAATTTTCATTTTTGAGAAGATTTCACAAGATGTTGCACTATAAAAATAAAAATCTACTCATCAATACTATAATAATGTTACCCATATTTCACTATTTTTTTTCGAGTCCAAAATTACGTAAAAAGTCTTATGTGAGACCCATTTAATAAATAGAACTTTTGAAACAAACACAACTCCCACTATGCTCAAGGAACTTTTACCCTAAAAAATAGGTGAATTTCAATCTCTAATGGCGTTACAATCAAGCCACCAAGATTCTAGGGAATTTAGAAAAAGATGAAGGATTCTATCAAGAAATTAATGAAGGCTTAACATAAATTTAACGAAGAAACCCATAAATTAAACTGTACAAAATCTGCATAATCACCCACGATTAACTCTCAAAAGAATTTTCACTTTTTAAGTTTCAATATTCTAGGGAATGGATAAAAATGGTGAAAATTGGGCTAATTAAGGTATTTATACCCTTCACAGGTATGCGAATGTCGCTTAAGTGTACACCGCGCCTCTTAACTTGTCATCGCATAAGCGACCTTGTGTTGCTGTAGCAACACTTTAGCAACAGGTATTTGTAAAGTGGTCCCTTGGCTTCTTAAGCAACTATCAATTTAAGTATTAAGGGTGTTGCTTAGGCGATGCCTCACTGGGCCAGCCTGACTGCTTGTGATCAGATGGGTGCTTTAGTGGATCTCCAGTTAAGCAAACCAAATAGCCACTTAAGTAATGCACCAGCTGAAGTATCAAAGTTTATCTGGATTTTCGCTAACCCCTTGGGATTTATCCAAAATCTCATATACGAAAACTAACTACGTTACCTCATCAAATCGATGTTCTAGACATAATAGTACAGTAAAAATATCCATCCAAGATCGTATTAATGAAAAGTTGGTCCCATACCCATGTGTTATTTTCTTAAATTTTATCCAATAGCTTGAAATGAGTTACGAAACCTCAGGACCCGCACCAAAGGTCTACCTATCCTATATATTCCAGAGCTATTGGGATTGTTACAATTGGCATACAAGGTAATTTAACTAAAGTATTTTCTTATTAGCCAATTTAAACCAGTGAAGGCTTCAAACTAGGGAATTGATTCTAAAAACAAATGAACTACTCGACAATCGACCTGTCAGTTCTACTAAGTCATAAATGGCTTGAGGCAGTTATAGTAAGGCTCTTAGTGGAGAAAATGAGAAGAAATATAAAAAGACGTGGGTCATTACATTTATGCCCCCTTTTATATATCTCGATTAAATTTTCTTGAGAGGACTTATTACTTACCTCATTTGTTTTCTATGTGTCTTTCTTCTCAATTTATATTTCTTCACTTGCTATTACTCTTACCATTAACTTTGATGCTCTTCTCCTTGCCTTTTGTGCCCTATATGTTGGGCACCTTATCTACTTCAATCTCCTCAATAATAGACATGATGGAAGTTTAGAAAGTCTTATATGGAATAGAAGTCATCTCCTCAATAGTAGCTTAAAGTATGGATAACTTATCTTTAATCCTTTAAAAATTTAGGAATCGTAATACTTAAACTTTATCAGTGATCCACATCTTGAATCTATAAAAATAGGTTTGCATCCCACTTAACTCATCTTGGATTTTCTTTTTCACCTATGGTCGGAAACCCTACTCAACAATCCTACTATTCACTCAATTCAACTAATATTTTCAACACATCATTGAGAAAGGTATGTGAGACTAAATAGTACCCACCGACAGATAGGCAAGGTGTCGCTGGTCTCAAAGTAGTAGTGGGTGAAATAAGGACTGATGGTGGTTGAGATATGTTAGAAGTGGTAACATTATCTATTGATTGAGGCTCGGGCCTCATAGTTTATGTATGAGACTAAACATGTATCAATACATCTTACTTAAACCTGAGTGTCAATGTCTATTGGGTTATCTGATTGGAATGCACCTTATGGTGATGCAGCACCCGCTCTTAAAATTGGGTTTTTAGGTCATGAATCAACCTAAGTCTATAGTATTACAAACTACTATAAAGTTATCCACCTCAGATAAGATAGAAACTCGACCCTCTAAAAATTGTTCATGACTAAGCATAGGAAAAGAATTCTAGTCTCAGATTTACAGTTGTACATATCACGGGAAATTTTCCTTGTAATGTTGATATCACACCTCTCTATAATTTCATCCACCAAAGAAGGATGGTTAGGACTTTAAATATTATCACAAGATGTAGGCCCTAATCTGTGGAAAACTAGTGCTTGATAGTAGATATAGGACTTCTTGGCTTGAGGACAGTTTCTGGCAAAGAGACAAGGCTTTCTGCAGATGAAGCAACTATCATTCTTCTTATTGTAATTACTTTGGCTTCTTCGTCAGATTGCCCTAATCCTAATGTTAGGAAGCGTTAGCAGTTTGAACCTTCTGAACAATAGCTAACTTTTTTATCTCATCTTTCGACGTGGGTAGGAAAAGCTAGACTTGGTGAAAAGCAATCTCGTTACAAGCATCTACTAAGAAAGTTGTAAAATTTAGGCTCTCCTAATTTATTTGTGATGATATACCAAGCCCAAGGATAATTTTTTTTGTTAGTAGCAATGATGTTTGCCATCTAGTTCAAGTGAACTAATTTGTCATCATTGGAAATTTCCTTTGAATTCACCTTTCTTATATACTCAATACAAATTTAATATCTGTAGTATTTGTAGGAGGCCCAAAATTCTTGCCATGAAAGAAGCATGAGATATTCTGGGAAGATACATTTATATTGACCCCAAAATCAATTGTCAGGAGGCGGTCATAAATTTCCATATTAGGCCTCATGGATATAAAACTTTCAAGATAGTCAAATATATTGCATAAAACATCTGAACTAGAGAAAAACTATATTTACCAAGTTCTATATCCATTCATTCAAACATGGACTTTTTGAAAAACCTCTCAATGTTTTACACCTTAGACCTACCCATCGTCTACAATCATGGATCTATTTAGAACCCTCTCTTTGGTCAAATGTTCTTGGTAAAATAGCACTGTACCTATCATATAATTTATGCATACCTTGAATACCTCACATATTCATAAGTGGGTCTGTTGCAACTTTGATCAAAAGTCCAGGCTGGGCTAGTGGTGAAAGATAAGTAGGTGGTGGTGGATTGTTAGTAGTATCTTCTTCTTCAGCCTCGGATGACTCATCTAAGTCAGATCCTTAACTAGATTCTTTGTAATGACTACAAAATATAACCTCTTTTTTGTTTTCAGAGATAATCTAGTCTCCTCCTTGTTTTTCCTCTTGAAATATAGACTTTCCCACTATTAAGACTAAGAAGGAGAAAGTGACTATGGTGGTGATGCCCGAGCGTTCTTCATGGTAGTTTTTTCTCAACCACCTTGGAGAAAGATAGGATATGGATAGATAGGTCCTAATATAGTGTATTCTTCCACTGATCAACTTGACTCCTACTCAACCTTTTACGCTATATCTTTTCATTATAAAGATTATTGAGCTTGTTTCTTGGGAGTCGTCTTACCTCTTCTTGTTTCCATTTGAAGTGTCAGTATTTTGTGCTCTATTACATATTGGGGAGTACACATTAGTAAGAAAATCACCAAAAGAAGTAAGAAAAATATAGTAATATTGTCCCTACAAGCCTTTGTAATGAGTTTTGGCCTTAGCCTACGTCTCGTAGGGTGACTCGTAGGGTCTAGTTTTAAATTCTTTGAAATTTACTATTACCCTAATTTCGTAGCTTTAGAGTTTTTGGGTCACACTAAGACTCATTGGGTGAGTTATTAGGTCAGACCATATAAAGTGCAATGTAGGGTTCTTAGTACGGGTACACCCTACAACTCTTTAGGTTACCCTATGAGTCATTCAGTTACTTTTATTGAGTGGTTTTACAAATCTTTAGGGACTTTACAATTTTGATCCAAAGTGCCAGTCACTACAACTCATGCAACGACTCGTTGTGTTTGGGTATGAGTCATTGTAAAAGTCGTAGTGACTATAAATTTATAGTCTCTGTATATGAACATTCTCACACAGAATTTTCCAAACAACTTCATTATTTGAACCATAATTCTGATCATTATAGGGATGAAAAATCCACTCCTCCCATACCGATATGAACCAAATCGCCACGATTACTCAGACTTTACCGCAAGTTTCAATTAAACTTATAAGTAAGCAGAAAATTGAGGACTTAATTATCAACATAGTAGATTTAGTTAGTTTAAATAAAAAACAAGTGCTCAAACTTTATGTTTCTACCTTATTTAACTTTAAGAATTTAAATATAGGGTTTAATACAGAAATAATTCTCTACCAATTATCAAAGCAAAGAAAAAAATGAATTTAACTTACTTGGATGGGATTAATGAAGCTTGAGTGTTGGAAGGGTCTGAGACAATCACTTAAATTTTTTGATTTTGTGTACAAGTGAGAAGAAACTTTAATTTCATGGTTTTGTGAGTGATAAGTGCTCAATTAGGTGGGTAGTTCATGGAGGAGAGATGATTATGGAAGATGATGGGAGTTTTGATTCATTGAAAAATGAAATAGAATTGGATCAGGTGATTATAGGTTTTAAATAGCATTCTGGGTGTGGTCATGAAATTTTTAAATTTTTTGTTGAGTGGGAACAACTCAACTCTATCACTTATTTCCATTGGATATAAGTTAATAGCTTACACTACATCATGCAAATTAGAGTACCTACTTGGGTGGTCATCATTAATCCATACGACTTAAGGTTTCATGTTTCCTCCAATGGATATGACTCATTCTAAGAGTCATTGGGGCACCAGTGATTTCCATTAGGTGATTCCCTCTGGTAAATTTCTACCCTAGGAGTTACTAGGTTACCCTATGGCTCGTTAGGTGACCCGTTGAGCTTGTGCAGTAAAAAAATTTCTAATTTCTTTCTATCTCTACAATGCGCTGCACACTTCAACACATGTTACCCTATAAATAAAAGTAAAAATAAGTACAAAATCCTTTGTTTTCCTCCCAAGCAGTGTTGGATTTAATGTTACGGTATGGTATAGCTAGTTTGGCCACTGAAACTTCATCATATTAACCCATGGATTTCGTCACATGCAGGGACTGATTTAACAACATAGCACAACTTGTGTGTTAATACCCAATTTCTAAGGTCATAATGACACCTACTATAACACACCAGTAGGTAAGCCAAGCCCATAGTTTGGAACTATTGGTAATGAACTACCAAGAGAAGTGAAAGAAGAACACAAAATAAATATAGTAAAATACTGAGATACATAAGATGTCTTAAAACCTTGTAAAATCAGTAGAAGATCTTTAAATATAATTAGACTACAACATGAATTACTAAATGAATAAACTGATACAACCCATATCGTAATATAACATAGATATTAGTCTAGTACATACGAAGGAGAATAGTAGTACTCCAAATGCCAAGAGCTCACCCCATGTCTCCAAACCATAGCTACCCTGCACGACACACACAATAATAACGAGAACCTGTACAATGATCTAAATGATGTAGAAATTTAATATAAGTAATAGACACATGGTACTCAGTAGGCAACTGTTGACTGAGCTTAAAAGATAATGCAAATTTAAGAAACATACAAGCAAGATTATAAGCTACACTCAGATATCCAACAACTACACAGTAAAGCTAAGGAGACTATATGGATTAACTATCTTATTGTATCCATACTCAAGAACTTAAACACCATAGCAAAAAATTGTGATCATAAGAATCAAAACATTTATAAACTAAAACCATAACCTTTAGAAGGATAAAACACCTCCCTAAATCGAACAACTATCATAATCAGGACATTGAACCTAATAATAAATCTGGCATAATGACAACACCCAAGCGTACATGTAAGTGTGCGTGGTCTTAACAAGTAGTAAAGTGGCTTCAAGGAAGCGCAAGTATTGATCTCTCAGGGACTTGAGTTCTCTACCTATCCAATTCTAGTTTAACAATTGAGAAAAAGTAAACAAGGATGTTTAAGAATTGTAAACTAAAAAGAAACTAAACTAATGCGAAAAAGTAAATGACTTTGGACAATCAAAGGATAGAGATCCAGGGTTAAGGCTTACGAATAATCATACTATGTTATTGAACTTTATTCATTAAATTGCTTATCGTGGTTGTTGATTCATAGGATTAATTGCATGATCATGGTTTCCCATCCTCTAATCCTTTACCTAAGTTGAACCTTACAACTACATCGTTGAGCGAGGATGTAATAGTTCACTTAAGTTCTTTAAATCATTCATCCTACGTGTGAATAGAGTAAGACATCTAAGTACATCCATTTCCTAGATACTAATTCAAATTCCTCATTTGATAAAGAAAGAAGAATCATACTTTGCTTATTCCCATATTCTATCTCCCTATTCCCTCTCCCGAGATCACAAGGTTGACAATTGATATATTCTAAGGGTAGAAAATTCTTAAAATAGTTAAAATAATAATAAACAAACAACCAATAATGATAAGCAAGATAACAAACTTAATCAAAAAAGAAGTAATCATGATCATGGCCTTTACCTCAGATAGGAGTTTTAGCTATTAATGGAGATATTCATCATCCAATCCCATGGATTGATGATACAAACAATGAATGAAACTATAATAAAAGAATGATAAAAACCTTAAAAAGAAGTTTTGTAGCCTCCAAGATCTTCCAAGGATGTGAAAACGTTAGTAAAAAAAAAGTTAATAATGTCCTATTTATAGTGGAAGAAATAGCCCATGCCTTGTTGAACAAGGAAATAGTTTCTCGTCGTCTGCGAATCCAGTGATGCGCCGCATTGATTATCGCGTTGAGCACATCGATGTGACGCATCAACTTTGCATTGGTTCACTATTTTAGGTCCCTTTTTGAATCCATTAATGTGTCGCACGCGCCAATACTCTCTTCTCATGCGCCCATACTCTCCCAATACTTTTTAGGTATCCAAATTGGAGTCAAGCTGTGTTTTGTGCTTCAGTGATCCATTCCAAGCCTTTTTTAGTTGTTTCCACTGTATTTGAAGCTAGTAAATCCTTCATATATCATCATAGTCCATTAACCAAGCATGCTATAACATTAAACACAATAATTTAGAGCTCAAAACAACATAACATTCTCAACAATTAATTAGAAACACGAGCTAAGCATAGGCTAAATTCACATTGAGCTTCAACTTATTGTTTTGACTCTTTTCTTGATCCAATTGACCCTTGAACATTATAAATAAGTTGTTTCAAATATAAATACATAATAAAAAACCTTAGTAACTCATTAAAATGCATTAGAACCCAACATAGCAGACTAGAAAAACACCTAGCTCAAGCTAGTTACACTAGTTTTCTCGGCTGAACTCTTATGGCTCCAATTGAATCAAAACTCATGTGAACCAACCATTAAACATTGTAAACAGATACTTGGAAACATAAATGCTCATTGTGAATCAACCATTAAACATTGTAAACATATGCAATTCAATTGCTTTCAAGATATGTGTCAAGCTTTAAGCTTCCTTACAAAAAATTAGATTATTGAGTATATTGATTCATGAGATTGAGTTGTTACAACGATTCTTGATATTTCCTCAAAGTTATTGATGTTGCCATGATATAATGAATTGATACATTTTGATATTGAGAAAGATTGATTTGATCTGAGTCGAGTTAGGAATCCACAAATTGACTATAATTTGATAAATGAGAAAGAGATTTGATTTGATCTTCATGATATACCCTTGTGATGTTTGTGGTGGATTTTCTAACGCGTTCTGAGCTTGTGTCTAGGAGTAGTTTTTAGCACCGAGCGGAAAATATGGTATTTCCCCCAAAACTACGTGCCACCATTGGATTGGTATTGATAATTGTGGGCTAGAGAATGAGTATGAGATTGTGATCACTAAATTGAGGTTGTACTACCTGGCAAGAGTACGATGCTCCCACCAATATGGGGTTCTCTCCTTAGGAGGGCAAAACTTTGAACTCCATATAGCTCACATGGTTTATGTCGGTTATAAGAACCTCCCATGTCCATAAGAGTTCAGTTTCTTTAATTACCGAGTCACTCCGAGTCTTGAGTTGAAGAGTTGAATTGTTTATGATTTATTTACTATGATATCATGAAAAGTATGTTTCAATCTAACTAAAGCCAAGTGAGCCATCATTGTACATATGCATGTTTTCATGAAATTGATGATGATATTTACATTGTTGAATGCACCCCAACATACTCAGTACATTACAAAGTGCTGACCCACTTATTTTTCTATGGGCTACATTTTCTCGTAATGTAGGTTCAGGTACTCACCCGCAACCGCGTTAGCGAAATTTGGGTGCCTCACTACGTTTCCTCAGTGGTGTGTCCTCATGGTTCGAGGACTGTATCTATATTTTTGTGATATCATTTTGTTGTTATGGCTTTCAGACTAGAGGGATGGTATGTACAGACATTCAATATATATTTTTATTGTACAGTTTAGTATTCTCTAGTATCTCTCTTGAACCTGATGTGATATATCTATTTATTATGCATGACTATTGTTGAATTGAGTTCCTTGAGATAGTGTCTGGCTCCGAGGGTTAGCTTGGGGCTACGGGTAGCCCTAAGCACCATGTGACGTCTCAGGATGGAAATTTCAGGGCGTTACAAAAATATTATTGTATTGTTGTAACTACATTATTACATTGAGGCCCTATTTAAAGACAATACACTCCAATTCTTTTCCTAATAGGAAACTACATTACAATCCTTTTCCAATTAGGATTTTATATCCTATTCCTATTCCTACACATATTCAAACACTTCCACTCAAGATGGTGCATAGAAGTCATATGTACCAAGTTTTTTATGGATGTAACTAATATGAGAATCGGTGAGGGACTTGGTTAAGATATCTGCAAGAAAACTGATAAGGACTACTTTGGACGTCTGGGAGACCTCAATTGAAATGGAACAAACTGAAAAAAATGATCCGAAAAGGAGTAAATATTGCCGTAAATTCTATGTGCGGCTTGAAAATTTCCGAAAGCTGGTATAAAATATACGGGTCATCTCAAAATCAAGAGATGAGTAGATCTTGAACATGAAATTCATCGAAAACTTAGCCAAAACATGCTCACACGCTGGATTATTAGATTTGATGGATGAAAAGTTACTACAATCTGAGGAAAAAAAGTATATGGGTAGGGTCGGAATGATGACACGACCCTATTGAGAAAGTGAAATATAGGTACGTTCGGAATGACGGCACGACCCTATTGAGAAACATAAATTATATGGGTAGGGTCGGAATGATGGCACAATCCTACTGGAAAAGAAAATATATGGGCAGGGTCGAAATGATTGCACGACCCTACTGAAAAAGAGAAATTATATGGGTAGGGTGGGAATGATGGTACGACCCCACATAAATTAGATCTGAGGATTCACTAGAAAGACGTACGGAACTACATAAACTAGATCTGAGGAGTCACCAGAAAGATGCATGGTGCTATGCAACTCAGATATGACATAGTAGTCCGGAAATATGCACGGTGCTACGCAAATCAGATATGAGAAAATAGTCACCAAAAAGAAGCACGATGCTAAGAAAAAATAGATATGAAAAAGTAGTCACCGGACAGATGTATAGTGCTACGCAAAGTTATGAGAAAGTAGGGGAAAGAAGTGTGGTGGCCAAACTTTTGCTAACATGATCATTGGCCGCACGGGCGGCATGTATGGATTATAGCTGCCCGCCGGCAGCGGAAACTCTTTAATTCTTTACCAAGATCGTGGAAGCTCTGATATCATGTGAGAAATATAAGAGAAAAATATTATTGAATTGTTGTAACTACATTATTACATTGAGGCCCTATTTATAGACAATACATTCTAATCTTTTTCCTAATAGGACACTACATTACAATCCTTTTCCAAGTAGGATTTTGTATGCTATTCCTATTCCTACTCATATTCTAACAAAAATGCAATTTATCATGATCGTGGACTTAACCCCGGGTAGGAGTTTTAGATATTAATGGAGATATTCATCATCCAATCCCTTGGATTGATGATACAAACAATGAATGAAACTAAAATAAAAGAATGATAAAAACCCTAAAAAGAAGTTGTGTAGCCTTCAAGATCTTCCAAGGATGTCCAAAAGTTAGTATAAAAAACGTGAATAATGTCTTATTTATAGTGGAAGAAATAGCCCATGCCTTGTTGAACAAGGAAACAGTTTATGGTCGTCTGCGAACCCAGTGACGCGCCGCGTCGATTATCGCGTTAAGCACATCAACGCGACGCATCCACTTCATGTTGGTTCACTTTTTTGGGTGCCTTATGAATCCATTGATGTACCTCATGCAATAATAATACTTATCATGCGCCGACAATCTCCAAATACTTTTCAGGTATCCAAATTGGCGTCAAGTTATGTTTTGTGATTTCGTGATCCATTCCAAGCCTTTTTAGTTGTTTTCACTTTATTTGAAGCTTGTAAATCCTTCATATATCATGATAGTCCATTAACCAAGCATACTATAGCATTAAAAACAATAATATAGTTCTAAAAACAACACAACATCATCAACGATGAACTAGAAACGCGAGCTAAGCATAGGCTAAATTCACATTGAGCTTTAACTTATTGTTTTGACTCTTTTCTAGATCCAATTGACCCTTGAACATTATAACTAAGTTATTTCACATATAAATACATAATAACAACCTTATTAACTCATTAAATACATTAGAACCCAACACAATAGACTAGAAAAACACCTAGCGCAAGCTAGTTACACTAGTTTTCTCAGTTGAACTCTAAATGTTCAAATTGAATCAAAACTCATGTGAATCCACCATTAAACATTGTAGACATATACTTGGACACATAAATGCTCATATATATCATTCTTACCCCATTAATAACATGAATCATCCTCAAAACAAGGCTAAATAGGCTAGAATAGTAGCACTAGAATACATAAATACACCCAATATCACATAACCATAACATAATCTAGGAAACCATCCTAATCCACCGAATCATGAAGTAACCTTATACTAAAGGATCATTAGCCTCAACTATGTCTAGAATGCATAAATAAGTCCATAAAGGTTAACATAAGTCTTGTCCTAAGGTGGACCAGAGGGACCCACATCTACTGAAATCCATATTTAGGCAATTTCTATCCCGAACAAGGATAAGGTATCTAAATTCACTTCTAATTAGATAAGTCATGAATAGACTAAAGATATCAATACCACCTAAAACATGAGAAACTAAGTAAAATCCACGTAAATTATAATTTCAAGGTAGTCTAAACAGTCCAAATAAGACTAATCATATCAATCATGCTTCCAATATCAAAATCACATACTATAGTTAGCATGATATCATAATTATACAATGAAATAGCTCAATCAATTAAGAAGGTAATAGGATCATAGAAGTATAATAAGCATTTTACCTTAAGGGTCAATCTCCCTTCCAACCCCTAAAATCATAAATTAGGCTAAGTCACGGTGTTCTACCCAAAATCACATCCTAACATTCCTATATAACATGAAACATATATAAAACACCATCTCATGAAGAAGAGTAAAGAAAAAACTACCTCGATGCGGAAACACAATCATTGTATCATCCATAAATCATCCATCCTTGCACTACGATAATGAAATATCATCACACTATCAAAAAAATAATCTACACATTGTTAGGAGTAAAACGAGATTCATAATGCTATATTTGAGTTGGGTCTAAAAATAAACCCCAAAAATGGGTTTAAAAATTAAAGGGGTAAAACAATAATTTTATTTTAGAAATATGTTCCCCATACTCATAAAATTCTATAGATGACAACCAATGATAAAACAACATAAAAACGAGGTTCAAACCAACTAAATACATTTTCATGATTTACCAATAAATCCCCAAAAAACCATTTTGAAATTGAGAATTTGAAGTTGTTTTGAATCAAGGGGAAAATGATATTACATGATTAGAAAATATACCATGGATGAAATCTCAAAAAATCCTTGGGAATCGCCCAAATCAGAGCTCCCAAGCCCCAAAAATAATGAAAATAGTATTTTAATTCTCAACTTGGGTGGAAATCATGAAAAATAAAGTAAAAGTTCTTGGGAAATGGTAAAATATAGTTCTAAATTGATAGACGATGATTCGATGTAAAAAACGCAGAAAAAATCATCAAAATTAGAGCTTCCTAGCACCCAAAGTGTCAAAAAATACAATTTTGGGTCTTATACTCGGCAATAGTCACTTAAGCGATACTTTGATCGTTTAAGCAACCTGTTCAAAAGTTAAAAATAGTCGCTTTAGCGACTCGGTCAAAATTGTCAATGGTTCACTTTTGCGAACACACCAGCACCAACAATGTAAAAAACTTATTTTGACCTCCAGAACTAATTCAAAACCCTATGAACATGATCCAATAGTGACATTTAATTGTAAACACATTCCAGATCCAATATAATCATCAAATCTTTTATCTGATATCATTCCGACTAAATATGGGGCCCAAACCTATGGACTATTTTTCATATAATCCACCCAATAGACCAAAATGAGTTTGAAAACCTCGGCACCTAAACCAAGGATCATCCAGCCTAAAATCAACATTTTTGAGCCGATGACTAAAAGGTATTCTCATTCGAGGCCATCTCTAAGAGTTTTAGTTTGTGAACAAATCCTAAATAGCAAAATCTCCAAATAGGAAAGGAGCCTAAATCCAAACAAATTGTTTTGTAACCAAATTAAGAGTTCCAGCAAGTAATAAATGACTTTTAGTCGCTGTGGGAAGGCTCAAAATGTTTGGAATACACACATATCGAGGAAATGACCTGGCCTAAAGTGTCATTACAATATCCGCTACTAAAAGGACTTTTGTTTGTGAAAGTCAGCGGATAGAAATATCAAAAAAGCTTAAAGGGTCAAGGTATTGGTCCTACATGCTTCGAGCATTAATTCCTAGATTACCTACAAGATAAAATGACGTTTCCAATAGGATTTTCCACAGATGTCCCTTTTTTAACTAACTTCTGTACTACACTTTAAAATGGCCAAAGCTCAACCTGAATTACCAACTTGCCTCCAACTGAACCAAGGATGGTTGATGCACACAAATCCAAACCATGACACACTAATACTAGCCTAATTAAATGAAAACTCATCCAAGCTAAAGGCAAAAAGTGCATATTCATACAAGTAACTCCAAATCGAATCATAACGTTTTTTTGCCTTTCCAAACTTGCTATCCACTGTGAACTAGTAAAAAAAATCTCCTAAGTCCTATCCGCATAATCCCATCTTAATAAACCTAAAGAACAAAAGTTGATCCACTAAAAATCTATAAAAGCAAGCATGAGAATGAGCCCATAAGGGGATATCTAGGCACACAAATGGAGACAACCAAGGTTTGTAATCTATACCAATATACACCTCATCCGAATAACCCTCAAAACTGAAAACCAGGAGTCCGAAGCATAGCTACTGAACACTGAAAATCCCAATATAGGATGTCCCATCAATTTAGAATGAATCCATACCAATTATAACTCAAGCATACTAGTCCCGCTGAATTGATCATAAAAAAATCCCAACAAAAACTGAAAAGTCGTGGTCAACGTTGAAGGAACCAATACCGTGTCCACGAATTATCATCTGAAAACTCATAATCCATTCTAACTGAAGATGACCAAATAGGTAACAACAAAGTAGACTTAGATAGACTATAGATGAAACACCAAATGGAACAAATCTGAAAATGATGGTTGCATCCGAGTTCTACAGCTCCAAGATAAAATCTCAAAACCAAGATTGAACTGCTCAACCTCAACTACCTAAACGAACCTGAAGATGGGAAAGAATCTCCACAGCCAATCCATCATAACCTTTAAATAGATATTCTAAGGGTCAAATCAAAAACTGACCCAACAAGCCTAATCTAAGACTATATATTAAAATCGACCTTATTATTCCAAATCAGACATATCTTTCCTGAATCATGTTGATCTAAAATCGAAACATAGTTTAAGAACAAAATCACAAAAAAGGATAAATCACTAGCAAAAAACATAGCAACCAACTCTAAATACACTAAAGGGTACGAAAATTGAATGCGTCCTCAAGAACTCACCAAGGTTGGAACTTTACTAGAGATAACCAAAACACTAGCAACTTAGAGAAATGCAACTTTAGCCAAAAACAAATTTATCCAATACTCCATCACGACAATGAATACCCATCAGAACATATGACCCAGATAAAGCACTCCACCAAGTCTTATTATGCCAAACAAATTCTAAAATAAGGATTTCCTAAATCCAACCAAGTAGGAAAACGTTAACTCAACCAATCCACAAATCACATTCCGAGGAAGAAAGTACTAATCTCAACACTAATGCCCAGGTTTAGACCACAATCGGAAAATGAACAACAAACTCAAGATATTTCTAATTTGCCCACTTAAGAAGCGATCACAGGAAAGATCACATGCCTCTAACTCCTTAAACAAGAACCAAATCATGGATCCAAAAGAGTGTCCAACTCCACACTAATACCATGAGTAAACCATCACCGAGAGATAAACCCTACAAATCAGAAAGACAAATCCAAGAATTCTCAATATCAACATCAAACCCACTATCAAGCGATGAGCTAGTCAAATTGGAAGAACAAACACCAAACTTGTCAACCTTAAAAATGGGCTACATAGAGAGGGATAGCCAATAGAAAAACCTCTATAATATAGGAGGTAAGTCCTAGAATCTCAAACTTAAAAAAAGGTAGTATAGAAAAATTGCCAACTATAGAACCATAATAGAACCTTGGAAGGTCATCTTACATTTACTGCCAAAATCCACTCCACTGCCAATCTAGGATATACAACAAAAGAGAAAAATGATCAACTTTATCTCACTATAATAGAGAAATGCTCTAGCCAATCTAGCTGCCTAAGCTTACAAATAACAACCGCGAGGAAGCAGATTCTATCTAGATATAAAGAGTCTAGTCAATTTACCAAGCAAGGATCAACAACATCTAATAATTAAATTAATAACCACAACAATATAAATATCAATATAAGGAGTGGGTGGTATAAAAAATGAAAATCAACAACAAGTACCACTATAGGGCCATAATAAGGATAATATGCCAAACTAAATTAAACTCGAACCCAAACACTACACTCATAAGGGAAAAATATCAATATTGTCCACTCTATCCACTACCAAAATAAATAATCTATGGGGGTAGCCATACAATAAACACCACTATATTAGGGCACACAAAAATGATAAAAATCTACCAAGCATACAACCATTGATGGGTACGAGAACCCCAATACACATAAATGAAAAGGTAAGGCCAGGAAATTCCGAAAATTCTAAAACTCTCTCGAATCACTCTTTAGACATCCCTAAACATATTCTAACTTAACAATTAATGTTTCAATCTTGAGCAGGCCAAAAATAAAATGTTTGAAATCTTGGGGTCTTAGAATGGCTGTCTTTTGTACTTAGTGTGAAATAATGACTTTAGACCCTTTGAAAATGCTACTAGTAGTTAGAAACTTATCTAGGAATTTGTAGGGTATTACAATATCTCCCCCTTGGGATCATCGTCCACGGATAAAACTGTTCAAGCTGAGATACTAAAAAGACCTATATGGTGTAGTTAATACTTATGAGAAAAATCATGATTAAATAATTGAACAAGAATCATGACACATGGACTAAACTGAATTCATGAATGCATAATATGGAATGAGGTTGGTTGGATAACTAACATAGAAAATTAGAGAATAAATTTAAGAGCAATCATTAACTCAAGATGAATCTTAACATGTAGAGAAAACAAGGGGATACTGGGATCACATATTTGCTTTTGCTTTCTAAGTAGCTCCCTTAACGGACTAATTTCTCTAAAGAATCTTTACCAAGGGAACTTCTTTATTCCTCAACCTACGAGTCTGAAGGTCATGGATATCAACTGGTACTTCTTTGTCGGAGAGACTATCTTTCACATCCACACTCTCTAAAGGAACAACAAAAGCCGAGTCATTAATATATTTCTTTAACCAGGAGGCATGACACACCGGATGCACTGATACGAAATCTGCAGGAAACTCTAACTCATAAGCTACCTTCGCAAAATGGCTCAAAATCCTGTATGGTCCATCATAGTGAGGAATGAGCATCCCCTTCTTACAAAACCTATTTACCCCTTTCACGGGAAAAATTTTCAAATAAACCAAGTCACCAACATCAAACACAAGGTCTCTTCTCCCCACATCTGCAATAGATTTCTGATGAATTTGGGTTGTCTTCAGCATTTCTCCAATTAACTAAACTTTCTCATTACCTTCAATACTGGATATAACCCTATCGATGCAGCCTCACCTACTTCAAACTATTTAATAGAATATTTGCACCTCCTTGCATAGAGAGCCTCAAATTGATCCATTTGAATACTATAGTTATAATTTTTGTTGTATGAATACTCAATCTAAGGTAAGTGGTCATCCCAACTACCCTTGAAGTCGTTAATACTTACCCTTAACATGTCTTCTAAAGTATAAATGGTCCGTTCTACCTGACCATCTATCTAAGGATTAAAAGTTGTACCGAGATGGACTTGGTTACCAAGATCCTTCTACAAAGCCTTTCAAAAATAAGAGGTAAACTTGGTACCTCTATCTAAAATAATGGTTAATATAACCCCATATAACTTTACTAACTCTCTGAGATAAATTTTAGTATAGACCTCAGCTATGTAAGAAGTATGAACTGGTAGGAAGTGGGCTGACTTGGTAATTATATTTGTAATGACCCAAATTGAATCATGATGATGACGCGTATGAGGTAACCCTATAAAAAATCCATGTTCACTACCTCCTACTTCTAAGTGGGGATGCTGAACTCCTGAAGCATACCACTAGGCCATTGGTACTTAACCTAAACCTACTGACTATTCAAACACTTAGTCACAAATTACACAATATGTTTCTTCATAACACTCCATCAATAGATTTCTCATAGATCAAAATACATCTTAGTGGATCTTGGGGGAATAATATATCACACACCATGAGCTTCAAATAATATTCATTGTCAAAAACCATCAACACATGAAACATATAACCTGCCTTGACAATGAAGTACACCATCTCCCTCTTAGGAGAAAACCTCCACCTTCTTATCCAAAACTACCTCCTTCAACTTGCCAAAAATAGCATCCCGTCTTGCTTTTCTTTCACTTCGTCCACTAATGAAGATTCCAAACAATTCTAAATCCATATACTACCTTTGGCTGAATCAACCAACCTAACACCTAACCTAGAAAACTTATGAACCTCATGGACTAACTCCTTCTTATAATACTCAACATGAGCAACACTTCCCATAGACAATCTTCTAAGGGCATCAGCTACTAGATTAGCCATATCTGGTGATACATCACACTAATATCATAGTCTTTCAATAATTCCATCCACCTTCTCTGAAGAAGATTTAATTTTTTCTGTGTGAACACATACTGTAAACTCTTATGATCCGTAGACATATGAACATAAACCCTATTAAGGTAATGCCTCCAAATCTTTAAGGCAAAGAAAATTGTTTCTAACAAAAGGTCATGGGTCGGGTAATTTTTCTCAAGGGATTTAACTTATCTAGAGGCATAGGCTATAGATTCTAGATTCTAGATTCATAATAAGAAACTACAAACCCATTTGTGCCATTTGGTAAAGTTAAAGAGTGGATCATAAGTAAGTCGACTCTTCAACTCTAGAAAACTCTTCTTACAGGAATCTGAAAACTAAAATTTGACTTATTTTGGTGTTAGTCAATAAATGGGAGAGAAAATAAAGAAAACCCTTCAACAAATCGTCTAGACTAACTAGTTAAACCCAAGAAACTCCTGATATTTGATGAAGATATCGGTCTAGAACAGTTTCTCACTGCTTTAGTTTTTTTACGGTCAACTTGAATACCATCACTGAAAATGATGTGACCAAAGAAAGCTACTGATTTCAACTATAATTCACACTTACTAAACTTAGCGAATAACTGGTGATCATTAATCGTCTTCAATACAATTCTTAAATGGTTTATATGATCACCTTTACTGCGAGAATAGATGAGGATATCATCTATTAAGAGTATGACGAACATGTCCAAGTACTTTTTGAACACCCTGTTCATCAAGTCCAAATAATTTGTAGGAGCATTCGTTGTCCAAAAGAGACAACTAGAAATTCAAAGTGCCCAACCAAGTTTTGAAAGATGTCTTCAGGATGTCACATTCTTTGTCTCTAAGCTAATGATAGTCGGATCTGAGGTCTTTATTAGAGAAATAGCTTACACCCTAAAGTTGGTCGAAAAAGTCATCAATTCTGGGGAGATGATACTTATTCTTGATCATGACTTTGTTGAACTAACGATAGTCGATGCACATTCTAAGTGAACCATATTTCTTGCACACGAAGAGAACTAGAGAACAACATGGAGAAATGCTAAGCCTGATAAAACACTTATCTAAGAGATATTTCAACTATTTCATTAATTCCTTAAGCTCATTTGGAGCTATTATGTAAGGTGGAATTGAGATAGGCAGTGTATCTGGGAGGATATTTATTCTGAAGTCAATTTCCCTCTTAAGAGAAACTTTGAGAAGATCTTTAGGGAACACTTCTGGAAACTTATTCACTACTAGAACTAACTCAAGACTTAAAGTTTTAAAATTTGAGTCCTTGACTCGAATGAGACGGTAAATATATCCCTTGGATATCATCTTTATTGAATTAAGATAAAAGACAAACTAACCCTTAGGCACTGAAGTACTACCCATCAATTCAATAACTGACTTATTAGAACTGGTACTTGACAATTCTATTCAGCAATCAACTAAGGCATACCATGAGTGGAGCCAATCCATATCGAGAATGGCTTTAAAGTTAGTCCTCTCTAACTTTACAAGGTCAACTGAAGTAACTTTATGAGATATTGTTATCGGCAAATTTCTATATTCCCATCTGGCTATAATAGAACTACCCACTATGGTAGAAATTGAGAAAGGCTCTACTAATATATCGGGTCTGACAATAAAGTCAACAACTATGAAAGGAGTTACAAAAGAAAGTGAAACTCTGGGTCTAACAATACACGAACATTAAGATGAAAGACTTGTAGTGTACCCAGAACCACATCGGAAGAACTTTCTTAATCATGTCGAGTATAGAGAGCATACAGTCGATTCTAATATAGAACACTAGTGGCATTGGAAGTGGCACCTTACTGAATAGGGTGAGCTATTGGCGCTACTAAAGAATTAGTCTGGCCCTGTTGACGATCATTTCTTTCTCAATGGGAAATTGCATGACACTCTTTTATTCTATAGCTTTACTTTCCACACCTAAATCATATGTCACTACCTTCCATGCACTCCCCCTTGTGGTTCTTATAATATTTCCAACAAAATGGATTTGTGTGACCAATTTTATTCTACCAAGGGGATTAGAGCCTAGTTCTCAATCTCGACTGTCATATCTGATCTTAGGCACTGGCACACTGGCAGAAGATGGAGCTGGAGCTGGTAATTTCTAGAAAAATTTAGAATGATTCTCACCATCAAACCTTTGTTGTGAGAAGTTGAACCTACTCATTCTAGCCCTCTTATTCTCTCTTTTCTTCCCCTTGAACTTTTCCTCCTCAATCTGCTGAGCCATCAACTTAGAAAGGTCCATCTCCCTTATCAACATAGTTTTTCTACACTTCTTGACTATACTATATGACATATCAGACACAAACATACTCATTATAGCCCTATAATCATCCACGATAGTCAGAGCATACCTTACGAACCATGTAAACTTGAGTGATCTTTATGCTCATGTTACCTTTTTTTAGATTTATAAACTCTGACACCTTAGCCTCCCTCATATCTAGTGGGAAGAACCTATCTAAGTAACCTGTGGCAAACTCTTTTAAATCTATAGGTCCTTCCTCAACACCTCTATCCTTGTTATAGTGCTTGAACTAAATATGAGCTACTCCCTGCAACTACTAAGTAGCTAAGTCAACACTCTTACTAGTAGTAAAACCCATAATATCTGTCACTTTTTGCAAGCCATCCAAAAACTACTGAAGATCCTATACAGACACATGGATCTAGAAAACAATAGAGGATTCATTCGAGTGATGTCTCGGATCCTAGCTATAGTTGTATTCATGACTAGATTTACCAGGGAAAAAACCTACTGGTTATTTTAAGTAGCAACAGTTTGGTCCAAAAGAGTAAAAGTGGTCCTGAATTTGGTGTGGGAAACATATTCATTCAGGGGATCTTCCTGAACAGCTGGTGGAGTGGGCTGATCCCCATTTGTTCTTTTGTTATTTCTTGTAGGAGGCATTTTCCATAAATGGATAAAAGACGAGTTAGAAAGGTAATTCAATAGATAAAATGCTCTTTTGTACGACATGAATATTGAAAGAAGTGAGTTTTTCTAAAACTTCTTGTAGCCTCTTGTGCATAAGTGAGGCGTGCTTTACACTCATGCACAAGACTTTACACAACATGGCTTTTAAAAAACCTAGGACATTTTGAAACCTTAGGCTCTGATACCAAGTTTTGTCATGACTTGAGGTTACCCCTACTTCTAACATTGTGCGTAAGGCCACAAGATACCCAAAGATAACCCATGGTCTAGTACCTATTATGAGCACTGAATAAGATATTAATAAAGTATCATATAAAGAAGCTGAAGTGATAAAAATAATACTAAGGTTGAATATTGAAAATCACCCAACATGTCTAAACTAAAGATAAAACAAAAAATAAATTTGTCTGTATAAAAGCCTCTAAAAACATGAGGATTTGACGGGACAATCAACCAACTAATTTTTACTATCAGAGATAAACAAAATACTGAAAATAAAAAATATAACTTGTCCTTGATAGATGAGGACTTACCACAACTGTAGTTTAGGGGCACTGAGATGACCAAGGCGGTCAGGGAACTAAGCGTCTAAACCTATATTATGAGATCAATATAGCACAAAAAAGAGTATGCGATCATTACTTTTAATATTCTATTACGTGATAAAGGGACTAACTAAAATGTGTATGGATACTGAATATTAATGCATGAACATGTAAGACGAGTGCAAGACTGAGTAAAACATGAATTGAGATAATCTGTAAACTAAATAATTGGATAACTGATAGGCTGAACACTTGGTTACACAAACCTAAGCTAATATGGTCTAAAGGTTGTACTAAGATAGTAGGAGCTAACATCTAACCGACATTCCCCAATCTGAGCTAATCGGGGACCAACCTGTAACTCCAATTAAAAGGGTATCAATACCTTGCCACGGGTATTAACATAGATATTATAGATCAACAAATATGATATCCCAAATAACCAGGGTGTTAAGCCTAAACTAGCAGCTGACCTCTAAGAGGAAGTCAAGACTAAACTAACATGTGACCCCTTATAACCTTGCTAGATACATAGTTCTGGAAGTTAGGAACTATTACTAAAAAATCCATCTAAGCTGATGCGGGAGCTGCCATCGCAACATTCACTTGGTGCTAAGCTATACTCCCAACTGAACTGACATGGAGACAAAATCCAATACATTCACTAATAACTAAATTGCTCAAACATAGTATTCTGAAAACTAGCAGTGCATTTATAATGTGAACGTAATAAAATAATCATGGTATGAATAACTCATAACTTGAAATCTGAAATATGCATAAACGTATGGGTAACAGGTGTTCATAACACTTCAGCACTGATTGATTACTTTCAATACAATAATATCATTTAAAACACTATAAGTAAATTCATGATTCAGATACCCAAAACATAGAATATAACTTTAATTGATGGAGTCCTTGATTATGATTATAGGAATATATTGAACTTATGAGAACAATGTGCTTACATGGTTTAATTGATGAATTGGTAAGTTAATATGGTATCAACTGACCATAATATGGGTGATTGAAATTTAAAGCATGTAAAAACTAAATTCTCTTGGTAAAACATGTTGGCATGGCTTAAATTCAAAACTATTATGAGAATATTGAGTAAATTCATACTTAACATTGGAATAACATAAAAAGAGAAAAAAAGGTTTATACATAAAATACAAAGGATTCTTGGGACAATATGGGTGAAAGGAACCCATTGATGAATACCCCACATACTCAAGTTGCTTGAATTCTTGCACGAAAGCTTTGAATTGAGATCTTAAATCATTGAATACTTGAGAAGAAGCTCAAAATTTTGTTTTGTTAGGAAAAATGATGTTTTCTCATTGTTAACTGAGGAGTAATATGACACATAATGCCCCTCTTAGACTTTAATTCGTTATTTGGAGGATTAGGGAAAAGGGGAAAAGACCAAAATTCCCCTTGGACTTTTAATAATAATGTAGGAAAACATAACCTCCATGGAACGGAGATTATCACGGAGACTAACATCCGTGACACGGGGTGATTTCAGAGACTAACCGCCATGAAAAATCGTGTATCGCAGAGGTCTAGACTCTATGACATGCAAAAATCCTACAAGTGTTCTGCCTTCGTGGTCGAAAAACACCTCGTACCTTTTCAAAAAAATTTGAAACTCTCCCGGATGACCCTTTTAACATAACTAAATACATTTCAGCTCAAATATCAATGTTTCAAACTCGAGAAGGCCAAAATAAAATGTTTAAAATTTTGGGGTCTTAAAATCGCTAAGTCTCTTGTACTTAGAGTGAAATAACTACTTTGGACCCTTTAAATATGCTACTAGTAGCTGGAACTCCATTGTTAACCATTTTTCTTCTAGCTCTCAAAGTCTTTTAAATTTAAAAATTAAATCAGGGGATAGCCTTGACTCTAGTCATGCTCCAATGTGCACCCTTGAATAACCAAAAAGGTAAAATCAGGAAATAGAAACCAATAGTCAAATAATCAAGTCAATCAACTCTTTAACCATATTCCCAAGAAAGAATGCCAAAATTTGATTTCACCCTAATTAAATCTCACATTGAAGTATTAAAAAGTCAATGATCAAATATAAATCCCAGCTAGATTGGGGTCAATCCTATGAGGAATAGGTCAGAATATCTATCAATATGTTTGTCTAATTAATTAGTAAAAAATATCTAGTAATAACGGGATTTGTGAACATCAAATGGCAATAAGTTATTGGTTTAAATGGATTTATAATCAATGTGAGAGAGGTACTAGAACTACATTCCCCATAAGTTCATAACTCCATAAGTTCATTATACTATTTATCTCTCGTGGTGCTCAACTTGCATAATTAATATGTTCTGATCATCCAAGTGACTTTACTCCTCTATTAAATGACTAACCTCAATAATATATTATTGTCTCATTAATTTTTCAGTACTAACCCCTATCTTGGATCCCAAATTAGGTATCCTACTTGCCTTCTCAATCTATCAAGTGGAGGTTGATAGCACCAAGACATATTGTTAATTCTATTTTTGCATCTATTGCAACTCTTTTCATTATGAGTTATGATAAGGTGAGTTCTAACATTTGAAATTGTTACAAAGTAATCAAATCAAAGAGAATTGTAATACATGCACAAACACCCATTGAGAATTATGTCATTCTTTGAACTTTACATTATTAATCCGCCATGGTTCCCACAACTCTATTTTAGGTGTTTAGATACCCATAATTACAATCACACAAGGATACTTTTTAGAAGAAAAAATAATAATGAACTTACAAGAGTATGATGAAAACCCCAAATCTTACTTTGAATTAAAAACCTCAAAATTGATGTTTGTACATACAAGAACAACAATATGCCTTTAAATTATTAATAGAATGTAAATTAAAACAATAAACCTAAGGAGGGTATTTATAGACATAAGGGAAAGCTATCCTAAACAAAAAAGGAATGAAAGTCAGTAGTGGCTATAACTCTGGAAATGAGTTATAGGGTCAGATGATGACATGTTACGTGACTCAGGGAACTTGTTCATATCACTTCTTTAGGTGTCGATGATTACTTTTATAGTCACCCTATAAATCATACGGAGAATCATTGCCCATTGTTTAGATTTGGCACCTTTACAAAACTTTGACCAATTTCACTCGGGATGGCTCTAGGCATCGACTCGTAAAGTTTGATGATGACTCATAGGCTACACTCATTACCACTTGTCCCAATTTGTACATCTTTATGAATTTTGGCCAATCTACTAAATATGACTCACACTATGACTCGTCGCATGACCTAACAAGCCATAGGCAATAGTCATATCCAATGTTCAACATTAAGTTTCTTAGCCTCTATTTACTATTAATGCAACCATTGTTGTAAAAGGCAGTCATGAGGCTCACCTCATGGTCCGTATAGTAAAAATGACTTGAAGTATCAAAAATTGAATGTCCTAAAATTTGAGGCGTTCTCCTAAGCATTGGGACGTTTGCCTAGGCATGAGGTGCAAATTAGGCATAAGCATAGAAAATTCTACAAAGTGAAATGATTTTTTCCTATTTAATATCTAATTTACACTTAATACTAAAATATATAATTGATAAATACTTAAATATTAAAATCAGAAGTAAAAAAAAACTTAATACTCCCCCTTTTAAATGTATTTGTTAGTGGACGTCGATGAAACCGCTACTCAAGAAGGCATTGGGTGTACTTTCTTATTCCTATTAGATTTATTTTCTTTTAGTTCTTTTCCATTCTCATAGTGATGATCTTTTAATTTATTTACTTTTTTGGCGCTCTTTAAAAATATAATATAAGGTATATTGGTGTGTAAATTTATTGATCAAGTAATGGATAGGTGGGGGTTGATAAATTATGCATTATTGTTTATACAAACTTGTATTCTAGAGGAAATATAATATTTTATTATATGAAAGTTGACTTTGTATATTAGTCGTATTGTGTATCTTTGGTTAGTTTTCTTTTGTTGAAGTATTTTTAGATACATATTCCAAATATATTAATTTATAAATATTAAAAATTAAAAGATCTATGGGGCTTATGCCCCTTCACCTCAGGGATTAAATCTAACCTCATACCATGTAAAACACCGCGTCTTATACCTTCTCCTTTATAAACACTGAGTGCAATGACTTAGGCTATGACTAGTAGTATGACCTAACAAGTCATAGCGAACATCAACTTTCAAACTTGTGTAAATGTTTCATTATATATCCTTTACTCACTTCCAAACCAGTTTTCTTACAAAACTAACACAAAAAATTATATCCATAAAAACAAGCCCTTGACTTATAATATCTTTGTAAGCATCAAATATGTTGTAATACCATGGCACATCAATAGTGGGAACTACTCCACTACCTTCACCAATTATGGTGGTACTGTGGTAGTGTCCTACCGAATCACTACCTTATTTTCCTGTCATGACCCAATTCATGAGTCGTGATTGCACCTACCAAAACTCACTAGTATGTAAGCCAACATTGTAACCCGGAGCTAAGGCAATGGGTTCCTTTGGTATAAATGTACAAAATGGACAAAAAATATAAACACAAATATAAGAAACAACGTTTCACATAAAAGAAGACAACCAATACACGAATACCAATTCTATGACCTGGTAATATTAGTACAAGAGCTTCTAAGTTTTACAATAGGGAATACATCTCAAAGTCTAAATAGTCTTATACATTTATCTCGAATACAAAAGACTAAATATGAATAGGAGGGAAATGGGCAACTCGAAACTCCAAGAGCTCACCCTATATACAGATCTTAGACACTGCACGATCTAAACTCCGTGGTAATAACTAGTACTCGGGTCTTCACCAAAAAGATACAGGAGTGTAGTATGAGTACCAAAATAATGGTTACTCAGTAGGCATCATCGGCCGATTGAGCTAAATTATAATATAAAGATGAAACAAAGTAAGACAATAACTATAAGCAAAAGTACCGAATTGAACCTGAATCGTCTCCATCATCACTATAAAAAATAACTAATCACTGTAAAAAAATAACTAACCAACTAGAACAATAATACGATATCTCATATTAAAACATACCACAACAATCATATAAAATGAATAATTAATCCAGAAGTATAGACAAACATATATACAATAACAATCGCATAAATACCACGTTCAACATACATCTAATAATTAGAGCATAAAGCAAAAGAACTCACCACGTATCCCATACCATCAGGAAGTATACCCAAACAAAACAAAGTAAATAACTCATCATAGAATCCCATGCCACCGAAGAGTGCCCCAATAGATCAATTCATCAAGATATATAAATATATATACACAACCAACTCACATTTACCATGATTTTCACATTTCCCGGCACTGTCACTTGCCAAGATCCATAATCATCATCAACTATTGCAAGTCAAACAAACATATAACAAAGTAATCATAACCATAGTTATATAGTTATTTAGACCTCTAATTCCTTTGTATAGTTTATCTAGTCTCTATTAACTAACCTCCATTTTCCTTTGAGATACTAGTTTCCTAGTCATCATAAGGCCTCTAACCATTATCATAACCGACTCCTTATATACTCTTTCTTCATGAAGTAGAAACTACTTATGATTTATTAGAAAGCCAACACCCATTTCTAGCCAAGACATATCCCTAAACCATAATCACCATTTAACAAAGTCATTCCTAGTTATCATAAGTACACTAGTCATCAAATAATGAGAAGCTACATAGTATCAACACACTTATCTATCTATTTATCAATTCCATTTTCATGTTAGCACCATAATTATCTAAGTCCTTATTTAATCAACCAACATCATTACATACTAGACATCAATATCACTGATCATCAACAATGCCAAGTCTATTATCATTATTAGAAATTTACAACCATAATTACTAGATACCACATTTTAACTAAACAAGGTCCACCAACTAGTATTATAGGCTTCTAGCATCAAGAAATATAACCACTTTATATAGACAACTAGTTATCGCATAACCCATTTTACTAGGAAAAATTCCATAAAATAACCATTTTATCAAGCCAAATATATATTCACAGGGTAAATCCTTAATTCTACACATTATTACACGTACCAATTAGTATTAACTCAATATTCATCATATTCCACTTTTGTTCACTATTTAGTATTAACAAGAGCCATGTCACTTAACTAGTTATTAACAGTAGAGAACCATGGATAACTTCTATTCACTATTTAGTATTAATAAGAGCCATATAACTTAACTAGAAACTCCTTTGGCAATAAAGCATAGTCTATCGAAACAGGATTAAATGCACCAAAAAATCTATAGATAGCTATGAAGATGAGAATATAGCACTAGCTTTAGTAACTAAAATATCTATAATGTGAGAAGTAGGGTCATCCCCTCAGGTACCTTTGGGAATAAATATGGAACTGTACCTCTAGCTAGAGAAACCGAATTTATATAATCTTGTTCAATGAATATTACATTTCTTAGTTAACATGAAAATTGGTCGACGGAGGGTAAGGACGACATGTTGGAATTCCAACACAACTTGGTCATAAGACAAGGGAATGGGAGAGTAGTGTATGCATAAGTACAAATCCTTAATATCGCCTACAATAATCAATGGAAAATTCAAACCCATCTCAGCTAAAAAAGTTTCCACCACCCCTACTTTTTTAAAACTCAAAACATTTTCATTACCCATTACTTGGACTTAGCAAAGGGAATTCAGTTTGTGCTTGTACATCATTGGTAACCTAGACATCTTTTTTCTCAGCAATATGGCATGCCAATCACTAGATGTGTATCAACCCGTCTTCCATACTTAACTGATTTACTTTTTTGAAATCTACCATTCGATAGTAAAATTTTTGTGATTCTACTAGAAGCACAAACTCGACACTATATTGAATTTTGGAGATATTATTCTTAGATATGCCAATCTCCACACCTCGCACCAGCACCGTATCCAATAGAGGCTAATTTTTCATGTCCTTATCCTTTATCAAAGGAGTCATATTTTCTAGTGTTACAATATAGTTGGTATAGAAATCCCATAGAATTTTGGAACTGTAGCTATTCGTATGTTTTGTCATCAAGTCCAATCCATGTTTCTCGAGCAGCTGACATAGTTCTTGAACCCTTTGTAGTGCACCGAGCAGCATGCATGACCCTTCTTAGATACTTATTTTGACATTTCCCTTGTTGTTAACACACTATCATTATAATATGCTCGAGACTCAGGAACACCCCATTGCCTTGTATTTTCCCCCTTGGAGGTAGGGTTGTGAAAAATTTGAATCAATTGGAGTATTCGAATCGATTTAAAGATATTTGGAAAATTCAATTTGAATTATACTATTTGAATTGATTTACAAATTTAATTTTATAATATTTTGGTGTTCTGATAGAATATAGTTACAGATGTTTATAATTTAAATTGAGTCTAGAATTTATTAGTTACTTACAAACCTAAAAACTAATGCAAAGTCACAATATCCCAAACACACATTTAGAGTATTTTCATTATTATGTTTTCTCTAAAATTGAAACAAAAATATATGCTTCTTGAAATTCCAAATTTGAACAAATTAATTTGTAAAATAAAATAAAAAATAATTAAAAATGAATCAAATTGAACCTATAATGAATCACATTAGGATAAGTATTTTAACAAATCAAAATTTGAAATTTCAGTTTGATAATAGCTAAATTTGGTCTAAATCGATTCATGCACAAGACTACTTGGATTTGTAACTTCCATACCAGCTTTGTTGGAAGCTTCTTGGTTAGCATTACCGAATCCACCTACCAACTTATTATCGACCCTCCATCATTATTATAATTATATCTAGTAGTTCAAATCTCATGTTGCTCATTCTCTTTACTACTGTAGTATTCTACATATAAGCAACTATACTCCTTAGATTTAGAGTTTGATGCCTAGTGTAAGTCTCTTGGTGCCTGCTTTCTTGCTACCCCTTTCTGGGTTTCTTCTTATTGTGTTTCTTGTTTACCTTGAGTGACATAGTATCTATGGAAGAAATGATTAGTTTCAATTTAATCAAAATAAAATTACTAAGTAGCGTCTCCAAATGACCAATAAGATAATTGTTGTATGCAAGGATGATATCCTTTGGTTTGTTGGATAAGACTTTCAAACTCCGGATAGTGTTCACATCAGACGATGACTACTAATGACTCATGTGTAGAAGAAAAGATCTTTGAAATTTCCTTTCGGGTGGATTTCTTACACCCTTACATTTTGGTTCCCATAGCGATCCAACCAACAATCGTTCCTATAAATAATGGTGATTGGTTGTATCATTGTGTCCATTATTGAAAAAATTAAATTCAACACTTGATCCAATTTTTGAATTTTTGGTGTTACTCAAACTTCACCCCTACCACTCCCATTATTCAAAAACCCATAGACAAGTAATAAATCAAAGGGTAAAATAACAAACTCTTCTCCAAACTAAAATATAAACGTGGATAGTTATCACAAGGGGTGTGATACACTATTTACATTTAATTTTTCAATTATAATAAAAGCAAGAGTAGTTACTAATGACTTAATTATCATTTAGAGTGCAACTACTTAGAGATGCCAATAAAGTTTGGTGTTCCTAAATTTGAGGGTGTATACATTATTTTTCAACTGATATTAGGAGGAAATTGAGTTGTTGCTTGTCTTGTGATGTGGTTGTGCAGTTATGGGAATTTTTTTGTATTTTAATGGGTGTATAATGGTATTGAATATTTAGGTAGAAGAAATAAGGATTTTAAGGTTATATTGGATTTTAAAAGAGATTTAAAGACCCAATGAACGGCTCGTCCTTAGGATCGATGGTTAATACAAGGATAATTATATGCCACTTTTCCTAGGAGGATTAAAATAACTTACCTGGGAATCAACAAAGCTTAAGGACGATCATTGAATGGTGAAATAGTCGTTGATTAAAATCATTAATTCCATGTCTTAGAAATTTCTTTTAAAGTTTTTAGTCAGATAATGGATTCCATGACTGTTCTTTCTTAGAACGACTATTGGTACTCAATCACTGGACCACCTCATGAAAACTTATCTTTGGACACCATTCAAATAATAGAAAGCATAATCATTGGATTTGAAAAAAAGGTCATCCATTGAGCTCGAGGATTTTATGTTTATCATATTTCTTATTTTTCTTAGAATTGTCCCTATAGACTTCAACATACTTTGCCCTGCAAATAAAAAGTAAAAACAAGTACAAAATCATTAGGTTGCCTCCCAAGCAACACTTTATTTAACATCATCGCGTAGCTAATTTGACTACTATGATTTAACCAAACTAACCCCTGGGTTTACTTCTATGCATTGCCTAATTTAACATTGCAACATGACTAGGGTGTTCCTAATTACTCATATTTAACCAATAAGCGTATCAAATTGAACTTATCTACATCACCAAGGTAAATGCCCCACCCCTTGTACATTCACTTTAAAATATAGGTGCTCATTATTTTAAAGTTATATAGTACCATAAGGAAATACCATCATCAATCGATAATGTCCCTCATGTTGACCTCAACTTTCCAGGAAATGTTTTATCTTAGAATCAATAACAGAACCATATTTCCAGTAGTGAAGTTTCTTTTATCAATTTTCCTGTCATGGCATAACTTCATCTTCTCTTTGTACAAGGTTGAATTCTCATATACTTTGAGACAAAATTCATCCATCTCATTCAACTGCTTAAGTCTAAACTATACTACATCACTCCACTCTATAATTAACCTCTTCAATGTCCATAATGCTTTATGTTAAAGTTCAACAAGAATGTTGCATGACTTTTCAAACACAATCTGATATGTAAACACACTAATAAGAGTGTTAAACGTTGTTTGGCATGTCCATAATGCATCATCCAACTTTTAAGCCAAGTTCGTTTTGTTGGTATTCATAGTCTTTTAGAGAATGTACTTGATCTCTCGATTAGAGACCTCAGCTTAACCACTTGTTTGAAGATGGTAGGGTATTGTCGTCATGTACTTTACAATATATTTTTCAAGCAAGGATTTAATTAAACAAATGATTGCAAAAATGAAAACCCCCACCACTAATGATTACCCTTGGCATTCCAAATCTAGAAAATATGATCTTTCTAAAAAATGTAGTCACACTCTTCTCTTTATTGTTTGGAATGGAAACCACCTCTTCCCATTTCAAAACATAATCAATAACAACAATCTAAGAAATGTAGTCACACTATTTTTTTTTATTATTTAGAAGGGCAACCACCTCTACCCATTTCAAGGCATAATCAACAACAACCATGATGTACTTTATACCATATGACCTCACAAATGGACCCATGAAATTAAGACCCCCCAATTCAAATAACTCAAGCTTTAGCATTGGGGTGATTGGGAGTTCTTGCCTTTGAGATGTTCCCTTGTCTTGGGCATTTGTCATAAGATCTTGCATAGTAGTAATATGCATATTTATGAATGGTGGGCTAGTAGTTCCCACATTGTAAAATTTTATGAGAAGTTAATGCACAACTATTACGACCCCAAATTGGTGATGAATGAAATGCCTCTCAAATACTCTACATCTCTATATCTGAGAATTATCTATGACTTAGTCCATTTACAAGTATGGCTTATCCCAGAAATTTTTCACACACTATGCTTAGACTTGTTTCACTACTGAAATGAAAGATCCTTGGGCACCACATAACTCACCAAATAATTGGTAAAATTTTCAAATCCATGGTATCAAGTATTATGATCCAGCCAATATCTATTCGTCTAGAAGAGTATCATCAATCTGAAACTCATTCTTCAATATAAACATTTCCTTTTCTTTAGGTTGTGATAAGTGGCCAGCTACTTGATTTTCACTCCATTTTTTATCCTTGACCTGAATGTCAAATTTCTATATTAGAAATACCCAAACCTCAACTTTGAACGCCATAAGGTACCTAAGAGCTACATGGTCAGTATGCACAATCACTTTTGTGTCAAGAAAGTAAGATATAAATTTCTCAAATTCAAAAACTATAACAAACAACTCTTGTTCAATAATAGAATAGTTTTCTGAGCTAGATTATGAAATTTTCTAGCATAATAGTTCGGGTGAAGAATATTCTCTCACTTTTGGCCTAGACTACTCCTAGCACCATGTCAGTAGCATCACACATAACATTAATAGGCATGGACCAATCATGTGAAACAATAATAGGGGTTGAAGTCAACTCTCTTTCAGACACTCCAATGCCTTTTGACACACATCATAAAAAATAAACTTAACCTCTTTCTCCAACAACATACATAAGGGGCGTGCAATTTTAGAGAAATCCTTAATGAATCCATGATAAAACACAACATGCCCCAAAAAGCATTGAGTACCTTTGACAAAAATTAGTGAAGGAAATCTTTCCATCACCTTCATATTTTCCTTATTGACCTTAATCTCTTTCCTCAAAATCTTTTGATCGAGCACTATTATAAAATAATATGTCTCCTATGTTAGCACCAAATTAAAGTCTTCAAATATTCTTAGAAAACTAGTTAGGTTGGCTAAGAAATCATTGAAAGAGTCACAAATAACTGAAAAGTCATCTATAAATAACTCAATATAATCCTCCACCATGTCAGAGAAAATGGATATCATACAACACTAAAAGGTCATTGGTCCATTAGACAATTCCAAAGGCATCGTCTTGGAAGAAATCATCCCATATGTACAAGTTAAAGTGGTCTTCTTTTTCTCTTCAGGATAAATTGAAATTTGATTATAAATTGAACATCCATAAACAAAATAATATCATCCTCTAGCAGAAAGATAGTCTAATATTTAATTTATAAAAGATATTGGAGAGTGATTCTTTTTTAGTCCACGAATTCAGTATCCTATAATCTGTGTGCACTCTCCTTCCAGTGATCGACCTCATCAAAGTAAGTTTATTATTTTCATTTGGAACCATAATGATTCCACCATTCTTTGGAACATATATAACTGGGATTACCCATTTTTTATTAGCAATAGAATAAACCACACTAGAATCTAACCACTTGATGATCTCCTCTTATTACTAGCTCTTGTATAGGAGGATTAAGCCTTCTTTAATGCTTAATAATAGGGATACAATAACGTTTGAGTTGGATTTTTTGAGTGCAACTTCCAAGTGGAATAACAATAATATTAGCAATGGACCATCTAATAGACCTCTTGAAATTTTGCAAGACTGATACTAGAGCCTTAACTTTCATTCAACCAAATCATCTACTATAATGATCGACAAAGTGTTTTTGAATCTAAAGAAAGCATAACAAAGATGAGATAGAAGTTTGAGCTCCAATACAGGAGGATCCTCAATAGATGTCCTAGCCATTGGGTTACCCTATTCTTCAAAACTAAATCAAACTTCTTTTATGCAAAAGTGTAGGAACCCAAACAAGTAAGTGGACTTTGCATCTCATCAATATCATCGCCGTCAAAATTCATAATCAATGTTGTAAGATCTTTGATTCCAAGCCTCTTATAATAGGATCTACTAATGCATAATTATTGACTGTGTTAATAATAAAGATCATGCACAAATTCTTTAGTTTTTTATATCTCTATATACACTGAACGTCATTTTCTCAGAATTCAACCAAAAAATCAATAGCCCAGTCTTTATATCAACTAATGCTATTCCCATCACAAGGATTGATCTCCATAAGATAATGGGAATCTTAAAATCAACCTCACAGTTATGTATGATCTAATTAGATAGAAAGATGCATAACCTAACCCTCACCAAAACATCACAAAAAATACCTATAGGCTTCTTTACCATGATATCTTCCATAAGAAATATCATCAAGATTGGTTTAGGTTGCCCAAACCCCAATTGTCCATATACTAATAGTGGCATCAAATTAAGCTAGCACCCAACAGTCTCAAACTCAAGGTCCTAGTTTTAGTCACTAAATCTTTCATAAACTTTGTACAACCTAGAATTTTCTTAAGTTCCTCCAAAGGGATCTTCATCGATAATTTTTCAGCATCGAGATGAAGTTATGAAACTTCTCTTCTTGAGCTCTCTTCTTTATTATGTATGGAAAAGGAGGAGGAGGTTTTGGAATGGTAGTCAACACTTATGGGACCTCTTTTTCCTTTTATTTTTGAGACTGGGTCTTTTTTTTAGCAATTTGAGGTGCTTTTCAAATGCCTTATCATCATCAACTTGATTCTCAGATTCATATACTCTTTTATCATTGATATTCATTGGCTCATATAATTATCAACAACTATAGGCAATGATGGATCAACAGTTATCTTACCACTCCAAGTAGTTATACCCAAATAATGACTATTATTTTTTAGATTTTGGAAAGTATTGGCCGACTTTGATTCATCACAGTAGAAATTCTCCCTTATTACTTCTTAATCTGCTTAATGGTAGTTGTGTGTGATTCGACCTTCTTCCTAATACCTAAAGTATCTACTCGAATCTCCATAAAGAAATCTTCTGTCTTTTATACCCTTTTTACCATTTTACTAAACATGTCTTCCATTCTAAAGTTATTTTAACTAGCATCATAACAACCAGATGGAACATTGAGACTATTTTTGTCATTCTTTTAGTCATCTTTTCTGTTTTAATCACCATCTGTCTCCACTCATATCTCTTTACCTAGACCAACTATAGCTGGTATTATTTTAATTGTCCCGATGTTGAATTCCTTGACTAGAGATCTTATTGTCTTGATTAGACCCTTTACCTTTTGCTCATATACTCACCTTCTAATTATCTAGATATTTCTCCTCATCCTCCTAAAAATCAAAGTCATCATCCCTAGGTTCTTTACATTTTGAACTAACCCCATTTACCTTTTCCACCCTTGCTGCAATAAGATTCTTTGTTAATAAGCTAAACTCAATCCTCAATTATACTACCTCTTGACTGATTGTATCATCCATTATCACATAATTTTCTATGGGTACGTGACACGGCCTAAATTGGGGCCTTGTCATAATGGGCATCCCACGTCTGACCGATATCGGAGACCACCCCTTTTACCCAACCCAACCTTCAGCCGCCTGTCGTGAGTTGGCTGAATTTTGAACATATAAGAAGATAGCATAACAAATCACATGATGACTCTAGGATAGGATCACGACCGTAACTGACCAAACTGAGTCCAACCATTCCGTACCAATCGTCCAACAATACAAAGCCAAACCAACACCATAAATCAAACCATAACCAAATAACACCCATACCGATCCGCCCATACCAACCCATAGTAGTTCCACAAAAGCTTCTATCCAAAGGAATAGAAAAATCTAGTTGGGACGTACCCCCAACCATAGACAAAACTAATGTCCATAAATAATCCAAAGTATAAAATAACATCCATCAAACGGAGCCTTCCAGAAAAAATAAAAGATCACTACTTTAATCCAAAGCTGACTCCTGAATGTCCGAATGCTAAGAAGGAGGAGTAGAATGGCCGGTTCTTACATCGCGTGGGGATACAGTTGCCTAAAGTTGGGTTGGCTGGTGAACTCTAACATGAGTTCAGGATAAGGAAAAAATAATTTCATTTAAGAAAACCAAGTAAAACCATCCATATTCACACAAACGATATATATATTTAACTATTCTGAGAAAAGGAACTGGTTTAGCATGTATTCAAAACCTTTAACCTTGGTATGTGAAGCTTGAATGTCCTAAAACCACCCAGGGCTATATGGGTCCAGTGTAACCCCTTGAACAGGCCACGAGGCGTGTAGCCGCATGAATCGGAGATACCATAAGAGTCGAGGATTCCCATGTACCCTTTACTTTCCATGATACATATGTATAGTGTATATAGAGGATTCCCATGTACCTCATAAGTATCATATAAGGTCTCCATGACCTACCCCTCATGTCGGAAAATATGAGTTTCTAGTGTTCGTCCATTGGACCCCCACATTCACGGTTAGCTTTCACACCCAGCTATTATTTCCTAATTAAAACCATTTTCCAGCCAAACCATTATTCCATTATTATTAACCAAGGCTACTAGTAGTGGTATTGTTATACCGACTATAACTTGCGAGTGTTGTCCTTAAACAAACCTTTTAGTGGTCAATGGATTCCCATGTACTCGTAGACCCTGTTATCCAATTAACTTGGGCAATTACTATGTAACCTATATGTACTTATTACTATATTAACTTAGGGAATTCCCATGTACCCTACAAGTATATTTATTATGACAAATCATTCAAAAACCATTTAAACCATTCATATCATTTAGGTTTCCATTAACAAGTTTAAACCATGCATAAGTTCCATTGAAAACTCAATATTATCGGTATTTTATCAAACACGTTGGAGGCATAGTATTTCAAAAACCAAAGCGAATTACTAAACAACCATTCCTATGCAAACAATCATCCAAAACCACCATTAATTCACATAAAAGCATAATTAAAATATGGGAACACCATAACTAAGAATTTATAGCCGAAACCCCCAAATTATATTTAAAACCCCAAAATCATACAACATTAAAATCATGAAAACATTATTTAAAATCCATTCCTTTAGTTTGAACTAACAATGAGGGAAAAGAATATGCCTTAAACAAAGATGATGATGGAGAGAATTCACCAAGACAAGCCCCAATTTACACCTTAAGATGAAACCCTAACTTTCTTTGCCCAGGAACTCTCAAGAGGATTTTTAAAGTGTTTTCTAAGTGTTTAATAATAGAATAGTAGGGAAAATAACCTCCTAAGTGCAATATAAGTCATGGGACCTTATTAGGATAACTGGGGAAATATCCAGATTGCCCTCACTTAAACTGAACTTAATACCCATCATAGGGTACGACTGACCCTTACGAGTCGTACCCATCCTGTATGAGTTGTACCCACCTATCATACCCTAGGCTTTCCCCCTTAGACACAACATTGTCCAAGGTACGACACACCCAAACCCAAGACGTATCCAAGTGTACGATTAGTAATCGTAAAACTTACCCCTAAAAGAATAAAATCTCAGGAGTTTTGATCATCATCTTCCTGTATAAGTCCTTTATTTTACTCATACCCTAGATTATAGCTCATGGTGAGCCACTCGTACTCAGATCCAACCTAAGTTACTAAGTTCAAGCTTAAGTGAAGTAGACAAACAACCCATATCCACCTATAAAAATTGTACCACCCAGGTCGTACCCATTCCAGTAACTAATTCCATCCCACAAACCAACACTGGTCAGTATATGACTATACCATACCACCCGTACCCAAATGTATGAATCATTCCCTAAGTCGTATCTTTCATAGAAACTAAAAATTAAGGAAATTTTCTGAGGTCTTGAAACCTGGGTGTTTCAGTATGTTCGAATCATAAGTATGCCAACCATGGTTGGTTTAATGATCATATCTAGAATCTCAGAGTGATAGGAAACAACCACAGTCTGATCATATATTGGACACTCTAAGTAGTATGTTGGAATTATAAATCCCTATAAATTTCATCACATGGTAATTTGCATCAGCAAGTTACAAGGCCTGTGAAGACCTATTTAAAATTTAGCAACTATATCATAGCACTAATGATGCCAAACATAAATCTAGCTGGCAGAGACGATAGAACAATAGCACTTGTTTCAGTTGTATCATATAAATTTTTTCCTCATCTACATCATCTAATTATGGAACAAAATTTTGGAGAATTTTTTATCCCATCTTACTTCTTAATCTATTTTGCTCCTCAAGTGCTTCAAGACAACCAAGTTCCACTTATCAAGCCCTTTTTCCAGTATTGCCTGTCTTGAAGCTTCTTATATTGCATTTTCTTTAGTGATCATATGGGTATTTTTTTGTTTCATAGTCTATTAAAGTCCTTGGTCTTGCACTCCTTGGTTTAGAACTCCCTCATTATGAACTCTGTCATTAACCATTTTTCTTCTAGCACTTAAAGTCGTTTTAATTTAAGGATCAAGTAGAATACGAGGATTTTATTAATTCAGAGTGTTGGGCACTAGTATGTGCCCTAGAAATAATAGAAAAAGTAAAAATAGGAAACAAAAACCAACAGTCAGACAAACATAATCTATCATCTTCGTAATCATATTCACTAGCAATAACACTAAAATTCCATGCCTCCCAAATTACACCTCCTAAAAAAAGTTTAAAGTGGTCGTAATAAAATATAGAATCCTACTAAGTTGGGGTTAATTCCATGAGTAATATGTGAAAATCTCAATCAAAGTGTTTATCTAATCATATAGTAAATGTTTTCTAGTAAAGGGGGACTTTGCGGTTATGAATTCATATAGTGGAAACTACTTATTTTGTTAAGTTTGTTATCAATATAAGAGAGGAACTTGGACTGTGTTCCCTATTACTTTATAAATCTTTAGGTTCTTTGTACTAGTGATCTCTCCTAGTGCATGATATGAAGAATTAACAAGTTATATTCACTTAACTAGCTTTTTGTATCTGTTAGATGACTATCCTAAATTATGTTTTTTCATCTCTTGAGTTTTGCACTACTTATACCTATACAATATCCTAGATTAACTTTCTTGGATTATAGACTCAAGCTATTTATTTAAAGTTTATAGCTCCAGTTCTTCGTTATTTATTCCATTTTCCCATCCGTTACCCTGTATTTTTTTGGAAGTAAAGATAAGCGAGTTCTAATGCATGCACTCATTAGAAAGAAATTAAACCAAAGATAATAACAATAGATGCCCATACACTCTTTGAGAATCACTTTGTACTATGAACGCTACTTTTTTAATCTATCATAGTTTCCACAACCTTAATTATGGTGTTTAGCTACTTATGATCATAAAAACACAATAATAATTCTAGAAATAAAATTTAATAATAAACTTACAAAGAATAAGATGAAAAACTATGAATTTCAATTATTAATCAAAATCCTCAAATTGATGTTTACAGCTCCTAAGAATAACTATATGCCTTGAAATTAGTAGTAAAATGTAAACTAAAACAATAATCCTATTAGTAGTCATAAAAGAATCTTGTCCTATACAAAATAGGATTTTATGAAGGATAGGGCTATCATGGTGTGATCCCTTGATCACACTTTGGTATATTTGTTTGATGGATAACTCTTTGACTGTTTTTGAATGTTTACTGGATTGATTCTCAAGATAAGCTCATCCTTTACAAGGAAGATCATTGTATTTTCTTATTATTAACACCTTATTGTTTGCTATTTCTATTGTTTCTTCTTGCTCTGGAATGATGTACACTTCACCTTGAAATGGTACAAGGGTGTGTGTCACTCTAGGTCCTTGTCATCATTCTCCTTTGGCACCTCTTCATACCTATACAACTCAAAAATTACACTAAGGAGGTAGGGAGCCTTTCTGTTGTCTCGATAAAAAACCTTCTACTCGACATGATTTTTGCATCCACAATTAGCTGGATACCCTACAAAGCACAAGTCATCACCAAGTGTCTAAGGTATGTCAAATAAAGAATATTTCCTAAAGGATGAATCCTCTGATCACTAGATACTATCATCTAGAAGCATCAATATTAAAGTGTATGCATTCCTTAGGACTAGTCCTGTACACATTGTCTCGATCATCCTTAGTAATCAATGCATTTCTCACCCAACATATATCCATCACTTAGGCCTTCACCTAATGCTCTGTGTTGGGGATATCATTCACCCATAGAGTCTCATTTAATGTATCCACATACATAGTGATATATACTACTGGAATACTGATCGTGATATGTCAAGGTCATCCTAGAGAAAGGTCGAGAGAGATATCATAGAACATCCTAACCTAGATTGAGACCTCATCCTAAGGAACCTACACCAATGGTATCGAACAAAACTCTTAAAGACAATTATAGAACACTTGAATTTCCTCAGTCATACTACTCATAAGTCATTCTCTCTCATAAAAAAATCCCATTATTTCATATTCTCATAATCTATTCTAACAATTTTGGTCAAGAAATCTTCGAAAGAGATGGTGAGAATTGTCTTGATTATCATCCATGAAGTTAGTTATACTTTAAATAGATCATGAAAAAAGTAAGTTGGAATCCATATAGGTAATCAAATAGTTGTAAGTTTCAGAAAAAGTTAAATGTCTAAATTTTAGGGAGGATACTGCATACTTCCCACTATTGAGAAAGGTATAACGCTACCACGGGACTCCAATAGTAGGTATATTCGCTATATAATATGGTTGCCATAGCAGGATAGGGTAGCTATAGCAGCCTTCATCTTCCCCAAACTTGAACCGATGCATCAATGGTGCCTTTCATGAAAATCATCCATGTTGACATTTTAGGTATAAATTAAGGTTAGGAAAGTGTCATAGGACTATTATATACTATAATATAAGTGTTCTAGACCTTATACAAGACCCAATTATCAATAATACTCCAAAAACAACCCTTCACATTCCACTCTTGTTCAACAAACAAATCATCCATGAACTCCATAAATGTTATGCCTAGAATGACATGGGGTGTAGTAGACATAAGAGAAGTAACCATGCTTTGTTAATTCTTCCAAATTCAAAAAGAACATTGATTTAAAAAAAAAAACCAACCACATACGTTTTATGTGGAATCAATTGTAAAAATGACTATAATTCCTAGTGTAAGAGTATGGAGACAAAGTTAGAATGAAATTTACCTTCATTCTTATGTTAAATCAAATTAACTACAGAGGGTAGGGGATTTTAATTTCTTAAAATTTTGATAAAGTGGTGAGAAACCCATTGCTCACCCTTAATTTTACTTTTGTCCCTCTATATCACTACTAGAAATTACCACTATGGTGATGATTGCCAAAACATTGCAATAGATAAATAAAACATTGCCATATCTATACCGTAATAGTTTGTCAAGTGTCCTTTAGGAGGGAATTATGATAGGTCTATGGCAACGGTTTATGCAATGGTAGTCTAAACTGTCACCATAGGTCAAGCTATGACGGCGGTTTTAGACAACCGTTGCCTTAGCTTTACCTATGGCGATGGTTATTTTTTGACTTATTCAGACACCTATTTTCATCTATTGCAATGGTTTCTAACCGTTTCAATAGAAGTTATTGCAATAACATTAAACCGTTGCAATAATATCTATTGCAACGCTTTTGTTATTCTATTGCAACTCTTTCTGAATACCTATTACAACAATTTCATTACTTATTGGGATGCCTATTTTCATCTATTGCAATGGTTACTAACCGTTGCAATAGATTCTATTATAACAACATTAAATCGGTACAATAGATTCTATTGCAAAAAGATTAAACCATTGCGATAACATCTATTGTGATGCTTTTGTTTTTCTATTTCAACACTTTTGACTACCTATTGCAATGGTTTATTGATCTATTGCAACAATTATTGCCACATGTTATTAAGTTGAAATGATTTATATAAATAGTCACTAGTATCAATGCAAATTTTTCTTTACTTAAAAATATTTTATAACACAATACATACACATCACAAAACAAAATCATTCATTAATAAACTCAGAATTCAAAATATGCAACAAGCTAGTAATTTAAACCCAAAAGCAAAATGTAATAAAGTCCAAATGATAAGTTAAGTTTTTACATACTAGCAAGTTTGAGTCGTGATAAGTTTCAAGAAAGTCAACACAAAACTATTGATATTAGAGCATTTAACGACAACCCAAAAATTTTCTCAAGTAATGTCAATGTCTTCATCACTTTATTCATATCTTTCATCATTTTGGACACCTATAAAAAGAGAACAAAATAATATAAATTAGCACTTAAAATGACAAAATAAAAAGATTAGAATAACCAAGGTTGTGAACTATCAAAGTGGGCTTGTGGAAGCAACATAGGTAAATCCCATCCAATATTAAATCTCCTTCAAGATAACTCCTAAATAGAAGAAAAGAACAACACCTACTTAAAAAGAGAAGGGTGATGCAGAGATTGCAAAGTAGCAACGTCGACATAGACATATGAAGATCAATTTTCCTTGGATTGTAAATCAACTTAAAATATTTATCGTTTGCTCCTGGTAATAAATAGAATAAGGTGATATGGAAAATCATATTGTTTTTATTCTTCGATTTGGTAATACAAAAGTTAATAGCAGGAGCAGTAATGGAAAATGTGTTAGAAGATATTTGTGTTATCATGTCATGTCCCATGACTTCTTTAGTAATTAAAATTATGCACGATTATGTCTATCTCAAACTAATTTAAGCCACAGATGAACTTAACGACTTCTCTTCCTTCTCATCAAAGATGGCCCTAGTTGTCCATATGGTCACGATAGACTATTTATTCTTCAGGAAATGAAAGCTTTCAAGGAAAGATGTTCCTAATCCAACTCTCAACTATTTTGACCTTATGAAAGAGGTTAAAATGTCATTTTTTTCACTTTGTATTCTTAGTTGAATGAAATGAAGAAATAACAGTGTTTTTTATGTATATAACCATTACACATGATAATTGACCTAGTAATCCTACAAACACATTCATGTTTGGTTTACTCTAAATCGAGGCAAGACTTGAGAGAATTCTATGTGTTCTACCAAAATTGTTAAGTCCAAAACTAAAGAGTTGAGAGGAATAAAGAATTGAAAAATTCAAGTTTAACATGCAAGGCTTTTTTTCCTCATCTCAGGAATTAACATTGTCTACCACATCATTATACTTTTACATGAATGAGATTTTACACAGAAACTAACATTGTCACAACAGAATTACGGTTGAAAATTTTGCAAAGAGAGAGAATTTTCAAATGATTCATGGGTGAGGATGAAGAGGGGGACTTACAAAAGAGATATTGTACAGATTTTGAATGGAGATGATATACGTCGAAGATTTACAATGAAGTTGATTCCCAGGATTGATTTTTAGGCTCTAGTTAATATGTTTAAGGTTATAGAAATACTGAAAGAGGAGAAGTTCTGCCCTCTTGCAGATTCTTCAGTGCTACTAAAGCTAAGTAATTGGGGATTCTAGTAATGCGGTAGAAATATTCAGTTACTGGTGATTACTTTGATACAGTGAATGGTATGAAGTTCCTAAAATTGAAAGATGAGTTTTTGTATAATTCAGTGTCCATTATGTCTATCGGTTACAAGGTTCAGCCAACTCTGGATGATCTTGAGAAATTTTGTAGAGCTAAGGGTAATAACAATTAGCATGTAGAAATATTGTCTTTTCCATATTGACCAAGAAAATTCAGAGGAAGAAACACTTCAAGGAAGGAGATCGAGTTATTGTTCTGAAAGAAGAACTAAAAACCATACCTCTACGAGTTCTGAGAGTTGATGATGATGTTGTTTACCTTAAATGGAGAGTGAAGGTCTACCTCATAGTGTTCCAATACACAACAAAGATTTGTCCAAGATATTTGAACTTGGTGAGTATGTTAAAGTTGTTTCTGGTGGTAAGGAAGGAGCAATTTGTACTATTACTTCAGTTAAAGGACAAGTAGTAACTACATTGCCTGACAAATCTACCAAAACATTTTATGTGTTGGTTAATCATGTCGAGAAAAACTGTGAGGTTTCATAATGTAGAGAACCACCAAGATCAAATTCCAAAGAAATACGCGAGATCACTGAACAAGATATAGTAGAATTTTGATTTTTGAGGTTTCATATGCCTGAAAATGAGAGATTTCAAGGACTATCTGTAGTTAATGAGCCAGAAGGACTATCAAGCAGCAGTTATCAAGCAATTATTTCAAGGACTATCCAGCAGTAGTTATCAATAGCGTAGGCCAGAAAGACTATTTGTAGTTAATGAGAGATTTCAAGGTTCAATATTACAATTGGAATTTTTAGTACAACTTCTTTCTTTCGTGTCAGCATCACTAGTATCAGCGACATTTGTTTTACAAGAAAATTTCTTAACTAAACATGGATCCTCTTCGATCATTGATTATCTATAACATATTTGAGGGAACCCATTAGTTTTAATTTTGAATCCAACGTAACTGCCTAGAAGTAGTGGCTACTAGGTTCCAATAGCTTAGAGTTTGAGACTAATACTACTATTAAGAACTTCCCAAAGTGGACTCTGAGGGTGTTTTCCTTGGTTAAAAAAACATATCAATCTAAATATGAAAACCACGCCTACAAGCCAAGGATGATATTTGATCCTCAAACAAAATACTATGCTTCCATATTTTTTAAGCAATAGATATAATAACATAACTATTATACAATACTTTTGTGAGCAATACTTATATAGAACAACCATTGTTACTACCAACAGATCAAAATATAGAGATTGACCTTGATTGTTACTACTAACAGATGGACGGTTTATTGGTTGATTAGCAACCGTTTCTCCCGATGAATGAACATTGAATCCTAGCATATTAGGATAAAGTGTTAATCTTGGATTTATACGCTGAAGTTGTGCAATGATGTTCATTGTAACATCTCACTCAATGATATCTCTTTGAACATTGAATTTTTCCTGCATTCTTTATTGTATCCTCTCTTCTAGCTCATCCAATCTCTTCTCCACCAGTTCATCATCTTTTAAAGAGGATCCAGAATCACTTTCTTTCTATTTTAATAGAGTCTTGGTAACCCCACGTCCCAATAGTCTTACTCGACCAGGATGATCAGCCCCAATAACTGTTGTAAATGTATCAGTTGATTGAGTACCATCTTTTCTTTCTTAAGTCTCTACTCTCTCCATTTTAACCTACACATCAAATTCAAGAGCAGGTAAATTTAGTTGATTCAATATTTAAGAAAATAATAATCTTGATTAATTTAAAAATAGAAAATTTCATACTATTTTGTTTGTAATCTCTTCAGACGTGTCCTTATATACTAGATTAGGTTTTCTTCTTCTAGTAGCCATAAAAAATTCCTTATTTGACAAAGCACCAAAATTTTTCTTCTTTATTTCCTAGTTACATGCAAGTCAGCATTAAAATATTATCAAGTAAAGTCAACAAATTCATAGTAACAATATGATAAAACATCAAACCTCGCGAATTAGAGAAAAAATTATTTTGCCCATAGGGTTCGGCTACTTAAACATTTCCTATTTTCTTTGTTAATCTTGGATGTATTCTTCAAGTCAATATTTATGAATAAGTTTTTAATAAAAAGATTGAGGCAGTGAAGGTTTAAACACACATAATTTGATGCCTTATATCGAAAGAAATAACAACGTAAAAATGAAGATAAGGAGTCATGAATTCAATAATAAATGCATGCTAACAATAATATAACAGTTGTCCATATTGATATCATACCTCAGCTTTTTCGAAATTTATTACTTAAGGAGATCCTCAAATATAGGTTCTGGAATAGTGCTAGGCCTTTTTGCCCTTTGACCCCAATGACCTTCTACCTAGCCTATCCATAAATTAACAACTAAATCCTATGATAAACCAGCATTAACCCACATGCTTCACCTCCGATGACACATAATCCCAAGATTTCGACAAACCTTTAATTCAAACCAAAGATAGCATTCACCACGTACTTGTTGAAGTTTGTGCGATGAATTTTCAAACAAATCCACCCATTTACTTGTGCATGTTATTTCTATTATGATTTTGGTAACCCTATTTGAGTACCCATAGGTTGGAAATCTATAGCATTCACTCCTTGAGATTTGACCCCAACTTATATTAGGTTACTTGACAACAACCGCCTCACCCCTCAATTATGGGAATGATTTGAGCGTTATCACTTTTTAATCCAATGCATGGCATTAATTGATAAATGGATATAAAAATGGGTTTAGAAGGACATGCTGGCCATGGTTTGGATTTTAGTAGAACTTGGAAGTACAATTTGGTTGTGTGAATTAGTTTGGCTTGTTTAATTTTGCTTGCAAGCATATTGGTATAACGATACAAAATGGTAAATGCCTTAATGAATGACACCTTGGTTAGTGATTTGAATGATGTGCAAATTTTTTAAATTGGGCTTAAAGGGGTTGTATAGCTCACCGTGAAGGTGTATGTCCCACGGGATGAATACTGGAAGCCACGTTTGCCGGCATTGGGGGATCTATATGATCGTGCTATGGACTCATACTTGATATATATATATATATATATATATATTGGATGGACATTGCCCATGGTGGCTTTAAATTTCCTTTAGAATTTCCTCATTTTATGTGGTTAACATGTACTAGGCCCTTTCAGCAGGGGGAGCTGAACCCATATACCCCATGGGTTCCCCTAGGACAGATTGAGCTAGATAGTCTAGGTTGATTGTTTTAAGACTCATGCTCATAACCCTTACCTTATCCCTACATCTATTTATAAATGTGTGCATGTGGTTTTAACTGATTTTGGACATGGCATTATGCTATCACTTTCGGTGAGTTACATGTAAGTACATATCTCACTGACAATCCTAGGACGCTACTTCATTTCATGATTTAGGGTCCGTAGAAAGTTTTGTTTCTCCTATGAAGCATTAGGCGATTCAATAAGTTCATTGAGCTGTCGTGAAGTGGTGAGCCTCCTTCCTTTGAAAGGTATTGTAATTTCATCTTTCTTTTATTATTTTGTTATTACATTGGATTTTTTTGTCATAGTCGGGGGCATGTCCTAACTTATTAGGTATTTCTGGTTTTATAGGCCATTGTGGACAAATATGGGTGATTATTAATTGAACTCTTAGATTCATTGAATCATTTATTTATCTTCTTATTATTGTTTGATTGGCTTCTGCATTGTTATTATTATTATTATTGTGCTCTTGAGGTTGGGTTTAGGGGGTGTCCTCCGGTCCATGGTGGACTTGAGATATCCATCATTCTAGGTCGTGTGTTAGGTCTTGACAAACTTGGTATCAGAGCACAACTTAGAGTCGATGGGTTTCCATAAATCCGTGTTGAGTAGAGTCTTTTTATGGGTATGTAGTGAGCCATACTTATAAATAAAAGGATATAAGGCATTTAGGAATGTTTCTTCTTCTTGTGTTCTATTTTCTTTCTATAGATTCTAGTGTTATGAATTTTTTTTACTCTTGGCTTCCTAGTGTTTCCAATCATGCCTCCCCAAAGTTTTGACATTTGTAGAAACTTTGTTAAGAACTCTATCCTAGCAGAGGATAAGTTTCTACAACTCGTTTTGTGTATGGTGTGCAGACTCAGTCTAGGGCCCTTGCACTTGATTGTGCTGCTTCATGTGGAGTTCTAGTTTTCCTTACTCCCCCTCCTCTAGCTTCTCGGGGTGGTGATGCTTATTATTAGCCACCTTAGAGGGACATCTCTAATGTGGAGTTTCGCTTATTTATTCACTTTCTTACTAAGTTAGTGACATCTCAATCGGATCGTATTGGTTATGTTACTCCTTTGTCTGAGGTCACTCGTGTTGTCCAGTTCATGAGTTTAAATCCCCCAATATTTCCAAGTTATAAGGTTGAAGAGATTCTCAGGGGTTTGTGGATGAAATGGAGATGATTTTTAGAGTGATGCATACTGATGATTCTGAAGGTTTATAGTTTGCTTCATATCAACTGAAAGATGTAGCTTATCAGTGTTATGAAGAGTGGTAGAAATTGAGGGTCATGATGTGGAGCCAAAATTATGGGATGAGCTTTTAAGTGCTTTCTTAATCATCTGTTTCCTCAAGTGTTGATACGGGTGTACAAAGCTGTCCAATACGTTCTCGACCATTCACATGAATCCAAGCTCGGGAGTTACAAAAACTACAAGCCATATTCATGCAAATGGCTGCGTGTGAGTTGGTACTTGATCTGCCAAAGAGCTTCAACGTTTTTAAGTGTGAAAATGAACCTTGAAGTGTAATAAACTACACTCTAAGGGCACCCCATGACTGAAGGGTAGGAAGGTCATTTTTCCTTCATTTTTTATGTAATATAAATAGATGCTATTAGGGTTATTTTCAGCACTTAGTTCATTCTTCATATTTCACAACAACAAGTCTTGTAACATTGAATATTTCTCTCTCTCTTGTTCTTGAGAGTAGAACCTGAAATCTGTCCAACAAGTGTAGTTACACTTGTGTTGTTTCTTGGCTAGAAACTTGAGATCTTGAGGTTCATGAGTTCCTCTTGGTCTAAGTAAGAACTTGGTACTGAAATCTTTTGGTCTTAGGGTCCTATCTTCAAGTTAGGGTTCATAGATTCTAAGATATCTTTGTGTCAAGTTACTATCTTTCATTTTGTACTCTTGAAAATTTGTAGTAACTAAGTGAAGCCGTGTGGGGCTGATTTTTGATTCACTATAGTTACTACCATTTGTTGTTCTTGTTGTTAACATTGTACTCTTGTAATCTATCATCTTGTGTTGTTGAACCATTGTTTAATGTTATTGTTATCTTCTTGTTCTCCTTGTGTAGCTACTGTTTTGGTGTTGGTATTTCTTCAAAATTTCGTGATTGTTGTTGTCTTCACATATTGGAGTTGTTATCTTCAAGCTCTCGGAATTGTAGTGTGTTTGGACTGATTTTGTGGCAGATTTGATACGCTCCAAGTTAGTAGTGGATCAAGTGTTGACGGAATATAAGGCTGAAGAGTTTTCTAATATTAGGCAAGGTAAGATGACTGTGAAAGAGTGTGCCTTGAAGTTTCAGCAGTTGTCTCATTATGCTCTCCAGTTGGTTATGATCTTTAGTTGGTGTCTATCTAGAGATCTAAAATGAGGAAGTTTACTTCTTGGATATCCAAAGACTTGGCATTAGAATATAAGGCGGCAATGTTGGACAATGATATGGACATCTCCTGACTTGTTGTTTAGATGCATTAGGTTAAGGATGGAAAAAATAAACAAGCAAACATAGGGGGAGGCAGAACAAGAAGTTTAGGTTTTTAGTGCATGGTGGGGGTCAGCAAAATAGTAGGAGAAATGGTAGACAGTGGACTAAGAAGAAGAATTGGAGAAATACATATTCGTCTGCAGTTCTCCTTATCTTAAGCCTTCGGTCGATCGTTGTTTTTAGGATATTAGTGTTCCTAAAGAACAGAGTTCCCAGACTCAGGCTAATGGAGCTCAGTCATCCCCAACTTATCCTACTTGTCATTTTGTGGGCAGCTTTAAAGTGGTTATTATAAGGAGGGGAAAATTGGAGTTATAATTAATGTCAACTTTGTCGCATACATTAAGATTGTCCTTCAGCCAAAGTTGCCACTGGGGATAATAAAGTTCCAAATGCAACATCTTCATCTCCTGCACCAGAGGGTGCTACTTCTGGTATCGACACTAGCTGAAATCGTCTCTATGCACTTTGTACTCGCCAGGAATCTGAGGCATCTCCAGCTATTGTTACTAGTATATTTCAACACTTTCTATGTGATGTTTATTGTTTACTTGATGCAGTGTATACCTTTCTTATCGTTATCGGGACCTCCCCAAAAGAACAAAGAACCCAAGATACCAATCCACCCAAAGGAACCAACCAACATAGGACTACCCACTCCTCACCCCAACACAACACATAGATTACAGGATGAATAAAACTTATGCTAAAGTACAAGTCCAATCTAATCTAGAATTTACCAAGGCACATCATTATGAGAGCTTGAGTCTTAGCTATACACCACCTCTATGTTCAAGCCTATCCAAAGCTAAAAGGAGATAACCTAGGCTAACGGCCTCTACTCCATACATATATCCTGAAACACCACTCTACTTTCTTAAACATTATAATATGGGAACCATGAGTAAAATTCATGGACAAACCATATCCAACCACTATAATCGAAACCCCCAACCATATCTCAAGTACCCAACACAACTATTGGTATATTTACCAATCACAACATTCAATAATCAAAACATTCAATCCTACGACTTATATACCCGTGGTATGATTTATCCATCAAAAGATCTAGAACCCATTAAAACCTTCACAAGGTTTTCACCACCCTTTCCTTTACTAAGCATTTCTCATAGCAACAACCTTGCCTTACCTTCCAAAATCTTAATTGTTAGTAGTCACCGTAGACTCTCCCCCACTTAGGGACTTCTACATTCCGCATTTCAACAAATCACCACACTTCCAAAACAACTACCACCCTAGCATATGAAGAGTCATTTAAGAAACCAAATTACAAGAGGTACCTATGCGTCCAAAGACAAAATCCCAGAGACAAGACACCACACTATAGGGACGAAGGACTTCTCAACAACCACGTAGACCATAATCAAGAAAAATCCCAACCAAACCATACCATAAGAGGAGTCCTTAGACTGGACACTGAAAGAAACACAACCACACATACCATGAGTAACTTAACGCAAGGTCAAGACTTATATCCAGGGAATAATGTCAATGCAAAATACAAACCTTAGGCATAAGCACTAAATGAATACATGTAACACGAGTAGAGTAACCTCTTATCTTAGAGAAGAGTATCACCAAAATAAGCAACCCAACATTTCCTTGAAGTCCACTACTAAAAGAGAATTCTAGATTAACCACCAACCTCTATCCCATTACACTAACAAACACAACTCTCTGCTCTAATGGGTATGACCAAAGAAATATATCAGGGACGCTTGGTTCTCCTATACCCAAAACCTTATTCATCCCAGTGCTACCTAGAAACAAACAAAGACATACAAAAACCATTAGACCAAATTGACTCCAAGGTTTACAATTTAAATCAAAATCATTTAAAAACAAACCATCACCACCAGGTCCTTTCAAAAATCATTTGAATCCAACTGAAACCTAATCCATTTTTCCTTAACCATGTATGCAATGCAAAGATTCAAGAATAGTCAAGTCACATGACAAAATTATATCTAATGGAAATTTCACAAACATTTTGAGGGTATAAAATTTCCAAAACCAAAATCAAGTAATTGGGTAATTCATAGTACCCCGAATACCATTTAACAGTCCCATGCATCCCATAATGTTCATAAACATAAATAAAGCATGAATAATGCATCATAACCCATGGAAAATCACTTAATGAGTAATCAAATTAAAGCCCTCCATTATGCCAAAACCCATGTTCCAAACCATGAATGTAATAATTAATTTCATGCCAAGATTTTAGTACAAGTATTTGGACAAGGATAAATGCAAGTTCCATGATCTAACTTATCGAATAAAAAGATCCCCAGTCCCTTCGTTCAACTTAAACTCCTAGCCTATATGTCACAACACTCCCGCTATTGTACTTCCCAAATCATCAACCTCATCCAACTTGCAAGTTTATCTACACAACTCCCACATTTCTATTTCCCGAGCAAATCATACTTCCTTTTATCAAAATAAAGCATCTTTATTCAAGCCTAGGATCTACCAACGACCATTCAATACTATCAAAATACACCATATAGAATGGAAAATAGAATAAGGTCCACCAAACAAGGAGGACACTCTCAATTTCTTAGTCACCCAACTATAACTTATCCATTTTCGGGGAAACCATTCCTCTTATGCATGCAAGAACAAAACACTCAATAAGGGAACATTAAGATCGATGAGACCTTCATCTAAGAGATCCTTTAATTTCCTCTTATGATCCTTTAACTCCACCGGAACCATTCTATAAAGAAGGAATAGAAATTTTGACAAATGTCTGAAACAAGACCAAACCCAAACCAACCTCTCCATTAGAAAGACACCATGAGGGTCATAAAAAAGACCTCAAGAAATTCATGCACCACCAAAACCGATTGTAAGGACATACCTTCCGGGTTAGAATATTTAACCCAGACCACATAATAATGACACCCGTTGGAGATCAACCTCTGAGTTCTAAGATATAATATAGCCTTTTCATTATTAGCTAGGGAAAAAACCATTATCCTATTCAAAAACTGACTCAGCATGTAGTCTGACAAGTCTGACAATCTATAATGAAAAGAATAAGTGCAACCAATCCATTCCCCTGAATGACATCGATATCCACCATATCTAATTTAAACAAATCCACAATGACTCATTTATTACCAATAGAAGACACACACCCCCATAGACTCTTTTGGCAATTAAAGAGTCACCTACCAAGGTAGAAATAGTAGAAGAAAAGATTCTAAAATAACCTTGGGACCAAAACCAAAATACACATCAACAAATGTGGTCACAAAAGAGAGGGACCACAGAACCAAGTAAACCATACACATCACAAGTAAAGGAGTTTTCAACGTACCTTGTCGGCATCAAAAGATGCCTCAGAATCCTGAAAAATACTGAGAACATTAAGACAATCCCGACCACTGCTGGAGCTAGAGGTAGTAGCTAATACTCTATCTTCCAAAGTGGTAACCCTTTTGGGATATCCTCGTCATACGAGACCCAACTGACCATAACTAAAATACTAAATCCTTCCTCCCTTGCAACTACCACAGTGCAGCCAACTATAAAATTTATGACGAAAATGGGATGATAACGATTAGGATCCACTGGGAAAACCAAAAGCTACAACCCCTGATAGGGTTTGTTCCCCATGAGTTAGACTAGGTCCATCCATGTTATTTTTTAGTAGAACGGGTAAGTTTCCAAAAACTTTAGATCATTGGGAAGACATGACCGAAAGAGTGAACCAATGATGATTTACAAAAGAGTTCAAGACCTTAGACTCCATAGATAAAATATAGAATAACAAAGAAAGTGAAACATTCCTAAATACCTCGGTGGATCATGATTGTAAGGGTGGTGCACGACATACCCATAAGTAAGACTCTACTTGACACAACTATGTGGACATCCCATGACACTGAAACCTAAAGCTCTTCTGATACCAACTTTACATGACCCAAACTAGGGCCTTGTCGTAATGGGCAATCGCATATCCAATTGGGATCAGGAACCTCCCCCTCCCCCACTAAACCCTACAACAAAACACATACCTTGAGTTGGATGAAATCTGAGAATATAACAAGATAGCATATCCAACCATGTGGTGTCTTTGGGATAAGTCTATACCTAGACTGACCCAAATAAGTCCAACCACCCAATATCCAATAAAACCAATGCGGAAGCCATAAATCAATTCCATAGAAATAAGCCAATGTAAGTATACATATGCATAACATAAAAAAGCCATACCATATCCAAGTCCATAGTTGTCCATAAAAAGCCTCTAGACCAACCAAAGAGGACCTAGTAGGGACATGTCCCGACCATAGCCAAAAACCATAGTCTATGAAAGACAAGAGACATGAAAAATAAACCATGACATAAAATAGATGCCTTCCGAACAATGGAATCTCACCACTTCAATCCAACATCGATTGTACCTGAATCCAATCACTAATAAAGGGGAATAGAATGGTCGGTTCCTACATAGAGTGGGTATATAGCCGCTAGTAGATGGGTTAGTGGGTGAACACCAGTATGTACTCAGGATAAGGATAAAATAATGACATTTACAAATACATGTAAGACAATTCATAATACATATAACCATACATATATATATAACCATGCCGGGAAAGGGAACCAGGTTTAGCATACCTTTAAAACCTTTAACTAGGTTGTGTAGCTTTACCGTCCTAAACCACCCATGACCTATATGGGTGTAGCTTCCCCTGCTGAAATGGCCCTAGTGTGTGTAGCTGCACAACTAAGGAATAAACCGTTGGGATGACTATTATATCCCACATATATAGTGTGACATCATGTACATGGTCACCAAGACCAACCCTATATCAAGAAATATATGTTTTTAGTTTTGGTCCCTGCAGGACCTCCAACTTCCATGACTTAGCTACACATCCTGCCATTATTGTCTAATTAAAACTAATTTCCAAATAACTAAATCATTTTCCATTTATTAACCAAGGCCATTGATATTGGTATCGTCATACCAACCCTTACTTGCAAGTATCACCCATAGACAACCACCATCTAGAGGTTTAATGGGACTTTCAAGTGCCCTTCAATTTACCAAATTAAACTATTTGGGTGACTTCCATGTTCCCCACAATCATAACCATTTAGCCTTTTACTTTTTCCAAACTATGTAAACCAATTCCATTAATGCATTCAATTTAGGGATCCCCATGTATCATGCAAGGTTTTATAAATAGACTAACCATGACCACCAAAACCGTTACCATTTAAACCATTCCAAACAATATTAGACCATGCCAAGCATTTAAAGGATTTATATCATTTAAAATATTTAATCCATAAAAAACCATCCAAATCCATTTAAGGTTCCCTTACCAACAAAACCATGCAAGAATTCCAATGAAAGTTCAACAATAGAGTCAAAATATTCTTTGAGCATTTTATCAAACATGTTGAGTACATACCCTTACCAAGACCAAAACCAATGCATAAACAACCATAATTAGGGTTATTCAAGGCCCATTTGTTAAATCATAATGAACAAATAACCATATATGCAAACCATTACAAAAAATATGTAAAAATATAGTTTAAACTATTACCAAAACATATGCATCAAGACCCTCAACATATATTTTGAAAACCACTATTCATGATCGATAAATCAATGTTAAAAATACAATACATTTGCCTTTAGTTAGAACTAACAATGAGGGAATGAGTGCATTCCTTACACAAGAAGATTCACAGAATAAATCTAGACCTTTGAGCCCTTTGAAAAACACATAAAGAAACACTAGCCTCAAATCTTCAAGAGAGTGTTTGAAGTGTTTTAATCCTTTAACAAGTGTTATAAAAGGAAACCAAGGGCTATATTATGTGAGGACATAAGTGTTTAGGAGTAGGAAATATATTCAAACAAGTCACGTTCAGAGGTACGACTCCTCTTTACAACTTGTATCCAAGGGTATGAGTGGTACCCCAACTCGTACCTAAGACCATGACAAGACCCTACACACTACTTTCTATACGACTCAATCCTCCCCACTTGTACCTAAGGGTACGAGTCATATACCAAATCGTACCCATATTTTGTACCTTGGACAAATTCCACAAGATAACACAATCTTGCACCATACGACTTTCTTTACACCTCTCGAATGCTTCTAAATAACTCGTACTAAGATGAGTCATAATTTGGGCAGTAGCTACACCAAACACACTGCCTAGCATAGATTGAACCTTTAAGCCAACCCATGTGTCATATTCAAGGGTATGATTGGTACCCTTGAGTCTTACCAAGTCCTATAAGTCCAAGAATTAGGAAATTTTGTTATGGTCCCAGTCCTAGGGTGTTTCAGTCACCCCAACTACGATCAATCATCCTCGAATAATGGGAAAAGAAAGGCATAAGAACAAGATAACACATTAATACACCTCAAAATTTCTTTCAACACAAAATAAAAGATAAGAAAAAAAACTAAGGTGAGAAGATCATCACATATCCCAAACACAATTTAAACCCCAAAACTTTCATTTCGACCTCTAACTAAATTAGAAAACAAAGATGCAAGAGAAACCATTCCTCACCTTTAACTAAGTTAGAAAACAAAAGGACATGTTGAAGAGCACACACTTTATGCACAAACTTTTAGATCAAAGAACCAATGTAGACACTTGGACTCCATGTTCCCTTCTGCATTCCAAATGACATTCTCAGACTTTTAGTTCAACCATAGAACCTTTACCGAAGTGACACCTTATTTTTTCACAACTGGAAAACTTATAAATCCAAGATCCTCATTGGGACCTCCCCAAAAGAACAAAGAACTCGAGATACCAAAACTACCCAAAGAAAACCAACCAACCTAGGACCATCCATACCTTACCCCAACACAATACATAGATTACCGGATGAATTAAGCTTATACTAAAGTGCAAGTCCATTCAAGTCTAGAATTTACCTAGATAAACCACTATAAGAGCTTGATTTTAGCTATACACCACCCCCTTATTCAAGTGTATCCTAAGCTAAAAGGAGTTAACTTAGGCCACTAGGCTCTACTCCGTACATTTATCCCAAAACACCACTTTGCTTCCATAACCATTATAATATGGGAACCATGAGTAAAAGACATGGACAAACCCTATCCAACCATTATAACCGAAACCTTCAACCATATCTCAAGTACCTAATACAACTATTGGTATATCTACCAATCACAATATTTAAGCCTATGACTTATATACAAGCAGTATGATTTATCCATCAAAAGATCTAGCATCCTTTAAAACCCTCAGAAGGTTTTCACCACCCATTCATTTCCTAACCATTTCCCATGACAACAACCTTGTGTAACCTTGCAAAATCTTAACTATTATTAGTCACCCCAGACTCTCCCCCACTTAGGCACTTTGACATTCCCCATTTCAACACATTACCATAATTCTCAAACTACTACCACCCTAGCACAAGAAGAGTCATTTAAGAAACAAAATTACTAGAGGTACCCATGCCTCCCAAGGCACAATCCAAGAAACACGACATGCCACTATAGACACGAAGTACTTCACAATAACCACCTAGACCATAATGAAGAAACATCCTAATAAAAATATACCGTAAGAGGAGTCTTTGTACCAGACACTAAAAGAAACACAACCACACATACCATACATAACTTAACCCAAGGTCAAGACTCATATTAAGGGAATAAGATGAATGTGAAATTTAAACCTTAGGCATAAGCGCTAAATAAATATATGCAACAAAAGTATAGTACCCTCTTAACCGAGAGAGAAGAGTATCACTAAACTATGCAACCCAACCTTTCCTTAAATTCCACCACTAAAAGAGAATTTTATATAAACCACCCATCTCCATCACATTATACCAATGAACACAATTCTTCGATCTAATGGGTATCACCAAAGACATACACCAGGAATCTTGGTTCTCCTATACCAAAAACATTATTCATCCCAATGCTACCTAGAGCCCAACATAGACATGCAAAAACTATTAGACCAAATTGACTACAAGGTTTTTAATATAAGTCAAAATAATTTAAAATCAAACCATGGCCACCAAGCCCTTTACAAAGTCATTTGAATTTAACTGAAACATAATCCATGTTTCCTTAACAACTTATACAATGCAAAGATTTAATAATAGTAAAATCAAATGAAAAAATTTGAAACACCTAAGTCCATGGCTTTGTAAATTTTTTTGGTGTTTGAGCAAGCTGTCTAAGATATGGTTGGGCAAGCCACTCGTATCTATGTATATGTGTCGTACCCACTTTGACCTCCCCTTTCCTACCATGATCAGTCTATGAGGGTAACACACTGCCTATTCTATGACATGGACTCCCCTTGGTCATAACAAATTCATATGAGTCGTATACTACTCAATCATATGGATAAAGTTTAAACTTGAGTGGACTATTTTCTATATGGATAAAGCTTACAAGTTAGGGGTTGAGTCTTACCTTTTGGTTATAACTCAAGGGTATCTTCTCGTACCCTTAATAGTATATATGACCTAGAAGACCACTCATACTCTAGGGTAAAATTACTTAGGGAGTCGTATGGGGGAGTCGTACCGCTTGATGGGGTCATTTTCTATTTTTTATCTAACAGTCCTGTGGTCATTTACCATGCCTAAAAACCTAAGTCCCTTCACTATATAAGGCATTGCAGCCACCTAAGTCCTCATTTTACAAGACTTAAACACTCCAAAAAACTCTAAAAATTTCTTAAAATAGGATTGAAGGCTAGCATTTAGAGGGTGATTTTCAAGAGGCAAAGAGGAGTCAATATTATTGGTGATTCAAGTTTTCTAAGGCATGCATATATTCCCCTTCTTAAATAACTCAAAAACCAATGCAATTCACACTGAATTAGTAAGTATACATGGTGGTTTTGAAATCAAATGAAAAGGGTTTTTCTGTATAATGATGAATAATGATGATCCTTGCTTAGACTTATATTTTTACATGTTATCGATGATGATTTGCATATGTGAATGATTATTGTATATTTTTTGACATTAGGGTCTTGAGTGACCCTAATCTTTATGATTTTTACCATGAAAATAGCCTTGTTGAAGTTATGTACATAAGGTATTTGTGAAAATGTGTAAGTAAATTATCTAGGAACATATTTATGATGTTTTAAACTAGGGAAATAGCCAATAAGCATGAAAAATTGATAAATGATATGGTAAAGGTATTGTGAATGATGTGTTGTGAAATTGATGATATTGTTAGGTTAATAACTAATAAGGGGTTGAAGACCTAAACAAGAAAATAAACTTGATGTGTATGTTGATCCTAAATAGTGTAAGAATGTAGTGTAAGCTTACTAATCAAATTTGAATGGTTACGATAGTAAATTATTTGTAAAGGGTTGATAAGAACGTTGTTGAGTATGTAATGGATTAACTTATGTTTTTAAATGGGGTGATGGCCCTATAAGTATGAATATTTGATAATAGGCATTGTGGTGATGTTGTTAGCCATTTTATTTGTTAAACTATGACCATGCTAGTTTGTTAGCTAAGAATAAAGGTTCAATTCCCTATGCTTGAATTTGAAATTTTGTGTGTGTGGAACTAAGGTGAGGTGTATAAATGTTAATGAATGATTAAAGGGCTAGAGAGAGTCTTGATGACCTCCGATTGAATTACATAATGATTTGAATTGAGGCATTGGCCTAATAAAGTGTTTTATCAAAGAATATTTCCTTGAAGACTAAGGTTTCATGTGGGTCTGGATGACCATATATTAAATTATATGATGAAATTAGTTAGGGCATTAGCCTATTGAAATGGTTGAGGAACGAAGTCTCCCATGAGGACCAAGTGATCATATAAAGTGTTGAATTATCTATATGAGCTAAAGTCCCTTGCCTTATAAAATAACTTATGGGTAAAGTCCCTCATCTAATGACTTGTGGTTAAAGTCTTTCATAATATGACTTGTGGTTAAAGTCCCTTATCTAATGACTTGTGGTTAAAGTCCCTTGTCAAATGACTTGCGGTTAAAGTCCCTCGTCTAATAGCTTGTGGTTGGAGATCATTGCTTAAAGAGATCTCTTGAGGTTAAAATACCTCACCTTGTGGATTGCCATGCGATTAGAGTTCCATGACCGATTGATTATAGTATCATGTGATTTTAGTTCCATGCCAAAGTGTGTATGTGAATATGTGATTAGACTTTCATTCCTAAGTGTATATGTGAGTATGTAATTAGAGTTCCATGTCCAGGTGAATGTGTGAGCATGAGATTAGAGTTCCATGCCTTAATAAATGTTTGAGAATGTTCTTAGAGTCCTATGCTTAATTGAAATGGTTTATGGATAGAACCCTTGTTTCAATAGATGAACATGTGGCTATAGTCCACTTCTTAAAGAGTGTGCCTATGGTTGAAGTACTTCATCTAATGACATGTGAATGGGGTAAAAGTGTTATGCCTAATATGAATGGTCTAAACCTAAGTGTGGAATGTAAGATTCCTACACTTTATGCCTTATGAATAAATGAATGTGTAAAATGTTGTTAAGTCTTAGTCTCTTGATTTGCATATGAAATACCTATATGTAAGCTTAAGTGTACAAATACGATTGAATATGATATATTGACTTGTTGTTGAATTATAATATTATTTTATTCTTATCCTTGAGTTACATGCTTCCTCACCCGACATAGTGGTCAGAGCATATTCTTCTTCTTCTACGCAATGAACAAATGTTTGAGCAGTTTGGGAATTGACCTTGAAGTGGTGAGCTCCCATACTCCGAAAAGCCTACCTTTCATAGTCACATTGTTCTATGTCATAGACTTGTATATATTTGGCAGTTGGCTATTATTGGGGGCATGTCTCGATATATTATTGAATTAGGTTTGGTAGAGGTTTTATGGATGACTATGGACTTGGGTATATTGGTTAGACTACTGACATTAATGAAACGTTAGTAATTGTCTAAGTTCTGACTTACAGCCATAAATTTCAGCAATCTTATTTTAAGGTTGGGATTCCCCTGATCCTTATGGTTATTATAGTGATAATTAGGTTGGGTTATCGAGCAACCTCCGGTTTATGCAAACTTGGGGTTCCCATACGACATGGCCCAACTTTTGGGCCATGTCAAGTTAGTATCAAAGCCTAGGTTCATGGTCAATTGTGAGTCCACAAAGTTGTGTTAAGTTGAGTCTCTTTTATGGGTGTGAAACACGCCACACTCTTAAGAGATGGGCTATGAGACATGAATGTTTCCATTTTTTGTGTTTTAATCTCAAGATATATAGAGTCTAAGTTCTTAGATTCCTTTGATTTCTGCTTACTCATCTTTCAGATCATGTATCCAAGAAGATGTGATGTTTGGAAAACCCTTCTGTCTCGACTAGGGAAATATGGACAACATTTGTCCAACTTTTTGGATTCAGAATCGTCAAGGGTCGTGATATCTTACTATCACCGAGGGTTTCCAGTTTTTCCCACTAACTGCTATGTTGGGGGTGACACTTCCCCTTAGTCACCTCAAAATACTAGGTTTCATTGCTCCCTTGCTCAGTTAGCTTAGGTTGGTGGAAAGTGGTCTAGGAAGAAGTATTGGACGGGTCCTAGCCACCATTCCACTACTAGTGAGCCCTACCCAAACCCGTTGGGAGGTAGAAGTCTTCAAATTATTGATGCTCGTAGGTAACGAGGTTCCCAACTTCAGGTCAGCATGGCCCAATCCTTATTTACCTATCCTCTTTATCGGTTTTGTGGTTAATCACACCGTGGTTGTTATGAGAAAGGAAAGGGTTGGTGTTTTATATTTGGTCAATTGGGCCAAATACAATGGGAGTGTTCCATAAGGATTTCCACTTGGGCAAAAAGAATGTTGGTTACCACTTCTCTAGCTTTTGCACCAAGGGGGCTGCTTCTAGCTCCGACATTGGTTGGGACCATCTTAATGCTCATACCATCCCTCGAGAGCTCGAGGCATCTTTAAATAATGGCACGAGTATGCTGAAACTTTTCCCTCATGATATGTATTATTTTCTTGATCTAGGGTCTACCTTTTCTTATATGACCCCGTATGTGGCCGTGCATCTTGATTGTGGTCCTGAGAGACTGATAATTTTCTTTTCTATTTCTAAATTGGTTGAAAACCCTGTGATTGTTATAAGGGTCTATAAGGGGAGTTTGGTACCTACTGGTGGTGGAAGGACCCTTGTAGACTTGATAGAGTTTGGGATGTTTGATTTTGATGTTGTTCTAGGGATGGATTGATTGCACTCTTTTTATGCTTCCTTAAATTGTAAGACCTGTAAAGTCATGTTCAAATTCATTGATAAATAGGTCATTGTATGGAGAGATGGTTATTTAATGCCTAAGGGAAGATTATTTTCCTATCTTAAGGCCTAAAGGGTGATTTCAAAGGGGTGTTTGTATCTTTTTGTCTGAGTTAAAGATTCTAACTCGTAAGGGCCTCCTCTAAACCCCATTCCCATGGGTAATGAGTTTCTTGCCATGTCTTTTGGGTTGACCAATATCTCTGAGGCAATCATGCATTTGATGAATAGGGTCTTCCATCCATTTTTGGACATGTTTGACATTGTCTCCATTGATGACATCTTAGTCTATTCTAATAGTGAGGCGAATTTGTCGATCACCTCCATGCTACATTACAAATATCGAAGGATTATTGTTTGTATGCCAAAGTCTCTATGTGTGAGTTTTGTTTGAAAGTCATAGCTTTCTTGGTTATGTTATCTATTTCTAATGATGGGATCATGGTAGATCTTTAAAAGGTATGCAGTGGTGTGTCTTTTGGAGTCTAGTCCTAAGGACTCCTTCTTTGGTACTTTGAGCCAGAAGGGTCTCATTTGTGACCTAGGTGGTTACTTTGAAGCACTCCATACCTACAGTGTTGTGTCTCTGCTGCGGATCTTTCTTTATGTGGCATGAGTGGTTCTTGTACTTTAGTCTCTCTGTTACCTTTCTTGTGGTAGGTAGTGGATCGAGAATCATAGTGGTGTTTTGAAATAGGAAATGTAGAAGTCCCTAAGTGGGAGAGATTCTAGGGTGCCTATTTAGGCATTGTATGGTAGGAAATATTGTCCTCCCATTTGATGGTATGAAGTTGCTAGGGGTAGGTTGCTTGACCCCAATCTAGTTCACCAAGCCTTAGAAAAAGATGAAGGTGATTTGTGAGAGGTTGAAAACCACTCAAAGTTTCCAAAAGTCCTATGAGGATGTGTGGCGTGTTTGTAATTAGGTAGTCTTGAAGGTATTTCCCATAAAGAGAGTGACGTGAATTGATAAAAAGGGGAAACATTAGTCCCTGCTATATTGGTCCTTATTTGGTCTCAAAAGGGGTTGGCGATGTTGCCAATAAGTGGAGTTGCCTTCTAGATTGAACTCCATTTTCCCTGGTTTTCCATGTCTCTATGTTGTGAAGGTGCATATGTGATCCTTTATTGATCCTTCCCTTAGTTGGCGTGGGAATTTTGGGTTCCTTGTCTTGTGAAGAGATCCTAGTAATGATCTTCGATCGGCAAGTTCGCTGGTTGTTAATGATAGGAGTGGCTTTGGTGAAGGTTCTATGGAGGAACTAGTAGTTTGAGGAAGCTACTTGGGACGCGAAAGGGGACATAAAGTCCACGTACCCGCAATTGTGTTCTGTTCTGGGAACTCATGCTTGAGATATGCATTGGTGTTCATGACTTTGTAGACTAGGTATGAAAGTTCCCAAATGATTGAGTTTGTTTCTATCCTTAAAATTCGATGGGTTTAAGCCCTTAAGCTTTGGATTGATCTAGTACTTTGACAAATGAAGGGTTTGAGTTCCAAGGTTGATAAAATGATGAAGTTGATTGATAATGATCATGATATATGTTATATCGAGTGTGTGCTTGTTCTAACTTGTTTAAAGATTGATTTGATATATGATAATGTGATAACTTGTTTTTAAGCTTGCGTTACCCATCATTCGAGGATGAATAATTCTAAGTGAGGGAGAATAAAATACCTAAGTGTGATGCCCCAGAAAAAAATTTCCGTTAAGATCTCGGACGAAAATGTGTTGAATTCTATTCTTTATTGTGATTAATAATTTTTCTGTGTGGAATTTCTGTATATGCAACCCTTCATTGCGTAGAGAATTCAATAAGCTTTCCAATGATATATGAATAATCCAAAACGGACACTCGGGCGATGAGTTATGATCATTCCAATCTAACCGTGAATAGTGGTGAGCAGTAAATGTGCAGGAAAAAAATACTGAGGCCAGGTGAATTTTAGGGTCAACTTTAAACGATCATAACTCCTTGTACATAATGATATGGGTGAGCTACTATATATCAATAGAAAGCTATGAAAGTCCTATTTCCAATGAAATTGGTTTCATCCAATTTGACCATTGGAGAAAAATGTTATGGTCGATCTACTTCAGCCTATCAAAACAGTCCACCAAAGGAAAGATTTGACATTATTTGATTTTTAAGGGTATTTTGGTGATTCCCACTCCAATCCATCTGGGTAAACCATGGATTTATGTCCATTAAGAGCATTCAATAGCTCATTTTTCTCCAAAATTTCCTAAGGCTCAAACCCCAACCCTACTACTCCAAATTTCATCCTTCTATGTCTCTTGATTGAACCGTAGAAATTTCAAATTGATTTGGGATTCGAGTTGATCATGTTAAGGGCTTCGAGAAGCACCCTTTATTTTCGTGAATAAAGTTCCGGAGTCGGAAGTTCATATTCATCTTCCATTTTTAGGTATGTGGGGCTTTGAACAAGATTATCCTTTCGATCTTGTGCCCAGTATTTTTGTTGAATTACATTGAAATGAGATTTTACATATTTTACCATGAATTGGAAATATGGTTTTATATCTTATATTATTGTCCATGAGCTATGGGATTATGTCATCCGATATATGTATGATGTTGAGATTGAATTATGTCCAAAAAGTATTTGATTATGAGAGTAAGATGATTTAATTTATTAATCCTTGATTTATACTATCATTCCACTATTTCCTTATTATGAATTTATAATTGATATTGGAAATTCTATATCCCTACTATAGGTTGATGTCTCAAGTACCTTTAAATGAGAGTTGGATGGCAAATTGAGAAATGTTGATATTGAAGTTGCAATGAGTCTTGGTATTTTCCGGATGGTTTTGATGAGTTAAATTGTTGAAAATATAATGTATTGACTCTTCATATCCTTGTCCAAATGTCGAGTCGGTTATGGTTCAATGCATTGATACCTTGTTGATGTTGAGAAAGATTAAAATGTTTTGAGCTAAAATGTGTTGAGTTAGGAATCCACAAATTGATATGATTTGATAAATGAGAAAGAGATTTGATTTGGTCTTTATGATAGACCCTTGTGATGTTGTGGTGGATTTCCTAATGCATTCTAAACTTGTCGGGGAGTAGTACTTAGCACCAAGAGGGAAATTTGGTATTTCCCCAAACCTATGTGCCACCGTAGGGTTGTTTGATGATGATATTATTGGCCAGAGAGCCTGATTGTGATTATTACAGTTTTAAGGTCGTACTCCCTGGCTAAGAGTATGACACTCCCACCAACAGGGGTTTCAAACATTGGTATTCCATGTAGCTCACGTGGGGTTGTCGGTTATAGGAAACTCCCCTTTCCATAAGAGTCATGTTTATTGGAATACCGAGTCACTCCGAGTTTTGATGTGGTAAGTCAAGTTGCCTATGATTATCTATAATAATTTATGAGGTTTTTCTCCTACATTTCCTATCTAAGATGTTATGAGTTGCATGATTCATTGTCACTCAAGCCAGGTGTGTCATTATGGTCTGTATGTATGTTTTTACGAAATTTATGATATTATTAATATTTTGCATGCGCCCCCACATACTCAGTACGTATCTTATGTTGACCCATATATTTCTCTATGGACTACATTCTTACCATGATATAGGTTCAGGTGCTCAGCCGCAGCCGCAACAGTGATATCCGAGTGCTGCATTTACGTTTCTTCAGTGGTGAGTCCTCATGGTTCAAGGACAAAGTTTCTAGTTTGGGTGGTGTTGTTTTGTGATCCCTTTGGTCTGTTGAGTCAGTTGGGGGTTTGTCCCAATGGCTCATTGATTTTGCTGTATAGAGGCTATGTCAGACTAGTGTATTGTTGGGTTGGTTTGTGTATAGACATTCCATATATGTACAGTCTAACAATATTCTGTGCCATGTACGATGTTATATGATATGTACTTATATATATATATCCTTAGCGTAGCGTGTATGTTGTTGTGTTGGAATCCAAGGGTAGTGTTTTGGCTTAAAGGGTTAGCTTTAGGCTACGTGTAGCCTTGGGCACCGTGTGGCATCTCGGGATGATATTTCGGGGTGTTACAAACTTGGTATCAAAGCCTAAGGTTGTGAAGAGTCCTAAGGAGTCTGACAAGCCACGTTACGTAGAGTCTTGAGCATCGGTGTATAGCGCGCCACACCTATGATCAAGAGGATGCGGGGCGTTCTAGGAAAAGTCATTTCTTTCTTTTTACAAGAGTCTATCATGCTTACAACTGTTTCCTTCTGCTAGTAATTCGTGCGTTCTTATGATAGAAAACCAACCTCAACCCGTTGATCCATTACATGAGACGGTATCCCATATCGAATTTTGGGCAGCTTTTCAGACGCTAGCCCAGGCAGTTACCACCAATACTCAGGCCAATGCTCCACCTCCGCAGGAAAATAATTCGGCAGCAACACGAATTTGTGATTGTTTGCGGATGAATCCACCAGAGTTTCATGGGTCAAGAGCAGGTGAGGACCCGCAGATGTATGTTGATGAAATGAAGAAAATTACACAGATTATGCACGTGACCGAGGAAGATAGTGTGGAGCTGGCTTCTTATCGGTTGAAGGATGTTGCCTATGACTGGGTGCAGATGTGGAATAAGGGTAGAGAGAAAAATACCATTTCGGTGACTTGGCAATTATTCTAAGATGCTTTCTTGGATAGATTCTTTCCTCTTAAGTTACAGGAAGCTAAGATAGAGGAGTTTATAAATTTGAGACAAGGCTCCATGTCGGTTAAGGAGTATTGTCTTAAGTTTAATCAACTATCGAAGTACGCTCCCAATATGATGGCTGACTCGAGGACTAGTATGAGCAAGTTTCTAACTGGGGCATCGAGTTATGTGGTGTAAGAATGTAGATCTGCTATGATCAATAGGTAGATTGATCTTCCTAGTTTAATGATTCACACCCAACAGATTGAGTCAGACAAGATAAAGAAAAGAGAAAGAGTAAGAGGGATTAAGAGAGTCAGATCGGAGCAACAGGGGTCTGGTCAGACGAGATTCTCTAGAGGGAGTCGCCCTCAGTTTCAGAGACGTCCATTTATACTTGCGCCTTCCTCAGCTAGTGCTCCTATATATCGAGGAAGGAAGGAGCTCGGGAATAGGTCGGTACCTTCCAGGTCTCAGGACAGTGTAAGCAACCGGCCGCATCCTCCTTCGTGTGCTAAGTATGGTAAAGACCATTTTGGGGAGTGTTATATGGGGCAGCGAGGCTATTTTGGAAGTGGTAAGTTGGGCCACATACTTAGAGACTGCCCGTATGCTAGACAACGGAGTCGTGATACCCATCCCTAGAGTCAGGCTACCAGTGCCCCACCTTCCGCAGCCCGTCCAGTTCCTCCTCAGGTTGCTTCATCTAGTACTGCTGGCGATCAATACCAGAATTGTTTCTATGTTATACCACCTCTTCAGGAGCAGGTGGACTCTCTCGATGTTGTCACTAGTATGCTCAGTGTTTTCTATTTTGATGTCTATGTGTTGATGGACCCCAGTTCAAGTTTTTCTTATGTGACACCTTTGGTTGCTGTAAATTTTGAAACGGATCCTGAACTAATTTCTGAGCCTATTTTGGTTTCTACTCCGATAGGAGAGTCTGTCATTGCTAAGCGGGTGTATAAGAAATGTCTCATTACTTTCTTTCATGGGGTGTTATACTGATTTGATTGAGCTAGATATGGTTGACTTTGATATCATTCTAGGTATGGATTGGCTTCACTCATGCTATACGTCTATTGATTGTCGTGCCCGTGTGGTCAAGTTTCAGTTTCCTGATGAACCTATCCTCGAATGGTTCGGGAGTTCTGTGATTCCTAAGGGTCGTTTCATATCCTATCTCAAAGCTAGGAAGTTGATTTCTAAGGGTTGCATCCACCATTTGGTTTGGGTTAAAGACACTAAGTCTGAAACCCCGACCATTCAGTCAATTAATGTTGTTAATGAGTTTCTTGATATCATTCCGGAAGATATCCCTGGAGTACCTCTTGATAGAGAGATAAAGTTCGGGATTGACCTTCTTCCCGATACTCAGCCTATTTCCATTCCTCCATATTACATGGATCCCGTCGAACTTAAAGATTTGAAGGAGCAATTGAAAGATCTTTTAGACAAAAGATTTATCAAATCTAGTGTGTCCCCGTGGGGTGCACCTGTCCTGTTTATGCGTAAGAAAGATGGTTCTTTGCGGATATGTATTGATTACCGACAGCTTAATAGGGTTACAATTAAGAATAAATATCCACTTCCTCGAATTGATAATTTATTTGATCAATTACAAGGTGCGAGCTACTTTTCGAAGATATACCTCAGATTCGGTTATCACCAATTAAGGTTAGGGAATGTGATATCCCCAAGACAGCCTTCCGAACCCGTTACGGTCATTTTGAATTTCTAGTAATGTCTTTCGGGTTAACTAATGCTCCAGCGACTTTCATGAATCTTATGAACCATGTATTTCGGCCATATTTGGATTTATTTGTAATAGTGTTCCTTGATGATATTCTTATTTACTCCCGAAGTGAGGGTGATCATGCGAATCATCTATGAATCGTGTTGGAAACTCTTCGAACTCATCAGTTGTATGTTAAGTTCAGTAAGTGTGAGTTCTGGTTGAACTCTGTAGCCTTTTTGAGTCATGTTGTTTCTTCCGAAGGTATTAGAGTTGATCCTCAAAAGATAGAGGCTATAAAGAGTTGTCCTAGACCTATTTCTCCTTTTGATATCCAAAGTTTCTTGGGTCTAGCTGGTTATTATCATCGTTTTGTTGAAGGGTTTTCATCTATTGCGTCTCCTATGACCCGTTTGACCCAAAAGAAAGTGAAGTTCCTATGGTCCGAATCTTGCAAGAAGAGTTTTCAGGAGTTGAAGACTCGACTCACTTCAGCCTCTATGTTGACTTTACCTGATGGTGTCGATGGTTTTGTGGTGTATTGTGATGCTTCCAGAGTTGGTTTGGGTTGTGTATTGATGCAAAAGGGCAAGGTTATAGCTTATGCTTCCAGGCAGCTAAAGCCTCACGAGAAGAATTATCCTACCCATGACCTTGAATTAGCTACCATGGTTTTTGCTTTGAAAGTCTGGAGACATTATTTGTATGGTTTCCATGTCGATGTCTTCACGGACCATAAGAGCTTGCAGTATGTATTCACCCAAAAGAAGTTGAATCTTAGGAAGAGAAGATGGTTAGAACTATTGAAAGATTATGATACGAGCGTGCTATATCATTCAGGCAAGGCCAATGTAGTAGCAGATGCCCTTAGTCGGAAGTCCATGGGTAGCGTAGCACATGTGGAGATTGGTAAGAAGGAGTTGGCCCGTGAGGTACATCATTTGGCTAGATTGGGGGTTAGGTTTTTTAGTGATGCTGAGGTAGTATAGGAGTGCAAAGCGGTTCCGAATCCTCTTTAGTTTTGGAAGTGAAGGAGAAGCAAGATAGGGATCCTACCTTGGTCATGTTAAAAGAGTCAGTTAAAGGCCAAAAGGTGGAGGTTTTCTCCCATGGAGGAGATGGCGTTTTGAGACTCCGAGAAAGATTATGTGTTCCTGATGTTGATAACTTGAAGCAGAGGATGATGGCGGAAGCGCATGGTACGCGATACTCAATCCATCCTGGTGCTACATAGATGTACCATGATTTGCGGGAAATCTATTAGTGGAACGGTATGAAGAGAAACATAGCAGAATTTGTGGCGAAGTGTTCCACGTGTCAACAGGTTAAAATAGAGTATCAAAGGCCCAGTGGCGTGATGCAAGAGTTTAGCATTCCTACTTGGATGTGGGAAGAAGTGAATATGGACTTCATAGTTGGTTTGCCTCCTTCTCGTCGCCATCATGATTCGATTTGGGTTGTCGTAGATCGGCTGACGAAACAGCTCATTTCTTGCCTGTGCATTCATTGTATACAACTGAAGATTATGCTAGAATATATATTCGGGAACTCATCATACTTCATGGAATCCCTTTGGCTATTATTTCAGACAGAGGTACTCAGTTTACCTCTCAGTTTTGGAAATTTTTTTAGAAAGGTCTCAATACCCAAATTTGTTTAAGTTCTGCTTTCCATCCACAAGAAGATGGTCAGGCCGAGCGGACCATTCAGACTTTAGAATATATGTTGAGGGATTGTGTGCTTGATTTAAAAGGTAGTTGGGATGAACACTTAGCATTAATCGAGTTTGCTTACAATAACCATTTTCATTCTACTATTGGAATGGACTCGTTTGAAGCTTTGTATGGTAGAAGGTGTAGATTACCCATTAGTTGATTTGAAGTTGGTGAGGCTGCCGTGACTGGACCGGATACGGTGTTCGAGGCCATGAAGAAGGTTAAGTTAATTCAGGAAAGTAGAAAACCGCCCAAAGTTGTCAAAAATCATACGCAGATGTAAGGAGGAAAGACCTTGAATTTGATGTTGGTGATTTAGTGTACTTAAAAGTTTTACCCATGAAAGGGGTGAAGAGATTTGGGAAGAAAGGGAAACTAAGTCTCTGTTACATTGGTCCCTATAAGATTGTGGATCACATTGGGAAGGTAGCATATAAGGTTGAATTGCCCGCGTAGTTATCCAACGTTCATTCGGTTTTCCATGTTTCTATGCTTAAGAAGTCTATTGGTGATTCTGTTGTGATTGATCCTTCCGAAAGCTCGGGTATTCAAGATATCTTTCATATGAAGAGATTCCAGTTGAGGTTTTTGACTTTCAAGTTCGTAGGCTAAGAAACAAGGAAGTTCCTTTGGTTAAAGTGCTTTGGAAAAATCAATCCGTGGAGAGTGCTACTTGGGAAGCCGAAGCGGATATGCGTGCCAAATATCCCCACCTATTTTCTACGAATCCTGAGCTTGTCAAAGGTATTATTCTCTTTTGATTTAATCCTTATTGCTATGTTTATCTTGGCTTGTCTGTTTTCTACGATATCCAAAAAAATCTAGAATGGAGTATATGCTTGGGCAAGATGATTTTTCTCTCTATACTCATTTTCATAGTATTCTTGACCTACCTATCAACATTCGAGGATGAATTTTTCCAAGGGGGAGATGATGTGATGCCCTGGAAAAAAAATTCGTTAAGATCTCGGACAAAAATATGTTGAATTCTGTTCTTTATCGTGATTAATAATTTTTCTGTGTGGAATTTCTGGATATGCGACCACCTGTCATCGCATAGAGCATCGAATAATCTTTCCAATGATATGTGTATCATCCAAAACGGACACTCGAGCGATGAGTTATGATCATTCCGACCTAACCGTGAATAGTGGTGAACAGTAAATATGAAGGAAAAAAATACTGAGGCCAGGCGAATTTTAGGGTCAAATTCAGACGATCATAACTCATTGTACATAATGATCTGGGTAAGCTAATATATATAAACAGAAAGCTCTGAAAGTCCTCTTTCCAATGAAATTGGTTTCATCCAATTTGTCCATCGGGGCAAAAGTTATGGTCAATCTACTTCAGCCTATCAAAATAGTCGACCAAAGGACAGATTTGACATTGTTTGATTTTTAAGGGTATTTTGGAAATTCCCACTCCAATCCATCCGTGTAAACCATGGATTTAAGTCCATTAAGAGCATTCAATAGCTCATTTTTCTCCATAATTTCCTAAGGCTCAAACCCCAACCCTACTACTCCAAATTTCATCCTTCTATATCTCTTGATTGAACCGTAGAAATTTCAAATTGATTTGGGATTCAAGGTGATCATGTTAAGGGATTCGAGAAACGCCCTTTATTTTTGTGAATAAAGTTCCGAAGTCGGAAGTTCATATTCATCTTCCATTTTTAGGTATGTGGGGCTTTGAACAAGATTATTTTTTCGATCTTGTGCCCGGTATTTTTGTTGAATTACATTGACATGAAAGTTTACATGTTTTACCATGAATTGGAAATATAGTTTTATATCTTATATTATTGTCCATCAGCTATGGGATTATGTCATCCGATATGTGTATGATGTTGAGATGAAATTATGTCCAAAAAGTATTTGATTATGAGAGTATGATGATTTAATTTGTTAAGCCTTGATTTATACTCTCATTCCACTATTTCCTTATTATGAATTTATAATTGATATTGGAAATTCTATATCCCTACTATGGGTTGATGTCTCAAGTACCTTTAAATGAGAGTTGGATGGCAAATTGAGAAATGTTGATATTGAAGTTGCAATGAGTCTTGGTATTTTCCGGATGATTTTGATGAGTTAAATTGTTGAAAATATTATGTATTGAGTCTTCATATACTTTTCCAAATGTCGAGTCGGTTATGGTTCAATGCATTGATACCTTGTTGATGTTGAGGAAGATTAAAATGTTTTGAGCTAAAATATGTTGAGTTAGGAATCCACAAATTGATATGATTTGATAATTGAGAAAGAGATTTGATTTGGTCTTTATGATAGACCCTTGTGATGTTGTGGTGGATTTCCTAACGCGTTCTAAGCTTGTCGGGGAGTAGTACTTAGCACAGAGATTATTGCAGTTTTAAGGTCGTACTCCCTGGCAAAGAGTATGACGCTCCAGCCAACGGGGGTTTCAAACGTTGGTATTCTACGTAGCTCACGTGGGGTTGTCGGTTATAGGAAACTCCCCTGTCCATAAGAGTCATTTTTATTGAAATACCGAGTCACTTCGAGTTTTGATGTGGTAAGTCAAGTTGCCTATGATGATCTATAATGATTTATGAGGTTTTTCACCTACATTTCCTATCTAAGTTGTTATGAGTTGCATGATTCAATGTCACTCAAGCCAGGTGTGTCATTATGGTCCGTATGTACGCTTTTACGAAATTTATGATATTATTTAGATTTTGCATGCGCCCCCACATACTTAGTACGTATCTCGTGCTGACCCACATATATCTATGGGCTACATTCTTACCATGATGTAGGTTCAGGTACTCAGCCGTAGCCGCGACAGTGATATCCGAGTGCCGCATTTACATTTCTTCAGTGGTGAGTCCTCATGGTTCGAGGACCAAGTTGCTAGTTTTGGTGCTGTTGTTTTGTGATCCCTTTGGTCTGTTGAGTCAGTGGGGGGTTTGTCCCAATTGCTCGTTGATTTTTCTGTATAGAGGCTATATCAGACTAGTGTATTATTGGGTTAGTTTGTGTATAGACATTTCATATATGTACAGTCTAACGATATTCCGTGCCATGTGCGATGTGATATGATATGTACTTTTATATATATCCTTAGCGTAGTGTGTATGTTGTTGTGTTGGAACCCAAGGGTAGTGTTTTGGCTTTGATACACTACTAACTTGGAGCGTATCAAATCTGCCACAAAATCAGTCCAAACACACACAATTCCGAGAGCTTGAAGATAACAACTCCAATATGTGAAGACAACAACAATCACGAAATTTTGAAGAAATACCAACACCAAAACAGTAGCTACACAAGGAGAACAAGAAGATAACAATAACATTAAACAATGGTTCAACAACACAAGATGATATATTACAAGAGTACAATGTTAACAACAAGAACAACAAATGGTAGTAACTATAGTGAATCGAAAATCAGCCCCACACGGCTTCACTAAGTTACTACAAAGTTTCAAGAGTACAAAATGAAAGATAGTAACTTGACACAAAGATATCTTAGAATCTATGAACCCTAACTTGAAGATAGGACCCTAAGACCAAAAGATTTCAGTACCAAGTTCTTACTTAGACCAAGAGGAACTCATGAACCTCAAGATCTCAAGTTTCTAGCCAAGAAACAACACAAGTGTAACTACACTTGTTGGACAGATTTCAGGTTCTACTCTCAAGAACAAGAGAGAGAGAAATATTCAATGTTACAAGACTTGTTGTTGTGAAATATGAAAAATGAACTAAGTGCTGAAAATAACCCTAATAACATTTATTTATATTACACACAAAATGAAGGAAAAATGACCTTCCTACCCTTCAGTCATGGGGTGCCCTTAGAGTGTAGTTTATTACACTTCAAGGTTCATTTTCACACTTAAAAACGTTGAAGCTCTTTGGCGGATCAAGTACCAACTCACACGCAGCCATTTGCATGAATATGGCTTGTAGTTTTTGTAACTCCCGAGCTTGGCTTCGTGTGAATGGTCGAGAACGTATTGGACAGCATTGTACACCCATATCATCCTCTCCATCTTGAGAGGAATTTGACATCAAATTCAGCATTTGGTCATCCTCAACCGCATCCACTAGAGAAAGATCACACACGTTGAAAGTGTTGTGCACTTGGTATTTCGGGGGAAGGTCAATCTTGTAGGCTTTATCATTGATCCGCTCAAGTACTTGGAATGGACCATCGCCTCTTGGAATAAATTTGGACTTTCTTTGAGACGGAAACCTATCCTTTATAAGGTGAACCCACACCCAATCTCCCGGTTCAAGAATGAGTTTCTTTCTCCCCTTGTTGACTCTCCTTGCAATGTCTTGATTTTTCTTCTCAAGTCGAAGCCGCAACTTCTCATGTAACTTTTTCATCGAATCAGCCCGCTTGCTTCCATCTAAGCTAATCATAACATCACTAGGAAAAGGAGTTAAATCCAAAGGGGTAAGGGGGTTGAGGCCATATATGCACTCAAAGGGAGTCATTCCCGTACTTGAGTATATGACACGATTATATGCAAACTCAATCAATGGTAAGTGTTCCTCCCAAGAAGTCAATTTTCCTTTTACCATGGAACGTAGCATAGCACCCAAAGTCCTATTTACTACTTCCGTTTGACCATCAGTTTGTGGGTGGCAAGATGTAGAGAATAACAACTTGGTTCCAAGCCTACCCCACATGCATTTCCAAAAGTGACTTAGGAACTTAGAGTCCCTATCACTCACAATGGTCCTCGGAACACCATGCAACTTGACAACATTATCAACAAACAAAGAGACCACACTAGGTGCATCATCACATTTAAAGCAAGGAATAAAGTGTGCCATCTTAGAAAACCGATCGACCACAACAAAGATACTGTCCTGACCTCGTCTAGTCCTAGGCAACCCTAATATGAAATCCATAGATATGTCAAGCCAAGGGCATAAAGGAGTGGGCAGCGGGGTGTACAACCCATGAGGTAGGATCCGCGATTTGGCTCCTTTGCAATCTATGCATTGGCCACAAATCATGGCCACATCCTTGTGCAATTTTGGCCAATAGAATTGCTCCTCCAATATTCCAAGGGTCTTTTCGATCCCAAAGTGACCCATTAGACCGCCATTGTGTGCTTCCCTCACAAATAACTCTCTCCAAGAACTGGAGGGTACACACAATCGTCCACCTTTAAACAAGTATCCATCAAACTTGGCATAAGGATTTGAACCCCTAGACGAATCCCACTTGTCCCTACCCATTTCTTCGCATTCCCTGAAGATAGGAGAAAAGTGAGGGTCCTCGGGATACAATTCTTTCAAACTCTCAAAACCAATTAATTTAGAAGATAATGTTGACACAAGAACATGTTTTCTAGACAATGCATCAGCTACTACATTGTCCTTACCCTTTTTGTATTGAATAACATAAGGGAAGGTTTCAAGAAACTCAATCCGTTTTGCATGCCGCTTTTAAGCTTGTCTTGTGCCCGAAGATGCTTCAAGGATTCATGGTCCGTTCGGATCACGAACTCCTTGGGCCACAAATAGTGCTGCCAAGTGGCCAAAGCTCGAATCAAGGCATACAACTCTAGATCGTACGTGGAGTAGTTTAGAGTTGCTCCTTTGAGATTTTCACTAAAATAAGCAATGGGTTTTAAATCTTGCATCAAAACAGCCCCTATGCCCACTTTACTAGCATCGCACTCAACTTCGAATATCTTATCAAAGTTGGGCAATTGTAATAAAGGCGCGGAAACGAGCATAGCTTTCAAGGTTTCAAAAGCCTTATCTTGCTCTTCACCCCACTTGAAGGGTTGGTCTTTTCGTATGACCGCGGTTAAAGGAGCGGCTATGGTGCTGAATCCTTTGACAAACCTTCTATAAAAACTAGCTAACCCGTGGAAGCTTCTTACTTCACTAATGGTTTGTGGGGTTGGCCAATTTTTGATAGCATCTATCTTGGATTCATCCACTTCAAACCCTCTTGAACTAACAACAAAACCCAAGAAAACAACTTCACTAACACCAAAAGAGCACTTCTCCAGATTTGCATACAACCTTTCCTTTCTAAGGACATCAAACACACATTGTAAATGCATCACATGCTCATCAATTGACTTACTATAGAACAAGACATCATCAAAGTAAACTACAACAAACTTTCCAATAAATGGCTTCATCACATGATTCATTAGCCTCATGAAAGTACTTGGAGCATTTGTTAGGCCGAATGGCATAACCATCCATTCATAGAGACCAAATTTAGTCTTGAAGGCGGTTTTCCATTCATCACCGGGTTGCATTCTTATTTGGTGATAACCACTCCTTAAATCAATCTTGGAAAATAAACACGAACCATTCAATTCATCAAGCATATCATCTAACCTAGGGATAGGGTAACGATATTTTACTGTAATCTTATTGATGGCTCGACAGTCCACACACATACGCCATGTTCCGTCTTTCTTAGGCACCAGTAGCACAGGAACCGTGCACGGACTCATGCTCTCCTTGATATACCCTTTGTTGAGGAGTTCCTCAACTTGACGCTGCAATTCTTTGGTGTCCGTAGGGTTGCTTCTGTAAGCCGGCTTATTTGGCAATTGTGAGCCCGTCACAAAGTCAATTTGATGCTCAATTCCCCGAAGCGGGGGCAATCCTTGCGGGAGTTCTTTGGGAAATACATCTTCATAATCCTGCAACACACAAGAAATCAAAGGAGAAATAGAAGAATTAGTGGGGTTAGTATTAAAACAATGAGCCAAAAGAAGCATCGGCATGTCCACATCATAATCCAAGAAGAGTTCTTTCTTTCTAGCCAACATCACCATGTTTTCTTGCCCATTTGATGTTGAGGCAGTCCCGGAAATCCCTACTGCCCCACCCACGGTTTTCCCCTCCTTTTCACCACTTTCGGGTTTCTTTCCCTTCTCCTTCAACTCCCTCATCTTTTGATGTAATTCATTCACTTGTGATGGCAAAAGAGGATAAAGAGTGACCTTTCGACCATCCTTCTCAAGTGAATATCGGTTGGTCCTCCCATCATGTTTGGTAGACCTATCATATTGCCAAGGTCTACCTAACAACAAATGACATGCTTGCATTGGTATCACATCACAAAGAACTTTGTCTTGGTAGTTCCCTACCTTAAACCGTATCACACATTGCCTCATGACCTTCAATTCACCGCATTTGTTCAACCATTGCAACTTGTAAGGGCTAGTATGCAGTGTAGTTGGTAATTTCAAAAAGTTCACCATAGCGACACTAACGACATTCGCACAACTACCACTATCAATCACCAAAGTGCACACATTCCCCTTTACAAGGCTAAAGTATGGAATAGATTTTCCCTTTGGCTAGGGTCGTCTATTGCCTTACTAATCATAGCGCGTCTAACTACAAAGTTTGGAATAACACACTCCCCTTCTTGTGGGTAAATAACTTCACCACCATCATCATCATCATCATCAAGTGGCCTATTTCCAGTTTCCTCTCCATCTTGAGGCTCGGCCTCATCCTCCTCTTTTTCAAGACCCACCTCCTCACCAAGGTAATACAATTTCCCTTCCCTTAGTATCACGTTGCGTCGATTTGGACATTCATTGGATTTATGTCCCCAACCTTGGCACTTGAAACATTGGAATCCTTTTGGGTTTGGATACTTGTGAACTTCTTGTTTTAGAGGAATTTTGTGGACTGTTTTGGGCTCGGGCAGCCTTGTAGTCGCGGGTTGGTCCTTGTTTTTGGGCCAACCAGAAGAGGATTGAACCACGTCCTTGCTTCTAGGCAAACCCGAGATGGATTGTCCCCTTGCCTTGAGCGACGACCTCTCTTTAAGCTCCCTTTCAATCTCAAGAGCCGCTTGGAAAATACCTTCAACGGTATCAAATTTGTGAAGTATCAAATGAGTGGAGATCTCTTTGTTCAACCCACACTTGAACCGGATGATGTCATGACTGATTTGTTCCCCACGATGATTAAGCTTCAACATGTGTTGTTGAAACTCATCATAATATGCCATAACACTTTTATTGCCTTGACGTAAGTTGTATAATCTAGCAAGTAATTCATGGCGATAACTCTCGGGAAGGTACCGTTGCCTCATCAAGTACCTTAACTGAAACCAAGGTGGTGGCTGCCCATCAACTAATTCATCACCAAAACGCTTGACGTACTCCCACCAAGTGTTGGCATAACCCTCAAAATGAGCTATGACATAACAACTTTTCTTTTCTTCCGAGATATCATTAACTTGAAAAAATTTGTTACAAGCTGATTCCCATGCTAAGTAGGCCTCGGGGTCACTTTCACCCTTAAAGATAGGTAAGCTCAATTTGATGGTATTTATGCCTATGTCTCTTTCTTGGTGTCGATTTCCCTTTTCTTCATACCCTCGGTACCTCCTTGGATCAACACGGCCCCTTCTTAGCTCCTCCTCTCTCATGTAAGCATCATCAAAGGCTCCATATCCATAATACTCCTCTCTACCATGTTCCTCAAAGTGAGCTGGTCGGTTTTGGTGATTTGGAATCTGATTTGGAGGCATTGGGAGTTGTGGAGGTGGTGGTCTTTGATTTGGTGGAGTTTGGTAAGGTACATTCAGATTTTGTGGAGGTAATGGATGGCTACATCCTTCTTGTGGAATTGGAGGAGTTTGGGAATGGCGTGGTCTATTCGCTTCTTGGTTTGGAGGGAAAGTAGTGGTATGATTTGTGGCATTTAGTAGGGCTAGAGGTGGATTCATTATTTGGTGCAATGTTTCTGGTGAGATAGTTGTGGATGAAGTTCTTTCATGCCCACTTGAAGGAATATGATGAGGAGTGGATGGACGAGAGTTCCTTTGACTCTCCACTTGCTCCAATCTCCCACTTATCGTAGTCAAATCTCCCCTCATTGCCCTAACTTCCGTGTTCAACCTCTCTAAACTTCTGGTAATGGCCTCAAGTGTGGCCTTCATAGTGTCTTGTTCAGTAGTACCCCCACTTTGGGATATGCTTCCTTCCATGTCAAGGTGTTACCTACACAATCAGCAAACAAGTTAGCGTTAAACCTCTCCTCACTCACACTCTCTCGGTTCACTCACACTTGAGCTCCACAAATGTTGTAGATTGGCTAGTAACCGTGAATCCTTAAGATATGAGTAAAGCTCTTGTCCGGAGTGGATTCTTGTTTGAAACTCAAAGAATTCTCGACGGACTGGAGTTAAGAAGTTACAACGTATTCGAACGAATAAAAGCACCCAACTAAACGTGGACACGAACAAGAGAATTCAAAAGGACTAATTGACAACCTAGTAGGAGTGTACTAGCATGATAATTAGTTCTAGAACCAAGTAATGAAACTAAGAATCAACAATTAGAAACTAGAAAACCTAAAGTTGAGCTTATTAATGACGTGAACAGTAGCCAATGGGTGATGTGAACAGTAGCAAATGGGTGATGTGGCAGCATGCAATTGGTCTTGGTCCCACACAATTTAAGCACCAATTCTGAAATTTAAATCTTTACACAATTTGGAAAGGATGACAATTGGTCTTGGAGGGAAAACATAAATCTTGAAATAAGAAAAGTACCTTGTACCACAACACTAGGTTCTTGAAATAAGAAAAAGGTAACACTAGGTTCTTGAAATAAGAAAAAGTTGCTGAAAAGTAGAAGCCTAGTCTAAGAAATGATGGGTTCAAGGCTTCTCACAACATGCTTTACAATTTTCAGCTTCAACTCTTGAATTTATATCACACTTTTTGGTTGTCTAAAGTTGTAAGAAAAGATGAAGAACTTGATGAACACCACAACAACCTTCAAGAACTCAACAACAACTTCTTCAAAACACAACACAACACCACCAATTGTCAACAACAAGTAACAACAAACAGCCAGCCACAAGGCACCACAACTATGGTCAATATTATAAGCTCAATCTTTAGATCTTGACACCTTTAGTGTTGGTGAGAAAGAAACCAACACTAGGAACACTCTATACAAGAAAAATACTACAAGATCTAGCCAAAAAAAACAAGAAAATCTCGTCCCGTACAACAACATATCACAATTTTTGGCCAAGAAAACAAAGGTAGCAGATTTGACTATTTCTGAAATTTTCAGATTTCAGTTTTTTTTTTTTGTAGTTTTCAAGTCTCAAGCCCAAGATTGATCTTGTTAGAACAAAATCAAAGATGGCTTTGATACCAAACCTTAAGAGTGAACCGCTAACCAACTGCACTAAAAGCTATAGCTAGTAGTGCGAGGCGCAACCCACCCTTTATAGGCCCTGAACCATACGGGGCACGAACTCGACCCACACCCCCAACCAATATGCGCACATGGTGTAAGCGGGATTTGAACCCGTGACCTCCGCTTTGATACAAAATGATACACTACTAACTTGGAGCGTATCAAATCTGCCACAAAATCAGTCCAAACACACTACAATTCCGAGAGCTTGAAGATAACAACTCCAATATGTGAGGACAACAACAATCACAAAATTTTGAAGAAATACCAAAACCAAAATAGTAGCTACACAAGGAGAACAAGAAGATAACAATAACATTAAACAATGGTTCAACAACACAAGATGATATATTACAAGAGTACAATGTTAACAACAAGAACAACAAATGGTAGTAACTATAGTGAATCGAAAATAAGCCCCACACGGCTTCACTAAGTTACTACAAAGTTTCAAGAGTACAAAATGAAAGATAGTAACTTGACACAAAGATATCTTAGAATCTATGAACCCTAACTTGAAGATAGGACCCTAAGACCAAAAGATTTCAGTACCAAGTTCTTACTTAGACCAAGAGGAACTCATGAACCTCAAGATCTCAAGTTTCTAGCCAAGAAACAACACAAGTGTAACTACACTTGTTGGACAGATTTCAGGTTCTACTCTCAAGAACAAGAGAGAGAGAAATATTCAATGTTACAAGACTTGTTGTTGTGAAATATGAAAAATGAACTAAGTGATGAAAATAACCCTAATAGCATCTATTTATATTACACACAAAATGAAGAAAAAATGACCTTCCTACCCTTCAGTCATGGGGTGCCCTTAGAGTGTAGTTTATTACACTTCAAGGTTCATTTTCACACTTAAAAACGTTGAAGCTCTTTGGCGGATCAAGTACCAACTCACACGCAGCCATTTGCATGAATATGGCTTGTAGTTTTTGTAACTCCCGAGCTTGGCTTCGTGTGAATGGTCGAGAACGTATTGGACAGCTTTGTACACCCGTATCAGGCTTAAAAGGTTAGCTTGAGGCTACGTGTAGCCTTGGGAATCGTGTGGCGTCTCGGGATGATATTTCGGGGCGTTACACTAAGACCTTGGCCTTGAAAAGTTTTTGGTGTTTGAGCAAGCTGTCCAATATATGGTTGGGTAAACCACTCGTATCCATGTATACGAGCCTTACCCACCTTGGCCTCCCCTCTCATACCTTGATTAGTACATGAGGGTAACACACTATACACTATACGACATGGCCTCTCCTTAGTCGTAACCAATGCATATGAGTCGTAAACTACTCATTCGTATGGAGTAAAGTTTTAACTTAAGTGGACTATTTTCTACACGGATGAAGCTTACGAGTTAGGGGTTGATTCGTACCCTTTGGTTTTGACTCAAGGGTTTCCACTCATACCCTTAACAGTATAGATGACCTAGGAGGAGCCTAGGATATGACTAAGGGTACCACTTGTACCCTAGGGTACAATTATTTAGGGAGTCATATGAGGGAGTCATACCCCTGGACGGGGTCATTTTTAAGATTTTAACTAAGGGACTTGTGGTCATTTCCCATTCCTAAAACCCTTAGTACCTTCACTATATAAGTTAATGTAGACTCCTAAGCCCTAATTGTACATGATTCAAACACTCAAAATATTTCTTGAAGCAAGATTGGAGGCTAGGTTTTAGAGGGTGATCTTCAAGAGGCAAAGGGGAGTCAATATTCTTGGTGATTCAAGTTGTTAAAGGCATGTATCTCTTCCCCTTCTGAAATAACTCTAAATCCCGTGTATTTCACACTTGAATTAGTAAGTATACATGGTGGTTTTGAAATAAAATGAAAAGTGTTTTGCTGCATAATGATGAATAATGATGATCCTTGCTTAGACTTATGTTTTAACATTTTATCAATGATGATTTGCACATGTGGATGCTTATTGTGTGTGGTTTAACATAAGGACATTGAGTAACCCTAATATTGATAATTTCTACCATGAAAATAGCCTTGTTGAAGGTATATACATAAGGTGTTTTTGAAAATGTCTAAGTAAATTGTCTAGTCACATGTTTTAATGTTTTGAATTAGGGCAATGGCCAATAAGCACAAACAATTGATAAATGATATGTTAAAGGTATTATGAACCATGTGTTGTGAAATTGATGATATTTTTTGCTTAATGACTAATCAAGGGTTGAATCCCTAAACATAAAAATGACCTTAATGTGTGTGTTGAGCCTAAATATGGTGAGAATGTGGTGTAAGTTTTCTAATGAAATATGAATGTTTATGTTGGTCTTGATGACCGTAAATGTGATTTACTGATGAGTCAAACCAGTTAATTTAGTTTGTTGAAGCCGTTAATGGTTAAATAAGTTTGAGAAGGTCAAATTCGTATCTATGGAATTGGTCTAATGAGTCATGATAGTGACTAAATGAATGTGAATACTTGCAGATGGTTGGTTAAGGCCTTTTTGGCCATGTATTGAGTTATCATGATTGTAAATGCCCTGTAGAATGTTGATGAAAACATTGTTGAGTATGTAATGGATTATCTTATCGCTTTAAATGGGGTGATGGTCCTATAAATATGAATGTTTGATAATTGGTATTGTGTCAATGTTGTTAGCCATGTAATTTGTTAAACTATTACCATGTTGGTTTGTTATCTAAGAAGAAACATTCAATTCACTAAGTTTGAACTTAAAATTATGTGTGTGCAAATCTAAGGTGCAGTGTATAAATGCTAAAGAATGATGAAAGAGCTAGTGAGGGTCTTGATGACCGCCGATGGAATTACATGATGATTTGAATTGTGGAATTGGCCTAATAAAGTATTTGATCAATGAATATTTCCTTGAAGACCTTATGGTCTTGTGCTGATCTGTATAACCTAGAATTAAATTTTATGATGGAATAAGTTGGGGCATCGACCTATTGAAATGGTTGAGCAACGAAGGATCCCATGAAGACCATGTACTCATGTATAGTGTTGAATTGTATAAATGAGCTAAAGTCCCTTGCCTTATGAAATTACTTGTGGTTAAAGTCCCTCATCTAATAACTTGTGGTTAAAGTTCCTTGTCTAAGGACTTGTGGTTAAAATCCCTCATCTAATGACTTATGGTTAAAGTCCCTCGTCTAATGACTTTTGGTTAAAGTCCCTCATCTAATGACTTGAGGCTAAAGTCCCTCGTCTAATGACTTATGGTTAAAGTCCCTCATCTAATGACTTGTGGTTGGAGTCCCTCATCTAATATCTTGTGATGAGAGTCCCTTGGTTAAAGAGATCTCTTGAGGTTAAAGTACCTCACCTTGTCGATCGACATGTGATTAGAGTTCCATTCCCAATTGAATGTGGGAGATGTGATTAGAGTTTCATGACTTAGTGTATAGGTTAGCATTTAATTAGAGTTCGATGCCTAAGAGTATATGTGAGCATGTGATTAGAGTTCCATGTATAGTTGAATGTGTGAGCATGTGATTAGAGTTCCAAGCCTAAGTATATATGTGAGCATGTGATTAGAGTTCCATGTCTAGTTGAATGTGTGAGCATGTGATTAGAGTTCCATGCCTAAATGAATTTGTGAGCATGTTCTTAGAGTCCTATGCTTAATTGATTGTGGTTTATGGATAGAAACCTTATTTCAATGGATGGATATATAGCTATAGTCCCCTCCTTAATGAGTGTGCCTATGGTTGATGTAATTTGTCTAATGACATATGAATGGAGTTAAAGTGTTATGCCAAATATGAATGGTTTGAACCCAAGTGTGGAACGTCGGAGTCCTCTACTTTAAGCCTTATGAATGAATAAATGTTCAATAATGTTGTTAAGCCTTGATCTGTTGATTTGTATGTGAAATACCTATATGTACGGATAAGTGTACAAATATGATTGAATATGATATATTGACTTATTGTGAATGATGATATTATTTTATTCTAATCCTTGAGTTATATGACAGCGCTTCAACCGCTAATAGTCTTTCGATGCTATGTCCCCAAGCGACATAAGGATCGGAGCATCTTCTTCTTCTTCTATGCAGTGAATAAGTGTTCGAGCGGTTCAGGCATTGAGCTTGAAGTGGTGAGCTTCCATACTTCAAAAGGCCTACCTTTCATTATCACATTATTCTATGTCATAGACTTGTATAGATTTGGTATTTGCTAGAGGCATGTCCTGACATATTATTGTCTTTGGTTTGGTAGAGTTTTTGTGGATGACTGTGGACATGGGTATATTGGTTAGACTGTTGACATTAATGAAATGTTAGTAATTGTCTATGTTTTGACTTTTAGCCTTATATTTCCGCTATCTCATTATAATGTTTGGCTTCCGCTGTTCCTTGTCGTTGTGATGGTGATGATTAGGTAAGGTTATCGGGAGACCTTCAGTTCATGCGAGTCTGTGTTGCCCATATGACATGGCCCAATTTTTGAGTCGTGTCAAAATTATATCCAATGGCAATTTCACAAATATTTTGAGGGTATAATATTTCCAAAACAAAAATCAAGTAATTGGGGAATCCATAGTTCTCGGAAATCAATTTAACATTCCCATGAATCCCACAATGTTCATAAACATAAATGAAGAACGAATAATGCATCATAACCCATGGAAAACCAGTTTAATAAGTAATGATGTTAAAGCCCTCCATTATGCCAAAACCCATTTTCAAAACCATGAATTTAATAATCCATTTAATGCCAACATTAAAGTACAAGTATAGAGACAAGGATACATGCTAGCTTCATGATCTAACCATTCGAATAACTAGATCACCAGTCCCTCCATTAACCCTCAACTCCCAGCCTATATGGCACAACTCTCCCACTATTATATTTCCCAAATCATCAACCTCATCCAACCTTCCTGTATAGCTCCACAACTCCCATATTTCTATTTCGCGAGCTTATCATACTACCTTTTATCAAAATCAAGCATCTTTATTCAAGCCTAAGATCTACCAACCACCATTCAATACTATTAAAATACCCCATATAGAATGGAACATACATATAAGGTCCAACTAACAAGAAGGACTCTCCTTATTCCTTAGTCACCCACAAAAAACCTATCCATTTCTAGGGAAACCATTCCTCTTATGCATTCAAGAACAAAACACTCCATAGGGGAACATTAATACCGATGAGACCTTCATCTAAGAGATCTCTTAATTTCTCCTTAAGAAGATTTAACTCCACCGAAACCATTCTATAAAGAAGTAATTGAAATTTGGAAAAATATCCAAAACAAGACTTACCCCAAACCAACCTCCCTATTAGAAAGACACCATTAAGATTATTAGAAAGGACCCTGGGAAATTCATGCACCACCAAAACCGAAAGTAAGGAAATACCTTCCGAGTTAGAATCTTTAACCAAGAACAAATAATAAAGACACCCGTTGAAGATCAAACTCGAGTTCTAAGATATAATATAACCCTTCCCTTATAAGCTAGGGAACAAAACCATTATCTTATTCCAAAACCGACTTACCAGGGAGCCTAACAAGTCTGACAATCTAACAATCTAAAGCATGAGTACAACAAATCCATCCCCCCGAATGACATTAAAATCCACCACAATCAAGTCAAATAAATCCACCATGACTTCTTTATTTCCAACAACTGCCACACACCCTCATAGACTCTTTTGGAAACCAAAGAGTCACCTACTGGGGTAGAAACAAATGAAGAAAAAAGTCTAAAATAATCTTGGGATGAAAACCAAATTAGACAATCATAAATACGATCACAAAAAAGAGGGAACCCCAAACAAAGTAAACCATACAAGTCACAAGGAAAGGAGTTTTGCAACGTACCTATGTCGGTATCAAAAGATTCCTCAGGCTCTCGAAGAATAGTAAGAACATTGAGACAATCACAACCACTGTTGGAGCTAGAGGTAGTAGCAAATACTATACTTTCCCAAACAACAACCCTTATGGGATATCCCCGTTATATAAGACCCAACTAACAACAACAAAAATATTAATTCCTTCCTCCCTCGCAACTACCACAGTGCGAACAACCATAAACTTTATAAATAAAATGGGATGATAAGGATTGGGCCCCATAGGGAAAACCAGAAATTGTGACCCCTGGCTGGGTCTATCCCCCATGAGTTAGACTAGGTCCATCCATGTTGTTTTTTAGTAGAATAGGTATGTTTCCACAAACTTTAGATCTTTGAGAAGACATGACCCAAAGAGTGAACCAAGGAAGATTCAGAGAATAGTTTAATACCTTAGACTCCATAGCCCAAAAATAGAATAACCAAGAAAGTGAAATATTTCTAAATGCCTCGTAGCCCTCTGAGTATAAGTGTGGTACACGACACACCCATAAGCAAGACTCTAATCGACATGGCTTTGTGGATAACCTATGAAAAAAAAACCTAAAGCTAAAAAACTAACTTGACATAACCCAAACCAAGGCCTTGTCATAATGGGCAATCCCAAGTCCAAACAGGACCCAGACACCCCCACTCCCCCCTCATTAAACAACCCAATAACAAAATACATATTTTTAGTCAACTCAAGTTCAAACATATAAAATGATAGTGTATCCAACCATATGGTAACTTTGGGACAAATCTTTAACCGACAGCGACCCAAACAAGACCAACCATTTAATATCCAACCAAACCAATGCGGAAGCCATAAATCAATACAATGGAAATAAGACAATATAAGTATGCATATTACGTCGCATAAATAACCCATACCATACCATACTATACCCAATTTCAGAATTTTCCATAAAAATCCTCTAGATTAACCAAAGAGTACCTAGTCGGGACATGCCCCAATCATACCCAAAACCATAGTCAATGAAATATAAAAGACATGAGAAATAAACCACACATAATATAGATTCCTTTCAAACTATGAAAGATCACCACTTCAATCCAACATTAACTATACATGAATCCAATCACTAAGAAAGGGGAATAGAATGGTCAGTTCCTGTATAGCATACACCCGCCGGTAGACGAGTTAGTGGGTGAAAACTAGCATGCACTTAGAATAAGGATGAAATTATTCCAATTACAAAGCCAAGTAAAACCATCCATAATGCATACAAGCATATATATGTATATGTATAACCATCCCGAGAAAGGGAACCGAGTTTAGCATGACTTTAAAACCATTACTTGGGTTGTGTAGCTTTTCTGTCCTAAACCACCCATGAGCTATATAGGTTCAGCTCCTCCTGCTAAAAAGACCCCAGTGTGTGTAGCCACATGAGCAGGAAAAAAGCCCTTGGGATGACTAGTACATCCCCCAAATAAAGTGTGACATCATGGATATGGTCACCAAGTCTAACCTCATATCGACAAATTTAAGTTTCAGTTTTAGTCCCCCTAGGACCTCCACCTTCCATAGCTTTGCTACACATCCCGCCATTATTGCTTAATTAAAACCAATTTTCAAATAAAAAAACCATTTTTTCCATTTATTAACCAAGGCTATTGATATTAGTATCATCATACCAACCCTTACTTACAAGTATCATCCATAGCCAACCGTATAGAGGTTTAAGGGGACTTTCAAGTGCCCTTCAATTTACCATATTAAACCACTTGTGGTACTTCCATGTTCCCTACAAGTATAAACATTTAGCCATTTACTTTTCAAACTATGTAAACCAATTCAATTAATGTATTAACTTGAGGGATCCCCGTGTATCCCGCAAGGTTTTCAAAATAGACCAACCATGACCACCAAAACCATTACCCTTTAAACCATTCCAAACAATTTTAGACCATGCCATAAATTTAATACATTTATATCATTTAAACAATTTAAGCCATGCAAAACCATCCAAATCTATTTAAGGTTCCATTACCAAACAAACCATGCAAGAATTCCAATAAAAGTTCAGCAATAGAGTCAAAACATTCTTTGAGGCATTTTATCAAACATGTTGAGGTCATACCTTTACCAATAATAATAAAATGCATAAAACACCATAATTAAGGTTACTCAAGACCTTTTTGTTAAATCATAACCAACCAATGACCATATATGCAAACTATTACCAAAAATATGTTAAAACATAGTTTAAACTAATACAAAACCATATGCATCATGACCCTCAACATATATTTAAGACACTACCATTCATGATCCATAAATTAATGTTTAAAACAAAATACATATGAATTTAGTTTTAACTAAAAATGATGGAAGGGTTACATGCCTTATACAAAAATATTCACAGAAGAAATTCGAGCCCTTTGAAGAAAACATGTAGAAACCCTAGCCTCCAATCTTCCAGAGAGAGTTTCAGAGTGTTTGAAGTGTTTTAATACTTTAACAAGTACTATATAAGGCCACCAAGTACTATATTATGTGAGGACATAAGGGTTTAGGATTAAAAATTTCCAAACTACCCGTTCTTAAAAATTAAAACTTGTCAAGTCTAGGGGTACGCCTACCTCTTACCACCCATACCCTAGGGTATGAGTGGTACCCCAAACCATACTAAAGACCATGCACGGATCCTACACACTAGTTTTGATACAACTGAACCCTTCCCACTTATACCTAAGGGTACGAGTCATACACTAAACCGTACCCACATTTCGTACCTTAGATAGACTTCACAATACAACTCAATCAAGCATCATATGACTTAACTTACACTACTTGTATGCTCTTAGAATACTCGTACTAGGATGAGTCATATCATGGGTAGTAGATACACTAAACACACTACCTAGCGTACGATTAAACTCTCAAGCCATCCCATAAGTCGTATTCAAGGGTACGATTGGTACCCTTTAGTCAAACCAATTCCAGTAAGTCCAAAAGTTAGGAAATTTTGCAAGGGTTAAAGTCCTGGGTAGTTACATCCTTAGTACCCAAAGGGAAGTTTATTTCCTATCTTATATCCCAGAAGTAGATTTCCAAAGTGTTTATGTATCATCTAGTTCAGGTTAAGGATTCTCACTCATAAGGTCCTTCTTTGAAATCCATCCCTATGGTTAACTAATTTCCTAAAGTGTTTCCCAAAGATTTTCCTAGAATTTCTCCTGATAGGGAGGGAAATAAATTTTGTGATTGATTTCTACCAAATACTCATCCTATTTCCATTCTTTCTCATAAATGGTTCTGACTGAACTAAAGGAGTAGTTAAATGATTTTCTTGATAAAGGGTTCATTTGTCCTAGTGTTTCTCTGTGGGGTTCTCCAATACTTTTTGCGCAAAAGAAATATGGGTCTCTTTAGATGTGTATAGCTTATCGTTACCTGAATAAAGTGACAGTGACAAATAAGTACACTTTTGTAAAGATTAATGACCTTTTTATCTAACTTCATGGTGATAGATACTTCTATAATGTTGATCTTAGTTTTGTTTATCACCAGTTGAAAATTTGGGAGGTTGACATTCCAAAGACTATTTTATGAATCTGGGGTGGGAACCATGAGTTTTTGGTGATTGACCAATGCTTTGGGTTCATGGATATTATGAATTTTGTTTTCAATCATTGTCTAGATCTGTTTATGATAGTCTTCATTGATGATATCTTTGTATACTCCTAGAGTGTGTAGGATCATGTCAGCTATCCCTGAATTGTGTTGCAGACCCTTAAGGAATATAAGTTGTTTGCTAAATTTTCTAAGTGCGAGTTTTGGCTAAATATTGTGACTTTTCTTAGGCATGTGGTTTTTAGTTATAGAATCAAGGTGGATCTACAAAAATTTAAGGCAATTAAGAAATGGCCTTAAGCCATGCCTCCAATCGATAATATGAGCATCTTGGTCTTGGTCGGGTATTATAGGAGTTTTGTGGAGAGTTGATCATATATTGATGAGGTTGACTTAGAAAAAGGTTATGTTCTTGAGGTCCAATGCTTGTGAGGGTATTTTTGCAAAGTTGAAAGATAAGCTGACTTCTATGCCAGCTTTGACCCTGTCGATGATACTGATGGTTTTATTGTGTTTTTTGATGTATCCCATGTGGGAATGGATTTTGTTTTAATGCAACATGGTAATTTTTTGGCATATGCTTCTAGGCAGCTTAAGGTTCATGAGAGAAACTATCTGATTGATGACTTGGAGTTAGCGGTAGTGGTTTTTGCATTAAAGATTTGGCTCCATTATATGTATGGAGTGCATGTAGACATCTATTTTGATAATAAGAGCATGCAGTATGTGTTTACTTAGAAAGAGTTGAATATCAACCAAATTCAGTATCTTGAGTTGCTTGAGGATTACGATATGAGATTGAACTACCATCTGGATAAAGCTAATATTGTTGCTAATACTCTTAGCAGGTTGTCTATGGGAAGCTTATCCTATGTTGTTGATGATAAAAGAGGATTAGTGAAGGATATTCACATGTTGTCTAACTTGGGATCTCATATTTTTTACTCTGAGGATGGGGGAATTATTGTTTGTTAAGTAGTTAAATCATATATTAGTGATGAGGTAAAGGAGAGTAGCCTCTTGAACCTATACTTATACAGATTAAGGTTAATATAGGTCAGCAAAAGGTTATGGCTTTTGATATTGGTGGAGATGGTATTCTGAGGTACCAAGGTAGGTTGTGTGTTCCTAATGTTGATGGGCTGCAAGAAAGAATCTTGACTGAGGGTCATAAATCCTGATGTACAATTTATCAAGGTTCAACAAAGATGTATCACTACTTGAAGGAATTCTATTGGTGGACAACATGAAAAGAGGTATGGAAAATTTTATTTCTAAGAGTATGGTTTGTCAATAGGTCAAAGCTGAACACTTGAGGTGTAATACCCCGTACTTTTTCATAGCTCTGTTTAGCTTCCAGTGTATCAAGGGTTAACATTGAAAGGGTATAACTCTTGATGTATGTGGTATTTTCCAGCTCTCTAGATTTACCTATATGCAGAAAATTAACTTAGCTTTCCAACGATACCAATTTTGCCTTAATCCGATACTCGGTTAAGAAGTTATAGTGAAAACAGTAGGGCATTTCGATAGGCACCACATCACGGTGTAGAACAGAATCACAACTTCCCGATTCGAGTGGATCACCACAATAACGTTTCATGAAGGTGAAACTCCAGTTCCCGCTCGTCCCTTTTCCAATAGCTCACCGCGATGGTACTGCGTCATGATGATGGTCTAAATGGCATTTTTTCATTTTTAGTGGCTTACCATGATATCCCTCCTCACGGTGAAGTTCCAATTTGCAATAGTCCATTTTATAGTAAGCCACCGTGATAGTAGTGAATCGCGGTGGGTGGCAAAATTGGGATTTCCCAGTCACCATCAAATTTCTAGAAGAGGCAACTTAGTCAATTCCACTTGCCCTAAATCTTGAAAAACACAAGATTAAACTCATTCTTAACCTATTACACTTACCATTAATCAAAACTCCCTCCAAGAAAACCCTAGAATTCAAAACTTAATCCCCAAGAAATCCAAATTCCACCATTCCTTCTCACAAGCAAACTCAAAATTCAAGGTTTCCAATTTAAGATAATCAAGAAAAAAATCTTTGAGAGCACAAATATGAATCCAAAATCAAGTGTTCTAATCAATTGCATCAATTAAGGTTTGTGGGATTTTCAACTAGGATAATCTTTTCATCCTTGTGCCCAAAATTTATTTTTTAGATAATTTTACATGAGTTTTGAATTAGGGTTTATACCCAATATTTCTATTTTCAAGATTATGAGATATCAAGTAAATTAGTAGTTGAATTGCATGACTACTTTCATATTTTCATGTGTATTGCAGTAATTTCTAGATTTTGAATTGAATAAACAATATTTACATTATAAAGCATGAACATTATGATGTTTTGACATGAATTTGAAGCATGGGTTATTAATCCCTAGTTTGCATGATGATATTTCAAGAATGACTATGTTTAAAGCATCCCATGACTTGTTATATTCATATTTTGAATAAAGATTTGATCTTTTGATCTCAGCTTAGATATGGATTCCACTTTACAGCTTTGGAAACAGTTTACAGTATATATATTTACAAAAAGTTTTTATTGTAAACCCTTATATTAGTTTTTTAAAAGTGGATTTCTTATAGAATGAGCATACAGTTTGAAGGGAGTAGAATTTCGCACCGATTTGGGTATGTTTACATTCCCCAAAACTACAAGCCAACGTAGGTATAGATTATCAGATTATTCCCATTGTATATGGATGACAGATATAGATATGATCACTTAGATTAGTTTATACTCCTTGGAAAGAGTATGACACCTCTCCGTAATGTGAGGTTTTCCCATAAGAGAACTAGACATTAGACACTATGATAGCTCACATAGTGTATGTCGTTTAGAAGAACCTCCCTAACAGTAAAGCCTTACAGAATAGTTTTAAAAGTATTTTCCTAATAGAAAAGACTACAGAATAATCATTATAGAACAACTTTTAGAAACTAAGTGTAAAGGCTCACGACTTTATTCAGATATTGTTTTATATAAGCCATTAGCTACTAAATTTCAGATTTCAAATACAGCTTTCTATACTTAGACAACATGATTTGACTATAGAATACAAGTACATCTTTTAGAAACTAAATGTTATGACTCACTATATCTATGCAACATGTTTTGCTATTCATGATTATGATTTTCAGTTTTAAGATATTCCAGCTTATGTGAATCATCTACATTTAACATGCATTCTTTTTTAATTTATAATAATATTGAGATAATTATTTACTTGTGCATTCACCCTCATATACTCAGTACAATCCAAAATTATGGATCCACATATACATCTATGTGCTACATTGTCTCTAATATAGGTTCAGGTGCTCAGTTTCAGCAGCGCGAGTTATTTCGAGTATCACCATCTACATCTCGATAGTTGGTGAGTCCTCATAGATCGGGGACCCAGTCATTCAAATTTCTAGTTTATTTTAGTAGTTGATTCAGTATTTTACAGTCAGTTTGAGTCAGCTTAGGACTTATTCCAGTGGCTCTCTAGTTATTAGTAGTAGAGGATTATTAGACTACTAGTTATAATTTAGATTTCTAGTATTGATTGTTTAGTTTTTTGAGTTTAGTATTTTCAGATATTATATTCAAACAACATCAGTTTAGCTTATACATAATTTCATGTTTTAAACTTGATTTTATATCTATACTTCCCTATTGAGTTTTATATTTAGTAGAAGGAAAACAGGGATGGCTTAAGCCTACTCTTAGTCTTGAGCATCGAGTGATGTCTCGGGACCCATTTTTAAGACATTACAAACTTAGTATCAGAGCCAAGTTTTAAGAGTCTTAGGTAGTCAAACAAGCCACTTTATGTAGAGTCTTGATCATTGGTGTGAAGCGTGCCACATTTATGAGCAAGAGGCTACGGGACATTTTTAGGAAATCATCTCTCTTTTTCATGATCTATCATGATTACATTATCACTATCTACTTCTAACTCGTGTTCTTACGTGATAGTTGAATATGCCTCATCACCAAGCTAATGCCCGTAGAAATGATAACCAACCACCCTAGCCTGTTGAACCTCTGAATGAGAATGTATCCCATGCTGTATTTTGGGTTGTCTTTTAGGCATTGGCCCAAGCTTTGACTACTAATTTTCAGGCAATCATTATGCGGCAGTCCCATTTCAGTATAATAGGGATTTAGCGGCATCCAAAATCTGAGACTTTATGAGAATGAATCCGCCAGAGTTCTTTGGGTCAAAAGCAGGTGAGGACCCACAACTTTATTTAGATGAGGTAAAGAAGATCACCCATATTATACATGTTTCTAAAGATGAGAGTGTAGATTTGGTATCCTATAGATTGAAGTATGTAGCGTATGAATGGGTGGTTATGTGAAAGAATGGTAGAGGTGAGAATACAGCTCTTATAAGTTGGCAGGTATTTAAGGATGCATTTCTAGACAGGTTCTTTCTGCATGAAATGAGAGAGGCTAAGGTAGAGGAATCTGTGAACCTAAGACAGGGCTCGATGAAAGCGATAAAGTATTTCCTTAAGTTCAACCAGTTGTCTAAGTATGCCCCTGATATGATGGTTGACCCTAGGGTGAGTATGAGTAAGTTTGTTACTAAAGCATCTGGTTTGGTAGTCAAGAAGTGTAGGACTGCCATAATTATTGGGGACATGGATCATTCTAGGTTGATGATTAATGCCCAAAAGACTAAGGCAGAAAAGTTTAAGAGAGGGGAAATAAGAAGGCTAGAACTGGGTAGTTTCAGTATGGTCAGACAAAGTATGGAAGGGGAAATCATTTATCGTTTTAGAATCATTCATCTATACCAGTGCCATCTTCAGCTAAAGCTCTCATTCCCAGAGCTAGACAGGAGCACTAGGGTAAGACTTCTATGTCCAGATCTCAGAATAGTAGAAGTGGAAAAAACAGTTATTCTCCATGTGCTAGTATGGTAAGAATTATCTTAGTGAGTATTTGTTGGGATAGAAAGGTTGTTATGGATGTGGTAAGTTAGGTAATGGAATCAAAGAGTATCCGTACGCTAGGCATGGGAACAAAGATGTTCATCCTCAGGCATAGGATACTAGCGCTCCAGCTCCTCTATGTCGCCCAGTCCCTCCACAAAGTGCATCATCCAGTACTGGTGGCGGTCAGCGCCAAAATCTATTTTATTCTTTACCATCCCATCAAGAGCAGGAGAAATCACCAGATATTGTTACTAGTATACTCCATATCTTTCATCTTGATATTTATATGTTGTTAGACCCTGGGTTAAATTTCTCTTATGTGACCTCCCTAGTTACAAAATTTTTTGAAATAGGTCCTAAAAAGATCCCTGAGCCCTTCTTGGTTTCTACCCTAGTGGGTGACTAAGTTATTGCTAAATAACTCTATAGAGAGTGTCTTATCACTGTCCTTCATAAAATCATTTTAGGAGATTTAATAGAGTTAGATATGGTCGACTTTGACCTTATTATTGGTATGGATTGGCTCCACTCCTTTTATGCATCCATAGATTATCGCACCCGAGTGGTGAAGTTTCAGTTTCTAGATGAGCCAGTCTTTCAGTGAGAAGGTAATTTAGTGTCGCTCAAGAGTCATTTCATATCCTATATTAAAACCAGAAAATTGATCTCAAAAGGGTGTTTCTATCATCTAGTTCGAGTCAAAGACACTAAGTCTGAGACTCCAACAATTCAGTCAGTCAGTGTACTCAATGAGTTTCCTTATGTCTTTCCTAAGATTTGCCGGTAGTACCTCTCGATAGGGAAATAGAATTCGGTATTGACCTTCTCCCTGATACTCAACCTATCTCTATTTCTCTATATCATATGGCTCCAACCGAGCTTTAAAAGTTAAAAGAGAAGCTTAAAGATCTCTTAGATAAAGGTTTCATAAGGCCATTGTCTCTTCTTGGGGCGTTCCAATCCTATTCGTTCGAAAGAAAGATTGTTCTTTGCGAATGTGCAATGACTATCCTTAGCTGAATAAGTCAAAGTCAAAAAAAATATCCTCTTCTTAGTATTGATGACTTATTCGACCAACTCCAAGGTGCAAGTGACTTCTCAAAGATAGACCTTAGATCCAGCTATCATCAGCTCATAGAAAGGGAATATAATATTCCAAAGATAAATTTTAGGACCCGTTATGGTCATTTTGAGTTTCTAATCATGTTATTTGGTCTTACCAATGCCCTAGAAGCCTACATGGACTTGATGAACAGAGTGTTCAAACAGTATTTGGACATATTTTTCATAGTTTGTATTGATGATATTCTTGTCTATTCTCGTAGTGAGGATGATCATGCAGACCACCTTAGAATTATGTTGCAAACTCTTAGGGATCACCAGTTGTTCACCAAATTTAGAAAATGTGAATTGGTCTGGGTTATGTTTTGATGTAGAGAGGTAAGGTTATAGCCTATGCCTCTAGACAGCTTAAGCCTCACGAAAAGAACTACCCTATCCATGACCTTGAGTTAGCTGCTTTTGTATTTGTACTGAAAATTTGAAGGCACTATCTTTATGGGGTGCATGTTGATATGTTTAAGGATCACAAAAGTTTGAAATATGTCTTTACTATGAGGGAGTTAAATCTTCGTCGGAGAAGGTGGTTACAATTGTTGAAGAATTATGATATGAGTGTGTTGTATAATCAGGGCAAGGCCAATGTGGTGGCAGATGCCCTTAGTAGATTGTCTATGGGCAGTATTTCTCATGTGGAGAATGATAAGAGAGAACTAGTTCAGGAAGTTCATTGGTTATCTAGTTTGGGTGTTAGATTGGTTGACTCAGCTGAAGGTAATGTTTGGGTTCAGAGTAATTCAGAATCCTCTTTAATGTCTGGAGTTAAAGAGAGACATGATAAGGATTCTAGTTTTGTCAAGTTTAAGGGTTCAGTTAAAGACCAAAAGGTAGAAGTTTTCTCCCAATGGGGGAGATGGTGTATTGAGATACCAGAATAGATTTTGTGTGCCATGTGTTGATGATTTAAGGTAGCAGATTAGGGCATAAGCTCATGGTGCGCGTTACTCTATTCATCCAGAAGCCACTAATATGTACCGCGATTTGTGGGAAGTCTATTGGTGGATGAAGGATATCGCTAAATTTGTAGCCAAGTGTGAGACTTGCTAACATGTTAAGGTAGATCACCAAAGACCTAGTTGCACATTGTAGGAATTTGGTATTCCTACTTGGAAGTGGGATGAGGTGAATATGGACTTTGTGACTGGACTACCCCATTTGCGTCGACAACATAATTTGATATGGGTTATTGTAGACAGATTGACCAAATCAACTCATTTCTTACCAGTTCACACGTCTTACATAGCTGAAGATTATGCCAAGTTGTACATCATAGAGTTGGTTAGATTGCATGGAGTTCCTTTGTCCATCATCTCAGATAGGGGTACTCAGTTTGCTTCTCAGTTTTTGAAAGCCTTTCAGAAGGGTATTAGTACCCAAGTTTATCTCAGTTTAACTTTTTATCCACATATAGATGGTCAGGCAAAGAGGACCATTCATACCTTAGAGGATATGTTAAGGGCATGTGTTCTTGACTTCAAAGGAAGTTAGGATGACCACTTGCCATTGATCAAGTTTGCCTACAATAATAGTTACCATTCTAGTATTGAGATGGCCCCTTTTGAGGCTCTTTATGGGGGGAGATGTAGATCACCAATTAGTTGGTTCAAAGTGGGTAAGGCCGTTTTGATTGGGCCAAATATGGTGTTTGAAGCCATTGATAAATTTCAATTGATTTGAGAAAGATTGAAAGCAGCTTAGAGTCGTCAAAAATCTTATGCAGATGTAAGAAGAAGACAACATGAGTTTGAAGTAGATGACCTTATGTATTTAAAGGTTTTACCCATGAAGGGGGTGCAGAGATTTGGTAAAAAAGGGAAGCTTAGTCCACGATATATAAGCCCCTACAGGATTTTGAGTCTTGTTGGAAAGGTAGCGTATGCGCTTGAGCTATCCGAAGACTTGTCATCAGTTCATCCAGTGTTCCATATATAGTTAATGAAGAAGTACATGGACGATTTAGGTGTTATAGTCCCTTTGAAAAGTACAAAAGCCTCTCATACAAAGAAGTTCCAGTAGAGATTCTTGATCATCAGATCCGTAGACTAAGGAACAAAGAAGTTCTCTTGGTCAAAGTTCTATGTAAAAATTAGTCCGTTGAGGGTGCTAAGCATAAGCAGATATACGTACCAAGAATCCTCATCTTTTCTCCACGAACTCAGATTCAGCCGAAGGTAACAGTCTTCCTTAATTTAGTTCTTTTCCAGTCTCAAATTCAGCCACATAGTTATCTTCATGTAAATTCATGCACTCGCAGATTAGTTCAGTCGCTCAGTATGTTTTAAATTTTAGAAATACATCTTGTTTCAGTTATGCATTGCCATCATATAGCCTAAGTCCCTCAGTATTTTTAGTTTAACTAGTCTCATTCGAGGACGGATATTCCCAAGGGGGAGATAATATAATACCCCATACTTTTTCCTAGCTCTGTTTATCTTCTAGTGTATTAAGGGTTAGCATTGAAAGGGTATAACTATTTATGCATGTGGAATTTTTCAGCTATAGAATCACCAATGTGTAGAAAATTGACTCATCTTTCCAACAATAACAATTTCTCCTTAATATGATACACGGTTAAGAAGTTATGGCGATTTTATCAAAAATAGTCGGGCATTTCGACAGGCACCGCATCGCAGTGAAGGACAAAATCACAATTGTCTGATTCCAGTCAAGCACCGCGATTATGCCGCATCGCAGTGAAACTCTAGGTCCCGTTTGTCCCTTTTCCAGTAGCTCACCGCGATGGTAACATGTCACAGTGATGGTCTAAATAGAATTTGTCAATTTTCAGTGGTTTACCGTGATTTCCCTACATCACAGTGAAGTTCCAGTTCTCAATTGTCCATTTTGCAGTAAGCCACAACGATAGTGTCGCATCGTGGTGGGTGGAAAAATTAGGATTTTCCAGTCACGATCTAATTTTTAGAAGGGGAATTGAGTCAATTCCACTTTTCCTAAATCATGAAAAACACAAAATTAAATCCATTCTTAACCTATTACGCTTACCATTCATCAAAACTCTCTCCAAGAAAATCCTACAATTAAAAACAAAATCCCTAAGAAATCCAAATTCCACCATTCTTTCTCCAAGGAAACTCAAAATTCAAGGTTTTCAATTCAAGATCATCAAGAATCCATCTCCAAGAGCACAAATAGGAATCCAAAATCTAGTGTTCTCATCAATTGCATCAATTAAGGCATGTGGGGTTTTCAAAAAGGATAATCCTTTCATCTTTGAGCCCAAAATTAGTTTTTGAAAATAATTTTACATTAGTTTATATTAGTTTTGAATTAGGGTTTATACCCAATATTGCTATTTGCAAGATTATGAGATTTCAAGTAAATTAGTTGTTGAATTGCATGACTACTTTCGTATTTTCATGCGTATTGCAGTAATTTCCAGATTTTGAATTGAATCACCAATATTTACATTATCAAGCATGAACATTTTGATGTTTAGACATGAATTTGAAGCATGAGTTGTTAAGACCTAGTTTGCATGATGATATTTCAAGTATGACTATGTTTTAAGCATCACGTGACTTGTTATATTTAGATTTTGAACAAAAATTTGATCATTTGATCTTAGCTTATATATGGAATCCATTTTACAGATTTAGCTATAGTTTATAGTAAACAGATTTACAAGAGGTTTTCATTCTAAACCCTTATAGTAGTTTTTAAAAGTGGATTTCCTACAGAATGAACATACAAATTAAAGGGAGTAGTAATTAGCACCGAGTTGGGTATGTTTACATGTCCTAGAACTATGAGCCAACGCAGGTATAGATTATTAGATTATTCTCATTTCTATACAGATGACAGATATAGATGTGATCACTTAGATTAGGTTATACACCTTGGCAAGAGTATGACACCTCTCCCCAATGTGAGGTTTTCCCATAAGGGAACTAGATGTTTTACACTATGATAGCTCACATAGTGTATGTCAGTTAGAAGAACCCCCTAACCATAAAGCCTTGCAGAATAGTTTTAAAATTATTTTCCAAATAGAAAAGACTACAGAATAAACATAATAGAACAACTTTCAAAAACTAAGTGTAAAGGCTCACGACATCATTCAGATATTATTTTATATAAGCCATTAGCTACTAGAACTCAGACTTTAGGTTTCAGAGACAGAAGTGAGTCCATTTTACACTTAGACAACAAGATTTAAAGATGGAATACAAGTACAACTTTTAGAAACTAAATGTTATGACTCATTAAATCTATGCAACATGTTTTGTTATTCATGATTATGATTTTCAGTTTTCAGATATTCCAGATTATGTGAGTTATCTACATTTAGCATGCATTCTTTTATAATTTATAATAATATTGAGATATTGATTTAATTGTGTATTCATCCCCATATACTCAGTACAATCTAGAAGTATTGATCCACATATGCGTCTATGTGCTACATTGTCTCATAATGTAGGTTTAGGTTCTCAGTTTCAGCAGCATGAGTGATTTCGAGCATCTACATCTATATCTTGACATTTGGTGAGTCCTCATAGATCGGGGACCCAATCATTCAGATTTACTAGTTTATTTTAGTAGTTAATTCAGTATTTTTCAGCCATTTTGAGTCAGCTGGGGACTTGTCCCAGTGACTCTCTAGTTATTAGTAGTAGAGGCTTGTTAGACTACTAGTTATGATTCAGATTTCCAATATTGATTGATCAGACTTTCGAGTTTATTATTTTCAAGTATTTTATTAAGACAGCTACAGTTTAGCTCATACATAATTCCGCATTTTAAACTTGATTTCATATCTATACTTACCTATTATTAGTTTTAGATTTAGTAGAAGGCATATAGGGTTGGCTTGAGGCTACTCGTAGGCTTGCGCATCGACGTCTAGGGACCCATTTTTGAGGTATTACATGAGGCTTGGTGTATGTCCCAAGATATAGAGAAGCCTATGTGGAAATGGGAGATGATTAATAAGGATTTCATAATAGGAATTTTAATGTCTCGCAATCAGTATGATTCAATTTTGGTCATTGTGGATAGGATAACTAAGTCTGCTCACATCTTACCTACAAGGACTAGGACTAACTACTCAGAAGAGGATTATGGTAAGTTGTTTATTCAGGAAATTATGAAGTTACATGGTGCGCTAGTGTCCATTATTTCAGACCGAGGTATGCAATTTTTGTCTCACTTCTGGCATTCATCTCAGAAAGGTTTAGGTACATAGGTGAACCTTAGTAATATTTACCACCCTCAAATAGATGGACAAGTAGAACCTACTATTCAAACTTTGTAGGATATACTAAGAGCCTGATTAATTGATTTTAAGAGAAGTTGTGTTGATCATTTACCCCTTATTGAGTTTGCGTATAGTAATAGTTATCATTCTATCATTCAGATGGCTCTTTTTTAGGCTCTTTATAGTAGGAGCTGTAGTTCTTCTATTGGATGGTTTGAGGTTGGAGAGACTAGGGTTTTTTGGTCATGACGTGGTTCACCATGCCAAAGAGTGAAAGTGATTACAAAAATGCTTAAGACTACCCTAAGTCGTCAAAAGTTTTATACGGATGAGAGGCGAAGAGAATTGGAATTTTAAGTAAATGATTGGGTGCTCTTGAAGATGTCTCCTATGAAAGGATTCATGAGGCTTGGGAAGAATGGCAAGATTAGTCTCTATTACATTAGTCCATATCAAATTTTAAGGAGAATTAGTAATGTTGCTTATGAGTGGGATTTTTCTACAAGTTTGGGTTCTATTTATCCCATGTTTCATGTGTCCATGCTGAAAAAGTGTGTGGGTGATCCTTCTTTGATAGTGCCTATTGAAGATATTGGTGTAACGAATTCCTTGTCTTATGAAGAAGTCCTAGTTAAAATCGTGGATAGGAAAGTTTGTAGATTGGGGACCAAGGATACAACTTTGGTGAAGGTCCTTTGGAGAAACCAAAAGATAGAAAAGACTACACAGAAGCTGAGGAAGATATAAAGGTCAAATATCGATTCTTATTCCCTAGGTTTGATGAAAGTGCTTAAGGTATGAGATTCATTTTTCTCTTGTAACTTTTCGAGTTTATTATATTATTCTGGTGTATTCTTGTTATTCTCATGCTAAAAGTGTCATAAATTTCAGCAACAAATTATCCAAAAGGAGCGATAATGTAAGACCATTAAATTCTTATCAGTTTATTTTTGAATTTCTCATATTGTAATCTCAATTTTTTACTAGAATTGTGTTTATAGAGGTTAAACGGGTGTTTGGGGAGAGTTGTAGAATTTTTATGTAGGGTTCGTGGATATTTCAGAACTCTGAGGTAGTGTGCCTTGGTGATATCACCACGCCACGGAGGTTACCCTCCATGATATCGGCGTGGCACAGAGGATAACCTCTGTGATAAGGTCGTGCCATGCCAAGGTATAAATTTTATCAAGCTTAGTTTTATTCACTTGGGGTGAGTGGCTTTGGGGTCTTTTCACACTTTCCAGAACTTATAAACATAAAAGGAACCCTTTTCCTTCAGTTTTCAAAGATCAAACTCTACGTTATTAATCTTTAACTCTCCAACCAAGAAAACTTAAGGGTTTTATAGAAAATTCATTATCCAAGCTCCAAACTTCAAATTGACTTCAAATTACTATATGCTTCATGCATATTTATCTTCCCTAAGCTTTAATTTTACATTGTAGCTTGAATTAAATGGGTTTTTATGTGATTTAAATTGAGGGTTTTGAAATTGGGTTGAGGGGTTTTGGTTTTCACTTATTGAATTACTTGTCCAATGTTTTGAATCGATTATTCATGCTTTAAATTGATGTTTTTGAGATTGAATTGGTATATTATTTAAATGATTAGAATGGGGAACATGGGTTTCCCCAAATAGGATAAATTTTTGCTTGGAATTGCATGAACCTCAACCCACTTTGTAAATTTATTTTATACTATGGAAAACTGCATGGTTTAACTTGCTTTTGAACCCAATGTATTACATTAATGGATAAATGAATATAAAAAGGCATTTAGAGGGCCTTGTGGCCATGGTTTGGATTTTAACGGAACTTGGAGGCCAATTTGATTGTTTAAATTGGTTTGGCATGTTTAATTTAGCTTGCAAACATATTTGTAGGACGATACCAAGTGGTAAATTCTTTAATGAATTGACTCCCAGGTTAATGGTTGGAATTATGTGCAAATTGTTTTAAATTATCATTAAAGGGGGTTGTGTAGCTCACCGTGAAGGTGTAAGTCCTGGGGGGACGAACACTGGAAACCACATATTCCATCATTAGATGTCTATATGATTGTGTCTATTATGTATTTATATATATATATATATATAATTGGGAAGGCTATTGCCCATGGTTTCTTTAGCTTTCCTTTGGATGTTCCTCAGTTCATGTGGCTAACATGTACTGGGGCCCTTTCAGAAGGAGAGCTGAACAAATGTAGCCTATGGGTTCCTTTAGGATAGATTAAGCTACACAGTCCAGGTTAATTTCTTTGTAACTCGCATGCTTATTGATCAACGCCCAAGCTACACCATCAATTGAGGAAAAAACAGATGATGTCAAGTAAAGTAACCCCACTAATTGGGGTCGGACCCATAGGGAAGATGTGGATTTGTATCTCTAGTTTGCTCAACTCAACAGGCAGAACTGAAAGTAAATGTGGGGTTTTTTGTTATAATCTCGAACAAGTAGAAATTCTAAACTTTTATTGCAATCAGTTGGAAACAAATAGTAGGATTGAGTGCCCTTGGCTTCTTAACTCAGTAAGTTTATCATGATTTACTGAACCAACCCAGTACCATGGATGAAGAATCTAATAAGTTATGCACATCAACTGTCTAGTGTATTTATTGAAGGATTTCATACTTTACATTTAAGTCTAAGGATGTCGCATTACTAACCCTTATCCTAGATCCCAGTTAACTATTACCTTTTAAGTCTGAAGTTATTACATGATAGTTAATAGTCTTACAAAGATAATACTGATTATCCTAGATTGACAATTAATCTTCAAATCACAGTTGTAATTATCTTTTACTAGTCACTACTACTCTTATGGAGTAAGTATGATAGTCTAGGAAGGATCTTACTGTTTGCAGTCATTAAGACATTTAATAAACTGTAGATATTACAATACATGTAAGGATATTGGTTCAGAACAACATAGCACTTCCTTTTATTCGTTAATATGTCAGGGTTCCCATAACCCTAGCTAAGGGTTTTAGCCTCTCATGCTTGTGAAATGATAACCGTAAATCATAATTAAAAGCATGAAACAATATTACAGTGATATACAGGTAAAACCCAAAGCCAACAAATGAATTATCAACCAAAATCAACAATAAAGTAATCCCAAGAATAAAATTTGAATCTTGGAATCAAATATAAGTTTGTAAATATTAAGAATGCATAAACTAACTACAAAATGTCAAAAAGGTATTTACAGGATACAAGGAAACCATAAAAATCAAAACCCAAACAAAAAAATAATTGAGGTCGATGGCCACTTAGGATCACATACAATCTATATGTAGTAGGCCACTTACTTAGGACCACATATGGTATGTATGTACTACATACGGATCGTATGTAGTTATAGGTAAGTTCCAAACCTCCCGCATGGCTCCTTCAACTCTCTAGACATAGATATCTATCACTTACTTTTGTCACCTATGGACCATATGTACTACATATGGACCATATGTTCCCTTAGTAAGTGATAAAGTCTTCTTTTTCCTACTTCTGAGTCTCTAGACTTCAAATTTTGACACCTAATTTGGTCACCTACTCCCGGTAAGTGGTACCTATGCCAAGAAATGCGTAAGTATCCCAAAACTTCAATTTTATTGTTTTTTTCGTTTAGCATCCAAAACCTGATTTGCTGCAAAACATACCTAAAACACATCATATCTCACAAAATAACCTAAAAACCTTACATATTTTCATCTTTTTAAGCGTTGAAAGTTCTATAAATCCATAGAACATCAACACCCTAAACTTATAAAGTTTGCATGTCTTAAGGCAGCACAACAAAACAAAAAAACACAATGCTTATCTAGGCGAATCTAAGCTATCTAAGGCAGTCAATCATCACTTTAAAATCAACCACATTGCCCCCTCCTATACCAATAATCCAAAACTAACTGTGTGTAAATATGAACACAACAATGTTACAAAATGGAATCAAGATATGACAATTACATTAGCAACAGACAGTCATGCATATATACAAGTTACACTACCCAGACAAGTAAAAACTAACAATACAAACCATGTTCCCTCACAACAAAGAAGTCTCCCTCACTCATATGGAATAATTCATGTCAAGACGGGTACAGTAAAGAGACACTCACGCTTAAAAAAATAGTTCCACCAATGCACATCAAATATCATAGGCTTGCCCTTCTTTTCTTTACCTGAACTTTTAGACATTCAAGTTATGATAACTATTGGAATTTAATCTTCTTGTAATGTAGGATTGGGGGGTTGGTATGGTACATATGATATATCAAGTGGATAAGCCTCCTTGGCACTGCACTAACTTTGGGGTCTACACTTTAACCAATTTCCTTTTATTCCACCCTTATTTTTTTTATTATTTACAAAACATTTATGTTTGGTCTGGTTTCTTTTATACATTTTTATATTTTCTCATATTTTCTTTTCTTTTTCTACCACACGTAGCCCTACTATCACTTTCTTCTTGTTTTACCCTTCTTTATACCCATTTTACATTACACACCCCAATAATAGCCACACTTAACTTAGGCGATTTTCCTGAGTTAAGATGCATAATGTCTAAGGAGGACCAAGGCCAAAATAGGTTCATTGTAACACAAATGGCAAGGTGAAAGGTGTAACAAGAAAAATGGGCTATAAGGATAAAAAATTGAGTTCAAGGGATACTATTTGACATTAGGAAGCTGATTTAGACTAAAAGTGGACTACTATCAAAAACATCATATGACCCTTTCCAAACCACCTATCTGACAACCTTGGCAAGACTAAGCAGACAAGTTTTTGATTTTACACACAAAGGGAAGTAAGTAGCATGTCCCTAGCTAATTCCATAAGAAGATCCACAATGGTCACACATATACGCATTCACACAGTTCTAAATATGAAATTTAGAGAGGTGTCAATTTTCTAATATTCAACAAAACAAACATGACAGCTACACTAAATACTCAAAAATCTCCAAATTACACAAAAACAAACACAATACGAAACAAAACACACCACGGCATAAATTTTAACTTAGACCTGTTGGTTCTACAACCATACCATGGCTAATATGATTAGAAGCACGACAACAAAATCCCACAGTGTCTATTATATATACCCCACCCATATCTAAAAGAATATGCACTATCCCCAATGCATGCAAATAATGCAAAGCAAGGGAAAGAGGACACACCAGGGATATACTAGGCCTCCACAGCATGATCCTCCCTTGGTAAGGGTATCTAGACTGTAGAGGCGGTGGTGGAGATGGTGCACTACTAAAAGATGCACCCGCGACAAACTTGACTCCCCCTCTCCCTATCAGTCACTGCAGTCTCCTGTAAATTATGTTAGGACCACTTCAGGTCCTGGTCAAATGAAATACTGAAATCATGCAGGTCCTATTCTCAGACTTTCTTGGTTTCAACTATGGGGACCGCCTCATCATCTTTTGCAAATATGTCAAACATCTGACCTCAAGCAGAGGTGTTGGATGAACAAACGGGGGCAAACCTAGAGGGATGGATGACATATGGCTCTCAATAAGAGAGTGTACTTATGCTATAAGTACATCAACTTCCTCCCTAATATATCCTAGATCTGGCATCTCCATGCTACTGAACTGAGCTGATACTCTACCCTCAAAATCATCTATCCATGCATACAACTTAGCTCGTATCTCTAACATAGTATCTTGGTGTGCAAACTCTAATCTAGACTCATCCATCTTTGGTTTAGTCTGGACCCATGTCCAAATATGCCCATACAAGATCACCACCTCGGCCTCAACATTCTATAGCCGAATATTGGTGATGCTCTAACTGTCACTAAGTTCTAAAAAACTCACCATAAATTAGCATCATACCTGAAGCGGTAATTGAATTGGATAGGTGAGGGGGAACTAAAGATGCACCCACAAGCTCTGAAGTAAAAGTTGAGGCTGATGTAGATGTAACTGAGGTGCCCTCACCCTATAAGCTCAACTTAGGAGCCTCCATTTGATTCCCTATCACAAACTCCATACAATACCCATGTCATCTTTTTTTGTATAAATAGTATCTTTAGGAACTGTTGGGCTCTCAGACGGGGTCAGAGTCACTATCATGGGCGCATGGGGTCTCCTTGGAAAGTCCGGGTGTGCAAAATCCTTCATTATCTTAGTTTGTGCCACTGTAATTATCTGTACTCTCTCATCGACACCTGACATCTTGGGCACACTAGCCTTATCACATAACCTATGGACTATACATGGGAATGACAAAGTATTCATCCCACAAAAATCTCTCTCATGAATCTCATGTGGAGTAATAGCTGCAAAGTCAACATCATATTCGGCCATCATGCTTGCACTCAGTGCAACTTCATCCTAAGTCAATCTATTTAGCCATCATGATCTTATATACAAGAATGATGGTTTATACATATTTTTCTTGGAAATAAACATACCAACTTACTTATTTCATGTTTAACACAAGATACTACAATTAGAAGCCAAGATTATTACCTTTTACTTGAAGAAACAGAATGAACTATGAAAAAAAAAGAATTAAAACCAATGTTTGAATGTGTACTTAGTTCATTTGGACAAGTTGGTACTAAGAACAAGTACCCTTTTAGCCTCTTCTCAAGTGAAGAAAGTGGGGTAGTATAAATTTTAAGAGAGAAGAGGGAATTTTGAGGTTTTCATATTAAGAATAGATTATGAGGGCTTAAATAAGGATGGGGGTCAGTTTAGGGTTAATATAGGCTGAGGTATCCCAAAAAATTATAAAAAAAATTAGGCCCACAAAGTTCCTACTTACGGCAAACACATATCGGTCATACGTGGTATATACGGTCTGTGTGTGCCCGCCGTAAGTTGGCCCAAATTTTTGGACAAATTTCCTACTCTTTGGACTTTGTATTCTAATACTTAATTTTCTACTTATGAGTTTGTAAGTAGTATTTATGACCCTGTAAGTAAGTTCGTAGGTTAAAATTTAGTAATTCCCGAAAACATCCTAAAAATTCCATCTTTTTAGTTAATACACAATTTACCAGGCCCACGTGGGACTTATGACCATGTTGAATTTGTCACAAAGTCCCCTTAACTATAAGATTATAGATTAAGCAATTTCTACTACATTCTAGTCCTTTTTTTGCAACCTACAAAAAAAAGAAAAACAAATGTAAATTCCAAAATAATGGGTTGCCTCTCATGTAGAACTTATTTAAAATCGCGGCATGATGTGGATATGTTGGTTAATTAGGCTTCACAAACAAGACCATGGGTTTCCTCCCATGCAGCTTTTTATATAACATCGTGGTATGACGCGGGTACCTTGACTACTCCAAATTTATCAAGGTATCAAAAGGAATACCCTCCAGGATCATTAATATAATGGATAAATGACACAACCCTCATGACGTTAGGCTACTTCAGAGGTCGTCAGACGTTGAAGGTGACTTATTGATACGGGACAAATGGTCATCTTATCTTTTGATAACACTTTGGAGGCCAACACATAGAGGCTCAAGACTTGGTCACCTTGAGAATACAAGAACATGCATGGAGGACCCGTTTTAAGCATAACTTAAAGCAATCTCGCGTGTGAAAGATTGCTTGGAGCATTTAAGATTGAGGACTCACGGTTTTGGACCTTAATAAAGGGCATTTTTGACATTACACATGGTGTATTTACACACCATGGCCGCACCTATCATTAAGGGCAAAGTGGCCTTTTTGTCTTCTTTTATATTACACTATAAATAGGTCATTTTAGCTCATTTCTTTGGAGATTTTCTGAATGATGAAGTATTGAAAGACTTCTTCTCTCTTTTGAGAGTGTAACACCCTTAGTTATAGGGCTTGGAAAAGCCATCCTTAGCATAGGGCTTGGAAAAGCCAATATTGATCTTTGCTTGGAAAAGGTAGATCTTGAGGTGAGTTCATTCCCTTGGTGGTCACCGTAAGAGTGTGGTTTTTCTTGTTATATTCATTAGGTGTTAGTGTTGAAATACACTTGGTTCTTAATCTTGTAATAATCTTGGTCTCACTACCTATCTTTATTTTCTATGCAATTTCCCTTGTGTTTGTGTTGAATCCGTGACTTGTTTCATCTTGTGTCATTGTTTCTTTTTTGGTGTTAAAATACACCTTTTATCTTGTAATCCTTGTGTTTTTATTGTTGGTTGAAAGTTGCTCTCAAAGGGGTCCTTGGGTTCTAGTTGATTTGTGGACTGTTTTGAGTAGTTTTTGAACCTTCTTTTGTCTTTCTTGTATCATTTGGTATCAAATCCATCTTTGATTTTGTTCGAACAAGATCAATATTGGGCTTGAGACCTTGAAAACTATAAAAAAAAAATAAAAAAAAACTGAAATCTGAAAATTCCAGAAACAGTCAAATCTGTCACCTTTGTGTTCTTGGCCGAAAATTGTGTTCTTGTTGTGTCTTGGCCGATATTTGTTTGTTGTGTGAATAGATCTAGTAGTGTTCTTGTATATTTTGTTGTTTCTAGTGTTAGTTTTCTTGTCCACTAACACTTTGAGTCTAGATCTAAACTTGAGCTTGAACTTGTTGAAAGTTGTTGTTGTGAACATAAGCTTGGCCCATTGTTGTTGACCATTGTTATGGTGGACTGTTTTGGCCGTGTATTTTCTCCTTGATGTTCTAAAATTGACCATGTGATATTGTTGTTACTTGGTAGCTTGAGAACCATTTTGTTGAAGTTGTAGTTATCTTGGCCAAGTGTGGGAGATATTGTTATAGTGGATTGGAGTTGGCCGTGTGAAAATTGTTGGTGTTCTTGAAGATTATTGTTGTATTTCTTGGTGTTGTTGTTGTTGTTCTTGATGTTCATCACCACCTTCATATATTGTTGAAGATAAAGTGCATGCTAAATCCAAAAAGTTGAAGGAAAAGGGTGTATTATTTGTTAGTCTTGAAAGACACTACAACCAACAAGGACCTATCAATCAAGTCTCAACCACTTTCCAACACTTTTCCATGATTTAAGGATCCATGTTTTAAGGAGAAGTACAAAAAATTCAAGTTTTGAAAATTGAAAAAGGCTCCAAGAATTATTTTCCCTCCTAAAACAAGTTCCACCAATCTAAATTAATTTTTGACCAAGACTTGAACATTTGAGAATAACCAACTGACAAAACCGAACCAATACGTGGCTGCCACATCATTACTTCTACTATATATGCAATATTTTCGAGCTCAAATTTTAGATTCTTAGTTTCATCTTATTGTTTCATTAGTTTTATATTTTGATTCTAGAATTAATTAACTACTAGTAATCACCTACTTAATTGTAGATTAATTATTGAATCCGTTTCTTCGTGTCTTCGTTATTTGTGTGCTCTTCTCATTTTTAACTCGTAGTAACTTCTTTGTTTCATGTTCGTAAGTAAATTTTGTTTTGTGTCTTGAGTCGATCAAACAAGAATCTATTCCGTCCGCCAAGTAGAATTGACATCTTATTGACTACCGGAGTATAAGCAACTTTCAATATTCGCCACTCCAAATTGTGAGGATCACAAAAGTGAGTGAATACGAGTGTTGGTGAGGAGCTTTTACTACTAATCTTGTTTGTTCATTTTGTAGGTTTAAAAGGTAATATAAGGGGAACATGTCTTCGATAGCAGGGGATTATTTTGACTACAACATGGGAGACTATGATTGTAGTGAGGGATTTTATGGCTACGAAGTTGAGGGAGATTGCGGAGGCTATGAAAAAAGCCATGATCAAAACTTGGGCAGATTTGAAAGTTACTGTTTTGAGGGAGAAAATGAGGTGAATAAAGTACCTAGTGCTTATGGTGACTTTGGAGATGATATAGGACCTCGTGATGGATCTTATGATGACATTGGGACATGTGAGGAGTATTACAATTCTCACTCCGAACCTAGATTTGGTGTTAGGTATAACCCTTTCGTTCGCAAGGCTTATGAGAGCTATGATGAGAGTACACGTGAGGAGTGCAAAAATTCATATTCTCTACCTTGTAGTACTCCTTATCAAGATCGATATAGTATGAATGGTTATACTATCTCTAGTGGAGGTTGTCAAACGAGAAGAAACGAGAAGAAGAGGGTATGCATCTCCAAAACCAAGGGGTACTCGTGAGCTTTATAATGTTGATCCAAGAAGGAGTGTACACTCTGGAAAGGTGACCATTTGTGGGATACCGGGCTGCCTCATTGTATTAAATGATAGGTACTATAGTAACTACATCTTTCCATCCATGGTTGACTTCCTGGGGTTGTTTCGTGATCCTTTACTTATTCCATACTTCTTGGACGGGTTTAAGGTTACCGAGAGGGTCAAGGTTGTCGTCTCCCAATTTGAATACCATGAGGCGGTGTGGTGCGATATTCTTCCATTGACATATGTTCACATATGCTTAGATGCCGATTGGTTTGCACAACATAGAGTTCCAAACCTACAAAATTCTCCAAATATTGTAAGAGACCAATGGGGGAATCACCTCATGACTTACTTTCTTCCCAAGCAACGAAGAGAAATGCGTACCTACTCTAATCCGAATTATTATGAGAGAAAAAAGATTGAGAGGAATAAGGGAGTGCAAGGTGGTAATCCAAGAGTGGAAAAAGGAGAGGTCGTGTGGAGCAACGTGACGGGATTACCACCAAACCATGTTAACATTGGTTGTCCTTAGATTTTTAAGGACATTTATGTAGGTACCAACATGGAAAGTGAAGAAGAACAATGCCAAAAGGAAGTTTCTTCCCAAGCTTTTGGAGGACCCTCACACCATGACAAAGAAGAATATACTCAAGTACTTTAAGGTAAAATAGCTAACTCTTACACTTTTGTGCATGTGAATGATAATTGTGTGGCTAGTAGCCCATTGAGTGTGAGTTGTAGCTTGCCTATATATGAGTCTATTGTTTCTTTGCCACTTGATGATGATGTACATGTTGTGAGTGTGGATACACTAGTTGATCCTATTGATGACCAAATTGACTCTTCTTGTAAGATTGGTTTATGTCCACCTAGTGTTGAAACCATTGTGTTGAATAAAAGTACATTATCTTGTGAAATTTGTGTTGATCAACTTGTTTGTGAAAGCTGTCCACCACTTGAGTATGTGTGTGATGTGCTTAATAGGACTTAAATGAGTGAAGTATTTAAAAATGTTGGTCAACAAAGTGAGAATGAACCCGAGATCTCTTCTTGGGGTAATATTGTGTTTGAAACATCCTTGAAACTTTATATTGATCATTTAGAGAGTGAGGAACTTTCTTGTTCCAAATCTGTCCGTGAGGTAGATCACACTATTTTTAGGTATAATGTCTTGTTTGAAGATGATTTAAACACTCCTAATGAACCTAGTGGTGAAAAGGATGGTATAGCTTGCCTTGGAAGCTATAGCCTATATGCTAACCCACTATGGTGTGACAACATTCCGCCTAAAGAGGGAAATCTCTTCTTGGAAGATGAGAGTACTCTTAAGGGTAAGGAATGTGTAGTTGCGCAAGCTACTTCTTCTTCTACTTTGTGTGATTTCATTGTTAAGAGTACTCATGGTGATTATTGGGAAACTAGTAGTGAGTACACAAATGAGAGCACCTTAGTAGAAGTCGATTTGAGTGATACCTTTCTATACTCTCTATTTGCTTTGGATGATATATATGTTATTGTAGAGAGTATGTCATTTAGTTTGGGTGTAGACCATGGGAAAGGGAAGTGTTGTCATGACCCGTGTCTATGGCAACTCTTCCCATTTGACCCCAGTGCCAAATTTAGAAATGGTGATGTTGGTGCACCAAAATTGTTACTTGGTCTACATGACAAGCAAAGTGTCACTCTTGATGTATCCTATAAACCAAATCCTTTGTACATCTTTTATTGAGTTTTTAATATTCTTTTCAAATGATTCTTGGTTATACTGCAAATATGTACAACCTTGGCATGTTGAGATGATTTGTTATGCTAACCCTAACCCTCATGCCATGAGGAGTTTGTATTTGTTTGTCCTCTCTTCGATTTTGTAAGGTTGGGATTCGAGGTCGAATCCTTTTCAAGAAGGGAGGATGATATGGGAAAAATGGCCATCTTATCTTTTGATAACATCTTTGGAGGCCAACACATAGAGGCTCAAGACTTGGTCACCTCGAGAATACAAGAACATGCATGAAGGACCCGTTTTGAGCATAACATAAAGCAATCTCGGGTGTGGAAGATTGATTGGAGCATTTAAGATTGAGGAATCATATTTTTGGACCTTAATTAAGGGCATTTTTGACATTACACATGGTGTATTTACACACCATGGTCGCACCTATCATTAAGGGAAAAGTGGTCTTTTTGTCTTCTTTTATTTTACACTATAAATAGGTCATTTTAGCTCATTTCTTTGGAGATTTTTGGAATGATGAAGAATTGAAAGACTTCTTCTCTCTTTTGAGAGTGTAACACCCTTAGTTATAGGTCTTGAAAAAGCCATCCTTAGCATAGGGCTTGGAAAAGCCAATATTGATCTTTGCTTGGAAACGGTAGATCTTGAGGTGAGTTCATTCCCTTGGTGGTCACCGTAAGAGTGTGGTTTTGATTGTTACATTCATTATCGGTTAGTGTTGAAATACACTTGGTTCTTAATCTTGTAATAATCTTGGTCTCACTACCTATCTTTATTTTGTATGCAATTTCCCTTGTGTTTGTGTTGAATCCGTGACTTATTTCATCTTGTGTCATTGTTGCTATTTTGGTGTTAAAATACACCTTTTATCTTGTAATCCTTTTGTTGTTATTGTTGGTCTAAAGTTGCTCTCAAAGGGGTCCTCGGGTTCTAGTTGATTTGTGGACTGTTTTGAGTAGTTTTTGAGCCTTCTCTTGTCTTTCTTGTATCACTTCTTTATTATTGAATCTGAATATGAGCTCCCCTTTTTCCATGTCAACCATATCTCTAATCATGTCCATGAACGGTCTTCCCAATATGATGGGCATCTTGAAGTCAACCTCATAATCAAAAATGACAAAATCAGTTGGAAAAATAAAGTTATCGACTTTCACCAACATATCAAATGAGATGCCTACTAATTTCTTTAATGTGCGATCTGTCATCAATATTGACATAGTAGTTGGCTCTGGAGGGCTCAAGCCCAATTTCTTAAATACAGCCAGTGACATTAAATTGATTTTGGCTCCTAAGTTACCATAATGCTCTGGCAAATCTGGATGTCCCTATTGTACATGGGATCGTGAACACATCGGGATCACCCTTCTTTTTGTCCAGAGACTTAGAAGTTGATGCACTATAATGCTACAATCTACCAATGTCCTTAAAACTAGTTTCTTTTTTCATTATCACCAATTCTTTCATGAACCTGGCATACCCAGGCATCAGCTCCAATGCCTCAAGGAGTGGGATGTTCAAACTCATATCTTTCAGTATGTTAATAAATCTTCTTAACTTCCCTTCCTCTTTCTTCTATTTCAGTCATTGAGGAAATGGTGGGGCAGTCAGGGAATTTGATTCACTACAAGCCCATTGACCCTGCCCTTACCTTTATCCTTACAAACACTAACATCAACACATGTCTCCTAGTCTGACTCCATGACAGGTGTCTTGTTAACCATAGAACTATCATTCTTCAACATATCCACGGTTGGTAATTATGTGCTATAGAAATATTGAAATTTTGATGCTTAAAACAAGGAAAATCTGCTAGTGTCTGAGGTTGGTTTGTTAGATATAATGCATTCTGGCTATGTTTTACAGCAAATCATGTTTTGGATGCTAAGTTCGTGAAAAAAAAAGAAAGGTGTTTTTGGTTACTTATGGGAGGAATTATGGATGTTTGGGGCACTTTTTGGATTTTTCATGACCAAAACATGTGTGAGAATTGAAGAAGAGTTAAAAAGTAACTTCCGGCACATGCTAAGTCAATATGTGGACTGCATGTGCAACAAGTCCAAAATCTCGTCAGCTAACCTGCAGGATATTTTGGTCCGGGCACATGCAGTAACTACATATACCTAGCCTGCAGGCCACATGTACCATTGTACTCAAGGCCAAATCACATGTAGAGACCACATTTAGCCACCGACCTTTTTTTCTCCTATTTCACTCCGACTTTGGTTTTAGGGTTTCCTTATGTACTATAAATACCCCTTATGTGTTTTTCATCCAAAGTTATGCACTCTTGATACTCACAAACATCTTTTGATTCCAAGATTTAATTTTAGTCTTGAATTGTCTTGTATTAATTTCAGTTTTTAATTCAGTAATGGTTTTTGTTTTTTACTTGTGATTATTGTTATATCATCTTATGCATTCAATCATGAATGTTGTTGATTACTTCACAAGCATGAGTGGTTAAAAACCCTTAGCTAGGGTTGTGGAAACCCTAGCAGATTGACAAAGTAAGGGAAGTGCTATTGTTGTTCTAAACTGATACCCATGTATGCATTGTATTATCTTCACTTTAATAGTTTTATTAATGGGTGCACGTATTAGAATCCCCCTATATTATTTCTAGTTACTCAAAAAGTGGAGTTGTGATTAGGAAAAGATAATGACAATAGTAATTTGGAGATTAACTGTCGATCATGAATCTAGGTTTTATTTGCATAAGATTGTTAGATTTCATCTAATAACTAAAACTCAAAAGGTAATAGTTCACTGGGATCAAGATAAGGGTTAGTAAGGAAACATCCTCAGACTCCAATGGTAAGGGTGAGATCCTTCTACTCGTCCAAAAGACTATAGAAGGTACATAACATATCGATTATTCATGCAAGGTATCGGGTTGTTTCAATAATGCACGATAAGCCTACGGAGTTGAGAATCCAGAGGGAACACAATTCTAGTGGTAACCCACGATTGAATACAAAAAAAGTTGATATTTGTTACTGGTTCGACATTGATACTCAAACCCCCTCCCCCCATTTACTTTTCCAGATCTGCCCATTCATTACAACACCTGAGAGACACAATTCCACGTATTCCTTTGGGATTCAACCCCAACCATTGTTTGGTTACTATATTTTAAATAAACTGTGTCATCTTAAGAGTGGAGACATAGCTTGGACATCACCAAATTTTGGTGTCATTGGCGAGGAATACAGTGTTAATTTGTGCTTTAAAGTTGTTGCAGTTTTTGGGTTTTCTTTTGTTTTTGTTCTTAGTTAGGTATATGTTGGTGTATGCCTAACACATAGAGTAGAGGCAATCCCTTACTCCTAGTGAATCCGAATCCAGAGAGGATCCTACAAACACCAAGTAGAATGGTGGAACAGAAAAGATATGATATTCCTGAAGAGGTTCGCGATGTTGTACATCCCCCTCCTTCTGAAGTAGTTTAGGATATTGTTGATCGATAGATTGGTAAGATTTTATCTAAAGATGAAAATGTGAAGAGGGAAAACAGAGAAGATCAGTGGTTAGCTAGGGAGGAAGAGCTAGCTGAGCAAAGACAAGAAGCAGACCACCGAGCAGCACTCGGTGAAAATCAGAACAGAGCTAGAGGTGTCCTTGTTTAAGTGATCCTAGCATATTAGTATGTGCAGCTATATAGATGAAGAAGAAAATATGGGATATGTTGATATGGTAGAGACTAAAGCCATTATTCCTCATGTTTTACCCCAGGCATCAAATTTCATATCACGAGTGCATTGATTTAGCTCATAAATCTAAAGGGTGTATTTGTGAGTTTCCCTGCAGATGATGTAAATATGCAGCTTGCAAATTTTATCGTTAGCTCATATACCATTCTAGGGGTGAATAACAAAGAACTTAGATTGAGGTTATTCCCCTTCTCACTTATAGGAGAAGCATCTTTATGGTTAAGGGAATAACTAAAAGGCTCTATCACTACATGGAATGAGCTGCATAGGCAATTCTTGAAATGGTTATTTCCTCTATCCAAGATGTTGCAGCTTAAGTGACACGAATCGACCTGAGTCCTTGTCGTAATTGGTATCCTAAGTCCAACCAGGACCGGGGAACACCCTCGATACCCAACCCAACCATCCAAATGCATACCCTAAGTTGGATGAATCCTTAATATATAACAAGATAGCGTATTATATTCAATTTCCAGACTTTGGGATAGATATATGGCCGTGACTGGCCCAAACAAATCCAACTGTCAATAGACAATCAATAACCAAATTACTAAACAACAACCATAAGCTAACAACCAATACAATAACCAAGTTCATGTCCATAATATAATATAAGAGGATAGAACAATCATAAATCCAGTTCAATGGTATCATCCCCAAAACCAATGCCACCACTAAGGCTAACACCAATATCGATCCCGCCAATCCCAACCCATAGTAGTCACACAAGCCTCTAAACAAAAGAAAAACAATATCCAGTGGGAAAAGTCCCCCAAACCATAGACAAAACCAATATCCATACAATGTCCAAAGTATGTAAACACATATTTGATATGAAATGGAGCCTTTCAGAATATGGAAGCTCGCCACTATAATCCAAGAAAGTTGATCCCAAGATTCAATCACTATGTAGTAGGAGTAGATTGGTTGGTTCCTACATTTCCTGGAGATATATCCGCCTGAAGAAGGGTTAGCGGGTGAACTCAGGATAAGGATAAAAGAATGCCTGCTAGAAAAAAACAAGAAAACCAACCACATGAATACAAACCATACATGTATATATAACCATGTCGGGATAGGAAACCGTGTTTAGCATGCATTTAAAACCATTAACCTGGGTATATGTAGATTAACCATTCTAGAACTACCCACGAGCTATATGGATCCAGTGTAACCCCTTGAACAGGCCCCGGTGTGTGTAGCCACACAAACTAGAGATACCATAAGAGTAGGGGCTCCCCGAGTACCATTCACTCTCCATGATACATATGTACAGTGTTCATAGAGGATTCCCATGTACCTCATAGTATCATATATGGTCTCTATGACCAAATCTCATGTCAGCAAACATGTGTTTCTAGAGTTCACCCATTGGACTCGCACCTTCACAGTTAACGATCATACCTTGCCATTATTGGCCAATTAAAACCATTACAATTCAACCAAACCATTATTCCATTATTATTAACCAAGGCTATAAGTCGTGGTATCTTCATACCAACTATAGCTTGAAAGAAATGTCCTTAGCCAACCTTTTATGTAAAGGGATTCCAATGTATCCATAGATCACATTATCTAGTTAACTTAGAGGAATCCAGTGTACCCCACAAGTGTTCCATTATTATGTTTACTAGGGGTATTCTCTTGTACCCCAAAAGGAAATTTAATTAGCCATGACCATGACCACCAAACCATACCATTTAAACCATTCCAAACCATTTATACCATTTAGGGTTCCAATAACAAACCATTCCATGCAATAGTTCAATTAAAAGTTCAATAATATAGTAAAAGTATTATCATAAGCATTTTATTAAACATGTTGGGGCCATAGTTTTTCCAAAACCAATTCCAATTACCAATTAACCATTCCCATGCAACCAATGGTTTAAACCACCACTAAAGCCTGTAAATACATAATTAAAACATAGGAAAACCATACCCAAACATTTAATACCAAAACACCAACATATATATGAAAATACCAAAACCATACAATAATCATGCAATGAAAACATTTTAAAAAACATGCCTTTAGTTGGAACTAACAATGAGGGAGGAGTACATGCCTTAGATTCTGAAAATGATGGAGATAACTCACCCAAACATGCCCCAAATTGTTCTTCTAGATGAAACCCTAGTATTTCTTTTCCCAAGATCCTTAGAGAGAGTTTCTAAGTGTTTAAGATTAGAATAATATGGTAAATAACCACCCAAGTGAGATATAAGTCGTGGGGCTTTAATAGGTTAAGTAAGGAAATTTCCAAATTACTGCTACTTAACCTGCATAAAATCCTTGCCATTGGGTATTACCATCCCACACCGGTCGTAGACACTAATACGAGTGGTACCCACCACTCGTATCCTAGGCATCTCCCTTAGAACTAACACTATCCAACATACGACTTACCCAAAGAAAGTCATATTTAAGCATACGACTAGTACCCCTAAACCACATCCCTAGAAGGATATTGTAGCATCCCGTATCTTGCTTATACTTATTCTAATTATATGGAACTTGGTATGGTCATATGGTATAGGTAACGGATGAGATTTGTTATGCAATTATTAATGGTGTAGATGGAATTATAGAGGCTTCCCTTATAGTTTAATGTGATGCGACTAAGTTAACATTAAGATAACTATTTAAACTTGGAATCATAAGCTAGTATTTGAATCTAAAGTTTAAAGTGACCAAGTGTGTATAAGTTGAAGGTTGGATTAAAAGGATTAGAAGCTGAAAATAGAGCAAAATATTGAGGTGCTTGCTTGACTTATTTAAGCTAGTAGGTGAGTCACCTAATTAAGTTATTTGAACCAAATTAATGGACCCATGGCTATGGATCAGATTTGGGTCTATGCTAATATACTCATTTGGGCCAAATTGAACAAAAGAGAAAGAAAATGGATAAGTGGCCCAACACAACAATCTGCAAAGGCCTAAATATAATTGAGCCCAAGAAGAAATTATGCAAGTAGATGCATCACCTACTTTGAAGTTTCAGCAGCTTGGACCCTTAAGTAGGTGCATCACCTACTTGGACCAATTTGACCAATTTTATAGTCCAAAATGTAGCTAAGGAGGTGGACAAGATAGGTCCTTTAAAAGGCCAAGTTGCTGGTCATTTTACTTCACTTTTAAGTCACAAAAAAGAAGTATATTTCAGCAAATCTCTCTACTCTCTCAAAAACAACAAGAACAACAACCCTATTTTTCCTTCTAGGGTTCTTGAAGAAACCCCCCCCTTTGCATCCCAAGGCAAGTGAAAAACACTTAAGGTTTTGTTTAATTATCTCATGGGTGATTAGATAAACAAGTTATAAGTGTTTGACTATAGGTATATGGCTAATTATAGAACAAGTTGTTTGTTCACGTTTCCTTGTTATTGAGGAACTTTTTTTTCTTCTTCTTTGGTTTAAGTGTGAAGGAAAGTTCAAGATCTTGAAGAGTTCAATTAAAAGAATAAGTTGCTGAATTGAGGTAAGGCGACTGCCCCATTTTTTTTTCTTATATATGAATTTGAGAGGGGATTATGGATGTCTTGTTATTGAGAACTCAAGAGATGATGAGTTCAATAATTGATTGCTACAATAAAAGGGGTTTGGGACTGTTTTGTGGACTGTTTTGTATGTATATGTTATGGGCTGCCAGGTTGAAGTTGGATAAAGGTGTGATGAGTTTGTAATGTATTATAGAAGATAGATGTGGTGATGCACCACCGAACTAATGCTTGCTGCCCAATCTATTTTGTGTATTGTTTGGAATGTGTAATAAAGTCGAGGTGGTTTTGGTGAACCTTATAAGAACCTATATGGTATGCAGAATTTGAGGAAAAAAAGGGTTAAAATAACACCCTTGTTTGATAGAGTAATAGTTGCTGCCCGGTTACTATTTTGGGTTAAATTAAGTATCTCAAATGTGTTGATTGGTTACTAATACTAGTTTACCATATATTCTATTGTAGATAAGTAATCTAATAGGCGGGAAGTCAAGTCGGGTTAGTTTCGGAGTCAAATAACCAGGTATGTAAGGCATACTCTATTTCACACTCTTTGGCATGAAATCGTACAATTGTTCCATCAAGCAAGTTTCCGAGGTTATCCTATAACAAAGTGATAGATAATGGCAGCACATTACACTCCATGCATCCAATGACCTTGTTCCCATTCTCTAACACATTAGAACACCTCAATACATGCTTATTATTAAATCTGTGCGTCTATCTTCACTAGAAAATTTAAGGAGTTCTCCATTTGTTCAAATAAGACCCAAGTGTTATTTCAGCTCCTAAACACTTTATTTGTGTGACAACAGCTCCCTACCTCATTGTTGTTGCATTAAGTGTCTATTTACATGTCTCTTATTAGCTTATTACTGGTTCAAGGTACCATAATGTGATGACCACCAAAGTAACAATCTCAAAGGCTAAATAAACTAAGTAATGCAAATCTGTAAAATGACGAGTGGCAGCTCAGGGGCATTTACCTAGCATGGCCCGATCTCGATACCTTTTATTTGTGGGTGGCAGCTCAGGGGCATAAGCCTAGCATGGGCCGATCCCAATCTTTATATATAGGTGGCAGCTCAGGGGCGTAAGCCTAGTATGGGCCGATCCTAATTTATCTATTTACCACTGATCAGCAGGTCATTTGCATTATATGGTTTACAAAGATTATGAAGTAAGAAGGTAAAACAAAGAAATAATGTAATGTACATTGTCCCACAAGTATTTATAAAGGTGGTCTACTAGTACTACTTATACACTTGTATCAGATTTCTATTGAGTTTTTGTATCAAGTGTGTTGCTACTTTTTGCCTTACATATTCAGTACATATTTTCGTACTGACGTCCCTCACGGGGGACCTGCATTTCATGCTGCAGGCAGAGGCACTTCAGCTCATACAACTCACTAGTAGGAGCGCAGGCTTTTCAAGGACTATTGGTGAGCTCCAGGTTGATTCGGGGCTTTCCGAGTCTGTTCCATATATTTTGGTATTGTACAGTAAGTCAAGAGTAGGGCGGGGGTTTGTCCCGACCCTAACTAAGTCTATGTATCTTTTAGAGGCTTTGTAGACTAATGTAAAGTTATGGTAGTGTCCTGATTTTAGACATGGTGGCCCCATCGGCCAAGTGTTGTACATATCAGTTTGGGCGTGCATGTGTAGTTATTTTCATTGATACATAATATCATGTTGTCAGAACATTTGGTTGTTACAGTTACAGGCATAGGAAGTACAAGGTTATGAATTAGTTCTCTCGGGCCTTTACGGCTACGGGTGCCCGTCTGCCCCTACATGATTTGATGCGTGACAGATATAACCAAATGAGGTTTGATAATTGTTTATCATATGAGTCAATGGTATGACTCATATCCTATCTTACAGCTCATGCCGAGACTCTTGTACTCAGATCCAAGTTAAGTTACTAAGTTTAAGATTAAGTGAAGGAAAATCCCAAACCACAAGACCTGTATCTAACTATACGACTCTTACCCACCAAGTTGTACCCATTCCAAAAACCAATACAACCCACCAACCAAAACTGGTTAGTGTACAACCAAGCCTTACCAACTATACCCAGCATAGGACTTATACCCCCTAGTCGTATCTTTACCAGAAACTAGAAATCCAGGAAATTTTCTAAGGTTCCAAAACACAGGGTGTTTCGGTCTCCCCCACTAGGATCATTCATCCCAGAATGACGGACAAGGTAGGTCAAGCACAAGCACAATTTATTTGCATTACAAACATCAATCCAACCTTTAACCAAGTTAGAAAATAAGGATGCAAGGATCTATTCTAACCCTTAATAAAGTTAGAAATAAATATGTGATCATGATACATACCTTCCGCACAAATATTCGGAGAAGAAAACAAATGTGGATATTTGAACTTCATGTTTGCTGCCACTTCCCATGTAGCCTCTTCCACCCTTTGGATCCGCCATAGAACCTTGATCGAGGCCATGTACTTTGTCCATAAACGATGAACCTGCCGATTCAATATCTTAACTAAGATCTCTTCATAAGATAGAGAATCTGAGATATCCAATCCTTCCAAAGGAACCACTGAAGAAGAATCACCAAGACACTTTCTCAACATAGAGACATAAAATACCGAATGAATGGAGCTCAAACTAGAAGGCAACTTTAATTCATACGCCAAGTTACCAACCCTCCTCATAACCGCATAAGGATCAACATATCGGGGATGGAGCTTTCCCTTTTTACTGGATTGTATAACTCCCTCTATAGGAGATCTCTTTAGGAACATCTTATCCCCAACCTCGAACACCAAGTCTATCCCTTAAGCCTATCCCGTATCACCTTTACCTTTTACATAGTCTGATAAACAAAGTCCGGGCCAAATATATCTACCTCACCAAGATCAAACCACCTAATAGGAGATCTATACCTCCTACCATACAATACCTCAAAAGGGGTCATCCCAATGCTAGAATGATAGCTATTGTTCTAAGAAAACTCAATCAATGGTAGATTCTTAACCCAATTGACACCATAATCAACCAAACATGCCTAAAGCATATCCTCCAATGTCTGAATAGTCCTTTCTACTTGTCCATCCATTTGCTAATGAAAAGCAGTGCTCAAACTAACCTTACTACCCAACTCATCGGAAAAGACCGCTCGATGTGAGATGGAAACTATATACCACGATCAAAGATAATTGAAACTGGTACATCATACAGCCTTACAATCTCCTAAAGATACAACTTCACATAGTCCTCTATTGAAAGTTAGTTTGCACGACCAAAATTCAGCAAAAATTTTCATGCAATCGACGATGACCCATATTAAATCAAATTGATTCTGAGACTGAGGAAGATCAGAAATGCAATCCTTATTAATTACTTACCATTTCAATTTCGGAAACTCCATTTCTAGATACATCCCACCAGGCTTCATGTGCTCAACTTTGACTTGTTGGCACACTATGCACTTTGCCAGAAGATTAGCTATATCTCTCTTCATACCATTAAACCAATACATCTCCTTGAGATCATGCTATATTTTTTTGAACTAGGATGAACAACATGGTGAAATTCATGCACCTCGGCCAAAACCCTTTGTCACAACCCATCGATGTCAGGAACACATAACCTCTCTTTGTTCCTCGAAGTACTATCACCACTGATCTTGAATTCCATCACTTTTTTCCCACCAACATCATACTTTATTTTTATTAAGATAGGATCCAGCATTTACTTCTCCTTAATCTCTGCAGGAAGAGACGATCGAACCACTTCCTATACGATCACACCACCATTATTAGAGTCCAAGAGGCAAACACTAAAATTAGCCAAGCAGTGAATATCCTTCACCAATTCCTACTTGTCCTTATCCACATAAGCTAAAATTCCCATGGATAACCTAGTAAAAGCATCAGGAACCACATTTGCTTTACATGGGTGTTAGTGAAGACTCATATCATAGTCTTCGAGAAGCTACAACCATCTCCACTTCCTGAGATTTAGGTCCTTCTTAGAGAACACATAGTGTAGACTCTTATAATCAGAAAAGATGTCCATAGGCACTCCATATAGATAATGCCATCAGATTTTCAAAGCAAAGACCACCGTTTAAAGCACCAAATAATGAGTAGGGTAATTCCTCTCATACACCTTCAACTGCCTGGAAACATAGGCTATCACCTTTCCGTTCTATATTAAAACACAAACAAGTACCTCGCAGAACGTGTCCCAATAAACCACAAACCCTTCATTTCCTTCAGGCAATATCAAAATCAAAGCAATTTAGCTTATCCTTCATCTTCTCAAAAATCCCCTCTCAAGCATCCGACTAAGAAAACCTTACCTTCTTCTGAGTCAACTTAGTCAATGGGGCAACTATTATTGAGAAATATTCCACAAACCACCTATAATACCCATCCATACCTAAGAAGCTCCAAATGTCAATTAGAGTCGTGGTTCTAGGCCACCTTTTAACCACAACCACCTTTTGTGGATCTACCTTGATCCCCTTACTACATATAATATGACTAAGAAAAGTTACAGTATTCAACCAAAACTTATACATGGAGAATTTTGCATACAATAGTAGATCCTTTAAGGCTTGCAACACCACACAGAGGTGGTTGGCATGATCTATCTTACTCTTAAAATAAACTAAGATATCATCAATGAAAACAATAACAAAAAGATCCAAAAACTACCTGAAAACCTTTTTCATCAAATCTATAAATCTCGTCAAGGTATTAGTTAAACTAAATGACATCACCAAGAACTTAAGGTTCCCATACCGAGTATGAAAACTCGTCTTAGGGAAATCCTCCTCCCTATTCTTAAGTTAATGATACCCAGATCAAAAATTGAAATTAGAAAAGAATTTGGCACCTTGCAATTGATCACACAAGTCATCTATCTTTGGAAGAGGATACATGTTCTTGACCGTTACCTTATGTAATTATCGATAGTCAATGAACATCCAAATAGACCATCATTCTTTCTTATTAATAACACCGGTGCACCCCATGGGGATATACTAGGATGGATGAAACCCTTATCCAAAAGATCCTTAAGTAGCTCCTTGAGTTCCCTCAACTCAGCTAGAACTATTCTATAAGAAGGAATAGATATTAGATGCGTGTTCAAAACCAAATAGATACAAACTCAATCTCCCTATCCGGAGAAACACAAGAAAGATCATCCAGAAATACTTTAAGAAATTCATTTACCATCAGAACCAAATGAAAATAAGAACCTTCTGAGGTCGAATCTTTAACCCAAACCAGATGATAGAGAAACCCTTTAGAAATTAACCTCTAAGCTCTAAGATAAGAAATAAACCTCCCCCTAGGAGCTAGGGAACCACCCTCGACCTCAATAATTGGTTCACTGGGGAACCTAAAGACAACATTATGGGTCTGACAATCTAAGGACATGTAACAAGAGTGTAAGTAGTTCATCCACAGAATAACATTAAAATCCTCTTTATCATGTTCAAGCAAATCCAGCAAAATATGCCTTCTACCAATAGATACAACACCCCCCCTATAGACTCACTTAGAAACCACATAGTCTCCTATCAGGGTAAAAATAGAAAAAGAAATTGAAATAACCTCAAGATCAAAACCAAAATACACAGCCATAAATAGGGTCACATAAGATAGAGTGGACCTCGAATCAAGAAAATAATATACGTCATAAGAAAAGAGTTGTAACATACTAGTAATGACATTAGGTGATGCCTCAAATTACTACTGAGTAGTAAGAGCATATAACCTATTCCAACCCACGCCGGTACTAGAAGTAGAGACAGATACAAAAGAAGCACCCTTTGGTGTAAGAGCAGAAGATGAATCAACTAGAGCCTTACTCGCTCCAGAAGCACCCTTACCAAACGAATTATTTCTGAGCATATAGACTGGCTAACTATATTTAAAATACCTATCCCTTCCCTCATCATAAAATACCCTATGCAACCTACCATAAAATCAATAAAGAAGGCATAATGAGGCTGACTGGGCCCTACTTTCCAAAGATTTGTCACCCTATGCCCAAATATTATTGCCACCCTATTGATGCCTATCACACGACTATTTCAGGTATGGAGAAATAGTTGTAGAGAAAGAACCAGAGCTCTCCCGTTTTTTTCTTAGACACTTACTATCATCTAGGCCACCTTGTTATTGCCCACTACTTGGTTCAGAAGGTCTAAACTTCTTACTCTTCCATTCCCCAAGATCAGCCTGCTTTCTCTTTACTTCCTCCACCTATTTTATATGAACCACTAACCTAGACATATCTATATCCTTTATCAGCAACTCATTCTTTCTTTGAAGGATCAAATCCAAAGATCGTCCATAAGTAAACTTTCTAATCTTTGCCCTAATATTAGATACCAATTCTGGATCATACCTTCATAACTGATGAAATTTCAAGGCATATTCTTTAACAGGAATTTTCTTTTCTCTCAAACTGACAAATTTCTCTTCCTTTGCTTTCCTCAACTCCTGAGAAAAGTAGTTGTCTAGAAAAGTATTAGAGAAAGTATCCCAAAAGTTCAACTACTCAAGATCACCTCTTACCTTGTACCTCTCATCATACCATTGGTACGCCACATATTTAAGCTGATATGTAGAAAAGTTCACCTCTTCCACAATCGTGGAATGCATCACCCTGAAGATTTTCTCCATTTCATCCGAGAAACCCTGAGGATCCTTATCCACCTTCACACCAGTAAAAGTAAGAGGATTCATCTTCATAAACTTGCCAACCTTTGTGGTCTCAGCAATTGAGAACCATATTCATCCTGTTCATCCTGAGCAACAACAAACTAAGCAATAACAAAAATCAATTAACAAAATTCTATATTAGTCACCTCACTCTGAGGAGGACTAGTAGAAACTAGTGGAACTCTAAAAATATCAAGGACTGGACCCCTAGTGGATCCCCTGAGTAGCGTGTGTCCCTTTAACATTGTCCCTAATTGAGACAGTAGAGTCACCTTACATCTCAGATGATCGAGGCATGAGCTAAAAAGTGAACAAATCAGGATTAGAGAAGATTCTAGACGTAGATTCGAAGATTGAAAATAAAATACCAAGAAAGTGAAACATTCCTAAATTCCTTGTAGCCTTTCCCTTATGACTGTACCGTGATACATACCCCTAAAAGAGATTCTACTCGACATGGCTTTTGGACTCCCAATTGACCATGAAACTAAAGCTCTGATACAAACTTAACATGACTCTACCCATGGTCTTGTCTTAATAGGTATCCCAAGTTGAACCAGGACAAAGGACGACTCCTGATACCTAACTCAACCATCAAAATACATACCCTTAGTCAGATGAATTCCAAATATATAACAAGATAGAGTATTTTATTCAACTTCCAAACACTTGGATAGGTCTATGATCGTGACCGACCCAAATGAGTCCATCCATCCAAACCCAATCAATAACCATATTACTGAACCAAAACTATAAGCCAACAACCAACATAACAACCAAGTTTTTGTCTATAATATAATATAAGAGGATGGAACAATCATAAATCCATTTAAATTGTATCAATGCCAATACCAATACTGAGGCTGACACTAATACTGATCCCACCCATTCCAACATACAATAGTCACACAATCCTCTAACCAAAAGAAAAATAGTATTTGGTTGGGACATACCCTCAACCATGGCCGAAACCAATATCTATAAAATATACAATATATGTGAGGACATTGTACACACCTAATTTTGTCCTTCCTCAATATCATTTTTACCCAATTTTTACTTTATCCTACCTTGTACCCTCACCCATATAATTATACCCCATAAAAATACAAAATAACAAAAATTCAATAAATCCCTAACCTTATCTTAGCAAAATTTATCCTAATCACCTACCCCTAACAACCTACCTCACCACCCCATACCCCTACCCCTACCCCACATGACCCCCACTCACATTTCTTTTTCCACCTTTTAATAATATATACATACAGAATAGGAGAGCACACAGAGGGATTCACCTTCTTCTTCACGAGCACACACACAAGAAACTTCCATTCTTCAATTCTCCATATATATACACTCATTTACAAAATTCTCTACACTTTACACACATAACTCACAATAATCGCTCATCCTCACTAATTTGCATACACCTACATACGGGTATACATACACATCATCGAAAAAGGAGAAATATTGCTGAATTAGAGATCAGGAAAGGTGAACAGAGAGAGATAGGTCAAAAATAGTGAAAGAGACAAAGGGAGATCCATGAGAGAGTGAGATATGTTAGAGAAAAACAATAAAGATCTGAGTTTGAGTGGGAGAGAGGAGAGAAAACCATGAGAGGTAGGGTATAAAACATGGGATCTAAAAAAATAGAGATCGAGGGTAACAGTTCTGGCTAGCTAATGCTGGAAACTCACCGGTAAATTACCAAAAACTCGACCCTGTCTCTTTTCTGGAGAACGCCCAACAAAAATCCATCAGAAACCGCTGGGAAACCACCAAATTGATCCAACTAGTCCCAATTTTATCGAGATCTGCCAAAATAGGAACAAAGCAACGACGGGGACTGCGGGTTCGAGTATGGGTATCTCATTATTTCTTGACATTAATTTGGGCTGTCAAAAATAGAATGAAAAAGGCACATCGAGATTGGTTTGTTCGTTGTTGAGGTTTAGTTCTAGGATTTGAATGCGGTTCTATTCGGAAGGATTATCTCCCATTGAAACAAAATTAAGGTCCAATTCTTCTAATCTATTTCTTTCTATTTTTATTTTAATGTGATGTTCATGTTATGATTTGCGTGATTCGTGTGGTTGATGCGTTTGATAAGGTGGTTAAACAATTTCATTTGTAGTGATTTATTGTTGACTTTGTATGAAATTTAATTAATCTTATCGGTGGAAAGAAATTTTGTGAGGTGGAATTAAAAAGTGATAAAAAATATATATTGATTATTTTGATTCGTTGAAAATTTTTAAATTTAGAATAAGTATTGATGTCGTTAAACGCAATAGTATCATGATTGATTGAAATTTGGTAGGAAAACGGTACGTCGGGTAAGCAAATCTAGGAATTGTGAATTGTTGGATGATTTGAAATGATTGTCGAATGATTTGGATTTCTAGCACTGAAAAAATATATTCATTTAGCCGGGGAATGCCCTGAGGCTCATTGTATTTATTCACCGGGGAATGCCTCAATGTATTATGTTGGCGGAGGATGTTTCTGATCAAGACCCTAGGCATCGGGTAAAGCACAGAAGCGTAGTTCAGGATTAGTGTAGTTTAGAACATGATTTATTTTTATGCTTTTTTATTTTGGGACTGTATAACTGGACTGAACACTATATTTTGAATTTGTTTTGATTCGTGTGTTTGATTGATTATTTTATGTTTTTTGTGTGGTTTATACATTCGTAGTGATAAATTAGCCGATACGCTCTACCAAGCAATCGTGGTCGAACCAAGGGATCGGGGGGTGCCTAACACCTTCCCCTCGGTCAACAAAATTCCTTAGCCGGAATCTCTGTTCTCAGATCAGTTATAGAGTCAAAAAATAGTTTTGAAATGGATTTTTTCAAAGGTGACTTGGCACACCGGATTATGTCAAGTGGCAACTCTGAGTTTTGAATATAAAAGGTCATTTTCGAAACAAATCTTCTTCTTTTATGACTTTAATAATAAAAACCCTTTTGAAACTTAAAATATAAATCTTTTTTGGAGTTAAAAAGAGGGGTGTGAAAGAACCAGAGATTCTGGGTTCGATCCCCAGCAGAGTCGCCAAAGCTATCACACCCCTCTTTTAACTCCAAAAAAAAATTATATTTTAAGTTTCAAAAGGGTTTTTATTATTAAAGTGACAAAAGATAAAGATTTATTTCGAAAAGGACCTTTTATATTCAAAATACAGAGTCACCACTTGACATAATCCGGTGTGCCAAGTCACCTTTGAAAAAATACTTTTTAAAACTATTTTTTGACTCTATAACTGATCCGCGAATAGAGATTTGGGCTAAGGAATTTTGTTGATCGAAGGAAAGGTGTTAGGCACCCCCCGATCCCGTGGTTCGACCACGGTCGCTTGGTAGAGCGTATCGATTAATTTATCACTATAAATGTACAAACCACACAAAACAGGTAAAACAATCAATCAAACACACGAATCAAAACAAATTCAAAATATAGTGTTTAGTCCAATTAACAGTCCCAAAATAAAAATGTGGAAAATTAAATCCTGTTCTAAACTACACTAATCCTGAACTACGCTCCAGTGATTTACCCTATGCCTAGGGTCTTGATCAAGAACATCCTCCGCCAACATAATAAGTCGGGGTATTCCTCGGGGAATAAATACAATGAGCCTCGGGACATTCCCCGGCTAAGTGAATACATTTTTTCAGTGCTAGAAAACCAAATCATTCAACAATCGTTTCAAATCATCCAACAATTCACAATTCCTAGATTTTCTTACCCAACGTACCATTTGCCTACCAAATTTAAACCTATCATGATACTATTGCATTTAATGACATCAATACTTATTCTGAATTTAAAAAATGTCAACGAATCAAAATAATCAATATTTATTTTTTATCACTTTTTAATTCTGCCTCCCAAAATTCCATTCCACCCACATGCTTAATCAAATTTCATACAAAGTCAACAATAAATCACGACAAATGAAATTGTTTAACCACCTTATCAAATGCATCAACCACACGAATCACGCAAATCATAACATGAACATCACATTAAAATAAAAATAGGAAGAAATAGAGTAGAAGAATTGGACCTTAATTTTATTTCAACGGGAGATAATCCTTCTGAATAGAACCGCATTCAAAGCCTCGAACCAAACCTCAACAACGAACAAACCAATATCGATGTGCCCTTTTCGTTCTATTTTCGATAGCCCAAATCGAAATTGAGAACTAACGAGACACCCATACTCGAACCCGCAGTCCTCGTCAATGCTCCATTCCTTTTCCGGCAGATCTCACAAAAATCAGGACTGGTTGGGTTATTTTAGTGGTTTCCCAGAAGTTTTTGATTGATTTTCATTGAGCGTTCGCCAGAAAAGGGATGGGGTCAGGTTTTTGGTGATTTATCGGCGAGTTTCTGGCGTGAGCTCACCAAAACTGTTATCCCCGATCTCCTCTTTTTTCATCTCCCATGTTTTACACCCTCTCTCTTATAATTTTCTCTCCCCTCTCCCACTCAAACTCAGATCTTTATTGTTTTTCTCTCACATTTCTCACTCTCTCACGGATCTCCCTTCGTCTCTTTTACTGTTTCTGACCTATCTCCCTTTGTTCATCCTTCCCAATCTCTAATTCATCTATATTTTTCCCTTTTTGGTGATGTATGTGTATACCCGTATGTGGGTGTGTGCAAATCAGTGAGGATGAGTGATTATTGTGAGATGTGTGTGTAGTGTGTAGAGAATTCTGCGCGAATGAGTGTATATGTGTGGAGAATTTAAGAATGAAAGATTCTTGTCTGTGTGCCTATGAAGAAGAAGGTGAATCCATCTGTGTGCTCTCCTATTATGTATGTATATATTATCAAAAGGTGGAAAATGAAACGTGAGTGGGGGTCATGTAGGGTAGTAGTAGGGGTATGGGGTGGTGAGGTAGGTTGTTAGGGGTTGGTGATTAGGATAAAGTTTGTTAGGATAAGGTTAGGAATTTATTGAATTTTTGTTATTTTGTATTTTTGTAGGGTATAATTACATGGGTGAGGGTACACGGTAGGATAAAGTAAAAAATGGGTAAAAACGATATAGGGGAGGGACGAAATTAGGTTTCTACATCATGCCCCCTTTGAATGTAAACACGAAGTGTTTTCAAACAAAGAAGTAGACAACAAGAAAGAATTTTGTCCCAAGCATTATTCAAAGGAAAAACAGAAAGAAGAACAACAACCAAGTTTTGACTCAAGCCATCCTAGCCACCCAAGTTATGGAGGAATCAATTGATGGTGTCTCAAAGAATTTGAAGGAAATGTACTATACCAAGTTGGACAGTCAAGTGAGGTTCTATCAAGGTTCCGTTCCGCGGCTCTGTCATTACATCAAACTGAACATTACAAGTTAAAACATAAATAAAATTACAAAATTTTATATACGCAGCTTCTTTTGGACTCTTGACTTGAGTTTCATCACCCTATTCTTCAGGAGGGCTCCTGACTTCAATTTCTTCAACTAGTTGCTTGGCTTTCAATATCCTTACCCTGTTCTCCAGGCGGGATCCTGACTTGTCATTTCATTACCCTGTTCTTTAAGAGGGCTTCTGTCTTGCAATTTCATCACCCTATTCTTCAGGCGGGCTCCTGACTTGGAATTTCATCACCCTGTTCTTCAAGCGGGCTCCTAACATGTTATTCCATCAATCTGCTAACTTTCAACTTTTCACCATGTTGCTTGACTTTCAACTTCTTCACCATGTTTCTTGCCTTTTAATTTATTCGTCTTGCTCTTCAGGAGGGCTCCTGAAATCACATCAAAACTAAAAAGAAAACTATCCCAAACAAAGATTATTATAAAGAAATTTCATTTGATGGAAAAGTGAAGTTCCAAACACAAGAACCAAATGTTGCCCCAGTTTATCATCAAAAGACTTTTGCTAAAGTCACATCATTATAGGAATCAAGGAGAATGACTCGACTATAAGGTGTGTCTGATAGAAATCAAAGGAATTGACTCGACTAAAAGGTAAGTCTTCTAGGGGTCAAGGAGAATGATTCGACTAAAAGGTGTGTCTTATAGGAATCAAGGGAGATGACTCAACTAAAGGGTACGTCTTACTAGGAATTAAGGGATATGACTCAAATAAAAGGTACGCCTTATAGGAATCAAGGGGTATGACTCGACTAAAATGTACTACTTATAGGAATCAAGAAGAATCACTCGACTAAAAGGTACATCTTATAGAAATCAAAGGAACGACTCGACTAAAAGGTACATCTTATAGGGGTCAACGGGATTGACTCAACTAAAAGGTACGTCTTATAGGGGTCAAGGGGAATGACTCTACTAAAAGGTACATCTTATAGGAATCAAAGGGAATTACTCGACTAAAAGGTACTTCTTATAGAAAACAAAGGGAATGACTCGACTAAAAGGTAGGTATTCTAGGGGTAAAGGGAATGACTAGAATACAAGGTACGTCTTATAGGAATCAAGGGATATGACTCGACTAGAAGGTACATCTTCTAGGGGTCAAAGGAACAACTCGACCAAAAGGTACGTCTTCTAGGAATCAAAGGAACGACTCGACCAAAAGGTACGTCTTCTAGGGGTCAAAGGAAATGACTCGACTACAAAGTACGTCTTCTAAGAGTAAAATGGAATGACTCGACTAGAAGGTATGTCTTCTAGGGGTCAAGGGAATGCCTCGACTAAAAGGTACGTCTCATAGGAATCAATGGGAATGACTCGACTAAAAGGTACGTCTTATAGGAATCAAAAGAAATGACTCAACTAAAAGGTACGTCTTCTAGGGGTCAAGAGAATGACTCGACTAAAAGGTACTCTTATAGGAATCACGGGAGATGACTCGACTAGAAGGTATTTCTTCTAGGGGTCAAGGGAATGGCTCAACCAAAAGGTACGTCTTCTAGGAATCAAAGAAACGAATCGATGAAAAGGTACGTCTTCTAGGGGTCAAAGAAAATGACTCGACTAAAAGGTACGTCTTCTAAGAGTCAAATGGAATAACTCAAATAGAAGGTACGTATCCTAGGAGCGAAGGTTCAATTTAAGATGTGTATCACCTAGCAAATGAAAATTAAAATCCCTGGACAAGAAAGTGTGTCTCCGAGGGATATAAGATGATGAATTTTTACCATGATTTAATTATCAAACCTGTGCAGCAACATTACTTCCTGTATTTGTAAAAGTGAGAAATTATGAGCCTTGATGTTTAGGCTTTGAAATCCTTGATTTAAAGGTAACATATGTTCCTGTTTCATGCAAAGAAAGGTTGTGAGTTTTAAAAACATGGTGGATTGTTTGTGGCTTTGGATTTAGTGGAAAATGCTCTTACCGTCATCATATTTAACCTTGATCCAACCATTAGCCTGTGTCATTGACTTGCTGCTTCATTAACCAAACTCAGATTATTAAGAGTGATTGAGACAAACACAACATCTCTGTTTTTCCATTCTTCTCAGATAGACCCCTTGGAACCTTGGTATTTCATGATTTCCAACACTTCTCTGTGGACAAAACTTCTACATGCCCTTTTTGGCTCACAATCATGTCTCTTTCATGTCCTAGATTTTGTCTTGCTTTGTGCAATTACTGAAGCTGGTAGCTAGCTAGTTTTGGAATATTTTCTCACTTATTTTGACATGGACTTGACTCAAAGACAAGAAAACAAAATAGAATGACAATTTTTATTTGGATAACTGACTCAAAGATAAACAAAAATAAAGAGAATAAAGAAAAGACAATAAATATCCCCGTTTGAAATAAAGAAACGACAAATTCATCAAAAAAATGACAGTCAACTCTAATGATTATGCCATGAATTTTGGATTAAGCAGCTTGATCTTTTTATCCAAACTTTCTACCAATTGTTGTTGAGTTAACGGCCTTGAAACTGAGTTGCACTCTTAGGCCAATTGCATTTACGACCTCATTCGGCTAGTGGCTCCTTAAAGGGTTTTCTCCAACAAGCCTCTCTCATTTTTATCTCAGCTCACCATCTCCTTATGGTGCCCGTGAGGGTTTTCACCAATAAGACTCTCTCATTTTTATTTCTCTCAACTTACCATCATCTTACGGTTCCCGCGAGGGTTTTAACCAATAAGACTTTCTCATTTTTATTTCTCTCTTGATTCCTTATACTAAGGAAGACAAGTAGTTCCCAAATTCATAATCATATCCCTTGCATGCTTAGCCTTAACATCCTCAAAGATTGATCTGAAGGTCTTTCTTTGGTTGTAACTTGGCTTTTGGATAGGGTTAGAAAGAAAGAATGGCATAAGGACCAATCGACACTTGAAGTGGGGTGGGACTTACAACTTTTAGAATCGACTCAAACAATGAGGATTAACTCTTTCCCCAGTATCTTTTGACTAGGTGACTCTAAATTATTTATTGGGTTGGACCGAGCCCCGGGTTAGGCAGCCTACGTATCTCACCCTCGAGAGAGGAGAATCAGGTCATGCGTAGTTCTTCCGGCTTGTTCTTTTGCTTGATTCTTATTTTTGTTTTCTTTTATTTACTCTTTTCTCTTTGGGACTTTTTCTGACTCTACTTTTCTTGACACTCTTCTCTTTTCTTTCTTTTTGGACACATTTTTTTTGACACATTTCTTTTGAGCTTTGCTGACTCTATCTTGATTCCAAAAGAGGTGTATGAAAGAAAATAACACTAAGGCTCAAATGGGGTACCCAAAGGATGACACAATGTATGGATAGCAGAATGAAATTCCTTCATCATATCAATCCTTGAAAATGCAAGTATACATTCATGCAATGTGAAAATGAAAGATGGAGATCATTCGTGGCATTTCTACAACACTAACTATAACTGAATTTGTGCATCACTACTCTTGCACTTTGTTCAACATATCACTCCACCATCTGACCTAATTTAGACAGGACTTTTAATTAATGACCAAGGTATTCTTATGATTCTGAACATAATTGTCTTAATTTTCAAAGAAGGATTGAACTTGTCACCAAATGTCTCAGCACTCTACCTATTTTCTCAGATGCTCTCTTTTTCTAACTTTAGCCCTCTGATTCAATGATCATACTTATACTTGATTTTAAGATATGGCAGAAAATTCTGCTAGCATGTCATATCACTAAATCAACATAAAATGTACTATGCAAAGAAAACAAACAAACAACACATATTTAAAACACAGGGAAAAAGGGGATACTTCATTCTATTAAAATGAAAGATAGAAGGGTTTGAACATAATGACAAAGGGACAAAACAATAGAGATCCTGAACTACGACCCTAAAATAATTCGGATAACAGAAAAGAAAACAGAACAAACTACCAGACCTCTTCCTAGTAGGGAGAGAGGTGACTTCTCAATTGCTCAACCCGACAACTTAGCCACTGGTTTGCATATCATCATGACTAGATCTTTCCACACTATCAATGTTCTGCACCATAACTTATCCCTCTTGGATCATTTTTTTAATTTCTCTTTTCAAATTTTGACAATCTTCAATACTATGACCCTGAGCATCAGAATGATACGTGCATCGTACATTAGAATCAAAATTTATTGAACGCTGATTAAGAGTGAACCCAAGGAGAGGAGTGATCATTCCCCATTATACCAATCTCTAAAATAAACTGTCATAGCTTGGATAAAAAATCAGGCTTAGAAGGGTTTTGGTATGCCTGTGGAGTTAGAGGATGGCTCTGAGGGGTTGGTGTGTTCCACTGTAGGTAAGATGGGGGTTGAACACATGGTTGTGCATTATATACTGGATATGGAGGTGGAGGAGCAGAGTATAATGGATTTTGGGAGTGATTATGTGGAGTTTGGGTATGAACTTGGGTTTGAGCCTGAGAGTGACGACGACGGGGTCTTCTTGACCGTTCCCACTGTCCAACTACAATAGAGGATGCATCTCCCTTATTATTTGTCTCCTCAACACTTCCTGAACCCTTTTGAATTGTTTGAGTAGTCGCTTTCAATGTTGCAAAACTCACAATGTGACCCGTCTTAATTCCCTCTTCTATCATCTCCCCCATTTTAAGGACCTCAATAAATGACTTGCTTAATGCAGGTAACAAGTGTTGATAATATGTTTCATCCTGCACTTGAATAAAAACCTCCACTATTTTTCTTTCTTTCGTTGGCGGTTTCACCCTAGCAGCTTGTTCGCGCCATCTGATCGCATACTCCCTGAAGCTCTCACTATTCTTCTTCTTCATACTAGTTAGGGATTTTTCGTCAGGGATCAACTCCACATTGTATTGAAATTGTTTAAAAAATTCATTAGCTAGGTCATCCCAACTAATCCACTTGTCAATGTCTTAGTCAATAAACCATTCCGAAGCTAGGACTGACAGACTCTCTCCGAAATAAGCCATGAGTAGTTCTTCCTTCCCTCCATCACCTTTTAATTGGTTATAATATTTCCTCAAATGTGCCAGTGGGTCCCCATGTCCATCATATTTCTCAAACTTTAGTATTTTAAATCCAAAAGAAAGGTTGACACCTGGAAACATGCAAAAGTCCTTATATAAGACACTTTTGTAACCCCCAAGTCCTTGCAAGTTCTTCATATCCAGTTCTAAACTTCTCAATTTTTTGGTCATTTCCTCTTGTTCTTTTGTCATAACAGGCTTCTCAGTGTTAGGAGAAAATTCAGGCGGGTGAGTATCGCCACAAAGACCAGTCAACTTGAATGTAGGCTCAGAAGTGTAACGCTGATCACCAGTAATATTCAATGCAAGCTCTCTTGTAGAGTGGGGAGGCACAACTTGTGGATGAACATCAAAAGTAGGAGCTTCAGGTGGGGGTGGCACGGAAAAAACATGAACAACAGGTGGAGCCGAGTATGTGGTAGTCTTGGATTGGGGAGTGAGGAAATGAATATTTGAAGTGGTTGGATACTGTTGCCCCGGAGTCGATCTTGATTCATGTTGTGCCATATCAACAAAAATGGGAAATTGTGCATGTGACATAGGAGGCAAGCTAGAAAGAGATTCTGGATTATCAGTGGGAACTGGGGGAGGAGGCAACCCATTAGCCCAAGCTCGATGCATTTCTATCATTTGCTGCCTTAATTTCCAAATCTCTTGATTAGCTCCTAAATTATCATTTCCCGAACTCCCTATCTGATTAGTGACAACAAACTCGGTATCCTTGTTGGCCATAACCTTCTCTGTGACTTGGTGCAATATGGAGGACCAGCCAAAATGCCACAAACTAACCACCTCAAACTAACTGAACAAGAGATAGTAAATACGTTAGAGTTCAACACTTTCTCAAAATCTCTCTTTTTTTTTAAAAAGGTCACCGAACCCAAAAAGGGCGCCTACGTATCTCACATCCCGAAAGAGGAGAATCAGGTGTGCATAGTTCATGATGTTTGGCCACAAAATGACCGATCAACTCTCTTTCTTACTCTTTTTTTTGAAACTTTGAGAAGAAAAGAAAATAATAAATTGTCAAAAGAATTGACGAAATCTTTTTTGCATTTTTCAAGTTAAAACTCCCTATACAAAATGAAACCTATGATTACCAAATAAAAATATTTTTGGGTTTTCGATTTTTAATATCATACGACAAAGAAACTTGAAATTATTAAAGGAAAATCTTTTTGTAGCTTTTAAAGATGTATATGACACCTACTCTAGATGAAGAGTGAAGAAAATCTTTTTTTAATTTTTTAAATAAGATCCCCGAACCTATAATAGGCTACCTACGTATCTCACATCCGGGAAGGGGAGAATCAGGGGTGCGTAGTTCATCCAAATTGGACAATTAATGATTAAATAACACATTGCACCCTGACTTGAGACACGACCAAAGACACACGATGAACAACATAACAAAATCTTTTTTTTTTAAGTTTTCAATTTGACACTTCACATAAAAAATGACACCAACAACTTTGAAATAAAATCTTTTTGGTATTTTCGTTATATGAAATGTACAAAACTTCTACCATATTTTTTGAATTTTATAAAAAGCTCCTATTAAAAGAAATCTTTTTTAAAATTTTCAAATTAGGAAAGCTTATTAAAGAAACAAAGAAAAAACTTTTTGATATTTTTGTCTTTGACAAAATGAGTGCAAAAGGTAAACAAAAAAATCTTTTTGAATTTTTGGATTGTGAAAAACAAAAGCCATAAAGAATTCTAAAAACTACGAAACTTATTTTTTAAATTTTTGACACACTTTTTTCTTATTTTTTTCTTCAAACACACCTTACTTCTAACACATTTTTTCTCCAAATCAGTCCATCAAATGATCAAGTTACCCTTAAAGATGCAACATTTAGCACATAGGGATGCTTTAGATGTTAGTCTCCTACAAAGGGCCACATGGGTCCCACTAGGTCTCAATATGATGCAGATAAGCATGACCTAAAGGCTGACCTACGTTGGTGTTTACTAACAAGGCTGTTCGGGGGAGCATATGGTCGATAGTGGTTGCTTTGATTTCCACCCACTCCATACGTCTGACGGCTCCCCCTCCTAAAATAAAGTTGACTCAACTAGAGTTTGTGTGCACGACGTGCACTCCAGGACTTGTTGCAGAATAAATCACTCAGGTTATGCACATGATGCCAGATATAAAACAGTAACACATACGTTAAAAGCTGTAAACAAAAAGCACATAGGCACTCAACAATGATAAACAATAACAGAAAACCACTCAAACAAAATATCTATACACCTATAGTGCCAAACTAAACCGATACAACTCCAAAAAATAAGCTCGAATTTTGAAAATTCCCCAGCAAAGTCGCCAGACCTATCACACCCCTCTTTTAAATCCAAAAAAGATTTATATTTTAAGTTTCACAAGGGTTTTTATCATTAAAGTGACAAAAGATGAAGATTTGTTTCGAAAAAGACCTTTTATATTCAAAACTCAGAGTCGCCACTTCACATAATCCGGTGTGCCAAGTCACCTTTGAAAAAATCCTTTTCAAAACTATTTTTTTGACTCTATAACTGATCCGCGAACAGAGATTCCGGCTAAGGAATTCTGTTGACCGAGGGGAAGGTTTTAGGCACCCCCCAATCCCGTGGTTCGACCATGGTCACTTGGTAGAGCGTATCAGCTAATTTATCACTATGAATGTACAAACCACATAAAACACGTAAAACAATCAATCAAACACATGAATTAAAACAAATTAAAAATATAGTGTTCAGTCCAATAATACAGTCCCAAAATAAAAATGCAAAAAAATAAATCCTGTTCTAGACTACACTAATCTTGAACTACACTCCCGTGCTTTACCCAATGCCTAGGGTCTTGATCACGAACATCCTCCACCAATATAATACATCGGGGCATTCCCCGATCAATAAATACAATGAGACTCGGGGAATTCCCCGGCTAAATGAATACATTTGTTCAGTTCTAGAAAACAAAATCATTCAACAATCATTTCAAATCATCACACAATTCACAATTCCTAGATTTGGTTAGTCGGCGTACCGTTTGCCTACCAAATTTTAACCTATCATGATACTATTGCGTTTAACAACATCAATACTTATTCTGAATTTAAAAATTGTCAATGAATCAAAATAATCAATATTTATTTTTTATCACTTTTTAATTCCGCCTCTCAAAATTCCTTTCCACCCACATCATTAATCAAATTTCATATAAAGTCAACAATAAATCAGGAAAAGTGAAATTTTTTAACCACCTTATCAAATGCAACAACCACACGAATCACGCAAATCATAACATGAACAACACATTAAAATAAAAATAGAAAGAAATAGAGTAGAAAAATTGGACCTCAATTTTATTTCAACGGGAGATAATCCTTTCGAATAGAACCGCATTCAAAGCCTCAAACCTAACCTCAACAGCGAACAAACCAATCTCGATGTGCCCTTTTTATTCTATTTTCAACAGCCTAAATCGAAATCGAGAAATAACGAGATACCTATACTCTAACCCGCAGTCCCCGTCGTTGCTCCATTCCTTTTCCGATAGATCTCGCCAAAATCGAGACTGGTTGGGTCAGTTCGGTGGTTTCCCAACAGTTTTCGATGGATTTTCATTGGACGTTCGCTATAAAAGGGACGAGGTCGGGTTTTTGGTAATTTATCGGTGAGTTTCCGGCATGAGCTCGCCAGAACTATTAACCCCGATCTCCTCTTTTTTTAGCTCCTATGTTTTACATCCTCTCTCTCACGGTTTTCTCTGCTTTCTCCCACTCAAACTCTGATCTTTATTATTTTTATCTCATATTTCTCACTCTCTATGGATCTCTCTTCATCTCTTTCACTATTTCCGACCTATCTCCCCCCGTTCACCTTTCTCGATCTCCAATTCATCTATATTTCTCCCTTTCTGGTGATGTGTGCATATACCCGTATGTGGGTGAGTGCAAATCAGTGAGGATGAGAGATTATTGTGAGTTGTGTGTGTAGTGAGTAGAGAATTCTATGTGAATAAGTGTATATGTTTGGAGAATTAAAGAATGGAAGGTTCTTGTGTGTGTGCCCGTGAAGAAGAAGGTGAATCCCTCTGTGTGCTCTCCTATTCTGTATGTATATATTATCAAAAAGGTTGAAAAAGAAATGTGAGTGGGGGTCATGTGGGGTAGGGGTAGGGGTATAGGGTGGTGAGGTAGGTTGTTAGGGGTAGGTGATTAGGATAAAGTTTTTTTAGGATAAGGTTAGGGATTATTGAATTTTTGTTATTTTGTATTTTTGTGGGGTATAATTACATGGGTGAGGGTACACGGTAAGATAAAATAAAAAATGGGTAAAAATGATATTGGGGAGGGACGAAATTAGGTGTCTAGAGACATCGATGATATGGAATATAGCATTTAAAAATATGGAAGCTCACCACTTCAATCCAACCGAGTTGATCTCAACATCGGATCACTATATAGGATTAGTAGAATGGTTGGTTCCTACATCACATGGGGATACAGCTGCCCCAAGATGGGATAACGGGTGAAAGATAGCATAAACATAGGATAAGGATAAAATATAACACTATGCTTGGAAATAGAATCGGGTTTAGCATATATGTAAAACCATTAACCTGCGTATATGTAGCTTAACCGTCCTAGAACCACCCATGGGCTATATGTTTCTAGTGTAACCCCCTGAACGTTCCTTGATGCGTGTTGTCGTATGAACTGGAGATATAATAAGAGTAGGGGATTCCCAAGTACCATTCGCTCTCTATGATACAAATGTACAGTGTACTTAAGGATTCCCATATACCTCATAGTATCATATATTGTCTCTATGACCAACCCTTATATCGGTAAACTTGAGTTTCAAGTGTTCATCCATTAGACTCGTACCTTCATGATTAGTTATCACACCCTATCGTTATTTCCTAATTATAACCATTACCATCTAACCAAAACATTATTCAATTATTATTAACCAAGGTTATAAGTAGTGGTATCGTCATACCGACTATAGCTTGCCAATAGTGTCCTTAGCCAACGTTTTAGGTAAAAAGATTCCCATGTACACATAGATTACATTATCAAGTTAACATATGGGAATCCAGTGTACCCCACAAGTGTTCCATTATTATGTTTACTTGGGGAACCCCATAAGGAAGTTTAATTAACCATGATTATGTCCACTAAAACTTATCATTTTAACAATTCTAAATCGTTTATACCATTTAGGGTTCCATTATCAAACCATACCATGCAATAGTTCCATTAAAAGTTCTATAATATAATAAAAGAATTATCATAGGAATTTTGTCGAACATGTTGGGGGCATAGTGTTTCCAAAACAAATTCTAATTACCAATTAACCATTCCCATGCAACCAATTGTCAAAACTACCATTAAAGTATGTAAATACATGATTAAAATATGGGAAACCCATTCCAAAACATTTAATACCAACACTCAAACACATATTTGAAAACTCCAAAACCATACAATAATTATGCCATGAAACCATTGTACAAAACATTTCTTTGATGGAGGAGTACATGACTTAGATTATGGAGAGAAATCAACCAAACAAGCCCCAAATTACTCCTCTAGATGAAACCCTAGCCTTCTTATTCCTATGAGCCTTAGAGTAAATTAGAGAGAGTTTCTCAGTGTTTAAGATTAGAATAATAGGGTAAATAACCACTCATGTGTAATACAAGTTGTGGGGCCTTAATAGGTTAAGCTGGGAAATATCCAGATTACCCCAATTTAAGCTACACAAAATCCTCGCCATTGGGTACGACCATCCCAAACCGATCGTATGAACCAATACGAGTGGTACCCACCACTCATACCCTAGTCTTTCCCCATGGACCCAACACTGTCCAACATATGACTTACCTAAACTAAGTCGTAGTCAAGCATACAAATAGTACCCCTAAATTGTATCCCTAGCAAAAAATAACCAAAGGAGGTTTGATCACTGTCTACCATACGAGTCAATGGTATGACTCATACCCTATCTTTCAGCTCATGGTGATCCACTCATACTAAGATCTATGTGAAGTTACTAAGTCTCAGATTAAGTGAAGGGAAAACCCAAACCATATGACCCATATCCAACTATATGACTCGTACCCACCAAATCATCCTTATTCCATAAACTAAGCCAACCCACCAACCAATACTAGTTAGTGTACCACCAAGCCTTACCAATCATACCCAAGTATACAACCTGTATGACTAGTCATATCTTGACCAAAAACCAATAATCTAGTAAATTTTCTAAGTTTCTAAAACCTAGGGTGTTTTATTAATGGGGAGATTTATAATTTCAAGTAGCTATAGTCAGAATCTATGTACGAGGCATGGTTAAGGTTCAAAAAGAAGCTGAGTATTGTTCTCAACCATCAAATGTTAGGGACAAGATTATTGGAGTTTTTTTGCTTAGCCTTGACCATCAGCTCCATACCATGGAAAATACCATATCTGAAGGAGCTTTTATGAGACTATGCTGGGAGGCAACTTCAGAGATGCTAGGTTTGATCTCTCTCACTAATTAAGGGTGGCAAACTCGAAATCCTAGGAGGGGATCTAGCATGTATGATATTATTGACTCCTTCGACCAGAAAATAGCTAATGATTCAGTAGCACAAGAGATTGTACTTCTAAGAACTGATATTAGGTTACTAGTAAAGTAGTTTGCAACAACAAGTTCTTAGAAAGTGAATATAGTAGCAGTACAGGGATCATCATCATAAGCTTATAAGTCAGAATTGAAGAAGGAAGAAAATCATCTGGATCCTCAGTTAGCATATTTTTGAGCCCAAGGGCAAGAGAACCTAGGTCAAAACTACTATGATAGATACAGAGACCATAGTAGAGAGTAAGATGGAGACTGGAGGAATAAGGATGACTATAGAGAGAAGGGAAATTGATACATTCCACTACGCAAAAAAATTGCACAATCAAGAATGGAAGAGATGTTTACAAAGTTGGTAAAAGGTCAAGAAAATAATGAGATTGACCTTAAGGAGATTAAGGTCGACATTTTAGGGTTGACCCAGAAGGTTGAATCCTATGCAACAGTTATCAAGCAGTTGGAGTACAAATTTGGGCAGATGTAAGAGACTCTAAATCAGAGTCAAGCCAGGTATATTTCTGAGCAACACTAAGCAAAATCTATAAAAAATATTGTCATGTTCTTGACATTACCATAAGGAGTGGTATGACTACTATGGATCCCCCACTACCTTCTGCAGAAGCTGTTGTTGATGAGACACCTATTGTAGAGTAAGAAAAGACAGCAGGTGGTGATGATGCAGTTGCTAAGAAAAGAGGTAAGGGTCTAGTTATTGAGTAGAAAATAAGACTAATTTTTAGGCTGCTCCCATATTTTCCTTAGACACTGAAGCAGAGAAGAGAGGAAGGAAAATTCATGCAATTCATTGAGATACTTACAAAGTTGATCTTGAATATTCATCTTCTTGAGGAATAAGAGAAGATGCCTGAATATGTCAGGTTTATGAAGCAATTGGTTACAAAGAACAAAGGATCTACAATTGAGGATATTGATGGTTTACACCACTGTAGTGCAGCCATATGAGCCAGGTAAGTTAACCATTAAATTGAAAAGATGAAAGTTTTTAGGATGAGAATGGTAAGTTGTGGACTTTGGTACATAATTATGCTTTTGGGACCATAAATGCAAGTTTCAGGACCATAAGTAGCTGGGAAAATATAAAAATACCAAGTTTGGACTACAGAAAAGTGGTCTAAAATTTTGTTCTTACACATGCGCCCCATTCCTGGACGCATGTGGTAGGTAAATATAGCTGTAACAGCTAGGTCAATTTAGGCCTAAATTTTAATTAAAATTTTAGGCCCACCAACATATATTTATGACCTAAATAGTCCCCATCCTTATTTAAACATCATTAGCCTCATTCCAACTCATTTAAATCCTTAGAACTTAACCTTTTATCTTTGGATTCAAACTTGCCTCTTAAAATATAAACTAACCCCACACATAAATAAAGGCTAAACTGAAACCATTTTGATATACCAACTTGTCCCAACATACTAAAACCAAGTTCCAACTTTGCTTTTGCTTGATTTCTTCTATGTTCACTTTTGGTTTTCATAAAAGAGGTAACTTTCTCGGCACCTAATAGTTATGTATTGATTTATTAATTGAGTTAACAAGTTGATATGTGTATTCCAATGAAAAATATATAGAATCTATCATTCTATTATGTTGGATCCTTGAAGTAGCCTATAATCTTGATGTAGGGCCTTGTTGTAAATTAAATTCAAAAGTTAGGCCCTAATCGAGAGTTTAATTTAAGTACAGTAATACCACAAGTTGAGCATGTGTAGTTTGCTTTGAAAATCATGATTCTTGATAGGTTTGTGCACATTGGACTTTTTAGGATTTCAAATGGGTTATAGGGGTGTGAAAATTGAGGAAAAAATTGAACTTTTTGAATTTTGAGTTTTTCTTCAACTTTTGCAATCCCTCATTTTTATTGGAAACTAAAGACTAGTTTTATAGGTACTCATTGCATCAAAAGTGGCCAACAATAAAGTTTATACCTTTAGGAGATGGATGTGTCCCTCGAACCCAGTGGTTTTGTAGAGGAGTACCTAATTTAGGAACTTAGCAATGCTAGAGATAGGGTGACATATAGAGTTACCAGAGAATAATATGTTAGATGAATGAGACTATTTTATTAGATGTTATGGAAATAATGCTACCTGAGTGGTCACAGTTGGGAAGATGGATAGCTTGACATAGCCTAGGACTCAGACTGAGGCTGCCTAAATTGTCCAAGATGTATAGGCACGTGTAGTCCAATTGAGGATGAAGTCAGCAAAGAGATCACCTCAATATACTCCTCCACCAAATAATGAGGATGATAAAGAGGAGGCAAATTTTAAGACGACTCCATAGGTTATAGCTCAGGACCCCAGTCTGAGGACGGGCCCTAGGATTCATGCTAGGATGCTAAGCAGGAGGTGTCATCAACGGCACTGCAGTCTGAGAAGTGTACCACCACACATGTATAACATTCAAATGTACCCCATTTTGAGAAAGGTATAGAGAAGGCTTTCAATGATACACCCATATAGTAGGGGAAGAGTCATGTACCCACACCTGCCTTGGAGGTACCTCTTGGAGGAAAATCTGAGGTGGTGTATAGAGAAGATGTGGGAGATATTTGATATGGATAGTTGTATTTTGAAGGTACCCCATTTTAGGGTTTCCTCATGTACTATAAATACCCTATTTTTTAGTAGAAGTTACGCACTCTTGATACTCACAAACATATTTTGATTCCAAGATTTGATTTTAGTCTTGGAATTCTCTTGTATTGATTTTAGTTGATTAATTTAGTTATGGTTTTGATTTTTACTTTTGATTATTGTGATTTCATCTTATTCTTTCAATCATGAATGTTTTTGAATATGTCACAAGCATGAGAGGCTAAAAACCCTTAGCGAAGGTTGTCTAAACCTTAGAGAATTGACGAAGTTGGGGAAGTGTTATTGTTGTTCTGAATCGATACCCATGTATGCATTGTATTATATTCACTTTAATATTTTTCTTAATGGGTGTACACATTTGGATTCTACCTAGATTATTGATACTTACTCAAATATAGTAGTAGTGACTAGGAAAAGAAAATGACAATAGTAATATAGAGTTTAACTATCGATCCACGCTACTAGAGATTTATGTATGTAAGATAGTTAGATTTTATCTGATAACTTGAGACTAAAAAGGTAATAGTTAACTGGGATAAAGATAAGGGTTAGTAAGGCGATATCGGGAGACTCAAAAGGCAGAGGATAGGATCCTTTTGTTCATCCAAAAGACTGTAGAAGGTACATAAATTGTCGATTCTATATGCAAGGTATTAGGTTGGTTCAACAAAGCATGATAAGCCTACAGAGTGATAAGCCAGGGGGAACACAATCCTAGTGTTCACCTATGATTGAATATAACTGAAGTTGATATGTTCTACTAGTTCGACATTGATACTCAAATCCCCGTATTTATTTTTCCAATTTCACCCGTTGACTACAACAGCTAAGATCAACAATTCTATATATTTCCTTGGAATTTGACCCCAACCTTTGTTGGGTTACAATATTTGGCAATTACAGTGTCATCTTCAGAGTGAATGTGTAGCATGGACTTCACTATGAAATGGGGGATCAATAATAGAATTATCACTCCTAGTGGTAATAGAAAGAAATTAAGCATCGTTCTTTGAATTCTCGATCATGTTTCTTTAAAGGGTACCCGACTACCTCTAATTTAAAGTCGTAGACAACAAATCAAACTGTGTATCTAACTTCTTGATCGTAGTCTCATTAAAGTCAGTCTTCTGTGTCAAACCTATGATGTTAGACTTAATCTCCTTAATGCATGTCTTTTAATTTTCTTGGCCCTTCACTAGTTTGGACAACAACTCCATTGTCAATTCGATATCTAGGATGCCAAGTGGAACATACCTATCTCTCTTCTCCTTATAGTCATCTTTTAGTCTCCAGTCACTATCGTGCTCCCTACTGAGATCTCTGTATCTATCTCTATAATAGTTCTAACCTTGGTTTCCTTTCCCTTTAGCTTGAAAACTCGCCAATTCACAATCAAGATACTTAGCATCCTCATTCAATTCAAACTCATAAGCTCTAGAGGTTGAACCCTGTGCACCTACTGCTTTTACCCTCTCATAATTCACTATTTCAAACTTGTTAGAAAGCAACCTAATATCAGTTATCAGCTATGCAATCTCTTGCACCACAAATCATTCACTACGCTATGGTCTCTAGAAGCCCCTATGGCGTAAGTGACAATACCCCTTTCAGCTTCCCAAGTATGACACCCTCAGTTAGTGAGTGAGATATAGTCTAGAGCCTCAGAAGTTGCTTTCCAGAGTAATCTCATGAACACTCCACCAGAGATTTTTCCTACCATATCTCGAGAACTGATGTTACGCGCTCTATTGAATAACTCAAATAAGCTAGTTCCTGAAATACAATGATTAGGAACCATGATCAACTTTTTCTTAAATCGGAACCAAGGCTCATATATTGACTTTGAATGTAGCTATCTGAAATTATATATGTCATCTTTAGGATGCAACATCCTGGCTGGAGGAAAGAAACAATTTTAGAATTGCTTGCACAACTAATTCCAAGTGGTAATAGATCCTCTCAGAAGTTCCCCCAACCTCAAAGAAGCTCCTCAAGTCAATGAGAAGGGGAAAAACCACAATCGGAGTGCCTCCTAGTCTACCCATACAATAGTATAAGAAGTACATATCTCCACGAAATTAGTAAGATTCATTTTGTTTCATCTAAAGTAGAGCCTAAAAATACACCTTTCAAATTTAGAAGTTGGATCATAGAACTTGATATGTCAAATTTAACATTAGGGGGTAGTATAGAAGGAATAATATCTTATGTTTCTATTGACTCAACGTATCCATACGGCTAGAAGAACTAGAATACTGGGATCACTTGAGCTTGACCACCACGAACTCTATCTTGATTACTATTGAGTATTACTCGATGATCAACTATTGGTCTTGTCCTGGCTAGCCCTACTAGCTGAGCTAATCGGGTCTTCTCATACCCCTTTCTCTAGTTATCTACATCCTCTAACATCATCTTCATCTAATAATCAACAATATTTTGTGAGTCACCTGGAGTAGGGAAAGTTACAACATTAGGATCATCCCGAACCCTTTCTAAATTATCTCTGTGTACTAGTTTTGTCATCATATGATTAGGCTCTAGCAATATCTTTGGGTTAAGATTTACTAGGAGTAAGGGATTTCCTTGACTCCTATGATAGGCATACACTGGCGTATACCCAACTAAGAATAGAAAAAATAAAGACCCAAAAAATCTAACAAACTTCACTTAACACTCACACCATCTTCCCCGACAATGGCGCCAAAAGTTTGATCAACATCTAAACAACACCTCTAATTATGGATAAAGCAATCATTTTCAAGTAAAGTAATCCAAATTGGTTGGGGTCGAACCCACAGGGAAGACACAAATTTTTATCTCTAGTTTGTTGAACTCAATGGACAAAACTAAAAGTAAATAGGGTGTTTGTTGTTTTAATCTCGAACAAATAGAAAATCTAAAATTTGGTTGCAATTAATTAAAAATGTACACTAGGATTGTGTTCCTCTGGCTTTTCAACTCAGTTAGCCTAATGTGCTTTATTGAACCAACCTATTACCTTATATTCAGAATTTGATAAGTTATATACAATCGTCTTGTGGACTCATTGATGGATGTTATCCTTTACCTTTTGAGTCTCAATATATCATATTACTAACCTTTATCCTAGATCCCAATTAACTATCACTTTTTGAGTCTTAAGTTATTAGATGATAGATAACCGTCTTACAAAGAAGATACTGATTAGCCAAAATCGATAATTAATCTTCAAATTATTATTATGATTATATTTTCCTAGTCACTACTCCTCTTGTGGAGTAAGTAGTGATATTTTTGTCCGGATCTTACCATTTTCAACCGCTAAGACGTCTATTAAACTAAATATAATACAATACATACAAAGATATTGGTTTGGAACAACTTAGCCCTTTCCCTACTTTGCCAATATACAAGAGTTACTGTAACCCTAGATAAGGGTTTTAGCCTCTTGTGCTTGTGAAACAATCAAAATAATTCATAATGAAAAGCATTAAATAATATCACAATGATCAACAAGTAAAACCCAAAGTCAATAACTGAGTTATCTACCATAATCAAGAACAAAGTAATCCCAAGATCAAATTTGAATCTTGGAATCAAATATAAGTTTGTAGGTGTTAAGGGTGCGTAAACTAAATAAAAAATGTCAAAAGGGTATTTATAGTATACAAAGAAACCCTAGAAATCAAAACTCGAACAAAAAAAGGAAAATTAAGGTCAGGGGCCTCTTACTTAGGCCACCTACAAATCGTATGTACTACATACGGACCGTATGTGGTCATAAGTAAGTTCCAGACCTCATGCACAACTCCTGTAACTCTCTGGACTTGGACCTCTATCACTTACTTTGGTCACCTACAGACCGTATGTACTACATACAGACCATATGTGACATTAAGTGACATAGTCTTATTTTTCCTGTTTCTGATTCTCTAGAATTCAAGTTGTGACACCTACTTTGGTCACCTATGCTTGGTAAGTGGAACTTACGCCCAAAAATGCCAAAGTAAGTTTCCCAAAACTTCAATTTCATATTTTTCTTCTGTTTAGTATCCAAATCGTGATATACTACAAAAACATACCCAAACATGTCACACCTCCCAAAACAACCTAATATAATTGCATATTTTTTAATGTTTTAAACGTCGAAAGCACTATAAATCCATAGAATATTACTTATTATCCTTACCCTATCGAGAAATCTTATTATGTATATATAAATGTGTGCATACAGTTTTAACTAATTTTGGGCATGACATTATGGTATCACTTTCCCTGAGTTATATGCCAGTGCTTATCCCACCGACTATCCTAGGACACTACATCATTTCAATGATGTAGGGTCTGAAGATATTTTTGTTGCTCCTATTTAGCGTTAGGTGGTTAAGTACATTCTTTGAGTTGTCGTGAAGTGGTAAGCCTCCATTCTTCAGAAGGATTTGTTGTTTCATTATTCTTTCATTATTTTCTTAGTACATTATATTCTTTTTTGTCATAGTTGGGGGCATATCCCGACTTATTTTGTATTTTTGGTTTTAGAGGCAATTGTTGACAAATATGGGTGGTTATTGATTGACTCTTATCTTCAGCGAGTCATTTATTCATCTTCTTATTATTGTTTAATGGGCTTCCACATTATTGTTATTATTTTTATTGTTCTCTTGAGGTTGGGTTAAGAAGGTGGTCTCCGATCCATGGTGGACTTAAGATACCTATCAAGACATTGTTGTTACCACTCTAATTTGTATACTGAGCACCATCATATGGCATACCACAAACTATCTCCAAAAGGTAAAAAAAACATCTCTGAGCACTGAAGAACAAATAAACCCTGGTTGAGCCTGGGATGTCCCTGGCCCACCGCTGGATGGGGTAGAAGAATCTCCGATTCAGGAGTGGGAAGAGGGTATGGTGAAGAAACCTTATCCTAGCCGCTAGTTGGGGACACATCTTATGACTGTCTGTGACCTCTAGGTCATCCAAAAATAGGAAAAGGATCCCTAGGATTGGTTTTGGAACCCTCGCCTCGTATAGCGAAAGCACGTATCCTAGCCATTAGCGAAAGAGTAAAGTCAAAGGAATTTTCTACAAACCAACTCAGACTCTTAGCACGAAATGAGTCAAAGAATTAATAAACTCCTAAGAATGTCCTATAGAATTCCGATGATAGGAAACGGATGTCACCGTTCTGATCAACAAGATACTACTAGACATTTGCTCTTGTACCAACTATACCGGTGAAACCTAGACTCCAATACCAATTTGTCATGATCTGATTTATGAATCATGATGGCACCAACTCTTTCCCTCCAGTAGGTAAGAGAAATTATAATCCACATCTAAACTCAATGGGTTAACTTTATGGAAAATGCACAACATAAATCAAAAATACAACTTATAAACAAGAAAATATTTACAATAGACAAAGATGGTTAACATAAATACCATCCCACGACCTAGTAGAGCCAGTACAAGAGCATCTAGTAATAATAATACAACCCAAGTCTTAAAATAGTCAACATAATCCTATCTTGAAACTAAGGATGAAACATGAAAGATAGGAGAAAATAGGTGACTCCGACTATAAAAGCTCACCCTATCTCTAGATATCAACACAACATGAACGTCGATCAATTATAGCAACTAGTACTCAAATCTGCACAAAAAAGGTACAAAAGTATAGTATGAGTACCAAAACCATGGGTGCAGAGTAGGCATCATTGGTTGACTAAGCTAAATCATGATATAAATATTATAAAATGTAAGATAACATAACTATGTCAAGGTAGGAACAAACCTGAATCATCTAGAACCTCATTGTGCATAAATAGGTAAATAAACCAAAAATAATAGCATAACATAATATAAAGCATCACCACATGTAATTGTAACAACAAAATTAGCTCCCATACGCCAATTAGGAATGGAAAAGTAAATAACCCATCGCAAGCCTATAAGCATGGAATGTACAAACAAAATAGAATAACCCACCACCGTTATTTATCAACTCTAATAATACGATTGGAATTCATCAAAGTTGTGTCAAACTATAGACATCGTTTGTCCATATTCATCAATTTTCAATTAATCAAAATTTATCAACTAATCAATATTTCACTAGAATCCATTTATCATACCACATTATTACCATTTCCTCATTTTCGACTTAGCTAGGTTATAAATCTCACACCCCGATGTCATCATATCATAATAAGTATATCATTATAGCATAATATGCATATTCAGACTCTACTCAATATATATATATATGTTTATACATATATAAAAAATTATTAGCCGAACTCAAACTGATAAATATATAATCAATAGCCAAACTAGAATAGATAATTATAAATATATTAACATCATCAACAGTATTATCAATAGCATAAGTAATAGTAATCAATAGGAATCAATCCTCGCATCAACCAATATATCCATCAAGTGCCAAGATTTCTCAATATTACCTCAATAAGCATTTCTAAGAGTCAAACAAGTATATAAAGGTCTACACAAGATAATATGCATCTTAGTCAAAGGTGGGTCAAGGGCCCACTTCTAATCCCCGAAGTTACATTTTAGGAAAATTCTACCGGAACTAGGCTTAAGATATGTAAATCCACCTTTAGATGTTAAACAAGCCTCAATTATCCCTAAGATTGGAAATTCACCTAAAATATAGGCAACTAGATCAATTATGCCTAAATTATGAGTTTTGAATAGCCTAAACTGTCCAACTAATCCAAGTATCATACTTCAATATAACAACACCTAAAACCCATCCCAAATCTAACACAATATCATAAACATAGTATGAATTAGCTCAATCTAATAAGGGGTAAAATCTAACCTACCACAATACTGAAGAAAGCTCAAAGATCCCCTAAATCACTGCTTTGCCCTTTCGAGAAGCTTCAAAAAGTTTCCAAGCTATCAAAACCACATTCTACACATTAATATGAGAATAATGATACCCATATTGCACTATTTTTCTTTGAGTCCAAAAATCACCCAAAATCCCATATGGGTCCCATTTATGAAAAAACACATTTTTGAAACCAACCCATTATTCCCTGATTCTCAAGAAGTCACACCCTCTAAAATGGGTGAAATACGAGCTAATTTAGGGCTAAAATCAAGCCCTAAGGGTTTTGGAATTTTGAACAAGGAATGGAAATTTCTACCATAAATAGGGTGAAATCTTACCTTAAATTGGAAGATAATGATGTAACCACATGTTAGACAAGCCCCCAAATCATCCATAAGATTCCATTTTAAGATGTCTCACCATTTAGGGTTATAGATCTCATGAAAATGGATGAAGAATGAAAAAAGTTGGGATAAAATAGGGTATTATACCCTTCCTAGATACTCAATTCTTACTATCGCGACCTGATGTTTGCGATGGCGATTCAAGGTATTAGACGAGGATGTCATAATTGCGACATTGTCCTACAGTGATCATAGTTCTATTGTCCAGCTCAAAGATTTATTTTAACATCATGAAGTGTTGCAATTGTGACATTTGCTAGTGTTTCTAAACCGTGATCGCGGGAGCACCAGATTACAACTGAGACTTAAAAACTTTTCTAGTCTCCGTCAAGCCCTCAGGATTCTTTTGGAATCCTGTAGACATAAGCGACCAATGTAAACACATAAAATTTGATGTTCCATACTCAATGGTGAAGTTAAAATTTCCATCCGAGCTTGTTTTACTGAGATATGGGTCTCGCACCTAATTTCTAATTTCTTAACTTTCCGACCAGTAGGTCAAAATGATCCCAGGTGCCTTGGGACACAAACCAAAGGTTCACCTAGCCTATAATCGAAGTTCTAAAGCTACTGGAATAGTCAATAATTGCATTCAAGGTTGTTTTACTAAATCTTTTGTCCAATGGCCATTTGGAACCTATGGAGACTTTAAAATAGGAAATTAGCTCTAAAAGCCAAATAAGCTGCCCAATAATCAAACTGTTAGTATCATGAATTCATAAATATCTTGGTGCAGTTGTGGAAAATATGTAAAATTAAAACTATAGAAAATGACCTGAAGGATCATTATAATCGACCTACAGGCAAAGTCATTAGATTGATAAAATTTGTAGATTAGGGTTATGCTTCTATGATGGATATTCTTAAATGGGTTTTGTGATGTTATCAATATGTTCCTGTCATTCCTAGTGCATAATTGATGTGTTATGAACTTATTGCATTTAAATGCATAAAAACGTGATAATATGCTTGTACTTAAGGCTATTTTGTTGGATTTAATGTGTTTTGCCGGAAATTTGATTTTAGATGCTAAACTCAAGAAAAAAGATGAAAACAGATTTTTTTTGGCTACATAATTGATCAATTTTGGGTATTCGTGACACTTTTTAAATTGTAGGTGACCAAAGAATGTGATGAAAGTTGAAGAAATAAATCTTGGTTGAAAGTATTGGAATCCATGGAACTTATCTATGTCTACATGTGTACCATACATAGCACATGTGGTATGTATAATACTAAGGTAAGTACTGGAATTGAAGATCCAGATAGTTAAAGAGCTGAAAAAGAACTTTCGGCACTTACCTATGTCAACATGTGGACCACATGTAGTACATGTGGACCACATATGGGTATGGTAAGTAACAGAAGTCTAGAATATTGAGAGCAAAAGTTGCAGGAATTTTTGTCGGAGCACATGTGGTGGCTACATGCACCCAGCCTCAGGATGCATGTGGCATATTCGCCTAAGGTAAGAATCTCGAGAGAAAAAGATGCAGGATTTTTTATTGGAGCACATAAGGTGGCTATATGCACTCAACCTCAGGACTCGTGTGGCACATTCTCCCAAGGAAAGACTGCATGTGGACACCATATGTGGCCACCAACCTCAACTTTTTTGTAGTTTTCAAAAATTAGTTCCTAGGGTTTCCATGAATCCCAATTACACTCCTACGATGTTTTTAAGTCCCATTATGTATGGATAATTAATTGTTTCTATTTTAATTAGGATTTGATTTCTAGGGTTTCTTGTAATGTATAAATACCATTTAGGCTTTATTTAGTTTATTCATTGACACATTCACATATTGATTGACTGAGAAGGAATCCCTTTGGGGCCAAGTTCACAAACATCTTATTATTCTTGGTTTGTTATTAAATTTTAGATTTTGGGATTTATTATTTAATTATTATGAGATTGAACTTGTAATTTTATTTGTGGATTCCTTATTGATCTTATAACTATGAGAAACTAATTTTCTTAACTAGGGTTGTGGGAACTTTAGCGGATTAACATAGTAGAGAAAGTGCTAAGTCATTCTAGAAAAAAATTCTTGCATGTATTGGGTTTTCCTGATTCTTATATATTTCTTAACGGTGGCCAATGTTACGATCCAACCTAGATTATTATTCTTTACTCCAAAAGAGGATTATTCTTAACTAGCAAAACAAGATCACAATAGTAATTTGAAGATTAACTATCAATTCACGCTAATAGGTATTATCTAAGTAAGATCGTTAACTATCATCTAATAACAAGAGACCCAAAAGGTAATAGTTAAATGGGATCTAGGATAAAGATTAGGAAAGTGGCATCCTGAGACTCAAAAGGTAAAGGGTGAGATCTATTAACGAGTCCTAAAGACTATTGGTGTTACAAAACTTTTCAGATTCTATATCTAAGATATTGGAATAGTTCCACAGTACATAGTAAGTCTACTGAGTTTAGAAGGTAGGGGGAATACAAGCCTACTATCAGTCTTAGATTGTTTAATTCAAAAGCAACTAAGCCTCGTTACTTTTAGCTAGTTACTACAAATCCCCTCTTTTTACTTTTCCGCATTGCCTAGTGATTTCAATAAGTTTGAGATAGATTTCTAGCCTATTCCTTTTGGGATCGACCCTAACCTCGTTGGGTTACTATATTTTGACAACTTTTGCTTTATCTTTATAATGAAGGGTAGTTTTGGCATTATAAAATTAGTGGTGTTGCTAGGGTATACAGTTTTGAAGTTCTTTATTAAAGTTGTTGGTTATCGGGTCTTATTTTCTTTTGTTTTTTTGTTTTGTTTCCTACTCTTCTTAAGATAACAACCTAGCCAGAGAAAGTATGGAGTGATGATAACTCCTTATTTATTGATTTTTTTCCTTTTGATCTGATGCATTACTGGAGAAGCATGATAAATATTTTATTAGAACATAATGAGATTATGTTTGACATATTGGTGCTACTAGCAAAAGGAAATCAAGATCGTATTAAAAAGGTTGATAGGTTTAGCTTTAATATTTACCACTTACAAGTAGAATTAGATGAAAAAGTTATTGCATTAATGCCTAGCAAACAAGTTATGGGTGGTGTGCGACTGGAAAAATTTTGAGAAGCCAACTTGAGTAGTTGAAATGGGAGGAGTCTAAAATTGATCATGCTCTTATGGATAGTATAACTCATAAGGAGAGAATCGTACAGTTATGAGGGGATGTAAAGAAGGATGTAGTTCCTATGTTTGGGCGTATTGGACCTCATTAGAAGAATTTTTCCACATTGTGTTTTGATTGTCAGACCTTGATCAAGCCATCCAAGCCTTAAAAAGGCGCAAGGAGGAAGACACTTATGTATATATTCTTGAATTTTTTCATCCATAATTAAGGAAATACATTCCTCATGTAAGGGACAAAAAATACCAGATGCCACATCTATTTCTTGGGGACTTTATTTTTCTACTTCTGCCCCTTGAGCATAATGGGAACTCAGAAAAACAATTAGGGTATAGTGCATAAGTTCAGATCTGAAAGAGAAAATTGGAGGCCAATTATTGGGCTACCTTGATAAAGTATGAGTTATTAAGGTACCCATAGTATTCTGAGTAAGGAAGGTACCCATGGGCTTGTTGGGGAAGTTTGAGTACCTAACCAAGTCCCGTTATGTCGTGATGTGAAATCAGGTGCGGCTTGGGAGACAACCCAAGGTATTTTGTTATTTGTATTCATATTGTGTTATTAACATCAGATGTCTGTACCTATAATTCCATGTGTATGTTCCTAATTCTCTTGTTTTGTAATGATTTGATGTACTGTAGATAATGCATGTTTGTAAGCTGAGAGGGGGGCTACTTATGGGTCTTGATGTCCTCTTTGGGTTCTTCTGTTGTGCCTCTTTTCCTAGAGTCTTGTTCCTAGTAGAGTTGGCATGTTTAGGCGTATTGTGTTTTATTTCTTATTGTGTCATTTAACTAGGAGAAAAATAAGTGTCTAAGGCAGATGATACAATGTGCTAAAAAGTATAACCCTTCAATAGCTTGTTTTGAACTATGTACATGTGTATATGTGCGACTATTGTGAATTTTTTTATGGCATTAGATTTTGGGATATGATAATGATAACTAACTTGTGCATGAACTGAATAGGTAGTTTCTTATAACATAACTCTATGCCAATATGTGTGAGATACTACTTAGTTTCCTTTCTGTGTTGAATTCAAACCCTGCCCGGTTAGTCTTGCCTAAGTTGCAGGATAGTTGGTTGATAACGACCCAACAACACATTCTCTCAGATGATGATACGATGTAACACCCCATAGTCATAACACTCTCTTAGTGCATCAAACTTGAACTTTAGGACCCCTGTAGTGATGGTAGATCAAGTGTTGATGTTGTGGGAGGTGTTAGGGGTGCTTTACGACCTCAAAACTAAGTAGGCATAGTAGGGATTAGGTGATGGCTAGGCATTTCTTTACCATAGCCTACCTTTACTGTAAAGGTTAGTCCATGGGTTTGGTGCCACCCAACCTGGGTTAGTCCATAGGTTAGGCGTTGCCCAACCTTTGTTAGGCAATGGGTTAGGATCCACCTAACCTGGGTTAGGACATGGACTGGGCACCACCTACCCTATATTTTGTGGCGTAGGGGCTCTATTTTTGAGTTATTTCAAGGGAAAAAAGGTCTTTTGACATCAAATAACCATCGCTAAACATCATTACACAGAATTAAGGCTCGTAAATATGATTTTGCTCAATCAAATCCCTAAATTATATTCTAACACACAATAGAAGGAAAACCAATCTAGGGTTGCACATTCATGCTTAAAGGGTCAATCTTTTTGCAATTTCTTCATCATTAAGATATGTGGGACCACCCCAAACTCCATGGGCATAAGTTTTACTGTTTTTATCAATTTTAAAGATCTCTAATCTTGTTTGTAAAAAAGGGTAATGATATTGATTCAAAAAGCTTATATCATGGAACTATTTTAATGAAAACATTTGTTTGTCTTGAACTAATTTTAACAAAATGGAAATATAACTAAGTATATATGTTTTTGGTTTTGGAAATTTTAATTAAGAGCATGAACAATGAATTTTCCTCTCTTATTATGATATATATTGCCCATTTGCATTCTGATTCATTTCGAATGCATGAATTAAGGTTTTGAAAGTAAGTTCCTTTACATCCTCGTTGTTGATATGGTGTATGACATGATGAGAGAGTGACTCACCTTATTTATAAGTGTTCATTTTCTTTTGAGAAAGAAATGCATGTGTTTTAATGAAAGATTGGCCACCGTATAATTGTGTGTTTCAAAAAAGTTATTTTGTATATGTATGCATGTGTTTTTGAATTAATAATGATGTCAAGAAATATTTTAATCTTTTGGGGTGGCCATCTAAATGACTTCTTTAATAAAAAGGGACACATATATGTTATGATGTAATATGGATGACTTATAAATCTGGGTATGATGATACACGGTGATAACATGACCTTAACAGAATAAGTCTTGAATGATTTGAAAGTATGAAGCATGGTTTTAAAGAACTAAGAGTTGGTCTTAAGAGATCTAGTTGGTTACCTGAAGAAGGCATTTGAGTGCAAGATCACATAGCTGGAAACCATGGTTTGCCGATAATTGTATTATCCGAAAGAGGATAAATTTTTGGACATCATGCAAGGGTGATTCAATGGTACACTTGTAAGGGGAGTTTACCATATCATGAAAACTCCAATTTTTGCGGCAAACTTGGATTGGAAATTTAGCCACTGAGTCAAGGGTGGATTCCATATTTCCCATGGAATTTTAAATTGTAAGGTGTACTGACTAGCTCAGAAGAATAACAAAGAGTGGGTCAAGGTTGTCAACAATTGATCTGAAGTTTATTAAAATAGGCCCATGTATTTTTACTGGTGTTATGTTCACTTCTATTATGAAATGCTCTCACCTATATTGTGTAAAAACATGCAATTTTAGGTTGTTTCACATACCAGTACATTTTGTATTGACACCCTATATTTTAGGATCTGAGGCTTAGTTCCGCGGTCCTGCTAAGCAGTAGATCACCATCAAAAGTTTGGAGTTGGTGAGCCTCCCTTATTTCAGATGTCCTTGTTCATGTGATGTTTTCAGTTAGCTTCAGTTCATGTTCGACCAAGGGGCCTTGTCCCGATTTCAGATAGATGTTGCTTTCATTATAGTAGAGATTTCACAGACTTGTGTTGGATATTTTTGGGTCTTATTGAATCTACGTTTGTGTCACGCCCCAAAATCTCATCGGGCCGGACTGGCACCCGAAGCCGAGAAGGCCCGGGAGAACCCGTTCAAATACATGTACTGTCCCTTACATGTCACCAAAAATTTGGACAACACTTCGTTGTATATAGAAGGATCTAATTACCTGTATCAGCACAACACGCACATATATATATATATATAATACTTGGCCGTCGGGGCCACCACATAAACAGATATAACATCACTATATAAACTTCCATGACTTTACCCTTCCTTATGTCTACAAAGCCTCTAGAATATACATGACATTACTAGGGTCGGGACAAACCCCCGCCCATACATGACTCCTGTACAATAACAAAACATAAGGAACCGACTCGGAAAACTCCGAAGCAAACTGGAGCTCACCAACAATAGCTGTATGACCTGGCTCCTATCTATGCTGTGAATGAGCTGAGGTACCTGTGCCTGTAGCATGAAATGCAGGTCCCCGTGGGGGACGTCAGTACGAAATATGTAGTGAGTATGTAAAGCTGTAGATAATCACATAAGATATAAGAGCTTAATAGAAATCCAAAACAAGTTAATAAATCGTAGTAGGAGTGGACCACACTTACTAGAACTTGTGACAACCTGTACATTGAATTTATTCAATCACTTTACCTTCGTTCTTAACATCTTTGTAATCATTACTGTACTGTACTGTGACCATTAGGCTGCCTCCAGTACATATCAACTGGGATCGACCCATGCTAGGCTTATGCCCCTGGGATACCACCCATAAACATGTAGATAGGAATCGACCCATGCTAGGCTTATGCCCTTGGGATACCACCCGATAAGAGAGAACATCCATCACTTAGTTCAATTAATCTTTGAGATTTTTATTTCGGTCGCCACCACATTTTTTATACTTTGAAACAACGATACATCAATAAGAACCAAGTAATAGACCTTCTATACAATAACGACGTAATAAAGACTCATTGGTACATCAACAATGTGTTTCAGAATCATCAATATCACAACAATGAAATAGGAGCCTTTTGGTATATCAATGAAACATTTTGACACTTTATAGAATGGAAACAACTTCGTTGGTAATGTAGAACAATACATGTTTTTGGACAACCTCAGAATCTTACTTGATGGAACATTGGTGTTTTCATGCCAAAGAACATCGTTAGAGTATGCTTTACATACCTCGTTGTAGATTCGGATACCAATTCAACACAACTTCCCGCCTTTACAAATCACTTATCTACAATTAAATATTTGGCATCTAGTATTAGCAACCCAACAGCACAATTCTCTTCCATAATTCCATACAACCAATATTTGCAAAACATTCCAAAAACAAACTTGAACAATAGGTTTATGTGTGTATATATATATAATCATCAATACCACATCATCACAACAAATCCCTTCACAATTCAACATAATCCAACATCATTTCCCAATCATCTTTCAACAACAATCAAATAACATACTTCTTATGCTCACATGCATATATATATACATATCCATATAAATAACACCAATATAATTTACATCCTTACCATAAAATGGCCCTTTTGATTTCGAAGTCCTGTTGGCACAAATAAGGGGTGCTTCTCGAAGCCCTCGAGACGGTGAACACAACTACGGAATCAATTTGGACTTTCTACGGTTGAATCACAAGATAATTGGAGTTGAACTTAGACTAGGGTTTCTTATTCTTCAATAATTTGGATGATAACATGATGGATATGAGGCTAAGTATATGTATATAATGACCAATTTTCGTCCATGAGGTGATGGAAAATGACCATATTGCCCTTAAAAATTTAAGTAAATCCGAATCTGTCCATGGTGGACTGTTTTGATAGGCCTAAGTAAATCGACCATAACTCTTTGCTCCGATATTGTATTTGGGTGAAATTGGTATCGTTGGATAGATAATTCAAAGGTATTACATTTCATATAAAGTAGTCCACCCAGTTCGTCCTGTACAAGGAATTATGATCGTTTGAAGTTGACCCTAAAAATCTATTTTGGGAGGCTGAAGTAAAACGAGTATAACTCCTTACTCAGACGTTGGATTTGGATGAAACCAATTGTATTAGAAATAAGACTCTCGGGGATTCTCATCAATATATAGAATCTCACACAGTTCATTTTGTACAAGGAGTTATGATCGTTTAAAATCGACCCAAAAATCTGTTTGGCTGCAGTACTTTTGTGTGTAGAAAATTTCTGCACATTTACTGTTCATTGCGTCCACCGTTTTCAGGTTTCGAACATGCTCGCTTATATCCGATACTCATCTGTTTTCAGAAATCTTTATATCGTTGGAAATCTAACTTGATAAAATTCTCTTAGAAACTTCGACGAGCAAATTCCGGTATAAATAAAGTCGATTCCCATACACATATAATCAAACTATACACTTGAAACCATCTCAAAATAATCAATACTCATACTTAAACTCATATATACCTAAATTATGATCAATACATATACTCCAACACATATAACCATGGATAATGCATGTAATTAAGTACGGGGTGTTACATCCTTCCCCCCTTAAGGACATTCGTCCTCGAATGTGAATGTAGTTATTTAGCCGAAACAAGTTCGAATTCATAATTGATATTCACGTCATCATATAGATATTATCCATATGTAAAAACTTACTTGTTAGCATCCCAGTTCCACTCCTTGCACTTCTTTTTCACCTTTGAACAATTAAGGGTATTTCGATTTCATTGCTTCCTCCGCTTCCCATGTAATCTCTTCCCTTTGTTGATTTCTCCAAAGTACTTTCACCGATGCTACTTCTTTGTTTCTCATCTTCTTAACTTGACTATCTAATATAGCAATAGGCATCTCCTCATAGGTAATATCTTCTGTTACTTGCACATCTTCAGTAGAAGTAATAAGGGACGGATCTCCGATGCACTTTTGAAGCATCGATACATGAAATACTGGATGCACTGATGAGAGTTCCTGGGGTAGCTATAATTCATAAGAAACTTTCCCATATCTTCGAATAATCTTATACGGGACTATATATCGTGGACTCAACTTTCCTTTCTTGCCAAATCTCATCACCCCTTTCATTGGAGATACCTTAAAAAATACCCAATCGCCTAACGAAAACTCTAGCCCTCTTCTTCTACTATCCACATATGACTTGTGTCGACTTTGGGCTGTTTTCAACCGTTGCTGAATCACCTTGACTTTTTCTATGGCTTGATATACAAGATCCGGTCCGAACATAAGAGTTTCACCCGCTTCGAACCATCCTATTGGTGATCTACACTTCTTCTCATATAAAGCTTCATATGGTGCCATTTTGATACTTGAATGATAGCTATTATTGTAGGCAAACTCAATAAGAGGTAAATGATCATCCTAGCTGCCTTTAAAATCTATAACACATGCTCGTAGCATATCTTCAAGTATTTGAATGGTGCGCTCTGCTTGTCCATCCGTCTGAGGGTGAAAAGCTATACTCAGATTCACTTGTGTTCCCAAACTCCATTGGAAAGACTTCCAAAAGTTTGCGGTAAATTGAGTTCCCCGATCCGATATAATAGAAGTTGGCACCCCATGTAATCGGACTATTTCTTTAACATACAGCTTGGAATATTCTTCAACTGTGTAAGTGGTCTTAACGGGTAAGAAATGTGCGGATTTAGTAAGCCTATCCACAATCACCCATATAGAATCAAATTTCCGAGTTGTACGAGGAAAACCTGTAACAAAATCCATGTTGATCATGTCCCACTTCCAAATTGGAAGATCTATGCATTGCATATAGCCTCTGGGCTTTTGATGTTCCACTTTAACTCGTTGGCAATTTGGATATTCAGCTACAAATTCTGTGATGTTTCTTTTCATGTCATTCCACCAATACATATCTTTCAAATCTTGATACATTTTGGTTGATCCTGGATGAATGGAATACCTTGAAAAATATGCCTCTATCATAATCTTCTTTCTTAGCCCGTCTACATCCGGCACACACAATCGGTTTTGGCATTGAAGTACTCCTTCTCGTGTAAGCTCAAATTCCTTGGTCGCACCACTCTGAACGTTCTCCTTAAGCTGTAATAAAATAGGATCTGCATCTTGCTTCTCTTTCACCTCAGCTACTAATGAGGATTCCGCGGCATTATTCACAATAAGCTCCTCGTCCGTAGTTTCGAGAAGACGAACTCCTAGACTAGCTAATTGATGAAAATCTTTAATCATCCCTTGCCTTTCTATAGGTGCCATCATAGCCTTACGACTCAACGCATCAGCTACTATATTCGCTTTCCCTGGGTGATACAAAATATCAACATCATAATCTTTTAATAGTTCCATCCACCTTCGCTGCCTCAAATTTAGATCCTTCTGACTGAAAATATATTGTAAGCTCTTGTGATCAGTATATATACCAACATGAACCCCATATAAATAGTGGCGCCATATTTTTAAAGCAAAGATAACCGCTGCCAGCTCAAGATCATGTGCGGGGTAATTTTTCTCATGTGGCCTCAATTGCCTTGAGGCATATGCTATCACCTTACCATGCTGCATTAATACACATCCTAAACCAATTCTCGAAGCATCACAATACATTGTATACCCTTCTGTACCTTCTAGAAGTACCAACACAGGTATAGAAGTCAACTTATTCGTCAATTCTTGTAAACTCTCCTCACACGCATCATTCCATTGGAACTTGGATGCTTTATGCGTTAGCTTGGTTAAGGGTGCTGAAATGGAAGAAAAGTCTTTAACAAACCTTCTATAATAACCGGCCTACCTGAGAAAACGACGAATCTCCGTAGGCATTGTGGGCCTTGGCCAGTTCTTCACAGCTTCTATCTTTTGAGCATCAACCTTTATCCCTTCACTAGATACAATATGACCCAAAAATGCCACCGACTTTAACCAAAACTCACATTTAGAGAACTTTGCATAAAGATTACAATCACGAAGAGTCTGCAATGCTTGTCGTAAGTGATTGTCATGGTCCTCTTCTGATCTAGAATAAACTAGAATATCATCTATAAAAACTATCACAAATACATCCAGGAATGTCTTAAACACCCTATTCATCAAATCCATAAAAGTTGTAGGTGCATTTGTTATCCCAAATGACATAACTAGAAACTCATAATGACCATACCGTGTTCGGAAAGCTGTCTTTGGTATATCTTTCTCTTTGACCCTCACTTGGTGGTAACCTGACCTCAAATCAATCTTAGAAAAACACTTGGCGCCAAGTAACTAATCAAATAAATCATTAATTCTTGGGAGAGGATATTTATTCTTAATAGTCACCTTATTCAATTGTCGATAATCAATACACATCCTCAGCGAGCCATCCTTTTTGCGCACAAATAACACTGGTGCTCCCCAGGGGGACATACTAGGCCTTATGAATCCCTTCTCTAGCAAATCTTTCAATTGCTCTTTCGATTCTCGTAATTCTGTTGGGGCCATTCTATACGGCGGAATGGAGATTGGTTGGGTTCCTGGTATTACATCAATACCAAACTCTACTTCTCGTTCAGGAGGCAAACCTGGAAGATCTTCAGGAAATACATCAGGAAATTCATTTACCACCGGAACAGCGTGAAGATTTGGTGGCTCTGCTTCTGTATCCCTTACTCTAACTAAATGATATATGTCTCCCTTGGAAATCATTCTTCTTGCCTTAAAATAAGAAATAAATCTACCTCTTGGCGCGCTAATTTCACCTTTCCATTCAAGGACTGATTCATTTGGAAAATGGAAATATACCTTTTCCGCACAGCAATCAATGGCGGCATAACAAGACGCCAACCAGTCCATACCCATTATAACATCAAAATCTACCATTTCTAACTCTACAAGATCATCCATCGTATCACGACTATAAACAGTTACTATGCAGTTTCGATAAACCCTTCTAGCTATAATAGATTCCCCAACCGGTGTGGATACTTCAAATGGCTTAACTAATAGTTTGGGTATTCTTTCGAACTTTCCAGCAACCAATGGAGTAACATAATATAATGTGGAACCGGGATCAATTAAGGCATATAAATCGAATGAAAAGATAGACAACATACCCGTAACCACATCTGGAGAAGCCTTTAAATTCTGTCGATCCGCTAGAGCATACGTACGATTTTGAGCCCTGCTAGAACCCGTGGCTCCTCTATCACCTCTAACACGACCCATTGGTTGTGCACCCCTTCCAGAATAAGGCATCGATGATAATGATGCAACAAATGACCTCGTAGGTTGTGCCATACCCCCTATGTCCCTTCGTGGGCATTCCCTCATCATATCCCCCGACATACCGCACCAAAAGCAAACATTGGTCCCCAGCTGACATGCGCCCAAATGATACCTTCCACATTTATTGCATGGCTCTCGAGGAGGTATCGATTGGCTCATATTCCCTTGCCCTTGGTACCCCACTATTCGCGAACTCTGACTCTCACTTCTATGCCCAAATTGATTTCCTCTGGACCCTTGGAACTGTAGTGGGGCACTAGCTGCAGAATAAGAAGATAATGGCCTAGGTGGTCTAGCAGAAAACTGTGGTCTGAACCCTCCTTGAGATGCCATGAACTGCCCTGTAGATCTGGCCCTCTTGGAATATCCTCTTTATGATTCCTGTGTTCTTCTCCTCTGCCTCTGATCTTCCATTTTTTGTGCAAAAGCTTGGATCCTCGCTATGTCCATATCTTTTTTCAAAGCGGAAATAGTACAATACCTAACCAAATACGGATCCAATCCATCCACATACCGATGAACTCTGTCATCCATAGTAGCTATAACATTAGGAGCATATCTGGACAAAGAATTAAATCGAAGACTATACTCCCTCACACTTGTATTACCCTGTCGAAGATTTAAGAACTGATCCGCACGGGCCTGACGAGTCTTATATGGAAGATAATAATCAATAAATGCCTCTTTGAACTCTTTCCAAGTAGCTGGGGGTGCATCAATGCCCCTTGACCGTTTCCAGTCTTCATACCAATATATAGCCTCACCATTGAATCTATACGCGACTAACTCCACTGTCTCTCTGCCCGATACATGCATCACCTCTAGTGCCCTTTGGATCTGATCAATAAAGTCCTGCGGATCTTCATTAAGATCGGATCCGGTAAAAGTAGGCGGATCCATCTTAAGAAAATCCTGTGTTCGAAAACTAGCCGCCCTATCTATACCACTAGGACCTGCAGTAGGAATGGCTCAACCTTGAGCTTTCCCAGCAACTATACGAGTCAAAAGTTGCACTGCATTTCTAAGATCTTGATCAACAATATTAATAGGTGGCTCTGGGGATATAGTTCTCCTCCCCCTTATTTCTTCTGGAATGGGGAAAGTTTCTGATGCATGCTCAGCTGGAGCCTCACTTTGATTAGCTGGTATAGTGGGTGACTTACTAGTCCCCTCTCCAGCAGCCACATCTACTTGCTTACCGGTATTCTTGCTTCTGGTAACCGGCATCATTACTATAATAAGAGAAACAAACTGATTCAGTGGTCAACTATGACTTCATATACAATATAAGTTCTACCGCACGATATAAGACATGAAGAAAAGAAACAATTCCTAAATGTCCATACCCTCCTGTTTATAGATGTGGTGCACAACACACCGATAAACAAGAATCTACGTAGACATGGCTTTGTAGACTCACTAGGACGAACCTCTCTGATACCACTTTTGTCACGCCCCAAAATCCCATCGGGCCGGACTGGCACCCGAAGTCGAGAAGGCCCGGGAGAACCCGTTCAAATACCTGTACTTTTCCTTACATGTCACCAAAAATTTGGACAACACTTTGTTGCATATAGAAGGATATAATTGGTAGTATCAGCACAACACGCACAAATATATATATATATAATACTTGGTCGTCGGGGCCACCACATATACAGATATAACATCACTATATAAACTTCCATGACTTTACCCTTCCTTATGTCTATAAAGCCTCTAGGATATACATGACATAACTAGGGTCAGGACAAACCCCCGCCCACACATGACTCCTGTACAATAACAAAACATAAGGAAACGACTCGGAAAACTCCGAAGCAAACTGGATCTCACCAACAATAGCTGTATGACCTGGCTCCTATCTATGTTGTGAATGAGCTGAGGTACCTGTGCCTATAGCATGAAATGCAGGTCCCCGTGAGGGATGTCAGTACGAAATATGTACTGAGTATGTAAAGCTATAGATAATCACATATGATATAGGAGCTCAATAGAAATCCGAAACAAGTGAATAAATCGTAATAGGAGTGGACCACACTTACTAGAACTTGTGACAACCTATACATTGAATTTAATCAATCACTTTACCTTCATTCTTAACATCTTTGTAATCATTACTGTACTGTAATGTGACCATTAGGCTGCCTCCAGTACATATCAAACTGGATCGACCCATGCTAGGATTATGCCCCTGGGATACCACCTATAAACACGTAAATAGGGATCGACCCATGCTAGGCTTATGCCCCTGGGGTACCACCCGATAAGAGAGAACTTCCATCACTTAGTTCAATTAATCTTTGAGATTGTTATTTCGGTCGCCACCACATTTTTGATACTTTGAAACAACGATACATCAACAAGAACCAAGTAATAGACCTTCTATATAATAACGACGTAATAAAGACTCATTGGTACATCAACAATGTGTTTCAGAATCATCAATATCACAACAATGAAATAGGATCCTTTTGGTATATCAATGAAACAATTTGACACTTTATAGAATGGAAACAACTTCGTTGGTAATGTAGAACAATACATGTTTTTGGACAACCTCGGAATCTTACTTGATGGAGCATTGGTGTTTTCATGCCAAAAAACATCGTTAGAGTATGCTTTACATACCTCGTTGTAGATTAGGATACCAATTCAACACAACTTCCCGCCTTTACAAATCACTTATCTACAATGAAATGTTTGGCATCTAGTATTAGCAACCCAACAGCACAATTCTCTTCCATAATTCCATACAACAAATATTTGCAAAACATTCCAAAAACCAACTTGAACAATAGGTTTATGTGTATATATATATATAATCATCAATACCATATCATCACACCAAATACCTTCACAATTCAACATAATCCAACATCATTTCCCAATCATCTTTCAACAACAATCAAATAACATACTTCTTATGCTCACATGCATGTATATATACATATCCATATAAATAACATCAATATAATTTACATCCTTACCATAAAATGGCCCTTTTGATTTCGAAGTCCTGTTGGCACAAATAAGGGGTGCTTCTCGAAGCCCTCGAGACGGTGAACACAACTACGGAATCAATTTGGACTTTCTACGGTTGAATCACAAGATAATTGGAGTTGAACTTAGACTAGGGTTTCTTATTCTTCAATAATTTGGATGATAACATGATGGATATGAGGCTAAGTATATGTATATAATGACCAATTTTCGTCCATGAGGTGATGGAAAATGACCATATTGCCCTTAAAAATTTAAGTAAATCCGAATCTGTCCATGGTGGACTGTTTTGATAGGCTAAAGTAAATCGACCATTACTCTTTGCTCCGATATTGGATTTGGGTGAAATTAGTATAGTTGGATATATAATTCAAAGTTATTTCATTTCATATAAAGTAGGTCATCCAGTTCGTCCTGTACAAGGAATTATGATCGTTTGAAGTTGACCCTAAAAATCTGTTTTGAGAGGCTGAAGTAAAATGAGTATAACTCCTTACTCAGACGTTGGATTTGGATGAAACCAATTTCATTAGAAAGAAGATTCTCAGGGATTCTCATCTATATATAGCATCTCATACAGTTCATTTTGTACAAGGAGTTATGATCGTTTAAAATCGACCCAAAAATCTGTTTGGCTGCAGTACTTTTGTGTGTAGAAAATTTCTGCATATTTACTGTTCATTGCGTCCACCGTTTTCAGGTTTCGAACATGCTCGCTTATATCCGATACTCATCTATTTTCAGAAATCTTTATATCGTTGGAAAGCTAACTCGATAAAATTCGCTTAGAAACTTTGACGAGCAAATTCCGGTATAAATAAAGTCGATTCCCATACACATATAATCAAACTATACACTTGAAACCATCTCAAAATAATCAATACTCATACTTAAACTCATATATACCTAACTTATGATCAATACATATACTCCAACACATATAACCATGGATAATGCACGTAATTAAGTACGGGGTGTTACAGTTTGTATTATTTAAATGATAAATTAGGATGACCATGATTTCATTTTGTTCTTCATTATTTTTATAGTACATGAATTATGTTTATGATTGCCAGTTAGAAAGGGGCTCTCAGGCCTTCATGGTTTGGGATGCTCGTCGCAGACAGGGCCTCAATTCAGGTCGTGACATATGATCACTGTCAAAATATAGTAACCCAAAAGAGGTTGGGGTGGAATACCAAGGAAACACATCGAAGTATAGATTTCAGTAGTTGTAGTCTGTAGGCAGAACAACCAAAGTTAATAGAGGGTTTTGATGTATTAATCTCGAGCAAGTAACTATACTAACTTTGATTGTAATTAGTCATAGGTAAACTCTAAGATTGTGTTCCTTTGGCTTCTCAAATCCATCGTTTATCTTGTTTTATCGAACACAACCCGATACTCTTTATGCAGAATCGATAAGTTATATACCTTTTGCTGTCTTTTGGATGAGCAAAAGGATTTCACCCTTAACCTTTTGAGTCTTAGGATGTCACCTTACTAACCCTTATCTTGATCCTAAATAACTATTACCTTTTTAGTCTCTAGTTATTTGATGAAAGCTAACCATCTTACTAAGATAGAACCTACACGCGTGGATCGACAATTAAACTCAAAATTACTATTGTCTTTATCTTTTCCTTGTCACTAATACTCTTTTGGAGTAATCAGCAATAACTTGGTGGAATCCTAATATGTGCACCAATTAATAATACTACCGTAAAAAAGATAAAGCGATGCATGCATGAGTATCGGTTCAGAACAACAAAAGCACTTCTCCTACTTCATCAATCCACCTGTGTTTCCACAACTCTAGCTATGGATTTTAGTGACTCACACTTTTGAAGAAATAAATAACATTCATATTCAACATCATATATTAAATGACAATGATAATAAGTAATAAAACCCACAAACATAACTGAATTAATGAACCAAAGTCAATACAAGAGAATCCCAAGATCAAAATTGCAAATTTTAATCAAAATATGTTTTTGAATATCTAAGGTATGTTTCTTCTACTAAAAAACACATAAAGAGTATTTACGGTACAAGAGAAAACCCTAAAACCAAATCCCAAATAAAATAGGTGAAAACAAGGTCGTGGCCACATGCGGTCCGTACTTGTGGTTTGGCACTGGGCGCTGGTGGTACTTGCAGTTCTGGCCCTGTGCGCAGGTACAAACTGCAGGTATCGAAAAAAAGATCCTACAATTTCAGTTCTCAGGATTTTGGACTTCTAGCACTTGCTTTTCCTACCTAGGGTCCATATGTCCTACATGTTGTCTGTAGGTTGACTTAGTATGTGCCGGGAGTCATTTTTTTTATCTCTTCTTCGACTGTCAAACATGCTTTGATCACGATCAAGTCATAAAGTAACCCGAACATCCATAATTGCTCTTAAAATAGCTAAAAACACATTTTAAAACCTTTTTCATGAAATTATCATCAAAAACATGATTTCCTACAAAACATACCAAAAAAGCATCATATCTAAAATAAAAATCCTCATAAATCTGCTTAGTTTCCTCATTTTAATTTTCAAAATGATATATTTCTATAGCACATCAACACCCTCAACTTAGAACACTTGTGTGTCCTCATACAACAAAACAGAACAAAAATAAAAATGACATTCAAGACAGTTAGTCAACACTTAAACTCAAAACACAACATCCCCCTCCAATTTTATTTTTCAAAACCAACTATGTATGATAATGAAGCACAACAATTTGACACAAAGGGATGAAGGTATGAAAATAACATTAGCAATGGACAACCACTCATATATACAAGTTACACTACACGAAACAAGCAAATAACTAGTAATACAACCCAAGTGCCCGCACAACAAAGATGTCCCACTCACTCATATAAAATCAGCCATGTCAATGCAGGGACGGTCAAGTGACACTTATACTCATAGAGAATTTACAATCAATGTATGTCAAATACCATAGGATTGCCTTTATTTTCTTTACCTTAGTATTTGGATAATAACTCTTAGTGGCTGGTTTGGTACATATGGACGTATTAAATGACTAAGCCTCCTTGGCACTACATTAACCTTGGGGTCTCACTTACTAGTTAATTTTTCTTTTATTTCACCCTTATTTATCCCTTTTTATTCTTTATTGAACATTTAGGTTGGGTGTGGTTTTTTATTCTTTCTTTTTCTCTTTTTCACAATTTTTCTTTTCTTTTACTTTTTCTTTTCTTTTTCTACCATACCCAGCCATACTAAATTTTTTATCTTATTTTATCCTTATTTATGTCTATTTTACACTACGCACCACTATGAGAGCCATCCTCAACTTAGGTATTTTTCTTGAGTTGAGGTGCATAATGTCTAAGAAGGACCAGAGACAAAATAGGATCATTGTACTATAAATGGGAAGGTGAATTATGAAACAAAAAAATATGCTACAAGGCTCAAAATAAGGATCAATAAATATAATTTACATATGGAAAGCCATTTAGGATAAAAGTGGACTAAAATAAAAAATGACCTATGATCCTTTCCTAACAAACTATCCTTCCACCTAGGCAAGACTAACAAAGCAACTTCTAAATTCAACACACAAAAGGAACTAGGCAATAGCTCACACACGCATAGCATAGAGTCAATATTACCAACTACTATATATTTGATTCATGCAATCATTAGAAAGTGATTATCATGTCCCTAATCCTAATGTACAAGATCCACAATGTTCACCCATATGTTATTCACATAGTTCTAAAACACAAATTATTTAGAGAGGTATCAAAACTCAGTCAAAATATGAATATTGCCCTAGATGCTTAAAAATCTTTGAATTATACAAAAAATAAAACATAAAACAAAATAAAATATAATATAACACAAAATTATACTATACATGTCAGTTCTACAATCATACCGCAGCCGATAGGAAAAGAAGCACGATAATAAAAAACCTAGGTGGAATGGTATGCCCACCCTTAACAAAAAACTATACATTGTCCTTAATGCACTAAACCAAAGTAAAATAGAGGAAAGTGAGAATATACCTGGGATGCACATGGTGCCCGAATTAGGAGCATTCCTAGATAGGGTCATAACAGCTGGCAGAGGCGGTAGTGGTTGCGGTGCAGTATTGGATAATACACCCGCTATTATAGATACGCGCCTCTACCTATCGACAAATGCAGACCCTATCAAATCATTCCTGGCCTTTTTAACACCTAGTCATATGGTAAATTTGGGTCCTGCAAGTCATCTATGAGACCTGACTTGGCCCCAACTGCTGGGACCTTATTATCACCCGAGGAAAAGAAATCAATCTATCTTGGTACACGTGGATGTGATATCTAGACTACCTGGGGTGTAACTAAGGGAGTGGATGCAATATGACTCTCTAAGAGAGAGTGTACCGTTGTTTGTAATATATCAAACTCCTCTCTTATCTAGGCTACATCCAGTGTACTATCTCAATGAACTTTGCTATAACCCATCTCTCAAAATCATCGAGCCGTGTCTGAAACTCAGCATATAGTTCAGACAGTACAGTACTCTGTGTGAGCTACCATTGGGCCTATGCCAGTTCAAATCTATTCCTAACCCCTGATCTCATCTACACATAGAGAATATTCATCTCGATCTTAAAAAACTTCGCACCCTACAATCGGTAGACCTCTGGCTGTCCACTAAGCTCTGCAAAAACTCGCTAGATATTGTGGCCATACTTGAAGTAGGAGATGTAGTAGATAAGCGAGGAGTTGTAGTGTATAGGTGAGGAGTTGTAGTGGATAGGCGAGTAGGCTCTGAAGGTACACCTATCACCTTTGAGGTCTAAACTAGTGCTGAAGAAGAAGTAGTTGGTGTCCCCTCACCCTGTGTACTAAAGTTTGGAGACTTTTTTTGCTCCCCTATCTCCATATCAATACTAACACCCACATCACCTCGATGTACCTCATCAGGTTCTGTGGAAACAGATAGGCCCTTAGTATGGGCCTATGGTACTGTTGCTTTCTATCTCAATCTCCTAGAAGATCCTTGACATTCTAGATCACTCATATTCCTAGTCTGTACAGTTGCGGTAACAAGTACCCTCTCGTCTACACCTGGTATCTCAGGCACACCAACCTCATCGCATAGCCTCTAAATCATGAAAGTGAATGGCAGATTAGTCAACTCCCCAAAGGCTCTATAATTAAACTCAGACCTGAGAATGGCAGAAAAATCATTAGCATAATCGGCCATCATAAAAGAAACTAGTGCAGCTCTCTCTCACGTCAATATATAATCCAAAGCAGTAGGTATCAGTTTATATCTAATCAGCAACCACCAACACTTGGCCTCAAATGTCAATAGGACCTTTTTGATAACAACATACCCCTTAATCCATGGGGTAATATCACCCAAAAGTGAAATATAACTAGCTATCCACCTAGCTAACTCGACCCTCTCACATTGGTGCTCAGCCTTCCATATGATATATATGTCAATCATGTACAATCCTTAGTATGTGGTCGCATACAACTGTAGATGTAGGAGTAGTATAATTGGGGCCGAAGATAACTCTGTGGATAGTCTCTATTGATTTGTCAACTCTAACACCTCTAACCAGCGTGTGCTCAAGCTTTGGCTTCCTAGCAAATTTGATCAGGCCCGGATGTCTACACATAGGTAGGACCATGATAGTTCTATAGAATACATTTTATACCATAGATGATCTATAAGAATGGATTGTCTTAGTCATCTATTCTAGATGATATCTATCAAATATTGCTCGCAGTTGTGGTAATCGATCTGCCTCAATAGGTAAATCTGGTGCTACTCATAAATGCATCTCATATTCTCATTTGCTTCCCAGATACGACTGTCCTTAGTAAAAATCTCTTTCATCCAATCCACAGACTACCTTTGATGTCTCTTCTCGGGAGGTGCATCTGAGGCATGTGCAGAAATGAGGCTCTGACCCTGCTATACTATGTCATCATAAGAAGCCTGCTCTGTACCCTCCTCAGACTAAGGTATATCTGTCTGTTATACATGAGTAGTGGTACCCTTATCAGACTTGGGCACCAATGATGGCTCCTCCTGCTCTACCTCATTGAATGAATCCTAGGACCCCTCCTAAGATTGGGGGCCTGAGCAATAAACTGTGGAGTAGACTTAGAATCTGTCTCCTTATCATCATAATCATTATCAGGTGGAAAAGTTTGTGCTAGTAATATCCTACTTGACTTCATTCTGGGTCGAGCTACAGTTGACTGAGCGACCTAGCGAGTCTGTCTTCACATAAGTCTGTGTGTCACCTAAATGGTAGTGTCTCGACGGTGCTTCTTTGTGTCCTCCTACACTTAACCCCTATGCTCGAGAGACTGCCTGTCTCCTCAAAGTACCAAACTTTGTCTTTTTCACAACCTTAGGTTATATATGTACCTGAATAGCAAGTTGTTAGCTTCCAACTTTAAGGGATAGCAAAAGTTGAAGAAAAAACTCAAAAGTCAAAAAGTTCAAAGTTTTCCTCAATTTTCACACATCTATAACATATTTAAAATCCCAACAAGTCCAATGTACACTCACTTATCATAAATCACAACTTTCAAAGCAAATAAACATGCTCAAAGAATTGTATTACTTTTATTCTTTCAAGTTCAACGACTGGTGGCGGTCGAACTTAAGATTTTACTTCAAAACAAGGCCCTACATTATGATTTTAGGCTACTTCAAGGATCCTAAATACAAGTATGACATTTGCTATATGTTTTGCAATGGAATACATATATCAACATTTTTTAACAATAGATAGATCAATAAATAACCAATAGGATCCAATAAAGTTAACTTTTATATGAAGAATCGGAAGAGAATAATGAAGAAGTCAAGCAAACCAAAGTTGGAACGTGTTTTTAGCGTGTTGGAACAAGTTGGTATCTCAAACAAGTGACCATTTAGACTTTACTTAACTGTGGGATGAGTTGGTGTATTAATAGGGAAGTTTGAATTCAAAGTGAAAAGTGAAGTTTTGAGGATTAAAATGAGTTAGAATGAGGTTAAGGTTGTTTAAATATAGGTGGATGGCAATTTTGAGCCATACATAAGTGTTGGTGGACCAAAAATTTAAACTAAAAATAAGGCCCATAATTAGCCAACCCGCAGCACCTACTTGTGGCCTTCACATACGGTCAGGCTATGGATGCAGGTGCTATTTGCGACCTGCAGGTGTTGGGAGCATATGCAAGGCCAAAACTTTTAGCCTACTTTCTTGCAATCCAGACTCTGCTTTTTGATACTTTTTTAGATATTTCTTGTCCCGTAACCTAAGTTTGAGGTCTCAAAAGTAAAATTAGTTGCCAAAGTCCAAAACCTTGCACATCTTGTTCATCCTCAAAATTACAACTTTTTGGCTTATTACTCAACTTACCGTGTGGGACTTGTGACCATGATGGGTTTATCCCATAGCCCCTTTATCTAGAAGTTGATGAATGTAGCAATTTTGTACCGTATTTTGGGTATTTCAAAGAGCTAAAAACCTACAAAAAATAAAGAAAAACAACAAAAACATGCACTAAAAATAGTGGGTTGCCTCCTACTCAGCACTTGATTTAACGTTGTGGCATAACATGGATATGTTGGTTACTCGGACTTCACCAATAAGCCCATAGGCTGCCTCCCATGAAGTGCTTGATTTGACATTGTGGCACGATGCAGGTATCTTAATTACTCAGAATTAATCCAGATACCCATAGAAATATCCTCTAGGGTCATCAATATAATCAATCACCGACACTACCCTCATGCCGATTGGCTGCTTCATCGACTTTTAGATGTTGAATGTAGCCTTCTCACCATTGACTCAAAATTTCAGCTCAAATTTCTCCATGTCACCCATAGCTCTACTTGTGGTAATAAATAGTCTTCCCAATATAATAGGCATCTTGGTGTCAAAATTATAGTCCAGGATGACAAAGTCAGTCGGAAAGATAAAGATAACCATCATCACGATCATATCAAAAGAGATTCCCGTAGGACTCTTCACTGTGTGGTCATCCATCAATAGTCTTATCGAAGTAGATTCCATAGGGTTCAATTCTATTTTCTTGAATACGTCCAGCGACATCAAATTAATGTTGGCTCCTAAATTACACAGGGCTTTGGAAAAATAGGATGACCTAATAGTACTTAGTATAGTGGATAGTATAGTGGATTCACAAAGATCATTCTTTTTTACACCAAAGACCTAGTCATGACTGAACTTTAGTGGTGTATACCATCAATATCCTTAAATATTGCTTCTTTCTTCTTTGTGACCAATTGTTTCATGAACCTGGGAATCCATCCATCTGCTCCAACACCTCTATAAAAGGTATGGTCAAGATCAATTCTTTTAGCATATTAATTAATTTGTTAAACTTACCTTCCTTTTTTTTTTGCTTTAATCTCTGAGGAAAGGGAGGAGGTGGTCTTGAAATTTGTCTAATTTTTAGCTCAATGACCATACCCTTACCTTTGTCTTTGGCAGCTTTACCTTTATCACTTGTTACCTGCTCAGACTCAATAGCAGGTGTCTCCTCATCAGTAGATTTTATAGTAAGTGATGGGGGATCTATAGTAGTGATACCACTCCTCGTGGTAATATCAACTATGTGACTATCATTTTAAAGATTTTTCATCATGTTGTTCGAAAGGGTACCTGGTTGCCTCTGATTCAGATTTGCTGACATCTGCCCGAACTGGTGCTCCAACTGCTTGATAATAGCGGCATATGACTCGAACTTCTGGTCAATCCTAAAATGTCATCCTTAATCTCCTTAAGGCTGATCTCTTTATTTTCCTGACCCTTTACCAGCTTAGCAACATCTCTTTCATTCAGGATTCTATATCTCATCTGCCAGGTGGAATATACCTATCTTCCTTCTCTCTATAGTGATCTTTTCTTCTCTAGTCACCATCTCTCTCTTTGATATGTTCTTTATATCTGTCATAATAGTTTTGACCTTGGTTCCATTGTCCTTGGGCTCGGAAACCCGCCAACTGATGATCCAAATAATTCACTTCCTCTTCAAATTCTAACTCATAAGCTTTGGAAGTTGACACTTATGCTGGTACTGCATTTACCTTTTTGGAAGTCACTGTTGCAAGTTAATTTGGTAGTACCCTAAGATCTGTTCTTTGTAATGCAATCTATTATGTCACTATGTCATTAACTACTTTCTGTTCGAAGGAAACACCAATAGAGTAAGTAAGTGCAAAATCCCCTCTCATCCTTCTGATTTTTCCACCCTCAGTAAACGAGTGAGATTTGATCTAACATCTCCAAAGCTTTCTCCCAATATAGCCTCATAAAAGCTTCTCCAGATATGGAATCTGCCATAGCTCTAGAGCTGATGGTTAAGGCTCAGTAAAATATCTCTAATAAGCTCGTCCTTTACAACCGATGATTAAGAACCATACTCAGCTTCTTCTTGAATCTAAACTATGCATCATACATAGATTCTGACTGCAGCTGCCTAAAATTATAAATCTCATCCTTAAACAACAACATCCTAGATGGAGGAAAGAACCTGTTAAAGAATTTCTTGTGAAACTCACTCCATATAGTCATAGAGCCTCATGGTAGTTCCCCTAACCATAAAGACGTTTCTCCTATAAGTGAGAATGGGAATAGCCTCTGTCTTAGTTCTTCCTAATTAATTTACCCCTGGATTTATATTCGAACTACAGATCCCAAAAAATTAGCAAATTTCAAGTTTGCATCATCTATAGGCAGGCCTGCAAACACACCCTTCATATTTAAGAGCTAAATCATTGCGCTCATGAAATCAAATTTGATGTCTGGGGGAAAAATAGGAGGAACTATAGCTCCAGTCTCTGCCGGCTCAACATATCCCAAATCATCTTCTTCATCTATATATTGCAGCACATACTAATATGATGAGATTACTTGAACATGGAGACCTCTATCTCTGTTCTAGTTTCCACTGAGTGTTGCTTGTCTCTGCTCAGCTAACTCTACTTCCCTAGATACTCTCTAAGCTTTATCCATTTTCCTCCACTTTGCTTCAGCTTAAGATAATAGCTCACCACTTTATCGATCAATGATATCTCATACTCCTTCGGGAGAAGGGGGAGGTAAAACATAATGAACCACTTCAGGAAGTTCATCTCTTTTCTTCTCAAAGATCCTACAAGGTGTTTGTAGAATCCTCTCTGGATTCATATATAGTGGGAGTAAGGTATTGCCTCTACTCCATGTTTTAGGCATACACCGGCGTATTCCCAACTAAGAACAAAAATAAAAACCCAAAAATTGTAACAATGTCAAATTACAAATCAACACCGTGTTCCTTGGCAACAATGCCAAAATTATGACAACTTCTAAATAACACCTTCTATCAAATAATGATATGGTTGATGTCAAAATATAGTAACCCAATAGATATTGGGGTCGAATCCCAAGGTAACATGTGGAAGTGTGGATATCAATAGTTGTAGTTCAAAGGCAGGACAAGAAAAGTAAATGGGGGTTTTAGTGTAGTAATATCGAGAAAGTAACTGTACTAACTTTGGTTGTAATCAGTCGTAAATGAAAACTAGGATTATGTTCCACCTGGCTTCTCAACTTTGTAGGCTTTTCGTGCTTTCTTGAACGAACTCAATACTTAGCATGTAGAATCAATAAGTTACCTTTTGCAGTTTTTTGAACGAGCAAAAGGATTCACCCTTTTCTTTTGGAGTCTTAGGATGTTGCCTTGCTAAACCTTATCTTGATCCCAGTTAACTATTACCTTTTCCATCTCTAGTTGTTAGATAAAACCTAATTATCTTACTAATATAGAACATAGAAGCCTGCATCAACAATTAAATACCAAATTACTGTTGACTTTATCTTTTCCTAGTCACTACTCCTCTTTTAGAGTAAGAAGCAATATCTAGGTGGGATCCTAATGTGTGAACCCATTAAGAAAACTATCATAACAAAGATAAATCAATGCATGCATGGGTATCAATTAAGAACAACGAAAGTATTTCCCCTACTTCATCAATTCGCAAGGGTTTCCATAACCCTAGCTATGGTTTTTAGTGTCTCATGCTTGTGAAGAAATCAATAACATTCATTTCAAAATAAAAGATAAAATCACAATAATAAGAAGTAATAAAGCCCACAACCGTAACTAAATTAATAAACCAAAGTCAGTACAAGTGAATCAAAGATCAAAATTGGATCTTGGAATCAAAATATATTTTTGAATATCAAAAGTGTGTTACTTCTACTTAAAACTCATAAAAGGTATTTATAGTACATAAGGAAACCCTAAAAATAAATCCCGAATGAAATAGGAGAAAATAGGGTCTGTGGCCACATGTGGTTTGTACCCGTGGACTGGCATGGGGTACAGGTGGTACCTGTGGTCCTAGCCCTAGGTGTGGGTACAAACTGTAGGTACCGAATGAAGAATTCCTTCAAGTTCAGCTCTCGAGATTTTGGACTTTTGGCAGTTGCTTTAATTTTTCTACATGTAGTCCGTAGGTCCTACATGTGGTCCTTAGGTTGACTTAGTAGGTGTTGGGAGTCATCTTTCTACTTCTTCTTTGATCTCAAACAAGCTTAGATCACGATCAAGCTGAAAAGAGTACTGAAAATCCATAATTACTCCAAATAGCGAAAAATACTTGTTTCACCTTTTTCACAAACTTATAATCCAAATCATGATTTCCTACAAAACATATACAAAGAGCATCATATCTAACAAAAATACCTCAAAAACCTACATAGTTTCCTAGTTTTAAGTATCAAAAATGCTATATTTCTATAGCACATCATGGGTTAGGAATGGATCATAGGACATTTTTAATTTTAGTCCACTTTTAGCCTACGTGACATTCCAAGTGTAAATTATATCCCTTGATCCTAATTTTGAGCTTTAATGCCTATTTTTCTTGTTACATCTTTCACCTTTCCATTTGTGTTACAATGAACTTGTTTTAGCCCTACACCACCTTGGACATTGTGCACCTTAAATTTGGAAAAATACCTAAGTTAAGGGTGGCTATCATCGGGGTGCATTGTATAAAATAGTTATGAAAAAGGGTAAAATAAGAGAAAAGATAGTAGGACTGGGTGAGGTAGAAAAAGAAAATAAAGACAAAAAGTAAAGAAAAATTATGAAAATTGTAAAATAAGAGAGAATAAAGAAATGACACCCAAACTGAATATGAATAATGAATAAAAAAGGAGAAATAAGGATGGAGTAAAAAAAGTTGGTTAATGAGTTGTCCCCAAAATTAGTGTAGTGCCAAAGAGGCTTAGTCACTTGATATATCTATACGTATCATACCATCCCCCCAAGCCTGCATTATAGGCCGAATAAAATCCAAAAGTGATCCTAATTTGACTGTCTGAAAAAATAGGTAATGAAATCAAGGGCAAGCCTATGGTATTTGATGCACATTTATTGGAACTTCTTTTGTTAGTGTGAATGTTTCTGAACCGTCCCTGCATTGACATACACTATTTAATATGAGTGAGTGGGATTCTTTGCTGTGATGGAACATGTGTTGTATTGCTAGATTCTTACTTGTCTGGGTAGTGTAACTTATATTTATATGCATGGTTGTTTGTTTCTAGCATAATTCCAAATCTTGACTCCTTTGTGTCACATTATTGGGCTTCATTAATACACATAATTGGTTTTAATAGTATTGAACTAGAAGTGGGTAATGATGTTAAGCTTGAATTTGATGATTGGCTGCCATAGGTATTTGAAACACCCCGGATTTTGGTCCTTTAAAATTTCCTGAGCTTTGAGCTCACTGCCCAATTTACGACTAGACCCTATGAGTAGTAGGGTGTCCTAACGAGTCATTAGTACAAGTAATAACCAAACCAGTAAGTTCGTGGCTTGATTTTGGTCTGAGTATGAGTAGCTCACTACGAGACATAAGGATATATTACGAGCCGTTAAGTTTAATCATAGGGTGTCTATTTTAAGTCCCAAATTGGATTTTGTGTTTACTATGACTGGACCCTACGAGTCATAGCATCCCATTACGAGTGGTGACATTGATTCGTAAGGATAACATTGTAGGTTTCCTTGGTGGTACTTCCTTGGTTATAACTCATGGTGACAAGTCGTAAGGAGAGGTTACTAGCCAAGGAGTTGACTCATAATCAAAGGCGTCCCCTTTTCAGCTATTAAGTTAAAGGAATTCTAGATACTTCCCCTCTTACCCAACTTGAAACCCACATCTTATAACCTTTTTAAGGTTTCATTATCTCTCAGTAACAATCTAAGTAACGTCTTAAATACAACCAAATTCTTAAGGTCAAGAACACTTAGGGTTTTAAGGAGATTTATCAATTAGGGCTCTCAGGGGTGATTTCTCTCCGTATGTGTTACTATTACAGGCATGTTACTATTCCCTCATTGTTAATTTTGTAAAAGCATGAGTTTAAAGTATTGTTCATGGGATGTTTTTGTTGGTTTTGAAATAAGGGTTGGGAATTTTGAATGTTTATGTATTGAACAATGTTTCTCATGGTATAATATGATTTCCATATTTTAAATATGATTTTGAACTTTTGGGTGCATGGGTATGGTGAATGAACTAGAGAATTGTGGTTTTTCCAAACCTGTGACTTTTGAAGTAGTTATGACCCCAAATCCATAATGTGAAATTGGTTTTGATTATGCGAACTATGGAAATTTGTAATATTGAACTAGTATTGAATGATTGCATGATACAAAGAGAAATTTGAAATACAATGGTATCATATAATGAACAAATAGAGTTGGTTACCCCTCTATTTATTAATGTACAAAGGGAGTTGTTTTCTCCAAGTTAATTGAACTTGTTTTGGCATGTTATTGTTACCTTGAAAGTGTAATTGGGCTTTAATAAGAGTTGTGTAGCTAAGTCCTGAAAGTGGAGGTCCAAGTGATCGATACTGGAAATCATGTTTCCCGGTGTAGGAGTCAAAGTGAATAGGGAGGTTCGTGTCCCCCTTATTATTATTTCATGATTAGGGAGGTTTGAGTCCCTCATAAGTAATTATGTGATCGGGTGCTTAAGTCACCTTTGTATAATTAGGAGGTTTGAGTCCCCCGTGTGCATATAGATAAGATTATTCTCTGGTTTGTGCTGCTACATGAACTGGTGCCCAACCAAGGGGTAACAGATGGGTCTCATATACGTGGGTTCTATCATATGGTGATTGAGCTACACAGTCTAGGATAAAGTTGTGAAACGCATGTTAAACCTTATTCTGTATCCCAGCATTTGATAGATAAATATATGTATATGTTTACGTATTTGATTATGCACATGGATTTGGAATAATTTTAATTGTTAATCATATCATTATGTTATTTTTATCCCTGAGTTATATGCTAGGGTTAACCCCGTTAATCATCTTTGGATATTATATCCTCACGCGATATAGGAATTGGTCGTACTCCTACTCCTCCTACTTAGTGACTTAGATTCGGGATCAGCTAGCGAGTCATATTGAAGTGGTGAGCTTCCATTCTTCAGAAGACCCCATTTTATGATTTTTATTTCCTTTACATTTTGAGTATTCCTTTGTATTTGTTTTTTCTATTGTCAGGGGCATGCCCAGACACTTTATTGATATTCATTTTTCGATCATTGTTTAGAAGGCTTTGTTTGGACTGTTGTGTATATTGGGCTGTATCGGTCGGTTATTTGGCCGGTCGTTGGTGGTTAGTTATGGACATGTATTTTAAATTTTCTTAGAATATTGTATGCTATCTTCTTATATGTAAGGAATTCTTCCAATCATGGGGTGTGGTATGTTTTGTTTGGTTAGGTTCATGGGTAATCTCCAGTCCATGTGGGACTTGAGATACTCGTCACGGCTAGGCCCTATTTTGAGTCATGACAAAGGTGCTATCAGAGCCTAGGTTTGGTCTCATTGGGTGTCCATTAATGTCTTGTTGAGTAGAGTCTCTTACATGGGTGTGTAGCACGCCACACTTATAAGGGGGAGGCTATGAGACATTTAGGAATGTTTCCCTTTCTTTTTATTATGTTTTAAGCTATTTTCTAAGGTTTTGATCTCTCTAGTTTATGTTTTTTAACTTTTCAGATCATGCCTCACAGAAAATCTGAAGCTCATGGAAACTCCTCTGTCCCATTTGAGGACAAACTTATGGGACATGCCCTTTTTATGGGCTATAGACCCAGTCTAGGGGTCCAGTTCCTGATTTCCCTCCTGGATTTTCACTGCTCCCCTCTAGTCTTTCTCGAGCTCCACAGCCTAATGTGTTGAATGTAAAATTTCATCAGTCCAGTCAAATGTTGGCTCAGTTTGTAGCTTCTCAGTCTGAGCATTTAGGTTTTGTTATGCCATCTTCTGAGGCCACAGTTTATGAGCTTGACTCCTCTGGTGTTCACTGGTTTTAAGGTTAAGGAGGGTCCTCAAAACTGTATCGATGTGATGATGAAGATGATGTTGGGTATATTTATGTATTCTAGCCTTTCTATTCTAGCTTATTATGCCTTATTTTGAGGATGATTCTTGTGCATAATGTGTTTATAATAAGATAAATGTTCATCTAAGTATCCATGTATGTGTTTACAATGTTTAATGATGTTTTCACACGAGTTTTGTTTCAAATTGATCATTTCAAATTCAACTGAGAAATCTAGTGGACTAGCTTTGAGCTAGGTGTTGTCTAGTCTATCGTGTTGGATTTTAACGTGTTTGATGAGTTCCTAAGGTTGTTATTGTGTGTTTATATTTGAAACAACGTGGTTATAATGTTCAAGGGTCAACTGGATCTAGCGAAGAGTCAAAACAATAAACTTGAGATCAATGTGAATTAGCCTATTAGCTCGTGTCTAGTTGACCGTGTTGAATGTTGTGTTGTTTTGAACTCTAAATTATTGTGTTTAATGCTATAGGATACTAGGCTAATGGATTATTATGATATATTAAGGATTTACAAGCTTTAAATCAAGTGGAAAAAACCCAAAAAGGCTTGAAATGGATCAACAAAGGCACAATACACAACTTGACATAATTTTGGACACCTGAAATGTCTTGAGCGAGTGGAGGAACGTGTAGCATCCCCTAGGAACGTGCGACCCACCATTATATTTATAAGGATCCAAAAATAGTAACTCACCATGTCGCGGTCCGAATAGCGATGAAGGAGGCACCACATCGCGGTGAAAAGCAAATCTGCAGTTGTCAAATTCCAAAATCTTGGCGCGATTACGCCGGTTCGAAAGCTAATAGCGATGAGCCCACCACTGCGATGCGATGGCTATCAAAAATGGGATTTTTTTGCCCACCTAAGTTATAATAGCATGGAAATCTAATCCAAGTCGATTTATGACTTGTCTACTATAAATATAACATCTCAAAACTCATTTTGGACATCATGGAACCCCTAGATCGATTGGAACAACATTGTAGGATACCACAACTTCTTTTTAGGTTTTTATTTCCTTAATTTAGCTTTCTTTATGATTTTCATCATTCATACAATTATCTGGATGTTGATTATGTCTATGAGTGGCTAAAAACTCCCCTTCCGAGGTTAAAGCTAAGAACATGATATTATTATTTTAGATTAAATTCGTTTGATTTTCTTTTCATTATTGGTTGTTTGTTTATTCTTAATTTAACTATTTGATGGATTAATCATCCGTAAAATACATCTATTGTTGATTTCGTGATCTCGGGAGAGTGAATAAGGGGATATAACATGGGAATGAACAAAGTTTGATTTGTATTCTTTTATGAAATAAGGAATTCAAATTAGCATCTAGGACGGGTACGTACTTAGATGCCTTGCTTGATTCAAATGTAGGATGATAGGTCTAAAACACTTAATTGGATTATTTCATCTTTGATCAATGATGTATTTGTAATGTCCAAGTTAGGCAAATGATTAGAGGTTGGGTGACCATGATCATGCAATTAACCCTACAAATCAACAATCAAGATAAGAAAATTAACGAATGCAGTTCAATAACATAGTATGATGAATCAATGTGCTCTGACCCTAGGATTTACTCTAATGAATGTTTCAAGACTTTATTTTACGCATTGTTTCCTTTATTTTACAAATATTCAAAACTCTATTTTTGTTATGATTGCATCAATTAAATCTAAATTGTGAACTAGAATAGAATCATTGTTGAGTCAAGTCTTTGTAGGATCGATACAAGGCTTTCTTGAAGTCCACTTTACTACTTGGTAGACCAGGTACACTTATGTGTGCTCTTGGGCATTGTCAAATTTTTGGCTCTGCTGCTGGGGATTTGAAATTTGGAAATTATTTTATTTTAGTTTTAGTTTTAGATTTCTTTTATGTTCTTACACTTGGTCTTGGTTTTGTACTTGTAGGAAATAGGTTTCAAAGTAGTAAGCTGGCAAGGGATCAGGACTTGGTTGAACCAAGTTCGGAACTTGAGAAACTTTTCAATCAACAAAGGAGAGAAGCAAACCTTCTTCCCTAAATTCTGTAAATCGCAGAAGACTAAGAGAATCCTGCCCTCATGGCTGATGAACAAGCAGCCCACAGGACAGTCGGAGAAGTGGTAATCCTACTTCCTATATTTGACCTCCACGTTTTAGAAACTGGAAACTGGAGAAAATTTCAAGATCAAACCGAATATGGTAAAGCTTCTGATTAGCAGTGGAAAGTGCACAGGGCTTTCACATGAAGTTCCACAGGTCCACTTGCAAAGTTTTCTGGAAATCAATGATACATCTATTCCTACGGGTGTGAATACAAACTATGTGAGGATGATGTTGTTCCCCTTTCCACTAACTGTGGAAGAAAAAAATTTATTGAATGTGGAACCGACAAATTCAATCACATCATGGGATGACATGGATAGAAAATTCCTTATTCGATTCTTCTCATCTGGTAAAACTGTGAGACTTTGCAGTGAGATAGTGTTCTTCAAATAGAAGATAAAAAAGAATCTTTTTCATTCTTGGGAGTAGTTCAAACCTCTTCTTCGGGACTGTCCACACCAATAACAGTCCAACGAGGTACTTTCTCATATTGTTGTAGAGGCTCTTAACCACAATACAAAAATATTATTAGATTCAGCTGTAGGTGGTCAAGATCTTAAGATGACTTATGATAATTTGTACAATTTATTGAATTGCATCACACAAGGAAATCCATAATGGCATGGTTATTCAAGGAGTGCCATAAAGAAAGTTGCAGGTTTGTTTGAGGTAGACCAATGCACTGCTTTATCAGCTCAGGTTGTGGCATTGCAAAACATGATAAACACTCAGTTCAATAGCCTGAAATTGGGAGCCACACTGCCTACCACAACAATTAATGTAGTTTAGTAAACTAGTGGTTGGTTTGAGGTTTGTGGAAACAATGGTCATTCTGCGGCCATGTGTGCTTCTAAATCAGAGTCTGTGATGTACGTAGGAAATGCTCAAAAGAAAAATAATGGGAATGCCTACAACATGAAGTGGAAGACTCAGCCACTAAATCAGTCGTGGAACACCCCACAACAGAAAATTCAACAACCACGGGCACAGGGAAATTAGTCAACTAGCAACTTGGAAGAGATGGTGAAGCAGGTTCAGCTAATCAGACACAGTTTGCTGAAGACGTAAAAAATCAGCAAGAGGCCCAGAGAAGCATTGAGTTACAATTGGGGCAGTTATAGCAAGCATTGAATACTAGGCCTCAAGATGGTTTGCCTGGAGATACGGAAAATCCAAAACAAGTTATGGCAATTACCTTGAGGAATGGTAAAGATCTTCAAAGAGAACATCCAAAGGCAACTAAGGAGGTATATGCTGATGTGGTGGCTTAGCAGGTAAATGGCAGAGTGTCAAAAAAATCAAGGAAGTCTGAGTACTCGAAAGAAAAAGTTTCTGCAAAAGAAAAGAAACAGATGTTCCCACTCCCTTTTGACCAAAAGTACACAAAAATGAAGGAGGATGCTTGTTTCAAGAAGTTCTTTGACACGTTCAGAGAGCTTCACATTAACTTACCTTTTTCAGATGTTTTGCAGGATATTCCAAAGTATTCTAATATGGCCAGTGTCAAAGTGATGCCTCTCTCTTTGTTTGAAACATTGGGCTTAGAAAAGCCTAGACCGAGCTTAGTTCTAGTACACTTGGCAGACGGGAGCATAGCCCATCTGGAAAGAATTATTGAGGATATCCTCATAAAGTTTGGTAAATTTTTTATTCCTGGTGACTTTATTATTTTAAATTTCCAGGCAGACGAATAGGTACCAATCATCTTGGGGCGTCCATTCTTAGAAATTGGGGGGAGCTTTGATTGATGTTAGAGAAGGCGCGCTCAAAATGAGGTTGGAGAATGAAGAGGAGAAATTTAAAGTATACAAATCTCTCAACACATTATCTCATTATAAAGATTTATGCATGATTTCTATGGTAGAGGGGGACAAGTGTGGGTAGAGAGAGACAAGTGTGGGGTGCTTAGTCCGCCAAAGACCTTTTCGGACTACCTCATTGAGCGGACTAAGCTAAAACCATTTCTTCCCAATATGATACAAGTTGAGAGAGATGTTGACATCAGGAGTGCCCACTCAAGAGGTCAGAAATAAAAAAGAAAATGGCTCCCGAAGGGGAGTAAAAACAACAACAACAACAACATTCCTAGTGTATTCCGATAAAGTGAGGTTTGGGGAGGGTAAAATGTATGCAGTATATACCTCTACCTCCAAAAAAGTAGAGAGGCTATTTTTGATAGACCCCCGGCTCAAGATAGAGAATAGTACAACAAGGTAGTAATGAAACATGAAATAGGATGAATGGTATAAACTTAATACAAAATAGTAAATAAAAAAATAAAATAAAAATAAATATCAGAGAAATACAAAATAAGAGAAATACTAGCAATTCAAAATAAGAAAGAGGACACCCTCCTCGTAGTAACATACACTCACAGACCAAAGACACCCACCACACCCAAACTCTCCTAAGTAGAGGCTCTTACTCATGGACACAGTCCTGGGATTACTAACCCGACTACACAAGCGCTCTCCTACCAGCTTGCCACAACCCACACACTCACACTAGCCTTCTACCCTAATTCGTGACCTCCACACCTCATGTCTTAGGGTTATGTTCTCAGTAAGCTATAGTTGTTCTATGTCATGTCTAATTACCTCCCTCCAGTATTTATTTAGCCAACCTCTACTCCTCCTGAACCGATCCTAAGCTAGACTCTTACACCTCTGAACTGGGGCATCTGTTCCCCTCCCCATCACATGCCCAAATCATATCAACCTTCATTCTCGCATCTTTTCCTCCATTGAATCCACTCCTACCTTCTCTCGGATAGTCTCATTCCTAATTTTATCCCTTTCAGTAAGTCCACACATCTAATGCAATATTCTCATTTTTGCCATCTTCAATCTCTGAATGTGGAAGTTATTGACTGGCCAACCTCCGCTCTGTAAAGCATGGTTAGACGTACTGCCACTCTATAGAATTTTCCTTTAAGCTTAAGGAGCACCTTCTTATCACACAAAACTCCCGAGGTGAGCCTCTACTTCATCCAATCTGCTCCAATATGTTTAGATACATCCCCGTCAATCTCATCATTCCCCTGAATCATAGACCCAAGATACTTAAAACTATCCCTCTTACAAACATCATGTGACTCCAACCTCACCACTACTTTATCCTCTTAACTCTAGCGACTAAATTTTGTTAAGTTAAGCTGGGTCATGCCGTGACACTAAATCAGGCGCTTCTTGGGAGGCAACCCAAGTTAAGTAGGTATGTCTTATTTTTAGTTTTTTTTTTTTTAGTTTTTACTTCACGTAAATTTTTTTAATTGAGTCACAGGTTGATTGGAAGTTTGAGTACCGAAAACTTAAGCTAAAGAGCATGGCAAAGACAGGGAGTGGGGTTCCAAGACCTCCTTTATGTTTAAAGATGCTACTAGCTATGCCTAGAGGCCTCAAGGAGTATTTCTATCTCTTACTTTTAAGTTCACTTTGGGGACAAAGTAGATTTTTAAGTGTATGGTAGGGAAATTCCCAATTTTGGGCTCAATTTAAAAATTTATTGTGTAAGATATTCTTATTGGTACTATTTTTGATTGCATGGTGCAAGTGTTTTGTTTGGTAAAAGCATTTTTATTGAGTGAATTGCTACTTTTGAGACGCTTAGGCTCATGTTTATGACTCTTGTACTTGTTGGCTTAAAGTTAAATTTTTGTGATGGTTTGGTTGAGAGTCTATGATGATCCTATTTGAGTTGAGCATGTTCCATGTGTGATGTGAGTTATTTGTATATTACTTATTGAATGTGATGTCTCAAACTTTCCCGGTGTGTGTGAAAAGCAAAATAAAGAGAGTGGGTTTAGGAGATGATTTAGACATTTCTTTGAGAGCCTTGTTTTATAACTTTTTTTTGACCAACCCATATGCTTAATCCTAGTCAACCCCATTGAGCCTTTACCTTTTTCTTTGGAAGCCTCATATATAGCCTAATCCTTTTATTAATAGACTTTAATTTGATCCAAAAAGGTCCTAGGTGCTTTAATAAAAAATTAATTCAGTAAGGAGTTCGAGAAATAAGAGGATAAAAGGTAAAATTAAAGCCCCTTAGTAAGTGTTATTGTTGTTCAAAAAATTGATATGAGTTGTGGTGAGAAGTTGAATTATGAAAAGAATAAAAATTTGTTCAAATTGAATGAGTTGTACATAAAATCCTCCCACCATAGTGTATGCAATTAATCTTAATAAAATAGGGTGAAAACAAAATAATGAGGTAAATAAAAGTGGTGTAATTTGGTTGTTATAGATTGGTTTTGGATGTATAATGTAGTGTATTAGACTTCTTAGGGAAGAGTGTCACTATTAATCCAAAATAGTTCCTATCCTTCCCTTAGCCTACATTACAACCTAAAAAAGATCTATTTGATCCTAATCTTAACATTCTGATATTAGTGGACTATGACACTAAGGGAAAGCCTATAGTTCATCTAGTGCAACTTGTGAATTCTTTGTGAGAGCGATCAAAACTTGATTTGTATACCTATTGTGATAATTCGGATTATTGTGAGTGATTATGGGTAACTCTCTTTTTGTGAGGGGCAAATGCTTAATGAATGTGGTAATTTATATGACATCTTTTATTGAAGAAATATGCATGAGTTTTGAAGTGGGATTCTTGAGCTTTTAATTGTGTATAACATGCTTAGTGTATTAAACTTGCATATTGTGTAATCATTGTAGTTCTAGCTTAAATGTCTTTATTGTAGTTGAAGTGTGGTGTATCTTCAGCTCATTATTCTTATAGTTAAGAGTTGTTCAAGGACGAACAAGGCTGTAAGTGTGGGGTGGTGATGTTGGGTGTATTTATGCATTAGCCTTGCTATTCTAGCCTATTTAGCCTTGTTTTGAGGATGATTCATGTTCTTAATGAGTTAATAATGAGATAAATGTTCATATAAGTTTCCATGTATGTGTTGACAATGTTTAATGTTGTTTTCACATGAGTTTTGTTTCAAATTGATCATTTTGAATTCAACCGAGAAAACTAGTGTGACAAGCTTGAGCTAAGTGTTTGTCTAGTCTATCGTTTTGGGTTCTAACATGTTTAATGAGATCCTAAGGTTGTTATTGTGTATTTATATGTGAAAAAACTTGGTTATAATATTCAAGGGTCAATTGGATCAAGAAAAGAGTTAAAATAATAAACTTGAGATCAATGTGAATTAGCCTATGCTTAGCTCGTGTTTCTAATTAACCGTCTTTAATGTTGAATTATTTTAAGCTCTAAATTATTTTGTTTAACTCTATAGGATGATAGGTGAATGTATTATGATGATATATGAAGGATGTACAAGCTTCAAATCAAGTGGAACCAACTCAAAAAGGCTTAAAATAGATCAACGAAAGCACAATACATAATTTGACGTGATTTTGGACACCTAAAATGTCTTGGGAAAGTAGAGGCATGTGTAGCATCCACTGGGAAGGTGTGACCCACCATTGGATTCAGAAAGGGCCCAAAATGGTGACCCACCATGCTGCGGTCCTAATAGATATGAAGGAGGCACCACATCTCAGTAAAAAGCAAATCTGCAACTGTCAAATTCCAGAATCTTGGAATGATTATGCCGCTTCACGGGATAATAGCGATGAGCCCACCACCATGATTTAATGGCCATTAAAAGTGGGATTTTGTGCCCAGCTGAAATATAATAGCGTGAAAATCTAATCCAAGTCGGTTTATGACTTGTCTACTATAAATATAATGTCTTAAAACATGTTTTGGACATCTTGGAACCCCTAGATTTATTGGAACAACATTGGAGGCTACCACAACTTATTTTTAGGTTTTTATTTCTTTAATTTAGCTTTCTTTATGGTTTTAATCATTCATACAATTATTTGGATGTTGATTATGGCTATGAGTGGATAAAAACTCTCTTTCCTGGGTTAAACCCAAGAATATGAGTATTATTGTTTTGGATTAAATTTGTTTGATTTTCTTATCATTATTGGTTGTTTGTTTATTCTTGATTTAACTATTTGATGGATTGATAACCCAAAAAATACATCTATTGTCACCCTTATGATAATGGGAGAAGGAATAGGGGGATATAACATGGGAATAAACAAAGTACGGTTTGTATTCTTTAATGAAATAAGGAATTCAAATTAGCATCTAGGATAAGGATGTACTTAGATGCCTTACTTGATTCAAATGTGGGATGATAGCTTTAAAACACTTAATTGGACTATTACATCCCCACTCAATAATATAGTTATAATGTCCAAATTAGGTAAACGATTAGAGGTTGTGAGACCATGATCATGCAATTAAACGTATGAATCAACAACCAAGATAAGTAAATTAACGAATGAAGTTCAATAACATAGTATGATTGTTCGAAGTGCTTTGACCCTGGGCTTTACTCCATTGATTGTTTCAAGAATTTATTTTACGCATTGTTTCCTTTATTTTAAAAATATTTAAAACTCTATTTTGGTAACACTTGCATCAATTGAATCTAAATTATGAATTAGAATAGAATTGTTATTGAGTCAAGTCCTTGTGGGATCAATACTCGTCTTTCTTGAAGGCCACTTTACTACTTGGTAGACCACGTACACTTGTGTGTGTGTTTGGGCGCTGTCAGAAGATCTTCTGGGTCATGCATGCAACTAACATAGAGTGCGTAGAATTTTCAGCCTACCAGTTGAATGATGTAGCATACTAATGGTATGAGGAATGGGAATAGTCTATGGGACATGATGTTGAATTCACACTATGGAATAATTTCTTTAGTGCTTTTCCAGACCATTAATTTCCTCGGGAGTTGAAGGAGGCACAAGAAAAAGAGATTGTTAATTTGAAGCAAGTTAGGATTACGGTCAAGGAGTATGCTTTGAAATTCTGTCAATTGTCCCGATATGCTCTCGAGTTAGTATCAAGATTGAGAGCTAGAATGAGAAAATTTGTTTCTTGGTTGTCCCATGATTTTATCCTAGAGAGTAAGGTTGACTTGTTGAACAAGGATATAGATATCTCTAGATTGGTTGTGTATATGTAGTAGGTTTAGGAAGAGAAGAAGAAGCAGGAGGAGATAAGGAAGAGGTAGAGAAAAAAGTTTAGATTTTTTTATTAGGGTGGAAGTTAGTATCAGAGTGGTGGAGATGGTGGAAAGTGGTCTAAGAAGAAGTGGGGGAGTTCTAGTTCCTACTCTACGGCTAGTGCTCCTTATCTGAAATCATCGGGTAATCGACGGTGGGTTTAGGGCACAGGGTACCTAATCTAAAGCTGGTGGGGTTTAGTCTACTCTATTATATCCTTCTTGTAGATTCTGCGGGCAGGCGCATTGTGGGTTTTGTGAAGAGGGAAGGAACAAGTGTTTTAAATGTGGTCATATTGGTTATTTGTAGGGCGATTTCCCTTCTAAGGTTTCTTTAGGGAAAAATAAGATTCTTATTGCCAATTCATCAGCTCCTACACTAAAGGTTACTACTTCTGCCTCTAGTACTGGCACTAGACAAAATCACTTGTATACTCTTGCTAACCACATGGACTATGAGATATTTATCTATGTCGTCACTGGTATTTTACGACTCTTTTCTTGTGATATGTATTGCTTGCTTGATCCAGGGTTTACTCCACCTTATTTGACCCAATTTATGGTTGTACATTTTGGTTTCGGTCCCAAGTGTATCCTTGATCCCTGTTCTATTTCTACCCTAATGTGTGACTCTGTTGTTTCTAGGAGAGTCTATAAGGGTTGCGTGATATTTGTTGGTGGTAGAGAAACTCTAATAGATCTGATAGAGTTAGACATGGTTGATTTTGATGTAATATTAAGGGTGGATTGGTTTGCATTTGAGATATGCCTTCGTAGATTGTCGGACCCGTAATGTCATGTTTATATTCCTTAATGAGCCTGTCATTAAATGGGAAGGGGTTTCTCTAGTGCCTAGAGAAGGTTCATATCATATCTTACAGCCTAGAAGTTGATTTCCAAGGGATGTCTCAATCATTCTATTCGAGTTAATGGTTCTAACTCAAAGTTTCCTTTATTGCAATCAATTCTTATGGTTAATAAATTCCCCAAGGTTTTTCCTGATGATCTTTCGGGTACCCCTCCCGATAGGGAGATTGAGTTTGGGATTGACCTTGTTCCAGAAACTCGTCCTATCTCTATCCCTCCCTATAGAATTACTCTAGTTGAGTTGAAAGAGCTTAAAGAGCAGTTGAGAGACCTCTTTGACAAGGGTTTTATCCATCCTAGTGTGTCTTTATGAGATGCTTATGTTTTGTTCTTGCCTAAGAAAGATGTTTTCCTTCGAATGTGCATCGATTATCGTTAGTTGAATAATGTTAGGTAAAGACTACGTATCCTCTTCCTTAAATTGATGATTTTTTTGACTAGTTTAAGGGTTCAAGATATTTCTCTGCAATTGATCTTAGGTCAACTTATCATCAACTGAAGATTAGGGAGGTGGATATCCCCAAGACAATCTTTTGAAACCGGTATGGTCATTATGTTAGTCATGTCTTTTGGTATGACTAATTCCCCAGCGGTATTCATGGACTCAATGAATAGGGTCTTCTATTAGTTTTTGGATTTATTCGTCGTCGTGTTTATAGATGACATTCTAGTGTATTCCAAGAGTGAGGAGTATCATGTGGATCACCTCCGTATTATGTTGCAAACCTTGAAAGATCATCATTTTTATTGTTTAAATTTGTTACTTTTCTAGGTCACGTCATTTCTAGTGGAGGGATCATGATCGATCCGCAGAAAGTTGCAGTGATTAAGTAGTGGCCTAGGGATACTTCTCCAATCAATATTCGTAGATTCTTGGGTTTAGTCGGTTACTATAAGATATTTATAGAGAGTTTCTTCACCATATCCTCCCCACTAACTCAGTTGACCCAGATGAAGGTAAAGTTTTGTGGTCTGATGCTTGTGAGGGTAGTTTTGAGAAGCTGAAAGATAAGTTGATTTCAGCTCTAGTTTTGACTCTGCGTTATGGTACTGATGGTTTTGTTGTCTATTGTGATATGTCCCATGTAGGACTTTATTGTGTGTTGATACAGCATGGTATTGTGGTGTCCTATGCTTCTAGGCAATTGAAAGTTCATGAGAGGAATTATCTGACTCATGACTTGGAGTTGTTGGTTGTGGTGTTTTCATTGAATATTTGGCTTCAATACTTGTATGGAGTCCATGTAGATATCTCTTCTGATCATAAGATCTTGCAATATAAGTTCACCTAGAAGGAGTTGAATCTCAGATAGAGGAGGTGGCTTGAGTAGCTGAAATACTATGACATGAGTCTCCAGTATCACCTGGATAAAGTTAATGTGGTTGTTGATACTCTTAGCATATTATCCATAGGGTGTCTACCGCATGTATATAATGATAAGCGAGATTTGGTAAAAGATATTCACCGTTTGGCTAATCTTAGAGCTCGTCTCTTGGACTCTAAGGATGGTGGTATGTTTGTGCAAGAGGTAGCAAAATCATCTCTTGTTGCTGAGATAAAGAAGAAACAGGTATTCGATCGTGTCTTAATGATGATTAAGGGGGATGTGGGACAATAAAAGGTTATAGATTTTGATATTGGTGACGATTATATCTTGAGGTACCAAGGCATATTATGTATTCCCTACTCTTCCTGCTCAGTGACTTAGATTTGGGATCAGCTAGCGAGTTAGATTTAAGTGGTGAGCTTCCATACTTCGGAAGACCCCATTTCATGATTTTGGTTATCTTTACATTTTGACTATTCCTTTGGATTTGTTTATTGGCTATTGTCTGGGGCATATCCCAAAACTTTATTCATTTACATTTTTAGATCATTGTTTAAAAGGCTTTGTTTGGACTATTATAGCTATTAGGTGGTGTCGGTAGGTCATTTTGCCAATCGTCGGTGGTTAGTTATGAACATGCATTTAAAATTTTCTTAGACTATATATGATATCTTATTATATGTTCAGAATTCAGCTGATCATGGGATGTGGTGTGTTTAGTTTGGTTATGTGCCGGGGTGATCTCCGGTCTCTGTGGGACTTGAGATACCTAACATGGGCAGGCCCTGGTTTAGGATGTGACAGTATCTTAGGTTTCTATGGGTTAAGCATCGTTGTATTGTTTGGTTATGTTTGTTGCCTGAGGATATACAACATTCTAAGTTGAGTGTGTTGATGTCCTATGAATTTATAGCATTTTAGATGCTTAAAACTATGAGAATATGCATGTACTTAAGGCTATTTTGTTGATTTGATGTGTTTTTGGAGTGTTTTGCAGGAAATTAGGTTTTGATGCTAAATTCAACAAAAAGATGAAAAGTGATATTTTTGGCTACTTACTTGATAAATTTTGGGTATTTGTGACACTTTCCAGATTGTACGTGACTAAAGCATGTGATGAAAGTTGAAGATTTGAAGCTTGGTTTCACGTATTGAAAGGCCTGACACTTACCTATGTCTATATATGGACCACATATAGCACATATGGTCTGTATAAGACTAAGTTATGTATTGGAATTAAAGATACAGAGAGTGAAACAGCTAAAAAAGAACTTGCAGCACTTACCTATGTCAACATGTGGACCACCTGTACCACAAGTGGACCACATATGGATAAGGTAATTGCTAGAAGTCCAAAATCTCGAGAGCAAAAATTATAGGAATTTTTTTCTGAGTACATGCGTCCAGCTTCAGGCCGTATGTGGTACATTCGCCCAAGGCCAGGCCACATATGGACACCACATGTGGCCATTGACCTCAACTTTTTTGGATTATTCCAAAATCATTTCCTAGGTTTTCCATGTATCCCAATTACACTCCTATGAAGATTTTAAGTTCTATTATGTATGGTTAATTAAGTTTTTCTATTTGAATTAGTATTTGGTTTTTAGGGTTTCTTGTAATCTATAAATACCCTTTAGGCTTTGTTTAGTTTATTCATTGACACATTCATAAATTGATTGATCGAGAAAGAGGCCCTGTGGTGCCAAGTTTACAAACATCTTATTATTCTTGGTTTGTTATTCAATTTAAGATTTTAGGATTTATCTTTCATTATTGTGAGATTGATTTTGTATTTTTGTCTGTGGATTCCATGATTGATCTCATAACTATGAGTGGCTAATTCCCTTAACTAGGGTTGTGGGAACCTTGGCAGATTAACAAAGTAGAAGAAGTGCCAAGTCGTTCTAGATAAACATTCTTGCATATAATTGGTTTTCTTCGTTCTTATTAATTTCTTAGCGGTGGCCAACGTTAAGATCCCGCCTAGATTATTACTACTTACTCCAAAATAGGAGCAATGACTAGGAAAAGAAGATCACAATAGTTATTTAAAGATTAACAAACAATCCACGCTAATATCTAATAACTAGAAACCCAATAAGTAATAGTTAACTGGGATCTAGGATAAGGGTTACCAAGGCAACATCCTGAGACTCAAAAGGTAAATGATGAGATTCGTCAATGAGTCCAAAAGACCATTGGTGGTACATAACTTATCAGATTCTGCATTTAAGATATTGAAATAGTTCGACAGTGTACGATAAGTCTACTAAGTTGAGAATCCAAGGGGAAAACAAGCCTAGTGTTCATCTTAGATTGTTTACAGCCAAACTAAATGAAGCCTTATTAATCTTATCTAGTTACTAAAATCCCCTCTTTTTACTTTTCCGCACTACCTGGTGATTTCAATAAGTTCAAGATAGAATTTTGACCTTTTCACTGTGGGATCAACCCCAACCTAGTTAGGTTACTATATTTTACAAAGATTGCTTTATCCATGTAAGGAGGGGTGGTTAGGGAATTATCAAAAATTAGTGTTGCTGTCAGGGAATACAGTTTTGAAGTTCTTTACTAAAGTTGTTGGAGTAATCGGATTTTATTTTCTTTAGTTTTATTTGTTTTGTTTTGTATTCTTCTTGAGATGACAACCTGGTCAGAGAAAGTATGGAGTAATGATGACTCCTTATTTATTAATCCTCTTCCTTTTGATATGATGTATTACTACAAGAGCATGATAAAAATACTTTTAGAACATAATGAGAGCTTGTTTAACACGTTGAAACTATTGGGAAAAGGATATAATGATCGTATTCAAAAGGTTGATAGGTTTGCCTTTGATATTCACCACTTACAAGTTGATTTAGATGCAAAAACTGTTGAGTGATAACGCCTAGCAAACTAGTTATGGGTGGTGTGAGATTGAGAAAATTTAGAGAAGCCAACTTGAGGGGCTGAATTTGAAGGAGTCTAAAATTGCTCATACACTCTGGATAGTGTCACTCTTAGTTGGGGCATATTGGACCTCATTCGAAGCATTTTTTTCCATATTGTGTTTGGATAGTCAAACATTGATCGAGCCATCCGAGCCTGAAGAAAAGTACAATGAGGAGGAAACATATGTCTATATTCTTTAATTTGCTGAGCCATAATCAAAGAACTACATTTCTCACATAAGGGCCAAGAAGTACCACATGCCACATATATTTCATGGGGCCTTTATTTTTCTACCTCTACCCCATGGGCATAATGGTAAATCAAAAAAACAATTAAGGGTGCAGTTTATAGGTTCAAAGTTAAAAGAGAAAACTAGAGGCTAATTATTGGGCTACTTTGATGGTGTCTGAGTAATCTAGGTACCCATGGGCTTGTTGGGGAAGTCTGAGTACTCAACAAAGTCCTGTCATACCGTAACTTGAAATCAGGCATTGCTTAGGAGGCAACCTAAGGTATTTTATTATTTGTATTACATGATTAACATTTGATCTCCTTACCTATGGTGCCACAGGTATGTTTCTAACTCTCTTATTTTGTAGAGGTTTGATGCATTGGGGATAATTCATGTTTTTAAGTTGAGGGTGGGGATACTTATGGGTCTTGATGTCTTCTTGGGGTTTTTGTTGTCGTGCCTCTTTTTCCCAGAGTCCTGCTTCTAGTAGAACCGGCATATTTAGGTATATTGTGTTTTATTTCATATTGTGTCATTTAACTAGGAGAAAAAAAGTATCTGGGGCGGTTGATACAATGTACTGAAATATATACCCTTTCAAAATCTTGTTTTAAACTGTGTACATGTATATATATGTCTCTATTGTTAATCTTGTTATGGCGTTAGATTTTGGGACATGATAATCATAGCTAACTTGTGCGTGAATCAAATAGGTAGTAGCTTGTGAAATGACTCTGTGCCAATGTGTGTGAGATACTACTTAGTTCCCTTTGCATGTTGTATTCAGAACTTGCCCGGTTAGTCTTGCCTAAGTTGCAGGATAGTTGATTAGTAAAGGATCATAGGCCCTTTTTCATTTTATTCCACTTTTAGGCTACATGACCTTCCATATGTGAATTATATCCCTTGATCCTGGTTTTGAGCCACAATGCCAATTTTCTCGTTACAGCTTTCACCTTTTAAGTTGTGTTATAATGAACTTGTTTTTACCCTGGTCCTCCTTGGACATTATGTTCCTCAACTTCAGCAAAACACATAAGTTGAGGGTGTCTATCATAGGGGTGTGTAGTGTAAAATGGGTATGAAGAAGGTTAAAATAAGAGAAAAGATAGAAGTCCTGGGTGTGGTAGAAGAAGAAAAGAAAGAGAAATTGAAAATAAAATTGTGAAAATTGTGAAAAAGAAAGAATAAAGAAACCACACCCAACCCGAATGTGCATAAAAAAATGAAAAAGGAGAAATAAGGATGGAGTAAAAATAAAATTGGTTAATGAGTGGACCCCAAAGTTAGTGTAGTGCCGAGGAGGCTTAGTCACTTGATATATCCATATGTACCGTACCAGCCCCACAAGTCTGTATTACAAGCCGAATAAAGTCCTACAGTGATCCTAACTTGACTGTCTGAAAACCAAGGTAAAGAAAATATGGGCAAGCCAATGGTATTTGATATGTATAGATTGGAACTTCTTTTTTGAGTGTGAGTTTCTTTTGACTATCGCTGCATTAACATGCCTTATTTCATATGAGTGAGTGGGACTTCTTTGTTGTGGGGGAACATGGGTTGTATTGCTAACAACTTACTTGTTTGGGTAGTGCATGGTTGTTTGTAGCTAGTGCAATACCATAGCTTGACTCCTTTGTGTCACATTGTTGTGTTCATTAATAACACAGTTAGTTTTAAAAGTATTGAACTTGGAAAGGGTAATAATCTTGAGACTGACTTTGATGATTAACTGTCATAGGTATCTTAGGTTTCTCTTGGTTAAGCATCGTAGTATTGTTTTATTATGTTTTGTTGCCTGGGACATGTAAAATTCTATTTTGAGAGTGTTGATGTGCTATGAATTTATAGCATTTTAGACGCTAAAAACTATGAGAATATGCATGTACTTAAGGCTATTTTCTTGGATTTGATATTTTTTATGGAGTGTTTTACAAGAAATAAGATTTTTGAAGCTAAATCTAAGAAAAGGATGAAAAGCAATGGTTTTGGCTACTTACTTGATCAATTTTGGGTATTCATGAAACTTTCCGTGTTGTACGTGACCAAAACATGTGATAAAAGTTGAAGATTTAAAGCTTGGTTTCAAGTATTGGAAGGTCTGGAACTTACCTGCGTCTACATGTGGACCACATGTAGCATATGTAGTCTGTATAAGACTAAGGTATGTACCAAAATTGAAGATCCAGAGAGTGAAAGAGCTGAAAAAGAAATTCTGGCACTTACCTATGTCAAAATATGAATCACTTGTCACACATATGGACCACATATGGGTAAGGTAAGCTCCAGAAGTCCTAAATCCCAAGAGCAAAAGTTGCAGGAATTTTTGTCTAAGCACATGTGGTTTCTACATGTGCCCAGCCTCAGGCCCTATCTAGCACATGTGTCCAAGGCCAGGCCACATGCAGACACCACATATGTGGCCACCGACCTCAACTTTTTTGGATCATTCCAAAATTATTTCCTAGGTTTCCATGTATCCCAATTAAACTCCTATGACATTTTTAAGTCCAATTTTGTATGGTTAATTAAGATTTTCTATTTTAAATTTGAATTTGATTTATAGGGTTTCTTGTAATCTATAAATACCCTTTTGGCTTTGTTTAGTTTATTCACTGACACATTCACATATTGATTTATAATACCCCAATTTTCTGAACCGGAATGCTGCACGGTGCTCATGACCCCGAAGGACCACAAGCTAACCCATGACTGATATCTATACTTGTATACTACATAATATATCATAAAATGCGGAAACATAAACATGAAAGGCCATAAGTTTCAAACTGAATAAACGCCTGATAACAAAATGTCTGAAAAGGGTATAACAATACCAAAACAAGTCATAAATACTAAAAATAATGAGATCTGAATATCTAATCTGACATCTAGTTTGAAAGCCTCTAACTGAACTGAATAAGGAGTTGAAGGAACATGTCTCCAACTAACTCCATCTAGCAACTAAATAGTAAATGTAGCAATAATCATATCGTCTTCAAATGAGAAGGATTCACTGCAAACTCTGAACACTAGAATGTTACTGCTGATCTGGAGCTCGTGCCTCTGAACCTAAGGTGTAACATAAGAGAAAGAACCATAGCGCAAATACGTCAGTACATCTGAATGTACTCAGTATACGAGTGAGGTAGGCTAAATGCAAAGGGTTATATGCATGAACAATGCTAACTAATATGAACATGAGAATACATACATGCATAAACAACTATAACTGAACTCGTGATGATGCTGACTACTGAGTCTGAATGCTGACGACATGACTTTACCATTACTGAGGTACTGAATAGATTATTGACTATTTCTGACAATTCAAATTATGAAGAACTGGTTTGAATGACTGTGTCTAACAGTTCTGAAACTGAATACTGGTAATGTGACCTATGACAACTGATATAGCTGATATAACTGTAATGATCGGACTAATCGATATAACCGATACTGAGCGACTGTATCTGACAGTCTAAGTTCTGAAAGAACTATCTGAGTTCCGTTCTACTTAGAGTAACTAAATTTGAGATCAGTCCTATCTAGCGGTTGATCATGAGTATACTGATAATAAGGATGATTTGACTTAGTTTAAGATCATTCCTATCTAGCGGGTGATCTTTAAATCTAATAATTCTGATACTGATTAATTATAGTTGAGATCAGTCCTAGATAATGGGTGATCTTGAAGTCTATTTATAATGATAAGCATTGATTGTATCTAACAGTACTGAATTTGTACTACTAAGCTAAGTTGACTGTGTATGAAAGTCCTGATTCTGTAACAGAAACTGCGAGTTGTGTTTATCTAACCGATATGCCCCAAGCTAAGCTGATTGGGGTCCAATCTCTGCCCTGACTTGAAGGGTGTCAGTATCGCGCCACCAGTAAAGACATCTGTTGTGAAGACAGTACTAATCTAGAGGGTGACTCCTGGGATCAGTCCTATACATATAAATGTGCTAACGGGTGACCCCTGAGTATGCCAGTCCTATTTAACGTGTGACATCTTGTACCTACGCTGGCTACTTAGTTCTGAGGACTGATTGAGAGTACTGGAGTTACTAATATTGACTGTGAATACTGAAGTTACAGACTGAGTATTGAGATCACTGAGATTACTGAACTACTGAGACTACTGAGATTTCTGAGTTTTCCTGAGTCACATGACTAACTGAATTCTATAGATCATGGCTTAACTGAGAGTTTCGTGATAACATGAAATGGCTCTAGGCACACAACTATATTTTTTGGGTAAGAATACCCCCAGGACTCGATGGAAGGAAACTGACACACATGACTGACTTGAGTACGTGACCAACATCAACAACCCATAATATCATAACTTGGGGAATTCCATGAAGTGCATGGATATCATACATTTTGTACATAAGTAGCATGGCATAATCTCATAAGACTAGTTCATGAACATCCCAACAACATTTACAAGACACAATATCAACATTAAAATTATTGGAATATAGGGGCATATCATGAATCCTTCACCTAGTCAGAATTTAGCTATAATGCATGATTTCTAGTCACTTAGATATTTTATCAAACACCTTACATGCACAACTTAGGCATAGGTGTAAATCATATAATTACTCATCATAAATAATCAAACTTACATGTTTTCAACTCATATGATGTTATAGATTTATAATAACACATAAAGTGTCTATCTTGGCATCATTCAACACATAAACATGATCAACAATCCAGTCATAACATGAAAACCATAATATATAGTTTTAGAAAAGGGTTCTTGAACTTCATGGACGAAAGGAGTCCATGAATGAACACACACATAGCTTAGAAAGGAAACCTTGATGATTTGCTGGAGAGTTCTTGGATTGGGATACTTAATTCTTGATTATCTTGGAAAAAGGCTTGAATCTTGCATTTGAGAGATGAGTTTGATGGAAATCCTAATCTTGTGGTTGATAGTATAAGAGAGGGTTTTTGAGTTGCTTAACTGAAGAAAAATGGGAAAAATTACTCCTCTTTAGGGTTATAAGTCATGGAAGGTGAAGGAAAAGACCAAAATACCCTTATGAAATAATTTCCCAATTGCTGAAAAATCATAGATGACGACATTGGTGATAGAACGTCAGACTTGTAATAAGTCGTCAAAAATGCCGTCAGATTTGTGATAAGTTATCACAAATGTCGTCACTTAGGAGTTGGTTTCTGACTAAGACTGACAACCTTCGGGGTAGGGCGTCACAAATATGATAATCTATCACAAACGTTGTCACATAGGAGCTGGTTTCTACCTAAGGCTGACGACCTTCGTGATAGGGCGTCACAAATGTGATAAGCTATCACGAATGTCGTCACACTGTTTCCAGCCTGATATGCTGGAGTAAAATAGGCATAACTCTTTGCTCTGTTATCAGATTTAGGCGAAATTGGTATCGTTAGAAATATAATTCAAAGATATTTCATTTGATATATAGTAAACAACCCATTTAGTCATATACAATGAGGTATGGTCTATTGAAGTTGACCCAAGTTTTGACGCTCACTAAAACTTGAATGATATGAAAGATTTCAACTTGTATTTGATTTAGGGGACCTCTATGATCTAAATTCATTCTCAAATATATTCCCACACTACATAATTGATTAACACACTAAATTTATATAGGATTTGAGAATTTTGAAACTTGCACGCATAGGAATGACGGATTTTCATTCTAATAAAAAATGTGGGGTATTACAATATCTCCCTTTTGGGAACATTCGTTCTCGAATGATACTGGCTGAGATGAGAGAAAAGAAAACTTACACAAATATATAGCATGAATGACTGATCATGATTTCATGGCTGACATGACTGAAAACTGAGCATATCATACTGTACATGCATATCTGATGCATGGGTAGCTGATTTATGAATGTAGGACTGAGTGTTCCGATAAACTAAATTTCTCAAACTGAGAATGCATATCTGATGCTTAATTGATAAGTTCAATACATGCATACCTGATGCATGATTATATGACTGACATGATACGTGAATGCATGACTGAAAGTACTGATAAGCTGACCACGCATATCTGATGCGTGAATACATGACTGAGCTGAGTCACGAACATATGACTGAACATGCAATGGTAAAGGAACTAAGATTGAACTAAAACATGAGAACATGACTGATTCTACTATGTGACATATGGACTGAACCTCATGAACTAAACTAAACCTCTAAATACTTGACTTACAGCTGAGGTCTAACTTGAAGGTCAACTTATGAGTACCCTCTATTCTAGAATGAATTCGTTATGCAAGAAAAAATTGAAGGATCTAAGGTATGAGAGTGTTAAGATAAAGTGGGGTATCTCCCCCTTAGGACGCTATGTCCCTCTAAGAACGCTTACCTTACGGAGATACTGGGTAATGCATAGGAAATCTACGAACTAGATTATAACTAAACTTTAGGAGTTTGAAACTAATGCATGATGCATGAGATGAACTGAACTTGCAACTACTAGGAGGTTCTACCTTGAAATAGTTACATTCTCTGAGATTTTGGATAGCATGAATAGATCGAAGGATGAGAAAACAAGCTATAAAAATCTGACTGCTCGATTGCTAAACTGACTTGCTGGATTTACTAGCTAACTCATACTGAAACATATGCTTGAATGAGAGAAATAGATCTAACAATTCATACTATGAACATGAAAGAATGGTAACATACCCGAATCTAAGTCAGGGAAACTTTCTGGATTAGGACGGGTCTGGAGTGCATAAAGTATATTCTGATGCTAACCACTATTGGTACCTTGCTGACGCAACTCCTTACCCCTCTATGCTAGAACTCTGCACTCTCATATCCTGTGGGTTGTCTTGCTACACCCAAAGCATACATCACTGTCTTCCATACATGCACCTAGATGATTTTTACCACACTCTTAGCAAAGCGGATAAATAAGACCTCTATTTTTACTACCCTAGGCATCGGAGCCTGGCGCTCCATCATGACGGTCATTTCTAGACTTAGGTGTTGGTACACTAGCTAAGGATGGAGATGGGACTGGAAATTTATGACTATGCTGAGAACGGTTACCACTCTGTGACTTAGGCTGAGCAAAGATGAAACTACCAATCCTTGCTCTCTTACTCTGTCTCTCTCTCTTTCTAATCTTCTGCTCCTCTATCTGCTAAGCATTTGTCATAAGTCTGGCTAAAGTCATATAACTATTCAATATGACAGATCTGCACTTATTTACCACACTATCATTCACCTCTGACACGAATTTACTCATCTTAGCTCTACCATCTGCAACCACATGAGGGGCAAATCTGTCTAATTGAGTAAACTTGAGAGAATACTCCTTTAACATCATACTTCCCTGCTTGAGGTTGATGAACTCTAGTACCTTAGCTTCTCTAAGCTCTAGCGAAAAGAATCTATCAAGGAAAGCAGAGGCAAACTCCTTCCACTCTATAGGGCCTGCATCATCTAACCTTTCTGACTTCCACTGCTTGTACCAAGTATGAGCGACAACCTGTAATTGGTATGTGGCTAACGCAACATTCTGAACAGTAGTAACCCTTATAAAATCTATCACTTTCTGAACCTGATCTAGGAATTCCTACGGGTCCTCATCTGAGTTAGACCCTGTGAAAGAAGGGGGATTCATTCTGGTGAAGTCCCAAATTCTAGCTGTATCTGAATTGGACACCAGGTTGGCCAGAACGATAACTGGTCATTCATTCTAGGTAGCGACTGACTGAGCAAGAGTGATGAATGCGGCCCTGAACTCTGCATGAGAAACATAATCACCCAAAGGGTCTTCAGCCTGAGGGGCTGACTGATTTCTGTTTCTTCTTTTAGGAGGCATGTCTGTAGAAGAAAGGGAGAAATGGATTATACTGAGATTATGCTTACTGGTACGACATGAGTACTGAAATAAGGGAAACTAATCCTAAAACATCTCATAGCCTCCTGCACATAAGTGTGCTACACAATATAAGTATGTACTAGACTCTACTAGATGCGGTTTTCAGACTTCCTAGGACTCTATTGAACCTTAGACTCTGATACCAAGTTTGTAACACCCCAATTTTCGAAACTGGAATGCTACACGGTGCTCATGACCCCGAAGGACCATAAGCTAACCCATGACTGATATTTGTACCTGTATATTGCATAATATATCATAAAATGCGGAAACATAAACATGAAAGGCCATAAGGTTCAAACTGAATAAACGTCTGATAACAAAATGTCTGAAAAAGGTATAAAAATACCAAAACAAGTCATAAATACTAAAAATAATAAGATCTGAATATCTAATCTGACATCTAATCTGAAAGCCTCTAACTGAACTAAATAAGGAGTTGAAGGAACATGTCTCCAACTAACTCCATCTAGCAACAAAATAGTAAATGTAGCAATATTCATATTGTCCTCGAATAAGAAGGACTCACTGCAAACTCTGAACACTGGAATGCTACTGCTTATTTAGAGCTCGTGTCTCTGAACCTATGCTGTAACATAAGAGAAAGCACCATAGCGCAAATGTGTTAGTACGTCTGAATGTACTGAGTATACGAGTGAGGTAGGATAAATACAAAGGGTTATATGCATGAACAATGCTAACTAATATGAACGTGAGAATACATACATGCATAAACAACTATAACTGAACTCGTGATGATGCTCACTACTGAGTCTGAATGCTAACGACATCACTTTATGGTTACTGAGGTACTGAATAGATTATTGGCTATTTCTGACAGTTTAAATTATGAAGAACTGGTTTGAATGACTGTGTCTAATAGTCCTGAAACTGAATACTGGTAACGTGAGCAATGACAACTGATATAGCTGATATAACTGTAATAATTGAACTAATCGATATTATCGATACTGAGTGACTGTATCTGACAGTTTAAGTTCTGATGGAACTATCTGAGTTCCTTTCTACTTGGAGTAACTAAATCTGTGATCAGTCCTATCTAGCGGGTGATCATGAGTATACTAATAATAAGGATGATTTTACTTAGTCTGAGATCAGTCCTATCTAGCGGGTGATCTTTAAATCTAATGATTCTGATACTGATTAATCATAGTTGAGATCAGTCCTAGCTAATGGGTGATCTTGAAGTCTATTTACAATGATTAGCATTGACTGTATCTAACAGTACTGAATCTGTACTACTAAGCTAAGTTGACTGTGTTTGAAAGCCCTAATTCTGTAACTGAAACTGTGGGATGTGTTCATCATACCGACATGCCCCAAGCTAAGCTGACTGGGGTCCAATCTATGCCCTGACTGGAAGGGTATCAGTACCGCGCCACCAGTAAAGACATCTACTGTGGAGTCAGCCCTAATCTAGCGGGTGACTCCTGGGATCAGTCCTATATATATAAATATGCTAACGGGTGACCCTTGAGTATGTCAGTCCTATCTAATGGGTGACATCTCGTACCTACGATGGCTACGTAGTTCTGGAACTTAGGGATTGCATCTAGGGATCTCAGTCCTATTCTAGTGGGTGATTCCCCATCCCTAGGCTCACTCGGTGTTAAATCCTACTCCCATCTGAAATACACTAAACTGAATAGCAGAGATGAACTGAATAACTGAACTAAACTTATTAGGTGAACTGATACTGGTATTATTTAGTGGAGCTAAACTAAGTTTACTGAATTTTTATGACTAACAAAATATTTTGAGTTATGAGGAATGATTGAGAGTACTAAAGTTAATGAGATTGACTATGAATACTGAAGTTACAAACTAATTACTGAGATCACTGAGATTACTGAACTACTGAGACTACTGAGATTTCTGAGTTTTCCTGAGTCACATGACTGACTTAATTCTATAGATCATGCCTTAACTGAGAGTATCATGATAACATGACATGGCTCTAGGCACACAGCTATATCTTTCGGGTACAAATACCCCCAGGACATGATGGAATAAAACTAACATACATGACTGACTTGAATACGTGACCAACATCAACAACCCATAATATCATAAATTGGGGAATTCCATGAAGCGCATGATATCATACATTTTGTACATAAGTAGGATTTGGAAGTAAGCATGGCATAATCTCATAATACTAGTTCATGAACATACCAACAACATTTACAAGACACAATATCAACATTAAAATCATTGGAATGTGGGGGCATATCATGAATCCTTCACCTAGTCAGAATTTATCTATAATGCATGATTTCTAGTCTCTTAGATATTTTATCAAACACCTTACATACACAACTTAGGCATAGGTGTAAATCATATAATTACTCATCATAAATAATCAAACTTACATGTTTTCAACTCATATGATGTTATAGATTTATAATAACACATAAAGAGTCTATCTTGGCATCATTCAACACATAAACATGATCAACAATCCATTCATAACATGAAAACCATAATATATTAGTTTTAGAAAAGGGTTCTTGAACTTCATGGATGAAAGGAGTCCATGAATGAACGCACGCATACTTTAGAAAGGAAACCTTGATGATTTGCTGGAGAGTTCTTGGATTAGGAAACTTAATTCTTAATTATCTTGGAAAAAAGATTGAATCTTGCTTTTGAGAGATGAGTTTGATGGAAACCCTAATCTTGTGGTTGAGAGTATAAGAGAGGGTTTTTGAGATGCTTAACTGAAGAAAATAGGGAAAAATTATGTCTTTTTAGGGTTATAAGTCATGGAAGGTGAAGAAAAAAACCAAAATACCCTTTTGAAATAATTTCCCAGTTTCTGAAAAATCATAGCTGGCGTCATTGGTGATAGGGCGTCATACTTGTGATAAGTCATCAAAAATATCGTCAGATTTGTGATAAGTTATCACAAATGTCGTCACTTAGGAGTTGGTTTCTGCCTAAGGCTGACGACCTCCGTGATAGGGCATACAAATGTGATAAGCTATCACAAACGTTGTCACTTAGGAGCTGGTTTCTGCCTAAGGCTGACGACCTTCGTGATAGGGCATCACAAATGTGATAAGCTATCACGAATGTCGTCACACTGTTTCCAGCCTGATATGCTGGAGTAAAATTGGCATAACTCTTTTCTCCGATATTGGATTTTGAAAAAATTGGTATCGTTGGAAAGATAATTCAAAGATCTTTTATTTGAAATATAGTAAACCACCCAGCTCATCATATACAACAATTTATGGTTGATTCAAGTTGACCCAAGTTTTGGCGCTCACTAAAACTTGAACGATAGGAAAACTTTCAACTTGTACTTGAGTTAGGGGACCTCTATGATATAAATTTATGCTCAAATAGATTCCCACACTACATAATTAATTAACACACTAAATTTATATAGGATTTGAGGATTTTGAAACATCCACGCATAGGAATGACGGATTTTTATTCTAGTCCAAAATGTGGGTTATTACATGATTGATTGAGAAGGAGGCCCTTTAGGACCAAGTTTAAAAACATATTATTTTTCTTGGTTTGTCAGTTAATTTAAGGTTTTGGGATTTATTCTTTCATTATTGTGATATTGATTTTAGAATTTTGTCTGTGGATTCCATGATTGATCTAATAACTATGAGAGTCTAATTCCCTTAACTAGGATTGTGGGAACCTTCACGGATTAACAAGTAGAGGAAGTGCCAAGTTATTGATTTCTTAGTTGCGACTAACATTAAGATCCCGCATAGATTATTACTACTTACTCCAAAAGAGGAGTAGTGACTAGGAAAAGAAGAACATAACAGTAATTTGAAGATTAACGTTTGATCCACGCTAACAGATATTATCTAAGTAAGATCATTAACTATCATCTAATAAATAGAAACTTAAAAGGTAATAGTTAACTGGTATCCAAGATAAGGGTAGTTAGGCGACATCCTAAGACTCAAAAGGTAAAGGGTGAGATCCGTCAATGAGTCCAAAAGACTGTTGGTGGTACATAACTTATTAGATTTTGCATACAAGATATTGAAATAGTTCGACAGTGCATGATAAGTATACTGTTGAGAAGCTAAGCGGAACACAACCCTAGTGTTCATCTTAGATTGTTTACAGCCAAAAGCAAGCAAGACTTTCTAGTTTTCATCTTAGATTGTTTACAATCAAAAGCAACCAAGCCTTGTTACTTTTTGCTAGTTACTACAAATCCCCCTTTTTATTTTTTTGCACTACGTGGTGATTTCAACAAGTTCGAGTTAGATTTTTGGCCTATTCCCTGTGGGATCAATCCCAACCCAGTTGGGTTACTATTTTTTGAAAGCAACCACTTTATCCTTCTAAGGAGGGGTAGGTTAAGAATTACAAATAATGACTTAGTTAATGAGTAAACATGGTTAGTTATGGTAGTGTGGTGTGGTTAAATTGATAGGTGTCAGAATGTTTGATATGAATGCCTTTTTTTTAGTTTAATGGATTGATTGTGTGATTAGGAGATGAACTAGAGTTAATATGGAATGATAGGAGTAACGAAGATGGTATTACAATAGTTTTGTGTATTCTACATATCAGTGGTCCGAGGTTAATCCTAAGGCAATATGGTTGTTACTTTTTCTATGTATTATTCGGCCCCAAATATTATCGTTCATGAAAAGGGGTAGGTAATAGTTGAAGTATATAGTTGATACTCATTTTAGTTTATGTGTGCATAGTAACAACCTCTTAGTCTATTTATTGTAATGCATGAAGTGTATGCTCACCTGATGGGGGATATGGCAAGTTGTTTAATAACCTAAAAAGAGATTATATAAAAAGACTTGTTTCAAAGTACAAGTATGGTTGTGTTACCTCATATTGTGATTGTACATGTTGTGACATAATTATATTTTGAGATTAACCGATAATAGTCATCATCACTAAATTGGTCAAATTCAGAGAGTTTAAGGGTAGAGACGTTCGAATAAGGGTGGTATAAAACTTAGTTTGGCATAAGGGTTGCAGATTGTTGCAGGTCATGGATAGTGGGCATTTATAAGATCCATAGCATGTGTATACAGGGTATTGATAAGTTTGATGATTTTATGAGTGGATCGGGTTTTGTTGTGGTTGTCGTGTGGAGTTCCTTGAGTGAACTAATTTATAATATTGTTTCTATTTGGTATCCTAGAATGGTCCGGCCTATCATATACTTTGATTAAGTAATTAATTGTTGAAGTTCACAAAAAGGTAATTTTTTATAAAGTTGAGCTAAATGTTATGAGTCATATTATTAACCTAGTTGAATAATTGCACTTATTTTATGCATTGCTATTATCACTTGATTATGTAAAGGTAGTAGTGTTTGATACTATAAGCGTGGTATTCTCTTTTATTCACGAATGAGTATTAATAGGTGTGTGAAGGTGAATAAGTGTATTGTCTCTAATTTGTGTATATTCTCGCAGGTATGACTATGAATGAGTTGGGTTGAGCAGTTATTAATGGCATGGGGTCCGTAAGTACTATGTATTTTGGGTTCATAAATTGAGTAAATGATAATGCATAGCTAGAAGTAACTTAAGTCTCGAGAAGTAGGAAACTAGAGTTGAATATTGTGTGGTGATTAACTTGTGGATTAGTGTGACCAGTTAAAAGTAAGATTTACACAAAGGATTAAAGATATATGACTTGATCAATATTTTTATCATTCAACATTATTATTAATTATTTTAAAACAATATAGATAGATTTTGAAAGAGTCAACTATAACTTAAATTTATTGGTTCATCATTCAAATGAAAGCTATACATATCAAGATTCAACACTTGACTAGAACTTTATATTTCAAATTCAACGAATAAGTTTAGTTAAAGATTTAACTGTAATACAAACAATTAATATAAAATATAATTAAATAATATAATCAACACTATGTCACAATTAAATAAAGAAAGAAAGAAAAAAAGATAAACCTTTGTTTTTTTTTATATTTCATCATGGCAATATGTTTCTGTTCAAATTTTTCCTGAAATTTTCAACTAAAGTAGAAACATAAGATATTATAAAAATGAAGGATTTGTTGCCAATTATTGAAGAGAGTGTGTGTGTGCATATCTATAATATAGGCTTAAGTCATCGACGATCCTTTAAAGTTGTTCGAAAAATTCACTTAGACACTTCAACTAGAACTAGTACATATTAAACACCTTAACTATTAAAAAAGTTATTCGTATTAGACATTTATTGACAATCACAAAAAAATGTAAAGCGGGTGTGATGTACTCTCCCAAAATTACGTAATTTAAAGATGACACGTGACATTAAGGGCCCAAACTAATTATTAAAAACTAATTATAAGTTAAAAAAACAATGACAACCCCTAACACAACCCCCCCCCTCCCTCTTCATTTTGTTCCCCATTGTTACGTATTGTTCTTCATGCTTTTTACAGCCCCTAACCCCCCTAACCCCTCCTCATTTTTCATCATGTTTTCGATTCTTGTGCATTGTTCTTCATACTTGTTTTCAAACTTAAATCTCCTACCGTCTTTTTTTTTTCTCTTCTCTTTGGATTTTTTTGTTCTTATTTTTGATTTTTTATTTTTTTTATTTTAATGAATTCATCAGAACAAATTTTATTTTTGAATTTAATTTGTGCTCAGATTTAACGTGGTAAAAGAGATAGAGAGGGGAGAAAGAGGTATGATGGTAGGTACGATATTATTTTTCCAACAAATAAGTTAAAACGATATTAAAAATTGAGATTGGTGTTTGAAGGGCTTAAGGGAATGAAGAAGAAGAAAAGAAAGAAAAAATGAATAAAATAGAAAAACAAGAAAAAATAATGTAGAAAAGAAAAACGTAGAACAGTAATGAAGAAGACAACTGAATAGGAGGGTGGTGGGTAGGTGGGGGGTTCATTTTCTTTTTTCCTTTTTGAAACTAAAAAATAAATAAAAATGGCTTTTAGTTATTGTATTGCCAAGTATCAGTTAAAATAAAATGATGTATAGTATTCTTAGAAAAAAAAATATTATTTGAAACTTACCACATGCTTCAAGAAAGTGAGAAACACTTATTTTGATATATCAGCATTTTGTGTTTAATAAGTACATATTTTGAATAATTTAAGTGTTCAATAGGTATCACTCTTAGTTGGGGTTCCTAAGTGAACTCTCCGAATAACATTAAGGGTCTGTCAATAACTAAAACCTATAATTAATATATATATATATATATAATTATATATATTTATATATATATTATTATATATATTTATATATATATATATATAATTATATATATATATAAATATATAATTATATATATATATAATTTATAATATATTAAAAGTGTGATGACCATTAGAAAAGTGAATCAAACTTTTTGTCCTTCATTAAAACACTCTGTAATAGACAAAATCGTCTTTTCACCTATTTTCTCCAATTATTATAATATTAAATCAAGCACTCCTAAAATATATAGAAAAACCCAGATAAAATAAATATATGGAAAGATTAAGAATCCTAAACTACGTAAAATATATGAATCCTAAAATATTTATGAATCCTAAAATATATGAAAATAAATTAACAGTCCTAAAATAATAATATATGTAAAGAATCGCATTAAATTCTTTTTTACCTTTTTCAATGTTTTTTTTATTGAAAATAAGTTCATTTGGGGTTTTAAGCTTCTATATTTGATGCCTTTTTTATTTGTTTGTTTAAATTTACCTTTAAAATAATTTCATCTTTTTTTTATTGTTACTTTAAATTAGGCTTAACAAAATTGAAGATCCTTTAACTTCTAAGATGATTTTTTTCATAATATTTTATTATTTGTATTTTACTTTGTAAATAAATCATTATTGATTGATTCTTTTGTGCAGATTACGAAAGATTTATGTGAAATATGCGGACAAACTTCGTATCGATAACAAGTGAATTTAAGGCATGTTTTTTTCTATTCTAAATTTTATTTTTTATTCATATTAGTTCTACTTCTTTTTAAGGCGTAATTCATGTTAATACTCTTTTATCAAAATCGTATTTATATTAAAAAAACTATTGAGATGAAAATAAAGTGAAAATTGTGATTTCTCAAAATAGCAAACAAATCATAGTGTCAAACATGTATTAAACAAAGTCATTAGTTGGCTAGAAGATAAAATATAATGGCAATTAGAGATTTCATACGTTAGTAAATCAAATTTATAATCGATATCGTTCTTCCATCGGGGATAATTTGACTTGTTCATTTTACGTTTTAGTATCATCATCAAGACTCTAAATTATATTTTTCCTTTCAAAGTATAATATTAAATAATTGATATTTTAGTATGTCATATCTTTTTAAATTTTTTGTCCATATCTTTATTTTATAATTTATAATTATTTGTCTTGAATGAGAAGATGCATGAAATGGAATGTGATTTTATGTGCCTTGACATGAGCAGTATGAAAATAGAGAAATAGGAGATCGGGTAAGCTTTTCTTTATCAAGAAATTAGCCTTACATAACTTTAAATGATAGAAGTATTTTTTAAAGGCGGATCAAGTATATATTTTGATATAAATGATAGAAATTTATTCTTTTATATACACTTATTATTATTTTCATACACACGTGCAAAGCACGTACTCTTGACTAGTATATATTATAAACATACAATCACAATATAAATAATAGTTCAAAAGATGTGTTAGCGTTTTCGAACTTTCACATTATTTTTTTAAAAAAAGAAATTCTAAACGTCAAAGAAGTATAAAACGCCCAAAACTTTTCTAATGTGAATTTGAGAATATCTCACCAAAAGCAATCAGAATGAAGCAATTTTGTCTTGTTAGATTTTCTTCGTACAAAAAATAATAAGAATTATGCTCGACATATTTACAGAAGAGAGACAACTTGTATAGTTTTTAACATATTTAAAACATAAAACAAAGTCATAACCTAAAAAATAACTATAAACCTGTTCTGCCAATCACAACATAGATAAATAAAATACAATTTTTATCCAACAATATTGTTGTAATGACCCTCTATGCCATTTCTTATGTTTTCGTACTTTTTCTGCATTTAGAGCTTTCTTATAGATACTCCAAGTCATTTATGACTTGTTGGAATTAGAGGTGTATTGAACAAACTGCCAAGTCAAACTGAACAAATGAACCAAATCAAATTGAGAAAAAAATTGACTTATCATTTGGTTTGGTTGGTTTGACGTTAGAGGAAAAAAACTAACCATTTTTTATTTGGTTTAGTATTAACCCAAAAGAAGTCAAATCGAACTGAAAATAAACCAACGTAATAAAAATTGGTTTCTCCCGTGAAAGGGGGTGAAGAGATTTGGTAAGAAAGGAATTCCATGGGTGAAGAGATTTTATAAGAAAGGAAAGCTCAGTCTCTGCTATGTTGGTACTTATAAGATTTTGGGTCGCTATGACCATGTAGCCTGTGAATTAGAATTGCCTACAGAATTAGCATCAGTACATCCAGTATTCCATGTTTCCTTGTTAAAAAAATACATTGGCGATCCAGCATCAGTTGTTCCTTTAGAGAGTGTGGATACGAAGAATAATCTCTCTTACGAAGAGGTCCCAATTAAGTTCCTTGACTGTTAGGTTCGTAAGCTGAGAAATAAGGAGGTTATTTTGGAAAAGGTTATGTGGAGAAGTTTTTCAGTTGAGGAGCTACTTGGGAAACAGAGGCAGATATGATGACCAATTACCCCCATCTTTTCTCCTAAAACTCAATTTCAGCTTGAGGTCATAGTTTCCCATTAACTAATTAATTTTTTTATCTCATGTAACCTAGCTATTCTTATGACATAACATGCAATTATGAGCATGGTTCAGTCCATGTTTTAGTTATAGACTGCAATGATCATGTCAATATTTAGATCTTAGAAATTCAGTGTGAGAATTGCATCATTTTCCCTAACACTTCATCTTAGTTAGTTTTCATTCAGGGACGAATGACCCCAAGAGGGAGATATAGTAACACCCTAAAATACAAGCCAATAATAAAACAATGCTTCATGTATATGAAAAATCAAATATCATGTTTTGATAGTTTGATAGGTTGTTTATACATATATTAAGGCGACAAATAACTCCTATCTCATAGCATAGTCAAATATTCCTTACCAATTAAATTCTTGACAAGAATATTACTTTAGTCAATTTCAAATAAGCCTAACTTCTGGATTACCAAGTGTTATTGAGCTCAAGACTCACCAAAAGATAGATAATTGAATTAGAATTCTGCACACCCAGTTTTGTTTTAATTCGATATCAGAATAAAACATTATTCTCTATTTACCAAAAGATGTCTATTTGTCAAGGTGTGACGGACCATCACAACAGTGATGGACTTTTAGGCCTAACTGCAAATATTAAGTAGTAAGACCAACATTTTATCATTTTGCGATGGTTTGAGTGACGATTGGTCAAGGGAGTGACGGTCTGTCACCCAAACCGTCAGTCGGGATTGTTCTGCATTGTTATAACATTTTCAAGGATTTTTTTTTAGTATTTTCCCACTCTTTTAACACCAAAATAACATCGTTTAAGCTATCTTAAGGATGGAATATAAAGCTAAAATACCCCAAATTCTCCATTAACTCAAAAATCAATCAACACATAGAGAAAGAAAAAAAGATAAAGAGGTGATTTTCTTCTCCCAAGGAAAAAATTAGGGTTTTTTAATTTCAAACTTCAGATCTAATAGACTTCCTTTCATAGGTTGAGTCACAAATTTAACTCAATTTATCAAGTTTAATTCTCCCTTTAAGCTTAGGGTTTTCATGTAAGGTGTGAATTTCTTTAGTTTCCAGTTACTTGCTTTCACTAAACCATTAATAGATGTTTTCCCATAAATTTGAGCATATTACCATACTCATGACTATGAAATTTCATTATATTGATAAATTTTTTATTTTGGGCTTGAGTTATGAAATTTCGTATTACGTTCAAATTGTAGTATTACCATGATTAGTTACGTTCTTAAGAAATAGTGGGTTATGAACACCCGATGACCTATGATTTCATGCATACACCTACAAGTGTTAGATTGTCCATCTTACATGTTATTGAATACTTACAGATTATGCATTTATTATTAATTTTTATAATACTACTATAATTGAGAATTTTTAGTTATCAATGAAATTCAGTTAGGATTACTACTTAGCACCGAGTGGATGTAGGGATGAAGGATCACTCATCAGTTAGGTTGATACCTTTAGTAGAAGTCCCTAAGTCCCAGAACTACGATGTATTTTAGGTTCTTAAGGGTCTCCCTTCAGGCCAAGCTTGACACCTTAGTACTTTTTGAAATGAGTTTAGTGGATCTACATCAATCAATGTTCATACCCTTGGTAAGGTACTGAACACCCATCCAACTGGGTTACAGGTTGAACCCTAGTTAGCTCAGATTAGGGTATGTCGGTTAATGGTAGTTCCCACAACCCGTAATTTACAGTTTAGATTCAGATACTTACATTACCTTATATTCAGTTGTTCATCTTATCATACTATACATGTTTATTACTTGGTCATGCATTGTTTTGTCATGTCGCATGTATCATGTTCAACGTATATTAGTTATTTCCCATCTCACATACTTAGTAAATTTAAAGTACTGATCATATTCTTTCTATTGCACTTTATTATCTAATAATATAGGTTTTGACACTCAGCAACAAGATCACGCTTAGTACGATTATGCACCATATCAACAGTGTTTGGTGAGTTATTATAATTTGAGGGACATTTATAAACATATTTTTAGTATTATTCTATTTTTCAGACAGTTTGAGTTAGTTGGGGGCTTGTCCGATCATCTCATATGATTCAAAGGCTTTCAGATAAATAGTTACATTTTTAGAATATTGATTATGCCAGACAGTCTCCATTTTGACATCTCATATTATTTTTTCTTTTACTAGGAGCTTATCATTTTAGTTTAGCTTCTGCCCAGTATCTTATTATTTTCTTTAGTATTCCAAGTGTCTTGCTAGGACATAGATTATCTTGGGGTCACTTATGACTCTAACTACCATTTTGCAACTAGGAGGTAGTCTCAAGTTGTGATAGGGACCGTTGGTCTCAGTATCAAGAGATACGAGGAAACCCAGTCACAAAGTCCATAGTAATCCATTCCTATTTCCACTCAGGAATGGGTAACCTCTAAAAACAACCACCAGTCCTCAAATGCTCGACCTTTACCTACTGGCAACTTAGGCAACATACTAAAAAATTTGGTACATCCTTCCATATACCACCCCACCAGTAGTGTTGTCTTAAATCACGATACATCTTAGTTATTCCTAGAAGAATGGAATACCTAGAATAATGAGCCTTCTCAAAAATCAATCTCACCCAATCACCCATTCTCGACACATAGATTCAGCCTCCAAAGTTTCCAACTATGTGTTATATGTTTAAAGGCCCCAAAGAAATTATGTCAAGCCATAATTATGTGTCATGACCTTTAACCTATTGTATAAAATGTTTTTGATATGAATCATGGTCATAGGAAACACTTAGAGCACAGTCGAGTTGAGAACACTTGTATCGATTGAGTTTTAGTATCTGATCCTACAAGGGTTAACTTTCAACGACTATAATTCCTAGAATATAATGATTTAAATGAACTACTATATATCAAATGAAAGATCTTCGAGTCTTATTTTTAACGCATCCAATTTCACCTTAATCCGGTGTCGAATTAGAGTGTTACACTTATTATACTTTATAATGCATATTTGTCATCAAGGTGACGACTTAACTGATAAGTTGTCAACTAAGTGATGAGCTATAATTTTAGTTGTCAGCCTTAACCAGAAAAGACCCTAAATCATTTATAGAATGTGCTGACAAAGTTGATAAGCCATCAACGAGTTGACAAGATACCAACTAAGTCATCAACCTTTAACAGAAAGTGTTCAAGCCCAACTACTAGTTGATGGATAAGTTGATAAGCCATCAATTATTTGACAATCTATCAATGAAGTCATCAACTGAAAATTTCTGCATTTTTTATTCAGTTTCCCTAGGGGTAATTTGGTTTTATCCTCACATAAAACTCCTCTTCTATGACTTAAATCCTCTAATAAATTCTATTTTTCCCATTCAAAGTAAGTTTTAAAAGTTCGTTCTTCTCTCCACTCTCAAGAGAAAAGAGATTAGGTTTTCTTCTCAAAGTTCAACTTCCAAGGATCCAAATTCAAGTTCTCCTTCAAGAAAATCACTACATTCAAGTATGTGGGTTTTGAACAAGAATAACCTTTAACCATTGTTCCCAAAAGATTTGGTATTTTTGCAATTAAATTTATGAGATATCAATTAGGGTTCATACCCAATTTCCATTATTTTTGAGATTTTACATTATCATGTGAGTTAAAGTTCAATTTGCACAAGAATTACCTTTACTTATGTTTTCACTAATATAATTGTTATTATGAGATGAATTTTAGTATTTTTGACATAAATTTCCATTTGTTGATAACTATGCATGATTTTCACCATGATTCAGTCAGTTTACAAATAAGAGGATATGAATTTATCATGATTCTCTCAGTTTACAAGAAGTTTAGATTTATATTTCAGATTGATATAGTATGATTCAGATTTCATTTTGATCTTATGATCCTAGACATGATATGAAATTCACTCATAAATTCACGAGTATGATTTAATAACAAAAGAATAATTGGCTTAAATATTTATAAACCCAAATGTTTATTTTAAGGTGAATTTTATCTATATGAGCATACAATATATATATATATATATATGTAGGAGTAGTATTTAGATCCAATAGGGGAATGTGGGTTGGGAACATCCTGTTCTCCAAATACATGCCACTGTAGGTTTAGGGGCCACGCCAGAGAGGTCCCCCATTTTCCCTATATGGGTTCAGTTTATTAATCCCTCCAGTTCAGGTTCTACTCTGATGGTAAGGATAGAACAACCCTCCTCAATGTGGGTAAGACATTGGATTCCGTGATTGCTCACATGGCTTATATCGGCTATAAGAATCTCCCACCAAGAAAACAAAAGTAAAGATTACAGAAACTAAGTGTAGTGGCTCACTAAGCTTAACATATTATGTTTTATAATTCATGTTTTATGATATTTCAGCTTTCAGTTTTATTGATGATCAATGTGAGTCCTTTTACACTTAGCATGCATGATTTGAAAGTATGTTCAACTTCAGTTTTTACATATTGAATTCACCCCTACATACTCAGTATATTCCAAAGTACTAACCATATATATGTGTCTGTGGCTATAGTGCTTCATGATGTAGGTACCAGTTGTATCCCACAAAATAATGATCTGATATAACATAACTTCTATCCAGCAGGTGATAAGTTCTCTTGATTTGACGACTCAATTCAACTCTAGTTCAAGTATTATATTTTATTCAATAATATTGATTAGGGATGGATGGGGGTCATGTCCTGACTACCTATAGTCAGTATTAGTAGAGGCTTCATAGAAAGACAGACAGAGTTTATGTATTCAGTTTCGATTTACTTTTGCATATTCTATTATTGTAAATATTTCAAACTGTTTTGTAATGAATAACTTCTGCCAATGCCATCTCTTCCTCTTATTATTTTTAGTTATATGTATTTTATTCAGTTTCTCATGAGTTATGCTAGGATCATGGGTTATATTCAAATCACTTATGGTTCTAAGCACCATGTCACATCCAAGGGGTAGTCTTAGGGCGTTACATCCTTAAAGGACCCTCCGAATCAAGTAAGGCTTCCTTAGACTTACCACTCAACTCCTTATCTCAAATAACTTTAATTCCAGCATCATCAAACTAATGTGGTGAAATCTGTTCTATCAAAAAAGATATCACAACGGACTCCATTCAAGTAGTGCCTCCACAACATCAAAGCAAAAACAACCGCGCACAACTCCAAATCATGGGTATGGTAATTATTCTCATGGGACTACAACTGCCGAGAGGCATAGGCAATCACCATACCCTTCTACATAAACACAACACCTAACCCAATACTATAAGTATCACAGAAGAAGATAAAACTACCCACTCCTTAGGAAAAGTCAAGATAGAAGGTTAGGTCAATAAATCTTTGAGCTATTAAAAGCTTTCTTCACAATCATCGGACTACTAAAATAAAATCTTTTTCTGAGTTAACTAAGTCAAAAGAGCCACAATAAATGAAAAAACCCTCAACAAAGTGTTGATAGTACAACTCTAAACCAACAAAATGCCAAATCTCGATAAGAGAAGTAGGCCTAGCCCAATCACAAACCACTAAAATCTTAGCCGAATTGGCCATGATACCATTTTGGTCACTACATGACCCTCCAAGAAAGAAACATACTCCAAAAATAACTTGCACTTGGATAACTTAGCATACAAATTCTCATCCTTGGGCATCTGAAGTACATTCTATATATGCTCCTCATGATTTGACTCATTCTTAGAGTAAACCAAGATATCATCTATAAATATCATGAAAAATGAGTCAAGATACGCTTAAAACACCCAGTTCATCAACTCCATGAATGCGGTTGGGGCATTGGTCAACTTAAAGGACATGACCAAGAACTCATAATGACCATATTGAGTCTGAAAAGTTGTCTTTGGGATATCCAAAGATATAATCCTCAACTGTTAATACCCAAACCTCAAATCAATCTCCAAAACCACTAAAGCAACCTGAAGCTAATCAAACAAATTATTAATGCGAGAAAGAGGATCATTATTCTTAATCGTCACCTTGTTCAACTACAAGTAATCAATATACATATATGCATATACCCATCATTTTTTTCACAAATAAGACTGCCGCACCAAAAGTGATTACTTGGCTGGATATATCCCTTATCTAACAACTCATACAATTGATCCTTCAATTTTTTCAAATCTGTTGGGGCCATCGTATATGGAGGAATATAGATGGTCTTGGTGTCCGACTCAACATTAATAGTAAAGATAATATCATGATATAGAGGCATACTAGGTAAATCCATGGAAAAATCATCCATGAACTCACAAATAATATTAATAGAATCCAAGGATAGCGGTGAAGCAATAGTAGCATCATGCATATGGGCCAAATATGATAATCATGCCCTCTCAACCAAACAACGAGCATACAAAATGATATAACTCTCTTGGGATCCGAATGAAGCGCACCCTTCCAAGCTATCTTTTTCACACCCGATGGAGCTAAACTCACAGTCTTAGTATGATATTTTAGAATAGCATGATAAGAAGTTGACTAATATATACCCAAAATGACATCAAAATCTACTATTTCTAGGATGATCACATCTTCCCTAGTCTCACGCCCAATGAAGGTCATAACATAGGATCGTTACACCTGATCCACCAATAAAAAGTCTCTTATAGGGTTAGATATATGGATAGACATAACAAGAGGCTCACAAGTAGAATCAAAACCCAAAGAAAATATGCAGACACATAAGAGAAAATCGACCATGAATCAAATATACAGATGCAAATAAAAAGAAAATAGGGATGATATTTGTGATAATAGCATCGGAAGCCTTTGCCTTTGGTTTGGATTTTATAGCATAGCATTTTCCACGCCCCCTACCTAACTAAATAAAGCCATGACCACCCCCATGGGCACCACTACATCTGCCTAGCACACCCATAGTAGTACTTTTACCTCTCTGAGTGTTACCTCTCCCTGTTAATATAAGAGCAGACCTATAAATATGGTGGGGGTAGTTCTTGTCCAGATGGCTAAATTCCTTACACACATAGAAAACTCTATGGCTTGAAAATGACCAAGCGCACACGCAAGTGTACACAATCTTATCAAGTTGTAAAGTAACTTCAATAAATCCCAAGTATCCATCTCTTAGGGACTTGAGTTCTCCAATTATCCAATTCTAGTTCAACGATTGAGAAAATGTAAAAAATTTAGTTTTAGAATTGTAAACTAAAAAAAACTAAACTAATGCGGAAAACTAATGACTTTGGAAAATCAAAGGATAGAAGCCCAGGGTTAAGTCTTATGAACAATCATACTACGTTATTGAACTTATTTTATTAAATCACTTATCTTGGTTGTTTATTCGTAGGGTTAATCGCATATTCATGGTCTCCCGACCTCTAACTGTTTACCTAATTTGGATAATACAAATACATCATTGAGCGGGGATTTAATAGTCTAATTAAGTTCTTTAAGCTATCATCCTACGTGTGATTCAAGTAAGGCTTCTAGGTACATCCCTGTCTTAGATGCTAATTCAAAATCCTTATAAAAGATTATGAACCTTGCCTTGCTTATTCCTATGTTTTATCACCCTATTCCCTCTCCTAAGATCACAAGGTTGACAATTAATGTATTCTAAGGGTAGCTAATCATTAAAATAGTTAAAAGAAGAATAAATAAACAACCAATAATGATAAGCAACTTAAACAAAATCAATTCAAAATTAAAGTAGTTATGATCTTGGCCTTAACACCAGAGAGGGAGTTTAGCCTTTAATGGAAATATTCATCATCCAATCCCTTGGATTGATGATATAAACCATAACGAAATTAAATTAAAAAATGATAAAACCTAAAAAGAAGTTGTGGTAGCCTCCAATGCTCCAAGATGTCCCAAAGCTATTAAAAATATTTACAAAGTTGCATTTATACCAATAGGGTAAGCCCAAGTCATGTAGGAGAAGGAATCAACAAAAAAGTGTAGGGGTGGAGAGAACCCTTCATTCCATAGCAATGGAGCATGTGACACACATATCATTCAACCAAAATGGAGAATGCGACGCACACTTATTATGGGTAATCACTATTTTGGGTACCTTCTGATTCTTTTGGTGTGTAGCACGTGCCAAGATACCCTTCCAAGCGCCCTACTCGCCTAAGACATTTTAGGTGTCCAAATTTGTGTCAAGTTGCATATTGTACTTCTGTGATCCATTCCAAGATTTTTGAGTTGTTTTCACTTGATTTGAAGCATGTATATCCTTCATATATCATCATAATCCATTTACCAAGAACCCTATAGCATTAAACACAAATATTTAGAGCTTAAAACAACACAATATCTAAGAGTGAGAACTAGAAACATGAGCTAAGCATGGGCTTCATTCACTTTGATTTCTAACTTATTGTTTTGACTCTTGTCTTGATCCAATTGACCGTTGAACATTATCAACAAGTTGTTTCATATATAAATACACAATAACAACCTTAGGAACTCATTAAACACGTTAGAACCTAACACGATATACTTGACAAATACCTAGCTCAAACTAGTCACACTAGTTTTCTCGGTTGACTTCTAAATGATAATTTGAATCAAAACTTGTGTGGAAACACTATTAGACATTGTAAACACATACGTGGAAACTTAGGTGCACATTTATATAATTATAAACACATTAAGAAAACAAATTTCTCTCAAAACAAGGCTATATAAGCTAGAATATTTTCACTAGAATGCATAAATACACCCAACATCACCACCCCACACTTAAAGCATTGTTCGTCCTCGAACAACTATTAACTCTAAGCATTATAAGATGAGGAGAATTTACACTTCTATGATATGAAAGACACTCAATCTAGTACTACAATGACTACACAGAATGAAGTTTACAACACTAAGCATGTTATACACAATTGAAAGCTCAAGAATCCTACTCCAAAACATCCTAGCCTTACAAATTTACTCAATACATGGAAAACTCATACATATTGTTCAATATAAAACGTCTTATAAATCACCCACATTCATCAATCATGTTTCTTCACAATAAGAGAGTTACCCATAACACACAATAATGCAATTATCATAATGGGTATACAAATCAAGTTACGCTCACTCTCACAAAGAATTCACAAATTACACATAATAAACCATAGGCTTGCCCTTAATTTCATACTCCACTAACATTAGAATGTGAAATTTAGGATCAAATAGGTCTTTTTTGAGTTGTAATATAGGCTAAGGGGCGGGTAGAAACTATTTTGGCGAAGAATAGTGACTATTTTTTCTAAGCGCTTTAATACATCACAAATTTCATATAAAACCATCTTCAACAACCTATTCATACTGTTTCCATCTACCCATATCATTTTGTTTTGTCCCATCTCTTTTAAGCATTTTTACAAACACATAGTGGGCATATTGTTTATTCCTTCAAGATTTATTTTTTTCTTTTTCACAACCATGGGAATATTTATAACACTATTAACATCACTTCAAACCACCACACATCAAATATAAACACCAATAACTATTACCTTGGGGAATCAATTTCACCTTTTCCCTCTTATTTCTCAAACTTCTCACTTAATTAACTTTTTATTAAAGCACCTAGGAGCTTTTGGATCAAATAAAGGTCAATGAAAGAAGGGATTAGGCAACTTATGAGGATAACAAAGAAAAAGCTAAAGTCACAATAGGGGTTTACTAGGATAATGCACAAGGGTAGGTAAAAAACAAGGTATAAAATAAGGCTATCAAAGAAATACCTATATCCTCTCCTAAACTCACATTCTTTATTTCTCTTTACACACACACCGGGCAAGTTCTAGACATCACATGCAACAAGGAATATACAAATACTCATACGCATATGGCATATGGTCAACTCACATAGGATCATCATAGACTCTTACTTAAACAATAATATAAATTTAATTTTAAGACAACAAGTACAAGAGTCACAAACATGAGCCTAAAAGTTTTAAAAATGGCAATTCCCTAAATCAACATGCTTTTATCAAATAAAACACTTGCACCATGCAATCAAAAATAGCACCAACAAGAACATATTGCATAAAAAAAATTTAAATTGAGCCAAAAATTGGGAATTTCCCCACCCCACACTTAAAAATCTACTTTATCCCCAAAGTAAACTTTAAAGTAAGAGATAAAAATACTTCCTGAAGCATTTAGGCCTAGCTAGTAGCATACTTTTACATCATGAAGGTCCGTGGACCATACACTTAGTCTTTTCCATGCTTCTTAGCTCAGGTTTCTGGTACTCAGACTTTCCATCAACCTGTGACTCAATCATAAACAAAAACTATGTGAAGTAAAAACTAAAAACTAAAAAGAAAACATACTTTAGCTTGGGTTGCCTACCAAGAAGCACCTAATTTAGTATTGCGGCATAACCCAATCAACTTTTTCCTCCATTGTGAGGATATGAATTTCACTCCCAACATTGCATCCATCTCTTTGCCTCGCTCATAGAGATGTGGTACAAATATTAAAGAACCACGTAATGGATGATTCATGGTAAACCATTTGGACTAGAGGTGAGGTATGTTTATATGTTGCTTATCCGGTGTGAAATTAAGAATATAGGATTCTTGTTCCTCATCTTCACACTCTTCCATTATTTTAAATGATTCCACAAACGAGACATCATCTAAACATAATTTAGAAAAGTTCTTTGAGTGCGGCCCAAAAAATCCTACTTCAAAATTTACACTATCATCAACATCTTCACTCTTATTCATTTTCTCAATTTCAATATCAAGAGAAAGATTATAGTCAAGTGGCTGCGATTTTTGTTGTGGTGGTTGTATCTCCTCAACCTGTTTAACAACTTTAGTTTTTGAGTACTCAGACTTTCTCGAATTATCAAAAACTTTTTCTGTAACCTGTTGGCTGGTCAATGATAACGCTTAAACTACACCTCTCTTACGAGAGAGTAATCAGTCGTTGTAAAATATATAACCCAACTAGGTTGGGGTCGAATCCCAGAAGGAATATGGTGTTAATTTAAGATATTTGTGAGTTAAATAATTAATAGTTAGCAGTTTTCTATAAATGGGGGATTTTGGAATGGTAACAAGTAATTATTCCTTAATTCAGTGTCAGTGTTTGTAATCAATATTATATGGAAAATCAGAGTTGTGCTCACTATGAGTGTTGGTATTTGACAGACACTAGTAATGATTCAAGATTCTTATGGTAGGTAGGAACAATAGATTATCCTTGTCGAAGTAATGTCTAAATATTTCTCAACCTATTTAGATATTTAATTACCTAATTCTTTCGAACTTAGGGAATTTATATTTCATAATAGGATGTTGTCTCAAGTTAATTAACCTTGTTACAGTGTTAATTATTAAATAAAAGTTTGATGCTTCCAAGTCCCTACTGATAATTTACTTCCTGCTAGGGTTGATTTCTTATTTCAAGCAAATCACTTGTAGGCAGACCTATCATTTGTAACCAATAGACAATATGTAAAACAGAGGAATTACCAAGGAGTTCCTACTACCTTTAGAATCTGGAATACCTAGTTACTTTACAAAACCAAACAAATAGATCCCACAACTCGGGTTAAAAGATTTAGCTACTCATAATGTATAAAGCAACAAAGACAATTTTTATTCGCAATTTGATAAATGATAACTTACAGAATAATGAATATCAACAAGTGTTTCTCAGATTAGATCCCAGTAGAAATGCCAAGAAATTATGATAACAATCTCTCAAAAGTTAATTGTAAAGTTACAGAGAAAACTAGAGAGAAAATAGTGTAAGTTCATCAAGTTCAAGATGAATTGTCACATAAAACCTAAGAACATTCCCTTAAATACCAAGAGCTAAATTTGGAATCAAATCACAGAATATAACTTTTTCTCGCACAGCTGACGACAAAGTGTGACACCTTATCAGGAGTCTGACGACTTATCAGACATTGTCGTCAGCTTCTCCTCCAAGTTTGATCATTTCAGCCTTAGGTTGACGGCGACACTCTGACGGCTTATCAGGAGTCTGACGACTTATCAGAAATGTAGTCATCTCCTCTTCCACTTTCATGATCTCTGCCTTAAGTTGACGACATTCTTGATGGCTTATTAGACACCTGACAACTTATCATGGGATGTCGTCACACTTTTGCTCCAACTTCTTCACACTATCTACAACTGGCGATGACTCTTGTAACTTATCACAAATTTGATGACTTATCAGACAAGTCATCGACTACACTTTCATGGACACTTATTCCAAATTCATCTTTTTTGCTCTTATTATCTTTGGTTTTCTTACATCTTGACTTTCCTGCATTATCAAAGAGAAAACAATCAAAAATGACAAAAATTGCTTAAGACTTTACAATTATTTCTAGTTAAAAGCCTCAAATATGTTAGCATTTTCTCACACATCAACACCCTCAACTTAAAACAATTGTTTGTCCTCAAGCAACTTAAGCATAACTAAGAGGATACAAAGCACATTCGACAGTCAATAATCTCAAACTCAACTGTGTATATTACTGAAAAGCAACAATGCAACACAAAGGAATCGAGCTATGGCATCAACTTAACAACAACAACCATGCATGTACCATTATTACACTTCCTAAACAAGTTAGCAACTAGCAACATAACTAGTATGTCCTTACAACAAAGAAGTCCCTCCTCACTCATATAAGAAATAACATATGTAATTTTAGGGACAATCAATAGACACTTACTCTCAAAAAGAAGTTCCAGTAAATATATGCCAAATACCATAAGCTTACCCTTATTTTCATTACCAAGGTTTTCAGACAGGTAAGCTAGGATCACTATAGGTCTTTTTCTTTGTCTTTTAATATAGGCTAAGGGATGGTATGATACTCAATGATATTTAAGGTGACTAAGCCTCCTTGGAACTACACTAACTTTTGGGGTCTCACTTATTTACCTTCACCTAATTCTCTCCTTTCTTGATCACACATACTCCGGATGGGTGCGTTCTTTTTGACAATTATTTCTTTTTTTTCACAACTTTTCTTTTCTTATTCTTTTCCACCGCACCCAGCTTTTTATTCTTTTCTTTTATTATACCTTTCTTTATACTTATTTTACATCACGCACCCCTATGGTAGCCACCCTCAACTTAGGATATTTGCCTAAGTCAAAGTGCATAATATCCAAGAGGACCGGGCCAAAACAGGTTCATTGTGATACAAATAGGAAGGTGATAGGTATCATAAAAGAAGAGGCATTTAGGCTAAAAAAAATAGGATCAAGGGATATCATTCATTCGAGAAAGGTAATACAAGCTAGAAGTGGACTAATCTCAAAATGGCCTATGATCATTTCCTAACTCTTATCCTACAATCAAGGAAAGACTAATCGGGCAAGTTCTAAATTTAACATACCAAAAAAACAAGTAATATCTCACACGCACATGGCACAAAGATACATTACAAGCTACTACCCATCCAGTTCACATAATTATTTAGTAATGGTTATCCTGTCACTCGTACTAATGCCATAAAAATATGCACAGTGGTTACATAAATGAATATCACACAGTTATAAAATAGACCATTGGAGTGGTGTTCAAAAATCAACAAAAACATGTTAACTGCCTAAGGTACTTGTATTTCTCCTAGTCAACTATAATATTTTACAACCAATCACCCTACACCCTCAACTTAAAATCAAGTATTGTCCTCAATGTATATGAAAAGAGAAACTAAACTAAGGGTTAGGATATACCTGGAGTAGCTCAAGCACGGGAATCATGGGTCCCTAACCTTGCAGTGATGTCTTCTGCTATAATACTCAAATCAGTAGCCCACTGCTGGGCTGGCACAGCTGGCACAGCCTCTAGAGGGAGTCTACTAGCTGATACTCCTACAACCCTAGCTCGTAGATCTTCCTACCTTCTCTCCGCTTCTACCTTAGATGCTCGCATCGCCCTTTTCATTTCTATTTTTTCCATCTTCTTTCTTGCCTTCTTTTCTGCTTTTCTTTCATCCTCGTTGTTAGCTCTTTTCCTTTTACCCTTGTTTTTATTATCACTTTTTTATTTTCTCTGCTTCACCGGTTCCCCATTGAGGTCAACTAAGGGAACTTCATCCTCAGACTCATCAACAACTGGATCCATAGATACCATAAGTTGGTGCTGCTAAAATATTCCAATATTAGATTTTACCTTGTCCAGGGTTGCTATAAATAGTGAAAGATCTGGGACCGATATTTCTTTTAACCATGCATTGACACAATTCTCCAACTTATCAATCCGACCAGGTAAAGTCTGGAAGGGTTCAAGTACTACCTTATTCCTCTTATCCAGAGTAGAGACAAATTACTTGGAAAAAAGTTATAACTATGCATCACACAGCTTTGCTTGTTTCGCCACTCTCCTAAAATTGAGCAGGTTGAAGGTAAATTCTATTGGTAAAACAACAGCTAAAAGGTTTGTTTCATTCTCAAGCACTGAATCTGCTCTTGCAGAGGATGTTGGCTGTAAAGCCTCAGAATCTTGCTTCTCCATATTAGGTGCTGATTCAGTGCCAGTGATAGCTGGTTGCACTTCAGCAACCCTCATCCATTCTATGTCAACCCCTGTTCCCTTTTCTAGCACCAACCTAGGGTGGTTTTCATCAAATCTTATAGGGTCATGGGTCTTCTTAGCAGAAAGTTCGTCGTCTACCCCTGCAACCTTTGGTACATTTGCCTCCTCACACACCTTTGTGACTAGGCATGGAAAGGGGGAAGCAGTGTCGGGTCTTGCTACCAATCTTCATCTCATCGGCAAAGATTTCCCCAAAGTTGAGGGGAATGATATACACAAGGCTCGCCACCTGGATAGCTCTATCATCACCAAAAATATTATCTCCTGCAGTAAGCATCAATCAGGTGCATACTATACCCCACCAGAACCTTTCCTCTTGAGTTAAGGAGGCCTTGAATATTCTTTCATTTGGGTTTCTCAACTAGTCCGATTCTTCTTCAGCTATGATGTTGGCTAGCCAAGGACGTTGTTTTTTATGATCCTTTAATCAACTGTAAAATGCTGGTGATGTGGCTTGAGGATTGAAGTCCAGTCCATGAAGGAATCTATTGATGGTTCTTTCTGAGATAGCCACCATCATGCCCCTCACCGAAACATTCTCCAACATGGGTTATCTACTTGTTTTTCTCCTGACTCACACATGTTATCCAAGATAGCCTGGTAGTTCGCGTAGAACTCCCAGACTAGTGAAGGGCAGAATGAATCACCCCCTTTTATAGTCCATGCCAAGTCGTAGTCTCAGAATGTTTTCTCCATTGAAGGATATTTGCTCAACCTAGTAGTAATGATTCTTTTTTCATCAAAAACTGGCCTTTTAATAGATCTTCTTTGAGTTCTGAGAAGTCCATCAAAGAAAATCTTCTTTTCCCCAGGTATCTTCCATCTAGCACTCTCTCAGACATTGGGGTTCTTGCATTTGATAATATTTCCCCATATCAGAGAATCTTCATCAGCTTATTGTTCAGAAAAGGGGGACCCAGATGATGGTTCCTCAGAATTGGGTTGCTCAGAATTTGGTTGATCTGAATCAGGTTGCTCCGAATTAGGTTGTTCAGAGGTTGTCTGCTCCGAAGGTGTATGTTCAGATGTTGTTGGTTCCTCATATTCACTTTCTTCACTCACTTCTTTAGCTTGTAGAGGTGGTGATGGTATTTTTGAACTCTTCTTTTTTCTTCGCCTATGAGCTGTGGCTCTTCATCTTCATAATCAGACTCATCAAAGAGTCTCCGAGGTTCACTCCCCTTACTCATCTTTTTTGCTGAGTTAGATCTTTTTCCCTTAGGTACCATTATAAACTCTGTAGCAAAAGAACATAATTATTCAGTACCCAAGATCATATAATGCAAGAAGTTCAGTCATTGAAGTTCCACATCCCATGAAAGGGGTTTATTAGTGCTTCAGATCAATGTAGTGAGGACATGGTCTGATAAGTCGTCACATTTGTGATAGCTTATCAGCCATGTGGTCAGCCTTAAGAAGAATAGGCTCACTTTCCTCAACTTGTGATGACATGGTTTGATAAGTCATCACATTTGTGATAACTTATCAGATATCTCGTCAGCCTTAAATAGAACCAACACAATTTTATCAACTTATGACAACATAATCTACTATGCCGTCATATTTGTGATAACTTATCAGATATGTCGTCAACTTCAATCAAAATCTATCAACTTTTTCACACTTGTAATGACATTTTTGATAAGCTGTTACGATTTTGATAACTTATTAGGCATGTCGTCAGCTCAGAACATGATCTTTAGAACATTTTTAACATAATCATCCATCCCAATTATTCTTACAAAACATGGAATTACTTGCTTGAACTAGGATTTTAACTTTCTTTGCTTGATGCACAACTGTAAACCCTAGTTTTAGTTTCTTACTACAATGGAAAGCTAAACTTGACTCAATCTCTTTGAAAACTAAGGTGTACATCATCCTCACTACCACCCAATGAGAAGAAGAGAATCTTAGAGCATACCTGTTAGGCGAGTTAGCTTATTGAGTAGGGTAGAGCAGATGAAAAGATGAAGGAGAAAGAGCACTTTATGTTTGAGCTTAACTTCAATTGAGAAAAAATAAAAGGAAATTTTCTTGTATTACTAAGAAATAATTCAAAAAGGCAAGAGAATAAACTAAAAATGGAAAGAACTAAACAAAAGAAAAGAAAAAAAAATGGGAAGGTGAAAAGAGTTGCTTTTGGCTGGGTCAGATTCCTTTAACTGGGCCTAGAATTATTTGATAGCTTATTTTTTGTTTTCTGATGACACTTCTGACGGCTTATCAAAAGTGTGATAGCCCGTTAAAAATGTCGTCAGCCTTAACAGAACATACCTCAGATCTGATTTCTCTGACGTCGAATTTGATGACTTATCACAATTGTGATAGCTCGTCACCTATGTCGTCAAGATCACTTAACTTTCTACATCAATTCTACCTCTACCCCTGCATACCTCATAAGTTCATTATACTTATTATCTAAATAAATAAAAACAACTTGCGTTAAACATAAAAAATTTGGGTTGCCTCCCAATAACGCCTGATTTAGTATTGCGGCACGACTCGGTCATCTTGACTACTCATAATTCATCAAGACACCCTATTGATACCTCTTTCACATCCTTATAGAACACATCCATAATTGAGAAAACACTCATCTCCCTTTGCTTTGTCGTGGATGGGTGTATTTCAAATTTTGCTTCTTTTTCATTGAGCCTAAACTTGAGCTCATTCATCTCCATGTCAACTATCACTCTCCCAGTTACTAATAATGGTCTACCCAAAATAATGGTAACTTCAAATACCACTTCGCAATCAATAATTACAAAGTCGGCAGGAAATATAAAATCGGCCACCTTTACCAATACATCATGTAATATTCCCACTGGCTGCTTCACGGACCTGTCCGCCATTACCAACCTCATATTTGTGGAGGTAGGATCCCCCAAACCCAACTTCCTATAAATAGCCAGTGATATAAAGTTAATTCTTGCTACGAGATCGCATAAGGATTTAGCAAAATCAAGCGACCCGATAGTACAATGGATGGTGAATGCTCTGGGATCGGCCTTCTTTTGCACTAAGGATCTTGTAGAAATGGCACTACAGTAGTGGAGATTATCCACCGGTTCGTATCTCACCGCTCTTTTCTTCATCACAAGGTCTTTCAAAAACTTAGCGTATCCTGGCATTTGCTCAAGCGCCTCCACCAAAGGCACATTCACGGTCAGCTGCTTCAGCATTGCCATGAATTTGCTAGATTTTGTATCATCAACTTTCTTCTTTAATTGTTGAGGACAGGTTGGCAGTAATTTTGGGATAGTGGTAACCACAACCTCCTTCTCCTTCTCTTTTCCTTTTTCCAAAGCATCAGCAAGACTATCCAACTTCTCAGACTCCACTGGACAACTTTCTTCACGTTCATCATCCACTTCAATCACATCTTCAACTCCACCTTTTCCCATAGAAGAGCTAGGTAATATATTACCTCTCCTAGTGGTAATCACCATACTCAGCCATTATTCTGAATTGTATCACTTGGTAAGGTACTGTTTTTTCTTTGATTCAGTGTTGTGGAGAGTTTGCTCATTTGCTCTCCAACTATTTGATAAAAGTTGAGTGTGAGTTCACCAACTGACTCATAGAAGATAAGTCACTCTTCATAGTAGTCACACCGGCATTGGTTGCCTCAACTCCTTTCAACAATTTAGCCATTATGTCCTCCATGGACATCTTTCCAAAACTCATTGCAGTAGCCTCATGATTTCTAGGAGGGACATATAGCCCGCTCCTATCATTATTGCTCCGCCAATTCCCTTGCTCCCTATCTTTATAACCCAGCGTGTCATAATAATTCCAACCTTCATTCCCTTGGATATTACCTTGGAAACCCCCTGATTATTTACATAGTTTGCCTATTTTTTTGATTCAGAATCAACTCTGCCCTGAGATCCCACAACCTTCACTTTCTCAGTCTTGCCTGATAGGAAATGCTTGGCTAGTAAATCCATTTGTGTATTTAAATAAGCCATGTCTTGATCATGCTCCTCGTCTCTCCTATGTTTTTCTACAGTCATACCAACAAATATAGTGGGGCTTGCTACCATAAAATCCCTGGTATGCCAAGTCCTACTCTGTTTGGTCATTCTGTCTAGCATCTCTAATGCTTTTAGGAATGTAAGATCAACAAACGAACAACCAACAACATTATCTACTATCGGCTTCATCACATAATTGAGAACCCTGTATAGAGTTTCCATCAAATGTATGTTCGTCATGTTATGGGTTGGACACTACATCAACTTCTTCTTAAACCTCTCCCAGGTCTCATGAAGGGCTTCAGTTGGGAGCTATCTAAAATTATTGATCTCGTCCCTAAACTGTACCCTCCTGGAAGATGGAAAGAACCTTTCTAGGAAAACCTCTTTCAATTGCCTCCAATGGGTTATCGAATCGAGCGTTAGCTCATTTAGCCAAAGTGTTGCCTCCCCAGACAGAGAAAATAGAAACAATCTCAACTGGATAGCATTCTTGACCACTCCTGGGTTGTCAAAAGATTTGCAAATGGTGACAAAGTTCACCAAATGCATATTAGGATCATCCCCAAGAAGGCCACCAAAAAACCCCTTTAGATGAAAGAGTTGAATCATAGTACTTGTAATGTTGAACTTCGCCCCAGGTGCTAACGGTGGAGGAATAATTACACCCGTTGCACCTGCTCCATCCATTCGATCATCATCATTGAGATCATACTGGACAGGCTGGCGATCCTGCCCTGCTATGAATAGATGGTTCCTGTTGGCATTACATTGTACTGGTGCAGCTAGTTGCTCTGCACGCCTTGGATTTACAGGGTTCAGCAACTCCTCGTCTCCCAAGTTTTCATTCTCAAGATTTGGATGATGTACTTGTTGACCCTTATTCTGTATATTCACCTAAGATCTAGATAAGGAGGTTAGCCTCTCAGCTTTCTATGGGTCTGCCATTCTGCCGATCAGTTGCGGTTCCAAATTGAACGATAATAACATTTCTTCTGAACTTTTGATTTTTGGCATACACCACTGTGTTCCTACAACAAACAAAAACAAAAAAGAAATGTAAAATTAGGAAACTTGACTAACAGTTAATTAGCGCACACAAACATAAATTTACAATCATATTTCCCAGCAATGGTGCCAATTTTTATAACGCTCAAACTACACCGCTATTACGAGAGAGTAAGCAGTTTTTGTTAAATATATAACCCAACTAGGTTAGGGTTGAATCCCATAGGGAATATGGTATTAATTTAAGTTGTTCGCGAGTCAATCAACTGATAGTTAGCAGTTTTCTGTAAATGGGGTTTTTGGAAGGGTAACAAGTAATTATTTCTCAATTCAGTGTCAGTGTTTGTAATAAATATTATATGCAAAACCAGAGTTGTGTTCACTATGAGTGTTGGTGTTTGACGAACACTAATAACGGTTCAAGATTCTTATGGTAGGTAGGAACAACAGATTATACTTGTCGAAGTAATGTCTAAATGTTTCTCAACCTATTTAGACATTTAATTACCTAATTCCCTAATTCTTTTGAATTTAGGGAATTTATATTTCATAACAGGATGTTGTCTCAAGTTAATTAACCTTGTTACAGTGTTAATTATTAAATGAAAGTTTGATGCTTCGAAGTCCCTGTTCATAATTCACTTCCTACTAGGGTTGATTTCTTATTTCAAGTAAATCACTAGTAGGCATGACCTATCTTTTGCAACCAATAGACAATATGTAAAACAGAGGAATTACAAAGGAGTTCCTACTACCTTTAGAATCTTGAACACCTAGTTACTTTACAAAACCAAACCCATAGATCCCACAACTCGGGTTAAAGGAATTAGCTACTCATAATGTAAAAAGCAACTAGACAATTTGTGTTCATAATTCGATAAATGATAACTTACAGAATAATGAATATCAACAAGAGTTTCTCATATTAGATCCCTGTAGAAATCCAAAGAAAATTATGATAACAATATCTTAAAAGTTAATTGTAAAGTTACAGAGAAAACTAGAGAGAAAATAGTGTAAGTTTTTCAAGTTCAAGATGAATTGTCACATAAAACCTAAGAACTTTCCCTTAAAAACAAAGAGCTAAATTTGGAATCAAATCACAGAATACAACTTTTTCTCGTACAGGTGACAACGAAGTATGATGCCTTATTAGGAGACTGATGACTTATCAGACATTGTCGTCAGCTCCTCCTCTAAGTTTGATAATTTCTGCCTTAGGCTGACGGTTACACTTTAATGGCTTATCAGGAGTCTGACGACTTATCAGAAATATCGTCATTCCTCTTCTACTTTCATGATCTCTGCCTTAGGTTGACGGCATTCTTGATGGCTTATCAGACACCTGATGTCTTATCAGGGGATGTTGTTACACTTCTTCTCCAACTTTCTCACACTGTCTACAGCTGACGATGATTCTGATAACTTATCATAAATTTGATGACTTATCAGACAAGTCGTCAACTATCCTTTCATGGCCACTTGTTCCAAATTCACCTCTTTTTCTCTTATTGTCTTTATTTTTCTTACATCTTGACTTTCCTGCATTATCAAAGAGAACATTCAAAAATTGCAAGAGTTGCTTAAGACTTTACAATTATTTCTAGTTAAAATGTGTTAGCATTATCTCACACATCAGTCAACTCCTCATCTACCTTCTTGGTTGTCTTTGGAGGTTCTTCATTGAGCTTTGTACAATTCCTCAAAGTGATTGAAATTATTTGTTCATTATCACTTGGCAATTCATCTTAAGGTTTGGTATTATGTATCTGTTTCACTTGCCCTATCTGCATCTCCATGTTCTTTATGGCATTCTGCTGACTCTCTAGAATGGCCCCATTACTCTTTATATCTTCTAAATCTGCGAATAATTATGTTTGATCATCTAGAAGTTTCTTCATCATCTCTTCCAAATTTCTAGTTTGAATCAGGGCCTAGTAACTCTAAACCTACGGCTGCTGATACTGCTGCTGCTGATCGTAGGCATTTATATAGTGTTGTCTTTGATCATAGCCCATAAACATTACTGAATCAGGGTTGACTGCACATACATCATTAGAATTATGACTATTGCCACAAACCATACACCAATAAGAATCGTCATCACTCGAAAACCATCTATCCCAAGATGCCATGTCAAGAAGTTTGATAACAAAAAGTAAAAGGAAATAAAAAGGAAAAAAACTAATAAACTATATACAACTCAATATAGCTAAACTAAAAATAAGATAATTGCCTAACTACAAGTCCCGAGCAACGGTGCAAAAAATATGATAGCGCACACGCTAGTGTACATGGTCTTATCGAGTAGTAACGTGGCTTTAATAAAGCCCAAGTATCGATCTCTCAGGGACTTTCATTTGTCGACTATCCAATTCTAGTTCAACAATTGAGAAAAGGTAAACAATATAGTTTTAGAATTGTAAACCAAAACGAAACTGAACTAATGCGGAAAAGTAATGACTTTGGACAATCAAAGGATAGAATCCTAGGGTTAATGCTTACGAACAATCATACTGCGTTATTAAAATTCTTTCGTTAAATTGGTTATCTTTGTTGTTGATTTGTAGGGTTAATCGCATGATTATGGCCTCCCTATCTCTAACTATTTACCTAACTTAGATATTATAACTACATCATTGAGTGGGGGTTTAATAGTCTAATTAAGTTTTGTAAGCTATCATCCAATGGTGGTTCAAGTAACGCTTCTAGGTACATCCATGTCCTAAATGCTAATTCAAAATCCTTATTTCATAAAAGACTAGGAACCTTAACTTGCTTATTTTCATATTCTATCACCCTATTCCCTCTCCCGAGATAAGAAGGTTGACAATTGATGTATTGTAAGGGTAACTAGTCCTTAAAATAGTTAAAACAAGAATAAACAAACAACCAATAATGATAATAAGCTTAAACGAAATCAATTCAAAATAAAAGTAGTCATGATCTTGGCCTTAACCCTGGAGAGGGAGTTTAGCCTTTTAATAGAAATATTCATTATCCAATCCCTTGGATTGATGATACAAACTATAAAGAAACTAAATTAAAGAATGATATAACCTAAAAAGAAGTTGTGGTAGCTCCAATGCTCCAAGATGTCCCAAAGTGGTTAAAAATATTTACAAAGTTGTATTTATAACAAAGGGTAAGTCTAAGTCATGTAGGATAAGGAATCAACAAAAAAATTGCAGGGGTGGGGAGAACATGCATCGCACCCTTCATTTCATAGCAATGGAGCATGCGACGCACGTATCATTCTGCTGAAATAGAGCATGCGACACACACTTATCATAGGTACACACTATTTTGGGTACCTTTTGAGTCTTTTGGCATGTAGTAAGTGCCAAGATACCTTCCCACGTGCCATAACTTGTCCAAGACATTTCAGGTGTCCAAATTTGTATCAAGTTGTGTATTGTGCTTCCGTGATCCATTCCAAGCCTTTTTAAGTTGTTTCAACTCTATTTGAAGCTTCTATATCCTTCATATATCATCATAATCTATTCACTAATCATAATATAGAATTAAACACAACAATTTAGAGCTCAAAAAAATACAATATCCGAGATGGAGAACTAGAAACACGAGCTAAGCATAGGCTTCATTCACTTTGATTTCTAACTTATTGTTTTGACTCTTGTCTTGATCCAATTGACCCTTGAAGAGTAAAAAAAAGTTTTATCACATATAAATACATAATAACAACCTTAGTAACTCATTAAACATGTTAGAACCCAACATGATAGACAAGACAAACACCTAGCTCTAGTTAGTCACACTAGTTTTCTCGGTCGACTTCTAAATGATCAATTTGAATCAAAACTTGGGTGGAAACACTATTAAACATTAAAAACACATACATGGATACTTAGATTCACAATTATATCATTATAAACACATTAAGTACACAAATTTATCTCAAAACAAGGCTAAATAAGCTAGAATAGTATCACTAGAATGCATAACTACACCCAACATCACGACTTAACTCAATAGTGGGAGGTACTGCTGAACTAAAAGTTCTACTATTTGAACCTTGTAAAGTTTCCTGCACTATTCTACCATGATGCCCATGAGAATATCTAAAATCGTTTCCTCGAGGAGTGCAACTACAAAACGCATCCTGATGGTGCACCCTTTTAGCGTTTCCCTAAGAAGCTCGAAGACTAGACTCAATCATCTTTACATGATCCACTATAGTCTATAATGATGCCTCTGACACTACCACCTAAGAAGTAGCCAACTGAAGTAAAACATCCAATTCCTTTACAAACTTTTGAATCTTCTCAGACTTGGGGTAATACTAGAAAAAGAATATCGGGACAAGGCATGAAAACATTCTTCATATTCAGAAATTGTCATGGAACCCTTTTCTAATTGATCAAACTTATCTTTCATCTGATCCCTTAGACTTAATGGCACAAACCCATCCAAAAAAGCCTCAGTAAATTGATCCTAAGTCACCTCTGGAGAACTTAGAGGTCTGCAAGTAACAAGTGGACTCCCCAATCTCTGGCTGTATCTCTCAACTGATAGGTAGTGTAAGTAACTCCATGTGACTTCAGTGATCCAAGGTTATACAACTTCTCTCGATAATAAATAAAAAACTTGTAAGCATCCTCATCCACAACACCACCGAACCTAGGGGGACCGACACGAGTGAATCTCTCAATCCTTTTCTAATCCTCAAAAAACATAACTATATCCATAACAACATATTGAATCTAGTTGGGTGAGATCCCACTTGAGAGGTTAACATAGACAAAGAATGAACTCCTAATCTCAGAATACCACACTCGGGCACCGACATAAAGGGAGGAACAACACTTTGAGTACATGAAGTACCATAAGCAGATATCGACCACTAGGGGATCCGCACTCAGATTCAGATGAACACCATAAGTAAACTTTGGCATAAATGAAGGTACAATACTCAAAGTTGTAGGAACATCAGGTGCACTCAAAGGAATACCCTAAAAAATGATTCAGTAAAATGAATCAATAACCCCTCCAAGATCGGGGTAGACTAATTCTACAAACCTAAGTAGGTCTCATATCTCTAGCCTACTCAACTTGAGGATCAAGGGAGATCCCCTTAGTACTACCTTTGAAAGGGGTATATCCTTGTGCCCGTGCTCTACCTCGATCTCATCCATGACTCACTACTCATATTCTTTACTTGACTCTCTCCTTATATAATGGCGCCACATCTCTAGCCTCACTAAATCTAGTCCTCACCATATGCATAGAAAAGAGTGAGACATAATTTAGAACACAAGGTATGAAAGATCTACACAATATGGATCAAAATAAAGAAGTTTCATAAAGATATCATACAGCCTCTTAAAGATAGATATGAACATCTACGTATCAATTCATATGACTCTACCAGACACCTTGTTCTTACACTAATGAGACCAATGAACCTAGTGGCTCTGATACTAATTTGTCACAACTTAAAAACAAGTTTCATAATGGAACTTATTGCGACTACGACTTGTCAAGTATGACAATCACCCAAACAAATACAATTGAGAAAAAAACACAAAAATTCTAATACAGGACTTCTAAATTAAAGTTAAACTATTCGTACATAAGTATAATGGAAATTTGAATATCAAAACAATGCATTAGCCATCCCTAAAGCTAGTGTCGCACTGTAAGAACAATCTACATACAACTCATATTCTAAAGTTACAACTAATATCAAAAAAGGATTATAAGTCTTTCTCTGAATACAAAACAAGACATAAACTATATAGAGTGGGATATGAGGTCAACTCTAGAAGTATAGAGTGGCCACTACATCAAAAGAATCAAATCACCATCCAAACTTAGTTATCATGTGATGCACTCGTACCTTGATCTACACTAAAAGGGAATAATAGGGATAAGTAAGATCCATTTGTACTCATTGGGTATCAAAGGCTGACTAAGCAAAGTAGAAAATAATCTAAATAAATAGACACTATGGGAACATCACATGTAAGAAAAAAAATCTCCCAAATTACAGCCCACACAATCTTCATTAATAGTTCTAATCATAACATATATACTAAGTAAACCTACACCATCTCCACTAATAGTTCTAATCATAACACATCTTCTAAGTCCAAGTATGAAAAAGAAGAATAATTAGATAAATATCAAACCAAACATGAAGGTATAACACAAAAGGTACATAATGTATTAGATGCAATGAGAATGATACAGATGATGATGGGGTATTATGTCTAAGGTTGTTGCACAACCTCCATATACATCTACCGTGCACCGCTCCCAAAGTAGGACCAATAGGGGGTTCACAATTCATATAAAATCCAATAAGCAATACCAATACCAATCCAATTTTCATAACTCCTCTCTGACACGTGATCTTCGACAGAGGGTTTTTAAAGATATCACATTTTTATCAGAAAACTAGTATTTTCATAGTGGTTCCAATGCCTCATGAATGTATATATTATATGAGAATGTAATTCTCAAAACCAAACTAGAATGAGAATTTCAAATCCAATTAATACACAAGCATATGATCTAGAATTCACTCAATAATCCATCCTTCTATGATACAACAAGTCTGTGTACCATTAGAGTGAGTTATGTAAATAATATGTTATTGATACCATATAAACCCTAAGATAGGAATTTCCACTAGGAAAAATACCAATATATATATATATACAAGGAAAAAATACATTATATAAGACCCGCTACATAGGTCACACCAGTGTTTTGGGCAGCGAAAGGTGACAAGGCTCTGCCTCGCCACATGGCCAGACGAGCGGCGAGGCGATATTAAGAGTGTGGCAACAATTGATAAAAATATATTAAAATAATTAATAGCATATATAAATGATCAAAATGTCAATAGCACGAATATATTAGGAAATATTTCGTGTCAAAAATTCAAAATAAATAGTATATTTTACATTTGTGTTGTTTATTTACTTTAGCCCTTCTGGGGCTTTCACTTTGATACATATTTACTTTAGCCCTCACGGGGATTGTTCCTCATTATCAACATGGATTTTAACTAGCCCTTATTGGGTATATTAAGGATAATGTTTGATGGTGCCCTTTTCGGGCTTGAATCATGCGCTTAATATTAATGTGATACCCAATTTGTTGCACATTATTCTTCTTACCTATTGTATATATGTGTCCACTAAACTCCAATAGTTTTGTTTTAAATTCAATTCTTTCCTCAGGAGCAAAAAATTTTCTTTTCTCTTTTTTTGATCTTTTGTCTTTATTTTAGTTTAGTTTCTTTGTCGAACCGAGTGATAGTTCACCCATGGTTGACAAGGTGACATACTTAGGTGAAGTATCTAGTTTTTTTTGTTTATTTGAAATAGGTAAAAGTTTGAAAATACTTTCTAAAAGTCATTAGTAAGTAATGATATAATTTTTCAAAAAAAAAATAGAAATATAGTTCTCTTTTCGAAAAAAAAAACACAATTTTTTTGAGCTTTCTCTTGAGTGAGAACATTAAATTCTAATTTTAGTTGTCTCTTTAAAAAGATGAGTCATTGAATCAAAGTAACTTATAAAGCTTAAATTTCTCAAATTGGTTAAGAGACTAATATTTTGCTCTATCAGTATGATGCCAAGTGTGGTGAGATTTTTTAATAATTTTTGTATATGGTCTAGAACTTTCCCCAAGTCTATTCAAAGCAAATTCCTAGGCAATCTTGGTTTGGAGGATGAACCAAGGCCAATTTTGAATCGTCACATAGCCAAAGTCCCACCTTAACATTGTTCCCTAGTTAACCCCTTTGAGCCTTTTGCCCATTTTTCTTTCTTATTGTAATGATAACCATGCTAAAACACCTAAATCCTTTTGAATTTTTTCCTTTTAGAACCTAACCTCCTTTGATGTATCGGATGAATTGAAATAATAAAATACAGGTGAAAGCTTAAGTTTGGGGGTTGTGTATTTAGGATAATAATGTAAGGGTTTTTTAAATTTCAAGTTTAGGGGAAGAATGTGATATTCTAGCATGAGACAATAAAAATGTATGTAAGGTTGTCAAATCATGTGCTTAAGAGACAAGAGATATGCTTGATGATAAAGTTGAATAGGCTAGCCCATAGAACTTGAAGAGAAATTAGAAAAATGAGGGGATAATAAGAGCTTAAAGTTAGAAAATTTATTTAGTAAACCAAAGAAGAGAAGAAAGAAAATAGTAGGTTGGATATATTTGGTAAATGCTAAGCTAAAGGTTAAGGGAAGCAAAGTGATTTAAAGGTGAATAAGGTGGATAATTTTAAAATTTTGGGGTAGAAGGGGATGAATGATTATGTTGAGGGTGGTATTTCATTCACTTGATCAATAATTTCCTTTTCGCACCTTATACCTTCATCTACACCTACAAGACCTTGGTGATTCCAAATAGTCAAGTCTACATTAGTAACGAAAAATAAAAAGGGCAAGCCTATGGTTCTACTCATTATACTTGAATTTATTTGTGAGAGTGAGTGTGAATTCTTTCATTATTTGATCTCCTTTAAGGATTGAAATGTCTTTTATGTGTGGAGCTAACTCTTTTAAGTGAAAAGCATTGATACTTTGGAGTGGAGGGTGAAGTCTTACTCTCAATTTGGGTAAATGGGTGAGATAAGTTGCATTGTGATGAGTGAGATGATCTTTGAAGATTTTGTGTCACCACATAAGATGTTTTGTCTATTTGAAAGGTTTATTTGATACAAACGTTCATCCTTACTTCATATATATGTGTTTATGTAAAAAATTTAGTTTACTTGTTGCGATGACATGTTTGATAAGTTTTATAGAGCTTTGTTATCATAGATCATAATAGCTTTCTTTTGGGTGATATTGAGTCATAAATACCCTATCTCATTAGATTACTCTTTGGTACTTGAGGATAGGCAATAGTTTAAGTTTGAGAGATTGATAAGTCATCAATTTGATGAATTTTTAGCACCGTTTAAGCTTATATTGTCATGATTTTTCATTTATTTGGTGCTAATACCATGTATAATTCTCATTAGAGCAGGTAAAAGTTGAAAATGAAGATGAGCAAGCAAATCAAGTCAAATAAAGGTCATATATAAAAGGAAAAGAGCCTTAAAGATCACATGAAAGTGTCGGGAGGCCACTCACTTAGCCAAAATAGCCCCATCTGTTCTCTATATACTTTGGATTTACTCTGTATTTTCTCTAAATCTGTTCTAGATCTACTCAACCAAATTAAGAGTATAGTGGCATTTTTATAATATTTGGGAAATATGAAATTGGGATTAAAAAGGGGGTTTCATCTTATTTCAACCATCATTGAATATTATTATACTAATCTTGAGATAAGAACATATTATAGCTACTCTCAAGTGAAGAATTAATGATTTCCATTGAAATTAAAGATTGGATTTTGCATTTTCTTTTAAGCTTAAATCAACATGCTTTAATTTCCTATTTAGAAGTCTTCGCTAGTTCCAAATGGCCACCGAGAGAAAACATTAGCGAAATAATCATGGATGAAAATTTTGACTGCACCAGCTGATCCAGAATATTGATTCTAGGCTAGGTATACCTTTTGTTAGAGTCCCAATAAACCCGAGCTCATTTTGACCTATTGATCAAAAAGTTAAAAACTTGAAAGTTTTGGTGTGGGACTCATATTTGGTCAAAACAACCTTAGATTGAAAATCCAACTTTACTAATGCGTCCGAAATGTCAAATTTAGTATGGTTAAATATTTTATTTGAAAATTGGATTTTGAATGAATCCTGAGACATTATTGGATACATTGAACTTGTTTCGAGCTTTGTTGTTATTGCTGCGATGGTGATCATGGCAAAGGGATGGTGATCATGGCTTGGAAATTACAGTAAGTTCTTGGCGATCACAGAACCACGATTACGGCTTATGTGCTCGCAATCGCGGGACCTAATCACCCGGGAAGGAGTATTTAAATGCCATTTTGGTCGAGAATTGGCCATTCTCTTCCTCCATTGAGACCTAAAAACCCTATTATGGTGTGCTAATCACAAATTGGTCATGGTGGGTGACTGGGGAGCTTTATTATCATATTTTATTGTGATTATCTTTAAATTTAAGGTATGAATCCTTTGAATTCATGCTTGAATTTCTTAGTTTAGACCCAAAGCACAAATTTAGCTCAGGGATTGATTTTAGCCTAAAGTAAGCCTAGTTTTCACCAATTTCTTGAGGGGTAAGATTCTTTGTTCATGTTTGAACATTGGGTTGACCTCGAAAATGTATTTTCCGTACATGGGACCCACTTAGGTTTTTTAGTATCATTTTGGACCCAAAGCACATTAGTGCAATATAGGTATCGTTAGACTCGTATTGATGATTAGATTATGGAGTTGTTACTGTGAAGGCATTTTGGGGATTGTGAAGTGAAGAAGAGCATGTGGTGCATGATGTGAGGTTTGTGGTTTGTCTTTGAGCTAGGCTTCTTTCTACTCATCTTCATAGATGATGTGATATATATATATATATATATTGCGTGTGAATTTGGATCATAGGCTTGATTATGAGTACAATGACTTAGCCTTGATTGTAGATATTTGCGGATTAGATGAGGGTTTTGGAACCATAAGATGGTATGTTTGTAACCCTATAGAATCCAATTACGTTCTCCATAGTTTAGATTAGCTCGTATCATGAATTCGATATAATGTTAGGTTTGGAAAATGGTTTTAGCGTTAGAAGCATGATTAGTATATTTTAATGTTATAGAGATAGTGTGGTGGTATTGAAATCATAAATTGGATAGAGTTGACTAAAATGCCCTTGTTTCTAGTAGAAGTACCCATCTTAGGCTTGAATATGGCTTACTTAAAATCTAGAAGTTGGACTAGATACCTTATCCTAGTTTGGGGCATAGTATGCCTAAATATATTAATTAAGGATTTAGAAGTGGGATCGTCCAGGCCACTTAGGCCAAAACTTGTGTTAGCCTTGTGGACTTAGTTGCGGATGTTATGCATAGTTGTGACTAGAAAACCTTAGTATAAGGTTACTTCATGATTTGGTAACTTTCAATTATGTTCCGCGGATTGTGTCCTTTGATATGGCTATGACGTTCTTCTTAGTTATGATTGTTTGGCCTATAGAGATGATTTTCCTCTTAGTTAGGATTATTGAGTCTATAGAGATGATATTCCTCTTAGTTATGATTGTTGAGTCTATAGAGATGACTTTCGTCTTAGTTATAATTATCGGTCCTATAGAGATGATATTCTTCTTAAGTATGGTAATTGGCCTAGCGAGGTGACCTTTATCGTAGACATGATGTATGACCTAATGACATGAGATATATTGTAGATGAATACATGTCTATTATTATTTTTCCTTCTATGTGAGAGATGATTTCATGCTTATTGATATTATGCCTCCTAGATGTTAGATGCCTTTTATTTGAGAAATGATAACATGCTTATTGGTATTATTCCTCCTAAATGCGAGATGCCTCTTATGTGTGAGATGATTATAGATATGCTACGACTTATAAATATGACTATCGATAGGCATTCGAATATGTATATGGGCCAAAGGATGTGATTATGATGTTGTGATTATTCCAGACATATTATTGGGCTGAGAGCCATGTTATGATATTTATTGGATATCCGAGGAGTGTTTATCATTTTAAAGGATGTGATTATAGTTTATGAATATGCTTATATATGGTTTGTATACACATCTCTCCGGTATGGGTCAGACAAAGATGCGGTATGATGCTTATTATCCATTGATTAAGTACTAGTGATGGCATGCATAGATTCGGTACATTCACGATTAATTTATTGGTAAATGATGGGATTCTAGATGAAATACGATCTAATGATTGTTCTTCCTAATTAGGGGTTAAACTATGTGGTAGTTAGTTGTCTAATAGGTGACTATAGTACTTCATGACTTAGTTTATGTTGTCGATTAGTTGTTATATGAGAAATATGTATCACTGAGGCTAGATAATAAGAGATGTTAGTGATATGAGATGAGTAGTTAATAACGATGAATTGTTGGTAAACGATGGTTAGTTAACAAATGGTGTTTGTTAATATAAGTTGGTTAGATGATAAAGGGTAATGTGTTGGCTAATAATGATTAACATAGGATTATAAGTTGATAATGTTGATAAGTGGATAAATAACGAATATGTTCTAGTAATGAATCTTGACTAGATTTAGGGTATTGAGTACTTACTATATAATGATTAGTTACAACCCCGTGATTAAGGATTACTTGAAGGATATTGTTTAAGCTAATAATTAGAGATCGTGTGAAGAGAACTAGTGGTTTAGTGATAATAAGCATTGGTTAGCTAATATCATATAGTTGGAAAGTAGTGACAAGTGAGATGTTTTATGATGATACAATTATGATTATGAGTATACTAATAGGCTTGTAGATTTACCCCTCCTTTTTTCTATATCTTGAGCCTGTGCACCTATTATATGATTATAAATATATATGTATTGATGTTTATGATATATTGCTACCCGGTAAGGCTGGAGGATATTGTGATGATTATATTGATACCTGGAAAGTCCATATGCTATTGTGATGATGATATTGATACCCGACATGACAAAGGATATTATGATGATGATATTGATACCTGGCAAGTCTGGAGGATATTGTGATGATGATATTGATTCTCAACAAGGCCGAAGGATATTGTGATGATGTATATATACCCTACATGGTGGAGGTTTATTATGCTAATGATAGTTATGATAAAGATGCCTATGATGATGAGGTTTTGATATTGATTGTGTACTTTGGATTCGTTTCTACATGCATATCGCCTATCACCAATATGTACTTATGTCTATTAGCCGGTATGGGATGATTGCATAAATATGGGCGAAGAGTATGTCTTATGTAGTTGTATGTTGATTGAACCTTCTGACTCTGGGGCGGTGGGGGTACGCATAGGCTCAACTAGGTCTTTGGTTGTTCGGAGTAGTCGGTTATTCACGTTGTTATTAATAGTGTTTATGTCATTTTTATAATCATTATTAGGTCTAGTTTATGACATATTTGTCATTGATCCGGTATCAAGATTTGAGGTACATCTATGGCCTCTTCTATCTTATGATGAAAGTATTGTGCACGATTATTTCATGTCCATCCATGTGGATTAGAAACTCTGAGTATAATAGTATTAAATCGTGGTAGTATTATAACGAGGTCCCAGAATGAGGATATAATGATCTAGGTTATGCTTTGAGATAAGCTCATATTTATATTTGTGTATATATGTCCCTTATATTTGTGTATATATGTCCCTTCTTTGTGTGTGTGTATATATATATATATATATATCTTCCTTCGCTCTTCATTCGTATATTGGCCTAGGATATACGGTATAACATTGACATCTATTGACTGCGGCTTATATAGGATAGCTCACCCTAATACTTCCTTAGTCTTAGAATGTTAGACTCATGCGCTTGAATAGAATAATAGTCTCTTATTATTCTCATTGACTTGTTATACGATTTTTGGACCCTTGGGTTTTCTTTCCATTCTGTTTATATGTTATATTTATCTTCTTTATCATTAGAGATCAGTTGGCAGTTGCCGACCAAGTACCATTCATTTGGTACTCACACTATACTTTTGCAGCCTGCAGATCATAGTACGGCTTATCTCTATTGATTTGTGTATCCTGCATAGAAGCGATGGTTTACATACTTAAGTGAGCTCCTGACATTTGGAATATCACTTATCTCTCTCTTTTGTATTAGACTAATCTCTATATTGTGTTCAAAAATAAGTTGTATCAATGTAGTTTCGTTGTTGTTTCACTTTTGTACTCTTGTGATATTAGAAACTCTTGTACTGATACCACCAGTCTTTGGGATTCTATTATTAATTGATCTTTATCTCATTTATTCCACATTTTTTCCTTATTTTATTGAGTAATCCGTTACTAGCCATTTCGGACTATAGGTTCGCTTGCCTACTGGTGGGTTATGGTAGGCGCTATTATGACCTGAGAAATGGGGCCGTTATACCTTATCATATGGATCTTGCTGGGCTAAAAACTATAAACACTCAGCTTCAGGATCTTCTAGGTAAGGATTTTATTAGGCTGAGTGTATTTCCTTGAGTGCTCCCATTCTATTCGTGAAATAAAAGGAAGGTTCTATGTATATGGTTATCAATTACACATAGATAAATAAGGTTGCAGTGTTTTTAAAGATTGATTTGAGGTCTGACTACCATCAGTTCAGGATTTGAATAGAGGACGTCCGTAAGACAACCTTCAGGACTCGCTACAACCATCACGAGTTCCTGGAGATGTCTTTTTGATTTACCAATGCCCTAGCAACGTTCATGGACTTGATGAACTTCATTTTTAGGCCATATTTGGACTTATTTGTGATTATTTTTATTAATGATATCCTTGATTATTCGAGGAGTAGGGAGGAGTACGAGTAGTAACTTAAGGATTGTGCTTCGTACTTTGATAGATCATAGGCATTATGGCAAAGTTTTGAAGGGTGAGTTCTGTATTGAGTCTATAGCCTTCTTAGGGCACGTGGTGTCCAAGTATGGTATTATAATGTACCCAATTAATACTGAGGCTATTCGTTATTGGGCAAGGTCTACCCCTCTTACTGATGTTTGTAGTTTTAATAGATTGACAGGGTAATATATGTTGTTCATTAAGAGATTTTCCTCTATCTCAGCCCTTATAACTAGATTGACTGGGAAAGAGGTTTTGTTTTAGTGGCCCGATGGCTGTGAGGCGATATTTCTTAAGATTAAGGACTAGCTCACTTCAATCCCTATTTTGACTCTTCCAGTTAAGGGCAATAGATTAACAATTTATTGTGATGCTTCTAGTGTTAGTTTGGGGTGTGTTTTAATGCAGCGGGGCTAAGTAATTGCTTATAATTTGAGACATCTAAAGGTGCACATGTACAACTACCCCATGCATAATTTGGAGTTGGTAGTGGTAGTTTTTGCGCTTAAGATTTAGAGAAATTATTTGCATGGTATTCGTTATAAGATTTTCACTAAGCAACAAAGTTATCAGTGCATTATTACCCAGAGGGAGCTAAATTTGATACTTCACTAGTGGATTAGATGTTGAAGGACTATGTCCTCTCGAATCTATACTATTTGGGAATGTGATAGCTGACACCTTGAGCCAAAATGTGATGAGTTTGGATAGCTTAGCCTTATTTTTAGTTACTAAGTGAATATTGGCCTTGAACATTCAATCCTTAGACAACATGAAATCTTGGCTTTATATTTTAGACCGTAGGTTGATTTTTGCTAGTGTTGACGTTAGGTATACCTTGTTAGAATAGAGGTAGGTAGTTTAAGGAGAGCAGACTGAGTAACATTTCAGATCAAGTGTTGAGAGATGAGTCCTGGTAGGTTACCTTGCATTTTGAAATTTGATGGTCACATTTGTGTTTTTAGGGTAGGAGACTTGATTAGTTTATAGTTTGTAAGGCTCTCAACTCCAGATATTCTATTTATCTCTGGAGAATTAAGATGTACAAAGATTTAATGAAGAATTATTGGTGGAACAGAATGAGGAGACATATAGCAGCATTTGTGGATTGGTTCTTATGTTGTCAGTAAGTTAAAGCTGCGCATTTAAGACTTGGTGATTATTTCAGAGACTACCCATTCAAAAGTGGAAATGTGAGCAAAATACTATAGATTTCATGAATGGTTTTCCTCACACCTCTCGCGGTTGTAATACCTATATTTATGTTCCAGAGGTAGTTTATCTTCATAGAGGGATCGTGTTTGTTATCCTAGATAGATAATCCCAGTTCACTTCTATCTTTTGAAGGCCTTTCAGGAAGAGTAGGGTACCTAGGTTAACCTTAGTACCACTTTTTATCCCCTTACATATGGATAGTCAGAGCGGACTATTCAGGTTTTGGAGGATATGCTCCATACATATGCTTTGAAGTTTACAAGTTAGTGGGAGTAACTTCTAACCTTAACAGAGCTTACCTATAATAATAGCTACCATTCGAGTATTTAGATGGCACAATTTGAGGCATTGATGGTAGGCATTGCTGATCTTTAGCAGGTTAGTTTGAGACTTCAGATGTAACGACCATTTCTGTCAATATGTATAGACCTCCCATTGAGATTTCCATGTTAAAATTCTTCCCAAATTTGAAGTTATAAATTTTAGCCTAGGATAGTTTGGCACAAAATCAAAGTGAGGTTTGGTCTAGGGAAATCCAGGAACAATTTAGGCAAGTTTGGGAGTGTTTGATTTGATTTCTAGTTAGCTACATTGATAAGTAGCTCATATAAATTTATGGAATAAAATTTAGGTAAGTAGAACTCTTGGAACTGATTTTAGTGTAAAGGGCATCATTTAAGGTGTATTCTAAAAAGTGAGATTTTAGGGAGAGACTGGATATTTTTTCCTATTGATCTTGCTATAACGACTGCAAAATTAACTTTATCTTTATTTCTATTATAAAAGAGTCACTTTATAATATTAGTAAGAATCATTACTATAGCAACTAAATCTTTAGTGAAGAAATTCCTGCTATGGCAGCGGTCAAAGGTTGGTCAATACCGCTATAGTGGAAGGCGCCGCTGTAGCAATGTTTCCATACCGACATAAGACGTTATAGCAGTAAGAATCATAGTTTAATTAAATATCTTCCCCAAAATAGTTTATCATTCTAAAACTTATTTTAGGGAAAATGAGGGCAATTTGGGGAAATTAACACTAGAAATTCATTGTTTGTCTTATAAAAGGTAAGGAATTCATCTCTGTTAACTTGTAATTGATAATTAATCCTTGGAAATACGAAATTATGGAGTTCAGGGGGAGTTTTATGGCTGATTTTTGTTATTTTCTAGTGCAAGGTAGGAATTAAGTAATAGGTTAATGGGTTTTGTTTATTAATAGTTAATTTACCCTTATCCATTAATTCACTAATTTAACCATGTAATTGGTAGCTTTAGGTGAATTGCGGTAGAAAAACCCTAGAACGCGAAAGAAATATGTGAAAGGAATGATCATGAACTTGACCTTATGGGTTGGGGTGAGATAATTCCCGACATCATAGGTCATCGCATTAATTCTATATTTATATGCCTATTCTAGGCCACGAGCAAGTGGAAATTACAGGGAAGGGCAAAGCTCCGACTTAGAAGACTTATGCAAGCTTGGTTCTAGGTAGGTGATAGTATTGTAATTTATAACATTTTTTGTTATATATGCATGCTAACTACTTTGTAGTGTGAATTGTTGGTGCATGTAGTTTTGTGTGGTCAATGCAAGTGATTTTACGGTTTCTATATGATTTTGACCTTTCTTATTTGTTAAATATGGAAAGTTTTATCTTTAGAGCGTTCTCACAGGATCTTGGTGAAACAAAGTTGGCATACACTTATGTTTTGGGTTTTGTACATGGATAAAAATTGGTGGTTGTATTACTCTTAGCGTGTATATACGAGGATCCGGTGAGTTTGAAGATTCCATCAGTGAATGGGGAAAATATGTGTATATTTTAAATAAATTGGCTTAACTTCTCTTAACTTGACTGAATTTGACTGGTGTTAATATGTTCACTTGTCAGTTTTGATCCCTAATTACTTATTTGTTTCTTGTTATGCTAAGTATTATTGTTGAGCATGGATTAACTACTTGTACTATAATTTGGTTATGTGTTCATATTCTCATCTTAGGTTGGCCAAATGACTCTACCAGTACACTGTAGTTTTCTTGTATGCTGATACTATACTTGCTCTTACTTTTGTGAGTGCAACGCATATTCCAGTAGCTCCTATGATACCTCATTTATGTGTTTCCTCATTCAATTTTGGGTTTGGTGATGATTGGTACAGAACATAAACCATTGACAAAATTTCTAAAGATAAAACCTCCAACATTCTAGGGTACTGATTCAGAAGATGCTTTTGAGTTCATCATTAATTTCTATGAGAGGTGAGATAAGATGGGTTTTTAAAGTAACATGGATTTGAGTTTGTCACCTTTTTGTTAGAGAAGGATTCTAAGCAATGGTGTAGGGTGTATGTTGAATGTGAGTCACCAGGTTTGCCTCTATTGACTAGGGAGCAATTTCACGCTCTATTCTTAGAAAAATATGTGCCATAGCCCCTCTGTGACTGCAAAAAGGATGATTTTTAGCATTGGAATAGAAAAATATGTTAATTACAACCTATGAGGCTAAGATTTATGCTTTATCTCACTATGCCACTCACCTATTGACCTCTGAGGAGGAGAAGATTTTCCTCTACATTAAAGATTTTCCTCTTCATTAAAGATTTGAACTGTGATCTTCAAGTATTATCTGTTGTCTATGACTTCTGTAAGAAATGAATTTTGTGAAGTTTTGGACGGTGTGAAGAAGTAGGAGGGAGTTACTATCACAACTTAAAATTAAGGGTCGTGATGGTAATTTTTGCGATGTACCTTGATAAGTAATCCTATCACCCAAACCGATACTCAAAAAGGAAAAAAAACAGAAATAGCCCTAAGGTAAGGCTTCTAGAACGAAGTCGGACCATATAAGTATGATAAATACGGAAGAGTACAAAATCAATAATACAACCATAATTCCCAGAACCTAATGTCAACAGTATAAGAACGTATCTAGTACAAATCGAATCCAAAAGAAATACATAAGATATCTAATAATAAGAGAAACTATATCTCAAAAATTAAAGTATAGATATAGTCTATAAGAAAGGTAGAAGAAAACATCTAGATGCCTGAAAGTCAGGATGTAGCTTGAAAATACAACACTTTTGATGCTTAAAAAGCAAATTTATGCGTGAACTTAGGGTGTTTTGTTAGATATGATGCACTTTTGTGTATATTGCAGGTAAAACAGGTCTACAACAGTATTTGAATGAAAAGAGAGGAAAAAACACCTAAAAAGACCAAAACTGATCATGATACGAGTCAATTCATGTGTCGTATACTCAACATATGACTCGTAGGAGAAATCGTAGCCATAATAGAAGCAAACCCAAGGGCCAAATTCCAACTGAGGGTAAGATACGACATGTATACGAGTCATGAGATAAGTATATGAGTTGTGTCAACCAATCGTAAGCATTCCAGAATCAAAGACCCAAACAATAGACTAAGTGAAGAAAAGATACGACTTGTCCATACGAACCATACACTGTAGATACAATACATACAAAGAAGTCGTAAGCATAATAGAAACTAAGCTACTGTTCAAAGATCAAAGTGTCAGAAGTATACAAGTCAGAAGACTAAGTACGACTCATATAGGGATCTCGTATACAAACTAGTGTTCAAGACCTGGAAGGATAAAACTCCCAGATGGATACGGATGGAAGACACGAGTCTCACCCTCAAGTATGGCTCATAAAAATTTGTATGCTGAACAAAAAGTTAAATCCATGGGAAGATTAGACAATGGAACGGATACGACAAGATAGGGTATGACTCGTATGTTACCGATACGAGTGAAGTCCTAGTGGTACCGAATGCCGACTTAACTTTACCTTTTCTGTTTTTATTAGGATTGCAAGGTTATTTTGAGACACTCTAAATACCCTAAGATTTATATTTTATTAGGTTACACTCTTGAACATTCATTTACATGCTTTTACATATTATTACAATACTTTCACAATTGTTCTTGCGATTTTAAGGTTTATTCAATTAAAGACTTTGGAGTTTAATCATCTTAATATTGTGTAAATTGATTTTATGTGTTTTGCATTGATATTCATGATTTCTTGCACAAAAATAAGCGGCTAATCTTCTCGATTAGGGTTGTGGGAACCCTGCCGGATTAGCTACGCAGAGGAAGTGTGAGATCTAATTGTTCTAAAGTTTTTGCATGTATCTTAATCTTCTTCATAATAATTAATCTCAAGTATATATAGTACCTTGAGATAGCCTATATTCACATCCATCCCTACCAAGGAGTTGGTGATTGGGAAAAAAAGTAAAGACAGTGAATTGGGATCCTTCTATCTCCATTTTTTAGTCCCTGTGTCTCATCTAATTAATTGATCCTACCCAGATGAGTGAATTGAGGTCTTAGCAAGGGGAAACAAGGCTACACCCTGAGACTTACCCGGTAAAGGGTGAAATTTATCTTCTAGTTTACTCGGTAGTTGATAATACCTATCTTGTAGACTTTGCATGTAGAACAATAGAACAATTGGGTTGATCTCGTGAACTTTACGGAGTTGAGAACCCAGGGGGAACACAAACCTAGTGTTTGTCTCTTATTGATTACAACTCAAAAGCACTCAATATTTGGTTACTACTTACAATTGATACTATATATCCCCCCATTTACTTTCCTGTACTACTCATGGAATACATCAAACCAAACAACTATTCACGTTCTCCCTATGGGATCAACCCCAACCTAGTTGGGTTATTATATTTGCAATCGACCACATTATACTTTTAAGATAAGTGTAGTTTTGGGCGACATCAGTCAACCACTACCCTGAAAGCACAAAATGTCGCCCAAATCAACTAAATTGGGGCACACTCAAACTAGGACCTACACCTAAAGGGCACAATAGGCATGAGTATTATCCACTTATACTCAGTAGGTATCATAGGCCGACCAAGCAAAGTAAAAAATAAAGCATACAAAAATATATACTAAGGGAACGTCACCTGCAATCAGAAAATGTCCCACAACAGTAGCCCGCACCGCTTGCACTAACAGTTCTGATATACATATCTCATATATTGAACTAACACAACCAAGTAGAGCACAAGTATACATTATATCACATACAAGTAGGAACAAGGAAGATCATGTACATAAAATATTGTCAAGTATAACTAACGAAAGATAGCACAAATAAGATATGATAAGTCAATATGGCAATCAAAGACAACATAAACACAATAAAGTAGGTGCAATGTATAAGATGATGAAGGTGGTGATAATGATTATGTACGAGGTCTTCGCACAACCTCCATATACACCAACGGAGGTAAGACTCCTGATGTGGGACCTATGAGGGGTTCGTCAACCCATATACAACCCATAATCCAAATCCATATCTCCGTCTCAGCACATCCTTCATTAAGGGGATATAAAAGTTTGCAATATCTCCTCCCCAGCACATCCCTCGAGGAGGGTTATATAAAAGGTGTTCCTAGTATTTCTCAGGTGTTTCTAGGGTGGTACCATTTGTTTCATGAATGAGTATGATATAAGGATGTAATGCTCAAAATCAGTCAGAATGAGTATTTCCACAACCAATCACACTAATATATTTCCACAATCAATCACAATGTTGCATTTCCACAACCACGTGAGCCAATATCCACTCATTATTTCTATCCATCCAATAATTTCCACATGTTTGATATGCCAAAAACTATGAATATATCACAATACGCCAACGGTACAACAAAAAGAAATTTTTAAAAACACAATACAATTACTCATATGTATTTTAGGCTATCAATATCACATAGGACCTCACACGGTCATACATATCACACAATATCAAAATTTAAATAATAACATCATGTACAAGCCCCCACACGAGCACAACACATAGATACCTATTTATCATGATTATTCCTATCCTTAACATTGCATTTTGTACCAATATTAACTATCTAGCCCAGTCTCAAAGGGTTGCCATAACCTACCTCGAAGGCTAAAGACTGTCCACAACACTTCAACCACAAAGACCTACTTCTCACAAACAGTCCCAAAAAAAAACTAAAACCAAGAAATATACAATCTATGCATCAAAATAAAGCTAACAATACCCATATTCCCTACTTTTTATTTGGGATCAAAATGGACCCCCGAAATGAGTTTTCAAAAAAGAAGGGCAAAATCGTAACCTTACTTCAAAAAAATTTTCCCCATATATTTAGGATCTATAACTGAAAACCTAAGTCAAATCGAGTAAAAATGAGGTTCAAAACAAAGAAAACCCATTTTTAAGGTTTACCGGGTAAAATCTTTGAAATTCATTTTAAAATCAAGAATCGAAGTTATTTTGAAGATGAAATTGGGTAAAAACTAGTAATTATAGGATTAAGAATATTATTCAAGTGAAAAGATTTAGAATTTGGGGCTAAATCAAGTACTAAGGTTTTGGAATTTTTGAATAATTAATTAGGAAATTTGATAAAGAAAAGGGTGAATTCTCACCTTAAATCCGTAAGAGAATCAAGAAATAGATGTTAATCTAGCTTTCCAAGCACCCACAAGCTTCACTTTTAAGCTCTCACACTATTTTAGGGTTTAACTCTCAACAGGCAAGATGAAAAATGAGCTAAATTGAATAAAAGGGGGCTATTTAAATTCATATCAGGTTACCAGGTGTATAAGGCATAAAACACATTCCTCAAGTGAGTTTTACCCTTTGGGATCCAGGTCGCACCAACAACCTGGTGCATAAGATTTTTTAAGTCCAAAACAGACATCGACGAGATGCCTGGAATTCGTTTAGAATCGAATGTACACAAACGAACTATGTAACCACACTAAATTCGACACTCCAGACTCAATGGAGATATCAGAATTTTAAAAAAAATGTTGTTTTCACAAAGTCAACTCCCAAAACCCAGAATCACAATTTTCCAAACTAAGTTTCGAAAAGAGTTTAAAAGCCATAAACTACACCAACCAAATTACCATCCTAAAATCAACGTTCTCGATCTGCTCGCGCTGTTCGATTAGCCATCTGTCACATGGATCAAAGATAACCACTGAAGTTAAAAATAACGCCTTTGGAGCCTCCAAAAATCATAATATCACATAAATGATACCAAAATGCATTGGAAGCCATGCCAATCACCCCTACACTCCAGAAATTCAAGAATACAACTATGGGGAGGGGTAAATAGTCAAATCACACATAATAATCAATTTTGCATATATCATGAAATTTTAGGTCATTTCATCATCCACTACTAAGAATCTAGTTCGTCCTCAAACAAAAGGCAAAAGAAATACTTAAATCCATAAATAGCTAGGGATAAGAATTATGCATATCATAATCTATCTCCCAAGTAGCCTTATCTATAGGTTGATGTCGTTAATGAACCTTAACAACATGGATAACTCTAGACTACCACCGTCTAACACCCTTAGAAAAATAGAGACTGGATTCTCAACAAAAAACAACCGCTCATCTAATTGAACCAACTCCCAAAGAATGACATGAGGCTCATCCGGAGTATAACTGCAAAGTATAGAAACATGAAAAACTGGATGAACAATTGATAAATCTAGAGGCAAAGCTAACTCAAAAGACATATCACTAATAATCCAAAAAATCTTGAATGGACTAATATTCCTGGGGCTAGGCTTTCCCCTCTCCCCAAACCTCATCACACCCTTCATAGGTGAAACTCAAATGAAAAAAACAATCAATAATACCAAATATCAAGGCACAAAGCTTACGATCTTCATAGAATTTCTACCTACTCTAAGTCGCTTTAAGTTTATCCTGAATGATCCAGACTTTATGCAAAGACTCACGAAGAAATCTATACCTCAAGGTCTAACCTTAGAAATATCAAACCAACCAACTGGAGAGCGACAACACCTACCATAAAATGCCTCGAATGAGCCATATTGATACTGGAATGGTAGTTGTTATTATACATAAACTCTGCTAAGGCCAAATATTGATCCCACTAGACACCAAAATCCATCACACAAGTGTAGAGCATATCCTCTAAAACCTTGATAGTCTTCTCTGACTGACCATTAGTCTAGGGGTGAAATGTAGTACTAAGGTCAACCCGAGTACCCAACTATCCTGAAAAGTCTTCCAAAAGTGCAAAGTGAACATAGAATCCCTATATGAAATAATAGGCACCAACACACCATGAAATCGTACAATCTCATAAATATAGATATAGGCCAGCCTCCTAGCACTATAAGTTACTTGCATAGGAAGGAAATACACAGACTTTGTCAATCGATCTACGATGACCCAAAAACTATCAGATTCATGGGAAGTGAAAGGTAATTTGGTTAAGAAATCTATTCTAATCCGCTCCCATTTCCACTCAAGAATGGGTAACCTCTGAAGCAATACACCAAGACTCAAAAGATAGACCTTTACCTACTGAAAACAAAGGCAACGAGCTACAAAATCCTCTACATCCTTCCTCATAACACCCCACTAGTAACATTGCCTCAAATCACGTTACATCATGGTCACTTCTGGGTGGATAGAATACCTAAAAAATGAGCCTCCTCCAAAATCAATCTTATCCAATAACCCACTCTCGACAAACAAACTTAGTTTCTAATCCTCAAAACACCATCCAAATCAAGTGAGGCTTCCTTTTACTCGACACTCAACATCTTATCTCGAATCGGTCTCAATCCCCACATCATTAAATTGATGATCTTAAATCTGCTCCATCAAAGAAGACCTAGCCTCCACAAATGCCAAATCACACTCAGGTGTCAAAATATTAAGTGTAACCATCTGGTTAGCTAACAACTAAGTATCTAAGGCCAAAGGAATGCCCTAGGTCAAAAGATGCGCCAAGCTACCCATGCTAGTCAACTTCTGACTCAAGGCATCCACAACCACATTAGCCTTTCCCGGAGATAGAAAATGGTAAAGTCATAATCCTTAAGCAACTCTAGCCAAAGGCACTACCTCATATTAATATTTCGCTGGGTGAAGAAGTACTGAAGGCCATGATGATCCGATAAAATCTCACAATAAACTCTATACAAGTAGTGCCTCCACAACATAAAAGCAAAAACAATCGCGCACAACTCCAAATCATGGATAGGGTAATTCCTCTCAGGAGGCTTGAAATACTGAGATGCGTAAGTAATCACCTTGCCCCCTGCATCAACATAGAACCCAATACAATACCCAAGGCATCACAAAATACAGTAAAGCCCACACCCTCCTTGGGAAAATTCAATATAGGAGATAAAGTCAACAAATACTTAATCTTTTGAAAGCTCGCCTCAAAACATCAAACCTCTAAAAGAAAATCTTCTTCTGGGTCAACTTAGTCAACATTGCTACAATAGAAGAGAAACCAAATGCTAATAATACCCGACCAAGCCAATCAAACTTTGAATCTCGATGGGAAAAGTTGGTCTATCCCAATCAAAAACCTTGCAATCTTTTCTGGATAAACTATAATACCATCCTTAGACACCACATGACCTAAGAAAGAAACGACCTTCAACCAAAACTCTCATTGGGAAAACTTGGCATAAAACTTCTTATCTCTCAATCTCTGGAGCACAATCCGTAAATGCTCCTTATGCTTAACCTCACTCTTGAAATAAACCAAGATATTATCAAAAAATACAATAACAAAGGAGTTGAGATATGGTCAAAACATCCGGTTTATCAACTCCATGATCGCGGATGGGGAATTTGTTAACCCAAAATATATGACAAAAAATTTATAATGACCATATCGAGTCCAAAATGTTGTCTTCAAAATATCCGAAGCTCTAATCCTTAAATGGTGATAACTGGACCTCAAATCAATCTACAAAAACATTGCAGCACCCTGAAGTTGGTCAAATAAATCATCAACATAAGAAAGAGGTTACTTATTCATAATTGTCACCTTGATCAACTATTGATAATCAATACACATCCTCATAGACCGATCCTTCTTCTTTATAAATAAAATAGGTGCACACCATTGCGATATAGTAGGTCAGATAAATCCCTTATCGACCAACTTCTGCAACTTGTCTTTTAATTCTTTTAACTTGGTTGAGTGCATATTATAAGAAAAAATAGAGATACGCTTGATGCCCGGTTCAACATCAATGGAAAAATCAATATCATGATTTAGAGGTTTACCAGGAAAATCAGCAAGGAACACATCCACAAACCTATATACAACACGAAAAAAATCAAAGAAAGGAGGTGAAACAATACTAGTATCACAAATATGAGCCAAATAAGATAAACATCCCCCCTCTCAACTAATCCACAAGCCTGAACATAAGATATCATCCTCTTAGGGCCTGAATGAAACTCACCCTTCCAAGATATCCTTGGCACACTCGACAAAGCTAAGCTTATGGTCTTAGCAAAATAATCTAGGATAGCATGATAAGGAGCCAATCAATACACAAAATAACATTAAAATCAACCCTATCTAACAAAAGAAAATATACAAAGGTCTGATGCCCGACAAAAGTCATGACATAAGATTGGTATTCTTGATCCTCCATTAAGAAATCACCTATAGAGGTAGATACATGAATAGGCATGGAAAGAGGATCACTAAAAGAATCAAAACCTAAAGGAAAATACACAGACACATAGTAGAAAGTCGAATCAGAATCAAATAACATAGATCTAGATCTCACATAAATAGGGATGATACTTGTGATCACAGCATCTGAAGCCTCTACCTTAGGTATTGCGGGTATAGCAATACACTATCTACGACCACCAATTGCCTAAGTGGCCCTACGACCACCACCACGAGCTCCATTACCTCTTCCCTTCACACCTATAATAGTTTCCTTAACCCTCATAGCTAAAATAAAAGTGGCTCTAATCACACAACGGGGGCAGTCTTTGGCCATATGAACAATCTCATCACACACAAAACAACCTCTACGGCCCGAATCAATAGGAGAAGGTATAAATGGGCTTGAATAAACACCTTGAATTATTGAACCAGAAGATACACTGCCTAAACTTTGTAAAGCTACCTTCATTAGCCTACCCTGATATCTATGAGAACCTCTAAGATCTGTACCATGAGAAATCTGACCTCTGAACTTAACAAAATGGTGCACCTTTTTGGCTCCTCCCTGAGATATCCATAGAATACCCTCAGTCATCTTAGTATGATCCACTATACTCCAGAAAGATGCACCAAATACTAGCCAACTAAAGGGAGACATCCAAACCCTTCACAAACTTCCAAATCTTCTCAGACTTGGTATAAATACTAGCATAGAAATATCTGGACAAGGCATGGAAGCATTCCTCATACTCTGCTCAAGTCCTAGAGCCTTGATCAAGGCAGTAAAACTCATTATGTATCTGATCCCTCATATTATAATGCACAAACCTTTCCAGAAATACATCAACAAACTCATCCCAAGGAATATTGGGAGAATCAAGAGGTCGGGAACTAACTAGTGACCTCCACCAATCTCTAGTAGTATCTCTCAACTGATAGGTAGTATAAGCAGCCTCATGCAACTCAAGTTATCCCAAATTGTGCAACTTTTCTCGATAATAAATCAGGAACTCATAGGCATCCTCATCCACAACACTACTGAATCTAGGAGGACAAAAATGGGTAAACCTTTCAAACCTTTTTTGATCCTCAAAAGACATAACAATACTTATAGAAAGGAGGCATAGTGAATCTAGCAGGTTGAGATCCTATCAAAAAAGGTAAAATAGACGAAGGCTAAACGCTCTATCTCAGAACACCATACGTAGATATAGGTGCTGAAATAGGAATAAGACTCAGGGTCTAAGGAGTACCAAAAATAAAAGTAGGTACAATTAGAGGATCTACACTCTAAACTAGAGGAACACCCAGTATAACCAAAGAATAACCCTCTATACGGGTTAGCAAATACACCAACAACCCGTCAAAAATTAAGGTACATGAACTTTGAGGAACTGGAGTAGAACCCACACCTCCAACCTGCTTAATAAGAGGCTCAAAAGAGATCCCCTTAGCACTCTTTCTAGAAGGTGATGATTCATGACCCTATCCACACCCTTGAGTTCGTCCACGACTCGAGGTCCATCTTCTTAAGTGAACTCTTTCTCTAAAAGTAGGTTCTGCATCTCTGACCTCATGGGACATAGTCAACATGATCTACATAGAAGAGTGAACCACAACTCAGAACAAATGGAATGAAAGAATTTGATGTTAAGGGATAAAATGTGGAAAGATCCCTCAATACATGCTATACCCTCTCAAAGATAGATACAAATGTCTACGTACTGATCCATGAGATCCTGGTAGATATTCTACTCTTATGCAGTTTAGACCAATGAACCTGGAATCTTTGATACCAATTTTTCATGGCCCAAAATTTAGGATCATGATGGAACATGTTGTGTCATACCTTGAAAAGTAAGCCTATCACCTAAATTGATACTCAAAAAGAGGAAAAGACAAAAATATCCCCAAGGTAAGGCTTCTAGAATGAAGCCAAACCACATAATTATGATAAATATGGAAGAGTATAGAATCAACAATACAACCATAATTCCCAAAACCTAATGTCAACAGTATAAGAACATATCTAGTACAACTCGAGTCCAAAAGAAATACATAAGAAATCCAAAAACAAGAGAAAATCTATCTCAGAAATAAAAGCAGAAACATAGTCTATAACAAAAGTACTAGAATATATTTGGATGCTTGAAAGTCAACCACTATCTTGAAAGCACCAAATGTCACCCGAATCAACCAAGCTAGGGCTCACTCAAACTAAAAACTGAATTGAAAGGGTGCAGCAGGCATGAATATGGTCCAATTTTACTCAGTACATATCATAGGCCAACCAAGAAAAGTAGAAAAGAAACCATACAAATACATAGTAAGGGTACGTAACTTACAATCATAAAATATCCCACAGCAATAGCCCACACCGCTTGCACTAATAATTCTTATATACATATCTCATAAATTGCAATAACACAGCCAAGTATCGTATAAATATACATTATATCACATACAAGTAGGGAAAAGGAAAAACATGTACATACAAAATTGTCAAGTACAACTAACAGAGGATAGAAAAAATAATATATGATAAGTCAATATGGAAATTCAAATACAACATAAACACAATAAGGTAAGTATAATTTATAAGATGATGATGGGGATGATGATGATGATGCACAGGTCATTGCACAACCTCTGTATACAGCACGGAGGCAAACCTTCTGATGTGGGATACATGAAGAGTTCAACAACCTATATAAAATCCATAATCCATATCCATATCTCCTTCCTGGAACATATCTTGGGAAGGATTTTATAAGGTGTTGTGAAATCTCCTCCCGGCACATCCCTCGTGGAGGGTTTTATAAAAGGTGTTGCCAGTTTTTCTCAAGTATTTCCATAATGGTACTATTTGTTTCATGAATGAGTATGATATAAGGATATAATGCTAACATCCAGTCATAATGAGTATTTCCACAACCAACCACAATGATATATTTCCATAACCAATCAAAATATTACATTTCCAAAACCACAGTTAATATCCACTTATTATTTCTGTCTATCTATGAATTTCCACATCTTTTAATTGCTAACAAAGTGTGAATATATCACCATATGACAATGGTACCACAAAAATACATTATCAACAACACAATACAATTACTCATATGTATTTTAGGCTATCAAAATCACATAGAACCCCACATAGTCATACGTCTCACACAATATCTCAATTTTAATAATAAAATCACATATAGACCCCTATACGGGCACAACACATAGATATACATTTATCATGATTAGTTCCCACCCTTAATATGAATTTTATACCAATATTTACTATACAGGCCAATCTGAAAGAATTAAGCCATAACCTACCTTAAAGGATGATGCCGATCACTAATACTTTAACCATAAAGCCCTACTTCTCGCGATTGATTCCAAAATCAACTAAAACTAAGAAATATAGAATATATGCATCAAAATAACGCGAATGATACCCATATTGCCCACTTTTGATTTAGGGTCAAAATGGACCTCAAAATGGGTTTTCGAAAAGAAATGTAAAATCATAAGTTTACTTCAAAAATGTGTTCCCCATACCTTTAGCAATCTACAACTAAAAATCCTAGTCGAATCAAGTAAAAAATGAGGTTCAAATCAAAGAAAACCCATTTTTGAGCTTTACATGGTAAAACCTTTGAGATTCATTTTAAAATCAAGAATCAAAATTGTTTTAAAGATAAAATTAATGAAAACTACTAATTATAGTATTAAGAATATTATTCAAGTGAAAAGGTTTAGAATTTGGGGCTAAATTAAGAATATTATTCAAGTGAAAAGGTTTAGAATTTGGGGCATCCACAAGCATCCACAAGCTTCACATTTAAGCTCCCACACTATTTTAGGGTTTAAGTCTCAAGAAGCAAGATGAAAAATGAGCAAAGTGGGTAAAAAGGGTCATTTATACCCATATCAGGTTACCAGGTGCATAAGGCATAAAATGCATTTCTCAAATGAGTTTTACCCTTTGTTATCCAACAACCTGGTGTACCAAATTTTCTAAGTCAAAAACAAACTTTGTTGGGGTGCCTAGAATTTATTTGGAATCTAATATATGCAAATGAAATATGTAAATACACTAATTCGATGCTCTAACCTCAATAGAAATATCAAAATTTCAAAAAACATCATTTTAACAAAGTCAACCCCCGAAATAAAAAATTACAATTTTCCAAACTGAGGGTCAAAATAAGATTTAAAAGCCATAAAATGACACCAACCTTGTTACAACCCTAAACTTAACATTTCGGATCTATTGGAATAGTCTGTCTAGAAATCCGTCTCACGGATCAAAAGTCAACTACAAAAGTCCAACATAAGGCTCTCGAAGGCTCTAAAAACCATAATATTGCACAAATGGTACCAAAATACATTGAAAATTTTGGCAATCACCTCCACGCCTCAAAAATACCACAATACAAATATGGGGATGGGTAAATAGTCAAATCACACAATATCATAAATCTTACATATTTTAATAAATTTTACTTCGTTATAGTCACCCAAGTGGCTCAGGCTGAATTATTAGCCAAGAAGTCTAGAAATGTTGGGAATTTTAGTGGGACTTACTCTAAGGTCCACTGTCAGTAGGCCTATTTAGCCCACCTTATTTGGTCAGCATTGCCAGTTTCTATTGTGGTTCTAGCTAAGGTTTCTTCTCAGCAATAGACTATTAAGGGTTGGGGGCTTTCTACTCTATTTCCAATCAGCCTTCCCTCAAGAAAGGATGTTTCCATTATGGTATTGGTGGATACTTTAAGAAGGAGTGTTATATTAGATAGGCGAATGCAGAGGTGCAATAGTAAACTCGAGCTATAGTTTCACCAGGTAGAGAAAAAGGAGGTAGTGGTAGGGGTCTTCCATAGGGTGGATAAGAAAATCAGACAAATGATCGAGCTAGTCATAGAAATAGAAGCTCAAGAGAGGAGAACCATCGGGGAATAATTACTTTGTATTTTTGGGAAAGACTGGTACCAAGGCTTTTGATGTGGTTATCATCAATTGAAAATTAGTCCAAAGGATGTGCCAAAGATTATAGAACTCAATATGGTCATTATAAATTTCTAGTGATATCTTTATGGTTAACTAATGTACCTGCAGCCTTTACGAGTTTGATGAACTGGATCCTTAAGTCATTCTTAGATTTTTTTATTATTGTGTTTATTAATGATATTCTTATCGACTCCAATATTAAAGATGAGCATGTAAGCTATCTTTGCATAGTCTTGGAGATTCTAAAAGAGAAGTGGTTATTTACTAAGTTTTCAAAGTGCAAAATTTGTTTGTCTTGTTTGCCTTCTTGGGGAACATGGTTTCTGAAAAAGGATCCCTAGAAGATTAAGGTAGTTAAGAATTAGAGTCGTCCTAGTTCAATAACCAAGGTAAGAAGATTTATTCGTCTTTTTATTTATTACTATAGGTTTGTCAAGAACATTGCACTATTTCAATGTACTTCAAAAGTATGATTTTGAAGGAAGTATCATTTTTTTAGTCAGTCTAATATGAAGAGAACTTCCAACATCTCAAGACACTCTTGACTACAGTGCTTATTCTTTCAAGACACTTTTGGGTTTGGTTATTGTGTTGATATAGGATAAAAATGTCATTGCTTATGCTATAAGGAAGTTGAAGCCTCATGAAGGAACTGCCCAAGACATGACTTAGAGTTGGTAGAAGTGGTGTTTGCATTAAAGATTTAGCGACACTATCTTTATAGGGTCAAGTGTGAGGTCTTCACATATCATTGTATCCTGCTACGCATGTTCACTTAAGGGGATCTGAATCTAAGGCAGTAGAGGTGAATGAAAGTTTTAAAGGACTATGATATAACTACTAAGTATCATCTAGGTAAGGACAATGTGGTAAAATATGAATTAAGCCAAAAAGTTGCATGTATTGGTAGTTTGTCATTTTTTAGGGTACTTAGGCAATATTTATCTAGAGAGTTTCAAACTCTAGTACTCTGAGCATGCATTTTAGGGTCTCAAATAGGGATGGTGTGTTGTATAGTGTGGAGATAAAGTTCATATTTTGTGGAGAAGATAAAGGCAGAGCAATTTAAGGTTAAGAAACAAAAAGCGCTCCAAAATAAATTCATACATGGAGAGGTAGAGGATGCCACCCTTGACATAAGTAGGGAGTTATGGTTTAAGGGAAGGATATGTGTTCCTTGTTTTGGGGATTTGGTTCTTGATGTACTTCCAGAGGCCCATGGTCCATGTTACTTGATGTTGGGTGTATTTATGCATTCTACCACTACTGTTCTAGCTTATTTAGCCTTGTTTTGAGGATGATTATTATGATATATGTGTTAATAATTATTTATGTGTCAAAGTATGTGATTACAATGTTTAATGGTGGTTTTACATGAGGTTTTATTCAATTTGAGAATTTAGAGTTCAACCGAGAAAACTAGTGTAACTAGCTTGAGCTAGGTGTTTTTCTAGTCTATTGTGTTGAGTTTTAATGTGTTCTAAGGTTTTTACTATGTATTTATATGTGAAACAATGTATTTATAATATTCATGGGTCAATCGGATCAAGAAAAGAGCCAAAACAATGAGTTAAAACTCAATGTGAATTTAGCCTATGTTTAGCTCATGTTTCTAGTTCATCGTTAGGGCTGGATGCAATTTTAGACCCCTGGAAAGTGTGGAGCGCGTGTGGAGTGTTAATTTGTCCATTGGGCGTGTTATGCATTCCATTGGATTCAGAAGTGTCCCAAAATGGTGAAACACCAAGTCGTGTAGCTGTATCAATTCACAATTGTCCAAAAACAGTGTCTCAACGCAATAACACCGCTTCGCATTGAGGACCAAATTCGGGAGAAAAGTACCCAGTTATGCCAAGTGATGCCATTTGATACCATGGCGCGACACGGTGGACTCCAAAATCGGGATAATTCTTCCAAATTGACGTGGAAACCTAATCCATGTGGGTTTATGACATATACTATAAATACAACGTCCCAAACACATTTTTAACAATCTTGGAACCCCTAGATCACTTAGAACAACATTGGAAGCTACCACAACTTCTTTTCAGTTTTTTATTTCTTTAATTTAGCTTTATTTTATGGTTTTAATCATTCATACAATTAATTGGATACTGATTATGTCTAGGAGAGGCTACAAACTCCCTTTCCAGGGTTGGAACCAAGATCATGAGTACGATTGTTTTGAATTAAGTTCGTTTGATTTGCTTATCATTATTGGTTGTTTTCTTATTCTTGTTTCAATTATTTTAAGGATTGTGACCCTTAGAATACATCAATTGTTGACCTTTTGATATCGAGAGAGGTAATAGGGAGATAGAACATGGGAATAAATACAGTATGGGTTTTTATTCTTTTATAAAATAAAAGAATTAAACTTAGCACCTGGGACAGGGATGTACTTAGGATCCTTACTTGATTCAATGTAGGATGATAGCTTTAATACACTTAATTTGATTATTACATCCCTGCTCAACGATGTAGTTGTAATGTACAAATTAGGTAAACGATTAGAGGTCAGGAGACCATGATCATGCAATTAGTCCTACGAATCAACAACCAAGATAAGCAAGTTAACGAATGAAATTCAATAACGTAGTATGATTGTTAAAGTTGCTTCAACCCTGGGTTTTCTCCCACTGATTATTTGAAGACTTTTAATTTACGCATTGTTTAATTTATTTTTAATTTACAATATTACAAACTCTCTTTTTGGATACGCTAGCATCAATTGAATCTAAATTATGAACGAGAATAGAATAGTTGTTAGATCAAGTCTCTGTGGGATCGATACTTGGATTTAATTAGGACAGTTTACTATTTGATAAGACCACGTACACTTGTGTGTGCGCTTGGGCGCTGTCAGGTTTTTGCCAAAACTTGGGCGCTGTCAAGTTTTTTCCAAAACTTGACAGCGCACCCGCAAGTGTACGTGGTCTTATCAAGTAGTAAAGTGGCCTAATGAAAGATAAGTATCGATACCACAGAGACTTGATCTAACAACTATTATATTCTAGTTCATAATTTAGATTCAATTGATGCTAGCATATCCAAAAAGAGAGTTTGGAATATTATAAATTAAAAATAAATTAAACAATGCGTAAATTAAAAGTCTTGAAACAATCAATGGGAGAAAACCTAGGATTGAAGCACCTTGAACAATCATACTATGTTATTTAATTTCATTCGTCAACTTGCTTATCTTGGTGGTTGATTCATAGGATTAATTGCATGATCATGGTCTCCCGACCTCTAATCGTTTACCTAATTTGGACATTACAACTACATCATTGATCAGGGATATAATAATCCAATTAAGTGTATTAAAGCTATCATCCTACAGTGAATCAAGTAAGGCTCCTAAGTACATCTCTGTCCTAGTTGCTAAGTTCAATTCTTTATTTTATAAAAGAATATAAACCCATACTTTGTTTATTCCCATGTTCTATCTCCCTATTCCTTCTCTCGGGATCAAAAGATTGACAATTGATGTATTCTAAGGGTTTCTAATCCTTAAAATAATTGAAACAAGAATAAATAAACAACCAATAATGATAAGCAAATCAAACGAACTTAGTTCAAAACAATCGTACTCATGTTCTTGGCTCCAACCCCGAAAAGGGAATTCATAGCCACTCATAGCCATAATCAACATCCAATTAATTGTATGAATGATTAAAACCATAAAATAAGTCTAAATTAAACAAATAAAAAACTAAAAAGAAGTTTTGGTCGCTTCCAATGTTGTTCCAAGTGATCTAGGTGTTCCAAAATTGTTAAAAACATGTTTGGGACATTGTGTTTATAGTATATAAATCATAACCCCACTCGGATTAGGTTTCCACATCATTTTTGGCAGAATTATCCTGATTTTGGTGGCCTCCGCATCGCGCCATGGTGTCAAATGGAATCACTCGGCACTTTTCTACCAAATTTAGTCCTCAATGCGAAGCGGTGTTATCGAGTTAAGACACTGTTTTTGGACAATTGTGAATTGACACAACTCCAAGACACGGTGTTTCAACATTTTGGGCCCCTTATGAATCCAATGTAATGCAGTATGCACCAAATGGACAATGAAACACTCCACACGTGCTCCATACTTTCCTGGGGTCTAAAATTGCGTCTAACTTGCATCTTGTGCTTCCGTGGTCATTTTCGAGCCTTTTTAAGTTGTTTACACTTGATTTAAAGCTTATATATCCTTCATATATAATTATAATCCATTTATAAAGAATCCTATATCATTAAAAAACAACCATTTAGATCTCAAAAAAACACAACATCCTCAACGATGAACTAGAAACATGAGCTAAGCATAGGCTAAAATCACATTGAGCTTTAACTCATTGTTTTGGCTCTTTTCTTGATACAATTGACCCTTGAATATTATAACTAAGTTGTTTCACATATAAATACATAGTAACAACCTTAGTAACTCATTAAAATACATTATAACCCAACAAAAAAACTAGAAAAACACCCCAAACACAATAAACTAGAAAAACACCTAGCTCAAGCTAGTTACACTAGTTTTCTCGGTTGAACTCTAAATGCTCAAATTGAATCAAAACTCATGTGAAACCACCATTAAACATTGTAGAAACATACTTGGAAATATAAATTCTCATTTATATCATTATCAACACATATAGCATAATAATCATCCTCAAAACAAGGCTAAATAAGCTAGAATAGTAGCACTAGAATGTATATAAATTCACCCAACATCACCACCCCACACTTAAAGCCTTGTTCGTCCTCGAACAAATCTTCATTATAAACCCCATGATATGAAGAGACTCCACACTCCTACTACATGCAAGAACTTCAATCTAGGACTACAATGACTACACGGAATGCAAGTTTACAACACTAAGCATATTATACACAATTGTAAGCTCAAGAATCCTACTTCCAAAACATCCTAGCCTCACGAATGGACTCATCGAGTGGAAAACTCATGAATATTGTTCAATCAAAGATATAATAAGAATCACCCATATTCATCAAACATGTGCCCCTCACCACATAAGAGTTACCCATAATCACTCACTTTGATGCAAATTATCACAATGGGTATACAAATCAAGTTACGCTCACTCTCACAAAGAATCACAAGTTAAACATAATGAACAATAGGCTTGCCCTTAGTGTAGTTCTCCACTAATATTAGAATGTTGAATTTAGGATCAAATAAGTCTTTTCCAGGTTATAATGTAAGCTAAGGGACGGGTAGGACCTATTTGGGAATAGTGACTAACCTCTCTAAGAGCTTTAATACACTAAACTAAACAATTAAAATCTATCTCTAATAGCCTAATTACACTTATTCATTCATCCATACCTTTTGTTTTTGCCCCATCTCTTTTAAACATTTTCACAAACACTTGGTGGACACATATTTTACCACCACAAGAATTAATTTTTTTTCTTTTTTCACAATCATGGCAATATTTTTAGCATAAATTATATCACAACCATCTTCCACACATCAATTATACACCAATAACTATTACCTTGGGGCATCAATTTCACTTTTTTCTTCTTTAATTTCTCAACTCCTTACTTAATAATTTTTTTATAAAAGCACTTAGGAGCTTTTTGGATCAAATTATGGTCTATCAAAGAAGGGATTAGGCTACTTATGTAGTTACCAAAGAAAATAAGATAAAGGCTCAATGGGGGTTAACTAGGATAAAGCACAAGGGTAGGATAACTAGAAGGTATAAAAAAAGACTATCAAAGAAATGCCTAAATCATCTCCTAAACCCACATTTTTTATTTTGCTACACACACACCGGGAAAGTTCTAGACATCACATGCAACGAGGAATATTCAAAAATCTCACACTCACATGGCACATGCTCAACTCAATAGGATCATCATAGAATCCCAACCAAATAATAGAACAAATTCAAATTTAATCCACCATGAACAAGAGTCATAAACTTGAGCCTAAGAGTCTCAAAAATAGCAATTCACATCAATCAACATGCTTTTACAAATAAACCCACTTGTATCATGTAATAAAAAATAGCACCAACTCACATATCTTAGTCATTCCTAACCTAAAAAAAAAAAAAATTGAGCCAAAATTTGGGAAATTTCCCCCACCCCACACTTAAAAATCTACTTTGTCCCTAAAGTGAATTTAAAAGTAAAAGGATAAAAATACTCCCTGAGGCCTCTAGGCCTCGCTAGTAGAATATTTACACATAAATGGGATCTATGGGACCCCATATTCAATCTTTTCTATGCTTCAAGCTCAAGTTTATGGTACTCGAACTTCCCATTAACCCGTGAACAACCAAAAACAAGAACTACGTGAAATAAAAATTGAAAAAAAAATGAAAAGAAAACATACCTAATTAACTTGGATTGCCTACTAAGAAGCACCTTATTTAGTGTCGCAGCACAACTCATATCAACTTAACCATATTTCTTCATCCTTTTACTCCCTTTTGGGAGCCATTTTTTAATTCATTTCAGACCTATTGATTTTGCACTCTCAAAGTCACTATGTCTTTTCACATCAACCTTTATCATATTGGGACACAGTGATTTCATATTAGGCCGCTCAATCAGGTAATCCAAAGCGGTCTTTGGTGGACTAACCACCCCACACTTTTCCCTTTCAATAGCATTTATCACACACAAATCTTTAATTTGGGATTTTACAATGGGTGTTTTGTAAACATCAAATACCACTTCTTCATCATCTACCCTCATCTTGAGTTTGCCTTCTCTAACGTCAATCAAGGCCCCTCCAATTGCTAAGAATGGATGCCCTTAACTGATTGGTTCCTGTTCATCTGCCTCAAAATCAAAAATAATAAAGTCAGTAGGTATAATAAATTTACCAACCTTTATGAGGACATCCTTAATTATTCCATCTGGGTGTGTAATGTCCCATCTGCCAGATGCAACACCATGGTAGTAGGTCTTAGTTCTCCTAAGCCTAATATTTTAAATAGTGATAGGGGCATCAAATTTCTGCTTTCCCCTAAGTTACTCAGTGCATGGACCTCCTTACTCCCAATTTGAATGGGAATAGCCAACTTCCCCTGATCTTTTAATTTCTTGGGGATTTTTTGTGTCATCATAGTACTATACTCTTTAGTGAGTGTTATAGCTCCTGCATCCTACAATTTTACCTTCTTCTCCACCACATCCCTCAAGTACTTTGCATACTTGGGCCTACTCTTCAAAACATCTAAAAGAGGTAAATTAATATGAAGCTCTTTGAATATGTCAAAGAACTTTTTGAAAATTACATCCTCCTTCGCTTTTATTAGCCTTAGAGGAAAGGGTAACGACAACATCTTTTTCTTCTTCAGCTTAGGAACTTTTTCTTTTAAGTATGCAAATTTTCTTGAATTTTTAGCAATACTGTCATTTGCCTGTTGGGTCAACACATCAGCATCTACCTCTTTTGTTGCCTTAGGAGGCTCCACTTGAAGCTCTTTACTATTTCTCAAGGTAATTGCCATAACATGCTTTGGATTTTATGTATCTGTTGGCAACCCACCTTGTGGTCTGGCATTTAGTGCTTGTGATAATTGGACCATTTGCACCTCTAAACTTCTTGTGGCCATTTACATGTTCTCTAAGTCCATATCAAACTGTTTCTGAATAGGTAGGATCTGCTTCAACATCTCCTCTGTGTTTCTAGTTGACTGACTGGGTTGGGCCTGTGGCTATGGGGTTTCCATACCTATTTTGTTGGCTGAGTCTGCCACTTTATGTTGTAGGCATTACCATAATTTGGCCTTTGAGCATTTCCTATATACATCACAGATTCCTAATTTGAAGCACACATGGCTGCTGAATAATTATTTTTACATACCTTACACAACCCTGCGGCTTGTTGGTTGCTCCCAATTTCATGTTGCTGAATGATGTATTGATCAAATTCTATAGTATAGAAATTTGTATTGATAAGGCTGTGAATTGGTCCACCTCTAATACACCCACAATTCTTTTTTTGGCACTTCTAGAATATGAATGCCAATATGGATTTCCTTGTGCTATACGGTTCAGCAATATGTACAACTCATCATAAGTTTATTCCAGTGCTTGACCACCTGCGTCTGAATCTAGCAAAATCTTTGTATTGTGATTAAGACCTTCTACAAAAGTATGAGCAAGTACCTCATTAGACCGTTAGTTATGTGGACAATACCAAAGAAGAGCCTTGAAGTATTCCCAAGCATGATAGAGGTTTTTATTAGGATTCTGTTTGAAGCTCACTACTATCTCACTACGAAATCTCACATTCTTGACTGATGGAAAGAATCTGATGAGGAGTTTTCTGGCTAAGTCATCCCATAATATGATTGAATTGGCCGGCTTTGCATTCAACCACCTTTTAGCTTTCCCCAAAAGTAAATAGGGAAATAGTGTCAGCCTCACATAATCTGGAGTCACCCTAGTCGGAGTGAATATATCAGTAAGATCAATGAAGGTCTGCAAGTGGGCTTGTGGTTCCTCGTGTGAAAGCCCTGCAAACTGTCCATTACTAATAAGAAACTGCACCATATTATGTTTCAACTCGAAATTCCCTCTAGCTTCCAGTCTTTAAATTGGGGAAGTCAAGTTCATCGTAAGTGGGACTTCCACTTCCCTAACCTTCCTACCAACTACTTGTTGTTCAGCCATAGGAACAGAATTTTCTTGGTCTTCTTGGATTTGAGGAATTACAGGGAGAATGATTGTTTCTCTTCTGTATTGATGGTAAAGTTGATCAGGTTTCGGCCTTGGTTCTACCAACTCCCGATCCCTTGCCAGCTTATAAACTTAAAAACCTGTCTCCTTCAAACACATAAACAAGACCAAGCATAAAAACACCAAATAAATCTAAAAGTAAAACTAAAATAAACAATTTCCAAATCACAAGTCCCCAATAATGGTTCCAAAAACTTGACAGCACCCAAGTGCACACGCAAGTGTACGTGGTCCTATCAAGTAGTAAAGTGGCCTAATGAATACCAAGAATCGATCCCACAGAAACATGATCTAACAACTATTTTATTCTAGTTCACAATTTAAATTCAATTGATGCTAGCGTATCCAAAAAGAGAGTTTGGAATATTGTAAATTTAGAATAAATTAAACAATACATAAATTAAAAGTCTTAAAACAATCATTGTAATACTCTGTACTTCTACCTAGCTTGAAATTATCTCGAGTATGTTAGAAACACACTTTGAAAGATGAATCAACTTTTATATACGTGGAATTTTTAATATTTTCACTTTTTGTCATGTGGGAAATTGAATTAACTTTCCAACGATATCAATTTCATCCAAATCTGGTATCGGGGTATAAAGTTATGGCATTTTACAGAAAGCAGTCAAAACTGCCCAGGTGCGAGGATGAGGGCCAACGAACCATCGCCCAAGTCATTGTAGCAGAGGCAGCAAACCCCTATTCTTCCCAGGTGCAACGGTCAGGATTGATGGACCGTCGACCCTGCGATGGACCGCCGCACCTACCATCGTATAGTTCGTTCAGTTATTTTAAAGTCATTTAAAAGGGTATTTGGGTCTTTTCCACCTATTTTAACACTTAATTATATCATACCAAGGCTCATAAGTTCATTATCCATCTACAACATCAAATTAGGGTTTTCTCTCAAAGATAATCCCGAAGAAACAAAATCCAAATCTTCTTCAAGAAACTAAGAAATTCAAGTTCTTGAAGTCCAAGAACTTTAAGAAACTCACAACCCATGTATGTCATGTGTTGATTCATAGGTCCATTTCACCCATGAAGCTCAAGAATCACTTTTCAAAATCCAAAATTTGTGTATTTATGAATGTTCATGATTTAAATTGATTTGAAATTCATGTTCATGATGCTGTGGGGTTTTGATTTATGTTTGAAATTACATATTCCAATGATTGACCCTAGGATGTGATGATTTTCATAATAATCATGATAAAACCTTAAATTTATACGTTGATTGATGTATCCATGATTATTCGATGTATTGATGATTGTATAACCAAAACATGCTCCCCATGTGTTCGATTAAATGCCTATGTGAAGGAAAAGTGCCATACTAGTATGATAATATGAAATCCCCATTTATGTAAAAGTTTATGCATGTCAAGTGTTTGATGAAATGTCTTAGTCAATGATTTATGGATAAATGTTTGGCCATTGTGATTCTTTAGACTTGTACTTCTTGAATTCTCCAACTTATTGTATTATGGATTGTGATGTTGGTCATGTATTCAAGAAACTCATGCTTTATCAGTTTCATACTATCGAGCCCTGGGGGTACTTGTACCCGACAATTAGCTGTGTGACTAGAGCCAGTGTCATGTTTTCAAGATACTCTCAGCCAAGCCATCATCCATAGAATTCCATTAGTCTCATGACTCAAGAAAACTCAGTAATCTCAGTAGTATTCTGTCAGTCAATGGAACTCAGTTAATTCAGTTTAGTCTAGTTTAGTTAATCATGTTCAGTGTCTATTTAGATAGAAGTAGGAATTAGCACCTAGTGAACCCAAGGATGGGAACACACACTGTCAGATGAGGGTGTGATTCTTAGAAATGATCCTTGCATTCCAGAACTATATAGCCAGCATAGGTTGAGACATCAACAATGTCAGATGAGGGTTGATGAGGTGGATAAGCATTGTCAGATGAAGGCCCTACTATTCTCTTTTAGGAACACTGTCAGATGAGGGTTTCCTATATCTTGTTCTTATCAGTGGCGCAGTATTGACAACCTTTAAATTAGGGTTACATATTAGACCCCAACTCAGCTATAATAGCTTATTAGGGTCATGTCAGTTAGATGACCTCTTCCCACAGTTTTAGTATAGAATCAGGACTGTCAGATACAGTTATTCAGTCTCAATAATAGAACTCAGATAGTTCTATAGGATTCAGGACTGCTAGATACATCAACTTAGAATAGTACAGAACTCAGCTAGTTCCATCAGAACCTAGACTGTCAGATACAGTTGCTCCATATTAGTTATTTCTGTTATACAGTTATTAGTATCTCATGTTATCGATACTCAGGCTCAGTAATCATGTTATCATCAAACTTAGTTATAGTTATTATGTATTCATGCATGCATTCTCATGTTCATATTATCCAGTCAGTTAGTATAGTTCATGTATGTGAACCCCTTACATTCAGCCTACCTCCCATGCATACCAATACATTCAAATGTACTGATCTATTTGTGATATTGTATTTTATACCATAGGTTTAAAAGTACGAGCTCTAGAGCATCAGTAGCATTCCAGTCTCAGCAGTCAGAGTTAGTAGTGAGTCCCCATCCTTCGAGGACATGACCATTACTTTATTATCTCATTAATTAATTAATTTCAGTAGTTGGATTTAGTTGGGGACATATCCCATCAACTCCTTATTCAGACAGTTTAGAGGCTTTCGGACTAGCATGTTAGATAGTTATTTCAGTTATTTTGGTATTGATATACCATATCTTCAAATGTTATGTTTTATCAGATCTTTGAACCTAATGGCCTTTCAGCCTTTGTTTCCGCATTTATATAGTATATTATGTAGTGTACAGGTACAGATATTAGTCATGGGTTAGCTTCTGGTCCTTCGGGGTCATGAGCACCGTGTGGCATTCCGGGTGACAGAATCGGGGCATTACAATCATACTACGTTATTGAATTTAATTTGTTAACTTTCTTATCTTGGTTGTTGATTCATTGGGTTAATTGTATGATCAAGTCTCCCAACCTCTAATCATTTATGTAATTTGAACATTACAACAACATCATTGAGCAGGAATGTAATAATCCAATTAAGTGTATTAAAGCTATCATCCTATATTGAATCAAGTAAGGCTCCTAAGTACATCTCTGTCCTAGGTGGTAAGTTCAAATCTTTATTTTATAAAAGAATAAAAACCTATACTTTGCTTATTCCCATATTTTGTCTCCCTATTCCATCTTCTGAGATCAAAAGGTCAAAAATTGATGTATTCTAAGGGTCATGAATCTTTAAAATAATTGAAACAAGAATAAACAAAAAACCAATAATGATAAGCAAATAAAAAAACTTAATTCAAAACAATTGTACTCATTTTCTTGGCTCCAACCCCGACAAGGGAGTTTTATCCACTCATAGCCATAATCAACATCTAATTAATTGTATGAATGATTAAAACCATAAAATAAAGCTAAATTAAAGAAATAAAAACCTAAAATGAATTTGTGGTAGCTTCCAATGTTGTTCCAAGTGATCTAGGCGTTCCAAGATTGATAAAAGCATTTTTGGGACATTGTATTTATTGTATATAAGTCATAACCCCACTTGGATTAGGTTTCCACATTGTTTTTGGCAGAATTATCCTGATTTTGGTGGCCTCTGTGTCATTCTATGTTGTCAAATGGCATCACTGGGAACAACTGGGCACTTTTCTCCCGAATTTATTCCTCAATTCAAAGCGGTGTTATCGCATTGAGACACTATTTTTGGAAAATTGCGAATTAACACAGCTCCTCGATGTGGTGTTCCATTATTTTGGACCCCTTCTGAATCCAACATAATGCAACACGCTCAAAATGGTAAAACACATACTCCACATGCACCGAATATTTTACAGGTGTCCAAAAATGCGTCCTTCTTGCATCTTGTGCTTCTGTCGTCATTTTCGGGCCTTTTTAAGTTGTTTACACTTGATTTAAAGCTTATATATCCTTCATATATCATGATAATCCATTTAAAAAGAATCCTATTGCATTAAACACAACAATTTAGAGCTCAAAACAGCACAACATCCTCAACGAGGAACTAGAAACACGAGCTAAGCATAGGCTAAATTCACATTGCGATTTAACTCATTGTTTTGGCTCCCTGATGTGTAAGAAAATGCTAATACATTTGAGGCTTTTAACTAAGAATAATTTCAAGGTATTAAGAAACTTTTATCATTTTTTATTTTTTTCTATTTGATATTGCAGTAAAAGTCAAGATGCAAGAGAACCAGTAATAATGAAAGTAAAAGAGTTGATTTCTGAGCAAGTAGAGAGGGAAGTATAGATAACGACTTTCCTGATAAGTCGTCAGCCTTGTGATAAGCTATCAAAGTTTCCGTTAGCCTTAGATAGAGAATAAGATTTAGATGGAAATTGCGATGACATCTATGATTGGCCATCAGAAGTGTGATAAGCCGTCAGGCTTGTCGTTAGTCTTAGACACGAATGAGCTTCAGCTAGAATTCGTGATGACATCTGTGATAGGCCATTAGAAGTATGATAACCCATCAGGCTCATCATTTGGCTTAGGCAGGGAATGAGATTTGAAGTAAAGAAGCGACGACAATTCTGATAAGTCGTCACATATCTGATAAGCTGTCACGTCTCATCGTCAACCTAAGGCAGAGATTTTCAAACGTGAAGTGGAGCTGACAACATTCCTGATAAGTATTCAGACTCCTGATAAGCTATCACACACGTCAGCGCCCTTCCAAGAAAATACTGTGATCTATGATATTGTTTACATAATTAGGCTGAAGTATTTAAAGCATATGTTAGGGTTTTCTAATATAATGATGGGGGAACTGTGGTTTTGAGAATATCTTTACTCTAGTTTTCTGACTTGAACTTTACAATTATTTTTGGAGAGATTATTACAATTGTTTTGGTATTTTGTACTGTGAATCAAATTTGAGAAACACTTGTTGCTATTCATTTTACTACAAGTTCATAAATCAAACTATGAATTCAACTTGTTGTCTTAATTATCTTATTATGAGTAGCTAAATTCCTTTAACCCGAGTTGTGGGATATATGGGTTTGGGTTTGTAACGTAACTAAGTGTTCAAGACTATAATAGTGGTAGAAACTTCTCGTTAATTCTATTATTTTATACTCTGACTATTGGTGGCAAACAATAGGCCTTGCTTACTGGTGATTTGCTTGAGATAAGAAATCAACCCTAGTAAGAACTGAATTATCAACAGGGACTTGGAAGAATCAAACTTCCATTTAATAATTAATGTTGTAACAAGATTAATTAAATTGATACAACATCCTGTTATGAAATATAACTTCCCTAAATTCGAGAGAATTAGGTGGTTAAATGTCCAAATAGGTTGAGTAATATTTAGACATAACTTCGACAAGGATAGTCTGTTGTTCCTACCTACCACAAAAATCTTGAACCGTTACTAGCATCTGTCAAATCCCAACACCCATAGTGAACATAACCCTAGTTTTCCTTATCATATTGATTTCAAACACTGAATTGAGAAGTAATTATTTGTTACCTTTCAAAAAAACCCCATTCACAGGAAACTGATAACTATCAGTTGATTAGCTTGCAGATAACTCAAATTCACACCATATTCCCTGTGGGATTTGACCCCAACCTAGTTGGTTTATATATTGACAATGATCGATTACATTTATGTAAGAGAGGTATAGTTTGAGCATTATCAAAAAAGGCATCGTTATCGGGGAATACGGTTGTAAATTAAAGTTGTGTGCGCTAATTGACTGTTAGATAAGTTTCCTAGTTTTATGTTTATTTGTTGTTTTTGTTTGCTATAGGACTTTTGTGGTGCATTCCAAGAACTAAAAGTTCTGGAGAACTATTATTACCATTTAATTCGAAACCGCAACTAATTGGCGGAATGGCAGACCAGCAGGAGGCTGACAGGTTAGCAGCCTTAGCTAGAGCTCAGGTGAATATACAAAATAATGGTTAACAAGTACGGCATCCAAATCCCGAGGATGAAAACTTGGGAGATGAGGAGTTACTAAACCCTGGTAACTCAAGGTGTGCAGAGGAAATAGCTGCACCAGTATAGCGTAATGCTAATAGGAACCGTCCGTTCCTAGGAAGGCAAGATCACCAGCGGGTCCAGTATGACCTCAATGATGATGATGATGGATTGGATGTAGCAGGTACAACGGGTGCAATTATTCCTCCACCGTTAGCACCTGGGAGAAATTTAACATTACTAGTACTATGATTCAACACCTTAATTTGAAGGGGTTGTTTGGTGGCCTTCCTGGGGATGATTTGAACTTGCATCTGCTGAACTTTGTCACCATTTGTAAATCTTTTGATAACCCAAGAGTGGGTCAGAATGCTATCCATTTGAGATTGTTTCTGTTGTCTCTGTCTGGGGAGGCAACATTGTGGCTTAATGAGCTGACACCCGATTCTATAACCAACTGGAGGCAGGTGAAAAGAGCTTTTCTAGAAAGGTTCTTTCCACCTTATAGGAGGGTATAGTTGAGAGATGAGATCAACAATTTTAGACATCTCCCAACTGAAGCCTTGCATAAAACCTGGGAGATTCAAAAAGAAGCTGACGCAGTGTCCGAACCACAACATGATGGACATACACTTGATGGAGACTTTGTACAGGGCTCTTAACTCTATGATAAAATCAATTATAGATAATGCTGGTGGTGGTTCGTTTGTTAATCTTACATTCCCAAAGGCTTCAGAAATGCTTAAGAGAATGACCAAACAGTGTCGGGCATAGCATACCAGGGACTCTGTGGTAGCTAGCCCCCCTATTTTGTTGGTATGAATATGGAACAACTCAGAAGAGATGAGGAGAGTGATCAAGACATGGCTCACCTAAAAATACAAATGGACTTGCTAACCAAGCATTTACTATCAGGTAAAAATAAGAAAGTGAAGGTTGTGGGATCGCAGAACAAAGTGGAGTCTGACTTAGAAGAAGAGGCGAACTATGTAAATAATCAGGGAGGTTTTCGAGGCAATAGCCAAGGAAATCCAGGTTGGACTTATTATGACAAGGCTGGATATAAAAACCATGAGCAAGGTAATTGGAGGATCAATAATGATAGGAGAAGGTTATATGTCTCTCCTGGAAATTGTTAGGCTGCCACAATAAGTTCTAAAAATATGTCCCTGGAGGACATGATAGCTAAATTGTTATAGGGAGTAGAGGCTACCAACTCAGGGGTAACTTCCATAAAGACCTATTTGTCCTCTATGAGTCAGTTTGTAAATTTGCATGCCACTTTGATCAAACAACTGGAACAGAAAATGAGCCAACTCTCCACAGCATTGAGATAGAGGAAGAGTAGAACATTACCTACCTAGTGATACGATTCAGAATCTACAGAATGATGGATCATGTATGGAGATTATCACTAGAAGTGGTAAGATATTACCTAGCCCTTATGTGGGGAAAAATGGAGTTAAAAATATGACTGAAGCAGATGACGAACTTGAAGAAGAATGTCCAGTGGAGTCTGGGAAGCTGGATAGTTCTGATGATGCTTCAAAACAAGGAAAAAAGAAGGAAAAGGAAGTAGTGGTGAAAAATCTCCCAAGACCACCACCTCCCATTCCTCAAAGATTGAAGAAGAAGGTTGACAACACAAATTTTAGTAAATTCATGGTAATGTTGAAGCAGTTAACAATAAATGTGCCTTTGGTGGAGGCACTCGAGGCACTCGAGCAAATGTCAGGGTATGCTAACTTCATGAAGGACCTTTTGAAGAAGAAAAGAGCGGTGAGCTATGAACCAGAGGATAATCTCCATCATTATAGCACTATTTCTACGAGGTCCTTGGTACAACAGAAGGCAAACCCAGGAGCATTCATTGTTCCTTGTATGATTGGGTCTCTGGAATTCACTAAGGCCTTATTTGATCTAGGAGTGAGCATTAATTTGATACCGCTAGCTATAAATGAAAAGCTGGAAATCCCACACCCACCAACATACAACTCGTGATGGCGGATAGGTCAGTAAAATGACATGTTGGTATTTTGTATGATGTGCTGGTGAAGGTAGCTAGCTTCATATTTCCTACAAATTTCATCATTCGGGATTGTTAGGTGGACTTTGAGGTGCCCATAATCTTGGGTTGACCTTTCCTCGCAATCGGAAGTGTGTTGATTGATTTGCGAGCCAATGAGCTCTTATTTAGGATGAATGATGAGGTGGCGTGATTTATTGTGTGCTAATCAATGAAGAAGCATAAATAAATAAGTGTGTTCTCAATTGTTGATGTATATTATAAGGATGAGCAGGAGGTGTCAATAGAGGAGAAACTTGTTGTTGAGCCTTTAGTCGCAGTTCTAATGAATTTTGATCGTGAAGGTATTGAGGAGTATGAAGAGACTGTTTGTTCTTTGTAAGTAATGGGTTCATACTCTTATGCTCCTAATAATCTATATCATGATCTTTCTAATCGACCAACACTACCGGCTAAGCCATCCATTGAAGAGCCACCGGTGTTGGAATTGAAGAAACTGCCAGGGCAGTTAAGTTATGTGTTTTTGGGCAACGAAAACATGATACCCATTATTATTACAATTTATTTGGATGAGCATCAGGTAGAAGCACTTATTTCAGTACTTCAGAGGTACAAAAGAGCAATAGGATAGACTATCGCAGATATTAGTAGCATTCCCCCTTGCATCTGCACGTATAAAATACAACTTAAGAAAGATTATACTCCAACAATCAAGAACCAACACCGTCTTAACCCGCCAATGCATGAGGTGGTTATTAAGGAAATTCTTAAGTGGTTGGATGCAGGAGTGGTTTACCCAATTTCTGACAGTAAATGGCTAAACCCAGTTCAATACATGCCCAAAAAAAGAGGCATGACATTTGTTGCAAATGAAAGGAATGAGTTGATTCCACTCAAGCCTGTGACTGGGTGGAGATTTTTCATGGACTACTGAAAACTAAACTCATGGACTTTCAAAGACCACTTTCTGATGCGCTTTATGGACCAAATGCTTAATCGATTGGCCGGAAGGGGGTGGTATTACTTCTTGGATGGTTATTTTGGATATAATCAGAACTGTATTGCTCCTGAAGATTAGGAGAAGACGACATTAACATACCCATATGGCACCTTTGCATTTAAAAGGATGTCGTTTGGGCTATGCAATGGACCCACTACTTTTCAACGGTGCATGATGTCTATTTTCTCAGATATGGTAGAGGACACCTTAGAGGTATTCATGGATGATTTCTCTGTGGTGGGAGATTCTTTTGAGCTGTGTTAGGAAAATTGGAGTATGGCTTTGCAATGATGTGTTGAATTTAATTTGGTGATTAATTGGGAGAATTGCCACTTTATGGTAAAGGAGGGCATCGTTCTCGGGTACAAAATTTTAGCAAAATGGATAGAGGTTGATTGATCCAAGGTTAAAGTTATTGAGAAACTACCACCTCCCATTTCAGTGAAGGGAGTGCATAGTTTTCTTAGACATAATGGCTTTTACCGAAGGTTTATAAGAGACTTCTTGGAGGTTGGAAATCCACTTTGCCAACTTTTGGATAAAGAAGTAAAGTTCTCCTTCAATGATGATTGCTTGAAGGAATTTGAATGCCTTAAAAAGAAGCTGGTTAAGGCCCCTATCAGTGTTGCATTGGACTGGTCAAAATTATTTGAGATCATGTGTGATGCAAGAGGTATTGCCCTTAGAGCTGTATTAGGATAAAAGAAGGACAAACTGTTTCATCTAATATATTATGCCAGCAAAGCACTTAATAGAGTGCAAAAGAACTACACCGTCACTAAACAGGAACTCCTGGCTGTAGTGTATACTTTTGAGAAATTTAGGTCTTACCAGCTTGGGACCAAGTTAGTAGTCCACACTGACCACGCATCCTTGAGGTATTTGATGGCTATGAAGGATGCAAAACCAAGGTTGATTAGATGGTTGTTGCTGCTACAAGAATTTGACTTTAAAGTCAAAGATAGGAAGGGATGTGAAACCAAGTTGTGGATTATTTGTCTTGAATGGAAGGTGAGCAGGTAGCTAGTGATGAATGGAGATAAATGATTCATTTCATTATGAGGAGATCTTGGCTGTTGTTATGGAGAAAATACCTTGGTATGCTAATTTTCCAAATAATATTGTGAGTGAGGTCATTCCAGAAAACTTTTTTTCCATCAAAGAAAGAAATTTCTTCTTGATGTGACACATTACTTCTGGGATGAGCCATAGTTTTTTCATCGATATGTTGATAATATGATAAGGAGATGTGTGCCAGAAGTGGATGTATTGTGTATATTCAAAGCATGTCATGCTTCCCCAGTTGGAGGTTACCATGCATATGATCGAACAACTAGGAAGATATTGCAGAGTGGCTACGATTGGCCAACGTTGTTCAAGGATGCTCATGAGTTTATGCTGAAATACGACCAATGTCAGAGGTAGGGATCGATCTCCAAAATACATGAGATGCCTTTCACTAAGATTCTTGAAGTAGAATTGTTTGACGTCTTGGGCATCGATTTCATGGGTCCTTTTGTAAGCTCGTATGGGATAAAGTATATTCTAGTTGCTATTGACTATGTCTCAAAATGGGTCAAAGGTGTTTCCTTGTCTGATAATGAAGGAAAGAGGGTTGGTGCTTTTCTCAAGAAGAACATCTTCTCTCGCTTTGGAGTACTATGTACTATTATAAGCGATGGAGGATCTCATTTTTGCAAAAAAGTGTTTTTAACTGCCTTAGCAAAATATATGGTGAAACAGCATAGAGTATCCACTCCATATCACCCACAAACTAGTGGGTAAGTGGAGGTGTCAAATCAAAAGATTAAAGCCATCCTAGCCAAAACGATGAACACTAGTCGACAAAACTGGTCTCGAAAGCTCGATGATGCCTTTTGGGCATATCGTACCACTTTCAAGACACCTATTGGCATGTCACCATTCCAGTTAGTCTATGGAAAAGCATGCCACTTACCAATAGAGCTGGAGCACAAGGCTTTATGGGTACTCAAAAGGTTAAATTTGAATTGGAAAGAGGCAACAGATCTAAGATGGGCCAACTGAATGAGATAGATTAATTCTGTCTCAGGGCATATGAAAGAGAAGACCTATACAAAGAAAATATGAAAAAGTATCATGATTGGAATATCGAGAAATAAGATTTCCAAAAAGGTGACTTGGTGCTTCTGTTCAATTCTAGATTGAAACTGTTCCCAAGTAAGCTTAAATCCAAGTGGTCAGGCCCGTTTAGAGTTAGTCAAGTCCACTCATATGGAGTAGTATAACTTGAAAATGAAAACGGCAGCATCTTCAAGTTTAATGGGCAACAAGTCAAACTTTATATCGGTCCAAAAGACTCGATGAAAAGTATTGCTACTATCTATCTCAATGAAGTCTGAAGTAATAAAAATACCTGAGTCGTGTCGCGATGTTAAATTAGGCTCTATATGGGAGGAAACCCATGATCCCCATGCTTGATCTACTCCAGGTATACCCTAACCCTTAGTTCAGTTTTTCTTTGATTTTAAGTTGAGGGTGTAGGGTGAAATGTTGTTGTAACATTTTGTAGTTGACTTGGAGAAATACAAGTACCTGAGGTAGTTAACATTGTTTTTTTATTTTGAGAATACCTCTCAAATGGTTTGATTGTTTAACTGTGTGATTTACATCTAATTGTGACCACTATGCATCTTAATATGGTATCAGTTCTAGTAACTTGATAATCACTGCTAAGCAATTGCATGAACTGGATAAGTAGTAACTTGTGATATACTTGTGTTCCATGTGCGTGTGAGATCTTACTTAGTTCCTTTTGTATGTTGAATCCAGAACTTGCGCGGTTAGTCTTACCTAGGTTGAAGGATAGGGGTTAGCAAAGGATCATAGGCCGTTTTGATATTAGCCACCTTTAGCCTAAATGACCTTCCCTGTATGCATAATATCCCTTGATCCCTATTTTGAGCCTGAATAGCCTATTTTTTTATTATACCTATCAAAGTCTCATTTATATCATAATGAACCTGTTTTGGCCCTGGTCCTCCTTGGACACTGTGCACCTTGACTTAGGAAAATGGCCTAAGTTGAGGGTGGCTATCATAGGGGTGCATGATGTAAAATGAGTATGAAGAAAGGTAGAATAAAAGAAAAGAATAAAAAGCTGGGTGCGGTGGAAAAGAATGAGAAAAGAAAAATTGTGAAAAAAAGAAGTAATTGTAGAAAAGACCGCACCCATCCTGAATATGTGTGATCAAGAAAAGAGAATAATAGAAAAAGGTTAATAAGTGAGATCCCTGAAGCTAGTGTAGTGTCAAGGAGGCTTAGTCACTTTAAATATCATTGAGTATCATACCAGCCCCTAGCCTACCTACATTACAAGCCAAAGAGAAGACCTATAGTGATCCTAGCTAACCTGTCTGAAAATCTTGGTAATGAAAATAAGGGCAAGCCTATGGTATTTGGCATACATTGATTAGAACTTCATTTTGAGAGTGAGTGTCTTTTGACTGTCCCCATGGTTACATATGTGATGTCTGATATAAGTGGAGTGGGACTTCGTTGTAGTGAGGGCACATTGGTTACGTTGCTAGTTTCTAACTTGTTTGTATCCTACATAACCTGTCCCATTGTTGTTCTTCAATAATATACACAGTGTTGTATTGAAATTAATTGACCTTGGAGATGGTGAAGATGTTTTGAGATAATATGAATGGTTGACTGCCGAATGTACTCTGTATCCTCTTGGTTGTGTTTTAGTTGCTTGAGGACAAACAATTGTTTTAAGTTGAGGGTGTTGATGTCTGAGTAGATGCTAACACATTTGAGGCTTTTAATTAAGAATAATTGCAAAGTCTTAAGAAACTTTTGTCATTTTGGATTGTTTTCTATTTGATATTGCAGTAAAAGTCAAGATACAAGAGAACCAACAATAATGGAAGTAAAAAAGTTGATTTTTGAGCAAGTAGAGAGGGAAGTATAGCTGACAACTTGCCTGATAAGTTGTCAGCCTTGTGATAAGATATCAGAGTTGCCGTCAGCCTTAGACAGAGACTGAGCTTCAGCTAGAATTCATGATGACATCTGTGATAGGCCTTTAGAAGTGTGATAATCCATCAGGGTCATCGTTAGGCTTAGATAGAGAATGAGCTTCAGCTGGAATACATGACAACATCTGTGATAGGCCATCAGAAGTTTGATAAGCCGTCAGGCTCGTCATTAGGCTTAGGCAGGGAATGAGATTTGAAGTGAAGAAGCGACGACAATTCTGATAAGTCATCACATGTCTGATAAGCCATCACATCTCATCGTTAACTTAAGGCAGAGATTGTCGAAAGTGAAGAGGAGATAACGACATTCCTGATAAGTCGCAGACTCTTGATAAGATGTCACACACGTCGTCGCCTGTCCAAGAAAATATTATGATCTATGATTTTTTTCCATAATTAGGCTGAAGTATTTAAAGCATATGTTAGGATTTTCTAATATAATGATGGGGGAACTGATGTTTTGAGAACATCTTCTCTCTAGATTTCTGACTTGAACTTTACATTTATTTTTAGAGAGATTATTACAATTGTTTTGGGATTTTCTACTGTGAATCATATCTGAGAAACACTTGTTGCTATTCATCTTGTTATAAGTTCATATATCAAACTATGAATTCAACTTGTTATTTTATTATGAGTAGCTAAATTCCCCTAACCTGAGTTGTGGGATCTATGGGTTTGGGTTTGTAACGTAACTAAGTGTTCAAGATTATAACGGTGGTAGAAACTTCTTGTTAATTTCATTATTTTATACTTTGACTATTGGTTACAAACAACAGTCCTTGCTTGCTTGTGATTTGCTTGAGATAAGAAATCAACCCTAGTAAGAAGTGAATTATCAACAGAGACTTGGAAGCATCAAACTTCCATTTAATAATTAATGTTGTAACAAGATTAATTAACTTGAGATAACATCCTGTTATGAATATAACTTCACTAAGTTTGAGAGAATTAGGTGGTTAAATGTCTAAATAGGTTGAGAAACATTTAGACATAACTTCGACAGGGATAGTCTGTTGTTCCTACCTACCACAAGAATCTTGAACCATTACTAGCATCCGTCAAATCCTAACACCCATAGTGAACATAACTCTGGTTTTCCTTATCATATTGATTTCAAACACTAAATTGAGAAGTAATTATTTGTTACCTATCCAAAAAACCCCATTCATAGTAAAATGATAACTATTACTTTATTAACCCGCAAATAACTCAAATTCACACCATATTCCCTGTGGGATTCGACCCCAACCTAGTTGGGTTATATATTGACAATGATCGTTTACATTCTAGTAAGAGAGGTGTATTTTGCGCGTTATCACTCCCCTTGAACATTATAAATAAGTTATTTCACTTATAAATACATAATAACAACCTTAGTAACTTATTAATACACATTAGATCCCAACACAATAGACTAAAAAAACACCTAGCTCAAGCTAGTTACACTAGTTTTCTCGGTTGAACTGTAAATGCTCAAATTGAATCAAAACTCATGTGAAACCCCCACTAAACATTGTAAACACATACTTGGATATATAAATTCTTATTTATATCATTATTAACACATATATCATAAGAGTCATCCTCAAAACAAGGCTAAATATGCTAGAATAGTAGCGCTAGAATGCATAAATACACCCAACAACATTACTCAATTAATTTAGGTATGGATAAGATTATTGTAATATGAGGTAGCTTTATTGGTGGCCTAGTATGATAAGGTACCTAGTGGATTATGCTTCCATGTGTCAAAGTTGTCAGCTAGTAAAGTATGAATATCAAAGGTATGCGGGGTTACTTCAGAGGATGCATATACCAACATGGAAATAGGAGAACATTTCTATGGATTTTGTAGTGGTTGTACCTAAAAATTTTGGAGAATATGACTCTATTTGGGTGATAGTAGATCGTCTGATTAAATCAGCTTACGTTTTGTCGATTCATGTAGACTACAACTCTCAATAATTATCTAAAATCTATGTTAATGAGATTGTCAGAGTTTATGGAGTGCCTTTTACCATTATTTTTAATAGAGATATGAAGTACACTTAATGATTTTGGGATAAGTTGCATGAGGAGTTAGTGATACGAGTGTGATCCACGTAGATGGACTCTTGTGGGTGTGTATTGAAGTCGTCCAAGTGTGTGTGCAAGAGAAGCATAATTAAGGGCCCAAATACACACCAAAAATGGCCCACTACAAACACTAAAGGGGCAGCCCACTCTTGAAGGGATATTATGGACATTTCACACTATTTTTGTAATATCTATAAATAGAACCTTTTAAGGTTTCATTCATTAGACTTTGCTGAATATGGATGTTGTATAACACTTAGAAACATTTCCTCTCTAAGGAGAGAAGACCACAAATCTGAAACTTGTAACTAGGGAAATCAACTTGAGTGTGAAATCACTCCATAGGATAACCAAGTAAATTTCAAGATCCCTCTTTGTCTTTGTTACCTTAGGTAGGGTTGTCTTTGGCCATAAATCATATTTTTTGGCTTAGTGATTAGGATCTGTATCCCCTTTAATGACCTTGACTGCCTGGCCTTTGTGATTATGACTAGTTGGACGTATTTAGTGTTATACTCCTGGATTATTGTTTCTTTTTAGTGTATTTATTAGTTTTGGTTCAAGTTCGGCATTCTACTACTCTCTCCATTTGAAAGACCACGTAAGATCCTAGCTCATTTCAACTTACTATTGTATGTTAAAGGGGTCCAAGACACAGAAAAATTTCACCAAGTGTTAAGACTTAGTCACTTCCAAAGACCCTTAAACTTCGATGATTTTATTTTCAACCTTCCCGGCCTTAGAATATCAATTTTAAAGTTGATTCATAATCGGGGATGTCCAGGGTACGTCTCGGGTGAGTTTCATACTTTTCGGACTAGCGTAAGGGCATGTTTGGACTTCCAAAATAGTAGATGCACTGGTATAAGCCCGTGGCTCTCGCTGTAGTATATTGTAGTGGAGCCCGCGAAGCCCGCTATAGTGCACCGTACCAAAGCCCGCGGCACCCACTCCATTGCCCTCCCCTTATTTTTCTAGCTTTTAATTTCATTTTTTCAAGGGCGAATGGGTCATTTCCCTTTACCCAGTTGGTCCATAGCAAAGGATTGAAGGTCCCAAAAGCATAATTGGTCATCTTTTACTCGAATCTTCTCAAAAGAAAATCATTCTCTCTCAAGAAGAAACCCTAGTCTCTTCAAGATTCAAGCTCAAGCTTCAAGATAACCACCAAGAACTCTCATAAATTCATCAATCAAGGTATGTGTGATGTTTATTCATGGATCCTTTTCAACCATGGAGTCCAAGAATCCGTTTTCATGTTTAAAATTATGATCTTTACATGTTATTATGAATTATATCCATGAACTTCCATGAATTTTAATTTCTATATCATGTTTACAAATTATTTTTGTTGGAATCAACCCTTGACATGTTTGAAGGATGATATTCACATGTTAAATCCTTAACTCATAATTTTCATATTTTCATTATGTTATTATCACATGATTTAACTATTCCCATGCTTTAACTTATGACCCACATGTGTTTGATGAAATGCCTAAAAGATTGGGTTGTGAACAATGATTACTTATTATGTTTTTCTGAAGTTTTAGTATGATCCTATTTTTATTTCTATCAAGTACTGGGGTTATGAATACTCGAAACATACCTGTTTACCTAGTTTTTAGATTCTTCAGAATGGTTTCAGATAAACTATGATCTTTGTCATTTAGTTAGTATCATTGCTCAGTTGTTGGCTCAGTTAATCTCAGTTTAGTTCAATAATCAGTTTCTTTTAGTTGGGAGTAGGACTTAGCACCTAGCGAATGCATGATGGTGGCTTCCCCATCTATTAGGTGAAGTTGTTAATAGTAGTCCCTGTATTCAAGAACCACGTATCCAGCATGGGTTATGAGAGTCACCCATAAGTTTAGGCTTGACTACCTCCTACGGGTCACCCATCAGTTTAGGCTTGACTCCGCCTAGGGATCACCCATCAGTTTAGTCTTGACACCTTAGTTCTTCAGTAGCTTAGTGGATCCACATAACTATTGTTACTGCCCGTGGCACGAACCTAACACCCTTCCAACTGGGGTCACAGGTTGGACCCCAATCATCTTAGAATGGGGTATGTCGGTTAGATGATAGCTCCCACAATCTCAGTCCAGTCTCGGTTTGAATGTCCGTTTAGGTTTGCTTGACAATAGCATACAGTTTATCAGTTAAATCAGTACTCATATTTTAGTATTTCAGTTTACAGACTACTTCAGTATTATGATATATGCTTGGTCATACATTCTTAGATTTTACACCTTTCACGCATAATACTATACATTAGTTATTTCATGCTATTAATTCAATCAGTTATTATTCATGCATATGAGCCCATGTGTATCAACCTAACCCCATCTAGTATACCAATACATTCAAAGTACTGACCACATACTCGTTTCTTGCGCTATGATGTCTCATATCATAGGTTCGGATGCTCAGGTTCCCGATCGCACTTAGTTATTCTAGCGCATCAGAGGTGAGTCCTTATATTTTGAGGACCAATTATGTTTATTTCAGCGTTTTTAGTTCAGTAGTTAGTTGGAGTTAGTTGGAGTTAGTTGGAGTATGTGCCATCAACTCTTATTCAGTCATTTTAGAGGCTTTCGGACCCTTCAGACAGACAGTTGGTCATTACTTTTATTAGACAGTTGCTTTCGATAATTGTTTTTAGACATATGATTCAAAAATATTTTAGTATTTAAAACCTTATGTCGTATTCAGTTATTCCACACATGTGTATTTTGTTATTATTATTTAATGCTCACAATAGGTAACAGCTCATGGGTTGGCTTGTGGTCACTTGTGATTGTAAGCACCATGTGGCGTCCAGGGTGTTCTTCCGGGGTGTTACCCCATTTCAAAAAGTATGACCTATTTTGACTTGACATAGAGTCTAAGAAAATAAAGAAGACTTTAGAATCTTGTGGTCCTAAATTAAAGTTATGTAAAAAGTACCAAAATGCTCTTTAATCTTGTCGACTTAAACTTGCCATGTGGAAAGTTTAAATTAGAGTGATGTCAAGAAGGAAATGGGTCATTCTTTTTGGAACGGACTAAAAATGATATAAGGTCATTCTTTTTAAATAGATCGAGTATTATAATATTATTTCGCACTAGTTTAATTCGTGTTCGACATTTGTGACCTATATGAATATTGGTTTGGGATAGAAAATATGGTAAAGACCGATATGACTTGGGATGATGGTCATAAAGGAGTTTTAGGTATACTTTTCACACATTGGCTCATATTAAGAATATTGTTATTGTTATTCCATCTCTATAATAGTGTTACTCTTTGTTTGTATCCATCAGGCTTATGGGGGCTTGGTTGAGTTATTTTCTTTCTTGATTGTGTCTTTTGAGATTACGGGGGCCCATATAGGTTTCTTTAGAATTTACTGTCTTCTTTCAGGTTATCTAGCTCATAAGTATTCTATCTATTTGGTATGTCTTATTATTTCTATTTTTGATTATTTATTTCTAACATAAGTTTATATTCTCGCACTTTATTTATGCTTTTATGTAGTTTAGCTTAGTTGGCCTATGATGCCTACTGAGTAACCATTATTTTAGTTCTCATTCTATACTCTGAATCTTTTTCCTGATGCGGATTTTAGTACGAGTCACACTCACTGATGTTATCCTTGGTTCATGTTGCTATTCGGAGCTAAGGTGAGCTTTTAGAGTCTGGAGATTATCCTCCCTCTTTTACTATTTTTAATAGTCTTTTTGTACATTTTGAGACTATGTTGTATATTTGGCCATGTTGAGTGCTCTATTTTGATTTATTTGATCTTGTACCAACCTTCCCACGTTTTAGGGAAACTCATTTTGTATATTTGTTTGTCTTCCTCTATTGTGTAGTATGTTTGTATCTATTTATCACTGCTTTTAGTTGCTTCATACGTCTAATACTTTTATATTTTCTTTATTTTCTTTTCTTTCACCTGTTAGCCTGTTACTTGCCATTCTGGGCTATAGTTATGCTTGCCTTCTAACGGTTAAAAGTAGCTGTCATCATGACTTGAGAAATTAGATTGTGACAATTATAGAGATGAATCAAGCTATAACACCACTAAACGGTTATAACATTGCAATAACTTTCCAGAACAAAAATAATACTTAAAAATGCAATTTTTTAAGTTTTCAATTAAGTTCAGCACAAAGATGCAATCTTTACTCTCATTCAAGTAAGTTCATCCAACCTTTTTGCACTTTTTAGTGATCTTGATTCCACAACAAAAAGACATTCCTACATTGAAATCAATCGAAGTAACACCCCATTCATCGTTAAACATAATATGAGTCAATGTCCACCCAATTACGCACAATCTTTATTTAACCCAATTTCTAAAACTCATCAAGCTCAAATGAAAAATTAAAATTCAAAGCAGCAATGCATGTCGATGAACATACTTATCTTTCCCGAGTTTCAAAAATTCTGCAACAACAATTTAAATAACAATAAACAACTTTATATTTTCTTATAAGTTTGAATTTTGAACCACTTGATACTCCCTCAGTTTCAAAATAGTTGTCAAGATTCTCTTTTTGAGATTGATTTATACGAAAAGTATTGTGAATTACAAACATATTGATGATGAGAAGTAGAAAAAAATTACTAAAATTCAGGGAACGTTATATTCAGAAGAATTACTTCTTCTTTAAACCTAGGATTTGATACATGTGATATGAAACTAAAATAGGAGGAGATATTCCTAATAACTAAAAGTAGAATAAAAAAATTCTAAAATTATCAAGTAAATTAAAAGGAATTTTGCTTCTAAACTAAAATCCTTAATCAACTTTAAGGTTTTACTCTCTAAATTTTATGTAATACCTATACACAAGTGACTTTTTCTCATAAGCACCATTTTTTCTTTGATGAAAATACCTCTCTTTGTCTGAACTAGGAACTTTGACCTCAAAATAAATCATAATAGACTGCCTAATTTGTTAATCTTTCTCCCACTCATCCACCTAATTTCTCTTCCGATTCTAATTTCTCAGACTTTCTCCAACAACATTAGGTAAATACTGCAACATAAAAATTTTTAATTTTCCTATTTGTCCAAACGTTTCCAAGACTATGATTTCAGGTCCAATCTGACAATCCTCAATAATATTCCTAATGTTCTCATTGAAATACTTGTAAAATTGAATGTAAGAGATTCTGTTATCGACTTCAAACCTAGCAATTTTTGAATAAAACAACTGCTTGAAATACTTGTAAACTTGAACGTAATAGATTTTATTATCGACGTTGAACCTATCAATGTTTGCATAAAACAACTGCTATATAAAATAATATATATTTATATAATATAAACTATTAATTAGTTTTACAACTCTAAATTTTAGGATTTGTAATATAATCAAATAAGGAAATTTTTAATAATCAGAATTGTAGTCGATTTAATATTCTTCCATATATTGACTTTCCATATATTTAGGAGTCTTCTCATATACTTTAGGATCTTATTCAAAAACAAAACTACCCATATATTTATTATGATTAATATTTAATAATATAAAGATATTAAAATAATAATTTTAGAAAATAGTAAAAGACAATTTTGTCTACTATAGAGATTTTTAATGAAGGATACAAAGATCAGTCAACCACTATAAAGTTACACACTTTTAATATAATATAGATATTATCTTCTTGATCATTAATTTTTGATTGAAAGTAGTTGTACTTAAATAGAGTTTATTTATGGGTGGAAGCTAAACAATCATTTACTCTATCTTTAGCCTAGGTTAGAGAGGGCCAAACAAAAGTGTTATTTTCTCTAGGAGTAAAAACAATTATACAAATTTCTATATCACTTAGAATAGTCTAATTTTTTTCCTTCTTGCATGGTGATTCTAATCTTTCATTTAGAATGATTTTTTTTTATTTTTGGATCAAGATTCCTAATGTACTAACCCCTTTTTTGTCATATTTTGATTCCAAGAAAAGAAAAAATATATAATATCTTAGTGAGTATCCTCTCTCTGGATATAGAATAGGAGTATTTGGATTATATTTATAGATTCATGGAAGGACCAAATAATTAAATAACTGAAAGTTGATTTACATAATTTGATCAAATTAGGTATAAACTTACTACACAATCTAAACTAAGGTACTTATAATTACTTACTTAAAAAGATGAAGGAAAAATTTTAAAGATCAATCTTAAATATGGAGATAAAATAACTTTATTTTCATGATAGATGTGTATTTTTATGACTCCTCAATGAGCATTTTTATTTTGATCATTAGAATTTATTTTGATTTATTTCTTGCATTCTAGGTTTTAACTTTTAACTTCTAGTTTGTAATAGTAACCGTGGGATTTAACTTTTTAAGTCTCTTTAAGTAGTTTATTAATGTATGCAGTATGATAGTTATTTATGGTCTATTATTATCAGTGTCTTAGACTTGTAGTTAATTGTTGCATTCTAACCCACATATAAGTGTACGTGGTCTCAAGTAATATAATGATTGTAAGTACATTTGGGTTGATTGATTCCTCCTAGATTCAATTGTTGGCAAGTTTGTCATATAATATTATGGTTGTCTGAACTATTTCTATCTAATTGAAGAGTTTGTTAATCATTATTTATTATACTAATGCAAAAAAAACTAAATATGAATCAAATATTAGGAGTGTTTACAAAGTTGTTAAGACCTAGGGTTATGGCATTTTCAAAATCAAATAAAGTCACTTTAATTGGATAATACTGGTTGAACATAATAGTATATTATTTAACTTGTTAGAAATTAAGTGCATACGCGATCAACAATACCTAATTTTTTTTATCACTTGTTTAGTTTCAACCATGTACATTTGCATATTTGTTGGGAGTAAACAAGTTTTTAGCATTGTTTCCAGGGACTTAAAGTATTAATAAGTTAAATCTTTTTGCTATGTTTTTGACACGAAAAGTGTTAATAACTTGATATTAGTCATTTTATTGTAGATAATAGCTTTATGCTAAACTCTAACAATAAAGCAAACCATTTTAAAACCGAAGAAGGGTTAACACTATTTCAAACAAAAATGAGAGGTTCCGAAAAAGAGGTTAAGAGAGAAACCTCATTTTAAGAAAAAGTGAAGCAACCAAAAACAATAATGGTATATGAGTGAAACACCCTAAATCTTGTCCCTTGCAAAAATTCATGGATTTTGGACATTCTATCTATGGTACGACTCAAGGGTACCAATCGTACCCTAAAATAAGATTTGGGATGCCTCTCTTGTATGTTAGGCAGTGTGTTTTAGGTTGGGTTTTCCCTAAGGTAAGACTCAACATCATACTAGTTGTATGGAAGGATATGACGTGTATGATGCCAAGTCATACCAAACTTGTGGACTAGTCTAGTTGAATCTATCCAAGATACGATTTGTGGATACTTTTTATACCCTAAGATACAAATTAGACCTAGGTGGTCACATAATAGTTAGTATAGGGTACCATGGTGGTACCTAGGGTATAATTTAGGGTACCATTCGTACCTTAGGGTACGACTTAGGGGGTTGGGTTGTGCCCTCCTAGGATATAGTTTTCAACTTTTAAGCTGAGGATAGTCTAGACATTTCCCACCACTAACCCTTATTTATCCATATTATATAACCCTTGTTGGCCTCTCATAATACACTTTGAAGAATATAAACACTTTAAAATACTCTCTCAAACTCAATCATAAAGATTGGAGGCTGAGGTTTCTACATGTGTTCTTCGAAAGGCTCAAGAGTCAAGTTTCTCTCCGGTGTCTTCTTGTTTAAGGCATGTACTCTTCCCTTGTTGTTATCTCTAACTAAATTAATGTTTTAATGTGTTTTAAAAATTGATCATTAATCATACATGGGGGATTTGTAAACCTATGTTGAGGGTTTTAGTGCATATTGTTGGGTATTGATTTAAACTATATTTACACATATTTTTGGTGATGGTTTGAATATGTGGGTACTTTTTTGTTATGGTTTAACAAATGGGTTATTATTAACTCTAAACTTGATAATTTATTCATGGGTTTTGGTCTTGGTAAAGGTATGCCCTCAACATGTTTGATAAAATACCTAAGAGAATTTTTTACTCTATTATTGAACTTTCATTGGAACTATTGCATGGTATGGTTTGGTAATGGAAACCTAAATGGTTTTGTATGGTTTTGCATGTTTTAAATGGTTTAGATGGTATTAATATTTTATAGGTTTTGTAATGAATTTGAATGGTATGAATGGTTTGGAATCGTTAAATAGTAAAGCCTTGATGGATATGAAATTGATTTGAATGAAAACCTTGTGGGGGTACATGGGAATCCCCCATGAGAATAAAATGATGAAATTGGTTTAAATGTTGAATGTCTTGTGTGGTAGAATGAAATTCCTAAAGCAAAGCGTAATAATGAAATGCTTGTGGGGTACGCAGAAATCCCTCAAGTAAGCTTAATAATGATGTACTTTTAGGGTACATGGGAATCACCCAAGTAAACTTAATAATGTAACCTATCGAGTACATGGGAATACCCTAGGGTTGGATAAGGACATTGCTTGAAAGCTATAGTCAGTATGATGATACCACTTGTAATAGCCTTAATTAAAAATATATGGAATAATGGTTTGGCAAGATGGTAATGCTAACCGTAAGGGTGTGAGTCTAATAGATTAACCCTAGAAACTCATGTTTGTCGATATAAGGATTGGGCATAGCGAACCTTTACTTGAGGGGTACATGGGAATCCCCTAACACTTGTATATACGTATCATGGAGAGTGAACGGTACACGTGAATCCCCGACTCCTATGGTATCTCTAGTTTGTGCGGCTACACGTATCGAGGCTCATCCAGGGGATGACACTGGACCCATATGGCCCATGGGTGGTTCTAGGATAGTTAAGCTACACATACCTAGGTTAATGGTTTTAAAGGTGTGCTAAACCCAGTTCTCTTTCTCGGTATGAATTCTATAATACATATACATATGTATAAATATGTATGGTTGTGAATGCATATGTATGGTTTACTTGGTTTTAAAGGTTGGCATTATTTTATCCTCATCCCGAGTGCATGCTAGCATTCACCCGCTAACCTATCTTCAGGTGGTTGTATCTCTATGTGATGCAGGAACTGGTCATACTACCCTTCCTTCTCATTGATTAGATTCAGGAATAGTCGGTGTTGGATTGAAGTGGTGAACTTCCATAGTTTGAAAGACGTCCATTTCATGTTATGAATTACTTTGCATATATCCATATTTTCAAAGACTTGGATTTTGGCTATAGTCAGGGGCATGTCCCGACTAGATACTCTTTGGTTTTAGTTTAGAGGCTTTGTATGGAAAACTGTAGACTTAGGTATGGATTGATCATGTTATATATATATACATACATTGGGTTATCATTTTTGTTTTGGTTTATGGTTTTGGTATTCTTAGTGGCTTTGGTTATTCGATGGAATGACTTGGTTGGGTTGGCCTCGAATATAGGCTTATCCCAAAGTTATTACATTGAAATTATTCTATCTTGTTATATGTTTGAAGTTCTATGACTCAAGGTATATGTGTTGATTGGTTGTATTTGGCATCGGGGGTGGTCTCCGGTCTGGGTTGGACCTGAGATTGCCCATTACGAAAAGGCCTCAGTTCAGGCCATGTCAAGTTGGTATTAGAGCCTAGGTTTTGGTGTCATGGGGTGTCCACAAAGCTGTGTCGAGTAGAGTCTTAATTATGGTTGTGTTACGCACCACACTTATAATCAGGAGGCTATGAGGCCTTTAGGAATGTTTCACTTTTTTGTTGTCCTAATTTTGGGCTATGGATTCTAAGGTCATGAACTCTTCCATTCTTATTTGTTTCACTTTTCAGATCATGTCCTCTCAGAGGTCAAATTGTAACGACCCGAAATCGCCCCCGGGACGTCACACGGTGCTTAAGGCTACAAGTAGCCCCATGCTAACCCTTTGAGTCTGTTCCTACTAATAACACTCATTTCAAGATGAAGTAATTCAAACACTAGCATAGTCATATCATATGAAGGGAGATACGGAGAAAATATTTGATCCAAACAACCATAATACTGGAATTCTCAACACAATCACAACCTGATAACTAGTCTGACAAAGCCTCTACTAACCCATGAAGTAGAGAGTCATTGGGACAGGTCCCTAACTGACTCAAAATGAACTGAAAGTAATAACATAATCTCTCAAATGCGGAAATGTCTGAAGATTGGTCCTCGAACCATGAGGACTCATCAATGTAGGAATGTAGACAGAAGTACTCGAAAGTCACGAACTAGGCTGGGACTGAGCACCTGAACCTACATTATAAGACAATGTAGCACATGGACGTATATGTGGATCAACACTTGGGAGTGTACTAAGTATGTGGGGATGAATGCATTTATATAAAACAACATCAATAATTTTAATCAAATCATGCATGCAATAGGCAATGACTCACACGGCTCGAATAAGTATAAAATGTAAAGCTCATGAATCATGTAGAATGGAGCATGTAACACAAATCTCGTGAGTCATCATAGTTTATCTTTGAAATCGGTAATATTCTCTTATTCTCATTACCTATAGGCTAAAGGAAACTTTAAGCAATACTTTCAACTCATCCATATGTATCATGGAGAGAAACTTCTTTAATGCTCAAGAACTCATAACTCTTTTGAACTCAAGTACATGGAATTCGGAATCATATAACATTGAAACATACTTGAAAGTATTTCATTCACTTTAGGAAAATATCTTGTTTCAAGCTTTAGGGAAAAATACTTTTATCGAGGGAAAAATACTTTAGTCTTAGGGAGAAATCTGCAACTTTACTATTAGAAAAATAACTTGTATCAAGGGAGGTTCTCTTAACCGACATAAATCATGCGAGCTACATGGAGTCCAACATTTTGTCCTCCTAAGGAAGAGAGCCCATGTTGGGAAGGAGCATCATATTTTTGCCAGAGAGTATAACCTCAATTCAGTGATCACTTATCTCGGCCTCGGGACCAATATCTCGGCCTAAGGCCAAAAAATTATCTCGACCTCAGGCCCAACCTATGGTGGCACATAGTTCTGGGGTAAGAAATCATAGTAACTTACCCAAGTCGGTGCTAAATACTACTCCCCTTAGATTATCTCGCTCATCTCATGAAAATTCACTTTAGAATAATCTTATGGTTCAATAAGAACCAAATAATCAAAACTATAATCTCATGTAGTGAAGTGGATTTCAAAACTCCATGACCATTAGATCAAAACATTTCTCAATAATCTCAGAATACTCAAAGAATGGGTGCTTATAGCATAAGAGTTCATAAAATTGCAAATCTCAAGTAGGGCTCAATAACCCATAATTCATTCTCAAGTTAAAACTCATCAAAAGCATAATAGATAGCATATAGATTCACAACTCATGTAGAAATCTGGAAATTTCAGAAATTTATCTCAAAATCTCAACATACTCATATACTTTAATAACTCAAACATTTAAACTATTAACTTCTCAAGGATTAAAATCATGTGGTATAGGCGCAGCTGCAATTTCTCCAGAAAACATGTGAAAATCATGCCATTAGACTCTCAATTCATGGGAAACATCAAAATATTGCAATAAATAATAATGGGTAAAAACCTTAATTCAAATTCATGTAAAATCTCATAGATTTCAGAAAATCATCGTTTAAATAAGCCTTTGGGCACAAGAATGAAAGGATTACCCTTGTTCAAAATCCCACATACCTTATATTATGAAATTGGATGAACAAGCTTGCTTTAAACTCTTCTTCTTACTCTTGAGAGAGGATTCTCTCAACCCTTGAACTTGGGTAACTCAAATCTCAACTCAATTTGTAGAATCCATGGTGAGATCTTGGATTTCTTTGAGAAGGGTTTTAGATTTGATCTTGAACGATAAACCCTAGATCTCTTGTGTTTTGGATGATGAATGAAGCCATTTGCTTCATTTGGAATATATCAGGGTATAAAAGAGTGGAAAGGATTGAAAAAAACTTTTAAAAACATGCTAAAAATACTGAACGGGGTTTGCGACGATCGGAGCGACGGTCCGTCACAAGTCCGTCGGGTCGTCCGTCGCACGATAACTAGAAAAAGGACATACTTCCTCGATACGACAGTTAGATCGATGGTCCATCGTAGGTCCGATGGTCCATATGATCGTCCGTCGTATGATGGCCAGGATAAGACCACATGCCTTAGTGGCGACGGTCTCAGTGACAATCCATCGCAGCCTTGACGGTCCGTCGTCCTGGCCATGGCACTTGGGCTAGGAAAGGGAGTTTCTTCCTTGGTCATGATGGTCCGAGCGATGGTCTGTCGCAGACTCGATGGTCTATCTGATCCTCCATCACACCTGGGCAGTTCCGACAACCCTCAGTAAAATGGCTATCACTTCTCACCCCGATGCCGGATTTGGATGAAATTGGTATCGTTGGAAAGCTAATTAAATTCTATACATAAAAAAGTTCAAATTTATGAAAATTCTATATGGTTTAAATACCATTCACTTGGGAAACCTCTTATCAATCTTTTAGGGAAGGAATTACACTTCACTTGACACGTTCTAAGGCCCGGACTATGAGGGAACTTTGTGGGGTCTTACAATATCTTCCCCTTAGAAACATTCATCCTCGAATGTCCCTAATTAGACTAGGAACACAAGAAAAACAGAGTACACATAGTTGAAGTAATTCACTAAACGACTCAAAATATCTCTAAACTTTTGAATACCTCAAAAATTGCAAGAACTCATAAAATAATAGATATATATCTGAACTTTAGAGTAGAAGGGCTGAATTAGGGAAGAATAATACCTTTAGATTGATATGAACTCACGGAAAAGAGGTGCGGGTACTTGGCTCGCATGTCTGCTTCTGGCTCCCAAGTAGCACCCTCAACAGTCTGGTTCCGCCACAACACTTTGACCAAGGAAACCTCTTTGTTCCTCAGTCTACGGATCTAATAATCTAGGATCTTAACGGGAATCTCATCGAATGAAAGATTTTTCTGAATATCACCACTCTCTGAAGAAACTACCACAACGGAATCACCAATATGCTTTTTAAGAATGGAGACATGAAAAATAGGATGAACGGATGTTAACTCCGCAGGAAACTCAACCTTATAGGCTACTTTACCAATACGGTTCAAGACTCTATACGAGCCAACATAACGGGGACTAATCTTTCCCTTTTTACCAAACCTCTTCACCCCTTTCTTGGGTGAAATCTTTAAGTACACCAAATCACCTACTTCAAACTCAAGATCTCTTCTCCTCACATCCGCATATGACTTTTGACGACTCTAAGCTGTCTTCAACCTTTCTCTAATCAACATAACTTTCTCCATAGCTTCAAACACTGCATCTGGCCCAATCGCAACATCTTCACCCACTTTAAACCAACCTATGGGTGATCTACATCTTCTACCTTACAAGGCCTTAAATGGTTCCATCCCGATAATAGCATGGTAACTATTATTATAGGCAAACTCTATCAATGGAAATTTCTCATCCCAACTACCTTTGAAATCAAGAGCACACGCCCTCAACATGTTTTTTAGGGTCTTAATGTTCCTCTCAGTTTGACCATCTTTCTACGGAAGAAAAGAGAAACTCAAAAGAATTTGGGTACCAAAACCCTGCTAAAATGCCCTCCAAAACTGAAAAGTAAATTAAGTACCCCTATCCGAAATAATAGACGAGGGAACTCTGTGCAGTCTGACTAACTCCCGGATGTATAATCTAGCATAATCTTCCACTGTAGAAGATGTATGCATGAGAAAGAAGTGTGCGGACTTTTCATCCTGTCTATAACAACCCAAATAGAATCATGATGACGGCGTGAAAGAGGTAACCCAGTCACGAAGTCCATATTCACCTCCTCCCACTTCCAAGTGGGTATCCCAAACTCTTGCATCACACCCCCAGGTCTTTGGTGCTCTACTTTAACCTGTTTGCATGTTGTACACTTTGCTACGAACTCGGCTATATCCTTTTCCATACCATTCCACCAATAGATCTCCTGCAAGTCGAGGTATATATTGGTACCCGCCAGGATGAATAGAATACCGCACGCCATGCGCTTCAGCCATAATTTTCTACTTCAGATTATCAACACACGGAACGTATAATCTACCCCGCAATCTCAACACGCCATCTCCCCCTTGGGATAAAACCTCTACCTTTTTCTCCTTAACTGCCTCCTTCCGTCTGACCAAACTAGGATCTCTATCTTGCTTCTCCTTCACTTTCAAAACTAAAGAGGATTTGGAACTACTCTGTACCAAAGTACATCCATTAGATGAATCAAGCAACCTAACACCCAATCTAGCCAAACAATGCATATCACGAGCTAACTCCTTCTTACCTTCCTCTACATGAGCAACACTACCCATAGACAATCTGCTAAAGGCATCCACCACTACATTGGCCTTTCCCGAGTGATACAACACACTCATATCATAGTCTTTTAACAACTCTAACCACCTTCTCTGCCTAAGATTCAACTCTCTATGAGTAAACACATACTGCAGGCTCTTATGATCAGTAAACACATCAACACGACACCATTAAGATAGTGTCTCTAGATTTTCAAGGCAAAGACCACAGCAGCTAACTCAAGATCATAGGTTGGGTAATTATTCTCATGCGTATTTAAATGTCTAGAGGTATAGGCTATAACCTTACCTCTTTGCATCAACACACAACCCAAACCAATTCTAGAGGCATCATAATACACCACAAAACCATCTGTACTACTAGGCAAAGTCAACACAGGGGCTGAAGTAAGTCGAGTCTTTAACTCCTGAAAACTCTTCTCACAGGAATCTGACCACTAGAACATAACTTTCTTTTGGATCAAACGGGTCATATGAGACGCAATAAAAGAGAAACCTTCAACAAAATGATGGTAGTAGCCCGCTAGTTAGAACAAACTTCTAATATCAGATGGAGAGATAGGTCTAGGATAATTTCTTACAGCTTTTGTCTTTTGGGGATCAACTCTAATTCCCTCGACTGAAACAATATGACCTAAAAAGGCTACATACCTTAGCCAAAATTCACACTTACTGAATTTTGTGAACAACTATGACCTCTAAGAGTTTGCAAGATAATTCTAAGGTGATCTGCATAATCATGCTCACTACGGGAGTAGACAAGGATGTCATATATGCATAATCATGCATAATCATTCTCACTACACCAGTAGCAGCAACTGACTCCCCTACTGGTGTAGAAACTAGGAAGGGCTCAGAAATCTCTTTGGGACTTATTTTGAAATTCACAGCTATAAGTAGGGTCACATAAGAGAGACTTGACCCGAGGTTCAACAACCTATAGACATCAAAGTAAAAAACATAAAGCATACCGGTAACAACATCGGGAGAGTCCTCTTGCTCTTGATGGGATGGTAAGGCATAGAATTTTTTTTGGCGCTGACCACCAGCAGTGCTAGATGAATCCCCTGAGTAGGGGAGGGATAGGGTACAGGAGCTGGTGCACTAGTAGCCTATGCCTGAGGTCAGGCATCTCTGTTCCTCCATCTATCATGAGGATAATCTCTAAGTCTGTGGCCCTGCTTTCCATAACCAAAATATCCCCTCAAATCTACGTAACACTCACCGGTATGATCCCTACCACACTTAGCACAAGGAGGATAATAGGGCCTATTACCAACACTGTTCTGTGACCTAAACATAAAAGACTTTCCCCCTTGCTCCTGCCTACCTCTAGGCGTGGGAGCACTTACTGATGAAGGCGCTGGCATAGACGAACGTCTCTGAAATTAAGAGTGGTTCCCTCCATGGAACCTAGGTTGGCTAAACTCATGCTACTTAGATCTAGCCCTCTTGTTACCCCTCACTCCATCTCTTTCTTTAATCTTATCCACCTCTATCTACTGGGTATGCATCATAAACCTAGCCAGATCCATATCCCTATACAGCATCGTAGTCCTGCACTCCTTCAGCACCAAACCAGAAAAACCTATCACGAACTTGCTCATACTAGCTCGAGTGTCAGAAATCAAATCAGGAGCATACTTGGCCAACTGGTTGAACTTCAAGCAGTACTCCTTAATAGTCATGGAACCCTGCCTTAAGTTCATAAACTCCTCAATCTTTTCCTCCCTCATCTCAAGTGGAAAGAACTTGTCCAAGAATGTATCTTGGAACACCTGCCAAGTCATAGGAGCAGCATTATCACCTCTACCCTTCCTCCATGATACAACCCAATCATAAGCAATGTCCTTCAGTTATAAGACGCCAACTCAACACTTTCTACCTTAGAAACATATATCACTTGTGTGATCTTTCTCACCTCCTTAAGGTACAACTGTGGGTCCTCATCTTCCTTAGACCCATAAAACTCTGGCGGATTCATCCGCATAAAATCATGAATCCTAGAAGTAACTACATCACCTCCCTACTGATTTACAACTACGACCTAGTTATTGTCCCAAACATTGGTGGTGACTGCTTGGGCTAATGCCTTAAAGGCCACCCGAAACTCAACATGAGACACAGTCTTATTCAAAGTATCAACACGTGGGGGTTTCTCATCATCATTTTTACGGGCATTCACTCTTCAGAGAGGCATTTTATGAAATAGGAGAGCATAAATTATTAGATGAGAGGGACAACTGTAGGCACGATGGAATCTGAAAGAAACCAAAAACTTTTTCCTAAAATGTATTGTAGCCTCTTGCTCATAGATGTGGCGCGCTATACACCAATGATAAAGACTCTACTCAACACGGCTTTTCAGACTCCCTAAGACTCCTTTAAAACCTTAGGCTCAGATACCAAGTTTGTAACGACCTAAAATCTCCTCTCGGGACGTCACACGGTGCTTAAGGCTACAAGTATCCCCAAGTTATCCCTTTGAGCATTTTCCTACTAATAACACTCATTTCAGGATGAAGTAATTCAAATACTAGCATAGTCATATCATATGAAGGGAGATACAGAGAAAATATTCAATCCAAACAACCATAATACTAGAATTCTCAACACAATCATAATCTGATAACTAGTCTGACAAAGCCTCTACTAACCCATGAACTAGAGAGCCATTGGAATAGGTTCCCAACTGACTCAAAATGAACTGAAAGTAATAATATAGTCTCTCAAATACGGAAATGTCTTAAGATAGGTCCTCGAACCATGAGGACTCACCACTATAGGGATGTAGACAGAGGTACTCGGAAGTCACTGACGAGGCTGGGACTGAGCACCTGAACCTACATTATAAGACAATGTAGCACATAGACGTATATATGGATCGACACTTGGGAAAGAACTGAGTATGTGGGGGTGCATGCATTTATATTAAACAACATCGATACTTTTAATCAAATCATGCATGCAATAAGTAATGACTCACACGGCTCGAATAAGTATAAAATGTAAAGCTAATGAATTATCTAGAATGGAGCATGTATCACAAATCTCGTGAGTCATCATAGTTTAACTTTGAAATTGGTAATCTTCTCTTATTCTCATTACCCATAGGCTAAAGGAAATATTAAACAATACTTTTAACTCATCCATATGTCTCATGAAGGGTAAAACTTCTTTAATACTCAAGAACTCATAACTCTTTTGAACTCAAGTAGTTGGAATTTGGAATCATATAACTTTGAAACATACTTGAATGCATTTCATTCACTTTAGGAAAATATCTCGTTTCAAGATTTAAGGAAAAATACTTATATCGAGGGAAAAATACTTTAGTCTTAGGGAGCAAATCTGCAACTTTACTATTAGGAAAATAACTTGTATCAAAGGAGGTTATCTTAACCGATAAAAACCATGCGAGCTACATGGAGTCCAATATTTTGTCCTCCTAAGAAAGAGACCCCACGTTGGGGAGGAGCGTCATACTCTTGCCAGGGAGTATAACCTCAATTTAGTGATCACTTATCTTGGCTTCAGTCCCAATATCTCGGCCTTAGGCCCAAAAATCATCTTAGCCTCAGGCCCAACCATGGTGGCATGTATTTCTAGGGTAAGAAACCATAGTAACTTACCCAACTCGGCGATAATTACAACTCCCCTTAGATTATCTCATTCATCTCATGAAAATCCACTTTAGAATAATCTCATGGTTCAATAAGAATCCAATAATCAAATCTATAATCTCATGTAGTGAAGTGGATTTCAAATTTTCATGACCATTAGGTCAAAACATTTCTCAATAATCTCAAAAAGCTCAAAGCATGGGTTCTTATTGCATAAGAGTTCATAAAATTGCAACTCACAAGTAGGGCTGAATAACCTATAATTCATTCTCAAGTTAAAACTCATCAAAAGCAGAATAGATTGCATATATATTCATAACTCATGTAGAAATCTGGAAATTTCAGCAATTTGTCTCAAATCTCAACATACTCATATACTTTAATATCTCAAACATTTCAACTATTAACATCTCAAGGATTAAAGTCATGAGGTATAGGCCCAGCTGTGATTTCTCAAGAAAACATGTGAAAATCATGCCATTAGACTCTCAATTCATGGGAAACATCAAAATATTGCAATCAATAATAATTGGTGAAAACTCTAATTCAAATTCATGTAAAATCTCATAGATTGCAGAAAATCATAGTTTAAATAAGCCTTTGGGCACAAGGATGAAAGGATTACCCTTATTCAAAATCCCACATACCTTAAATTATGAAATTAGATGAACAGGCTTGCTTTAAACTCTTCTTCTTACTCTTAATAGAGGGTTCTTGCAACCCTTGAACTTGGGGAACTCAAATCTCAACTCAATTTGTAGAATCCATAATGAGTTCTTGGATTTCTTGGAGAAGGGTTTTAGATTTGATCTTGAGGGATAACCCCTAGCTCTCTTGTATTTTGGCTAATGAATGAAGCCATTTTCTTCATTTAGAATATATCAGGGTATAAAAGAGTGGAAAGGACCGAAAACCCTTTTAAAAATAATCTAAAAATACTTAACGGGGTCTGCGACGGTCAGAGCGACGGTCCATCGCAAGTTCGTCGGGTCATCCGTCGCACGATAACCAGAAACGGGACATACTACCTCGATACAATGGTTGGATCGATGGTCCATCACAGGTACGATGGTCCATCGGATCATCCATCGCACGATGGCCAGGATGAGACCACACTGCCTTAGTGGCGACGGTCTCAGCGATGGTCCATCACAATCTTGACAATCTATCATCCTGGACATCACACTTGGGACAGGAAAGGTAGTTTTTTCCTTGGTTGCGATGGTCTGTCACAACCTCGACAGTCCATCAGATCGTCTGTCACACCTGGGCGATTTTGACAACCCTCAGTAAAATAGCCATAACTTCTCACCCGATATCGGATTTGGATGAAATTGGTATCGTTGGAAAGGTAATTCAATTCCCAATATGAAAAAAGTCAAAATTAAGAAAATTCTATATGTTTTAAATTCCAATCACTTGGGTAGTCTCTTCTCAATCTTTTAGGGCTGGAATTATACTTTAGTTAACACGCTCTAAGGCCCGAACTACGAGGAAACTTTATGGGGTCTTACACTAATATTTGCGGAAACCCATATGTCCCACTTGAGGATGACATGGATGGATCTCATCTAAATCATGGGGCATACACACGGTAAAAGGTCTCAGCTTTTAGTTATTCCTATAGAGTCCCACCGGTCTCCACTGATCCTATTTTAAAAGTTGGTTCTCATGCTCAGTTACCTCAAGGAGAGGTTACCAATGCTGATTTTTGACATTATATTACTTGATTAACCCAAATAGTAACAACTTTGTCACTCCAATCCAGTCCTATTGATAAGGAATAGAATGAGGCAAGGTCGGGAAACAGGCAAAGTAAGAGGTCTCGATTTTCTAAACAAAGAAGAGGCCAATATTATGGTGGTAAGTGGTCTAAGAGAAAGAGTTGGGAGGGTCTTAACTCCTATTTTATGTCTAATTCTCCTTACTTAAATCTATTGGGATACAAGCATTTTTTAAGTGGTAATGCTTCTAAGTAAAAAGGTGCCTAATCTTGGGCCATTGAGGCCCAATCCATACCATCCTATCCTCTTTGTAGATTATGTGGTTGTTCGCACCATGGTTGTTGCAACAAAGGGAGAATTGAGGTTTTAATTATTGTCAATTTGGTTACATATATTCAATGGGAGTGTCCCATAGTGATTATCGCTTAGGCAAATAGGACACCGGTTACCACTTCTCTAGATCTTGCATAAGAGGTGTTTTTTTAGCTCCGACATTCATCGAGATCGTCTCAATGACTTCACTATCCCTCGAGAGTTTGAGACATCTTCTAATACTGACACTGGTATGTTAAAAACTCTTCTTTTGTGATGTATGTATGGTTTGCTTGGTTTGGGGTCCTCTCTTTCTTGTGACCTCATTTGTGGTTGTGTATTTTAGTTTTGGTCCTATAGTTGTTTTAGATTCTTTTCTTTTTATTTCTACCCTGATAGATGACTTTGCAATTTCTAAAAGAGTTTATGGGGGTATATGGTACCTTTTGTTCTTGGTGGATTGGTTTGACTAGGGCATGGTGGACTTTTATGTCATTTAGGGGATGGATTTATTATACATGTGTTATGCATTATTAGATTATCGGATTTGTAATGTTATCATTAGACTCTATGGTGAGTCGGTTATAGAATGGGGGGATGGTTTCGTTCCCTAACTATTAAGGGAAAGGTTATATTATATCTTAGAACTTACATATTGGTATCCAAGAGATGTCTCTATCATTTGCTCTGGATTAAAGGTTCTAAATTGGAAGGTCTTTCTTTGCATTCGGTTTTGGTGATGCATGGATTTCTTGGGGTGCTTTCTGATGACCCTCATGGTGTCTTTCCAATGGAGAGGTTGAGTTTGGGATTGGTGTTGTTTCAAATATTTGTCCAATTGCTATTATTTCTTTATATAATGATTCTAGTTGAGTTAAAGGAGCGTAAGGAGAATGGATTCTATGGGAATAAATAGGTTGTCAATAGGTTTATAGGGAAATTTAGGGTTTTCTCTTTGTGGGGTAGACCATATATGTATATTCTATGTGGGGTACTTTAGTGGTAGTACATGGTGGTTTATAGATACTAGGCTTGACCCTAGATATTTGATCTTGGCAAAGAGAGTTTGTTATCTCAGGAATAACAATGTGAGAATTTGGGGGTAAATTGGTAGTTTGGATGAGGTGTGTGGAAAGGGTAAGGCGAATGATTTGGGGAATACAATTGGGGGAAAGTTATGACATATAGGCTAGGGGTCCAGGTTGAATGGATGAATTGAGGTTCTAGTTATTGAATGGGTTAGAGAATGGAGTTTGTATGACTACTTGACTCTAGGTAGCATTTGGTTGGATGAGGTTTTAGTTATAAGATAACCAAGTATCCCTAATGTACATCCTTGGTGATACCCATTAGAGCAAAGCGTTGTGCTTATAGGTGTCATAGGATGAAGGTTGAGGATTAATCTATAATTTTGTTTTAGTGGTGGACTCTAAAGAAAGGTCGGGTTGCATATCCTAGTGATTTTTTTTATATTGGTTAAGAGAGTACTCTACTAGTGTTGAATACAATCTTATAGTGCTTATTCCTAAGGTTTGTATTTTGCATTTGCCTTGTTCCCTTGATATGAGTCTTCATACATTACATTACCTATGGTATATGCGGTTGTGTTTCTTTCGTTGTCTAGTCCTAAAAAATCCTCTTATGATATGGTTATGTCGGGATGGTTCTTTATTATGGTCTAGGTGGTTGCTATGAAGTACTTAGTACCTATAATGTCGTGTCTTATTTTGGGGGTCTTGCCAGGGTGGCATAGATAATTCTCATAATTTGGTTCTTTAATGACCTTTTCCTATGATTAGGGTGGTAGTGGCTTTGAAAACATGGTGATGTTTTGAAAATGAGGAATATAGAAGTCCCTAAGTGAGTAAGAGTCTAGGGTGACTACTAGAGTTAAGGTTATGGAAGGTGAGGTAAGGTTGTTGTCATGATAAATAAGTAGAAAAGGAATAGGTGGTGAAAACCTTTGTGAAAGTTATAGAGGTTGCTTGATCTTTGGAAGGTAAATCATACTATAAGTATATAGGCGGTAGGCTTGAATACTGTGATTGTTAGATATACCAATAGTTGTGTTCGGTTCTTAATAGGCTTAGGGAGGCACGATTTATGAATTGTTATCATGGTATAATTGTATTATGGTTTTGGGTTTTGAACTATATGTTGGGTTTTTTTGGTTATAATGGTTGGTTATGGTTTTTCCATGTCTTTTACTTATGGTTTTCATATTATAATGGTGATGGAGCGGAGTAGTGTTTCGGGATAGATGTAAGGAGTAGAGCTCGGTTGCCTAAGTTAACTCCTTTTAGTTTTGGATAGATTTGAACATGGAAGTGGTGTATAGCTAGACTCAAGCTCTAGTAGTGATGTGTCTTTGGGAAATTGTAAGTTGAATTGGACTTTTTCTCTAGCATGAGTTGCATTCATCTGGTATTCCTTGTATTTGTGTTGGAGTAAGGAGTGGGAGGTCTTTCGTTGGTTGTTTCCTTTGGGTGGTATTAGTATCTTGGATCATCATCCTATAAGGAGGTCCTAGTGAGGATCTTGGGTTGGCAAGTTCGCCGGTTACGAACAAAAAGGTGTGTCTTCAGTGAAGGTTTTATGGTGGAACCAAAGGTCTGAGGAGGCCATTTGGGATACAGAAGGGGACATGGAGTCCAAGTATCTGTGTTGGATATTCATTTTGGAAAATCGTGCATAAGGTATGTATTCTTCTTCTCATCTTGGTTTTCTAACTTGGTTAAAGGAAAGGAATGGTTTCTCTGGTATCTTTATTTTCTAACTTAGTTAGAGGTCGGAATTGAGGTGTTGGGAGTGAATTGTTCTTGGGATATGTAGTGATCTTCTCATCTTGGTTTATGGCTTCATTTTCTAAATTGGTTGGAGGGAAGTTTGATGGTTTTTAATGTGTTATCTTGTGCTTGTTCTCTCTGTTACCCATCATTCGAGGTTGAATGATCCTAATTGGGAGAGAATGAAACACCCTGAATCTTCGCCCTTCCAAAAAATCATGGGTTTTGGACATTCTGTCCATGGTATGACTCATGGGTACCAATCGTACCCTAAAATACTATTTGGGATGCCTTTCTCATATGTTGGGCAATGTCTTTTGGGGTTGGGTTATGACTAAGGTATGAAAGGATACGTGGTATGTGATGCCAAGTCGTACCAAGCATGTGGACTAGTCTAGTTGAATCTATCCAAGATATGGTTTGTGGGTACTTTTCGTACACTAAGATACGAATTAGACCTAGGTGGTTGTATAATGGTCAGTATAGGGGACCATGGTGGGGTCTAGGGTACAAGTTAGGGTACAGCTTAGGGGGTCAGGTCATACCCTCCTGGGACATAATTTTCAGTTTTTAAGCTGAGGGTAGTATGGACATTTCCCACCTCAAACCCTTATGTCCCCATGTTATATAACCCTTGATTGCCTCTCATAATATACTTTGGAGAATAGAAACACTTCAAAATACTCTTTGAAACTCACTATTGAATACTGGAGGCTAGGTTTTCTAAGTAGAACTCTTGAGATCATGATACATATTCGTAGAACTGGGATGAACAACATAGCATAATTCATGCGCCTCAGCCAAGATCCTTTATCGCAATCTATTGACGTCAAGAATACACAACCTCCCTTGGTACGATAAAGTACCCTCACCACTGATCTCGAATACCATTACCTTTTGTCCACCTACATCACTCTTGAGTTTCATCAAGATAGGATCTAGCACATGCTTCTCCTTAATCTTTGTATTGAAAGACAATCTAACTGCTTCCTTTACCAACACACCACCATCCTCAGAGTCTAAGAGATGAACTCCAAGATTAGCCAAGAAGTGAATATCCTTCACCAATTATCGCTTGTCCTTATCCACATGAACTAAACCCCCATGGATAACTTGCTAAGAGTATTAGCAACAACATTAGCCTTACCTGGATGATAGTGAAGACTCATATCATAGTCCTTGAGAAGCTACAACCATCTTCTCTGCCTGAGATTTAGCTCTTTCTGAGTTAACGCATACTGTAGACTCTTATGATCATAAAAGATGTCTATGTTCACTCCATACAAATAATGTCTCCATATTTTCAAAGCAAAAACCACCGTCAATAGCTCCAAATCATGAGAAGGATAACTCCTCTCATGCACCTTCAACTGCCTGGAAGCATAGGCAATTACCTTCCAATGTTGCATCAAAACAAAACTAAGCCCTACCTTAGATGCATCACAATAAACCACAAACCCCTCATTACCTTCAGGAAATGTCAAATTGGGAACCGAAGTTAGATTATCCTTCAGCTTCTCAAAACTCCCTCCACACGCTTTCGACCAAATAAATTTTACTTTTGATATAAGTTAGTCAAAGGAGTAGATATCGAAGAAAAGTTTTCCACAAACCACCTATAATTCCCAGCCAAACCCAAAAAGATCTGAATATCGGTTGGAGTCGTGGGTCTAGGACATCTTTTAAACACAACCACCTTTTTTGTATCTACTACTATCCCTTCGCAAGAAATAATATGACCCAAGAATGTTACAACCTTCAACCAAAACTCACACTTGGAGAACTTCTCATACAACTGTTGTTCCTTCAAGGTCTGGAACACCACATGAAGGTGATTCACATAATCCACCTTACTTATAGAATACACCAAGATGTCATCAATGAACACAATGACAAAAATATCCAAGAACTGCCTAAAAACCCTGCTCATTTAATCCATAAATATCGTTGGGGCATTAGTCAAACCAAATGGCATAACCAAGAATTCAAAGTGCCCATACCAAGTACGTAAAGTGGTCTTAGGGATATTATCATCCCTAATCTTAAGCTGATAATACCTGGACTGAAGATCTATCTTAGAAAAGAACCTGGCACCTTGCAACTGATCAAATAAGTCATCTATCCTTGGAAGAGGATGTTTGTTCTTAACCGTTACCTTATTCAACTGACGATAGTCAATGCACATCCGAAGGGAACCATCCTTCTTGAATATGAACAATATCGGTGCACCCCATATGGATACACTTGGATGAATAAACCTCTTTTCTAGAAGATCCTTAAGTTGCTCTTTGAGTTCCCTCAACTCAGCTGGAGCTACTCTATAAGGAGGAATATATATTGGATGAGTGTTTGGAATCAAATCAATACCAAACTAGATTTCCCTATTTAGAAGAACACCAGGAAAATCATCCAAAAAAATATCAGGAAACTCATTTACCACCAGAACTGACTAAAAAGAAAGACCCTTTGAATTAGAGTCTTTAACCTAGAACAAGTGATAAAGACACCCTTTAAAGATTAATCTCTGATCTCTAAGATAAGAAATAAACCTCCCCTTAGGAGCTAGGGAACCACACTCCTACTCTAAAACTGATTCATCGGGGAACCTAAAAAAAACCATACGGGTCTGACAATCTAAGGATGCATAACAACAGTGTAACCAATCCATCCCCAGAATAACATCAAAATCTACCATATCCAGCTTAAACAGATCTGCCAAGGTCTTCTTGCTACCAAAAGATACCACACACCACCTATAGACTTTTTTAGCAATAACTAAGTTACCTACCAGGGTACAAATAGAAAAAGGATCTGAAACAACCTCAGGATCAAAACCAAAACACACAGCCAAATACGGTGTCATATAGGAAAGAGTGGACCCCATATCAAGAAAAAAATAAACGTCATAAGAAAAGAGTTGTAATGTACCAGTAACGACATCAGGTGATGCCTCGGATTCCTACTGAGATAAAAGAGCATACAACCTATTCCAGCCAGTGTCGGTACTAGAAGCAGGAGCAAATATAGAAGCAGCACCATTAGGTGCAAGTGAAAAAAATAAAGCAACCAGAGCCTTGACCACTCCCGAATCACCCTTATCAACTGGATAATTTATAAGCATATGGCTTGGATGACCACATTTAAAACATCTGTCCATCCCTTTACCATAAAAGCCCCAATAAAGATGACCACTCCACTGGCAAGGAGGACATAAAGCCAACTATGCCTCACTCGCCTAAGATTTGACACCTTATGCCCAGAAATTATCATCGTCTTGCTGATGCCTATCACCCAACTACTTTGAGTAAGGAATGCTAGCTGTAGAGAAGGAACCAAAACTCTACCACTTCCTCTTTGGACATTTTCTGCCATCCTAACCACCCTGTTCCTGAGTACTACCCTACTCGGAGAACCTTCTCCTCTTACCCTACCTTTCCTCGAACTCTATATACTTCTTCTTTTCATTCTTCACCTGTTGTATATAGATAACAAACCTTTAAATATTCATATTCTTAATCAGAAAAGCAGTCTTAACTTCAAGGATTAAATCCCCAGATAGCCCAAAAGTGAACTTTCTCATCCTCGCCTTTATATCAGCCACCAAATCTGGAGCATACCTTGACAAATAATGAAAATTTAAGGCTTATTCCTTGATAGACATTTCCCTGCTTAAGATTCACAAACTCTTCCATCTTTGCTTCCCTCAACTCCTGAGGAAAGAAGTGATCCAGAAAAGCATTAGAAAAGGCCTCCCATAAGGACAATTCCTACACATCACCTTTATCTCTATCCCACTCCTCGGGCCATTGGTACGCAATATATTTGAGCTGATAAGCTGGTAAATTCACCCCTTCCATATTAGCAGCCTGCATCACTCTAAATATTTTCTCTATTTCTTCAAAGAAACCCTGAGGATCTTCCTCCTCCTCCTACAACCAGTAAAAGTAGGAGGATTCATCTTCATAAATTGTCCAACCTTTGTGTCCTCAGTTGATAAAACACCAGATGCATCCACTCAGCCTGAGTAGCAACTAACTGAGCAATAGTATGAATTGACTGACGAAATTCCATAATAGTCACCTCACCTTAAGGATTTCTAGTAGAAACCGGAGGAACTCAATAACAATCAGGGATAGGACCCTGAGATTGAGTGCAAACTCTAGGTGTAGGGGGGGTACTCCATCAACATTATCACCGGATGGGACAAAACAATTTTCTTGTGTTCCAGATCAATGAAGAATAATCTTAAAAGAGAATAAATAAGTATTAGAGAAAATTCCAAGACTTAGAATCTAGTTTGAAAATAGAATACGAAGAATCTAAAACATTCCTAAATGCCTTGTAGCCTCTTTCTTATGACTGTGGTGTCCTACACACCCCTAAAAAAGACTCCACTAGATATGACTTTGTGTACTGCCAATTGACCATGAACCTAAAGCTCTAATACCAAATTTACATGAGCCGACCTAATGTCTTATCATAAAGGGTATCCCAAGTCCGACCGGGACCGGAGACCACCCCCATTACCCAACCCAACCTCCAGTTGCCTGCCCTGAGTTGGATGAATTTCAAACACATAACAGAATAGTGTAATATTCTAGATTTTAAACTTTGGAATAGGTTTATTACCAAGACCAACCCATCTAAGTCCCCAACCATCCGAACCCAACTAATAGCCAAACCAAACGACAAACCCTAACCATATGAGTTCCGTAATAATTATATATAATCCAAAAATAAAAGAGGATGGAACAGTGAGAAATTTAGTCCTACAGTATCAACCCCAATACCAATAAAAATACCAAGACTGACACTAATATTGATCCTGCCCATACTAACCATATTAGTTCCACAAAAGCCTATAACCAAAAGAATACAAAAATTTGGTTGGGACATGTCCCCAACCATAGCCAAAACCAATATCCAAAGAATCATCAAAGTATGAAGTAACATTCATGAAATGGAGCTTTCCAAAGAAATAAAAGCTCACCACTTCAATTTCGTAGCTGATCCTGAATGTCCAATAGCTAAGCAGGAGAAGTAGAACGGTTGATTCCTGCATCACCTGGGGATACAGCCTCTCGAAGACGGGTTATCGAATGAACGCTTGCATGAACTTTGGATAAGGATAAAATAATGTGAACCAGTAAAACCAACCATACACATAGAAACCATACATATATATAACTATGCCAGGAAAGGGGACCAAGTTTAGCATGTATATAAAACCATTAACCTAGGTATGTGAAGTTTAACCATCCTTAACTACCCATGGTCTATATAGGTCCAGTGTAACTAACTGAACGGGCCCGATATGTACATGAACTACCGATACCATTAGAGTAAGGGATTCCCAAGTACCCTCACTCTCCAAGATACATATGTACAATGTACTTAGAGGATTCCCGTATACCTCATAGTATTATAAAAGGGTCTCTCTGACCTACCCCTCATATCGTCAAATATGAGTTTCTAGTGTTAGTTCATTGAACACCCACTTTCATGATAATCTATTACACTCTACCATTATTGCCCAGCTAAAAACATTTCCAACCAACCAAACCATTATTATTAATCGAGGCTATACATAGTGGTATCATCATACCAACTATAACTTTCAAGTATTATCTTAACCAAACTTTTTTGAGATCAAGAGAGTCCCATGAACCTTTAGATCACATAACCAATTAACTTGGGGGAGTCCCATGTACCTCAAGTGTTCCATTCTTATGATTACCTGGGGGATTTCATTGTACCCCACAAGAATGATTGTTAAACCAAAACCATTCCATTTTGACCATTCCAAATCATTTAACCATTTAGGGTACCATTACTGAGTTTAACCCAAGGAATAGTTCCATTAAAATCCAACAATGTAGTGAAAGCATTCTCATAGGCATTTTATCAAACATATTTGGGGCATAGTATTTCCAAAACCAAAAAAATACTAAATAACTATTTCCATGCAACCAATCATCAAAAACCACCATTAAAGCATATAAAAGCATAATTGAAACATGTGAAAACCATAACCAAGCACTTATAACAAAAAAACCCCAAATTATGTTTGAAAATCCAAAACCATACAATAATCAAATAAAGAAAGCATTGTATAAAACCATGCCTTTAGTTTGAACTAATAATGAGGGAACAGAACATGCTTTAAACCAAGAAGATAATGGAGAAAAATCACCAACACAAGCCCCAAATTAATCCTTAAGATGAAACCCTTGCCTTCCTTTACCCAAAATCCTTATAGAGAATTGTAGAATGTTTAAGAGAAGTTTCTAAGTGTTAATGAATATAATAAAAGGGAAAATAACCTCCTAGTAGGAATATACATCATGGGGCCTTATTAGGTTAAATGAGGAAATGTCCAAATTGCCTTCGCTTAAAATCCCAAAAATCCCATAAAGTGGGTATGACTATCCATCCATTTGTACCCTCCAATACGAGTGGTACCTAATCTGAGGTGGATTTATGCACCTTAGTGTTGTTATCCTAGCTTATTTAGCCTTATTTTAAGGACTACTTGTATGCTTAATTTTCTAATGATGATATAAATAAGAATATAAGTGTTTAAGTATGTGATTACAATGTTCAAAGTGTTTTCCAAACAAGTTTGTACTTAAATTGGTCAGTTAGAGTTCAAATATAAAAACTAGTGTTACTAGCTTGAGCTAGGTGTTTGTCTAGTTGATCTCGATGAGATTCTAGTGTTTTTAATGAGTTCCTAATGGTATTATTGTGTCATTATGTGTGGAACAACTTTTTTATAAAGTTTAATGGTAAATTTAATTAATCCAAGAGTCAAAACAATAAGTTAAAGATCAATGTGGGCAAGCCTAGTCTTAGCTCGAGTTTCTAGTTCAACGTTCTTGATATTGTGTTGTTTTGAGCTCTAATACATGGTGTATGATGGTATAGGATTATTTTTTAGTTGAATATATGATATATGAAATTATGCAATCTTTAAATCAAGTTTAAACAATAAAAAAAGTCTTGGAATGGATCAACAGAAGTACAAGACATAACTTGACATAAAATGGACATGTTTGATATCACCAGCGTGGGTAGGATATTATCAAGGGTTGTAGGTCATGTTACATACATAGGAATCTCCCTAAGGGACCAAAAAAAGTGTTACCTTTCTATGGTGGTGCATCTAAACCGCTACTACCATGAAATGACCTTCACGACACGACCCTTGTTCTACCGATGGCATAAAATTGCCTCCCATAAATAGGACATTTGTACTTGTTGTTATTCACCTTGGACGTCTTGGAGATTATGAGAGGGGATGATACACACTTTAATTTTTTTTCTATTTACTTTATCTTTTTAATGGATTTTATAATGTGTTAATTGAATTGGATTATAGTTATGTCTATTAGTGTCTAAACGCCCCCTTTCTGGGGTTAAGGCCAAGAACATGTTACTATTACTTTGAATTAAATTAGTTTGGATTGCTTATCATATTTTTTAGTTTATTTGTCATTGTTATCACTATTTTAATGATTTGCGAACCTTATAATACATATATTATCGATCTTGTGAGCTCGGGAAGGGGAATAGAAAGATAGAATATGGGGATAAATAGAATAAGGTTCTTATTCTTTTATGAAATAAGGAATTTGAATAAGAGACTAGGGTAGGTATATACATAGAAGACTTGATTAGTTCACATATAGGATGATATATTAATGCATGTAAATAGATTATTACATTCCCGCTCAATGATGTAGTTATAATGTCCAGTTTTGTAGAAGGTTAGAGGTCGGGAGACCATGATCATACGATGAACCCTAAGAATAAATATCAAAGATAATCAATCTAATGAATGAAGTTCAATAGCGTAATATGATTGTTTGTAGTGCTTTAACCATTGGTTTTCATCTATTGATTGTCCAAAGTCTTTACTTTTCCACACTATTTTAGTTTACTTTTTGTTTATAAACTTTCAAAACTCTTTTGGTTACATTGCACTAGTTAATATCAATTATGAACGAAAATTGGATAGTTTCCTAACATGTCTCTTTGGTATTAACATTTGACTTTATTTAAAGACACTGTATAACTTGGTGAGACCACGTACACTAGGATATGCGCTTGGGCGCAATCAAGTTCTTGGCACCATTGCTGGGGACTTGTAAATTGGCAACTATTTTTTTTAATCTTACTTTTTATATTTCTTTGGTGCATTACACTTGGTCTTGGTATTGAATTTGCTGGAAACAGGTTTACAGACTAATGAACTGGCAAGGGATAGGGAATTGGTTGAACCAAGACCCGAACTCGAGAAATGCTTTTATCAATTGAGGAGAGAAGTAGTCCTTCTCCTCCGTATTCCAAAAATTCAAGAGGAATAAGATAATCCTACTCTCATGGATGAAGGTCAACCAGCCTGCAGGACAGTTCTCTAAGTGGCAATCACACTTTTGACAAATTTGACCTCCCCTTTTTAGAAACCGACTGTTGGAGGAAATTTTGAGCTGAAATAGAGCATGGTTTGGCTTTTAATTAGTAGTGGACAGTTTATGGGATTTTTACATGAAGATCAACAAGTCCATTTGCGGAACTTCTTGGAGATCAGTAACACATTCATTCATATAAGTGTGTTAGCTGATTATGTTAGGCTGACACTGTTCCCCTTTTCACTATTACGAAAAGCTAAGAAGTGGTTGAACGCTGAGCCAGCAAGTTCAATCACAACATGGGATGACTTAGCCCAGAAATTCCTCATCCGATTCTTTCTATCTGGCAAAACTGTACAGTGAGATTATATGCTTCAAATAAAAGCTAGATGAGAAATTATATCATTAATGTGAGAGGTTCAAAGCTCTTCTTTGGGACTTTCCACATCAGCAGCAGTCCAATACGGTATTAGTTGACACTTTTATTGAGGCACTTGGTCACAACACGAAAATTTTGCTAAATTCAACTACAAGTGGCAAAGCTTTGGAATTGACGTACAATGAGCTGTATACCTTATTGAATTGGATTGAACAAGGAAATCCTGAGTGGCATTTTAACTCAAGAAGTTCAACAAAGAAGATTGCAGGTAAGTTGGAGGTTTACCAGTTTACTGTTATATTTGCTCAGATTACTACGCTACAAAATCAGTTGACTACTTAGTTAAACAATATGAAATTGGGGGTTACATAGCCTACATCAAGAGTTAATACAATTAAGCATACAAGCACTTGGTGCATGGTTTGTGGCAATAGTGGTTAGTAGATATGTGTGCTACCAATCATGAGTCAGTGATGTTTGTGGGAAATATTCAAAGGCCAAATCATAGGAACGCCTATAGTCTAAAGTGGCAAACTCAACTACCAAATCAACCATGGAACGCCTAGAAACTACAGTTTCAGCAACCATAGGTTCAAGTAAATCAGGCCACTAGCAATATGGAAGAGATGCTGAATCAAATTTGAGTTGCTCAAGAACAATTGGAAGCATATATAAAGAGCCAGCAAGTGGCTACAAAGAACTTGGAGATTTAGGTTAGGCAAATACAACATTGATGTGTGAGCAGATGCTAACATATTTGAGGTTTTTAACTAGAAATGTAAAATCTTAAGGAACTTTTGTCATTTTCAATTGTTTTCTCTTTGATAATGCAGAAAAGTCAAGATGCAAGAAAACCAAAGACAATAAGAGCAAAAGAGGTGAATTTGAAACAAGTGGCAATAAAAGTACAGTTGACGACTTGTCTGATAAGTCATCATATTTGTGATAAGTTATCAGAGTCATCATCAGCTGTAGACAGTGTGAGGAAGTTGGAGCCGAAGTATGATGAAATCTCTGATAAGATATCATAATTTTTATAAGCCATCGAGAATACCGTCAGCCTACGGAAATATATGAGATTTAAAGTGAAGAAGTGACGACATTTTCTGATATGTCGTCAAAGTCCGGATAAGTTATCAAAGTCATCATCAGCCTTAGGTAGTGTATGATATTTAGCTGAAAGAAGTGACGACAACCTATAATAGGTCATCAGAGATATGATAAGCCGTTAGGCTGGTTGTCAGGCTTAGGCAGTGCTTGAGAACTTGAAGGGAAGAAGCGACGACAATTCTAATAAGTCATCGTATATCTAATAAGTCATCAGTCTTCATCATCAGATAAGGACAGAACTTATTCAAATATTAAGAGGAGCTGACAACATTCTTGATAAGGCATCAAACTCCTAATAAGCCATCACATATGTCGTCATCTGTCCGAGAAAATACTGTGATTTGTGATTTTGTTTCCATAATTAGGAGAAGTATTTAAAGCATATGTTAGGGTTTTCTAATGAAAAAAGGGGCGGAACATCTGAAACTTAGGGGAATGGAGTTTACTTTTATTTTTGGGGGTCTAAACTTAGAATTCAATTTTCAATTCTTTGATTTAGTTATGGGATATTCTTCTTTAATTTGGGAAGAGAATCAATTTCTGACTACATCTTTTGTAAGTTTAATCACTTTGAATTATGAATTCAATTATTGATATCGCTTTCTCTTTCGTGTGGAACTAAAACCCACAACTAGGGTTGTGGGATCTATGATTACTCCTGTATTGTCTTAATAGTTTGTTAGGGTTCGAGTGATTGTGGGAACATCTTTATAATTCTTTTGTATTAATTATTTTCTGTTGGTTGCAAATAATAGATCTCTCCTTATGATGATTTGCTCAAACTGAGAAATAAACTAAAGGTAGTGAATTATCAATGAGGAATTGGGAAGGTTAAGTTCCCATCTAATGATTAATGTTTTAATAAAATTGATCAACTTGAGATAAAATCATTATGAATAGAATGATTTCCTAAGTTTGAGAGAATTAGGGAGTTCAACATCTAAGTAGGTTGAGAAACACTTAGATGGACTGTCGAAACTGATAATTTGGTATTTCCCACAAGTCATGAGAATCCAGTACTACAACTATTATTCAATGAGGGGTTAATAATCATAGTGATCATAACCCTAGTTTCACTTTATCATTAATTTGAACCATTGAAATTTTAGCTTTGAGTTCTAAAGTAAGACAACTTTAATTATTGTTTGATTGATAAAATCTCCCATTTTATATTTTCGTATCATTTGTTTGAATTCAACTTATAGCTATAGTTTCAAACTAGTTTAATCGCCACTCATATTGTTCCTCGTGGATTCGACCCCAACTCCAAAGTTGGATAAATATATTGACGACAATCGCCTTGCACTAAATTGACGTGTAAGTTGAGCGTTATAAAAAATGGCGCCATTGTCGGGGAAACAATTTGGTGTATTGAGTTGGTTTAGAATTTTAGCCTACTTGCTTGAATTCAAACTTGTAAATATTTGTTTTTAGTTTTCTTTTATTTCTAATGTTAGGTAGATTTTTATTTTAGTTTACTTATTTTTATGGCATCGTGGAATGAACATGAGCTTGGTGGTTGGAAATCTTAACTTGATGATCCATGTCTATATTATGATGGACCTCACTTTGGCAAGATTGTAGATATGTTCCTCGGAGAGAGATGTGTGCACTATTTCCATCCTGCCAGGAGTATTATTGTTCTTTATATGGTGGTCAAGATGGTCATTGGAGTAATTTCCCAAATTCCCCCTCCCCCTATTGTGCTAACCTAAATTCTAGTTCTTCTTATGAGTTTGATAGGTCTTAAGGTCAAGAAAAGGAAGAATGAAACACCGGTAAGAGTGGCATTGAATCTATATTTCAACGAATGTTGGATCCCCAAAAAAAACATAGGATATCGTATGTGATATGCATCAAGACATGAAGCCAACCATTCACGAGGAGATACATATAAAGGTCAATCATTCAAATCATTCATCTATTTTATGTTTAGATAATATCTTGTCTGTCGAATTATTTAAAATAATAGAAGAGTGTGAAGATGAGGAGAAAGAACCCTATATTAATGTTGATCTTGATGATGAGAAACCCTCGGTGATTTCCAAACTAATCGAACTAACCATGAGAGATGATGCCAAGATTGATAAAATAGTGCTAGAGGTAAAAGAAGAAACCAAGCCAATTTCTTATAAAGACTCTAGCCCGATTTGAGGTGAAGAGGTTGAGAAGGATGCAACTCCAAAATTAGGGAGAAGACCTCACTCAAATCACTTTTCAACATTATGCTTGGTGGATGTGATGAAAGCCAAATCACCCAAGCAAATGATGAATTTTGGAAATGAGGAGGAAAATTCCTACATTTTGGAGTTTGTCATGCCGAAAGGGTATAATACAACCCCAATCTTGAAGGCTAAGAAGCTTAAATATCGATGTCCATTTAGTGTCTTCTTACGATTCTAACCATTGCCAAATAAGCCCACACGAAAGTTTGGTGCTAAATTGGGCAAGCAGTTCAAGTATTCAAAGTGGAGTGATAGAACTTTTCTTATCATGCTCTCACATTTTCCCAACGCACCTAAAAGATGTAAATATCGAAAGATGGGCCGACAATTCAAATCATCTAAGTGGAGGGATAAAGGATGAAGTACTTTTAAGGTATTTTGATGAATTCTGAGTAGTCAAGATAACCTAGTCATTCCGCGACATTAAATTAGGTGTTGCTTGAGAGGAAACCCAAGGTATTTTATTGTTTGTATTCGTATTATGTGATTGACATTAGATCTTTGAACTGATGGTACCACAGGTATATTTGTAACACTCTTGTTTTGATTTGACGCATTGGGGATATTGAATGATTTTAAGTTGAGGGTGGGTCTACTTGTGGGTGTTAATGTCCTCTTGGGGTTTTTTTGTTGTGCCTCTTTTCCCCGGAGTCTTGTTCCTAGTAGAGACGGCATGTTTAGGCATATTGTATTTTATTTTGTGATGTGTTGTGGTTAACTGGGAGAAAAATAAGTATCTACGGTAGTTGACATATTTTTGTTGATTTTTTTTGGGGAATGATAAAACCTCTCCAATTATCTACTTTGTAACTGTGTGATGTGCATCTATATGCGACTACTGTGAATCTTTTTATGGCATTGGTATTAGTGACTTGATAATCATTGCTAAACAATTGCATGAACTAGATAAGTAGTAACTTGTGATATACTTGTGTGCCATGTGTATGTGAGATCTTACTTAGTTCCCCTTGTATGTTGAATCTAGAACTTGCCCGATTAGTCTTACCTAGGTTGAAGGATAGGGGTTAGGAAAGGATCATAGGCCATTTTGATATTAGCCCACTTTTAGCCTAAATGACCTTCCCTGTATGCATAATATCCCTTGATCCCTATTTTAAGCCTGAATAGCCTATTTCTTTTTATGATACCTATCACTATCCCATTTATATCATAATGAACCTATTTTGGCCCTGGTCCTCCTTGGACACTATGCACCTTGACTTAGGCAAATAGCCAAAGTTGAGGGTGGCTATCATAGGGGTGCGTGATGTAAAATGAGTATGGAAAATGGTAGAATAAAAAAAAGAATAAAAAGCTGGGTGCGGTAGAAAAGAACAAGAAAAGAAAAATTATGAAAAAAAAAGTGATTGTAGAAAAGACCGCACCCATCCTGAATATGTATGATCAAGAAATGAGAATAATAGAAAAAGGTTAATAAGTGAGGCCCCAGAATCTAGTGTAATGTCAAGGAGGCTTAGTAACTTTAAATATCATCGAGTATCATACCAGCCCCTAGCCTACATTACAAGCCAAAGAGAAGACCTATAGTGATCCTAGCAGACCAGACTGAAAATCTTGGTAATGAAAATAAGGGCAAGCCTATGGTATTTGGCATACATTGATTGGAACTTCATTCTGAGAGTGAGCGTCTTTTGATTGCCCCCAAGGTTAAATATGTGATGTCTGATATAAGTGAAGTGGGACTTCTTTATAGTGAAGGCACACTGGTTACATTGCTAGTTGTTAACTTATTTGGATACCGTAATCTTGGTACATGCATGGTTGTTGTTGCTGAATTGATGACATATCTTGATTCTTGTGAGTTGCATTGTTGTTCTTCAATAATATACACAGTTGTTTTTAAAGTTAATTGACCTTGGAGATGGTGAAGATGTTTTGAGCTAAAATGGTTGATTGATTTCCAAATGTGCTTTGTATCCTCTTAGTTATGTTTTTGTTGCATGAGGACAAGCAATTGTTTTAAGTTGAGGGTGTTGATGTGTGAGCAGATGCTAACACATTTGAGTCTTTTAACTAGAAATAATTGTAAAGTCTTAAGAAACTTTTGTCATTTTTGATTGCTTTCTCTTTGATAATGCAGGAAAGTCAAAATGCAAGAAAACCAAAGACAATAAGAGCAAAAGAGGTGAATTTGGAACAAGTGGCCATGAATGTGTAGTTGATGACTTGTCTGATAAGTCGTCAAATTTGTGATAAGTTATCAGATTCATCGCCAGCTATAGTCAATGTGAGGAAGTTGGAGTAGAACTGTGATGACATCTCTGATAAGTCATCACAATTCTGATAAGCCATCGAGAATGCCATCAGCCTAAGGTAGTACATGAAATTTGAAGTGAAGAAGTGACGACATTGTCTGATATGTTGTCAAAGTCCTGATAAGTCATCAAAGTCATCATTAGCCTTAGGCAGTGTATGAGATTCAACTGGAAGAAGTGACGACAACCTGTGATAGGTCATCAAAGTTGTGATAAGCCGTCAGGCTTAGGCAATGCTTGAGAACTTGAAGAGAAAAAGTGAAGACAATTCTGATAAGTCGTCATATGTCTGATAAGCCGTCAGGCTTCATCGTCACATGAAGACAGAACTTATTCAAATTTAAAGAGGAGCTGATGACATTCTTGATAAGGCATCAGACTCGTGATAAGCCATCACACACGTCATCATCTGTCTGAGAAAATATTATTATCTATGATTTTATTTCCATAATTAGGATGAAGTGTTTAAAGCATATGTTAGGGTTTTCTAATGATAGAAGGGGCGGAACATTTGGAACTTAGGGGAAGGGAGTTTACTTTTATTTTTGGGGCTCTAAACTTAGAATTCAATTTGTAATTCATTGATTTAGTTGTGGGATATTCTTCTTGAATTTGGGAAGAGAATCAATTTCTGACTACATCTTTTGTAAGTTTAATCACTTTGAATTATGAACTCAATTATTGCTATTTCTTTCTCTTTCGTGTGGAACTAAAACCCACAACTAGGGTTTGGGATCTATGATTACTCCTGTATTGTCTTAATAGTTCGTTAGGGTTTGAGTGATTGTGGGAACATCTTGATAATTCTTTTGTATTAATTATTTTCTGTTGGTTGCAAATAATAGATCTCGCCTTATGTTGATTTGCTCGAACTGAGAAATAAACTAAAGGTAGTGAATTATCAATGAGGATTTGGGAAGGTTAAGTTCCCATCTAATGATTAATGTTGTAATAAGATTGACCAACTTGAGATAAAATCAGTATGAATAGAATGATTTCCTAAGTTCGAGAGAATTAGGGAGTTCAACATCTAAGTAGGTTGAGAAACACTTAGATGGACTGTCGAAACTGATAATTTGGTATTTCCCACAAGTCATGAGAATCCAGTACTACAACTATTATTCAATGAGGGGTTAATAATCATAGTGATCATAACCCTAGTTTCTCTTTATCATTGATTTGAACCATTGAAATTTTAACTTTGAGTTCTGAAGCAAGTCGAAACTGTAACTATTGTTTGATTGATAAAGCCCCCATTTTATCTTTTCATATCATTTTTTGAATTCAACTTATAGCTATAGTTTCAAATTAGTTTAATCACCACTCACATTATTCCTCGTGTATTCGACCCCGACTCCAAAGTTGGGTAAATATATTAACAATGACTGCCTTGCACTAAATTGACTTGTAAGTTGAGCGTTATTAGGCATGCACAAAATGTCAGGCCTTAAGATAAATTGTCAAGCAACACTGAAAATCCTAAACAAGTTATGGATATCACTTTGAGGAGTGGTAAAGAGCTTAACAAAGAACCTTTAAAGACAACTAAGGAGGTAGATGTGGAGATAGCTACTAAGCAGACAGATGAAAAAGTTGCTAAAAATTTAAGGAAGTCGAAGTACTCAAAAGAAAAAGTTGCAGAACAGGAGAAGAAGAGATCATCACCACCTTTCCCACAGAGGCTTAGAAAAATAAAGGAGGATGTATGCTTCAATAAGTTCTTTGACATGTTTAGAGAGCTTCACATTAATCTTTCTATTTTAGAAGTTTTTCAAGGAATGCCCAAGTACGCTAAGTACTTGAAGGATGTGGTAACTAACAAATTTAAATTACAGGATGTAGAGAAAATAGAACTCACTGAGGAGTGTAGTTCTGTGGTGATGCAGAAGTTTCCCATAAATCTCAAAGACCCTAAGAGTTTTACTCTCCCTATTCAAATTAGCAATAGTGAGGTGGTCTATGCACTAAGTGATTTGGGGGAAAGTATCAACTTGATGCATCTTTCCTTGTTCAACACCTTATGCTTAGGGAAGCTGAGACCGATCTCCATGGTACTCCTATTGGTCGATCGCACTATAGACCGTCCTAAAGGAATCATAGAGAATATTCTCATAAAGGTTGGTAAGTTTATTATTCCTGTTGATTTTATTATTTTAGATTTTAGGGCAAATAAAAGAGTGCCAGTCATCTTGGAACATCTATTTTTGTCGACGGGAGAAGCATTGATAGATGTGAGAGAGAGCACACTCACAATGAGACTGGATGATGAAGAGGCAATTTTCAAAGTGTACAAACAACTCAAAAAACTATCCCACTATAAAGATTTGTGCATGGTTACAGTGATTGAAGGGGATAAGTTTGGGGTGGTGGAGTAGGCCTCTTCAAACTTCCTCGTTGAGAAGCCCAAGCTGCAAATACCCCAACCTGAAATGATGTAGATTGTTTAGCCTAAAAAGGTTATTGTTAAGAAAGTTGTTGACCTTAAGAGTTCATACTTAATAGGTCAAAAATGAATTAGAAAATGGCCTCCAAGTGGGAGGAAGAGGATAAAGGAAAATAGATAAGTCGAAGAATGGGTTGTGCTGACATTTTAAATCAGGCGCTGCTTGGGAGGCCATGAAAGTTATGGTATGTTTAATTTTCAAAATTCGTAGTTTTTACTTTACTAGTTTTTGTTTTTGCTGAGTCACAGGTTGATGGGAAATCTGAGTACCAAAAACCTGATCTAAGAAGTATGGCGAATACTAACTGTGGGGTCACCAGATCCCCTAGATGCAAGAAGATGCTACTAGCTAGGCCTAGAGGCCAAAGCAAGAATTTCTATCTCTACTTTTAAAGTATACTTTGGAGACAGAGTAGATTTTAAGTGTGGGGTGGAGAAATTCCTATTTTTAGGGTAATTTTAATTTATTTATTTTTTGTGTTAGGAATAAGTGAGATGTTTTTGTTGGTGCTATATTTGACTGCTAGATGCAAGTGTTTTGGTTATAAAGAGCATGTTGATTGTTTGAATTACTACTTTGGATACTCTTAGGGTCTTGATTATGACTCTAGTACTTGTTGACTTAAAGTTGAATTCATGTTATTGTTTAGTTAAGAGTTTATGATGATACGACTTGGGTTGAGCATTTTCCATATGTATGTGAGGTTGTTGTATATTCCTTGTTGCATGTTATGTCTAGAACTTCTTGTGTGTGTGTGCAAAGCAAAATAAAGAGGTGGGTTTAGTAGATGATATAGGCATTTCTTTGATTGACATGTTAATACCCTTTTTCTTACCTACACTTGTGCATAATCCTAGTTAACCCCATTGAGCCTTTAGCTATTTCTTTGGAATCCTCACATGTATCCTAATAGCTTTAGTGTAAAATTAAATGAGAAAGGAGTTTGAATTCAAGTAGAAGGAAGGTGAAATTGAAGCCCCAAAGTGAAAGTTATTGGTGTTTAAAATTGTTATGTGTAATGGTTGGGAGTTGTGTAATGTAAAGAAAAAAAATTATTCAGATTGAATAAGTTTAAATAGATAATACTCCCACCATATTGTATGTGAATTAGCTTAATGAGATAGGGCAAAACAAAAGATGTGGGTTGATAGAAGTGGTGTGAGTAGGTTGTTGGATATTGGTCTTAATTGTATAAGTGTGATGTATTAAAGCGCTTAGGGAAGATAGTCACTATTACTGGCCAAAATAGTGCCTACTCATCCCTTAGCCTACACTACAACCCTTAAAGACCTACTTGATCCTGAGCTCTAACATTCTGATATTAGCTGAGTACTACACTAAGGGAAAGCACATGGTTTATCTTGTTCAACTTGTGAATTCCTTGTGAGAGTGAGCATAACTTGATTCTTATACCTAATTTGTAAGATATTGCATCTATGTGAGTATTTATGGGTAACTCTCTTGTTGTGAGGGCACATGTTTGATGATTGTTGGGTGAATTATATGATGTCTTTGATTGATCAATATGTATGAGTTTTCCAACTTGGTGAGTCAATTCTTGAGTCTAGGATGTTTTGGAGTAGTGTTCTCAAACTTTTGATTGTGTATGTAACATGCTTAGTGTAAGGACTTGCATTATGTGTAGGAATTGTAGTACTAGCTTGAAGGTATTGCTTGTAGTAAAAGTGTAGAGTCTCCCCATCTTATGATTCTTAGAGTAAAGAGTTTTTCGATGACAAACAAGTCTTTAAGTGTGGGGTGGTGATCTGTGGTGGATTTATGCACCTCAGTGTTGTTATCCTAGCTTATTTAGCCCTATTTTGAGGACAACGTGTGTGCTTAATGTTCTAATTATGATATAAATAATCAACTAAATGTGTAAGTATGTCATTACAATGTTCAAGGTGTTTTACAAAGAAGTTTGTACTTAAATTGGTCACTTAGAGTTCAAATATGAAAACTAGTGTTACTAGCTTGAGCTAGGTGTTTGTCTAGTTGATCTTGATGGATTCTAGTGTGTTTAATGAGTTCCTAATGGTATTTTTTGGTAGTTATGTGTGTATAAACTTGTTTATAATTTTCAATGGTAAATTTAATCAAGCCAAGAATCAAAACAATAAGTTAAAATCAATAGGGGAAAGCCTAGTCTTAGCGCGAGTTTCTAGTTCACCGTTCTTGATATTGTGTTGTTTTGAGCTCTAATCCATGGTGTATAATGATATAGGATGCTTTTATAGTTTTATGATGTATATTAATGATATAATAGTTTTAAATCAAGTTTAAGCAACACAAAAAGGCTTGGAATGGATCAACGGAAGCACAAGACATGACTTGATGTAAAATGGACACGTTTGATTTCACCAGCGTATGTAGGACTTTACCAAGGGATGTGGGGAGTGTTCCGTGCATAGGAAGGTTCCTAATTGACCCAAAATAGTTGTACCTCATGATGGCAGCATCGTGACCCCTACTCCCATGAAAGGACCCTCGTGGCGCATCCCTTGTACCACAGACGACAAAAAATTGCCTCATATAACTAGGACACTTGAACTTGTTGTTATTCACTTTGGACATCTTGGAAATTTGGAGAGGGTCTGCTACAAAATTTAATTTGTGTTTTTCTCCTTACTTTATCTTTTTAATAGATTTTATCATGTGTTCATTGAATTTGATTATGGTTATGTTTTTTAGTGGCTAAACGCTCCCTTTTTGGGGTTAAGGCCAAGAACATGTTACTATTGCTTTGAATTGAATTAGTTTGGATTGATTATCATATTTGGTAGTTTATTTATCCTTTTTATAACGATTTTAAGTATTCTTAAACCTTAGAATACATATATTGTCAACTTTGTGAGCTCGGAGGGGGGAATAGGAAGATAGAATGTGGGGATAAATATAGTAAGGTTCTTATTCTTTTATGAAATAAGGAATTTGAATTAGCGTCTAGGATAGGGATATACATAGAATCCTTGTTTGTTTCACATGTAGGATAACATCTTAATGCATCTAAATGGATTAGTACATCCCCTCTCAATGATGTACTTGTAATGTCCAGTTTGGCAGAAGGTTAGAGGTCGGGAGACCATGATCATACGATAAACCCTACGAATCAATAACAAAGATAAGCAATCTAAAGAATTAAGTTCAATAGCATAGTATGATTGTTCATAGTGCTTTAACCACGGGTTTTCATCCATTGATTGTCCAAAGTATTTACATTTTCATACTATTTTAGTTTACTTTTAGTTTATAAACTTTCAAAACTCTTTTGGTTACATTGCACTAGTTAATCTCAATTGTGAACTAGAATTGGATAGTGTCCTCACACAAGTCTCTGAGGGATCGACATTCTCCTTTATTTAAGGCCACTATATTACTTGGTAAACCCACGTACACTTGTATATGCACTTGGGCGCAATCAGTACCCACCGCCCGTACCCAAGGATATCTCCCTTGGACCCAATACTGTCAAAGGTACAACTCACCCCAAAGCATGTCATATCCAAGTATACGACTAGTACCCATGATTCGTACCCCTGGCATAATATAATCCCAAGAGAATCGAACATTGTCAACTATACGAGTCCATGGTACGACTCATACCCTGGCTTATGATTCTTGGTGAACCACTCGTACTCAGATCTAACTTAAGTTACCAAGCCTAAGATTAACTGAAGTAACCAAACAACCCTTATACATTGATATGACTCATACCACTAAAGTCATATCCATTCCAGAACCCAAATCCAACCCACCAACCAACACTGGTTAGAATGCGACTAACTTATACCACTTGTATCCCAATGTACGAGTCATTTCCCCTAGTCGTATCCTGTCTAAAGACCAGAAATCCAGGAAATTTCTTAAGGGAAAAAAACCTAAGATGTTTAGGTCGAGTGTATCCCCACACAACACAGGAATTGGCCAAATTCAAGGATAGCCATTATTGGATTGAAGTGGTGAGATTTTTTAGTTCATAATGCATCTATTTTATTTCATAGATTACTTTACATATATTCACCTTTTCATAGACTTAAATTTTGGTTATGGTCGGGGGCATGTCCCGACTAGATAATCTTTGGTTTTGGTTTAGAGGATTTGTATGGACAATTGTGGACTTAGGTATGGATATATACGTTGGGTTATCATTTATGTTTTGGTTTATGGTATTGGTATGGTTAGTGGTTTTAGTTATTATATGGATTGACTTGGTTGGGTTGGACTCGGATATAGTATTATCCCAAAGTCATTACATGGTAATTACGCTATCTTGTTATATGTTCGGAGTTCACCCAACTCAAGGTATATATGTTGGTTGGTTAGGTTGGGCATCAAGGGCGGTCTCCATTCCGGGTTGGACTTGAGATTGCCCATTACGACAAAGACCTGGTTTGGGTTGTGTCAATAAGGTGGTAGGACACTCACCACCAGCTTCAATTGTTGCCTAAGAAGTGGTAGTCCCACTCACTGATATTGTAGCTTCAATTATTTTCAAACCAACAATAACTGAAAGATGGCAGCTACAACAATGTATGGTGCAACGCGTCACTAGTTACTTTTCTTCATATTTGTTTTCACTCCATCAGGATGTAAACTATAGAAGGGTTTATTTTTCCCTCTCATCACCTTATTTCTCTCTTGTCGATCTCCATACCTTAATTTTGACTTCATTTTGTGATTTTTCCTTTTAAATCCTCATACTTAGTCAAATTCAAGTTTTTTTCACCTACATAGTATAAAACACCTTCCATAAGCTCAAAATCATGTAACTAAACAATAAGTATCAAGCTGGAAAACACTCATAACAATGATCAAATAAGAGTAAATATGATTAAAAGATAGTAAATTCACCCAACATCATGTGACGATTTGACAACTCAACCAGATTCTTAGTTTTTTGTGACCTTAGGTCTATATCTTATCTAACTAAAAACATACTCTTCCTTGCCTACTACTATATTTATTGTTTTTCATAGTTAATTGTAAGTGTAATAAAATCCATGTTTCTCAATTAGTTGAAATAAGAATTCAAATTAGATGATCAATATAACAAGTTTCTGTGGACGCAATATTAGGACTCAAAACTCATATATTACTTGCACGACCATGTACATTTGTATTTGCATTGGCTGCAACTAAAATTTATGGAGTCATTGTTGGAGACTTATGTAAGATTGATGTACTAGTTTTAATAGCCATTACACTTTGATCTTTATTTGTTTTCCTATTTTTGTGCATCTTATGTATTAGTACCATTTTATATCAAATGCCCTGAGTCAAGGAAATCCCTTGGACCTTCTTGATCCTTAAATTGAAAAAATGATCTATGAATAACAATAGATGGCAAAAGATAATTGTAATAACTACTCAGTTGATAATAGAGTATTCCGATGGTCATATAACCTCTTTGGAGATTCTGTCAAGAAAATTTATAAATAGTTTCTTTTCATACAAAATAACTAAAGAGTTGAGAGGAAAATTTTTTTAATTGTTCAAAAGAATAGTTAATTGCTAGCTCGAGCACAGGGAAAGTACAAATGTTACTTGTGGGATTTCCCATGGCATGTGAAGCCAAAAGATATCATAAGGAACAACATTGAAAAAATAAAATAGGAATCCAAAAAGTTATTGGATGATATATAATAAAATTAAAACTTTGGTTATTTTGATGTCTATAGCCTAGTTGTCCATTTGTCACCCCTCAGAGGTGTTGGCGTTAGTTGTTATTGTAGCATAGAGTCAAACATAGGTCAGATGGTTAACCATTTACAAAATTGGTTATCTCTTCATATGTAATCTAGGAACAATAGTATAAACATATGCAATAGATGTTGGCAGATTCTGAGTTATGCATCAAAAACTATCCATATTCTGAATGTCCTTTGAATTTTGAATCTATCTACTATGTTAGACAGAAGAATCATGGTGGTTGATATTTGTCATGTATTAAGTCAAGACCCTATGCATAACCATCATTTGATGCAATTGTTGTCCTGAGTGAATCTCTTAGCACATGACACAAGGAAAAAACTAGTGGAGTAAAACATCTTATTTTCCATGGACTAAATTATGCAATCGTGTGTTCACCTATTTTACTCTAACAAGATAGGAAAATCCTTCAGAACCCACTCATTTATTATAGATTTCTCAGCCACATCCCAAGCAACCCATCAACAAGCTAATGGTACATTTATTTAAACTCTTGAAATGAGAAACTACTTAATAATTTAATCAATCAGTTAGGGTATATTCCTATAATTCAAGTTTATCCAACAATAAATAAATCAAATAGCTTACAATCATATGAGATAGCAACAATCCATGCCAATCAAATCAATAATCATAGGGACTTGAAGGTCACCAATGGATATATCAAGGTCTAAACTTCAAAGATATATAAGTCATCAGGTAGACATATTAAGTCATCACAGAACTATGAGATATACAAGTCATCAAGTAGCCATATCAAATCATCATAGAACTATGCTATTATTAGAAACCATACAATATATAAGTAATCAAGTAGATATATCAAATCATCACAAAACCATGATATTATTAGCATTCATATAGCATACGAGTCATCAAGTAGACATATCAAATTATATAGAATCATGCTATTATAGACAATCATAGGACATAAAAGTCATTAAGAAGATATATTAAGCCATCACAGAACCATGATATTATAAGTAATTATATCACAAACCTGGATTTTGTCCATACTAACTTCACAGTTGCATAACTTCTATACCACATCAGTCTCACTCAACTATAGTAAAACTCATAATAGCCACTGAATTTGTACACACATGCTAAGGAGTCTTATTTCTACCCAACAATTATTACCTACAAAGCACACACTAGGGTCTATGTACCTCGAGACACATATACTAAGGAGTCTTATTTTTTTCCGATAATCATGACTTGCAAGGTAACTATAATACCACTTGACAAAATAATTTTTATCAAAATGATTTCCTATCTGCATAATAAGAATATAAATTTCACAAAATAACTATAATACCACTTGAAAAATTCATTTTTATTAGTATAATACAATATGAATTTCATAAGTAGCCACAATACCACTTACCAGAACCATTTTGCATCATCGTAACAAAATATGAATTTCACAAGTAACCAAAATAATGGTTTTAGATTCAGCAAATAAAATTGTAGTACAATGACCCCAAAAGTATAATCATAAATGAAAATCTAAAAATAAGCATGAAACTAGATCAAGTTATTTGATTAACTAAAGTTCTAAAGTATTAGAACTAGCCATATGTTCAAAACATGCCAAGTCATTCTAAAATAGACTGCAATTGATTAAATCATTTATGATTTTTCTTAAAACGTAATAACTAAATTGGGACTATTAAAATCATGCATATTTACTAAAATTAAGAATCATGGCCACATAATAGTTTACAAGAACTAAAAAGATCATAATATGGGGAAATTGGGTTTTAACCCTAAATCATAAATCATAAAACCTATAACTGAAAACTTGAAACTTTGGATATTAGGGTGAAAGAAAACCCTTATTTAAATCCTACATAACCATTTTATGGATAATCATGAACTAAATCTTGGAGAATTTGGATTTGGAGAAGAACCCTAAGAAAATTGAGTAAGTCTTTCTTAATTTCTAAGTGTTACAATGTAAGAATGAGAGAGGAATCGATTGTTTAACTTTTAATACACCTTATAAGAATGTAAAATGATGTACTATTGGGATTATGAGAGGGGGAAAAGATAAAATTTTCCCCATAAAAAACACTTAAATTTTTCTAGAATTGTATCTCATGAGTCAAACTACAACTTGTACCACCGGTCCACGAGTCCTTGTTTGGCTCATGGTTTCTTGAACCAATTTAAATAGATTTTAACTGAGTAACCATGGGACTATAGTATGACTCATACTTTGATACCAAAAACATGACATGACTCGTGGTGTCAAGGAGTGGATTTTGGGACCTCGTCTTTTTTTGAGACCACGAGCCTCTCCACAAGTCGTATAATCATATCACGGCTTGTGGTTTGAGTCATGGTCTCTTGGAGACTTTTATCAACTATCAAATCCTTATCATTATGATTTAGTGTACACTTATAATCCTATCCTATAACTAATACAAGGAGTTATGGTGACTAGTAATAAGGAAGGACTTTAGGTAGCATACCACTACTCATGGTCCATAGTAAGACTTGTACCTGGAGTCATACTGGTCTATAACTTTTACTTTTTGGCCTATTTTTATCTATGTTTGGTTTAAATCATGGAAAGTATTAGGGTGTTATAATATCTCCCTTTTAAGATCATTCATCCTCAAATAAACATAGGAACTAAGTTGGACTGATAGAAACGGAGCTACTTGTCACGCCTCAACTCCTATTGGGGTGGAAAGGCACCCGTAGCCGTAAAGGCCCGAGAGAACTAATTCATAACCTTGTACTTCTTATGCATGTAACTAAGACAACCAAAGGTTCTAACCAACATGATATTATGTATCAATGAGAATAATTACATAGGCAAGCACAAACTTATATATACAACACTAGGCCTTTAGGGCCACAACGTCTAAAGAAAAACACTACCATAACTTTATATTAGTCTACAAAGCCTCTAAAAGAAACATATACTTAGTTAGGTTTGGGACAAACCCCCGCCTTACTCCTAAACTTTTGTACAATACCAAAATATATGGAACAGACTCGAAAAGCCCTGAATCAACCTGGAGCTCACCAATAGTCACTGAAAAGCCTGCGCTCCTACTAGTGAGGTGTATGAGCTGAAGTACCTGTTCCTGCAGCATGAAATACAGGTCCCCCATGAGGAACGTCAGTACGAAAATATGTACTGAATATGTAAGGCTAAAGGTAACAACACACGATACAAGAGCTCAATAGAAATCAGATACAAGTGTATAAGTAGTACTAGTAGACCACCTTTATATATACTTGTGGGGCTACATACATTATGTTCCTTTTTTCATTTTTACCTTTCTTACATCATAATCTTTGTGAGCCATATATAATGCAAATGACCAGCTGATCAGTGGTAAATAGATAAATTAGGATTGGCTCATGCTAGGCTTACGCCCATGAGCTGCCACCTACATATCAAGATTGGGATCGGACCATGCTAGGCTTATGCCCCTGAGCTGCCAACCACATATAAAGGTATCCAGATCGACACTAGTAGACCACCTTTATATATACTTGTGGGGCTACATACATTATGTTCCTTTTTTCATTTTTACCTTTCTTACTTCATAATCTTTGTAAGCCATATATAATGCAAATGACCAGCTGATCAGTGGTAAATAGATAAATTAGGATCGGCTCATGCTAGGATTACGCCCATGAGCTGCCACCTACATATCAAGATTGGGATCGGACCATGCTAGGCTTATGCCCCTGAGCTGCCAACCACATATAAAGGTATCGAGATCGGCACTAGTAGACCACCTTTATATATACTTGTGGGGCTACATACATTATGTTCCTTTTTTCATTTTTACCTTTTTACTTCATAATCTTTGTAAGCCATATATAATGTAAATGACCAGCTGATCAGTGGTAAATAGATAAATTAGGATCGGCTCATGCTAGGCATACGCCCATGAGCTGCCACCTACATATCAAGATTGGGATCGGACCATGCTAGGCTTATGCCCCTGAGCTGCCAACCACATATAAAGGTATCAAGATCGGCCCATGCTAGGCTTATGCCCTTGAGCTGCCAGTCGTTTTACATATTTGCATTACTTAGTTAATTTAGCCTTTGAGATTGTTACTTTGGTGGTCATCACATTATGGTAACTTGAACCAATAATATACTAATAAGAGGCACGTAAATGAACACTTAATGCAACAACAATGAGGTAGGGAGATGTTGGCACACAAAATGAAGTGTTTAGATGCTAAAATAACACATGGGTCTTAATTGTGTAAACGGAGAACTTCTGAAATTTTCTAATGAAAATAGATGTGCAGGTTTTATAATAAGAATGTATTGAGGTGTTCTAACACATTAGAGAGTGGGAACAAGTTCATTCGCTTCATGGTATATGATACGCTGCCATTATGTATCATTTGTTATAGGATAACCTCGGAAGATTACTTGATGGACCAAATGTCCGATTTCATGCCAAAGAGTGCAAAATAGAGTATGCCTTACATACCTAGTTATATAGCTCCGAAACTAATCCGACTTGACTTCCCGCCTTTTATATTACTTATCTACAATAGAATATATGGTAAACTATTATTAGCAACCCACCAACACATTTAGGCTACTTAACTTCACCAAAACAGTAACCGGGCAGTAGACACGTAATCCATCAATCAAGGGCGTTCTTTTAACCCTTTCCTCTTCCAATTACACCCACATACCACACATGTCCTCATAAGTTCACCAAAACCACATCATCTTCGTTACACCCTCCAACCAACACAAAATAAATTGGGCAGTAACAAATGCAACAATTAGTTCGGTGGTGACCACCACACCTTTCTTCTATATTTCATTACAAACTAACCACACCTTTCTCCAACATCAACCTTGAATCCCATAACACAAACACATAAAACAGTCCGCAAACAATACCCCAATCATCCTTTAATAATAACCAAATATGTGCAATCCTCTACCAACACATGTATATAGAAAAAGGACAAAACTGGACAGCAAACATACCTTGATTTCCTTGTTAGTTTAGCCTCTTAATTTGTATCTCTTTAATATCTTAATCCCTTCACACATACACCAAAAGAGAAAGAAAGAAATCCCTTAATAACTAAGAACAATGGACTGTCCAACTTATAGAGAGGGCTGTCCAGAAATTAATCTTAAAGAACACATAGTTTCCTTAGTACAAGCTCATGAATTGCTCACTTACCTTTATCTTGGGAGGAAGGTCAATTCCAAGAACCCTTGTGGGAATATAGGGTTACTTCATAGCCAAGAGAGAACAAGAGAGAAAAACCTAGTAGATGAAATTTTTGCCTAAGTTAAAAATGAGCCAAAATTGCTGATTTCAATCTATATTAAGGAGCTGCTCTTTGGCCGACTTTGTTGACCCTTTTTGTCCCATGTTTTATCAAGTGAATGATGTATCTACTTGACCAATATATTGGGCTTTTGTGTATCCAAAGTTATTGGGCCTTAGCCACCCATTTTCCCTTCTTTTCTTCTCTTTAACTTGGGCCTTGGCAGATTTAAGTATTGGGCCTTTTTACCCATTTTATTTCTCTCCTATTCAATTTGAGACCAAATGAGTACATTACATTAGTATAGGCCCAAATCTGGTCCATAGCCATATGTCCATTAATTTGGTACAAATAGTTCAAGTAGGTGACTCACCTACTAGCTTAATTAAGTCAAGCAAGCACCTCAATATTTTGTTCCATTTTCAGCTCCTAATCTCTTTAATCTAACCTTAAACTTATACACACTTGGTCACTTTAAACTCCAGATTCAAATACTAGCTTACGATCCCATGTTTAAATAGTTGTATCAACGTTAACTTGGTCGCATCACATAAAAACTACACGGGCAGCATATATAATTCTATCTAGGCCATTAATACTTGCATAACAAACCTTACCTATTACCTATCCTATAAGACCATACCAGATTCCATATAATTAGAATAAGTACAAGAAAATACGGGATGTTACACTACTAACATGAAACTAATTTCAAAATTTGAATATTTATAGATGATAATTGATCCGAATCAAGAGTAAAAAGCTCAGTTGTAACTCATAGAGCCTGAATCCATACATAGGAATCGTAAAGAAATAAGAAAATAAAACAAAAAATAGTAGCTATAGGATAAAAACTATTACCTCAAGTTTTATCAGTACTAGGAGTGAAATGATAAGGGTACTTAGCCATCATATCTGCTTTTACTTACCAAGTAGCTCCCTCATCGAATTGATTCCTCTTCAACACCTTTACTGATGCGACATCCTTGTTCCTTAACTTATGAACTATAAAGTATCTCTACTAGCACCTCCTGATAAGATACATTATCCTTAATACCAAAACTCTCCTATGGGACAATAAGTTTTGAATCACCAATGCATTTCTTTAACAAAGACACATAGAAATTTAGATACATTGTTGCAACTCCACGGGCAGCTCTAACTCATAAACCATATAAGTAATACACATTCCGATCCTGTAGGCGACATTATATTAGGGACTAATCTTTGTTACCAAACCTCATCACCCCTTTCATGGTCAAAACTTTAAATACCCAATCATTAATAGCAAACTCAAGCTCTCTCCTTTTCATATCTTCATAAGATTTTTGATGACTCTGCGTGGTCTTTAACCCCACTAACTAAACCTTCTCCATAGCTTCATGAACTGAATTTGTCCCAATCAAATTAGCTTAAACTACATTAAATCAACTAATAGGAGATCTACATTTATTCCTTTAAAAATCACTCAAAAGGAGCCATCTGGATTATAGAATGCTTAACAATTATTATACACAAACTCTGTGAGGGAAAAATTATCATCCTAATTACCTTTGAATTTAATCACATAAGCCCTTAATATATCCTCTACCTACCTATTTTTATCTAGATTAAAAGTTGTGTTAAGATTCACTCGAGTACCAAGATCGTTTTGAAAAGACTTCAAGAATTGAGATGTGAACTAGAGTACCCATATTTTAAATGATAGAAAATAAAAATCCATAGAATTGTACCAACTCATGGAAGTAAACTTTGGCGTAGTCTTTTGTCGAATTTGAAGCCTTGGCAGGCAAAAAGTGAACTGACTTAGTCATTCTGTCTACAATTACCCAAATAAAATAAGTTGTTGTCGCATGCGAGGTAACCCTATTATGCGATTAGTTTTGATAATTTCCCACTTTCAAGTAGAAAAGTTGATAGCCTGAATCATACCTCTTGGTGTGTGATGTTATACCTTCATATTTTGGTAATTTTAACACTTACCCATAAAATCTGCAATATCACTTCATGTCATTCCACCATTAGAATTTGTATAGATCAAGGTACATCTTAGTGGCACCTAGATGAGTAGAACACTTAGAGTTGTGGGCCTCTAACAAAAGTTTTTGTCTCACATCATCCACATTTACAACATATAAATGAACCTTATAACAAAGAATACCATCTCAGAAGAAAACCCTATTTTGTAATAATGGACAATGTTATGACCCGAACTAGGACCTAGACATAATGGACATCCCAAGTCCAATCGAGATCGGGGACCACCCCCTATTACCCAACCCATCCACCAAACGCATACCTTGAGTCAGTTAAAGTTTGAACATATAATAAGATAACATGTTTATCCAAGTGGTAACTCTAGGATAAGTCTACAACTGAGACCCACCCAATCAAGTCTAACCAACCAAATCAATGCACAAACCATAAACCAAAACCAAGATAATGATCCAACGTATGTATATATATAACATATGTGATATAAACAGTCCATACCATTCCTAAGTCTACAGTTGTCCATACAAATCCTCTAGACCAACAAAAGAGTACCTAGTTGATACATTCCCCTGACCATAGCCAAAACCTAAAGTCTATGAAAGACAAAAAGTATGTAAAGTAAACCATGGCATACAATAAATACCTTTCGAACTATGAAAGATCACCATTTCAATCCAACATCGACTGTACTCAAATTCGGTCACTAAGCAAGAGAAGTAGAATGGTCAGTTCCTGCATAGCGTGGGTATACAGCATACAGTAGATGGATTGGTGGGTGAACACTAGCATGCACTCAACTTGGGGGACTTCCATGTTCCCCCCAAGCATAACCATTTAGACTTTCAACTTTCCAAACCATTTAAGCCAACTTCGTTAATGCATTCACTCTGGGGATTTCCATGTATCCCGCAAGGTTTTCAAAATAGACCAATCATGACCACCAAAACCTTTACACTTTAAACTATGCCAAACATTCAAAGAATTTATGTTATTTAAAATATTAAGACCATACAAATCCATCCAAAACTATTTAAAGCTCCATTACCAAACCAAACCATGCAAGAGTTCCAATAAAAGTTCAACAATAGAGTAAAAACGTTCTTTGAGGCATTTTATCAAACATGTTGAGGGCACACATTTACCAAGGCCAAAACCAATGTGTAAATCACCATAATTAGGGATACTCAAGACCCATTAGTTAACCATAGCCAACAACCAACCAAATATGCAAACCATTACAAAAAATATGTAAAAACATAGTTTAAACCAATACAAAACCATATACATAAAGACCCTCAACAATATTTCAAAATTCACCATTATATATTCATAAACATACGTTTAAAACACAATACACATACCTTTATTTTGAAATAACAATGATGGAAGGAGTACATGACTTATACATGAAGATTCATGGAAGAAATCTTGGCCTTTGAGCACTTTGAAGAACATATGAAGAAACCCTAGCCTCCAATCTTCTAAGAGAGTGTTTGAGAGAGTATTTGATGTGTTATGATCCTTTAATAAGCATTATGGAAGGCCATATAGGGTTATATAATATAAGGAAATAAGGGTTTAGGAGTAGGAAATTTTCAAACTACCCTTGACTTAAAAAATAAAATAATTCATGTCCAGGGGTACGACTCACCTACCATTCGTATCCAAGGGTACGAGTGACACCCCAACTCGTACCCTAACTCGTACCCAACCTTGGCAAGTCCATACCTACTAGTTTATAAATGACTTACCTTCCCTAACTCGTACCTAAGGGTATGAGTGGTAACCTCAATTGTATCCCTCAATCGTATGGTGGACCGATTACACTAGACAACTCAAGCATGCACCATATGACTTGTCCTATACCACTCGTAAGCTCCCATATAACTCTTACCCATATGAGTCATACCATGGGAAGTATCTAAGCCTCCCATACTTCCTTGGGTACAAGTGAGTCACCTATGTATCCTACAACTCATATCCAAAGTGTACGAGCAACTTTCTTGAGTCGTTCAAGCCAAAGAGGTCCAAAACCAATGAAATTTTCAAGGGTCCTATTTTCGAGATGTTTCAGTCTTCCCTACTAGGAATATTCATCCTCGAATGATGGGTAAGAGAAAGGATAAGCACGAGGTAACACATGAACACCCATCAAACTGTCCCCCAATCAAAATAGAGGACAAGAATGCAGACCAAGATGAGAAGATTACCACATACCCCAAGCACGATTTACACCCCCAACACCTCCATTCCGACTCTAACTAAGTTAGGGAATAAAGATGCAAGAGTACCCATTCCTCACCTTTAACAAAGTTTAAAAACAAAGAAGTATTTAAGAACCCACACCCTACATACGAATTTCCAGAACAAAGAACTAACGCGGATCCTTGGAATCCATGTCCACTTCTGCATCCCAAATGGATTCCTTGGGCTTGTAGTTCCACTATAGAACCTTTACGGAAGCCATACCTTTCATTCGAAATCGTTGAACTTACCAATCCAAGATCCTCATCGGGTCCCTCTTAAAGTTCTAGGAATCCGGGACACCAATACCACCTAAAGAAACCAACTTACCAAGGACCATTAAAACTTTCACACAACATAGGTTACCGGGTGAATTAACTCATGCTAGTGAGTAAGTCCGAATCGATTTAGTATTTATCGAGCCACATCACTACGAGAGCTTAAGTCAATTTATACATCATTAATTCCATGTTCAAGCCTATCCAAAACAAAATGGAGCTAACTTAAGCCACTGAGCTCTATTCCTTACATCTATCCCAAAACACTACTCCACCTCCTCACCATTATAATATGGAAACCATGAGTAAAGGACATGGACAAAACATATTTAACTTTCGTAACCAAAACCCCCAACCTATGAAAGCCATACAACCACTATACTAGGAAGACAATTCATAAGACCATGCCTTACCAAACCTCTTTAGTACCCAAAACAACCATGGGTATATCTACCAATCATAATATTCAAGCCTCCCACTTACATAGCCACGGTATAATCTATCTATCAAAGATCTAATACCATTTAATATTTCACAATGGACTTTCACCACCTATTCCTTTCCTAACCATTTATCATGACAACAACCTTACCTTACCTCCAAACCTTAACTCTAGTAGCCACCCTAGACTCTCCCTCACTTAAGGACTTCTATATTCCCCTTTACAAAACATCACTATTCTCTTCAAGCCACTACCATCCTAACATAAGGAGATTCATTAAGGAACCAAAGTACAAGAATTATCCATGCCTCCCCAGGCAAGACCCCGGAATAAGACACGACACCAAAGGCACAAAGTACTTCATAACAACCACTTAGACCATAATGAAGAACCATCCCGATAAATTCATATCACAAAAGAAGTCCTTGGAAATGGACACCGAAATAAACACAACCATATATACCATGAATAACTTAACCCAAGGTCAAGACTCATATCCAGGGAATAAGGTAAATGTAAGATGTCAACCTCAAGCATAAGTGATATAAGAATGCCTACAACACTAGTAGAGTACTTCTCTTAACCGATAGAAGAGAATAACAAGAATATGCAACCTTCATTTCCTTGAAGCCCAACACTAAAGAAAATTTAAGGCTAGTCATCAACCTTCACCATATTACCTATACAAGCACAACACTCCACCCTAATGGGTGTCGCCGAGGGCATACAATAGAGACACTTGGTTTTTCTATACCCAAAACCTCATTCAACCAAATGCTACCTAGATCTCAACATATACATGCAAAAACCATGAGACCCAATTAACTCCAAGGTTTCCAATTAAACAAAAATCATTCAAAATCAAACTAAGGCCACTAAGGCCTTTCAAAAGTCATTTGAATCCAACCAAAACCAATTCATGTAACCTTAACCCTTTATGCAATGCAAAGATTCAAGAATAGTTAAACCATATGACAAAATTATATGCAATGGCGATTTCACAATTATTTTGAGGGCATATGTTTTCCAAAACCAAGTAATTAGGGAATCCATAGTATCCCAAAATTCATTTACCATTCCCATGCATCCCTACTTTGTTCAAAACATTTATAAAACATGAATAATGAATCATAATCCATGAAAAATCAATCAAATAAGTAATCATGTCAAAGCACTCCAGTTATACCAAAACCCTATTTTCAAAACCATGAATTTAGAAATCGATTTCATGTCAATAGTAAAGTATAAGCATAGAAACATAGATATATGCAAGCTCTATGATCCAACCTATCCAATGACTAGACCTCCCCCCCAATCTCTAAGTTCAACCTAAACTCCCAGCCTATATGGCCTAAATTTTCCACTATTGTATTCCTCAAGTCATCAACCTCATCCAACCTACCAATTTACCTCTACAATTCCACTTTGCTATGTTGAGCTAACATACTCCCTTTACTAAGATCAAGCATCTAGATTCAAGCCTAAGATCTACCAACCACCATGTACGGCTAGAAAAGTACCCTCATATCAAATGGAATATACCTATAAGGTCTACCCCATAAGGAGAACACTCCCAATTCCTTAGTCACTTCCGACAACCTATCCATTCTAAGGGAAAATCATTCCCTTTAAGTATGCAAGAGTGAAAACATCCCACAGAGAAATATTTAGGTGGATGAAATCTTCATCTAAGAGATCCCTTTGTACCACTTTAAGCTCTTTTAACTCTACCAGAACCATTCAATAAAGAAGAAATAGAAATTGGACGAATGTCTGAAACAATACCAATCTTAAACCAACCTCCCCATTATAAACACAACATGAGAGTCGTCAAGAAAGACCTTAAAAGATTAATTCATCACCCAAACCAAACCAAAGAAGGACCTTCCGACTTAAGATCTTAAACCCGAACCAAGTAATTAAGACACCTCTTTACTACTACCAGTAGATACCACACACATCCATAAACTCTTTTGACAATTGCGGAGTCACCTATAAGGGTAGAATCAGAAGAAGAAAAGAGTCTGAAACACCTTTGAACCATAACCAAAATATACAACCACAAGTGGCGTCACAAGAGAAAGAGGACCTCGAACTAAATAACCCATACACATAAGAAAGAAAAAAGTTTTCCACACACCAGTATTGGCATCATAAGATGCTTCAAACTTCCAAGGGGTAGAAAGGGCATTGAGATAATCCTAACCAATCCCGAAATCCAAAGTAGTACACCTTAGTGTAGCCCCTTAGTTTAGATAATTGAGTACCTATTTCCAACCTCACCTCATTCATCCGCATACTAATAGAACTAGACTGGCATGACAGAGTTTCCACTATTTAAGTCCATAGACTAATAAATTATCGAAACTCAACATTGGTAACCTCTCCTTGAGATAACAAAGAATGAGTTCCTCCTCTTATAATAGGGACAGTGGAGACCGGTGGAACTCCATAAAGAAAGCTAGAAGTTACGACCCTTGACCAGATATGTTCTTTATTGTTTGGACTGGATCCATCTAAGTTATCATCGAGTGAGAGAGGTGAGTATCTAAGAAACTTTGGATCTTTGAGAAGACACGATTCGAAGAGTGAACCAAGGAAGATTTAGAAAAGAGTTCAAGACCTTAGACTCCATGGCTCGAAAGTACAATAATCAAGAAAGTGAAACATTCATAAACACATCATAACCTACTGATTATAACTGCGGTGCACGACACACCCATAAGCAAGACTCTACTCAACACGGCTTTGTGGACACCTCATGATACTGAAACCTAAAGTTTTGATACCAACTTGTCATGACCCAAACCAGGGCCTAGATGTAATGGACATCCCAAGTCTAACCGGGATAACCCATTATTACCCAACCCATCCACCAACACATAGCTTGAGTCGGTTGAAGTTTGAACATATAAAAAAATAGTATGATTATCCATGTGGTGACTTTGGGATAAGTCTACAACCAAGACCCACCCAATCAAGTCTAACCACCTAATAACCAACCAAATTAATACGAAAACCATAAACCAAAACCAAGATATTAATCTAATGTATGTATATATAATATATATGACATAAACAGTCCATACCATACCCAAGTCCACAGTTCTCCATACAAAGCCTCTAGATCAACCAAAGAGTACCTAGTCAGGACATGCCCCCGACTAGAGCCAAAAATGAAAGTATATGAAAGAAAAGAATTATGTAAAGTAAACCATGACATAGAATAGATGCCTTCTGAACTATGGAAGCTCACCACTTCAATCTAACATCAACTATACCCGAATCTGATCACTAAGAAAGAGGAGTAGAATGGTCGGTTCCTGCATAGCGTGGGTATACAACTGCTAGAAGATAGGTTAGTAGGTGAACACTAGCATCCACTCAGGATAGGAATAAAATAATGTCATTTAAAAAACAAATAAAAACCATCAAATGATCACAACCATACATATCTATTAGTGAAGGGAAAAGGGACCAGGTGTAGCATACCCTTAAAACCATTACCTGGGTTGTGTAGCTTTTCTATCCTAACCACCCACAGGCCATATATGTTCTGATCCCCCTGCTGAAAGGGTCCTAGTTCATGTAGCCGCACGGCCAGGAAATATACCATGGTATTACTAGTACATCCCCCTATATAAAATATGACACATGCACACGGTCATTAAGACCCTTTATATCGTTAAGTATGAGTTTTTGGTTTTGGTCCCCCTAGCACTGCCACCTTCCATAGCTTAACTACATACCCTGCCATTAATGCTCAATTAAAAACATATCCAAACAATATAATTACCATTCATTAGCAAAGGCAATTTAATAACCATAGGTAACGTCATACCACCCATACTTTCAAGCATTTATCTATAGCCAAACCATTTAGTTTATAGGGACTTTCAAGTGCCCTTCCATATACAATATTAAACCACTTGGGACTTCCATGTTCCCCACAGGCATAACTATTTATCCTTTTACCTTTACAAACTATTTAAACCAATTCTTCTAATCATTCAATTGGGGGATTTCCATGTATCCCGGAAGGTTTTCAAAATAGGCCAATCATGACCACCAAAACCTTTACCCTTTAAACCATGTCAAACATTTAAAGAATTTATATTATTTAAACCATGAAAATCATCCAAAGCCATTTAAAGTTCCATTACCAAACCAAACCATGCAAGAGTTCCAAGAAAAGATCAATAATAGAGTAAAAAGGTTCTTTGAGGCATTTTATCGAACATATTGAGGGCACACCCTTACCAAGGCCAAAACCAATATGTAAATCACTATAATTAGAGATACTCAAGACCCACTAGTTAAACCATAACCAAAATACAACAATATGTGCAAACCATTACCAAAAACATGTAAAAACATAGTTTAAACCAATACCAAACCATATGCATAAAGACCCTCAACAATATTTCGAAATCCACCATTATAGATTATAAACAAACATTTAAATCACAATACACATGCCTTTATTTTGAAATAATAATGAGGGAAGGAGTATATGCCTTATAAATGAAGATTCACAGAATAAATCTTTGCCTTTGAACCCTTTGAAGAACATATGAAAAAACTCTAGCCTCTAATCTTCTAAGAGAGTGTTTGAGAGAGTATTTGATGTGTTATAATCCTTTAATAAGTGTTATGGAAGGCCATATAGGTATATATAACATGAGTAAATAAGGTTTTAGGAGTAGGAAATGTTCAAACTACCCTTTACTTACAAATTAAGACAATTCACATCCATGGGTATGACTCACCTTACCATTTGTATCCAAGGGTACGAGTGATACCCCAACTCATACCCAACCTTGCTAATACCTTACCTATAGGTTTTAATATGACTTACCCTACCTAACTCATACCTAAGGGTACGAGTGGTAACCTTAATTGTATCCCCCAACCATATGTTGGATAGATTACACTAGACAACTCAAACATGCACCATACGACTTGTCCTATTCCACTCATACTCTAACATGTGACTCTTATCCATATGAGTTATACCTTGGGCAGTAGATAAGCCTCCCATACTGCCTATGGTATGAGTGAGTCACTTATCCACCCTACGACTCATATCCAAGGGGTGCGAGTGACTCCCTTGAGTTGTATCGAGCCAAAGAGGTCCAAAACCAACAAAATTTTCAAGGGTCCTATTTTCGAGATGTTTCATAAAACTTCTTTCAACTTGAGAAAAATAGGATCATTGTATTCTTTTTCCTTAGCTTTTTTCTTAAAAGAAAATCTGAACCATTCTTGATGGTAATACCACCATCAGTTGAATCTATAAGGAGAACCCCTAATGAGATAATTTGTGAATATATCTAGCAAATTCCTTCTAAATTTCTTCAACATAGGATACACTACCCATGGATGACCTACTGAGAGCATCAACCTAAAACACCCTAGATTTTTTGTCCTTGAAAATTCCTTGAGCTTTGAGCTCACTACCCTGGTTACAACTTGACTATTGACAAGTCGTTGGGATGAGTCATAACCAAATCATGTAAGATTGTTGCATAATTTTGATCTATGAATGAGTAGGTCACTATGATCCATAGGGGTTTGTTATGAGTTATGGGGTGTAAATAGTAAGGTCTCCAATGAATACCCCAAATGGGTTCTATGTTGATTACGACTGGGACATATGAATCATACGGTCTTATTACGAGTCCTGTGGATGAGTAGTAAGGTCAATAGTGGATGGTGTCCTAGATAATACCCTAGTGATGACTCGTGGTGATGAGTCATAAGGAGTAGTTATGATTTGTTTGTTGACTCGTAGTGAAAGATAATGCTTTTTTAGCTTTTAAGTTAAGGGCATTCTAGACATTTTCCCACTTACCCAACTTGAAAACCACATCTTATAACCTTACTAGGGTTTCATTAGCCCTTATAAACACATCAAAGTAACTTCTCAAATAATCCCAAATCTATAAGGTCAAGAACACGTAGGGTTCTCAAGAGGTTGATCAATTAGGGCTTTCAAGGGTGATTTTTCTCCATACATATTATTATTAAAGGCATGTGACTCTTCCCTTATTGTTAATTTTTTAAAAGCATATGTATTAAAGTGTTATTCATATGGAACTATTTTGGTTTAGAAAATAATGGTTGTGGGTTTGAATGCTTACAACAATGTTTTTCCATGATTTAATTATGATTATTTATGCTTTAAATATGGTTTTGAACTTGTGGGTGCATGGGTATGGTGAATGAACTAGGGAATTGTGATTTTCCCAAACTTATGACTTTTGAAGTTGTGATGACCCCAACCCATAGTGTAAAATTGGTTTTGAGTTATGAGAAAGGGGAAAATTTATAAATTGAACTAATCTTGAACTATTGCATGATATAAAGAGGTATTTAAAATAGAATTATATGATTTAATGAACAAAGAAATTCAGTGTTCCCCCACCTTGTATTAATGAACAAAGGGAGTTGTTCTTCTCAAGTTAATGAAAATTATTTTGGCATGATGTATTACCTTTCAAGTGTAGTTGGTATGATGATACCAATAATGTACGCCTTAATGAGGAATGTGGTTCATGATTGGGATTGTTTGATAAATTCTTTAATTAGGCTCTAATTAGGGTAGTGTAGGTGAGTTATGAAAATGAAAGTCTAGGTGACCGACTCTGGAAACTGTGTTTGCCGACGTGGGGGTCAAGTTGACCCGAGAGGTTCAAGTCCCCCTTATTATTATTTCAAGATTAGGGATGTTCGAGTCCCCTGTAAATCATTATATGAGCAGGTTCTTAATTCACCTTGGTATATGTTCAGAGGTTCGAGTCCCCTATGTGTATATATTTGAGATTATTCTTTAATTTGTGTGGTTACACATGCTAGTTCCCAACCAGGGGGTGAGAGCTGGGGCCCATATATCCTGTGGATACTATTATATAATGTCTACACAATCCAGGCTAAATTTTGAAAATGCATATTAAGCCTTGTTCCCTATCCCGACATGTGATATATATATATATGTGTGTGCGTGTATGCATCTAATTATGTGCAATGATTTTGGAATAGTTTAGAATTGTTCATCATGTTAATATGTTATCCTTTTCCTCGAGTTACATGCTAGCTCTCCAATTGCTACTCGTCTACGTACATTGTATCCCTATGTGATGTAGGATTTGGCCATACTTCTACTTCTCCTGCTTAGTGATTGTGGATTGATCGAGATTCGACGTGAAGTTGTAAGCTTTTATGCTTTGAAAGGCCCCATTTTATGATTATGTTTCTCTTTAGAGTTATAGGCTATTGATTACAATTTTTTGTTATAGTCAGGGTATTTCCCGATACTTTATTTATATTTAGTCTTGGATCATTGTTTTGAAGTCTTTGTTTAGACTATTATAGTCATTAGGTGGTGCTGGTTGGCCGTTAGGCTGGTCGTCGGTGGTTGGTCATAGACATACATTGAAATTTTCTTACACCATTACACGCTATCTAGTTACATGTTCGGAATTCATCCAACTTTAGGGTGTGTTGTGTTTGGGTTTGTTTAGTGCAGGTGTGATCTTTGGTCTATATGGGACTTGAGATACTCGACACGGTCAGGCCCTGGTTTGGGGCATCTTAGATTGGTATCATAACTTACGTTTTGTGTCATTTGGTATCCAATAATACCATGTCAAGTATAGTCTCATTTATGGGTGTGTAATGTGGCACACTTATAAGGGAGAGGCTACGAGGCATTTAGGAATATTTTCCTTTATTGTTGTTTTATTTCAGGTTGTAGAGTCTAAGGTCTTGAAACCTCCTTTAATTTCAATGTGTGCAATTTTTTTATCATGCCTTCCAGATGATCTGAAGCTCATGGAAACTCTTTTGTCCCACTTAAGGAAAATGCTAATGGGACACGTCCTACTTATGAGGTATAGAACTGGTCTAGGGGTCCAGTTCTTGATTTCCCTTCTGGTGTTCTATCGATCCCCTCTAGTCTTTCTAGAGCTCCTCAGTTGATGTGTCGAATGTAGAATATTGTTAGTCTTATCATATGTTGGCTCAGTTGGTATCTTCTCAGTCGAGCATGTAACCTTTGTTACTCTATCTTCTAAGGCCACAAAGGTTAGCCAAGATATGAGGTTGAGTCCTCCAACTTTTACTAGTGTTAAGATTGACGAGGAACCTCAAAACATTATTGATGAGAAGGAAAAGATCTTTCGTGTGATGTATTTTACTAATATGGAAGGTAAAGAATTTTCCTCCTATCAATTGAAGGATGTAGCATACCAATGGTATAAGGAATGGAAATAGTCTAGGGGAAACGATGTCATATCCACGGTGTGGGATGATTTCTCTAGTGTTTTTCTTGACTGCTTCTTTCCTTAGGAGTTTAAGGAAGCAAAAAAGAAAGAGTTTGTTAATTTGAAGCAAGGTAGGACGAAGGTCAAAGAGTATGCCTTAAAATTCCACCAGATGTCCCGGTATACTTCTGAGTTAGTATTTAGCATGAGGGCTAGAATAAGAAAATTTTGTTTTGGATTATCCCGTGAATTAATTCTAGAGAGTAAGGATGACTTGTTGAACAATAATATGGATATCTCCAGATTTGTTGTGTATATGTATTAGGTTTGGGAAGAGATAATAGAGGGAAAATAAGAGGTTTAGATTTTTTGAACAGGGTGGAGGTCCGCAGCAGAGTGGTAGATATAGGGGAAATTGGTCTAAAATAAAGTAGGGAAGTTTTGGTTCCTACTCTAAGGCTAGTGCTCCCTATCCAAAGTTGTTGGGTGATTATCGTTCTCAGCATGATAGTGGGCTTAGGGCATAGGGTGCCCATTCTCAGGATGGTGGGGCTTAGTAGTTCCATCATATCCTCCTTGTAGATTCTGTGGGCATGCATAGTTTTGTGAAGAGGAAAGGAACAGGCATTTTAATATGGTTAGATAGGTCACTTGAAGAGGGATTGTCCTTCTAAGGCTACATCAAGGGAAAATAAGATTCTTTTTTCCACTTTATCAGCTCCTGCACCAAAGGGTAATACTTCTACTTCTAGCACTGAAGTTGGCAAGAATCACTTATATGCTCTTGCTACCTGATAGAACTCTAAGGTATCTCCCATTGTCGTCACTTGTATGTTATGACTCTTCTCTTATGATATGTATTGTTTGCTTGATCAGGGGTCTACTCTTTCTTATGTGGATCTATTTGTGGTTATATATTTTGGTTTCGGTCCTGAGTGTATCCCTGATCCCTTTTATGTTTCTACCTCGGTGGGTGACTCTATGGTTTTTATAAGAGTCTATAGGGGTTGTTTGGTATCTGTTGGTAGCAAAGAAACCCTGGTATATATGATAGAGTTAGACATGGTTGATTTTGATGTCATATTAGGGATGGACTGGTTGCACTCATGCTATGCCTCCTTAGATTGATGGACCCGTAAGGTCATGTTTAAATTTCTGAATGAGTCGGTCATTGAGTAGGAAAGGGGTTCTCTAGTGCCTAAGTGGAGATTCATATCATATCTCAGAACCCGGAAGTTGATTTCCAAGGGATGTCTTTATCATGTAGTTTGACTTAAATGTTCTAGCTCAGAAGGTCCTTCCTTACAATCTGTTTTGGTGGTTAATGAATTTCTCAAGAATTTTCCTAATGATCTTCTTGGTATCTCTCCTTTTAGGGAGATTGATTTTAGGATTGACTTTGTTCCGGACACTCATCCTATTTCTATCCCTTCTTATTGAATGGCTCTGGCTAAGTTAAAGAAGCTTAAGGAATAGTTGAAAGACCTCTTTGACAAGGGTTTTATCCATCCTAGTGTGTCTCTGTGGGACGCTCTTATTTTTTATGCATAAAAAGGATGGTTCCCTTTGGATATACATCGATTACCATCAATTGAATAAGGTTACGGTAAATAAAAAGTATACTCTTCTTCATATTGATGATTTGTTCAACCAGCTTTAAGGTGCTAGATATTTCTCTAAGATTGATCTTAGGTTTGGTTATCATCAGTTAAAGATTAGGGAGGTGTATATCCCTAAGACTTCTTTTCGAACCCAATACGATCACTATGAGTTCGTAGTCATGTCTATTTGTTTGACTAATGCCCAGAGGTATTCATGGACTTGATGAATAGGATTTTCCATTAGTTTCTGGATTTGTTCATCACCATGTTCATTATGATAATTTGGTGTACTCTAGGAGTGATATGGATCACGCCGACCATCTTCGTATAGTGTTGCAAACCTAGAACAACATTTTTATGCTATGTTTTTAAAGTGCAGGTTATGGTTGGAAGTTGTGACTTATCTATGTCATGTCATTTCTAGTGAAGGGATTATGGTGGATGCACAGAACATTGCAGTGGTTAAGAAATAACCTAGGCCCATAACTCCAATCGATATTTGGAGATTCTTAGGTTTAGTCGGTTACTATAAGAGGTTTGTGGAGAGTTTCTCAACTATAGCTGCCCCACTGACTAAGCTGACCCAGAAGAAGGTGAAGTTCTTATGGTCTGATACTTGTGAGGATATTTTTGAAAAGCTGAAAGATAAGTTAACTTCAACTCAAGTTTTGACCCAGCTTGAGGGTAATGATGGATTCGTGGGTTATTGCAATGCGTCCCATATGAAGCTTGGTTGTCTGTTGATATAGCATATTAGGGTGGTGGCCTATGCTTCTAGGTAGCTAAAATCTCATAAGAGGAATTATCTGACTCATGACTTGGAGTTATTGGCTGTGGTGTTCGCATTGAAGATTTTGCGGCACTATTTGTATGGAGTCCATGTATATATCACGAGAGCCTACAATATGTGTTCACCCAGAAAGAGCTGAATCTCAAGCAAGGAGATGGTTTGAGTTTCTAAAAGACTATGACATGAGTCTCCACTATCACCCAGGTAAAGCTAGTGTGGTTGTTGATGCTCTTAGTAGGTTATCCATGGGGAGTTTAGCTCATGTAGACGAGGATAAGTGGGTATTAGTGAAAGATATTCACCATTGGGATAATCTTTTAGTTCGTCTCTTAGACTCTAAGAATGGGGGTATGTGTGAGTAAAAGGTGGTGCAGCCCTCTCTTGGTACTGAAATCAAGGAGAAGCAGGTATTGGATCCTTTCATAATAAAGATTAAGGGAGATATGGGATAGAAAAAGGTTGTAGCTTTTTAGATTGGTGGCGATGGTATCTTGAGGTACCAAGGCAGATTATGTGATCCCTATGTAGATGGGTTGCGAAATAGGATCTTAGCTGAGGCTCTTGAGTCGCGGTATACAATTTATCCTAGTTCGATGAAGATGTGTCATGATCTTAAGGTGATTTATTGGTGGAACAATATAAAGTGAGATGGGGCTAATTTTGTGGCTAAATGCATCATGTGTCAACAAGTAAAAGTTGAGCACTTGCGGCTCAAAGGGTTGTATCAAGAAATTGAGTTGTCTATGTGGAATGGGAAGTTATTAACATAGATTTTTTTTTACCAGTCTTCTTTGATCTTAGAATCAGTTTGATTCGAGTTGGGTCATCGTGGATAGGATGACTAAGTCTGCTCACTTCTTGTCGGTGAGGACTAGTTTTTTGGCAGAAAACTAAGCAAAGTTGTTTCTCCAAGAGATTGTGAAGTAGCATGCGGAGCCTATTTCTATCATGTTAGATCGTGGTACTCAGTTCTTATCACAGCTTTTGCATTCATTTCATATAGGTTTAGGAACTAAGGTGACAGTTAGTACTGCTTTCCAAAGGTTTTCTTCTTGATGAGATCGATATTGATGATAGTAATGATATTGACGATAGTGACAATCTTGATGCTAGTGACAATATCGATCGTGACCTTGATACGGAGATGGAATTACTAACTAGGATGAATGGTCTAACTGTGGCTATGATGTCAAAAATAGACTGATTTTATATCACCCTTCAATTCGAATTAGCAAAACCAATGTCTACTTGCATAGTATGGATTCCAAACATTCATGATCTGGATGTGAATGAGTCGAATGACTTATCCCTTGGTCTATTAGTGAACCATGTCTCCAGGGATTGTGAAAGATGTTCTACTAGAAATATTTTTGTTATTGCTTCGACTCATATTCCCTAAAAAGTGGATCCCTCTCTAATAGCTCCGAATAAATTAAATACGTGCATTAAGATACAAAGGCTTCTTATTCCACAACAACGAAAGAACTTTTTCACTCTTTCATATACTAGGGGATTTGACTTGGAAAAGAAAATGTTCCATACTAATGGATTCGGGTCTATAACCATGGGCTTCAATGCACGAAATCTTGTAAAACTTACCAATGAGGTCCTATCGATTAGTATTACACAAAAGAAATCAATTATAGACACTAATGTAATTAGATCTTGTAGCACGAGAAAGAACTATTTAGACACTGGAAGTCATGCTTAGATCTTGTGTGATTGACTATGGTGGTAGTTGGGTTGATAATTTTCCTCTTATAGAGTTTTTGTATAATAATAGCTACCACTCAAGCATTAGTATGACTCCTTTCTAGGCCTTATATGGTAGGAAGTGTAGATCTCCCATCGAGTGGTTTGATGTTGGTGAGGCTGAGATGTTTGCCCCAAATTTGGTTCACCAAGCGATGTAGAAGGTGAAGGTGATTCGGGATAGGCTTAAAGTCTCCTAAAGTTGCCAACAGTCCTACGTCGATGTGTGGCAAAGGGAATTGGAGTATAGTGTTGTTGATTGGGTGTTGTTAAAGGTATCCCTATGAAGGGAGTGATGCGGTTTGGTAAGAAAGGAAAGATCAGTCCCCGATATGTTGGTCCGTACTTAGTGTTGAAGAGGGTTGGTAATGTTATGTATGAATTGGAGTTGTCCTCTATGTTGAGCTCCATTCATTTGATATTACACGTTTTGATGTTGATAAAGTGCATGGGTGATCCTTTGACAGTTATTCCTTTGCAGGAGGTGGGCATTTTGGATTCCTTATCTTATGAGGAAGTCCTGGTTGAAATTTTGGATCAGCAAGTTTGTCGGTTGTGGACGAAGGACGTATCTTCGGTAATGGTTCTATAGAGGAACCATAAGGCTTAAGAGGCAACTTGGGAAGCCAAAGAGTACATGAAGTCTAAGTACCAGTTCTTGTTTTCCGCTCCAGATAATCATGCTTAAGGTATGCATATTCCTTGACATCTTTATTTTTCGACTTTGTTAAAGGAAAGAGTGATTTTTGTAGCATCTTTGTTTTTCGTATTTGTTAAAGGTAAGAGTAGAGGTATACAGAGTAAATTCATGCTAATAAATGCCTTGTCCTATTATTTCAGGATGAATGATCCAAGTGGGGGAGAATTGAAACACAACAGATTGTTGGCCCTTGAAATTCCTTGAGTTTTGAGCTCACTGCCCTGGTTACAACTCACCCTATGAATCATAGGGTGTCCTGACCAGTCGTTGGGACAAGTCATAACCAAATCATGTAAGATTATGGAATGATTCTTCCTTTAGTATGAGTGCCTCACTATGAGCCGTAGGAATTTGTTACAAGAAGTGGGGTGTGAAGCGTAGGGTGTCCAGTGTATACCCATAATGGGTTCTATTTTGATTATGACTGGGACATACGAATCGTAGGGTCATATTATGAGTCTAGTGTCTGAGTTGTAAGGTAGATAGTGGATGGCCACAAAACCCACCTTTCGCACCCGGACCTCCACTTTCACGACTTAATTATACAACCCTTATTAGATCCCAATTAAAGCAATTAGCACACAATCCCAATCATGAACCACATTTCATATTAAGGCATACATTGTTGGTATCGTCATACCAACTACACTTGCAAGGTAATACATCATACCTAAACAATTTTGATTAACTTAGGGAGAACAACTCCCTTTGCTCATTAATATAAGGTAGGAGGACCCGGACTTCCTTTTTTATTAAATCATATCATTCTGTTTCAAATACCTCTTTATATATACAATAGTTCAAGACTAGTTCAATTTACAAATTCCTACCTTTCTCGGAACTCAAAACCAATCATAGAATCCTAACAAACCATCTACATACGTTGTATCCCTACGCAATGCAGGATTCGGACCTACTTCTACTTCTACTGTTCAGTTATTGTGGATTGATCGAGAATCGACTTGAAGTGTTGAGCTTCCATGCTTCAGAAGGCCCCATTTCAGGATTATGTTTTTTTTTAGTTATAATCTATTGGTTTCTATTTTTAGCTATAGTCGAGGGCATGTACGACACTTTATTGATATTCAATCATAGATCATTATTTAGAAGGATTTATTTGGACTACTATGGTTATTGGGTGGTGTCGGTCGGTCGTTTGGCCGGTCATCGGTGGCTCGTCATAGACATGCATTGAAATTTTCTTAAGCCATTATATGCTATCTTATTATATGTTCGGAATTCATCCGACTAAGGGGTGTGTTGTGTTTGGGTTGGTTAGGTGAAGGGGGTGATCTCCGGTTCATGTGAGACTTGAGATATCCGACACGGCCAGGCCCTTGTTTGGGTTGTGTCACAACCACTATAATGGTCTTACACGAATGGTAAAGCACGTTTATGTCCTAGTCCATAAGAAGATCAAGTCATCTCTTCTATGTTGTGAACACGTACTGAAGTTTCTTATGTTGTGTGAACACATCAAAATGAACATCATACAAATAGTGTCCCAAAATCAACAACAACAACAACAAACCCAGTGTATTCCTACAAAGTGGGTCTAGGGAGGGTAAAACGTACGCAGTCCATACCGCTACCTCCGAAGAAGTAGAGAGGTTTTTTTCGATAGACCCTCGGCTCAAGATAAAGAATAGTAAACAAAGGTCGTAATGGAACAATGAAACAGGATGGAGGCATAAAAGATATAAGAAATAACAAAAATAGAAATATAAGAAATAAGAAATAAAATAAATAAGAGTAATTAGAAATAAGAAATAGGAAACAAGAAATAACAAATAAGATACCCACATAGTAGTAAACATACACTCACAGACTAAAGACAACCACCACACCCAAAATCCCTGACTAGCTGCTCCTACCTATGGACAAAGTCCTAGGATTACTAACCCGGCCACAAAAGAGCTCTCCTAACTACTTTCTACGACTCACTCATACACCCTAGCCTTCTACCCTTATCCGCAACCTCCACATCTTCCTATCTAGGGTCATGTCCTCAGTAAGTTGTAACTGCTCCATGTCATGCCTAATCACCTCCAATTAGTATTTCTTTGTACTATTTCTACCCCTCCTTAAACCATCCAAAGCTATCCTCTCACACCTACGAACTGGGGCATTCGTGCCCCTCCTCATCACATGCCCAAACCATCTCAGCCTCCCTTTCCGCATCATATCCTCCACCAAAGCCACTCTCACCTTCTCCTGGACAATCTCATTCCTAACTCTGTCCCCTCTACTGAGTCTACATATTCGATGCAACTTCATCATCTGCAAATAACATACACCAAGGCACCTCACCTTAAATACTCCACATCAACCATCTATCACTAACGCAATTAGGAACATACTAAGATTTGATCCCTGATGCAACCCTGTCTCGATCAAAAAATGCTCTGAGTCTCCTCCCGCCGTCCTCACCCGAGTCTTCCCTCCATCATACATATCCTTAATAGATCTAATGTACGCCACCAGGACCCCTCTCACCTCTGAGCATCTCCAAAGAACCTCTCTAGGGACTTTGACATACACCATCTCCAGGTTGATGAACACTATGTGTAAGTCCCTCTTTCTTTTCCTATACTACTCCACCAATCTCCTTACCAAGTAGATTGCCTCTATCGTCGAGCGATCGGGCATAAATCTAAACTGATTCACTGAAATAGACACGATCCTCCTCAATCTCTGCTCAACCACCCTCTCCCAAATATTCATAGTATGACTCAACAACTTAATACCCCTGTAGTTCTTGCAACTCTTAATATCACTCCAGACCACCATCTATTTTCATAAAAAGAACTACTGAAAGATCTCTTAATTTCTCTCTCTCTAATGCAGTTATATTTCTATTACTTCCCTCTAAATACAGTCGATAGCTATGGCTTCTCTTCCACCAACAGAATTTCTCCAACCATCGGACACTTCTCCTCTAGGGCAGCATGCATGCATCCGATCCCCACAAAAAATTTCACCCACATACATCTCCAAGCAAGTGCCCCAATCTGGTGAAGGTACAACTTAAATTTCTGAAGAGCAAGTACACTGGGCTCAAGCAATTATTACTCAGGCTAAATTAGAAATGCAATGCAAACTATGGGAGGTGAATCAGAATTCATTGGCACTTGATTCTGAACAAGATAAGACTAGCTTACTAACTCAGAGGAATATAAAATGGTTGCAATCCAATCACATCCCAATCCGAGTAATCTAATGATAGTGACAAAGGATACAACAACTTCTAACGGTGGTAAGGCCTCTAACTCATCCTCTAACCTATATAGTCCAAACCTGACCTAGTTAAATCTGTTCCCAATGATGGCCCTAATATTGTAGTTACGATGTCCATGCCGGGGTTACTTCCTAGTGTTCCAATGAATTTTAGGAATATAGGTTCTAATGTTGTATGGCCTAAACTAGGTCATGGGACCAAACCCCCTATCCCTAGGGTTACTCTCTTATTGGCTACTAAATTGAGAGCCTAAGAGGCTATGAAGGCTGAAATCATTCAAATAGATCCCCCCAAAATAACAACCAAACAAGGCCACCCTACGGTTATGTTTAAGTCTAAAGACTACAAAGTGAAGTTGGTGCAGAGGTGTAAGTGCACCCTAATTGGAAAGTTTGAAAATAGTATGCCTAAGATGGAGGTGATCAGGCGACAATTCATTCTTCAAACTAAACTAAAGGGGCAGGTCAAACTTACACACTTTAATTCTAGAACTTATACATTGATCGTGATAATAAATATGATCATTCCATTGTTTGGTTCAAAAGGAAAAATATAAATTCAAGGATAGATGGTGTGTTTTTAGTTATGGACCCCCACTTTTAATCTAGAAGAGGAGACTCTTTTGGTTCCTATATGGGTTAGATTGTCAGAACTCCCCTGGCACTATTATTGTCTGGAAGTGGTGACTCTTTTATTATCTCCTATAGGGGAGGTGTTATTTCTAGACTTGGCAACTTATTAAAAGCCTAGGGGTAGTGTGGCTAAGGTCAAATTACAAATTGACCTAACCAAGATAAGACCCCAGCATATTTGGATGGGATATGATGTTGATGAGCAGGTGAAGGTAGATGGCAATCCATTCAGTATAAAGATGTTCCAAATTATTGTTATTATTGCAAACACCAAGGACATTCTACAGGATCTTGTGTTGTTAAATCAAGATATGAGGCTACTAAGACAAAGATGGATTCAACTAAAAATTCTTAAGAGGAAAGTCACCCTCAGATGAATCAAGTAAAGCTGATCTTACCTGATATACTGCAGCGGCAAAATGCAGATAGAGGAAAAGCCCCTACCAATGAGTGGTAGAATCAAAAGAGAAAAGGTAGAAACGATAATTAAAAGTTTATATTCAAGACAATATCACCAAACAAACACACATGGGGTCAACATGATACTACAATTCCATCTATATCTAATACATTTACATCTCTCCAATATGACCAAGCAAGACTTGAACATAATTGTCCAGTCAGTAATGGTGAGGCTATCAATAACATGCCATAACAAGCAGATGAGTCTAACAATACCAAGATTAATAGTTAAGAGGTAACTGGGGGGAACAATAAGAATTTTCTAATTAATTCTTCCAAGGAGAACCAGTTGAGTAGATTAGAAGATACACAGAAACCTGATGCAGATGTGTAGCATGTGGCTCCTAAATTGGTACAAGGTGTTTCTTTACCCACTAAGTCTCGTTCTCAAGAGGAAGTGGTTATTGAATAGGTACAAACCACTGAAATTAGAGACCAACCTATTGTAACCTCAGACATGGGGGATACTCATGACTCTTCTCAAGAGATAGAAGATGAATATAGAGTGATACACTCTGAAGATGAACTGGATGACAATAAACTGGAACACATAAGGAATATTAATGAAAATCTGACTGAGGTATTTGATCCAGGATACCAAGAATACTATGCAATAGAAGTGAATTAAATTGCTATCTAGCAAGGGCTTTCTCCCAGGGGTTCCTTACTACAATCTAAGAAGGGGATCAAACAAACTTTTCCTAGCATGACTGGACATACAGCCAGACCTTTTACCAGGTCTCATTCTCACAAAATAGCCAAATGATTAGACACTTTACTTGTAATGCAAGGGGTATCTTTACCCAAGGTGTTCTGGAGAGAATTCAACAACTTATCAACATCCATCAAATTTCTTTGATTACAATCCTAGAACGTTTCTCCAACAATACCCATCTTGAAGAAGCTAAAAGGAAACTCAAGATGGATCATGCTTTCTATAATCCTAATGGAAAAATTTGGATCTTTTGGTATCTGAATATCTTATGTGACATCATTGTTAATGATGATCAACAGATTACCTGCTCAATTACTCATAGTGCTCTTGCCCAAGCTTATCAAATCACCTTTGTTTATGCCAAGTGCAAAGAGACTCTAAGAAGACCTCTGTGGGAAAAACTTGTGCAACTATATACAACTACTCTACCTTAGTGCATAATTGGTGACTTCAATGTAATTACTGAAGTTGATGAAAAACTGGGAGGCATTCCATATGATATGAGAAAGAGTTTTGAATTTCCAGGGGTGATTGAAGCTTGTTTCTTAACTGACTTGGACTTCCATGGTCCCAAATTCACCTGGTCTAATCTTAGAGGCATCCACTTTAGAATATGGAAAAGACTGGATAGAGCAATGGTATCTGATACATGGTTTGAGAAAATGTCAATGTCCAATATTACTCATTTGTATTCTGTAGGCTCTGATCAGTGTCCATTACTAATGAAGATGCAGGAAAGGGTGAATTTACACATTAAGTATTTCAAATTTCTGGATTATTGGATGGATATTCCCAATTTTCTTAACATAGTATAGACATGCTGGTAGAAGACTTATGCAGGTACACCTATGTGGAGATTTCAACAAAAACTGAAAAGATTAAGTTCTACTCTTAGACACTGGTCTAAAGAGGAATATGGTAACATCTATGCTAATGTGAAGACTTATGAAGAGAAGGTCAAGGATGATGAGGAAAATTTAATCTTAAACAATAGAGATGTGAATAGATGGGAAGTCCACAGAATGCAAGCTGAATAAATCCACAATCTTAAGGTGGAAGATGTTAAGACAAAAGTCTCAACAGCACTGGTTCAAATATGGAGATGTAAATTCTAGTTAGTTTCATGCCCTTATCAGAGAAAGAAGAAGAAGAAGAATGTTCATACACAAAATTAAAAATGAGGAATGGGAGTGGATTCAAGGGGATGCTGACATTGTTGTAGTTGCATATATACATTTCTATGACATATTTACTAGGAAGGCTAAACATGTATAGGAAGAGATGTAAGCTAATATTCCTAAAGTGCTCTTAGATGTTCAAAATGATACCCTCCAGTCAATTCCTACTCTGGCGAATTGAAGAATGAAGTCGTTTCAATGAGTGCCCACTCAGCAGCTGGCCCTAACGGTATGAATGGGAAGTTCTTTCAATCATGCTGGCATATCATAGGTGAGGACCTCCTTCAAGTGGTGATTTCTTTTTTTTGTGGACATGTTATGCCTAAATATTTCTCTTATTCCTGTTTAGTTCTCCTCCCTAAAGTAAATCACCCTAACAAACTCTTTGAATATAGACCGATCAGCCTGAGTAAATTCACCAACAAAGTCATTTCTAAACTTCTTTACATTAAAATTGCCCTCATCCTTCCCTCTCATATTTCTAGCAACCAGTCAGGAGTTGTGAGAGGTAGGAATATTGTAGAAAACATCATGCTTTCCTAGGAAATCATCAGTGGTATTAAAAAAACCAGTTGTGGGTGGAAATATGGTTATAAAACTTGACATGGCTAAGGCCTATGATAGGGTGTCTTGGTCTTATACTTTCCTTGTTTTGAGGAGATTTGAATTTGGTAAAGTAATTATTGACATGATCTGTAGGACTCTGTCAAATAACTGGTACTCAGGGTTTGTGAATGGTACCAGACATGGCTTTTTTACCTCTACAAGGGGATTAAAACAAGGTGACCCTCTCTCCCCTGCTTTATTCATACTTGGGGATGAAGTCTTGTCCAGAGCCTTAGACAATCTACGCCACCACCCTCAATACTATGGTTTTCACATGGAATGGAAAGGGCCTTAAATAAATCATCTTTATTTTGCTGATGATATTATCATATTCACTACTGGAAGGAGACAAACTTTGAGACTGATTATGTAGACATTGGCATCTTATGAGAGAGTATCTGTTCAATTGATCAACAAGGACAAGATTCACTTCTTACTACCAAATCAAGTTTTTCCCTCCACAGTTTCAAGAGTTAAAGATGTAAATGGCTTTCAACAGACACATAGCCCCTTTACATACCTTGGATGTCCTATCTACATTGGTAGGCAAAGAATCAGTCACTATACTGGATTGGTCAGCAAGGTTGCTTATAAAATAATAGATTGGTATTCTAGATTGCTTAGTTATGGTGGCAGAGCTATTTTGGTGAAGCATGTTCTGAAATCAATCCCCATTCATATCCTCTCATCATGTATTCCTCCCAAGACTATTGTAAAACAGATCTTGTGTTTGTTTGCTAATTTCTTTTGGGGATGGAAAGACAACAAAAATAAATATCACTAGGCATCCTATAGAAACCTTTGATTCCCAACTACTGGAGGAGGAATTGGTATCAGGCACATTATTGATACATGTAAAGCTTTCCAGTTGAAATAATGGTGGATCTTTAGAACCAGAAACACTCTTTGAGGGCGATTTCTTGTTAGCCTAATACTGCCAGAGGGTAAATGTTGTGGCCAGGAAAGGGTTTAATGGTAAGTCTCTGCTATGGAAAACCATGATGAAGAACAAAAAGGAAGCTGAATAACATATACTATAAAGAATTAAATCTGGTACATGCTACTTTTGGTGGGACAACTGGTCTGGTTTAGGACCCCTACACAACACAAATCTGATGGAGTAAGATCAAACAATGCTAAGGTTATAGCCTTTCTAAATGATGGTGTATGGAATATGCATAAACTAACTACAACTCTTCCCCCTCAACTACTGCATATTATCCTCAGAGTTTTATTTCACTGCTAAGAAGGGGTTCTTGATCCCTCAATTTAGACACTGAATGCAAGTGGAGATTTCAGCTGTTTCTCTACCTGGGGATTGATAAGAGAACACAGAGAAACTACAATGATTAATACTTACACCTGGCATAGGCTAATTCATTTCAAATTTTCTTTTCTTCTTTGGTGATTTCTACGAAACAAATTACCTACAAATGAGAGACTCAGCAATTTGGTATAGCCCCTTCTAAGTGTGGATGTTGTTCTAATCCTGGCAAGGACAATATCCCTCAAATCTTTGTTAATGGACCATTTTTCAATCACATCTGGAAATATTTCTCATCATCTATGGGGGTTTTCATGACACGGTTCCAATCAAAACATTGATGCTGAAGTGGTGGAAATCTAAGTTCACCAATAATGCTCATAAAATAGTGAATCAGGCTCTTCCAATCATTATTTGTTGGAACCTATGGAAGAATAGATGTGCTGTCAACTATGGTGGGAAATAGTCTCAACTTGCTAGAGTTAAATTCCTTATCTACAAAGACATTTATCACTTATTATGCACTTCCTTTCAATATATCACTTGGCATACTAGATGGTCTAATTTGATAACATATGTTGACAAATGCAAACAGGAGACAAAAGTTTCCACTGTGTATTGGTCTAAACCTCCAGTCAATATGGTTAAGTTGAACTATTATGGTAGTGCCCTCACTAACCCTAGAAAGATTGGAGCAGGGGGTTATTACAGATCACAATGGTGATCTCATTTATGTTTATGCTACACCCTTGGGGCAAGGGACTAATAACCAAGCAGAAATAGAGGCTTCTATATGAGGGTTTTCTTGGTGCCTGAGGAATGATATACAACAGGTTATACTGGAAGTGGACTCTAAGCTCCTGGTCGGATGGATAAGGGAGTAAATACCATGGCATCTACAAACTCTAATTGATTATTTACTTGAGCTCATACCACAACTCCAGTTGTGCATTTGCAGACATGTTTATAGGGAAGCCAACTTTGTAGAAGATGAATTATTTAAAGTTAGTCACCAATCAGAACATCCTCGACACTAATTCCATTATTTTCAAACTTCCCTCAGAAGCAGTAGGTTACTTCTAGCTGTATAAGATGGACATGCTAAGTTTTAGGAAGAGAAAATTGAACAAGCTTCATGAACCACCTTAGAGCATGGAAGGACTGGAGAGAAAGCTATCATGTCATAGTAAAAATAGACAAAATTCTTTGTATACTTTTATTCATTTTTCTTGTTTTACAATTTCACCTGTTGTCACAGAAGTTGAGGTTAGTTTTATGTCCCCCTCTATGTACAATTTCACTTGATATTAATGATAAAGCCTGGGGGTGATGCTCAGCCCCTAAAATTTTAAATAAAAAAAGAATATCACCCATGTTTTTATATAACGAAATCATCATACTTCATCTCTAAGCCTCAGGCATTTTTGTAGTCTTGAAAATGTCGTTGAACAAATCAGTCAACCACCTTAAACCTACCCCACCAGTATACTTCCAAAAATCCATCAGAATCTCACCAGGCCCCGTCACCCTACCCTTCCGCATCCTACAAATAACCTATCTGACCTCCTCAACCTTAAAACATCTATAGTAACTAAAATTACAGCTCTTCTTCGAGTGCTCAGCTCCCCTAACTCAATGCCTCTGTCTCATTCCTCATTTAGGAGTCTATAAAAGTACTCCTGCCATCTTTTCTTTATGTGAACATCCTCTACCAGAACTCTACCATCCTCCCCCTTAATATAATTAACTTGATCGAGGTCATGATACTTCTGCTCCCTAACCTTAGCAAGCCTATACAACTTATTTTCCCTGCCTTTTACCTCTAACCCCACATACAAGCTCTTAAATGTTGTTGTCTTAGCAGCCGTAACTGCTAACTTAACCTTTTTCCTTGCTAATTTGTAAACATCCCTATTCACCCTCTTCTCTTCTTCATCATTACTCTCAATCAACTTAACATACGCCCCCTTCTTAATCTCTACTTTTTTTTTAACTTCTTTATTCCACCACCAGTCCCCCTTATGCCCTCCTGCCTGAACCTTCAAAACACCCAACACTTCCCTAGCAATCTCCTTGATGTAGTTGGTAGCCCGATCCCATATATCATCCATGTCCCCCCTACACCCACTAATGTCGTCCTGCCTGACCCCTCGAAACACCCAACACTTCCCTAGCAGTCTCCTTGATGCAGTTGGTAGCCCTATCCCATATATCATCCATGCCCCCTACACTCCCACACTCCCACACCTCTATTCTCGCCACCTTCTCCCCTATCTTCAGTGCACTAACTGGCATCAAGCCGCCCCACTTAATTCTAGGTCAACTCTCCCCGACCCTTCTCTTCTTGCTCTTCTTGATAACCAAGTCATTTACTAGAAGCCTATGTTGGGTCAAAAGATGCTCACTCAAAATGACTTTACAGTCCTTACATAAGCCTTATCCCCCTTCCTAAGCAGCAAAAAGTCAATTTGAGTCTTGGTTATCGCACTTTGGAAGGTAACCAGGTGATCCTCCTTCAAAAAGCTCAAATTCACTACCACCAGCCCCAAGGCCTTTGCAAAATCTAATAGAGTAGTGTCTCTAAATCATCAAGGAAAATACTATAGATTCTAACTCAAGATCATAAGTGAGATAGTTCTTTTCATAAACCTTAAGTTGTCTAGAAGTATAATCAATGACATTGCCATGCTATATTAAAGCATACCCAATGCTTACTTGGAAGCATAAAAATATACTATGAAACCATCTAAATTCTCTAGCAAATTCAGGATTGGAGTTATAGTCAATTGATTCTTCTACTCCTGAAAACTCTTCTCACAATATTTAGACCACTGAAACTTAATCTTTTTTCTTGTATTAGCCTAGTAAGTAGGGCATCAATAGATGAGAACCCCTTAACAAACCTCTTGTATTAACTAGACAAGCCTTAAAAGCTCTTATTGTTTGAGAAAGAATTAGGCGTGGGCCAATTCTTCACTGTCTGTAACTTTTACAAATCCACCCAAATGCCTCACTAGATACAACATGACCAAGGAATGAAACTGATTGAAACCAAAATTAACAATTGCTAAATTTGGAAAATAATTAGTGATCCTTGAAAGTTTACAACACCACTCTCAAAAAGCTGCATACGTCTCCTCACTCCAGTAGTAAACAAGAATGTCATCTATAAAGACAATGATAAACATATCCAAATATTGTTTAAATACCAAATTCATCAAGTCAATAAAATCTATAGAAATATTTGATAGTCCAAAAGACAACCATAAATTTATATAAATAAAACTGAGCTCTAAAGTTTTTCTTTGGAAAAACTAATTTTTTTGTGTTTTACAAAATCATCAATTTGCCTTCCAATGACGTTAGAGTGAATTTTTTGAACTTTTTCAAACTCCTACTTAACTCTTGACACAAAACACTAGGTACTTCACCTAAGAATATTGCCAAATCATCTATTATGGGTGAAGTACCACTCGATTCAACAATGAAATAGCATAAAAGAAAAGAAATAAAAGAAACAAAATTTGCTCCTTGGGAAAGAACCAAGTTTTGACAAAAATCCTCGGAGTTTATTTGACAAGAATTTAAACAAGGCAAAAAGTATCAATTTGCAAAATCTTAATAGATATCACCTGAATAAAAAATCAATATACGGAAAATGCAATCAGGTTTTGAATAATAGCAAGCACATACACAATCTCGGTGAGAGAAATATCCAAGAACATAATAGCAAATATACCCACCAAGGTCCATCTTTAACTCATCATCATTATAAGTAAATAAGCCTGGTGAGGGCAATATCTGAACCAACATCAACTATGAAATAAATGTATCAATATAGCCCATTGAATAAAATCAATATAGACCATCAATTATGAGATAGAATGTCCTAAACCCCAATAAAGATCATTATACTATCCCCAATGCAAAAGTAAGAAGAGAGAAATAATAAGGGTAAAGACTCTTTGTCGCACATTAGGCGTGTGGGTCTACATCTGGTGAATGTTGTAAAGGACCAATAGCTAGAATACTAAAAGCCTCATTAAACTGGGCTCCTATCACTAGATTAGAAGAAATGGGAACCTTGTTAGTAGGGGAGTAAGAACTAGCCCCAACTATCCTAGCATGATGATTATCCTAGGATAACTGGTTTTCTAGCTAGACCTATTGATCTTTAGTGAGGCCCTCACTAACGTCAGTACCAACCTCATTACCCACATGAGAGTTCCCAAACAAATCTGCAAAAAAATACATCAGGCTTATATCATCTTGACGAATGGTAATATCCACCTTAACAGAGCAAAGGAAGACTGCGTGGAATGAAACTCTCCACATAAATCATCAATATTGGACTTCAAAGAAAAAAACCCCACTATCTTTTCTAGCCTCTACTAAGTTTAATCTTCACTCATAATTCACCATCTAGGCATGTAGAGGTGCAAGACTCCCCCCAAAGGGAATTTTAATAAACTGGGGGATATGAGCTACTAACATTGTAATGGTACAATTATTTTCCAAAGTCATAAAAGCAATCTTAGAAACATTATAATCTATCACTGAGGTGGATGAGTAGACTGAAAGGGTGGTACAGTGCTCGAAGGAGGTGGTGCATGAAGAGGATCAACCACTAAAGGAGTGTCACTAGATATATAGGAGAATCCAATAAAAGCAGATGAATCGATAGGACTCAATGTCTTTCCTCTTAATCCCCATGGTATTATCATCATCTTGGAAATGGGTGATGTAAATCAACTGATTACATTTATTTTTCTTATTAATTTTGGAGAAAATTGATACATTATGTACAAAGCAAAGAAACGCCTATAAAAGAGGATAATAGCAATAGAGTACATAATTTCTTTGACCTCAACTTCATCATCTATGCAATTAATTTACTTTTATTAACCATAATGTTCACCATGATGCAACCAATAATTATCGTTTTCTCAATATTACCAGGTTGATCACTTCTTGAAGGAAGTAGCAGGTTACTTACAAATCCCAGCCAATGTTAAGCTTGGACGGAAAGATCCCAACTCTAAATTTTCCCGATGCCATTGTCCCATGGAGTGAGCCCTTTTGCAATAACCCAAGAAAGCCAAGGAAAGTAATCATGAACACCTAGCACCCACTTCATTCTCTCAACCTAGATATTTGGTCATAAGCAAAGTAAAGTTTATTAATTTCTAATATGGAACGTGGTACCTCAACTCCTCAAACAATCACACATGGAAGGAAAGGTTGATCCTCTACCAGCGGCTTGTATATATGTTTGTTGTGGTGAATATCATATGAAGCATAAAATTCTCACACATGTTTCAAATAATAGTAAGGTGGATGAGAGGCGGGATCAATATCAGTGAAGACATCTCATTCTCTCTCTTTTAATTTTCTCTATAATATTGTAGAAGTTCTATTAAAACCCTTCATGATAAAGACTTTCTCGGGATTGAATCCCCGAGTATCCACCAATTCATCATATAATTCCCACACTCCTTCAACTCTAACCCAGATCTTATCTACTTCCATAGCCAACCCTTTCCTAAGCTCAATAGTTTTTTGGACCTCGATACCCCTTGTGACCTCTTTAATAGTTGGTTCCTTACCTTTTGAGGAAGTAGCTATTCCTTTTCCCTTATTCTTTGGGGTACCTTTCCTTGTGATCCTTGAAAAGTTCTTCTATGAAGTCATACCTATAAAATAAGAAAAAGAACTAAATAAAAACAAAAAAAAGGTAAAACAAGTTTTTGAATTTTTTATATATTATAAAAGAAAATTAAAAAAGAAAATAGGGTGAGTTCAAGGGGAAATAATAAATGAGAGCACATGGGAACATTATTTATAAAAAATCAACCATTTTAGGCACCACATTTATACTAATTCTTCACACTTGCCCGTTGAGCACATATAACACTTATGTCCTTTATTTGAGTAAAAAACATTTACCATTAAGAATGATGTCACCTAATCTATCATAGGTAAAGGCATGCATTTTTGTTAATCGGGTTACTTGGACTTCACCCATGGGTTCTATGTCAAGCAATTCAATCAACCAATGTCATGGTGCACTACTTTAAGCAACAAACTTTACTAATTTTAACTACTGGGTTGCAATGATTAAATGATTAGTGACCTCATATTATGGCTCAAGGAATGGGAAAATGATTCCCTAAGATTAAATATGTAATGACTTGAATTTGGAAGATTTTCCCTTTTATATGTTGTGACCATTTTATCATTCCCCGTGGTTGTGCTATCTAGTTTATAAGTTGCAAAAATAGTTGGGGTGATTCCTAAGTCCTTTGCAAAGGTTTTGGTGTGTTTGAAGTCATGTTGAGGCTTTAAGAGCTAATAGTTCACTTTGGGCAGCATACCGAGATCTAAGTGTTGGATGGCAAAATAGACTGCGCTAGTAGATCTAAAATATCGACTTTAGGTTAGTAGTAGGCTTGGTTCAGTTTTGTAGCTTTTAGATCTCATTTTGACCCTTGGTTTGAAAATAGTATAAATAGTGTTTCAGGGGTAAGTTTATGATAATGACCTTTTTTAGTAAATCAAATGATTCCATTGGATTCAAAATATGTTTTACAATTAACTTGAACTATTGGATCATGTTCGTAGGATTCTAAATGAGCTTAGGGAGTTAAAAATAAGTTTTTGAGATTGTTGGTGCTGGTGTAATACGGGTGTACAAAGCTGTCCAATACGTTCTCGACCATTCACACGAAGCCAAGCTCGGGAGTTACAAAAACTACAAGCCATGTTCATGCAAATGGCTGCGTGTGAGTTGGTACTTGATCCGCCAAAGAGCTTCAACATTTTTAAGTGTGAAAATGAGCCTTGAAGTGTAATAAATTACACTCTAAGGGCACCTCATAACTGAAGGGTAGGAAGGTCATTTGTCCTTCAATTTGTGTGTAATATAAATAGATGCTATTAGGGTTATTTTCAGCACTTAGTTCATTCTTCATATTGCACAACAACAAGTCTTGTAACATTGAATATTTCTCTCTCTCTTGTTCTTGAGAGTAGAACCTGAAATCTGTCCAACAAGTGTAGTTACACTTGTGTTGTTTCTTGGCTAGAAACTTGAGATCTTGAGGTTCATGAGTTCCTCTTGTTCTAAGTAAGAACTTGGTACTGAAATATTTTGGTCTTAGGGTCCTATCTTCAAGTTAGGGTTCATAGATTCTAAGATATCTTTGTGTCAAGTTACTATCTTTCATTTTGTACTCTTGAAACTTTGTAGTAACTTAGTGAAGCCGTGTGGGGCTGATTTTCGATTCACTATAGTTACTACCATTTGTTGTTCTTGTTGTTAACATTGTACTCTTTGTAATCTATCATCTTGTGTTGTTGAACCATTGTTTAATGTTATTGTTATCTTCTTGTTCTCCTTGTGTAGCTACTGTTTTGGTGTTGGTATTCTTTCAAATTTTCGTGATTGTTGTTGTCTTCACATATTGGAGTTGTTGTCTTCAAGCTCTCGGAATTGTAGTGTGTTTGGACTGATTTTGTGGCATATTTGATACGCTCCAAGTTAGTAGTGTATCATTTGGTATCAAAGCCATCTTTGATTTTGTTCTAACAAGATCAATCTTGGGCTTGAGACTTGAAAACTACAAGAAAAAAAAAACTGAAATCTGCTACCTTTGTGTTCTTGGCCAAAAATTGTGATGTGTTGTTGTATGGGCCGAGATTTTCTTGTTTTTTGGCTAGATCTTGTAGTATTTTGCTTGTATAGAGTGTTTCTAGTGTTGGTTTCTTTTTCACCAACACTAAAGGTGTCAAGATCTAAAGATTGAGCTTATAATATTGACCATAGTTGTGGTGCCTTGTGGCTGGCTGTTTGTTGTTACTTGTTGTTGACAATTGGTGGTGTTGTGTTGTGTTTTTTAAGAAGTTGTTGTTGAGTTCTTGAAGGTTGTTGTGGTGTTGATCAAGTTCTTCATATTTTCTTACAACTTTAGACAACCAAAAAGTGTGATATAAATTCAAGAGTTGAAGGTAAAAATTGTAAAGCATGTTGTGAGAAGCCTTGAACCCATCATTTCTTAGACTAACTTCTACTTTTTATCAACTTTTTCTTATTTCAAGAACCTAGTGTTGTGTGACAAGATACCTTTTTCTTATTTCAAGAACCTAGTGTTGTGTGACAAGATACCTTTTCTTATTTCAAGAACCTTGTGTTGTGGGACAAGTACTTTTTCTTATTTCAAGAACCTAGTGTTGTGGGACAAGGTACTTTTCTTATTTCAAGATCTATGTTTTCCCTCCAAGACCAATTGTCATCCTTTCCAAATTGTGTAAAGATTTAAATTTCAGAATTGGTGCTTAAATTGGGTGGGACCAAGACCAATTGCATGCTGCCACGTCACCCATTTGCTACTGTTCACGTCACCCATTGGCTACTGTTCACATCATTAATAAGCTCAAATTTAGGTTTTCTAGTTTCTAATTGTTGATTCTTCATTTCATTACTTGGTTCTAGAACTAATTAACATGCTAGTACACTCCTACTAGGTTGTCAATTAGTCCTTTTGAATTCTCTTGTTCGTGTCCACGTTTAGTTGGGTGCTTTTATTCGTTTGAATACGTTGTAACTTCTTAACTCCAGTCCGTCGAGAATTCTTTGAGTTTCAAACAAGAATCCACTCCGTACAAGAGCTTTACTCATATCTTAAGGATTCACGGTTACAAGTCAATCTACAAAATTTGTGGAGCTCAAGTGTGAGTGAACCGAGAGAGTGTGAGTGAGGAGAGGTTTAACGCTAACTTGTTTGCTGATTGTGTAGGTAACACCTTGACATGGAAGGAAGCACATCCCAAAGTGGGTGTACTACTGAACAAGACACTATGAAGGCCACACTTGAGGCCATTACCAGAAGTTTAGAGAGGTTGAACACGGAAATTGGGGCAATGAGGGGAGATTTGACTACGATAAGTGGGAGATTGGATCAAGTGGAGAGTCAAAGGAACTCTCGTCCATCCACTCCTCATCATATTCCTTCAAGTGGGCATGAAAGAACTTCATCCACAACTATCTCACCAGAAACATTGCACCAAATAATGAATCCACCTCTAGCCCCACTAAATGCCACAAATCATACCACTACTTTCCCTCCAAACCAAGAAGCAAATAGACCACGCCATTCCCAAACTCCTCCAATTCCACAAGAAGGATGTAGCCATCCATTACCTCCACAAAATCTGAACGTACCTTACCAAACTCCACCAAATCAAAGACCACCACCTCCACAAATTCCAATGCCTTCAAATCACCAAAACCGACCAGCTCACTTTGAAGAACATGGTAGAGAGGAGTATGATGGATATAGAGCCTTTGATGATGCTTACATGAGAGAGGATGAGCTAAGAAGGGGCCGTGTTGATCTAAGGAGGTACCGAGGGTATGGAGAAAGGGGAAATCGACACCAAGAAAGAGACGTAGGCATCAATACCATCAAATTGAGCTTACCTATCTTTAAGGGTGAAAGTGACCTCGAGGCCTACTTATCATGGGAATCATCTTGTGACAAAGTTTTTCAAGTTAATGATATCTTGGAAGAAAAGAAAAGTTGTTATGCCATAGATCATTTTGAGGGTTATGCCAACACTTGGTGGGAGTACGTCAAGCATTTTGGTGATGAATTAGTTGATGGGCAGCCACTACCTTGATTTCGGTTAAGGTACTTGATGAGGCAACGGTACCTTCCCGAGAGTTATTGCCATGAATTGCTTTCTAGATTGTACAACTTGCGTCAAGGCAATAAAAGTGTGATGGCATATTATGATGAGTTTCAACAAATCATGTTGAAGCTTGATCATCGTGGGGAACAAATCAGTCATGACATCATCCGATTCAAGTGTGGGTTGAACAAAGAGATCTCCACTCATTTGATACTTCACAAATTTGATACCGTTGAAGGTATTTTCCAAGCGACTCTTGAGATTAAAAGGGAGCTTAAAGAGAGGTCGTCTCTCAAGGCAAGGGGACAATCCATCTCGGGTTGGCCTAGAAGCAAGGACGTGGTTCAATCCTCTTTGGGTTGGCCCAAAAACAAGGACCAACCCGCCACTATAAGGCTGCCCGAGCCCAAAACAGTCCACAAAATTCCTCTAAAACAAGAAGTTCACAAGTATCCAAACCCAAAAGGATTCCAATGTTTCAAGTGCCAAGGTTGGGGACATAAATCTAATGAATGTCCAAATCGACGCAACGTGATACTACAGGAAGGGATATTGTATTACCTTGGTGAGGAGGTGGGTCTTGAAAAAGAGGAGGATGAGGCCGAGCCTTAAGATTGAGAGAAAATTGGAAATAGGCCACTTGATGATAATGATGATGATGGTGAAGTTATTTACCCACAAGAAGGGGAGTGTGTTGTTCCAAACTTTATAGTTATACGCGCTATGATTAGTAAGGCAATAGACGACCCTAGCCAAAGGGAAAATCTATTCGACACTAAATGCCTTGTAAAAGGGAATGTGTGCACTTTGGTGATTGATAGTGGTAGTTGTGTGAATGTCGTTAGTGTCGCTATGGTGAAATTTCTGAAATTACCAACTACACTTCATACTAGCCCTTACAAGTTGCAATGGTTGAACGAATGCGGTGAATTAAAGGTCATGAGGCAATATGTGATACGGTTTAAGGTAGGGAACTACCAAGACGAAGTGCTTTGTGATGTGATACCAATGCAAGCATGTCATTTGTTGTTAGGTAGACCTTGACAATATGATAGGTCTACCAAACATGATGGGAGGACCAACTGATATTCACTTGAGAAGGATGGTCGAAAGGTCACTCTTAATCCTCTTTTGCCATCACAAGTGAATGAATTACATCAAAAGATGAGGGAGCTGAAGAAGAAGGGAAAGAAACCCAAAAATGGTGAAAACAAGGGGAAAACCGTGGGTGGGGAAGTAGGGATTTCCGGGGCTGCCTCAACGTAAAATGGGCAAGAAAACATGGTGATGTTGGATAGAAAGAAGGAACTCTTCTTGGATTATGATGTGGACATGCCTATGCTTCTTTTGGCTCATTGTTTTAATACTATCCCCACTAATTCTTCTATTTCTCCTTTGATTTCTTGTGTGTTGCAGGATTATGAAGATGTATTTCCCAAAGAACTTACGCAAGGATTGCCCCCGCTTCGGGGAATTGAGTATCAAATTGACTTTGTGCTGGGCTCACAATTGCCAAATAAGCCGGCTTACAGAAGTAACCCTACGAACACCAAAGAATTGCAGCATCAAATGAGGAACTCCTCAACAAAGGGTATATCAAGGAGAGCATGAGTCCATGCGCGGTTTCGGTGCTACTGGTGCCTAAGAAAGACGGAACATGGCGTATGTGTGTGGACTGTCGAGCCATCAATAAGATTACGGTAAAATATCGTCACCCTATCCCAAGGTTAGATGATATGCTTGATGAATTGAATGGTTCGTGTTTATTTTTCAAGATTGATTTAAGGAGTGGCTATCACCAAATAAGAATGCAACCCGGTGATGAATGGAAAACCACCTTCAAGACTAAATTTGGTCTCTATGAATGGATGGTTATGTCATTCGGCCTAATAAATGCTCCAAGTACTTTCATGAGGCTAATGAATCATGTGATGAAGCCATTTATTGGAACGTCTGTTGTTGTTTACTTTGATGATGTCTTGGTCTATAGTAAGTCAATTGATGAGCATGTGATGAATTTACAATGTGTGTTTGATGTCCTTAGAAAGGAAAGGTTGTATGCTAATCTGGAGAAGTGCTCTTTTGGTGTTAATGAAGTTGTTTTCTTGGGTTTTGTTGTTAGTTCAAGAGGGGTCGAAGTGGATGAATCCAAGATAGATGCTATCAAAAGTTAGCCAACCCCGCAAACCATTAGCGAAGTAAGAAGCTTCCACGGGTTAGCTAGTTTTTATAGAAGGTTTGTCAAAGCATTCAGCACCATAGCCGCTCCTTTGACCGCGATCATTCGAAAAGACCAACCCTTCAAGTGGGGTGAAGAGCAAGCTAAGGCTTTTGAAACCTTAAAAGCTATGCTCGTTTCCGTGCCTTTATTACAATTGCCCAACTTTGATAAGACATTCGAAGTTGAGTGCGATGCTAGTAAAGTGGGCATAGGGGCTGTTTTGATGCAAGATTTAAAACCCATTGCTTATTTTAGTGAAAAGCTCAAAGGAGCAACTCTAAACTACTCCACGTACGATCTAGAGTTGTATGCCTTGATTCGAGCTTTGGCCACTTGGCAGCACTATTTGTGGCCCAAGGAGTTCGTGATCCAAACGGACCATGAATCCTTGAAGCATCTTCGGGCACAAGACAATCTTAACAAGCAGCATGCAAAATGGATTGAGTTTCTTGAAACCTTCCTTTATGTTATTCAATACAAAAAGGGTAAGGACAACGTAGTAGCCGATGCTTTGTCTAGAAAACATGTTCTTGTGTCAACATTATCTTCAAAATTAATGGGTTTTGAGAGTTTGAAAGAATTGTATCCCGAGGACCATCACTTTGCTCCTATTTTTAGGGAATGCAAAGAAATGGGTAGGGACAAGTGGGATTCGTCTATGGGTTCAAATCCCTATGCCAAGTTTGATGGATGCTTGTTTAAAGGTAGACGATTGTGTGTACCCTCCAGTTCTTGGAGAGAGTTATTTGTGAGGGAAGCACACAATGACAGTCTAATGGGTCACTTTGGGATCGAAAAGACCCTTGGAATATTGGAGGAGCAATTTTATTGGCCAAAAATGCACAAGGATGTGGCCAAGATTTGTGGCCAATGAATAGATTGCAAAGGATCCAAATCGCGGCTCCTACCTCATGCGTTGTACAACCGTTTCCCACTCCTTTATGCCCTTGGCTTGACATATCTATGGATTTCGTGTTAGGGTTGCCTAGGACTAGACGAGGTCGGGACAGTATCTTTGTTGTGGTCGATCGGTTTTCTAAGATGGCACACTTTATTCCATGCTTTAAATGTGATGATGTACCTAGTGTGGCCTCTTTGTTTGTTGATAATGTTGTCAAGTTGCATGGTGTTCCGAGGACCATTGTGAGTGATAGGGACTCTAAGTTCCTAAGTCACTTTTGGAAATCCATATGGGGTAGGCTTGGAACCAAGTTGTTATTCTCTACATCTTGCCACCCACAAACTAATGGTCAAATGGAAGTAGTAAATAGGACTTTGGGTGCTATGCTACCTTCCATGGTAAAAGGAAAATTGACTTCTTGGGAGGAATACCTACCATTGATTGAGTTTGCATATAACCGTGTCATACACTCAAGTACGGGAATGACTTTCTTTGAGTGCATATATGGCCTCAACCCCCTTACCCCTTTGGATTTAACTCCTTTGCCTAGTGATGTGATGATTAGCTTAGATTGAAGCAAGCGGGCAGATTCGATGAAGAAGTTACATGAGAAGGTGTGGCTTCGACTTGAGAAGAAAAATCAAGACATTGCAAGGAGATTCAACAAAGGGAGAAAGAAACTCATTCTTGAACCGGGAGATTGGGTATGGGTTCACCTTAGAAAGGATAGGTTTCCATCTCAAAGAAAGTCCAAATTGATGCCAAGAGATGATGGTCCATTCCAAGTACTTGAACGGATCAATGATAATGCCTACAAGATTGACCTTCCCCCGGAATACCAAGTTTACAACACTTTCAACGTGTGTGATCTTTCTCTAGTGGATGCGGTTGAGGATGACCAAATGCTGAATTTGAGGTCAAATTCCTCTCAAGATGGAGAGGATGATACAGGTGTATAAAGCTGTCCAATACATTCTCTACCATTCACACGAATCCAAGCTCGGGAGTTACAAAAACTGCAAGCCATGTTCATGCAAATGGCTGCGTGTGAGTTGGTACTTGATCTGACAAAGAGCTTCAACGTTTTTAAGTGTGAAAATGAGCCTTGAAGTGTAATAAATTACACTCTAAGGGCACCCCATGACTGAATGGTAGGAAGGTCATTTGTCCTTCATTTTGTGTGTAATATAAATAGATGCTATTAGGGTTATTTTCAGCACTTAGTTCATTCTTCATATTTCACAACAACAAGTCTTGTAACATTGAATATTTCTCTCTCTCTTGTTCTTGAGAGTAGAACCTGAAATCTGTCCAACAAGTGTAATTACACTTGTGTTGTTTCTTGGCTAGAAACTTGAGATCTTGAGGTTCATGAGTTCCTCTTGATCTAAGTAAGAACTTGGTACTGAAATCTTTTGGTCTTAGGGTCCTATCTTCAAGTTAGGGTTCATAGATTCTAAGATATCTTTGTGTCAAGTTACTATCTTTCATTTTTTTACTCTTGAAACTTTGTAGTAACTTAGTGAAGCCGTGTGGGGCTGATTTTCGATTCACTATAGTTACTACCATTTGTTGTTCTTGTTGTTAATATTGTACTCTTTGTAATCTATCATCTTGTGTTGTTGAACCATTGTTTAATGTTATTGTTATCTTCTTGTTCTCCTTATGTAGCTACTGTTTTGGTGTTGGTATTCCTTCAAAATTTCGTGATTGTTGTTGTCTTCATATATTGGAGTTGTTATCTTCAAGCTCTCAGAATTGTAGTGTGTTTGGACTGATTTTGTGGCAGATTTGATACGCTTCAAGTTAGTAGTGTATCATGGTGTGGTCGTGAAATTAAACCTTTGATTATATTCACGGTCTTTGACCTTTGATTAGGCCGCTTTCATGACCATTGCTGATGTTTAAGACTAAACAAACCCATTTCATATTTTTGACATTTTGGAGCTGGAAGCTCCGATTTAGATGATTCTTGATTAGTTTTTCTTGTATAACTATTTTATATCAAATTATAACACCATTTATTTCTTTTTCCAGGAACTTTAATTTTGTTTTTGTGATTTCTTCCAAAGTTTAGAATTAAAATCCCATTTTCACTATTTTGGGGCTTGGGAGCTTGGATTTGGGCAATCCCAAAGGGGTTTTCAAAATTTCTTCCATGTGTAAGTTTTCTAGTCTTATACTTATCATTTATCCTTGTTTTAATCTTTAAAACAACTTCAAATTCTTGATTTCAAAATGAATTTTAGGGGGTTTTGCCGATAAGCCTCGAAAATGGATTTCTTTTATTTGAACCTCATTTTTTACTAATTTTCGCATGGGTTTTTAGTTGTAGACTCCAATGAGTATGGAAAACATATTTCAAAAATAAAATTCCATTTTTATCCTTTTTGTTTCGAATCCATTTTTGGGGTCCATTTTAGACCCATCATGAATATAGTCAATATGGGTATCCTTGGCTTTCTTTGATGTATAGATATCATATTTAAAGGTTTGGTCATTATTGGAGATGTTTTAAAGGTGATGAGATTTTGGTTGAGGATTTGTGCAGTATTTGGATTTGCGGAACTTCAGTTAAGGCAAGTAGAATTGTACCTTGTTTTTTTTTCAAAGTATTTATATGTTATTTGCTTGATTATTGAAATATTATGATTCATTTTGGTTGGGGGTCTCGCTTAGATGTCATGGAAAGTATCTACGCTGGTATCAGTGTCTAAATAGTGGATTGTAGTTATTTATTGCCTTAGTTAGTTAGTATTATTTCTTGTAGATATCCTTAAAATAGATTGTAGTTAATAACTCAAGTTTGGGTTATTATTATTGTATTCTTACTTTGGGCCATTAGAACTTGTATAGAGGCCTTTATTGTGGTGATTGGGGTTTAGCAAATATTTAGGGGAAAATTATGTTATTACTAAAATGATAGAATGATCGAGCCTTAGATAATGCCTAGAGTACAAATGAGATCGTATTGGTTGTTGAGGCTTAATGTATGAACAAGCTAGGTTTGGGTAGTTTTGCAATATTTTGCTATTCGGCTTTGTATTTATTCTACGTTGTCATATGGAATATATGTGGAATGTGGAACTTATGAGAAACATATGGACTCGAGTAATTAATTTAATTTGTATTCCCATATGTGGTATTATTCATATATTACTATTATTGTGACACTGTGTGGAAGCTTAGATTGTTGAGGTTGGTGACTTGAGATGATGTTTGTTGTGTGTTGTCAGTAGGGGGGCTTAATTTGATATTATTGTCCTTGTAGATTATAATGACCCTCCAGGTTATTTTCTATATTTCCGCTCATTTTTGTTGTTAAGAGCTTTCCTATATATTCCCTAAATTATTTATGACTTGTTGGAGCTGATAGTTCAGTTATCGGGTAGCTTTTTTGGTTTTTAGAGCAAATTCCCTATTTATAAGTCTTTACTGGTTAGAATTAGATATCGGGCAAAAGCTTTAGACAAACAACTGTGTATGGCAATTTTGATAATTCCAAGAGCTTTAGAATGTCAATTCTAGTCTAGATGTACCTTTGGTTTGGGTCCTAAGGCTTCCAAACTCATTTTGGGCTATTGGCCAGAACTTAAGAAAAATGGCACTTGGGTGTGGGACCCACTTTACATCAAAACGTCCTCGGATGGAAATTTTGATTGTGCCATTGAGTTCAAATATAATATTTGATAAGTTACCATAGTTCTTTTGTGTATATGGGATTTCAAACGAATCTCGGGGGGTTGGGGGAGACTCAAAATAATTCCAAGTCTTTAGTTGGTACGTTCGCTTAAACTCTCTTTGGGCCACTTAAGCGAAGAGCTGCTTAAGTGACCAGGCTTTCTAGATGAGGGTCGCTTAAGCGATAAACTCACCTCTTAAGTGATGACTACTTAAACGAATAGGAAAATGCTTAAGCAGTATGTGTGCAGGCATCCAATGTCACTAAAGCAGAACTTGTGGACGGTTAAGCGGCATCTGGGAACCTAGGAACCTATAAATTCCTTACTTAGCTTGATTTTCTCCTATTTTTCATACAAGTTCAGAGTGAAAAATCCTAGAACATGTAGAAACTTGGGGAAAGCATGGATAAGAGATTTTGGTGTGTTTGTAAGCATGAATAACTCAATTCTTCTTAGAATTGTTGGTAAGTTTTCATCAATGTCATGGTTAATTTCTTTATTATTTTCCAAAATCCCTAGAATAATGGTGGGTTGATTTTAGCACTATTTTACCTTAAAATTTATCCATTCTTGAGGGTAAATATTTCTTGACCATAGAGGGACGCATTTTTAATTTCAAAAGTGGTATTTTGCAAGTGGGCACCACATGGGATTTTTTACATAATTTTGGACCCAAAGTATAAATGTACAATATGGGTACTTTTGTTCTCATATTGATGATTATATTATGATTTTGATAGTGTGCCATCTTACAAAAGCTTCTCAAAAAGGGAAATCAACGATTTACCAAATTTCACCGGGCTTTTCTTTGGCGTCCATGTAGGCTAGGTTTCCTTTCTCATATATTGAGCTAATTTTTAGTGTGATTATGATATTATTCTAGATATTGGATGGAACTTAGTTTCTCATGTTTAGGGTTAATTTCTATCTTAGGTCAAATTATGTCTTACCTAATATCTAGAAGAAAATTTAGATACCTTAGCCTAGTTCGAGGTAGAATATGCTGGAGAATGGATTTCAGGGATTAGAAATGGGACCTTTAGCATACCTTAGGCCAAGACACTTGTTATCTCCTTGTAGATTTTTATACGCATATGATATTCTTTTTAAATTCTTTTTTTGGAGTTTGAATAGAATATACATGTTGTTTATGCTATTTTAGTACTTGGAAATTGGTTCTAATTTTGGACCAAGTCCGGTGTTCAATTGGTATTAAGTTCTGGTTTATGTTTGAAAATTGATGATATGAGTTCTAGTTCAATTCTGACAAATGATGATGATATTAGTTTGTAGTTTGAGTCCGACATTAAGAGTTCATTTATGGCATAATGTGGTATGGATGGATTCACAATTATGATTTGAGATTTGGTTGACTAATGCTTTTATGGTTATTTACTTTTCTTTGATTGTATCCTCCGTGCTTATAAGGGCCCACAATGGGTTGTTTACTTCTCTCCACTTACTGGCTTATGGGAATTATTCTTGTAGAATTAATTATACTTTCTTTTATTATTATATCTATTCCTGTTATTTATTTATATTGTTCGAGCATTATTCAAAGTTTTTTCCCTTTTACCTGAACTTAAGTTATTTATCTTGCATCTTTATTGTACTTATATTATGATTTAGCTCAGTTATCCAATGATGCCTACTGAGTACCCATGGATTTTGTACTCAAATACACTTCAATACCTTTTTTTACAGATCTGAGTACTAGTGGTTATCGCTAATATTTTGATTGTGTTGTTGAGAGTTCAAAGGCAGAGTGAGCTCTCGGAGATGAAGTTGCCCTTTTCTTCTTCTTCAACTTTTATTTAGTCTTTCTTTATTTAAGACTGATGTATATTTACTATCACAATACTTATATTTCTTTTTGCTAGTGGCTCTTGTACCAACATCACTAGGTTGTGGGATGATTTTTAATTTTATTTGTCTTTTAGACTATTATTATTACTTAAACTACTATTATTGTAAGTCTTTACTTGCAAATTTCTATCTTTTAAGCCATTTCCACCAAATTAGCCTATTGCTTCTAGCTTTAGGCTATGGTTTAGCTTACCTACAGGTGGGATAAAGTATATTCCATCATGGCTTGTAAATTGGGACGTGAAAATTTAGTATCAGAGTTTTAGGTTCACCAGTATTGTTGGTACAAGTGCAAGTGTCTGGTAGAGTCCCACGAATCAGAACAATGAGGTTTGTATCTTATCTTTGGGAGGCTATAAGATATTCTTACAAGTTTTTCACTTATTTCACTTATTTTGTGTTAAGATTCTGAGTTGGTTTCTAAAGATTCCATTGGTTTCACTCTTTTGTAGATGGCTAGGACACGTGCTACTGCTACACAAATGAAAACCTCAAGTTTGTGACTACGGGCCCTATCATTGTTCGTAGATAGCCTACAGATTAAGGATAGCCTTGAGATGTATCTCCAACTAGGGACAAGGATAGTGGGCCTACACAAAACCCTATTCTTGCTCCTGAGTTGGTTATCCCTCTATCAACCAATTTTAGACTATTTTACCAAGACCATTACCTTATTCATACAAGGTATACCCCCACTTGTGTGACTAGGAGCTATTATCCACAATCCGAAAGGGATAATTTCTTATATTCTGGCTAGGAGACTTATTTCCAAGGGTTGTGAGTCTTATCTTACTTATACTTGTGATGTTTTTATGGAGAGTCCATCTTTGGACTCCATTTATATAATTCTTGAGTTTTTAGATATTTTTCCATTTAATCTACCTAGTCTTCTCCTGAGTGTGGTATTGAGTTTGTTATTTATCTTGAGCCAAGTACGTGACCTATTTCTATGGCACATTACCATATGGCTCCTATCGAGTTGAAGGAGATGAATTCACAGCTTCAGGATCTTTTGGGTAGGGTTTCAATAGATGGAGTGTGTCTCCTTGGGTTTCTCCTGTCTTGTTCATAAAGAAGGATTGCTCCTTGAATATGTGTATTATCTACAGGGAGCTTAATAGGGTGAAGGGAAAGAATAGGTATCCTATGCCTCGCATTGATGATTTGTTTGACCATCTTTAGGGTACATCGGTGTTCTCTAATATTGAGGAATGGTTACCATCATTTGAGGATTGGGGCTAAGGATATCCCAGAGACAGCCTTGTAGACCCGTTATGGATATAAGTTCCTAGAAATGTCTTTTGGGTTGACTAATGCCCTAGCCACGTTTATGGATTTAATGAACCATGTGTTTAGGACTAATTTGGACTTCTTTATGATTGTGTTAATTATGACATCCTTGTGTATTCAATGAGTAGAGAGGAGTATATGCAACATTTGAGGATTGTGCTCTAGACTTTAAGAGATTATAGACTTATGCAAAAAATTTTAAGTGTGAGTTCTGGATTGAGTCAGTGACATTCCTTGGACATGTGATATCTAAGGATGTATTGTTGTATACCCAGCAAAGATTAAGGCTATTCGTGATTTGTCCAGGCCTACATCTCTATCAGAGGCTTGTAGCATCATTGGTTTGGCTTGTTACTATAGGCGATTCATTGAGAGTTTTTCCACTATTGAAGTGTCGATGACCAGATTGACTTGCAAGAAGGTTCCTTTCTAGTGATCCAAGGAGTGTAAGCTAAGCTTTCAGAAGCTCAAGGGATATTTCACCTTAACACCTACATTGGCTCTTTTTATTGAAAGTGAGGGATTCACCTTATATTGTGATATTTCTGATGTTGGTTTGGGTTGTGTTGATGCAGCAGGGACGAGTTAGTTGTAGTTTGGATTGAGGAAGCTAAAGATATAGAGAATAACTACCCCACTCATGATTTGGATTTGGTAGTTGTAGTTTTTGCGCTTAAGATTTAGAGACATTATCTTTATGGCATACATTGTGACATCTTCACGGATCATCATAGTCATTGGCAGCTTATGACCTAGAGAGATCTTAATTTTAGGCATTATTTATGGGTGGAGTTGCTTAAGGATTATGACATCTCTATTTTGTATCATTTGGGCAAGGAAAATATGGTGGAGGACATCTTAAGCTGGATGGCAGTAACTATGGGTAGCTTGGCTTCTATTTCACTTTCTCAATGGTTGTTGGCATGGGACGTCTGGTCCTTAGCCAACTTGATGTTGTGACTTGATATTTCAAACCCAGGAGGATTCTTTATAGTGTTGAGGTAAAGTCTACCCTATTTGAGTAGATTCATAGTCATCGGTTTAAGGATATAAGACTTTGCATCATTCGTGATTAGGTATTAAGCGGTGAGTTAAGAGTACTACCATATATTTTGAGGGTGTTTTGAGATTTGATGGAAACATTTATGTCCCAAGGGTTGGTTACTTAATTTAATCGATTTTGCGTGAGGCCCATAGCTCCATATATTCTATTCACCTAGGTATAAATAAGATACATAGAGATTTTATGCAGCACTATAGGTGGAGTGGTATTAAGAGAGATATGCCAAACTTTGTAGCTTGGTGCCTATGTTGCAACAAGTGTAGGCCAAGCATTGGAGACCTGATGTCTTGATTCAAAGGTTTCCCATTCTCGAGTGGAAGTGGGAATGGATTACCATGGACTTTGTTAGTGGTTTTCCTCGCAGCTCTCATGTTTCCAATGGTATTTAGGTCATAATGGATCATTGACCAAATCGACACATTTCATTCCTATTCAAATGTCCTTCAATATCGAGAGGTAGCCCCCAGAAGCCAAAAGTAAAGTATATAAACACTATCCTAGATCCATAGGGAATAATTGCATCCCCATAATCATCTCGGAGGCTATCAACACATATTCACATAGGATCTTTAGGTAATAATAGCATCTCCATAATCATCCTGACTCGACAAGGCCAATGAGCACTTCATCATCTCCCATTCGTTCCATTCCTACAATATATGTTACCATCAAACCATACATAATTATATAAGTTCCCCTTATTACAGACTCAATAGCTATCTTTAGATCACGAGTAACAAAAATGAACATTTTATCTCATCCACCCGTAAGAGCGACATGAATAAGTATGGGATATTCTACTTTTACCTTCTTTAGTAGTATTTTAGTCTTTAGTAGGTCCATTACCTTACAACCTATATATCTACAGTCATAACTAAACTAGTAGTATCCATGTATATAAGGCTAGCCATATCCTATCATAGTACCTAACATTAAAGAGTACTTGTGCAATTTCCCTTATCTTATACCATTCGAGTATCCAGATGGCACAATTTGAGGCCTTGTATGGTAGGCATTATTTATATTTAGTGGGTTGGTTTAAGACTTCAAATGTAATGACCATTTATGTCATTATGTATAAACCTTACATTGAGATTTCCATGTTAAAATTCATCCCGAGTTTGAAGTTATAAATTTCAGCCTAAGCTGGTTTCATATAAAATTGAAGTAAGGTTTTGTCTAAGGAAATATAGGAATGATTTAGTCAAGTTTGGGAGTGCCTGATTTGACTTTTAGCTAGCTAAGTTGATAAGTAGCCCATAGGAATTTGTGAAATTAAATTTAGGTAAGTAGAACTCCCAGAATTGATCTTAGTGTAAAGGGCATTGTTTAGAATATCCCGAGTTTAAGGTGTGTTGTAAAAAGTGAGATTTTAGGGAAAAAATGGACATTGTTTCTCGTTGATGCCGCTACTGTGGCTGGAACATTACTATTGCAACTGAATCTTTAGTAGAGAAATTCTTACTATAGCGGTGGTCAAAGGTTGGTCAATACCGCTATAGTGGAAGGTATCGCTATAGCGACGCTACTATACCGGCATAAGCTGCTATAAAAGTAAAAATCATAGTTTAATTAAATATCTTCCGCGAAATATTTTATTATTTTGAAACTTATTTTGGGGAAAAGGAGGGGGATTTGGGGCAATTTATACTAGAAATTCTTTGTTTGGCTTCAAAAAGGTAAGGAATCCATCCACATTAACTTGTAATTGTAAGTCTGCTAAATTATGAAGTTCAAGGAGGGTTTTAGGGCTGATTTTTGTTATTTTTTGGTGCAACGTAGTAATAGTAATAGGATAATAGGTTTTATTTTTTAACTGTTAATTTACCCTTCCACTCTGAATTGTAGTGAAAAGCCCTAGAACGTGAAAAGAATACGCCAAATAAATGATCATTAACTTAAAATTAGGGGCTGGGGTGAGTTGTAATTCCATACATGGTAGGGTATTGTATTAATTAAACATTTATATGCCTGTTCGAGGCAACGAGCAAGTGGAAATTACACGGAAGGGCAAAGCTCCATCTTAGAGGCGTTGTACAAGATTGGTTCTAGGTGGGTGATGGTATTGTAATTTAATCTAATTTGTGCTATATATGTATATTAACTAATTTATAGTGTGTCTTGTTGGTACGTGTTGTTTTGTGTGGTCAATGCAAATGATTACGGTTGTTATATGATTTTGACCTTTCTTATTTGTTAAATGTGGAATGTTTTATATTTAGAACGTTCTCATAGGATCTTGGTGAAACAAGGTTGTCATACACTTGTGTATTGGGTTTTGCACATGGATAGAAATTTTCCCCTATAGGTCATAGCTAGAGGGGGGTTGTATTACCCCTAGAGTGCATGTACAAGGATCAGGTGAGTTTGATGGTTCCATGAGTAAATCAGGGAAGTACGTGTATAGTGTACATAAATTGGTTTAACCTCTCTTGACTTGACTTGACTGAAATTGACTGGTCATAATATGTTGACTTATCAATTTTGATCCCTAATTGCTTATTTTTTCCTATTATTATGTGTTAATATTCTCATCTTTGGTTGGCCAAATGACTCTACCAGTACACTGTTGTTTTCTTGTTTGATGATACTACACCTTCTCTTACTTTTGTGAGTGCAACCTAAATTCCAGCAGCTCTTATGAGATCTCACTTATGATCCCAGCAAATGACTTTAGATTTCAGGGTAAGCAGCATATACGGGCAACCATGGAATCTCGCCTTATTTTCATAGTTCCTTATTTTTGAACTTACGTTTCCATTAGAACTTTTTTGGTTGCATCCCCTTCTTAACATTATCTAGTAATTTTTCTACTGATGACTTTTGGTTCATAAGGATGATTTATTTTCTTAAGAATAATGTTCGTCCTTTGATTGAAGTTATTGTTTTGGTTTGGCCTTAATTTTATCTTTGAATGGATTAGTTCTTGATTTTCTAATTGTTGCTTGTGAGATAGTGTTTTGGGATAGTTGGATCTCCTATCAGGTGAGTAGTATGGGTGGCACTCACGAAGGGATTTGGGTCGTGAAAAAATTAGTGTCAGAGCCTAGGTTTGTGAATCTCGTGGTACTAAAATGGTTCCAATAGAGTCTCGTAGAACGGTACAAAAATGTCTGTACTTTTCTTTGGTAGGCTATAGAACTTTAGGAAATATGTCATTCTTGTTTCTTTTATTTTATAACTTGATTCTAATTTGTATCCGGTGATCCAAATTGGTATCTAATCCCCTTTATTCTTTTGTCTGTAGATGGTGAATATCAGGTCCAAATAAACTAAACTAGCAGTACCTTCACCGACTGTACTAGTTGTAGGTACAGCTGGGAGAGAGATAGGATGAATGAGAGGGAGAGATGCGGGAAGGAGGGAATGAGTCACACCCTGCAGGAGTGGAGATAAAGAAATGGTTGGATGAATTCTTGAGAGGCCATTATCACCTCCCCCACATCAGGATCATTTGGAGGAGATGGAAGTAGTAGAGGAACAGGATATATATACCAAGGTAATAGATAAAAATGGTATGTAATACCTTGTTCTTTCAAGGTCACTGTGGAACCTATGACTTATTCCTCAAGTTGTGAAGACTCATCACGAGTCGTATAATGTAGTCGTAACCAAGACAATGTGAAATGATTGAAGTTCTAATGTGGTTACGACTCGACCCTGAGAATCGTAATGAGACTACATAAGTCGTATAGCCAGACGTGACTAGGTCGATGGAAAGGCCTAAAGTTTTTGGTCACATGATGACTCGACCCTAGGAGTCACACTTGATGTTACGAGTCATATAAGAAGAGTCATAAGATCAGCAGGGAAGGTCCTCTAATTTTTTGTCTAGGTTATGAGAGGTTGCTACAAGTCATAGTGACATGTTACGAGTTGTAGGGTATGACTCATATCCAAACCAGTGAATACTTTCTTTATTTCTGTCAAGGTTATGAGTTATTAGATCAAGTCGTAACCAGATTTTATGAGTCATGAGATGACTCATGATGACTAACGGTCAAGTTTTTATAAGTTCAGTAAAGGGGCCTTTAAGTCTTTTTTCCTCTTAAAACCTCCAACCCATGACTTGTAACGTAAGAGGCGTTATTTTCCTCTACTTTCTGTCGATTAACAACACTCTTTATCCTCCCATCTTTAAGAATAACAATGCTAGGGTTTCTCCCATATAGACATCTCTCAAGTCTCTAAGTTCAAGTTTTCTTTACAAGTCAAGTCAAGTAAATACAGGTATATGGGGTTTTGAGCAAGGATAAACTTTCATTCTTATGCCTGAAAACTCAAGTTTAAAGTTGAATTCATATGATTTCAATAATGGTTCATGCCCAAGTTCTCATATTCTTGAATTATAACATTACCTTATGATTGGAGGATTTAAGTGCATAAGAGTTTTCATCTATTCATGTATTGATTGGCAAGTTTGCTAAAATGATTTGAATTTCATTTGTTTGAATTGAATTTTGTTGAAATATTTCAATGTAAGTATTAAGTATGATATTCTTATATAAGTTCTATGAAAAAAAGTATAAATTTCAAGGATTAAGAATAAACAATGAGTTTACAAAAAAAACTAAGTTTTAAGCTTCAGTTACATGTATTACAGCATGATTAAAGTTCATCGTGATCTTTTGATATAAAATAAGACATGAAATCCACAAGTGTTCGTTCTGATTATGATTTATGTAAGGAGAACCATGATTGGTTTTCAGTCTATAAACCCTTATCTATTTTTAGGTGGATTTCTTAAGTATGACCCTAAGCATATACTTCCTGGGAGTAGTATTTAGCACCAAGAATGGAATGTGGATGACCGTATCCTAAATTCCTGAAAACTACAAGCCACCATAGGTTTAAGAGACCTTGTCAGCGAGTGTCTACTTTGCCCAATATGGATGAAGTATAGTGATCACTTAAGTTAAGGTTCTATATTGATGGAAAGGTTAGAAAAGCTCTCCCCAACATGGTTAAGACATATGACTCCATGGCATCTCACATGGTTTATGTCAGTTGTACGATTATCCTATAAGAAAAAATAAAAGTAAATATTTTAGAAAATAAGTGTAATAACTTACTAATCTTATTTAGTATGCTTTATTATTCATGTTTTATGATCATACAGTTTTCAATTTTATTCATGTCCAAGGTGAGTCCTTTACACTTATCATGCATGATTTTAAAATATATACAGTTCTTGTTTTACTTATGCATTCACCCCTATATACTCAATACATTCTAAAGTACTGACCAATATTGTCTTATAATATAGGTTCGGGAGCTCATTTCCAGCAGCACGATTAATCACAGGCATCACTTCCTGCATTATTTATGAGTGTTACTTTACTTACTTGATTTCATATTTCATCCGGGTCAGCTAGGGTCTATCCCAGTGGCTCTCTAGTTAATATTGGAGGCCTGTCAGACTACGTATCTTTCAATTTAAAGAGTTTGTTTGAGATTTCAAGTTTCAAGTTGAGAACGAGATTTTAAGTTGTTTCCTTACGTATTTATATGTATGCATTAGTTCACATTCCATAAGAGTTTTAATTTATATAGATGTTAATGATTAGCTTGGTGCTATTCATAGTCCTAGGCACTATGTGACATCCTAAGGATACTCTCGGGGCATTACAAACTTGGTATCAGAGTCTAAGGTTTTAAAGAGTCCTAAGGAGTTAGACAAGGAGCGTTACGTAGAGTCTTGATCATAAGTGTGAAGCACGCCTCATTTATGAGCAAGAGGCTACGGAATGACTTAGGAATTATCTTTTCTTTCATGATATATCGTGCTTGAAGTTTTCTATATCTACCCTAATTCCTGCTTTCACATGATGAAATATGAATTCTCACTGAGCTGACTCCCACAGAAATGGTGTTCAACCACCACCACTACACACAGATCCTCTAAATGAAAATGTCTCATAAAAAGAATTTTAGGTTGCCTTTCAAGTGTTGGCCAAAGATGTGAATGCTAATATTCAGGGAAACCAACAAGAAACAGTCCCACTTCAGCGAAATAGTAAGTTAACTACAGCCAGGATTTGGGATTTTATGAGGAGGAATCCACCTGAGTTCCATGGGTCAAAGGTGGATGAGGTCCCTAAACTACTTATTGATGAGGTGAGAAAGATTACTCAGATCATGCATGTTACCGAAGAGAAGACTGTGTATTTGGCATCTTAGTGGTTGAAGGATGTTTCTTATTATTGGTTCATTATGTGGAAGGATGGTAAGGGAGAGAATGTAGCTCTTATGAGTTGGCAGGTTTTTCAGAGTACTTTTCTGGATAGGTTCTTACCTCATAAGATAAGTAAGGCTAAGGTGGAGGACAGAGAGAAGAGGAACAAAAGAGCTAGGACTGGATAGTTTGAGTACAGTCAACAAAGGTCCGGAGGGTGAAGTCATTCATAGTTTCAAGGTCACTCATCATTGCCTGCACCATCCTTAGCCTGTGCCCCTGCACCCAGGATGAGGTAGGAGCAGTAGTGCTGAACTTCAAATTCTAGGTCTCAGAATAGTTTGGTCGGGAGGCCTAATTAGCCGATGTTCTAAGTTTGGTAAGACCCATCCTAGTGAGTGTTTGGTGGGAAAAGGAGGTTGATATGGCTGTGGAAAGTTGGTCTACAGGATCAAGGAGTGTTTGTATGCTAAGAATGGAAGTAGGTATGTTTGTCCTCAGTCTCAGGCTACAAATCAACAACTCAACCAGGCCACCCAGTTCCTCCACAGGGTGCATTATCTAGTACCGGTGGCGGCCAGTGCCAGAATTAGTTCAATGCTTTTCCATCCCAGCAGAAACAGGAGAGTTCACCATATGTTAAAAATACTCCCTTTGTGTTAAAAATAAATATTTTATTTTATCAAGAAATTTTTTTATTCTTTTTCATGCTACTCTTAATATTAAATAGGGAAAATAACATAAATCTCGATAGTTGATGGTAGTTATGTATCTCCCAAAGGTTGTTTCATCTACTATCTTAAAGCCAGGAAGTTATTAACAAAGGGTGTATTTACTATTTAGTTTGAGTCAAAGATATTAAGTCTGAAGCCCCAATATTTCAATCAGTTTTTGTTGTTAATGAGTTTCCAGAGGTTTTTCCCAAAGATCTGCATGGGGTACCGCCGGACAGAGAAATAGAGTTCAGTATTGATCTTCTTCCTGATACTCAACCCATCTTTTTCCCTCCATAACGCATTGCTCCGACTGAACTTAAAGAGTTAAAGGAGCAGCTTAAGGATCTCTTAGACAGGGGTTTCATCAGACCTAGTGTTTCTCTATGGGGTTCTCCATTCTTGTTCGTGCATAAGAAATATGGCACTCTTAAAATGTGTATAGACTATAGGAAACTAACCAAGGTTACCATCAAGAATAAGTACCCCATTCCTAGAATCGACGATCTGTTCGATAAGATTTATTGTGCTCGGTGGTTTTCTAAGATTTTCCTTAGGTTGGGGTACCACCAGTTGAAAGTCAGGGAGCATGACATTCCAAAATCAGTTTTCTAACAAGGTACGATCATTTTGAGTTCATGGCTATATCATTTGGACTAACAAATGCTCTTTCAACCTTCATGGTTTTGATGAATAGGGTCTTCAAGAAATATTTGGGCATGTTCGTCATCATCTTTATAGATAACATACCGGTATATTCTCAGTGTGAGAAGGAGCATACGGATTATTTGAGGATAGTACTGCAAACCCTCAAAGACCGTCAAATATATGTGTAAGTTTAGTAATTGTGAATTTTGGTTGGAGTTTGTTACCTTTTTGGGGCACGTCATTTTAGGGGTTGGTATTCATGGACCTCTAGAAAACTAATGGAGTGAAGCACTGGACTAGACCTATCACTCCACCCGACATCAGGAGCTTTTTGGGTTTGGCAGAAATTATAGAATATTTGTTGAAGGGTTTTCCTCTATAGCCACGCCATTGACTAAGCTGACATAAAACAAGGTGAAGTTTATATAGTAGGATAAATGTGAGAAGAGTTTCTAAGAATTGAAGGATAGATTTACTTCAGCACCAATGTTAACCCTGCCAGAGGGGTTAGATAGATTTGTGGTGTATTGTGATGCTTCCATAGTTGAGTTAGGTTGTCTGTTGATGCAAAACAGGAGAGCAATAACTTATTTATTTAGGCAACTTAAGGATCACAAAAATAACTACCCAACTCAAGATTTAGAGTTAGCTGATCTGGTGTTTTCCCTGAAGATTTGGAGACACTACCTTTATGGTGTGCATGTTGACACTGACCACAAAAGTCTTCAGTATGTATTTTAGGGAGCTAAATCTTTTTCAAAGAAGGTGATTGGAGTTATTGAAAGATTATGACATAAATGTGCTTTACCATTCGGGTAAGGCTAGCGTGGTGACAGACACACTGAGTAGGCTGACTATGGGTAGTGTATCTTATGTGAAACAGAAAGAACGGGAGTTGGCAAAAGAAGTAAATAAGTTGGCCTGTTTGGGAGTATGTTTGCTAGAAACGAATTATGGGGGAGTAGTGGTTCGAAACAGATCAGAATCATCTCTGGTAGTGGAAGTAAAGGAGAAGCAGCGTAATGATCCCCTACTTAGACAAATATTAGAAGCAGTCCAGCAGTAGAAGGTCGAGGTTTTCTCCCAAGGGGGAGATGGTATTCTTCGTATCAAAGTAGGCTTTGTGTTCCCAATGTAGATGGTTGAGGGAAAGGATACTAGCTCATAGTTTGAAGCATTCTACTCATCCTGGTTCTACTAAGATGTACCATGATTTGGAAGAAATTTATTAGTGGAATGGTATAAAAGGGGACATAGCTGAGTTCGTAGTCAGGTTTCGCAATTACCAGCAAGTTAAGGATAAACACTAAAGATCGAGTGGTACTCTATAGGAGATCAGCATCCCTACTTGGAAGTAGGAAGTAGAAAATATGGATTTCATCACAGGATTGCCTCATACAAGATGTCAACATGATTCAATTTGGTTCATAGTCTATAGAATGACCAAATCAGCTCATTTCCTACCTGTTAAGACTTCAAATACGGCAGAAGATTATGCCAAAATGTACATTTGCGAGTTAGTAAGGATTCATGGGATACCCATATCTATTATTTCAAATAGAGGCATGCAATTCACTTCCTAGTTTTGGAAATCATTTTAGAAAGGCCTTGGTGTAAAGGTAAAGCTTAGTATTGCTTTTAATTCGCAAACCGATAGCCAGGCTGAACGCATACTTTAGACAATGGAATACATGGTGAGAGCATGTATTTTATACTTTAAAGGAAGTTGGGATGATCATATACCTTTGATCGAGTTTGCCTATAATAACAATTACCATGCCAGTATTCAGATACCTCCATTTGAAGCATTGTATGAACCTAGGTGTAGATCACCCATATGATGGTTTGAGGTTGGTGAAGCAGCATTCATTTGGTTATTGTTTGTTCTTGAAGCTATGGAAAAGGTTAAGTTGATTCATAAAATATTAAAGACTTCTCAAAGCCATCAGAAATCATATGCAGATGTAGGAGGAGAGAGCTCAAGTTTGAAATGGGTGATTAGGTATTCTTGAAGGTGTCGCCTATGAAAGGGATAATGAGATTTGGAAATAAAGTAAAGTTGAGTCCCTAATTTGTTGGTCCGTATGAGATAGTAAAGCATGTAGGAGAGGTCGTTTATGAATTAGAACTTCCGCTAGAGTTCTTTTCAGTTTACCTAGTTTTCCATGCTTCGATGCTTAAGAAGTGCATTGGAGATTTGTCCTTAGTAGTTCCCCTAGAGAGTATTGGGGTCAAGAATAGCTTGTCGTACGAAGAGATTCCTGTCGAGATACTTTATAGGCAAGTTTGAAGACTGAGAAATAAGGATGTGGCGTCAGTAAAGGTTCTATTGAGGAACCAGTTGGTCGAAGAGGCCACTTGGGAAGCTAAAACAGACATGATGACCAAGTACCTTCATCTCTTTTCTTCTGATTCATTTCCTACCAAAGGTAAATCATTATTTCTAGTAAATTCTTTCTCTCTAAGTTAGTTTAAGTATTCTTATATTGTATCATGTATTTGTGGGTCTTGGAATCCTAGTGATAAGTTATAATCTTGATTGTATGATCTATGGAGAGGAGTTAATTTTGTTCAAATATACCTATTCGAAATGAGTCTTATTCGAGGACAAATATTTCCAAGGGGGAGATATTGGTATACCTTGTGCTTTCAAGGTTACTGTGGAACCTATGACTCATTCATCAAGTCATAAAGACTCATCCTGAGTCGTATGATATAGTCATAAATAAGATAATGTGATATGATTAAAGTTCTAATGTGGTTACGACTCGACCCTAAGAGTCATAATAAGACTATGCGAGTCGTATTACCCAGTCGTGACCAGCTCAATGAAAAGGCCTAAAGTTTCTGGTCACATAACGAATCAATCTTAGGAGTCATCACTTGATGTTATGAGATTATAAGAAGAGTCGTAAGATTAGTAGGGTAGGTCATTTAAGTTTTTATCTAGGTTACGAGAGATTGCTACAAGTCATAGTGACATGTTACAAGTAATAGGGTACGACTCGTATCCAAGCTAATGCATACTTTTTTTTCTACCAAGGTTACGAGTCACTAGGCCAACTAGTAACCAGATGTTATGAGTCATGAGATGACTCATGACGACTGATGATCAAGTTTTTATAAGTTCAGTTAAGGGGCCTTTTAGTCTTTTCTCCTCTTAAAACTTCCAACCGGCGACTTATAACTTAAGAGAGGTGTTATTTTCCTTTACTTTTAGTCAATTAACAAAACACATTCTCCTCTTACCTTTAAGAACAAAAAGTCTAGGGTTTCTCCCACAAAGACATCTCTCAAGTCTCTAAGTATAGGTTATATTAACAAGTTAAGTAAATCCAGGTATGTGGGGTTTTGAGCAAGGATAAATTTTCATCCTTGTGCCCAAAAACACAATTTTAAAGTTAAATTTATATGAATTCAATTAGGGTTCATACCCAAGTTATCATATTTTTGAATTATAATGTGATTAGAGGATTTAACTGCATAAGAGTTTTCATCTATTCATGTTTTGACTTGCAAGATTGCTATTATGATTTGAATTTTATTAGTTTGACTTAAATTTTGATGAAAGATTTCAATGTAAGTATTGAGCATGATATTTTGATATTAGTTTTATGAAAATAAGTATAGACTTCAAGTCTTAAGCATAAGCATTGAGTTTACATGAAACCTATTTTAAGCTTCAGTTACATGTATTACAGCATGATTAAAGTTCATCTTGACCTTCTGATATAAGATAAGACATAAAATCCACAAGTGTTCCTTTTGATTATGATTTAAGTAAAGAGAAGCATGATTGGTTTTCAATCTATAATCCCTTATGCTATTTTAAGGTTGATTTCTTAAGTATGACCCTATACATATACTTTTTGGGAGTAGTATTTAGCACCGAGAAGGAAATATGGATGAGCGTATCCTAAATTCCTGAAAACTATGAGCCACCATAGGTTTAAGAGACTTCATTGGTGAGAGTCTACTTTTTCCAATATCGATGAAGTATAGTGATTACTAAAGTTAAGGTTCTATTCCGATGGCAAGGGTAGAACAACTCTCCCCTATGTGGGTAAGACGTTGGACTCCATGGTAGCTCACATGGTTTATGTCGATTTTAAGAATCTCGCATAATAAAGACTACAAGTAAAGTTAACTAAGTGTAATGACTCACTAAGATTATTTAGTATGCTGTATTATTCATGTTTTATGATCATAAAATTTTCAATTTTATTCATGTCCAAGGTGAGTCCTTTACACTTATCATGCATGATTCAAAAATATCCAGTTCTTTTTTTACTTATGCCTTCACCCCATATACTACATTCTAAAGTATTGATCCACACATATATGTCTATGTGCTACATTGTCTTATAATTAAAGTTTTGGCAGTCATTTACCACAGAATGATTGATCACGGTCATCACTTCCTGCTTCTTGACATTTGGTAAGTCGCCATAGAGCGAGGACATAGCATATCAGACTCTTAATCATTTATGAATGTTACTTTAGTTACTTGATTTTAGATTCTATGTGGGTCAACTATGGTCTATCCATGTGGCTCTCTAATTAGTAGTAGAGGTTTGTCAGACTACGAATCTTTCAGGTTAAAGAGTTTGTTTGAGATTTCAAGTTTTAAGTTGAGAAAAAGATTTTAAGTTGTTTCTTTTCATATTTATATGTATGTGGTAGTTTACTTTCCATAGGAGTTTTAAATTATGTAGATGTCAAGGGTTATCTTAGGTCTATTCATAGTCCTAGGAACGTGTGATGCCTTGGGGGTACTCTCGGGGTATTACATGGCATGCAGTATTACCCCTTATGTTAACTAAGGTTATGTAGTAGGTGTTAGTTTTTCTGAGTGGCTTGGCTGGGACTAGAGCCACTCCCGGGGTACCAGCTTATCAGGCTTCAATTGTTCATCCTACTATTGCCATGTCTCCTAGAATGGATGAAGCTTCAGGGATTGATGTGTTTTCTTATCTAGTTTTGGGTTTAGAGGATGTTTTTGACTTCATCATTGATTGCTATGAAAGTTGACATAGGATGGGTATTGTGAAGTAACATGGAGTTAAGTTTAAGACCTTTTTGTTGGAGAAGGATTCTAAGCAATGGTGGGGCATATGTTGAATGTTAGTCACCAGCTTTGCCTTCATTAACTTGGGAGAAATTTTTCAGTCTATTCTTAGAAAAATATATGCCACGAGGCTTATATGACCACAAAAAGGATGAGTTTTTGGCATTGGAATAGAGAGATATGTTAGTTGCGCCTATGAGGCTAAGTTACATGCTTTATCTTGCTACTACTCAATTATTAGCCTCTGAGGAGGAGAGGATTTTCCTCTACTTTAAAGATTTGAACTATGATCTTCAAGTATTGTTTGTGCATATGAATTCTACAAGAAAGGGATTCAGTGAAGTTTTTTACTATGTGAAGAAGTTGTAGGGATTTACCCATGTGGGTCAGGCTAAATTATTAGCCAGGAAGTTGAGATGTGTTTGGGATTTTAGTGGGTCTTACTCTAAGGGCCACTGTCAGCAGTCCTATTCAGCCCATCCTATTAAGTCAGCTTTTCTAGCTTCTATTATGGTTCCATCTAAGGTTTCTTCTCAACAACAGATTATTATGGGCCAAGGGGCTTTCTACTCTTCTTCCAATCAGCCTTTTCTCAAGTAAGGGTATTTACATTATGGTGTTGTTGTCCACTTTAAGAGGGAGTTTCTTATGAGGTAGGCAAATACAGAGGCACAACAAATAACTCTTGTTATAGTTCGAGCAGTTTAAGAAAAAGGAGGTAGAAGTAGGGCTCATCCATAAAGTGGATAAGGAAATCTGAAAAATGGTCGAACTGGTTATGTAAATGGCAGCGTGGGGGAAGAAGTGCAGCTGGGGAAGAATTATTATCTATTTCTAGGAAAGACTAATGCCAAGGCTTCTGATGTTGTGATCACAGGTACTATTTCTATTTTTGATCGGATGGCTTCTATTTTTTTGTTATGGGGTCTATTTATTCTTGTATTTTTGTTTAGTTTTTGATAGGTCTGAATCTGGTTTATGATGTACTTGATTATCCTATTTATGTGTCTACTTCGATTGGTGAGTCTATAGTAGTAACTTGTATTTACTGTTCTCACTCAGTATTATTTATGGGTTTTCATACTTTGGTAGACTTGATTATTCTAGATATGTGTGACTTATATGTAATTTTGGGTATGACCTAGTTATCTCCATATCACATTATTTTAAATTATAATGCTAACACAGTGACTCTAGTTATGCTGCGAATGGGTAATCTAGAGTTAGAGAGAGTGTATAAGGCCAAGCCAGTGAAAATAATATCACTTATTTGTACCAGAAGGTTAGTGGGGAAGAGGTGTTTAGTATTTTTAGATTATCTTTTAGATGTTAGTGCAGGGTTCCTTTCTATAAAGTCAATTTTGGTAGTTTTTGAATTCCAGGATGTGTTCCATTGATGCATACTAGGTATGTCTCCAAATAGAGATATCAATTTTCGTATTGACTTAGCACTCCATAGCAGGAACTACATAACAAGGGTTTTATTCATCAAAGTGCTTCACCTTGGGGTGCTCCAGTCTTGTTTGTTAAAAAGAATGATGTTAGTTTGAGGATGTGCATTGATTATAGACAGTTGAATACCCTTTGCCTCGCATAGACAATTTGTTTGACCAATTGAAAGGTGCGTCAGTGTTCTAAAAAATTTATTTACTATTGGGTTATTATCAACTAAAAATTAGACTAGAGGATGTGCCAAAGATATATTTTAAAACTCAGTATGGCCATTAGGAATTTCTAGTGATGTATTTTGGGTTGACTAAGGAACCTAAAAACTTTATGAATTTGATGAATGGGATATTTAGGTCATTCTTGAATTCTTTTATTATTGTGTTTATTTATGATATTCTTGTTTACTCCAAGAGTAAAGATGAGCAGACAAGCCATCTTCACATAGTCTTGGAGATTCTAAGAGAGAAGTAGTTGTTTTCTAAGTTTTCAAAGTGCAAATCCGATTGTCTTTATTTTCCTTGTTGGGGAATGTAGTTTCTAAAAAAGGGGGTAATGGTGGATCCCCAGAAGATTAAGGTAGTAAAAAATTAGATTCGGCATAGTTTAGTGACCGAGATAAGAAGCTTTGTGGGTATTTCTAGTTATTACTGCATGTTTGTCAAGAACTTTTCATCTATTGCAATGTACTTCACAAGTTTGAATCAGAAAGAAGTGCCATTTGTTTGGTCAAGTCAATGTGAAGAGAGCTTCCAATATCTCAAGACACTCTTGACAGCAGCGTCTATTCTTTCATTGTTGGTTAAAGTATGGACTTTATAGTGCTTTGCCATACTTTACTTTTTGGTTTGGGTGGTGTGCTGATGCGGGATAAAAATATCATTGCTTATGCTTTAAGGTAGTTTAAGCCTCACGAAAGGAATTACCCAACATGACTTAGAGTTGGTATTAGTGGTGTTTGCATTAAAGATTTAGATACAATATCTTTATAGTGTCAAGTGTGACATCTCCATATATTATTGAAGCTTACATCCCCTATTCAATCAAAATGATCTGAATCTAAGTCAGTGGAAGTGGATGAAAATTTTAAAGGACTATGATTTAACTATTCAGTATAATCTAGGTAAGTTCGATGTGGTGGAAGACACATTAAGCTAAAAAGTTATAATTATGGTGGTTTGTCTTTCATGAGGGTGTCTAGGCGGCCTTCAGCTAGAGAGTTTCAAACTCTAAAATCTCTAAGCATGTAGTTTAGAGTCTCATACAGGGGTGGTGTATTGGCTAGTATGGAGGTAAAGTCAACATTTTATGGAGCAGATTAAAGCCAAGCAATTTGAGGTTAAGAAACTGGATATGCTCCAGAATAAAATGGTTCATAAGGAGGTAGAGGATGCCACCATTGATACAAGTAGAGTGTTATGGTTTAAGGGAAGGCTATATGTTTCTCGATTTGGGGAGTTGATCCTTGAAGTACTTTCAAAGCCCCATGGTCCGCATTATTCTATTAATTTAGGCACGTGATGTACCATGACATGAGGTAGCTTTATTGGTGGCTTGGGATAAAGAGGGACATAGTGGATTATGTGTCCAAATTCTAATGTTTTCAGTAGGTAAAGTATGAACACCAAAGGTATGCGGGGTTACTTCAGAGGATACCTATACCTATGCGAAAATGGGAGCACATTTCTTTGGATATTATAGTGGGTCTCCCTAAGACTTTAGGAAAATATGACTCTATTTGGGTGATAGTAGATCAACTGATGAACTCAGTTTACTTTTTTCTAGTTCAGGTAGACTATAGCTCTCAACAATTAGCTAAAATCTACGTCAATGCGATTGTCAGAGTTTATGGGGTACTTGTTACCATCATTTATGATAGAGGTACGAAGTACACTTCCAGATTTAAGGAGAAGTTGCATAAGGAGCTAGGCATCAATCTTATTTAGCAGGGCTTTTCATCCTTAAATGGATGGGCAGTCAAAGAGGGTGATTCAGGTTCTAGAGGATATGTTTAGGGCTTGTGTGATTGATTTTGATAGTCACTGGGACCAGTTTCTTCTTCTGGGTGAGTTTTCATACAACAAAAACTATCACTCTAGTATTGATATGGCACCATTCGAGGCACTTTATGGAAAGAAGTATAGGTTGCATATTGGATTATTTAAGATGGTGATGTCAAACCTTTGAGCACTAACTTGTAAATGAGGCTCAAAATAAAGTAACGTTTATTCAAACCAAGTTGTTGGTTGCTTAAAGTAGGAAAAAGAAGTATACAGACCATAAGTTAAGAAACATGGACTTCAAATTTGGTGAGAAAGTTTTGTTTAAGTTGTCTCCTATGAAGGGATTCATGAGGTTCCGTAAGAGGGGCAGTCTCAGCCTATAATATATCGCGGACCCTTTGAGGTTCTTGAAGAGGTGGGTTCAGTTATATACAAATTAGCTCTGCCATCGGGATTGTCGTAAGTCCATTTAGTATTTTATGTCTCAATGTTGAAAAGGTACCATAGGTATGGAGAATCCATCATGAAGTGGGATATAGTTCTTTTTAGATAAAATATTAAGCGCACGAGAAGGAACTAGTAGCAATTCTAGATCGGGATGTTTTGAAATTAAGGATGAAAGAATTTGTTATGTTAAGGTTCAATGAAAGCATCATCTAATTGAGGAATCCACTAGGGAAATTGAGAAGGACATGCAGTAGAAGTACCCTTAATTTCTTAAGGATATAGTTGTCTCTTTTCTCCTCTTTTTAGCCTACTTTTATGTTTGACATTTTGGGGATGAATGATGGATAAATTGGTATCTCTTGTAACAATAATTTTTATGGTTATGTATAAACCACCCATTATAATTTCCATGTTAAAATTCTTCCTGGTTTGAAGTTACAAATTTATGGCTAGGCTAATATCACACAAAATCACAATGAGTTTTGGTCAAGGGAAATTCGGGATTATTTGGAAAAGTTTGGTGTGTTTGATTTAATTTCTAGTTAGCTAAGACGATAAGGAACCCATAGAAATTTATGAAAGAAATAGATGAGTAGACTTCCCAAAATTGATCTTGGCATAAAGGTCATAGTTTAGAGTTTCCTGAGTTTAAGGTGTGATGTAAAAAAGTAGGATTTTGGGGAAAAACTAGACATTTTGGCCCATTGATGCTGCTATAGAGGATGGAATGATGCTACAACAATCAGCATAGCGGAGAAATTCCTACTATAGTCGTGTACATAGGTCGGTCAACACAGTTATAGTGGCAAGTGTCGATATAGCGGTGAAAATTGTAGTTTATTAAATATTTCCCCTAAAATAATTTATTATTCTAAAACTAATTAGGGAAAAAGGCAACTTGGGGAGATTTACACCCAAAATTCTTTGTTTGGCTTTAAAAATGTAAGGAATCCATCCCCGTTGACATGTAATAGATAATTAAGCCTTAGAACTACTAAATTACGGAGCTGGGGGAGGGTTTTAGGGATGACTTTGGTTATTTTCTAATGCAAGGGAGGAAATTATGTAATAGGTTTATAAGTTTTATTTATTAACAGTTAATTTACCCTTGCACTGTATTAATTCATTAATTTAACCATAAAATTGGTAGTTTTAGGTGAATTACGGTAGAAAATCCCTAGAACAGAAAAGGAATGATCATGAACTTGACCTTAGGGGTTGAGGATGAGCTATTACTCCTAAAATGATAGGTCATGTTATTAATTATATGTCAATATATCTGTTCTAGTCCATGAGACACCAAAAATTACACTGAATGGCAAAGCTCTGGTTAGATGAGTTGTACAAGCTTGGTTTGAGGTAGGTGATAGTATTGTAGTTTAATCAAATTTTTGTTATGTATGCATGTTATCTACTTTGTAGTGTTTACTGTTGATGTATGTTTTTTGGTATGGTCAATGTGAATGATTCTATTATTTATATATGATTTTTGACCTACCTTATTTATTAAATATTGAATGTTCAGTATTTTAAATGTTCTCATGGGTTTTTGGTGAAATAAGATTGGCAGATGCTTTTGTTTGGGGTTTAGTACATGGACAAAAATTATCCCCTATATGGCATGGCTATAAGGTGGTTGTATTACCCCTAGAGTGTATGTACAAGGGTCAGGTGAGTTTGACAGTTCCATGACTGATCCGAGGAAATATGTTTATATGCGAAATAAGTTGATATATATTGTCTTGACTTGACTTGACTGAATTTGAATAGTGATAATATGTTGACTTGTCAGTTTTGATCCCTAATTGCAAATTTGTTTCTTAGTATGCTAATTGTGATTGCTGAGCGTGGATTAACTTGATGTACTTGTAACGACCTAAAAATTTGATAAAATATATGAAATATGTGTTTCTGTGTGATTTGTCTATTCTACCTTTCCCCCTAGTTACATTGTGATATTTTTGGGGTGTAAGGGTAATTGGCACTATTCTCGATGTATTTTGGTTCCTTTTGTGTGATATTGTGGTTTTTGGTGACTTTGAGAGCCTTATTTTGGGTTTCTATTGTTATCTTTTGATTTGTACAACAGATGGTTGAATGGACTACGCCACAGATCCAGAAAGTTAATTTTAGGGTGGTAACATATTTGGTGTGGTTTCATGGCATTCAAATCTCATTTCGACTCTGCGTTTAGGAAATTATGATTTCGGGTTACGGGGGGACAACTTTATGAAAACGATGTTTTTTCAAAATTTTGATATCTCCATTTAGTGTGGAGTGTCAAAGTTAGTGTAGTTGCATAGTTTGTTTATGTATATCGGACTCCAAATGAATATTGGGCACCCCGTCCTTAAAAAAAATTGGTATGCCGGGTTGCTGGTGCAACTTGGAATATAATGGGTGAAACTCATTTGGAGAGGCCGATTTATGCTATATGTACCTAGTAACCTAGTGCAAGTATAAATCGCCCCTTTTACCCAATTTTAGCTCATTTATCACCTTTCCTCTTGAGACTTAAACCCTAAAATAGTGTTAGAGCATAAAAGTGAAGCTTGTGGGTGCTTGAGAAGCAACATTAACATCTATTTCTTGATTCTCTTACAGATTTAAGGTAAGAATTCACCATTTTCTTAGTAAATTTCTTGATTAATTTCTCAAAATCCTAAAAATCTTGAGGCTTGATTTTAAATCCTAATTTCACTTCTTTTCACTTGAATAATGTTTTAATCTTATAATTACTAGTTTTTCATCAATTTAACCTTCAAAATAACTTCGATTCTTGATTTTAACACGGATTTCAAAGATGTAACTAGTAAAGCTTAAAAATGGTTTTTCTTCAATTTGGACCTTATTTTTTACTCGATTTAACTTGGTTTTTCAGTAGTAGATTCCAAAATGTGTGGGGAACACATTTTTGAAGTAAAGTTATAATTTTGCCTTTTTAAAAAAAAAATCCATTTTGGGGGTCCATTTTGACCCCAAACCAAAAGTGAAAAATATAGGTATCAATAGCTTTGTTTTGATGTATAGATTCTATATTTCTTAGTTTTAGTTAATTTTGGAACCGTTCATGATAAGTAGGGCTTTATGGTTGAAGTATTGCATATCGATTTCAACCTCCAAGGTAGGTTATAGATTAACTCTTTAGACTGGGCTGGGTAGTTAATTTGTATACTAAAATACATACTAAGGATAGGAACTAATTATGAAATATGGTTATCTATATGTTGTGCCCATGCGGGGGCTTAAATTTAATATAATTATTGAATTTGAGATATCATGTGATATGTGTGACCATGCGGGGTCTTATGTGATGTTGATAGCCTGAAATACATGTGAATAATTGTATTGTGCTGTTAGAAATGAATATTGTGGTGCCTTTGACATACTATGATATATTCATACTTTTGTGGGCATATAAATCATGTGGAAAATTCATGGATAGTGGATATAGTGAGTGGATATTGGCTAATGTGGTTATAGAATTGTAATATAGTGTTTGGTTGTGGAAATACATCATATAGATTGGTTGTGGAAATACACTATGTATATTGGTTGTGGAAATACTCATTTTGTATGGTAGTGGACAATGCATCATCACTCTCATGTCATCATACGCATCATTTCACTTGTTTGGTTTATTGCTTTATATTTACTTGTTGTCATGTATGTGTAATTCATTTGTTCCTTATGTTATGTATGTTCTTTGGAAATACTGGAAATACTAGAAATATAAGAAACCTTAAAATTACTGGATATTAGTATCGGATATTGGATATTATGGGCCTTCTTCGAAGGATTATGTTAGAGAAGACTTGATGATTGTATGTCAACCTCAAGGTTGTGTGCCAACCTAAAGGTTGTGTTCCAAACTCAGGATTGTGTGCCAAACTCAAGGTTGTGTGTCAACGTCATGCATTATCATCAACAGCAGTAGTAGCATTTTATACATTGCATTTGCTTCATTGGGTTGATTTTGTGACTGAATTTATATATTGACCTATTTAAGTCTACTTGCTTTATATCATGTTAATTATACTTGACCATATTGTATATGCATATTATTCTCTGTCTATACGCATCTATATCCTATTACTTATACATGACCATCCTGTATATACATGTTCTTCTCTGTCTAGACTTGCATGTAATATAATCTATACTTACGTTATACTTATTGTATTTGCGATATATATATATATATTAAAATTATTAGTGCAAGTGGTATAGGCTATTGTTGTGGGATATTTTCTAATTGTGGGTGGCGTGCCCTTTGTGTGCACTTTGTGTACTTTATTTTCTACTTTGCTTGGTTGTCTTATCATACCTATTGATTACAAGTAAATCGTACTCACTCCTACTGTACCTTTCTGGTGTAGATCCAGGTTTGGGTGCACCCCACAATGCTTTATTCGGGCGATTATTGGATCTTACAAGGTAGTTGATGATTTTTCAGGCGTTCAGATATCTTTTACTACCTTACTCTATAGACTATGTCCTTATTTACCTTTTAGAGATAGAGTTTCTCTTGTATTTCGATATCTTATGTATTTTATTTAGATTTGAGTTATACTAGATACGTTCTTATACTGTTGACACCTGGTTTTAGGAGTTATGGTCGCATTGTTGTGTTTCCTTCAGTATTTATTACACGTGTATGGTTTGTCTTTGTTCTAGAAGCCTTATCTTAGGGTTATTATTGTTTTTCCCTCTTTGTGTATCAGTTAGGGTGATAGGATTACTTGTCAAGGTTCGCTGTAACAAGTGCCCTCATGACCCTTTAGATTTTGGGTCATGACAAATTGGTACTAAAGCAGCTAAGTTACATTGGTCTCAATGGTGTAAGAATGATATTTCCAATAGTGTCTCATAGATTAGTACGTAGACGTCTGTATCTATCTTCTAAAGGCTATAGGATGTCTTTAGGAAACTTTTCTTATTTTATTTCTTATTATGCGAATTTCTAGTATACCTTGTCTTTTGTGTTTTGTTTCACTTTTTTGTGTAGATGGTGTTGACTAGGTCCCTCAAGGTCAGAGATGTAAAGCCTTTTCCTAGAGGATGAGCCTCGAGTTATAGATGGGTTCGTGGATCAGCTTCGTCTAGGAGGGGTGCTAGGGGACTCTCTCTTGATCCTTGTGTGGAGAAGGATGGAGGTGTAGGTTTAGTCCCAATTACTCAGAGTTCGTCTGCCTTAATTTTGGAGGAGTTGTTAGTGCGGTTGTTAACCCGCCTAGAGGGTTATCCTTTGGTCATGCCAGGTGTTCCTCCAACTCCTAGTGTGGATCCTTGTATAGCATCTGCTTCTATTTTGGGTACTCCTCAGACACCAAATACAACTCCTCTATCAGTGCCAATATCTGAGTATGTTGCATCGAGATTAGGAGTTCAACCTTCATTTATGTTACCTCATCAGACAGGATCTCAGCCTGCTAGATTTACTATGTCTCATCTTGTAGCTAGTACAATAATGTCTTCTAAGGATCATAAGAGGTTTAAGAGATTTACTTATTTGGGTCCTCGTATATAGAGTGGTGTTGTGGGCGAGAATGTCGATGAGTTCTTGATTGATTAGAGGGGAAGTTGTATAATTTGGGTTCTCTTGAGTCGCATGGAGTGGCTTATATTACCTATCTATTAAGGGATTCTATGAGATATTAGTAAAGGCCTTTTGTTGGTTGTAGACCTCTTAATGCTACTGAGTTGACTTGGGATCAATTTACTGATGCCTTTCTAGAGATATTTATGCCTTATAGCTTGAGAGATCAGATGCGTGATGAGTTTGACTGACTAGACTAGGGCTCCATAACTGTAGCAGAGTACAGGGCATGCTTCCATTCCTTTTCCAAATATTTCTATGCTAGTATTTCCACTAAGTCTGAGAAGATTCAAAAGTTTATGAAGGTCATGGATGTCTCTCTTTAGTTGGATACATCTCAAATGGTTGTCTTTTGGGCATCTTTTTAGAGTATTGTAGATTATGCCAAGATGACAGAGGGTATTCTTTGAGTATCTTAGGGTGGTACAAAAAAGGTGCATTATTTTTGTGAGCTCAAGTTAGTCTTCTCATGGTAGAGCTTTTAAAAGTTCTCATAGATATCAATGTAGGCAAATACAGGAGGCCTTGTAGAGTTTTGGTGGTGTATCTTCTGGTTCAGCAGTGTAGGGAGGCTATTCGATTCCAGTAGTACCTTCTTCTTTTGATAAAGACCATAAGACTTGTTTTGTATGTCATGAGGTTTGACATTTGTCCAAGGACTGTCGGTACCGTGTGATTAGGGATACTCTTATTTCAGTAGTGAGAGGTAGAGGTACTACAGAAGAGTAAGAGATATAGGTTGTGGAGCCCGCAGTGGTGTTCGTAGGGCTACTCGGCCAGTTGGTGGTCGTGGTCAGTGTTATGCTATACCAGCCATACCTGAGGTAGAGGCTTTAGATGTTGTGATCACAAGTATCATCACCATTTGTTTTAGATCTGCATCTGCATTATTTGATCCCAGATCAATATTCCTTTATGTCTCTGTGTATTTTGCTTTGGGTTTTGATTCTGTTAGTGAGCCTCTTTCCATGCCTATTTGTGTATCTACCCTGGTAGGTGATTCTTTAATGGTGGATCAGGTATACCGATTTTGTATTATAACTTTCTCTGGTCATGAGACTTGGGTAGATTAGCTTATGTTAGATATGGTTGATTTTGATATTATTTTGGGTATTAATTGGTTGGCTCTTTATCATGTTGTCTTAGATTGTTTTGCTAAGATTGTAACTTTATCTTCGCTGAGTGTGCCAAGGATAACTTGGTAGGGTGCGCTTCATTCGAGACCCAAAAGGGTCATATCTTATATTCAAGATCAGCGATTGGTTGAGAGGGGATGTTTAGCTAATTTGTCTTATATTCGTGATATTAGTTTATTTCACCTCCTTTCTTGAATTTTTTTTGTATTGTTCATGAAATTATGGATGTGTTTCTTATGGATTTGCCTCGCATCGATAATTCATATAATCAGCTTCAAGGTGTTGCACAATTTTCAAAGATTGATTTGAGATCTGGTTATCACCAGTTGAGGATTAGAGCTTTGTATATTCTAAAAATAGCTTTTCAAACTCGACATGGTCATTATGAGCTCTTGGTCATATCCTTTGGTTTGACCAATGCCCCTACCGCATTCATAGAGTTGAAGAATCAGGTGTTTCGATTGTATCTTATCTCCTTTGTTATTGTATTTATAGATGATTTTTTGGTGTATTCCAAGAGTGAGGATGAGAATGAGGAGCATTTGTGGATTGTGCTTCAGAGATTAAGCGATGAGAAATTGTATGCAAAGTTCTCTAAGTGCGAGTTTTGATTGGAGTTTGTATCTTTCATAGGTCATGTAGTGACTAAGAAAGGTATTATGGTTGATCCATCCAAGGTTCAATGGTTCATGATTGGTTTAGACCTACTTTGCCCATTGAGATTTGGAGTTTTATTGGCTTGGTAGGTTATTATCGTTTTTTTGTTGAGGGTTTCTTATCTATTGCAACTTCATTGACCAAGTTGACTCAAAAGAAGATTTCTTTTCAATGGTCTAATGTTTGTGATGCGAGCTTTCAAAAGTAGAAGGATTTGTTGACTTCAGCTCTTATTTTGGCTTTACCCAAGGAGGGTGTGGGTTTTAATGTCTTTTGTGACACTAAAGGTGTTAGATTAGGTGTTGTGTTGACATAAGAGTGAAAGTTAATTGCTTATACATCTCGTTAGTTGAAGCCTTATGAGAGAAATTATCCTACCCATGATTTGGAGTTATGTGTGGTTGTGTTTTCTTTGAAGTTGTGGAGGCACTACCTTTATGGAGTCTGTTGTGAGATCTTCTCAAATCATCGTAGCCTTTAGTACTTCTTCACTCAGCAAGATCTTAATATGAGGTAGCGTCATTGGCTTAAGTTTCTTAAGGATTATGACTTGACCATTCTCTATCATCTGGGAAAGGCTAATGTGGTTGCAGATACCTTGGGCTGAAAGTCAACTAGCATGGGTAGCTTGGCATATCTTGTGAACCAAGAGAGGCCTCTAGCCTTAAAGGTCCAGTCTTTATCTAACCAGATGGTTAGGCTTGATGTTTTGACACTTGGGTGTGTTTTGGAATTTTTGGAGGCTAGATCTTTTTTTATGGAGAATATTCGAGCTCATCAGTTTGACGATGTTGGATTGAGGTTTATTCGAGATAAGGTGTTGAGTAGGGAGCTAAGGAAGCCTCAATTGAATCGAATGGAGTTTTGCAGATTTGAGGCCGAGTTTGTATGCCAAGAGCAGGTGACTGGATTAGGTTGATCTATGAGAAGGCCCATTGTTCTAGGTATTCCATCCATCCAGGTGAGACTAAGATGTATTGTAATTTAAGAAAGCACTATTGTTGAGGGGTATCAGGTGAGATGTAGCAAATTTTGTGGCTAGTTTCCTATGTTGCCAACAGGCCATTAAGAACAAACCTCATGTTGGAAAACACGAGTTTCAAGTACAGGCCATCTAAGACCCACACCTTCACAGCTTAGCTACATAACCCCTTTTAAGCACAATTTAAAATAAGGTTTCACATAACCCATTTATTATTCAATGAATCAACTTTTATGGTGCACATGTGCATCAGTACACCCTTACACTTGAAATTTTATCTCTATGCCATAACAATCACATTAATTTTTGGGGAATGCCTCGACCCCCTTTTTTGTTCATTAAATCAAGACATAGACAACAAGGGCTTTAATATCCATGTTCATTACTTAACCTTTTTAAAACATGCAATTACATAGGTGGAAAAGTCAAACCAAGTGACAAAATCATATTCGTTGACAATTTCACAAACAGGTTGAGGGCACATAATTTTCCAAAATTGTAACCAAGTAATTTGTGGGAAACCATAGTACCCCGAAATCCATTCACCCTAACCATGAATCTCACAATGTTCAAATCATAAGTAAAATATGAATATTGCATAAATAACCATGGAAAATCAATTAATTAACCAACAGTGTCAAAAGCCCTCAACTATATCAAGACCCACGTCAAAACCATGATTTAACAATTAATTTATGTCATTAAGAAAATACAAAATCGGGGAAAAGAGGTACATGCCTTATAAACGAGAAAATTGGTAGAAAGAAACAACCTTTGGACCATAGATAATCACCTCTTTGAGCCCTAGTCTTTACTTGAAGGGGGATTTTGAGAGAGAGTAGTTGAGAGTAATATGAATGAACTTCGTAGGATGAAAACTGATGGAAATAGGCCCTTATGATGTTTAAAAGTCATGTATGAGTGAAAGGACCTTACTACCCCTCGTCCCATTTAAAAACAACAAGGCAACCCCAAAATAACCCAAGTCCATGGCACGGACCTCATTGTGGAGGCTAGCCTCCATGTGGTGGACCCTATCTCAAAGACTCAGCCTCCGTGACAAGAAGTCCATCGCAGAGACTAGCTAGCCTCCATGACACAGGACTATCGCGGAGGCTCACTGCCTCCTTGACCCACAACTTCCCCGAACCCCATTCAAAAATTTCAAAACTCTTCCGGGTTACCCTTTTAATATCCCCGAACATAATTTGAGTCAAAGATTAATATTTTGAGCACGAGAAGACCAAAAATAGAATACCCAAAATTTTAAGGGTGTTACATTATCCCCCCTTAGGATCATTCATCCTTGAATGATGGGCTAGGACACGATTTGCATGAGAATAACTAAAATATACCAAAATCAAAGTATAAACCTAGATAATAACAAGTAAGAACAAAATTTGTACCTTAAGCTTCTTCATCTGTCACATGGAATAGAAATTAATACTTATTCTTTACATCCTCTTCTGTTTCCCAAGTGGATTCTTCCACCATATGGTTCCTCCAAAGGACTTTTACCACTGCAACATCTTTAGTATGGAACCTATGAACTTGTCTATCCAAGATTTCTATCGGGAACTCTTCGTAAGAAAGGGAATCTAAGGCACTAACATTCTTAATAGGCACCACCAAGGAAGGATCCCCTACGTATTTCCTCAACATGGACAGATGAAACACAGGGTGTATAGAACCCAAACTCGCATGCAACTCTAACTCATATTCAACACTTCCCACTGTCCTCGGGTTCAAATAAGGATCAATGTAATGGGGACTGAGCTTCTCTGTCATTCAAAAATATGTCACTCCCTTCATAGGAGACACCTTCAGGAACAGCCAATCGCCTATATTTAACTTCAACTCTCTCCGCCTCATATATGCATAGGTCTTTTGGAGACTTTGGCAGTCTTAAGCCTATCCCGGATCACCTTCACCTTTTCCATAGCTTGATAGACTAAATTAGGACTGAACAACCTTGCCTCTCTAACTTCGAACCACCCGATAGGAGATCTACACCTCCTGCCATACAAAGACTCAAACGGTGTCATACCGATGCTAGAATGATACCTATTATTGTACGCAAACTCGATAAGAGGCAAATGGTCAACTTAACTACCACCAAAATCTATCACACAAACTTGACTCATATCCTCTAAAGTTTGAATGGTCCTTTAGGGTCTGAAACACAACATGAAGGTGATTGGCATGACGCATCTCGCTCCTGAATACACCAAAATATCATCAATAAATACAATCACAAAATTAAAAAATTAAAAAACACCCGATTCTTGAGATCCATAAACGCCATTGGGGCATTGGTCAAACCAAAATACATGACCAAGAATTCCAAATGTCCATACCAAGTATGAACAGTGGTCTTAGGATGTCCTCCTCCCTAATCTTTAACTAATGATAGCCCGAACAGAGGTCAATCTTAGAGAAATACTTAGCACCCTGAAGTTGGTCAAACAAATTATTTATTCATGAAAGAGGATACTTATTCTGTACCATCACCTTATTCAATTGTTAGTAATCAATACACATCCAAAAGGAACCATCTTTCTTATGCACGAAAAAAATATGAGCACCCCATGGAGACACACTAGAGTGGATAAAACCCTTGTCAAGAAGATCCTTCAACTGATCCTTAAGATATTACAACTCAGCCAGGGCCATTCTATAAGGAAGGATAGAGATAGAAAGAGTGTCTGAAATAAGATCAATCCTAAAATCAATTTCCCTATCAGAAGGAACACCAGGAAGATCATCAGGGAAAACCTTAGGAAATTCACTAACCATAGAGACATATTGTAAAGAAGGACCTTACGAGTTAGAATCTTTAACCCAGACCCGATAATAAAGACACCCCTTGTAAATCCATTTACGAGATCTAAGATATGATATAAACCTCACCATAATCACTAAGTAACTCTCTTCTCACTCAATAACCGGCTTATTAGGAAATTTAAAGATGGCATTATGGATACGATAGTCTAAAGAGGCATAGCATGAATGCAAATAATCCATCCCCAGAATGACATCAAAATTTGTAATCTCTAACTCAAACAACCAAAGTCTCCCTACTGCCAACGGATACCACACAACCCCTATAAAATCTCCTGGCAACCATAGAGTCACCTACCGAGGTAAAAACAAAAATCAAGACTGAATCCAAAACGCACAGCCATGGGGTCACATAAGAAAGAGTAGACCTCGAATCAAGAAAACAATACACATCATCAGAGAAAAGTATCAACATACCAGTGATGACATCGGGTAATGCCTCGGACTCGTGATGGATAGTGAGAGAATACAGACGGTTTCGACTAGTGTCGGAGCTAGGGTGGTGTGCTTTTCTATAATAGCTAATGAAGAGGTAACAAGAACCTTATTTACCTCCATATCAACATCGCTGAAAGACAGTTCCTCTGAATATGGCCAGGATGGTCACATCTAAAATACTTATTCCTTCCCTCATCACAAAAACTATGGTGGAATCGCCCATAAAATCGACAAGGGGGATATGATAAAGCTGATTGGGTCCCACTCACCTAAGATTAGGCATCCTACCCCTGATAACCATCACGGCTCTAAAAATGATGATCCCCAAATGGCTTTGGATAAGGAACACTAGCCATCGAAAAAGAACCATAGTTGCCCAGCTTCTTCTTAGACCACTTGCCACCATCTCTAACACTCTACTGTTGACCTCTACCCTTATCTGAACATACTGAGACTTCTTACTCTGCCTGTCCCCCATATTCGCTTGCTTCTTCTTATCCTATTCAACCTGTTGCATATATACTACTAGTCTAAAGATGTATATATCATTGTTCAACAAGGTAGCTTTCCTCTCCAAAATCAACTCACGAGATAAACCAGAAAAAAAATTCCTCATTCTAGCCCTCATGTTGACACTAGCTCAGAAGCATATTGAGACGACTGGTGGAATTTAAAGGCATACTCGTTTATAGTTATCCTGCCTTGCTTTAAGTTCACAAACTCCTTCATTTTTCCTCCCTCAACTCCTAAGGAAAGAAGCGGCCAAGAAAAGAACAGAGAATTCATCCCTTAAAGTAGACTCAGAACCATCTCCCCTAAGCTACTTCCAATCTTTGTACCATTGGTACGCTACATCCTTTAACTGATAAGCAGCGAATTCCACACCGTCTATCTCAATAGCATGCATAACTCAAAATATCTTCTCCATATTATCTATAAGACTCTAAGGATCCTCCTCCACTTTAGTACCTGTGAAACTAGGAGGGCTAACCTCATAAACTAGCCAACTCTAGTGGCCTCAAAAGAGCTCACAGTAACACCAGCAAAACCTGTCTGAAGTGACTGGGATGTTACTGACTGGGTCAACAGATAAATAGATTAGCAAAACTCAACATTAGTAATATCTCCCTAAGGTGGTTGAGTCTGAGTACCACCAGCTGGAGAAGTATCAGTGGACATAGGTGTAACTCTATGAAAATAGTCAATAGTAACGACCCTAGATCGGGTCTGTACTGCAAGAGTAGGATGAGCTCCATCCACAATATCACTGGTCCAAATAGAAGAGTCTCCACAAATGCCAGATCGTCTGGGAGGCAAGATCTGAAAGGTGAATAAATGAACATCAGAAAGATTCGAGACCTTAGACTCTATAGCCCAAAAATAGACAATAAGAAAGGGAAATATTTCTAAATGCCTCCTAGCCTCTCTCTTAAAAGTATGGTCTGTGCTATACACCCATAAAAAAAACTCTACTCAATACAGCTTTGTGGACACCCCATGACACTAAAATCTAGGCTATGATACCAACTTTATCACGACCTGAACCAGGTCCTAGTCGTGATGGGCATCTCAAGTCCACCGAGGACTGAAGAACACCCCCGAGCCTATTCCAATATAACCAAGAACACTTAGCAGTGGATGGATACTAGTATAAGGCAAGATATAAAAGATAAACTCAAAAGACTATATAAAGTCAAAATCCAAAACTATCCATGATACTTGTGTCCATAGTATTCACAAAGCCTCTAACCAAATCGAGTATTAATAAAGTGTCGGGACATGCCCCCGACCATATCCCAAAACAAATATGAAATAAAGTCTATAACATAAAAACCCAAACATGAAATAAAGTATTTTGAAGGATGGAAGCTCACCACTTCAAGCCAACTCCCGAACTAACCACGAACACCTGATCACTGTGCAGAAGGAGTAGAAGTATGGTAAGTTCCTGCATCGCATAGGGATGAAGCATCTGAAGAAGGCTAGTGGTTGAAGCGCTAGCATGTAACTTATGGATAAAGGAACAAACAATATCATGCAGAATAATTCAAAACTAGTCAAAACTCATGCACACCATCAAATGCAAATACATATATATATATATATATATATATATATTTATATATATATATATGTATACATCACATGTCGAGGTAGGAAATAAGTCTTAGGAAAAACTTATAAAATTTAATCTAGACTATGTAGCTCAACCATCATAAGCAATCACACAGGGCTATATGGTTTTATCTTCCCCTATTGAAAAGGCACCGGTGTGTGTTAGTCGCATGAACCGGAGATGTTGAGAAAGACCAGGGACTGCCCCAACCCCACGTCAATCCATGATACAAATATATTAAATAGTGTGAACCATGCACACAGGTCATTAAGAACAAACCTCATATCGGGAAACAAGAGTATCCAGTACAGGCCATCTATGACCCACACCTTCACAGCTTAGCTACATTACCCTCTTTAAGCATAATTTAAAATAAGGTTTCACATAAACCATTTATTATTCAATGAATCAGTTGTTAAGGCACACAAGGGCATCAGTATACCCTTACATTTGAAAGCTTATCTCTATTCCATAATAATCACATTAATTATAGGGGAATGCCTCGGACCCCTTTTTTGTTTATTAAATCAAGACATAGACAATCCATGTTCATTGCTCAACCCTTTTAAAATATACAATTACATAGGTGGATAAGTCAAACCAAGTGACAAAATTATATTTTGACAATTTCACAAACACGTTGAGGGAACATAATTTTCCAAAATTGTAACCAAGTAATTGGGGGAAACCGTAGTACCCCAAATTCTACTTACCCATCCCATGCATCCAACAATGTTCAAATCATAATTGAAACATGAATGTTACATAAATAACCATGGAAAATCAATTAATTAACCAACTATGTCAAAATCCCTTAACTATATCAATACCCACATGAAAACCATGCATTAAAAACTAATTAATGTCATTAAGAAAATAAAAATTCAAGGGAAAGAGGTAAATGCCCTAAAAACAAGAGAATTGGAAGAAATCAACACCCTTTGGACCCTAGATGATCACCTCTTTGAGCCCTAGTCTTGACTTGAAATGGGGATTTTTAGAGAAAGTGGTTGAGAGTAATATGAATGAACTTCACAGGATGAAAACTAACAAAATAGGCCCTTATGATGTTTAAAAATTGTGTATGAGTGAAAGGATCTTACTACACCTCATCCCATTTAAAAAAAAACAAGACATCCCAAAAATAGCATAAGTTTGTGACACGGACCTCATCGCGGAGGCTAGCCTTCGTGTTGCAGACCCTATCACGGAGACCCAGCCTCCATGAAAAGGAGGTCATCCCAGAGTCTAGCCTTCATGAAACAGGGATATTATAGAGTTTCACTACCTCCATGTCCCAAAATTGCCCCAAGCCCCATCTGAAAAATCTAAAACTCTTTCGGGCTATACTTTTAACATTCCCGAACATGATTTGAGTCAAAAATATATTTCAAGCACGGGACGGCCAAAAATAAAATACCCAAAATTTTGAGGGTGTTTCATATTATTTGTGAAAAATTATTCTAGCTATGGGTGGGTACTCATGGCATGGTTATCATTTTAGCTATTTTTGACCAAATTAACCGGTTAGGGCACATTATTGATAGAATTCAGCCCCATCTTCCCTTATGTTAGTTATTATTATCCCTTAGGAATAGTCTTAGTATACTTAGTGCATTGGTATTAGGTTAAAAATCTTAGACTGGGTTTGGGTAGGTACTTTCCTTAGGTTTTGTTTTTGAGACTGGTAGTGGGCCTCACATGCCCTTTTGGTAAACTACCTAGAATAGTTCCTTGTTGACCTAAATTACATCTAATAGATACCATAGGCTAATTATTTAGTTTAGGATGACGTAGTAAATTCTAGGATCCCTCTTTGTCTTTGTTACCTTGGGTGGGGTCATCTTTGCTATAAATCATACCTTTGGCTTAGTGATTAGGACCTGTATCGCCTTTAAAGACCTTGACTTCCTGGTCTTTGTGATTATGACTATTTGGAATTATTTAATGTTATACTCCTGGATTATTGTTGCTTTTTGTTTTATTTATTAGTTTCAGTTCAAGTTCGACATTCTACTGCTCTCTCTGTCTCAAAAAGTATGACCTATTTTGACTTGACACAAAGTCTAAGAAAATAGAGAAGACTTAAGAATCTTGTGTTCCTAAATTAAAGTTATGCCAAATATACCAAAATGCTCTTTAATTTTGTCGACTTAAACATGTCACATGAAAAGTTTAAATTAAAGTGTTGTAAAAAAAAGGGGTCATTCTTTTTTAAATAGACTAAAAAAAATAAGTTCATTCTTTTGAAACAGAAGGAGTATTATAATATTATTCGTCACTAGTTTTAATTCATGTTCAGATTTTATGACCTATATGAATATCGGTTTGGGATAGGAAATCTTGTAAAGATCGGTAAGACTTGGGATGATGGTCAGAAAGGAGTTTTGGGTATGCTTTTCGCACATTGGCTCATATTAAAATTATTATTGTTATTATTCCATCTTTATAATAGTGTTACTCATTTTTTGTATCCATCAAGCTTATGGGAGCTCGGTTGAGTTATTTTCTTTCTTAATTGTGCCTTTTGAGCTTATGTGGGCTTAGTTAGATTATAGTTAGACTTTATTTTCCGCTTTCATGTTATCTAGGTTATAAGTATCCTATCTACTTGTATGGCCTATTATTTCTATTTTTGATTTTTTGTTTCTAACTTAAGTTTACATTCTCCCGCTTTATTTATGTTTTTACTATAGTTTATCTCAGTTGGCCTATGATGCCTATTGAGTACCCATTATTTTGATACTCATGTTGCACTTCTAAATTTTTTTCCTGATGAGGATCTAGTACGAGTCATCATCATTGATGTTATCCTTGGTTCGTGTTGCTATTCTGAGCTGGGGTGAGTTTTTAGAGTCTAGAGATGATCCTCTTTCTTCTACTATTTTTAGATAGTCTTTTTGTACATTCTGAGACTATGTTGTACATTTGGCATGGTCTAGTACTCTATTTTGATTTAGTGGATCTTGTACCAACCTAACTAGGTCTTGGGAAAATTCATTTTGTATATTTGTTTACCTCCCTCTATTGTATAGTATGTTCATATTTATTGATCACTCCTTTTAGTTTCTTCATACGTCCAATACTTTTTGATTTCCTTTATTTTCTTATTTTCCGCCTGTTAGCCTATTACTTGCTATTCTGGGCTATGATTGTGCTTGCCTACTAATGGATAAAAGTAGGTGTCATCATGACACAAGAAATTAGATCGTGATAATTATAGAGACAAATCAATCTATAACACCACTAACATTGTTATAACATCGCAATAACCTGCAAGAACAAAAATAATACTTCATCAGAAAGATGTAATTTTTTTAAGTTTTCAATTAAGTTCAGCACAAAGATGCAATGCTTACTCTCATTCAAGTAAATTCAGCTAACCTTTTCGCACTTTTCAGTGACCTTAATTCCATGACAAAAAGATTTCCCTACATTGAAATCAACCCCTATTCATCCTTAAAAATAATGTGAGTCGATGCCTACCCAATTATGCACAATCTTTCAATAGCCTAATTTCTAAAACTCATTAAACTCAAATTACAAATTAAAATTCAAAGCAGCATCCAAATTAGAGCAAAATGGCATGTCGATGAACATACTTATTTTTTCCAAGTTTCAAAAATCTGCAACAACAATTTAAAAAACAATATACAACTTTATATTTGCTTATAAGTTTGAATTCTGAATCACTTGATACTCCCTCAGTTTCAAAATAGTTGTCAAGTTTCTCTTTTTGGGACTGATTTATACGAAAAGTATTGTGAATTACAACCATATTGATGATGAGAAATAGAAAAAGAATACTAAAATTTTGGGAACATTATATTTAGAAGAATTACTTTTTCTTTAAACCTACGATTTGATACAGGTGATATGAAACTAAAATAAGAGATATTCCTAATAACTCAAAGTAGAATAGAAAAATTATAATAGTATTAAGTAAAATAAAAGGAATTTAGCTTCTAAACTAAAATTCTTAATCGATTTTAAGGTTTTCCTCTTTAAATTTAATGTAGTAGCCATACACAGGTGACTTTTTTTATAAGAACCTTTTTTTCTTTGATAAAAATAGCTCAGTTTCTCTGAAGTGGGAACTTTTACCTCAAAAGAAATCATAATACATTGGAAAATTTATTAATCTTTCTCCCGCTCATCCACCTAATTTCTCTTCCAATTCTAATTTCTCAAACTTCCTCCAACAGCATTAGTTAGAGACTACAACATAAACAATTTTAATTTTCCTATTTCTCCAAGCATCGCCAAGCTTATGATTTCAGGTCCAATCTCACAATCTTCAATAATAGTCCTAATGTGCTCAATGAAATACTTCCAAACTTGCACATAATAGATTTTTTTTATCGACTTCGAACCTATCGGTGTTCGAATAAAACTATTAATTAGTTTTACAACTCTAGATTTAGGATTTGTAATATAGTCAAATAAGAAAAAATTTAATAATCAAAATTGTTGTTGACTTTTTATATATTTAGGAATATTCTCATATATTTTAGGAGCTTATTCAAAAATAAAACAAGTCATACATTTATTATGATCAATATTTAATATTTCAAAGATATTAAAATGATAATTTAAAAAAATAGTAAAAGACAATTTTGTCTACTATAGAGAGTTTTAATGAAGGATAAAAAGTCCAATCAACATTTATAAGATCTTCACACTTTTAATATAATATAAATATTATCTTCTTGATCATTCATTATTGATGGAAGGTAGTTGTACTTATATAGCGTTTATTTATGGGAGGAAGCTCAATAGTCCTTTACTCTATCTTTAGCCTAATTAGAAATGGATAAACAAAAGCATTATTTTCTATAGGAGTAAAAACAATTATACCAATTTCTATATCAATAGTCAACTTTTTTGCCTTATTGCATAGTAGTTCTAATATTTTATTTAGAATGATTTTATTTTGGATTGAGATCTCTAGTGGTACTAAAACCCTTATTTGTCATAGTTTGATTCCAAAAAAAAAAATATGTAATATCTCAGTGAGTATCCTCTCTCTAGATATAACATAGGAGTGTTTGGATTATATTCATATATGCATGGAAGGACCAAATAATTAAATAACTGAAAATCAATTTATATAATTTAACCAAATTAGGTATAAATTTATTACACAATCTAATCTAAGATGCAATTACTTACTTAAAAAGATGAAGGCAAATCCTAAAGCTCATTCTTAAAGTTGGAGATTAAATAATTTTGTTTCCATGATTAATGTATATTGTGATGATTCCTGGATGATTGTTTTCATTTTGATCATTAGACTTTATTTTGATTTATTTCTTCCATTCTAGGTTTTAACTTTTAACTTCTGGAATGTAATAGTAACTGTGGGATTTAACTTTTTAAGTGTCTTTAAGTAGTTTATTAATGTATGTAATATGATAGTTATTTATGGCTTATTGTTATCAGTGTCTCAGATTAGTAGTTAGTTGTTGCATTCTAACCCACATAGAAGTGTACGTGGTCGCAAGTAATATAATGATTGTAAGTACAATTGGGTTTATCACTTCCTCCTAGAACTAGTTGCTGGCAAGTTAGTCATATAATATTATGGTTGTCTAAACAAGTGTTATCTAATTCAATAGTTTGTTAATCTTTATTTATTATATAATGCAAGAAAATTAAATATGAATCAGACATTAGGAGTTGTTTACAGAGTTATTAAGACCTAAGATTATGGCATTTTCAAAACCAAACAATGTCACTTTAATCGAATAATACTTTCTCAACATAATAGAATATTATTTAACTTGTTAGCAATTAATTCCATATGCGATCAAAAATACCTAATTTTTGTTCTATCACTTTATTTCCTGCACCATACACACTTGTATATTTGTTGGGAGATAATAAGTTTTTAGCGGCGCTGACAGGGACTTAAAGTATTAATAAGTCAAATCTTTTTTGTTATTTTTTGACACTATAAGTGTTAACAACTTGATATGAGTCGTGTTATTATAGATTATAGGTTTATGCTAAATTATGACAATAAAGCATACATTTCAAAATCGAAGAAGGGTTAACACCATTTCAACCAGAAATGAGAGGTTCCTCAATAGAAGGTTAAGAGAGCAACCTCATTTTAAGAAAAATTAAACCAACTAACCACAATAATGGTAGATGATATGGTGGACACTCACCACCAGCTCCAATTGCAGTATGAGAATTGGCAGTCCCACTAACCAATAATGTTGCATCTATTATTGTCAAACAACAATAATAGAAAGATGGGATCTACAACAAAGTATGGTGCAACGCGTCACTAGGTACTTTTCTTCATCTATGTTTTGACTCCATCAGGAAGAAAACTTTAGAAGGGTTTATTTTTTACCCTCTTATCACCTTCTTGCTCGTATGCTGATCTCCAAACCTCACTTTGGACTTTATTTTGCGACATTTTTCCTTTTAAATCCTCATACTTAGTCAAAGTCAAGTTTATTCACCTACATAGTATAAAATATCTTCCATAAGCTCAAAGTCATGTAACTAAACAATAAGTATCAAGCTGAAAACACTCATAACATGCAATATGGGTAAATACAATTAAAAGAGTGTAAATTAACCCAACATCATGTGACAATTGGACAACTTAACCTTATTGTTAGTTTTTTGTGACCTTCGATCACTATCTTATCTAACTAAAAACATACTCTTCCTTGCCTGCTACAATATTTATTGCTTTTCATAATTAACTATAAGCATAATAAAATTCATATTTCTCAATTAGTTTAAATAAGAATTCAAATTAGATGATCAATCTGACAAGTTTCCGTGGACACAATATCATGATGCAATATCATATATTACTTGCACGACTATGTACACTTGTATTTGCATTGGCTGTAATAAAATTTTTGGCGTCATTGTCGTAGACTTATGAAAGATTGATGTACTAGTTTGAATAGTCATTGCACTTTGATCATTATTTGTTTTCCTATTTTGTGCATCCTATGTATTAGAACCGGTTTATGTTAAATATAAAGAGTCAAGGCAATCCCTTAGCCCCTCTTGATCCTTAAATTGAAAAAACGTTCTATGAATATCAATAGATGGCAAAAGATAATTGTGATATCTATTCAGTTGATAATAGGGTATTCTAATGGTCATACAGCTCTTGGGAGATTCAATGAAGAAAATTTATAAATAGATCCTTTTCATACTAAAGAACTAAAGAGTTGAGAGGAATATCTTTTAAATTGTTCAAAAGGATAGTTAATTGCTAGCTCGAGCATGGGCTAAGTATAAATGTTACTTGTTGGATTGTCTATCACATATGCATCCAAAAAGATATCATAAGGAACAACTTTATTGAAAGACTAAAATAGGACTCTAAAATTTTATTGTATGATACATCTCAAGGACAAATAATGTCTAAAATATATGATAAAATTAAAACTTTGCTTAATTTGATGTCTATAGGTTCCCATCACTATCAAAAGCCTAGTTGTGTATTTGTCACAACCTCAGAGGTGTTGGCATTTGATGGTGTTGTAGCCATAGATTCAAACAACGATCAGATGGTTAAGAAAATTAAAAATTGGTCAACTCTTCAAATTTAATCCCGGTACAATAGTATCAACATATTCAATAGATGTTGGCAGCTTCTGAGTTATGCAGAGAAAATCAGGCATATTATGGATGTCCTTTGAATTTTGAATCCATCTACTATGTTAGTAGAAGAATTATGGCAGTGGATATTTGTCATGCCTCAAGTCAAGACCCTGTGAGTAACCATTATTTGATGTTATTGTTATCCTGAGTGAACCTTATAGCATATTACACAAGGATAAAACTAGCGTAGTGCAAAAAATGTAGGTAAAATATGAAAACATCTTTTTGTCACAGCCTAAATTACGCAATCGTGTGGGAACTTATTATATTCTAATAAGATAGGAAAATCCTTCAGAACCTAATCATTTATTATAGATTTCTCAGCCATAGCCCAAGCAACCTAGCATTATGCCAATGGTATAATTATTTAAACTCTGTAAATGAGAAACTAATTAATAATTTAATCAATCGGTTAGGGCATATTCCAGTAATTCAAGTTTATCCAACAATAAATAAATCAAGTAGTTCACAACCACAAGAGATAGAAATTAGCCATGCCAATCAAATCAATAATCATAGGGACATGAAGGTTACCAACAGATATATCAAGGTCTAAACTTCAAGGATATATAAGTCATCAAGTATACATATCAAGTCATCACAGAAGCATGATGTATAAGAAGTAATACATCATACAAGTCATCAAGTAGACATATCAAGTCAACATAGCTCCATGTTAGCATCAACAACCAAACCACATATAAGTAATCAAGTAGATATATCAAATCATCACAAAACCATGATATTATTGCATTCATATAGAATATGAGTTATCAAGTAGACATGTCAAGTCATATAGAATCATGCTATTATAGGAAATCATAGGACATACAACTCATCAAGTAGACATATTAAGTCATCACAGAACCATGATATTATAATTAATCATATCACAAACCAGGATATTTTTTATACTGACTTCATAGTTGCATAAGCTCTATACCTCATCAATCTCACTTAACTATACTAAAACTCATAATAGCCATTAAATTTTACACACATGCTAAGGGATCTTATTTCTACCCAACATTCATTACCTATAGGGGACACACTAGGGTCTATGCACCCCCGGACACACGTGCTAAGGGGTCTTATTTTTGTTCGATAGTCATGACTTTCAAGGGACACACTAGGGTCCATATACCCTTTAGAACCATTTTCATTGACACAAGAACACTTACCAAAACCATTTCTCATCTGCATAATAAGAATATGAATTTCACTAATAACCATAATACCACTCGACAAAAGAATTTCTATCAGTATAATAAGATGTGAATTTCATAAGTAGTCATAATTCCACTCACTAGAATTATTTTGCATCATCATAACAAGAATATGAATTTAGGAAGTACCCATAATATTAGTTTTATTTTCAGTAAGTAAAATTGTAGAATAATGACCCAAAAGTATAATAATAAATGGTAATCTAAAAATAATCATGAAACTAGATCAACTTATTTGATTTACTAAAGTTCTGAAATATTAGAACTAGCCATATGTTCAAAACATGTCAATTCACTCTAAAATAGACTGAAAGTGATTAAATCATGTATGATTTTTCTTAAAACATAATAACTAAATTGGGACTAGTGAAATCATTCATATTTACTAAAATCAAGAATCATAGCCACATAATAGTTTACAAGAACTAAAAAGATCATAATTTGGGGGAATTGGGTTTTAATCCTAAATCCTAAATCATAAAAACTATAACTGAAAAGCTGAAACATTGGACATTAGGCTGAAAGAAAGCCATTATTTAAATCCCACATACCCATTTGATGAATAATCTTGAACTAAAGCTTGGAGAATTTGGATTTGAAGAAGAACCCTAGGCCTTTAATTCTTGGGAGGGTTTCTCTAAATTTCTAAGTGTTACAGCATAAGAATGAGAGTGGAATTGATTATTTAACCATTAATCTACCTTATAAGAATGTAAAATGATGAAGTATTGGGATTATTAGAGGGGAAAAGAAAATTTTTCCCCATAAAGACAAATTAAAATTTGCTAGAATTGTATCTCATGAGTCAACCTGCAACTCGTACCCCCGTTCCATGAGTCCTGGTTTTGCTTGTGGTTTTTGGGACCAATTTAAATAGATTTTGATTAAAATATACTTTGATTAAGGAACCATGGATCTATAGTATGACTCATAAATTGATACCACAAATCGTGATTGACTCGTGGTTTCAGGGACTGGGTTTTTTGCCCTCTTCTATTTTGGAGACTATGAGCCACTCCATAAGTCGTATAATCATATCATGACTTGTGGTTTGAGTCATGGTCTCTTGGAGCCTTTTATTACCCATCTAATATGTATCAGTATAATTTAGTATACACTTCTATTCCTATCCCATGACTCATACAATGAGTTATGGTGACTAGTAATAAGGAAGGACTTTGGGTAGTATACCACCACTTATGGTCCATAGTACAACTTGTACCTTGAGTTATACTGCTCTAGAACTTTGACTTTTTGGCTTAAGTTTAATCTAAGTCTGGTTTAAATAATCAAAAAGTATTAGGGTGTTATAATATTTCTTTTTTAAGATCATTCATCCTCAAATGAAGATAGAAACTAAGTTGGATTGATAGGGAATGATCTACTAACATGAAATTGATTTCTGAATCAAAATATTTATAGATGATAATTGGTCGGTATCAAGAGTAAAAAGAACAATTGTCACTTATAGAGCCTCAATACACATATAGGAATTATATGTAACTAACAAGGACATGAAACCAAAAAGAGTAGCTATAGGAGAAAAATTGTTACCTAATGTTGTATCGGTACTACGTGAAAAATGATAAGGGTACTTAGCCATCTTATCTTTTTCTACTTCCAGGTAGCTCCCTTAACCAACTTAATCTTCATTAAGAACTTAGCTATAGGAGAAAAATTATTACCTAATGTTGTATCGGTACTACGTGAAAATGATAAGGGTACTTATCCATCATATCTGCTTCTATTTCCAGGTAGCTCCCTTAACCAACTCTTCATTAAGAACTTTACAGATGCATCCTCTTTATTTCTCAACTTATGAACTTTCCTATAAGGTATATCAGTTAATACCTCCTAATATGATAGATGATCCTTAACCCCAAAACTCTCCTATGGTATAATAAGTTTGAATCACCAATGCATTTCTTTAACAAAGACACATAGAAATTTGGATGCATTGTTGCTAACTCCGCGAGCATCTCTAACTCATAACCCATATTAGTAATACACATTCAGATCCTGTAGGGGACAGTATATTAAGGACTAATATTCTTCTTTTTACCAAACCTCATAACCACTTTCATGGTCAAAACTTTAAAAAAATACCCAATCATCAATAGGAAACTCAAGCTCTCTCTTCCTCACATCTGCATAAGATTTTGATCACTCTATGCAGTTTTTAACCCCTATTAAATTAACTGAACCTTTTCCATAGCTTCAAGAACTGAATTTGTCCCAATAAAAGTATATTCACCTACCTTAAATTAACCAATAAAAGATCTACATCTATGCCTATAAAGTGACTCAAAATGAGTCATTTGGATACTAGAATGAAAACTAATGTTATACACAAACTCTATGAAGGGTAAATTATCACACTAGTTATGTTTGAATTTAATCAAACAAGCCTTTATTATAACTTCTACCTACCTATTTGTCTCCAGATGAAAATTTGTGCTAAGATTCACTCGAGTGCCAACGCCTTTTCAAAAAGACTTCTAGAATTGAGATGTGAACTAGAGTACCCATATTTGAAATGATAGAAAAGAGAACTCCAGAAAATCATACCAACACATGGATGTAAAGTTTGGCATATTCCTTTTCTAAATTTGTAGCCTTGGCAGGCAAAAAGTGAGCTAACTTAGTCATCTTGTCTACTACCACCTAAATAAAATAAGTTGTTGTCACATGCGAGGTAACCCTATAATGAAATTCATGTTGATAATTTCCCACTTCCAAGTAGGAAATTGATAGTCTGAATCATACATCTCGGTCTCTAATGTTCTACCTTTACATTTTTGTAATTTGGACACTGATCTATAAAATCTGCAATATCACTTCATGTCATTCCACCATTAGACTTCCTATAGATCGAGGTACATCTTAGTGTCACCTAGATGAGTAGAATACTTAGAGTAATGAGACTCTATCAAAAAAATTTATCTTACATCATCCACATTCAGAACATATAAATGACCCTAAAAATGACGAACACTATATTCCTCTTGGGAGAAAACCCCACTTTCTGATTATGGATAGCTTTTTTAAACTCGAGTAAAATAGGATCACTGCCTTTCTTTTCCTTAGCTTTTATCATAGAAAAACTCTGAACCATTCTGGATGATAATACCACCATCCATTGAATTTATAAGGCGAACCCCTAACGAGCAAATTTGTGAACATCTCTAGCCAATTCCTTTATATTTCTTTAATATAAGCCACTACCATAGATGTACTACTAAGAGAATCTACCACTATAATGGACTTACACAAATAGTAAAGCACGTTCATGTCATAATCCTTAAGAATTTTAAGTCATCTCCTCTATTGAAGAATCAATTTCTTTTGGGTGAACACATACTAAAGTTTCTTAAGGTCCGTGAACACATCAAAATAAACACCATACTAATAGTGTCACTTAATCTTCAATGGAAATACTACTAGTGCTAACTTAAGATCTTGAGTTAGATAGTTCTTTTCATAATCCTTAAGTTGTCTGGAAACATAATCAATGAACTTACCATGCTATATTAAGCATACCCAATGTTGACTTGGATGCATCAAAACATATTACGAAACCATCTAAATTCTCTAGCAAAGTCAGGATTGGATTTATAGTCAATTGAGGCTTCTACTCATGAAAACTTTTCTCATAATTTTTAGACCACTAAAACTTAATCTTTTTACTATATCAGCCTAGTGAGTAGGGTAGCAATAGATGAGAACCCCTTAACAAATCCTATGTATTAACCAGACAAGCCTATAAAGCTCGTATTATCTGAGGGAGAGGTGGGTCTGGGCTAGTTCTTCACTGTCTTTATCTTTTGCAAATCCACCTGAATGCCTCATTAGATACAACATCACCAAGGAATGCAACTAATTAAAACCAAAATTCAAAATTGCAGAATTTGGTAAACAATTGGTTATCCTTGAGAGTTGCCAACACTACTCTCAAAAAGTTGCATACTCCTCCTCACTCTAGGAGTAGACAAGAATGTCTTTAAATACAATGACAAACATATGCAAATATTGTTTAAATGCCCAATTCATCACGTCCATAAAAGCTATAGAAACATTTGTTAGTCCAAAAGGCATAACCATAAATTTGTAGAAACCATACCGAGTTCTAAAGTTTTTTTTTGGAAAACCTACTCTCTTGTTGTTTTTCAAAATCATCAATTCGCTTGCCAATGAAATTGGAGTGAATTTCCAAAATTTTGCCAACTCTTACATAACTCTTTACTCAAAACACTAGGTACTTCACCTAAAACTATTGCCTAATCATCTATCATGGGTGAAGTACCACTTGATTTGACAAAGAAATAGCATAAAAGAAAAGAAATAAAAGAAAACAAAATTTGTTCCTTGGGAAAGAATCGAGTTTTAAAGAAAACCCTCGGAGTTTATTTGATAAGTATTTACACAAGGCAAAAAGAATCAATTCACAAAATCTTCATAAATATCACCAGAATAAAAAATCAATATAGAGAAAACACAATCGAGTTTCGAATAAAAGCAAGTGTCTACACAAGCTCGATGACGGCAATATCCAATAACTTAATAGAAAATATGCCAGCAAGGGCCATCTCCAAATCAACATCATCATAAGTAAATAAGCCCATCTAGGGCAATATTTGAACTAATATCAAATATGAAATAAAATATATTAATACAACCCATTGGATAAAATTAATATAGACCATCAAATATGAAATAGAATGTCCCACTCCCACTAAGATCATTGCATTATCCCTAATACAAAAGTAAAGAGATAGAAAATAAGGGTAAAGACTTTTTATGGCGTACTAGGCCTGTGGGTCTACGTTTGGTGATAGTTGTAAAGCATCAAAAATAGGAACACTAGAAGCCTTATCATACTGAGATCCTATCACTAGATTAGAAGAAATAGGAACCTTGACAGTAGGTCAGGACCTAGAACTATCCCCAACCATCCAAGCATGTTGCTCATCTCGGGATAACTGCTTTGCTAGATTGACCTGCTAGGCTTCAGTGAGCCCTCACTAAAATAAATAAAAACTTTATAACCCATTTGAGAGTGCCTAAATGGATCTGTGAAAAAAAGCATTGGGCCTGTAGCATCTTGTGTTATGGTAATCTCCATCTTATCAAGAGAAAAGAAGGGCTACATGGAATAAAACTCTACATGTAAATCATCAAGATTGGATTTTAAAGTAGAAAACCCCCACTATCTTCTCTATCCTTTACTACGTCTAATATCCACCCAAAATTTATCATCTAGGCACAAAGAGGTGAAAAACTTCTCTTAAGGGAAATTTGAATAAATATAGGGATATCATCTACCAACTTGATAATGGTACTATTGTTTGCCAATGTCATAGAAGCAACCTTGGCAAACATAATAGTGGATGATTGAGATGGTTAGGTAGATTAAGGGGGTGGTACGATACTCGAAAGAGGTGGTACGTGAAGAGGATCAACCACTAGAGTAGTGTCACTCGATATATGGGGAGCATCTAATAGAAGTTAAGGAACTAAGGGGTATCCAGGACCTCAAAACTAGGCAATTATCACAAAAAAGAATCAACCAACTTTGTGGTTTTCCTCTTTATCCCCGTGGGATTATCATCATCTTAGATATGGGTGATGTCAATCACCCCTGTGCATTTAATTTTCTAATAAATTTTGGAGAAAATTGGTACATTATGTACAAACCAAAGAAATAATATAAGAGAGAAGAATATCAATAGAGTACCCGATTGCTTTGACCTCAACTTAATCATCTATGCAATTAATGTACTTGTATTAACCAAAATGTTCACCATGATGTAACCAACAATCATCGCCCACTCAATAGTACCAGGTTGATCATTTCTTAAAGAAAGTAGTAGCATGTTACTTACAAATCCAAGCCAATGTTTATCTTGGATTGAAAGGTCCTTACTCTTAGTTTTCCTAATGTCATTGGCCTATAAGGGAAGCCTTTTTGCAATATACCTGGCAAGCTAAGGAAAGTAATCACGACCTAGAACCCACTTTATTCTCACAACCCAGATGCTCGATCATAAGCAAAGTAAAGTTTATTAATTTTGTATGTGGAGCATGGTACCTCAACTCCTCAAATAAGTACACATGGATGGCAAGATTGATCATCTACCGGTGGTTTGTATTTATGTTGGTTGTCAAAAATAAAATATGAAGCATAGAATTCTTACACAAGTTTTGAATAATAGATCGGTGTATCAGAGGCATGATCAATATTAGTGAAGACATCCTATACTCTCTATTTGATTTTCTTTATAATGTCGGCGAAGTGCTCTTCAACACCTTTCATGCTAAAGACTTTTGCGAGATTGAATCACCATGTATCCCATTCATCATATAATTCCTGCACTCTTTCAACTTCAACCTAGATCTTATCTACTTCCTTATCCAACCCTTCAGTGGCTCAACAATGCTTTATACCTCGATACCCCTTGTGACCTCTTTAATAGTTGGTTCTTTACCCTTGGAAGAAGTAGATATTGCTTTGAACTTTTCCTATATGGTGCCTTTCTTCATGGTCCTTGGAAAGTTCTTCTGTGGAATCATACCTAAAAAATAAGAAAAAGAACCAAATAAAAAACAAAACAAAAGCTAAAAAATGTTTTTGGATTTTTATATATCATAAAAGAAAATAAAAATAAAGAAATCAGGGCGAGTGCAGGGGGAAATAATAAATGAGAGAACATCGGAACACTAATTATAAAAATTCAACCATTTTAGGCACCACATCAATACACATTCTTCACACTTGCCAATTGAGCACATATAACATTCATGACCTTTATTTGAATAAAAAGGAATATTTACCATTAAGAATGACATCACCCAATTTATCATGGGCAAGGTATGCATTTTTTAAAATCAAGTTACTTGAACATCACCCATGGATTGTATGTCAAGCAATTCAATGAACCAAAGTCATAGTGTACTACAATATGCAACAAACTTCACTAATTGTAACAACCGGGTTCAAATGATTAAGATATTAGTGACCTCATATTATGGCTCAAGGAATGAGAAAATGATGCCCTAAGATTGAATTTGTAATGACTTGAATTTGGATGATTTTCTATTTAATGTGCTTTGACCATTTTCTCTCTCTCCATGGTTTTTCTATTTAATTTATAAGTTGCGGCAGTGGTTGAAGTGGTTCTCAAGGTCGTTGGAAAGGTTTTAGTGAGTTTGAAGTCATGTTAAGGCTTTAAGAGATAATAGTTGACTTTGATCAGCATATTAAGATCTAAGTGTCAGATGGCAAAATAAACTATGCCAACAGATCCAGAATGTCAAATTTAGGTTAGTAGTGAGGTTGGTTCGGATTTGTAGCTTTTAGACCCCATTGTGACCGTTGGTTCAAAAATAATGTAAATAGTGTCTTGGGGGTCAATTTTGAGATAATTACCATTTTTAGTAAATTAGATGATTCCATTGGATACAAGACATATTTTACAATCAACTTGCACTATTGGATCATGTTCATAAGGTTCCAAATGAGTTTCGGGAGTCAAAAACTAATTTTTGAGATTGTTGGTGCTGGTGTGGTCACGAAAGAAAACTTTTTACCATATTCATTGCTTTTGACCATTTGACTAGGTCACATTCGCGACCATCGCCGATGTTTAAGACCAAACAAATCCATTTCATATTTTTGACATTTTTGAAGCTAGGAAGCTCTAATTTTGACGATTCTCAATGAACTTTTCTCGTATAATCATTGTCTATTAAATTATAACTCCATTTATTAAATATACAAAGAACTTCTATTTTATTTTTTGTGATTTTTACCCAAGTTGAGAATCAAAACCTAATTTTCACTATTTTTGGGGCTTGGGAGCTCAAATTGGGTGATTCCAAAGGGGTTTGTGAGATTTCTTACATGGGTAAGTTTCCTAATCTTATACTTATCATTTTCCCTTGATTTCATCTTTAAAACATCTTCAAATTCTTTATTCAAAATAGGTTTTAGGGGTTTTGCTGGTAATGCTTGAAAATAGATTTTCTTTAATTTGAACCCCATTTTTAACTCATTTTTGCATGGGTTTTCAATTGAAGACTCCTATGAGTATGGGAAACACATTTCTAAAATAAAATTCCAATTTTAACCCTTTTGTTTTGAATCCATTTTTGGGGTCTATTTTAGACTCATCATGAATATAGTCAATCTGGGTATCGTTGGTTTTCTAGAGACTTTGTGATGGATTTAATTTTGGATTCTATTTGAAGGTCCCACAAGTCCGTTCTTGACCCAATATTCAACTTGACTCATATTATAACAATTTGGTCTTATTTTACTCCTAATGATATTTAGGTTACTATTTTGATAAAGTGATAACATTTTGGGGTCGTGGAGTAAAAGATGAACGATTTGTGGATAATTCAAGAATTGCAGTTCGACATCAAGGTAGGCTTCAATCTACTCTTCTTCTTGATATGGTATTTTATAGATGTTGCATGCTAGATAAGGATGTTAGGATGTGATTGTGGGTAAAATACCATGACTTAGTCTTATTTGGACTTTTAGACTACCGTGGAACCATAATTTACGTGGAATTAACTTAATTGTTCATGTTTTAGGTGAAATTATTATCTTAGGGCTAATCATGGCTTATCTAACATCTAGAAGAGAATATAGATACTTTAGCCTCGTTCAGGGTTGAAGCTTATCTAAAAATTAATTTCAGAGATTAGACGTGGGCCATTCTAGCCCACCTTAGGCCAAGACTTGTCTTAGCTTTTGTAGATTATATTCACATGTTAGCATGTTACGGATAATTGAGACTAATCAACCTTCAGCATAAGGTTACTATGTTACCCGATGAATTATGATGGTCTTTCTCGGATTATGATGTTATATATATATCTAAGGTAGTGATTATGATATTGGTTGGATTTCAAAAAGTATTTTATCCTTATAAAGAAAGTGGTCATAGTTTATAAACATATTGGTGCTTATAATCATTTTTTTTTGGATACTGGTGATGGAATGCATAGATTCGGTACATTCATGATCACTTAGAGGGTAAATGGTACGATTTTAACTAAAAAATATGATTTATATACTCTTTTCGTAATACCTCAAAACTCTAACCAATAGTGCAACCATGAATCAATCTCATGAGAAATAAATAATAATATTTTGGGTTGTTTTTTTATCAAGGATGGTGTGTATTAAGGCCTTAAAGATGTCCTAACGATTGGGTGAATCAAAACATTCCTTACCGATTGAATTCTTGGAAAAGATATTGGTATAGTCAACTTCAAATGAGCATATCTCTCATTATACTTGGAATTTTTGAGCTCATCACCTATCAACAGATACATAATTGAATTATCTTTCCAACGATACTAATTTCGCCAAAATCCGATATCGAAGCAAAGAGTTATACCCATTTTACTCCAGCATGTCAATCTGGAAAAGGGTGACGACGTTTTTGACGGCCTGTCACGTTTCTGATGACATTTCTGACGACGTCGTCACGTTTCTAACGACATTTCTGTAGACATCGTCAGCCTTAGGCAGAAAATCATAAAATTCAACCCTTTTGTGACGACATTTCGTGATGGCCTATCACGGGCCTGACGGCCTATCACGGATGTCATCAGGTATTTTTTTCAGCAATTTAGAGACCTTTTTGCAAGGGTATTTTGGTCTTTTCCCATATTTTAGAGGCCTCTATAAATATGAGAATCCCATCCAAACCCTAATTCCATTATTTTCTCTTCCAATTCTCTTGAGATAATATATCTAGGGTTATATCAAGAACATAAATCTTCCAAGAATCATCCATAAATCTTCAAAATTTCTTCAAGAACCAAGTTCCTCATAGTGTGGGCTTCAAAAATTATTTATTTCAAGTGTGGATAAAGTCTCAAGCACTAAAGTTCATCCAATTTCAAAGATTAAGGTATGTGGGATTTTGAACAAGAACACTTCTTTCGTTCTTGTGCCCAAAGATTTAATTTCTATTGAATTTCATGAATTTTTCAAAGTGGGTTTACACCCAAATTACTTTATCAAGGATTTATGAGATTTGAGTTGTACAAGATTGACACATATGACTACTTCATTGTCTTATTTCGTAAATTAAGAATTTATGTCATGAGTTGTATATTGTTATCATGAAATGATAATTTCTAAGTGATTTATGATAAGTGTCATGATTTATGTTTTTCCATGAGAAGTTTGTCTATTGAATATATATTGATATTGAGCTTGAGAGTCAAGAATGAGTTCTATGATGTTTTCTGGAAGATTTGATACTTGATATGATTTGATAAGCAATTGTACTTGATGATGAGAAAGATTATTTTGAGATTTAGTCGAGTTAGGAATCCACAAGTTGATTATGATTTACAAGTGAGATATATATTTATATTTTGGTCTTCATGATAGACCCTTGAGTTGATTAAGGTGGATTTCCTAACGCGTTCTGAGCTTAAGTCTGGGAGTAGTATTTAGCACCGAGCGAGAAGTATGGGTTCAGCGCATCCTACTTCCCCAGAACTACGTGCCACCGTAGGATTAAGATTAAGGGCCAAAGGCTAAGATAGTTATCACTAAAGTTAAGGTTCTACTCTGATGGCAAGGATAGAACAGCTTTCCCCAACATAGGCAAGACGTTGGACTCCATGTAAGCTCACATGGTTTATATCGGTTATAAGAAACTCCCAAGTCCATAATAGTCCAAGTTTCATGAGTTACCGAGTCACTCTAAGTCATGAGCCAAAGAGTTTTAGTTGAGTCCAACAGTTTGTGAGATTTATGAAGCATGTCTTATTATTGATGATTTATGAAAAATATGTTTCAGGTAACTCAAGTGAAGAGAGTCATTATTATCAATATGCATGATTTTCTTATACATTTATGATATTATTTAAATGTTGCCTGCACCCCCACATACTCAGTACATTCCCAAGTACTGATTCCCATACTCTTCTATGTTCTATATTTTCTCGTGATGTAGGTTCAGGTGCTCAGTCTCAGCAGCGACAGTGATCTTCGAGTACCTCCATCTACATTCGTACAGTTGGTGAGTTATCATGGTTTGAGGACCTATGTCCCCAATTTTTGTCTTGATGGTAGATGGTTGTTTATTTTTAGTTCAGTACGGGTCAGTTAGGGATCTGTCCCAATGGCTCCTCAGTCTTATGTAGTAGAGGCTTTGTCAGACTAGAGTACCAGTATGTACAGAACTTCAGTATTTTAATTGAATAGGATAGTATTTCTTTGTATTCCATTATGTTCATAACATGATTATTCTTATTTATTACAGCTTGATTATTGTCATAGTGGGTTATAGAGGAGATGACAGGCTCAGAGGGTTAGCTTGAGGTAGTGTGTGTCCTTAAGCACCGTGTGACATCTTGGGATGGGATCTTGGGGCGTTACACTTTTCCTAAGAAGGGATTTATTCCCAATTTTTACTTTTAAAATGAACTTCTTCATAACGGGAATCATACCATACTAATGAATAACTTGTGAGCCTTTGAGACTAAAAGTGACGTTGTGAAAATTTGATCAAGATAGATTTTGGTCCACGATTTTACTACTACTATTTACCTCAGTAGAGAGATATTTTGACCCTTTTTACATTTTTATGATGATTTAGTCTCAGAGTTTACCTCGGGTAATAGATTTATAGAGTTATACTTCTTGAGCCATGGTTTTAACCCGTTTATGTTGTATGTATATATATATATGGTACTGGACATAAGAGATTGATGATGATGATGGTTATTGAAAATCCTGGATCGGGACTAGGTCAGTGTATACGAGTACTCCCAACCCCTAGGGGCCCCTCATCCATGAGACATTGTGCTGGAGAAGAAAGGTTGTCGTAGGTCCTACCTTTGTAAGTTTTCAAGATGGAGGAGGTTTATACACTGGGTTATGTTGTGGTACTTCAATAGGTTATGGAATTATGGATTTTCTTGGCATTTATTCTTCCATGTGCATTGCCTATCACTAGTATGCCCTATATCTATCAACCTTATGGGGGGTGCATAGGTGTAGGTATGAGTATTGCTTGTAGTATATTGTATGGTGATTGTATATATCATCCCGATATGGATTTCTTACCTATAGGCTTTGGTTTTTGTTTGCTAAGTGTTGATTGAACCTTTTGAGCCTATGATGGCGGTGTTTATGAATGACCCAAATAGGTATTATTTGTCCAGAATAGTCGGTTACTTATTATTGTTATGGTTATTATGGTTAGTTCACGACAGGTTGATTATTGGGATGGTATTGAGATTTGAGATATGATTCTTATCCTTTTGTCTTACAACTATTTTACTATGCATGATCATTATATGGTTATGTATTATGATTTTGGACTTGATTATGTTAGCACTACTAGTTCCTACTTAATTAGGAGGGCTTGAGATGCTAGTCTGATTACTTAGGTTGTAGCTTTGAGTTACACTTATATACATATATATACATATATATACATATATATACATATATATACATACATATATATATGTATGTAGATCCATCTATGTATAGTGATGAAGGATAACTACAGGACTTTATTCAACTTGTAATGAAAGCTTGGGTGCAGGTAAGTTATGTTTAGGAACAGTGTCTCAGCTCTTCTTGACATCCATTACTCCACAAATCCACTTATTTTCCAACTTCACCCTTGTTCTTCTCATTCCTTTAACAACTCTCTCTTGTTAAGTGTGCCACAATTCAAAGATTTTTTATTTTCTTTTTATTCACCCCTTCTTTTTTTACTCTTTTTCTATCATTTCCATTCTCTTTTTTTATCACCCAGTTTATTCATAGATTCTTCCTTATTTGTGAGCACTTCTAGGGTCTTTTTAAATTCATTTTTTCTTTATTCATTCCTTTCTTCCCTCATCAATCCATTTTACAATAGCCATCCTTGACATAGGCAATTTACCTGAATTGAGATGCATAATGTCCAAGGAGGGACTAGAGCAAAAATAGTGGTTAAACAATAGAGAAGGGAAGATTAGTAGTTGTTGAATAAAGAAGTTATAAGATCTTAAACAGGGATCAAGGCATTTATATGCATCATTTGGACAACTCTTTTAGGCAAAGTGAATAAAGTTCAAACAAGACCTATGATCCCATTCTCCACAACCAACTTATTACCTAACAAAATAACCTGGGCAAATATTCATACACAAAGTAGAAATTAAAATAAAATCCACGCACACATATAGCATTGAATAACATTCTTACTACCAATTATCAGACTCATACTCATTCTTAAACATGCTTCACTTTGTTTAGAGACTAATAATACCAAGTATAAATCCACATCAATCAATTATCAAAATGGAACCATATTGACAACCATAAATTTTTAGTATGTACTTATTTTTTATATTCAAAACAACAATAGTTATTTATTCATTCTCCTATTTTTGCAAGAACAATATGTAAATTAAAACATCACAATAACAAAAATAGGAACACAAATCCCATACATATTGGTTCTACTAGATAGCACAAGAGAGAAAAGAACACAGGTAACAAAAACCTTCATGTTGACAGACTTACAAGTACCCCACTCGACCAAAAAAAATATGATTTCAATGCATAAAAAGTAAAAGTACAAAGGATGGAATACTTGTAAAGCCCTTATCTTGGAAGTCTAATAAGTCTTTGAAGACCTAGCTAGACTTGACTTCTACAATATTGACCCTACCGATGGCCAGGGTGCTCAAATCAGTGAATTCATTATGCACAGGAGTAGGCGTTGGTAACACCAATAGTGTGGACCCACCTATAAGTGTTAAATTGGTAGACACACCCGCCGCCTTATCATTAACTCTTTTTATCCTAGCTTCTTCATCCTTCTGTGATTGTTTTAGTGCTTTTCTCACTACTCTTTTTTTATTAGTTTTGTGTCTGTGCTTTCTCTTTCTCAACTTTTTCTTTTCTCTACTCTTATTTACTATCTTTCCTTTATCTTTCAACAACTTCCCCATCAGATCAGTAATTCATCATTATCCTCTAACTCCACTATTCATTATCAAATGTGTAGTGATGGGATTTTTTTCAAGATAGCTATGTCAACTTAAGCTTGTTTCAGTTTAGCAGTGAACTTAGATAAATATGGAATGGAAATTTCTCACATCCTATTAATCACTTTTCTCTCCATATCATCCATATGAATATGGAAATTTTCATATGGATTCAAAGCTTTCATGATGATTTTATCCACAAATAGTTTGAATTCCTCGTCCTATAAATTCAATTGCCTTTCAAGTTTCTTTTGTCTTTTGACCACATTCATAAAATTATCTGGTGTGAAACTATACTCTGAGTAAATAGGTGGCATAAATATAGTGTTGGCAGTTTCAATATTTATTAGCATAGGAGAAGCCCCCGATGTTACAGAAGTACCTTATGAATTAACAACAATAAGAGGTAATGGCATACCTATGTGGATATTTGATGCTTCTGGAGTAGTGTGAGATTAGGTCCCAAATGATTCTAGTTTGTGAACCCTCAACTCAAATTTGGTTTTATCTCGTGTCTTCTCAATGTCTTGCTTCTTCATCTCCCCAACCTCATTATCTACTCTACTAATGATAGGCATCTTTATTATCTTGCATAATTTTGTAATGATACATGGAAAAAGAAATATACTAGCTGTCTTACATGCCCTAACAAATAACTCATCAACAATCACTTGGACAAAGTTAATCTTTAGCCCCTTTAACAAACTTGAAACCATAACAGTTCTCTGTAAGTCCAAGTTTGCATCCCCACAAGTAGGCATAAGTTGAAGCCTAACCATAGCCCTCCCAAAATTTGCTTTGAAATTCAATGAGGACTTGCCTATTCATTCTCTATTATTCCTCCAAGATGGTTCTCCATTGTCTGTCATAACTCGAGCAAGCCATGGACGTTATGTAAAGCCAGTTTTCATTCGACACTTGAGCTTTGGAGTAATAGTTAGGGTAGTGTGCGGCTGACCAAATAAGATTCAGTTAATGTTGTGGTTTGAGATGTCCACTAAGACTTCCTAAAATAGAATTCTACTTCCATTTTGCATATCAGACACTTTTTCCCCTTTGGGCATTCTTTCTTCAGGACGGCCAAATAGTTGGCAAAGGATTATCAGACAATAGTAGATTAATATGAACCTGGTGGAGTGCCTAAACAGCTTAGCCCATAGTCATTGAACTATTTGTTAATGTTAGGATAGTCTAGAAGATTCATTATTATTTTTTGTAATTCATTAGCAATTGGTCTTTTCATGCTTCTAGACTTGGTTAGCTGAAGGCCATCAAAATAGTTCTTTTTAGAACCTTCAACCATCTATCTAATGGATTCTCTAACCTCCATACCTTTTCAACAAATGACATCACCCTTTTATTTCTCAAATTCCTTCTCTAGACTAGTAATGTCCCCCTTTTTACTTTCCACACTTGGGCTAGAGTTGGAACTATGGTTTCTCTTCTTATCACTACTCAAATCAATACTATGATGAACTATCCTCCTCTTTAGGCTAAAGGGAATGATTACAGATCTTCCTACTTTGCCTAGTATTATAGGCTAAAGCCTCAGTTTTCTTAGCCTCAACTTCTGGCTTATCTCTGAGTTTTAAGACAGTGGTCTCCTATGTTTACTTTGTTCGAACCCCACCTCTCCTTGATTGTAGCTTACCTCTCCTTGATTGTATCTTTTGGGGCATGGTACTTATGGTAGAAACTAGTTAGACACAATATAAAAGTAGGAGCTCAGGACACTGAATTGTCAGTTAAATCTGTTTAGTCATGATGGATTGGATGAAAATTCATCACTTACGTGATGGTTTATCAACCCATCTGTCAGTGCCGAACAGTTTCTAGCAAAGGTGTCTTGCAATGATTTTCCCAATGGGTCATTCGGTGCGTAATGGTTCATCAGCTCAATCGATAATCCTTAACCAAAATAGGTAATATTAATTTTTCTTATTTAACAATGGTTGGCTTGGCGGCACATCGTGTATGTGATGGTAAATCAACAAAACCATCAAACTTGATAGATGTTAAAGCCTTCTTTTTGGCATATTATTGAGCACTTGATAGACAACCCTTTTACTTGAAAAATATTTAAATGAGTTATGTAATTTTCCAAAACTTGATCATACTCAAACACATCTATACCATCTTTGGGGTTACTTAGACTTTACCTCTGGATTACCACACTACAATATGTAAAGTACAAGTATCGACACAACACAACTACTCGTTTACATATTTACAATACTTGGTAGTTGTATTAGTATAGTATCAAAAACAAAAACAAAGCAAACTAGACTGTGGATAGTTGGTCCATATGCAACGGGAGTGTCCCATAAGGATTACTGCTTGGGCAAATAGGGTACCGTTTGCCACTTCTCTAGCTCTTGCACTAAAGGGTGTTACTTCTAGATCTGACATTTGTCAAGATCATTTGAATGCTCCTACTACCCTTCAGGAGGCTGAGGCATCTCTCGATGATGCACGGGTTTGGTAAAACTCTTCTTGTATGGTGTGTATTGTCTGTTTAACATGGGGTCTACTTCTTCTTATGAGACCTCATTTGTGATTGTGGATCTTAGATGTGTCCTAAAGTAATTTTTGACTCCTTTTTATTTCTATCCCGGTAGTTGACTCTGTGGTTGTTAAAGAAGTCTGCAAGGGTTGTGTAGTATCTATTAGCGATAGAAAGATTAGGGTAAACTTGGTGGGGTTGGACCTGGTTGATTTGATGATACCTCGGGCATAGGTCGGTTGCACTCGTGCTATGCTTTTTTATATTGTTGGACCCGTAGGGTCATGTTTAAGCTTTTCTAATGAGATGGTCTTTGTATAGGAAGATAAAGCTTGTCTCTATTATGGAGCTCAAAAAGTTGACCCCTAGAAAGTGTTTGCATCCTTTGGTCCAAGTTAATGATTCTAACTTAATAGGCTCTTCTCTAAAATCTGTCCCCATTAATTATGAGTGTCTTGAGGTTCTCCTTGATGAACTTCCTAGTACCCCGGAATAAGAGGGGGAACGAGTTGTGAATCGGTCTTATTTTGGATATTGGTCTAATTTCTATGCTTTCTCAATAGAATAATTTTTATCTTTTGGTAGGAGCGTACGTGCATTCATGCATAAGAGGAGTGGTTTCCCTGGAAGTGAATAGGTCATCGGTTGGTGGATAAAAAGTTCATAGTGTCCACTTTGTAGGGTGGATCATGTATATGCATACCTTATATGGGATACTTTATCGGTAGTACGTGGTGGTTGATAGAATTTAAGTATGAATCTTAGATGTTGATTTTGATCGAGAGAGTATGCCAGATTGATGGTAGCGATGTGGAAATCATAGAGGTAAATTAGTTGGTTGGACAAGATTGATGACTTGGAATATACAATAGTGGGAAGGTTGGGGCTATATAGGACGAGAGTTAGGTTGGACTAATCGATTAAAGGTCTAATTCATTGAATGGATTAGAGCATGGAGCTCATATGGCTATACCAAGCTATAGATAGTATTTAGATGGATAAAGTTTTGGGTATGGGAGAACCAAGTGGTCCTAGTATATATCCTTAGTGACACCCATTAAGGTAGAGTGTTGTGCTTGTAGGGGTAATGGGATGAAGGTTATGGGTCAATCTTAAATTTTCTTCTGGTGGTGGACTTCAAGGAGAGGTCGGGTGGCATATTCTCATGATTCCCTTCTGTCTCATATAAGAGATTGCCCTACTAGTGTTGCATGCATTCCTTTAGCGCTTATGCCTAAAGTTTACATTGTTGTATTTGCCTTATTTTAGGGATTTGAGTCGTGACCTTATTTCACACTAGTCGCGGTATATGTGGTCGTGTTTCTTTCGGCATCCAATTTTAAGGACCTCTTTTGTAGTATGGCTTGTTCAGGATGATTCTCCATATTGGTCTAGGTAGTTGTTATAAAGTGCCTCGTTCCTATGGTGCCATGTCTTATTTTGAGGATCTTTGTCTTGCCTTAGGTGGCATGGATAATCCTTGCACTTCGAATCCTTAAATGGCTCCCCTTATATTTGGGTTGTAGTGGCTTGAGAAGCATGGGTGATGGTGGTAAAGGAGAGTATAGAAGTCCCTAAGTGGGGGAGAGTCTAGAGTAGCTACTAGGGTTAAAGTTTTAGAAGGTGAGGTACGGTTGTGCCATGAGAAGTAGATGGGAAAGGAGTAGGTGGTGGAAACCTTGAGTAAATGATATAGGGTGTTAAATCTTTTAATGGATAGATTATACCTCGAGTATACAAAAGATAGGCGTGAATGTTGTAATTTGGTAGGTTTACTCGTAGTTGTGTTAAAGACATAAGAGATGTGATGAGGCTTGGTCGTATGAATTGTTTCATGGCATAGTAGTTTATGGTTTTGGGTTTCAAGTTTGGTTTGGGGATTTTGGTTATAATGGTTGGATATGGTTTGTCCCCATCCTTTACTCATGGCACCTATATTATAAGAGTGATGGAAGCGGAAGGGTGTCGTGGGATAAATGAGAGGAGTAGAGCCTAGTGGCTTTACATTAACTCCTTATTTCCTTAAATAGGCTTAAACATAGAAGAAGTAGTTCATAGATAGACTCAAGCTCTCATGGTGACATGACTTAGTAAACTCTAAGTTAGGTAGGACTTTCTCTCTAGCATAATTCCATCCCTCCAGAGTTTTATGTGTTGAGTAGAGATGGTTGGTATTAGTATATCGGTTCTTGTTCTTTAAGGTGGTCTCAATGAGATCTTAGAGTGGAAAGTTTGCTAGATGTGAATGAAAAAGGTGGATCTTCTGAGAGTTCCATGGAGGAACCAAAAGTTCGAGGAAGCTACTTAAAAGGCGGATGAGGACATGAAATCTGAGTAACCATATTTGTTTCCCTCTTCTAGACACTTACGATTGAAGTATGTGCTAATCTTCCTACCTTGAGTTATATATGGTTTAGCTAATAAGATAGAGTCCTAGAATTGTGAATTGAATGAGTGCGATGATAAGAATGGGTTTGAGTCCAAAGGTCAATGAAATAAAATGGTTGGTGGAAGGTTATTATGAGGTGGGTGATGTTTATACTTGTTTTATGCTTTGTTCTGACTTGTTTAAAGTTTGTTTTGATATGTGACCATGTATTAACTTGTGTTTGTACTTGCCTTACCCTTCATTTGCGGACAAATGATCCAAGTGGGGGAGAATTGAAACACCTATGCCATGAACCTTGAGAGGAACAACAACTTTTTGGTGTCTCTAAGTTGGGTACGACTTGGAGATTGAGTCATACCCATGGATATGAGTCGTATCCACTCTTCCCTCCCCCTCTCTTACCTTGAGCATCATGTTAAGGTAGCATACTATTTTCTATACGAGATGGTCACCCTTTGATCATACCCATGTATATGAGTCATATACTGCTCAAGCGTATAGAGTGAGGACCTAGTTTGGAGTGGACTGTTTCCTATACATTTGGTATATACAAGTTAGGGGTGAGTCATACCCTTTCGATATGACTCAAAGGTGCGTAGTCGTACCCTTAACAGTGTGAGTGACCTAGGAGAATCCAAGGGTACTATTTAGGTTACCACTCGTACCCTAGGGTAAGATTACTAAGGAAATCATATGGGGGAGTCGTACCTATGGATAAAGCCACTTTTCAGCTTTTAACTAAGGGCTTTTTTATCATTTCCCTTGACTAAAACCCTAAGTCCCCTCCCTACATAAGTCCTCTTACCCTTTCATAACATTAGGATAGTGTATCAAACACTCCAAATACTCTCAAAGGGTCTTGAAACAAGATTGGAGGCTAGGGTTTGATGTGGGTTCATCTGGAGGCAAGAGAGGTCTCAAGTTCTTCATTGCATCAACTTTTTTAAGTTATGTACCTCTTCCCCTTGTTTAATAACTCTAAACCTATGTATTTCACACTTGGATTAGTAAGTGTACATGGTGGTTTTGAAATCAAATGAAAAGGGCTTTGTTGCCTAATGATATATAATGTTGAATCTTATTTAGACTCATGTTTATATGTGATATTGATGATTATTTGCATGAGTGGATGCTTTTTGTAGGTAGTTTAACATGATGGTCTTGAGTAACCCTAATCTAGATAATATCTACCATGGAAATATCCTTGTTGAAGGTATGCATCCAAGGTGTTTGTGAAAATGTCTAAGTGAATTGTCTAGTCATATATTGGTGATGTATTGAACTAGGACAATGGCCCAATGAATATGAATGCTTTATGAATGTTATTATGAAGGTATTTTCATCCATGGATCATGTAATGTATGACCTTGTTGGCTTGATGACTAATAAGAGGGTTAAGGGCCCTAAACATGAAATTAAACTTGAATTATGTGTTGAACTAATGTATAGTATAGAATGTGCTATAAGATTACTTGTGAAGTGGGAATGGTTTTTAAGGGTCTTGGTGACCATAGTTTGAATTGAATAATGAACTAAAGTGATGCTTGTTTCTATCAAAGTTTGTGATGAAAGGATGGTTCCGTGAGAACCATGTGGTCATATGTGGTGTTTGAATTAGTCAAATAGGTTAGAGTCCTTAAGTGTTGAAATGAATTGCATGAGAGTAGATAAAAAGTTAGGAATCAAGGGTCCACTAGTAAGGGTAATAAGAGGGCTTGAGGTTAAAGTCCCATGCCTAATGGAAGCATGAGTTTGGAGTCCCATGTCTAGAGTAGCGTGAGGTTGGAGCCCCAAATCTAGAGTAGCATGAGGTTGGAGTCCCATGTCTAGAGTAGAATGAAGTTGGATTCCCATGTCTAGAGTAGAATGAGTTTGGAGTCCCATCTCTAGAGTAACATGAGGTTGGAGTCCCATCTCTAGAGTTCTATAGTAGCATGAGGTTGGAGTCCAATGTCTAGAGTAGCATGAGGTTGAAGTCCCATGTCTAGAGTAGCATGAGTTTGGAGTCCCATGGCTTAAGGACTTGTGGTTAGAGTCCCTTGTCTACGTCTAAAGAACTAGAGGTTGAAGTCTCTTGCCTAAGAGTCCGTGGATAGATTTCCTTGGCCTAAATGAGTGCATGTGTGGTTAGGGACCCTTGTCTAACAATAAGTGGATATGGTTAAGGTCCTTGGTCTAATGGAAACCGTTTGAACCTAAGGGTGGAAATTTGGATCCCTTCACTTTATGTCTTTTGATTGGGTACTCCATGAATGATATTGAGACTCATTTTCTTTTGGCATGTGCTACACCTATTTACATGAATAAGTGTATGAATGTGATAGAATATGATATATTGACTTGTTGTAAAATTATGATGATATTTATCCTTATCCTTGAGTTACATGCTAGCGTTCCAACTGTTAACCGTCTCTGGACACTATGTCCCCACGCGACATAGGGGACGAAGCTTCTTCTTTTTTTACGTAGTGATCAGGCGATCGAGTGTTTACATTGAAGTGGTGAGCTTCCATATATCTGAAAGTCTTACATTTCAAGTCGTTGTTTATATTAATAGACTTATTTAGACTTAGGATTTTGGCTATTGTCGGGGGCATGTCCCGACAATATCTAAGAAATCAAAGTGGTAGAGGTTTTGTGGATGACTGTGGACTTGGGTATCTTTTCTAGTTTGATGAATCAAATGAATGTTTAAGACATGTTTAAGTTACGCCTAGTAGTATGTGTTCCGCTATCCTACTTTATGGTCAGAATCCAACCAACTCTTGTGATTGATACGATGATTTTTGTTGGGTTATTGGGGCGACCTCCAGTTCATGTGAGCTTGAGGTGCCCATACGACATAGCCCAATTTCGGGTCGTGTTAGTTCAAGAGATAGTCCTTCATGCATGTGACATCCCATCAACTCAACCATCAGGCTAACCCAAAATGACATGTTCTTGTCAATTTTATGATGGTTAAGCTTGGAGGTTTGTCAATTATGCAACGGTTCATCGTTATGTCCATTAGGCCTTATCCAGAATGGATGCATTTTGATCTCCATGTAACAACTTGGCATGCGGTCCACCAGCTCTGCGATGGTTCGCTAGTCCACCCATCAAGCTATAGACAGTGACCAACATCCTTTATTTTCTAAATCCTTGCATACTTAGCACACATATTACCCAAGCTCAATGATGAAATACTACACTATATGATTTGTCAAAACATTGTGGGTTGTCTCCCACTAGCGCCTAATTTAAATTCCCAACACGATTCGAGTATCTTGACTACTCAAACTTTATCAAGATATACCTATGTTACTAAATTTACTTCTTATTGCAGGCCAACATATTGTTTTACTAATTTTCCATTGACCTTGAACAACTTTCCTTCCTTGTTTTCTAATTCCACAACTCCAGATAAAAAGAATTGAGCTACTTTGAAGGGTCAGGACCACTTCGATTTCAGCTTACCCAAAATAGTTTAAACCTTGACTTAAAGAAAAGTACCAGATAATCCACTTTTAACTCTCTCTTTCAATTTCTTTGTCATGGTACAACTTCTTTCTCTCCTTATAGATATTAGATCTCTCAAAAGTACGAAGGTGAAATTCATTAATCTAGTTTAGTTGGTCTAACCATATATCAGTTACATCTTTTCAACGTAAATTCAACTGCTTGAGTGCCCACAAGGCTTTGTCCTCACGCTCTACTAGTAAATAATACGCTTTATCAAAGACTAGTTGATATGGAGAAGTACCTATTAGCGTAACACATAGTGGTAACCCAAAGAGCATCATCAATCTTTTATGACCAATCACTCTCCATTAATAGATTTGGCCAATATCATCTTAATCTCTTTATTTGACACATCCACTTGCCCACTAGTATAGAAATGATAAGGAGTAGCCACCTTCTGTTGTTTCATACCATACTTTGCCAAAGCAACTCGAAATACCTTATTACAAAAGTGGGAACCTCATCGCTTATAATTGTGTGATAAGTACAAAAACAAGAGAAAATTTTCTTTTCAAGAATGCCACCACACGTTTTCCCTCATTGTTTGCTAAATCCACTGCTTCCACCCATTTGGACACGTAGTCCACAACAACCAATGTGCATCTATGACCATAAGAACTCACAAATGGGGCCATAAAATTAATGCCTCATATGTCAAATAATTCAACCTCTAACATTGTGGTCATAGGCATCTCTTGATGTCTAGAATTCATTGTGTTGGCATTGATCACCAGCTCTAATAAACTCATATATATCCTTATGAATAGTAGGCCAGTAGTACCCACTTTCCAAAATCTTCCTAGTTGTGTGTCACCTGTATGATGTCCTCCCACTGGAGAAAATTAGCATCCCTATAAAATATTAAGCATTTCCACCTGTGGCACACATCTTCAATTGTTATTGTCAGTATATAGTCTGAACAGATAGGGCTCATCCCAGAAGTAAATGTTCACATTATGTAAAAACTTCTTTCTTTGATGAAAATTTTGGCCTTTCGGGATGGTGTCACTGACCAAATAGTTGGCAAAATTTGTGTACCAAGGTAGGAGGTTAAGGGTACCTGCAAGTATCTGTTCATTCGGGAATGAATCATTAATTTCTAACTCATCCGACTTCTTTCATTTGTTCTGCGACTGAGATAGATGATCTGCTATATGATTTTTACAACCTTTTTCTGTCCTTGACCTCAAAATAAAATTCTTGTAGCAACAACACCTATGTAATCACTCTAGGCTTGTCATCTTTCTTTAGTAATCCCTTCGTTTCAAAAAGAATTACCTAGTTTGACTTGGCATGGACTTTAAGAAAATAAAGATGACTTTTAAATCTTGTGGTCTTACATTAAAGATATGTCAAATGTACCAAAATCTCCTTCAATCTTATGGTTTTAAACATGCCACGTGGAAAGTTAAAATTAAAAAATTGCCAAAAAGGAAAAGGGTCATTCTTGTTTAAATGAACTAAAAAGGAAAGTAGGTCATTCCTTTTTAAACGGGGGGAGTATCAAATATCTCAACATTGAATAATAAGTGTGAGCGACAACTTTAGTTCCAAGCAAGTATACCCTAAATTTCTCAAAGGCGTAGTTAACAGCAAGGAGCTTTTTCTTCATAATGGTATCATTCTTTTGAGGTACATTCAATGCCTTACTAGTATAGTAAATAGGATGAAAGAGTTTATCCCTCTTTTTCCAAGAACATCCCCAAGTGCAATTCTAATTTCATTGCACATCAGTTCGAATGGTTTAGGCAAATCAAGAGCAACTACCAACTTCATCTTATGGCACTGAAATTTCTTTAGACAATCATCATTCCATAAGAACTTGGCCTACTCCTCCAATAATTTGCACATACAGTTGGCAATCTTGGAGAAATATTTAATGAACCTATAAAATCTCACATGGCCAAGAAAAGTACAAACACCCTTCACCGAGATTGGTGGAGGTAGATTTTCAATCACTTTTATTTTAACTCGGTCACCTTTAGTACCTTTTAATGAAATATTGTGCACTAATATAATTCCCTCTTTCACCATAGAGTGGCATTTTTCCCAGTTGAGCACAAGATTGAACTCTTCACATCTTACCAAGGCATTGTTGAGATTTTCCAAGTAATCATCAAAAGAATCACCTACTACAAAGAAATCATTCATGAATACTTCCAAAGTGTCTTCCACCGTATCTGAGAAAATTAACACCGTGCATCTTTGGAATGTATCTGGCACCTTACATAACCCAAAGGCCATTTGTTCGAATGCAAATATTTAGTAGGGATATGTAAATGTGGTTTTTTCTTGATCTTTTAGTGTAATGGATATTTGGTTATAGCCTGAATAACCATCCAAGAAGAAATACCAACCCCTTCCTGCTAATCGATCAAGCATTTAACCCATAAAAGGCATTGGGAGGAGATCTCAAAGGGTCCAAGAGTTAAAAATTTTGTAATCCATACACACTCTAAAGCCTGTGATGGGTTTTAAATTCATTTTTCACATTGGTCACTACAGTTATACCTCTTTTTTGGACACACTTGGTTGGGGTTACCCATTTTCTGTCAGATTTTAGGTAAACAAAATTTGCGGCAAGCCACTTTATGATCTCCTTCTTAACCACCTCTTGTATTGGTGAATTGATTCTACGTTAATGCTTAAAAGTGGGGACAAAATCCTCTTCTAGCTGTATTTTGTGAGTATAGATGCTCGGTGGAATTCCAATGATATTCGCTATAGTCCACCCAGTAGACCTTTATACCTTATCAATACTGACATAAGAGCCTTTACTTTCCATTCAACAAAATCCGCAATAATATTCACTAGCAACATATTTTTGTCACCCAAAAACACATATCTCAAGTGGCCCGACAATTCCTTCAGTTCTAGCAATAGTGGATCTTTAATAGATGGATTTTTTGGAGTTTTTGGCCTATTTTTCAAGTCTAGGTCCAACTTATTAGAAGCATATGAATATGATCACATCCTATTCAATGCATAAACAGTCTCATCATACTGCTTAGTGTCATCAATATTAAAATTTATCAACGTTGTTGCCAAAGTTTCAATAGAAAATATCTCTCCAACAGGCATATCTATCTCATTTTCTTCCACAATATCAATGATAGAAACAACACTCATATCTCTTGGTTTCTTTATTCATTGACAAACATCAAACTTCACCTCCTCATCATTTAGCTGGAATTTAAGCTTATTTCTCTTCATATCTATCAACGCCCTTTAAGTGGCTAAAATTGGTATACCTAAGATTATAGGTACTTCAAAGTCTACCTCAAATCAAGAATTACAAAGTCCACCAAAAAGATGAAATTTGTTACTATCACCAATCAATCATAGAGAATTCATATATTCTATTTGAATGAACGATCGGCCATCAATAACCGAACAGATGTTGGCTTGGAGGAACTCAAGCCCAACTGTTGATATATGGCCAAGGGCATCAAATTGATGCTTTCTCCAAGATCACAAAGTTCCCTAGAAAAACTGAATGCACCAATTGTGCACGAAATAGTGAAACCTCCAATATCGGATTACTTTTAGACCAACAATCTCATGGCAATTGCACTGCAGTGATAGAGATTGTCCATCATTTTAAATATCACAGTTCTTTCTTCATGACTAAGTTTTTCATGAACCCATATATCATGACATTTGTTCCAAATCTTACCCCAATAAAACATTTATTGACAGTTGCTTCAACATGGCTATGAATTTACTAAAATTTTAATCTTCTGCCTTCTTCTTCATCTTGTATGGAAATAAAGGAGAAGGTATAGGAATTTGAGCTAGTGGTGTTTCAGCTTCTTTCCCCTTTTCCTTGCTCAACTCATCATCATTCATCAATTCAGGAGACTACCCAATATCAACTTTTTTTCATCTACATCCTCCAACTACTTAGACTCAGTTGGACTACCTTTTATATCAACATCATCAACAATGATTTCATCTTAGAATGCAATATTATCCACTTATGTTTGAACTATCGAATGTGGTTCCGATAATATTTTCCATTTCTCATGGTGATGGCTAGACAGGTGCCATCATTTCTAGGATTCTACACCATGTCACTTGGCAAAGTTTCACTCTTCCACTGGTTGAAGGCAGGGAATAATTGATTCATTTAATTCTCCAACTACTTGATAGAAATGTAAAGAGAATAAAATAGTTAGATCATAGTCGATGTGTCATTTTTCATCTATTTGACACCTGCATTAGAAACTCCAACCCTTTCAGCTACTTTGCCATCATAGCTTCTATGGAAAGCTCCCCTGAGTCATTTGCAGTATTATCATAATTTCCTGGTTGTACATACAACCCACTTTGATCACTCTTGTTCTTCCAATTTCCTTGCTCATTATTTTTATTATTAGATTCTTCATAATAATTATCTCTTTGATAGTTCCTACCTTGATTTCCTTGGTCGTTGGCCCAAAAAACCCCTGATTATTCAAGTAGTTAGCTTCTTTCCTAGACCGTAGGTGCCTTACATAAATGACAGAGTCTTCTTTTCTGCACTTTTAAGCCTCTGGACTTCTAGTTTCTAACACCTATGTTGTCACCTACGCCTAGTAGGTAGTACCTATGGGTTGTAGGTATGCAGGTATGTAGTCAAAAACTTCAAATTTTCATCCTTTTCTTTAGTTTAGCATCCAAAACCTGGTTTCCTGCAAAAACATAAAAAAAACACATCATATCTAACAAAACAACCTAAGCAACTTTTATATTTATATTATTTTAAGTGTTGACAGTGCTATGAATCTATAGAACATCAACACCCTTAACTTAGAACATTTTCATATCCTCAGGCGACACAACAAAACAATGATGCTTAACTAGGAGAACTCTAAGCTATCTAGGGTAGTCAATCAACACTGTAAGTTTAAAATTATTACCCCCTCCTATTTCAACAATTCAAAACCAGTTATGTGTATACATGAAGCACAACAATGTGACAAAAGGGAATCAAGGTATGGCATTACATTAGCAATAGATAAACATGCATATATACAAGTTAGACTACCTAGACAAGTAAGCAGCTAGCAATACAACCCATGTTCCCTCACAACAATAAAGTCCCACTCACTTATATGGAATAATGCATGTCAATGCAGGATGGAAAGAGACATTCACACTTAAAAGAGAAGTTACACCAACGCACATCAAATAGCATAGGCTTTACCTTATTTTCTTTACCTTAGTTTTCAGACATTCAAGTTAGGATCACTATAGGACTTTATTCGACTTGTAATATAGCATAGGGGCTGGTATAATACATATAGAAATATTTAGTGACTAAGCCTCCTTGGAACTCACCAACTTTGGGGTCCACTCAACAACCAATTTCTTTTTTATTCCACCCTTATTTCCCCCTTTTAATTTTTTTTATCGCATATTCAGGTTGGGTGTATTTTTTTATTCATTCTTTTACTCTTTTTTTTTCTTTTCTCATTCTTCTTTTCTTTTTTTTTTTCTACCACACCCATCCCAACTATCATTTTTTTTATTTTATCTTTCTTCATACTTACTTTATATTACACACCCTTACGATAGTCACCCTCAACTTAGGTGATTTTCCTGAGTTGAAGTACACAATGTCCAAGGAGGACCAGGCCAAAATAGGTTCATTGTAACACAAATGGGAAGGTGAAAGGTGTAACAAGAAAAATAGGTATAAGGCTAAAAATCTGGGATCAAAGGATACTTATTCATACATGGAAGGTCATTTAGGCTAAAAGTGAACTAATATTAAAAATGGTCAATGGTCCTTTCCTAACCGACTATCCTACAACCTAGGCAAGACCAACCGGGCAAGTTTTGGATTTAACACACAAAGGGAACTAAGTAGTATCTCACACACACATGGAATAGAGTCACATCACAAGATACTAACTATACGGTTCATGCACAAATTAGCTCTTATCATTTCCCTAATACTAATGCTATAACAAGATCCACAATGGTCACACATATATACGCTCACACAGTTTTAAAACAAATTTTTGAAGGGGTATCATTTTTCTCAAAAATTAACAAAAAATATGTCAACTACCCTAGATACTCAAAAGTATCCTAATTACACAAAAACATAACACGACACGAAACAAATCATAATATAACATAAAATTAACCTAGACATGTCGGTTCTACTACCATACTGTGGCCGACATGAAAAGAAGCATGAAAACAAAAACCTGTGATGGCTATGGTATACCTCACCCCTAATTAAAAGATTGTGCATTATTTTTAGTGCGTGTAAATAATGTAAAGCAAGGAAATAATGACATACCTGGGATGCACTAGGTGTCCGTGCCTGGATCATTCCCGTCTGGGGGTATCTCAAATAGCGAAAGCAGTGATGGTGGTAGTGCACTACTAGAATATGCACCTATAGCTAGCTCCACACACCTCTTCCTATTACAAAGTCAGTCTCCCTTAAATTACGTCTTTCCCATTTCAGGGCCTAGTCAAATGGTATATTGGGATCCTGAAGCTCCACCTCTCTACGTCTCTTGGTCACAGCTACAAGGACCATTTCCTCATCCTCTTCGAATAAGTAAAAGAATATAGGTCCATACAGAGGTTCAAGCTAAAAAACTAGAGGCATAATTTAAGGGATAGCTAAAATGGTGCTCTTAGTGAAAGGGCATATGTAATACCCTGTATGTTTCTAAGCTAGGAAATGAACCATTGTTCCTATGTGTGAAACCTCCTATCCTATGATTCATATTTTATTACATGACTTACAATGAGTATCTTAGTGATAATATAGCTTATGATGTGTTAAGCATGTTCATATGAGTCACTTAGAGTAAGGTAAGCTAAGAGCTTTTGAATCCATCAAGTTTTAGTACTTAATTTCTCAAGAGTAATCTTTGAACAATAATAACTTGATTTATATATGGTATTTTGGTAGATTTATAACCACCAAATTTTAGATAATCGAATTAGCTTTCCAACTATCAATTTTACCAAAATCCGACACCCGAGCAAGAAGTTATGGCTTTGCGAAGTGGAGTGTGTTGCCTAACAAATTGCATAAGGCTACTGGAATGGGTATGCCATAGGTTGTGTGATGCACACCCTAAAGTGTGCTATAAGGTATGCGAATCATACCTTAGCTTGTTCCATAAGATGTATGGTGCACACCCTAGCTTACGCGATAAGGTGTGCGACGTATACTTAGGATTCCAGTGATGAAAACACTTTGTTTTTGAGTTATTTTGAGGGCAACTAAGTCTTTTGACACTCCTTACATGTCCCTAAACTTAACCTTACGAAATTTATAGATCCTAATCACATTACAACCCTATTAACATCTTAATTTCATTATCCAAGAGCACAATAGGAGAAAAACAACTAGGGTTGCACCATGAAGCTTGAAGGTCCAATCTTTTAACAATTTCATCACCATTAATGTATGTGTAGTGTTCATCTATGGATCCCTTTCATTCATAGATTTCAAGAACCATGTTTTAAATATTATTTTATGATTGTCTTATTGTGATATGAACATGTATATATTGATGATTTGTTGTTTAAATTTCAAGATGATATCTAAAGGTGTTTTCATGAAGTATATGTGTTTGTTAGTTGAAACCCATGAATTTTGGGTGGTTTAATATGGTCAGATTTATGAACACATCTAAGACAAAAGAATGCATGCAAAGTGTTTGATAAAATGCCTAGGATGATAGGATTCATGTCCCATGATCTAATAGTGCTTAAATGATAAGTCCATGCTCTATGCTTTATAATTTTACATAAATTCCACGTTATTGATATGTGTTGTTGTTGTGACATGGATTGAGCATGGTATCGAAGATGTGCAAGTATATACATGTTGTATGCATTTTCTTTCCGTGTATAAGATATTGAGAACTATGCTTAGTGTGAAATCCTCTACTTATTATATTGTAAATCGTGGACTCTACTCTTATGATCAAGTCAGTGATATGTGTTAGTTTCCTTCCATCGATTCCTGGAGGTACTTGTACCCAAAAAATATAGTTATTTTCCTAGATCTAAGTTATGTTATCATGATACTCTCAGTCAAGCCATGATCTATAGAACTCAGTCAGTCACGTCACTCAGGAAATTTTAGAAATCTCATGATCTCAGTTAATTCTCAGATAGTAGTACTATTCTGTTAGTCGATGAAGTCAGTTACTCAGTCCATGTATAGTCATTTAATCATGTTCAGTCTCTTCAGATGGGAGTAGAAGTTAGCACCGAGTGAACCCAAGGATGGGAACACACTGTCAGATGAGGGTGTGATTCTTAGCAGTCATCCTTGCGTTCCAGAACTATGTAGCCAGCATAGGTTGAGACATCAATACCTGTCAGTTGAGGGTAGATGAGGTGGCTTAACCTATCAGATTAGGGTCCCACCATTCTTATTAGAGTACCTACTAGATGAGGGTCACTCACAGCTTGTCCTTACCAGTGGCGCGGTATTGACACCCTTCCAATCAGGGCACAAATTGGATCCCAACTCAGCTATTATAGCGTATTTGGGACATGTCGGTTTAACAACTACCTCCCACAGTTTCATTCTCAGTCTCAGCAAAAGAACTCAGATAGTTCTTTAGATTTTAGTACTAGGACTATCAGATATAGTCAATTCAGTTACAATACCAAACTCAAACGATTCCATCAGATTCAGGACTATCAGACACAGTCATCCATGTTATCAAAATTTCAGTATTTGTCATGTTAGATATTAGTAAACCATGTATTAGCGTACAGATCTAGATATCACTCATTCATGATCTCAGTTACTATGTATGCATGTTTGCACTCTCATATTCATATTAGCCAGTCAGTTAGCATTGCTCATACATGTAAGACCTTTTGCATTTAGCCTACCTCACTCTTATACTTGGTACTTTCAGTTGTACTGATGCATTTGTGCTATGGTGCTTTTTTTATGTTACACCATAGGTTCAGAGACACGAGTTCTGGATCAATAGTAGCAGTGCATTTCAGTATACAGAGTTGCAGTGAGTCCTTTTCACTCGAGGAAGATATGATTTGATTTTATTTATTATTTCAGTTAGCTTTCAGTTTACGGAGTTAGTTGGAGACATGTTCCTTCAACTCCCTACTCAGACAGTACTTAGAGGCTTTTAGATTTTAGATTCAGCTTTCGGTTGTTTGGGTATTCGTTACCCTATATGGATCTTATTATTTATCAAATATTCTAGTCAGTTGAACCTTATGGTCTATTGTTCATGTTTTTCTACATTTTACATGTATATTATGCAGTTCACAGGTACAGATATCAGTCATAGGTTAGCTTATAGTCCATTGGGGTCATAAGCACCGTGTAGCATTCTGATTTAGTAAATCAGGGTTTTACAGCATATCTCTACCCACAGTATGGCCACCTTTTATTTAATCTCACCCAGATCGGGTGCCTTAATATTACTGAATTAGGCTGACACTCAGCCTCAAAAGCATCTATACGGGAATGAGCCTTATCTCAGAACTCTAATAACTCAACCTTATGTGCATCCTGTAATCTAGTCTCTATCTCCTTAAGTGTCGTTCGAACCCATGGTCGGATCTGCCCATACAATGATGCCACCTTGGCCTCAATATTCTATAGTCAGGCGGTGGTAAATCTTTGACTATCAACTAAGCTTTGTAAAAACTCATGTGATACAAAAACAATATGATATATCTTGTTTTGATGATGATTAGCTTACAACAAGGGACCAGGTCCCTAGGACTTCATAGAAATACAACTATCATATGCCTTGAATATTTTTATTGTCTAGTGTAATAAACTGCATAGGTGAGCTGTGTGCCAATCAGGACACTTGGCCTAATCATATTTCCACCCTAATTATTATTCCACTATAAAAGAAAAAGAATGTTTCTCAATTAGTGTGTTTTAACAATATGATAATCTAAGAGTGAAATAGGCGAAAACTCAACTTTGAAATATTTCTCAAGTTCTTGATTTCCTTATGTATTGAAAGAGTGAGTTTTCTTGAGTAGAGTCATGGTCTGTAATTAACTTACTCGTGTTATAAGAGTAATGCATTCTTTGTTTCCTTGAGTGAGCTTAGGTAGATTTTCATAAGTTTGATATTGGTTAGAATTGATAAATATCAAGGTTAGTTCTTGGAGAAGTTGTCAAGGTAGGCTTGTAGTAGAGTTATTATAAGTAGGTGGAACCTAGAGTTAGTTTCATTGGAGTCCTTAATCAAAAGTTTGATAATAGTGGAATGTTAAGTGCTTGTGAGGGCAAGCCGTGGTTTTTCCTCCCTTGAGCAAGGAAGTTTCCATTTAAATCATTGTGTTCTTTAGTTTTCAGCAAAGCTTTTAGTTTTCTAATGCTTTACTATTTGATTGTCAGTGACTGACTCTAAGGGACCCGGTCCCTCACTTTGTAGTGTAACCCTTCCATGTTCTAACAATTGGTATACAACCTAGAACACTCTAAAAGGTTAACACCTAGAGTAATTTGGTTATCAAGGCTTCTCCACCTAATCTAGAAGAAGGCCAATCTACCACTAAACCACCTAAATTTAATAGTCAGTTCTATGGATGGTGGAAAACTAAGATGTATGACTTTATTATGGTTGAGAATAGTGAGTTGATGGATGTAATAATTGATGGTCCTCATATTCCAGTTAAAGAGGTCAAAGAAGGAGAAATAACTAGAATGGTGTTAAAAGTAGGAGAGAGTATAATGCTGAAGATAGAAAAAAATTAAGAAAAATTACAAAGATAAAACACTTCTAGTTTATGGCATAGGGCCTGATAAATACAACAAGTTTTCTTCATGTGAAAATGCTAAAGGAATTTGGGATTGCTTGAAAACTGCTCATGAAAGAACCACTGATGTGATGGATTCAAAAGTTGATATACTGACTAATTTGTATGAAAACTTCACCATAAAAAAGGAGAAACTATCTAAGTGATGCATATAAGATTTACTTCAATCGACAATGAGTTGCACTATTTCAAAAAAAGTGATTCATTTGTACAAATAGATGAGAAAATTTTTAGTGGTTTTGCCTAAATCTTGGTAAAGCAAAGTGGATGTTATCGAGGTAAGGTACTCGAAAAATCTCACTATGTATGAGCTTATTAGTAATGAAACACCCTGGGTTTGGACCCTTAGAAAATTTCCTGGATTTCGAACATCATACGACTTGTGGGTACCAATCGTATAATGAGGTACAATTGGTATACCCCTGGTCGTATGATAACCAGTGTTGGATGGTGAATTGGATTAGTTTTTAGAAATGGGTACGACTTGAAGGGTACGGGTCGTATCATTGGATATGGGTCGTATGGTTTGGGTTTTTTCTTTACTTAATCTAAGACTTAGTATCTTAACTTAGATATGAGTATGAGTATCTCACCATGAGCCATAATATTGGGTATAAGTATTACTATTAACTCGTATGGTAGACAGTGTTCAAACTTCTTTTGGTTCTATACTGCTAGGGATACAGTTTGGGGGAACTAATCACATGGTTTGGGTATGATATGGTTTAGGTAAGTCATATGTTGGATAGTGTTGGGTCCAAGGGGAAGGTCTAGGGTACGAGTAGTGGGTACCACTTATATTGGAGGGTACGACTGGTATGGGTAGTCATACCATCTGATGGGAATTTTAAGCAATTTATGTTGAGGGTAATCTGGACATTTCCCCACTTAACCACCTAAGGCTCCATGACTTATAACACTATTGGGACATTATTTAACCTATTATTCTAATCTTAAACACTTGGAAACACTCTCTAATTCTTTCTAAGGCTCTTGGGTAAAGGATGGGTAGGGTTTCATCTAGAGGATCAATTTGGGGCTTGTGTGAGTGATTTCCCTCCATCATCTTTATAATCTAAGGCATTTACTCCTCCCTCATTGTTAGTTCCAACTAAAGGCCTTTTTTATACAATGTTTTCATCGTATAATTATATGTATGGTTTTGGGTTTTCAAATATATGTTGGGGTTTTCGGATTAAATGCTTGGTTATGGTTTTCCCATGTTTTAATTATGTAATTACATGCTTTAATGGTGGTTTGGACAATTGGTTTCAAGGAAATGGTTAATTAGTAACTGGATTTGGTTTTGGAAACACTACGCCCCCAACATATTTGATAATACGCCTATGATAAAGCTTTTACTAAATTATTGGACTTTTAATAGAACTATTGCATGGTATGGTTTGGTAATGGAACCCTAAATGGTATAAATGGTTTAAATGGTTTGGAATGGTTAAATGGAAAGGTTTGGTGGTCATGGTTATGGTTAATTAAACTTACTTATGGGGTACATGGGACTCCCCCAAGCAAACATAATAATGGAACACTTGTAGGGTACACTGGATTCCCCCAAGTTAACTTGATAATATAATATATGGGTACAAGGAAATCCTTTTACATAAAAATATTGGCTAAGGACATTGCTTGCAAGCTATAGTCGGTATGACGATACTACTACTCGTAGCCTTGGTTAATAATAATTGAATAATGGCTTGGCTAGATAGAAATGATTTTAATTGGGCAATAATAGTGGGGTGTGATAGCTAACCGTGAAGGTGTGAGTCCAATGAACGGACACTGGTAACTCATATTTGCCGACATGAGGGTTGGTCATAGCGACCATATATGATACTATAAGGTACATAGGAATTCTTTAAGTACATTGTACATATGTATCATGGTAAAAAAAAGGGTACTGGAGAATCCCCTACTCTTATGGTATCTTCAATTAGTGCAGCTACACGCATTGTGGCCCGTTCAGAGGGTTACACTGGACCTATATAGCCCATGGCTAGTTTTAGGACTGTTAAGCTTCACATACCTAGGTTAATGGTTTTAAAGGTATGCTAAACTCAGCTCTTTTTCCAGGTATGGTTATATATATATGTATGTATGGTTTGTATGCACATGGTTGGTTTAATTGGTTTTATTGGATGGCATTATTTTATCCTTATCCTTAGTTCATACTACGTTCTCCTGCTAACCCGTCTTTGGGTGGTTGTATCCCCATGTGATGTAGGAAATGTCCATTCTACTCTTATTGCTTAGTGATCGGATTCAGGATCAAGTATTGGATTAAAGTGGTAAGCTTCTTTATTCCGGAAGGCTTCATTTTATGTCATGGATGTTTTTACATACTTTGGTCATTTTATGAATATTGGTTTTCGTTATGGTTGAGGGCATGTCCCAATCAGATATTGTTTTTTCTTTTGGATAAACACTTTGTGTGACTACTATGGGTTGGAATGGGTGGTTTTGGTATTGGTGTCAGCCTTAGTATTGGCATTGGTATTGGAGCTTGAAACACCTAGACTTCAAACTATTGAGAAGCATCTTTATTTTTATGTCTCTGAGTTGGGTATGACTAGAGACTTTTGTCGTACCCTAGGTCATGACTCGTACCTAACATGACATCCACTTTCGTACCTTGATCATTCCAAGAGGGTAACACACTATTTTCTATACAACATAACCTCCCCTTGATCGTACCCAATGCATACAAGTCGTATGCAACTCAATCGTATGAAGTGAGACCTTATTTTGGAATAGACTGTTTTGTATATAGTTTGTGTATACGACTAGCGGGTGTGTCATACCCTTTGGTTATGACTAAAAGGTGCTCACTCGAACCCATAATAGTATGGTTGATCCACAAGAAGCTTAGGGTATGAGTTAGGGTAAAACTCGTACCTTAGGGTACATCACTATGGGAACCGTATGGAGGAGTCGTACCCCTGCATGAGTGAACTTTTCAGCTTTTAACTTATGACCTTTTGTCCATTTCCCTTGCCTAAATCCCTAAACCCTCTCACTATATAAGACTTTGTAGCCTTTTAAGTTTTCATTTTACAAGACTTAAACATTCCAAACACTCTAAAAAGCTTCTTAGAGAAAAATTGGAGGCTAGGGTTTGGAGGGTGTTCATCTAGTGGCAAGAGGGAGTCAAGTTCTTGGTGATTCAAGTTTTTTAAGGAGTGTATATCTTTACCTCTATAAATAACTTTAAACCCATGTATTTTACACTTGGATTAGTAAGTTTACATGGTGGTTTTGAAATCAAATGAAAAGGGTTTTGTTGCATAATGATGAATAATGTTTACTATTGTTTAGACTTGTGTTTTATACATGTTAATGTTGATGTTTTTCACATAATAGTGCTTGTTGTTTGTATTCTAATCAATGAGTCTTAAGAAACCCTAATGTTGATTATTTTTACTTAGAATATGGCATTGTAAAGGCACGTACACAAGGTTTTTGTGAAATTGTCTTGGTGAAATGACTAGCTATACGATTGATAATGTGTTGAGTTATTAAAATGGCACAAATGAGTATGAATAATTGATAAATGATATTGTAAAGGAATTATGAGCCATGTATTGTAAAATTGGTAATCTTTTTGGTTGATGGCTAAAGAAACGGTAAAGCCCTAGATATGAAAATAAACTTGAGTTGTATATTCAATCAAGTGTGATGAAATTGTGATATAATATTGATGATAATATGTGAATGGTTTGTGTAGGTCTTCAGGACCAGAAATTAAATTATATGATAAAGTGAATGAAGACATTAGCCTATGGAGGCTCCTATGAGGACCATATGGTCATGTATAGTGTCGAATTAGATAATGAGCCAAATGCCCTAAATGTGATATGAATTGTATAAATTTAAATACATGAACTAATGGGTCAAGAATTCTGATGTCGACTAATAATGGCAAGTGATTCGAGTTCCTCATCTAATAAAATGACTAGTAATTTGAGTTCCTATTCCAATAAAACGATGAGCAATTTGATTTCCTCGTCTAATAAAATGACTAGTGATTCGAGTTCCTGGTCCAAAGAGATCTCTTGGGGTAGAATACCTCATCCAATGAAGTGACTAGTGGTTTGAGTCCCTAGTCCAATAGAATGGCTAGTGATTTAAGTTCCTAGTCCAATAAAGTGACTTGTAGTTTGAGTCCCATGCCTAATGAGATAACTAGTGGTTTGAGTCCCTAGCTCAAATGGCTTGTGGTTCTAGTACCTTGCCCAATGACTAGTGGTTCGATCCCTAACCCGGATGTCTTGTGGTTCGCGTCCCTTGCCCAATGAGATTATTTGAGGTCTGAGAACCTCACTTAATAAATAATGTGTGAATCTATAAGTGTGGAAGGTTGGAGTTGTCTACCTCATGACATGGGAATAAGTGTATTGAGAATGCTTGTTAAATCATGTCCCCTTCAAGGTATAGTATGAATATGTTGTGTATGTCTTTGTGTTTGAGTATATGTACAAGGATGTCGTTGAGCTTTGGTCTCTTGTTTAGCATGTGAAATATCTATTTGTAAGGATAAGTGTATGAATATGATTGAGGATGTTATATATATATGTATATATATATATTGACTCATTGTTGAATGTTAATGTTACTTTATCCTTATCCTTGAGTTACATACTAGCATTCCAACCGCTAACCATCTCCGAATGCTATGTCCCCATGCGACAGAGGGGTCAGAGCATCTTCTTCTCTTCCTGTGTAGAGATTAGTAGATCAAAGCAGTTTGTGCATTGACTTTAGAGTGGTGAACTTTCTTTCTTCGAAAGACATTCATCCTTGGTTTTGTATTGAGGTGTTGTGGACAACTGTGAACTTGGGCATGACTTAGATATTATAATGAATTTAATGTTGACTTTTGATATTAATTCAGCTACCTTGATTTATGCCTTGGAGTTCCTTCAACTCCCATGGTTTGATAAGATGTTTGGGAGGGGTTATCGGGGCGACTCTAATTTATATGAGCTTGAGGTGTCCATATGACATGGCCCGAGATTTAGGTTGTGTCAAGTTGGTATCAAGGCCTAGGTTTATGGTCAGTTGGGTGTTCATAATACTGTGTCAAGTAGAGTCTCTTTTATGGGTTTGAAGCGCTCCACACTTATAAAAAAGAGGCTATGAGACATGATAGGAAATATGTCCCTTTATTGTAATTCAATCTCAAGCTATAAGGTCTAAGGTCTTGAATTCCTTTGATTCTATTTTCTAGCTTTCAGATCATGCCTCAAAGGAGATTTGAGACATAAGAAAATAGTTTAGCCCTAACTGAGGTCCCTATGGAGCTCACCCAACTTTGGGAGTTCAGACCTGAGCCAGGGCTGCGGTAGCCAATCATCTTTATAGGGTTTCTTCTATCCCCACAACCCTAACTTATCCCCTTAAAGGGATGCTACTAATGCAGAATTTTTTTTCTCCATCAACCGCTTGACTCAATTAGTAGCCTCTCAAGCGGGGCGTGGTGCTCTGGCTACCGTTTCTTCTGAGGCCACAAGGGTTGGCCAATTTATAAGGTTAAGCCCTCCAATTTTCTCTGGTATGGAGGTTGAGGATGATCCTCAAGACTTCGTTGATGAAATGGAGAAGATCTTCCAAATCATGCATGCTTCAAAAATTAAGGCCGTTGAGTTTACCTCCTACCAATTGAAGGATGTTGCGTACCAATGGTACGAAGGGTGGGAATTGTCAAGAGGATTTGATTCTAGTCCTGCTATATGGGAGGATTTCTTCAAGCCTTTCCTTGACCGCTTCTTTCCTCAAAAGTTGAGGGAGGGAAAAGCGAAAGAGTTCATGAACCTAAAGCAAGGGAGAATGTCCATTTAAGAGAATACCTTGAAATTCCACCAATTGTCAAGTTATGCTCCTGAGATGGTTTTTAACATGAGGGCTAGAATGCAAAAGTTCATCCTGGGTTTATCTCGCGAGCTAGTTCTTTAGAGTAAGGTAGCCTTGTTAATTTTGAACATGGATATATCTAGGTTTGTTGTTTATATGCAACAAGTATAGGATGAGAAGAAGAAGAAAGCTAAACTTAGTGAGAGGCAAGAAAGGAAATTTAGGCCTTCTGAGCATAGTGGTAAAGATGGTGGCAAGTGGCCATAGAAGAAGCAGGGGAGTTCAGGTTCATTCTCCTCAACTAGTATATACTCTTCTTACCCAAAGTTCTTGAAATATCATCACTCTCAGTTTAGTGGTGAGTCCTGGGCATAGGGTGACGAATTCCAGACTAGTGGTGCCCACTCAGCTCCACCTTGCACTCCTTATAAGTTTTATGGTCAGAGCCATCGTGATCAGTGTGAGAAGAGGGGAGACAAATATTTTTATTGCGGTCAGGTTGGGCACATACAACGAGAGTGCCCCTCTCAAATGGTTTCTTCGGCCAACAGGGCCCCTATTGCTACTCCTTCTACTACCGTGCCAAAGGGTGCTACATCTACTTCTGTTTCTGCTTCTAGTAATGGCGTTGGCTGAAACTGTTTGTATGCACTTGCTACTTGCTTGTATTCAAAGGCATCTCCCGATGTTGTCACGGGTATATTGAGACTTTTGTCCCATGATATATATTGTTTGCTTGACCAGGGTCTACTCTTTCTTATGTATTATTCCTTTTTCTATTTCTACCCCGGTGGAAGACTCTGTGGTCGTTACAATAGTCTGTAGGGGATATGTTATATCTGTTTGTGGTAGAGATTCTTTTGTTGACTTGATAGAGTTAGACATGGTCGATTTTGATGTCATTTTGGGGATGGATTGGTTGCACTCTTGCTATGATTTCTCTGATTATCAGACCCATAGGATCATGTTAAAATTCCCTAATGAGTCATCATTGTATGGGAAGGTGGTTCCTTAGTTCCAAAGGGAAGGTTTATTTTTATCTAAGAGCTCGAAAGTTGATTGAAAAGGGTTGTTTGTATCACTTGGTCCGAATTAAAGATTCTAACTCAGAAGAGCCTTCTCTAGAATCCATTCCTATAGTTAATGAGTTTATAGAGGTATTTCTTGATGATTTTCCTGGTGTTCCTCCTGATAGGGAAATCAATTTTAGGATTAACCTTGTTACGGACACTCATCCAATCTCCACTTCTTCTTATAGAATGGCTCCTGCGGAGCTAATAGAGCTTACGAAGCAATTGAAAGATTTCTTATATAAAGGTTTTATCCTCCTTAGTATTTCTCCGTGGGGTGCTCCCATGCTATTCGTTCGCATGAAGGATGGTTCCTTTCGTATGTGCATCGATTATCGTCAGTTAAACAAAGTGACCATAAAGAATAAGTATCCTCTTTCTAGGATTAATGACTTGTTTGATAAACTTCAGGGTGCGAAGTGTTTCTCTAAGAATGATCTTAGATCGAATTAGCATCAGCTTAAGAATAAGGAAGCGAATATCCCTAAGACTGCCTTTAGAACCCGGTACGGTCACTATGAGTTTCTTATCACGTCTTTTGTGTTGACCAATGCCCTAACGGCACTTATGGATTTGATGAATAGGGTCTTCCATCCATTCTTGGACATGTTTTTCATTGTCTTTATTGATTATATCTTAGTGTATTCTAAGAGTGAGGTTGATCATATAGATCACCTCCATGCCATGCTATAAACTTTGAAGTATCATCGTTTATATGCCAAGTTCTCCAAGTGTGAGTTTTGGTTGAAATCTATAGAATTTCTTGGTCATGTCATCTCTAGTGAAGGGATTAGGTGGATCCCCAAAGGTCATGGCAGTTAAGAAGTGGCCTAGACCTACGAATCCAATCAACATACGAAGCTTCTTAGGTCGAGCCGATTATTATAGAAGGTTTGTGGAGAGTTTTTCCACTATAGCTACCCCATTGACCAAGTTGACCCAAAAAAAGGTAAAGTTCTTAGGGTCCAATGCGTGCGAGGGTAGTTTTGAGAAGTTGAAAGATAAATTGACTCGACTCTAGTTTGGACCTTGCTTGAGGGTAGTGATGGTTTTGTGGTGTATTGTGATGCTTCTCATATTATTCTTGGTTGCGTGTTGATGCAACATGGTAGGGTGGTGGCCTATGCTTCTTGTAAATTGAAAGTTCATGAGAGGAACTACCCCATCCATGACTTAGAGTTATTAGCCGTGGTCTTCGCATTGAAAATTTGATGGCATTATATATACGGTGTTCATGTCGACATCTTTTCCGATCATAAGATCCTTCGATATTTGTTTACCCAAAAGGAGTTGAATCTCTGGCAATGAAGGTGTCTTAAGCTATTGAAAAACTATGATATGAGTCTTTATTACTATCCCGGTAAGGCGAATGTAGTCGTCGATGCTCTTAGCCATATGTCCATGGGAAATTTGTCCCATATAGATGAGGCTAAGAAGGAATTGGTAAAAGATGTTCACCATTTGGCAAATCCTGGAGTTCGACTTGTGGGCTCAGAAAATGGTGGTGTATTTGTACTTTTTGTATCTCAATAATCTCTTATGGTTGAGATAAAGGAAAAGCAAGTATTAGACCCTGACTCGATGAAGATCAAGGGTAATAAGGTGAACACAAATTTGCATACTTTGTGATTGGTGGTGATGGTATCTTAAGCTACCAAGGTAGGTTATGTGTTCCCGATGTTGATGGATTGAGGGAAAGGGTCATAGCCGAGGCTCATGGAGCCCGTTATGCTATTTATTCTAGTTCCACCAAGATGTATCATGACCTTAGAGAGTTCTATTGGTGAAGTAATATGAAACGAGATGTGGCTAGCTACGTGGCCAAATGAATGGTGTGTCAACAAGTGAAAGTTGAGCACATGAGGCCCGGTGGCTTGTACCAAGGAATTGTGTTGCCTGAGTGGAAGTCGGAGGCAATTAATATGGATTTTGTTACCAGTTTCCCTAGATCTCAAAATTAATGTGATTCTATTTGGGACATCATCGATAGAATAACCAAGTTCGACCATTTCTTGCCCGTGAGAACTAATTTCTTGGCGGAAGATTATGCTAAGTTGTATCTTGCGGAGATAGTGAAGTTCCATGATGCTTCGGTGTTTATTATTCGGATCATGATCCTTCATTTTCATCCCACTTTTGGAAGTCGTTCCAAAGAGGTTTGGGAACTAAGGTTTGCCTTAGTACCACTTTTCACTGACAAAAAGATGGACAAGCAGAGAGAACTATCCAAACATTGTTGGATATTACGGGCTTGTGTGACTAATTATAGTGGTAGTTGGTATGACCACTTTCCTTTGATTCAGTTCGCCTATAATAATAGTTACCACTCTAGAATTGGCATGGCGCCTTTTGAGGAATTGTATGGTAGGAGGTGTCCATCTCCTATAGAGTGGTAAGAAATTGGCGAGAGTAAGTTGATTGGCCCCGATTTAGTTCACCAAGCCTTAGAAAAGGTGAAAGTGATTAGTGATAGATTGAAAACCGCTCAAAGTTGCCAAAATTCATATGCGGATGTGAGGTGTAAGAACTTATAATTTAATGTGGGCGATTGGATATTCTTGAAAGTGTCTCCCATGAAGGGAGTGATGCAGTTTTGCAAAAAGGGGAGGCTTAGTCCCCGGTATGTTAGTCCCTACTTGATTGTGAAGAAAGGTTGCAATGTTGCCAATGAGTTGGAGTTTCCTTCTAGTATGAACTCCATTTACCCAGTTTTCTATGTCTCTAAGTTGCGTAAATGTGTGGGTGACCCTTCATTGGTTCTTCCTTTGGATAATGTCGGTATTTTAGACTCTTTTTACTATGATGAAGTCCTGGTGAGGATCTTAGATCATAAAGTTTGATGATTATGAACAAAAAAAGTGGCTTCGGTGAAGGTTCTATGGAAGAACCAAAAGTCCGAGGAGGCTACTTCGGAGATGGAGGTGAACATAAAGTCCAAGAATCTACATTCGTATCCCATCTTGGAAATGTATGATTGAAGTATCTATTAATATTCTTGATTTAACTTATGCCTTGGGTTGAGAATGGGTTCGAGTCCCTAAACTTTGAATAAGCCATGTGTCCCTAATATATGATGGGTTTGAACCCTCGAGTGAATGAAATGAATGATTGATTGATAATGATCATAATATGTGTTGTGTTGTATCCTTGTTGTGTGCTTGTTTCTAACATGTGAAGGGTCAGTTTGATGCATGCTGATGTGTTAACTTGTGATTATGCTTACTTTACCCTTTATTCGTGGATGAATGATCCCAAGTGGGGGAGAATTGAAACACCTAGACTTTGAACCATTGAGAAGCATATTCATTTTTGTGTCTCTAAGTTAGGTACGACTAGTGACTTGAGTCGTACCCTAGGTCACGACTTGTACCCAACATGCCATCCCCTTTTGTACCTAGATCAGTACATGAGGGTAGCACATTGTTTCCCATATGAAATGACCTTCCCATGATCGTACCTAATGCATACGAGTCGTATGCAACTCAATTGTATGAAGTAAGGTCTTATTTTGGAATGGACTGTGTTGTATACGATTTATGTACATGACTAGGGGGTGAGTTATACCCTTTGGTTATGACTCAAAGGTGATCACTTGTACCCAAAATAGTATGGTTGACCTAGGAGAAGCCGAGCATACGACCTAGGGTACCACTCATACAGTAGGTTATGATCACTATGGAAACTATATGGAGGAGTCGTACCCCTACACGAGTGAACATTTCAACTTTTAATTAAGGACCTTTTGGTCATTTCCCTTGCCTAAAACCCTAAACCCCCTCACTATATAAGGCATGTAGCCTCCTAAGTCTTCATTTTACAAGACTCAAACATTCCAAACACTCTAAAAAACTTCTTAGAGCAAAATTAGAGGCTAGGGTTTGAGGGTGTTCATCTAGAGGCAAGAGTGAGTCAAGTTCTTGGATATTCAAGTTGTTTAAGGCATGTATCTCTTCCAATATCTAAATAACTCTAAACCCATGTATTTCACACTTGGATTAGTAAGTGTACATGGAGGTTATAAAATCAAATGAAAAGGGTTTTGTTGCTTAATGATGAATAATGTTGACTATTGCTTAGACTTGTGTTTATATATGTTAATGGTTATATTTTGCACATGAGAGTGCTTGTTGTTTGATGTCTAATCAATGAGTCTTGAGAAACCCTAATATTGATGATTGTTGCTTAGAATATGTCCTTGGTAAAGGCATGTACAGAAGGTGTTTGTGAAATTATTTAGGTGAAATGACTAGCTATATGATTGATAATGTTTTGAGCTAGGACAATGGCAGAAATAAATATTAATGATTGATAAATAATGTTGTAATATGATCCATTTATTGTGAAATTGGTAATCTTGCTGGTTGATGGCTAATGGGGGGTAAAGCCCTAGACATGAAAATGAACTTGAGTTGTGTATTGAATCAAGTATGGTAAAATTATGATATAATGTTGATGATGACATGTGAATAGTTTGTATGGGTCTTGAGGACCACATATTGAATAGTATGATGAAGGTAATAAAGGCATTAGCCTATTGAGATGATTGAGCAATAGAGGCTCCCATAAGGACCATGTGGTTATGTATAGTGTCGAATTGACTAAATGAGCCAAAGCCCTTAAATGTGATATGAATTGTATGAATGAAAATGATGAACTAATGGGTCAAGAGTTCTGATTTCGACTAATAATGGTGAGTGATTCAAGTTCTTCGTCTAATGAAATGACTAGTGATTCGAGTTCCTAGTCCAATAAAACAATGAGCAATTCAAGTTCCTCGTCTAATGAAATGACTAGTGATTTGAGTTCCTAGTCCAAAGAGATCTCTTGAGGTAGAATACATCATCCAATAAATTGAATCCCTAGTCTGATGGAATGGCTAGTGATTTGAGTTCCTAGTCCAAAAAATGGCTTGTGGTTTGAGTCCCTTGCCTAATGAGATGACAAGTGATTTTAGTCCCTAGCCTAGATGGCTAGAAGTTCTAGTCCCTTGCCCAATGAGATGACTAGTGGTTTGAGTCCCTAGCTCGAATGGCTTATGGTTCGCGTCCCTTGCCCAATGAGAATTTTTGAGGTCCGAGAACCTCTCTTAATAAATAATGTATGAATCTATAAGTGTGGAAGGTTGGGGTTGTCCACCTCTTGACATGGGAATAAGTGTATTGCAAATTCTTGTTAAATCTTGTCCCCTTTGAGGTATAGTATGAATATTATGTGTATATCTATGTGTTTGAGTATATGTAGAAAGATGTCGTTGAGCTTTGGTCTCTTATTTAGCATATGAAATAACTATTTGTAAGGATAAGTGTATGAATAGGATTGAGAATGTTATATGTATAACATTTATATATATATACATATATTGACTCATTGTTGAATGTTGATGTTATTTTATCCTTATCCTTGAGTTACATGCTAACGTTCCAACCGCTAACCATTTCTGAACGCTATGTCCCCACGCGACATAGGGGCTAAAGCATCTTCTTCTTTTCCTGTGTAGTGATTAGTAGATCGAAGCGATTCGTGCATTGACTTCGGAGTGGTGAACTTCCTTTCTTCAAAATACATTCATCCTGGGTCACTTATCTTTAGACTTAGTCTCATTTAGACTTGGTTTGGCTATCGTCGGGGGCTTATCCCGACATATACATCTATTGACTTTGGTTTTGTATACAGTTGTTATGAACAAGAGTGAACTTGGGCGTGAGTTAGATATTATAATAAATTTAATGTTAAATTTTGATATTAATTCCGCTACCTTGATTTATGACTTGGAGTCCTATGGTTTGATAAGATATTTAGGAAGGGTTATTGGGGCGACCTTTAGTTTATGTGAGCTTGAGGTGCCCATACGACATAGCCTAAGGTTTAGGTCGTGTCAAGGAGCCTAGGTTTATGTTTAGTTGGGTATTCATAATACCGTGTCAAGTAGAGTCTCCTTTATGGGTGTGAAGCGCTCCATACTTATAAGGAGGCTATATCAAGCATATTGGGCCGTGAAAAAGTTGAATTTTGAGATAAAAGTTGCGGGGGGAGAAACATTTGTTGTAACTAATCGAGCTGGACGAGTTTCGGCTCTATGCCTATGAAAATGCCAAGTTATATAAGGAGAAGACCAAAAGATGGTAGGACAAACAAATTCAAGAGAGAGTGTTTGAACCTGGACAACTTGTTTTGTTATTTAATTCAAAGCTTAAGTTATTTCTTGGTAAATTGCGTTCTAAAGGGTCGGGACCTTTTGAGGTGGTGCGGATGACGCGTCATGGAGCGGTTGAATTGTGGAACAAAGAGAAGACAGAGAATTTTTTGGTGAATGGACAACGTGTAAAGCATTATTGGGATGATCATGGAGACAAGTACAACGTGTCCATTACTTGTCGTGCCACGACGTAAAATAAGGCACTATGTGGGAGGCAACCCACAAATGTAATGTAATAGGTAGTTTAATTTTTAGGTGTTAAAGATAAAGAGAAAAATACAAAAAGATGAGTCGTGCCACGACCAAACTAAGGCGATGAATGGGAGGCAACCCACTTTTTCTTATAATATTTGTTGTTTCTGTTTGAGATGCAGGGATATGTGAAGCAAAACTAAGGGGATTACCACATTTGAGGGAAGCAATCAGGTTTGCAAAAAGTCCATGCCTGAAAATCAGGTAAAAAGGTTAAAAAATGCACTGGGAACGTAAAATATGAAGGTGATGCATCGCGTCATTGGGCAATTTGGCAATTGTCAAATTCCACTAGCCTGGCGTGATACCCACACATCGCGCCATTGGTAAATTTGGAAATTTTCAAATTCCAGTGGCCTGGTGTGATACCACCATGTCGCAGTGGATGGTAAATTGGCTATTGGCACTTTCCAGTGGCTCGGCGCGATACTACCGCATCGCGGTGGGGGTGAAAATTAGATATAAACTTTTAAATTGTCCTAACCCGACCCGACCCTCTATAAATATATCCTAAACCCTAATCCATCCACTTTTTCTCCCTTACCGCCACCACTCACCCCCTTAGCCAAATTTTCTCTCAATTCTTCTTAAGATTACCATACTTTTTTTCAACAACTAAGGTAAGTGCTTCAATGACTTAAATTTTCCTTTTGTGTAATGAGTATTTTGATATTTTTGGGCATGATTTGAGTTTATTTGTCATAATTTTTGTACATTATTGCCCCGTATGCTACAATTTTTCTTAAAATTTTTGTGATTCCTTCATCATAGTCTTTATAATCTTATGTTGATTTGATAAATTGGTAAGATGATGTCAGAATAAATAAAGTGTGAGGTATATTCATGTTTTGATTAGGAGATTTTATTATTGTGATCTATTAATTTGTGGAATATGTATGGACGCATGGGTGTTACCAACAATATGTGTGAATCAATGAGGTTCAGGAATTAGGGGAATTGCGATTTTGAGTTCTTAGAATGAAATCTTGTTGATTATACTTTACGTTTTGATTACGTATATACACTGTTTGATTTTACTAATCTTGGGGTAAATTTCACTGCGTTATTATGGGATTTTTACTGATTCGAGGGTAGTGATTCACATTAATGAGTAAAGGGGACTGGTTCTTGTGATTTTAATTTGCTTCTGATTTCTCTTGCATTGGAGCACCTTATTTTTAGGAATTTTGGCATTGTTAGTATGATTCAGTCAAATTTTATGAATTTCTTAGTGTGAATACCTCTATATGTGATAGACTTCGTCAAATGAGTGATGTTCATAGTCTCTTCCTTCATAACTTGATTTGAATAGTTGTGAAGATGCTTTGTATCGAGGGAATGACTATTGACCTAAGTTTATAGGATTCCTTGCATGATTTAGTGTTAATTCCGCTATTTGTTTCATCCTTGCTTAGAATTGTATGTTGGGTGTGAGGGGCTGAACAAAATGTGGCTTATTCCAAGTAGTGTGTGTTGATTTAATAGTGAGTTGAATTAAGTAATTGAGTGAGGATGGTGAAACCAGGCCATTTGCTTGTCCACTTGTGTTGGGTTTAATCATGAATTAAGTTAAATATATAGCTATTGTGGGACATTATCTATATGTGTGTTCACCAATGGGGGGCATGTTTGTGGTCAGCTATGGTGTAATGCTATATGACTTATAGGGTAATAGTTTTCAGATTAAGTGGTACACAACATCAAGCTACATGCAGTTACATGAGAAGGAGAAGGTGTTAAGTGTATATATACTATCTTGGCTTGCTTTGGGTTATCTGACAGTTGTCACTAAGGGCAATATAACATACTTTGATAAGCTAATGGTGTTACATAGGTGAAGTCTGAGTACCCTGTGTTCTGATGCATGCGTCTTAACTAGAAACTAAGTGTAGGGTGGTAATGTACCCCTATTCCACACTCAGTTTAGGCTAGTCCAACCTCTATTTCACATACTTATTTGTTTGTTGCATCTGTTGTCTGACACAGGTATAATAGAGCCCCAACTAATTAAAGAAAAGGCAAAGTTTGGTTCCTCTGCACCCGCAAGAAAACAAAGAAGGCCATCTGAGACCCAACTCACTAAGGTACCTCGGGCTCCACCACTTCAGCGTGGGTAGGTCCAAAAATTTAGATTTAAGCTTGTTAACAAAGTTGGAAAGTAGTGGTACTCCAAGCATACGGATGTCAAGTACATTCCTGAGGTGTTCATTGATCGTGCAAACTTACTGAGGGAATGCCCATCCATGGTATGATGGATTGAGAAGCTGAATATGAATTTCATCTTTCATCATCCTACTGAGTGCAACTCGTACTTAGTTCATAAATTTTATGCTAACTGGTACCCAAGTGACCCCGATCATGACTTGAAGATTCATGGGAAGGTAGTTTGATTCACTGATGTAGACATTAATGAGTTGTTGGGTATACCGGAGACAAACCTAAATTTTTTGAAGTAGTTGATAGTTTCTCCCCCTTATACGCATATCAGACATCTATTATATGGTACACACTCCTCAGCTAGATGGATTAGCTATCATGTCACTGATTTGCACTCTTCTTTTTCTTATGCCCAGATGAACGAGGAGACCAGGATGTGGGGTCGCATTGTGTATCTCTGCTTGATTTAGGTCAAGCATATGACAGAGGTTACGAGGGATCAAGTATGTTTGATAGATGCGCTGATGTATGATGATGCTGATGTTAATATGGGGCATGTGATTTTTTCTTCTATGAAGAAAGTGTGCACCTAGGTGGAGCGTAGTTTTGGTTTTGGAGGTTTGGTGACTCGATTTCTACGGAGGCACAGGGTAGATGAGGAGGAGCTGGACTATAATCCAAAGTTTATTACTCACCCTATGGATATCACTACAGCTAAGAGCGCATCTAGGGAAAATGGCCCAATTTTAACCATGGCAGAGCGCCAAACCTGGGCTGACGAGATTTCAGCCAGGTTGTATGGCCTTCAGATATTACAGTTGAACATTGGGGGCAGACTAGCCACACCAGAGGAGCTTCATGCTGTAGAGTTAGATTACCCACTCGGGCATCATGCAAGGACCTTACTGCGGATTAGCCCAGATTTTGTTGAGACTGTTGATGATGATATATCGACTGATGAGAAGCGGCAGTATAGGGACTCAGATATGGAGTCGGATGAGGAGGACCAGTTTGATAATGGAGCTGATGATAATGGTGATGACGTAGATGGGGCCGCTGATGACATGACTGTCATAGTGCCGTTTAAGTGACCAGGGAGTATGCTGCTACCCTACCATATGCTTATTTGAAAGCACTAGGACAGTGTTTTATTTAAGTGTGGGGATGCGACTAATGCAGAATTTTGTTGCTCCATCAACCTCAAGCAAATAGTGGTGCTCCGGCTACCATTTTTTCTGAGGCCATAGGAGATGGACAATTTATGAGGTTAAGATCTCCTATGTTCTCCAGTACGGAGGTTAAGGATGATCCTCAAGGCTTCGTTGATGAAATAGAGAAGATATTACGCATCATGTATGCTTCAGAAATTAAGGTTGTTGAGTTTTCCTCTTACCAATTGAAAGATGTAGCGTACCAATAGTACGAAGTATGGGAGTTGTTTAAAGGAGTTGATGCTAGTCCCATTATATGGGAGGATTTCTCCGAGGCTTTCCTTAACCGCTTCTTTTCTCAAAAGTTGAAAGAAGGAAAAGAGAAAGAGTTTGTGAACCTAAAGCAAAGGAGAATGTCCATTCAATAGTATGCCTTGAAATTCCACTGATTGTCAAAGTATGCTCCTGAGATGGTTTTTAGCATGAGGGCTAGAATGCGAAAGTTCATCCTGGGTTTGTCTCATGAGTTAGTCCTTTAGAGTAAGGCGGTCTTGTTGATTTAGAAAATGGATATCTCTAGGTTGGTTATGTATATGCAATAAGTAGAGGATGAGAATAAGAAGCAAGCTGAACTTAGTGAGAGGCAATTAAGGAAATTTAGGCCTTCCGAGCATAGTGGTGGAGATGGTGGCTAGTGGTCACAGAAGAAGTACGGGAGTTCGAGTTCATTCTTCTCAGCTAGTATTCGCTCTCCTTACTTGAAGTTTATTGGTTATATTCATTCTCAGTTTAGAGGTAGGTCCTGGGCACAGGTTGTCTAATTTTAGACTAGTGGTGCCCAGTCGACTCCACCCCGCCCTCCTTACAGATTTTGTGATCAGAGTCATTATGGTCAATGCGAGAAGGGGAGAGACAGATAATTTATTGCAGTCAGGTCAAGGCACATGCAGCGAGAGTGCCCCTCTCAAATGGTTGCTTTGGCCAAAAGGGACCCTATTACTACTGCTTCTACTCCTGCACCAAAGGGTGCTACTTCTAGCTCAGCTTCTATTTTTGGCACCGCCGTTGGCCAAAACCGCTTTTATGCACTTGCTACTCGCCAGGATTCTGAGGTTTCTCCAGATGTTGTTATGGGTATGTTGAGATTTTTGTCCCGTGATGTGTACTGTTTGCTTGATCCAGGGTCTACTATTTCTTATGTGACCCCGTATGTGGCTGTTCATCTTCATTATGGTCCTGAGAGTCTGTGGATTCCTTTTTATATTTCTACCCCGGTGGGAGACTCTGTGGTTGTTACAAGAGTCTAGAGGGGATGTGTTATATCTATTGGTGGTATAGATATCTTCTTAACTTGATAGAGTTAGACATGGTCGATTTTGATGTCATTTTGAGAATGGATTAGTTGCACTCTTTCTATGTTTTCTTTGATTGTCGAACCAGTAGGATCATGTTCAAATTCCCTAATGATCCGGTTATTTTATGGGAAGGTGGTTCCTTAGTGCCAAATGGAAGGTTCATTTCTTATCTTAGAGCTCGAAAGTTGATTGCAAAGGATTTTTTGTATCACTTGGTCTGAGTTAATAATTCTAACTCAGAAGAGCCTTCTCTAGAATCTATTCCCATGGTTAATATGTTTCTCGAGGTATTTATCGATGATTATCACGGTGTTCCTCCCGATAGGGAAATTGATTTTGGGATTGACCTTGTTATAGACACTCGTCCAATCTCCATTCTTCCTTATAGATTAGCTCTGGCGGAGCTAAAAGATCTTTAGAAGCAATTGAAAGATATCTTAGATAAAGGTTTTATCTGCCCTGCTATTTCTCCGTGGGGTTCTCCCGTGCTATTCGTGTGCATGAAGGATGGTTCCCTTCGTATGTGCATCAATTATTTTTTAGTTGAACAAAGTAACCATAAAGAATAAGTTCCTCTTCCTAGGATCGATGACTTATTTGATCAACTTCAGGGTGTGAAGTATTTCTCTAAGATTGATCTTAGATCGGGTTATCATCAGCTTAAAATTAGGGATGCGGATATCCCTAAGACTGCCTTTACAACCCGGTACGATCACTAAGAGTTTCTTATCATGTCTTTTGGGTTGACCAATGCCTTGACGGCATTTATGGATTTGATGAATAGGGTCTTTCATCCGTTCTTGGACATGTTTGTCATTGTCTTCATTAATGATATCTTAGTGTATTCTAAGAGTAAGACAGATCATGTAGATCACTTCCGTGTCATTCTACAAACTTTGAAGGATGATCATTTGTGTTTTAAGTTCTCCAATTATGAGTTTTGGTAGAAAGTCATAGCTTTTCTTGGTCATGTCATCTTTAGTAAAGGGATTATGGTGGATCCCCTAATGGTCAGGACGGTTAAGAAGTGGCCTAGACCTACAACTCCAATTGATATACGGAGCTTCTTGGGTCTAGCCGGTTATTATAGAAGGTTTGTGGAGAGTTTTTCCACTATAGCTACCCCATTGACCAAGTTGACCCAAAAAAGTCAAGTTTTTGTGGTCCAATGCGTGCGAGGATAGTTTTGAGAAGTTGAAAGATAAATTGACTTTGACTCTAGTTTTGACCTTTCTCGAGGGTTGTGATGGTTTTGTGGTGTATTTTGATGCTTCTCGTGTCGGTCTTGATTGCATGTTAATGCAACATGGTAGGGTGGTGGCCTATGCTTTTAGGCAATTGAAAGTTCATGAGAGAAATTACTCCATCCATGACTTAGAGTTATTAGATGTGGTCTTCGAATTGAAAATTTGGTGGCAGTATCTTTTCGGTGTTCATGTCGACATCTTTTCCGATCATAAGAGCCTTTAATATGTGTTTACCCAAAATGAGTTGAATCTCTGGCAAAGAAGATGGCTTTAGCTATTGAAAGACTATAATATGAGTCTTCATTACCATCCTGGTAAGGCGAATGTAGTCGTCGATGCTCTTAGCCGTGTGTCCATGGAAAGTTTGGCCGATATAGATGAGGATAAGCGGTAATTAGTGAAGGATGTTCACCATTTAGAAAATCTTGGAGTTTGACTTACGGGCTCAGAGAATGGTAGTGTATTTATGCTTTCAGTATCTCAGTCGTCTCTTGTGGTCGAGGTAAAGGAGAAGCAAGTATTGTACCCCGACTCGTGAAGATCAAGGGTAATATGGTTCAACACAAATTTGTGTACTTTGTGATTAGTGGTGATGGTATCTTGAGGTTCCAAGGTAGGCTATGTGTTCCCGATGTTAATGGATTGAGGGAAAGGGTCATGACCGAGGCTTATGGAGCCCGTTATGTTATTCATCCTGGTTCCTCCAAGATGTATCATGACCTTAGAGTGTTCGATTGGTGGAGTAATATGAAATGAGATGTGGTTAGCTATGTGGCTAAATGTATGGTGTGTTAACTAGTGAAAGTTCAGCACATGAGGCCCGATGGCTTGTACCAAGGAATTAAGTTGCCCGAGTGGTAGTTAGAGGTAATTAATATGGATTTTGTTACCGATCTCCCTAGATCTTGGAGTCAATGTTATTCTATTTAGGTCATCGTTGATAGAATGACCAAATCCGCCCATTTCTTGCCTGTGAGAACTAATTTCTCAGCAGAAGATTATACTAAGTTATATCAAGCAGATATCGTGAAGTTGCATGGTTCTCTGGAGTCTATTTTCTCAGATCGTGGTCCTCTATTTTTATCCCACTTTTGGAAGTCACTCCAAAGAGGTTTCGGAACTAAGATGTGCCTTAGTGCCGCTTTTCACCGGCAAACAGATGGAAAAATGGAGAGAACTATCCAAACATTGGAGGATATATTGCGGGCTTGTGTGATTAATTATGGTGGTAGTTGGTATGACCACTTTTCTTTTATTGAGTTCACCTATAATAATAGTTTCCACTCTAGTATTCGCATGGCGCCTTTTGAGGCAATGTATGGTAGGAGATGTCGATCTCCTATTAGGCTGTAAGAAGTTGGCGAGGGTTAGTTGCTTGGCCCTAATTTAGTTCACCAAGCCTTTGAGAAGGTGAAAGTGATTCATCATAAATTAAAAACCACTCAAAGTCGCAAAAAGTCCTATACGGATGTGAGGCGTAGGGACTCAAAATTTAATGTTGGCGATTGGGTATTCTTGAAAGTATCTCCCATGAAGGGAGTGACGCAGTTTGGCAAAAGGGGGAGGCTAGGGACCCAATATTTTGGTCCCTGCCTGATTGTGAAGAAATTTGGAAATGTTGCCAATGAGTTGGAGTTGCCTTCTAGTATGAACTCCATTCACCCGATTTTCCATGTCTCTATGTTGTGTAAATGTGTGGGTGTCACTTTAATGGTTGTTCCTTTGGAGAATGTTGGTATTTTGGACTCTTTTTCCTATGATGAGGTCCTGGTTAGGATCTTAGATCATCAAGTTTGACGATTACAAAAAAAAATTGCTTCGGTGAAGGTTCTATGGAAGAACCAAAAGTCTAAGGAGGCTACTTGGGAGGCGAAAGAGGACATGAGGTCAAAATATCCGCATTAATTTCCTATTTTGAAAATGTGTGATTGAGGTATGTGTTAATCTTCTTGATTTGATTTATGTCTTGGGTTGAGAATAGGTTCGAGCTCCTAAACTTTTAATAAGCCATGTGTCCCTGATATATTATGGGTTTGAACCCTCGAGTGAATGAAATGAATGAATGATTATAATTATCATGATCTATGTTATGTTGTATCCTTATTGTGTGCTTGTTTCTAACATGTGTAAGGGTTATTTTGATGCATGTTGATGTGTTAACTTATGATTATGCTTTCTTTACCCTTCATTCGTGGATGAATGATCCCAAGTGGGGGAGAATTGAAACACCTACACTTTGAAATATTGAGAAGCATCTTCATTTTTGTGTTTCTGATTTGGGTACGACATGAGACTTGAGTCGTACCCTAGGTCACTAATCCTACCCAACATACCCTCCCCTTTGTACTTTGATCAGTTTATGTGGGTAGCACACTGTTTCCTATACAACAAGACCTCCCCTCTATTGTACCCAATGCATACAAGTCCTATGCAACTAAATCGTATGAAGTGAGGCCTTATTTTGGAATGGACTGTGTTGTATACAGTTTATGTATATGACTAAGGGGTGAGTCATACCCTTTAGTTACGACAAAAAGGTGCCCACTCGTACCCATAATAGTATGGTTGAACTAGGATAATCCTAGGGTACGAGTTAGGGTACAACTCATACCCTAGGTTACTACAATCATTATGGGAACCGTATGGAGAAGTCGTACCCCTGCACGAGTGAACTTTTCATCCTTTAACTAAGGACCTTTTGGTCATTTCCCTTTCCTAAAACCCTAAAACCCCTCACTATATAAGGCATTGTATCCTCCTAAGTCTTCATTTTACAAGACTCAAACATTCCAAACACTTTAAAAGGCTTCTTGGAGCAAAATTGGAGGCTAGGGTTTCAGGGTGTTCATCTAGTGTCAAGAAGAAGACAAGTTCTTGGTGATTCAAGTTGTTTAAGGCATGTATCTCTTCCCCTTTCTAAATAACTCTAAACCCATGTATTTCACCCTTGGATTAGTATGTGTACATGGTGGTTTTGATACCAAATGAAAAGGGTTTTGTTGCTTAATGATGAAAAATGTTGACAATTGTTTCGACTTGTGTTTATACATGTTAATGTTGATATTTTGCACATAAGAGTGATTGTTGTTTGTAGTCTAATCAATGAGTCTTGAGAAACCCTAATGTTGATGATTGTTGCTTAGAATATGGCATTGGTATAGGGATGTACACAAGGTGTTTATGAAATTATCTAGGTGAAATGACTAGTTATATGATTGATAATGTGTTGAGCTAGGACAATGGCACAAATAAGTATAAATGATTGATAAATGATGTTGTAATATAATCCATGTATTATAAAATTGGTAATCTTGTTGGTTGATGGCTAATGAGTGGGTAAAGCCTGAGACATGAAAATAAACTTGAGTTGTGTATTGAATCAAGTGTGGTGAAATTGTGATATAATGTTGATGATGACATCTGAATAGTTTTTATGGGTCTTGAGTACCATAAATTGAATTGTATGATGAAGTGAATGAAGGCATTCGCCTATTGAGATGATTGAGCAATGGAGGCTCCCATAAGGACCCTTGTGGTCATGTATAGTGTCGAACTGGCTAAATAAGCCAAAGCGCTTAAATATTATATGAATGTAAAGGCATGAATTAATGGTTGAATATTTCTAATGTTGACTAATAATGGTGAGTGATTCTAGTTCCTCATCTAATGAAATGACGAGTTATTTGAGTTCCTTATCCAATGAAACGATGAGCGATTCGAGTCCCTCATCTAATGAAATGACTAGTGATTTGAGTTCCTAGTCCAATGTGATATCTTGAGGTAGAATACCTTATCATATGAAATGACTAGTGGTTTCAGTCCCTAGTCCGATGAATGGCTAGTGATTCGAGTTCCTAGTCCAATTAAGTGGCTTGTAGTTCGAGTCCCTTGCCCAATGAGATGACTAGTGGTTCAAGTCCCTAGCCCGTATGGCTTGTGGTTCGAGTCCCTTTCCCAATGAGATGGCTTGAGCTCCGAGAACCTCGCTTAATAAATAATGTGTGAATCTATAAGTGTGAAAAGTCGGGGTTGTCCACCTCAAGACATAGGAATAAGTGTGTTAATAATTCTTGTTAAATCTTCTCCCCTTTAAAGCATAGTATGAATATATTATATAAATCATGTGTTAGAGTATATGTACAAGGATGTCGTTGAGGTTTGGTCTCTTGTTTAGCATGTTAAATATCTATATGTAAGGATAAGTGTATGAATATAATTGAAGATTATATATATATATATTGACTCATTGTTGATTATTGAAGTTATTTTATCCTTATTCTTGAGTTATATGCTAGCATTCCAACCGCTAACCATCTCTGGATTCTATGTCCCCACACAACATAGGGGCCAGGGCATCTTCTTCATTTTTTATGCAATGATTTGTAGATTGAAGCGGTTCGTGCATGGGCTTAGGAGAGGTGAGCTTCCTTTCTTCAGAAGACATTCATCTTTGGTCACTTGTATTTAGACTTAAGTCTTATTTAAACTTGGTTTGGCTATCGTCGGGGGCTTTTCCCGACATATACATCTATTGACTTTGGTTTTGTATAGAGGTGTTGTGAACAACTGTGAACTTGGGCATGAATTAGATATTATAATGAATCTAATATTGATTTTTGATATTAATTTTTCTATCTTTATGTATGACTTGGATTTCCTTCGACTCCCGTCGTTTGATGAGATGTTTAGGAGGGGTTATCGGAGAGACCTCTAGTTCATGTGAGCTTGAGGTGCCCATACGATATGTCTTGGGGTTTGGGTCATGTCAGGGCTGATACCGTAGGACTGAATTTATGATTGTTCCATCCTTTTATATTATGTTATGGATAGGAACTTGGTTTTTAAATTGGTTTGATTATGGTTATTGGTTGGTAATGGATGGTTGGACTTATTTGGGTCGATCACGGTCATGGACCTATCCTAGAGTCTGGATTGTGCAAATACATTATCTTATTATATGTTCGGAACTTATTCAACTCAGGATATGCATTTTGATGGTTGGGTTGGGTATCGGGGTGGTCCCCATCCTGGTTGGACTTCGGATGCCCATTACGATAAGGCCCTAGGTTGGGTCATGTCAAGTTGATATCAGAGCCGATTTAATGGTCAATTGGGAGTCCACAAATCCATGTCAAGTAGAGTCTCTTTTAAGGGTGTGTAGCGCGTCACACTCATAGGCGAGAGGCTACAAGGCATTTAGGAATGTTTCACTTTCTTGGTATTCTATTTTTAAGCTTAGAGTGTAAGTCCTGGAATCTTCACTAACTCTTATTTGATTGCTTTTCAGATCATGCCTCGATTATTTGAGATGCAAGGAAACTCCTCTATCCCAACTAGGGACAATGTTGGCGGGCCACGTACTACTCAGGAAATCCATACTCGGTCTAGGGGTCTCATCCCTAATATTTCTAGATTTATACTAGTTGCTACTAAACCTTCTCTGGATAAGGTAACGAATATAGAATTTCATCAATCGATTCATGTTATTGCTCAGTTGGTTGCTACTTAAGTTGAGCGGGGTGTATCTGGTGTTTCATCTGTTGAGGCCACAAGGGTTGGATGGTTTATGAAGATAAATCCTCTTACTTTTACTGGTGTGAAGGTGGAAGAGGATTCTCAGGTTTTCTTGGATGAGATGGAGAAAATTTTCAGGGTAATGTAGGCCACGAATGTGGAAGGGGTAATTTTAATGCTTATCAGTTTAAGGATGTGGCGTACCAATAGTACTAGGAGTGGGATAGGATGAGAGGTAATGTAGAGAAGTCAACTTTGTGGGAGACTTTCTCTAATACTTTTTTAGATTGCTTCTTTCCTCATGAGTTAAGGGAAGCTAAGGCGGAGAATTTATTCAATTTGAGACAAGAAAAGATGTATGTCAAGGAATATGTCTTGAAATTTCATTAGTTGTTAAGGTATACTCTAAAATTGGTGTCGGATATGAGGGCAAAGATAAGAAATTTCACTTCTAGACTGCTCAGGATTTAATCCTTGAAAGCAAGACAGCATTGTTGATCAGGGATATGGACCTTTCTAGGTTGGAAGTTCATATGCAACAGGTGGAGAATGAAAAGAGAAAGCAGGCTGAGTTTGGGGAAAGGCAAGGTAAGAAGTTTAGATCTTTTGAACAAGGTGGTGCTCAACAGCAAGGTAGTTGGGATGGTGGTAAGTGGCCAAAAAGGAAGTGGGGAAGTTCTGGTTCCTTCTCTACAGCTAGAGTGCTCCTTACCAGAAGCAGTCGGGTGATAGGCATCAGTAGGGTGGCGATAATTTTTGGGTATAGTGTGCCCAATCTTAGGCAAGTGGGGTTCAGTCAACCTCATCATGCCCTCTTTGCCGGTTTTGTGTTAGGTTGCATCGGGATTTCTGTGACAAGGAGGGACAGGTATTTCAAATGTGGTCAGCCAGGACATATGCTCAGAAATTGTCATGTTAGTAAGGATGCTTTGGGAGAGAATAAGGCTCCGGTTACTTTATTTTCTATCTCTACACCAAAGAGTGCTACTTCTGCATTTAATTCTGCTTTTGGTACAGGCGCAGGTCAGAATAGGTTATATGCTCTTGCATCCCGACAGGAGTCTGAGGCATTGCCTGATGTCGTGACTGGTACGTTACAAATATTTTCTAGTGACATGTATTATTTGCTTGATCTGAGGTCCACTCTCTCTTATGTGATGCTATTTGTGGTTGTGTTTTTTTGGTTTTTATACCAAGGTTATTTCAGATCCGTTTTCTATTTCTACCTCGGTAGGTGACTCTGTGGTTGCTAAAAAATTCTATAGGGGGTGTGTGGTATCTGTTGGTAGTAGGAAGACTTTGGTGGATTTGTTTGAACTTGATATGATGGATTTTGATGTTATTCTGGGGATGGATTAGTTACACTATTGTTACGCATTCTTAGATTGTCAGACCCATAAGGTTGTCTTTAGGTTCCCTGGTGAACCAGTTATTGAGTGGGTATGGTTCCCTAGATCCTAGGGGGAGGTTTATTTATTATCTTAGAGCTCGGAGATTAATCTCCAAATGGTGTCTTTATCATCTGGTTCGGGTTAAAAATTCTAACTCGGAAGGTCCTTCTTTACATTCAGTTCTGGTGGTGAATGAGTTTCTAGAGGCCTTTCCAAATGATTTTCCTGGTGTTCCTCCGAATAGAGAGATTAAGTTTGGCATTGATTTGGTTTCAGACACTCCCAATATCTATTCCTCCTTATAAAATGGCTCCTACTGAGTTAAGGAAACTGAAGGAGAAACTTAAGGATCTCTTGGATAAAGGTTTCATCCTTCCTAGTGTGTCCCCATGGGGTGCACCAGTGTTATTCTTGCAAAAGAGGGATGGTTCCCTTAGGATGTGCATTGACTATTGGTAGTTGAATAAGGTGACGGTTAAGAACAAGTATCCTCTTTCGAGGATAGATAACTTGTTTGATCAGTTACAAGGTGCCAAATTCTTTTCTAAGATAGATCTTCAGTCTGGGTATCATCAGCTTAAAATTAGGTAGGTGGATATCCCTAAGATAACTTTTCATACTCGGTATGGTCACTTTGAGTTCTTGGTTATGTTATTCGGTTTGACTAACACTTCGAAAATGTTTATGGATTTGATGAACAGGGTTTTCAGAAAGTTTCTGGATTTTTTTGTCATTGTGTTCATTGATGACATTTTGGTTTATTCTAAAATTAAGGTGGATTATGACAATCACCTCTGGGTGGTGTTGTAGACCTTGAAGGAGTAGCAGTTGTATGCCAAGTTATCCAAGTGTTAGTTTTGGTTGAACGTTGTAACTTTTCTCGGTCATATTATTTCTAGTGAGGGGATCATGGTGGATGCACAAAAGGTTGCAGTGGTTAAAAGGTGGCCTAGACCCACGACTCCAATCGATATTTTGATCTTCTTGGGTTTTGTTGGGTATTATAGGCGCTTTGTGGAAAGTTTATCGACGATATTTTCCCAATTGACTAAGTTGACTCAGAAGAAGGTAAAGTTTTCTTGGTCGGATGCTTGTAAAGGGAGTTTCGAGAAGCTTAAGGATAAGCTAACTTCGGCTCTAGTTTTGACATTGCCTGAAGGTAATGAGGGATTTGTGATTTATTATGATGCAACTCGAGTAGGACTTGGTTGCGTCTTGATGCAGGATAAGAAGTTTATAGCCTATGCTTCTAGGAAGCTGAAGGTGCATAAGAGGAATTATCCTACTCATGATTTATAGATTTTAGCGGTGGTTTCTACTTTGAAAATTTGGTTGCATTATTTATATGGAGTTCACGTGGACGTCTTTTTTATTATAAAAGTCTATAGTATGTGTTAACTCAAATGGAGATAAATCTCAGGCAAATGAGATGGTTGGAGCTTCTTAAGGACTACAATATGAGTCTTTACTACCTCCTAGATAAAGCTAACATGGTTTCTAATGCTCTTAGCAGGTTGTTCATGGGGAGTTTAGCTCATGTAGATAAGGAAAAGCGGGAATTGGTGAAGGATATTCATCGTTTGGATAATCTTGGAGTTTGTTTCTTGGACTCCAATAATGGTGGTGTGATGGTACAGGAAGTGGTTCGGTTGTCTCTTGGTGTAAAAATCAAGGAGAAGCAAATGCTAGAACCCATTTTGATAAAAATCAAGAGTGACGTTGGTGGGCAAATGGAGATAGTGTTTGAGATCTGTAGTGATGGTACCAAAGAAGGTTATGTGTTCCTGACTTCGATGGCTTGCGACAAAGGATATTAGCGGAGGATCATGAATCATGCTATGTTGTTCATCCCAGTTTGACTAAAATATATCATGATCTCAAGGGGATATATTAGTGGAATGGTATGAAGAGGGGTGTGGCTGATTTTGTGGCCAAGTGTATGGTTTGCAAACAAGTCAAGGTTGAGTACATGAGGCCTGGAGGGTTGTATCAGGATATTGAGTTACCTAAATGAAAATGGGAGGTAATCAATATGGATTTCATTACCGGTCTTCCTCGGTTTCGAAACCAATTTGATTCGGTTTGGGTCATCGTGGATAGGATGACAAAGTCTGCTCACTTCTTGCTAGTGAGGACTAAATTTTTAGCTAAGGACTATGTGCAATTATATCTTTAGGAGATTGAAAAGCTACATGGGGTACCTGTTTCGATTATCTCTAATTGTGGTAAGTAGTTTTTATCTTACTTTTGGCGGTCTTTTTAGAAGGGGCTAGGTACTAAAGTCAGTCTGAGTACTGCTTTTCATCCGCAGATGGATGGGTAAGCAGAGAGGACTATTCATACATTGGAGGTCATGCTTCATGCGTATGTGATTGATTATGGTGGCAATTGGGTTGAGAACATACCTTTGGTAGAGTTTGCTTACAACAATAGTTATCATTCTAGCATTGGGATGGCCTCTTTTGAGACATTTTATGGTACAACAATAGTTACCATTTTTGGGGTCACCGTGACGCGGTGCTGCTCGTATTGAGCTACTGCTTTCACTAAAAGTGTCATAACTTCTCACTCGAGTATCGGATTTAGGAAAAATTGGTATCATTGGAAATATAATTCAATTTCCCACAACTTGGTGGGTCTTGATCTGGAAATTTCTTAGTAGAGAAAAAGATATGCTCGTTTGAAGTTGACTAAGGAAACATTCTTATCAAAATTTCAATCGGTAAGGATTATTTTGATTTGTCTAATAGCTGGGAGTTATTTGAGGCCTTAACATACCTCAAACTAGCTCATAAAACTATCAAAGAATGATAATGTACTATGCATAAGCTTAAAACATGATGCTAACATTGGTTTGGATTTTTGGGGTATTACAATATCTCCCCCTTGGGAACATTCATCCTTGAATGAGACTAGTTAAGCTAAAAACACTGAGGAACTGAGATTACATGTTAAATATACATGATGAAAACATGAGTACATGACTGAGTTTGAAACATGATTCATGACTGAACTGGTTCTGTAAGTGCATAACTGACATGAGAATGATATGCAGCAAAAACTGAGCATGGAAAAGAGAAATTCTATGAAGGTTGTTACCTTAAGCTGAGTCTGAGTTTGCGGAGAAAATATAAGGGTACTTGGTCCGCATATCTTCTTCTGCTTCCCACGTGTCTCCCTCAATGGACTGATTCCGCCAAAGAACTTTGATTAGGGAAACTTCTTTGTTCCTTAGTCTACGAATTTGTCGATCAAGAATTTCGTCTGGAATTTCCTCATAGGAAAGACTATTCTGAACATCTACGCTTTCTAAGGGAAAAACTATAGCTGGGTCACCAATACACTTCTTCAACAAGGAGATATGGAATACTTGGTGCACTGATGCTAAGTCTGCAGGAAACTCAAGCTCATAAGACACCTTTCCGAAGCGGCTCAACATTCTGAAAGGGCCAACATATCAGGGACTAAGCTTCCCTTTTTTACCAAACCTCTTCACTCCCTTCACTGTAGAGATCTTCATATATACGAAATAATCAATCTCAAACTTAAGATCTTTCCTCCTTACATCTGGATATGATTTCTGCCGGCTCTGGGATGCCTTAAGTTTCTCCCTGATCATCTGAACTTTCTCTAAAGCATCAAACACCAAGTCAGGCCCTACTAGAGCGGTTTTTCCTATTTAAAACCAACCAATCAAAAGTCTACATCTCCTTCTATATAGAGCCTCAAAAAGAGCCATCTGAATACTGGAATGATAGTTGTTATTATACGCGAACTCAATCAAAGGCAAGTGATCATCCCAACTGCCCTTAAAGTCGACTAAATACGCTCTCAACATATCCTCAAGGGTCTGAATGATCCTTTCTGGTTGACCATCTATCTACGGGTAGAAGGCTGCACTAAGGTGAACTTGGGTACCAAGACCCTTCTGAAAAGCTTTCCAAAAGTTAGAGGTAAACTAAGTACCTCTATCTGAGATGATAGATAATAGAACACCATGCAACCTAACCAACTCTCTGAGATAGAGCTTGGCATAGTCCACGGCGGAATAAGAAGTATGGACTTGCAAGAAATGAGTTAATTTGGTCATTCTGTCCACAATGACCTAAATCAAATCATGCTGCTGACGAGTACGAGTCAAACCTATCACAAAATCCATGTTCACTTTCTCCCACTTCCAAGTGGGAATACTGAACTCCTACATAGACCCACTAGGCTTCTGATGTTCAATCATAACCTACTGACATGTGGAGCACTTAGCTACAAACTTTGCAATATCTCTCTTTATCCCACTCCACCAATAGATTTCCTACAAATTATGGTACATCTTCGTGGCCCCTAGATGAATCGAGTAACACGCGCCATGCGCTTTTGTAAGAATTCGATGTCTCAACTCATCAATACACAGTACACACAGTCTACCCTGGTAACGCAATACACAATCTCCCTCTTGGAAGAAAACCTCTATTTCTGATTTCTGACTAACTTCTTCAGCTTCACTAGACTAGGATCCCTATCTTACTTTTCTTTCACTTTGTCAAACAATGAAGATTCCAAACTATTCTGAACCCACACACTACCCTTAACTGAATCAACCAAATGAACACCTAATTTGGCAAGCTGATGAACTTCCTGCACTAACTTCTTTTTATCGCCCTCGACATGAGCAACACTACCCTTAGACAATCTACTTAGGGCATTTACGACTACATTGGCCTTGCCCGGGTGATACAAAATACTCATGTCATAATCTTATAAAAAATTTAACCATCTCCTCTGACGCAGATTCAAATCCTTCTGTGAAAACACATGTTGCAAGATTTTGTGATATGTGAACACATTAACATGCACTCCATACAAATAGTGTTTTTAAATCTTTAAGACAAACACAACAGCTGCTAACTCAAGATCATGGGTAGGGTAATTCTTTTCATGGGGCTTAAGTTGTCTAGAGGCATAGGCCATAACTTACCCCTCTATATCGAAACACATCTCAACCCAACTCTAGAAGTATCATAGTACACAACAAACCCATCTTAACTATCTAGCAATGTCAAAACTAGGGTTGTAGTGAGTCGAGTCTTCAACTCTTGAAAACTCTTCTCACAAGAATCTGACCACTGAAACTTAACTTTCTTCTAAGTCAATATGGACATGGGGGATGAAATATATGAAAATCCCTTAACAAATCAGCGGTAATAGCCATCCAAACCCAAAAAACTTCTGATATCTGACAGAGAGATGGGTCTAGGCCAGTTTCTCACCACCTCAATTTTTTGTAGATAAACTCTAATGCTATCACCGAAAATAATATGGCCAAAGAAAGCTACTGATCTTAGCTAGAATTTGCACTTACTTAATTTAGTAAACAACTAATGGGCTCTAAGAGTCTGCAATACTATTTTGAGGTGATCTGCATGATCATTTTTTTACTGGAGTAGACAAGAATGTCATCAATGAAGAATATGACAAACATGTCCAAGTACTGCTTGAACACTCGGTTTATCAAGTCCATAAAGGCTACTGGGGCATTCGTGAGACTGAAGGACATGACTAGGAACTCGAAGTGGCCATACCAACTTCTGAAAGCTATTTTCGAAATGTCACAATCCCTGACTCTGAGCTGATGATAGCTGGATCTGAGGTCTATCTTAGAAAAATAATTGGCACCCTAAAGTAATGTTGAATATATTACTGAAAATAACTGTCATATTCCAAGAAGATGCATATATATTGAATATAAATAGGTGATAGGTGATAGGTGAAGAATACTCAAAAAGTAAAATAATGATGGGCTCATAAAGGTATATTGACAGGGGGAAGAATGCTTAAATACACATTGATGAGTGCAATCATATTGACAGGGGGCATATTAAAATGCACTAAATGAGTTGAGATTTTAATGTCAGTTTTAAAACAAGGGACCAGGTCCCTAAGTTGCATGATATATTGACAGAGAAAAGCAAGATGCAAAGTAATAGGGGAACATTCACTGACACTATTGGTAATCGCTCCGATTGAATAAAGTGAATGACTTTGATGCTCAAGTTTTGTGGTTTATCATCATTAAAAAGAGGGAAAATTGTTGTATCTTATTTTGATAATGATCAACTGACAACAAGGGACCAGGTCCTTGGGTCTTCGTGAAAATACATAGCTGCCACATGGGCGGCACAGTTTTGTTGTCTATTGTAACAAACTGCGCAAGTGAGATGTGTACCAGCCAGGATACTTAGCCCAATCATATTTCTACCCTAATTATTATTCCACTATAAAAGAAAAAAAATGCTTCTCAATTAGTGAGTTTTCACAATCTGATAATCCAAGAGTGAAATAGGCGAAAACTCAACTTTGGACTATTGATCAAGTTCTCGATTTCTTTAGGTACTAAAAAAGTGAGTGTTATTGAGTAGAGTCATGGTCTGTAATTGAATTACTCATGTTATAAGAGTAATGCTTTCTTTGTTTTCTTGAGTTAGCTTAGGTAGAGTTACCGGAGTTTGATATTGGTTAGAGTTGATCAATATCAAGGTTAGTTCTTGGCAAAGTTGTCAAGGTAGGCTTGTAGTAGAGTTATTACAATCAGGTGGAACCTAGAGTTAGGATCATTGGAGTCTGTAATAAAGAGTTTGATTATAGTGAAATGTTGGATGCTTGTGAGGGCAAGCCGTGGTTTTTCCTCTCTTGAGCAAGGAGGTTTCCATGTTAAATCATTATGTTCTTTAGTTTTCAACAAAGTTTTTAGTTTTACAGTGCTTTACTATTTGATTACCTATGACTAACTCTAACGGACATGGTCCCTCACTATGTGGTATAACCCTCCCATATTCCAACATCATACATATAGCAAAAGTTGTAGTAGTATGTCGAGGGGGTAATACAGAAGTCCCAACTAGCTCCAATGAGGAAGCTGGAATTAAAATAGATGTGACTGGGGTCCCCTCGCCCTGTGTACTCATCTCTGGGGCCTCTCTCTGCGCCTCCATCTCAAAATCCATGATAACACAAATATCTACTCTCTTTATAGTCGTAGGCTCTATAGGAACTAACGGGGCTTCAGGTTAGGCCAGAATAACTATCGGAGACATACGGGACCTCTATGTAGGGACCAGGTTAGTTGTATCCTTGATCATACTAGTTTGGGCCATGCCCATCGCCTCTACTCTCACATCAACACCAGAAATATCTGGCACACCGACCTCATCATATAGCAGTTATACCAAACAAGGAAAGGGCAGTGTGATCATCTCCCTAAATATTTGCTTGTGCATCTCATATTTGATAATGGCCGAAAAATCAATACCATAACCATCCGCCATGCTCGCAGTCAGTGTTGAACCATCCCATGCAAGTAAGTTATCCACTGCAGTTGGGCATAATCGATAATGCACTAACAACCACCAAAACTTTACAGAAAAATTTAATTTCTCCTTCTTAATCATACTTTCTGTAATACCCCGAGAGTACACCCTAGGCGCCATACGGTGCTTACAGTCCCGAGGGACCACAAGCTAACACATGAGCTGGTACCTGTTGTGAGCACTGAGTAAAACTGATAACAAAAGGTCATATATGGAATTTAACTGAGGAATGTCATAAGGTTATAAGTCATAAATCTGATAAAATCTGTAAGGCATAACTGATAATACTGATAAAATGTCTGACAATGATAACTGAAATCTGAGAAACTGACTAACTATCTGAAATAGTCTGAAAAGCCTCTACTGACTAACTGAGGAGCTGATAGGACAAACCCCCAACTAACTCTGACTAAATGGAATAACTGAAACTGATAAAGTATTTTGAACTAAATAAATCATGTCCTCAAAATATGAGGACTCACCACTGCTACGGCTGATAGTCTAGAAAATCTAATCTAATGGGAGACTCATCATATCCTATGCTAGATACGTAGTTCTGGAGTACAGGGACTGCTATTAACGACTATGCCTATCTAATGGGGAAGCCGACATCCCTATACTCACTCGGTGCTAAATCCTATTCCCAACTGAAGTGACTCGAAATGCTGAACTGTTCTAAGTTTAACTGATTCTGATGACTAACTGAACTGATAATGCTCATAACATATTCTAAAAATATTCTGAAGCTACCAAGACTAGGTAAACAGCTAAGTTTTTGGGTATTCATAACACCCAGGACTCAATAGCAATAATAGTAAATTAGTACTTAAGCTTGGAGGACATAACATGAAAGCTTTTATCAAATATTCATTCTTATAGGCATTTCATCAAACACTTTATATTCATAGTTTAAACTAATCATAGGAATAGTATGAAACTTGGAGTAATGGCATGATTTCAATATTAATAACACTTAATTATAATTTAAATCAGTGAATAACAACATTAGAACATGTGGGGTCTAATAAATAACAACAATTTCATGTAAACATGATATAGAATTTCAATTCATGGGAGTTCATGGTTAAAATCACAATTTAAAATCATAATAACTTGCAAAGATCACAACTTTAGATTTAAAAGAGGATACTTGGACTCCGTGGGTGGAAGGAACCTATGGATGAACACTTAACATACTTGGGATAATAAATTCATGAGAGTTGATGGTGAATTTCTTGAGATTTGATTTTGAATTTTGAAGGCTAGGGTTTATTCTTTTGAGAGAGGGTGATTTTAATTTGGGGAAAATTGTTAAAAGTGATGTAAAAGTGGTATTTAGGGACATAAATCCGGTGTTTGGACTAACTAAGGTGAAGGAAAAAGACTTAAAATCCCTTAGGAAAATTAAAACTCGGAATTGGAAACTAGAAATTCCGATTTTGACACCTGGCGTGACGCGGTACAATCGCGTCGAGCCAGTGGAAAAAGGACAATCCCCATTTTATCCAACGGCGCGATGCGGTGCTATCGCGTTGCGCCACTGGAAAGAACAATTTTGAACTGGCATTTTAGTGTGACATAGCATCATCGTGGAGCCTCACTGAAAAATGACAATTACGAACGTCATTTTTGGGGTCACCGCGATGCGGTGCTGCTCGTATTGAGCTACTGCTTTCACTAAAAGTACCATAACTTCTCACTCGAGTATCAGATTTAGGTGAAATCGGTATCGTTGAAAAGATAATTCAATTTCCTATAACTTGGTAGGTCTAGATATAGAAAATTATGAGTAGAGAAAAATATATTCTCTTTTGAAGATGTCTAAGGCAACATTCTTATTAAAATTTCAATCGGTAAGGGTTATTTCGATTCGTCTAATAGCTAGGAATTATTTGATACCTTAATATACCTCAAACTAACTCATAAAACTATCAAATAACGATAATCTACTATGTATGATCTTGAAATACAATGTTAACATTGGTTTGGATTTTTAGGGTATAACACCTTACCCCTCGACCCAAGGGGCATCCACACCAAGAGGTAAAATATAATAGATGATCTATCTCTCCAAACCTACCATCTCACTCTTGTGTTTACACTCTTTTATGGAAATTCTATCATGCACCAATCTCAAACGGTGATTACACTCAGCTGTAGATGTAGGAGTTGCACAATCCGTGCCAAAAAGAACTCAACGGATGGTCGTCGCTCAAATATCAACCATGACCCCTCTTACAAGTAGTTTCTCTAACTTTGGTTGCTATATATGTATCCTACCTCTAGGTTTAGTCAAAGATTCTATGACATGGTAGGAGACATAGAACTCTTGCACCAATGCCGAATTGTATGAACCTAGGGGTCTAGTCATCCACCCCAGCTAATACCTATCAAATGCAGCTTGCAACAATGGTTCTCCAGCTAACCCAGACAACTCTATTCATCTCTTCTCTTAAACGATCATAAAACTATCTCTCTCATAAAGCATTTAAAGTTTCTCTACATATCATCTCGGGTTTACCTCATTAATAGGCTTGGTCGAGATGTGTGTAGGGTCGGAGGCCTGATTTGTCTGAGCTGGTGGCTTATACCTGGTGGTGGCACCTAATGTAAAGTTTATTATGCACCCTCCTCAGACTAGGGGTCCTATGTAACTTCCACTAGAGGTACTCAAACTCTACCTTCTCCTCATCATCATCCTCTCCCTTATCAGACCGGGAAGAGTGTGGAGGTGATATCCTAACCATATTCATCCTCGATCTGGGCACTGGGTACTAGGTTGTAGCTGAGCTTTAGGCTGGGTAGAAGTAGGTCGTCTACCCTACTATTAATGGGCTACAAGAGGTACACCCAAGGTTGTTATAATAATAGTCTCAATTGCAGCATGTTTCTGGGCTCTAGTCTGCAGCTGCATCACTCTAATCGGGGCAACTGGGTATTCCTCCACTGAGTCACTGCTCACGAAGGAGTCATCCCTTTGCCTCAAAGGTGTAGCCTTCTTCTTTGAAGCCTTTGATGCCACGCGTACTTGAAAAAACAAGCGTGGTGTCTGAAAGATATGAGGGATTACAAAACTTGAAGAAAAACTCAAAATTCAAAAACTTCAATTTTTACATCTCTATAGCTTATACTCAGTCCCAATAAGTCCAATATGCATACATGCTACTAGAATTATTTTTTTCAATAGAAACTAGCATGCAAACTTTTGGCATTCCTCTACCTTTTCAACTTTTGTTTAGGTCATGATCATATAGTTTAATTTGAGAACAATGCACTACTTTAGGATTTTAGGTTAATTTAAGGATCCTACAAATATGTTTGTTGATTTCCATATATTTTGCATGAGAATAAACATACCAACTCACTTATTTTGATTTTAGCACAAGATAATACTATTAGAAGCCAAGAATATTACCTTTTATTTGAAATATTGGAAGTGAAATATGAAAAGATGAAGTGAAACCCTAGCTTGAATGTGTACTTAGTTCCTTTGGACAAGTTTGTACCAAGAACAAGTCGTTTTCTTGCTTTTTATCAAGTGTGGGGAAGTAGGGGGGTTTTGAATTTGAGAGAGAAGAGAGAATTTTAAGGTTTAATGGGGTTAAAATGGCAATTTAAGGGCTTAAATGCGCGAGGGGGTTGGTTAATGTCGATTTAGGGTTGGAGTGAGCCCAGATTTTTAAACAAAACTGGGCGCAAAAACATGCCACTTACGGCACCACCTACGGGTCGTAGGTGGGCCAATTTTTTTACCCTTTCTACTGCTTTTTAGACTTTGTATTCTGACACTTACTGTACTACTTACGAAGTCATAAGTGGTATTTATGACCTCAAAATCATATTCACAAGCTCAAGTCCAAAAAATCTTCAAAATATCCTTTTAACATTTTAATCAAAACTTACCTGGCCCACGTGGGACTTATGACCTTCATGATTTGGTCACAAAGTCCCCTTACCTGGAATACCATGAATGAAGTAATGTATTACCATGTTCCAATCCATTCTTCATGTTACTGTACACGCAAGAAAAAAAGAAAAATACTTGTGAACACTAACATAGTGGGTTTCCTCCCACCCAGCACTTGATTTAACGTCACGGCACGACATGGCTAAGTTGGTTACTCGGGATTCACCAACAAGCCCAAGGGTTGCCTCCCATGCAACGCTTGATTTAACATCACGACACAAAGTGGGTACCTTGATTACTCAAAATTCATCGAGGTACCCAAACGAATAACCTTAATGATCATCAATACAGCGGATAACTGACACCACATTCATGTCGGTTGGCTACTTTATAGTTCTTTGGACGTTAAAAGTGACTTCCTCATTATTGACTCTGAACTTGAGCTCCCCCTTTTCCAAATCAAATATTGCTCTACCAATGGCCATGAAGGGTATTCCCAATATGATGGGCCTTGAAGTCAACCTCACAATCCAAAATAATAAAGTTAGCCAGAAAAATAAAGTTATCAACTTTCACCAACACAATAATAAGCCCACGAGTTTCTTTACTATGCGGTCTGCCATCAATAACTGCATAGTAGTTGGCTCTAGAGGACTCAGGCCCAATTTCTTGAACACAACCAACGACATCAAATTAATTTTGGATCCCAAGTCACATAATGCTTTGGAAAATTTGGATGTCCTTATAGTACATGGGATCGTGAACGCACTGGGATCACTCTTCTTCTGGGCTAGAGACTTAGAGGTGACTGCACTGCAATGGTATAATCCACCAACGTCCTTAAAACTAGTCACTCTCTTCTTTATCACCAATTTTATTTATAAACCTGCCAGACCTAGGCATCTTCTCCAAAGCCTAAAAGAGAGAAATGTTAAAACTCAAATCTTTCAGCATCTCAATGAATTTCTAGAACTTCCCTTCCTCTTTATTCTATTTTATTCTTTAATAAAAAGGTAGGGCCGGTCATGGATTTACTTCACTATGGGCTCATCGATCTTTCCCTTAACACTAACATCAACACTTGTCACCTTATCTGACTCCACGACAGGTGCCTCATTAACCACAGTACTATCATTCTTTGGCATATCCATAGTAAGCAACGAGGATCAATAGTAGACTTACCACTCTGAGCTTTAATAGTGAGACAATGACCATCATTCTTTGGATTCTTAACTGTGTTGATTGAAAGGGTTCCCAACTACCTCTAATTTAAAGTAGCAGATATCTGCCCAAGCTTCTGGTCTAACTTCTTAATTGTAGTCGCATGAGACTCAACCTTCTGATTCGTACCCAAGATATCAGCCTTAATCTCCTTAAGATATGTCTCCTGATTTTCTTGACCCTTCACCAATTTGGACAACAACGCCTTCATTCTCAATTTGATATCACGATTTCCTGGCGGGGCATACCTGTCTCTCTTCTCTTTGTAGTCATTTTTCGTCTCCAGTCACCATCACGCTCCCTACTACAATATTTGTATCTATATCCATAATAATTCCAACATTTGTTTCCTTGCCATTTTTCTCAAAAACCCACCAATTCTCAATCAAGATACTTAGCCTCCTCTTCTAAGTTAGACTCATATGCTCTAGAGGCTGAACCCTATGAACCTACGGCGTTCATCTTCTAGGAATTCACTATTGTAAACTGTTTAGTCAGTAACCCAATAGCAGTCCTCAACTGCATAATTTCTTGCACTACAGAATCATCAACTACTCTATGGTCTCCGGAAGCTCCAATGGCAGAAGTGTCAGCACCCTCTCGGCCTCCCAAGTTTGCCACCCTCGGTTGGTGACAGAGATAGAGTCTAGAACCTCAGATGTTGCTCCCAACATAATCTCATAAATGTTCCTCCAGTTATTGTATCTGTCATAGCTCGAGAATTGATGTATCTGCCCAAAGTTGTATATCTCATCTTTTAATTGTAACATTCTATTCGGAGGAAAGAACCAATTTAAGAATTGCCTATTCAACTCATTCTAAGTGGTAATAGATCATCTAGGAAGTTTCCCCAACCAGAAAGAAACTTCTCCAGTCAATGAAAAAGTGAACAACCTCAATCTGAGTGCCTCCTGATCTACCCAAAATAGTATAAGAAGTGTAGATCCCAATAAAATTAGCAGGATGCATATCTACATCATCTGTATCCAAGCCCAAAAACATACCTTTCAAGTTTAAGAGGTGGATCATGGCACTGGTAATGTCAAATTTCACATTAGGGGGTAGTGATGGAGGAATGATAGATCCTGTTTCTAGTGGCTCCACATATCTCATATCCTCTTTATCATCGTATGGCTGTAAGTATTGGATGTTGTGATCACTTGAGCTTGACCACCTTGAGCTCTATTTTGATTGTTGCCGAGTCCTTCTCGACGATCAACTATCAGTATTGATATGTCTAGCTCTACCTGCTAAGCTAGTCGGGCCTGTCTATCCCTTCTCCAACTGTATTTTCTAATAACCGCACTGTTTGCTGATCAGCAATGTTCTGATGTTCACCTATAGTAGGGGAGGTACAACATTAGGATTATCCAAAACCCCTTCAAGATGTCCTGCACGTACTGGTTTTGTCATGGTATGATTAAACTGTAAGATTCTCTCCAGGTTAGTATTCAGTGGGAGTAAGGGATTGTCCTTACTCTTGGTGTTAGGCATACACAGACGTATACCCAACTAAAAATAGAAAATAAAAACCCTAAAACTTCAGCTACTTCAATCAATAACTCAACACCATATTCCCTGGCAATGGCGCTAAAATTTTGATTAACGCCCAAACTACACTTCTAATAAAAGATAAAACGGTCGCTGTCAAGTAAAGTAACCCAATAAGGTTGGGGTCAAACCCATAGGGAATACGTGGAATTATATCTCTCAATTTTTGGAATCAACAAGCAGTGCAGAAAGTAAATGAAGGGTTTGTATTACTAATCTTGAACAAGTAACAGAACTCAACTATGGTTGTAATCGGTCAGAGACAATACTAGGACTGTGTTCTCCCTGGATTCTTAACTCAGTAGGTTTATCGTGCTTTGTTGAACCAACCCGATACCTTGAAAATTATATCTAATAAGTTATGTACCATCAACTATCTTGTATACTTAGTGACAGATTTCATTCTTTACCTTTTGAGTCTCAGGATGTTGCATTACAAACCCTTATCCTATATCCCAGTTAACTATTACCTTTTGAGTCTCAAGTTATTAGATGAAATATAATCGTCTTATGTAGATGATACTTATTAGCCTATATTGATAATTAATCTTTAAATTACTAGTGTAATTATCTTTTTCTAATCCCTACACCTCTTGTGAAGTAATTAGTGATATACTGGCAGGATATTAATGATTGCAACCGCTAAAAACTCTATGAAACTAAAGGTAACCACAATACATGTAAGAATATCGATTCAAAACAACTTAGCACTTACCCTACTTCATCAATCTTCAAGGGTTTCTGTAATACCCCATATTTTCGTGCTAGAATTTGAACCGTATTTTAGACTCTAACAGACGAATTCATCAATGCCATATGAAAACTTTAAGTTGAATCAAGCGAGTGTGATATTTGAAGGGAATAGCCTAGTCGAAGAAGAATTTGATCAGTGTTGCTAAGCTTGAAAGTAAGAAGTCGCATTTCTTAAGGCCTAGTAATTCTATCCTAGCTTATGATTTATGGTCCGATGTTTTAGATCACATAGGGATAGCAATGTTGTAATTCCTTATTCAGATATTTTATTCAGATTATGCTCAAAGCTCTTTACTCCCTAATAGCCTCAGTTTCAGATTCAGATATTAAGCCATGATTCAATTCGTGAGTATCCTGTGTATCATCTCGATCTTCTTTAGTATTTTAACCAAATCGAAATTATTCAGGGACGAACGATCCCAAGAGGGGGATATTGTAATATCCTAAGTTTTCATTTTTATAAACCTCTCATTTTTTCTCATGAGATCAGGTCCAGTGCAAAGTAATGGTGACTCATAAGTTGACACTCTCATTCCTATCTTAGCCATATAGATATTTTCATAAGAATTCGTGCACTTGCGGATCAGTTCAGTGGCTCATTATGTTTGAGATTCAGTGATTCAGTTTATATCAGTTGTACATGATAGCTCAAAGACCAAGATTACTCTGTGTTTGAGTTTAATTATTCATATTCGAGGAAGAATGTTCCCAAGGGGGAGATAATGTAATACCCCGTATTTTCGTGCTAGAATTTGAACCGTCATATCTACGCGTCTAAACTCTAATCCAAGTGACTCTCATGTGAATATATTTTTCATGATCATTATCCTAGTCTATGAAGTAGCTTTTGAGGTGAAAAATTTCCATAACAATGACTTAGAACAAAGTTGAGCTAAGACCAATTGATTCGTCCAAAGTTTGACAATTGATTCTACAAGGGTCTACTTCAAATGAGTATAACTCTTTATATACATGGAATTTTTCATCCTAAGACCTATCAAATTGTAGATAATTGAATTAGCTTTCCAACTATACCAATTTCGTAAAAATCTGATACCCGAGCGAAAAGTTACAACCCTCTTAGTGAAGAGCTATAAGCCAGGGCGATTAGGCCCGCGCCGCGCGCAGATCACGCGCCAACACTATTTCAGACGCGAATTTCAGTTTTTTTTATGGGTTTAGGGGCGTTTTGGTCATTCCCCCTCACCCAAAATCCGTCCAAACCCTATATTAAAGCCTATTAGAAGCATTATATGTTATATTTCATCAAATTCCCTCAAAAAGAAAACCCTAAGTTCCTACATCCAACTTCAAGAACCTCCAAAGTTCACCATTCATTCTGCAAATTTATTCAAGATTCCAAGTTCCTAGTTCAAGAACTCCAAGAACCATCATTCAAAGGCACAATTAACATCCCAAAAATGAGTATCGATCTAAAGTTCATCATTCAAGGTATGTGGGGTTTTTCAACAAGAACTTTCTTTCGTTCTTGTGCCCAAATTGATTTTTCTTTTATGAATATACATGATTTTACATGTTTTGATATGAATTTGAAGCATGAATTTATACCCTATATGATTTTACATGAGATTATGATACTCTCTATGTTTTGAAAGATGAATTGAATGAGAATGATGACATTTTTGTACATAAAGCTGAATTTTCCAGATTTTAAAGTAAGTTATATATATTTATGATGAAAAGCATGAATCTTGAGAAAATTTAATATGATTTTGATGTATGAGACCTTGAGTCCTAATTGAAATTGTACTTTGAGAAATTATGTGCTATAAGCACAATGAGATTTGAATCCCAAAGCTAATTTTCTTTACCAAGATGTATGCTTATAAAGCTGAAATTTTAAGTTTTAAGTGATTATTTTTGTGCTTATATCATAAAGTATGAAACTTTGGAAGGTTTTATGGTGATATTGATGTATGGGTTTTTGGAACCCTATTTGAGATTATTATTTTGAGAAAATCATATGTTATAAACACCTTGAGTTTAAATAATTTGAGATGTTTTGAATGATTTGACCTTTTGGTCTTAATGGAGTTGTTTTGAACTCGAGTATGAAAGAAATCCACAACGTGGTTGATTTTGATAAATGGGAAGCATGATGGCTCCCAATGTATATTTATATATTACTGAAATTATTTTATTGTGGATTGTCTTTGAAATGATCTGAGCTAAGTCCGGGAGAAATCTTTAGCACCGAGTGGGAGGTATAAAGTGACCTTACTTCCCTAGAACTATGTGTCCCCGTAGGAGTGAGCCTGAGGCTGATTTATATAGTGATCACTAGTGTTTTTGGAAGTCCTACTCTGATGGCAAGGATAGGACGGCTCTCCACAATGTGGGTTGGACGTTGGACTCCATGTGGCTCACATGGTTTATGTCGGTTATAGGATCTCCCAATGTGTGTGTATACTTTTCTATCTGAGATGAAAACATATTTGCTTAAAAGGCTGAGTTTGAGAAAGTCATTATTCTTAAAAGATTTAAGGAATATATTCTAATGAGAATTGACATGAGATTTGATTGTTTTGATGATTTGAAATTGAGAACGTATTGTAATGACTCACTTGTTTTACTTTACATGTATTATTCATCCATGATTTTGATGATTTAATTCGAGCTAAGTGAGTCATCTATATCAGCATGCATAATTTTATAAATTGTGATGATATTAAGATATTATTTTATATATGCATTGCACCCCCATATGCTTGGTATTTTTCCACGGCGCTGACCTACATATTTGTATGTGGGCTATATTTTCTCGGAATGTAGGTACAAGGTATAGTTGCACTTTCGGATCCAGTCAGTTCGTGGTATCCAGTCAGCAGTTGATGAGTTCTTTTTAATTTAAGGGCTTGGGTTAGTTATGCATAGTTTATAGTGTTGTATTTTCTTTATTCAGTCGTATTGAGTTGGGGTAGTCGGGAGTCATGATCCGGCTACCTACAGTCAGTACTAGTAGAGGCTTCATAGACAGTCAGTAGAAGTTGATGTATTTTGTTTTAATTTTGGTTGTAAAGGCAGAATTGTAATCTTGTAAAACTCCATTTTTGTATCGATCAGGTTCAGAAAAGAGTTAATTTCTGCTGATTTTTATGGATTTGTATTTTTATTCAGTTGCTTATGAGTTATGCCAGTAGAAGGGTTAGCTTGGGGTCACTTGTGACCCTAAGTACCGTGTAATATCTCGGGACCCGATTTCGGGGCGTTACAGTTTCCCACAACCTTAGCTAATGGATTTAGCCGCTCATTGTTGTGAAACGATCAACGAAATTCATAATTGAAGATGATGTGCGAGCTTTGTTCTAGCACATTTAAGGCTTTTAACTTGGAATAATTGTAAGTTCTTAAGTAACTTTTGTTGTTTTTTATTATATTTCCTGTGATGCTGCAGGTAAGTCAAGATGCATGAAAACCTATGACAATATGTAAAGAAGGATAAATTTTGATAAAGTATATAGGAGGCTTGTAGTTGACGACTTAGCTGATAAGTTATCAACTTGGTGATAAGGCGTCAGAAGAAGTCGTCAGCTAAAAATAGTATGTGAGAACTAAAGTGAAGAGTTAACGACTTAACCTGATAAGTCATCAACTTCTTGATAAGCCATCAGCCCAGGCCTCAGCTGTAAACAAAGAACATGTATTTTGAAAGGGGAGTTGACGACTTGGTCTGATAAGTCGTCAACTCCCTGATAAGCCGTCAGCCCATGTCGTCAGCTATAGAGAGAGTTTTCTGTGATTTGAAATTAAAATCCAAAATTAGCGTGACTATTTAAGGGAGAGTTTTAGGTTTTCAGAAGGATCTTGAACTTAGTGAAAACAGCTTCTTTTGGATATTTTTCTCTGAATTTTCGAATTAAGTTTGTGGGATTCTTATTGTAGTTTTGAGAATTCTCTTGTGTTTGAGAAGGAAGAAAATCATATATCTTCATTGTTTGTAAGTTAACTTTTATTGAATTATGAATTCAACATATGTTGTTTCTTTTTATATTATGAGGAGTTAATTCTCTTAACCCGAGTTGTGGGATCTATGAGTTTGGTCTTGTAAATTCATTAGTTGAGTAAAGATTCTCAAAGCATTAGGAACTTCTTGATAATTCTTGTATTGTTCATGTTGTCTCTTGTTTGTAAACAATAGATTAGACCTAATTATTGGTTTGCTTGAAATAAGAAATCAATTTAATAGGAAGCGAATTATCAACGGGGATTTGGAAGCATTAAACTTGCATCTAATGATTAATGTTGTAGCAAGGTTAATTAACTTAAGATAAGATCTGGATAAGTATACGAATTTTCCTAAGTTCGAAAGAATTAGGTAATCTAATATCTAAATAGGTCGAAAGACATTTAGATAGTACTTTGATAATGATAATCTGTTGTTCCTACATGTCATCAAAATCTTGAGCTATAACTAGTGTAAATCAAGTGCCAATACTCATAGTAAACACAACTCTGGTTTTCTATAACATTAATTTGAAACATTGTAATATTAGTTGCAAGCTGTTAAAACAAAGTGAACTATAATTTTTGTTTAATCTCTGAAAACCCCCATTCATAGGAAGCTGTTAACTATTAGTCGATTGAATCATGAATAACTTAAATTAACACCATATTCCCTGTGGGATTTGACCCCAACCTAGTTGGGTTATATATTTTGCGACGATAGCTTACTCTCTCATAAGAGAGGTGTAATTTGGGCGTATTAAATTTTAGCATCGTTGTCGGGGAATAAGGTCGTCAATTGAGTAGATTTTTAATAATTGACTCATAGTTAAAGTTTTCTAAATTCTACATTTATTTGTTGTTTTTTATTTTTATAGGTTCTTTTTTGTATATGCCACGAATCAGAAGATCAGGGGAACCCTTATTACCTTTTAATCCGGAACCTCATTTGATTGGTAGAATGGCTGACCAATAAGAAGCTGAGAGATTAGCCACTTTGTCTAATGTGCAACTTAATCAGCAAAATGCTAATAACCCAAGTCAGGTGCCTAATGCGGATGATAATGACCTGGGGGATGATGATATGATTGAGCCTACAAACAGGAGGCGTGCTGGGAATGTAGTTGCACCAGTGAAAAAGAATCGGCCTATTAGAGAAAGAGCGAACCGTTAACTCGATGTGCAGTTCACATTTGATGATAAAGATGATGCTAACTTAGATGAAGCTTATGCTACAGGAGCAATTATTCCACCACCACTAGCACCAGGTGTAAAGTTGAACATCACTAGCACTATGATACAACTGATAAACCTGAAAAGGTTATTTGGTAGACTTCCAGGGGTGACCCAAATATGCATTTGGTGAATTTTATCAACATTTATAAATCTTTTGACAATCTTGGAGTTGGGTAGAATGCAATCCATTTTCATCTATTCTCATTGTCTCTGTCTAGAGAGGCAACTCTGTGGCTGAATACAAACTGGAGGCAATTGAAAAGGATCTTTCCTAGAAAGGTTTTTTCCGCCCTCTGGGATATTACAGTTAAGGGTCGAGATTAGCAATTTCAGACAATTACCAAATGAGGCACTGCACGAGACTTGGATTTGATTCAAGAAGACGCTGACACAGTGCCCCAACTATAAGATGACCGATGAATATTTGATGGAGACATTCTATAGAGCCCTAAACTCTATCACCAAACCAACTGTATACAATGCTACACGAGAAGCATTCATGAAGCTTACGTTCACTGAGACTGCAGATATGTTGGAGTGGTTGACTAAGACAAGTAGAGCTTGGCATACCAGGGATTCTGTGGTATCAAGATTTACTATATCTAGTGCTATATTTGCAGAGCAACGTTGAAAAGAGGAGGAACGTGACCAAGATATGGCACACATAAAAACCCAGATAGATCTACTTACAAAACATTTATTATCTGGGAAGACTGAGAAAGTGAAAGTTGTTGGGTCATAAAGTAGAGCTGATTCTGAGGAAGAAAAAGAGGCAACTATCTAAATAATCTGGGGGTTTCCAAAGAAACAGCCAAGGGAATCAAGGTCAAAACTATTACGACAAAGCTGGTTACAAAGATAGGGACCAAGGGAGTTGGAAGAACAAAAGTGATAGGAGTAGACTGTATGTACCTCCTAGAAGCCATGATAATGCTGCCACCAGTTCAAGAAAAATATCCATGGAGGACATGATAGAGAAACTATTAAAGGTAGTTGAAACGACCAATGATGGGGTGATGACGATGAAGAGTGACTTATCTTCCATGAGCCAGCTAGTAAATTCACACTCAACTTCTATCAAACAGTTAGAGCAGCAGATAAGCTAACTCTCGGTAGCATTTAATCAAAGAAAGGGCGGTACATTGCCGAGCGATATAGTGCAAAATTCTTAGAATGATAGTTCTTGCATATAAATTACCACTCGAAGTGGTAAAGTATTACCTAGCCCTTCTGTGGGTAAAGTTGTGATTAATGATGTGATTGAAGAAAATATAGAAGATGATAAAACCTGTCCAGTGGAGTTGGAGAAGCTGGACAGTAATACGGGTACATCTAACCATCAGCAGGTTAATGAGTTAGAAAAAGAAAGGGAAAAGAGAAGAAGGCAGTGGTTACTACTCTCCTAAAACCACCGCCACCCTTCCCCCATCAATTGAAAAAGAAGATTGATGACACAAAGTTTAGAAAATTTATGGCAATGCTAAAGCAGCTAACAGTGAATGTGCCTTTCATAGAGACACTAGAGCAGATGCTCGGTTATGCTAAGTTTATGAAGGACCTTATAACAAAGAAGAGAACATTTAGCTATGAACCGGTGGATAATTTTCACCATTATGGCACTATATTGACAAGATCTTTGGTAGAAAAGAAAGCCAATACATAAGCGTTCACCATCCCTTGTACAATTGGGTCGCTTAATTTTGCTAAGGCCTTATGCAATCTCGGAGCTAGTATTAACTTGATGCCTCTTGTTGTTTATAAGAGGTTGGATTTAAGGGATTCTATACCCATAAATATGTGATTGGTAATGGCTAACAGGTCAGTGAAGCGGCCAGTGGGGATATTGTATAATGTGCTAGTAAAGATGGCCAGCTTTATATTTCTGATAGATTTTGTTATTCTGGACTGCGAGGTGGATTTTAAGGTACCAATAATCTTGGGTAGACCTTTTCTCGCAACCAGAAGTGTGCTTATTGATTTGAGAGCTTATGAGCTACTGTTCAGGCTTAATGATGAGGTAGTTCACTTTGATGTGTGCCAGTCTATAAAGTAACCCAAGGAGATGAGTATTCTCTATTATTGATATTTATTATGAAGACAAGCAAGAGGTTCCAATTGAGGAGAAATTTGTTGTGGAAACTCCGGCTATAGTTTTGATGAATTTTTATGGTGAAGGTATCGAAGAGTACGAAGAAATAGTGTGTTCTTTGATGGGAATGGGATCCTATTCATATTCTCCCAAGAATCTATACCTACATCTGAAAAATCGTCCAACATCACTGGCTAAGCCATCTATCGAAGAGCCACCGATGTTGGAGTTGAAGAAGTTGCCAGGACATTTGCGGTATGTGTTTCTAGACAGTAGAAATACTTTACCTGTGATTATTGTTGTTGATTTGGCTGAGCACTAGGTTGAGGCACTTATCTCTGTGCTTAGAAGATATAAAAGGGCTATAGTTTGGACTATTGCCGATATCATTAGTATTCCTCTCGGTATTTGCACTAACAAGATTCAGCTTAAGGAAGATTGCACACCAACCATTGACCACCAACACCGCCTTAACCCACTGATGCAAGAAGTGGTTAAGAAAGAGATTATTAAATGGCTTAATCCAGGAGTTATATACCCTATTTCTGAAAGTAAATAGGTAAGCCTCGTCTAATGTGTGCCCAAGAAAGGGGGCATGACTGTAGTAACAAATGAGAAAAATGAGTTGATTCCACTCAGTCCTATGACAGGGTGAAGAGTTTGCATGGACTATTGTAATCTCAACTCATGGACTCTGAAGGACCACTTCCCGATGCCGTTCATAGATCAAATACTCGATAGGTTGGCGGGAAGAGGTTGGTATTGCTTCTTGAATGGGTATTCAGGCTACAACCAGATTTCTATTGCTCTAGAAGATCAGGAAAAGACGATATTCACTTGCCCGTATGGTACTTTTGCTGTCAAGCGGATGTCGTTTGGTTTGCGTAACACACCCACTACTTTTCAGTGGTGCATGATGTCTATCTTTTCTAATATAGTTGAGGACACCTTGGAGGTATTTATGGATGACTTTTCAGTGGTAGGCGATTCTTTTGAGCTATGTCCGAGAAATCTGAGTAGAGCATTGCAAAGATGTGAGGAGTTCAACTTAGTGTTAAATTGAGAGAAATTCCACTTCATGGTGAAGGAGGGCATTGTCCTTGGTCATAAAATTTTATCTAAGGGAATTGAAGTTGCCGGCCCAAGATCAAAGTTATTAAGAAACTACCACCCCCTATTTCAATAAAGGAAGTGCGGAGTTTCCTTGGTCATGCAGGGCTCTATCGTCGATTTATAAAGGACTTCTCTAAAATTACAAATCCACTTTGTAAGATATTAGAGAAGAAAGTCAAGTTCACTTTTGATGATAATTGCAAGAAGGCATTTAAATGCCTTAAGGAGAAATTGGTTGTTGCCCCAATTATTATTGCACCGAATTGGTCGATGCTGTTTGAAATCATGTGTGATGCAAGTGGTGATACGAGTGTACAAAGCTATCCAATACGTTCTCAACCATTCACACGAAGTCAAGCTCGGGAGTTACAAAAACTACAAGACATATTCATGCAAATGGCTGCGTGTGAGTTGGTACTTGATCCTCCAAAGAGCTTCAACGTTTTTAAGTGTGAAAATGAGCCTTGAAGTGTAATAAATTACACTCTAAGGGTACCCCATGACTGAAGGGTAGGAAGGTCATTTGTCCTTCATTTTGTGTGTAATATAAATAGATGTTATTAGGGTTATTTTCAGCACTTAGTTCATTCTTCATATTTCACAACAACAAGTCTTGTAACATTGAATATTTCTCTCTCTCTTGTTCTTGAGAGTAGAACCTGAAATCTTTCCAATAAGTGTAGTTACACTTGTGTTGTTTCTTGACTAAAAACTTGAGATCTTGAGGTTCATGAGTTCCTCTTGGTCTAAGTAAGAACTTGGTACTGAAATCTTTTGGTCTTAGGGTCCTTTCTTCAAGTTAGGGTTCATAGATTCTAAGATATCTTTGTGTCAAGTTACTATCTTTCATTTTGTACTCTTGAAACTTTGCAGTAACTTAGTGAAGCCGTGTGAGGCTGATTTTTGATTCACTATAGTTACTGCCATTTGTTGTTCTTGTTGTTAACATTGTACTCTTTGTAATCTATCATCTTGTGTTGTTGAACCATTGTTTAATGTTATTGTTATCTTCTTGTTCTCCTTGTGTAGCTACTATTTTGGTGTTGGTATTCCTTCCAAATTTTGTGATTGTTGTTGTCTTCACATATTGGAGTTGTTATCTTCAAGCTCTCGAAATTGTAGTGTGTTTGGACTGATTTTGTGGCAGATTTGATACGCTCCAAGTTAGTAGTGTATCAAGTGTATTGGTGCTTGGGGTTGTTCTTGTCCAAAAGAAAGACAAGTTGTTTCACTCTATTTACTACGCGATCAAGGCATTAAATAGGGCTCAGAAGAATTACACTGTGACTGAGTAGGAACTTCTCGCGGTAGTCTATACATTTGAGAAGTTCCATGCTTACTTATTGGGGACTAAAGTGGTAGTGCATACAGACCATGCCTCTTTGAGGTATTTGATGGCAAAGAAAGATGCAAAGCCAAGGCTAATCAAATGGGTGTTGCTTCTTCAAGAGTTTGACTTTGAAGTCAAAGATCGAAAAGGAAGTAAAAATCAAGTCGCAGATCACCTGTCTAGACTTGAGGGAGATCAAGCAGCCAAGGATGAGCTCGAAATCTATGATACATTACTGGATGAGAAAATCCTGGTTGTTGGACTTGAAAGAGTACCTTGGTACACGGACTTTGCAAATTACATGGTAAGTGAGATTATCCCAGAGAATCTTTCTTTTCACCAAAGAAAGAAGTTTCTTCATGATGTTACACACTACTTCTGGTATGAGTCATATTTAATTCGATGGTGTGTGGATAACATTATTAGGCGATGTATCCCGGAGGTGGACATGTTGAGTATTTTGGAAGCTTGTCACGCTTCCCCGGTCGGAGGTCACCATGCAGGTGACCGTACTGCAAGAAATGTGTTGCAGAGTGTCTATTATTGGCCAACCCTGTTCAAGGATGCATATGAGTTCATGAGGAAATATGACCAGTGCCAGAGACAAGTGTCAATATCAAAGCATCAAGAGATGCCCATGGCGAAGATGTTGGAAGTTGAACTATTTGACGTCTGGGGTATCGATTTTATGGGGCCGTTTATGAGCTCCTATGGACTAAAAATAATCTTGGTAGTTGTGGACTATGTGTCCAAATGGGTTGAAGTAGTTGTCTTGGCTGATAATAAAGGCAAGAGAGTGGTGTCTTTTCTAAAAAAAATATTTTCTCCCATTTTGGAGTGCCGAGATCTATCATTAGCGATGGGGGATATCACTTTTGTAATAAAATATTTTGGGCTACTTTGTTGAAATACGGTGTGAAGCAGCATAACGTGGCTACTCTATATCACCCAAAAACTAGTGGGTAAGTGGAAGTTTCAAATCAAGAAATAAAAGCAATCTTCGCTAAGACGGTGAATGCGAGTAGAAAAGATTGGTCTCGAAAGCTCGACGATGCCTTGTGGGCATATCAAACTGCTTTCAAGACACCTCTTGGGATGTCACCATATCAGTTGGTCTATGGAAAAGTATGTCACCTTCCGGTTGAACTAGAGCATAAGAATTTAAAGGATCTTAAATGACTGAACATGAACTGGAAAGAAGCAGCTTAGTTAAGGTTGGGACAATTAAATGAGATGGACGAATTCTGTCTCGGGGCATATGAAAGAGTTGATCTGTATAAATAAAGGATGAAGAATTGCCATTACCAAAGGATAGAGAAGAGAGATTTTCAAGCTGGTGATTGGGTGTTATTGGTCAACTCTCGACTTAAGCTCTTTCCGGGCAAATTTAAATCAAGATGGTCGGGGTCGTTCAAAGTAAGTAAGTTTTCCATCAGGTGTGGTGGAACTTGAAGGTAAAGATGGAAGTCTGCTCAAAGTTAATGGGCAAAGAGTCAAGATCTATGTTGGTCCAACAGATTATGCAAAGCTATTGTCCACTGTGTATCTCGATGAAGTCTGAGTAGTCGAGATAACCAAGTCGTGCCGCGACAGTAAATCAAGCGCTATTGGGAGGCAACCCAAATTGGTATGTTGTAAGTATGTTTGCTTTAAAGTTTGTGTTCGTAATGAGTTGTTTAGGTGTGCAGGGATAAAGGAGAAATCGATGATGTCAGTAAAATAGAATCGACGACCAAAGTGGATAGGTTATCAGCAAGCTGACGACGCATTACTTGATGTCGTCAGCTCGAGTAAAAATGGGCACCATTCTAGATAAGGGTGACAACCATAGCTGATAAGTCGTCACCCTCGTGATAAGCTATCACATGAGGCCGTCAATTGAGTAAAAAATGGGATGTAATCTGGATAAAGTTAAAGACCAAGGATGATCAACTATCACATATGTGATAAGTCGTCACACCTGGTCGTCAGAAGAGCAAAAATTAGGCAACATTGTGCCTTAAGATGACAATGCAAGTGACGGGCTATCAGACATGTGATAAGCCGTCACTTAAGTTTGGGCCCAGGTAAGGAAGTCCGACCCAACCTAAACTCATTAACCTTAGTCTTTTCGAATTCCCAATAATAACCTTGTCCCATTCTATTTTTCTTTAGTGTATTTTTTTTCCATTATTAGTATTTATTAACTTTAATTGGTTTTCATTTATTACATATTGGATAATTATAGAAAACAAAAAAATAGGCTACGTAGGTGCAATCACTTCACCTTTCCCATCAGTTTTCCTTTCAAAAGCCAATATTCAACTTTTTCTTCATCTTCTCAAAACCAAGTGAAAAAGGTGTGAAAATTCTCTTTCTCCTTCTCTAAGAAATCAGTCAAGCTCACCTGTTCTTCCCTGAGCAACTTGGAAAATCTCATAAGGTAAGTCTGCAACTTGAGTCGACTGAGAGAATTAATCATGCCTCTTAAAGGAAAAGCAAAGAAAATAGCTGAGAAGGTAACTAAGGAGAACTTGACTTATTAACTCTTAAATGAGTTTGAGAGTGAGGAAGAAGAGCCAAATCTCCAGAGACGCAAAATGAGGCAGAATCTAAAGATAGTTGAACCTCTTCTACAACCTGAGGAAGAGGTAGTTGAAGAAGTTGAGTATGAGGAGGAGAACTCTTCTCCATCTGAGCGTACTTCATCAGAGTAGCCAAATTCTGAGGAGCCTTCATCAGAATACCCTTCTTCTAAGCATCCAACTAGTGAATACCCTCATATAAGGGGAGATATGATAAAATGCAAGAATCCTGGTGTCCAAGAAAGTGTCAAATGGCAGGTTCCCGGAGCAAATAGAATATACCATGATGGAATGATAAGAACAAAACAAAGAAGTTTTAAGAGGACGATATATGAAGAGATGAGGAACATCACTGCTGGGATAAACAGGTAATCCTAGATGGAGAAGACATTTAAAGACTATGATTTGGCATGGAGTACAAAGGGAGGTGAATCATTCTGCCCAACACTAGTCCGGGAGTTTTACGCAAACTACCAGGCTACACTGGAGAATATGTGTAAGAAAGGAGAGAAAGTTGCGGACCTGCCCAACATGAATAAGATTCCAGTCAGGGGAGTAATGGTGGATCTATCGGATAACACTATCAACAGATTCTTCCATGGCCCAAACTTTATCCCTCCGATCACTTCTCTGAAAATATACTATAGGATGCAGGAAAGGGCAAAGCAACGCCTTTGGTTGGCAAAGATTATAGTTGAGGGAGAGCTGAAATGGTTGAAAAATGCAAGTGCAAGGATCATTAAGGCCTCAATGACTTAGGAGGCAAGATTTTGGTGGGGCGTTGTATGATCTAGATTAATGCCAACAGCTGGAGATAACATTTAGGAGAAGATAAGGCAGTTTTGGTGGCAAGTTTTAATGTCCAACTTTCCCTTGAACTTTGGGAAATTATTATGGATGAAATGAAGATTCGGGAAATAAGATCCGACACTGCATACCCCTTTTCTTATTTGGTTATGAAGTTGTGAGAGGTTGGTCATGTACCTAAGATTACAGGCTTTGATCAAGAGATTAATGCACGAAAAACTCATAATCCCATCAAGTATGATGAGAATCAGCCTATGCTAGCTTTGGGCAAAGGAGTTGAGGTTAAAAATGAACCAGTCAGGACTGATGGAGTGTAAATAGTTGCTACTGATACTGGTTCAACATAAAATGTGGAGGTGTCAGTTCTCAAAGTTGTACAAATAATCATATATCTTCATCGTTTGTAAGTTAACTATCATTGAATTATAAATCCAACATATGTTTATTCTTTTTATATTATGAGGAGCTGATTCTCTTAACCCGAGTTGCGGGATCTATGAGTTTGTCTTGTAAATTCATTAGTTGAATCAAGATTCTCAAAGCATTAGGAACTCCTTGATAATCCTTCTGTTGTGCATATTGTCTATTGGCTGCAAATAATATATTAGACCTAATTATTGGTTTGCTTGAAGTAAGAAATCAATTTAATAGGAAGTGAATGATCAACGGGGATTTGGAAGCATTAAACCTCCATCTAATGATTAACGTTGTAGCAAGGTTAATTAACTTGAGATAAGATCTGGCTAAGTATACGAATTTTCCTAAGTTCGAAAGAATTAGGTAATCTAATATCTAAATAGGTCGAAAGACATTTAGATAGTGCTTTGATAATGATAATCTGTTGTTCCTACATGTCATAAGAATCTTGAGCTATAACTAGTGTAAATCAAGTGCCAATACTCATAGTGAACACAACTCTGGTTTTCCATAACATTAATTTGAAACATTGAAATATTAGTTGCAAGCTGTTAAAACAAAGTGAACAATAACTTTTGTTTAATCTCTGAAAACCCCCATTCATAGGAAGTTGTTAACTATTAGTCGATTAAATCACGAATAACTTAAATTAACACCATATTCTTTGTGGGATTGGACCACAACCTAGTTGGGTTATATATTTGACAACGACTGCTTACTCTCTCGTAAGAGAGGTGTAATTTGGGCGTATCAGAAGATATTCAAACAATATCGCAATAATCAATGAATAAAACCCAAAGTTTGTAACTGAATCAAGAACAAAGTAATCCCAAGATCAAAATTCGGATCCTGGAATCCAATATATGTTTTTAAGTATATGGAATATGTAAACTAACTAAAACATGTCAAAAGAGTATTTATAGAATATAAGAAAACTCTAAAAATCAAATCCCAAACGAAAAAGAAAAACTGAGTCGGTGGCCACCTATAGATAGTAGGTGGTCCCACATGGGTGCCCTCTCTCCTCCAGCAGCTTCTGAACTCTCTAGACTATGATCTTCTGAAACCTACTCTATTACCTACGAACCGTAGGTGCCCTACATAAGTGATAGTCTTATTTTCTGCACTTCTAAGCCTCTGGACTTCCAACTTTTGACACTTATATTGGCACCTATGCCCAGTAGGTAGTACCTACAGGTCGTAGGTTCCCAGGTAAGTAGCCCAAAACTTTATTTTCATTCTTTTCTTCAGTTTAGTATCCAAAACCTGGTTTCTTCCAAAAACATAACAAAAACACATCATATCTAACAAAACAACCTAAGTAATTTGCATATTTTAATCATTTTAAGAATCGAAAGTGCTATGAATCCATAGCACATCAACAACCTCTTCAGGTTCAGCAACTATATCATCATTTTGGTAATATTAAACTTTACACTAGGAGCTAGCAGAGGTAACCCCAGGATCTAGTGAGGGTAACACAATCGCTCCAGTAGCACCAGCCTCATCTAAATTAACATTATCTTCATCATCCAATGCAAAATTAATTGTAGGTTGTTGGAGTCCACTGTCTCATGCTTATTAATTTTGATATATCGGGGCAACATTATTAACACGTTGCCCATTCATAAGATCAACCAACTTATCATTACCTAGATCTTTTTGCACACGACTGGGTGCGTCTGTGTTCTACTAGTTCAATTGGGCAGCGATAAGTACAACCGATCTTTCTGCTTCTTATCATGCTTTCATATTTCTCCTCAATATTCTATTAAGTTTAGGATCGTAAGTCAATAGTAGTTCACCAGAATGGCGAGTACTTGTCATGCACAATTAATAGCCTACTAATACAAAAACAACAAATAAAATAAATTAGAAAATGAGACTAGAAGTTAAATAACACACATAAAATTAATTGACAATTATATTCCTCAACAGCGGCGCCAAAACTTGATACATCTAAACTAAAACTCCCTTTTAAAAAGTGAAAGCGGTCATTGTCAAATATATAATCCAACAGAGGTTGGGGTTGAATCCCACGGGGAATAATGTGTTAACTGAGTTGTATGTAGTTTAAATGGTGATTAGTTGATAATTTTCAAGGAATACGGGGTTTTGCATTGAACGGTGAGTAATTTTACTTGTGTTAAACTGTAACAATTAATCTTACAACGAAATCAATGGAGAGAAAACAAACTAAAACTGTGTTTACCTTGGTGTTCCATCGCTTCCGGGTCATATAAAATATGAATTTGTAACAACCTATGTAATTATAATGCAATTGATTTCAATCCAAGTGTTTTCCAGCCTATGTAGATGATTTTCACTTTAATTCTCTCAAATTTAAAGTGATGAGATTCTAATTCAATTTAATCCTCAAGAGATTAATCTCGTTCAAGCATCAATCTTTATTCAAAGGCTAGAAACTCTGAATTCTTGTTACTAAAACCTATTCCTGATATTAACCTCTTTATTCAAGCAAGTTAAACTTATGCTTGTTCTTATATTTTCAACTGTTAGAAATCCATTAAATCAAAGGAATTAGCAATATAATCACAAGATTAATACAAATTCAACAATACATGAACCCTAAAAGTAATATCCCACCAAGGATCCCACAACCCTAGTTATAGAGTTTTTAGCCACTTATGACATGAAAAGAGATTAAACAAATAAATTCCATAATCTTCAGAGTAAAGCTTACAAAGTGGAAATTAAGAATTCCAATCTATAATAGAAAATCTTGTGTTTTATCCCCATGAAAGTTGCTTCTCCAGAGAGAATATGCGTTACAAAATATCCAAGTATGGAAGATGCCAATAAAATGAGAATTTAAAATTCAAATATGCGATACCGTTTCACCTTTGGCAGGTCGTCTGACGGATCGTCCACAAGGTGACAGTTCATCGCTTGACTCGTTACCGAATACAACTTGAGATCACTTTCTGCTTGACATTGATGGTTAAGGTGATGATCCGTCGAGGACCTGACGGTCTGTCAACTGGATCGTCACCTTCCTTGAATTTTTGAGTGGATCTATTTTTGAGCAATGAGCAGGGGTGACAGTCTGTCGAGGCCCCGATAGTCCGTCAGTTGGGCCGTCACCCAGCTTCAGTTTTCCATCCATTCTGCTTCGGCTTAACAGGAGGTGTGACGACTCGTCAAGACACTGACGATCTATCAAATGAGTAGTCACCCTTTATTTTGTAGCACAATTTTCTTTTTTTTGTGTCATTGAACTTATTTACTAAAGTAAACACAAAACAGATTAAAAATATTAACAACTGCTTGAAAACTTGCAATTATTCATGATTAAAGATGCAAAATATGTCATCGTAAGCCACACATCACTTATATTACAAATATTTCTCCTGTATAATTGGTTATTGATCATTTTAATGTGTGCTAATTTTGATCATTACAATTCGAGACACATAAATATACAATATTTAATTGTTTATTAACTGATGTGTCAGCAACTAGCAAAATACATTCTTTTGCATCCAAAAATTTAGACAACTATTGGATATCTAATGAGCTTGAGGTGACTTGTGTAGCCTATACATGTTTATTGATGTTGTTTATATTACAAACATTGCTAAAAAACATCTGGTTATTGATATTTTCAGCACATGCTTATTTGGGCTATTACAATTCAATACACATGAATGTATAATATTTAATTAATACTTAAATAAGTGTGTTGATCACTAGCAAAATGTATTCTTTGCACCCGAAAAATCCAAGTCAAGTACGACTGTACGAGTATTGATTTAATAGCGAGGAGCTTGGAAATGGTAAAATAATTTTGTAATAGAAATTTATAGAAAATAATAATCTATAATCTATTAAAAGTGTGAAGACCGTTAAAAAGTGATTTAAACTTTTTATCCTTCATTAAAAGATCCTCATTTAGACAAAACTATTTTTTCACTATTTTTTTTAAATTATTATTTAATTATTTTTATTATATTAACTAGATTCCTAAAATATATGAGACTTCTAATATATGGAAGGAGAATCAATTAATATTTTTCTTTGTACTGATCAATTAGAAAAATACTCCTAAAATATGATAGAAAAATACTGCTAAAATAAGACTCTATTAAAAGTGTGAAGACCCTTAGAAAAGTGATTTGAACTTTTATCCTTCATTAGACAAAACTGCCTTTTCACTATTTTTTTAATTTATTATTTAATTATTTTTATTATATTAACTAGATTCCTAAAATATATGGGACTTCTAAAATTAGTGTTGTAAAAGGCGCTCGCCACGTTACCAATGGCGAATGACGAGGTGAGGCCTGGTCGCCTCTTCACGTCGTGGCGCTGCGACAATCAAAAAGCATCGCATTTGCAAGAAAGCCGACATGGCAAGGTGAGGAGATATGGCGACAATGGCATTGCCTTTTATTTTTTTTAAAGAAAAATTAGGGTTTTATGTATATAAGCTAATTTTAGGACTTATTTACCCATTTTGGCTCTACCAACTAACTAATTGGTGACTGCCACTGCTACTATTTATCTCACAAGTTCGATTTCAGGGACCGACAACGTACTCCGACGACTCTCGCTACTCCGGTAAGCAGTGAACTACTGATTTCTATTTTTTTGTTCTTTCTTCTTCTTCTTCTTAATCCATCGATTGGACTTGTATTTTGGTGCTGTTTTTTTCTTATTCTTCTTTTTCTCTTCTTCTTCTATTTTCCTTCTACTGTATTCTGTAATAGTGTTACAAGTTACAACCTTACTTATCTTCCAGACTTACACTGTTACTGTAACAGTAACCAGTAAATTGTAGCCTTATTATGTAATTTTTTTTAATAACTTATATAACATTAACATAGTATGATAGTAATATACTAATTGAAATTTTGATCATTTATATATTATTTTAATATTTTTATATTAAGTGTCGCCGCACATTCAAAAGGCGGTTGCCTCGCCGTATGGCGAGGCTGGGCCTTGTTGCCTTTCGCCGTTCAAAACACCGCCTAAAATATATGGAAAGAAAATCAATTAATACTTTTTTTGTACTGATCAATTAGAAAAATACTTCTAAAATAAGACTCTATTAAGGAAATACTTATATAAATATTGAGATGCACGTTAAACTAGAGAAGAAACCGATTTAGTTGTTGAAAAACTATGATTGATGCTCATCTAACTTGATTCAGTTGCATGTCTAGATTGGTGGATGCTTAATTTTCTAACCTTCAACTTCTTCACTATTTTTTACAACATAATAGAATTCAACGTGTGTATATATATATATATATCTTTTTTGCTTTCATTCAAGTTATTCTTTAGGGTCAAATGTTTTTGCTCAGACAAGAATTATTTTCAGCAAAACTCAAGCTTTGTGATCACTATTGTATTATTTTGTTGTAATTTACAGGTGTGATTACTATTGTATTATTTTGTTGTAGTTTCGGACGATGTTTTTGAAGCTTGTTCGTTACATAGTTTCTGTGCATTCCTTTCAACTCGTTAACACCGTTTTTGTGTATTCCTTTCAACTCATTTTTGTTCCTTAATTTGCTTCGGTTTCTCCAATTCTTTAGCCTACATTTATCTTGCTTTAGGTTTTAACTATCTAACTAACTTTATGCCTTAATCTAATTTCTTCATAACCTTCTATCTCGGGTCATGTCCTTGCTAAACTGAAATTGCATCATGTCCGTTCTATACAACATAACCAATCTAACCATCATTTTCTAGAACTAACCGTTAGCATTCTTAAATAAAATCTCCTACATGAAAAAAAGTTTCCAACTCTCAAAATAAACCTTGATAATCACATAATCTTCTAGCATGTATTATAGTGCTTAGGCAAGACAAAACCACTAAGGAAAAAACATGTTGCAAGACGACATAAAAATATTTAGCGAGTACCTGAATTTAGGATAAAGCGATCGTTGATCAAGAATTCATGGTGCTTCTATGTATGAGCAAAGTACTAAAAATAAAATTGGTAATTTGACCAAAAAAATAAAACAGCTCATTAGTTACATATTCAAAAGAAGCACAAAAAATCAATAGATTTTCATAAACTATAAATTTTCAAAAATGATTTAAGAGATTAAGTCATAATACCCAAACTATATAGCTTTGAACGATTAAAACCATTAATAATTCAATCTGTAAGGGTTTTTTAATAACTAAACAGTAGGATAATATAGTGTATCAACTCTTGACATGTAGTATTCAAAAAGTAAGACTAAAACAAAATTTAACGAAGATATTGAAACACTGATCCAACTTATCCTAACTACAAACTCATTCTTTTTATTTTCCACCGAGGTCTGTCAGAAGAGCCACAACCTCTTCATAGTTTGGTAGTCCATATAATTGAGTCTATTGGGTTAGAACCCCCACCTAGATTCTCTAGACTTCGAAACAGGCATAACAAAATTTGTAGACTTTAGCAAAAGCAAAGTTTTCATTATTTATTTACTCTGCCAATTACGCGACCCTTAATTAATCTATCTCGTTTTTGTGATATGGAAGAGGGTTTAAGTAATGGTGGTGTGCTTTGACATGGAATGTCATACCAAGTTTGTATTTATTTACAACTCTAATTATGGTAATTATTATGCTATCAAATAAATAATTAGTTAAATAATTAACTGACAAATATTTAAGAAAAATAGTAAATGACGTTTTTCATATAAAACAAACTTTATTTTCAATTCTAATTATGGTAATTATTAATGCTACCAAATAAAAAAATTAATTTTTAGTACTCCTAATTTAGAATGTCTTACCATATATTAAAGTCCTGATCCCATATATTTTAGGATTTAATTTTATAAAGATAATTAGATTATAAATTATAAATTGGAAAAAAAAAGGTGAAAAGAAGATTTTGTCTATTGCGGAACTTTTAATGAGGACAAAAAATTCAAATAACTTTTCTAAGGTTTTCACACTTTAATATATTATATAAATTATAGATATACATATAGATATTGATTATAAATTATAGATTATAAATAATGTTTAAGTTTCTACTATAAAATATCTAATAAAATTAAATCATAATAATCAATAAGAAAAGTTTTGACACTTGTATAATATTCCTGACAATAAAAACAAAAGGCAGAAGTGTTACCCCTTTGTTATCCCCAACCCCCAAGCCCACATGGGTCACACCGTTTTCACCCAAAAATCTGTAACAGAAATTTCTCTCCTTTCTTCCTCTTTCTACCAATGAATTTCCCCATCCTTAGAACCCTACAACTCATTAAATTTCTAGGGTTTCTCCATTTCTCTCTCTAAATTTTAGCTTTGACTTTTTCAGATTTCAATTTCTCCAAATAGATCAAATACCCCTTAATACTTTCCTTTTTAATTAATAGTTTTTGGTGCTTCTCTAGATAGATTTCAGTTGTTTTTCCCTTTAATTTATTGTTCGGTTACTAGAAAAAATTGCCAGATTATTTGTTTTTATATATGGACAAATTTGAAGGCGGTGGGAGTAGGGGTTTTATGGAATTTGGTGACAACCGACCTGCAGGTTATCCATTTTATACTTGACCCTTTGTTAATTTTTGTCATTCAAATTTAATTTGTTAGATCTTTGTTTTATTTTTGCGAACTTTGATTGCTCTTATCAATGAAAGAAGTTTCTGGACTCAACATTAAAGAAGTCAAACAAACTTCGGTTGATTTTTTTTTATTTTTTGAAAATGGTGGTATTGGCCACCCTAAGTGCACCTCCACTATTCACTGAACAGGATCAATCCAGTACCTGCTTCATTGCTGCAATGCCACACTCGTTGTTATTTAAATTTTGAAAATTGTTTTACTCTCTTGGTGTTAAAATGGCTTTTTCCACATAACCCTGTTGTTAGTACAACAGCAACACACCCAGTGTAATCCCATGAACAACAACACTGTTCCGATAGACCCTCGGTTCAATAAAAAACAACAAATAGTGATGGAAGTACAAGAATCAATAGATAGGAATAAAAATAACAGATAATAAAAGAGCAGCACCACAACAAAATAATACGACATCTGAAGTACAAGAAAGAAGACAAGAACCTACAAGTGTAATACTTGATAACACTGTTGTTAGTCTTTTCTTTTTCATGACAATGTGGATAATATGAGGTCCATGTCTTGCTTGGTCACGCTGCATTATTTCTGTGTCAAAAGGAAATTGTTTATGGTGAATTTTCATGCTAGTGTTCATGATTGATTTATAAGGCTTGACTTCCCTTTTGGACGCAGCAGAAGAAAAATTTGATGCTTCACAATACGCATTCTTTGGTAATGATGTTGTTGAAGAAGTTGAACTAGGTGGGTTGGAAGATGAAGAGGATGGTCTTCCTCCGGCTGTGTTTGATGATGAAGAGTATCAATTAGGCCAAGAAGAGGTTGCTTTAGCTTTTGGCCATTTGCATTTATGTTTTTAGATTTTTTTTTTTTAATCATATTTAATTAGGCCAAGAAGAGGTTGCTTTAACTTTTGGCCATGCATTATGTTTTTAGATTCCTTTTTTTAATTTTTTTTACGTTGGGGACAGGCAGTGAATCAAATATCAAAACAACTTTGTATACATACCTTCAATTTCCTTCTGATTTGGCTTAATAGCTTGTTTCTAGATGCTGCTCTATTTTTACTACTCCTAATTGGAATGTCTATTTTGTGTAAGCTTCTTATACGTATGATGGACTCTTAGGTTTGCTTTTCCTCCCTCTCACCTTTGCATTCATTGGTTGGATTCGTTTTAGGAGTTTTTCTGGCATATCCTCTTGTCTTAGGCTTGTTTTTGCTCTTATGTGAAGAAGCTAATTCCAGGTCTGAATTCATTTAGATAAGCATTTGTCGTTTAGCTACCAATCTTTGATTATCTCTGAAGCTAATTTCCTGGTCTGAATTCATTTAGATAAGCTTTAATTGTTTAGCTACCAAACATGAGGGAGGAATTCTCTTAAGGTTTGCATGTGTAGTTTAGATGGTATTCATGGTTTTAGATCATATTTCCAATCATGTTTACGCCCTCCTCCAGAAAAGCTGGTTTAGCATATTTTTTTTCCTTTTAAGTAGTTCATCGGAGATCTTTATGCATAAAAATAAATTTTTGTTGTGTCATTTTGTAGTTCCAGTTTTAACTAGTTTGGCTTTGATGTAAGATACTGGTATTTTTGGTGTCGTTACATTTTTTTCTGTTTAGCAGTCAAAATAGTTAGTTTTGAAGATATTAGGGCTGAGTTACTGGGATATTGATCACTAATTTGGTTGTGTTAGTTTTTTCCCCTTCGTTTTTTGATAAGTTGATTGTGGTAATCATTTTCTTTTTGAGTATATTGGTGTAGGGAAGAAGGTGATTATTACTGACTTTGAAATGGTCCAGGCTTGTTTGATGAAAAATTGAAGCGCATAACAATGTTTTGATCTTGCATATTTGCTACGTTGTTATGTATACCTGGTCATTTCAAAATCATGGATTTGTTCCTTTGTGTTAAATGAGTGCACTTTGCTCGAACTTTTACTTTTTTGTAGTTCAGTGCTAAATTTGTGAACCTTTGCCTCTAAACAAGTTCTCACTTGTAGGGTGAAGCTCTTGGATCTTTATCTGAGATCGATGACCTTAGTAGCACATTTTCCAAGGTAATTCTTTCTAAAGTGTGTTGGTGCAATGCAAATCATTTTTTTTATTAATATTGTGTTGTAGCTTTGTGAGGAATAACTGAGATTACTTAGCTTCCATTGTTTCCATGTTTTTTCCAAGTTTAGATCCTTTCTAGTTTATGTACCCTGAGCTTTACAGGATTGTTAGTGCTTCCTTTGGTCTACATTGCCTTCTGATAGGACCTTACAATCTTTTTCCCATGTAGCAATGATTTCTGCAAGTCTGTAGTGCTGGATGCCTGTGTCTGCTGCAAGTCTATAGTACAGAACAAGATCATTTTTCTTTTAAGTTTGGGATATTTAAGGATGAAAATTTTTACTGGACTGTCTTGTCCATACAACACCAATTGACTGTCTTGTCCATACAACACCAATTAGTGTTAGATTTTTTTCAAAATGTTAGTACTCCAGTTCATCCTTCTCCTTTCCTAAGGGAAACTACTTTTGAGTTCCTTTCTCTTTGGACATCCATTTTTAACTTGAGATGTGCCCATCATTCCCAGCCAATAGTTGATTGCATTCTCATTGTCTCTCATGCAGCTTTATAAAAATCGAGGGGGCAAAAGAAAAAAAGCTGATGCACATAACCTTTATAACCCTCTGATCAATTCCTTACAATCAATGCGTTCAATTTGGTGTTTGATAAGTTGTGTTTTTGAGAGTTGGCACTGTGCACCGTTTTGTCTTTTCTCATATTAGGATTCCTGTTCATTTTAGAATTTTCTCCCTAAGAATTTTCTACCACAGCAGCTTGTAGTGCACTTTTACTTGATCAAAAAGAAGAAAAATAACAGCGTCTTATAGTGCACTTCCACTGCTATGACTTCCTCATTGGTAAAACAAGTGTGGGGGGTTTCACGAAAGTATGTTATGTTGACTATGCTTTCTTGACATCTGCTGGAAGTTCATGATGTCATGGTAGCTTTTCATCTCAACTCCTACAAGCTGTAGTATTGCTTATTATTAGTATCTTACTTGACCACCTTCTTCCACAGTTCAACAAGGATGATGGCGGCGCCATAAAGCCAGGATTTATTGGTGACAGGGGATACAGAGAGAGTAAGTATACTGTATGGATATCTTTTGAATTACTTCTGGAGTATATTCAATTTTCTTATTATAGAATCTGTATAAATTTGAAAGCAATGCCCACAGGTCATGCTATTCCTATTTCTTTCTGGGCATATTTTGGTTGGGTCTTTTATCCTTGGAGCCTTCACAAAAGAAATAGATGCGCTAAGTAGTCAGAAACAGTGATATGCATAAGAATATTCATATTTGTTCGACTTTAGCCTAATTTGGCAGATTCTCTTAAGAGGTTCATAGACATTACCTCACTTTGTTAATTATTGATATTCTGTATAATTATCTATTGGGGTTTTGCTTTGTGATTTAGGGATGCAAGCTTTTCAGAGTCTATATTTTACGTGCAGTGCACATAAAATCCATCGTGATAATTGTTATTACATATAATCCAAAGCAATATGTTACATGTTGATCTTATATAAATTAATATAAAATTCTATAAGAAAAATTTCTATTTTGAAATATTTCTTGTTTCTGATGCAACAACAACTTACCCAGTGTAATCCTACAAGTGGGCTGGGAGGGTAGGAATTAGGATGTACACAAACCTTATCTCTACCTTTACGGGATAGAGAGGCTGTTTCCGATAGACCCTCGGCTCAAAAGAAGCGTAGACAAAACAAGATAGAAAGGAAAATAATGACGACAAAATAGCAAGACAAGCACCGCAAATGAAGCAACATGTTGTAGTGAGAATTGAAGAATACGATACTACGCTAATACGAAATAATACTACTCAATAAAGAGAAGACCAAAAGAAGGGATTGACCCCTCGCGTATCCCACATAAAAGTATGACAACACTCGGCTGCCCACTACTCTTCTCACCCTAATTCTCGATCTTCTTACTTTGTTATATATGGTCATGTCCTCAGTAGGCTAAAGATGTGCCATGTCCTATTTAATCACCTCATCAGTGCGAGGTTAGGGAGATCCCAATTTTAGAGTTTGAGTATTAGATGTGCGGAAGCATAATATAAAAGAATCTAAAGTGCAAGAAAAAAAGACGGGGGGAATTTGAAGGAACTATCTAAGAATTTCCTAGAACGCGAGGTTCTAAAGCCTTCTCAAAATTCAAGTAACAACGGTAAATTTATGAGAAAAATCTAACACTTTTACTTGAGAAAACGAATCAAAATGATGGATTCAGATCTCGACCACTTTAAGAGACAACAATTAATATGTAAAAACTACCAGCAACGATACCAAAAATATCATATGAACGGTGAGTAAATTACCTTATACCTTGAATTATTAAACTACTAAAGGTTGAAAGATAAATTTTCAAAGCACAAGTGACAAATATTCATAGAAGGCTATACGATTATCAATTACAACAACAGACCCAGTATATTCCCACAAAGTGAGGTCTGGGGAGGGTAAAATGTATGCAGTCCATACCACTACCTCCGAGGAAGTAGAGAGCCTGTTTCCGATAGACCCTCGGCTCAAGATAGAGAATAATATACCAAGGTCGTAATGAGACATGAAACAGGATGTATAGCATAACAGAGATAAGAGATAAGAAATAATAACCCTAAGTATCAGAGAAATAGGAAATAAGAGGAATACGAACAATATGGAATAGGGGAACAGAAAACGGATACCCATGTAATAGTAATATGCACTCACAGACTTAATACACCCATCACACCCAAACTCTCCTAACACCTAGCCACAACCTACACACCCACACTAGCCGTCAACCCTAATCCGCGCCCTCTACACCTTCCTGTCTAGGGTCATGTCCTCAGTAATCTGAAGCATCTCCATGTCATGCCTAATCACCTCCCTCCAATATTTCCTTGTCTACCTCTACTCCTCCTGAAACCATCCAAAGCTAGCCTCTCACACCTCCGAACTGGGGCATCCGTGCCCCTCCTCATCACATGCCCAAACCATCTCAACCTTCCTTCTCGCATCTTGTCCTCCACCGAGGCCACTCTCACCTTCCCCCGGATAACCTCATTCCTAACTTTATCCCCTCTAGTAAGGCCACACATACAACGAAACATTCTCATTTTCGCCACCTTAAATCTTTGAATATGAGAGTTCTTGACTGGCCAACACTTCGCTCCATACATCATGGCCGGACGGACTGCCACTCTGTAGAATTTGCCTTTAAGCTTAAGGGGCACCTTCTTATCACACAACACTCCCGAGGAGAGCCTCCACTTCATCCAACCTGCTCCAATACGTTTAGAGACATCCTCATCAATCTCGCCATTTCCCTGAATCATAGACCCCAGATACTTAAAACTATCCTTCTTACAAACATCCTGAGAATCCAGCCTCACCACCACACCGTCCTCCTGACTCGAGTCACTAAACTTGCCATTCCAAATACTTCGTCTTGGACCTACTCAACCTGAACCCTTTAGATTCCAAGGTTTGCCTCCAAACCTCCAATTTCTCATTCACACCCCCCTTCCACCGCGTTTCATCAATCAACACTACATCATTCGCAAATAACATACACCACGGCACCTCACCTTGAATACTCTGCGTCAACACGTTCATCACCAACGCAAAAAGGAACGGGCTAAGAGTCTATCCCTGATGCAAACCTGTCACCCTCTCCCAAATCTTCATAGTGTGACTCAACAGCTTAATACCCCTATAGTTGTTGCAACTCTGAACTTTAACCTCGTTTTTATATAATGGAATCATCGTACTCTATCTCCAAGCCTCAGGCATTCTCAGTCTTGAAAAAATAGTGTTGAACAAATCAGTCAACCACCTTAAGCCTGCCCCATCAGTATACTTCCAAAAATCCACCGGAATCTCATTAGGCCCCGTCGCCCTACTTCTCCGCATCCTATGAATAGCTTCTCTGACCTCCTCTACCTTAAAACGTCTATAGTAACCAAAATCACGGCTCTCCTCCGAGCGCTTCAACTCCCCTAACACAATGCCTCTGTTCCCTTCCTCATTTAAAAGTCTATGAAAATACTCCTGCCATCTCTTCTTAATGTGACCATCTTCCACCAAAACTCTACCGTCCTCCCCCTTAATGCACTTCACTTGATCGAGGTCATACCCCTTACTCTCCTTAGCCTTAGCAAGCCTATACAACCTATTTTCCCCCCATTTCTCCTCTAACCCCGCATACAAGCTCTCAAACGCTGCTGTCTTAGCAGCTGTAACCGCTAACTTAGTCTCTTTCCTTGCAACTTTGTACACCTCTCTATTCACCCGCTTCTCCTCTTGATCTTTACTCTCAATCAACTTAACATACGCCCTTTTTTTAATCTCCACTTTCTTCTTAACTTCTTCATTCCACCACTAGTCCCCCTTATGTCGTCCTACCCGACCCATCGAAACTCCCAACACCTCTCTAGCCGTCTCCTGGATGCAGCTGGTCGCCTTATCCCACATGACATCCACATCCCCCTACACTCCCACACCCCATTCCCGCCACTTCTCCCTTTAACTCCAGCGCACTAACTGGCGTTAAGCCACTCCACTTAATTCTAGGTCGCCCCTCTCCAGCCCTATTCTTCTTGCTCTTCTTGATAAACAAAAGCAAGTCCATCACAGAAGCCTGTGTTGAGTCGAAAGATGTTCACTCGGAATGACTTTACAATCCTTACAAAGAACCCTATCCTCTTTCCTAAGCAGCAGAAAGTCAATCTGAGTCTTGGCTGATGCGCTTCGGAAAGTAATAAGGTGATCCTCCTTCTTCGGGAAGCTCGAATTCACAACCACCAGCCCAAAAGCCCTCGCAAAATCCAACAGAGCAACCCCTTCACCATTTCTGTCGTCGAAACCAACCCTCCATGCACCTCATCATAACCTCCCGGAAAAACCCCAATGTGCCCATTGAAGTCCCCCGCTATGACAATCTTTTTCGAGCTAGGCACGCTTCTCACCACCTCGTCCAAAGCCTCCCAAAAACTCGCTTTCACCTCCTCTCCCAAACCCTCCTACGGCGCATACACACTACACATATACGATTATCAATTATCTCAATATAATGTGCATTAACAATTAGGGCGTGTTTGGTATGAAGGAAAATGTTTTCCTAGAAAACAAGTTGGTTTCTTATTTGTTTTCTTATGTTTGGTTGGTGAGTGGAAAATATTTTTCAGAAAATGTTTTCTATTGTTTGGTTGGTGAATGAAAAAATACTTTTTAGAGAATATATTTTAGTGTTTAGCTAAAGAGTAAAATACATTTTAGAAAAATAATTTCACCTTGGAAAATACTTTTTTTTAGGATTTGTTCGATATGGAGGAAAATAATTTTCTAGAAAAATAAGTTGTTGCTTACTTATATTCTTGTGTTCATTATACAAATTGGGTAAATATATGTTTTCTAAAAGTATTTGTATATATTTAACAAAAACAATGAGAACAAATAGGATAAGAAAAAAGTTTTGAGTTCTTTTTAAAAATAAATTAAAAATTTTAATTTTTTTTTTGGGGGGCGTGTAGGTGGTGGTTGGGATTGTCAAAATAGGTAGTAGGAGTGGGGTAAAAAAATTTGATTTTTTAGAAATAATTTTTTTTTGTGTGTAGGGAGTGGGGGTGGGTGTGATAGGGGTGGGGGTAGGGGTAGGGGGTACTGGGTAAGAAAAAAGTTTGATTCTTTTTTAAAAATAAAATTAAATATTTTTTTTTGGAAGGAGTAGGGGTTTGAGTTTTGGGACAGAGGATGAGGTAAGAAAAAAATTTGAAATATTTCTTTTGAACGGGGGGTGGTATGAGGTAGGGGTCGGGGTTGGAGAGTGAGGGTGTGGTAAGAAAAAATTGAAAATTTTCAAAATATAAATTTAATTTTTTTTTTGGAGGGAGGGAGGGTGAGGGTCGGGTGGGGATAAAAAAAAGTTTGAATTTTGTAAAGAAAATTAAATATTTTGTTTTGGAGGGGGAGAGGGGTTTTGGGTAGGGGATGAGGTAAAAAAAATTGAAATATTTCTTTTGGATGGGGTGGTAGGGAGTGGGGTGGGGTTAGGGGATTCGGGGTCGGAGTAGGGATGGATGATTTTGAGAGTTGTATGAACATTTTAACTTAAGAGTGAGGTTGAAAGAGTTTTGGGAAATATTTTTCTTACTGAAAGGAAGTCATTTTCTTTAGATTTGAAGAAAATAAGTTGATTTGGAAAATAGTTTCCAAAACATTTAAGTCAACCAAGCATGAGAAAATTGGAACCAAACACACTCTTAGAGGACTCCTATTGATAAGGGTAGGGGGTGGACATCTAAGACCCCTTAGCATAAGCTAAAGGGACAACTGAAACATGGAAAGAAACTTACTCCCTCTGTTCATTTTTACTTGTCCATTGTGGACTTTGCACACCTCTTTGACAAACAATGATTGACATGAATATTTTACTATAATGCCCATATTAAATGACTTAGTATTAGGTCTTGGAAAATTATTTGGGGAATTAGTAATTAATGCTCAGGGTTACAAACAACAACATATCTAGTAAAATCCCACAAGTGAGTTCAATTATTGCTCAGGATAAGAAGTGGAAAAAAATAATTGTCTTTTCTTAATATGTTAAAAGTGAAAGTGAAAGATCTGTTTTTGGAACAGTGAACAAGTAAAAGTGAAGGGAGGGAGTACAAGATAATACTTAAAGACTAGAAAGGAAATAATATACTACCTTACTAGAAAGAATTAAGTTGTACTAAGAAAGCACTAAATAGTACTAGTAAAGCCTTAAATAGATCTAACATTGAATACATACAAGTAAACAAGGAAACAAGACTAGGAAAATAATCTTGACAATGTCGGGATGTTTGACTAGTCTTCTTTAGGAATGTGGGAAGAAAACGTCCTTTTCTGGGCTGATTCTTGGACCCTTATTGACAATACTTTGCATGAAACACCCTCTATTTAGAAGCTTAATTGGCCACCATTTAACCCCTTTTACAAGCCCATAATTGTTGACTTTTATCCTTTCTTGATTTGGCTTTAACTTACACAAATTTGGGCCTCTTGTTGAATCTGAACTTCTTAACCGTTATTATAATGGACTTCAGTTTGGGACATAATAAAATAATTATAGCACTTGGATATTGGACTGCTCTTTAGTTGCACTTGAAGCACAATTAGCTTGTATTGATGTTCCTCTAGTTGAGATCTTGAAAGTGCATTCTAGAAGCTTGGTCCTTTGTCTTCCATTAGAAAATTCATCGTCGAATTTGAACCTCGAAAAACAGAGAAGAACAAGCATTAGGAAATTGCATCCACTAATCATAAACAATGGTAGTAGGAATAAAATAAGATACTAACCATATGTCCACTTAGTCCGATTAAACCTAATGAGTTTAAATGCTTCTATCAAACATGTAGAGACGCCATCATCCCTATAGGATAGTTTCCTACTTAAACAACTACAAAAAGAACCACCCTTAGATGCATTTAACATATGCAATAAGCTAGATGAAGTTAATGCAGTAAAGAGATGGTTTTGTAAAAGTCCACATCTTTCTGACGATAAACTGTGTAAACCCTAAAGAGAGATCATGTCAATCGTCAATCGTCAAATGAATCAAACTCTGTTTTAGTGAAGATCTGGCATCAACTAACACAAATTCATAAAAATTAAAATATGGATAAGTAGAAAGAATAACACAAGTAATAGTATCAATAGTTAACTTGCCTTATTATTCTTGCAACTTTCATTCTTGGAATTCGCCTCTTGATCACAACTTTTACTTCTCTATCAAAATCATAAATTTTATCAAAATAAATACAACAACATAGCTAGTGTAATCCCACAAGGTGGAATATGGGAAGGGTACAATGTACGCAAATCTAACCTCTACCTTAGATGTAGAGCAACTGTTTTCGATAGACCCTTAGCTTCTTTATCAAAATAAATAATAGGTGAATTATAAAATGTGTTCATCCTCGGGAGTGTTGTGTGATAAGAAGGTGCCCCCTAAGCTTAAAGACAAATTCTACAAAGTGGCAGTTCGTCCGGCCATGCTGTATGGAGCGGAGTGTTGGCCAGTCAAGAACTTCCACATTCAAAAATTGAAGGTGACAAAAATGAGAATGTTGCGTTGGATGGAGGTGATTAGACATGACATGGAGCAGTTTAGCTTACTGAGGACATGACCCTAGATAGGAAGGTGTGGAGGTTGCGGATAAGAGTAGAAGGCTAGTGTGTGGGGGTGAGTCATAGCAAGTAGTTAGGAGAGCTTTTGTGTAGCCGGGTTAGTAATCCTAGGACTATGTCCATAGGTAGGGGCAGCTAGTTAGGAGAGTTTGGGTGTAGTGGGTGGTGTCTCTGTTGTGTGAGTGTATGGTACTACTATGTGGGTGTCTTATTTCTTATTTCTTTTTTCTCTATTTCTTGTTTCTTGTTTCTGTTATGCCATTCATCCTGTTTCATGTTTCATTATGACCTTGTTTACTATTCTGAATCTTGAGCCGGGGGTCTATCGGAAACAACCTCTCTACTTCTTCAGAGGTAGCGGTATGGACTGTGTACATTTTACTCTCCCCAGACTTCACTTTGTGGGAATACATTGGGTTTGTTGTTGTTGATATTCATCCTCATAAAAAATATAAGGTGTCACAACAAGAGTTTTCACAAGAATCAACTCTAGATTGGGAATTGCTAGGAGGCATGGACTCATAATCTTCCTCTAATTGTAGTTCATCCATTTGTGCATCTCCCATAGTTTCTATACAAGAAATAACAACAACAACAACAAACCCAGTATATTTTCACATAGTGGGGTCTAGGGAGGGTAGAATGTACGCAGTCCATACCACTACCTCTAGGGAGGTAGAGAGGTTGTTTCCGATAGACCCCCGGCTCAAGACAAAAGACATTAAACAGAAACATCAAAATCGTAGAACATAATACAAATAAAATAGGTACGACACTCGCAATTAGAGAAAAGAAAAAAGAAATACATACGTAAATCAATAACTAAAGCCATAAATAAATAACACAACAAGGAAAAGAAGGATTAGAAATATTGGAGTTACAATAAAAAAGGATCTTACTCAAACTCTTTTGTTTTTTGTTACTCCCAACTTTCTTTCTTGCACTCTTTTCATTCTTTATTTTTCATTTAATCTTCTCTTTTCTTGTGACAATTCACTCACCACTCTCTCTAGCTCTCCTTTTCCCACTCTTTTCTTCTGACAACTTTTGAATCGTGAATTAACGATATAGGAGATATATAATCAACAGCATAATCACCATCAACAAACTCAATATTATGAACACAAATATGATCTTCAATCACTTCACATGCATTACTAGGTCTTCCTTTCACACGTTTTTATTTTGCACAAGATGATATAACATAGCCTTGACACTAAGAACGTTGAATTTCTTTATGGCGAAAGCAAGAATATGGTGCAACCATATCACTTTGTTCTTCACTTCTTAACATCTTTAAAAGAAAGAATTAACTAGGTAGAAATGAAAGAAGCTTACTTCTCTACCTTTTTTAAACTCAAAACAACTCTTGATCGGTAATCTTTAGATTTATAAATAAATCCAAGCCACAATCTCAAGAAAATATCGAGTATTTACACTTTCAATTTGACTTCTTCCCTCTTTTAAACTCAGCCACACTTGCTTTTTTCCCCCTCAAAATAATCTTTGTATAAATATACGATGTAGATTTATAATTAAATCAAAACGCACATCTCTTAGTAATACAGATTTTAGGGGAGGAGAAAAAAAGAATCAATCCTAGAATGAATAAGTTTTTGTTTAAACAAAACACGAACAAAAAGGGAAGACATTTAGAGCCAATCGTAAGAATAAGAAAAAATTGCTTTTCTCTTATCCTTAAAGATCTAGGATCCCCTCTTCTTATTTGTCCTTGTTGGAAACAAACCAATCCAAATAGTATTTTTTTGGAGAGCAAGTAATCAAAATTCTTGGAGAGAAAGTTATCTTTTCATTTTAACTCTTTTTTTCCTTTTATGCCCTTGATAGTCAAGAAATACCAATATCTGCCATGAACAAAAAGTCACGCTAAGTCACGCTAAGTCAAACATCATCACATAAATGATGGATGGAGTAGTCTTAACTTTGGTTGACAGTAACATAAAACAATTTGAAAGTATTCATAATTCATAATATAAGTAACATAAAACAATTTGGAAGTATTGATAATATAATAACAATAAAGCAAAACCAAATAAAATAGAGGATAACCTAATCCCTTATCCAAAAATTTCCAAATTTCTAATGTAAGAGAAAATTAGTTACCAAGGATCAATGAAATTGTTTTCAAATTAGTAAAGAAAACATTCCTTAAATGCCTAAGGAATTTTTAAAAAGGTACATGAAAACTTGCCTAAAATTCCTAATCTATTTTATCATAACAAACAATTAAAGAAATTTAATAATGTTATGATTTTGTAAAAAATTATATATGTATGTGGCAGACTCGAAATCAAGAAGATATATGCTTTGAAAGAGAAATTTAGGTAATTTTGATATCAACAAATTACTTCCTCAAAGTTGGTTTTCCTCTAGAGTCATCATCCTTACCATTTTTAGTCAAAAGAGTGACGTGAAGTAATTTAACTGGCAAGAAACCATCATCAACAACAACATGCCTATTGTATTCCCACAAAGGGGTCTGGGGAGGATAAAGTGTACGCAGTCTATACCACTACCTCAGCATGAGGTAGAGAGGCTATTTTCGATAGATCCCCAGCTCAAGACAAACAATCTAGAAAGGTAGCAGTAGGACATCAGATAATACCAGAAACTATTCAAGACGACATCAAAATTCCAAAGCCAAGACACTACAAGCAGGACACTACGACTACTGGCACAGATAACAAATCAAAGCACGTCTATCTACTAGCAAAGACACACCACCTTTTATTAACCTTCTACCGTAATTCATGTCCCCACACCTTCCTACCTAGGTCGTGTCCTCAGTAAGCTGTACCTAGGTCGTGTCTTCGGTAAGTTGTAGTTGCTCCATCGGGGAGATGAATATGGCCAAAAAAGGTGAGTGCATATAAGCTGCTAGTCAGTTCTATTTCAAAAGAGAGCGTTGTAATGAAAAACATAACATGTTTGTTAATTGTCCACTCATAATTCCACAAATAACTTTTGGCTCCACCTCAACTGGGAAAGAGAAGTAACATCAATTGTCCATTGGTAGAAGGTGATGACCCACAATTGAAGAATAAAAGAAGAAACAACATAGTGTTAACTATTTAGAACCTCTAATTATTAAATTAAGTTGACTGGATATGGATGTAATGTGATAGAACTAAATTAGTCAGAAGATATAGCTCTATGTATCGAGCAACGTTGAAGAAGATGCACAACACAAAGTATTATGGTGGAACTAGGTTGGTCGGACTCTTCACTTTTTAGTGCCGCACCTGTGTTGACAATACATGTTTGTGGGGTCCAAACTGGATCTGGTCAACTTATTTTGAGTTGGTCAAAATCGACGGAGAAATTTGGGACAAATAAAATCAAATGCCAAAGTAACAACAACAACATCAACAACAACAAACCCAGTGTATTCCCACCAAGTGGGGTCTGGGGAGGGTAGAGTGTACACGGTCCATACCGCTACCTCCAGAGAAGTAGAGAGGCTGTTTCCGATAGACCCCCGACTCAAGATAAAGAAAAGTAGACCAAAGCGTAATTAAATAAGAAGCAAGATGGATGGCATAACATGACAAGGAATAAGACATAAAAATAGAAGTCAGAGCAATAAGAAATAAAATAAATAAGTGCAATAGGAGGAAGAGACCCACGCCCGCCTGGCCGGGCTCCTATCTTTGGACCCAATCCTAGGTTTACTAGCCCGACTCAACCTGAGCTCTTCTAACTACTTACTAAATCCACGCACACAACCTAGCCTTCTACCCTTATCCGCGACCTCCACACCTTTCTATCTAGGGTCATGTCCTCAGTAAGCAGAAGCTGCTCCATATCATGTCTAATCACTTCCCTCCGGTACTTCTTCGGCCTACCTCTCCTTCTGAAGCCATCTAACGCTAACCTCTCGCACCTACGAACTGGGGCATCCGTGCCCCTCTTCATCACATGCCCAAACCATCTCAACCTTCCTTCGCGCATTTTATCCTCCAAGAAAGCCACTCTGACCTTCTCCCGAACGGTCACATTCCTGGCTCTATCCCCTCTGGTAAGTCCATACATCCAACGCAACATTCTCATTTCCGCTACCTTTATTTTTTGAATGTGGGAGTTTTTGACTGGCCAACATTCTGCTCCATATAGCATAGCAGGACGGACTGCCGCTCTGTAGAATTTACCTTTAAGCTTTAGTGACACCTTCTTATCACACAACACTCCCGAGGTGAGCCTCTATTTCATCCAACCAGCTTAGAGACATCCTCATCAATCTCGCCATTCCCCTGAATCATAGACCCAAGATACCTAAAACTATCCCTCTTTCGGACCTCTTAGGAATCCAACCTTACCACGACATCATCCTCCTGCCTCACCTCACTAAGCTTACATTCCATATATTCTGTCTTGGACCTACTCAACCTGAACCCCTTAGATTCAAGGGTTTGCCTCCAAACCTCCAATTTTTCATTCACCCACCCGCGTCTCATCAATCAGCATTACATCGTCAGCGAACAACATACACCACGGCACCTCCCCTTGAATACTCCGTGTCAACACGTCTATGACCAACGCAAACAGGAACGGACTAAGAGTCGAACCCTGGTGCAACCCTGCCAATAAAAAGGATTACCTTATATATATATATATATATATATATATATATCAGTTCTTTTCCTTTTATCTCCGTATGGGTTTGGGGTTCTCCTCGACCAATATTTTCTCCTCAGAATACCTCTAATGCTCCCGTATAATGTCTCATAATTTAGACATTTTTATAACTCTAACTTTAGATAATTGAATGATTTTTAGATGAATTCCAGCACCTGTATCCGTACCCCCGAATCTTAAGTGTTTAGATCATGAAGGATCTGATCGCTAGATCCGCACCTGTATTGGACTCCCGCACTAGAGTCCGAGCAACTTAGGGGTGAAATGCCATGCGGTCATCTAGGAATAAAGAAATACATCACTATTATGATGCAAATTTATACCGATAAGGTTTATGTGAAAAGCTCAATCTATTCCTATGCAAATTGAATCCTTCTTAGCAAAATATTTTCATTGCAAACATGAATTCTTCAATCATACAAAGTTACAAATTTGTAAGTATAATTTTGGTGGACTTCAATATCCTATATATTGAGAGCAAGAATTCTTCAATACACACAATTACAGATTTGGTAGTATAATCATAGTTGATGTCGATATCCTATATAACTGAAGTGTCAAACATTACGGTTTTAGCAAATAGGTATTTTGTTATTTGGGAAAATATTTAATTTTTGAATCGTGAATCAAATTCTGCTAAAGTTTACAGGTTGAAGTCAACTTAAACTCTATGGCTTTCTAAATTGATAAAAATGATCAAATAGTTGGTCTGTGATATACGTTCTTTCCAAGCTAAATGTTGGGCATAGAAACAATCCACTTCAATGTAAGAATATCTAAGATGGTGCTCAATATGTAAAACTCTTAGCTGGCAAGACATATAGGATATGTGCTTTTAGAGTTTGATTATAATAAGAGAAGGAATAAAATATCAGCACATCTGACATAAAACTTTATGATTAACAGTCAAATAACAATATTAGTTAAAATTTTGAATATTACAATTATAGCCAACCTTGTGTTCATAGAAAGGAGAGTGTTCATAGAAAGGAGAGATGGTTGGCATCTCCCCCGACAGGGACAGGAACAGCCTTTGGGCTTTACCTGTTATCAGACAATTATAGCCAACTTTGAATTGCTTCTTAAAAGGAAATTTTTTAACTTTTATAAAGGGTAAAAGCTATCAATACTTCAAGGATCTTTTTCGTTGATCAACATTTAGCATTTTATTCTAGAGTCTCTATAGTTATCTAACAACTTTTTTTGTACCTTTTTCGTAGAATATAATCCTTGTAACTTTTTGCCACAGGTCCTGTTGACTTTAACACACTGTTACCATTTCAATCAAACGAACAAAAAACATTTAGTGTTTCAGTATTCATGCTTTTATAGTACATAGATTAAGTAGAAAATATGCTGAACACCTTGGCTGAGAACTAGAGTTGGTTTTGGTGATGTACTGAAATAAAAACTTGGCGACGTTAGTTCACATGCATCACTTGGCTATGACATATAGGTCAGAATATGAGTTCTTGTTTTTACCTTTCTCAGTAGAGATGTAGTTTATACTTTATAGTTCTCTTCCCTTTTGTAAAGTTCACTCCGGAGATCATCTTGCCTCATTTAATTCATTTTTGATTAATTGGTTAACTGAAGGTGTATTTTGTCCGCATGATTAATGCTTCAGGCTCATCAGCTGTTGAGTGGTCACAAGATGAAGATTTTCGTAATTGGATTGACCGGAATGCTCTTGATGGGGGTGAACGCAAAAGATGGCCATCACAGCCACACTCTTCTGGTGCTCACCTTTTGGAGCCAAAAACTTTGTACAGGACTTCCTCATACCCTGAGCAACAACAGCAATATGAATATCAGCAGCTAATCCCGAGCCATCATTACTCCAGTGAACCAGTACTCGTCCCGGAATTGCCTTTCACTTCATTTCCTCCTAGCGCAAGGCATCCACAAGCTTCCCCAAATAATCAGTTACGGAACCCAAATGGTCCAAATCATCCCGGTGGACAGCAAATGGCAGTTTCCTCACCTAACTTCTCTCCCTTTTTAAACGCTGCAAATCACTTAACTGCCTCGCATCTTGGCCCGCAGTATGGTGGGAAGTTTTCTCAGGGCACCCCTCCTGGGCTCCACCCTCATAATCAAATTCCAGGCCAATGGTTGAAACAATCTACTGTGTATTCTGGGGAGCAATCAAACCTGACCAGTAATATGATGCCCCAACAGTCGCATCGCCAAAATGGTTTCGCACTGCCACATGGGGGGCTGCAGCAACCCCAGCAGCCTGGTCAACAGCATCCCTTGCATTCACCCTATGGCCACTTGCCAGGATTGCAATCCCAACTGTTTAATCACCATATGTCTCCACCGCCGCAGATGATGAATAATTTTGATATGCTTGCATTGGCTGATTTAAGAGATCAAAAGACAAAACTAATGCTGAGAGGCAGACAGGGCCTGCATTACTCCCAACTGGGATTTGATGTTAGTAACCAGAGAAATGTTAGTGCATGGCCAAAATTTAGATCCAAGTACATGACAACAGATGAATTAGAGAATATTCTTAGAGCACAGCTGGCTGCTACCCATAGCAATGATCCTTATGTTGATGATTATTATCACCATGCTTGTCTGGCCAAAAAGTCTGCTGGTGCAAAGTTGAAGCACCACTTCTGCCCAAATAATTTGAGGGATGGTAGTGCTCGAACTCGTGCTAATACTGATCCACATCCTTTTCTCCAGGTTGATGCTCTTGGAAGGGTTGCTTTCTCTTCTATTCGCAGGCCCCGCCCGCTTCTTGAAGTTGATCCACCAAAATCATCTGTCACTGGATGTATGGAACAGAAAATGTCGGAGAAACCCCTGGATCAAGAGCCAATGCTAGCAGCTAGGGTGACTATTGAGGATGGATTGTGTCGTCTTCTTGACGTTGATGATATTGACCGGTTCCTAAAATTTAACCAGCTTCCAGATGGAGGAGACCAGTTGAAACACAGGCGGCAGGTTCTGCTTGAGGATTTGGCATCATCACTTCAGCTAGTTGACCCCCTTGGCAAAAGTGGCCACTCTGTGAATTTGTCTGCTAAAGATGATGTTGTCTTCTTGAGGATCGTTTCACTTCCGAAGGGCCGGAAGCTGCTAGTACGGTACCTACAGCTTCTTTTCCCTGGAAGTGAACTGACCAGGGTGGTTTGCATGGCTATTTTCCGTCATCTAAGGTTCTTGTTTGGTGGGCTTCCAATTGATCACGGGGCAACTGAGACCACTGTGAACCTTGGAAGGACTGTGTCACTGTGTATTTGTGAAATGGAGCTCAAAGCACTTGCTGCCTGTCTTGCATCAGTGGTTTGTTCAGCAGAGCCTCCTCCACTCCGTCCTGTTGGAAGCCCTGCTGGAGATGGGGCATCTGTTGCTCTAAAATCTGTCCTTGAGAGGGCGACTGAGCTCTTTAGAGATCCCCATGCTGCTGGCAAGTGCAGCATGCCTAATAGGGCATTCTGGCAGGCCTCGTTTGATGCATTTTTTGGGTTACTAACAAAATACTGTTTCAGCAAATATGACACTGTTATGCAAGTTTTCTTGACGCAAGCCCCACCGGATGTGGCTGCTAGTGGATCCGATGCTGCCAAAGCTATTAGTAGGGAGATGCCTGTTGAACTTTTGCGTGCCAGTCTTCCTCACACTAGTGAAGAACAGAGAAAGGTCCTGTTAGAATTTGCACATAGGTCCATGCCTGTGCTGGGTGTTGGTAGCCAAAGTGGGGGAAGTGGTACATGATTATTTTTGGAGATTGATCTCATGTATTAGATGTTTTGATGATTGTCACGAAGTATGTCAAAATGCACCGTTTGATGGATTGCTTTCGTTGGCATATACGGTGTTTATGTGAAAACATTGTTTCAGTTGCAGGACATGGAGCCTGATCATCTGCAGTATTCTGGTTGGAGAGTAGTAAGGAGCTTCATTCTTGTTTATACATGGATGTGGTCATCCTTATTGGTACTGTGCTGCTTTAGAGAGGTGTGAAGTAGGTTGTTGCTGTAACATGTTCTAGTTTTCTTTTTAAATTCGGAGTTCATTTGATGCTTTTTTCTCATCCATGATACTCCTGTCATTCTGAGGAGTTTTTAGGATAAGATGTACAGTTTCAACTAGAAAAAGCATTTAGCTTCTAGTTTTACTTTTGGAGGATAAATTTTCCAATGTTTGGTGATTATATGAATGAATGTTGAAGCTTAGAACAGTTGATGGTGGTGCCATGTTCCAGCTCATGCTATAAGATCTTCAAAAAGTTGAATATGAGGAAACTCTAGTATTACATGTGGGATTCATCTAGGACAGGAGGTTTACAATTTCAAGGTGCAATTTGTTGAGCTAATGCTCATTCCTTATTTTACATCCAATTTCTGCTGTCTATCACCCTCTTATTGGCTTTTGTTTATTTAGGGAAGCACTAGCAAAAGGTAGATATCTGCTTGAGCTAAAAATATTCAGACTAGAGAAGTTGCGACTCTGCCGGGGAAGATAGTTTTAGCAGCATATTATCTCAGACCGTGTAATAAAGTGGGAAAAAATAGTGTCCAGGGCTTTGGTTCAGTAGTAATAGCATAGTGCATGAGGTGTTGGTTAGGTGCATCTTTGCGAACTTGAAACCTGGTATGGAATATGGATGAGAGCCGTATGTTTAAGTGGAGAAAGGTAGAGCGGTGAACCATTATTTAATGTTTTAGATTGAGCTCTCTCAAACCTATTGAAGTAATAGGTAAAAACGTCTTTTGCTTCAGTCGCCAGATTAGCACTTTCAACTTGTATTCTCCAGACTCAGATTGACTTTTTGATGCTTAGGATGGGGGATAGAGCATTGTGTAGAGATTGTAAGGTAATCCCGAGTGAGAATCTTGCGACCCAGCATAGACTCCTGGTGATGGACTTGGTTATCAAGAAGGGCAAGATGAGGCGGGGTGGGAAGGGTAGGCCTAGGGTTAGGTGGGGCAACCTGACTCCGGTTGGTGCTTTGGAGATAGGGGCAAAGTTGAGGGGATGGGGGTGTGAGAGTGCTGGGAGGACGTGGATAGTATGTGGGATAGGGCTGCTAGTTGCATCAGGGAGTCTGCTAGAGGTGTTGGGTGTTTCGAGGGGCGGGTCTGGCCGGTATCGGGGGGATTGGTGGTGGAATGAAGATGTTAAGAAAAAGGTTGAGACGAAGAAGGTGGCTTACGCTAAGTTGGTGGAAATTAAGGATGAAGATGAGAAGCGGGTGAGCAGGGAGGAGTACAAGTTAGCAAAAAAGGAGGCTAAGTTAGCAGTTACGGCTGCTAAGATATCAGCTTTTGAGAGTTTGTATAAGGGGTTAGAGGAGAAAGACGGGGAGAAGAGGATGTTTAGGCTTGCCAAGGTTAGGAAACAGAAGGGTCGTGATCTGGACCAGGTGAAGTGCATTAAGGGGGAGGATGACAGAGTTTTGGTGAAAAACGGTCTCATTAAGAAAAGATGGCAGTCCTATTTCCATAGGCTCTTGAATGATGATGGGGATAGAGGTGTGGTGTTAGGGGAGTTGGAGCATTCCAAGGAGTGTCGCGACTTTGGCTTTTGTCGGCGTTTTAAGGCAGATGAGGTCAGTGAGGCTATTCGCAAGATGCGAAGGGGCAGGGCGACGGGGCCCAACGAGATTCCAGTGAATTTTTGGAAGTTCTCTGGCGAGTCAGGGTTGAGGTGGCTGACCAACTTGTTTAACAATATTTTCAAGTCAGCCAAGATGCCTGAGGCGTGGAGATGGAGCACCATGATTCCTTTATATAAGAAGGTAACATTCAGAGTTGTAACAACTACCGGGGTATTAAGTTGTTGAGTCACACAATGAAGATTTGGGAAAGGGTGGTGGAGTGGAGGTTGAGGAAGATTGTGTCTATTTCGGAGAATCAATTTGGTTTTATGCCCGGTCGCTCCACGACTAAGGTAATTCACCTTGTGCGGAGATTGGTAGAGCAGTATAGAGAGAGGAAGATGGATCTTCACATAGTGTTTATTGCTTGAAAAAAAACGTATGACAAGGTCCCTAGGGAGATTCTTTGGAGGCGAGAGGGGTCCTGGTGGCGTACATTAGAGCAATTAAGGACATGTATGAGGGAGCAAAGACCCGGGTAAGGACAGTGGGAGAAGATTCTGAGCATTTCCCGATCTTGACAGGGTTACACCAGGGATCAACTCTTAGTCCGTTTTTATTTGCTTTGGTGATGGATGTGTTGACGCGGAAGATACAAGGTGAGATGCCTTGGTGTATGTTTTTCGCGGATGATATAGTTTTGATTGATGAGTCGCGACAAGGGGTTAATGATAAGCTGGAAGTTTGGAGACAAACCCTGGAGTCTAAAGGTTTCCAGTTGAGTAGGATCAAGACAGAGTACTTGGAGTGCAAGTTTAGTGACTCGAGGCAAGATGAGGAAGTGGTAGTGAAGTTGGAGTCTCAGGTGGTTTGCAAGAGGGATAGTTTTAAGTATCTCTAGTCTACGATTTAGGAAAACTAAGAGATAGATGAGGATGTCTCTCATCGTATTGAAGCAGGTTGGATGAAATGGAGGCTCACTTCGAGAATTTTATGTGATAAGAAGGTGCCCCCAAGCTGAAAGGCAAATTCTATAGAGTTGCAGTCCGGCCTGCCATGTTGTATGGAGCGGAGTGTTGGCCGGTTAAGAAGACGCATATCCAAAAGTTGAAGGTGGCGAAAATGAGGATGTTGCGTTGGATGTGTGGATGCACAAGGGCTGGCAGGGTTAGGAATAAAATTATTCGGAAGAAGGTGGGAGTGGTGTCAGTGGAGGATAAAATGCAGGAAGTGAGGTTGAGATGGTTTGATCATGTGATGAGGAGAGGCACGGATGCCCCAGTTCGTAGGTCTGAGAGGTTGGCCTTGGAAGGTTTTAAATGGGGTAGGGGTAGGCCGAAGAAATACTGGAGAGAAGTGATTAAACGTGACATGAAACAGTTACAGCTGACTGAGGACATGTCCCTAGATAGGACGATATGAAGGAAAAACATTATAATAGAGGGCTAAGGGTATGGTTGAGTCGTAGTCAGTATTTAGGTGGACTTTGGTGTCCTTTGTTTGGCAATGTACATATTTTTGTGGATGTCGTACCTATGTTATTTTATCGTGTTCTATGCTGTTGATGCTTGTGTATACTGCCTTTTATCTTGAGCCGGATGTCTATCGGAAACAGCCTCTCTACCTTTGTAGAGGTAGTGGTATGGACTGCGTACACTCTACCCTCCCCAGACCCCACAATGTGGGATTATACTGGGTTTGTTGTTGTTGTATTCTCCAGATGTAAAAACGAAAATTTATGGAGCTTGGCTTAAGTGCTTCAACCTAGGTCAAAGTTTGGTGTGTCGGGAGCATACTTTTTGTTCTTAAGAACCTGCCTAATGTGCGGATGATGTTAAAGTTTATTAATCATGTTAAATTTTGTTGCTTGAACATATTAAACTATATATTTTAATTAACTTTTATCTTCCTTAATGTATATTTTACATAAATTTTGACTAGTTTACTCATAATTATATCAATATTTCAAAATTTGGTAAAATTTTGATTTTTAGTTTTTCAGATTCATAATATTAAAAGAGACACATGATTGATGTTACATCTCAAGAAACAACTAATTCGCTTTAATTATAGAAAGTAACAGTAATTAATTCATTTAAAGAGTAATGTACTTTGCAGATCTTCTAATTAATATCTAAACACCCCACAAAAATGACATTAGTTAATAATGTAATTTGTTTTTTGAAATATTCTTCTCCATATTCAACTTTTAGATTCATTCTTCTTTAAATTTTCTCTTTTTTTCTTGATGTTATTTTTCTTTTTCAACTTTTTGCGATGAATTTCAAACGTTGAAAGGAGAGATACAAATATTGATTAAAAACGTATCATGGTAAAATATGATGCATCAATATAAAAAATGAGATTTGAAATTCAAAGGTATTAGAGATACACAATACAGAAAATGTATCAAATGTAGAGATACACATTTTAAAAGAGATACCTTCTAACTATATACATGTATATAAAAGATACATATCAAAAAAATGTGTAAGTCGTACAAATACAAGAATATGCACCTGGAACATGCATATAGAACTAAGCTTAATTATGCATCTTCAGTTAATAAAAAGTGTATCTCGAATTAAAATGTTCAGATGCAAAAATTGCTAAATCTTTAGTAAGATGTCTCTCGTTGTGACTTGAATAGCTTTTCTTTTCAAAACAATAGTCTTGAAGTACTAGATTCTCTTTCTTCGACGGAATGAGTTAACAGAGTTCATCAAGTTTCATTGTGTTGTGTAAATTTGAATTTATCTGGAAAAAAAAGGAAAAAGGAGGTTTATGGTGCGACCGAAAGGGGTTGAAGAAGGAAAAGGGGGAAAATGGATTTTGTTGCCTACCATTGTGTTATGTTTTTAAAAAGGTAAGTGCCTTTTTTATTTTTAAAATTTTTTCTTTTAAAATTTTGACATGATTTAGGGGGACAATATATATATATATATATCCTAATTTTAGGGTAGAAATTATGTATCTGGAGATTAAAAAAGAGAGAATGTCAATAAAAAATATTTATAATTTTTATTAAATGAAGGAATTTTTAGTAATTTAGATATTTTAAGTGATTTTTGAAAATTTTCCTATTTTTTTGTTTAAGAATATCCATGATATTATTCTCTAATATAATTTTTTATAAGCTTGTCACGTGTTTAATATTTTTTTTCAAACTAACGCTGTCAATTTTAGCAACCACTATGAAAATGGCGTATTAAGATGATCAATTCGGAGCCTAAAGGATAGTTTTTTTCATTCAAAAATTTCAAAAGGACATATGAAAATGGAAAAATTCTAAGACGGAGAAGGCCTTGTCCATTAAAAGTTAACGACGTTAGCTTCGTGGTAAAGTACAAGGTAAAATTGTGATTTTATCTCACAAGGTAAATGAAGTTACTTACCTTATTATTTGTTGAAAAAATGCAAGTTAAAATCGTGATTTTACTTTACAAGGTAAATTCGGTCACTTACCTTATTATTTGACTGAAAAAGTGGGGAATAAATTTTTCTAGAGAAGGAGTGTTTGCAAGATGAACCTTACCGTTAATAAGGGAGGGAATAAATTTTCTTTTGCTGTCTGATTGTAAGTCATTTATGGACTCTCACCTTGTAAGGTAGGATCTCATGTTTACCTTGTAAGGTAGGATTCCATGTTTGTTTAGTAATAACTTCAAAATTTACATTGCTATATAAAGAGTGTGAATGTAGGTTGCTTTCATTTGCATCAATAAATTTTTTTTTCCGATCAAAGTTCATCACTTAAAATATTTGTTGAACCTTATTCATTTCTTACTTTAAGATGGATAGGTAAGAGTAAATTTATATTGGGGTGGTGAAGTTTTGCATGATGAGGATTTGGTGTGATATAGTCGGGGTCCTATGATGGTTCAATCATTTCTTTTATCTCTCATATATGAAAATTTGAAAGGTTGTTTTGGAGTAAAATGGGTATTACTAACCCGAAAGACGATGTGGTTATTTTTGGTCGATATCTGAATTATTTTACGTCCAACGGACAACCAATATTTGGTGAAACTCCTATTTGAAATGATGATTCTTTATCTTTATTTCTTCGCACCATTGAAATTTTTTATAATCACCTTAATCTACAGACGCTTGACATGTATGTGTCTGTTGAATATTCCCTTATTGTTGAAGAACCCACAAATAGTAAGTTTGATTTTTGATTAAGTCAAAAACCTTCAAATTTGAATATTGATTCTTCAAGAATGGCAATGGACCAACAATTTGATGGTGAATTTGAAAAACATTATCAAAACTCACCCGGACTTGTTAATAATTTCGATATAGGATGACCTAGAAATGTGTCTATGAATTTGAATTTTTTTAATTCAAGTGGTTCACAATATCCTTCTTTAGTTAAGGTAATTTTCATGCGTCTATGATATGCGTTTCTGGCCGCCACCTTTCAACTAGCTGTTGTATTTATCACTGTATTGATTGGGGCAACAACCTACTGATTATTGTGAGAAGCCACAAAATGGGCCAAAGTGGTGAAAGCGGACCTAAACTCGGCGTCGGAAACATGTTCGTTCAGGGGATCTTCCTAAACAGTTGGTGATGCGGGATGATCCCTGTTCCTTCTTACATTGTTTTTTTTGGGAGGAATTTTCTATAAATGGATAAAGGACGAGTTAGAAAAAGGGAATTTAATAGATCTCATGCCCTTTCGTACGGCATGAATACTGAAAGAAGGGAAACTTTCCTAAAATGTTTCGTAGCCTCTTGCCCATAAGTGTGGCGCACTTCACAACCATGCATAAGACTCTACTCAACGCGACTTTCAGACACCCTAAGACACTTTAAAATCTTAGGATCTTATATCAAGTTTAGTCACTACCCGAGGCTACCCCCTAGTCGTAATATGATGCTTAAGGCCACAAGTGATCCTAAGTTAACCCATGATCTGGTACCTGCTGTGAGCACTGAGTAAAGTAATAATGAAACATCATGTGTGGAAGTTAAACGGATAAAAGTCTGTTAAGATATAAAACTAAAGTAAACACTATCATGTCTGAATTACAGAATAAATCAAAAACAAGTTTGAATAGCTGAAAATGTAGTCTGAATATCTGAATATCTAAACATCTAGTTTCAAAGCCTCTAAGACATGTGGAGTTAATGGGACAAACCCCCAGCTAACTCTGACTGACTGAAATGAAAGAAATACTGAAAGTAACTGAACATAACTTGTCCTCGATGCATGAGGACTCACCACTACTTCAGCTGAGAGGCACTGAGCTGACTAAGGGCAATCGGAGAACTGAGGACTAGACTTGAAGTATTAAGTTGATGATTTGATTGAGATCAATAATAACTCATGTGTAATTGACTAGTGCCCAAAATTTAGAAATATTGCCAAATGTTATTAACATTGAGTGGTAATAGCAGCAACAACAGCAACAACAACAACAACAACAACAATAGCAACATCATCATCAACAACAACAATAGCAGCAACAACAGCAGCAACAACAACAACAATAATAGCAACAACAACAACAACAACAACAACAACAACAACAATAACAACAACAGCAACAACAACAACAACAACAATAGCAGCAATAATAACAGAAATAACAACAGGAACAACAACAACAACAGAAACAACAACAACAACAGCAGCAGCAACAACAACAACAACAATAACACCACCACCACCACCAACAAAAATAATAAGAACAATAATAATAATAATAATAATAATAATAAGAAGAAAAAAATAATAATAAACTTTATTACATGGACTCTAAAAAAATTATATTCGTTGGATTAGAGGAAACTCGTGTGTCCAAGTGAGTCCTACTCCGATATGACTTGAAAGCAGCCTCCACAGACTTAGCAAACTCACTCCTATTAGGAGCCCAATTGTCGCAATCCCACATAAATTAGAACTTTGCCATAATTATCGCCTTCAAACTTCTTCTAGCTGAACTAGGAACAATCAACCTTTTCTTCTTGAATTGTAACACCAAAGCAACCTCAATTTAGAAGTGTACCCTCCTTATTACTTCTCTATAAATAGGAAAATTCTTTCAGTTATATTGCCATTAATTGAAGCGTTGCGATCATCTATGTCAAGGGAGCACAATGCTAGCTAATTATTTTCTTCTTCTTTTAATTTTTATTATTTTTTTCAGTCCAGCATATTAGTGGTAGAAAATTCATATCAAATTGAGAGAATATCAAAATCATGAAGAATTTGATATTCCAAAATCAGACTTTGAGATCTACAATATATCCAAGATTCAGAATTAAAATTCTTCAATATCATTCTAGATAGTTTTTGAATTTAGCTTTAAATTTTATGATGTTGAAAATTTTAGATCTGGACGTATTTACTAAAAATTTCATATCATGAAGTAGGAATGGCAAAATCACAAGCCACTTGAATTTTTTCGAAACTATACTAAAAAATATGTAACATATATTAAATTTATAATTTAATACCTTTAAAGTTTCTTCAGATATTATTACGAAGTTAGCTTTAGATTTTGACGAGCTGACAGTTTCAGATTTGTGTGATGACACCAAAAACCTTTATCTTGTTGTAAAAGTATTGAAATTGTTATCCGTTTAATTCTGCAGAAACTAAACACGTGAAACTAAAACATATCAAAAATTTAAAATTTAACGGCATCAGAATCATTCTAGATACTCTTTTAAAGTCGTCCCTTCATGCTGATAAATTTATATTTTTCAGGTTCGCGTGACTTCACAAGACAAATCATATCTAGGTATAGGAACGTTGAAATTGTGAGTGAATTTCCATCGAAAAGAGGACTACAATATTTACAATATTTTCTAAAGACAAGTATAGTTGAGGGTGTACTTGATCCATCTTTGAAGATTGAGATATTTTCTGTACTTAAGTAAATATAGTTTCCCATGCTTTTCCTTTGTTTCTCTTCTTTTTCCTTTTTTTTTGGTAGTGTTGAAACAAAAGAAATATACAACAATCGACTTAAGGTGCGAGAGCTTAACTTCACCTCTGTACATCTTAAGACTAACCAATTTGACTGCAATTTTGGTGACTATGCAATAATTGGCTTAAGGTACGAGAGTTTATATTCATCTCTGTATACCTTAGGACCCACTAATTCGGTTTCAAATTTAATTATTATGCAACAATCTCCTTAAGGTGTGAGAGTTTAACTGAGCCTTTTACACTTTATGACTGACTGATTCAATTTCAAATTTGGTGATTATGCAATAATCAACTTAAGGTACGGAAGTTTAACTTCGCCTTTGTTCACCCTAAGACTGAATAATTTGGCTTCAAGTTTGGTGTCTTTGCGACAATCATCTTAAGGTGCAAGAGAGATATTTAACTCGCCTCCATATACCTTAAGAACTGACCAATTTGGCATCAAGTTCGGCTACTTTACATAACAAATCCATCAAAATGTCAGTCTAAGGTGCAAAGGGGAAAATATTTTCCACCTTATGGTATAGAAATTTTGAGATCCTTTTAAGGATAAATCCATAAAGAGACCATCTTAAGGTGCAAAGGGACAAATCTTGTCCACCTGAAGGCATGAAAATTTTAAAATCTTCTTAAGGATAAATTCATGAAGAGACCAGTTTGAGGTGCAAAGGGACAAATCTTGTGCACCTCAAGGCATGGAAATTTTGAGATCCTTTTAAGGATAAATTTGTGAGAGGTCAGCTTAAGGTACAAAGGAACAAATTTTGTCCACCTTAAGATATGAAAATTTAGAGATCCTTTTAAGGATAATTCCTTGAAAGACCAAGTTATGGTGCAAAGGAATATGTCCACCTTAAGGAATAAAAATTTAGATATCTTTGTAAGGATAAATTCTAAGAAGAGATCAGCTAAGGTACAAAAGAGCATATTTTGTCCACCTTAAGGCCTAAAAATCTAGGAGGCTTTCATGTGAAGACTTGGGAGTTTTGACAACTTCAACTTGCAGACTTGACAAATTTGATGACGTCAACTTGCAGAATTTGCAGATTTAAATACTTCACATTAAAAGCATATTTGAAGACCTCAACTTATAGACTTGATAGATTTTTGACTTTAAGCAATAGGATTGGTAGATTTTGCGCCCTTAGTTGTAGGCTTGGAGAACTTTCGCATTCCAAATCCCATCGAATAACCTCATTTTTATTTTGAAGGGTTGCCCCCATTAATCCACACTAATATTTGATGCAAGTCTAAAATTTAAGGAGAATACTTACTGACTTAACTTTTATGTGACAGATCAAGAGGGAACATGTCTAGTTTTGACAATCATTCAACTGAACTTAGAATAAAATTCTAAGCACCTACATACCTAGGTGAAGAGGATCAAGTCACGACATAAATCTGGAGGAGTGATTTTAAAAAATAATAATTTATGTCCTAACTTTTACCTAGGCTACCTCTTTTGAGGTTTTCAACCTAATTGACTTTTTTTGGAGGGATGATGGCATACACAGTTTATACTCTTGCATGCTAGGAGTGACATGTAGATTAAGCTCATGCCTTAAAGAGCATCATCTTTCTTCAAGGATAGTATTTCTTCAAGAATTTGGCATTGATGAAACCAATTTTTATGCTATCTGCATTGATAATATTGTAAGAGCCATTTGAATATGTCTCTATTACAACATATGATCCATCCCACTTTGAGGAGAATTATCCCCCAGACTTATGAGTAGTGATAATGGGCCTCCTCACTACAAGGACTTGATCTCCAACTTGAAAGAACCTTAATTGAAACCTTTTATTGAAAGCATGAGATAGACGGGATGGATAACATTCAATATTTTGTTGAGCCTTTAGTCTCTTCTCATCAAGAGTTTCTAACGCCGCTAGACACGGTCGAGCATTTTCTTCTTCAGTGAGCCTTTCTTCAATAGAAAGTCTTAAAGAAGGTATTTGAAGCTCGATTGGTAATACTACTTCAACTCTAAAAACTAGTGAATATAGGGTTTCTTGTGTCGGTGTGCGATATGCCATCCTACATGACCTTAAATATTCTTCCATTTATTCATGCCAATCTCTTTTTGACTTAGAGATGACTTTCTTTAATAGGTTGCACAAAGTCTTATTGAATGCTTTGGATAGACCATTGGCGACAACATGGTAAATAGAAAATTTACGTTTCTTGAAACAAAAGAGATCACATATCTTTGTAATACCCCAGAAAATTTTCTACGTAAAGATTTCGTGAGAAACGTATCGAGTTCTACGCTTTAGAGCGATCCATAAATTTTTTGTGTAGTATTTCTAAGACGTTGACCTACCATTGTGTAGAGTATCGAATAAGATTTCCAACGATATGTAGATCATCGAAAATGGACACTCGAGCGATGAGTTACGACCATTCCGATCGAACTACGACCATTCCGATCGAACTACGACCATTCCGATCGAACTGTGAACAGTAAAACGTGCAGGAAAAAGTATTGAGGCCTGACATATTTTTCCTCCAACTTTAAACAATCATTACTCCTTGTACATAATGATCTGGGTGATCTACTATATATCAACAAAAATCTCTGCGAGTCTTCTTTCTAATGAAATTGGTTTCATCCAATTTGACTATCGGAGAAAAAAGTTATGGCCAATCTAGTTAAGCCTATCAAAAGCAATTTTTTGGGTCAAATTCAAACGACCATAACACCTTGTACATAATGATATGGGTGAGCTACTATAGATCAACGGAAAAATCTAAGAGTCCTCTTTCTAATGAAATTGGTTTCATCCAATTTGGCCGTCGGAGTAAAACGTTATGGTCGATCTACTTTAGCCTATCAAAACAGTCCACCAAAGGACAGATTTGACATTATTTGAATTTTAAGGGTATTTTGGTCATTTCACATTCCCTTTCTTGGACGAAAATTCTTGCATATAATCCATATTTGGACCATAAAATTTATATTTTCATCAAGTTTTGGAGGAGAGGAAAACCCTAGGTCAAATTTTAGCTCCAAAAATCTTTAAATTAAACCGTAGAAATTTCAAATTGATTTGGGATTCGAGTTGATCATGTTAAGGGCTTTGAGAAGCACCCTTCATTTTCGTGAATAAAGTTCCAGAGTCGGAAGTTCATATTCATCTTCCATCTGAAGGTATGTGGGGTTTTGAACAAGAGCAATCTTCCGTTCTTGTGCCCAAAACTTTAATTTTATTATGGTTTTACATGATTTTGCAAGTGAGATTATGTCTAAATAATTCGATTATGAGATTATGATGATTGAATGAATAAACTTTGATTTATATGATTATCTCAATATTTTCATGATATGATTTAAAATTATCATTGCGAATTACACACTTTTACCACGAGGTGGTATTTTGAATGATTTTGGGACGTATGTCGAGATGGTATTTTGGAATAATATTTTGAGATATGTGTCAAGATTTATGCTTCCCAATGACGATTTGAATTATTGAATATATATTTGAGACATGAGATGTCTTGATATCTATAATTGTAAATTTCATATTTTTATTTTGAATGATTTCGAGATATATGTTGAAATGATATTTTGGAATGATTTTGAGATTTATGATAAGCTTAAAGCTTCTTTATGACGAAATTGAATCATTGACCATATTGAGATATAACATTTGAGATGTTACCATGAGTCTTGATATTTTCTCAAAAATATTGATGTTGTCATGACTTGATAAATTGTTACATTTTGACATTTAAAAAGGTTGAGTTCTATTATTGAAATTTCATGATATTGGAAAATGGGTATGCACTCAAATTACTTTATGAAGGATTTATAAGACTTTGAATTTTTTTCCAATATGAATATACATGATTACTTCATTACTCTACTTCTTAAATTGATATTTATAAAGGCTTTCGAGATAAAAGCCGTGATTTGAGTTGTACTACGGGATATGTATTCTTATTATGAATTGAAGGTCTCAAGTTCTTTTCAAAAGCTGTTGTCATGATTTAATTGTCGAATTGAAAGAATAATCATTTGAGTACATTGACCTTGGACTCGCAGAGTCGAGATGATTTTGACTATGAGAAAGATTGATTTTGATATAAATGTTGAGATGAATTTTGGTATTTTTCCGTATGATTTTGATGAGTTAAATTGTTGAAAATATTACTTATTGAGTCTTCATATCCTTGTCCAAATGTCGAGTCGATTATGGTTCAATGCATTGATACCTTGTTGATGTTGAAAAAAATTGAAATGTTTTAAGTCGAAGTTGGGGTTAGGAATCCACAAATTGTTGATGAATTATAAATTGAGATATTTGATTTGGTCTTTATGATAGACCCTTGTGATGATGATGGTGGATTTCCTAATGCGTTATGAGCTTGTCGGGGATTAGTACTTAGCACCGAGAGGGAAATTTGATATTTTACCAAACCTATGTGCCACCGTAGGGTTGTTTGATGATGATATTATTGGCCAGAGAGCCCGATTGTGATTATTGCAGTTTTAAGGTCGTACTCCCTGATAAAGAGTATGATGCTCCCGCCAACGGGGGTTTCAAACATTGGTATTCCACGTAGCTCATGTGGGGTTGTCGGTTATAGGAAACTCTCCTGTCCATAAAAGTCATGTTTCTTGAATTACCGAGTCACTCCAAGATTTGAGTCAAAGAGTTGAGATATTATGATGAATTATGATTACCTATGATGAATTTTGACAACATGATAATTTATGATGATTTATGATGATTTATCATAATTTATGATTTTTGATGATTTACATGGATTATGAGATTTTACCATTTGAACTATTTATTATGAAAGTATGAATAGTATGATTTGATATAACTCAAGCCAAGTGAGTCATCATTGTCCGTATGCATGTTTTCATGAAATTGATGATGTTATTTAAAGTTTTGCATGCACCCCCACATACTCAGTACATTCTCTTTGTGCTGACCCCCATTTACTATTCTATTCAATTGCAGTTTCCGGTCAGCAGGTAAAGAGTCCTCACAGTTCAGGGACTTCGATCAGTTATTTCAGTTTGGAGCATTGTATCTTCTTTTGTCGGTCGTATTGAGTATAGTAGTTGGGAGTCATGAACTGACTATGTACAGACAATACTAGTAGAGGCTTCATAGACAGTAGTAGTGGTTGATGTATTCAGTCTCCTTCTTGTATATGTATATGTGTTAGTAGAATTGTCATCTTGAAATTCCAATATTGTACTGAACAAATTTTGTATTGAGACATTTTCAGCTTCATTCTCTCAGAATTATGTTTTAATCAGTTGCTTTTCAGTTATACCGATGAAAAGGGTTAGCTTGGGGTCACTTGTGACCCTATGCACCGTGTGGCATCTCGGAACTTGATTTTCGGGATGTTACAAACTTGGTATCAGAGCACAGAGTTCAAGTGTCTTAGGGTGTCTATGAAGCCGTGTCTAATAGAGTCTTGCGGAATAGTATGGAGATGTCTGTACTTTTCTTTGAGAGGCTATAAGGCATTTAGGAAAGGTTGTTGTTCTTTCAAGTCTTGAATCGTGCAATAAGTTTAAACCAGATAAGCTACCAAATTTTTTTTCAGGATCGATAAGTGATAGTTTGTACTTTTCTATCTATGTGCTATTCTTGAGATAGTATGAGCAGCAAGTCCCGATTCTTTCCCTGATAATATTTTCAGACTGATTAGCAAAATGTTTCAGAAGTCCCATAAAAGTGGCTTCAGAAGAGCCTCCCAGTGTGTTATAAGTTCCTGAAGTTTCATGTTATTTCCTCTTCTTTATGACTTGTTCAGCTAAGACTGAGTGGATGTGTACTCCTTAATCATCGAATATGGTATGCCAAGTTCCTATCTCCCATAATTTTGCTATCATCATGCTGTTGAAAAAAATGAAAGTCTAGTGTCATGTGGGGCTCTTTCGATTCACTAGCACAGTTGTTTTGTTATTCACCTCAATCTTTTTTTCAAAACTCATATTCAAAGCCTAATGGAGCCGTGCGCGGCCTATTTCGATCCACTAGCAACTTGTAGTTTATCTTGTTCCTTATGCTGGCTGAAAATATAGGATTTGAAGGTGTAGTAGTAAGAAGGATGGTAAGTGTGATTTGTTGAGCATAAGTATAACAGAATCTATTTTTGCATACATTTGGGGTTAATAGGGAGTGATATATCCTTGTGTGTCAATTTTGTGATGTAGTTTGTTCGAGGTATGAAATAGGTGTTGACGGTATTTGTATGCCAGAGAGTATATGTTAGTAATGGAAGTACTCAGTGGGTGAGTGTTGTTAAATTATGCCGTTGCCGGGTTGCAAGAGGAAGTTAAGTTAAGATGTAGAGAGCTATGAACTAAGTTAAGTTGTGTATGAAGGATAGATAGTAGTGACGGGTGAAAGAAGGATGTGTTAATGGATTGTGAATAAGATAAGCTATATGATTATGACCAATTATTATTGTTATGAAGTTTAAATGGGCTAGCATTTGTTGAGGATTGTTTTATAGTTTCTAAGTGGAAATTTCGTGCGAAAAGTTTTAAGTTATATTGTGTGCTAAAAGTTAAGTTTGAATGATTGGTGATCGTGAAGGTGACTGTGACGATTTCTTGATTAATGGTATTAGTTGTTAGGAAGTGATCTAGTAGGCTTGAATAGTGGATATAAGATCCTAAGTTTGGTTGATTCGTGATTAAGTTTGATGTTGTGTTTATGATGAGAAAGTTCACCCAAGATATTATGGGACTGCTTTAATTTCGAGGATTAGTGTATGACTGTAATGGTTGAGCTTCTTAGATGTGATTTTGATCCTTATGGTTTAGAAATATAAGTTTACAAGCGTGATTTTAATAAGCGATGACAGAGGTAGTGTGGTCCGTTAAGGATGAGAAAAATTTGAGTTGAGCGTTAGACTCTAAGATTGAAATTTCAAAGTTGAGCTGAAAGCGTTGAAGCTCTAGATGGTGTAGACTCCGACTATCGGGTTACTTATGCGGATTTGAGATTAGAAAGTGTGCAAGTGTTGATTATTGGGGTTATAGAAGGATAGGTGGTAATTCGAGAAGTTGTGTGAGGATGTGGTTATATGCTTTCTGAGGTAGTCATTTGGGTGAAGTTTTATGGTTTGTGTGTGTGATTATGTATCGGACTCTCGAGTGAAGTGACTTTAGTTTAGACTAAAGTGTATAGTATGTTACTGACCCAGAGCGATGGCTTAAGTCTAAGGGGGAGATGATAGATCAAGTAATCGAGTTAAGTGTTCGAATTCCAATAGTGGTAAGAAAGGGGTTTTGCTCGACCCATTCCTATTTCAGTTCTTTCAGTTATTCCAGGGCCTACTCCTGCTTTACACTTCAGTTCCATGATCATAATTCGAGTTCGTGCATGTCATAAAGGACCATGTTCTCTCTCAGTTCCCAATACGTGGGGTTTCGGATTTTTTTTTACAGTGGAATTATATTCCATAAGTTATGAATTCCAAATCTTAAGTTATGTGGCTAGTAATCGAGGTACTCTAGCCTTACCCTATGCTCTATTCGAGAAATAAAGCATTTCTGTGAATGATCAATGAAAGTTTGGATTCATATCGTGCATATTCCCAAATCAAATTTCTTTGCCGAGTTCATGATGTTAAATCTTCTATTCCTTACGCCTTGGTGAACGTCAAGTTATTCAGGGTATCTAGTCATATTTTAGACCAGCATGTTCTAGCCCTTTGATAACTTCTTTCGTAGGGTGAGAGATGATGATGAATGGTTGGTTATATGGAAAAATACGTATTTGTTGTGGATAAGGGTGTTGGTGAATAGTTATCTAGATAGAAGAGAGAAAATATTTCCTTATCTTGGTTAGAAAGGTGTATGCTTATTTTGAGCTAAGTGGTAATGTGAAGTAAGATTGAGATTAAGCTTTCATGTATATTGTGGTTAGTTGAAGTTTTAAGTGTTTATCTTGAGGGATTGTGGTGTACATGTTTCAGATTCTGGAAGCTAGTTATGCTTCAATTCGTAAACTTCTACTAAACGATCTTTGTTTTCCAAGTATTCCAGCTCAGTCAATCAGAATCGTATAGTGTACCTTCTCATTTATCATTTCATCATGTTATCCAAGGATCTTAGGAATGAAATCATTTCCATATGGAGCATCTCAGTAGTTACGAGTATACCTCTGTTCGTGCGTCATGCATATGAGCTAATTCATAGGTGCCCCGTGCACAGTCTTAGTGACCCTGTGAAATAAGTGTTGTAGAGGAACATAGAGTCCCAAGGGGGAGATACCCCGTGACTTCTTAAAGCTTCTGTATTTTAAACACATCTAGTTCATGCTCAAGTTCTCATTACGAGCCTTGAATTGGCTATTGTTGCATACACATTCATTCCAGAGTCAGTTCAGCTAGATATTTATGCGTCAGATATGCATGTTCAGTATGAGGACTAGGAAACTGTAATTCCAATCGTGCCGATATATCTCAGATGTTCGTGTCCCTTAAGAAGGTCAGTAGAACAGTGCTTTTATCCTATCAAGCGACATTCGAGGATGAATGTTTCCAAGGGGGAGATAATGTAATACCCCGTAAAATTTTCTTCGTAAAGATTTCGTGAGAAACATATCGAGTTCTATGCTTTAGAGAGATTCATAAATTTTTTGTATAGTATTTCTAAGACATTGACCTACCATTGCGTAGAGTATCAAATAAGCTTTCCAACGATATGTAGATCATCGAAAACGGACACTCGAACGATGAGTTACGGCCATTCCGATCGAATTACGACCATTCCGATCGAACTGTGAACAGTAAAACGTGCAGGAAAAAGTACTGAGGCCTGGCGTATTTTTGCTCCAAATTTAAACGATCATAACTCCTTGTACATAATGATCTGGGTGATCTACTATATATCAACGGAAAGCTATGCGAGTCTTTTTTCTAATGAAATTGGTTTCATCCAATTTGACTATCGGAGAAAAAAGTTATGGTCAATCTAGTTCAGCTTATCAAAAGCGAATATTTGGATCAACTTCAAACGACTATAACTCCTTGTAAATAATGATCTGGGTGAGATACTATATATCAACAGAAATATCTAAGAGTCTTCTTTCTAATGAAATTGGTTTTATCTAATTTGGCTGTCTGAGTAAAACGTTATGGTTGATCTACTTCAGCCTATCAAAACAGTCCACCAAAGGACAGTTTTGACATTATTTGAATTTTAAGGGTATTTTGGTCATTTCACATTCCCCTTCTTGGATGAAAATTCTTGCATATAATTCATATTTGGACCATGAAATTTATATTTTCATCAAGTTTTGGAGGAGAGGCAAAGCCTAGGTCAAATTTTAGCTCTAAAAAACTTTAAATTGAACCATAGAAATTTCAAATTGATTTGGGATTCGAGTTGATCATGTTAAGGGCTTCGAGAAGCACCCTTCATTTTCGTTAATAAAGTTCCGGAGTCGGAAGTTCATATTCATCTTCCATCTTAAGGTATGTGGGGTTTTTAACAAGAGCAATCTTCTGTTCTTGTGCCCAAAGCTTTAATTTTATTATGGTTTTACATGATTTTGCAAGTGAGATTATGTCTAAATAATTTGATTTTGAGATTATGATGATTGAATAAATAAACTTTGATTTATATGATTATCTCAATGTTTTCATGATATGATTTAATAATTATCATTGCGAATTACACACTTTTCCCACGAGGTGGTATTTTGAATGGTTTTGGGACGTATGTCGAGATGGTATTTTGGAATAATATTTTGAGATATGTGTCAAGATTTATTCTTCCTAATGATGATTTGAATTATTGAATATATATTTGAGACATGAGATGTCTTGATAGCTATAATTGTAAATTTCATATTTTTATTTTGAATGATTTCGAGATATATGTTGAAATGGTATTTTGGAATGATTTTGAGATTTATGATAAGCCTAAAGCTTCTTTATGAAGAAATTGAATCATTGAGCATATTGAGATATAACATTTGAGATGTTACCATGAGTCTTGATATTTTCTCAAAAATATTGATGTTGTCATGACTTGATAAATTGTTACATTTTGACATTTAAAAAGGTTGAGTTCTATAATTGAAATTTTATGATATTCGAAAATAGGTATACACTCAAATTACTTTATGAAGGATTTATAAGACTTTGAAATTTTTTCCAATATGGATATACATGATTACTTCATTACTCTACTTCTTAAATTGATATTTCTAAAGGCTTTCGAGATAAAAGCCGTGATTTGAGTTGTACTATGGGATATGTATTCTTATTATGAATTGAAGGTCTCAAGTGCTTTTCAAAAGCTGTTGTCATGATTTAATTATCGAATTGAAAGAATAATCATTTGAGTACATTGACCTTGAACTCGCAGAATCGAGATGATTTTGACTATGAGAAAGATTGATTTTGATATAGATGCTGAGATGAATTTTGGTATTTTTCCGGATGATTTTGATGAGTTGAATTATTGAAAATATTACGTATTGAGTCTTCATATCCTTGTCCAAATGTCGAGTCGGTTATGGTTCAATGCATTGAAACCTTGTTGATGTTGAAAAAGATTGAAATGTTTTAAGTCGAAGTTGGGGTTAGGAATCCACAAATTGTTGATGAATTATAAATTGAGATATTTGATTTGGTCTTTATGATAGACCCTTGTGATGATGATGGTGGATTTCCTAATGCGTTCTGAGCTTGTCGGGGAGTAGTACTTAGCACCGAGAGAGAAATTTGGTATTTCCCCAAACCTATGTGCCACCGTAGGGTTGTTTGATGATGATATTATTTTCCAGAGAGCCCGATTGTGATTATTACAATTTTAAGGTCGTACTCCCTGGCAAAGAGTATGACGCTCCCGCCAACGGGGGTTTCAAACGTTGGTATTCCAATAGCTCACATGGGGTTGTCGGTTATAGGAAACTCTCCTATCCATAAAAGTCATGTCTCTTAAATTATCGAGTCACTCCGAGATTTGAGTCAAAGAGTTGAGGTATTATGATGAATTATGATTACCTATGATGAATTTTGACGATATGATAATTTATGATGATTTATCATAATTTATGATTTTTGATGATTTACATAGATTATGAGATTTTACCATTTGAATTATTTATTATTAAAGTATGAAGAGTATGATTTGATATAACTTAAGCCAAGTGAGTCATCATTGTCCGTATGCACGTTTTCATGAAATTGATAATGTTATTTAAAGTGTTGCATGCACCCCCACATACTCAGTACATTCTCTTTGTGCTGACCCTCATTTACTATTCTACTCAGTTGTAGTTTCCGGTCAGCAGGTAAAAAATCCTCACAGTTCAGGGACTTGGGTCGGTTATTTTAGTTTGGAGCATTGTATCTTCTTTCGTCGGTCGTATTGAGTGTGGTAGTTGAGAGTCATGACCTGACTATGTACAGACAATACTAGTAGAGGCTTCATAGACAGTAGTAGTGATTGATGTATTCAGTCTCCTTCTTGTATATGTGTATGTGTTAGTAGAATTGTCATCTTGAAATTCCAATATTGTACTGAACAGATTCTGTATTCAGACATTTTCAGCTTCATTCTCTCAGAATTATATTTTAATCAGTTGCTTTTGAGTTATACCGATGAAAAGGGTTAGCTTGGGGTCACTTGTGACCCTAAGCACCGTGTGGCATCTCGGAACTTGATTTTCGGGACGTTACAATCTTGTTTAACAACTTGTTATCCAATGGCTTATAATTGTTGGTTATTATGTAGTGATGAATTTTGAAGCGGCTGATGATATTCACTCGGATGAAGTTTGCAATATTATCACTCTTCATTTCTTTGAGAGCAATAATTTTTGCCTATTTTGAGGAGTAATCTATCGCAACCAATATGTACAAGTATCCAATAGAAGGCTTTGGCAGTGGTCCAACAACATCCAATCCCCAAGCATTGAATGACCAAGATGTGATGGTCGGGTGTAGCAATTCAAGATATTGATGTATGAAATTTACATGGAACTGAAAAGCCTTTCATCTTCTAGCATATTCCAAGCAATCTTTCACCATCATTGGCCACTAATATCCCATCCTTTTTAGGTGAAAGTGGAGCTTTGATCCAAACTAATGTGATCCACATACTCCTGAGTGTGTTTCTTGCAATGCTTGAACTGTTTCTTCATCTCCCAAATATTGCAAGGGTATTCCCTCAAATGATTATATGTGTAGTGTGTCCTCATAGTAAAGAAAGCGAGGTGCACAATGATAGATGTCATCCTTATTCTTGGATCCTATGAAATATACCATAACACAAGTAATCAATGATAGGTTGCCACCAATATTCTTTCATGGTTTAAGGCACAATGATGAAATGCTCAACCTAGATTTTTACATATTCATCCTCATTCGAAGGAGGTACTATCCATTCTTGGTGGACAAGAGTTGAAGCAAAACTATTATAATGATAGATTTTGAGACAGAAGTAGAGACCAAGATGGTGATTAAGGAAAAAAGATGACTACAATGAGGAAAATGACAAATACGTCCCACCAGGTAGCAAGATACTGAGGCAAGAAAGAAAGTAATATTGTCAAAACTAGTTAAAAGGGTAAGAAAGTCAACAGAACTATCTTAAGGAGATTAAGGTGGACCTGTCAGGCATGAATCAGAAAGTTGAGTCACATGCTATCGTAATCAAACAATCAGAGCAGCCGTATGGTTAGATGTTGGCCACACTGAATTAATGGCAACCTGTCACTCTTCCAGTAATATGTTGGTAAATTTAAAGAATGATAGTCATTGCCATGCCATTACCACTCGGAGTGGTAAAACTACCATAGATCCACCTACACCCACCTTAACTGATTTAATGAATGAAGATGATCATATTGATGTTGAAAATAGTAGCGAGCCAAACAAAGAAAAGGATAAGGTCGAGGATCCTATTTTGAAGACTATCCTAAGACCTCTCCCTTCTTTTCCTCAGAGGTTGAAAAAAAGTAAGAAGAGGGTAAGTATCAGAAGTTTTTATCTATGCTAAAGGAAGTGTCTATCAATATTCCACTTGTTGAGGCATTAGAATAAATGCCCGGTTATGCAAAGTTTATGGAGGATCTAATCACCAAGAAGTAGTCACTCAGTTATGATCCAGATGACAATATTCATCACTACAATGCTGTCTTTACTAGATCATTGGTAGATAAAAAGGAGGATCCAGGTGTTTTCACCATTCCTTGTACCATTTGGTCTTTCAACTTCACTCGGGCACTATGTGATTTGAGAGCCAGTATCAACCTCATTCCACTAGTTGTGTTTAAGCAGTTGGGGTTGGGATCTCCTAAATTAACCATCATGAGACTAGTGATGGCAGATCGAATGGTAATAAAAGCCAGTTGGTATTTTGTATGATGTATTAGTGAAGGTGGCTTCTTTTATCTTCCCTGCTGATTTTTGTGATCTTGGACTATAAGGTGGACTTCCAATTTCTAGTTATTTTAGGAAGACCATTCTTGGATACAAGAAGGACTTTGATTGATCTGGAGTTAGGACATCTGATGCTAAGGTTCAACGATGAGCAGATGATATTTAATGTATTCAAGACTATAAGGCAGAAGGATAAGTTAAGGGAAATATATGTGATTTATGTGTTTGATGAAGAGAGGGACTCATTCCATGATATTGATGTAGTGACCATTTAGGATGATAGATCTGAGGTTGTTCCTATTGAAGAAAGGCTAGGTGTTGAAGCTTTAGCAGCAGTAATTATGAACATCGACAACAATGGAATTGATGACTACGATGAGATGGTATGTTCACTTTATGGGAGCGGTTCTTATACCTTTGCAGAAATGAAAATTGACTTGGATCTGAAAAATAGAACCACTACACCTACTCGCCTGTCTATTAAGGAACCATCGTTCTTAGAGTTGAAGACCCTCCCTTCTCATTTGTGATATGCATTATTTGGGGCTAAAAATACTTTATCGGTAATTATTGCAGATGACTTGATGCATACAGAAGAAAAAGTTTTATTATCAGTGCTACAGAGATTAAAGAGGGACACTGGTTGGTCCATTGAAGATATTATGGGTATCCTTCCTGGTCATTGTACTCATAAAATACAACTTGAATCGGACTATATTGATAGTATAAAAAATCAGCATAGGCTTAATCCTCCTATTCGGGAAGTGGTGAAGAAAGAGATAATCAAGTGGCTAGATGCTAGTGTAGTGTATCTTATTGTTGATTCCAAGTGGGTTAGTCTATTACAATGTGTTTTGGATAAAGGAGGTATTACTATTGTTCCTAATGAGAAGAATAAACTAGTGCCAATGAGGCCAGTTACAGGATAGAGAGTGTGCATGGATTATAGTGAACTAAATGCATGGACTTAGAAGAATCATTTCCCCATGCCCTTCATGGACTAGATGCTTGACAAACTTGTGGGAAGAGGGTGGTATTGTGTTATAGATGGGTATTTGGTCTACAAACAAATCAATATTGCGCCCGAAGACTAAGAGAAAACAACCTTCTCTTATCCCTATGGGACTTTTGCATTTAGGCGCATGCCATTTGGGTTATGCAATGCTCCAGTTATGTATGATGTCAATCTTCTCTAACATGGTAGAAGACACTATCAAAGTATTCATGGATGATTTTTTGGTAGTTGGTGATTCTTTTGATGACTGCTTGGTTTACTTGGCAAATGCTCTTCGAAGATGTGAGGAATGCAACTTGGTACTTAACTAGGAAAAGTGTCATTTCATGGTTAAAGAAGGTATTGTTCTTGGGCACAAGATTTAAAAAAGGGGTATATAGGTATATAGAGCTAAGATTAAAGTAATCGAGAAATTACCCCCACTAATTTCTGTGAAGGGTATTCGGAGCTTTTTAGGACATGTTGGATTCTACAGGCGATTCATCAAGGATTTATCAAAGATTGCCAATCCCCTCTGTAGGCTTTTTGAGAAAGAGGTGAAGTTTGATTTTGATGAAGCATGTTTGAAGGCTTTTAAATGTCTGAAAAAGAAGTTGATGACGACTTCTATAATTGTGTCCCCTGATTGGTTCTTGCCATCTGAGATTATGTGTGACGTAAGTAGAGTGGCCTTAGGTGTTGTACTAGGCCAACAAAAAGAAAAGAACCTGCATCCCATCTACTATGCCAGCAAGACACTAAACCCTGCTCAAAAGAACTGCACAGTTACTGAACAAGAATTGCGCTAATCATACAACATTAAGGTACTTAATGGCAAAAAAAAAATGCAAAGCCTAGACTTATCAGGTGGATTCTCTTGTAGCAAGAGTTTGATTTCGAGGTCAAAGATAGAAAAGAAACTGAGAATTAAGTTGCAGATCATTTGTCTAGACTTGAGGAAGAAGCTATGCAAAAAGTTAAAGATCAACTCAATATTGATGATAGTTTTACAGATAAGCAGATATTGGTCGCTTTTCAGGATCTGATTCCATGGTTTGCTGATCATACAAATTATCTAGCAAGTGATTTAGTCCCAAAAGATCTTTCCTTCCAGATGAGAAAGAAATTTATGGATGAAGTAAGGAAATTTTTCTGGGATGAGCCTTACTTATTCTAAATTTATGTGGATGGGGTTATTCGTAGATGTATCCCTAAAGTAGAGATGGTGAGTACCCTTGAGGATTGTTATGCTTAACCAATTGGGGGTCACCATGGAGGAAACTGCACAACCCACAAGATCTTGAAATGTGGGTACTATTGGAAAACAATTTACAAGGACGCTCATGATTTTGTTTCAGCTTGTGATCAATGTCAACACCAACGTAACATCTCTATGCACCATGAACTTCCTATGACCACTATTTTACAATAGGAATTGTTTGATGTGTGGGGTGTGGACTTTATGAGACCTTTTGTGAGCTCCTTAGGTATGAAGTAATTCTTGTGGAAGTTGATTATGTGTAAAAATGGGTGGAAGCGATTGCGCTCCCCAACAATGAAGGAAGAAGTGGCACAACCTTCTTAAAAAATAAATCTTTTCTCGATTTGTCACGCCACGTGCAATCATTATTGATGGTGGGTCATAATTTTGTAATTGTCAATTCAAGAGCATACTTGAGAAGTATGGAGTAAAGCATAAGGTGGCAACACCTTATCATCCATAGACTAGTGGATAGGTTGAGGTGTCCAACAGAGAAATCAAGTCCATTTTAGCGAAGACAGTTAATGCCAATAAGACTGATTGGTCAAGAAAGCTAGATGATGCACTTACGTACAACTTTCAAGACTACTATAAGTGCTTCACCTTATCAGTTTGTGTATGGTAAATCATGTCATCTGCCTGTTGAACTTGAGCACATAGCACTATGAGCTTTGAAGAAGCTGAATTTTGAGTGGCAGGATGCAACAAAGTCAAGGATGAATAAGATTAATGAGTTGGATGAATTCCAACACCAGGATAATCAAAGTTCCACACTTTATAAAGAAAAGATGAAGATGCATCATGATAAAAAACTTGAGAAAAAGATATTTGAGAAAGGTGACCATGTATTGCTCTATAACTCAAGAGTTCACTTGTTTCCAGGTAAGTTGAAGTATAGATGGTATGGCCTATTTACTATAACAAAAGTGTTTCCATATGGTTTTAATGCCCCGAGTCTGTACCCCGAACATTACACAGTGCTTACAACCCCGAAGGACCACAAGCTAACCTATGACTGATATCTGCTGTGAGCACTAAAACATGATACTATAATAAATGCAGAATAATAGGCTGAAATACCATAAGGTTTGAAATCCGTAAATACTGATAAAGTGTATCAACTGAAATAACAATCTATAAAACTGAATACTGTCTAAACTTTAGTCTAAAAGGCCTCTAATATGAAATTGCCTAAAAGTGGAGTTGGTGGGACAATCCCCCAACTAACTCTATCTATTGAAATGCTGAGTCTACAAAAATAAAGAAATAAAAGAATATCCTTGAATGATGAGGACTCACTGCTAAATCTAATATGCTGGTTAAATCTGAATCTGTCTATGCACGGTCGGGACCCTGAGCATCCGAACCTATAATGTGTGAGATATCATAGCACAAATAAAGAGTATAAGTCAGTATGTGGAATGTACTGGTATGCTAGATAAGGTAAGGCTGAATGTAAGGGTTTATATGCATGAACAAAAACTGACTAAATGATTAGAGAAACTAAACATGAGAGTATGTGGATCATCTGAGCTACTGTAAATACTGAGCATCCAATACTGTGCATATGTATATACTATAACTAAGCTTTTTTGAAGCTAAGTACTGAGTTCTGATACATAGTAATTGATAATCTGAGATTTCTGATAACTGAGTCACCGATATTAATTGTCTGTATCTGTCAGTCCTAATTCTATAGAATTAAACTGAGTTCTATTCTAAAGACTGAAACTAAAACTGTGGGAGGTAATCATCTAATCGATATGCCCCAAATAAGATAAGATAACTGAGTTGGGGTCCAATCAGTAACCCCAATGGGAAGGGTATCAGTACCGTGCCACGGGTAAATATAAGCTGAGGGTTACCCTCATCTGGAAGGTACTCTAACTAGAATGGTGGAACCCTCATCTAGCAGGTTAAAATACCCCATCAACCCTCAACTGGTAGGTTGATGTCTCAACCTACGCTGGCTACATAGTTCTAGAATGCCAGGATTGTTTCTAAGGGTCACACCCTCTACTAGAAGGTGAGCCCCCATCCTTGGGTTCACTCGGTGTTGAATCCTAATCCTAACTGAAAGACACAAAACTGAGTATTCTGAACTGGACTGGACCGAGACTGAGTTTACTAAGTTTTTCTGAGTTCAATAACTGACTGAGTTCTACTGATTTTTGTAACTGACTGAGAGTACTATTGATCGCGATATGACTGATGCTATTCTATAACTGACACTGGCTCTAGGTAACCAGCTAAATTGTCGAGTATTAAATATCCCCAAGACTCGATAGCATAAAAAGTAAAGCATAACATGATCTTAAATAACATAACATGTTTCACTTGAGCATAATTCATCCATAGAGACATTTTATCAAACACTTGTAAGACATCTACTTATTTATGAATGAGGAATACATGCTATTATGTTATAATGGCACTAATTCATCACATAAGCATTTTATCAAACATATGGGGAGCATGCTTAGGTTATACAACCATCAACACACATAGTTATCATGGCTACATCAATCAACTTGTAAGTTGAAGGGTTTATCATGAAGATCATGTAATTCAGCATATATAAAGATTAATTTCATGAGAGATTGTAATTTAATCATGGACTAAGACCCAACAATGACATAAAAATGAATTCAATGCAATTCATACGTAGAAATCATAAATCTAAGATCTTGTAAGTTTTAAAAGGGTTCTTGAACTTCAAAGGTGAAAGGAACCCATGAATGAACACCTAACATTCCTTGGAAAGTTAATTCTTGAAGGTGCTTGAAGAAATTCTTGAGTTTTGACGTTGATTCTTGAAGCTAGGGTTTATTTTCTTGAGAGAAAATGCTTTGATTTTTGGGGAAAAGTTAATAAATAAATGGGTTAAAACGTTTTTAGGGATTTAATCTCACACCTGGGTGGAATAAAATCATGGGAAAAGACTATTTTAACCCTGGATGAAACATTTAATTTTTGTCAAATTTCTCCGAACTGGGCCCTGGCGCGTCGTGCCATGATCGCGTCGGGCCACTGAAAATAGACAATTGGGAACTGAGGGCTTGGTGCAACACGGTGGAATCGCAGTGCCCCTTTAATTCTAAAATCTGGATTCATCGTGACGTGGTGGATCACGTTGGTACACTGGAAATTGGCAAATATGAAAATAAGCTTGGGCACGATGCACCGGTATTGCGGTACCTCACTGGAAACTGACAATTGCCATTTTGACATACTCCGCGACATGCTACTGGCCTGAATGACGGTGTTTAACAACTAAAACTTAAAACAGCCATAACTTCTTACCCGATTATCGGATTTTGGAAAATTTTATATCATTGGAAAGCTAATTGAATTTCCTATACAATGACAAACTCTCAACTGAAAAATACTGGGTATTTCAAAAAAATTATATTAGATAACTCATGGATTGAGAGTTAATTTAAACTAGGGAAATATGAGGTATTACAATATCTCCCCCTTGGGAACATTCGTCCTCGAATGAAATTGATTAAGCTGAGAAACACTGATAGATTGAGCTAACACACTAAACATGCATATCTGATGCATGACTACATGACTAAACTACTGACAAACTGAGATCTTACACTGAATATGCATATCTGATGCATGGAATACATGACTGAAGAGCTAGGTTTTCATATTGAATATGCATATCTGATGCATGAGTACATGACTAAACTGATTCATGGATGCATGACTGAATATGCAATGGTAATGGATACCAAGTTATAATTATAGCTGAACGTGGAACTGAGTAAAGCTAAGAAAGACTGTTACCTTAAGTTGGATGTGAGGTTGCAGAGAAGAGGTGAGGATACTTGGTCCGCATATCTGCTTCTACTTCCCAAGTAGCTCCCTCTACGGCTTGATTCTGCCAAAGATCTTTGACTAAGGAAACTTTTTTGTTCCTCAGTATGTGATTCTGATGATCGAGGATCTCGACTGGAACCTCATCGACAAAGAGATCATTTTGAACATTTACATCCTCTAAGAGGACTGTGACTGCTAGGTCAATATGCATTTGTTTAGCAAGGAGACATTGAATACTGGATGTACTGAAGCTAGATCCAAAGGTAACTTAAGCTCATAAGCTACCTTTCTTAAACAACTGAGAATCGTGTAAGGACCGACAAATCGGGGACTGATCTTTCCCTTCTTGCCGAACCTCTTTACTCCTTTCATGGGAGAGATTTTCAAGTACATAAAATCACCGATCTTAACCTCGAGATCCTTTTTCCTCACACATGCATACGATTTCTGTCGGCTCTGGGCAGCCCTAAGTCTTTCTATGATCAACTGAAACTTCTCGAAGGCATCAAACACTAGGTCAGGCACTACTACTGCGGCCTCACCTACCTCGAACCACCCAATTAGAGATCTACATCTCCTACCATAGAGAGCCTCAAACAGAGCCATCTGAATACTAGAATGATAGCTGTTATTATATGCGAACTCGATCAAAGACAAGTGGTCATCCCAACTACCCTTAAAATCAACAACACATGCTCTTAGCATATCTTCTAAATTCTAAATGGTCCTTTCTGGTTGACCATCTATCAGAGGGTGGAAGGTTTTACTGAGATGAACTTGGGTACCAAGACCCTTTTGGAATGCTTTCCAGAAATGAGAGGTAAATTATGTACCTCTATCTGAGATAATAGATATTGGGACTCCGTATAACATGACCAACTCTCTGATATAGAGTTTGGCATAGTCCTCGGCTGAATAAAAAGTATGAATTGGAAAAAAATGAGCTGATTTGGTCATCCTTTCTATGATAACCCAAATAGAATCATGTTGACGATGAGTACAAAGAAAACCCGTTACAAAGTCCATGTTCACTTCTTTCCATATCCATGTGGGAATACTGAACTCCTCCATGGACCCACTAGGTTTCTCGTGCTCAATCTGAACCTGCTGACATGTAGAGCACTTAGCTACAAACTTTACAATATCTCTCTTCATTCCACTCCACCAATAGATCTCTCACAAATCACGGTATATCTTAGTGCCCCCTAGATGAATAGAGTATCGCACACCATGCGCTACTACAAGAATTTATTGCCTCAATTCATCTACACTTGGCACACATAAGCGACCCTGGAAACACAACACACTATCTCTCTCTTGGGAGAAAACCTCTTTTTTCTGATCTCTGACTAACTCTTTCAACTTAATCAGACTGGATCTCTATCCTGCTTTTCCTTCACTTCAGAAACTAAAGATGATTCTAAACTATTCTGCACCCAAACACTGTCCTCTGTTGAATCAACTAAGCGAACACCTAGTTGGGCAAGTTGATGAACTTCCTGAACTAACTTCTTCTTATCATTCACAATATGAGCGATACTACATTAGCCTTTCCCGAATGATACAGATCACTTATATCATAATATTTTAACAACTCTAACCACCTTCTCTGATAAAAATTTAAATATTTTTGAGAGAACACATACTAAGGCTTTTGTGATCTATGAACACATCAACACACACCCCATACAAGTAATGCCTCCAAATCTTTAAGGCAAACACTACAACTGCTAATTCGAGATCATAAGTCGGGTAATTTTTTTTATAGGGCTTAAGCTGTCTGAAGGCATAGGCTATGAACTTACCTCTCTGTATAAGGACATAACCCAAACCTACTCTGGATGTATCATAGTACACAATAAACCTATCTGAACTATCTGGTAGAGTCAAAACTGGGGCTGAGGTGAGTCGAGTCTTCAACTACTGAAAACTCTTCTCACAGGAATCTGACCACTAAAATTGGACTTTTTTCTGAGTCAATCTGGACATGGAGGATGCAATAGACGAAAATCCTTCAATAAATCAATGGTAATAACTAGTTAAACCCAAGAAAATCTCAATATCTGATGGAGTGATGGGTCTAGGACAGTTTCTCACCGCCTCGGTCTTTTGAGGATCAACTCTAATGCCATCACAAAAACAATATGACCAAGGAATGCTACTGACTTTAGACAAAATTTGCCCTTACTGAATTTAGCGAACAACTGATGAGTTCTGAGGGTCTGAAGTATGATTCTGAGGTGGTCTGCATGATCATTCTTACTACGAGAATAGACAAGAATGTAATCGATGAAGACTATAACAAACATATCTAGGTACTTCTTGAACACACGGTTCATTAAATCCATGAAAGTTGCTGGGGTATTACTAAGACCAAAGGTCCTGACTAGAAACTAGAAGTGACCATACCAGGTCCGAAAAACTATTTTTGGAATGTCACATTGTTTGACCCTGAGCTTATGATAGCCTGATCTGAGATCTATCTTAGAAAAGTAACTAGCACCTTGAAGTTGGTCGAGTAAGTCATCGATTCTAGGAAGTGGGTATTTTTTCTTGACTGTGACTTTGTTCAACTGATGGTAGTCTATACACATTCTGAGAGAACCATCTTTCTTGTGCACGAATAGAACTGGTGCGCTCTATGGGGAAATACTGGGCCTAATGAGTCCCTTATCGAGGAGACCCTTTAACTCTCTGAGTTCTGCTGGAGCTATTCTGTATGGCAGAATAGATATGGGTCGAGTATATGGAAGAAGGTCTATTTCCCTAAGGGGAGGAACTCCAGGAAGATCTTCAGGAAATACATCTGAGAATTCATTTACTACTGGAACTGACTCAAGACTGGGAGTCTCTGAACTAGAGTCTTTGACTTGCATAAGATGATATACACACCCCTTGGATATCATTTTTCTCACTCTAAGGTTAGAAATCAACTGAACCTTAAGCGCTGTAGTACTAACCCCTCTATTCAAGGATTGGTTTATTTGGAAACTGAAAATGAACAATTCTACTTCAACAATCAACTAAGGCATAACATGAATGGAGATAATCTATGCCGAGAATGACGTCAAACTAGCATCTCTAATTCTACTAAGTTTGATGAAGTGACTTTCTGAGATATCATAATCTGACAGTTCCTATATACCCGCCGGCCTATGATAGACGTCACTGGGGTAGAGACTAAGAATGGTTCTGCTAAGATTTCTGGTTTGACTTTAAAGTTGACTGCTATGTAAGGAGTTACAAAAAATAGAGAAGCTCCTGGATCTAATAAGGCATAACATGTAAATGGAAGATCTGTAACGTACCAGTGACCACATCAAGAGAACTTTCCTGATCTTGTCTACACTGAAGTACATAAAGTCTATTTTGGCGTTGCCCACTGGTGGCACTGGAAGTGGCACCCTGCTAATTCGGGTAATCAGACTGAGTTGAAGGACGATTATACTGACCCTTAAAACCTAACTGAGGACAATCCCTAAGTCTGTGGCCTGTCTTTCCACACCTGAAACAAATATCACTGTTAGCTCTGCAGACACACTGGTGGTTTCTGACACAGAGGATTCGTTCGACCACTGTTGACACTACCATGAGATTTAGAGCCTAACGCCCTATCTATGTTACTATTTCTGAACTTAGGTACTGGAGCACTGGCTGAGGACGGAGCTTGAACTAAAGACTTTGGGCTAAATTGGGAACAGTTATTGCCCTCTAACTTAGGCTGATTAAAATTGAAGCTACCTGTTCTAGTTCTCTTATTCTTCCTTTCTATCTTTGATCTTAGCCTCTTCTATCTGCTGAGCATGGACCATGAGCCTGGATATGTCCATCTTCTTAATCAACATTGTTGTTCTGCACTCCTTAACCATATTATCTGACACCCCAGATACAAACTTGCTCATTTTGGACCTACTGTCTACCACTACATGTGGATCATACCTGGCTAACTGAGTAAACTTGAGGGAATAATCTTTCACTCTCATACTTTCTTGCCTGAGGTTGATTAACTCTAACACCTTAGCTTTTCTCAGCTCTAAGGGAAAGAATCTATCAAGGAAGGCAGTAGCAAACTCTTCCCACTCTAAAGGCTCTGCATCTGCACCCCTGTCTACCTTCTACTTCTTAAACCATGTATGAGCCACATCTTGTAGTTGATAGGAAGCTAACTCAACACTCTCACTGGAAGTCACTCCCATGATATCTGTGACTTTCTGAACCTGATTAAGGAACTCCCATGGATTTTTTTCTGACGTAGATCTTGAGAATAGGAGAGGATTCATTCGGGTGAATTCCTGAATCCTGGATACAGTAGTATTGGCCACTGGGTTGGCCAAAACAACAACTAATCATTTATTCTGTGCTGTTACTGAATTAGCTAGAGTCATGAATACAACTCTGAATTCTGTATGAGAGGCGTGCTTGTCCAGGGGATCTGCCTGAACGGGCTGAGATGCTGATACCAAGTTTGTAACGCCCGAGTCTATACCTCGGATGCTACACGATGCTTACGACCCTGAAGGACCAGAAGCTACCCTATAACTGATATCTGCTGTGAGCACTAAAATAAGATACTATAATAAATGTAGAATAATAGGCTAAAATGCCATTCAATTAAAAAATCTATAAATACTGAAAAAGTGTATCAACTGAAATAATAATTTGTAAACTGAATACTGTCTGAACTCTAATATGAAAAACCTCTAATATGAAATTGCCTGGAAGTGAATTTGATGGGACAATCCCCCAATTAACTCCATCCACTAAAATACTGGGTCTATTGAACTAAAAAACAAAAGAAATATCCTCAAATTATGAGGACTTACTGCTAAATCTGATATGCTGGCTAATCTGAATCTGTCTATGCGCGGTCGGGAACCTGAGCATTCGAACCTATGATATGAGACATCATAGCGCTAATAAAGAGTATGCGTCAGTACGTGGAATGTAATGGTATGCTAAATAAGGTAAGACTGAGTGCAAGGGTTCATATGCATGACCAATAACTGACTGAATGATATAGAGAAACTGAACATAAGAGTACGTGGATAATCTGAGCTACTATAAATACTAAGCATGCAATCCTGTGCATATATATAAACTGTAACTGAGCTTTTTTGAAGCTAAGTACTGAGTTCTGATACAGAGTAGCTGATAATCTGAGATTTTTGATAATAGAGTTACTGATACTGATTGACTATATCTGACAGTCCTAATTCTGTAGAATTAAACTGAGTTCTATTCTGAAGATTGAAACTAAAATTATGGGAGGTGATCATTTAACTGACATGCCCCAAATAAGATAAGATAACTGAGTTGGGGACCAATCTATACCCCAATTGGAAGGGTGTCAGTACCGTGCCATGGGTAAAGACAAGCTGAGAGTTACCCTCATCTGGAAGGTACTCTAACGATAAAGGTGAAACCCTCATCTGGAAGGGTAAAAAACCTCATCAACTCTCAACTTGGAGTTGATGTCTCAACCTATACTGGCTACGTAGTTCTGGAACGCCAGGATTGCTTCTAAGGGTCACACCCTCTACTGGAAAGTGAGCCACCATCCTTGGGTTCACTCGGTACTGAATCCTACTCCCAACTAAAAGACACTAAACTGAGTATTCTGAACTAGACTGGACCGAGACTGAGTTTACTGAGTTTTTCTGAGTTCTATAACTGACTGAGTTCTACTGAGTTCTGTAACTGATTAAGAGTACTACTGATCGTGACATGACTGATGCTATTCTATAACTGACACTGGCTCTAGGTAAACAGCTAAATTGTCTGGTATTAAATACCCTCAGGACTCGATAGCATGAAAAGTAAAGCATAGCATGATTTTAAATAACATAACATGTTTCACTTGTTCATAATTCATCCATAGAGATATTTTATCACACTTGTAAGGCATATACTTATTCATGAATGGTGAATACATGCTATCATGTTATAATGGCACTAATTGTTCCACGTAGGTATTTTATCAAACACATGGGGAGCATGCTTGAGTTATACAACCATCAACACACATAGTTATCATGACTACATCAATCAACTTGTAAATTGAAGGGTTTATCATGAAGATCATGTAATTCAACATATATAATGATTAATTTCATGAGAGCTTGTAATTTAAAGTTGAACTAAGACCCAATAATGACATGAACATGAATTCAATTCAATCCAAACGTAGAAATCATAATTCTGAGATCTTGTAAGTTTGAAAAGGGTTCTTGGACTTTATGGGTGAAATAAACTCATGAATGAACACCTAACATTCCTTGGAAAGTTAATTCTTGAAGGTACTTGAAGAAATTCTTGAGTTTTGACCTTGATTCTTGAAGCTAGGGTTTGTTTCCTTGAGAGAGAATGCTTTGATTTTGTGGGAAAAGTTAATAAACAAATGGTTTAAAATGTTTTTAGGGATTTAATCTCACACCTGGGTAGAATAAAATCATGGAAAAAGACTATTTTAACCCTGGATGAAACATTTAATTTTCATCAAATTTTTTCGAACTGGGCCCTTGGCGCAACGCGCCATGACCGCGTTGGACCACTAGAAATAGCCAATTAGGAACTTTGGGCTTGGCGCTATGTGTTTAAATTACGGTGCCCCTTTGATTATGAAATCTGGACTCATTGCGACACGGTGGGATTGCGTTGGTACACTGAAAATTGACAAATGTAAAAATAAGCTTTGGAGCTATGCGTTGGTATCACGGTACCTCACTAGAAACTAACAATTGCCATTTTGACATACTCCGTGATGTGCTACTGGCTTGAATGACGGTGTTTAATGACTGAAACTTAAAATAGCCATAACTTCTTACCCAGTTATCAGATTTAGGCAAATTTTATATCATTGGAAAGCTAATTCAATTTCCTACGCAATGGCAGGCTCTAAACTGAAAAATACTGATGTTTCAAAAAAAAAATATTAGATAAATCATAGACTGAGAGTTAATTTAGGCTAGGGAAATCCGAGGTATTACAATGGTACTTTGGAATTAAAGCGTAATGGAGAATACTAAATCAAAGTGAATGGGCAAAGGGTAAAGCACTATATGGGTAACACAGAGGAACTTAAGATGATTTGTGAGATTTACCATGGTGAAGTCTGAGTAACTAAGCTAATTATGTCATGCCGCGATATTAAATCAAGTGTTTTATGGGAGGCAACCCATGAGTCTATTTGGTGAAATCTAGTATCCAACATAGCCACGTCATGTCGGGATATTAAATTAAGCATTGCATGGGAGGAAACCCATGTTTTTTACTTAATAATTTAAAGGATAATATATGTGTTCAGTGTGCAGGATTAAAGATTGCAGAAAAGAGCAAGAAATTCTAGAATTTAGGTCATACAGACTCTTTATGAGTCATAACTTAACATGATAACTCATGAGGAGGAGTTGTAAGGACCTGGGACTTGAAACATATCCATGTAAGAAGTATCTAGAGTCCTTACGATTCTTAGAATGAGTCGTAACCTCTAGTTATGACTCATCACCTTGAGTCATACCGACTCTAAAACCAGATAAGAGTTCCCAGTCTTTACAAAAGAAGTAAAAGATATGTATGCATTGGTTACGAGTTGTACACCTGACTCATAACCAGACTTACCAGGTCAAGGGTCGTGGGTCAACCCGACCCAGTTCACCCTTTTAAACAAAAGAGAGGTACCTGATCCAGGTACCCGATAATGCAAACACTGAATCACCTCCATTGTTGACCAATTTCTAAGATCTTAGAAAGCAATATTACCCCAAAAACATAAATCAATCTATTTAGACCTTCCAAATCCATCAAATTCATAGAGAATTAGGGTTAAGAAGTTGCTAAACTCAAGAAATCTTAACTCTCAAAAGAACAAGTAAGTTTTTGAGCTTACAATCTTTCTATTTCGAGTTTAATCCAAAGATGAGTTGAAATTTTAGAATTTCTTTGAGCTAAATGTATATGTGTATGAAAACTTGAACCCTATTGCTTAAAAATTGAGTTCAAAATGGGATTTAGGAGTGAACTTGACTTGTTGTACTGTAAATTTATGCCTTTGGATGGATATAAGGTGGGAGTGAATTAAATTAAAGGGTAGTTTGGGGATTGGATTTAGAGCTAACTCAAATCTAAACCCTTATGTTGCAGTGGATATGGGGCTCCTGACGACTCGTACCTACACATAACGAGTCATTACGAGACTCATAATCAAGGACAACATAAAAGATTAGGAGGGTGTAGGTTCTAGTATAGATTCGACTTGACATGCGAGTCGTAACCAACCTATATGACTCGTTACTAGAAGTCATAAGAACTGGGGAAACATGAATAAAAGAAAATGCTTCTGGTTAGATTACGAGTATGGGTAACGAGTCGTAAGATAACCTTACGACTCGTTAGGAGGAATAACTTTATGGCTCATTAGGAGGACTCGTAACCTAACCAGTAAACATTGACTTGCCTTTTGTCTATCTTATGACTTAGTCAAACGAGTTGTAACCAGTGTATACGACTCATACCCCCTGTCACATGAACAGAATATGCACACTAATACATAATTTCTTTATTTTCCTTTTCTCTCCTTAGTAATCACTAATAAGTGTATGCACACAGGTACTATAGCTCCAAAAGGTAACCCCTCAAATAAGAACACTAAGAGCAATTCAGATCCCAAGTCTGATCACCTTCTGATAAATGAGAAAAAAAATGATTCGAGTGGTGACCTCATGGAATACCCAATAAAAAAGAAAGCTCAAACCAGAGAGACACTACCTAGGGGCACAAAACACCTGCAAATATGGTCATATCTCCTAAGAAGATAATTAGAATGACGTAGTCAAGTACGTCCCCACTACATTCTCCATCATCTTTTGAGGAGGATAAGGATGATGAAAATGTAGAATCTGAGGGTGGTGCTGGGGCAGTAGAGTCGAGCTTATATGAAGTAGACTTGGAGAATGAAAGTATGTGTGTGTGTGTAGGGGGGGTAGAGTATGTGACCCCAATAAATGTTCAGCAACCACCACTACCACCCCAAATTCAGTTAGCCATTGAACCTGCTCCGGTGCTTACCGTTTAGTGGAGGTACCCCAAAGTATAGGAAATATATAATTTTGGGTTGGAGGTGAACCCAGCTACAGGAAATCCGAGAAGAGGGATATACCTGGAACCAACACTGATTACTACAGGCATGTCTGTAATGACTGGATTTGAGGCCAGATTACAACAGCACAGGTTCTAGTAGATGACTACAGCACCAGGAAAGTTCAGTACTGCACTAGGGTAAGATTTTATGCTACATATAGAGGTGAGATAAAGAGACAATACCCTCAGGTAAATTTATGGAGGGGAGGTGATCCTATTATAATTCTGACTATTTGTGGAGTTTGGGTAAACAACTCTCCAAGAATGATATCCAAATTTTTGGATGGTCTTGATTTCCAGTCTCCAGTAAACACAGAAGAAATTGATTACCCCATAGAGGAAATACGAAAGGTTACAAAGAAACATATGGGGTTGGATAACAAAATGATGCACTGCAGATGTATAATGAATATTATCGCTACAAACAGGAGAAAGAAAGGTGGGTGATAGATGGATCGAGTGTGTTTTCATATAAGATCGAGAAGCAGACACTGAATTTTGAAGCCAAGGTCTGATGAATATTGGCTCGACATAGACTATGTCCCAATACTGGGGATAATGTACTTAGTCCAGTCCATACAGCATTGGTAGTAGGACTTATGGCAGGATACGAGTTTGACATCACATAATTTATTGCGAGGGAAATACGAGATAGAGTTGTGGGCACAGATAAGGTAATTCTGGAATTCCTTTATTTACTAATGTAGATTTGCTTGGCTGCAAGAGAGTCAGAACTATCTGACATTGATCAATGCATTGAGCAAAAGAGTACTACGGATTTTGGGCTGATTAAAGACGCAATGAACCTCATGGCTAGGCAAGCGAGGAAAGGGTCTACAATGTTAGCTGAGATATTCAGAATTTAGGGTACTCATTCTGAGGCTACAAGGTTGAATTAAATAGGTGACCCCACAGGTGAAGACAGTTAGATTGAGCCATAGCCGTCATCCACAGGTGCAAGGGGTATATTAAGTGTCTCTCCTCCTACACAGTCTGTACCACCTCGCCCAGCTTCTTTCAGATTTGCACCAACAAGGTATGTGATCATTTCCAGACTAGTTTAAATAATAATATAAGAAGTTTTTGAACCATAAAAGCAAAAGTATAGTTGATAGAAGGGGGTATGAAACCCTGGGTTAAAAATAGGATAGAAGAACAAAATAGACAAATCCAGGGTAGATTAGATACTTTTGAGAAAAGGATGACACATCAGTTGGTAAGTGGCCAAACCCCTAACATTGTAGATGTGAAAGCTGAGGTGGCCGAGATATGTAAACTTGTTAATGGACTATATGACAGGACATTTGTACCGGCACCTGTGATAAAGGAGATTCAGACTGAGATAAAAGTTGAAAACCTCTAGTTATGACTCGTCACCTTGAGTCGTACCGACTCTAAAACTAGATAGAAGTTCCCAGTCTTTACAAAAGAAGTAAAAGACATGTATGCATTGGTTACGAGTTGTACACCTGACTCATAACCATACTTACCAGGTCAAGGGTCGCGGGTCAACTCGACCCAGTTCACCCTTTTAAACAAAAGAGAGGTACCCAATATAGGTACCCGATATTGCAAACACTGAATGACCTCTATTGTTGACCGATTTCTAAGATCTTAGAAAGCAAAATTACCCCAAAAACATAAATCAATCTATTGGGACCTTCCAAATCCATCAAATTCATAGAGCATTGGGGTTAAGAAGTTTCTCAACTCAAGAAATCTTAACTCTCAAAAGAATAAGTAAGTTTTTGAGCTTACAATCTTTCTATTTCGAGTTTAATTCGAAGATGAGTTGAGATTTTAGAATTTCTTTGAGCTAAATGTATATGTGTATGAAAACTTGAACCCTATTGCTTAAAAATTAAGTTTAAAATAGGATTTAGGAGTGAACTTGATTTGTTGTACTGTAAATTTGTGCCTTTGGATGGATGTGGGGTGGGAGTGAATTAAATTAAAGGGTAGTTTGGGGATTGGATTTGGAGCCAACTCAAAGATAAACCCTTATGTTTCAGTGGATATGGGGCTCCTGATGACTCGTACCTACACATAACAAGTCATTATGAGACTCATAATCAATGACAACATAAATGATTAGGAGGGTGTAGGTTATGGTATAGATTCGACTTGACTATGCAAGTCGTAACCAACCTATATGACTCGTTACTAGAAGTCATAAGAATTGGGGAAATATAAATAAAAGAAAATACTTCTGGTTAGATTACGAGTATGGGTAACGAGTCGTAAGATAACCTTACGACTCGTTAGGAGGAATAACTTTATGACTCATTAGGAGGACTCGTAACCTAACCAGTAAACATTGACTTGCCTTTTGTCTATCTTACGACTTAGTCATACGAGTTGTAACCAGTGTATACAACTCATACCCCTGTCACATGAACAGAATATGCATACTGATACAAAATTTCTTTGTTTTACTTTCCTCTCCTTAGTAATCACTAATAAGTGTATGCACACAGGTACTATGGCTCCAAAAGGTAACCCCTCAAATAAGAACACTAAAAGAAAATCGGCTCCCAAGTCTAATCGCCATCTGATAAATGAGAAAACAAATGAGTCGAGTGGTAACCTCATGGAATACCCAATCAAAAAAAAGATCAAACCAGAGAGACACTACCTAGGGGCACAAAAACACCTGGAAAGGTGGTCACATCTCCTAAGAAGATAATTAGAATAAAGCTGTCAAGTACGTCCCCACTACAATCTCCATCATCTTTTGAGGAAGATAAGGATAATGAAAATATAGAATCTGAGGGTGGTGCAGGGGTAGAAGAGTCGAGCTTATATGAAGTAGACTTGAAGAATAAAAGTGTGTGTGGTAGGGGGGAAGATGTTACCCCAATCAATGTTTAGCAACCACCACTACCACCCTAAATTCAGTTAGCCATTGAACCTGCTCCGGTACTTACCGTTTAGTGGAGGTACCCTGAAATACAGGAAATATATAATTTTGGATTGGAGGTGAACCCAGCTACAGGAAATCCGAGAAGAAGGATATACCTGGAACCAACACTGATTACTACAGGTATGTCTGCAATGCCTGGATTTGAGGCCATATTTCAACAACATAGGTTCTAGTAGATGACTACAACACCAGGAAAGTTCAGTATTGCACTTGGTCAAGATTTTATGCAGCATATAAAGGTGAAATAAAGAGACAATACCCTCAGGGAAATTTATGGAGGAGAGGTGATCCTATTACAATTCTGACTATTTGTGGAGTTCGGGTAAATAACTCTCCAAGAATGATATCCAGATTTCTGCATGGTCTTGATTTCCAGCCTTCAGTAAACACAGAAGAAATTGATTACCCCATAGAGGAAATACTAAATGTTACAAGAAATATATGGATTTGGATGACAAAATGATGCACTATAGATGGATAGCGAACATTATCACTACGAACAGGAAGAATAAAGTTAGGTGATAGATGGATCGAGTGTGTTTTCACATAACATCGAGAAGCAGGCACTGAATTTTGAATCCAAAGCCTGGTGGATTTTGGCTCGACATAGACTATGTCCTACTACTAGGGATAATGTACTTAGTCCATTCCATGCAACATTGGTAGTAGGACTTATGGACAGATACGAGTTTGACATCACATATTTTATTGAGAGGGAAATACGAGATAGAGTTGTGGGCACATATAAGGTAATTCTGGCATTCCTTTATTTATTAATGTAGATTTACTTGACTGCAGGAGTGTCAGAACTATCTGACATTGATCAATTCATTAAGCAAAAAAGTACTATGGATTTTGGGCTGATTAAAGACGTAATGAACCCCATGGCTAGGAAAGCACGAAAATAAGCTACAATATTAGCTGAGATATTCAAAATCTAGGGTACTCATTCTGAGGCTACAAGGTTGAATTAAATAGGTGACGCCACAGGTGAAGACAGTTAGATTGAGCCATAGCCATCATCCACAGGTACAACGGGTATATCAAGTGTCGCTCCTCCTGCATAGTCTGTACCACCTCACCCAGCTTCCTTCTGATTTGCACCAACAAGGTATGTGATCATTTTCAGACCAGTTTAAATAATAATATAAGAAATTTTGGAACCATCAAAGAAAAAGTATAGTTGATAGAAGGGGCTATGAAACCCTAGGTTGAAAATAGGATAGAAGAACAAAATAGACAAATCCAGGGTAGATTAGATACTTTTGAGCAAAGAATGACACTTTAGTTGGTAAGTGGCCAAACCGCTAACATTGTGGAGGTGAAATCTGAGGTGGCTGAGATATGTAAACTTGTTAATGGGCTATCTGACAGGACATTTGTATCGGTACCTATGATAATAGAGTTGAGCCTGAGATAAAAGTTGAAAACATCTGGAGTATCCCTACGGGAGAAGAAAGTAGGGATATAAAGAAGAGAAAAAGCCAGAGTATCAAAAAATAAAATCTAAAAAAGGTGAGAAAGGATAGTGTGCAGAGTGAAAAAAACTGGCAGGTAAGGGTTTGAGAGATCGCAGCTAGTGTCGATTGTTCAAAACAGGCAAGTGAAGACATTGAGGAGGGTAGTGATGTAGACCCAACATATGATGTACCATTGAGTGCACCAGCCATAACCAGTGCCACTACTGTGAAGACAGTCCCTGCAGCTGATGGGACTACTTTGAGGATGGTGGGACCCAATCTAAGGGCCCACGTGATGATGCAGCATGAACTAGCGCCTTGAGTGCCCAGGTATGTCCTCTATCCTTGTATTACATTTTTATATGCACTAGGTATAGTGCATATAATTTATTTGGGGGTTGGGGTGTACCAAGGTCGCATAGGTTACACTTGTCGTATTTCAAAACCCATAGGCCACAATCTGAAAAGCTTGTGAACTGACATATTTTGTTATTATTTTTGTGTTTTATTATTATTTTTGTGTGTTTTGGGATGCTAAAAATAGAAAGAAAACTTGTACTTTTGCAGCAAACATGGTTTTGAATATTGATGCTAAACTTATGTGATTTTGAGAAAATTGACACCCCTCCTAAAATTTTGTTGATTGTGTGATGTGTATATGTGTGAGGGATGAAAGCAAATTTGATAATGACATTATAATTAGGGATAGAACAACTATGGAAAACACGTGCATAACTGGATAAGTAGTAACTAGCAGTATGACCCTGTACGATGTGTGTGTGAGACTTTACTTAGTTCTCGGTGTGTAAAAAATCTAGAACTTGCCCAATTCCTCTTACCTAGGGTTTAGGATAGTCGATTAGGAGATGATCATAGGCCATTTTGGTTTTGAGTCCACTCGAGCCTAAATTCCTAACCAAATATAATATGAATCCCTTGATCTAAAAAGTTGAGCCTGATTGACCCATTTTTATTGTGTACAATAATTTTGTCTTCCCATTTCACTTAGAATGAATCTATTTTGGCCTTGGTCCTCTTTGGACACTGTGCACCTCAACTCAGAAAAATTGCCTAAGTTGAGGGTGGCTATTATAGGGGTGCATAAGAAAAAAATGAGTATGAAGAAAAAAGTGTAGAAAGAAAAATAAAGAAGGACAGGTGTGGTGAAAGTAGAAAATAGAATAAAAGAAAAAGAAAAAGAAAAAAAAAGTGAGAAAAGAAAATGCACCTGGCCTAATCTGAATGTGCTTTAAAATAAAAAGGGAGAACAAGGGTAGAAATAAAATAAAGAAAAAGTTGAAAAATAAGTGGACCCTAAATAAAGCGTAATGTCAAGGAGGCTTAGTCACTGAAAAATTTCAAAAAGATACCACACCATCCCCAAACCTGCGTTACAAGCTTAATAAAGGCCTATGTGATCCTATCCCGACTATCTGAAAATCCAAGAAAAGAGCATATGGTAACCCTATGGTATTCTGTATATGCTAGCCGATACTTCTTTATGAGCAAGAGCGTCTTTTGAAATATCCCTGAATAAACATAATTAAGCTAAATTGAGTGAATAGGATCTCTTTGATTGTGAGCGTACAAGGGTTGTGCTGTTAGGTTGCTAGAGTGTTTGGTGAATATGATTTGTGTTTATGCCTAGTTGTCTGTTACTAATGTAATGCCATCATTGGATTCCTTTCTGTCACTCCATGTACCAAATCTATATTTGGGTTCTTAAAAAGTTAAAACTAGGAGCGGGAATAAAATATTGATAATTGAAATAAAAAGTCACTGCTATAGGTATCTTAGGATCTTCCTATTTAAGCATAGTTGTGGTTAGTAGTCTTGAGTTATATTTTGCCTGAGGACATAAAAACATTCTAAGTTGAGGGTGTTGATACACCTTGAAAACATGGCACTTTCAATGTTTAAAACAAAAAAATTATGCTTGGACTTAGGATATTTTGGTAGATATGATGTGGTTTTATGGTTGTTGCAGGAAAAATAGGTATGAAGAACCTTAGAATCAAAATTGGAAGAAAAAACTCTGAAAAAGATGAAATTTGTTCATCCTATAAGTTAGCTTATAAGTCGTCAACATATCATACGACTCATATATTTGCTCGTAAGTAGGACAGTAACAAAAGCCAAGTAGGGAACTAAGTGAAGAGTGGATACGACTGGAGAGTGAAAACTGTAAGTTGTGGCTACGAGTCAAGAGAAACCATCATTAAGAGAGCAAAAACCAAATCTAAAGTTCAGAGTTGAAGTCACAAAGAAAGATGAGTCGTAAGACCTGAGTACGACTTTGAAGGATAAGTCTTGAAGAGACCAGTGTCCAGAGCATTGAAAGAATAAGTGCAGGTGGTGATGAGTGAAGACCATGAGTTGTAAGCTATGGTTACAACTCGTGTGGATGATTCATAAGGTGAACAAAATCCTGAAGCCCTGAAATATTAGTTACTGGAGTACTTACGACAAGCACTGTACGACTCGTAAGAAGACCTTACGAATGGACAATGCGAGTTGTACCTTGTGCCGACATACTTTTCCAATTCCATTTTAATTAGGATTTTTGGGTTATTTTGATATACTATAAATACCTAGGGTTATTCCTTTATTAGGTTAGGCACTTTTACAATACTTTTACTACTTTTAACATACTTTACTCATTGAGATTTTGTTTTTGAGAGTTTGGGTTTTATTCAATTGAAGACTTTGAGTTTTCTTTCTCTTATACTTGTGTAATTAATTACATGTATTCATTATTTATTGTCATAAATTATTGCATGAACATGAGCGACTAATTTCCTTTACTAGGGTTATGCAAACCCTGGCGGATTAGCTACGTAGAGGAAATAAGAGATTCATCTATTCTATTGTGGTTGCATGTATCTTAATCTTCTTTATATTAGTTGACCTCAGAGCTACTGTAGAAGCTTGAGGATTGCCTGTATTGGAAAATGTTTTCACAAGGGAGTTTGAGATTAGGAAAAAGAGATTAAGACAGTAATTTAGTATTCACATCCATATTATAATTTTGCTAGCTCATCTGATCAACTTGAGACTCAAAAGGTGAAAGTTAAAATGGGGTTATAGAAAAAGAGCAATAAGGAGACACCCTGAAACTCACAAGGTAAAAGGTGAGATTTATCATCATGTTCACGAGACGGTTGATAATACATAGCTTTTCGACTTTGCATGCAGAGCAAGAAAATATGCGAGTTGAATACGAAAAGTTTATGGAGTTAAGAATCCAGGGGGAACACAGTCCTAATGTTCATCTTCTACTATTTACAAACCCAAGCATTTAAGTTCAATTACTTCTTACTGTTCATGTCAAAGTCCCCCCAATTTAATTTTCTGCATTGCTCATGGATTTTGTCAAGTTTGAGAGATTGTTCAATATTTTCCCCGTAGGTTCGATCCCAACCTGGTTTGGGTTACTATATTTGACATTGACCGCAACATACTTCTTTGGAGGTTAGTTTTTGGGTAACACCAATACCAATTCTTTCATTATGTGAATAAGAAGGATATTGATTCCAGACCCTCATCTATCAAGATTTTATTTATCTTATTTTCTAGAATATGACCCACCATATACAAGGGATGATTGTGTAGCATTTATCTGACTAGGATATCATCATTTGTAAATATAATTTTTATCACATACATGTGCTTCTTGGAGAAGAGATTTAGTAGGCTTTTCAAATAAAGGAGGTTCTATGAATAAGCTTTCATCCTTTGTTTCTCCTTTGCCAGTATTGAAACAAGATGCCTTGAGGTTGACTTTAGTAGTTTTTGCACAGAACCAACTTGGCAAGAATTCTTCCAATATCACAGGACGTCGTGGTTCTTAATGGTGATGCTCCACTACCTTTGTTCTTTTTAGAAGTTTAACTAATTTCTACTTCCTTGGTTATCTCATCATCCTCCTTTTAGTTGACAGCTTGGATTAGTTATTTCGTGAACTCGTATTGTTGTGTCTCTGCATAGTTACCAAAATCTAACCTTCATTATCACCATAATCAATTGGAGATTTTCCATGATCTAATAGCTCTTCATTATGCTCTTTGAAGTTGCATATTTAGTTCGAACGAGCCAAAAGTGATGGAGATTTTATGAGAAATGTCTTTTTCATCATCAAGTATGATTTTTTTTATTAGCTAGTTGTATCATTTATCCTTGAAGATAAAACATTTCTCAAGAGGGTGACCTATAAGCCTATGATACTTGTAATAGTTTGGGTCATTAATTTTTTCAGCTTTATTGGGTTTCTTTATTTCTGGCAGATGAATGAGCTTATGATTGAGAAGTTTATCAAAAATTTCAGAAACATCAAAATCATAGAAGGGGTATTCCTTTTCTTGCATCTCCTTTAAAGTCAAATTTTGATTTGGACGTTCTTGAAAATAAGTCATCTTCATGCTTTGATTTTTGCTCACCTTTGTGGTGAACTTTACGGGTGACAAATTGACGTTAATGGATTATTTATTGTGGGGTCAAACTTTCTTCGTCTTATGGGTTTCTACTTGTCCTTTTCCTTTGAGGGCCATGGATAGACGCTAATGCTTTTTTGGCAGAATATATGCTCAACTCCATGTCGTGAGCACACGTAGACAAATACTTAAAGAATATCGTCTTGAGGCCTTGTAAGATATAGAGAATCTCCCAGAGTATCCCTTGGATGCATATCTCTATCACAGAAACTTCACTTAGCCTATCTTTGCAGTTCAAGCTGGTATTTCTCCATCGATTGTTAAATTGAATAATTGACTTATTCTTTCTTTAATGAGTATTTGTTATCTCTACCATACTCACTGTCCTCTTGGTTCTATAGAAGTTATTGAGGAACTCATGCTCCAGTTGCTCCCCGCTATTGATGATTATTCTTAGAAAGAATGGAATTCATATTATTTTTAATATCACAAACCAAACAACCACTAAAAATAATAATAGTATCACAAACCAAACAACCAATGAAAAATAATAACAGGATAACTAATTCGATAATAACTAATTCTAGTATAACTAATCCAACATAACTAATTTCATCATAACTTATTTTCCAACCAAATGACCCCTAAGTGTTTAAAAAAATTCTGAATATATTCTCAATTCTCTTCAGATCTTCTATTTTAGTGATAGAATTTCATCCCAGACTATTTTTTTTCTTGAGTCAAAATTGGTCGGAAACAACTCTCTATCTCACATTCGAGGTAGATTAAGGTCTGGGTACACTCTATACTCTCTGACCTTACTTTGTCAGACTATATTGGTATATTATTGTTGTTATTGTAGCGGTTGAATATCAAGGATGGTGAATGAAATATCAAACTTTTAGTTAACATAAATTATGGTTGTAATTCCATTTTCTTGAGAATTCTTTTCAAACTTCAAAATATGATCGTTCTAATTCTGATTATACACAATCTGATTGTTTCATTTTAAAAAATAAATAAATTATCTTCAGCTATAAAAAATTTGCTTATCATTTTCATCTGTTGATAATTGTAAAGACAAAATTTAGATGATAAAATTATTGCAGATACATTTTATTATTGACTAATGAAAACTCCATTATTGAGAATGATTTTGGTGCGATGAGGAGAGCCACCAAAAGACAACATTTGCAGGGCCTAAATCAGCAGGCCAATTGATTTAATTCACCTTAATTTGTTATCGTTTCTGTGAAATCATCTTAAATTATAAAAGAAGTCGCGGGAGGCTATGAATTAGATTAGATGTGTCACATTCTAATTAGTATCCTATATAGGAATATTTCAACTAAATTAGCTGGGGCTTAATCTGTGAAGGCATCTTGGAAGAACTTACATATAGATTCCTATTGTAGTTTAGTCACGTCTGTCGAATCCTAATATGAAAAGACTTCTTTATCTGAATAGTGAACATTGCTTTGCTAATTAGATTGCTAAGATTTTTCTTTGATCTCTTCTCAAGGTAAATATCTTGTTGATAAAGAAGTCAGGGCTTTGGATTGGACTATACTTGAAGGTAAGATGATGTTATATTCCTAGCCATTTAAGATGGATTGTTTGTGAGTACCTCTCTGCTCCTCAACTAAGAGGTTGTAATGTATGAAGTCTTGACTACCCTGCTACTTACAAAGTCAGGGTAGCCGATTAGTTATGTGTTAATCAACGTAGACTATTTTTTTTATTATGCCCTAATGCATAAGCAAATCTTGGGATCGTATGGGGTCAATATATGAAAATATGTCCTTAAATAAACTCTTAAAAAGTCGAAAACTAGACTTCAAATAAAAAGAGACTTAAACATTGAAATTAAGTGGATCTTTCTTTGATTTAAATATGAATGTCAAGTTTTTCTTCAACAAAAATTGATTTTTCTTTGACTACTAATTCTATTTCTTAATTTCTTAAAAAAAGATTTCAGTCAACAAAAGAATTATTTTAGGTAGAAGTACTCTTTTGTGTAAAACAACTATTTCTGCACGGATATAAGATTTTGCGCTTTATTTGTAAGTTCAAAACATGTTGACGTTATAGAACAATAAACTCTTCATTATCCACATATGAATATTTGTTTTAGGTGCTCACTTTGTATTCCGTGGCCAAAGAAGTGTCCTGTTATTTATTAAAAATGGTACAAATAAGATTTTAGAAAAGCTTTGTGCTGCTGCAATTTCAACATCGCGGACGCTGCCACAACTGCTACTCCTTTCTAAGTAAACTGTAAGTATTTTTTTCCTCTTTATACTATCACCAATTACTAGTTTTTTCTTTGTTGAAATTTTTGTGGTTTTATTTTAATATCTTAACGTTGAAGAAGCTGAAACTACATTTAGTAAAGTGGATTTATACAAACATTTTTTTATAATACTGTTATTTTGAATTATTTATAAAATTTTATGGTTAAAACTTTATTTTCTTTTTGATGACCGATAAGTCATTTGTTTCTATTGAATATAGTCTTGAATATCTTTTGCTTTATCTCATGAATTATGACAACATTGGTACATTAAATTGTCATCTAATAAAATAATTTTTCAATGAAAAAGAAAGAACCTTAGTGCGGCCAAGATGTTTAGTTATGTCTAAAGCAATAAAATAGTTCTTTTAGATGAAAACGATAAAAAAGATGTGGCATGATTAGTAGATGTCTATACAAGTGAGCATTCATTGTCTTCATTTAAAAGTAAATATTATCCAAAGCGCAAATGTTGTTCAACTTTTGACATATGAATTTCTTTCAAACTGTAGAATTTTTTATGGAGATCACTTCATGATTTATCATATTTAATTTTACTTATTCAATAAAAGTTCACTGTGGTTATGTCTAAAGCAATCGAATAATTATTTTACTCCATCTAGCATAAGAGGTTTCATATCCCAAAATTATACACCCTCCATTTAATAAATAATGATGTACTTTTCTTTTTAATTTCATTTTAAAAAGAATGCCTCCTTTTCTTTTTTGAGAAAAATTTAATTTTAATTTTTTACGTGGCATTTTTAAGATGATACAATTAAAGTAAATTTAACGTAACTTTAATTTAAGAACTCAAAATTCAAAAATCTTCATTATTTTCTTTAAATTCATGCCAAGCCAAAGCAGGTCATTCTTTTTCAAACAAAGAGAGTATTATTTAACGAGTGAAATAGTTGTGTGAAGATAGAGAAGAATTTTTTTGCAACCTGATAAGATTATTATAATGCCCCAATTTTCTGAATCGGAATGCTACACGGTGCTGATGACCCTGAAGGACCACAAACTAATCCATGACTGATATCTGTACCTGTACACTGCATAATATATGACTATAAATGCGGAAACTAAACTGAAAGGCCATAAGGTTCAATACTGAACATACTCAGAATAATAACAATATCTAAATAAAGTGGTATAATAATACCAAAACAAAACTGAAATACTAAAATCATAATCTAGTCTGTAATCTAGTCTGAAAGCCTCTAACTATCTAAAGTAGGGAGTGGAAGGAACATGTCTCCAACTAACTCCCGACTACTGAAAGCCAAACTAAAACACTGAAGTAATAAAGTAATAATCATGTCCTCGGAGAATGAGGATAAACTACTAACTCTGAATGCTGAAATCTGCAATGCTACTGCTGCTCTCGAACTCGTGCCTCTGAACCTATGGCGTAAAATAAAATACCATAGTGCGAATGCGTTAGTACGACTGAATCTACTGAGTATACGAGTGAGGTAGGCTAAATGCAAAGGGTTTATATGCATGAACAATGCTGATTGATATGAATGTGAGAATACCTAAATGCATAAGTAACTATAACTGAACTCGTGGTGATACTGACTACTGAGTCTGAATGCTGACAACATGAGTGTACTGATACTGAGATACTGAATAACTGAATTCACTGATATTAATATGTAAGTCACTACTAAGTGAGGAACTGATACGACATTACTGACTAAATGAACGACTATTTCTGATAGTTTGAATAATGAAGAACTGGTCTGCTTGACTGTGTCTAATAGTCCTGAAATTGAATACTGATAATGTGAGTTATGATGACTGATATAATTAATATGACTGTGATGATCAGTATAATCAATGTAATTGATATTGAGCGACTGTATCTGAGAGTCTAAGTTCTAATGGAACTATCTGAGTTTCATTTTGTATGGAGTAACTGAATTTGAGATCAGTCCTATCTAGTGGGTGATCTCTGAGTATAATGATAGAAAAGATGATTTGACTTAGTCTGAGATCAGTCCTACCTAGCGGGTGATCTCTAAATCTGATGATGCAGATACTGATTGACCATAGTTGAGGTCAGTCCTATCTAGTGGGTGATCCCGGAGTCTATTGATAATGATAGGGATTGACTGTATCTGGCAGTGCCAATTCTATAACTGAAACCGTGGGATGTATTCATCTAACCGATATGCCCCTTTGTTGCTAGTCTGGGGTCCAACCTATAACCCTAGTTGGAAGGGTATCAGTGCCGCACCACTGGTAAAGACAACTGCTATGGAATTAGTCCTAATCTAGTGGGTGACCCCTGGGATCAGTCCTATATATTTAAATATGCTAACGGGTGACCCCTGAGTATGTTAGTCCTATCTAACGGGTGACATCTCGTACCTACGCTGGCTACATAGATCTGGAACTTAGGGATTGCTTTTAGGGATCTCAGCCTTATCTAGTGGGTGAGTTCCCATACCTAGGCTCGCTCGGTGCTGAATCCTACTCCCATCTAAAAAACACTGAATTGATTAATTGAGCTAAATTAATTAACTGAACTAAACTGATTAACTGAACTGATACTAGTGGTATTATTTAGCAGAGTTAAACTGAGTTTACTGAGTTCCGTTAACTAAAGGAATGTACTGATGTCTGAGGACTAATTGAGAATACTGTAGTTACTGAGATTTTACTTGGAATATTGAAATCACTGAGATTACTGAACTACTGAGATTTCTTGAGTCACATGGTTGACTGAGTTCTATGGATCATGGCTTGACTGAGAGTATCATGAAACATGACATGGCTCTAGGCACACAACTAAATTATCGGGTACAAGTACCCCCAGGACTCGATGGAAGGAAACTGACAAAACATGAATTTGCTCTTCTTGAACACATGACCAATATTCATAATTCAAAATACCATAAGTTGGGGATTTCATACTACACATAGTTCTCAAAGTTTTATACATGGAAGGGAATGCACATAACAACATGCCATAAGTCCATCAATCTAGTTTCATGAACATTCCATCAACAATCATGATGCATAAAAATATCATAGAATTCATTATTTTCATAAGGGTGTAGCATGCATTTGTCATTTAGGTCACAATTCAACTATAATACATGACTTCTAGTCTTTTAGGCTCTTTATCAAACACCTTACATGCACAACTTAGGCATAAGTGTAATCAAAAAATTATTCATCATGAACAACCAAACTTACATGTTTCCAACTCATATGATATCATATATTCATAAAAGCACATAAAGATTCAAACTTAGGAATCATTCAACATCAACAACATGAACATAATCCATTCACCACATAAATAACATAATATAGAATTTAAAAGAGGGTTCTTGGACTTAATGGATGAAAAGAATCCATGAATGAACACTACGCATACCTTAGGGATTGAATCTTGAAAGTAAATTGACCTTTCTTGAATGTTCTTGGATTGGGAATCTTAATTCTTGAATATCTTATGAAGAGTGTGATGGGGTCTTGAAGTTAATTGAGAAGAAATCCTAAGTTTGTTCTTGGGAAAATAGAGGGATAAGAGCTTTTGAAACTAAATACCAATAGCTAAATACGTGATTTTGGTGTTTTATGTCATGGGGGTAAGGTTTAGGGTGAGGGAAAAAGATCAAAATACCCTCTACAAAATTACTTTCCAGTTGCTGAAATTATCAGCTGACGACCAAGGATGATAAGCCATTAGATCTATGATAGCCCGTCAGCCCATGTTGTCACCTGGGAGATGAAATTTTTGGGTTTCTGTCTAAGGATGATGACATGGGCTGATAAGCCGTTAGACTTGTGTTAAGTCGTCAACTCATGTCATCACTCATTTGCCAGGCGGACATGCCGTAGTAAAATAGGTATAACTTTTTGTTCCGATATCGGATTTTGGAGAAATTGGTATAGTTGGAGAGCTAATTCAATTATAAAGAGAGATATGCTTATTTAAAGTTGACTATGGCAATATCCTTTCCAAGAATTCAATCGGTAAGGAATGTTTTGATCCGTCGAATAGCTAGGAGTTATTTGAAGCCTTAATATATATCTAAATTACTCATAAAACTATAAAAGAATCATGATGTACTATGCATGAGATTGAAACATGACGCTAATATTGGTTTGGATTTTTTGGGGTATTACAATATCTCCCTCTTGGGAACATTCGTCCTCGAATGAGACTGACTGAGAGGGGAGGAATGATAGACCGAACATCAAATGAACATGAATAACTGAAACATAATCTCATGACTGACGTGACTGATAAACTAACTATATCATACTAAATATGCATATCTGATGCATGTGTAACTGATTCGTGAATGCATGGCTGAGGTTTCTGATAACTGAAGTTCTCACAATGAGAATGCATATCTAATGCATGATTATATAACTAAACTAGCACATGTATTCATGAATGAATATGCAATGGTACTTGATATCAAGTTTATGATGTAATCCTAAACAAGGAACTGAATAAGTTTAAAGAGAACTATTACCCTACATGGGAATGCTAATGAGCCTGAGATCGTTTACTAAACATGCATGAGCGGAAACATGACAACATATCTGAGTCTAATATGGGACATATGAACTGAATATCATGAACTGAACTGAGCTTCTGAATACATGGCTTATAGCTGAGGTTGGTATTTTAAGGGTCAACTTATGAGTACCCTATACTCTAAACTAGATTCGTTAGATGACAAGAAACTGAATGAATTAAGATATGAGAGTGTTAAGGGTTTATGGGGTATCTCCCCCTTGGGAAACTATGTCCCTCTAAGAACGCTCACCTTGCTGAGACACTGGGGCGATGCACAAGGCATCTATGAACTAGATTATAACTGAACCTCAGGAGTCTAAAGCTAATGCATGATGCATAAACTAAACTGAACTTGTAATTACTAGGAGGTTCTACCTTGGAATAGTTACATTCCCTGAGACTTTGGATAACATGAATAGATGCAATGATGAGAAAACAAACTATACCAATCTGACTACTTGATTGCTAAACTGACTTGCTGACTTTACTAGCTAACTTGTGCTTAAACATAAGCTCAAAGAGAGAAAGAGATCTAACAATGCATACCATGAACATGAAAAACTTGTAACGTACCCGAACAGAGGTCAGGGAAACTTTCTAGGTCATGACGGGTCTGGAGTGCATAAAGTTTATTCTGATGCTGACCACTCTTGGTGCCTTGCTGACGCAAATCTTTACCCCTCTGTTCTAGAAATCTACACTCTCGCATCCTATGGCCTGACTTGAACACCTAAAACATACATCACTGCCTTCCCTATATGCACCTAGGTAATTCCTACCATACTCTTTTCAAAGTGGATAGGTAAGACCCCTGTTCTCACTACCCTGGGCCTCAGAGCCTGGTGCCCCATCATGACGGTCATTCCTAGATTTGGGTACTGGTACACTAGCTGAGGATGGATCTAGGACTGAAAAATTCTGAGTATGCTAAGAACAGTTACCACCCTATGACTTAGGTTGAGCAAAGCGAAAACTACCTGTCCTTGCTCTTATACTCTGTCTCTCCCTCATCCTAATATTCTGCTCCTCTATCTGCGGAGCATGATTCATAAGCCTGGCTAAAGTTATATCACTATTCAACACCACAGACCTGCACTCATTAACCACTCTATCATTCACCCCTGAGACAAACTTACTCATCTTAGTTCTGCTATCTGCAACCACATAGGGGCATATCTGGATAACTGAGTAAACTTAAGAGAATACTCTTTCACTATCATGTTGCCCTGCTTGAGGTTGATGAACTCTAGTACCTTATCTTCTCTAAGCTCTAGCAGAAAGAATCTATCAAAAAAAGCAGAGGCAAATTCCTCCCACTCTATAGAACCTGCATCATCTAATCTTTCCAACTTCTACTGTTTGTACCATATATGAGCCACATCCTGCAACTGATATGCGGCTAACTCATCACTCTCCAAAGTAGTCACTCCGATGATATCTGTCACCTTCTGAACCTGATCTAGTATTCTTGAGGGTCCTTATCTATCTTAGACCCAAGAAAGGTTGGAGGATTTATTCGGGTGAAGTCTCAAATTCTAGCTGCAGCTGAATTGGCCACTGGGTTGGCCGAAATGACAGATGGTCATTCATTCTGGGTAGCAACTGACTGAGCAAGAGTGGTGAATGCAACCCTGAACTCCGCATGAGAAACATGTTCGCCCAAAGGATCTTCGGGCTGAGGGGATGGCTGATTTCTTCTTTTGGGAGGCATGTTCTAAAATCAAGAGGAGAAATGGATTTGATTGAGAGATTAACTTGAGATTATGCTCACTGGCATGACATGCATACTAAAAAAAGGAAAACTATTCCTAAAACATTTTATAGCCTCTTGCACATAAATGTGGCACGCAACACACCCATGTACAAGACTCTACTAGATACGACGTTCAGACTTCCTAGGACACTATTGAACCTGGATCTGATACCAAGTTTGTAATGCCCTAATTTTCTAAACCAGAATACTACACGGTCTTATGACCCTGAAGGACCACAAGTTAACTTATGACTGATATATGTACCTGTACACTGCATAATATATGACTATAAATGCAGAAACATGAACTGAAAGGCCATAAGGTTCAATACTGAACATAATTTGAATAATAACAATGTCTGAATAAAGTGGTATAACAATACCAAAACAAAACTGAAATACTGAAATCTGAATCTAGTCTATAATCTAGTCTGAAAGCCTCTAACTATCTGAAGTAGGGAGTGGAAGGAACATGTCTCCAACTAACTCTCCACTACTGAAAGCCAAAATGAAATATTGAAGTAATAAAGTAGTAATCATGTCCTTGGAGAATTAGGACTCACTGCTAACTCTGAATGCTGAAATCTGCAATGCTATTGCTGCTCTTGAACTCATGCCTCTGAACCTATGGCATAAAATAAAACACCATAGCACAAATACGTCAGTACATCTAAATGTACTGAGTATACGAGTGAGGTAGGCTAAATGCAAAGGGTTTATATGCATGAACAATGCTGAATGATATAAACGTGAGAATACATACATGCAAAAAAAACTATAACTGAACTCGTGGTAATACTAACTACTGAGTCTGAATGCTGACAACATGAGTGTACTTATACTGAGATACTGAATGACTGAGTTCACTGATATTAATATGTAATTCACTACTAAGTGAGGAACTGATACGACATTACTGAATAGATGAACGACTATTTCTGACAGTTCGAATTATGAAGAACTGGTCTGATTGACTGTGTCTAACAGTCCTAAAATTGAATACTGATAACGTGAGTTATGATGACTGATATAACTGATATGACTGTGATGATCGGCATAATCAATGTAACTAATACAGAACGACTGTATCTGACAGTCTAAGTTCTGATGGAACTATCTGAGTTCCATTTTTTATGGAGTAACTGAATTTGAGATCAGTCCTATCTAGTGGGTGATCTCTGAGTATAATGATAACAAAGATGATTTGACTTAGTCTGAGATCAGTCCTACCTAGCGGGTGATCTCTAAATCTGATGATGCAGATACTGATTGACCATAGTTGAGGTCAGTCCTATCTAGTGGGTGATCCCGGAGTCTATTGATAATGATAGGGATTGACTGTATCTGTCAGTGCCAATTCTATAACTGAAACTGTGGGATGTATTCATCTAATCGATATGCCCCTTTGTTGCTAGTCTGGGGTCCAACCTATAACCCTAGTTGGAAGGGTATCAGTGTCGCACCACTGGTAAAGACAACTGTTATGGAGTTAGTCCTAATCTAGAGGGTGACCCCTGGGATCAGTCCTATATATTTAAATATGCTAACGGGTGATCCCTGAGTATGTCAGTCCTATCTAATGGGTGACATCTTGTACCTACGCTGGCTACATAGTTCTGGAACTTAGGGATTGCTCTTAGGGATCTCAGCCTTATCTAGTGGGTGAGTCCCCATACCTAGGCTCGCTCGGTGCTGAATCCTACTCCCATCTGAAAGACACTGAATTGATTAATTGAGCTAAACTGGTTAACTGAACTAAACTGATTAACTGAACTGATACTAGTGGTATTATTTAGCAGAGTTAAACTGAGTTTACTGAGTTCCGTTAACTGAAGGAATGTACTGATGTCTGAGGACTAATTGAGAATACTGTAGTTACTGAGATTTTACTTGGAATATTGAAATCACTGAGATTACTGAACTACTGAGATTTCTTGAGTCACATGGTTGACTGAGTTCTATGGATCATGGCTTGACTGAGAGTATCATGAAACATGACATGGCTCTAGGCACACAACTAAATTATCGGGTACAAGTACCCCCAGGACTCGATGGAAGGAAACTGACAAAACATGAATTTGCTCTTCTTGAACACATGACCAATATTCATAATTCAAAATACCATAAGTTGGGGATTTCATACTACACATAGTTCTCAAAGTTTTATACATGGAAGGGAATGCACATAACAACATGCCATAAGTCCATCAATCTAGTTTCATGAACATTCCATCAACAATCATGATGCATAAAAATATCATAGAATTCATTATTTTCATAAGGGTGTAGCATGCATTTGTCATTTAGGTCACAATTCAACTATAATACATGACTTCTAGTCTTTTAGGCTCTTTATCAAACACCTTACATGCACAACTTAGGCATAGGTGTAATCAAAAAATTATTCATCATGAACAACCAAACTTACATGTTTCCAACTCATATGATATCATATATTCATAAAAACACATAAAGATTCAAACTTGGGAATCATTCAACATCAACAACATGAACATAATCCATTCACCACATAAATAACATAATATAGAATTTAAAAGAGGGTTCTTGGACTACTTGGATAAAAGGAATCCATTAATGAACACTGCACATACCTTAGGGATTGAATCTTGAAAGCAAATTGACCTTTCTTGAATGTTCTTGGACTGGGAATCTTAATTTTTGAATATCTTGTGGAGAGTATGATGGGGTCTTAAAGTTAATTGAGAAGAAACCCTAAGTTTGTTCTCGGTAACAAAGATGGTTAAGAGCTTTTGAAACTAAATATGAATAGCTAAATACGTGTTTTTGGTGTTTTATGTCGTGGGGGTAAGGTTTAGGGTGAGAGAAAAAGACCAAAATACCCCTACAAATTTGCTTTCCAGTTGCTGAAATTATCAGTTGATGACCAAGGCTGATAAGCTGTTAGATCTGTGATAGCCCATCAGCCTAGGTCGTCACCTGGGAGCTCAAATTTTTGGGTTTCTATCTAAGCCTGACGACATGGGCTGATAAGCCGTCAGACTTGTGATAAGTCGTCAGCCCATGTCGTCACTCATTTGCCAGGCGGACATGCCGGAGTAAAATGGGTATAACTTTTTGCTCCAATAGAGGATTTGGGAAAAATTTATATCGTTGGAAAGATAATTCATTATATATCTATTGGTAGGTAATGAGCTCAAAAATTCATAGTATAACAAGAGATATACTCATTTGAAGTTGACTATGGCAATATCCTTTCCAAGAATTCAATTGGTAAGGAATGTTTTGATCCGTCAGATAGCTGGGAGTTATTTGAAGCCTTAATAAATATCTAAATTACTCATAAAATTATAAAAGAATCATGATGTCATATGCATGAGATTGAAACATGGCGCTATTATTAGTTTGGATTTTTTGGGGTATTACAATTACAAAGTGCTTAATTCAAAAATTTAAATATAAAGTTTTCAAGGTAGTCCTCAGTTTCTCAATTTTGTAGTTATTCGAGGTTGCTCGATTTGAAAGCAGTTCTATCTCTCAAGGGATGAAAAACTAACTTGTGTTTGGAATGTTAAAGAATGACCTTGACAAGAAGGAACAAGAGACTAAGTCACTAAGGTGACATTTATTTCTTTTATAACAAATTCTAAATGTAATTAAACATCAACAATAGCATACATTAACCATTTTAGTTACTTAAACTCCCTTCAGGTACCATGTTCAGTTATAATTGATTTTAGAGGTATATCCTCCTAAAAATAGAGACAACTTTAGAGAGAGAAAAAAATAGAAAGTCGCATTTTTGAGGCTACATACTGAGCATTATGAGGCAAAAATAAATCAATATGAGCCAAAGATGAAAGCTATGAAAAAAATGTGGCAAGATTGGTAAATCCCTATACAAGTTAGCATTCTGTGTCTTCAGTTAAATTAAATTTTGTCAATTTCTAATATTTGAATTTCCTTCTAACTATGAGATTTTGTTTGGAGATCACTTCAGGATCATCACATATTAATTCATATGTTCAATAAAAGTCCACTTTATTTACGTATATTTCACTTACTTATTAAACATCAATGACTTGAACCAGTATAAGAAACGAGGTCGCCTACTTGTTTATTCAAAATTTAATTGAATGTTAATATTTATTCTGAATTTCTTTATAAAAGGATCGAACATTTAGAGAAAGTCAAAGTATAATCATGATTTTGATATAACTGAAAATACTCTGAGACGAGGTTCTTGATGGGTAAGCGTTAATGTGTAGTTGTGTAAGTAATTATTAATTTTCCTTGTTGTACTCAGATATACAACCTAAATGCGAAAAAGAAACAATTAATATAGAGAAACTGAATAAAGTATAACCATATAATATAGTATATAATATTGATACAAGAGTCAATTTTCTTTTTTCTTTCTACTTTAGTTTTCTTTATGTAAATTTTATCGGTGTACTATTTTCTGTCCTTTTTGTTTAGGAATGTCATCCTATTAGTTTTGTTCACGAAATAGATATACAATTTATTCAAATTGTTTTTCCAATATCATTCAACAGTTTATCCAACGCATGAAAAATAATTGCCTGAATTTTTATTCTTCAATTTCATCGTTCGAAGCAAACATATATAATTTTCATGTTGGACCCGTGAAAAGCAAGGACATACTTATCTAGTATAATAATAAAGTAGAAACAAAGTGTTGCTGATGTGACACTCTTTAAGATCAACATTTGCATTTTTCTTTTTTCTCCTTTTTTTTTAGCATTTTGACCCCTCCATTTCTCTATATAATTTACTTTTTAATGAATTAATAAAATGCCTCCAAAAACGTAAATATAGTCATGTTGTAGTAATAAATGGAGGGCCTTTATGATAAATCTCAAGTCACAGTTTGACTTAATCAGCCCTTTTTAACGTAAATTTTTTGTTTTAAATGTATTCATTAGCTAAAATAAATACCTTTTCATTTTCTCTTATTTAATAAGCGAGGGGATAAGTGATCTTGCTAAGCATAACTAAAACTTTCCCGTAAACAGTTTACATTTCTCCTAAAAGTAATTTCATTAATTCTTCTCTCTTAAAGCCAAAAAATATATTTATCGTTTTTATAAAAAAAAAATTCTTTCATCGTGTTTTTTCATTTATCTATATTAAACTTTTCACTTCGTTAATTCATACCTTTTTATCTTTATAACTTCATTATTACAATAATCTGTATGACTCCTATTTCTTTTATGTTCATAACGCTCAAACTTAAATGTGTGAATTTATGATAATTTATTGTATTTCTGTATGAATATTTATATAAATCTATATTGGAGGACAGACCTTTTTGAAATCAAATGTTGGTGTACCGTATTATTCATGAGCAAAATATTATGAGTCATGCATATTAGTATTTTCTTGGCTTTGGGTTATTCATGTTGAAAGACTTTGATCAAAGAAAATTTGCCATATATCTTTAGTTGAATCACTAAAAATTATATCAGTTATTATGTCATAGTTCTTTATCTTCGATATGAATATCTATCAAATTTGTTTTCTTACACTATGGATTAAACTTTATCTTTCACATTTTTATAATGAAAAATACAACTATTTTTTGTCTCACTTTCTTATATTACACTAATTTGTTTCATGTTGATTTTTTTGTGTGCTATAATTTGGTGAAGATCATGATGTTGAATTCTTTATATTGAAGTGTAGAACACTGACAAGAGGTTAGTTATTATTTTTTCCTTGAAGATGATGCTTGGTTAGTGCTAATCTTATTCAAGCAGTGACACACTTAGGATTTAAGATTCGTGGGTTCTTAAAAAATTAAAAACTGAAAAAATAAAAAATCACCTCAATGAGGTTCAAACCCAAGGCACCCCTCCCAATAAAGAACCTTAAGATCAACTCAAATGTCAATGCACCCAACCAACTTTTTGTTATAGTAGGTGCTTTATATGTTTTATACATATTTTCATATGTTTTCTATGTAGCTATACCTATTCCGTGTCGAGCTTAGTGGGTGACGGAGCACCCGAAAATCCGATTTAGGTCCGCCCTTGTACTAAAGGAATCTCTTTCTTTTTTTTGTCATGTTTACTTGGAGAATCATGACTAAAATAAAGATTAGAAAATAAGAAAGAAAAGTAATGAGACTAAATTTTGAAAGAATCTGATTAACGAAAAAATGTAGAATAGGCAGGGACAGATCTATATACAATTTTGTGGTGTTTTGATACCCGTTAAATCGACGCAGACTAGATATAATTGTATAAAAAATATATAAATATTGATATAAAATTTAAAAAAGCGTCATTGAAACCAAGAAAATAGCTGAAAGCTTTAGTTTTTAGGTGGAGCTTTAAAACTTTGATCGTCAATATGCGAATTCGAATCTCTCAAACACCTACGGCCCCTATATCCTGGATCCGTCATTGAAGATAGGTGTTGCAAGTTGTAACTTATTCCTTAAAATTGAAGAAAAAGAACTGTGAAAGAAAATAACTTTTTGCCAAAATACAAGAAAACAATTAAAAAAAGGAGTAATTTAATGGACCAATATCAACTTCTACTGCTATACATCAAAATCTATTGACAATGTCCTTTAAGTGCAATAAAAATGAAACAAAAATGTAATATATTTTGGATTATTGATTAAAAATGTATTATCCCTCATATACATGCTTAATTTACTAAGATTCATTTTCAGTCATTATTTCAAAATAATCTTGATAATATAATTAGAAAGCAAGTGATAATATTATAATTAGACAATAAAGAAAATATATAGCTGATCAGAGAGAAAGTTATTCTTTAATAATTATTTCAATGATTGTGCAAAGCGTGATCAAGTTTCCTAGTTTTTTATAAGCTTTTCACTTGTTTGGTATTTTTATTTCAAAATAAAGTCGTCAATTTTAGCAATCAGTGTAAAAATGGCGTATTAAGATTACAGTGATCGCTAATCGGCTAAAACTTTTTTTCTTGTTTTCTTTAGTTTTTAAGATTTCAATTTTGTAACCATATCTGCATAATATGGTTTTTCTTATTATAACTCAAAAGAACTGTGCTTGATATATATATATATATATATATATATATATATAAAAGGATCATTGATGTGGCATGCCTCAACATATTTATCTTTTTTCTGGTTTTTTGAGTTATTTTTTTAATTTTAATTCATTACTGTCTATTTTTCTAATTAATAAATCCATTAATTATCTTTTGTCATTAGCACTATTAAACAAAAACCCTCCATTTTCTGACTTTTCCCCTACTCACGTTTTTTCTTGATTACACCTTTTTGACTTTGACATTTTCTTAAACCGTGATGGAGGAATTAATCTCCGGACAAACATAAAAATGATTTAAAATATAAAATTTTACTCATCGGAGTTTGCTATCGTGCGCCATTCGTGCTTTATTTTCATCAGAAATGGGCAGTACAGGCAAAAAATGGGAACGGAGGAGGAGGAGGGATACAACTATCGGGTGTGGAGAAGGCACTGCGGTGAGGATTTCGGTATGGTGGGATATAGAAAACTATCAAGTACCTAGAGAATTTGATCCTCATGAGATAGCATAGAATATAAGTTCTATGCTTATGAATATGAATTATTGTGTACCTGTTTCGATTTCTGCTTACGGTGATATGACTAAATCTCTGCTTCTGTTCAACAGGCACTTAATAGTACTGAAATTAGACTTGATCATTTTCCTGCAGGTATAATTTACCATTTTTTTCCTGTTTGTGTGGTTGTTAATTTGTGTAATTTTGGTGAAATGATTGAATTTTGATTGATTTGATGTGTGTTGAGTCGATCTGTGCTTAAAAGTTATTTTTTGAGTTACTGAACAAGATCGGTTAGAGCTCTTTTAGAGTGAAGGATGCAACTATTTTAGTGTCCTCTTGAACAACATAGAGTCAAATAATATATTCAAGGCTCATAGAAATGCGAACACACGATAAAGAGTCATGAAGTGTATTTCCTAAAATGTCACTGTAGCCTCCCAAAGATAGGTTATGGACATCTTCGCACTGATCCACAGGACTCTACTAATACTTGGCTCTTGTAATAATAAACCGATGAAACCTCGGCTCTGATACTGATTTGTCACGACCTGATTCCTCAGGTCATGATGACGCCTACCATAACCCACAGGTAGGCAAGCCAATCCATTGCCCAGAACGGCTAGTAATGGACTACTCAATAATATAAGGAAAAAAATGCAAATTATATAGATTAAAGATCAATACATAGAAGAATCTCAAAACCTAGTTGTATCAGTACAAGAGCTTCTAATATCATAAAAGTACAAAAGTGATATATCAAGAATTATACAATAGTACAATTTGTCTTCAAATACAACTTAAAGACTAGTCTAATACATAAGAGAGAGAAGTAATACTCCGAACGTCAGGAGCTCACTCTAAGTCTCCAAACTACGGATGCTCCGTACGATGCACACATCAACGACGATAACCCATACTATGATCTACAGGCTGCAGAAGTGTAGTATGAGTACCAAATAAATGGTACGCAGTAGGTAACTGCCAACTGAGCTCCAAAGATAAAGTAGATATACACAACATATAAACTAAATGGAAAATACACCCAAGAGTCCATGAATCATATAATAAGTCAATGAGAGTAATATAGGAAAAATATCATATTTATAACCAAGCGTCTAACATAATAAGACTAAGGAAGTATAAGGTTGAACTATTTTATTCTATCTACATTCAACATACGTTAATGCTATACCATATATCCCATGTCAATATACGAATAAAGAGAAAAAAAAGAAATAAGGTAATATACAAAGCGAAGTAAAGACTATATAAAATGAACAATAAAGGAAGGGATATATAGTAGTACCATAGTTTCATATAGCTAGATATACCACAAATCTCGATATCAGATCAATGACCAATCTGTCATAGCTAACCATAATAATGATCATAAAATTGATAGTAACAATATCAATAACATCATTAATAACTGGCTACTCTGGACAACCAAGTACCTAGATGAGCCTATGCGTACAATCACCGCCCCAAATTTGGGACCCAAAATGCTACACGGTGCTCATGACCCCGAAGGACCACAAGCTAACCCATGAATGATATCTATACCTGTATACTGCATAAAATACTTTAAAATATGAAAACATGAACTGAAAGTCCATAAGGTTCAATATTAAACATGATCTGAATGATATAACATCTGTATGGGGTAATAGAATACCAAAAACAAAATTGAACATACTAAAGTCTGAAACATCATAGTCTAGAAAGCCTCTAACTGACTAAACTGTCTAAGTAAGGAGTTGATGGGACATGTCCCTAACTAACTCCAACTAATAAACTAATTCATGAGATAATAGGGAATAATCATGCCCTCGAATGATGAGGACTCACTTCAAACTCTGACTGCTGAAACTAGAATCTACTGCTGATTTAGAGCTCGTGTCTCTGAACCTATGGTATAAGACACCATAGCACAAATGCATCAGTACTTTGAATGTACTGGTATGTATGTGAGGTAGGCTGAATGCATGGGGTTCATATGCATGAACAATAATAATAACTAACTAACTATCATGAGCGTGAGAATACATGCATGGGACATAACAACTGACACTAATACTGTGATAACATGATTACTGAATCTGAATATAATTGATAACATGAGTAACTGTATCTGACAGTCCTGAATCTAATGAAACTATCTGAGTTCTGTACTGTGTCTGAGTTGACTATATCTGACAGCCTTAAATTCTGAAGAACTATCTGAGTTCTTTTATTGAGACTGATATGGAGACTGTGGGAGGTAGTCATCTAATCAACAGGCCCCAAATAATGCATTGTAGCTGAATTGGGGTCCAATCTATGCCCTGATTAGAAGGGTGTCAATACCGTGCCACTGGTAAGGATAATATGTGAGTGACCCTAATATAAAAGGTAACTCTAGTGAGAATGGTAGGAACCCTCATATAGCAGGCTAAGCCACCTCATCTACCCTCATATAGAAGGGTATGATTTCTCAACCTATGATGGCTACATAGTTCTGGAATGCAAGGATTGCTTCTAAGAATCACACCCTCACATAACAGGTGAGTTCCCATCCTTGGGTTCACTCGGTGCTAATTTATATTCCCATCTAAATAGACACTGGTCATAATTTACTGAACTGAACATGGACGGAGTTACTCAAATCCATTGACTGATGGAAAATTACTAATATCTGACAACTGACTGAGTTCATGAGATCATGGAGATTTCCTGAGTCATAAGACTGTCTGAAGTCTAAGGATTCATAGCTTGACTGAGAGTATAGTGGAAACATGACGTGGGTCTAGGCACACAACTAATATTTTGGGTACAAGTACCCCCAGGACTCGATGGAAGGAAAACTGACCAAGCATAACTTACTTGAACATATAACTAACATCATAATCCATAATACATTTATAGAAGCATTCCATCAAAACATGTGATAGGCATAACTTGTACATATAGGGGTATTTCATGATATCATACTAGTTGGGCATTGTTCCTTCGTCTAGGCATTTAATCAAACATATGGTAGGCATAGTACATGTAAACAACATTATACAATAATTAATCATCATGATTCATATCTAATTTCATCATCTAGGGTTTATTGATAGATTAACATGAATATACATCTATACAAATCAATTCCACATAAAATTGATCACCCAACATGGATTTAAATTCAATTGATCATTATCAACATAAACAAAACAACCTCAACATGAAATTCATAAATAAATCCATAAACTTAAACTTAGAAAAGAGATTCTTGGGCTTCATGGACGAAAGGAGTCCATGAATGAACACTACGCATACCTTGGTTCTTGATTCCGTGAAGATTGATGGAGGAAAATTTCTTCGAATTGGATCTTCTATGAAAACCCTAGCTTATTCTTGAGAGGTTTTAGAGAGAATAGAGTGTACTTTGGGTGTAAAGTGGCTGAATCACGTGTTAAAGGCCTTAAATAGGGGTGGGAAGTTGACCCTTTTAACCCTAAACGCGTCATTTAATTTCAATAAAATTTTCCCGAATTGAACCCCTGGCGCGATGCGGCACTATCGCGCTGTGTCACTGGATTTTGATAATTGGGAAATTGAGGGATGGCGCGATGTGGATCCATCGCATTGCCCCTTCTTTTGCGACCTGGAACTTTGGCGCGACGCGGAGAAAATCATGCTAAGACACTAGAAAAGGACAATTCTGAATTTAGGCCCTGGCGTGATGCGCCATAATCAAGGACCCCTACTGGAATTTTCCAAATGCCATTTCCTCTTGTGGCGCGGTGCGCCTATGATTAATATGGCACTGTTTGATGAAGAAAACTTGAAATAGCCGTAACTTCTGACCTGATTATCGAATTCGGGAGAATCTTATATCGATGGAAAACTTATTGAATTTCCCACATGACAAAAAGTAAAAATATTAAAAATTCCCCATGGAATAACCATAATTAAATTTAGAAGCTAATACTAGACATTCTTGAGATGAAATTAGCTAAGAAAAGTATGGGGTATTACAATATCCCCCCTTGAGAATATTCATCCTCGAATGAGACTGACTGAGAGGGGAGAAAAGATAACTGACGTACATGCTGAACATGAATAACTGGAACATGATCTCATGACTGACATGACTGACAAGATGAATATATAATACTGAACATGCATATCTGATACATGTATAACTGATTCATGAATGTATGACTGAGTGTTCCGAAGAGCTAAGTTTCTCACAATGAGAATGCATGTCTGATTCATAATAACATAACTGAACTGATACATGCGTGCATGATTAAATATGCAATGGTACTTGATATCAAGTTTCTAATGAGAACATGAGCATGAAGCTGCATACCAAGTTTGTGATGAACACCGAACATGAAACTGAGTAAGATGATCTGAGTTGGCATAGAAGAGGTGAGGATACTTTGTACGCATGTCTGCCTCTGCTTCCCAAGTAGCCCCCTCGACGGACTGATTTCGTCAAAGAACCTTAACTAGAGGGACTTCTTTGTTCCTCTATCTACGAGTCTAATAGTCTAAGATTTCGACTAGAATCTCTTCATAAGAGAGAGTGTTCTGAACATCAATGCTTTGAATAGGGACTACAACTGATGGGTCACCTATGCACTTTTTGAGCAAAGAGACATGAAAGACTAGATGAACTGAGGCTAGATCTGAAGACAATTCAAGCTCATACTCTACCTTGCCAAATCGACTAAGAATCTTGAAGGGAATGACATATCGAGGATTGAGTTTCCCTTTCTTGCCGAACCGCTTCACTCGCTTCATGGGAGAGATCTTTAGAAAGATATGATCACCAATCTCAAACTCGAGATCTTTTCTATGAACATCTGCATAAGACTTCTATCGGCTCTGAGCAGCCCGAAGTCTTTCTCTAATCAACTAAAATTTTTCTAAGGCATCGAATACTAAGTCAGGACCTATAACAAAATCCTCACTAACTTTAAACCAACCAATTGGAGATCTACATCACCTACCGTAGAGAGCTTCGAATGGATCTATCTGAATACTGGAGTGATAGCTATTGTTGTATGCAAACTCAATCAAAGATAAGTGGTCATCCCAATTTTCCTTGAAATCGATTGCACACGCTCTTAGCATATCTTCAAACATCTGAATGGTCCCTTCCTCTTGATTATCTGTATGAGGATAAAAGGCTGTACTAAGATGAACTTGGGTACCAAGACCCTTTTGGAATGCTTTCTAGAAATGAGAGATGAACTGGGTACCTCTATCTGAGATAATAGACAACGGAACACCGTGAAATCTGACCAACTCCTTGATGTAGAGTTTGGCATAATCCTCAGCTGAAGAAGAGGTATGAACTGGAAGAAAATGAGCTGATTTGGTCATTCTATCTACAATGACCCAGACTGAATCATGTTGATGACGAGTTCGAGGTAAACCCATCACGAAGTCCATGTTCACAACTTCCCACTTCCAAGTAGGACTACTGAACTCTTGCATGGACCCACTAGGCTTCTAATGCTCTATCTTAACTTTCTGACACGTAGAGTATTTATCCATGAACTCTGCAATGTCTCTCTTCATCCCACTTCGCCAATAGATTTTCTACAAGTCGCGGTACATAGTTGTGGCCCCTGGATGAATAGAGTAGCGCGCACCATGCGCTTCTGCAAGAATTTGCTGCCTTGAGTTATCTACACCTGGAACACAGAGAGGACCCTGACAATGCAGAATACTATCTCCCCCTTGGGAGAAAACCTCTACTTTTTCTGATCCTAAACTGACTCTTTCAACTTGATAAGGCTGGGATCTTTATCTTGCTTTTCCTTTACCTCAGAAACTAGAGATGATTCTGAACTACTATGAACCCATATATCACCCTCATCTGTATCGACTAAGAGAATGCCTAGTCTGGCAAGATAATGTACTTCTTGAGCTAACTTCTTCTTACTGTCCTCAACATGAGAAACACTACCCATGGATAGTCTACTGAGAGCGTCGGCCACTATGTTGGACTTGCCCAAATGATAGAGGACACTCATGTCATAATCTTTCAAGAGCTCTAGCCACCTTCTCTGACAAAGATTGAGATCTTTTTGAGAAAAGACATACTGAAGACTTTTTAATCAGTGAACACATCTACATGAACACCGTATAGATAATGCCTCCAAATCTTCAAGGCAAAGACTACGGCTGCCAACTCAAGATCATGAGTAGGATAATTTCTCTCAAAGGGTTTAAGTTGTCTGGAGGCGTAGGCTATGACCTTACCATGATGCATGAGGACACAACCTAGACCCACTCTGGATGCATTACAATACACTATGAACCCATCTAAACTATCTAGGAGAGCTAAGACTGGAGCTGAGGTGAGTTGAGTCTTCAACTCCTGAAAACTCTTCTCGCAAGGATATGACCACTGAAACTTGACTTTCTTCTAAGTTAATCTAGACATTGGGGATACAATAGAAGAAAATACCTCAACAAACCATCTATAATAGTCGACCAAACCCAAGAAACTCCTGATATCTAATGGAGAGATAGGGCGAGGCTAGTTTCTTACTGCTTTGGTCTTTTGAAGATCACTCTAATGCCATCACCGAAAATGATAAATGACCAACGGATGATACTGACCTTATCCAAAATTCACAATTATTGAATTTGGCGAATAACTGATAATCTTTGAGAGTCTGAAGTACTATTTTGAGATAGTATGCATGATCACGCTCACTGTGGGAATAGACCAGAATATCATCTATGAAGACTATGATGAACATGTCTAAGTACTGCTTGAACACACGATTCATCAAGTCTATAAAAGTTGCTGGGCATTGGTAAGACCAAAGGACATAACTAAGAATTCAAAATGACCATACCGAGTACGGAAAGCTACTTTCGGAATGTCACATTCTCTAAATCTGAGTTGATAATAGCCGGATCTGAGGTCTATCTTAGTGAAGTAACTGGCACCCTGAAGTTTGTCAAATGAGTCATCTATTCTGGGAAGAGGATACTTGTTCTTAATTGTGACCTTATTTAGTTGACGATAGTCTACACACATCCTAAGAGAACCTTCTTTCTTACGCACGAATAATACTGAAGTGTCCCATGGGGAAATGCTGGGCCTAATGAATCCCTTATCTAAGAGATCCTTCAATTTTTCTTTCAGTTCTCTGAGTTCTGCTGGTGCCATTCTGTATAGAGGAATAGAGATAGGTTGAGTATCTAGAAGAAGATCAATACTGAAGTCAATTTCCCTTTCAGAAGGAATTCTAGGAAGATCTTCGGGAAAGACATCGAGTATCCACCTAAAACTGGAACTGATTCAAAGCTGAGAGTTTTGGAACTAGTGTCCTTAACTCGAACAAGATGATAGACACATCTTTTAGATATCATTTTCCTTCCCTGAAGGTAGAAAATAAGCTGACTCCTGAAAGCGGATACACTACCCTTTCACTCAAGGACGGGTTCATTTGGGAACTGAAACTTGAATATTCTATTTCTGCAGTCGACTGTGGCGTAGTAGGAATAAAGCCAATCCATGCCGAGAATGACATCAAAATCAGTCATCTCTAATTCGACCAAGTCTGCTGAAGTGACTTTCTGCAATATCATAATCGGGTAGTTCTTGTATACCCACTGGGCTGTGATGGTTTTACCTACTGGGTTAGAGACTAAAAAGGAAAGTGTTAGGATTTTGGGACTGATTCCAAAATCTCCTGCTATATAGGGAGTAACAAAAGACAAAGAAGTTCTTGGATCTAGCAAAGCGTAAATATGCACATGAAATATCTGTAACGTACTAGTAACTATATCAGGAGAATTTTCCTAATCCTGTCGGGACTGAAGAGCATAGAGACAATTTGGGCGTTTCCCACTAGTAGCACTGGTGGTGGCACCCTGCTGATTTGGGTGACCGAACTGAGCTGAGGAGCAATTCTGTTAACCCTGAGAACTTTGTTGAGGTCAGTTTCTGACTCTGTGGCCTAGCTTGCCACATCCAAAGAAAATACCACTTCCAGCTCTACAAATACCTTGGTGGTGCTTACCACAAGTTTGGAAAAGAGGATAGGTGCGGGCACTGCTAACACTACCCTGGGACTTAGATCCTGGCGCTCTGTCTTTGTTACCCTCTTAAAACTTAGAAAATAGAGCACTGGCTGTAGAAGGAGATGGAACTGATGACTTAGGATGAAATTGAGAATGGTTTCCTCCTTCTGACTTAGGCTGAGCGAAGTTAAAACTACCTATCTTCGCTCTCTTATTCTATTTCTCCCTCTGCTTAATCTTTTACTCCTTTATCTGCTGAGCATGAGTTATAATCTTGGCTAAAGTCATGTCACTATTTAGCATGGTAGATTTGCACTCATTTACCACACTATCATTTACCCCTGAAGCAAACTTACTCACCCTGGCTCTACTGTCTGAAACCACATGAGGGGCATATCTGGCTAATTGAGTAAATTTTAGAGAATACTCTTTCACCGTCATATTGCCCTACCTGAGGTTGATGAATTCTAGCACCTTAGCTTCTCTAAGATCTTGGGGAAATAATCTATCTAAGAATGCAGTGACAAACTCTTCCCACTCTATAGGACCTGCATCATCTGACCTTTCTGACTTCCACTGTTTGAACTAAGTATGAGCCACATCCTACCACTGATATGCAGTTAGGTCAGCACTCTCAACAGTAGTCACCCCCATGATGTTTGTCACCTTCTGAACCTGATCAATGAATTCTTGAGGGTCCTCATCTACCTTAGACCGGAGAAAGGATGGAAGATTCATTCGGGTGAAGTCCAAAATCCTAGCTGCGGATGAATTGGCCACTGGGTTGGCCAGAATGACTGCTGGCCATTCATTTTGAGTGGAAATGAACTGAGCAAGAGTAGTGAATGCGGCCCTAAACTCCGGATGAGAAACATGATCGCCAAAAGGATTTTCGGGCTGAGGGGCTGACTGATTTCTATTTTTTCTTTTAGGAGGTATGTTCTGTAGAAGAAAGGGAGAACGGATTAGACTGAGAGATTGATTTTAGATTATGCTCACTGGCACGGCATGAATACAGAAAGAGGGGAAACTATTCCTAAAACATCTTATAGCCTCCTGTACATAAATGTGACGTGCAACACACCCATGTACAAGACTCTACTAGATGCGACTTTCAGACTTCCTAGGACTCTATTGAATGTTAGGATCTGATACCAAGTTTGTAACACCCCAAATCTAGTACCCGGAATGCTACATGGTGCTCATGACCCCGAAGGACCACAAGCTAACCCATGATTGATATCTGTACCTGTATACTACATAAAATACTTTAAAATATGGAAACATGAACTGAAAGGCCATAAGGTTCAATACTGAACATGATCTGAATAATTTAACATATATGTGGGGTAATAGAATACCCAAAACAAAATTAAACATACCGAAGTCTGAAACATGATAGTCTAGAAAGCCTCTAACTGACTGAATTGTCTAAGTAAGGAGTTGATGAGATATGTCCCCAACTAACTCCAACTAATAAACTAATTAATGAGATAATAGGGAATAATCATATCCTCAAATGATGAGGAAACACTTCTAACTCTGACTGCTGAAATTGGAATCTACTGCTGATCTGGAGCTCGTGTCTCTGAACCTATGGTATAAGACACCATAGCGAAAATACGTCAGTACTTTGAATGTACTGGTATGCATGTGAGGTAGGCTGAATGAATGGGGTTCATATGCATGAACAATAATAATAACTGACTAATTATCATGAGCGTGAGAATACATGCATGGGACATAACAACTGACACTAATACTGTGATAATATGATTACTGAATCTGAATATAAATGATAACATGAGTGACTGTATCTGATAGTCCTAAATATTATGGAACTATCTGAGTTCCGTACTATGTCTGAGTTGACTGTATCTGATAGCCCTGAATTCTGAAGAACTATCTGAGTTCTTTTACTGAGACTGATACTGACACTGTAGGAGATAGTCATCTAACCGACATGCCCCAAATGATGCATTATAGCTGAATTGGGGTCCAATCTATTCCCTGATTGGAAGGGTGTCAATACCGCGCCATTGGTAAGGATAACATGTGAGTGACCCTAATATAAGAGGTAACTCTAGTGAGAACGGTGGGAACCCTCATATAGCAGGCTAAGACATCTCATCTACCCTCATATATCAGGCTATGATGCCTCAACCTATGCTGGATACATAGTTCTAGAACGTAAGGATTGGTTCTAGGAATCACACCCTCACATAACAGGTGAGTTCCTATACCTAGGTTCACTCGGTGCTAATTTATACTCCCATCTAAATAGACACTGATCATAATTTACTGAACTAAACATGGACTGAGTTACTGAATTCCGTTGACTGATGAAATATTACTGATATCTGACAACTGACTGAGTTCATGAGATCATGGAGATTTCCTGAGTCATAAGACTGTCTGAAGTCTAAGGATTCATAGCTTGACTGAGAGTATCATGGAAACATAACATGGCTCTAGGCACACAACTAATATTTCAGGTACAAGTACCCCCAAGACTCGATGGAGGAAAAACTGACCAAGCATAACTTACTTGAATATATAACTAACATCATAATCCATAATACATTTATAGAAGCATTCCATCAAAACATGTGATAGGCATAACTTGTACATATAGGGGTATTTCATGATATCATACTAGTTGGGCATTGTTCCTTCGTCTAGGCATTTAATCAAACATATGGTAGGCATAGCACATGTAAACAACATTATACAACAAGTAATCATCATGATTCATCTCTAATTTCATCATCTAAGGTTTATTCATAGGTTCACATGAATATACATCTATACAGATCAATTCCATATAAAATTGATCACCCAACATGGATTTGAATTCAATTGATCATTCTCAACATAAACAAAACAATCCCAATATAAAATTCATAAAGAAATCCATAAAACTAAACTTAGAAAATAGATTCTTAGGCTTCATGGATGAAAGAAGTCCATGAATGAACACTACACATACCTTGATTCGTGATTTTGTGAAGATTGACGGAGGAAACTTTCTTGGAATTGGATCTTCTATGAAAACCCTAGCTTGTTCTTGAGAGGTTATTGACAGAAGAAAGTGTACTTTGGGTGTAAAGTGGATGAATCACGTGTTAAAGGCCTTAAATAGGGGTGGGAAGTTGACCCTTTTAACCCTGGACTCGTCATTTAATTTCAATAAAATTTTCCCGAAATGGACCCCTAGCACGAAGTAGCGCTATCGCGCCGTGTCACTGTATTTTGAGAACTGAGAAATTGAGGGATGGCGCGATGCGATTGCGTTGCCCCTTCTTTTGCGACCTGGAACTTTGGCGCGATGCGGAGGAAATCGCGCTAAGACACTGGAAAAGGACAATTCTGAATTTATTCCCTGGCGCGATGCGCCATAATCGTGGACCCCTACTGGAATTTTCCAAATGCCATTTCCTCTTGTGGCGCAGCACACCACTGAATAATATGGTGCTGTTTTACGATGGGAACTTAAAATAGTCGTAACTTCTGACTCTGTTATCGGATTTGGGCGAATCTTATATCGATGGAAAGCTTATTAAATTTCCCACATGACAAAAATGAAAATCTTAAAAATTCATCATAGAGTAACCATCATTCAATTTAGAAGATAATACTAGACATTCTTGAGATGAAATCAGCTAGGAAAAGTACGGGGTATTACACCCAGGATCAGAAGGTTCAATCAACATACAACAACACAAGACATATCCTTCATCCATATCTATGAAATCGTCCCATACCGGCTGATAAATATAGGTGCATACTGGTGATAGGCGATGCACATGCAGGAATGAATGCAATGTATACCATCAATATCACAAATCATAATAACTGTCCTCATCAGGACCATCATCATTGTAATGACCGTCGGCCTTGCCGGGAATCAATATTATCTCAATAGTATCCTCTGGACTCAAACTTGTTATCAATATCTTCATAATATCCTCTGGCTTTGCTGAGTATAAATATCATCTTAATAGTATTCTCCAGAATCGAATCGGGTATCAATATCATCATAATATTCTCCGGGCTTGTCGGGTATGAATATGTCATCACAATATCCTCTGGCCTTGCCAGGTATCAATATATCATCGTAACTATCAACACATAAATATAGGCAGATAATAGATGCACAGACGCAAGCCGATATACTCATAACCATAAGGATATCTGTCTTGTCAATACATCCCAACTTTTCGTTATTAGTTAGCCAACACTTACTATTATAAAATCACTAGTTTGGTAGTCATCACATAACTTCTAGTTATTAGCCTAAACCTTTCTTAAAATAATTCTTATCCATAGGATAACAACTAACAACTATTAATTTACTAGTCAACATCTAACATCTAATCAAGGTTCATCATTAGACCAAAACCATCATTTATCCTCCATTCATTATTATCAATAAATCATCTTATATCCGTTATTCATTACTAGACAACACATTACTACTTGTCGCCTAACCATATTTTATTAACTGTCACCATTCATTAACTAACAATAGTTAGCTACCATGTTTTAACCAAGCAAGATTCATTAACTAATACATTAGCTTCCTAGAAATCAAGTGCTATCGTCCCCTAATAGACAACTAGTTACCACATAGCTTAACCATCTAACGAGAAGAGCAGTCATAAGATCACATTTCACCTTATAATCATATCATTTGTAATGTAAATAATCATGAACGCGCCAAATTTATGCATGCCATCACTAGTATTCAATCAGGGGGATAATAAGCATCATACCATATCTTCTTCCATCCCATACCGCAGTGATGAGTAGACAATCATATTCATACTTATATTCATAAACTGTAATCACATCATTTATAATGATAAAAACTTCTCGTCTATTGTATTAATTTTATAACACGGCCCTTTGCACATTAATTTATTTGGAATAATCACAACATCTTAATTATGACCTTAGGCCCATATTCATATTCGGAACTCATATTAATAATCATATTTATAAGCCATAGCCTATCTATAATCATCTCACATATAGGAGGTACCTCACATATAAGAGGCATAATATCAATAAATATGTTATCATCTGTCACTCAAGAGGCATCTCACTTCTACGAGGAATAATACAGATAGACATGTAATTGTCTATAGGATATCATTTATCAATAGGTCATACGTCAAGACGACGAGGAATATCACTTCTCTAGGCCAATTTATATACCCAAAAGGATCATCATCTCTATATGTCCAATAATTATGACTAAAGGAAATAGCATCTCTATAGGCCAATCATCAAGTCTAAGAGGAAATAGTATCTCTATAGGCCACATAATGTATCTAGGAGGAATATCATCACTAAACGCCAATACCTCTTTCATAAAAAGTATCGTAACCATAGTCCGGGAACATCAATACAAGTTACCAAGTCAATAAGTAACCTTAAACTAAGGTTTACTAGCTTCATCTATGTCTAACATCCAGCAACTAAGTCTATAAGACTTAACATAAGCTTTGTCCTAAGTGGGACGAACGATCCCACTTCAAATCAACAATTTCCATAATTAGGCGTACTATGCCCCAAACTAGGCTAAGGTATCTAGTTATTCTTCAAGATGTTAAGAAAGCCATATTAGAGCCTAAGATAGTGACTTCGACTATAAACAAGGGTACTCAATTCAACTCTATCATACTTACGGTTCTAAAACTATCACACTAGCCCAATAAGGCTAAATATGCAAATCATGCTTTAAATGCGAAAACTATATTCAAAGCATAGAATTATATCATATTAATTCTACAAATTTCCCCAAACTAGGGAGAAGGCAATAAGATTCTACAAGGGTATTATGTAATTCAACCTACGAGTCAAAATCTCCATCTCATCCCCTAACTTATATGTATATTCAATACTAAGTCATTCTATCAAATATCAATCATAAAATTCACATTCACATGCAATATTTACCATACATTATCCATGAAGAAGAGTAGACAAAAGACTACCTCAAATTCAAACCGCAAAATCCCAAATCATTCACCATACACTGGTCTTCACTTTACAATCCTTAAAATGCCATAACACTAACTAAACCATGATCTACTCATCAATACGAGTCTAATGATACCCATATTGCACTATTGTGCTTCGGGTCCAAAAATGAAACGAAAACCCCAAGTGGGTCCCACATACGAAAAAAGAGTTTTTGAGACCAACCTAATGTTCACACATGAATAAGGAACCATAACCCTCAAAGAATGGGTGAAAACTAAGAATACTTTGGGCTAAAATCATGCCTTAAGCTAAATTAGGGCTTTGGGTCCAAACTATGAAATTCAAGCATGAATTCAAGGAATTCTTACCTTAATTTTGAAGATAATCATGATACAAGATGATATTTAAACTTCCAAGTCATCCCCCATGACCAATTTTGAGTTAATACACTCATTTTGGGGCTTTTAGGTCTAATTGGTGAAGGGGAAATGGTCCAAACGTGTCTTGGGACCTTCATATATCCCCTACCAGTTCTCAGGTGTCGCTATCATAGTCACCCAAGCCGTGATCGCGCTTACTTGATTGCACTCTCTTGGCCGCGATCGTGATTGGACCAGATGACAACAAACTCATTTTTGAGTTTTTGACACTCCGAACTCATCCAAAATCCAAATAACATGATCCAATAGTGATTGTTAAGTGTAAACAACATTTCAAATCTATTGGAATCATCAAAATATTCATTGGAGATCGTTTAGGCCGAAAAGTTTGGCTCACATCTAAACTTTCATCATTTTCATAACTTCTGTTCAATAGCCCAAAATAAGTTTGAGAGCCTTGAGACCTGAACCAAGGGTCTCCCTAGCCTAAAATTGACATTCCGGATACAATGGCAAAGTTGAATTTGCAATACGAGGCTGTTTAAACCAAATATGGGTCCCACATCCATTCCTTCCAATTTTCAACTTTCTGACCAATAAGTTAAAATGAGCTCGGGTGCAGTAGGACCCAAACCAAAGGTCAACCTAGACTAAAATCAATATTTTGGATCTGCTAGCATAGTCAGAATTTTCATCCGAGATCATTTTTCTGAAGTTTTCACTCAGTGGCCGTTTGGAACCAACGAAGACATTTAAATAGGGAATTGGCTCTAAAACCAAACAAACTGCCTAGTAACCAAAGTGTCAATCCTAGCAAGTCATAAATGACTTGGAGCAGCTATGGAGAATCTCAAACGTTGAAGATAAGAATAAATATGGAAAATGACTTGAAGGGTCTTACATATCATCAATGAACACAATAACAAAGGAGTCTAGATAAGGTATGAACATATGATTCATCAAGTCCATAAATGCTGATGGGGCATTAGTCAGCACAAAAGACGTTACCAAAAACTAATAGTGACCATAACGGGTCCTGAAGGCTTTCTTTAGGATATCCTCAGACTGAATCCTCAACTAATGATAACCAGACCTCAAATCTATCTTAGAAATATAACTGTGCCCTAAATCTAGTCAAATAAATCATCAATGTAAGACATAGGATAGTGGTTCTTCACCGTCACCTTATTAAGATGCCTATAATCAATACACATCGGCATCGAGCTATCTTTCTTCTTTTAAAACAAAAAAAGATGAACCCTTTGCCAAGAAGATCCTGGAGCTGAGAGTTCAGCTCTTTTAGCTCTGCGGGAGACATATAATAAGGTGCCATAGAAATAGGTTAAGTACCAGGCTCAAGGTCAATAGCAAACTAAACCTCACGATCAGGAGGGATACCAGGCAGATCGTCAGAAAACACATTAGGAAACTCAAACACAGTAGGAACATAGACAAGCATCAGACTCTCTACACGAGTATCACTACATAGGCTAGATAAGACTTGCAACCTCGACATATGCTATCTAGCACAAACATAAGAAATAATCCTCATCGGCTCGCGGTTAATCACTTTCTATCACACGATTGGGGTACACCGGGCATGACTAAGGTAACGGTCTTGGGAAAATAATCCATGACCGTGTATTAGTGGGACAACCAGTCGATGCCAAGAATCACATCAAAATCTAACATATCCAAAAAAATAAGATCAACATAAGTATAAATATCACTAACGCCATGACACATGATCTGAATACCTTATCCACTATAAAAGAATCATCTACGGGAGTAGATATATGCAATCACATAGATAATAAATCACTGGACAACTCCAATCGTGGTGTAAAATAAGTAGATATATAAGAATAATTAGATCCAGGATCAAATAAAGCAAGAGCCGACTTGCGTCATACCAAAATTGCACCTGTGACTACTGCATCCAAAGTATCAACCTCGGGCCTAGCAGGTAATGTATACAACTGACCACGCTTGCCACCTGGCTGGGCACTTAAACGACCACCTGCCCTGCCTGCTTGAGTACCACCTCGAGCACCCTGATAACCACCTCTGTGACCTCGCATACCACACTTATCTGATGGATGAACTGCCCTAATGGGAGTATCTCCCTGGGCTGAAAAAACCATTACCCTATGACTAGGGCACTCTCTAAAGAAATGACTAGGAAGTCCACAAGTAAAACAAGACTCACAGGAAGAACTGGAACTGACATATTCAGCTGATCCGACATAGATACAACGCCTAACATGAACCACAGATAAATCTCTCATAGATTGATCACCACCCTTACTAGGGCGTCCACAGGAAATAAATAGATCCCTATCAGCGGTCTGAAGAGCTGCCTGAACTGGTCGACTCTGAGGATGGAGAGATGGATGCGGAGGATGTCAAGTATAATAAATACCACATCTGAATTGGAAATACCATGGCTTCCTGAAAATCTGCCCTGAAACTTTGGCCTCTTATCAAAGCTCTCTCACTACATGTCCTCTATCACCCTAGTATGATCTGCAACCTCAGCAAAGGTCTTACCTGTAGAAACCAAACTCGGAGTGGCCATCCAAATAGGATGTCTCAATCCTCTCATAAAGAAGCAAACTCTCTTATACTCAGTATCCAATAGAGAAGACACATGTGTATCCAACTCATGGAAACGAGCCTCATACTCAATTACTCTCATAGAACCCTGCTCCAAACTAGAGAACTAATCTCTCAAATAGTCTCTAAGGATACACGACATAAACTTCTCCAAGAGCATCTTGGAGAATTGAGCCCAAGAGAGAGGAAAAAAACTAACTAGTCTAGAACTCATAAAACCCTTCCACCAGTGTCTAGCAGACAAGTCTAACAGAAATATGGTGTAGTCCATGCCATAAGTCTCAACAAGGCCTAACCCACGATGCCTATCCTCACAAGAAGTCAAAAACTCAAATGCATCCTCTCCAGGAGCACCAAAAAATCTAGGTGGAGCCAACCTCAAGAATTTTCCCAGCGTTTTCTGCTCCTCAACAGATATAGTAGGCTGGGTCATAACTGGATGAAAACCAGTTGGAATAGGAGGAACCTTAACTATAGGAGTTGCAGCTACAGGCTGTACTCCTACTCTGGTAGACTGCGAACTAACACTACCCAACAGCTGAACCAAATCATCCCTAAGAAAAGAGAAGGGGATGAATCCTGGAGGATCCTGGGTTAGTCCCTGTCCCACCGCTGGCTGAGGTGGAGGAGTCTCTAGCTAGGGTGCAGGAATATGATCCTGAGGAGGTACACCCTAATCTCTAACTGGGGATAAATCATGAGTCTGGGTCTTGGGACCTTCCTCGCATATCACTGAAGCACATGTCCTAGGCATCTGAGAAAGAGTAAAGCCAATAGAGTATCCTACAAACCAACTCTGACTCTTAGTACGATTAGAATGAAATAAGTTAAGGACTCCTAAGAATGTCCCATAGCCTCCCAAAGATAGGAAATGGATGTCAATGTTCTGATCCGTAGGACTCTATTAGACACTTGCTCTGGTACTAATACCTAGGCTCTGATAATAATTTGTCACGACCCAAATTCTGAGTCATTATGGCACCTACTACACCCTACCGATAGGTAAGCCGATACCGTAACCCAAAGTTAATACAATGGATTACCTCAGTAGAAATGTCCAACACGGACCCTATATATGAATACAATATAAACAATAACATTTCACAACTAAAGACAACAAATATTCAATACCAATCCTATGACCAGATAGTATTAGTACAAGAGAGTCTAGACTTAACGATAAAATTTACAACTCCAAGTCTCAAATGTCTTAAATAATCTCATACATTTGTCTTGTAAACAAAAGACAAATAAAGATAGAGGGAGAGAGCAACTCAAACTCCAAGAGCTTACCCTATCCCCAAATAGGCAACGCGGTATGAACTAGCTCACCGAAGGTAACTAGAACCTGTGTTTGCACCAAAAAGGTACAACACTGTAGTATGAGTGTCAAAACACGAGTACTCTGTAGGCATCATCGGCCGACTAAGCTAAATTGTAAAATAAAGATGATATAAAGTAAGACAATAACTTAAATTCAAGGTATAGGATCGAACCTAAATCTTCTCCTCTATGACTGTAACAATATCTATACTGCTAAGGCAATAGCACGATATACTATATCTATAGACTTCATAGTCGTCATATAAAATGAGTATCATTTTGGAAGTGTAAAGTCACATACCCACTGTCAATCATGTCATTTCATATTCAACACATACATATAACTAAAGTAATAAACACAAGACTTACCTCGACTTCCCATACCACCAGGAAGTACACGCAAAAGAACACAACCAAGAACTTGTCACGATGTCCCATACCACCGGAGAGTACACCAAAAGAATACAATACAAAGAACTCATCACGACGTCTCATACCATCAGAGAGTACTCCAAAAGATCAACCAATAATAGAATAAAGCACAACTACTCCACACTTGCCGAAACGGCGGGTAGCATAACCTCACCATGGCTTATTACCGAGAACCACATCCAATATCCATACCGTAATTTAATCACGACAAAACCAATATTGTTATAGCATAGTTATATAGTTACTAAATCTCTAGTTCATTGATAAACTCCATGTTTTAGTCTAATGAAGTTAACCTCCATTCCCATTAGCCACTAGACTACAAGTCTTATAGTTACTTGTCATCAATTAAGGAATGGCTACAAGTTACCCATACTATTTGTTATTCATCTATCACAAGGCCATTTTTTAGATAGCACTCTCATTATAGAAGTCATCAACTAAGACACCATGGTATTACTTATTAGAAGTCAACCCAGTTATTTATCATGCAATACTAAGCCTATCATCATTTTGCATATCACAACCTTACGGACTTGTTTCCATATTTTAGGCAAATAAGGTCCACCAACTATTTCGCTAGGCTTCTAGCCCACAAGTCATAATCATTTATTAGAAATAACTAGTTATCGCATGAGCCACTTAACTAGGCAAAATTTCATATCATAACCATTATTCCAAGTCGAATAGATTTACTAGGTGATCCTTTGGTTCTACACAAGGTTTCATATACCAATTAGCCTTAACCCATTAATAGGCATAAGTTACTTCTAGTAACTAATAAGGGTCCATAAGGGTCACACCTCTCATTTAGTGAATAAGGACAAGTAGTGAATAACCATTTACCAAAAGAGACATCATGTCCCACGTACATAAGCGGTTTGGCCCCACATATCCCAACCTCACAAGTATCAATGCATTTTTGTAAATTTTCCCCATACGGTATCATAACATCTTTACATCTTCCAAAATCGCTGAGTATTAACATAACATCAACATATCCTCTGAATTCACCAATAATCAATCATAAGATCAACTTATACTCCGTATTCACCGAGTCTCAACATAACATCAACATATCCTCCTGATTCAACGAGCATCATTATAATATCATCACCTCTTTTGAATTTACCAAGTATCAATATCACATCAATATATCCTACGAATTCACCGGGCAACATCATAACATCAACATATCCTTCAAATTTACTAAACAACATCAAACATCTTTAGCTCTTCCAAATTCACCGGGTATTATCATCACATCAACCCATCTTTCAAATTCACCGGGCCTCATCTTGCCATTTCACATTTCTCAAGGCAGTAACATACATATACGTACATAGCTAAATCAATAAGCAAGTATAAGCTCATAACAATTGAGTAATAAGGATACAAGAGAACATGTATCATCCTACTTTGCTATTAAGCATTACCACATAACATGAGAATGAGTATCCATATGATATATACAATTATCACTTTCCCAAGGATATTTATATCATGACCACTAGATAATCCATCAAGTATACATATTAACGAATTCCTATCAACGGGTATAACCTAACAACTGAGGTTTAAACATAATAATCTCTACAACGTAATTTAGACATACATCTAGTAGCTAGGTCTCTAAGAGATTTCATAGTTCAAGCTTAAGGTGGGTCAAGTCCCACTCATAAATTCCAAGAATGCCAAAGTTCACCATCACAAGTCTAACATCTACCCAGATTAGGCTAAGTTATCTAAATAATATCATAAGGGCCTATCAATCCTTACTAAGTCTATCGGGGAAATTTTCTTCAAGTATTCCTCCTAAATCTACCCAACGCCAAGGTCATTTCCTAACAAAGCACTAGCAAGGTCAACATACTCCTAATGTTAGGGAACAACATTATTCTCATCTATTAGAGAAACTAGAGTATTATCATACTATTCATGAAACTATAAGTAGAACATCCAAAGTTCTAGGCTAAGGGTGAAGCATCACACCTTGCAAGTTTAATAACCTATAAGAACCAACTAATTCTAATTATCACCATTTGACCATTTATCATCTAAACCCCACCCAATCTCACAAGATATCAAAAATTATACTACAAACAAGATCAATTTAACTATAAGTATGACTAAGCTACCTTGAGTCCAAGCAACTCACGAACCAATAAGTTTTTGCTTTCCTTTTGTGGAAGCTTCTTTCTCCACGAAAAAAGCTATCAACAATACAATCTAAGCATTACAAAAAGATTAACAATAACTATTATGGGACCATTTTGCCAGGGGTTCAAGATAACACCATAACCCCAAGTGGATTTCACCCTTGGAAAATGAGTTTCCAAAATCAACCCATTGTTCAACTACCGTTAGGGAGTTATAACTCTCAAACAATTTAAGTCAGTCAATCAAATTTGGGTCTACACTTGAGCCTCAATGATTTAGGGGTTTTGAGTCAAAAAATCATGAAATCAATATTAAATTAGAAGAGATTTTACCTTAGATTGTAGCGAGATTCAATTTCACAAGTTGTTTAAGCTCCAATTCAACCCTCAAGACTCACTTAGAAGGTTTTACACTCCATTAGGGTTTAAGGTTAAGAAGGAGGCATAAAAGACCAAAATCTCATCCAAGACAACACTTAAATAGGCTTTTCTCAAGCCTCAAATAGTGTGGTCGCACCCTCCGCCTAGCCATAGTTGCACCTTGACCATCTCGGTCACAACATCTCAATCAACACTAGGCATGGCTGAAGTGTGAAACTCGGTTTCCAGCTTTTCTCAATGCCTCGAGATGCATTCGGGGTCCATTTCAAACAAATAAGATATGCAACCCCATAGTTTTTGACATCTCGGATGCATTGGCAAAGTTGAATTTTGCATACGAGGCTATTTTACCAAAGTTTTTGCTTAGTGGTCAATTAGGACCAACGAAGACTTCCGATTGAGAAAGTGGTTTTGAGAAACCAAACGAACCACCAGGTAACCAAACTATCAGTCCTGGCAAGTCACTAATGACTTAGAACGTCTATAGATAAGCTCTATCGGAGAAAATAGGCAAGAATACAGATAATGACTTGATGGGTCATTACAGGTATGGTGGGATGATTCTTCTCATGATTTTAAGCTATCTAGAATCATAAGAAATAACCTTAGTATTCTACAACAATACACAACCAATACTAATTTTGAAGGCATCAAAATAAAATACGAAAATTTTCTATACCTATTGGCAAAGTCAAAATTAGATCTAAAGTCAATCAAGCTTTCAATACTTGAAAACTCTTCTCACATATATTGAACCATCGATATTTCTTCATTTCTGAGTCAAATTGGTCAATGGAGTAAAAATAGACAAGAAACCCTATATGAACCTTTTATAGTAATCAGATAAACCTTCTGATGTCAGATAGGGATATAGATCTAGGACAATTCTTAACTAACTCAATCATTTGAGAATCAACTATAACACTCTCAATAGAAATAATATGCCCAAGAAAAGCTATATACTTTAACCAAAACTCAAATTTAGAAAATTTAGCATACAACTATTTATACTTAAATGTCTAATAAGTAATTCTTAGGTGATCAACATGTTTAATCTCATGATGAGGGTAAATTAGAATATTATCCATATCGAACTACAACTTCAACACCCTATCATGAGATCTACAAAGGCTGTGAAAGCATTATTTAACCTAAAGGACATTACAAGAAACTCTTAGTGACCATATTGAGTTGAAAAGTTATCTTTAGAATATCAGCCTTCCTAGCCTTAACTAATGGTAACCGAATCTCAGATCAATCTTAGAAATTCAAATGGTATCCTAGATTTGGTCGAATGGGTCACTAGTCCTAGGAATGGTATATTTGTTCTAAATAGTGACCATTTTATTAAATAATAATTGATACACATTATAAGGGAACTATATTTTATACACACAAAGAGAACTGGAGCACCCTATAGAGAAAGACTAGGCCTAATAAAACCATTATATAGGATATGTTTCAGTTGTCCCTTAAATTTATTTAATATAGTTAGATCCATTCTATATGGTTGAATAGATATAGCTTGCGTATTATGAAGAGTTTTTATTCGAATGTTTATCTCTATACTGATAGGGACTCTGGAAGGACCATTGAGAAAAACATTGGGAAACTCATTAATCATGGGGACATACATAAGAGAAGAGACCTAAATACTGGAATACTTAACCCGAACTAGATGGTGGATACAACCCATGAAAATTATTTTTTTGGCCCTAAGATGAAAAATAAAATGAACCTTTGTCAAAACTTTACAACCCTTTCATTCTAAGACACGTTTATTAGGAAACTAAAATTTCATAATTTTGTTACTACAATAAACTAAAGAATATCATGAATATAACTAGTCCATTCATAAAATGACATTAAAATATACTATGTCTAGCTCTACTAGATTGGATGTGGTATTACAACCCAATGGAAGGTCACATTAATAACATTTCTCAAAGGATAAATCCTCTAAAATGTGAAGTTTAGCCATGTTTGAGCCTTTGCTAAGAAGAGAGTTCTATTGTTGAAGAAAATACACTGTAGCGACACTTCTATCACTGTAAGAGTAGTTAAAGAGTTAGTAATCTAAGTTTAAAAAAAACCATTATTTTGTTAAGGCCTCTTGCCATCTTCCCATTTTAAAAATAAACCAAGTGAATCCTATACTTAGAATGATGAAGAATTAGATGCAAAGCTCTATAGGGGAAAGTTTTGAACCATTTCTAAGGATTTTATGGGTTATTAAAAAGAAATGCACGTGTTGGATAACTCATTGCTATTTGTAATAGTAGAATACATCTTCCATGTAGGTTAATAGTAGTGGAATTAGTCTAGATATACGCAAAAATAATATTCATATTTGGAGATTTTATGTCTTAGGTCTTTGGGTATGGAGTTTGGTTGGATTCAATAATAGTTCTAACTAAGGCAACAATATTGAATGATAAGTTATTGAATTGTATGGCTGCATTAATCGCTAATAATATTTTCATGAACTAGGGATATGTCGATGAATGGAAATGTGTTATAAGTAGAAGAACTATTATGGAAACTATTAAAGTAATGAATGTGAGCTAGGGTCAAAGTGTGCATTTGATTAGTTTAGAGAAGTTTGGAGAGATTAGATTGAGAGTGGAGGAAGTGGTAGGAAGTTTCTACATATTATCGGTGGGTTGTAAGAAGTCAGAAGAAGTAGGAGGTTTCTACATATTAATTAGGGAATAGGTATAGGTGTAGTAGTAAGAAAAAGGTTTAGGGAAGGGTAGAGTATAGGGTAGAGTATAGTAGCTGGTATTGGATTCATCCATCTATATAAATATAAGTGGTGGTTGGTGGGTATGGCCATTATTTTAAGTGAGTGTTTGTTGTCCACATGTAATGTAGAATTGATTTACTTTATACTTATATATATATATATATATCAGATTGAATGTTTTATTAGACTCTGGGAATTACTTAAGTTATTGAATTATCATGTATTAAGTATTGCACTGAATTTATGTATATTGAGGTTACATTGTATGGATTAGTGTCACACCGACTCTGTTATTGAATAAAATATGACACTAATACTGGTAAATAGATTGAGATCATCCCCTATATGTCATAGCTAAGAGTCCCTGCTAATTCTATCATGTGTGTACACCTTAGCAGTGTGTATTCATATTACATTATTATTTTTACATAATTATTGAGATGTTTTATTATGTGTATGGATTATTGGGTATAACTAGTGGACCTTGGCACATGGGTATAATGTATACCTTGTTTAAATTTATTTCTTAACTGCAACATGTAGAACTTTCACATATATATATGTGTGTGTGTATTGGGTGATCTGGTCTAGTCTATGCAGTGTCCTAGAGAGTTTAGACTAGTTTCTTGGTTGGTAGAATTCAGATGATCACTAGTAGTTCATAATTTTGTTGGGCATAGGATTGTATTTATTGTTATAAGAGTAGGTACGATAAAAGTTAGGTACTCTTAAAAAGGGGACTTTAAAGGGATTTAGTTATCTAGAATTATTAATTGATGTAATGATTTCCTTCCTATTCTTTATTATTGTTATTTATTTCCATCCATATTAGGCCGATGATAGATACCATTATGTGTGGTTGTATTAACACTAAAGTTACCATATCTCAAATTGGGGCCATAGCCATGATGTAGGTAAATATAGTTTCTATAGGTACGATTGTGGTCATCCGTTACCAGCTCCTGGCATCTTACTATGACAAGTATGTTGTGTCTCAATTTTTTTTCATTTCTTTGTGCTCTTGTACCAATTTATATTATGTTTGGGGAATTGTTGATTTATTTCTACAATGTAGTTATGTAATAAATTTACTTTGAATAAGATGGTTTTTCTTCATTTAAGAGCTTATTGTTTTTAAAATCTATTTAATATATGTTTAGTAATTAATTAAAATGGTTGGTTGGTAAGGTTTCATTTATATATGGTAGAGTTTATAGGTGCCTGCATGATCTTTGAATTGGTCATGACATTTTCATAAAATCAACAATTTCCTACAATGTCTTACCTAAAGATGTTATCTGACGTTTATAAACATAAAGAACAATATTTGATCTTTTAATAAAGAGTCGAATTCTCTCCTCCTTATAGTCAACAACTACGATTAATACTTGGACAAATCATGAAATCTGGCCTCATAGTCCGCAACTAACGTACTTCCTTGCTTGAGTCTACTAAAATCATCCTTCTTCCTATCCTTCAGAGTACATAGAATATATTTCTCAAAGAATTAGAATTAAATGGAGTAAAATAAATGGAGGAAAAAATACAAATCCACACTAAACAAGTACCCTTCGCCATATCTTAGCATCCCCTATAAGCTAAAAAAACAAACACTAATCCATTTCTATCTTCCACTCCTAGCTGAAAAAAATGATAGATATAGGAAATCCATGTAAATAGACTATTATCATGAATATCTATATGGGGTAACCTCTCGGCACTGAAGGACATCTAAATGGAAATGAAATGTGTCGACTTGGTCAAACGATCTATAATAACTAAATGCCATTGGAACCACTGGAGGTGTGAGGTAATCCACTAATGAAACCCATGATGATTCACTACCACTTTCACTCGAGAATGGAAATATCTGAATTAAGCCACCAAGACTCTGATGCTAAGCCTTCACCTTCTGACAATATAGATAATGAGATACAAAGTCTGCCACATCTCTCTTTATGCCACTCTACCAATAATATTGCCTCAAATCTCTATACATTTTAGTTATACCAGGGTGAATAGAATACATAAAGCTGTGAGCCTGAAAAAATCAACTGAATTAAATCTCTAACCCCAAAAACCCAAATACGATAATCAAATCTCAAAATACCCTTAAAATCTATGGTAGCTATACAGGACCCACCACTTAACCCTGATAATAGATTATGTAAGGTCTTATATCCTTAAATTGATGACTCCAAACTTACTCAAATAAGTTAGACCTCAGCTCAACACTAGTAAAAATCCTCCTGGGTAAAAAATATCAAGTCTCACCATCAAGTTAGACTAAGGATTGTATGTATAATGTCAACAGCCTTTGAGAAACAAATATAGAAGCCAATATACCCATACTCATCACCTTTTGGCTTAAGGAAATGACTACCATAATTGCCTTTACGGGAAGATATTGAATAGAGATGTCATAATCCTTAAACAACTCTATCTATGAAAAACCCTAGGTTTTGGTCCTGGGAAAATTTCTTGGGTTTTGAGTCATTATTGATTATACGACTCATCATATGAGCTGCATGGTGAGGATATGGGTCATGTGACCCAATTTATATACTAACCAGTATTTGGTGGTTGAGTTTCTGGTTTGGTGGTACGGGTCATACAGTTGGTGATGGATTTATTGGTTGATCCTTCACTTTATTTGAAATTTGGTGATTTGACTTGCCTCTAAGTATGAGTGTATCACTAAGAGCCGTAAGAATAGGGTACAAGTGGAATGATCTAAATTGTATGCTTTCTAGTGTACAACATAAATATTTCTGCCTAGGGTGCGTATTGATGGTATAGATTATATGATCATCGTACGACTGGGTCAAGGGCAGTATTATGGTTGACAGTGCATGATGTCTAACAACTTGTCTAGGGTATGAGTGGTTGGTACCACTCGCATGATATGGGTACGATTAAAGGGGTAGTCGTACCTTGCTGCAGGAATTTTTACAGTTTAAGTTGGGGGTATTTTGGACATTTTCCCTCTTAACCCCTTATGACCCCACTACCTTAACCACTATTAGGACAATATTTACCTTATTATTTTAATCTTAAATAATTATAAACTCACTCTAAATTATATCAAACTCTAGGTTAAGCAAAGGCCACAGTTTCTTTAGAGGTGGTTAATTAAGGCTCTAATGGGGGGATTTATCTCCGGATTCTTTCTAATATAAAGCATGTTACTCCTCCCTCATTGTTAGTTAGACAAATGACATGTTTTATGAATGGTTTTCATGGCGTAATTGTGATATTATTTTGGATTTTGAATTATATGTTGAGGTTATTGTTATTAATGGTTGATTTATGATTTCCCATCTTTTTACTTATGGTTTTCATATTATAATAGTGCTTTGAACATGTGGATGCATGGTAATGATCAATTGGTACTTGATTTTTGTTTTGGAAACTATATGCCCTCAACATGTTTGTTAAAATGTCTAGGAGAATTCTTTTATTACCTAGTTGGACTTTCATTGAAAATTTGAATGGTATAATATAGTGTTGGAACCTAAATTTCATTAAATGGTTTTAATGGATAAATGGAAAGTCTTTGGTACATATTTCTTTGATTTTAAAAGCCTTGTGGGGTACACAAGAATCCCACAAGTGAATCTAATAATGGTACCTATGGGGTGCATGGGAATCCCCAAGGTGATTGGCTAAGTATATTGCTTGTAAGCTATAGTCGGTATGATGATAGCACTTATTATATCCTTGGTTAATAATATATGGAATTGTTGATTTGGTTATGTGCTAATGGTTTTAATTAGACAATAGTGGTGGGTTGTGATAGCTAACTATGAAGGTGTGAATCCAATGGATGGACACTCGAAACTCATATTTGCCGACATGAGGATTGGTCATGGTGACCATGTACTTGTGGGGTACACAAGAATCCCTGATGTTAAACTTGTATATATGTATCATGAAGGGTAAAGGGTACACGTAAATCCCCTTCCCTATAATATCTCCTGTACGTGCGTACTAGGGCCCATTCAGGGGGTAACACTAGACCCATATAGCCCGTGGGTGGTTTTAGGATGGTTAAGCTACACAAACCTAGGTTAATGGTTTTAAATGCATGCTAAACTTAATTTTATTTCCCGATATGGATTATATATATATGTATATATGTAAATGAATATAGTTATTTACATGGTTTTAAAAGTAGACGCTATTTTATCCTTATCTTGAGTGCATTCTAGCATTAACCCGCTAACCTGTCTTTGAGCATTGTATCCCCACAAAATATAGGAACCAGCCGTACTACTCATCCTACTTAATGATTAGATTTGGGAACAACTTAGAGTTGGATAGAAGTGGTGAGCTTCCATACTCTGGAAGGCTCCATTTTATGTTATGATCTTGTCATTATACTTTGGTTATTTCTTATACCTTAGTTTTGGCTATGGTTGGGGGCATATCCCAACTGGATTCTATTTTACTTTCAGATAGAGGCTTTGTGAGACTATTATTGGTTGGTATGGGCGGTGTCGGCATTGGTGTTAGCCTTGGAATCAGTATTGGTATTATGACTGATACTAGTTGACTGTATTTGATTTATGATTGTTCCATCTTATTATGTTATAGAATGGTTATGGATTGGTTTATGTTATGGTTATTGGTTTGTTATAGGATGGTTCAACTTATTTGGGTTGGTCATGGACATGGACCTATCCCTAAGTTTTGTGTGGTACATAACTCTATCTTATTATATGTTTGGAATTCATATGACTCAGCATATGTTCTTAGAGGTTAGGTTGGGTATCAGGGGTGGTCCTCGGTCTTTGTTGGACTTGGGATGCCCATTACAATAAGGCCTTTGTATGTGTCATGTCAAGTTGGTATCAGAGCCTAAGGTTCATGGTCATTTGAGAGTCCACAAAGTCGTGTCGAGTAGAGTCTCTTTTAAGGAAATGTAGCATGCCATACTCATAAGGTAGAGGCTACAAGGAATTTAGGAATATTTCTTTTTCTTGTGTTCTATTTTCATTCTTTAGAGTCTAAGTCCTGGAATCTTCTCTAATTCCTATTAGTTTGCTTTTTAGAGCATACCTTGATGATCTAAATTTCACGAAAACTGCTTTTTCCCAGCCGGGGAGGATGTTAATGAAACATGCTCTGCTCATGGGTTCCATACTCGGTCTAGGGGTCCAGTTCTGGATCATTTTCGAGTTCCACCAGTTCCTTATAGTTCCCCTCAGGATCCTCATGATGATGTGACAAACATGGAGTTTCATTAGCCTATTCATATATTGGTACAGTTGGTAGCTATCCAGTCTGAGCGTGGCGTTCTTGTTACTCCATCTTCTAAGGCAACAAAGGTTGGCAAATTCATGAGGTTGAACCCTTTGACGTTAATAGGTGCTCAGGTGGAGAAGGATCCTCAGGGTTTTCCAAACTAGATGGAAAAGATTCTTAGGGTTATTTATGGCAAGAATATAAAAAGGGGTGGAGTTTGTGGCCTACAAGCTGAAAGATGTAGAGCACCAATGGTACGAGGAATGGGATCGGGCAAGGGGTGACACTTATGAGTCATCACTGTGGGATGATTTCACTAATGCATTTCTTGACCATTTTTTCCCTCAGGAGTTGAGGGAAGTAAAAGCGAAGGAGTTTGTTAATCTGAAGCAAGGGAAGATATTGGTCAAGGAGTATGCCTTGAAGTTTCAATAGTTATCTTGATATGCTCTGGATATGGTGTCTAATATAAGGACCCGAATGAGAAAGTTTCTTTGGGTCTGTCTCGTTAGTTGATCCTTGAAAGTAAGGCTGTCTTACTGATCAAGGACATTAATATCTCTAGGTTGGTTGTATATATGCAACAAGTAGAGGATAAGAATAAAAAGTAGGCTAAAATAGGGGAGAGGCAGGGCAAGAAGATGATTTAGGCATTTCTTTGATAGTCTTGTTTTATACCTTCTATTTATCCGACCATTGTGCATTATCCTAGTTAACCCCAATTGATCCTTTAGATTTTTCTTTGGTAGCCACATAAGTAGCTTATTCCCTTCTTTGATAGACCATAGTTTTATCCAAAAAGCTCCTAAGTACTTTAATGAGAAATTGAATTAGTAAGGAGTTAGAGAAACTGAAGAAGAAAAGGGTGAAATTGATGCCCCAAGGTAATAGTTATTGGTGTATAATTGATTTGTGGTGGATGTTTGTGATATAATTTATGTTAAAGATATTTCCATAGTTGTGAAAAAAGAGAAAAATTGATTCTGTGGTAGTAAATTATGCGTCCACCTAGTGTTTGTGAAAATGCTTAAAAGAGATGGGGCAAAAAAACAAAAGGTATGGATGAATGAATAAGTGTTATTTGGTTGTTGAAGATTGGTTTTAAATGTATAATGTAGTGTATTAAAGCGCTTAAAGTGGTTAGTCACTATTCCTAAATAGTTCCTACCCGTCCCTTAGCCTATATTACAACCCGAAAAGTCCTAATTAATCCTAATCTTTACATTCAACTATTAGTGGAGCATTACACTAAGGGAAAGCCTATGGTTCATTGTGTGTAACTTGTGAATTCTTTGTGAGAGTGAGCGTCATTTGATTCTTGTATCCATTGTGCTATAAATTGTATTATTGTGAGTGATTATGGGTAACTCTCTTGTTGTGATGGGCACATGTTTGATGAATATTGGTAAATTTGTATTACGTCCTTGATTAATGAAAAAACATGATTTTGCCAACTAGGTAAGTCAATTCTTGAGGCTAGGATATTTTGGAGTAGTGTTCATGAGCTATCAATTGTGTAAATAATGTGCTTTGTGTAGAAACTTGCATTTCGTGTAGTCACTGCAGTACTATCTTGAGTGTCTTGCATTTAGTAGAAGTGTACCATCACCTCAACTTTTTATGCTTAGAGTAAAGAGTTGTTCGAGGACGAACAAGATTTTAAGTGTGGGGTGATGATCTGAGGTGGTTTTATACACTTCGGTATCATTATTCTAGCATATTTTTCCTTGTTTTGAGAGCAATTCATGTTCTTAACGTGTTCATAATGATATAAATAAGCATTTAAGTGTCCAAGTGTGTGACTACAATGTTCAAAGTATTTTTCAAAAAAGTTTGTATTTAATTAAGTCATTTAGAGTTCAACCCGGAAAACTAGTTTTACTTGTTTGAGCTAGGAGTGTGTCTAGTTGGTTCCGATGGATTCTAATGTATTTAATTTGTTCCAAATATTTTAATGGTGTAATTATGAGTGGAATAACTTATTTGTAATGTGAAAATTTTAATTTGATTACGTCAAGAGTCGAAACAATAAGTGGAAGATCATTGCGAATTTGCCTTATCTTAGCTCTTGTTTTTATTTATCGTTGAGAATATTGTATTGTTTATATCTTTAATATGTGGTGTATGATATTGTAGGAGGCTTTTTGAACTAAATATGGTGATATTTTGATGATTTAAAGGCTGAAAATTCATTGGAAATACACTACAAAAGGCACAGGCAAAGGATAGGACGTTCAACACTTAACCAAAACTTTGGAAGCAAATTCTAGTGTGTCGACGCAAAGTCGACGTGTTGCATCGACATTAAATTACTAACCAGTCCAGCGACACGAAGTTAACGTGACGCGTTGATAAATCCCGCACTGTCAATTTAATTTTGCCGACACAAGTGAAAGTTGTCCTAATTGGAATTGAAACCAAATGCACGTATTTCAAGGTGCCTTATGGGAAATTAGAGCGAATCTTTTACACCTTTTTCCAAACGCCACAACAATTAGGGATATAATATTATATATATATATATATATATATATATGCATACAACTGGTCAACATAAAAGAGGACTTGGACAATTACCTTGATGAATACGCTGGACACGAAGCGGTGGAAAATTTGATGGAGGATGCAACCCGGTTTATTAGGTTTTAATATTTTTATTTAGCTTTTAATTTTTCATATCATGTATTCAAATATTTGGATCGTGATTATGACTATTAGTGGCAAAAACCCTCTTTTCGGGGTTAAAGCCAAGAACATGATTATTATTGTTTTGGATTAATTTCGATTAATTTTGCTTATCATATTTGGTTGTTTGTTTATTCTTGTTTTAATTATTTTATGGATTGATCACCCATAAAATACATATATTATCGACCTTTTGATATCGGGAGAGGGAATAGGGAGATAGAACACGGGAATAAATAAAGTTTAGGTTTTTATTCTTTTATAAAATAAAGAATTGAACTTAGCGTTTAGGACATGGATGTACTCAGATGCCTTACTTAATTCATATGTAGGATGATGTTTTAATTCACTTATTGAATTATTACACTCCTGCTCAATGACGTAGTTGTAATGTCTAAATTAGGTAAAAGTTTAGAGGCTGGGAGACCATGATAATGCATTAACCCTACAAATCAACAACAAAGATAAGCAAATTAGCGGATGAAATTCAATAAAAGAGTATAATTGTTCGAAGTGCTTTAACCCTGGGATTTACTCCATTGATTGTCCCAAGACTTTTATTTTTATGCATTATTTATTTTATTTTTAATTTATAAAATTACAAACTCTCATTTCGGTTACTTTATCTCAATTGTTAAATTAGAATTAGATAGTTGGCGAATGAAAGTCCCTGAGAGATCGATACTTGGTCTTTCTTGAAGCCATTTTACTACTTGGTAGACCACGTATACTTGCGTGTGCACTTGGGCTCTGTCAACAAGCAAAAAGAACTATTCAGACGCTGGAGGACATGCTGCATACGTGTGTGATTAACTATGGTGGTAGTAGGGTTGAGCATTTACCTCTATAGAGTTTTCTTACAATAATATCTATCACTTTAGAATTGGAATGGCTCAATTCGAAGCCTTGTATATTGGAAAATATAGATCTCCTATTGGGCGGTTTGAGGTTAGTGAGGCAGAGATGTTTGGCCTGAATTTGGTTCACCAAGCTATGGAAAAGGTAAAGGTGATTTGGGATACAATTAAAGTTTTCCAAAGTCGCTATAAGTCCTACGTAGATATAAGGTGAATAGCATTAAAGTTTGAGGTTGGGGATAAAGTGTTCTAAAAGCTGTCTCATATGAAGGGAGTAATGCAGTTTGTAAAGAAGGGGATGCTCAGCCCCCGGTATGTGGGTCCTTACATAGTTTTCCGAAGGTTTGGTAAGGTCGCATATGTGTTAGAGTTTCCTTCTAGTTTGTACTCCATTCATCCAGGGTACGAGTGATGGGTACCACACTTATGATGTGGGTACGATTCAAGGGGGAATCACACCTTCCTATAGGAATTTTTACAGTTCAAGTTGGGGGTATTCTGGACATTTCTCCTTATGACCCCTCCATCCAAAACACTATTGGGACATCATTTACCCTATTATTCTAATGTTAAACACGTAGAAACTCTCTCTAAACTCTCTCAATCTCTTCATTAAGCAAAGACTAGGTTTTCCTTCAAGGTGGTCAATTAAGGCTCTAAATAGGTGATTTATCTCTATCTTCTTCGTAATCTAAGGCATATTACTCCTCCCTTATTGTTAGTTCAGCTAAAAGCATGTTTTATGAATAGTTTTCTTGCCATAATTGTTAAGTTGTTTAGGGTTTCAAATTATATGTTGGGGGGTTTTGCTTATTAATGGTTGATTTATGTTTTCCTATGTTTTTACTTATGATTTTCATATTATAATGATTCTTTGAACATGTGGATGCATGGGAATGGTCAATTGGTACTTGGTTTTGGTTTTGGAAACTATATGACCTCTACATGTTGGAACCAAAATTGGTTAAATGATTTTAATGGCTAAATGGCAAGGCCTTAGTAGCTATGGCTTTGATTTTAAAAACCTTGTGGGGTACATGGAAATCCCCCAAATGAATCTAATAATGGTACCTACGGGGTGCTTAGGAATCCCCAAGGTGATTGGCTAAGGATATTTCTTGCAAGATATAGTCGGTATGACGATACCACTTCTTATAGCCTTAGTTAATAATATATTGAATTGGTGGTTTGGCTGTGTGCTAATTGTTTTAATTGGGCAATAATAGTAGTTTATGATAGCTAACCGTGAAGGTGTAAGTCCAATGGATGGACAATGGAAACTCATGTTTGCCGACATGAGGATTGGGCATGGCGACCATGTACTTGTGGGGTACACAAGAATCCCCTAAGTTAAACTTGTATATATATATCATGGAGGGTAAAGGGTAGACGGGAATCCCCTGTCCCTATTATATCTCCTGTACGTACGACTACACACGTTTGGGCCTATTCAGGGGGTAACACTGGACCCATATAGCCATGGGTGGTTCTAGTAAGGTTAAGCTACACAAACCCAGGCTAATCGTTTTAAATGCATGCTAAACACGATTCCCTTTCCCGGTACTTATATTATATATATCTATATATATATATATGTATGTATGTATGTGAATGCATATGGTTATTTACTTAGTTTTAAATGTTCGCATTATTTTATACTTATCCTGAGTGCATGCTAGAATTTACTCGCTAACCTATCTTCGGGCGTTGTATCCCCACGCTATGCAGGAACCTACCATACTACTACTCCTTCTCAGTGATCGGATTCAGGAATAGCTTGGAGTTATATTTAAGTAGTGAACTTCCATACTCCAGAAGGCTCCATTTCATGTTATGATCTTGTCATCATACTTTGGTTGTTTCTTAGTCTTTGGTTTTGGCTAAGGTCGGGGGCATGTCCTGATTGGATTCTATTTTACATTTGGATTGTGGCTTTGTGAGACTACTACGGGTTGGTATGGGCGTGGGTGGTGTCGGCATTGGTGTTAGCCATGGAATTGGTGTTAGTATTATGGCTGATACCGATTGACTATATTTGGTTTGTCATTGTTCCATCGTATTATGTTATGGAATGGTTATGTATTTTTTTACGTTATGGTTGTTGGTTCGATATTGGATGGTTTGACTTGGTGATGGTCATGGACCTATCCCGAAGTCTTGTGTGGTACATAACTCCATCTTATTAAATGTTCAGAATTCATCCGACTCGGGGTATGTGTTTGGAGGTAGGGTTGGGTATCGGGGGTGGTCCCTGATCCTTGTTGGGCTATGGAAGCCCATTTTGACAAGGCCCTAGTTTGGGTCGTGTCAATCCATCTACACTACCTAGAATTAAGTTCTCTCTGGTGCATAAGATGTTGAAGAATACGATGATCTATTTATATCTCAAAAAGTACGCCATATATATAATGCTTCCAAATCTTAAGCATGAAAAATAGCACCGCTAACTCTAAATCATGAGTGGGGTAGTTACCCTCATGAACCTTCAGCTGCCTCGACGCATAAGCAATGACTAGTCACTGTTGCATCTACACACAAACCCAAACCAACACTAGAAACATCACAATATATGGTGAATCCCTCCCCCTCATCAGGAAGAGTGAATGTAGGAGTTTAAGTAAGAAATCCCTTGAGCTTCATGAAGCTTAACTTACACTCCTCAGACCACTAGAGAGGGAGCTCCTTCCAGGTTAATCTGACCATCAGCACTTTAATAGTAGCGAAACCTCAGTGAACTGCCTATAGTAACCAGCCAAACCAATAAAGCTACGAACCTCAGACAGACCTGTACCTATCATTAATAGCCTTAATATTTATTGGAACCACCATAATCCTATCCTTATACACATGTCCTAAGAATGTCACTAACTCCGACTAAAACTCATACTTTGATAATTTGGCAAAAATCCTATGATTTCTTAAAGTCTGGAGCACAATCCTCAAATTTTGCATATGCTCCTCTCGACAACTCGAATACACAAGAATATCATCGATGAACACAATAAAAAGAGAATCCAAATAAGGCCTGAACACATGGTTCATCACATCCATTATGTGGCTTAGGAACTGTTCAACATAAAGGCATCCCTAGGAACTCATAATGGCCATAATGAGTCCTAAAGTCTGTATTTAGGATAACCTCAGCTTGAATCCTTAACAGATGGTAATCGAACCTTAAGTAAATCTTAGAGAATGTCGCTGCTCACTAAAGTTGGTAAAATAAATCATTGTTGCGAGGCATAGGATACCTATTCTTCACCATCACCTTATTAAGCAGCCAATAGTCGATACACATACGCAAGGAGCAATCCTTATTCTTTATGAAAAAGATAAGAGCACCCAAAGAAGACATTCTTGGTCTAATAAAACCCTTACCCAGAAGATCCTGAAGATGGGAATTCAACTTCTTAATATCAACAAGAGGCATACAACAAGGTGCTATACAAATAGGTCGGTGCTCGGATCGAGATTAATAAAAGACTCAATATCATGCTCAAGAGACTAGGTAGATCGGTAGGAAAAAAATTATGAAATTCAAGGACTATAGGAATAGAGTCAAGTACGGGACTCTACACACTAACATCACGAACAAAACTGAGGTAAGACTCATAACCCTTTGACAAAAGTCTCCCAATACAAATTTAATAAATTATCCCTGTTGGATTGTGGCTAATAGATCCCTGCCTCATAACTAGGGGTACGTCAGGTATGGCTAAGGTAATAGCCTTGGAAAAATAATTTAAGACTGCATGATAGGAGGATAACCAATCCATGCTCATAATCACATTTAAATCCACCATGTCTAATATAGTAAAATTATCTTGCATATCATCATCCAAAATAGTCACAACACATGGTTTATAAACCCGATCCATTATAAAAGTCACCTAAAAGAGTAGATACACATAATGGTATAGATAAAGAATCCCAAGATAACTCTAATCACAGGGTATAATGAGCGGATACATAAGTTAAATGGATCTCAGATCAAATAAAGAAAAACTCGACTAATGGCACATTGAAATCATACCTATAATACCAGCATCTGAAGACTCTACCTCGGTTCTAGTAGGTACATCATACAACTAACCATGCTTACCACCTGTATGGACTTCTAACCTATCTCCTTTCCTACCTACCTGAGGATCCCTATGAGCCCTCTAGAGACCACTCGAATGATAATGCATACCACCTTTAGCTGGGGGAGGTACTTCCCTAATTAATGGAATACTCCGAGCTGTGGGAACCATCACTCCACAATTGGTCACTCTCTCGAGAAATAACCAAATTCATTAAAAGCATAATATTTCCTAGGTGTTGTATTAAAAAAAGAAGATCCGACTAATATAGAATAACCACCACGACTAGAATAACCAAATGAGGAACCCCTCGTAGGTTGAACACTACACTTGCCAGAAAGATCAATGTAACTAGATTGGCCTCCATTAATAATATGAAGTGTGGAATGAACGGTCCTACTAGACTAACCTTGATGCTGATAAGGCTGATATATCAAGTACCAACCTTGAGAACCACTACCTCTGAACTATGAGCCACTACAAATCTCGCTAAAACTACTCTAATCTTATGGCATATTATCTATTTCCCCTTGGGTGTCATGATATATATCTTCCTTAACCTTTCATGATTAGAAACCATAGCAAAAGATTTACCAATAGAAACTAAACTTTGTGTAGACATGCAAAGAGGAAGTCTTAATCCCCAAAAAAAATACAAAACCTACTCATACTCGATCAACAAAATAGAAGTACCATGTCTGAACAACTCATAAAATCGAGACTAATACTCCATAAAAGACATGGATCCCTGCTACAACCTCAATAACTAGTCTCTCAAGCAATCTCTAAGACTACGAGGTATATACTTCTCCATTAAGACCTTAGAGAGCTAATTCTGTCTTAAAAAAGGAGAACCAGCTAGCCATGAATAAAGTGACCTCTACACTATCATCGAGAAGATAAATAAAACTTGAAAGTAGTGTAATTGATACTACAAGTCTCTACTAGACCTAAATTATAGAGCCTATCCTCGCAAGCAACAAAGAACACATGAGCATCCTCGCCCAAGTGCACCTAAAAACCCAGGCAGAGCTAATAATAAGAATCTACCTAATATGTTTTACTCCTTAACTGACATAGTTGACTGGGAAACCACCTACTAAACAACTACTCACTGAGAAACCATCAGCACATGAGGCACCTCAACTCTAGGAATTGCAACAATAGGCTATGCCCCATCCTCTATACAACTCTAATCCACAGACTGTGCACCATTATATAATGCACCACAAACTAATCCTAAGAGCTGAAGCAACGTATACCTGAGCAATGAAAAAAGAAATAAACCCTGGTAGAGCCTGGGCTGGTCCTATATAATACCCCAAAGTGTAAAGCTCTAGACCCTTTACAAGATAGGCTACTAAATTAGCTTTCCAATATTTTGAGTCTTGTCCTAATCCATAGACATGGCAATAAGATGTGTAAAATTTCTCCTAAGGTCCTGACACACTTCCATGACAATGATTCAGGTAACTAGTAGTTACCACATGTGACCAGTCATCATGAGTGAGTTGTAGTCACTCCAATGAAGGCCCCAAGTTATGAGCCTAGTGACTATGATTCAACCTTATAGCTCATAATCAGTGATTAAGAGTCATAAGGATAGACTCGTGGTCACAATAGTGTCCCACCAAGAACCCAGTCCTTCAGTTATGAGTCCAACATATGATGGATAGTTAGAACTTTTGATTCACAATGTAGACTCATAGCCTGACCAATGAATGACCCAAGACTCAAGATTTAGACTAAGACTTTACCTAATGTGTCGCATTCAGTTATAACGAGTTGTTAGGGAAAAATCTAGTCGTACCAGAAAGGACCCAAACCTCTGGGTTCTAGGTTATGACTTAGATTATGACTCATGGCCAATCGTGATGAGTTGTGAGGTGAGTCATAATGACTGGATGCGGTTTTTCCTGTCCATTTTCTCAGCGACTTTTAAGTATTTTCCCACTCTTTTAAAAGCCAAATCCATATTTTTAGGGTTTCAAAGGAGGGTATAAAAGGACTAAAACCCCAATTCCATGATTGAGCATAATTTAACGCATGCAAAATCGGAAGAGGTAATTTTCCCATCATCCTAAAGCAAACCAGGGTTTCTTATGGTTAAGATCAAATCAAAGAAAATATCAAAGGATTCCACTCTCAGGTATGTGGGATTTCATTAATCGATTTTTTCCACCTATTGAGTCCTAAGTGTTTCCTATTTTTAGAAGGATAACCTTTTTTTATTTTATGAGATTTCAAGTAAAACACAATGCACTTAACTGTCTCTCAATTATTAAATATGAACCATGAGAATATATTTCCCATGTGAATTATGTTTACAAATGTTTGATAATCTTAGTAACCTATACCATGTTTAAATTGATGTCATGTTGAGTACTATTTATGATTTTTCATCCCATGATTACTTTATCATCACCATGATCAGTTACATTAGTCTATGCTGGCGCGTTATGAATACTCGATGTCTAAGTAATCATGTATATTACAGTTTTCATGTTACAAGTCATTTATATTATGCTTGTATCTTTAAAATTTAGAACATTATCATGATGAGCATTTATCAGTATCATATCATGTTAAATAAATATCAGTACCCATATCATTTATTTTGGAGTAATACTTAGCACTAAGTTCACACAGGGATGATGGCTTCCCCATATATTATGAGATTGTTATTAGAAGTCCCTAAGTTCCAGAACTACATCACACTGTAGGTTACGATGGGTCCCCAATTAGAAGAGACATGACACCCTATTCTTTGAGATATTAGATTTATGGATCCTTGCCAGCCAGTGTTGGTGACCTTCGCAAGGTACTAACATCCATCCAACTGGGTTACTAGTTGGACACCAGTTTAGCTTAGCTTGGGGTATGTCAGTTGTAGTTAGCTCCCACAGTCTCTAGCACAGTTTTATATTCAATTTATATTTAAACTATATTTTTAGTTAGTTGTGCATGACCTTGTGTTCATCTAATCAGCTATTTAGTTTATTTCGTACTTGTATATACATTGTCTTGTATTCAGTTACATATTCATGCATTTATGATCAGTTATATCAGTTAGTCTTTCCATCCTGCATACTCAATACATTCAAATTATTGATCACATATTTTTTTACGCTATATTATATCATAATATAGGTTTGGACGCTCAGTTCCCTGATCGTACTTAGACAGTTTGTGTGTCATTCAACAGTAGTCATTGTGAGTCCTTATCCATCGAGGGTTAGTTTTTAATTTTTATTTTTAGTAACTTATACTATTTTAGTTAGTCGAAGTTAGTTAAGGTTTTTTTCCATCAATTTTGTATGTTAGAAACTTTCGGTAGTCAGACTTGTTTTCAATTTTTATCAGATGATCAAATGTATTAAGTATTTACCCTCAGTATTATTTATTATTCAAGATTTTATTTTAGATTTTGCATATTACTTTACTATTTTTCTTCAGTGATCACAGCAAGTACCAGACCATGAGTTAGCTCTGGGTCACTCATAAATCTAGGCATCGTGTTAAGACTAGGGTAGCCTCGGGTCATGAAAAACTTTGTATTAGAGAACAAGGTTTAAGGTGTCATAGGGTGTCTATAATCCGCATTAAGAAGATTCATGTTGATGGGTGAGAAGCACGCCATACTTCTGGGCTAGAGGCTATGATACATTTTAGGAAAAGTTTCTCTTTTTTCATTTTCATATGATGTGATAGAGCATGAGATCTATTGAATTTCCTCTTCTAACTTATCCTTTATCTATTTAAAAAAATACCTCCCAGAAAGAATAACGGAGGGAGGAACGAGGACCAGCCCACACCGCCACCTGTTCAAGAAGACCTTCTAAATGAGCAGGCCTCTTATGAAAAATTTAGTGTAGCTTTCACAGCCTAGGATCAATCTATGTTGCCAAGAATAACTAGTAAGTTATTTCCCTAGCCAACCCAGTAGTGAATATGGAATCATCTAGGTTTTGAGAGTTTTCTTGGATGAATCCCCCAATTTTCTCTAGATCCAAGTTTGAGGAGGATACCTAGGATTTTCTTGACTATGTACGGAAGGTGACAGATATTATGGGTGTCACTTCTAGTAAGAGTTGACTCAGCTGCTTACAAATTGCAAGGGGTGGCTCACACCTTGATTAAGTAATGGAAGGAGAATAGAGGTGCCGAAATAGGGCTTATAGAGTTGGATAAATTTGAATCTACTTCTCTTGATAGTTTTTTCCTACTTGATTTGAGGAACCCAAAGTGAAAGAGTTCATTAACCTCAATCAATGCAGCATGAGTGTGAAGGAGTACTTACTCAAGTTTACCTAGTTTGTTAGGTATGCTCTGAATGTAGTGGATGATTCTAAGCCCAGAATGAGTAAGTTTATGTCTCAATTTTCTAAGGATGTGGTCAAGGAGTGCGGGATAAAATTTTGGGGGGGATGAATTGAAAATTTCTTCTTTGAGTCGACTACGGACTCCTCATAATTGACTCGCCTGCAGATCAAGACACTTCACAAACAGATTAAATTTAGAATAGTCAAGTAAGTAAATAACAAAACGTAAAGTAATAACACAAATATTTATCCTTGTTCGGCACACCAATGTAGTGCCTACGTCCAATCCCCTTGGATTTCAAAGTTTCCTTATATCATTGAAAGTTTGGTTCAAGTACAATGATAGTAAACAAGTTCTGAAGACTTATTTTTCTCTTTAGATCTTGTGACACAACTTCAGTTGATGTTACAAGGTTGACTCGATCCTACTCTTTATATATCAATTGTAAAATAATGTTACAGAGCTTTGTAAGACTAAGAATGAAACATTTTGAATATTCTCCTTGAAGTTACGATAAAGTGTCTGTCCTTGGTCTTTATCTTGTATAGTCTTTGGCCGCTACTCTTCATAAGAAAACCCAAGAGATTTCTTCTCAATCAAGGATTTAAAATAATTTGTTGATTGTGGAATGTAGCCATTTGATATGTCCATATCAGATATATCTATATGCGGTTTTAGATCACGTCCATATCAGATATGTCTGTGCTCTATCTTTACTTTTGGTTTGGTAGAGATTGATGTCTATGTGATGATTTTAGCCTTTCTTTCTTTTTCTTTTTATTCTGATTGATATCTTAATTTTTCTAGTCAATCCATGATTTTGGGATAGTGATTCTCCTTCCATTTTCATGATGTTTTGATTGATTTTCTTGCCATGCTATTTGGGTGTCGTGATCTTTTATGATTTGATATCTTTGCATTTATTTTATTCTTTCACTGTCGTGATCTTTTATTATTTGATATCTTTGCATTTATTTTATTCTTTCACCATAAAAAATCTTCCAGTATCTTGAATCCTCTATCTTAAATATCATATGATTCGATATCTTTTCATTTCTTTTATTCTTTCACTATCAGCAATCTTCCAGTACCCCGCATCCTTTATCCCATAAAGATTTAGCCATTAGTTTGTTATTATTAAAACATTACTTATAGAGGCTAACAATCTCTTCCTTTTTGACAAAGATAAACTTAGACATCAGTAGACTTCCCTGTTAAGATTACTGGCTAGCTCTCCCTAACTTTCTGCCTTGGTGGTTGTAGTTGACTCTGATGTGATGATAGTTGACTTGCATCCTTTGATAGCTGTCTAGTTGACTGATGCACATCTTGCACCCTTTGATACCTTTCTAGTTAACTGATTTCACATCTTCTCCCCCTTTTTAGATAATAAAAAAGGACAGAGCAAACACAACAAAAAGAAATATACCCAACCACAAAACAAGGAAAAGAACAAAGCAAAAAAATAGTATAGCAAGATAACAAGCCAAAAATCATAGAGTACTAGTCATGCATAGTTATGGTGGAAACAAAACCACGTCACATAGGAGTAAGTAGTGTCTTTATATAGGATAGAGTACTGAAGGACACACCCCATTTTGAATAAAAAAGTTTGGCATCGTTTGGCAAGGAAATAGGTAAGAGTGTTGTGCATGTTAGAGAAGAAACGATCATAAGATTTTTCCACACACTTGGTGAAGTTAGATTAAGAGTTTTGAATAGATATGGCAAGGTCATTTCAGGAGGAAAAGGATTTTGACTTTATGTTCTTAGCTTGGGAAAACATCCTGTTAAACAACCTCACTCCTTCCTTTTTAAAACCATCAAGGGATAGTCGTTCTTTGCCTATAACAATACCTGTCTCTTTGTCCTGCTGCAACATCTTGGCACTCGACTCTTTGATGATAGAAATTCCTTCCTCGATGGATGCAAGATTATTCTTGATTTTTTCAGTCTCCTTATTTGCATAGGACAGGGAGTTAGGCATAGGTTTACTTACCTTGGATATGTCAGGTCGGTTCTTGATAGACTCCTTCTTACACCACTCTTTTTTAGTTAGAACATAACCCATGCTTGTGAAGGTCATTGAATCATAGGTGGCAGAGAATTCTACCACTCGATAGGCTGAAATATTAATTCCATAGTGGATAAAAATCTGAGTAATGAGGAAACTATAGGGAAAACTTGCCAAGCCATGGGAGTCAGCTGCACTTTCCGTCATATATTCACGAATCCAGGAACATTAGTTGATTTTGTATTTTTTGATTAGGCATTAGAGAATAAATATATCGCTACAAGTCACATTACTAAGTGACCCCTTTCGAGGAGTCAAAGTTGTTTCAATGATATGAGCTAAAATCCTAATGCATAAGTTGAGGGGTTGTTTGAGTCAAGATCTAAGATAACCATCTATGCTTTATCAAAACTAATTTCAAATTTCTCGGTCCAGGTGTTGTTCATGAAAGGGACAACGCCAGAGAATTTGGTGTCAAATACTTACTCAAATAAAAGTCATTTAGAATAATACGAGTACCAAGAACCAGGGTTTCTAGTTCTCCACTGTTAGGGGAAAGGCAAAGATTGGAAAAAAAATATATGGATAGGATCTTCAAATACCTCTAGGACACATAGGCAAAACATCATCGACAAGTCTTGTTCTTTGACAAAGTGACTGATATTACAATGGGATTTCTTTAGGATGGAAAGATTGACAACTCATCCAAAGATAATAAGTGATTCTTGAAGGTGAGAAAATTCTATTTGTGAGTAAAAGTCCTAAACTTATGCAAGTCCTCAAGAGGAAGAATCTCCAGAGTAGAGGATATCCTTTTGTTAGAGGACGACAAAAGACTAGACGCGATATGTTTCTTTGACATAGTTGATTGAATGGAGTGAGAGGAAGCTTTTTCAGGGAACTCAGAGAGAAGGATAGGATCAAAGTTGGAGAAATTTAGGTTATGGGAATTTTTGGTGAGATTTTCCACTGATTAGATATTTTTCGTACTTAAGAGGATGGAGAGAAGGAGTATATAGGGGAAAGAGGAACGGAAGATATAGATTGAAGGAGAACCAAGGGTTAGGGTTGAAAATAAAAGAGAAGATGAGTGTTGGGAAGAGGTAGGGTGAAGAGGAGGTAATGAAGAAGAAAAAGGAAAATCTGGCATGTGAAGAGGTAGATTTGAAAAGAAAGGCCAGGGGGTCAGAAGGAATTTGAAGATTTTTATGCTAAGAATAAGTCTTTTGGAATCCTTAAAGATTCGGCAAAATATATAGTACCGAGATTTATTGAAAAAATATCCTTCATAATATGTTATACAAAATTTTGAAAGAAGAATCTTTCCCTACAAAAATGAAACAAACAAGCCCTCGATATGAGAAAGAGTTCTTAGCTGATTTAAACGACTCTAATAAGGAACTTGAATAATTTTTGAAGGAGTTTGATCTTACAAAACAATGACTTGGGAATGCCTTAAAATTATTCAATTTTATTTTTGCATCATTAAGATCTTCATGAATTAGGGAAATTTCAATTTGACATGCTTTAACTTCTATTTGCCAGTTTCATCGTTTCTCTTTAAGTTTTCATTTAAATCGAGCTTTACAACTTTTCTTCTCTTGAGCAAGTTTTTTATATTCCTCAATAACTTTTTGAAGCTCGTCAGTAATCATATCTACGTTAGATTCAACTGTATTACAATTATGACAATTATGTAGACTTACTTAGCTAGATTCACCTGTTGCCATAAGCACATATTGTGGCCTCTACTTCATCTTTGATTTCATCTTTATTACTCCAGGCTTAAAAATTATTATTTTTCTTGGATAATCTTCATTTTAATTCTAGACAGTTCAATTTGAAGTGTCCAAGCTTTCCATAGAAGTAGCAGCGTTTATCATCTCTGATAGAATCAACAACATCTATTACTACGCTTTTGTTAGTCTGTTGCAACACAATGATTTATATAAATAGTCACTCGTATTAAAGTAAATTTTTATTTACATACATAATAAATTATAACACAATATATACATATCACAAAACAAAATCATTCATTAATAATCTCATAATTCAAAATATGCAACAAGCTTGTAGTTTAAACCCCAAAGCAAAATGTAATCAAGTCCAAACGATTTGTTAAGGCTTTACATATTAGCAAGTTTGAGTCGCGATAAGTTTAAAGAAAGTCAACACAAAACTGTTGATATTAGAGCATTTATCCACAACCCAAAAATCTTCTCAAGTAAGGTCAATGTCTTCATCACTTTCTTCATCTCTTTCTTCATTTTGGACACCTATAAAAAAAGAACAAAATAATATAAATTAGCACTTAAAATAATGGCATAAAAATATTAGAATCACCAAGGCTGTGAACTGTCAAAGTGGGCTTGTGGGAGCAACATGGGTAAATCCCATCCAATTACTACTTCGGGGTCCCAAAATGACCCCGAATGACTTTTAATAATTCTAGAACTTCACCAGAACACCCTTTTAACATTCCTTATCATAATTTAAGCCAAAAATTACATTACACATACAAAAGGGTTAAATTAAAATGATCAAAATTTTTACGGGGTCTTAAAATCAACTACTCTTTCAAAGATAACTGAACCCAAATACATATACACAAAGGCGCTGTGACATAGTAAACCTATCTGGTCTATATCGGGCAATATTAGAAAAAAAGTGCAGCTCTATATTGCTAAATTGAATTTAGTTTAAAACTTGAATCTGGTTATGGAACCTGGAGCATTCTTACCACTACAAATCTTGTACAACATCTCCATTCCCTACAACATAATAGGGAAGCCCTGGATAATACCCAGGAAGAAAAAGATAGCAGTGACGTACAGATAAAGTCAGTACTAGTGGAAGAAATTCGTAATAGGGCAAGTTCATCTTCTTCGAAAGTTGATGAACCATTCAATAAGATAGATAAAGATGCAATCATGAAGTCTACTGCTTATCCTACTCTAAGGAACTAATTAGGTGATCTATCACATTTTAGTTCATCCTCGTTGGAGAAAACAAACGGGGATGAACGTTTATACCATCCTTATCATCCTGTGCATCGCACTCCCGGCTTGTCTATTGATTCTTACCTTTAAGGAGATGTCCGATGTGCTTACTAACAAGAAGATAGAGAGAGAAATTTTGAATGGTTTGTGGGTGAGGATGAAGAGGGGTACTTACAAAGGAGATATTTCACAGATTGTGAATGGAGATTATATACGTCGAAGAGTTACAGTAAAATTGATTCCCAGGGTTGATTTTCGGGCTCTGGTTAACATGTTTGATGATATATAAATACCAAAATAGGAGAAGTTCTACCCTCCCGCAAGATTCTGCAGTGCTACTAAACCCAAGGCATTGGGGATTATTGTAACGCGGCAGAAAGATTCAGTTATTAGTGATTACTTTGATACATTGAATGGTATGAAGTTTTTGAAATTCAAAGATGGGGTTTTGTATAAGTCAGTGTCCATTAGGTCAATCGGTTACAAGGTTCAGCCAACTCTGGATGATCTTGAGAAATTTTGCGGAGCTAAGGGTGATGACAATTAGAGTGTAGAAAGATTGTCTTATCTAACCAGATACATTTGTGTACACTTGACTATGTAAACAACAAAGTTCAAAGCATTGAGATGAAAAGCTAAAGATTATTAAGGGGCTTTTCTCTACTTTCGTGTTATTCATCCTCAACATCTTACTGCCTTATTTTACCTAGGATTATTCACTTTGAACACCGTTGAAGACACAAGTAAATAAAAATAGACATCCTAACTATAATCCTGACTTAAAAAATAAAGTATTAAAGACTTCTTGTTAAGATGATCTTTCTAGTCTAAACAAGGATAAAATCCAAGTTCTATAGTTAAGAACCAACTTTCAAGAATTTACGGCTATAGATGAATGAACAAAATGGAAGCTTGCTTTTCCAGCTAAATGTTCTATTTTAGGTGAGTTAGGAATTTCGCAAGCATAATCTACATTAAAAAGGTAGCACCTTTTCACTCAACAAAGAGCCTAAATTTTACTATATTTTTTAAATGTTGGTAGCAAAACTTTAGTAGTGCTCTTAAGAGATATGGGAATGGAAAATCAAACAGGGTTACTATTTTATAAGGAAGATGGTTCATTCAGTTGTTCCTCAACTCGAAGCCTAGCCAACAAGTTAAATAGCAAGGATGCTCAATTTGAACATGAGGAAAAAGCCTTCAAAAAAGCTTTACCCCTTGGATATGTGCAGGCTAAATATCGAGACAAACTGCAATTTAATTTCTCTACCTCAATTTTACTTTCCTACTTTCACCTAATCAGCCGGATCTTTCCTATTAGACATCTTTATTTATTTCACTTGGTGTGGTCCATAGATGAGAATGTCATAAGAAATAAACAAATTAGACACATGAGATGACATAATCTCTAAAAGATGCTCCAATGATGAGTAATATCTTTTATTTTAATAGCTTACCCATACCAAACTATTAAAAGATATCCAATCCCCACCAGGAACCCATAAGTCATTAAATTTTGATCACCTTCACAGTCAGATGTTTAAGGAGAACTTGATATAACTAGGCAGCCAAGCCCCCAGTGGACTCGACTTAAGAGACAAACCAAAGGATTGACAAATTAATATGTGAGGACCACATTAGTTGGATCTCAGCTAACAAATCATGGCCTATATCTTGCAACAAATACATAGTGTATTCCCACAAAGTGGCATCCTCGGGTGGCATAGATCTTACTACTCTCAGTAATTATATAGACAACTGAAATCCATCGAAACTAATTGTTCACTAGTACGGATCAAAAGTAAACACATATAAGTAAAGCATTAAACAACTCTCCACACCATAAAACCAAAGTCATATACAAGCATACTTGAGCCTTACCTTCTTAGGGTTGAGCAAGTAATCAATATTGTATCCTTTCCCCAGTTCACAGCCATGTTTTTGTTTGCAGTGGGGTATAAGTAACCTAGAGTTGTACCAGATTGCCCTCAAAAGAGCCCGTTCAAGGTTGGTCCTATTTGGGAGCAAAGTTGAACGTGTAAGAAAAAGTTAAACGTGCACAAAGAAAACATAACTACTACCACTTGTGCAATATTACACGCACGGGGAGGAAAATACATGAAGCAACTTGCAAGCTCAAGTATCAATCATTTGTAAGAAAAAATATTATGAATGCACAATCTAAGAACTTAAAGCCAACTCCACATCAAACCTGTGGGTAATCAAACATCTTATTAACACAACTAAATTTAAGTTAATGGTGACACACTTACAGCAAGTCACAAATTTCTTGGTATATGCAACCTTGCTTAACTACTACTAGGAAGGTATGAAATTAAAGAGAGTCTCATCCCCACCACCATTTTCTTTTTTTTCCCTATTTTTTTATTTGAAACCTCATTAGTATTTCAAGTTAATAAAAGAGCGTACATATGATAACATGATATACAATTTGAATATAAAAGGGAGAGATGATGCATGAAGTATCAATGTGCTCATGCATGGATCCAGGAAAGGGAAACACCCTAAGATGGGTATGACATAGACAACCAAGCCCAATACAAGGGTAGAGTGGCTACCGCGTTCGAACTTGTGACCCACATAGGTCATAACTTTTACTATTGCTCCAAGTCTCCCCTTCATATAACCCTTAAATATAGTCGAATGCAACTTAGAAATTATGCCAAAAATTTTCAATGACTAATATATATGTCTATAAGTTAAAATCATACATGTGCATATCAAATAGCACCTTATGGAACCTTGATCAACCTTTGACTTCTAACAACTACATATAAACCATTTCATTAAAATTATGTACAACATATCTCAAACAAAGGTGTGTGTTTTGCAGATACACATACTATCACCGCCACCTTAAATTAGTTTTATAAATTTAACAGACTAGTAGCTCTATCAACAAATTTGACTCCTTATAATGGTTAAAATATAACGGTTAAAACGGAGAAAATCTTGAAATAAACCCAATAAAAAATGTCAGGCTAATCAATATACTTGAATTTTACTCCATTAAAACCCCATAAAAGGGAGACATTTAACCGAGAAAATACACTAATTGCATACTCTACTGTGAGGGTTGAAAAAAAAGTATTCAAACCATATCCCATAGGCTTTCAAAGTCATTCTACTGGTTCTCTCTTGGAGCTAACCCCTTCCCAATACACCTCTCACTACCTAAACTAATGTTATCCTCACCTACAACTACAACAGCCAACACAAAACCATTAAAAATCAAAACAAATATATGCACCACTTCAAAAACCAACAGAAACAAGTACTTCCATGAGATTTAATCAAAGGCATCTAAACAATCATTTTTTAATGCATGAAACCACTATGGACTCAGGTCCACAGATGGATAAGAACCACAGTAGAAAAAGAACTCCATAGGAGCTCAAGACATCCAAAAATATCTTTTATATTCAAAAGAGATCTAAAGCAAACAATACACTTATATATAAGAAAGTAACAATCAAATGCATCAAAAATCCGTAAAACATATGCTAGTCTAATACACAAAAAACTCAGATCCATGATAAATAAAAAGCAATGAATAAAAATAAGAAAAAAACACCATAGAAACTCAGGAAACATAAATTCATTTATAGAAACATAAGAAATACAACATGTGAAAAACTAATAGGTTGAAAATCAACAATAGAGGAAGAAAAACTCAGATCCACGGATAAATATGAAGCTACAAATAAAAAAAACTATGCAAAAGATCATCATCTTATATAATCAAATGAGACTTAATAAAACAATATACTCATTTATAAAAAATAAACAATCAAATGCAACAAAAGATCCGTATAATAAATGTGAATCTAATACACACACAAAAAAAATTAGATCCTTAATAAATCATGTATATAAAATATATTTATAATTCACGTAAAATATACCTTATTTGTGGCCAAACACTAAGCGCTCAATGTTTATTATGCGCTCAATGGCCATACACTACAATTTTTGAAAAAGTGAAATAATTTTCTTGAAAAAAAGTGAAAGATTCTCATATTGTAGATAAAATTAAGATCCTTGGATCACCTTCATGCATAAGGACTCCCCTTCTACTGACAATGCTTTACAGATAAAGAGTATCATATTGCAAACCAAGCGATAGCAAGAATGAGCCCATAAAAATTATCCAGGAACCCAAGATATTAATAGTAGCAATAAAGAATCAAAATTAAAATGAACTTCCAAAAATGATTGAGGAAAACCAGGAAGAAACAACAGGTCAACTGGATGATAATGACGAATCTAGAAAAAATGAAAACTCAAAAGCAAGTGCCTAACTCTCTTGCTGAAGCAACACCATGCTAAGTATTGCATGTTGGTTATTTTATATTGAATATGTTCTTTTCAATTTATATATGTAATATGCTTTGGGATGCTTGATCAACCCAGCCTCTTGGGGGTCGTGGGAAATCCCATGGGCTGCTCTATATTCATATAAGATTATTCTATCATCCATAGCATAGTACCTAAGTTTTTTCAGTGATGTAGTAAAGTAGTATAAAATAAATTTTGTACCTTATAAAAAGAAAAAAGAACAAACCAGTAGACCAGTTTTCTACTGGTTTTACTTTATGATCTCTTTGCTCTATAATTGGTAACAATAATAAATAAAAGTATCACAGAACTTATTTTTTATTTAACTTGAATGAGTTAAGTGTTGAGAAAAGTAAAATATTGAAGATAAAGAGGGTTCTGGGAGGGGGTAAGAGTGTCTAGGAATAAACCCCTTACACGCTGAACCACTGATCATATATTTCCCATCTGCCCCTATGGCCTTCATTTGTGCACAAAAACTCCTAGTTCCTCCACTATTTGTTCATTTATTAAGTTGTGGATTAAGTAAATAGACTTAGTGGCATCAACAAGTTTTTGTTCATCTACAACATATTCCTCATTCATCTTGTAGAGCAACAAAATAGAATCAAAATTAAATTGCTTCTTAACTCAAAACACAAAATCACATATCGATGATAGAGCAACAAAACAACAACAAATTAACAGGTCCACAAATTAAACCCAAACTCAACTTTATCACTAAACAAACATTCAACAAAAAAGAATCAAAGCCAGATCTATTGTAAAAATGAGTAACATCCCCTTTACTCACACTCTCTGTCCCTGAATCAGTAACATCTAACTTTGCAAACTTTGAATCAATCTATAAGAAACAAAAGCAAGAAGTCCACTGATAATGAATGCAGAAATTAAAGCAAAAATCCTAAAAAAGAAGTAAAATCCCCAAAAATTAGGTCAAAGTTGTGTGAGAACTTACTGTTAATGAACACAGAAATTCCTTAGACTTGTCGATGATCTCCACACCGATGATCTCTACGTCGATGATTTACTACAGTTACCAGATCCCACAAATCTCCATGGTGATAATTTACTACACCGGCCATCGATGATCGCACAGAATGATGATTTCCATGCCGTTCGTCAATGATCCCACAGAACACTTTAGCGATTTACTAATTTAGAGAATTTTTTTTAGAGAAATTAAAATGGAATCGTTTAAGCTGTTTTTAAGATTTTAGAGAAAAAGGTTTAGTTAAAATATTTTTTTGGGGCGGACTTAATAAAATTTTCAATGAAAATGGAGAGAATAAAATAAGCATTGCTATAGCTTATTTTATTTATCTATTGCAATGCTTAATGCCAAAAGTGATGGTTATAGTATTAAATTATAGTTAATACAATAATTAATTTTCACAATTCTTAAAACCATTGTAATAGACCACCTATTGCAACACTTTGTTAACCATCGCCAAAAAGTTCGTTGCCATAGGGGTAATTTCCAGTAGTGTGACCAGCTTATGGATTTGCAGGCTGTGAGGATAAATCATCCCCAATGATTTTAGTTCGCACATGATTTTACTGAATCTGGCAAATATCATTTCAATATCCTCATTTTCTTTCTTTTGGAATAACTCATATTCATGAACCTGGGCAGAGATTTTTGACTTCTTGAATTTGGTGTGCCGAACCAGGATAAATAACAAACCGTAAAGAAATAACACAAAGATTTAGTACCTTATACTATTTTAGTTAGTCAGAGTTAGTTAAGGTTTTATCCCATCAATTCTCTATGTTAGAAGCTTTTAGGTAGTTAGACTTGTTTTTAATTTTTATCAGATGATCAAACGTATTAAGTATTTACCCTCAGTATTATTTATTATTCAAGCTTTTATTTTAGATTTTGCATATTACTTTACTATTTTTCTTCAGTGATCACAGCAAGTACCAGACCATGAGTTAGCTCGGGGTCACTCATAAATCTAGGCACTGTGTTAAGACTAGGGTAGCCTCGGGTAGCCTCGGGTCATGAAAAACTTTGTATTAGAGCACAAGGTTTAAGTTGTCCTAGGGTGTCTATAATCCGCATTAAGAAGAGTCATATTCATGGGTGTGAAGTACGCCATACTTCTGGGCAAGAGGCTATGATACATTTTAGGAAAATTTTCTCTTCTTTCATTTTCATATGATGTGATGGAGCATGAGATCTATTGAATTTCCTCTTCTAACTTATCCTTTATCCATTTAAAAAAATACCTCACAAAAAGAATAACGGAGGGAGGAACGAGGACCATCCCACACCGCCACCTATTCAAGAAGACGTTCTAAATGAGTAGGCCTCTTATGAAAAATTTAGTTTAGCTTTCACAACCTAGGATCAATCTCTGTTGCCAAGAATAACTAGTAAGTTATTGACCTAGCCAACCCAGTAGTGAATATGACATCAACTAGGTTTTGAGACTTTACTTGGATGAATCCCCCAATTTTCTCTAGATCCAAGTTTGAGGAGGATACCTAGGATTTTCTTGACTATGTACAGAAGGTGACAGATATTATGGGTGTCACTTCTAGTGAGAGTTGACTCATCTACTTACAAATTACAAGGGGTGACTCACACCTTGGTTAAGTAGTGGAAGGAGAATAGAGGTGCCAAAATAGGGCTAATAGAGTTGGATAAATTTGTAACTACTTCTCTAGATAGTTTTTTCCTACTTGATTTGAGGAACCCAAAGTGAAAGAGTTCATTAACCTCAATCAATGCAGCATGAGTATAAAGGAGTACTCACTCAAGTTTACCTAGTTTGTTAGGTATGCTCTGAATGTAGTGGCTGATTCTAAGCCCAGAATGAGTATGTTTATGTCTTAATTTTCTAAGGATGTGGACAAGGAGTGCGGGATAAAATTTAGGGGTGGATGAATTGAAAATTTCTTCTTTGAGTCGAATACTGACTCCTCACAATCGACTCGCCTGCAGATCAGGACACTTCACAAATAGATTAAATTTAGAATAGTCAAGTAAGTAAATAACAAAACGTAAAGTAATAACACAAATATTTATCCTTGTTCGGCACACCAATGTAGTGCCTACGTCCAATCCCCTTGGATTTTAAAGTTTCCTTATATCGTTGAAAGTTTAGTTCAAGTACAATGATAGTAAACAAGTTCTGAAGACCTATTTTTCTCTTTAGATCTTGTGACACAACTTCAGTTGATGTTATAAATTTGACTCGGTCATACTCTTTATATATCAATTGTAAACTAATGTTACAGAGCTTTGTAAGACTAAGAATGAAACATTTTGAATATTCTTCATCTTGGCCGCTACTCTTCATAAGAAAACCCAAGAGATTTCTTCTTAATCAAGTATTTAAACTAATTCCTTGATTGAGGAATGTAGCCGTTTAATATGTAAATATAAGATAAGTCCTTATGCGTCTTTGGATCACATCCAATTCAGATATGTCTGTGATCTGTCTTTTCTTTTAGTTTGGTAGAGATTGATGTCCATGTGATGATTTTTTCCTTTTTTTTTCTTTTTATTTTGATTGATCTCCTGATTTATCTAGTCAATCCGTGATTCTGGGATAGTGATTCTCCTTCTATTTTCATGATGTTTTGATTAATTTTCTTGCTATGTTGTTTGGATGCCGTGATCCTTTATGATTAGATTTCTTTTCATTTTTTTTATTCTTTCACCATCAGTAATCTTCTAGTATCTTGCATCCTTTATCATAAACATCATATGATTGGATATCTTTTCATCTCTTTTATTCTTTAACCATCATCAATCTTCTAGTATCTTGCAACCTTTATCCTGCAAAGATTTAGTCATTAGTTTGTCATTATTAATATGTTACTTAGGGAGGCTAACATGGGGCTACAATGTTGATTAAAGAGATGGACTTTTCTAGATTGATGGTTCATGCTCAACAAACTGAGAAGGAGAAGCCCAAATAAAAAAAGGGAAAATGATAGGGCCAAAACTAGTAGCTTTAACTTCTTTTAACAAAGGTTAGATTGTGGGAACCATGCTCAACAAAGGATGTGCTTACTTATCACAAGCACCTTAAATTTATGTTCACTTAGAAAGACCTAAATCTTTGTCAAGAAGGTGGTTGGAACTATTAAAGGATTATGATATGAGTGTTCTGTATCACTTGGGAAAGTCTAATATAGTGGTCGATACCCTTAGAAGATTGTCTATAGGGAGCGTTTCTTATATTGATGAAGGAAAGAAGGAGTTAGTTTGAAATATTTATCAACTTACTAGGTTGGGAGTTTGGGTAATTGATTTGGCCGAAGGTAGTGTATGGGTTTTGTATGGTTTGGAGTCTTATTTGGTTGTTGAGGTGAAGGAAAAGCAAGTCAGAGATCCTTTATTGGTGAAGTTGAAGGGGGTAGTTCAGGATTAGAAGGTTGAGGTTTTCTCCCAAGGGGGAAATAGTGTACTTTATTTTCAGGGTAGGTAATATGTTCTAAATATGGATGATTTTTTGTAGAAAATATTAGTTGAGGGGCATAGTTCACGATATTTTATTCTTCCAGGATCCACTAAGATGTTCCACAATTTTCAGGAAGTATATTGGTGGAATGTATGAAGTAGGATATTATAGATTTTTTGGCTGTGTTCGAATTGTCAGCAGGTTAATACTGAACATTAGAGACCTAGTGGTATTCTTTAAGAATTAAGCATCCCCACTTGTTAGTGGGAAGTGGTGAATATTGATTTTGCTACAGGGTTACCTCGTACGCGTCATTAGCATGATTTGATTTGGTTAATTGTGGATAGAATGACCAAGTTATCCAATTTTCTGCCATCCATCCTTCATATTTAGTTGAGGATTTTTCTAGATCTATATTAAGGATTTAATAAAATTACATGGAGTCCCATTGACCATCATTTCAAATAGAGGTACTCAATTTACCTCTTATTTTTGGAAGGATTTTCAGAAAAGTCTTGGTACCTAGGTTCATCTCAATACAAATTTTTATCTACAGACCGACGGTTAAGGAGAGAGAATAATTTATACATTAGTGGACATATTAAGGGCATGTGTTATTAATTTCAAAGGTAGTTGGGATGATCACTTACCCTTTATTAAGTTTGCCTACAATAACAGTTATCACTCTAGTATTCAGATGGCTCTGTTTGAGGCACACTATGGTAGAAGGTGTAGGTCTCCAATTGGTTGGTCTGAGGTTGGCAAAGCTTCCTTGATAGGTTTGTATTCCTTGTGTGAGGCGATGCAAAAGATTTAATTTTTTTGAGAAATATTGAAAACATCCCAAAGCCGTTAGAAATCCTATGTAGATAAGAGGAGGAGGGAGCTTGAATTTTATAATAGTGACCGTGTGTATTTGAAAATTGCATCCATGAAAGGGGTGAAGAGATTTGGTATGAAGGGGAATCTAGGTCTTTGGTATGCTGGCACATACAGGATTTTAAGCTATTTTAGGAAGGTAGCCTATGAGATTGATTTGCCTTCAGAGTTAGCATCAATACATCTAGTGTTCCATGTCTCTTTGCTAAAGAAATACATAGGTGATCCGACTTCAGTAGTTCATTTAGAGACTGTGGGTGTAGAAAATAGCCTTTCATATGAAAAAGTCTTAGTTGAAATCCTTGACCTTTAGATTCGTAGGTTAAGGAATAATAATGTTGCCTTAGTGAAGGTTTGTGGAGGAATCTGTCCATTGAGGGAGATACTTAGGAAGTAGACGTGGATGTGCAAGCCAAGTATCCTTATCTTTTCTCTTTGAATCCAAAATAACTTGAGGTAATGATTTCCTTAATTAATTAGTTCTCTCATTTTCTATCTTAGTTATCCAACCATCCCCATGTGATAGCATGCATTCATGAATTCATTTCAGTCTATGCATTATTTCTCAGGTTTATATATTTAGTCATAATATAGTTCATAAGTATTTATTGCACGATGTCAATCTCCCTAGCATTCCAGCTCAGATGATTTTGTTTTAGGATAAATGTTTGCAAAGGGGAGATACTATAGTACCCTGAAGTCTATAGATCTAGACCCCTTAAATTATAGGACACTAAATTAGCTTTCCAATATTTCAAGTATCGTCTTAACCCTAGGTCATGGTAAAAAGTTATGGAAAATTCCCCCTACGGGCCTAACACACTTCCATGACAACGACTCAGATAACGAGTCATTATCACATGTGATGAGTCATCACAAGAGAGTCGTCACGAGTGATTCATAGTCACTCCAATAAAGGCCCTATGTTATAAGCCCAGTTACTACTATTTAACCTTACTACTAGTAATCAATGACTATGAGTCATAAGGAGGGACTCGTGGTCATAATAGTGTCCCACAAAGAACTTAGTCCTTTGGTTACGAGTCTGGTATGTGACTCTTAGTTAGACCTTACGAGTCCTAGTCTAGAATCATAGCCTAACAAGTGAATGACCCAAGACTCAAGCAACATTCTATGGCTCTACCTAACAACTCGTTGTCAGTCATAACGAGTCATTAGGTGAAAATCATAGTCAAACCAAAAAGGACTCAAACCTCAGTGTTCCAGGTTACGACTCAGATCACGACTCGTGACCAGTCGTGAGGTGAGTCGTATCGAATGGACTTTACAACTGAGGTATGTTGGATTACGAACATGGATATTCCTTTCATCCTTGTGCCCCAAACTTATTTTAATTATGAATTGACTAAATTTTATATGAGTTTCCATGAAATTAAAGTTAGGGTTTATACCCATTAATGTTATTTACAAGCTTATGAGATTTCCAATGATTTAGAAGTTGAATTACATGATTACGTTCATATTTTCATGCATATTGCTGAAATTTCCAGATTTTAAGTTGAGTTATGAATGTTTACATTACCAAGCATGAATATTATGATGTTTTAACATGAGATTGAAGCATGGATTATTTTTCCAAGATTGATTTTATGATTTTAAGAAAGATGATGCTTTAAGCATCTTATGAGCAGATTATTTAAAGTTTTTTAGTAAATCTTTGATCTTTCAATCACTGGTTTAGCTTTGTAATCCACTTTACAAATTATTACAATTTATAGAACTCAGATTTACTTAGATAAATGCACAACTGGTTTTCATATGAATCCTTATGCTAGTTTTAAAAAGTGGATTTCCAATGGTTTGAGCATACAGATTTAAAAGGGAGTAGTATTTAGCACCGAGCGGGAAGTGTGGGATTAGCGTGCCCTATCTTCCATAGAACTACTAGCTAACGTAGGTATAGATTTAGATTATTCCTATTTATATGGATGACAGATTTAGCTTGTGATCGATCACCTTAATTAGGATATACTCCCTGGCAAGAGTATGACACCTCTCCCCAACATGAGGTTTCTTCCTTAGGAGGTCAAAACATTGGACTTCATGTAAATCACATGGTTTATGTCGGTTAAGAGAACCTCCTTGCTAGCTAAAAGAAAAGAAAAGAATAACAAAAAATCTTTTAAAAAACTAAGTGTAAAGGCTCACAGTTTTACTCAGATTATGCTTTATAGAAAGATAATAGTCACAGATTTTCAGATTTCAGATTCAAAAGTGAGCTCTTTTTACACCTAGACAGTATGATTTACCTATTGAACATTAGCACAACTATTGGAACTAAGTGTTATGACTCACTAGATTTATAAAGCGTGATTTTCTTTTCATGATTTCAGATTTCAGTATTTCAAATATTCCAGCTTATGTGAGTCATTTACATTTAGCATACATCGTTTTACAAATTATGATGATTGATATTATGTTTTACTTATGCATTCACCCCCATATACTCAGTACATACTCAAAGTACTAATTCATATATATGTCTATGTGCTATATTATCCCATAACATAGGTATGAGTTGTACCACGCATACCATATTTAGACAGCTTACAGATCCAGTCAGCAGATGACCAGACATCTTATTTTGGGGACTTTAGATAAATGTTATCTATGTACTTTACTTCCTTACTGTCATGTATTGATTAGTGATAGTTGGCTCGCATCCTAGAAATCTATAGTCAGTATAGTAGAGGCTTCACAGATGTCAGTTAGGGTCAGTTATGTATTTTCAGTCCCTCTTTCAAACCTTATCAGAATGTAAAAGTTGTATCAGTATTGTATTTTCACAGATTCCACCATTATTATGTTTCCACATTGTAAACTCAGTCATTTTATAAATATTATTTATTCGCTTATGAGTTATGTTAGTAGAAGGGTTAGCTTGGGATCACTTGCGGTCCTAAGCACCGTATGACGTCTCGAGATAGATTTTTGGGGTGTTACAAACTTGGTATCAGAGCACAAGGTTCTAGTCTCCTAGGATTTCTGTGAAGCCGTGTCTAGTAGAGTTTTTCGTAATGGTACAGAGATGTCTGTACTTTTCTTTGAGAGGCTACGAGGCATTTAAGAAAATTTTCCTTTATTTCCTACTCTAGATCGTGCAGTAAAGTTTTTTTGTCAAAATCTTCTATCTATTTATGTGTTCCCCAAAATTCCTCATCTATGTATTATTCTTGAGATAACGCAATAAGTATGGTTATAGAATAGTAGGGGCAAGAGAAGTGGGAATGACGATTGATAGAAAGTATAGAGATAAACTTATGCATGCTATAGATTTTGCATTATGCTGATATGTCTTTCTGTGTTAGTTTAGTTAAAGGTAGAGAATGAATTATTATTTAAGGTGAATTGCTGTCTGCTTGAAGTACGAAAGAATTTATTAATGGTATTTATTATATTTGAAAGGTATAGGATTTTAATGAAGTGTTTGGTGATTTAGTATCTTTAATTTAAGCTTCTCTTAAGGTTACAAAAAGGAGTTTTAGCTGAAACTTAAGGAGCTATGATAGTAATCTAGAAGTATAGAAGGGTAAATAATAATGATATGTAGAAGAAGGATGTGTTAATGGATTACGATATGATATGCCATATGATTATGATCAATTATTATTGTTATGAAGTTTTAGTGGACTAGTGTTTCTTGATGTTTTATTTTATAGCTTCCAAGTGAGAATCGTATGTAAGGTGGGTTGTTAAATTATGTTTAGAACTAGAATTTAAGTTTGAATAGTTGATGGTCATCAAGGTGGATGTGATAATTTCTTGGTTAGTGATGCTAGTTATATGGAAGTGATCTAGTAGGCTAGAACAGTGTATGCAAGAGCTTAAGTTTATTTATTCACAATTTAGTATAATGTTGCATGTATGATGAAGAAAGTATGCCCAAGGTGATATGGGGCTGCATTATTTTTCTAAGGTTATTACGTGTTGTGTGTGATTAGTAGTACCGTTGAGTTGCTAAGTGGAAGGAGACTAGTTATATATTTATGATGTTCTTAATTGCTAAGTTAAGGAGCTATAGGTAGATGATGTGGAGCCTTTTTGTATGATCTTGATTCTCTTGGTTTAGAAATATAAGTTTAGAGATGTGGTAGTAATAAGCTATGAATAAAGTAGCATAGTTTATTAAAGGTTGAAGACATAAGTGTTAAGTGTTAGAATCTAAGTTTGAGATCTTAAAGAATGAGCGAATAGAAATAAGAGTTGAAGCTCTAAATGGTGTGAATTCGAGATGTGGTGATACTTATGAGGATTCTAAGTTAGTAAGTGTTCAAGATATTATATGATGATTAGTGGGGCTGTAGAAAGATAGAGTTATACCTCGGAAGGAAGTATTAGAAGTGGGGTTTACACTTTCAGGTGTAGTCTTTCAGAATAAGTTTGTTAATTGTTTGTATTGTTGTGTTCTAGACTCCAGAGTATAGAGAGTGTGGTTTAGTTTAGAGTATAGCAAAGGGTTCCACAGACTTAAATTGATGGCTTAAAGCCAAAGGGGGAGATGATAGAATGAGTAACCAAGTCAGACTTCTAATTTCTAGTAAGTGATGCCAGTGTAGTATAGAAAGCCAGTAAGAGAGGATAACACTTGACCCATTCTCATCTCGATAAAAAGTTTTGTACTTCAGCTATTCTGATATTTACTCATTCCTCACGTGTCAGTTCCCTGACTATAGCTCATGTTCATATGTATAATAGAGAGTCATGTACTCTCCCAGTTCCTAGTAATAGGAGTTCCAGTTCATCCAGCAGTTGGAATCACATTTCATATGTTATGAACTCCAAAATTTAGGTTATACAGATCATGACTTATGTGGTCATGCATTATAGTATGTTCAGTTCCAGTACTCGTTAAACACCCTGAACGATCAGCAAAATTCAGAGTTACATCATGTACGTCCTCAGAATAGATCTCTTTAATGAGTCCTTATCGTGAACACTCTATTCCTTAGGCCTCAATGAAGTGTCGAGCTATTCTTAGTGTCCCTTCATGTTCTGGATCCTAATATCAAAAACTTTCAATAACCTCCCCCAAATCAGGTAGTGATAATTAATAATTGTATGGATGGGAGAGAGTAAATGTGTAATGTTGGGAAAATGGTTGAAAGATGATTTTATGTAAGTCTTTAAGTTTGAAAGAATTTTTGAGGTGAAGTTTATTTTCTTGTGTATGACTCGGTTAGTTGAGAATATTTTATGTGTCTTTAAAGAATTGAATACTGCATGAAAGTTATTAATGATAGAGTTATTAGAGAATATGAGGAAAATGCTTTTATGAGTAATTGTTTAGAAGTGCACATGTGGTTATGAAGATAGGCTTGAACATTATGTTGATATATAATTATATGGGTTAGTTATGCGCTAAAGACTTCCTAGTAAGAGGTTGAATTTTTTTATAGAAGTGATAAGAAGAATTATCTTAGAGAGGAGTAGTTACGACAATACTTGGGGTATTGAATCCGTAGTTTAGACTAGTATTATGGTGTTAGGTGCAGTACCTTGTGATTCTGTGATATACTTGACCTTGATGAGAGGATTTAGTGTAGTTCAGAGTTTAGTAGTTGGATTTATCAATGTCGTGTGAGAATTATAAGTTGAATCAAGTGAATATGGTATTTCAAAGGGTATAGTATAGTTGATGGAGTACTTGTGAGGTATTGCTATGCTTGAAAATAACAAGTTGCATTGCTTAAGGCCTAGAAATTCAATCCTATCCTAGTGTATGGTTTATGGGTCTATGTTCCATGCTATAGTGTGGTAGCAATGTTGTAATCTCTTATTCAGATGTTTTGTTCAGATCATGTCCAAAGTTCTTTACTCCCCAATAGCATTAAAAATTTCTTAGAAGAGTGTTGGAGAAATATTCCATCTAAGTATGAGTATTCAGTATAATTCAGTTCGTATATCCAACAACCAAGTTTAACAGCCGGACAGACAAATTTTCATAGTTTTCCATCTTTCAATTTATTCTAGTCTTACTACCTGAAATTTTATGAGTATGGTCATTTCGAGAGGTAGTTTGTTCGCATCCATATAAATTGCGGATTCAGCTCAGTATATGCATCATGTATTAGTTTCAAATTCAGATATTATGTCATGATTCAGTTAGTAAGCATCTTGTGTATCATCTCAGTCTTTTCCTAGTATTTCAACCAAATCAGTATCATTAGAGGATGAATAATCCCAATGGGGAGATGTTGTAATGCCCCGAGTTTTCATGTCATAAACCTCTCATTCTTTTCTCATGAAATCATATCTAACCTAAAGTAATGATTACTCATAAGTTGAATCTCTCGTTTCTATCTTAGCCATATAGTTATTTTTTCATGAGAATTCATGCACTCACAGATCAGTTCAGTAGCTCACTATGTTAAGATTCAGTTATACAGTTTATTTCAGTTGTGCATGATAGCCTTAAGCCTCATATTCCTCAATATTTTTAGCTTAATTAGCCACGTTCGAGGATGAATATTCCCAAGGGGGAGATATTGTAACACCCCATACTTTTCCTAGCTTAAAACCGTCCCTGCTGTAGCATCTTGGCAGTCGGCTCTTTGATGATAGAAATTTCTTCCTCGATGGAAGTGAGATTGTTCTTGATTTTTTTAGTCTCCTTATTTTCCTAGGACATGGAGTTAGGCACAGGTTTACTTACCTTGGATGTGTCAGGTCGGCTCTTGATAGACTCCTTCTTACACCACTCTTTTTCAGTCAAAACATAACCCATGCTTGCGAAGGTCTTTGAATCATAGGTGGCAGAGACTTTTTCCACTTGATAGGCTAAAAGATCAATTCCATAGTAGATAAAAATCTGAGTGATGGGGAAACTATCGAGCAAACTTCCCGAGCCATGGGAGTCATCTACACTTTCCATCATATATTCACGAATCCAGGAACATTAGTTGATTTTATATTTTTTGATCAGGCATTAGAGAAAAAATATATCGCTACAAGTCACATTACTGAGTGTCCCCTTTCGAGGAATCAAAGTTGTTACAATGATATGAGCCAAAATCCTATTATAGAAGCCGAGGGATAGAGGACCAAAAGAGGGGTTGTTTGAGTCAAGATCTGAGACAACCATCTATGCTTTATCAAAACTAATTTTAAAATTCTCACTCCAGGTGTTGTTCATGAAAGGGACAACGCCAGAGAATTTGGTGTCAAATACTTACTCCAATAAAAGCCATTTAGAATAATATAAGTACCAAGAACCAGGGTTTCCAGTTCTCCACTGTTAGGGGAAAGGTGAAGATTGCAAAAAACATATGGATGTGATTTTCAAAGACCTCCAGGCCACATAGAGAAAACATCATCGACAAGTCTTGTGCTTTGAGAAAGTGTCTGATATTATAGTGGGATTCCTTTAGGATGGACAAATTGACAACTCATCCAAAGATAATACAGTGATTCTTGAAGGTGAGAAACTTCTCTTTGTGAGTAAAATTCAAGAACTTATGCATGTCCTCCAGAGGAAGAGTCTCTAGAGTTGAGGATATCCTTTTGTTAGAGGATAATAAAAGACTAAATGCGGTACATTTCTTTGACATAGTTGATTGAATAGAGTGAGAGAAAGATTCTTCAGGGAACTCAGAGAGAAGGACAAGATCAAAGTTGGAGGAATTTAGGTTATGGGAAGTTTTGGTGAGATTTCCCATTGATTGGGTATTTTTCATAGTAGAGAGGATGAAGAGTATAAGTATATAGGGGAAAGGGGAGCAGAAGAGATAGATTGAAGAGGGAGAACCAGGGGTTAGAGTTGAAAATGTAAGGGAAGATGAGTGTTGGGAAGAGGTAGGGTGCAGAGGAGGTAATGAAGAAGAAAGAGAAAAATGTGGTGTGTGAAGAGGTAGATTTGAAAAGAAAGGCTAGGGGGTCAGAAGGAAGTTGACGATTTTTATGCCAAAAATAATTCTTTTGGAACCTTAAAGGTTTTGTAAAATATATACATAGTACCAAAATTTTTCGAAGAAATATCCTTTATAATATGTTATACAAAATTTTGAAAGCAGAATCTTTCCCTAAAAAATGAATAAAATTACCACTTACTAAGAGAGACAAAGCTTTAGCACATATAAGTAGACTAGGATCGCAAAAATTGCTACACATTAAGAGAACAAATTTGTACGATTTAAAAACCTTTTTTTTAAAAAAAAAAAGATAAAAAAAAATAATGGATTTTCAAGTTCTAGAATTTGTCTCAAGAAATTTTTTCATGAATAAAATCGTATGAAACATCTTAAAATATTTGAGAGCAGCAACTGATAGTTGTAATTTGTATTGATTCTGTACTTGTAAGGGATTTTATTGTAGATAGTGCCCTCTTTCTTTATTTCTATTGCATCGGTGCAAGAGTCGACTCTGAAGGGAATATAGTCGACTGGTTAGAGATTTTGTGAGCATTTTCTCCGGTTTGTAAATTACTTACTGAGTCGAATCTGATGCCATTTCCTCCAACACTGTCATTGGATTTTGTATTGATTCTTCTCTTGCATTTAATTCATAGAATATTTCTTTGTTTCCCGTCATGAGCTTGGAACATCCACCATCGGGAGTTCATATTTTTGTTTTCACGGACATGTTCTTGCAAAATAAAAGGATTAATTCTGTTTAGGTACCCAAGTGGTCTTAGGTACTTGTGGATTAGATTTACTTATTTTGGGATTCCAACCCCGTACATATTTAGGCTTATGCCTGTAATTGTAGGATTTGTTCCCTCTCTGTCCATAGATGAAACAAACGGGCCCTCGATATGAGAAAGAGTTCTTAGTTGATTTAAATGACTCCAATGAGGAACTCAAATAATTTTTGAAGAAGTTTGATCTTACAAAACAATCGACTTCAGAATGCCTTAAAATTGTTCAATTTTATTTTTGCATCATTAAGCTCTTCATGAATTAGGTCAATTTCAATTTGACATGCTTTAACTTCTATTTTCCAGTTTCATCGTTCCTCTTTGATTTTTCATTTAAATCGAGCTTCACAACTTTTCTTCTCTTGAGCGAGTTTGTTATATTCCTCTATAACTTTTTAAAACTCTTCAGTAATCATATCTAAGTTAGATTCAAGTGTATTACAATTATGACAATTATGTGGACTTACCTATCTAGATTCACTTGTTGCCATGAAGCACATATTTGTGGCCTCTACTTCATCTTCGGTTTCATGTTCATCACTCCAGGCTAAAAAATTATTAGTTTTCTTGGATGATCTTATTTTTAATTCTAGATATTTCTATTTGAAGTGGCCAAGCTTTCCACATAAATAACAACGTTCATCATTTCTGATGGAATTATTAGTTTTTCCTCTTTGGGATCTTTGTTGTATGTATCTCATGATTTGCCTTACTCCATGATTTATGAGTGTCATTCCTTCACTATTTGCATCTCTAGGAATGTCCACTTCTTTATTTGGAACAACATTGAAGGCTATGGGTTTTTTTTCTCCTCCTTGTGGAACCGATTAATATAGTTTTTCTCATATGCGATAAGATTACCTCATAGTTAATCACATGTCATGTTGTGAAGATCTCCATTTTCTAGAATGGCAGTCCTTGTTTACCAAATCTTTGGGAGACTTCTGATCCACTACTAGAAATTACCCTTATGGTGATGGTTGCAAAACCATAGCAATAGAAAGAAAAACCATTGATATAGCTCTACCAAAACGGTTCAGCAAGCGTCCTATAGGTCGGCGTTGCGATAGGTCTATGGCAACGGTTTATGTGACGGTTGTCCGAACCGTCGCCATAGCTTGACCTATGGTGGCGGTTATTTTTTGACTTATTGAGATGCCTATTTTCATCTATTGCAACGTTTACTAACCATTACAATATAAGCTATAGCAACAACATTAAATCGTTGCAACAACATCTATTGCGACTCTTTTATTATTCCGTTGCAACGCTTTTTGAATACCTATTAGATTTATTTCATTACTTATTGGGACGCCTATTTTTATGTATTTCAATGGTTTACTAACCATTGTAATAGATTCTATTGCAACGACATTAAATCATTCCAATAGATTCTATTGCAACGAGATTAAACCGTTGCAATAGCATACGATGCTTTTGTTATTCTGTTGCAATGCTTTTTAACTACCTATTGCAATCGTTTATTGATCTATTGCAACAATTATTGCCACATGTTATTAAATTGAAACTATTTATATAAATAGTCACTCGTATTAATGTAAATTTTTATTTACATACATGATAAATTATAACATAATATATACACATCACAAAACAAAATCATTCATTAATATCTCATAATTCAAAATATGCAACAATCTAGTAGTTTAAACCCAAAAGCAAAATGTAATCAAGTCCAAATGATTCATTAAGTTTTTACATACAAGCAAGTTCGAGTCGCGATAAGTTTCAATAAAGTCAACATAAAACTATTGATGTTAGAGCATTTATCCACAACCCAAAAATCTTCTCAAGTAAGGTCAATGTCTTCATTACTTTCTTCATCTCTTTCTTCATGTTGGACACCTATAAAAAGAGAACAAAATAATATAAATTAGCACTTAAAATAACGACATAAAAAGATTAGAATCACCAAGGGTGTGAACTGTCAAAGTGGGCGTGTGGCAGCAACATGGGTAAATCCTATCCAATTACTACTTCACGGTCCCAAAATGACCCCGAATGACTTTTAATAATTCTAGAACTTCACCAGAACACCCTTTTAACATTTCTTATCATAATCAAAGCAAAAAATTACATTACACATATGAAAGGGTTAAAAATAAAAATAATCAAAATTTTTATGGGGTCTTAAAATCAACTACACTTTCAAGGCTAACTTAACCCAAATACGCATACGCAAAGGCGCTGTGACATAGTAAACCTATCTGGTCTATGTCGGGCAATATCAGAAAAAAATTGTTTCTCTATATTGCTAAATTGAATTTAGTTTAAAACTTGAATCTGCTAATGCAACCTGGAGCATTCTTACCACTACAAATCTTATACAACATCTCCATTCCGTACAACATAATAGGGAAGCCCTGGATAATACCCAGGAAGAAAAATATAGCAGTGACGTATAGATAAAGTCAGTACTAGTGGAAGACATTAGCAATAGGGTAAGTTCATCTTCGTTGAAAGATAATGAACCATTCTATAAGATAGATAAAGATGCAATCTTGAAGTTTATTGCTTCTCCTGCTCTAAGGAACTTATCAGGTGATCCATCATATTTCGGTTCATGCTCATTGTAGAAGATAAATGGGGATGAACATTTATACTATACTAATCATCCTGTGCATCGTACTCCCAGATTGTCTATTGATTCTGACCTTCAAGGAGATGTCTGATGTTCTTACTAGGAAGAAAAGAGAGAATTTTTGAATGGTTCATAGGTGAGGATGAAGAGGGGTACTTACAAAGGAGATATTCCACAGATTGTGAATGGAGATGATATACGTCGAAGAGTTACAGTAAAATTGATTCCCAGGGTTGATTTTCGGGCTCTGGTTAATATGTTTGATGGTATAAAAATATCGAAAGAGGAGAAGTTCTTCCCTCCCGCTAGATTCTGGAGTGATCCTAAAGCCAAGGCATTGGATATTCCAGTAACGCGGAAGAAAGATTCAGTTACTGGTGATTACTTTGATACATTGAATGGTATGAAGTTTCTGAAATTCAAAGATGGGTTTTTGTATAAGACAGTGTCCATTAGGTGAATCGGTTACAAGGTTCATCCAGCTTTGGATGATCTTGAGAAATTTTACGGAGCTAAGGGTGATGACAATGAGCGTGCAGAAAAATTTTCTTATATAACCAGATACATCTGTGTACACTTGACTAAGTAAAAAACAAAGTTCATAGCCTTTGAGATGAAAAGATAAAGATGATTAAGGGGCTTTTCTCCACTTTTGTGTTATTTAACCTCAATGTCTTACTACCTTATTTTACCTAGGATTATTCACTTTGAACACCGTTGAAGACGTAAGTAAATAATAATGGACATCCTAACATAAAAAAATAAAATATTAGAGACTTCTTGTCAGGATGATCTTTACAGTATGAAGAAGGACAAAATCCAAGTTCTATAGTTAAGAACCAACTTTCAAAAATTTACGGTTATAGATGAATGAACAAAATGAAAGCTTTCTTTTCCAGATAAATGTCCTATTTTTGGTAAGTTGGGAATTTCGCGAGCATAATCTTCATTAGAAAGGTACCATCTTTTCACTCAACAAAGAGCCTAAATTTTACTATATTTTTTAAGTGTTGGCAACAGAACTTTACTAGGGCTCTTAAGAGATATAGGAATGGAAAATCAAAGAGGGTTTCTATTTTATAAGAAAGATGGTTCATTCAGTTGTTCCTCAACTTGAAGCCTCACCAATAAGTGAAAGAGCAAGGATGCTCGATTTGCACATGAGGAAAAAGCCTTCAAAAAAACTTCACTACTTGGATATGTGTAGGCTAAATACCGAGCCAGGCTGCAATTTAATTTCTCTACGTCATTTTTTATTTCCTACTTTCCCCTAATTAGCCGGATCTTTCCTATTAGACATCTTTATTCATTTCACTTGGTGTGATCCATAGATGAGAATGGCATAAGAAATAAATAAATTAGACACAGGAGATGACGTAATCTCCAAAACTTGCTCCAATGATGAGTAATATATTTTATTTTAATATCTTATCCATACCAAACTGTTAAAAGATATCCAATCTCCACCAGGAACCCACAAGTCATTAAATTTTGATCACCTTCACACTCAAATATTTAAGGAGAACTCGATATAACCAGGCAGCCAAGCCCCTAGTGGACTTGACTTAAGAGACAAACCAAAGGATTGATGAATTAATATGTGAGGACCACATCAGTTGGATCTCAGATAACAAATCATGGCCTATATCTTGCAACAACATGCTCAGTGTATTCCCACAAAGTGGTATCCTTGGGTGGCATATATCTTACTACGCTCAATAATTATATAGACAACTGAAATTCATCAAAACTAATTGTTCTCAAGTAGGCATCTAAAGCAAACAGATATAAGTAAAGCAGTAAAAACAACTCTCCATACCATAAAACCAAAGTCATATGCAAGCATACTTGAGCCTTACCTTCTTAGAGTTGAGAAAGTAATCATATAATGTATCCTCTCCCCAGTTCACAACCATGTTTTTGTTTGTAGCGGGTATAAGTAACCTGGAGTTGTACCAGATTTCCCTCCAAAGAGCCCGTTCAAGTTGGATCCTGTTTATGATAAGAAAAAATTATCATGAATGCACAATCCGAGCACTTAAAGCCAACTCAACAACAAACCTGTGGGTAATCAATCATCTTATTAACACAGCTAAATTTAAGTTAATAGTGACACTCTTAGAGAAAATCACATATTTTCTGGTATATGAAACCTTGCTTAACTACTACTACGAAGGTATCAAATTAAAGAGAGTCTCATCCCCACCACCATTTTCTTTTTTTCCTTGTCTTTTTATTTGAAACCTCATTAGTATTTCAAGTTAATGAAAGAGCGTACACATGATAACATGATATACAATTTGAATACAAAACGGAGAGATGATGTATGAAGCATCATGTGCTCATGCATGGATCCAGAAAAGGGAAACACCCTAAGAGGGGTATAACATAGACAACCAAGCCCAACACAAGGGTAGAGTGGCTACCACATTAAAACCTGTAGCCAGAAAGGTCATAACTTTTACTGTTTCTCCAAGTCTCCCTTTCATATATCCCTTAAATATAGTCGAATGCAATTTGGAAATTATGCTAGAAATTTTCAATGACTAATAGATATGTCTATAAGTTAAACTCATACATGTGCATATCAAATAGCACCTTATGGAACCTTGACCCACCTTTGACTTCTAACAACTAGATATATACCATTTCATTAAAATTATGTGCAGCATATCTCAAACAAAGGTGTGTGTTTTGCAGATACACATACAATTGCCACCACCTTAAATTAGTTCTACAAATGTAATGGACTAGTAGCTCTATCAGAAAATTTTATTCCTTATAATGGTTAAAACGGAGAAAAATCTTGAAATAAACACAGTAAAAAATGTCAGGCTAATCAATATACTTGAATTTTACTCTATTAAAACCCCATCAAAGGGATCCATTTAATCGAGAAAATACACTAATTGCATACTCTACTATGAGTGTTGAAAAAAATTATTCAAACTGTATCCCATAGGCATTCAAAGTCAATCTTTTGATTCTCTCTTGGAGCTAACCCCTTCCTAATACACCTCTCACTACCTAAACCAATGCAATCCTCATCTACAACTACAGTAGCTAGCACAAAACCATTAAATATCAAAACAAATATATGCACCACTTCAAAAACCAACAAAAATAGGTAGTTCCACGAGATTCAATCAAAGGCATCAAAACAATCATTTTTAATGCATGAAACCACTATGGACTCAGGTCCACAGATGGATGAAAACCACAATAAAACCAAAACTTGATAGGAGCTCAAGACATCCAAAAAAATCTCTTATACTCAAAGGAGATCTAAAGTAAACAATACACTAATATATAAGAAAGTCACAATCAAACGCATCAAAAATACGTAAAACATATGCTAGTCTAATACACAGAAAACTCAGATCCATGACAAATAATAAGAAATGAATAAAAGCAAGAACAAAAAACACCAATGAAACTCAGAAAACATAAATTCATTTATAGAAACATAAGAAATACAATATGTGAAAAACTAATAAGCTGAAAATCAACAATAGAGGAAGAAAAACTCAGATTCATAGATAAATATGAAGCTACAGATAAAAAGCAACTATGCAAAAGATCATCATCTTATATAATCAAATGAGACTTAATTAAACAATATACTTATATATAAAAAATAAAAAATCAAATGCATCAAAGATCCGTATAATATATGTGAATCTAATACACAAAAAAAATTAGATCTATAATAAATCATGTATATAAAATATGTTTATTATTCAAGTAAAATATACCTTATTTATGGCCAAACACTAAGCGCTCAATATTTATCATGCGCTCAATGACCAAACACTACAATTTTCTCTAAAGTGAAATAATTTTCCTGAAAAAAGTGAAAGATTCTCACATTGTAGATAAAATTATGATCCTTGGATCACCTTCATGCATAAGGAATCCCCTTCTACTGACAATGTTTTACAGACAAAGAGTATCATGTTGCGAACTAAGCGATAACAAGAATGAGCCTATAAAAATTATCCAGGAGCCCAAGCTATTAATAGTAGCAATAAAGAATAAAAAATAAAATGAACTTCCAAAAATAAATGAGGACAAACAAGAAGAAACAACATGTCAACTAGATGATAAGGACGAATCTAGAAAAAATTGAAACTCAAAAGCAAGTGCCTAACTCTCTTGCTGAAGCAACACCATGCTAAGTATTGTATGTTGGTCATTTTATATTGAATATGTTCTCTTCAATTTATATATTGAATATGCTTTTGGATGCTTTATCAACCCTGCCTCTTGGGGTCGTGGGAAATCCTATGGGCTGCTTTACAAAATGCATATTCATGCAAGATTAATCTATCATCAATAGCATAGTACCTATATTTTTTCAGCGATATAGTAAAGTAATATAACATCAATCTTGTACCTTATAATAAGAAAAAAGAATAAACCAGTAGACCAGTTTTCTATTGGTTTTACTTTATGATCTCTTTGCTCTATAATTGGTAACAACAATAAATAAAAGTGTTACGGAACTTATTTTCCATTTAACTTGAATGATTTAAGTGTTGAGAAAAGTAGGATCTTGAAGAGAAAGTGGGTTCTGGGAGGGGGTAAGAGTGTCTAGGCATAGACCCCTTATATGCTGAACCACTGATCATATATTTCCCATCTGCCACTATGACCTTCATTTGTGCACAACAACTTCCAGTTCCTCTACTATTTGTTCATTATTAAGTTGTGGATTAAGTAAATAGCCTCAAGGTCATCAACACATTTTTTATCATCTACAACATATTCCTCATTCATATTGTAGAGCAACAAAATAGAATCAAAACTAAATTTCTTCTTCACTCAAAGCCCAAAATCTTATACCGATGACAGAGCAACAAAATACTAGAAAATTGATAGGCTCACAAATTAAACCCAAACTCAACGTTATCACTAAACAAACATTCAACAAAAATAAATCAAAGCCAGATCTATTGTCAATACAAATAGCATTCCCTTCACTCACACTCTCCCTTCCTGAATTAGTAACATCTAACTTTACAAACTTTGAATCAAGCTATAATAAATAAAAGCAAGAAGTCCACTAATAATGAATGCAAAAATTAAAGCAAAAATCCTAAACAGAAGCAATAAAATCCCCAAAATTAGGTCAAAGTTGTGTGAGAACTTACTGATAATGAACGCAAAAATTCCTTGGAATCGTCGATGATCTCCACACCGATGATCTCCACGTCGATGATTTACTATAGCTATCAGATCCCACAAATCTCTACGGTGATGATTTACTATGCCGATCATCGATGATCCCATAGAACAATGATCTTCATACCGACCGTCAATGATCCTATATAACACTTTATCGATTTATTTATTTAGAGAAGAAAAAGTTTTTAGAAAAATTAAAATGGAATTGTTTAAGCTGTTTTTAAGATTTTAGAGAAAAAAGTTTAGTTAAAATGTTTTTTTTGGGGAGACTTAATAAAATTTTCAATGAAAATTAAGAGAATAAAATAAGCGTTGCTATAGCTTATTTTATTTATGTATTACAATTCTTAATGTCAAAAGCGACTTTTATAGTGTTATATTATAGCTAATACAATAATTAATTTTGGCAACGCTTGAAACCGTTGCAATAGACCACCTATTGCAACACTTTGTTAACCGTTGCAAAAAAGTTCGTTGCCATAGGTTAATTTCCAGTAGTGTGACCAGCTTCTGGACTTGCAGTCTATGAGAATAAATTATCCTCAGTGATTTTAGTTCGCACATGATTTTACTGAATCTGGCAAACATCATTTCAATATCCTCATTTTCTTTCTTTTGGAATAACTTGTATTCATTCACCTGGACAACGATTTTTGACTCTTGAATTTGGTTCCTTCATAGGTTACCGCCAGTTTGTACCACATCTCTTTTGTGGTTTTGCAAGTTGATATCTTATCATATTCTTCTCTGCTAAATTCACTCAAAAGTAAACTTATAGAATGCTTATTAGTTTGAATTACCTCTTGTTATTCTTTAGTGACCTCGAAGCTTTCAAGATCTTCTAAATCAATACTGCTAGATTTCATATATTTGTCCTTTGACTTCTACTTAAGTCTCAAAATTGGCTTTGGACCCTTCCTGATGACAACCTAGGCTTGGAAGCTGTTTGATTGGACAAAAATTCTGAACCTGTTTTTCTAGTAAGAGTAATGTTGCCCGTTAAAGTATGGTGGTCTTGTGGAGTAGTGACCATCCTAGAAAAAAGAACTAGGTATCTGATAATTTACCATTTGATCTTTTTTCACTTACGGTTAAGAAATGCAGTTGGTGAGACATTGCTATGACACCAATTGAAATTCAAGAGGTAGAGTGAAATGAAATTTTCTTCTATGTGTCGATTGCTGACTCCTCACAGTCGACTCACCTGCAGATCAAAACACTTTACAAATACATTAAATTTAGAACAGTCAAGTAAGTAAATAACATAAAATTTATCCTTGTTCGGCACACCAATGTAGTGCCTACGTCCAATCCCCTTGGATTTCAAAGTTTCCTTATATCATTGAAAGTTTGGTTTAAGTACAATGATAGTAAACAAGTTCTGAGCACTTATTTTTCTTCTTAGATCTTGTGACACAGCTTCAGTTGATGTTACAAAGTTGACTCGATCCTACTCTTTATATATCAATTGTAAACTAATGTTACAGAGCTTTGTAAGACTAAGAATGAAACATTTTTAATATTCTCCTTGAAGTTGCGTAAAAAGTGTCTGTCTTTGGTCTTTATCTTGTATAGTCTTTGGCCGCTACTCTTTATAAAAAAACCAAGAGATTTATTCTTAATCAAGTATTAAACTAATTCCTTGATTGAGGAATGTAGCCGTTTGATATGTCAATATAAGATATGTCCATATGCGTCTTTGGATAGAATCCATTTCAGATATGTCTATGATATATCTTTCTTTTTAGTTTGGTAGAGATTGATGTCCATGTGATGTTTTTTGCCTTCCTTTCTTTTTCTTTTTATTTTGATTGATCTCCTAATTTATCTAGTCAATCCGTGATTCTGGGATAGTGCTTCTCATTCCATTTTCATGATGTTTTGATTAATTTTCTTGCCATGTTGTTTGGCTGCCGTGATCCTTTATGATTGGATATCTTTTCATTTCTTTTATTCTTTCACCATCAGTAATATTCCAGTATCTTGCATCTTTTATCTTAAACATCATATTATTGGATATATTTTCATTTCTTTTATTCTTTAACCATCAACAATCTTCCAGTATCTTGCATCCTTTATCCTACAAAGATTCAGTCATTAGTTTTTTATTATTAAAATATTACTTAGGGAGGATAACATTGGGCTACGATGTTGATTAAAGAGATGGACCTTTCTAGATTGATGGTTCATGCTCAACAAATTGAGAAGGAGAAGCCCAAAGAAAAAAAGGAAAATAATAGGGCCAAAACTAGTAGCTTTAACTTCTCTTAACAAAGGTCAGATGGTGGGAACCATTCTCAGATCTTCCCAAAGTCCTCATCCCCAGCCCCATCTTTTGCTAGTTCTACAATACTTAAGTTTCGACAGGATACTTATGATAGCGTGCCAAGCTTTAAAGTCCCATGGTAGTGTGAATAGTGGCCGCATAAATCTAGTCAGACAGAGTTGTTGTAAGAACCATAAGGGTCAGTGTATGGTCGATAATGTTGCATGTTTTGGGTGTGACAAGTTAGGCAATATGTTAATGGATTGCCCAACAGGTATGTGGAAGGGTTGGAATTATTGTCAATAGGGCCAGAAAAATTCTTCCGCAACACCAGAAGGTCCCTCGACTCAATATCATGCCCCTTCTAGTAAAACTAATGGATAGTGCTATAACCGACTCTATAACCTTCAGACACGATAGGATCAGGAGCATTATCTTGATGCGATAACTGGTATGTTACAAGTCTTTCATCTTCATGTGTATTCCTTGTTAGATCCCAAAGACACATTTTCCTTGGTGACTCCTTATATAGCAATTAATTTTAGCAATAGTCCTGAGATCCTAGAAGAGCCCTTCTTAATGTTACCCTAATAGGCAGTTCTATCACAGCCAGACGGGTGTAGTAAAATTGTCTTGTCAAAGTATCACAGAATGGTACATTAGTTGATCTTGTAGAGTTAGAGATAACCAATTTTGATATCATCCTTGGCATGGATTGTCTCCACTCCTACTATGCCTCAATTGACTATAGAAATAGGATAATTCAGTTTCAGTTTCCTAATGAGCTAGTCCTAGAATGAAAGGGTAGCACCTCAGTACCTATACATCAATTTGCTCTTTCCTCAAGGTAAGAAAAATGATTTCTAAGGGGTGCACCTATCATCTCATTTGAGTCAAAGACTTAAGATAATAAATATCGAGTTTTGAGTTAATTTTAGTATAAAATTAATTCCCAGAATTATTTTATGAAGACCTTCTCGGAGTTCTTCCCTAGAGGAAAATTGACTTTGGAATAGATCCCATTCCAGATACCTAGCCTATTTTAATCCCACCTTATAAAATGGCTCCATCTAAGCTTAAGAAATTGAAAGAACAATTGAAACATCTCTTAAATAAGGGCTTCATTTAGCCTAGTGCCTCTCCATAAGGTACTTCAATCCTATTTGTGCGCCAAAAATATTATTATCTAAGATTATGCATCGACTACCGTCAGTTCAAAAAATTCATAATCAAGAATAAGTACTCTCTCCCTAGGATTGATGACTTGTTCGACCATTTCAGGGTGTGCATTGATTCTCTAAGATAGACCTCAAATCCAGCTATCATCAACATAAAGTCAAAAATTATGACATCCCAAAGACAACCTTTAGAACTTGATATGGTTACTATAAGTTTGTAGTTATATCTTTTGGACTAACAAATGCTCTTGTGGATTTTTTGGACTTGATGAATAGTGTGTTCAATCAGTACTTCGACATGTTCATGATAGTCTTCATAGATGACATCCTCATCTATTCTTATAGTGAAGGTGAACTTGCAGACCATTGGAGGATTGTTTTGCAAACCCTTAAGGATCATCAACTATTTTCTAAGTTCAGTAAATGTGAATTTTGGTTGAAATCAGTAGCTTTTATCAATCATATTATTTCCAATAAAGACATTTGAGTTGACCCTTAAAAGACTAAAATATTTAGGAACTAGCATAGACCCATTCTTTGTTAGATATCAGGAGTTTTGTGGGTTTAGCTGGTTACGATATATGGTTTGTTAAAGTATTGTCTTCTATTGCCTCTTCCATATCCATACTAACTTAGAAGAAAGTTAAATTTTAGTGGTCTAATTCTTGAGAAAAGAGCTTTCAGGAGTTAAAGACTCGACTGACTTCCGCTATAGCTTTGACTCTTATAGAGGGTTCTGATGTTTTCTTGGTATATTGTGATACTTCTATAGTTGGTCTCGCATGTGTTTTGATACAGCCATGTAAGGTTATAGCTTATACCTCAAGACAGCTTATACCCTATGAGAAGAATTACTAGACTCATGATCTTGAGTTGAAAGTAGTTGGTTTTACCTTAAATATTTGGAGGCATTAAATTTATAGGGCTCATGTGGATGTGTTTACTTATCACAAGCACATTCAATATGTGTTCACTTAGAAAGACCTAAATTTTTTTCAAAGAAGGTGGTTGGAACTGTTGAAGGATTATGATATGAGTGTCCTGTATCACTTAGGAAAGGCTAATATAGTAGTCGATACCCTTAGAAGATCATCTATAAGGAGCGTTGCTCATATTAAAGAAGGAAAGAAGGATTTAGTTTGTAAGGTTCATCAACTTGCTAGGTTGGGAGTTCGAGTAATTGATTTGGCCGAAGGTAGTGTATGGGTTTAGTATGGTTTGGAGTCCTATTTGGTTGTTGAAGTAAAGAAAAAGCAAGTCAGAGATCCTTTGTTGGTGAAGTAAAAGGGGGTAGTTCAGGATTAGAAGGTTGAGGTTTCTCCCAAGGGGCAGATAGTGTACTTTATTGTTAGGGTAGGTTATGTCTTCCAAATGTGGATGATTTATGGTAGAAAATGTTAGTAGAGGGGCATAGTTCACAATATTTTATTCACCCAGGATCCACTAAGATGTACCATAATTTTCAGGAAGTATATTGGTGGAATGGTATGAAGGAGGATATTACAGAATTTTTGGCTAAGTGTTCAAATTATCAGCAGGTTAATATTGAACATTAGAGACCTAGTGGTACTCTTTAAGAATTAAGCATCCCCGATTGGTAGTGGGAAGTGGTGAATATAAATTTTGTTACAGGGTTACCTCGTACGCGTCATTATCATGATTCGATTTGGTTAATCGTGGATAGAATGACCAAGTTAGCCAATTTCCTGCCGTCCATACTTCATGTTTAGTTGAGGATTTTTCTAGATCTATCTTAAGGAGTTAATAAAATTACATGGAGTCCCATTGACCATCATTACAAATAGAGGTACTCAATTTACCTCTTATTTTTGGAAGGATTTTCAGAAAAGTCTTAGTACCCAAGTTCATCTCAATGCAACTTTTGATCTGCATATCGACAGTTAGGCAGATAGAATAATTTAGACATTAGTGGACATATTGAGGGCATATGTTATTGATTTCAAGGGTAGTTGGGATGATAACATACCTTTTATTAAGTTTGCCTACAATAACAATTATCACTATAGTATTTAGAGTACTCCATTTGAGTCTCACTATGGTAGGAGGTGTAGGTCTCCAATTGGTTGGTCTGAGGTTGGCAAAGATGCCTTGATAGGGTTGGATTACTTGTGTGAGGCGATGCAAAAGGTTTAGTTTTTTTGAGAAATATTAAAAACAACCTACAACCGTCAGAAATCCTATGTAGATATGAGGAGGAGGGAGCTTGAATTTTATAATAGTGACCTTGTGTATTTGAAAATTTCATCCATGAAAGGGGTGAAGAGATTTGGTATAAAGGGGAAGATGTGTTCTTGGTATTTTGGCACATACAGTATTTTGATCCATTTTGGGAAGGTAGCCTATGAGATAGATTTGCCTGTAGAGTTAGCATTAGTGCATCTAGTGTTCCATGTCTCTTTGCTAAAGAAATGCATAGGTGATCAAGCTTCAGTAGTTCTATTAAAGACTGTGGGGGTAGAAGATAGACTTTCATATGAAGAAGTCTTAGTTTAAATCCTTGACCTTTAGATTCGTAGGTTAAGGAATAATAATGTTACCTTAGTGAAGGTTTGTGGAGGAATCAGTCAATTGAGGGATATACTTGGGAAGTAGAAGTTGATATGCGATCCAAGTATCCCTATCTTTTCTCTTCGAATCCAGAATTAGCTTGTGGTAATGGTTTTCATAATTAATTAATTCTCTCATTTTCTATCTCAGTTATCCAACCATCCTCATGTAATAACATGCATTCATGAATTCATTTAAGTCTATGTATCATGTCTCAGGTATATATATTTAGACATAATATAGTTCATAAGTATTTATTGTATAATCTTAATCTCCCTAGTATTCCAGCTCAGATGATTTTGTTTTAGGATAAATGTTTGCAAAGGGCAGATACTGTAGTACCCCGAAGTCTAAAAATCTAGACCCCTTAAATTATAGGCCACTAAATTATCTTTCCAATATTTCAAGTCTCGTCTTAACCCGAGGTCATGGAAAAAAGTTGTGGAAAATTTCCCCTACGGGCCTAACACACTGTCATGACAATGACTAAGATAATGAGTCATTACTATATGTGATGAGTCATCACGAGTGATTCCAAGTCACTCCAATAAAGGCCCAAAGTTGTGAGCCCAGTGACTACTATTAACCTTACTACTAGTAATCAATGACTATGAGTCATAAGGAGGGACTCGTGTCACAATAGTGTCCCACAAAGAACCCAGTCCTTTGTTTACGAGTCTAGTATGTGACTCATATTAAGACCTTATGAGTCATAGTGTTGACTCATAGCCTGAAAAGTGAATGACCCAAGACTCAAGCCACATTCTATGGCTTTACCTAACAACTCATAGTCAGTAGTAACGAGTCACTAGGCAAAAATCATATTCAGACCAAAAAAGACTCAAACCTTAGTGTTCCAGGTTGCGACTTAGATCACGATTCTTGACCAGTCGTAAGGTGAGTTATATCGACTGGACTCGAGTTTTCCTTCATGTCTTCTTAGGGACTTTTAACTCTTTTCCCATTTCTTTAAAATCCTAACCCACGTCGTTTAGTCTTCCCAAATGGGGGTATAAAATACAGAAAACCCCAAATTCCATGATTGAGCATAATATAATCCCAAAAAGATCAAAAAAGGCAATTTTTCCATCTTCCTCAAGAAAACTAGAGTTTTTCAAAGGCAAGATCAAATCAAAGAAATACTCTGAGGATTCCACTCTCAGGTATGTGGGATTTCATCAATGGGCCCCTTCCACACATTGAGTTCCAAAAATTTCTTACTTTTACAAGAATAACCTTTTTTTTTGTATGGGATTTCAAGTAAAATATGAAGTAATTCACTTTTTGTCAATTACTTAAATATGAACCATGAGAATATATTTCCCCATGTGAATTATTTTTCCATACATTTGATAATCTTAGTCACCTATACCATGTTCAGTTGATGCCATATTGAGTACTATTTATGATTTTCCATCTCATGATTACTTTATCATCACCATGATCAATTACATTTGTATCAATTACATTTATCTATGCTAGAGGGGGTTATGAACACTCGATATCTATGTAATCATGCATGTTATAGTGTTTAAGTTACAAGAAATTCTGATTATGTTTGTATCTTTAAAATTTAGAACATTATTATGATGAGCATTTATCAGTATCAAATGATGTTTAATAAATATCAGTACTAGTGTTATTCAGTTGGGATTAATACTTATCACTGAGTGAACGCAGGGATGACGACTCTCCCATCAAGTAGGCATAAGACCAGTAGTGGCAGTCCTTGTGTTCTAGAACAATGTCACCACAATAGGTAATGAGGGGACCCCCGTAAGTAGAGAAATGATACCCTTATCCTTCCAGAAATGATACCCGTAAGTGGATCCATGCTAGCCACTATTGGTACCCTTGGTAAGGTACTAACACCCATCCAACTGGGGTTACTAGTTGGACCCCAGTTTAGCGTAGATTGGGGTATGTCATTTATAGTTAGCTCCCACAGTCTCTAGTTCAATTTCAAATTCAATTTACATTCAAATTATGTTTTCAGTCAGTTGTTATGACCTTATATTCAACTATTCATTTATTCTGTTTATTCAGTACATGTATATACATAGTCTTGCAGTCGGTTACATATTCACGCATTCATGCTCAGTTATATTAGTTAGCCTTCCCATCATGCACACTAAGTACATTTTTAATAACCCATACTTTTCCTAGCTTAAAACCGTCCCTAGAATGTCAAAGATTTGCTTCAAAGAAGAATAACTTATATTTTATGAGGTATTTTCTGGATTTAGACAATCTATTGTGCGGGAAATTGAATAAGCTTTCCATCGATACTAAGTTCACCCAATTCCGACACTCGGTGAAAGAGTTATGATGTTTTTAAGTTGACAGTGTGACACTTGGTCACTTGGTGCATCGCGGAAGTGGGCAAAATGACAATCGTCAATTCCAGTAGCCCTCCTCGATAGCCCTATATCACGGAGAAGCCCTAATTCCTAATTGTCCCATTCTAGTAGTCTAACGTGATGTTGGCACGTCGTGCTAGTGGCCAAAATGGCAAAACTATAGGGAACCACTATAGTGGCGCGTCACGTTGCATGCCCAGTTCATAATTGTCCAAATTCCAGTAAGCCACCACGATAGTAGTGCGTCGCGGTGGCCACCCAGTTCGAAAAAAAGGGTTACATTTTTAGTTTCGTCCAGAAGTTTAAAGAGAGCATTTTGGTAAATTCCCAAGGCCCCAATTCATCCAAAATAGAGAATTTAGCCTATTCAAAGCTCATCATATTCACTTTTCATCTATTAACTCTCAAAAGAAAATCATAAAGCTCAAACTTTCTCTTCAAGAAATCTAATTTCTCCATTAATTCTCCAAAATAGTTCAAGACCAAGGATTCAAAGTTCAAGATTAAGGATTCTCAATACAAGAACTCAAAGAATTCTTCTTCAAAGCATCAATAGAGATTCAAGATTCAAGTTTTAGAATCTAAGATCATCAATTGAGGTATGTGGGGATATGAACAAGGATACTCCTTTCATCCTTGTGCCCAAAACTTATTTTAATTATGAATTTACTGAATTTTATATGAGTTTCCATGAAATTAAAGTTAGGGTTTATACCCATTAATGTTGTTTACAAGCTTATAAAATTTCCAATGACTTAGAAGTTGAATTACAAGATTATGTTCATATTTTCATGCATATTGCTGAAATTTCCATATTTTAAGTTGAGTTATGAATGTTTACATTACCAAGCATGAATATTATAATGTTTTAACTTGAGATTGAAGCATGGATTATTTTCCCAAGATTGATTTTATGATTTTAAGAAAGATGATGCTTTAAGCATCTTATGAGCAGATTAATTATAGTTTTCAGTAAAGCTTTGATCTTTTGATCACTGGTTTAGCTTTGGAATCCTCTTTATAGATTATTATAGTTTACAGAACTCAGATTTACTTAGATATATGTATAACTAGTTTTCATATGAATCCTTATGCTTGTTTTAAAAATTGGATTTCCTATGGTTTGAGTATACAGATTTAAGAGGGAGTAGTATTTAGCACCGAGTGGAAAGTGTGGGATTAGCATGCCCTATCTTCTATAGAACTACTAGATAATGTAGGTATAGATTCTGATTATTCCCATTTATATGGATAACAGATTTAGCTTATGATCGATCACCTTGATTAGGTTATACTCCCTGGCAAGAGTATGATACCTCTCCCCAGTGCGAGATTTCTTCCTTAGGAGGTCAAGACGTTGGACTCCATGTAGCTCACATGGTTTATGTCAGTTAAGAGAACCTCCCTTCTATCTAAAAGAAAAGAAAAGAATAAACAAAAATCTTTTAGAAAACTAAGTGTAAAGGCTCACAGTTTTACTCAGATTATGCTTTACGAAGAGAAAATAGTCACAGATTTTTAGATTTCAGATTCAAAAGTGAGCTCTTTTTATACCTAGACAGTATGATTTACAGACAGTGCATTAGCACAAATTTTAGAACTAAATGTTATGACTCACTAGATTTATAAAGTGTGGTTTGCTATTCATGATTTCAGATTTTAGTATTTCAAATATTCCAGCTTATGTGAGTCATTTACATTTTGCATGCATCATTTTATAAATTATGATGATTGATATTATTTTTACTTATGTGTTCAACCCCATATACTCAGTATATCCTCAAAGTAATGATCCACATATATGTCTATGTTCTACATTATCCCATAATGTAGGTACGATTTGTAGCACGTATACCATATTCAAACAACTTGTAGATTCTAGTCAGCAGATGATGAGACCTCCTATTTTAGGGACTTTAGATAAATGTTATTTATGTACTTTACTTCCTTACTCTCATGTATTGATTAGTAATAGTTGGGGTTGCATCCTAGCTATCTATAGTCAGTATAGTAGAGGCTTCACAGATGTCAGTTAGGGCCAGTTATGTATTTTCAGTCCCTCTTTCATACTTTTTCAGAATATAAAAGTTGTATCAGTATTGTATTTTTATAGATTCCACTATTATTATGTTTCTGCAGTGTAATCTCAGTTATTTTATAAATATTATTTAGTTGCTTATGAGTTATGATAGTAGAAGTGTTAGCTTGTGATCACTTGTAGTCCTAAGCACCGTGTGACATCTAAGGACAGATTTTTGGGGTGTTACAAACTTAGTATCATAGCACAAGGTTCAAGTGTCATAGGGTGTCTGTGAAGCCGTGTCTAGTAGAGTCTTACAGAATAGTATGGAGATGTCTGTACTTTTCTTCGAGAGGCTACGAGGCATTTAAGAAAAAATTCCTTTATTTCCCACTCTAGATCATGCAGTAAAGTTGTTTACACAAAATCTTCTATCTATTCATATGTTACCCTAAAATTCCTCATCTATGTATTATTCTTGAGATAACATGATTAGTAAGTTCCAATTCATCCCCAGATAATGCTCTCAGATTTACTTACAGAAACTTCAAAAGTCATACCAAAGGCTTGAGAGGAGCTCCCTAGTGTGTTAAGTCCCTCAATTTGAAATTTATGTTCTCATCCTTATGAGTTGTTCAGTTGAGGAAGAATTAGATATGTATTCAGATTCCTCATTATTCCTTCAATACAGATAGTGCTCATGAGAGAAGATATTATGAACCTAGATTGTCAAATAAAGTGTGTATTCGAGGGGTATTATAGACTTCAGTGTTATGATTTATGAATAGTAAAATATTATTATAGGTTGAAGTAAGGGTATAGAAAAGTAGGGGCAAAAAAATGGGAATGATGATTGATAGAAAGCATAGAGATAAACTTATGCATGCTATAGATTTTTTATTATGCTGATATGTCTTTCTGTGTTAGCTTAGTGGAAGGTAGAGAATGAATTATTAGTTAAGGTGAATTGTTGTCTGCTTGAAGTATGGAAGGAGTTATTGATGGTATTTATTATATTTGAAAGGTATAGGATATTAATGAAGTGGTTGGTCATTTAGTATCATTAATTTAGGCTTTCCTTGAGGTTACCAAAAAGAGTTTTAGCTGAAACTTAAGGAGCTATGATAGTAATCTAGAAGTATAGAAGAGTTAATAGTAATGATGTGTAGAAGGAGGATGTGTTAATGGATTACAATAAGATATGCCCTATGATTATGATCGATTGTTGTTGTTACGAATTTCTAATAGACTAGTATTTCTTGATGTTTTATTTTATAGCTTCCAAGTGAGAATCGTATGTAAGGTAGGTTTTTAAATTATGTTTAGCACTAGAAGTTAAGTTTGAACAGTTGATGGTCATCAAGGTGGATGTAATAATTTCTTGGTTAGTGATGTTAGTTATATGGAAGTGATCTAGTAGGCTTGAACAGTATATGCAAGAGCTTAAGTTTATTTATTCACAATTTAGTATAATGTTTCATGTATGATGAAGAAAGTATGCCCAAGGTGATATAGAGTTGCATTATTTTTCGAAGGTTATTACATGTTGTGTGTGATTAGTAGTACCATTGAGTTGCTAAGTGAATGGAGACTAGTTATATATTTATATGATGTTCTTAATGGCTAAGTTAAGGAGTTATAGGTAGATGATGTGGAGCTTTTTTGGTATGATCTTGATTCTCATGGTTTAGAAATATAAGTTTAGAGATGTGGTAATAATAGGCTATGATGAAAGCAACATGATTTATTAAAGGTTGAAGACATCATTGTTAAGTGTTAGAATCTAAGTTTGAGATCTTAAAGAATTAGCGAATAGAAATAAGAGTTGAAGCTCTAGATGGTGTGAATTTGGGATGTGGTGATACTCATGAGGATTCTAAGTTAGTAAGTGTTCAAGATATTATATGATGATTAGTGGGGTTGTAGAAAGATAGGGTTGTACCTCGGAAGGAAGTATTAGAAGTGGGTTTTACACTTTCAGGTGTAGTCTTTCAGAGTAAGTTTGTTATTTATGTGTATTGTTGTGTTCCAGACTCCAGAGTGCAGCAACTGTAGTTCAGTTTAGAGTATAGCAAAGGGTTCCACAGACTTAGATTGATGGCTTAAATCTAAAGGGGGAGATGATAGAATGAGTAACCAAGTCAGACTTTCAGATTCTAGTAAGTGATGCCAATGTAGTATAGAAAGTCAGTAAGACAGGATGATGCTCAACCCATTCTCATCTCGGTACAAAGTTTCATACTTTAGCTATCCCAATATTTACTCATTGCCTTACGTGTTAGTTCCCTGACCATAGCTCATGTTCATGCATATAATAGAGAGTCATGTACTCTCTCAGTTCCTAGTAAGATGAGTTCCAGTTCATTTAGCAATTGGAATCACATTTCATAGGTTATGAACTCCAAAATTTAGGTCATACAGATCATGACTTATGTACTCATGCTTTACAGTATTTTCAATTCTAGTACTCATGCAACACCCTTAACGATCAACAAAATTTAGAGTTACATCATGTACATCCTTAGAATAAATATCTTTAATGAGTCCTTATCGTGAACCCTCTATTCCTTAGGCCTCGGTGAAGTGTCGAGCTATGCTTAGTGTCCCTTCATGTTCTGGATCCTGACATAAAAAAATTTCAGTAATCTCCCCTAAGTCAATATAGTGATGATGAATAATTGTATGGATGGGAGAAAGTAAATGTGTTATGTTGGGAAAATGGTTGAAAGTTGCTTTTATGTAAGTCTACAAGTTTGAAAGAATTTTTGAGGTAAAGTTTATTTTCTTGTGTATGACTTGGTTAGTTGAGAATTTTTTATGTGTGTCTTCCTCAGAATTGAATAGTGCATGGAAGTTGTTATTGATAAAGGTATTAGAGAATATGAGGAAGATGCTCTTATAAGTAATTGTTTAGAAGAGCACATGTTGTTATGAAGATAGGCTTGAATGTTATGTTGATATATAATTGTATGGGTGTGTTATGCACTAAAGAGTTCATAGTAAGAGGGTGAATTTTTCTATAGAAGTGATAAGAAAAATTATCTTAGAGAGGAGTAGTTATGACAATGCTTGGGGTATTGAATCCGTGGTTTAGACTAGTATTATGGTGTTAGGTGCAGTACCTTGTGATTCCGAGATATGCTTGACCTTGATGAGAGGATTTAGTTTAGTTTAGAGTTTAGTAGACAAATTTATCAATGCCATGTGAGAATTATAAGTTGAATCAAGTTAATATGGTATTTCAAGGGAGATAGTATAGTTGATGGAGTACTTGTGAGGTGTTGCTAAGCTTGAAAATAACAAGTTGCATTGCTTAAGGCCTAACAATCCAATCCTATCCCAATGTATGGTTTATGGGTCTATGTTTCATGCTATAGAGTGGTAGCAATGTTGTAATCTCTTATTCAGATATTTTGTTCAGATCATGTCCAAAGTTTTTTACTCCCTAATAGCATTGGAAATTTCTTAGAAGAGTGTTGGAGAAATACTCAATCTGAGTATGAGCATTCAATATGATTTAGTCTATATATCCAGCAACCCAGTTTAACAGTCGGACATACAAATTTCCATAGTTTTCCATCTTTCAATTTAGTCTAGTCATACTACCAGAAATTTCATGAGTATGGCCATTTCGAGAGGTAGTTTGTTCGCATCCATGTAAATTGCGGATTCAGTTCAGTATATGCATCATGCATCAGCTTCAGATTCAGATATTAAGTCATGATTAAGTTCATAAGGATCCTTCATATCATATCAGTCTTTTCGTAGTATTTCAACCAAATCAGTATCATTTGGGGACGAATGATCCCAACGGGGAGATGTTGTAATGCCCCGAGTTTTCATGGAGTTTTCATGTCATAAACCTCTCATCATTTTCTCACCAAATTAGATCCAACCTAAAGTAATGATTACTCATAAGTTGACTCTCTCGTTTCTAGCTAAGCCATATAGCTATTTTTTATGAGAATTCATGGACTCACAGATCAGTTCAGTAGCTCACTATGTTGAGATTCAGTCATACAGTTTATTTCAGTTGTGCATTATAGCCTAAAGCCTCAAATTCCTCAGTATTTTCAGCTTAATTATCTACGTTCGAGGACAAATATTCCCAAGGGGGAGATATTATAACACCCCATACTTTTCCTAGCTTAAAACCGTCCCTAGAATGTCAAAGATTTTCTTCAAAGAAGAATACCTTTTTTTATGAGGTATTTTCCAAATTTAGACTTTCTATTGTGTGGAAAATTGAATAAGCTTTACATCGATACTAATTACACCCAATATCGACACTCGGTGAAGGAGTTATGACATTTTTAAGCAGACAGTATGCCACCTGGGCACTTGGCGTGTCGCGGAGGCGGCCAAAATGACAACCGTCAATTCTAGTGTCCCTCCATGATAGCCATGCATCACAGAGAAGCCCAAATTCCTAATTGTCCTATACCAGTAGACCAACGCGATATTGGTGTGTTGCGCCAGTGGCCTAAAAGGCTAAACTATAGAGCACTGCGATAGTGGCGCATCGCATTGCTTGCCCAGTTCACAATTGTCCAAATTCTAGTAAGCCACCACGATAGTGGCGCGTCGCGGTGGCCACCCAGTTCAAAAAAAAGGTTACGTTATCAGTTCCGTCCAGAAGTTTAAAGAGGACATTTTGGTCAATTCCCATGGCCCCAATTCGTCCAAAATAGAAAATTTTACCCATTAAAAGCTCATGATATTCACTTTTCATCTATTCACTCTCTAAAGAAAACCCTAAAGCTCAAACTTTCTCTCCGAGAAATCCAATTTCTCCATTAATTCTCCAAAATAGTTCAACACCAAGGATTCATAGTTCAAGATTAAGGATTCTCAATACAAGAACTTAAAGAATTCATCTTCAAAGAATCTATAGAGATCCAAGATTCAAGTTTTTGCATCTAAGATCATCAATTAAGGTATGTGGGTTTATGAACAAGGATACTCCTTTCATCCTTGTGCCCAAAATTTATTTTAATTATGAATTTACTGAATTTTATATGAGTTTCTATGAAATTGAAGTTAGGGTTTATACCCATTAATGTTGTTTACAAGCTTATGAAATTTCCAATGATTTAGAAGTTGAATTACTTGATTATGTTCATATTTTCATGTATATTCCTGAATTTTCCAGATTTTAAGTTGAGTTATGAATGTTTACATTACCAAGCATGAATATTATGATGTTTAACATGAGATTGAAGCATGGATTATTTTCTCAAGATTTATTTTATGATTTTAAGAAATTTGATGCTTTAAGCATCTTACGAGTACATTATTTATAGTTTTTCAATAAAGCTTTGATCTTTCGATCATTAGTTTATCTTAGGAATCACTTTATAGATTATTATAGCTTACAAAACTCAGATTTACTCAGATAAATTCATAATTGGTTTTCATATGAATCCTTATGATAGTTTTAAAAAGTGGATTTCCAATGGTTTGAGCATACAGATTTAAGAGGAAGTAGTATTTAGCACTGAGTGGGAAGTATGGGATTAGCGTGTCCTATCTTCCACAGAACTACGAGCCAATATAGATACAGATTTAGATTATTCCTATTTAAATAAAAATGATAGATTTAGCTTCTGATCGATCACCTGGATTAGGTTATACTCCCTAGAAAGAGTATGACACCTCTCCCAAACGTGAGGTTTCTTCCTTAGGATGTCAAGACATTGGACTCCATATAGCTTACATAGTTTATGTCGGTAAAGAGAACCTCCCTTCTAGATAAAAGAAAAGAAAATAATTACAGAAAATCTTTTAGAAAACTAAGTTCAAAGGCTCACAGTTTTATTCAGATTATGCTTTACAGAAAGGCAATAGTCACAGATTTTTAGCTTTCAGATTTCATATTCAAAAGTAAACTCTTTTATACCTAGACACTATGATTTACAAATAGAACACTAGCATAACTTTTAGAACTAAATGTTATGACTCACTAGATTTATAAAGTGTGATTTGCTATTCATGATTTCAGATTTCAGTATTTTAGATATTCCAACTTATGTGAGTCATTAACATTTAGCATGCATCGTTTTACAAATTATGATGATTGATATTATATTTTACTTATGCATTCACTCCCATATACTCAGTACATCCTCAAAGTACTAATCCATATATATGTCTATGTGCTACATTGTCCCATAATATAGGTATGAGTTGTAGCACGCATACCATATTCAGAAAGCTTACAGATTCCAGTCACCAGATAACGAGTCCTCCTATTTCGAGGACTTTAGATAGATGTTATTTATGTACTTTACTTTCTTACTCTCATGTATTGATTAGTGATAGTTTGGATCCTATCCTAGCTATCTATAGTCAGTATAGTAGAGGCTTAACAGATGTCAGTTAGGGTCAGTTATGTATTTTCAGTTCTTCTTTCAGACCTCATCAGAATGTAAAAGTTGTATCAGTATTGTATTTATACAAATTCCATCATTATTATGTTTTCGTGCTATAAAATTAGTCATTTTATACATATTATTTAGTTGCTTCTGAGTTATGCCAGTTTTAGTATTAGCTTGGGATCACTTATGGTCCTAAGCACCGTGTGATGTCTCGGGACAAATTTTTGGGGCGTTACAACATTCGAAGTACTGATCACATACTCTTTTGTGCTATATTATCTCATAATATACGTTTGGATGCTCAGTTCCCCAATCGTACATAGACAGTTAGTGTACCATTTAGAAGCAGTCATGGTGAGTCTTCATCCATTAAGGACTAGTTTTTAGTTATTATATTTAGTACCTTATACTATTTTAGTAAGTCGAAGTTAGTTGGGGGTTTGTCCTATCAATTCCCTATGTTAGAGACTTTCAGATAATTAGACTTGTTTTTAGTTTTTATCAGATGATCAGACGTATTTATATTTACCTTCAGTATTATTTGTTATTCAGGTTTTCAGTTTAATTTCCACATATTTCTTTTCGATTTTTCTTCGATGCTCACAGCATGTACAAGAACATGGATTATATCGGGGTCACTCATGAATCTAGGCATCGTGTTAAGACCAGAGAGTAGCTTCAGGTCGTGACATTGTCCCTCCATTAGCTGTGGTGGAGGATTTCCATCTGTAGAGCTAGAATAGGTTATGGTGAAGTCCCTCTATCGTAAACTATATGGCACAGTCAAAATTTGATGCACAGGAATTGGAAGAATCCTATAAATGCAATGAAGTATGATACCCTATCAAATTCAATATACCAGACTCAATGGCGCAGTCAAAATTTCCAACTGAGGTCATTTCGAAGAAAAATGGGGGGCCCCACAAACAAGTGCCATTTTTATAAATTTCTTATCAATATCTTGAAATAGGATCGAAAGCCTTGGGACCCGACCAAAAGGTCCCCAAGCCTAAAATTCTTATTCTAGAGCTTTTGGAATTGTCAGAATTGGCGATGATATTGTTTGACTAAATTTTATGCTCGGTAGCCAATTCTTACTAACGAAGACTTCAAATTAGAGAATTGGCTATAAAAATCTAATGAACTTTTCGATAACCAAACTGTCAGTTCTAGCATGTCTTGGAGTCGCTATGGGGAACTCTAAATATAAAAAATGAGTCGAATTGTAGAAAATTACAAGGAGGGTCATTACATTTTCCCACCTTTTAATCATCTAAACTACATTGTCTAAGTTATACTAAGGTTGAATATAAGGTGTAAACTATCCCAAATCCCTCTTTCTGTAAAAAAAAAATCAGTTGATAACTTAGTCCTTTTAGTTATCATCTTAGTGTTACCACGTCAGATCAACCTTTATACCCTAACAAGGTATATTGGACATTTTTTATGAGGATTATACATCAAACTCCATGTTTACGACACATGGTTATATTACAGTTAATTGTATCTCCCACAGTTCAAACTCATTTATTGACCTTATAATTAATTTACTAAGTATAGTATTGATCAATTACCTGCTTATTTACATGGTCACTGCATTGGTTCACATCCAATAGTTTGTCTAAGTATTTTTACATAACCCTTAGTTCAATTTTACTTGCTTTTAAACAATAACTTTTGTAGGTTATGTTTTCATACTAGTATATTTGTAATTCATATACGGTTATTATAATCAAGTTCATCTCTTTACTTTTAGTTGGCATTCAGTACAGTTTTGCAGCATGGTGAGCTTCAGTTCTAAATCATATAGAATATTTATGCTTCTATAGATTTCTAGTTTTTCATAAATGTTTAAGATTACGACTCAAAGGTATCGCTATGTCTTACGGCTTTTCAATATAGACATTATTAAAATGCATATTTAAGTAAATTGTTCATATGCTTAGTTCTAAAGTAAATTAGAGTGTTTTAGGACTAGTCCATATCATACATACTCAGCACAATCCAAAGTACTGAACGCATATCTCTTCTTCCTATATTTTTCATTTGACATAGATTCAGGTGGTTACTATCAAGATCATAGCCAAGAAGATCACAATATCTAGCTAGGAGGTTATGAGTTCTCTTACTTCAAGTACTCAAGTTATTTGTAGATCCAGTATTTCTTTTTTTATTTATATGTACTTTTAGAGATAGTTGAAGGTCATGTCTTGGCTACCTATAGTCAGTATTCATAGAGGCTTCATAGCTATCCAGTTAGAGTTATAGTAATTAGTTTCTCATTCTTTTTAGATTATTGATGTTGTAAATAAACTTTCTAATAGTAAATGTATTGAAACAATTTATTCCATGATTATATTTTCACTTAGTAGTTTAGCTCTTATATATGTTTTAAACGGTTGCTCGTATATTAGGCTAGTACCATAGGTTATTTAGTGATCGCTTGTGGTTCTAAGAAATGTATTTTGACTATTGGTAGTCTCAAGATGTTACAAATGTGGTATTAGAGAATAGAGTTTAATTGTCGTCGGGAGTCTTCGAAGCCATGTCTAGTGGAGTCATATGGAATGGTATGGATACATTTGTACTTTTTTTTAGAGGCTACAAGGTATTTAGGAATTTTTTTCCTTCTATCAGATCTCAGATCATGCAGTAGAGATGTTCCCTAAGAAATTTATAAGGATCCAAGCATTTCTCCATTTTCACTAACTATGCCTCACCTTCAACTACTAGAAACAATCAAGCTCAAACATCTGTTGCTAAAGTATTCTCAAGTAGTCCCTAAAGATAGTTACGAGATTGTAAATGGTCTGTATTTTAAGTTATGAAATTTAAAAGAGGTCACCCTTGTGAAAGAAATTATGTGTTGAGCCAAAGTCAGATGTACTCTTCGATCCCTTCTCAAAATCCTATGGTAAATAAGCCAGAGTTAGAATTACGAGCCAAGAAGTATAGTAGTAGTAGAGTAGGGATAATGTTAATCAGTATTTAGTATATGGTAGTTATAGATCAATTAAGCCAGCAAGGTGTTGTCTAGACTTTATGATATCACTTAGAGAGAGATTTATCGGGTGAAGTGACTTTGACTATCTCAATGGTTTAGTAAGGATCAAGCCTAGTAGTGACTAGAATAATATAGGAGCTTGTTAAGGTTGAGTATATTCATAAAAATTTGAGTGGACTAGTGTTTCATGATTCCTATCTACCAGATGTAAGTTAGCACAGTGCATGAAAAGTTGTGGGAATATTCATGTTAAGCATTAGAATATAATTTTTTATTGTTGATGATCAAGTATATAGAGAGAAGATTTTGAATTCAAAAAGATAGAAAGGTGCGCCCAGGGTATTATGACCCTTCAGAATATTCTAAGTTAGAAAATATTTTAGAATATAGTATGATGACTATTGAGGTTAGAGGAAGTTAAGATTTCTATATCAAAAGGAAGTACTAACAGCAGGTTTTATACATTTAGATATAGTCTTTCAAAAGGATTTTAGATTTTATGAATATATTTATACCCCAACCACTAGAGTAAAGTGATTACAGTTTATTTTAGGGTTTATTGAAGAAGTCAATAAACTTAGAAAGATGGCTTAAGTCTAAGAGGGTGATGGGTCAAAAAACAAAGTTAGCTTTTCAGATTCTATTAGTTATGCTAGGAAGTTCTAGAATAGATCTAAGGAATGTAGATAGCCAACCCATTCTAATCTTAGTATAGTTTTCTTGTACTTCAGTCATTGTGACACTTTACTCAAGCCATACATGTATGTGCCATAATCATAACATATATTTATGTATTCCATATAGAGCATGTCCATTCTAAACTACAGATATAAGGAGTAATAGTTCACTTAGTATTAAAAATCATTCTCAATACATCTATGATTTTCAGTCCCATTCCATACATCACATGACTTATGCATTGAGTGTTTTACAACATGCTAAGTTTTAGGTACTCATTATATGTACTTGATGACTAGTGAGATCACACTACGTCGTTTATGCTCCCATATCATATCTTTTTTAAAATGTTGCACCCAAGCACACATGCAAGTGTATGTGGTCCACCCAAGTAATATAGTGGCCTTAAAGAAAGCCAACTATCGTTCCCACAGGGACTAGTGTTAAGAAACTATCCAAGACTAGTTCAACTATTAAGATTAGAAAAGTGTAAATGTAACCACTAGAGTTTGAGAGTTATATACTTAACGTAAAGTAAACAATATGGAAATTTAAAGATTTTTGGATAATAGGGGAGAAACCTAGGGCTAAGGCACTATGAATAATCATACTAAGCTATGTTACTTTGTTGGTTAGGTTAAATCTAAGATTAGAATCATTCTTCATGGTTATATTGAACTAAACATAGAGAATTGGTGGCATAAGTGATTTAGACATATATTAAGGTCACAAGTAACTCCTAGCACATAGCCAAGTTTAAACCTTCCTTACCAATTTATTTCTTGTGTACAAACTTTCTATAGTCAACTTCAATTGATCATAACTCTTATATATTATAAGGATTTTTGAGTCTCAAGTACCAAAAAAATAAATTTAGTTGAAATATGTTTGAAACGCATCAAGTTTTGCCTTAATGTAATATTGGAGTAAAATGTTATAGCCATTTTATTGAAACACTGTCAAGCTGTCAGATTTGATGACCTAAACCATAACTAGGATCCTATGATCTTTGTTAGATTCTAAGATCGTGGAATATGATTATATGATCAACTTCATAGACTACCCCTAGAACAAATGATTTAGTACCATGATCATGATTGGATCCCATGATCATGGGAGAGACCGTTTGGTGACCAAAATTAGATTTTTCTGCAATATTTTTAGAGGGGTATTTTGGTCTTTTGTCAACTTTTAACCTCCTAAACTACGTCATTTTAGATATCATAAGACTGAATATAAATCCTAAACTACCCTAAATCCCCCATTCTCCTAAAAACTAGTTGATAATTTGAGAAAATTAGAGAAAACATGTATTTTCCTTCTCCAAAGCAAGAAATTAAGGTTCTTCTTCAACCTCAAATCCATTAAACTATAGTTCATGAAACAAAAGTAACCAATCATGTGGGTATTTGATTAGGATATCCTTTCATCCTCATGCCCAAATTATGGTTTTTGATCAATGAATTCTATGATCCATGAACTAGATTTTTTACCCAATGATGGACCCAAGTATAATTTTAGTTGTCAGTGATATATTTTTAATTTATGAGCATACATTAATTATTATTTATTATTTCTTATGAATATATTATATAATTCACGTTATTCTCAAGTCCACTTATGATTTACATTATATTGCTTAACATTTCTAGGAATTTTTTTATTCTAGATATGCTTGATTATTATAGCATCCTAGGTACGAATTATTTATCCCCATATAATGTTGTTTAAATTGTAATGCTAAGACTATGACCATAGATATACCGGGATGCATAAGTAAAGATGGGGAGGTGTTTCTATGTTTTAACTTGTGAAAATAATTTCCTTCATTCAATCTAGGAAGCTATCTGGGACAGGGGTTCGACCTTTTTCGCACATCTTTGGAATGATAGGGAAGAGGTCCCGACTATTGAGTTAATACTCATAGTATCTGAATTTTAGGTGGTATTTTCCAGTAGATCACCTGGTATGCCTCTGAATTGTGACATTGACTTTTGCATTAATTTGGATTCAGGTACTTGCCCAATGTTAACCAATTTCTATTGAAATCCCTCATCTAAGTTGAAAAATTATAACACACGGTTGTAGGAGTTACTTGATAATGGAATCATTCTTTAGAATGCCTCTCCTTGTGTTGCTCCAATGTTGTTTGTTAAGAAAAAAGATAGTAGCATACCAATGTTTAGGGACTATCGACAGTTAAATAAGGTTACCATTAGGAATAAGTACCATTATCCCTAAATAGATGATTTATTTGACCTATTGTAGAATTCTTCAGTTTTCTCCCAGATAGATTTGAGGTTAGAGTACCACCAGTGAAAGAATTGACTGAAGACACACCAAAAATAACTTTCAGGACTCGATATGGACATTATGAGTTATTAGTGATATCCTTTGGTTATCTAAAGGACCAAAAACATTCATGATTTGATAAATTGTATTTCCAAGTCTTTGGTGGATTTATTTGTGATTGAATTTATGGATGAAATTTTTGTTTACTCCATGTGTAAGGAAGAACATGCAGGTCATCTATGCAAAGTCTTGGGTATTTTTAAAGTAACGCAGCTTAATGCTAAATTCTCTAATTATGAGTTTTGGATGTCTTTTGTATCCTACTTGGGGAATGTGGTTTTTGAGAAGGGGATAATGGTAGATTCCTAGAAAATTAAAGATGTTAAGTGTTTGGTTTTACCTAGATCCATTACTGAGATTTAAACTTTTATGGGTTTTGCTATCAATTACATTAGGTTTGTCAAGAACTTTTCTTCCATTCTTACTCACATGACAAAACTGACAAAAAAAGAGGTATAAGTTTTTTGGTCTGAAAAGTGCAAAAAGAGCTTTCAAAGCTCAAATCTTCTTAATCATATCTCTGATCCTTGCATTACTAGTTGAAGGTAAAGATTTTATTATGTTTTATGTTCTTCATGCTTTGGTTTAGGTAATGTGTTGATGTAGATAGGAATGTAATTGTCCATGCTTCAATTTAATTGAATCCTCATGAGAAAAATTATCCAATTCATGACTTGGAATTGATAGTTATGGTTTTTCCACTTATGATATAGAGACACTAGCTTTATGGTGTTAAGTGTGAGGTATTCATAGACTATCATAGTTTCCAACCTGTTTTCACTCAAAAGGACTTGAATTTGAGGTAGAGGTGGTGGATAAATGTATGATTTGTTTTGGTTTAATTTCAGTTTCAATTCTTAAAACAAAGAAGATATGCAAAAACTTAGGTGTATTCATGGATATGATGTGTTTGCTTAAGTTTTTTGTAGGAAAATAGGTCTTTGTGATAAATGGACTAAAGAATGACTAAAATTGATTTAAGTGTTGCATCTAGTGCTTGGCCATGACTCTTTGGGTCACACTATTAGTTGTGGCCTAAGTCATACTAAATGTAGTGGCAATTTATTAAAGAGGTGAAAATTAATTGTTGGCTAGAACTCTACCCTATGAGTCAATGGATTAGGCGACTAGTCGTCACATAATTCACACTTAAGAAAATCTCCTAAAGTTTCACAGAGTTTCAAATCAATGTCAGTGGCTATGAGACTATCATCCAAGGCATTAGGATATCCTACGTGTCATTTCTAAACTCATCCTGAGCAAAAGAAACCATGGACCTCAATGTCAATAATTTACCCACCGATCTGTCGGGAAGCCCTATGACTCATCAGTAGCGATTGTTATCAACTCGTAAAAAATAAGCCAATAGGCTAAAATTATATGTGATGAGGCATAACTAGGCCCTACGACTTATTATAACTTGTGTTGTAACTATAGAATCAATTTTACAAATATGTTTAGGACAAAATTTATTTTGTATCTATAAATACACCTATTAGGTTTTATGTTTTAGGTTTTGCACTATTACTCCTTTTGATTCCTTAGAAACAATAATCATTGATTTGTTCTTGGGTTTTTAAAGGATTAAATTCATCAATTGATTATTTTTGTTCTTATGTTTTCTTTGACAATTCAAGTTTGCGTGTTTTGATTTACTCAACCTCATAAGTTTACAATTGTGATTTCATCTAAAATTTCAAATTGTTATCCATCAAATATGAGTAGCTATATCCCATATTTTGGGTTTTTGGGACCATTATTAATTAACAGAGTAGGCAAAGTACTTAGGGTTCCTTCAATAGTATTTGAGTATGTATTGTTCTTCCCTTCATATTGTTTGAGTTTTAACTTAAAACTCACCTTAAGTCTTTACTTGCTTAACCATAGAGGTAGAAAATGGGAAAATAGAAGTAACAATTGAGATTTGAGGCTACCAACCCACCTCTAAGATCTTGAACCTAGCAAAAAATAGCTAATCTGGCATCAAAGGTAGGGGTTAACGTGTAAAGCTCATGAGACCTAATCGGTAATTAAGAAAAGTTATCTTTATAAGAAACCATTCATTTAGGTGTACATAACTTGCCAATCTTGCTTGTTAATGTCATGACCCGAGCCGGGACCCTATCCGTGACGAATATCCCGAACCATAAAGGCCCAAATTCCCTTCTTTATCTGGTAATCATGCACAATATTCATACAATAATAGAAAATGTGGAAAACTTAAATCAATACGGAACCATGGTCATACTCTGAGTTCAAAATTAATAAAGAAGACTACAATTTAACAACATCTAGATAATATCTGACTCAGTCTGCAAAATCTCTACTACATATGAAACAAAGATGTCTGAAAACTGGTACAAGGCCCCCAGTGGACCTAAACCAAAATAAATGACAAAGTCTAAAATACATACACCTTTTGGAATAAATAAGGCTCACCACTGCACACTTCACTTCTGCCTGAAAACTCTACGGCTTAGCAGGACCTTTAGACTGAGCCTCAGACCCTGAAAGGTAGGGGGCCAATACAATTGTACTGATACGCAGAGAAATCCAAAATAATGCATTTATATATATATATATATATATAAAATAGATAGGAGCAAGTCATGAAACATCATGCATGATATAGTTTAAAACACATGGTAAATTCTTTGATAACCATAAAACATTCTTGTCAATGCAGTTCTGATCTTTGTATTACATCTGAGTTAGGTGGAATACCCCTACAAGTATGATATTCCATGGGCTATATGGAATCCGCTATTTACTCGGAGGAAAAGTCCCCAACTCGAGTTTGCCAAAAGGGTTGGAGTGTCTGAGTCTGATATGACACATGGCACTAGGCCAGCGTAAAATCTTGCTAGGGGATGTAATAACCCGTATCGGTAAAACACGGTTCTGGGCAATGAGTTATCTGAACTCGTTCCCTCTTTGGGGAACCACCTAACATCTCTTTATGCCCAAATTTTAGCATTTTCTAGATTTGCATCCTTTTGAGTTCAAAATCTGTAAGTCTGAGTAAATATCTAATTTATATTCTATTTTGTGTCTGTTATGGCATTATGTATTTTGGTATCATCATACCAAGACTTGCAAGTCATTCTTATGAGCCATAATTATCATATCTTAGTTTCTTATTTCAAAACATAAAATTCATACCACCATATCATTCAAACAGTATAAGAAAAATCATGTTTAAAACATAAGTCAAAACCATGCAAAGATTCTCATCTTTTCAATAATTACAACAAGTGGTGGTCAATTTCTCAAAACATTCCTGAAATTCCTTCGATTATGACATTTGGAATTTAAATCATGATTATATCCCCCTCTCTAATTCTCAATCACCATAAAATTCATACAAAATAATAAGACTCTTGAGAAATTCTTTAAATCGTGCAATTTAGAAAACCTTTAACTTGCAAAACAAGTAGTAATACAATGGGAGGGGGGAAAGATCCAATAATTCATGCACTCAGTTCATATTTGAAGTCTTCAACACATACATACATATATACTTGTCAATTCACTTTCAAGGGAAGGCCTAAAGGCCAAAACAATATTATCAAGGGCATAAAAAACATCATTCTAGTTGTAAATCCAAAACCCCTTTTTTGTAAGTTCATGATACCTAAACCTTTAACATGATTAAGAAGAGTTTACTATGCCCATATATTTTTAGGAAAACCCCACGTACCTTAGTGACGACGAAATTGCGAAAAGATTGGAACTTTAAGCTTTAATTCCTTGAGTTTTTGTGAAAAGCACTTGAATCTTGTTCTTGGGAATGGAAGAGGGCCTTGATCATAACATGGATGATTTAAGGCTTAGGGATTGTTAATAATGTGTTTAAAAATCCCTTATAATGATTTGGAGTGATTAGGGACAGTTTAGGGGTGTTAAATAACTTCAACACCCTTTATATAAGTCAAAACAGAGTGTTTTTGGCACTTGGAAATGACTTAGGTGGCGCCCAGTCTATCACAAAATCCAGGGTGGGCGACACCTTCTCAATCTCCTAAGTTTGGTTGGGCGGCGCCTAACCAATCGCACATCTTTATAGTCTTTCACGAAAAAGAGCATAACTTTTTTTCAGGTGTTGGATTAATGCAAAATTGCTATCGTTGGAAAGCTATTTCGAAGACCTTTAATTTAATATATAGTAAACCCTGTAATTCGTTATATACAATAAGTTATGGCTGATAGAAGTTGACCCTAGTTGAAACATCCACTAAAACTTAATCGCTGGAAATGCTTTATACTGGTCTTAGACTTAGGGGATTTTTGAGTCCTCAATCCATATTCAAAGGTATTCCTACACTATAAGATTGATCACCACAAATATATTCATAAAGAATCATCTAGTTCGGGTCTATACACTTAGGAACGAAGGTCTAAATTCTAGCCCGAAAGTAAGGGGTGTTACATTATCTCCCCCTTGGGATCATTCATCCCTGAATTATGAGTAGGGACTTCTTGAAGCTCTAAAAGTGTAGAATAAAGAACGTAATATTGATTCGAACATTTTCCCTCAACAAAAAAAATGTAAAGGCATCACACGATATTTATGATAACTCCTAGGGAAATGGGTAAACATAAAACCCGAGATACCAAAACTTGACATCGACATGAATCTTAGCATGTGTTTTATGGGACATGATCAGAAAATTGTAAGATATAACTTTTCCTAAGAGTCCTCGTACTTATTAAGATTGATACAAGAGATGAGATAAGTTCCTCATTGGATATATGAATATTAGCATTCTCCATCTTCTAAGCTACAACAAAAAGACCTAACTTTATAAACACTACTTGTCTATACCCCAACATTAATTAACATACTTCATCATGTCCAACTTACAATTCTTCCGTAACATATCTAACCACAAAAAATTGTATCCCATCATATAATACTTCTATGTTGAAGCCAAACTCGGAGTAAAGAGGTGCTAATTTAAACTACGGGACCCTGTAGTCTGCATCACATTAAGAAATCATATCACCTCATCATTATAATCCAATAATCTCAAGTCTTAATTCAAAGAATACTAACCGCATGGCACATTAGTTTGTGTTATCATCAATCAGAACATTCAAGCCTAATCATTACTACACCCACTACATGGATCTCCCTAAGACCTGCAAATTCAATCATTTTCACTAAGATTCTTGCCACATATTTCCCTCCTAACTATTTCATGTAAAGAATATTCATCTCATTCCTTCCCCTGCTCTTCTAACCTTAGCTCAAGAAATCGCATCAAAATTTTCACCTACAATGACATCTACTTCCCCACCTAACACACTTCTACGCTTTCACAACCAATATCATACTAGCCTACAGAGGGTCATTAAAGGATCTGAGCAAGAGAATCATGAAAGGGAGTAACACAATTAGATTATAACATATACTTGTTGCCATACTCAAGGTGGGACTTGAGTTGAAGATATGGTACAATCACAGAGTGTTTCATATATCACGTGTTTGGATCTCAAGGGGAGAGTCATTCTAGCATAAACTGATCATAGCACGAGTTCTTAAGACAACCATAGTGAGAAACATAAGAGCTTACATCATGAGTCTTATAACATGAGTGTGGAATTCTTGAAGTCGACGATTTAGGCAAGGACTTCTACTCGAAGCTATCGCTGATCATTTTCAGAAATGAAATAGACATGAGTTCACACGACTATCATTTTGGCTAATCCCAACATTAAATGAATCGTTAACATATGAAAACATACTTCCTTAGAACCAATTATGATTTTGGGACACAAATTTGTTATTCATAAGCAACATAACATAGAGCTTGGATACTTTGAATACTAGATCATCAAGGGACATTATTTCTTCTAGTTTGGAAGTTGGGACATATCATGAGTTACATAGAGTGCTCAAAGCTTAGACATAGGTAGGACTTGGATACATAACATAAGGCATTAGCAGAGTGACCTCATAGACTGAGTAGGAGGAGTTTGCTTGAATTATAATAGATTTATCATAAATCTTACTTGAAACTTGACACCATAAGTAAATTTTAGAACTACATTAACTCATCATCTCCCCCTTAGATCAAAGTCATAATCCTAGACTTGCATACATAACCTCTCCTCAAATATATATCCAAAACTCTTAACACGAGAGATATACCACCACTCACATTATCTCTAATCTCTCCCGGATAAACTATACTCTGTAGGTCTTGTTTTTCAAAAATACTACTCTTACTTTCGCTAGCCTCTACGACCATCACTCTGCAACCCATACTCACGTAAATGAGATGCGCCAACTATTTGAGGAACATAAAGACTAGTTGAAGTACTGAGCCTCCCTATATCCACACACCTAATCACAAAGGGGTACCAACATACACATGAACACAAACTCCCCTCCATAGAGTTTTTTTTTACAAGGACACTAAATTTATTAATATTCTAGAACATCCCCATCAGGTGCACGAATCCTAACATCCTCCAATCTCCAAAGTCATCTATTTATGGCTAACGTTATCAAGGGCATAGACAACCACGCTTCTAGGAACACAACACTTCATCCTTAGAATACTCAGCATTGCGCCTCTAATCACATAACTTGCATCTTAATTAAATTTGTAAAACTATACCAAAGGCGCATATTGCCCACTCATATTTTCTCAATTCAACTCTAAATAACTCTATACAACAACTCCCCAAACTTCTCCATACCACAATTTCGGGAACACAAACTAGGTATACAAAACACTTATACACATAAATGCTAAACTTTCCCTTTTTAAGTATACTCTAAAGGCATTGCTTTCCAAGGATGCTACTCTTAATTTTTTCTATCCTCTATCATCAACAACTTACAACTCATAGTCTCATAAGCATACACATCCTCACTCCTTATCACATAAAATTCCTCTCTCCACTACTTAACCTTCTAACACTAGACCGTTAATCGCATAACTTATAGCATAAAATCTTATCTAACGCCATACTACCAAGGGGTGCAACTTATTCTTATATACATATGCCCTTATCCACTTAATGAATCACCCACAATTCATCATTCTAATACTAGTCCTCATATACCCATATACCTCACGTACCACCGGTGCGGTATGCAATATCTCATACTGGTCCATCAAATTGGGAAATCAACTCAAAATACTCATTTTATTTAACTAATACCTACAATCATAATCCCCTCCATGACATCACTAGTATAGCTCAAAATCCACTATATACCTTCTCACTTGAAGTACTAGTTTAAAACCACTAAAGAAAACAAGGTCAAGGGGGTAAGGTCACATAATAGACATGATAAACCTTAAAATTATATTATAATCCACTATGATCTTATCTACATATTCTACTTTCTCACATAATACTTACTTACCCAAGCATATATTTAGACTTCCTTCAAATTCCACAAACAACAATGAGTCTATAATCATAACTTATTGGCTAATCTAGCCGTCTTCATTCACAGCCTATACGAGATTTTTGTAACCACCATAACTATCCACTCTGGACTCTTTCCCTATTCTTGAATAGATAATAATCAAAGCCAAACACTTCCTCTATCGCATACCTCATAATCTACAAATATTACTACCACATTAGTCCATCAATATAAAATGGCAAATCATTCCTCAATCAACGATTATACAATAACAAAAAGAAATTTCTATACACAAAAGTTACCCTCACTTTGACTTCTAACCTTGTGACTTTGTATCACCAACATCTTGGTCAAATCTCATTACCAATGGGTCATGACACTTTAACATACACTACTACTCAGGTGAAAATATAGTTCCAACATTATACAACACATCATTCCCCTTATGCATGACATCTGCAATAAGAATCTTGAAAGGGACTAAATACACTTCACACCTCAGGCTCAAATGCATGATTGATGTAGATAAAGGTATAAGTTTGAATCAATACACTTTATAGCACTCATGGACTCCTCTCAAGTCCTTGTGCAATTTTATAATCTTTTATAACTCAATCAGAAAGAACCATACCATTTAGATTCTAGACTCCTACACTTGAATCACCTCAACAATGAGACATATCTGAGAACTTCAAAGTAGGATTTGGGATAACTTTACTTTCGTATGGTCGACACCATAGCACGAACTAGAGTATGAAAGAGGGATATTCTGATTCCATAGCATAAACTAGAACATGAAGAAAGTGAGACATTCCTAAACGCCTTGTAACCTCCTGCTTATAAGTGTGGCGTGCTACACACCCATAAACATGACTCTACCCAATGCTATTTTACTGAAACCCTAGGGTCATAAATCGTGATCTGATATCAAGTTTGTCATAACCCAAGCTGGGACCCTAGCTGCGATGAACATCCCAAACCATGAAGGCCCAGATGTTATTCTCTATCTGGTAATCATGCACATTGTTCATAAAATAATAGAAAATGTAGAAAACATAAATCAATATGGTATCATGGTCATACTCTGAGTTCAAAAATAATAAAGAAGACTGTAATTTAACAACATCTAGATAATATTTGACTCAGTTTGTGAAATCTCAACTACATACGAAACAAAGTTGTCTAAAAAATGGGACAAGGCCCCCAATGGACCTAATCCAAAGTAAATGACAAAGTATGAAAGACATAGGCCTTCAAAAATAAAGAAGGCTCACCACTACACACTTTACTTCTGTCTAAAAAATCTACGGCTTAGCAAGACCTCTAGACTGAGCCTCAGACCCTGAAAGGTAGGGGGTCAATACAATTGTACTGGTACACAGAAAAATCCAAAATAATGCATATATATATAATAGATAGGATCAAGTCATTAAACATCATACATGATATAGTTTAAAACACATGGGCAATTCTTTGATAACCATAAAGCATTCTTATCAATATAGTTCTGATTTTGTATTTCTTTTGAGTTAGGTGGAATGCCCCTACAAGTATGATATTCTATAGGCTATATGGAATCCTTCATTGACTCAGAGGGGAAGCCCCCAACACAAGTTTTGCTGCAAGGGTTAGAGTATCTGAGTCTGATATGCCATAGGGCACTAGGCCAGCGTAAAATCCTTCTAGGGGATGTAATAACCCATATCAGCAAAACACGATTTTGGGCAATGAGTTATCTGAACTCGTACCCTCTTTGGGGAACCACCTAACGTCTCTTTATGCCTAAATTTAGCCTTTTCTATACATGCATCCTTCTGAGTTCAAAATCTATAAGTCTGAGTAAATATCTGATTTCTATTCTATTCTATGTTTGTTATGGCATTATCTATTTTGGTATCGTCATACCAAGACTTGCAAGTCATGCTTCTGAGACATAATTATCATATCTTAGTTTTTTATTTCAAAATATAAAATTCAGAACACCATATCATTCAAATAGTATAAGAAAATCCATGTTTAAAACATAAGTCCAAACCATGCAAAGATTCTCATGTTTTCAAAAATTCCAACAAGTGGTGGTCAATTTTTAAAAACATTCCTAAAATTCCTTTGATTATGACATTTGGCATTTAAATCATGATTATATCCCCCTTTCCAATTCTCATTCATCAAAAAATTCATATAATATAATAAGACTCTTGATCAATTCTTTAAAGCCTGCAATTTAGGACACCCATAACTTGTAAAACAAGTAGTAACACAATGGGAGAGGGAAAAGATTCAATAATTCATTCTCTCATTTCATATTTGAAGACTTCAACACATACATACATATATACTAGTCAAATCACTTTCAAGGGAAGGCCTAAAGGCCCAAACAATATTATTAAGTGCTTCAAAAACATGATTCTAGTTGTAGATCCAAAACCCCTTTTTTATAAGTTTACGATTTCTAAAATTTTAACATGATTAAGAAGATAACTATGCCCATGTAGTTTTAGGAAAACCCCACATACCTTAGTGACGACGAAATTGCAAAAAGATTGGACCTTTAAGCTTGAATTCCTTGATTTCTTGTGAAAAGCACTTGAATCTTTTTATTGGGAATGGAAGAGGGGTTTGGATCGTAACTTTGATGATTTTGGTCTTAGGAATTGTAAATAATGTGTTTAAAAATCCCTTATAATGATTTGGAGTGATTATGGACGATTTAGGGGTGTGAAATGACTTCAACACCCTTGATATAAGTCAAAATAAAGTGTTTTTGGCATTTGGAAATGACTTAGGCGGAGCCCAGTCTATCGCACAAGCTAGGGTGGGCGAAACCTTGTCAATCGCCTAAGTTTGGTTGGGCGGCCCCTAACCAATCTCACACCCTTACTATCTCTCACAAAAATGAGCATAACTTTTTGCTCGAGTGTTCGATTAATTCAAAATTGGTATCATTGGAAAGCTATTTCAAAGAAATTTCATTTGATATATAGTAAGAAATCTAATTAATTATATACAAAAAGTTATGGTCGATAGAGGTTGACCCCGGTTGAAGCATCCACTAAAACTTAATCGTTGGAAATATTTTATACTCGTCTTTGACTTAGGGGATTTTCGAGACCTAAATCCATAGTCAAAGGTTTTCCTACACTATAGGATTGATCACCACACATATATTTACAAGGAACATCTAGTTCAGGTCTATACGCTTAGGAACGACAGTCTAAATTCTAGCCCAAAAGTATGGGGTGTTACAGTTAACCATCAGGATAGAATACTAGTATGACCCATCTCGTAAGCTATGAAATCATTGAAAACATAATCCTAGTTCACGATTCTCACTAATAACCAATAAACTAAATTAATATCTTTACTTATTAAACAATTTAAAAGTTATTACTAGGCTACTTGAATCCCCCATTGGTACTACGTTACTAATAACTAAAAATCACATTTTTTGATCTCTTAAAAAATTTATCTTGGAGTTGAACCCATTTTTTGGGTTTTATAATTGATTCAAGGACCTCTTTATATCCCACTGTAAGGTAAAGGGTGATATATTGTTATAGGCTAGGAATATGATTGCCTATTTGTCAAGGCAATTGATACCTCTTAAGAAGAATTATCAAACTCATGACTTTGAGTTGGATTTGATGGTTTTTGCACTCAAGATATGGAGACACTACCTTTATGATGTTAAGTGTGAGGTGTTCATTGGCCATCATAGTTAGCAGTATGTTTTCACTCAAAAGGACTAAAATTTGAGGCAATGGTGATGGATGGAGTTACTAAAGGATTATGATGTGACCATACAATATAATTTTTGAAAGTATAATATGGTGTCAGATGCATTGAGCCCAAAATCTTTAAGTATAGGTAGTTTGGCTTGTTTAATAGAGGAATAGTGACCATTGCCTAGATATATCCAAACTCTAGCAAAATGATTTATGTGATTTAGAGTATCTGAAAAGGATAGAGTGTTGGCTCGTATGGATGTATGGTCAATACTCCTTGATAGAAACATGGCTAAATAATTTGAGGATGCAAAGTTGAACCAGATTCAGAATGAAGTTGTATGTGGTGAAGCTCAAGATGCCAAAGTTGATGTGTGGTGTAAATTGAGGGAAGGTAGGTGTGTGTGTACCTTGTGTTGATGGTATAATTTCAAGTTTTCCTGTAGAAGCTTATGAATCCTAATACTCTATACATCCTATGAAAACAAAGATGTATTATGACTTGAGACAGCTCTATTGGTGGCCCTGAATGAAGACATATATAGTCGAGTATGTGGCTAATTATCATAATTACCATAAGGTAAAGTATGAACATCAATGACCTATAGGTTTGCTTAGAGTATGTCCATTCTGGAGTGAAAGTGGGAAAGGTTTTCCATAGATTTCATAATGGGTCTTCCTACAATGTTAAGGTAGCATAACTGGATTTGGGACATGGTGGAAAGGCTTACAAAGTCCCCTTAATTTTTATTGGTTAGGCTTAGTTACAACACAGAGTAGTTATCCATCATTTACGTTAAGGAAATTTTGACATCATATGGTGTGCCAATATCCATCACATCCAATTGATGTGTACATTTTACCTCCAAATTTTGACACAAGTTGGATGAGGAGTTGGAAGGAACACTTGATCTAAGAACTGTATTTCATCCTCAAATCGATGGCCAATCTGAGAGGACTATTTAGGTACTTAAGGGTATTCCATAGGCATGTGTGGATTATTATGAGGGTCATTGGGCTAAATTCTTACCATAATGTGAGTTCTCATACAACAAAATTTATCATTCTTGTATCGACATGGACCCATTTGAAACTCTTTATGGGAGAAGGTGTAGATCATACATAGATTGCTTCGAGGTAGATGATGTGAAGAGTTTGGATACAGATTAGGTAAAGGAATCACAAGAAAAAGTAAGGTTTATTATATAAAAAAATTGATAGTTCATAGAAGTCCACCACTATAGATGAGACCTGATTCAGTACCAGGTCCCTAAATAAAGATATTGAAGAATCGTATGAACACAAAGGGAAATTTGTAGAAAAGTAAAACATGAGATTTTTATGTGGAAAACTCCTTGCTCAAGGGAGAAAAACCATGAACTATGGCATTCCCTAAAAACCAAAGGGTCATTAGGGCACTTATCGGAGAAAATGTTGAAAAGTAAGACTATCACCCAAATTGATATAAAAAGGAGAATAACACAAATATCCTAGGCGGGGCTTCTGGAAGGAAGATAAACCTTATGCATATAATAAAAGATAAGAAATAAAAGAAAATACACCATACAATAATCCCTAAAACCTAGTGTCATAATATAAGAACAAACTAATACAACTCAAGGTAAAAAATACATAGGATATCCCAAAACATGAACAAAACTCTCTATTTGAATACAAATAAGATATAGTCTAGATAAGAAAAGGTAGAAGTCAACTCCAAATGCAAATATCCACTACTACCTCAAATGGGCTCTAAGTACCACCTGAATCAACTATTGTGAGGTCAACAAAAACTTGGATAAACACCAAAAGGGTACATTAGGAATGAGTACGGTCCACTTATACTTAGTAGGTATCATAGGTCGATTGAGAAAAGTAGAAAATAAAGCATACAAAATACACACTACGGGAACATCACCTACAATCAGAAAATATCCCAAATAGTTGCCCACACCGTCACCACTAACAGTTTTATAATAGTCACATATATCACACGTAAATACAATAAAGAGAGATAAGTATACAGATATCACACAAACAGGTATGAAGAAAGTAATACACATAGAAAAATATCATATCAAGGAAGATACTACATGCAAAAAAATCATAAGGTATATAATAAAACTCAATAATAATGATGATTATGTGATGCACGAGATCATCGTACAATATTTATATACACCTATTGAGTTGTGCTCCTGATATACACCCATTAGGGGTTCATCTACCCATATACAATCCATATCCAATACCATATACATATCTTCTCTCTAACATATCCATCAGTAGAGGGTTTTAAGGATGTCACATTTTCTATTAGAAAAGTTAGTATTTCCAGTACTACTACAGTGGTACAACTATTTCATAAATGCATATGGTATGATGATGTAGAAACCCTGAGGGTTGCACTACACAGTAAGGGACCAGGTCAATGAAATAATATAGAGATAGAGAACTAAAGACAGTACAACAAGAGTAAAGACATAAGATTTTTATGTAGAAACCCAGGAATGAAAAAATCACGACTTGCCCTCACTAGCACTAAAGAAATCCACTATAATCAACCTCTTGATTACAGTCCAAATTTTTTCCTACCTCTGGGATCTTTTCACTTATTGAAACTATACTATAATCTCATCTGGGTAACTCTACCAAAGACCCTCTCTATCGATTAACTAATTAGAAACTAGCTTAGGCAACTCAACCTAAGCACCACTCTTAATGAAAGAACAAGACATTACTCTTATAGCATGAGTAATTCTTTAACATATTAGAACTCAAGAAAACTCACTCATTCTTTAAGCATACTACAAAGATAAGAATATGAGAATTGCTTGAGCAATTTTGAAATTGACTACAAGAAAATGGTCTATTTAAGACCAACATTCAGGCACGAGTCAATAATTTGGTCTCTAAAAGTATACTTATTAGGACGAGATTAAATTTCGGTGCTTAATATTATATTTTATTTCAAATGTACAAAATCCAATCCCTATTTTTTTTTAACTGGTCCCAAATTTTAATAAGGAGCTTTGAGCGGGAAGAACTATTTCCAAAATAAAATATTAAAATTTTAATAATTTATTTTATTTCACTAAACTTAATGCACCAAAATTTTAATAATTAGTTACTTTCTAAAAATTAAAAAGTAATTCTAAGAGCTCTCTCCTCTAGCATACGTATACAGTACTGAACATCATTGTCATTTTCAATCTTGTCACAAATTTACCCTAGAGCTCCATCAATATACACATCAATTTTGCAGTAAGGGAGCAGATTTTCCAATTGTTTCTTCAATTCTGCAGGTTATTGTAGCTAATAATTTGCCCTAATCTCTGTTTTATCTCTATCGTGAATTGGAGGTATGATTTATGTTCTGTCTAGTTGTTTTTTTCTTCCAAAATTATTCTAAATTAGTTTTATTACTTGGTTGTTCAAGATACTCTTATTCTATTATTTTTTTATTTGTACAACTCGGTAATTTAGTATGAAATTTGTCAATTTGTGGTTGGTCAGTTATCGTCTCACTATCATCTAACAACTAGGAATATAAATGGGGTGTAGTGGTATAGAGTGGAGCTGGTTTATTGCTATGTGGGGTAGGGTGAGGCAGTCTCTAAGTGGGGCAGGGCTGGGCGGGGTGCGACAGAGCCTTAGCATTTTAAAATTGTGGTGGTGTGGTGATGAAATCATTGATATTGTTGGAAGAAGGTTTGGGTCAGAAAAGTTGGGTTGGTAGCCTCTCCAAGTTTGTTTTTGGTTTCCTGGTATCTATATGAATGCTCTATTACTTCTCAGCCTTGGGATATTTTAATTTGGATTGGGTTTCAATGGTAGAAAGGTAGTTCTGGTGTCATTTGTAGAAACAATAGAGAAGTCTAACCCTATTAATGGAATAGTAGATGATAACATATCTATTCCTTTGGTAAGCATGGTTGTAGCATCATTGACTTTTTCTTAGTAGAATGTTCTCATCTCCCGACAGTATGCTATCATATCATCCTTTTATTGATAAAATTGCTAGTGTAAGGTGGTGATTCCTACTTTATCTTCTTGTGGTTATCATGTATGTTTCTTCATGTGGTTCAATGATGCCTAAATATGTCAACTAAAGAAAATAAGAGGAGGACATCGACACCTGCATATTCTCTCATGTTTGACACTTCTTGCTAATACAGAGTATTATAATCTCAATTACAAGAAGAGGAAATTGATAAGGAGATCTTTGAATTTTAACAAAATATATTGGGACCTTTTTCCACTTATATACCTGCGATCCAACCTACTACTATGAAAGAGGGATATATAATAAGATAGATCTATTCAGTGGTAGGTAATGTCTGAGAAAATAATTTATCCTTTGGCTTTTTGATAGGTCAAAAGCTGCAAGAGCAAGAACATTTCTATCTTATAGCCAAAAAAAGAAAAAGTGAAAGAAAGCAAAAAAAGTTGCATCTTTGGCTGCTGGAGCTGACTGGAAAAGTGACGATTCGGATAACGAGTCTCCTGTGATAAACTTATAGCCAATGTCTTCAGTTATTGTACATGTTACATATTGTTTAAACCTTGATTTTGACCTAATATTTCTTTCTCTTTCTTTTATGCTTTCTTAATTTTTAAGAAACATGTATGCCGAGAGCCTCCGCTACCAGATCTTCTACGAAACGGGGAACATATGTGTCTTATTGTAGATGTTAGTATTTCTTGCTTCCCAATGTGCATGTATGTTTCATGTCATTGTTACTCTTGTTCCGTTTTCACACATTAATGCACTTCGTGAGTTTAATTCTTTTTTACACAATATATGCTTTCAATTTTATAGCAGTATAGATAGATTCATTTAGTCTAAGCAGATGTATAAGATGTATCCTTTGACACGTGTAGTTGAATATGAAAACATACATGGGAAATTTCAATGCTAAATGGATATCCAATTTTCTTTGGATTCTTTTTTTCCTTTTAATAAGTGCTTGTAATTCTGTCAGACTGCAAATTTTCAATCCAAAGTTCTTTTTTGCAGCTCTGCAGGGCTTTAATAACCTTGCAACAATATTGGTATACACTAGAGATCATTAATCTTTATCTAAAATTGGCATCCAGTACATTGTCTATTGAGAATAAAAGGGAGCTGCAAGCTCTAGGAGCTCGTAAGTTTCATCTTGTAGTACATTGTCTATTGAGAATAAAAGGGAGCTGCAAGCTCTAGGACCTCTTAAGTTTCATCTTGTAGTGTTAGTACTCTCTCCCTTTATTTTCATTTGCATAAACTACTTTGAAACATCTGTTGACGGGTTAATATATACTTGGTTGAGTAACGTTGTGAAGTGAAAGACAGAGATGTATGTTTGTTGAACTGTTCTTTTCTATCTTTTAGAAGTAGGATATAACATTGTTGATCCCATCCATGGGTTTGATTGTGCACGTTCCATTGTCAGTCAGCATTCTTACAGCTTTGCAGCATGGAATTGCTACTACAAAGTAATATCAAGGTATCGACAAAAATTTTATCTGTATTCTGAACACTCTTCTATTTTCGTAGTTGGCACTAGTGGGAACGGTTTTTGTTTCCCTTGTTCTAGAACAAGTGCTCGGCTAAATAACTGTATAATAGAGGAAATTAACTATTTGTAAATATTTGTTTGCACTCGTTGATTTGCTGAACTCCCATTAGTTGAGATTGAGAGAATATGGTTGATAAGTTTCTTATGTCTAAAGTATGTTGGAAATATTTCGTACGGTGCATTCAATTGATTTACATTATTACATAGACCACTGAAGTAACAAGCATTGTTTCTGTGTGTGAGTATTTTGGGAGACTAAGTTTTCAATAAGCACTGGCGTGTATTGGTTCTTAGGATTTATATATCCTAAATGTACTATAAAAAAATCTTGGAAGGACATGACAGTCAATGGTTATGTTGGAATCCACCACCTATCCAGTAGTATTTTGAATATACCATTAACACTATCTATTTTTAATTGGTAAAATATAAAGACAATCGCATTAAGGCTATGAATTGCTATTTGATTCATGCACCTTATTTAACGTCTTTCCTTTAATAGAATGATATTATTTTTTATTATTTGAATTCACTTTGGCATCTTTAACTGCCTAGCTTACAGGAAATTAAAATTATCATATCCTATACTCTAATAAATTAAAGGTATAATGATGTATTCACACCCAACAACAATAACATACACAGTGTAATCCCACAACTAGAGTATATTAAAGTTAAGATATACGCAGACCAACACCTGTTTGTATTAGTCTTTGTGCTATTGTATCATTTCCACCACCCTGCTTTTCCTGTTGCATTTCGGGAATCGTAAAGACTATCAAAAGATAATTGATTTATGATCCTTCCTATTTTGTTTACAGTTTTTGATTGACGTCTGTCCTTCAACATCATATTTACAGTTATCAGCAAGTTAATTAACATAAATAATAGTAGTATTTTATATTATTTTGGATTTTCTTTGACATCTTTAGATCTCCTATCATTTTTGCGTATTCCAATCATTAGTTCCTATACTCTTAACAAATTAAAATATAATATTGTATTTAGACTATCTAAAATCAATATTTGTGCATGCTAAAGTAGGTGGTTCATTTTGGGAAGGAGGGACTATCTTATGCATTTAATGTAGATTCAGTTCTCAGATTTGAACTTTCTATGTAGATACAGTTCTAAAATTTGAACTTACACAATTAATATTACTTTTAGCGATTTCAATTGATTTTTTGTCAGCCTAGAAGTCTGCTATTCTTTGAATTGTATCCTGTTAGATGTAGTTTTGAAACTAAAACAAAACATCTTTGTATCTTATAATACTTTCTTGAATGTTATATTCTTTACTTAGATTGTTAATGTCTATAAACTGTAGCATTCTGGATTGAATTTTACAATCTCAAAACCTGATTATTCATGCATTCATTTCAGTTGTAACTAAGTTGTGATGCACAAAAAATATATTTGCAGGAGAGTGTCTGTAGAAAATAGTTACTTGAGATTTGATAGGACAGTGAATCTTGTCCAGAATAAGATTTGAAACCTTTAGAGATACAAAAGAAAAACCTTTATTTCTGAAAAAAACAAAAGGAGAACACCTCTTGGCTTTCATTTCATTTGTTTCTCAGTCTCTCTCTTATGAATAGGTTCATCTTATCTGTAGTCTGGTGAAGACAAGAATACGTCACACAAACCAGCATAACATGAGAGCCTAGTTCAACTAGAAAGAGTATTTACGTTAAACTAATTGATGATTCCTCGGTGGTTCAGCTTGATTATCTTACCCAACCCTTGAGTAGCTCTGTATAATATTAGCAACTCCTAAACTTTTAATGGAATGGTCTGTTTGTGCAATTTGAAAAGTTTACTAAAGCAAATCATCAAATTCAACAACATTCCCAAAATGGACTACTGTTACCTGCACATCTTTCTCACCACCAATAACCATATCATTAGGAATATCATGTTTGACCCTATTTTTCCTACCTATATGGTCAGTAGATGCACTGACCACATCAGTAGATGGACCTACAACACTGTTTATCCCAACTTCCACCTCTTTTCCTTTTCTCAAATCCTGCACTTCAGATGTATTTATCAAACCACACACCATATGATTCGGATTGACAAGATGAGGGTTAACGCCCTTCTTAACACCATCATATTTTTGCACAATACCAGCCACACCATCAATAGATCATGCACAAAACTAGTCACACTACTATTGAGATCACAGGGTTGGGGAGAAAGAATACTTGTGGTTCTTAAATCCAGATTGTTATGCTTAACTTCATTTGCATTCAGATTTACCACTTTTCCAGCTTCTTATTATTTCTGATCACATACATCTGCATTTTGAGAAGATTGTGGACCTTTGGATTTATATGTTTTTTGCTGGTATTATTGTTGTTGTTTTTGTTGTTGCTTGTGGTTTTTACTTTTCCTACTCCTTTGAGTCCGCCACTGGTCATTTACCTTTCTTTGTCCATTTTCTTTCTCTAACTGCAGTTTGTTTTTATTGAAGTAGAATAAATATAGCCTTAGTAACTTTGTTCATCTTTAAGTTTCAATAATGAAGTGCTACTAAGTTTTGTGTATACTCTTAAACTCTCTCTCTCTTGTTAACTACTAAAGTATTTGATTATGCTTAGTGAGAAGATATGATGTACATATTGGGTGATACTTGTTACATGCTATATGTGGTCAACTACCTTCTAAACCACATGCCACATGGTTTATCTTTACTGAAGAGTTATGATTCTTACCATATGATGAATTCAAATCTATTTGATGAGATTTAAAACTCCAAAGTATTATAGGATCTCTATCTGTAGTCTCATATTCAACTTTTGAAGTTGGGATGCACTTGGGAAAGTTGTCCTCATCTTTGACTATGTATTTTTTTGTGCTTTTAACCCCCCAAAATTTATAAATAAAACTATCAGAGTTTTATTTATGTTCATGGATGTTATCGCGTCCTCGGAATAGTTGCAGTATAATAAAACTATCAAAGTTCTTTGTTGTAATCTACATTGAACAAATTGTTATTTCTTTAGCTCCTAGATCTTTTTCTGCACTTGAGTGTTTAAAAATTGAATTTGATACTTTGATATATTCACTTACTTGATTTATGTTGAGCATATAAGGTGAAGTGATGTACTAAATTTTGACTTTACTATTGCAGGAGTTACTTAATTAAAGTGAGACAGTAGGAACTGAAAGTCAAGGACTTGATTATGTTTTGTCCCAATGATGGAAGCTGGCAATCCGAACTGAAAGTCGATGACTTAATTAAATAGTAGAAAGAGGAGTTTCTTGATTATTTTATTGCTATGTATTCAAATGTTATGAAAAAATTGATATGATACTCTAGCTCGATTGGGACGGCAACTATGTTTTTTTGGAAACGAATATTGAAACTAATATCATGGGATGTTAACTAAGTTTTTTGGTCTCTAATTATATAAATATCATGTTTTTGTATCGAGATTCTCAATAGCAATTTGGTATTTATTAGATGATATTTATTACTTTGTGATATTAGGCTCATTTATGGACAATTAGAGACTAGAAATATTGCTCATCTTTAAATATTTATCTAGGATGAGATGTTACTCGTCTTTAATGGTTGATCTACGACTAGAATGTGGCTCATCCTTAAAGGTTGATCTAGGAAAAGAATTTTGCTCATTGCTAAAGGATAACTATGACCACATAGTTAGTCTATTTAGGATGAGAAATACCGTCGCAAAAGATAATTACGATGAGGTAGTTATTCTATTTGGGATAAGATATACCGTCGCTAAACGATAATTATGATAAGGTAGTTAGTCTATTTGAGAGAAGAAATACCATCACTAAAAGATAATTATTATGAGGTAGTTAGTCTATTTAGGACGAGATTGCTCATCGCAAAAGAATAATTAAGACCAGGTAGTTAGTCTATTGGGACAAGATATACCATCGCTAAAAGGCAATTACGACCAGCTTTTTTTTCAATTGCAAAAGGATTTTAATGACCGATTTATTGAGGTCGTCGCTAATGACCTTTAGCGGTGGAGCTTGTTAGGACAGGAAGCGACCGAATTTTTCAGGTCCTAAAAAACCAATTGGGACAATATTTCGACTTCCTGGGAACCATATTTCCCTTTCTTATAGGCTGTTTTTCTTGTAATGAGTTTTGTTACCTCTCTTTACTCTCTCAGATTTTGCAAGAACTGCTTGATGATGAGGCATCTCTTTTATTTTATAGCTGAGTGATGATTAGTGCTGAAACGACATTGGACCAGCAATGCTAATTAGTAAAAAATAGCACCTGGAAGTTTGTTACACATGATGACAAAACAATGCAGACAACACGTGACCGCTATACTACATCTTGCATATCTAGGGACCTTGTCCCTCGCAGTAAGTTACTCATCATAAAAAATCCATATAATAATTTTTTACCTTTTTGATGATGACAAACCAACTATTCAACTTTAAGAATCGGTGCACATTTATCACATTTAATCTGTTGATTACCACCTAAAGATGAATGTTCCCCCTATCATCATGCTTCCTACATCATGCAACACAGGTACCTAGTCCCTTGTTGTCATTGCAGAAAAAACCTTTTATTCTTCCCCACATCATAGTGCACCTATATTTAGTGCATATGCATACTTCTCCCTGTTGACATGACTCCCTTCATTAATCTATTAAATAGATCACATACTTCCCCCTATCAACATGTCATTCAAATCTACAACTCAAATTTGTCCCAACAATATGAACTCAAGATGAACTCAGTATTCCCCTTTTGATATCATTGAAAAGGATTAATATAAAACCAAGAGTAAAATAAGCACAGATTAGTTAACCCATGGCCATTGGGGAAACACTGACATGAAGAATAACTTTGCAATTTAAAGAGAACAAATGTAATGTGCAAAGTAAAGATTCATTCATAATTAGGATAAGTATCATAGGAGTGCATAAGTTAAATGTTCTTATGGAAAAAGCCACAGGAATCGAGAAGGATTAACAAGTGAAGAATTGGGAAAAGGATTTTAAAGGAGTAGGGTCAGGTGGTTGTTGAGATGCCTTATCTTTGCATTTGAACTATGGACCTCATCAGTTAAGATTAACACCCTCTTCTTCAGTTCAACATTCTTAGTTGTAAGAATTTTTTTGTCACGTGGGTTTCCTTTGGAGAAATGTTGAATTGTCACCTGAAGCCTACTGATTTATTCATCCTTAGCAGCTAGGTTGAACTTCAACTTGTTGAGCTCCCTTTGATAAATGCTACCTAGTTTGACACATAAAGTCTTGACCAGTGTTTTCATATCAAGCATTTGAACCACAGATCCTTGGGTTCCAGAATCATAGACAATGATATAATGATTAAGTACTTTGTTAAGACAAAATCCATAAGGCATGCCATGCTTTCCATTATTACCAAGAACAACTTTGTGAATGTGTTCTATCATCAATGCAAGTAGATTAATAAATTCAAAGAACCTAAGGCATTCCATCATATATAAGTCAGTGGATGAGGTAATATTTCTTTTTTTGTGACCTATGCAGAATTACATTGTTCACAAAGTCAAAAACCAATTGAAACTCACAATAGAATGAGTCCCTATTCACTGTAGCCACAGATTTCCCTTTGACCATAGATGCATTTTCTAAGAATTCTATTGAAGGCAACTGCTTAGAGGTAGTTCTCACCCTATATATAGGAACATCCAAAATTCTTCCTAGTGGTTCCTTATTAGTTTTATTTTCTTTCCCTAGACCTGTGCAGTCAGGCTCATCCTATCTTCTGAGAATTCTAAAGAAAAATAGAATTCCCTAACTATCTTATAAAAATAGTGGGAATAGTTCCTTCCATGAGATGTATCCAACCTTGATATTTAACCAGCTCCACTAATTTTATAATGCCCCATACTTTTCTTAGCTTAGTTCAGCTCCTAGTTACATGTATAAAAGGCTCAAAGCCTGAAAATTTCACTAAGTGATGGGGAATTAGTCATTTTTAGGCCTCTTAACTTCAAGAATTTTTAAACGAGTCTTTCCTATCCTGAGATGTTGGTTTTTGAGTTAATTCATGTTCAGGGGTGTAAGGAACATGTCTCAAGGAAGTTTCAAATTTGTTGGACGAGGATTAGGTTGTGTTTGGACTTTTATTCCAGAAGCTCACCGCGATAGTGGCGTGTCGCAGTGGGTATAGCGATAATCCCTTCATCGCCTCGCGGTGTCCTTCCAATCTGCATTCTAGTTGTGGATTTAATTTCCTGAGGGGTAGTTATGTCTTTTCCTATGACCCAATTCATAAAAACACGAATTAAAACATTGATTAGGGCATTATTTGCCCATATTCTCTAATTTTGTCTCAAAAACAAACCCTAATCATCCCCCAAGTTTATCAATTTCAATCCTTTCTGTCCAAGGAAACCAAGAATTCAAGTTCCCTAATCTAAGAACTTACAAGAAAAACATCAAGATTGTGTTCCTTTTCAAACTTAAGGGTTTAAGGTATGTGTGATGTTCATCCATGAGACCTTTTCACCCATGGAGTCCAAGAGTCCATTTTTATGTTTTAAATTATGAATTATAAATGTTTATGATGAATTATCTCCATGAAGCTCTTACGAATTTTGATTATAAATTATGTTTACAAGTGTTTTCGATAGGGTGAGCCCTTTACACATTAGAATGATGAAATTTCCATGTTAAATCCCTAATTCATGATTTTAGTATGGTAACTATGTTTTTAATCACATGTTTTACCCATTCCCCTGCTTAAGTTAATGTTTTCCATGTGTTTTGATGAAATGTCTAAATGTTGGGTTTTGAGCAATGATCTTTTAATATGGGTTTTAAAGCTTTACATGTCCTTATTGATACTTCCATTTCATAATAGAGGGTTATGAACACCCGATACTTACGCTGTTTGCATAATTTTAGTATCTCCAGAATGATTTTAGATAAACCATGTGCGTTGTCATTTATTTAGTTATCATAATCAGATTTTTGCTTAGTTAAGCTTAATACAATCCATTAATCAGTTTCATTTAGTTGGGAGTAGTATTTAGCATCGAGCGAACCTAGGGATAGGGTCTCACCTGCCAGTAGAAGGTGTGTGACCTTTAGTAGCAGTCCTTTAGTTCGAAAACTATGTAGCCAGTGTAGGTTAGAGAAATCAACCTGCCAGTTGAGGGTTGATAAAGTGTTTACCTACTAGTTGAGGGTAACACATATCTCATAAGACCACCTTCTGGATGAGGATGACTCATTAGTCCCTCGGGATATTATTTTAGAGCATCCACATAGCCCGTGTTAGTACCGTGGCATGGTATTGACACCCTTCTAACTGGGGTTACAAGTTGGACCCCGATTATCTCAGATTGGGGCATGTCGGTTAGATGATACATCCCACAGTCTCAGTTTAGTATTTAGTATAAAATTAAGTTTAGGTTTACTTGACCATAACATAAAGTTCATCAGTTATTCAGTTACCAGATTTTAGTATTTTAGTTTACAGACTATTTTATTATCATGTTATATGCTTGGTCATGCATTCTCAGATTTTACATCTTTCATACAATTGTGCATTAGTTATCTCATGCTATTCAGTAAGTCATTATTTGATGCACATGAACCAATGCATTTCATCCTAACCTCATCTCATATACCAGTATATTCCAAGTACTGATAGAGAACTTTTCTTTGATCTATGATGTCTTATATCATAGGTTTGGATACTCAGTTACCGCACTTAGATCATTCAACTTATCAGTAGCAGTAGTTGTAGTGAGTCCTCATATGTCTAGGATTTATTAGGTTATTTTAGTATTTTTGCATTTCTTTTCAGTTAGTTCAACTTGGAGTTAGTTGGGGTCTGTCCCATTAAATTTTTAGTCAGTTTAGAGGCTTTCAGGTATTTCAAACATTCGGACAGTTAGTTAGTTTATCAGATGTTTTATCATTCTTTTTAGTATTTAAAACCTTATGTCTTTATTCAATTGTTTTTTCACATGTTCATTATCAGTATATTATTCAGTGCTCATAGCAGGTACCAGCTAATGGGTTAGCTTGTGGTTACTTATGACCATAAACACCGTTGTCCCTACTAGGGGGTAGCCTCGAGTCATGAGAAATTCCACCATACCAGTTTCTATTAGCATATTTGAATAAAAAATCCTCCCAGTTAACACCTTTTGATTTCTTTTAAGACCCTATTTCTAACTTTCTTGGATACAACCTTACATTTCTCCATATTATTTCTTATAGTATAAGTGATCATAGATTCCCTTTCAGCTGCTTTTCTCTTCTTGGGACCAGATCCCTCAAGAGTCATCTTCTTGTCAGTAAAACTCCCATACTATTTTCCAGAAACTCTTGGCATTTTACTGATATTATTTTACTTATGATCAACTATGCTTTTTCCTGAGATTTTTGACAACAAAATGAGGTATTCATCTACCCAAGTTTCATCCACCACAACATCATCAAAATATATTTGAAGATTCAAGAAAGATTCTTCATTAACAAGTTAAGTGATGAAGGGGTTAAGCTTTGGAAGAGTAGAAGAAGAAGGATGTTTTTCAGGATGGTTTAAGAAGGATTTTTTCACAATGATAAGCACAGAATCCATTGAAGGACATGAAAATAGAAGTGCCGCAGCCATCAAGAAGGTCTTTCTCATAGAATGTCTATTTGAAATTTTGAATTTTCCCTTTTTGATACGAGAAGTAGTCAGTATAGCAAGATTTAAGGAATAATGAGCACAAGAAAGGGTTTTCTTGGGGAACAAGATTTGATCAATATCAGATTTTAGGTGACTGACTTTTCCTTTTAGAATAGGACAACTTTGTTCTAGCATAAGAATAAGGAGGACATGGCTTTTTCACAGCAGAACGGATAAAATTTACGCATACAAGATACTAACCTGAGAGATGGGACCGGGTCCCTCTCTAGTTTGTATGAATCTTCAACTTTATGCTTATCATATTTCTCCACCTCCAAAGTTGTTCCCATAGGTGTATACCTGCAAAGGTATGTTACTGACATACACTAACAAGTACTAATTTACCAAGCATACCTGCCTCCTGAACATAGCCAATTTTTTAAGGAGACACTAATTCACTTGATAGTAGGTCAGGTTAGTCTGATCAGTCCCAATATTAGCTTGATAGTTTCATCACACCGCATGATACCACGAATTTTTATGGAAATAGTTCTAAGGAACAGGTCCTAGACTTCTCATTCTTCAAATTTCCAGAGTTCCATCAACATTAATCTGAACTTGCTAGCTTCTTTCACATATTTGATCTCATCCTTGGGATAGGAATGCTAAACATAAAAAACCTTCAACTTGAAATGACTTAGGAAAGAAAATACAATCAAACCTTCCATTCATATCCTTAAGTAATAACAAGAAGATTTTTTTGATTGCAAACCCTTTCTTTCTCCAGTACTTACAATCCTTTGTTAAACCTAAGAAAATATTTCAGTTTGAGTTCCCAATAGGAGGACAAAGGTGTGATTAAATCTTTCTTTGTCCAAATAAGTAGTGTGAGATTTATTTTTTCCCTTTTTAGAGACTTGAATCCCTTAGGATATTCATTCTCCTACTGAATGTATTAAGTATTCTTCAATTTAGCCTTAAGCTAGAACTGACATTTTTCTTTCAAATGTCTATGTAACGTCCTGAGTCTGTACCTCGGACGCAACACGGTGCTCATAATCCCGAAGGACCATAAGATAACCCATGACTGGTACCTGCTGCAATAACTAAATAGTAATACTGCAAATATGCAGCTTCAATACTGAAATAAAACTGAATACGGTATAACAATACCAAAACTGAAACATTTGTCTGAAAAATACTCTAGTCTGGAAAGCCTCTATAGTCTGAATCATGGAGTTGATGGGACAATCCTCCAACTAACTCCAACTACTGAAAACTGTACTGATAAACCAAACTATTGGAGAAAATAATAATGTCCTCAAACTATGAGAACTCACCACTAACTCTGACTGCTAAAGATATGAACTGCTAAGGGTGCTTGGGAGCTCGTGCATCTAAACCTATGATATAAAACATCATAGAGAAAGACAAAAGTATGTGTCAGTACTCTGAATGTACTTGTATGTTATGTGATGTAGGTTGAAATGCATGGGTTCATATGTATGAACAATACTGACTGAATGACATGAATATAACTGAATGGGAGTACATGCATGAATACGTATACCGTAACTAAGATCGTGATGACACTGGATACTGAGTTCTGAATTACTGATTTACTGATATCTGAGTTTACTGATACTATGTAGATGATAACTAAGTGACTATATCTGATAGTCTTGATACTATGGAACTATACTGAGTTTCACACTGAACTGAGTGATTTTATCTGACAGTCCTGAATCTGTAGAACTAAACTGAGTTCTATTCTAAGATTGGAACTAAAACTAAGACTGTGGGAGATAATTATCTAACCAACATACCCCTTTCTGAATATTTTTGAATAGATTAGGGTCCAACCTATAACCCCAATTAGAAGGGTGTCAGTACCGTGCCACGAGTAAAGACAACTGTGAGTTAACCTCTCTGACAGAAAGTTCTTTCATCAACCCTCGTTGGTAGGAAAACTCATATGAGATGTATCAACCCTAGTCTAGCAGGAAGATATCTAAACCTACGTTGGCTATGTAGTTCTGTAATGCAGGGATTTTTACTAAGGGTTGAACCCTCTGCTAGCAGGAATACCCCCATGGTTAACTCGATGATGAATCCCACTCCCACCTGAATAGACACAGAACTAATTTCCTAGTTCATATTATGATTGACTGAACTATTACTAATTTTACTGAGTTCCACTGACTGATGGAATACTACTGAATTTTGTTAGCTAACTGAGTTTACTAAGGTCTAAACTGAATACTGAACTAGAAGGGACTAATACTGAATCTACTGAGTTTTCCTGAGTCTTGTAACTGACTGAGAGTATACTGATCATGATGTGACTGATATTATCCTATTATTGACACTGGCTCAAGGTAAACAACTAAATTTTCAAGTATAAATACCCCATGACACGATAGAATGAAAAAGTAAAGCATCATATGATCTTGCATAGCATAGCATAAAAATGCACACTTGTTCATAATGCATCTATAGAGGCATTTTATCAAACACTTGCATGGCATGAAATAGTATACATACTAACATGATATAATCTTATCATTACATTCACATGAAAAATTCATCAAACACTTGGATAGCATAATCTATGCACTTGACATTAAAACAGCATGTATTATGATTCAATTCCAAATTCACCATTCCATGGGTTTCAACATGAATTCACATGATAAATCCCACATGTCAATTAATTCTACATCAATCTTATAATAAATCATGAAATAGAAACCCAATTATAGCAATAATCATGAATACACTTTGATTTCAAATCATGGAAAGCATGAAATTAAGCTACTTGAAGTTTAAAAGAGTTTCTTGGACTCCAAGGGTGAAAGGAACCCTTGGAAGAACACTTCACATACCTTGGTTGTTAAATTCTTGAAGAATGACCGTGAAATCTTGAGTCTTGATTTTTGAATTTGGATCACCTAGGGTTTCTATTCTTGAGATATTTGAGAATAGTGAATGGATTTAGCCTCTAAAGGGACTTAATCTCGTGTTTTGGGGCTGATAGGCATGGGAAAAGACCTTAATAACCCTAAGGACACAGCTTTTAATGACTAAAAACCAAAATGTCCACGCGCAAACTGATGTTCTGCGTCATTGGCATCGACGCGATGGTCAACATGCCTCATCAAGTCTGCGTCGGTTCATTGAAATTTTCCACTAGGAGCCAACAAAAACATTAATCGATGAGATGGACAATTGACCGCATCGAGATTGCGTTGATACACTATTTTGGGTTCCCAGATATGTGTTAAACGAGGTCAGAAAAATCCAAAACTCATCCGGGAACACCTACTGACATTCCTTATCATGAATCAATCTAAAGTTTGATACTTTAAGGTCATAAGAGTCGTGAAATAGAGTTTCCAGCTTATGAAGGACAAAATAATACTAAGTCTGAATTCTTAGCTAGAATTTTTCAAGTCTGGGACCCCTTAGCAAGCTTAAAAGACGGAGTTGAGCTTAGGATTTTACAGGGTCTTACAATATCTACCCCTTGGGAACATTCATCCTCAAATAAGATTAGTTAAACTGAGAATACTGATAGACTGGATTTAGACACTGGACATGCATAACTGAAGCATGATTTCATGACTGAAATTACAAATATACTGAATTATCATACTGAACATGCATATCTGATGCATGAGTATATAGTTGAACATGATTCATGTATGCATGATTGCGATTACTGATAAGCTAAGATTTTATACTGGACATACATATCTGATGCATGAGTACATGACTGAACTAATTCATGAATGTATGACTGAGTATGCAACATTAATTGATAACAAGTTGGTAGATATATCAAAATATGAGATTGAGTAAATTAAAAAAAAACTGTTTCCTTGGGCTGAGTTTGAGTTTGCAGAAAAAAGGTGAGGATAATTGGTTCACATGTATGCTTTTACTTCCCAAGTAGCTCCCTCAATAGACTGATTCAGCCAAAGTACTTTGACTAGAGGGACTTTTTTGTTCCTCAGTCTGCGAATCTAATAATCAAGGTTTTCGACGGAAGTCTCTTCATAATAGAGGTTGTTCTGAATATCTATGACCTCTATAGGGACTACGACTACTGGGTAACCAATGCATTTCTTAAGAAAGGAGACATGGAACACTGGATGCACTGAAGCTAAGTCTAAAGGAAACTCAAGCTTGTAAGATACCTTTCCAAAATGGTTGAAAATTTAGTAAGGACCGACATATCGGGCACTAAGTTTCCCCTTCTTGCCAAACCTATTCACTCCTTTCATAGGAGTGATTTTCAAATACATAAAATCACCAATCTCGAACTCTAGATCCTTTCTACGTATATATATATATACGATTTCTGTCGACTTTGAGCTATCTTAAGCCTTTCCCTGATCAACTAAACTTTCTCTAAGGTATCAAATTCCAAGTCAGGCTCTACTACTATGTCCTCACCCACTTCAAACCAACCAATGGGAGATCTATATCTCTTCTCATAAAGTGCCTTAATAGAGCCATCTGAATGCTGGAATGATAGCTGTTGTTATATGTGAATTCAGTCAAAGACAAGTGGTCATCCCGACTATCTTTAAAGTCTATCGCACACGCTCGTAACATATCTTCTAAAGTCTGAATGGTCCTTTCTGCTTAACCATCTGTCTGAGGATGAAATGTTGTACTGAGGTGAACTCAGGTACCAAGACTCTTTTTGAATGCCTTCCAGAAATGAGAGGTAAATTGGGTACCTCTATCTGAGATAATAGAAAATGAAACACCATGTAATCTAACCAACTCCCTAATATAGAGTTTGGTGTAATCCTTGACTGAATAAGAGGTATGGACTGGTAAAAAAAGAGTTGATTTGGTCATCCTATCTACAATGACCCAAATTGAATTATGTTGGCGACGAGTACGAGGAAAACCCATCACGAAGTCCATATTCACTTCTTCCCATTTATAGGTAGGAATACTGAAATCCTGTATGGACTCACTTGGTTTCTGATGCTCGATCTTGACCTCCTGACATGTTTATCACTTAGCCACAAACTCTGCAATGTCTCTCTTTATCCCACTTCACCAATAGATCTCCTGAAAATCATGGTACATCTTAGTGGCCCCTAGATGAATAGATTAGCATGCACCATGCGCTTCTCCAAGAACTCATTGTCTCAAGTCGCCTACACCTGACACACATAGCCAAATCTGACAACACAAAACATCATCTCCCCTTTTAGAGAAGACCTTTACTTTCTGATCTTTGACTTATTTCTTCAACTTGACTAGACTAAGATCCCTATCCTACTTTTCCTTTACCTTGGAAACCAGGGATGATTCTGAACTACTCTGTACCCATACACTACCTTCTGCTAAATCAACTATGCAAATGCCTAGTCGGCTAGGCTGATAAACTTCCTGAACTAACTTCTTCTTACCATCCTCCACACGAGCCACACTGCCCATATACATCCTACTGATAGCATCAGTCACTACATTGTCTTTACCTGAATAATACAAGAAGTTTATGTCGTAGTCTTTTAACAACTCCAACCTCCTTCTATGATGGAGGTTTAAATCATTCTTAGAGAACACATACTGTAGGCTCTTATAGTCAGTGAATACATCAACCTATACCCCATACAAATAGTTCCCTCTAAATCTTTAAGGAAAATACTACTGCTGCTAACTCAAGATCATGAGTAGGATCTTTTGATGGGGCTTAAGCTATCTAGAGGTGTAGGATATGACCTTACCTATCTGCATCAAACACACCCCAAACTGACTCTGGAGGCATCACAATATACCATAAACCCATTTGAACCATCTGGTAGGGTCAAAACTAAAGTTGTAGTGAGTCGAGTCTTTAACTCCTGAAAACTCTTTTCATAAGAATCTGACCACTAGAATTTGACTTTCTTTTGAGTCAATCTGGATATAGGGGATACAATAGATTAAAATCCCTCAAAAAACCATCGGTAATAGCCATCCAAGCCCTAAAAACTCCTGCTATCTAATGGAGAGATGGGTCTAGGCCAGTTTCTCACTGCTCAGTCTTTTGGGGATCAACTCTAATGCCATACCGAAAATATATGTCCAAGGAAGGCTACTGACCTTAGCCAAAATTTGCACTTACTAAATTTAGCGAATAGATTATGGTTTCTGAGAGTCTGCAATACTATTCTGAGATGGTCTGTATGATCATGCTCACTGCGAGAGTGGACAAAAATATTATCTATGAAGACTATGACGAACATTTCCAAGTACTACTTGAACACATGATTCATTAAGTCTATGAAGGTTGCAGGGGCATTGGTAAGACCACAGGACATGACTAAGAATTCGAAGTGACCATACCGAGTCCTAAAGGCTATTTTTGGGATGTCACATTCTCTGACTCTGAGCTGATGATAGCCCAATCTGAGGTCTATCTTGGAGAAGTAACTGGCACCCTGAATTTGGTCAAACAAGTCATCAATTCTTGGAAGTGGAAACTTATTCTTGACCATGACTTTATATAACTAACTGTAATAAATATACATTTTGAGAGAACCATCTTTCTTACACACAAATAAAATTGGGGCACCCCATAAGGAAATACTGGGTCTAATGAATCCCTTATCTAGGAGATTATTTAACTGTTCTTTTAGTTCTCTAAGTTCTACAGGTTCTATTATGTTTGGCGGGATAGATATGGGCTGAGTATCTAGAAAAAAATCAATTCCAAAATTAATTTCCCTTTCGGGAGAAACTCCAGGGAGATCTTCGGGAAACACATCTAGGAATTCACATGTTACTGATACTGATTCAAGATTAGGGGGTTCTGAACTAGTGTCCTAGACTTGAATGATATGGTAAACACATCCCTTAGATATCATTTTCCTTGCTATTAGGTAAGAAATAAGCTGACCCCTATGTGCTGAAGTACTACCCCTCCACTCTAGGACGGGTTTATTTGGAGACTAAAACTAGACAATTCAGTTTCTACAGTCGACTGAGGCATAGTAGGAATGAAGCCAGTCCATTTTGAGAATGACATCAAAATCAGTCATCTCTAATTCGACTAAGTTTACTGAAGTGACTTTCTGAGATACCATAACCGGGAAGTTCCTGTATACTCATTGGGATATGATAGATTTACCCACTAGGGTAGAGACTGAGAAATCTATTCTAGGATTTCTGGATTGACTCCAAAGTCAATATCTACATAAGGAGTAACAAAGGACAAAAAAGCTCCTAGGTCTATCAAAGCATAAATATGTAAATGATAAACTTGTAATGTACCAGTGACCAGATCAGGAGAACTTTCCTGATCCTGTCGGGACTGAAGTTCATAGAGTTTGTTTGGGCGCTGCCTACTGGTGGCACTGGATGCGGCACCCTGCTGATTTGGGCGATCGGACTGAGCTGGGGGATGGTTAAGCTAACTTTGAGAACCTACCTAAGTACATTGTCTGACCCTGTGGCCTGGCTTTCCACATCTAAAACATACATCACTGCCAGCTCTGTAGATACCCTGGAGGTTTCTGCCATACTTCTGACAAAGGGGATTGGTTCGGGTACTTTTAACACTACCCTAGGGTTTCGGTCCTGATGCTCTATCTCTATTGTCATCTATGAATTTTAGTACAGGTGTATTGGATGAGGATGGAGTTGGAGCTAAGGATTTTAGGTGAAATTAACAATGATTCCCACCCTCTGACTTAGGATGAGCGAAGTTAAAACTACCTGTTCTCACTCTTTTGTTCTCTCTCTCCTTCTTTTTATTCTTAGCTTCCTCTATCTACTGAGCATAGACAATGAGATGGGATATTTTGCATCTACTTAATCAACATTTTGGTCCTACACTCCTTGACCACACTATTAGACACTCCAGATAAATACTTACTCATCTTAGATCTACTATCTGCTACCACATGAGGAGCGTATCTGGCTAATTAGGTAAACTTAAGAGAATACTCTTGTACCGTCATGCTTCCCTGCTTCAGATTTATAAACTCCAAATCCTTTGATTCCCTCAACTCTAGCGAGATAAACCTATCAAGAAAAACAATAACAAATTTCTCTCATTCTATGGGCCCTGAATCTGCGGCCCTTTCTGCTTTCCACTGTTTAAACCATGAGTGTGCCACATCCTATAACTGATATGTGTCTAACTTAGTGCTCTCAACAACAGTAACTCCCATAATATCTGTAACTTTTTGCACCTGATCAAGAAATTCCTGAGAGCCCTTATCTGATTTAAACCAAGTAAAAAATAGAGGTTTTATTTGGGTGAAATCTCAAATCCTGGAAGCAGCAGTATTGGCCACTGGGTTGGCTAGAACAGCAGCTGTACATTCATTCTGGGATGCCACAGAATGAGCTAGGGTGGTGAAAGATGCTCTAAACTCAGCATGGGAGACATGTTCATCCAGAGGATCTGGCTAGATAGGCTGGGGTTCTGACTGGTCTCCTATTACTCTTCCCTTAGTCCTCTTTATAGGAATATTCTATAAACAGAAGAGAAACTTGGATTAGATAGAGAGTTTAACTGGAGCTCATGCCCATTCGCACGATATAAGTAATAAAAAAAGGGAAACTTTTCCTAAAACATCTCGTAGCCTCCAGTCCATAAGTGTGGCACACTACACACCCATGCAAAAGACTCTACTAGATGCGGATTTCAAACTTCCTAGGACTCTGTTGAACGTTAGGCTCTAATACCAAGTTTGTAATGCCCTGAGTCTATACCCCAGATGCTACACGATGCTCATAATCCTGAAGGACCACAAGCTAACCTATGACTGGTACCTGCTACAATAACTAAATAGTAATATTGCAAATATGCAGAAATTAGGTTATAAAATCAAAAATCAAAAATATTGTTGGTTACAAATCAAATTTGTTTAAATTTCTATAGTAACACTTGAATATGCTAGTTTGTTAATCACCAAGTCCTTGTGGGATTGATATTCTGCTGACAAGAGGCACATTATAAATTTTTTGACCACATAAACTTGCGTGTGTAGTTGGGTTCAACAAGGTTATGGCGTCGTTGTCAAGGACTTGCAAAATTGGCAACCTTCTAATTTTTAGTTTAACTATTTAGTTTGATAAGTGTTGAAACTTGGTCTTACATTCTTAATTTGAAGGAATAAGGATGAATCTTAAATAAGCTGGCAAAGGAATGAGAGATGGTTTAACCACATCCAGAACCTAAGAACCACTTGCACTAGTTAAGGATATACACAACCCTTTTCTATACAATGTCACAATTTCAATAGGAAGATACAATTCCTAGAACCATAGGTGACGAACAACCTACCCATAAGATAGTGTGTAAAGAGGAAATCACATTTACAACTGATGTTACCTCCAGCATTCGCAAACAAACTATAGGAGTTAAATATGAGCTGAAGCTGTAGATGGTGCAATAGTTGCACAGTAATGGTGTAATGACCTAACTTTTGATGATTTATGTGAAATATTTATTTCTATGTGATTTGATTATTTTACCTATCCTCATAGTTATGTTGTGTCATTTCTGAGGTATGGGGATGCTTGGCATGGCTTCCAATGAATTTTGGAGTGATTTATGTGAAATTATGATTTTGGTGGCTTAAAAAGCCTTATAGTTGACTTTGATCAATAATTATTTATTTATGTATCAGATGGCAAAATGAACTACACCAGTAGATCTGAAACATCAATATTAGGTTGGTATCATAGTTTGTGTGGTTTTGTGGCTTTTATAATGTATTTCGACCATCGGTTCAGAAAGTTATGAAATTAGGTTTTAGGGGTTAACTTTGTGAAAACGACGTTCTTTCCAAAATCTAATTTCTCTATTGAGTTTGGAGCATCAAATTAGATAGGGTAACATATTTTGTTTGTGTTCATCTGGTTCTGAATGAGTCCCGAGGGGTCCACAGAGACTTGGAATACTCCAAGTCCCCAGTTGTTGCACCACTCAGCTGGTGCACCCGCATCTGAGAAAGATCAGTCGCTTACGTGACTTGGCGAACAAATTCATATGTAACAAATGCAATAATCTGATCGCGATCACAATACTTGCCTACACGAGGACCAGATCATAAATATGACACGCCATTAGGCACGGGTATTGGTACACGACCCGATGATCGCGAATGAGATGCTGGTGCCCAATAAATACCTATGTTTCACCATTTTTACTATTTTGTAGACTTGGAGCTTACGGTTTTGTAGTTTTGAGTCATTTCTTCCGCTTTTATGCTTGGTAACGTCCATAACACCTATTTCAACTACTTTCTCCAAATTTTATTATGAAATTCTTGTTTAAATACTAATTAAAAGGTAGAAATTGGGGATTTTTGTCCAGAAGGTCTAAGAAATTAAATTCTCTGATTTCAACCTGTTTTCACCTGCATGAGTTTCTAATCTTATAATTATGACTTTTCTTTTGATTTCATCTTCAAAACAACATCGATTCTTGATTTTTAAAATGAATTTTGGATAATTTTTCTAGAAAAGATTGAACATGGTTTTTCTTCTATTTGGACCTTATTTTTAACTCATTTTTACTTAGGATTTCGGATGTAGACTCCTAAAATATGGGGAACATGTTTCAGAAACAAAGATATTATTTTGTCCTTGTTTTTTGAAAACCCATTTCGGAGGTCCATTTTGGTATCGACTTGATAATAGGTAATATGGGTACCTTCGTATTTCTTTTGATTCATAGATTCTATATTTCAATGTTTTAGTTGATTTTGATTCTATTCGTGAGGAGTAAGTTTTTAGGTCTAAGGATTATAGATCAATTTTTGACATTTGAGGTAGGTTATGGCTTAACTTTCTTCAAACTGGGTAGGGCAGTTAATGTCGATACAAAAGCATGTTACACGTGTGGGAACTAATTATAAAAATTGTTATAATTATTGTGTTGAGCCCATGTGAGGTTTGTATATTGTTGTGTATGGTGGTTTTTGAATATTATTTGCTATATGTGACCTTGTGGGGTCATATATTACATTATTGGTTGTAAATACGTGAAATTAACCATCTTGTATAATTGAAAAGCCTAATGTGGTATCAATTGTGTATTTAATTGTATTATACCATCTTAGCATGCATTTTATGTTGGCATTCATAGATGGTTGGAAATATTTAGTGGATTATTGGCTCACTTGGTTGGTATATTGGTTGGATATAGAAATACTCATTTTTTTTTGTTTCAAGCATTACGTCCTCATATCATACACATTTATAAAATATTGGTACCACCATAGAAATACTTGAAACATTGGCTATTTTTGAATAGAAATGTGATAAATTTAAAACCCTCTGTAGATGGATATGTCAGAAAAGAGTTATGCATATTGGTGTTAGATATTAGTTGTATATAGGGTTATGAACCCCTCATAGGTCCTATGTCAGAAAGCTTTAGTATGCAGAGTTTGTCAACAATCTCGGGCATCATCATCATTATTATTAGCATCATCATTAAAATTATCATCATCATATCCATTGCATTTGTATTCAACTTGTACATTTTTGTCATATATTATTTCCCTTGATGTGATACCTGTCTATGTATATTTTATCATTCATATTCTTATGTGTAATACTTGTTTACCTGTACTTCTCTTTCTTATCATTATGGTGTATGTGAATATCATAAAATTATTTATGGAGACAGTCTAGACTATCGTTTAGGTCATTTTTTGGTTCAAGTGACGTTACCTTAGTACGTATTTTGTATGGTTTATTTTTTGCCTTGCTCAGTCAGGCTATGATACCTACTGAGTACAAGTGGATCGTACTCACCTTTATTATGCCCTTTTATTGTGAATCCTAGTTCAAATGTTCCTCATGGTGGTCGTCAGCCAATACTTTAGAGCTATTTCTAGGTAGCGGTAAGATTATTGATTCTGAAGTCGACTATTACCTTTTTTTATTTAGACTATCTTTTTTTCATTTAACGACAGAGTTGCTTTTGTTTTGGATATCTTATATATTTTGATCTCGAGTTGTACTAGTATATTCTTATACTGTTACACCAGGTTTTGGGCTTATGTCAAACCCAAGCGGTCTAACCTAACCCCCAAGGCAGACCATAATCGAAAGAATTTGAGACTTTCTACACCAAAAATATTCTTGAAAATAAAGGTATTCGCGTTGTCATAAGCCAAATCAAGATAGATGAGGCCAAGGTGTCTTCCATAAGGCAAAGAGCCGACATCGAGGTGCCAAACCTCCCCATCGATGTGAGTTGATATCTTTGGTTATGATCTTCCGCTTTTATTATATGATGTGGTTTGTCTTTATTCTAGAAGCCTTACTTTGGGATATTACTATTATTTCTCCTTTTTGTATCAGTTTGTCTAATAGGCTTACTTGTCAAGGCGTGTCATGACAAGTGCCATCATGACCCTTAGTTTTTAGGTCATGAAAAATTGGCATCAGAGAAGACAAGTTCCTTGGTCTCAACAGTGTAAGAGCGAGGTGTCTAATAGAGTCTCACCGATCGATACATAGATCCGTATCTATCTTAGAGAGGCTATAAAATGTCTTTAGGAAATTTCACTCGTTTTGTTCCTCATTATATGTATTTCCTTCATACATTATGTTCTAAGTTATATTTCTCTCTTTTATTCCCAGATGGTAATGACTAGATCTCATGAGATGAGATATATTGAGCGTTTATCTGAGGAGAGAGCCAGTTTAAAGGGAGAAGTACAAGTTTTAGATGGGCTTATAATAGTGGATGGGTACGTGGATCTTCCCCATTTAGGAGTAGTACTAAGGGACTCTCCCCTGACCTGCGTATGGAAGGTTTTGGAGGTGTGGGTCCTACTTTAGTTCCCCTAAATTCTAATACCCCAATCTTGGAGGGATTGTTGATTCACTTGTTAACCCATTTGGAGATTTCTCCTTTGAGTGTGTCTGATGTTTACCTAGTCTATGTATTGTACTTATGTCTATGCCAGAGTCTTCTTATGGTGTTTCTCTAGTTCTGGGAGTTTATCCTTGAGGTACTCCTACTTTAGGTCCTCCACAGACTCCGAGTGTTATTCCTCCTTCAACACCCGCATTTAAGTACAGTATTTTGAGGTTGTAAGTTCAGCCCTCTCATGTATTGCCTCGTCCGGTGGGATCTCAACCAGCTAGATTCACCATGACCCTTCTTATTATGAGTACAGTTATCTCTTTTTAGGATTAAAAGAGGTTTGAGAGGTTCACTCATTTGGGTCCCCCTAGGTTTAGTGGTGTTATAGGCAAGGATGTCAATGAGTTCTTGATTGACTGTCATGAGAAATTTCATAACTTGGGTTCCCTTGAGTCGTATGGTGTGCATATACTACTTACCTATTGAGGGATGTCATTACAGATTATGGAGGTCACTTGTTGGTTGTAGACTACTTAATTCTCTCGAGTTAACTTGAGATTAGTTTGTTGAGGCCTTTATGGAGAGGTTCTTGCATAATAGTCTGAGGGTCGAATGAGAAATGAGTTTGGTTACCTAGAGATGGGCTCTATGACTATTGCAGAGTATGAGGCATGCTTTCATTCCTTGTCTAGATATTACTACGCCAACCTTTCTACCGAAATTGGGAAGATTAAGAAGTTTGTGATAGGGTTAGATATTGCTCTTCAACTAGCTACATCTCAAATAGTAATGTTTGGAGCATCATTTTAGATTTTAGGGGATCATGCTAAGATGACTGAGGGTATCCTTCAAGCATCTCAGGGAGGCATTGAGAGAGTGTACTGCCTGGACGAGTTTAGAGGTTATATTTCTGAAGGTAGGGATTTTAGATATTTCTGTGGTTGTCATGGTAGGATCGTGCAGTCATCTTTGTAGAGTTTAAGTAGTGTATTTTCTATTTCAACAGTTTTGGATGGATGCTTCAGTCCAGTCATTCCTCTTCCTACATGGTCGAGTCATAGAGGTTGTTATGTGTATGATAAGACTAGCCATTCATCTAAGGACTGTCCCCGCCCTATGTTTAGATCTACTTTAATTTTACCTTTGAGGGGTAGAGGTTTTATCAGAGGTATATGAAGTAGAGGTAGTGGATCTCGAAGTGGTATTCATGGGACTACATATCCATTTGATGGTCATGGTAAGTGTTATGCTATACCCTCCAAACCAGTGGCATAGGCTTTCAATGATGTTATCATAAGTATCGTTCCTATTTGTTTCAAATATGCATCTATGTTATTTGATCTGGGATCGACTTTCTTATATGTGCTTGCATACTTGGCTTCAATTTTTGATTTAGTTTGCGAGACTCTTGTTGTGACTATTTGTATATCCATCCCAATTAGAGACTCTTTAGTGGTAGGTTGGGTCTATCGATTATGGTGGTGACTTTTGATGGGCGTGAGACCTGGGTAGAAATGATTTTATTGGATATGGTAAATTTAGATTTCATCTTGGATATGAACTAGTTGGATCCTTACCATATTGTCCTAGATTATTATGCTAAGACTGTGACTTTAGCTTTACAGGGTGTGCAAAGGATAGCTTAGAAGGGCGCACTTCATTTAGGCACCAAGAGAGTTGAATCTTATGTACAGGATCATCGCTTGGTTGAGAGGGGATGTTTATCTTATTTGGCTCCTTACCATGATACTAGTGTTACTTTACCTCCTTCTTTAAATTTTATTCATGTGGTTTGCAAGGTCGTGGATGTCTTTCTTACTGATTTACCTGGTATGCCTCCAGTTATGATATTGACTTTACTATTGATGTTCATTCAGGAACCAAGCCCATTTCTATTCCTCCCTATTGGATAAACCCTGCAGAGATAAAAGAATTGGAGGATAAGTTGTAGATGTTGTTGGATAAGGGATTTATCTGACATAGTGTATCACCTTGGGGTACGTCTGTATTATTTATGAAGAAAAAATATGGGTTTATGCGTATGTGTAATGATTATTGATGGGCTAAATAAGGTAATAGTTAAGAATAAGCATCCTCTTCCAAGCAATAATGATTTGTTCTACCAGCTACATGGTGCCTTGGTGTTTTCAAAGATTGATTTGAGATGTGGGTATCACCTGTTGTGGATTTGAGCTTTGAATATTTTAAGGATAGCTTTTTGAACTCAAAATGGTCATTATGAGTTCTTAGTCATGTCCTTTGGGTTGACCAATGCCCCAAACGTATTTAAGAAGTTTATAAACCAGGTATTTTGACTGTATCTAGACTCCTTTGTTATTGTATTTATAGATGATATCTTCATTTATTCTAAGAGTAAGGCCGATCAAAAGGATTATTTGCCAGTTGTGCTCAGAGATTGAAGGATGAGAAGTTGTATTCTAAGTTTTTCTAGTGTGAGTTTTTGTTGGAGTATGTCTCTTTCTTTGGTCATGTGGAGACTAAGGAAAGTATTATAGTTGATCCAACTAAGATTACAGTAGTTCGTGATAGGGCTAGGCTTACTTTGCAAATTGAGATATGGAGATTTGTTGGCTTGGCAGGTTACTACCAATGTTTTGTTGAGGGTTTCTAATCTATACAGATACCTTGAGTCGAAAGTCAACAAGCATGGGTATCTTGATGTATCTTTAGACCTAGGAGAGGCCTTTATCCTTAGAGGTTCAGTGTTAGGTAAACCAGATAGTTTGTCTTGATATTTTGATGCTTGGGTGTGTTTTGGAATTTGTAGAGGCTAGGACTTCTTTGATGGAGCATATTCGAGCTTATCAGTTTGATGATGTTGGATTAAGATTGATTCAAGATATGGTGTTGAGTGGTGAGGCTAAGGAAGCCTCACTCAATTCATATGGTATTTTCAGGATTAAAGGTCGAGTTTATATGTCGAGAGTGGGTGGTTGGATTAGATTGATTTTGGAGAAGGCTCATTGTTCCAAGTATTCAATCCATCAAGGAGTGACTAAGATGTATCATGATTTTGAGGTAACATTACTGGTTGGGTGGTATGAGGAGACATATAGCAAATTTTATAGCTTATAGCCAATGTTACCAATAGGTGAAGGCCGGGCATTTGAGGCCTGATGGATTGCTTTTGAAGTTACCCATTCCTGAGTGAAATTGGGAAAAGATTATTATGGACTTTGTTACTTGGTTGCCTCACACTTTGCATGGTTCTAATAGTGTTTTGGTCATCATGGATTGATTGACCATATCTACTCACTTTATTCCAATTTAGGTCTCTTTTAGTGCTAAGTGGTTGGCCCATATCTATATTCATTAAGTTGTGCGTCTTCATGGTCTGCCAGTGTCTATCATATCAGATCGAGGTACAATGTTCATATCTCACTTTTGGAAGACCTTTCAAGGTGAATTGGGTACTCAAGTTAATCTTAGTACAACATTTCACCCTCTTACTAGTGATCAGTCAGCTCAGACTATTTAGGTACTGAAGGCTATGCTCCATGCTTGTGTGATCAACTTTAGTGGTCAGTGTGAGTAGCATCTGGCTTTGGCAGAGTTTACATATAATAATAGCTACCATTCCAGTACTAGTATGGCTTCTTTTAAGGCTTTTTATAGTAGCCGTTGTCACTCTTAAGTTGGTTAGTTTGAGGTTTCTAAGGTTAGACCTCAAGGTACGAAATTTCTTCGTGAGTCCTTAGAAAGAGTTTTGGTCATTTAGGATAGACTTCAAGTAGCTCAGAGTAGGCAGAAGTGCTATACTGATCTTAGACTTTATGCCTTTAGATTTAGTATTGGTGATCATGTATTCCTTCGAGTTTTACCCATGAAGGGTGTGATGAGGTTTGGAAAGAGGGGCAGAATTATCCCCAGGTGTATTGAACCATTTGAGATTCTTTGGATTATTGGTGATGTGGCTTATAAGTTGTTTTCTCCCCAGCTTTATCAACTATTCATCCAATTTTTCAAGTTTCCATGCTTCACCGTTACATTTCGAATAAGTCTAATGTCATTTATTAGGATTTGGTTCAGTTATATGAGCGGTTATATTTTGTTGAGGAGCCTATGTCCATATTGACTAAAGATGTTAGGCAATTGCATTCTAGAGTTATTTGGGTGATTTAGGTCTAGTGGAAGCATCAATCTATATATGAGGCTACTTAGGAAGTCGAGTTTGATATGCGCAGTTCTTATCCCTAGCTTTGTAATGATTTAGGTATTTTTTTTCCTTTCCTTTAGTTCGAGAATGAACTAGATTATAGTGGTGGATGATGTAACGACCTAAAATTTGATGATTTATGTGAAATATTGATTTCTGTGTGATTTGACCATTTTAAGCCTCCCCGAGGTTACATTGTGATATTTATGGGGTATGAGGATGCTTGGCATGGTTCCCAATGCATTTTGGTGTGATTTATGTGAAATTATTATTTTTTGTGGCTTTAAAAGCCTTATACTTGACTTTGGTCAACATTTATTGATCCATACGTCGGATGGCAAAACAAAATGGGCCAACAGATCTGAAACATCCAATTTAGGTTGGTAACATGGTTGGTGTGGTTATTTGGCTTTTATATCTCATTTCAACCCTTTGTTCAAAAAGTTTTTCTCACTTGGTTGGCATATTGGTTGGATATGTAAATATTCATTTGGTTGGTTGTGAGCATTACATCCTTATATCGTAATTCATAAAACACTGGTACCACCATGGAAAAATTGGAAACACTGGCTTTTTCTGATTGAAATATGACATCTTAAAAACTCTCTACATATAAATATGCTAGAGAGGGGTTATGAATATTGGTTGTATACGGGTTAACAAACCCCTCATGGGTCCTATGTCGGGAAGCTTTATCTCCGTAGGTGTACACAAAGGTCGTACGACAATCTCGGGCATCATCATCATTATCGTTATCATCAACATTAACATTATCATCATCATCTCCATTGCATTTGTAATTATTTTGTACATTTTTCTGATGCATTGTTTCTCTTGATGTGATACCTGTCTGTGTTTGTTTTTTTCTTCGTACGTGAGATACTTTTATACTTGCACTTGTTTTTCGTATTGTTATGGTGTATATGAATATTATAGAACTGTTAATGGAGACGGTGTGGGCTACCATTTTTGGACATTTTTTGGTTGCAAGTGATGTGCCCTTAGTATGTATTTTGTATGCCTTATTTTCTGCTTTGCTCGGTCAACCTATGATACCTATTGAGTACAAGTGGAGCATACTTACCCCTACTACCTTTTGGTGCAGATTCTTGTTCGAGTGCACCTCACGGTTGTTGACTTTGAGTGTACTTTAGAGCTATTTTAAGGTAGCAGTTGGATTCTTACTTTCAAAATCGACTATAACCTTTCTTTATTTTTGCTATGTCTTTGTTTTGCAATCTTAGATAGAGTTGTTCCTATTTTTGATATCTTATGTATTTTGATCTCGAGTTGTTCTAGTGATGTACTTACACAGTGACACCAGGTTTTGGGATTATGGTACGATATTTTTTGTTGTGTTCTTCTGCTTTTATTATATGGTATGATTCGCCTTTGTTCTACAAGCCTTACTTTGGGTTATTGTAATTATTGTCCCTTTTTGTATCAGTTTGTGTGATAGGCTTATTTGTCAAGGCATGTTGTGACAAGTGCCATCATGAACCTTGGTTTTTGGGTCGTGACAATAGAACAATTTACAGGCTTTTCACATGAGGATCCATAAGTCCACTTACAGAATTTCATGGAGATCAGTGTTTGATTTCCATAAAATGAGTCTAAAAGACATGAACTAATTCATGAATCGTAAATGGAATCGTGCAAAGTTGCCAACTTTATTTTCCTAATTGCTTTAGGATAGGTTTTGTAATGTCTATAAATACGTTTTCTAGCTTTTCTTTTTTTTTACTCATTATTACTGACTCTTAAGTCTTAGAAACATACAATATTATTTTTTTCTGAGATTTCGGATATTACTCATATATTCATTCTTGGTTATTAAATATTTATTAGGAATTCAAGTGACTAGATTTCATCAACTCATCTCATAAGTTCATACTTATGAATTTGTCTATAACATCTAATTGTGATCGTTCAAGTACGAGTAGCTAATTCCACAACTACGGTTGTGGGAACCATGATGAATTAATAAAGTAGGGAAAGTACTTAGTGATTATTAAATGGTGTTTATGCATGTATTGTTCTTTCCTTCGTATTGATTGCTTTTTAATAGATGGCCAATGTTACAACTTGCCTTAATTCGTTGCTTATTTTTTCAAAGAGGTAGAGAATAAGAAAAGAGATTAAAATAGATATTTACCGCTATCAACCCTTATCTAACAAATTGAGCTTGTCTGGGAATAGCTAATTTGGGATCAAGGGTAAGGGTTTGTAAATAAGACGCTCATAGACTGACTAAGTTGTGTAGCGATATTCATTTATATAGTTAACCAACCATTATGTGAACTTAACTTACTGATTTTGCATGCTAAACACCAAGATAGTCACTACTACATTACACTTACAAAGATGTGAAATCAATGGGAACACAAGTTTAGTCAACTCTCTTTGATTTTATTAATACAAATTGATAATTGTTACTTGTTACTATGATTGCAAACAAATTACTTGTTTGTTTACAAGCCTCCATTGGAAATAACCAACTAAAAATTCAAACAACTGCATCGACCAGATTCTAATAATTTTTCTTATGGGATCGATACCAACCTAAATAGAGTTCTATCTATGAGTAAAGAGTGCTTTATATGTCACTATGAGGTATAAGGTGGGTGACATCAAATTTTGGCATTGTTGTCGGGGAATACAATTTAGAATTAAATCAATTTTGTTTACTAGACTTTAGTCCTTATTAATAGTCTTACTTTCTTTATTGTGTTTGATTTGTTCTTATGATGCACACTTGTGTATGCCAGCACTCATAGTCAAGGCAATCCACTTATTCACTTAGATATCAACCTTGAAAGAGCCATGAAGAGAATGGAGAAGAAATGAGTCTAGGAGACTACTGATGAAATTATAGTCAAGTTATGGGCTAAAGAACTGGAAAGGAAACATGAAGCGCCTTGGTTGGTAGAAGTGCATCACTAGGATGCAGCTAATGAGAAATCTATACAAGAAGAGGCATCCTAGCAGGCTACATTAAATGGACATAAGTGAAAAAAAAAAAAATAAGGGCCATGAGTAGCAACACTATTAATATGCCTCTTAGTTTGATGATGATGATGATGGTTATGACTTAGATGATTCAGGTGCAATTGGTGCCACAGTGTCATCCACACTACCCATTGGGGCAAAGTTTGACATTACCAGCATAATAATTCAGTTTCTTAACATGAAAGGAGTGTTTGTTGGACATGTTACTAATGATGAGAATATACATTTAATTAACTTCTTGGGCATTTGTAAAGCATATAAAATACACGGTGTAATCTAAGAAGCAGTCCACTTATGGTTATTTCCATTTTTGTTGACAGATAAGGGAACTCTATGGTTAGTAGAACTACCTAATGGCTCAATCACTATCTGAAGGAAGTTGAAGAGGGATTTCATGGAAAAAATTTATATGCCTTCCAAAATGTTGCAACTAAAGGATGAAATCTATAATTTTATACAACTTCGTTCAAAATCATTGTAAATACATGATTGAGATTCAGTAAGAAGCTTAATCAAATTCCAAAGAACAAGATATCAAATAATAGTTTATTGTAAATCTTCAACGGCTCTCTAAATGTGAATAAAAAAGTGATAAATGACACTATTATCGGAGGAGAATTTATGAGTCAGACTAATGTAGAGGTAACAGTCATACTTGATAGAGTCACCAAAACCAATAGGGCTTGGCACAAATTGGAAGTTGAAGTTCCTTCTAGCACTTATGGTATAGGTATATCCATGAAACGATAAAACAAACTAGAGGAACTCACACATAAAGTAGCTGAGATGATAATTGAATTAAGTATTATTGATGTGGTATGGTTCCATAGAAATTTCGATCTTAAAATGATGAAAATATGCAAGTTACTTAGGTTGTTTTGTTAAAAATGATGGTTTTGTGTTATGTTTTGCAGGAAATCAGGTTTTGGGACTATTCTAGAAAAAGAAATGAAAGTTGAAGTTTTAGGCCACTGAAGTGGGAACCTAAGGCCCGCATGTGCTACCTACAGTCCATAGGTGCCAAAGTAGGTGTCATAAATTGGATATCCATAGACTCAGAAGTTCAGAAAATAAGACCCTGTCAATTACGGAGGGCACCTATGGCCTGTAGGTAAAAGAGTAGTTTTTAGAAGAGTCAATTCCAGAGAGTTCAGGATATTTTGGAGGAATGGGGCACCTATATGGGACCATATATGGTCTGTAGTGCCACTTACGGCCCCTAGGTGGCCCAGTAAGTGGCCACCAAACTCAATTTTCCTCTTTTGTTCGGGAATGGTTTCCTAGGGTTTCCTTGTATGCTGTAAATACAATTTTGACAGTTTTTAGTAAGTTGACGCACTTTATATACTTACAAACATATATTTGATTCCAGGATTTGATTTTAATATTGGGATTACTTTGTTCTTGATTTTGGTTGATAATTCAGTTAAAGACTTTAGGTTTTATTCATTAATTATTGAGATAGTATTTGAATTTCTTCAATTATGAATTCCTTTGATCATTTCACAAAATTGGTGGTTAAAGCCCTTGGCTAGAGTTGTGTGAATCCTGGCAAATTAACTGTGTAGGGGAATTGCTAAGCTGTTTTGAACTAATATTCTTGCATGTATTGTGGTTACCTTCAATTTAATAGCTTTCTTAGATGTTGAAAACGTTAAAATCCCACCTATTATATCACTAATTTACTTCACAAGAGGAGTAAGGATTAGGAAAAGATAATTACAACAGTAATTTAAAGATTAATTATCGATCTAGGATAATTAGCATTATCTACTTAAGACGTTTATATTTCATCTAATAACTTGAGACTCAAAAGGTAATAGTTAACTGGGATCTAGGATAAGGGTTAGTAATATGACATCCTAAGACTCAATAGTTAAAGGGTGAAATCTGTCAATGAATCCAAAAGACAGTTGATGATATATAACATATCAGATTCTGCATGCAAGATATCGGGTTGGTTCAACAAAGAATGATAAACCTAATAAGTTAAGAAGAAAGGGGATCTCAGTCCTAGTGTTTGTTTCCAACTGATTACAACCAAAGTTGAGTTCTGTTACTTGTTCGAGATTACTACTACAAACCCCTCATTTACTTTCTATACTGCCCGTTGATTCCAATAAATGATATAACTCCAAGTATTCCCTTGGGGTTCTACCCCAATCATGTTGGGTTACTATATTTTTCTTCAACCTCTTTATCTTAAATTGGAGGTGTAGTTTGGGCGTTGATCAAAATTTTGGTGCCGTTACCGAGAAATACGGTTTTGAGTTGTTGATTGAAGTTGCTGAAATTTTTGGGTTTTTTTTTTAGTTTGTGTACGCCAGTATATGTATAACACTAGGAGACAAGACAATCCCTTACTCCTATGACATCAAAACCCATAGATAATTCTATATACAAACCATACATGAAAAAATACGTATGTGATAGCTAGCTTGAAGGGGTTTGGGATGTTCCTGATAAGGTACCTCCCCCTCTTCCAAGAGTTCCTCGGAACATTATTGATCAATAAATGGAGTAATTGTTAGCAGATGCTTCTTCTAATCAGAGAACGGATGAGAAGTCATGTCTGTTAACTCAGCAGGCAGAGCTAGCCAGGCTAAGACCAACAATTGATCATCGAGCAGAACTCGACGGTAATAGAGCTAGAGTTCGAGGTGTTTGAGCTCGAGTGATAACATTATACCAGTAATTTTAACCATACGATAATGATAAGGATATGAGATATCGTGAGTTGGTAAAAACATGAGCTATCATTCCTCCTGCTCTACCACCAGGTGTTAAGTTTGACATTATCAGTGCCATGATCCAGCTCTTAAATCTGAAAGGTATGTCTGTAGGTTTGGATATGGATGACACAAATATGCATCTTGATAATTTTATTGGGATCTGCACTTCTTTTACAATACTTTTGGTAGGTCATAAGGCACTCAGATTGTGGTTGTTCCTCTTTTTGTTGACTAAAAAAGCTTCTTTATAGTTGGGGGTACTACATAGAGGATCGATTACGACTTGGCATGAGTTGTGCAGGCAATTCTTAGACCGTTTCTTTCCTCTGACCAGAATGTTGTAGTTAAATGATGATATATATAGATTCAGATAGCTACATTCTGAGTCAATGTACGAGGCTTAGTTCAATTTAAGAAAAAGTTGAGCATGGTACCCAATACACACATTTCAAGGACAAACTTGCTGGAGTTATTTTATAGATCCCTGAAAATTAGTTCCAGAGCAATGAAGGATACAATAACTCAAGGATATTTCATGTGTTTACACTAGGAAGTAGCATTTGATATTCTAGACCAGATCTTTCTCACTAACAGAAGGTGGTATACTCAGGAGGCAGAGAGGGATGTTGAGATTTATGCCATTAGGGCTTTCGGCGACCATAGAGTGGGTGATGATTTTGTGGCACAAGATATGAAGCAGTTTAGAACTGATATTGTGTTACTAACAATGTAGTTTGCAATACTGAATTTTGACAAGGTAAACGTAGTAGTTTTATATCGTACAACCTCTACAGCATTTGAGTCTGACTTGGAAGAGGGGGCTAAGTATCTTGATCATGAATTGGTGGGTTTCCTAACAAAGGGGAAAGAAAACCAAGGTCTAAACTATTATGGAGATAGATACAGAAATCACACTAGAGAGTGTGATAGTGATTAGAGAAGAAAAGATAACTACAAGGAGAAGAGAGATAAATATATTCCATCTGGCAGCCGTGATACTAAATCGAGAATGGAGGCATTGTTGTCTAAACTTGTTAAGGGTCAAGAAAATCAAGAAATATGCCTAAGGAGATTAATGATGATATCTCAGGTCTAACCCAGAAGGTTGCGTCTCATACAACAACAATCAAGCAGTTAGAGCAATAGTTTGGGCTTATGTCTGCCAATTTAAATCAGAGGTAGTTGGGTTCCTTTCCGTGTAACATGGTTTATAATCCAAATAATTATTGTAATTATCTCGCTATTACCATTCGGAATGGTAAGTCTATTGTTGATACCACATTCCTAATATGGATTTGTCAAAAAATGATAGTATCATGGTTGATGAGACACCTGCCATGGAGTCGGACAAGCTGACAAGTGTTGATTTTAGTATGGGTGAGGATAAAGGTAAGGGAAAGGTCGATGAGCCCGAAGTGAAGCACGATTTCCCCTACTTTTCCTCAAAGACCAAACAAAAGAAAGAGGAAGGAAAGTTTAAGATATTCATTGAGATGCTGAAAGATTTAATTTTAAACATCCCTTTCATTAAGTCATTGGAGCAGATTCCTAGGTATGCTAGGTTTATGAAAGAATTGGTGATGAAGAAGTGAGCCGCTAGTTTTATGGACGTTGGTGTATTACACCATTGTAGTGCATTCACTGCTAAGTCTTTGTCCCAAAAGAACGGTGATCCCGTAGCATTCTCGATTTTATGTACTATTATAGGGACATCCATATTTGCCAGAGAATTATGAATTGAAAGCCAGCATTAATTTGATGTTGTTGGAAGTATTTATGCAATTAGGCTTAAGACCTACAGAACTAACTACTATGAGATTGTTGATGGAAAACCGCACAGCAAGAAAACCCGTGGGCATATCGTTTGATGTATTGTGAAAGTTGATAACTTTATTTTTCCAACTAACTTTGAAATTTTGGATCATGAGGTTGACTTCAAGATACCCATCATATTGCGAAAACCATTCATGGTCATGGGCAGAGCGATAGTTGATGTGGAGAAGGGGGAGCTCAAGTTCAGAGTCAATAATGAGGAAGTCACATTCAACGTCTAAAAAACTATAAAGCAGCCAACCTACATGAGGGTGGTATCAGTTATTCATTGTGTTGATGATCCTAGAGGTTACTCCTTTGGATACCTTGATATATTCTGAGTAATCAAGGTACCTACATCGTGTCGTGATGTTAAATGAAGTGCTCCATGGGAGGAACCCATGGGCTTGTTTATGAAGTCAAAGTAACCAAGTTAACCACGTCATATCACGAATGTCAAATAAAGAAATAGGTGGGAGGGAACCAACTATTATTGTGTTCACAATTGTTTTCTCGTTTTTATAGGTACAGTAGCATGAGAAAGGCCCGAAACACGGTAATACATTGCTTCATTCAGAATATTCTAGGTAAGGGGACTTTGTGACTAACTCATACAGGTCGTAAGTCCCACTCGATTCAGGTAAGTTATGATTTTAATTTTCTAAGGAAATTATTAAGATTTTTGGGGATTTTCTAGACTTGAACTTAAGAATATATGACGGTGGAATCAGTTATTCATTGTGTTGATGATCCTAGAGGTTACTCCTTTGGATAACTTGATATATTCTAAGTAATCAAGGTACCCACGTCGTGTCGTGATGTTAAATCAAGTTCTCAATGGGAGGCAACCCATGGGCTTGTTTATGAAGTCAAAATAACCAAGTTAACCACGTCGTATTGCAAATATTTAATAAAGAGATGGGTGGGAGGCAACTGACTATTATAGCATTCACAATTGTTTTTTCTTTTTTGTAGGTACATAACATGAGGAAGGCCCAAAACATGGCAATACATTGCTTCATTCAGAATATTCTAGGTAAGGGGACTTTATGACCAACTCCTAAAGGTCGTAAGTCCCACTCGATCCAGGTAAGTTGTGCTTTGAATGTTCCAAGGAAATTTTGAAGTTTTTTTGGGGATTTTCTACAGTTGAACTTAAGAATCTACTTATGAAGTCGTAAATACCATTTATGACTTTATAAGAAATGCAATTTATCTCAAAATACAAAGTCCAGAGAGCAGGAAAAAGTGTGAAAAAATAAGACCCACCTACAGACTGGCACCTACGGCCCAAAGGTGGCACTTAAAGTTCGTATGTGGTACCTTAAGTGGAAAATTTTTGGGACATAGTTTTATTTAAGAATCTAGGCCTACACCAACCCTAATCAACCTCCCTAGGGTATTTAAGATCTTAAACCACCCCTACAACCCTATTTATGTTCAAAATTTCCTCTTCCCTGTCAAATTCAAATTTCCCCACTTTCCCATACTTGATAAAAGGAAAGAATGTGACGTGTTCTTGGTACCAGCTTGTCCAAAGGCACTAATTATGCATTCAATTTAGGGTTTCACTTCTTTTTTCATATTTCATTTTCGATTCTTCGAATATAAGATAACCTTCTTCGCTCCTAATAGTACTATCTTGTGCAAAACTAAAAATAAGTGAGTTAGTATGTTTATTTTCATGCAAAATATGTGGAAATCAGCAAAGTGGTGCATTGTTATAGAATTAAACTATATGATCATACCCTAAATGGTAGTTAAAAGTAGAAAATGTAGAGGAATCCCTCAAGTTTGCATACTACTTTATATTGAAAAAATTTCTTCTAATAGTACGTGTGCATATTGGACATGTTTGGGCTAAGTATAAGTTATAGGGATGTAAAATTGAGGGAAAATTTGAAGTTTTCAAAATTTGAATTTTACTTCAAGTTTTGTAGTCCCTCGCTATCTAACACTTTTTTCCAGGTACACGTGGCACGAAAGGCTTTAAATAAGAATGTTTCACCTTTGAGGAGAAGGGATGACTCCTTCGAGAGAAGTGTCTCAATAGAGGATTACCCAGTTGCCTCGACTAGAGCTGAACCGACCAAAGTGATGCAGCCACGGACAAGATCCCAAAATCATGCTATAATTAATACTATTATTAAAGCTACCACGGGCATACCACTTGCAGAAAATTCATAGTTGGGCAGACGACCCACTTCTACTCAGCTTGGAGCTCAACCATACATCAATACACTAGTTCCCAGGTCAATGATAAATAAAGCTAGAATGTCACCTCCATGCTCTTCTCTATATAATGAGGGAGAGGATGAGGAGAAGAAGGAGGTGAAGTCTGAGTCATTTCCAGTAATAACTTCATAGGACCCCAGTCTAATGAAGGTAAAACACAGACATCTTACCAGGATCCTCCAGCCCAGATAAACAAAACTTCTAACCCTACTTATATCTCGGCAGAGCCTATTGATGAGGTTACCACAAGATGGTGTATAAAGAGTTTATGACTACTTTAGAAGAGAGAGATCTTTGTGATCCATACTCACTGGCCTAAGATGGCTATTTATGAGAAGAGACAAATCAAGTTGTCTCGATTGGCGGGAGCACCATTGTTGTAGAATGCATTTGATAGGTATCATCTAGGATGAATGACTATACCCCTGGGTTCATACAACCAAGTATTAGTGTGGGAGTTCTATGCCTCCTACCATGCCACAGTATCTTTGACTATGCCTAGAGGTGGTAGACATTTAGAGAAGCCCCAATTAGAGCAGGTGCTTGTTAGAGGAGTCAGGGTTTATATTTCAGTGGTGGCCATTCACTGAGTTCTTTTTGGCCCAGAGTATACAACTCTTATGTCTACAGTAGAATGTGATCATTGATTGAGATTACTGTATGGCAAACACACTATGCAAAAGGTTGAGTATAAGAGTGAAAGGGTAGGTTTGGTGAGATGGATCACCAGTTATATTTCACCTCTTGGTGTCGATGCCCCTTGGGTTGGGGGCAAGGTGTAATTAAGAGAGGCACTGAATTTTGCTGCAAAGTTTTGGTGGTTGTTAGTGCATTATCATTTATGTCCAACTGCAGTAGATGACTTACTTACATGGGATGGTGCAACACTAATTGTGAGCATGGAGGTTGGTTATGTATTGACTTTACGGCCATCATTAAATGTGAGATTCATGAGTGGGAATTTGGAGAGATGACCACACTTCCCTTTCTTTGATTGTTACAGTTGTTATATGATGAGGTTGGTATGCTAGATATTCCTGATATTTATATGAGAGTAGAGGTAATGAGCATGGTATAGACTAGTATTATTGTAACACCCCGAATTTGGTACCCAGAATGCTACACGGTGCTCGTGACCCCGAACGACCACAACTAACCCATGACTGATATCTGTACCAGAACACTACATAATATACTGTATAAATTCAGAATAAAAGGTTGAAAGGCCATAAGGTTCAAATATCTGATAAAACACAACATCTGAAAATATAGTATATTAATACCAAAAAACTGAAATAACTGTCTGAACATACTATAGTCTAAAAGCCTTTAACATTGTACTGTCTGAATAAAGAGTTGGTGGGATATGTCCCCAACTAACTCCAGCTACTGAAATAAACTAAGTATTGTAGAAATGAAGTAATTAAATAATAACATCCTCGAATGATGAGGACACACTGCTGACTCTGACTACTGAAACTGGAATGCTACTGATGCTCTGGAGCTCATACTTCTGAACCTATGGTATAAAACACCATAGCGCAAATACGTCAGTACGATTGAATATACTAGTATGCTAGTGAGGTAGGCTAAATGCAAAGGGTTTATATGCATGAACAATACTAACTGACTATATAATATGAACGTGAGGATACATGCATGAATAAGTAACTGTAACTGAATTTGTGATAGTACTGACTACTGAGTCTTAATACTGATATTATGAGTTACTGATAACTGATTTAACTGATAATGAGTGACTGTATATGATAGTCTAGATTCTGATGGAACTAGCTGAGTTCCGTACTATACTAGGTGACTGTATCTGACAGTCTAGATTTTGTAGAACTATTTGACTTTTATTACAGAGACTGAGATTGAGACTGTAATTGTGGGAAGTAGTTGTCTAACCGATATACCCCTAATAAGAAATATAGCTGAGTTAGGATCCAATTTGTAACCCCAATTAGAAGGGTGTTAATAGCACTCCACTATTAAAGACAAGCTGTGAGTGACCCTCATCTGGCAGTGTCCCCAAAAAAGAACGGTGGGACCCTTATCTGGCAGTGTGAATCCACCTCATCAACCCTCAACTTTCAGTGTTGATGTCTCAACCAATATTGGCTACATAGTTCTGGATTGCAAGGATTGCTTCTAAGGGCCACACCCTCTACTGTCAGTGTGTACCCTCATCCTTGGGTCTGCTCGGTGCTGAATCCTACTCCCAACTAAATAGACATTGATCTGATTATACTGAGCTGAACTAGACTGAGTTCACTGGGTCCGTGGACCGAAGGAATATTACTAAATTCTGTTAACTGATTGTGTTCATAAGATTACTAAATTTTCCTGAGTCATGTGACTGACTGAATTCTACTGAGTTCTAAAACTAATTGAGGATACTACTGATCATGGCGTAACTGAGATTATCGTGAAACTGATACTGTCTCTAGTCACACAACTAAGTTGTCTGTTACAAGTACCCCCAGTACTCAATAGCATGAAACTGACAAGACACGACACTTCTTGAACTCATGGCCATAATCAATAACTCATAATACAATCACTTGGGAGTTTCATGAGGCACTTGCTTCTCATACTCTTGTAGATGAATAGGAATGCATTCAAATATATCATGGTTACACAATTCTAGTCTCATGGGCATTCTATCAAAGAATTTCAATGCATCACAATAGCATGAGAGTTATCATAAAATATAAGGATAAAGCATGGATTCATCATTTAGGCCCTATTGAGTCAATAAGCATAAATCTTACTCTATTAGGCATTTTATCAAACTTCTAGTATGCATAACTTAGGGCTTAATCATGAACATCAAATTAATACATCAAGTTCCTTAATTCAAATTAATTTCAAACCATACAGTAATAAAATTTCATGAAAACATATTAAATCTTCCAACTTAGAAGTCGCACAACAACATAAATAAGATTATAATCAATCCACAACATGGGTTTCACAATTCATGATTTTAAAATAGGATTCTTGAGCTTCATCGGTGAAAGTAACCTATGAATCAACACTAAGCATACCTCAAAATCTTGGATCTTGAAAGATAACTAATGTTTCTTGAACGTTCTTGGATTGGGAAACATAGATTTTGATGTTTTCTTGATGGTTCTTGAAATTGAAGAACTTGAATTTCTTAGTTTCATGAAGAAGGGTTTAGATCTTATTCTTGGAGATTGATCTTTGAGAGGAACCTTAATTTGGTGTTGTAGGTGAATAATGAAGTTATGAGCTTTGGTCTGGTAAAATTAGGTATTAAAAAGGGTGGAAGAAGACCCAAATGGGATATATAATGGCTTGGGTGACGGTCCATCACTGGCTCGATGGTTCGTCGCTCTATCCGTCGCAGTCTAGCCAAAAAATGGGTTACTAAAATATTAGTGATGGTCTGGGCGACGGTCCGATGCTAGCTCGATGGTTCGTCACTCTTTCCATCGCAGTTTGACTAGAAGGTAATCTTACTACCTCAGTTGTAATGGTCTGGGTGATAGTCCGTTGCTAGATCGACGGTTCGTCGTGCCTTCCGTTGCTCCTGGGCAGTTCAGACAGCTTACTGTAAAACGTCCATATTTTTTTACCCCGATACCAGATTTTTGTGAAATTGGTATTGTTGGAAAGATAATTGAATTTCCCACATGATAAAAAGTTGAAATTAGGGAAATTCTATCTGATTTAAACATATTTCTCTTAGGAAGTCATCCCTAAATCTTCTGGAGACTAAATTAGACTTCAAAAAAAAAGTTTGGGGGTATTATAATTATCAAGGATCCAAAAAACTTGATCGTTGCACAGAGGTCTCGTATGTCTCTGACAGTGATTTTGGCATAATCTGAGGTCCCATTAATCATGTGAAGCCTACATCTAGAGATGGAGTAGGTGTTGGTGTTAGTATGGATTTTAAAATGAGAGAGCAGAGAGAGGACCCCAAGATGAGCACACAGGGTGAGGGGACCCCAGCCACACCCTCTTCTATCCGAGCTTCCACTTCGTAGCCAATTGAAATATCATTATTTTCCCCTTACCCCTCTACTATAACTGCTACTATAGGTGTGGTTTTTGTATTGCATGAGTTTTGCAGAGCTTAGTAGATAGTCAGAGGGTTACCACAACCCGATTAGATAATATTGAGGCCAAGGTGGCATCATTATATGGGAAGATCAGGCCTTGAGCCCCGATGACACTTGAGGAAATAGAGACTAGATTACAGGTTGTACACAAGGCTGAGATGTAAGAGTTCCGAGATGAGGTGCATGCCCATATAGATGCTTTTAAGATTTGAGTGTCAGCATGATTTAGTAATATTGAGGAACCTTATTTAGGTTAGATTAGAGAGAAGGTGTCCATACTATAGGTAGAGTACTCTCTATTATTGAGAGCACTATTTTGCCACCCCTCTAGTGATACCTTTTATGGTTCAGCTGGTACCTCTTTGTGGACCTAGACGTTTTAACTTATTCATAGAGATTAAGGCAACGTTTTCTGTAGTTAGGACCAATAGAGGTAGAGAGATTGAGTTTTAGGATTTTAATATACTATACAATCAGGCCCTGAGATGGGCCATACGTGACTCAAGGGAGACTGACTTTGCCGCTAGGCAGAGGCATGTTTAACGACCTAAAATTTGAAAAAATATGTAAAATTTATGATTTTGTGTGATTTCAATATTTTAGCCCTACATGTAGTTATATTGTGGTATTTATGGGTTGTAGGGGTGATGTGCATGATTCTCGATGTAATTTGGTATTGTGATTTTTAGAGGCTTTGAAAGCCTTATTTTAAACTTTTGTTGTAATATTTTGATCCATGCAATGGATGGCTGAATGGACTGTGTTAGCAGATTCAAAACATCAATTTTAAGGTAGTAACATGGTTGATGTAGTTTTATGGCTTTTGAATCTCATTTTAACCCTCGTTTTGAAAATTTATAATTTTGAGTTTTAGGGGTTGACATTGAGAAAACGATATTTTCTTTGAAATTGTTATATCTTCATTGGGTCTGGAGCATCAAATTTATTGTGGCTACACAGTTTATTTGCATATATCAAATTCCTAACGAATCCTGGGGCACCCCGTCAAAGTTCGTTTTGAACTTACAAAATCTGGTGCACCAGTTTTTGGTGCTACCTGGATCACAAAGGGTAAAACTCATTTGAGGAATGTGTTTTAGGCCTTATGCACTCGGTAAACTGATATAAGTATAAATATCCCCTTTTTACCTAATTTTGCTCATTTTTCGTCTTGCCTCTTGAGAGATAAACCCCAAAATAGTGTGAGATCTTAAAAAGTGAAGATCGTAGATTCTTGGAAAGCTAGATTAACATCTATTTCTTGATTCTCTTACAGATTTAAGGTGAGAATTCACACTTTAATTTCTTGATTAATTGTACAAAAACTCTAAAATCATAGTACATGACTTAGTCCAAAATTCTAAATCTTTTCCATTGAATAATGTTCTTAATCCTATAATTACTATTTTCACCGATTTCATCTTCAAAAAAACTTTTTCTTGATTTTAAAACCTATTTCAAAGGTTTTACCTGATAAAGCTCAAAAATATTTTTTCTTTTATTTGAACCTCGGTTTTACTCAATTTGACTTGGGTTTTCAACTATAAATTCCTAAAGGTATGTTGAATATGTTTTTAAAGTAAAGTTATTGTTTTGCCCTTCATTTTTGACAACCCATATCAAGGGTCTGTTTTGACCCCGAACCAAAAGTAGGCAATATGGGTATTGTTAGCCTGTTTTGTTGCATAGATTCCATATTTCTTAGTTTTAGTTAATTTTAGGACCGTTCATGAGAAGTAGGGCTTTGTGGTTGAAGTATTGCGGACCGGTTTTTGCCTTCGAGGTAGTATTGGCTTAACTCTTCGGACTGAGCTGGGTTGTTAATTCATATACAAAATGCATGTTAAGTGGATGGGAACTCATCATGAAATTTGATATCACAATGTGTTAAGATCATGTGGGGGCCAATATGTGATGTAATTGTTGGTTTAAATATTTTATGTGATATGTGTGACCGTGTGTGGTCCTATGTGATGTTGGTATAGTGAAATACATTTGAATAATTATATTGTATTTTTGAATGCCTATTGTGGTGCCAATGGTGTATTATGTTATTTTCATACTTTATTGGCGTGTGAATCATGTGGAATTTCATAAATGGTTGAAGTAATGAGTGGATATTATCTCATGTGGTTGTGGAATATATCATTGTGGTTTGTTGTGTTAATACATTATGTTGTTGGTTGGGGAAATATTAGTTGTGATTGTTTGTGTGCATGACATCCTCATATCATACTCATTCATGAAACAAATAGCACTACCGTGGAAACATCTAAGAAACACTGACAATACCTTTTTATGATAGAAAATCTAACATCTTATAAAACCCTCCCCGAGAGACGTGTTGGGGAGGAGATATGGATATTGATATGGATATATATGTATATGGATTGTATATGGGTTAACGAACCTCCATGGATCTCACATCGAGAGGTTTACCTCCGTGGGTGTATATAGAGGTTTGTGACAACCTCGTACATCATCATCACCACCATCATCATCATCTTACATATTGTTCTTGCTTTATTGTGTTTCTATTGTGATTATATTTCCATATTGACTTTTCATATATCTATTTGTTCTATCATTCGTTATTTATACTTGACGATCTTCTATTTACATGTGTTTCCTTGTCCCTACATGTATGTGACATAATGAATACTTGTTCTTTACTTGGTTATGTTGTTGTAATCTATGAAATATTTATATTAGAACTGTTAGTGCAAGTGGTGTGGGCTACCATTTTAGGATATTTTTTTATTGTAGGTGACGTGCCCTTAATATGTTTGCTCGATCGGCCAATGATACCTACTGAGTACAAGTGGACCATACTCACACCTAATGCACTTTTTTAGTGTAGGTCCTAGTTCGAGTGCACCCCATCTTGGTTGATTAGGGCGACATTTGGTGCTTTAAAGGTAGTGGTTGACTTTTAGGTGTCCGAATGTATTCTACTAACTTTCTTATAGACTATGTATTTACTTTCATTTCCTAAACAGAGTTTCTCTTGTATTTGGATATCTTATGTTTTTCTGTTGGATTCGAGTTGTACTAGATATGTTCTTATACTATTGACATTAGATTTTGGGAACTATAATTGTATTTTTGATTATATTCTTTCTGCACTTATTATCTTATATGCTTAGCATCATTCTAGAAGCCTTACATTGGGGGTAATTTTATCGTTTCCCTATTTTGTGTATCAGTTTGGATGATAGGCTTACTTGTTAAGGTATGTCGCAATAAATTCCATCATGACCCTTAATTTTAGGTCGTGACACATGTTGAGATAGCTGTTGGTGCATCCTCTAGTAGAGCACCGCCACTACCACCACCGTCTTTACTAGTTAAGATAACCCCACACGGGGATGATCATGATGTGGACACCTAGTGCATCCCAAGTATGTTCTTATTATATTTCTTTTCATTGTTTACATGCAGTTGGGACGATGCACATTCTTTTAGTTGGTGTGGGGTATACCATAGCCACTTTCGATTTTTCTGTACATGTCGTCCTATCAATTATGGTATGGTTGTAAAACCAGTATGTCTAGGTTAATTTTGTATTGTGTTGTGTTTTATTTCTTATTGTGTTATGGTTTTGTCTAAGTATGAGATTTTTGAGTATCTAGGGTAGTTGACATACTTTTGTGAAGGATATTTGAGAAAACTGATACCCCTCTAAAAATTAGTTTTTAAAACTGTGTGAATGTATTTATGTGTGACCATTGTAGATCTTGTTATGACATTAGGATTAGGAACATAATAATCATAGCTAACAATTTTATGAACCGGATAGGTAGTAGCTTGTGATGTGACCCTGTGCCATGTGTGTGTGAGATACTACTTAGTTTCTTTTATATGTTAAATCCAGAACTTTCTTTGTTAGTCTTGCCTAGGTTGTAGGATAGTCGGCTAGGAAAGGATCATAGGTTATTTTGATATTAGTAAACTTTTATCCCAAATGACCTTCCATGTATGAATAAGTATCCCATGATCCTGAGTTTTGAGACTTATAGCCTATTTTTCTTGTTGCACTTTTTACCTTCCCATTTGGGTTACAATGAACCTGTTTTGACCTTTGTCCTCTTTGGACATTGTGCACCTCAACTCAGGCAAATCGCTTAAGTTGAGGGTGGCCATCATAGGGGTGCATAATGTAAAGTAGGTATGAAGAAGTGTAGAGTAAGAGAAAAAAAGTAGGGATAGGTGTGGTAGAAGAAAAAGAAAAAACAAAAAGAAGAGAAAATGGAAAAAGAATAAGAAAGAATAAAAGAAGTCACACTCAACCTAAATGTGCAATAAAAGAATAAAAAAGGAGAAATAAGGGTGGAACAAAAAGGTAATTGGTTGATAAGTGGATCCCAAAGTATGTGTAGTGCCAAGGAGGCCTAGTCACTAAATATACCCATATGTACCATACCAACCCCAAGCCTACATTACAAGTTGGAGGGTCCGGTTAGTAGAGGTTTGGGATTGGTTTAATGGATGGTTTTGTTGAACTCTCGGAGGGTTAAACATTTGGTGGAGGGTTTCGGGTGTTATAGTCATGGACGAGTTATTGGCTTGGACACTAAAGAATGCATGGTAGGGATTAGGAGTAGAATGTCGTGAGTTCCTCCTACTTTCAACACAATCAAGCCTTCCACTAAAAGTGGAAATTTTACCCCCGCATAGCATCTATATCACACTCCATTTCCCTCCTCAAAGCATCATTACTTTCCTCCACTTTTCGGGCAAAGGCCTCAAACCGAGCCATCAAAACTCCAATAGCATCATTTCCCAAAGGTTAGGAAGCAGTATCTCTGGATTCCATGGCAAATGTACCTAAAAGAACAAAAAAAATAGCAAGAAACACAACCTACAAAACGAGCAAACATGTTATTTCAAAAGACTCACTTCACTCACGCTTAACCTCACCTCACACTTGGCCTCACAAGTGTCGGAGAATCGGCAATACTTGGCAAGTAACTAAACAAGTGAGAAGATTTGGTCCGGAATTGATCTTTGTTTGAAATCACTCAAATAAAGTGATGCACAGACTTGAACCAACAAAATACTACGACTTAAAAATGAGAAAAGCACACAAAAAACTGAAGACACGAAATAAACAAACTCTAGACTAATTACCAACCTAGTAGGTTCTTACTAGTTTGCTAATTAGTGGTAGAATTAACTTAAAAGAAACTAGAATCAAAAATTAGAAACTAGGAAATCTAATTTTAGAGATGAATTTTGGTTGATCACAAGTGATGATGCAGCACTACGGGGTTGGTTGTCACTTTTCGAAATTTCAAATTTCCCAAAAACTTATTTCGGACAAACACCACTTTGGGGAAGAAGAATTTTCGGATTTGGAGTGGGTAATAAGGAAATTTAGAGTCCCTTCAAGTCTCAAATTGAAATGAAATGCAAAGGTCCCCCCCCCTCAATAAATGCAATTGTACTTGATTGGTCCTTTGGTCCCCCCTTTCTTTTGGAAGAATGGAATATTCTTTGAATATGCTTTTGGACCAACAACTTTTTCACTCTCTTTATTCCCTCTTTTGGATCAAACAACACCTTTGAATATTCTTCTTCACTAAGATATGAAGATCAAGGATGAACAAGATGAATATTCAAGTGTTGACCAAGTTTGACCAACAAGCAAATGGACTCCAAATCTGATTTTTTTTGTAGATCTAGGTTCCTTATGCTAAAACAAACTCAACCCACTGAAAATCAGCCACAAATCAAGTCACCAACACAAACCCAAAATGTCACCTTCTCCAATAAGCTTCAAACAAGCCACAACAATGGTGGATCTAGCTCAAAACCAACCAAACTTCACTCTAAAAGTAGATATAGACTCCCTAGGCACTAGAGAGCAAGGATCTAGTGCAAAAAACTTCAAACACAGTAAAAACTTGTAGATCTAAGTTCTAAATTTGGATCTAACACAAGACAACAGTAGACACCATTTTTTTTTGTATTTTCTAATTTTTTGACTCTTTTTTGTTGAGATTTTCTAAATAAGAACACTAAAACCAAGATTTAGGGATGTTGGAACAACCCTAACCAAGGCTTTGATACCAAATGATAGCCTGAAGACTATCAAACTGTAACGACCCAAAATCACCTCCCGGGATGTCACGCGGTGCTTAGGGCTACAAGTAGCCTCAAGCTAACCCTTTGAGCCTATCACTTCTCTTAAAAACTCATTCAAGAAGAAATATACAAAAACACTAGCGTTGTCATATCAAACGAAAGGAAATACGAAAGTAATACTCGGTCCAAACGACCACAATATTGGAAATCTCAACACAACCACAGTCTGATAACTAGTCTGATGAAGCCTCTACTACTCCATGAACTCGAGAGCCATTGGGACAGGTCCCCAACTAACTCAAACTGAACTGAAAGTAATAAAATAAACACTCGAATACTAAAATGTCTGAAGATAGGTCCTCGAACCATGAGAACTCACCACTGTAGAAATTTAGATGAAGGAACTCAGGAATCACTGACGGGGCTGGGACTGAGCACCTGAACCTATATTATAAGACAATGTATCACATAGATGTATATGTGGAACAGTACTTGAGAATGTACTGAGTATATCGGGGTGTATGCATTTAGATAAAACAATATCAGTACTCTTTAATCAAATCATGCATATGTCTCATGGAGAGTAAAACTTCTTTATTGTTCAAGAATTATAACTCTTTTGAACTCAAACACTTGGAACTCGGAATCATATAACTTTGGTTTAAAAACTGATGATCAACTCTTATTAGTACAGAAAACTACTTCCTTCTTTGGAAAATACTCAGAAGTAATTCGTTCACTTTAGTAAATACCTCATCTCAAAGATTTAAGGAAAATACTCTATCTTAATGGAAAATACTTTAGTTTAGGTAGGTACTCTTAACCAACATATACCATGCGAGCTACCTGGAGTCCAACATTTTTTCCTCCTAAGAAAGAAACCTCACATTGGGGAGAGGCTTCATACTCTTGCCAAGGAGTATAACCTCAATTCAGTGATCACTTATCTCGGCCTCGGGCCTAATCATCTCAGCCTCAGTCCCAAAATCTCAAACCTACGGTGGCACATAGTTCTGGGGTAAGAAACTGTGGTAACTTACCCAACTCAGTGCTAAATACTACTCCCTTTAGTTTATCTCACTCATCTCATGAAAATCTATTTTCAAAATAATCTCATGGTTATAAAAACCCAACAATCAAATCTGTAATCTCATGTGGTAGAGTGGATTTCAAAACTTTATGGAATTAGGTCAAAACATTTCTCAATAATCTCAAAATACTTAAATCATGGGTTCTTATAGCACAATAGTTCATAAAATTGCAAGTCTCAAGTAGGGCTTAGTGACCCATAATTCAATCTCAAGTTAAAACTCATCATAATGCATAATAGATAGCATATAGATTCACAATTCATGTAGAAATTTGAAAGTTACAGAAATTTGTCTCAAAATATTAACATACTCATATACTTCAATTTCTGGAACATTGAAACTCTTAAATTCTCAAGGAATAACAACATAGGGTATAAACCCAGCTTCAATTTCTTAAGAAAACATGCAGAATCATGCTATTAGACTTTCAATTCATGGGAAACATCAAAAGCATGCAACCAATAACAATGAGTGAAAAACCCTAATTCAATTTCATGTAAAATCTCATAAGTTGCAGAAAATTGTACTTTAAATAAGCCTTTGGGCACAAGAGTGAAAGGATTACCCATGTTCAAAACCCCACATACCTTAGATTATGAAATTGAATGAACAAGTTGGCTTCAAACTCTTCTTCTTACTCCATCGCAGCCTTGACGATCCGTCGTCCTGGACATCGCACTTAGGCCAGGAAAGGGAGTTACTACCTTAGTTGAGACGGTCTGAGCGACGGTCCATCGCAAACTCGATGGTCCGTCGGATCGTCCGTCGCACCTGGGTTATTCCAATAACTCTCAGTAAAACGGCCATAACTTCTCACCCCGATACCGAATTTGGACGAAATTGGTATCGTTGGAAAGACAATTCAATTCTGTACATGACAAAAAGTTAAATTTAAGAAAATTCTATTTGTTTTAAACACTAATCACTTGGGAAGTCACTTCTCAATCTTTTAGGGCCGTAATTACACTTCACTTGACACGCTCTAAGGCACAAACTACGAGAAAACTTTGTAGGGTCTTACAATATCACCCCCTTGGAAAATTCATCCTCGAATTTCGCTAGTTAGACTAGGAACACAGGAAAATAGAGTACACATAGCTGAAGCAATTTGCTAAATGGCTCAAAATCTCTCTAAACTCTTGAATACCTCAGAAATTGCAAGAACTCATGCAAGAATAGATATATAGCTGAACTTTAGATTTAGAAGGGCTGAATTAAGGAAGAAGAATACCTTCGGATTGATCTGATCTCACGAAAAAGAGGCGCGGGTACTTTCCTCGCATGTCTGTTTCTACCTCCCAAGTAGCCCCCTCAACTGACTGGTTCCGCCACATCACTTTGACCAAGGGAACCTCTTTGTTCCTCAGTCTACAGATCTGAAAATCTAGGATCTCAATGGGAATCTCATCGAATGAAAGACTGTTCTAAATATCAGCACTCTCTGAAGGATCTACCACAACAAAATCACCAATATAACGAGGACTAAGCTCTTCCTTTTTACCAAACCTCTTCACCCCTTTTATGGGTGAAATCTTTAAGTACACCAAATCACCTACTTCAAACTCAAGATCTCTTCTTCTCACATCGGCATATGACTTTTGATGACTCTGAGCTATCTCTAACCTCTCTCTAATCAACTTAACTTTCTCCATAGATTCAAACACTGCATCAGGCCCAATCACGACAGCATCACCCACTTCAAACCAACCTATAGGTGATCTACATCTCCTACCATACAAGGCCTCAAATGGTACCATCCCGATGTTGGCATGGTAAATATTATTATAGGCGAACTCTATCAATAGCAAATGCTCATCCTAACTACCTTTAAAATAAAGGGCACACGCCCTCAACATATCTTCTAAGGTCTGAATGGTCCTCTCAGCCTGACCATCTGTCTGTGGATGAAAAGCGAAACTCATAAGAACTTGGGCACCAAGACCCTGCTGAAACGCCCTCCAAAACTGAGAAGTAAATTGAGTACCCTTATCCAAAATAATAGACGAGGGAATTCTGTGCAGCCTGACTAACTCTCGGATATACAATCAGTATAATCCTCAGTTGTATAAGATTTATACACGGGCAAGAACTCCACGGACTTAGTCAGCCTGTCTACAACAACCCAAATAGAATCATGATGACGACGCGAAAGAGGTAACCCAGTCATGAATTCCATATTCACCACCTCCCACTTTTAAATGGGTATACTAAACTCTTTCATCACACCACCAGGCTTTGGTGCTCTACCTTAACCTGTTGGCATGTTGCACACTTTGCTTCAAACTCAGCTATATCCTTATTCATACCATTCCACCAATAGATTTCCCATAAATTGCGGTACATCTAGGTAGTGCCGGGATGAATAGTTCCAGTGGTCAGATTCCTGTGAGAAGAGTTTTCAGGAGTTGAAGACTCGACTTACTTTAGCCCCTGTGTTGACTTTGCCTGATGGTACAGATGGTTTTGTGGTGTATTATGATGCCTCTAGAATTGGTTTGGGTTATGTGTTGATGCAAAAAGGTAAGGTTATAGACTATGCCTCTAGACTATTAAAGCTGCATGAGAAGAATTACCTAACCCATGATATTGAGTTAGCTGCTGTGGTCTTTGCTTTGAAAATCTGTTGATACTATCTTTATGGTGTTCATGTTGATGTGTTTACTGATCATAAGAGCCTGCAGTATGTGTTTACTCAGTGGGAGTTGAATCTTAGGCAGAGGAGGTGGTAGTAGCCCACTAGACCCAAGAAACTTCTAATGTCAGACGGAGAGATAGGTCTAGGCTAATTTCTTACAACTTCTATCTTTTGGGATAAACTCTAATACCTTCGGCTAAAATAATATGACCCAGAAATGCTACATACCTTAGCCAAAATTCACACTTACTAAATTTGGCGAACAACTGGTGACCTCTAAGAGTTTACAAGACAATTCTAAGGTGATCTGCATGATCATGCTCACTGCGGGAGTAGACAAGGATGTCATGTATGAACACTATAACAAACATATCAAGATATTGCTTGAACACTCAATTCATGAGGTCCATAAAAGTTGTTGGGGAATTGGTTAGCCTGAAAGACATGACTAGAAACTCAAAGTGATCATAGCAGGTTCGGAAAGCTGTCTTTGGAATATCACATTCCCTCACTTTAAGTTGATGATAGCCGGATCTAAGGTCTATCTTGGAGAAATAACTTGCACCTTGCAACTGATCAAACAGGTCATCAATTCTCAGAAGAGGGTACTTATTTTTTACTGTGACCTTGTTAAGCTGATGATAATCAATGCACATGCACAAAAAACTATCTTTTTCTGCACGAATAGAACAAGTACGCCCCAAGGAGAAATACTGGGCCTTATGAAACCTTTGTCTAAAAGATCTTTGAGTTTCTCTTTCAACTCCTTAAGCTCAGTAGGTGTCATACGGTATGGCGGAATAGAAATGGGATGAGTGTCGGGAAAAAGGTCAATCCCAAATTCTATCTCTCTATCGGGAGGTACCCCTGGGAGATCTTCCAGAAAAACATCTGGAAACTCGTAAACAATATCGACTGATGAATAGTTGGAGCCTCAAACTTAGTGTCTTTGACTCTAACTAGGTGATAGATGCAACCCTTGGATATAAGCCTTTTGGATTTGAGATAGGAGATAAAATGACTCTAGGGAGATACCGAACTCCTGGACCACTCAAAAACTGGCTCATCAGGGAACTGAAACTTGACCACATGGGTACGACAGTCTATAGATGCATAACAAGAATGAAGCCAATCTATACCCAGAATAAGGTAAAAATCCAACATATCTAACTCTATCAAATCATAAAGTATGACTCTATGAAAAACAGTAACAGGACAATCTCTATATACTTATTTAGGAACAATTGACGCCCCTACTGGTGTGGAGACTAGGAAAGGCTCAGGAATCTTTTTAGGACTCATTTTGAAATTCACAGACATAAGTGGGGTCACATAGAAGAGACTTAACCCGGGGTCCAACAACACATAAACATCAAAACAAAAGACGTGGAGTATACCAATAACAACATCGAGAGATTCCTCCTGCTCCTGATAGGATGGTAAGGCATAGAATCTGTTTTGGTGCTGATCGCTAGCAATAATAGATGAAGTGCCCTGAATAGGGGGACGAGGGATAGGTGTTGGTGTACTAGTAGTCTGCGCCTGAGGTCGGGCATCTCTGGTCCCCTGCCTAGCATGAGGACAATCTCTAGGTCTGTGGCCCTGCTTTCCATAACCAAAACAACCTCTCAAATTTTTGAAACAGTCATCGGGATGATCCCTACCATACTTAGAACAAGGAGGATAATGGGGCATGTTACCAACACTGTTCTGTGACCTAGACATAAAAGATCTGCTCCCTTGCTCCTGCCTGCCTCTAGGCACAGGAGTACTAGCTGATGAAGGAACTGGAATAGACGGACGTCTCTGAAAATAAGGGTGGTTTCCTCCATGGAACCTAGGCTGACTATACTCATGCTTCTCAGATCTAGCCCTTTTGTTACCCCTTACTCTATCTTTATCTCTAATATTATCCACTTCTATCTGTTGTGCATGCATCATCAACCTATACAAATCCATATCCCTATGCAGCATCGTAGTCATACACTCTTTCAGCACTAAACCAGAAACACCTGTCACGAACTTGCTCATACTAGCTCGGGTGTCAGAAATCAAATCAGAAGCATACTTGGCCAACTGGTTGAACTTCAAGCAGTACTCCTTAACAGTCATGGAAACCTACCTTAAGTTTATAAACTCCTTAATCTTTGTTTCCCTCATCTCAAGTAGAAAGAACTTGTCCAAGAATGCATCTTGGAACACCTGCCAAGTCATAGGAGCAGCATCCCCACCTTTACCCTTCCTTCATGATACAACCCAGTCATAAGCTATGTCCTTCAATCTGTAAGATGCCAACTCAACACTTTCTTCCTTAGAAATATACATGACCTACATGATCTTTCTCACCTCCTCAGGGTACAACTGTAGGTTCTTACCGGCCTTGGACCCATAAAACTCTAGCGGATTCATCCACATGAAATCATGGATCCTACAAGCAGCTAAATCACCTCCCTACTAATTTGCAACTGTGGCTTTGTTATTGGCCTAAACATTAGAGGTGACTTCTTAGGCTAACGCCTGAAAGGCTGCCCGAAACTCAGCATGAGACACAGTCTCATTCAAAGGATCAATAGGTACGGGTTACTCGTCATCGTTTCTGCAGGCATTCACTCTTTAGAGAGGCATTTTCTAAAATAGAAGAGCAAAAATTATTAGATAAGAGGGACAACTGTAGGTATGATAGAATTTGAAAGAAAAAAATAACTTATTCCAAAAACATCTTGTAGTCTCTTGCTCATAGACGTGGCGCGCTTCACACCAATGATCAAGACTCTACTCAACACGTCTTGTTAGACTCCCTAGGACTCCTTAAACCTAGCTCTGATACCAAGTTTGTAACAATCCAAAATCACCTCCCGGGACGTCACACGATGCTTAGGGCTACAAGTAGCCCCAAGCTAACCCTTTAAGCCTATCACTTCTCATAATATCTCATTCAAGAAGAAATATACAAAACACTGGCACTTTCATATCAAATAAAAATAAATTCGAGGGTAATACTCGGTCCAAACGACCACAATACTGGAAATCTCAACATTACCACAGTCTGATAACTAGTCTGACAAAGCCTCTACTACTCCATGAACTCGAGTCGTTGGGACAGGTCCCTAACTGACTCAAACTAAACTAAAAGTAATAACATAAACACTCAAATACTAAAATGTTTGAAGCTAGGTCCTCGAACCATGAGGACTCACTACTATAGAAATATAGACGAAGGTACTCGGGAATCACTGACGAGGCTGGGACTGAGCACCTGAACCTATATTATAAGACAATGTAGCACATAGATGTATATGTGGATCAGCACTTGGGAATGTACTGAGTATATAGGGGGGGTACGTATTTACATAAAACAATATCAATACTCTTTAATCAAATCATGCACATGTCTCATGTAAAGTAAAACTTCTTTATTGCTCAATAATTATAACTCTTTTGAACTCAAACACTTAGAACTCAGAATCATATGACTTTGGTTTAAAAACTGATGATCAACTCTTATTAGTACAGAAAACTACTTCCTTCTTTGGAAACTACTCAGAAGCAATTCGTTCACTTTAGAAAATACCTCATCTCAAAGATTTAGAAAAAATATTCTATCTCAATGGAAAATACTTTAGTTTAGGGAGGTTCTCTTAACCGACATAAACCATGCGAGCTACATGGAGTCCAACATCTTGTCCTCCTAAGGAAGAAACCTCACATTGGGAAAGGGCGCCATACTCTTGACAAGGAGTATAACCTCAATTCAGTGATCACTTATCTTGGCCTCGGGCCCAATCATCTCGGCCTCAGGCCCAAAATCTCAAACCTACGGTGGCACGTAGTTCTGAGGTAAGAAACTGTGGTAACTTACCCAACTCGGTGCTAAATACTACTCCCTTTAGTTTATCTCACTCATCTCATGAAAATTCACTTTTAAAATAATCTCATTATTCAAAAGAACCCAACAATCAAATTTGTAATCTCATGTGGTAGAGTGAATTTCAAAACTCTATGGCCATTAGGTCAAAACATTTCTCAATAATCTCAAAATACTCAAATAATGGGTGCTTATAGCATAATAGTTCATAAAATTGCAAGTCTCAAGTAGGGCTTAATGACCCAGAATTCAATCTCAAGTTAAAACTCATCATAATGCATAATAGATAGCATATAGATTCATAATTCATGTAGAAATCTGGAAGTTACAGCAATTTATCTCAAAATATCAACATACTCATATACTTGAATTTCTAGAACATTGAAACTCTTAAATTCTCAAGGAATAACAACATAGGGTATAAACACAACTTCAATTTCTTAAGAAAACATGAAAAATCATGCTATTAGACTATAAATTCATGGGAAACATCAAAATCTTGCAACCAATAACAATGGGTGAAAAACCCTAATTCAATTTCATGTAAAATCTCATAAGTTGCAGAAAATTGTAGTTTAAATAAGCCTTTGGGCACATGGGTGAAAGGATTACCCATGTTCAAAACCCCACATACCTTAGATTATGAAATTGAATGAACATGCTTACTTCAAATTCTTCTTCTTACTCTTGAGAGAAGGTTCTTTCAACCCTTGAACTTGGGAAACTCAAATCTCAACTCAACTTGTAGAATCATAGTGAGTTCTTGGATTTCTTGGAGAAGGGTTTAAGATTTGATCTTGAGGGATAAACTCTAGCTCTCTTGTATTTTGGATGATGAATGAAGCCATTTACTTCATTTGGAAAATATCTAGCTAATAAAAAAAGTGGAGAAGACCAAAAATCCCTTTTTAAAATGAGTTAAAAATACTAAACGGGGGCTGCGACAGTCGAAGCGATGGTCCGTCGCTAGCCTGATGGTCCGTCGGTTTGTTCGTCATAAGTCGGTTAGAAAAAGAATACACTGCCTCAATATGATGGTCTCAGTGATGGTCCATCATAAATTCGATGGTCCATTGTATCGTTCGTCGTATATTGGCCAAGATGAGGCCACATTGCCTCAGCAGCGACGGTCTCAACGATGGTCTGTCGCAGCCTTGACGGTCCATCATCCTGGCCTTTGTACTTGGGCCAGGAAAGGGAGTTACTACCTTGGTTGTGACAGTCCGTCACAAACTCGATATTTCATCGGATCTTCCGTCGCACCTAGGTGGTTCCAACAACTCTTAGTAAAATGGCCATAACTTTTCAACCCGATTTCGGATTTGTAAGAAATTGATATCGTTGGAAAGCCAATTCAATTCTCTACATGACAAAAACTCAAATTTAAGAAAATTATAGATGGTTTAAACACTAATCACTTGGCAAGTCACTTCTCAGTCTTTTAGGGTCGAAATTATACTTCACTTGACACACTCTAAGGCCCAGACTATGAGGGAAATTTGCGGGGTTTTACACAAACAGAAGAAATTGACAATAAAGGCGTAAAAATCAGAAAGCACACAAAGATAAAAAAACACTTAGAAAGGAGATGAAGGAGAAGAATTGCATGAATGTAAAGATAGTAGAGTGACCCTTACTTCCACTAGATGATTAACAAAAGGAGATGTATCAAATCTCTAATCACACCTCACAAATGAAAGTTCAAACCACTCTCTTAGGTGACCCAAAGGACTCACACATCCTCAAGCACACCTTTTTTGCCAAATTATCCAAGACAAGTGAAAAAATAATTTCAATTGTTCAAGGACCTAGTTTCGGATTCTAGGGTTCTAAACTAGAAGACTATGCTAAAAAATATGAGTAATATTCAATGTCATTAAAAATCTAATGAAAAGAGAAGTAAAATGGTCTATTTATACTATTACATTCATTGGACAAAAATACCCTTAATGAGAGAGGGAATTAGGGAGCCTCTTGAGTATCACTTTGGAGTGAAAAATATCTCCAATGCCCTTCACTTGAGGTGCCTCTTGAGTGTATAAGTTCCCCTTCTTCCTTCTCTTGACAAAGTCTTCAAAATACTCGAAAAAGTCTTCAATTTCTTGCTAATTCCGAAGCCTTGACCCTTAGATAATAACTTGTACTCTTGGTTGTCCTTGTGCTTGTATCATCATGTTGTGTAACATAGAGTAATTTAAGAAAACAAGGGGCAGTCAAGTTTAAGAAAGCATGCAAACCTGCTTTTCAATGTGCTTAAAATGATACGTCTAAATTTTTTTTGTGATAGAGTGTTTGAATGTACAGTCATATAACAAATGTTAGGATCTAGACATAGTATTAGAGTTGTTAATAGGATAACGTATTAGACCTAGCATTAACTGAATAGGTAGTAACTTAGATGAAAGCCATGTTTCATGAGTGAGTAAGGTTTTTACCTAGTCGATGTGTGTCTGTGCGATCTAGAACATGCTCGATTGGTCTAGCTAAAAGTTATAGGATAGGATGTCAGGAAAGGATCATAGGTAATTTTTTAAAATGTCTACTATAGACTAAAAACTAAACCAAATGATCATCTATCTTTTGAACCCAAATTTTGAGCCTAAAGAGACCTTTTCTTTGAAATACCTAACACACCTTACCAAGTCATCACAATAAACCTTCTTTGGTCCTGGTACTTTCTTGGATACTGTGTACCTCAACTCAGGCATGTCACCTAAGTTGAGGGTGGCTATTGTCTGAAAGCTTAAGCGTATAAAATAAAGGAAAGCCGATGGTATCAAATGCACACAACCTGAATTCTTTTTGACAGTGATTGATTCAATTCAATCTCAGTACTAGATTCTATTACATATGTTGAGTGACCGGGGACTTCTTTTATGTGAGGGGATAGGGGTTATAGTCTAGTTATTTCTAGTTAGGCAGTGTATTGGTCAATAGGCTGGGTTGACTATTTAGTTGTAATTCTATGTCCTGATCTTGTTGTGTTAGAAGTGCGTGTCTTGCTTATACATTACATTGGCGATTTGTGATAAGAATTGAGGGTGTTAAATCTATTTATATGGGTTGCTTGTGTGGAAAACTGATTTTGTAAAAAAGACGGCCATGGTGATCTTGATTTTTCTCTAAGTTAAGTGTTTTGTTGCATGAGCATATAAAAATGTTCTAATGGAGTTGGCTAATGTTCCATGATCTTACAGAACTTAGGATTCTTAAAATAAGAAATCTTTTTAAGTATAAGGGCATGTTTTAGTGTGTTTGATGTGTTTTTAGGTGTTTGCGTGCCTTAGGGACTTAGAGAAGAAAGTTTGTTAAAGAATGGACAAAAAGGGGCATCATACAAAAGGAATGATGACCGTGCGATCTGACCATGGTCATACATAGTCTATCATCCATGAATCAGAGAGTATCCCCAGCAAGTAAACAGACAAAAGTTTCCCAATATCATACTGTAAAGCCACGGTCATACCTCGCTATTGTGGAAAGAAGGCTTTAGAGCAAGGCTGCAGAACCTATATGTGAGATGATCAGAGGATAGTATTCCATGGTCGTACATTGATACCATGGAACCATACTAAGTACCATGCCTTAGAAGTCCTAAAAGCTGACAAGTACAAGTATAAAGCACGAAAGCCAACAGACGATCGTGGGTTCTAACCACAATCGTACCTTCTTCTCGTCTGAGGTAGCCAACATTTTTTTCCTATTTTGTTTATGATAGAATTTGTTTTATCTATAGATAGTGTGAAGTTCTAAGGCATATCTTGGAATTTTACAAACATCATTCCTAGGGTTTTTATTAAAGTTGAGATTTTGGAGTTTATTTATGATTGTAAGTTCATAACAATGCTTTCATCTGTGAATTATTCTTGTGCTCTTGCAATTATGAGTAGCTAAACAACACAACTAGGGTTATGGGAACCATGACTTATTAACATACCAAGTTAAGTGAGGTAATTTTAAACTTGTGCGCTTGCATATATTGGTATTGTCTTCATTGCAATTGTCCTTCTAATGGATACATATATTAGGAACTCGCATATATTCTAAACTTTCTTAGGACAGAGGTATATATAAGGAAAAGAGAATCACAATAGATATTTAAAGTTATCAACCTTTATCTAATAACTAGATCCATGACAGGGATAGTTAATCTGAGATCAAGAACAAGGGTTAGTAGCGCAACAATTTGTGTCCAGGAGGAGACGAGTGAAATTTATTTAATCAAGGACAGAAAATGTTTAGATAAACCTATCTTGATAGATTTTGCATGCAAAACATTGGGATAGTTTTCTATCAAAAGCAAACTACAGAGTTGCATTGGGATAGTTTTCTATCACAAGCAACCTATGGAGTTATGAAATCAAGGAGATCATAATCCTAGTATACGTCTCATATTCATTGTAAATCCGAAAATAACAATTGTTCTTATAGTCTTTTTGTAACGCCCCAAGAATCTATCCTGAGACATCACACGGTGATTAAGGCCACACATGGTCTTATGCTAACCCTTTAAGCTTGTCATCACTTTCAGAACTCACTATAACACTAATCATTTTAAAATAGGGAAGAATAATCATGTCATGAGCATACTGTGATACGAAGAAATACTTTCCAGTACAAATAAAATGCTGAAATTTTTGTACATACTGGTACTCTAGTCTGACAAAGCCTCTACTACAAAAGACTGAGGAGCCATTGGGACAGATCCCCAATTGACTTGCCTGAACTGAAAAGAAACAACCATCTACTATCAAGGCAAAAATTAGGGACATAGGTCCTCGAACCATGAGGACTCAGCAACTGTAAGAATGTAGATGGAGGTACTTAAAGATCACTATCGCTGATAAGACTGAGCACCTGAACCTATATCACGAGAAAATGTAGAACATAGAAGAGTATGGGAATCAGTACTTGGGATTGTACTGAGTATGTGGGGGTGTATGCAACACTTTTAAACAATATCATAAATGTAAAATAAAGTCATGCATGTTGACAATAATGACTCTGTTCGCTTGAATTTCCTGAAACATAATTTCCATAAATCATCGATAACAACACATGCTTCACAAATCTCATAAATCATTGGACTCAACTCAAACTCTTTAACTCATGACTTAGAGTGACTCGGTAACTCAAGAAAATTAGACTATTATGGACTTGGAAGTTTCTTATAACCGACATAAACATGTGAACCACATGGAGTCCAACATTTTTCCCTCCTAAGGAAGGAACCCTACATTGGCGGGAGAGTTATACTCTTGCCAGGGAGTATAACCTCAAACTCATCTCTGTGATCACAAACTCGGCTCTTTGGACCTCAAATCTCAATCCTATGATGGCACGTAGTTCTGGGGAAGTAGGATGCACTGAACCCACACTTCCCACTCAGTGCTAAATACTCCTCCCAGACTCAGCTCAAAACGCGTTAGGAAATCCACCAAAATCAACTCAAGGGTCTATCATAAAGACAAAATCATAAATATATCTCATCTGTAAATCATAAACAACTTGTGGATTCCTAACTCGACTTAAACTCAAAACAGTCTTTCCAAACATAAGTACACTTGCTTATCAAATCGTATCAAGTATCAAAAGCTTCTAGAAAACATCATAGGACTCATTTTTTACTCTCAAGCTCAATATCGATAAATATATTCAATACTCAAACTTCTCATAGAAAAAGCACAACTCATGACACTTGTCTTAAATCGCTTAGAAATCATCAATACAAAATGATAATATACAACTCATGGCATAAATTCTCAATTTAAGAAAAGTGATGGTAAAATAATCATAAATATCAAACTTATTCAACTCAAATCTCATAAATCATTAAGAAAAAAATTAGGTGTAAACCCACTTGCAAGGATCATGAAATTCTAATAGTAAAAATCAATTTGGTGGGCACAAGAATGAAAGGATATTCTTGTTCAAGCCTCACATACCTTGGATTATAATTTTAAGATGAAAAGACTTGATTGGAAACTCTTCTTCACACTTTTGAGCTAAGTTTCTTGATACCTTTGACTTAGAGAACTTGATTCTTCAACAACTCGGTGAAATATACGGAAGATTCTTGAATTTTCTTGGAGAAGATTTGGATTTGGAATTGGAGGAGAGAAACCCTAGCTCTAGATATTTCTTGGAAGAGACTGGAGAGAAAATGAATTGCTCTTCTCTACTTGGATATATATAGAGGCCAAAATGGGCAGAAATGACCAAAATGCCCTTGAGCAATTCTAGAACTGGAGCCCGAGTTTTGGCCTTGGCACGACGCTCCATGATCGCGGACCTTCACTGGATTTTGACAATTGGGAAACTGCTCAGTGGCGCGACGTGGTGAAGTCGTATTTGCCACCTTGGTCGTGACCTGGAAGGGCACCGCGATGCAATAGAATCGTGTTGGTGCATTGGAATTTGACAATCCAAAAACTGAGACTTGTCACGATTTGTCAATATCGTGGAGGATCACTGAAAAATGATAATTGTCATTTTGGCTGACTCCGCGACGCGCTAAAGTGCCAGGTGGCACACTGTCTCACTAAAATAGCTCTACCTCTTCACCTGAGTGTCGGATTTGGGCGAATTTGGTATCGATGGAAAGCTTATTTAATGATCTACATGGAAAAAAGTAGAAATTAGAGAAATACAACATGGTAAAACATCAATAACTTTGGAAGTCATCCATATTCACTCAAAAGGTGGATTTAGGCTTAAAAAATGATTGGGCTATTACAATATCTCCCCCTTGGAAACATTCTTCCTCAAATGTTGCTAGTTAGGCTCAAGATCAAAGAGGAAACTGGAAATAATTTATGGGAACTATTTGCTCAACCGACTTACTTCACTCTAGATTTTTTAGTACTTCATAGAATGCACGAATCATAGAATGGATATCTATGCAACTGGATACGTTGGATTAGTAGGAAACTGAATTAAAGAAGAATAGTACCCTCGGTTTGATTTGAACTCGCGGAGAAGAGATGAGGGTATCTTGTTCGCATATCTACTTTTGCCTCCCAAGTAGAACCCTCAACTGATTGATTTCGCCACAGAACTTTAACCAAGGGAACTTCCTTGTTCCTTAGTCTACGGACTTGATAATCTAGGATCATGACCATAACTTCATCATAAGAAAGACTATCCCGAACATCTACACGCTCTGATTGTTCAACCACAACAGAATCACCAATGTGCTTCGTGAGCATAGAAACGTGAAATATAGGATGGACAGCTGACAACTCTGCAGGCAACTCAATCTCATAGCTGTTTTCCCAATACAATTCAAAACTCTATAAGGATCAACATATCGGGGACTAAGCATCCCATTCTTTCTAAATCTTTTCACCCCTTTCATGGGTGAAATCTTCAAGTACACCAAATCATCAACCTCAAACTCAAGAGCTCTTCTTCTCACATCTGCATACGACTTCTGACAACTCTGGGTTGTCTTCAACCTTTCTCGAATCAACTTAACTTTCTCCATGGCCTCAAACACAGCATCAGGTCCAATCACAGCAGCCTCACCCACTTCGAACCAACCTATGAGTGATCTACACCTTCTTCCATACAAAGCCTCAAATGGAGCCATTTCAATGCTAGCATGAAAACTGTTGTTATACGTAAATTCAATCAATGGAAAATGTTCATCCCAACTTCCTTTGAAATCAAGAACACATACCCTCAACATATCCTCCAAAGTCTAGATAGTCCTCTCAGCTTGACCGTCTGTCTGCGGATGAAAAGTGGAGCTAAGATGAACTTGGGTGCCAAGACCCTTCTGAAAGGCTCTCCAAAACTGAGAAGTAAATTAAGTATCCCTATCGGAGATGATAGACAACAGAACTCCATGCAAACTGAATAACTCTCGAATGTACAGCTTAGCATAGTCCTCAGTGGTGAAAGATGTGTGCACTGGCAAGAAATGCGCTGACTTAGTCAACCTATCTACAACAACCCAAATCGAATTATGATGATGATGAGAGAGAGGCAAACCGGTCATGAAGTCCATATTCACTTCCTCCCACTTCCAGGTAGGAATGCTAAATTCTTGCATCATACCACCGGGTCTCTGGTGCTCTATCTTCACCTGTTGTCAAGTTGAACACTTCTCTACAAACTTTGCTATATCCCTCTTCATACCATTCCACCAATAAATTTCCCGCAAATTGCAGTACATTTTGGTAGCACCGGGATGAATAGAATATCGTGTGCCATGCGCTTCAGCCATAATTCTCTTCCCCATATCATCAATATCAGGCACACATAATCTATACTAAAGCCTCAATACACCATCTCCCCCTTGGGAGAAAACCCCTACCTTTTGGTCTTTAACTGACCCTTTCAGTTCGACCAAATGAGAATCTATATCCTGCTTCTCCTTCACTTCCGAAACTAGGGAAGATTCAGAACTATTCTGGACCCAAACATTACCCTCAGTGGAATCAAGAAATCTAACACCCAACCTAGCCAAATGATGTATTTCGTGAACTAACTCTTTCTTATCTTTCTCTACAAGTGCTACACTACTCATGGACGACCTGCTAAGGGTATCCACCACTATGTTGGTCTTGCCCAGGTGGTACAACACGCTCATATCCTAGTCCTTCAGCAATTCTAACCATCGCCTCTATCAAAGATTCAACTCTCTTTGAGTAAAAACGTACTGCAAACTCTTATGATCCATAAAGACATCAACATGAACACCGTACAAGTAGTGTCTCTAAATTTTTAAAGCAAAAACTACTGTAGCTAGCTCAAGATCATGGGTCAGGTAATTCCTCTCATGTGGTTTCAATTTCCTGGAGGCATAGGCTATAACCATACCTTTCTTCATCAACACGTAACCCAACCCAACTCTAGAAGCGTCAAATACACCATAAAATCATCTACACCATTAGGCAGGGTCATCACAGGGGTGAAGTGAGTCGAGTCTTCAACTCCTGAAAACTCTTCTCACAAGAATCTGACCATTGGAATTTAACTTTCTTTTGGGTTAATCAGGTCAATGGAGTAGCAATGGAGGAGAAACCTTCAACAAAATGACGATAGTAACCAGCTAGACCCAAGAAACTCCTAATGTTAGATGGGGAAATAGGTCTAGGCCAATTTTTCATAGCTTCTACCTTTTGAGGATTAACTCGAATCCCTTCAAAAGAAACAATATGACCCAGAAAGGCAACTGACCTTAGCCAAAATTCACACTTGCTAAATTTGGCAAACAACTGATAATCTCTTAGGGTCTGCAAAACAATTCGAAGATGATCTGCATGGTCATTTCCATTTTAGGAGTATACCAGGATATCATCTATGAACACAATAACAAACATATCCAGGTACTGTCTGAACACCCGATTCATAAGGCCCATAAAAGTTGTTGGGGCATTAGTTCGCCCGAAGGACATGACCAGCAATTCAAAATGACTATAACGGGTGCAAAAAGATGTCTTTGGAATATCACACTCTCTGACTTTAAGTTGGTGATAATCGGATCTCAAATCTATTTTTGAGAAATAACTGGTGCCTTGCAGCTGATCAAACAGGTCATCAATTCTAGGAAGAGGGTACTTGTTATTGACTGTGACCTTGTTGAGCTGACGATAGTCAATGCACATACACAATGAACTATTTTTCTTTTGCATGAATAGAATGGGTGCTCCCCAAGGAGACACAATGGGCCTTATAAAACCCTTATCAAGAAGATCTTTGAGTTTCTCCTTCAACTCCTTAAGTTCTGTGGGGGGCCATATGATACGGAGGAATATAATTAGGCTGCATATCGGGAAGAAGATCAATCCCAAATCCTATCTCTCTATCGGGAGGTACCCCTGGGATATCTTCCGAGAAAATATCAAGAAACTCATTGACAATACTAATAGACTGAATAGTCGGAGTCTCAGACTTAGTGTCTTTAACTCGAACCAAATGATAGATACAACCCTTGGATATCAATTTCTTGGCCTTAAGGTGGGATATAAAATGACTCTTGGGAGCTACAGAACTTTCGAACCACTCAAAAATTAGCTCGTTGGGAAACTGAAACTTAACTACATGGGTACGACAGTCTATAGATGCATAACAAGAGTGAAGCCAATCCATACCCAGAATAATATCAAAATCGACCATATCTAGCTCAACCAAGTCTGCAAACATGATTTTGTTAAGGATAATGATAGAACACTTCCTATACACTTTCCTAACAACAACAGATTCTCCTACTAGGGTAGAAACTAGAAAAGGATCAGGAATCTTTTCAGCACTGATTTCAAAATTCACAGCCACCAACGGAGTCACATAAGAAAGACTTGACCCAAGGTCCATCAACACATACATATCGAAATGAAATACACGGAGCGTACCAGTAACAACATCTGGTGAATCCTCCTGCTCCTAGCGGGGTGGTATAGCATAAAAGCGATTCTGATGCTGACCACTTGCAGTACTAAAAGAGGCACCCTGAGAAGGAGTAGGATGAGCTAAAGAGGCTGGAGCACTAATAGCCTGACTCTGGGGACGAATATCATGACTCCCCTGTCTAGCATATAGGAAATCCCTGAATTTGTGGCCCAACTTACCGCAACCAAAACAACCCCTCCGATTGACTAAGCACTCACCAGGATGGTCGCTACCATACTTCAGACATGGGGGAGGACAAGGTTTGTTACTCACACTATCCTGGGACTTAGACATAGTAGGCCTATTACCCTGCTTCTGCCTAATTCTGAAAACGGGAGCACTGGCTGATGAAGGAGCTGGAATAAGTGAATGATTCTGGGACTGAGGGCGATTCCCTCCAAAAAATCTAGTCTGACTATACCTCTGCTTCTCTGATCTAACTCTCTTATTTGCCCTTACTCTATCTCTCTCCTTCACTTTATTCGCTTTAATTTGTTGAGCATGTATCATTAGTCTTGAAAGGTCCATGTCCCTATTAAGCATAGTGGATCTACACTCTTTCACAACATAACTAGACACACCATCCAAAAACTTACTCATACTGTTTCTAGAATCAGCCATCATACTGGGAGCATACATAGATAACTGGTTGAACTTAAGACAATACTCCTTAACTATCACAGAGCCCTATCTCAAGTTCATAAATTCTTCTAATTTTGCTTCCCTCATCTCCGGGGGAAAGAATATATCGAAGAATACATCCTGGAACAACTGCCAAGTCATGGGAGAGGCATCCTCCCCTCTACTCTTCCTCCAGATCTCCACCCAATCATAAGCAACATCTTTCAAGTGATAGGAAGCTAGCTCCACACTTTCTTCCTCCGTTACATGCATAATTTGGGTGATCTTTTTTACCTCATCAAGATACATTTGTGGGTCCTCGCCTGTCTTTGACCCATACAACTCTGGAAAATTCATCCTCATAAAATCATAAACCCGAGCTACCACTGAATTACCTTCCTGAGAAGATGGAACTGTGGCCTGAACATATGTCTGAGCATTGGAGGTAACCGCCTAGGCTAGCGCTTGAAAAGCTACCCGAAATTCAGTGTGGGATACTTTCTTACCTAAAGGATCAACGGGTTGAGGTCGTTTGTTGTTTCTACGAGTTCTACAATTAGGCATTTTATGTCATAGTAGATCACAAATTAATAGCAGAGAGAAACAATTATAGGCATGATAGACTTTTGAAGAAAGAAACAACTTTTCATAAAACGTCCCGTAGCCTCTTGCTCATAGATGTGGTGCGCTACACACCGATGATCAAGACTCTACATAACGCGGCTCATCAGACTCCCTAGAACTCTTCAAACCTTAGGCTCTGATACCAAGCTTATAACGTGCCAAGAACCTATCCGAGATGTCACACATGGCCTCATGCTAACCCTCTAAGCCTGTCATCACTTTCAGAACTCACTATAACACTAATTATTTTAAAATAGGGAAAAATAATCATATCATAAGCATGCTGTGATACAAAGAAATACTGTCCTGTACAAATAAAATGCTGAAAGTTCTGTACATACTGGTACTCTAGTCTGACAAAGCCTCTACTACAAAAGACTGAGGATCCATTGGGACAGATCCCCAACTGACTCGCCTAAACTGAAAAGAAACAATCATTTACTATCAAGGCAAAAATCAGGGACATAGGTCCTCGAACCATGAGGACTCAGCAACTGTAAGAATGTAGATAGAGGTACACAAAGATCACTGTCGCTGCTGAGACTGAGCACCTGAACCTATATCACGAGAAAATATAGAATATAGAAGAGTATGGGAATCAGTACTTGGGATTGTACTGAGTATGTGGGGGTGTATACAACACTTTTAAACAATATCATAAATGCAAAATAAAGTCATGCATGCTGACAATAATGACTCTGTTCGCTTGAATTTCTTGAAACATAATTTCCATAAATCATCGATAACAACACATGTTTCATAAATCTCATAAATCATTGGACTCAACTCAAACTCTTTAACTCATGACTTAGAGTGACTCGATAACTCAAGAAACTTAGACTATTATGGACTTGGGAGTTTTTTATAACCGACATAAACCATGTGAGCCGCATGGAGTCCAATGTTTTGCCCTTCTAAGGAAGGAACCCCATATTGGCGGGAGCGTTATATCTTGCCAGGGAGTATAACCTTAAACTTATCTCTGTGATCACAAACTTGGCTCTTTGGCCCTCAAATCTCAATCCTACAATGGAACGTAGTTTTGGGGAAGTAGGATACGTTGAACCCACACTTCCCACTCGGTGCTAAATACTCCTCCCAGAATCAGCTCAAAATGCGTTAGGAAATCTACCTAAATCAAATCAAGGGTCTATCATAAATACCAAATCATATATATATCTCATATGTAAATCATAAACAACTTGTGGATTCCTAACTCGACTCAAACTCAAAATAGTCTTTCCAACCCTCAATACACTTGCTTATCAAATCGTATCAAGTATCAAAAGCGTCGAGAAAATATTATAGGACTCATTCTTGAATCTCAAGCTCAATATCAATAAATATATTCAATACTCAAACTTCTCATGAAAAAAGCATAACTCATGACACTTGTCTTAAATCGCTTAAAATCATCAATACAAAATGACAATATACAACTCATGGAATAAATTCTCAATTTAAGAAACGTGATGGTAAAATAATCATAAATATCAAACTTATTCAACTCAAATCTCATAAATCATAAATAAAGAAATTTGGATGTAAACCCACTTGCAAGGATCATGAAATTCTAATAGTAAAAAATAATTCTTTGGGCACAAGAATGAAAGAATATTCTTGTTCAAGCCCCACATACCTTGGATTATAATTTTAAGATGAAAAGACTTGATTGGAAACTCTTCTTCACACTTTTGAGCTAAGTTTCTTGATACCTTTGACTTAGAGAACTTGATTCTTGAACAACTCGGTGAAATATATGGAAGATTCTTGAATTTTATTAGAGAAGATTTGGATTTAGAATTGGAGAAAAGAAACCCTAGCTCTAGATATATCTTGGAAGAGACTGGAGATAAAATGAATTGCTCTTCTCTACTTGGATATATATATAGAGGCCAAAATGGGTGGAAATTACCAAAATGCCCTTGAGCAAATTCTAGAACTGGAGCCCGAGTTTTGTCCTTGGCATGACGCGCAATGATCGCGAACCTTCACTAGATTTGGATAATTGGGAAACTGCTCAGTGGCGTGTGCGGTGAAGTCGCATTTTCCACCTTGGTCGTGACCTGGAAGGGCATCGCGATGCGATGGAATCTCATTGGTACACTGGAATTTGACAATCCTAAAATTGATCCTTGGCGCGACACATCAATATCGAGGGGGCTCACTGGAAAAGGAAAATTGCCATTTTGGCTGACTCCGCGACGCGCTAGAGTGCCAGGTGACACACTGTCTCACTAAAATGGCTCTAACTCTTCACCTGAGTGTCAGATTTGGGCGAATTTGGTATCGATGGAAAGCTTATTCAATGATCTACATGGAAAAAAGTATAAATTAGAGAAATACAACATGGTATAAATATCAATCGCTTTGGAACTCATCCATATTCACTCAAAAGGCAGATTTAGGCTTAAGAAATGATCGGGGTATTACAGTTTTATTTCATAACACCCCTCCTTATTTTACTTAATCACAAATTTACCTAGATAAATACCTGATTAGATTTTGTCCTATTTCATGTGAGTTCGACACCAACAGAGTTGGGTTATATATTTCATCTAGCGATCGATTTATACTTTCTTAGAGGTGTAATTTAGGAGATATCACCCCTCACCGGAATACCTTTAACTCAACTTCCCAATAAATAATACCCAGCTATAGCAAACCTAGCTCAACAACAACCAAATACCTTGCCTCGATCTAAGTAGAGACCATTGTTTGAGGTTCTCTGATCATTGTTAAATCTTGATCTTCAATATAAGTGTTCTTGTTGCAATTCAGATTCATTGTGATGTCCATTCCTATTCACTAATTTTTCACTACGTAATTTTGAATCCTACATGCAATTTGAGTGATAATTTTGTGGTTAGTTTTAATATTTAATGGATGCTTGTTAATATTTGCTTAACTGCATATTGGATAATTAGAGATATTTGTTTCAATTGAGTATTTGGAATCTACTCTCAAGAATGAATTTCTAATATTTAGATAGAGCAATTAACGGGTCCTAATTATTGGATAAAAAGGTCTTGGATTGATTTAAGATTAAATGTTATTTGAGTTTAATTATTCATTTCAACTAAATTGGAATGAACATGCTTATCATTGACAGAATTGATAGATTAGCTTAAGATCTCAAATGTTGGGGTAAGCAAACTATAGGTTTTGATAATTATTGATATGCTTAGATATTTCATTTGTTGTTCTTTATTGCTATTGATCAAATACATCTATTTTCCAAGGAATTTCCCAAAGTATTTTTATATTTGGTGGTCGAATATGGAAAAGACCTGGGATATTGTGTAAAGCATAGATTAGGTAAGTCTAGGTAGTATAGGTTTACTTTTGTGTATTTATTTTCTTTTGTTTTGGACTGTATAATCGAAGTGGACATTATTATTTTATATATGTGAATGTGCTTACGTGTGTACGTTCTTGCATGAAGTTTATTCATTTATAGTATTAATTTAAGCTGATACAAATCAACAAAAAGATCGTGCTAAAATCACGCGATCGAGGGGTGTGTTACACCTTTTCCTCAATTAAAAAAAATTACTAACTAGAATCTTTGTTCGCCGATCAGCTTTTAGAGTCAGTTATTTTGAAAAGGATATTTTTAGGTGACTTGGCAATCCATAATCAATGTTAAGTGGTGACTCTAATTTCCAAATGAATCATTTTTGAAACACCAACTTAGACATATTCAGATTTGAAAATCCTTTTTAAAGTTAAGAATTTAATACTATCTTTCGGGGGGAAAAGATGTATGGCAGCTCTGGCGACTGTTGCGCCCAAGAACACACAAAGTGTACGTGGACTTACCAAGTAATACAGTAGACTTTTTCAAAGCTGAATAACGATCCCTCGGAGACTTGTATCAACAACTATCTATTTCAAGTTCAACTATTGAGATTAAAGTAGTGCAATATAACCAAAAGAGTCTTTAAAGTTTATAAACTAAAAGTAAACTAAAGTTATGCAAAAAAGTAAAGACTTTGGATAAGCAATGGATGAAAACTTAGGGTTAAGTTACTGTGAACAATCATACTAAGCTATTGAACTTCATTCATTAGATTACTTATCTTGATTGATGATTCGTAGGGTTTATCGCATGATCGTGGTCTCTCGACCTCTAATCGTCTACCTAACTTGGACATTACAACTACATAATTGAGCGGAGATGTAATAATCCAATTAGATGTATGAAGATATGATCCTACATGTGAACCAAACAAGGCTTCTGGGTATATCCATATCCTAGTCACTAATTCAAATGCCTTATTTTATAAAGGAATAAGAACCTTATTCTACTATCCCCATGTTCTATCTTCTTATTCTCCCTCCCGGGCTTACAAAGTCGACAATGGATGTATCTTAATGGTATATAATCCTTAAAATAGTTATAAAAAGTATAAATAAATAAAAAATATTATAAGTAACCAAAACCAAATCAATTCAAAGCAATAGTAATCATGTTCTTGGCCTTAACCCCGAAATAGGGTTGTTAGCCACTCATGGACATAGTCGTAATCAAGATAATTGAATACAAGATAAAATCAATTAAAAATATAAATTAAAGGAATAAAAACCCTAATTGAAGTATTTTCCATATCCCCTCCAAGTTTCAAAGCCGTCCAACGTATATAACATTAAGTACAAGTGTCCTATTTATAGGAGGACAAAACTGTTGCGTTTTTGCACTAGGCCACATCACAAGGTTAATTTACCATTTCTAGCTCTATGACGTGCCATTTTCATGGATACCCACTTTTTTGGTTCCCTTATTAAGATCATGGTGTATGGCATGCGCCAATTGGACTTTTCTTTTGTCCGCGGCAAGCCCTTGACATCCAATGTGTTCAATTCACGTCAAGTTGTGTATTGTGCTTTCGTTGATCCATTCCAAGCCTTTTTGTGTTGTTTAAACTTGATTTTAAGCTTTTATGTCCTTAATATATCATTATAATAAAATCATCAAGCATACTATATCATTAAACACAACAAACAAGATCTCAAAACAACACAATATCCAAGACGATGAACTAGAAAATTAAGCTAAGAATAGTAGTTTTGCCCCTTTTGATCTTTCACTTAGTCTTGACTCTTGGATTGATTCAATTGTACTTTAAATACTATAATAAAGTTTTTACACACATAATTACATAATAATACCATTATTAACTCATTATACACATTATAACCCATCGCGATCAACTAGAACAACACCTAGCTCAAGCTAGTAACACTAGTTTTCTCATATGAACTCTAAATGACCAATTTGATTCCAAACTTGTTTAAAATGCACCTTAAACATTTTTATCAAGTGCTTAAATACTTAGATGCTCATTTATGTCATCATTGACTCATTAATCACACTATAAGTCCTCAAAATAAAGCTAAATAATCCCAAATAACAACACTAAGGTGCATAAATTCACCTCAGATCAGCGACCCTGTTAGAACAGTAGAGTTTGAGCTTTATATGTTGGTCTATATCAACTTAGTTGACATTATAGTTGAATATATGTCTTGTTTATTTTATAAGTCTTCCTCATCAGTGTTTGCCTTTGTGTTATTTGTTTGCTGTTTTTTCATTATATATTACCGTTCAACCTTTGGGGAATTCTTATTTGCATTATTTTAAGACCTGGTGGGACTTGTTAGTGGACTGATTAGGATTGTATGTTTAATAAATGAGGGACAGTATACGGTGGCTATCAAGAAGATCAGATAAAAAGTATTCAAAAAATAAAAAGATTTTTCTCATTTATAGGATTTCTTTAAGACTTTTGTTTTCAAAAATGGAAAAATCAAAAAGATTTTGGTTTTTATACTCATTCCTTTAAAGCAAAAATATCTGAAAGAATTTTTCTTTACTTCATTGCCATACATTTATAATTAGAAAATTCCAAAAAGACTTTTATTTGGTAAAAGCTTTTATATATTTTTATATAGAGGATAATCTAGAAAGATTTTTTATTTTCAATGTCCTTATACTTTTCAAAAATCAAAAAGAGAGTTTGGTTTTTTTAATTCTTTGATTTTGAATGATTTGATTTTAAAAAAGGGATTTTATCCTTATATTTTCCCAAAAGAGTGTTTCGGGTTTCTCAAGTTGGTTTCTAGTCATTTATATAGCACGTAACCATCCAATCTAGATGATCTACGCACACTTAATTCTCCTTTTTGAGGGATGAGATATGTAGGCAGCACTTCTGGGTTCCGTGATCTTTATCAAACAACCCCTATGTCATAGGTGGAGACTCTGCAATCTAGAATCTATATAGGAATGCCACAATTTCTTTGAGGAGTCATACATCCATAGATTTGTATAATCAGCCCTGTAAGATTGTATAAATAACACACTCTGAAGTCTCTCAAGGAAACTCACTAAAAACATATGCATCTTTGATCTGTCCACCCATAAACTGAGGTGATCAATCTTCTAAAACCTCTCAAACTTTCTCTATTCCTCACCTATATCACCAACCTAGATACACTCCTAGATCCTACATCTAGTAAAATTCATACCATTATATCTAGTTGTTGTAACCACTAGCTGGCCTATTAGGCCCTGAAAATTAGGATAGGCTGCTAATGTAGACTCAAGCCCTAACTCTAGTTTGCGAGCCCTATGGAGTACCAGTTAAACCATCTCCCTTATCCATCTCTGCCAAAATAACCCAGCACTCTAACCAATATATCCTAAAATACCGGAGTTACCACAAGCCAGGTAGATCTTCAACTAGGCCTACCTTCTCAGCTAGAATCTGGTCGCCCTTAATCTCATACTTACACTCAAGATACTCTACTCTAGTTAGAAACTAAGTAACAGCTTGGGTTCTACTCTACTTTGGTCACTACTTCGGTCTTTACCATGTCTTCTACCATATCTGTATGTCTCAGTGAGGGCACTAGGTACATATGTTGAAATGGGCTCCTATTTTCTCTTCACCGTAGCATAAGTCCTCACCATCTATGAGAGATTGAAATAAAAAACTTAGTAAATGATGATATCAACCTTCGTACAATAACAAAGAAGAAAGTGATTTTTTCAAAGTCATATAGCCTATCAAAGCTAGATAATAGATGTCTCTATATCAATCAGCAAGATTGTACTAGACTTAGCTTGTACTTGTGAGACCAATGAACCTAGTTATCTAATACCAACTTGTCACAATCCAAAACTTGAGGTATGATGGCACCTTTTACACCCTCTGCAATAGGTAAGATAACACACTGATAACTAATAAGATGCAAGACAAATATATAGAAATAACAAAGAAAACAAATCTCAAAACCAAAAATAAGAAAATATATCAAGAGCTAGAAGATATAAAGTATGAGCCTCTAAGAGAAATCAGAATACAACTAAAATTTGGAATATCTCAAATACAAAGAAAAATGACATAAATTGGAGGAAAGAGGAAAATCCAAGAGGCCACGGATCCGTTGGTAGCTGCCTCAAATCTCAAAAATTAGAAATTCAGCATAAGAGCTAAATCGATGTCCTAGGGCAGCCGACTCAGCACCTGCATGTAAATTATGAAATTAATTTAGTGTGAGTACTAAAACACGTGTACTTAAAGCATCGTCAATTGATCCAAATTCAAAGTAACAGAAAGTATGACCTAAATCAACAATACTCATCCTAAATTATATAAACCTATATTGAGGAAGGAAACACCTAGTTTAACAATCAATATCAGCACCAATTCATATAGGTCCAGCCAAACAATTTAATAAATCACAACAATCTATATCAAAAAGGGAGAATATCACTTTCACAGTTAATAAATCATTTATTATTACACCAAAGCAAACCAACTAAATAGATATGATGAGTATGATGTGTGTCATTCAATCTGATGGAAATGATATAATGATGAATATGATTCATATATATTCTACTTATACAAGCCTGCTGCTATGTGTAGCTGGCTGGGGCCCATGATGTACTCGCGAGGTATATATACACCCTCTAAATCCTCCTAAAATCCATAGAGTAAATAATCATAATCCAGATCTATCCACATGATCTCAAAGGAATTCCAACAGCAAAGGAATTCCAACAGTCCTAGTGCCTCAAATAAATCACAACCTCTTGATCTACTTGAAGTTTATAACAATAGTATTATTATAATATGCATATCAAAAGGGAGGGGATGAAATACAACACAATATCACTGCCAGTCCAACACTGTGAATATTAGAAAGAGGATTTTCATTTCACAAGTTATCCACTATACAATAATAAATCCTATGCACCCAGCATGCTAATAATTGAATCAGGGCTCCGTGAACTCAAGTATCAATCAAAACATAGCAAATAAGTTAAAATCTCAAAAACTATGTCCAAACAATTAATTATTTGCTTTTACCCTTATTATAAATTACTGGTACCTGTATTAATGCTCGGCATCTCATCTATATGGGACACCCATATCCCAATTACTCCATACACATATCAAATATATATGTATATCAAAAAAGAGTCTAAGAAAATCTAAACTTTCCTTAAAAGAAGCTCAATAAGTCAAACTAAAGTTTTTTTTCTTATAAATAGCCTCTAAACGGGTTTAATCCAATTAAATACGAATTCTGCATAAGAAAATAAAACCATAAACCAATATTGCTTTGCTTAAGGTTTGGGTCTAAAAATTCGACTCAAAAGTTAACTTTGAGCTACAAAGAAAAAATAGAATTTTATTTGAAATCCAAGTTCCCCCACAACTTAAGATACTCACATATGAAACTTCATCAAAAATAGAGTTAAAACCGACCTTGAAAGCATCAAAATACCATTTCTTAACTTTACCCAAATATTTTCAAATTTCTCATTTGAAAAATTAATATTTGAAGATGAAATAATAAGTAAACCATTGAGAAATGTGTAAAAATAGTATCAAAATCTTACGCAATGACGAATTATGGGAAAACACTGTTTAAATCTCCCAAAATTAAGTTTTCAAGCATCAAAATTCAACATATAAAGAATAAAATAAAAAGGGGAAATCCACTGATTAAGAAACATTGATCCTGCACCTACGAAGATCTAGCCACAAGTGTAACTCGTTGGTATGACCAGAAAGTTTGATGTTATGGGGTCTCACAAGAGCGGCCAGCATAACAAGCATAAGGTCACAGGAGTAGGAAAGTCTCGCAGTCGTGATTTCACTGGTGTAGGTTGGCTTTGTAGAGGCAATCAAACCCCCCACTAACCAAGATTAGTAGGAGCAACCCTTGGTCCCTGATGAGGCTCCACAGGTGCTCCCCAAGCACATCAGGAGCGGTTTCACCAGTACCGACAGCTGACAGCAAAAGGTGACCATCAACTAAAATCAAAAGTGGCCCTTGAAACTCAATTGGAACCTCGTGAATCCAAATCGAAGTATGCACTAGACTAAACATAATATTTCAAACTCAATGGAACTATTGCATGCTAAAAATGACATTTTAGACTCAATGGGATCATCAAATCACAAATGGAGGTTGTTATCAACAAATATTTACCGAAGTCAATTCGACACCTTAAACATCCAACTTTGCAATCAACTACTAAAAATGCACATGAACACCTCTAGGCCTGAACTATGACCCGAACCAAAAGTCTCACTATTTTTTTGGTTTAATTTTTAGCTTTGATTATTTAAAAATAAACAAAAACATAGTTTTTACACTAAATAGGCCAACCCATCTTAAATTAAAAAATAAGAAAAAATGAAATAACAAAAATATACCCAACTCGGCCCAACCCAAACCCCTCTATTACATATATACTCTTGTATAGGGTTTCCTAAATCAGCATTCCATTTCCCTCCTTTCCTATATGAGATATGATGTCGTCTTCACCTCTTTTCAACCTTCAATTCTTTTTTATTCATCTCTGGGTGATCAACTCGATGCCATGGAAGTTCCATATGCCTACTTTTATTTTCTTGTAGAAGTAAGACTTTGTTGTTCCTTTCTTTTTTATCCTTAAATTGCTTCTTCAGTTAATTTTTCTTTAATTTGTTCCTCAATAGTTGTGCTCTCTGGTGGATGGGACCAAAATTAACTTCTTGTGCTTATCTAAAGGATCTTGTCAGCTGACTATGGTTACCAACTTTGAGTAAGAGTCTTGCCCTTGATTTTTCTTTTTTAATTCTTTGTCAGTTCTTTAATCCTTCCAAAATGGCTGATATGGCTGGTATGAAGATAGTGGGATGCTTGGAACCATAATTATTGGAAAAGTAACACATATCTCAGGTTTATCAACTCCGATCTGACCCTAAGATCCTTTTCTTTTATTGCAAGTCCATTTTGTTGGTTGTTGTAGTATAGGCTAGTTAGCTTTGCACCTTTTTAGTAGCCCTGCAACGCTTGTAAATATTTGATTCGGAACCTTTTAAGTTTTAGCCTTATCAACCTCTCACCTTCTATGTGGTGACACTCTTAAATATAGAATTTGTGATTTGTCACTATTAAGTATTTTCTTTCCTGTAACTTTTAGCTTTTGAAATCCTGTGAAAGTGAAATCCCCTTCATCTATTGCATAATTAGCTAAATAATCTACTAGCTTGTTCCCCTCCCTGAGAATGTATTGGTACTGAACTACTTTGTCTTTCATCAGTGTCCATATCTGCTCTATTATGTCTGAAATACTCCATGGACAGTCCCAATCTTTGTTTAAAATTTTCTACAAGGTTAATGAGTCTGTCTGAATGATCACTTTGATATGTTGTGACTGCTTGCAATGTATTTCTACTTGTAGTATAGCTTTTGCTTCTGCTTCTATATTTGTAGTATCATCAATATTAGCTCCCTTAGCATATAATAAATCCCCCTGACCTTCCTTCAAACTAAATGCATAGGAACTTATCCGCAGATTGCCCCTAGATGCTCCAGCTGTATTGTACTTTAACCAACCCTACTTAGGAAATTCCTACATAACTTCAGTAACCTTCACTCTGGCTCTATGATTTTCAAATTCTCTCAAAATATCCAGCCATGTATATGGAAACTCCTTGTATGGTTTTCTTACTTTAAGCAACATTCTCAAGTTCCTGATTATGTTGTGTTTTACTCTGTGTTCTGTAACATTCTTCCCTTCATGTTTTGTAGTATTTCTCTTTTTCTATAATTCCCAAATAATTATGCTAGGAATGGCCTTATAGTAAGGTCTATCCCTCTGACTAATATTTGAATGCCACCAAGCCAGTATTGTTTCCCTAAAGCTCAATCCATGAATATTTATACCTGCAAAAGAAGAGAAGTAAGACCAAGTCCTGTTAGTAATAGGTGATCTTAGAAACACATGTGATATGGTTTCCTGGTTAGGATTAATACAACACCAGCACATGGATGGTCCTTCCACTCCTCATCTTCTTATAAAATCATCCACTAGAACTTTTCCTTTCCATATCCTCCATATCAAGAAATTTATTTGAAAGGCACACTTTTTATCCATATATCCTTGAAATGATGCTACTTTCTTCCTTCTGTCTAACGTAATGCCATGCTGATCTCATAGAGAAATTTCCATTTGATTTAAGCATCTATTTGGTCCGATCTTCTTTATTTGCAAGTCCAGGTGGACTTATTTTTTCTAAAATATGCATAGTAATCTCTTCTAAAAAGATGTCCTTTTATCAACTCTACATTCCAGCTTCCTTCTCTGACCGAAACTCTAACTTGCTAATTCCTATTCCCTTTTATCCTTACTAATAGTATACAACTCTCCCAAAGTTGTCCAATTATCCCACCCAATATTAGAATTGCCAGTCCTGGTTTTTCATAGAATTTGGTGTTCAATCAGATCCTTAGCCTGCAACATCTTCTTCCAAACTTGTGATCCAGCTGCCCCATTTTTCCATATAATAATATTATAATGCTCCTTTTTACAATATTTGTTATGTATGTATTCACTCCAAATAGACTTCTTAGTTCTAAATTTCCACCACTACTTATAAAAAAGAGCCATAGACATATCTTTAGTATTATAAATCCCAGACCCCCTTCCTCCTCAGGTAAGCATATAGACTTTCATCTTTCCCAATGTCTACCCTTAACCCCTATATAACTACTCTAAAAAAATTGTTCCGTTATCTTTTAAATTATATTAAGAATATTCATAGGAGGGTTCATAAATGATAGACAATTGATGGAAATACTTTGCAGAACATGCTTGATAAGAATGGCTCTACCTCCATAAGATAACAATTTCCCTTTCTAGCTTTGCAATTTTACACTAATTATATTCATCATATGCTGATAGTAGTCCTTTTTTTCCTCATATGAAAAATAGGGCATCCTAGGTATGTGAAAGAAAAATCATTACTCAAAATACATGTTGCTACTTCTTCAATCACTACCACTCCTTAAGATACTCCCTTATGCAAGTAGATTGTACTTTTTTCTTTATTAATTCTCTACCCAGATGCCTTTTCATACTTTTCTAAGATTTCTTACACTTTCTTCAAGGTACTCAAATCAGCCTTGCATATAATAATCATGTCATCTACAAATGCAAGATGATTTATCCTTGGATTCCCCCTAGGCATTCCAAACACTTTAAACTCCTTCTTTAACAACAAAGACTTTAATGACCTTGACATCACCTCAGCAACCATTATAAATAATATAGGAGATAAATGATCTCCCTACTTCAAACCCCTTGATGATCTGAAAAAACCTTTTGGCTGACTATTCAGAAGTATTGAATACCAATTATTACTCACTAATTTGTATACCAAGTCAATAATAATTTTTCCAAATCCATTTTTCTCATCACCTTTGTTAGATAAAGCCACTCCACCCTATCATATACCTTCATCATATCTAATTTCATAACCATGTTAGGGGATTTACCTCTCTTCCTTATTTCAGACACAATTTTTGTACCACCAGTATATTCTCTGCTATGCTTCTTTCTTGAAAAAAACCTTCTTGTTCTTATGATATAATATCTAGTATAAGATTCTTGATTCTAGCATGAATGATTCTGGAGAAAATCTTATTAACAAAATTACTTAATTATATTGGCCTAAAATCTAAGAAACTATTAACTACTAACTTTTTAGGCAACATCACTAAGTTAGTATGATTAACAAATCTTGGCAATTTATACCCACAGAAAAAGGACACCACCATATTATATACATCCTCTTCAATAGTGTCCCATGCATCCTGGTAGAAAGCTCATATCATTCCATGTGGACCTTCAGCACTATTTTTATTTAATCTCATGATTGTTGCTTTAACCTCATTCATGTTGGAAACTTTAATCAATTCTTCATTCAGTTGTTTAGTAACTACCACTAGTACCTCCTCTAAAATTAAAAAATCCTCACAATCCTGATCTTTTGAAAATTGATTTTGATAGAAATTAATTGCAGCTTCTGCTATATTATTATGGTCATCCAACCAAATTCCATCGTTATTCTGAATTCCACTCAACTAGAATCTATTTCTCCTTCCTCTAACAATAGTATGAAAGAATTTTGTATTTCTTTCACCATCTTTAAACTATTCTAATTCAGCTTTTTACTTCCAAAATTCTTCTTCTCTTCTTAATTGTATATTCAAATCTACATGTGCCTTGAACAATTTTTCTTTATTTGTCCTAGAAGGATCCTACTCAAATTGTACCTCCATCACCTTAATGATGCCTTCCAATGTTGCAATCTCTTGAAGAATGTTACTAATTTTTTCTTTACTACATTAAGCTAGGGCATATTTGGTCTTCTTCAACGTCTGCTGGAATATAATGAATGGATTTCCTTACATCTCAGTTATCTATTTTTTCTTTACAATCTTCAAACATGATTCTTCCTTTAACCAAAAAATCAAAAATCTAAAAGATTTGATGATTTTCTCATTAAAAGTACTTAAATGAAACATCAAAGGAGCATGATCTAACCTACTTCTTGTTAAGTGTTCTACTTCTAAATTTGGAAATAGATTATGTATCATGACATTACAACACACTCTATCCAGCCTTTTAAATATGTAATCATCATCAACTCTCTCATTCCATCATGTATTCTACTTTCTTTAAATCCTGGACCCTCTAGATTACACAAATTGATGCAATGATTGAAATTATCAGTTTCTGCAATAGTAACAGGCAAACCTCCTAGTTTCTCTTCTTCACTGGTGATCACATTGAAATCACCCCCAACAATCCATGGATCATGCATAGATTGAGCTATATCACTTAAAGACTCCCATAAAATCAATCTTTCTTGTTGATTACACTTAGCATATACTAAGGCCACCACCACTGTCATTCCTGCTTCCTAATTCTGTAACTTCAAAATCATCTGTTGTACTTCATCCCTTATGACTGTGTAATTAATTATAGCATCACAAAATGCTTAAATTTTGCCTGATGAGTTTTTTCGCTGCATGTTGCATCCCTAATCCTGCTCTGTATTCCTCTATATTATGACTATCTTGAAAAGGTTCCATGATACCTATAAAATAAAAATAATGTCTTCTTTATAAAGTGATCAATATAGTGAATGCTTTTTGAGTGTTCACCGACCTTATATTCCATATCAAAGCATGCATCCTGATTTATGTTTTGAATGACTCCTTATCTGCATTATAGTAGTACCTGTATTCTTACCCTTCTTATACTTCTTTCCTTGTGTTGCTTTTATTGTATCAATCTGCTTAGGTGATAAATCTCCTTCTATTGCTATCTTGTCAATATTTTTCTCTAGATCACCATTATCTAGCTCATGTTTGTTCTTATTAGAGAATTCAATCTGATGGTCAGCCTGTACTTCCAATGGTAGAACCCCCTCCATAGCCTTATCAACTTCATTATTATCATCTTGATACACCAACGCCAGCTTTTTTGATTCTTTCTTCTGCTCATTTGTATCCTAATTTGCTTGCTTTTCTTAAAATTGTGATTCACTACTGATAGCTGATATTTGCTCTCCTTGATCTTCTATTGATTTACTTTTTGTTTCAGCACCAATTATATTCTTACCAAAGGCATTGTTAACCCATTCTTTGGTACTTTCCTTATGTTTAATATTCTCCTTCTTTTCCATACACTCTTTTGTTATAGACTTCTCCCCTTCAGCTTTATTTTCACTTAGTACTGCAAATGCATTGGATACAGGTTGATCTTCTACTTCATCTTTCTTAATCTCTCCTAAAATATGCCCATATTTATCCCTCTGTACCTATTTCTCCTTGTAATCCATTGATGTTTGTTGGAACTTCTTTTGCTAACATTGTTGTTCTTTTGATCTCCTCTTTGATTAACATGACCCTCATCTGTATGCTTCTTATCCTTATTATCTTTTATGTCCTCATCTTCCCTTTTAGATTCATATAATTAAGGATGAACATTCCAATAGTTGCTTTTATCATGACCTAGTAAACAATATTCTTTACGGTATTTTGGCATATAGTCATATTGAATTTGTATCCACTTTGATTTAATTTCCCCTGTCACATCATTTTCTTTATTAATTCTTACTCTTTGGGGTAACTTAGCAATCAGATCAACCTCAACTTTAATTTTAGCACAATTAGGCCTTGTTTGATTCCTCGATGCCATATCTACTGTTAAAGGTTTTCTTACTACTGAGGCAATAAAAAAAATTGCCTCCTTTGCAAAGAAATTTGGAAGAAGATCTGGCATGGAAATCCATGTCACACCTATTGTAGTTTCCACATCTGGTTCAAACCAAGGATTCCACTTCAATGTATGCATAATACATCTCATTTGCTTTGATATGATAAGTAAATATTGATAGAAGGCTGACATAATCTTCTAATCCTTCTAATCTGATAAGTATATGTCTGGCATCTAGAACTCCTATCAGGCATTCTCCTTTAATACCACATTGAACTGGGATAGATCTTCTCAACTCCTTAATGTCCGATTTACCATAAGAAAATTTACCAATTATGAAATATTATAAATTCTCTTGAATAATCAACTTTAGAATCTTTTATGACTTTCACGTAACACTAGGTTTCCCTTGTAACATGACTACTGGCTTGGGCGGAACCCTAGGTATATTATTAAGAGCTATCTTGGGCTTCAAATTCTCCGCATAATTTATAGTATTAACAGCAATGGTTGGATTTTTAAAACTCTCCTTAGTCGTGTTATTATTTTCTTGTGGTGGAATAGACCCACTAGAGGTGGTGGCTATCGCAGCTGGTGGCTATAACGATTAGGGTTTTTCTAGAGAGAGAAAAATTTTATTTAAATAACTTGTTCCTATGAAATCCTTGCATAAGCTACTTTATCACTAGCTAAATTCTGAAGAGAAGTTGTTACAGAAAGATGTTCAAACCTAAAGTCTCACTAATCCAAAATAACATTACAAAACTAATAGAACTCTCATACGATCTCAAAATCTCTTAATGTGGACCAAAGTCAACCATACCAAGACCAAAACCTTCCAAAATAAAAATGCATGCAGTACTCAACCAATCACCCAGGAGTCATGCCATCCACACCCGCAAAACAAAAGTACCATAAACTATGAAGAGTACTAAAATGATCAAATACATCAAAAGTCAAAAATCACTAAAAGTGTTATTATAGAATGTTTGATGTTCAATATTATAGGGAGAGTAACATTTTTAAAGAAAATTAAGGGGTGTAAATACTTTCATCCTTCTCATAACTAGGAACTATATATATATATATATATATATATATATATAACATTATAAAATTGATCAAAATAACATTAAAAACTGATAGAATTCTCATACGATCTCAAAATCTCTTAATGTAGACCAAAGTTAACCATACCAACACCAAAATCTTCCAAAATAAAATGCATGCAGTACTCAACTAACCACCCGGGAGTCATGCCATCCACACCCGCAAAACAAAAGTACCATAAACTATGAAGAGTACTAAAATGATCAAATACATCAAAAGTCATAAATCACTAAAAGTGTCATTATAGAATGTTTGTTGTTCAATATTATAGGGAGAGTAACATTTTTAAAGAAAATCAAGGGGTACAAATACTTTCACCCTTCTCATAACTAGGAACCATCTATATATACATATATATATATATACATATATATATATACATATATATATATATATAAACATATATATATATACATATATATATATATATAAACATATATATATATACATATATATATATATATATAAACATATATATATATACATATATATATATATATAAACATATATATATATATATAAACATATATATATATACATATACATATATATATACATATATATATATATATACATATATACATATATATATATATATATACATATATACATATATATATATATATATACATATATACATATATATATATATATATATACATATATACATATATATATATATATACATATATATAGGAGAGGCAAAAACGCCACGTGTCAGCACTACAAAAAATTATATTTTTTAAAAAATATATTTTAAAATTCTATCTTTTAAAAAAAAATTGTTAAATTCCCTCACAATGGAAATTTCTATTTAAAAAATTATCTATTTTAAAAGTGTTTCTAATAAACTTCCACATTTTAATTTTTCGCAATAAATTAACACGAATTTCTAGAAAAAAAGTAAGAATAAAAAATTAAACTACTACTATATTTAAAAAAATAATAACTTCCACACACAAACACATGTATACACACTACACACAACTTAATTGATGGAAACTTTTTTTATATCATTTTAAAAATCTATATCTATCTATTTATATCAAATAACAAAGACAAAAACTGTCAGTACCACAAAAAACAATATTAAAAATTTTAAAATTAAATTAACTTTTAAACTAAATTTTTATAACGACTCCTTTATCGCAAAAAAATGCAGATTTTTTATATTAATTTTTAAACACGTATAGGACTCCTTTTTTGGGGAAGTTGCCAGATCATTTATACTTATCTTTTTAAATTATCTACCCACAACTCCTCCTTCTCGACAGCAAAAAAAATGCATTTTATTTAAAAGTGAAATGTAGAATTAAAAACAATTAAAATAATAATACTAATAATAATAATAATAATAATATGTAAAATCAGAAAATCAACGAATAAAACTTGAGTTTGAAAATTATTTTAAGTTTTTTTAAATTTATCCAATCACCCACGAATTAGGAACCAATTTAAACCTAAAAAGTTGGAATTTAAAAATTATTTTAGATTAAAAAAGAAAACTATCAAGTAATGACTTTCATCCACTCCATTCATCTTATCCACGAATCAAGCAAGCAGTTCGAAAAATAGTTAAAATGTGATATAAAAATGAATTATTTCATGTGTTTCATCTAATTAACCTCCAACAATATCAGAGTCCTTTTCAAACTCTCTTTTTCCATTTTTTTTTTGGCATAGCTTAGTAGAGTTTTGCCATGATAATGTTTGATTCTATTTCTTTAGTATAATTTATTCATATATGTTTTTGTATGTGAATTTTTTGATGTAATAATTTTTTAGAAGTCTTCATGATTTTCTTTTATGCTTTTCATAGGATAATGTCTGCATCGCCTGAATTTAGTTGCATATGCACATAACATAAATCTACGTATTATCTAATGTGATTTGTTCAAGATAGAAGGACCGATGTTAATATAAAGAAGATTTGCCTAATATACTTTCCTAACATTTATCAAGTGAGATCGGTTAAAAGTAACAATATGATCTTAATAAAAATATTATGTATTATCATCGTCATAAATTTTAAAAAATTTATCATTCATATTTTTGCTTTATAACATTTGTGTTATCTAATTATAATAACCTTTACATAATTTTTTGTTATAGTGTTGTATGCATGTTGACTTTGAAATGCAGGATTAAATCATTAATCACAGTATACTTTTGATGAAATTGAAGATAAAAAAAGAATGAAGAATGTATTGTGTAAACAAACGTAAAATGGAATTTTAGAAATATTCTTAAGCAATTATATTTAATCTTCTCAAGGTAATAATATTACAAGTTCTTATAATTAACTTTTAAAAATACTAATTGCACATCGCGCGGGTATAATTACTAGTACTTTATCTATAAGGCAGAACACCTAAGAGACTCCCCCCCCCCAAAATATCAGTAGGTTTAATTACCCCGAGTTGTATCAGTAGTTTTTATTACCCCCTAACCTATCAATAGTTTGAATTACCCCCTTGGAACTATATCAGTAGTTTTAATTACCCCTAAACTATCATAAAGTTATAATTATCCCCTGAATTTGGTTATTTGATAACTTTTTATCATGTGGTAGATGAGTTATCCCATTCTATTAGGATGAGATGGTGCGGAGGGTAAATGCTATCAAACAATCAAGTGAGTAATTTCCATGGATAGTCATCCATATTTTTATAATTGCCTATAAATATCACTCTTGTTTCTTTTAGGACAAGAATATCACTCAACTATTTCTATTTTCCTCAAAAAATACTTGACACTTCAAAAACATTTATTCTCTCCTAGTTTGCATGACATGTCATTAAAATTTCCTTTTTATATATAAAATATAAGAAATAGATCTATTTAACTTATCAAACTTATTTAACTAAAATTTGGTCTTATTTCTTTTTAAAAAATAAATACACGTGATATATTTATTATCGAAAAATAATTTAATTATATACTTTAAATTTTATATTTATTTTGTCTTTCTTACAAAAATAAAAAATAAATTGTATTTATTCTTTATTCGATATGAGAAAAATTACATTACATGATAAAAATATTAAATAATCACACAACTTAAAGGAAAATAATTCCTCTGGTAATGCAGTGCACATTGCTCATCAATGAAGTAGTTGATGTGTCCAAGTGTATAAATAAAACTAAAGGATTGAATTATTTTATTTGGTACTTTTCAAAGTTTTTTAAATTTATTTATTTCATCACTTAATAATATTTTTAAAACTCAAGGTATTTATATGAATTGGTACTAATTTAATATTTTTTTGTTATTTATTTCATATACTGAAGATTCTTAAAATGCAAAAGAAATAAAAATGATGGCTTTCAGATTTTCATTTATGTATTAAATGTACTATTTTTGAAGGAATGAAAAATTATTAGTCATGAAACAAATTAATTTTTTTTTTTAAATATTAATCAAATGATCTATATTACAAATGAATCATAGAAATAGTACCCAACCAAATATCGCTTGCTTTTTGTGAGTTTAGTATGAGGAAAGGATATAAATTGGTGTTTAATTATATAATAAGATAAAATATAGTATAATAAAAACAAAAAAAATGAAATTAAAAATAATAATTTTCTATTTTCTAAAGTTTTTGTCTATGTTAACTTTGAAGATTTACTTGATTTGTTTATGAAATTTACTTGGGGAAAATCCGCAAGAAGAATTTATTTTTTTATTATCTTTTTATCAAAAAGATCTTGCTTAAAATTTTGCAAGTGATCTACATACGAATTAAAATTTTCAGGTGATAATTACCTTTAAGATTTTTCTATTGAATTTTGCTTGACAAAAGAAATTCTAAGAAATTTTTTTTCAAATTTTGTTTCATAGAAAAATTTGTAGGTTTTCCATCGAATTAGTTTGGTTGAAAAACTTGTAAAGAATTAGATTATCGGTAAATTCTTTTGTAATTTTTTTTAAAATAAAATATTATGTAATTTAGATTTTTCTTATAGTTTATAAGACGTGGGTTTGAATAAATGAACTTGAAGAATTAAATAGGTTTATAATTAAGAAAATAAAAGATTTTAACAACATGACATACCAAGTAGGATAGAATAAGGTTTTTAAAGTATTAAGTACTTTTTGAGAAAAATAGGAATAGTTGTGTGATATTCTTGTCCTAAAAGAAACAAAAATGATATTTATAGGCAATTATGAAAATATGGTGACTATCCATGGAAATTACTCCAATCAAGTTTAGGAGGATAATTAAGACTATGATAGTTTAGGCGAATCTGAATAAAACACATTTAATTAATAGTAAGTGCACCATTTTTTGTCTCCCTTTTCCTTATGAAGACTAATTTTAAGTTGATAAAAGTATATGGACTTAGAGTGTGTTTGGTATGAAAGGAAAATATTTTCTGAAAGATATTTTTTAATTTTTCTCATATTTGACTGACTTAAATGTTTTAAAAAATGTTTCCCAAATTAATTTATTTTTCTCAAATTTAAGGAAAATGACTTCCTTTCAAAAAGTAAGGAAAATATTTTCCAAAACTCTCTTTTAACTACACTCTCAAGTTGAAATATTTGTGTAACTCTCAAAATCACCCACCCAGACCCAGACCCCGACTCCCAATCTCCTATCACTCCCCATCCAAAAAAATATTTAATTTCTTAAAAAAATATTTTAAATTTTTTTCTTATCTCATCCCCTACCCTGATCCTCCCACCCCACCCCACCCCCACCTTCTTCAAAAAAATATTTAATTTTTTAAAAAAGAATTCAAATTCCCCCCTCCCCACCCACCCACCCACCCAAATAAAAAATTATTTTAAATTTATTTTAAAAAAAGAAAATCAAAACCTTTTACTTACCCCACCCTTTTATCCTATTAGTTTTCATTTTTTTTCTTAATATATACAAATACTTTTAGTAAATATTTTCCTACTTGCATAATGAACAAAAGAATATAAGTAATAAATAATTTATTTTTCTAGAAAATATTTTCCTCCTCCATACCGAGCACACCCTAAAAAAAGATATTTTTTGAGGTAAAAAATTATTTTTCTAAAAAGTATTTTCTACTCTTTAGCTAAACACTAAAATGTATTTTATGAAAAATATCTTTTTATCCATCAACCAAACACTAAAAAATATTTTACGAAAAATATTTTTCACTCACCAACCAAACATAAGAAAATGAAAATATTTTCTAGAAAAATATTTTATTTTCCATGAAAACATTTTCTAGAAAAATATTTTCCATGACATTTACCTCCATACCAAACACACCCTTAGTGTAACTCTGTGAACATACTAACACAGTGAATTTCTTGCAATTACTATTAGAAACTGGTGCAGTTTAAACTTAAGAAGGACGTTTTTCCATAGTCAAAGCAAAAGTTGGAGTTAAGAGTCAATCTTCTTCTTCTTCTTTGAATATAAAATTAGTAATTACTTTGACAAATTTTACTAGTTGAGATATAAATTCTAATAGTCCGCGGATCTGTTATTAATTTGGACTTAGTAATCATAATATTTTTGGACTAACGAATAATGACCCGTGACTAGAAATTAAAAACGCACTCAAATATTCAAGTCGTTTGGGGTGTCAATAGTAAAGCAGCCAAACGCCCACATATCTGCATTTTGTTATGAAATAAAGATAAAATATTAATATCAAACTTAAAGAAATAAGAGAATATATATATGTGCATTTTGTTAGTAACACTTTTGTTTTACTACTTTCATATATCAATAAAAATATATAAAAGGGTAGTTATTTATAGACCACCAAACTTACTCTCTAAGATTGTCAAGCTTGACATCAAGTTGTCAACTTGGCCAACTTTCTTAGGTATTAAAATTCAAATTGAACAAGTAATTTCAAGTTGACAATTTGGCCAACTAACTTAGATATTCAAATCCAAATTGAACAAGTAACTCTTGGTGTTCAAATTCAATTTGACTGCTAACTATTATTTCTAATTAATGACATTTCACACATACATACATCACATGACATACATATTATATAACACTCCCCCTTGGATGTCCACTAAATAGATAATGTGTCTCATTAAAACCTTACTAAGAAAACTCAATGGGAAAAAGCCCAGTGAAGAAAAAAGAGTACACAATCTTGTAATACGCCTTTAGTGTTGCCTCATTAAAAACCTTACCAAGAAAATCTGATTGGGACGAAATCTTGATTAAGAAAAAAAAAGTACAACGCGTATTTTACTCCCCTATGAAAACTTCAATCTAATGACTTGAATCTCCGCATTTTAATCTCATGCGCCATCTTCTCAAAAATTGCAGTTGATAGAGACTTGGTAAATAAATCAGCAATATTGTCACTTGAACGACTCTGTCGCACGTTGATATCACCAATCTTCTAGAGCTCATGTATATAGAAAAGTTTTGGCGAAATGTGTTTCGTTCTATCTCCTTTTATGAATTCTCCCTTTAATTATGTTATGTTGTATTATCTTCATATAAAATTGTAGAGCTTTATCATATTTAGGACCATATTTTTCTCGGATAAAATGTATCATGGATCTCAACCACATACAATATCGGCTTGCTTCATGAATAACAATTATCTGAGCATGATTTGAAGAAGTGACAGTTGTTGTATACTTTATCGAACGCCAAATGTACTTATAACTCCATATATAAGTAAATAGCCCATCTGAAATTGAATGTTATGTGAATCAGATAAATACTCTTTCAATGTATGTTCATTAATGGATAAATATTTCATTTGTCAAACACTCCGAGTACACATCCAATAATATGCATTGTTAGCTGCCTCCTTAAAAATCTTGTCAGAAAAATCTTGTGGGATTGACACATTCATTTCAATAATGGTCAAGCATCAACGATGCTTATCACAAGTTTTCTTCTCTTCAAGAAATGAAATATAATCACATGTACATGTTTCATAAATTTTCACTAGAAGCTCATTCTCACGTCATGAAATTTATTATATTTACATGCTGATCTCAACATCATTTTAAAAGGTCAAGTGCATCATCACTTTATATTTGTTTAGTTTGATGGAGAATTTAGAAAACTTATACCAAATTAGATCACACGACAATCACGTGCCCAATGACCTTTCATACCATGTCCGTTAGTGACAAAAATTACCTTCACCTTTTGAAGGATCATTTAAGAACTCATAATGTTCTTCGAAGAATCTTCTAGTTCATTAATATATGTTGTGTAATACTCAACATGCACATATTCAGGATGGCAAAATTGTTCATGTCAACTTATGAACTTATTTGTACTAGTAAACTCCAAGTTTACCATGACATATGAGTTTTACTTAGTAAATTTTAGATTTACTAGAACATGAATAATTTTTCAAATTTACTATTTTGGAATATATTTCATAATATTTATTCTCAATTATTCTACTTCTTATGGAGGTGTTACTCCTATCACATTCATCCTAGGGAATGGATCTCTAGTTTTAACAATCAAAATTTTCATTCCCAGGAATAAAATATAATGATGTCTTAAGTCTATCAAATTATGATTACTTAGAATTTCTTTCAAGATATTGTCCCTTCACGAGCAAATCAAGGCGTACATATAATGTAATGAATGGTTTTGTCCTTATTACACCTATATTTATATTCATAAATTCAGTCATATGTCTTCTTTCAGACATATTATGCACTGCTACCACATTCACTTCAAGGAATGAAACATATTCAATAGGAAATATTTTATAATTTTCACCAAAATTTTGGCTTAGTCATTGTTATATCATCAATATGGTGCATTGAGATTCAAACTCAATGCTTATCCATATAAAGACATCTTAGGCCAAAAATCAATGGAACTTAAACCCAATATCTTATCATCATGGTGCATCGGGACTTTTAACCTGATGTATTACCCTTTTAATAATATGAGATTTAAATCCATCATTACACCCTCGATCAATAACATATTAGGCCAAAGTATAATAAATTCAAACTTGAGCCTATAACAATATCCCCACTTTATGTTTATCAATATTTTTTTCAAACTTAATTAAAGAACATGAGTTAATAATATACTTATCTTATCATAAATAGTAGAATGGTAAAATATAAATCATGATAATCACATAGTTCTTGCGGTCTTGCCTTCTCCACTTTTTTATCCAAATTTTTTTCCTAGTCTTCAAATTTTGAGACGGTAGAGTCTCGTGCTGATAATATTTTATGAAATAAAGATAAAATATCAATATCAAACTTAAAAAAAAAAGAAGAGAAAACTTTAGGGAATTTTAGTTATACTTTTTTTTACTACTTTCATATATCAATAAAAATATTGAAAAGGGTGGCTATTTATAGACCACCAAAATTGCTCCCTAAGATTGCCAAGCTTGACATCAAGTTGGCCACTTGGCCAACTTTCTTAGGTATTCAAATTCAAATTCAAATTGAACAAGTAATTTCAAGTTGGCAATTTGGCCAACTACCTTAGGTATTCAAATCCAAATTGAACAAGTAACTCTTGGTGTTCAAACTCAATTTGACTACTAACTGTTAAGACCTAATTTTGCCCCCCACAACTAAATTTAACCTTGAATTTCTTTAATTTTTAATAAAATTAAAATATTTATTTCACCGAATAAATGCTCTCTAAAATATTTATTTGGGTTAATATTTATCATTTAATTGACGATTATACATTTTCGTATTTACATATGTGAAATTGTATAAATTTTGTTACTTAAATGGACATTTTTATCAAAATCAAACTTTTACTGATTAAGCTTGAAAATTAATCTAAACGGATAAAGTCTTGATTTAAATAAAATTTATTCTCAAAAATTTATTTATTTAGAGAAATATTTATTTGACTTTATTAAATCAAGAAGCTCGGGATTAAAGAGTATTAATTCGTATTTAATTTTAATTTAATCTAGCCAGTCTATTAGATTTGGCCATAATTGAAATCAAATTGGCCATAATTGCAATGCAATCGACCAATTGATTTTTAATTTTGTCAAAATTAAATAAAATTGACTAAATTTTAAATCTCAATTGGGGTTATATTTTAAATAACCCTAAATTCTCAAAAACTCTCATAATTTCTACCCAATTTCCACCAAAATCAAATTCAAATTTTGAAATTTAAAAATTTTACTACATTGTACAATTTTTCCTCAACCTAGTCTTTTTTTCAATTTTGAGATTCAAAAATAGTACTACATTGTACAATTCTTCCTCAATCTTATCCTTTTTCCAATTTTAAAATTCAAAAATTGTGTTATATTGTATAATTTTCCCCCGTCTTATCTTCCACCTCACCTTATCATCAATTTTAAAATTCTAAAAAATACCCCTAAATACTTCTCCACATTGGTGGATTAATAGAATTGGATCCCCATTCTTTTCTATAAATACTATCACTATTTTGGCAGAAAGGAAGGGAAAAAGCCTCAAAGAGTGAAAAAAAAACTTTTTAGCAAAAAGTTAAATTTCTTTTCTTTAGTAAAAATTTTTCAAGCGGCAGTCTAACCAGGGTTCTCGAAAGATTGTTTTTGGGTGGTGATCAAGACTCTGAAGAAAGCTTGAAGTCCCATTTTTCTGCCCCAGAAATGGTAAAAACACCTTTCCCCTTTTAGCTTTACTAGAATAGTGTACGTGCGTTGCACGTGTATCAAACTTATTTTAGAATAAACGTATGTAGAAAATATATTCGTTGTGCATTTATTATTTTATTAAATACAAATAGGTTAAGAAAACAACGCAAAATTTTCAAGATAAAAAAATGTAGTTGATTAAAGATGAATTTTGTCATCTTACTTACTTATTTTCTGCTTCTAAAATAACGTTATTTTTACGAAGAGTTAATTTTATTCTTAGGCATTTATATATTTATACTTTACGTAAAATATAATTATAATGAAATGGTCTATAATAACATAAAACATATAATTTAATTTAATTCATAAATAGTAATAATTGATTTTTTAATTTTGTACTCATTTAAAATATACTTTATACAAATTGATAAATAGTTAGTTAAATTTATACAAAATTTTAAAATTTTATGTATGTAAACAAGCATATTAAAGAGTAAAATGGTAAAGTATGACCCAAACTTAAAAACGTCCAATAATTTTTAAAATACAAAAAAATAAATTAGGAAAGTAAAAATATTATTTGTTTTTGTCTGAACTCCAGAAGCTTCCTTTGAAATTCTCTTTTTCCTCAAACGTTTTTTCTCTATTATGATATCACATATTATTTTAGCGAAAAATTGACGAATAAGCTGAAATCATGAAGCTTAAAATTGAACTTTTACGGGCCAAATCTTGAAAAGTATGTTCCTACTGCATCCATTGAACAACGGTATGTCAAGTTTCGCCTATAATTCCATCTTCTTTCCATGTTTTCTTTATTTTTTTAGGCTTTAACTTGTTTGAATATTTTGATTTTTTAAAACCCTTTTTGCTTTACATTTTGTATGTTTTGATTCTCTTAAAATCACTGTTGCATTATATGTTCCTAGTTTTGATTTTTTGTTCCTCCTTTTGCTTTGTATGTTCGAAGATTTCATTTTTTAAAATCCATTCTGATTTAATTTCTTATTTCAGGTGCGATTTTCTTGATATTTACATATAATATGTGTCAAGTATGCTTAATGTTTTCAATTTTGAATGTCCTAATGTTTACATGTTAGCTCAAATACTTGAATTTGAGGTACGAAATAAAAATAGAAGCAGGTAAATAGAAATATTGTGATTTTGTTTCTCTTTTGGGGGTTTTCATTGTTATTATTTTTTCGAAAAATAGAGGAAGATCCATCAAAGCTAACAATTTTTTGATCAAATAGTATATTTGTGTACTAAATTTAGAATCTAATTAGCAGTACTTGAATTAGTCGTTTAAAATTTAAAACTCATAAAGTTGAAATCCCGACTCCATCCTGAACTTTGAAACCATAGAAATTGGCGTAACTGGTAAAGTAAAGTTGTCGCCATGTGAATATTGAATAGGAGGTAAGACTGTTACATAATAGACCCTTGTCGGCTGACCCTTAGCCGAACTTCATGCATAAAGTGGTTAGTCTATTGGAATGTACTTTTGTAGTCTATTGGAATGCACTTTTGTATCTTTTAGAAATTCCAGCTATGAATGGGTCTTACATGCAATTAAAGTTGCCGTTATATGAACAGTAAGTCATTGTTTTGAGTTGTGGAAAAAATTACTTGCTTGCAGTAAGGTATCCTTGTGTGTGGATCTTTGTCTACCTTGTTGACATCTTTCAAATTAACAAGTAAACTAACGTGAATGAAATATGCAGGGATCCTTGAAAAAGTTTGAATATAGGTGATGCAAGATCACTAATAATTTCAGTGACCCCATAGGGAGGGTTGGACGTGCCTTATTGTTTTGTGGGTTCATGGATGATGGGCAGGAGGTTACTGTCAAAACATGGGATTTTATGTTTCCTGTCGCCTATCGCTGTGTTGGTTATCCACACGATTTCCATGTGAGTAAATGCTTTATCTATTTGACTGGTTGATTCTCATCTTGATGTGTTATTGATCTTGCAAGTTTACGACAGGATAAAATTATATTACTGGAAACGTCAGAACTTAAGTCGTGTCCTTTCTTGTTGAAGTTGATTGGCTCTTTTTACTTCTTAAGACATCATAATCTGTCAAGTGTTTAATACGTTGAAAATTCTTCTATGATTATTAGTTATATTAATGAAATAAACATCTTAATTAGGTTCCAATTTAATCAGACCGACCAAAGAAAAAAGGGTAGATATGATTTCACTTTCAATAATAATGCAAACTTCAGTCTATAGAATTGAAGGCAAGAGAAAATTGTCTGCAATAATTATTTTTGTCTGTTTTAGTTAGTGATAGAAAGTTTTTAAAATATATGTTATATTCTATATATTAATTAGTAAATACTGGACATTGTTGTTTTCATGATTAAGTGAAATTAAATAAGAGGAAGGCAGGAACTATGCTACACCAACCAAATTTATAACATGTCTGGTTGGCAAGCATCAAGGATGATGCACTTCTCACTTCAATAATATAGATACAACATTAATAAGAAATCTTTTACGACCCTTTATTAAAACTTTAAAAGAAAACTATAGGGCAATCTTAGAGTTAGAGGCTTTAGAGAAAAATACACGGGTTCGGCTCAGTGAATAATATCATATTATAAAAAAGTATATTTATATATATATATAGAGAGAGAGAGATGTTTTAGACTAACAACAAATATCAATAAAATCTATGATTAGACGTAATATATGATGATGGTGTGAGCCTCACGTAGTGCCTTTATCTTTCTATATGTCGGTTTACTATCTTTACTTGTAGTCTTAGAAATGTTTATACAAAAGAAGTCAATGGGATTGATGACCATAAATACTTGATTAAAGCACTTTTAAAACTATATTAGGTTTTATCTTACTCGAACAATAGGATTTTTCACGAATGGGATTCAATTGAATTTCATTTTCACAAAATTCTTGTTTTGTGTGTACACACACATATATAGTCACCTTGTATGGTGTTAAGTTAAGTTTCTCAAACTTTCAAGCATTTTTATGCGTATGAGAGAAATGTGCTAAAGTGGACAATACTTGCATGACATGGGAGAATTTTCATCAATATTCTTAGCAAAATATGACCAAAGTTGTCGATCGTTATATTATAAATCCAGTTATCACTCTTATTATATGCCTCATGACAATGATGCTTTAAACATTTTTTAGTATCTTCTTTGTAATTAGATACATAAGCGAGGTACTCTTTGTCTACCTTGTTAACATCTTTCAAATTATCAAGTAAACTAACGTGAATGAAATATGCAGGGATCATTTAAAAGGTTTGAATGTGGGTGATGCTGAGCCATGAAGATTTGGAGAAGATCACTAATAATTTCAATGACCCCATAGGGAGGGCTGGGCGTTCCTTATTGTTTCGCGGGTTCATGGATGATGGGCAGGAGGTTACTGTCAAAACATGGGATTTTATGTTTCCTGTCGTCTATCGTTGTGTTGGTTATAGACGCGATCTCCATGTGATTAAATGCTCTATATATTTGATTGGTTGATTCTCATCTTATTATGTTATTGATCTTGCAAGTTTGCAATAGGATGAAATTGTATTACTGAAAAGGTCAGGACTTAAGTCGTGTCCTATCTTGTTGAAGCTGATTGGCTTTTGTTTTGGAAAGAAGTTGGCTATAGTTTATGATATGAAATTCCAGAGATCATTGTGACTTTCATTTGGTTGTGGTATCGACTTACTTAAGATTTTTTTTTCTTTTTATTTACTTGAGCTTTCTTGAAAAAAAAAATAGTAGTCGTCGCATCTATGATTTCTACTCAGGCTTCAGGTTAATATCTTGTATCAAATTAAGAGGCACATAATAAAATATATGATTAGACTTGTTTTACATCTTGAAAATAATACTAAACAATTATTCAAGTAATTATATGAAGAAAATGTTTTTAAGGAAATATTGACATAAGAAAATCCTTTTCATTTTTAATGAAATCGGTATGTTTTATAATTTGGAAGGTAAGACAATTTTAACAAAATGATGGTTAATGAAATCGGTATGTTTTATAATTTGGAAGGTAAGACAATTTTACCAAAATAATGGTTTCAAAATATATATGTGCTCCCCATTTTAGTACTTAAACTACTTGCTTTGTTGCCTTCAGTGACTTATGGTTAGGTGTGTAGTTCTCAGTTTTCCTATCCAGTGAATAACCCTAAGATATTGTGTCACCTATCTGTTAATGGAATTTTATATGATGCATGGAAAAATAGTCAAATTGCTATTTTCCTATAGATTAACTTACTTTTGATCTTTGAAGCAACCGGAATGTTGAAATCTAGAGATTGCAGTGCCTTGTGTACAAACATTTATCCAACTGGTTCTACCAAGTCAAAAGAATCTGCTAGCAGAGTTCTCAAGGTATCTTCCGCGCTTGGAGAAACAACAGCCTCTATTGCAGTGGCTTCTACAGTTCTAGGTGCTGCAACAACTATTCTTATAAGGAGAAATAAAGCTTCTGAAGCAATTGAGGTGCGTTAAAATCTGAGAAGAGTTATTTCTTCGATAGAAATAATTGTTAATTTCCTAGATCAACTTTAACAATTGTAATACCCCAAACTTTTCTAGCTTAAATTCGTTCCTAGAATGTTAAGGGATATCTTCCAAAATGAATAATATTTGTTTCATATAGAATTTTCCAGATTTCGACTTTCCATTGTGTGAGAAATTAAATAAGCTTTCCATTGATAGGAAATTCTCCCAATTCCGACACTCGGTTGAAAAGTTAGAGCATTTATAACTTGGCAGTGTACCACCTGGGCAGTCACCGCGTCGTGGAGGTGGTTAAAATCATAATTGTTATTTTTTAGTGAACCTCCACGATATTGGTGCATTGTGGAGAGGTCCATTTTCCTATTTGACAATTTCCAGTAGTCCAACGCTATAGTGGCGCGTCACGTCGAAGGCCAAAATGGCATCTCTATAGGGCACCGCAACGGTGGCGCGTCGCGTTGAAGTTCTAGGTCCCAATTGTCAAAATTCAGTGGGACAACACGATAGCTCCGCGTCTCGGATACCCCCAATTTCCCAGTCGTCAAATTCCAGTGAGCCACCACGATAGTGGAGCGTCGCGGTGACCCATTAAATCGGGACCCCAGTTCATTTTTTTAGTTTCATTTAGGAGTTTAAAAAGGGTATTTTGGACAATTCTCAAGCCCCTAATTCCATCCAAACACAAGATTTAAGCCTATTACAAGCATTTTATGCTTATATTCATCAAAGTTTCTCTCAAGCAAAACCCAAAGTTTCAACATTCAACTTTAAGAATCCTCAAGATTTGACCATTCTTTTCCCAAATCAATTCAAGATTCAAAGTTTCCAATTTAAGAATTCCAAGAATCATCATTCAAGAGAACAAATAGAATCCCAAAAGCAAACTTGTTCATCTAGTTCATCATCCAAGGTATGTGGGGTTTTGAACAAGGATAAACCTTTCATCCTTGTGCCCAAAACTTAATTATGGTTTTAATTTTACTCAATATTCTATGATTTCCCATGAAATTTAAGTTAGGGTTGATACCCAAATCCTTATTATTTTAGTTTATGACATTATTATGATATTTAAGGCTGCAATTGCAAGAAATTTACATATATTCATATCTGCAATTATAAGATTCATATTATGGGTGATATACCATTATCTTGATAGAGATTTTTGAAATCTTTTAAGATGATTATTGAGCATGAAGTTTAAACCTGATTATTGATGTAATTATTGATGCATTAAAGCTTTATACTTTGAGTCCTAAGTACTATTGATGATTTTAAAAGGAGATTATGATCTCAAGTCCTATTGACAAGTTTTGATTAGTGCTTTCAAAAACAAAGATTGATATATTGATCCTAAGCTAAGATAAGAATCCACATTATTCATACGGTTTATGATTTAAAACAAAGAGAAGCATAATTGGTTTTAATTACGAACCCTTGTGCTATTTTAAGGTGGATTTCTTAAAAGTTCTGAGCAATAAGTATGGGAGTAGTATTTACCACTGCGTTGGGTATGATTCCAAGGTCTCATGCCCCAGAACTATGAGCCACCGTAGATTTTAAACGCCCATAATGGGATAAGATAGTGATCACTTAATTTAAGGTTCTATTCCGATAGCAAGGATAAAACATCTCTTCCCAATGTGGGCAAGACGTTGGACTCCATGTCAGCTCACTTGGTTTATATCGGTTAGAAGAAGCTCCCAAAGTTCCAAGATTTCCAAAGCTCCCAAAGCTTCTAAGTTTCAAAAGAAAAGAATCATAGAAAAGCTTTTATAAGACTTAAATGATATGACTCACTAGATTTACAAGTATGATTTGTTATACCTGATTTTATATTTCGGTATTTTAGATAATCAAGCTTATGTGAGTCATATACATCCAACATGCATTTACTTTCTAAATATAATGATGTCTTACTTATCCATTACACCCCCATATACTCAGTACATTCTTAAAGTGTTGATCCACATATATGTCTATGTGCTACATTATTTATAATGTAGGTTCAGGTGCTCGGTATCAGTAGCATGAGTAGGTCAAGCATCTCTATCTACGCTCCCACAGTTGGTGAGTCCTCATGATTCGAGGACCTACTTCTTTAGATTTCCAGCTTTCATAGTAATTGATTTACTGTTTTTAGTTTAGTCTGTGTCGGTTGGGGGTCTGTCCCAATGACTCTCTAGTTTCTTAGAAGTAGAGGCTTGCTGGACTACGAGTTTATTTACAGACTTTCATTATTTGCTATTCAGACAGTATTTTCAGTTTATTTAGTCCAGTTTTGGTATGATACAACATTATTTCTTGACTAGTTTATCTTGAAGTAATGTTCAGACCTAGTAGCAGGATTAAAGGGTTAGCTTGGGGATACTCATTGCCTTGAACAGCGTGTGATGTCTCGGGATCAGATTTTTGGGTGTTATAAACTTATTATCAGAGCCTACGATTTAAAGAGTCCTAGGGAGTCGGATAAGCCGCGTTACATAGAGTCTTGATCATGGGTGTGAAGCACGCCACATTTGTGAGAAAGAGGCTATGGAAGATTTTAGGAAAATTATCTCCTTCTTTCATAATTCATCGTACCTACAGCTATCTCTATCTGTTATTAACTCATGCTTTTTCATGACAGAATATGCCTCCTCACAAAGCTAATGCCCGTAGGAATGGTAATCAGCCACCCCAGCCTGTTGATCCCCTAAATGAGAATATGTCCTATGCCAAATTTTGGGATGCCTTTCAGGCGTTAGACCAAGCTATGACCACAAATGTTCAAGCAACTAATCAGGCTGTAGTTCAGCGTCAACAAGGGGGTGATTTAGCTGCAGCCAGACTTTGTGACTTTATGAGGATGAATTCACCTGAATTATTTGGGTCAAAAGTAGTAGAGGACCCCTAATTGTATCTTGATAAGCTAAAAAAGATCACCCAAGTTATGCATGTCACTGAAGAGGAGAGCGTAGAATTGGCTTCGTATAGGTTGAAAGATGTTTCTTATGATTAGGTTTCTATGTGGAAGAAAGGTAGAGGTGAGGGTGCAGCTCCCATGAGTTGGCAGGTGTTTCAGGATGCTTTCCTAGACAGGTTTTTTCCACATGAGTTGCGAGAAGCCAAGGTTGAAGAGTTCATAAACCTGAGGTGGGGCTAAATGACCGTGAAGGAGTACTGCCTTAAGTTTAACCAGTTATCTGAGTATACTTCCGAGTTGATAGCTGACACTAGATCTAGTATGAGTAAGTTCGTTACTGGAGTATCAGGATTGGTAGTCAAGGAGTGTAAGACTGCCATGCTTATCGGAGATATGGACCTTGCTAGATTGATGACTCATGCCCAACAGATCGAGCCAGAAAAGTTAAAGAGAAGAGAGAGAGGAAATAAGAAGGCTAGAACTGGGCAGTTTGAGTATGATCAGTCAAAGTCTACAGGGGGAAATCGCTCATAGTTTCAGAGTTGTTCGCCATTGCCAGCACTGTCATCAGCTAGTTCTCCCGCTCCCAGAGGTAGACAGAAGCAGTGGGGTAAGTGTTCCATGTCTAGATCCCAGAATAGTGTGAGTGGTAAGCCCAATTATCCTCTATGTACTAAGTGTGGTAGAACACATCCTGGTGAGTGCTTGGCTGGACAGAAAGGTTGTTTTGGTTGTGGCATGATTGGTCATAGAATTAGAAAGTGTCCGTATGCTAAGCAGGAAAACAGAGATGTTCGTCGTCAGACAGGGGCTACTAGTGCACCAGATCCTGCAGCTCGTCCAGCCCCTCCTCAAGGCGTATCATCTAGTACCGGTGGTGGTTAGTGCCAGAATCGGTTCTATGCTTTACCATCCCGCCAGGAGCAGGAAAGCTCCCCAGATGTTGTTACTAGTATGCTTCGAGCCTTTTATTTTGATGTTTACGTACTGTTGGACCCTGTGTCGAGTTTCTCTTATGTGACCCCTTTAGTTGTAATTAATTTGAGATGAGTTCTGAAAAGATCCCTGAGCCCTTCTTAGTTTCTACACCAGTAGGTGAATCAGTTGTTGCCAAAAGGATCAATAGAAAACATCCCATAACTGTCCTTCATAAGATCATGTTAGCATACTTAATAGAGTTAGATATGGTTGATTTTGATCTTATCCTTGGTATGGATTGGATCCATTCTTGTTATGCATTGATAGATTATCGCACCCGAGTGGTAATGTTTCAATTTCCAGATAAGATAGCCTTTGAGTGGAGAGGTAACTCAGTGTCTATCAAAAATCATTCCATATCTTATCTTAAAGCCAGAAAGTTCATCTCCAAAGGGTGCATCTATCATCTATTTTGAGTCAAAGACACTAAGTCTGAGACTCTAACAGTTCAGTCAGTCAGCATAGTTAATGATTTTTCGGATGTTTTTCCCGAAGATCTGCCAGGAGTACCTTCCGCTAGGGAAATAGAATTTGGAATTAATTTTCTTCCTAATACTCAGCCTATTTCCATTCCTCCATATTATATGGCTCCCGCCGAGCTTAAAGAGTTGAAAGAGCAACTCAAACATCTTTTAGATAAAGGTTTCATAAGGCCTAGTATTTCTCCATCGGGAGCTCCCGTCCTATTCGTGCGAAAGAAAGATGGTTCCTTGTGTATATGCATTGGCTATCGTCAGCTGAATAAAGTCACAGTCAAGAATAAATACTCTCTTCCTAGAATTGATGACTTATTTGACCAACTTCAAGGTGCAAGTTATTTCTCAAAGATAGACCTTAGATTCGGCTATCATCAGCTTAAAGTAAGGGAATGCGATATTCCAAAGACAGCCTTCAAGACTCGTTATGGTCATTTTGAGTTTCTATTCATGTTCTTCGAACTAACCAATGCCCCATCAGCTTTCATGGACTTGATGAACCGAGTGTTCAAATAGTATTTGGACATATTTATCATAGTCTTTATCAATGATGTTCTTGTCTACTCTTGTAGTGAGGATAATTATGTATACCATCTTACAATTGTGTTTCAAACTCTTAGAGATCACTAGCTGTTTGCCAAATTTAGCAAATGTAAATTTTGGCTAAGGTTTGTTGCTTTCCTCAGTCATATTGTTTTTAGTGAGGGTATTAGAGTTTATCCCCAAAAGACAAAAGCCGTAAGAAACTGGCCTAGACCTATTTCTCCATCAGACATTAGGAGTTTCTTGGGTTTAGCTGGATATTATAGACATTTTGTTGAGGTATTTTCATTTATTGAGTCTCCTATGACCCGATTAACTCAGAAGAAGGTTAAGTTTCAGTGGTCAGATTCCTGCGAGAAGAGTTTTCAAGAGTTGAAGACTCGACTAACTTCAGCCCTAGTCTTAGCATTACCTGATGGTATGGATGGTTTTGTTGTGTATTGTGATGCCTCTAGAGTTGGGTTGGGTTGGGTTTTGATGTAGAGAGGTAAGGTCATAGCCTATGCCTCTAGACAACTTAAGCTTTATGAAAAGAATTACCCAACCTACGATCTTGAATTAGCTGCTATTGTGTTTTCTTTGAAAATCTGAAGACATTATCTTTATGGGGTGTACGTTGATGTGTTCACAGATCACAAAAGTCTACAGTATGTGCTGATGCAGAGAGAATTAAATCTCCATTAGAGAAGGTGGCTAGAATTGTTGAAAGATTATGACATGAGCATTTTGTATCATTCAGGCAAGGCCAATGTAGTGGCAGACACCCTTAGTAGATTTTCTATGGGCAGTATTGCACATGTGAAGGATGATAAGAAAGAGTTAGCTCGAGAAGTGCAACATTTAGCTAGATTGGGTGTTAGATTGGTTGATTTAACTGAAGGGAATGTTTGGGTTCAGAGTAGTTCCGAATCTTCCCTAGTTTCAGAAGTGAAGGAAAAACAAGATCAGGATCCCATCTTAGTTAAGTTAAAGGAGTCGGTTAGAGATAAAAAATTAGAGGTTTTCTTCCAAGGGGGAGATGACGTGTTGAGATACCAAAGTAGACTGTGTGTACCATGTGTAGATGAGTTAAGACAGCGGATTACGTCTGAGGCGCATGGTGCGTGTTACTCCATTCATTCTGGTGCTACTAAAATATACCGAGATTGGCGAGAAATCTATTGGTGGAGCAGTATGAAGAGAGATATAGTGGAGTTTGTAGAGAAGTATGCAACTTGTCAATAGGTTAAGGTAGAGCACCAAAGGCCTGGTGGTGTTTTGTAAGAGTTCAGTATTTCTACTTGGAAGTGGGAAGGGTTGAACATGGATATTGAGACTGGCTTACCCCATTCGCGTTATCATCATGATTCGATTTAGGTTATTATGGACAGATTGACTAAGTCGGCGCATTTTTTACCAGTTCATACGTCCTATAGGGTAGAAGATTATGCTAAGTTTTATATCCAAGAGTTTGTTAGGTTGTATAGAGTTTTCTTGTCGATTATCTTAGATAGGGGTACTCAGTTTACCTCTTAGTTTTGGAAAGCTTTTTAGAAGGGTCTTGGTATCCAAGTTTATCTTAGTTTTGCTTTCCATCCGCAGACTGATGGTCAGGCATAGAGGACCATTCAGACTCTAGAAGATATGTTGAGAGTGTGTGTGCTTGATTTCAGAGGTAGTTGGGATGAGCATTTGCCGTTGATTGAGTTTACCTACAACAACAGTTATCATGCTAGTATTCAGATGGCTCCATTTGAGGAACTTTATGGGAGGAGATATAGATCATCTGTCGGATGGTTTGAAGTGGGCGAGGCCGCGTTGTTAGGTCCAGATATGGTGTTATAAGCTATGGAGAAAGTACAATTGATTCGAGAGAGGTTAAAAATAGCTCAGAGTCGTTAAAAATCATATACGGATGTGAGGAGAAGAGATCTTGAGTTTGAAGTTGGTGATTTAGTTTATTTGAAAGTTTCACCCATGAAAGGGGGTGAAGAGATTTGGCAAGAAAAGGAAACTTAGTCCCCGTTATATAGGTCCCTTCCCGATTTTGAGCCGTGTTGGGAAGGCGGCATATGAGCTTAAGTTGCCTATAGATTTACCGTCCGTACATATGGTATTCCATGTGTCTTTGTTAAAGAAGTGTATTAGTGATCCACCGGTCGTAGTACCCTTAGAAAGAACAGAGATTCATGATAACCTCTCTTATGAAGAGATTCCAGTTGAGATCCTTGACCGTCAGATTTGTAGACTAAGGAAAAAAGAAGTTCCGTTGGTCAAAGTTCTTTGGTGAAACCAATCCGTTGAGGGAGCCATTTGGGAAGAAAAAGGAGATATGCGGATCAAGTACCCTCATTTTTTGTTGCTGATTCAAATTCAGGTTAAGGTAACAAATTTCCTCAGATCATCTCTTTTCATTTCAAGTTTCATCTTTATATAGCCATTCATTCGGTAGTTCTTGCATTTGCAAATCAGTTTAGTCATTCTTTCAATTATGCATGCCAGTTATAGCCTTAGTTTCTAGCATCACAGTTTATCTAGCCAAATTTAAGGATGAATATTCCCAAGAGGGAGATATTGTAATACCTCAAACTTTTCTAACTTAAATTCATTCCTAGAATGTTAAGGGATATCTTCCAAAATGAATAATATTTTTTTCATATAGAATTTTCTAGATTTCAACTTTCCATTGTGTGGAAAATTGAATAAACTGTCCATCGATACCAAATTCGCCCAATTTAGACACTCGGTTGAGGAGTTAGAGCATTTTTAAGTTGACAGTGTACCACCTGGGCAGTCACCGCGTCGCGGAGGTGGTTAAATTCATAATTTTCATTTTCCAGTGGACCTCCTCGATATTGATGTGTCGCGGAGAGGTCCATTTTCCCATTTATCAATTTCCAGTAGTCCAACCCTATAGTGGCGCATCGTGTTGAAGTTCTAGGTCCCAATTGTCAAAAATCCAGTGGTCCAATGCGATAGCTATGCATCGCAAAGACCCCTAATTTCCCAGTCGTTAAATTCCAGTGAGCCACTGCGATAGTGGCGCGTAGCGGTGGCCCATTAAATCGGAACACCAGTTCATTTTTCCAGTTTCGTTTATGAGTTTAAAAAGGGTATTTTGGATAATTCCCAAGCCCCCAATTTCATCCAAACATAAGATTTAAGCCTATTACAAGCATTTTATGCTTATATTCATCAAAGTTTCTCTCAAACAAAACCCTAAGTTTCAACATTTAACTTCAAGAATCCCCAAGATTTCACCATTCTTTTCCCAAATCAATTCAAGATTCAGAGTTCCCAATTCAAGAATTCCAAGAATCATCATTCAAGAGCACAAATAGAATCCCAAAAGCAAACTTGTTCATCTAGTTCATCATCCAAGGTATGTGGGGTTTTGAACAAGGATAAACCTTTCATCCTTGTGCCCAAAACTTAATTATGATTTCAATTTTACTGAATATTCTATGATCTCCCATGAAATTTAAGTTAGGGTTGATACCCAAATTCTCATTACTTTAGTTTATGACATATTTATGATATTGAAGGCTACAATTGCAAGAAATTTACATATATTCATGTTTGCAATTATAAGATTCGTATTATGGGTTATATACTATTATCTTGACAGAGATTGTTGAAAGCTTTTAAGATGATTATTGAGCATGAAGTTTAAATCTGATTATTGATGTAATTATTGATGCATTAAAGCTTTATACTTAGAGTCCTAAGTACTATTGGTGATTTTATAAAGAGATTATAATCTCAAGTCCTATTGACAAGTTTTGATTAGTACTTTCAAAAACAAAGATTGATACTTTGATCCTAAGCTAAGATAGGAATCCACATTATTCATATGGTTTATGATTTAAAATAAAGAAAAGCATAATTGGTTTTAATTATGAACCCTTGTGCTATTTTAAGGTGGATTTTCTAAAAGTTCTGAGCAATAAGTATGGAAGTAGTATTTAGCACTGAGTTGGGTATGATTCCAAGGTCTCATGCCCTAGAACTACGAGCCACCGTAGATTTTAAACGCCCATAGTGGGCTAAGATAGTGATCTCTTAAGTTAGGTTGTATTCTGATGGCAAGGATAGAACATCTCTCCCCAACGTGGGCAAGATATTGGACTCCATGTCAGCTCACATGGTTTATGTCGGTTAGAAGAAGCTCCCAAAGTTCTAAGATTTCCAAAGCTCCCAAAGCTTCTAAGTTTCGAAAGAAAAGAATGATAGAAAAGTTTTTATAAGACTAAGTGTTATGACTCACTATATTTACAAGTATGATTTGTTATACATGATTTTATATTTTGATATTTTAGATAATCAAGCTTTGTGATTCATATACATCCAGCATGCATTTACTTTCTAACTATGATGATATTTTACTTATGCATTACACCCCCATATACTCAGTACATCCTCAAAGTGCTATCCACATATATGTTTATGTGCTACATTATCTTATAATGTAGGTTTGGGTGCTTGGTATCAGCAGCGTGAGTAGTTCGAGCATCTCTATCTACGCTTTTACAGTTAGTGAGTCCTCATGACTCGATGGCCTACTTCTTCAGATTTCCAGCTTTCATAGTAATTGATTTACTGTTTTCAGTTTAGTCTGAGTCAGTTGGGGGTCTGTCCCAATGACTCTCTATTTCCTCAGCAGTAGAGGCTTTTCGGACTATGATTTAATTTATAGACTTTCAATATTTTCTATTCAGACAGTATCTTCAGTTTATTCAGTCCAGTTTTAGTATGATACAACATTATTTCTTGACTAGTTTATCTTGCAGTAAGGTTCAGACCTAGTAGAAGGCTTAAAGGGTTAGCTTGGGGCTACTTGTATCCTTGAGCACCATGTGACATCTCGGGATCATATTCCGGGGTGTTACAACAATATTGTCATCTTAGGGATGAAATTACACTTAAAGCCTGAAGGTATCTAATATTGATCTGGAAGTACAATGAAAATCTCCTTGCCTTCTGGATAATTCCAAAATGAATATATGTTTTATACCTAAAAGTTATCGTGAAAGAGTGGCATTTTCTACCATTGCTTGCCAACATTTTTATCTTTCAAGAGAAGAGGAAAAATATTTGTTGGGTAAGAGGGAACAAGGAAAAAAGAATTTTCCAGCAAAAATCTTGAGAGTTGCATTTTTAGTCAAATGTTGTATCTATTTGTTCTCAGATATCTATCCTACTAAAAACTTCTGCTGCAACCAAAAAGGAAATAAAATTTATTTCTTGACATTTAGTGAGGTTTACTGTTAACCTGAGGTACCAATCTGTAGTAGGTTATTTGTTGCTCCTCTTGATTTGATTATTTAGTTAGATAGGAGGGTGTGGAAGAAACAAATTAGGGTGCAAGGTTAGTATATAATTGATGAGGTACCATTAATTTTTGTGCCCTAAAAAAAATATAGTCTAATAGATGAATACTGGCGGCATCAAAATATGGAACTAATAGAGATAACAGTAAAACACAAACAATTTCTTATTAATATTTTTTACAAGTTATAATATCTAGTATATGAATGTATTTGCATCTATTTGTTGATGTGTGTGAAGATACATGAGGTTACTCAGTCAATCTGCTTGGTTGAGTATTGAATATCAGATATGGTGAAAGTTTGTGTTTTTTGTAATGTTTCTGTTACTAAAACATCAGAATATTAGCTTTTATAGTTTCTCGTTTGTAGGGTTATGGAAAGATGCAATCGTTTTACGATTTAGATAGCTTCAAGCATAATTGTTTTGGTTGTTTTTTGAATGTCTGATATGGTGAAAGTTTAATATTTTCTATTTAAAAAGCACCAGAACAAATATCTTTATATATGAGAAATAAAAAAGCATGCGAGGTAAGAAAAAAATAAAATTACCTCCTCGTCAACTAATATCACTATTTTTTTAGAACCACAACCATTCTTAAACGGCTTCATTGGCCCGCTTACGATAACCAAGACTTTGATCATCCAAATACAATCTTTTGGATTTAAGGTATTGATACCCACAACTTCGATGATAGGATCCATTGCAATAATCTTTAAGAAAATAGAAGTTAGAACGATAAGAACGTATAATTTCATAATAGAGGTAAATTTGTGAGATGAGAATTTATACCTAAATATGTGAATCTTCTTGTTAGATGGATAGATAAAGAAGGTTAGTTATGAGTAATAGAAATTATAATATATTCTACTAACAGAACACATAGTATGATAAGAACGTAGAATTTTATAATAGAGGTAGATTTGTGAGATAAGAGGAATTATACCTAAATATGTGAATCTTCTTGGTAGGTTGGTAGATAAAGAAAGTTAGTTATGAGCAATAGAAATTATAATATATTCAACTAAGAGGACACATTAAGGTAATAACAGAATTTGCGAGAAGCGAAATAGTCTAATGAACATATTTGCTAAATTAAACTAAGCAATTAAATCCGGCATAACAAGTAATAAATTGTGTTTAAATTAACAATATAAAAAGGGAGAGATGATATAACGACAAAAACTTGAAAATAAAATTGCTAAAACTGTGTTGAGATAAATAACGATGAATAATTGTATTGTAAATCAGAAAAACTGCATCCATTTATAACGATGAACAATGGAAAAGCTAAAGCATTTATATAGAAGGACATAATGTATAAACCAAAGAGGAGATCAAATAGGCAAACCAAATAGAACATAAATTTCGATGGAAGATAAATTTAGAAAAGATCAAATAAAAGACAAATATGGATGAAAAAACATGGTGGTTTTTGGTTGAAAGAAATCAAGTAGGACAAAAAATGGGTGTTTATTTTGGTGAAATAAACCAATTAGGACACAAATTTGAAAAGAATTTAATTGAAGAAAAATTTGAGTATATTAGGACAAAAAAATGGGTGTTTTAACCAAGCAGGGGAAAACACGGTTGTTTTTTGGTTGAAAATATATAGGTGTTTTAAGTAAGAAAAAACAACTAAGTAAGAAAAAACACGGCTGTTTTTTGGTTAAAAATAGGTGTTTTAAGTAAGGAAAAACGTGGGTGTTTTCTAGTTGAAAGAAACCAAGAAAGAACTAAGTGGAAAATTTTAAGCATATTTATTTTGAATAATTTAATTATAGAAAAAGGGGTAAAAGACAATTTTGTCTAAAGCGGTCTCTTTTAATGAAGGGCAAAAAGTTCAAATCATTTTTCTAAGGGCCTTTACACTTTTAATATATTATAGTTTATCGTTTTCTTCTTCATCTCCTTCTTCTTAGTAGTTCGTAGTTGTAATTTTTTTTGCTAGGATTGTTTGTTGTAGACGGCCTTGAAGGCCATAGGACGTTGTGGTAATGATATTATGGTTATTTTCATGTTCATGGTATAAAAATGAGCTAGCAATAGTTGAACGTGTTTCTTTGATTATTATGGATAAAGTTTTGATCTTTGCTTAAAATATGTACTCATATTTTTTTTTAAAATTTATTGTTGGCGGATATGTTTGTTTTTAGCATATAAAGTTATTTCCTTTATGTTGAAAATAATAGTTAATATTGATTGTTTCTCCTTTTGGCTTTATTCTTTGATTATTATGAATAAAGTTTTGATCTTTGTTTGAAATATGTACTCATACTTTATTTAAATTTGTTATTGGTGGATATGTTTGCTTTTAGTATGTAAAGTTATTTTCTTTATATCGAAAAGAAATGGTTACTATTATTAAGGATCTGTGAAATTGTTTCTCAATTTGAAGTAGTGAGTTACTCATTTTCGTGGTCAAAACTGTCTTTGATTTTCTCTTGTTTAAATTAAAAAATTGTTAGGGTTATAGATTTTGTTGAAATGGTGCAGAACTAAAATAGGATTTGGCATAATTGGATACTTTTTTCTTAGAATTAATCTTTTACTATTTCTCCTATCCTGTCTTCGAATATCATTTCTCAAATATGCTTAATATATGTTATTTGCTTCACTTCGATTATTGGTTTACTTCTTAAAGGTTTTTTAGTCATTTAGACGATCCATTGTTATTCACATGCTATAGTGAATTTCTCTTCTAAGTTATAGATTTGTTGATTGACTCCACTTTGTATTGAAAAAGTGTTGTTGCATTAGTATGTCTTGTATTTCATATTTGAGGTGCTATGAAAGATTTCTTCATCTCTTGCTCATTTTCTTTTTCTTTGTTTAATGAAAACATGTGTTAGACTATATCATATCATAGTATTTGGTTCAAATATATGTTAATTTATAGGAAATATTTGTTCAAATCTTAAGCAACTATGCTTGTAGATCCATGTCTTTCTTTTCAAGGGCTAGTTGATTATATTGTGCTAGATTTAATTTTTTGTAAGATTGTTTAAGAGATGGTTTAATTTTTTTTCGTTAGATAATTTAGTTTGCTTTGATATCATAATTTACTATTTCTTTATGCTTGAGAATGTCATCTTTTTCATCTCATCATTTATCTATTACGTGTAGGATTTTCGAACACATATTAATTCTTTTCCTTTATCCTTTCCTTTGCATGAATCTGTTTTGGAGTCCAAATGGACTCCTTTACTTTTGCATTTTGTAATAGTCCAATGAGGCCCACCTCTCCGAGTCAAGTCTGAAGTTTAAATCCAAAGTCGATTGATTATATGGAGTGCGGGTGCAAGAAGAAGAAGAAGAAGAAGAAGAAGAAGAAGAAGAAGAATTGGTCAAAACCCATTGATGAGGTCTAAGAGACATGAAAAGTCTCAATTTTTATGATTGTCTTATTTTTATTTATTTATTTATCTATTTGTTCATTCATTTGGGTCTCGAAGCCAAAGTTGTAATTTAATACAGGTGAAGCGAATTTTGGGCCTCAAAGGTCCGAAAACTAGCTTAGGACAGGTTATGAGCCAAAAGTCCAAGTATTTAGATTAGGACAGGTGAAGATGGGTCATAAATCCAAATTAGCTTAGGACAAAGTTTATGATTTGGGCCTAATGACCTAAGTCCTTTAGTATCTCCTTTCCCCTTTATACGCTAATTGTTCTTAGACTTAGTTAAAATCCCACTAGGTCGTCAAAATTTATTTTGCGAAAATCTTGAAGACAATTTTCCTTAATCGTTTTCTTTTCAAAAATCAATTTCACTTTTTAAAGTTAGTCAAAAAAGTTATTTTCAAATAGTTCGGATAACTGCAAGTTAGCGGATACTCTTGGTGCCTAAACAACCACTTATTCAGAATTTCTAAACTTAAAAGATTTTTTCTGTCTTGAATCTTTTAAGTAATATTTTTAGTTTTTCTTGATATTTTCTCAAAAATTAAGTGGCGATTCTGTACTTTCTTAAATTATTTCAATTTTTTCTTTAAAGTTTTGAAATAGTTTAAAAAGTTTAAAATAATATTTTCCAACCCTTCGAATCGAAAAGAGGCAAAACACTAACTATTATCTCTTATTAATGACATTTCACACATACATATGTCACATGACATCCATATTATATAACACATTTGTCATTATTACTTTTCTTTTTGGCTGAAATGAGTTTTAATTAATTCTTTTTTCTTTTGAAAAAATGAGGTCTCATAAACACTCTTGGGTTCCAAGAAAAATCGTTTTAAACTAATAGATATATAAACTCTTGCGAGTTCCAAGAAATTTTGAAAAATCAGCTAATCAATATAAAGAAATCGACATATTTAGCTTTCAATAGATTGTTGATTATTTCAATAGATAGTAAATTAATCAAATTGTTCGATCCTTTCTAAACATATTCATGCATATGAGAAATCGTACTTACTGCTAGTCAGTGGCGGAGCCATATTGAATTCATGGGGTTCATCTGAACCCCCTTCGTCGAAACATTATACTATTTTTACATGGTTAAAATATTTTTATGTATATATAGTAGATGTTAAACCTCTTCGAATAGTTCGTATATTTACTTCTGAACCCCCAATGAAAATTTTGCCTCCGTCCCTGCTGCTAGTAGTTTGAATAAAATTGATTTTGTCATTTCAAGTTGAAAAGAATCAACAAAACCAAAAGAGAAACCAACTTGATCTAGTTTGGTTATACATATGCTCCCAATGATCAAGATTTACCTATAGTTTTATGAGGTTAACACATTCAGTTGATTTCTGAGATTTGAACGTAATTAACTCACATAAAATATGCAATTCTATTTAACTTGCAGAAAATACTCAATTCCGATTAACAACTTGGAGACAACGAATAATAAAGTATTAGTGTATACATTATCAAGCCAAATTACTTGTCTATTTTGGCCTTTTTTTTCTTTTAAAATTATCTCACGTTTCTATTATTTACTAAAAATACCATATTACAATATATTTTAAAATGATATTTTGTTACTAATATTTAAAAACTAAACGTTCCCGGAACTTATGTCGGTTTCATGATAGAGTTTGTGAAACACTATTCCTCCAATGACTCGAAATCAATCAATATTATAATTATAACTATACATAAGAGAGAACAAAAATTTTGGTAGTCCTCACATTAAAATTGATGGTATGAAAGTCTTACATGTGACATTATTTTGTCATAATTCTTCTTTTAAGATTTTCCACATGAACCTTTGTAATTAGTTGAATTTCTTTTTGGATTTATTAAATTATTTTCTTCTTCATCTTAAAATATTTGTCACATTTCACTTTTGAGGATCAAACTATATGAACTTTAATCAATGTTTTTAAAAGAAAAATATTATTATGTTGATATGATCATTGCAATTTATGGCATTTGTTTTTCATATAATTTTGAATATCTAATTTCTAATTTTATTGAATTAATATAACACAGTTTAGCTCCAAAATAAGTCAAATTGTCTTTTGAAAAATAAAACAATAAAATTTGAAAAACTTTGAAGACATTCTTTTTTTTACCACTAAAGCCTAGAGGATCTTGAGATTTTTGTCGTCCTCGCAAGGATTTTTCTGATATTAATTTTTTGGTGAAATGAATTTACTACACATGATAATTGATAGTGTTCTTTTATTACATATTTTTTTTTCGTCCGTATTTTTTTTGTTAAGACCATTCCACTTGAGTTTTTACAATTGATTTCGTCGTGTCACATTTTAGATTACTGTTTAATTAAAACTCCTTTCATTTCAAGTCAACAATATTCAAGCTTACTTTTACTACAAAATTAAAGTTTTCAATGATTTCAACTACAACCTCATAGCTCTTTTTTATATTAAAATGAGACAAATAAGTTACTCTTGTAAGAGGCGTGTAAAAATAAATATAATAAGTAAATAGACCAAATGGAGCAAGCTATTAATATAAAGGCTCTTAATTTAAGTTATAATTATTATACTATAAACTTGAAAGTATTGACTTTTTTCAGATGATTCTATAAGATGAAAAAAATCTAATTAGCAAAAACTATTGCCATTAAAATTATGAGGGAAATAAAACTGAATAAACATCAAGAAAAAATTATTTTTAGCTATAACTAAGAAAATAAATATTCGCAGATTTTATAAAAATATCAATATTTTTTTTTCTATTTATGATCTTCATCGAAGCGTAATTATTAAATATTTTAAATTCTGTCATTGTGTAAAATATTGAATTACTTGTAGTTTTTTTTATATATTCTAATTCTCTGGTAATATCTTCTTCCTCATAATTAATATTTTTTATTTTAAAATATCCAATTACGTGATTAAAAACTCTAATAATTATGAAAAATTATCAACAGGACTTGTTTTACAGATCATTAGATATACTGATTATAAAGTAAAAAAAATATATACTATAAACAATTATTTTTATACTTAGAGTTTGGGCCCCGGCTTAACACAGGCCTAGTGAAAATAGTATAATAATAAAGGAGAAACATGAAATCGGTGACATGACATTCTCGAAGGCTTGGATAGTTATTTATCTTAATTGTAATGTTTTTGACATTTTTTTTCTCCTTTAAAAAAAATAAAAAATACACGTTAAAAATTTATAAAATATTAAAAATAGTCATATTTAATTTCTTTCCACATTAATGCTATTAATCTCCATTTTTAAAAACTTTCAGGTACAATACATATGCCTTTTTACCTTCTAACAATAAAAGATATATAATTAAATAACAAAAAATTAATTCTTCACTCCATGTGATGAATATATAAACTCTCCTAATTGAAGATTGTTGTCGTCACTTTTATGGGTAGCACAGGTGCTCATTTTGCTACAACCAATTTTACAATCTTATTGATTTTCTTGCTATTAGATGCTACTATTATTTATATTTTTTTCCTTATTATTTTGTTTTTGCTGCTATTTGTTTTATCTTTTCTTCTTATCATTTTGATTTTGTTGATCTTAGTTCAAAATATGCTATTGAATAGTATTTGGAGCTCTTTTTTGTTTTGGCTTATGTTGTTAAAAATAAGAACATCAATGATGTGTACTGTATTAAATTATTATTTTTTTCTCTTTTTTCTAGTCTCACTGTGACACGACCTGAACCTGGGTCTTATCGTAATAGGCATTTCAAGTGCAATCAGGACTGGAGACCGCCCCCATTACCCAACCCAACCTCCAAACACATGTCCTGAGTCGGATGAATTCCGAACATATAATAAGATAGCGTGTTTAACAATACAAAACTTTGGGATTAGGTTCACAACCGTAACCAACGCAAACAAGCCCAACCACTTGCTGCCAACCAACAACCATAACCAAATCAAAATAATAACCAAGTTCATGTCCATAACATAACATAACGGGATGGAACAATCATAAATACAGTCAAACAGTATCAATCCCAATACCAATGCCAATACTAAGACTGACACCACTGCCGACACAGCCTATACCAACCCATAGTAGTTCCACAAAGCCTCTAACCGAAAGTAAAATAATATCCGATCGGGATATGCCCCCGAACATAGCCAAAATCGTAGTCTATAAAATGATCAAATATGTAAAGACATCCATGACATGAAATGGAGCCTTCCAAAATATGGAAGCTCACCACTTCAATCCAACAACCGATCTCGAATCCAATCACTGAGAAGAAGGAATAGAGTCGGTTCCTGCATTGCATAAGGATACAACGCCCGAAGATGGGTTAGCGGGTGAACGCTAGCATGCACTTAGTATAAAGATAAAATAATGCCAACCTTTAAAACCAAGTAAACAACCATATGCTTATATATATATTATATTATATATCCATGTCGGAAAAGGGAATCAGGTTTAGCATGCCTTTAAAATTATTAACCTGGGTATATGTAGCTTAACCGTCCTAGAACCATCCACGAATTACCCCCTGAACGGGCCCCGATGCATGTAGTTGCATGGACCAAAGATACCATAGGAGTAGGGGATTCCCATGTACCTTTCGTTCTCCATGATACATGGATACAAGTGTAACTTAGGGGATTCCCATGTACCCTATAAGTATTATAAATGGTCGTCGTGACCAATCCTCATGTTGGCAAACATGAGTTTCTAGTGTTCGTCCATTGGACTCACACCTTCATGTTAACTTTCACACTCCACCATTATTGTCCAATTAAAACTATTAGTACACAATCAAACCACTATTCCATTATTATTAACCAAGGCTATAAGTAGTGGTATCGTCATACCGACTATAGCTTGCAAGCAATGTCCTTAGCCAACCTTTTAAAGAACCAAATGGATTCTCATATACTCATAGATTACATTGTTATTAAGTTTATTTGGAGGATTTCCACGTACCCCACAAGTAGTTCATCATCATATTTGCTTGGGGATTTCCTTTGTACCCTACAAGGCTTTCAATTAAACCAAATCATGACCACCAAGACCTTACCATTTAACCATTTAAAACCATCCAAACCAAGTTAAGTTCCATTACTAAGTTATATCATGCAATAGTTTCATTAAAAGTTCAACTATGTAGCAAAAGTATTCTCATAGGCATTTTATCAAATACATTGGGGGCATATAGTTTCCAATGCCAAAACCAAACACCAATTAACTATTATCATGAAACCACATGTTCAAACCATCATTATGTTATGAAAACCATAAGTAAAAGACATGGGAAAATCATAACCAACCATTATAACCAAAAACCTCAAAGTATAATTCAAAACCCAAACATTATCACAATTTATGCCAGAAGATGAAAAGAAACCACCCTCTTAAGCCCTAAATTTATTATATTGAAGAAACCCTAGCCTTTCTTAACCCAAAAGTCTTGAGAGAGATTAGAGAGAGTTTAGAGGGTTTGATTGATTGCAAATAGGTTAATGAAGCCCCAAAAAGGTGTTAAGTCGTGGGGTCCCAAGGATTTATAAGGGAAAATGTTCAGAATACCCCCAACTTAAACTGTAAAATTTTCCCGCAGGAAGGTACGACCAATCCCCTTCAATCGCACACTACCCCTACTATACGATTGGTACCCACCACTCGTACCCTAGGCATCTCTTGGAACTCCCAACACTGTCTAATATACGACCACCAAGGCAAACTCGTACCTAAGCATACGACTAGTACCCTTAACTTGTACCCATACCAGAATTATGAAGGGTTGAACATTGTCCAACATACGAGTTAGACTATACGACTCGTACCCTATCCTCACGACTCATGGTGAGCCATTCGTACTCAGATCGAAGTTAAGTTACTAAGTTTCAGATTAAGTAAAGGAAAAGCCAACCCAACGATCCATCACCAACTATACGACTCGTACTCATTTTAGAAACTGAACCACCCAATACTGGACACCATACGACTGGGTCACCTGACCCGTACCCTATCATACGACTAGTACCTTCTAGTCGTATGTGGTCCAGAAACTCCAACTTAGGCAATTTTCTAAGGGTCCAAAAACAAGGTGTTTCACACTAATTATAGTTTTGCACTTCTTTTACAAATTAATTGATTGGTATGTGTGGTTGCATCATTTAAATTATAGAGATATCGTTAAGTTGTCTATTTAATTAATTTTTCTTGGAATTATAAAGAAATGATAATAAATATATCATTATCTTTCTCATAAAAATTTAGTTGATCAAAATAGTGTACAAATTTATAAGTTATTTTTCTTTTGACTAAGAAAAAATTTACATCTACAAATTTAATTTCACATGAAAAAAACTAATATTAGATAGTTTTATCTCTATCAACTAGTTTTATTAGTTTTCTTTATAATTAAACCATATACAAAAAAATCAAGTACAACAAAGAAATGTCTTCAACTAATTCTCCTTTTCTATTTCTTTACCCTTCGATTTTCTTTCTTGATTTTTAAATAATGGACCGATTAATTAATTGAGCAAAGTAAGATCTCCTTTCACTCTCTTAATATGATCTCCCTTTTCTTTTCTTATTTTTTTTCCTTATCTTTTTTACGTTATTCAATTAGTTAAAAAGTGAATATTTTATGTTTTTGTTTTTCTATTTTTATGGGTGTTTTTAATTTTTGATTTCTAATAATTCTTTTTTAAACTTTTAGTGATAATATATTGTATAGAGCTAAATGGACAATTTTGTAGTCTTCATGTTGTGGCGAGTGATCAAAATTTCACAAGCAATGATTCTTTTGAGTATTGCTTTATTATTTTTAAGTATTGTATGTTTGTTTATTTATAGTGAAGTGATGTTGAGTTTAACTGAAATAATAAACACGTTTTTAGGAATACTAATTTAACCGCACGTGCCTCCACGCGTAACGTTTAATTATTTAAAATTAAAATAATTTTGTTTATTGCGGAGTTTTTTTAGTGAAATGTAAACAGTTCAAATTACTTTTCAAGATACTTCACATTTTAATATAATAATATAGACATAAACATATATTTTAGTGTAAGCACATATATATTTTATTACCAGAAGTTTCAAGTGATTGATCAATCATCACTTTTGCATTTGTCATGCATTACCTCTTTTCCTTGCAACCAGAGGCAAGGAGAGACGCATCAATTTGAATCATATTTGTGGAACGATTTTTTTTTCTTTTTTTCTATATTTCAAACCTTTTCTTGTTTTTAAGGTCAAATCCTTATAAAATCATTGATTACATTCTTATTATGTACTTAAAACTTTTAAAATTTGGTACTTCTCAAATTTTTCTTATTCTAACATTTTATATTTCTTTCTAGATTTTTTAAATATTCTTAAAATCAAATTTAGTTGATTTCAAATTCTTAAACTAATGGAAAAAGTTTTAGTTGTCATTAATTATAATGACTTCTAATAAGGACAGATTTTACCATAAATATATTTGATTAATTTTCAACAATTAAATATTTGTAACGACTTAAAAATTTGATGAAATTTATTATTTTGTGTGATTTAACAGTTTTACCCCTCTCCGTAGTTGCATTATGGTATTTTTGTGGTGTGATAGTGATTGGCATATTTTTCAATGCATTTTGGTATCATCTATGCAATATTGTGATTTTTTATGGCTTCGAGAGTCTTATTTTAGACTTATGGAGATATCCTTTGATCCGTGCGATGGATGTCTTAACGGACTGCGCCAGCAGCTCTAGAATATTAATTTTAGGCTAGATACACCTTTGGTTTGGGTCCCGATGCATCCGAGCTCATTTTGACCTATTGATCGAAAAGTTGGAAAATTGAAGATATGGGTGTGGGACTCACATTTGAATGAAATGACCTCGGATGAAAAAGATGACTTCACCAACAGATCTATAATATCAATTTTAGGGTGTTAGCATATTTGGTATGATTTTATGGCTTTTAAATTTCATTTCGACCCTCGGTTTGAAAAATTATGATTTCGGATTTCAGGGGTCAACTTTGTGAAAATGATATTTTTTTTGAAAATTTGACTTCACCAATGCTTTCGAAACATCTAATTTAGTATGGTTGCATAGTTCATTTGCATATATCGTACTCCAAACGAATCTCGGGCACCCCATCGAAGTCCGGGTTGGACTTTAAAAAGAAAAAAAACCGTTGTCATAGTAGATTTTCAACTATATATTGTTGATTTGCTCCTCTTTTTGCCCATTTTGCTCATTTTTCATCTTGTCTCTTGAGATTTAAACTCTAAAATAGTATGAGAGCTTAAAAGTGAAGCTTGTGGGAGCTTGGGAAGCTAGATTAACACCTAATTCTTGATTTTATTATGGATTTAAGGTAAGAATTCACCATTTTCTTAGTAATTTCTTGATAAATTTTTCAAAACTCCAAAAATCTTAAGGCTTGACTTTAAACTTCAATTTCACTCATTTTCACTTGAATAATGTTTTATCTTATAATTACTAGTTTTTCATCAATTTAACCTTTAAAACAACTTTGATTTCTGATTTTAACCAGGATTTCAAAGATTTTATCTAGTAAAGATCAAAAATGATTTTTCTTCGATTTGAACCTCATTTTTACTCGACTTAACTTGGGTTTTAGCTGTAGGTTTCTAAAAATATGGGAAACATCTTTTTGAAGTAAAGTTTTGATTTTGCGCTTCTTTTTAGGAAACCCATTTCGGGAGTCCATTTTGATCCCGAACTAAAAGTAGTCAATATGGGTGTCGTTGTTTTTGTTTTGACGTGTAGATTTTATATTTTATTTTTTAGGTGATTTAGAGATTGTTCGTGAAAAGTAAGGTCGTGGGTTCGAAGTGTAGCGGACCAGTTTTGACTTTTAAGGTAGGTTATGAATTAACTCTTTCAGACTGGGATGGGTAGTAAATGATGATATAAAATGCATGTTAAGAGTGATAACTAATCATAAAAAATATCTATTTATGTGTTGTACTCGTGTGGGTCTATATGTGATATAATTGTCGAAATTGAGTTATTATGTGATACGTGTGATTGTGTGGGGTACGATGTGATATTAATAGCCTTGAATACATGTGAATAATTGTATTGAGTTGTTAAGATGATTAATATGGTACCATTGGTGTATTGTGATTATATTCATACTTTATTTGGCATATGAGACATATGGAAATTTGTGGATGAAACTGAAATAATGAGTGGATATTGGCTCACATGGTTGTAGAAATATATCATTGTGGTTGGTTGTTAAAATACTCATTGTGATTGGTTGTGATCATTACATCCTCATATCATACTCATTCATAAAATATTGGTACCACCATGGTAACATCCGAGGAACACTGGCAATACCTTTTCAAAACCCTCCTCGAGGGATGTGCTGGGGAAGAGATAATGTAACACCTTATAAAACCCTTTTCAAGGTATGTTCTAGAAAGGAGAATCATATATGTGGAATATATACGGGTTGACGAACACCTAATGGGTGCTGCGTTGGGAGGCTTGCCTCTGTAGGTATATACGGGGATTCTGCAATGATCCCGGAGGTTGTGCGATGACCTCATGCAGCATCATCATCATCATCATCTTCATTATCATATACATTGCACTTACTTTATTATGTTATGTTGTGTTGTATTTCCATATTGACTTATCATTTATGTATTTATCGTATCTTCTTTTACTTGTATTTGATGATCTTGTATATGCATGTTCTCCCTTGTTCTTATTATATGTGATATAATACGTACTTTTGTTCTATCATGGTGTGATGTTGCAATATATGTGAGATATATTAGAACTGTTAGTGCAAGCGGTGTGGGCTACAGTTGTGGGATATTTTCTGATTGCAGGTGACGTGCCTTAGTGTATATTTTGTATGCTTTATTTACTACTTTGCTTGGTCGGTCTATGATACCTATTGAGTACAAGTGGACCATAATCATGCCTACTACGCCCTTTCGGTATAGGTCCTAGCTCGAGTGTGCCTCAGCTTGATTAACTTAGGTGATTGTTAGAGCTTCCATGGTAACGGTTGGACATTCATGCGTCTGAAGTTCACCTCTATTTTTCTACAGTAGTTATGCCTTTATTAGTATTTGGAGACAGATATTATTCCTTTATGGTTATTTTTTTGATGTATTTGACTCTTGGATTGTATTTGCAGTTCTTACACTATTGACACCTGGTTTTAGGCATGATTGGTATTTTGGATAAGTTCTTTCCGTATTGTTATAATTATTTATATGGTTCAGCTTCGTTCTAGAAGACTTGTCTTGGGATATTTTTGTCTTTTTCTCTTTTCGTATCAGTTTGGGTGATAAACTTACTTGTCAAGGTGCACCGCAATAAGTGCCATCATGACACTTATTTTTGGGTTATGAAAAATTGGTATCTGAGAAGCCAGGTTTCATTGGATCTTAACGGTGTAAGAATGAGATGTCTAATAGAGTCTCTTGGATCGGTACGTAGATGTCTGTATCTATCTTCGAGAGGCTATAAGACGTCTTTAAGAAACTTCCCTCATTTTATTATTTATCGTGTGGTGTTCTTTCATACCTCGTGTTCTGAGTTGTGTTTCACTCTTTATGCGTGAATGGTTTGGTTTAAACTACAATCAGTTGAGAGATGCTGTGAGAGATTGGTGGAGATTATTTGTCGATTATAGGCCTATTGATGCTCCTGAGTTGTCATGGGACCAGTTTCCTGATGCCTTTCTGGAGAGATTCGTGCCTTATAGTTTGAGGAATCAAATGTGGGATGAGTCAGATCATTTGGATAAAGGCTCCATGACAGCTGTTGAGTATGAGGCATGTTTCCTTGCCCTGTCAAGATATTTCTCTGATAGTATTTCCATCGAGCCTGAGAAGACTCAAAAGTTTGTGAAAGGTTTGGATGTCTCTCTTTAGTTGGCTATATCTCAGATAGTTATGCTTAGGGCTTTCTTTCAGAGTTTTTTGGATCATGCTAAGATGACATAGGGTATTTTTCAAGTATCTTAAGGTGGCGCCAAGAAGGTACATCATTTTTGTGAGTTCAGAGGCCAGTATCCCCATGGTAGAGATTTTAGTGGTTCTAGTGGATAGTGTAGGCCAGTGTAGGTGGCCTATAAAGTTCAGGTGTTGGACCTTCTAGTTCAGTAGTTCAGGGTGGCCGTTCGGGCCTAGTTGTGCTTTCTCCTATTGAGACTGGTCGTAGAGGTTGCTATGTGCCTGATGAGACTGGCTATGTGGCCAAAGACTTTCCTCGCTGTGTGTTTAGAACTACCCCTACTTCAGTTGTAAGGGGTAGGAGTGCTACCAGAGGTTCAAGGGGCAGAGGTAGTGGAGCACGTGGGGGTAGCTGTGGGGTCACCTAAGAAGTTGGGGTCGTGGTCAGTGTTATGCTATACCAGCTAGACCTGAGGCAGAGGCTTTTGTTGTGATTACAGGTATCATCCCCATTTGTTTCGGATCTACATCTATATTAGTTGATCCTAGATCGACTTTATCTTATGTGTGTGTATTTTGCTTCAATTTTTTATTCTGTTAGTGAGCCTCTTGCCATGTCTGTTTGTGTATTTACCTCGGTAGGTGATTCCTTAGTGGTGGATCAGACGCATCGATTTTGTGTTGTGACTTTTGCCGGGCGTGAGACTTTTAGTAGATTTGCTTGTATTAGATATGGTCGATTTTGATGTTATTTTATGCATAGATTGGTTGGCTCCTTATCATGCTGTCTTAGATTATTTTGCTAAGACTGTGACTTTAACTTCGCCGGGTGTGCCAAGGATAGCTTGGAAGGGTGTACTTCATTTGGGTCCTAAGAGGGTCATATCTTATGTTCAGGCTCATAAATTGGTAGAGAGGGGATGTTTATCTTATTTGGCCCATATTCGTGACACCACTATTTATCATACTTGGATTCTATCCGTGTTGTCTGTGAGTTTGTGGATGTATTCCCTATGGACTTTCCTGGTATGCTTTCGGATTTCAATATTGATTTCAATATTGATGTTGAGCTAGGCACCAAGACCATTTCTATTCTTTCTTATAGGATGGCCCCAACAGAGTTGAAGAAACCAAAGGATCAGTTATAGGAGTTGTTGGAGAAGGAATTTATCTGACCTACTGTTTCACCTTGGAGTGTGCCTGTCTCATTTGTGAAAAAAATAAATGGATCGTGTATTGATTATTAGTAGTTAAATAAGGTGATGGTTAAGAATAAGTGTCCTCTTCTTCGCGTTGATGATTTGTTTGATCAGCTTTGGGTGTTGTAGTGTTTTTGAAAACTGGTTTGAGGTTCGGTTATCACCATTTAAGGATTAGATCTTTGGTTATTCCGAAGATAGCTTTTCAGAATCGATATGGTCGTTATGAGTTCTTGGTCATGTCTTTTGGGTTGACCAATGCCCCTCTCACATTCATCGAGTTAATGAATGGGTTATTTTGACCGTATCTCGACTCCTTTATTTTTATATTTATAGATAATATCTTGGTGTATTCCAAGAGTGAGGTTGAGCATGAGGAGCATTTATGGATTATGCTTCAGATATTGAGTGATGAAAAGTTGTACGTGAAGTTCTCTAAGTGTTAGTTTTGGTTAGAGTGAGTTTTTTTCTTTTTCTTGGATCATGTGGTGACTAAGAAAGGTATTATAGTTGATCCAACCAAGGTTGCAGCCGTTCGTAATTGGGATAGACCTACTTTGCCCAACGAGATTAAGAGTTTTATTGGCTTGGCAGGTTATTATCGGTGTTTTGTTGAGGGTTTTTCATCCATTACAACTCCATTAACTAAGTTGACTCAGAAGAAGATTTCCTTCTAGTAGTCTGATGCTTATGAGGTTAGCTTCTAAAATCTCAAGAATTTGTTGACTTCAACTCCTATATTGGATTTGCCCAAAGAAAGCGTGGGTTTTTTCATGTTTTATGATGCTTTTGGTATCGGTTTGGGTGTTGTATTGATGCAAGAGGGCAAGGTAATTGCATATGCATCTCGTCAGTTGAAGACTCATGAGAGAAATTATCCTACCCATGATTTGGAGTTGTGTGTAGTTGTGTTTGCTTTGAAGTACTGGAGGCACTACTTGTATGGAGTCCGTTGTGAGATCTTCTCATATCAGCGTAGCCTTCAGTACATCTTTACCCAGTGAGATGTTCATATGAGGCAGCATTGTTGGCTTGAGTTGCTCAAGGATTATGACTTGACTATTCTCTACAATTCGAACAAGGCTAATGTTGTTGTAGATTCCTTGAGCCAAAAGTCGACTAGCATGGGTAGCTTGGCGCATCTTTTGATCAGGAGAGGACTTTGGCCTTAGAGGTTCAATCGTTAGCTAACTAGATGGTTAGGCTTGATATTTTAACATCGGGGCATGTTTTGGCATTTATGGATGCTATATCTTATTTACTGGAGCAGATTCGAGCTCATCGATTTGATGATTTGGGATTGAGGTTGATTCGAGATAAAATGTTGAGTGGGGAGAATAAGGAAGCCTCATTTGATTCAGATGGAATTTTGAGAATTGGGGGTCGAGTTTGTGTCCCGAGAGTAGGTGACTGGATTAGGTTGATCTTGGAGGAGGCCCATTGTTCCAGATATTTTATCCATCCAGGTGTGACTAAGATGTATCATGATTTGAGGCAATACTACTGGTGGGGTGGTATGAGGCGATATATGGCATATTTTGTGGCTCGTTACCTATTTTGTCAGTAGGTGGAGGCCGAGCATATGAGACCTGGTGGATTGCTTCAGAGGTTACCCATTCCCGAGTGGAAGTGGGAATGGATCACCATAGACTTTGTGACTGGTTCGCCTCGTACATTTCATAGTTTTGATAGTGATTGGGTCATCATAGATCAATTGACCAAGTCAGCTCATTTTTTTCTAGTTCGGGTCTCATTCAGTGCTTAGAAGTTAGCCCCCTATCTTCATTTTTTAGATTGTGCGTCTGCATAGTGTGTCAATGTCCATTATTTTAGATAGAGGTTCTGTGTTCATATCTCACTTTTGGAAGACTTTTCAGGATGAGTTGGGTACTTGAGTTGATCTTATCATAGCATTTCACCCCAGACTGATGGCCAGTCAAAGCGGACTATCCAGGTTTCGGAGTATGCTCCACGCGTGCGTGATGAATGTTGGTGGCTAGTAGGAGCAACATTTGGCTTTAGCAGAGTTTGCATATAATAATAGCTACCATTTTAGTATTGATATAGCTCCATTTGAGGTGTCATATGGTAGGAGTTGTCTCTCCCTAGTGGATTGGTTTGATGTTTCAGAGATGAGACCTCGAGGTGCGGACTTGCTCCGTAAGTCTTTGAATAAAGTCTAGGTCATTCAGGATAGACTTAGAGCTTCTCAGAGTAGGCAGGAGTACTATACTGATTGTAGACTTCGTGCCTTAAGATTTGGCATTGAAGATCGTGTTTTCATTCGAGTTTCACCCATGAAAAGTGTGATAAGGTTTGGGAAGAGGGGCAAGCTTAGCCCCAGGTATATTGGTCCATTTGAGATTGTCTGAACTATTGGTGATGTGGCTTATGAGTTGGCTTTGCCCCTTGATCTATCATCTGTTCATCCAATTTTTCATGTTTCTATGCTTCGTCATTATATTCCTAATGAGTCTCATGTCGTTTGTTGGGAGTCGGTTCAGTTAGATGAGCGGTTGTCCTTTGTTGAGGAGTTGGTTTCCATTTTGGCTAGGGATTTTAGGCGGTTGTGCTCTAGATTGATCCCTGTGGTTAAGGTCCAGTGGAGACACTGGCCTATAGATGAATCTACTGAAGAGGTCGAGTATGATATGTGTATTTCTTATCCTCAGCTCTTCATTGTTTCAGGTATTTCTTTACCTTAGTTCGAGGACGAACTAGATTTTTAGTGGCGGATGATGTAACGACCTAAAAATTTGATGAAATATGTGAAATTTGTGATTTTGTATTATTTGACTGTTTTACTTCTCTTCGTAATTGCATTATGGTATTTTTGGGGTGTGAGAGTGATTGACATTTTTTTGTTGCATTTTGGTATCATTTATGCGATATTGTGGTTTTTGATGGCTTCGAGAGCCTTATTTTAGACTTATGGGGATATCTTTTGATCTGTGCGATGGATAGCTGAACAAACTGTGCCAGCAGCTTCAAAATATCGATTTTAGGCTAGGTATACCTTTGGTTTGGGTCCCGATGCACCCGAACTCATTTTGACCTATTGATCGAAAAGTTGGAAAATTAAAGATATGGGTGTGGGACCCACATTTGATCGAAACAACCTCGGATGGAAAATCTGACTTCGCCAGTAGATCCAGAATATCGATTTTAAGGTGTTAGCATATTTGGTATGATTTTACGACTTTTAAATCTCATTTCGACCCTCGATTTGAAAAATTATGATTTCGGGTTTTGGAGTTCAACTTTATGAAAAATGATATTTTTTTTCAAAAATTTGACTTCGCCAACACGTACGGAACATTAAATTTAGTATGGTTGCAAAGTTTGTTTGCATATGTCGTACTCCGAACGAATCTCGGGCACCCCGTCGAAATTCGGGTTGGACTTTAAAAAGAAAAAACTATTGTCATAGCAGATTTTCAGCAATACATTGCTGATTTTCTCCTCTTTTTGCCCATTTTGCTCATTTTTCATCTTGTCTCTCGAGATTTAAACCCTAAAATAGTATGAAAGCTTAAAAGTGAAGCTTGGGAAGCTAGATTAACACCTAATTCTTGATTTTATTACGAATTTAATGTAAGAATTCACCATTTTCTTAGTAATTTCTTGATAAATTTCTCAAAACTCCAAAAATCTTAGCGCTTGACTTTAAACTTCAATTTCACTCCTTTTTACTAGAATAATATTTTTATCTTACAATTACTAGTTTTTCATCAATTTAACCCTTAAAACAACTTCGATTCCTGATTTTAACCCGGATTTCAAAGATTTTGCTCGGTAAAGCTCAAAAATAATTTTTCTTTGATTTGAACCTCATTTTTTAATCGATTTAATTTGAGTTTTCAGCTGTAGGTTCCTAAAAATATAGAAAACATATTTTTGAAGTAAAGTTCTAATTTTGCCCTTCTTTTTCGTAAACTCATTTCGGGGGTCCATTTTGACTCCGAACCAAAAGTAGTCAATATGAGTGTCGTTGGTTTTATTTTAACGCATAGATTTCATATTTGATATTTTTAGTGGAGTTTGAGATTATTCGTGAAAAGTAAGATCGTGAGTTCGAAGTGTAACAGACTAGTTTTGGCTTTTGAGGTAGGTTATGGCTTAACTCTTTCTGACTAGGCTGGATAGTAAATGATGATACAACATGCATGTTAAGGGTGGGAACTAATCATGATAAATGGCTATTTATGCGTTGTACCCGTGTGGGGGCCTATATGTGATGTAATTATCGAAATTGAGTTATTATGTGATATGTGTGACCGTATGGGGTCATATGTGATACTAATAGCCTTGAATACATGTTAATAATTGTATTGTGTTGTTAAGATGCTTAATATTGTACTATTGGTGTATTGTGATTATGTTTATACTTTATTTGGAATATGAGAAAGTGAAAATTCGTGATTGAAACTCAAAATAATGAGTGGATATTGGCTCACATGGTTGTGGAAATATATCATTGTGGTTTGTTGCAAAAATACTCATTGTGATTGGTTGTGAGCATTACATCCTCATATCATACTTATTCATGAAACATTGGTACCATCCTGGCAACATCTGAGAAACACTGACAATACCTTTTTAAAATCCTCCCCGAGAGATGTGCCGGAGAGGAGCTAGTGTAACACCTTATAAACCCATCTCTGAGGGATGTGCCGTAAAGGAGATATGAGATATATGGATTGTATACGGATTGACGAACCCCCCATGGATCCTGCGTTGGGAGGCTTGCCTCCGTAGGTGTATACGGGAATTGTGCGACAACCTCGTGCATCATCATCATCATCATCATCATCATATATATTGCACTTACTTTATTGTGTTATGTTGTGTTGTGTTGCCATATTGACTTGTCATCTATGTATTTATCATATATTCTTTTACTTGTATTTGATGATCTTGTATATGCATGTTCCCCCTTGTTCTTCTTATATGTGATATAATACGTAATTTTATTCTATCTTGATGTGATGTTGCAATATATGTAAGATATATTAGAATTTTTAGTGCAAGCGGTGTGGGCTATTGTTATGGGACATTTTCTAATTGCAGGTGACGTGCCCTTAGTGTATATTTTGTATGCTTTACTTACTACTTTGCTTGATCGGCCTATGATACCTACTGAGTACAAGTGGACCGTACTCATGCCTACTGCGCCCTTTCGATGCAGGTCCTAGCTCGATTGTGCCTCATCTTGATTGACTCGGACGATTATTGAAGCTTCCAAGTTAGCGGTTGGACATTCATGTACCCGAAGTTCACCTTTATCTTTCTACAGTAGTTATGTCTTTATTAGTATTTGGAGACAGATATTATTCCTTTGTGGTTATTTTTTCTGATGTATTTGACTCTTGGGTTGTATTGGCAGTTCTTACACTAATTACACCTGGTTTTGGGCATGACTGGTATTTTGGATAAGTTCTTTCTGCATTGTTATACTTACTTATCTGGTTCGACTTTGTTCTAGAAGCCTTATCTTGGGATATTTATGTCTTTTTCTCTTTTCGTATCAGTTTGGGTGATAGGCTTACTTGTCAAGGTGCGCCGCGACAAGTGTCATCATGACCCTCATTTTTGGGCCGTGACAATATTAGAAAAAATAATTAATTCTGATGACTTCTAATAAGGAAATGTTTTACCGTAGATATATTTAATTAATTTTTAACTCTTAAATATTAGGAATAAATAGTGAAAATATGTTTTTGTCTAAAGCAAAGACTTTTAATGAAGGGCAAAAAGTTCAAATAATATTTTTAAGGCCCTTCACACTTTTAATATATTATATATTATAGATATAGATTATATATAATTCGGATGACAAGTAAGTGGATTGTGTTTATTAGAATGAAAAGATGCCACATAATGAGAGATTTAAAAGAAAGATTTGATGTTGTAAGATGAAGAACAAAACTTACTTATATATTTGTGTAATGATGGAGTTAAATATTCACAACAGATTTAGAAACTCTATGAGAGTTAGTATGTATGTATGCATATATATATATATATATATATATATATATATATATATATATATATCCATCCTAGAATTAAGATCATTACCTTTTTCTCCTTTTTTGCATTTTTTAATTTATAAAATAGAAATTTTAATTATATCTTAATTATTGTGTGCTTAATAATAGACATGTGAAAAGTCTTCATTTCTTAAGAATTTATTATAGAATGAATGTTGTATTTTCGTTACATTATAATGATCATTTATGTGCGTTTTCGGTTACTAAACTCTTGAGAGGAATTAAGCTTATTTTTTTGCTCTTTCAAATTATAAAAGTTTTTGTATTATCTTTCTACAATGAACAAATTATAACTAGAAGTAATTTAAGATTTGTAGTCTTTTTCTCTAAAAAAAAATATGATGAAAGAGAAGAAGAAAATAAAATTTTGTAAAATTCGATAAGATGGAGTACATGAGATGAAGTTAGAGTAACGATGAAGGTGTCACAGAACTACACAACGATTTGGAGAAATAAGATGAAAGAGTGTAGTTAGTACTAGTATAATTTAAGTTAAGAAAAAAATACTCAAGAAAGAGCGCATAAGATAATAAAAATAGAAAATTAAAATCAGATCTGACAAAAGACAGAAGCAGAGAAATAAATTTGAGAAGTAAACAAATTAGAATCGAACAAATAGGTATCAAAAGAAGTTTTTGACAAAATCAATAACAAGTAAAACGATTAATATATATGGACAGGTAAAACTCTTCTTTCCTTATCAAATTTTGTTCTTTTTTTAGCCACGCAATGATTCACTTTTAATAATCAATAATTATGAAATTATAAACGCCTAAAATAATATGCTAACCAATTTTATTTTATATGTTTCTGTTTCGTCTGCTCATATTAATATTACACTTAAATAGTATTAACTGATTTCAAAAATAAAATGTGTAAGTAATAATTTTTTCTTTCAAGTAGCTAAAGAGTGATAAATAAAAGAAACTAAAGAAGATCGAAGAAACTAGAGAAAAGGAGAAAAACAGTATCGTTCTGCAACTAATTATTAATATTAAAGAGGAAAAAATAAAAAGAAAAAACAATTGAAAAGAAAAAGTGAAGAACAGATTGTATTGATGATCAAGAAAAGTGTGTTGTTTTTGAATTTTTTCTTCAATGAATCTTTTTTTTTTTTTCAAAATGGATCGAGATGCGGAAGAATCCAAAAGAGGAATGACCAAAAGGTGTAGATTTATTTGTTTTATAGTTTTTTTCTTTTTATTTCACATATCTTTTTGTTTTCTCTTTTTTTTTTAAAAAGAAAATTAGAAAAATTAATTATATTGAATACATCACAAGCTAAAGACATCATTGTTTGTAAAAATAAGAATTCATTATTTTTATTTTTTTTAAAATGAGTTAATTGATTAAGAGATGCTTACCAAATTTACAAAACAAGAATTTTCCATTTATAAGGCTATGGTACTTGAAGTAGAGAGATTACATCTATGGATATTATCAAAACTAAATTTTAAATTTGGTCAAATTTATAAAACTAATTTTTATAGACATATAAAAGAGATTTATTGTATATTTTCTATAAAATAATTTTAATAAACGCGAAATAGTTTACTAGTGCAAAATATGCCAAGAAAATGACTACGGGGTCGAAGGTGTCCCGACTTGAAGTGCTATTCATATATGTTTGCAAACTTTTTTTATGTGTACTTTCTTTGCTTTTTTTAAAAAAATGCCTTTTAAAGACAAAAAATTATCCGCTTATAAATACATAACATGTGTTGGTATTTACAATTTAAGCACTAAATCATGGATAATTAACATGTATTCTCACATCATCAAATTACTTCACTATAATGAGTTTATGCAAATGACTTAATATAAACATCGGACACGAATTACTATTAACCGCCTGCATACATCTTAAACCCGCTTTGAGGTTTAAAATAATATGAACATATATAACACAATTTGAACCTTCACTTAATCAGAAATCTTGACCATTTCAAATTTTGGGGAATGAAAAAACTTCAGGCATGAGGCGCATTCCCTTGAATTGTCCCTATATGGTGTGAAAATGAAGTGTTTCTCCTTGAATAAACATTTATGTGACCAGTGAATTGAAGAGTTAGAATTTTCATTAGGAGAAGTCAAAAGACAAAGAAGTAAATATATGAAAAAAAGGTGAAAATCATTTTTTTTTTTTCCCAATTTTGTCTTAAAAATTAAACTCTCCCCTTAACTTTAAATAATGGTCATATTCCTCACTTTATCCTAATTGAATTTTTAAAATGTCTATTATACCCTTTCATCATCAACCTTTTTTTCTTACTTCTTTACGATCATCATATTTTCATTTTTAAAAAATCCATATAACAATTTTTTCATAAAAACATGAGTATTATCTTCTGGTCAAAAAAAGTAAGAAATACTAATTCAGTATATAAACTAATGATGATCTATAATGAAGTAAATTAACATAATAAAAAAATTAGTTTTATTAATAATAATCAAAACTCTAATATTTATTTTACAAGTGAAAATAATATGTAATATTAACTTTATAAGCATATTTCAATGCAGAAAATATAAAATAATGAATAAAAATAACGCCGAATTTTTAAAGAATATATTTATTTAGATAAATTATAATGTATGTACTACTATATTAATGACAATCACATCTTATTTATTTATTTATTTATTTATAATATCGTTTCTTATCACTTGACTCTCATTCTAAAAAAAATTATTTTAATTTACTTGTCCAATTTATGAAATCAAGAGAATTATATTATGTTTTTTACCCTTAGTATTGAATAACTACATAAAGTAATAGTATAGATAAATTTAAACTTTTAAAGTATCATTAATAAGGTTAATTCAGTAAAAATGCACCTCTATATAAAAAAATTTGTGCCATGTCAACAAAAGTCAAGTAATATGAAACGGATGTAGTAAGAGAGTGGTGAAACACAAAAAAATATACACACATCCATGTACATATATACAACTTAAGAGTGGCTTGGTTGGGGACAAGTTATTTCGAGATTAGTTATTTCAAAATAAGTTGTACCAATATGTATATGTGATAACTTATCCCATCACTATTGTATAAATGGTGGGATAAATAACTTTGAGACTAACTAGTACCTCAAACCAAACGCAGGATAAAATAATCATGAATTTTATTTTCGAATTATTATAATTGCACCTCACACCAAATTGTTAGGATTTTTTCTCTAATTTTCTTAAAAGTTTAAGTTTTACTTTTATTGAAAGGAAAATAAAGTAATACCATAATCACTTTTATTTTTCCTAAAGAAAAATATAAAACTTTTCCATATTTGGATAATCTCTTTCTTAGAGGAAAGATTTTGGACTTCTATGAATTGAGGATCCATCTTCTTATTTCACAACGCAATAGCATCCACAATGTAGTAAGTAAAGAGTTTTGTTTAGGGGGAAATTTTCTCCCAATAGATTTATGTTTTTCACTATTATTCAGGTCACTTAACCTAAACCATATCCAATAATATATTTTTTTGTATGATTTTCTATTTCATTTGAGTTATCGCTTCTATGGTTTGCAAATTATTAGCTTCCGCATGACGCCCAATCGATTTCGAACCCAACAATTGGTATCAGAGACTATGGTTCAAAGGTACAATGATTTGGTGAAACGAGGTTAAAGATAAGTTCAAGGCGGTTCAAATCAATTTGCAATCAATTTGATGATAATGAGGATTTTTGTCCAACTACATGTGGAGAACAAGTTTCAACAATATTTTCAATATTTCTGTTGCTGCACCTTAAAAATAAAGATAAAATATTAATTTTTAACCCAGTTTTAATCATAATATTTTAAACATTATTTTTAACCAAGGCAAGCAATGATAATGAAGATTATGTTAAGAACCAAAATTATGAATATGACATGAAGAAGACGGATCACGTTATTTCAAGAAAATCATGCCAAAAAGGGGAGATTTGTTAGTATTTTTGCTATAATTTTCTTACCAAGTTTAAGTTTTACTTTTCTTGAAAAGAAAATAAAAGTAATAACATAATTACTTTACTTTCCCTAAAGGAAAATATTTTTTTTTTTCATATTTGACTAATCTCTTTCTTAGAGGAAAGGTTTTGGATCTCTACAAATTGAGGATTCCTCTTCTTATTTCACAATGCAATAGCATCCACAATGTAGTCATTAAAGATTTTTGTTTATGGAGAGATTTTATCCCTATAGATTTATGTTTTTCAATACTTAGGTCACTTTACCTAAACCATATCCACTAATATGCTTTTTGTATATTTTTCTATTTCGTTTGGATTATCGCCTCTATGGTTTGCTAATTATTAGCTTTCGCATGACCCCCTCTCAATTTCGAACCCAACACAAATGACTCTCTTATACATATAAAATTGAAATAATGATATTAAAAAATAACATTAAATTTTGAGACAAATTTATAAAAAGTATTATTTTACTTATAATGTAAATAAACTTAAATACAATGCTATAAATACCTAGGTTAAAAAATAGTAAAAATTACCTCTATAACGGCATGTTTAGTGGTATTTACCAAAAATTTCAACTATTTTTAAAATTTTAGAAAATTCCAACTTTTAGCCTTTGAAGATACATATAACTTAAGTTAGATACATCCTACAGATAAATGTAATAAATAAACTAATTAGCATGTTTTAAGGGATGTAACCACTAAACTTGCATTAATATAGCAATTAACCTAACTAAATATGGTAAAGGAACGTTAAATCCCACGAAAAAGGGTAATTAGTTTGTTATTCCATTTCTTAAAACAAAATCCTTTCCATAATCAGTTTCAACATATCAAATTGTTTATAAGTTTCTTTTTTTTATTTTGTTTGAGGTAATTGTAATGAATATTCTAGTGTTATTACGTCATTCCGGCGTTTGGATTAACGATGTAAGGTACGAGGGCTATAAGAGTGATGGAATCATTGTTAGTGAACATGTATCTTAAGATAAACTGCTTTCGACAATTGTTGTAGAACTAAAAATTAACGAAAGCAGGAAAAAAATTGAGGCTAGTTACATAGTTGATGGTAACGCCGCACCGTTGTTAATCTATAATGAGATGGGTGTGAAGCTTCATATCGAAATTAAGAAAAGTGAGCTTGATTTTTAGACATATCTACTTATAATCACTATAATAGATAAGTCTGCTATAGAGATGTTGTTTGATGGGAAAGTTGGTGTAGTAATGTGTTTGGAAAATTCTTGTGAAGAAGTTGTGGAATTAATTAGTCATAATTCTAATTGTTCTGCTCCTTTATCGTTGTATGATATAAAGGATAACAAGACCAATACTGATTACAATAATAGAGAAGTTAAGGTTAGGCGAATCTACATGGACAAGTGTACTCTAATTTCAGTTATGGCAAGGTATGCAATTGAGTATTCCTTCAACTTCTATGCGAAAAAATCGGACAAGAAAAGGTATGCATCTTCTTTCACATGTTAGTTATTGTTAATTGTCTCTAGTTTAATGAATTATGTATCTATCTTTAACTTGATTATTTTTTGACATAAATTTTTTTAGTTATGTTAATATGGCCGAGATACATATTTTCTCTGTACATGATATATTTTTCATGTTTTTTGTATCTGTGTTGCTATATTTGAGTATAATTATGTGTCTTGTGATGTTTTAGTTTTACCTATATAAACATATGAAAGATACATATGCATATCTTTAAAGATACATATTGTACAAGATTGTGCAGTTTATGTATCTATCATTTTTTTGCCAGTACGTTAAGAAATATCTTATTTGTGTAACATACTTTGACTTTTATTTTGAATGATTGCATCTACGTCCTAAGATATTGTTAAGAGGATTGTATTTGGATATTTAAAGCATTATTTCGGTGGGGTATTGACCTCTTTAAAGTTATATTTTTTTAAGATATCCACAGATGCCCGTTGAAATATAGAGCTTTTACTCAACTTCAAGCAATGGTTGGGTTTGTTAGTGGATTTGCTGCTCCTAAACTTGAAAATTATAAAAGAATACACACACTGAATGACATAATCAAAGATATTAAAAATACTTTTGGTATAGACATTAACTATCAGAAGGCTTGGAGGGCTAAAGAACGCGCAGTGGAGATGTCAAGGGGGAAACCTGCAAATGATTATGGGCAAATGGCCAGATACATTTACATGCTGAATTTTTGTATCCAAGATCCCATATTAGAGTGCATAAATCAGACGATAATAAATTCATGTATTTGTTCATTGCATTACAACCATTAAAGAGTGGATCCTAGTTTTGCAGGCCTATAGTTGTAGTGGATGGTGCGCTTTTGAATGGAGCATATAAATGGACTTTTATTTCTGCAAGCACACTTGATGGCATAGGTATGTAATATTACTTGTTATTTATACTTATTTTGTGATGTTATTTAGATCCTACTTTGTATTAGTTGTTTTTTTCTGTATTGTTTCATAAATAGTTTACCTGTATCAGCTTCTTTAGTTTTTTTTTTCAAAATTATAGGAAGCATTCTTCCGCTTGCATATAGTGTTGTTGATGGTGAAAATGACAATTCGTGGACTTGATTTTTTGAGAATTTCAGAAATATTTTTAGAGAGTGCAACAATATGTGTGTGGTGTCCGATCGTCATGGAAGCATAATAAAGGCTGCTAGTGTTGTATATCTGAATGAGCCACACCTTGCATGAATTTGGCACTTATGAAAGAATGTGCGTACAAACTCCAGAAAGAGTAAAGATATGCTTAGCGATATTTACTATGTTATGGCTAAGGCATATTGAAAAGATGATTTTGATTTTTTTCTTAAATCAAATTGGCAAGATTGATCATAGGGTAAAGACGTATTTTAAGGATGCTGAATTTGAAAAGTGGGCATGCGTGTATGCACCTGTTAACCGAGGTAGAATGATGACTTCAAATATAGCGAAGTGCATAAATGAAAAACTCAAGCTAACACGTAAGTTGCCGTTAATAAATTTTTGGAACAGGCTAGAAAATTATTTGAAAAGTGGAATTACAAGAATAGAGAAGAGCATTGTATGTAAACACATCACTGGGTAGTAGATTAGAAGGAATTCTTCAGTTTAATACTTCAAAATCTTCAAGGTTGAAGGTTAGTTTATATGTTTACTTTTATTTTTCATATTATGTGATGTTTGATTCATGTTACATGACACTATTTCATTGAAGAATTTGTTTTGAATCATTTTACAGTAAATGCATCAATTAAGTTTTTAAAAGAGATGCAAAAAGATTATAAAGAAGTTATATATGCATCTATGTGTTAACATATTATGATAAATCTTGTAGGTTAGTGCTTCATCAACATATGTGTATTTGTTATGATAACGGTAGAAAGTACATAGTATATCTTGGCAGGAGGACTTGCAGTTGCGGGAGATTCTAACTGGAAAAGATAACATATCAACACGCGATTGAGGTTCTAAAGAGCAAGCATATAGTTGATATGAAGCTTTATTGCTCGGAGTATTACTATCCTGAAACATTACGGAAGACGTATGAAAAATTAATATTTTCAATACCAGATAAGAAGGATTGGAATATGCCACAAGAAGTTATGGACAAAGTTGTGTTACCACCAAAATATAAACGTTCACCTGGAAGGCCAAAGAAATCCAGACATAAGAAATCAAGTAAAACTATGACATCGAGCTGTAACTATTGCGGGAGATGTGGTTATCAAGATCACAGCAGGCGTACGTGTAATTTTTTTTCAAAGGAGGAGTGAAAATGTAGTTGATTAATGAACAATGTTCAGCAGTTTGATGGATTTTTTAGCTCTTTGAAACTCATTTTTTAATGTTATTTCTATTTTTAAATAATTTTATGAATAACAAATAGCGCAATAAACCATTGTTCTTGTTCGTTGGTTAATTAGTTACACATATTTTTATGATTTATTTTGCCATGACGTATTTAATAGAAATTAAGATATATTTAACTGATAATTTTATTAAATTGTAAAATAAGTATTTCTGCTACCATAAATGGTTGAAAAGAGATACAAATTCATAGAATGTATCTCCTAAAAAATATAATTTGTTCACATTGAAAAACTTATGTAATGTTTTAATAATATGCGTATTTAATAATTATTTCAATGTAACAAAAATAATATAAAAAGAGTAATCTAAACTTGCATTGATAAATTGCTTATAAATTGCACAGGTATATTGTTAAGAATTTGACAATAGATACAAGCTTAAAAATTTGTATCTTTTGTGAAATATAAGTTGTGAATAGTATGAAGATTTAGAACTATTAAGTTCTACTAGAATTTGTTATTCAGTTTAGAGACAAAATGTCATGGTAGGAACAAAAAATAGTTATTGATATAAAATTATGTTATGATTTAATATGTGATTTAATTGTACGATATACAATTATGTTGAATAATGTAATGTAATGTTGGTTACTATCATTATTAAGTAATATATGTTTCATTATACTAGATACATATAGTTATAAAATATTTATCTAACACAATATAACAAAAAATGCAACATATCATGTCTTTGTAAAGAGTGACAAAAACGTGTAGTAGAACAATAAAATATCATGAACTAAAATAGATACACAATGTATGATGATATAAACATTCAAAAATAAACAACACTCAAAACAGTTACTAACATCAACAAAGTATTAAATAGCCAAAAGCCAACAAATAAATAACTACTCAATATGCAAAACACTCTATTTTTCTTTTGGTGTGAAGATGCTCCTTTGCCTAGGTGGATTGTCATTCTCACTAAAGTATCTATTCTACGCCTTTTCAGATTCATACTTGCACAAAAGACTTGCATATCTTAGATGATGGTATTGAGAATCAATACTTAAAGATGGAATGCCAAATCTCTCGCTCAGATACTCGGCAAAGACAACTACAAATACACCACAATCCCTACATACCGAGTACTAATTAACTTAAAAACACATATATACTTGTATACGATAATGAAAAAAATGAAAAAGGTAATAAAACATGTACAAATTTTCACTGTCTTGTTGTGCTATCCCAGTAACATATTCCACTTGGAATAGATCGCTTTCGGTATTTTCCTTGCAGGATTCAAGTGCAGCCCAGTCAGTGGTACCTTTTGCTAAAAAACTTACTGTACTGAAGGTAAGTCGAAAGCATTATAGTCAATTTTTGAATCTCACTTATTTGTATTCTGTTCCGTGATGAGTACATTGAATCACACACATGAATGCATCTGTCCTTTAAAACAATAACTATTCATACGCAATGAAAGACACCGCCCCAGGTGAAACCCCTAAATCAAAGCTCAAAAATGGGGAATGAATTTGCTTATATTCCACCGACGATGAAGGGTGAGAAGCTGATTATACAGCTTAAGGAAGATGATATACTTGTTCAGGACAACCACTGTAGGACTGTATTGATTGGATATGTATTGGGGGATTCTCCATTTTTCAAAATAATGGAGAATTATATAGCTCATGTGTGGAATTTTGTGATGAAACCAAAGGTACTATATCATGACGATGGTTATTAAATCTTTAAATTTGCTAAGATAGCAGATAGGGAAGTAGTGATGCAATCAGGTCATTACACATATAGGAATAGACCACTGATTCTAAAGGATTGGACAATTGACTTCGAGTTAAATCCTGAGTGCCTGAATAAGGTACCTTTGCGGGTCAAGTTCCCTAGCTTGCCGCTGGGTTTTTGGTTGATGGAATCACTGAGCAAACTGGAGAATGTAGTAGGAAAATTATTGTACACAGATATACGGTTGAGATGGAAAAAATATCACACATGAGGGTATTAGTGGAGGCTGACATAAGTCACACGTTACCTACCCAGGGGGAACTTACCTCTCCCAAGAGGACCATATAAAAAACAATTACATATGATTGGATTCTGAAATTCTGTAGTGATTGTAATTGCTTTGGACACAAGGTTGATAAATGCCCATTCAAGAAGGAACCTGAGAAAGAAGAACAGGACAAACCTCTCCCACAACAAGGAAGAAGGAGGAGGAACCGCAGACGTAATGGGAACCTAAAGAAGCTGACAATGCCAACTTAGAGCAGACTAAAGAACCAGAGGCAAATGCTGAAAAGAGTCAAGGGGTTGAGAAGCCTAAAATACCTTAAAATACGATGAATAATTGTGAGAATGCTACCCAGGTAAATCCTAGTCCTATTGTGATTGGAAATGTAGGTGAAAATGTCAGTAAAGGGAAGAAAATCATAGGGGAGCAAGCTGAGACCAGTGCTCGAGGAGGGGATCTATTTCAACCCCCATGATTGTGTGCTCATGGAACATTAGAGGGCTTCATAAGCCCTTTAAATAGAAAGAGTTGAGGCTCTTTCTGAGAAAGAATAAAGTGGAGGTAATGGGAATAATTGCAACTAGAGTGAGAAGTCATAATGCCAATAAAGTTAAAAATAATATAGCCAGAGACTGAAATGTCCAATATAACTATAACCAGACAGCAAATGAGAGGATTTAGATTATTTGGTAGAGGCATATGTAGGTTCAGATTATACAAGTGAGGGAATAGTTTATAAAATATGAGGTAGTTAATTCTAACACACAGTTCTCATGATTTCGGACCATAGTGTATGCCAATAATGATTTGGGAGAAAGATAATACTTGTGGAGGGACCTAGTTGGCTTGGGAGGTCAGGTACAAACTGAATGGCTAATTTGTGGAGATTTCAATAATGTGCTAAAGTGCAGGTCTTCCAGGATATGATAGAAGTCAATAAAATCACTCCCTTAAAAAGCACAGGGTGCCACTTTACATGGTGTAACAAACAGGCAATTGACACCAGAGTTTATAGTAAGATTGACTGGGATTTTGGGAACTACTGGTGGTAATAGAATAAGGGTCACATTGAGGCAAACTACATAATACCAGGGGTATCAGATCACTCTCCAACTGTAATCAACTTCTGCACACAAATACCCAAAGCTCGGCACCCAAAACCTTTTAAGCTATATACTACAGTGCTAAACCATTCTAAATTCTAAAGGAAGGTGCAAGAGGCTTGGTCCAAGAGAGTATCTGGGGACCCAATAAATATCATCTGGAATAAGTTGAAGGCAGTGAAGATAGCTATAAAGGATTTAAATGCCCACTTAGCAGTATATCAGCAACATTTAGACACTACTAGGAAAATATTAGAAGTGGTGCAAGTAAGAATAGTAATGAAATAGGCCAATGATCAATTATATGACTAGGAAAATAAAGCATTGACAAATATGGAGAAATGGAGTAGAATAGAAGAACAGGTGATGAGATAAAAAGCCAGAGCTTCATGGATTCAGAGTGGTGATTCAAATAAAAAATAATTCCATGCTCAGTGGAAAATAAAATCTAGTATTAATACCATCACTTCAATACACAGTGAGACATGGGTCAAGCTAACAGTACCTGAGGACATAGAAGTTGAGTTTGTTAATTTCTTCTCAATTCTGTTGGGGAAAGAAGGTGATATACACCCTTGTCCAAATACTAAGTTCAGAAGTAGTGTCATGGATAAAAGAGTCAACTGTACTGCTGTAACTTTGATCCCTAAAGTTCCCTCCCCTACTGATGTAAAAGATTACTGACCAATTACATGTTGCACAACTGTGTATAAGATAATCACTAAGGTGCTTACTAGAAAATTGAAGACTGTGATAGGGGATCTGATAGGAGATGTACAATCAACCTTTATAGAAGGTAGATGCATTATAGATAACATCATATTTGCTCATGAATTGTTCAAAGTCTATAATAGAAAGGGCATATCCCCAAGATGTGTCCTAAAAGTAGACATCAGGAAAGCATATGATTTACTAAATTATTCTTTCTTGAAGAGACTATTGATGGGGATGGGATTTCCTAGTAAATTTGTAGGTTGGATAATGACATATATCACCACTTTCTCATATTCATTAAAAATTAATGGTGGCCTCACTAAATCATTCCAAGGTAAAAGGGGTATAAGGCAAGGTGACCCAATGTCATATTACCTATTTGTACTTGCTCTGGAGTACTTGAACAAGTTATTGAAATAGCTGGGCGGGAATAAGAATTTCAACTTCCACCCAAGATGAAAGAAGGTGAGAGCTATACATGTTTGCTTTGATGATGACTTATTGATGTTCTGCAAAGCTGAGATAGGATCCATTAGGCTCCTCAATCAGACTTTCAAGAAGTTCTCTCAAGTGTCAGGACTATAAGTTAATGTAGATAAGAGTTCACTATATCTGACTAGCATCTCAGAGAGTTTGAAGCATGAAATACTAGAGGAAATAGGTTATACTACTGGAACCTTCCTATTCAAGTACTTGGGTATACCTCTTACTACTAAGAAGCTATCCATTGCCCTTCACTGGCCATTAGTTGAGAAGATAACATCAAAACTTACTTGCTGGTCTGAAAGATTGCTAATCTATGCAGGAAGGCTTCAACTAATCAAGGCAGTGATTTTTGGGATGCAGGCATACTGGGCACAAGTATTTTTTATCCCCAAGAAAGTATTAAAAGGTATTGAATCTATATGTAGAACCTTCTTGTGGACTGGCAAGACTAAAATCTCTAAAAAAACACTTATCTCATGGGAGAGAGTATGCTTACCACAGAGTGCAGGGGGCCTAAATGTAATCAACCTATACATGTGTTAAAAAGCTGCAATAGCAAAACATCTATGGGCAATAGTAATGAAAAAAAACTGTTTGTGGATTAAATGGCTTTACACTTTCTATATAAAGGAGCAGGACCTGGAACATATGCCCCTACCTCAAAATGTTTCTTAGGTATTCAGAAAGAACTTGAACACCAGAAAATTGATAATAGAGTCACAACAACTGCAGGGAAACTTAGTGGATAGGTTAATGCTATTGCAGAGAGGAGAGAAATTCAGCATCAAGAACTTGTACTTACTGCAGATTTCTTATTATCCCAAAGTGTCATAAAAGAAACTGATCTTACAGGCTCACATACATCCAAGTCACAAATTTAATTTGAGGCTAGCCTTACAACACATATTAGCAACAGTGGAGATGCTACAGAAGATAAGCATCCAAGTTTCTAAATCATGTGTCTTCTATGGTGTAATAGATGAATTGTTTGAACAACTGTTCTTTAAATGCAATAACACAAAGGACATCTGGAGAAGAGTGCTTAGGTGGCTGGGAAAGACAAGAACTATTGGAAGCTGGAATTCAAAGGTACAATGGGTAATGACAGGGTTGAATGTTGAAGCAGGATTCAAGGAAGTAGTTGCAACAACTTTCAACAAGATGATTTAATCCATATGGACAGCCAAGAATAACCTCAGATTTTAGAAGAGACCATATTCTAGTGATCATATTTGTAGAGATATAGCATTACATATACATATAAAAGAAAATTCTGTAATTAAATGGCACAAGTACTTACAGAGTCTTAATTCATATCCTTATTGTACTTGTTGATAGCCAGGTATAATGTATGTAAGAAAGTAACAATAGGAAGTGAGAGGTGATTAGTCAGCAATTACCTGGTATTATAATGAATATTTTTGGTGAAATAAAAAATTTGTTTACCAAAAAAAGAAAGACACCGCCATAAATAATTGGGATGAAGACCTCATTAATCAGGTGCCAAAGCTGACCTGCGGGTGTACTCAATCCCCTAATGCAATTAATTAATGACATCTCCATTTGAGCAACTTCATCAGTCCGTGCAAATGCATCTTGAATTGGAAGTTTCTTATCAATGTCCGCATGATCGTAATTCATATAGGCCTTATCAATGTAAACTTTGAAAACATAATCAGTAGTAGTGTATCTGTTCGTTGGAAAGTTCTTGTGCTTGTGCTTCTTTCTCAAGTAGTAGAAAATTACATCCAGATGTTGTTAAAGGTGTAATCAAATGAAATATATGTTAGAGAATGTTACTGTACTGATTTAATATGAGATACAAATAAAATAATTTATATATCTAAAATAATTAAAGGAATATCACAGGTAATTGGAAGAGTAATAATTAAACTGGATACATATTAATTTTTTTAGATACATTTATTGTTATTATGTATCTAATAAAATCTAAAATTATGATATTACCAGATGTAACTGCACACTTTCTATATTGTATCTAATCAACAAATTTGACAAGAAAAATTTCTTTGCATGCTTATTAAATTACAGAATTTATGTAAATTATATAGTCAATCTAACAACCTGATGTTATACACTTCAATTCATCATCAATAATATCACATAATCCGAAGTCCATATACTAATGAAAATGTACTTTCATGATCTAACAATTTATATTTTTGGATATTTATAATGAAAATACCTCATCAGTCCAATATTTGTTTTGTTGATACATCAGGTAGAATCATTTTTTATATTTCAAAAAAGCAACTACGAACTCTAGTTTTTAAAATCCAAGATTAGCACATTTAACCTTGTAATGACCGTCCTTATCTTTCCTGTAACATAACAAAACAATAGATTTTAAAAAAATTAATAAACTATATATTACATTTTAATTTAGAATAAGTAATTTGGGAACTTACTTGTTCATGTGTTATTTATAAAGGCCTTATTTTATTTAGTCTTAAAAAACTTCCATCACTGTATTTGGAGAATTTCCTGAAATGTCATAACCTTCAAATGAGTATTTTTTGCTATGTGGAAACCAACTTCTCCTTCCCTTTGGAACTTGAACCAAAATGCATCAAAAAAGGAGAACGATATATCTTAGATGGCTTTGGATTTTGATGTACAGGTTTCTTCTTTTCCAAACACGACCTTTTTTGGTGTAGGACAGCCTGACACAATTGTTGTATCACTAATAAAATATTCATTCGGAGTTGTTGGTGGAGGCTTACAATCTGTCAAAGTCATCTCATTTACTTGAGCTGGAATAATAGTGTCAAGAGGTTTCATTTCTTCAACAACCATGTCTTCCATTTGCTCAATACCATCATCCTGAATATGCTATAAAACAGTTATAATTTTTTTATTCAAGCTCAAAATTGTAATTAATTAACTGTCCATATTTTTGTTTTAAGTGAATGAGATTCTTCATCACTGCATTACTTAAAATGTACGAGATACAAACTAATAAACAATTATGTTAATAATTTATTAAACAAGATATATAAATGATTTACTAGATACATAAAATTAATATATATCTAATATTAATAACATATGACATGAACAAACATATTACATATATGTTCTAGTTAAAAAAATTTCATCTTAAACATGCAAAGAAAGTCATGTTAATTAGATAAAATAAATTGAATGCTTGATTTTATATGTATATATCATTCAATATGTATATAAATATAATGAGAAATTACCGATTCATCATGTTCACCATATTTGACAGGTGCTGGTGCTTGATTGAGTTTGGACCCATCTATTTCAACTTCTTTGTCCTAGTCTTTTTGTGGATTGTCTACATTAGAAGGTACTGCAACATCTACAACATCATCTGAATGATTACCTTATCGCCGACCCTGTTTTCCAATCTTTTTCTAAAAAATTTTGTTTAGAGAAAAAGAATCTTCAATACAATATTAGTTAAAAATATGAGATACAAGATAATAAACACTTAAGTAAAGAAAGTTAAAGGTAAGATACATAAAAATTATAAGAGATAAAAGATATTAAATATGTATCTTGTATTGCTAATGAAATTACTATTTTAGAATATTGATCTTCTTTTACAGGTGGTGGTTCTTGATTGATTTCGGCCACCTTCATTTCTACTGGTTTGTCTAAGTCAATGTGTGGAATGATGAGACTACGATGACCTACACCATCAGCTACATCATCTGAATGTTCAACCTCCTTCGGGATATGCTTTGCAATGTCTTCCTGCGTAAATATATGAGCAGCAAAGTTAAAGCCATTATAGTCGTTAATAGTTGTGTTATGCTATAAAGTATGTTACCTTCTCAACATTCTCATTCTTCAACTGCAAGGACTTAAGAACTTCAGAGAATTTTTCATTCATAACACGCTCCAAATTGTTAAATTTAAGATCCATCTAATAAACAAGCATAGATGATTAGTTAAATTTGTACAAAATGAAAACTAATATGGCTTGAATATAATGGTCCTTACATATGCCTTAACATATGTCTTTATCTCCAACTTTAGTGAATCTAAGTCCACTTTAACCAATTGCTCCTTACTATCTGTGCAGGTATATTCATCAACATTTTTTTCCTTTTGTTCTATAATTAATAGATTTGAAAGTAATTGATTAGCATGAAAATGACACGATATAGAAAGATTTTCAATACAACAATATTAAACATATGTTGAGATTAAATTACCTGCAGTCTATTTTTTTGTTAAAGCCCGAACCTGATTTTTTTCTTTTTTTTACTATGGTTCTTCCTAGAGCAACAGATTTTCCATTCTTTGACTGAGGTGCAACTACTGAACCGGATACATGTAACGACTTTCTCTTCAAATATTGTGGAGGTGTCGTATTGAAGTCTTCAAAACTATCATAATCTGTGACAACTTGAGGTACATTTACTCTGTAACTTATTTGGTCTAGATTACCAGTTGATGATGGCATCGAAGATGTACCGGGTTGATATGTTGGAAAATACAATGGTAACAAATCAAGTTGTTCCAACTCCTCCGCAATAGGAACAATGTTTGAATATGAACACTGTGATACAAATTTTTTACCATTAAAAGTGTTTAGTGTTAAAACTAAAAATAATTTATCGCAATGTATGAAAAATATTCAATCACTATCGTACCTTGCTAAACATTCCGATCATAAATTGATTAAATTGAGAGCGGACTGCAACAACCTTCTAATTTAATTATGATGTATATTATTACCCTCCTGCACAACAACTTTGGTATCAACATTTGAACATAGTTCTAACATCCACACATTGAGAACCTGAGGGATGCCACCCAACCTATAAAGCTGCTTCTTCACAAAAAAATTCTTGCCTAAGTGAGGTCATCAACCTAGAGAAAGCAACTTTACCCTAAGAAAAGAATTCGTATTTTTCATCTTCCACCATCTTGAAATTGGAAAATAGAACTGGAGAAGCATTTAGCTGTGAGTAGATGAGCGTGTGGATAAAGTATAGAATTGTCATCTGTAGAGAATCCTCTATGGTGTCGAAATTACCCTTGAGAAAACATTCAATCAATGCCTCCTTATCAACTCCATTCGTTGATTGGGGAAAATACCTCTTCATAAGCCTACTTGGAGAAGAATCCTCATAACTAAAATCATCAACATTTCCATAACACTTCAAATCAGTTATCAATGCAAATTCATAGATCATAAATCTAAGAATGTTGCCTTTGACAAGCACATGCATCTCTTGTTGATTTTCCTGCTCGATCTCAAGCATAAGAAGACATTTTGTAATTTGTCCAATATAATTGGATAGAGAGATGTTGAGACAACATCCAAAAATTATCTTTTCAAATAAGTCGATAAATTCTTGACCGACAACTTATTTAATCTCATCTTTAAACTTTAAATTGCAACAACTTCCAAACCTTAGAGGATGAGTTGGAATTTCCTTTAGAACGTAACTCAATTCCTAAAAAAAAATTAAAATATTAAAATAACATGAGATGCAATAAAACTACAATAACATAGAACAATATATACAAAAACTGTAAGAAAATAATACTATAGATACAAGATTATACAAATGTATCTTAAAGCTTAAAAACATGTATCTTTCATTTGCTTATTTCAATAATACTAATAAAACACTAGATACATTAAAATGCATACTCAGTTAACCGTATATACAAGATAGTACAATATGTATCATAGAAGAAATAACATGTATCTATTGTAATGCTTAGTTCAATAAAATTTAAACAACACAAGATACATATAAATGCATTAACAGTAACCCATTGATACAAGTTAACATACTATGTATCTATAAACTTATAAACTTGTATCTTTTGTTATGTTAATTTCAATAACACATAAAAAACACAAGATATAAATAAAATATCATGACCCAAAAATGAGGGTTATCATAACACTTGTCACGGCGTACCTTGACAAGTAAGCCTATAACCAAACTAATACAAAAAGAGAAAAAGAAAAAAATATCCCAAGGTAAGGTTTCTAGAATAAAGTCTAACCATAATTGTAATCATAACAAAGAAGATAGAACTTATCCAAAATGCCAACACGCCCAAAATCAGGTGTCAATAGTGTAAGAACTACTAATACATTTCAGGAGTCAAATACGTCAGAAAAATAACCACAAAAGAATAATATTTGTCTTCGAATACTAATAAAGACATAACAACTATAGAAAGAATAGAGGTGAACTCCGGACGCATGAATGTCCAACCGCTACTTTGGAAACTCCAACAATCGCCCGAGTCAAGCAAACTGAGGCACACTCGAGTTAGGACCTGTACCGAAAAGGTGCAGTAGGCATGAGTACGGTCCACTTGTACTCAGTGGGTATCATAGGCTGACCGAGCAAAGTAGAAAATAAAGCATACGAAATACATAATAAAGATACGTCACCTGCAAACAGAAAATATCCCACAACGGTAGCCCACACCGCTTGAACTAACATTTCTAATGTGTATGATATATTACAACAACACACCAAAATAGAACACAAGTATACATTATGTCACATATAAGTAGAACAAGGGAGAACATGTAGATACAAGATTATCAAATACAAGTAAAGGAAGGTAAGACAAATACATAGATGACAAGTCAATAAAGCAATACAACACAACACAAACACAATAAAGTAAGTGCAATGTATATGATGATGATGATGAACGAGGTCATTGCACAACCTCTGGGATCATCACACAATCCCCGTATACACCTACAGGGGCAATCCTTCCAATGCAGGACCCATAGGGGTTCGTCAACCCGTATACAATCCACATATCTCATATCTCTTTTCCAGCATATCCTTCAAAAAGGGTTTTATAAGGTGTTACAATATCTCTTTCCTGATACATCCCTCGGGGAGGGTTTTAAAAATATGTTTCCAGTGTTTCTCAATTGTTGCCACGATGGTACCAATGTATCATGAATGAGTATGATATGAGAATGTAATGCTCACAACCAATCACAATGAGTATTTTCACAACCAACCACGTGATATATTTCTACAATCAACCACAAGATATATTTTCACAACCAACCACAATGATTTATTTCTACAATCACGTGATCCAATATCTACTCATTATTTTAGTTTCATCTACAAATTTTCATATGTCTCATATGCCAATAAAGTATGAATATAATCACAATACACTAATGGTACTATATTAAGCATCTTAACAACACAATACAATTATTCACATGTATTCAAGGCTATTAATATCACATAAGACCACACGGTCACACATATCACACAATAACTCAATTTCGACAATTACATCACATATAGGCCCCTACACGGGCACAACATATAAATAATTATTTTTCATGATTAGTTCCCACCCTTAACATGTATTTTGTATCACCATTTCCTACCCAGCATAGTCTGAAAGAGCTAAGTCATAACCTACCTCAAAAGTCAAAATCGATCTGCTACACTTCAAACCCACGACCTTACTTTTCATGTACGATTCCGAAATTCACTAAAAATATCAAATATGAAATCTACGCGTCAAAAAAAAATAATCAACGACACTCATATTGACTACTTTTGGTTCAGGGTCAAAACAGACCCTTAGAATGGGTTTTCAAAAAAAAGGAAAAAATTAGAACTTTACTTCAAAAACATGTTCTCCTATTTTTAGGAACCTACAGTTGAAAATTCAAGTCAAATCGAGTAAAAAATGAGGTTCAAATTGAAAAAAACTATTTTTGAGCTTTACCGCGTAAAGTCTTTGAAATTCGGGTTAAAATCAAGAATCGAAGTTGTTTTGAAGGTTAAGTTGATGAAAAACTAGTAGTTATAAGATAAAAATATTACTCAAGTGAAAAGAAGTGATATTGGGGTTTAAAAGATTTTTGAGGTTTTGAGAAAATAATCAATAAATTACTAAGAAAAGGGTGAATTCTTACCTTAAATCCATAATAAAATCAAGAAATTGGTGTTAATCTAGCTTCCCAAACTCCCACAAACTTTACTTTTAAGCTCCCACACTATTTTAGGGTTAAACTTCCAAGAGACAAGATGAAAAATGAGAAAAATAAGCCCAAAAACTGCTATATATAATGCAGATTTTCTGCACTAACGGAAGGAAAGAGCAGAGTTTTTTTCTTTTTGGTTCAATGTGAACTTCGATGGGGTGCCCGAGATTTGTTCCGATTCTGATATATGAAAACGAACTATGCAACCACACTAAATTCGATGTTTCGGATGTGTTGGTGAAGTTGGATTTTCGAAAAAATATCATTTTCAAAAAGTTGACCCCAAAACTCAAAATTGTAATTTTCCAAATCGAGGGTCGAAATGAGATTTAAAAGCTGTAAAATCATACAAAACATGCTAACACCCTAAAATTGATATTCTGGATCTGCTGAAAAAGTTAAATTTTCTATCCGAGGTCGTTTTGACCAAATGTGAGTCTCACATCCATATTTTTAATTTTTCCAACTTTCCGATCAATAGGTCGAAATGAGCTCTGGTGCACCAGGCCCCGGAACAAAGGTCTACCTAGCCTAAAATCGATATTCCGGAGCTGCTGGCATAGTCCGTTCAGCCATCCTCCGTACATATAAAAAGATGTCCCATAAGTCTATAATAAGACTGTCGAAGCCATCAAAAACCATAATATCGCATAAATGGTACCGAAATGCATCGAAAACCATGTTAATCACTCCCACACTTCAGAAATATTATAATTCCACTACGGGGAGGGGTAAAATAGTCAAATAACACAAAATCACAAATTTCACATATTTCATCAAATTTTTAGATCGTTACATCATCCACCACTAAAAATCTGATTCGTCCTCGAACTAAAAGCAAAAGAATTACTTGAATCAACAAAGAACTAGGGATAGGAACTACGCATATCAGAATCAACCTCCCAAGTAGCCTCAACTATAGGTCGATGTCGCATTGAACCTTAACCATAAGGATATTTCTAAAGCGCAACCGCCTAACATCCCTAGCAAAATGAAAACCAACTCCCTAACAAAAGACAACCGCTCATTTAACTGAACAGACTCCCAACGAATGACATGATACTCATCAAGAATATAGCGGAGAAGCATAGAAACATGAAAAACTAAACGAACGGCTGATAGATCAGAGGGCAAGGCCAACTCATAATCCACATCACCAATAGTTCGGAGAATCTCAAATGGACCAATATACCTAAGGCTAAGCTTGCCCCTCTTCCCAAACCTCATCATACCCTTCATGGGTGAAACTCAAAGAAAAACACGATCACCAACACCAAATCTCAAGGCATGAAGTCTACGATCATCATAGCACTTCTACCTACTCTGAGCTGCTCTAAGTCTTTCCTGAATGACTCGGGCTCTATCCAAAGACTCATGAAGTAAGTTTGTACCTCGAGGTCTCACCTATGACACATCGAACCAACCTACGGAGGAGCGACAACACCTACCATACAATGCCTCAAAATGAGCCATATTAATACTGGAATGGTAGTTATTATTATATACAAACTCTACTAAAGCCAAATATTGCTCCCACTGGCCACCAAAATCCATCACGCATATATTGAGCATATCCTCCAAAACCTGGATAGTTGGCTCTGAATGGCCATCAATCTGAGGGTGAAATGCCGTGCTAAGATCAACCCGAGTACCCAACTGATCCTGAAAAGTCTTCCAAAAGTGAGATATGAACACAGGATCTCGATCTGAAATAACTGATACCGGCACACCATGAAGATTGACAATCTCATGAATGTATAGACGGGCCAATCTCTCATCACTGAATAAGGTCTGAATCAAAATAAAAAGAGTTAACTTGGTCAATCGATCCACGATAACCCAACACTGTCAGAACCATGAGATGTACGAGGCAAACCAGTCACAATGTCTATGGTGATTCGTTCATGCTTCTACTCAAGAATGGGTAACCTCTAAAGTAACCCACTAGGTTTCATATGCTCGGCCTTTACGCGCTGACAACATAGGCAACGAGCCACAAAATTTGCTATATCTCGCCTCATACCACCCCACCAGTAGTGCTGTCTCAAATCATGATACATCTTAGTCACACCTGGATGGATGAAATATCTAAAACAATGGGCCTCCTCCAACATCAACCTAATTCAATCACCTACTCTCGACATATAAACTCTACCCCAAATCCTCAAAAAACCATCTGAATTAAGTGAGGCTTTCTTAGTCTTCTCACTCATCACCTTATCTTGAGTCAGCCTCAATCCAACATCATCCACCTGATGAACTCAAATCTTCTCCATCAAAGAAGATCTGGCCTCCATAAATGCCAAAATATGCCCAGGTGTTGAAATATCAAGTCTAACCATCTAGTTAGCTATAAACTGAACCTCTAAGGCCAAAGGCCTTTCTTGGGTCAAAATATGCGCCAAGCTACCCATGCTAGTCGACTTTTGTCTCAAGCCATCCGCAACCATATTAGCTTTGCCGGGATGGTAGAGAATGTCAAGTCATAATCCTTAAGCAACTTAAGCCAATGGTGTTGCCTCATATTAAGATCTCACTGGGTGAAGAAGTACTGAAAGCTACGATGATCTGAGAAGATCTCACAATAGACTCCATACAAGTAGTGCCTCCACAACTTCAAGGCAAACACAACTGCGCACAACTCCAAATCATGGGTAGGATAATTCCTCTCATGAGGCTTCAACTAACGGGATGCATAAGCAATCATCTTGCCCTCCGGCATAAACACAACACCTAACCCAACACCTGAAGCATCACAAAAGATGGTAAAACCCACGCCCTCCTTAGGCAAAGTCAAGATAGAAGCTAAAATAAAGATTGCCTCACAAGTATTAGACCACTGAAAAGAAATTTTCTTCTGGGTCAACTTGGTCAATGAAGACGTAATAGAAGAAGAACCCTCAACAAAATACCGATAATAGCCTGCTAAGCCTATAGAACTCTAAATCTGGATGGGTGAAGTAGGTCTATCCCAATCACGAACCTCTGCAACCTTGGCTGGATCTACCATAATACCTTCTCTAGTCACCATATGATCCAAGAAAGAAGCAGACTCCAACCAAAACTCCCACTTAAAGAACTTAGTATACAACTTCTCATCCCTTAATCTCTATAGCATAATCTGCAAATGCTCCTCATGGTCAACCTCACTCTTGGAATAAACTAAGATATCATCTATAAATACAATAACAAAGGAGTCAATATAAGGTCGAAACACCTAGTTCATCAACTCCATGAATACGACAGAGGGCATTGGTTAACCCGAAGGACATGACCAAGAAATTATAATGACCATATTGATTTTGAGAAACTATCTTCGGAACATCCAAAGCTCTAATCCTCAACTGGTGATAACGAGACCTCAAATTAATTTTTAAAAACACTGCAACACTCTGAAGATGATCAAATAAATCATCAATGCGAGGAAGAGAATACTTATTCTTAATTGTCACCTTATTTAACTGCCGATAATCAATACACATCCGCATAGACCCATCTTTTTTCTACACAAACAAGACAGACATACCCCAACATAAAACACTAGGTCGGATAAATCCCTTATTCAATAACTCCTACAACTGATCCTTTAGTTTCTTCAACTCTGCTGGGGCCATCCTATAAGGAGGAATAGAAATGGGCTTAGTGCCCAGCTCAATATTAATAGAGAAATCAATATCTCGATCCAGAGATATATCAGGCAAGTCCGTAGGAAACACATCCATAAACTCACAGACAATACAATCAAATCCAAGAAAGAAGGTGATACAACACTGGTATCACAAATATGAGCCAAGTAAGATAAACATCCCCACTCAACTAATTTACGAGCCTGGACAAAAGATATAGTCCTTTTAGAACCCAAATAAAGTGTACCCTTCTAAGCTATTCTTGACACACCCAGTGAAGTTAAAGTCACAGTTTTAGCAATACAATTGAAGACAACTATAAGGAGCCAACCAACTCATACACAAAATAACATCAAAATCGGCCATATCTAACACAAGCAAGTCTACCAAGAACTCACGCCCGACAAAAGTCACAACACAAGATCGGTGCACCTGATCCACCACTAAAGAATCACCTATCAGGGTAGATACATGAATAGACATGGCAAAATCCTCACTAACAGAATCAAAACCCAAAGAAAAATACATAGACACATAGGAAAAAGTCAATTCAGGATCAAATAATATAGATGTAGGTCTGAAATAAACGAGGATGATACCTGAGATCACAGTATCTAAAGCCTCTGTATTAGATCTGGATGGTATAGAATAACACTGTCAATGACCACTAACTTCCTGAGTCGCCCTACGACCACTACCACAGGCTCCATCACTTCTACCTCTCGCTCCTCTGGTAGTACCTCTACCCCTCACAACTGAAATAGAAGTAGCCTGAATCACCTGGTAGGGACAGTCCCTGGCCATATGAACAATCTCATCACACACATAGTAACCTCTACAACCAGTCTCAATAGGAGAAGGTTCAGCTGGGCGTGAATGGCCACCTTGAACTGCTGAACTAGAAGATCCACAACCTAAACTCTGTAAAGCCGTCTTCACTGGCCTACCATGGTATCCACGAGAACCTCTAAAATCTCTATCTCGAGAGGTCTGAAAGACGCCCTATAGCCTCTGGAAGATAGATACGAATGTCTACATACCGATTCACAAAACTCTATTAGACATCCCATTCTTACACAGTTGAGACTAATGAAACCTGGCTGCTCTGATACTAATTTGTCATGACCTAAAAATGAGGGTCATGATGGCACTTGTCACAACGTACCTTGACAAGTAAGCCTATCACCCAAACTGGTACAAAAAGAGAAAAAAAAAATAGAAATATCCCAAGGTAAGGTTCTTGAATAAAGAAGAACCATAATAGTAATCATATGAATGTGGAAAGAACTTATCCAAAATACCAATCATACCCAAAACCAGGTTTCAATAGTGTAAGAACTACTAATACAAACCAAGAGTCAAATACATCAGAAAAATAACCACAAAGGAATAATATCTATCTCCGAATACTAATAAAGACATAAATACTATAGAAAGAATAGAGGTGAACTCCGGACGCATAAATGTTCAACCGCTACCTTGAAATCTCCAACAATCACCTGAGTCAAGCAAGCTGAGGCATACTCAAGCTAGGACCTGCACCGAAAGAGTGAAGTAGGCATGAGTACGATCCACTTATACTTAGTAGGTATCAAGGCCGACCGAGCAAAGTGGAAAATAAAGCATACAAAATACATAATAAGGGAAAGTCACCTGGAATAAGAAAATATCCCACAATGGTAGCCCACACCGCTTGCACTAATAGTTCTAATGTATATAATATATTGAAAAAACACACCAAAATAGAACACAAGTATATATTATATCACATATAAGTAGAACAAGATGTATATGATGATACATAGATGATAAGTCAATAAAACAATACAACACAACACAAACACAATAAAGTAAGTGCAATGTATATGATAATAATGATGATGATGAAGTACGAGGTCGTCGTACAACCTATGGGATCGTCGCACAATCCCCGTATACACCTACGGAGGCAAGCCTCCTAATGTAGGACCTATTGGGGGCTCGTCAACTTGTATACAATCTACATATCACATATCTTCTTTCTGGAATATCCCTCAGAAAGGGTTTTATAAGTTGTTATAATATCTCCTCCCTGACACATCCCTCGGAGAGGGTTTCAAAAGGTATTGCCAGTATTTCTCAAATATTTCCATGGTGGTACTAATGTTTCATAAATGAGTATGATATGAGGATGTGATGCTCACAACCAATCACAATGAGTATTTTCACAATCAACCATATGATATATTTCCACAACCAACCACATGATATATTTTCACAACCAACCACAATAATTTATTTCCATACCCACATGATCCAATATCCACTTATTATTTCAGTTTCATCTATGAATTTCCATATGTCTCATATACCAATAAAGTATGAATATAATCACAATATATTAATGGTATCATATTAAGCATCTTAACAATACAATATAATTATTCACATGTATTCAAGGCTATTACTATCACATAGGACCCTACATGGTCACACATATCACATAATAACTCAATTTCCATAATTACATCACATATAGGCCCCCACACGGGCATAACATATAAATAGTCATTTTTCATGATTATTTTCCATCCTTAACATGCATTTTGTATCACCATTTACTACTGTAACGCCTTGATTTTTCTGGAATCAGAACACCATACGGTGCTCATAATCCTGAAGGACCACAAGCTAACCCTCTGCTGGTACCTGTAACTGAGCACTGTATAATATACTGAAATAAATATGGAAAACTAGCGGAAACTTTCCATAAGGTTCAAAACATCTAAAATACTCAAAACTAAAAACAAAATACTGATACATCTGTCTGAGAAGCCTCTAAACTGTCTGACTGTGGAATTGATGGGACATGTCCCCAACTAACTCCATCTGCTAAAAATAAACCAAATCTAATGCCATAATAAAATACGGATCATCCTTGAATGAAGAGGACTCACTTCTACCTCTACTGTTGCTGACTGAGTCTGGACTGCTATGGGTGCTCTAGATCCCGTACGTCTGAACCTATGGTATATGACACCATAGTGCAGAAAAGTATGCGTCAGTACTTTGAATGTACTGGTGTGATGGATAAGGTAAGGCTGAATGCAAGGGCTTATACATGAAAGTTACTTAACTGAATATCATGAGAATACTGAATGGGGATATACGCATGAACGCACAAACCAAAACTGGAATCGCAGTAACACTGAATACGAACTCTGAATACTGGTTTCTGAATACTGACTTAATGATGACTGGGTCTACTAATTCTGATATCTGAGTTTACTAACTATGGGATACTAAATAACTGAATCTACTCATATCAATAACTGAGTTCTGAGCTTGCTACTATCGACTGACTAAATCTGAGATCAAACCTCTCTAACGGATGATCTATTAATCGACTAATAATGATAAGGAATGATTGTATCTGAGATCATACCTATCTAGAAAAAGATCTCAGAATCTCTTAATAATAAAAATGATGGACTGAGTTGGAGATCAGGCCTATCTAACGGGTGATCTATGAATCTATTAGTACTGATAACTGATTAACTTTATGTGAGACTAGGCCTATCTAGCGGGTGGTCTATGATTCTATGGAACTATTGAAGTTCCTTACTGAGATAGGTGATTGTATCTAACAGTCCTAATTTCTGAGTTCTACTCTGAAGACTGATACTGAAACTGAAACTGTAGGAGTTCTTACTTAACCGATATGCCCTAAATCTGAACTAGTGGGGTTTAACCTGTAACCCCAGCTGGAAGGGTGTCAATTCCGTGCCACGGGTATAGACCTCTACTATGGTTAAGCCTCTCTAATGGGTGACCCTGAACAGGAAGTCAAGCCTAAGGCAGTATGATAATCAAGCCTTAATCTAACGAGTGAATCCTGGTCCTGCGTTGGCTACACAGTTCTGGAGTTTAGGGACTATTGCTAATGACTCTACCTCTCTAACAGGGAAGTCGTCATCCCTGCACTTGCTCGGTGCTAGTTCCTACTCCCAACTGAAGGACTCTGAACTGATTCTTATTTGAACTTAGACTAAGTTGAATCTGTTACTGTTCATATTTCTTGACTGATCTGACTGAGTTCACTTGGTTCCGTTATCTAATGGAATGCCACTTGGATTATACTATCTGGCTAAATGCTACTGAATTCTTCTTAGCCTACTGAGTCTCACTAATGTCTGAGCTGAATACTGAATACTACTGAGTACTACTGAATACTGTTGGGTTGGAACTGAATACTAAGTTGGATTAGACTGATACTGAGACTGGATTGCACTTATACTGAGATCACTAAATTTTCTTAATTTCTATAACTGTCTGAATTCTACTGAGAATAGAACGACTGAGATTATCTTGATACTAACTCAGCTCTAGACAAGAAGCTAAATTTCGGGTATTAGATACCCCCAGGACTCGATAACATAAATATCATAAAATAGGATAACTCGTACATAATATGACAATAGGCTATCATCCACAACATAATCAATGTGACATCTCGCCAATCACTTGAATATCATGAACATGTAATGGTATAGGAAGTGAATACCAATATCTCAAAGTTCACTCAATAAGGAATACATGTGAATGGGAATGCATACAACATATCATAAATCATTCAATAAGACTTTTCAACAAACACTTGGCTTACATGAACTTATACATAATTAGGGATTTCTTGCTAACCATGCTATATTGACTCTATTTCCTTCACATAAGCATTTTGTCAAACATGTGGGGAGCATGCTTTAGTTATATAACAAATACTACACCCAAGTGTCATGATTTCATCAACCAACATAAAACTTGAAGAGGGTTTATCATGAACATCACATAATTAATCACATGCTAGAATCAATTCTTAATTCCTGTAGTCTAAATTATGAATTAAAACCCAACAACACATAATCATAAACTTCAATACACATAAAATCATGAAATCTCATAAATACATAAACATTGTAATTTTAAAAAGGATTCTTGGACTTCTTGGGTGGAAAAAACCCAAGAATCAACATCTAACATACCTTAGGAGACTCTTTCTTGAAGGTTCTTGGTGAAATTCTTGGTTTCTTGAGTTTTCTTGAAGAAGGGTTTTGATCTTGTTCTTGGATTTTTGATCTTGAAAGAAATCCTAGCTATTAATGTTATAGATAAATAATGAAGTTGGGAGCCTTGAACTGATATAAATAGGTGCTAAAAGGGTGGAAAAGGACCAAAAAGCCCTTTCTAAAATGACTAAAAATCATTGAATGGGACATGCGGCGGTGGGATGCGACGGTCCTTCGCTGGGTCGATGGTCCGTCGGACTGACCTTCACACCTGGACCTTAACTGAGACTTACTGCCTCATCGTGATGACCTGGGGCGACGGTCCATCACTAGCTCGACAATCCATTGGTCCTGCCCATCGTACTTGGCAAGTGAATTGGACTATTGCCTCATGGCGAAGGCTATGGGTGACTGTCCGTCGCTAGCTCAACGGTTCATCGGCCTGCCCGTCGCACCTGGGCAGTTTAGATAGCTTTCTGTAAAATGTCCATAATTGTTTACCCCGACATTGGATTTTGACGAATTTGGTATCGACGGATAGCTTATTCAATTCTCCACATGACAAAAAGTCGATATTAGGAAAATTCTACACGGTTTAAAATATTTTTCACTTAGAAAGTCAGCCCTTACTCTTCTTAAGGATGAAACTCGACTTAAAGAAAGTTCGGGGTATTACAACTACCCAACAAAGTATGAAATAGTTAAGCCATAACCTACCTCAAAAGTCAAAACCGATCTGCTACACTTCGAACCCATGACCCTAATTTTCATGAACGATCTTAAACCCCACTAAAATTATCAAATATAAAATCTACACGTTAAAACAAAACTAACTACATCCATATTGACTACTTTTGATTCGGGGTCAAAACGGACCCCCAATATGAGTTTTCAAAAAATAAGGGCAAAAGAAAAAATTTACTTCAAAAACATGTTCTCCTATATTTAGGAACCTACAGTTGAAAATTCAAGTCAAATCGAGTAAAAAATGAGGTTTAAATTGAAGAAAAACTATTTTTGAGCTTTATCGGGTAAAATCTTTGAAATTCGGATTAAAATCAAGAATCAGAGTTGTTTGAAGGTTAAACTGATGAAAACTACTAGTTATAAGATAAAAATATTACTCAAGTGAAAAGAAGAAAAATATGGAGTTTAAAATCAAGCCCTAAAATATTTGAGGTTTTGAGAAATTAATCACGAAATTACTAAGAAAAGGGTAAATTCTTACCTTAAATCCGTAATAAAACCAAGAAATAGGTGTTAATCTAGCTTCCCAAGCTCCTACAAACTTTATTTTTAATCTTCCACACTATTTTTAGGGTTTAACCCCCAAGAGATAAGATGAAAAATAAGAAAAATAAGCCCAAAAACAACTATATATAGTGCAGATTTTCTGCACTAACGGAAGAAAACAATTAGTTTATTTCTTTTTGGTTCAATGTGAACTTTGATGGGTGTCCGGAATTCGTTCGGAGTCCGATATATGCAAACGAACTATGCAAACACACTAAATTCGACGTTACGGACGCGTTGGCAGAGTCAAATTTTCAAAAAAATATCATTTTCAAAAAGTTGACTCCCGAAATCCGAAATTGTAATTTTCCAAATCGAGGGTCGAAATGAGATTTAAAAGCCGTAAAATCACACCAAACATGCTAACACTCTAAAATTTACATTCTTGATCTGCTGGCAAAGTCGAATTTTCTATTCGAGGTCGTTTCGACCAAATGTGGTTCCCACACCCATATTTTCAATTTTCCAACTTTTCAATCAATAGGTCAAAATAAGCCCGAGTGCACTGGGACCCAAACCAAAGGTCTACCTAGCCTAAAATTGATATTCCGAAGCTGCTGGCGCAATCCATTCAACCATCCATTGCACATATAAAAAAATATCTCCACAAATCTATAATAAGGCTCTCGAAGCCATTAAAAATAACAATATCCATAAATGGTACCAAAATGCATTGAAAATCATGTCAATTACTCCCACACCCCCAAAATATCATAATTCAACTACGGAAGGGGTAAAACAGTTAAATCATACAAAATAATAAATTTCACATATTTCATCAAATTTTTAGATCGTTACATAAAATTATTAACAAAAAATCATATATGCAAGAAATTTTAAAACGTATCATGCAAGTCAAAATATGTATCTCGGCTTAATATTCAACTGATCTGAACATGCAAATAACTTTGGAAGCTCATCTCTGAAAATAACTTCAACAACTCTTCTTCTCTTAGCGGGAGCTTTACCTCTAGAACTGTTAGATTCTCCTTTCTTAGAAACATAAACTTCTTTTTTTTTACCTTGTTGGCATGATTTTTCCGCAATTTCTTCATAATATATGGATTGTTTCTATGCTTAGAACTATTTTCATCAAAACCAACAGATTCGTAGTCAAAACTACCCGAAATAAAGTTTATAATTTCTTCATAATGTTTGATACTGTCTAATTGAGAGATCCAAGACTAAAAGATGGTCCCAAATCTCTATTCATAATGTTAATTCAAAATAATGTAGACCAAAAAACGATAATCAAAGAATTCGTTCAACAAAAACATAAAAAATTCACTTTGTAACCACAGTGCCAAATTATTTCTTTTTGAAAAAAAACGTCAGATAAGATTAGAAGAAATTGAATATGGTTTTAGGGGAAAAATTTACCTTGATTCAAAAGTTTGGATTAGAGAGAGAAATTGGATTGAAACCACCACAGAATAAATGGTGTATAATCAGGAAGAAACCGATCCTATTTTGGTAAAGTAACCGCTTATAATGACGAGGTGTTAAACATGTATCTCAACTTTTAGTAAAAGTAGTAAATGTTAGGATATATGTATTATTTTAAAAGTGGAGGAATTTTTAGTAGTTTTGAAACTTATGTTGTTCTTTTAGGTATTTTTTTCTAAAAAATATATATTATATATAGTATAAAGATGTATCTATAATCTATATTTATAATCTATAATCTCTAATCTTTAATCTATAATCTATAATCTATAATATACTAAAAGTGTGAAGGACCTTATAAATGTTGTCTGAACTCTTTGCCCTTCATTAAAAGTTTTTACTTTAGACAAAATTATTTTTTTAATATTTTTTTCTAATATTTGTGAGTTGAGAATTAAATAAATATTTTTTTAATAAAACCTTTCCTTATTAGAAGTCATGAGAATTAATGCCAACTAATACTTTTTCCAGAATTCTAAATCAACTATAACCCACAAAGGAATAAAATAAGAAAAGTTTCCTAAAGACGTCCTATAGCCTCTCGAAGATTGATACGAATGTCTACATACCGATTCACAAGACTCTATTAGACATCCCATTCTTACACAGTTGAGACTAATGAAACCTGGCTGCTCTGATACTGATTTTTCATGACCCAAAAATGAGGGTCGTGATGGCACTTGTCACAACGTACCTTGACAAGTAATCCTATCACCCAAACTGGTACAAAAAAAAACAGAAATATCCCAAGGTAAGGTTCTTGAATAAAGAAGAATCATAATAGTAATCATATGAATGTGGAAAGAACTTATCTAAAATATCAATCATACCCAAAACCAGGTGTCAATAGTGTAAGAACTACTAATACAATCCAAGAGTCAAATACATCAGAAAAATAATCACAAAGGAATAATATCTATCTTCGAATACTAATAAAGACATAACTACTATAGAAAGAATAGAGGTGAACTCCGGACGCATAAATGTTCAACCGCTACCTTGAAAGCTCCAACAATCGCCTGAGTCAAGCAAGCTGAGGCATACTCAAGCTAGGACCTGCAACGAAAGAGTGCAGTAGGCATGAGTACGGTCCACTTGTACTTAGTAGGTATCATAGGCCGATCGAGCAAAGTAGAAAATAAAGCATACAAAATACATAATAAGAGAAAGTCACCTGGAATAAGAAAATATCCCACAATGGTAGACCACACCGCTTGCACTAAAAGTTCTAATGTATATTATATATTAAAAAAACACACCAAAATAGAACACAAGTATATATTATGTCACATATAAGTAGAACAAGGGAGAACATGTAGATACAAGTTCATCAATTACAAGTAAAGGAAGTTAAGACAAATACATAGATGATAAGTCAATAAAACAATACAACACAACACAAACACAATAAAGTAAGTGCAATGTATATGATAATAATGATGATGATGATGTAAGAGGTCGTCGTACAGCCTATGGGATCGTCGCACAATCCCCGTATACACCTACAGAGGCAAGCCTCCCAATGTAGGACCTATTGGGGGCTCGTCAACTTGTATACAATCCACATATCTCATATCTTCTTTCTGGAATATCCCTCAGAAAGGGTTTTATAAGTTGTTACAATATCTCCTCCCTGACACATCCCTCGGAGAGGGTTTTAAAAGGTGTTGCCAGTATTTCTCAAATGATTCCATGGTGGTACTAATGTTTCATGAATGAGTATGATATGAGGATGTGATGCTCACAACCAATCACAATGAGTATTTTCACAACCAACCATATGATATATTTCCACAACCAACCACATGATATATTTTCACAACCAACCACAATAATTTATTTCCATACCCACGTGATCCAATATCCACTTATTATTTCAATTTCATCCACGAATTTCCATATGTCTCATATGCCAATAAAGTATGAATATGATCACAATACATTAATAGTATCATATTAAGCATCTTAACAATACAATATAATTATTCACATGTATTCAAGGCTATTACTATCACATAGGACCCTACATCGTCACACATATCACATAATAACTCAATTTCCATAATTACATCACATATAGGCCCCCACACGGGCATAACATATAAATAGTCATTTTTCATGATTATTTTCCATCCTTAACATGCATTTTGTATCACCATTTACTACTGTAACGCCTTGATTTTTCTGGAATCGGAACACTATACGGTGCTCATGATCCCGAAGGACACAAGCTAACCCTCTGCTAGTACCTGTAACTGAGCACTGTATAATATACTGAAATAAATATGGAAAACTAGAGGAAACTTTCCATAAGGTTCAAAACATCTAAAATACTCAAAACTAAAAACTAAATACTGATACATCTGTCTGAAAAGCCTCTAAACTGTCTGAACTGTGGAATTGAGGGGATATGTCCCCAACTAACTCCATTTGCTGAAAATAAACCAAATCTAAAGCCATAATAAAATACGAATCATCCTTGAATGAAGAGGACTCACTTGTACGTCTACTGTTGCTGACTGATTCTGGACTGTTATGGGAGCTCTGGATCCCGTATGTCTGAACCTATGGTATATGACACCATAGCACAGAAAAGTATGTGTCAGTACTTTGAATGTACTGGTATGCTAGATAAGGTAAGGCTGAATTCAAGGGCTTATGCATGAACGTTACTTAACTGAATATCATGAGAATACTGAATGAGGATATACGCATGAACGCACAAACCAAAACTGGAATTGCAGTAACACTGAAAACGAACACTGAATACTGGTTTCTGAATACTGACTTACTGATGACTGGGTCTACTAATACTGATATCTGAGTTTACTAACTCTGGGATACTGAATAACTGAATCTACACTCATATCAATAACTAAGTTCTGAGCTTGCTACTATCGACTGACTAAATCTGAGATCAAACCTCTCTAACAGATGATCTCTTAATCTACTAATAATGATAAGGAATGATTGTATCTGAGATCATACCTATCTAGCGAAAGATCTCTGAATCTCTTAATAATAAAAATGATGGACTGAGTTAGAGATCAGGCCTATCTAACGGGTGATTTATAGATCTATTAGTACTGATAACTGATTAACTTTATGTGAGACCAGGCCTATCTAGCGGGTGGTTTATGATTCTATGAAACTATCTAAGCTCCTTACTAAGATAGGTGACTGTATCTAACAGTCCTAATTTCTGAGTTCTACTCTAAAGACTGATACTGAAACTGCAACTGTAGGAGTTCTCACTTAACCGATATGCCTTAAATCTGAACCAGTGAGGTCTAACCTGTAACCCCAGCTAGAAGGGTGTCAATACCGTGCCACGGGTAAAGACCTCCAATATGGTCAAGCCTCTCTAATGGGTGACCCTGAATAGGAAGTCAAGCCTAAGGCAGTATGATAGTCAAGCCTTAATCTAACGGGTGAATCCTGGTCATGTGCTGGCTACACAGTTCTGGAGTTTAGGGACTGTTGCTAACGACTCTACCTCTCTAACAGGGGAGCCGTCATCCCTGCACTTGCTCGGTGCTAGTTCCTACTCCCAACTGAAGGACTCTGAACTGATTCTTAATTGAACTTAGACTGAGTTGAATCTGTTACTGTTCATATTTCTTGACTGATCTGACTGAGTTCACTTGGTTCCGTTATCTGATGGAATGCCACTTGGATTATACTATCTGGCTAAATGCTACTGAATTCTTCTTAGCCTACTGAGTCTCACTAAAGTCTGAGTTGAATACTGAATACTACTGAATACTGTTGAGTTGGAACTGAATACTAAGTTGGATTAGACTGATACTGAGACTGGATTGCACTTATACTGAGATAACTAAATTTTCTTAATTTCTGTAACTGTCTGAATTCTATTGAGAATAACACCACTGTGATTATCTTAAGACTAACTCCGCTCTAGACAAGCAGCTAAATTTCGGGTATTAGATACCCCCAGGACTCGATAACATAAATATCATAAAATAGGATAACTCGTACATAATATGACAATAGGCTATCATCCACAACATAATCAATGCGACATCTCGCCAATCACTTGAATATCATGAACATGTAATGGTATAGGAAGTGAATACCAATATCTCAAAGTTCACTCAATAAGGAATACACGTGAATGGGAATGCATACAACATATCATAAATCATTCAATAAGGCTTTTCAACAAACACTTGGCTTACATGAACTTATACATAATTAGGGATTTCTTTCTAACCATGCTATATTGACTCCATTTCCTTCACATAAGCATTTTATCAAACGTGTGGGGAGCATGCTTTAGTTATATAATAAATACTACACCCAAGTGTCATGATTTCATCAACCAACATACAACTTGAAGAGGGTTTATCATGAACATCACATAATTAATCACATGCTAGAATCAATTCTTAATACCTGTAGTCTAAATCTTGAATTAAAACTCAACAACACATAATCATGAACTTCAATACACATAAATCATGAAATCTCATAAATACATAAACTTTGTAAATTTAAAAAGGATTCTTGGACTTCTTGGGTGGAAGAAACCCAAGAATCAACATCTAACATACCTTAGGAGACTCTTTCTTGAAGGTTTTTGGAGAGATTCTTAGTTTCTTGAGTTTTCTTGAAGAAGATTTTTGATCTTGTTCTTGGATTTTTGATCTTGAAAGAAATCCTAGCTATTGATGTTATAGATGAATAATGAAGTTGGGAGCCTTGATCTGATATAAATAGGTGCTAAAAGGGTGGAAAAAGACCAAAAAACCCTTTCTAAAATGACTAAAAATCATTGAATGGGACATGCGACGGTGGGATGCGACGGTCCGTCGCTGGGTCGATGGTCCGTCGTACTGACCATCACACTTGGACCAGAACTGAGACTTACTACCTCATCGTGATGACCTGGGGCGACGGTCCGTCACTAGCTCGACAGTCCATTGGTCCTGACCGTCATACTTGGAAAGTGAATGGGACTACTGCCTCATGGCGACGGCTATGGGCGACGGTCCGTCGCTAGCTCGATGGTCCGTCGGCCTGCCCGTCGCACCTGGGCAGTTCAGATAGCTTTCTGTAAAATGTCCATAACTTTTTACCCCGACATCGGATTTTGACGAATTTGATATCGACGAAAAGCTTATTCAATTCTCCACATGACAAAAAGTCGATATTAGAGAAATTCTACACGGTTTAAAATATTTTTTACTTAGAAATTCATCCCTTACTCTTCTTAAGGATGAAACTCGACTTAAAGAAAGTTCGGGGTATTACAACTACCCAACACAGTATGAAAGAGTTAATCCATAACCTACCTCAAAAGTCAAAATCGATCTGCTACACTTCGAACCCATGACCCTACTTTTCATGAACGATCTTAAACTCCACTAAAATTATCAAATATAAAATCTACACGTTAAAACAAAACTAACTACATCCATATTGACTACTTTTGGTTCGGGGTCAAAACGGACCCCCAAAATGAGTTTTCGAAAAATAAGGGAAAAATTAAAACTTTACTTCAAACACATGTTCTCCTATTTTTAGGAACCTACAGTTGAAAATTCAAGCCAAATCAATTAAAAAATGAGGTTCAAATTGAAGAAAAACCATTTTTGAGCTTTACTGGATAATTTTTTTGAAATTCAGATTAAAATCAACAATCAAAGTTGTTTGAAGGTTAAACTGATGAAAACTACTAGTTATAAGATTAAAATATTACTCAAGTGAAAAGAAGTGAAATTTGGAGTTTAAAATCAAGCCTTAAAATTTTTGAGGTTTTGAGAAATTAATCAAGAAATTACTAAGAAAAGGGTAAATTCTTACCTTAAATCCATAATAAAACTAGGAAATAGGTGTTAATCTAGCTTTCCAAGCTCCTACAAACTTTATTTTTAAGCTTCCACACTATTTTTAGGGTTTAACTCCCAAGAGACAAGATAAAAAATAAGCCCAAAAACTTCTATATATAGTGCAGATTTTCTACACTAACGGAAGAAAAAAATTGGTTTATTTCTTTTTGGTTCAATGTGAACTTTGATGGGTGTCCGAAATTCGTTCGGAGTCCGATATATGCAAACGAACTATGCAAACAAACTAAATTCGACGTTACGGACGCGTTGGCAAAGTCGAATTTTCAAAAAAAATATCATTTTCAAAAAGTTGACTCCCGAAATCCGAAATTGTAATTTTCCAAATCGAGGGTCGAAATGAGATTTAAAAGCCGTAAAATCACACCAAATATGCTAACACTCTAAAATTTACATTCTTGATCTGCTGGCAAAGTCGAATTTTCTATTCGAGGTCGTTTCGACCAAATGTGGTTCCCACACCCATATTTTCAATTTTCCAACTTTTCGATCAATAGGTCGAAATGAGCTCGGGTGCACTGGGACCCAAACCAAAGGTCTACCTAGCCTAAAATCGATATTCCAGAGCTGCTGGCGCAATCCATTCAGCCATTCATCACACATATCAAGAAATATCTCCATAAGTCTTTAATAAGGCTCTCGAAGCCATTAAAAATAACAATATCCATAAATGGTACCAAAATGCATTGAAAATCATGTCAATTACTCCCACACCCCAAAAATTTGCATAATTCAACTACGGGAAGGGGTAAAACAGTTAAATCATACAAAATAATAAATTTTACATATTTCATCAAATTTTTAGATCGTTACATAAAATTATAAACAAAAAATCATATATGCAAGAAATTTTAACACGTATCATACAAGTCAAAATATGTATCTTGGCCTAATATTCAACTGATCTGAACATGCAAATAACTTTGGAAGCTCATCACTGAAAATAACTTCAACAACTCTTCTTCTCTTAGCAGGAGGAGCTTTACCTCCAGAACTGTTAGATTCTCCTTTCTTAGAAACATAAACTTCTTTTTTATTATCCTTGTTGGCATGATTTTACCGCAATTTCTTCATAATATGTGGATTGTTTCTATGCTTAGAACTATTTTCATCAAAACCAACAGATTCGTAGTCAAAACTACCTGAAATAAACTTTATAATTTCTTCATAATGTTTGATACTGTCTAATTGAGAGATCCAAGACTAAAAGATGGTCCCAAATCTCTATTCATAATGTTAATTCAAAACAATGTAGACCAAAAAACGATAATCAAAGAATTCGTTCAACAAAAACATAAAAAATTCACTTTGTAACCACAGTGCCAAATTATTTCTTTTTGAAAAAAATCGTCAGATAAGATTAGAAGAAATTGAATATGGTTTTAGGGAAAAAATTTACCTTAATTCAAAAGTTTGGATTAGAGAGAGAGATTGGATTGAAACCACCACAGAATAAATGGTGTATAATCAGGAAGAAACCGGTCCTATTTTGGTAAAGTAACCGCGTATAATGACGAGGTGTTAAACATGTATCTCAACTTTTAGTAAAAGTAGTAAATGTTAGGATATATGTAATATTTTAAAAGTGGAGGAATTTTTAGTAGTTTTGAAACTTATGTTGTTCTTTTAGGTATTTTTTTTCTAAAATATATATATATTATATATAGTATAAAGATGTATCTATAATCTATATCTATAATCTATATCTATAATATATAATCTATAATCTATAATCTATAATCTATAATCTATAATCTATAATCTATAATCTATAATATACTAAAAGTGTGAAGGACCTTATAAATGTTGTCTGAACTCTTGGCCCTTCATTAAAAGTTTTTACTTTAGACAAAATCTTTTTTTTAATATTTTTTTCCAATATTTGAGAGTTGAGAATTAATTAAATATTTTTTTAATAAAATCTTTCCTTATTAGAAGTCATGAGAATTAATGCCAACTAATACTTTTTTCAGAATTCTAAATCAACTATAACCCACAAAGGTTATTTTACATTTATTATTTTAAATATAAGGAAAACAAAGGCCTAAAAAGTTGATTGACCAAAGGAAAGAAAAAAAATGTCGGCGAAAAAAACCCACCTAAAACTTCTATTTGTACAAGTTTAGTTTATATCGAATTCATGTTATTCTAATATTGAAAAATAATTTACAAAAGAAAAATAAAAAAATTTCATATTTAGATTATTTTTTTTGAGAAGAAAAGGTTTTGGACTTTTATAAATTGAAAATCATTTTTAAGAGTCTTTTGAATAGAAAAGAAAAGAGAAAAAAATAAAAGTCTATCATATTTAGATAATTCTCTTTATAGAAGAATTTTTTTTTGACTTTTATAAATTCAGAATTCCTTTTAAAAGTCTTTCTAATAGAAAAGAAAAAAAATAATGTCACATTAGTATAAATTGAAGCGCTAAATAGTACTCCCTCCGTCTCAAATTACCCGTCTCAAATTGAGACGTCACATTGATTAAGAAAAATAATTAATAACACAGCTAGTTTACCATAGTACCCCTATTAAATGATGTTTATATTTTAATTTAAAGAAAAAGTAATTAATGCAAAGGGTAAAACATGGATTTTTTTCGTCTCTTCTTGATTAATGAAAAAGGACAAGTAAAATAAAAAATCAAATTAGAAAATTTCAGACGGGTAATTTAGGATGGAGGGAGTACATCATATTAGTAAACAATCTCACTTAATATTTTTTATAATTGTTTGTTATATGTATTTTCTATGCTTGATTTTTTAATTATCATTAGATTTTAATATTTGATGGTGTATAACCTATTTGAATCTTCATATTATTTGAGAAAGTTGATTGTTCGTGATATGTCAAATTCAACTTATAATTTGTTCATGATTTTAATTGTTTTTTATTTTTTTTTATTTTGATACTCAATTGCTTATTTTCTTTATTATTTTTTAGGGAAGAAGTTTTTTTTTTTTTTTTGTTGGGGTGGGTGGGGGTGGGGTGGGTGGGGGTTTAAATGCTTTCTCTTGATGAACTTTTAAAAGATTTTTGTGATATATTGTAATATTTAAATCTAATTCACACTTATTTTACGTCTTCTTTTCTTATTTTAAGAATTCACATGAGATGAAAATTTTCGTCTACAAGATTTTTAACTTCAAAAAAGAGAAATCTTTCTTATTCAAAAAACAGAAATCTTTCTTATCAAGGAAGACCAATTAATATAACCATATATACAAGGTAAGTTATTTTCCTTTTTATTTTAATTATAAAATTGTAACACTTTAAAAACTTGAGTTAGATGTGAATCGTTAAACTTTGTGATTCTCTAATTGTATATGTTCCACATTCTACATAAAGTGTTAGTTATATCTATTGTCATATAGCTCTAATATATACTATCTTGCACATTTTAATTTCCAATTTCTTTTCTTTTCTTCTCGTGTAACGGAGGTCGTTCTATAGTCTTGGTAATATTTTTTAATGTAGTTAAAGTTGTTTTTAATGCTTTTATATGATATTTGATGAATATGTTAATTTTCTGTTTAAGCGTTTTTCATAGTTAATAAAATCGTCAATTTATTTATTAGTCCAGACATTTTTTTAATAATATAAATGAACCCATTGAAGTGAGGTAAACGCGCGGGCGCGTATTCTTAGACTGGTTACATAAATATAAGATTAAAATTATAAGGATAAAATGAACATTGCATAGGATAAATGGAAACATATGATTATTATTCAATATTGAAGGGGTTTAATTTTTAAAGCAAAGTTAGGGGGTGAAAACGAATATACAATATATGTATATGATTTATTTATTTTCACATCTTTAGATAATGTGATTTCTCAGGTAACTGAGTGCTAATTGGATAAGGGGATGGTTTCTCAACGTGGGACAAATTTTTCTTATCGGACTTGTTGGGTTCCTAATATAGGCTTAATAGATAACCAACTCATTAAACTTTTCATGATATTTCATTTAGATATCATTTTAGATACTTAAATTAAGTCACGTTTGAATTAAGCATAAATATCAACCCCAAATAAATTAAGTGTTTCAAATCCAATTAAATACTTTCAATTCAAAGTTAGAAAATAAATATGTGTGTTCTCATTGATCATTCATTGATTATATAATTAAGTTAACCACATAAGATGTCATTTCTTTTTAGTTATACGCACTTGCCTCAATAAGCCATAAAATTTCAACTTGACTTGATGTCTATAATTAAACGAGATGACATATATATTGTATTTGGTTAACTTAACTATCTATAGATGAATGAAAACAGAACAAAAGTTTTTTCAAAATTTGAATAAAAAATATCTATAAATTGAAATATTTTATTAGGAGTTGATGTATTCAATTAGTACATAACTGAGTTCGGATGTCTAATGAAATTTTCTAAAAAAATTAAGGCCCTGTGTATTTTGCCTGTGTGGTAATACCATATAGTTGTAAAATAAAGAAGATATAGGACGTACCACATTACATGACCATCACGTAAAACCCAGAAAGACAAAATCAACAAATAAAAGTGGTGGTCTAAATAGCCCACCCACCACGGCACCAGACTAATTACCTATTTAAACTACTTGCTCCCATATTTTGCCATGCATCTCACTTTACATATTCACTACCTAGCTTCTTTAATTTGCGGCATTCTAATAATTAATCTAATTCAAATAGTATCTTTATATGGAGAAAATGTTGATCCAAAATGGTGTTATGCAGATTAATAATAAGATTCATGATCTGCTTGCAGCGATCAATGATGAGCATGGAGGCGTTATTGTACAAGTAGAGGCTCCTATCGAACCCAATGTCTTCCATTACATGCTTAAAAATTCCTTAAGAGAGTGGAAGCTGCGGGTATTAATAATAACTTAATTTGTTGATTAATTTATTGCTTCTGCAGGACTTCCCTCAAAATTATGGTGGGGGAAGATTCTACTAAGGGAATCTAGTACTTAACAATATTATGTTTATTTTGTAGGGAAAGAAGGGTGTGTGGATTAAAATTCCTATTGAATTTGCAAATTTGGTTGAGATTGCAGTTAAGGTATTTTCTTCGGTACATGTACTTAAAAACTTATTTGATGGTGAATGCTTAAGGGGGTTAATGGATCCTCCAAAATAATATAATAAATTTTTAGAGGATATATTCGACATAAACGACCTTGTTATGAACCAAAATCAGATTCTTAATTAATTTAAATGTCAACAGGAAGGGTTTTGGTACCATCATGCAGAACCTCATTACCTTATGCTTGTGCATTGGATTGCTGATAGTGAGAGTACCATCCCCGCAAATGCCTCACACAAAGTGAGCATTGGTGCTATTGTCTTCAATCACAAAAGAGAGGTATAATTTACAGAGTTGGTGCAAAATATTACTACTCCATCGGTTCTAATTTATTTTCTTTTTAGTTTGTCCTAAAAGGAGTGTTATACTTTCCTTAATTAGAAATAATTTAGCGTTAAACTTTTCATTTTACTCTTGATGATATAATTTAAATATAAATAAATGTATCTATGACTTATTTTAGATCACAAATTTAAAAAGTGATGTCTTTTTTCTTAAACTTCATGTCAAATCAAATAATTTCACATCAATTGAGAAGCAGAGAATTTTTTTTTTCTTATGGCAATTGAAGCAGAGAATTAATAATACATGAAGTTATCTGTTCTTGATTTGGTATATCATCAATATAATACTCCCGATCAATGAATTAATTTTCGATATTATCTAATCATCGCTAGGGTTTGGACAATACAATATGTTCTTAAACATATCTTGATATTTATATAAATATAAGAGAGCACTTTTATTGAAGGTAAAATGATCAATGTTCAAGAGTAATTTTTAAACATTAAAAAGTCCCATTCATTTGAAATCTCTCAAGAAAAAAGTGTCATCAAACTGAAACACTAAAGAGTACACGGCGATTGCTCCCTATTTGCAGGCACTGTCAATACGACTATTTACCCGAGAAGAGTATATTCTAGTTATTAATATTAGTGTGTAGCTCATCTTGGACAGCTATGTGCATGGTTGAGCATCTTGATAGTAGCTGCTTATTTAAATTCTAAAATTTGCAAAAAAAAATAGATAAAAATATTGTTGGTTTCAGTTGCTTGTTGTGCAAGAGAATTGTGGCAGATTAAAGGGAAGTGGCATATGGAAGATACCTACTGGAACAGTTGAGGAGGTATATTTGCTTTCGAATTGAATTAAGGCTGCTAGATAATTTGTAATATATATGAAGTGCGATTTTCTCATTACGGAAGGTGAAATGAGTTTAAAGGCTTCATATATTAAAAGTCTGGGTAGTTTCAGTTTTATGTTAAACGAAAATTTAAATAGACATGTATATTCATGAATTAAGATGGCTATTCAAAATAGTGATCAGTTGCTAACTTTATAATTAGGCCGGCCTTCGAAAGAAATTTTGCAGGAATCAAAATTGCTTTATCATATCCTGAAGGGAGTCGTCTGTATTTTCCTAAACAAAAAATGATCAGTATCTCTTAAGGTGGCTTTGAGGCGTGAAAAAAAGGCCTTCCTTCTAAGATTATGTTTTTCTAACATAAGCTAAAGTCAGCTCTTAGAACACATCATGTATCTCGAGGCGCTATTCTTGATTTGCAGGGCGAGAGTATATTTGAAGGTGCAATAAGGGAGCTAAAAGAAGAAACTGGAGTAAGTGCGCAACACGTCATATTTAATTCAATGTAAATCCATCCACTGATATATATATACCATTTCTGCTGTTAATGTAATCAACAAGTAGTCTCGTCTAGTTTACTTGTTTGATTTGCCACATCTTCTTAAACAACAATAAATAGAATGATAATTTTACCATTTCACCCTTTGAATAAAATAAATTTAATATTTTAAAAAATGCATTAGAAAACTACTATAGTTAAAAAAAAAAAGGGCAATCCGGTGCACTAAAGCTACCGCTATGCACGGTGTCGGGGAAGGATCCCACCACAAGGGCGTATCGTACGCAGCTTTACCTTGCATTTCTGCCAGAGGCTGTTTCCAAGGCTTGAACCCATGACCTCCAGGTCACATGACAATAACTTTACCAGCAACTTTACTATAGTTAATAAGAATAATTTAAAAATTAAGTGATAAATTATCTCATGATTTTGCAAACTACACAAGTAAAAGTGATCATCGAATTTTTGTACAGTGGACGAATGTGGAGTAGTAATTTTTTCCCTAAGATTTAATTCTGTTTTTTTATTGCAGATTGACACAGAATTTCTGGAAGTGCTTGCATTCAGGTAAGAAACTTGTGCCATAAAATATTTCCGAAAGAAGAAATTAGAGTCGAGGCTAAGACTATAAGATTTAACTTTTCATATTTTTAGTAGAAGTAAAAAAAGAATATTATAGAGTCATGATCAAATATTGAAATTTGATTACTAACAAGTCAAAAATAATAAGATTCAATTTGTCAAGGTCGACCTTTCCTTTGTGTACACAAAAAGATTAACTTTTCAGATAGTACATCAAATATTTTGGAAACTTATGCTGGTGAAATAAGAGACATTGACAATTAGATCAGTTGGAAGAAGTCAATATTAGAATTTAGAACAATTAATTGGCATTTGAATATGCAGCAAATTGAATAGTGTGTTACAAAGAATTCTTGACATTAATTTCAATCCGCAGAATCATGTGGCCAATGTATTGATTTCTCGAGTCTTGTTAATTATTTTTTCATGGGCTGCATGCAGGCAAATACCCAACTCATTCTTTAACAAGTCAGACTTGTTCTTCCTTTGCATGATGCGCCCTTTATCATTTGACATCCAAAAGCAAGACTTAGAAATTGAGGCAGCCCGGGTATGTACATATGTAACGTACATTTTATGAGATCAAGTTCTATCATCTACGCATTAAGAATACTTTATATATATATATATATGTGTGTGTGTGTGTGTGTGGGGTAATTGGCAGAGCCCGGTAAAAGAAAAAGTAATTAACCCGCTATCGTTATAATTCACTGATAGTTTTAAAAAACTTTACTACATGTCGTAGCAATTAATTCTTACTTGCAGTGGATGGCATTTGACGAGTATGCGAGTCAACCTTTAATTCAGAAAGATGGTCTTTCAAAGTACATTAGAGATTTATGCTTAGCAAAGGCAAAAGGAGATTACCAAGGATTTACTCCAATTCCAATAACATCATCAGTTATTGATGATCATATGAGTTCCCTCTATTTCCTTAAGGATGCTCTGCACCAGTGAAGAATTGGATTAATGTATCATGAAATCTTATTTATTTAGTTCTATTCTATTCACGTAATTTTTTTAAATTATTATTATTATTATTTAATTTTTTGTGGTAATTATTTCTATTGCCTCTACTCCGAAATAAAGTTTATCTAAAAGAATTTCTCCATGTATCTTTTTCTATAAAAAATACAATAAAGAATGTAATTTTTTTTTCAATTTGCCTACGTCATCTTTTAGCTAGAGAGCCTTCATTTGGTGCAGGAGTCTCGCCAATAAAGGCGATTTAAAGTTTGTGGGTTCCCTGCATTAGCAAATATAAAAATAAATAGTAGCTAAGGGGATTTGAACCTACTACTAAGAGGACAATAAATCTTTTACAAACCCATCTACTCCACTAGATCAACAACACACTTTATTTATGGGTTCCTAACTTATAATTCTTATATATTTACTAGATTTCTCTATATAAATAATAGTTCCGTACGAAAGTTACTGGGTTTCCGTGAACCCCCACCCAGCACCCTGGATCCGCCCCTTCTCACCAAATTTAAATTTGAAAGACAATTAGTGTAGAATTAGTTCCATATTAATGCATTTTGTGTAATCTAAAGAATAAAAAGCTTTTCCGTTACAAAGAAAACAAATATATCTATTCAAAATATTAGTTCCAAATAAGAATTATGAAACTTGTAGATTAATAGTTCTTTAGTACCATTAAGAGCCCTTGGATAAGATTAAAAAAAATAGCTTTTTAGATTATGTGCTTAAAAGCTGAAAATAAGTGCTTATAAATTAAGCAGATAAGTGTTTGGATAAAAGTGATGAAACAGAAAAGCTAATTGTTGATGTTTTTGGTAAAAAAGTGTTGCTAATCACTTTTTTATTGTCAAAATGACTTAAATCTGTTTTGTTAACACCATAAATAAGTTAATTATATATAATTTTTAATTCTAATAATGCAAAAATAAAAGAGAAAGATGAAGAGAAAACCGAAGGGAAGAGACAGAGAGAAGCAACAAAGGAAAAAAGAAAAAAGCACTACAAATCGGGAGGTAAAAAAGGTAAATGTTTTGGATAAACTTAAAAGAGTTTTAATCTAAAAATAAAAAGTTAGGAGTATCAACCTCTCACTTTTTGATTTTTTAAATCAATTTTAGCTTTTTAAGTACTTTTTATTTAAACCAAATATCTAAAAAAGCTAAAAAAAAAGAGAAGAAGATTAAAAGCTGATTTGATCAGATTTAATCCTGTCCAAATGGGCTCTAAGTCTCTTTGTAACAACTCTTTCAAATCCTATATAAAGAGTGTCTTTGGTGAACATAATATACAACAAAGAAAGAAAGAAAACACTTTCCTCCTTTCCTCTCACAACTAAAAAAAAGGAGAAAATCGACCACTTGTGGTCGGTTTTCCCCAATTTCAGACCACATAAACCGACCACAAGTGGTCAGTTTTTCCCCAAATTTCAACCACAAAATCGACCAAACTGTGTGATCGGTAAACAATTGGTAGTTTTTAAAAATCAACCACAAGTGGTCGATTTTTTTTAAAAATATATTTATTTTTAAAATTTATTATTATGTTTTTAAAATTTGGAAAAATAATTTTAAAAAAAATAAAAAAAATAAAAACCGACCACAAGTGGTCGTTTTTTTATTTAATTATTTAATTAATTTTAATAGAGTGGTCGGTTTTTCTAATAAATTAATTAATTAATTTAATAGAAAACCGACCACAAGTGGTCGATTTTCTAATATATTAATTAATTAATTTATTTAATAAAAAACCGACCACAAGTGGTCGATTTTTCTGTGATTTTTTTTTTAAAATCAGCAATTGTAAATGCTTTCAAAAGTGTACAACACAACAATAGTTCCAAAAGAGTACAAATTACAATATAATGTGTAAATTCAAAGTACAACAATAGTTTCAAAAGTGTTAACAACTACAAAAATAGTTTAAAAAATGTACAAACTACAACATAATATCTAAATTCAAAGTACAACACATACAAAGGTCAAAAAAACTAAAAGTCATCATTATCGAATTCGTCCTCGTCCTCGTCTTCCATATCCTCATCTGTTGATATCATCCAGGGGGCCAAGTCCTTTTGCAGCCCAAACAACATCACCAGGACACGGAGGAATAACCCCTGCAGTCTAAATGAAAGAGTTGAACTGCTTCTGCAGCATCCTGATTTGTGACGAAGTTTCCTCCTTCCTTTTGTACGTTCTCTCTCTCTATTCAGCAAGCTCTTCAGTGAGTTTAGAAACCATACTTTCTAGTCTTTCAATGGTTTCTCTATCAACTGAAGTGCTAGAGGATGCAGGGCTGAACGAACACCTAATATTGTTGCCAAAAAATTATTGTGTTATCCGTAGTAATGGCCTCTAACTGCAGGACCCACAAATTTTTCCCATAACTCCTCCTCTACATGTCGGGGTAGTGTGTCACCCTGAGTTTCAGGAGGCTGAGTACTACGATACTCACTAAGGAGCTGCCTATATTTATCCTATATTAATTTAAAGTAAAGTTAAAATTAAAAGTCAAAAAATATTAAAGTACTTATAATTGAATAATATCAAATTTGAGAAAAAGATTCATAAATACAATATTTGTTTCTTACATGGGCAAATTTTGCACGAGGTTCAACCCAGACATCTTTATCAGTAGGGTTCTTTTTCTTCTTCACATGAGTCTCCTCGAATAACTCATCGTATGGTATCTCCCAACCCTTTTCTTTTTCCTGCATATTAAAAAATTATCAATGTTCAAACAATTAAAAATTTAAATAGAAACAAACAGTTAAAATTGTAAAAGTTACATACCAATTTTTCCTGCACAGTAAGGGTACTTCTGGAATTCGCAGTATGTAGAGAGCCACCCTTCGATGATGCATGGGCTTTCCTTCCTTTTCCCTCAGCAATTGGTAGCCTTCGCTATTCCAAAGGTGAAGATACAATTGCCATAAGGGTTCAGTAATCCAGTCAGGTTTTACCAACTTGGTTCGGGCATAATCCAACAGACTGTTAAACCTGACTCTATATCTTCTGAAAAAGTTCCTCCTTATAAGAAATATATTCGCATTATCCACCATTAAAATTTCTACAACAAAAAAAAGAAATAATATTCAATAATTTATTCTAACAAAGTGTAAGTAGTCGATAAGTTTAATTCTTTCTTTAAATTCTTTAAACATTCTCTCCCTGTCAAGTTCTGAAACCTGACGCCAACTGGTCCAGTAGCCGTTTAAGTTTCGACAAATGCATTTTCTCATATCTTATCTAACTTTAGCATCCGGCCTAAACCTACAACACAAGATCAAACAGTAATTTCATAGAGCATCATAATATAGTAATGAAAAAATGAATAATGTTATTATATTTAAAAATCTTACCCTGTCGCAAATGGAATGAGATAAAGCCTCCCATAATCATCTCTGTCTCCTAGCTGCGGATCAAATGATGGTGGATGCACTAGTGTAGGCAGATCTGAAGCACCAGATGGAGTGCCTCCAAGATGAAGATCCGACAACCCAATAGATCCAGCAGAATCACTGTATGTAGCTGCGTGACTGCTATAGGAGGGTATCAATGATGGCACATGTTCGGATGTTACAGTGGCCTTCTGATAGTACTGTAATGGTCGTGGTACGAAAATGGGAGCAGATTGGGTCAGTGTAGACCCATGGAGTGTCCCCATATCCGTAGGAGTGAGAACCGAATGCTGGGACGACCTAGAATACGAGGGTCGTGCTGTCGCGTCAGCAAACCAACCCTCAGATATATGAATACCTGTTGGTCGTCTATAAGGCAGATATTGTCTTTTCTTTTTTGGTTTTGTAAGATCAATTTTTTCCTTACCTTTGTCATCTCTGTCTGACATCGAAATTATATAAAGTTAACAAGTAGTTAGTTCCTACCAAATAAATATATAAGAAAACATTCCTAATAACTAATTTCAAGTTACTAATTCACATTTCAAATCGCTCCAACAAAACGAGATAGACAAGAATATTTTTGTTACTATATAAATTATGGAACAGTGAAAACAACAATCTTAAACAGTATATTACATATCAATCTTAAACGAGAAACATATAGGTAAATATATAGTACAAAGCATAAAGACATCAATACATAATAAATACAACCTACACAACTAATCCTCCTCTTCTGAAGACTCTCTACTAAACCATTCACCCTCTTCAGAAGTTTTCTCATTAATTTCTTCAAATATATTTTTCAGGTGATTCAAATTATCCACTAAGTCAACGTCCACTAGCTGGTGATCAATCTGTATTTTATTTTGATACGCAGTCTCCAGCACATTATCAACTTCCACCCATCCCATAGGCTTTGTTTTGATTACAGTCCACCAATTAGACTTGACACTGCACAATGGATAAGGAGAATAATACACTTGTTTAGCATTTTGCGCTAGAACAAATGAATCGTAAACAGGATATGACCTATTGTGCTTCACTTCAATGATATTATGCTCCTTATGTACTCTTGCTCCTCTTGTTCTTGGATCAAACCACTTATATCGAAAGAGGATAATTTTTTTTATTGGGAAATCAACATACTCTAGTTCTAAGATCTCGTGTATGATGCCAAAGTAATCAACATCATCATCACTTTTAACCCAAACACCACTATTGTTTGTTTTACTTGTTCTGGAGTGTTGTTCGATGGAAAATTTGAACCCACTTACTATGTAATGGGACATTGCATGAGCTTCAACTGGACCCATAGAAATATCTCTCAAGAGTTGATCATATGCGCTGCATTTGGTGAGTGGTGTACCTAAGAATATTATACATATATATATATATATATATATATATATATATATATATGTTAGTTGAGGAATGTGTAAATGTTTAAAATTTGTAAAAATATTAATACACCTACGAACCTCATATGTAAACTATGTTGCAAAGGATACGTACACTTGATTTTTGTGGAATTGAGTCTTAAATGAACTTAAGATCCAACGCGCGAAACACAATTAGTTTCTTTAAGAGAATGAGTAAACAAATAAGATATGTTAAAATTTTAATTTTCTTACTTCAAAAAGGGCTTAACTTTCGGGCAATTCAGCAAGACATACAAAGTTGCTGCTTTGCGTTTCGTGGGAGTGAATCGGTGAAGTATGGTCTTTTTAGCCTTACAACCAGATTGATTGAAAATTAATATCGGTTGCAAATAAGGCTCATTCACATCGTCCTAATGATGATTCGTTCAATTTCTTAAACAAACAACTTCATCACGAAAGTAGTATGAACAAAATTGAGACGTTTCTCTTACAAGATATGCCTCAACTATAGAGCCTTCCACCCTATATTTATTTTTGAGACCCCTTTTCAATTTACCAATTGCCCTGCACAATCTTAAGATTAGATGTTTACTATCTTTAAAAAAGATATGTATGAATTTAAATATGTTGCAATTGCTTACTGTTCGAATAAATACATCCACCTAGTTTGAAATGGACCGCCTAGCTGAGCTTCGTGCACAAGGTGAATGGGAAGATGTTTCATCACATCAAAGAACGTTGGCGAAAAAATCTTCTCCAGCTTATTGGTGATAACAACAATATTACTTTCCATTTGCGCCAGATTTTCTTCTTTTAGTGTGGTGGTACATAAATCTTTAAAGAAAAAATTGATCTCTGCTATTAGTTTCCATATGTTTTCAGGTAAACCAATAAAAGAAATTGGAAGTAATTGTTCCATGATAACATAACAATCATGGATTTTCATTCCATGCAATATTCCCAGTGCCATATCAACCCTCTTTCCCAAATTTAAGGCATATCCATTGGGCATGTTCAAACTTTGGACCCACTCACATATTTGACACTTTTGGTCCAACTTGAATGTAAAACTAGCCTTGGGTTTAAGAACATTTCCATTGGGCCCCTCCTGTAAGTGTAATTCGCTGCATTTGTAATATTCTGGTAAGTTAAGTCTGGTTAGGATTATCCTTTGTTTTGCCGATCATGTCCATAACTGTGTTAAACAGGTTGTCAAAGAAGTTCTTCTCAGTATGCATGACATCAACATTATTTCTAAGTAAATTATCTGGCCAATATTCTAAATCCCAAAATATACTTTGCTTAGTCCAGTTATGCGAAACACCATATCTATCAAGCCTGTACAAAAGTTCTTCACTGGCCTTAGGCAAATTCTGAACTATCTCTCAGATGTTATGACCGGACAGCCTTGAAGGTGAACCATCATATTCCTTTTTATTCCTTCTGAATGCATTATTGAGTCTCCTAAATTCATGATCAGGTGGCAAGAAACAACGATGACAACCAAACCATGAATTTTTCCTGCCATGTCTCAATGTGAAAGACTTTATTTTTTCCATGCAGTATGGACAAGCCAGTTTTCCAGCTGTCATCTACCCAAACAATATTCCATAAGCAGAAAAATCATTAACAATCCACATTAGATATGCATGTAGATTAAAATTCCATTTAAAAGAGATATCCCAAGTTTCAGTAGACTATCCATAAGTAGTGTTTCTCATGTTGAGGACAGAAAGAAGAAGTTAGCTCAGGAAGTTCATTAGCTTTCCAGACTAGGCATTCTCTTAGTTGATACAAAAAAGGGTGATATACAGGTTCAAAGTAGTTCAGAATTATCTCTAGTTTCCAAGGTGAAAGAAAAGCAAGATAGAGATCCCAGCCTTGTCAAGTTGAAAGAGTCAATTCAAGATCAGAAAGTAGAGGTTTTCTCCCAAGGGGGGGATGGTGTTTTGCGTTGTCAGGGTGTAACGCCTTAATTATCTAAACCATAATACTACATGGTGCTCATGACCCCGAAGGACCACAAGCTAACTCATGATTGATATCTAAATTTATACACTACATAATATGACATGAAAATGCAAAAACATGCACTGAGAGGCCGCAAGGTTCAACACTGAACATAACTTAATAATAACAATAATGTCTGACATAGAGTGGTATCTTGATACCAAAACAAAACTGAAGTACTTAAGTCTAAAAAACATGAAAAATACTACTGTTGCCTAAAAGCCTCTAACTGTCTTACTACGGAGTTGATGGGACATAACCCCAACTAACTCCGTCAACTCAAAACTAAACTGATATGATAAAATAAGATCACGTCCTCAGAGAATGAGGACTCACTGCTAAAACTCTAAACCTTAGAATGCTACTGCTGCTGCTGATCTGGGAGTCATGTCTCTAAACCTATGGTGTAACATGAAAAGAAAACACCATAGTGCAAATACGTCAGTACAAAAGAATGTACTGAGTATACGTGTGAGGTAGGCTGAATACATGGGGATTACATGTATGAATGATAATAACTGACTGACTAATATGAACGTAAGAGTGCACACATGAATACGTAGTAACTGAGATTATGAGAACATGATAACTGAATCTATATACTGATGACATAAATTTACTGATATCTATCATGACTGATACTGGAGTTTCGATAAATAAAATAACTAATAACATGAGTGACTGTGTCTGACAGTCCTAAATCTGATGGAACTATCTGAGTTCTATACTGTGACTGAGTTGACTGTATCTGACAGTCCTGAAATCTGAAGAACTATCTGAGTTATTTTACTAAGACTGATACTAAAATTGTGGGAAGAGTTATTTAACTGATATGCCCCAAATGCGCTAGAACAGCTGAGCTGGGGTCCATTCTGTGCCCTGATTGGAAGGGTGTCAATACTGCGCCGCTGGTAAGGATAATTGTGGGTACCCTCATTGATAGTGTCCCCAAAAGAGAATGGTGAGGCCCTTATCTGACAGTTCTTATCTACCTCATCAACCCTCATCTGATAGTGTTGATGTCTTAACCTATACTGGCTACATAGTTCTGGAACACAAGGATGACTTCTAACAATCACACCCTTATCTGACCTTGTGTGTTCCCACCTTTGGGTTCACTCGGTGCTAATTTCTACTCCCATCTAAAAAGACTGAACATGATTGACTGACTGTACATGGACTGAGTTTACTTAATTCTGTCAACTGATGGAATACTATTGATATCTGATTACTGACTGAGTTCATGAGATTACTGATCTTACTGAGTACTGAGTTCATGAGATTTCTGAGATTTATTGTGTCACATGACTGACTGACTTCTATGGAACATGGCTTGACTGAGAGTATCATAAAAATATGACATGGATCTAGGCACACAACTATATTTTTCGGGTACAAGTACCCCCAGGACTCGATAGAATTAAACTGACAAGGCATGACATTCTGAAATACATGACCAACACCAATAATCCATAATACTTCTTGATCATAGGAATAAAGTTCATAATTCATAATGCCATAAATAAGGAATTTTATGCTTCACATAGTTATCATAGTCTTGATCATGGAAGGGAATGCATATAACATCTACATACTTGTATGATTTCAATAACATGAACGTTGCATAACACAAGTCAATAGACAATAGTCAATACACAACAAGAGCATGAAAATTGTGTTACATCATAAGGGTTAGCATGGACTTGTCATTTAGATACTATTGAGTCATAAGGAGCATTATTCTATCATTCTAGGCATTTTATCACACACCTTACAGGCACACTTTATAGCATAGGTGAAATCATCAATTTAAGAATCTAAAACTACCCAAACTCATAGGTTTTCAATCAACAAACTCACATACTTCATGGAAAGTCATCAAGACACCGTCTTGGAACATAAATAACAACTATCAACATGAACATGATAAAATCACAACAAGCAAATCATAATAGGTTATTTAAAACATGATTCTTGGACTCCACGAATGAAAGAGTTTCGTGGATGAACACTACACATACCTTAGTTCGTGATTTCGTGAAGATTGACGAAGAGATTCTTGAAATTTGATGATAAATTCCCTTGGAATTAAACCTTCTATGAAAACCCTAGGGCTTGTTCTTGAGAGTTTTTGAGAGTAATTAAGTATAAGTTGCTGAATTATGGACAAATCTCGTGTTATAAGGCTAATATAGGGTGGGGAAATTGACCCTTTTAACCCTAGGACATGTCTTTAATTTCTGAGAAAATTTCCCGATTTTCATCCTTAGAGCGACGCGCCACTATCGCACCAAGTCACTGTAAATTGGCAATTGCCATTTGAGCTATCTCTGCAATGCTCTGGAGGCTCAAGTGATATACTGTCTCTTTAAAAAGGCTCTAACTATTCGCCCGAGTGTCAGATTTGGGCGAATTTTTTATAAATGGAAAGATTATTGAATTTTCCACATAACAAAAAGTGAAAATCTTGAAAATTTCTCATGGAATAATCATTATTCACTTTAGAAGCTAATACTAGGCATTCTTTGGATGAAATTAGCTAGGAAGAAAATTTGGGGTATTACAATATCTCCCCCTTGGGAACATTCATCCTCGAATGAGACTGGTTGAGAGGGGGAACAATAAGCTAAACATGAACTGAACATGGATAATTGGAACATGATATCATGAATGATAATTTGAATATAACATACTAAACATGCATATCTGATGCATGTGTAACTGATTCATGAATGCATAACTGAGTGCTCTGAGGAACTATATTTTCTCACAATGAGAATGCACGTCTGATGCATAATTATATAACTGAGCTGGTACATGAATGCCTGACCAAATATGGAATGGAACTTTATACCAAGTTTGTGATGAAACATGAGTATGAAACTGAATACCAAGTTTTCACTGAATACTGAACATGAAGCTGAATAAGCTTAAGGAGAACTATTACCTTGAGTTTGATCTGGATTGGAGGAAAAGAGTTGAGGATACTTGGTACACATGTCTACTTCTACTTCCCAAGTATCTCCGTCGATAGATTGATTTCACCAAAGAACTTTGACTAGAGGGATTTCTTTGTTCCTTAACCAACGAGTCTGATAGTCTAAGATTTCGACTGGAATCTCTTCATAAGAGAGGCTGTTCTGAACAACAATGCTCTAAATAGGGACTATGACTAACGGGTCACCTATGCACTTTTTGAGAAAAGAGACATGAAAGACTGGATGAACTGAGGCTAGATCTGAAGAAAAATCAAGATCATAAGCTACCTTACCAAAGCGACTGAGGATCTTAAAGGGGCCGACATATCAGGGACTGAGCTTTCCCTTCTTGCCGAACCTCTTCACTCCCTTCATGGGAGAGATTTTTAGATAGACATAATCACGAATCTCGAACTAGAGATCTTTTCTACGCATATTTGCATAAGATGTTTGTCGGCTCTGAGCAGCCCGAAGTCTTTCTTTGATCAACTGGACTTTTTCTAAGCCATCAAACACTAAGTTAAGCCCTATGACTGAGGCCTCACTAACTTTGAACCAACCAATTGGAGATCTACATATCCTACCATAGGGATCTTCGAATGGAGTCATCTGAATACTGGAATGATAGTTATTGCTGTATGCAAACTCAATCAAAGGCAAGTGGTCATCCCAACTACCCTTGAAATCAATTGCACACGCCCTTAGCATATCTTCTAAAGTCTGAATGGTCCTTTCTGCTTGACCATCTGTCTGAGGATGAAAGGTTGTACTGAGATGAACTTGGGTACCAAAACCCTTTTGGAATACTTTCCAGAAATAAGAGGTGAACTGGGTACCTCTATCTAAGATGATAGATAATAGAACACCATGTAATCTGGCCAACTCCCTGATATAGAGTTTGGAATAATCCTCGACTGAATAAGAGGTATGAACTGGAAGGAAATGAGATGACTTGATCATTCGGTCTACTATGACCCAAATTGAATCATGCAGATGACGAGTTCAAGGAAAACCAATCACGAAGTCCATGTTCACTTCTTCCCACTTCCAAGTAGGAATGGTGAAATCCTGCATGGAACCACTAGTCTTCTGATGCTCTATTTTAACTTATTGATATGTAGATCACTTAGCCACAAACTCTGCAACATCTCTCTTCATCCTACTCCACTAATACATCTATCTAAAGTCATGGTACATCTTAGTGGCCCCTGGATGAATAGAGTATCGCACACCATGCGCTTCTATAAGAATTCGCTGCCTCAAGTCATCTACACCTGCAACACACAAACGACTCAAAAAATGAAGAACACCATCTCCCCCTTAGGAGTAAACCTCTACTTTCTGATTCTGAACTGACTCTTTTAGCTTGAAAAGTCTAGGATCCCTGTCTTTCTTTTCTTTTACCTCGAAAACTAGAGGTGATTCTGAACTACTCTGAACACATATACCGCCCTCTGAACAATCGACTAAGCAAATGCCCAATCTGGCAAGCTGATGAACTTCCTAAACTAACTCCTTCTTACTATCCTCAGCATGAGAAATACTACCCATGGACAGTCTACTGAGAGCGTCGGCCACTACATTGGCCTTTCTCGGATAATAAAGGATGTTTATGTCATAATATTTCAAAAGCTCTAACCACCTTCTCTGATGAAGATTGAGATATTTTAGAGAAAATACATACTAAGGACTCTTATGATCTGTGAAGACATCTACATGAACTCTGTAGAAATAATGCCTCCAAATCTTCATGGCAAATACTACGGCTGCTAACTCAAGATCATGAGTAGGATAATTCTTCTCATAGAGCTTTAACTGTCTAGAGGTGTAGGCTATGACCTTACCATACTGCATGAGGACATAACCCAAACCTACTCTAGATGTATCAGAATACACTATGAACCCATCCGAACCATCTAGAAGAGCTAGAACTGGAGCTGAGGTGAGTCGAGTCTTTAACTTCTGAAAACTCTTCTCGCAAGAATCTGACCACTAAAACTTGACCTTCTTCTGAGTTAATCTGGACATAGGGGATGCAATAGAAGAAAATCCCTCAATAAACTATCTGTAATAGCCAGCCAAGCCTAAGAAACTCCTAATATCTGATGGAGAGACAGGGCGAGGCCAGTTTGTTACCGCTTTGGTATTCTGAGGATCTACTCTAATTCCATCACAAAAAATGATATAACCAAGGAACGCTACTGACCTTACCCAAAATTTGCACTTACTGAATTTAGCGAATAGCTGATGATCTCTGAGAGTCTGAAGTACTGTTCTAAGATGGTCTGCATGATCGTGCTCTGTGCGGGAATAAACTAGAATATCATTTATAAAGACTATGATAAACATGTACAAGTACTGCTTGAACACACGGTTCATCAAGTCCATGAAAGCTGCTTGGTCATTGGTATGACCAAAGGACATGACTAAAAATTTGAAGTGACCATACCGAGTACGGAAAGCTGTCTTCATAATGTCACATTCTCTAACTCTGAGCTGATGGTAGCCTGATCTGAGGTCTATCTTAGATAAATAACTGGCACCCTGAAGTTGGTCAAACAAGTCATCAATTCTAGGAAGAGGATACTTGTTCTTGATCGTGACTTTATTGAGTTAACGGTAATCAATGCACATTCTGAGGGAACCGTCTTTCTTGCACACGAATAAGACTGGTGCACCTCATGGGGAAATATTGGGCCTGATGAATCCCTTATCTAAGATATTCTTCAACTAGTCTTTCAGTTCCTGGAGTTCTGCTAGTGCCATTTTGTATGGTGATAGGCTGAGTACCTGGAATAAGGTCTATGTCAAAATTTATTTTTCTTTCGGGAGGAATGCCTAGAAGATCTTTCAAAAAGACATCTGATTACTCATTAACCACTGGGACTAATTTAAGACTGGGAGATTCAGAACTAGAGTCCTTAACATACAAGAGATGATAAACACACCTCTTAGATATCATTTTCCTTGCCCGAAGGTAGGAAATAAGATGGCATCTAAATGCTGAAGTATTACCCTTCCACTCTAGTATGGGTTCATTCAGAAACTGAAACTGAACTATTCTGGTTTTGCAGTCGACTGTGGCATAGTAGGAATGAATCCAATTCATGCTGAGAATGATATCAAAATCAGTTATCTCTAGCTCGACTAACTCTTCTAACGTGACTTTCTAAAATATCAAAACTGAGCAGTTCCTGTATGCCCGCTGAGCTATGATGGTTTTACCTAGTGGGGTAGAGATTGAAAAGGGCTCTGCTAGAATTTTGAGACTGACTCTAAAATTGCCTGCTATATAAGGAGTAACAAAAGACAAGGATGTACCTGGATCTAGCAAAGCATAAACGTGAACATGAAAGATCTGTAATGTACCAGTAACATCAGGAGAATTTTCTTGATCTTGTCAGGTCTGAAGAGCATAGAGACGATTTAGGGGTTGTCCACTAGTAGCATGAGAAATGTTACCCTGCTGGTTTGGGCAACCGGACTGAGTGCAGAATGGTTCTACTGACCCTGATAACCTGGCTATGGACAATCTCTAACTCTGTGGCCTGGCTTGCCACAACTAAAAAAGACATTTCTACTAGCTCTGCAAGAACTCTTGTGGTTCTTACCATAAGTCTGACATAGCGGATTAGTTCGGGTATTGCTGACACTTCTCTGAAACTTAGAGCCGGGCGCTCTATCTTGGTTACCCTCTTTGAACTTGGGAACTGGAGCACTGGCTATATAAGGAGCTAGAACTGATGACTTAGGATAAAATTGGGAATAGTTTCCTTATTCTGATTTAGGCTATCTAAAATTGAAGCTACTTGTCCTAGCTTTCTTATTTTGCTTTTCCCTCTGCTTAATTTTCTGCTCCTCTATCTGCTGAGCGTGATTCATGATTTGATATAAAGTTATGTCACTATTTAGCATGGCGGATCTGCACTCGTTAACCACGCTATCATTTACCCCTAAAGCAAACTTGCTCATCTTAGCTCTGTTGTCTGCAACTACATGAGGGTCATATCTGGCTAATTGAGTAAACCTAAGAGAATACTCTTTCACAATCATATTGTACTGCATGTGGTTGATGAACTCTAGAACCTTCACCTCCCTCATCTCCTGTGGAAAGAATTTGTCTAAGAAAGTCGTGACAAACTCTGTCCACTCTATAGGACCTGCACCATCTACCCTTTCGAACTTTCACTACTTGTACCAAGTATGAGCCACATCTTGCAAATGGTATGCATCTAACTTATCACTCTCAACAGTAGTCACCCCCATAATATCTATCACCTTCTGGACCTGATCAATGAATTCCTGAGGGTCTTTATCTACCTTAGACCTGAGGAACATTAGAGGATTCATTCGGGTGAAGTCCCGAATCCTAGATGAGGCTGAGTTGGCCACTGGCTTGGCCAGTATAACTGTTGGATGCTCATTATGGGCAACTACTGCCTGACCAAGAGTGGTTAATGCGATTTTGAATTCCGCATAAGAAACATGCTCGCCCAAAAGATTTTTGGGCTGAGGAGCTGACTGGTTTCTTCTCTTTGGGGGCATGTTCTGAAATCAAGAGGAGAAATGGATTACGAATCTGATTACTTTTCTATATTTTCTATTACTTGTGGGTGTCGTATTTATGTTATGCCATCTTGTTCCATGCTTTGCTATGAATTTGTTTAGTATTTCGTGTCTTGAGCCGGGGGTCTATCAGAAATAACCTTTCTACTTCTTTAGAGGTAGAGGTATGGAATGCATATATGTTACCCTCCCCAGACCTCACTATGTGGGAATACATTGGGTTTTTTTGTTATAGACTGGTATCTAGATACCAAAATTAAACAGAAATACTAAAGTCTGAAAAACATGAAAAATAGTGTTGTCGTCTGAAAGCCTCTAACTGTCTGACTAAGGAGTTGATGGTACATGTCCCCAACTAACTCTGTCAACTGAAAACTAAACTGATATGATAAAATAAGATCACATCCTCAGAGTATGAGGACTCACTACTAAAACTCTAAACCTTGGAATGCAACTGTTGCTGCTGATCTGGGAGTCGTGTCTCTGAACCTATGATGTAACATAAAAAAGAAAACACCATAGTGAAAATGCGTCAGTACAAAAGAATGTACTGAGTAAACGTGTGAGGTAGGCTAAATAAATATGGCTTACATGTATGAATGATAATAACTGACTGACTAATATGAACGTAAGAGTGCACACATGAATACATAGTAACTGAGATTGTGAGAACATGATAACTGAATCTATATACTGATGACATGAATTTACTGATATCTAGCATGACTGATGCTGGAGTTTCGATAACGGAAATAACTGATAACATGAGTGACTGTGTCTGACAATCCTAAATCTGATGGAACTATCTGAGTTCTATACTGTGACTGAGTTGACTTTATTTGACAGTCCTAAAATCTGAAGAACTATCTGAGTTGTTTTACTGAGACTGATATTAAAATTGTGGGAATAGTTATTTAATTGACATGCCCCAAATGCGCTAGAACAACTGAGCTGGGGTCCATTCTGTGCCCTGATTGGAAGGGTGTCAATACCGCGCGCTGGTAAGGACAATTGTGGGTACCCTCATCTGATAGTGTCCCCAAAAAAGAATGGTGGGGACCTTATCTAACAATTCTTATCTACCTCATCAACCCTCATCTGGCAGTGTTGATGTCTCAACCTATGCTGGCTATATAGTTTTGGAACACAAGGATGACTACTAAGAATCACACCCTCGTCTGACAATGTTTGTTCCCACTCTTGGGTTCACTCGGTGCTAATTTCTACTCTCATCTGAAGAGACTGAAGATGATTGACTGATTGTACATAGACTGAGTTTACTGAATTCCATCGACTAATGGAATACTATTAATATCTAATAACTAACTGAGTTTATGAGATTACTGATCTTACTGAGTACTGAGTTCATGAGATTTCGGAGATTTACTGAGTCACATGACTGACTGACTTCTATGGAACATGGCTTACCTGAGAGTATCATGAAAACATGACATGGATCTAGGCTGTTCTAGGCACACAACTATATTTTTTGGGTACAAGTACTCCCAGGACTCGGTAGAAGGAAACTGACAAGGGATGACATTCCTGAATACATGACCAACACCAACAATCCATAATACTTCTTGATTATAGGAATAGAGTTCATAATTCATAATGCCAAAAATAAGGGATTTAATGCTTCACATGGTTATCATAGTCTTGATCACGGAAGGGAATTCATATAACATGTACATACTTGCATGATTTTAATATCATGAACGTTGCATAACACAACAGTCAATGCACAATAAGAGCATGGAAATTGTGTTGCATCATAAGGGTTAGCATGGACTTGTCATTTACATACTATTGAGTCATAAGGAATATGATTCTATCATTCTAGGCATTTTATCAAACACCTTACATGCACACTTTAATGCATAGGTGAAATCATCAATTTAAGAACTCATAGGTTTTCAATCAACAAACTCACATACTTCATGGAAAGTAATCAAGACACCATCTTGAAACATAAATAACAACTATGAACATGAACATGATCAAATCACAACAAACAAATCGCAATAGGTTATTTAAAACATGATGCTTGGACTCCACGAATGAAAGGGATCCGTGGATGAACACTACGCATACCTTAGTTCATGATTTCGTGAAGATTGATGGAGAGATTCTTGAAATTTGAAGATGAATTCCCTTGGAATTGAACTTTCTATGAAAACCCTAGGGCTTGATATTGAGAGTTTTTGAGTGTAATTGAGTATAAGTTGCTGAATTATAGCCAAATCTCCTGTTATAAGGCTTATATAGGGTGGGTAAATTGACCCTTTTAACCTTAGTACACGTCTTTAATTTCAGAGAAAATTTCCCAATTTTCATCCTTAGAGCGACGCTCCACTATCATGCCAAGTCACTGGAAATTGGCAATTGCCATTTGAGCTATCTCTGTGACGCGCTGGAGGCTCAGGTGATATACTATCTCACTGAAAAGGCTCTAAATCTTCGCTCGGGTGTTGGATTTGGACGAATTTTATATCGATGGAAATCTTATTGAATTTTCCACATGAAAAAAGTTGAAAATCTTGAAAATTACTCATGGAATAATAATCATTCACTTTAGAAGCTAAGACTAGGCATTCTTGGGATGAAATTAGCTTGGAAGAAAATTTAGGGTATTACATAGGATCATCTCTGTGATCTATCTGTAGATGACTTAAGATAGTGAATTCTTGCAGAAGCGTATGGTGTGTGCTACTCTATTCATCTATGGGACACAAAGATATGCCACGTCTTGCGAGAAGTCTATTGGTGTATTGGGATGAAGTGAGATATTGTAGAGTTTGTGGCTATGTACTCTACATGTTAGCAGGTTAAGATAAAGCATAAGAAGCCTAGTAGTACTATGCAGGAGTTCATTATTGTTACTTGGAAGTGGGAGGAAGTGAACATAGACTTCGTGATGGGTTTGCCTCGAACACGTCATCAGCATGATTCAGTCTGGGTCATCATAGACAGAATAACCAAATCAGCTCATTTCCTTCCAGTTCATACCTCTTATTTAGCCTAGGATTATGCCAAACTCTACATCAAGGAGTTGGTCAGATTTTAAGGTGTTCCGTTGTCCATTATCTCAGACAGAGGTACCCAGTTCACCTCTTATTCTTGTAAAGCATTCCAAAAGGGTCTTGGTACCCAAGTTCATCTTAGTACATCCTTTCATCCTCAGACAGATGGTCAAGCAGAAAGGACCATTCAGACTCTATAAGATATTCTAAGGGCATGTGCAATTGATTTCAAGGGTAGTTGGGATGACCATTTGCCTGTGATTGAGTTCCATACAACAACAACTATCATTCCAGTATTCAGATGGCTCCATTTGAAGCTCTCTACGGTAGGAGATGTAGATCTCCAATTGGTTGGTTCGAAGTTAGTGAGGCCTCAATCATAGATCCTGACTTGGTATTCGATGTCTTAGAAAAATTCAAGTTGATTAGAGAAAGACTCTTGGCTGCTCAGAGCCAATATAAGTTTTATACAGATGTTCGTAGAATAGATCTCTAGTTTGAGATTTAGTGATCATGTTTATCTAAAGATCCCTTCTATGAATGAAGTAAAGAGATTCGGTAAGAAGGGAAAACTCAGTCCCCAATTGTTGGTCCCTTCAAGATTCTCAGTCTCTTTGGCAAGGTAACCTATGAGCTTGAATTGCCTTTAGATCTAGCCTCAATTCATCTAGTCTTTCATGTCTCTTTGCTCAAGAAGTGAATAGGTGACACATCAGTGGTATTCCCTATTTAGAGCATTGATGTTCAGAATACTCTCTCTTATGAAGAGATTCTAGTCGAAATCTTAGACTATCAAACTTGTAGATTGAGGAACAAAGAAGTTCCTCTAGTTAAGGTTCTTTGGTGAAATCATTCCATCGAGGGAGCTACTTGGGAAGAAGAGGAAGACATGCGTCCTAAGTATCCTCACCTCTTCTTCGCAAACTTAGATCAAGCTCAAGGTAACAGTTCTCCTTAAGCTTACTCAGTTTCATGTTCAGTGTTCATCACAAACATGGTATGCAAATTCATGCTCATGTTCCCATTATAAACTTGGTATAAAGTACCATTGCATATTAGTCATGCACTCATGTATCAATTCAGTTATGTAATTATGCATCAGACATGCATTATCATTTTGAGAAACTTAGTTCTTCCGGACACTCAGTCATACATTCATGAATTAGTTACACATGCATCAGATATGCATGTTTAGTACTATAGGTTTAGCTTTGCAGTCATGTCAGTCATGAGATCATGTTATATTTATTCATGTTCAGTATGTACGTTAGTTATATTTTCTCCCCTCTCAGTCAGTCTCATTCGAGGATGAATGTTCTCAAGGGGGAGATATTGTAATACCCCATACTTTTTCCTAGATTGAAATAGTCTCACGAATGTTAGAAACTTTCTTTGAAAGATGAATCCACTTTTTTACATATGGTATTTTCAAGATTTTCACTTTCTGTCATGTGGGAAATTCAATAAGCTTTCCATCGATATAAGATTCGCCCAAATCCGATAATCGGGTCAGAAGTTACGAGTATTTCAAGTTTCCATCGTAAAACAGCGCCATATTAGTCAATGGCACACCGCGCCACAAGAGGCAATGGCATTTAGCAAATTCCAGTACGGGTCCATAATTATGGTGTGTGGCATCAGGGCCCAAATTTAGAATTGTACATTTTCTAGTGTCTCAGTATGATTTCCCCTACGTCGCGCCAAAGTTCCAGGTCACAAAGGAAGTGGCAATGTGATGGCTCCGCATCGCTCCATCCATCAATTTACAAATTGTCAAAAGCCAGTGACACGGTACGATAGCACCGCGTCGTGCCAAGGGTCCAATTCGGGAAATTTTCACAAAAATTAAATGACACATCCAGGGTTAAAAGGGTCAACTTCCCACCCCTATTTAATCCCTTTAACACATGATTCAACCACTCTTCACCCAAAATATACTAGTTTCTCTCAAGTTTCTCTTAAGAACAAGCTAGGGTTTTTATAGAATATCCAATTTCAAGAAATTTTCACCGTTAATCTTTACGAAATCATGAACAAAGGTATGCATAGTGTTCATTCATTGACTCCTTTCATCTATGAAGCCCAAGAGTCCCTTTTCTAAATTTAACTTTATGGATTTTCTTATGAATGTCATGATTGGGCTGCTCTTGTTCATGTGGATAATGAGAAATTGAATTCTACTCCATGTTGGGTGATAAATTCTATGTGAGTTAAATTATTATAGATATAGATTCATGCAAACCTATGACTAAACCCTTGAATGATGAAATTAGAATTGAACCATGATGCTTAATTATTATACAATGATGTTTACATGTACTATGCAAACAATATGTTTGATTAAATGCCTAGACGAAGGAAAAGTGCCTAACTAACATGATACCATGAAATCCCCATGTACGTACAAGTTATGCCTATCATATGTTTTGATGAAATGCTTCTATAAATGTATTATGGATTATGATGTTAGTTATATGTTCAAGTAAGTTATGCTTGGTCAATTTCCTTCCATCGAGTCTTGAGGGTACTCATACCCGAAACATTAGTTGTGTGCCTAGAGCCATGTCATGTTTTCACGATACTCTCTGTCAAGCTATGAATCCTTAAACTTCAGACAGTCTTATGACTTAGGAAATCTCCATGATCTCATGAACTTAGTCAATTGTCAGATATCAGTAGTATTCCGTCACTCAACCCATGTACAGTTCAGTAAATCATGTTCAGAGTCTATTCAGATGGGAGTAGGAATAAGCACCGAGTGAACCCAAGGATAGGAGCACACACTATCATATGAGGGTGTGATTCTTAGAAGTCATCATTGCATTTCAAAACTATATAGCCAGCATAGGTTGAGACATCAACACTGTCCGATGAGGGTTGATGAGGTGGTAAGCACTGTCAGATAAGGGCCTCACTATTCTAGTATAGGGGACACTATCAGTTGAGGGTCTCCCACAAATTATCCTTACCAGTGGTGCGGTATTGACACCCTTCCAATTGGGATTACATATTGGACCCCAACTCAACCATAATGGCGTATCAGGGACATGTTGGTTAGATAACTACTTCCCATAGTTTCATGTTACAGAATTAGGACTATCAGATATAGTCAACTAAGATACAGTACGGAACTCCGATAGTTCTATCAGATTCAGGACTGTCAGATACAGTCACTCATGTTATCAGTTATGCTCAGATTCAGTATCATGTTATCACAGTATTAGTGTCAGTTGTTATGTCTCATGCATGTATTCTCACGCTCATGATAGTTAGTCAGTTATTATTATTGTTTATGCATATGAACCCCATGCTTTTGGCCTACCTCACATGTATACCAGTACATTCAAAGTACTGGCGCATTTGCGCTATGGTGTCTTATACCATAGGTTCAGAGACACGAGCTCCAGAGCAATAGTAAATTCCAGATATCCGGAGACAGAGTTAGAAGTGAGTCCTTATCTTTTGAGGACATGATTATTTCCCTATTATCTCATTAATTAGTTATTAGTTGGAGTTATTTGGGGACATGTCCCATCAACTTCTTACTCAGACAATTCAGTCAGTTAGAGACTTTGTAGACTATCATGTTTCAGACTTTAGTATGTTCAATTTTGTTTTGGGTATTCTATTACCCCACACAGATGTTATATCATTAAGATCATGTTCAGTATTAAACCTTATGGCCTTTCAGTTCATGTTTCCACATTATAAAGTATTTTATGCAATATACAGTTACAAATATTAGTCTTGGGTTAGCTTGTGGTCCTTCGAGGTCATGAGCACCGTGTAGCATTCCGGATACTAGATTTGGGGAGTTACACTAAGGAACAAAGAAGTTCCACTAGTCAGAGTTCTTTGGCGGAATCAGTCCGTTGAGGAAGCTACTTGGGAAGAAGAAGCAGATTTAGTATAAGGTATTAATCTTCTTAGGATTTCTCTTTATCATACTCAGTTTCAGTTGCACATTATGTTCATGTTAGTAATTGATTCATGAATCAGCTCAGTCATGTACTCTTGCATCATATATGCATGTTCAGTATGAAAACTCAGCTTGTCAGTAGTTCAGTCATGTAGTCATGTTTAAGTTTTGCATGTTCAGTGTGTAAACTCAGTCTACCCAGTGTTTCTTAGTTTAATCAGTTTCATTCGAGGAAGAATGTTCCCAAGGGGGAGATATTGTAATACCCTGTATTTCCATAGCTTATTTTAACTCTCAGTACACGAGTTATACTATATTAATTTTTCTAAAACTTAGTATTTTTTTATTTTATATCTTACCAATGCGTAGGAAATTCAATCAACTTTTCAACGATATAAAGTTTGACCAAATCTGATACCCGGGCGAAGAGTTAGAGTTATTTTTGTAAAATAGTGTACCATTTGGTACACCAACGCGTTGCGGACAATTTCCAAATGTCAATTGTACAAAACAAGTGAGACAACTCGATAGGGACACGTCGCGGTGAACTTTCAGGTCTCAACCAGTGGGAGACCGCAATTCCAACGCATCACGCCAGAGGCCTAAATGGCACTCATCAATTTCTTGTGAGGCTCCGCAATCTTGACACGTCGCACCATGGCCAAAAATTGAGATTTTCAGCTTTCAGTTCTGAGTATTTTAAAATTCATTTAGGGGTATTTGGATCTTTTTCCATGACCCTAATTAGACTAAAACACGACATTTAACCCTTAAAAAAACAAAGTAGTCATCATTATTTCAATTCCTCTCAAGAAATTTAAGAATCCTTTTCTCAAGAACAAAAACCCTACCTCTCAAATATAAGATCAAATCTCAAGAACTCACCATCAATTCTCTCAAATTCATTAACCCAGGTATCTTAGATGTTCATTCTTGGGTTTCCGTCCACCCTTGGAGTTCAAGAGCCCTTTTTAAATTCTTAAGTTAATAGTTTCTTGGAATTCATGTATCAATTAGGTTGATTTCATGTTCATGTGGTTTGTATGGATTTCAATTCAAGATTTAATTGTAGTTTTAATGAGAAAAAAAGATTATGTATGTAATTGTTGTAATCTCCATATCAAAACCCTTGAATTGTGAATTGATGAATGTAGTCATGATGCATTAACATGTTATTCATGCCCAAGTACAAGATAATACCTCCTAGGTGTTTGACAGAATGCTTAATTGAGTTAATTGTGCATTTATGACCTATTGGTGACCCTAGTGTTGAATTCATGCCATTACTACATGTTTAAAATTACCATCATGCTAAAGTTATGTCTTGAAAATGATTGATGGAATGCCTATGTGAATTGAATGGTGAAATTATGACATGTTTGCATGTATCCCTATTTATGTACAAGTTCATGAATCCCAAGTGCAGGATGAAATATCTTAAATGATTGCATTATGAATAGTTTACTATTGTCATGTATCAAGTATTGTCATGTTCTATTAGTATTGATGCTATTGAGTCCTGGGGGTATTGAATACCCGATAAGCTAGCTGTGTACTTAGAATCACAGAAGTCTCAGATAGTCTCAGTAATGTCATGAATTGTAGAATTCAGTCACTTATAGAATTTAGTGAAATCCATCCAATCTAGTCAGTCAATTCAATCAGTAACGGCTCAGTCATGCCATGTACAGTTTAGTGATCCGTTCAATGTCATTTCAGTTGGGAGTAGGATTCAGCATCAAACTAACCCAGGGATAGGGTCACTCCTGCCAATATAGGGTTTGACCCTTTGTAGCAGTCCCTGCATTACAGAACTACGTAGCCAGCATAGGGTAAGACATCTTCCTGCCAGAGTAGGGTTTATGAAACCATACATATAAATATTGGGTCTTCCTACTAGATTAAGGTTTACCCAGCCCTGTTTGTATCCCTTGGCAAGGTGCTAACACCCTTCAAACTAGGGTTATAAGTAGGACTTTATCTTAGCTTATATCGAGGTATATCAGTTAGATGAACACTCATATAGTTACAGTTTCAGTTCAAGACTCAGTATAGAACTCAGTTTAGTTCTACAGAATCAGTATTTTCAAAAAATGTCATCCAGTTATCTGTAATCCAGTTATCAAAAATCACAGATATCAGTCACTCAGTTATCAGAACTCATTATTCAATTTCAGTATTATCCCGGATGCAGTGTATATGCATAGTATTGTGTACTCAGTGTTTACACTAGTCTTAGTTATTCATGTACTCTCATTTAGTCATGTTCATATCATTCAGTCAGTTATCATCTCATACATATAAACCCAGTTATATCAGCCTACCTCACTTAGCATACTAGTACATTCAAAGTACTGACACATACCTTTCTTTTGTGATATGATGTTTCATATCATAGGTTTGGATGTGCGGGCTCAAAAGCATACTTAGTAGTTCAGATCATTAGTAGTAAATACTGTGGTAAGTCCTCCTATTTCGAGGACTAAGTTATTCTCCTCTGCATTCTAGTAGATTTATTTATTTCAGTTATTGGAGTTAGTTGGGGATCTTTCCCATCACTTCTTTTTCAGACCGTTAGAGGCTTTCAGACTAGATTATTTTAGATAGTTGCTTAGTTTTCTTTTCAGTATTTCATCAGTATTTTAGTATTTAATTTTCAGTATTTGTAAACCTTATGGAATTTTAGTTATACTTTTGTATTATTACAGTATTGCTATTCAGTGCTCACAGGAGGTACCATTCATGGGTTAGCTTGTGGTCCCCCGGGACCGTAAACACCATGTGACTCCCAAGGTGTACTCTCGGGGCATTACAGCAAGCCAAACCCACAGTCTGCAATTTTCAAGACCCAATTTCTCAGGTCAAGATGGTGCCTACCATAACCCACCGGCAGGCAAGCTAACCCATTGTCTGGAATAGAAGTAATGGACTACTTAATTATATAAGGGAGATAATGTGGAATAAATGAAAATAAAGATCAATATGCAATAAAACCCCCTAACAAGGTGGTATTAGTACAAGAGCTTCTAATATAATAAGAGTAAAAAAGTAAAATATCAAGAGAAATACACTGATACAACTTATCTTCGAATATAACATAGAGACTAGTCTAATACATTATAGAGAGATATGTAATATTCTGAACGACAGTAGCTCACTCTAAGTCTCTTAACCATGGCTGCTCCGCATGACGTACACATTAAAGGTGATAATCCATACTATGATCAGTAGGCTGCAAAAGTGTAGTATGAGTACAAAACGAATGGTACTCAGTAGGCAACTTCCAACTGAGATCTAAAGATAAAGCAGATATATACAATATATAAACAGAATGGGAACTAAACCCAAGTGTCTAGAAATCATATAACAGTCAATAAGAATAATAAGGGAAAATAATTCTATTCATGTCTAATAGACCTACATAATAAGGCTAAGGAAGTATCATGGTGAACTATCCTATTTCAGCCAAATTCAATAGAAGTCAATACTATATCGTGTATCCCGGGTCAATATATGAATGAAGGGCAAAAGAATGATACCTAGCAATATACAAGTCGAAGAAACGAATATATGTAAAAATGAAGGAAGAGATATGTGGTAGTACTATAGCTTCATATAGTTAGATATATATATATATATACATATATAAACATGAGGCCATCTCAAAGCATAACCTAGATTATCATATCCTCATCGTAAGACCTCATTATAATACTATCAGGATTTAATACTATCATGCTCAGGGTTTCTAATCTACATGTCTATACATGAAATAATCATGCATAATAATTCCATCATAAGATAGAAGAGGTCGTAGACATACCTCAAATCATGATCCCAGATCAATGACCAATTTGCCAAAAGCTAGAAATAATAATTATTATAACAATGTTAATAACAGCATGAAGAACCGACTACTACGAACAACCAAATACCTAGCGAAGCCTATACGTATCCCCACCTCCCCAAGCTCGGATGATTAAATCAACATACAACAACAGAAGGCATATTTTTCAACTATATATATGCAACCGTCCTATATCGACTAATCGACATAGGTGCATACTAGTGATAGGCGATGCACATGCAACAATGAATGCCAAGTACACAATCAATATCACAATCTCATCATCATAACTATCCATATCATAACTGTTATGATCATGTCCATCATTAGCATAATAAACCTCCATCCTTTCCAGGTATCAATATATCATCACAGTATCCTCTGGCCTTGTCGGGTATCAATATATCATCACAGTATCATCCTGCCTTGCCGAGTATCAATATCTCATCAAAGTATCCTCTGACCTTGGGTATTAATATATCATCACAGTTTTCTCCGACCTTGTCGGGTATCAAAATAATACTAAACATCAATACATATATATTTATAGACATATAATAGGTGCACGGGCCCAAGGTGTGGCTAAATTAAGTGTAAATCAATCAATATATCATCACAGTATCCTCTGGCCTTGTCGGGTATTAATATATCATCGCAGTTTTCTCTGGCCTTGTCGGGTATCAAGATAATCGTAAAAATCAATACACATATATTTATAGGCATTTAATAGGTGCACGGGATCAATGTATGGCTAAATGAAGTGTAAATCAACAAGCCTACTACCCAAATTGATCTTTGAGACTAAATCATTATAAAAGTGTAGAAAGGGTCGGAACATCCCACAACCAAAGTAATGAGAGGGTAGAATCATGGAGATGACCTCTGATTATTAGCCTAACCATTTCTTCACTTAATCATTATTCATTAAATAGCAAATATCTAGCACCTAGTCAAGATTCACAACTAGACCATAATCGCCATTTAACAAATGTTCATTTCTAACCATCCTAATCTCACTAATCACCATATAGCAAAAGAACCACTAACCATTATTTTGACACTTTTTTTATCTAGCATCATTAATACACAAATCCTCATTTATCAATGGATTGACATCTTAAAATTAGTCATCAATATAAACTAATATGCACCAATGTGAAACCAATCGTCATCATTAGCCACATATCAACCATAATCGCTAGATACCATATTTCAACTCGACAAGGTTCATTATCTAATACTTTGGATTTCTAGACATCAAATGCTATGGTTACTTAATAAAAAACTAGTTCCCACATAGCCTAAACCTTATTTAGGAAGAATAGTCACAAGATCATATTTCTGTGGGAATCACATCAATATAGATATAATAACTAAGAATGTACCAAATCTATACATGCCATCACTAGTTTTCAATTAGTGGAATAATAATAGTCATACCGTATCTTCCTCCATCCCATACGGGAGAGATGTGTATTTAAAGATATATATACTCATTAACTGTAACCGTATCCTTTACAAGGATAAACTTTTCTCGAATGTCCAAGCGGCATCATAACATAGCCTTTGGCCCAACATGTGTACGAAATAATCAAAACATCATAATCAAAGACAATGGCCCACTTACGTATCTAGAACTTGTATCAATAACCATGTATATAAACTATCTCATATTTATAAGTCGTAGCATGTCTATAATTATCTCACGCATAGGAGGCATCTCACATCTAGGATGCATAATATAAATAATCATATAATATCTATATTATATCTCATATCTATAGGTTATACATCATGACTAAAAGGAATGTCACCTCTCTGGGCCAATAATTATATCTAAGAGGTATATCATCTCTACAGACCCAAAATCATTATTAAGAGGAAAATTATCTCTAAGGATCCAACATCATGTCTAAGTGGAAAAATATCTCTATGAGCCAAATATCAAGTGTATGAGGGAATAGAGTCACTATGGGCCAAATATTAAGTCTAAGAGAAAATAACATCTCTATGGTTTAAAAGGAAATAGCATCTCTATAGACCAAATATCAAGTATAAGAAGAAATAGCATCTCTATGGGCCAAATAACAAGTCTAAGAGGAAATAGCATCTCTATAGTCCAGACATCATATCAAAAAGGAAGTAGCATCTCTATAGGCCCTAATATCATTATTAAAAGGGAAGTAACATCTCCATAGGCCAAAATATCATTATCCAGGGAAAAATACAACATCATTCAATAAGCCACAAAGTAACCTTATACTAAGGTTTACTAACCTCAACTATGCCAAACATTTGCAGCTAAGTCCACAAGGCTAACACAAGTCTTGGCCTAAGTAGGCTGGACAATCCAACATCTAATCCTTAATTTTGATAGTTAGACAGACTGTGCCTAAACTAGGATAAAGTATATAGTTCTACTTCTAGATGTCAAGTAAGCCATGCTCAGGCCTAACATAGGAAGTTCGACTAGAAAAATGACATTCAAGTCAACTCTACCCAAATTACGATTTCAATACCACCACACTATCCTAAAAAGATTAAATATACTAATCATGCTTCCAAGCTAAAACCACATCCAAAACCTAACATTATATAGTATCCATACTAAAAATTAATCCAAACTAGGGATAAGGAAATAAGATTCTAAAAGGTTATAAGCAAACAATCTTATGGGTCCAAAACCCTCATCTAATCCCCAAACATCAATAATCAAGGCTAAGTTCTTCTACTCATAATCAAGCCTAATATAAAAATTCACACGCAACATGTATCACACATCATCTATAAAGAAAAGTGGATAGGAGCCTACCTCAAAGACAAACTTCAAAATCTCACTTCATTCACAAATGTCCATCTTCACTTCACAATCCTAAATGCGATCACACTATCAAAATCATAATGTACTCATCAATATGAGTCTAATGATACCATATTGTACCATTGTTCTCCAGGTCCAAAAACAACACAAAAAAAACCTAGTGTGTCCCATATATGGAAAATGCATTTTCTAGGTTAACCAAACATGATATCAAGCTTATACATCATCAAGGAACCATAACCCTCAAGAAATGGGTGAAAACAAAGCTAATTTTGGGCTAAAATCAGCCCTAGGTGAATTTTTGGTTTTGCATAAAAAACCAAGAAATTCATAAATAAAGTGATGAAATCTTACCATAATCTGAGTGAGAATTATGTCATAGATGTTTAGCAAGCTGCCAAGTCACCCACAATGATTAATTTTGAGTTATTACACTCATTTTGGGGTTTCTAGGCCTAAAAGGTGAAGGGGAAATGCCCGAAATGCATCTTAGGGTCTATACATAGCCCCTACAGGTAAGGAGATGCCTCTATCACGATCCTACAGATCATAATTTCCATACAATTTGTCACGATCGCGTTTGTTGCTCTGGACACCAGATGACAACAAAATCAAAATCTTAATTTTGACCCTCGAAACTTATTTGGAATCCAAAGAACATGATACATAGTGAATTTTGAGTGTCAACGTCATTTCAAATCCATAAGAATCATCAAAATGTTCATCAAAGATTGTTAAGGTAAAAAGTGGTGCCCACACATATAGTTTCATTATTCATAAAATCCGCTCAATAGCCCAAAATATATTTGGAAGCCTTGGGAACTTAACCAAGGGTCCCCCTAGCATAAAATCGACATTCCAGAAGTGATAGCAATGCCGAATTTTCCATCCAAGGTTGTTACGACCAAATATGGGTCCCATATCCATATTTTGATTTTCCATCTTTTCGACTAATAGGTCGAAAAGAGCTCGGGTGAATTAGGACCCAAACAAAAGGTTTACTTAGCCCAAAGTCGATATTCTAGATCTACTAGCACAATCCAAATTTGCATCCAAGCTTATTTCATTGAAATTTTTGCTCGGTGGACATTTGGAACCACCGAAGACTTTAAAACAGGGAATTGACTTTAAAAATCAAACAAATTGCCTGATAACCGAACCTTCGCCCAACGAGTCATAAATGACATGGGGAATTAATGGAGAAGTTCAAATAATAAAGATAAGAAAAAATATGAAAAATGACCGAAAGGGTCATTGCAATATCCACTACTAAAAAGGACTTTTGTCCCAAAAAATCAACGTATAGAAAGAGTTTAAAAAGCACAAAAGGATAAGGTATTAGGCCTAAATGCTCCCAAAATGACTTTCCAGGTAACCTCAACAAAGATAGAACACTTGCAATGGATTTCGCCATGGGTATCCCTTTTTCAACCAGCACGCTCATTCAACTTCCAAACAACTGAAACTCAACTTAACTGCTAACTAGCCTAAACTGAACCAAAAAGGCTTATGCACAAATATATGAACCACAACACGATGATACCGTCTCTATTTATGCATAAATCAACAATGTCTAACATGAGCCAAAGTCAACCCAAGTCATGAGTCATACCACCAAATCCAAATCAAAATATACACTCCCTTTACCATTTTGCACCTGCTATCAACTCTAAGCCAGGAAAAAATAACCTGAGTCTCTCCCACACAGTCTAGTCAAGAAGAACTTAAAGAACTGAAGCTAACCTACTAAAAGTCAATACTGTAAACTGAGAATAAGCCCATAAGGCGCTGTCTAGGCACATAAATATGGGTAATCAAGGAAGGCAATCTATGTCATTTCTACAACTAGTCCATATGAAAATCAAACTTAAATTTGAAAATCTAAGGTATTACTACTTATCACTGAATTTTTCACTCTAGGATGTCTCATCCATCAAGAATGAAGTCATACTGAATCCAACTCAAGTTTATTTCTACCGTTGAGTAAATCATACAAAATTACCAATGAAAACTGGAGACTCAGGGTCAAAACAAATAATAAGAATACAGTGTCCATGGGCTATCATCTGAATACTTCTCAACTATATTCCATACAAAGTCGAGGAGACCGAATAGGCAATCCGCATAAGGCTCAACAAGCCTATAAATGAAATTTGAACAATAAAAGTCTAAAACAAAAATTAAATTATCAATACCTAGGCTGAATCGCTCGGTCCCAAATATCTAAACCAAAACTAAAAAATGGATAGGCATTGATGCTTCAAGTTTATCAAAACTTCAAAATTGTCATTCCAAGGCGTCAAGTCAAAACTGAACCATAAGCCTACATAATAAACATCCATTCAAATCAACTTTAGTATCAAAACCTGACATATCTGAGATAAATCATGCCAAGCCACAGTCGAGACATATCTGAAGAACAATAACCACCATAGGGATAACCGTCGACTGAAACGCAAGCAACCAACTTTATATCAGTTAGAGGGTATAAAGTATGGCCACTAAATAGGAATCATGCCAAATAACAAATCATTGGATGAAAATGCATATAACCCGCTCCTTATCTGGTGGAGCGCGACAACTATCTAAACATACTCACAAACTTCCAAAGACTGAAAACTATCCTTGTATGGGCAGAACTCTAGCAACTCAGGAAAATGCAACTTTAGCCAAAAACTAATCAATCTAATACTCCATCTCAGAAAAGAATTATAACGCCCCAAAATCTAATTCCCAGGATGCCACACGGTGCTCCGAACTACAAGTAGTTCTTAGTTAACCTTGGCTGCCTTTCATAATCTAAATCTCAAATTTGGGAAGGTATGAATGAAAAATCATAATAAATACGAAAACTGTTTGAATTATCGAGGTATATGTGAATAATACTAATCTCAAAAGTCTAGTAAACCAAATACTAAAAATCTAAATACTATAACTAAGATCTAAAACTAAATTTAGTAGTCCAACAAGACTCTACTAACTGAATCTAGAGAGTCACTAGGACAGGCCCCCAACTGAATCAAACTGTCTGAAATAAATACAGAAACATCTATTAATAAACTAAAAATATGAATAGTTAAGTCCCCAAACTATGAGGACTCACCACCTGCAGAGATATAGACGAGATTCTCGGAAATCACTTGCGCTACTGGGGCTTAGCACCTGAACCTACATTATAAGACAATGTAGCACATAGACATATATGTGGATCAGTACTTTGATGATGTACTGACTATATAGGGCTGAATACATTAAGTGAGCAATATCATCATAAGTTATAAAATCATGAATACTAAATGTAAATGACTCGCGTAGGCTTGAGAAAAATTTGAAATCTGAGGATCATAAATCATAAATAATAAAGCACAACTATAAATCTTGTGAGCCATTACACTTAGTTCTGAAATCTGCATTTTGTTCTTAATCTCAAATAATATAGGCTAAGTGAAATCTGAAAACTTATTCTGAAAATCTTTACTGTTAGGGAGGTTCTCTTAACCGACATAAACCATGTGAACTACATGGAGTCCAATGTCTTGACCTCCTAAGGAAAAAATCTCACGTTGGGGAGAGGTTTCATACTCATGCCAGGGAGTATAACCTAATCCAGGTGATCGATCACATATTAAGTTTGTCATCCATATAGAAATAGGATTAATCTGAGTTTGTACCTACGTTGGCTATGTAATTCTGTCGAATATAGGGCACACTAATCCCATACTTCCCGCTCGGTGCTAAATACTACTCCCTTTTAAATTTGTATGCTCAAACCATTGGAAATCCCCATTTAAAATTAACATAAGGGTTCATATGGAAAACCAATCATGCATTTATATGAGTAAATCTGTAAATAAAGCTAATTATGAGTTTTGTAACTGTACTAATCTATAAAGTGCATTCCAAAGCCAATCCAATGATTAAAAGATCAAAGCTTTTCTGAAAAATTAAAAATAATCTGTTCATAAGATGCTTAAAACATCATCTTCCTTGAAATAATAATATTCAATTAGGGTGGTAACCCATGCATCAATCTCATGGTAAATCATTATAATAACCATGCTTTATAATGTAAATATTGATAAAACATCTCAAAATCTGGAAATTTCAGCAATATGCATGAAAATATGATCATAAGATTGGAATGCAACTTCTAAATCATTGGAAATATCATAAGCTTATAAATAACAATAATAGGTATAAACCCTAACTTGAATTTCATGGGAAATCATATAAAATTCAGTAAATTTGTATTTAAAATAAGTTTTGGGCACAAGGATGAAAGGATTGTCCTTGTTCATAACTCCACACACCTTAATTGATGATCTTTAATGAAATGCTTGAATCTTGGATTCCTATAAATGCTTTGAAGATGAATTCCTAGAGTTCTTGTGTTGGGGATCCTCAATCTTAAATTTCTTTGAAGAATTAACGGAGGAATTTGGATTCCTTGGGGAAAAAGTTTGATCATCTAGGGTTTTACTTGAGAAAGATTTGATGAAAAGTGGAAGTAAAGTTCTTTGGAAGGGTTTAATTCACTGTTTAAGATAAATTAGGGGCTGGGAGAATGACCAAAGTACCCCCTTTAATCTTTTAAACGAAACTAAAAAATGCACATTTTTCCGAACTGGGTGGTCATCACGACGCGCCACTATCGTGGTGGCTCACTGTAAAATGGACGAATGAGAATTGGGCTTTCACCATGACGTGCCACCATAGCGGAGCCCTTTGGTTTGCCATTTTGACCACTGACGCAACGCGATAGTAACGCGTAGTCCCGCTGCTAATTGACAACTTGGAAATTAGCTCTCTCCGTGAAATACCAATATCACGGAGGTCCACTAGAATTTTACAATTGTCACTTAAACCTTCCCCGCAATTCGCTAATGACCGAAATGATGGTGTTTTATGACTGGAACTTAAAATAGCCATAAATCCTTCACCAAGTGTCGGATTTAGGCTAATTTGGTATCGATGGAAAGCTTATTCAATTTCCCACGCAATAGGAAGTATAAATCTGAAAAATTCCGAATGAAATAAATAATATTCATTTCAAAAGCTATCCCTTAACATTCTAGGGATGAACTTAAGCTAAGAAGGTATGGGGTATTACAATATCTCCCCCTTGGAAAGATTCGTCCTCGAATGTTACTAGTCAGACTACAAATACTGAGGAAATCTGATACCATAAGCCATCATGCCCAACTAAAATAAACTGAGAAACTAAATCAAAATCATTCTAAGCTTCTGAGTAGTTTTATGAGTGCATGAACTAACATGAGGACAACTATATAGCTGAATATATGATTAGAAAATAACTAAATCAAGGAAGAGTATTATCTTTGGCTAAATATAAGTTTGCAGAGAAGAGGTGAGGGTACTTGGGTCACATATCTTCTTCTATTTCACATGTGGCACCCTCAACAGACTGATTCCGCCAAAAAACTTTGACCAAGGGAACTTCTTTGTTCCTTAGTTTACAGATCTGATGATCTAAAAACTCAATTGGAATCTCTTCATATGAAAGGTTGTTCTGAATATCTTATCTTTCTAAAGGAACTACAACAGTGTAGTCACCGATGCACTTCTTAAGAATAGAGAGACATGGAATACAGGATGAACGACTGACAAGTCTGCCGGCAAATCAAGCTCATAAGCTACTTTCCCAACATGACTCACATTTCTATAAGGGCCAATATATTGGGGACTAAGTTTCCCCTTCTTTCCAAATCTTTTTGCCCATGAAATCTTTAGGTACACTAAATAACCAACCTTAAACTCAAGGTCCCTTCTTCTCAAATTTGCATAGGATTTCTAACGACTCTGAGCTGTTTTTAATTTTTCTCTAATCAACTTAACTTTCTCCATAGTTTTAAACACTGCATCAGGCCCAAGTAAAGCATCCTCACCCACTTCAAACCAACCTATGGGTGATCTACATCTCCTCCTATAAAGAGCCTCAAACGGGGATATCTATATGCTAGAATAGTAACTATTATTATAAGTAAACCCAATCAACGATAAATGTGCATCCCAACTACCTTTGAAATTAAGAGAACATGCTCTCAACATATCCTCTAGATTTTGAATGGTCCTCTTTTCTTGACCATCTGTCTGAGGGTAGAAAGATGAACTAAGATGAACTTGGGTACCAAGACCCTTTTATAAAGCTCTCCAAAATTAGGAAGTGAATTGAGTACCCCTATCTGAGATGATAGACAAGGGAACTCTATGCAATCTGACTAACTCTCGGAAATACAAATTATCATAATCCTCACATGTATGGGATGTATGAATTGGGAAGAAATGCACTGACTTAGTCAATCTGTCTGCGATAACCCAAACTGAATCATGATGATGAAGCGAATGGGGTAAACGAATCAGAAAGTCAATATTCACCTCTTCCCACATCCAAGTAGGGATTGCCAAACTCTTGCAACGTACCACCAAGTATTTGGTGCTCTACCTAAACCTATTGACAAGTTGCACACTTAGCTACGAATGCTGCTATATCCCTCTTTATACCACTCCACCAATAGATATTCCATAAGTCATGGTACATCTTGGTAGCACCTGGATTAATAGAATAATGTGAATCATATGCTTCATCCATAATCTATTGTCTCAAACCATCAACACATGGCACACATAATCTACTTTAGTATCTCAACACGCCATCTCCCCCTTGGGAGAAAACCTCTGCTTTTTGGTGTTTAACCAACTCCTTTAGTTTGACCAAACTAGAATCCATATCTTGCTTCTCATTTACCTCTAAAACTAGGGAAGATTTGGAACTACTCTGAACCCATACATTCCCTTGAGCTGAATCAACCAACCTAATGCCCAATATAGCCAAAGGATGAACTTCTCGAACTAACCCTTTCTTATCATTCTCCATATGAGAAAAACTACCCATAGACAATCTACTAAGGGTGTCTTTCACTACATTGGCTTTGCCCAGATGATAGAACATGCTCATGTCATAATCCTTCAACAATTCTAACCATCTCCTCTGACGAAGATTCAACTCCCTTTGGGTAAACACATATTGCAAACTTTTTTGGTCTGTGAACACATCAACATGTACACCATATAGTGTCTCCATATTTTCAACGCAAACACCACAACAACTAATTCAAGATCATGGGTTGGGTAATTCTTTTCATGAGGCTTAAGTTGTCTAGAGGCATAGACTATGACCTTACCTCTCTGCATCAACACACAATCCAAACCAACTCTAGAGGCATCACAATACACCACATAACCGTCTGTACCATCAGGTAACGCTAGGACTGGGGCCGTAGTGAGTTGAGTCTTCAACTCCTGAAAACTATTCTCGCATGAATCTGACCACTGGAACTTAACTTTCTTTTGGGTTAATCTAGACATAGGGGATGCAATAGATGATAAACCCTCAACAAAAGGTCTGTAATAACCAACTAGACCCAAGAAACTTCTAATGTCTGACGAAGAGATAGGTCTAGGCCAATTTCTTACCGCTTTAGTCTTTTGTGGATCAACTCTAATGCCATCGGCGGAAATAATATGACTGAGAAAGGCTACTGATCTTATTTAGAATTCACACTTTCTAAATTTGGCAAACAATTGATGATCTCTAAGAGTTTGTAGACCATTCTAAGATGATCTACATTTTCATCCTAACTACGGGAGTATACAAGGATATTATCTATGAATACTATGACAAGCATGTCTAGATACTGTTTCAATACTCAGTTCATGAGGTCCATAAAAGCTGCTGAAGCATTGGTTAGCCTGAAAGACACGACTAAATACTCAAAATGACCATCACGGGTTCTAAAGAATGTCTTTGGAATATCACACTCCCTTACTTTAAGTTGATGATAGCCGGATCTAAGGTCTATCTTTGAGAATTAACTTGTAACCTTTGAGCTGGTCAAATAAGTCATCAATTCTAGGAAGAGGGTATTTGTTCTTGATTGTGACCTGATTTAGTTGATGATAGTTAATGAAAATTTGCAAAGAACCATCTTTCTTTTGCATGAATAGGATAGGAGAGCCTCATAGAGAAACATAGGCCTTAACAAATATTTATCTAAAAGATCTTTGAGTTGCTCTTTCAACTCCTTATGCTCTGTAGGAGCCATACGATATAGAGGTATAGAAATAGGCTGAGTATCTGGGTAAAGGTCAATACGGAATTCTATTTCCCTATCGGGAGGTGCCCCTAGGAGATCTTCTGGAAAAACTTCAGGAAATTTATTGACCACTCGAACAGACTGAAGTGTTGGAGTCTCAGACTTTGTGTCTTTGACTCGAACTAGGTGGTAAATACAACTTTGGATTTCAACTTTTTAGCCTTAAGATAAAATTGAAATGACTCTTGGGTGACACTGAATTACCTGACCACTCGAAGACTGGCTCATCTGGGAACTGAAACATCACCACATGGGTGTGACAATCTATAGAGGGTTAATAGGAATGGAGACAATCCATACCAAGGATAAGATCAAAATCAACCATATATAACTCTATCAAGTCTTCTAACATGACTTTATTAAGGATAGTGATAGATCACTACTTATAGATTTTGTTAGTAATAATTGACTTAACTACTAGAGTAGAAACCAAAAAGGGCTCAGGGATCTTTTTAGGATTTATCTCAAAATTCACAGCAATTAGCGGGGTCACATAACATAAACTAGACCCAGTTATAGCAACACACAAACATCAAAATGAAAGACACGAAGCATATCAGTAACAATGTCTGGCGAATCTTCCTACTCCTGGCTGGATGGAAATGCATAAAACCAATTCTGGCACTAACTGCCATCGGTACTGGATGATACGCCCTGAGGAAGAGCTGGGCAACCTAAAGAAGCTGGTGCACTAGTATCCTGAGTTTGAGGACGAACATCCTTGTTACCCTGTCTAGCATGCAGGCACTCTTTGATTCCATGACCCGGTTGGCCACAACCATAGCAACCCCTCTGTCTAGCTAAACACTCACCAGTATGATTCTTACCATACCTAGTACACTGAGGATAGCTAGAACTTTCACTCATACTATTTTGAGATCTGGACTGGAGGACTTACCCCACTATTCTTATCTATTTCTGGGTGCCAGAGAACTGGATGAAGAAGGTGCAAGCATAGATGAATAATTCTGAAACTGTGAATAATTTCCTCTCCCATACCTATTCTGACCATAATCAAACTTCCCTATTCTAACCTTTTTATTTACTCTCTCTCTTTCCCTCATCTTTTCTTTCTCAATCTGCTGGGCATGCATCATTAATCTAGGGACATCCATGTCTCCAATAAGCATAGTAGTCCTACACTCTTTAACTACCAACCTAGACACACCGGTCATAAACTTACTCATACTTGACCTAGGGTCAGCCATATGATTAGGGGCATACTTAGACAACTGGTTGAACTTGAGGCAATACTCCTTCACTGTCATTGAGCCTTGCCTCAGGTTCATGAACTCTTCTATCTTCACTTTCTAATCTCACATGGAAAGAACTTGTCTAGTAACGCATCCTAAAAAATCTGTCGAGTCATAACCAACATCCTTCGGCCTATAGGATGACAATTCTATACTCTCCTCTTTAGAAATATGCATAATTTGGGTGATCTTCTTCACCTCATCTAAATAGATCTATGGGTCCTCACCTGCCTTCGACCTAAAGAAATCTAGCGGATTTATCCTCATAAAACTTTGAATTCTGGCTACGGCTAAGTCCCCATCTTGCTGAGGTGGGGCTGCAGCCTGATGATTGCCCTGAACATTAGTTGTCACAACTTGGACTAGCACTTGAAAGGCAGCCCAAAACTCTGCATGTGACATATTCTCATTCAAAGGATCTACGGGCTGAGGTGGCTGGTTATCATTTCTGCGTGTATTAGCTCGACGAGAAGGCATTTTTTGTCATGTGAAAGCACAAGTTAGAAGCAGATAGAGATGCTGAATGCATGATAGATCATGAAAGAAGAGATGTTTTCCTAAAATGCTCCATAGCCTCTTGCTCATAGATGTGGTGCACTTCACACCTATGATCAAGACTCTGCATAACGTGGCTTGTTTGACTCCCTAGGACTCTCTCAATGTTAGGCTCTGATACCAAGTTGGTAACGCGCCAAAATTTGATTCTCCGGATGCCACACGATTCTCTAAACTATAAGTAGTTCTGAGCTAACCCTGGCTTCGTTTTCTAAATCTGAATCTCAAATTTGGGAAGGTATGAATGAAAAATCATAATAAATATGGAAACTGTCTGAATTATTGGGGTATATACGAATCATACTAATCTCAAAAGTCTAGTAAAGAAAATACTGAAAATCTGAATACTATAACTGAGATCTAAAACTGAATCTAGTAGTCTGACAAGCCTCTACTAACTGAATCTAGAGAGTTACTAGGACAGGCCCCCAACTGAGTCAAACTGTCTAAAATAATTATGGAAACATCAATTAATAAACTAAAAATTAAATATCTAAGTCCCCAAACTATGAGGACTCACCAACTACAGAGATATAGAGGAGATGCTTGGAAATCACTCGCGCTGCTGGGGCTGAGCACTTGGACGTACATTATGAGACAATGTAGCACATAGACATATATGTGGATCAGTACTTTGATGATGTACTGAGTATATGAGGCTGAATACAATAAGTGAGTAATATCATCGCAAGTTATAAAATCATACATGCTAAATATAAATGACTCATGTAGACTTGAGTAAAATATGAAATCTGAGGATCATAAATCATAAATAATAAAGAATATACTATAAATCATGTGAGCCATTACACTTAGTTCTAAAATTTGCATTCTCTTCTTAATCTCAAATCATATAGGCTTAGTGAAATCTGAAAACTTATTCTAGAAATCTTTACTGTTAGGGTGGTTCTCTTAACCGACATAAACCATGTGAGCTATATGGAGTCCAAAGTCTTAACCTCCTAAGAAAGAAACCTCACGTTGAGGAGAGGTGTCATACTCTTGCCAGGGAGTATAACCTAATCTAGGTGATCAATCACAAGCTAAGTTTGTCATCCATATAGAAATGAAAATAATCTGAGTATGTACCTACGTTGGCTACGTAATTCTGTGGAATATAGGGCACACTAATTCCACACTTCCCACTCAGTGCTAAATACAACTCCCTCTTAAATTTGTATGCTCGAACCATTGGAAATCCACCTTTTAAAATTAACATAAGGGTTCATATGGAAAACCAATCATGCATTTATAAGAGTAAATCTGTAAATAAAGCTAATTTTGAGTTTTGTAACTGTACTAATATGCAAAGTGGATTTCAAAGCTAATCCAATGATCATAAGATCAAAGCTTTTCTTCAAAATTTATAATAATTTGTTCATAAGATGCTTAAAGCATCATCTTCCTTGAAATAATAATATTCAATCTTATGGTAGTAACCCATGCATCAATCTCATGGTAAATCATCATAATAACCATGCTTGATAATGTAAATGTGGATAAAACAACTCAAAATCCGGAGATTTCAGAAATATGCATGAAAATACGAACACAAGCATGGAATTCAACTTCTAAATCATTGGAAATATCATAATCTTGTAAATAACAATAATGGATATAAAACCTAACTTGAATTTCATGGGAAATCATATAAAATTCAGTAAAATTAAATTTAAAATACATTTTGGCAATAAGGACGAAAGGATTGTCCTTGTTCATAACCCTACATACCTTAATTGATGATATTTGATGAAAAGCTTGAATCTTGGATTCCTATAAATGCTTTGAAGATGAATTCCTAGAGTTCTTGTGTTGGGGATCCTCAATCTTGAATTTCTTTGAATAATTAATGGAGGAATTTGGATTCCTTGGGGGAAAAGTTGGATGAGCTAAGGTTTCGCTTGAGAGAAATTTGATGAAAAGTGGAAGTAAAGTTCTTTGGAAGGGTTTAATTCACTATTTAAGATGAATTACGGGCTGGGAGGATGACCAAAGTACCCCTTTTAATCTTTTAAATGGAACTGAAAAACACACATTTTTCCAAACTAGGTGGCCATCGCTACACGCCACTATCGTGGTGGCTCACTGGAAAATGGACGAATGAGAACTGGGCTTTCACCGTGATGCGCCACCATCGCCGAGCCCTTTGGTTTGCCATTTTGACGAATTGCGCGATGCGCTAGTATTGCGTAGTCCCACTGGAAATTGAAAACAGGAAAATTGGCCCTCTACCCGATGCGCCAATATCGCGGAGGTCCACTGTAATTTGAAAATCACCATTTAAATCTTCACTGCGACGCTCTAATGACCCAAATGATGGTGTTTTACGACTTGAACTTAAAATATCCATAACAAGTTCACCGAGTTTCAGATTTAGGCAAATTTTGTATCGATGGAAAGGTTATTCAATTTCCCACGCAATGGGATGTCTAAATCTGAAAAATTTCACACAAAATAAATAATATTAATTTCAAAATCTATCCCTTAACATTCTAGGGACGAACTTAAGCTAAGAAGGTAAGGGGTATTACAAGAATAGCCGCATGCACATATTATCGAGGAGAATCACTCCACCGAGCCTTACTAGGCTTACGAAATGCTGAAATGGTGATTTACTGATTCCACCCAAGCTGGACAGCCATAATTCAATCTAACCGTGAATCACATATTCGAAGAATTAAATACCAGTCTTAAAATCAAAGAAGATATCAAGACCAACACCAGAAAATCAAACAACTAAAGATAAAGAATTTCCAATTTACCAACTTAAGAATCGATCACAGGAAAGGCCACCTGCCTCTAACCTTCCAACACCACTCAACAAAACCATGACAAATCAAGAAAAGAGCATCCAATCTCCACACTAATAACAAGCATAAACCATTTCAAGGGAACGAACCCAATAAATCTAAGTGATTAATCCATGACATCTCTATCTAAAACCACTATCGGGCAATGAAATAGACACAATCGAAGAATGGACCTCAAACTGGTCAATGTCATACATGGTCTATATAGAAAGGGATATCAATGAGAAAATATTCACAAGATAAGAGAAAATTTGAAGGGTCTCAAACTCAAGTACAGGCGATACAACCGAAGAGCCGAACCAAGAATCATATAAGAACCACAGAAGGTTGACTTTTTTTTGATATCACAATACATTCCCGAATCTATCTAATATAACTAAACAAGAGGTAACATAGCTAACCTCACCGCGCTTGGGGAAGAAATCATCAAATCGGGTACAACTACTCAAGCTGCCGAATAATATCATAAGAAAGTGAAAGTCTAACTAGATTACACTAGTCTATACAACTATCCAACAAGGATCATATTGATCAAGTAACAACATCAAGTAATAATATCAACTAATATCAATAACCTTACGCAGGGATAGCAATAGCAACAACAATATCAATATCATTATATAGAGTTGGCAATACCAAAATAAACATCAATATCATGTACCACTCAATGGCCACAATAAGGTCGATGTGCAAAGATAAATGGGACTAAATCCCAAAAAAACTATACCTGTTGGGGAAAATATCAATACAAATCTACCCTATCAACTAATAAAACAAATAAACCATGGAGTAGTAACATAATCATGAATTTAATAATAATGCATATAATGACTTATATCAATTCATCAAGGCATACAATCTTTAATTGGTATGAAAACCACAATACACATAATAAGAGATAAATGGGGGAAATAAAAGTACACCAATCTTGGTGACATCTGCAATCACATGCCTGACAAGCATAGGGTAAAATAAATCTTAATGGGTCCAACTCAGATCGACTGACTGAATCATCAACTGAGGTGACATGCATACTATCTCTAACTAAATATGTCACAACATCATGAGGCTGATCTAAATAAGCTGAATGAGTGGAAATCTCATGTCAGGACACTTTATAAAATAGTAGTGTATCTCTACAGTCGTAGAAATTCCTAAAACATCAATATATAGAGAAAACAAGCTAAGCCTAAATGGCTAGCCAACTGACACTTAGAGAAATTCAAAAAATTATGTCCATATTTTCGAAACCACAAACTGTCTCAGGAACTCTAGGTTGGCGAGGAATACGTGCTAACTCTAGCTGATCATCTATCTCATACCTGGGGAATTCTCGAAACCAGTGTCTCATCATGACATAACCAAACCAAGATCCTGGAATACTTTGAGATACTGCCACTCATAATGAAGAATAGTCTCTATGGCTCGAATAACCATACCACACTTCGCAAGTCTAATGGGGACTCTTCCCACAATAATCATCACAAAAAATCTATAACTACTCATCGTATGGAATATTGTCTACGTAGAGTTGATGGCTGGTAGGTGAAGCTGATCTCTACCAAAAGAATGCTCACTCTCAGATAAAATACTAATTGCACTATACTGATGGCATTCCTCTTGCCTTTATTTGTATAAGTCGCAATACTTGTTCTCTCTATGGTCCTCTTATAATAAACTTCCTAATAAAAGGGAGATTCAGCTGCTATCCAATGCTCTGATGCCAAATAGAGTGACCATACTAACCCTCTAACACATCCATACAACAATGTCTTTCTCAAAAAGGTGTAGGATAGGAAAATGCCTGGATCACACCAGAAATCTAATCTCATACTTAAAACTTGTAAAAAACCCTGATGAACAGTAGTACACCCAACACTAGTCTGAGAACTGCTTAATGAAACAAATGTCATTCGAAGATGAGAGGGATATATAACATGACTCAAATTCCTAATTTTGAAACTCAAAGGATGAAGTAGTCATGAGCTTTACAGAAGCCTAAGCTAGCCCAAATCCATTTTGGTTTTCACTTAATGTCTTTGACACCTATTTATTACTCTTTAGTATGATGCTGCACAAAAACTCTAGAAATACGTGTTAAAGTTTCATTAGCATCTTTCGACCATGTCGCATCATTCTTCGGAGATAGAATAGAGTCAAATAATATGTTCTAGTTTTATAGGAATGTGTGCACATAACAAGGAGCCAAGAAGTGAATTCCCTAAAATGTCAATGTGGCCTCTCGAAGATAGGTTATAGACGTCTCCGCACTGATCTGCAGGACTCTACTACAGACTTAACTCATGTACTAACATACCAATTGAACCTAGGCTTTGATACTAATTTTTCATGAATCAATTTCTCAGTTCATGATGGCGCCTACCATAACCCACCAATAGGCAAGTCAACTCATAGTTCGGAATGGTTAGTAACAGACTACTTAATAATATAAGAAAGAGAATAAAGAATAAATAAAAATAAAGATCAATACGTAATAAAAAAACCAAACTTGGTGGTATCATTACAAGAACTTCTAGTATATAAGAGTACAAAAGTGAAATATCAAGAGAAATACACTGATATAACTTATCTAAGAATAAACATAGAGACTAGTCTAATATAAAATAGAGAGACGAGTCATACTCTAAACATCAAGAGCTCACTCTAACTCTCTGAAACATGGATGCTCTGCATGATGCACACATCAAAAGTGATAATTCGTACTACGATTTGCAGGCTGCAAAAGTATAGAATGAGTACCAAATTAATAGTACTCAGTAGGAAACAAGAAACTGAGCTCCAAATATAAGACAGATATATACATCATATCAACGGAATAGGAACTACACCCAAAAGTCCCAAAATCATATAATAAGTCAATAAGAATAATAAGGGACAGATACTCTGTATATGTCCAATAGACCCACACAATAAGGTTAAGGAAGTATCGGGGTGAACTATCCCATTACATCCACATTTAATACACTTCAATACTATACCATATATCCCAAGTCAATATCCAAATTAAGAGTGAAAGAAAGATACATAGCAATATACAAGGCCAAGAACCAAATATACAATATGAACAAATAAAGGAAGGGATATACGGTAGTGCAATATCTTTATAAAGATAGATATATATACATATAAACATGAGGTCATATCAAAGCATAACCTAGATCATCATATCCTTATTCTATGACCTCATTATAATACTATTAGGATTTAATACTATCATGCTCAGGGTTTCTAATCAACTTGGCTAGACATGTAATAATTTTGCATAATACGACATCATATAAAAGAAGAAGTAACAGACATACCTCAAATATCAATATTGAATCAATTACTAATCTGTCATAGTGATCATAACAATGATAATAAAAATATCAATAACAACATGATTAACAGACTACTCCAGACAACCAAATGCTTAGTCGAGCCTATATGTATCCCCACTACATAGACTCAGAAGGTTAAATCAACATACAATAACACAAGGCATATTTTTCACCTATATCTATGCAACTGTCCCATATCAACTGATAGATATAGGTTCAAACTAGTGATAGGTGATACATATGTAGCAATGAATGAAAGGTACACAATCAATATCACAATCTCATCCTAAAAACATCTCTATCATAACTTTCATGATTATGTCCATTAGCAGCATAATCAATCTCCGGCCTTATCGAGTATCAATATATCATCACAGTATTCTCCGTCCTTACCGGGTATCAATATATCATTATATATCCTCTGGCATGCCGGGTATAAATATATTATCACAGTATCCTTCGGACTTGCCAAGTATCAATATATCATCACAGTATTCTCAGGTCTTTCTGGGTATTAATATAATCATAATCATCAATACACATATATTTATAGAAATATAATAGGTGCATGGGCTCAGGACGTGGATAAATGAAGGGTCAATCTACAAGAATGTTGCTTGGAGTTATCTTCATGACTAAATCATTATAATAGTATAGAAAGAGTTAGAATATCTGACAACCAAAGTAAGTGATAGGGTGGAATCATGGAGATAACCTCTAACGATTATATTAAACATTTCTTCACGTAATCATTATTCACTAAATAGCTAATATCTAGAACCTAGTCAAGATTCACCACTAGACCATAATCGCAAATTAATAAATGTTCATTTTTAATCATCATAATCTCACTAGTCACCACAAGGAAAATACCACTAACCATCATTTAGAACCTTCATAATCTCACTAGTCACCATCTAGCAAAAGACCACTAACCATCATTTAGATACGTTGTTTATCTACCCACTAACATCTCTTATTATCTAAATTCATTAATATACAAATCTTCATTTAACAACTAATTAGCATCTTAACTTAGTTGTCACTATTAACTAATCAACACCAACTCTACACTTGTCATCATTATTAGCCACGTATTACCATAATCACTAGATACCATATTTTAACTATACAAGGTTCATTAACTAGTACATTAGATTCTAGCCATCAAGTACTATATTCAATTAATAGACAACTAGTTCCCACATAGCCTAAACTTTATTTAGGAAGAATAGTCATAAGATCGTATTTTAGCTGGAATCAAATCAATTATACATATAATTATAAATAATATACCAAATCTATACATGCCATCACCAGTATTCAATAAGTGGAATAACAAGATTCATACTGCATTTTTTTCCATCTGATATCAAAGATATTTATATTTAAACATATAAATTCATTAATTATAATCACATCCTTTACAAGGATAAAAACTTCTCGAATTTCCAACAGATATCATAACACAACCTTTTCCCAATATGTGTCGAGAATAATCATAACATCATAATCAAGGCCTTAGTCCTACATACGTATCTAAAACTCAGATCAATAACCATGTATATAAACCGTCTTATAATTATAAGTTGTAGCATGTATATAATCATCTCACATATAAGAGGCATCTCACATTTTGGAGGAATAATACCAATTAGCATATAACATCTATAATATATCTCATATATAAAGGTCATACATCATGACTATAAGAAATGTCTCCTCTCTAGGTCAATTATCATATCTAATGGGAATATCATATCTATAGACCCAAAATCATTATTAATAGGAAACAATTAATGGGAATATCATCTCTAAGTTTAAGATAGGAACTTCGACTAGATCAAGGGAATTTGAGTCAACTCTACCCAAATTACAATTTCAATACCACCACACTATCCCTATAAGATTAAATATACTAATCATGCTTCCAACATTAAAACCACATCCCAAACCTAGAATTATATTGTATCCATACTAAAAATTAATCAAAACTAGGCATAACGTATAAGATTCTAAAAGGTTATAAACATACCATCACTACAAGAAAAATAACCTATTATGAAGGGAAATCTGGTCTCAAAAAGTCCAAATCTTGTCCCAATTGGTCATTTAGGATGAGAAAAAATTGGTCGTGTCCCGTCCTAACAGGATCCAATGCAAAAGCTCAATAGTGATGACTCAAATAAACTGGTCCTTAAAAGCCTTTTAAGATGGAAAAAAACTCGGTCATAATTATCTTTTAGCAATGGTATATCTTATCCAAAATAGACTAACTACCTGTTCATAATTATCTTTTAACGATGGTATATCTTTTTCCAAATAAACTAACTACCTGGTCGTAATCATCTTTTAGCGACCAACAGTTATCTGGTCCTAAATTATCCCTTAGGGATGAAAAGTACTTGGTCCTAAATTATCCTTTAGATAAGAGCAACATCTTTAGTCCTAGATAAACATTTAAAGACTAGCAATTTTTGTAGTCTCTAATTGAGTACAAATGAGACTAACATCACAAAATAATAATTTTCATAAAATAAATATCAAATTGTGATGATCGAGAGTCTCAATACAAAAACATGATATAAATTAGAGACCATAAAAAAATTTAGTTAGCATTCCATGATAATCAATAGTTTCCATATTTGTTACATAAGAAACTTAGTTACCATCCCGATCGAGCTAGAATAAGCTAATCAAATTTTTCATAAAATTTGAATACATTGCAAAATAATAATGAGTTTGTACATCTCCAAAGCTTGCATCTTGACTTGTCTTCAATGATCTTCAGAATCTGTAAGTGTAAGATTTTGAAAAAATGATAAATAACTAATGTTACAATAGAATAATCTATGTAAAATTTACACTATAATTAGTTAAACCATTGTGATGCCCCAGAAAAAAAATTCCATTAAGATCTCGGACGAAAATATGTTGAATTTTGTTCTTTATCATGATTAATAATTTTTTGTGTGGAATTTCTGGATATGCGACCCGTCATCGTGTAGAGAATCGAATAAGCTTTCCAAAAATATATGGATCATCCAAAACGGACACTCGAGCGATGAGTTATGATCATTCTGATCTAATCGTGAATAGTGGTGAACAGTAAATGTGCAGGAAAAAAATACTGAGGCCATGCGAATTTCAGGGTCAACTTCAAACGATCATAAATCCTTGTACATAATGATCTGGGTGAGATACTATATATCAATAGAAATCTCTGAAAGTCCTCTTTCCAATGAAATTGGTTTCATCCAATTTGGCCATCGAAGCAAAAAATTATGTTCGATCTACTTCAGCCTATCAAAACAGTCCACCAAAGGATAGATTTGATATTATTTGATTTTTAAGGGTGTTTTGGTCATTCCCACTCCAATCCATCCGGGTAAACCATGGATTTAAGTTCATTAAGAGCATTCAATAGCTCATTTTTTTTCAAAATATCCTAAGGCTCAAACTCCAACCCTACTACTCCAAATTTCATCCTTTTATGACTCTTGATTGAACCGTAGAAATTTCAAATTGATTTGAGATTCGAGTTGATCATGTTAAGGGCTTCGATAAGCACCCTTTATTTTTGTGAATAAAGTTCCGGAGTCGGAAGTTCATATTCATCTTCCATTTTTAGTTATGTGGGGCTTTGAACAAGATTATCCTTTCGATCTTGTGCCCGGTATTTTTGTTGAATTACATTGACATGAGATTTTACATGTTTTACCATGAATTGGAAATATGTTTTTATGTATTATATTATTGTCCATGAGCTATGGGATTATGTCATCTAATATGTGTATGATGTTGAGATGGAATTATGTCCAAAAAGTATTTGATTATGAGAGTATAATGATTTAATTTGTTAAGCCTTGATTTATACTATCATTCCACTATTTCCTTATTATGAATTTATAATTGATATTGGAAATTTTATATCCCTACTATGGGTTGATGTCTCAAGTAACTTTAAATGAGAGTTGGATAGCAAATTGAGAAATATTGATATTGAAGTTGCAATGAGTCTTGGTATTTTTTGGATGGTTTTGATGAGTTAAATTATTGAAAATATTACGTATTGATTCTTCATATCCTTGTCCAAATGTCGAGTCGGTTATGGTTCAATGCATTGATACTTTGTTGATGTTGAGGAAGATTAAAATGTTTTGAGCTAAAATGTGTTGAGTTAGGAATCCACAAATTGATATGATTTGATAAATGAGAAAGAGATTTGATTTGGTCTTTATGATAGGCCCTTGTGATGTTGTGGTAGATTTCCTAATGCGTTCTGAGCTTGTCGTGGAGTAGTACTTAGTACCGAGAGGGAAATTTGGTATTTCCCCAAACCTATGTGCCACCGTAGGGTTGTTTGATGATGATATTATTGACCAGAGAGCCCGATTGTGATTATTGCAGTTTTAAGGTCATACTCCCTGGCAAGGAGTATGACGCTCCAGCCAACGGGGGTTTTAAACGTTGGTATTCCACGTAGCTCACGTGGGGTTGTCAGTTATAGGAAACTCCCCTGTCCATAAGAGTCATGTTTATTGAAATACCGAGTCACTCTGAGTTTTGATGTGGTAAGTCAAGTTGCCTATGATGATCTATAATGCTTTATGAGGTTTTTCTCCTACATTTCCTATCTAAGATGTTATGAGTTGCATGATTCAATGTCACTCAAGCCAGGTGTGTCATTATGGTCTGTATGTACATTTTTATGAAATTTATGATATTATTTATATTTTGCATGCGCCCTCACATACTCAGTACGTATCTTGTGCTGACCCACATATTTCTCTATGGGCTATATTCTTAGCATGATGTAGGTTCAGGTACTCAGCCGCAGCCGCGATAGTGATATTCGAGTGCCGCATCTATATTCCTTCAGTGGTGAGTCCTCATGGTTCGAGGACCAAGTTGCTAGTTTTGGTGTTATTGTTTTGTGATCCCTTTTGTCTGTTAAGTCAATTGGGGGTTTATCCCAATGGCTCGCTGATTTTGTTGTATAAAGTCTATGTCAGACTAGTGTATTGTTGGGTTGGTTTGTGTATAGACATTCCATATATGTACAGTCTAACGATATTTCGTTCCATGTACGGTGTGATATGATATGTACTTATATATATATCCTTAGCGTAGCGTGTATGTTGTTGTGTTAGAACCTAAGGGTAGTGTTTTGGCTTAAAGGGTTAGCTTGAGGCTACGTGTAGCCTTGGGCACCGTGTGGTATCTCGGGATGATATTTCGGGGCGTTACAACCACTAACCCCAAACACGCTACAATTATCTCTAAGGCTTTTGGGTAAAGAAAGACTGGGGTTTCACTAAGGTGATCAATTTGGGGCTTGATTGGGTGATTTCTCTCCTTCATCTTCTCAATTTAATGCAAGATACTTCTCCGTCATTGTTAGTTCCGACTAAAGGCATTATTTATAAAATATTTTCATGGTATAATTATTGTATGATTTTGGGGTTTTCAAACATGTGTTGGGGTTTTGGTATTAAATTCTTTGTTATGGTTTTCCCATGTTTTAATTACATTTTAACATGTTTTAATGGTGGTCTATATAATTGTTTGCATGATAATGGTTAATTGGTAATTGGAATTTGTTTTGAGAACACTATGTTCCCAACAAGTTTGATAAAATGCCTATGATAATTCTTTTACAGTACTATTAGACTTTTAATGGATCTATTGCATAGTATGGTTTGGTAATGGGACCCTAAATGATTGAAATTGTTTAAATGGTTTTGGAATAGTTAAATAGAATGGTTTGGTGGTCATGGTTATGGTTAATTAAACTTCTTTCTGGGTAAAATAGAATCCTCCAAGTATACTTAATAATAGAATACTTGTGGGGTACATAGGAATCCTCTAAGTTAATTTGATAATGTAATTGACGGTTACATGGGAATCCCTCTATATAAAAAGGTTTGCTAAAGACATTTCTTGCAAGCTATAGTCGGTATGACAGTACCACTACTTGTAGCATTGCTTAATAATAATGGAATAATGGTTTGGTTGGTTCAAAATGGTTTTGATTAGCCATAATGGCGGGGTGTGATAGATAATAATGAAGGTGTGACTCCAATGAACGGACACTGGAAACTCATGTTTGCTGACATAAGGGGTTTGTCATAGAGACCACATATATGATAACTGGAGGTACATGGAAATACTCAAAGTACACTGTACGTATGTATCATCGAGATAGAAGGGTACTCGAGAATGCCCTACTCTTATGGTATCTCTGGTTCATGCAGCTACACGCATCAAGGCCTGTTTAGAGGGTTATATTGGGCCCATATAGCCCGTGGGTTATTCTAGATTGGTTAACCTACAAATACCTTGGTTAATGGTTTTAAAGGCATGCTCAACCCGATTCTCTTTCTTGGCATGGTTATATATATATATTTGTATGGTTTGCATGTATATGGTTGGTTTACTTGGTTTTACTGGATGGCATTATTTTATCCATATCTTGAGTACTTGCTAGTGTTCATTTGCTAACCCATCCTCAGGTAGATGTATCCCCATGCGATGTAGGACCGACCATTCTACTCTCCTACTTAGTGATCAAATTTTAGGATCAGATCGGTTGGTTTGAAGTTGACACGATCCAACCGAGGACCTTGTTTTAATGGGCATCCTAAGTCTGACTGGGATCGGAGACTACCCCCATTACCCAACATAACCTCTAGTCACCTGCCCTAAGTTGGCTGAATTTTAAGTATATAACAAGATAGTGTAATAGCTCATAGGAACACTCTGGTGTAGGATCATAATCGTGACCGTCCCAACTGAATCCAACTATCCCACACCAACTACCCAACCATACTAAATCATTTCGAAGTCCATAAACTAGGACATAACTAAATAAGTTCCAAAACATAATATAATTAATCCAAAAATAAACTATGATAGAACAACTAATAATTCGGACGACTGGTGTCAGCCCTAATACCAATGCCAACGCTAAGGCTAACACCAATACTGATCTTGCCTATTCTAACTCATAGCAGTACCATAAGGCCTCTAACCAAAAGAGTAATAAAATTTTGTTGGGACATGCTCCCAACCATGGCCAAAGACAATATGAAAAATAAAATCAAAGTGTCTAGAAATATCTACAACATGAAATTGAGCCTTTCGAAAGGATGGAAGCTCACTACTTCAGTCCAAATGTTGATCCCTGAGTCAATCACTATATAGGAGGAGTAGAATGGTTAGTTCCTATATAGCATGGGTGTACAACTTCCAGTAGATGGGTTAGAGGGTTAATGCTAGCATGATCTCAGGATAACGATAAAATAATGCAATTTATAAAGCCAGGTAAAACCATCCATACGCACACAATCATACATATATATAACCATGCTAGGAAAGAGAACCAGGTTTAGTATGCATTTAAAACCTTTATCTAGATTGTGTAGATTTGTCATCCTAAACTACCCACGGACTATATGGGTTCAGCTCCCCCTGCTGAAAGGGTCCCAATGCGTGTATCTATATGACCGGGATGAAAACCTGGCATGACTAATATATCTTTCAAAATATAGTGCAACATCATGTACACAATCACTAAGACCAACCATACATTGGCAAATATGAGTTTCTCATTTTGATCCCCCCAGGACATCACGTAATACAATGTACTATTCATAGCTCAGTTCAGCTTCTAGTTGTCTGCATAAGGGGCTTAAGGCCTAAAAATTTCACGAAGTGTTGGGGACTTAGTCATTTTTAAGGCTTCTAAACTTAGAGGATTTTTAACTTGGTCTTGCCTATCTGAGATGTTAGTATAGGATCACAATCGTGACCGTCCCAACTGAGTCCAACCATCCTACTCCAACTACCCAACCATACTAAACCATTTTGAAGGCCATAAACTAGGACATAACTAAATAAGTTCCAAAAAATAATATAATAAATCCAAAAATAAACTACGATAGAACAACTAATAATTTTGACGACTGGTGTCAGCCCTAATACCAATGCCAACACTAAGGCTAACACCACTACTGATCCCGCCCATTCTAACTCATAGCAGTATCATAAATCCTCTAACCAAAAGAGTAATAAAATTTTGTTGGGAAATGCTCCCAACCATGGCCAAAACCAATATGAAAAATAAAATCAAAGTGTATAGAAATATCTACAACATGAAATGGAGCCTTTCGAAAGGATGAAAGATCACCACTTCAGTCCAAATGTTGATCCCTGAGTCAATCACTATGTAGGAGGAGTAGAATGGTTAGTTCCTATATAGCATTGGTATACAACCGCCAGTAGATAGGTCAGAGAGTGAATGCTGGCATGGTCTCAGGATAAGGATAAAATAATGTAATTTATAAAGCCAGGTAAAACCATCCTTACGCACACAACCATACATATAAATAACCATGCTAGGAAACATAACCAGGTTTAGCATACATTTAAAATCTTTATCTAGGTTGTGTAGCTTTGTCATCCTAAACCACCCACGGACTATATGGGTTCATCTCCCTCTACTGAAAGGGCCCCAATGCGTGTATCTATATGACCAGGGATAAAAACCTGGCATGACTAGTATATCCTTCAAAATATAGTGCAACATCATGTACACAATCACCAAGACCAACCATACATTGGAAAATATGAGTTTCTCATTTTGGTCCCCCTAGGACCTCACGTAATATAATGTACTATTCATAGATCAGTCCAGCTTCTAGTTGTCTACATAAGGGGCTTAAGGCTTAAAAATTTCACTAAGTGTTAGGGACTGAGTCATTTTTAAGGCTTCTAAACTTAGAGGATTTTTCACTTGGTCTTTCCTATCTGAGATGTTAGTATTTGAGTTAATTCATATTCAGAGGTGTAAAGAGCATGTCTCAGAGAATTTTTGGATTTTTCAAATGGGATTATGGTCATGTTTGGATCGCAGAACCAAAGGGTCATCGCGTTAAGGCCGCGGTGCGGAATTAGTCTCGAATTCATGTTCACCGTGTTGCAGTGAGGGAATTTAATAACCGCAATTAGATTGTATCACAGTAACTTTAATGCATCCAGTTACAAATTTAAATAGTTGAGGGGCAATGGGTCTCTTCCCCCCAAACCCAATCATTCATATCATGACTTGGGCATCAATTAGGGTATAATATTTTCCTTCTTCTCCAATTTTCCTCCCAATAAAACCATTCTCTTTTTCCAAGAACACAAATTCAATACTTTCATCCCCAAGAAATCTAGAATTCAAGTTCCCCAAGTTCAAGAACCTTCAAGAAAGCATCAAGATTGGTGTTTCTATTTCAAGTTAAAAGCTTAAGGTATGTGGGATGTTCATCCATGGGTATTTTTTAACCTATGGAGCCTAAGAACCCTCTTTTCAATTAAAGAATATATTTTTCCATCATTATTGAATTTCTCATGCAATGAATTCGAGTTTCTCATGCCTTATTCAATTGAATTCCATGTTAACTCTGCAACATTATGATTTCAATCTTGTAATCATGTTATTTTCTTCTATTAAAAGCATTCCTATGTTTAAATTTATGATCCCTACATATTTGATGGAATGTCTATGCTTATGGGTTTTGAGCCATGATCCTTTACTACAACTTTTAAGCTTGTTATTACATTCAGTGATCATTTAGTGCCAGTGGGTTATGAATACCCAATACCTACGCATTTTTCTTAATTTTTAGATTTTCAATTATGATTCAGTAAAACCATGATTATTCCTATTTATTAAAGAATTATGATCATAATGAGGACTATCGTTCATGAAATTATGTTTAGTTATACTTAGTCCAGTTTCAGTTCTAGTGTTATTCATTGGGAGTAGGATTTAGCACCAAGCGAACCTAGGGATGGCGGCTTACCTACCAGTAGAGGGTGTTACCCTTATTAGCAATCCCTGAGTTCCAGAACTAAGTAACTTGTATAGGTTATAGATGTCTACCTACCTATTTTGGGTGACACATATCTCATTAGAGCACCTGCCAGTTGATGGTGAATTATTAGTCATTCAGGACACCAGTTTAGTGGATCCACACAACCAGTGTTAGCACCCATAGAATGGTACTAACACCCTTTAAACTATGGCTACAAGTTGGACCCTAATTATCTCAGATTGGGGCATGTCGGTTACATGATATCTCTCACTGTCTTAGTCCAATATTCAGTGTACATTCATTTCACGTTTGCTTGACCAAAGCATATAGATTTACAATTATTCAGTTATACAGATTTCAATGTTTCATATTACGGATTATTTTAGAAATATGTATATGCTTGGTCTTGCATTTTTAGATATTAATGTTTTCTGCATTCACACTTAGTTATTTCATGTTATTCAGTTAGTCTTTATATCATATGCACAACACCCCATGCATTTTAGCCAGACCTTATTGTATATTCTAATATAATCAATGTACTGACCGTATACTTTTCTTTGCACTATGATGTCTTATATTATAGGTTCGGGACCAAACATGTCCACCTCACTAAGCTCGAACCAACCAATAGAAGATCAACACCTCCTACCGTACAATGCCTCAAAAGGAGCCATACCAATGATAAATGATAGCTATTGTTGTAAGAAAACTCTACCAAAGGTAGATTCTTAACTCAATTGCCACCATAATCAATCATAAAATCCCTAAGCATATCCTTCAATGTATGAATAGTTCTCTCTGCTTGCCCATCCATCTGCAGGTAGAAAGCAGTACTCAAACTAACCTTAGTCCCCAACCCTTTCTGACAAGATCGCCAGATGTGAGATGTAAATTGTGTGCCATAATCAGAAATAATCAAAACAAGCACCCCATGAAGCTTCATAATTTCCTGAAGATACATCTTTGCACATTCTCTACTGAGAAGGTAGTCCGCACTAACAGAAAGTACGCAGACTTAATCATTTTATCCTCAAAGACCCAAATCAAATGATATTAGTTCAGAGACTGAGGAAGACTGGTAACGAAATCCATAGAGATCACTTCCCATTTCCATTAAAGCAAATAATTTCTTTATACAACCCTTTTGGCCTCATGTGCTCAACCTTAACCTGTTGACACACTATGCACTTGGCCACAAAATCAGCCACATCTCTTTTCATGCCATTCCACCACTAGATTTTCTTGAGGTCATGATACATCTTAGTCGAGCCAGGATGAACAACATAGCGTGACTCATGCGCCTCAGCCAAAATCATTTGTCGCAACCCATCAAAATTAGGAACACACAACCTCCTTTGGTACAATAAAGTACCATCACATATGATCTCAGACACCACCATTTTTTTCCCACCAACGTCACTCTTGATTTTCATCAAGATAGGATCTAGCACTTATTTCTCCTAAATATCTGCACCAAGAGATGATCAAACCACTTCTTGAACCATCATACCACTATCTTTGGAGTCCAAGAGGAGTACTCCAAGATTAGCCAAGTGGTGTATATCCTTTGTCAGTTCCCGCTTCCCTTCCTCCACATGAGCTAAACTCCCCATAGATAACCTGCTAATAGAATCGGCAACCATATTAGCTTTGCCTAGATGGTAGCAATGACTCGTATCATAGTCCTTGAGAACCTCCAACCATCTCTCCTACCTGAGATTAAGCTTCTTTTGAGTGAACACATATTGCAAACTCTTATGATTAGAAAAGATATCCACGTGTACACTATATAAATAATGCCGCCATATTTTAAAAGAAAACACAATCTCCAACATCTCCAAGTCATGAGAAGGATAATTCCTCTCATGCACTTTCAACTACCTAGAAGTATAGGCAATCACCTTTCCATGTTGCATCAACACATAACCAAGCCCTACCCGAGATGTATCACAATAAATCATGAACCCATTATTACCTTCCAACAAAGTAAGAATTGGAGCCGGAGTTAATTTATCCTTAAACTTCTTGAAAATCCCTTCACACGCATCTAACCAAGAAAACTTGATCTTCTTCCGAGTAAACTTAGTCAAAGGAGCAACTATCAATAAAAAGCTTTCCACAAATCGCCTATAATACATGGCTAAACCTAGGAAACTTCAAATGTTGAATGGATTCATGGGTCTAGGACACCTCTTCACCACAACATCCTTTTGCAGATCCACCATGATCCCCTCACTAGAAATAATATGACCCAAGAAAGTTACAGTGTTCAACCAAAACTAACATTTAGAGAACTTGCCATACAACTGTTGTTTCTTTAAGGTCTGCAACACCAAACAGAGGTGATTAGCATAATCCACCTTAATCTTCGAATAAACTAGAATGTCATCAATAAACACAATAATGAAGGGATACAAATACTAATGAAAAACCCTATTCATCAGATCCATAAATGCCACCTGAGCATTAGTCAACCCAAATGGCATCGCCAAAAACTCAAAGTTCCCATACCTAGTACAAAATGTCATCTTAGGGGTATCCATATCCCTAATCTTTATTTGATGGTACCCAGACCGAAGATCTATCTTTAAAAAGAACTTGGCACCTTGCAACTGGTCAAACAAATCATCCATCCTTGAAAGAGGATACTTATTCTTGACCGTCACCTTATTCAATTTTCTATAGTCAATGCACATCTGAAGGGAACCATACTTTTTGCACACAAACAACACCGGTGCACCCCAAGGAGATACAGTAAGATGAATAACCCCTTATCCAAAAGATCCTTAAGTTTCTTTTTGAGTTTCCTCAACTCAGTCGGAGCCATTCTATATGGAGGAATAGAAATTGGACGAGTGTCTAAAACTAGATCAATACCAAACTCAATTTCCCTATCCGGAGAAACACCAAGAAGGTCATTTGGAAAGACCTATGGAAACTCATTAACAACAGGAACCAACTGGAAAGAAGGACCTTCCGAGTTAGAATCTTTAACTCAGACTATGTGACAAAGACAACCTTTGGAGATTAACCTCCGAGCTCTAAGATAAGAAATAAATCTTCCCCTAGGAGCTAATAAACCACCCTCTCTATCTTTAATTGGCTCACAAGGGAACCTAAAGATTACCCTATGGTTCTAACAATCTAAGGATGCATAACAAGAGTGTAACCAATCCATACCCAAAATGACATCGGAATCCACCATACCCAACTCAAATAGATCCACCAAGGTCTTCTTGCCACCAACAGATACCACACATACCCTATAGACTATTAAAGGAATAACCGAGTCACCTACTGGGTAGAAATAAAAAAGGATCCGAAATGACTTCCAAATTGAAACCAAAAGACACATCCACATAAGGAGTCACAAAAGAGAGAGTGGACCCCAGCTCAAGAAAACAATATATGTCACGAGAGAAAAGTTGTAACATACCAGTAACAACATCAGGTGATGCCTAGGATTCCTATCAGGATGCTAAAGAATACAATACACTCTGACCAATACTAGAACTAGGAGAAGTAATAGAAGTAGATGCAATACCACCATGTGTCAAAGTAGAAGATAAAGCAATGAGAATCTTATTTTCCCCCATAGCAACCATATTAACAGGACAATCCCTAAGTCGATGGTTTTCCTAGACACACCAGAAGTATTTGTCCCTTCCTTCATCCTAATAACCATGATGAGGATGACAAGAAAACCAGCAAGGAGGGCATGAAGAAATTGAGTGACCTCCGTTTGCCTAAGATTGGGCACCCTGTGCTCGAAAATTATCACCACCTTGATGACACCTGCCGCCTGACTGGTAAGGAGTACTAGTAGAAGAGAAGGAACCAGAACTCCCTCACTTTATTTTTTGCTATTTGCAACTATCCCAACTACCCTGAGACTGAGCATCTCCCTAGTTAGAAAACCTACTCCTCTTACCATGTCTAACTTCAAACTCCACCTATTTCCTCTTCTCATCCTCTACCTGTTGTCTATGAATAGTCAACCTATAGATGTCCATATCTTTAATCAATAAGGCAGTCTTGCTCTCCAATATCAAATCTCAAGTCAGCCTAAAATTGAACTTCCTCATTCTTTCACATATGTCAAATAAAAAATCAAGAGCATACCTTGACCATTGGTGAAACTTCAATCCATAATCCTTGATAGACATTCTCTCCTACTTAAGGTTCACAAATTTCTCTATCTTTGCTTCCCTCAACTCTTGGGGAAATAAATGATCTAAGAAGGCCTTAGAAAAAAGTATCTCACAAGACTAATTCATCTATATCACCCCTATCCCTATCCCATTATTCATACCACTGATATGTAACTTTTTTTATATAGTAAGTTGTAAAGTTTACCCCCTCCACATTAGCAGTCAAAAAGAGTAAGGTACAAATTCAGGGCAAAAAGAAAAGCACATAAGCATATGAAGAACTACATATTTAGAGGGAGCAGCTTAAAAAGTTGATTAGATCCCTTGGAGCTGATCAAAAAGCTAGTCAAGGTCTCATTCACCAGAGAACTCATCTATAGAATTCGTATTATCAGTGTACAAGTAACAAAAAGCAGATACAATATCATAAAGGAGGTTTTACTTACTTTTGCAAGCTAAATAAGCAAGTGATTCTCAAAGAACAAGGCACCTGGTTGATGATCCAAAGAAGAAGGTGAAGGAACTCACTGTTGAAGATGGGATACATCATCTTTAAAGGAGGGGTGAAGTTGATAGAGATTAGAAAAGTTGATGTTTTAGGAAACACTACTGATTATATTTATTTTAAAGAGATTCGGGTTGGGCCAAGTCTTTCAAATAGTAGTAGGTTGTTAATTGTATAATGGGTTAGTCCATTAATGTTTGATGATTATTAATAAAATACCAAATTAAACCAAAAAAAAGTAGTCGAAAACACCCAAAATATCATTTCCATTTTATCCAAGAAACCCTGTGGATCTTCCTCCACCATCATACCAAAAAAAATGAGAGGACCCATCTTTATAAATTGGCCAACCCTTGTGGCCTCAGCATACAATGCACTAGTCGGACCACGCTCAGCCTGAGCAACAACCATCTGAGCAATAATATTTATAGACATATGGAATTTTGCATTAGTGACCACGCCTTAAGGAGGAGTAGTAGCAATCGGTGAAACTCCATAATTATCTAGTATAGGACCATAAGAGTGAAGATGATCCCCAAAAGTAGGATGCACCCCTTCAGTATCACCCCCAGATGAGATAGAAGAATTTCCTTGTATTCTAGATCTACGAGGCATGTTCTAAAAGATGAACAAATAAGGATTAGAGAAGATTCCAAGATTGAGACTCTAAGCTTGAAAATAGAATATCAAGATAGTGAAACATTCCTAAATTCCTTGTATCCTCTCCCTAATGAGTATGGCGCACTACATACCTCTAAAAAGAACTATACTTGATATGTCTTTATGGACTCCAAATTGACCATGAACCTAGTCTCTGATACATAATTGACACAACCCAATTGAGGGCCCTATCATAATGGGGTCCTAAGTTCGATCGAGATCGAAGAACACCCTTGTTACCTCACCCAATCTTCAGTCATCTGCCTTGAGTAGTCTGAATTTCGAGCATATAACAAGATAGTGTAATAGCTCATATGAAGACTCTGGGATAGGATCACAATCATGACCGGCCCAACTAAGTCTAATAATCCCACACAAACCGTCCAACCATACCAAACCATTCCAAAGGCCATAAACCAGGACATAACTAAATAAGTTCCAAAACATAATATAATTAATCCTTAAAAAAATACAACGGAACAACCAATAATCACGTTGACTGGTGTCAGCCCCACTACCCATTCCAATGCTAAGGCTAACACCAATACTGATCCTGCCCATTCCAACCTATACAAGTACCACAAAGCCTCTAACCAAAAGAGTAATAAAATCTAATTGGGAAATGCCCCCAACCATGGCCAAAACCAACATCCAAAATAAAATCAAAGTGTCTAAAAATATCCATAACATTAAATAAAGCCTTTTGAAAGGATGGAAGCTCACCACTTCAGTCCATATGTTGATCCCCAAGTCAATCACTATGTAGGAGGAGTAGAATGGTCGGTTTCTGCAAAGCGTGGGTATACAGCCACCAGTAATTGGTTAGCGGGTGAACGCTAGCATAATATTAGGATAAGGATAAAATAATTCCATTAATAAAGCCAATTAAAACCATCCATATGCACATAAATATACATATATAGATACAATTATGCCGAGAAAGGGGCCTAGGTTTAGTATGCATTTAAAACCTTTGCCTAGGTTGTGTAGCTATGCCATCCTAAATCACCCACAAGCAATATGGGTTCTGCTCCCCCTGCAGAAAGGGCCCCAATACGTGTAGACGTAAGACCAAAGAATAACATCTGGGATAGTAAATCCCTCATAATATAGTGTGACATCATGCACACGATTACTAAGACCAACCTAACATCGGCAAATATGAGATTCCAGTTTTGGTCCCCCTGGGACCTCAACCTTCCAGGGCTTTGCTACATATCCTGCCATTATTTCCTAATTAAAACCATTACCTAGAAAACAATCAATCTATTTACCATTTATTAACAAAGGCCATTTAGTGGTGGTATCATTATACTAACCATACCTGCAAGTACTATCCATAAAAAACCATATATAGGTTTAATGGGACTTAAAAGTGCCCTTCCATTTACCATATTAAACCATTTGGGGGATTTCATGTACCCCACAAGCATAACCATTTAAGTATTTACCTTTCTAAGACATTTAAACCATGCATAATTCCTTTACCCAGTTTAAAAGTAATCAAGAGTTCCATTCAAATAACTAAATGCAATAAAACATTATTATAGGCATTTTATCAAACATATAGGGGGCATAATATTAACAAAACTAATTCCAATTACCATTAAACCATTCCCATGCAATAAAATTATCCAAAATGACCATTAAGGCACATTAAGCATATTTAAAACTATGGAAAATAATAACCAATCATTTAATATCAAAACCCCCAATTCATAATTGTAAACCAAAATTATACAATCAATGAAGTCATGAAAACATTCATACAAACCATGCTTCTAGTTAGAATTAACAATGAGGAAATAGAACATTCCTTAAACCAAGATGATGATAGAAAGAGATCACCATGAAAAGCACCAAATTAATTCTCTAGTTGAAACCCTAGCTTCCCATGCCCAAAAGCTTTTGAAAGAATTATAGAGTGTTTTAGAAGAGTTTCAAATTTTTAATAAATGGAATAATAGGTTAAATAACGTCCTAAGTAGATTAGAAATCGTGGGACCTTATAAAGATAAGTGGGGAAATGTCCAAAATACCCCCACTTAAGTTACACAAAAATCCTGCGTTAGGGGTATGACTGACCCTCACGAGTCATACCCTTTAATACGATTGGTACCCTCCATTCGTATCCTAGCCTCAACCTTTGGATCCAACACTAATCAGCATATAACTCATCCAACCATGTAGTATTTTGACCATACGATCAGAACTCTTTATTCGTACCCCTGGCTAATTAAACCCAAGGATGATTTAAACATTGTCGAATATATGAGTCCATAGTATGACTCGTATCCTAGATTATGGATCATGATGAGCCACTCGTACTCAAATCTAACCTAATTGGCCAAGTATAATATTAAGTTAAGAAACCAAATAATTTATACCCACCAATACGACTCGTACCCCTATGTCATATCCTTTCCAGTAACCAAAATCCATCCCACCAACCAACACTGGTCAGCATACAATAGGACCATACCATTTGTAACACATCATATGACTCATTCCCATGCATATTATTAGGTCCAAAGACCAGAATTCTACGAAATTTTCTAAGGGTCAAAACCCAGAGTGTTATAGAAGTGGTGAGCTTCTATATTCCAGAAGGCTCCATTTCAAGTTCATAGATGTTTTTACATACTTGGTTCATTTATGGATATTGGTTTTAGCTATGGTTTAGGGCACGTACCAACTGGATATTGGCTTTCTTTTTTATAGAGGCTTTTGTTGAACTACTATTGGTTGGTAAAGGGGGAATCAGTATTGATGTCAGCCTTACTATTGGCATTGGCATTGGGTCTTCTACCATTGGACTAAATTTCTCACTGTTCTAGATTTTTATGTTATATTATGGAACTTAGTTTGGTTTTTATTTTTGTTGTGGTTTATGGTTTGGTTTGGAAATTGGTTATTTGTATGGGTTTGGGATGGTTAGGCTTATTTAGGTCTATTTCAGTTATAGACCTATTGAGAGTCTAGATTTGTTCAATTACACACTATCTTGTTATAAGTTTGGAATTCATTTGATTCCGTGTATATGTTGGATTATTGGGTTGGGTATTAGGGGTGGTCTCCGATCTTGGTTGGACTTGAGATGCCCATTATGACAAGGCCTATGGTCGGGTCGGTTCAAGTTGGTATCACAACTTTAGGTTCATAGTCAATTGGGAGTCCATAAAGCCGTGTCCAGTTGATTTTTTTCTAAGGTTATGAAGCAAACCATACTCATAAGGGAGAGGCTACAAGGCATTTTGGAATGTTTCACTTTCTTGGTGTTCTATTTTCAAGATGCAAGGTCTAAGGTTCTTTCTAACCCAAGTTTGTTAGATTTTTAGATCATGCCTCGATGATATGAGATACAAGGTAACTCTTATGTCCCAACTGGGGATATTATTGAAGGGACACATACTACTCAAGGGATCCATAATTGGTCTAGGGGTTCAGTACCTGATATTTCTGGAGTTCCATCGGTTGATACTAGTCCTTCTCAGAGTGATGTGCCTAATGTGAAACTTTATCAATCAATTTATGTTATTGCTCAGTTGGTTGCTTCTCAGGATGAGCGGAATACATCTAGTGTTTCATCATCTGAGGCCACAATGGTTGGATAGTTTATGAAGATGAATCCTCCTACTTTTACTGTTATGAAGGTGGAGAAGAATCCTAAGGGTTTCTTAGATTATATGGAGAAAATCTTTAGGGTGATACTAGCAATGAATGTGGAATGGGTAAATTTTCTTGCTTACCAGCTTAAGGATGTAATGTACCAATGGTACGAGGAGTGGGATAAGGTGAGAGGTGATGTTAAGGTGTTGAATTTATGGGAGAATTTCTCTAATATTTTTTTGTACCGCTTCTTTCCTCAGGAGTTAAGGGAAGAAAAATTAGAGGAGTTTGTTAATTCAAGGTAAGGAAAAATATCTGTCAGGGAATATGACTTGAAGTTTCAGCAGTTGTCAAGGTATGCTCTGAATATGGTGCCTGATATACAGGCAAAGATTAGAAAGTTCACTTTTGGAATGTCTCAAGATTTGATCCTTGAAAGAAAGATTGTATTACTGATCATGGATATGGATATTTCTAGGTTGATTATTCATATATAGTAGGTGGAGGGCGAAAAGAGGAAACAGGCTGAGTTTGGGGAAAGGCAGGTAAAAAGTTTAGGCCATCTGAGCAAGGTAGTGGGAAACAACAGGTTGGTTGGTATGGTGGTAAGTCTCTAAAAAGAAATAGGGTAGTTCTTGTTTTTTTCTACAGATAGTGCTTCTTACCTAAAATAATTGGGTGATAAGCATCAGTAGGGTGGAGATAATTTTCGGGCATAGGGTGACCAATCTAAATCAAGTGAGGCTCAGTCAGTTTCTTCATTCCCTTTTTGCTAGTTTTGTGGTCATATTCATTGGGGATTTTATAATAAAGAGAGGGACAAATATTTTAAATATGGCCAGCCAGGACATATACTCAACAATTATCCAATTGGTAAGGGTGCTTCGGGAGAGATCAAGGCTCCAGTTGCTTTATCTTGTACTCCTGCACCAAAGTGCCTTTCCTCTACCTCTATTTGTTTCTGGTACCGACATAGGTCAAAACAGGTTATATGCTCTTTCTACTCGACAGGAATCTGAGGCATCACCTGATGTTGTGGTTGGTACGTTACAGCTCTATTCTCATGACATGTATTATTTGCTTGATTCGGGGTTCTCTCTTTCTTATATGACTCCATTTGTGGCTATGTGTTTTGATTTTGATCCTGGGGTAATATCGGAGCCTTTTTATGTTTCTACCCCGATAGGTGACTCTGTGATTTCTATAGTAGTCTATAGGGGGGGTGTGGTATCTTTTAGTAGTATGCAGACTTTGGTTGATTTGTTTAAACTAGATATGGTGGATTTTACTATTATTATATAGATCTTGTTATGCGTCCTTAAATTGTTGGACCTGTAAGGTTGTCTTTAGGTTCCATGGTGAACCGATTATTGAGTAGGAGGGTGGTTCCCTAGATTTTAGGGGGGTTTATTTCTTATCTTAGAGCTCAGGGATTAATCTCTAAAGGGTGTCTCTATCACCGGGTCTGGGTTAAAGATTCTAACTCAAAAGGTCTTTCTTTTCATTTGGTTCTGATGGTAAATAAGTTTCCCGAGGTCTTTGCGGGTGTTCCTTCAAATAGGAAGGTTAAGTTTGGTATTGATTTGGTTTTGAACACTCGTTTAATATATATTCCTCCTTATAGAATTAGTCGAGCTTAGTTGAGGGTACTTAAGAAAAAAATTAATGATCTTTTAGACATGGGTTTCATTCATCCTATTGTATCCCTATAGGATATACAATTTTATTCGTCATCAAGAAGGATGGTTCCCATTGAATGTGCATTTACTCTAGGCAGTTGAATAAGGTAATAGTTAAGAATAAGTATCCTGTTCCAAGACTAGATGACTTGTTTGATCAGTTTAGGTGCCAAATTCTTTTTAAAGATAGATCTTCAGTCTAGGTACCATCATCTTAATAATATGGAGGAGGATATCACTAAGACGGTTTTTCATACTCAGTACGGGAACTTTGAGTTCTTAGTTATGTCATTCAGTTTGACTAAAGCCCCGACAGTATTTATGGATTTGATGAATAGGGTTCTTAGGAAGTTTCTAGATCTTTTTATCATTATGTTCATTGATGACATCTTGGTGTAGTTAAAGAGTGAAGTGGATTATGCTAATCATCTTTGTGTGTGTTGGAGACCTTGAAAGAGTAGCAGTTGTAGGCCAAGTTCTCCCAGTATGAGTTCCGGTTGAATCCTGTAACTTTTCTTGGTCATATTATTTCTAGTGAGGGGATCATGGTAGATCCGTAAAAGGTGATTGTGGTTAAAAGGTGGCCTAGACCCACAACTCCAACCGATATTTAGAGCTTCTTGGGTTTGGCTGGGTATTATAGGTGGTTTATTGAAGATTTCTCAACAATAGCTTCCCCATTGACTAATTTGACTCAGTTGAAGGTAATGTTTTCTTAGTCGGTTGTTTGTGAGGGGAGTTTCGACAAGCTGAAGGATAAGCTAACTTCAGCTCCTGTTTTGACATTGCCTAAAGATAATGAGTAGTCTGTGGTTTATTGTGATGCATCTCGGGTGGGACTTGGTTGTATTTTGAAGCAGCATAGGAAGGTGATCGTCTATGCCTCCAGGCAGTTGAAAGTGCATTAAAGGAATTATCCTACTCATGATTTGGAGCTTTTGGCAGTGGTTTTTGCTTTGAAAATCTAGCGGCATTATTTATATGGAGTGCACTTGGACATCTTTTTTTATCATAGGAGTCTAAAGTATATGTTCACTCAGAAGAAGCTAAATCTCAGGTAGAGGAGATGATTGGAGCTTCTCAAGGACTATGATATAAGTCTTCACTACTACCCAAGTAAAGCTAATGTGGTTGTTGATGCTCTTAGAAGATTATCCATGGGGAGTTTATCTCATGTGGATAAGGAGAAGCGGGTATTGGTGATGATATTCACTGCTTGGATAATCTTTGAGTTTATTTCTTGGACTCCAATGATAGTGGTGTGATGGTACTGGAAGTGATTTAGTCATATCTTAGTGTATAGATCAAACGAAGCAAATGCTACATCCTATCTTGGTGAAAATCAAGAGTGATATTAGTGGGCAAAAAGAGATGGTGTTTGAGATCAGTGGTGATAGTACCTTGAGGTACCAAGGGCGATTATATGTTTTTGCCGTCGATGATTTGCGACAGAGGGTTTTGGCTAAGGTACATAAATCACGCTATGTTTTTCATCCCGATTCGACAAAAATGTATCATGATCTAAAGGAGATATACTGTTGGAGTGGTATGAAAAAGGATGTGACTGATTTTGTGGCTAAATGCTTGTTGTGCCAACAAATCAAAGTTAAGCATATAAGGCCTGGTGGGTTGTATCAGGAAATAGAATTGCCAAAATGGAAATGGGAGGTGATCAATATGGATTTTGTTATCAGTCTTCCTCGGTCTTGGAACCAATTTGATTTGGTTTGGGTCATTATGGATAGGATGAAAAAGTTCACTCACTTCTTAGCGGTGCGAACTAATTTTTTATCTAAGGACTATGCGCGGTTGTATCTTCAGGAGATTGTAAAGCTGCATGGGGTAAGTGTTTCGATTATCTCTAATCGTGGTCTACAGTTGTCATCTCACTTTTGGTGGTCTTTTTAGAAGGGGTTGGGTACTAAGGTAAGTCTTAGTACTTCTTTTCATCCGCAGATTGATGGGAAAGTGGAGAGATCTATTCAGACATTGGAGGACATACTTTAAGCATGTGTGATTGATTATGGTGGTAGCTGGGTTGAGCATCTACCCCTTATAGAGTTTGCTTATAATAATAGATATCATTCTAGTAATGGAATGGCCCCTTTTGAGGCATTATATGGTAGGAGGTATAGATCTCCTATTGGGTATTTGATCTTGGTGAGGTAGATATGTTCAGTCCGTATTTGGTTTATCAGTATATAAAAAAGGTAAAGGTGATTTGGGACAGGCTTAAGGCTACCCAAAGTTGCCAAAACTCCTATGCGGATGTAAGGCGTAGAGACTTGAGTTTGTGGCTGGGGATAAGGTATTCCTAAAGTATCTCCCATGAAGAGAGTTATGCAGTTCAGTAAAAAGAGGAAGCTTAATCCTTGGTGTATTGGCCCTTATGTGATTTTGTGGAGGGTTGGCAATGTGGTGTATGAATTGGAGTTGCCTTCTAGTTTGAGCTCCATTTATTTGGTATTTCATGTCTCGATATTGAGAAAGTGACACAGTGGTTCCTTTGGAGAGATTAGGTATCTCAGATTATTAATCTTATTAAGAGGTCCCAGTTGAGATATTGGATCAGGAGTTCTTCAGTTATGGACCAAGGATGTGGCCTCGATTAAGGTTCTATGGCAAAACCACAAGGTGGAAGAGGCTACATGGCAAGTAAAAGCGGAGATGAAGTCCAAATATCCGTATTTGTTTTTTGCTTTAGATATTCATGTGGAAGGTATGTGTTCTTGATCACTTCTTTATTTTCTAACTTTGTTAAAGGTTGGATTAATACTTGATAATGTAAAAGAATCGTGCTTGTGTTTGACCTACCTTTTTTGTCATTCGAGGACGAATGATCCTCGTTGCGGAGATTGAAACACCCTAGGTTTGGGACCCTTAGAAGTTTTTTAGGATTTCAAGGTTCTGGACAACATATGACTAGTGGGTGACAGTCGTATAATAAGGTACAAGTGCTATGCCTCTTATCGTATGTTGACCAGTATTGGTTGGTGGGTTGGATTGGTTTCTTAAATGGGTACAACTTGGGTTGGCATGAGTCGTATAGTTGGATACAGGGTATTTGGTTATGGTTTTTCCTTCACTTGATTGGAGGTTTACTAAAATAACTTTTATCTGAGTACAAGTGGCTCACTATGAGTCGTAAGCCATAGTACGAGTTGTACCATAGATTCATATAGTGGATAGTGTTCAAACCTCTTGTGATTTTATTCTGTTACGTGTATGGGTCAAGGGTACTAGTCATATGATTGGGTACGACATGGTTAGGGTAAATCATATGTTGGGTCTAAAGAGGAGGCCTAGGGTACGAGTTATGGGTACCACTAGTATTGGAGGGTACGACCGGTGTGATATAGTTGTACCATATGATGGGATTTTTATGTAGTTTAAGTAAGGGCAATCTGGATATTTCCCCTCTTAACCTATTAAGGCCCCATGACTTCTAAACCACTTTGGAGGTTATTTTCCTTATTATTCTATCCATTATCACTTTGAAAACTCTCTTAAACACTCTACAATTCATTCTAAGTCTTTTTAGTAAAGGAAGGCTAGGGTTTCACTAAGGTGATCAATTTGGGGCTTGATTGGGTGATTTCTCTCCAACATCTTCTCAATTTAAGGTAATATACTTCTCCCTCATTGTTAGTTAAACTAAGGGCATGATTTTTACAATATTTTCATGGCGTGATTATTGTATAATTTTGGGGTTTTCAAATTTGTGTTGGGATTTTCATATTAAATGCTTGGTTATGGTTTTCCCATGTTTTAATTATGTTGTTACATTCTTTAATGGTGATTTGGATAATTGGTTGCATGGGAATGGTTAATTGGTAATTGGAATTAGTTTTGAAAACACTATGTCCCTAAAATGTTTGATAAAATGCCTATGATAATGTTTTTACTGTACTATTGGACTTTTTATGGAACTATTACATGGTATGGTTTTGTAATGGGACCCTAAATGATAAAAATTATTTAACTGGTTTTTGAATGGTTAAATGGAATGGTTTAGTGGTCATAGTTATGGTTAATTAAACTTTCTTATAGGGTACAATAGAATCCCCCAAGAATACTTAATAATGGAAATCTATTGGTACATGGGAATCTCTCTACATAAAAAGGTTGGCTAAGGAGATTTCTTGCAAGCAATAGTCGGTATGATGATACAACTACTTATAGCCTTGGTTAATAATAATGCATTAATGGTTTTGTTGGTTTGAAAAGGTTTTAATTGGGCAATAATGGTGGGGTATGATAGTTAACCGTGAAGGTGCGAGTCCAGTTGACGAACATTAGAAACTCATGTTTGCCAACATGAGGGGTTGGTCATAGAGACCACATATATGATACCTAGAGGTATTTGGGAATCCTCTAAGTACACTATACATATGTCTCATAGAGAGCGAATGGTACTCGAGAATCCCCTACTCTTATGGTATCTCCGGTTCATACGGCTATATGCACCAGGGCTCGGTCAGGGGATTACACTGGACCCATATAGACCATGGGTGGCTCTAAGATGGTTAAGCTACACATACCCAGGTTAATGGTTTTAAAGGTATGTAAAAACTGATTCCCTTTCCCAGCGTAGTTATATATTTGTGTGTTTTTTTATGTTTTTTTATGTTTTTTTATGCATATGGATGGTTTACTTGGTTTTACTGGACGACATTATTTTATCCTTATTCTGAATACTTGCTATAGTTCATCTTCTAACCCGTCCTTAGGAGGTTGTATCCGCACGGGATGCAGGAACCATCCATTGAACTCTTCCTACTTAGTGATCAGATTTCAGGATTAGCTCCGTTGGATTGATGTGATGAGCATCCAAATTCCAGAAGGCTCCATTTCATGTTCAATGATGTTTTACATACTTTGATTCATTTATGGATATTGGTTTTGTATATGGTTGGGGGAATGTCCAAACTAGATATTGGTTGTCTTTTGGTTAGAGGCTTTTGTAGAACTACTATGGGTTTGTATGGGTGGGATCGGTATTGATGTTAGCCTTACTATTTGTATTGGGGATGATAACATTGGACTAAACTTCTCACTGTTCCATCCTTTTATGTTATGTTATGGAACTTGGTTTGGTTATTATTTTGGTTTTGGTTTATAGTTTCGTTTGGCAATTTATTATTAGTATAGGTTTATGATAGTTGGGCTTATTTGGGTCGGTCTGGTTATAAACCTATCCTAGAGTCTGGATTTGTGAAATTACACTCTATCTTGTTATACATTCGGAATTCATCTGACTTAACGTATATGCTTATCACGACCCAAGGCTACACCCTAGCCGCGACAACGGTGCTTATAGTCATAAGTGACCATAAGCTAATCCATGAGCTGGTACCTGTTGTGAGCACGGAATAAAATTGAACTAATATAACATATATGGGAGACAAGCTGATAAACAATTGAAAACTTAAATACTGAAATATGTAATACCATCATGTATGAGATAACTGATAAAAGTTGAAAGTAACTAACTGACTGTCTAACTGTTTGTCTGAAATGCCTCTAACTAACTAAGGAGATGATGGGACAAGACCCCAACTAACTCTGACTGATTGAACATAATGAGATACTAAAGTACTTAATGAGTGATAATATCTCCTCGATGGATGAGGACTCACTACTATGGCAGTTGATTAACGTTGGTTGTCTAACTTCGATTGGGAAACTGAGCCTCCAAACCTATGATATAAGACATCATAGAGCAAAGAAGAGTATGCGGCTAGTACTTTAAATGTGCTAGTATATGAGATGAGGTCTGGCTAAAATGCATGGGTTACTAATCACATGAGATAAGGACTAACTAAACGGCATAAAATAACTGAGCATGAATGCATGAAACTATAATATCTGAAAATGCAAGACCAAACATATACATATTTCTAAAATAATCTATAATCTGAAAGACCGAAATATGTATAAATAAATAACTTTAAATTTGTATGATTTGATCAAGTAAACATAAACTGAATATACACTGAATATTGTACTGAGACTGTGGGAGGTATCATTTAACCGACATTTCCCAATCTGAGCTAATCGAGGTCCAACCTGTAACCCCAGTAGGAAGGGTGTCCATACTGTGCCACAGATATTAACACTGGCTATATGGAACCACTAAACTGGTGTCCCAAAGGAATAATTGGTCAACTTCAACTGGCAGGTGCTCAAACGAGATATATGTTACCTTCAACTAGAAGATAAACACTTTGTCAACCCTCAACTGGCAGGTAGATATCTCTAACCTACACTAGCTATGTAATTCTAGAACTCGGGGAGTGCTACTAAGGGCCACACCCTCTACTGGAAGGTGAGCCCCCATCCCTGGGTTCACTCGCTGTTAAATTCTACTCCCAAATGAACTGGCACTTGAACTAAAACTTGACTGAGTTTAACTAAACATGATTTCATGACTGATAGTTCTCATTATTATCATAATAACTCAATGGATAGTAATAATTATGGTTTAACTGAATCATACTTGAAAATCTAAAAAACATGTAAAATACGTAGTTATTAATTATTCATAACCCACTAGCACTGAATGATCACTAAATGTTATAACAAACTTAAAAATTATAGTAGAGAATCATTGTTCAAACCCCATGAGCATAGACATTCCAACAAACATTTGGGGATTATGAATTTAAACATGGGAATGCTTTAAATAGGGAAAAACAATGTTAATACATGACTAAAATCATAAAGTTGGGGAGTTAATGTGGAATTCACTTGAATAAAGCTTGCAAAATTCAAATTCATAGCATGGGGAATTCAAAATATTGCATAGAATCATACATGGGTTGGATTGAAATAAAATCACCATGAAAACATGAATTAAAGTCATCTTAAGCAATATAAATTACCGTAATACTAGGAAAATCCATTCTTTAATTGAAAAGAGGGTTTTTAGGATCTATGGGTGAAAGTAACTCATGAATGAACACCCCACATAACTTAAGATTTTAACTTAAAAGAGAAATATCAATCTTGATTATTTTTTGAAGGTTCTTGAACTTGGGGAACCTAAATTCTTGATTTCTTCGGGATGAAGGAATTGAATTTGTGTTCCTGGGGAAAGGGAATGGTTTTCTTAGGACGAAAATTGGAGAAGAAGGAAAAAATTATACGCTAATTGATGCCCAAGTCGTGATATGAACTATTGGGTTGAGGGGGAACAGACTCAATTGCCCTTCAACCATATAAATTTGTCATTGGATGCAACAATGTCACCACAATGTGTTCTAATCGTGTTCATTGAATTCCCTCACTATGATGTGGTGAACATGAGTTCGGGACTAACGTCGTGTGGCGGCCTTATCACTGTGACCCTCTAGTTTCGTGATCAAAACATGACCCAACCTTTGTCCAAAAAATCTAAAACTTCTTGAGACATGATCCATACTCCCCTGAACATGAATTAACTCAAAAACCAACATCTCAAGGTTGAGAAGAACAAGTAAAAATCCTCCAAGTTTAAAAGCCTTAAAAATGACTAAGTCCCAAATACTTAGTGAAATTTCCAGGCCTTAAGCCTGATAAGGGGTGATTTTACCACTCATTCGCCACTAAATATTCATGCACATTATCATGTTTTCAATGAATAAATGAGACATAATTTTGATTAAATTCACTAATATCTATATTTTGCAGGAATATAATTGATTAGATGAAAAGATATGGATTGTAGATGAAAATGATCAAAAGGAAGCAAGAAAGTGCAGCTAAAGACAGAGTAGGAATTGGCCTCAGTTACTGCGGTCACGGTTAGATTACAGCAATCTCAAAATTGAAGTAAAGTCAATTAACCATGGTTGCAGAAGCTAATTATGATTGCAGTAGCCATGATCGCGGCCAAGTTTGTGCATTCGCAGCATGGTGGAAAAATGCATCCTAAGGTAAGAATTGTAAATGCATGTGGATGATCCAAAATTTTACAAAAAAACTCAAACCCTAATAATTCATCATATTCTATCTTCCCCAATAATTAAATTTTGTTCTTGAGTTCATAGCCTCCATTCTTGGAGAAGAAAATATGGTATAAATTTTGGGTGAAGAATACATTGGATAAGCCTCTAAGTGGAGAAATATCATGCTTCCATTAGAGATTTATGGGAGTCCAAAGTTTGAAGTAACATTCACTTAGTCTTCAATAAATTATTTCAATGCAGATCATGGGTATATCTTTGCTTATTTATCTTATGTGTAGCTATATCTCCCTCTTGGGGTTATGTATGAATAGGGATTAAAGAGTGAGTGGTTTGTTATTGTTAGATTCTATGTAGTAGTTCATGATGGGTTTTATCATTGTTTGACCAATTTGGTTGGGATTTATGGGTGAAATCCCTAAATACCCATATGGGTTTGCTAGGTGAAAGCTCCAAACTCTAGAAAGCTCAAAGACATCTTCGAAACAAGGGTTTTGAGTGAACTTTAAGGATCCATATCATCCTTGAAAGAGAGATGTGGAGACCAAAGTAATGGTAGACAATTATGTATATAGTTTTCTAATCTATCACTATCATAGATATAAGGGTGGTTGTGAAATAACTATACCATGGGTATTATCCTATAAATAGGGATGCCTAAATTGAGCAATTTTTGTACACAACAATTAGGTATTCAAAAGAATCAATGGGTGAAAGTTTGTTGTTGTTGGACTAGTAATATATAATCCCAAGACCCGTGCCTAATAGATAAAACTCTATTTATTCGTATCCCCGAATTTATCCTAGAAAAACCCTAAAAGAAATATTATGTGTGATATCATTCAAACCCCCCATTTTTATCTTTTAGTACTATTGGTTTGAATATATCTAGTATCTATAGTTCAAAACTAATTTAGTCCTCACTCACATTATTCCTTGTGGATTCAAACTAGACTCAAAAGTTGGATAAATATATTGATGATGACCTCCTTACACTTGAATTAAAGTGTAAAATGGCGTCGTTGCTGGGGAACAATTTGGCGTATTAAGTTAGTTTGGAATTTTTGCTTGCTTACTTGAATTCAAGCTTGTGAATATTTGTTGTGATTTTATTTTGTTTCTTGTGATTAGGTAGATATCCATTTTACTTTTATTTTATCTATGGCATCTTCCGACAAATATGATTTTGGTAATTGGAAGTCATATCTTAACGATCCATGTCCATATCGTGACAGACCCCACTTCAGGATAGATTGTAACTATGCTCCCCGAAGAGATATGGAATCACCCTCCCAATCTTATTTGGATTATAGTTGTTCTTTGTGTGATGGTCGAGATAGGAATTAGAGTGATTGCACAAATGCCCCCTCCACCTATTATACTAATCGAGTTTTTAGTTTTTCTTATGAGTCTGATAGGTCTTATGATAAGGAGAAGGCATAGCAACATATTGGGTCCACTAGTCTTGAAGCAATGCTTCAAACTATTTTAGATTGGGTAACTACAATGGGGGAGAATTTTCAAGACATCCATCAATCCCATGAGGCATTTGGAAGGAAAACTATCAAATGAAGGACATGGGCAAGGCAACAAACCTTGCAAATATCACTACTATGCCCACTTCCCTAGAAGAGGTTGACCAAGAAGATAAATCAAGCTATGATGATGGTATTGGTAGCGAAAAAACCTACATGATGTCCAAATCTACTAAATCAAATAAGAAAGAAGAAGCAGGATAAAGGAAATGACAGTAGAGTCAAAATAAGAATCAAAACTAATTTCTAATGATGAATCTAGTTTATTTCAGGGTGAAGGTGCTATTAAGGATGCAACAACGGTATTAGGGGAGATACCTCACTCAAACCACTTTTCAAAGTTATGCTTAGAGAGTGTAATGGGAATCCATCCGTTTGGGCAAATGATGGATTATGGGGAAGAGGAATGTTATCCTTATGTTTTGGAATTTGACATTCCGAAAGAGCACATAGAACCCCTACCATTAAAGGCCAGGGAAATTAATTTCCAATGAACAACAAGTGGCCTATTAATGTACTCACCTTTACCCAAGGGACCGATCTGAAAGTTTGATGTGAAGTTGGGTAACAGGTTCAAGTCTTCAAAATGTCAAGATTAAAGCTTCTTTATCATTTCCTCATATCTTCCAAGTTACATCTTGGAAGATTTGAATATTTTTTCCCTTTACCACCCATTTTATATTGAACAAAAGCTGGGACGGTGATTCAAATTTTCTAAGTGGAAACACAAAAGAAGGTAGAGGAAGCATCGTGCCATGACGTCAAACTAAGAGCTTGATGGGAGGCACCCCACCCCACCACGAAAAGTGCCCCATATCCTTTTATTTATACATGATATATTAGATTTTTTTGTTTTTATACATGCATAATCCATGTAAAGGTATCACTAGGAGGAATATTGATTAAACTTGATAAGAAAAATGTGTGAAATTTGCAAGTTTGGACTGAGCCGAAACGTAGGATACCCAATTTTTGGTCTCAGTTACCGCGACCGCGGTCCATTCCACCATGATCGTGGATCCCGCATGAATGCGTTCTCTTAACAAGGACTACGATCGGGATCCAATTATATTAAAAAAACCATCCGATTGCCATTTTCTCACGCTTCTCTTTTTCAAAATTCTCTAAAATATTTGGTTTTGTGTTGCATACCCAAGTGTCTTCTCAACCCCTTGCATCCTCTAATTTTGCAAGTTGTCTCAACTTCCTTGATTTTGATATAATTGCATGCTTAGAACCTGTAGTTTAGCAAAGGGCTAAAATAATGTTTTCATAGCAAAATACGTGTTTATGTATGAATATTGTGGTTATTAGCTATTGTAGTTGATGTACACGCCAATATGGAAGACTTGAGTACCTAGATTTAGTCCTTAACTTGTTGAAACTATCCTATACATCATGTGTTTGATTCAATGCCCCTATGAATTTCATGTTTAGTTTGGGGGTATAATCAAAATATCTAGGGTCAACTTCCTTAGTTATGATGTTTATATGCCTAGTAGAACACAAATCTGGGGATAAAATTATGTGTTTTGACTGATGAGCAAAACTATCAAATCTGGTCTCAGGTACCATGATCGTGGCACTGCGGTCGCGGTCACTGCTCCGCGATCGCCATGCCTAAGGGAAGTGTCCACAGGAAGCAAAATTTTTGCACATCCATTTCTTCCCCCAAAACCTTCTATAACATTTCCACGTGAGTATATCTATTTTATCTAGCATGTTTTTGGTATGATAATGCTAATGATGGTCTGAGTTGCATTGTTTATAGGTTATAAGCCTCAACGATGAAAGATTTTGACAACTCCAGATTCATGGTTGCATAATGATAGAACCTCTACTATGTGGACTTTCCAAGGACTAAGTTACTCCCTGGAAAGGGTATCAAATTAGACAAAGTAGAGGAAAGGTTCCCAAGCTTTCATGCCAGACTCACTCATACTGCGTGGGTGTGCTTTACCCTAGAACCCTATGTTGCTAATGAGCATTGGGTACGTGAATTCTATGCTAACCTAAATATAGTTTATTTCACATACCCAATGATTATGATTTGGGGAAAACAAGTGAACTTTGGAACAGAGAGAATCAATGAGGTGTATGGGCTCCCAAATATTGACATCAAAAAGTTTTATGCACGGGGATACAAGCCAGGGACCTGGGTGGAGAATATTTTATGTCTTGGCAAAGAAGTTCCCTGGGCTACCACCAAGAGAGATATTTTAATTAATGATTTCACAACTGAGGCCATGATTTAGCTGAACATCATCTGTAGTAGGGTATCGTGATGCACTCACATGACCATTGTCATAGAGATGCTAGCTCTGATAGTGGCTTATATCCTATATAGCATCACCCTAAATGTGGGTAAGATTGTGCACTCAGAGTGGAGGTACTTCAGGAATCATGGAGGTACACATCTTCTCCTCTCTTTCCTTATCACAGAGTTATGCAGGAGGGCTCAAGTAGAGGAATATTTTTTAGATACCTGGGTACTCCTAGGCCCCTTAATCTTATTACTCAAGTTCAGGGGTGAGGGTGCCCCAGGTCAAAGCAAGAAAAGGAAGGTGAACTCAAGAAAGTCGACCCAGGAGGGCACAAATTCTTATAGGCTCTCATCAGCTACCACATCTGATGATATCTCTTGTTACATGCAGGTGGTGAGGGAGCTTTAATCTAGACTAACTTAGGTATCGAGAGAGTCCTCCACTGCTCACCACTCATACATAACTCTGTAAGATTATGAGAAATACTGGGAAGAGCAGAAGAAGTATGGAGACATAGTTGCCAAATTAGATAGAGTTTATTCAGCCTTAGCTATATCACACAGGGACCTAAAGGAATCACATGAGAAGATATTGAAGAGAGAATAAAAGAGATAAATTCTTCAAGAATCTATAGAAGGGGTTAAAGGGCATCTTCAAGATGCTCAAACCCAATCATCAACTACCTTTACCAAGGTTGGACAGTGAGGATGAGGCCCTTATTGATTTGTCTGTTGATGATGCTGGTGGTGATGGTGCAGATTCAGCGAGAGAGAGTAGCTCTTAATGCAGATTCAATGAGACCCATCTTACTCTTACTTTATTTCACATGCAGTGTGGACAGTGCATTCCTTTTCATTGGGGGTGCCCCTAGATTTGTACTATTTTTATGTGTTGTATTATTTTTATGCTATTTTATATGACACTTTGGATATTATTTTGTTTTGTTTTGAGATGTTATATTTGGGCACTCTGATGGTGCCCACATTTTCATGGATTATCATGGTTTTTAGTTTAGTTTTTCATTTTACTTTAGTTTTATTTTTATTCTGGTGATGCATGACAAGCTTTGCCCTATGATAAATTAAGTGACGACATACTTAAGGGTAAAGCGTCATGTTTGGGTTTTGAGACAAAGATGCAGGGGAAATCTAAGTACCTGTGGCATTGTAAATTGTAAATTGTAAATATAGGGTCATATTATGCCCATTTGGCAAAGTCCGAGTAGCCATATCTATGGTTTGCCCATTTTAGGCCAAAATGTAAGACTAAGGCTTTGGTTGGAGCCATAGTTTAGCAAATTATGTGGGGTGGTAATGATAAATAAATAACCCCTTCATCCAAATTTTTCAAAAATCAAGGGCATAGATGGGAGCAACTTTTTAACAAAACTTCTTCTCTTTTTGTAATTCCACAAGTTCTTGACTTGTAAATAATGATAAATATTCCAATTTTGTCTCTCACAGGAAGGGCAATTTAGCCATCTTGGCAATTTTTGCATGCCATGTGTGCTGAGGTTTTTGAATTCATCTCTTTTATTCTTGTGTTATCTAGAATTTGCCCTATTAGTCTCTCAAGGCTACTTTTAACTGTATGTGGTTGGAGAAATGATCTTAGGCTATCTTTTGGTATTGGAAACCCACCTTAGCCTAAAAAGCCCAACCATGCATAAATGTAAACCCTAGTTACCCACTTTAAGCCTTTGGACCTTTCTTTGGCAAACATATTACAAGCCGTAAACCATTTATTTTATCCCTCTTTTGAATTGTACCCTCTTTGAACTAAAAATTGTAACATGAGGCTAAAAGCCTAAATTAGGGTTGGTGAAGATTTATGGAAGTAAGTTTGGGGCCATGAAACTGTAGTGATATGCCTAAGCATAGAAAAAATGAATAGAAAAATAGAGGTTCCAACAAAGGAATTAACAGCATGAAGTTGCATGAAAAAGAAATGAAAGAAAAAGGGTGAACAAAGGTAGCCAAAAGTAGGCATAAGAAAAGAGAGAAAATAAAGAGAAGAGGCCCATAGTCAAAATGGCAGAGTAAATAGTGTGATGTAGATGTTCAAGGAAAGTTGTAGCCATGTTTTCCCAAATGATATCCTACCCTAACCCAAACCTGCGTTTCAAGCTTAAAAAGTCCTTTGAGATCTACAATCATTTACCTTCTTTATAGTAGTGATTGAATATAGGGGCAAGCCTATGGTATGACACTTGTTAAAATAGAGATTTTCTTTGTGAGGTAGAGAGCTTTTTCACTTAAAATTCCTTGTTGCATATTTGGTAGCTTGGTGTGTGGAATTCTCTTTCTTGTGAGGGTGTCATGTGAACAAGTTGAGGTAGGTGATTTTGTCACCTGTCAAACTATGAGGCAAATGGAGTATAGCTTAGTTGTGGTCAAAAGGGAGTCACTTCTAGAGTATTGGTTTTTGTTACTAGGTTGCTCATTGATGTCTTGTGCATCCTTGGATATTGCATCTTATGATGAGAGTATAGTGAAAATTGCATAGCTATGTGAATTAAGCTACTTGTGGTAGAGACTAAGCTTGAAGTCATAGTGATATTTAAGGCATGAATTTTGGGCATAGATAATTGTTGTCTTATGTTAAGAGGTAGTGTTTCTTGAGGACAAGCAAAGCATTAAGTTGGGGGTGTTGATTAGGGGCGATTTTACCACTCATTTGCACTCAATATTCATGCACATTACCATATTTTTAATGAATAAATGAGACATAATTTTGATTGAATGCACTAATATCTACATTTTGCAAGTACATAGTTGATGAGATGGAAAAATATGGATTAAAGATGAAAATGATCAAAAGGAAGCAAGAAAGTGCAGGTGAAGACTTAGAGCAGGAACTGGCCTCAGTTACTATGGTTGCGGTCAGATGACCACGATTGTGGCAGTAAAGTAAAGTCAATTAACCGTGATCGTGAAAGCTAATTGCGATCGCAGTAGCATCATTCGCAGCCAAGCATGTACGATCGCGGCATGGCAAAAAATACAGCCCAAAGGCAGAATTATAAATGCATGTGGTAGATCTAAAATTTGAAAAAAAAGTCTCAAACCCTAATAATTCATCATATTTCATCTTCCCTAATAATTAGGCTTTGTTCTTGAGTTCATAGCCTCCATACTTGGAGAAGAAAATATTGTACAAATTTTGGGTGAAGAATACATTGGAGTCGCCTCTAAGTGGAGGAATAGCTCACTTTCATTGTAGATTTATGGAAGCCCAATGTTTTAAGTAACATTCACTTAGTCTTCAATAAATTATTTCAATGGAGATGATGGGTATATTATTACTTATTTATCTTATGTGTAGCTAGATCTCCCTCTTGGGATTATGTATGAAGAGGGATTAAAGTGTGTGGTTTATTCTTGTTAGCTTCTATGTAGTAGTTCATGATGTGATTTATCGTTTGATCAATTTGGTTGGGATTTGCGGGTGAAATCCCCAAATACCATATGGGTTTGATGGGTGAAAGCTCCAAACTCTAGAAAGCTCAAAGTCATCTTCGAAAGAAGGATTTTAGGTGAACTTTAGGGATCTATATCATCCTTGAAAAAGGGATGTGGAGACCAAATCAGTGGTAGACAATTATGTGTTTAGTTTACTAATCTATCATTATCTTAGATATTAGAGTGGTTGTGAAGTTAACTATACCATGGATATTATCCTAGAAATAGGGATTCCTAAATTGAGGTTTGGTTACCAATTATTGAGCACACCCATTAGTTACTTTAGATTAGTTTAGTTTTATTTTTAGTTTAGTTTTTCCTTTTTAATTTTGTTTTATTTTGATTTTGTTGATGCATTACAAGATTTTCCCAATGATAGATTGAGTGACGACATTCTTATGGGTAAAGTGTCGTGTTTGTATTTTGAGACATAGATGCAGGGGAAGTCCGAGTACCTATGGCATTATAAATTCTAAATTTGGGGTCACATTATGCACCATTGTCGAAGTCTGAGTAGCCATATGGTTGGTTTACCAGTTTTGAGCCAGAATGTGAGACTAAGGCTTTGTTTGTACCATAGTTTAGCAAATTGTGTGGTTTCTAATGTAAAATGAATAACCCTTTACGTCCAAAAATCAAGGGTATGGATGTGAACAACTCTGTAACCAAACTACTTCTCATTTTGTGACTCCATAACTTGTAAATAATGATAAATATTCCAATTTTGTCTCTCACGGGAGGGGCAATTGAGCCTCCTAGACAAGTTTATGCATTCTATGCGTGGTGAGATTTTTGCATTCTTCTCTTGTATACTTGTGTTATCTATAACTTGCCTCGTTAGTCTCTCAATGCTTGTTTTGATTGTATATGGTTGGAGAAATGATCTTAGGCCACCTTTTACTATTGGAAACCCACTCTGGCCTAAAAAGTGTACCCGTGCATAAATGTAAGTGTTAGTTACCCACTTTGAGCTATTGGAACTTTCTTTGGAAAACACATTACAAGCCGTGAACCATTCTTTTTATACCTCTTTTGAACCTATCCTCTTTGAACTCAAAAATGTAACTTGAGGCTAAAAGCGTAAATTGGGGGTGGTGAAGATTGATGGGAGTAAGTTTGGGGCCACAAAATCGTAGCTATATGCCTATGTGCCTAAGAATTAAAAACAAATAAAAATAAAAAGAGAGGTTCCAACAAAGGAAATAATTGCACAAAAGTTGCAAGAAAAAGAAATGAAAAGAAATGGGAGAACAAAGGTAGCCAAAAGTTGGCATAAGAAAATAGAGAAAATGATGAGGAGTGGCCCATAGTAAAAAAGGCAGAGTAAATAGTGTGATGTAGATGTTCAAGGAAGGGTGTAGCCATGTTGTCCCAAATGATATCACACTCCAACCCGAACCTACCTTAAAAGCTTAAAAATTCCTTTGACATCTCCAACCATTTACATTCTTTGTAGTGGTGATTGAATATAGGGGCAAGTCTATGGTACTACACTTGTTAACATAGAGATTTCTTTTGTGAGGGAAAGAGCTTTTGTACTTAGAATTCCCTGTTGCATATTTGGTAGCTTGGTGTGTGGAATTCTTTATCTTGTAAGGGTGGCATGTGAACAAGTTGAGGTAGGTGATTTTGTCACCTGCCAATCAATAAGGCAAAAAGAGTATAACTTAGTTGTGGTCAAAAGGGAGTCACTTCTAGAGTATTGGTTTTTGTTACTTGGTTTCTCTTTGTAGTCTTGTGCATCCTTGGATATTATATCTTTGATAAGGGGTGTAGTGAAAATACCATAGCCCGAGCACATTCAGCTAATTGTGGTAGTGACGAAGCTTGAAGTCATTGTAATCTTTAAGGCATGAAGTTTGGGCATAGATAATTGTTGTCTTATGGTAAGAGGTACTATTGGTTGAGGACTAGCAAAGTTTTAAGTTGGGGGTGTTGATGAGGGGTGATTTTATCACACATTTGCACTTAATATTCATGAACATTACCAAGTTTTTAATTAATAAATGAGACATAATTTTGAATGAATGCACTAATATACACATTTTGCAGGCACAAAGTTGATGAGACTGAAAGATGTGGATTGAAGCTGAAAATGATCAAAAGTAAGAAAGAAAGTGAGCTGAAGGCTTAGAGAAGGAACTGGCCTAAGTTACGGTGGTCACAGTTAGATGACCGCGATCGCGGAAGTCAAGTAAAGTCAATTTACCGTGGTCCCAGAAGCTAATTCCAATCTCGATAGCCGCGGTCGCGGCCAATCCTGCACGATCGCGGCATGGCGTAAAAATACAGTCAAAGGTCAGAATTCTAAATGCACGTGGCTGATCCCAAATTTGACAAAAAGACCAAAACCCTAATAATTCATCATATTCAATCTTCCCCAATAAGTAGGTTTTGTTCTTAAGTTCATAGCCTCCATACTTGGAGAAGAAAATATTGTATAAATTTTGGGTGAAGAATACATTAGAGTAGCCTCTAAGTTGAGTAATAGCTCACTTCTATTGGAGATTTGTCGGAGTCCAAAGTTTGAAGTAACATTCACTTAGTCTTTAATAAATCATTTCAATAGAGATCATGGGTATATCTTTGCTTATTTATCTTATGTGTAGCTAGATCTCTCTCTTGTGGTTTTGTTCGAATAGGGATTAAAGTGTGTGTGGTTTGTTATTGTTAGCTTCTATGTAGTAGTTCATGGTGTTTTTTATTGTTGCTTGACAAATTTGGTTTAGTTTTGTTGGTGAAATCCACAAATACGCATATGGGTTTGATGGGTGAAAGCTCCAAACTCTAGAAAGCTCAAATCCATCTTTGAAAGAAGTGTTTTCTGTAAACTTTAGGGATCTATATAATCCTTGAAAGAGGGATGTGGAGACCAAAGCAACGGTAGACAATTTTATGTGTAGTTTGCTAATCTATCACTATCTTAGACATAAGGGTGGTTATGAAGTTCACTATACCATGGGTATTATCCTAGAAATAGGGATGCCTTATTTGAGGTTTGGTTAACAATTGTTGAACACACCTATTCGGTATTTGAAAAAATCAATCGGTTAAAGTTTGGTTTTTTGTTTAAAGACCAACATCATAACTTATAACCGAACCTACCCACATTTGACCTACTAATAATGAAGTTAACTCTTAGTATCCACGTGTCACTTCCCTTAGTAATACATAATCCTAAGATACGTGCCTAATTGATAGAACCCTAATTATTCGTAGCCCCAAATTTATACTAGAAAATCCAAAAAAGAAATATTAAGTGTGATATCTTTCAAACTCCCCATTTTTAGCTTTTTGTACTATTGGTTTGAATATAGATAGTATCTATAGTTCTAAACTAATTTAGCTTCCACTCACATTGTTCCTCATGGATTCGACCCCGACTCCAAAGTTGGGTAAATATATTGATGACGACTACCTTACACTTGAATTAATGTGTAAGTTTAGAGTTATCAAAACCCCTTATGCATGCAACTAGAAGCTGAACTGAGCTAAGAATAGTACGGGGTATTACAATATCTCCCCCTTAAGAACATTCGTCCTTAAATGAGACTGGTTAGACTAAGAGTACTATACTAAGGCAACTGAGATCACATTTTGAACATGCATGACTCAGAACATGAATACATAACTGAGTCTGAAACATGATAAATGAACTGAACTAATTTCATGAATGCATGCAATGATATGAGGATAATTATATAGCTGGAATTGAGAATAGGAAAAAGTCGATCTATGGAAAACTATTACCTCAAACTAAGTCTAAGTTTGTGGTGAAATGATGAGCGTACTTAGTACGCATATCTTCTTCTTCTTTCTAAGTTGCTCCCTTAATGAACTGATTCTGCCATCAACTTTAACCAAGAGAACTTCTTTATTATGGATTCCATAATCTACTAATCTGACGATCTAGGATCTCCACTGGGACTTCTTCGAAATAAAGGCTAAACTGAACATCTGTACTTTCTAAAGGAATAACAATAGCTTAATTTCTAATACACTTCTTTAACAAAGAAACATAAAATATCGGATGCACTGAATAGACTAAGTCGAAAACATCAAACTCAAGGTCTCTCCTCCTCACATCTTTATAAGATTTTTGAAGGTTTTGGGTTGTCTTCAGCCTCTCCCTAATCAACTAAACTTTCTCCATCACATCAAATACTGAATATGGCCATATCAAAGCAGCCTCACCTACCTCAAACCAACTAATAGGAGATATACATCTCCTCCCATAGAGAGACTCAAACGAATCCATTTGAATACTTGAGTGTTAACTATAATTATAAGTAAACTCAATCAAAGGTAATTGGTCATCCCAACCACCTTTAAAATCAATAACACATGCTCTCAATATGTATTCTAAGGTATGAATGGTCTTCTCTGCTTGATCATCTTTCAGGGGATGAAAAGTTGTACTGAGATAAACTTCGGTACCAAGACCCTTCTGAAAAGCTTTCCAAAGTGAGAGGTAAACTGGGTACCTCTATATGAAATGATAAACAAAGTAACTCCATGTTACTTAACCAACTCTCTAATATAAAGCCTGGCATAATCCTTATCTGACTACAAAGTATTAACTGGAAAGAAATTAGCCGATTTAGTCATTCTTACCACAATGGCCCATATCAAATCATGTTGATGACGAGTACAAGGAAAACCCATCATAAAATCCATATTCACCACTTCCCACTTCTAAGTGTTGATGCTGAACTCCTGCAATGTACCATTAGGCCTCTAGTCCTCAACTTTAACTTTCTAACTGTTTGAACACTTACTATAAACTCTGCAATATCCTTCTTCATTCCATTTCACCAATAGACTTCCCGTAAGCCATGGTACATCTTAGTGGCTCCTGGATGAATGGAATATCATGCACCATGCGTTTTTGCTAAAATCCACTGCATCTAAACATCAATACATGGAACACGTAACCTGCCCTGACAACGTAGCCTACCATCTCCCCCTTAGGAGAAAACCTCTACTTTCTGATCTCTAACTATTTCCTTCAACCTAACCCAATTGAGATCCTATCTTGCTTTTTTTTTACATGTACAACCAATGAAGATTACGAACCATTCTGAACTAATATACTACCCTCGACTGACTAAACCAAATGAAAGCCTAATGCTTGATGAACCTCCTTGACTAACTTCTTCTTATCCTCCTCAACATAAAAAACACTACCCATAGATAATCTACTAAGGGCATCTGCCACTACATTGGCCTTGACCGGATGATACAAAACACTTATGTCATAATCTTTTAACAACTCTAGCCACCTTTTTTGTCTAAGATTCAAATATTTTTGCAAAAACACATACTGCAAACTTTTGTGGTCCATGAAAATATTAACATAAACCCAATAAAGATTGTGCCTCCAAATTTTTAAGGCAAAAACAATGGCTGCCAACTCAAGATCATGGGTAGGATAATTCTATTCATGGGGTTTAAGTTGTCTAGAGGCATAGGCTATGACCTTACCTCTCTGTATCAGTACACAATCAAAACCAATTCTAGAAGGATCACAATAAACTACAAGCCCATCTGAACCAATTGGCAAAGTCAATACTGGGGCTGAAGTGAGTAGAGTCTTAAACTCCTAAAAACTCTTCTCACAAGAATCTAACCGCTAAAATTTCTTTCTTCTGAGTAAATTGAGACATGGGGGATGCAATAGAAGAAAACCCCTTAACAAACCATCTGTAATAGCCGTCCAAACCTAAGAAATTCTTGATATCTGATGGGATAATGTGTCTGGGCTAGTTTTTGACTGCTTTGGTCTTTTGATACTCAACTCTAATGCCATCATAGGAAATAATATGGCCAAGGAAGGCTACTAATCTTAGGCAAAACTCAAACTTACTAAACTTTTCAAACAACTAATGAGTTCTAAGGGTCTGCAATACAATTCTCAGATGGTCTTCTTATTATTTTTCACTACGAGAATAGACAAGAACATCATCAATGAACACTATGATAAACATGTCCAAGTTCTACTTGAACACTCTATTCATCAAGTCCATGAAAGCTGTAGGGGCATTCGTTATTCGAAATGACCTAACTAGGAATTGGAAATGACCATACTGAGTTTTTTAAGTTGTTTTGGAAATGTCATATTCTCTGACTCTGAGCTGATGATAGCCAGATTTGAGGTCTATCTTAGAGAATTAACTGGTACCCTAAAGTTGGTTGAACAAGTCATTAATTCGGGGGAGTGGATACCTATTATTGGTTATGGCTTTGTTCAACTTATGGAAATTGATGCACATTCTGAGACAACCGTCTTTTTTATGCACGAACAAGACTGGAGTGCCCCATAAGGAAATAATGGGCCTAATGAATCCCTTATTTAAGAGATCCTTCAATTGTTTATTCAATTCCCTAAGCTCAGTTGGATCCATTCTATAGGGCGAAATAGAGATTGGCTGGGTATCTGGAAGGAGATCTATTTCGTAGGCAATTTCCCTTTAGGGAGGAACTCCAGGAAGGTCTTCAGGGAACACATCTGGAAATTTCCTTAATACTAAAACTGACTCGAGACTTGGAGTCCCAAAACAAGAGTCCTTGACTCAAACAATATGGTAAACACACCCCTTAAATATCATTTTTCTTGCCTTTAAGATCAGAAACGATCTGACCCCTAAGAACAGAGATTTTACCCCTCAATTCAATGAGTGGATCATTGGGAAACTAAAATTGAACGATTCTTTTTATGCAATCAACTGAGGCTTATCATGAGTGGGGCCAATCTATGCCGAGAAAGATATCAAAATCAGTAATCTCTAACTCTACCAGATCAACTGAGGTAATTTTCTGAGATACTATGACCGGGAAATTTCTGTATACCCTTCTAGCTATAATAGAGTTATGTACTGGGGTAGATACTAAGAAAGGTTCTTCTAGAAATTTGGTACTGACACCAAAATCGACTGTTATATAGTGGATTACAAAGGAGAGTGAAGATCTGGGGTATAATAAAGTATAAACATGGAGATGAAAAACCTATAATCTACCCGTAAATACATTAGGAGAACTTTCCTTATCATATCGGGTCTGGAAGGCATAAATCTTGTTCTGACGCTGCCCACTGGTTGCGCTAGAAATAGCACCCTGCTGAGTCAGGAGACCAGCAAGAACTGAAGGATGGTTGGACTGACCCTGCTGACTAACCTTTTCACAAGCTCTAACTCTGTGGCCTAGCTTTCCACATCCAAAACACACATCACTGCTAGCTCTACACACACCCGATGATGCTTTCCATATTTCCCGCAGATTAGATTAGTATGACCACTGTTCACACAACCTTGGGACTTAGAGCCTGGTGCCCTATCCCAACTATCTTGCCTAAACTTAGGCACTGGCGCACTAGCTGAAGATTGAGCTGGGGCTGAGAACTTCTGATGAAACTCAGAATGGTTACCACTTTCCGACCTTGGTTGAGAAAAGTTAAAACTACCTGTTCCGTCTCTCTTATTGTCTTTATGTTTATCCTTAATCTTATCTTCCTCAATCTGCTGAGAATGAAGCATAAGTCTAGATAAGCCCATCTCCTTAATCAACATGGCAGTCCTACACTCCTTAACCACACTATCATCTACACCAGACACGAACTTACTCATTCTAGACCTAGTGTCTGCAACCACATTAGGAGCATACCTCGCCAATTGAGCAAACTTAAATGAGTAATCCTTCACACTCATGTTGCCCTACATAAAATTAATGAACTCCTAAATCTTAGCCTCCCTCAACTATAATGGTAAGAACCTATCTAGAAAAGTCGTGGCAAATTCCTCCCACTCAACTGGCCCTACATCAACACCACGATCCTCCTTTCACTGCTTAAACCAAGTATGAGCTACATCCTATAATTGATATGCAGCCAACTCTGCACATAATATCTATCATATTTTGAACCATATCAAGAAACTCCTGCAGATCCTCTTCAGTCTAAGATCCCAAAAACAAAGGGGGATTCATTCGGGTTAAATCCTGAATCCTAGTTGCAGCTGTATTTTCCACTAGATTGGCTGGGGAAATAGCTCGCTGATTGTTCCAAGAAGCTAATAAATGGGCTAAAGTAGTAAAAACAGTTCTGAACTCAGCGTGCAACACATGTTTGTTTAGGGGATCTTCCTTAACATGCAAAGGTGTGGGCTTGTCCTCATTCCTTCTTCTGTTATTTCTTATAGGAGGCATAGTCTGTAAACGAAATTAAGGATGAGTTATAAAGAGAGTTTAAATAGACATAATGCTCATTTGCACGACCTGAATACTGAAAGAAGAGAAACTTTTCGCAAAACATCTCATAGCCTCTTGTCCATAAGTGTGGCGTGATTCACACCCATGCATAAGAGTCTACTCAATGCGACTTTCAGAAACCCTAGGACACTGTAAAACCTTAGGATCTAATATCAAGTTTTTCCATGACCCAAGGTTGCCCATAGCCGCGACAACGGTGCTTACGGTCACAAGTGACCACAAGCTAACCCATGACCTGGTACCTTCTATAAATACTGAATAAAATGGTATAAATATAACATATACAGAAGATAAGCTAATAGACAATTGTAAAACTGAAATACTAAAATATGTAATACTGTTGTGTCTGAGAGAACGGATAAAATATGAAACTAACTGACCGACTGTCTAACAGTTTGTTTGAAAAGACTCTTACTGACTGGAGGTTGATGGGACAAGCCCCAAACTAACTCCGACTGACTGAACATTATGAAATACCAAAGTATTAAATGAGAGATAATATATCCTCGATGGATGAGGACTCACCACTATGGTTGCTGAGTAATACTGGTTGTCTAATTATAATTGGGAAACTGAGACTCTGAACCTATGATATAACACATCATAGCGCAAAGAAGAGTATGTTGTTAGTACTTAGAATGTACAGGTATATGAGATGAGGTTCGGCTAAAATACATAGGGTACTGTGCACATAAGATAAGGACTAACTAAATAGCATAAAATAACTGAGCATGAATTTATGAAACTGTAATATCTGAGAATGCAAGACCAAGTATATACATATTTCTAAAATAATTTGTAATTTGAAAGATTGAAATTTGTATAACTGGATAACTGTAAATCAGTATGCATTGGTCAAGCAAACTTAAACTGAATATACATTGAATACTGTACTGAGGCTGTGAGAGGTATTATGTAACATATATGGCCCAATCTGAGCTAATTAAGGTCTAACTTGTAACCCTAGATGGAAGGGTGTTGTACTGCTCCGCGGGTACTAACACTGTCTGTGTGGATCCACTAAACTGGTGTCCCGAAGGACAAATGAATCTCCCTCAACTACCAGCTACTCTAATGAGTACGTGTCAACCTCAAATAGTAGGTAAAAACTTTTTCAACCCTCAACTTCCAGGTAGACATCACTAACCTACACTAGATACGTAGTTTTGGAACTCGGGGATTGCTACTAAGGGTCACACCCTCTACTGGAAGGTGTGCCCCCATCCTTGGGTTCACTTAGTACTGAATCCTACTACCAACTGAACTGACACTGGAACTGAAACTGGACTGAGTTTAACTAAACATGATTTCATGACTAATAGTGCACATTATAATCATAATAACTGAATAGATAGGAATAACCATGGTTTAACTAAATCAAACTTGAAAATCTAAAAATCATGTAAAACACGTAGGTATTGAGTATTCATAACCCACCAGCACTGAATGATCACAGAATGTAATATCATGCTTAAAAATTATAGTAAAGGATCATGGTTCAAAACCCATCAGAATAAATATTCCATCAATCATGTGGGGATCATGAATTTAAACATGGGAATGCTTTAAATAAGGGAAAACAACATTATTACATGACTAAAATCATAAATTTACGGAGTTAACGTGGAATTCACTTGAATAAAGCATAAGAAACTCAAATTCTTAGCATGAGAAATTCAAAATCTTGCATGGAACCATACATGGGCTTAATTGAATTAAAATCACCATGAAAACATGAATTAACCTATCTTAAGCAATATAAAATACCATAATAATAGAAAAATTCGTTCTTTAATTGAAAAGAGGGTTTTTGGGCTCCATGGGTGAAAGGAACCCATGAATTAAAACCCCCACATACCTTAAGGTTTTAACTTGAAAGAGAAACACCAATCTTGATGCTTTCTTGGAGGTTATTGAACTTGGGGAACTTAAATTCATAATTTCTTAGGAATAAAGGAATTCAATTTATATTCTTGGGGAAAGGGAATGGTTTTCTAGGGAGGAAAATTAGAGAAGAAGGGCAAAATTATGTCGTAACTGATGTTCAAGTCGTGATATGAACGATTGGATTGAGGGGAAAATACCCAATTGACCCTCAACCATTTTAATTTGTAACTGGTCACCACAATACGACCACAACATAGACTAATCGCGGTCATTGAATTCCCTCATCGCGACTCCGTGAACATGAGTTCGGGACTAATGTCGCGTCGTGGCCTTATCGTGGTGACCCTCTGGTTCCATGATCCAAACATGATCCAAACCCCATCCAAAAAATTCAAAACATCTTTGAGACATGCTCCTTACACCACTGAACATGAATTAACTCAAAAACCAACATCTTAGGGTAGGGAATACCAAGTTAAAAATCTACCAAATTTAGAAGCCTTAGAAAAAACTAATTCCCCAATATTTAGTGAAATTTTTAGGCCTTAAACCCCTTATGCATGCAACTAGAAGATGAACTAAGCTAAGAATAGTAAGGGGTATTACAATGATGGATGGTTGTATTAGGTATCAGTGGTGGTCTCTTGTCCTGGTTGGACTTGAGATGCCCATTACGACAATGCCCCTAGTCGGGTCATATTAGCTCTGGATCAAATTAAGGTCAATCCAAGAAGGCGATATAGGCTACATATGAGGTTGCCATAGAAAATAAGCTAAATGCTCAATGGGGTTAACTAGGATTATGCACAAGGGTAGGTTAGAAAAAGGGTATAACCATGGCTATCAAAGAAATGCCTATATCATCTCCTAAACCCACACTCTTCATTTTTCTTTGCACATACACTAGGCAAGTTCTAGACATCAAGCATAACAAAGAATACACAAAAACCTCACACACACATGGCACATGCTCAACTCAAGTAGGATCATCATAGAGTCTCAACCAAACAATCACGTGAATTCAACATTAAGCCAACAAGTACAAGAGTTATAATTATAAGCCTAGAAGTCTCAAAAGAAGTAGTTCACTTAATCAACATGATTTTACTACCAAAACACTTGCATCATGCAGTCAAGTATAGCACCAACAAGAACATCCCAATTATTCCCAACACAGGAAAAAAATTTAAATTACTCCTAAAAATGGGAATTTCCCCTCACCCCACACTTAAAGAATTATTCATCCTCCAACAACTCTTTACTCTGAGCATTATAAGATGAGGTGACTCCACACTTCTTCTACAAGCAAGACACTTAAGCTAGTACTATAATGACTACACTGAATGCAAGTTCCTACACTAAGCATGTTACAAACACAATTGACAGTTCAAGGATACTACTCCAAAATATCCTAGCCTCAAGAATTGACTTACCTAGTTGGAAAACTCATGCATATTGTTCAATAAAAGACATCATACAAATCACCCAACTATCATCAAACATGTGCCCTCATAATAAGAGAGTTACCCATAATCACTAACAATAATGCAATTTATTACAAATTGGGTACATAAATCTAATTACACTCACTCTCGCAAATAATTCACCAGTTACACAAGGTAAACCTTAGGCTTTCCCTTAGTGTAGTACTCCACTAATATCAGAGTGAAGAAGCTTAGGATCAAATAGGTCTTTAAGTGTTGAAATATAGTCTAAGGGGCGGGTAGGAACTATTCTGGCTAGTGATAGTGACAATCTTCCCTAAGTACTTTAACACATGACACTTTTTCATTTAATTTGCCTCTAACAGCCCATTTACACCATTTTTATTCACCCTTATCTATTGTTTTACTCTATTTCATTAAGCTTATTCACATACACTATGGTGGGAGTGTTTTCTATTCATTCATGATTCAATTTAACCCTTCTTCACACCAACTTTATGTTATGCAACCCTATGATTGCCACCCTCAACTTAAGTGATTTGTCTTAGTTGAGGTAGACAATGACCAAGGAGGACTAGGGCCAATATAGTTTCATTATAACACAACTGGGCTAAAAATGGAAATTTCTTTAGCATAAAATTTTGTAACTCCCAACCACAACACATCAATTGTACACAACAATAACTATTACTTTGGGGCTTCACTTTTACCTTTTTTCAACTAGAATTCCACACTCCTTAACTAAATTAATTTTACACTAAAATGCTTAGGAGCTTTTGATCAAATTAAGATCAATCAAAGAAGGGGATACAAGGTACATATGAGGCTACCAAAGTACATAAACTAAAGTCTCAATGGGGTTAACTAGGATTATGCATAAGGGTAGGTCAGAAAAAGGGTATAAACATGGCTATCAAAGAAATGCCTATATCATATCCTATACCCACACTATTTATTTTAATTTGCACACACACCAGGAAAGTTTTAGTTATCAAGTATAACAAGGAATACACAACAACCTCAGACATATATGGCACAATCTCAACTCAAGTAGGATCATCATAGACTCTAAACCAAACAACCACATGAATTCAACATTAAGCCAACAAGAACAAGAGTCATAATCACGAGCCTAGGAGTCTCAAAAGTAGTAGTTCACCTAATCAACATGTTTTTACAACCAAAACACTTGAATCATGCAGTCAAGTATAGCACCAACAAGAATATCTTAATTATTCCTAACGTAGAAAAAATTTTAAAATTACTCTTAAACAAGAACATCTTGCTTATCTCTGTTGTTGATTCATGGGGTTTATTTTATGATCATAGTGTCTCGAGCCTCTAATCACCTCTCTAACTTAGCCTCAAAACAACTTTATTGAGCGAGGATGTGAGAACTAAGCTAAACATATTTATATTTCATCCCATAGTGAATCTAATAAGGCTTATAGGTATATATCTATCATAAAAGCTAATTCAAATCCCTTATTTTATAAAAGAATAAGAACCTGGCTCTATTTACCCCTATGTTCTATCCTCTTGTTCCTCCTCTCGGGCTCACAAGATGACACTAAATGTATTCTAAGGGTAGATAATCCTTAAAGTTGTTATGAAAAGGATAAATAAAAAACCAAATATTATAATCAATAAAAAACAAATCAATTCAAATAAATAGTAACATGTTATTGGCCTAAACCCCGAAAAGGAGGCTTTTGGCCACTCATGGATATAACCGTAATCAAGGTAAATGAAAAAATGATATAACCCATAAATAATAAAAATTAAAGAAATAAAAAACCTATTTGATGTATTTTAGAGTCCCTCTCTAAGTTTCAAAGTCGTCCAAGGTGTATAACATCAAGTTTAAGTGTCTTATTTATAGGAGGACAAAACTGCCGAAATTGACCTAGGGTCCGCATCGCGGAGCTCATAGTAGGTACTAGGTTATGCGACACACCCTAATTATGGATAAAAACTATTTTGGGTCCCTTAGGGAGATACCTATGTGTGGAATGTTCCCCATATCCATGGTTTGTGTCAAATACATGCAATGGACATCCAAAGTGTCTGTTTTACGTCGAATCTTGTCCCGTGCTTTCGTTGATCCATTCTAAGACTTTTTGTGTTGTTTCCACTTTATTTATATTTTTTATATCATTAATTTATCATCATAATAAACTCACCAAGAATCCTGAAGCATTAAACACCACAAATTAGAGCTCAAAACAACACACAATCCACAACGATGAAGTAGAAACTTAAGCTAGGAACTAGTTTCATCCTATTTATATTTAGCTTAGTTTTTTGACTCTTGGCTTGATTCAATTGAACTTTAAACATTATATAAAATTTATTCAACACATAATTACATAATCAAACCATTAGGAACTCATTACACACACTTTAATCCATTGAGATCAACTAGAACAACACCTAGCTTAAGTTAGTAACACTAGTTTTCTCATTTGAACTCTAAGAGACAAAATTGAGTACAAACTTATTTGAAAGACACCTTAAACATTGTAATCAAGTAATTAAACACTTAGATTCTTAATTATATCATTATTCACTCATTAATCACACAAGTAGTCCTCAAATAAGACTAAATAAGCCTGGATAACAACTCTGAGGTGCGTAAATCCACCTCAGATCAAGAACCCACTTCATATCCTCAAATTCAATATTTAGGCAATTTATACCCCAAACTAGACTATGGTATCTAAATTCACTTATGGTACATAATCCATAATCACTCCTAAGATAGGAATCATACCAACAAACATGACCAATTAAGTAAACTCCACCTAAATTACTGTTTTAAGATCACTAGAATAGTCCAAATAAGGTTAACCATACTAACTATGACTCTAATACTTAAACCACATCGAAAACCTAGCATTATATTATATTCATTCTATTAATTAGTTCAATTTATGGAGTAGGAAATAGGATTCTAAAGTGTTATAAGTATTTCAACTTAAGGGTCAAAACCCTCATCTAATCCTCAAACCTCAATAATCAAGACTACATCATTCTACCTATAATAAATCTTAACTTTCACATTGATGGGCAATAAATAGCATGCATCATATTACAAAGATGAGTAGATAAAAGCTTATATCGAAGACAAACCACATATCCTTGAATTATCTGTAAATGACCGTCTCCATTTCATGGTCCCAAAATACCATCATACTATTGAAATTGTAATCTAATAATTAATATGAGAATAATGATACCCATATTGCACCATTGTGCTCCCGTGTCCAAAAATCACACCCAAATTTCTATATGGGTCCCACTTACGGAAAATGTAGCCCAAAATCAACACAATATTCATACATGCTCAAGGAATCATAAACCTCAAAAAATGGATAAAGAACAATCTAAATTAGGTCTAAAATAATGACCTCAATCTATTGGGGTTTTGGGAAAATAATCAATGAATTCTACCAAAAATAGGTTAAATTCTTACCTTAAATCGGATGATAATCACTAAAATAGATGTTAAACAAGCTTACCAATCATCAATAAGATCCAATTTTAATATGTCTCACTCTTAAGGTTTTTGTCTCTCAAGAGATGGATGAATAATGAGCCAATTCATGAAATAAGGGGCCTATTATACCCCTTCTAGGTACTCAGATATTACAATCGCAACATACTGGTGTGCAATCGTACTGCATGGCATCAGGAGAAGGTGTTGCGATCTCAAAAACCCTTCATGCAATCACATTATCCCATCTACCAAGGGTGCCATGATTGCAACCATTGTTGTGAGATCATCGACCTGTTAGATATTAGCTGAATCATGGAAAAATATTTCAAGTTTCCTCCAAGGCCTTGGGAATCATTCGGAACCCCCTATACGCAAATAAACTATATAAATGTACTAAATTAGATGTTCCGAACACAAAGGTGAAGTCAAATTTTCCATCCAAGGTCATTTTGACAAAATGTGGGTCCCATACCTAAATTTCTAGTTTTTTAACTTTTTGACCAATAGGTCAAAATGAGCTCGGGTTCCTCTGGACCCAAACCAAAGGTCGACCCAACTTAAAATCAATAATCAAAAGTCGTTGATGTAGTTAGAATCTACATATGAGGTCATTTACTATGAGTTTTGGCCTCTGCCAAAATCCTAACTAGTGAAAGCTCTAAAATAGTGAAATGACCTTAAAATCTAAATGAACTACTCAATAACCAAACCAACTATTCAAAGATAAGTCATAAATTACTTGTAGCTACTGTAGGAAGGCTCGAAACACTAGAAATGCATGCAAATAAAGGAAATGGCCTAGAGGGTCATTACAGTTACTCAGTTCCCTTGATTGTACCCTCTAGACCTATAGGGGATTGAATTGGGTTATTTAATTCTCCCCACTTATTGGATTAATCTTGTAGATTTAGTTGTGTGATATTTATGTTATAATTTTGTATGTATTTAATTATTTATGTTCAATGGTGTTGGAGTTTATTTCCAGATTTTCCCCTCTTTACTCTGACTTATCTTATTTTATCTTGTATTTTATCATATTTATATCATGATTTATCTCATTCAATCAGTGATTCCTATTGAGTATCCGTGGTTTGATACTCATACTACACTTTTGTACCTTTTTGGTGCAGATTCGAGTACTAGTTGCAGTCGGTGATTCATTATTTGTATAGGGATGATTTCATAGATTGTGTGAGCGCCTGGAGTCGGAGTTACTTTCTCATTCTATTTATCTATGTTTAGTCTTTAATCTCCGTGACAGGTTATATTTTGCTATTCAGTGCCCATATTTTATTTTTAATAGCTCTTGCACCGTCATTGTTGAGTCTAGGGATAGTTATTTATTTCTTATCTATCTATTAGACCTTTTTATTTGTATTATTTCTATTTATGTATTTAATTGTTAATTTATAACTTTTATGCAATTTTTCACCAAGTTAGCCCATTACATCTAGCTTTGGGCTATTGTTTAACGTACCTACTAGAGAGATAGAGTAGGTGCCATCATGAATCATAAATCTGGTCATGATAGCTTATTCTTACTTTACTTATTGTTTTACTTGCCCGCATATTAGTATTACGCATTGCTTGTATCCATCCTTCTTATGGGGCATGTTTTAATTATTCCTACTTATGTGTGATTTCTGGATTTATGGGGGTCCAGTTAGGTTATAGCTAGGAGTTTAATTCTACTTTTGAGTTACTCATATTCGATTTATCATATTTTCTTTGTATGGACTATTAATTCCATTTCTGAGCATCACTTATTGCCTATAGTATATACTTGAACTTTATTTTTACTTTTACTATAATTGAGCTCAGTCTTCCTATGATGCCTACTGAGTACCACATGTTTTGGTACTTTTACTACACTTATGCATCTTTTTTCCTAAGGAAGATCCTCATATGAGTCATAACTATTTATACTTGTCTTGATTTATACTATTGACAGAGATTCTGATGAGCTTTTAAAGAGTAGAGCTAATCCTTCTCCTTCTACTTTTGTGACGATCTTATTTTATACATTTTTAGACTATGATATATCTTTCAACATCATCTAGCAAACCTTTTTATCTAGTGGTTCTTGTACTCAACTTACTATGTCTTCATGAACTCTTTTTTAATCATTTTGTCCTTTCCCTCTAGTGTATGGTCCATTTGTGTATTTTTCTAGGTTGTCTCTAGTTATTACCATTTCAATTCTACTTATCTCTTTTATGCGTAAATCCCATTACTTATTGTTTTAGGATATGGCTTGGCTTACATACATGTGGGTTAAAGTAGGCTCCATCATGACCTGTGAAATTAGATTGTGATAGTCCATGTACCTATCGATAATATATTTGATAGGGTTACTCAATTTTACTCTATTTTTTTGGATTTTTATGCAAAGTGAGTTGGGTATTAAGTTTTATTTTAGCACAGCTTTTTGCGATCAGATGGATAGCCAGTTTGTGTAGACTATTCAGGCATGTGAGTACATTCTTTGAGTAGGTGTTATGGATTTTGGTGGTCAATGATTCTTCCAAAATTAAACCTCTAAACAAAGCAAAAAATAGTCCTTGATCAAATATAGAACCCAACTACATTGGGATCGATCCCACATGAATAGGTTGAAATATCAATCAAGATGTACTTCAAGAATCGATAACAAACACAAATAAAAGAGGGGTTTTCTTGTAAATAATGAATTCAATAGTAACAATTATAGGTTTTATTGGATTTGTATTTATCATGAGAAAGGCAATAGGAAAATTTTCCCTAATAATTTCATAAATTTGTAGGTTCTTCATACTTAGTGATCGTTTGTGGTGCTCAATATGGAGAATTGATGGATAATATATCATCTAACCGACTATGTTACACCCCTAGTAAATGACTATTCAAAAGCACAAAGGTTCATGTGTCATGAGTTTTTCATTACTAACCTTATCTATGTCCCAATTTAGTCTCGCCCATTTACCAGTTCAAGTCTAATTAACTTGAGTTTGGAAGCTCCAAGTGTTGTTATTGATTCTCTTTACCCATTTGATTGATCTTACTATAGTCAATGGTAGAGATAAGGCGAGTCCTAACATTGCACACAACTAGAAAGCAATTAATCTGAAGATTATTAATAATACATACCTAAGAACCAGTGAGAATCATCTCGTACTACGAATACTACTTTGTTAATTCGGTGTGGTTCTAACAACCCTAGTTGTGGTGTTTATCTACTCATAATTGCATGAACACAAGAAAAATTATGATAAGAAAGCATAATTATGAACTTACAATCATATAATGAAAAACTCCAAAATCTCACTTAGGATTAAAACCCTAAAAATCAATGTTTTCAATTTCAAGAATCAGAATATGCCTTGAAAACCTTAAAAAGTCATAAGAATGTGTAAACTGGTGCAAAAGACCCAATATAAGTATTTAAAGATAAAAGAAAACCTATCCTACACATAATAGGATTTGTTGAGCCAGTTCCTCGAATAGAATAAAGGTACGATTATGGGAAGATACCATAATCATCCCTGGTTCTCGTAGGTTGGCATTGGGCTTGTTATCTTTCAAGGCTCATCTGGTATGACTATTAGTGTGATTTTTTTTATCCTAGGTATGATTTTGTAACTCTCTTATATGATCCACCTCTAATTTACACTATTTTTGTATCTTTCTCTTACGTTTCTTAGCACAACCTCTTTATTCCTAGGTATGATCATGAGACCTCATTATCTGACCCTCAAGGAACTTAACATCTGAAACCTTTACTTCTGGATTTCCTTCCCATAATCAATAGGTACGAACGTGACATCAAAGTAAGAACATGGAAAGTATTTGTTTGACCACCTACTTGATGTTGTCTATTAGATTTCATTCCACAATATCCCTGGTACGATCTATTCAGATCGACGGTTATGGAATGTCCTCGCTTGGTGCTTCTATGTCCAATAACATGCACTTTCCTTCTCTGAAAGTGTTTGACCTGAAAATACCCTAAAATAAATCTTAACAACATAAAAGTACCTTTGTACTTGCAAACATCTATTATATTAAGCGTCAAAAGTATTGTAAGTTCATGCCAAATCAACACCCTTAACTTTGATCATTTTCATATTCTTATACAAATAAAACACAACTGAACCACAAAGATGCTTAACAAAAAGAAGAACCAAAAGTACTACGACAGTTAGATTTACACAAAAACCATTTTAAGCATTCATTAACAGAAAAAATATTCAACAATATCGAATACCACCAACAAAAATTTTGTGTTCAGAAATCACTTACCATAACTCAATGGGATCAAAAAACTGGTATTACATTATCAACAAATAATCCAGCAATCCAACTAATGACACTACCCAAACAAGCAACACACTACAATACTGCCCATACGCACTCAAATTAAAGAAGTCCCCAACACTCATCATATAAGACAAATATCAAGATCTGGATTGAAATAAATCAATAACTCTCTTAAAGTAGTCAGGTGATATGCGGTTGCTACCATAGGTTCGTCATTATTTTCTACACCTTTATTTTCCAGATAGTTGGATTAGGATCACTATAGCACTTTTGTTGGACTGTAATATAGGCTTGGAATGGGTATGGTAGATATCGATAAAGTGACGAACCCTCCTTGACAACCTACTACTTTTGTCTCTACTTTTCTATTCCTTTATTTTCATCTCTTTTTCAACTTTTTTGACATCAGGTAAGGTTTATTCTTATTCTCTATATTTTTTTCTAGTTTTTATTTCTTGTGTAATACCACACCTGCATCCCATTTCTTTTTCTTTTATAAGTTTTTCTTCTTACACAACAACTTTGCACCCCTTTAATATCCACTCTCGACTTAGGCAATTTACCTCAGTTAAGGTATACGGTGTCCAAGGATGGCTTACAAACCCATTTACAACTTATGGAGTATTTGAAGAACTGATTATGATCTTTTCACAGCCTCCTATAGTATGTCCGTAGTGATACTAACCAAGCGAGTTATAGATCACTTACACATGCCAACTAGGTAAGACCATACTCACCCTTGGCTCAGAGATACATATTCAATAACTACTCATTCGGTTCATGCAAAGTAACGTTATAGTTATCATTCTCATAATCCTAATACAACTATGAGATCCAAACATTAGTTTCTATTTAGGTAAGCACACAACACAAAACCAAATAGTAAAATTTTAATTAATGGTATCATTTAAAACATTCAGAACATTATGCATGCTCCTCTTATTACGACTGCGCTAAGTTCTCCTATATTTATTTTAGTTACACAAATAGCACAAAAAACATTATAAGAAAGAAAATAAAAATACTAAATATGCCAATTCAAAAAACATAGAGTATCTGAGGGATAAGAAATAAGGAAATAAGAATCCTCGGTTGTGGTATACACTCATCCACAACTTAAAAATCATTCAATGTCCCCACTGCTTGAAATTAAAAAAATTTAAAAATAGTAGTTATGGATATACCTGCGGTGCACTAGATGGTTGTCGCACTCTTATAAGGTGGTCATATATGGGACCCCTCCCAGCTCCTTAACTCTAGTGGATCCTATCACGGACAAGGCCTTATCAGTTAAATGGGCACCGATATCATCTAGTGTACTTAATGGTATCATTACAGAGGCAATTTCTATCCTCCCTCCACACTCATCAATCACTATCTACTCTAACACAACAATAGTGGGGACCTCACTTCTCTTTGAATCAAGGGCCTCAAAGGTTCTATTAGTCTCCTTAGATCTTTTTTTTCATCTTTGTCTCTTCTTTTTATCTTACCCTTCTCTTTCTTCTTCTCTTTCTAATCTTCACTCCTCTATTCATTATTAGGCTATAAATCATTGACCACCTCAACCACTACCTCATTTATACTCCTATCCCTCCCTCATATATGGGGTATTGGGTATAGAAGTTGGATACCATAATTTCAATATTTCCCCATGTTGATATCAGATATGGATGCATAATTGGAAAGTGTCGACCAGATAGATCATCTACAACCATTTTAAGTCATCCAAATTAGATGTGAATATGATCTTGTGTAGTGCCTGAAAATCCTCTAATCCAGTCATAATCTATCTCTCAAAACTAGCAGGTTTGCATACCTCTCACATCAGCAAAAATCTCATTTGTCACGTAGGTCCTTCACCTGGCTCCAGTTTCTTAATCCTCACATCATAAAAAGCCTATGTCCTTATAATTTGATCCAGCAATGAAGTATGAATTAGAGTATATCCAACAAGCACAAACTATACTTCAACTGAAGGTGTTATCGTTTTCTAATAAGATTGTTAACTTCGGGAATTTTTGTATTGGTGCTTTCCAACTCAAACTATCATAAAACATGGGAAGGGTAAATAAGTGTGTTAAAGTGGTTCCCTCTCTCGGAGGTCATCTGCTATAATATATGGGATATTCAACTCTAATTATGCTTTAAAGTCTACTACTATTTTTGTGTTGTCTGCACTAAGCGCGTTGTCAGTCGTGGTTAGTGCAACACGGTGCCTCATAATGGACCAACATGCCTTGGAGGAAAAGCTCAGTTAATTCAAGTAGATTGTAGACCCATTTACAAATGTTGCAGTTTTCTTGGATTCCATAATATGGCCTACCAACCACTTAAAGTTTATAAAATTTTCTTAACTTGATAAATTTTTTAGCTCGGTCATTCGGTAGTCATATTCAGGAGTTTTCACTGCTGGCTCAAACCCTACACCAAATAACAACTTTGAAATTTTCTTCATTGATATATCAACTGGCTTACTCCTTATCATCAACATGTCTAATCTAGGTTTCTCTCTCAAGATTATTTCCTTCTGGGTAAGAGTCATGTTTTTTAGTGTTGCTTCATAATTCATATAGATTACCCTTACTAACCTAGCCCCATATATGTCCGGTGTCTTATTCATGCACACTAATTTATACATTTTTAAAACTTGGTCCAACTCAGGACATTATTGCACTGTCTCGTGTACAATTAATGGCTCTTTCTAAACACTTTAGTTTTATTCCCATTGTTTTTTAATTCAATACTATCAATGTAGTAATCTTAGGCATTTGGGATCAACCATTTAATTGGTTTTGACCCTCTTTGAGGTTGTTATGCAGCAAGCTTATCAGAGAATTCTGGGTTGGATTTTTCCTCCTCTGAAGAGCTTATATCTTCGGCATTCTTTTCATCTTTGGGATAAGTCTTATTAGGACTTTATTTTTCACCTTCCTCTACATACTAGGAAGGTTTATTTGGATTAGTTTAGTTACGGGCAACAAATCAGTTGAGGGAGTGGCTTTGTCCTTAGCCTATTCATTTCTTTGAGTTTGGACTTAGTGGTCCAAGGTGTATTCTTATCATCAAAAGTACTTCTAGAGTACTCAACTTCAAAACCACTGGAACTTTTGGACTCACATTCTAAGGATGGAGGTGTGTCTTGAGGTGCTCACTTCTTCAATATCTCCTTTTGCAACTATTTGAGGGCATTAGGTTCCATAATATATGTAAAACCAATCATTAATCTTAATTTTGATGTAAGGATACAAGTTCAGGAATCTACTCAGATGAGTATTCCTACAATTATCCAATAGAGGAACAATTATTCACTTGAACGTAGGAATTACCTCATAGAATTTCCTAAAAGGGTGTTACATCAAATGACAACTTCCTATGGTTGTACCATGATCTATCAACCATGATAAGTGATCATCTGATGAAGTCTGAGGTGTTAAAATCTGGCACTTCATAATCCAACCTACGATCGTTGGTTGATACCACGATCGTGGGTACTATCGTAGAGAGTGTACAAAAATCTATCAGTTAGAAATAGAAGATTTTACCCTAATTTGACCCTTATTGTCCATGTTTTTTGTAAAAGGAGGTATTCTGACTTCCCCTTTTATCATTCATTCGATATGCAATACATATAACCAAATTTTTTGACTTTTTTGGCTCTACTACTACCTAAGAACCCAAATTAGCACACATTACTAATTATTTTTCAAAAATGGGGATAATTGTAAAACCTAAGTAGTAAACTTAAAACTTTGTTCTTGAAATTTTAAGTTCTAGGAGAGAGAAGGGGTTTTAACACTGAAGGAAGTAGCTAATTCACACAAATCAGAGGTCAGGTTTAGGATTCCTATTCTTTTGCTCATATAATTTTTTGTGAATTTTATTTATAATGAGTATCAAGTTTTTTCGAATCCTAGGTATAGTGAATATAGGAATAAAATTAAGTTGGGTTAGATCGAATCGGGTTTCATTTAAATAGTTGTACCCATAAGATGATTCATACCAAAGAATATCAAATTAAACCACGACCGTGGTATGTGTTCATAGTAGGAGATTTTAGAAAAGTTACCTCTTATACTATGAAGATTAAGTATGATCATAGAATTTAGCCACGATTGTTCCTTAAAATCATAGGTTCTTTCTCATAGATGTTAATTTTCAGAAGTCTAATCAGACGATTGATACCATGATCATGGTATCTAAGTATGACCCTGGTAACCAATTGTAGGATCGCTCCTAAAACATATCCCCCTGGACATCATGCAGATGACTTAACACACGATTATTGGTCCTTTCCACAGTCGTGCAACCTTTTTGTGTGTTCAGTACTTGCTCCAGTTCCTTGACTTCTTTTATTCCTTGTTTTTACACAAGTAACACACATTACCCTATAATTTAAATTATTAAAAAACTCTTGGGTTTCCTCCCAAGCTGTGCTATATCTAATGTCGCATGACGAGGCTAGTTTGGTTACTTAAACTTCAGCAAATATCACATGGGTTGCCTCTCATGAAGAGTTTGATATAATGTCACTACATGACTAGGCTGTTCTTGACTTCTCAAGCACTAACTAGATCCACTTCACATATCAGTTTCACCTCTTCAATCTCACTGAGATAGTGTTTCACCCTTTTACTATTTACTTTAAACTTCAGACTATATTTATTTTAAAGTTCAATTGCAACATAAGGAAATAGTGTCACTACGCTAGATGACCCTTTCCATCATGACTTCAACTAAGCCAAAAATAGCTTCAGCCTTAAACTAAATAGCAATACCATATCACGTGCTGAATTCTCTTCTCCCAATCTTGTGATCATGGTATAATTTTATCTTCTCTTTTACAAGGTTGGTTTCTCATAATTGTGGAGATGGAATTCATCCATTTTATTCAATCATTCTAGTCTCACTCTAGCCACACCACTTCACTCTCTAGTTAACCTCAAGAATTGCCCATAATGCCTTATGCTCAAGTTTAACAGGCAAGTGTGGTATAATAAGCTGATATGGGGAAAATTCATTAGAGGTTTTTAATGTGGTATAATAAGACCATAATTCATCATTAAACTTTCCATCCCTGTATTTACTATTGGTATTCACATTCTTTGCAAAAATGGACTTGATCTCACGATTGGAGACCTCAAAATGCAAGATTATCTGAGGATGGTAAGGTGTTGAGACCTTATGTTTCACCTCTTATTTCTCAATCAAGGCTTTCAATAGACAATTGCCCAAGTGTGAGCCTCCATCACTCGCAATACCCTTTTATTATCCAAACCTAGAGAAGATATTCTTTATCAAAAAGGATATGACACTCTTCCCTTCTTTGTTTGGAAGCGCTACCCGCACATATTTTGAAACATAGATAATGACCACCAAAATATATTTCATACCAAATGATCTTGAAAAAGGGCCCATGAAGTTAATATCACATACATCAAATGGCTCAATCCCAAGTATAACAATCGTAGGAAACTCTTTACTTCACTTGATGTTTCCTTGTCATTAGCATTGGTAAAAATCCCTTGCATAGGCATGTGCATCATAATAAATGGTAGGTCATTAGTTTTAACATTACAATATCTTTTACGTGGTCCGGGAACCACTATAAAGACCCCAAATGGTGATGTGTGGCATGCCGCTAAGATACTCATAATCTAAACCTTATAAACACGTATATTAATCATTCCATCTACCAAAATCCTAAACAAGTATGGATCATACCAAAAGAACGTCCTTACATGATTCATGAACTTATTAGGTTGCTGAAATGATAGGCCTTCAGGAATCACATCGCATACCAAATCATTAGAAAAATCTGCAAACCTTGGAATCAAATCTTTTGATGCAACCAATACTTTCTCGTCAGGAATATTTCATCAATCTCAAGCTCATCTTTTAGCTTCATCATGGCCTCTTGTTAAGGCGTGATAAGTAGTTAACAACATAATTCTCAGTCCCATTTCTATCCTTGACCTACAAGTCAAAATCCTGCAATAGTAGTACACAATGAATCAACATAGGTTTTGCATCCTTCTTTGACATAAGGAATCTATGAGTTTCATGATCAGTATGTATATTAATTTTCTTGCCAAGAAAATAAGACTGGAATTTACAGAATGCAAACACCACAACAAACAACTCATGTTCAGTCATGGAGTAATCATTTAGAGTTGGTTAAAGTTTTTTACTTGCATTGTAGATAGGACGTAAGATCTTCTCTTACCTTTAGACTAGGACTACACCTAGAACCATGCCACTATAATCACACATAACCTCAAATGACGTAGACCAATCGGGTGACACAATACTATGGGTTGAAATCAACTTCTCTTTCAAAACCTCAAACGCCTTCAGAAAATAGTCATCAAATACAAAATTCACATTCTTCTCCAACAACTTGCATAAAGGATTTGTAATTATGGAGAAGTCCTTGATGAATCTTCAATAAAATCCTGCATGCCCAAAAAAAATATGAATACCCTTCATAGAAATCGATGAAGGCAATTTTTTAACACTATAATCTTTGTGTCACGACCTGAATTCTCAGGTCATTATGACGCCTACTATAACTCACTAGTATTCATGCCAACACATAGTATGAAACTACTACTAATGGACTACCAAGAGAAATAAAAGAAAGATGCAACATAAAAATAGTGAAATACTTAAGTTAGTCCCAAAACCTTATGGAATTAGTATAAGAGCTGCTAATTATAATTAGACTACAACATGAAGAAGTATATGAATATACTGATACAACTCACCTCTGAATATAATTTATAGGCTAGTCCAGTACATAAGAGCGGGAATAGCAATACTCTGAATGCCAAGAGATCACCATACATCTTTGAACCATAGCTACTCTGGACAATGCACACAACAATGGCTACAACCTGTACTATGATTTGTAAGATACAGAAGTGTAGTATAAGTACCAACATGTAGTAATCAGTAAGAAAATGCCAACTGAGATCCAAAGATAATGCAAATATAAATAAGGTATAAGAAGGAATATAAGCCACACCCAAACATCTGATAAACTACATATTAAGGATAATGAAATAATAAGGATAAATAATCATATTCATATTCAAGAAACTAACATAATAAGGATAAGGGGGTATTAAGTATAAATTATACAATTCTAGGCATACTCTAAAACCTCAATACTATACCGTATATCACTATCTAATATACGTATTACGAGCGAATGGAGGTTATACAAGGATAAGAAATAAATATAGAATATGAGTAAATAAAGAAAAGAAGGGATATACTATTATACCTTAGCTATATATAGATATATATATATATATATACATATGCTTATCAACAATGTTAACTAAAGGTTACAATCTAAGTAATCACAGTAGCATCTCCAAGCCTCCTAATCATAGTAGAAATTGGTGCTAAAATAATCAGGGTCTCTAATCCATACATCCAAAGATGAGATAATTATCCATAACAAAGAATGTGTAAAGAAAAGGGATTAGAGTATCAGGGTCTAAAATAATAGCACCTAACCAATAGACAACCATGTGCTATAATATAACTATAAGGTAAGAGAGCCATAGTCATACCTCAAATCTCAATACTAATCCAATAATCAACCTGCTACAAGCTAAACATAATAGCAATAACAAAAATGATAGCAGTCCTAGATCTGTATACTCTAATGGTTTCTTGCATTTTAGACGACATTTCTTTGGATGTTGGTCATCTCGTGGTCAATAAAATGGACCACTTATAGGACCAAGGTGGTAAGCATCTCTTATTTCCCTCATTTATTACTAAGATTTGCTGGAGAGTGATGGTTGAGGAGTATTCTGGAGACATTTTGGTATGCCCTGACCCCCCATCTACCCCTTAAGGATTTGAGGGGAAGGCGTACCTGGCAAAAGGAAGAAGCAAAAGATCGACTTGGGAAAGTCGAGATGTATTAAGGTTGAGTGTTATAGGCCATCCACAACTGGTCCTCTTGAGGATATTGGAGTTGATATTGCTATCATCAGGGATCTTGTGTCTAGTTTGCCCTAGGGATCGGGAGATCCCTCTACCACTCTTCATTTATATGTGTCATGGTCTGATTATGAGAAGTACAGAGAGTACCAAAAGAAGTAGGAAGCCACCATTTCTAGGATTAATAAAGTCTACTCATCTTTGGCAGAATCACATTGAAATCTTTGGATTGTACTTAAAAAGATGGTCATAAGGGAGAAAAATAGGGATGAGTTCTTTAACAAGATGTGGAAGGGGGTGAAGGGCCTATGGAAGGTCCTAAAACCTAAAGATCAACTTTCTTTCTCTTAGGTAGAGAGTGATGATGAGGCCCTAGTTGACTGGTCTAATCTTGGGGAGAATAATGATGATACAGAGTCTGAGAGTGACAACATCCCTTTATGCGGTTTCAAGGAGCACTCTTATCTTTTTTATCCTTCATTATTTATGCAGTGGGGACACTGCTACCTTTTTAGTCGGGGTGCCTATCTCCATATTCATTTGATTTGGGCCTGTATTAATGATATTTCAGAATATTTTTCTTCTCTTTTAGATGATTCTTATTTTTATATGGGTTGTAATATTCGGGCACTCTGATGCTACCCATATTTGTATGGATTAGTTACTTTGTTCCTATATTGTTGTTTTATTTAATTTTGGTCACTTGACGAGTTATTACCTATGATAGACTGAGTGACGATATTCTTAAGAAAAAAGCATCGTTGTTATGTTTTAGTCATGGATGTAGGGTAAGTCTGAGTACCTGTGGCATCAAGGTCACAAATCCAAGGGAAGTTTGAGTACCTGTGGAATTGTTGCTTTTGGATCGCATTCATACCAATTGGCAAAGTCTGAGTAGCCATATGGGTGGGTAGTTCATATTAAAGCCTCAATATGAGACAAGATCTTGGGTTGTTGCCATGATTAACAAATTATGCGTGGTGCGAATGCAAAACAAACACCCCCCCCCCTCGTCCAAATTTTTGTCAAAATTTAAGGGCATGGACGTGAGTAACTTTGTAACAAAACTTTTTATCTTTTTATGACTTCAAAAATTTACTTAGGGAAACTATTTGTATCGAGCGGGAGGAACAATTGAATCCCTTCGATAAGATTTGTATGCCATGTGTGGGAGCTTATTTGTCTATATCTCATGTGTAATTATACCATCTATAACTTACCCCTATTAGTCTTTCAAGGATAAATTTTGATTATCCTAGGCGATTCTTGTGACATTGGAATCCCACTTTAGCCTAAAAAGGCTACCAATACATAGATATAATCTGTAGTCACCCACTTTGAGCCTTTGGACTTTTCCTTAGGAAATACATTGTAAGTCATGACCCTTTTATTATACCTCTCTTGAACCCTATCCTCATTTAACTTAAGAATATAATTTAAGGCTAAAATCCTAAGTTGGGGGATGGTGAAAGTTGAAAGAGGTATCGTTGGGCCATGATGTTGTAAGAAAGTGCCGACATGCTTAAGAAAATATAGAAAAATGATTAGAATAAAGAAAGGATCCAACAAAGTAAAGAAATGCATGAATTAAGCACCAAAAAAAAGAAAGAGAAAAAAGAAAACAAAGTGGGAAAACCAAGAAAGGCAATGTATGCACAACAGTGAAAGAAAAGAAGTGTCCCAATATCAAAATTAAAAAGAGTGTGTTGTAGAAGTTCAAGGAGGGTTAATCCTTGTTGTAATAAATTGATATCCTACCCTATCCTAAACCTACATTACAAGGTCAAAATGTCCTTTGTGATTCCGAACCCACAATGATCATTGTAGTGGCGATTGAAAATAGGGTCAAGCCTATGGCATGGTACTTGTTAGCATTGATAGTTCTTGAGAGAGAGATTGTTTGAACTTAAATTCCTTGTTGGAAGGTTGATATCTAGGTGTGTGAAATCTTCTTTCTTGTGAGGAGGCATGTGATCAAGTTAAGGTAGGTGATTTTGTCATCTTCTGAACAATGATACAAAAGGAAGTATAATGGTTGAGGTCAAGAAGTGAGTCATTTCTAGAGTATTAGTAGTTGTCACATGACTACTCCTTAAAGTCTATTGCATCCTTCAATATTCCATTTTATGTTAAGGGGTATAATCAAAATCATTTTGCCCATGTGTGAAGAGCTTTTTGTGGTAATAATCAATTTAAAGTCATAATGATCATTGAGTAAAACATTGTGTGCATACATGTGAAATTGTCTCATGATAAGGGGTGGTGTGGCTTAAGGAAGAGCAAGGTTTTAAGTTTGGATCATTGATGAGTGGTGATTTTACCACTCATTTGCACTCAAATTTTGGGCACACTACCAAGTTTTGTTTAATAAATGAATATAATTATGATTGAATGCACTCATATCCACATTTTGCAGGCATAGAGTTGGTGAGATGGAAAGATATGGATTGAAGCTAAAAGTGATCAAGTTGAAAAAAAGAAGCGCAGCTAAAGACCTGCAGCAGTCATCATCCCCAGTTACCACAATCACGGGCTAAAGTCTGCGGTCTCGGTCAGTTAAGATGGTCAACAGAATGTGATCGTGGAACCATACCACGGCCGCGTTGGCCACAATCGCAGATAACCTCATGTGATCACGACAAATTGGGAATATTGCCCAGGGTAGTTTGATAATTTCACTTGGCCGAATCACAAACCTTATATAGGCAAAAGCCCTTTCTTCTTTGGGTATTTCTTACCTCATAAATATTTTTGAATTTAAAACAAGAACCCTAATTGGGCAAGATTGTAACTAATTTTGGAGACTTGAATTCTTAGTGTTTTATGAAGTATAGATGCTTTGGATAATCCTTATGGTATATCTTTCTCTACTTTCTTCATGAGTAGCTAAGTAATTTAGTCTTGGGATTATGTTGAACTAAAGTGTATTTGTGTATGGGTGTTGATGGCTAGCTAGCAAAACCCCCTATTATTGACTAATTAAAACATTTAAAACATAACCAAACTACCAATTCCAGGAGTCAATCACTAAGGAATTATTAAGTGGAATCATCATAACTACTATATCTTGCAAGCAATGTCATTAATTCAACACTTAGGGGATTCCCATGTACCCGACAAACTTTATTATTAAAATCACTTAGGGGATTCCTGTGTACCCTACAAGGTTTTCATAAATTATTGTCTTGGGGGATTTCAGTGCACCTCACGTGATTTTCAAAACAATCCATAACCATATATTCCATGCATTAGTTTCAAGAAATAAGTTAAACCAAATATTTTTGGGATAAAATTGAACCACTGATTTAAATTCTCACCTTCCTCATAACTACAAATCAATTTTACATTACAAGGTTAGGGAAATAACCACTTCAAAAGTCACAGTTTAGAGAAAATTACCCTTCTCAAGTTCAACCACCATACCCTTGCACCCATATGTCCAAAACTATATTTAAAACATGGAAAACCATAATTACACCATAGGAAAATATTATTCAACGATAAACATTCAGAACCACCAACCTTTATTTCAAAACCATAACAATACCATGAAAGCCATAGATTTAAACATGTGTTTTTAATAAAATAACAATAAGGGAGGATTAACATGTCTGAACTACAAAGAAATTTGGAAGATATAGAACCCTAGCTGATCACTTTCTTTAAAACCCTAGATTTAGCTTGAATAGAGAGTTTTAGAGAGAATTTTGGGAGTGTTTTATTAGGAATGATATGATAATGAAGTCCTAAGAGAGGTTTTAAATCATGGAGTCCAAGGGGTGGCGTGGTGTAAGGCCCCAATTTTCTAAACTGGAACTCTACACAGTGCTCATGACCCCGAGGGACCCCAAGATAACCCATGACTGATATCAGTACCTGTACACTACATAATATATGAATATAAATGCAGAAACTTGAACTGAGAGGCCATAAAGTTCAATACTGAACATAATCTGAATAATAACAATGTCTGAATAAAGTGGTATCACAATACCAAAACAAAACCAAAATACTAAAGTCTTAATCTAGTCTGTAATATTGTCTAAAAGCCTCTAACTATCTGAAGTAGGGAGTGGAAGGAACATGTCTCCAAATAAATCCCGACTACTGAAAGCCAAACTAAAATACTGAAGTAATAAAGTAGTAACCATGTCGTCGGAGAATGAGGACTCAATGTTGACTCTGACTGCTAAAATCTGCAATTCTACTACTACTCTAGAACTCGTGCCTCTGAACCTATGGTGTAACATAAGAGAAAGCACCATAGCACAAATATATCAGTACGTCTGAATGTACTGAGCATACGAGTGAGGTAGACTAAATGCAAAGGAGTTTATATGCATGAACAATGCTGACTAATATGAACGTGAGAATACATACATGTGTAAGTAACTGAAACTGAGCGACTGTATCTGACAGTCTAAATCTTCTAATAATGATTAAGAGTGACTAAGCTTGAGATTAGGCCTAACTAACGGGTTATCTCTGGAACTGATATTGAGAATACTCAATTGAATCTGAGATTGAGATCAAGCTTATCTTATGGGTGACCTCTGCAAGTATATTTACTGAATAACTTTATGTTAGACCAAGTTAATCTAGTGGGCGGTCTTTGAATCTATGGAACTATCTGAGTTCCTTACTGAGATTGATGAATGTATCTGATAGGTCTAATTTCTTAGTTCTACTCTGAAGACTCATACTAAAACTGTAACTGTGAGAGTACTCACTTAACTGACATGCCCTGAGTGTGGACTAGTGAGGTCCAACCTGTAACCCCAACTGGAAGGGTGTCAATACCGTGCCACGGGTAAAGACCTCTATGGTCAAACCCATCTGATGGATGACCCGCGTAGGTATAATAGTCAAGCCTCCCTGACGAGTGACAAGTCTTTTTCTGATGGGTGACTCCTATATCCTGTGTTGGCTATGCAGTTCTGGAGTTCAGGGATTTCTCCTAATAACTCTTCCTCTCTAACGGGGAGCCTCCCTCCCTGAACTTGCTCGGTGCTAGCTCCTACTCCCAACTGAAAGACTCTGAACTGATTCTTAGAACTTGTACTTGATCTGAAGTGAAGTTGTTACTAAGTTTCTTACTTGACTGATCTAACTGAGTTCACTTGGTTCCTTTATCTGACAGAATACAACTGAATCTATTATCTAACTGGATGATACTAAGTTCTGAATTGATTTCTTGAATGTTACTGACATCTGAGATGAGTACTGAACTGAAGCTGAAATGATAATGATAGTTAGATTACTTAGATTTCTTAAGTTCTATAACTGTCTTAGAGTTCTAATTCTGTAACTGACTAAGTTCTACTGATCATAGCACGACTGTGATTATCTTGAGACTGACTCAGCTCTAGGCACACAGTTATATTTTTTGGGTACAAGTACCCCCAGGACTCGATGGAAGGAAACTGACACACATGATACTTCTTGATCATAGGAATAACATCCACAATTCATAAGACCATAAGTAGGGGATTTCATACTACACATGGTTCTCAACATCTTATACATAAAAAGGAATACATATAACATGGGTATACTTGCAGACTTTAATATCATGGACTTTCCATATCACAATAACAACTCATAACAACAACACATATCAATAACATGGAATTCATGTGGAAACATAAGGAATGGAACATGGACTTGTCATTTAAGTACTATTAAGTCATAAAAACATGGATTCTATCATTCTTTGCATTTTATCAAACTCCTTACATGCACAACCTTGGGCATAGGTGTACTTATCAATTTGACAATCTCAATCCATCCAAAATTCATGGGTTTCAACTAACCTACTCACATTCTTCATGAAAAACACATCACGATACAACTTGAATCCAAACAACAATCATCAACATGAATATAGTCATAACACAACAAGGAAATCATAATTTATAATTTAAAACATGATTCTTAAGCTTCATGGATGAAAGGGATCCATGGATGAACACTACGCATACCTTAGGAAGGAAACTTTGATGAGTTGCTGGAGAGTTCTTAGATTGGGAAACTTAATTCTTGATTATCTTTGGAAAAGGGCTTGAACCTTGCTTTTAGGAGATGATTTTAATAAAAACCCTAATCTTGTGGTTGAAAGTGTAAGAGAGGGTTTTTGAGATGTTTAACTAAAAAAAATAGGAGAAAGTTATGTCCCTTGAGGTTTTTAAGTCGTGGGAGGTAAAGGAAAAAGACCAAAATACCCTTACAAAACCGCTTCCCAGTTTCTGAATATCTAAGGCTGACGACATTTGTAATAGGTCGTCAGACTTGTGATAAGTCATCACAAATGTCGTCACTGGGGGCTGGAATTGATGGATTTCTGCCTAAGGATGACAACATTCGTGATAAGTCATCACACTTGTGATAACTTATCAGAAATGTCATCACTGGGGGCTTGATTCTGCCTTAGGCTGACGACGTTTGTGATAAGTCGTAACACTTGTGATCAGTTATCACGAATGTCGTCACTCAGTTTTCCAGGCTAACATGCTGGAGTAAAATGAGTATAACTTTTTCCTCCGGTATCGGATTTGGGTGAAATTGGTATAGTTGGAAAGATAATCCAAAGAGCTTTTATTTGACATATAGTACGTCCTCTAATTATATATATATATATATACAATGAGTTATGGTTGATTGAATTTAACATATGTTTCAACACTCACTAAAACTTGAACGATGGGAAAGCTTTCAACTTGTCCTTGAGTTAGGGGACCTCTATGATCTAAATTCATGCTCAAATATATTCCCATACTACATAATTGATTAAAACATTAAATTTACATAGGATTCGAGGCTTTTGGAACATCTACGCATATGAATAATGGATTTTCATTCTTGTCCAAAATATGGGGTGTTACATTATCTTCCCCTTGGAATCATTTGTCCTCGAATGTCAATTGATAAGTTACGAGTATTGATCAACTGAACTTACTTAAGGGACATGAATATAAAAAACATAACTATATTATGGGAATTACTGACACACTAAATTTTCCACTAGAGTATGCATGCATAGCTGATGCATAGAATACCCGGATCAGACTATTAATAAGTTGAATCCTCATGACAGACATGCATATCTGATGTATGGATACTTGACTGAGTTGTTCTCATGAACGTATGACTGAATACACTGATAAGATAAACTTTCTCTACTGAACATGCATATCTAATGCATGGAGGTCTAACTAAACTTACTCTTGAAAGCATGACTGACTGTGCAATAATAACTTATGCTAACTCGTAATAGGAATCTATGTATGAAACTGAATGGGTTTACGGAATCAATAACTTTGGGGAGTTATCGACAATCTCCCCCTTGGGACACTATGTCCCTCTAAAAATACTTACATCACTGGAATACTTGAGGACTACTGAGGCGGTGCACAAGGCATCTATGAATTGGATCATATCTCAACATCTGAGAGCTGAAGATAATGCATGATGCATGAGCTGAGTTATACTTGCAACTATTAAGGTACTCTGTCTTGGAATAGTTAGCTTACTGAGATTTCTGATAGTATGACTAGATGGAAAGATATGAAAACAAACTATACGAATTTGATTGTCTGACTGCTAAACTGAACTGTTGGCTTTACTTACTAACTCATGCTGAAAACTTAAGCTTAACCGAAGCACTGCTTCTGCATTCTTTCAATTAAACCTTTCACCTTAGCCTCAAGTCATCATCATAAGTCTGGGAACACTTCACTAAACTCTGAACTGAACTACAATCAATCTAATCTAGGGTCTGTGATACAATAATATACCTAAATGATAACTCATCCTGCAAGACTGCACCTGAAAGTATAAAGCTCACTGCTAATACTATCCCTTGGGGTAGAACTCTTAACTTCCTTTAGTCTCCGCAATCATCAAACTTAAATTCTTGCATGCACTTATCAAGCCTACTAAAATCTCTAGAACATGTCTAGCCACTTATGCATAAACGTAACACCCACTACTGTCATGGGCTGCTAATATCACATCTTTTAACTTACATCCACACCTTCATACTTAGTCTAAAATCCACCAACTTAAATTCTTCAAAGATTCAAGCTTAGTCTCTAAAGCATAATGTGAATATCCATAATTCTTTAATAAACATGCTACCCTAATCCTAGCCTTCAAATGTTACCTCTCTAAAACTTATATTTTCTCCACACCATGAGAATTATCACTATGCCTCCATCAACAACACATATAACTCCGGATAACTAAACTTAAACTCATGCATACATTGTTTCAAGCCTACTGATTCACCTTTTATACAACTAATGCCCATGAAACATACTCTGCCCAACTTTAGCTAACACTATCCCAAACTATTTGCGGGGACGGTCCTAGAAAGCTCTATCTGTAGGACTCTGGGCCCTACTACTTCTGCTACCTTAAGAGTAAGGTAAAGCTGACATGAATGGAACATGATGAGAATCCACATAAGTTTCTTAGAGAACCTTTCTATACTACGATCTGAGACATAAAAGAAGAGAAATTGTTCCTAAAACATCTTATAGACTCCTGCACATAAATATGGCGTGCAACACACCCATGTACAAGACTCTACTAGATGTGGCTTTCAGAATTCCTAGGACACTATTGAACATTAGGCTCTGATACCAAGTTTGTAACACCTCGATTTTCTGAACCGGAACCCTACACACTGCTCATGACCCCGAGAAACCACAAGCTAACCCATGACTGATATATGTACCTATACACTACATAATACATAAATATAAATGCGAAACATGAACTGAAAGTCCATAAGGTTCAATACTGAACATAATCTGAATAATAACAATATCTGAATAAAGTGGTATCACAATACCAAAACAAAACTGAAATACTGAAGTCTGAATCTAGTCTATAATCTAATCTGAAAGCCTCTAACTGTCTGAAGTAGGGAGTGGAAGGAAAATGTCTCCAACAAACTCCCGACTACTGAAAGACAAACTGAAATACTAAAGTAATAAAGTAATAATCATGTCCTCAGAGAATGAGGACTTACTGCTAACTCTGACTGCTAAAATCTGCAATGCTATTGCTGCTTTAGAACTCGTACCTCTAAGCCTATGGGGTAACATAAGAGAAAGCACCATAGCGCAAATGCGTCAGTACGTCTAAATGTACTGAGTATACGAGTGAGGTAGGCTAAATGCAAAGGGGTTTATATGCATAAACAATACAGACTAATATGAACATGAAAATACATATATGTGTAAGTAACTGAAACTGAGCGACTGTATCTGATAGTCTAAATCTATTAATAATGATTAAGAGTGACTAAGCTTGATATCAGGCCTAACTAACAGGTGATCTCTAGAACTGATATTGAGAATACTCAACTGAATCTGAGAGTGAGATCAAGCCTATCTGATGGGTGACCTCTGTAAGTACTGATACCGAATAACATTATGTTAGACCAAGCCTATCTAGCGGGTGGTCTATGAATCTGTGGAACTATCTGAGTTCCTTACTGAGATTGATGATTATATCTGACAGTCCTAATTTCTGAGTTCTACTCTGAAAACCGATACTGAAACTGTAACTGTGGGAGTTCTCACTTAAACGACATGCCTCGAGTCTGAACTAGTGAGGTACAACCTGTAACCCCAGCTGGAAGGGTGTCAATATCGTGACACGGGTAAAGACCTCTCTAGTCAAGCCTATCTGACGGGTGACCCTCGTAGGAACTCAAGTCTAAGATAGTATAATAGACAAGCCTCTTTGATGGGTGACAAGCCTTTTTATGATGGGTGACTCCTACATCCTGCGCTGGCTACGCAGTTCTGGAGTTCAGGGATTGCTCCTAATGACTCTGCCTCTCTGACGGGGAGCCGTCATCCCTGCACTCACTCGGTGGTAGCTCTTACACCCAACCAAAAGACTCTGAACTAATTCTTAGAACTTGTACTTGATCTGAACTGAAGTTGTTACTAAGTTTCTTACTTGACTGAGCTAACTGAGTTCACTTGGTTCTGTTATCTGACAGAATACTACTAAATCTATTATTTGATTGAATGATATTAATTTCTGAATTGATTTCTTGAATGCTACTGAGATCTAAGCTGAGTACTGAACTGAAGCTGGAATGATAACGATACTTAGATTACTGAGATTTCTTAAGTTCTATAACGGTCTGAGAGTTCTTAATTCTGTAACTGACTGAGTTCTACTAATCATAGCACGACTGTGATTATCTTGAGACTGACTCGTCTCTAGGCACAAAGTTATATTTTTTGGGTACAAGTACCCCCAATACTCGATGGAAGGAAACTGACACATATGATACTTCTTGATCATAGGAATAACATCCACAATTCATAATACCATAAGTAGGGGATTTCATACTACACATGGTTCTTAACACCTTATACATGAAAGGGAATACATGTAACATGGGTATACTTGCATACCTTAATATCATGGACATTCCATATCACAATAACAACTCATAACAACAACACATATCAATAACATTGAATTCATGTGGAAACATAAGGAATAGAACATGGACTTGTCATTTAAGCACTATTAAGTCATAAAAACATGGATTCTATCATTCTTGGCATTTTATCAAACACCTTACATGCACAACCTTGGGCATAGGTGTACTTATCAATTTGACAATCTTAATCCATCCAAAATTCATGGGTTTCAACTAACCTACTCACATGCTTCATGAAAAACACATTAAAATACAACCTTGCATCCAAACAACAATCATCAACATGAATATAGTCATAACACAACAAGGAAATCACAATTTATAATTTAAAACATAATTCTTGAGCTCCATGGATGAAAGGGATCCATGGATGAACACTACGCATACCTTATAAAGGAAACTTTGATTATTTGCTGGAGAGTTCTTGGATTGGGAAACTTAATTCTTGATTATCTTGGAAAAAGGGCTTAAATCTTGCTTTTGGGAGATGATTTTAATAAAAACCCTAATCTTGTCGTTGAAAGTGTAAGAGTGGGTTTTTGAGATGTTTAACTAAAGAAAAATAGGAGAAAGTTATGTCCCTTGAGGGTTTTAAGTCGTGGGAGGTAAAGGAAAAAGATCAAAATACCCTTAATAAACCGCTTCCCAGTTGCTGAAAATCCAAGGCTGGCAACATTTGTAATAGGACGTCAAACTTGTGATAAGTCATCACAAATGTCATCACTGGGGGGCTGGAATTGATAGATTTTCGCCTAATGCTGACGACATTCATGATAAGTCATCACACTTGTGATAACTTATCAGAAATGTCGTCACTGGGGGCTGGATTCTGCCTAAGGCTGACGACTTTTGTGATAAGTCGTCACACTTGTGATAAATTATCACGAATGTCGTCACTCAGTTTTCCAAGCTGACATGCTGGAGTAAAATGGGTATAACTTTTTGCTCCGATATCGGATTTGGGAAAAATTGGTATCATTGGAAAGCTAATTCAAAGAAATTTCATTTGACATACAGCAAGTCCTCTAATTCTATATATAAAAGGAGTTTTGGTCGATTGAAGTTGACCTAAGTTTTGACGCTCACTAAAACTTGAACGATAGGAAAGTTTTCAACTTGTCCTTGAGTTAAGGTACCTCTATGATCTAAATTCATGCTCAAATAGATTCCCACACTACATAATTGATTCACACACTAAATTTACATAGGATTCGAGGCTTTTGGAACATCTACGCATATGAATAATGAATTTTCATTCTAGTCCGAAATGTGGGATGTTACATGTGGGAAATGTCCAAATTGCCCCCAACTTAATTACTGAAAAAATATCGTCGTTGACTACGAGTCAATTATTGACTTGTAACCACTACTTATGACTCGTTACTATGAGTTATAACCAAGACTGCGACCAAGACCCCTAGACAGTGTCAACCTTACGACTCAACAACCCAACTCGTAACCAGACCCTATGACTCGTATTGTCCAGTCATAGGCAACATAGAACTCAAATGGTTTAGACACTAGATAACCTACGATTTCACCTCATGACTCATGACCTATCCTCTTGGCTCTTAGTGAGCCACTCGTACTTAGAGAACAGCTGTAACACCCCATACTTAATTACGTGCATTAGCCATGGTTATATGTGTTGGAGTATAAGTATTGATCCTAAGGTATATATGAGTTTAAGTATGAGTATTGATTATTTTGAGATGGTTTCAAGTGTATAGTTTGATTATATGTGTATAGGAATCGACTGTATTTATATCGGAATTTGCCCGTCGATGTTTCCATACGAATTTTATTGAATAAGCTTTCCAACGATATAAAGATTTCCAAAAACGGATAAGTTTCGGATATAATCGAGCACGTTCGAAACTATAAAACGGCGGCCGGGATAATTGTGAACAGTAAATGTGCAGGAAATTCAAACTACTGAGGCCTGCCAGTTTTTGGGGTCGACTTTGAACGATCGTAACTCTCTCAATATAATGAACTGGGAGGGATGCGACCTATCAAAAGAAATATCTTTGAGTCTTATTTCCAATGCAATTGGTTTCATCCAAATCCAACATCTGAGTAAGGAGTTATACTCGTTTTACTTCAGCCTCTCAAAACAGTTTTTTAGTGTCAACTTCAAACGATCATAACTCCTTGTAAAGGATGAACTGGGTGGCCTACTTTATATGAAATGAAATCCCTTTGAATTATCTATCCAAATATACCAATTTCACCCAAATACGATATCGGAGCAAAGAGTTATGGCCGATTTACTTTAGCCTGTCAAAACAGTCCACCATGGACAGATTCGGATTTACTTAAATTTTTAAGGGCAATATGGTCATTTTCCATCATCTCTTGGACGAAAATTGGTCACTATATAGATATAATTGGTCTTATATCCATCAATTATCATCATATTATTGAGAATAAGGAAACCCTAGCCTAATTTCAACTCTAATTATCTTGTGATTCAACCGTGGAAAGTCCAAATTGATTCTGTAGTTGTGTTCATCGTCTCGAGGGCTTCGAGAAGCATCCCTTATTTGTTCCAACAGGACTTCGAAATCAAAAGGGCCATTTTATGGTAAGAATGTAAATTATGTTGGTGTTATTTATATGAATATGTATATATATATATATATATATATATATATATGCATGTGAGCATAAGAAGTATGCTATTTGATTGTTGTTGAAAGATGATTGGGAAATGATGTTGGATTATGTTGAATTGTGAAGGGATGATGTGGTATTGAAATGATGATTATATATATATATATATATATATATATATATATATACACATAAACCTATTGTTCAAGTTGGTTTTTGGAATGTTTTGCAAATAGTGGTTGTATGGAATTATGGAAGAGAATTGTGGTGTTGGGTTGATAATACTAGATGCCAAATATTTCATTGTAGATAAGTGATTTGTAAAGGCGGGAAGTTGTATTGAATTGGTATCCGAATCTACAACGAGGTATGTAAAGCATACTCTAACAATGTTCTTTGTCATGAAAACACCAATGTTCCATCAAGTAAGATTCCAAGGTTGTCCAAAAACATGTATTGTTCTACATTACCAACGAAGTTGTTTCCATTCTATAAAGTGTAAAAATGTTTCATTGATATACCAAAAGGCTCCTATTTCATTGTTGTGATATTGATGATTCTGAAACACATTGTTGATGTACCAATGAGTCTTTATAACATCGTTATTGTATAGAAGGTCTATTACTTGATTCCTATTGATGTATCATTGTTCCAAAGGTACTATATTGGCATGAACACTAATGTAATAATCTCAAAAGCTTTTGAACTAAGTTGTTGGAAAGATCTCTTATGTGTGTTACTTGATATACGTGTGGGTGGTATCCCAGGGGCATAAGCCTAGCATGGGTCGATCCCTATTTATGTGTTTATGGGTGGTATCCCAGGGGCATAAGCCTAGCATGGGTCGATCCCAGTTGATATGTACTGGAGGCAGCCTAATGGTCACAGTACGGTACAATATTGATTATTGTTAGGTGGTTGGAGGTTCGGGAGGAGGAGGTAATGGCGAATGATAATTGTAAAGAATGAAATGAACGAATGTATACCGTTCCACAAATGTGTTCGAATTCACGAACCCAATTCAGATTAATGATAATGTACATGATCCTAAAAGTGTTTATGAAGTGTGGTTCACTTCTATTATGATTTATTCACTTGCGTCTGATTTTCCTGATCCCCTATATTACATATGATTATTTACAGCTTTACATACTCAGTACATATTTTGTACTGACGTCCCTCACGGGGGACCTGCATTTCATGCTGCAGGCACAGGTGCTTCAGGTCATTCGCAGCATAGATAGGAGCCAGATCATACAGCTATTGTTGGTGAGCTCCAGTTTGCTTCGGAGCTTTCCGAGTCGGTTCCTTATGTTTTGTTATTGTACAGGAGTCATGTGTGGGCGGGGGTTTGTCCCGACCCTAGTTATGTCATGTATATCCTAGAGGCTTTGTAGACATAAGGAAGGGTCAAGTCATGGGAGTTTATATAGTGATGTTATATTTGTATATGTGGTGGCCCCGACGGCCAAGTATTATATTATATATATATATTTGTGCGTGTTGTGCTGATACAGGGAATTAGACCCTTCTGTATGTAACGAAGTGCTGCCCAAATTTTTGGTGAATGTAAGGAAAAGTACAGGTATTTGAACGGGTTCTCCCGGGCCCTCTCGGCTTCGGGTGCCAGTCCAGCCCGATGGGATTTTGGGGCGTGACAAAAGTGGTATCAGAGAGGTTTGTCCTAGTGAGTCTACAAAGCCGTGTCTACGTAGAGTCTTGTTTATCGGTGTGTTGTGCACCACATCTATAAACAGGAGGCTATGGACATTTAAGAATTGTTTCTTTTCTTCATGTCTTAGATCGTGCGATAGAGCTTATATTGTATATGAAGTCATAGTTGACCACTGAATCAGTTTGTTCCTCTTATTATAGTAATGATGCCGGTTACCAGAAGCAAAAATACCGGTAAGCAAGTAGATGTGGCTGCCGGAGAGGGGACTAGTAAGTCACCCACTATACCAGCTAATCAAAGTGAGGCTCCAGCTGAGCATGCATCAGAAACTTCCCCCAGTCCGGAAGAAATAAGGGGGAGGAGAACTATATCCCTAGAGCCACCTATTAATGCTGTTGATCAAGATCTTAGAAATGCAGTGCAACTTTTGACTCGTATAGTTGCTGGGCAAGTCCAAGGGCAAGCTATTCCTGTCGCGGGTTCTAGCGGTACTGATAGGGCGGCTAGTCTTCGGACGCAAGATTTTCTTAAGATGGATCCGCCTACTTTTACCGGATCCGATCTTAACGAAGATCCGCAGGACTTTATTGATCAGATCCAAAGGGCCCTAGAGGTGATGCACGTATCGGGCAGAGAGACAGTGGAGTTAGCCGCGTATAGATTCAAAGGTGAGGCTATATATTGGTATGAAGACTGGAAATGGTCAAGGGGCATTGATGCACCCCCAGCTACTTGGAAAGAGTTCAAAGAGGCATTTATTGATCATTATCTTCCATATGAGACTCGTCAGGCCCGTGCGGATCAGTTCTTAAATCTTCGGCAGGGTAATACAAGTGTGAGGGAGTATATTCTTCGATTTAATTCCTTGTCCAGATATGCTCCTAATGTTATAGCTACTATGGATGACAGAGTTCATCGGTATGTGAATGGATTGGATTCGTATTTGGTTAGGGATTGTACTATTGCTGCACTAAATAAAGACATGGATATAGCTAGGATCCAAGCATTTGCACAGAAAATGAAAGATCAGAGGCAAAGAAGAAGAACACAGGAATTTGAAAGTGGATCTTCGAAGAGGGCCAGATCTACAGGGCAGTTTATGGCGCCACAGGGAGGTTTTAGACCTCAATTTTCTGCTAGACCACCTAGGCCATTATTTTCTTATTCTGCAGCTAGTGCTCCACCACAGCATCAGGGGTTCAGAGGCAGTCAATTTGGGCAAAGAAATGAGGGTCATAGTTCGCGATCTGTGGGTTATCATGGGCAAGGGAATATGAGCCAATCGAGACCTGCTCGAGAGCCATGCAATAAATGTGGAAGGCATCATATGGGCGTATGTCGAATGGGAACAAATGTTTGTTATTGGTGCGGTATGATGGGGCATATGATGAGAGAATGCCCACTAAGGGGCGCAGGTGGCATAGCACGACCTTCAGGATCAGCTGTTGCATCATCGTCACCGGTATCTTATTCTGGTAGGGGTGCACGACCTGCGGGTCACGCTAGTAATGAAAAAAGAGTCGCTAGTTCCAGCGGGACTCAGAATCGTACTTATGCTTTAGCGGATCGACAGAATCTAGAGGCTTCCCCAGATGTGGTTACGGGTACGTTGTCCATATTTTCATTTGATGTATATGCTCTAATTGATCCCGGTTCTACATTATCATATGTTACTCCTTTGGTTGCTGGAAAGTTCAAAAGGACCCCCGAATTGTTAGATAAACCGTTGGAAGTGTCTACCCCGGTTGGGGAATCTATTATTGCTAGAAGAGTTTATAAAGATTGTGTAGTAACTGTGTGTGGTCGAGACACGATGGCCAATCTTGTGGAACTAGAAATGGTAGATTTTGATGTTATAATGGGTATGGATTGGTTGGCGTCTTGTTATGCCAAAATTGACTGTTGTACGAAAAAGATGTATTTACATTTTCCTGATGAAGCAGTTATTAAATGGCAAGGTAAGATTGGCGCACCAAGAGGTAGATTTATTTCTTATTTCAAAGAGAGAAAAATGATTTCCAAGGGCTACATATGTCATTTAGTTAGAGTAAAGGATACGGAATCGGAATCATCAGATCTTCACACGGTACCAGTGGTAAATGAATATCCTGATGTATTCCCTGAAGATCTTCCAGGTTTGCCTCCTGAACGAGAAGTAGAGTTTGGTATTGATGTAATACCAGGCACCCAACCAATCTCCATTCCTCCGTATAGAATGGCCCCAGCAGAATTACGAGAATTGAAAGAGCAATTGAAAGATTTGCTAGAGAAGGCATTCATAAGGCCTAGTATGTCCCCCTGGGGAGCACCAATGTTATTTGTGCGCAAAAAGGATGGCTCACTGAGGATGTATATTGATTATCGGCAATTAAATAAGGTGACTATTAAGAATAAATATCCTCTCCCAAGAATTGATGATTTATTTGATCAGTTGCAGGGCGCCAAGTGTTTTTCTAAGATTGATTTGAGGTCAGTTTACCACCAAGTGAGGGTCAAAGAAAAAGATATACCCAAAACAGCTTTCCGAACAAGGTATGGTCATTATGAGTTTCTAGTTATGTCATTTGGGCTAACAAATGCACCTGCAGCTTTTATGGATTTGATGAATAGGGTGTTTAAGCCATTCCTGGATGTATTTGTGATAGTTTTTATAGATGATATTCTAGTTTATTCTAGATCAGAAGAGGACCATGCCAATCACTTACGACAGACATTGCAGACTCTTCGTGATTGTAAGCTTTATGCAAAGTTCTCTAAATGTGAGTTTTGGTTAAATTCGGTGGCATTTTTGGGTCATATTGTATCTAGTGAAGGGATAAAAGTTGATGCTCAAAAGATAGAAGCTGTGAAGAACTGGCCAAGGCCCACAACGCCTACGGAGATTCGTAGTTTTCTCGGGTTGGCCGGTTATTATAGGAGGTTTGTTAAAGACTTTTCTTCCATTTCAGCACCCTTAACCAAGCTAACCCATAAAGCATCCAAATTTCAATGGAATGATGCGTGTGAGGAGAGTTTCCAAGAATTGAAGAATAAGTTGACTTCTACACCCGTATTGGTACTTCCAGAAGGTACAGAAGGGTATACAGTGTATTGTGATGCTTCCAGAATTGGTTTAGGATGTGTATTGATGCAGCATGGTAAGGTAATAGCATATGCTTCTAGACAATTGCGGCCACATGAGAAAAATTATCCTACACACGATCTTGAGCTGGCAGCAATTATTTTTGCTTTAAAGATATGGCGCCACTACTTATATGGGGTTCATGTTGATATATATACTGACCATAAGAGCTTGCAATATATTTTTAATCAGAAGGATCTAAATTTAAGGCAGCGGAGATGGCTTGAACTATTAAAGGACTATGATGTTGATATCTTGTATCATCCAGGGAAAGCAAATGTGGTAGCTGATGCGTTAAGTCGTAAGGCTATGATGGCGCCTATAGAAAGGCAAGGGATGGTTAAAGATCTTCACCAGTTAGCTAGTTTGGGAGTTCGCCTTCTTGAAACTCCAAATAAAGAGCTTATCGTACATAATGTTGCGGAATCTTTATTAGTAGCTGAAGTGAAAGAGAAGCAATATGCAGATCCTATTTTATTACAGCTTAAGGAGAACGTTCAGAGTGGTGCGACCAAGGCATTTGAGCTTACGCGAGAAGGAGTACTTCAGTGCCAAAACCGATTGTGTGTGCCGGATGTAGACGGGCTAAGAAAGAAGATTATGACAGAGGCACATTTTTCAAGGTATTCCATTCATCCAGGATCAACCAAAATGTATCAAGATTTGAAAGATATGTATTGGTGGAATGACATGAAGAAGAGCATTGCAGAATTTGTAGCTGAATGTCCAAATTGCCAACGAGTTAAAGTGGAACATCAAAATCCCGGAGGCTATATGCAATGCATAGATCTTCCAATTTGGAAGTGGGACATGATCAACATGGATTTTGTTACAGGTTTGCCTCATACAGCTCGGAAATTTGATTCTATATGGGTGATTGTGGATAGGCTTACTAAATCCGCACATTTCTTACCCGTTAAGACCACTTACACAGTTGAAGAATATTCGAAGTTGTATGTTAAAGAAATAGTCCGATTACATGGAGTGCCAACTTCTATTATATCGGATCGGGGAACTCAATTTACTGCAAACTTTTGGAAGTCTTTCCAACGGTGTTTGGGAACACAAGTGAATCTGAGTACAGCTTTTCACCCTCAGACGGATGGACAAGCAGAGCGCACCATTCAAACACTTGAAGATATGCTACGAGCATGTGTTATAGATTTTAAAGGCAGCTGGGATGATCATTTACCTCTTATTGAGTTTGCCTACAATAATAGCTATCATTCAAGTATCAAAATGGCACCATATGAAGCTTTATATGGGAGAAAGTGTAGATCACCAATAGGATGGTTCGAAGCGGGTGAAACTCTTATGTTCGGACCAGACCTTGTGTATCAAGCCATAGAAAAAGTCAAGGTGATTCAGCAACGGTTGAAAACAGCCCAAAGTCGGCACAAGTCATATGCGGATAGTAGAAGAAGAGAGCTAGAATTTTCGTTAGGCGATTGGGTATTTTTAAAGGTATCGCCAATGAAAGGGGTGATGAGATTTGGCAAGAAAGGAAAGTTGATTCCACGATATATAGGCCCGTATAAGATTATTCGAAGATGTGGGCAAGTTGCTTATGAATTAGAGCTACCTCAGGAACTCTCATCAGTGCATCCAGTATTTCATGTATCGATGCTTCGAAAGTGCATCGGAGATCCGTCCCTTATTACTTCTACTGAAGATGTGAAAGTAACAGAAGATCTTACCTATGAGGAGATGCCTATTTCTATATTAGATCGTCAAGTTAAGAAGATGAGAAATAAAGAAGTAGCATCGGTGAAAGTACTTTGGAGAAATCAACAAAGGGAAGAGATTACATGGGAAGCGGAGGAAGCAATGAAATCGAAATACCCTTATTTGTTTAAAGGTAAAAAAGAAGTGCAAGGAGGGCAACTGGAAAACTAACAAGTGAGTTTTTACATATGCATAATATCTATATGATGACGTGAATATCAATTATGAATTCGAACTTGTTTCGGCTAAATAACTACATTTACATTCGAGGACGAATGTCCTTAAGGGGGGAAGGATGTAACACCCCATACTTAATTACGTGCATTAGCCATGGTTATATGTGTTGGAGTATAAGTATTGATCCTAAGGTATATATGAGTTTAAGTATGAGTATTGATTATTTTGAGATGGTTTCAAGTGTATAGTTTGATTATATGTGTATAGGAATCGACTGTATTTATATCGGAATTTTCCCGTCGATATTTCCATACGAAGTTTATTGAATAAGCTTTCCAACGATATAAAGATTTCCAAAAACGGATAAGTTTCGAATATAATCGAGCACGTTCGAAACTATAAAACGGCGGCTGGGATAATTGTGAACAGTAAATGTGCAGGAAATTCAAACTACTGAGGCCTGCCAGTTTTTTGGGTCGACTTTGAACGATCGTAACTCTCTCAATATAATGAACTGGGAGGGATGCGACCTATCAAAAGAAATATCTTTGAGTATTCTTTCCAATGCAATTGGTTTCATCCAAATCCAACATCTGAGTAAGGAGTTATACTCGTTTTACTTCAGCCTCTCAAAACAGTTTTTTAGGGTCAACTTCAAACGATCATAACTCCTTGTAAAGGATGAACTGAGTGGCCTACTTTATATGAAATGAAATCCCTTTGAATTATCTATCCAAATATACCAATTTCACCCAAATACGATATCGGAGCAAAGAGTTATGGCCGATTTACTTTAGCCTGTCAAAACAGTCCACCATGGACAGATTCGGATTTACTTTAATTTTTAAGGGCAATATGGTCATTTTCCATCATCTCTTGGACGAAAATTGGTCATTATATAGATATAATTGGTCTTATATCCATCAATTATCATCATATTATTGAGAATAAGGAAACCCTAGCCTAATTTCAACTCTAATTATCTTGTGATTCAACCGTGGAAAGTCCAAATTGATTCCGTAGTTGTGTTCATCGTCTCGAGGGCTTCGAGAAGCATCCCTTATTTGTTCCAACAGGACTTCGAAATCAAAAGGGCCATTTTATGGTAAGAATGTAAATTATGTTGGTGTTATTTATATGAATATGTATGTATATATATATATATATATACATACAAAAATAATCTGAAATACTGTCAGGACCAAAATCGAAATGCACGAACATAAATGGGGTCACATAAAAAAATATGGACCCCAAATAAATTAAACAGTACACATCATGGGAAAAGAGTTTTGAAATACCAGTAACGACATCAAGAGATGCCTTGGACCCTTAACGGGTAGTGAGACCATAGAGTCAGTTTTGAGCAATGTCGGAGATAGATGGTGTACCCTTTTGTGTAGGAGATTATGAAGAGGCAATCAAAACCTTGTTTGCCCCAAAAGCAACCTTACCAATGGGATAGTTTCTAAGAATTTGCCCTGGCTGGTAATAGTTGATGTACTTGTCCCTTCCCTCATCATAGAAACCCCGATAAAATCAACCACAAAATCTTTAGGGAGGATATAATAGAGCTGATTAGGCCCCAATATCCTAAATTTGGGCACCCTATACCCTAGAACTATCGCCACTGAGAAAATGCTTGTCACCGAACGACTTTGAGTAAAGAGCACTAGCCGTCAAGTAGGACCTAGAATTGCCTCACTTTCTCTTGGTCCACTTTCCACCAACCCTGCCAGTGTGTTGCTAACCTCCACCTTGCTCAGAAAATCTAAAATTCTTGCTCTGCATCTTCCATATTTCTTTCTACTTCTTCATCTCTTTCTCAACCTACTATATATCATTGTTTAACAAGACAAGTTTACTCTCCAAAATCAAGTCTCAGGACAACACGGAAGCAAACTTCCTCATTCTAGCCCTCATGCTAAATACCAATTCAGGAGCATATTGAGTTAACTAGTGAAACTTTAAGGCATACTCATTAACTGGCATCCCGCCTTGCTTCAGGCTAACAAACCCTTCCACCTTCGCCTCTCTCAGCTCTTGAGAAAAGAAGTAGTCCAAGAAAGTATTAGAAAAATCATCGCACAAGGATGACTCTGCATCGTCACCCCTTGACTGGTCCCACTCCCCCTACAACTGATACGCCACATCTTTCATTTGGTAGGAAACGAACTCCACACTCTCCACATTAGTGGCATACATCACACGAAAGATCTTTTCCATCTCATTAAGAAAATTTTGTTGATCTTCCTCGACTTTAACACCAGTAAAGGTTTGAGGGTTCAACCTCATAAACTGGACAACCTTTATGTCCTTGGAAGATGGAGTAATAGAAGCACGACGCTCAGACTAAGAAACTACCAAATGAGCCAACATATGAATAGAGTAATGAAAGTTAGCATTCATCACGTTAACCTGAGGAGCTCTAAAAGTACTGGAGGGGACCGGTGGAACTCCAGAAGGACAATTAAGAATTGGACCCCTAGACTGGGTCTGGACCCCATAAGCAGGGCATATCCCATCAACGTTGACCTCAGTGGGACAGAGGAGTTTTCCTAACCCTAAATTTTTCTGGGAGGCATGATCTTAAAAGAGAACAAATGGGAATTAGAGAAGATTTTAGGACCTTAGACTCTACTGGCAGAAAATAGAACACCAGAAAGAGAAATATTCCTAAATGCCTCATAGCCTCTCCCTTATGAGTATGACGCTACACACTCTTAAAAGAGACTTTATTCAACACATCTTTATGGACACCCAGTTGACCATGAACCTAGGCTTTGATACCAATCTGACATGACTCGAACCAGGGCTTGGCTATGTCGATATCTTAAGTCCAACCAGAACCATAGACCACATCCAATACCCAAATAATTGAACACCCTTTACCCAATGTCGGATGAATTATAAACATCTAATAATAATAAATAACATCAAATTAAAGACATTATAATGAGTCTATAAATAAAACTAAAATCAACAACCAATTAGCCATCCAATACCAATCCTAATGCCAATACCAATACCAATGCTAATACAAATACCGATACCGCTTATGCCCAAAGTCATCCAACAAAGGCTCGAGTCAGAACCAAATAACATCCAGTCGGGATATGCCCACAGCCATAGCCAAAACCAAAACCAAAGAAATAATAATGACATTATGAAGTCCATAGCATGAAATGGGGTCTTTTGTAGTATGAAAGCTACCTATTTTATTCTAATACAAAAGTTGTCCCCAAATCACCAAGACAAAAAACAGAAGGAATAAAAGTAGGTCGATTCCTGCATCACGTAGGGAAAAGTGCCTAAAGATAGTTAGTAGGGTGAACGCTAGCATGTAACTCATGGATAAAGATAAAGTAATTCCACTAATTCAAAACCAAATCAAACTAATGTGAAAAATAATATCAATGTACATATATACATATATATAATGATGGGATAAGGAACAAGGTTCAACATTAATTTTAAAACACTAGTCTGGGTTGCGTAGCTTTACAGTCGTAAATCCAACCAGGGGCTATATGGGTTCAGTGTTACCCCCTGAACGGGCCCCAGTATGTGTAGCCGCACAAACTGGAGATATCATAGACGGTCGGGTATTTCCTTGTACCCTTCGCCGTCCATGATACGTATATACGTATGTCTTGGGGGATTTCCTTGTTCCACACAAGTATATGGTCATCAATACCAACCTTATGTCTGTAAACATGAGTTTCCAGTGTTTGTTCTTTAGACTCACACCTTCACGGCTAACTAGCACAAACCCCATTATTGCCTAATTAAGACATTTAACATATAACTAAACCACCAATTCTAGGAGTCAATCATTAAGTCATTATTAAGTGGTATCATCATATCGACTATAGCTTGATAGCAATGTCATTAAGCGAAAACTAAGGGGATTCCCATGTACCCCATAGACTCCATTTTTAAAATAACTTGGGGGATTCTCGTGTACCCCACAAGATTTTCATAAATTATTCACTTGGGGGATTTTAATGTACCCCAAAAGTTTCCAAAATCATCCTTAACATTTAACCATTTATTACATGAATTAGTTTCAAGAAATAAGTCAGACCAAACACTTTGGGGATTCTATTGTACCCATAATTCAAATTCCCACCTTCCTCATAACTACAAACCAATTTTACAGTACAAGGTTGGGGCTATAACCACATCAAAAGTCACAAGTTTTGAGAAAATTACCCTTCTTAAGTTCAACGACCACACCATGCACGCGCATGTTCAAGACTATATTTAAAACATGGAAAACCATAATTAAACCATAGAAAAACATTATTCAATGATAAGGATTCAAATGCCCCAGCCTTTGTTTAAAAACCATAACAATACTATGAAAGAATACATTTAAAAACATGTTTTTAATAAAATAACAATGAGGGAGGAGTAACATGCCTAAAATACAAAGAAATTTTGGAGAGATAGCACCCTTAAAACCCTAGATGATAACTTTCTTTGAAACCCTAGCGTTAGCTTTAACACAGAGTTTGAGAAAGAATTTTGGGAGTTTTTTATTGGGTATGATGTGATAATAATGCCCCAAGGTAGGTTTTAAGTCGTGGTGTCCAAAGAGTTAAAGTGGGAAATATCCAATATGCCCCCAACTTAAGAAGATAAAAAGTGTCGCCTTTAACTACAAGTCAACCATTGACGTGTAACCACTCCCTACAACTCATGACCATGCCACGCAATCAAGATAGTGAAAAAGATTCTCATACACTATCAACCTTACTACTTAACCAACCAACTTGTAACCAGACCCTACGACTCATATGGTCCAGTTATAGGCAACACAAAACTCAAATGGGTTAGGCACTGGAAAACCTACAATTTCACCTCACAACTCATAACCTATCCTCACAGCTCTTAGTGAGCCACTCGTACTCAGAGCAGAGTCGAGACATAAACTTAATAATTTGGTTATGGCTCATCCTAATGACCTGTTACCAGTCCTTATGACTCATATCCCCCAAAATGTAACCAAGGAAGAAACCCAAACACCATCCACTATAAAATCTATAACTAGGGACACCTGACCCATCAAGACACCATACGACTCATATGGTTAAGTCATATTCAAGGTAGTGAGCTCAAAGCTCAAGAAATTTTTATGGGCCAAAATCCAAGGTGTTTCAAATACTAGGTAACCATCTAGTCCAGGAAAATAATGCCTACCAGTGCTTACTTAAACCTCAGAAGGTCCAATCAACACGCACTAAAAGACAGTCTGAGTCTATATCTATGCACCCCCTATAAGGCTAATAGTTACAACTTGAGACAATATACTGCGAGTAGTACTTATACCTGTACCTATGACAGCATCCATAGGGGTGATAGATATATGGAATACTGGTGATAGGCAATGCTAATAGAAGAATGAATGCCAAGATATAATCCATACTACCATCACCAATCTGAATACCATAAAGTGACCTAGTGTATAAACTCATCCGTCAATATCATTATTAATCACCGAACTTGATATGGAACGCAATGTATCAATATCATCATTAATATCCAAAGTTGACTCAAAACTCATAATATCAATATCATCTCCATCGCTGGACTGGAACTGAAACTCATATCATAACTATTACATCAATTGACTATTAATTCAATACTAAATATATATATATATAAGTTTAGGGCTAGAAACATGGATAAAAGAGTGTAAATCCATAAATCCATTATCCGAGTCACTCTAGGACCAAATCATTATAGAAATGTAGAAAGGGTTGAAATCTATCTCGATCAAGATAAATAGTAATAGTAACATAGTGTATCAGAATCTATCTCAGTCAAATCCTTAAGTTCATCATTATTAGTCTCGAAGGATAATAGGTTATTAATTAATATAGTATGATTTCCTTTATGCAGAAATATATTTTAAAAGTTAAAAGTGGAAATAAGTCCCTTTTTAGGAAAGGGGTTGTAAAATCATATTTTTGGTTTGAATCATACCATTTACTAGCTAAATGATCATTAATTTACTGAATTTATGCATTCCATCACCAGTATTCAAAAAATACAATTATCATCATAAATATGTTTATAAACTATGACCATTTCCTTTCTAAGGATGGAATACTTCTCGGAACTTAACCAATCAAAATCATAAATACGGCCTTGGGACCAAAAATATATTTGGATTAACTACATCATCATAATCATGGCCTTTGTCCCAATGTATAGATCTATTTGGCATAACCATAACATCACGATCTAGGGAAAACCCATGACAATCAACCGAGTGATATGTTAAACATTACTACAAGTTCATTAGTCTCAACTATGCCTAACATACTAACATGCGTGTATAAACCTACAAGTTCTAACATAGGTCTTGGTCTAAGGTGAGCCGACATAGACCACTTATAATTCTTGAATTCTATTATAAACAAGCTTTTATCTCAGGCTAAGCTAAGGTTTCTAAATTCACTTCTAGAAGTTGATAAGTCATAAATAGCCTTAAGATTGCATTCCTTCCTAGGACATGAGCCACTAAGGCAATTTCCTTTAACTTACGCAAATAAGACCAATTTCACCTAACATGAATGATAAAGAAAATTCACCCAGCTTAAGCAACTAATGCATTTACATCCCAAACATGGGCCACAAAGCCAAATTCACCTAAGACATGAACAACCAAGCTAATTTCTTCTAATTTATGGTTTCAAAATAGTCAAAATGGTCCAAATAAGGCTAATCATACTAATCAAGCTTCCAATACCTAAATCACATCCCATACCTAGAATAATATCATAATTATGCTATGAATTAGATGTACCTTTAAGGAAGGTAATAGGATTATAGAAGTATAATAAGTATTTCAACTTAAGGGTCAAATATCATTCTATCCCCCAAACATAAAATTTAGGCTAAGTCATGGTATCATACCCACAATCAAAACCTAACATCCCTATTTAATAAACAACATATATAAAACACTATCTCAAGAGAAGAATAGACAGAAGCCTACCTCAAAGTAAAATCACAAATCCTTGAATCATCCACAAAATATTCGTCTTTACTCCATGAACTCGGAATGCTGCCACGCTATCAAAATCATAATCTACACATAATTAGTTGTAAAATAAGACCCATATTTCTATATAATAGGTCATGTCAAATTTTAGGTTAAGAACGGGCCTACGGGGCACGTAAAGGAAATATAAAATTTAACTAGTCGTGAGGTCCCTCAATAGACAAGGAAGTTATGCTTAAAAGTTGACCACAAATAAGGTCTCAAATCAAACATCAAAGTTTAGGAATTTAATCCCTAATATCTAAGAATTCTACAAATAATTAGGATGAAAATTGAAGGGAAAATCAATAGAAAATGACCGAGATGATATAGGTGATCTTTCCTTAATCTATATGGATGATTTCCTACATTATCTCCCCTTTGAGCTCTCAATTTAGTGTAAAAATGATGGAAGAAGTGATAGAAAATTGAGTGGAAGAAAAAGGTTAAATGGTGCTAGGTGTTGCTTACATGACTCTAGTATCACTTAGTCAAAGTTAGAGATGAGGAGCGAAAGTCGCTTACGCGACTCTGATCATCGCATGCTTGATAACAGACCAACATGGCCAGATTACTTAAGCGACAAAATATTACGTATATAATGATCCCAAAACAGATCAGACGATCGCTTATGCGGTCATATCAGTAACCTAATTCATTAAATTTTACAAAGTCCGGAGTAGACTTTAATTGGTGTTCAGAATTTGTTCGAAACCCCCTGTGTGCAAAAAAATATGCTACCATACCAAATTTAATGTTTTGGACTCGATGGAACCATCGAAACTTTCACCCGAGATTGTGTCCACTAAATGTGGGACCCACACCTATATTTCCATTTTTCAAATAATCCACCCAATATCCCAAAACAAGTTCGAATGCCTCAGAATCTGAACCAAGGGTCCCCCTAGCGTAAAATCAATGTTTCAAAGTTGATGGCATTGTTGTAATCCTCATACGAGGTTATCTACTAGGATTTTAGGTATGAGACCAAATCCTACACAACAAAAGCTCTAAAATAGAGAAATGAGCCTAAAATTTAAATGAACTCTTCGATCACCAAATCGACATTCCAGTAAGTCATAAATGACCAGTGGCCATTGTGGGATGGATCAAAGTATCGGAAATGCATAAAAATTAAGGAAATATCCTGAAGGGTCTACTAAAAGGACTTTCATCCGTGAAAGTCAATGGATAGAAAGATCATCAAAACTCAAATATATGAGGTACTAGGCCTGCAAGCTCCGAGAAAGACTCCCCAGATAACATCCAAGAAGAGATTAAACTTCAAAGGGATTTTGCCACAGGTATCCCTTTTTAAACTAATTTCCTTTCATTACCTCTCTACAACAAAAACTTAACCTCAACCACCAACTGAACTAAGGATGGCTGGCGTATAGAAATCCAAACCATGACACACTAATACCATATCGATACCAGTACTACCAAGCAAAAACTTATCCAAGCCAAAGGAAACACAAGGTATGAGTCATGCAACCAACTCCAAATCCCAATACAAATATCTTTAGCCTTTCCAAAGTTTCTATCAACTCCAAAACAAGCAGAAACTCACTCTGGTCTTGTTCGCACAATCACATCACATGTACCTTGAAGAACTGAAGTTGATCAACCAAAAATCAATAATGGTAATTGTGGGTATAAGATCATAAGGAGCTACCTGAGTACACAAATATAGATAACCAAGGTCTGTAATCTAATTTGATAATATAATAGTTCCAGATAATTTTTGAAATTGCCATCCAGGACTTTGATATGCAACCACTCATCACTGAATAGTCCACTCTAAGATATCCTAAAAATTAAGAATAAAACAAAGTTGAATATAGCTCAAGCATACTACTCCTATTAATTATATCATCCAAAAATCTCAACTAAAACTAAAACCCGAGGTAAAAGTTGAAGGAACCAATATTATGACCATGGATTATCATCGAAACACGTATAAACCACAATCAGTTTAACCTGAAGAAGACCAAGAAGGTAAACAAGGGGCAGGCTTAGTGTCACGACCCAATTTACGAGTCATGATGGCACCTACTAAATCTCGCCAGTAGGTAATCCAAACCATAACCTGGAGCTAACACAATGGGTTATTTTGGTGAAAAAGGCCTAACATAGGTGAAAATCAACAGAAAAACTTATAAATAAGCATAGTATTTAAGATAGATAAAGTTAGTCTACATAGATACCATCCCACAACCTGGTATAGCCAATAAAAAGCATCTAGTAATAATAATACAACCCCAAGTATATGGAATAGCCAGTACAATCTGTCTTGAAACTAAAGACTTAACATAAGTAAGATAGAAAGAAATAGGTGACTCCAACTACAAAGGCTCACCCTATCACCAGCTATTAACACAATATGAACATCGATTAATGGTGGAAATTAGAACTCAATTTTTTACCAAAAAGGTACAAAAGTGTAGTATGAGTATAAAAACCATGGGTACTTAGTATGTATCATCACTCGACTAAGATAAATCATCATATCGGTATGATAAAAATACAAGATAACATAACTAAGTCAAGGTTAGGAAATGAAACTAAATAATACTCACATCATTGAACATAAATAAGTAAATAAACTAGAATAATAGCATAACATAATGCAAATCATCCACACATGCAAACATAGGTAAAAAATTAGCTCCCGTATGCCAATTGGTGCAGAAAAGTAAATAACCCATCGCAAGACCCCATAAGCCTAGAAGGTACAAAAAAGATAGAACAGCTCACCACCATCATTTATCAACTCTCATAGTACAATTGGAATTCATCCAAGTCATGCCAAACTATAGCCATCGTTTTTTCGTATTCTTCATTTATTAATTAATTAACAATTATCAACTAATCATTATTTTACTAGAATTCATTTACATCATACCATATTATAATCATTTCCTCATTTTTCGACTTAGCTAGATTATTATAACACACCCCAATATCATTATATCATAATAAGTATATCATCATAGCATAATGTGCATATCTGGACTCGAATTGGTATATATAAGAAATAGCCAAACTTGAACTGATAAATTTATAATCAATAGCTAGACTTGAACCGATATATATAACCAATAGGTGGACTTGACTTGATAAATATATAATCAATAGCTGGAATTAAATCGTAAATATATTATCAATAGCCATACTTGAACAGGTAAATATATCATCAATAGCTACACTTGAACTGGTAAATATATCATCAAAGTCATAATCATCCTCTGGACTTAAACTAGATAAATATCATCAATATCATATGAATCTTCTAGACTCAAACTGGTAATAATAAATATATCAACTTAATCAATAGTATCATCAATAGCATAAGTAATAGCATAATCAATAGGCATCAACCCTCGAATCAACAAACATATCCATCAAGTGTCTATGTGTAATGCCCCACAAAATCCTCTTCCAGTCTAAGCCTAAAGCGTATTTGGTAAAGCAAAAATCCGAGTCCAAATGTTTCAAAAATATCCTTCAACTATGAAATACTTTGAATCATGTGGAAATATATTTGAGTATAAATTAGGATCATAGAGGTACCCTAACTTATGGACGAGTTGAAAACTTTCCTATCGTTCAAGTTTTAGTGACCATCAAAATTTGGGTCAAATTTAATCGACCATAACTCGTTGTATATGAAGAAATGGGTGGATTTCTATATATCAAATGAAATATCCTTGAATTAGCTTTCCAACGATACTAATTTTTCCTAAATAAGATATCAGAGAAAAGAGTTATACCCATTTTACTCCAGCATGTCAAGCTGGAAAATGGTGACGACATTTCTGACGGGCTATCACGTTTCTGACGACCTTTTTGATGACATCGTCACATTTTGACGACATTTATGAAGACGTTGTCAGCCCTGGGAAGAAAATCAAGAATTGAACCCCTTTTGTGACGACCTATCAAGGACCTGACGGCCTATCACGGATGGCGTCAAGAATATTTTTTTCAGCAATTCAAGGGCATTTTTTCAAGGGTATTTTGGTCACTTCCACTTTTTTGAGCCTCTATAAATATGAGGAACCCTCATTCAAACCCTAATTTCTCCATTTCTCTTCCAATTCTCTAGAGAGAGAATATCTAGGGTTTCAATTCAAGAACCTTAATCCTCCGAAAATTCATCCATAAATCTTTGAGCTTTCTTCAAGAATAAAGTTCCTCATAGTGTGGGCTTCAAGAATTTATTTATTTCAAGTGTGCATAAAGTTTCAAGCACTAAAGTTCATCCAATTTCAAAGGTTAAGGTATGTAGATGTTGATTCTTAGGTCCCTTTCATCCAAGAAACTCAAGAATCCTTTTTAAAACTAAAATATTTTTATGTTTATGAGTTGTTAATGATTTGTATGAGTTGAAATAGATGTTTAATGTGTTGTTGAGTTTTGATTTATGTTTGCCTATAAAATTTATGACCTTCGACCCTAGTATGTGGAATTCATGTGATGTTTGTGATAGACCCTCTTGAAGTTGTTTTTCCATGTGATGTGTTCATGACGTTTGGGTGTAGAAATGGTTGAATAACTGAAGAACGTTCCCCAAAGGTTTGATAAAGATCTTAGGTGAAGCATAAGGGCCACTATAGTATGTTGAATAGGGAACCCCAAATTGTGAGCTAGTCCATGCATGCCTTAGTGAGTCAAATATGCCAAGATAGCATGAAATCCCCAAGTAGGTGTAAAATCGGTCGTGTCTAATGGTTGTTGAAATACCCTAGTGAACAAGTCGAGATATGATGGTTGTAAATTCCCCGATTTTGTGCTCTTTGATATATGCTAAGCTTTTAATACATGTCAAGTGGTTAGCAAGTAAATAGTGATATGTTAGTATGAAGTTTCTCCTAAATCAAGTGATATCCAAATACATGACAAGACCAATATAGGTATGAAGTACTTGATGTAAGATCTCATTGAATGGGGTATAATATAATAGCATGTCTTCCCTAGGCTAGTATATAATACTGAACCGATATTGATGATCCTTAAAGGTTTGGAGTGACCCTTTGGTGGTTGTGATGATGAATATAGGTCTATGTTTCCTAAATACCTAATGCGATGTTCTAAGGATCTTGAGAGGGAAAGTATGTTATGATGCCCAACTACTTGAAGTGATTGTTTAACGATTGTGATAATACATGAATGATTTTAATGATGAATGAATGCTTGTAATGATGAATAAATGATTGTAGTGATGAAAGGATGACCATGGTGATGCATGAATGATTTGTGATGAAGAATGATTATGTCTTACTTTTATGTTGTCGAGTCCTGGGGGTATTTATACCCAAAAATAGAGTTGTTGTCTAGAGCCCGTGTTAGTTTCTCGATAATTCCAATCGAGCCATGATTCTCAGAACTCAGTGAACTATAGAACTCTGTATCCTCAGACAAATGCGAAGCTTAATAAATCTCGGTAATCTCAGTTATCTCTGTAATCTCTGTATCGCTAGTAATCTAGCCTCAGACCTGTAATCAGCTCAGTTCTAATAGTATTCAAGTCATTTAATCCTAATCTCATAAGCGATTTGAGTAATCTATTCAAGCTCTATATCGTCAGTCAGATACCATGATTCGATATCTTTTCTATCAGATACAGAACCAAGTGATCTCAGCGTAACTCAGTCAGACCTTTTGAGTAATATAATCAGTGTCAGATTCAATTCATCCAGTGTTCAGTTGAGAATTCAGTTCTAAGTCTTTCAGTTGGGAGTAGAAACTAGCACCGAGCGAGCTCAAGAATGGGATCTCACCTACTAGTAGAAGGTGTGATTCTTAGAGGCAATCCTTGTACTCCAGAACTACGTAGTCAGCGTAGGTTGAGACATCACACCTGTTAGTTGAGGTTGGATGAGAGACATCATACCTGCTAGATGAGGGTAGATGAGGTAGCTTGACCTGCTAGACGAGGGCTCCACCGTTCTCGTTTGAGGACCTGCTAGATGAGGGTCATATAGAGTTATTTTTACCAGTGGCGCAGTAATAACACCCTTCCAACTGGGGCACAGGTTGGACCCCACCTGTGGTAGGTCGGGGCATGTCGGTTAAGTGACTACTTCCCATATTTTCAGTTTCAGATTCAATCTTAGTTTCAGAATCAGTCTTTAGAAATCGGGATTGTCAGATACAGTCATCTATCATTGTGAGGAACGTAGATAGTTCATTAATTTATGGACCATCCCATCAGATAGACTTGGTCTCACATACAATTATTTGATATCATATTCATAGATATACCATCAGACAGGCTTGATCACAGTATCAGATTTCTATTGAGTATTTTGTTGTCAGATTCAGATATAATCATATTTATTATCATTGATAAAGCTTCCGAAATCATCAGTTAGAAAGGTTGATCTCTAATCATGTCAGTCGAAAGCAGTAAGTCTAAGAATTCAGTCATTGATGTAAGAACATCCATATCCTCAGTTATCAGTATCAGATGAGTCAGTGATTCAGTATCTCAGTGTCAGTAATGAGTTCAGTCTGCAGTAAAGTGGTATCTGAGTTTCAGTATCTAGAGTTGTGATAATTGTGTTCATATTCTTTGCATTCATGTATGTGTTCTCATGCGGCATTTTCATGATTATTCAGTTTAGATATTGCGCATGCATGAACCCTTGAATTAGCCTACCCCGTCCACATACTCGGTACATTTTTATACTGACGCATTTGCGCTATGGTATTTTATTTGACACCATAGGTTCACAGGAATAGGATCCAGTTTATCCTCAGCAGTTTGGTCCTAGTCAGCAGTAGTAGCAGTGAGTCCTCTTCTTTCGAGGACGAGTCTCAGTTTACTACTATTGTTTCAGACTTTATTTATTTTCTGTTGACAGAGTTAGTTGGGGACATGTCCCATCAACTCCACAGTTCAAACAGTTAGAGGCTTTTCAGACGGATGTATTAGTATTCAGTTTTCAGTTTTGAGTATGTATAGATGTGTTGAACCTTATGGCAAGTTTCTGTATTTTTTTTAGATATTATGCAGTGTACAGGTACAGATATCAAAAAAAGGGTTAGCTTGTGGTCCTTCGGGTCCATAAGCACCGTGTGACATCTCAGGATGGGATCTGGGGGTGTTACAAACTTGGTATCAGATCCTAAGGTTCAATAGTGTCCTAGGGAGTCTGAAAAGCCGCATCTAGTAGAGTCTTGTGCATGGGTGTGTAGCGCGCCTCATTTATGTACAAGAGGCTACAGGATGTACTTAGGATTAGTTTCCCTTCTTTTCGTATTCATATCGTGCGAGTGAGCATGAGCTCAAGTTGATCCTCAGTCTAATCCACTTGTTTCTTCTAATTACAGAGTAAGCCTCCTCGCAAAGATTTTTTCCTTGGGGTAAATGATATGCATTGTTAGGTCTTTTACTTCCATTTTGATCTTATATGTTAGAATGAGTCATGCATAAGTTTCAGATCTTGATCGGTCAATCATGACCCAGTTGTAGGTGCCCCGCGCACCGCCCCAGTATTTCAGCAAAGTGTGTTTAGTGGGACATAGAGCCCCAAGGGGAAGATACCCCATAGTATTATGATGTTGCATGCCATTAGATTCATCCAGATGCATGTTCAGATCTTCTTTATGAAATTAGCATCAGTTGTCATAGCATTGTCAATCATTATTGCATTGTCAGTCGTGCTTTCAAAGGTCAGCTTAGCCGGACATTCATGCATTAGATATGCACATTCAATAGAAAGAGTTCAGTTTGTCAGCATGTGTTCAGTCGTGTATTCATGAGATCATCCCAGTTATGAGTCCATGCATTAGATATGCATGTGTATTATGAGAATTCAGCTATGAGTATCATCAGTCGAGTATTCCATGCATCATATCTGTATGCCCAGTGTGAGAACTCTATATGTCAGTCGTTCCAGTTGCGTAGTCCTGATCTGAGATGTTTCAATTTCTTGAGTAATTTCTGTTGATCTTTATTCTCAGTCTATCAAGTGACATTCGAGGATGAATGTTCTCAAGGGGGAGATAATGTAATGCCCCGCAAAAATCCTCTTCCAGTCTGAGCCTTAGAGCGTATTTGGTAAAGAAAAAATCTGAGTCAAAATGTTTCAAAAATATCCTCCTAAGTATGAAATATTTTGAATAGTGTGGGAATATATTTGAGCATGAATTAAGATCATATAGGTCCCCTAACTTATGGACGAGTTGAAAACTTTCCTATCGTTCAAGTTTTAGTGACCGTCAAAATTTGGGTCAACTTTAATCGACCATAACTCGTTGTATATGAATAAATGGGTGGATTTCTATATATAAAATGAAATATACTTGAATTAGCTTTCAAATGACACTAATTTCGCCTAAATTCGATATCGGGGCAAAGAGTTATACCCATTTTACTCCAGCATGTCAAGCTGGAAAACGGTGACGACGTTTCTGACGGGCTATCACGTTTCTGACGACTTTTTTGATGACGCCGTCACATTTTGATGACATTTCTGACGACGTTGTCATCCCTGGGAAGAAAATCAAGAATTGGACCCCTTTTGTGACGGCCATTCATAACGGCCTATCACGGATGGCGTCAAGAACATTTTTCCAGCAATTCAAGAGCATTTTTGCAAGAGTATTTTGGTCGTTTTCCACTATTTTTTAGCCTCTATAAATATGAGGAACCCTCATTCAAACCCTAATTTCTCCATTTCTCTTCCAATTCTCTAAAGAGAGAATATCTAGGGTTTTAATTCAAGAACATTAATCCTCCAAAAATTCATCCATAAATCTTCAATCTTTCTTCAAGAATCAAGTTCCTCATAGTGTGGGCTTCAAGAATTTATTTATTTCAAGTGTCGATAAAATTTCAAGCACTAAAGTTCATCCAATTTCAAAGGTTAAGGTATGAAGATGTTGATCCTTAGGTCCCTTTCATCCAAAAAGCTCAAGAACCCTTTTTAAAACTAAAAGATTTTTATGTTTATGAGTTGTTAATGATTTGTATGAGTTGAAAGGGATGTTTATGTGTTGTTTAGTTTTGATTTATGTTTGCCTACAAAATTTATGAGTTTTGACCCTAGTATGTGGAATTCATGTGATGTTTGTGATAGACCCTCTTGAAGTTGTTTTTCCATGTGATGTGCTCATGACTTTTGGGTGTAGAAATGGTTGAATAACTGAAGAACGTTTCCCATAGGTTTGATAAAGAGCTTAGGCGAAGCATAAGGGACACTATAGTATGTTGAATAGGAAACCCCAAATTGTGAGCTAGTCCATGCATGCCTTAGTGAGTGAAATGTGCCAAGATAGCATGAAATCCCTAAGTAGGTGTAAAATCGGTCATGTATAATAGTTGTTGAAAGACCCTAGAGAACAAGTCGAGATATGATGGTTGTAAATTCCCCGATTTTGTGCTCTTTGATATATGCTAAGATTTTAATTCATGTCAAGTGGTTAAATAGTGACATGTTAGTATAAAGTTTCCCCCAAATCAAGTGATATCCAAATACATGACAAGACCAATATAGGTATGAAGTACTTGATGTAAGATCTCGTTGGATGGGATATAATCTAATAGAATGTCTTCCCTAGGCTAGTATATGATAGTGAACCGATGTTGATGATCCTTAAAGGTTTAGAGTAACCTTTTGGTGGTTGTGATGATGTATAGAGGTTTATGTTTCCTAAATGCTTAATGTGATGTCCTAAGGATCTTGAGAGGGAAAGTATGTTATGATGATCAACTACTTGAAGTTATTCTTTAACGATTGTGATTATACATGAATGATTGTAATGATGAATGAATGTTTGTAATGATGAATAAATGACTGTAGTGATGAATGGATGACCGTGATGATGCATGAATGATTTATGATGAAGAATGATTATGTCTTACTTTTATGCTGTAGAGTCCTCGAGGTATTTATACCCAAAAATAGAGATGTTGTTTAGAGCCCGTGTCAGTTTCTCGATAATTCCAATCGAGCCATGATTCTCAGAACTCAGTGAACTATAGAACTCTGTATCGTCAGACAAGTGCGAAGCTTAATAAAGTTCAGTAATCTCAGTTATCTCTGTAATCTCTGTATCGCTAGTAATCTAGCCTCAGACCTGTAATCAGCTCAATTCTAATAGTATTCAAGTCATTCAATCTTAATCTCAGAAGCAATTCGAGTAATCTATTCAAGCTCTGTATCGTCAGTCAGATACCATGATTCGATAACTTTTTTGTCAGATACGGAACCAATGATCTCAGCGTAACTCAGTCAGACCTTTTGAGTAATATGATCAGTTCAGATTCAATTCAGCCAGTGTTCAGTTGAGAATTCAGTTCTGAGTCTTTCAGTTGGGAGTAGAAACTAGCACCGAGCGAGCTCAAGGATAGGATCTCACCTACTAGTAGAGGGTGTGATTCTTAGAAGCAATCTTTGTGCTCCAGAAATATGTAGTCAGCCAAGGTTGAGACATCACACCTGTTAGTTGAGGGTGGATGAGAGATATCATATCTTCTAGATGAGGGTAGATGAGGTGGCTTGACCTGCTAGATGAGGGCTCCACCGTTCTCGTTTGAGGACCTGCTAGATGAGGGTCACATAGAGTTATCTTTACCAGTGGTGCGGTAATGACACCCTTCCAACTGAGGCACAGGTTGGACCCCACCTGTGGTAGGTCAGGGCATGTCGGTTATGTGACTACTTCCCACAGTTTCAGTTTCAGATTCAGTCTCAGTTTCTGAATTCGTCTTCAGAAATCGGGACTGTCAGATACAGTCATCTATCATTATAAGGAACTCAGATAGTTCCATTGATTTATGGACTATCCCATCAGATAGACTTGGTCTCACATACAGTTATTTGATATCATATTCAGAGATATACCTTCAGAAAGGCTTGATCACAGTATCAGATTTCTATTGAGTATTTTTGTTGTCAGATTCTGATATAATCATATTTTTTATCATTAATAAAGCTTCTGAAATCATCTGTTAGAAAGATTGATCTCTAATCCTGTCAGTCGAAAACAGTAAGTCTAAGAATTCAATCATTGATGTAAGAACATCCAAATCCTCAGTTATCAGTATCAGATGAGTCAGTAATTCAGTATCTCAGTGTCAGTAGTGAGTTCAGTCTGCAGTAAATAGGTATCTGAGTTTCAGTATCTAGAGTTGTGATAATTGTGTTCATGTTCTATGCATTCATATATGTGTTCTCATGTGGCATTTTCATGATTATTCAGTTTAGATATTGCGCATGCATGAACCCTTGCATTAGCTTACCCTGTCTGCATACTCGGTATATTTTTGTACTGACGCATTTGCGCTAGGGTGTTTCATTTGACACCATAGGTTCATACGAACAGGATCCAGTTTATCCTTAGCAGTTTGGTCCCAGTCAGCAGCAGTAGCAGTGAGTCCTCTTTTTTTTAGGACGAGTCTCAGTTTACTACTATTGTTTCAGACTTTGTTTATTTTCTGTTGACGGAGTTAGTTGGGTACATGTCCCATCAACTCCACAGTCCAGACAGTTAGAGGCTTTTCAAACAGATGTATTAGTATTCAGTTTTTCAGCTTTGAATATGTATAGATGTGTTGAACCTTATGGCAAGTTTATGCATTTTTTTAGATATTATGCAGTGTACAGGTACAGATATCAAAAAAAGGGTTAGCTTGTGGTCCTTCGGGTCCATAAGCACCGTGTGTCGTCTCGGGATGGGATCTGGGGGCGTTACACTATGTTACCTCAATAAGTATTTCCAATAGTTTAACAGGAGCATAAAGGTCTACATAAGCTAACATACATCTTAGCCTAAGGTGGGTCAAGGGCCCACGTTTAATCCCAAAATTACATCTAGGAAATTTCTACCGGTACTAGGCTAAAGGTATCTAGATCCCCTTTTAGATGTCAAGCAAGCCTCAATTATCCCTAAGATAGGAAATTCACCTAAAACATAAGTAACTAGGTCAATTATGCCTAAACTCTGATTTTCGAATAGCCTAAATGGTCCAACTAACCCAAACATTATGATTAATCATACCAAGACCTAAAACCCATCCCATATCTAACACAATATATGAACATACTATGAATTAGATCAATCTAACAAGTGGTAAGATCTAGCCTATCTGGACGCTGAAGAAATCTCACAAGATTAGCTAAATCACTATTTGCTTGTTCATAGAGGCTTCCACAATATGCCAAACTATCAAAGTCATATTATACTAATCAATACAAGAATAATGATACACATACTATAATATTGTTCTTCGGGTCCAAAAATCCCATGTGGGTCCCATTAATGAAAAATCATGTTTCTGAAACCAAACTAATATTCCCTCATGCTCAAGGAGTCATTAACCTCTAAAAGGTGTGAAATCTAAGCTAATTTGGGGCTAAAATCAAGCCCCAATAGTTTTTGGAAAATAGAAAAAGAAATGGAAATTTCTACATTAAAAAGGGTGTAATCTTACATTTTACCTCAAATTGGTAGATAATCGCATAAATAAGCATTAGCCACGTCCCCAAATTACACACAAGCTCTAATTTTAAGCTATCTCATCATTTAGGTTTTAGCTCTTAAGAAAATGGATAAAAAATGGGCAAAATAGGCAAAAATAGGGTATTTATACCCATACCAGGTTGTCGAGTCTCACAATCATTACCCGATATTTGCGATCACCATATCTTATGGTTGCATCAGTGAATCATGATCATGACAAGCCATTGTAATCACAATAATTAGGGCCTACCAAGGGTTTCACGATGGTGACCCTTTGCTCTTGATTATGACAAACTAAATACATTACTAGACTTGGAATTTTCCAAGTCCCCGCCAAGCCATCGGTATTCATCCAAAATCTTGAACATGCAAAAAAACTATGTAAACACACCAAATTAGATGTTCAATACTCAATGGCACAGTAAAAAATTTCATTCCAGGTCCTTTCAATGAAATGTGTGTCCCACAGCAATTTACAATTTCTTAACTTTCTGACCTATAGGTTAAAATGAGATTGGGTGCCTTGAGACCCAAACCAAGAGTCCTCCTAGACTAAACTCGATATTCCATAGATGTTGGAATAGTCAAAATTTTCATTCGATGTCATTTGATTAAATTTTCACCCGGTGGCTATTTGGAACCAACGAAGACTTCAAAATAGGGAATTGGCTCTAAAAACTAAATGAACTGTCCAGTAACTGTATTGTCAGTTCTAGTAAGTCATAAATGACTTGGGAAACTATAGGATATCTCTAATGGTGAAAATAAGTGGAAATATGGAAAATGACCTAAAGGGTCATTATACTTAGCCAGCCCATTCATGAAGCCCCAACTGAGCCAAATTTTAAAATAATGGTTGAACCAAAGCTCTATTACCAATGTTGAATTTCTCGATATCAACTACCCAAACAAAATTGGAATATGGGTATGCATTCATACTCCAAATCTTCATTCCAATGCGTCAAATCTGAAATTGAGCCAACAACCTTGAACTAAGGATAAATACTCAAATTGACCTTACTATCAAAATCAAGCATATATTTATTAAATTATGTTGAGCCAAAATCAAAACATAGATGAAGAACAAAATCACAACAAAGGATAAATCTCCAGCTGAAAATACAGGAACTAATCATATATCCCCTAGAGGGTACGGAATGACAATGCATGCTCAAGAATACACCAAGTCTATGAAAAACACTAGAGTTAACCAAAACACTAGAATCTTGGAGAAATAAAACTTTACCCAAAAACTAATCGATCCAATACTCTATCACAAGAACGAATACTCATAGGTGCGTATCACCTGGTAAAAGCACTCCACCAAGTCTCATTAAGCCAAAAAAAATTTGTGTTTTCAGGCTCTTACTCTATAATATAATGTGTTGGTGAAATCCTCTATTGATGTTCCTTATCACATTGTTGTTAATCTTAAACTTGTACTTGTCTGCCCTAATTGAATTAATTGAGCTATCTTGATAATCATTGTTATCTGTTAGAATGGTATGGGACTTTTTTTAGTGTAAGTTTATTTGGGGAATCGTAAATGATGTTGTGGTGGTTCTTGAAATCATTATGGATTAGGGCCGGTTGTTGAAGATACTTTCTAAGTAGAAGTTTTTATAATCTCCCATTGTTTTTCTTTTACTTTCATTACTTTGTGCATGTATGAGTAAGTACCTAAGTATTGATCGTGAATTCTTGGTGTAGGTTTGCTAGAGATTAAGGTAGCAAATATTGGATTGTTGAGCTTACCTATATCTCTTCTTCTTTTTTATTATGCTTATTTGCATTTAAGATATTTTTTACTATTTTATTATATTCAATATTGGAGGCTGATATTAATGACAACTAGACCTAGGATATTTTGTGGATATAGTACCTCTTTTATATCATTTGGAGATTTTTTCAATAGCTTACATTTTTTCTATTTTTTCTTTGGTTATTAAGTTTGGGTTTTGATAGCCTTACCTGTATTGGAGGTCTAGCAAGAGCTATCATAGTCCCAATTTTAGGTCGTGACAAGATAGTTTCAGAGCCTTAGGTTCTTTTAGTCTCACAAGTATAAGCAAAGTCTAGTAGAGTCTTGTGGATTAGTGTAGAGTGTTTGTTATCCATCTTGATTAGATAACAGGACCTTAGGATAAATCTACGCTTTAGTCTTTGTCATGCATTCATAGCTTAGTATGGTTCGAAGACCTCTTAATTACTTTTTGGCGGATGGTGAAGAGACAATCTTCTTTAGCTAAATATTTAGAGCCCATGCCTTCACTACATGGCAGGATAGAGGTCGCGAGAGAGGTTTAACTATAGCATTTATCAGTTAGAGGTTAGAATGGGTTACATTCTCAGGTTCAAGGGTTGCTCATCATGATAGGTTTGTTGAGATTGAAGGGCTCAGTGCAGTTCAGACATCACCAGTATTTATGTCCATATTTATTCTTAAGGATTTATTGGTATGGTGATGGTTTTGTTTTAGGGGGTGTCCTAATTATTCATTCAGTGTACTACTTTATGGCATCAGACTCCAAATATAGATCTTACTAAAACTGAGCATCAACGCTATAGTCGACGCGTCGCGCCATCATCAAGTCGATTCTAAGTACTTTGACCCTAACAACCTGCAATAATATCAACCAACGCGATTGGCAACGCGGCGCGCCAAGACACGTTGGTCCACTGTTTTTGGATTCCGAACGTGGTCTAAACGAGTTTCGAAAAATCTGAAATTTGTCCGGGAACACCTATTGACCTTCCTGATCATGAATTAATGGAAATATAGACCACTTAAGAAAGTTAAGATTGCAAAATGAGATTGCAAACTTTTGAAGGCCAAAATAAACTAAGTCTGAAAACTTAGCTTGAATTTTCTAAGTATGGGACCCCCTTAACAAGCATAGATGGACTGAATTAAGCTTAGAATTTTTCGGGGTCTTACAATATCTCCCCCTTGGTATCATTCGTCCTCGAATAAGACTGACTGAGATGGGGGAAATGACAAGTTGGAGTATATGTTGAACATGAACAACTGAAACATGAGTACATGACTGACATCACTGATTTGCTGAGATTTATTCTGAGCATGCATATCTGATGCATAATCTCATGACTGGCATGACTGAAAAGTTGAATATATTATATTGAACATGCATATTTGATGCATGACTATATGACTGATCTGATACATGAATGCATGACTGAATATGCAAGGGCAATTGATACCAAGTTTATCATGAAAATCTGAGCATGAAACTGGATAAGTTCAAGGGAGACTATTTCCTTAAACTGAAAATGCTAACGAGCCTGAAATTAATTACTAAATATGCATGAGCAGAAACACATGAACGTAACTAAGTATGGAACGTGATACATGAGCTGGATATCGTAATCTGAACTAAGAACCTTAAATACGCGGCTTACAGCTGATGTCTGAGTTTAAGGGTCAACTCATGAGTACCCATTACCCCAAACTGGATTCGTTATAAAAAGAAAGAGCGGCACATTTATGTCATGAAGGTTCGGGGAATTATAGTGTATCTCCCCCTTGGTACACTATATCCCTTGAAAAATACTGGGATGACTTTGCTGAGATACTGAGGAAAACTAGGGCGATGCACAAGGCACCTAGGAACTGAATTGTGACTAATTATTAGGAGCGTAGCATGAGTCATGAGCTGCATGACCTGAGTCTGGAATTTTTGTGGTCATGGGACATGATTCATAACACTGAGTGAATCGGGATTCCTCATACTAGGAACTTGAAACGCACATGATTCTATGGAAAGTGTGAATATCATGATCGTTGAAGTACAAAACTTTGCACTGAGATAGGAATAGGTCGGGAATCATCTTTCTTTACTGATTTTCTACCCATACTGGTATTACTACTAGAACCTGAAGGCCTGGCTTTCTGAGATACCATAACCGGACAATTCTTGCATACCTATCGAGCTATGATAGATTGACCCGCTGGGTGAAGACTGAGAAAGGTCCTGTTAACATCTAGTCTGGCCTTAAAGTTACAAAAGAAAAGGAAGCTCCTCAATCAGAAGAAGTGTAAACATGTAAATAAGGGATCTGTGACATACCAGTGGTTGCATCAGGAGGACTTTCCTGATCCCGTCGGGACTGAAATACATAGAGTCTATTTGGGTGTTGCCCACTGATAGATCTGGAATTGGCATCCTGCTGATTCGAGCGACCGGACTGAGCTGAAGAACGATCGTGCTGACTTCGTGGATCGGGTTTAGGACAGTCTCGGGCTTTGTGACCTGACTCGCCACATCCAAAACACACATTACTACCCGCTCTACACATACCCTTATGATACTTACCATACTCTTCGCAAAGCGGATGAGTACGAATAATGCTTGCACTATTTTGGGATTTGGAGCCTGGCGCCCCATCCCTACGTTCATTTCTGAACTTTGGTACTGGTGCACTAGCTAAAGAGGGAACTAGAACTGAAAACTTCTAACTATACTGAGAACGGTTACCACCCTGTGACCCTGGCTGAGAAAAACTATAACTACCTGTTTTGGCTCTCTTATTCTCTCTTTTCTTCTTCCTAAGTTTCTTCTCTTCAATCTGTTGAGCATGGACCATAAGTCTAGATATGTCCATCTCCTTAATCAACATCATAGTCTTGCACTCCTTAACCACTCTACCTGACATCTCAGACACAAACTTACTCATTCTAGATCTACTGTCTGCTACTACATGGGGAGCATACCTGGCTAACTGAATAAACTTGAGGGAGTATTCCTTCACACTCATGTTACCTTGTTTGAGATTGATGAACTCTAACACTTTGGCTTCTTTCTGCTCTAGGGGAAAGAATTTATCTAGGAAGGTCGTAGCAAACTCTTCCCATTCTATGGGCTCTGCATCTGTACCCCTGTCTACCTTTCACTGTTTAAACCACGTATGGGCTATATTTTGTAGCTGATAGATGGCTAACTCAGCACTCTCACTGGGAGTCACTTCCATGATATCTGTGACTTTTTGAACCTGGTCGAGGAACTCCTGTGGATCCTCTTGTGGTGCCATCATCGCGTTGAATCTCAGTACTTTGACCTTGGCAACTTGCAACATTATCAAACAATGCTATTGGCAATGTGGCACGCCAAGATACCATTAGTCCACTGTTTTGGGATTCCAAACGTGGTCTAAACGAGTTTCATAAAATCCAAATTTATCCGGGAATACCTATTGACCTTCCTGATGATAAATTAATGGAAATATAGACCACTTAAGAATGTTAAGATCACGAAATGAGATTGCAAACTTTCGAAGGCCAAAATAAACTAAGTCTGAAAACTTAGCTTGAATTTTCTAAGTATAGGACCCGCTTAACAAGCATAGATGGACTGAATTAAGCTTAGGATTTTGCGGGGTCTTACAGTGTGACCGTGTGAGGTCCTATGTGACATTGATAGTCTTGAATACATGTGAATAATTGTATTGTGTTATTAAAATGACTAATGTGGTTTCATTGGTATATTGTGATATACTCATACTTATTGGTATATGAGATATGTGAAAATTCATGGATGAAATGAAAGTAATGAGTGGATATTGGCTCACGTGATTGTAGACTTATAATATTGTGGTTGGTTATGGAAATACATCATGTAGATTGGGTGTGAAATACATCACGTGATTGGTTGTGGAAATACTCATTTTGAATAGTTGTGAACATTGCATCGTCATTCTCATGTCATCATACACATCATTTCACTTGTTCGTTTCACTTCTTTATATATACTTGTTGTCATGTATGTGTACTTGATTTATGTCTTGTGTTATGTATGTGCTTTGAAAATATTGAAAACACTGGAATACTAGATATTGGTATACAATATTAGATTTTATGGACCATCTCCAAAGGATCATGCCGGAAAAGAGTTGTGGATATTGGTAATCTTGAGGTTGTGTGCCAAACTTGAGGCTGTGTGCCAAATTTAAGGTTTTGTCCCAACCTTAAGGTTGTGTGCCAAACTTAAGGTTGTGTGCCAATACCATGTATTATCATCATCATCATATACATCGCACCTGCTTTATTGTGTTTATGTTGTGTTTGAATTGTCATATTGACTTGTCATCTACCTATTTATTCTATATCTTGACTTGTTAACGTCTAATTATTCTATCTTCCTTTAATTGTACTTGATGATCTTGATTATACATGTCCCTCTTTTGTTCTACCTGTATGTGATATTGTGTATATTTGTATCCCTATCTTGTGTGTTGTTGTATTATATATGGATATTACAGAACTGTTAATGCAAGGGCTACCGTTGTGGGACATTTTCTAATTGCAGGTAACCTGCCCTTAGTGTATATTTTGTATGCTTTATTTACTACTTTGCTTGGTCGGCCTAAGATACTTACTGAGTATAGGTGGACCGTACTCATACCTACTGCGCCCTTTCGGTGCAGGTCCTAGCTCGAGTGCGCCCCAGCTTGCTTGACTTGGGCGATTATTAGAGATTCCAAGGTAACGGTTGGACATTTATGCGTCCGGAGTTCTCCTCTATCTTTCTATAGTAGTTATGTATTTATTACTATTTGGAGACATATATTATTCCCTTTCGATTATTTTTCTAATGTATTTGACTCCTAAAATGTATTAGTAGGTCTTACACTATTGACACCTGGTTTTGGACATGTTGATATTTTGAATAAGTTTTTTTTGCATTGTTATGATTACTTATATGGTTCGGCTTCGTTTTAGAAGCCTTACCTTGGGATGTTTTTGTCTTTTCCTCTTTTTGAATCAGTTTAGGTGATAGGCTTACTTGTCTAGGTACGCTGTGACAAGTGCCATCATGACCCTCGCTTTTGGGTCGTGACACCAAGCTAAAATGAATCTAAAATAAAGTTGCATCAAATAAGAAATTGAAGGCGGTAAAAATTTTTCGTGTTTTCACAGAAAAGAAAGGGACTTCTCATATAGTTCAAATAAAGATAAGTTTAAGAAATAAAATTTTAGTCAATTTTAAGTACTACATATTTGGAGTTATATCCTTATATAATGTCATACATCAATAATTAAAAGGATAAATCTATTTCCAAAAAATTTCAAAGTTTGATACTCAAAACAATCTATAATTCAAGGATAAAAAATTAAAGTATCTCGATTCGAGTAGTAACAATTCTGAGCTTGGAATAAACCTTACCGACAAAAAATCCCAAATGAGCCTACAAAGTGAATATCTAGCAATCTTAATGTTCAAAAAGACTCTAATATATCTATTTGCAATATACTTATCATCGTTCTTGTCACATTCTTTATAGAAAATTTTGCCTTTCCTCCTTTATCCGGCAATCCACCAATAGCCCTAGATAAATACTTACCTCATAGTTGCTTCACATTTTTAGTCTTGAAGGAATTGACATATAACTCATTAAGATGGAGCAATACAACAACTTTACAGACATCAATCCCTAACATGAACAAAAGTGGCACACTTTTGTAGGTTGCTAATATGGGGCGTGCTCGGTGCTTCAGCTTGGCTGGACGATTCTTGAGGTTCAAAGGATATCGATCTTCATCAAAATTGGAAGCATCAAAAGCGAGACCACCATTGGAACATAGAGGTAAGCACAAAGGAGCCAGTTGCATGCCTCCATGGCTTTCTACGCCGTGTGTAGCACTTGTATGTTACGTTAATTAATTACATAATTAGCACCTCGTTAATAAACCTAAACATACATCTCTCAAAATTTCATAACTAAAAGAAACTATAAATTAGACAGGTGACAAATAATTTAAGAATATATTGAAAGAGAGAATCTAAAACTTATGATGGGAGAGAGCTGAGACAAACCTATCTCATACAAATCAAACTTGCATTTATGTCGACTCTAAATCAAAGCACAAACAATTAAAAACATGAGAAAAGTATATAATAACCTAGATCAAAACATTACTCAATTTTATTTTAAATTTTGAAAAACAAGAAAAATAAGATTTTGGGAGGGATCACGAAGAGGGGCACGCCTACCCACATTATTTTTTGGATTAGTTTTTCATGTATTTTTCTTTTGTCATATATTTTTGGAATTCTTATTTAAAGATAAAAGATACTACCAGGGGCAGATGTAGAGTACTACGTGCGGGTTCCCGGGAATCCAGTAACTTTCGTACGATTCTTGAATTTATATTGAAAAACTAGTAAATATATAAGAATTATAAGTTGAGAACCCACAAACAAAGTGTGTTATTTGTCTAATGGTAAAGAATTATAAGTGGGGAAGCCACAACCTTTAAATTCTAGATCCGTCTCTGAATACTACCATTTTAAAACTCCTTTTTCACCCACACGAGAAAAAACATATACATAACTTCAATCCCAATTTAACTTTTATTTTTCAAAAAACTTCTTTATTTATTTCTTAAAAACATTTATTTTCAAAAAAGTTTTCAATTAAAAAGAAGTCATTCTTGAAGATATGTACTTAATGAAGAGTCTAAATAACTCTATAAAATATTAAATTTCACGTTAAAAAGTTAATTATATTAACAACTATTACACATATGACAACATAATATCTAAAGTTTCCCCAGAGTGTTTAAATGCAATAATAACATAGTGCATATGCAATGTGCAATGATAACATAGTGCATATGCAATGTCATTTGTAAAAATGCATGATATTTTTTTTCTAATTCTTTGTGAATCTTACATGACGTTATAAGAACATAAATAAGTAATGATTTAATAGATATAATTTTAATTAATTTCAGAATTTTAAATATTAGTATAATAATTAAATAACAATTATTAAGAGAAAAATAATGTAAAAGACTTATTATTCGGACTTTTATTAGAAATAAAATTAGGTTCTCATGCCACCCTTTCTAGGCAGAAATCTTATTCTTGAAAAGATAATCTGTTTTTTTTCTTAACAGAATAAATATTTTTCTTGACACAATTATAATGATTTGTTCCTTTTTATCCAATAATTAAAGGATTATTTCTGGCCTTCAATCCAAGAGTAGAACCAGGCACGAAAAATTAACTTCTACATAAACAATGACAACTTTTGCAGTGGCAAAATGGGAATGAAAATATAATGGTATTGATGTATATTCTAATATCAGAATTCTTATTATGACTCGGGAAATCAAAACAAAATTTTATAATATGCTCGCCAAAGAATATACTCATAGACCCAAAGAAATTATCAAAATAAAATTTTAAGTTATTTTATACATCTCACCAGTCATAAGTACATAAACTCAACTCTACTTTATTTTGAAGTATAATAAGACAAAAGTAAAAGTGATTATCAATAATCACATATTAAAACAAAAAAGCGAATTAAAATTTATACGTCCTAATTATTTAGAAGTATGTTTACTTTGATTTAATGAACCAAATTTCTTAACAGACTGTGAAGAACACTAAAATTTTACAATTAAATTTTGACTCTTAATCCCAACCTTACTTGCATTTTTCTATCTTTGTTTCGCCGTCATCCTATCATCACCATCAAAATTTATATTCAATTATAGACTCAGTCTATTACTATTGTGCTTATGCTTTGTTGGAGAAAGAGTAATTAATAGAACTGAATTTTAGAAGTAGTCTCCCATAATATTTATCTTCATGATATTGTAATTCTATTATAAAATATTTTTATGTCAAAAATATTTTCTGGGTTCTATCCCCTGCAAATCTGATATATGCATTGAGGAAACAATTGAGGGCAAGGACAACTTAAAAAGAAAGGGTGCAATAAGATTTGGTTCCAAGAAATTGACCATATAATGGACTTTTACAATAAACAACTTGAATTATCAAGAACGAAGGAACGTGAAGTTTACTAAATCTTTGGCTATAAATTACACAAACGCATAATTTTTGCAACTGCGCCATCTGCACACCCACTGTCGCCACAAACAGTTAGACCTTCACGTCATTCTCCCTCATTTTTTTTTTTTATAGAAGTAGAGGATTTATAAACGAAAAAGGGGACTAATTAATGTTTTTTTCATATATAAATATATTTTGGTCTTTTCTCATAGTTTTTCCCATATATGTCACGTACATAGAAAAACAGAAAACTTATCAATTTTAGGAGTCCTTTTTTTTATAAGATTTTAGTTACTTTTTACCATGTATATTTTACGACTCCTAATTTAGTAAAAACTCTTACCATAAGTACATATTTTTTAGGACCCAATATTATGAAATAATTTAATAATAAATTTAAAAAAAAAGTGAAAAGACAATTTTGTCTATTATGGAGTCTTTTAATGGAAGTGAAAAAGTTCAAACAACATTTTTAAGGCCTTCACACTTTTAATATATTATATAGATTATAGATATAGATTATAGAATAGATTATAGATATAGATTATAGATTACAGATATAGATTATAGATTATAGATATAGATTGTAGATTATAGATTATAGATTATATATATATATATATATATATATATATATATATATATATATTATTATCCGTAGAAATAAATTGTAATAATAAGAAATTAATAAAATAAAGTTGATACATGCAACCATACATGGGTCTTTAAGAATAAGCAAGACTCTTCAAACTTTTACCTCTTCGTTGTGCTATAAATGTACAAATAGCTGATAATTCTAATAATAAGAAAATTAATAAAAGAAATTTTAGGGAGAAATTAACGTAGGGTGTTTATTTAATTGTAATCAATATTTTAAGGCGAAAGTATGATTTTAAAAGGGCTAAAAATCTAATCAATATATATATATATATATATATATATATATATATATATATATATATTGATTCGGACGATTGATCTAGCGTTAACTTTTGAGTCCTTGACTTCAGGATGGCCTTAAAATATGTGATATAGTCTAACATGTATTAATGACTCCGCTATTATGTATTTTGCATAGAGTGCAAGTCGTTAAGCTAGAAAACTCAGCAAGATTAAGCTAAAAAACTCAATAGGATTGAGGATACATCTTTAGGTCAAGTTTAACTAGGAGGTAAGTAAGTGAGACTTTGTCTTCCTGTTTTCTTAATTTTCATAAAGTGTATGTTTGAGTTGCTTCATACATCTAAATTATTGATCAACATCTAGAAGTAGGGCTGAGCATAAAATACCAAAAATCGAATTATCGAACCGAATCAAAAAAATTGGTAATTGGTGTTTGATAATTCGGTATTTGGGAGTAAAATTTTAATATTTTGATAATCGGGATTGGGTTTGGTACAAGATATTAATACCGTTTCGTATTCGGTATTTACCGAATATTGAATATTATATATATATATATATATATATATATATATATATATATATATATAATATAATGTATTAAAAGTGTGAAGACCTCAGAAAAGTGAATCGAACTTTTTGCCCTTCATCAAAAGACTCGGCTTTAGACAAAATTTATATATTTAATTTTAACTCCTAAAATATATGGGATCAGGACTTTAAAAATTATGGTAAGAATTTTATATATTTAGACAAAATTTTAGACTTTTTCCTTCAATTGTTATATATTTAATTTTTACTCCTAAAATATATGAGATCAGGACTTTAAAAATTATGGTAAGAATTTTCTATAAATTAGTAGTTTAAAATATATGATATAAAGTAACATGAAAGTGTCGAGCTATAAAAATGGCATGTTATATGGCTTCCAAGTTCCAACAAATCTTCTTAGTTCTCAAATTTAAATTTAAATCTAAATAAATATATAGTCTTACCAAACACAAATTAAGTGTCACGTGGACACTATATTGTGCTTGATCATCACGACAATTGCTACGAGGGATAGCAAATCATAAAATTTTTAAGAAATTTTTATATAAAGGTTAGGTTTAATCGCATTATTTTGATATCTTTGTTATTTATTTTTTTTGTAGTTTACAGGTAGCTGGTTTAATCGTGTTATTTTGATATATTTATCATCATTTTTTTTGTTTATAGTTCATAGTCTTTGTAGTTTTTCTTGATTTAGTTTAAAGTGGATTTTAAGACTTTTATATGAGTTTGTATGAATATATAATTTTTTCATTTAAGTGTTTTTCGTATTTATAAAATCATCAGGTTATTTATTAATCAAGACATACTTTCTTTTATAATATTAAAGTGTTTTTATAGAATTAAACTCATTGAAGCAAGGTACACACGCGACTAGGTACACGTGCGGAGTCCCATAACCTATACTAGTCTATAATATATTAAAAGTGTGAAGACCCTTAGAAAAGTTATTTGAACTTTTTGCCCTTCATTAAAAATCCATATATTAGACAAAACTGTCTTTTTACTATTTTCTTTAATTTATTATTTAATTATTCATATAATGTTTACAATTAAAGAGTTCTAAAATACATTATAAAAGAAAAATATATTTTATAAATTAAGGAGTCATAAAATATATGGTAAAAAAGTATTAGAAGAATTAATAAATAAGGACTCTAAAAAGTGGTAAGTGGTGAAAGGTAAAATTCTGTTGCTTTTCGTAAAATAAAAAAACTAACATACTTTTAACCAAAAAAGAATAGTTTTAGGTAAAATAAAAATTAACATACTTTTGACCAAAAAAATCTCAGAAAATATTTGTTACACCTAATAAAATTATCATAAATACTACCATATATGCTAAACTTTGAAAATCAATAATCAAGCACATACTACCATAAATAATTTGATTATTTATTTATTTTTACTTTTTCGCAACAGAATAATTTAAAAAAATTATATTTAGGTAATCTTTTTTTTGGAGAAATTTTTTTTGGGTTTCTATAAATTAAGTTTTCTCCTACAACAATGTAATAACATCACGTATATTCTTATAACTACTTTGTCGATTTTCGATGAGCTCTGAAGGTGTCGTTTATATCATACTGTTCTAATATCTCAATTATCATATTATTTTATTTTAGTTTCTATTTTGTTCAAGTCTATATTGTTGATAATGAATGTTTGATCAGACTTTAAAAAAAATTGTGTTAAGGTTAGGTTTAATAATATCGTTCTAATGTATCAATTATTGTAGTTTTTATTTTGTTACTATCTAATGGTAGATGAACGTTTAGTCGGACTTTGATGATTTTTTTGTAAAGATTAGAATTTAATAATATTGTTATATATATATCGATTATTGTATTATTTTATTGTATAGTTTACAGGTGGTAGATAAATAGTTGGTCAGACTTTGAAGAGTTTATTATTGGATTCAATTGGCGTGAATGAAAAATAGAGGGACACAACCTTTATGGAAAAAACATATTGTTTTGGAAAAAGAGTGATCGTTCAGATAGTTGTGTCTGTTCAGAAAAAGACACAATGCTTTGAATGAACAGATATACTCTTTCAAAGGATACACCTTTTCGGATGAACCATTACCACCTTTCGAAAGAGGTGCTTCATGGCTATATAAACCTGTATTTATCCACAGGTTTAGGTACGAAAAATTTTCTGCAATAAAACTCTTCTTGTTTTCTTAAAATATACTCTGTGTGATCATCTAATCGTTGAGTGGGTTCGAAGAGAATTCGATCGTTTGAGGTACCACTACAGTTGGATTGTTAGGCCATTTAATCCTGGGAGGAAAATTTTGCAACCTCGGGTACTTGAGGAAAATTATTTCCTTAAGTACACTTCGTGAAGTCGAAGGATTTGGCCTTTTCTGTTTCATCTAAATTTCTGAAGAAAAAAAAACACTTTTTGAAAGGTCTTTTTGATCTTGTGTTGAGGGTATTATAAAATTTCATAGGTGTTCTTGTTTTTACACTTGAACTTGTGTTGAAATTGTTGTGCCTAAATACAGATTCTCGTGTACCCGAAAACATTGAAAAATAACATTTTTATGTAAAGGTTTACGATTAATCATATTATTTTTGTTATTATCTGTTTAATTTTGTGATAGTTCACGTCGTAGGAGACGATCAAGATACTAGCACTTCACGCATGTTTGGATGCATAAAGCCTCCTATCTTCGATTCTTAAAGTTAATTGCTATTTTTTCAATAAATTATTTTTTATATATATATTTTATGTCAATTGATGGCTTCATATGAAGCACACGTGCAACGCACGTACACTTGACTAGTCTATTAAAAGTGTGAAGCCTCTTAGAATAGTGAATTGAACTTTTTGCCCTTCATTAAAACTGTTCCCTTTAGATAAAACCGTCTTTTACCCTTCTCCCTATAATTAAATTCTAAAAAATAAATATATTAAAATCTTTCTACAATTAAAATCTTTCCAAATTTAGCTCTTCTTTCAACCAAAAACAACACGGTCAAAATTTTCCTTCCCAAAAAAAAAAGGACTCAAAATAACGGCTCAAATTTTCCTTCCAAAAAAAAAGAGCTCAAAATTTACAATTAAATCCACCGTTTTTTTTTTGGGAAAATTTTCCCTCCACCATTTTTTTTTTAAAATTTACCTTCCATCGGTTTTTGGTAAAATTTGTCTTCCCAGATTTAGCTAATTTACCTTCCACCGATTTTTGGTAAAATTTGCCTTCTCAGATTTAGCTAAACACACGTTTTCCATTTTTTAAAATCCTATTTGGTTCCAACTTGGTTTACAATTAAATCCTTGCCAAATTTAGCTACAGTTTTTTTAATCCTATTTGATTTCTACTTGGTGTCTTTCAACCAAAAAATATACAGCTTTTCCAGTCCTTATATATAAACGCTTGAGCTTTTTTCATTGTATTGTTCATCATTATAAACAACTGTTATCTTTCATTGTTTTTCGTCTCATCACGGTTTCAACAATTTTATTTCCAAATTTTTGATCGTTATATCATCTCTTTTTTTTTCATTGTTAATTTAAACACAATATTGCTTGCTATGCCAACTTAAATTGCTTAGTTTAATTTAGTTTAATGTGTTAGTTTTAATCGTATTGTTCCAACATCTCTATTATTATATTGTTTTCATGTAATTTACAGATGATAGATGAACATTCAATCTGACTTTGAAAATTTTTTATGTCCCACATGTGGAATCTGGGAAGACTGGGTTACAACAGATCTTACCCTTATCTTTGTGGAGTACATGATAAAAAAAAGGTAAAATAGTTTCTGCATGATAGAATATGCAAGATAGATGTAGGTGTTGAATAGTCAATTGCTCAACCAAAAAAAATAATTAAGGGATCATGCAAACTACTGCAATCACTAAGGTAAAGGAACTGCAGAACACTAAGCCAATATCTGAGATTTATCAAAAAAGCATAGTAGAAGGAACTAACTGCTATTTATGTAGAAGGAATCAGCTGCTATTTATGTGACTGGAAAAGAACTTCGTTCAGAAAAATTAAATGTTTTTATCCTTGATTAAACTGCTGAAAATCTATAAAAGGTGATAAAAGAACCTATCCTGTTGATGGCTTTGATTGACCTACTTGGAAATCAGAAGTGTTATTACTGAAACAGTAGGAACCGAAAGAGGTAATAGAAACCAGGACATAAGAAACACATAGTATCGAACTAAATAGAGAATGAAAAAAAAAATTCTTCATTAAAAAATCTGCTTCCATGTCAAATTCACCTTCTGAAAGCAGTCATTTCAAAAACTAATTCATTTGATCACGCTATGAGAATCATAAAGAAAGAACCAATTAGTAGGAGCCAGGACGAGTAAGTAATCTTCAAGGACATTGTAAAATCGATTTTAAAGAAAGGTGGCTTGCATATTACTGTGAAGAAATTCCCAGTGTTTTGTCCATCTGCACTTCACTTGGAGAATATGAGTTGGTGTACCATGGCGTTAGTAGGGAGCATATGGTTCTTTCTCTATGCATTGAATATGCAGTTGCTCTCTTTGTTGGTACCTTTTGGGAATGCTCACAGATTTGATGTAATTATGCATGCAATATAGATGTATACACTATGTATTAAAAGTGAATAATGAATGCCCTATAGATGTAATATAAAGTGAATTATGAATGCAATATAGATGTATTATAACTGATAAGTGTCTTAAACGTACTATAGGTCCCTGATTCTGCGAAGCTTCTACCTTCTTGGTAGTAGGTTTTGGAGCCTCGCCATCTCCAAAGAGGTAACCCAAGGAACTCTGTCCTCCACCACTACTGAATTCACGACCCACGATCTATCAACTTTTAAATGATTGATTCTGCTCAAAGCAGCAGCACACAATCTCAGAAAAAACTACAACAAATTGTAACAAGAAGTATGAAGTACAAATAAGCTCTATGACCCACTGTGTGTACCTCATAAAAATAAAATATAATGTGTGTGTGTGTGTGTGTGAATTGTAAACTAAATTAATAGTATCACATATGACCCATCAGTCTAAATGAATTCCTCAAGGTGAAAGTTCAGAGAAATTTATAAAGAGATTAGAAGAACATTATACATTTCAAATTTAAAAACTTCATTCTATATAACTTCTCCTTCCCACTTCAGTATATAACTTATATTGCCATTAAGAACCCTATAAGAAACTAAGCACATCTTATTGAGAAATCACAAAGATAATCCAAACTTTTTTTTATTAGTACAAGGACAATTCAGATCTCGGTAATATATGACTACCATGTAGATTAACATAAGACTCGCATAAATATTTTATGGATTGACACACATACATATAAGTTTGTCCTATTAAGATCCACGTAGATACATAATAATGAAATAGTTGCAGAAGTAGAACCTATATCTATTTGAATCTATGATAATCTCGATTTAAGAATACAACATTAGAAATCATCACAGATGAATTGAAGACGAGCAATACAGGTAGAGAAAACATTCTTCTTACCTTAAGCTCTATAGGAAATCTATTAAGGCTTTTACCGTAGACCGCATAGCTATCATCCATCAATTTTTTATCTCTGGTTTTCTTCTTTGATAACTCAAAACCTAAAGAAAGAAAAGCCTTCTGCATTATGTGGTTGAATAGAAGCAAACACATAGCATGTCTTAATATTTATGTAACTGGAAAAGAACTTCCTTCAGAAAATGTGACATCTCATTATATACCAAATTACCGTCTTCACTAAGAGTACCATATAAATATGACAAATTTAGAACATTCTCGTTATAAGGTCAACCAGTTTAAACTGCATACTAATCTGCAGCATAAAAATATGTACAAAAATTATTAGGAAAATGGTTCCCTCAAATGTTGGAAGCACTACGAAAATCAACAAATCTCATCTTAAAAATTTGAAGGCATTTATCCTTGAATACAAAAGGAATTCAAACAGCCCAAGCTCACTACTACCCAATCAGTTCAGACAGCTTTGAAGAAGTCTTGTTAAATAACTATTGCTATAAATAACTAATTGTCCTTAATGCACGCTCCATGTCCTCCACAAAAGACGGTGACTAAGAAACTCAGACACTGAATACAGTCAAGTTATCAAGCCAAAAATTGATAAATACTCACTACTAACCCAAACCAATAAAAAAGAAGACCAAATAAACAAATACACAAACATCAAATATCTGAATGCAACAATGAAAAAAGTACATAATTTGCACTTCCAAAATATCTTAAATACATACATATACATTTAGCTACCATTTGACCATATATTTTGGATCAAGTTTTTGTAAAAAGAAAAAAAAAAGCTTTACTTGGTGAGTGATGGATAATTGGAAGGTTGGTTGAATGCGGAAGCTAGAAGACGAATGGAGAATGTGAGGAGAAATCTTTTTCAGAAAGGCGTAGGGTCGAGAAAAGAAGTAGACACGTTGATCCGTTAGAGAGTGACACGTTATGTTAGAAAGTGAAGTTTGAATGGATAAAGAAGAATGCCGCCACCTTTACTAACTGACTGACATATGTCACTCCCACACTCCTGCAACACTTTTCAGAAGTGACTACTCTACAACTCACCTTTTGATTTCTTTCTACTTCACAAGTTGCAACCCCTATCTCACATGTTATACACCCCTCACTCCAATTTTTTTATAGACAGTTTAACGGGATAGGAAATCTGAGAAATGGAGAAAGAATTTTGTAATGTTTCGAAAGGAATATATTTTTTGAAGTTTTATCAAATAAGTGAAATTTAATATAGATATTAAATTCCCAGTGTTTTGTCCATCTGCACGAAAGTTTGTATCCATTTAGACCAATTACACGTTTGTTATGCAATTATTTTTTCTTTTTTTTAAGTCAGATTTAACATTACCATTGACAACTCCATCTACCAAAATCAGATAACATCCCTCAATAGGAAGCAAACCTTGAAACCAAACACATCGAGTAATACACACAAAATTTAAACAAAAACACAATCTGTAGAATAATACATCATTGCAGATTGCAAAAGCAACATCAGATTACGGGAAATGTACATGTAATAAGGATAATATTTTATGGAAAGATTTCTAGGTTGTAAATTTCGCCAATTAAGAAATACCAAAACTGTACCCAACATTCAATTACTGTCCAAGTCATTGCAAAGCGTACTGCTTATGAGTTTCTTCTAAAAAGAAATGTTGGTAACGTTGGTGGCGATGATGGTTGTTTCAGGATCTACCATTGTTGTTGTTTATCAAGTTGGTGATTCTGTAAAAGGGTGCCACATATAATGGGACAGAGGGAGTACCTTTTAAACTCCTGCAACATTTTTGTTTTAGAAACTTGTGGCTGGCCAACTATTTCTCTGCGTATTTATTTCTCCAAATTTTTCTATTTTGTTCCTGAAGTGCAATCATATATCAATGTTCAGGTTAATGTCAGACAGAACACTTTCTACTAAAATCAAAAGTCCAGAACAAACTCATTTCAAATCCAAAACAACATTCCACCATATTACCCAAATAATCAATAAAAACTTCAACTTTCAGACTTATACCCAACTAGCAGCTAATAAAAATAGCCAATTGCAACATGATACAATGTCACTAAGTTGTCCAAGAGAAGAACCAAGGTGTTAAGGACTTACCTTCACATATGCACAGATTGAAATCAAACTGGTATTTTGCCAAGAAATCAAGTGATGTTGTCTAACAAAGGAACTCACAACATTGGTTCCTACCAGGAATTTCTTTTCGTAGGAATATATAGAAGTCATGTCTGCCAAAAATGTAAAAATATTAACGATGGACAGAAGGATGGATTTGGAGGTCTAAGAGAACACAAAAAATACTCTCATGGTTTCTTGTCTCTACTCACAAGGGGATGAAAGATTGTAACTTTACCGTCCTCACCGGATTCTCAATTAAGAGTGGTCGTGGTGAATTTCTTACCAATAGCAATTCGACCAATTACTGAGTAAAAATAAACCTTGATATTGTACTACACTAATAAATTTCAGTATTAGACATTACACCAAATGTGGAACTGTCTTTCACAGAAAAACGTTCAGACGACTTCTGTTGGTTAATAAACATTAACACTAGAAAAGGCTCATCTAACACCATATAACATTTCCCTTACACCTCACATGATAAAATATTACTATAACGTCGTCTTAACTACTTTCATAAATAATAATTAAAGTCAATTCAAGGTAACAACACCAATATCCATATCTAGGAACAACAATAATTCAGGGCCCCACCCACATGATCTGATTCGTATCCACTGAGTAAACATACCTCAAAAAGATTCCAAATATTTATTACTATTCAAGAACAAAATTTGTTTGACATCTGTCTAATTGAACATTGTCCTATCTGTATCCATCTAACTATACACAACACACACTAGATTACAAATGAAACATCAAACACTAAAGCAGTGAAGAGCTATGAACAACGGACTTCCATTGTTCTCCAGTTATGCTAATTTTTATGGGTTCAAAGTTCGGGATGGAGTCAGGATTTCAACTTTATGAGTTCTAAATTTTAAACGACGAGTTCAAGTACTACTAATTAGATTCTAAATTTAGTACACAAACATACCTCAAATTCAATTTTTTGAAAAAGAAATAACAATAGTAACCCAGAAATGATAAACCAAATCACAATATTTCTATTTACCTGCTTTTATTTTTATTCCATACCTCAAATTTAACTATCTCAGCTGACATGCAAACATCAGGATATTCAAAATTAACAACATTAAGCACACCCGACACATATTATATGTAAAAATCAAACAAATCACACCTGAAACAAGAAATTAAATCAGAATGCCTTTTAAAATGAAATCTTCGAACATGCAAAGCAAAAGGAGGAACAAAAAATCAAACTAAGAACATATAATGCAACAGTGATTTTAAGAGAATCAAAACATACAAAATGTAATTAAAAAAATCAAATATTCAAACGAGTTAAAGCCTAAAAAAATAAAGAAAATAGGGAAAGAAGATGGAATTACATGGATATACCGTTGTTCAATGGATGTAGTAGGAACATACTCTTCAAGTAAATGTTCAATTTTAAGCTTCAGGATTTCACCTTATTCATCAATTTTTCGAGTATCAAAATAGAGAGAGAGGAAATGTGTGAGGAAGGAGAGAATTTCAAAGAAACTTCTGGAGTTTAGACAAAACAAATACGAATATTTTTACTTTCCTAATTCTTCTTTTTTTTTTTTGGTATTTTTCAAATTATTGGACCCTTGTAAGTATGGGCCATAATTTTTACCATTTTACTCTTGAATATGCTTGTTTACATACATAAAATTTTAAAATTTTATATAAATTTAACTCACTGATAATCAACATATATAAACTATATTTTAAATGAGTACAATATTAAAAAATTAATTGTTACAATTTATGATTAAATTAAATTATATATTTTATGTCATTATAAATTATTTTATTATAATTCTATTTTATGTAAAGTATAAATATATAAACGCCTAAGAATAAAAATAAATCTTCGTAGAAATACACTATTTTAAAAATAGAAAATAAGTATGAAAACAAAATTCAGTTTTAATAAACTGCACTTTTTTATCTTGAAAATTTTGCGTGGTTAACGTTTTTAGATTTAATAAAACAACACATGCACAATTAATAAATTTTCAACATACTTTTATTCTAAAAAAATATTTGATACACGTGCAACGCACGTACACTAATCTAGTGTCTGTGTGTGTATATATATATATATATAATATGATATGTCTAATCAACCCAATAGACAATATTATTAGTCATCCCAAAGAATCTCTTGAACCTTGATAATATATTCATAAAAAACAACAAAAAGAATACTAAATAGGGTTTCTATTAAATATACTTTTTGAAGTTTAAACGTACATTTACACATCTCCAACTTTAATATGGTATTATCAAATACCGTACTGAACCGAAGTTTAATTTACCGATTACTGAATTACCGAACCGATGTTTATAAGTATGGTATATGGTATCTACGTTCAAATACCGATTATCAAATTACCAAACCCGAACTTTGAAAAAATTGAATCGAATACCGAACGCCCACCCCTATCTAGAAGTACATGTTTATAGATAAAATCTGCCTAATATTTTATGTTCGTTTCTTATGTATTGAAACCTCATATAAGTAAAAATTATTATTTGAGACTTGTTGACGTGATTGGATTGAGATCTGAGGGACTCGGGTGAGTTTCAGCAACCTCGCACCACCAGTTTTGGAATTGATGGGTTTCTAGTACAGGGCGGTCACACTAGTGTCAATGTAATCATAGTGTGAAAATTGTTATAGAACCACGGTTACACACCAAGGACCGCAACCACATAGAATAATATGCTAGGTTGGCTTTGGGTCAAACCTTTAGCACAATTGTAATTATTGTGACTCTTAATATTGTGATTGCGGACCTTGAATAGATGTTTCTTGAGTTTCTCTTGAAGTGCTCTTGGACTGGGGACAAAAAGAGTAGAGATTCAACCTACAATTAAAGGTAATAATTTTTTACACTACTCTTGAGGGTATATTTATATTTGGTGCAATTTAGATATAAAATCTCAAATTTTCATAGTCCAAATTTGGGTAATCTATATATAATAATAAAAGAGACATTGGAGGTTGCTGATGTGACACCTCTCAATGACCTCCATTTGAATTTATCTTTTTTTCTCCTTTTTTGAGCATTTTTATTGATTTTATTGTATTTTTTAATTAATTTCAGCTGCTAATTACCTATAAATTAACTAAAACCTCTATAATAAATATAGCATTCAACCTTTTGCAGTAAAACTCAAGTCGTTTCTATCTTAATCAGCTCCTTTACACATCTTTCATATTCCTTGTAGTAAATTACTATACATGTTAATGTTATTTCCTTTAATGATATTAATTTCACATTATTATCCATTTTTTAATGTACAAGTTAGTAAAAGAGAGAGGTTAACATGGGATTATGGGATTATTTTAAGTTTTTTTTCATATGATTAAATAATTGGGTTAAGTCATCGACAGACACTTAAAGTTGTCCCGAAAATTCACTTGGACCCCCCAACTAAGGTCTGTACCTATCAGGCACCTCAACTGCTTAAAATAATACCTATCAGGCATAAAATATTGAATTGACAAGGAGAGTGTATTACACTTTCCTTGGGGCGTGTGAATAGTAGAATAAATAATATTTTACTTTTTTTAATTAAAAAATTATATTTAAATTATTTTATTAATATAATTTTTAATTATCCTAATTTTTTAATTATTTTTTTAAAAAAAGCACCCCACCCCCATTAATCGTCTTCTTCACACATACACACCCTTCATTCATCGTCTTCTTCACACACACACACACACACACATTCATCATCTTCTTCACAACCCCCACCCCTCAAGTTGTCATCTTCCTCGTATACACCCACCCCAAGCTGTCGTCTTCCTCGCATTTTTGGCACTATTTCCTCTACCACACCACCAACTATTGCTGCCAGAGCTACATTACCCAATTACTTCCTCTTTCTTCTCCGAACATTTTCTCTTTCTTTGCCGGCCACCAACTCTGCTATTAGCACCGCCAACTCTGCAATCAAAACAACACATACAATAGGTTGGTTACGAAAAATTGATCTTTTTCCATAACAACCACACATTTACTTCGTACTTCAGAAGACCTTAAGTTGACTAGGACTATGTCAAAGTGTGGAAGATCCTTCTCATTCCTCAAATCTTTTTACAACACAATTTCTTGGCCCCTGCTGGAAATATGTCACTACCATTAGAAAATGGTTAAAATTGCACATGTCAACTATTTAGCATTTTGATTATGTCACATAAAATACTGATCCTTTCCATTGTACTAAATAGTATCACAAATCAACAATTATCTCCAATAAATCTTTTAATTAACCAATCATTGATCAATTCCATGGCAGACATAGTTTCAAAAACGTTTGATGAAAATAAAGATTTTCGCGCTTTCATAGTATCAGATGATGAGTGCGTGGAGGAACTTCAATTCCAAGAGGTTCTTGCAGCCTCCTTAGGAATTTTCCATCTTTACATGTAAAATAATGGAGACTTTAAGTTGTAAAAGAAATGGGGAAGAAGAAGGGGGTAGGGGTGGGGGTTGGGGGTGAGTGGTGGGGCGGGGAGGGTACAGATTTAGTTTTGCTTTATATTTTAATTCAACTTAAAAATTATTCTTTTATAATTATTGTGGGGCCCACTGACATGTGTCACGTAGTTGATTTGCCATATCACGACAAGTGTATTACACACACTTCACATTTGTTGCTAATTAACAAAATGTGTCTAATAGCAATAAGTTTCTATACAGTATAAGTATTCAATAGGTACAGGCCTTAGTTTAGGGGTCCAAGTAAATTTTTGGGACAACTTTAAGTGTCTGTCGGTGACTTAAGCCTTAAATAATTACTCAAGTACTAAATGTCCTAATGAATTCCCACGTTCTCATTCCATTAACCCGCCTTAAATTTCAACAAATTATAACGTTAATACAATTACAATATTATTAATCTATATATAATATAAAGGAAGGTCATAGAGGAAGTGATGTGGCACCTTTCTATGTCCTCCATTCTTATTTATCTTTTTTCACCTTTTTTTAATTTTTTCTCATCTTTCTTTTAATTATTTTATCTTATAAAATCATCTCCTTAATTGATATTAATAATATCCATAACCCTCAATCCTTTCACATTCATAACCCTCAAATTTATTATATAAGTTTATGATACATTAAAATCACACTAATAAAAAATTATTTTAAGCTATATATAATGATTACTCTATTTTCATTTCTCCATATACATCTTTTGTCTCTTTGGTTGATTAATGCTTTAATTTATTTATTTGATTTTGCATATTACAAGGAGATATTATAATGAAAATGATTAGATATTTAATTTTATGAGGTAAAATGAATCGATATGCCTAAAATAATTACAACTCTTTCTTTGTTGTATTATACATTTAATATTATTTGTTTGAGTTTTGATGATATGATTTCTTAAAAAAAAAAAAAATTCTCTTTGCTTCTCTTTGTAGTTTTTAGAGACTTTGATTAATATGTTTTATTTTTTTGAAGTTTTGAAAGAATTTGATTATGTTATGTTGACAACAAGGTTCTTATTTCCTCTTTAACTCATGTTTTTGATGCTATAATTTCTTAAAAAATGATTTGTGTTATAAATGTATTTATATTATAGTGAATGTCTATCAAGATCTAATAAGATCTAGTTGATATCTATCAGAATTTGAAATATCTATCTTTTAGTTAGAAACTAGGAGTATTTTCCCCTATAAATAAAGGGGTTTTGTGCATTGTATTCTCAATCTGATGACCCCTCAAGAATACCTCAAGAGAAGAAATAAGAATCACTCTCTCTATTCTCTCTCCTCTTCTTATTTATTCGTTCTTATTTTATAACACATTATCAACACGAGACTCTGCCAAATAAGGTGAGATTATAAATCTAAAGGTCAAGGTTAGTAATTTCTTATGTTATTTGTATTTTTCTATTAATGATATAATTATTATTGGATTTGAGGAAAAATAATTGGTTTGGAACCATTTATGTTTTAAATTTATTCCTCAAGAACAATATTATCAAAAGGGATGATAATATGTTGGGTTCAAATCCCATGAATTTATGCCTAAGACGCCTTTATATGGGTAAGACGTTGAGTTTGAATCTTAATGCACCATATTGATGATATTATGATGGCTAAGGCAAAATGATAAGAATTTGGTGAAGCATGTCCCATTAAATATGCTCCATTCTTTGAATTGAATGTGGTAGCAATAAATCATATGTATGCCTCAATTTGCTTTTGTAGTAGCTTTTAGAATTTGATACGCTTAAGGCATGATTATATTCCATTCCTAGAGAATAAGAAGCTTATTAATGCAAACGTGTATTTGATTGTGATGGTAATCACAACTCACCTCCGAAAGAGGCTGAATAATTGAAAAAAATTATTTTGATATCTACTTCTGAAGTAGTAAATATAAAATTTATTCATATAATCGTAAATCTGAAATTTACTAAAGTAAAAGGTACATCTCATGGTAAACTTGGAGTTTGCTAGAATAAAAGTTCATAAATTAATATGAACAATTGCGACATCCCAAAAATGTGCATACTGAGTATGTAACATATATTGAAGAATTAGAAAATTCTTCATTACTTGTAATGTTGTTTGTTCTCATAATAAGTTGGTTGGACCAACTAATATTGAGATTAGATCCCTTAAAATTTGAAAAGTATAAAAGGTGAATATGGGCACGTTCACCAGTCATGTGATCTGTTAAGATGCATCAATATAAGATGATCGCATGTTTGTTTATTGTCAACCTGCAGTTTGACATTCATAAAGTTGTTTGCTCAATAAAATTGAGTTAAGAACATAATTTTCAGATTGTGCAATCAAGACAATTCATCTTGATGATCATGGTTTAGCATCGAATGCCTTCAATAAATTGTTAAACCATTGAGAACAAAAGTTTCATGTGTTGGTTTGAAATATTATATACAAAAGTACTTGTATGCATCAAACTAATAAATTATGATTAATTTTCTCTCAAAGTTGGTTCTAAGTTAGGAATCACACGTTGTCCATCTAATAGTTAATGTGTGGTATACGATTAATGAATATACCATGATGCACAAAGATGGATTCCTTAAAGAAAAAGAAAGATGTATGTTAGTTTTCCTAACATAAGGGGGAGATTACAAGCAGCTAAAAAAAATATGTTAGGAATTATCATCAGATCATCATTCAAAAGATAATTCAAGTCAAATGTCGAAAGCATCTCATATTTAAGCTGCAAGTGCTCCTATTTTGTGTCCATAAAGGACAAAATCTATGCATGTGTGAAGTGTGGTAGATCAATCGGTTCTAAATAAAATTATCCTTGAAAAGGATATGGAGCAAATAATCATACTAAGAAGGCAATGTGCTCTTAGAATCTACGACATAACACTTCATGAAACCTTATGAGAGGTTCAAGTACCTGAAAATAATGAAGTGATGAGACCTTAAAATGTTATGTCACATTTTGAACCGATACAAAACGATATATCGTTGATGATATCTTTGATACAATATTGACGCAATATTGTGAGAGATTACAAGGATCTGAATTCTACATTTATTTAAGCATGCTGACGTAGAAATATTTATCAAGTGAACTGAAAGGATGCATTTTGATAAGTGTAAAACTTAGTTGATTTGCAGTCAAGACTCTTGAAGATGTCATATATGAAATGTTGAATATTGTCACATGACAAGATTTAAATGAACACTTTCTAAGGATTCAAAATGTTTAAAGCATATAAAAGTTTCTGGGAAACATATTTAGAATCCTTATATTGTATAAGCTTATAGCTTGAAAATTATTGGAACTCTTGGAGAGTTTTCAAAGCAACAGATTATTTGCTGACATGAGAAATATACCGAATTAAATTGGTTATGAAGTGTCGTATCTTAGTATAATTGATGTACTAATGTATTTTGCAAATACTATAAGGCCTGATATAGTCTTTTCGATTAATTTGTTAGCAAGATTGCAGTCACGATCTTATTGGTCATGCTGATGTTGGGTACTTGTTTAACCCACATAAATCTCGGTCTTAAACATGTAATGCGTTCACATGTGGGGATACTGTCATATCTTGGAGATATGTAAAGCAGTGTATCTAGACACTTCATCGAACCATGTTGAGATAATAGCTATTCATAAAGCTAGCCGAGAATGTGTATGGTTGAGGTCCATGATACATCTCTTTCGAGAAAAATGTGGTTTGAAATGTGACAATGTACCCACAGTTTTATACATAGATAATACAACATGCATAGCACATCTTAATGGAGGATTCATAAAATGAGATAGAACGAAGCACACTTCATCAAAGTTTTTCTACATACATGAGCTACAAAAGAATGGATTCGTTCAAGTGACAATGTGACTGATTTATTCACCAAGTCTCATCCAACTGCAACTTTCAAGAAGATGGTGCACAAGATCAGGATACAAAAGTTCATTGATGTTCTCATTCGGGGGAGCAAATACGCGTTATACTCTTTTTTCCTTTCAAGGTTTTGTTCTACTGGATTTTCCTTGTAAGGTTTTTAATGAGGCAGCATATATGCGTATTGTTAGAGATGTGTACTCTTTTTCCTTCACTAAATTTTTTCCCACTGAATTTTTTCTAGTAAGGTTTTAACGAGACACATTATCTATCTAGACATTCAAGGAGGAGTATTACAAATGTATTTACATTATAGTGAATGTCTATCAAGATCTAATAAGATCTATTTGATATCTATCAGGATTTGAAATATTTATCTTTTAGTCAGAAATTAAAAGTATTTTCCCCTATAAATAAAGGAATTTTTGTTCATTGTATTCTCAATCTGATGACCCCTCAAGAATACCTCAAGAGAAGAAATAAGAATCACTCTCTCTATTCTCTCTACTCTTCTTATTTATTTTTTCTTGTTTTATAACAATTTGATTTTTTCTCTGTGCTTCTCTTTATAGTTTTGGAGAATTTGATTGGTTATTTTATCTTTGATTCTCTTTGTAGTTTAGGGAGAATTTGATTGTCTTATGTTGATAATAAGATTCTTCTTTCCTCTTTAACTCTTAGCTAACTATTTCTTCAAAGTTTTTATTTTTTACCTATATAAATTTATATTTAGTTCATGGAGACTCCTATTCCAGGTTATCTTCTCTTCTTCATCATTTTGATTTACGAATTAACTAACACGTGATCGAAAAAAAGTATATGAAGGTAAGAAATATTTTTTTCAGCTTTTTTTTTACTTTTATTTATTTGGATGTATTTTCTTAATTTTAACATATTTTATTTATGTATGTCAAGTAATCAATCATTTAAAATTCTAATGCCTCAAATCATTAGGTGTTTTTCCTTTTTTCTTTTTTTTCTTCCTCTGTGAAGTTTTCAATATTTTTTTTCTAAAAAAAAATACTTCTGCTGAAATTCTTATATTCATTGTTTTGATTTTGTTATTTTTTTGGATATTAGGTTGACAACTTAATTTCTCAGACAATAACAATCGTTGGTTTATTTCTCACAAACATTGAAAAAAAATAATTCATAAATCGGTCGTTTCTAAATAATGTGGTAAACATAAATTATCTATTATATTATTAAAATAAATATAAAACTAAATTAAAGAGATGAAGAAGAACAAAAAAATGCAACATACCTTAAAATCAAATGCCGTTTCTAATGAAAAAACAGAAAGGGACAAACACTTGTGACCAAATGAAAATGTATGAAAATTTTGTTAAGAAATTAAAATTTATAAGTAAATTATTTTTTATTATGAACCTGAAAAGATAGAGAAGTAAATGAAGATTGTATTATTAAGAGTAAGAGTTACGAATGAGGAATGTGAAGTTAAAGATTAATGAATATTATTAAAATAAAAGTTATGAAAATGAAGAAGTGTGAGTTATGGAGATGACTTTTTAAATACTCATAATATAATTAAGAAAAAAATACTTTACATAAAATTATTGTATTAAAATTTATATGTAAATTATATATTATGTAGGAGTTATGAACTTGAAGAGATAGAAGTAATGAAGATTAATAAGAGTGGGAGTTATGAATATGAGGAATGTGGAGTCAAAGATTAATGAATATTATTAAAATAAAGTTATAAAAATAAAATGATGTGAGTTATGGAAATGACAATTTAAATACTTCTAATATAATTAAGAAGAACAAATTGAAAACATTGTTAGAAAACACCCAAGGTAAATTAAGAAAAATAAATTGAACACATTGTTTGGAAAACTCCAAAATAAGAGAGACAATGTAATATGATAAAGTACAAATCAATATATATATATATATATATATATAAAAGAGAATGTTAGCCTATCCCATGTGGCATGCTTTAGAGGCCTACAAAATTATTTATCTTTTTTGTGATTTTTTGGACATTAATTGAGTTTTCTTCTCATTTTAAACATTTACGTGTTTAAAGAAAATTCAAAAGTCACTATATTTAACTCTATTAATTATACAGTAAAAGAAAAAAAATATTTATGTATTTAAAGAAAACTCAAAAGTCACTATATTTAACTTTGTTAATCAAATATCATATCATATATCTATATCTATATATATAAAATTTATTATTTTTTCTTTTTTTTATTGGACTTTTTTCTTATTTAAATTAATTATGTTATTATAAAATTAAATAAATTACTTAATTTATTATAATTAATTATTTTATTAATGAAAGAACATTTACAACAAAAACTCCTCACATATCAATTGAAATGAGTAATTATTCATAACTCACATCTCTTTAATATAAACTCTTAATATATTTATTTATTTATTTATTTATTTATTTATTTATTTTCACCTTCTTCTAATTACAAAATGATAATATATTTAATATTGTAAGTATTTATTTTATGATTTATTATTTGTTCTTCTTTTATTGGCCTTTTTTCTTATTTAAATCAATTATTTTATTATAAAATTAAATAAATTACTTAATTTATTACAATTAAATATTTTATTAATGAAGAAATATTTACAACAAAAGCTCTTCACACATCAATTGAAATGAGTAATTATTCATAACTCACGTCTCTTTAATATAAACTCTTAATAAATTTATTTTTTATTTATTTTCATCTTCTTGTAATTACAAATGACAATATCTTTTAATATTGTAAGTATTTATTTTTTATCATTTAAATATATTTACAATGAGTAATTACACATGATTCACACCATTAATTTTTATCTTTAATAATATTCATAACTCCCATTATGTTCATGTCCATAATCTCCAAGCTTTTATTTGTCAGTTTATCATGTCTTATGGTATTCTATTACTTTGCCTATATACATTAGTTTCATGAAGACTTCCATTCATCTTATGTTCTCTTCCAAGTTTTAGTTTTTCTTTCTTCTTTCTTCATTTAGGTAAATTGTATGTTTTAGATATATATCTCAAATCTTTTTCATTGTTACTATATAATTTCTTTTTTCATTCTTTTTTTACTATATCAATTGTTTCTGTTCTTTTTTGTTTTTATTTTCTATTTCATTAATTTTAGTTAGATATATTATGCTATTGATCTTTGTGTTTTAGATATGTATCTAGTTAAGTCCTTTTTTTTTAAAATTAGAAATGCTTAAAATTACAATATTAATTATTACTACTTTCTTTTGTCTTTATTTCCTATTTCATTAATTTTAATTGAATATGTATATTATTGATTTTCGTTTAATGCTTCTCCTAATTGAAAGATTAAAAACTGAAATAGTAAAGTACTTGGATTGTCATTTTTGGGGTTTTTTTGGTGATAATTATGATGTTCGGATTAACTTTCACTTGATTGGTATGTGGTTGAATTTGAGTTATTTTACCAACATGAGTTGTGGTGCAACAGATGGGGTTGATCCATCCTTAATCAAAGGTCGAGGGTTCGACCCTGGGAATGGAGAAAACTCTTTTGGGAGCGCTACCCCCCGAATGAGACCCTACCCGGCGCGAATCCGGATTAGTCGGGCTCCAATGCGGGTACCGAACACCGGATGGGAAACAAAAAAAAAGAATTTGAGTTATTTTATTTTTGAAAGTATGACAAGTGTTTATAGCGATCTATAAACATAATAAAATGAGACATATAAGTGATGAGGTAACACATTTCTTAGGCTATGACCATGACTCGTATTTGTCTTTTTAATCTTTTTCTTCTTTATTTCTTTACAAAATTATTTAATCACTTTTTTCGTCACAAAAATTAGTTGTTGTTTACGAGTCAAGGAGATTCAATTTGTGTGATTTGGTTCTTTATTTTCTTGATCCACTTTCAGTTACAAATCCTCCATTATAAGTTTTAATTTTTAAATAAGACAAAATGACCTTCTGGACCCTTATACTATGTCGGTTTTATAAGTTGGATACTTCTACTTACATGTTTGTCATCTGGACCCCTGAACCCACTAAAAAATAACATTTTAAACCCTTTTTTTGTGAGTGTAACACAATCTCCCCACGTCAGTTGCCACGTCTGCCTCATCTGCCACACCATTTTTTTATTTTTAAAAAAGTATTACATTAAATTCCAAGTTATTTTTAAAATGCTAAATAACAAATTAAATATTAAAATTAATTTAATTAATTAAGAAAAATTTATAATTGTAGAAAAATTTGAATAATCATGTTTTTATTTTTGCTCACAAATTAAACATCAAATTCATTTCAAATAATTAAAATTCTTCTCCAACTAATTTAAATTTTTAACTATAAATTCATATATACAAACATAATAAATTTTTTATTTTTAAATTTGAATATCTTTAAAAAATTCACAAAAAGTTATATTTTTTTCAAGCGAAATTCACTATTTTTTTTCAATATTCACCATCACTCACCTTCAATTCGAATTTAAATTTTAATCCTCAAAAATAAAGATTTCAATTTAAATTTAAATTTTATTCGAAAAAAAAACTAAAAAGAACTGAATTGAGGGAAATTTTTTTTAAAAAAGTGAAGGTCCCGTTGGAAGAGTGTTGGGGTAAGGTGTGAGGGCTGGAAGGGGCTGAGGGTGGGGACGGGGCTGGGAGGGGTGTGGGGGCTGGGGTGAAAAGGGGATGGATGGGGCTGGTGAGGTGTGGGGGGTAGGGATGGGGTTGGGGATGGGGTGGGATGGGGCTGGTAGAGTGTGGGGGTGGGGTCGAGCTGGGGTGGGGGTAGGGTAGGGTGGGATGGGACGGGGCTGGGTGGGGACGGGTTGGGGTAGGGTGGTGAGGGAATTTTTTTTATTTTTTTTTTAATTTTTAAAAATATTTTAAAATTATTTTTAAATTTTTAAAAATATTTTTAAATTATTTTAATTTTTTTTTAAATTATAAAAAATGGAGGGAAAAAAATTACCCTTTTTTTAAAAAAATAATTTTAATATTAGTTTTTTTAATTATTTTAATGTAAAATTGGTCAAAAATTGAACCCCACTTGCACCCTCAGGCGAGTGACTACACTCTCTTTGTCTTAGTCACCATTTTAATGCCACATAGGCAAGGTCAACGGTCAAAGGGTGCAAAATGTTGGTTTTTAATGGGTTCAAGGGTCCAGATGACAAACATGTAAGTAGAAGTGTCCAACTTACAAAATCGACATAGTACAAGGATCCAGAAGACCATTTTGCCTTTAAATAACACTAAAGTCTATGCAAATAATTACTTAAGTCTCTGAGTCTCCTATCTATATATCTATAATTATAATAGTAGTATTTTTTTCATTGATCTTTCACCTTATCCTTTTTAATTGTTATACGATTTTAACTGCTTATGAATTCACTGGTAAACCATTAAGAAAATATAAAAAAATAAAAAACGCCTTTTCAAATATTGAAGAAGTATTACTGGCTTCATTTATATAATATTTATGAATCCACTTTACCCTTACAAAATTCATTCTTTAATTTTCACACTACCCAAATATTTAATATATTATGATTGATGATATAATAAATATGCATGCAGAAACAACAGAATTGAATGTTGTCGTTTGATTTGCAAACTAGGAAGAGAAATCCACAATAATCATCTACATGTCATGAATATATAAAAGGAACATAACAATAAATATATTTTTTAGTAGTAACTTTTTTTCTTCATATTGTTATTCTTTTTTGTTTCAATGAAGTAGTTTCAAAATAAAGATGTGCCAATAGTACATCATGTGAATTTTACTAAATTTTTCGAGAGTAATTTATAGAAAATTTGAGTTTTTGAAGAAATTCACTGCAATCTTTATCTATAATAGGAGAATGACTATGGAGTTATCACATTAATTATTGTATTACTTTAATTTTAATTTTTTCCTCCGATATTGCCTTTTATTAAACATGAAATTAAGTGTTAAATAAATTGGAATTCAGAATCTGATTTATTTGGATTTGAAAATTGAAAAAAATCTTTAAAATTCCATGAATCTAATTTATATCTTTAATACCGCACGAAGCGCGACCAAGTTTACTAGTTAGACATATATTCAAAAAGAGAAAGTTGAAAATTGAGCTAGCTAAAGGGAACATTGAATTGGAACCGTTAGCTAATAATGGGTAGGGGTGGGCGTTTGGTATTTGGTTCGGTATTTTTAAAATTCGGGTTTGGTAATTTGGTAATCGGTATTTAAACGTAGATACCACATACCATACTTATAAACATCGGTTCGGTAATCGATAAATTAAACTTCGGTTCGATACAGTATTTGGTAATACCATATTAAAGTTGGAGATGTGCAAATGTACATTTAAACTTCAAAAAGTATATTTAATAGAAACCCTATTAGTATTCTTTTTGTTGTTTTTTATGAATATATTATCAAGGTTCAAGAGATTTTTTGGGATGACTAATAATATTGTCTATTGGGTTGATTAGACATATCCTATTATATATATATATATATATATATATATATATATATATATAATATTCGATATTCGGTAAATACCGAATACCAAACGGTATTAATATCTTGTACCAAACCCAATCCCGATTACCAAAATATTGAAATTTTACTCCCAAATACTTTACCAACTACCGAATTATCGAATATCAATTACCATTTTTTTGATTCGATTCGGTAATTCGGTTTTTGGTATTTTATGCCCAGCCCTAATAATGGGTTAATTGATTATGATTTTTATTTTGGGATTTAGACGGTTGGTTTGAAGGGTTGACTAACATTGACTTTGAAGAGTTCTAAAAATATGTGATCAACTCTAATGTGTGCTGCTAACACTAAAAACAATCTCTAATGTACCAAACCCTACGAGTTATGTTCAGTCATAATTCATAAATTAGTGCCGATATTCATGACCACTCTAGTCGCTAGTCAGCTACATCTGGGATGATCCGTCTACTACATTCTCTAATCTAAAGAAATCAATAGCCACAAATAATATGAACTATATGTAGTTTCTTAAACCTCTACCCATTAACCCCATGCAACATTCTAAGAACCCTCTTTTCAATGTATAAATAATATAAATACCAATCTTTTAAAAGTAATTATACACTCTCCCAATTTTTTAATTACTTTACTCTCTCTTCCTATTAATATACATAACATAGCCGACATATACATAACATTCTGTGTATATGTGAGATTTTTGTAATATGCTTAGGGAGTTGCAATTTTTTGTAATATTGAAAACATAAGTTGTATATTTGTGTAATTTTTAGTTTTTTCAATCCTGATGAAGCCTATATCATACATCAATGGGAACTAGTGATCACATTGACATGAGTTTTGACACTTAATTTTTGTCCTTCATATTAATTTTGAGTTTCTTCAATTTTAAATAAAATTGAAATATTTGTTCTAATGGGATAAGGAATTTTCTAACATAATTTTTGAGCTAATTTTGTCATTTTAAATAACAATTATGCATTTTCATATTCAAATATAAGGGATCATATGATTTTTTATTTAAATACATATGTTTTAAGCCAGCTTTCAATCGAAGTTTGCCTTCTAAAATTGATTAGGTTGAGGATAATTCAGTCTCAATCTACTTGGTCTTGAAATAATTAATTTTTAGAAAGCAATTACTTGGATTTTATTAAATCAAGAAGTTCGAAATTAAGTTGAATATTGATTCGTATTAATTTTTGATTCAATTTGAATTAATGGTTAAATGTGACCATATCCGAGAATGATTTGGTCGCAGCTGCAAAGAATTGACTTTGCCTGAATCTAATTTGGTTATATCTTAATGAAATTTGGTAAAATTATAAATCTATTAATCATTTTCTAAATAGCTTAAATTCCTAACCCCCTTTATTCCTTATCAATCTATTCGACACAAACCCAAACACCCATTGGTCCAATCCAGCCCAACCGTATAACCCGTCCTCCTTCATTACAACAACAACATTTCAACATTAGCACCCGCAACAGCCTTCAACCAAAAGAACTCTAATTCCAAATTCTCTTGCCTCTTTTGACTTCCCCTTTTCTTCTTAAATTCATACAAAATTGCATGCTAAGCATGAGGGTCATGCAAAAGAAGCTTCTGGGAATGAGAAATTCTCCAAAATATCAAACCCTTATCCCTTTTCCAATTCAAAGTCAAATTTCATACTGAGATAGTACGAATCCACCTCAGCTTATCCTTATTTCATAGTAAGATCATTTTTCCTTACTCAAATTCACCAAGAACTCAATAATCCACGAAATATTCTCGAAAGAAGACACCGGCTACATTCTTATTCATGGAGGGTGCGCCCAAGGACAAAGATATAGCTCATCTTCGTCCATTCATTGAGATTGCGTGATAGCCATTTCACCCAAATGCTACATCATAAATCAGTCAAAAATTGATTTCAAATCTCCCCTATATATATCTCCACTGTTACTTCTAAGAAATTCCAAGTCTTGAAGCATTAAAAATTATTCGATCAAAAAAGTAAGAATTTCTTAATTGAAAGAAGATTTCCTTTGCTAAGTAAAAAAGTTTCTAGACTAGAAATCCTTGTAAGACTTCATTGAGTACTGGATTCTGTCTAAGTAACAAGTTAGTTTTTCAGCAGTGGCATGAGCATTCGGATAAAAGTTCGAGTCTCAATTTGCTGCTCCAAAAGAGGTAAAATCCTCGTCTCTTTTTCTTTTTTGTGGTTCAGTTTATTGTTCTTATTGTTGTTGTCACACTATGTTTAGTATTTGAATATTTTTTCTTTATATTTTTTTTTAATAGTAGTAGAGGTACTTGAATCCCATGTTCGATTGTGGGGTAGTTTTGTTGCTGTAGTATTTAGGTTTTGTTATAGCATTTTATATCATCGTTTCGATAGTTGAATCTCACAATCAATGTGAGAATGGATTTGGTTTATTTGTTGTATTTGTTCTGGATTTAAATGAAATGTAGTTTGCAGATTCTCTCCTAAGTTTGGTGTGTGTTATTATTTTGTTAATGCGTTGATTTAAGGCTTAGAACTTTAAAAGTTTTGCAAGGCTATTCATTTGGGAAATGATGGTTCTGTTTTGTTCATCTAATGTTTGGTGATGCAGTAGAATAATTTTCAATTTGAGAATATTATTTCTGTTTTTGTTTTAGGTTATATATTTCTCTATTTTCTTAGGTTAAATATGAAATCTTAAGTGAAATTCAAGGGGGGGGGGGTGAATTGAAATTTTCTTCTGTGAGTAGACTATACTGACTTCGCCTGCAGATAAAAAACACTTCACAAACAGATTAAACTTGAACAGTTAAGCACGTAAATAATAAAGCATAAAGTAAACAACACAGATTTATCCTGGTTCGGCACACCAATCTAGTGCCTACATCTAGTCCCCTTGGGTTTTAAGTTTCCTTTAGATCGTTGAAAGTTTGGTTCGAGTACAATGATAGGAAACAAGTTCTGAAGACTTATTTTGCTCTTCAGATCTTGTGACATAGCTTCAGTTGATGTTATAAAGTTGACTCGATCCCACTCTTTATATAACAATTGTAAACTACAGTTACAAAGCCTTGTTAGACTAAGATTGAGACACTTTGAAGTTTCTCCTTGAAGTTGCGTAAAAAGTGTCTATCTTCGGTCTTCTTCTTTTATAGTCTCTGGCTGCTGCTCTTCATAAGGAAACCCAAGAGATTTCTTCTCAATCAAGGATATGAATTGATCCCTTGATTGAGGAATGTAGCCGTGTACATCAGATATGTCCATATACAGATTTGAATCATGTCTATATCAGATATGTCCGTGATCTATATTTCCTTTTTGATTTTGATGCCTAGCCAATGTACTTGTGATCTTCTCTTCTTGATTGATTCGGTCTACCGTGAATCTGGGAATTGCAACCATGATTGTGGGAAGGTTGATCCTTATTCTATTTTCGTGATGCTTGATTGATCTGCTTGCCATGCCGAGGTCCTACATATCTTTGGCGAGATATTGTGTTTTGATTTTCCATAATATTTGGGACTATGATGCTCCTTCCATTTGTCTTCTCATGATTGATTTTACTTGGATACTACTTGAATACCGTGGATGTCTTTCCATTCTTGATGTCTTTCTATTTCTGGAGCCGACTTCCTTTATCTTTTCATTATTACCAGCTGCAAAGATACACTTGTGAGTTTGTCATTATTAAAACATAAACATGGGAGGCTAAAAATCTCCCCCTTTTTGATAATGACAACAAGAGTAAACATTAGTTAACTTCACTGTTTGTCAGCTTGCTCCCCCTGACTTGTGTAAGTATTAGCTGACATTTGATTTGAGCTTGTTCTGCTCCCCCTGACTGTAGGCTATTTTGATGTTTCTGTCCCTCTCCTCCTTTGACATAATAAAAAATAAATAATATACAGGCAATATGCAGACAGTGAAATGCACAGACAAAAGGTTTCTAAATATCATGAATGCTAATGATACCAAGCCTTTTTCGTAGAGAGCAAAATCTTTCTTCTATCAGTGGTTTTGTAAAGATATCTTCTAGTTGATTTTCAGAGTCAACATAGTTTAGGCAAAAGTCACCGTTTTCAACATGATCTAGAATGAAATGATGCTTGATATCGATATGTTTAGCCCTAGAGTGATGCACAGTGTACTTAGATAGGCTGATGGCACTAGTGTTATCACACATAATAGGAACAGATTCAAAAGCTAAGTCGAAGTCAAAAAGCTGATGCATAATCCATAGAATTTGAGTGCCACAGCTTCTGACAGCTATGTATTCAGCTTCTGACAGCTATGTATTCAGCTTCTGTGGTCGAGAGAGCGATGGAAGTCTATTTCTTGCTATGCCAAGAGATATGAGCATCGCCAAGAATTTGACATGTTCTGCTGGTGCTCTTCCTGTCACTTTTGTCTCCTGCAAAATCAGTATCTGAATATCCAATTAAATCAAAATGAGAAGAGCAGGGATACCATAGATCGAGGTCTTGTGTTTCTATTAGATATCAGATGACTCGTTTAATGGCAGTGAGATGAGATTCCTTCAGAGTCGACTGGAATCTGGCGCATTTACACACTGAACATAATATCTGGCCAACTTGCAGTTAAGTAGAGTAGAGATCCAATCATCCCACGGTACATCTTCTCGCCAAGGTCCTTTTTGGCCAAATCTGAATCAATGCTTATGGATGGACTCATGGGTGTTCCGTAGGCCTTTCTCTTCTCCATGCCAAACTTTTTGATGAGTTCTTTCATGTATTTGGCTTGACTGATGAAGGTGCCCTTGGGAGTTTGTTTGATTTGTAGTCCCAAAAAGAATGCGAGCTCGCCTATAAGACTCATTTCGAATGCTCCTTTCACCAAATTAGCAAAATTCTCGCAGATAGAGATGTTAGAACTACCAAAAATGATATTGTCAACGTAAACTTGCATAATGAGGAGATTTGAATCGAGCTTTTGAATGAACAAAATTGTGTCAATTTTACCCCTTTAAAAATTATTATTTAGTAGAAAAGTACTCAGTCTCTCATACCAAGCTTTTGGGGCTTGTTTGAGGCCGTAGAGTGCTTTTGATAACTTGAAAACATGATTTGGAAATGAAGGATCTTCAAATCCAGGGGGTTGTTTTACGAAAACTTCCTCATGTATAAAGCCATTTAAGAAATCACTTTTTACATCCATTTGATATAATTTAAAACATTTGAATGCGACAAAAGCTAGTAAAATTCGTATTGACTCTAACCTAGCCACAGAGGCAAAGGTTTCATCGTAATCAATACCTTCCTGCTGAGAGTAGCTTTGAGCTACGAGCCTGGCTTTATTTCTGATAACTTTACCTTCTTCATTTACCTTATTTCTGTAGACCTATCTGGTTCTGATTACTGAGTAGTTTCTTGGTCTTTCAACTAGTGTCCAAACTTGATTTCGTTTAAATTATTCTAGTTCTTCCTTCATAGCTTTAACCCATGATTCATCATTGAGAGCTTCATTAGTTTTCTTTGGTTCGATTTGAGACACGAGGGCAACAAATGCTTGTCTCCTTAATGATGCTCTGGTTTGCACTTTGTCTTCTGGATTTTCGATGATGAGTTCATTTGGATAGCTGCCATCCTGCTTCAACTCTTTTGGAATGTTTTGCCTCCCTTTTTCTTCTGTAGGAGTCGACTTTGTTGAGGGTATAATCGACTTGTCTTGAGAGGGCTCTGGAGTTGTGATGAGATTTTCTCCAGTCTGTATATTACTTACCTATTCTTCATCAAAACTTATACTCGTAGTAAGGTGGTTAGAGTCATCAAAGACAATGTGCATAGATTCCTCAACAACTAAAGTTCTTTTATTAAAAGCCCCATAAACACGAGTAGTGGGAGAGTACCCAAGGAAAATACCTTCGTCACTTTGTGGATCAAATTTTCCTAGGGTATTCTTACTATTATTGTGAATAAAACATTTGCAGCCGAAGAGATGGAAGTAGCCGATGTTAGGCTTCTTTCTTTTCCAGAGTTCATAAGGTGTTTTCTTCTAAATAGGTCTGATCAGACACCTGTTGATGATATGACATGATGTACTAACTGCTTCTGCCCAAAAGTGATCTGGGAGATCGTGCTCTAACAACATTGTTCTGGAGATTTCCTGTAGGGATCGGTTCTTTTGTTCCACTACACCATTTTATTGGGGAGATCGCAGTGAAGAGAAGTTCTGAGAGTATCTATTTTGAGCACAATATTCTTCAAACGCCTTATTTTCAAATTCTCCTCCATGATCACTTGAATGTAAGTGATGAGGTGCCCGACTTCTCCCTGTATTTTTCTACAAAAAATCTCAAAATTTGTGAAAGCTTCATGTTTATGTGCAAGAAACATAACCCAAGTAAATCGTGAGTAATCATCAACTATGACAAAAACATATCTTTTTCGACCAATGCTTGCGGTTTTGGTGGGACCAAACAGATCCATGTGGAGTAGTAGAGACAATGTCCTTGGCTTTGAAAGATGTTCTAGTCTGTTTACCTAGTTGGCAGGCATCACTGATGTGATTTTTTTCAAACTTGATTTTTGGCAAACCTTTCACCAAATAAATTCTAGACAGTTTCTCAATAATGTGCATGCTGGATTGCTCAAGCTTCATGTGCCACAACCACGTATCATTGGCTTGCACAGTGCGGCCGGTCAGGGTGGCAAAGTCAGGACTATTTAAAACATAAATGTTATCAACGCGTTTACCGATAAGGGAGATATTTTTTTTTTCATGTTTAATTAAGAAACTTTCAGATTTGAAGAGCACTCCAAACCCGGCGTCACATAGTTGACTGATGCTGAGCAGTTTGTGTTTGAGACCATCTACTAGGTATACTTCGGTGAATTTGCATGATGAGCTGAGTCTTATTGAGCCAACTCCAATGACGTTGCCTCTATCATTGTCACCGAATCTAACTGATCCCCTATCTACTTTCTGTAGGGAAGAAAAGTTTTCCTCCTTTCCAGTCATATGTCTGGAACATCTGCTGTCAATGACCCATATTCCTTTTCCGTAGCTCTTGCGGATCTGTTCTTGCAAAACAAGAAGGTTAATTTTGTTTAGGTACCCAAGTGGTCTTGGGTCCTTCCGGGTTAGATGTGTTTTTCTTGGGCTTCCAAACCCACACACTTTTAGGCTTATGCCTATAGCTGTAGGATTTGTGCCCTCTCTATCCTCAAGTAAAGCAGATCTGTCCTCGAAAAGAAAAGGAGGTCTTAGCTGATTTAAACGACCTTGAGAAGAAACTCAGATTCCCTTTTAAGGAGTTTGTTCCTATGAAACTGTGGCTTGGGGACCTTTTAAGATTGTTTAATTTGTTTTTTGCGTCACCAAGCTCTTCATGAAGCAAGTCATTTTCAACTTGACATGTCTCAATTTCTATTTGCCAGTTTTGTCGTTCTTCGAGGAGTTTTTGTTTAAAACGAACTTCAAAACTTTTCTTTTCTTGATCAAGCTTATTATATTCATCTACGATTTTTTGAAGTTTATCAGTTAGCATATCCAGATTACACTCAAGAGTATTACAGTTAGGTGGCTTTACCTCACTAGGTCCACCTGTTTCCATAAAGCACATGTTTGAGGCCTCTATTTCTTCTTCTGTTTCATCTTCTTCGCTCCAGGCCCCAAAATTTGATTTTTTCTGGACGATCGTCGACTCAATTCTGGACAGTTTTGTTTGAAATGTCCAGGCCTTCCACAGTAGTAACAGAGATCATTGTTTCTGATAGTCATTGTTCTTGCCTCCCTGGGATCTTTGCTGTCTTCGTCTTATGATCTGCCTTACCCCACGGTTGATGAGGTCTATTCCTTCGTTATCAGAATTTTCCAGAATGTCCTTCTCTCCGGTTGGAGTAGCATTGAAGACTACTATTTTCTTTTTTTCATCCTTGTGAAATCTATTGATATAATTTTTCTCATATGCAATAAGGTTACTTCACAGTTCATCATATGTCATGTTGTGAAGGTCTCCGTTTTCCAAAATGGCAGCCTTGGTTTCTCAAATCTTTGGGAGACTTCGGACCAGCTTGTGGACTTGCAGGCTATGGGGATAGATCATCTCCAGTGATTTCAGTTCACAAACAATTTTACTGAATCTGGCGAACATTGATTCATTATCCTTCATTTCGAATAACTTATTCATTTATAAGAGCAACAATTTTTGACTTCTTGACTTTGGTGGTTCCTTCATAGGTTACCTCTAGTTTGTCCCACATTTCTTTTGTTGTCTCACACGTTGAGATCTTTTCGTATTTTTCTTTTCTAACTGCACATAAAAGTGAACTTATAGCACACGCGTTAGTTTGGATTGCTTCATGTTGTTTTTTGGTAATATCAAAATTTTCAAGATCGTCCATATCAGTACTATTGGATTCTTTATCTTTGTCCTTTTGTTTTTTCTTGAGCCCTGGAATTGGCTTAGGATTTCTTTTGATGACAACCCAGGATTGGTAGTCATTTGATTGGACAAAGATAGTGAGTCTGTTTTTCCAGTATGAATAGTGGTGTCCATTGAAGTATGGTGGTCTTGTGGAGGAGTGACCATCCTGAAGAAGAGCACTGCGGATTTGATAATTGGCCATTTGATCTTTGCTCACTTGCGGTTAGGCAATGCTATCTGTGAGACCTGCTCTGATACCAATTGAAATTCAAGAGGGGGGGTTGAATTGAAATTTTCTTCTATGAGTCGACTACCGACTTCTCACAGTCGACTCACCTGCAGATAAAAAATACTTCACAAACATATTAAACTTAAACAGTTAAGCACATAAATAATAAAGCATAAAGTAAACAACACAAAGATTTATCTTGGTTCGGCACACCAATTTAGTGCCTACGATCAGTCCCCTTGGGTTTCAAGTTTCCTTTAGATCGATGAAAGTTTGATTCGAGTACAATGACAGGAAACAAGTTCTGAAGACTTATTTTGCTCTTCAGATCTTGTGACACAACTTCAGTTGATGTTACAAAGTTGACTCGATCATACTTTTTCTATAACAATTGTAAACTACAGTTACAAAGTCTTGTTAGACTAAGATTGAGACACTTTGAAGTTTCTGCTTAAAGTTGCGTAAAAGGTGTCTGTCTTCGGTCTTCTTCTTTTATAGTCTTTGGCTGCTGCTCTTCATAAGGAAACCTAAGAGATTTCTTCTCAATCAAGGATATGAATTGATCCCTTGATTGAGGAATGTAGCCATGTACATCAGATATGTCCATATACAGATTTGAATCATGTCTATATCAGATATGTCCGTGATCTATATTTCTTTTTTGATTTTGATGCCTAGCCAATGTACTTGCGATCTTCTCTTCTTGATTGATTCGGTCTGCCGTGAATCTGGGGATTTCAACTATGATTGTGGGAAGGTTGATCCTTCTTCTATTTCCATGATGCTTGATTGATCTGTTTGCCATGCCGAGGTCATCCATATGTTTGGAGAGATATTATGATTCGATTTTTCGTAATATTTGGGACTATGATGTTCCTTCCATTTGTCTTCTCAAGATTGATTTTACTTGGATACTACTTGGATATCGTGGATGTCTTTCCATTCTTGATGTCCTTCTATTTCTTGAGCTGGCTTCCTTTATCTTTCCATTATTACCAGCTGCAAAGATACACTTGTGAGTTTTTCATTATTAAAACATAAACTTGGGAGTTTTTCATTATTAAAACATAAACTTGGGAGGCCAACATTAAGAGCTTATTCATCTCTTTGCTTTGGTTTGCTAGTATAGGTGTTGTTTGTCTTTTGTCTCTTTTGTCTCTTTTGCCTCTGTATTTGAAAGAAGCCTTTCACAAGTATTCTTCTTATCAATATTATTGAAATGAACCGGTGAATCAAGCACAAGCATGAATGAGCAAACCTAGTGAATCCTCAATGACCCTTTTTGTGGTCTAAAATGACTAGCTAATGAGAGAGGTTTGTTAGATTGATTCAATTGATATTAGTCAGGTTTTTCTCTAAAAACTTGTTTGGTTGATTTAAATAATCTGATTCGAAGATTTTGTCTAAGTAGCTTGTGTTGAAATAGAAATTAGGTGTTCAAAAAGTCTATACTAGGTCCTGAATCAGTAGCCTATTTTCTCGACATCTTTCTTTCTCTTCTTCCTTCCATCTAGTGTTATCCTCTGTTATATGTTCATGCCCCTCCTCTTCCCCTTTTTTAAAAATATATGATTTGAGCTATGACACAGAAAATTTAAGTGTGGTAAAGATGAAATAGATCTTATCCTAAATATAACCTCAAAACCTAGAAACCACTACACTTATGGTGTGTCATCTAGCTCTTTGACTCTCTTGCTGGATCAAACAATTATATTTCATTAATGGATTGTCTTGTTCTATTTTGCTAAGGTGTTTTGAGTTATGTGAATCTGCCTGTTTTAATCTTAGACTTAAATTGTTGGTGATTGAAGATCACAACTACTTGCTCCAAAATGCCTTCTTATGTGATTTAAGGATCCCTTAAAGAACTTTGATTTGTACTAATTGAAATTTGTCAAAAAGAGGGTGAAACAATTGACCATTTAACTTCTGAAAATGATTGTTTCCCTCCTACTATCTTCTGTTTTCTTTGAGGTAGTATGTGTCAGATGCATTTTTGTTTACAAAAAAGGGATTGCTATGTTCTGTTAAGCATTTTTAGCTAGTCCTTTCTATCTTGACATATTTATTCACTATCAGTAGTATTAGTTTTAATTAGGTTCTAATCCTCGTCTTTTTCTTTGCTTGTGAATTTGTCTAGAGTCCAAATGGACTCTTCTTCTATTGCGTTTCCTTAATGGGCCAGTGAGGCACATTTCTCTTCGAGTCATCCCCAAAGCAAGACCCTAAAGGGTCAATGTATAGTGGTATACAAAAACTAAAATTTACATATATACACAAGATAACTTTACATTATTACAATAAATCCCATATTGACAAAGTAATTACATAAATTTCAAAGTTATTACTAAAATCCCCTATTTTTTTTACTTTCTCTCTCATTCCTCTTATACATAAAAAATAAAATGGATCCGTATCTTTACTTTCTCTCTCTTTTCCACATTTGCTCCCTTTTTTTCTCCCATTAAACAATTCTTTACTTTCTCTCTCTTTCCCATAGTTGCTCCCTTTTTTCCTCCTATTTAACAATTTCTTTCTTTCTCTCTCTTTACCATATTTGCTCCCTTTTTTCTTCCATTAAACAACCGATTGTTCCTCCATTATTGAATACCTTTTTCACGCTCAAATTCAAGCTATCGTATACTTAGAGGTTACCAATTTGTAAGTTATCAAACATTTATTGAACTTATATACTGATTTTATTCACTAATTTTTAGTTTTTTTTTTCAACCTTACCAAATCATAACCTGGTTTGATTTTTGGTTGCATGTTTGTTTTTTATGAAATTAATTGCTTTTGCAAATCCATTTCAGTGTGATAGTTCGATAATATCATTCTTTTCAATTATTAAAAATTAGATTTTTGTATTTTTTGTTTTAAAGTTGTTAGTTCTTATTCGGATTCTTGTTTGGTTGCATGTTGATTTTTATGAAATTACCTTATTTTGCAACCCCATTCTAGTTTGTTAGTTGATTTTTTTCATATTTTTTTTCATATAATACAAGTCAGATCTTTGAATTTCTTGTTTATAGTTGCGATTGCTTAATCAATATAGTATAAATTTACTAATGGATTCTCGTCCTATCTTTAGTTTATGATTTAGTCAGTTAGATGCTCAAGAACAAAATATTTTCGTTGGTTTTGTTCCTGGCATATTTGATATTATACATTTATATTATTTGATTATACATTACTTTATTTATCAGACTAATGTATAACATTAGTCTTCTGCTTTATATTCAATTATATTATACAATAAGGTGTACATAAAAGAGACAGTTATTGTAATAAGTGGAATTATACGTTGTGAATGTTTTAATATTGTATAAAGTGACATTATACATTCTTGCTTTAGCCAAAGTTTTGCACTTAATAGTGTGATATTATACGTTATGGAATATTACATTATAATGTATAAGCTATAATATATCAGTCATTATACATTACTTATTTTGAAAGGTGACATTATACAATCTAACAAGCTTATAGGTCATACATATTTAAGGTGAAATTGTGTTTTATGACATTATACATTACTGCAGTCTATTATTTAAATGCATAAGTTACCCTCATACATGTTTAACTGTTGTTTAATTATGGTCTGATTTATTTTTTTAAATGTATAAGTTATCATCACACATGTGTAACTGTTGTGTAATTAGGGCCTGATTTTATTTTTCCAGGACATGAAGTACCGATTGAACCGTTTAAATAAATTTGTTTTTTTTTACATGTATAATGATGTTATAATAAATTGAACGGATGTTACTTCATCGTTTTTTCTTTAAATCAGGGACTCTGGCGTTTTTGTGTCTGCCTATGCAGAAATATTAAGTGAAGGACAACAAATCCATTCATGTGGGTTTGATGCTGGAACTCAATGTGCACACTATGCTTTCATTACTATGGCATTACAGAGTGACAAAGTCAAAAGAAGGGTACACGAGTGATAATGAGGATCCTCCTCGGCCGATGCATAGTTATCTCCAAACAATTGATGAAAGTGCACTTGTTACTTTAGAGTAGAATTTTTTTATAATAGTCGTCATTGAAACAACTAATTTTTTGATATTAAACGGTTACAATGTTACTTTTTGGATGTTAATTCACATTTTATGGATGTCCTTATTTTTATTATACATACATATCTTCTGAAGAAATGTTTTGCAATTACTTATACTATATTGTAATGTTACTAATATAGTTTGGTAGTTATTGAGTTTGCCTTACATTTTATTATATTTAACGTACAAAATTAAATTACAAAATAATGTGCTATTGTGTATCAACATATTGAATTTTTAGCAGTAGGTAAATTATGTTATAAGTTAATAATACATTGAACAAATGTCTCATACGTTAAAACTTATATATTACATAATATCATACATGTTAAACGCTCATGACTTAATAGAAAATAAAGAAAGTATTTAACGCCATACATATTTAAAAACTATAACACTATATCATATATTATTAATATACTTTTAATGTATTTTTTATATTAAATACTTTGTGAATGTATCATACATTTACACGAAAGTATAATCTATAACCATACACATAAAACAAAATGAAAAAGGCAACTTAAATTTTCACAAATTATGTTACATAAGTCTGCCATTTCTTATGTTGTTTAAATAAAAAATAATACATGTGGTCAGTTAAAAGTCATTGTTGTCAGTAAAATATCATGCAAGTTAATAAAGTATAATAGTATATCATGCATTACTTATATATGAAAGTTTAATGTATAATTGTGTAATGCACATTACGTTTCAACAACTATTTACTATAATAGTTGCCAAATTACATAGTATATACACACCCACGACAGGTCGACAAAATTCAAAACCCCTTATCATGGGATGTAAGACAATAAACAAGTATTTAACTAGTTATCTAATGTCTTATGCATCCGAATATGCGATTCCGGATACATTTTGTTCAACATATAGATATAACGGGGCATTTTTCGATATCCATCTGCTGGTCCACCTCTAAGCATCACAATCACCTTTTCTTTTGCGCGTCAAACTTTTATGTAGTTAATAGCAACTCCGTAAACAACCTTTATCTCTTCAATTATGTCCGTTGGTGTGTGTATTCTCTTGTGATTAATTAATTTTGGTGCTGTAAATTCACTCACAAAATCTGTTGCCGCAACCAAATTATTCAGTAATTCCATCTCTAAGACTGCAAGTATGCCTCGAATCAAATCTTTTTATCAAAAATATTGCCGAATGATTCATACAAGACGCCTTCAACACCCACTTGCAGTTTATGTTACGACAGTGCAGTACATATCTGCATCAAATTTTTACACCGAGTCATTGTATTATACAAAAGTTCTACAAATCATAATTTCAGTAAAAATAAAAAATTTGGGCCTGACACAGTTTCATTATACATTCGCTCGAATGTATAATCATATGTTATACATTCGGAATTTTATGATTAAATTCCCCAGAACCCAACTTCAAAACATGAACTTTTTCAAAACGTCTGATAGCATATTACCATACATTAAACCATCAACAAATAAAGACAACACTTATATATCATACCTTTGTTACAACGACCTTTAACGCAATCGAATCATATTCACTACCTTCGATACAAAGTACAACCCCTGTTTCTCTTTCAAACTTGATTTAATCACTTTAATTTTTTGCGTACTTCGTCGAGATCTAATTCCATGGCGATCGTAGCTATCAATTTCAGAAAGTTAATACTTTTAAAAACAATAATGACATCATTTTTGTATGACTTATAACTGATTTTCGACTCTCAGACACCGAAATGACCCAACAATATGGGGATGTTCATCTTTTTTTTTCCAGAAATCAAGAAAAAAATCGACTTTTTTATTCTCAAGAACGTATATCAATAGTTATGAAAATTAATAGTAATGTTTAAGAGTTTTTTTTGAAATTTAAATTTCAGTTACTATATTAATTCATATACTACTTAATTATAGGTATTTAATGGAGTAATTTAAGGATATAGGTATTTAATGGAGTAATATAAGGATTTGAAAAATATTTTCTGATAGCTCTTTTCCTTAATTGTAGGCAAAACAGTTTTGTCATATATCTCACGAATGTATAATAAACCCACGAATGTATAAGTATATTTTATAAAATAGGGAGAGAGAAAACCGAAAGGGATTTTATACTTTCATATTACACGGGATTTCTATGGTTTACACATACAAAAATGTATACATGAGAGAAAACAATGAAAATGAAGCAAATAAAGCAATTTACAGGTGTAAGAAAAAATAAAGCAAGTCCATTAATAGAAGTTGCCGACTTTTCTTGAGACTTAAAAAGGTCTTCAAATTTATTTCATGGGCCAAAAGTCAAATTACTAGAATTAGGATACAGTGGCCCAGAACCCAAGAATTTAGTTTTAGGACAGGTGCTGGTTGGCAAACCCAATTAGAATAGGACAGGATCTTGAAGAGGATTTGGGCCTAGGGTTTAAGTCCAAATAGTTTATTTTGATATTTCATAATTATATAATTTTTTGGGAAAAAATCTAAATAATCATCCTTAGATAGTTTAATGCAACTTATAGCAAAACCTTTTAGTTTGCAAGTTGTAGCAAATTCGGTATTAAAAAGAAATAAAAAGAGTTTTTTTTATTTAATTAGAAAATAAAATACAAATTACATATAAGGAAAAAAAGACTTAATGCCTATTAAAAAAGGTGTCAGTTATTATTAGGATATCAATCATATTTTTTTTCTCTCTAAACGGTTCTTTTCTTCTTCATAAAAAATCATACGATTTTTATCTCAAATCTTCATTATCAAACATTGAATTTTTCTTATTCTTCACGATTTTCTCTTAAATAAATTCGTCATAATTTTTTTTTCTTCTTCTAAAAAAAATATTGATATAAGTATTTTATTTGATTCAAATTTAATATGGACGGTGATAGTCTACATTCTTTGCTTGTGATGCATGGAGGAAGATGAGATGTAACATATATTTAGCAATTTCTATATATGAATATAATCAGAACACAAGACAAATTGTGGTTTTATCCCTAGAATTTAACAATTTCACTAAGTAAACTGTGGTTTTGTAATATTATTATTTCACACCACTTTCTATATTTGCACGACCCAAAATCTATAGGTCATGATGACACTTGTCGCAGCAAACCTTGACAAGTAAGCCTAGCACATAAACTAATACATAAAGAGCGAAAAGATAATAAAACCCCAAGGTAAGGCTTCTAGAACGAAGTAGAACAATACAAGTATAATAGATGTAGAAAGAAACATAATAACACAGCCATAACTCCCAAAATTAGGTGTCAACAGTATAAGAACGTATCTAATACAACTCGAATCCAAATGGAATATATAAGATATCCAAATACAAGAAAACTTTGTCTCTGAAATGAAAGTAAAGACATAGTCTATAAAGAAAGGTAGCAGAAGACATCCGGATGCCTGAACATCATCAACTACCTTGAAAGCTCCAACAATCGCTCGAGTCAAGCAATGTGGGGTACAATCAAACCTGAATATGCACCGAAAGGTTATAGTAGGAGTGAGTACGGTCTACTTATACTCAGTAAATTAGAAAATAACATACACAAAACACCCACTAAGGGCATATCACCTGCAATCAAAAAATGCCCCACAACGATAGCCCCCACCATTTGCACTAAAATTTCTAATATATATATATATATATATAGATATATATATATATATATCAGAAATACAACAACAATACAACAAGTATAACACAAGTATACATTATATCACATGCCAGTATAAATAGAGAAGAACACGCATATACAGGATGGTCAAGTATAAGTAAAAGGATATAGAGAAAGTAGACATATAACAATTCAATACGTAAATTCAATCACAACATCAATCCAATAAAACAAATGCAATGTATAAGATTATGATTTTGTTGTTGCTGTTAGTGATGATGCATGAGGTTGGCACATAACCTTGAAGATGCCACACAACCTTGAGGTTGGCACAGAGCATTGAGGTTGACACACAGTCATCACATCTCTCTAGCATAATTCTTCGAAGAAGGTCCATAATATCCAATATTCGATACCAATATTCAGTATTTTCCAGGTTCCCATATTTTCAGTATTTTTAATATTTTTAGTGTTTTCAAAGCACATACATAACATTAGACACAAATCAAGTACACATACATGACCACAAGTAAATGTAAAGCAATAAAACAAACAAATGAAATGATGTGTATGATGACATGAGAATGATGATGCAATGTTCACAACCATTCAAAATGAGTATTTTCATACCTAATCTAGATGGTGTATTTCCACAACCAATCCATAGGGTGTATTTCAACAACCAAACACAATGTTACAATTTCATAATCAAGTGAGCCAATATCCACCCACTATTTCGACTATCCATGAATTTTTCACATATTCATATGGCCACAAAATATGAATATATCACAATACGTCAAAGGCACCACAATAGGCATTTCTAACAACACAATACAATTAATCACATGTATTCAATGCTATCAATATTACATAAGACCCCACACGGTCACACATCATATAATATCTCAATTTCAAAGACTTCATCACATATAGGCCCCCACACAGGCACAACACATAGATAACCATTTATCATGATTAGTTTCCATCCTTAACATGCATTTTGGTATACCAATTAACTATCCAACCTAGTCTGAAGAGTTAAGCCATAACCTACCTCGAACACCAGAATTGATCCACTACACTTTGATCCCGAAGTCCTACTCCTCGCGAACGATTTCAAAATTAACTAAAATAAGAAATATAGAATCTAAGCATCAAAACAATGCCAACGATGTCCATATTTTTAACTTTTGGTTTGGGGTCAAAATAAACCCCCAAATGGGTTTTCAAAAAAGAAAAGAAAAATCATAACTTTACTTCAAAAATGTGTTTCCTATATTTTTAGGAATATACAGCTGAAAACCTAAGTCAAATCTACTAAAAAATGAGGTTCAAATTGAAGAAAAATTATTTTTAAGCTTTATCGGGTAAAACCTTTGAAATTCATGTTAAAATCAAGAATCAAAGTTATTTTGAAGGTTAAATTGATGAAACTAGTAATTATAGGATTAGGAACATTATTCAAGTGAGAATGAGTGAAATTAGGGTTTAAAATCAATCCCTATGATTTTTGGGGTTTCGATAAATTAGTCAAGAAATTTACTAAGAAAAGGGTGAATTCTTAACTTAAATCCATAAGAGAATCAAGAAATAGATATTAATCTAGCTTTCCAAGCACCCACAAGCTTCACTTTTAATCTCTCACACTATTTTAGGCTTTAACTCTCAAGAGGCAAGGTGAAGGAATGAGCAAAATCGGCCTCCTCAAATGAGTTTTACCTTTTGTGCTCCAGGTTGCACCAGCAACCTGGTGTACCGAATTTTTTAAGTTAAGAACGAACTTCGATGGGGTACCCATGATTCGTTTGAAGTCCAATATATGTAAAAGAACTATGCAACCACACTAAATTCGATGCTTCAAACTCAATGGCGATATTAGAATTTTGAATTCTCAAAGTTGATCCCTAAAATCCGAAATCACAATTTTCCAAACCGAGGGTCAAAATGAGATTTAAAAGCCATGAAACCACACCAAACATGTTACCACCCTAAAATTGACGTTTCGGATCTGCTGGTGCAGTACCTTCAGCCATTCGCAGCACGGATCAAAACATAACCACATAAGTCCAAAATAAGGCTCTTAAAGCCATCAAAAGCCACAATATCGCATAAAAAGCACTAAAATGCATCGAGAATCATGCCAATCACCCCCACACCCCAAAAATACCACAATACAACTACGAGGAGGGGTAAAACAGTCAAATCACACTAAATCACAAATTTTCTTAAATTTTAGGTCGTACATCATCCACCACAAAAAATCTAGTTCGTCCTGAACTAAAGGTAAAAGAAATACCTGAATCAACAAAGAGATGGGGATAAGAACTACATATATCCGACTTGAACTCCTAAGTAGCCTTATCTACAGGCTGACGTCGCCACTGAACCTTATTAATAGGGATAACTTTAGAGTGCAACCTCCTCATATCCCTGCCAAAATGGAGATCGGATCCTCAACAAAAACAACCGGTCATCTAACTGAATTGACTCCCAACGAATAACATGAGACTCATTCAGAATGTCACGACCAAGCATAGAAACATGAAAAACTAGATGAATAACCGATGGATCAGAGGTCAAAGACAACTCATAAACCACATCACCAACAGTATGAAGAATCTCAAATGGACCAATATACCTGAGGCTAAGCTTTCCTATCTTCCTAAACCACATCACACCATTCATGGGTAAAACTCGAAGAAAAATACGATCACCAATACCAAATATCAAGGCACGAAGCCTACAGTCTGCATAACACTTCTGCCTACTCTAAGCCGCTCGAAGTCTATCCTGAATGACCCGGACTTTGTTTAAAGACTCACGAAGCAAGTCCATACCTCAAGGGTCAATCCGTGGTCAAATAATACAGATGAAGGTATGAAATAAATGACATCGATACGTGTAATCACAAATCTGAAGCCTCTACCTCAGTGGTTAGCATATCACTTCCCACGACCACCAACTACATGAGTGGCCACATGACCACCAACTGTTTGAGTGGTCCTACGAGTCTACGACCATCCCCACGAGCTCCACTACCTCTGCTCCTTGCACCTCTGGTAACACCCCTACCTCTCACTACTGAAATAAGAGTAACCCTAATCATACGACTAGGGTAGTCCTTGGAAAAATAGCCAACATCGCAACACACATAACATGTCCTATGGCCTGCCTCAACATAATAAGAAACCACTGGGCCTAAGTGGCTACCCTACACTATTGAACCCGAAGATCCACCACCTGAACTTTGTAAGGCCGCATACAGTGGCCTATCTTGATAACCACGGGAACCTCCTAAATCTCGGCCATGAGAAGACTGACCTCTGAACTTACCAAAACAACGCACCTTCTTGGTGACACCCTGAGATACTCGAAGAATAGCCTCTGTTATCTTGGAATGATCTACAATACTCTAAACGATGCCCTAAATACAACCATCTGATACGTAGCCAACTGAAGGAAGGCATTCATACCCTTCACGAACTTTTGAATCTTCTCAAACTTAGTGAAAATTCTAATATAGGAATATCTGGAAAAAGCATGGAAGCGTGCCTCATACTCTACTACAGTCATAGAGCCCTACTTTAGTCGGTCAAAGTCATCACGCATCCGATCTCTCAAACTATAAGGCACAAATCTCTCTAGAAAGGCATCACTAAACTGACCCCAAGTCAACGTAGGGGCATCAAAAGGTCTATGAACAAAAAATGACCTCCACTAATCTCTCATAACATCCCTAAATTAATATGCAGTATAAGCTACTCCATGCAACTCAAGAGAACCCAAGTTATGCAGCTTCTCTCGATAATCAATCAAGAACTCATAGGCATCCTCGCCTACAACACCACTAAATCTTGAGAACCCAAAAAGGTAAATTTCTCGAACCACTTATGATCCTTAAAAGACATCACTGTACTCGCAGCAAGAGGATACATAGTGAATCTAACAGGCTAAGATCCTATCTGAGGAGGTAACATAGACTAAGGTTGAACTCTCGATCTTGGAACACCATGCTTAGATGTTGGTGCTAAAACAAGAATAGGACTCGAGGTCTGAGGAGTACCTAAGATAGAAGTAAGTGAAACAAGAGGATCCACACTCTAAACTAAAGCAACACCCGACATAACCAAAGGAGAACCCTCTAAACGGGTCAGCAAATGCACCAACGATCCCTTCAATACTAGGGTAGACAAACTCTGAAGAACTAGAGTAGAACCACACCTTCAACCTACTCAACACGAGGCTCAGAGGAGAGACCCCTAACACTCTACCTAGATGGGCTGAACCATGATCCTCTCTCCTCCCTCGAGTTCGTCTAAGACTCAAGGCTCGCCCTCTCTACTGAACTCTCCCTCCAGAAGCAGGATCCACATCTCTAACCTCGCAGTACCTAATTAACACCATCTTCATAGAAAGAGTGAAACACAACTCAGAACACGAGATATAAAAGAACTTCACACAGTAAGGAATAAAATAAGAAAAGTTTCCTAAAGACATTCTATAGCCTCTCAAAGATAGATACAGACGTCTACGTATTGATCCACAAGACTCTATTTGACATCCCGTTCTTACACCATTAAGACCAATGAAACCTGACTCTGATACTAATTTTTCACGATCCAAAATTTATAGGTCATGAAGACACTTGTTGCGCCGAACCTCAAAAAGCAAGCCTATCACACAAACCAATATATAAAGGGGGAAAAGAGAATAAAACCCTAAGGTAAGACTTCTAGAACAAAGTCAAACCATACAAGTATAAAAGATGCAGAAAAAAATATAATAATGCAACCATAACTCCTAAACGAGGTGTCAATAGTATAAAAATATATCTAATACAACTCAAATCCAAATAAAATACATAAGATATCCAAATACAAGAAAACTATCTTTAAAATAAAAGTAAAGACATAATCTATAAAGAAAGGTAGAAGAAAACATTCAGTCCTGAAAATTATCAACTACCTTGAAAGCTCTAATAATTGCCCAAGTAAAGCAACATGGGCCACACCTAAACTTAAATCTGCACCAAAAGGGTATAGTAGGAGTGGGTACGGTCCACTAGTACTCTGTAGGTATCATAGGCCGATCGAGAACATTAGAAAATAAGGTACACAGAATACACACTAAGGGAATGTCACCTGCAATCAGAAAATATTTCACAACGATAGCCCACACCGCTTGCACTTATAATTCTAATATATATATATATATATATATATATCACAAATACAACGACAGTACAACAAGTATAACACAAGTATACATTATATCACATGCAAGTATAAATAAAGAAGAACATTCATATACAGAATGGTCAAGTATAAGTAACAAGATATATAACAAGTAGACATATGACAAGTTAAAACTTAAATTCAATCACAACATCAACCCAATAAAACAAATGCAATATATAAGATGATGATGTTACTGCTACTACTGATGATATGCACGAGGTTTGCACATAGCCTTGAAGATGGCACACAGTCTTAAGGTTAGCATACAACCTTGAGGTTGATACATAGTCATCGCATCTTCTCCAGTATAATCCTTAGGAGAAGGTACAAATATCCAATATTCGATACCAATATTCAGTATTTTTAGGTTCTCCGTATTTTCAGTATTCCAGTATTTTAGTGTTTCTAATATTTTTAGTATTTTCAAAGCACACACATAACATAAGAAACAAATCAAGTACACATACCTGACCACAAGTAAATATAAAGCAATAAAACAAACAAGTGAAATGGTGCGTAAGATGACATGAGAATGATGATGCAATGTTCACAACCATTTAAAATGAGTATTTCCACACCTAATCTACATGGTGTATTTCCATAATCAATCCATAGTATGTATTTCCACAACCAACCACAATGTTACACTCCCACTCCTCATGAACGATCCCAAAATCAACAAAAATCAAGAAATATTAAATCTACGTCTCAAAAAAATCAACGATACCCATATTTCCTACTTTGGATTTGGGGTCAAAACGGACTCCCAAAATGAGTTTTCAAAAAAAAAGGGAAAAATCATAACCTTACTTCAAAAACATGTTCTCTATATTTTTAGAAATTGACAGATGAAAACCCAACTCAAACCGAGTAAAAAATAAGGTTTAGCAAAGAAAAATTATTTTTAAGCTTTATCGGGTAAAACCTTTGAAGTTCCTGTTAAAATCAAGAATCGAAGTTGTTTTCAAGGTTAAATTGATGAAAAACTAGTAATTATAGGATTAAGAACATTATTCAAGTGAAATGGAGTAAAATTGGAGTTTAAAATCAAGCCCTAAGATTTTTGGAGTTTTGAGAAATTAGTCAAGAAATTTACTAAGAAAAGGGTGAAGTCTAGAATGGATTTAGACGGGGTGGATTCGTTTGGAGTCCGATATACACAAATAAATTATGCAACTACATTAAATTCGACGCTCTGGACTCAATGTTGATATCATAATTTCAAAATAATATTGTTTTTACAAAGTTGACCCTCGAAACTCAAAATAAAAATTTTAAATTGAGGGTCGAAATGAGATTTAAAAGCCACAAAACCACACCAAACATGTTATCATTCTAAAATTGACATTTCAAATCTGCTGACATAGTCTTTTTAACGATCCATTGCACGGATCAAAAGATAACCATAGAAGTCTAAAATAAGGCTCTCAAATCCACCAAAAACTACAATATCACACAAAAGGCACCAAAATACATCGGGAACTGTGCCAATCACCTCCACACCTCAAAAATACCACAATGCTACTACGAGGAGGGGTAAACTAGTCAATCACACAAAATCAAAAATTTCATCAAATTTCATATTGTTACTATATTCTTTTTATACAATAGTTCCAAAAAATAGTTAAATAACTAATCAAAACACCAATTTGTTTATTCTTTTCTTATAACATTTTTAGATGCTAATTAAATAACCATATAGGATACAAATTTTGGCACATCAATTTTTATATCCTTTCCATACCATATTTGTATGAGGTAAGCAAATAACCATTAAGGACACCAATTTCTATACCCTTTTTATATCATGTTTCTTGGTGCTAATTAAATAACCATACAAGAACCAACTTTTATACCTTTTCACATGATGATTCTAGAAGGTAATTAAATAACTATCTGGGACACTAGTTTCTATACTCTTTTCATACTATGTTTTTATATATTTTTCACACCATATTTTTAAAAATATATATGTCATATCAATTTCTATAGAATTTTCATACAATATTTTTAAAAAGGTGTATAATAATTAATGACTGAAATTTATATGGAAACTAGTGTCACCAAAATTTATATATTATTAATTGTTTTAGTGCATGAATAGGTATATAAACTGGTATGCATGAATTGTAATATTCAATTTAGATGATGTTAGTTTGTATACCTCTTCAATACACCACATGCTTATCTAAACCAAACGAGTGCATATCTTAATGTTAGAAAAAAAATACAATAACCATTCCTATTCCATACAAATTTATAATGAAAAAAAGAAGATAAACATGTAAGATAATAAATATTTCACTTTGCTTGAAATTAATTCAAATTATATTATGTAAAAAAATGTTATCATGAAACAAACACTGCTAATCCAAGAAAATAATTTTGAACCTAATATCAATGATGTATTGTGAAATAAAAGAACTAATAATGGAAAAATAAGGTTGAAGAGAGGAGAAACAGTCGAAAAAAATTAAGAAGAGAATGATGGGTTTCAACAAATTGGGAGAAGTTAATTAAAAGTATATCAAGACTATTTTTGGAAGAGTTAAATATGATAATAAATGAAGATATATAATTTTGACCATATTTTATGCTACCCATATTATCAAAACGTTATTTTAGGAGACATTGAATACTACCATATAAAAAAGAGTTAATTTTTATCTGTGAAAATGCATTTCCATTTTTTTTTAAAAGTTGCTACAACTTGCAATTAAATTCTTAATAAATTAATTATCTAAAAGTGTTGCTACAACTTGCAATTTTCAATCTAATAAATGCATATGAGATAATTTTCACTAATTTTTTTTGTTGCTAACTTTAATTCTCTTTTTAACTTAGTAGAATTCCTCGGTATAATATCATTTCTAGTTTGCAAAAATAATTTTTTTGTCGATTTTTGTGTCAAATAATCAACTATCTTTCCATGTATTATCATATCAATTTTCTTTCAAACTCAATCAAGACCCATTTTATCAAAGTTTGTCAGATTAAGTTGGATTTCAAACAGTTCAGGCAACCACGTGTTAATGGATATTTTAAGTGCCTTAAAACCATTCCTAAAGTATTACTTTGAATCCTTACTCGAGATTTTTCAAATTCAAAGGATTTTATCTATTTGTTTTTTTGAATTATTTCAAAGGTTTTCTTGATTTTTCCTAAACAAATTAAGTGGCAACTTTTTTTAAATTGAGTTTGAAACCTTTCTTAAGTTTTTGAACTCAAGCAAGTCATTCTTCCACAAAGCAGAAATGACGACTCTGCTAAGACTTTTTAGTTAGATTTTAACCAAATATTTTAATTAACTTTATTTGACTAACTATTTAGATTTGTAATAGTTAAAATGTTTTATTTGCTTACTTATTGAAATTTCCACAAATTATACTATTGCATTTCATGAAAATTTTTGCCACTCCTGACAAATCATTAGGCATTAGAAAAAAGGGCGGTTATGTGAGTATTTGCAATTGAGTTTCACTATAAGACCTTGATCTTATTTGAACCTCTAAGTGAAGTAGTTGATTCGAGTCACTTGATGTTTTACCCCCTAAAAGTTCATTTCGGGTTCCCGATCAATTCGAACAAACAACTCTAGTCAACTAGGATAGAGTGAAGCCAAATCCCAATGATTAAGAATTATCCAAGGACATCTTAATATCCCATGAGATATTAAGTCTATTAGAAAACTGTCAAATACGTCAAATGGGTTCACGATCCATCAACACTACATTCAACTATGTGCTATTAAAAAATGTGTGTTGTAATTAGACTATTGTGCCAGGGGTGGAGCCAAACAATTTGCACTTATTTTGGATGTCGTGGTTCTTGAATTTTAGCATGGTCTTTGAGGAATGAATATAACTCCACATGTGGTACCAATCATTGGAATTCGGTGCACAATCGAACGCTGAAGTTATATATAGGTCACTGGCCAAACTTAATGGAAATGAAAGTATGGCCAAAACTCATCAAAGTTTAGATAGGGTATTGGAATAGAGAAATGATAGTGTTTCATTTTGGAACCATGAAGATCACTCCAACTATCAATGAAAATAGGGATTTTTCATGACCCAATTTATGGGTCATGATGGCACCTATTTTATCCCATCAATAGGTAAGTCAAATGTAACATCTCACACTTATTAAAATACTATGTCTATTTAAGGGCAATTTTGTCCTTTCCTTTTATTACTGTTATTTTTTTAAAATTTTTTTCCCCTTACCCCAAGTGATTAAAAACCCTCTTAAATTCATCAGTTTCCACATTTTCTATCAGCAGGGCATTATTTTTTATCCAGCAGATTAAGTCTTCCACTTTTTCCATCAGTTTTCTATACGTTAGAAACCCTTCTGTTTCCCTCATCTTATACGTTAAAATCTCCTACTTCTCTATCACTTTTACACAATTAAATATCTTATTTCTCTTCAAAAAAAGGTTGCTTTCAAGAATCTAAGGGAATTGGTTCAAGAAAACAAGTCTAATCCTTCTCCAGATCTCAAGATCTTCAAACGCTTTGAGGTATGTAGAACTATTTTCTGCATCTACAAGTTCTATTGTTTCTCATAGTTCAAATTACTCTTAACATGTATAGGTTCTTTAATTAAGTTATCGGGGAAATCATGAGTTTCTTTATCTTCAAAAATATCCTCATGGTATCATATATAATCTCCATAATCTTAAGCTATGCTAAAAGTGGTATGAACACATCTATAATCTCATTCTTCATAAAGTTATAAGAATCTAGATCTTATGAACCATGACAACATGTATTATGATACTACTTTCCATGAGTCTCCAATAACATTAATGAACGATGTAACTTATCAAGTATGAGCCTAAAATGGCTAATTCAGAATTCACGAGCCTAAAGTGGCTAACTCGAGACATATGCCTAAAGCATCTAACTTACGAATACTAGTCAAGAACGACTAAAAATAGAACTTTATGAGCCTAAAGCTAAACTTTGAACATGAATTCATAAAGATAACATCATGAGCATAAGGGAGTTAGTTAGCTGACCGTGAAGGCATAGGTTCAAATGACAAATGCCCAAAACTATGTTTGCCGACATAGGATAGAGATCATTCCGCAAGTTGAATGACTCTTTTTTTATTATGTGTCCCGAAAAGGGGCTAACCATGGATACTTGCTAGCAAATTATGTAATGTCACGTCCTGTGCCCGGCAAGATATAAGATGGCTTAGTTGATCGGGCAGAGATCAGACTCCATGTGCTCACATGATGGTTTATGATGGTTCACTACTTTCTCCCACAAATAATCAAAGGAATTTAAATCTACTTTACTTGGTCAATTATAAATTTACTTTAAATTCTTGTTCCTTTCTAGATGTCTTCACTTATATTTGAATTTTATTGTTGCTTCTAATCTTTTGTTGTACTACCTTTTTGCAATAGTTTTACATACCAACACATTTCATGTATTGACCGTCTTTGGCGCTACATCATTTTATGATGTAGGTTCTGGCTCTCAAGTCCGCGGTCAGGCGCCTCATTAGGATTCCAAACTTCTGCTATTGGTGAGCCTCTTTCCTATCAGGAGGCTGGATGAGATATGATGATTTTTTTTTGTAGTTTCTTTCCTTTTAGTATTAGTACTTATTAGAGGCTTCACAGGCTGGTGTAGTTGTCAAACAAACTTTTTAATTTCTAGTCTTTATCATGACTATTAGTATTGTATAAAATTAAGTGTGTTAATAAACATTGATGATAATATTTCACCTTTAAGAAATCTTATTTCAATCTCATATTATTTTAGTTATACTCTTTCATGTTGGTTGTATTCTGATGTGTTATGATAGAACGTTCGCTCGTACTAGCAATAGTATCGGGTGTGTTTCATATCTTGGGCCTCGGCTCGGGGCGTGACAAACTTGGTAGCAAAGCCCAGAGTTCAAGTGTCCTAGGGTGTCTGTGAAGCTGTGTCTAATAGTTTCCTAATTTTAGTTGTGAAACACGCCACACTTATGATTTGGAGGTTGTAGGGCATTTAAGAAATATTTCTATTATTTCATATTCTAGATCGTGCAATAGAGTTACCTTAAGTGTCTTATATGGATTCGTGTGTTGCTGTAATTCCTCTTACTATGCCTCACCTTTGAGTTGGTACAAGAATTAAACGCCAGATTCCTAACGATGTAGTTCTCTCAGATAGAGCCAACAAAAAAAATAAATAAAAGACTACACGAGATATTAAGCAGAGACCATTAGTGAGTTTAGGCCCATTAATTCATAAGAATGCACACTTGTGTATTTTAATCGTGTGTCTGTGCCAAACTAAGATGTACTGTCAAATTTTCTTTATTCTTTTTAAAACCTTATTACAAATGACACCTTTAGTAAGAAGTTATGTATTTCAGTGCTTGAATATTATTATCACATGAGAGATGGTGTGATTTAGGGGTTGTAAGTCATAAGTAGCAGATTGTATTCTAGAGCCAGGAATATGAAGTCAGAAGTTTAGTGGCCTAAAGGTTGAGATGGTAAATTGATTGAATTATGTAGCTGGAGTAATTTATCCATTAACTGAGTGATGAGGTGAAATATCTTTAGGTGTTGGTCAAGGTGTAATAAGTTTGGTGTAAATTTAATGGTTGCACGCAGAGAAAGGATTTTTTGGAGACGATGATTTAGAAGTATAACTAAACTAGGATGACATATCATGGTGTTGGTAAAGATTAAGTATAGGTTGTGGACAAGAAGATAGAGTGGTCGTGAATCGACAAACTTGGTATCATCCTTTGTATTTTAAGATAGTACCCCAATTGCTTTTGCAGAGCTATGATTGTAGTTTAGGTAGGGTATTGGATAAGTAGTAGCAGTGTGGAAAGGAGAATATACAGATAGATTGTGATTAGATAGGTTGTGAGATTAACTTAAAAATTTACTATTTTATCATGAGCCCTCATTGCACAATTGTTTCTTGATTTTCTTCGGTAGCGGTAATTCTAAGTAGTATAAGTAGATGAGTGATGCCATCTATGTTTAGTACTAGACCATAATCTTAAACTTAGATGATCGTCGTGGTGTGAAAGTTATAGTTTTAGTTAGGATTTGACCTACTGGACTTGACATGGCCTATGCGAGAAATTAAGTTGTTAACAAGTGACAAGTATGAAAGTATAAGTGTGATATATGTGGGCTCTAGATGAATAAATGAATGGAGGCTAAAACATTTGATAAATAGGAAATCTTAGGAGTTATAAGGAAAAACATGTTCTCCAGAAGAGATATATCTTAAGCTTCTAAGTATGGTATGTTCCTAGTTTATTATTCTAGATATTGCAGAAAATGTGAAGCTTCAGGTTTGGTATATATGTGAACCCTAGATAAAATAGTGGATTTTGGCCAAGTCATTAGATAGAGAAGAGCCATAGTATTTTTAAGAAAAAGTATACTTTAGATAGTGTTCTGTTATAAGAGATTCTAAGTTTATAAGTTTTATGTGTGCCTAGTTATACCATTGAGTTGCGAAGGGTGAAGAAGGCTAATTATGTATCACATGGAGTTCTTGAGAGTTGATTTCAGGGGATTATAGGTAGACTATGTTGAGCTTCTTAGTATAATGTTAATCTCCATTGAATTGGGTGCACATCAATGCACAAGTGTGACGTCAGTAGATTAATAAGAGAGGGTTAAATTTTTATGTCTTGGAGGAAGTAGTTATTTATATCAATAGGAGAATAAATTATAGAATAATGACCATAGATGCAAGAGAAATCTATGGAAAATATTTTAGAAAAAAGTCTTAAAAATGGTTTGGTGTTTACAAATGTAGTCTAACTCAGAGAGTTTAAGCATTATTATGTATAGTGATACCCCGATAATGTAGAGTATTTCACTTATAGTTTAGTTTAGAGGATAGGTTCAGAGACCTATGCAAACGACCTTTAAGCTAAAAGGGAGATTCTGAGGTGTTGAACCAATGCAAGTCTTAATTTTCAGATAGTGAGAGTTCCAAAAAAAAGAAGGAAAAACTATGAGGAGACATTGATCTATTCCTACCTTTACATATTCAGTCGAGATATCACTCTAGCACTATGTTGTGTACAAGTGACATGCCCAAGGTTCATACACTTCATACAGATTCATTCCACGCCTATGTCTAATGTCCAAATTCTCTATGTAAACTTATGTCCATTACCTGTTCCTTGAATTGGAAGCAATAGCTTCATACAACAATCTTAATTTTACTATAATATTCTAGGAATCTAGGTTCTATGTTATGATGCTCATGATCCATGAACTCATGTCTTACGTTGTAACACCCCGCAAAATCGTCCATGCGTTAGCTCGTGGTAATATGCTCCTAGAGTTAAATGACTAGAATAGTGTCAAAGAGACTTAGCCTCATTTTTGGCTTCCAAAATGAGTAAAGTTTAAACCATCTATAATTTACCTAATTTTGACTTTTTATCATGTGGTAAATAGAATGATCTTTCCGTCGATATAATATTCGCCCAAATCCAATATCCGGGAAAGAAGTTATAGCTAATTTAAGTCCTAATCATAAAACACCATCATTTTGGTGCTTGGCACGTCGCGGAGTGGGCCTATTTAGCAATTGTCAAATTCCAGTAGCATAGCGCAATTGTGGCGTGTCACGCTGAAGTTCCAGGTCCCAACCAGTGGGAAAATGCGATGGCTCCGCATCACGGTGACCTTAAAAATCCCATTCGTTAATTTCCAGTGAGCCACCACGATCGTGGCACGTCGCGGTGGTCCATAAAATTGGGATCCCAGTTATATTTTTTATTCCGTCTCATTAAGGGTATATTGAGTATTTTCACCCCCTTATCATCTTAAGCACGAGATTTTAATCCCAAATGACCTCATTATTAATATTTTTATCAGAAACCATCAAGAACATTCCTTAGGGATTCAAACAAGAAAACCCAAACAACTCAAGATTCAACCGTGGGTTTTAGAAATTGATTGAAGATTTGGAATCCCCAAGCCGTGGGCATCAAGAATCATCCTTTAATTTTCTAAATAGAGGTACGTGGGGTTTATCCTAAAAACTACATGGGCTTATCAATACTAGAACATGATTTAAAGATTATCAAGCATGAATTTTAAAGGGGTTTTGGAACTTATGATTTAAATTTCCCATCTTGGGTGTGTTGATGATATTATTGTTTTGGTCTTTAGGCTTTTACCCCTTAAATTGATTTAAACTTATATGAATATGTATGATGTTGAAGATTTGATTGAGAGAATTATTATTAAAGCTCCTCTCTTTGATGATTTAGAGTTGATGAACTTGTTGGGAATGATTTGAGATGCTTGTTTAATGTTTTGAAGGGGATCTTTTCAATATTTAAGTATTTAACATGATTTTTATGATGATGAGAGGGAGTTTCTTGTTATGATTTTGTCCTTTTATAAAAAAGAAAGAATTTCATATGAGTGATATCTTTGACATAACCATTTTGTGTATTTGAAATGGTGAAAAAGAGTTTCTTGCATATGTTTACATGAGATTTAAGAAAAGAGTTTCTTGAAATGATTTATTGATATAGTGGTCCCAGATTTACGTTTTGAAACAGAGATTATTATATGCTAATAATGGCTCAAAGATGTGACTTGCAAGTCAACGGTATGACGATACCATATAAATGTATGCCATAACAGAGTTAGAGTTTTCAGAGTATGTTTTTCAGAGAATGCATGTCTTAAAGAGTTAAAAATGGGTATAAAGAGAGTTAGGTGGTTGCCTGAAGTGGGCTAGAGTTCAAGTAACTCTTAGCCTAAAACCGGGATTTGTCGATTCGAGTATATTATTTTTATGCTGGCGACGGTAGTGTGGCGTAGTAGAGTCAGAGACTCAAACCCTTGCGGAACACTTGGGTTGGAGGCTTCCCCGCCGAGTCAATGGAGGATTCCATATGGCCCATGGAATTTCAGAGTTGTAGGGTATACCACCTAGCACTGAAGTAAAACAAAGGATGTCTCAGAGTTCATATGATTTTCTTTCAGAAATGTCCATGAGATTTCTTACTATATGATATGTTTATGAACTATTTTTAAATTGCTCTTATATATGTTGAATATAAATAATTATTTTGGATTTGCTCTGCGTACCAGTACATCTGTATTGACTCCTTACCTCCCAGGTTCGAAGGCTCAGTCTAAGGGTCCGGCTAATCATTAGAGTATCCCAGAGAGAAGTGATCTGTGCAGTGGTGAGCCTTCCTTGTACCAGAAGGCCTGTTATTTTAGATTATGTTATTCCGTTGTTTTGGTCTACTGGGGGCCTTGTCCCAGCTTTCAAATAGTTGTCAGATTTTCATGCAGTAGAGATTTTGTAGACTATTCCAGATGTTGTTTAGTTGAGTTCGAATTTCATTCCTTATTATTAAACTAAATCCAGAGTATGACCATGTTTCTGTATCAGATTATATTTCCGCATTTTCTTTTATTATGTGAATGTTGTGCATGATTACTAGATAGAGTAGGATGCCCGGGCCTTCATGGTTCGGGATGTCATCACAGCCAGGCCTTAGTTTGGGTTATGACAAGCTTGGTATCAGAGTACGGTTCATGGTCCCAGGGTGTCTGTGAAATTGCATCGGGTAGAATCTTGTTTATGGGTGTGTAGCGCTCCACACTTATAAGCAGGAGGATACTAGGCATTTAGGAATGTTTCCCCTCTTTGTAATTTAGTTTGTGCTTTGGAGTCTAATCTATCCTCTAATCCGTGATCTCTTGCATTTTAGAAAAACAATCATGCCTCCTCGTCGTACTAACGATCAGAATGCTCAGACAAATGAGGTCCGTCCCACTATGGGATGAGGACCCAAAATAGAGCTCAGACTCTAGAGATTGATACTACTCCGGGAGTCCCACTTACTCAGGCCAGCCTACCTAGGGGACCCAGAGCTCCCCGGATGGGGACTAACCGCACTCAGCCTTGTGAGAGAGAAGTATGTATGTAGAATTCAGACAGTCCATTCACATACTTGCACAGTTGGTAGCCACACAGACTCAACGGTCGGTAGATATTGGGTCTACATCTGTTACGTCTGAGGCTACAAGAGTGGGCCAGTTCATGAGGATGAACCCGCCCAAGTTTACTGGTACCAAGGTAGAAGAGGATCCACAGGAGTTTGAGGATTAGATGAAGAAGATCTTTAAGGTGATACATGTAGATGAGGTAGAGAGGGTTGAGTTATCATCTTACCAGCTTAAGGATGTAGCGAACCAATGGTATAACGAGTGGGAAGATTCAAAGAGTGAGTATGCCGAGCCCACAGTTTGGGCCGAGTTCGTGGAAGCCTTCCTCGACCGGTTATTTCCTCTCGAGTTGAGGGAGACCAAAGCCAAAAAGTTTATAAATCTAAAGAAGGTAAAGATGAGTGTCCTGGAGTACACTCTGAAGTTCAACCAACTTTCCCATTATGCTCCAGAGATGACTAGTAACATGAGAGCCCAAATGAGGAAATTTGCATCCAGCCTTTCAGATGACTTAGTGCTTGAATGTCAGGGAGAAATGTTGAATCAGGACATGGATTTTGCCAGACTGTTAGTCTACATGCAGTAAGTTGAGGAAAAGAAAAAGAAGATTGCCGATTCTAGAGAGAAGGACAGACAGGCAAAGAGAGCCAAAACATCATACCAGAGCTACAGTCAGCATCAGAGTGGGAGTTGGGATAACAAATGACAGAAGAAGAAGAATTAGGGTAATGCGCAGTCTGCAGCCAGTGCCCTGGTGACCAGACCACCAGCCGGACAGCACACTCAAGATTTTCAGTATAGGCAGGGGTCGAGGATGCAGGGTTCACAATCTTAAGAAAGTGTAGCTCAGACCTCTCAGACATACCCGCGCTGTGAGAAATACGGGAGGAATCATCCAGAGAGATATCAGTTTGGCGCTATGGTTTGTTATTCGTGCGACCAGCTAGGCCATATCCAGAGAGAATGACCGGCAGTAAAGGGTAATGTTAGTGGAGCCAAGTCACAGGCTAATTCTTTTGCACCACCACCGCCTCAGAAGGGTGCCACTTCAGCCGCCGGAAACGGCCGTAACTGGTTGTATGCCTTAACCAACCACTAAGAGGGAGAGTCCTCACCGGATATATTTAATGGTACATTGTAAATCTTTTCCCGTGATGTTTATGTGTTACTTGATCCCGGGTCTACTATGTCATATGTGACCTCTTATGTGGCTGTTGGTTTTGGGTTTGAACCCGATGTGATTTCTGAGCCTTTTTCTGTTTCCACTCCGGTGGAGGATTCTGTGGTGGCTAGGAGGGTGTATATAAATTGTGTGGTAAGTGTTTGTGGCCAGGATACAATGGCAGACCTCATAAGCCTAGACATGCTTGATTTTGATGCTATCCTAGGGATGGACTGGCTTCATCCATGCTATGCCACATTAAATTATAGAACCCGAAGAGTCACCTTTTCTTTTCCAAATGAACTGGTGATAGAATTGGAGGGGCATTCTTTAGCACCTAGAAGGAACTTTATATCTTATCTCAGAGCCCATAAACTTATTTCCAAAGGTTATTTGTACCTTCTTATTCGGGTTAAAGATTCTACTATCGAAAGTCCTTCCTTTTCATTTGTCCCAGTAGTAAATGATTTCCCAGAAGTCTTTCCATATGATCTCCCGGGAATACCACCTAATAGGGAGATAGATTTTGGCATTGATTTATTGCTAGATACCCATCCCATCTCTATTCCGCCATATAGAATGGCTCCAGCAGAGTTGAAAGACTTGAAAGAGCAACTATCAGATCTTCTAAATAAAGGTTTTATCCATCCTAGTGTTTCTCCCTGGGGTGCACTTGTACTCTTTATGCGAAAGAAAGATGGTTCCTTTCGTATTTGCATAGATTACCGTCAGTTGAATAAGGTCATAATTAAAAATAAATATCCTCTTCCTAGGATTGATGATCTTTCTGACCAGCTTCGGGGTGATAAATGTTTTTCAAAGATAGACCTTCGTTCGGGATATCATCAGTTGAAGGTTAGGGAGTCAGATATTCCCAAAATAGCTTTCCGAACCAGATACGGTCATTATGAATTCTTAGTCATGTCCTTCGGGTTGACTAACGCCCCTGCAACCTTCATGGATCTTATGAACAGGGTGTTCTATCAGTTTCTAGATCTGTTTGTTATAGTTTTCATTGATGATATTCTGATTTATTCTAAGAGTAAGGAGGACCGTGCCAATCACCTCCAAATCATCCTTCAAACTCTGAAAGATCATGAGTTGTATGCAAAATTTTCCAAGTGCAAATTCTGGCCTAATGCTATTGCTTTCTTGGGGCATATCGTGTCTAGTCACGGGATTAAGATTGTTCCCTAGAAGATTAAAGTAGTGAGAAAATGGCCCAGAACCATGACTCCAACCGATATTTGGAGCTTTTTGGGTTTGGCAAGGTATTACAGAAGATTTGTAGAGAGTTTTTCTTCCATAGATACACCACTTACTAAGTTGACTCAGAAAAAGGTAAAGTTCGTGTGGTCTGACTCCTGTGAGAATAGTTTTGAGAAGTTAAAAGATAGGTTAACAACTGCTCTTGTTTTAACTCTTCTGGAAGGTATGAAAGGGTTTGTTGTATAATGTGATGCATCCCGTGTAGGACTTGGGTGTGTACTTATGCAGCACGGTAAGATGGTGGCTTATGCATCCAGGTAGTTGAAGGTGTATGAGAGAAATTACCACACTCATGACTTGGAGTTAGCAGATGTAGTGTTTGCGCTTAAAATATGGCGGCATTATCTTTATGGGGTGCATGTTGATGTTTTCACTAACCATAAGAGTTTATAGTATGTTTTCTCGCAGAAAGAATTGAACCTCAGGCAACGGTATTGGATGGAATTGCTAAAGAATTATGACATGAGCCTGCACTATCATCCGGGCAATGCAAATGTGGTAGCCGACGCCCTTAACAGGTTGTCTATGGGCAGTCTTTCTCATGTTGAAGAAGGGAAAAGAGAGATAGTGAAGGATATTCACCGACTAGCAAATCTTAGATTCTAAAGATGGAGGGGTAGTTGTTCACGAGATAGCTAAATCATCCCTTTGTGCGGAATTTAAAGAGAAGCAGATCGAAGATCCTATATTGATGCAGATCAAGAAAGATGTGGGTCAACAGAAGGTGATGTCCTTTGAAATTGGTGGTGATGGTATTTTGAGATATCAGAGTAGATTGTGTGTGCCAGATATAGATGGTCTGTGGAAGAGAATCCTTGATGAATCTCACACTTTAAGGTATGTTGTTCACCCAGGATCTACCAAGATGTATCATGATCTGAAAACCATTTATTGGTGGAATAATATGAAGCGCGATGTGTCTAACTATGTCGCCAAGTGTTTGAACTATCAACAAGTTAAGGTAGAATATATGAGGCCTAGTGGTACTTCCCAAGAGATTGCCTTGCCATTATAGAAATGGGAAATGATCAATATAGATTTTATTATGGGACTTCCGAGGTCCCGAAACCAGTATGATTCTATTTGGGTAATTGTTGACAGGCTGACCAAGTCAACATATTTTTTGCCTGTGAGGACCAACTATTCGGGAGATGATTATGCCAAGCTTTACATTGAGGAGATAATCCGTTTGCATAGGTCACCTGTATCCATCATATCTGACAGAGGTACGCAATTCTCTTCATAATTTTGGAGGTCTTTTCAGAGGGGTTTAGGTACCCAAGTGAACCTAAGTATTGCTTTCCACCCTCAGACTGATGGGAAAGCTGAGTGCACCATTCAGACCCTTGAGGATATGCTGAGGGCTTGTGTAATTGACTTTATAGGTAGACGGGTAGATCACTTGCCGTTAATAGAGTTTACTTATAATAAAAACTACCATGCCAGTATTAAGATGGCTCCGTTTGAAGCTTTGTATGGGAGAAGATGTAGATCACCATTAGGGTTGTATGAAATGGGTGAGACTCAGTTGTTTGGGCCTGATCTTGTTCATCAGGCGATGAAGGATGTGAAAATTATTAGAGAACGACTTAAAATAGCCCAGAGTAGACAAAAATCCTACACCGATGTTAGAGAAGAGACTTAGAGTTTGAGGTTGGTGATTGGGTGTTCCTCAAAGTCTCCCCTATGAAGGGAGTTATGCGATTCGGGAATAAAGGTAAGCTGATTCCTTGCTATATAGGGCCATACCAGATTTTGAGAAGGATAGGTGGAGTTACGTACGAGTTAGAGTTGCTTGCAAGTTTGGGTTCTGTTCGTCCGGTATTTCACATATCCATGTTGAAGAAATGTATTAGAGACCATTCATTAGTGTTGCCTGTAGAGGAGGTCAAAGTGACAGACTCCTTATCCTATGAAGAAGAGCATGTGGCAGTCTTGGATCGCCAAGTTAGGAAACTGAGGAGCAAAGAAATAGCCTCGGTCAAAGTGTTGTGGAAAAATTAGAAAGTTGAAGAAAAAACTTGGGAATCAAAAAATGACATGAGAGATAGATATCCAGAATTATTTAATTTGGTGAATGACGAAATGGAAGGTACAATCCTTGTCTTATTATTTTATGGCCTTAGTGTACCGTAAATCATGCTTGTCTGTGTTCCGTGTCATCATTCGAGGATGAATGATCCCAAAGAGGGGATAATGTAACACCTCGCAAAATCTTCCATGCGTTAGCTCGTGGTAATATGCTCTTAGAGTTAAATGACTAGAATAGTGTGAAAGAGACTTAATCTCATTTTTGGTTTCCAAATGAGCAAAGTTTAAACCATATATAATTTCACTAATTTCATTTTTTTATCGTGTAGAAAATTGAATGAACTTTTCGTAGATATAAGATTCTCCCAAATCCAATACCCGTGCAAGAAGTTATGGCTAATTTAAGTCCTAATTGTAAAACACCGTCATTTTGGTGCTTGGCACATCGCGGAGTGGGCCTATTTAGCAATTATCAAATTTCAGTAGCATAGCGTGATTGTGGCGCATCGCGCTGAAGTTCCAGGTCCCAACCAGTGGGACAACGCGATGGCTCCGCGTCGCGGTGACCTTAAAAATCCTATTCATTAATTTCTAGAGAGCCACCGCGATCGTGGCGCATCGCGGAGGTCCATAAAATTGAACTCCCAAATATATTTTTTATTCTGTCTCATTAATGGTATATTGGGTATTTTTCACCCCCTTATCAGCTTAAACATGGGATTTTAATCCCAAATGACCTCATTATTAATATTTTCATCAGAAACCATCAAGAACACTCTTTAGGGTTTCAAACAATAAAACCCAAACAACTCAAGATTCAACCGTGAGTTTTAGAAATTGATTGAAGATTTGGAATTCCCAAGCCGTAGGCATCAAGAATCATCCTTTAATTTCCTAAATAGAGGTACGTGGGGGTTTATCCTAAAAACTACATGGGCTTATCAACACTAGAACATGATTTAAAGATTATCAAGCATGAATTTTAAAGGGGTTTTGGAGCTTATGATTTAAATTTCGCATCTTGGGTGTGCAGATAATATTATTGTTTTGGTCTTTAGGCCTTTCCCCTTAAATTGATTTAAACATACATGAATATGTATGATGTTGAAGATTTGATTGAGAGAATTATTATTGAAGCTCATCTCTTTGATGATTTAGAGTTGATGAGCTTGTTGGGAATAATTTGAGATGCTTGTTTAATGTTTTGAAGGGGATCTTTTTAATATTTAAGTATTTAACATGATTTTTATGATGATGAGAGGGAGTTTCTTGTTATGATTTCGTCCTTGTCTTAAAAAGAAAGAATTGCATATGAGTAATATCTTTGACATAACCATTTTGTGTATTTGAAATGGTGAAAAAGAGTTTCTTGCATATGTTTACATGAGCTTTAAGAAAAGAGTTTCTTGAAATGATTTATTGATATGGTGGTCCCAGATTTACATTTTGAAACAGAGATTATTATATGCTAATAATGGCTCAGAGATGTGACTTGCAAGTCAATGGTATGATGATACCATATAAATGTATGCCATAACAGAGTTAGAGTTTTCAGAGTATGTTTTTCAGAGAATGCATGTCTTAAAGAGTTAAAAATGGGCATAAAGAGAGTTAGGTGGTTTCCTGAAAAGGGCTAGAGTTCAAGTAACTCTTAGCCTAAAACCGTGATTTGCCAATTCGGGTATATTATTTTTACGCTGGCGACGGCCATGTGGCGTAGTAGAGTCAAAGACTCAAACCCTTGCGGCACACTTGGGTTGGAGGCTTCCCCGCCGAGTCAATGGAAGATTCCATATGGCCCATGGAATTTCAGAGTTGTAGGGTATACCACCTAGCACTGAAGTAAAACAAAGAATGTCTCAGAGTTCATATGATTTTCTTTCAGAGTCTTTCAAAAATGCCCATGAGATTTATTACTATATGATATGTTTATGAACTATTTTTAAATTGCTCTCATATATGTTGAATATAAATTATTATTTTGGATTTGTTCTGCGTACTAGTACATCTGTATTGACCCCCTACCTCGCAGGTTCGGAGGCTCAGGCTAAGGGTTCGGCTAATCAGTAGAGTATCCCAGAGAGAAGTTATATGTGCAGTGGTGAGCCTTCTTTGTTCCAAAAGGCCTGTTATTTTAGATTATTTTATTTCGTTGGTTTGGTCTACTGGGGGCCTTGTCCCAGCTTTCAGATAGTTGTCAGATTTTCATGTAGTAGAGATTTTGCAGACTGTTCCAGATATTGTTTAGTTGAGTTTAGATTTCATTCCTTATTGTTAAACTAAATCCAGAGTATGACCATGTTTTTATAGCATATTATATTTCCACATCTCCTTTTATTATGTGAATGTTGTGCATGATTACCAGATAGAGTAGGACGCCCGAGCCTTCATGGTTCGGGATATCCGTCATGTCCAGGCCCTAGTTCGGGTTGTGACATACGTTATGCTCTATCTTAACAAATCATACCTTATGATATGTTCCCAACTCATTCTATCACCTCTATTCTCAGAACGACTCTCTATTCATGCTCTAGATGGTTGGTAGATGAAGTAGTCATGCCGTTTTACTTTACTCCTCATTCTTATTTTGAGTGTCAAGGTCATAATAAGTATAGGATTTTCTATTTTAATAGTCAGATGGGTGGTATGTGGTATAAGTACTGTAGAAGCTCTTGAAGTGATTGTAGTGCTAGGCTTGAATATGTGATTGGTAAACATGGGGACAATTGCATCATATGTCTAGTGGCTCCTTGACTAGAGTTTGAGGGCTGCCCTTTAGAAATATGAAAGAATAATGTTCTTGAAGATATAGAATATAGTTGATCTTAGCAATATGAATAAAAAAACCCAGTGTTCTTGAGGATAGAATATATAGAGGACCGTGAGTCAAACTAGTATAATCACTTTTCATATAGCGACTTGTACCTCTGAGTTAGGCTTGAGCCTAGTAAGAGCATGCATTTGGACTTAACACTTTGCGGTCATATGTACTCATATGAGAATCATAGGTTGTTTAGATTAAGTCCTAGAGAATACCTGTCTTTTATCCTGTTTATGTCTAGTGTTTTGCATTTAATGATTTGTGTTTATATTTTCTCTTGGTGGGCTGTTTTGGAGCCTGCGAGTTATGGTGGTATCTATAAATCTTAAAGAAGGTTCATTAGTAAAAAGTCTCAACTCGTAATCCTTGGGTGTATGTTTTTTCATGAGTCTATAACCATTATTCGAGGATGAATGAATCCAAAGGGGTAGATATTGTAACATCTCACACTTATTAAAATGCTATGTCCATTTAAGGGCAATTTCGTCCTTTCCTTTTATTACTGTTATTTTTTAAAATTTTTTTTCCTTACCCCAAGTGATTAAAAACCCTCTTAAATTCATCAGTTTCCACATTTTTTATTAGCAGGGCATTATTTTTTTCCAACAGATTAAGTCTTCCACCTTTTCCATCAGTTTTCTATATGTTAGAAACCCTTCTGTTTTCCTCGTCTTATATGTTAAAATCTCCCGCTTCTCCATCAATTTTACACGATGAAATATCTTCTTTCTCTTCAAAAAAGGTTGCTCTCAAGAATCTAAGGGAATTGGTTCAAGAAAATAAGTCTAATCCTTCTCTAGATCTCAAGATCTTCAAACGCTTTGAGGTATGTAGAACTGTCTCTCTGCATCTGCAAGTTCTATTGTTTCTCACAGTTCAAATTACTCTTAACATATCTAGGTTCTTTAATTAAGTTATCGGGGAAATCATGAGTTTCTTTATCTTCATCCATCATGTTAGTTCTTTAAAAAAAGGTTTTCTAGAAATCTGGCAAATCACCTCAAATAAAGAATACTTATTCATTTTTTTGTGAAAATCATAAAAGCCTATTTAGACAGAAGCATTGTTCCCTTTTTGTCTCTTAAGATAATACCCATTCCAGATTGTATATTGACATGATAAATCTCTTTAAGTTTATTAAGTACGTGTAATTACTAGTTGAATTGGATGGATCTGGTTCTTATCATCAATAACAAATCAATAGAACTTATAATGACAAAAAAGAAACTTTCAGAAAAATAAGAAAGTTACAAAAGCACAACAACTTTCTAGCAAGAAAAAAACTAAAGAACTTAAGTCTCAACAAAGAGAACTAATTACATAATCTGTTGATCGAAGCAGACATCTCCTAGCACTTTTGAACTTCTAAGCATAGCTACTCTTTCTTTGACTTCATTTCATATGTGTTGGAAGATCTTATAACTTATGAAATCATGAATTCTATAAAATTCTTGAACTTCGATATTTATTGATTGAATGATCTGAATTTTTTCCATGATTACCGGAGTCTTTTCACTATTGGTTATGCTAAAAAAAGTACCCTTTGAAGTTACTCCATAATTTCCATCATACTATGAAACCTTTAACTGTGCTAAAATGACTTGAATCTTTCAAAATCTCCAAAATTTTCATTATGTTATGAAATCTTTTTTTTAAGAACTGACATGATAATATGGTCCACAGGACTTCTAACATTATGAAATTTCTTCAAGAATATCTTCATGGTATCATATATAATCTCTATAATCTTAAGCTATGCTAAAAGTGGCATGAACACATCTATAATCTCATTCTTCATAAAGTTATAAGAATCTAGATCTTATGAACCATGACAACATGTATTATGATACTACTTTCCATGAGTCTCTAATAACATTAATGAACGATGTAACTTATCAAGTATGAGCCTAAAATGGCTAATTCAGAATTCATCAGCCTAAAGTGGCTAACTCGAAACATGTGCCTAAAGCAGCTAACTTACGAATACTAGTCAAGAACGACTATAAACAGAACTTTATGAGCCTAATAAAGCTAACCTTTGAACATGAATTCATAAAGATATCATCATGAGCATAAGGGAGTTAGTTAGCTGACCGTGAAGGCATAGGTTCAAATGACAAAGGCCCGAAACTATATTTTCCGACATAGGATAGAGATCATTCCGCAAGTCGAATGACTCTTTTTTTATCATGTGTCCCGAAAAGGGGCTAACCATGGATATTTGCTAGCAAATTATGTTATGTCACGTCCTGTACCCGATAAGGTATAAGATGACTTAGTTGATCGGGCAGAGATCATACTCTATGTGATCACATGGTGGTTTGTGACGGTTCACTACTTTCTCCCACAAATAATCAAAGGAATTTAAATCTACTTTACTTGGTCAATTATAAATTTACTTTAAATTCTTGTTCCTTTCCAAATGTCTTCACTTATATTTAAACTATAGCCCAGAGCTATAAGTAATGGGCTAACTTGGTGAAAAATGGATTAAAAGCCAGAAATTTGCATGTAAAGACTTAAAACAACAATTCAAGTAATAATAAAAATCTGAAAGATAGATAAATAGCAATAACATCACACGACCTAGTAGTGTCGGTACAAAAGCCACTAGCAAAGGGAATATAAATACTGTAATAGTCAATATACATCAGTCTCAAATAATGAAAGACTAAGAAAAGTAGAATAAGGAGAAAGAGGATACTCTGGCTCCGAGAGCTCACCCTGCCTCTGAACTTTAAGCAACATGATTGTAACGTCAGCGATGTCCATTAGTACTCGAATCTGCACCACAAAGGTACTGAAGTATAATATTAGTACCAAAGCCACGAGTACTTAGTAGGCATCATTTAACAACTGAGATAAATCATAATATAAGTACAATAAAGATGCGAGATAAATAAACTAAGTCAAGGTAAAAGGGGAAACCTGGAATAATGCTCCAAATATTGTAAATAAGTAAATACATAATCCGAAATGATGATAACATAAAGAAAGACAATACTATCACTATAAAACTATCCTCATAAGCCATTAAGTGTGGAAAATTAAATAACCCAAGAACACCCTCATAATCCCAGAGGGTGAAATCAAAGGAGTATATAATTTCATTAATTACAATAACTTGTAACACCCCACATTTTTGGGCTAGAATTTGAACCATCGCTCCTACGTGTGTAAACTCTAATCTCATAATTTATATTTTATTAAATGTGTCATGATCATTATACTAGTGTTAAGACTACTTATGTGGTGAAAAATATTAATAGGAAACACTTAGAGCAAAGTTGAGCTAAAACCCTTTGATTTGGCCAAATTTTGGCGTTCAATTCTACAATAGTCAACTTTGAGCATGTATAACTTTTTAATTATGTGTAATTTTTCAGATCAAGACCCACAAAATTATATATAATTGAATTATCTTTCCAACGATACCAATTTTGCCTTAATCCGATATCCGAACGAAAAGTTATGATTTTTTTTGTGAGAAACAATAAGCCTCCGCGATAGGGTTTGCGAGAGCTGTTCCCCGAGAATGGGGGCCGCATCGCGAGGGTGTTCCCTAGGAATAGGGGTCGCACCACGAGGGATATTCCCTTACTATTCCAGCTTTTTAAAGGGTCAAGGGGCAATTGGATCTTTTTCCCTCAACTCAAGTCATCCAAAACACAATTTGGGACACTCAAAAGGGCATTATTTGCCCATTACCCTCAAAATTTTTCATGTAGAAACCTTCCCCCTCTCCAAGAATAAGCAATTCAAGCCTCTCTTACCAAGAACAATAAATTCAAGCTTTCTTCCTAAAAAGTTCAAGGATTCAAGTTCCAATTTCAAGTTTTCCTTCAAGAATTCATCCAATTGAGGTATGTGGGGTATTCATCAACGGGTCCCTTTCACCCATTGATCCCAAGACCCTCTTTTTGATTAAAGTATGAGTTTTTCCTCCATTATAGAATTTTCACATGTTTAAGATGAATTCAATCCATGCTTTTCGTTAGTAAATTGACTCAATCCATGTCCTCATATGACCCCATGAAAAATAGGTTATTTCTTGCTTTAGATTTCAAGTTCCCATGTCATATTCAAGTAATTTCATGTTACAATATCAAATTATGCATTAAACTGTGTAAATATGTATCCCTCTCTTGTTTAACACATTCTCACGTTCAAAATTCATGTTTCTCACTTATTTGTTAAAATATCTTATATTTTTGGGTCTTTGAATTATGATTCCATACCACTATTTTAAGCATTGTTAGCGTATTTTTGTAACCATTCAGTGCTGGAAGTTATGACACCCGATACCTATGTGTCTTTATATGATTTTTGTTTCCAAGAAATCAATCAATCAGACCTTGATTATTTTCTTTTATTACCATCTTTAGGATATTATATTCATGCTGAGCATTTACCAGTATCATACCATGTCATGTTAAACAACTATTAATACTAAAGTTTTTCAGTTGGGAGTAACACTTAGCATCGAGTGAACGTAGATATTAAGACTCCGCCGTCAATAGAGACATGAGGCATTAGTAGCGGTCCCTAAGTTCCAGACCTATGACACCACCGTAGATTATTAGGGGTCCCCCATCAGTAGAGGCATGGCACCCTCATCCTTCGGTACATTAGCCTTGTGGATCTACACCGTCAGTCATGTGTTGGTACCCTTGGTAAGGTACCAACATCCTTCCAACTGGTGTTACAGGTTAGACCCAAATAGCTCAGATTGGAGAATATTAGTTGTAGTTATCTCCCACAGTTTTAGTACAGTATTCGAAGTGTGCCAGTTCAGGTTTGCAAGATCAAGTATTCAGACATCAGTTATTCAAATATTAGTTATTCAGTTATTCAGATCATGTCAGTACATTTTTATACTTGGTCTTGCATTCTCAATTTTACATGTTCATTTTTTTCATGTTCAAAATTCAAACACGATCCTCAGTTCAGTTTTACAGCATGTTCAGCTATACATGAGATGTACATACAGTATTTATGTTTTATCGCTTCCCAGTTTTAGTTCTACTTATTCTACAAAAGTTAAGATTTAAGAAACTAAGTGCAGTGATTCACTAGCTTATCATATTATTTTTGTTAATCATGTTTTAAGATACTTCAGCTGTTCAGTTGGTTTCAATCTCTTGGTGAGTCTACTTGCACTTAACATGTATGTTTTAAGATTTTGTATCTATTTAGTGTTCCTTATTTCATTCACCCCAACTTAGTAAATTCCAGAAGTACTGACCAGATATACATCTATGTGGCTACATTGTTTCATAATGTAGGTACCAGTTGTATCCTACACATCATAATCAGACAGTTTGCAGCTTCTAGCCAGCAGGTGATGAGTTCTCTTGTTTTGGGGACTCCAGTCAGTTGCAGTTCATGTACTATATTATTATTATTCATATGTTTTGATTAGGTGGTAGTTGGAGGCATGTCCCAACTATCTATAGTCAGTATAGTAGAGGTTTCATAGATTGTTAGTCAGAGTCGTCACTTGTCAAGTTTCTTTCCTTAGTTTTATTATGTTGTAAAATTTATCAGTATTTTATTTATTCAGACTTTCTCATGATCATGTTTCTGCTCAGTAAATTTAATTTTTATACAATTTAAATTAGTTGCTTAAGAAGTATGCCAGTACATGAGTTAGCTTGGGATCACTTGTGGTTCTAAGCACCGTGTTTCGACTAGGGGGTAGCCTCGGGTCATGACATAACTCAAGATATAACCGTGAATCCATCCATACCATAACACACCATAAATAGCCCTTTAATGTCGGACTCAAACTAGAACTCAATATCATCATCATTTACCAGACTTGATCTGAAACTCATATCATCAATTGCCAGACTCGAATTGAAACTCATATCATCATTTATCGGACCTGAATTGGATGTCAATATTAATAATCCGCTAGACTAGAGCCAAAACTAGCACTAACTCCCAAGTACTAATCTAGCATAAAAATCATGTATCTAGCCTCTTTAAACTCCAAAATAAACATTTAAAGCAATATAACATACTTATAAAAGTCTAAAAGGAGCTAACAAGAGTCTTGGCCTAAGGTGGGTTGGAGGGCCCCACTTCTAATCCCCAAATTCTAAGGTAAATTCTACCCAAGACAAGGCTTAGGTATCTAAATTTACTTCTATATACTAAATAACCCACAATTATCCCTAAGAAAACAATTCTACATAAAAATGAGTAACTAAGTCAATTTTGCCTAATTTACGGTGCCTTAATAAGCTAAAAATTTCAAATAATACTAATTATATCTTTAACACTTAATTCCAAACCCATATCTATAATAATATCATAAATATACTATGAATTAGCTTAATCTATGAGGAAGGTAAACCTAGCCTACCTGGATACCGAAGAAAGGCCTGGTGAAATCCATCGAATCGCTGATTTTTCTTTTCGAGAATCTTCTGCATAATGCCACACTATCAAAATGATAATCTACTCATCAATAAAATACTAATGGTACCTATATTGTATTTTCATGATTCAGGTCCAAAATTAAGTAAAAATTCCACATGGGGCCCGCTTGCGAAATCACACTTTCAAAAATGCCGACACATCCCTCTATACTCAAGGAAAATTTAACCTCAAGAATGGGTAAATTCCAAGCCCAAATGGTGCTAAAATAAATCCACCAATATTGTAGGGATCTGGGGAAATAATAGAGAAATTAACCATAGAATTGATGAATACTTACCAAGAATTTGGAGAAGAAATGAGTAATTACACTTACAAACACCCCAAAATCACCTATTGAAGTTTATCTCAAGTTTCCATACATTCTAGGGTTTTTCACTCTTGAAATTGTGTGAATAATGGGAGAAAATCAGACTATGTGAGGAATTTAGAAGGTTCCCAGGTGTCTCTAAAGTGGGCACTATGCCACTTTTGCAGTTAATGCTAAAGCACCTAGGTGCCGCTAAAGCGTTACCCGCACTTACCTGGAAGGCCCCTAAAGTAGGCAAGCTAGCACAAAAGTGGCTTGCTCTTTAGCGACCAACTTGCCACTAAAATGACACACTGAGCTGGCTAGGGTCACTAAAGCGCCTTAAGGTCCATTTTAGCGGACGCACTAGCTGAATGCACTAGCTGGAAACTTGGTATTTTGTAAAGTCTCCCCCGACCCCTGGGGATTCATTTGAAAACTCATATATGCAAAGGAACTATGCCACTCTATCAAATTCAATGTTACAGACTCAATGGTGTTAGTCGGAATTTCCATTTTATACAGTTTTGACAAAAAATAGGTCCCATACCTAAGTGCCATTTTTCTTAACTTTCAGCCAATAGCTCTAAATGGGTCTGGAAGCTTTGGGACCCAAACCAAGGGTCCACATAGCCTAAAATCGATGTTCCAGAGTTGTTGGAATTGTTAGAATAATCATAAAAGGTCATTTGACTGACGTTTTTGCCCGAGAGTCAATCCTAACCATTGAAGACTTCAAAAGAGAGAATTGGCTCTAATAATCAAATGAACTGTCCCATAATATAACTGTCAGCTCCAACAAGTCATAAATGACTTGAAGCAAATATAGGAAAGCTCTAAATAGTGAAAATGAGCGGAAATGTAGAAAATGGCTTGGAGGGTCATTACAATATCTACTACTAAAAGAACTTTCGCCCATGAAAGTAAAAGGTTAGGATGTACTTGAAGCCTCGAACAGGTATTGATACTGGCCCTGTATCTTGCTTTCAATCACCCAAGTAGCCTCCTCTATTGAGCAGTGTCTCCGTTGAACCTTAACTAGTGGAATCTCCCTAGTGCACAACCGCCTGACATCCCTAGTTAATATTAGTATATGCTCCTCAACAAAGGTCAACCGATCATCCAACTGAACCGAGTCCCATATGAGTATGTGAGATGTATCTGGAATATATCACTGCAACATTGAAACATGGAAAATTGGATGAACAATAGAAAAATCTAGGGGTAAGGGTAACTCATAAGCCACCTCTCTAACTGTGTGAAGGATATCAAATGGTACAATATATCTAGGGATAAGCTTGGCTTTCCACCCGAACCTCATCACATTCTTCATGGGAAATTGACATGCCAGAACCAGGCCTAGTAGTGTCGGGTGACTCAAGCCCAATAGGGACCGAAGACCACTCCCAATATCCCACCATAACTGCCCTACACCCTATGTCGAATGAACTCCGAACATATAACAAGATGGAACAATCATAAATCAAATACATTCAAATGGTGTCATCCCTAATTCTAATACCAATGCCAAGGCTGACACCATTACCGACACTACCCATGCCAACCCAAAGTAGTCTCACAAAGCCTCTATTCGAAATCAAAACAATATTCGGTCAGAAGATGCCCCTACCATAGACAACAACCAAAGTCTAAGAAATAACAAAAGTATGTAGAGAAGTCCATAACATGAAATGGAGTCTTCTGGGGTATGGAAGCTCACCACTTCAATCTGACACAAAGTTGTCCCTGAATCCAAGTCACTGAGCAGAAGGAGTAGTATGGCCAATTCCTGCATCGAGTGGGGATGCAACGCCCGAAGATGGGTTAGCGGCTAAATACTAGAATGTACTTAGGTATGAGGATAAAATAATGCCAACAATTAAAACCAAGTAAATAGCCAAGTGCAATCACATTTGTAGACATATATATATATATATTCCATACTGGGAAAGGGAACCGGATTTAGAATGAATTTAAAATCTTAACCTGGACTGTGTAGCTTGACCGTCCTAAAACCACCCCCAGGATATATGGGTCTAGTTTTATCCCCTGAATGGGCCCCAGTGCGTGTAGCCTTACGAACCAGAGATATCTTAGGGATGGAGATTCCCGTATGCCCTTTGCCCTCTATGATACATAAATACAAGTATAAACTTAGAGAATTCCTGTGTACCCCACAAGTATAAGGTCACCATGACCAATCCTCATGTTGGCAAACATGAGTTTCTAGTGTCCGTTCAACAGACTCACACCTGCATGGTAAGCTATCACAACCCGCCATTATTGCCCAATTAGAACCATTAGCACATAACCAACCACCAATTCCAGAAGTTATTAGCCAAGGCTTTATGAAATGTTATCGTCATACCAACTATTGCTTGCAAGTAATGCCATTAGCCAACACTTAGGGGATTCCCATGTACCCCACAGGATTTCCAATCAATCAAAACCAGGGCTCCAAGGCCTTTCCAAATCATTTAATTAAATCAAACCAATTTAGGTTTCATTACCATATTATGCAATGCAAAGTTTTCAATAAAAGTCAAATCATTCTCATAGGCATCTTATCAAACATGTTGAGAATATAGTTTCCAAAACTAAAACCATGAACCAATTGACTATTACCATTCAACCATATGTTCAAACCAATATTATAACGTGAAAAACCAAAAGTAAAACATGGGAAAACATTATCCAACCATTAGTAACCAAAACCCCCAAAATATATTTCAAAACCAATATAAACCTACCATAATATTATGAAAACCATTCACTAAAACATGTATTTACTTGAACTAACAATGAGAGGGGAGTAACATGCCTTAGATACCAAAGAAGACGAAGAGAAACCACCTTTGTAAGCCCAGAATTGATTGTATTAAAGAAACCCTAGCCTTCCTTGAACCAAGAGCCTTGAGAGAGATTTGAGAGTGTTTAAAGTGTATTTAATTGAGAATACTAGGGTAAATAAAGTCCCAATAGTATTTTAAGTTGTGGGGTCAAAAGAGGTTAAGAAGGGAAATATCCAGAATACCCCAACTTAAACTGTAAAAATCACCATAGGAGGGTATAATTTGGACCCCTCACTCATATCCATATCATACGAGTAGTACCTTACACCCGTACCTTGATCAGAAGGTTGGACATCACACACCGCCCTCTATACGATTCCCTTGCCCAATTCATATCCATACAATATAACTAGTACCCTCAAATCGTATCCAAGATAGAATCAAAGCAGGTTGGACACTGGGTAACATACGAATAGGACTATACCACTCGTACCCTAAATTATAACTCGTCACCACCAACTCGTACTCACATTAGAAACTCACCCACCACACACTATACAATATATGAGATGGGTCACCTGACCCGTACCCTCACCATACGACTAGTATGATGAGTCGTATGATGATCAGAAGCTCAAAACTCTAGAAATTTCCTAGAACCAAAACCCAAGGTGTTTCAATTCTCCCCCACTTGGATCATTTTCCTTTGAATGATGGGAAAAGGCAGTACAAGCATGATTAAACCCCCAAATACTCCTACTCCGACCTTTAACCAAGTTTGAAAATAATGATGCAAGGAAATCTACCTTTTCTTTAACTAAGTTACAAAACATAGATGTGATGAAGAACACACACCTTCCGCATGAATTTTTGGATAAAAAATAGGAACAAATACTTGGACTTCATGTCCTCTTTCGCTTTCTAAGTAGCCTCTTCGACCTTATGGTTCCTCCATAGAACCTTGACCGAAGTTACATCCTTGGTCTATATTCAACGAACCTGCCAATCCAAAATCTCAACCGAGACTACCTTATAAGACAAAATTTGAAATACCAATATCCTTGATAGGCACGATTTGAGACGGATCACCCATACACTTTCTCAACATATAAACATGTCATACTGGATGAATGAAGCTTAAACTAGAAGGCAACTCCAACTCATACACAATATTGCCAACCCTTCTCAAAATCATATACGAACAAACATATCGGGAACTAAACTTTCCTTTCTTACTAAACTGTATCAGTCCCTTCATGGGAGATACCTTTAAGAACACCCTATCCCAACCTCAAACTCCAAGTCCTTTCGCCTCACATCCGCATAGGATTTTTGGCGACTATGGGCAGCCTTAAGCCTATCTCGAATCACCTGCACCTTTTCCATGGCTTAGTGAACCAAATCTGGTCCAAACAACTTCGCCTCAATAACCTCGAACCACCCAATAGGAGATCTAAACCTCCTACCATACAAAGCTTCAAACGGAACTATCCCAATGCTAGAGAGGTATCTATTATTGTAGGAAAACCACAAGAGGTAAGTGCTCAACCCAACTACCATCATAATCAATCATGCAAGAATAAAGCATGTCTTCCAATGTCTGAATAGTTCTCTCCACTTGCCCATCTGACTGTAGGGGGAAAGTAGTACTTATACTAACCTTAGTCCCCAACCTTTTCTGAAATGACTGCCAAAAGTGAGATAAAAACTGCATACCGTGATCTAAGATGATAGAAATAGGTACCCCATGCAACTTTACAATCTCATGGAGATACAACCTCGCATAATTCTCCACCGAGAAGTTAGTCCTCACTGGCAAAAAGTGAGCCGACTTCGTCATCCTATCCATGATGACCCAAATTGAATCAAATTGATTCTGAAACTGAGGAAGACGGGTAACAAAATCCATGCTGATCACTTCCCACTTCTTTTCGTGCAACTCAATTTCTTGATCCAATCCTCTAGGCCTCATATGCTTAACTTTTACTTGTTGACACACCATGAATTTAGCCACAAAGTTGGCTACATCATTCTTCATATTGTTCTACCAATACATCTCTATAAGGTCATGATACATTTTCATCGATCTAAAATGAACAACATAGCGCGACTCATGTGCCTCAGCCAAGATACTTTCTCGCAAACCATCAACGTTGGGAATACATAATTTCCCTTGGTACCATAAAGTACTATCACCAAATCTCAAAGGCCATAACCTTCTTCCAACCGTTACCCTTGATCCACATCAACCTAGGATTTAAGACTTGCTTCTCCTTAATTTCAGCACCAGATGCCACTTTCTGAACGAACACACCACCATTCCTAGAGTCTAAGAGACGAACTCCTAGGTTAGACAAACAATGAATGTCCTTCACCAAATCCCGCTTCTCCTTATCCACATGAGATAAAATATCCATGGATAACCTACTAAGAGAATCAATAACCACATTAGCTTTACCTGGATGGTATGAGGACTCATGTCATAATTCTTGAGCAACTCAAGCTATCTCCTTTGCCTGAGGTTAATCTCTTTGTTAGTACATACTGCAGGCTCTTATGATCAGAAAAGATATCTACATGTACTCCATACAAATAGTGATGCCAGATTTTTAATGCAAAATCACAACTAAAAATTCCAAATCATGAGTCAGATAATTCCTCCCATGCACCTTCAACTGCCTATAGGCATAAACTATCACCTTACCATGTTGCATCAGGACGCAACCAAGCCCCACATGGGATGCATCACAATAAGCCATAAACCCATCGATGCCTTTAGGCAAAGTCAAAATCGGAGCCGAAGTTAACTTATCCTTCAGCTTATCAAAGCTACCCTCACAAGCTTTATACCACAAGAACTTTACCTTCTTCTGAGTCAACTTAGTCAATAGGGAAGCTATAGAAGAAAAATTCTCTATGAACCTCCTGTAGTAACCAACTAAACCTAAGAAGCTATGAATATCAATTGGATTTGTGGGTTTAGACCACTTCTTAACCACTGCAACCTTTGTGGATCCACCATTATTCCTTCACTAGAAATGATATGACCAAGAAAAGTGACAACGTCCAACTAAAGTTCACATTTTGAGAATTTGGCATATAACTGCTGCTCCTTCGAGGTCTGCAACACCACACGGAGGTGATGGGCATGATCCACCTCACACTTAGAGTACACCAAGATATCATCTAGGAACTCAATGACAAATAATTTCAAAAAATGGCAGAAGACTCTATTCATCAAATCCATGGATAATGTCGGTGCATTGGTCAACCCAAAGACAACCAAAAACTCAAAATGCCCATACCGGGTATAGAAGGCAGTCTTACGGGTATCCTTCTCCGTAATCTTTAACCGATAATACCCGAATCAAAGATCAATCTTGGAGAAAAACTTAGCTCCCTGCAACTGATCAAACAAATTGTCTATCCTTGGAAGAGGATACTTATTCTTTACCATTACCTTATTTAATTGTCGATAATCAATACACATCTAAAGGGATTCATCCTTCTTATGCACGAATAACACCGGTGCAACCTACGGGGATACACTAGGACGGATGAAACCCATATCAAAAAGATACTTTAGTTGCTCCTTAAGTTCCTTCATTTTAGTCGGAGCCATTTTATATGGAGGAATAGAAATTCAATGAGTGTCCGAAAAATGATCAATCCCAAACTCAATCTCCGTATCAGGAGAAACACCAGGAAGGTCATTAGGGAAGACCTCTAGAAATTCATTTACCACCGTGATGGAATGCAAAGAAGGACCCTCCGAGCTAGAATCTTTAACCCAGACTAGATGATAGAGACACACCTTGGAGATTAATCATTCAGATCTAAGATAAGATATTATATGAACTTTCTCTTAGGGGCTAGGGAACCACCCTACCACTTAATAACTGACTCATTAGGGAAATTAAAGACAACCTTATGGGTCTGACAGTCTAGAGATACATAGCACGAGTGCAACCAATCCAAACCAAATATGACATCAAAGTTCACCATATCTAATTCAAACAGATCCACCACAATTTCTTTACTATCAATAGATACCCCCCTATAGACTGTTTTAGCAATCACAGAGTCACCTACCGAGGTAGAAATAGAAAAAGGGTCCAAAACACACTCCGAACCAAAACTAAAATGCACAACCACTAATGGGGTCATATAAGAAAGAATAGACCCTGGATCAAGTAAGCAGTACACATCGCGAGAAAAAAGTTTCAATATAACAGTCAGGACATCAGGAGATGCCTTAAACTCGTGGTATGTAGTGTGAGCATAGAGACGGTTTTGACCAGTGCTGGAGCTAGATGGTGCGTGCACTCTTTGGTCCCGGAGCTGAAGAAATGGAAACTGGAACCTTTTTTGCTCCCGAAGCAACCTTACCAATAGAATAGTTTCCAAGCATATACCCTAGCTGACCACAGTTAAAGCTCCTATCCCTTTCCTCATCACAGAAACCCACTGATGCAAGCGACCACACAATTGGGAAAGAGGATATGATGGAGCTGACTGAACCCCACTAGCCTGAGATTGGGCACCATGTGCCTCAAAATTGTAACCACCATGGAAACGCCTATCACTCGATTGATTTGAGTAGGGATCACTAGCCATCGAATAAGACCTTGAATTGCCCTACTTCTTCTTGGGACACTTAACACCATCCTCCCCACTCTGCTATTACTACCACCCTACTCAGAGAACCTAAACTTCTTGCCCTACCTTTCTACTATCTCAATCTACTTCTTCTTTTCTTTCTCCACTTACTGCATGTATACCACCAACCTAGCGATATCCCTATCCTTAATTAATAAGGCTGCTTTACCTTTAAGGATCAACACATGAGATAATCCCAAAACAAACTTCCTCATCCTTTCCCTCATACCAAAAACCAACTCTGGAGCATATCGCGATAACTGGTTAAACTTTAAGGCATACTCCTTGACTAACATCTTACCCTTCTGTAGATTAACATACTTTTCCACTTTTGCTTTTCTCAAGTCCTAAGGAAAGAAGCGATCTAGGAAAGCATTAGGAAAATCCCACACAGGGATGACTCAGCACCATCACCCCTTGACTGTTCCCATTCCTCGTACCATTAGTACTCTATATCCTTTATCTGGTAGGCAGAAAACTCCACTCCTACCATATTTATAGCTTACATAACTCGGAAAATGTTTTCCATTTCATCCACAAAACCTTGAGGATCCTCCTCCACCTTAACACTTATAAAGTTTGAAGGGTTCAACCTCTTGAACAGGACAACCCCTGTGGCCTCAGAAGATGGAGTAACAGGAACACCACACTCAGACTGTGTAGCTACCTACTGCGCCAACATGTGAATGGACTGATGAAACTCAACATTCGTCACTTCAGCCGGAGGAGTTTGAGATGGACTAGAGGGAACCGGTGGAACTCCAGGAGAAAAATCAGGAACTGGACCCCTCGATCGGGTATGGATCCTATGAGTAGTGTGTATCCCATCAATATTGTCCCCAGTTAGGGTAAAGGTATTTCTGTAAGCTTTAGATCATCGAGGCATGATCTGAAAAAAAAAAAATATGAGTTAGAGAAGAATTCAGGACTCAAACTCTACATCTTAAGTACAAAACACAAGAAAGAGAAACATTCCTAAATGCCTTATGGCCTTTTTTCTTACGAGTGTGGCGCGCTACATTTCTTAAAAAAGATTCTACTCGATACGACTTTGTGGACTCCAAAGTGACCATTAACCTAGGTCTCTAATACCAATCTGACATGACCCAAACTAGGTCCTAGTCATGTCGGGTGCCTTAAGCCCAATCGGGACTGGAGACCAACCCCAATATCCCACCATAACTGCCCTACAGCCTATGTCGAATGAAATCAGAACATATAACACGATGGAACAATCATAAATCAAATACATTCGAATGGTGTCAGCCCCAATACCAATACCATGGCTGACACCAATATTGACATCGCCCATGCCAACCCAATGTAAACTCACAAAGCCTCTATCCAAAATCAAAATAATATTTGGTCGGGACATGCCCCCGACCATAGACAAAAGCCTAAGTCTAAGAAATAATGAAAGTATGTAGAGAGGTTCATAACATGAAATAGAGTCTTCTAGAGTATGGAAGCTCACCACTTAAATCTGACACAAAGTTGTCCCCGAATCCAAGTCACTGAGTAGGAGTAGTAGTATAGCCAACTCTTATATTACGTGGGGATACAACTGACATGACCCGCCCTAGGGCCTTGTCATAATGTGCGTCCCAAGTCGACCAAGACCGGAGACCACCCCTATTACCCAACCTAACCTCCGACCGCCTGCCCTAAGTTGGCTAAATTTTGAGTATGAAATATAATAGTGTAATAACTTACACAAAGACCTTGGGAATAGATCACAACCGTGACCAACCCAACCGAGTCCAACCATCCCATAACCATAATAAAACCATACCAAACCATACCAAATAAGGCCATAAACTAGGCCATAACTAAAGACGTTCCAAAACATAATATTATTAATCCCAAAATAGAATGGGATGGAACAACCAACAATACTGTTCAATGATGTAAGCTTACTGGCTTATTCTATTGCCAAGGATGACACCTATATCGATACAACCTATTCCAACCAATAGAAGTACCACAAAGCCTCTAACCAAAAGAGTAATGAAATTCGATTGGGACATGCCCCCAACCATAGCCAAAATAAATATCCAAAATAAAATAAAAATGTCTAGAAATATCCATAACATGAAATGATGCCTTCTAAAAAGATGAAAGCTCACCACTTCAGTCCAAATGCTGATCCCGAGTCAATAACTATATAAGAGAAGTAGATCAGCTAATTCCTGCAAAGCATAGGTATACCACCGCAGTAGACGAGGTTAGCGAGGAACCGCTAGTACGATCTCAGGGTAAGGATAAAATAATGCAATTTATAAACCAAGTAAAATCATCCATATGCACACAACCAATCATATATATACATATATATATATATTTATAACCATTCCAGGAAAAAGGGACCAAATTTAGCATGCCTTTAAAACCTTTACCTGGGCTGTGTAGCTTTGCCATCCTAAACTACCCATAGGCTATATAGGTTCATCTCTCACAACTGAAAGGGCCTCAATGTGTATAGCCGTACAACCAGGGAAGTATCCCATGGGATGACTAGTACATCCCCCAAATATAGTGTGACATCATACACACGGTCACTAAGACCAACCTCATATTGGAAAATATGAGTTTCCAATTTTGGCCCCCCGGGACCTCCATCTTCTATGACTTAGCTACATCTCCCGCCATTATTGCCTAAATAAAATCAATTTCCATATAGCCAAACCATTGTCCATTTATTAACCAAGGCCATTGATATTGGTATTGTCATACCAATCCTTACTTGCAAGTATCATCCATAGTCAACCATTTATAGGTTTAAGAAGACTTTCAAGTGCCCTTCCATTTACCATATTAAACCATTTGGGAGACTTCCATATTCACCACAAGCATAACCAATTAGCCTTTTAGCCTTTCTAAACCATTTAAACCATGCATAATTCCTTTACCAAGTTTAAAACATGCAAGAGTTCCATTAAAAGAAGTCAATGTAATGAGCATATCTTTATAAGCATTTTGTCAAACACATTAGGGGCATAATATAACCAAAACCAACTCCAATTACCAATAAACCATTCCCATTTAATCCAATTATCCAAAACCACCATTAATGCATATAAAAGCATAATTAAAACCATGGGAAACCATAACCAACCATTTAACATCAAAACCCCCAAATCATATTTGAAAGGCAAAATCATGTAATAGTAAAACTATGAAAGCATTCATATAAACCATCCTTTAAGTGAAATTAATAATGAGGGAAGAGAAACATGCCTTAAAATAAGATGCTGATGGAAAGTAATCACCAAGACAAGCCCCAAATTGATCCCTTAATTGAAACCCTAGCTCCCCTTATCTAATAGCTCTTGAGAGAATTATGGAGTGTTTAGGAAGAGTTTCTAGGTGTTAATGAATAAAATAATAGGGTAAATAACCTACCAAGTAGGTTAGAAGTCATGGGGACTTATTAGGATAAGTAAGAAAACATCCAGAATACCCCTACTGAAGTTGTACCAAAACTACGTCACAGGGATATGACTGGCCCTCACGAGTTGCACCCTTCCAATACGATCAGTATCCACCACTCATATACTGAACCTCTACCCTTGGACAAAACACTTTCCAGTATATGACTTATCCAACCAAGTCATAACCACAGTATACGATCTGTACCCTCTATCTATACCCTTTGTAGATTTATACCTAAAGGGAGATTTAGACACTGTCCACCATATGAGTCACTGGTACGATTCATACCCTTGCTTACGGCTCATGGTGAGCCCCTCATACTCAGATCTAACCTAAGTAACCAAGTTTAAGATTAAGTTAAGGAACCAAATGATCAATAACCACCAATACGAATCATACCCCTAAGTCGTATCCATTCCAGTAACCAAAATCCATCCCACCAACCAACACTGGTCAGTATACAACTGGACCATACCATCCATACCCCAACATATGGCTCATACCCATGAGTCGTATTGGGTATAAAGATCAAAATTCTAGTAAATTTTCTAAGGTCCATAGACTAGGGTTTTCAATCTCCCCCACTAGGAACATTTGACCCCGAATTATGGACATAATAGGGGTTACCATATGCTAAAGTCATCTGCATTATGTTATCAAACATATTCCCACTTTATTCCGTTCCACCAATAGATCTCCTTGAGATCATGATATATTTTAGTTAAGCCGGGATGAATAATATAGCAAGACTCATGCACCTCAGCCAAAATCCTTTGTCGCAACCCGTCGACATTAGGAATACAAAACCTTTCTTGGTACCGTAAAGTACCATCATCACTGATCTTAAACACCACTACTTTTTGCCCACCGACGTCATTCTTAATCTTCATCAAGATAGGATCTAACACTTGCTTCTCATTAACATCCACACCAGTATCCTCTACTAATTCCCTCTTTCCTTCCTCCACATGAGCCAAACTCCCTACGAATAACCTGATAAGAGCATCAACAACCACATTTGCCTTACCTGGGTGATAGTTAAGACTTATATCATAATCCTTGAGAAGCTCAAGCCATCTTCTCTGTCTGATATTAAGCTCTTTCTGGGTGAAGACATACTGTAGATTCTTATGATAAAAAAAGATATCCACGTGTACACCATACAATTAATGCCTCCACATTTTCAAAGTAAACACAACCACCAACAGCTCCAAATCATGAGTAGGATAATTCCTCTCACGTACCTTCAACTTCTTGGAAGCATAGGCAATCACCTCTCCATGCTGCATCAACACACAACCAAGCCCTATCCGAGATGCATCATAATAAACCACAAAAAAGGAAGTAAAATCATCCATATGCACATAACCAAACATTTATATACGTATGTACATATATATATGTATATGTATATATATATGTATATAAATATAACCATGCCAGGAAAAAGGGATTGGGTTTAGCATTCCTTTAAAACCTTTACTTGGGCTTTGTAGCTTTGCCTTCCTAAACAACCCACGGACTATATGGTCTCAGCTTCCCCTGCTGAAAGGGACCTAGTGCATGTTGCCGAATGACTAGGAAAGTATCCCATGGGATGAATAGTACATCCCCTAAATATTTTGTGACATTATGCATACGATCACCAAGACCAACCTCATACCGGCAAACATAATTTTCCAGCTTTGTTCCCCCGAAACCTCCACCTTTCACGGCTTAGCTACACCTCCCACCATTATTGCATAATTAAAACCAATTTCCATATAACCAAACCATTATCCATTTATTAACCAAGGCCATTGATATTGGTATCATCATACCAACCCTTACTTGCAAGTATCATCCATAGCCAACTATTTATAGGTTTAAGTGGACTTTCAAGTGCCCTTTTATTTACCATATTAGACCACTTGGGAGACTTCCATGTTCCCCACAAGCATAACCAATTATCATTTTAGCCTTTCCTTTATCAAGTTTAAAACATGCAAGAGTTCCATTAAAAGAAGTCAGTGCAATAAACATATCTTTATAAGAATTTTGTCAAATCTATTGGGGGTATAATATAACCAAAATCAATTCCAATTACCAATAAACCATTTTCATTCAATCCAATTATCCAAAACCACCATTAGTGCATATGAAAGCATAATTAAAACCATGGAAAACCATAACCAACCATTTAACATCAAAACCCCCAAATCATATTTGAAAGCCAAAATTATGTAATAGTAAAACCATGAAAACATTCATATAAACCATGCCTTTAAGTAAAATTAACAATGAGGGAAGGGAAACATGCCTTAAACCAAGATGATGACGGAAAGAAATAACCAAGACAAGACCCAAATTGATCCCTAAGTTGAGACCCTAGCTCCTCTTGCCCAATAGCTCTTGAAAGAATTATGGCATGTTTAGGAAGAGTTTCTAAATGCTAATGAATACAATAATAGGGTAAATAACCTTCTAAGTAGGTTAGGAGTTGTGGGGACTTAATAGGATAGGTAGGGAGATAACTAGAATACCCCCACTTAAGTTGCACTAAAATCCCATCACAGGGATACGACTGACCCTCATGAGTCGTACCCTTCCAATACGATCTATATCCACCACTTGTATCCTGAACCTCCACCCTTGGACCAAATAATGTCCAGTATACAAGTCATCCAACTAAGTCGTAACCACAGTATACGATCCGTACCCTTGGAAGATTTATACCCAAGGGAGATTCAGACACTGTCTACCATACGAGTCCCTGGTATGATTTATACCCTGGCTTATGGCTCATAGTGAGCCACTCGTACTCAGATTCAACCTAAGTAACCAACTATAAGATTAAGTTATGGAACTAAATGATCTGTAACCACCAATACAACTCATACCCCTGTGTAGTATCCATTCCAGTAACCAAAATCCACCCCACCAATAAACACTGGTCAGCATACGGCTGGACTATACCATCCGTACCCCAATATACAGCTCGTACCCATGAGTTGTATTGGGTTGAGAGATCAGAATTCCAAAAAATTTTCTAAGGTCCAGAGACTAGGGTGTATTAACAACTCCCGAAGATGTATTAGCAGGTGAGTGCTAGCATGTACTCAAGTATATGGATAAAATAATGCCAACATTTAAAACCAAATGCAATCACATTCATACATATATATACTCAATGCCGGGAAAGGGAACTGAGTATAGCATGCATTTAAAATCTTAACTTGGGTTGTGTAGATTGACCGTCCTAAAACCACCCATGGGCTATATGGGTCGTTACTCCCTGAACGGGTCCCAGTACCTGTAGTCGCATGAATCGGAGATATTATAGGGGCCGAGGATTCCTGTGTATCCTTTGCCCTCCATGATACATATATGTGAGTATAAACTTAAGGGATTCCTATGTACCCCACAAGTATAAGGTCACCATGACCAATCCTCATGTCAGCAAACATTAGTTTTCAGTACTCGTCCATCGGACTCACACCTTCATGATAAGCTATCACAACCCGCCATTATTTCCTAATTAAAACCATTAGGACATAAACAACTACCAATTCTAGAAGTTATTAACCAAGTCTTTATGTAGTGGTATCATTATACCGACAATAGCTTGCAAACAATGTCATTAGCCAACACTTAGGGGATTTCTATGTACCCCATAGGATTTCCAATCAAACAAAACTATTGCCACTAAGGCCTTTCTTAATTATTTAATTAAATCAAACTAATTTAGGTTCCATTACCATATTAATGCAAAGTTTTCAACAAAAGTAAAACTATATGACAAAACCATTCTCATAGGCATTTTATCAAACATGTTGAGGGAATATAGTTTCCAAAACCAAAACTATGAACAAATTGACCATTCCCATGCAGCCACATGTTCAAACCAACATTATAACATGATAAACCATAAATAAAACATAGGAACACATTATCCAACCATTAGTAACAAAACCCCCCAACATATATTGGAAAACCATCTAAACCCACCATAATATTATTAAAAATATTTATTAAAATATGTATTTAGTTGAACTAACAATGAGGGAGGAGTAACATGCCTTAGATACCAAAGAAGATGGAGAGAAATCACCTTTGTAAGCCCCGAATTGATTATATTGAAGAAACCCTAGCCTTCTTTGAACCAAGAGCCTTGAAAAAGATTTGAGAGTGTTTAAAGTGTATCTGATTGAGAATACTAGGGTAAATGAAATCCCAATAGTGTTTTAAGTCATGGTGTCAAAAGAGGTTAAAATGGGAAATATCCAGAATACCCCCAACATAAACTGTAAAAATCACCATAGGAGGGTACGGTTTGGACCCTTTACTCGTACCTATATCATAAGAATGGTACCCTCTACTCGTACCTTAATTAGAAGGCTGGACATTACACACTTCCCACCATACGAATCTCCTTGCCCAAGTCATATACATACCATATGACTAGTACCCTAAAATCATATCCAAGATAGAATCAAATAGGGTTGGATACTGGGTAACATACGAATTGGACTATACCACGCGTACCCTCAATGTACGACTCGTAACCACCAAATCGTACCCATAATAAAAACTTACCCATCACACACTGGATAATATATAAGATGGGTCATTATTTCCAAGGACCAAAACCCAAGGTGTTTCAACGATACTCAAAGGAATACCCGGTCACTATTTCTGAATCTCAAGGCACAAAGTCTGCGATCTGCATAAATTCTCTACCTACTTTGAGTTGTTCTCAACCTATCCTGAATCACTCTGACTCTATCCACCATTAATACCATGGGGTCTAATCTCAGATGTCTCAAACCAATCGATTGGATAATGACATTGCCTACCATAAAAAGCCTTAAAATACGCCATCTCAATACTTTAATGGTATTTATTACTATACAAAAAATCTAGAAAAGCTACGTGTTGATCCCACTGTCCTCTAACATCCATAACGTAGGCTCAGAGCATATCCCCTAGGACCTAAATAGTTTTCTCTGACTGCCCATTGGTCTAAATGTGAAAGGCTATTCTATGATCTACCAGAGTACCTAAATCCTTCTAAAAAGCTCTAAAAAAATCTAAAATTGAATATCAAACCTCAATAGTAAACGATATATATAGGCACACCATGTTGACGGACTACCTCATAGACATAGATATGGGCTAACCTCTCAACACTAAAGGACATCTAAATCAGAATAAAATATGTCAATTTGGTCAACTGATCTATAATGACCAAAATACCATTGGAACCATAGGGGGTGGGAGGCAAAACACTAACACAGTCCATGGTAATTTGCTCATATTTCCACTTGAGAATGGGCATCCTCTAAATCAAGCCACCAGGTCTCTGATGCTCAGTTTTCACCTACTGACAACATAGGTAATGAGCAACAATATTTTCCACATCTCCCTTCCTACCACTCCACCAATAATGCCACCTTAAATTTCTATACATATTAGCTGTACCTGGGTGAAAAAATATCTGGAGTTGTGAGCCTCTCAAAAAATTGGCTAAATCAAGTCTCCAACCATTGAAACATAAATAGGATCATTAAATCTCAAAACATCCTCAAAATCTATGGTATCCCTCTTGGACTCACCACTCAACACCTGATAATTAATGATGCCAAGTCTCATATCCTCAAGTTGACGGCTTTGAATCTTCTCAAATAGGGTAGACCTTGCTTCAATACTAGTATGAATCCTTATGGGGTATGAAAATCAAGTCGCACAATTAATTTGGCTATGAACTAGATGCCACATGACAACGACCTCTTAGATACTATGATAGAAGCCAAGATATCCATACTCACCACCTTCTGAATTAAGGCATCTTCTATGATATTTTCCTTTTACGGATGATACAAAATAAAGTTGTCATAGTCCATAAGCAACTCAATCTATCTACGCTACCTAGAATTAAGTTCTCTCTAGGTCATAAGCTACTAAAGAATACAATGATCCATGAAGATTTCATAATGCATGCCATAAAGATAATAACTCCAAATATTAAGTTTTAAAACTACCACCTCTAACTATAAATCATGAGTGGGATAGTTTTGTTCGTGCACCTTCAACTGCCTTGATGCATAAGCAATAACTCGACCTTGTTGTATCAAAGCATAAATGTAATGAGCCCTTAGGTAATTTTTCATATTTTCATATATTTTCTTTTTTAGAGATTTCTTATAGCAACCCAAAGTCATTTATGACTTGCTAGGACCAACAGTTTGGTTATTTGGTAGTTTGTTTGGATTTTAGATCCAATTCTCTATTTTGAACTCCTCGTTAGTTTAAATTAGCTACCGAGTGAAAACTTTAGTAAAAAAACCTTGCATGATAATTGTAACTATACGAATAGCTCTAAAATATTGATTTTTGGCTAGGTGGACCCTTGGTTGGGGTCCCAAGACACCCAAGCACATTTTGATATATTGGCTGGAAGTTAGAAAAATAGTAAGCTGGGTGTGGTACCCACTTTTCATTGAAACAACATTGGATAGAAATTTTGACTGTGCTATTAAGTCCAAATCATCAATTATTTAGGGTAGCATAGTCCGTTTGAGTGTACGGTATTTCAGATAAATCCTGAGTGGTTGGCGGAAAATTAGAAATTTCTAAATCTCAACCGGTGCTGGTGCAGTGGCGATTGTGGGCCAAGGATCACGTATGTGATCTAGCAAGCACTAAGGAGTGTCAAAAAAGCGACAAATATATCGTGAACCCGACACCCTCAGTAGTGATGCGAGAGTTGCGAATGCGACTGATGGGATCGTAAAAATGATAGGGTGGCCAGTGGATAAGTATCTCAAATGCAACCAGCGGGTCTTGTATGCGATACCCGAATACCTGGGAAGTGTATAAATACCCTCTCCATTGAGCTCAATTTGCCCATTTCTCATCTATTCTCGAGAGTCTTAAACCTTAAGAAGTGGGATATCTTGGAAATAACAATGTGCGTTCTTTTGGGAGCTTGGATAAAGATTAATTATGCAATTTTCCTTCAAATTTGAGGTAGGATTTCATTGTTTCCATGGTTGATTTCCCCTTTTTCTCTAAATTCTCTAAACCTTGGTGATTTGATTTTATCACCAATATAGCTCAGAATTCACCCATTTTTGAGGGTAATTACTCCTAGAGAATATGGGGACGTTGAGTTGGTTTTGTAAATGTGATTTCTATAAATGGGCCCAATATGGTATTTTTGCATGATTTTTGATCCAAAGCATTTGATCTAATATGGGCCTAATTCTCTTCTTTCACTCATTTCCTACTAAGTGTTTGAGTTGGTTTCTAAAGTATTTATTTGTTTTACTCTTTTGCAGATGGCTAGGACAAGTGTTATCTCTACATGAGATGAGGGTCTTGAGACCAAACCTATGGATAGTACCATTATTTATGCATGACCCAAAGGTTGTAGACTGACTCAAGATGTGTCCCTAGCTAGGGTCCAGGATTGGAGGCCTTCACCAGACCCTGTTCCTACTCTTAATCAAGTGGTTTTTTTTCCCTAGCCAGCGGTAGGCCAGAGACTAGCCTAGGATGCACTAAGATTATTTCTTCTTCAGTGCTTAGGGATTCTTTGGATCAACTCTTAGGGTTGGTTGGTGGTGCATCATCTAATGTTGCACAGTCTACAAATCAGATTAGTACCAAAGTGGGGTACAACTGTAACTGTGGCTCCCTAGGTTGAGGTCCCTTCTGTGCTGGTAGTTACTCAGCCAGTGGTTGCCTAGCCTGCTATGTCTGTTGAGGAGCAAAAAATGTTGAGCAGATTCTTGAGATTGTCTTCACCTATGTTTCTTATGCATCGGATGAGGATACATATGAGTTTTTGATTACTTGTGAGGATAGTCTCCATAATTTAGGCCTAGTTGAGATTTGTGGTATGAATTACACTGCTTTTTAGTTGGTCTTGGAAGCTCCACATTGGTGGAGAGGTTATCTTGATTCTAGTCCAGCTAGATTTTCTCTGTTGACATATACTCAATTCTCCGAGATTTTCTTAGAGAAGTACATGCCTTGCAGTCTTAGGGATCATTTGAGGGATCAGTTCTCAAGGTTGGAGTAGGGATCCATGATGATTGTAGGGTATGAGGCTCATTTTCATGAGTTGTCTAGGCATGTTACTTCTATTCTAACTACTGAGTATGAGAGGGTTCATTAATTTGTTAGACATTGAGTCTTTTTATTTTCATGTCTACTCCGAGTTTGGTTACTATAAGAAGGTATTTTTATGAGGTGTCTAACCAGAATCAAGTGATGGAGGAGATACATCGTGAGTCTTAAGGGGGCAATGATAAGATACCTTGGTATCAGGGCAGTTTCAGTGGGAGCCATAGTAACTCTTGATTTAGAGGTAGCAAGTTTCAAGGTAGATATCCTCCGTGGCTACAATATCAACGTCAGAGTTTGCCTAGTAAACCTGTTTAGTCAGTGCTCCAGATTATTGAAGGAGTCCAGTCTTGTGTTAGTGATTACCCTAGTCAGGGTAACAATCATTCTTTGAGGGGTTCATCTTCTTATTATTTGAGTCATGGTAGATATTTTAAGTCATTTGGATCTTTTGGTTTTGGTTCAACTCATGGGGCATGTTATGGGTTTAGAGCTTTTGGTCATTACTCGTGAGAGTGCCCTAGTCTTGGGATGATTTTTAATGCAGCTAAAACTATTCTCCCTATTAAAATAGTTCATCCCTCAACTAGAGGTGTTATGTATAGCCGTAGGGGTAGTCCCCAAGGTTCTCATGGATGTTCTCTAGAAGGTATGGCATAAGATCGGTCAGGAGCTCAGTCAGGTGGCGGGCGAGGTCAATTGTGTGCAGTACCTACTAGGCCTGAGGATGAGTCTTTTGATGCTGTTATTATAGGTATGATTTTGGTGTGCCATCAGTTAGACTTTGCTTTATTTGATCTGAGATCGACTTACTCTTATGTGTCTGCTTATTTGTGCCCCACGATTAGAGTTATCTTGGGATTTGTTATCTGTGCTTTTATGTGTATCTACTCTTATGGGTGATTCTAAAGTAGTGGATTAGGTTTTCAGATCATGTGTTGTGACTGTTAGAGATATTGAAACTCATGCTAATCTCATTATATTCGACATGGTTGATTTTTATGTGATTTTAGGTATGGAATGGTTATCCCACTATCATGCGATTATTAATTATTTTTCCAATACTATTACCTTATCCATGCCCAACATACCCTCGATCATATGGTATAGAGCTATTAGCCGTGAGCCAATGGGGATTATTTCTTATGTTTTGCTAGGAAACTTATCTCGAAGGGTTGCGAGTCTTATCTCCCTTATATTTATGATGTTAGAATAGAGAGTCCGTCACTTGACTCTATTCCTGTAGTTTGTGAGTTTAGCGATCTTCTTGGTATACCTCCTATTCGTGAGATTGAGTTTGTTATTAATATTGAGCCTAACACACAACCTATTTCGATGGTACCTTACCATATGGTTCCTTTCGAACATAAGAAACTAAATTCTCAGCTTTAGGATTATCTTGGCAAGGGTTTTATTAAACCAAGTATGTTCCTTTGGGGAGCTCCTATGTTTTTTGTGAAGATGGCTCCATGAGTATGTGTATTGATTATAGGTAGCTTAATAACGTGATAGTGAAGAACTATTATCGTATGCTTATATTGATGATTTGTTTGAGCAACTTCTAGGCGCAGTGGTGTTTTCTAAGATTTATTTGAGCTCTGGTTACTATTCGTTGAGGATTTGGGAAGAGGATATCCCAAAGACAGCCTTTAGGACCCATTATGGTCATTATGAATTCTTGGTGATGTCATCCGGGTTGACTAATACCCCAGTTATATTCACGGCCTTGATGAACTAAGCATTTAGGCCTTCTTCAGATTCCTTCAAGATTGTGTTCATCAATGACATCCTTGTGTATTCAAAGAGTAAAGAGGAGCATGAACAATATTTGAGGATGGTGCTACAAACTTTGAGAGATCATTTTATTTTTACAAGTTCTCTAAGTGTGAGTTTTTGCTTGAGTCGGTGACGTTCCTTAGTCATATGGTGTCTAAGCATGGGATTATGGTAGACCAGGCAAAGATTGAGGCTATTCGTGATTGGGCCAAGCCTACATCTCTGACTAAGGTTCACAACTTTATTGGCTTGGACGATTATTATAGATGTTTTGTTGAGGGTTTTGCCATTATTTCAACACCTATGACCAGATTGACTCGGAAAAAGGTTTTTTTTCGATGGTCCGAGGAGTATGAGTCAAGCTTTGGTAAGTTTAAGGAGTTCCTTACTTCAGCTCCTATTTTGGCTTTTTCTATGTAGGGTGAGGGATTCACCGTGTATTGTGATGCTTCTGGTATTGGTGTGGGTTATGTGTTAATGTAGTAGGGTCATGTTATTACTTATTCTTCAAGGCAGCTTAAGGTGTACGAGTGCAACAACCTCACTCATGATTTGGAGTTGGCAACAATATTTTTCACACTTAAGATTTGAAGGCATTATCTTTATAGTGTGCACTACTAGATTTTCACCAATCATTGAAGTCTTTAGGCACAGTTTTAACTCTTTAAAACATGTATTCTATGAAATCAAACTCTAAAAAATATACTCTGTTATGACATACATACTTATGGTATCGTCATACCATTGACTTGCAAGTCACATCTCTGAGCCATTATTGGCATATAGTAATCTTTGTTTCAAAACATAAATCTGGGACCACCATATCAATAAATCATTGAAAGAAACTCTTTATTAAAGCTCGTGTAAACATATGCAAGAAACTCTTTTTTTCACCGTTTCAAATATACAAGGTGGTCATGTCAAAGATATCAATCACATGAAGTTCTTTCTTTCTAATACAAGGACGAAATCATATCAATAAACTCCCTCTCATCATCATTAAAATCATGTTAAATACTTAAATATTGAAAAAATCCCCTTCAAAACATTAAACAAGCATCTCAAATCATTCCCAACAAGTTCATCAGCTCTAAATCATCAAAGAGATAGATTTCCATAATAATGCTCTGTATCAAATCTTCAACATCATACATATTCATATAGGTTTAAATCAATTTAAGGGGGAAAGGCTAAAAGACCAAATCAATAATACAATTAAACGCTCATAATGCATAATAAATTCATGTATTTCAAAACCCCTTTCTAAAATTCATGCTTGATAATATTTAAATCATGTTCTAGCGTTTACAAGCCCATATAGTTTTTAGGATAAACCCCACGGACCTCTATCTAAAAATTTGAAGGATGATTCTTGAAGCCTACGGTTTGGGGATTCCAAATCTTCAATTTGTTTTGAAAACCCACGATTGAATCTTGAGTTAATTGGTTTTTTAGTTTATAACCCTAGAGAGTGTTTTTGTGAATTTTTTGAAGAAAATATGAATAATGTGGTCACTCGGGAGTATAATCCTGTGTTTAAGCAGTTAAGGGAAGTGGAAAATACCTAATATACCCTTAATGAGATGGAATAAAATATAACTGGGAGCCCAATTTTATGGGCCACCGTGAAGCGCCACTATTGCGGTGGCTTACTGGAAATTGATACTGGGATTCTTGGGGTCACCGCGATGCGGAGCCATCGCGTTATCCCACTGGTTGGGACCTGGAACTTCAGTGCGATGCGCCACATTTGCGCTAGGCTACTGAAATTTTACCATTGTTATATAGACCCCCTCCGCGATGCGCCAAGCACCAAAATGATGGTGTTTTACAACTAGGACTTAAATTAGCCATAGTTTCTTGCCCGGGTATTGGATTTGGGAAAATCTTATATCGACGGAAAGCTTATTCAATTTCCCACTTGATAAAGTGTCAAAATTAAGGAAGTTCTATATGGTTTAAACTTTACTTACTTAGGAAGTCTAAATAAATGAGACTAAAACATAAACGATTTGGCGGGGTGTTACATTATCCCCCCTTGGGATCATTCGTCCCCGAATGATGGCGTGGGGCACAGACAAATACGATTACAAGAATATTAAGGACATGGAAATAGTAAGACAAGGATCATACCTTCCGTCTCATCATTCACTGGATCAAATAAATTTGGGTACCTTGCTCTCATATCCTTTTCTAATTCCCAAGTTACTTCTTCAACTTTCTGATTTCTCCACAACACCTTAACCGAAACTATCTCTTTGTTCCTCAACTTCCAGACTTGACGATCCAAGATTGTAATAGGATCTTCTTCATAATATAGGGAGTCTGACACTCTGATCTCTTCTACGGGTAACACTAGAGAGTGGTCCCTAATACATTTCTTCAACTTGGATACATAAAACACTGGGTGAACAGAACCCAAATTTGCAGGCAACTCTAACTCATACACAACTTCACCTATTCTTCTCACAATCTGGTATGGTCCTATATAGAGAGGACTCAACTTCTCTTTCCTTCCCGAAACGCATGACTCCCTTCATAGGTGAAACTTTGAGAAATACCCAATCACCAGCCCCAAATGCTAGCTCCCTTCTTCTAACACCAGCATAGGATTTTTGTCTACTCTGGGCTATCTTAAGTTGTTCTCTAATGATTTTCATGTCCTCTATTTCCTGGTGAACAAGGTTATTCCCAAACACCTGAGTCTCGCCTATTCTATACCAACCTATTGGTGACCTACATCTCCTCCCATATAATGCCTCAAAAAGAGCCATCTTAATACTGGTATGATAGCTATTATTATATGCAAACTCTATCAAGGGCAAGTGATCTACCCAACTACCTTTGAAGTCAATTACACATGCCTACAATAATCCTCAAGGGTTTGAATAGTACACTCAGCTTGCCCATCGGTCTGGGGGTAGAAGCCATACTTAGGTTCACTTGAGTACCTAAACCCCTCTGAAAAGATCTCTAAAATTGGGGAGAGAATTGCGTACCTCGGTCAGATATGATGGAAACAGGTGCTCCACGCAGACGGACTATCTTCTCAATGTAAATCTTGGCATAGACATCTCCCGAATAATTAGTCATCACTGGCAGGAAGTTAGCTGACTTGGTCAGCCTGTTAACAATCACCCAAATAGAGTCATACTTGTTTTGGGACCACGAAAGTCCCGTGATGAAGTCCATTTTGATCATCTCCTATTTCCACAAGGGCAAATCTATCTCTTGGGAAGTACCACCTGACCTCATATGCTCTACTTTCACTTGTTGATAATTCAAACACTTAGCAACATAGTTAGCCATATCACACTTCATATTATTCCACCAGTATATGGTTTTCAGATCATGAAACATCTTAGTAGAGCCTGGGTGAACAACATACCTCGATGTGTGAGCTTTATCAAGTATTCTCTCCTTCAGACCTTCTACATCTGGCATACATAATCTACCTTGATATCTTAAAATACCATCACCACCAATTTTAAAACCCACATCTTTCTTGATCTGCATCAAGATGGGATCTTCAAGTTGCTTTTCCTTAACCTCTGGACAAAGGGATGATTTATCTATCTCATGAACAAACACCCCTTAATATTTGGAATCTAAGAGTCACACTCCAAAATTTGCAAGTCGGTGAATATCCTTTAGCATCTCTCTTTTCCCTTCTTCAATATGAGAAAAAAATACCCATAGACAACCTGCTGAGGGTGTCGACTACCACATTCGCCTTGCCTGGATGATAGTGCAGGCTCATGTCATAATTCTTTAGCAATTCTAACCACTGTCTCTGCCTGAGATTAAGTTCTTTCTGCGAGAAAACATACTGCAAACTGTTGTGGTCAATAAATATATCAACGTGAACTTCTAAAGATAATGCCTCCAGATTTTAAGTGCGAACATCACAACCGCTAACTCCAAGTCATGGGTGGGGTAATTTTGCTCGTGCACCTTTAACTGCCTAGATGCATAAGCTACTACTCTACCATACTGCATAAGCACACATTTAAGTCCCACTTGAGATGCATCACAGTACACAAGAAAACCCTATGTACCTTCCGAATGAGTCAAAATAGGAGCAGTGGTCAACATGTCTTTCAACCTCTCAAAACTATTCTCACAGGAGCCAGACCACACAAACTTCACCTTCTTCTAAGTCAGCTTGGTAAATGGAGCAGCTATGGAAGAAAATCTTTCTAAAACTCTCCTGTAATACCCTGCCAAACCCAAGAAGCTCCGAATATCGGTTGGAGTCATGGGTCTGGGACATTTCATCACTGCCTCAACCTTTTGGGGATCAACCTTAATTCCCTCACTAGACACAACATGCCCCAAGAAAGCAATAGCATCAAGCCAGAATTTACACTTGGAAAATTTTGCATACAACTTAAGATCTCTGAGAGTCTGAAGAATAAGTCGGAGGTGATTAGCATGGTCCTCCTCACTCTTTGAATACACCAAGATGTCATCAATGAAAACAATGACAAACAGGTCTAGAAACTGATGGAACACCCTATTTAGAAGGTCCATGAAGGCTGCAAGGGCATTAGTCAACTCAAAGGACATGGCTAAGAACTCATAATGACTGTATCTAATTCGAAAAGCTATTTTGGGAATGTCAGACTCTCTAACTTTCAACTGATGGTATCTCAAACGAAGGTCTATCTTTGAAAAATATCTAGCACCCTGAAGCTGGTAAAAAAGATCATCAATTCTAGGAAGAGGATATTTATTTTTAACAGTGACCTTATTCAACTGGCAGTAATCTATGCACATACGCAGGGAACCATCTTTCTTTCGCACGAAGAGTACAGGTGCACCCAAGGGAGAAACACTAAGGCAAATTAAACCTTTGTCTAGAAGATTTGTAGCTGCTCTTTCAACTCTTTTAGATCTAAAGGATCCATTCTATATGGAGGAATAGAGATGGGACGGGTGTCTGACAACAAATCAATACCAAAATATCTCTCTCTATCAAGTGGTATTCCTGGGAGTTCATCTGGAAAAACTTCTGGGAATTCATTCACCACAGGGTGGACTGATGAGAAGGGTTCTCGATAGTCGAATCTTTAACCCGAATAAGATGATACAAACAACCCTTAGAAATAAGTTTATGGGCTCTGAGGTAAGATATAAAGTTCCCTCTAGGTGCTAAAGAATGTCCCTTTCATTCTACTACTGGTTTATTTGGGAAAGAAAAAGTGACTCTTAGGGTTTTACAATTTAGTGTGGCATAGCATAAATGGATCCAATCCATCCTTAAGATAACATCAAAGTCAATCATTTCAAGTCCTATGAGATATGCCATAGTGTCCCACCCACAAACAGTCACCACATAATTTTTATACACCCTTCTAGCCACAACAGAATCTCCCATCGGAGCAAACATAAAAAAAGGCTAAGCAATCACATCGGGTTCAAACCTATAACCAACAACCACATAAGGGGTCACATATGATAGGGTAGACCCAAGATCAAGTAACACATAAACATCATAGGAAAATATTTGCAACGTACCAATAACTACATACGGTAAGGCCTTTGCCTCCTGGTGGTTGGTCAAGGCATACAACCGGTTGCGTCCATTTTTGGTGGCTAAAGTGGAACCCTTCTTAGGAGGTGGTGGTGCAAAAGAATTAGCCTGTGACTTAGATCCACCAATATTACCCTTTGCTACTGTACAGTCTCTCTGGATATGGCCTGGCTGGCCGCATGAATAACACACCATAGCGCCAAACTAACATCTCCCAGGATGATTCATCCCACATCTCTCACAGCATGGGTATGTCCGAGAGGTCTGAGCTATACTTTCTTAAGACTGTGAACCCTGCATCCTCGGCCCCTGCCTATACTAAAAGTCCTGAATGCGCTATCCGGCTGGGGGTCTAGTCATCAGAGAACTGGCTGCATATTGTGCATTACCCTAATTCTTCTTCTGCCATTTATTACTCCAATTCCTACTCTGCTGCTGACTGTAGCTCTGGTGTGCTGTTTTAGCTCTCTTTGGCTATCTGTCTTTCTCCCTAGATTCTATGATTTTCTTTTTCTTCTCCTCAACTTACTGTATGTGGATTGATAGTTTGGCAAAATCCATGTCCCAATTGAACATTGATCCCTGACATTCAAGTACTAAGTCATCTGAAAGGTCGGATGCAAATTTCCTCATTCGGGCTCTCATGTTACTAGTCATCTCTGGAGCATAACGGGCTAGTTGGTTGAACCTCAGAGTGTACTCCTGGACACTCATCTTTCCTTGATTTAGATTCATAAACTCCTTGGCTTTGGTCTCTCTTAGCTCAAGAGGAAGGAACCGATCAAGGAAGGTTTCCACGTACTCAGCCCAAACTATGGGCTCAACACTCTCACCTTTTGAATCTTCCCACTCGTTATACCATTGGTTCGCTACATCCTGAAGCTGGTAAGATGCTTACTCAACCCCCTATACCTCATCTATATGCGTCACCTTAAATATCTTCTCCATCTCGTCCACAAAATCCTATGGATCCTCTTCTACCTTGGTACTAGTATACTTAGGCGGGTTCATTCTCATGAACTATCCCACTCTTATATCCTCACACATAACAGATGCAGACCTAATATTTTTTGACTGTTGAGTCTGTGTGGCTACCAACTGTGCAAGAATATGAATGGAGTGCCTGAATTCTGTATTAGATACCTCTCTCTTGAGAGGTTGAGTGCGGTTAGTCCCCATCTGGGGAGCTTTAGGTTCCCTAGGTGAGACGGTCTGAGTAGGTGGGACTCCTGGAGTAGCATCAATCTCTGGAGTCTGAGATCTATTTTGGGTCCTCATCCTATGAGTGGGATGAACCTCATCTGTCTGTGCATTCTGATCGATAGTACGATGGTGAGGCATGATTGTTTCTCTGAAACATAAGAGACCATTAATTTGGGGACAATTCAGACTCTGAAGCATGAACTAAACCACAAAGAAGAGAAATATTCCTAAACGCCTAGTAGCTATTTCTTATAAGTACGGTGCACTACACACCCATAAATAAGATTCTACCTGATGCAATTTCGCAGACACCCTGGGAACATGAACCGTGCTCTGATACCAAGTTTTTCACGACCCAAACTAGGTCCTGGCCATGACGAATATCCCGAACCATGAAGGACCGAACGTCGTACTCTATCTTATTTGATAATCATGCACAACATTCATATAATAAAAGAAAATGCAGAATTATAATCTAATACGGAAACATGGTCATACTCTGGATTCAGTTTAACCATACGGAATAAAATTCAAAATTAACTAAACAACTTCTGGATTAGTTTGCAAAATCTCTACTATATGATCTAAAGATAACTGTCTGAAAAGATGGGATAAGGCCCCCAGTAGACCAAAATAAAGGAATAACATAATATGAAATGATAGGCCTTCTGGAAAAAAGAAGGCTCATCACTGGTCGGATCACTTCTCCATGGATACTCTACTAATTAGCTGGACCCCCAGACTAAGCCTCCAAACCTGGGAGGTAGGGGATTAATACAATTGTACTGGTACGTAGAGAAAATCCAAAATAATAATTATATTCAACATATATGAGAGCAATGGAAACATTTCATAAACATATCATATAGTAAGAAATCTCATGGGCATTTCTGAAAGACTCTGTAAAATTATCTGAACTCTGTGATACTCTTTGTTTTACTTTTGCACTAGGTGGTATACCCTACAACTCTGAAATTCCACGGGCTATATGGAATCCGCCATTGATTCGGCGGGGAAGCCCCCAACCCAAGTGTACCGCAAAGGTTGGAGTCTCTGACTCTGCTACGCCACACGATCGTCGCCAACATAAAATAATATACTCAGATCGGCAAATCACGGTTTTAGGTTAAGAGTACTTGAACTCAAACCTTCTTAGGGTAACCACCTAACCCTGTTTAAGCCCAGTTTTAACTCTTTAAAACATGCATTCTCTGAAATCGAACTCTAAAAAATATAATTTGTTATGGCATACATACTTATGGTATCGTCATTACATTGACTTGCAAGTCACATCTCTGAGCCATTATTGACATATAGTAATCTCTGTTTCAAAACGTAAATTTGGGACCACCATATTAATAAATCATTTCAAGAAACTCTTTATTAAAGCTCGTGTAAACATATGCAAGAAACTTTTTTTTTCACCGTTTCAAATATACAAGGTGGTCATGTCAAAGTTATCAATCACATGAAGTTCTTTCTTTCTAAGACAAGGACGAAATCATATCAAGAAACTCCCTCTAATCATTATTAAAATCATGTTAAATACTTTAATATTGAAATGATCCCCTTCAAAACATTAAACAAGCATCTCAAATCATTCCCAATAAGTTTATCAGCTCTAAATCATCAGAGAGAGGGATTTCAATAATAATGCTCTCTATCAAATCTTCAACATCATACATATTCATATAGTTTTAAATCAATTTAATGGGGAAAGGTTAAAAGACAAAATCAATAATACAATTAAACGTTCATAATGCATAATAAACTCATGTATTTCAAAACCCCTTTCTAAAATTTATGCTTGATAATCATTAAATCATGTTCTAGGATTTACAAGCCCATGTAGTTTTAAGGATATACCCCATGTACCTCAATCTAGAAATTTGACAGATGATTCTTCAAGCCTACGGTTTGGGGATTCCAAATCTTCAATCAGTTTAAAAAATCCACGGTTGAATCTTGAGTTGATTGGATTTTTAGTTTAAAATCCTAGAGAGTGTTCTTGTGAATTTTTTGAATAAAATATGAATAATGTGGTCACTTGGGAGTATAATCCCGTGTATAAGCTAATAAGGGCAGTGGAAAATACCTAATATACCCTTAATGAGACAAAATAAAATATAATTGGGAGCCTAATTTTATGGGCCATCGTGATGCGCCACTATCGTGGTGGCTTACTGATAATTGACGAATGGTATTCTTGGGGTCACCGCAACGCAGAGCCATCGTGTTGTCCCACTGGTTGGGACCTAGAACTTCAGCGCGATACGCCACAATCGCGCTAGGCTATTGGAATTTGACAATTGTTAAATAGACCCCCTACACGATGCGCCAAGAACCAAAATGATGGTGTTTTATGACTAGGACTTAAATTAGCCATAATTTCTTGTCCGGGTATTGGATTTGGGAAAATATTATATCGATGGAAAGCTCATTGAATTTCCCACTTGATAGAGAGTGAAAATTAAGAAAATTCTATATGGTTTAAACTATACTCACTTAGGAAGTCAAAATAAATGAGACTAATGTATGGATAATTTGGCGGGGTGTTACACTAATGGCCAGTTGGATCAGATTATTTAGGTTCTCAAGGATGTGCTCTAAGTCTGTGTTATGGATTTTGGAGGTTAGTAGGAGTAACAGTTAGACTTGGTATAGTTTGTATATAATAATAGTTATCATTTGGTTATTACAATGACGCCTTTTGACACTTTGTATAGTAGGCAATGTCATTCCCTAATTGGATGGTTTGAGACTTCTGAGATTAGACCCTGTGGTACTAATTTGTTGCAGGAGTCATTGGATAGAGTCAGGGTGATTTAGGACAGGTTGAGGGAAACTTAGAGTAGGCAGAACACTTATGCATACAATAGGCTTCATGCCTTGAGATTTGGAGTTGGTGATTGGGTATTGATTCATGTATCGTGCATGAAGGGTGTGATAAGGTTCTGAAGGAAAGAAAATCTCATCCTTAAATATATTGGACCCTTCAAGATTCTTTGCACAGTTGGTGATGTGGCTTATGAGTTAGCTTTACCCCCATATTTTGCTACTGTTCATCCAATTTTCCACATTTCCATATTTCGGTAAAATACTCCTAATCCATCTTATGTGCTTAGATGGGATTTAGTCTAGTTGGATAAGAGGTTGACCTTCGTAGAGGATCCTGTGCTTATTTTGGATAGTGATGTCAGGCAGTTGCACACTAGTGAGATTCCTGTAGTTAAGGTTCAGTGGAGGCACTGCCCAATAGAGAAGGCTATTTGGGAGATCGAAAGCATGATGCGGACCAAATATCCTCACATGTTCGAGACTTCAGGTGCATCCTATTTCTTTACTTTTATAGACAAAAGTCCTTTTAGTAGTGGATATTGTAATGATCCCTCTGGTTAGTTTATGTATTTCTTCTTATTATCACCGTTAGAACTTTCCTATATGCTACCTAAGTCATTTATGACTTGCTGGGATGGGAAGTTTGGTTACCGGGTGGTTTGTTTGGTTGTTAGAGCTAATTCCTTATTTTGAAGTCCTCGTTGGTTGAAATTGGCTATTGGGTGAAAACTTTAGTCAAACGAACTTGTATGACAATTTTAACTATTCCAATAGCTCTAAAATGTCAATTTTAGCCAAGGTGAACCCTTGGTTTGGGTCTTGAGACACCCGACATTTTGAGCTATTGGTTTAAAGTTAGGAAAATAGTAAGTTGGGTGTGGAACTCACTTTCATTAAAAAGTCCTCTGATGGAAATTTTAACCTTGCTATTGAGTCTGGAACGTTGAGAACATTTCATTTGCATGTACGGGATTCTGGATGAATCCCAAGGGGTTGATAAAGACCTCAAAATTTCCAAGTCTCAACTGGTGCTGGTGCACCGACGATCGCGGGACAAGGATCTCATTATGATCTAGAAGGCACCAAGGAGTGTCGTGAAAGAAACAACCTTGTTGCAAATGTGAGACCCTAAGAAGCGACATGATAGTCGCGAAGACAACTGATGGGTATCGCAAAAGTGATAGGGTGACTAGCTGGTTAGTGTTGTGAACGTAATCGTCTGGTCGCATATGCGATTCCCACATACCTGGAAAAGGTATAAATACCCCCCCCTTCAGACCCCTTTGTCCCATTTCTTATCTATTCTTAGAAGTCTTAAACCGTAACGAGTGGGATAGCTTGGGAATAGCATTGTGGATGCTTTTGGGATCTTAGATAAAGATTAAATACATGATTTTCCTTCAAATTTGAGGTATGATTTCATTGTTTCCATGGTTGATTTTCCTTTTTTTTTTCTTTAAAATCCCTAAACCTTGGTGAGTTGACTTTAGCACCAATATAGCTTGGAATTCACCATTTTTGAGGGTAATTACTTCTTAAGGATATGGTGGCATTGAGTTGGTTTTGGAAATACAATTTTCATAAAAGGCCCCCCATAAGATTTTTGCATGATTTTGGATCTGAAGCACAATAGTGAAATATGGGTATCATTGTCCTCGTTTTGATGAGTAGATTATGATTTTGATAGCGCGGTACCTTGCGAAAGCTTCTCAAAAGGAAAAATCAGTGATTTAGCAAATTCTTTGAGTTTCTTTAGTGTCTATGTAGGCTAGGTTTTCCCTCTTCATTGATGGAAATATGTCATAGTATGTTTATGATATTATGTTAGATTCGGGGTAGACTTTAGGTCTTGATGATAATAGTTGCAATACTTGGGTCGGTTGGACCATTTAATCTATTCAAAAGCCGTAATTTTAGCTTAGTTGCTTAGTTAGTAGAATTCCTATCTTAGGGCTACTTAAGACTTCCTTAACCTCTAAAATTGGATTTATATACCTTAGCCTAGTCCGAGGCAGAATTGCCTTATATTGGATTTTGGGGATTTAAAGTGGGCCCTTTTGTCCCGCCTTAGTCCAAGACATGAACTAGATTTGGTAGACCTTTATACACTCATTATACATTTTGAGATGTTTATTATGGGGATTGATAAGTCTAGATACTCAATAGTTATAATGGGCTAATATTAGGTGTTGATGTTAATTATAGTAAAACCTGGTAGTTATGATATTGACGAGATGAATACCAGTTCGAGTCTGGCTATTGACAATGATATTGATGATATATTCAGCGATTGAGTATGGATATTAATGATATATGTACCGGTTCAAGACCGATAATTGATTATGATATTCATGAAATATATACACACCGATTCGAGTTCGGTAAGGGGGAGTGGTTCTGAGTGTGACATAATACGGATGAGTTCAAAATAATAGTATGAAGGTTGTTAAGTCATGTTTGTTTGATTATATTATACTTAGTTACACCCTCTAGGTTTATGGGGCCTGTGCTGGGTTATTTACTTTTTTGAACTTATTGGCTTATGGGGGCCAATCTTATAGTTATAATCTCATGTTCATTATGTTATTGTTCTGGTTTATCTATTTAATTGTGTACAACGATGTTGGAGTTACTTCTAGCTTTCCCCTTTTCTTGACTTAGTTATGTTATCTTGCATCTTTTCATATCAATATCATGATTTAGCTCAGTTGGTCGATACTGCCTACTGAGTACCTGATTAATTGCCTTCGTTGATTTAAGGATCGTGCCATGGTGGATTTTGGAGATAGGTTGAGCTCTTGGAGTCAGATTTTCCCTTTTTCCTTCTATTGACTATGTTTAGTATCTTGCTTCGCGACAAATTTTTATTAACTATTTTAGAACTCTTAGTTTATCTGTAGTAGCTCTTGTACTGACTCTACCATGTCGTGGGATGGTTTTCAATGTTATGGCTACCTTTTAGAATATTTCTATTGCCTTACTCATTTATGAGTTGTAGTGTCTATTTTGCCCTCTTGGGGCAGTCTCTACAAAGTTAGCCCATTGCAATTAGCTCTGGGCTACGGTTCGTCTTACGTACTGGTGGTACTTAGTAGATTCCATCATGACTCGTAACTCAGGTCATGATAACAACCTAAACCAATACTAGAAGCATCACAATATACGATGAATCCCTTAATCTCAACAGAAAGAGCTAATATAGGAGCTGACGTGAGAAATCCCTTGATCTTCCCAAAGTTTGACTCACTCTTCTTAGACCACTGAAAAAGAACCTATTTTTGAGTTATTCTGGTCAATGATGCTGCATGAGTGTTCGAATTTGTTGCTATAACAACACCAACTAACTACACCATGGCTATATTACCGAATGAAGATACAAGCGTAGCATCAGTACAACCACACCTACTGGTAAGCATCATCGATTGACTTGGTTAGAAACAAGTAACATAAATAATAAAATAAGGAGAAATTATAACTTCAATTAAGGTTCTAGTTCTAAAGTCCAAATTAGAGAATCCTCAACACCTTATTTTAGCATCTTTGTAACCTACCTGTCATTTAACATTCTTTTATGTCTTTGTCCTTTGACTAACTATTCTAGATTATACTTCTTATAATAATTCCTACCTTACTCTTAGAATATCTACAAATTTTACTCTACCTCCTCCCAAATCCTCTCGTTACAAACCATCATAAGACCATAATTCCATATACCATGAAATCTAAATTCTACCAGTCATATTGCACCCCAACCAGTTACATAAAGGAACCATAGATTCTCAACTTCAACCTGCTCTACATAAAGGACCATATAGAATCAAGATATAAGTCCTTTGAAAGTAGTAATCTTTATCTTAATGCTACTAAGATTGCCATCCTTAACCCTAGCTCATACTGCTCTCCTTTTGTTTCACCTTTGATAAGCTTTCTCCAATTCATCCTTATAGTTGCCAAATGGATCTTAATTTTATTGGAATTTTGAAGCTTGAACAGCTTGACTCCTAGCTTGAAATATTAGGTTTTGATGCATTCTACTTACATTGGCTATGTTTACGCGGTTAAGTGGATTTTGGGTGATCTCAAACGTACGGAGTTAGGCAAAAATCCTTATAAGTGCCTATGCTATGTTGTTTTTTCAGTCTTAGCATTAGAATGCTTTCTTATTTGAGACATCTCAAAAAATAAAAAAATAATCTCTCAATTTGGATTCCCCCCTTTATTAATCTTACCTCTCTTGCTATTTCCCTCGAATTACAACCTTTGGCTAATTTCTTTAGGATTTATATTTTAACCCTTCTAATAGTAATCTCTTTATAAGTAAGATATAGAAAGATAAATAAATTTACCAACTCTCAGTTGGACTGAGTATGGTGAGACAAGAAAAATATCAATTTATGCAAAAAAAAACCTAAATTTCCCCTCTGCTCTGTTTTCCTTCTTGATGCTGGAAAACAAGAAAGACAATAAATTTAGAGTTTCTTAATTTGCAAGAGAACCCTTTTTATTTTATTTATTTATTGGTTTTTTGCTATTATGTAGCTTTTCATTTTAATGTAATAAAAGGAAAAAAAGAAATACTTTTTCGGGGATCTGAAACTCCCAAGAATTATCAAGAATGAAATCTTGATAGAATTGCTCTGATAGAACTTGATAAGAATCGGTTACTTGAATAAATCAATAAAAAATGTGGAAATGAATATACTAAGATTAAAGACAAGAAATTAAAGATAGATAAAATTTTAGAATAACACTCTAATTTCGAGAATAAATGCTAAGAATTCTAATTGATCTTAATATTTAAAATTAGCAGATTAAGACTAATTACAATACTAATAGAGTCAATTCAAGAATTAGATCAAAAGTGATCTAAACCTCCATTTTGAAGAAATTAAAGACAATAGTTAGTATATGACTAATCACCTTCTTTGATTAACAATAATAGAAACAAAGATATCAAATTTAAGAATTGATCTAACCTCCTAAAAATTATTCTTATAATATTGTAGGATAAATTTCAAGTAGACATACACAAAGGTGTAAAGAAGAGAAACTCTCAATTAATAAAAATATTATCTGATTGAAAATAACAAAATTATGCCCTATATATATTAGGGAAAAAACTATCCCAAATAGCATAGGACTGGAATCTACTTTTATGAAATTAATAAATCAAATCTAACTAGGACGAGGAACAATCTGCCCTAAATAGAATGTGATTAGGATCTACTTTTATGGAAATAATAAATAAAATCCTACTAGGATAGGAAATCATATAAATACAATTACCAAAAAGTATCTCAACGAAAATAAGAAAAATTTCTAAATTTAATCAAAACTCATACGAGCCTAATCTTCTTCCTTTAAGGATTGAACTTGAGTCATGAAATATGTGTATCACTTAACCCATTCTTCTTAATAATTCTTGAACTCATTCTTGAACTCTTCTTTCAGTATAAGAATCTTCTTTATTTCACATTGAAACTTAATAATCTAGGCTTGAGACTTTGATGAAGGTATTCTTAGGGCTTCTATATTCTGATTATTTTGCATAGAGCTATCATTTTCCCTATTAATCTGACTAGGATCTAATTAAAATTGAGCCTCCTGCACCTGAAAGATGTCCTCAAGAGTGCTAATCTTTTGAAAAATATAAGAATCAACATCAAATTCTTTAATTTGTGACCAAAAATCATCAAGGGTTGTCATATGAAATCGGTTTTCTAGTCTTTCTTTACCAACTCCATGATACCTTTAGTCTAGAAAGTTATAGATTTGAAAGATCTAATAATTGGATTTGAATCTTGAGAGCCATGAACTTATAGTGGTGAGTGATCTGGCCTTTCTTTATCAAATGCTTGACACCAATAGCATGAAATTTCTCTAACAACTTCTGATTATTAAGAACACTGTTAAGCCTTTTGAGAAGGAAGCCTATTTGTTCTTCCATTCCACCAAGTGTAAGTACTTCCAATAATGTCTGTCTCAAACAATCTACTGTTATTTATATAGTTTTGAAACTTTTATCCTTTTTATTAAATTTTAGGGGTTGAGCATCACCCCCAGTCCTTATCATTAATCACAAGAAGATATACATAGAGGGGGGCATAAAACCTGACCTCCAATATAAGATTACAGATAAAATACAAACTATAGTAAATGAATTATACAAAGAATATTTGCCTATCTCTTTGGAATACTAAGATTTCTCTAAGGTGGCTCATATAACATCTTCTAAAACTTGGCATACCCAGTTTGTCTAGCTGAAAATAGCCTGCTACCTCTGAGGAATGATGACAGAAATGGAAATAATGTTGAGGTTAATCTAACAGATAACTGACCTTGGATAAGGTATCATCTACAAAGTTGGATTCCTATTAAACATAACTGCAGATGCACAATTGGAACTATGCAATGAGTTTAAGATAGTATTCAATTAGAGGTTGTAGTTTCCATGGTATTGGTATTTTCTCGCTTATCCGCATGACCAAGAGTTCACAGAGTCCACCTCCAATATAACCTATTGAATGTTATTCCTCAGATACCAAGATAGTCCCCAGATAGCAGCCTCCACTCCTACTTGATTGTTAGTCCCCTGGCCCAAAGGTGTAGCATAGGCATAAATGAGATCACCATTGTAATCTCTAATGGCCCCCTTACTCTAATCTTTCCAGGTAGTGAGAGCACTGCCATCAGAATTCAATTTAATTATATTAGCTGGTGATTTAGACCAATACACAGTTGTTACTTTAGTCTCTTGCCTGTATTTCTCAACATATGCCATCAAGTAGGACCATCCAGTAAGCCAGGGAATTATGGGAAGGCAATGTGTAATAATTGATGGATGTCCTTGTAGATGAGAAATTTAACTCTGGCTAGTTGAGGCATTTTGTCACCATTCTTTACAACATATCTATTTTTCCACAAATTTCAGTAGATAATAATGGGAAGATCCTGCATCACCAACATATAAGCACTATTATTATCCTTAGAACTCCACTACTTCAACAACAAATTTTTGAGTTAAGTTGTGTCATGAATCATCCCCAAAGAAGAAGAGAAATAATGCCATATGTTCTTAGAAAAGGGTCCATTAACAAAGATGTGTGGGATGGTGTCCCATCCATAAGTATTAAAATAACCACAGGTAGCAGGAGCAATACGAAATTGGGTGAGTCTGTTATTTGTAGGCAATTTTCTTCTCAGAACTTTCCAAAGAAGGAAGGAGCATTTAAAAGGGATTAACCTGTGCCAGGTGTAATGATCAAAATTTTCTAACTCTTCATTATCACAACAGCTACAAGGAACTTTGAATGCTCCCCCATCTGAGTAATATTTCTCCAATAGGCAATCTCTTTTTCCACATTCTACGTACAAACAAAAAAACATTAAAAGGCACCCCTTTTAACCATAAATTCTTACAGTTTTCAGAAATAGAACCTCTTTGTATTATATAGTCCCAGGTTTACCTAACTATAAACTACAAGTGCTATTCAACATCCACCATGGCTTGTCCCAAAACTTCATTATCTTAACATTCATGCTAGTCAACAACTCTGGAGCATATTAAGATAACTGATGGAACTTCAAGGCATACTCCTTGGCTGATATCTTGCCTTGATTTAGGTTTACAAACTCCTTTGCTTTCACCTCTATCAACTCTTGAGAAAATAAGCAGTCCAGAAAAGCACTAGAGAAGTCGTCCCACAAAGCAGACTCAACATTATCGCCCCTAAACTGCTCCCACTCTTCACAATATTGGTATGCTATATCCTTCAACTGATAAGATGCAAATTCTACACCCTCCACCTTAGTAGAATGATCATGCATAAGGTCTTTTCTACCTTATTCATAAAGTACTGAGGATTGATCTGAGGTGGTTTTTAATTCACTTTAGTGTTGTTATCCTAGCTTATTTGGCTTTGTTTTGAGGACAACTTGTGTGATTAATGTGTTAGTGATGATATACTTTAGCATCTAAGTGTTTAAATATGTGATTACAATGTTTAATATGTCTTTCAATTAAGGCCAGACTTAAATTGACCACTTAAGAGTTTAAATGAGAAAACTAGTGTTACTAGCTTGAGCTAGGTGTTGTTCTTGTTGATCGCGATGGATTCTAACAGGCTTAATGAGTTCCTAATGTTATTAATATGAGATTATGTGTGTAAAAACTTTTTTATAGTTTTCAAAGTTTAATTGGAATAAGCTAAGAGTCAAAACACTGAGCTAAAGATTAGTAGGACGACACTAGTTCTTAGCTTGAGTTTCTAGTTCGTTGTTCTTGATGTTGTAATATTTTGAGCTATATTAAATAGTTTTTGATGATATAGGATGATTTTTAAGTTTATTTAGATGATATATGGAGGATACATAAGAGTAAAATCAAGTTGAAACAACTCGACAAGACTTGAGATGGAAAGACAAGTGCAAGGCAAAGTTTAAACGTCAAAAGGCAATTTCCAGTGAAGCCTTGCGATAGAGGGGAGATGACCCCTTAGTAAAGGGGAGAAAAAATGCATCACGGACCATACTTACTTGTATCAAGCAACACACAACAACCCTTATCCTACACACGACCAAACTTGAATCCTATAAATAGGACACTTGTACACTTTGTTAAACACCTTGGACGTCTTAGAAGCTTGGAGAGGGGTTGATAAACATTTAAAATAGGGTTTTTATTGATTTAATTTAGTTTTTTAGGGATTATAATATGTTTTTATTTATTGCAATTATGATTTGTCCATTAGCGGCTGAACGTCCACCTTTTGGGGTTAGGTCTAAGAACATGATTACGATTGCTTTGAATTGAGTTTGTTTGGATTGCTTATCATATTTGGTTGTTTATTTATCCTTTTTAAAACTATTTTATGGATTCTATACCCTTAGAATATATCAATTGTCAACTTTGTGAGCTCGAGAGGTGGAATTAGAAGATAGACTGTGGGGATAAATATAGTAAGGTTCTTATTCTTTTATAAAATAAGGGATTTAAATTAGCATCTAGGATAAAAATATAATAAAAGACTTATTTGGTTCACTAGGGGATGAAATATAAATGCATTTAGATTAGTTCTCACATCCCCGCTCAACGATGTAGTTGTGGGGCAAAGTTAGATGGGTGATTAGAAGCTCGAGAGACCATGATCAAAATATCAACCCCGTGAATCAACAACTAAGATAAGTAATATAGCGAATGAATTTCAATAGCATTGTATGATTGTTCACAGTGCTTTAACCTCATGATTTCATCCATTAATTTTCCAAAGACTTTAGTTTCTGCTTTATTTTAGTTTACTTTTAGTTTATAAACTTTTAAAACTCTTTTGGTTATGATGGCACTAATCTAATCCCAAGTGAACTATAATTTGATAGTTGATTAACACAAGCCTCTGAGGAATTGATATTCGGCTTATTTAAGGCCTCTATATTTCTTAGTGAGACCATGTTCACTTGTATGTGTGCTTGGGCGCAATAAGTTTTTGGCGCCGTTGCCGGGGACTTGTAAATTGGCAACTATTTTATTTTTAGTTTTACTTTTTAGATTTCTTTTGTTCTTTATACTTGGTCTTGGTATTGAATTTGCAGGAAACAGGTTTAAAGACTTGTAAGTTGGAAAAGGATAGGTAATTGGTTAAACCAAACCCCAAACTCATGCAACCCTTTCATTACTTGAAGAAAGAAGAAACCCTTCTCCACCGATTCCCGCAAATTCAAGAGGAACAAGACAATCCTACTCTCATGGCGGAAGATCAACCACCCCGCAGGATAGTATGTGAAGTGGCAATCCCACTTCTAACAAATTTTTCCTCTCCTTTTAAGAAACCAGATGTTGGAGGTAACTTTGAGCTAAAATAGAGCATGGTGCAACTTTTGATCAGCAGTGGGAAGTTTTGGGGCTTTCACATAAAGATCCACAAGTCCATCTGTGGAACTTCTTGGAGATCAGTGACACATTCATCCCTACGGGTGTGTTAACTGATTATGTTAGGTTGACACTATTCCCTTTTTCACTGTTGGGGGAAGCGAAGAAGTGGTTGAACGCTAAGCCAACAAGTTCAATCACAACTTGGGATGACTTAGCCCAAAAATTCCTCATTCGATTCTTTCTATCTGGAAAGACTTCGAGACTACACAATGAGATTGTATACTTCAAATAGAAGATAGATGAGAACTTATATCATGCATGGGAAAGGTTTAAAGCTCTTCTTTAGGATTATCCATATCATCAGCAGTCCAATGAGGTACTAGCTCACACTTTTGTTGAGGTACTTGATCACAACATAAAAACTTTGTTAGATTCAACTGCAGGTGGTCAAGTGTTGGAATTAAAATATGATGAGCTATGTACCTTGTTGAACCAGATTGTACAAGGGAATCTGAGTTGCATTTTGACTCCAGACGTGCTACAAAAAAGGTTGTAAGTGTGTTCGAGGTGGACCAGTTTACTACTATATCCACTCAGATTGTCGCAATACAAAATTAGTTAACTACTCAGTTTAGTAATATGAAATTGGGGGTCACAGAGCCTGCAACAAATGTTAATGTAATTCATCAGACAAGTACTTGGTATAAGATTTGTGGAAACGGTGGTCATTCTAAATCCATGTGTGCTACAAATCTTGAGTCAATAATGTTCATGTGAAATTCTTAAAGGCTTAATCATGGGAACACCTACAATCTAAAGTGGCAGAATCATCCACCAAATCCATCATGGAACAACCAATAGAAACAGTTTTAGTTGCAATAGAATCAGGCCACTAGCAATATGGAAGAGATACTAAAACAAATTTTAGCTGCTTAAGCATAATTGGCAGCAGATATAAAGAGACAGCAAGTGGCTACAAATAACTTGGAGATGCAGGTTAGACAAATGCAACAGGCACAAAATACCAGGCCTCAAGGTGGGTTTCCAGGTAACACTGAACCTACTAAATAAGTAATGGCAATCACTTTGAGGAGTGGTAAAGAGCTAAATAAAGAACCTCCAAAGATAAATAAGGAGGTAGATGCAGAGATAACTCCTAAGAAGGTAGATGACAAAGTTGCTGTAAATTCAAGGAAGTTTGAGTACTAAAAAACCAAAGTTGTTGAACAGGAGAAGGAGATACCACCTCAAAAAAGTGAAGGAGTATACGTGCTTTAAGAAGTTCTTTGACACGTTCAAAGAGCTTCATATTAATATTCCTCTCTTAGATTTTTTCTAGGGAATGCCCAAGTATGCTAAGTACTTAAAGGATGTGGTCACTAACAAAGTTAAACTGCAGGATGTTGAGATAGTAGCACTTACTAAGGAGTGTAGTTCTTTGGTGATGCAGAAGATGCCTAAAAAGCTTAAAACTCTGGGAGTTTCACTCTCCCCATTCAAATTGGCAATAGTGAGGTGGTCTATACACTTAGAAATTTGGGTGCTAGTATCAACTTGATGCCTCTCTCCTTGTTCAATACTTTGGGCTTGGGGAAGCTAAGACCAAGCTCTGTGTTACTCTAATTGTCAGATCGGACTACAGCCCGTCCCAAAGAAATCATAGAGGATGTTCTCATTAAAGTTGGTAAGTTTATTATTCCTGCTGATTTTATTATTTTAAATTTTAAGGAAAATAAAAGAGTTTTTGTTATCTTGGGACGCCCATTCTTGGTGATGGGAGGAGCATTAATATATGTGAGACAGGGCACACTCACAATGAGGTTGGATGATGAAGAGGCAGTATTCAAAGTATACAAACCGCTAAACATACTATCGCACTATAAAGATTTATGCATGATTACTGTGATTGAATGGGATAAGTATGGGGTGGTAGAGTTGAGTCCATCAAATACCTCTCTGGACTTCCTCATTGAGCAGTCTAAGCTATAACCACCACAACCTAAAATGATGTAGATTGATGAGCCTGAAAGGCTATTATTGAGAATGTTTTTGAACTTGAGAGCTCACACTTAGGAGGTAAGAAACAAATAAGAAGATGTCCTCCAAGTAAGAGGAAGAGGATAAAGAAAAATAGATAAGACAGAGATTGGGTCGTGCTGCAAAACTAAATTAGGCACTGCTTGGGAGGCAACCCAAGTTGAGGTAGGTTTTATTTTCAGTATTTTTAGTTTTTACTTTAGTTAGTTTTTGTTTTTATTGAGTCACATGTTGATGAGAAGTCTGAGTACCAAAAAACCTGAGCTAAGGAGCATGACAAAGACTAAGAGTGGGGTCCTCAGACCTCTTTGATGTGTATAGATGCTACTAGCTAGGCCTAGAGGCCTCAGGGAGAGTTATATCTCTACTTTAAAGTATAATTTGGGGACAAAGTAGATTTTTAAGTGTGGGGTAGGAAAATTCCCAATTTTATGAGTAATTTTAAAATTTTTCTGTTAGGATTAAGTGGGATATTCTTATTGGTTCTATATTTGACTGCATGATGCAAGTATTTTGGTTGTAAGAGCATGTTGATTGTATGAATTGCTACTTTTTAGACTCCTAGGCTCATGATTATGACTCTTGTACTTATGGGCTTAATGTGAATTCATGTGATTGTTTGGTTGAGAGTCTATGATGATCTTACTTGAGTTGAGCATGTGCAATGTGTGTGAGGTATTTGTATATTCCTTGTTGTATTTGATGCTAGAACTTACCTGGTGTATGTGCAAAGTGAAATAAAGAGTGTGGGTTTAGGAGATGATATAGGCAATTCTTTGATAGCCATGTTTATTTTCTTTTTCTGACCTACCCTTGTGCATAATCCTAGTTAACCCCGTTGAGCCTTTAGCTTTTTCTTTGGCAGCCACATATGTAGCCTAATCCCTTTCTTTGATTGACCTTAATTTGATCCAGATCTCCTATGTGTTTTAGTATAAAATTAATTAAGGTAAGGAGTTTGCAATTCAAGTAGGAGAAAGGTGAAAGTGAAGCCCCAAGGTAATAGTTATTGGTGTAGACAATTGATGTGTTATGGTTGGGAGTTAGAGAAGTTTGTGCTAAATAAATTCCCATTTTAGCCCATTTGTGTTACAATGAACCTGTTTTGGCCCTGGTCCTCCTTGAAAATTGTGCACCTCAACTAAGGCAATCGCGTAAGTTGAGGGTGGCTATAATAGGAGTGTGCATGTAAAATGGGTGTAAAGAAGGGTAACATTGAATGAAGTGTACATAGCATATTCCCACCATAATGTATGTGAATGAGCTTAATGATATAGGGAAAAAAAGATGAGGGTGGAAAAAAGTGGTGTAAATGGGTTGTTAGAGGTGAATTGAATGCAATGTGTGATGTACTAAATCGCTTAGAGAAGATAGTCACTATTACTGGCCAAAATAGTTCCTACTCGTTCCTTAGCCTACATTACAACCCTTAAAGACTTATTTGATCCTAAGTTTCAATATTTTGATATTAGTCGAGTACTACACTAAGGGAAAGCATATGGTTTATCTTGTGTATCTTGTGAATTCCTTGTGAGCGTGAGTGTAACTTGATTCTCGTACCCATTCTGTTATAAATTATATTTATGTGAGTGATTATGGTTAACTCTCTAGTGGTGAGGTCACATGTTTGGTGATAGTTATGTGATTTGTATGATGTTTGTGATTGAACAATATGTATGAGTTTGCCAACTAGGTGAGTCAATTCTTGACGCTAGAATGTTTTGGAGTAGTATTCTTGAGCTTTCAATTGTACATAATGTGCTTAGTGTAGAAACTTGCATTCTTTGTAGTCATTATAGTACTAGATTGATTATCTCACCTGTAGAAGTTTGGTGTCACCTCAGCTTATGGTTCGTAGAGTAAAGAGTTGTTCGAGGATGAACAACACTTTAAGTATGGGGTGGTGATCTGAGGTGGTTTTATGTACCTTAGTGTTGTTATGCTTATTTAGCTTTGGTTTGAGGACAACTTGTATTCTTAATATGCTAATGATGATATAATTGAGCATCTAAGTGTTTAATTATTTGATTACAATGTTTAAGGTGTCTTTCAAACAAGTCCGAGCTTAAATTTGTTACTTAAGAGTTTAAAACAAGATAACTAGTGTTACTAGCTTGAGCTAGGTAAAGTTCTAGTTGATCGTGATGGATTCTAACATGTGTAATGAGATCCTAGGGTTATTATTATGTGATTATCTGTGGAACAACTTGTTTATAGTGTTCAAAGTTCAATTGGAATAAGTCAAGAGTCAAAACAATGAGCTAAATATTAATAGGACGACGCTAGTTCTTAGCTTGAGTTTCTAGTTCACCGTTCTTGATGCTGTATTATTTTGAGCTCTAATCCTTGGTTTTTGATGATATAGGATTCCTTATGAATTAATTTTATGATATATCTAGGATACACAAGATGTAAATCAAGTGGAAACAACAAAAAAAGACTTGGGATGGAAGGACAAGTGCAAGGCCAAGTTTAAATGTCAAAAGGCAATTTCCAGTGAAGCCTCGAGATAGAGGGGCGATGCACCCCTTATTCCAGGAGAGAAAGCAAAGTTCCACACCCCTTAGTCCAGGGGAGAAATCAAGGCATCTCGGACCATACTCCCTGGGAGAAAGAAACACTCAACAACCATTATCCCACACACGACCAAACTTGAATTCTATAAATAGGATACTTGTACACTTTGTTAAACACCTTGGACATCTTGGAAGCTTGGAGAGGCTGATAAACACTTAAAATATGGTTTTTATTGATTTAGTTTAGCTTGTTTATGGATTATAATATGTTTTCTTTTATTATGATTATGATTATGTCCATTAGCAGCTAAACGCCCCCTTTCCGGGGTTAGGGCCCAAAACATGATTACGATTGCTTTGAATTGAGTTTTTTTGGATTGCTTATAATATTTGGTTGTTTATTTATCCCTTTTATAACTATTTTAAGGATTAGATACCCTTAGAATATATCAAATGTTGAATTTGTGAGCTCAAGAGGGGGAATAAGAAGATAGAACATGGGATAAATAGAATAAGGTTCTTGTTCTTTTATAAAATACGGGATTTGAATTAGCGTCTAGGATATAGATATACCTAGAAGCCTTATTTGGTTCACTACGGGATGAAATATAAATGTGTTTAGATTAGTTCTCACATCCTCACTCAACAATATAGTTGTGGGGCTAAGTTAGATTGGTGATTAGATGCTCGAGAGACCATGATCATAATATCAACCCCATGAATCAAAACCCAAGATAAGTAATCTAGAGAATGAAGTTCAATAGTATCATATGATTGTTCGTAGTTCTTTAACCCCGGGAATTCATCCATTGAGTGTCCAAAGACTTTACTTTTCCACTTTATTTTAGTTTACTTTTAGTTAATAAAATTTCAAAACTCTTTTGGTTATGATTGCACTAATTTAATATCAATTGTGAACAAGAATTTGCTAGTTGCTTAACACAAGTCTCTGAGGGATCGATATTTGGCTTATTTAAGGCCACTTTATTTCTTGGTGACACCAGGTACACTTTTTTGTGTTCTTGGGCGCAACAAGGATCTTCCTCAACTTTAGAGCCAGCGAAAATAGGAATATTCAATCTCATGAATTGGCCAACTCTAGTGGCCTCGGAGGATGGAGTAATAGAAACAACTCGCTCAGACTAAGAGGACACCAATTGGGTAAGAAAGTACATCGACTGGAGAAACTCAACATTAGACACACCAGCCTGGGGTGCCTGGGGAGGGACAAAAGGAATTGTTGGAGCTCTATCTGGGCAATCAGAAGCAGCGACCCTAAACTGGGTTTGAACTCTTGGAGTAGGATGAGCTTCGTCCACATTGTCCTCAGATGGGATAGAAGATTTTACATAGTTATCAAATATTCTTGGAGGCATGGTATGAAAGGAGAATAAATTGGTATTAGAGAGATTTAAGACCTTAGACTCTATAGCTTGAAAATAGAACAACAAGAAAGGGAAACATTCCTACATGTCTCATAGCCTCTCTCTTCTAAGTGTGGCGCGCTACATACTCATAAATGAGACTCTACTTGGCATGGATTTTCTAGAAACCTAATGACACTAGACCTAGGCTCTGATACTATCTTTGTCATGGACTGAACTAGGGCCTGGCTGTGACGGGTATCTCAAGTCCCACGTGGATTAAAGATCACCCCCTTTTCCTAACCAAGTGAACATAATATTCCCAATTGTCGGATGAATTTCAAACATATAACAAGATAGAATCGAGAATAAATAATATTTTTATGATGAATAATCAATAAGGCATAGGGACATGCCCCTGACAATAGCCAAATACAAGTCTAAACAATCTAAAGCATACGAGACCAAAACATAAAATGTGACTTCCGATGTATGGAGCTCACCGTTTTAATGTCAACTCACATGTTGATCCCGAATCCTAATCATTGAGCAGGAGAAGTAGAAGTATGCTAGTTCCTATATCGTGTGGGGATACAACGTCCTAAGATGGTTAGTGGTTGACGCGCTAGCATGTAACTCAGGGATACGAGATAACATAATACCATGATCAACAGTTCAAAATCATTCAATTCATATACAAATACATATAACACATGTCAGGATAGGGAACGAGGCTTAACAGGCATTTCAAAAACCTTAGTTTGAATTGTTTAGCTCAATCGTCATAACATACAAGGCACACATGAGCTATATCGGCCCAACTCTCCCCCAGCAGGTAGGATCCCAGTACGTGTGGCCGCATAAACCAGAGGGTATAAATATGCACTATAAGGGACTTAAACCTACCTGATATCAATGTGACACACGTACCAAATCATGTAATAAGATCTAGGGGACTCGAACCTCCCAATCATATGAGAAAAATAATTAGGGGGACTCAAACCACCCAGTCATATAGAACCCTATGTCAACAACCACAGTGTCATGACCCAAACTATGGCCTATCCGTGACGGGTATCTTAAGTCCTATGTGGATTGGGGATCACCCCTTCTTCTAACCTAGTTAACACAACAACCTCACAGTCGGATGAATTCCGAACTTATAACAAGATAAAGTAAAATGAGAATAATGATAACTCATGGAATGTCTAAATCAATCCACCAAACAATACACTAAAACAACACACCCAAGTCCACAGTAATCCAACAAAGCCTCTACAAATCTAAAGTCAATAAAATTTCAGGATATGCCCCCAACGATAGACAAAATAGAATCTAAACAATGTCTAAGATATAGAACATAAAGACCATGAAATGAAGCCTTCAGAAGTATGGAAGCTCACCACTTTAATGTTAACTCACGAACACCTGGTCACTGCGCAAGAAAAGAAGAAGAAGTTCTGGCGCCTGGAATGCATGGGGATACAGCGTCCGGAGACGATTAGCAGTTGGAGTGCTAGACTGTAACTCAGGGATAAGGATAAAATAGTGCCATTATGCAAAATCAAGTCAAACCATCATATACAATCAAATACATAAATATATATATACATATATATATATATATCATGCTGGGAAAGGGGATAAGGCTTAGCAAGAACTTTAAAAACATTAACTTGGGTTGTGTAGCATAACTGTCATAAACAAGGCACCCATGAGTTATATGGGTCCAGCTCTCCCCTAGATGGAAGGGCCCTAGTGTGTGTAGTCGCACGAACCAGAGAATATCCATATCCATATATACCATTATGGAAGGACTCGAACCTCTCAGAAAAAATAAAGGTGAATTAATCACCAAAGTATATAATATGGGGGACTCGAACCTCTAATTCATATATTAATTCGGGGGACTCAAACCTCCTAGTCATATAAACATCCACACCGGCTAGCGCAGTTTACAGTGTTAGTCCTTCAGACTCTATTTTCACGGCCCGGCTACACATCCCTCTTTTAAAGCATAATTTAGAACATTCATTACACATGTACACAGTCATTAATCCAATTACATACCAAAGGCATCCTGTTGGTATCGTCATACCAACCCCACTTGCAAGTGTACAACATGCCATAACAACTATCATTAAACTTTGGGACTTGAACCTATTGTCTAACAAGGACGTCAATTCAATTCAATATTTAGGGACTCGAAATCATTTAGCCAATTAAACCACCAAGGTTACAATTCAAAACCATTTATGACCCATAAGGTCTTCATGAAACCATTTATATTATTAGACCAATGCCCTAGTTCAAATCATAATTCAATTTAATTTATGGCCATCAAGACCTTTACAAAGACATTCCTTCATTAACATTCTTATGCCAAGCATTAGTTCAAAACATAATTCATCATATGATAGATTCTTCTCATAGACATTTCCACAAACAGGTTGAAGACAAACCATTATTAAATCATTATTTAAGTCAAAAAACATCAAATTAGGGTTAACCATGACCCATTCATTAAACCATAATTCCCATGCACCCACATGTGTAAAACCATTATAAAAAAATATGTATAAACAAAAGTTAAATCATGAAAGATCAAAACTCAACATTATACATTCAAACCCTGAACCACGGATTTCAAAACCACCATGCATGATTCAAGAACAATGTTTAAAACATATGATTTTTTTGTAAACTAACAATGAAGGAAGAGTTAATGCCTGAGTTATAAAGATTCACGGAGAGATTTCGATCATTAAGACTCTAGATGGCAACCTTGATAAAACCCTAACCCAATCTTCTTGAGGTTTTTTGAGAGTGTTTTGATCTTCTAAAGTGAAGAATGAAAGGCCAAAAAGATTTATAAGACATGGGGTCTTAAGGGCTTGGGGCGGGAATTTTCCAAAATACCCTCAGCTTAAAAGCTGTAAAAAAATGCAGGAGGGTACGGTTGGACCCCTCAGCTCGTATCCACATCATACGAGTGGTACCCTCAACTCGTAACTTGATCAGAAAGTTGGACACCATATTTTGTCCAACATACGACTCCCTTGGCCTAACTCGTACCATCACTATACGACTAGTATCCTTCAAGTCATACCCTAAGCAGAACATTAAGGCTTGACACTGGACAACATATGGTTGGGCACTATACTTCTCGTATCATGAACGTACGAATCGTATGGAGTCTTCTCGTATCTTGAACAGAACTTGGCCAATATGACACTGACCAATATACAACTAGGGTCCTAGATCCATATCCACACCATACGAGTCATGGTGTAAGTCGTATGATGATCATAAGGTTCAAGATTCAAGAAATTTGGCAAGGGCCAAAGTATGGTGTGTTGTAGTCTCCCCTCTTAGGATCATTCATCCTCGAATGATGAAACGAGGCACTACAATCACGTTTAACCCCAAATATCCCTACTCTTACCTTTAATACAGAAAACAAATCACCAAGGAATTCACAATCTACCTTTTTCAAAGGCATAAAACAAAAATGTTAAGAACGACACATGCGTCAAGCACGATTTTTTGAAATTGGTAAAAGGAACGGATACTTGGACTTTATTTCCTCTTCGTCTTCCCAAGTAGCTTCTCTAAACTTTTGGTTCCTCCATAAAACCTTTACCGAAGCCACATCTTTTATTCACAACCAACGAACTTGCCGATGCAAGATCCTCACTGGGACTTCCTCATAAGACAAAAATCTGAAATACCAATGTTCTCCAAGGGAACAACCAACGAAGGATCACTCACATATTTCCACAATATGGATACATAGAATACCGGATGAATGGAACTCATGTTAGAGGGAAAATCCAACTCGTACACAACATTACCAACCTTTCTCAAAACCACATACGGGCCAACATATTGGGGGATGAGCTTCCCCTTCATCTCGAACCATATCACTCCCTTCATGGGAGACACCTTCAAGAACACCCAATCTCCAACCTTGAACTCCAAGTCCCTTTGCCTTACGTCCGCATAGAACTTTTGGTGACTTTGGGCGGTCTTAAGCCTATCTCGAATCACCTTCACCTTTTCTATATCTTGGTGAACCAAATACGGGCCAATCATTTCCTCTTTACTGAAGTGACCCGACCTGGGGTCTTGTCGTAGTAGGCGTCTCAAGTCCAGCCAGGACTGTAGACTACCACCTTTACCCAACCCAACCTTCAACCACCTACACTGAGTTGGCTGAATTTTAATAATGTAACAAGATAGTGCAATAACTCACATGAAGACTCTAGGATAGGATCACAACCGTGACCCACCCAACTGAGTCCAACCATCCCATACCAATATTCCAACCCTACCAAACTAATACCAAAACAAGGGCCATAAACTAGGCCATAACCAAAGATGTTCAAAAACATAATATAAATAATCCCAAAATGAAATATGATGGAACAACCAACAATATCATCAAATGGTGTCAACCCACCAACTTATTCCAATGCCAAGGCTGACACCAATACCGACCCCACCCATTCCAACCCATAGTAGTACCACAAAGACTCTAACCAAAAGAGTAATAAAATCCAATTGGGACATGCCCCCAACCATAGCCAAAATCAATAACCAGAAATAAACTAAAATGTCTAAAAGTGTCCATAACATAAAGTGGAGCCTTTTGAAATGATGAAAGCTCGCCACTTCAGTCCAAATGCAAATCCCCGAGTCAATCACTATGTAAAAGGAGTATAATGGTCAGTTCCTGCATAGCGTGGGTATACAGATGCTAGTAGATGGGTTAGCAAGTGAATGTTATCATGATCTTAATATAAGGATAAAATAATGCCATTTATAAAACCAAGCAAAACCATCCATATGCACACAACCATACACACATATATATAACCATGCCGTGAAAGGGGACAGGGTTTAGCATGCCTTTAAAACCTTTACATGGGTTGTATAGCTTTGCCGTCCTAAATAACCCACGGGCTATATGGGTTCAGCTCCCCTTGCTAAAAGGGCCACAATGCATGAAGCCGTATGACCAGGGAATAAAACCTGGGATAACTAGTACATCCCCTAAAATATAGTGTGACATGATACACACGGTCACCAAGACCAACTTCATATCAACAAATATGAGTTTTCAATTTTGGTCCCCCCGGGACCTCCACCTTCCAGGGCTTTGCTACACATCCCGCCATTAGTGCCCAATTAAAATAATTTACCAAGAAACCAACCAATCTATTTACCATTTATTAACCAAGACCATTTAGTGGTGGTATCTTCATACTGACCATACTTGCAAGTACTATCCATCGCCAACCATATATAGGTTTAAAGGGACTTTCAAGCGCCCTTCCATTTACCATATTAAACCACTTGGGAGATCCCATGTACCCCAAAAGTATAACCATTTAGACATTTACCTTTCCAAGCCATTTAAACCATGCATAATTCCTTTATCAGGTTTTAAAACAAGAAAGAGTTCCGTTAAAAATACTCAATGAAATAAAAACATTATTATAGGTATTTTGTCAAACACATTGGGGGCATAATATAACCAAATGAATTCCACTTACAATTAAACCATTTCCATGCAATGCAATTACGTAAGATTTTGATAGTCTTTACATTAATTTTTTTTGATAATTTTATCCCTAATTTAAGTTTTAATTAATCTACAAATTTTCGTTCATTTTTGTAAATTTGAACAGTTATATGGACTTAACTATTTATACAATCAAATTCAAAATTGATCCAAGGGTATATTGTATTTGTATTTTGTAATTATTAATCATACTTTAAATTTTTATTTTTCCTAACAAATTTATCATGGACAAGTAATTAAAGTATCTTGACATTCTCCTTTCTAACTTAGTACATGCTTAATTATTAAATAAAAATTTATTTTTTATATATAGTTGAACATGTTTGAAAATTTAATTTTTTTAAAAAATACAATTCAACTTTCCAAATATTAATGATACTAAATAATGTAAGATGAGAGTAATTTTTTTCACATTTTTTGATGAAGAATCTTTCTTTAAAAAAATGGAATTATAAATTTTTTATAGAATTTAGGACAAAATAAGTAATTTAACATGAAATATTAAGCTAAATTAGGCGAAGGGTATTTTTGTAAACAAACTATCTATTCTTAGAAAGGATGTAATGCCTATTACTTTTAATATCACAAATCAAACAACCACTAAAAAATAATACCAGGATAACTTATCCCAAAATAACATATCCCAGGATAACTAATCCCAGTATAACAAATCCCAAGATAACTTGTTTCCCAACTAAACGACCCCTAAGTGTTAATGAATGGAATAATAGGGTAAATAACCTCCTAAGCATGTTAGAAGTTGTGGGACCTTATTAGGATAAGTGGAGAAATATCCCGAATACCGCCACTTAAGTTGTACAAAAATTCCATCCCAGGGGTACAACCAACCCTCACGAGTCATACCCTAGCCTTAACCTTTGGATCAAACACTGTCCAGCATACGAATCATCCAACCAAGTTGTATCCAAAGAACATGATCCATAACCTTCATCCATATCCCTGGCAGATTTAAACCCAAGGAAGATTTAGACACTGCCCACCATACGAGTTCATGGTACGACTCGTACCCTGGCTTACGGCTCATGGTGAGCCACTTGTACTCAGATCCAACCTAAGTAACCAAGTCGAAGATTAAGTTAAGAAACCAATAATCTGTACCCACCAATACACTCAAACCCCTAAGTCGTATCCTTTCTAGTAACCAAAATCTATCCTACCAACCAACACTAGTCAACATACTACTAGACCATACCATCCATACCCCAACATACGGCTCATACCCATGAGCAGTATTGGGTCTAGAGATCAGAATTCCAAGAAATTTTCTAAGGTCCAGAAACCAGGGTGTTTCAGTCTCCCCTAATAGGAACATTCATCCCCAAGTGATGGACAAGGTAGGGGTAACCACACGCACGAGTAATTTGCATTATCTTATCAAATATATTCCCAATCTTTAACAAAGTTTGAAAACAAAGAGGAAAATATATTAATCTTTCCTTTAATAAACTAAAAAATAAAGATGAGTTGAAGAACACATACCTTTCGCACGAATCCCAGGAGAAGAAAACAAATGTAGACATTTGGAATTTATGTCCTTCTCCGCTTCCCATGTAGCTTTTTCCACCTTATGGTTTCGCCAAAGAACCTTAACCGAAGCCACATACTTGGTTCACAACCAATGAACCTTTCTATCTAAGATCTCAACCGATATTTCCTCATAAGACAAAGAATCCGTGATACCCAATCCTTCCAAAGGAACAACCGAAAAATGATCACCAATGCACTTCCTTAACATGGAAACATGAAAGACCAGATGAACCAAGCTCAAGCTAGAAGCAACTCCAGCTCATAAGCAACATTACCAACTCTCCGAAACACCTCATAAGGGCCAACATACCTATGGGAGATACCTTGAGGAAAACCTTATCCTCAACCTCAAACTCTAAGTCTTTATGCCTAATATCTTCATAGGACCTTTAGCGACTTTGGAAAGCCTTAATGCTATCTCGAATCACCTTTACCTTCTCCATAGCCTAGTAAACCAAGTCGGGACCAAACATATCTGCCTCCCTAAGCTCAAACCAACCAATAGGAGACCTACACCTCCTATCATACAATGCCTCAAAAGGGGCCATACCAATACTAGAATGATAGCTATTGTTATAAGCAAACTCCACCAAAGGTAGATGATTAACCAAACTTCCCCCATAATCAATCACATAAACCTGAAGCATATCCTCCAATGTATGAATAGTTCTCTCTTCTTTCCCATCTATCTGCGGATGAAAAACAGTACTCAAACTAACCTTAGTACCCAAGCCCTCCTGAAAAGACCTCTAAAAGTGAGATGAAAACTGTGTACCACGATCAGAAATAATTGAAACAGACAACCCATACAGCTTTACAATCTTTTGAAGATACATCCTCGCATAATCCTCCACTGAGAAGTTAGTCCGCACCAACAAAAAATAGGAAGACTTAGTCATCTTATCCATGATGACCCAAATCAAATCATATTAATTCCGAGACTAAGAAAGTTTCGTAATGAAGTCTATATTTATCACTTCCTATTTCCATTATGGCAAATTAATTTCTTGATACAACCCTCCTGGCCTCATATGCTTAACCTTAACTTGTTGACACACCATGCACTTGGCCACAAAATTGGCCACGTCCCTTTTCATGCCATTCCACCAATAAATCTCCTTGAGATCATGGTATATCTTAGTTGAGATGGGATGAACAACATAGCGCGACTCAAACGCCTCAGCCAAAATCTTTTATCACAAACTGTCGACATCAAGAATACATAACCTTCTTTGGTACCATAAAGTACCATCACCACCGATCTCAAACACCATTATCTTTTGCCCACCAATGTCACTCTTGATTTTCATCAAGATAGGATCTAGCACTTTCTTCTCCTTAATCTCCGCACCAAGAGATGATCGAACCACTTCTTACACCATCACACCACCATTCTTAGATTCCAAGAGGCGACCTCTAAGATTAACCAATCGGTTAATATCCTTCACCAATTCCTTCCTTCCTTCTCCCACATGAGCCAAAACCCCATGGATAACCTGTTAAGAGCATCAACAACCATGTTATGCTTACCTGGGTGGTAGTGAAGACTCATATCGTAGTCCTTGAGAATCTCAAGCCATCTCCTCTGCCTGACATTAAGCTTCTTCTAAGCAAACACATACTGTAGACTTTTATGATCAGAAAAGATATCCACGTAAACACCATACAAATAATGCCGCCATATTTTCAAAGAAAACACAACCGCCAATAGCTCCAAATCATGAGTGAGATAGTTCCTCTCATGCACTTTCAACTGCCTAGAAGCATAGGTAATCACTTTTCCATGCTGCATCAACACACAACCAAGCCCTACCCAAGATGCATCATAATAAACCACAAACCCATTATTGCCTTCCAACAAAGTCAAAATTAGAGCCGAAGTTAACTTATCATTTAACTTCTCGAAATTCCCTTCACAAGCATCCGACCAAGAAAACTTAACCTTATTCTAAGTTAACTTAGTCAAAAGAGCATCTATCAATGAAAAGCTCTCCACAAATTGCCTATAATACCCGGCTAAACCCAAGAAGCTCTGAATATCAGATGGAGTCATGTGTCTAGGACACGTCTTTACCACAACAACCTTTTGCGGATCCACCAAGTCGCCTCACTAGAAATAATATGATTCAAGAAAGTTACAACGTTCAATCAAAACTCATATTTAGAGAACTTGGGATACAACTATTGTTCCTTTAAGGTCTGGAACACCACATGGAGATGATCAACATGATCCACCTCATGCTTTAAATAAACCAAAATGTCATCAATAAATATAAAAAATGAAGATATCCAAATACTAACGAAAAACCCTATTTATTAGATCCATAAATGTTGTTGGAGCATTAGTCAACCCAAATAATATTACCAAAAACTCAAAGTGCCTATACCGAGTACAAAAAGTCATCTTAGGGATATCCACCTCCCTAATATTTAGGCGATGGTACCCAGACCGAACATCTATCTTAGAAAACTTGGCACCTTGCAACTGATCAAACATATCATCTATCCTTGGAAGAGGATACTTGTTCTTGACCGTCACCTTGTTCAACTGCCTATAGTCAATGCACATCCGAAGGGAACCATCCTTGTTTTGCACAAACAACACGGGTGCACCCCAAGGAGATATAATAGGATGAAAAACCCCTTATCCAAAAGATCCTTAAGTTGCTTCTTGAGTTACCTTAACTCAGTCAAAGCCATTCGATACGGAGGAATAGAAATTAGACAAGTGTACAGAACTAGATCAACACCAAACTGGATTTCCCTATCCGGAGGAACACCAAGAATAACACCCGAGAAAACCTCTGGAAACTCATTAACCACTTGAACTGACTGGAAAGAAGGACCTTTCGAGTTAGAATCTTTAACCCAGACCAAGTGATAAGGACAACATTTACAGATCAACCTTCGAGCTCTAAGGTAAGAAATAAATCTCCCCCTAGGAGCTAAAGGACCACTCTCCTATTCTATAATTGGCTCTCCAGGGAACCTAAAGATAACCCTACGGGTCCAATAATCCAAGGACACGTAACAAGAGTGCAACCAATCCATACCCAGAATGACATCAAAATCTACCATACCTAACTCAAATAGATCCACCAAGATCTGCTTGCCACCAAAAGATACCACATACCCCCTATAAACTCTCTTTGCAATAATTGAGTCACATACTGGGGTAGAAACATAAAAAGGATTCAAAATAACTTTTGTATTAAAACCAAAAGATACATCCACATAAGGAGTCACATAGGAGAGAGTGGACCTTGGATCAAGAAAATAATATACGTCATGATAGAAAAGCTGTAACATTCCAGTAACGACATCAGGTGATGCCCCAAATTCCTATTTGAATGCCAAAGCATACAACCTATTCTGACCGACACTATATCCAGGAGCACTAACAAAAGTAAATGTCACACCACCAGGTGTAAGAGAATAAAATGAAGCCAAAGAAATCTTATTCGCCCACGTAGCAACCTTATTAACTGGATAATCCTTGAGTCGATGGCCTTCCTGGCCACACTTGAAGCAATTTTCCCTTTCTTTATTACAATAACCCTGATGAGGATGACCACAGAACCGACAAAGAGGGTATGAAGAAACTGACTGACCTTAGCTTGCCTGAGATTGGTCACCCTGTGCCCAAAAATTGTCACCACCCTAATGACATATGTCGCTTGCCTGGTAAGGAGAACTAGCAGAAGAGTAGGAATCAGAACTCCCCCACTTTTTTTTCTGTCATTTGCCACCATCTCGACCACCTTGAGACTGAGAAACTCCCTGGTCAGAAAACATGCTCCTCTTACCCTATCTATCTCCAAACTCTGCCTACCTCCTCTTTTTATCCTCCACTTACTGCATATGAACAGTCAACCTAGAGATGCCCATATCTTTAATCAACAAAGCAGTCTTGCTTTAAAAAATTTGATCCCGATTCAACCCAGAAGCGAACTTCCTCATTCTTGCCCATATGCCAATAACTAAATCAGGAGCATACCTTGACAATTGGTGAAACTTATAGGCATATTCCTTGACAGACATCCTCCCCTGATTGAGGTTCATAAACTTCTCCATATTTGCTTTCCTCAACTCGTGGGGAAAGAAATGATCTAAGAAGTCTTTAGAAAAAGTATCCCACAAAACTGATTCTTCCATATCACCCCTATAACTATCCCACTCTTCATACCACTGATATGTAATATATTTGAGTTGATAAGCCGCAAAGTTTACCCTCTCCACATTGGTAGACTGCATCACTTGAAATATCTTTTCTATTTCATCCAAAAAGCCCTGTGGATCCTCTTTCACCTTTACTCCCAAAAAAGTGGGAGGACCTATCTTCATAAATTGGCCAACCATTATGGCCTCAACAGACAAAGCACCAGTCGCACCCCTCTCGGCCTGAGCAGCGATCATCTAAGCAACAACATGAATAGACTAAAAAAATTCCACATTAGTCACCTCGCCTTGAGGATGACTAGTAGTAATCGGTGGAACTCCAGAATTATCAAAGATAGGCCCATGAGATCGAAGATGAATTCCTAGAAGCTGGATGCACCCCTCAAGAATTACCCCCAGATGGGATAGAAGAATTTTCTTGTGTTCCAAATCTACGAGGCATGATCTGAAAGACGAACAAACAAGGATTGAAGAAGATTCCAGGACTGAGACTCAAGGCTTAAGAATAGAATACCAAGAAAGTGGAACATTCCTAAATGCCTTATAGCCTCTCCCTTATGATTATGACGTGTTACAAACCCCTAAAAGAGACTCTACCATGACTTTGTGGACAACCAATTGACCATAAACCTAGGCTTTGATACCAACTTAACAAGACCTGATCGGAGGCCTTGTCATAATGGGTGTCCTAAGTCCAACAAGGACTGGAGACCACCCTTGTTACCCAACCCAACTTTCATCCTCCTTCCCTGAGTTGGTTGAATTTCGAGCATGTAACTAGATAGTGTAACAACTCACATGAAGAATCTAGGATAGGATCACAATCGTGACCCACCAAACCGAGTCCAACCATCCCATACCAACAATCCAACCATACCAAATAATACCGAAACAAGGGTCATAAACAAGGACATAACCAAAGATATTCTAAAACATAATTTAATTAATCCCAAAATGAAATATAATGGAACAACCAATAACATCGTCCAATAGTGTCAACCTACCAGCTTATTCCAATGCCAAGGTCAACACTAATACCAATCCCTCCTATTCCAACCCATAGCTGTACCATAAAGCCTCTAACCAAAAGAGTAATAAAATCTGATTGGGACATGCCCCCAACCATAGCCAAAATAAATATCCAAAAATAAACCAAAATGTCTAAAAGTACCCATAACATGAAATGGAGACATTCGAAAGGATAAAAGCTCACCATTTCAGTCCAAATACTGATCTCTGAGTCAATAACTATGTAGGAGCAATAGAATGGTTGGTTCTTGCATAGCATGTGTATACAACCACTAGTAGACGGGTTAGTGGGTGAATGCTAGTATGATATAAGGATAAGGATAAAATAATACCATTTATAAAACCAAGTAAAACCATCCATATGCATATAACCATACATATATATATAACCATGCTGGGAAAATAGATCGGATTTGGCATACCTTTAAATCCTTTCCCTAGGTTATGTAGCTTTGCCATCCTAAACCACTCATTGGCTATATGGGTTCAGCTCACCCTACTGAAAGGGCTCCAGTGAGTGAAGCCACACGAACATAGAAGAAAAACTGGGACGACTAGAACATCCCCTAAAATATAGTATGACATCATGCACACGGTTACCAAGACCAACCTCATATTGGCAAATATGATTTTCCAGTTTTGATCCCCCCATGACCTCCACCTTCCATGGCTTTGCTACTCATCCTGCTATCATTGCCTAATTAAAACTATTTACCAAGCAACCAACCAATCCATTTACCATTTATTAACCAAGAACATTTAGTGGTGGTATCATCATACCGACCATACTTGCAAGTACTATACATAGCCAACCATATATAGGTTTAAAAGGACTTACAAGTGCCCTTCCATTTACCATATTAAACCACTCGGAGGATTCCATGTACCCCACAAGCATAACCATTTAGCCATTTACCTTTCTGAGCCATTTAATCCACTCATAATTCCTTTACCAAGTTCTCAAACAAGCAAGAGTTCCATTAAAAATACTTAATGCAATGAAAACATTATTATAGGCATTTTGCCAAACACATTGGGGGAATAATATAACCAAACCAATTCCAATTACCATTAAACCATTCCCATATGATCCAATTATTCAAAACCACCATTAATGCACATAAAGCATAATTAAAACCATGGGAAACCATAACCAATCATTTAATATCAAAACCCCTAATTCATATATGAAAACTAAAATCATAAAATCAATGAAGTTATGAAAAAATTCATAAAAACCATGCTTATAGTTAGAATTAACAATGAGGGAAGAGAACATGCCTTAAACCAAGATGATAATTGAAAGAAATCACCAAGACAAGCTCTAAATCAATCCTCTAGTTGAAACCCTAGCTTTCCTTGCCCAAAAGCTTATGAGAGAATTATAGAGTGTTTTAGAAGAGTTTCTAAGTATTAATGAATGGAATAATAGGGTAAATAATCTCCCAAGTAGATTAGAAGTCGTGGGAACTTATTAGGATAAGTGGGTAAATATCCAGAATACCCCCACTTAAGTTGTACAAAAATCTCATCCCAGGGGTACGACCGACCCTCACGAGCTGTACCCTCCAATACGAATGGTACCCTCTACTCGTATCCTAGCCTCAACCTTTAGATCAAATACTGTCTAGCATATGACTCATCCAACCAAGTCATATCCAAAGAACATGATCCGTACCTTTCATCCATATCTAAGGCAGATTTAAACCCAAGGAAGATTTAGACGCTGCCCAACATACGAGTCCATGGTATGACTCCTACCCTGGCTTACAGCTAATGGTGAGCCACTTGTACTCAGATCCAACCTAAGTAACCAAGTCTAAGATTAAGTTAAGGAACCAAATAATCTGTACCCACCAATATGACTCATACCTCTAAATAGTATCCATTCCAATCACCAAAATCCATCCCACCAACCAACACTGATTAGTATACAACTGGACCTTTCCATCCGTACCCCAACATACAGCTCATAACCATGAGTTGTATTATGTCTAGATATCAGAATTCCAGGAAATCTTCTAAGGTCCAGAAACTAGGGTGTTTGATTCACCAACCTCAAACCACCCAATAGGAGATCTATACTTTCTACTATACAATGCCTCGAATGGGGCCATACTAATGCTAGATTGGTAACTATTATTATAAGAAAATTCAATTAGAGAAAATGGGTCAAACCAACTCAACCATAATCAATCACACAGGCTAACAACATATCTTCCAAATTCTTATTAGTCCTTTAGTCTTGCCTATCCGACGATGGGTGAAAAGCCATACTAAGACTTACTTTAGTCCCCAAACCATGCTAAAAAAATGCCAAAAATGCAACGAGAACTGAGTACCATGATCCAAAATAATTGAGAGAGGCGCACCATGCACATTTACCCTTTCTCAAATGAACAACTTCGCATAATCTTTGGCAGAATAAGTAGTCTTCACTAGGAAGAAGTGAGCGGACATAGTCATCCTATCTATGATAACCCAATGGAGTCACACTAATTCCGCGACCACGGAAGAATGATAATGAAATCCATATTAATTATCTCCCATTTCCACATTGGTAGTTTAATCTCTTGAAGTAGACCACAGGGCCTCATGTGCTCCACCTTTACTTGCTGACACACCATACACTTAGCCACAAAGTTGGCCATAGCCCATTTCATATTATTCCACCAATACATCTCCTTAAGATCATGATATATATTTGTTGAATCGAAATGAATTGTATACCATGACTCATGAGCCTCGGCCAAAATCCTGCCTCGTAACCCATCAAAGTCTAGAACACACAACCTCCCTTGATACCTCAAGATACCATCACCACCGATCTCGAAGCCTATCAACTTCTGCCCACCAACCTTTTCCTTGATCCTCATCAAGATATGATCTAACACTTGCTTCTCCATGATCTCAACATAAAAGATGATTGCGCCGCCTCCTGTACAAATACACCACCACTCTCAAAGTCCAAGAGATGAACTCCAAGGTTATCCAAACAGTTTTTATCCTTCACCAACTCCCACTTTTTCTTATCCACATAAGCTAGACTCCCCATGGATAACCTGTTAAGAGCATCAGCAACCATATTAGCTTTACCTAGATGGTAGTGAAGACTCATGTCATAATCCTTGAGAAGCTCAAGCTATCTTCTTTGCCTGAGGTTAAGCTCTTTATAAGTGAATACATACTGCATGCACTTTTGATCAGAAAAGATATCAACATAGACCCCATACAGATAATAACGCTAAATTTTCAATGCAAACACCACAACTAATAATTCCAAGTCATGAGTCATATAGTTCCTCTCATGAACCTTCAACTGTCTAGAGGCATAAGCAACCACCTTACGATGCTGCATCAAAACACAACCCAAACCAACCCGAGATGCATCACAATAGACCACAAACCCATCAGTACCTTCAGGCAAATTCAAAATTAGAGCCAAAGTTAGCTTATTCTTCAGCTTCTCAAAACTACCGTCACAAGCATCAGGCCATGGTAATTTTACCTTCTTCTGAGTCAACTTAATAAACGGGGAAGTTATAGAAGAAAAACTCTCCATAAACCTCCTGTAGTAGCCAACTAAACCCTCAAAGCTTTGAATATTAGTTGGAGTGTGGGTCTAGGCCACTTCTTAACCACAAACACCTTCTGAGGATCTATCATAATCCCTTCACTAGAAATGACATGACCCAAAAAAGTTACGGCATTCAGACAGAACTCAAACTTAGAGAACTTAGAATACAACTGTTGATCTTTCAAAGTCTGCAACACAAGACAAATGTGATCAACATAATCCTCCTTACTCTTAGAGTACACTAAGATGTCATCAATAAAGACAATGATGAACAAATCCAAAAACTAATAGAAGACCATATTCATCAAATCCATGAATGTCGTCAGGGGCATTGGTAAAGCTAAAGGACATCATCAAGAACTCAAAATTCCTATACCGAGTACGAAAAACAATCTTAGGGATATCTACTTCCTTAATATTTAACTGATGATACCCGAATTAAAGATCGATCTTAGAAAAGAATTTGGCAACCTAAAGTTGATCAAAGAGATCATTAATTCTCAAAAGGGTATACTTATTCTTTACCGTCACCTTGTTAAATTGTTGATAATCAATACACATCCAAAAAGAATCATTCTTTTTCACACGAACAAGATAGGTGCACCTCACGAGGACACACTAGGATAGATGAAACCCTTGTTTAAAAGGTCTTTCAATTTCTCCTTGAGTTCCTTCAATTTGGTTGGAGCCATTCTATATGGGGGAATCGAAATAGGATAAGTGTCTAGAACAATATCAATCCCAAGCTCAATCTCCCTGTCGGGAGGTACACCAGCCAAATCATCAGAGAAAACTTCAGGAAACTCATTTACCACAGGAACTAAATGTAAAGAAAGACCTTTCGAATTTGGAACTTTAACCCGGACCAAATAATAAAGACAAACTTTGGAAATTAATTTCCAGGCTCTAAGATATGATATAAACCTTCCCTTAATATCTAGCGAACCACCCTCCCACTCAACAATTAGATCATTAGGGAATTTAAACATAACCTTACAGGTCTGACAGTCTAAAGATACATAGCACGAATGCAACTAGTCCATCCGTAAAATAACATCAAAGTCAACCATATCTAACTCTATCAAGTCTAACCAAGTTTCTCTACTACCAAAAGATACCATTCACACCCTATAGACTTTTTTGACAACCACAGAGTCTCCTACTAGGGTAGAAATAGAAAAAAGGTTCGACAGACACTCTGGACCAAAACCAAAATGCACCGCCACAATAGGGTCACATAAGAGAGAGTGGACCCTAGATCAAGTAAACAATACACATCACGAGAAAAGAGTTTCAATATACCAGTAACAATATTTAAAGATGCCTTAGACTCCTGATGAGAAGTGACAACATAAAGGCAGTTCTGACCAGTGCCAGAGCCAGAAGTAGCACCCTTTGGTGTATGAGATGAAGAAGAGTCAACATGAACCTTGTTTGACCTAGAAGCAACTCTAGAGGGACACTACATATGCCCAATCTGACCACACATAAAACATTGATTCCTTTCTTTCTCATACTAACCACATAATCTGCAGAGAGGGTAGGATAGAGCTGACTGGGCCCTACTGGCCTGAGATTGGAAACCCTATGCCTTAGAAGCATCACCACCCTAAAAGTTTCGGTTGCCTGACGGCTTTAGGTTAGGAGCACAAGCCATCGAATAGGAGTCAGGAATCTTCCAACTTTTCTTCTTAGACTACTTATCACTCTGTTGTTGGTTCCCACTTTGCTCTGAATGCCAGAATTTCTTACTCTACCTCTTATCAATCTCAGCCTATTTTTTTCTCCTCTTAGACTTGATGCATATACATAACCAATCTGGATATATATATATGTCCTTAATTAATAAGGTAGCCTTACTATCAAGGATCAACTCATAAGACAATCCCCAAGCAAACTTTCTCATCCAGGCCCTTATAATAGATACCAATTTAGGAGCATATCGGGACAACTGATGGAATTTTAAAGCATAATCCTTGACTGTCATCCTCTCTTGCCTGAAGTTAGTAAATTTTTCTGCTTTAGCTTTCCTCAACTTCTGAGAAAAGAAGTGGTCCAAAAATGCACTAGAAAAATCACCCTACAAGGCAGAACCAACATCCTTACCTCTCAACTATTCCCATTATTCATACATTTGGTTTGCCATAACTTCTAATTGATAGGCAAAAAACTCTACATCCTCAACCTGTGAAGCATGCATAGCCTGGATGATCTTCTCTATTTTATCAAGAAACTTTGAGGATCCTCCTCAACCCTTGTACTAGTAAATATCGGAGGATGCAACCTCATGAATTGGCCAACTCTAGTGGCCTCAGACAAACCCATAATAACACCAGTAGGACCCAATAGTTGTGATTAAGATGTGACCAATTGAGTCAATAGAGTAATTAAGAGATAAAACTCGACATTAGTAACCTTCTCAGGAGGCGATTAAGAATAAGTGGCCCCTAGGAGTAAGGTTATTAGGGATAGGTGGGACCCATGAGGACAGTCAGATGCAGTGAACCTTGACTAAGTCTTGACCCCAGAAGTTGAATGAGCTCCGTCCACATCATCCCTAGATGAGATAGAAAAATTTGCATGAAAATCTGATTTTTTTGAAGGCATAATCTGAATGAAAAACAAACAGAAATTAGAAGAATCCAAGACCTTAAACTCTATATGCTTGAAATTAAGACAATAAGAAAGAGAAACATTCCTAAATGTCTCATAGCCTCTATCTTGTAAGTGTGGCGCGTACTATACACCCATAAAAGGGACTCTAATTGACACGACTTTATGGATACCCAATTGACCATGAACCTAGGCTCTAACACTTTGTCATGACCCGAACAAGGGTCTGGCCGTGAAGGGTATCCTAAGTCCCACATGAGTCAGAGATCACCCCTTCACCTAACCTGGTCAACACAACAACCTCAGAGTTGAATGAATTCTGAACATATAACAAGATAGATCAAAATGAGAATAATGATAACACATGAAATTTCTAAACCAATCCACCAAAAAATACACTAAACCAATACACCCAAGTCTATAGTAATTCAATAAAGCCTCTACAAATCCAAAGTTAATAAAATATTAGAACATGCCCTCGATGATAGCCAAAATAGAATCTAAATGACGTCTAAAACATAGAACATAAAGACCATGAAATGAATCCTTCTGAAGTATGGAAGCTCACCACTTCAATGTTAACTCATAAACACTCAAACACCTGGTCACTCTGCAAGAAAAGAAGAAAAAATTTTGGCGCTTGTATGGCATGGTGATACAAAGTTCATAGATGGTTAGCGGTTAGAGCGCTAGCATGTAACTCAGGGAAAAGGATAAAATAGTGTCATCATTCAAAACAAAGTCAAACCATCATATGAATTCATATACATATATACATCATGTCGGAAAAGGGGACAAGCCTTAGCATAAACTTTGAAAACATTAACATGGGCTGTGTAGCAAAACCTTCATAAAATAAGGCATTCACAGGCTATATGGGTCTAGCTCTCCCCTAGCTGGAAGAGCCCCAGTGTATGTAGCCGCACGATCCAGAGAATATCCATATCCGTATATGTCATTATGGGAGAACTCAAACCTCTCGACAAAAATCAAGGTGACTTAAGAACCAAAGTATACAATATAGAGGACTCAAAACTTACATTAATATATTCATTCAGGGGACTCAAACTTCCCAGTCATATAAACATCCGCACTGGCTAGTGCAGTTTCTAGTGTTAGCCCTTTGAACTATTCTTTCACGGCCCGGCTACACATCCAGATTTTAAAGCCCAATTTAAAACATTCATTACACATGTACATAATCATTAATCTAATTACTTACCAAAGGAATCCTATTAGTATCATCATACCAACTCCACTTGAAGGCGTACAACATGCCATAACCACTATCATTAAACTTTAGGACTTGAACCCATTGTCTATACAAGGACATTAATTTATTTCAACATTTAGGGACTCGAAACCATTTAACTAATTAAACCACCAAGGTTATAATTCAAAACCATTTATGACCCCTAAGGACTTCATGAAACCATTTACCAACCATTTATATTATTAGACCAATGCCCTAGTTTAAATAATAATTCAATTCAATTTATGGTCGGTCATCAATACCTTTACAAAGCCATTCCTTCATTAATAGTCTTATCCTAAGCGTTAGTTCAAAATACAGTTCATCATGTAACAAGATTTTTCTCATAGACATTTTCATAAACAGGTGGAAGGAATACCATTATCAAACCATTATTTAAGTCAAAAATCATAAAGTTAGTGTTAACCATGACCTATTCATTAAATCACAATACCCATTCACCCAAAAGTGTAAAACCATTATCAAAAACATGTATAAACACAAGTGAAATCATCAGAGAATAATACTCAACATTATACATTAAAACCCTCAACTATGGATTTCAAAACCACCATACATGATTCAAGAACAATGTTTAAACACATGATTTTTTTATGAACTAACAATGAAGAAAGAATCACATGCCTGGGTTACAAAGATTCATGGAGATATTTCGATCCTTCAGCCTCTAGATGGCCACCTTGATGAAACCCTAGCCCATTCTTCTTGAGGAGTTTTTAGAGAGTGTTTAGGGAGTGTTTTGATCTTCTAAAGTAAAGAATGAAAGGACAAAAAGTGTTATAAGATGTGGGCTCTTAAGGACTTGGGGCGGGAATTGTCAAAAATACCCTCAGCTTAAAAGATGTAAAAAGAACGATGGAGGGTATAGTTGGACCCCTCAACTCATATCCAATTCATACGAGTAGTACCCTCAACTCGTAACTTGATAAGAAAGTTGGACACTACATTCTTTCTAACATACTACTCCCTTGGCCTAACTCATACCATCACGATACAACTAGTATCCTTCAAGTCGTACCCTAAGCAGAATATCTAGGCTAGACATTGAACAATATACGATTGGGTACTATACTTCTTGTATCATGAACATACAACTTGTATGGATTCTTCTTGTACCTTGAACAGAACTTGGCCAATATGACACTGACCAACATACGACTAGGGTTCTAGACCCATATCTATACCATACTAATTATGGTGCAAGTCATATAATGATCAGAAGGTTCAAGACTCAAGAAATTTAGCAAGGGAAAAAGTTTAGGGTGTTTCATGCGGTTTCTAGTGATGGTCTCTTAGACCTTCACTTTCACAACAGCTACACAACCCTCTCTAAAACCCAATTAAAAAAATTATCATACAATCTCATTCATTGCATTATAATACACATTTATGCATACATTGTTGGTATCGTCATACCAACTACACTTGCAAGGCAATATTAACATGCCAAAATAATTTCATTACTTGGGGAATTCACAACCCTTATTGGTTCAATTATGCAATAACTTTTTAAAACACTAACCCTCAAGGTTCAATTCAACATCATTATACAATAGTTCAATAATAGTTAAATTCCCATATTTCTCATAACTAATAACAACTGCACATTATGGGGTTGGGACCATAATCACTTCAAAAGTCACAAGTTTGGAGAAAATCATAATTCCCAAGTTCATTCTTCATACCTATGCACCTGGAAGTTCAACCATATTTAAAACATGAGTAATGCATAATAAAAAACATGGAAAATAGTTAATTGACCATTCATGTCAAAAACCCCAATCATGTCAAAACCCTTACTTTTAATCACGTAAATAACCAAGTACTTTCATAAAATAGAGATATTAAATTTAAGGGTAGAGTCACATGCCTAAAATATCAAGTTTCATGGAGAGAATTTAACTCTAGAGACTTTAGATGACCAAATTGATGAAACCCTAGCTTGACTTGCTTGAGGGAATTCAAAGAACCTTTCAGAGTGTTTTAGAAGTTACTTGGATTAATTTCTGAGTGCTAATAACACCCTAAAGAGTTATAAGTCATGGGATTCAATCTGATTAAGAGGGTAAATATCCAGAATGCCTTTAACTTAAAAGATGAAAAATTTCCATCTTTGACTACGGGTCAACCTTGACTCGTAGCCACTCCTTACAATTCTTCACCTTGAGCTATAACCAAGGTAGTACTATTAAGGCACCCTACAATATTAACTTTATGACTCATCCACAAGAATTATAATGGGACCCTACAACTCGTAGGGTCCATTCGTAGTCAACATAGAACCCAAATTAAGGTATACACTGGACAACCTATGATTACACCTAACGAATCAAAATATATCCTTACGGTTCTTAGTGATCCCCTCATACTCAAAGCATAATCTAAACACAAACTTTTTGATTTGATTATTACTCATCCTAACAACTCGTTTGGACATCTTACAACTCATAGGGTCCAATTGTAACCATGGCAGTGAGTACAAAACTCTAGAAAATATCCAACGACCAAAACCTAGGGCGTTACATGATATTACTAAAAGAGTGAATTTGAGCCTTTGAATAGACCTCTTGGCCCTTCTCTCGGGGCAAATATTATGCAGGCACCAAAGTTAGAGCTTAAGGCTCTGCCATCCCATCTTAAATATGTTTTTCTTGGTGATGATGATACTTTACCGGTGATTCTTTTTGCAGGTCTATCTAATATACATGTAAAGGAGACATTGGTAGTGCCTATGATAAGAAAAAAGGTGATTGGATGGAAAATGTCAAACATCCAAAGAATTAATCCTAATTTCTACATGTATAAAATATTGATGGAAGAAGATCATGAGTCTAGTGTGCAACATTAATAAAGGTTAAATCTAGTGATAAAAGAGGTGGTCAGAAAGGAAGTGATTAAGTGGCTCGACATAGGGATAGTGTATCCCATCTCAGATAGCTAATGGGTCAGTTATGTGCAATGTATCTAAAGGAAGAGAGGGATAACTATTGTAACAAATAATGATAATGAGTTGATCCTAACTCATACTATGACCTGGTAGAGGACCTATATGGATTATAGAAAGCTCAATGAGGTCACCAGAAAGGATCATTATCCCATCCCATTTATTGATCAAATGCTTGATAGAGTTGCTGGGCAAGAATAATACTGCTTCCTTGATGGCTATTCTAGCTACAATCAGATAGTCATAGTACCAGAAGACCAGGAGAAGACAACGTTCACCTGTTCATATGGAACTTATGCTTCATATGTATGACCTTTAGATTGTGCAATGTACATACAACTTTCCAAAGGTGTATGATGGCCATCATTTATGATATGGTGAAGGATCTTTTCAAGGAATTTATGGATGATTTTTCTATATTTGGTAACTCATTTGGTATTTGTTTGTAGAATTTAGATAGGGTATTGGCTCAGTGTGAGAAAACTAACCTGGTATTAAAATGTGAGATATGCCACTTTTTGGTCAAGAAAGTTATAGTCCCTGGCCATAAATGTCAAAAAAGGGTTGGAAGTTGACAAAGAAAAAGTATAGGTGATTGAGAAGCTGCCACCACCTGTCTAAGTAAAGGATCTGAGAAGTTTCCTTGGTCTTGTGGGGGTTTTATGGGAGATTTATCAAAGACTTCTCAAATATAGAAATTCCCATGTGCAAGCTATTGGAGAAAGAGTTAAAATTTGAATTTGGGGTCGACGTAACAAAGCGTTTGAGGACTTGAAGAGAAGAATGACAAAAGTACCCATATTGGTTGCTCCTGACCGAGGCCTACCATTTGAGATAATGTGTGATGCAAGCAATGTAGTTGTGGAAGCAGTACTGGGGCAGTACATAGAATAGGTATTTTATTCTATCTATTTATACTGGTAAGATCTTAGATGCGACCTAAATCAATTACACAGTCATAGAGAAAGAGATGTTAGCCTTTGTCTATGCATTTAACAAATTTAGAGCATGTATGGTGGTCACAAAGGTGATTTTCATTACAAATCATGCTTCCATATGATATTTATTCAAAAAGAAAGATTAAAAGTGGAGATTAATCATATGGATTCTTCTGCTACAAGAATTTAATTTGGAGGTATGTGATATAAAAGGGTCTGAAAATCAAGTGGCTGACCATTTATCGGGGCTAGAAAGGTGAGATCATATTGTTGATGATACCTTATGTATTTGAGTAGAGTTCATAGATAAATAGTTAATGGCACTGAGTGAAGAAGAATTGTTGTGGTATGTTGATATAGTGAACTTGTTGCTCAGTGGTGTATATCCTCCGGAGGCCACTAGTCAACAAAAAAAAGAGATTGTTTCATGACTCTCGCTCATACATGTGGTATGAGCCTTATTTGTTCAAGCAAGTGGATGATCGAGTAGTAAGAAGATATGTTTCAGAAGCTGAGTCCAAACAAGTTCTGAGGAGCTGTCATTCATCACTATAAGGAGGTCAGTATGGGGGTAAATGAATATCTCACAGGTATTACAATCAGGTTTCTTTTGGCCCATACTATTCAAGGATTTTCTTTTTATATAAGAGAATGTGGTGATCAATGCCAGAGAATGGGAACTATCTCAAGGTTCCATAAAATTCCCCTAAATAATATTCTTGAAGTAGAGATTTTTTATGTATGGGGGATAGATTTTATGGGCCCATTTCCACCATCGTATAGTAATGTGTATATTTTGGTGGCTATAGATTATGTGCCCAAGTGGGTAGAAGCTGCAACTCTCCCTAATATTGATGCAAGAGTGTTGATGAAATTTATCAAGAAAAATATATTCTCTCATTTTGGCACACCCAGAGCGATCATTAGTGATGAAGGAACTCATTTTCTGAATTATTAGTTTAAGAAACTACTGGTAAAATATGGGGTCATACACAAGGTGACTACAACATATCACCTATAGATGAGTGGACAAGTGGAGGTATCTAATCAACAAATCAAATAGATTCTGTAGAAAATAGTCAATGGTCAGCATAAATATTGGTCGATAAAACTAGATGATGCATTATGGGTGTATAGTAAAGCCTATAAAATTCCTATTAGGACTTCTCCTTATCGATTTCTATATGGGAAAGTGTGTCACTTACCTGTGGAGCTTGAACATTGGGCTTATTGGGCAGTGAAGAAATTAAATCTTGATCTAAAGATGTAAGGAAAAAAGAGAATGCTACAATTGAGTGAGCTTGATGAGTTTTGCTTACATGCTTATGAAATTGCAAAATTATACAAGGAAAAAACCAAGAGATGGCATGATAAGCATATCCAAACTAGAGACTTTGAACCTGGCCAGAAAGTTTTGTTATTCAATTCTAGGATGAAACTATTTTTGGGTAAATTAAAGTCCAAGTGGTATGGGCCATTTGAAGAGTAAGAATGACACCTCATGGGGTTGTTGAGCTTTGGAAAAAAGACAAGAGCATTATATATTTGATGAATGGACAGAGAGTTAAGCACTACAAGGTAGATTATATGGATAGACATAAGACATTAATCATATTTGCAGAGGAGTGAAACTGAGTTAGGTAATACCACAATACTAAATAAGGAGATCCGTGGGAGGCAACCCACGAATGTAACTTAATAGCATTGGTCATCATTTTTATTTAAAATAAAAAAAAAAATAAAAAAAAAATACAAAAAGGTATATCGAGCCACGGCCAAAACTATGACGCTAGGTGGGAGGTAACCCACCCTTTCTTATGTGTTTTGTTATTTTTGATGAGATTGTAAGAATGAGATACCTCATGGAATGGGGAAGAAATTAAAGTGAGTAAAATTTTGTTTTCGGAGGCTACCAAGTATGTAAATACTTATTGAGTTGATGAAAAATAAAGGCAAGAAAAAGGGGGAACCAAAATTCCCCCAAAGTAGCAAAACAATGGACCTTTGTGATAGGTGTGTGCCACAGACACTATCCTCTGTAATAAGTCATGGCACACCTAGAGTAAAATATCATGGAGGTTATTCTTGTGATCCTCCATGATTTAAATATGCCACGCCTCTTACCCTCAGGCATAAGGGCATGGGACGAACGGTGTAAAATTTTAGTTCATTTAAAATTAAAAGTTGGTTTTTACCCTATTGTCCCATTTTAACCCAAATTTTTCTCCTATTATTCCCCCTAAAATTCCCAAATCCCTAATTTTCTCAAATTTCTCTTAACCTAGCATGCTACACTCCCAAAGTCCCCAAATCCTTAAATTGTGGTACATTATAATTTTGCCCTAAAATTTTTTAACCTGTCTTTTCCATACGAACAAGGTAAGTTCTTAGATGTTTGTTTATCTCTCTTGCACATGCATTATGGTTGAATATATTATGGTTGATTTGTTTGATATTGTGCATTGAAATTCGTGATGAGTTGAGATTTGGATTCAAATATTGGCATCACCCAATTAAATTTAGTGTGTAGTGAAAATTATGCACTTGTTTTGAGATTTTAGGTAGTGTTATGGAGAAAGTTAAAGTGATTCCATGTTTATATAAGTGCAATAAACTATTCGTGTTGGTGCTTTGCATATAATATGTTGTGTTTCTTACATACCATGTGTACAAATTTCTCTTTGAATGTGACTTGGTGACTTGCACTTTGAAATATAATTTGACATGGCATTTAATTTAATTCGTAGTTAGTAGTAGTTTCTTTATTTTACTATTCCTAGTTTCATAATTTAGGAGTAAATTTTTTTAGGATGCATTCCAATAACTTGTCATAGTTAGGTTCCTTTCTCGATGATGGATGGATGATGACCGTCCTAAGGGGAATTTGTCTTAGGGAGTGAATAGGTGAGCAAACCTAATCACTAATCTAATCTGAGGTACTTTGTGTTGGGTCGTATGACTACGTGATATGATAAATATTTTTCTAAAAAAAAGCATGTCAAACTAAAGAGTGTTGCTATTCTTGAGATGCCTAAGCTCAAATTATGTGACTCTTTGGTAGTGTTGGCTTAATTTTGAATTTGTGCAATTACTAGGTCAAGTGTCTATAGGGAACCTACTTGAATTTAGCATGCATCCAATATGAGTGAGGTTCTCTATTTATTTCCATATGCATAGTGATGTCTAGAAATTGCTCGGTGTGTGTTCAAAGAAAAATAAAGAGTGTGGAGTTAGGAGATGATATAGGCATTTCTTTGATATCCATGTTTATGCTCTCTTTCTAACCTACACTTGTGCATAATCCTAGTTAACCCTATTGAGCCTTTAACTTATTCTTTGGTAGCCTCATATGTAGCCTAATCCCTTTCTTTAATTGACCTTAATTTGATTCAAAACTCATAAGAATTTTAGTTAAAATGTAATTGAGTTAAGGAGTTTGAAATTCAAGTAGGGAAAAGTGAAAGTGATCCCCTAAGAAATAGCTATTGGTGTTGAAAATTAATATGTATTGAGGTGGGGAGTTGTTTAATGAAAATAATAAAGATTGTTCAAACATTGAATAATGTATTTAGTAGAATACTCCCTTCCATAGTGTATGTGAATTTGCTTAATGAGATGGGGCTAAAAAAAGATGTGTGGGAAGATAGACAAGGTGAAAAATTGTTTTTTAATAGAGTGTTTTTAATGTTCATGTGATGTATTAAAGCACTTAGAGAAGTTAGTCACTACTTTTAGCCAAATAGCTCCTACCTGTCCCTTAGCCTACATTACAACCTTTAAAGACCGATTTGATCCTAGATCTTAACATTCTGATATTAGTGGTGCACTACAGTAAGGGAAAGCCTATGGTTCATCATGTATCATGTGTGAATTCTATGGGAGAGTGAGTAAAATTTGTTCATTGTCTTGTGTACGTATTCTTATGATATATTTCATAATGATGAGCGAATATGGGTAATTAACTTGTTATGAAGGTGCATGTGGAGGATGGTTAGGTGACCTGTATGATTGCTTGGTTGAATAATGTGCATAAATTTGTCAATATGTTAGAGTTCATTTTTGAGGTTAGGAAGTGTGAAAATAGTAATCATGAGTTCTCAATAATGATATGACATACTGGGGATGAAAATTTATAAGTCATGTGTAGCCCGTTTGTGCTAAGTAAAAGTGTCTCCTTAAGATAGTAATATGAATCCTAAGTGTGTGAGAATAAATCCATGGGCTTGTTCGATGGAGAACAAGACTCTAAGTGTGGGGTGGTGATCATAGGCATATTTATACATCCAAGTGCCAAATGTTACACATATTCTATGAGATAAAGAATGCAAAAGGTCTTGTGTTTGAGATAGATTTGTATTGTCGAGATAATGGATATGATTAGTGTTGCAGGGAGAGATTGTGATGAAAATGAAAATGGTGGAGCATAAACTTAAAGATTATGGATCATGAAAAGCACTTGGATGAAACACACTAAGCATGAGAAGAGTAGAACTAAAATTGTAAAGCACTAGAATAAGGACGAGTACAAGCAAAGGCTGGAAATGCAAAAATTAACATACCAATGTGCCACGGACCCTAGATTCAGCGACAAGGTCATGGAACATTAGTGGGATGAAAGATGATGGCAATTTCTACTGAATAGGAATGATATTGGCGTGCCACACCACTTACCTACACAATAATAGCATGGTACGGAGGTAGCATAAAAGTGAATTGGCACATTCCAATACTAGAGTGCCATGCCACTTATCCTCTGTAATAAGGGCGTGGCACATTGAAGTGTTACAAATGTGCAGATCTGCCCTACTATAAAAGAAACACTTGTGATATTAGAGTACTATCGTTGGCATACATAATAGCAAGGAAAAACATGTACAAGGGTTTTGTTAGTTTTTTTATCATTCAACTTTCTACTTTGAATTTGGTATGATTATTTATATTCCATGGATATTGATTTCAAACATGAATGGCTAAATTCCCTTGTTCTGGGTTAAGGACGAACACATGATTGTAGTTTGATATTTTTATAGTTGGTTAAACGTTGTTTTATCATATTTGTTGATCTTATTCCGTTGTTCTTGCTGCATGAATGATTGGACACCACTTAATTACATGTTTAATTATCTTGTGATCCCGAAAGGAGGAACATTAGTATAGATTGAAGGGTTTAAGGAGCAAGTTCTTATTCTTCTAAATTACAAAGGATTTGAAGTAGCGTCTAGGATATAAATATACCTAGATCGCCTTGTTTGGTACAATTGCAGGAAGAAAACTTAAAGCATATAAAATTGATTATTGCATCCCCGCTCACCGATGTAGTACTGATATCCTTTTTGGTAGAAGATTAGAGGCTCAAAAGACCATGATCACAATATCAACCCTATGAATCAAAAACCTGATAACCAATATGACCAACAATAAGGATAACAATTTACATGATTGTAGAGAATGCCTTAACCCTGGAATTCCTCTCGTATTGTTTACATCTTTTCTTACATTGCCATTGTCATACTTTATTATTTGATTATTATTTAATTAGTTACTAAACTATCACAAACACTCATATTACTTAAATATAATATTATCGAAACTAAAATTAAGTGAATTGCTGAATAAGCAGTCCATATGGGTTCGACATCTGATTCTTTTGTGTCACTATATTACTTGTTTGATCATGTACACTTGTGTGTGGTAGACCGCAACAACTCCTTATTTGATATTTAAACTTTTTAGGGTTTTACAGTTGGTGTGGCCCTTATTGATCAATTTCAAATAAAAGTGTTGGATATACGGTAGTTATTGGTATGTTAGACATCCAATGACTGATTGTATTCCCAAAGCAAAGTTGTTCACTTGGTAAACTGGTCAAAGTCCACTCTAAATACCGAAGGTAGAGCAAAACCAAAATCTTTTTTAGGAATGAGCCTAGGATAATCCAATACTTGAGGGGTTATTTGGCCCATTATAAAAACCTACCCTGCATCTATTGACCATGAGTCAATAATAGAATATTATATCTTAAGTGTTTAAATTAAAGGATACAACGTCATATTGTATGAACCATTGTCCCTTTGGTTGAGTATTTTATTTGGATAGTTTCTTTTATTATAATCCAAAGAAGATCTTCATCTGAAAGATATTCAGAAATTTCAAGAAGTTCAAGATCGTAGGGCCCCCAAGGAAGTTTAGTTTAGGTTTGCTCCCCTGCATGGAAATGATATTATTTATTTTTCCTTTATCTCATTTTATGTCCCCATTTGATTTATCCAAGAAATTATATAATATATATTTTTGGGGCAATGAAACGTCTTTACAAATGACATGTATATCCTTCAAATGCTAGACTTACCTTTGGATTAAAAGGTCACATGTATGCTAGTATAAGTTAAAATTATTGATGTTCAAAGTGTTCCATTATTTTTCTTTGTCTGTATTTGCTTGATTTGTATGTTTAAATAACATTTGTTTGGCTTTAAACAAGACTAGTCCATTATTTTATTTCAAAGTCTTAGAGTGTTATATAAGACTTAAAATTTCAATCTTCCTAGAATACCCTTAAAAGTCCATCGAAAATCCCTTCCAATTAACTCAAATTTTAGTCAAAATCCATTAGGTCATTGTCCAATTCACACTGACCAAGTTGCTCTCACAAATCGCTTTTTCTCGTACTTAATTATATTTAGAGCTACCCAAATATTGTATTAATGGTAAGATCCCATTATTTTTAAATAATCCTATGTATAAAGTTTATTAGAAAACACCCAATTTATTTAAAATAACTTAATTTGAATTCAAAGTAAGTCAAAATGATTAAATTCTGATCATTCAGTCACTTTTCCAAAGTGTCCTATTCTTCAAATTTTGGACTAATCTATTTTAAACCAAATATATGCCATTTGTCCCATATATTAATTTAGTCAATTATTATAATTCATTAACCAACATTTTCACCTTTTGAGTGTTTTTCTTTACTTTTAGAGAGAGGTTGATTTGTGTTGGTAATCAAACTTGCTCGCTTCACAAAGACTAAAAGCCAATCAGTTTCAAGAAATCATTGGTAGAACATTAGTATTTCACATGGTCTAAGGTCAAGAAAGAAACTAAAGACCCAAAATTTCTTACTTGATCTAACAGAAAGACTCGCCCAACTATGGATCCTAGTTTGATCAGCACAAACACTCCATCTGCGTTCACACTTTGTTTGTGACAATGGACCTTAATGCCTCGATAGGAAGAGAAATAAACAAGAGGTTGTTTCTAATTTGGAACAAAAAAATGTTTAACTAAGGCTCATGGTGATGCAAAGAAGAAAGATTCTCAGACTCCCAAAACATAACTCTGCCTCCTGATGATTGACAATAAGGGCCTACGGTTTTGACATTAGAAGGAGTTGATTAGGGAGGTAATTTTACCACTTCTCAAAATGATCGTGATTCTTAGAATTATACTTTTATGTACATATTTTCTCCTCCAAATGTTCAAAATATATCACTGTCATACCATGCTTTACTAGTGTACACCTATGCTACCGCCCCTACCAACAACACAAACTCAAGGTCTATACCGCCTAGAAACTAATTATTACATGGAAATTCAAAATGATCCAAGGGTTTAAAATGATGAGATAGTGAATATAAAGCTAAAGATCTTGGAATATGATATGAGAAGTCTTTGGGGGTTCAGAAGTAACCAAAGGGTAAAGTATAAGGAGTCGTATGCATTTCCCGAGATTAAGTTATCTCTTGGTTACAAGATTCCAAAGTTTGAAAAGTTTTATGGGTCCGAAAATCACTTTTTTCATTTGAAAACTTATTGTGAAAATTTGATTAGTATGGGCAAAAACAAAGGAATAAGGGTCAAGTTAGTCAGTCAAAGCTTGAGTGGAAAGGCTTTAAAATGGTACGCTAACAAGATGTGACCAAATAATGCACTTGGAGTGACTTGGAAAATGATTTTGTGGATCACTACAAGTTTCATGTCGATATTATTATTGTCAGTATTTATATCACAAAGCTAAGGTAGAAATTAAACAAGGGTTTTTGTAAATATGCCATACGATGGAAAGAAGAGGTAACCAAAGTACATCCTCCTAGGGAGAAAGCTGAAATGATAAGTTACTTCATCCATGCCCTAAATCTAGAATATTTTGATCATATGGTGATAATAGCTGGAAAATATTTTCTAAAGTTATCAAGACTATAGAAATAATTGAGGATGGACTTAAGATAGGAAGGATAATAAAATTGGTAGAACTGCAATCCACTCATGCTCTTTAAGAAAAAGAAGAAATAATTTATGAGAGTGATGACTCAAGGAAGTAAATCCAACCACAAATTACCCCCATGATACAATCCTAATCTCAAAATTCTCTGTATTCTATCTATAATACACAAGAAACATATCATGCTTAACCTCTACTACAAAACCACCAGAGCAATATACCTTATACCAACCATGAAAAAATCCCCAAAAGATATTTATGCCATTGGAAAAACCACTTACTCAATATTATGAAAGGTTGAAAGAAGTAGGGATACTTTATCCGGTGGAAGCAAACCCCGTGAACACTTCTTCTAATTGGTATGTCACAAACAAGTGATGCGCTTACCACTATAGAGTTATTGGACATGATACAAAGAAATATATTACTATCAAGCATAAAATTTAAGATCTGATTGGCAACAAAGTGATAACACTTGCTAAAGCTCCAACATATGTGAACAACAATCCATTACCCAATCATAAAAAGTAGTCATTGGCATCAGCAATTGTAAAGAAGAGTGAAGTCTCCTCAAAGGTGCACTTTTGGTGTCCTTTAATCTTGTATTTTGAAGTTTTCATTCTCTTTCTTTGTACTTTATCATTTTTATTTCCTTGTGGTCATACTTTGTCACTTTATTTCCTTGTAATTGCATTTATGGTTAGATTTCCTCATAGTCACACTTTTTTAGATGTAATGAACTACGTTCAACCTGATTTTCCTAGTGGTATATGTAGGCAACTGATATTGTCTTAGGTCACATTATCAAAAGTATTAAATATTCTTAATGCTTTGTACAAACTATAGTTGACCTGAATTCCTAAGAATGGGATACATAGGTAACCTATGTCGACTTTGGTCAACTCCTTAGGAAATTTATCTTTCTATTTTATGTTGAAACTACGTTGACCTGATTCCTACCTCAATGTGATACGTAGATGCCACACTGGCTCGATCATATTCCTCATAAGATTTCCATAGAATTTGGAGCAAAATTTTGGAGAGGATCTCAAAAATTCATCTAGAGTATTTTTTGTCATGTTTAATGAAGATGAAATTGAAGCATGTAACCGGGGAAGAAATTTTTGTGACCTTCTAAAAAATTCCTCAAAACTTGATATTTTTTAGAAAGTTGAACACCAGACGTTGTTGAAGGTGAAACCAGAGCATAATTTTTTAGAAGTTATCAAAATTTCAAGTAAGTTATGTCAGAAAGAACTCAAGTATTTTGTATTCCAGACCATAATTTTTTTTAAGATCTCAAGAATTCTATACTAAATGATTTCATAAGTTACATAGAAGTTTGAGAGTTTCTATGTTATAGAATGGGGACGAAATTTTGAGGAAGATTGTAATACCCCATATTTTTCCTAGCTAATTTCATCTCAAGAATGTCTAGTATTAGCTTCTAAATTGAATTATGGTTATTCCATGAGAAATTTTAAAGATTTTCACTTTTTTCATGTGGGAAATTTAATAAAATTTCCATCGATATAAGATTTGCCCAAATCCGATAATCGGGTCAGAAGTTACGACTATTTCAAGTTCTCATCGTACAACAACGCCATACTAGTCAGTGGCACGCCGCGCCACAAGAGGAAATGACATTTGGCAAATTCCAGTAGGGGTCCGCGATTATAGCACATCGCGCCAGGGCTCAAATTCAGAATTATTCTTTTCCAGTGTCTTAGCGTAATTTTCTTCGCGTCGCGCCAAAGTTCCAGTTAGAAAGAGAAGGGGCAACGCGATGGCTCCACGCGATGGCTCCACGCGATGGCTCCACGCGATGGCTCCATTTCGCGCCATCCCTCAATTTCCCAAATGTCAAATTCTAGTAAACCAGTGCGATAGCACTGCGTCACACCAGGGGTTCAGTGTGGGAAATTTTTATTGAAATTAAATGATGATCCAGGGTTAAAAGGGTCAACTTCCTACCCCTATTTAAGCCCTTTAACACGTGATTCAACCACTTTTCATCAAAAATACACTCTCTTCTCTCAGAAACCTCTCAAGAACAAGCTAGAGTTTTCATAGAAGATCTAATTCCAAGAAAGTTTCTCCGTCAATCTTCACGAAATCACGAACTAAGGTATGCATAGTGTTCATTCATGGACTCCTTTAATTTATGAAGCTCGAGAATATCTTTTCTAAGTTTAATTTTATGGATTTCTTTATGAATTTCATGTTGGGTTTGTTTTGTTTATGTTGAGAATGATCAATTGAATTCAGATCCATGTTGGGTGATCAATTTTATGTGGAATTGATTTGTATAGATGTATATTCATGTGGACCTATGAATAAACCCTAGATGATGAAATTAGAGATGAATCATGATGATTAATTATTGTATAATATTGTTTACATGTGGAATACCTACCATTTGTTTGATTAAATGCCTAGATGAAGGAACAATGCCCAACTAGTATGATATCATAAAATCCCTCTGTATGTACAAGTTATGCCAATCACATGTTTTGATGGAATGCTTTTATAAATGTATTATGGATTATGATGTTAGTTATATGTTCAAGTAATTTATGTTTGGTTAATTTTCCTTCCATCGAGTCCTAGGGGTACTTGCACGCAAAATAATAGTTGTATGCCTAGAGCCATATCATGTTTCTATGATACTCTCAGAGTTAGAAGTGAGTCCTCATTTTTTAATGATATGATTATTTCCCTATTATCCATTAATTAGTTTATTAGTTGGAGTTAGTTGGGGACATGTCCCATCAACTCCTTACTCAGACAGTTCAGTCAGTTAGAGGCTTTCTATACTATCATGTTTCAGACTTCAGTATGTTCAGTTTTGTTTTGGGTATTCTATTACCCCACACAGATGTTATATCATTCAAATCATGGTCGATATTGAACCTTATGGCCTTTCAGTTTATGTTTCCGCATTATAAAGTATTTTATGCTGTATACAAGTACAAATATTAGTCATAGGTTAGCTTATGGTCCTTTGGAGTTATGAGCACCGTGTAGCATTCTGGGTACCAAATTTGGGGCATTACAAACTTGTTATCATAGGCTAAGGTTCAATAGAGTCCTAGGAAGTCTGAAAGCCACATCTAGTAGAGTCTAGTACATGGGTGTGTTATGCGCCACATTTATGTGTAAGAGGCTATATGATGTTTTAGGAACAGTTTCCCTTCTTTCGGTATTCATGTCATACCAGTGAGCATAATCTAGAGTCTATCTCTCAGTCTAATCTATTTTTACCTTTCTTCTACAGAACATACCTCCTAAAAGAAGAAATGGAAATCAGTCAGCCCCCCAGCCCGAAGATCCTTTAGGCAATCATGTTTCTCATGTGGAGTTCAGGGCCGCATTCACTACTCTTGGTCAGTCAGTTGCCACTCAAAATGAATGTCTAGTAGTCATTCTGGCCAACCTAGTGGCCAATTTAGCCGCAGCTAGGATTCAGGACTTCACCCGAATGTATCCTCCGTCCTTTCTCGGGTCTAAGGTAGATGAGAACCCTCAGGAATTCATTGATCAGATTCAAAAAGTGACAGACATAATTGGGGTTACATCTAGTGAGAGTACTGAGCTAGCTATATATCAGTTATCAAATGTTGCTCACACTTGGTTCAAGCAGTGGAAGTCTAAGAGGGAAGACGATGCAGGGGCAGTTGAGTGGGAGGAGTTTGCCTCAACGTTTCTTGATAGATTCTTTCCCCTAGAGCTTAGAGAGGCTAAGGCGCTAGAATTCATCAACCTCAGGCAGGGCAATATGACAGTGAAAGAGTATTCTCTTAAGTTTACTCAATTAGCCAGATATGCCCCTCATGTGGTTGCAGATAACAGAGCCAAGATGAGTAAGTTCACTTCAGGAGTAAATAATAGCATTGTAAATAAGTGCAGATCTGCTATGCTAAACAGTGACATGACTTTAGCCAAGCTTATGACTCATGCTCAGCAGATAGAGGAGCAATGATTAAGTAGAGGGAGAAGCAGAATAAAAGAGCGAAGATTGGTAGTTTCAACTTCGCTCAGCCTAAATTAGAAGGAGGAAACTGTTCCCAGTTTCATCCTAAGTTATTAGTTCCAACCCCATCTTCATCCAGTGCTCCAGTCCCTAAGTTCAGGGAGGGTAACAGAGATAGAGTAATAGGATCTAAGTCCCAGGGCAGTGTTAGCAGTGCCCGCACCTATTCTCTTTGCCAGACTTGTAGAAAGCACCATCAAGGTATTTGCAAAGCTGGCAGTGGTATTTTCTTCGGATGTGGCAAGACAATCCACAGAGTCAGAGACTGTCCTCAGCTAGGTTCACAGGGTCAATAGAATCACTCCTTCGCTCAGTTTGGTCAACCGAATCAGTAGGGTGCCACCACCAGTGCTACTAGTGGGAAATGCCCAAATCGTCTCTATGCTCTTCAGTCCTAAAAAAATCAGGAAAATTCTCCTAATGTAGTTACTAGTACATTAAAGATCTTTCATGTGCATGTTTACGCTTTGCTAGATCCAGGAGCTTCTTTATCTTTTGTTACTCCTAATATAGCAGTCAATTTTGAAATCAGTCCCGAAATCCTAGCAGGGCCCTTTTCAGTCTCTACCCCAGTGGGTAAAACCATCATAACTCGGCGGGTATATAGGAACTGCCCGGTTATGATATTTCAAATAGTCACTTCAACAGACTTAGTTGAATTAGAGATGATTGATTTTTATGTCATTCTCTACATAGATTGGCTTCATTCCTGCTATGCCACAGTCGACTTCAGAAACAAAATAGTGCAATTTCAGTTTCCAAATGAACCCGTTCTTGAGTGGAAGGCTAGTACTTCAGCATTTAGAGGTCAGCTTATTTCCTACCTTCGGGCATGAAAAATGATATCTAAAGGATGTGTCTATCATCTTATTCAAGTTCATAAAACTAGTTCCAAAACTCCCAATATTGAATCAGTTCCAATTGTAGGTGAATATTCAGATGTTTTTCCCGAAGATCTTCCAAGAATTCCTCCCGAAAGGGAAATAGACTTTGGTATTGATCTTCTTTCGGATACTCAGCCTACATCTATTCCGCCATACAGAATGGCACCAGTAGAACTCAGAGAACTAAAAGAACAATTGAAGGATCTCTTAGATAAAGGATTCATCAACTCAAGAAGGTCACGGTCAAGAACAATTATCCTCTTTCCAGAATTGATGACTTATTTGACCAACTTCAGGATGCCAGTTATTTCTCTAAGATAGACCTCAGATCTGGCTATCATCAGCTCAGAGTTAGAGAATGTGACATTCCAAAAACAACTTTCCATACTCAGTATGGTCATTTTGAATTCTTAGTTATATTCTTTGGTCTTACCAATGCCCCAGCCACTTTCATGGACTTGATGAATCATATGTTCAAGCAGTACATGGACATGTTCATCATAGTCTTCATAGATGAAATCCTGGTTATTGCCGCAGTGAGCACGATCATGCAGACCATCTCAGAACAGTACTTCATATTCTTAGAGATCATCATCTATTTGCCAAATTTAGTAAGTGTGAATTTTGTCTAAGGTCAGTAGCATTCCTTGGTCATATTATTTCTGGTGATGGCATTAGAGTAGATCCTCAAAAGATAATAGCAGTAAAAAATTAGCCCAGACCTTTCTCTCCATTAGATATTAGGAGTTTCTTGGGTCTAGATGGCTATTACCGATGGTTTGTTGAGGGATTTTATTCTATTGCATCCCCTATGTCCAGATTGACTCAGAAGAAAGTCAAGTTTCCGTGGTTAGATCCTTGCGAGAAGAGTTGTCAGGAGTTAAAGACTTGACTCACCTCAGCTCTAATCTTATCTCCCCCTGATGGATTCATAGTGTATTGTGATGCATCCAGAGTAGGTTTCGGTTATGTCCTCATGCAGTATGGTAAGGTCATAACCTACGCCTCCAGATAGCTTAAGCCCTATGAGAGGAATTATCCTACTCATGATCTTGAGTTAGCTGCCGTAGTCTTTGCCTTGAAGATTTGGAGGCATTATCTATACGGTGTTCATGTAGATATTTTCACTGATCATAAGAGTCTTCAGTATGTCTTTTCTTAGAAAGATCTCAATATTCGTCAGAGAAGGTGGTTAGAGCTCTTGAAAGATTATGACATGAGTGTCCTTTATCATCCGAGCAAGGCCAACGTAGTGGACAACGCTCTCAGTAGACTATCCATGGGTAGTATTTCTCATATTAAGGATAGTAAGAAGAAGTTAGCTCAGGAAGTCCATCATCTTGCCAGACTAGGCATTCGCTTAGTCGATACAGATAAGGGTGATATATGGATTTAGAGTAGTTCAGAATCATCTCTAGTTTCTGAGGTGAAAGAAAAGCAAGATAGAGATCCCAGCCTTGTCAAGTTGAAAGAGTCTGTTCAGGATCAGAAAATAGAGGTTTTCTCCCAAGGGGGAGATAGTATTCTTTGTTGTCAGGGTCATCTCTGTGTTCCAGGTATAGATGACTTAAGGCAGAAAATTCTTGCAGAAACACATGGTGTTCGCTACTCTATTCATCCAGGGGCCACAAAGATGTACCGCGACTTGCGGGAAATCTATTGGTAGAGTGGGATGAAGAGAGACATTGCAGAGTTTGTGGCTAAGTGCTCTATATATCAGCAGGTTATGATAGAGCATCAGAACCCTAGTGGGTCTATGCAGGAGTTAAGTATTCCTACTTGGAAGTGGGAAGTTGTGAACATGGACTTCATAACGGTTTTGCCTCGAACTCATCATCAACATGATTCAGTCTGGGTCATTGTAGATATAATGACCAAATCAGAACATTTTCTTCCTGTTCATACCTATTATTCAGCTAAAGTTTACGCCAAACTCTACATCAAGGATTTGGTCAGATTGCACGGTGTTTTGTTGTCCATTATCTCAGACAGAGGTACCCAGTTTACCTCTTATTTCTGGAAAGCATTCCAAAAGGGTATTGGTACCCAAGTTCATCTCAGTACAACCTTTCATCCTCAGACAGATGGTCAAGCAGAAAGGACCATTCAGACTTTAGAAGATATGCTAAGGGCGTATGCAATTGATTTCAAGGAAAGTTGAGATGGCCACATGCCTTTGATTGAATTTGCATACAACAAAATCTATCATTCCAGTATTAAGACTGCTTCATTCAAAGTTCTCTATGGTAGGAGATGTAGATCTCCAATTGGTTGGTTCGAAGTTAGTGAGGACTCAGTCATAGGTCCTGACTTGGTATTCGACGCCTTAGAGAAAGTTCAGTTGATTAGAGAAAGACTCCGGGCTACTCAGAACTGATAGAAGTCTTATGCAGATGTTCGTAGAAAAGATGTCGCGTTCGAGATTAGAGACTATGTCTATCTAAATATCTCTCCCATGAAGGGAGTGAAGTGGTTTGGCAAGAAAAGGAAACTCAGTCCCCGATATGTCGGTCCCTTCAAGGTTCTCAGTCGATTCGGCAAGGTAGCTTATGAGCTCGAATTGCCTTCAGATCTAACCTCAGTTCATCCAGTCTTTCATGTTTCTTTGATCAAGAAGTGCATAGGTAACCCATCAGTTGTAGTCCCTCTTATAGAGCATTGATGTTCAGAACACTCTCTCTTATGAAGAGATTTCAGTCAAAATCTTAGACTATCAGACTCGTAGATTGAGGAACAAAAAAGTCCCTCTAGTTAAGGTTCTTTTGCAAAATCAGTTCATCGAGGGAGATACTTGGGAAGAAGAGGTAGACATGCATACCAAGTATCCTCACCACTTCTTCGCCATCTCAGATCAAGATCAAGGTAACAGTTCTCCTTAAGCTTACGAAGTTTCATGTTCGGTGTTCATCATAAACTTGGTATGCAACTTTATGCTCATGTTCCTATTAGAAACTTGGTATCAAGTACTATTACATATTCAGTCATGCACGCATGTATTAGTTTAGTTATGTAATTATGCATCAGACATGCATTCTCATTGTGAGTAACTTATTTCTTCAGAACACTCAGTCATACATTCATGAATCAGTTACACATGCATCAGATATGCATGTTCAGTATTATATGTTCATCTTGTCAGTCATTTCAGTCATGAGATCATGTTCCAGTTATTCATGTTTAGTATGTATGTCAGTTGTCTTTTCTCCCCTCTCAGTCAGTCTCATTCGAGGATGAATGTTCTCAAGGGGGAGATATTATAATACCCCATACTTGTCCTAGATAATTTCATCTCAAGAATGTCTAGTATTATCTTCCAAATTGAATGATGGTTATTCCAAGAGGAATTTTCAAGATTTTCAATCTTTTTCATGTGGGAAATTAAATAAGCTTTCCATCGAAATAAAATTCGCCCAAATCCAATGACCGAGTCAGAAGTAATGACTATTTCAAGTTACCATAGTAAAACAGTGCCATACTAGTCAATGGCGTGCTGCGCCACAAGAGGAAATGGCATTTGGCAAATTCCAGTAGGGGTCCACGATTATGGCGAATCGCGCCAGGGCCCAAATTCAGAATTGTCCTTTTCTAGTGTCTTAGCGCGATTTCCTCCACGTCACGCCAAATTTCTAGGTCGCAAAAAAAAGGGTAACACAATGGCTCCATGTCGCGCCATCCCTCAGTTTCCCAATTGTCAAATTCTACTGACACGTCGCGATAGCACTACGTCACGTTAGGGGTTTGGTTTGGAAATTTTTTAATGAAATTAAATGACGCATCTAGGGTTAAAAGGGTCAACTTCCCACCCCTATTTAAGCCCTTTTAACACGTGATTGAGCTACTTTTCACCCAAAATACACTCTCTTCTCTCAAAAACCTCTCAAGAACAAGCTAGGGTTTTCATAGAAGATCCAATTCCAAGAAAGTTTCTCCGTCAATCTTCACGAAATCACGAACTAAGGTATGAGTAGTGTTCATTCATGGACTCCTTTCGTCCATGAAGCCCAAGAATCTCTTTTCTAAGTTTAAGTTTATGGATTTCTTTATGAATTTCATGTTGGGTTTGTTTTGTTTATGTTGAGAATGATCAATTGAATTCAAATCCATGTTGGGTGATCAATTTTATGTGGAATTGATTTGTACAGATGTATATTCATGTGGACCTATGAATAAACCCTAGATGATGAAATTAGAGATGAATCATGATGATTAATTATTGTATAATATTGTTTACATGTGGTATACCTACCATTTGTTTGATTAAATGCCTAGATGAAGGAACAATGCCCAACTAGTATGATATCATAAAATCCCTCTGTATGTACAAGTTATGCCAATCACATGTTTTGATGGAATGCTTTTATAAATGTATTATGGATTATGATGTTAGTTATATGTTCAAGTAATATATGTTTGGTTAATTTTCCTTCCATCGAGTCCTAGGGGTACTTGCACGCAAAATAATAGTTGTATGCCTAGAGCCATATGATGTTTCTATGATACTCTCAGTCAAGCTTTGAATCCTTAAACTTCAGACAGTCTTATGAATCAGGAAATCTCCCTAATCTCATGAACTCAGTCAGTTGTCAAATATCAGTAGTATTCCATTAGTTAATGGAATTCAGTAACTCAGTTCATGTTCAGTTTAGTAAATTATGTTCAATGTCTGTTAAGATGGGAGTAGCAATTAGCACTGAGTGAACCCAAGGATGGGAACTCACCTGTTATATGAGGGTGTGATTCTTAGAAGCAATCCTTGTGATCCAGAACTATGTAGCCATCATAGGTTGAGATATCATAGCTTGCTATATGGGGGTAGATGAGGTGGCTTAATCTGTTATAGGAGGGTTCCCACCATTCTCACTGAGTTACCTGTTATATGAGGGTTACTCACATGTTGTCCTTACCAGTGGTGCGGTATTGACACCCTTTCAATTAGGGCATAGATTGGACCCCAATTCAACTATAATGCATCGTTTGGGGCATGTTAGTTAGATGACTACCTCCTATAGTCTCAGTAAAAGAACTCATATATTTTTTCAAAATTCGGGACTGTCAGATACAGTCAACTCAGATACAGTATGGAACTCAGATAGTTCCATCAGATTTAGGAATGTCAGATATAGTCAATCATGTTATCAGTTATGTTTAGATTTAGTAATCATGTTATCATAGTATTAGTGTCAGTTGTTATGTCTCATGAATTTATTCTCATGCTCATGATAGTTAGTCAGTTATTATTATTGTTCATGCATATGAACCCCATGCATTCAACCTACCTCACATGTATACCAGTACATTCAAAGTACTGATGCATTTGCGCTCTGGTGTCTTATACCATAGGTTCAGAGACACGAGTTCCAGAGCAACAGTAGATTCCAGATATCCGTAGACAGAGTTAGAAGTGAGTCCTCATTTTTTATTGATATGATTATTTCCCTATTATCTATTAATTAGTTTATTAGTTGGAGTTAGTTGGGGACATGTCCCATCAACTCCTTACTCAGACAATTCAGTCAGTTAGAGGCTTTCTATACTATCATGTTTCAGACTTCAGTATGTTCAGTTTTGTTTTGGGTATTCTATTACCCCACACAGATGTTATATCATTCAAATCATGTTCGATATTGAACCTTATGGCCTTTCAGTTTATGTTTCCGCATTATAATGTATTTTATGTTGTATAAAGGTACAAATATTAGTCATAGGTTAGCTTATGGTCCTTTGGAGTTATGAGCACCATGTAGCATTCTGGGTACCAAATTTGGGGCATTACAAACTTGTTATCATAGGCTAAGGTTCAATAGAGTCCTAGGAAGTCTGAAAGCCACATCTAGTAGAGTCTAGTACATGGGTGTGTTATGCGCCACATTTATGTGTAAGAGGCTATATGATGTTTTAGGAACAGTTTCCCTTCTTTCGGTATTCATGTCATCCCAGTGAGCATAATCTAGAGTCTATCTCTCAGTCTAATCTGTTTTTACCTTTCTTCTACAGAACATACCTCCTAAAAGAAGAAATGGAAATCAGTCAGCCCCCCAGCCCAAAGATCCTTTAGGCAATCATGTTTCTCATGTGGAGTTCAGGGCCGCATTCACTACTCTTGGTCAGTCAGTTGCCACTCAAAATGAATGTCTAGTAGTCATTCTGGCCAACCTAGTGGCCAATTTAGCCGCAGCTAGGATTCAGGACTTCACCCGAATGTATCCTCCGTCCTTTCTCGGGTCTAAGGTAGATGAGAACCCTCAGGAATTCATTGATCAGGTTCAAAAAGTGACAGACATAATTGGGGTTACATCTAGTGAGAGTACTGAGCTAGCTGCATATCAGTTGTCAAATGTTGCTCACACTTGGTTCAAGCAGTGGAAGTCTAAGAGGGAAGACGATGCAGGGGCAGTTGAGTGGGAGGAGTTTGCTTCAACGTTCCTTGATAGATTCTTGAGTTAGCTGCCGTAGTCTTTGCCTTGAAGATTTGGAGGCATTATCTATACGGTGTTCATGTAGATATTTTCACTGATCATAAGAGTCTTCAGTATGTCTTTTCTTAGAAAGATCTCAATATTCGTCAGAGAAGGTGGTTAGAGCTCTTGAAAGATTATGACATGAGTGTCCTTTATCATCCGAGCAAGGCCAACGTAGTGGACAACGCTCTCAGTAGACTATCCATGGGGTAGTATTTCTCATATTAAGGATAGTAAGAAGAAGTTAGCTCAGGAAGTCCATCATCTTGCCAGACTAGGCATTCGCTTAGTCGATACATCTCTCTCACAAAACAAAAACACATAACCAGCAAACAAAAAGAATAACACAAAAACACCAACCAATAACTCTTCATAAACCAGCCTTGTCAAGTTGAAAGAGTTTGTTCAGGATCAGAAAATAGAGGTTTTCTCCCAAGGGGGAGATAGTATTCTTTGTTGTCAGGGTCATCTCTGTGTTCCAGGTATAGATGACTTAAGGCACAAATTCTTGCAGAAACGCATGGTGCGCGCTACTCTATTCATCCAGGGGCCACAAAGATGTACCGCGACTTGCGGGAAATCTATTGGTAGAGTGGGATGAAAAGAGACATTGCAGAGTTTGTGGCTAAGTGCTCTATATATCAGCAGGTTAAGATAGAGCATCAAAAGCCTAGTGGGTCTATGCAGGAGTTAAGTATTCCTACTTGGAAGTGGGAAGTTGTGAACATGGACTTCATAACGGTTTTGCCTCGAACTCATCATCAACATGATTCAGTCTGGGTCATTGTAGATATAATGACCAAATCAGATCATTTTCTTCCTGTTCATACCTATTATTCAGCTAAGGATTACGCCAAACTCTACATCAAGGATTTGGTCAGATTGCACGGTGTTTTGTTGTCCATTATCTCAGACAGAGGTACCCAGTTCACCTCTTATTTATGGAAAGAATTCCAAAAGGGTATTGGTACCCAAGTTCATCTCAGTACAACCTTTCATCCTCAGATAGATGGTCAAGCAGAAAGGACCATTCAGACTTAAGAAGATATGCTAAGGGCGTGTGCAATTGATTTCAAGGAAAGTTGAGATGGCCACATGCCTTTGATTGAATTTGCATACAACAAAATCTATCATTCCAGTATTAAGACTGCTTCATTCGAAGTTCTCTATGGTAGGAGATGTAGATCTCCAATTGGTTGGTTTGAAGTTAGTGAGGACTCAGTCATAGGTCCTGACTTGGTATTCGACGCCTTAGAGAAAGTCCAGTTGATTAGAGATAGACTCCGAGCTACTCAGAGCTGATAGAAGTCTTATGCAGATGCTCGTAGAAAAGATGTCGCGTTCGAGATTAGTGACTATGTCTATCTAAATATCTCTCCCATGAAGGGAGTGAAGTGGTTCGGCAAGAAAAAGAAACTTAGTCCCCGATATGTCGGTCCCTTCAAGGTTCTCAGTCGATTCGGCAAGGTAGCTTATGAGCTCGAATTGCCTTCAGATCTAACCTCAGTTCATCCAGTCATTCATGTCTCTTTGATCAAGAAGTGCATAGGTAACCCATCAGTTGTAGTCCCTCTTTTAGAGCATTGATGTTCAGAACACTCTCTCTTATGAAGAGATTTCAGTCAAAATCTTAGACTATCAGACTCGTAGATTGAGGAACAAAAAAGTCCCTCTAGTTAAGGTTCTTTGGCAAAATCAGTCCATCGAGGGAGATACTTGGGAAGAAGAGGTAGACATGCGTACCAAGTATCCTCACCTCTTCTTCGCCAGCTCAGATCAAGATCAAGGTAACAGTTCTCCTTAAGCTTACGAAGTTTCATGTTCGGTGTTCATCATAAACTTGGTATGCAACTTTATGCTCATGTTCCTATTAGAAACTTGGTATCAAGTACTATTACATATTCAGTCATGCACGCATGTATTAGTTTAGTTATGTAATTATGCATGAGACATGCATTCTCATTGTGAGAAACTTAGTTCTTCAGAACACTCAGTCATACATTCATGAATCAGTTACACATGCATCAGATATGCATGTTCAGTATTATATGTTCATCTTGTCAGTCATTTCAGTCATGAGATCATGTTCCAGTTATTCATGTTTAGTATGTACGTCAGTTGTCTTTTCTCCCCTCTCAGTCAGTCTCATTCGAGGATGAATGTTCTCAAGGGGGAGATATTATAATACCCCATACTTTTCCTAGATAATTTCATCTCAAGAATGTCTAGTATTATCTTCCAAATTGAATGATGGTTATTCCATGAGGAATTTTCAAGATTTTCAATCTTTTTCATGTGGGAAATTAAATAAGCTTTCCATCGACATAAGATTCGCCCAAATCCAATGACCGAGTCAGAAGTAATGACTATTTCAAGTTACCATAGTAAAACAGTGCCATACTAGTCAATGGCGTGCTGCGCCACAAGAGGAAATGACATTTGGCAAATTCCAGTAGGGGTCCACAATTATGGCGAATCGCGCCAGGGCCCAAATTCAGAATTGTCCTTTTCTAGTGTCTTAGCGCGATTTCCTCCACGTCACGCCAAATTTCCAGGTCGCAAAAAAAAGGGTAACACAATGGCTCCATGTCGCGCCATCCCTCAGTTTCCCAATTGTCAAATTCTACTGACACGTCGCGATAGCACTACGTCACGTTAGGGGTTTGGTTTGGAAATTTTTTACTGAAATTAAATGACGCATCTAGGGTTAAAAGGGTCAGTTTCCCACCCCTATTTAAGCCCTTTTAACACGTGATTCAGCTACTTTTCACCCAAAATACACTCTCTTCTCTCAAAAACCTCTCAAGAACAAGCTAGGGTTTTCATAGAAGATCCAATTCCAAGAAAGTTTCTCCGTCAATCTTCATGAAATCACGAACTAAGGTATGCGTAGTGTTCATTCATGGACTCCTTTCGTCCATGAAGCCCAAGAATCACTTTTCTAAGTTTAAGTTTATGGATTTCTTTATGAATTTCATGTTGGGTTTGTTTTGTTTATGTTGAGAATGATCAATTGAATTCAAATCCATGTTGGGTGATCAATTTTATGTGGAATTAATTTGTATAGATGTATATTCATGTGAACCTCTGAATAAACCCTAGATGATGAAATTAGAGATGAATCATGATGAAATTAGAGATGAATCATGATGATTAATTGTTGTATAATATTGTTTACATGTGATATGCCTACCATGTGTTTGATTAAATGCCTAGATGAAGGAACAATGCCCAACTAGTATGATATCATGAAATCCCCCTGTATGTACAAGTTATGCCTATCACATGTTTTGATGGAATGCTTTTATAAATGTATTATGGATTATGATATTAGTTATATGTTCAAGTAAGTTATGCTTGGTCAATTTTTCTTCCATCGAGTCCTGGGGGTACTTGTACCCAAAATATTAGTTGTATACCTAGAGCCATGTTATGTTTCCACGATACTCTCAGTCATGCTATGAATCCTTAGACTTCAGACAGTCTTATGACTCAGGAAATCTCCATAATCTCATGAACTCAGTCAATTGTTAGATATCAGTAGTATTCTACCAGTCAACGGAATTCAGTAACTCAGTCCATGTTCAGTTCAGTAAATTATGTTCAGTGTCTATTAAGATGGGAGTAGAAATTAGCACCGAGTGAACCCAAGGATGGGAACTCACCTGTTATATGAGGGTGTGATTCTTAGAAGCAATCCTTGCATTCCAAAACTATGTAGCCATCATAGGATGAGATATCATAGCCTGCTATATGAGGGTAGATGATGTGTCTTAACCTGTTATAGGAGAGTTCCCATCGTTCTCACTAGAGTTACCTGTTATATGGGGGTTACTCACATGTTGTCCTTACCAGTGGCATGGTATTGACACCCTTCCAATCAGGGCAAAGATTGGACCCCAATTCAGATATAATGTATCATTGGGGGCATGTCGGTTAGATGACTACCTCCCACAATCTCAGTATCAGTCTCAGTAAAAGAACTCAGATAGTTCTTCAGAATTCAGGACTGTCAGATATAGTCAACTCAGATACAATACGGAACTTAGATAGTTCCATCAAATTCAGGATTATTAGATACAGTCACTCATGTTATCGGTTATGTTCAGATTCAGTGAACATGTTAGCACAGCGTTAGTGTTAGTTGATATGTCTCATGCATATATTCTCACGCTCATGATAGTTAGTCAGTTATTATTATTGTTCATGCATATGAACCCCATGCATTCAGCAACCTCACATGCATGCCAGTACATTCAAAGTATTGACGCATTTACGCTATGGTATCTTATACCATAGGTTCAGATACACGATTTCCAAAGCAACAGTAGATTCCAAAAATCTACAGATAGAGTTAGAAGTGAGTCCTAACCTTTCAAGGACATGATTATTTCCCTATTATCTCATTAATCAGTTTATTAGTTGGAGTAAGTTGGGGACATGTCCCATCAACTCCTTACTCAGACGGTTTAGTCAGTTAGAGGCTTTCTAGACTATCATGTTTCAGACTTCAGTATGTTCAGTTTTGTTTTGGGTATTCTATTACCCCAAACAGATATTATATCATTCGGATTATGTTCAGTATTGAACTTTATGTCCTTTCAGTTCATGTTTCTGCATTATAAAGTATTTTATGCAGTATACAGGTACAGATATCAGACATGGGTTAGCTTGTGGTCCTTCGGGGTCATGAGCACCGTGTAGCATTTTGGGTACTAGATTTGGGGTGTTACAAAGATCCTTAAAAGTTTTGTGAAAGCGGCACTTCAAAGATTGGAAATCTTACAAGACAAGTTCAACAAGAAGTATCAGGAGAGCAAGGCAAAGCCAACACTATCTCTTTCTCAAAATAAAGGATTTTCATTAGATACAAAAATGTGAAGTCACAAAGTTGACAACATTAAGTATGACAAAAAATATTACCAAATCCATCGTGGCCTTGCCATAATAATCCAAACAAGTTCTCTTCTCCCTTTTGATTTATATTACTATTACTTTGTTATGATCTCTAATACTTCCTCCAATTTTTATAAGGAAATGATCAGACATAACGACTAAGGAGAAATAATGCAATTGAATTCTCAAAGTTTAAGGATTCAATGCTGAAGATCGGGACATGTACAAGTCTTTTCAAGGATTCCCAATGCAAATGATCAAGTTCAATAAATTGACCTCTACCTTTTATTATATATTAATGAATCTAATTCTTCATCCTTCTGATAATATCTAACATTTTTTAAATTAGTTTCTACAAAAATTACATCTGACCTAATTCTTGTTCAAGATGGATACGTAGGCAATTATACATAAGGATTTGGTCTTCCCACCATTTAAAACTCTAGACATTCGAAGAAAATTAGGTCATATCTTTGAAATAGTCAATTCTTCTTTTGTACACTATTTTAATTAAGTGCATTTGATCATGAAATAGGGGAAATTTTTTAAATTTCTATTGATTTTAAAAAATTTATCTTCAAATTTCAACTTCAAAAACATTCCTCATCAGTGATAACGCCCAAACTATAGCTCTCGTTAGAAAGTGTAAGCGGTCGCTGTCAAATATAGAACCCAATTGGGTTGGGTGTCGAATCCCACAGGGAATACTCTGTCACTAAGTGTTGCAATTATTAGTAGACTGTTGGTCGAAAATTCCAAGAACAAAAGGGAGCTTTTGATTTAGGCGTGAATTAATAATATCAAAGTAACGAATGAATGACTTGTTTAGTAAAGGTTAATCACAGAGAATAATAAGTTAGGGTTATGTCCACCTTGTAGTTTCTACTTCTCTATTAACTATGAGTAGCGCGGAATTTAGACATGCATGCACTTATAGAGAATCGTATTCTAATTCTAAATCCAAGTGTTTCCCAACCATCAAGGATTTATTTCACTTTAGCTCTCCCGAGCCTAAAGTGTATAACAAATGGTACAAATTCTCCAAGAAGTTAATTCGGTTAAGGCATTAACGTGTAAATAGAGGTTAGAAGCCCTATTTCCTTGTCACACTCTCTTTTCCAAACATGTAACTTTTCTCCCGAACAAGTTAATGCTATAATGGCATGTTCTCTATGTTTGCAACCATGAGAATTTAATTAAAACGAAGAGAGTAATGATATAAGTAGCATACACATCAAGAATTCACAAACTCATAGCAAAAAATAGTATCTTACAAGGTTTTCATAACCCTAACAGAGAAGTTTAGCTACTCATGAGTACAACTGAAATCAAAGAAGACATCATCATCATTCCAAAGTTAGAATAATCTCACGATGGGGATGAGTTTGGCGTCAAACAAGAGGTTGACGTTTTTCTTCCCTTTAGCCGTTCGTGTAGCCTTAGCGTTTTTCTCTGTCTTAAACTTACAGAATCTGTAAACTAAATAATGAAAAGTGCTGAATAATAATGATCGAATGAATGCTGAAAAATTCAGCAAATAGGGTTTTTATAACATCCTTGTCCTACTAAGTTACTGCTGCATCCCTAAGTATTTAGAAATACTGATTTTTCCCGGGAAAAGTTCTCCATGCATCACATTCAGTCCACAAGCTTCCAAAAGCTGCCTTCCCTCTTATGTGAAGTTTCCCTTTGCTGCCCAAAGGTCCACAAAGTGCTGAAATCTTCATCATTAATACCTGAAAAACATGCTAATCACATAGGTTAGCTCACTTAAAGGAAAATGGACTAAAAGTGCAGGAATTATATATTTTATCCTCCAAACTTAGCTAAAATATGGGTAAATTATGGTTCTCAGGGGTATAAATACGCCCAACATCACCACCCCACACTTAAAGCTTTGTTCTTCCTCAAAAAAAATATTACGTCCATGCAAACACCTAACTAGAATTTCACAATAGCAACACCAAAATGTTCAACAAGACATGCACGACAATTATTAACAGAGAGTAGGTTTCTTGATCACTACTAGAAACAATTCAACCTCCAACATAGACTCGTGAGGATGGTTAATTCGTATCCACAAGTTAAGCCATAAAGAATCATATAACACTACCCAAAAATCATCAACCATGTGTGTCTCACACAAGATATCACCCATAATCACTCAAAAGTTTTGCATTATTCGAAACATGGGTATAAGACTCTCCTTGCTCTCACTCTCACAAAGAATACTTATATTACAACTGATAACCATATGCTTGCCCTTAGTGTAATGCTCTACTAATATCAGAATGCTAAGCTTAGGATCAAATAGGTCTTTACAGGTTGTAATGTAGGCTAAGGGACAGGTAGGACTATTTTGGCCAGAAATAGTGACTATGTTCCCCAAGCGCTTTAATACACTACAATATATCATATACACCAACTCTTAACAACCACTCTACCTTCCTTTCATCTACCAACCCCTTTTCACCCAATTTGTTATTCAATCATAAACACAACTATTTTTTTTTTTTTTTTTTTTTAAACATCCCTATGATAGCCCCTCTTTTTCACAACATTTTCAAGCACCAATACACTCTGAGACATTATTGTCACCAATTTCCTCTTATTTTGTCACATGACTCTACAATTTAAAACGCTTAGGAATTTGGATCAAATTATGGTCTTGAAAAAAAAATGGATTAGGTTACATATGAGGCTGTCAAAGAAAATAGCTAAAGGCTCAAAGGGGGTTCACTAGGATGATGTTCAAAGGTAGGTAAAAAGAAGGTAAACAATTACAGGCTGCCAAAGAAATGCCTAAATCATCTCCTAAACTCACATAATTTATTTCGCTTTACACACACACCAGGCAAGTTCTAGCATCAGTCACAACACAGAATATACTATATCCTCACACACACAAGGCACATGGTCAACTTTATTGGGAGCAGTATAGACTCTTGACCCAATAGATGAATGAATTAAACCACACAATTATCACACAGTGAGTCATACGTAGAGCCTAAATGTCTCAATAGTAATGATTTAGCACAAACTTTTGTTATATTTCCATGCCGTCTATCAGAACAATTTCATGCATAGTCTAAAAAAAATCTAGAATTTAATAACTAATTACGACTAATTAACAAACAAGAACAAGAATAAATTGTAGGCAAAGAAGTACAATACAACATACAAATACCAGCACCCCACACTTAGACAGGACACATTGCCCTCAGTGGAAAATAAATAAGGAAAACCTGATTAGTCTGACTCCTCCTCTATGTTTGGGGTCATACCCCCTGCGTCGGAATCATCATCAGAGTCGTCGTCATCAGAGTTGTCCTCCACGTCTGAGTCTGGCAGTCAGCGATCATCGTCAGTCGGCACGTCATCATCGAGAGGTTCCTCAAAATGTACCCCTACTCCACACATAGACCGCGCATGCTCATTCATCGGGTAGTCATAATCCAACTGCTGAAGCTCTGCATCAGTCGAAACCCAAACCCCACTCATCATGGTAAACCGAGTTATTCCATATAGATGGCAAAAGAAACTTTCATCCCGAGCAAGTCTTTCTGCAGTGGTAAGGTTGATGCCATGACCAGTTTCAGGCTCTTTAACTTTCATAAGATCAACCTTCTTCGGGTTGTGTGGAAGCTTATGATCTGTAGGTTCCTCTTCAATGTGCTCCTTCCTTAAGATCGCAGTCAACAAATTGTCAAAGATGAAATGGGACCTTTTGTGCAGCCTAGCCTTATGCATTGACGATCGTATAACCGCACCAATGTTGATGGGAATATTAGTCATCAGAGCGTACACCAAGCATACTCTATCACGTGTGATCTTTGTGTACTGTGTCCCAGGAATCAGGCAAGAGTTGACTATCCTCACCATATACGAGCTTCTCTGTTCAAGGAAGCATACGGGAAGATATTGTGCTGACCGTTATCCTTGTGACGAATCCACCGGGCCATGGACCTTGTTCCGCACAGTGTATGTCTGATTGTCCTGTAGGGAGGTCTGTGATAAAGCTCCTTGAGCGGTGATGGATCCACAGATGGAAGGCCCAGAAAAGAGTTGAAGAACTCCGCATTCAGTTGCAAGACTTGGCCCCGAATCTTTACTTCACTTTCGGTAGTCTTTGGGGACCAATTGGAATAAAACTCTCGCGTTAGATCAAGATTGCATTCTGTCATATCTCGGAAAATGAAATCAAGATTTAGTGCCATGATTTTAGCCAAAATGCGGGGCTCTCTCTTTGCTAGACTCTCCTTCTGCATCAAATCCACGTGAACATATTTTTTTACTTTGTTGTTCTTGTACCACTCCTTTCCTTCCTCCTCTAGGACCCATTTTATCCCAAAAGTGCGTCGAGGCACTTGCAAAGAGGAGGACTCAGCTTGCTCTTTTCTTGACCGTTTCTGACCTTTCTGTGAGGTGGACACTTTTTCTTTTCCTTGTCGTCCTTTTGGAGACATTCTACCTGAGATCAAAATAAAGTCATGTTAGTTTCATCTCGAAAGATTCACTATAATTGAACAACAACCAGTGATGGCACCACCCCACACTTAATTTGTTGGCACAGACTAGTTAAGTGAGTGATGTCGATTACTCAGACTTCGTCGACATACATTTAGGCGATATGTTCCAACAACATGTTTAGCACAGTCATATTGTCATGTAATCTTGACTATCCTTTCTAATGTTATTTCATTGGATTAATGCACTTTTTGAACAAGACTACCACATAGAGATTGTATTAAGTTAATGCATAGAAATAATCACCACGTCTCATGCTTGTGGTCAATCATGATCTTTATCTCGACGAACGAGTCATTCAAACATTTAAGCTTTCAACTTACAAGATTATGTATTAACTTCACAATTTTGACTTCATAAAACTATGACAGTGTATAACAATCAAATACAAGTCGGAACAAAGTCAAGAACACCCACACGTATTCTTTCACTCAACTAGATGTATCATAACAAACCAACCACATTCTAATCACCACACCATTTCAAAATCTAATAAATCATTATAAACGTAGCATTTCAACAACTACGGAATATAAAAGAATAACTTACGTGATGATGGATTCGGAAGATGAGCTTGCAAGATTAGATGAGCAAAAAGAAAAATTTTGAGAGAATGGGGAAGCTTGGGCAGAGACTAGATTGAGAAAACAAGTGTATTTTGTTCTAAGGTTGAAGATCTATTTATAGACTAAGCCATGGGTCGGGATTGATCCATGTAAAATTGGGTTAGGAGACAAAAAGGCATAAGTAGGCGGCGCCTAATTCTTTGCCTATGCTTAGCATAGGCGACGCCTTTGTCAATGCCTAGTTGGACATAGGTGGCGCCTTTGTCAATGCCTTGTTGGGCATAGGCGGCGCCTTTGCCAATGCCTTGTTGAAACAGTGAGCATAGGCAATGGCATAGGCGGAGCCTATGGTATTGCCTAGATTTACATAGGCGGCGCCTATAGTATTGCCTAGATTTGCATAGGCAATGCCTTGTCTGTTGCCTATGTGAGGCAGTAAGCATAGGCAATGGTATAGGCCTTGCCTTGTCCATTGCCTAGATTTGCATAGGCCTTGCCTTGTCCATTTCCTAGATTAGTATAGGCATTGCCTTGTCTATTGCCTAGATTAGCATAGGCAATGCCTAGCTGATAGCATTTGCTCCATCATTCCTACGTTACCACCTTTAGCATGGCTCACTTTCAACTCAAAATTTAGGACCAATCTCCTCCTTTATTCATCTTTCACCTACACTTAATCAAAAACAACAAAAAATGATTAGACGGATGGGTTGCCTCCCACCAAGCGCCTTAGTTTTGGTCGTGGCTCGACTCTTCTTTTTGGATTTTTATTTAACAAAAACAAACTCCTAGTAAAACAAAACTATTAAAAACGATGGGTTGCCTCCCATGTAGTGCTTGATTTATTATCGCGGCACGACATAGTTATCTCGATTACTTTAGACTTCATCGAGATAGACGGTGGCTATACATTTTATCGAGTCAAGTGGACCGATATATGTCTTCACTCATTGGCCATTCACCTTAAAGACACCACCATCATTGTTTTCTAACTCTACTACTCCAGACAAGTAGACTTGACTAATTTTAAATGGACCAGACCATCTAGACTTCAACTTACCTGGAAATAGCTTCAGTCTGGATTTGAAAAGAAGTACCAAATCACCCTTCTGTAAGTTTCGTTGGATAATCCTCCGATCATGGTAATTTTTCATCCGTTCCTTGTAGAGGCCTTCTCTTTCATACGCGTGTAGACGAAATTCATCCATCTCATTCAGCTGTTCCAATCTCAGATTAATAGCATCATCCCAATTCAGGTTAAGCCGCTTCAACGCCCACAACGCTTTATGTTCGAGCTCGATTGGCAAGTGAAAAGCCTTCCCATAAACTAGTTGGTAAGGTGACATACCAATTGGTGTCTTGAACGCAGTCCTATAAGCCCATAAGGCATCATCTATCTTTCGGGACCAATCCTTCCTACTAGCATTTACAGTCTTAGCAAGGATCAACTTGATCTCCCGATTAGAAACCTCTACCTGCCCACTAGTTTATGGGTGGTAAGGTGTAGCTACCTTATGTTTCTTGACCCCATATTTCACCAACACAGCTCTGAACAGCTTGTTGCAAAAGTGTGATCCTCCATCGCTTATGATGGTACGTGGTACCCCAAAACGAGAGAAGATATTTCTCTTTAAGAATGCTACAACACGCTTACCTTCATTATCAGCCAGCGCTACCGCTTTGACCCATTTGGATACATAATCCACAGCAACTAGGATATATTTCATCCCAAACGAATTCACAAATGGGCCCATGAAATCAATACCCCATACATCAAATAGCTCCACTTCAAGAATTTTAGACATGGGCATCTCATGGTGCTTTGAAATCGCGCCTTGCCTCTGACACTGCTCACATCTTCTCATAAAATCATAGGCATCCTCGAATAATGAAGGCCAATAATAGCCGCTTTGCAATACCTTCCTGGCTGTCCGATCACCTGCATGGTGACCCCCAACTTGGGAAGCATGACTTGCTTCCAAGATGCTAGGCACCTCCACATCAGAGATGCATCGCCTAATAACACCATTAGCACATCGTCGAAAAAGATACGGTTCATCCCAGAAGTAGTGTTTCACATCATGCATGAACTTTCTCTTTTGATGAAAGAAGAGATTCTCAGGCATCACTTTACTTACCACGTAGTTCAAAAAGTCTGCATACCACGGTAAGTCTTCCACCATAGCGGCTAGGATCTCTTCGTCGGGAAATGCATCATCAATCTCAAGGTCAGGTTGCGCTATGTGCTCACTCTCAAGTCTAGATAGATGATCAGCTACTTGGTTTTCGCAACCTTTTCTATCCTTTACCTCGAAATCAAATTCTTGAAGCAATAACACCCACCGAATTAGCCTTGACTTAGCATCCTTCTTTGCCATTAAATATCTCAGAGCCGCATGATCTGTATGAACCACCACTTTGGTTCCCAACAAGTAAGCATGGAACTTTTCAATATTCTAGCTTGACGATCTCTCCTGTTCACAGGTGCTGCCACCTCATCTGCACGCCGTGGATTAAGTAACTCATCATTACCCAGGTCCTCATCATCAGGATTTGTTTCCCGACCTGGGTTATCAATATTTTGTTGATGCACTTGAGCAGCTGCCAACGCAGTTAACCTAGCCTGCTCCTGTTGAGCAGCCCTTCTTTCAATGTCACATTGTGCATCCATTCTGCCAATAAGTTGTGGTTCAGGATTTATGGGTAATAATGGCTGACCAGATCTTCGTGTATTTGGCATGCACTCTACCAAACCTGAACAAAACAAAAACAACAAACAAAAAGTAAAATTCGAGAATCTTTGACCAAAGGGTCTAGTAACTATCACAAACTTAGTTGACAACCGTATTCCCCGGCAGCGGCGCCAAAATTTGATAACGCCCAAACTACAGCTCTCGTTAGAAAGTGTAAGAGGTCGCTGTCAAATATAGAACCCAACTAGGTTGGGTGTCGAATCCCACAGGGAATACTCTGGTCACTAAGTGTTGCAATTATTAGTAGACTGTTGGTCGAAAATTCCAAGAACAAAAGGGGTTTTTTGATTTAGGCGTGAATTAATAATATTAAAGTAACGAATGAATGACTTGTTTAGTAAAGTTTAATCACAGAGAATAATAAGTTAGGGTTATTTCCACCTTGTAGTTTCTACTTCTCTATTAACTATGAGTAACGCGGATTTTAGACATGCATGCACTTATAGAGAATCGTATTCTAATTCTAAAACCAAGTGTTTCCCAACCATCAAGGATTTATTTCACTTTAGCTCTCCCGAGCCTAAAGTGTATAACAAATGGTACAAATTCTCCAAGAAGTTAATCCGGTTAAGGCATTAACGTGTAAATAGAGGTTAGAAGCCCTATTTCCTTGTCACACTCTCTTTTCCAAACATGTAACTTTTCTCCCGAACAAGTTAATGCTATAATGGCATGTTCTCTATGTTTTCAACTATGAGAATTTAATTAAAATGAAGAGATTAATGATATAAGTAGCATACACATCAAGAATTCACAAACTCATAGCAACAAATAGTACCTTACAAGGTTTCCATAACCCTAACGGAGAATTTTAGCTACTCATGAGTACAACTGAAATCAAAGAAGACATCATCATCATACCAAAGTTAGAATAATCTCACGATGGGGATGAGTTTGGCGTCAAACAAGAGGTTGACGTTTTTCTTCCCTTTAGCCGTTCATGTAGCCTTAGCGTTTTTCTCTGTCTTAACCTTACAGAATTTGTAAACTAAATAATGAAAAGTGCTGAATAATAATGATCGAATGAATGCTGAAAAATTCAGCAAATAGGGTTTTTATAACATCCTTGTCCTACTAAGTTACTGCTGCATCCCTAAGTATTTAGAAATACTGATTTTGCCCGGGACAAGTTCTCCATGCATCACATTCAGTCCACAAGCTTTCAAAAGATGCCTTCCCTCTTATGTGAAGTTTCCCTTTGCTGCCCAAAGGTCCACAAAGTGCTGAAATCTTCATCATTAATACCTGAAAAACATGCTAATCACATAGGTTAGCTCACTTAAAGGAAAATGGACTAAAAGTGCAGGAATTATATATTTTATCCTCCAAACTTAGCTAAAATATGGGTAAATTATGGTTCTTAGGGGTATAAATACACCCAACATCAATCAGCAATACCTCTCGTTACAAAAGGTTTTATCTAAAGGAGGGTATACACCTTATGGGACATCCCTAATCGGCCTTAGAATCTCTCTCGACACGTTTGTATGGGGTTGTAAGCTTTTTATGGCTACCATATTGTTATGACCTATTCAAATGTTTTGATTATGTCAATATCTTAGTTATTAAATTAACAAGTTTTGTGAGTACAGGAACGTTCGCTCATCATTTAAAGAGACAAGTTAGATTGTCACTTTGTTTGTAGTTAACATATCTTATTCCAGTAGGGTTTTCTACCCTCCCAGAAAACCTATTGGATTGTCACCCTATTCAAGGTGATATGTCTTATTATATTTGGTTCAACCACCCTTTGAGAGAACACACCAAATTGTCACCTTATTCAAAGAAAATATCTTATTATATTTGGGTCATCCCCCTTTTTAAAGGACACATCATCTTGTCACCTCATTCAAGGTGACATCTTATTATATTTGGGTTTCCTACCCTTTAAAAGGGTGCATCGGACTATCACTTTATTTGAGACGCCATGTTATTATGTTATAGATCGTCATCTCCTTTAGAGTGATGCACTATTATACTATGGATCATCACCTCCTTTAGAGTGACATGTTATTATGTTGTGGACTATCACCTCCTTCAGAGTGACAGGTTATTAAATTATAACCTGTCACCTCTTTTAGAGTGACACTTTATTATATGGATTGTCACCTCCTTCAATGTGATATGTTACTGTATTATGGATCATCACCTCCTTCAGTGTGGTATACTAAAACAAGGTCTGCAAAATTGCCCTTATATTGGATTTGCTACTGATAAGTTTAGTGAAAGTGATTAGTAGTCATATTAAGTCGGCACCTTATTTAAAATAGAATATTACATTTGATATAGGTTATCTACCTTTCAATGAGATACGTTGGTCATCTACCTTTTAATAAGACATATTTGGTTGTTACCCCATTCAATGTGGCACAAAATATTTAAGATAGGTCATCCACTTTTCAATAAGACATGTTAGGACATCACCCCTTTCAAGGTGGAAAAAAAACAATATAGATTATCCACCTTTTAGTATCACACATTGGGTTGTCGCCCTGTTTAAAGTGGCATGATATTTTTAAAAATAGATTATGCAAATTGGTTTATCAACTATCTCAACATGGCATGCCAAATAGGTTTGTACCAAATTATATTTGTGTCATGATACATTTACAACTAACCATTTTGTTTGAGATGTTGTAGAGAGCATCCAAAAGAATAAAATTCTCAAATCAAAATCACAGGTGTGCACGACTCCAAAAAGGATGCAGCACAACTTGCAACTTTTCTTAGCAGCAAATTAGGACATAGTCTAAAGAGAAATATCAAACTCTTTGAATATGAGTTGAAAAACGACTTCCACCGCCGTCAAACCATACCCCATCAGAAGGCATGTGGGAATTTTAGGATATTTTGGTTTCAATTTTGCCTCTGGGCATTTCCAAACTCGCACTAGAGGTAACTTTCTCATCTTTGAAATCTGAGTGATGACACATCTAAAGCTTTGGAAATTATGTCCATGTAGCTCTTAATTACAGGTGTAAGGGCTCACACTCATGATTAAGATAATTACTATCCTTTTTTTCATAACTCAATTTATTTGTCACTCATCCAAAACCAAAGGTTGTCTAAAATAAGAGACTATCTTTTCAAGTGATTGAGTCAAACTAAATGCAGTCTGATTTTCTAAATGTTGGGATGTGTATGCTAGGATCTATGTTAAAAACTCGACTGATTTCTAAAGCGACCCAATCCTCTTATTCCACAGCTTTTCAGTCCTTTTTAAAATTTGAAGCATGGATAGCTTGTGAATTCATTGAAAATTATTCTCCAAAATCAAGCATTATGAACTATAAGTAGCGTAAAGTATCATATAACCTGAGATATGTAGGAAACCAGATACTAGGATCTAACCAAAACTCCCTGAAATTCATCCAAAAACCAACCGCCTTTGAGAAATGAATTTATGGTCAGATAAAATTAGGAACATTGAACTCCCTTTGTCCAGGATTAATTGTATTCACCCTAACCAAAGGGGGGAGGAAGTTGATGACACCTTATTTTTTTCCTCCACGATTAGGTCTAATTCTGAGTTTTCTTCGATCTTAAATAAATTAAAGTATTTGTTTGTTTAAATATGGCTTCCTAAATATTTATTGGGGTTATTTTTCCTTTTCATAATGATTATGCATTTTCATATCCATATATACAAGATGGTATAAATTTTTTTACTTAAATAATTATTTTATCAAAAATCAATTTTTGATCAAGAAATATCTTAAAAATTGGTTCAAATGGGTAAATTTAGATTTAAATATGTAATTTGTTCATGAAATGGATTATTTGGATAATATTTACTTGATTTATTAAACCAAGAAAGTTAAGGATTAAATTGGTTTATAATTCATATCAAATTTAGATTTAATTTAGCCAATTTATTTGTCACGACCCAAACTAGGGCCTGGCCGTGACAGACATTCCAATCCATCAAGGACCGGAACGTCCTTCTCTATCTGGTAATCATGCACAACATTCATATAACTGAAGAAGATGCAGAATCATAATCTGCTACTGAAACATGGTCGATTCAGAATTCAACATAAGTATGGAAACATGTAAATCAACTACATCTAAATATCTTCTGACTCAGTCTGCGAAATCACTACTACATGAAAATCTAATAACTATCTGAAACTGGGACAAGGCCCTTAGTATAACAAAACAATACTAAGTGACACAATATGAAAAGACGTGCCTTGTGGAATAGAGAAGGCTTAGCAACTGAACACTGCAACTCTGTCTGATAAATCTACTACATTTTTGGACACCTAGACTGAGCCTTAGAACCTGGAGGGAGGAGGAGGGGTCAATACAGATGTAATGGTACGCAAAGCAATCCAAAATAATGCTTTTATGTAAACAAAATATCGAAAGAGCAATTTATCAAAATATCATGTTTGAAATAGTTTCAAAACACATGGGCATATTTTCTGAAAAATCATAAATCATTTTGGGCAATGCAGTTCTGATCTTTGTATTAATCCTGAGTTAGGTGGCACTCCCCTACGATTCTAATATTCCACGGGCGATAGGAATCCGCCATTGACTCGGCGGGGAAGCCCCCAACCCGAGTGTGCCGCAAGGGTTAGAGTTTTTAATTTTGATACGCTACACGACACTAGGCCAGCATAATATAAGATACCCAGATCGGCAAATCACGGTTTTAGGCAATAGGTTGTCTAAACCTATGCCTTCTTTGGGGAACCACCTAAGCTCTCTTTGTGCCTATTTTTATCCTGTTCTGAATCATGCATTTTTCTAGTTTCAACATCTGAAAAGTCTAATTTCAAACATGCATTCTATTCTGTTCTGAATTATCATGGCATAATCTAAATTGGTGTCGTCACACAAAGACTTCCAAGTCCTATTTCTGAGCCATAATACATCATTGATAATGCTTTCATTAAAACATAGTTCAGACCACCAAAATATGCAAATAGTATAAGAGATTTCATGTTTCGAAAGCATAAGTCAAAACTATGCAAGAACTCTTCAAACATAAGGTGGTCATGTGCTTTTCCCAAAATCCATGCACTCTTTCATTTTATGTATTTTCAACATTTTTCAATAGAAACAACCCTCTCTTTTGAATTCAAGATTCATAACCAAATCATTCATAAATCAAGACACTTCGTAACATACTTTTTAAGATGCATTTAAAAAATAATTCATATCATGTGAAACATGCTCTCAATTCGAATATTAACTTAAATCACATACATATATATATATACACAATTTCAAAGCAATGTGGGGAAGGTCAAAAGACCAAAACTATACCGTCAAGATTTCTAAAACATGAATGCATTCATAAATCTGAAAACCCCTTTTTAAAATCATGATTTCTATACCCATGAGATTTTAGGAAAACTAAAATTTTAGGTAATAGGTACCTTAATTCCCGAAGATAATAGGTAATTGTCTCACTCCGTGATGCGCCACGATCGCGAAGTCTTATTGGAAATTGACGAATGCAAAATTGGTATCGTCCGCGATGCGCCACTATCGCAAGGTCCTACTGGAATTTGACAATTGCTAATTAAACCCTCTCCCCGATGTGCTAAACACCAGAATGATGATGTTTTGCGACTAGCACATAAAATAGCCATAACTCCCTCACCGGGTGTCCATTTTGGATGAATCTTATATCGACGGAAAGCTTATTCAGTCACCTACGTAATGAAGAGTCAAAATTTAAAGAATTCCATAAGGAGTTGAGTATAATCCACTCTAGAATCCCATGCTTGATACTTTTAGGGACAAATTTTAACTTGGAACTTTCGGGGTGTTACAATATCCCCTCTTGGGAACATTCGTCCCCGAATATTGATGCGGAACACAGACAAGCATGATTTCGAGCATACTAAGGCATAGAAAGAATAAGACAAGGATTGTACCTTCTATTTCGTCATCCACTGGGTCAAAAAGGTTTGGGTACCTAGCTCTCATGTCAACTTCGATTCCCAAGTTGCTTCATCAATTTTCTGGTTTCTCCACAATACTTTAACTGAGGCAATCTCTTTGTTTCTCCATTTTCTAACTTGGCGATCCAAAATTTCTATAGGCTTTTCTTCATAGGATAATGAGTCGATCACTTTGATTTCATCGACAGGCAGCGCTAACGAATGGTTTCCAATACACTTCTTCAACATAGATAAATAAATACCGAATGGACAGAACCTAAACTGGCAGGCAATTCTAGATCATACGCAACACTACCTCCCCTTCTTACAATCTGATAGGGTCCTATATAGCGAGGACTCAATTTACCTTTCTTTCTGAATCGCATGACTCCCTTCATAAGAGAAACTTTTAGAAACACCCAATCACCAACCTCAAACTCTAAATCTCTTCTCCTAATGTCGGCATAAGATTTCTGACGACTCTGAGCTGTCTTAAGTCATTCTTTGATAACTTTCACATCTTCCATTGCCCGGTGAACAATATTAGGACTAAACATCTGTATCTCATCTACTTCATACCATCCTATCAAATACCTACATCTTCTCCCATACAATGCCTCAAATGGTGCCATCTTAATGCTAGAATAGAAACTGTTATTATACGCAAACTCTATCAATGGCAAGTGCTCTACCCAACTACCTTTAAAATCAATTACATAGGCTCTCAACATATCCTTAAGGGTATGAATGATGCTCTCAGCCTGGCCACAAGTCTGAGGGTGGAAAGTAGTACTTAGGTTTATTTGGGTACCTAAACCTCTCTGAAAGGATCTCCAAAACTAAGAAGAGAACTGTGTACCTCAGTCGGATATGTTGGACACAGGTGCACCATGCAAACAAATTATATTTGCAATGAATAGCTTGGCGTAATCCTCTACCGAATAGTTAGTCCTGACAGGCAGAAAGTGGGCTGACTTGGTCAGTCTATCTACAATGACCCAAATAGAATCATACTAGTTTCGGGACCTCGGAAGTCCTGTAATGAAGTTCATATTAATCATCTCCCACTTCCACAAGGGTAAGTCTATCTCTTGGGAAGAACCACCTAGCCTCAAATGCTCTACATTAACTTGTTGGCAACTCAAACACTTGGAAACAAAGTTAGCCACATCATGCTTCATATTATTCAACCAATACATAGATTTCAGATCATGGTACACCTTATTAGAGCCTGGGTGAACAACATACCTCGAAGTGTGGGCTTCGTCAAGGATTCTTTCCCATAAAACATCAACATCTGGTACACATAATCTACCCTGATACCTCAAAATACCATCACCACATATTTCGAAGGACATCACCTTCTGCTAACCCTTATCTTTCTTGATTTGCATCAAGATGGAATCTTCAACTTGTTTCTCTTTAACTTCTGCACAAAGGGAAGACTTAGCTATCTCATGAACAACCATTCCCCCATCTTCAAAATCCAAGAGTCGCACTCCTAGATTTGTAAGCTGGTGAATATCTTTCACTATTTCTCTCTTCCCTTCCTCAACATGAGAAAGACTGCCCATAGATAATCTGCTGAGGGCATCGGCTACCACGTTCACCTTGCTCGAATTATAGTGCAGGCTCATGTCAGTCTTTCAAAAGCTCCATCCAATGTCTCTAATTGAGCTTTAGTTATTTATGCGAGAAAACATACTGCAAACTCTTATGGTCAGTAAAAATATCAACATGCACCACATAAAGATAATGCCTCCAAATTCTAAGCACAAACACCACAGCTTCTAGTTCCAAGTCATGGGTGGGGTAGTTCCGTTAATGCACCTTTAAGTTCCTACATGTATAAGCCACCACTTTACCATGATGTATAAGTACACACCCAATCCCCACACGGGATGTATCACAGTACACAACAAAACCCTCTGTGCCTTCTGGAAGAGTCAAAATAAGAGCAGTAGTCAACTTGATTTTCAATTTTTCAAAACTATTCTCACAAGCATCAGACCACATAAACTTTACCTTTTTCTGAGTCATCTTAGTAAGTGGTGCATCTATGGAAGAGAAACTCTCTACGACCCTTCTGTAATAACCCGCTAAACCCAAGAAGCTCTGAATGTCGATTGGAGTCGTGGTTCTGGGATATTTTCTCACTGCCTCAACTTTTTGGGGATCAACCCGAATCCCCTCACTAGACACAATATGCCCCAAGAAAGCAATAACATTCAACCAAAATTCACAATTAGAGAATTTTGCATACAACTTATGATCTTTGAGAGTCTGAAGAATAATTCGGAGGCGATTGGCATGGTCCTCCTCACTTTTAGAGTAAATCAAGATATCATCAATAAAAACTATGACAAACAGGTCTAAAAACTGATGGAAGACCCTATTCATTAGGTCCATGAAAGCTGCAAGAGCATTAGCCAACCCGAAGGACATGACTAAGAATTTATAATGACCATATCTGGTTCGAAAAGCTGTCTTGGGAATGTCTGATTCCCTAACTTTCAATTGATGATATCTCGAACGAAGGTCTATCTTAGAAAAAAACTTAGCACCTTGAAGTTGGTCAAAGAGGTCATCAATCCTGGGAAAATGGTATTTATTTTTAACGGTGACCTTATTCAGCTGACGGTAATCTATGTGCATACGCAGGGAACCATCTTTCTTTTGCACGAAGAGTACAGGTGCACCCCAGGGAGACACATTGGGGCAGATAAAACCCTTATCTAGTAGATCTTCTAGTTGTTCTTTTAACTCCTTTAGCTCTGCAGGAACCATCCTATATGGCAGAATAAAAATAGGATAGGTATCTGGCAGTAAATCAATACCAAAATCTATCTCCCTATCAGGTGGTATTCCTGGGAGATCATCTGGAAAAACTTCTGGGAATTCATTTTCTACTGGAACAGATGGAAGAGGAAGACTTTCGGCATTAGAATCCCTAACTCGAATAAGATGGTACAAGTAACCCTTGAAAATAAGTTTACAATCTCTAAGATAAGATATGAAGTGCTCTCTAGGTGCTAAAGAGTGCCCCTCCCACTCTAATGCTGGCTCATTTAGAAAAGAAAAGGTAACCTTTTGGGTTCTATAGTCTAGTGTGGCATTACACTGATGGAGCCAGTCCATCCCTAGGATAGAATCAAAAGCAACCATATCAAGTTCTATGAGGTCTTCCCTAGTATCCCTACCAAGAATAGACACAACACAATTTTTGTATACCCTCCTTGCCACAACAGAATCCCCCACAGGAGTGGAAACAGAGAAACGTTCAGCAATCACATCGGGCTCAAACCCAAATCCAACAGCCATAGGGTCACATAAGATAAGGTAGATCCGAGATCAAGAAACATATATACATCGCAAGAAAAGAGTTGTAACATACCGGTGACTACGTCTGGCAAGGCTTCACCTCCAGTCGGTTGTTCAAAGTATATAACCGGTTGGGACCGCTCCCTGCAGCTGATGTGGCACCTTTCTGAGGTGGTGGTGGTGCAGAAGAGTTTTCCTAGGACTTGGCACCCCCAACACTCTTTTTAGCCGAAGGGCAATCCTTCTGAAAGTGACCCGTCTGACCATAAGAATAACACATAAATGTGCCTAGCTGACACCTTCCCGGATGATTCCTACCACAAGTCTCACACCATGGAAAAGTACGATGTTGGTGAGCCATACTACCCTGCAACTGAGTATTCTAAACTCTGGGTCCATGATTTGTCTGAAAACTCTGGGATCGTCTATCGACTGGGGGTCTGGGCGCTGGGGCGCTAGCTGTAGACTGCGCCTTTCCCTAAAACTTCTTATTTTGGCATTTGTTACCCTAATTACCACCCTACTACTGACTGGGGTTCTTATCTACTGATCTGGCTCTCTTCGTCTACCTGTCCTTCTCTCTGGACTCGGCTATCTTCTCTTGTTCTCCTCAACCTGCTGCATGTGGATTGTCAGCCTAGCAAAGTTGAATTCCCTATTTAGCATCGCCCCTTGACATTCAAGTACTAGATCATCTAAAAGGCCGGAAGTAAACTTTCTCATTCGGGCCCTCATACTACTCGTCATCTCAGGATCATAACGGGCCAACTGATTAAACTTTAAAGTATACTCCTGAACACTCATCTTACCCTGCTTAAGGTCTATGAACTCCTCCACTTTGTATTCCCTCAAATCTAAGGGAAAGAACCGGTCAAGAAAAGCTTCCACAAATTCATCCCATACTGTGGGCTCAGCACTGTCACCCTTCGCCTCTTCCCACTCATTATACCATTGGTTTGCTACATCCTTTATCTAGTAAGCCACTATCTATACACCTTCCACTTGATCCACATGCATCACTCTGAAAATTTTCTCCATTTCGTCTATGAAATCTTGTGGATCCTCTTCTACTTTAGTGCCAGTAAACTTGGGCGGGTTCATTCTCATGAACTGACCCACCCTGGTAGCTTCAGATGTAAAAGCTGAAGACCCAACATTTTTTGATCGTTGGGATAGATTAGCCACCAACTGTGTTAGCATATGAATAGATTGTATGAATTCTGTAGTCGAAATATCCCTCTGAGTAGTCGGGGGATGGTTAACATTGGTCTGTGGAGCCCTAGGTGGACTTGTCAGAACTGGAGGGACTCCCGGAGTGGGGACAGGTTCTGGAGTGTGAGCTCTATTATGTGTCCTCATCCCATGAGTGGGACGAACTTCATCATCCTGAGTATCCTAGTTGTTGGAAAATGAGGAGGCATGACTGTTTTCAGAAATACAATAGATCACTGATTAATGGACAATTTCTGATTCAGACTCTAAGGCACAAACTAAAGCACAAAAAGGGGAAATATTTCCTAAACTCCTAGTATCCTACTGCTTATAAGTGTGGCACGCTACAAACCCATAAAGAAGACTCTACCCGATGCGATTTCGCAGATACCCTGGGACCATGAATCATACTCTAATACCATGTTTGTCATGAACCGAACTAGGGCTTGGCCGTGATGGACATCCCGATCCATCAAGGACCGGAATGTCCTTCTCTATCTGGTAATCATGCACAATATTCATATAACTGAAGAAGATGCGGAATCATAATCTGCTACAGAAACATAGTCGATTCAGAATTCAACATAAGTATGGAAATGTGTAAATCAACTACATCTAAATATCTTCTGACTCAGTCTGCGAAATCTCTACTACATGAAAATCTGATAACTATCTGAAACTGGGACAAGGCCCCCAGTAGACCAAAACAATACTAAGTGACACAATCTGAAAAGACAGGCTTTCTGAAATAGAGAAGGCTTACCAACTGAACACTACAACTCTATCTGATAAATCTACTACCTTTTTTGAGCCCTAGACTGAGCCTCAGAACATGGAGGGTGGAGGGGGGGGGGGGGGGTCAATACAGATGTACTGGTATGCAAAGCAATCCAAAATAAAGCTTTTATGTAAACAAAATATTAAGAGAGCAATTTGTCAAAATATCATGTTTGAAATAGTTCCAAAACACATGGGCACATTTTCTGAAAAATCATAAATCATTTTGGGCAATGCAGTTTTGAACTTCATATTAATCCTGAGTTAGGTGGCACTCCCCTATATCTGATATTCCACGAACGATATGGAATCCGCCATTGACTCGGCGGGGAATCCCAAAACCCGAGTGTGCCGCAAGGATTGGAGTTTATGATTCTGATATGCCATACGACACTAGGCCAACGTAATATAATATACCCAGATCGACAAATCACAGTTTTGGGCAACGGGTTATCTGAACCCATACCTTCTTCGAGGAACCACCTAAGCTCTCTTTGTGTCCATTTTTATCCTATTCTGAATCATGCATTTTTCTAGTTTCAATATCTGAAAAGTATGATTTACATACATTCTATTCTGCTCTGAATTATCATGGCATAATATAATTGGTGTCGTCACACAAAGACTTGAAAGTCCTATTTTTGATCCATAATGCATCATGCATAATTCTTTCATTAAAACATAGTTCAGACCACCCAAATATGCAAATAGTATAAGAGATTTCATGTTCCAAAAGCATAAGTCAAAACTATGCAAGAACTCTTCAAACATAAGGTGGTCATGTGCTTTTAGCAAAATCCATGCACTCTTTCATTATATGTATTTTCAACATTTTTCAATAGAAACAACTCTCTCTTTTGAATTCAAGATTCATAACCAAATCATTCATAAATCAAGACACTTCGTAACATGCTTTTCAAGATGCATTTCAAAAACAATTCATATCATATGAAACATGGGAACAATCATATCAAGAGAGGGATTTCATGTGTCATGCTCTCAATTTGAATATTAACTTAAATCACATACATATATATATATATATATACAATTTCAAATCAATGTGGGGAAGGTCAAAAGACCAAAACAATATCGTCAAGATTTCTAAAACATGAATGTATTCATAAATCTAAAAACCCCTTTCTTAAAATCATGATTTCTATGCCCATGAGATTTTAGAAAAACTCAGATTTTAGGTAATAGGTACCTTAATTCTTGAAGATAATAGGTAATTCTTGAAGCTTACGGATTAGGGATTCCAAATCTTCAATCGCTTTTGAAAACCCACGGTTAAATCTTGAGCTATGAGGGTTTTTAGTTTGAAACCCTAATGGAGTTTCTTGAGATATTTTTATGATAATAATCTTACTTTGGCGTTCTTGGGATTAAATCCTGTGTTAGAGATGACAAGGGGTTGGAAAAGTACCATTTTACCCTTAGTGAGATGGAGTAAAAATATAACTGGTGCCCAATTTTATGGGACACCACGACGCGCCACAATCGCGGTGGCTCACTAGAAATTGACAATTGGGAAATTCTCTCACTCCGTGATGCGCCACGATCGCGGAGTCTTACTGGAAATTGATGAATGATAAATTGGGATCCTTCGCGATGCGCCAGTATCGCAAGGTCCTACTGGAATTTGACAATTGATAATTAAACCCTCTCCGTGATGCACTAAACACCTGAACGATGATATTTTGTGACTAACACATAAAATAGCCATAACTCCCTCACCGCGTGTCCATTTTGGACGAATCTTATATCTACGGAAAGCTTATTCAGTCACCTACGTAATGAAGAGTTAAAATTTGAAGAATTCCGCAGGGAGTTGGGTATAATTCACTCTAGAAACCCATTCTTGATACTTTTAGGGAGAAATTTTAGTTTGGAACTTTCGGGGCGTTACATTATTCAATTTGACCATAATTGAAGTGAATTGAGCCACATTACAAATCCAATTGGCTAATTATAATGACCCTTTAGGTCATTTTTCATATTTTGCCTATTTTTTCCATTAGAGTTTCTCTATAGCTGTTGCTGAAACTGACAGTTCAATTATCGGGCAGTTTGTTTAGTTTTTTGAGACAATTCCCTATTTTGAAGTCTTCGCTGGTTTTAAATAGCCACCAAGAAAAAACTTCATCTAAACAACCTCGAATGTAAATTTTGACTGTTCAGCAGCTCTGAAACATCAATTTTAAGCTAGGTAGACTCATTGTTTGGGTCCTGAGGCACTCGGTCTTATTCAAACTTATTGGTTGGAAAGTTAAGAAAATGAAATATGGGTGTGGGACCCATATTTTGTTCAAAACAACTTTGAATGGAAATTTCAACTACACCATTGAGTCTGAAACGTCGAATTTGGTATGGTTACATAGTTCGTTTGCATATACGAGATTCTGAATGAATCTCGAGGGGGTTGGCAGAGACATGGAAAATTCCAAGTCTCAGCTATGATTTGGTGCACACGCAATCGCAGCCTTGGATTACTATTTTGATCTGGCAGCACCAATAAGTGCCACAATCATAACATTTTAAGTCGCAAGTGTGACTCCCTTGCCATCAGCCAGAACTGCGATCTCAAAGGTAAATATCGCGATTGCGACTTCTCAGCCTAATGACCTAAATCGCGATAGCGACTCTTGAGAACATAGTATGGGTATAAATACTCTATTTTGTACTTAATTTTTTCCATTCTTCACTCATCTTCTTTGAGCTCTAAACCCTAAATAGTGAGATAATTAGGGATTGAAGCTTGTGGGTGATTTGGTAAGCTTTATTAACGCTTATTACTTGATTCTCCTTCATATTTTAGGTAAGATTCCTCAATATTCATGGTTGATTTTTCCATTTCTTGTCCAAAAAATCCAAAAGCTTAGAGGATTGATTTTAGCTCCAAATTAGCTCAAAATTCACCCATTTCTTAGGGTAATGATTCCTTGAGCATGTGGGAATATTAGGTTGATTTTGAAAATATAATTTTCCCTGAATAGGACCCACGTGGGATTTGGGTGTGATTTTTGGACCCAAAGTATAACAGTGCAATATGGAAATCGATATTCTTATATTGGTGAGTAGAATATGATTTTGATAGCTTGGCATTGTGCAAAAGCTTCTCAAAAGGGAAAAATGGTGATTTAGCATATCTTGTGTGATTTCTTCGGCATCTATGTATGCTAGGTTTTACCTCTTTTTAGATTGATCTACTTCATAATACGTTTATGATATTATGTTAGATTTAGGACGGGTTTTAGGTATTGATGTGATAAATTGAAATACTTGGGATTAGTTGGATCATTTAGGTTATTTTGGATATCGTTTTGGGCATGACTAGCCTAGTTAACCATATCTTAGGTGAAGTTAACCTTGTAGGATATTCTTAGGTCAAAAATGATTTAGTTACCAAATTAAAGAGCAAATTTCCTTGATTACTTGAGTTTAGGATGAAACTTACCCAAATTTCCATATGTTAGATGAAATTGACTTAGTTGCTCTACAATTGCTATACTTGGGCTAGTGGTGTCCTGTTTAATATATAATGGTGGATTTAGATACCTTAGACTAGGGTAAATATTTCTTGATAAATGATTTTGGGATTTAGAAGTTGGTTCTTCAACCCACTTCAGCCAAGACTTATGATAGTTATTTAAGACACTTTGATATGATTGTGTACATCTAGGGAGATGGTTATTTTGGTGATATTTAGACACCTTGATACTTGTTGGTTATTATGAATGACTTTAAAAGTAATACCTAATGGTTAAGCTGTAGATGAGTTATTGATTAAGTTTATATTATTGATGAGATATTGAGTATGCTATTGTTTTGGCTATTGATTGGGCTACCAAATATACAGTTGAATGATCCCTTGACTATGACGTTATCTAAGCCATAAATTATTCTATTGATTATGCTATGAATAAGCTATATATTAGGCCATGGATTAATTATTGATCAAGTTATTGATAAGCTATCTATTATATTTATATAAGCTATTTATTAGGCTATATAAGTTATTGCCTATGCTTTAATAATGTATATTGATTATATTAGTGACCATGTAATTAACTATATCAACGAATATGTTATGGATTATCCTTAAGATCATGCTTATTTACTAAATTGGCAATCATGCTATTGATTATACTAGAGCTTACGATTTTGATTATGATTATTGATCATATTAATATGTTATATTAATGGTTATGCTATAAAATATACTCATGATTATAATATTGGCTATGATATTGATGATGGAATTTATGATGATATATGTCCGCCAAGGCTGAAGGATGATTATGATGATATATACCTGGCAAGAACAGAGGATGATTATGATCATATATACTCGGTAAGGCCAGAGGATGATTATGATGATCTGTATATGCCCGACAAGATCGGAAGATGATTATGATGATATATTATGAGGATGTTTTTGAATATCCATACCGGTTCAAGTCCAACTATACGTATTATACTATAATGATATACTTATTATGATATAACAACATTGGGGTGTGAGATTGACAATTTATCTAAGTTGAAAATGAGGAAATAGTTATAATGTAGCATAATATAAATAGACTCTAGTGATATAATGATTAGTTGATAAATATTGGCTAGTTGACAATTGTTGGTTAGTTGGTAAATAATGAATAGTTGATAAGTAATGTTTAGCTGCTATATGAAGATTATTTAATAAGTGATATCTAGATGAGACATGAGGATTAGTGTTACATGATGGTTAGTTGATAAGTGGTGAGTAATTAAAAAATGATGAAGATGGTAAATCAATGTTTATTGTGAGACATGACTTGGATGAATTCCAATTATATTTTTGAGAGTTGATGAATGATAGTGGTGAGTTATTCTATCTTGTTTGTACCTTCCAAGCTTATGTGGGCTTGTGATGGGTTATTTACTTTTCTACACCAATTAGCGTATGGAAACCAATTTTGTAGTTATGGTTGCATGTGTTGGTACTTTATGTTATGTTATAATGATATTCTGGTTATCTATTTATTCACGTATAGCGACGTTGGAGGTATTTCAGTTTTTTTTCTTATCTTGACTTAGTTATGTTATCTTGCATTCTATCATTCTTATATCAGGATTTATCTCAGTGGGCCGATGATGCCTACTTAGTACACGTGGTTTTGGTACTCATACTATACTTCTGTACCTTTTGGTGCAGATCTGAGTACTAGTTGCCATCGTTGATCGATGTTTATGCTGTGTTGATATTCGGAGATAGGGTGAGCTCTTGGAGTTGGAGTCACCTATTTGCCTTTATCTTTCTATGTTCAGTCTTTTATTTTGAGATAGATGTATTGGATATTATAGATACTTGGGTTGTATTTTTATTACTAGATGCTCTTGTTCTGGCTCTATCAGGTCATGGCATGATATTATGTAGTGACTACCTATAACTATTTGTATCATTTTGCTTATTTATTGTGTTGGATTACCTATTAGGCTCTTTTGGGGAATTCCCACCAAATTAACTCATATTGTTTAACTTCAGATTACGGTTTGGCTTACCTACCTATAACTTTAGATTCATTTAAAGGTATTTGGGTCTTTTTCCATGGCCCTAATTAACCTAAAACGCAAAATTTAACCCCTAAACATCCTAAGTAGTCATCATTATTTCAATTTCTCTCACAATAAAAAATCCCTCTTTGAAGAACAAGCAAATTCAAGGCAATTTCTCACGAACTCTCCATCAATCATTTCAGATTCATTACCCCAGGTATTTTGGATGTTCATCCATGGATCCCTCTAATCCACGGAGTCCAAGAAACTGTTTTAAATTATGAAATTGTGATTTTTTCAAGTTATCATGTTTTAAATTATGATTTTATCCATGAATCTCCATGTACTATTGATTTTATACTATGTTACCATGAAATTGTCGTTATTATTCAATCTTCCATATTTTAATTCTATTATTTGCTGAATTAAACCATGATTTAATGCTATTATGATGAATTCATGCTATTCCTATAAAATCCATGACATTCTTATGATTGTTTTAAACCATGAACTGTAAAATGCCTACAAGAGTTATTTAATCATTAAGAGCCTTCATGTTTTGGTCTTCAAGCTTTAGTGATTTTCAGTATTATTGTTTTGAGTCCTGGGGGTATTGAATACCTGAAAATGATAGTTGTTTAGTTAGTCTAACCTCAGTGCATTATAGAATAGTCATCAGATTATATTATGAGCATTATCAGAATAGTCAGATATCAGTTATTAAACTCAGAACAGTCTAGTATCTCAGTGTCTTTGAGTTGGGAGTAGGATTTACGCCGAACGAGTGTAGGGATGGCGGCTTCCACGTCAGATAGGTAAATTCGTTAGTAGTAGTCCCTATACTCCAGAACTATGCAACCAACGTAGGATATGAGTAGTCACCCATTAGATTAGGCTTGACTATCTCGCAGGGGTCACCCATTAGTTCAAGCTTGACACCCTTAGTCCCTTGGACATTATATCAGTTTAGTGGATACACATAGCCATTGTTAGTACCCGTGGCACGGTATTAATAACCTTCCAGCTGGGGTTACAGGTTGGACCCCAATTAGCTCAAATTTGGGAATGTCAGTTAGATTATACCTCTTACAGTCTCAGATATAGTCTCAGTTACAGTCTCAGTTCAGTTATTCAGTCTTAGTGGTGTTTGACCAAAGCATACAAATTATAGTCATTTCAGCATTTTAGTTTATAGATTTTACTCAGTTCATGTTATATGCTTGGTCAGGCATCCTCATATTTACAGATTTTAATGTATTTTCAGTACCTACAGATTTCATGTTCTCTATTTAGTATCTCATGCTTTACCTGTATATTCAGATATTTTATTATTCCTACTCATGAAACCGTGTATATTACCCTACCTTATTTAGTATACCAATACATTCAAAGTACTGATCGCATACCTTTCTTTTGCGCTATGATGTCTCATATCATAGGTGCTGATGCTCAGTTCCCAGCTCATGAGTAGACTTATCAGATTCTCAGCAGTAGCAGTGGTGATTCCTGATACTTTGAGAACATGCTTACTTTATTTCATGTTTCAGTTAGTAGTTAGTTGGAGTTAGTTGGGGTCTATCCCATCAACTCATATTCAGTTAGTTAGTTATAGAGGCTTTTAAGACATTAGAGTCAGTTATTCAGTATTCAGATAATACAGTTAGTGATCCAGTTTATCTTTATTTTATCAGATTCAATCCATTGTTTCTATAGACTCATATTTTAGTTTTAAATTCAGTTATTAAAACCTTATGGCATGTCAGTATTCTTCCGCATTTATGATCATGTTATTCAGTGCTCAAAGCAGGTACTAGCTCATGGGTTAGCTTGTGGTCTCTCGGGACCTAAGCACCGTGTAACGACTAGAGGGTAGTCTCCAATTGTTACAGACACAATCCCTCTCATACAATTCTTGCATTCTTAGGTAGCCTCATCAGTTAAAAATTGGCATAGTAGTAGGCTTAAGCTGTAACCCAGGTTGATCCTGAGAAGGAGGTGGGATTTCAATTAGGGAGCTATCACTAGTGGATTCTTCCTCACTACCCTTAACCCCTTTGGAACTAGACTATGACATTTTATCTCCAAATTTGTTTCCAAATGCAGTGTTGTTATCCCCCTTCTTCATTATCTGAACCAGACCTAGACTCTTCTCTTTCATCAGACTAGGGCGAGAAATATGGTGGCGATAGCCTAGCATTTATTCATTTAGGTCTTAGCCTTCCAAACCTAAGTAAGCTAATTCATTGCTCAACTAGACCCGGGATGGGTATTCCTTAATGGAGCTACTCGACACTTTTTCTTCATCAGTTGGCTCATCCCTCAGTTGATGAGTGGGTCGAGCTTATTACTTAAGAATTTTCCTGCCCCCCTTTGTGGTGTCATTCTTTGGTGCCATCGTACCCGAGGTGGAAATATTGTTAGTTAACACTAGAAAGAGTAAAGAAAAGAAAAAATTAAAAATAATAAAATTAAACTATATTGCATCCCTACAAGTTAGGCTATGACTCGTAGTCACAAGACTATGAGTCGTTATGACAGTCATAGGGTGTACGGGAGTGCTGAGAGGTATTACTAGTGACCTTACGTCTCTACTTAATGAGTCGTTGGGTATCTACATGAATAACAGGGTGAACCATCATAGGATTCCATGCTAGTAGGTGTACTCACTACGGATTCACCTAACGACTCGTTAAGTTACATAAAAATTCGTTGGGTGATTCGTAGAGTAACCAATAAAAAATCCTTAAAATGGTACTTCATTCCCAATTGCTATGAGTTAAATAACAAGTCATAAGGTGTAACGGTGACTTGTAGGGTGGCTCATAGGGACAATAGTAAAGGTATATCATCGACTACCCATTTTTCCAGTCACAGGATGACTCGTCATATGAGTCTACAATTCGTAGAATGGCTCATAGTGACTGACAAAAATGGGTTATCAAGTTTCATTACTTAATCACACTTTTTCCCAAGGGTACTTAGACTTTTTCTTAGGCTATTTACACATAACCCATATACCGAATCATCCCACTTCGTTACTACTCATATTATGCATAAAACACTTTGATATATAACTAAGATGAATAACCCAAACCCTAGTCAAGTTTTAAAAAAGTATCTAAAGAAAATATATTCATAAATATCAACTTACTTCAAATCAAATAATGCAAATGCTTGGATGCTTTGTTTGTACTTAACAGTACTCTTATGGGAATAGGGGATTTAGGAGTAGTTTTGATTCTAAATGGGTTGTTTGAATTTATTGAGGAGTGTGTTTGAAGTGGGAGAAGAGGTTATGGAAGATGGAGGGAGTCACACATGTTGAAAAATAAAAAAATGGGGTTTTGGTCAAATTCCCCTTTTTATTTTGTACAAATGGGATCGGGTTGGATTTTTATTTTAAAATTAGTCTATATCATTTAAGGTTGACCATGACTCTGGTAACGACTCATGGTCAATGACTACAATTCATCACCACCCCCCTTTTAGTGCCAATAAACTTACCTGGGTCCCATCCTTACGACTCGAAGTAACGAGTCATCATTAGTGGTTATGACTTATTCTGAGAGTAGTAGGGACTCCAGAGACCTTTTCCATGAGATGTCCATCCTTGCCTCCTCCTAATGAGTCTGATGATAAGTCGTGGAGTGGCCCTACGAGTCATAGGGTCACTCGTTTGACCTGGACACCGAAATTTTTGTTGAGTCAATTTCTTCATATTACAGCCCTGCACTTTTGAACACACATGTTACCATATAATTTAGATAAGTACAAAACATGGATTGCCTCCCAAAAAGCACCTAATTTAACATTATGTCATGACACAGCTCCCTTGACTACTCAGACTTCACCAAGGGTCACATTATTTTCTTCGTGTTTCCCATATAATGCTTAACACACTATCTATTTACCTTGAATAGGACATCACCATCTCATTGTATCTCAATTTCACCATATGGAAATACTCTCACCATGGTGAATAGTCCAGACCACCTAGACTTTAACTTCCCAAGAAACAGGCAAATTTTTGAATTATACATCAAAACTAAATCACCTCCATTCCATCCTCCTATCATGGTACAATTTCATATTTTCCTTGAACAAGCATGAAATCTTATAGTCACGGAAGTGAAACTCATCCATCTCATTCATTTTCTCCAATTGCAACTGTGCAACCTCATTCAACTTAAAATTTTAATTTTTTCGATGCCCATAGTGTCTTATGCTCAAGTTCAACCTGCAAGTGGCATGCTTTGACAGACACAAGATAATAAGGATATGCGATAATAGGAGTCTTGTATTTATCCGGTAAGCCCATAATGCATCAGCTAATTTTCTCGACCAATCAGTTCTATTGGTATTCACAGTATTCACTAAAATAGACTTTATCTCCCGATTAGAAACCTCAACTTTCCCACTTGTCTAAGGATGATAAGGTGTTGCCACCATATGCTTTACACCATATTTCCCAAGTAAGGCTTTGAAAAGACGATTGCAAAAATGAGACACACCCTCACTAATGATAGCTTGCTGGGTACTATATCTGGAGAAGATATTCTTCTTCAAGAATGCTATGACACTCTTACCTTCATTGTTTGGAAGTGTAATTGCTTCCACCCACTTAGAAATGTAGTCAAAATCCACCAAAATTTACTTCGTCCCATGTGAACTGAAAAATGATCCCATAAAATCAATACCACACACATTAAACAGTTCAAGCCCAAGGATGGGCATCATAGGAAGGTCATGCTTTCGTGAAATATTGCCCTGCCTTTGGAATTGGTCACAGGCCTTGGCATAACCATATGGATCCTTATAGATATTCGACCAATAGTAATCTTATTGCAAGATTTTATGGGCAGTGCGGGTACCTCCACGATGACCCCCATTGGAGACAAAAGACGGGCCTATAAAATCCTCATCATTTCAACCTTAGGAAAATACCTCTGAGTCACACCATTAGCACACACTCGAAATAAGTATGACTCATCCCAAAAGAACTTTCTCACTTCATGCATAAATCGCTTGCACTGCTGAAATGACATATATTTTGGGACGAAGTCACTTACCAAATAACTGACAAAATCTGCAAACTAAGGGATTAAGTCTTGTGATGCTACCAAGATGTGCTCTTCTGTAAAAGTATCATCAGTCTTAAGCTTATCCCTTAGCTTTAGAATAGCTTCCTCCGCTTAGTGTGACAAATGGTCTGCAACTTAGTATTCTATAATCAATGCACATTCACATAGACTCGTCCTTCTTCTTCACAAATAAGATAGGCACGCCATAATGAGATACACTAGGTCAGATAAATCCCTTATCCAATAACTCCGGCAACTGATCCTTCAATTTCTATAACTCAGATGGAGCCATCCTATAAGACGAATAGAAATGGACTTGGTGCCCGTCTTAACATTAATAGCAAAATCAATATCATGATCTGGAGGCATACCAGGAAAATTCATAGGAAACACATGTATAAACTCATAAAGAATACAGACAGAATACAAGAAAATAGGTGAAACAACGCTAGTATCACAAATATGAGCCAAATAAGCTAAAACTCCCCTCTCAACCAAATGACGAGCCTACACATAAGATATGACTATCTTGGTTTTTGAATGAAGCGCACCCATCCAAGCTACCCTTGGCACACCCGGTGAAGCTAAAGTCATAGACTTAGCAAAATAGTCTAAGACAACATGATAAGAAGCCAACCGATCCATACCCAAAATAACATCAAAATCAACCATATCTAACATAAGCAAGCCCGCCAAAGTCTCACACCTAGCAGAAGTCACAATACAAGATTGTTATACCTAATCCACCACTAAAGAATCACCTAATTGGGTAAATACATGAATAGGCATAGCAAGAGGCTCACTAACAGAATCAAAATCCAAAGAAAAACATGCAGTCACATAGGAGAAAGTCGATTCAAGGTCAAATAACACAGATGCAGAGCTAAAATAAATGAGGATGATACCTGTGATCACAGTATCATAAGACTCTACCTTTGGTGTGGCAGGTATAGCATAGCACTGACCACGACCACCAACTGGTTGGGTAGCCCCATGACCACCACTACGATCTCTACAACCTCTACCTCTCGCGTGTCTGGTAGTATCGCTACCTCTCACAGCTGAAATAAGAGTAGCCCTAGTCACACAATGGGGGCAGTCCTTGGCTAAATAGCTAAACTCCTGACACCCATAATAAATTCTACAAACCGTATCAACATAATAAGGTACCACTGGTCTCGAATGGCCACCCTACACTGCTGAACCCGAAGGTCCACCACCTGAACTCTACAAAGATGCCTACACTGCCCTACCCTAAAATCCATGAGAACCTCTAAAATCTCTACCACAAGAAGACTGACCTTTGATTTTACAAAAATAGCATACCTTCTTCGCACCTCCTTGAGATGCTTGAAAAATACCCTCAGCCATATTAGCCTGATTTATAATACTCTAAAAACATGCCCCAAATATGAACATCTGTGATGTAACCAACTGAAGGGAGATATCCAAATCCTTCACAAACTTCTAAATCTTCTTAGACTTAGTGGAAATATTAGCATAGGAATATCTGAATAAGGCATGGAAGCATACCTCATACTCTTCTACAGTCATGGAGCCTTACTCCAAGTGGTCAAACTTATCACTCATCCGATTATATAAGGCTGTTAGGCACAAATCTCTCTAGAAAGGCATCAACAAACTGATCCTATAATATCTCAAGAGCATCAATAGGTCTACAACCAATAATTAATCTCCAATAATTTATAGCCGCATCTTTCAACTGATAGGTAGTATAAGAAAACCCATGAGACTCCAACGAACCCAAATCATGCAACTTCTCTCGGCAATCAATCAAAAACTCATAGGCATCCTCATCTACAACACCATTGAACATAGGAGGACCCTGATGAGCGGTGAATTTACCACTCATTTGCACTAAACATTCGTACACATTACCATGATTTAAATGTATAAATAAGACAGATGTATGATTAAATACACTAATATTCATACTTTACAGGCATATAAGTTATAAGATAGAAAGATTTGGACTTAAGCTAAAAAGGATCAAAAGAGAGAAAGAAGTGTAGCTAGAAGACATGGAGCAAAAACAAGCCTTAGTTACCGCAATCGCGGTCTAAGGGTCGCGATCGTGGCCAATAAAGAAGGTCAGCAACTATGATTATGTGGATCTGCCCGCAGTCGCAGTAGCTATGATCACAGTAAATCTAGTGCGATCACGGTTATGTGAGATTAGGCCCAGGGGTAGTTTTGTAATTTTCAACAGTCGGCCCCAAATCCCTTAAAAGCTTAAAACACTTTTCCATTTTGGGCATTCTAGAGACTCGCAAAAATTTGAATTTGAAGTTGAAACCCTAAATTGGTCAAGAATTGTAATTTGATTTGGATACTTTGAATTTAGTAATTTCTTGTAGAATGGATGATTTGCACAACCCTTATGGTATATTTTTCTCTCCTTTCATCATGAGTAGCTAAATTTCATTGTCTTAGGATTATGTTGAACTAAGGTGTAATTAGTTGTGGGATGTGATGTATTTGTGTATATGCTAGTTGGTTGATGATGGGTTCTACTATTGTTTGATTAAATTGGTTGGGATTTGAGGGTGAAAGCTCCAAATACTCAAAATGGGTTTGTGGACGAAAACCCCAAACTCTTGAAAGCTCAAACCATCCTTGAAAGAGGGGTTTGAGTGAACTTTTGGAACTCATATCATCCTTGAAAGAGGAATGTAGGAACCAAGGCAGTAGTAGACAATTAATGGGTTTAGTTTTACTAATTCTTACTATCTTAGACATAAGAGTGAATATAAAGTTGACTATATTTTGGGTATTTTCCTAGAAATAGGGATACCCAATTGAGGTACTAGGTGAATAGAAGTAAAACATTTGTTAGGTATTCGAAAGATTCAATAGGTAAAATTCTTGAGGTTTTGTTGACAAGCTAGCCCCAAGGACCGTAGACCTAGCCTATCATATTGTTAACAACTAGCATGTACACCAAATCTACACATACCCATACCTAATTTACCCTTAGGTAGACATAATCCGAAGATTTTCTTTATATCAAAGTTAAATTACAATTGTTGTGTAGTTTGTGGAATTGAGTTACTATTGATACATTCTCTCCCAACCACCAACCCCTAATTTTAAATCATGCTTTTTATTTTATTTACACTTTAGGTGTTTTCTTAGTAAGTGTTAAGACCCATAAGACTAGAATTCTACTTTTCACTCCTTGTGGATTCGACCTCAACAAAAGTTGAGATACTGACAATAATTGTCCTCTACCAAATTGCATGGTATAGGTGAGCGTTATCAGACCCAAATGAGTAAATCTCTCAAACCTCTTTTGATCCTCAAAATACATCACAACACTCGCAGCAAGAAGAGGCATAGTGAATCTAGCAAGCTGAGATCCCATCTGACGAGGTAACATAGACGAAGGCTGAACTCGTGATCTTAAAACACCATGCTCAGATATCGGTGTTGAAGTAGGAATAGGACTCGGGGTCTGAGGAGTACCTAAATCAAAATTAGGTGCAATAGGAGGATCCACTCTGAACTGGAGGAACACCTGGCATAACCAACGGAGAACCCTATAAATGGGTCAATAAACATACCAATAACCTCTCTAAAGTTGGGGTAGACAAACTCTAAAGAATTGGAGTACAACCCACTCCTCCAACCTGCTCAACATGAGGCTCAGGGGGAGTCCCCTAGCACTCCTCCTAGATAGGGTAATCCATGGAACCGTCTACTCCCTCAAGTCCACCGATGACTCGAGGCTCGCCCTCTGGGAGAAATCTCCACATCTCTAACCTCGCGGGACCTAGTCAACACCATCTTCACAGAAAGAGTGAAACATAACTCAGAACTCAAAGTATACAAAAACTTCGCATGATAAGGAATAAAATGAGGGAGGTTTTTCTATAGACATCCTATAGCCTCTCAAAGATAGATATGAACGTATTTGTACTGATTTGCAAGACTCTATTAGACATCTCATTCTTACACCATTGAGACCAATGAAACATGGATCTAATACTAATTTGTCACGACCCAAAAACCAAGGGTCATGATGCCAATTGTCGCAGCATAACTTGACAAGTAAGCCTATCACCTAAATTGATACATAAAAGGGAAAAAACAGAATACCTCCAAGGTAAGGCTTCTAAAATAAAGCTGAGCCACACAAGCATGATAAATGTGGAAGAAATATAATCAACAATGCAGCCATAACTCCCAAAACCTAGTGTCAATAGTATAAGAACTACTAACACAACCATAACTCAAATACATCAAAAATACCTACACAGGATCAACATCTGTCTCCGAATAAAAATAAAGACATAAATACTATAGAAATATTAAGGTGACCTACGAATGCATGAATGTTCAACCTCTACTATGAGTAAATTTGAAGGCACTCAAAATCAACCAATCTGAGGTGCACTCGAGATAGGACCTACACCAAAAGGGCGCAATAGGCGTGAGTACGGTCTATTTGTACTCAGTAGGTATCATAGGCCGACCAAGAAAAGTAGTAGATATAGCATACAAAATATACGCTAAGGGCACGTCACCTGCAATAGAAAATGTCCCACAATGATAGCTCACACCATTTACACTAATAATTCTACAATATCTATACATAATAATACAACAACGCACCATTTAGGGATATAAATACATGTAATATCACATACAAGTAGAACTAAAGAGGAGTATATATAATCAAGTTCATCGAGTACAAATAAAGGAAGATAGAATAATTAGACATTAATAAATCAAGATATAAAATAGATAGATAGATGATGAGTCAATATGGAAATACTAGCACAACATAAACACAATAAAGCAAGTGAAATGTATATGATGATGATAATGATTATGATAAGGATGCATGAGGTTGGCACACAACCTTGAGGTTGGCATACATCCTCCGTATTTTCAGTGTTTTCACTATTTCCATTGTTTCCTATATTTCCAAAGCACATACATAACATAAGACACAAATCAAGTAAATATACATGACAACAAGTAAATATAAATCAATAAAACAAACAAGTGAAATAATGTGTATAATGACACGAGAATGATGATGCAATGTTCACAACCATACAAAATGAGTATTTCCACAACCAATTAACATGGTGTATTTTTCACAACCAATTCATATAATGTATTTCCACCACCAACTATAAGGTTACTATTTCACAACTACGTGAGCCAATATCCATTCACTATTTTCACTATCCATAAATTTTCCACATTATTCATATGCCCACAAAGTATGGATATATATATATATATAAGGCACCACAATAGGAATTACTAACAACACACTACAATTATTCACACGTATTCCAGGTTATCAACATTACATAAGATCCCATACGGTCACACATATCACAGGATATCTTAGATTCAGTAATTATATCACATTCAAGCCGGCACACGGGCACCACATATAAATATCCATATTTCATGATTAGTTCCCACCCTTAACATGTATTTTGTACCAATATTTACTACCCAACTCAGTCTGAAAGAGTTAAGCCATAACCTATCTTGAATGCCAGAACCGGTTCGCACACTTCTAATCCATGATCTTACTTTCTATAAAAGATCCCAAAATCCACTAAAACAAAGAAATATAGAATCTACATGTCAAAAAAAAGTCAATAATGCCCATATTGACTACTTTTGGTTTGGGGTCAAAACGGACCCCCGAAATGGGTTTTCGAAAAAAAGGAAACATCGTAACTTAACCTCAAAAATGTGTTCCCATATTTTTAGGAATCTACAGCTGAAACCCCAAGTTAAATCGAGTAAAAAATGAGGTTCAAATAGAAGAAAAACTATTTTTGAACTTTATCAAGTAAATTTTTTGAAATTCGTGTCAAAATCAAGAAAGTTGTTTTGAGTGATTATAAGATTAAAACATTATTCAATAAAAAAGGAGTGAAATTGGAGTTTAAAATCAAGACCTAAGACTTTTGGAGTTTTGAAAAATTAATCAAAGAATTAGAGTAAAAATGGATGAAATCTCTCCTTAAATCTGTAATAGAGTCAAAAAATAGATGTTAATCCAGTTTCCTAGTCTCCCACAACTTCATTTTTAAGCTCTCACACTATTTTAGGGTTTAACTCTTAAGAAAAAGATGAAAGAATGGGAAAATGGGGCAAAAAGGGCTATTGTTATAGATTGCACCAGCTACACCAACTTTTTCTTTAAATAGACCTCCTAAGTAGCCTTATTTATAGAATGATGTCTTCACAAAACCTTAACCACAGGGATAACTCTAGAGTGCAACCGCCTAACATCTCTAGCCAAAATAGAGATCGACTCCTCAACAAAGGACAATTTCTCATCTAACTACCACTAGTCTAATTGAATCGACTCCCAACGAGTGACATGAGACTTATCAAAAATACAACGGCAAAGCATAAAAACATAAGAAACTAGATGAATAGCTGATAAATCTGAAGGCAAGGCCAACTCCTAGGCCGCATCACCAACAGTCCGAGGAATCTCAAATGGACCAATATACCCGGGGCTAAGTTTACCCCTCTTCCCAAATCTCATCATACCCTTCATGGGTAAAACTCAAAGGAAAACATGATCACTAACACCAAATCTCAAGGCACGAAGCCTACGATCTGCATAGCACTTCTGGCTACCTTGAGCCACTCAAAGTCTATCCTAAATGATCTAGACTCTATCAAAGACTCATGAAGAAAGTGCATACCTCGAGGTCTCACCTTAGAAACATTAAACCAACCCACTGGTGAGCGACAATGCCTATCATACAATGCCTCAAAAGGAGCCATATCAATACTAGAATGGTATCTATTATTATAAGAAAACTTTACTAAAGCTAAATGTTGTTCCCACTAGCCTCTAAAATCCATCACGCATGCGTGGAGCATATCCTTTAAAACCTAGATAGTTCACTCGGACTGGCCATCATTTTGGGGGTAAAATATTGTACGATCAACATAAATGCCCAACTCATCCCGAAATTTCCTCCAAAAGTGTGATGTGAACATAGAACCTCGATTTGAAATAATACACACTGGTACCTCATGCAAACGCATAATCTCGTGAATGTAGATATGGGACAACCTATCAGTATTGAATGAGACCTGAACCAAAATAAAATGAGTTAACTTGGTCAATCAATCCATGATGACCCACACACTATCAGAACAACGAGATGTACAAGGAAAACCAGTTATAAAGTCCTTGGTGATCTATTCCAATTTCCACTCGGGAATGGGTAACCTCTGAAGTAAATCACCAAGTCTCATACGCTCGGCCTTTACCTGCTGACAACATTGGAAAAGAGCCACAAAATCTTCTACATCTCATACCTCCCCACCAGTAGTGTTGTCTGAAATCATGATACATCTTCGTCATACCTAGATGGATGGAATATCTAGAACAACGGGCCTTTTCTAAAACAATCTAATCTAGTCACCCACTCTCGACACACAGACTCGGCCTCCAATCTGCAAAAATCCATATGAATTAAGTGAGGATTTCTTATCCTCCCCACTTAACATCTTATCTCGAATGAACCTCAATCAAACATCACCAAACTGATGAGCTCGAATCTACTCCATCAAAGAAGATCTATCCTCCATAAATGGAAAAATACACTCAGGTTTCTAATTATCAAGCCTAAGCCTAACCATCTGGTTAACTAAAGACTGAACCTCTAAGGCTAAAGGCCTCTCTAAGGTGAAAAGATGCGCCAAACTACTGATGCTAGTCTACTTCTAGCTCAAGGCATCCACAACCATATCAACCTTGCTTGATGATTGAAAATAGTCAAGTCATAATCCTTAAGAAATTTAAGCCGACAACACTGCCTCATATTAAGATCTCGTTTTGTGAAGAAGTATTAAAGGCTACGATGATCTAAAAAGATCTCACAATGAACTCCATACAAGTAGTGCCTCCACAACTTCAAAGCAAACACAACCACACACAACTCCAAATCATAGGTAGGATAATTCCTCTCATGAGGCTTCAACTGACGAGATGCATAAGCAATCACCTTGCCCTCCTGAATTAACACAACACCAAATCAAACACCTTAAATTTATAAGAAATTTAAGAAATGGATAAGAAATTAATCAAGGAATTAGAGTAAGAAAGGATGAAATTCCACCTTAAATTCATAATAAAATTAAGAAATGGATGTTAATCTAGCTTCTCAAGCTCCCACAAGCTTCACTTTTAAGCTCTCACACTTTTAAGTTTTAACTCTCAAGAAAAAAGGTCAAATGTGGGTCCTACACTCATATTTTTAATTTTTCAACTTTCTGACAAACTGGTCAAAGTGAGCTCGGGTGCATTAGGACTCGAACCAAATCCCAGAGTTGGCGCAGTTCATTTGTCCATATGTTTCACATATCAAAATCTATCCACAGAAGTCCAAAATAAGGTTCTTAAAGCCACCAAAAATTACAATATCGCATAAAAGGCACCAAAATACATCAGGAATTGAGCTAATTATCCCCATATCAAAAAAATACCACAATGCTTCTATAGAGAGGGATAAAATAGTCAAATTATAAATTTTACATATTTCATCAAATTTTTAGGTCGTTACATAGGGCTTAAGGTTTGAAGCTTTTTAATGATTTCTATGTTTGGCAGGTATGACCAAAAAGAATAATAGTAAAGGCCTATTGTCCAAGAACTCATTAAACCAAGTAGTGTTCATGGACGAAATAAACAAAATTGTGTGATCCATAAATGGTAAAAGGAAAGTTGTGTGATTGTATTGTCTAGGTATACAATAAAGTTTGACGATTCAAAGCTATCGCATTTGCTGATTGACCGAGTACATCTGATATAAGTTCAAACTAAATCCTACTTATTCAGACATAATTTGTCTTTGCTTATAAATCACACACTTATCTATATATTTTTTGATCATATAGTCATTCCCCATTTATGTGGGAGATTGTTTTTCTTTAGTGATGAAATATGAATGGAAAACAAGGGAAAGTGAAATGTGCCTTTGGTTTATAAGAAAAGTCTTCTCCCACATTTGTGGGAGAAACAAACACACTTATGCTTAAATATAGATGCATTACTTCATGTTGATAGTGAGGTAAGGAGAAGACAATGTTTGTGTCGTCACCATCTTCGCTCGCTCCTCTCAATTTTGATTTCTAATTCAAATTTGAATTTAAATTTAGAAAGTGATCGATCATGAGACCATATTTTTTGACAAAATTCTTTGAAATTAAAGTGTTAATTATTTTTTAATCCCAAAATATAATCTGAAATTACAGACGCATATGAGAATGTATGGACGTATATCAAAATATACTTTGAAGAAACATGATCTTTCAGTTTACTATTTGGGTAATGAAAAGGGGACTTTCAGGTGCATCTGGTCATCTACAGATGCAGATGGTAGCGCAAATGCCAATGTGAGTTAGTGGAACTCTTTATGAATCACTACTTTTTTTTCTAAATTAGCACCTTTTGGCATGCAATCTCTTGTCATCATGCGCGGACGCACATGGGTTTGTATATAGACTCAATGTTCTAAAATAGTGGAATTCTTTATGAATCACTACTTCTTTTCTAAATTAGCACCTTTTGTATATAGATATATATTTTTTTCTTAGATATTGACACAAAAATTTCAAGTGAAAAACTCTTCTTTCTTGCAAAAACTCTAGTGTAATTTGCTACCGTTGAGTGCATTCAAAATTCAACAAATTTGAGGTACCACTCTTTGGCTAAAGTAAATTATTTTTTCCTGAGAAGATATATCCATAACTTTGGGTACTTGAGGGAAATAATCTCCTTAAGGACACATTGTGAATCAAGTAGACTTGATTTTTAAGTTTTATCATTATCTCTTCTTGTTGATTTTTCTATTTTCTAGAAAACAGATTGAACTTCATTTATTCTTAAGTCGTTTTGAACTTATTGTTGAACTTATTGTTCTTGAACAAAAATTTTATTTAACCCAAAAGTAACAACAACAAATAATATCCACAAGGTGAAGTACTCTTAAACTGAATGGGTATAAGTTGAGACTTTCATAACACATATCATATCCATAACAACCTTTATGATACTACCAATGTACTTTTACGATCATGCACAAAACTTGGGAGTACTCTATAAAGACGATCCAAGTCTTTCATAAAAGGCGATCACACCGTTACACTTTTGTAACCCCCAAAAATGGTTCCCCGAGATGTCACACAGTGCTCAAGACTATGAGTAGCCTTAAGCTAACCCTGTCTGCCTTCTACGAAGTTTGAATCTCATAATGATAGAAATATAAACTTAAAAGTCATACTATATGCGGAAAACTGTCTGAATATAATATCTGAAAAATACTAATATCAAAGGTCTGATGAATTAATACTAAAAATCTGAAGCAAACTAGCAGTCTGACAAGCCTCTACTACTAAAATCTAGAGAGTCACTAGGAGAAACCCCCAGCTGACTCAAAATGTCTGAAAAATACTAAAATTGTTTGTACTAGAAAGCTAAAAATCTGGATGACTAAGTCCCCAAACTATGAGGACTCACCAACTGTTGGGACATAGATGGAGATGCCCGAAATTACTCTCGCTACTGAAACTAAGCACTTGAACCTACATTATGAGACAATTTAGCACATAGACGTATATGTGGATCAGTACTTTGAGAATGTACTGAGTATATGGGGATTAATGCATAAGTAAAACATTATCTCATCATCATAATTTGTAAAACAATGCATGCTAAATGTAGAGGACTCACATAAACTGGAATATCTAAAAGCTAAGAATCATATTCATGAGTAGTAAATCATATTTTATAAATCTAGTGAGTCATATCATTTAGTTCTAAAAGTTGTACTATTGATCTGTCTGTAAATCATGTTGTCTAAGTGTAGAAAAGACTCACCTTTATACCTAAAATTTAAAAGCAGAAATCCATAGCTAAAGGATTTTATAAAGCAATGTCTGAGTAAAATTGTGAGCCTTTACACTTAGTTTCTAAAAGCTTTCTGTTAAGATCATTCTGTTGTCTTTTTCTTTTAAGGAATCTTGTAAAAACTATTCTATAAGGGAGGTTCTTCTAACCGACATAAACTATGTGAGATAACATAGAGTCCAATGTCTTATTCTGCTATGGAAAAAACCTCACGATGGGGAGAGGTGACATACTCTTGCCAAGGAGTATAACCTAATCTAAGTGATCACATCTGTAACTGTCGTCCTTATAAAAATAGGAATAATCTGATAATCTATACCTACATTTGCTACATAGTTTTGTGGAAGTTAGGGCACGCTAATTCCACACTTGCCGCTCAGTTCCAAATACTACTCTCTTTAATCTGTATGCTCACTCTGTTGGAAATCTATTTTAAAAACTAGCATAAGGGTTTGTTATGAAACCAATTATACATTTATCTGATTCAATCTCTAAGTAAAGGTAATCTAATTTTTGTAATCTGTAATAAATCTATAAAGTGGATTCCAAATCTTATCTGAGGATCAAAAGATCAAATCTTTACTGAAAATCTAAAAATAAACTGAGCATCTGACACATAAAGCATAATCTTTCTTGAAATAATAATATTCAATCTAGGGATAGTAACCCATGCATCAATCTCATTTCAAAACATCATAATAATCATGCTTGGTAATGAAAACAATGATAATTTATCTCAAAATCTGTAATCTACTGTAATAGGCATGAAGATATGAAAATAACCATGCAATTCAACTTCTAAATCACTTGAAATATCATAATCTTGCAAATAGCAACATTGGGTATGAACCCAAATTTAAAAATCAAGTATAATCATTTAAAATCATATAAATTTGAATTAAAAACTTGGTTTTGGGCACAAGGATGAAAGAGGATCCTTGTTCATAAACCCCACTTACCTTAATTGATGAAATTTCTAAGAAAGTTTGAACTTGAATCTCTATTTGTGCTTTTGAAGATGAACTCTTGATTATCTTGATTTGGGAATCCTAAATTTTGGGTTTTCTTGGAGAAATAATGGAGGAAATTTGATTTCTTGGAGCTTAAGTTTTGAGCTTTAGGATTTTTCTTTGAGAGAAAATGGATGAAAATAAACATAAAGTGCTTAGAATAGGTTTAATTCTTTGTTTTTCCCAAATTGGGGGTTTGGGGATTGACCTAATTGCCCTTTTAAAAAATTTCATTGAAACTGGATAATCCTGACTTTGTATGCCACCCCGATGCACCACTATCGCGGTGGCTCACTGGAAAAGGGATAACTGGGAAATTGAGCACCATTGTAGTGCTGGACAATTGCGTTGGGCTACTAAATAAGGGATGAGTCCCATTTTGGCCATCACCACGACACACCACCATCGCAGTGAGCCACTGGAAAAAGAATGAATGGGACCTGGGACTTTAACGTGACACGAGCCAATTGTGGTGGTCCACTAGAATCTGACAATTGCCTTTCTGGCCTTCACCGCGATGCGGTGAAATTCAATTTGAGACACTATCAAATCTAAAAGTGCCATAACTTCTCAATCGAGTATCGAATTTAGGTGAATTTAGTATTGATGGAAAGCTAATTCTATTTTCTACACAATGGAGTGTTTGAATCAAGATAATTCTACATGTAATAAAAGTTATTCATTTTTAAAAATAACCTTTGACATTTTAGGAGCAAAATTAAGCTAGGAAAAGTGTGGGGTATTATAATATCTCCCCCTTGGGACCATTCGTCCTCGAATGTGGCTAGTTAAGCTTAAAATACTGAGGAATATGAGGCTATATGCTAACATACACAATTGAAATAATTGTATGTCTGAATTTAAAACATACTAAGATGCTAAAATGATCTACGAGTGTATGAATTTACATGAAAATAGCTATATGGCAGAATCTGAGACTGGAAAAGAACTGAATGAAGAAAGACTATTACCTTCGGCTGAATTTGATTTTGTGGAGAAGAGATGAGGATACTTGGTACGCATGTCTACTTCTTCTTCCTAAGTATCACCCTCAACGAACTGATTTCACCACAGAACTTTGACCAAGGAAACTTCTTAATCTACGGATCTGATGATCAAGAATTTTTACTGGAAGTTCTTCGTAAGAATGACTATTCTGAATATCTATACTTTCTAGAGGAACTATAACGGCTGAATCGTCCATGCACTTCTTCAACAAGGACATGTGAAATACTGGATGAACTGAGGATAAATCTGCAGGTAGCTCAAGCTCATACATCACCTTCCCAACACGACTCAAAATACGAAAGAGGCCTACATATCGGGGACTAAACTTCCCCTTTTTGCCTAATCTCTTCACCTCTTTAATGGGCAAAACTTTTAAATACACAAGGTCATCAACCTCAAACTCAATATCTCTTCTTCTTACGTCTGCATAAGATTTCTGACGACTCTGGGTTGTTTTCAATCTTTCTTAGATCAACTGAACTTTCTCCATGGATTCAAATACCATGTTTGGCCCAATCATAGAGGCCTCACCCACTTTGAACCAACTAACTGGCGATCTACATCTCCGCCTATAAAGAGCTTCAAACTGAGCCATCAGAATACTAGCATGATAACTGTTATTATAAGCGAACTCAATCAACGACAAATAGTCATCCCAACTACCTTTGAAATTAAGAACACATTCCCTCAACATGTCCTCTAGAGTCTGAATGGTCCTTTCTGCCTGACCATTTTTTTGTGGATGAAAAGCTAAACTAAGATGAACTTAGGTACCAAGACCCTTTTAAAAGGATCTCCAAACTAAGTACCCCTATCCGAGATGATAGACAAAGGAAATCCATGCAATCTGACTAACTCTCCGATATACAGCTTCAAATAATCTTCAGTTGTGTAAGATGTGTGAACTAGCAAGAAATGTGTTGACTTAGTCAATCTGTCTATTATAACTCAAATCGAATCATGCTGGCGACTCAAATAGGATAATACAGTCACAAAGTCTATATTCACCTCTCCCCACTTCTAAGTAGGGATACCAAACTCTTACAACATACCATCGGGTCTTTGGTACTCTACTTTAACCCGTTGACAAGTTGCACACTTGGCTACAAACTCTGCGATATACTTACACTATTCTGAGATCTAGACATAGAAGACTTACCCCACTGCGCTTTTCTAGCTTTAGGAGTGGGAGAACTAGATGAAGATAGTGCTGGCATAGATGAATGATTCTGAAACTTTAAACGATTTCCCCATCCAGACCTAGTCTGGCCATACTCAAACTCACCGATTCTAGCCTTCTTACTTCCCCTCTCTTTCCTTCTACTTTTCTTCCTCAATATGCTAAGCATGAATCATTAATCTATAAAGATTCATGTCTCAAATAAGCATGGAAGTCCTATACTTCTTAACACCGAGATAGATACACCGGTAACAAACTTACTCATGCTTGCCCTAGGATCAACCATCGTATCAGGGGCATACTTAGACAATTGATTAAACTTAAGGAGGTACTTCTTCACTGTCATTGAGCCCTTCCTTAGGTTTAAAAACTTCTCTATCTTAGCTTCTCTCATTTCATACAGAAAGAATTTGTCTAGAAAAGCATCTTAAAATACCTGCCAACTCATAGGAGCTGCATTCTCACCTCTACTATTTTTTCACATAACCACCTAATTATATGCTACATCCTTCAACCTATAGGATGCCAAATCTACACTCTCCTCTTCAGATGCATAATCCGGGTGATCTTTTTCACCTTATCTAAATAAAGTTGTAGGTCCTCACTTACTTTTCACCCAAAGAACTCTGGCAGATTCATTCTCATGAAGTCACAAATTTTGGCTGATGCTAAATCACCATTCTAATAAAGTGGAACTGTAGCCTGATGGTTGACCTAAACATTGAAAGTCACTGCCTAGGCCAACGCCTGAAAGACAACTTATAACTTAGTATGGGATACGTTCTCATTTAGAGAATTAGTGGGCTGGGGTGGATGGTTATTATTTATACGGGAGTTAGCTTAACGAGGAGTCATATTCAATTGTTACATAAGATCACGAGTTAAAAGTAGATAGAGATACTGTAAGAATGATAAATCATGAAAGAAAGAGATGATTTCCTAAAAAAATCCCCTAGCCTCTTGCTCATAAATGTGGTGACCTTCATACCTATGATCAAGACTCTACGTAACACGGCTTGTATGACTCCCTAGGACTTTTAAAAACCTTAGGCTCTGATACCAAGTTTGTAACACCCCAAAAATAGGTCCCCGAGATGTCACACGGTGCTCAAGACTACGAGTAGCCTTAAGCTAACCCTGTATGCCTTCTACTAATTTTGAATCTCATAATAATGGAAATATAGACATAAAAGTCATACTATATGCAAAAACTACCTGAATATAATATCTGAAAAATACTAATCTCAAAGGTTTGATGAATCAATACTGAAAATTTGAAGTAAACTAACAGTCTGACAAGCCTCTACTCCTAATATCTAGAGTCACTGGGACAAACCCCAGCTGACTCGAAATGTCTAGAAATTACTGAAATCATCTGTACTAGAAAGCTGAAAATCTAAATGACTAAGTCCCCAAACTATGAGGACTCACCAACTGTCGGGATGTAGATGGAGATGCCCGAAATCACTCTCACTACTTTAACTAAGCACCTGAACCTACATTATGAGACAAACTAGCACATAGACGTATATGTAGATCATTACTTTGAGAATGTACTGAGTATGTGGGGGTGAATGCATAAGCAAAACATTATCTCATCATCATAATTTTTAAAACAATGCATGCTAAATGTAGAGGACTCACATAAGCTGGAATATCTAAAGTTGAGAATCATAATCATGAGTAGTAAATCATACTTTATAAATCTAGTGAGTCATACCATTTAGTTCTAAAAGTTATACTAGTGATCTATCTGTAAATCATGTTGTCTAAGTGTGGAAAGGACTCACCTTTATATCTAAAATCTAAAAGCTAAAATTTGTATATAAAGGCTTTTAGAAAAAAATGTCTGAATAAAACTGTGAGCCTTTACACTTAGTTTCTAAAAGCTTTCTGTTAAGATCATTTTGTTGTCTTTTTCTTTTAGGGAATTTTTTAAAAACTATTTTGCAAGGGAGGTTCTTCTAACCGACATAAACCTTGTGAGCTAACATGGATTCCAACGTCTTATTCCCCTATAAGGAAAACCTCACAATGGGGAGAGGTGGTATACTCTTGCTAAGGAGTATAACCTAATCTAAGTGATCATATATGTAACTATCATCCATATAGAAATGGGAATAATCTGATAATTTGTACCTACGTTGGCTGCATAGTTTGTGGAAGTTAGGGTACGCTAATCCTACACTTCCCGCTTGGTGCTAAATACTACTCCTTTTAATTTGTATGCTCATTCTGTTGAAAATCCACTTTAAAAACTAGCATAAGAGTTTGTTATGAAACAAATTATGCATTTATCTGATTCAATCTGTAATTAAAACTAATCTAATTTTTGTAATTTGTAATAAATCTGTAAAGTGGATTCCAAATCTTATCTGAGGATCAAAAGATCAAATCTTTAATGAAAATCTAAAAGCAAACTGATCATATGATTCTTAAAACATAATCTTTCTTGAAATAATAATATTCAATCTAGGGATGATAACCCATGCATCAATCTCATGTCAAAACATCATAATAATCATGCTTGGTAATGAAAACAATGATAATTTATCTTAAAATATGAAATGTACTGCAATAGGCATGAAAATATGAAAATAACCATGCAATTCAACTTCTAAATCACTTGAAATCTCGTAATCTTGCAAATAGCAACATTGGGTATGAACCCCAATTTAAAACTCATGTATAATCATTCAAAATCATATAAATTTAAATTTAAATCTTGGTTTTGGGGACAAGGTTAAAGAGGATCCTTGTTCTAAAACCTCGTATACCTTAATTGATGAAATTTCCTAAGAAAGATTGAACTTGAATCTCTATTTGTGCTTTTGAAGATGAACCCTTGATTATCTTGATTTGGGAATCCTAAATTTTGAGTTTTCTTGGAGAAACAATGGAGGAAATTTAATTTCTTGGAGCTTAAGTTTTTAGGTCTAGGGTTTTTCTTTGAAAGAGAATGGATGAAAATAATCATAAAGTTCTTAGAATAGGTTTAATTCTTTGTTTTTGATGAATTGGGGGTTTGGGGATTGACCTGATTGACCTTTTTAATTTCATCGAAACTGGAAAATCCCGACTTTGTATGCCACCACGATGTCCACTATCGTTGTGGCTCACTGTAAAAGGGATAACTGGGAAATTGGGCACCATCGCGATGCGGGCCAATCGCATTGGGCTACTGAATAGTGGACGAGTCCCATTTTGGCCATCACCACGATGCATCACCATTATGGTGAGCCACTGGAAAAGGATAACTAGAACCTGTGACTTTAACGTGATGCGAGCCAATCGCGGTGGTCCACTAGAATCAAAAAATTGCCATTCTGGCCTTCACCACGACGTGGTGACTATCAATTTGAGACATTGTCAACACTAAAAGTGTCATAACTTCTCAACCGAGTATCGAATTTAGGTGAATTTGGTATCGATGGAAAGCTAATTCAATTTTTTACATAATTACAGGTTTGAATCTGGAAAATTCTACATGTAATAAAAGTTATTCATTTTTTAAGGTAACCTTTGACATTCTAGGAGCAAAATTAATCTAGGAAAAGTATGGGGTATTACAATTTTCTCACATAGAAATATCCAGCAAGTCTATCTCAAATAGACTACATTAAAGTTGTAAAACACTACCTTATTTCATAGGGATATAAAATATAGTATTCATTAAGGGATTATATGACTTTATTTGACGACAAATGGATATCTACCATACTACTTAAATTCATGGGCTTTAGCCCATCCCCTCGATGATTTAAAGATCATTTTTCTTGTCAAATTCTTGATTAAAAAGTTTTTCAAATATCTTTTGGTCTTTACATTTTTCCAAAAAAAAATACCACCATGTTAATGACATTGATACTTGGAATCATTTGAGGAAATCTGGAGTTCAAATGTATGATCCTTCAAGAAATTAAATCTTTCAAATGTGAGCAAATGTTATGTGGACAATTAATGACTTCCCTGTATATGCTATGTTATTCGGTTTCTTTCCCTTTTTACCAGTAGTATTTTTAATATCTGCTAAGTCTGAATGTACTAGTTCAAGCAATTCGGTGATTCCACTAGTTAGTGATAACGTTCACCTATACCATGCAATTTGGTAAACGACGGTCATTGTCAATATCTCGAGCTTTGTTAGGTCGAATCCATAAGTAGTGAAAAGTAGAATTCTAGTCTTATGGGTCTTAACACTTACTAAGAAAACACTCCAAGTGCAAATAAAGTAAAAAACATGATTTAAAATGGTGGGTTTTTGTTTTGGGAGAGTGTGTGACAGTAGTAACTCAATTCCACAAACTACACAACAATTGTAATTTAACTTTGATATAAAGAGAATCTTGGTATTATGTTTACCTAATGGAAAATTAGGTATGGGTATATGTATATTTTGTGTACATGCTAGTTGTTAACAATATGGTAGGCTAGATCTAAGATCCTTGAGGCTAGATTGTCAACAAAACCTCAAGAATTTCACCTATTGAACCTTTCGGATACCTAAAAAGTGTTTTAATTATATTCACCAAGTACCTCAATTGGGTATCCCTATTTCTAGAAAAATACCCGAGATGTAGTCAACTTCATACTCACTCTTATGTCTAAGATAGTAAGAATTAGTAAACTAAATCCATAAATTGTCTACTATTGCTTTGGTTGCCACATTCCTCTTTTAAGGATGATGTGAGTTCCAAATGTTCACCCAAACCCCTCTTTCAAGGATGGTTTGAGCTTTTAAGAGTTTGGGGTTTTCACTCACAAACCTATTTTGAGTATTTGGGGCTTTCACCTATAAACCTCAACCAATTTAACAAAACAATTGTAGAACCCATTATTAACTAACTAGCATATACTCAAATACATCACAACCCATAACTAATTGTATCTTAGTTCAACATAATACCAAGACTAAAAGATTTAGCTACTCATGAAGAAAAGAAAGAAACATATACCAAAAGGATTGTTCAAGGCATCCATTTTTCACAAATATCAAAATCCAAATCTCCAAATCAAATTATAATTCTTGCCCAATTTAGGGTTTCAATTTAAAATTCAAAGTATTGCTAGTCTCTAGAATGCCTAAAATGGAAAAGGGTTTTAAGATTTTAAGGGATTTGGGGTCGGCTGCTGAAAATTACAAAATTGCCCCTGGGCCTAATCCCACGTTGCTACGATCGCGGCTACCGTGACAGTGGGTAGATCCACGCTATTGTGGTTGCTGACCTTCTTAACTGGCCACGATTGCGTCCCTCATACTTCATCCCACAATTGTGGTACTGAGGCTTATTTCTGCTCCAGATCTTTTAGTTGCACTTCTTTTCTTTTTTTTTGATCCTTTTTATCTCAAGCCCACATCTTTCCATCTCATAACCTATATGCCTGCAAAATATGGATATTAGGGCATTTAATCATACATATGTCTCATTTATACGTTTAAATCATGACAATTTGCATGAATGTTGAGTGTAAATGAGTGGTAAATTCACCACTCATCAACACCCCAACTTAAAGCTTTGCTTGTCCTCAAGCAACACTAACTCTTACCATGAGACTATGCATATTTATGCCTACATTGAATGACCCAAATGATCATAATGACTTCAAGCTTAGTTAATACCATAATTTAGCTCTTTAAACATGGGCAAAAGTATTTTCACAACACCCATCAACATAAAATGTGATTTTTAAAAGATTCAAGTGACGTTAAAGAGAAACCATACAACAATCACTAATACTCTAGAAATGACTCACCTTTGACCTCAACTACATTATACTTCGTTTGCCTCATTCGGTGGGTATTGACAAAATCACCCACCTCGACTTATTTGCATGCCTCCTCAAAAGAAAATTCCTCACACCAAGTCATTAATTATACAACAAGGAATTTAAGTTTACAATACTCTCTCTATCAAAAACTCTCGATGCAAACAAGTACCATGCAATAGGGTTGCCCCTATTTTCAATCACCACTATAACAAAAATACTTGGTTGGAAATCACAAACGGATTTTTGAGCTTGTAACGTAGGTTCGGGGTAGGGTAGGATATCTTTTAGAAACAACATGGCTATACCTTCCTTGAACATCTACATCAAACTACTCCATCCAACTTTTTTTGATCATGGGCCACTTTTGTTTTTACTCTTTTCGCATGTGCCTACTTTTTATTTCCTTGGTTACCCCATTTTCTTTTCATTTCTTTTTCTTGCACCCTTTGTGATTATGTTTCCTTTGTTGGGTCCTTCCCTTTTACTATTTATTTGTTCTCAATACTTAAGTTTATAGGCACTCACTTACAACTTCGTGGACTAAATTTACTTCTTTCAATCATCACCACCCCAACTTAGGCTTTTAGCCTCAAGTTGTAATTTTAAGTTCAAGGGAGGTAGGGTTCAAAAGAGGGATAAAAATTGAAAGGCTCACGACTTGAAATATGTTTTCCAAAGAAATGTCTAAAGGCTCAAAGTAGGTGACTAGGGATAATATCTATGCAAGGATAGGCTTTTTAGGCTAAACTGGACTTCAAATGTCACAAAGAGCCTAAGATTATCTCCCCAACCAAGTACAATCAAAATTAGCCTTGAGAGACTAATAAGGCAAGCTCTAGATGGTACTAGTACACATCAGATTTGGAAAAATAAGCTCAGCACACACGGCATACAAAATTTGCCAAGAAGGCTCAATTGCCCCTTCCGTTATAGACAAAAATGAAGTATCTCCCAATTTTTACAAGCTAAAAGTTTCAGAGTCACAAAAAGAGAAAAAGTATCGATACAAGATTGATCATGTTCGTACCCTCAAATTATCAAGAAAACTTTTTGGACTAAGGGGGATGTTTGGTTTGCATTTGCACCACACAAAAATTTCTGGCTATGGTACTAACATAAGCCTTCATCTCATATTTTGGATTTTACACGGGCAAATAATTTGGCTACTCATACTTTTCCTTAGGTATAAGTGTGATCCAAAATCCCAAAATGCCATAGGTACTCAAATTTCTGTTGTATTTATGACCTCGATGCTACGAGTACTCAGACTTTCCCTGCATCCACATCTCAATACCCAATCACAATATTTTTTCCTTAAGAATGTTGTCACTCAATCTATCATAGGGAAATACTCATTGGATATAATCACATATAAAATAAAGATAACACAAAAATCTAACAACGAAACAAAATAACTAATCCATGCAAATATGGGCACCATCAAAGATATTACAACCTAGAAGAACATATAAACATCTAGAAATATCAATAATATAAGCCCAAATCAAATGAATGCAGAGACAGGCACTCCCAAATAAGTAGCTAGCATTGTCAAATGAATGCAGAGATAGGCACCCCCAAATAAGTAGCTAGCAGTGTACTCACTACATAAATAATAAAGCATAAGAAGAGATAAGGGTGCTCCCAGAAATCGTATCAAGAACTGCTCTCGTCTTAGACTCTACATCATCATCGTCATCCTTAGAACTGGACCACTCATATGGATCCTTATTGTTACTCTCTACTCAGATAGAAGGGAGTCTATCACGGGGTTTTAGGACCTTCCATAGACTATAACTCATCTCTCGTCTTCTCCCTTTTTACCATCCTCTCATGTGCAATTCGAAGATCTCAATATGACTATACCAAGGATGAGTAGGCTCTCTTAAGCCGAGAAATGGTAGCTCCCTGTTTCTTTTGGTCCTCCCGATATTTCTCATAATCAGATCAAGACATAGATGAATGGCGGGGGGTGGAGGGCTCTCTTAGCTCCCGAGGCAAACCTAACATGAGCTCCCTCATGTCCGTAATATCAACTTTAATATCCTCAAGGGGACTGGTGGTGGATGGCCTACAAGACTCAAGCTCCTCACTTGTCTACTTCCCCAAATCGATTTTCCTCTTTTTTCTTTTGCCTGGTGCGCCCTCTCCTCCAATTTTCAAAGAATAGATAGAAGTGACAGGGCACACCAAAGAATATCAGGAGTATTTCGCAACCTTATCTCTCCTGCAAAGCTCAGTAATCAAAGAAAGAAAGAAGAGATGTGTCCTACCTTGGTTCTTGAAGAATTTTATGTCAAAAATCACGAGTTGGCGACTATTCAAAGGAATGCCATGTAGAATGAAAGAAACCATCCGAGACCGTAGATCTGAGACTACTGTCATGTGGGTATAAGGGGAGACTCGATTGCATAAGATGTTCAACCAAATCTGAGCCTCGACGGTGAAGTCATTTATGTGTATATTACTCTTAGTTGTCGCCCATGAGACTTCCTTTCTGGGGAAAAGTCTTTTATCCAACCAACTTCTCGGTTCGCACCTTTGTTCTTCAAACTCACCCATGTCTGTATTTGGGAGCCCATAGATATCGTTGATTTGCTCTACCCTGAAGTCCACTATTTTCCCCCAAATCTTGATAGTCATGTAGAGTGGATCCGAGAAATACACTATGCTAAGATTGGTGTAGAATTCATGGACCCATTTCTCATTAGCCTTGTAAGGATCCAGGGTGAAATACCTCCACCCTGTGTCCACAAGCCTGTCATAAAATGTCAAAAGCTTTTTCGGCACATTCTCCAAGCATATTCCTCTCTTCGGGAGCAGCTTTGTCCTTGGAAGATCACCATAGTAGTGAGTGTGGCACTTGGGTGCCATGAATTGGATGTGGTCATATTTCTCCATGGGATTATCGTAAAATAATAGACAACACAACCTTATCAATCATTGGTATATTCTTGCACAAACTATGCTATGTTGTCTACTAAAGCTCATCCGATGGTTACTTGGTGGTGTTTGGGAAAATATTAGAAGTGCAGAATTTTGGCATAGGCAGAAAATCAGTCTCGATTATCTCGATCGCGGGCCATAGTGCCACAATCTTGATATCTGAGACCAGTTTCAATCCCAATTTTCAATGTCCAAAAATTCAAATTATGAAGCCAAAAGCATATTCTATAACAAAGATTTACTCTTAAAGCATTGAACAAAACCACTAGGTACTCGATTATGCCCTAGAGTGCAAAAAGTATTAGTGAATACTCATTCGGGCAACCTATCGAGCACTTGGTGTACGCTTTTCATTTTTCTCAATTTCACGCATAACTTAGGTACTCAAGACTTCCTCACTCATGTGCATACTATGGTTTAGTATCTAGACACCACACAAGTACAATTTACGAACCATTTAAGCATGAAAAACATAGATTCAGGCCTTCTCTATAACATGCATTCTATGGTCTGCTTTCCACAATCATTAAATAGGTTTGAGGATCCTACCAGATAAGTGATGCAAGAGAGATACAAGTATGTTGTTGGAATGCTTACAATCTGGCCAGACTTGGGTCCAATTAGAGAGAAGAACTTAAGAAGAGAGTGTTGAGAGAAAGTGGGGTTTGGATGATTATAAGTATTATGTGACCACGATCGTGGTTTGGTCTCCACGATAGCAGTTTGGGTCTGCGATCACGGACATATGGGTGTCCGCGATCGCGGTCAATGCCCCGTGATCGTGGTAACTGGGGGCATTTTTTCTCCCTTATTTTCCCCTGCTCAGCTTATTTTACATTTTGGATAGATTTTCCCCTGTTTAGTTCAACATGCAAAAATTTCACACTTTACCCTTCTCAAGATCATCCAACACACTCTATAGCGCCATAAATACATGGGTTATTTAATTGAAAAAACTAAAATCTACTCTACAAGAATAAAAATAAAGGATACGAGCCACTCTCGTGGAATTTGTGGGTATCCTCCCACATAGCACCTTAGTTTACATCGTGGCATGAAGTTTTCCTTCTTTCTCAAGTCGGGTCCTCAAGGGCCCCCTCATTCACTCCTTCAATTTCAACATCAATCACTAATATCACTTGAAGTTCCATGGGTTGCTTCTTTGTTTTGTATACTTGAAAAAAGACCTCATCATCACGAACTCTAAACCTCATTTCACCCAACTCTAAGTCAACAATGGCTCTTTCGGTGGCTAAGAAAGGTCGACCAAGAATAATGGAAACCTTTTGGTCTATTTCACAATCTAAAACCACGAAGTTCAATGGAAGTATAAATTTGTCCACTTTGACTAAAACATCAAACAAAATCCCGACCATCTTTTTGATAGACCAGTCCACCATTAAAAGTCTCATGGATGTTGGAGTTGGCGTGTCCAATTTGAGCTTTTTGTAAATGACAAAAGGCATGAGGTTTATACTCTCACCGAGGTCACATAAAGCTTTCACAAACATACACATTCTAATGGTGCAAGGGATGGTAAAAGCTTTGGGGTCTTCTTTCTTTTCCGTAATTTTACTTTTTATGATAGCACTACAACCATGGGTGACTTCGATCGTGTCACCTTCGAAGAGCTTCTTTTTTTACATCAACTTCTTCATGAGCTTAGCATATCTCGGGATCTCTTGGATCTCTTTAAGCAATGGGATATTGATAGAGAGGTTGCTAAACTTGGACATGAATTTCTTGAATTTATTACCCTCCTCTTTTATTTAAAGCCTTTGAGAAAATGGGGAAGAAACTTGCATTGTAGGCATCACATCACTTTGTGGTTTCACATTTTCCACCACATCTTTATCAACTTCCACCGGTTCTTTTTTATCATCTTCTTCTTAAGATTGTGGTGGAACTTATTTTGACTTAACCTTGGGTATCTTTTCACCCGAATCTTCTTTCAAGTGATAACCAAGGGTCTTCCCATTCCTAGTGACTATTGCTAAAACTTGAGCTTCATTCTTCGGGTTTACAATAGTGTCACTAAGAAGACCACCCTTTGGCCTAGCATTCAATTGGTGAAATTTATCCAATTTGAGTCTCCAATTATTTAATAGAGGCGCAGTGGGACACCACAGTTTGATTAAGTTGCGAAAAATCACTTTTTATTTCACGGACCATTTTTTACTTTCACTACTAAAAAATGGCTTAAAAGCGATGCAAAAAAAAGTGAAGGACTGTGTCGCTTTAAAAATCGACGAGAAAAGCAACGTTGGTCGTCGCTTTTTTAGTTTAATTTTAATTTATATTTATTTTTTCTTAAAGAGATGGCCAACGTGTTAATATTCGTCGCTTTTTTTTTTGCAGAATTTTGTGCCAAGTAATTAAAAAATAATTTATATATTTTTTAATAAAAGCGATGGACAGCATCATAATTTATTAAAAATAATAATAATTATTTTTTAAAAAGCGACGTAGTCCGTTGATTTTTAAATTTGATTTTTATTTTTGTTTATTTTTATTAAAAGTGACAGACAACGTCGCTATAATTTTTATTTTTTAAAATATTAATTCTAGAAAAGCGACGCTATCCATCGCAATTTGTAATTATTTTTAAATTTTTCTTTATTTTTAGAAAAAGCGGCGGACAGCGTCGTTTTTTAAAAAATTAAATAAAAAATATTTTTTTGAAACGTGACGTTGTCCGTCGCTTTTTAAATTTAATTTTTATTTTTGTTTATTTTTATTAAAAACGATGGACAACGTCGCTATAATTTTTATTTTTAAAAATATTAATTCTAGAAAAGCGACACAGTCCGTCACAATTTGTAAATATTTTTAATTTTTCTTTAGTTTTTTCAAAAAGTGACGGACAACGTCTCTTTTGTTAAAACTAAATAAAAATTAACTTTATGAAAATGACACTTTCCTTCGATATTTGATTTCCAATTTACTATTAAAAAATAATTTTTATATTAAAAAAATTAAATACATTGATATCATACGATCGATTGATAAAAAAAATATACTGATGAAGTTATAGTATAATAATATAAGATAAATTAAACGATAATTTATCATTATATATATACAAAATATTGTATTATGAGGTAATTTACATGTGTATGTGATGTATCTAATACATATTGTGAATTTTATAGTCAATCAATTATATATATTGAATACATTGATGTCATACGATCGATTGATCAAGGTAATAATATATTTTTGAAATTATAATATAATAATATAAGCTAAATTAAACGATAATTCATCAGAGTAGAAATAAAATACGTTGTATTACAAGTTAATATACTCATGTATGTGATGTATATAGTTAAAAACTAGCTAACTGAGTCTATATATCTAAATATTATGAATAATACGTTAACATCATATGATCGAGCTAATAATACACTATTGAAGTTATAATAATGAATCCAATTAACCGAAAATTCATCATATTAATACGTTGCATTAACGTAATCGAAATCTCCAATTCAATATTTTTTAACCCAATTTCTAATCCCAATTTCACTATTTTTTTCTTGAAATTAGGGGGGTGCATCGGTCGATTTGATTTGATTTTAAATATTATCGGTTTGGTTTATCGGTTATCAATTTTTTAATAATTTAAACCAATAATCAAATCAATAAGCAAAAATCCTACATGATGTGTTTTATTTTACAAGAATCTTCAAGATTGAATAGTTTTTCGAGAAGGTCTGTGTACATTGTACCCTCTACATACCTAATTTGTGTGACTAAATTGGTTTAATTGTGTTGACACCCAATTTTTACCTCACGATACCCTCTCAGGCTGCTATTTTATATAGTAATTTTATGTAACATTAATTCTTACATGCTTAGTTTATTTCAATATCAACGTCTTACTATTTTTCTCGTCATTTAGGCTGCTATTTTATCAAAATTATTTGATTTCAATTATTAATATTTTTGTACACATTATTCTTATATTAAATACATATTGACGTGTCACATTCATAATTTATAATAATGTACAAATTATTTTGATACCATTTTCTATAATTTTTAAACTCAAAAACGACATTTTACATAATTTTATTAAATTATTTTTTCACGCAATGGTGCACACTCATATTTTTTACAAATATATTGTCTAGTTTTTCATTATTATTATTATTATTATTATTATTATTACTACTACTACTATTATTATTATTGTTCATATTATTATTTATAATATTTATTTAAATAATAGTCTAAATTAAACCAGTTTATCTGATCTATTTATTTTCTGACCCAATTTTTTACCACAATATACCAATTTTAGCCTAGTTTTATTCAATTTATTACAATTATATCAAATTTGTGACACAATTTGAAAATTTATGTAAATTTTGATTAAATTCTCAACCTTTAAATCTTAGTCGTCGATCAAACCTGATCCAACGGCTGAGATCAAATTACCCTCTCTTTTCTTTTAAAAGATATAAGTCGTCTTATTATTATTATTATTATTGTTATTATTATTATTATTACATTTATTAAACTAGCAGCGACTCTTATTTAATTTTCCTTTCTTGTGTTTAGTTATTAGCCAATCTTTTATTCCAATTAGTATCAATTTTAGCCAAAATTAAATATCAATATAAATCCCAATTTTATTCCCAATTGACCTACTTTTAAATACCTTAATCTCAGTCGTTGATCAAAGTTGATCCAACGACTGAGATCAGATCAACCAATCTTTCCTTTTAAATAAAAAATCAAACCCTATCCTCATTTTCTCCCATAAATATCCATCTCTCTCCCTTATATTCTCTCTCTCTAAGACTTACCATAATAAACTCATCTTGCTCCCCCTCTCTCCTCCCTTGCTGCCTCACCCCTTTTTCGGTGAAACCACGCCGATGAAGCCCTTGAAGCCACGTCGGTAGCTCTCTCCATTCGCGACGAACAACCACCGATGAGCCAGCCTCCGACGCCAGATGAACCAGCCCATGTCGGACTAACCAGCCTCTGCGCCACCAACCACCACTCACCAGTCAACGCTGCAGCTATCAACCAGAGCTAGACCCTTGGTGGGAAAGTATTTATTCGATCTCTATTCAATAGTTATAAGTCAACATAGTATATAAATTCTTGTAGTTGTCCGTGATAAGTGTTATACCTTAAGCTTGAATTGTGATTAAAAATGCAAGGAAGATTATTAGGATTGTAGTGCTAGTACATCAAACTTATCTAGTAGATTGACTTAACCTATGCTTGAATTTATGTTTAGTAACTTGCTAGTTAATGTGGTAGTGTGGATCTGAGGTGTGTCTTGTTTCTATATGGAGTAGTTAGTTGTGGATTTATACTCTAGGTGAAAAATTTTAAGGAATAACTTAGTATCATTATATATAGTAATACATCAACCGCTAGAGTAAGTTGATAATAGTTCAGCTTAGAATGAAGAAGAGGTCTGCGAACTTAGAATGATGGCTTAAACCTAAAAGGAGATGATAATATCTGACTATAATGTCAAGTGGAGCCTCGTGTATTATCAGTTGAGTAACATATTTGTTGTAACACTCTCTGAAGCGTATTTATATGTATTCTGGTTAGCTGACAGGTTTGCAATAGGCCTATTTACGAAGGAAATTCTGGAAATATTTTTTGAAAATTTTGAGAGTTAACAGAATTTTGGGACCACATAATGGATTAAATGAAGTGGAAGTTAAGTAAATGATCTCAACAAAATTTTAGGACCACATAATGGATAAAATGAAGTGGAAGTTAATTAAATGATCTCATGAGTGTCTTAGATAATTATAGGAGTCAAATAAGTTATAAGCATCATTCAAGGACGGAAATAATTTAATGTAGTTCTTGAAAGGTACTTGTGTTTTGAAATTTGTAAAGTGTAATCACTTGAGAATGTGAATTCATGACTTGAAATTGGTTTAGTTTTGATACTTGAAATGTGAATTCATGACTTGAAAATGGTTAAGTTTAGTCACTTGAGAAGTGAATTAGAGAGTTGAAAATGGCTAAGTGTAGTGTTTTGAAATGTGTACTAGTCACTTGAAAAGTGTATTACCGACATAAAAATGGGTTAATGTAGTTCTTGAAAGGTGAACTTGTGTTTTGAAATTTGTAAAGTATAATATCACTTGAAAATATGAATTCTTGACTTGAAATTGGTTTAGTGTTGATACTTGAAATGTGAATTCATGACTTGAAAATGGTTAAGTTTAGTCACTTGAGAAGTGAATTAGAGAGTTTAAAATGGTTAAGTGTAGTGTTTTGAAATGTGTACTAGTCACTTGAAAAGACTATTAGCAACTTGAAAATGGTTTAATGTAGTTCTTGAAAGGTGAACTTGTGTTTTGAAAATTGTTAAGTGTAATATCACTTGAAAATGTGAATTCATGACTTGAAATTGGTTTAGTGTTGATACTTGAAATATGAATTCATGACTTAAAAATAGTTAAGTTTAGTCACTTGAGAAGTGAATTAGAGAGTTGAAAATGGTTAAGTGTAGTATTTTGAAATGTGTACTAGTCACTTGAAAAGTGTATTAGCGACTTGAAAATGGTTTAATGTAGTTCTTGAAAGGTGAACTTGTGTTTTGAAATTTGTAAAGTGTAATATCACTTGAAAATGTGAATTCATGACTTGAAATTGGTTTAGTGTTGATACTTGAAATGTGAATTCATGACTTGAAAATGGTTAAGTTTAGTCACTTGAGAAGTAAATTAGAGAGTTGAAAATGTCTAAGAGTAGTTTTTTGAAATGTGTACTAGTCACTTGAAAAGTGTATTAACGACTTGAAAATGGTTTAATGTAGTTCTTGAAAGGTAAACTTGTGTTTAGAAATTTGTAAAGTGTAATATCACTTGAAAATGTGAATACATGACTTGAAATTGGTTTAGTGTGGATACTTGAAATGTGAATTCATGACTTGAAAATGGATAAGTTTCGTCACTTGAGAAGTGAATTATAGAGTTGAAAATAGTTAAGTGTAGTGTTTTGAAATGTGTACTATTGACTTCAAATTAATCAAGTGTAGTTACTTAAGAAGTGAATTAGTGACTTGAAAATGGTTTAGTGTAGTAACTTGAAAGATGAACTTGTGTTTTGAAATTAGTAAAGTGTAATCATTTGAAAATGTGAATTCATGACTTGAAATTGGTGCACCTTCTCCTATAGAAGAAGATATTGATGCAGATTTGATTGGTCTAATTCCTGGAGATACAGACATGTTTGGTAGAGTATTTATCGAGCCTGATGGATCTTCGTAAGTTTATTTTTCAATTGATAAGTTCATTTTTTTCATTAATAAAATATTCAAGCTTACATACTTATTATGTTATTTACAGGTGGTATCTCGCTTCAAAAGAAGTTAATGAGGCTGTAAGGGAGAGCATTATGAGACTTTTTACATATCCTTGGCACGAGTGGTGGGACATTCCAATAGTCTCTAAACAAGCCATGTTTCAAGAGTTTAAGGTATATTAGATTTAATTATTATTTAGTTAAATTTAATATATATATATATATACATATATATATATACATACTAGTCATATAAATTCATATAACACTAGTCAATTGATTTTCAGACAATGTGTTGTTGGTTGGCAAAGCACGATTAGACTATTTCTATAATTTTTGAGAGACATGCTACTATGTCACATCAGATTGCACATCTTAGACGGGCCTTAACACAAGTTGTTTCTCCTAATTCAAGTAGCGAAGAGGAAACAGATAGTGATGAGGAGTTTGTTGGGGCTACTCCTTAGTGTTGTTAGAATTGACTTTTAGATAATTTTTAGATATTTTGAACTTATCTTTTAATTAGTGAAAAATCTTTAGAATTATTTTAAGAATTTTGAATGTTTTTGGATCCATTGTTTAAGTGTTGTCGTTTTGAATTGCTTAAATGATTTGTTGATGTAGTGTGTTGTATGATTATTGTAAAAATGTGTGTTGCATAAGGGATGTATATATTGAATTGCATTTTTATTTGGCAGGTAGGATGCAGAAAAGTGACGACGGCCGTCGCTTTTTTATTCATTAGGAAGAACAAAAACCGATGACCAACATCATTTTTTTATTCATTATAAAGAACAAAAAGCGATGATCAACGTCGCTTTTATTCATTATGAAGAACAAAAAGTGACGACCAACATCGCTTTTTATTCATTATGAAGAACAAAAAGCGATAACTAACGTTGCTTTTTTGTTTGAAAATGTATTTTATTTTTTGCAAATTACGACGGACAGCGTCAATTTTTCTGAAAAAAATATTATTTTTTCCAATAAAATGACGATGTCCATCATTTTTTGTTCATTGTGCATTCTTCACATGATGAACAAAAAATGATGCATAGCGTCGCTTTTTCAAAATATAACTAAAGAAAATTTTTCTCTAAAAGCGACAATGTTCATCATAATAAAGCGACGTAGGCCTTCATTTTTAAAAAACAACGCCCATTTTTAAGACAGAAAAAAAACGATGGATTTTCATCAATTTTTCCCAAAAAAGCGACGTTGGCCGTCGCTTTTTGGCATTTTTTTCAGTAGTGAATTTCCTTCCAGTCTCATCAAAATCCTTGCCAAGACATCTTCGGTTTTATATTTATCGGGGTTGACGGTGCTACCATCTTTTTTCTTCGTGTCATCATGAGGAGGAATATACCGATCATAATCACGATCTCTATCCCTTCAATCACGTTCATGGTCCGTCCAACCTTGATTTCCACCTTGCCTTTGATAGGCGGGGTGGGAACCCTATGAATAGTTTGCCAAGTACCGAATCTCCTCATCGAGCTTTTTAGCCTCTTCATCATCCTCATAGGCTTTTGATGCCAGGGTATTTACCTCTTTTGTGGGTGTACCCATCACATGTTTTGTCAAAATCTCTAATTGCGTCATATTAGCCGTATTCTCCTCTCTTTATTCATCTCATTTTCTTTGTTCCTTGTCAACCAAAGATATAGTGGGAGAACTCTTAGGAACCTCGGCATCTCGGGTATGCCACCTTCAGTTTTTCTTGGTAACCTCCTCAAGTAAATTCATCGCCACATGATAATGTAACTTCACAAGGAAGTCTCCCGCCGTATTGTCCACCATGGTTTTGTTGAATGGATCAAGGGCTCAGCAGAAAATTTAGAGAAGCATCTTCTCTGGGACCTCGTGGTTTGGACATTGTGTTAGTTTTCCATTTAATCTTTCCTATACTTTATACAAGGGGTCTCCATTCAATTACCTAAAGTTGATTATCTAATCTCTAAGTTGGAGCATTTTGGATGGTGGGAAATACCGGTCAAGGAAGGTCATGATGAGTTTATCCTAAGAAGTGATAGAATCGGTCAAAAGAGAACGGAGCCATAATACCGTCTTACCCGTTATAGAGAATGGGAAAAGGCATAGACGGATCAACTCTTGGGTTATGTGTGCACTATCAAATGGTGCACACACTTCTACAAAACTCTTCAAATAAAGGTTGGGGTCCTCATAAGCTTGCCCCTTAAAAAGTCCCTTCATTTGCAACATGTGTAACATGACGCTTGTGACATGAAAGACATTGTTCCCATGAGTAGGTGGGATACGGATGCCACTTGAACAACCAACATCATTGAGTTTCCCCTCATCATCAAGAGGGCCATCAAAAGACCTGGCTTGACTAGAATTGTCACTCATGGTTCCATTTATGCTATGGAGATAACCTATAAGAAAACAAAAACAACAACCAAAATAAATATACACCACTACGGGTATGCCCTAAGTAAGAATCAATACCGCACAAGTGAAAACTAAATTTCAATCCTCAACAATGACGTCATTTTAATAACTTTCACCTATATCATGCAATTTGGTAGAGGACGGTCGTTGTCAATATCTCAATTTTTGTTGAGGTCGAATCCACATGGAGTGAAAAGTAGAATTCTAGTCTTATGAGTCTTAACACTTACTATGAAAACACCAAAGTGCAAATAAAGTAAAAAGCATGATTTAAAATAGGGGGTTTTGGTTTTGGGAGAGTGTATGACAATAGTAACTCAATTCCACAAACTACACAACAATTGTAATTTAACTTAGATATAAAGATAATCTTCGAATTATGTCTACCTAAGGGTTAATTAGGCATGGGTATGTGTAGATGTGGTGTACATTCTAGTTGTTAACAATATGGTAAGCTAGGTCTAAGGTCTTTGAGGCTAGCTTGTCAACAAAACCTCAAGAACTTCACCTATTGAACCTTTCGGATACCTAATAAGTGCTTTAATTATATTCACATAGTACTTTCAATTGGGTATCCCTATTTCTAGGAAAATACCCAAGATGTAGTCAACTTCATACTCACTCTTATGTCTAAGATAGTAAGAATTAGTAAAATAAATCCATTAATTGTCTACTATTGCCTTGGTTGCCATATCCCTATTTTAAAGATGATGTGGGTTCCAAAAGTTCACCCAAACCCTTCTTTCAATGATGGTTTGATCTTTCAAGAGTTTGGGGTTTTCACCCACAAACCCATTTTGAGTATTTGGGGCTTTTACACACAAATCCTAACCAATTTAATCAAACAATAGTAGAACACATTATCAACTAACTGGCATATACTCAAATACATCACAATCCACAACTAATTATACCTTAGTTCAACATAATCCCAAGACTAAAAGATTTAGCTACTCATGAAGAAAAGAAAGAAGCACATACCAAAAGGATTGTTCAAGGCATCCATTCTCACAAATACCAAAATCTAAATCTCCAAATCAAATTATAATTTTTGCCCAATTTAGAGTTTTGGTTTCAAATTCAAAGTATTTCTAGTCTTTAGAATGCCCAAAATGGGAATGGGTTTTAAGTTTTTAAGGGATTTAAAGTCGGCTACTGAAAATTACAAAACTGCCCCTGGGCCTAATCCCGCATTGCCGCGATGTACTAGATTTTTTGCGACCACGAGTAGATCCACGTGATTGCGGTTGCTGACCTTCTTGACTGGCTGCGATCGCGGCCCTCATCCCTCGATCGTGGTAACTGAGGTTTGTTTCTGCTCCAGGACTTCCAATTGCACTTCTTTTCTCTTTTTTTGATCCTTTTTAGCTCAAGTCCACATCTTTCCATCATAACCTGTATGCCTACAAAATGTGGATATTAGTGCATTTAATCATAAATATGTCTCATTTATATATTTAAATCATGGAAATGTGCATGAATGTCAAGTGCAAATGAGTGGTAAATTCACCACTCATCAGTTAGTTATAAAGTTGAAATTTTTTTTTGCATGCTTTTCTTTTACACGTATGACATTTAGAAAGATCATCAATTTTTATTGTCTAAATTAATTTTATTTCTAAGTCTTTTAATAGAAATAATACTAACACAACCTAGTCTACTCTGCCATAGATTGATAAACTCAACAATATAGCAAAATTGAAAATAATTACATTGGTGGAAATCTTTTGAATAATGTTAAGTACAAATAAGCCTCCACTAAGATATTTCTTCCCAATAAAGTCTCTTCCATGAGAGATGATTATTTTATCAGCTTTAAAAATAAATTTAAAGCCTACTTTATAGAGAAGTGTTCCAGTTTTGAAGAGAGAGAATGTACAAAATAATGTTCAACGTTAATTTAAACAAAAATTTTCCTTCGACCATAACTCCAATGATAGTGGAGTTATCCATGTAGACACACTCTCCATTAGTGAACTCCTCAAAGTCATGAAATAACTTTTTGTTGGCATATAAATGTCTTGACGTGCCTATGTCCAATACCTAGTTAGTCTTGTTTATCACTAAATTTTTCTCGATAGCTATTGCAACAATCTCTTCATCACCCTCAGTAAGATGAGTTTGGACATCATCTTGTCCTCCTTTTTTTGATTTTTGCCCTTTTCTTAGATATCACTAGACAGTCTTGTGGTCAAATTTTTTCCAGACAAAACAAGGTTTCTGTGATTTTTTTATTTGATTCTCTAGCTTGTTGAACAAATTTTTCTTCTTCATTTGTTCTTTTTTCTGGATTCTTTTGTTTTCCTTCAAACTTGTCTTATACAATAGTACCAAAAGATTCCACAAGGCTAACTTTAGAAGAATTAAAAGAAAAAAATTTCATCTTATCTTTGAGACAACTTGCCTCCTTAATCCTCATGTGACTAATAAGTTCTTGGAGAGTTAAATCCTTTTTCTTATATTTTAATTGGTTTCTGTAATCACTCCAAAATGATGGAAATTTCTCAAGAAGAACATTAACCTGAAGAATCTCACAGATCTTCATGTCCTCATTGAGAACATCAAGAATCAAGTTCTCATATTCGTGAACTTATTCTATGATTGATTTATTATCAGTCATCTGAAACTTAATTTACTTTCTGATGACATGTGTTTTCTTTCCTGCATCGGCAACACTATATTCCTTTTTCAAATTGTTCCATATTTTCTTAACAGATTAATAAGTGATAAATAAATCAAGAAAATGATTAGTCATATGGTTCAACGAATGTCCTCTAATAGTTTTGCTATCTTTTTCAAATTTCTTTTAGTAGCATCATCAGTAACCACAACAGTATTAAAATATGTATAAATGTTAGAACTATCAACAAGTGGTTCATTAAACAAAACATAATCAACTTTTAATTTTTGAAATAAAATTAGAAGTTTTTGTGATTATTGTTTAAAATTATTTTCGTCCAATGACTCAAGCTTTTACAAATTCGAAAAAGTTTGCTTCAAAGAAATATTCATTTATCAATATCGTATGTAAAAAAATGCTTTATAGAAAAAAATAGTAAAACTTACATAAATTTCAATAATTTTACCGTTAATTATTTCCTCTCCCTGTTTTTTGTTAAATTGCCAATAATTTCTTATTTTATAATTTTCAGATATATAATTAGCATCCGGATGCATAATTTTGAAGATGAGGCACATAATTTTAAACTTAAGAATGTAACAATTAATTACACTATTTTTTTCTTGGATACATAATTAGCATCCTGATATATAATTTTGAGGTTGAGATACACAATTTTGATTATTGAGATACATTTATTTCTGAAACTATTTGATCGGGATACATAATACATGAACTAGACCAAAGAGAGACAGATAATTAAAATTATGTATTCAAAAGTTTATGTGTTTGTGAATGTATCCGAATGTTTTAAAAAAAAATAGATTTATGTAATTAATAAAAGGAGGAGAGATTTCATGTAGTTTGGTAAAGATAAGTTGTGGTGTTATGTAATTTTTTTTTTAAAATACTATAATATTGATATGGAAGTGGAATTATTAATAGTAAGAGAATAGCCACAATACTGTGTCGTGGCAAGACATTGCTTTGAAAGCAATTCCGATCGACTCTGGTACAAATCATTGTAACTGGTCTCTCTGCAAGGTTCCACAACTACTTTCAAACATGTGCGCTCGTGGGTGAAAATTTGATAGTTGCCAAACGAATTGTCAAAATAAGTCAAGAAGAAGACACTACTTAAAAAAATGAAAAACCAACCATGAAAAACTGACCACACGTTGTGGTCGCAAAAAACCGACCACAAGTGGTCGGGTTTTTGTAATATTTTTAAAAATCAAAATAATTATTTCAATAATTTTTATATTAATTATTATTTATTTTACAATAAAAATAAAAAAATAGCAAAATCTACCACAAGTGGTTGTTTTTTTTAAAAATATTTTATTGAAAAACATTTTTAAAAACCAACCACTTGTGGTCGGTTTTTAAAAATTCTTTTTAAATTTATTTTTAAAAACACCGACCACTAGTGGTCGGTTTTTAATATTAAAAAAAAAGAAAATATTTTATAAAACCGACCACTTGTGGTCGTTTGTTGAACTAAAAAAAATAAAAAGTAAATAATTTTTAGTAATAATTATATATATGTAATCAAATATATATTATTTTCATTAAAATAATTATATATATAATGTAATTTATATATAATTTTTTGAAATTACACTGATCACACGTAGTCGATAACTAGTATAATAATAATAATAATAAAAATTAATCATTCTTAAATTTTGTGAAAAAAATTACACTAAAATATATATCAAATAAAATAAACAAATTATGTTAAACATAATATTTATCTTTTACTTAGTTTCAATACATGGAATAAATATTTTCCTTGTATATACGTTAAATGACGTTAAACATGCATAATCTTTGTATAACGAATATGCATATATATAATCGATAATTCATCAGAATATAATAATTTTTTTCTATTATAAGGTAATATACTTGTGGATGTGATATATATAGTACGTATTCAAGAGTTCATATATATATATATATATATATAGTAGTGATCGATTGATGGACGATTTAGTCAAAAGCTAGTATATTAAGCTAATCAAATATAATTAATCGATCACTCATCTGAGTATGTATATGAAACACGTCACATTATATTATTGGATAATATACTTGTGTACGTATGTGATATATATAGTACGTATTTAGAACTTGATATAGTCGATAGTGTGTATATGTGTGTGTGTGTATATATATATATAGTATATACATATTAATTATATATAGTGAAGTTATATTAATGACATAAGACAAAACTAATCGATAATTAATCTGATTAGTATATATGAAATACGTTATATATTATTATGGGGTAGTATATTAAAATTTTATATGTGATGTATATAGTACTTATTTGAAAGTTGATAGACAATTGAATATATATATATATATATATATCTCGTGTAGTGACGTATGCAGTAATCAAAAGCTCGATAATTGAATCTATATATCAAAATATTTTGAATAATATATTGGTATCATACTATTGAGTAAATAGATATACTACTTAGTGTCAATATGTAGATACGCGTATATTGTTGAAGTTGTAATAACGTAAGACAAGTAATCAATAATTTATTTTGTTAACATATTCTATTACGAGGTATATATATATATATATATATATATCAATGAATTTTGCAATTTACGATAAATTTTTGGTTAATTAGTATTTAATTACGATATTATATATATATATATATATATATATATATATATCGTAATTAAAAGCTAATTAATCAAAAATTTATTATAAATTGCAAAAATCGACCACATGTGGTCGGTTTTTAAATTTTTTTTCAGAAAACCGACCACATTTGGTCGGTTTTTATGATAATTTACGACCACATGTGGTCGATTTTTTGCAATTTACGATACATTTTTGGTTTTCTAAATTTTTTTTAAAAACCAACCACATGTGGTCGGTTTATATTAAAATATCCATAAAACCGACCACTTGTGGTTGGTTTTCAACAAAATAATAAAAAAATATTTTAATTATATAACTCATACCTGACCCCACCCCCACATGACCCAACCCGACCCGACCTAAATACACTAGCCTAAATTGACCTAAACACATAAACACACACACAAAAATTATGCACACACACAAATCGATCCCAAAACACACCCAAAATAGAATTCCAATCGCAAAAACCACTGCTCCGGTTAGTGCTCCAACGACTGCTCCGATGACAACAACTTAGGTTAGGTATGAATCTTGTTGTATTTTGCAAAATTTGTGCTTTTTGAGGTTGATTTATAGGTGTACTAGTTTATATAATTATGAAATTTATAATGGTGAAGATTAGGTTAGTTTGAACTAGTTTTTTTAAGCTCGTTTGTAGCTCAAATTTTGTTTAGTTATTTGCGGAAGTTTTGAGCTATACACATAATTGTTTGAACTAGTTTTGCTTGTTTAGCTTCTTGTTTTAGATATGATTTTTTCTTGATTGAAGTTATTGATTGTATAAATCCTCAAAGTTGGAATCTTTAATTGTGATTTTGTAAGATTCTTGAATGGATTTTATGGTTTAGCTTGTTGTCTTTAAAGTGAATGAATTTACTTTTATGGTTTAGCACTTTAGCTTGTTGTTTTTTATATGAGTTTTTCTAAATCACTCAAAGTTGGAATATTTTTTCTTGATATTTTTAGGTTCTTGATTCGGTGACCGATTATCTCTTTCACTTTAATTTAGGCCAAGCAAAGGTAAGTTAATTTCTCTCGATTCACTATTGTTGTTATCTTCTTGGTTTTGTTCATATTGAATTCTAGTGAAGTTGTGTGTTTCTTTGTTTGATTCACTAGTTTTGTTGTTATCTTCTTGTTATTGTTCATATTGAAGTCTAGTAAAGCCGTGTGTGGCCTTGTTCGATTCACTAGCATTGTTGTTGACATCTTGTAGGTCTTGTTGTTATTTTGTGTTTTGAATGTGGTTTTGTTTTGATACTTAGTTACTTGAAAAAGGTTAAGTGTAGGGACTTTAAAGGGGATTTATTTATTTTGAATGCGGTTTGGTTGGTGATTTAGTTGGTTGAAAATGGTTAAGTGTAGGGACTTTAAAGGGGATTTTTTTGTTTTGAATGCGGTTTGGTAGGTGAATTAGTTGGTTAAAAATGGTTGAGTGTAGGGACTTTAAAGTTGGTTTTGTGTTTTGAATGTGGTTTTGTTCGATACTTAGTAGGTTGAAAATGGTTAAGTGTAGGGACTTTAAAGGGGATTTATTTGTTTTGAATGAGGTTTGGTAGGTGACTTAGTTGTTTGAAAATGTTTAAGTGTATGCACTTTAAAGTGGATTTTTTAATTTTGAATGTGATTTTGTTTTGATACTTAGTTGGTTGAAATGGTTAAGTATAGGAACTTTAAAGGGGATTTTTTGTTTAGTATGCGGTTTGGTAGGTGACTTAGTTGGTTGAAAATGGTTAAGTGTATGCACTTTAAAGTGATTTTTTTTGTTTTGAATACGGTTTTATTTTGATACTTAGTTGGTTGAAAATGGTTTAGTATAGGGACTTTAAAGGGGATTTTTCTGTTTTGAATGCGGTTTGGTAGGTGACTTAGTTGGTTGAAAATGGTTAAGTGTATCCACTTTAAAGTGAATTTTTTTGTTTTGAATGCGGTTTTGTTTTGATACATAGTTGGTTGAAAAAGGTTAAGTATAGGGACTTTAAAGGGGATTTTTTTGTTTTGTATGCGGTTTGGTAGGTGACTTAGTTGGTTGAAAATGGTTAAGTGTAGGGACTTTAAAGGGGATTTTTTTGTTTTGAATGCGGTTTGGTAGGTGACTTAGTTGGTTGAAAATGGTTGAGTGTAGGGACTTTAAAGTGGGTTTTGTGTTTTGAATGTGGTTTTGTTTTGATACTTAGTAGGTTGAAAATGGTTAAGTGTAGAGACTTTATTTGTTTTGAATGAGGTTTGGTAGGTGACTTAGTTGTTTGAAAATAGTTAAGTGTATGCACTTTAAAGTGGATTTTTTTGTTTTGAATACAGTTTTGTTTTGATACTTAGTTGGTTGAAAATGGTTAAGTATAGGTACTTTAAAGGAGATTTTTTTGTTTTGGATGCGGTTTGGTAGGTGACTTAGTTGGTTGAAAATGGTTAAGTGTAGGGACTTTAAAGGTGATTTTTTTGTTTTGAATGTGGTTTTGTTTTGATACTTAGTTGGTTGAAAATGGTTAAGTGTAGGGACTTTAAAGGAGATTTTTTGTTTTGTATGTGGTTTGGTAGGTGACTTAATTGGTTGAAAACGGTTAAGCGTAGGGACTTTAAAGGGTTTTTTTTTTGTTTTGAATGTGGTTTGGTAGGTGACTTAGTTGGTTGAAAATGATTAAGTGTAGGGACTTTAAAGTGGTGTTTGTGTTTTGAATGTGGTTTTATTTTGATACTTAGTTGGTTGAATTTTCTTTGATTGCGTAGATGGAACCTGATTATAGCTGGATATATCAACGGAACAATGATAATAGAATGGGTATTAGGGAGGAATTTGTTGAAGGTGTCAAAAGATTTGTTGAACATGCCAAGACACTTGATGTTTTGACATGTTTTGGGGCTATTCATTGTCTTTGTGTTAGATGTGATGGTATAAATCTTGTAAGTAAAGAAGTTGTAAAGGAACATCTTTATACAAAGGGGTTTCACGAGGACTTTTTAAGATTGTGTGGTATTCATGGTGATGTTGCGCAAAATAACTTTGTTGTTGGAGAAAGTAGTAGGTCTACAGGGCATAATGAAAATCAAGATACTAGGATGACAGAAATAGTGCACGATGCTTTTAGGATGCAACAAGGGGGCGACATTAAGGATAATGTTGAAGATGTTCCTAATAGCAAAGCAGGCAAATTTTAAGAACAATTGCCTGCTGCAAGTCATCCTTTGTTTGATGGGTGTTCGCACTCTCGTTTGTTTGTTGTTGTTAGATTATTAAGTATTAAGTCTGACTAGAATATTGCTGAAGGAGGAATGGACTCAATGATAGACCTAATTAAAGAGTTAGTTAATCCCGGCTTGGAGTGTAACACCCCGAAATCTCATCCCAAAATGTCACACGGTGCTTAAGGCTACAAGTAGCCCCAAGATAACCCTTTGAGCCTGCTACTATATATAAAACTTACTTTGAGATGAATAAAGAAAAACGATGGTACTGTCATACCAAAATCATAATGGAATACAAAGAAATACTTGTCTGAACAATCAAAATACTGAAAGTCTAAACATACTAATAATCTAGTCTGATAAAGCCTCTACTAATCAAAAGCTAGAGATTCATTGGGACAGCCCCCCAACTGACTCGACTAAACTGAAAGCAATAACAATCAATAATCTGAGCGATGGGTCCTCAAACCATGAGAACTCACCAGCTGTGGAGTGTGGACAAAGGTAATCGGGAATCACTGTCACTGCTGAGACTGAGCACCTGAACCTATATTATAAGACAGTATAGCACACAGACGTATATACGGATTAGTACTTTAAGGATGTACTCAGTATATGGGGGTGTATTTAAGTAAACAATGTTATCATTCTTCATAAAACATGCATGCTGATATGAATGACTCACATAGCTTGATGTAAAACTGAAATCAGAATCTCATAAATCATGTATATTGAAGCATATAGTACAAAAATTTGTATTCTCCACTTATTCTCAAAACTTGTAAGCAAGAGAAATCTTAAAAACAATAGCTTTCAAAACTTAAACTTTTATCTTATGGAGAATAAGGGACTTCTTTAAAATTTAGAGATTTTAGGACTTTGGGAACCTCAAAATCAAACTTTCAACATATAAACTTTTATCTTAACTAGAGTGGGAGACTGTTTTGGGAGTTTATTCTAATCGACATTAACCATGTGAGCCACATGGAGTCCAACGTTTTTCCCACATTGGGGAGAGCTGCTCTACCCTTGCCATTAGAATAAAACCTTAACTTTAGTGATTACTATCTTAACCCACTTGGGGTAAATCAGAAACCTAAGGGGGCATGTAGTTCTGGGGAATGAGACCTTGGAATCATACCTAACTCGGTGTTAAATACTACTCCCATACTTAAGCTCAAAACTTTTAGGAAATCTACCTTAAAATAATTCAAGGGTCTATAATAAAGACCAAATATACTTCTCTTGACTTTAAGTCATAATTAATGTGGATCCCTATCTTAGCTTAGACCCGAAAGGTCAAACCTTTAACTAAAATCTAAATATAGCTTTGCTATGGTGTACTTATGACCCAAACAATCTTGAACAACAATCTTTAAAGGGGGTCTATTGACCTAAACAGTAATCTCAAATCAGATATCTCAAAATTCATGCTTGTAATGTAATTACTCATAAAGTATCTTAAAATCTATAAATTTCATCAATAGGCATGGAAATATAAATAAAATCATGTAATTCAAATTTTAATCCATGGGAAATCTCACAATCTTACAAATAATGAAAGTGGGTACGAACCCTAACTTAATTTCATGGAAAATCTCATAAGTTGTAGAAATTTTGTAATTTAGAATAAGCCTTTGTCCACAAAGGTGAAAGGGTTACCCTTGTTCAAACCCCACATACCTTAGATTATGACTTGTAGATGAACAAGCTTGCTTGAGACTCTTTTTCGTATTCTTGAGTGAGGGTTCTTGAAACTTTTGACTTGGCAACCTTGAATCTTAACTCAATTTGTAAAAACATGGTGGGATCTTGATGTTCTTGGATAAGGAATTGGGTTTTGTTCTTGAGGGAGAAAACCCTAGCACTTGATGTTTTTGATAAATCTGAAGTTATTTGTTCCATTTTGGATATATCTAGGTGTTAGAAGGGTGGAAAAAGACCAAAAATCCCTTTTAAAAATGGCTTTAGAAATGCTGAATGGGATCTGCGACGGCTCGTGCGATGGTCTATTGCTGGCTCGACGGTCCGTCAGCCTGACCGTCGCACCTGGGCTAGAATGTGATCTTTCTGCATTAGTTGCGATGGCTTGGGAGATGGTTCATCAATAGCTCGATGGTCCATCGTCTATTCCGTCGCGCCTGGCCAGAAGGTGGAATCACTACCTCTGCTGCAACGGTTTGGGCAATGGCCCATCACTAGCTCGACGGTCCGTCGGCCCCTTTTCATCGTGCCTGGGCGTTTCAGACTCCATTTTATAATTTGGACATAACTTTCTATCTCGACATCAGATTTTGACGAAATGGGTGTTGTTGGAAAGATAATTCAATTTCCCATGTGATAAAATCTCAAAATTAGGAAAATTCAATATGGTTTAAACACTAATCACTTTGGAAGTCATTCCTTAATCTTTTAAAGGCGAAATTAGGCTTCACTTGACATGCTCTAAAGGCTTAGACTACGAGGAAACTTCGTGGGGTCTTACAATATCCCCCCTTTGGAAACATTCATCCTTGAATGTCACTAGTTAGACTAAAATATAGAGGAAATAAGGGTGCATAGCTGAAACAAATGGCTAAACCGACTTTATATCCTTCTAAACTTTTGAATACTTCGGAAAGTGCAAGAACTTATACAAGAATAACCACATAGCTGAATCTTTGATTGGAAGAAATTGAATTAAGGAAGAATAATACCTTCAACTAGATCTGAACTCACGGAGAAGAGGTGCGGGTACTTGACTCGCATGTCTGCTTCTGCTTCCCAAGTACCACCCTCAACTGACTGGTTCCGACAAAGAACTTTGACCAAGAAAACCTCTTTGCTCCTTAGTCTACGAATCTGATGGTCGATAATCTCAACTGGAATCTCTTCGTACGAAAGACTGGTTTGAATATCTGAGCTCTCCAAGGATCTACAACAACGAAATCACCAATGCTCTTCTTAAGCATGGAGACATGAAATACGGGATGGACAACTGATAGATCTGTGGGAAACTCAACTTCATAGGATACTTTCCCCACACGTCTCAGAACTCTATAAGGGACAACATAACGGGGACTAAGCTTTCCCTTTTTCCCAAACCTCTTCACCCCTTTCATGGGCAAAATCTTGAAGTACACCAAATCACCCACCTCAAACTCAAGATCTCTTCTCATATCTGCATATGACTTATAACGACTCTGGGCTATCTTCAACCTTTCTCTAATCAACTTAACCTTTTACATAGCCTCAAACACAGCATCAAGCCCAATCAAAGTAGCTTCACCCACTTCAAACCAACCTATGGGTGATCTATATCTCCGCTCATACAAAGCCTCAAATGGGGACATCTGGATGTTAGAGTGATAACTATTGTTCTACGCAAATTCAATCAATGGCAAATGCTCATCCCAACTACCTTTGAAATCAAGAGCACATGCCCTCAATATGTCTTCCAAATTTTGGATGGTCCTCTCAGCCTGACCATCTGTCTGCGGATGAAAAGCAAAACTCAAAAGAACTTGGGTACCAAGACCCTTCTGAAACGCTCTCCAAAACTAAGAAGTGAACTAAGTACCCCTATCCGAGATGATAGACAAGGGATCCATGCAAACTGACTAACTCCTGAATGTACAACTTAGCATCAACCTCAGTTGTATAAGATGTATGCACTGGTGAAATGCGCTGACTTAGTCAACCTGTCTACAACAACCTAAATCAAATCATGATGACGACGCGAAAGGGGTAGACCAGTCACAAAATCCATATTCACCTCTTCCCACTTCCAAGTGGGGATACCAAACTCTTGCAACATACCACCAGGTCTTTGGTGATCTACCTTAACCTGTTGACAAGTTGTGGAATTTTCCATAAACTCAGTTATATCCTTCTTTATACCACTCCACCAATAGATTTCCCGCAAATCGCGGTACATCTTGGTAGCACCAGGATGAATAGAATACCGCGCACCATCTCAACACACCATCTCCCCCTTGGAATAAAACCTCTACCTTTTGGTCCTTAACTGACTCCTTCAGTCTGACCAAACTGGCATCCATGTATTGCTTCTCCTTCACTTATGAAACTAAAAAGGATTCGGAACTACTCTGAATCCAAACACTACCTTTAGCTGAGTCAAGCAACCTAACACCCAGTCTAGCCAAATAATGCACTTCACAAGCCAACTCTTTCTTATCCTTCTCTACATGAGCCGCACTTCCCATGGACAACCTACTGAGGGCGTCTGTCACTACATTGGCCTTCCCTGGATGATATAACACACTCATATCATAATCCTTTAGCAACTCTAACCACCTTCTCTGTCTAAGATTCAACTCCCTCTGGGTAAACATATACTGCATCTTTTGTGATCATTAAACACGTCAACATGAACACCATACAGATAGTGTCTCTAGATTTTTAAAGCAAAAACCACAACAGCTAACTCTTAATCATGGGTTGGGTAATTCTTTTCATGCGGCTTCAATTGTTTAGAGGCATAGGCTATAACCTTTCCTCTCTGCATCAACACACAACCCAAACCAACTCTAGAGGCATCATAATACACCAAAAAATTATCTGTACCATCATGCAATGTCAACACGGGGGCTGAAGTCAGTCGAGTCTTCAACTCCTAAAAATTCTTCTCGCAAGAATCTGAGCACAGGAACTTAACTTTCTTTTGGGTCAGTCTAGACATAGGAGACACAATAGAGTAGAAACCTTTAACAAAACGATGGTAATAACCTGTTAGACCCAAGAAACTTCTAATGTCTGATGGAGAGATAGGTCTAGGCCAATTTCTTATAGCTTCTATCTTTTGGGGATCAACTCTAATGTCTTTGGCTGAAATAATATGACCCAGAAAGGCTACTGGCCTTAGCCAAAATTCACACTTGCTGAATTTAGAGAACAACTGATGATCTCTAAGAGTTTGCAAGACAATTCTAAGAGGATCTGCATGGTCATTCTCCGTACGGGAGTACACAAGGATATCATCTATGAACACTATGACAAACATATCAAGATACTTTCTGAACACTCGATTCATGAGGTCCATGAACGTTGTTGGAGCATTGGTTAGCCCAAAAGACATGACTAGAAACTCAAAGTGACTATAACGGGTTCGGAAGGCTGTCTTTGGGATATCACACTCCCTTACTTTAAGCTGGTGATAGCCGGATCTAAGGTCTATCTTTGAGAAATAGCTTGCACCTTGCAACTAATCAAACATGTCATCAATTCTAAGAAGAGGGTACTTGTTCTTAACTGTAACCTTATTCAGCTGACGATAGTCAATGCAAATACCCAAAAAACTATCTTTCTTTTGCACGAACAGGACAGGTGCGCCCCAAGGAGAAATATTGGCCTTATGAAACCCTTATCTAGAAGATCTTTGAGTTGCTCTTTCAAATCCTCAATCTTTGCGGGTGCCATACGATATGGAGGAATAAAAATAGGTTGTGTATAAGGAAAAAGGCCAATCTCAAATTCTATCTCTCTATCAGGAGGTAACCCTGGGAGATCTTTCAGAAAGACATCAGGAAACTCATTAACTATACTGGCTGACTGAATGGTCAGAATCTCAGACTTAGTATCTTTAACTCTAACTAGATGGTAGATGTAACCTTTGGATATCAACTTTCTAGCTTTGAGATAGGATATAAAGTGACTCTTGGGAGATACTAAACTTTCGGACCACTCAAAGACTGGCTCATCAGGAAACTGAAACTTAACCACACGAGTACGACAATCTATAGATGCATAACAAGAGTGAAGCCAATCCATACCTAGAATAATATCAAAATCCACCATATCTAACTCTATCAAATCAGAAAATATGAATCTATGAAGAACAGTAATAAGATACTTTTTATATACTTGCTTAGCAACAACTGGCTCACCTACTATAGTAGAAACCAGGAAAGGCTCAGGAATCTTATCGGGACTCATTTCAAAAGTCATAGGAACTAATGGGGTCACATAAGAGAAACTTGACTCAGGGTCCATCAACATATAAACATCAAAGCAAAAGACACGGAGCATACTAGTAAAAACATCTGGTGAATCCTCCTGCTCCTGGTGGGATGGCAAGGCATAAAATCTATTCTGCTGCTGTCCGTCAGCAGTACTGGATGAAGCGCCCTGAGGAGGGGCTGGACGGGCTAAAAAAGCTGGGGCACTAGTAGCCTAAGTTTGAGGTTAGCTATCTCTACTCCCCTGCCTAGCATGCGGGTAATTTCTAAGTCTGTGGCCCAATTTTTCACAACTAAAACAACCTCTCTTCTCTACCAAATACTCACCGGGATGAGTCCTGCCACACTTAGGACAAGAAGGATAACTGGGCCTGTTACTCACACTGTTCTGGGACCTGGACATAGAGGACTTATTCCCTTTCTCCTGCCTATTTCTGGGTGCGGGAGCACTAGCTAACGAAGGCACTGGCATAGACGAACGACTTTGAATTTATGGATGGTTTCCTTCATCGGATCTATTCTGACCATGCTTAAACTGCTTTGATCTAGCTCTCTTATTTCCCCTTACTCTGTCTCTCTCCCTTATCCTATCAACCTCAATCTGCTGAGCATGCATCATCAGTATGGACTGATCTATATCCCTATTAAGCATCGTAGTCTTACACTCTTTCAGTACCAAACCAGATACACTGATCACGAACTGTCTCAAACTAGATCGGGTGTCAGTTACCAAGTCATGAGCATACTTAGCTAACTGGTTAAACTTAAGGCAATACTCCTTTACAATCATAGATCCTTGCCTCAGGTTTATAAATTCCTCTATCTTTGCCTCAGTCATCTCAAGTGGGAAGAATTTATCCAGGAATGCATCCTGAAATACCTGCTAAGTCGTAGGAGCAACATTCTCCCCTCTATTCTTCCTCCACTCCACAACCCAGTCATAATCTATATCTTTCAGCCTATAAGATGCTAGCTCTACACTCTCTTCTTTAGAAATATGCATGACTTGGGTGATCTTCTTCACCTTCTCAAGATACAATTGTGGGTCTTCACCTGCCTTAGACCCATAGAACTCTGGTGGATTCATCCTCATGAAATCTTAAATCTGGGCTGCAGCAGAATCACCTCCTTACTGGTGTGGAATTGAAACTTGGTTACTATCCTGAACATTCGCAGTGATTGCTTGGGCTAACGCCTGAAAGGCAACCCGAAACTCAACGTAAGACACGTTCTCATTCAGGGGATCGGCCGGTTGAGGTGGCTGATTGATATTTCTATGGGCATTATCTCTTCGGGGAGGCATTTCTGTCATAAAAGAGCACGAGTCAGTAGAATATAGAGACAGTAGTAGGCACGATAGACTTTGACAGAAAGTGATGACTTTTTCCTAAAACATCCCGTAGCCTCTTGCTCATAGATGTGGCACGCTATACACCGATTATTATGACTCTACATAACGTGGCTTGTCAGACGGTCTAGGACTCCATAAACCTTAGGCTCTGATACCAAGTTTGTAACACCCCAAAATCTCATCCCAGAACGTCACATGATGCATAAGGCTACAAGTAGCCCCAACCTAATCCTTTGAGCCTGCTACTATATATAAAACTTACTTTGAGATGAATAAAGAAAAACGATGGTACTGTCATACCAAAATCAAAATGGAATACGAAGAAATACTTGTCTGAATAGTCAAAATACTGAAAGTCTAAACATACAGATAATCTAGTCTGAATAAGCCTCTACTAATCAAAAGCAAGAGAGTCATTAGGATAGACCCCCAACTAACTCGACTAAACTGAAAAAAATAACAACTGAAAATCTGAGCGATGGCTCCTCGAACTATGAGGACTCACCAGTTGCGGAATGTGGACAAAGGTACTCGGGAGTCACTGTCACTACTGAGACTGAGCACCTGAACCTATATTATGAGATAATGTAGCACACATACGTATATGTGGATCAGTACTTTGAGGATGTATTGAGTATATGGGGGGTTTATGCATTTAAGTAAACAATGTTATCATTTTTCATAAAACATATATGCTGATATAAATGACTCACATAGCATGATGTAAAGCTGAAATCTGAATCTCATAAATCATGTATATTGAAACATATAGTACAAATCTAGTGAGTCATTACACTTAGTTCTAAAATCTATATTCTCCATCTTATTCTCAAAACTTGTAAGCAAGAGAAATCTTAAAAACAATAGCTTTCAAAACTTATACTTTTATCTTATGGAGAATAAGGGACTTCTTTAAAACTTAGAGATTTTAGGACTTTGGGAACCTCAAAATCAAACTTTCAACATATAAACTTTTATCTTAATTAGGATGGGGGACTGCTTTGGGAGTTTCTTCTAACCAACATAAACCATGTGAGCCACATGGAGTCCAACGTCTTTCCTACATTGGGGAGAGCTGCTCTACCCCTGCCATCGGAATAGAATCTTAACTTTAGTGATCATTATCTTAACACACTTGGGTTAAATCAGAAACCTATGGGGGCACATAGTTTTGGGGCATAAGACCTTGGAATTATACCCAACTCAGTGCTAAATACTACTCCCATACTTAAGCTCAGAACTTTTAGGAAATTCACCTTAAAATAATTCAAGGGTTTATAATAAAGATAAAATATACTTCTCTTGACTTTAAGTCATAATTAATATGGATCCCTATCTTAGCTTAGACCCAAAAGGTCAAATCTTTAACTAAAATCTGAAAATAGCTTAGCTATGGGGTACTTATGACCCAAACAATCTTGAACAACAATCTTTAAAGGGGGTCTATAGACCCAAACAGTAATATCAAGTCATATATCCCAAAATTCATGCTTGTAATGTAATTACTCATAAAGTATCTTAAGATCTGTAAATTTCATCAATAGACATGGAAATATAAATAAAATCATGTAATTCAACTTTGAATCCATGGGAAATCTCACAATCTTACAAATAATGAAAATGGGTATGAACCCTAACTTAATTTCATGGAAACTCTCATAAGTTGTAGAAATTTTGTAATTTAAAATAATCCTTTGGGCATAAGGGTGAAAGGGTTACCCTTGTTCAAACCCCAAATACCTTAGATTATGACTTGTAGATGAACAAACTTGCTTGAGACTCTTTTTTGTATTCTTAAGTGAGGGTTCTTACAACTTTTAACTTGGGAACCTTGAATCTTAACTTAATTTGGAAAAAATATAGTGGGATCTTGAAGTTCTTGGAGAAGGATTAGGTTTTGTTCTTGAGGGAGAAAACCCTAGCTCTTGATGTTTTTGATGAATCTGAAGTTATCTGCTTTATTTTGGATATATCTAGGTGTTAAAAGGGTGGGAAAGGACTAAAAAGCCCTTTTAAAAATGGCTTTAAAAATGCAGAACGGGATCTATGATGGCTCGTGCGATGGTCCGTCGGCCTGACCGTCACACTTGGGCCAGAAAGTGATCTTTCTACCTTAGTTGCGATGGCTTGGGCGATGGTCCGTCACTAGCTCGATGGTTGAGTTTGTCGGCCATTCCATCATGCCTGGACAGAAGGTGGACTCACTGCCTTCGCTGCGATGTTTTGGGCTATGACCCGTTGATAGCTCGACGGTCCGTCGGCCTCTTTCCGTCGCACCTGGGCATTTCAAACTGCTTTCTGTAATTCAGCCATAACTTTCTACCCCGACATCGGATTTTGATGAAATGGGTGTCGTTGGAAAGATAATTCAATTTTCCATTTTATAAAAAGTAAAAATTAGGAAAATTTAATATGGTTTAAACACTAATCACTTTGGAAGTCATTCCTTAATCTTTTAAAGGCAAAATTAGGCTTTACTTGACATGCTCTAAAGGCTTAAACTACGTGGGAACTTCGCGGGGTATTACATGGAGGTTACTGATTCTTTCTATAAGGCAAAATGTTTGGTCTCAAAGTTAGGTCTCTCCTCGGTTAGAATTGATTGTTGTGAAAATGGTTGCATGTTATACTTTATGAAAGATGCTAACCTAGAGTCTTGTAAGTTTTGTTAGAACCCTCGATATAATCTTGGTTCTAGTGGAAATCAAATTGCTATTAAGGCGATGCATTATTTACCTCTAATACCAAGGTTGAAGAGGTTGTATTCTTCAAATATCTCAGCTCCTCATATAAGATGGCATAGTGAAAATAGAAGGCCCACTGGTGTTATATGTCATCTATCTAATGGAGAGGCTTGGAAGAATTTTGATGCAACTTATTCAGATTTTGTAGCTGAGCCACGACATATTCATTTGGGATTATGTGCGGATGGGTTCTCTCCTTTTTCAGTTGGTACTGCACCATATTCATGTTGGTCTATATTTATCACTCCTTATAATATTTCTCCTAAAATATTGATGACTAGTCCCTATATATTTCTGAATTGTGTTGTTCCTGGCCCACGTAATCCAAAAAGAAGAATAGATGTTTACTTGCAACCTTTGATCGATGAACTTCAAATTTTATGGCATAAGGGGGTTGGAGAGCGTCATCCACTACGTTGGCCTTGCTTGGATGATAAAGAACACTCATATCATAATCTTTTAAAAGCTCTAACCACTTCTCTGACGAAGATTGAGATCTTTCTGAGAAAAGACATACTGAAGACTTTTATGATCAGTGAACACATCTGCATGAACACCGTATAGATAATGCCTCCAAATATTTAAGGCAAAGACTACGGCTGCTAACTCAAGATCATGAGTAGGATAATTTCTCTCATGGGGCTTAAGCTGTCTGGAGGCATAGGTTATGACCTTACCATGCTGCATGAGGACACAACCCAGACCTACTCTGGTTGCATCAAAATACACTACGAAACCATCTGGACCATCTGGAAGAGCTAATATTGGAGTTGAGGTGAGTCGTGTTTTCAACTCCTGAAAAATCTTGTCTCAAGGATATGACCACTGAAACTTGACTTTCTTCTAAGTCAATCTGTACATAGGGGATGAAATAGAAGAAAATCCCTCAACAAACCATCTGTAATAGACGGTCAAACCCAAGAAACTTCTGATATCTGATAGAGAGACAGGGCGAGGCTAGTTTCTTACTGCTTCAGTCTTTTGAGGATCCACTCTAATGCCATCACCGGAAATGATGTGACCAAGGAATGATACTGACCTTAGAGAAAACTCACACTTACTAAATTTGGTGAATAGATGATGATCTCTGAGAGTCTGAAGTACTATTCTGAGATGGTGTGCATGATCTCGCTTACTACGGAAATAGACCAGAATATCATCTATGAAGACTATGACAAACATTTCCAAGTACTGATTGAACACATGTTTCATCAAGTCCATAAAAGTTGTTGGGGCATTGGTAAGAACAAAGGACATAACTAAGAATTTGAAATGACCATACCGAGTATGGAAAGTTATTTTTGGAATGTCACATTCCCTAACTCTGAGCTGATGATAGACGGATCTGAGGTCTATCTTAGAGAAATAACTGGCACCCTGAAGTTGATCAAACAATACATCAATTTTGGGTAGAGGATACTTTTTCTTGATCGTGACCTTATTGACTTAACGATAGTCTACACACATCCTAAGAGAACCGTCTTTCTTGCGCACAAAGAATATTGGAGCACCCTACGGGGAAATGTTGGGCTTAATGAATCCCTTATCTAGGAGATCCTTCAATTGTTCTTTTAGTTCTCTAAGTTCTACTGGTGACATTCTATATGGAGGAATAGATATAGGCTGAGTATCTGGAAGAAGATCAATGCCAAAGTCTATTTCTCTTTTAGGAGGAATTCCTGGAAGATTTTTGGAAAAGACATCAGAATATTCACCTACAACTAGAACTGATTCAAGGCTGGGAGTTTCAGAACTAGTGTCCTTAACTCGAACAAGATAATAGACACATTCTTTAGATATCATTTTCCGTGACCGAAGGTAGGAAACAAGCTGACTTATGAATGCTGAAGTACTACCCTTCCACTCAAGGATGAGTTTATTTAGAAACTGAATCTGGACTATTGTATTTCTACAGTTGACTATGACATTGTAGGAATAAAGCCAATCCATGCCGAGAATGACATCAAAATCAACCATCTCTATTTCGATTAAGTCTGCTGAAGTGACTTTCTGAAATATCATAATCGGGAAATTCCTGTATACCCGCTGGGCTATGATGGTTTTACCCACTGGGGTAGAGAATGAAAAGGGCTCTGCTAGGATTTTGGGACTAATTCCGAAATCGCCTACTATATAGGGAGTAACAAAAGAAAAAGAAGCTCCTGGATCTAGAAAAGTGTAACCATGCACATGAAAGATCTGTAATGTACCAATAACAACATCAGGAGAATTCTCCTAATCCTGTCGGGACTGATGAGCATAGAGACAATTTTGGCGATGCCCACTAGTAGCACTGGTAGTGGCACCCTGCTGATTCGGGCGACCGGAATGAGCTGAGGAGCAGAGATGACTCTAATAACTTGACTGAGGGAAGTCTCTGACTCTGTGGCCTAGATTTCTATAACCAAAACAGACATTGTTACCAGCTGTGCAAGCACCCTTATGGTTCATACCATAAGTCTGACAAAGGAGATTAGTTAGGGCATTGCTAACACTGACCTGATACCTAGAGTCTATCTCTCTATCTACGTTACCCTCCCTGAACTTAGGAACTAGAGTACTGGCGGAAGAAGAGGATGGATCTGATGACTTAGGAAAAAACTGGGAACGTTTTCCTCTTTTTGATTTAGGCTGAGCAAAGTTAAAACTGCCTGTCTTCGCTTTCTTATTATGCTTCTCCCTCTACTTAATCTTCTTATCCTCTATCTATTAAGAATAGTCACAAGAATGTCTAAAGTCATGTCACTATTCAGTATGGCACATATGCACTCATTTACCATGCTATCATTTACCCCTGAAGCGAACTTACTCATCTTGGCTCTACTGTCTACAACCACATAAGGGGCATATCTGGCTAATTGATTAAAGTTATGAAAATACTCTTTAACAGTCATATTTCCCTACCTGAGGTTGATAAATTCTAGCACCTTATCCCCTCTAATCTCTTAGGGAAAGAATCTGTCTAAGAATATAGTAACAAACTCCTCCCACTCTATAAGACCTGTATTATTTAACCTCTTTGACTTCTACTGTTTGAACCAAGTATGAGACACATCCTAAAACTAATATGCAGCAAGCTCAGCACTCTCAACATCAGTTAACCCCATGATGTCCGTCACCTTTTGAACCTGATCAAAGAATTCCTGAGGGCCCTAATCTGACTTAGACCCAAGGAAGGACGAAGGATTCATTTGGGTGAGGTCCCGAATCCTAGATGTGGATGAATTGGCCACTGGGTTGGCTGGAATAACTTCTAGCCATGCATTTTGAGCGGCAAATGACTGAGCAAGAGTAGTGAATGTGGCCCTGAACTCCGCATGAGAAGCATAATCGCCCAAAGGATCTTCGAGTTGAGGGGCTGACTGATTTCCATTTCTTCTTTTAGGAAGCATGTTCTCTAGAAGAAAGGGAGAAATGGATTATACTGAGAGATTTACTTAAGATTATGCTCACTGGCATGACATGAATACCAAAAGAGGGGAGACTTTTCCTAAAACATCTTATATCCCCTTGCACATAAATGTGGGGCGCAACAGACCCATGTACAAGACTCTACTAGATGCAGCTGTTAGACTTCCTAGGACTATATTGAACCTAAGAGTCTAATACCAAGTTTGTAACACCCCAAATCTGGTACCCAAAATGCTACATGGTACTCATGACCCCGAAGGACCACAAGCTAACCCATGACTAATATTTGTACCTGTATACTGCATAAAATACTTTATAATGCTGAAACATGAACTGAAAGGCCATAAGGTTCAATACTAAACATGATCTAAATGATATAACATCTGTGTTGGGTAATAGAATACCCAAAACAAAACTGAACATACAGAAGTCTGAAACATGATAGTCTAGAAAGCCTCTAACTGACTAAACTGTCTGAGTAAGTAGTTGATGGGTTATGTCCCCAACTAACTCCAACTAATAAACTGATTAATGAGATAATAGGGAAATAATCATATCCTCGAAAGATAAGAACTCACTTCTAACTCTGTCTATGGATATCTGGAATCTACTGTTGCTCTGGATCTCGTGTCTCTGAACCTATGGTATAAGACACCATAGCGCAAATGCGTCAGTACTTTGAATGTACTGGTATGCATGTAAGGCACGCTGAATGCATGGGGTTCATATGCATGAACAATAATAAAAACTGACTAACTATCATGAGCATGAGAATACATGTATGAGACATAACAACTGACACTAATACTGTGATAACATGATTACTGAATCTGAGTATAACTGATAACATGAGTGACTGCATATGACAATCCTGAATCTGATGGAACTATCTGAGTTCTGTACTGTATCTGAGTTGACTGTATCTGACAGTCCTAAAATTTGAAAACTATCTGAGCTCTATTACTGAGACTGATTGATTGTATCTGACAATCCTAATTCTGTATCATAAAACTGAGGGAAGTAGTTATCTAACCGACATGCCCTTGCAACTCCATTATAGCTGAGTTGGGATCCAATCTGTAACCCTAATTAGAAGGGTGTCAATACCGCACCACTGGTAAGGACAAGATATGGATGACCCTCATCTAATAGTGTCCCTAATACGAGAATGGTGGGGCCCTTCTCTGACAGTTCTTATCCACCTCATCAACCATCATCAAATAGTGTTGATGTCTCAACCTATTATAGCTACATAGTTCTAGAATGCAAGGATGACTTTTAAGAATCACACCCTCATCTGATAGTGTGTGTTCCCATCCTTGGGTTTACTCGGTGCTAATTCTTAATCCCATCTGAATAAACTCTGAACATGATATACCGAACTGAACATAGGCTGAGTTACTGAATTCCATTGACTGACGAAATACAACTGATATCTGACAACTTATTGAGTTCATAAGATCATGGAGATTTCCTGAGTCATAAGACTGTCTGAAGTCTTAGGATTTATATCTTGACTTAGAGTATCATGAAGACATAACATAGATCTAGGCACACAACTAATGTTTTGGGTACGAGTACCCCCAAGACTCGATGGAAGGAAACTGACCAATGATAACTTACTTGAACATATAACTAACATCATAATCCATAATACATTTATAGAAGTATTTCATCAAAACATGTGATTAGCATAGCTCGTACGTACATGGGGATTTCATGGTATCATGCTAGTTAGGCACTTTTCCTTCATCTAGGCATTTAATCAAACATATTGTAGGCATGATACATGTAAACATCATTGTACAATAATTAAGCATCATGGTTCAATTCTAATTTCATCATTCTAGGGTTTAGTCATAGGTTTCCATGAATCTATATCTACAATTATTTAACCCACATAGATTTTATCACCCAACATGGAGTAGAATTCAATTTCTCATTATCCAAATGAACAAGAGCATCCCAATCATGAAATTCATATGAAAATCCATAAACTTGAATTTAGAAAAGGGATTCTTGGGCTTCATGGATGAAAGGAGTCCATGAATGAACACTATGCATACCTTAGTTCGTGAAGATTGACGGTGAGACTTTCTTGAAATTGGATCTTCTATGAAAAACCTAGCTTGTTCTTGATAGAAACTTAAGAGAAACTAGTATATTTTGGGTGAAAAGTGTTTGAATTGCGTGTTAAAGGGTTTAAATAGGGGTGGGAAGTTAACCCTTTTAACCCTGGATGCGTCATTTAATTTTAGTGAAAATTTCTTGAATTGGACGCTTGGCGCGATGTGTCTCTATCGCGCCGTATCAATGGATTTTCACAATTGGGAAATTGAGGTATGGCGCGATGCGGGTCCATCGCGTTGCCATTTCCTTTATGACCTGGAACTTTGGCGTGACGTAGGTGAAATCACGCTGAGACACTGGAAAATGGACAATTCTGAATTTAGGCTTGGCGCGACGTTCCATAATCACAGACCCCTATTGGAATTTTCCAAATTCCATTTCCTCTTATGGAGTGGCATGCCACATACTAATATGGTGTTGTTTTATGACGGGAACTTGAAATAGTCATAACTTCTGACCCGGTTATCGGATTAGGGCGAATCTTATATCGATGGAAATCTTATTGAATTTCCCACATGACAGAAAGTGAAAATCTTGAAAATAAAATATGTAAAAAAGTGGATTCATCTTTCAAAGTAAGTTTCTAACATTCTTGAGATGATTTCAAGCTACGAAAAAGTATAGGGTATTACACTTAGCCTACGAATCTGACGATCGAGAATTTGGACTGGAACCTCTTCGAAGGAGAAATAATTCTAAATATCTATGCTCTCTAATGGAACTAGGACTGCTGAGTCACCAATACATTTCCTTAGCAAGGATACATGGAATACTTGGTGTACTAAATCTAGATCTGAAGAAACCTGAGTTTATAAGCTACCTTTTTGAAATGACTGAGAATTCTGTAAGGACCAATATATCGGGGACTGAGATTTCCCTTCTTGCCGAACATCTTTACACCATTCATGGGAGAGATTTTCAAGAACAAAAAATGACCAATCTCAAACTCGAGATCCTTTCTCCTCATATCTGCATACGATTTCTGTCGACTTTGGGCTTCCCTATGCCTTTCTCTGATCAACTGAACCGTTTCTAAGGCACCAAACACTAAGTCAGGACCTACTACTATGGATTCACCTACTTCGAACCAACCAAATGGAGATCTACATCTCCTACCATAGAGATCCTCAAATGGGGCCATATGAATACTAGAATGATAGTTGTTATTGTATGCGAATTTGATCGAAGGCAAGAGGTCATCCCAACTACCCTTAAAATTGACAACGCAGGCTCTTAGAATATCTTCTAAAGTATGAATGGTCCATACTACTAGAACATCTATCTGAGGGGGAAGGTTGTACTGAGGTGAACCTGGGTACCAAGATACTTTTAGAATGCTTTCCAGAAGTAAGAGGTGAACTGGGTACCTCTATCTGAGAGGATGGATACTGGGACTCCATGTAACTTTACAACTCTCTGATATAGAGTTTGGCGTAGTCCTCAGATGAATATGAAGTATGAACTAGTAATAAATGAGATGATTTGGTCATCGTATCTACGACAACCCAAATAGAATCATGCTGATAATGAGTACGAGGCAAACCTATCACAAAGTCCATGTTCACTTTCTCCCATTTCCATGTGGGAATACTGAACTCCTGCATGGACCCACTAGACTTATAATTCTCAATATTAACCCACTAATATGTAGAACACTTTGCTAAAAACTCTGCAATATCCCTCTTCATCCCACTCCACCAATAAATCTCCCACAAATCACGGTACATCTTAGTGGCCCCTAGATGAATAGAGTATCGCGCACCATGCGCTTTTGCAAGAATTCATTTCCTTAGTTCATCAACACCTGGAACTCATAAATAACTCTGGAAACGAAACACACAATCTCCCCCTTAGGATAAAACCTCTATTTTCTGATTTCTGACTGACTCTTTCAACTTAACAAGACTGGGATCTCTATCCTGCTTTTCCTTTACTTGAGAAAATAGAGATGATTCTTAACTATTCTACACCCACACACTATCCTCTGCTGAATCGACTAAGAGAACACCTAGTCAGGCAAGCTGGTGAACTTTCTAAACTAACTTCTTCTTACCATTCTTAACATAAGCAACACTATCTATAAACAATCTACTGAGAGCATTAGCCACTATATTGTCCTTTCCCAGGTGATACAGAACATTCATATTATAATCTTTTAATATCTCTAACCCCCTCCCCTGATGAAAATTTAAATCTTTCTAAGAGAATACATACTAAAGGCTTTTGTGATTTGTGAACACATTAACATGCACTCCATACAAGTAATGCCTCCAAATCTTTAAGTCAAAGACTACATCTGTTAACTCGAGACCATGAGTCGGGTAATTCTTATTATTGGGCTTAAACAGTCTGGAGGCATAGGCTATTACATTACCTTTCTACATGAGGACACAACCCAAAACCTACTATGGATGCATCACAGACACAACAAACCCGTCTGAACCAGGTAGAGTCAAAACTGGGGGCTGAGATGAGTTGAGTCTTCAACTCCTGGAAACTTTTTTGCAAGATATGACAACTAAAACTTGACTTTCTTCTGAGCCAATCTGGACATGGAGGATGTAATAGATGAAAAATCTTTAACAAACCGACGGTAATAGCCAACCAAAACTAAGAAACTTCTGATGTCTGATGGAGAAATGGGTTGAGGTCAGTTTATCACCGTCTCAGTCTTTTAGGGATAAACTCTAATCCCATCACCAGAAATAATATGGCCAATAAAAGCTATTGACCTTAGCCATAATTCGCATTTGTTGAATTTGGCGAATAACTGATGAGTTCTGAGGGTCTGCAACACTATTCTGAAGTGGTCTGCATGATCATTTTTTCTACGGGAGTAAACAAGAATGTCATTAAAGAAGACTATACTGAACATGTCAATGTACTTCTTGAAAACTCAGTTCATCAAGTCCATGAAGGCTGCTGGGGCATTAGTAAGACCAATGGACATAACAAAAAATTTAAAGTGACCATACCAGGTTCGGAAAGCTATTTTCAAAATGTGACATTCTCTGACTCTAAGATGATGATAGCCTGATCTAAGGTCTATCTTAGAAAAATAGCTGGCACCCTGAAGTTGATCAAACAAGTCATCAATTCTAGTAAGTGGATTTTTATTCTTGATGGTGACTTTGTTCAACTGAGGATAGTCAGTACACATTTTGAGAGAACCATCTTTTTTAGTATGAATAGGACTAGTGCACCCAGGGGAAATACTGGGTCTGATGAATACCTTATTTATGAGATCCTTCAACTATTATTTTAACTCTCTGAGTTTGGATGGAGCCATTCTGTATGGCATAATGGATATAGGCTGAGTACCTGGAAAAGTGTCTATTCCGAAGTTAATTTCCCTTTTGGGAGGAATTTCGGGAAGATCCTTAGGGAACACATCTGGAAATTCCCTCACTACTAAGGCTGACTCAAGAATTAGAGTTTCTGAGGTAGAGTCTTTGACTTGGACAAGATGGTAACCACCCTTTTGATATCATTTTTTTTGCTCTAAGGTACGAAACAAGTTGACCCCTAAGAGCTGTAGTACTACCCCTCCACTCTAGGACTGGTTCATATGGAAGCTGAAAATGAACAATTTTGTTTCTACAATCAACTGAGGCATTGCATGAATAGATCCAATCCATATTGAGAATAACATTAAAATCTGTCATCTCTAATTCTACTAAATCTGCTGAAGTGACTTTCTGAGATATTGTGACCGGACAGTTCCTATATATCTGCATGGCTAAAATGGACAGACCTACTGGGGTGGACACTAAAATAGGATCTGCTAAGGTTTTGGGATTGACTCCAAAATTGACGGATATATAAGGGGTTACAAAAGAAAGAGAAGCTTCAGGTTCTAGTAAAGCATAAACATATAAATGAAAGACCTGTAACATACCAGTAACTATGTCAGGAGAATTTTCCTAATCTTGTCGAGACTGAAGAACATATAATCTGTTTGGATGCTGACCAATGGTGGCAGTGGAAGTGGCACTCTGCTGATTTGGGCGAACCGACTGAGGTGGGGGACGATTATGCTGACTCTGAGAACCCAACTGAGGACACTCATTGAGTTTTTTACTGGGCTTGCCACATCCAAAACATACATCGCTTCTAGCTCTGCAGACACCCTGATGGTTTCTTCCATACTTTTGGCACAGAGGATTTTTTTGTGCATTACTAACACTACCCTGAGATTTACAGCCTGACGCCGTATCTCTATTACTATTTTTGAATTTGGGCACTGGCAAAGGATGGGGCTTGTATTGAAGATTTTAGGCAAAACTGAGAACGGTTACCACCTTCTAACTTAGGCCGGGTGAAGTTGAAACTACCTATTCTAGCCTTTTTGCACTCCCTCTCTTTTTTCTTAGTGTTTTTCTCCTTTATCTGTTGAGAATTGACCATCAATTGGGAAAATTCCATCTCCTTAATCAGCATTTCAGTCCTACACTCTTTGACCACCCTGTTGGACACCCCTAACACAAACTTATTGATGTTTTGTTTTTTTACGGAATATTTTAGGCCTTTTTCTTAGGATAATTGTGTGTTTTCAAGTAACAACTATTGTATTTAACAGTGTACTTTAGTGATTTCAGGATAAAAATTGTGTGAAAGATGACTTGGATTAAACTGGGCAAAGCAAAAGAAAAGTGATCATCGACGATTTAATCGACAGACCGTTGACCTTGCGACGAACCGTCGGCTTGAAATGTCACCCAAAAATATAAGACACTGACTCTGGATATCTTGCGATGGTCCAGGCAATGAACCGTCGACTCTGTGACAAACCGTCGGCCTTAACCATTACCAAGAAATAGAATCAGGAAATACGGAAAGTCAGGCGACGGTCCAGGCGACGGACCGTCATCCCCTTGATGAACTATCGCCCTACCCATCGATCAAAAATAGAAAATGGAAGCAAAGGAGGTCTAGCGATGGTCTAGGCAATGAACCGTCAGCCCTTCAATGAACCATCGCTCGACCCGTCAACTATGAAGCAGAAATTCCAAGTTTTAATTTTAAAACCCCATTTTTGGTCTCATATAAGTACCAAATATTAGGGTTTATTCCGCATATTTGGTCATTAGTTTCATACTTTCTCCCCTATTGAAAACTGTGTAACACTTTTCATTTAGATTTGAATCTAGAGATTGAGAGCTGATTATTAGTTTTGATATTTTCCATTGAAAATTGAGAAGAACAATATTATGAATTTTGTAAGTACTCTCTTGAATCCATTTATGAACATCAATATATCTTGGATTTATTATATGGAGATGAGTAGCTAAACTCCCATAACTAGGGTTATGGGAGCCTTGGTATTGAGAACTATTTTGGGGTTGTGAATTTGTTCGATATTTAATATCTATCAAAATTGCATGAATCTTTCTTCATTATAATGAGATCTCTTGGTTGAAAACTTAAGAAGTGAGCCCATAAACACCAGTTGTCTAAAAAAAGTGGATGTTGGGAAAAAAGTGATTTCATGAACTCCATAGGTTTACCCTTTAGATTAATGGGTTGATGCAATAAAAGGATCAACCCTCATGAGAGTGTTATTGAATAATGCATGAATACTTTAAGTTCGAGAGAAGTAAAGGGTGAAACAATCATTAGGTTGACAAACATGTGGGTAATTCTTTGAATTCAATAATTCTTGCAATTGAACACATAAGTTAGAAATCGAGCACAAACTCACAACCCTAACAGTTTGAACATCTTGGTGAGTTTAACTTGAGTTAATTCATTCTAATTAAAATTACATCTACTTTAACTCCCGGTAGATGGAACTTGTGTGATATAAATACGAAAGAACTTTGTTAATATATCAAAACCCCCTATATTTCAGAACCTTCGATCAACAGTCGGGTAACAACCTCAATACTTACTGAACATAGTATTCCCTGTGGGATTCGACATCAACCTAGTTGGGTTCTTTATTTGATAGTGACCGCTTACACTTTTGTAAGAAATTTGTAATTTAGGCGTATTAAATTTTAGCGCCGTTGCCGGGGAATACGGTTGTCAATTAAGTTTGTGTTTGTTACTTGACCTTTGGTCAAAGTTTCCCAAAATTTTACTTTTTATTTGTTGTTTTTGTTTTGTACGGGGTTATCATCTTGTATGCTAAGTACTTAAAGATCAGGTGAACCTTTATTACCTATTCATCTGGAACCTCAACTTATTGGCAGAATGGATGGTCAATAGGACAAAAAATGAGTAGCTGCTCAGCAGGAAGCAGCTAGACAAGATGCCTTAGCAGCTGCACAAGTGAACCAGAAGAATACAGATAATGTAGGCTAGCAATAAAACCCAGATGATGAGGATCTGGGTGATGATGATTTATTATCTGTAGTTAATCCAAGGCATGCAGATAATTTTCCTGCACTGTCAAATAGGAATGTCAATAGAAATTGGCCTACTAGGGTGAACTAGAATGCCAAGCCGCCTAATTTAATCTGGAGGATGATGATGATGACTTGGATGGAGCCGGTGCAACAAGGGCTATATTCCTCCGCCCTTAGCACCCGGAGCCAAATTTAATATTATAACCACTATGATCCAGCTATTGCTTCTCAAAGGATTATTTCATTAACTTGCGAGTGATGACCTAAATATGAATTTTGTTAATTTTATCTCCACATGCAATTCATTTGACAACTCAGGGGTTGGACTAAATGCTATTCAGTTGTGGCTATTTCCGTTGTCTCTGTATGGAGAGGCAACTTTACAGTTGAATAGGCTAAGCCTTGACTCTATTACTAATTAGAGGAAACTGAAAGATGCTTTGCTAGAAAGATTCTTTCTACTATCCAAGAGGGAACCGTTGAGAGATGAAATAAGTAATTTCAGACAGCTTCCGACTGAAGCTCTCCATGAGACTTTGGAGAAGTTAAGAAGAAGCTTATGCATTGCCCAAATTATCAAATGACCTATATCCACTTGATAGAGATATTATATCGGGCCTTAAACTCTATGACTAAGACAGGGGTGGACAATGTGGCAGGTGGGTCATTCATGGACCTCACCTTCCCTGAAGAAGCTGACATGCTTTATCATATAATGAAACAAAGTAGAGCTTGGCATACTAGGGATTCTGAGGTAACAAGCTCTACTATATCTATAGGCATGACTGCAGAACAAAGGCGAAGAGAAGAAGAGCGTGACCAGGACATGGATCACATGAAGACATATATAGATCTTCTCAGCAAGCATTTATTATTAGGAAAGACAGAGAATGTTAAAGATGTAGCATCACAGGGAAGGGTTGACTCCGATTCTGAAGAGGAAGCCAATTACTTGAACAATCAGGGTAGTTTTCGAGGCGGTGTCCAAGGAAACCAAGGTCGGAACTACTATGATAAATCTAGATATAAGGACCGTGATTAAGGAAATTAGAAGAGTAACGGTGAAAGGAGTGGGTTGTTTGTCCCTCCTAGAAACCATGAGGCCACTGCAACTAGTTTGGAGAAGATGTCCATGGAGGACGTGATGGCCAAGCTATTGAAGGGAGTAGAAGTAACAAGTACCAGGGTGACTGAGATGAAAAGTGAGTTATCCTCAATGAACCAGATATTTGATTCTCACTCTACTTTGATAAAATAGTTATAGAAACAAATGAACCAACTTTCTACTACATTAATTAGAAAAAGGCTAGCACCCTCCCAAGCGACACAGTTCAGAACCCAAGGAAGGATGGGTCATGTATGGAATTCACTACTAGAAGTGGTAAGGTATTGGTAAACCCTCCTATGGGCAATCCTATGGTTGATATAGTAGAAGATGATATTGAAGAAGCAAAGATTGATTATCCGATAGAGTCTGGGAAATCGGATGAGGTTATTGATGATGCACCATCCAACAGTAAGAAGGTTGATTAGTTGGAGAAAAATAAGGGAAAGGAGGCAGAAGTGGTGGTTACCACTCTTCCAAAACCACCTCCTCCAATTCCCCATCAATTGAAGAAGAAGGTCGACGACATAAAGTTTGGCAAATCCATAGCTATGCTTAAGCAGTTGACGATTAATCTGCCATTGGTGGAGGCATTGGAGAAAATGACCGGGTATGCAAAAATCATGAAAGATATCATCACAAAGTAGTGGTCAATTAGTTTTGAGCTGATGGACAATATCCATCATTGTGGTGCTATTTCCATAAGGTCTCTGGTGCAGAAAAAGGCAGATCCAAGAGAATTTACTATCCCATGCACTAGTGGGCCTCTTGACTTTGCAAAAGATCTACGTGACTTGGGATCTAGCATCAATCTGATGTCGCTAGCTATTTATAAAAAGTTGGCTTTGGGAGACCCCACACCAACCAACATGCGACTTGTGATGAGAGATAGGTCAGTAAAATAACCTACTGTTATTTTGTATGATATGCTAGTGAAGGCTGCTAGCTTCATATTTCCTATGGATTTCATCATTCTGGGTTGTGAGGTGGACTTCAAGATGCCCATAATATTGAGTCAACCTTTTCTCTCAACCAGAAGTGTGTTGATTAATTTGTAAGCAATGAGCTCTTATGTAGGCTGAATGATAAAATGGTGCGATTTGATGTGTGCCAATCAATGAAGCAACAGAAAGTAATGAGTGCATTCTCAATTGTTGATGTATATTATGAGGGTGAGCAGGAGGTACATATAGAGGAGAAATTTATTGTCGAGCCCTTAGCTGCTGTACTAATGAATTTTGATTAAGAAGGCGTTGAAGAGTATGAAGAGGCTATTTGTTCTTTGACAGGAATGGGATCATACTCTTATGCTCCTAAAAAGCTAGATCTTGATCTGAAGAATTGATCAACACCACCAGCTAAGCCATCCATTGATAAGCCATCGGTGTTAGAATTAAAAGAACTGCCCGGGCATTTAAGGCACGTGTTTTTGGGCAATAGAAATACGCTACCCATTATAATTGTAGCTGATTTGGGCGAGCAGTAGGTGAAAGCACTTATTTTTGTGCTTCAAAGGAACAAAAGAAGAATAGGCTGGACTATTGATGATATTATTGGCATTCCCCCTAGCATCTGCACTCATAAGATACAACTTGAGGATAACTGTACTCCAACCATCGAGCATTAACTCTGACTTAACCTACCAATGTAAGAGGTGGTAAAGAAGGATATTATCAAGTGGCTCGACACAGGAGTTGTTTTTCCTATTTTCAATAGTAAATGGGTAAGCCCAGCTTAATGCGTGCCCAAGAAAGGAGGCATGACTGTTGATGCAAATGAAAAGAACGAGTTGATTTCTCTCAGGCCTATGAATGGGTGGAGGCTTTGCATGGACTATCGTAAACTGAACTCATAGACCTTAAAGGACCAATTACCAATGCCCTTCATGGATTAAATGCTTTATTAGTTGGCAAGAAGGGGGTGGTATTATTTCTTGGATGGCTATTCTGGCTACAATCAGATCTGTATTGCTCTTGAAGATTAGGATAAGACTACTTTCACATGCCCGTATGACACTTTAGCATTTAACCAGATATCGTTTGGGTTATGTAATGCACTCGCTACCTTCCAAAGGTGTATGGTGTCTATTTTATCAGTTATGGTAGAGGACACTTTGGAGGTGTTCATGGATGATTTTTCTATGGTAGGATATTTTTTTGAAATATATTTAGTTAACCGGAATAGGGCCTTCCAATGATGTATTGAATTCAATTTGGTGCTCAATTGGGAGAAATGCCACTTTATGGTAAAAGAGGGTATCGTTCTTGGGCATAAAATTTTAGTAAAAGGGATAGAGGTAGATCAAGACAAGGTAGAGGTTATTGATAAGCTACCACCTCCTATTTTAGTGAAGAGGGTGCAAAGTTTCCTTGGTCACGCTGGCTTCTATTGGAGGTTTATAAAGGACTTCTCAAAGATTGCAAACCCCCTTCGCAAAATTTATGAGAAAGAAGTCAAATTATCCTTTGATGATAAGTACTTGAAGGCATTTGAATGCCTTAATGGGAAGCTGGTTGATGCTCCTATTATTGTTGCATCGGATTAGTGAAAACCGTTTGAGATAATGTGTGATGCAAGTGGTGTTTCCTTGGAGCTGTGATGGGACAAAAGAATGACAAATTATTTCATCCATTCTACTATGCCAGCAAAGCCCTGAATGGAGCTCAAAGGAACTACACCGTCACAGAATAGGAACTTTTTGCGGTTGTCTATGCCTTTGAAAAGTTTTGGGCGTATTTGTTAGAAACCAAGGTGGTGGTCCACACTGACCACGTAACATTGAGATATTTGATGGAGAAAAAGGATGCAAAACTAAGGCTGATCAGATGGGTGTTTCTACTTCAACAATTTGACTTTGAAGTCAAAGATAGAAAGCGTTGCGAAAACCAAGTTGTGGATTATCTGTCCAGGATGGAAGGTGACCAAATAGATATAGATGAATTTGAGATCAATGATGCATTTCCAGATGAGGAAATCTTGGTTGCTGTCTTGGAGAAAGTACCTTAGTATGCTGATTTCGCAAATTATTTGGTGAGTGAGGTGATGCCAGAGAATCTTTCTTTTCATCAAAGGAAAAAGTTTCTCTGTGATGTGACCCATTAATTTTGGGATGAGCCGTATCTATTTCGGCAATGCGCGGTTGGTTTTATTAGACATTGCATCCCAAATGTAGATATGTTGAGTACACTGGAAGCTAGTCATGCTGCCCCAATTGGAGGTCACCATGCGGGTGATCGGACTTCAAGGAAAGTGCTTCAGAGTGGCTACTACTGGCCCTTTTTGTTCAAAGATACCTACGAGTTCGTGAAGAAGTGTGACCAATGTCAAAGGCAAGGGTCTATCTCAAAGCACCATGAGATGCCAATATCTAAAATGCTGGAGGTAGAATTATTTAATGTTTGGGGCATTGATTTCATGGGGCCCTTAGTGATCTCATTTGGGATGAAGTACATATTACTGGCCATTAACTACATGTCAAAATGGGTTGAGGCAGTGGCTCTAGCAGATAATAAAGGGAAGAGATTTGTTGCATTCTTGAGGAAAAATATCTTTTCTCACTTTGGGGTACCGCGTACTATTATCAACGATAGAGGATCATACTTTTGCAAAAAAATGTTCATATCTACTTTGGAAAAATTGTGAGTTAAGCAGCATAAAGTGTCTACACAATACCACCCACAAACCAGTGGGCAGGTATAAATTTCTAATCAAGAAATTAAAGCTATCCTTTCCAAGACTAAAAATGCTAGCAGGAGGGATTGGTCTAGGAAGATGGAAGATACCTTATGGGCATATCGAACGGATTTTAAGACACCTATTGGCATGTCACCTTACCAATTGATTTATGGCAAGGCGTACCATTTACCAATTAAGATAGAGCATAAAGCATTATGGGAACTGAAGTGGCTTAACTTGAATTAGAATAAAGTAGTGAATATGAGACTGGTAGTGAATATGAGACTGGGGTAACTAAATTAGATGGATGAGTTCCGTCTTGGAGCTTATGATCGGGCTGATCTATACAAGGAAAGAATGAAGAAGTACCATGATCGCAGAATTGAAAAGCAAGAGTTACAAAGAGGTTACTTGGTGCTTTTATTCAATTTCAGACTCAAACTGTTTCCAGGTAAACTCAAATACAAATGGTCCAACCCATTTAAAGTGAGTCAAGTCTACTCATCTGGAGTAGTGGAACTTGAAAATAAATATAAAAGTGTCTTCAAGGTAAATAGGAAATGTGTGAAACTATATACCGGTCCAAAGGACTAGATAAAGAATATTGGTAATGTCTATCTCGATGAAGTCTGAGAAATCGAGATAACTGAGTTGTGCAGCGACAATAAATCAGGCACTAGTGTGAGGAAACCCACAACGTGTTTTTGTAAAGCACTATTTTAAGTTATTTTAGTGTTTTTTGGTTGTTTTGTACAAGCTGAAGGGTTTGTATAGGTGTACAGGTCTGACAATGTAGAAAAATAGAAGCTGAGAAAGTTTGAGCGTGACCAACGGATCATCGGTGACTCGATGGGCCATCATGGTAGCCGTCAAAGCAAAGTCCAGAAACCAGGTTACTAGAAGAATCGCTACGGGTTGACGACGGACCATAGCATACTCGACGGACCGTTGACTAAACCGTCACCAATGTGCCCCAAGGTAAGTTCTCTGGAATAGATCGACAGGTCTCTCGATGGATCATCTCTTATGCTATGGGCCATTGCGCGAAACGTCGCACATAACCCTATTTCAGCGGGTCGGGTCGGATTAATTTTAATAGCCAAATTTCTCATTCTTATCTGACCCAAATGGTTTTAAATATAGATAATTTGAAGAGGTTGAGTAACTCCCAAACTATTCAACTCACCTGAACACTTTCATTCTTTCTGAAGACTTTCTACTTCCCTTTTTTCCATCAATTTAAAGTCTATATTCTCTTTGTTATTTCAATCACAAGTAGCAAAGAGTTCTTCATAAAAGTCAGGTGTCATATTGTTTTCGGTGTTTAGGGAACAAGTCAGGAGAATAATCAAGTACTGCAACACTAAGGTATGTTTTCTCCATTACTTTCTATATTATTCAACACCAAGAATAAAGAAAGCATGTGAATTTTGCAATATTGAAATATTTCTCTCTGATCTTGAGTTCGTCTGTGTGGTTCTGAACTGAGAGAAAATATGACAAACTCTATCCTGGGTGAAGTATGAGTAGCCAATGGATCAAGAAAAAGCAAAATGAGTAGTGTATTATTGGTGAAAAAACCATGAATAATCGTACTCGAAATGAAAGTGTGCAGGGTGTTTGATAAAATGCCACAACGAAGCCTGAAATTGAAAATGACGGGCGACGAGCAAAGCGACGGACCGTCGAATACCCGATGACCCGTTGCCTCAAACCATCGCTACTTTTTCAAAGTCAATGTTACTGGAATGACCCCGATGGTTTGGGTTGATGGACCATCGTAGGACCGATGGACCATCACCCTAGCCGTCACTAGCCATTATTTCTCTTGTTTTCTAGTTAAAGTCTGTGAACTGATAACCTATTGCTTCTAGGTATCATGGAAAACAAATTACCAACCACTAGAGGTAGAGGTAGAGGCCAAGGGGCCAGACAAGGCTAGCACAAGATGCAGATACCCCGAGACTAAACACCAGGTGTAATCATTAAGTCATTTACTCATCCTCCCAGTCTGAAGAGGAGGGTGAAAGTAGTAGCAGCAACAACTCAAGTTCAAGTCCGGTTGAGGGAGGAGTTGAAGTATCTAAACCTATCCAAGAGGACAGTCCAGAACAAGGGGACCCGGGTTTGGTTTGACATAAGTATCCACAAGTGTGGGAAGCTATATGATGGTAGGTTGAGGGTTCTCGAGAGAATTTCTACAAAGGGTTGTCACCAACAGATAGGGTAACCATAAAGAGGTCCATTTTTGAAGAACATCATATTGTGACAACAAATTTTCCCGAATACCCAGAACTTGAATGCCAATTCAATGAATATGAGTTGGCATGGATGAGCAGACCTCTTGGATCCTACTAACCAAACTTGGCACATAAGTTTTTTGCTAATTACTTGTCATTACTGGAGAAGAATTTTCCCCCAGGAAATTCAGCTGCTAACATGAACAAGCTGGACACAGTTCCTGTTCGTAGAGTTAGCATAGACATCTCAGAGCATATGTTGAACAGATTCTTGTTTGGGGCTGAATATCAGATATCGGGTGTAGTACCATACTTGGAGCATCGATTGTTCAGCGAACTCAAAAAAAGTCATGGTTAGCAAGAATATTTACAGATAGAGGAGAGCCTGCATGGCATCATAATCCCTGCGAAAAGATATCCAAGTCGTCCCTAAGCTTTAGGGCTAAGTTTTGGTAGGTAATTCTAAGGATGAGGTTTATGCCAATTGGTGGGGATGACTGAGTGGAACTCACTAGAGCTGTAATTGTTGTTGATTTGATTGAGGGGTTGACAGTGGATTTTTGCAATATCATTTCTGATGAGTTATTTTACCATGCTCAAAAGACTCAGACTGCACTGCCATTTCCATGCCTTATCATAGAATTGTGCAAGCAGGCAAAGGTGCCTTTGATCAAAGGAATAAATAATGCGATTCAGGCCAACACAAGAAAAATATTGAAAAGAGTATGATGACTCAAAGTTCGACATGCGAGTCAACAAAACTCAAGCTCAACAAACTCAGTCGGCGCCAATCCTTGAGTTATTAGAATTCCCTTCAGGTATGCCACTACATCTTGCTACGTACATGCCTTCGACCATATCTGCAGGTTCAGCTTCGATGCCTATGGATGGGACCATAGATTCTGCATTAGTTCTACCTCATTATTCTCAGTATAGGCTAAACCAAGAGAAATTTGCAAAGATAGTCCGAGTACAGAAGAGGTTTGTAAAGCAGTTGGCGATATTAGAGGTAGATTTCACACCCTTCATTGAAAGAATTATGAAGGACGCAGTGAGGCATTTCAGGAACATGTAACTAAGAATGGATAACATAGAGGATCTAATCAACAAAAAGTTGGATGCCATGTCCATTCTGGATTTTGTAAAATTAATTGAGGAGGTCAGAAAAATTCAAGATGATGTAGACAAGAAGAATCAGCAGCAACAACAACCTATATTTGATCTAGTCTAGATTAAAAGTGATGAAGACAAAGGTCTTGTGGACTTAATAGGGAGACCAATTAAGGATAAGGGTAAGAAAGCAACTAAAATAGATAAAAAAGCTGAAAAAGCTGCAAGGAAAACCGCCAAAAGAAAGTGGTTCAAAGCCATGACACTAGAGGAAGAAGAGAAATATAATATGAAGAAAGAAAGAAAGAGATCAAGGAGAGATGAGGAGAGAAAATGAAAAAGACTAGAGGATGAAATAGTTGGAGTGTCTACCAGTTCAGCCCCATCTAGGAGGCAACCTGTAGATCTGGCTAGAGATATGGTACCTCTAATCCTGGAGGGAGAGATTATGATTACTCCCACCACCATGGGGGTTAAAAAACTGTGAAAGTATCTCATACAAAGTCCTAGGTGCTTCCGTCAACCCATACAGAGTTTTATCCAATTTAAGAACATGATGAGGAAACTCTACATCTTCAATATCAGGTGGTTAGTTAATATAGACTTCTTCCTTCATCTTTCTCTTTAGAATAGCACTTTTGACATCAATTATGAAGAGTTTGAACCGCATATTGGCAGGAAAACCAATAATAATTTTGATAGCCTCAATCCTTGCTATAGAGGAAAATGTCTAATCATTATCAATTCTTTTCTCCTAGTTATAGATTTGAACAACCAGCCTTGCTTTATTTTTTTTTGATAGTTCCATTTTTTTCCTGCTTGTTTCTATACACCTATTTAGTCCCAATAATTGTTCTATCAAAAGGTATAAGTACCAAGTTCCAGACTTTACTTTTTTTAACTTGTTGAAGCTCCTCCTATATTGCATTTATTCAGATAGCATCTTTAAGATCTTTTTTCATATTTTTAGGCTCAATTTGGGACATGAATGCTTAGAATGACATAAAATTTATGACTTGAGTTCTTGTTTGGACTCCTGTTTCAAAAGGTGTAGCCATATTATCAAATGGGTGAGAAGATTTATGCCTCAAGTTTGACCTTCTTAGATGAGTTCCACTAAGACCAGGTCCTTGAGGAGTTTAACTAACCCTTCTTGATGTTTTCAAATATAGTAGGGGTCTATAACTGAGATACTGGATCACCATCACTTTCATCATTCTTATCTATATCATTTAGTCTATCACCATGATCTTCAGCAATATCAACCCTTTGAGCAAAAATAAGTTCTTTAATTTCTAAATCATCACAATTACCTGGATTCATTAGTTTTCCTAACTTATCAAAGACCATATGATCACTTAAAACTCTGTAGGCTTAACTTGCTGAGGAATAGCCCAAAAATCCTGCTTCATCAATTTTAGAGTCCAACATTCCTAGATCATTTTTCCCATTATTTAGAACATAGTAATTGCACCCAAAAGTTCTTATCTTGCAAAGCTTAGGCTTTCTATTCAGCATAAGCTCATATGCGGTCTTGTTCAAGAGTGTTCTAATAAATAACCTAGTTGTCATATAGCAAGTAGTATTTATAGCTTCAACCAAAAATTTCTTTGGAAGCCCACTATCAATCAGTATGATCCTGGCAATCTGTGTGAGGGTACTATTCTTTCTTTCAACAACTGCATTTTGCTGAAGAGTCCTTGGGAAAGACAAGTTATTAGTGATTCCTTTTTCAACACAAAATCTTGCAACTTTGGAGTTCTGAAATTTAGTTCCATGATAAAATCTGAATTCAACAATCTTGCAATTCAGCTTCATTGAATTTGCATGATAAAAGTAACCAGAACCTCATAGGTTTCATCCTTGGTTCTAAAAAACGTTGTCCAGGTTAACCTAGAGTAGTCATCCATAATGAAAAATACATACTTCTTTCCTACTCTACTTTGAACTTTAACAGGTCCATATACATAATTTTAATAGGTATAGAACTACTTACTTGTTTCTTCAGTTTAAAGGATGGCATGATTTATTTTTCTTTAACACAAGCATTACAAACCTTGTTGTTTGGAAATTTTAGCTTTACATGCCACATATTAGTTCCTTTGAAATAATATTGTTCAGTAAAGAGGAACTTAAATGTCCCAACCATCTGTGCCATAAATCAACATCTTCACTTTTGAAGACCTAAGAAGATTAATTCCACATCAGCCACATACAATAAATCATCCATATACATATTTTTTATCCTCTTGGCTTTAAGTATAACTCTCCTAGACTTAAATCTTGACATATTACATCCATTAAATGAGAATTTGACCTCATTACCTTTGTCACAGATTTATGAAACACTTCAAAGACTTTACTTAAGGCCATTCACATAATACATATCTTTATTGCTTGATCAAATAATTTTCCACACCATGAATATAATCCTTTTTACCATTTCCAAAAGAGATATCTTGACCCGAAAGTGTTCTAAGATAAAGAAACAAATAAGTCCTCCCATTTATATGATTTGAACATCCACTATCCATGAACCAGTTCTGACTGGATTTCCTTTCTCGTACCTACAAACATAGTCATTTATTAGATTTGAGGACCCACTTGAGTTTGAGTTCCCAATAGGAAGATAAAGATGTGATCAAATCTTTCTTGGCCCATCTAGGTAGAGAGTTCTTCTCTATATTTTTCAAGGTCATGGACTTAGGATAACAATTCCCCGATGTGATGTATTTAGTATTGCTCATTCTAGCTCTAAGCCAATACATACAATTTTCCTTCAAGTGTCCATCTCTTCCATAATGAGTACACAGAGGTTTGTGGACCCTGTTTCTAATACCATGAATAACTTTACCTTTAGATACAATTGATTGGGTTTTATACTTATATCCAAGGACTTTACCATTATTGGTACCCTGACTAGTTAAACTAGAAAGGATTTGAGAAGATGCGGTCCATTTTAGTGATTTATTAAGTTTTATCCTTGAACAAACCAGGTCCCTTTCTAATTTTTCCTTCTTATTGATTGCAGCCATAAGATGGTTTTTATAATCTCTCAACTTTTCTTCAAGCTCAAATTAAAGCCTTGAGGCTTGTTTCTTCTCTTAACCATCAGAATCATCAACTTTCTTTAGTTAATTCATTAAACTTAGATTTTCATATTTCAACTTAGTAAACTATTCCTCTATTTGAGATTTCTGGAGAGTTAAAGCAATTAATTCAATATCTTTATTTTCTAATTTCACTTTTAACATTTTTTTCTACAGTCAGTTCACACAAAGAACCAATAAGGACATTTGAAAGTTTCATTATCTTCCTCATAGAGTAGTTATTTAGTATTTCTTAATGTCAGAGAGAGTTACCTAATTTTGTTATTCATGATCTGTGTTTCCCATAAGAGCAAATATGGAGTCATATATAAGCTTACTATCTTCCACAACTAGCATAGACACATCTTTAGACTTCTCAGCTTTATCAGATTCGCTGGAGGAATCTCCCTAGACTGCTAGGTCCTGCTTTACTTCTTAACCAACTGGTTATAAGGACGTGGTCCCTATTCTTTGATTTGTCACCTATAGTCTTGAGATATTCTTGATAATCCATTTTGTGCATTATATAGTCCTTTATGAGATGCTTAGGACTTTCATATTTGTGACAAACTTTAATAGTGCCTCTCTTTTTGTTGGTACTTCATCTTCTTTGAAACTAACCACTTTTTTTAATTGCACTAACAATACTTTTCCAAATAGGAATCATCAGTGTCTTCTTCATTTGAATTAGTTTTTGAAGAATTTAATTCAAGAGATTTTTCTCTTTTTGCATCCTTCATCTCTTTCCCTTCCTACTTTTGAGTTCACAAGTCATCATATTATCAATAAGTTAATCTATTGTGAGAGTTTAAAGGAAGCAACACTTTAAAGAAAATTAAAGAAGAAAAATATTAAATGTGGAAATATCCTTGCTCAAGGTATGAAAAAATATAGATTCCCCTCACAAGCACTCAAGAATCCACAATAATCAAACTCATGCTTACAGAATCCATTGGAACCTAAATTTATGCTCAACTAGTTTTGCAACAGTTCTATTACAAAATCTCCTTGACAACTCTATCAAGATCTTTCCTCAAAATTGATTAACTATAACCAATAACAACACAGGTAAATCTACCTAAGAACTCTCAAGGAACAAGAAAAACATTAATCTTATAAGATGAGTAATTTAGTTTTAAACCAAGAATTGTCACAAAAACAAGTACTCTCTCAGCATATAAAAGCTTAGATCTTGAGCAATATTTAAGTTTTCTCTAATTTTATCTTTGAATAGACAAATTGAAAGAAATATTTAATTTAGGAGGATTCATTTCTATTTATAGCTTGATAATGATTAGGGGAGAATTTCTATTCATCCAGGTGTTTTGATTGGTACATAACTCTCATACACAGTTTTTACACTAATAGTTGGATTTATGAAGAACAGTGACAACTGTATGTTCTCATGAAGACCTAGGGACCTTGTCCTTTATTGTCAGTGGATTATCATTAAAATAAGATATAACAATTTTCCCCCTTTTTGAAGATGACAAACCAACTACAAATTTTTAAGCATCATATTTCATTCGTCTTATGCAAATTGAGTGATCACCACTACTGTCGATAAATATCCCCCCTATCACTATGCTCTGTGATCCCCCCTATCATCATGCACCATTATTTCTTTCACTTGTCACTATGCCATCATGATTCACCAATATTCAGCATATAAGAATCTTTTACCTGTTCCCTAACAAATCATGCAAACACACCTAGTCCCTTCCAGATAAATTCAGTATTCCCCCTTTGGCATCATTGAAAAGTGATAAAAGTAAACCAAGAATAAAATATGTACAGGTTAGGCAACTCATGGCTATTGGCGCAACACTAACATGAAACACAACTTTTAAATTAAAGAAGATACAAATGAAACACACAATTAAGGATTCATTCCTATGTAAAAGATAAGTATTATTTTAGTGTAAAATTTAAATATTCCATCAATAAAGCCACATAAATCACAAAAAATTTAAACAGTTGAAGAACTTGGGAAGATGGTTGGGAGAAGTAGATCCATGTTTTTCTTTCTTTAGCATGACTGTGTTATAATTTCTTGGTTAGCTACTTTATCTCTATACTCAAGCTATGAACCTCATTACTTAGAATTGAAACTCTCTTCATTAGTTCAGCATTCTCAATTCGTACTTTTTGATTTCTCAAGTACCTATTTCTAACTTCCTTGGGAACAAGCTTATTTTCTTTCTCACATCTCCTTCTAGTAGAATCAATGATAGATTCCCGTTTAGTCATTTCCCTCATTTAGTGATTGGGTGCCTCTGATGTTTGCTTCTTTATAGTAATGCTTCTAGATTCCACTCTAGAACTTCTTGTTTTCATACTGACATTTGGTTTCTTATGACCAAACATACTCTTTTTTGGGTTATTTGATAACATTTTCAGCAGCCCAGTCATCATTTTGTCATTACACTATCAGAAAAAATAATATATTTTTAGGGATAGATATTTATCTGCGAGGTAAGTAAAGAAGGTGTCTAGTTTTGAAAGAATAAGACGACTTAACTTGGTTGACTCATTGAATAAAAGGATATTTTTAGAAAACTAGATTCATGAAGAAGCTCAACCATTTTCTTAGGGATTTTGTTCACTTGAGGTTCATCCTGAAAGTGGCTGTTAAAACTGGTTCAGTCATGTGTTGTCCTGACAGGGATGGGAAGGATAAAGAGGGATTAGAGTTTTGAAGAAGGTTTGAGTATAGGTCTTTATCTAAAGAAAACATTGAGGACATGACTATTTTAGATTAGGTACTCCTTTTAATGGAAAAAGACCAAAGATCTTGAGAATGAATTAAGGGAGCATATGCACACAAGGATGAGATTTTAAAGGTTTGAGAAGAGATTGATTTCAATTTTTGGGTGACTTACCTTTCCTTTAAGGATAAGACAAATTTCTAATACTGAGAGAGAAGGCGTGGCTTTTTCAATCAGAACAAAAAAATGCACTTTCATGATACTAACCTGAGATATGAGACCAGGTCCCTCTCTTTCTTGAGTGAACCCTTAAATTTGTGTATGTCATATCTATCCTCCTCCAAATACATTCCCATGTGTGTATTCCTGTAAAGGTATGATACTATGTTAGACCAACAAGTACATAATTTATCAAGGATACCTATCTTCTAATCATGGCTAATTTTTTGGAGAAAAACTTATTCATCTAGTAGGTCAAGTTATTTTGATCAACCCTAGCCTCAACCTGTTCTTCAAAAATTATTCTTTGTGAAGAGCCTTAGAAAATGTGTCTTCTAGTTGATATTATATCTTACAAAACTTCATGAAAATAGCTCCCTTTTCAACATTGTCTCTCCAAAATGATGTCTCACATCAACATGCTTGGTCCACTTATGCTGCACTAGATTCTTTCTATGTTAAGAGCACTTTTATTGTCACACTTTTGAGGGAAAGTGCATGAGACAATTCCAAAATCTTTTAGTTTTTGTTTCATCCAAAACAATTAAGCATAATGATAAACTGTAGCCACCTACTTAGCTTCAGCAGTAGATAAAGCAACTGTGTTTTCTTATTAAAACCCTAGGAGATTAATGAAGAAATCAGAAAATAAGCCGTTCTTGAGGTGGTTTTTCTATCAATCAAATATCCAGCATAATTAGAATCAAAATATCCTACTATATCAAAACTATCACCGAAAGGATAGCGCAAGACCAAGTCATATGTACCTTTCAGATACCTAAGAATTCTTTTTACATCTATCAAATGATACTCCTTAGGACAACCCTAAGATCTTGCACATATTCCCACACTAAATAAAATATATGGTCGGCTTGTAATGAGATACAGTAAGGATCCAATAATCCCCTTATACATGGTCTCATTAACTATGATACCGAAATCATCATATCAATCTTGGAACTTGATCCAATTGGAGTTTCAATTGTCTTGGCATCTCCCATGATGTATTTCTTCAGTAGCTTTTTAATGTACTTTTCTTGATAGATCATTGTCCCTTGAGAATTTTGATTAATATGCAAGCCTAGAAAGAAACTTAGTTCACCCATAATGCTTATTTCAAATTCACTTCCTATTAGCTTTGGAAACTCTAAACAAAAGGATTCAGAAGTAGCTCCAAAGATTATGTCCTCAGAATATATCTGAATAATTGGTAAGATGATACATTTGGAATTTAATATGAGAGTATTGCCAATTTTCCCTCTTTTAAAGCCATTTTAAAGAAGAAACTTTAAAAGTCTGTCATACCAAGACCTAGGTGCTTGCTTCAACCTATAGAGATCTTTAACCAGTTTAAGCACATGATGAGGAAAATATGCATCTTCATGATCACGAAGTTATTTAACATATACTTATTTATTCATGTTTCTATTTAGAATAGAACATTTGACATCCATTTTGAAAAGTTTGAACCCCATATTTGTAGCAAAAGCAATAAGAATCTTGATAGCCTCAATCCTTGCTGCAGAGGCAAATGTCCAATCATAATCAATTCTTTCCTCCAAGTTATAGCCTTGAAAAACCAGCCTTGCTTTAATTTTTGTTAATAGTTACATTTTATCCTGCTTATTTTTGTACACCTATTTAGTCCAAATAATTGTTCTATCAATAGGTTTAGGGACTAGGTTCCAGACTTTTCATTTTTTAAATTGCTGAAGCTCCTCCTGCATTGCATTGATTCAGTCAACATCTTTTAGAGCTTCTTTCATATTTTTAGGCTCAATTTGGGACAAGAATGCTTAGAATGACATGAAATTTATGACTTGAGTTCTTGTTTGGACTCCAGATTCCAAAGGTGTAGTTAGATTATCAAGTGGGTGAGAAGATTTATGCCTCTAGTTTGACCTTCTTAGATGAGTTCCACTGGGACCAGGTCCCTGATGAGTTTGACTGATCCTGCTTAAAGTTTTTCAACTGGAGCAGGGGTCTGTAACTAAGATCTTGAATCACTATCACTTTCACCCTTCTTATCTATATCATTTAGTCCTTCACCATGATCTTCAACAATACCATCCCTTTGAGCAAAAATGAGTTCTTTAATTTCTAAATCTTCACAATCACCTGAATTTATTAGCTTTCTTGACTCATCAAAGACCACATGAACACTTTCGCCAACACATAAAGTTATTTTGTTAACAACTCTGTATGTGTTTTTGTTGAGGAATAGCCTATAAATACTACTTCATTACTTTTGGCGTCAAACTTTCCTAGATCATTTTCCCCTTTATTTTGAATAAAGTATTTACACCCAAAAGGTCTGAAGTAGTAAAGCATAGTCTTTTTATTTAACATAAGCTCATATGGGGTTTTGTTCATGACTCTTCTAATAAATAACCTATTTGTCACATCGAAAGTAGTATTTACAACTTTAGCCTAAAAGTTATTAGGAATCCCTTTGTCATTCAACGTGATCCTACCATTCCCTATGAGGGTAATGTTCTTTCATTCAACCACTCCATTTTGATGAGGAGTCCTTGGGGAAAACAAATTATGAATGATTCCATTTTCAGCACAAAATCCTATAACTTAGGGGTTCTCAAATTTAGTTCCATGATCAGATCTGAATTCAGCAATCTTGCAATTCAGCTTCATTTGAATTAGCTTGGCAAAAGTAACTAGAACCTCATAGTTTTCATCCTTGGTTGTCAAGAACATTGTCTAGGTGAACCTAGATTAGTCATCCATAATGATAAACATATACTTCTTTCCTCCTCACTTTGGACTTTAACAGGTCCACTTAGATCCATATGTAGCATCTTAAGTGGTATAGAAGTAATCATCTGCTTCTTCATCTTAAAGGAATCACTAGTTTGTTTGCCTTTAACATAAGCATTACAAACCTTGTTCTCTCGAAATTTCAGCTTTGTATGCCACGGACTAGGTCCTTTGAAATTAACTTGTCCAGCAAAGAGGAACTTCCATGTCCCAGCCTTCTGTGCCATAAATTAGCATCTTTACTCTGAACACTTAAGCAGGTTAATTCCACATCATCCACATACTCTAAATCACCCATATATATATTTTTTATCCTTTTGGCCTTTAGTATAACTCTCCTAGACTTCAAGCTTGACACAATGCATCCATCAATTGAGAATTTGACTTTTTAGCTATGTCCCAAATTTACAAAACACATAGAATATTGTACTTAAGTCCATTCACATAATGCACATCATCTATTACTTGGTCAAATGATTTTCCAATCTTTTCTACACCATGAATATAGCCTTTTTTATGATTTCAAAAAGAGATACCTTTTCCTAAAAGTGTATTGAGAGAAAGAAAGTAGTCAAGCTTCCCAATCATATTCTTTGAACATCCACTATCCATGAACAAGTTCTGACTGCATTCCTTTTCTCGTACCTATAAACATAGTTATTTTCAGAGAGGAAGTTTTTCTTTTAATGTTTTAAGGATGGCATATGATTAACTAGCGCAGGAGAGAGAGTTTGGCATTTCCTCGCTCAATCTCATATCAGTCAGTCGTCTTACTGTTGTCGAATAAGCTTAGATTTGGGAACCCACTTGAGTTTGAGTTCCCAATCGGAAGACAAACATGTGATCAAATCTTTCATGGCCCATCTAGGTAGAGAGTTCTTCTTCATATTTCTAATGGAATGGGACCCTTAGGTAACAATTCTCCTGCTGTATATATTTAGTACTGCTCATTCTAGCTCTAAGCCAATACTGGCAATTTTTCTTCAAGTGTCCATCTTTTCCATAATGAGTACACAGAGGTTTATGGACCTTGTTTCTAAAACCATGAATAGATTTCCCTTAAGACACAAGTGATTGGGTTGTATAATTATATCAAAGACCTTTACACTTATTGACACCCTAACCAGTTAAATTAGAAAGGATTTGAGAGGATGTGGTCCATTTTAGTGATTTGTTAAGATGCTTCTGAAAATCTCTCAAATCTTTTTCAAGGTCAATTTGAATCATTGAGGCTTCATTATTTCCTTAACCATCAAAATCATCAACTTTCTTAAGTTAATTCATTAAACTCAGAATTTTAGAATTCAACTTAGTAAATTATTACTTATTTCAGATATCTATAGAGTTATAGCAATTAATTCAATGTCTTGATTTTATAATTTCTCTTCTAATATATTTTTTTCAACAGTTAGTTCATACACAGAATCAATCAGCACATTTGTAAATTTTATTATCTTTCTAGCATAGTAGTTATCTTGTTTTCCTAATGTCAGAGAGTGTTACCTTATTTTGTTCTTCGTGTTCTTTGTTTGCAATAAGAGCAAATAAGGAATCATAAATAACTTCACTATCTTCCTTAGCTAGCATAGGCACATCTTAAGACTTCTCAGCTTTATCAGATTCAATGGAAATTTTTTCCCAAACTGCTAGGTCCTGCATCACTGCTTAATCACTTGCAACCTTTCTTCTCTATTTTATAGGGACATGGTCCCTATTCTTTCCTTTGTCACATAAATTCTAGAGATATTCTTGATAATACATTTTGTGCATTGCATAGTCCTTAATGAAATGCTCAGGACTTCCACATTTGTGACAAACTTTAACAATGCCTCCCTTTTTTATGCTACTTCTTCTTCTTTAAAACTAGTCACTTTTCTTAATAGTTCTAACTATCATTTTGAAAAATAGGCAACCTTAGTGTCATGTTAACTTGAATTAGATTTTGAAACCTTTAATTCAAAAGATTTTTCTCTTCTTGCATCCTTCTTGTCATGCCCTTGCTACTTCTTGAGTTCATGAGTCTTCATATTAAAAATAAGTTCATCCATTGTGAGAGTTTTCAGGTTTCTCTCCATAATTATAGCATCTACTTTGCTTTCCTAGGATTTAGGAAAGAGCACCTAGATTTTTTCTCACCTGTTTATATATTGGAATAACTTCTACTAAGCAGTGTAACTTATTGGTGATTGAAGTGAATCTATTATGCATATCATAGATAGTTTCTCCTTCTTTTATGGTGAAACATGCATGCTGAATAGTTACCATATCAACTTTTGATTCCTTAACATCAGTGATTACTTTATGAGCAGTCCTCAAGAAATCTCATATTTCGTTAGCATTTTCACAAGCAAAAATCTTGTTATACTCATCAGGTCCTATGCCACACACAAGAAGTTTCTTTGCCTTGTAATTTTTCTCAACTTTCTTTCAATCTTCATTATCAAACTCTCTCCTATATTTAACAACCATCCTTGTTATGTATCCTTGTTCAACCTCTCTAACAGGCACATGAGGTCCATCAAGAATTACATCCATACACTCACTGTCCTCAGCCATAATGAAGTCACATATCCTAGTTTTCCACCACCTATAGTACTACCCATTAATGGGGGGTGGTCTAGTGGTAGAATGTTTTTCTTCCAAATTAGTTTGAGTGAACATGATAAATAAATCACTCTAGGTATGAATCTTTTACAGTAACCTTGCTCTACTAATTGTTGAAATGTTGGGGGTGCACCACACTTACAAGGGACACATGTAATAAAATAGTAAATCAGTAAGGAAATAAAACTTTGTAAGAAATTAAATAACACAATGATTTATCGTGGAAACCTCCTTGCACAAGGGAGGAAAAACCACATCTTGCCCTCACAAGAACTTAAAAATCCACTTTAATCAAACTCATGATCAGATACTCCATTGGAACCTAACTCTAGACTCCACTAGTTTGCAACAACTCTATTACAAACTCTCCTTGAGAACTCTGTCAAGAACTCTCCTCAATATTGATTATCTCTAACTGATATTGACAAAGCCCAAAATCGGGGCATGTGATATGGGCACCTCAAGCCCATATGAACTGGAGGTTGTCCGATAACCCAACCTAATGATTAATATGAATAACAAGGGTAGGATGAATCCCAACCAAAAGATAAGATTAGTAGTAACATACTATAAGACATAACTTAAACATGTGAACAATTCATTAGATTCATCAAACTAGACATTACACCCAAGTCCACAGTTATCTACAATACCTCTACACAACCGATGTTTTTAAATGTATATGTTGGGACAAGACCTCAACAACAGCCAAATCAAGACAAAATAAGACTAAGTATAAATATAGGAGACCAAGAATAAAAGTCTTCTGAAATAAGGAAGCTCACTACTCCAAAGCCAATGCACGAACCACTTTGATGACCTAATCACTATGAAGGAAGAGATGATAATGCTCCTTCCCCTATGTCACGTGGGGACATAGTACTCGGAGATGGTTAGCGGTTGAAGCGCTAGAATGTAACTCAACGAGAAGGATAAAATAACATTATCATTTATAGCTAAGCCATTACATCATTTTCAATCACATTCTTAAGTACATAATTAGACATACATATATACGCAATATGTTCACATTATTCCACAAAAAAACAAGACTTGAAAATCATTCTCAATTCACGAGGTAAATGACTCCAACCTTCCACATTTAGAGACTCAATATTTCTCATCAAGCAAAGGACTCGAACCACAGACAACTTCATTAGGCAAGGGACTCAAACCACAAGTAATTCCATTAGGCATGGGGACTCAAACCACAAGCAATTCTATTAGGCAAGGGACTAAAACCACTACTCATTTTATTGCCATTATTAGACTAATTTTCAATTGTTAACCCCTTTTATTTCATGCATTAATATCCATTCAATCCATTTCACATTTAAGTACTTGAACCATTTACCCACATCAACACCATACGGGACCATAATGTCTTTATGAAGGTATTCATCGAATAAACCACTTTATTAGACCAATGCCTTTATTCAAATCCTCATTCAATTTAAATTATACTCATAAAGAACCTTACAAGCCATTCAAGCTTTGTTACCGTTTCTATAGCACACTTTAGTTCCACACACAATTTAAGTTTCATACATAGGGACTTTGACCCCTTTCTTATCCATCAAACCAACATGGTTATAATTTAATAGATTACATGGATAACAATATCTTTAACTTAGAATTTATCAACAATTCATACTCATTGGACCATTGCCCTAGTTCACAACATCATCAACATGTAACTAAATATTTCATTTATACATTTTCAAAAACACCTTATGTGGATACCTTTATCAAGACAAAATTCATGGTAGAAATAATAAAGGTTAGAGTTACTCAAGATCCACATGTTATACCACATACAACAAGCACCCACATGTGCAAGACATCATCAATAACATGTTTAAACACAAGTCAAAGAAATTATCAACATTATTCATCATTAGTCAACAAAACCCTTATTATTTGATTTCAAAATCACCATTTACACATACTAATCTAAGTGTAAAACACATGGGTTTAGAGTTATTTATCAAGGATAAGATTTACATGACTTATACAAGAGGATCAACCAAGAAACTTGACTCCTCCTTGCCTCTAGATGAGCACCCATGGAACCCTAGCCTCCAATCTTGTTTCAAGAACTTTGGAGAGTGTTTTGGAATGTTTAGGTCTTAGAAATGAGGGTTTATAAGGACACAATGCCTTATATAGTAAGGGAACTTAAGGGTTTTGGGGAGGGAAATAACTATAGAGCCATTGACTTAGATCCTGAAAAGTGGCCTTCAAGATGGGTACGACTCACTTGAGTTAATGGTACACTAGGGTACGAGTGGTACCCTAACTCATACTCTAGGTCTCAACTAGGACTCATACACTTATAATAGTATGACTACACCACCTAGACTTGTATCCAGTGGGTACGACTTGTATCCAGTGGGTACGACTTGTATCCTTAACCATACCCCTATCTCGTACCAAAAATAGTCCACTCTAGTTTAAATTCCAAGAACCATATGACATACCTAGGCACGACACATACCTTAATATACGGCAAAGGGAAGGCCAAATCATATATTGGTTAGTGTGCTACTCTCCTAGACTTCTTAAGGTACGAGAAGGGAGGGAAGAATGGGTATGACTCATACACTAGTGTACGAGTTACATGCCTCAATTGTACCATGGTTAGAATGCCCAATTCAAGAGATGTTTTCTAAGGGTCTAAGCCTAGGCGTTTCAATTTTCCCCTACTTAGATCATTCATCCTCGAATGACGGGTAAGGCAAGCATAAATACAGCTTAACAGATTGTTTCACATCAAAAAACCCCTTAAACAAGTTAGAACATAAGGCACACAACAAAGATAAGACACACATCATTATCATATCAATCAACTTTTTATTTAATTCACCATAGGGTTCAAACCACTCATCTACCAAAGCCACTTGGCTCCTTCAAAGCTTAAGGACTCGAACCCATTATCTACGATATACATAAGTCAAATAAAAAAGATTAACACATACCTCAATCATGAGTTACCTAAATTGAAAACAAATATTGATACTTGGACATCATGTCCTCCTCCGCCTTGCAAGCAACTTCCTCAGACTTTTGGTTCATCCATAGAACCTTCACCAAATCCACTTATTTCAATCATAACCGGTGAACTTACCGATCCAAGATCTTTACTGGGATATCTCATAGGTCAAATAGTTCGAGATATCAACATCACTAAAGGAAACAACCAATGAGTGATCACTCACATATTTCCACAACATAGAGACGTGGAAAACTAGGTGAATGAAGTTCATGCTAGAAGGCAACTCTAACTCATAGGCAACATTGCCAACCTTCTTTACAATCAAGTATGGACTAACATACCGGGGACTAAGATTCCCTTTTTTAACAAACCACATCACTCCCTTCATGGGAGAAACTTTCAAGAATACCCAATCGCAAACACTAAACTCTAAGTCCCCATGCCTCACATCTGTATATGAATTTTGGCGACTTTGAGATGTTTTTAATCTATCACGAATCACATTCAACTTCCTTAAGGCTTGGTGAACTAAATTTGGGCAAAGAAAATTACCCTTGCCAACTTCATAATACACAATGGGAGATATACATCTCCTACAATACAATTCCTCAAAAAAGGTCATGCCAATGCTAGTGTGGTAGGTATTATTAATGGCAAAATCAATCAAAGAAAGGTGGTCATACCAACTACCACCATAATTAATCACACAAGCCTACAACATATCCTCCAATGTTTGGATGGGCGTCTCTTCTTTCCCATCCATTTACGGGTGGAAAGTTGCACTAAGGCACACTCTAGTACCTAAACCTTTTTGGAATGACCTCCAAAAGTGAGATGAAAATGGAGGACCATGATCTGAGATGATAGAAACTAGAGCATTGTGCAACATCACGATATCAGCAAGATACCAACTTATCATAATCTTTTGCCAAGTAATTAGTCTTAATGGGGAAAACTGAGCAAACTTTGTCATTCAATAAATAATGACCAAAATAGAATCTCATTGATTTCGAGATCGAGAAAGACCAGTAACAAAATCCATATTAATTGCCTCCCACTTTCATTCAGGCAACACAATTTCTTGGTACAAACCACCGGGCCTCTTGTGCTCCACTTTAACTTGTTGACACATCATACACTTATCCATGTAACTAGACACATCTTGCTTCATGTTTCCCCACAAAAGGAACTCTCTAAGATCATGATACATCTTAGTGGAACTATGGTGAATAACATAGCGGGATCCATGAACCATAGCCATGACCCTTTCCCTCAATCCATCGATGTCGGGAACACATAGCCTACCATGGTATCTCAAGATACCATCACCACCAATCGCAATGTACCTAAATTTTTATTGACCTACATTACTCTTAATCTTCATCAAGTTAGGGTCCAATACATTCTTTTCCTTTATCACAAAAACAAGATATGGATGAGATACCAGATGCACAAATACACCATCATTCTCAAATTCCACATGTAGAACTCAAAGAGTAGCCAAATGGAAAACATCCTTCACCAATTCCCTCCTGTCCTTATCCAAATGGGCTAAACTTCCCATGGGCAACCTACTAAGAGAATCGGAGACTACATTATATTTACCAGGGTGGTAATGAAGACTTAAATCATAGTCTTTCAATAAATCAAGCCACATGCTTTGACAGAGATTCAACTCTTTTTGAGTAAACACATACTGAAGACTCTTATGATCGGAAAAGATATCAACATGAGCCCCATAGAGATAATGTCACCAAATCTTTAACACAAAAACTACGGCTAACAACTCTAAGTCATGAGTAGGGTATTTCTTCTCATGAGCTTTCAATTGTCTAGAAGCATAGGACATCACCCTACTATGTTTCATTAACAAACAACCAAGACCAATTTGAGAAGTATCACAATATTCCAGAAAACCTTCATTACCATCGGGGAAGGTCAAAACCATAGACGAAGTCAATTTATCTTTAAGCTTCTTAAAACACCCTCACACTTATCCGACCACAAGAACTTGACCTTCTTCTAGGTCAACTTGGTTAATAGGGCAACTATAGTAAAGAAACTCTTTACAAATCTTCTGTAGTAACTAGATAGACCCAAGAAGCTCTGAATATCGATTGGAGTCATAGGTCTAGGCCACTGCTGAATGGCCATAATATTTTGGGGATATACTATGACCCCTTCACTAGAGATAACATAACCAAGAAGAGCTATGGCTTTTACCCAAAACTCACACTTGAAGAACTTGTGATAAAAAAGATGACCCTTCAAAGTTTACAACACGGCATGGAAGTGCACGACATGATCCACTTCACTCTTAGAATAGACTAATATGTCATCAATGAGGACAATGACAAAAATATCCAAGAACGAACGAAAGACCCTATTCGTCATGTTCATAAATGTTGTCGGGGTATTTGTCAACCCAAAAGACATGACAAAAAACTAATAGTGACCATACCAGGTTCTGAAGAAAGTCATAGGATATCCGCATCCCTAATTTTAAGCTGATGATAACCCGATCTAAGATAAATCTTAGAGAAGCACTTCGCACCCTAAAGTTGATAAAAAAAATCATCTATCCTAGGATGAGGATATTTATTCTTTATGGTCACTTTGTTCAATTGATGATAATCAACACACATATGAAGGGAACCATCCTTCTTGCACACAAACAACATAGGAGCACCCCAAGAAAACATATAAGGATGGATGAAACCTTTATCTAGGAGGTTCTTCAATTACTTCTTAATCACTTTTAGATCCACCAGAGCCATTCAATAAGGAGGGATGGAAATTAGATGAGTGTTCGAAACAAGATCAATCCCTAAATTAAATTCCCTATCGGGAAGAACACTGGGAAAATCGTCAAAGTGGGATCTTTAACTATGGGAACAGATTCTAGAGAAGGCTCTTTCGAGTTAGAATCTTTAACTCGGACGAAATGATGCAAACACCTATTTGAAATCAAATTTTGGGCTTTAAGATAAGAAATGAACATTTCCTTAGGCCCTATGGAATCACCTTCCCATACAATGACTGGCTCATTAGGCAATTTAAACATGACCCTACGTATCGGACAATCTAAGGAAGCATAACACAAATGCAACCAATCCATCCCAAGAATGACATCAAACTTGACCATGTCCACCTCTATCAAGTATACAATAGCATCTCTACCACCAATAGAAACCACATACCCCCTATATACCCTTTTAGCAATCACAAAGTCCCCTATCGAGGTAGAAATAGAAAAAAGAACCGATAGACTCTCTGGACCACAACCAAGATACTCAATAACATATGGGGCCACATAAAAAAGTTGAGACCTTGGATCAAGGAAATAATATACATTGCAGGAGAAACGAATCAACATACCCATGACAACATCAGGATACACCTCAAAATCCTGGCGAGTAGCAAGTGTATACAAGTGGTTACGGCTAGCACCAGTGCCAAAAATAAAAACAGAAGCAGACGTAGCACCCTTTGTTGAGGGAGTTAGTGGAGAAGCAATAGGGGCCCTGTTCGCCCAAGGATCCATCTGAGAGGGGCACTCACGTTGTATGTGCTCGATCTGACCACAACTAAAATATCTATTTCGCCCATTCTTACACTAATCACGATGACTCTGACCACAAAATCTACAAGGAGGCCGAGGTGAAGCCGACTGAGGACCACGAGCCAATGAGCCCACCACTAATCTAAGACCGACGATCACCCAATGACCTTAGGGAAGGAGCATTAACCAGGGAGAAACAACTCGATCTCCCCTACTTTTTTCTAGTCCATTTACTAGAACTTCCACCACTAATCTTTAAAGGTCTAAACTTATTCCCTTGCCTTTCACTTAACTCAAATTGCTTTTTTTCCTTCTTCCACTTGTTTTATATGAACAATCAATCTAGAAATGTCTATATTTTCAATCAACAAAGTTGTCTTGCTCTTAAGGACTAACTCACGGGATAATCCCTGGACAAGCATACCCATCGTAGCCCACATGTTAGAAATCTTATCTGGTGATAATTGATGGAATTTTAAGGCATACTATTGAATAGACATTCTACCTTCTTCAAGTTCACAAACTATTTCGCTTTTGCATCCCTTAACTCTTGAGGAAAGAAGTAGTCTAAGAAAGCCTTAGAGAAACACTCCCATATGGAGGGAATAGCATTATCACCTCTAGAAAACTCCCACCCTTTGTACCATTGGTACGCTGCATCTTTTAATTACTAGGATGCAAACTCAATGGCCTCAACCTCTGAAGCATGCATAATTTGGAAGATCTTCTATATTTTATCAGTGAAGCCTTGAGGATCTTCCTCAACATTCATACCCATAAATATCGGAGGGATCAACCTCAAGAATTGGCCAATTCTTGTGGCCTTAGAAGAAACTATAGCCGGAGCACCATGCTACAATTGAAAAGATACCAATTATGTCAATAGGTTGATAGATTGATCAAATACAATATTAGTAGCATCCCCTTGAGGTGATAGATTAGGAGGGTTATTCTCATGGTTGGGATTAGTAGGGACAGGTAGAACCCTATGAAGATGGTCAGATGCCACAAACCTAGCCCCAGTCAAAACTCCAGAAGTTAGATACACTTTTTCCATAGGTCCCTCATCCAGGGAAAAAGTTTTTGCCTAAACCTCATATCTCCTAAGAGGAATAATTTGAAAGATAGTAAATGGAAATTAGAGAAATCAAATACCATAGACTCTACAACATGAGATTGAAACCCAAGAAATGGAAACATTTCATAAAATGTCTTGTAGCCTCTCTTTTATATGTGCGGCAAGCTTCACAACCATAAAAGAGACTCTAATTGACACAGAATTGTGGATACCCAATTGACCATGAACCTAGGCTCTGATATCATCTTGACACAGCCTATAATTGGGGCATGTCGTATAGGAACCTCAAGACTACATAAACCAAAGGTCTCCTAATAACCCAGCCTAATCATCAATATGAATCACAAGGGTCAGATTAATACCAACCAAATAATAAGATTAGGGGGAACATAATATAGGTCATAACTTAAACATATCTAACACTTCATTATATTCATCAAACTAGCCATGACAACCAAGTCATAGTCATCCACAATACCTCTACACAACCTTTGTTAAGAAATTTATATGTTGGGACATGCCCCCTACAATAGCCAAACCAAGTCAAAATAATACTAAGACTAAAGATAGGAGACCAAGAATGAATATCTTCTGTATTCAGTAAGCTCACCACTCAAAATTCAATACACAAACCACTTTGATCACTTAATCACTTTGATCACCTAATCACAAACCACTAGATGACCACCCATGGAACCCTAGCCTCCAATCTTATTTTAAGAACTTTTAAGAGTGTTTTGGAATGTTTAGGTAATAAGGTATTAGGAGGCCACAAGGCCTTATATAGTGATGTGATTTAATTATTTTTGGGGTGGGAAATGACTATAGAGCCTTTGACTTAAAAGCTAAAAAGTGGCCTTCCAGGTGTATACGATAAACTAGAGTCAACCATACTCTAGGGTACGAGTGGCTCCCTAACTCGTACCCTAGGTCTCACCTAGGTAACATACATAAGTTAGGGTACGACTACATGACCTGGACTCGTATCCAAAGGGTACGACTTGCACCCTTAATCATACCCCTATCTCATACAAAAAATAGTCCCCTTTTGTTTAAGTGACAAACACCATACGACTTACCTAGGTACAAATCATACCTTAGTGTACAACTAAGGGAAGGACATATAGTATAGTGGACAGTATACTACCCTTCTAGGCTGGTCAAAGTACCAGAGGAGAGGAATGAGTAGTTATGACTCGTACACTAGAGTAAGAGTGTAATGCCTAAATCATACCAAAGTCAGATTACCTAATTCAAGTGATATTTTCTAATGGTCCAAGCATAGGTGTTTTAGGTATCAAATCAGGTAACTCTACCTAAGAACTATAAGGACACAAGAAAAACATTACTATTATAAGATGAGTAATTCAGTTACGGACAAAGTCTTTACTCAAGAACAAATAGTCTCTCAGCACACAAAAGATTGGATCATAAGCAATATTAGAGTTTTCATCAATTTTCTCTACGAATTGACAAGTTGAAAATACTATTAAATTGAGGAGAATTCTTTTCTATTTATATTTGGATAATGATTAGGGTAGAATTTTGGTTTGGGAAGGTATCCTAAAAGGTACATAGCTCACCTATGAAGTTTGTTACACTAACAGACAAAATTGCACAGGACAGTGACAACTGTATGTTTTCATGAAGACCATGTGGCCTGGTCTCTTATTGTCAACTTATCATAATAAAAATAAGACACAACACTTACCTTAACTACCTAAATCCCATCCTATATCTAACATATTATATTAATCATAGTATGAAATTGTTCAATCTAATAAGAAGGTAAACCTAGCCTAACTAGATGATAAAGAAAAGCCTAAAGAATTTGCTAAATCACCAATTTTCCTTTTCAAGAATGTTTTGCAAGGTGCTGCACTATAAAATTCACAATATACTCATCAAAACTAGAATAATGATACCCATGTTTCACTACTGTGCTTTTGATCCCAAATTTCATAAAAATCAAATATGGGGCCCATTCACGAATTACATATTAAAAAATAGGTGAATTTCAAGATATAATGGTGATAAAATTATTCCACCAAGACTCTATGGATTTTTGCAAAATATGTAGAATTTAATCATGAAATTAATGGAAGATTATAATATATTCAAAGAAGAAACACGTAAATAATCTCCACCCAAGTTCCAAAAGCACCCACAAATGTTTCCCCCAATCTTTCCAACTTTAAAATTCAATAGAATGGATGAAAATAATAAATAATTAGGATAAATGGGTATTTATACAATTCCCAAGTGCGCAAGTATCACTTAATCAAAATTTAGGTCTTTGTTGCAATACTTGTGCTCTGCCACACCTATTGCATACACGTACAATAAATTCCTTATATTATATCTAGATTTCTAAGAAAATGTAGCGTACCTAACATAAGTATCGCTTACACGATAATGCCCATATTGTTAAACTATTCGCCTAAGAGCAAAATTATATATCTTAAGCAATACTATCTATAGGTTTGGCAGATTACTTAAGCGATCAAAGGCATCATTAAAGTGATGCACAAGCACAACTTAAGATCTTAAGATATTCAATGTATTCACTAATCCCTCGAGATTTATCCTTCAATCCTACATATGCAAACAAATAATGTTACCTGAAACACCCTAGTTTTAACCCTTAGAAAATTTCTCAATTTTTGCCTTCTGCACATCATATGACTTGGGGTACTTCTCGTATGATAGGGTATGAGTCATGAGGCCTATTTGTATGTTGTCTAGTATTAGGTGGTGTTGGGTAGTTGAGTTTTTTGAATGGATATGCCTAGGTAGGTATGAGTCGTACAGTTGGTGACGAATTTTTGGTATGGGTTTTCCTTCACATAATTTGAAACTTATTAACATAATTTGGATCTAAGCACAAATGGTTCACCATGAGTCATGAGGATATGGTATGAGTCGTATAGTCCAACTCGTATGTTGGACAGTGTTCAACCCCTCATGATTCTACATAGGGTACGATTCATAATACTAATCGTATGGTTGGGTAAGGTTTGGATTTGGTGGATGTATATTAGACATTGTTGGGGTCCAGGGGTATCCCTAGGGTATGAGTTTTTGGTACCAGTCGTAAGGTAGGGTATGATTGATATCAGGTGGTCGTACCATCCTACGGGGATTTTAAGTTGTTTTAGTTGGGGGTAATCTGTAGATTTTCTCTCTTAACCTCTTAATACCCCATGACTTATAAAACTCTTGGAATATAATTTAACCTATTTTCAATCACTAAATCTTAATTAAAACACTCTCAAATTCTCTTAAAGCTCTTGGGTCAAGAAAGTCTAGAATTTCATTAATAGGATCAATTTTGGGCTTACAGGGGTGATTTCTCTCTGTCATCTTCGTAATCTAAGGAATGTTACTCCTCCCTCCTTGTTAGTTCCAACTAACATATTTTATGAATTATTTTAATGGAATGAATGTTGTATGGTTTTGGGTTTCCAAATATATGTTGGAGGTTTTGGTTACAATGGGTTGTTATGGTTTTCCTATGTATTTTACTTCTGGTTTTCATATTATTATTGTAATTGGAACTTTTTGTTTCATGGGAATCATTAATTGGTACATGGGTTTTGCTTGTGAAACACTATACCCCCAATATGTTGATAAAATGCCCATGAGAATATTTTTGGTTAAATTGTTGGACTTTCACGGAACTATGCATGGTACAACTTTGTAATGGAACCCTAAATGGTTTAAATGGTTTGGAATGGTTAAATGGTAAAGGTGTTGGTGGTTATGGATGGTCTACTTGAAAGCCTTGTAGGGTACAAGGGAATTCCCCAAGCAAGCATAATAATTATCACTTGTGGGGTACATGGGATCCCCCCAAGTCAACTTAACAATGTAATCTATAGATACATGGGAATCTCTTTATTAAAAAAGGATGGCTAAGGACATTTCTTGCAAGATATGTTTGGTATAACGACACCACTACTTTTATCCATGGTTAATAATGAATGGAATAGTGGTTTGGTTATTTCGTAATGGTTTTAATTGGGAAATAATGGTGGTGTGTGATAGCTAACTGTGAAGGTGTGAGTTCAATGGACGGACACTGGAAACTCTTGTTTGCCGATATGAATATTGGTCATGGATACCATATATGATACTTATGTGGTACATGAGAATACCATAAGTACACTTGTACATATGTATCATGAAGAGAGAAAGGTACTCGAGAATCCCCTACTTCTATGGTATCTTCGATTCATACTGCTACACTCATCAGGGCCTGTTGAGAGGGTTAAAATAGATACATACATCTAGTGGGTGGTTCTAATATGGTTAAGCTATACATACCAAGGTTAATGGTCTTAATGGCATGCTAAACCCGATTCGCTTTCCCAAAGTAGTTATATATATATTTATGTATGGTTGTGAATACATATGGTTGGTTTACTTGGTTTTAAATGTTAGAATTATTTTATCCTTATCCTAAGTGCATGCTAGCATTTACCAGCTGAACCATCTTTGGACGGTTGTATCCCTACGTGATGCAGGAATCAAACATTGTACTTCTACTGCTTAGTGATTAGATTTGCGATTAGTTATTGGATTGAAGTGGTGATCTTCCATATTCGGGAAGGATCTATTGCATGTCTTAGATGTTTTTACATACTTTGGATATTTCATAGACATTGGCTATGTCTATGGTTAGGGAATGTCCCAACTGAATATTGTTTTACTTTTGGTTAGAGGCTTTATAGGACTACTATGGGTTGTTATGGGGGGTGACGACAGTGGTGTCCATTGGTATTGGTGCTAATACTGGATGACTGTATTTACGATTGTTCTATCTTACTATGTTATGGACTCATACTTGGTTATTTTTTTGGTTTTGATATGGTTATTGGTTGGGCACTGGATGGTTGGAATTTCTTCTATTGGTCATGGTTATGGACCTATCCCAGAGTCTTGAATTCTATCAACACTATCTTTCTATATATTCGGAATTCATCCAACTCAGGGTACGTGTTTAGAGGTTTACTTGGGTAACGGGGGTTGTAATACCCCGAGAGTACACCCTGGGCATAACACGATACTTCTGACCCTAAAGGACTACAAGCTAACCCATGATTGGTAACTACTGTGAGCACTGAATATAATACTAGAATATATATGCGGAAGAAATATGAAAATGCCATAAGGTTCTAAAATACTGAAATAATAACTGAGTATATCTGATAATAACATCTGAAACTCAATAACTGACTATTCTAGTCTGGGAACCTCTAATTATCTGAATATAAAGTTTATAGGACAAACCCCCAACTAACTCCGATAGAAATAACTACTGAACTGCTGAAAATTTTAAATAGATAAACTCTGTCCTCAAAATATATGGACTCAGTACAATAATTGTTGTTGATAGCCTGAGCTGCAATGTACGGTAAGGAACCTGAGCATCCAAACATATGATATGAGACATCATAGTGCAAAAGAAAGTATTCGATCAGTACGTTGAATTAAGTGGTATGCTAAGTGAGCTAAGGTTGATGTACATTGGTTCATATTCATGAGATGATAACTCACTGAATAAACATCATAAAGTAACTGGATGAGAGTTCATGCAAAACTGTACTTATGGAACATATTGAACATGCATTACTGCGCATATAGGTATACATCGTGTATCTAAGATTATACTAAAACTGAGTACTGAATTCTTATGGATGAGTAACTAATAACTGATAGCCATGGTTCTGTAGAACTAATTGAGTTCCTTATTAAATACTGAGACTAAAACTGTAACTATGGGAGTGTTCATCTAACGACATACCCCGATATAGAATGATTTGGGATCCAACCTGTGACCCCTATTGGAAGGGTGTTAGCACCTTGCCATACGATACTAACAATTCTGTGTCAACACTAATCTGATAGGAAGACTCATGAAATATATATAAGATTGAGTCAACTCTAGTATGGCATGAGAATGACTTACACTATGCTGGCTACGTAGTTCTGTAACTCACGGATTGCTACTAAGGGTCAAATCCTAACTTACAGGAATTCCCCCATCCCTAGGTTTGCTCGGTGCTAAATCCTACTCCCAACTGAACAACACTGATCACTAGACTGTACTAAGCTTGACTCAATTGACCCTAATCTTGTTCATTGAATGAACTGGACTGAGTTCTGCTAACTGACTGAGTACTACTGTTCTTGACCTTTACTGGGACGATTCGATAACTACTTCAACTAAGTAAACAACTAGATTTTGTGTAATAAATACCCCCAGGACTCGATAGCATAATTGATTAATTCATATCACAACTTTAGCAACACAACAATAGGTTACTATGCATAATTTACTCATATGGACATTTTATCAAACAATTGGGGAGCATGATTGCTACATATGATCAGGGTCGATAACTACAACTTGCAAATTCAAGGGTTTTCCCGTGAGAGATTCATAATTCAACACACATGCTAAATTAATATCATGGAACTCATAAAATATCTTAACTTGAAAGCCATACAACAAAACAAACTTGAGCATAATTCAATTCAAAACATATGAATCATAATTCAAATTTTGAAAAGGGTTCTTGAACTCTAAGGGTGGAAGGAGACCCAAGGATGAACACCTAACATACCTTGATTTTTGAATTTGGGGGAATTGTTAGTGAATTCTTGAGACTTGCACTTGAATTTGATAAACCTAGGGATTTGTTCTTGAGAGATTTTGAGAAGAATGAATGTATTTCGCCCTTTTTGAAGATTAATTTTGTGTTTTTGCTGAATCGGGTAAGGGAAAAAAGACCTAATTACCCTTGAAATGTCATAATTATATGAGCAAAATATGACCAGTGACACGAAAAGCAACGTGATGCGTCAATGTTTTCAATACGATTACTGACACACCACATCAATGTTGTCGACGCGATAGCAAACACGACTCATCAAGATCGCTTTGTCTTGCTATTTTCTTCATCCAAATGTGACTCTAACGATGTCCAAAAATTTTGAAACTCACCTACATGAACAATTGACATCCTTTATCATGAATCAATTTAAAAATAAACATTCTAAGGTTGTAAGTATTGAAAATAAGATCATCCAATTACGAAGGCTAAAAATGATTCTAAGTCTTAACACTTCGATGAATTTTTCTAAGTCTGGGACGTCTTTTGGCATGCTATAAAGGACTAAAATGGCTAGGACATTGTGGCATCTTACAATATCTCCCCTTTGGGAATATTTATCCTCGAATAAAACTGACGGAACTGAGAGGAACTAAGGAACTATACTCATACTGACATGCATAACTGAAACATGTCTAAATTTTGGAGACATGACACATGACTGAATTGTTTCATGAATGCATGAATGATATGAGAATGTTATGCAACTATAACTGAGTATGGAATATAGTAAATATAAGGAAGGTTGTTACCTTAGGCTTAGTCTAAGTTTGCGGAGAAGAGCTGAGGGTACTTGGTTCGCATGTCTGCCTCTACTTCCCAAGTAGCTACCTCAATAGACTAATTCTGCCAAAGAACTTTGACTAATGGAACTTCTTTGTTCCATAGTCTGTGAATCTGGTGATCAAGGATTTCGACTGGGACTTCCTCATAAGAGAGACTATTTTGAACATCTACACTCTCTATAAGACTACAACTACTGGCTCACCAATGCACTTCTTTTGCAAGGAGATGTGAAACAATGGGTGCACTGATGATAAGTCTGCAGGTAACTCAAGATCCTAAGCTACCTTACCAAAATGACTCAGAATCCTATAAGGACCAACATATCGGGGACTAATATTCCCCTTCTTACCAAATCTCTTTACCCTTTCATGGGAGATATTTTCAAATACACATAATCTCTAATTTCAAATTCAAGATCTTTCCTTCTCACATCTGCATAAGATTTCTTCCAGCTCTGGGATGTCTTAAGCCTTTCCTTAATCAACTGTATTTTCTCTAAGGCATCAAACACTAAGTCAGGCCCCACTACCATTGCCTCACCTACCTCAAACCAACCAATGGAAGATCTACATCTTCTCCAATAAAGACCCTCAAATGGAGCCATCTGGAATGATAACTATTATTATACGTGAACTCAATCAAAGGTAAGTAGTCAACCCAATTTCCCTTTAAGTCAATGACACACGCTCTCAATATGTCTTCTAAAGTATGAATGGTCCTTTCTTCTTGACCATCTATCTGAGGGTGAAAGGTTGTACTGAGGTAGACTTGGGTAACAAGACCCTTTATGAAGGCTTTCAAAAAATGAGAGGTGAACTGCATACCTCTATCTAAAATCATGGACAAAGAAACACCGTGTAGCCTAACCAACTCTCTTATATAGAGCCTGGCATAGTCCTCCGCTGAATAAGAAGTATGAACTAGTAAAAAATGGGTTAATTTGGTCATCATGTCCACAATGACCCAAATCAAATCATTTTGATGACTTGTTCAAGGTATACCTATCACAAAATCCATTTTCACATCCTCCCACTTCAAAGTGGGAATACTAAACTCCTTCATAGACCCACTAGGCTTCTGATGTTTATTCTCAACCTACTAACACATTGAGAATTTAGCTAAAAACTATACAATATCTCTATTAATCCCACTCCACCAATAGACTTCGCACAAGTCACAGTACATCTTAATGGCACCTGGATGAATAGAGTAGCGCGTACCATGAGCTTCAGCAAGAATTCACTATCTTACTCCATCCACACATAGCCTACCCTGGCAACGCAACACACAATCTCCCCCTTGGGATAAAACCTCTACTTTTTGGTCTCTAACTAAATCTTTCAGCTTAACTAAATTGGGATTTCCATCCTTCTTTTCTTTCACCTCAAAAACTAAAAAAGACTCCAATCTATTCTGCACCTATACACTTCTATCAGCCAAATCAACTAAATGGACACCTAGTCTGGTAAGCTAATGAATTTCCTAGACTAACTTCTTCTAAATATGCTCAACGTGAGCAAAACTACCCATGGACAACCTACTGAGGGAATCTGCCACTATATTGGCCTTACTCGGATAATACAGAACACTCATATCATAGTCTTTCAAAAAATCTTACCTCCTCCTCTAATGCAGGTTTTGGTGTTTCTGTGAATACACAAACTGTAGGTGTTTGTTGTCTTTGAATACATCAAAATACACCCCATACAAATAGTGCCTACAGATTTTTAAGGCAAACATAACAGCTACTAATTCAAAATCATGGATGTGATAATTCTTTTTATGGGGCTTAAGTTGTCTAGAGTCATAGGCCACAACCTTACACCTCTGCATCAAAACACACCCCAAGCCTACTCTGGAAGCATCACAATATACAATAAATCCATCTGACCCATCGAGAAAAGACAAAACTAGGTAGTAGTGAATCGAGTATTTAACTCCTAAAAACTCTTCTCACAAGAATTTGACCACTGAAATTTAACTTTCTACTGAGTCAATTTGGACATGGGGGATGCAATAGAAAAAAATCCCTCAACAAATCATCGGTAATAGCCAGAAAAATCCAAGAAACTCCTGATATCTGACAAAGAGATGGATCTGGGCCATCTTCTCACTGCTTTGATCTTTTGAGGATCAAATCTAATGCCATCACATGAAATAATATGACCAAGGAAAGCTATGGACCTTAGACGAAATTTGCATTTACTAAATTTAGCGAATAACTAATGGGCTCTAAGAGTCTGTAATACTATCTTGAGATGGTCTTCATGGTCATTTACATTGCCGGAGTAGACAAAAATATCATCAATGAAGACCATGACAAACATGTCCAAGTACTGCTTGAACACACGGTTCATCATGTTTATGAAAGTTGTTGGGGAATTGGTAAGAACAAATGATATGACTAGAAACTCAAAGTGACCATAGCAGGTTCTAAAAGCTATTTTCAGAATGTCACATTCTCTGTCTCTGAACCGATGATAGAAAGATTTGAGGTTTATCTTAGAAAAATAACTGGCACCATAAAGTTGGTAAAACATGTTATCGATTTTAGGAAGGGGATATTTATTCTTGATGGTGACTTTGCTCAAATAACAGTAGTCCATACACATTCTAAGAAAATCATCTTTCTTTCACATGAATAGAACTAGTGCACCCCAAGGAGATATGCTGGGCCTGATGAACCCTTTTTCTAAGAGGACATTCAACTGTTTTTTCAACTCTTTAAGTTCAGTTGAAGACATTCTATATGGTGGAATAGAGATGGGCTGTGTATAAAAAAGGTCTATTTCGAAGTGGATTTTCTTTTTGGGAGAAACTCTTGGGAGATCTTCGGGAAACACATCTGGAAATTAACTTGCGACTGGAACTGACTCAAGATTAGGAGTATCAGAACAAGAGTCTTTCACTTGCACCAAATAATAGACACACCTCTTGGATATCATTGTTCTTGCTCTAAGTTATGAAATAAGTTGACCTTTAAGCATTGTGGTACTACCCCTCTATTCTTGGACATGTTTGTTCAGAACTGAAAAAATAGATAACTCTGTTTCTAAAATCAACTTAGGAATAGCATAAATGGAGTCAATCCATGTTGAGAATGAGATCAAAATCTGTCATATCTAACTCTACTATGTCTACTGAAGTAACTATTTGAGACACCATAACTGGACTATTCTTGTATACCCACCGGGCTATGATAGACTTACCTCCTAAGGTAAAGATTGAGAAAACCTCTACTAGAATTTTAAGACCGACTCTGAAGTTTAAAGATATATAAAGAGTTACAAAAGACAGAAAAGCTCCAGGATATAACTAAGAATAAATATGTAAATGGTAAACTTGTAACATGCCAGTGACTACATCATAAGAAGTTTCCTGATCCTGTCAGGACTGGAGTACATAGACCCTGTTTAGGCGCTGCCCATTGGTGGCATTGGGAGTGGTACCCTCTTAAGATGGGTGACCGGGCTAAGCTAGGGGACGATTATGATGACTCTATGAACCCATCTGAAGACACACTATAATTCTATGACCTGGATTACCACACCCGAAACACACGTCGCTTCCATCTCTGCAGACACCTTGCTGATTTCTACCACACTTCTGACAAAGAGGATTTGTTTAGGAACTGCTCACACAACCTTGAGAATTAGAGCCTGGTGCCCTATCCTTATTACATTTTTGAATTTAGGCACTAGAGCACTGGATGAGGACAGGGCTGGGATTGAAGATTTTATGTAGAATAGAGGACAATTTCAACCCTCTAACTTAGGCTATGCAAAACTAAATCTACTTGTTCTATCCCTCTTACTTTCCCTCTCTTCTCCTTAGTATTCTACTCCTTAATCTATTGAACATGGAACCATTAACCTAGTCAAGTCCTTCTCCTTAATCAGGATTGCAATCCTACATTCCTTGACCACACTATCAGACACACACCAGACACAAACTTGCTCATCTTAGACCTGCCATAAGCTACCACATGAAGGGCATACCTAGCCAACTGATTATATTTGAGGGAATACTCTTTCACACTCATGCTGCCCTACTTCAGATTAATGAACTTTAACACCTTATCCTTCCTCAACTCCAACTAAAAGAACCTATCTTAAATGGCAGTATCAAACTCCTTCCATTTTATTGGCCATGTATCTGCGCCCCTATCTACCTTCTACTATTTAAAACATGTATGAACCATATCCTGCAACTAATAGGCAGCTAAATCAGCACTTTCACTAGCAGTTTCCCCTATAATGCCTGTTACCTTCTGCACCATGTCAAGGAATTCATGTTGTTTCTCTTTAGACTTAGACCCTAAAAATATGGATGATTCATTTAGGTAAAGTCCCAAATTCTAGCTACAATAGTATTAGCCACTGGGTATGCTTGAATAGAAGTTGGTTGAACATTCTGATCTACCAGAAAATGGGCTAGAGGGGTGAAAGTTTCTCTAAATTCATCGTGAGAAATATGCTCATTCAGGGGATCTTCCTGAACAAGTGGGGGTATTGGGTGGTTTCCAGTTCTTCTTTCGTTGTTCTTTCTGGGAGGCATGTTCTATATACAGAAGGAAATTTTTGGATTAGACAGAAATTTTAACTTGAGATCGTGCTCACTCGCACGATATGAACAATGAAAAAAGGGAACTTTTTCCTTAAACACATCATAGCCTTTTGTCTATAAGTGTGGCGTGCTACACACCCATGCACAAGACTCTACTTGACGCATCTTTCAGACTCACTAGGACACTTTAGAACCTTAGGCTCTGATAGAAAGTTTGTAATGCCCCAAGAGTACACCCTAAGCGTCACAAGGTGCTTACGACCTCGAAGGAGCACAAACTAACCCATGATTGGTACCTGCTGTGAGGACTAAATATAACACTGGAATATATATACGGAAGAAATTTGAAAATTTCATAATTTTCTCAAATACTAAAATAATAATCATGTATATCTGATAATAACACCTGAAAACTGAATAACTAACTATGCTAGTCCGAGAGCCTCTAACCGTCTAAATATGGATTTGATGGGACAAATCACCAACTAACTCTGACTGAAATAACTACTGAAATGCTAAAATACTAAAATAGATAAACTCTTTCATCGAAATATGAGGACTCACCATTATAACTACTGCTCATAGCATGAGCTGTTAAGTACAATCAGGAACCTGAGCGTCCGAACCTATGATATGAGACATTATAGTGCAAAAGAAACTATGTGATCAGTATGTGGAATGTACTAGAATGATAAGTGAGGTAAGGTGAATATACATTGGTTCATATGCATGCGATGATAACTGACTTAATGAACGTCATGAATTAACTAGATGAGAGTACTTGTAAAACTATAACTACTGAACCTGCATTACTTCGGATATAAGTATACATCATGCATCTAAGATTATACTAAAACTAAGTACTGAATTATGATGGCTAATTAACTTATAACTGATAGCCATGGTTATGTAGAATTGACTGAGTTCTTTACTGAATACTGAGACTGAAACTATAATTGTGGGAGTGTTTATCCAATTGACATACCCCGATATAGATTGATTTGGGGTACAACCTGTGATCCCAGTTTGAAGGGTGTTAGCACCTTGCCATGGGATACTAACAATGATGTGTCACCCCTAATCAGGCAGGAAGACTCATGAAATATATATAAGATTGCGTCAACCCTAGTATTGTAGTACGATGAATTTTCCTACACTAGATACGTAGTTCCTTAACTCAGTGATTGCTACTAAGGTTTGATACCTAACTGGTAGGAATGCCCCCATCCCTAGGTTCGGTCGGTGCTGAATCCTACTTCCAACTGAAAGACACTGATCACAAGACTATACTAAGCTTGACTAAACTGACCCTGATCATGTTGACTAAATAAACTGGACTGAGTTCACTACGTTCTGTTAACTGACTGAGTACTACTGTTCTTGACCTTTACTGGGGCGATTTTATGACTACCACAACTAAGTAAATAACTAGATTTCTTGTAATTAATATCCCTAGGACTTGATAACATAATTTATAAACTCGTATCCAAACTTTAGCAACTCAATAATAGGTTACCATGCATAATTTACTCATATGGATATTTTATCAAACACTTTGGGAGCATGATTGCTACACATGAGAACAACAATATAGGGCATCATATCTATAACATGCAACTAGAAAATTCAAAGTTTTGACATGAGAGATTTATAATTCAACACACATGCTAACTTAATATCATGGACCTCATAAAAGATCATAACTTGAAACCCATGCAACAACACAAACATGAGCATAGTTAAATTCATAACATGGGAATCATAATTCATGTTTTTAAAAGTGTTCCTAAACTCCAAGGGTGGAAGGATACCCAAGGATGAATACCTAACATACCTTGATTGTTGAATTCGTGGGAATTATTCATGAATTATTGAAACTTGGACTTGAATTTGGTGAACCTAGCATTTTGTTCTTCAGAGATTTTGAGAAGAGTGAATGTATTTTGCCCCTTTGGAAGCTTAATTTCATATTTTAGCTCAATTAGGTGAGGGGAAAGGACCTAATTATACTTGGAAAGTTAGAATTAAATGAGAAAAATATGCCTAGTGATGCGGAAGGAGAGCACCGCATCAATCCTATCGATGCGATTGCTGACATGTCACATCAATATTGTTGATGCGATAGCCAGTGCGACGCGTTGAGATTGTATTGGCTTGCTATTTTGTTCATCCAAACGTGACTCAAACGATGTCCGAAAATTCTGAAACTCATCCAAGATAACCTATTGTTATCCTTGTTTATGAATCAATTTAAAAATTGATAGTCTATGGTCGTAAGGATTAAAAATAATCATCCAATTATGAAGGCTAAAAATTATTCTATGTCTTAACACTTCGCTGAATTTTTGTAAGTCTTGGACCTCTTTTGGCATGTTATAAAGGACTAAAATGACTAGGACTTTGCAGGGTCTTACAGGGTGGTCCCCAATCCTAGTTTCACATGGGATGCTTTTTATGACAAGTCCCCGATTTAGGTCATGTCAAGTTGGTATTAGAGATTTAGGTTCAATGTCAATTGGGAGTCACAAAGCCGTGTCGAGTAGAGTTTCTTTTAAGGGTGTGTAGCACACCACACTTTATAAGAGAGTGGATACAAGGCATTTCGGAATGTTTTTGTTCTTTGTGTTTAATTTTCAAACTTGGAGTCTAAGTCTTGGAATCTCCTCTAATTCTGTTGTTTCCTTTTTAGATCATTTATCAATAATTTAAAGTTCAAGGAAACTCCTTTGTCCTACTGCCAACATGTGATTGCTCAATTGGTAGCTTCTTAGGTTGAATGTGGTGCATTATGTATAGAAGCTTTTGAGGAAGAAAGGGTTAGCCAGTTCATGGGGTTGAATCCTCAAACTTTTACTAGTGGTAAGGTAGAGGAGGATCCTCATGGTTTTTTAGATGATATGGAAAAGATCATTAGGATCATGCAGGCCACGAATATGGAAAGGTTAATTTTTCTACCTATCAGCTAAAGTATGTGGTGTACTAATGGTACGAGGAATGGTATCAGAAAAAGGTGATGTTGATAAGTCACCTCAATGGGATAATTTCTCTAATGCATTTCTGGACCGCTTCTTTTTCAGGAGTTGAAGGAAATGAAATCAAAGAAATTAGTTAATCTAAAATAGGGGAAGATGTCGATGATGGATTTTTCTTTGAAATTTCACTAGTTGTCTAGGTATGCTCTGGAATTAGTGTCTGATATGAGGTCCAAGATAAGAGTTTTCTTCAGGACTATTTCATGAGGTAATCCTTTAAAGAAAGACTACATTCCTGATCAAGGACATAGATATCTCTAGGTTAGTTATTCATATACAACAGGTGGGGAAGGAAATCAGAAAACAGGTTGAGGTAAGTGAAAAGTAGGGTAAGAAGTTTAGGTTCTTTGAGTAGGGTGGTTAATAGCGAGGTTGTCGAGATGGTGTTAAGTGGCCAAAGAAGAAGTTAGGGAGTTCTGGTTCTTTCTCCATAGCTAGAGCACCTTACATGAAATAGTCGGGTGACAGGTGTCAATAGGGTGGTGATAACTTTAAGGCATAGGGTGCCCAATCTTAGGCTAGTGGGGCGCATTCAACTTCATCATGTCTTCCTTATGAGTTCTGTGGTTGGTTGCGTCAGGGATTCTATGATGAGGTAAGGGAAAGTTTCTTTATATATGTTGAGCCAAAAACTTTGCTTAGAAAGTGTCTAGTTGGTAAGGTAGCTTTGGGGGTGAACAAGCTTCTGGTTTCCTCTTTATCTGCTCCTGCACCTAGGGGTGATGCTTCTACCTCTGTTTCTTCTTATAGTACCAGTTTAGGCCGTAATAGGTTATATGCTCTTTTATCTCGATAGGATTTTGGGGCATTACTTGATATCAGGATTGGTACATTACAACTCTTTTCTCGTGATGTGTATTATTTACTTGACCTGGGCTCTACTCTCTTTTATGTGACCCTATTTGTGGCTATGTATTTTGGTTTTGATCTCGAGGTTATTTTGAATCCTTTTTCTTTTTCTACCTTGGTAGGTGACTCTGTGGCTGCTAAAATGGTCTATAGAGGGTATGTGGTATCTATTGGTAGTAAGGATACTTTGATGGATTTGTATGAATTATATATAATGGATTTTGATATTATTCTAGGGATGGATTGGTTACACTCGTGCTATGCATCCTTAGATTCAGTTATTAAATGGGAGGACGGATCCCTAGCTCTTAAGGGAGGTTTAAATCATATTATAGAGCTCGAAGGTTAATCTTTAAAGGGTGTATCTATCATTTGGTATGGGTTAAAGACTAACTCAAAAGGTCCTTCTTTGCATTCGGTTTTGATGCTGAATAAGTTCCCGAGGTCTTTCCAGGTGGTCTTCCTGGTGTTCCTCCGGATAAGGAGATTAAGTTTTGGATTTAATTGGTTCCGGACACTCGTTCAATAACACTATTCATCATTATAGAAAGCCTCTATCATATAATATAAATTTTCAATATAGCTAGACTCACTATCTCCATTTAAAATATTAATAAATTATAAAATAATATAAATATATCATCACTAATGCATGTTCATAACTATCTAAAATATTTTAGAAAAGTAATAAAATATATCTTTTTCCAAATTATAATATAAATAAGATATTTTAAAGTACGCTCGTTATTAATAAAATTCTTAAACAAACTATCGAATAATCAAACCACCTGTCCCTGGCAGGTCATCAATGACTAGTAGCAACTCTTAGGAAGCTTGAAGTACAAAAAATATGCAAAAATTTAAAAATTACCTAGATGATCAGTAGAACATCAACTACTGCAAGGACCTTTATTCAGAAAAATTAAAAGCTAAGAAATAACTGAAGGCTTGAACATGTTAAGATACGGAGTTCGAATATCATGCTTTGTATCCCTAGTAACCTCTTCGACTAGACGATGTCTCTAATGCACCTTAAACACATGAATCTATTTGGAACACATGAATCTAACATCTCTAGATAGAATAGGAATTGGCTCCTCCACGAAGGTCAACCTCTCATTAAACTGAGTTGAGTCCCACTGGAATATGTGAGACTCGTCTAGGATATTGGATAAAGCATTGGCACATGAAAAATAGGATTAATTACTTGAAAAGGTTGTAGTCTAGTATTACTTATATAATACCTCCCAACTATTTGAAGGATTGTGAATGGCTATATTCCTCGGGCTGAGCTTGCGAATCTTCAAGAACCTCATTAGGCCTTCATGTGTGATAATCAAAGGAAATCCCGATCATTAACTCCAAACCTCAATGCATGAATATATCTTTAACATAACACCTCCTCCTAATCTATGTTGGCCATAGCCTATCCTAAATAAACTAAACCCTATCTAATGATTGTAGACACAAATCTGTACCTTATGGCCTAACCTTTACATTCTCATTCTAACAAATCAGAGATCGACACCACATATAATATAATTCCATGAATGATTCCATCTAAATACTTTAATGGTATCATTATTATATGAAAACTCCATGAAGTCTAGAAGTTTCTCCCACAAACACCAAAACACACGATCGGAGCATATCCTCAAGAACTTGAATAATTTGCTATGACTGACAATTATTCATAGATAAAAAGTTGTTCTAAGGTAGAATTGGGTACACAACTCCACCTGGATAGCTTTCCAAATGCTAGAGGTGAACCATGAACCTCTATAAAAAATAATATACACAAGCATCCCATGAAGATGAACAATTTGTCAAACATAGACTTGAGACAACCTCTCAGTACTAAAGAAAGACTAAATAGGCAGGAAATGAGATGACTTGGTCAATCAGTCCATGATGACCCAAATTCTATTATAACCATCAGAAATATAGGAAAACCTACCCATTAAATTCATAGTAATCTGTTCCTATTTCTACTTAAGAATGGGTAACCTATGAAGTTAACCACCAAGTCTCAAATTCTCAGACTTCACCTACTAAACATATAAGGGCTGAGCCATGAAGTATTATATATATCTCCTAATGTTGTTACACCTATAATATTTCCTCTAGTATCCAAATATCTTAGCTATGTTGGGGGTAAAAAGAGAAATCAGGAGCAATAAGCCTCCTAAAATATCTTTATTTGTGGTTTGCAATTTTTATCTCACTTTTGGTAGTCGTTTAAAAAAGGTTTGGGGACTAAGGTTAGTCTAAGTACTACTTTTCACCTGCACAAGGATAGGCAAGAAGAAATGACTATTCAGATATTGGAAGATATGCTTCGTCCAAGTGTGATTTATTATGGGGGTAATTGGGTTGAGCATCTACATTTTCTAGAGTTTACTTATAACAATAGCTATCATTCTAGCATTAAGATGGTGCCTAGTGATGAATTATATGGTAGGAGGTGTAAATCACCTATTGTATGGTTTGAGCATGGTGAGGTGGATATATTTGGATCGGATTCAGTTTAACAAGCTATAGAAAAGGAGAAGATGATTCAGGATAGGCTTGAGGATACCCAATATCACCAAAAGTTCTATCCAGATCTAAGGCATAAGGACTTAGAGTTTAAGATTGGTGACAGGGTATTCCTAAAGGTGTTTCCCATAAAGGGGTTAATGTGGGATAAAGGGGAAGCTCAGTCCCCGATATGTTGGTCCTTATGGTGTTAAGAGGAGGGTTGGTAATGTTGCATATGAATTGGTGTTGCATCCTAGTTAGATCTCCATTCTTATGGTATTCCATATCTCTATGTTGAGAAAGTGTATAAGTGATACTTCATTGATTATTATTTTTGAAGGATTTGGTATCTCTGATTCTTTGTCGTATGAAGAGATCACAATTGAGATCTTGGATCGGAAAGTTCATCGGTTGTAGACAAAGGATGTAGCTTCGGTTAAGGTTGAATGGTGGAACCACAAAGTGGAAGAATCTACTTAGGAAGCGAAATAGGACATGTAGTCCAAGTATCCGTATTTATTTTCTGCTTTGGATATTCTAACGGAAAGTATGTGTTCTTGATGGAATCTTTGTTTTCTAACTTGGGTAAAAAAAGGTTGATTTCCTTGAATTATTTTTTTCTAACATAGTTAAAGGTTGGAATGGTTATGTTGGGGTGTAATTCGTGCTTGTACTACCATTTTCTTTCTTTGGGGATTAATAATCCTATTGGGGGAGTCTGAAACTTCCTGGGTTTTGACCCTTAGAAAATTTCTCAATTTTTTTCTTTTGGACATCATTCAACTTTGTGTACTTCTCGTATGATATGGTACGGGTTAGATGACCCAGTCATATATTGTCTAGTGCTGGGTGGTGTTGGGTAGTTAAGTTTCTAGAATAGGTACGACTAGGTGGGTTCGAGTCATATGGTTAGTGATGGGTCGTTGGTTTGGGTTTTCTATCACTTTATCTTAATCTTAGTAACTTAACTTGGATCTAACTATGAATGTCTCACCATTAGTCATGAGAATAGGGTATGAGTTGTATAGTCCAACTCATATGTTGTAAAGTGTTAAAACCCTCATGAATCTTCCTAATGTAAAATTTCATGGTACTAATCATCCGGTTGGGTATGGTTTGGATTGGGTGGTCGTATGTTAGATAGTGTTGGGGTTCAAGGAGAGGCCTACGATACGAGTGGTGGGTACCACTTATATGGTAGGGTACAATTAGTATGGCATGGTCGTACCATCCTACGGGGATTTTAAGCAGTTTATGTTAATGGTAATCTAGACATTTCCCCTCTTAACCTCTTAAGGCCCCATGACTCATAACACTCTTGGGATATCATTTAACCTATCTGCAATCATTCTAACTCTCTTAAAACACTCTCAAATTCTCTCAAGGATCTTGGGTCAATAAAGGCTAGGGTTTCATCAATATGATTAATGTTTGACTTACAAGGGTGATTTCTCTTCGTCATCTTCGTAATCTAAGGCATGTAACTCCTCACTCATTGTTAATTCCAACTAAAGGCATGTTTTATGAATTTTTTTCACGGCATGAATATTGTATGTGTAATGCCCTGAATCTAGTACTTGGAATGCTACACGGTGCTCATGACCCCAAAAGACCACAAGCTAACGCATGACTGATATCTGTACCTGTATACTACATAATATATTGAATAATGTGGAAACATGAACTGAAAGTCCATAAGGTTCACATAAATGAAGTAAAACATAACATCTAAATGGGTTATGAAATACCAAAACTACTGAAATAACTGTCTGAACATAATAGTCTGGAAAGCCTCTAACTGACTGAACTGCCCGAGTAAGGAGTTGATAGGACATGTACCCAACTAACTCCAACTAATAAACTAATTAATGAGATAATAAAGAAATAATTATGTCCTCTAAGGAAGAGGACTCACTGCTTACTCTGACCGCTGATATCTACAATCTACTGATGCTCTAGAGATCATGTCACTGAACCTATGGTATAAGACACCATAGCGCAAATGCGTCAGTACTTTGAATGCACTAGTATACATGTGAGGTAACCTGAATGCATGGGGTTCATATGAATAAAAAAATATAATAACACACTGAGTATCATGAGTGTGAGAGTACATACATGAGACATAAAAACTGACACTGATATCATGATAACATGATTTCTGAATTTGAATACTGATAACATGACATACTGATAACTAATATAACTGATAACATGAGTGACTATATCTGATAGTCCTGAATTTGATAGAACTAGCTGAGTTCCACACTGTATATGAGTTGACTGTATATGACAGTCCTGAAATCTGAAGAACTATCTGAGTTCTTGACTGATACTGATATTGAAACTGTAGGAAGTAGTCATCTAACCGACATGCACCAAATGTGCTATAATAGCTGAGCTGGGGGCCAATCTGTACCCTGATTGGAAGGGTGTCAATACTATGCCACTTGTAAGGATAACATGTTAGTAACCCTAATATAACAGGTAAATCAAGTGAGAACGGTGGGAACCCTTATATAGAAGGTTAAGCCACCTCATCTACCCTCATATAGAAGGATATGATATCTCAACTTATGTTGGCTACATAGTTTTGTAACGTAAATATTAATTCTAAGAGTCACACCCTCAAATAATAGGTGAGTTCCCATCCTTGGGTTCACTCGGTGATAAATTCTACTCCCATCTGAGTAGACACTGAACATGATTTACTGAACTGAACATGGACTGAGTTACTAAATTCTGTTGACCGATGAAATACTACTGATATCTTAAAACTGACTGAGTTCATGAGATCATGGAGATTTCCTGAGTCATAAGACTGTCTGAAGTTTAAGGATCATAGCTTGATTGAGAATATCATGAAACATGACATGACTCTAGGCACACAACTAATATATCGGGTACAAGTACCCCCAGGACTCGATGTAAAGAAACTGACAAAGCATGACTTTCTTGAATACATGACTAACATCATAATCCATAATACATTCATTGAAGCATTTCATAAAATATGTGATCTACCTAAACTTGTATATACATGGGGATTTCATGATATCATGATAGTTGGGCATTTTCCTTAATCTAGGCATTTAATTAAAGACATGGTAGGCATAATATGTGTAAACAACATTATGCAACAATTAAACATCATGATTCAATTCTAATTTCATCATTCAAGGGTTTAATGATAGGTTTACATGAATCTACATCTATACTAATCAAATTCGCATAAAATTTATCCCCCAACATGGAATAGAATTCAATTACTCATTATCAACATGAACAAGAGCAACCCAATCATGAAATTCATAAAAGAAATCCATAAACTTAAACTTTGTAAAGAGATTCTTGAGCTTCATGGATGAAAGGAGTCTGTGAATGAACACTATGCATACCTGGGTTGAGTTTCTTAAAGTTCTTGAACTTGAAGAATTTAAATCTCTTAGTTCTTGAAGAAGATTTGGATTTTGTCCTTGGAGATTAATGTTAGAGAGAAAACCCTAGTTTTGTTGTTGTGAAAGAATGATAAACAAAATAAGCTAATTTTGGATATAATTGGGTATATAAATGGGTGGTAAAAGACCAAAAAGCCCCTTTTTAAAACGGTTTTAATTTGCTGAATCGGGACCTGCGACGGCTCGTGCGACGTTCCGCTGTTGACTCGACAATCCATCATTCCGACCATTGCACATGGACCTGAATAGGGTCTCACTTCCTTGGATGCGATGGCTTGGGAGGTGGTCCATCGCAAGTTCGATGGTCCATCAACCTATCCATCGCACCTTATCCAGAAGGTGGCCTCACTGTTTCCCTTGCGTCGGCCTAAAAGACGATCCGTCGGCTAGGACCATCGCTCCTAAGCAGAAGGTAGGAACACTTTCTTACTGCAACGATCACGGACAATGGTCCATCTCTAGTATGACGGTCCATCGGCCTCACCGTCTCACCTGGGCGGTTTTACTGCATTCTATTTTTTGGCCATAACATTCTCCTCTAATGTCGGATTTTGATGAAATTGGTATCGTTGGAAAGATAATTCAATTTTCCACATGATAAAAAGTGAAAATATTAAAAATACCACATGTACAAAAGTAGATTCATCTTTCAAAGTAACTTTCTAACATTCTCAAGATGATTTCAAGCTAGGAAAAAGTACGGGATATTACAATATCTCTCCCTTGAGAACATTCGTCCTCGAATGAGACTGAGAGTGAGTGGAGAATATAATCAACATACATACTGAACATGAGAAACTGGGACATGATCTCATGACTGACATGACTGATAACTGAGCATATCATACTGAACATGCATATCTGATACATGTGTAACTGATTCATGAATGCATGACTGGTTGTTCTGATGAAATAAGTTTCTCCTAATGAGAATGAATGTCTGATGCATAATTATATAACTGAACCGATACATTAATACATGTCTAAATATGCAATGGTACTTAATACCAAGTTTGTGATGAACACTGAACATGAAACTGAGTAAGCTTAAGGAGAACAATTACCTTGAGCTTGATCTGAGTTGGTAGAGAAGAGTTGAGGATACTTGGTATGCATGTCTTCTTCTGTTTCCCAAGTATCTCCCTCGATGGATTGATTTTTCCAAATAACCTTAACTAGAGGGACTTCTTTGTTCCTTAATCTATGAGTCAATAGTCTAGGATTTCAATTGGAATCTCTTCATAAGAGAGGTTGTTCTAAACATCGATGCTTTGAATAGGGACTACAACTATGCTGGGTCACCTATACATTTTTGGAGAAAAGATACATGGAAGAATAGATGAACTGAGGCTAGATCTAAAGGAAAATCTAGCTCATAAGCTACCTTACCAGAGCGATTGAGAGTCTTGAAGGGACCGATATATCGGGGACTGAGTTTTCCCTTCTTGTCGAATATCTTCACTTCCTTCATGGGATAGATCTTTAGATAGACATAGTCACTAATCTCAAACTCAAGATCTTTTGTATGAATATCTGCATAAGACTTCTGTCGGCTCTGAGCAACCCGGAGTATTTCTCTGATCAAATGAACTTTCTCTAAGGCGTCGAATACCAAGTTAGGCCCTATAACCGAGTCCTCCCTAACTTTGAACCATCCAATTGGAGATCTATATCTCCTACCATAGAGAGATTCGAATGGATCCATATAAATACTGGAATGATAGTTGTTGTATGCAAATTCAACCAAAGGCAAGTGGTAATCCCAACTACCCTTGAAATCAATTGCACACGCCCTTAGCATATCTTCTAAAGTCTGCATGGTCCTTTCTGCTTGACCATCTATCTAAGGATGAAAGGCTGTACTAAGATGAACTTGGGTACCAATACCTTTTTTGAACGCTTTCCAGAAATGAGAGGTGAACTGGGTACCTCTGTCTGAGATAATAGATAACGGAATACCATGCAATCTAACCTACTCCCTGATGTAGAGTTTGGTGTATTCCTCGGATGAATAAGAGGTATGGACTGGAAGGAAATGGTCTAATTTTGTCATTCTGTCTAGTTTGTCCCAAATTGAATCATGTTGATGATGAGTTCAAGGCAAACCCATCACAAAGTCCATGTTCACTTCTCCTAGTTCCAAGTAGGAATAATGAACTCCTACATTATACCACTAGGATTCTGATGCTCTATCTTAACCTGCTAACATATAGAGCACTTAGCCACAAACTCTACAACATCTCTCTTCATCCCTCTCCACTAATAGATCTCCTATAAGTTGTTGTACATCTTTGTGTCCCCTGGATGAATAGAGTAGCTCACACCATGTGCTTCTGCAAGAATTTGATACCTTAAGTCATTTACATCTGGAGCACACAGACGTCCCTGACAACACAAAACATTATCTCCCCGTTGGGAGAAAACCTCTACTTTTTGATCCTTGATTGACTCTTTTAACTTGACAAGGCTAGTAACCCTATCTTGCTTTCCTTTCTCCTCAGATACTAGAGATGATTCTGAACTACTCTGAACCCATATATCACCCTTCTCTGTATCGACTAAGAGAACGCCTAGTCTGGCAAGCTGATAGACTTTCTGAGCTAACTTCTTTTTACTATCTTCGACATGTGCAACACTACCCATAGAAAGTCTACTGAGAGTGTCAGCCACTACGTTGGCCTTCCCCAGATGATAAAGAACACTCATGTCATAATCTTTCAAGTATTCTAACCACCTCCTCTGATGAAGATTGACATCTTTCTGATAAAAGACATATTGAAGACTCTTATGATCTATGAGCACATCTATATGAGCACCGTATAGGTAATGCCTCCAAATCTTTAATGCTAATACTACAACGGCTAACTCAAGATCATGAGTAGGATAATTCTTCTCATGGGATTTAAGTTTTCTGGAGATGTAGGATATGAGATTACCATGCTACATGTGGAAACAACCTAAACCCACTCTAGATGCATCACAATACACTATGAACCTATCTGAACCATCGGTAACACTAGAACTGGAGCTGAGGTGAGTCAAGTTTTTAACTCCTGAAAACTCTTCTCACAAGGAACTGACCACTGAAACTTTACTTTCTTATGAGTCAATCTGGACATAGGGGATGCAATAGAAGAAAATCCTTCAACAAACCATGTATAATAGCCAGCCAAACCTAAGAAACTCCTGATATCTGATGGAGAGACAGTGTGAGGCCAGTTTCTTACTGCCTCGGTCTTTTGAGGATCTACTCTAATTCCATCAGTAGAAACAATATGACCAAGGAATGCCACTGACCTTAGCCAAAACTCGCACTTACTGAATTTGGCGAATAAATAATGATCTCTGAGAGTCTAAAGTACTGTTTTGAGATGGACTGCATAATCTTACTCACTGCGGGATAGACCAGAATATCATCTATGAAGACTATAACGAACATGTCAAAGTACTACTTAAACCAACAATTCATCAAGTCCATGAAAGCCGCTGGGGCATTGGTAAAACCAAATGACCTAACTAAGAATTCAAAGTGACAATACCGAGCACGAAAAGCTATTTTCACAATGTCACATTCTCTGACTCTTAGCTGATGATAGCCGTATCTAAGGTCTATCATGGAGAAATATCTAGCACCTTGAAGTTGTTCAAAAAAGTCATCGATTCTAGGAAAATGATAGTTTTTCTTGACCGTAACTTTATTGAGTTGGCAGTAATCAATGCATATTCTGAGATGACCATCTTTCTTGCACATGAATAAGATTGGTGCGCCCTACGGGGAGATGTTGGGTATGATGAATTCCTTATCTAAGATATCCTTCAACTACTCTTTTAGTTCTCTAAGTTCGGCTAGTTCCATTCTGTATGGCAGAAAAGAGATAGGTTGAGTATTCGGAAGAAGATCAATACCGAAGTCTATTTTCCTTTTGGGAGAAATTCCTGGAAGATCTTTGGGAAAGACATCTGAATATTCATTCACTACTGGGACTGATTCAATACTGGGAGTTTTGGAAGTGGAGTCCTTAACTCGAACAAGATGATAGACACATCCTTCAGATATCATTTTCTGTGCCCGAAGGTAGGAAAGCTGACCTCTGAAAGAGGATACACTACCCTTCCACTCTAGGATGGGTTCATTCGGAAACTGAAATTGGTCTATGCTATTTTTGCAGTCGACTGTGGCATAGAAGGAATGAAACCAATCCATGCTGAGAATGACATCAAAATCAGTCATCTCTAATTTGTCTAAGTCTGTGAATGTGACTTTCTGAGATATCATAACTGGGCAGTTCCTGTATACCCACCGATCTACGATGATTTTACCTACTACGGTAGAGATTGAATAGGGCTCTGCTAGAATTTTAGGACTGATTCCAAAATCGACTGATATATAAGGAGTGACAAAAGACAAAAGCTCCTAGATTTAGCAAAGAATAAACATGCACATAAAAGATCTGTAACGTACCAGTAACCACATCAGGAGAATTTTCCAAATCTTGTCGGGACTGAAGAGCACAAATATGATTTGGGCATTGCCCACTAGTAGCACTGGAGGTGGCACCCTACTAATTTGGGCGACCAGACTAAGCTGAGGAGCGATTTTCTTGACCCTGAGAACCTGGCTGAGGATAGTCTATGACTCTGTGACCTGGTTTGCCACATCCAAAGAAAATACAACTGCCATCTCTATAAATACCTTGATGGTGCTTGCCACAAGTTTGGAAAAGAGGATAGGTGCAGGCACTGCTAACACTGACCTGACACTTAGATCCTAGTGCTCCCTCTTTGTTACCCTCTCTGAACTTAGGAACTAGAGCACTGGATGAAGAAAGTGATGGAACTGATGAATTAGGATGAAACTAAAAATGGTTTCCTCCTTCTGACTTAGGATGAGCAAAGTTGAAACTACCTATTTTTGCTCTCTTATTCTTCTTCTCCCTCATCTTAATCTTTTTCTCCTCTATTTGCTGAGCATGAGTCATGAGCTTGGCTAAAGTCATGTCACTATTCAGCATGGAAGATCTACACACCTTAACTACGTTATTATTCACCCCTGAAATGAACTTACTCATACTTGCCCTTCTATCTGCAACCACATGAGGGGCATATCTGGCTAATTGAGTAAACTTAAGAGAATACTCTTTCACTGTCATATTGCCCTGCCTGAGGTTGATGAATTCTAGCACCTTAGATTCTCTAAGCACTAGGGGAAATAATCTATCAAGGAACACTGAAGAAAACTCCGCCCACTCAACTAACCCTACATTATCTGCCCTTTCTGAATTTTACTACTTGAACCAAGTATGAGCCACATCCTGCAGCTGATTTGCAGCTATCTCAGCAATCTCACTATACATAATCCCCATTATGTTTATAACCTTCTACACCTGATCTAGGAATTCCTGAGGTTCCTCGTTTATCTTAAACTTAAGAAAGGATGGAGTTTTCATTTGGGTGAAGTCTCGAATCTTGGATGCATCTGAATTGGCAACTAGATTGGCCAAAACAATAGCTGGACGTTCATTCTGAGCAGCAACTGACAGAGCAAGAGTAGTGAATGCGGCCCTGAACTCTGAATGAGAAACATGCTTGTCTAAGGGATCTTCTTGGACAGGCTGGGTTCTTCTCTTGGGAGCCATGTTCTGAAATAAGGAGAAGAAGTAGATAATACTGAGAGATTAGATTAAGATTATGCTCACTCACACGACATGAATGCTGAAAAGAGGAAAACTGTTCCTAAATCATCTTATAGCCTCCTGCACATCAATGTGGTGCACAACACACCCATGCACAAGACTTTATTAGAAGCGACTTTCAGACTTCCTAGGATTCTATTGAACCTGGCTCTAATACCAAGTTTGTAATGCCCCAAATCTGGTACTCGAAATTCTATACGGTGCTCATGACCCTGAAAGGCCACAAGCTATTTATACCTGTATACTACATAATATACTGAATAATGTGAAAATATAAACTGAAAGGTCATAAGGTTCACATAACTAAAGTAAAACATAGCATTTAAATGGGGTATGAAACACCCAAAATAACTGAAATAACTGTCTGAACATACTAGTCTGGAAAGCCTCTAACTGACTGAACTGTCTAAGTAAGGAGTTGATAGGACATGTCCCAAAGTAACTCCAACTAATAAACTAGTTAATGATATAATAGAGAAATAATCATGTCCTCGAAGAATGAGGACTCACTGCTTACTCTGACCACTGATATCTGGAATCTACTGATGCTCTGGAGTTGTGTCTCTTACCCTATGGTATAGGACACCATAGCACAAATACGTCAGTACTTTGAATGTACTGGTATGCATGTGAGGTAAGCTGAATGCATAGGGTTCATATGCATGAACAAATATAATAACAGACTCACTATCATGAGCGTAAGAGTACATGCATGAGACATAAAAACTGACACTGATACCGTGATAACATGATTTCTGAATCTGAATACTAATAACATGATATACCGATAACGGATATAACTGATAACATGAGTGGCTGTATCTGACAGTCCTGAATCTGATGGAACTAGCTGAGTTCTGTACTGTATATGAGTTAACTGTATCTGAAAGTCCTAAAATCTGAAGAACTATCTTAGTTATTGACTGATACTGATACTGGAACTATGGGAAGTAATCATCTAATCGACATGCCCCAAATATTCTATAATAGCAGAGTTGGGGTCCAATCTATACCCTGATTGGAAGGGTATTAATACCGCACCACTGGTAAGGACAACGTGTGAGTAACCCTAATATAATAGGTAAGCCACCTCATCTACCCTAATATAGTAGGCTATGATGTCTCAACCTATGCTGGATACATAGTTATGTAATGCAAGGATTGCTTATAAGAATCACACCCTTATATAAAAGGTGAGTTCCCATCCTTAGGTTCACTTGGTGTTAATTTCTACTCACATCTGAATAGACATTGAACATGATTTACTGAACTAAACATGGACTGAGTAACTGACTTCCGTTGACTGATGGAATACTACTGATATCTAACAACTGACTGATTTCATGAGATTATGGAGATTTTCTGAGTCATAAGACTGTCTGAAGTCTAAGGATCATAGCTTAACTGAGAGTATCATGAAAACATAACATGGCTCTAGGCACATAACTAATATTTCGGGTATAAGTACCCCCAAGTCTCGATGGAAAGAAACTGACAAAGCATGACTTTCTTGAATGCATGACTAACATCATAATCCATAATACATTTATTGAATCATTTCATCAAACATGTGATCTGCATAAACTTGTACATACATGGGGATTTCGTTATATCATGCTAGTTGGGCATTTTCCTTCATCTAGGCATTTAGTCAAACACATGGTAGGCATAGTATGCGTAAACAACATTATATAACAATTAAACATTATGATTCAATTATAATTTCATCATTCAAGGGTTTAATCATAGGTTTACATGAATCGACATCTATACTAATCAATTCCACATCAAATTTATCCCCCAACATGGAATAGAATTCAATTACTCATCATCAACATGAACAAGAGCAGCCCAATAATGAAATTCATAAAGGAAATGCATAAAATTAAACTTTGAAAAGAGATTCTTGGGCTTCATGGATGAAAGGAGTCCATTAATGAACACTATGCATACCTGGGTTGAGTTTCTTGAAGTTCTTGAACTTAAAGAATTTGAATCTTTTAGTTCTTGAAGAAGATTTAGATTTTGTCCTTGGAGATTAATGTGACAGAGAAAACCCTAATTTTGTTGTTGTGAAAGACTGATGAAAAAAATAAACTAGGTTTGGATATAATTAGGTATATATATGGTGGTAAAATACCAAAAATCCCCTATTTAAAAAGGCTTTAATTTTCTGAATCAAGACCTGTGACGGCTCGTGCGACGGTCCGTCGCTGACTCGACGGTCCATTATTTCGACCGTCGCATGTGGACCTGAATAGGGTCTCACTGACTTGGATGTGATATATTGGGATATGGTCCATCGTAAGTTTGACGGTCCTTCAACCTATCCGTCGCACCTTATCCAAAAGGTGGCCTCACTGTTTCCCTTGCGACGGCCTAAGCGACGGCCTAAGCGACGGCCTAAGCGACGGTCTGTCGCAAGTCCGACGGTCTGTCATCCTAGGACGTCACTCCTAAGAATAAGGAAGGCACACTTACTCTCTACAAAGGTTGAGGACAATGGTCTGTCACTAGTACTATGGTCCGTCGGTCTCACCGTCGCACCTGGGCGGTTTTACTGCATTCTATTTTTTGGCCATAACTTTCTCCTCCGATGTCGGATTTTGATGAAATTGGTATCGTTGGAAAGATAATTCAATTTACCACATGATAAAAAGTTTTAATACTAAAAATATCATATGTAAAAAATTAGATTCATCTTTCAAAGTAAGTTTCTAACATTCTTAAGACGATTTCAAGCTAGGGAAAAGTACGGGGTATTACAATAGCTCCCCCTTGAGAATATTCATCCTCGAATGAGACTAAGAGTGAGGTGAGAATATAACCAACATATATACTAAACATGAACAATTGGAACATGATCTCATGACTGACATGACTGATAACTGAACATATCATACTGAACATGCATATCTGATTATTTGTAACTGATTCATGAATGCATGACTGGGTGTTCTGATGAACTAAGTTTCTCACAATGAGAATGCATGTCTGATGCATATTTATATAACTGAAATGATACATGAATGTATGACTGAATATGCAATGGTACTTGATACCAAGTCTGCGATGAATACTGAACGTGAAACTGAGTAAGTTTAAGGAGAACTGTTACCTTGAGCTTGATCTGAGTTGGCGGAGAAGAGTTTAGGGTACTTGGTATGCATGTATTCTTCTTATTCCCAAGTAGCTCCCTCGACGGACTGATTTTGCCAAAGAACCTTAACTAGAGGGACTTCTTTGTTCCTCAACCTACGAGTCTGATAGTCTAGGATTTCAATTGGAATCTCTTCATAAGAGAGGATGTTCTGAACATCGATGCTCTGAATAGGGACTATAATTGCTGGTTCACCTTTACATTTCTTGAGCAAACAGACATGGAAGACTGGATAAACTTAGGCTAGATCTGAAGGCAAATCGAGCTCATAATATACCTTACCAAAGCCATTGAGAATCTTGAAGGGACCGACATATCGGGGACTGAGCTTTCCCTTCTTGCCGAACCTCTTCACTCCCTTCATGGGAGAGATCTTTAGATAGACATAGTCATTAATATCAAACTCTAGATCTTTTCTACAAACATCTGCATAAGACTTCTGTCGGCTCTGAGCAGCCCGGAGTCTTTCTCTGATCAACTGGACTTTCTCTATGGCGTCGAATACCAAGTCAGGCCCTATAACTGAGGCCTCACTAACTTCAAACCATCCAACTACCCTTGGAATCAATTGCACATTCCCTTAGCATATCTTCTAAAGTTTGTATGGTCCTTTCTACTTGACCATCTGTCTGAGGATGAAATGTTGTACTAAGATGAACTTGGGTACCAAATACCCTTGTAGAATGCTTTCCATAAATGTGAGGTGAACTGGGTACCTCTGTCTGAGATAATAGCTAGTGAAATTCCTTGCAATCTGACCAACTCCCTTATGTAGAGTTTGGTTTAATCCTCGGCTGAATAAGAGGTATTGACTCAAGATAAATGGGTTGATTTGGTCATTTTGTCTCCGACTACCCAACTAAATCATGTTGATGACGAGTTCGAGGAAAACTCATCACGAAGTCCATGTTCACTTCTTCCCACTTCCAAGTAGGAATAATTAACTCCTGCATAGGACCACTAGGCTTCTGATGCTCTATCTTAACCTGCTGACATGTAGAGCACTTAGCCACAAACTCTGGAATATCTCTCTTCATCCCCCTCTACCAATAGATCTCCCATAAGTCGCGGTATATCTTTGTGTCCCTTGGATGAATAGAGTAGCACACAACATGCGTTTCTACAAGAATTCGCTGCTTTAAGTCATCTACAGCTGGAACACACAGACGACCCTGATAACGCAGAACACTATCTCCTCCTTGGGAGAAAACCTCTACTTTCTGATCCTTGACTGACTCTTTTAACTTGACAAAGCTAGGATACCTTAGTTTCTCTAAGAACTAGGGGAAACAAGGTGGCCTCACTGGTTTGGGCGATGGTTCATCGCAAGTTCGACGGTCCGTCAACCTGTCTGTCGTACCTTATCCAGAAGGTGGCCTCACTATTTCCCTTGCGATGGCCTGAGCGATGGTCTGTCGCTAGTGCGACATTCCGTCGGCCTGGACTGTCGCTTCTAAGAAGAAGGTAGGCATACTTCCTCACTGCGACTATCATGGGCTACGGTCAGTCGCTAGTCCGATGGTCCGTCGGCCTCACCGTCATACCTGGGCAATTTTACTACCTTATGTATTTTGGCCATAACTTTCTCCTCCGATGTCGGATTTTGATAAAATTGGTATCGTTGGAAAGATAATTAAATTTTCCACTTGATAAAATGTGAAATTCTTAAAAATAACATATGTTAAAAAGTGGATTCATCTTTTAAAGTAAGTTTCTAACATTCTTGAGATGATTTCATGCTAGGGAAATGTATGGGGTATTACAGTATGGTTTTGGGTTTTCAACTATATGTTAAGGGTTTTGGTTATAATGGTTGGTTTTGGTTCATGTCTTTTTCTTATGGTTTTAATATTATTATGGTGTTTGGAACATTTGGTTGCATGGGAATGGTTAATTGGTACATAGTTTTGTCTTTGGAAACGCTATGCCCTCAACATGTTTGATAAAATTCCTATGAGAATATTTTTGCTTAAATTGTTTTACTTTCATAGAACTATGCATAATATAAATTGGTAATGAAACCCTAATGGTATAAATTGTTCAGAAAGTTTGGAAATGTTAAATGGTAAGGTCTTGGTAGTTATGGTTGGTCTACTTGAAAGACTTGTGGGGTAAAAGGAAATCCCCCAAGCAAGCATAATAATGATCACTTGTGGGGTACACGGGATTCCCCTAATTTAACTTATTAATGTAATCTATGGGTACATAGGAGTCCCTTTACTGAAAAAGAATGGCTAAGAACATTTCTTGTAATCTATAGTTTGTATGTCGATACCACTACTTTTAGCAATGATTGATAACAAATGGAATAGTTGTTTGGTTGTTTGGTAATGGTTTTAATTGGGCAATAATAGTAGGGTGTGATAGCTAACTGTGAAGGTGTGATTCCAATAGATGGACACTGGAAACTCGTGTTTTCCAACATGAGGATTGGTCATATAGACCATATTTAATAATTATAGGGTACACAAGAATCCCCTAAGTACACTTGTATATATGTATCATGGAGAGCGAAGGGTACTCGGGAATCCCCTACTCCTATGGTCTCTCTAATTTAGTAGCTACACGCATCGGGGCCTGTTCCGAGGGTTACACTTAACCCATATAGCCCGTGGGTGGTTCTAGAATGGTTAAGCTACACATAACCAGGTTAATGGTTTTAATGACATACTAAACCTGGTTCCTTTTTCAAGCATGGTTATATATATATATATATATATATGTTTATATGTATGGTTATGAATGTATATGGTTGGTTTATATGGTTTTAAAGTTTGGATTTTTCTTATCCTTATCCTGAGTGCATGCCAGCGTTCACTGACTAACCTTTCTTTGGGCAATTGTATCCCTACGCGATACAGGAACCGACTATTCTACTCCTCATTATTAGTGATCGGATTTGAGATCAACTATTGGATTGAAGTGGTCAGATTCCATATTCCGGAAGGATCCATTTTATGTCATGGATGTTCTTACATACTTTGGTTATTCCATATATATTTTTTTTTGCTATAGTTTGGGGCATGTCCCCACCAGATATTATTTTACATTTGGTTAGAGGTTTTATGGGACTACTATGGGTTTGTATAAGAGGTATCGTCAGTGGTGTCAGCCTTAGTATTGACATTGATATTGGGGATGATACTGGATGACTGTATTTCTGATTGTTCTATCTTATTATGTTATGGACTCGTACTTGCTTATTGTTTTTGTTTTGGTATAGTTATTGGTTTGGTATTAGATTGTTGGACATGCTTGGGTTGGTCACGATTATGGACCAGTACCATAATTTGCAATTGTATCAAATGCTATCTTTATATATAGTGGGAATTCATCCGACCTAAGGTATGTGCTTGGAGGTTGGGTTGGGTAATAGGTGTGGTACTCAGTCTTAGTTGGACTTAGTATTCCCATTACGACAAGGCCCCGGTTCAGTTCATGTCACTACCCTATCAAATTCAACGTTCCAGAATCAAAGGTGTAGTAAAAATTTCCATTCAAGGTCATTTCAGTGAAAACTAAGTACCACCATACTTTCCATATTTTGTAAGATTCGATCAATAGCGAAAAATGTGTTTAGGAGCCTCATCACCTGAACCAAGGGACCATATAACACAAAATCAATGTCTCGAAGCTGTTGGAATAGTTAAAATTTGCATACGAGGTCCTTTGACTGAAATTTTTGCCCAGTAGCAAATTTGAACCAATGAATTGGTTCTAAAAACAAGCCGAACTGCTCGATACCCAAAATATTAGCTCCAACTTGTTATAAATGACCTGGGGAAGCTATAGGAAAGATATAAAAATTGAAAAGTGAAAAACTAAAAAATGACTGGGAGTCTCATTACTCAAGCCAAGAAATTTGGTATGCATAACGTGTATTCTTCCTCTAACTATTACAATGAACATATAAGTCCCAACCCAGATTTTTAAATTTCAAATTAATAATAGTAAATGCTAGACTAAAACAAGAACTAATAGGTAATAAGCTGTAAAATTAGACTCCTAACTCAAATTGAAACTAAAATATTATAAATCGGCAATCAAATGCCAATACTAAGGCTAACACCAATACCAACACCGCCACATCCAAGCTATAGTAGTTCCACCAACCCTCTAACCAAAGAAAAATAATATCAAATTGGGACTTACCCCTAACCATGGTAAAAACTAGTATCAATAAAATGAACAAAGTATATAAAGACATCCATGTTGTGAAAAAGAACCTTTAGGAATATGGAAGCTCACCACTTCAATCCAATAGTTGATCCCGAATCTGATCACTAAGAAAGATGGGTAGAATGGTTGGTTCTTATATCACATAGGGATATAGACTCCTGAAGACTGTTTAGTGGGTGAAAGCTAGAAAGTACTTAGGATAATGATAAAATAATTCTAACTTTTAAAACTAGGTAAACCAACTATATGCATTTACAACCATACATACATACATATATATATATATATAACAATGCTGGGAAGATGGAACTGTGTTTAGCATGTACTTAAAACCATTAACCTGGGTATGTGTAACTTAACCTTCCTAGAACCACCGACAGGCTATATGGGTACAGTGTAACCTGAACGCGCCTCGATGCGCGTAGTCACACGAAAAAGAGATACTATAGGAGTAATGAATTCCCAAGTACCCTTCTCTCTCCATGATACATATATACGATTGTAACTTAAGAGATTCCCGTATACCCCTTATGGTCATTTTGATCACATTTTCATGTAGGCAAATATGAGTTTACAGTTTCCATCCATTGGACTCACACCTTCATGGTAAGAAATCACACCCTGCCATTATTTCCTAATTAAAAACCTTTACCACATAACCAAGAACAACCATTCCATTTGTTATTAACCCGGTCTATTAGTAATGGTATCTTCATACCGACTATAGCTTGCAAGTGATGTCCTTACCCTTCCTTTAAAGGATTAAGGGATTCCCTTCGACCCATAGGTTCATTATTAAGTTGACTTAGGGAAGTTCCATGTACCCCACAAGAAGTTCATTATTAAGTTTTCTTGGGGGATTCTATTGTACCCCATAAGGATATTTAATTAACCATAACCATGAAAACCAAACCTTACTATTTAACCATTCCAAACCATTTAAACCATTTATGCCATTTAGGATTCCATTACCAAGTTATACCATGCAATAGTTCCATTAAAAGTCCAACAATATAGTAAAAGTATTATCATAGGCTTTTTACCAAATATATTGGGGGCAGAGTGTTTCCAAAATAAAAACTATTTATCAATTAACCTTACCCATGCAACCAATTATGCAAACCACCATTAAATCATGTAAATCTATAATTAAAAACATAGGAAAACCATAAGCATGCATTTATAACCAAAGCCCCCAATATATTACTGAATACCAAAAAACTTACAACAATTATGCCATGAAAACAATTCATAAAATATACCTTTAATTGGAACTAACAATGAGGGAGAATTATCATGCCTTAGATTACGAATATGATGGAGAGAAATCACCCGTACAATCCCCAAATTGATCCTCTAGATAAAACCCTAGCCTTTCTTTACACAAGAGCCATAGAGAGAATTTAGGAGAGTTTCTAAGTATTTAAGATTAGAATATTAGGGTAAATAATGTCCCAAAAGAGTTTTAAGTCATGGGGCATTAAGAGGTTAAGAGGGAAAATGTCTAGATTACCCCCACTTAAACTTTATAAAAATGCCACAGGAGGGTATGCCCATCCTATCCCAGTCGTATCCCATCGTACGAGTGGTGCCCATTACTCGTAACCTAGGCCTCTCCTTGGACCCCAACATATAACTATCCAAGACTAGTTGTATCCTATCATACGACCTGTACCCTGTACCCGTACCCATCACAGAATGGAAATCAAAGAGGATTTGGACACTGTCCACCATACAAGTGAATGGTACAACATGTACCCTATGTTGCGTCTCATGGTGAGCTACTCATACTCAGATCCAAGTTAAGTTACCAAGGTTTATATTAAGTGAAGGAGAAATCAAACCATACGAACCATCACCCACCATCCGATATGTACCCACTCTAGTCATACCTACTCCAGAAACTAATCCAACCTACGAACAAACACTGATTGATATTCGACCAAGACCATATCAACTGTACCTTCATACGACTTGTAAACCCTAGTAATATGATGTCCAGAAACCAAAAATCCTGGAAATTTTCTACAGTTCCAAAACCCAGGGTATTTCATTCACGCTCAATCCCCTACTAGAAATTAGGTAAATGGTGACGGTTCAATTACCATATCCATAGAGGCCAAACTTATCCCTATAGATCTATGGTGACGGTTACACCACCTTATACAACTGATCACATTATAGTATCTCTAATGCGATAGTTATGTGCGATGGTTGGGTAATTCATCACCATACACAAATATTACGCAATGATTCTTATTACAAAAATACTATAATAGTTTCCCGTCTGTAGGGATGGTTAACTCACGTCCCTATAGAAATTTATGCGTTGGTGATAATATAATATTGCAATTTTTGTTTTTCTACATTGGTGACAAGTATTAGGACGGTTTATAGTATGTAAAGACAGTTACATACAGTTCTTATAAATATTTTATATGATGCTTATATTTGCTATTGTGACATTTTCTTCTTTACATTTCTATCTATTACGACACATATTTATCTCTAAGGAAATGGTGCCGACCATTACACCATATCTATGGTGAAATTTCTTCATATGGTGATGCTACAGTTATCTATTTGCTTTTGTAATGCTCATTTATAGGCTAATGCAACGGTTATTTATTGGTTATTGTAATAGTTGTTCATAAGCAACTGTAACAGTGATTAATAATCTGTTGGGACACATATTTGGTAGGCTATTGCAATAGTTATTATTAGATAATCCAACAGTATAATTGAAATACCTTTATAAAGAATAACAGAAATTGTATATATAAATCAATTAAGAATGTGTACTATTAATTCTCAAAATGACAACCAAGAAACAGAATATCTTTTGACCATTCAAAAAAGAAAAACATATATACACAAGTTTTGAATGTTTAATAATTAAAGATGTTTTAAACTTGGTCAAATTTTCCAGTAGTGTAACATGAACACTGCCATTGTGATTGATCTCTTCGGTAAATTTAATTCATCGATTTTGTTCCCATCATCTATGTCATCACCAACAATAATAAGAAAAACAAAGAAGTTGTTAATAGAGTAACATTTTGCAAACACCAAGACATAAAGAGGCTTCCCATAATTCAAAGTAATAAAATTATCACAACCCAATTTCTCAGGTCATGAGGATGCCTACTATAACCCAACAATAGACAAGCCAAACCCATAGCCCGAAAGGTTAGTAATGGACTACTCAATATATATTGAAAAGAGTATGGAATATATGTAACAAAGGATCAAATACATAAATGAATCCCAAACCTTGGTGGTATCAGTACAAGTACTTTTGCATAAAAAAAATCCAAAGTGAGTTGCAAATGAATACACTGATATAACCTATCTTTGATTATAATATAGAGACAAGTATGATACAAAAGAGAGAGATAAGTAGTACTCGGAAAATCAGGAGCTCACTCTAAGTCTCCAAACCATGGCTGCTCTGAACAATGCACATATCAACGACAATAACCAGTACTATGATTTGCAGGCTGCAAAAGTGTAGAATAAGTACTAAACAAATGGTACTCTGTAGGCAACTGCCAACTGAGCTCCAAAGATAAGCAAGATATACATAGCATATAAACAGAATAAAAACTACATCCAAGAGTCCAGAATCATATAACAAACCAATTAGATAATAAGGAACAACTATCATGTTCATATCCACTAGATAATCCTAATAAGGCAAGGTAATAAATATTGGTGTGCTATCTTATAATAGCCATATTGAGGGATCTCAGCACTATGTGGTATATCACAGACCAGTATATATAACTCAAGGTTGAAAGAAAGATATATAGAAGTATATAAGGCCAAGGAATGAATTTACAATCTGAGTAGTGAAAGAATGATGGGATATACGGTAATACCATATCTCATATAGCTAGATGTACCCATAGGTATATTAATATAAGGTCAACTTAAGTCATAATACAAATGATCATGCCTTTATTTTAAGATCTCATTATAATCCTATCAGGATTTAATACTATCATACTTAGGCTTTCAAATGACATAGCTAGACATGAAATAATCATGCATAATAATGTAATCGTAGGATAGAAGATCCCCGAAAACATACCTCAAATCTCAATACCGAATCAATGACCAATCTATCATAAGATATCCATAATAATATTCATAACAATGACAATAACACTAACAATAACAATAACAATGAGTAACTGTATATTTCGGACAACCAAATACATAACCGAGCCTATGTATTCCCCCCTCCCCAATCTTGGAAAGTTCAATCAACATATAATAAAACAAGGCATAGTCATCACCCATATCTAAGAAACCGTCCCATACCGGCTAATGGACATAGGTGCATACTAGTGATAGACGATGGGCATGCACGAATGAATGCAAGGTACATAATCAATGTCATATTCTCATCATCATAACCATATCTATCATAATTGTCATCATCATAACCATATCTATCATAATTGTCATCATCATGACCATCATAATCATAATAGCCCTCCGACCTTTCTATGTATCAGTATATCATCCTAGTGTTCTTTGTCCTTGCCGAGTATCAATATTACATTATAACATCGACCGACCTTGTCGGGTATCAACATCATTATCATAGTATCTTCCGGCCTTGATAGATGTCAATATCATCACAATCATCAACAAAAACATATAAGTGCATGGACTCAAGCCATGTATTAAAGAGTGTAAATGTATAAGTTGATAATGCTCAACTCACTCCTATAATTGAGGGGTGAGGAGGTCATTGTAAAGTAACCCAATTTGAATTAGGGTCAAATCTCAAGGAGAAAATTATAGACTTCAAACCTTATGGGTGTTCAAATTACTATAAGGTTACCCAGAATGCTAACAAAAAGGACATGCAAAATAAAATGGGGGGATTTGTTTGAAAATTTTTTGTACAATCTTTAGTAATTGATCATGAAATGATACTTTTGTTTTAAGCAATAATGTTTGGGGAAATATTGTGATTATGTCTACCTAAAGGTAAAGGTATTTGGGTTAATGATGTTTTAGAATTAAATTTAGTTTTTAACTAAAGGATAGACAAGGTCAAAGGTCCTTGTGGTTAATCTTTCGATAAAACCACAACGATTTTGTCCATTGGCTCTTTCGAGCACCTAACAAGTGTGAAATTCGTAATCACCCAAAGCCTCAATCAAGCATCCCTATTTCTAGGATGATACTCTTGAGATGATTTACACTCCTAATACACTTGTTTATAAGATTGCAAAAGGGAGAAAAACATAGGCTTAATTTTCCACCATTACCTTGCCCCCCTATAACCCTCTTTCAAGGATGTTATGGGTTACCTCATATTTACCTTCATCCTTCTTCCGAGGATAATAAAGGGTTTCTGGAGTTTGGGGTTTCACCCATCAACCTATTTGGATATTTGAGGCTTTCACCCATCAAATTCTAAGTCATAGGCTTAAGCAATGGTGTAATCCTTACACAACAACTAACAATTATGCAAACACAACAATACCCACACAAAAATTACACTTTAGTTCAACATAATATCAAGACTAAATTACTTAGCTACTCAGGAAGAAAGTAAAGAGAGTCATACCATATGGATTGTCCAAAGCATTCATTCGTCACAAAATTAATAAGGAGTCAAGCCTCCAAAATTAATTACACATTTGCACAATTAGGGTTTCAAGCTTTCAATTAAAAATATCTTATGAGGTAAGCAATACCCAAAGATTAAAAGATTTTGCTTATATATGGTTTGGGATTCTTCTATGTAATTTTAAAGATCTTCCCTTGGGCATATTCCCATTGATGCATGATTATGCGTGGCTATCTGCAACCGCGTCCACAAGACCATAGTTGTGTACCGCGACCGCATTGTGTTAACCATCTTGACTGACCGCGATCGTGGATTAAGGACCGCGGTAATAGTAACTGAAGTAATGTAGTCCAAGTCTTCAGTTATACTCTTCTTTGCTCCCTATTTATCATTTTAAACCCCAATTGACATCTTTCGATCTCCTCAACTCTATGACTGGAAATAGTGGATATTAGTGAATTTTATCACTAATATGTCTCATTTATTTTATTAAAACAAGGTAATGTTCACAAATTTTTAGTGAGAATTAGTTGAAAAATCACCCCTCACCAACACCCCCAACTTAAGACCTTGCTTGTCCTTGAGAAACACTACCCCTTATTATGAGACAACTCATATGTATGTCATCATTCTATCACGCAATGATCATGATGACTAAAACTTGATCGCTACCACTAAAAGCTTTTCACACATGGGCAAATAGGCTTATAACGACTCCACTCATCATAAGATTAAATAGCGAAGGATGCAATAGACTTTGGGGAGAAACCATGTAACAACTACTAATACTCTATAAATGACTCACATGTTGACTACAATCATGCAATAATTTTGATTTTCTCATTGTACAGAAGATGACAAAATCACCCACCCCAACTTGTTCACATGCCTCCTCACAAGAAAGTAAAATTAACATACCTAGTTACCAAGCATGAAATAAGGAATTTTAAGTGAAAACACTCACTCTCTCATGAAATTCTCCATGTTAACAAGTACCATCCCATAGGCTTGCCCCTATTTTCAATCACCACTACAATGACCACACTTGGTTGAGAATTAAAAAGCTCTTTTTGTGATTGTAATGTTGGTTTAGGGTGAGGGTAGGATACCATTTGGGAATAATATGGCTACACCCCTCCTTGAACATTCACATCACACTTTCTCAATCCCTTTTTTTTAGCTAAGGGACACTCTTATTTAATTTCTTTCTTTTCCTACACCTACTAATAGCTTCCGTTGTGCACCACTTTTCTTTCATTTCTTTTTCTTGCAACTTACATGCATTTCATTCCTTTGATGAACTCATATATTTTCTATTTATTTATTTTCGCGATTCAAACTCATGAGATATTTAACTAACAACTTTTTGGCCTTACACTTTCTTCCATCAACCTTTGCTACCCCCAACTTAGGGTTTTAGCCTAAGTTATATTTTCAAATTCAAGGAGGGTTTGGTTCACAAGAGAGATATAAAGAATGGTCACGGGTTTTAATGAGTTTGCTAAAGAAAGGTCCAAAGGTTCAAAGTGGGTACTAAGGTTAATTATGCATGGGTAGGCTTTTTAGGCTAGAGTAGACTTCCAAAAATCACAAGATAGCCTATGATTATTTACCAGCCAAGCACAATCAAAATTTAGATTTGAAAGACTAATGGGGCAAGTTCTAGATGGTACAAGTCCACATGAGATAAAGACAATTAACCTCACACACAAGGCATGTGAATGTTTTTAGGGGTTCAATTGTTCTACCCGCTCGAGACAAAGATGGAGTATTAACTATTTTTCCAAAGTCATAGAAAGAAGGAAAAATTTCAAAAAGTTCTCACGTCCATGCCTTTAAATTTTGCAAAAATTTTGGACGAAGGGGGTTGTTTTCTTTTGTATTCACACCACATATAATTTGGTAATCATGTAAACCACCCAAGATATCATCTCACATTGCAAATCATAGTACAATCGACCCACTATATGGTTACTAGACTTCACCAATGAAAAATGATACAATCCCATATTATCAATGCTATAGGTAATCAAAATTCCCTTGCATTCTATGGCCTTGGTTCCATAGGTACTCAGACTTCCCCTGCACCCATGGTTAGAAACCCAATCACAATTGTATTAAAATAAAGTAACAATCCCAGAACAAAATAGCTAATCCATGCAAATGTGGTAATCACCAGAGTGCCCGATTATTACAACCCAAACAAAAATAAAGATAAGAATTATCCAAAAGAGCAAAAAAGTTAGCATAAATATCAATGATACAGGCCCAAATTAAATTTATAAGAATAAGGAGACACCTCCAACTGAAAAGATAACAATGTCCCCACTGCCTAAATAATCAAGGGTAAAAGAGATAAGACTGCTCCATAAAATCGCATCAAGGGTTGCTATTACTATTAGACTCTACATCATAACTCTATTCCTCAAGATCAGACCACTCGGCTGGGGCCTCATCATCACTGTCCACCCAAGAAGAAAGAAGTCTATCTCGGGGCCTTAGAACCTTACATGTGCCCTTCACGCCCTTATATATCCTAATAAAAAATTTGTCCCACTTCTTCTCTCTTTTAACCATTTTTCATGCACGATCAAAAGGTATCAGTATGACTCCACCAAAGAGGAGTAGGCCTTTTTAAGCTTATCAATGGTAACTACTTACTCTTTTTGGTCTTTCTTGTCCTTATCATAATTGGTACATGGCACATAAGAATGATGAGCAGTGGAAAGCTCTCCTGGTCCTTGGGTCAAACTAGACACAAACTCTTTGATGGTTGCAATATTCACTCTAATCTCCTCAAGAGGTCCCGTGTTGGTTGGCCTATGAGACTTAAGCTTACTACATCTCGACTTTTCCAAGTCGATCTTTCTTTTCTTGCTTTTGTCGGGTGCGCCCTCATCTCTAATCCTTAAGAAGTAAATAGAGGCATTTGGGCGCACCCATGTATTACTAGCATACTCTTCCACCCTCGCTCTTTTACAAAGCTCTGTAATCAAGGAGGGGTAGAATAGATGTGGATCTCTGTGGTCCTTGAAATGATCTATCTCACTAACCATGAGTTGACCAACATCTAGTGGGATGCAGTCTAGAATATATGCTACTATCCTAACACGTAATTTAAGTACTGCTATCATGTGGGCTCAAGAAAAAACTTGGCAACAGATGATGTGCAACCATATTCAGGCCTCGGGAGTGAAATCGTTCATAGAAATATTGTTTTTATTCATTGTCCACGAGATTTTATTTTTGGGGCATAGTCGTTGTGCTAACCAACTTCCCGATTTACACCCCTTTACTTTGAATTCAGTCATGTCAGTATGCTTGATCCCACAAACATCATTAATTTGTTTAGCCCTAACTTTCCTCGGTTTCCCCAAATCTCGACAGTCATATTAAGTGGGCCCAAAAAAGAGACTTCAATGAGGTTTGCATAAAATTCACAAACCCATTGCTCATTTGCAATGAATGGATCCGGGGAAAAACATCACCACCCTATGGCTTTAAGTTTGTCATATAGTGTCGGTAGTCTCTCCGGCATATTTTCTAAGAAAATTCCTCTCTCTGGCAGCAGCTTTATCCTCGAAAGGTCCCTGTAGTAATGAGTATGGCACTAGAATGCCATGACTCGTATGTGATCATACTTATCCATGATGTTTTCCTGAAAGCACTAAGCACACATTATATCTTTCGATGATATTTTAATCATGCAAACTATGTTATATTGATCACTAGAGTTCATTGGAATAGGTGCTTGTTGTTGCTTGACTAAAAATTAGAACAACATGATTTTTGGCATGGAAGGAAACTATCTTCAGTTATCGTGGTCATGAGTCAAGACTGCGTTCACGTCACCACAATCACGGTTTATGATCCCGGTCGTGCTACTTGAGGTTGGTTCCGTGTCAGCTTCGCATGTTTAGATTTCTTCTAAATTTAAGCTACTAGTATGTTCTACAATATGGATTCATGTGAAGATCACTGAAACAATGATAATAAGTCTATGAATATGCCCTTTAGAAAGAAAATATTACTATTGAAAGTCTATTTGAGCATTTTATCAAATACTTGGTGTGCATATATCATTTGTCCATGTCTTTCATACATCATTAGGTACTGATGATTTCCCCACTTTTGTGCACACGTTAATCAACAGCCAAAATCACACCAATACCAAATATGACAACATGGAAAGCATAAAAATCAAAATTTTAGGCCCTTTCTTAAACATGAATTTTATGGCCTATTTTCAAAAGTAAAGGTATGGATTAATGTCACCTACTAGAGTTGTGATGCAAAGGGATGCCAGAATACTTTTTGAGAGTTCACAAACATGGCCAGAAATTAGCAAAAATTAGAGAGTACAATCTTAAAAGGAAGTGTGAGGGAAATGAGGGAAACTAGGGGTTAAATGGAAGAAGTGGCCTCAACCGCGGTCAAGGGACTGCGATCGCGGGCACCCATGTGATTGCAATTGTGCTTGGGGACCACGATCATAGTAAATGAGAGTAATTTTGCTCCCCTATTTTCCCTATTCAATATTTTACTCAATTTTGACATATTTCTCCCCTGTTCAGTTTATCCAATGCACTCCATAGTTCCACAAATGCATGGGTTATTCATATTCAAAAGATAACATCTACCCTACAAAAATATATCAAAAAAGGATTTGAGCCACTGTCGTGACATTTGTAAGTTGCCTCTCACCTAGCGCCTTAGTTATAATCGTGGCACGACGTCTTTCTTCCTTCATTCTAAAGGTAGGTCTTTTAAATCCTCTTCATTTATCTTCTCATATTTAACATCCACTGCTGATACTACTTGCAACTATGAGGTTTGCTTTTTTTACTAGCAAACTTTGAAGAGACCTCATCCTCTTGTACTCTAAATTTCATCTCCCCCAGCTCTAGATCGGCAATGGCTCTCCCCGTGGACAACAAAGAATGATGAAGAATGATAGGCACCTCTTGATCAATTTCACATTCTAATACCACGAAATCTGCTGGGAGAATGAACTTGTCCACTTTCACAAGGACATCTAACAATATACCCACCTATCTTTTTATAGATCGGTCCACTATCCAAAGTCCTCATAGAGGTTGGTGTCGGGGTATCCAAACCAAGTTTCTTGTATATAAAAAAAGGCATTAAGTTGATGCTCTCACCAAGGTCAAATAGATATTTTGCAAATTCATGCATCCTATCTGTGCAAGGAATAGTGAATGCTATGGGGTCATCTTTCTTTTCCGTAACCTTGTTATCTATGATAGCACTACACCTATGAGTGACCTCAATAATATCGCCTTCAACAAGGTTTTTCTTGGACATCAACTTTTTCATCAATTAGTGTATCTCGAGAGCTCTTGGATAGCTTCAAGCAACAAAATATTTATCAAAAGGTTGCTAAGTTTGGTACGAACTTCCTCAATTTATCATTTTCCTCTTTTTTATGCAAACATTAGGGAAACGGGGGAGGAACTTGGTTGGTTGGTCTTGCTTTAACTTGTGTACTTTCAACTTCAACCACCTCCTCATCACTTTTATTGATCTCTTTCTCATTATTTTTCTCTTTTCTTTGAGGCGTCACCTCCTTTTCTTTGGCCATGGTAATTTTCTCACTCACGAATCTTCCACAAGGTTCCTCAAGTGCTTTTCCACTCCTTATGACAATTTCTAGAACTTGAACATCGTTCTTTGGCTTAGAAATTGTATCACTCGAAAGTCCAGCTCTAGGTCTAGAATTTAATTGCGTGGATATTTACCCCACTTGGGTCTCTAATTTATTGATAGAGGTGGAGTGATACACCACCATTTGAGAGAGTTGGTGAAATCACCCTTCAACTAACAGACCATCTTGTCCGTGCCTTCTACTCTAATCGAGATCCTTGCTAATATATTTTCGGTCTTGAAATTTTAAGGGTCAGTGGAACTAGATTTTTTTGCTTTATCTTGATCATGTGGAGGGTCATAATGGTCATAATTACATTCACGATCTCTCCAATCGCGATCCTGCTCACGATCCATCAAACCTTAGTTCCCACCTTGCCTTTGATAGGCGGGGCGGGAACCCCCTGAGTAGTTTGCCAAGTACAATATTTTTTCATCCAACTTATTTGCCTCTTTATCATGTTAATAAGATTTTGATGCTATAGTGTTTACCGCTTTTGCGGGTGCAGCCATAGCATGCTTCATCAAGACCTCAAGTTTGGTCATCATTTTGGCCATGTTCTCCTTTTTTTCTTCTTCTAGTTTTCTTTGTTCATTAGCCACCACAGAGGTAGTAGAAGGGGTTTTTGGAAGCTTCGGTATCTCGGCTATGCCAACCCCAATTTTGTTTTAATACTTCTGCTATCAATCGAAAGGCCACAAGATGATGCAATCTAACTATAAATCCGCTAGCCGCATTATCCACCACCATTTTATTTAATGGATCAAGAGACCTATAGAAAATTTTGAGGAGCATCTTTTTCGGTACCTCATGATTTGGGCATTGGGCTAAATTTCCATTAAACCTCTCCCAAGATTCAAACAATGGTTCTCCATTCATTTGCCGAAAGTTCACAATCTCATCCCGCTTTTGAAGAATTTTTTATGGTGGGAAGTATCTATTAAGAAACAACATGTTAAGCTCTTCCCATGATGTAATTGAGCCATGTAAAAGTGAGTGAAGCTATAAAAACGCTTCACCCATTAGTGAGAATGGGAAAAGTCAATTCCAGATGGATTTTTGTATAATATGTTCTATGTTAAATGGCACACAAACTTCCATAAATTTCTTCAAATAGACATTTGGGTCCTAATATACTTGACCCCCATACAACCCTTTCATTTGCAACATGTGAAGCATAATACTAGTTATATGAAACACTCAATTCCTGTTGGTTGGCGGGATGTTAATTCCACTTGTTTGTCCCTCTTTATTTAATTAGCCTTAATCATCAAGAGGGGCATCAAAGAGGTACATATTGATTTCGTTATCGCGCATTTCTCCGTTTACACTTTGATCACCTACAAAGGATTCAAAAACAACAAATAAATTAAATTACACCACTCCGGGTATTCCCAAGTAAGAATTACACCACACAAGCAAAATCTATATTTGACTCCTCGGCAACAACGCCATTTTGATAAGGCTCAACTCGCTTCTATAATTGATGGGTGAAACAGCCATTGTAAAGTAACCCAATTAGAATTGGGGTCAAATCAAAAGGAGCAAATTATAGACTTCAAACCCTATGGGTGTTGCAATTACTATGAGGTTACCCGAAATGCTAACAAAAATGACATGAAAAATAAAATGGGGGGATTAGTTTGGAAACTTTTTGTATAATCTTTAGCAATTGATCAAGAGATGACACTTTTGTTTTAAGAAACAATGTTGGGGGAAAACTTGGGATTATGTAAACCTAAAGGTAAAAGTATGTGGGTTAATGATGGCTTAGCATGAAATTTACATGTTAACTAAAGGATAGGCTGGCTAGGTTGAAGGTCGTTGTGGTTAATCTTTTGATAAAACCACAACGATTTTACCCGTTGGCTCTTTCGAGCACCTAACAAGTGTGAAATTCGTAATCACCCAAAACCTCAATCAAGCATCCTTATTTCTAGGATGCTGCTCTTGACATGATTTACACTCCTAATACACATATTTGTAAGATTGAAAAAGGGAGCAAACCATATGATTAATTATCCAACATTTTTTTGTCCCCCTATAACCCTCTTTCAAGGATGTTATGGATTACCTCACACTCACGTTTATCCCTCTTTCAAGGATGATAAAGGGTTTCTAGAGTTTGGGGTTTTCACCCATCAAACTAATTTGGAGATTTGGGGCTTTCACCAGTCAAATTCCAATTTATAAGCTCAAACAATGGTGAATCCTTAATCCAAAACTAACAATCATGAAACACAACAATACCCACACACAAATTTCAGTCTAGTTTAATATAATCCCAAGAATAAATTACTTAGCTACTCATGAAGAAAGTAAAGAGAGATATACTATAAGGATTATCCGAAGCATTCATTCTCCAAAAAAATGCTAGGGAATTAAGCCTCCAAAATTAGTTACACACTTGCCTAATTAGGGTTTAAATCTTTTAATTCAAAATATCATATGAGGTAAGCAATACTAAAAGAAGAAAGGGTTTTTGCTTATATATGGTTTGGGATTCTTCTGAGTACTTTTACAGATCTACCACTAGGCATATTCCCATTGAAGCGCGATCACGCGTGACTGTCTGTGACTACAGTTGTGTACTACGACCGCATTGTGTTGATCATCTTGACTTTTGGCGATCACTGATTGAGGATCGCGGTTGCGGTAACTGAGGGTAATGTAGTCCAGGTCGTCAACTTTACTCTTCTTTGCTCCCTCTTTATTATTTTCAGCCCCAATCCACATCTTTTGATTTCCTTAACTCTATGCCTACAAAGAGTGGATATTATTGCATTTTATCACCAATATGTCTCATTAATTTATCGAAAACAAAGTAATTTGCACAAATGTTTAGTGAGAATGATTGGAAATATCACCCCTCATCATAAGTCTATTACTGGAGTGATCTTTGGGACTATATCATTGTAAAGATGTTGAAAGGGTCAGAATATCTCACAATCGGAGTAATTAATAGTGTGAAATCATATACTGGAATATGCCTCGATAAATCTTTAAAACATCAATATTAACCCTTTTTAATTTTATAAGTTATCCATTTTGTCAGAAAGTTATTATTGTAAAGAATCTATTTTTAGGAGGAAAATGGGCTTTAATCTCTTATTAGGAAGAATGGTCATACGATCATAGTTTAACTAGAATTATTTTATTTACAGATACAATGATCATGAATATACCAATTCTATGCATATCATCACCACTATTCAAATTAATGAAGTCATAAGCATCATACCGTATCTTCGTCCATCCCATACCAGAGAGATGGTTGTATAAACATATACAAATATTCATAATGACAACCATATCATTTAAATGATACTTGGTTATCCAACTCATATCATAACACGACCTTTGGCCCAATAATATGTCCGCAATAACCACAACATCATAAATATGACTTTAGGCCCATATACATATCAGAAACTTATATAATTAATTATATTTATAAATCATAGCATATCTATAATCATATCACATATAGGAGGAATCTCATATCTAGGAGGCATAATATCAATATGCATCTCACATCTATAGGTCATATATCATGACTATGAGGAATATCATCTCTAAAGGCCATGTGTCATATCTAATAGGAAATAATATCTCTATAGGCCAAATATCAAGTTTAAGAGAAACTAGCATATGTATGGACCAAATAAAAAGTGTAACCGAAAATAGCATCTCCATGGGCGAAATGATAAGTCTGAGAAGAAATAGCATCGGTATTAGCCAAATAGCATGTCAAAGAGGAAAAAGTATTTGTATGGGCCTCTATATGGGCCAAATATAAGTCTAAGAGGAAATACCATCTCTATGGGCCAAATATCAAGTCCGAGAGGAAATAGCATCTCTATGGGCCAAATATCAAGTCTAAGAGAAACTAGCATCTCTATGGACCAAATAACAAGTTTAAGAGAAATATCATCCCTATGGTCCAAATATCAAGTCTAAGAGAAAATAGCATTTCTAAGGGCCAAATATCATATCTAGGAGGAATATCATCTGTAAAGGACCAATATTAGAACTAGGAGGAAATAACATCTCTATAGGCCCAATATCACTTCCATAAGGAATATCATAGCCATAACTCATAAGTTATAATTTTGGGGGACATCATCACAATCTACTAAGTCATGAGGTAAGCTTATTCTAAAGTGTCACTAGTCTCCACAAGGCCTAACATCCGTAACTAAGACTTTGTTTGGATGATCATTTGTCCTGGTTTCATAATGTATGGTACTATATGGTATTGTACTGTATAGTACAATACATTATTTTGATGGACAGTATCGATCACTTTTGTTTATTAATACTTTTATTGCTTAGTTTAACGGTATGGTGATGTATCATAACTGGTAAGTTTACTAAAATACTCTTAATTATTATAAATGTTAAATTTATCAATAATTCTTAATAAAATAATTTTCTTCCTTCTAATCTGTCACAAATTATGTCTTGTAAATATATTAAGTTTTAAAATTCATGTAAATTTTTTAAAAAATAATATAAAAGTAGATCAAAATAAATGTAATCAAAAAACAAAATTAATGTTCGAGTCATATTCATTTTATATAGAGACAAATTTCATTTATGTTTAGTGCTTTGAAACATGACCACCAACGATAAGTACAAAGTGTGAATGCATCTTTGGTGTATGCTATGGGTGTGTTTGGTATGAAATAAAAAAATCTATAAAAACAAATGGTTTCTTACTTATTTTCTTTTGTTCGTTACACCAATACAAAAATACTTTTTAAAAATAATTGTATATATTTAACACAAAATAATGAGAAAGAATAGGCTAAAGTGGGTGGGGTAAGAAAAAGATATAATTTTTTGGTTAAAAAATATATTTGGGGGTAGATAGTTAATTGCGAGATCGAGGGTAGGGGTAGGCATGGGATAAGAAAAAAGTTTTAAATTTTTTTTAAAATAAATTAAAAATATGTATATATTTTTTGGGTCGGTGCATGTGGGGGGCATATAGAGGTGGTGGTGGGGTAAAATATTTTAAAACTTTTGAAAAGTAAAAAAATTTATTCATGAGAGGGGATAGTAAGAGGGGGTAGGGGGATAGGAAAAAATTTTGAATTTTCTTTTAAAAATAAATGATAAGAAAATTAGGATGGGGGTTTGATAAAGGGTGGGTGTAAAACCCCGCACTATTAATTCATAAATAATGCCTTTACAATGAGCCATAGGACCCCTATATAGATAGTACATCATGTTAGATTCGAATGGTGCGTATTAGGGGTTCTTTTAGGCATTAGAATTTGGTTGTCATCGTAAAGGGGACCCTCCACAAAGGTTCCAGTTTGTGGAGGGATCATAAAACACCACTGAATTGGTTTTCTATGGCCTTGCGCCGTAAACCCTGTGGTTTGCTTTGGCCTTGAGTCGCAGGGCTTCCCCCAGACAGCAAAAAGTGTTCTGGTTTAGTTTATTTAAATGACGTTGAGTTCTTTTCACACCCTACCATTCCTATTCCTTTATAAACAAAATTAGGGTCTTAAAACACATTATTGCATTTCTCAAAATCCCTGAATCATCTTTCCTTAAGTAGGAAAAGAGAAACTACTTAGGGTTGAGAATTTTAAGCTCCAAGGGTCAAATTACTCTATGTTTTCATTTTTATCATGGTATGTGGCACTATCCAAAAGATCATGGGAATAAATTTATTGTTTAAACAAGATTTAAAGGTATATAATTTGTTATATGAAATGGGTTTTAAAATTGTTGAAAAGCTTGTATTGTAAACCCGTTTTATGATGAAATATTTTATAAACAATGGGGTTTTTTCCAAATCTTGAATTGTTTGCATGTGTATATATGTTATAAGTTGTTCAAATTTATGTGAGAGCATGATTTATGAAATTCCCTCTCTTGTAATGAAATCCATTGTCTTAACATATTGTGTTTGGTTATACGAATGTTAAAAGCTTGAGTTTAAATGTTTTACTATCATTTTTGGTTACTTTATTATGTAATGAAAGGGTGTTTTATTGATTTATAAATGCTATTGTGTTCTAATGAACGATTATATGTGTTTTATGTAAGAATTGACCACCCCATGTTAAAATATTGAAAAAGAGTCTTTTGCATAAGTTCATGTGCTTTTGGGATAAAAACCCTCTTGAAGTGTTTAAATGTTTTCGTGGTCTAATAAAACATTTTGAATGAAAAGACTAAGACATGATATGATATGTCTTATTACGGCTTGCAAGACTTGGAATAACGATACTAAAGCAGATGAATGCCATGACAAACTCAGAATAGTAGACTACATGCTTTTCAGGCTTCAGATCCTAATTTCGGTAAGATTCATGTTTTTAAACTGGCTAGAAATGGGTTCTAAGAGTGTTATATGTTTACCTGAATAAGGCACGAGTTCAGATAACTCATTTTCTGAAACCGTGTTTTACCGATGCGAGTTATTATGTCATGAGATTGGGATTATACGCTTGACTTATGACCTTTTAGTGTATTAAAATTAGAAACTTTATCCCTTAAAACAAACTTAGTTTGAGGGCTTGGCCTCTGAGTCAAAGGCAAACACCATATAGCCCGAGGGATACATTTTAAAAATCTAGGGTGTACCATTGAGCTCATAACTAAAGTAAAGAGTTGAGTTCATGATTTATAAGAATGTGTTGAAACTCATGAATTATGCCCATGTGATTTTACTTATATTATACTAGATTGAATTTCAAAATGCTCTAAAGTATTTTACATGAATCACACATTTTTTATATTTTTCTACATACCAGTATTTACTATATATTGACCCCTTCCCCTGCAGGTTCTGAGGCATAGTCTCATGGCCTAACTAAATAGTAGATTATTCCTAGACTTTCACAGTTGGTGAACCTCTCTTTCCATAGGTTAGTTTTCAGTTATTTTTTGGTCCGGCTAGGGGACTTGTCCCAGATTTAGTCAGACTAGTGTTTTCAATTGAGTAGTTGATTCATAGATTTATTTGATTTTATTTGGGTTTCTTATGGATTGCTATCATGAAATACTTAGTTTGATTATGGGATTATTAGGTTTACAGTTTATCTTTTGCACTTTTATTTCATATGAGTTATTCTTATGATTACAGTGTAAGAGGTCTCTTAGGCCTTCATGGTTTGGGATGCCCATCAAGGCTAGAGGCATGGTTCAGGTCGTGATAAACTTCGTATTAGAGAACATTTTAGGGTCCCAGGGTGTCTATGAAGTCATATCAAGTAGAGTTTTTTTATGAGTGTGTAACGCGCCACAATTATAAGAAGAAGCTACGAGGCATTTTGGAATGTTCTTCAATTCTTTATGCTCTAGTTCGTGCTATAGAGTCTGAATGTTTCATAACTCCAAGTTTTCTAAATTTAGGATCATACCTCCCTGCTGATCCAATGAGCAGAACACCTCAGTCAGGGCCTCTGTCCCTATTAGGAAAACTGGTGATGATATCTACCCTACTAATGGGATGCACAGACCCATTATAGAGACTATACCCTAAAATTGAATGCTACTCCAGGGTTCCTCCAATCCATATTAAAGTACCTTAGGCTCCTCAATTTGGTGATAATCATACTCAGTCCCCTAAGAGAAAGGTATCAAATGTTGAGTTCTGACAGTCCATCCATATGATTCCTTAGCTTATGGCTTCTCAGTCCCATCAATCAAGAGATGTGAGTTTTGTACCTAATTCTTTTGAAATAACTCAAGTTGGCTAGTCCATGAGGCTGAACCCACCCACCTTTAATGGTAGAAAGGTTGAGAAGGACCAATAAGGGTTAACAGATAAGATTGATAAAATATAAAAAGTCTAGCATGCTAGTGTTACTAAGGGAGTAGAATTTATGGCTTATTAGTTGAAGGACGTGGCTAATCAATTTTACGAGGAGTTGGAAGATTTGAGGGGTAAGGATACTGCACCTACTACACTAATAATAAAAATGTGTGTAAAATAATATGCATTAAAATTCACTCAGCTATCCCACCACACTCCAGAGTCAGTGTGCAGCATGAGGGCTTATATGAGGAAGTTTAAATCTGGTCTCTTGGATGATTTGGTGTTAGAATGTAAAATGGAAATGCTGAACAAGGACATGATGGATATCTCCCATATAACAGTAAATAATCAAATAGTATAAGAGGAAAAGAAGAGGTAGGAAAAAAAAGAGGAAAAAAAGGCAGGCTAAGAGGACTAAGTCTGCAGATCAAAATATCAGTCAGTAGAATGGTGGCAAATGGGATACGAAATGCTCGAAGAAGAAATTTTTGAGTAATGCTCAGTCCTCAGTTAGTGACCAAATCCCCAAACCTCTAGTTGATCAACGGATCCATAATTCGTAGCCTATTATTTGGTTGAAGATGCAGGGTACTCAATCCTAAGGTAGTATGTCCACACCATACAGGTCATTCCAAGAATGTGGCTTTTGCGATAATTACCACCCATGAAAGTCTTAATTTCATAGGCTTGTGTGCTATACATGTTGTCAATCAGACCATTATAAAAGAGATTGTCCCTCATCTAGAGGAAATTTTAAAGGCACTAAGTCCCAAGCTATTCTCATTTCTTTAAAACCTAAGGGTACTACATCTACTCCCTGGGGTGGTCGTAACTGTTTGTATGCTTTATATACTCGCCAGGACTTAGAGGCTTCACTAGATGTTATTACGGGTATGTTATAGTTTTTCTTCCGTAATGTGTACATTTTACTTAATTCTGGGTTTACCGTATCTTATGAGACCCTTTATGTGGCAGTCAATTTTGGTTTTGAGCATGATAATATTTTTTAATCTTTCTTTATCTCCACCATTGTGGGTGACTCTGTTGTTGCTAGGAGAGTTTATAGAAATTGTGTGGTGTCTATTCTCTATAGGTATAGTATGGTTGATATTGTAGAACTTGACATGGTTGATTTTTAATCTATTTTGAGGATGGGTTGGCTCCATTCATGTTATGCTACACTTGACTATAAAACCAGAAAGGATATCTTCTCTTTTCCTAATAATCTTGTATTACTATAGGAGAGGTATTCTCTTTCACCTAGAGGGAACTACATATCTTATCTTAGAGCCTGTAATCTCATATCAAAAGTTTGTTGGGACCATCTTATTTGGGTCAAAGAAAATAGCATTGATAGTCCTTCCCACTATTAGATTCCAATAGTTAACAAGTTCCCAGAAGACTTTCCTGACGACGTCCCTGGGATACCCTAAGATAGGGAGATAGATTTTTTTATTGACCAGTTGCTGACACCCGACCTATCTATATTTCTCCATATAGGATGTCTCTTGTAGAACTGAAAGAGTTGAAAGAATATTAAAAAACAACCTTTTTGACAAAGGATTAATTCATCCTAGTTTCTCTCTCTAGGGTGCTCCAGTGCTCTTAATGCATAAAAAATATGGCTCCTTCCTTATGTTTATGGACAATCGCTAGCTAAACAAAGTCATAGTTAAGAACAAATACCTTCTTCCCAAAATCGATGATCTTTTTGACCAACTTCAGGGTACTATATGTTTCTCTAAAATAGAACTTTGTTTTGGTTATCATCAGTTAAAGGTTAGGGAGGCTAACATTCCCAGAACAACTTTTAAAACCCGATATGGTCACTATGAATTACTGTTCATGTCCTTCAGACTAACTAATGCCCCTACAACTTTTATGGATGTCATGAATAGGGTGTTTTGTCAATTTTTAGACCTGTTCATTATAGTCTTTACTTATGATATCTTGATTTACTCTAAGAGTGAGGAGGATCCTACCAACTATGTCCAAATCATCCTTCAAACTCTTAAGGACATGAGTTCTAAAAGAAATTTACCAAGTATGAGTTCTGGCTTAGTGCAATAGCTTTAGTGGAATATTATTTCTAGTGAAGGTATTAAAGTTCATTACCACAAGGTCGAGGAAGTGATAAAATAGCCTTGACCCACGACTCTAACCGACATCTGAAGCTTCTTGGGTTTGGCATGGTATTATAGGATATTTGTAGAGAGTTTGTCATCCATAGATACTTCACTTACCAAATTAACTTAAAAAAAGGTTAAATTCTTGTGGTCTTACTTTTGTGAGAATAGTTTTGAGAAATTGAAGGACATGTTGACTACTGCGCCTATTTTGACCATTCCTAAGGGCATAGAAGGTTTCGTAGTATATAGTGATGTGTCCCGAGTAGGACTTGGGTGTATGCTCATGCAGCATGGTAAGGTGGTGGCCTATGCATCCAGAAAGTTGAATATCCATAAGAAAAACTATCCCACCCATGATTTAGATTTAGTGGTTGTAGTGTTTGCAATGAAGACCTGGCATAAATATTATTATGGGGTTCATGTTGACATTTTTACTGATCACAAAAGTATGCAGTATGTGTTCACTCAAAAAGAGTTGAATCTCAGGCAGAGTTTGAAGCTTGAATTATTTATGGATTATGACATGAGCCTACACTATCATCTAGTTAAGGCCAATGTGATTGTTGATGCCCTTAGCAGATTGTCCATGGACAATACTTTTCATACGGGGGAAGGAAAGAGGAATTTGGTGAAGTATGTTCATTGTCTTGTTAATTTGAGAGTTTGACTCCTATATTCCAATGATGGATGGGTGTTCCTACAAGAGGTAGATAAAGCATCCCTATGTCTAGAGGTTAAGGAAAAGAAGACACGAGACCCAGTTTGACGAAGATCAAGGAGGATGTTGATCAACAAAAAGTGATGGCCTTTGAGATGCCAAGGTAGGGTGTATGTTCCAAAGGTTGATGGGTTGCAATAAATAATTCGTCATGAGGCTCATACTTCTAGGTATGTTGTTCACCTTTGCTACACTAAAATGTATCATGATCTCAAGGATAATTATTGGTGTAGTAACATGAAAAGAGATGTTTCTAACTTTGTGTCTAAGTATTTTTAAGTGTCAAAAAGTTAATGTGGATCATTTCAGGAAAAGTGGAACTTCCCAAGAGATATCCTTGCCTTTATGGAAATGGGTGATGATCGGCATGGACTTTATTACAATACTTTCGTGATCCAAGAACCAATACGTTGACCAAGTTAGCTCACTTTCTTCTTGTGAGGACTAACTATTTAGGGGATTATTATGAAAAACTATACATTCAAGTAATAGTTCATTTGCATGGTGCTCTAATATCCATTATATCCGAAAGAGGTGCGCAATTTTCTTATGAATTTTGGCGGTTATTTCAGAGACGTTTAGGTACCCAAGGAAACCTTAGCACCACCTTCCACCCTCAAATATATGGGCAAGTGAAGAATAGTATTTAGAACATAGAAGATATGTTGAGGGCTTATGTGACTGACTTTATGGGTAGTTGGGCGAATCACTTGCCGATGACAGAATTCTCCTATAACATTAACTACCATTCTAGCAACCAGATGGCTCTTTTTAAGGATATATATGGGAGGAGGTATAGGTCACCAATTGATTGGTATGAGTTGGGTATAAACTATTTGTTTTGACTTGACCTTGTTCATCAGTTGATACAGAAAGTGAAAGCCATTAGAGAGTCTTAAGGCAACTCAAAGTCACAAGAATTCCTACGCTGGTGTTAGAAAAAGGGAGCTAGAATTTGAAGTTGATGATTGGGTTTTTCTAAAGGTATCCCCTATGAAGAGGTTCATGAGATTTGGGAAGTAAGCAAAACTCATTCCTCTTTATATAGGTCCGTACCAGATTATGACAATTGGTGGACACGCTTATGAGTTAGAATTTCCCACATGTTTATCTTTCGTTCATCCTATATTGCATGTGTCAATGCTTAAGAAATATATTGGAGATCATTCTCTTGTGTTTACTGTTCAGGAGATCAGTGTGAAGGATTCGTTATCATATGAGCAAGAACCCATAGATATTCTAAATCATCAAGTTCAGAAGATGACGAGTAAAAAGATAGGTTTTGTTAAAGTAATGGGGAAGAATTATAAATTTTAGGAAGATACTTGGGAATCTAAAAATGATATGTGTCCAAGATATCCAACCCTCTTAGAATTCGTGAATTGTGTTCTGACATGTATTAGCTTTAACATATACCTTATAATTCTTGTAACTCTTTAAATTTTGCTTAAAGTATTTTGAATAATATTTGAGGATGAATGATCCCAAGGAGGGATAATGTAACACCCCGTACTATTAATTCTCGTATAATTCTTTTAAAATGATCCTTAGGACCCTAAATCGATGGTATATCATGTTAGGTTTGAATGGTGTTGTTGGGGGTGCTTTTTGGCCTTGAAATTGGGTCAGCATTGTAAATGGGACCCTCCACAAAGGCTAGGCATAGAAATAGTGATCACAGCATGCCACTATAATGGGTTTACTATGGACTTGTGCTACAAATCCTGTGGTTTTCTTTGGCCTTACGCCGCAAACCACGTAGTTTGATTTGGACTTTAACTGCAGGGCTTCCCCTGGGCATCAAAAAATGTTCTATTTTAGTTTATTTTAAGGGAGTTGAGGTCTTTTCACACCCTATAACCGTTCCTAATCCCTTATAAAACATATTATTGTCCTTCTAAAAATCTCCAAATCATCTATTTAAGCAAGAGAAGAGAAACTACTTAGGGTTGAAGATTTTAAGCTCCAAGGGTCAAATTACTCTAGATTTTCATCTTTATCAAGGTATGTGGGACTATCCTAAATCTCATTGGCATAAATTTATCGTTTAAATAATCTTTAAAGGTATATAACTATGTATATGAAATGGGTTTTAAAATTGTTGAAAACTATTATTGTAAACCCATTTTATGATGAAATCTTGTATAAACAATGGGATTTTTCCCTAAGCTTGAATTATTTTCATGTGTATGTAGGTTATGAGTTTTGCAAATTTATGTTAGAACATGATTTACAAAATTCCATCTCTTGTTATGAAATCCATTATCTTAACGTCTTGTGGTTGTTTATATGAACGGTTAAAAGCTTAAGTTTAAATGTTTTACTATCATTGATGAACTTGCATTTTTTTTTATCTAATGAGAGGGAGTTTTATTGATTTATAAATACTCTTATGTTCAAATGAAGGATTACATGTGTTCTATGTAAGTTGACCATCCCATGTTAATATATTGAAAGAGAATATTTTGCATAAGTTCATGTGCTTTTGCAGTAAGAACCCTCTTGAAGTGTTTAAATATATTGGTGGTCCTATAACACGTTTTGAATGAAGAGACTAAGACATGATATGATATGGATTATTATGGCTTACAAATCTTGGTATGACGATACCAAAGCAGATAAATGACATGAAAGACTCAGAATAGAACAGACTTTTCAGACTTCAGATCATGATTTAAGTAAGATGCATGTTTTTAAAAATGCTAAAAATGGTCTCTAAGAGAGTTAGATGGTTACCAAAAGAAGCCACGAGCTCAGATAACTAATTTCCTGAAATTGTGTTTTGCCGATGCGGGTTTATTATGTCCCAACATATGGATTATACATTAGCATTACGCCCTTTTGTTGTATCAGAATAAAAAAACTCCAGCCTTTGTGACAAACTTGGGTTGGGGGATTGGCCTCCGAATCAAAGGCGAATCCCATATATCACCTGGGATACATTGCGGAAATGTAGGGTTTACCATGTAGCTCAAAACAAAAGTAAAGAGTTGAAACTTTTGAATTTTGCCCATGTGTTTTTACCTATATTATACTAGATTGAATTTTGAAATGCTCTCAAGTATTTTATATGAATTACACATTATTTTTACTATTCTACATACCGGTACTTTCCAAGTATTGACCACCCTACAGGTTCTGAGGCACAGTCTCATGGCCCAGCTCAGCAGTAGATTATTCCCAGGCTTTTAGAGTTGGTGAGCCTCCATTTCTTCAATAGGAAGTCTATACATATATTAGTTTTAAGTTGTTTTATGGTTCGACCAGGGGCCTTTTCCCGGATTTAGTAAGACTAGTGTTTTCAATTCAGTAGAGGCTTCATAGATTGGTTTGATTGGAATTGGGTTTCTTATGGATTACTGTCATGAAATACATTGTTTGATTAGGGGATTATTATATTTTCAGTTTATCTTCCACACTTTTTTTCATATGAGTTATGCTTATAATTACATGCTAAGGGGTCTCTCTGGCCTTCATGGTTGGGATACCTGTCATGGCTAGGGCTCTAGTCTTAGTCGTGACAGAGAGGTTGGGGTCATGGTAGGAGGTGGGATAAGACAAAAGTTTATAATTTTTTAAAAAAGATATTTAATTTTTTTTTTGGATATGGTTAGGTGGGGTGAGGGGAGAAGGGGGAGGGGAGGGGAAAAAGGTGTTGTCAAATAATATATGGTAAAGGATATAATAGGATTATATAATATTAAATAAAGGAATAATTGGAAAAAAATCAAATCATGAGATACCACCAAATCGATGGTTACATAAAGTGACCATTTTCGTGGTTACCAAACCATGAAATTGAACCATACCATAGCATACATTTTAAGAAACAATCAAATCAAGCATGGTTCCCTTAGTAACCATATCATACCATACCATGGAAAACTACCATCAAAACAGTGTGTAAAATGACAATCGCTAACACAAGTCTTAGCCAAAGTGGGCTGACGAACCCACATCTAATCCTCAATTTCCATATATAGGCAAACAATGCCCCAAACTAAGCTAAGGTATCTAGTTGAACTTCTAGATGTAAAGAATTCCATGACCAATCCTAAGATAGGAAATTCATTTAGAAACAAGATTATTTACGTCAACTCTAACCAAACAATGATTTTAAGATTACTAGACTATCCCAACTAAGGTTAATCATACTAGCCATGATTTAAACACTTAAACTGCATCCTAAACCTAGCATTATATCATATCCGTGCAACAAATTAGTCCATTCTAGGGAGAAAGCAATAGGATTCTAAAAGGGTTCTAATCAATTCACCTTATGGGTCCAAAACCCTCATCTAATCCAAAGAATCTAACAATCAAGATTAAGTCATTCTACTCATAAACAATCTTAGAATTCACATTCACACATAATATATATCACACATCATCTACATATATGAGTAGGTAGTAGCCTAACTCAAAGTCGAACTACGAAACCTCACATCATTCACCAATGCGCATTTGCACTTCACAATCAAAAAATGCCACCACACTATAAAAATAGTAAGCTACTCATCAAAACTAGTCTAACGATAGCCATATTGTACTATTGTGCTTTAGGTCTAAAAATTACACCAAAAACCAAAATTGGTTTTGACTTATGGAAAAACGCATTTATGAGGTCAACCCAACATTCATACATGAACAAGGAATCATGCCCCTCAAGAAATGGGTGAATACAAATCAAATTTTGGGCTAAAATCAAGCCCTTAGCTACATTGAGGTTTTGGGTCAAGAACTAAGAAATTCATCAAAAAAATTATGAAATATTAAATTAAATCGGATTATAATCATGATAAAAGATGGTAATTAAGCTCCTAAGACACCCAAAAGACTCTATTTTTAGTGATTACACTCATTTAGGGGTTCAAGGTATTAAAGTTGGGTCAAAATTTTCTATGACGCAGACTATAAGGTGCTTATATATCCATCTAAGGTATAAGTATATCGCTAATGCGATCCTAGGTACCATGAACTCACTACCTCGATGGTAATAGGCCCTATGCAATCGCGATGCAGCATCACCAGCAAAGTCAAAGCATGTTTCTTACCTGTGGAACTTATTCGGACTATGTTTTTCACAAATGAACTATGCAACCCCAACTAAATTTCATTTTCTGGACGCATTGGTGAAGTTGGTTTTTCCATCAAAGGACCTTTAGACCAATTGTGAGACCTACACTCATTTATACTGATTTCTACTGAATACAAATCAAATTTTGGACCAAAAGGTCAAAATTTGTTTAGGAGCACAAGGACCTGAACCAAAGGTCTACCTAGCCTAAAATTGACATTTTGGATCTACTAGCGCAGTAGGAATTCGTATGCAAGATTGTAGTACTGAAGTTTTTGCCTGGTGGCCATTTGGAACCACAAAAGACTTCAAAATAGGGAATTGTCTCTAAAAACCAAATGAACTGCCCAGTAACCAAACTATTGGTTCTAACAAGTCATAAATCACATAGGACGACTATGGAATAGCCCTATTGTTAAAAATAAGAAGAAATATGAAAAATGACCAGAAGGGTCATTTAATAGCCACTACTAAAAGGACTTTCGTCCCCAAAACACAATGGATAGAAAGAATTTCAAAAGTTCGAAAGAATGAGGTACTGGGCCCGTATACTCTAAGAATGACTTCCTAGTTAACCTTAATGAAGAGAGGACACTTTCAAGGAATTTTTCCACAAGTATCCCTTTTCCAACCCGCTCTTTCAATATACTTCCAAAAAGCCAAAACTGAACTTCAACCGCTAACTAGCCTCCAATGGAGCTGAAAAGTCTAATGCATGCAAATCTGAACAATAATACATGAATACCATATTGATCCTCACATAAATCAACAAAGTCATATCTGAACCAAAGCCAATCCAAGACATGAGTCATGCCACTGACACCTAAATACGAATACACACTTCCTTTACCATTCCACGCCTACTATCCACACCAAACCAAGAGAAAAATCACCTGAGTCTAGTCCATAAAATCTCATCATAGGAAACTCAAAGAACTAAACATTATACATTGAAAGACCATATGGAAAACATGAGAATAAGCCCAAAAGGTGTTTTCTGGGCCCAGAAAAGGAGATAATCAAGGAATGCAATCTAGGCTAATGCTACAACTAGCCCAGGTGCCAATCAAAACTGAAGTATAAAAGATCTAGGCATAACTACTCATCATTGGATGATCGACTACAAAATGTCCCATCAACCATGAATTGAGTCATATTGAATCAAACTCAAATACATTACTCCTACTTAGTAAATAATCCAAAATTTCAGAGGAAAACAAAGGACACAAGGTCAAAGATGAAAGGATGAATACTAGGTCCATGGACTGTCATCTAAACACTTATCAACTATAACCCATCCGAGGTCTAGATGATCGAATATGTAACAACAAAGTAGGCTCAACCAACCAATAAATTATACTAGAACTAAGACGAATAAGAAAATGAAGGTTGTACTCAGCAACCCAAGTCTAAGCTAAAATCTCCTCCCCAAGACTGAATAGCTCGATCTCAACTATCCAAATCAAACTTGATGACGGGTAGGCATATAATACAACAAATCCATTATTACACCCAAATTGCCACTCAAAGGTACCAAATCTAAAATTGAGCTAATGAATCTAAACAAAGGTCAAATACATACATCGACCATACGGTCTCAACCAGATGTACCTACACTAAATCATGCCAAGCCAAAATAAAAACATAGCAGAAGAATAAAATTACAATAGGGGATAAATCATCGGTTGAAGGCTAAAGAGATCCACTTCTATCTGTCGGAGGGCATGGACTATTAAAACATGCTCAGGAACTTCCCAAGGTTGCAAACCACAGTAGTAAACACAAGAAATCTAGAAACTCGAAGAAATGCAACTTGAGCCAAAAATTATCCAATCTAACACTATAACTTGGTAATGAATAGTCATAGGCACATATCATTAAGGAGAAACACTTTACAAACCCTCATTAAGTCAAACAATTCCAGAAAGGGGATTTTGTAAATCCACCCATATAGGACAATCATAACTCAAACGAACCAAGCAAATCAAGTTAAACAATTTCCACATCATCAACTCAAGAAGCAATAAAAAAAAAGGCCACCTATCTCTAACTTTCCAACTCTACTAGAAAAAACCATAACACAGTAAGAAAGCAAACCCAATCTCCACATGAATAATAATAAGGGCAACCCATCACAAGGGAACGAATCCAACAAACCTATGAGATAAATCTACGACATCTCAATCTCAATATCAAAACAATTGTTGGTGAAGAAATGGCCACACCAAAGAACAGACCAAAAATTAGTCAAGCTCACTAACAGGCTATGTGGAAAAAGATAGCCATAATGAAGGCCTATACAACCCAAAAGGAAAGTCTAAGGATCCCCGGCTCAAAAAAATAAGTGATACAACTATTTCTCTGACTCAAGTATTATAATAGAACCGTAGAAAGTCAACTTAGTTTGATACCACCATACATTCCCAAATCAATCTAACACAACTAATTAAGAGTGAAATAATCCACCTCACTTTGCTAGAGAAAAAATCATCAAATCAGCCTATACCTACTCAAGATGTTGAATAAGATCACAAAGAAATTGAATTTTAACAAGATAACACTAGTCTATAAAGATACCCAGCAAGGACCAATTACATCAAGTAATAATATCAATAACCTTAATCCATTAGAGCAATAGCAACAAAAAATGTCAATAACGACTCCTGAAATATCAACAATGAGAGAATACAAACTGAGCAAAAATGGCTACCCAACTAACGTTGAGAGAAATCTCTAGAATTATGTCCATCCTTCCACAATCATAGCATGTCTCTAAAACTCTAGGCTGGAGACAAATACATGCTTACTTTGTCTAATCTATTAACTCGTATCCGGGGCATTCTCTGAACTAGTGTCTCCTCATAATACAACTAAACCATGATCTTAGAATACTAGCGCTGATCTTTTGTTATATCTAATAAAACTATCCTAATGGCATGGCCTTTTTCTGCCACTTCCTTAAGTCACAAAGCATGTTCTTTCAAAGGTCCTCTCAGAATCAAAATCCTAAGAGAAGGAATTCCCAATCGCTATAAAGTGCTCCAATGCTAAATAGAGAGACAATACTAGTACTACAATACATCCATGCACTAATGTCCTGCTCAGAAGGACGTAGCATAGGAATACGAATGACCTACTCAAGTAATCCAATATTATACTCAAAACATAGTAAGTAACTCTAATTAACACCAATAATTCTAATATTAGCATGAGAACTTCTTAAAGACTCGAATGTCATCCATTGTTGTGAGGGGTATGCAATAGCAATCGAATTCCCACTGATGAAACTTGTAAGGCTGAAATCATCACGAGCTTAACTAGAGCCTAATCTAGCCCTAAACCCTTTTGGCTGACACTGAAGGTCTTGAATATCTATCTTTGAATTGCTAGTTCAAAACTGTACTGAAACTTGTGAAATGCATATTGAAGTCTCATCCACATTTATTGGTAATAGTGTATCGTCCTTCGGGGATAGAATAGATTCAAAGAATGAGTTTGAGGTTCATAGAATGCAGACACAAGACAAGGAGTCAAGAAGTGAATTTCCTAAAATGTCACTATAGACTGTCGAAGATAGGTTACGAAGGTCTCTACACCAACCCTAAGGACTCTACAAATACTTATCTCGTGTACTAATACACCGGTGAAACGTAGGTTCTAACACAAATTTGTCATGACCCAATTTTTTAGGTCATCATGGCCCTTACTACATATAGCTAGATGTACCCATATGTATATAGATTTAAGGTCAACTCAATTTATAACTCAAATCATCATGCCTTTATTTTAAGACCTCATTATAATCCTATTAGGATTTAATACTATCATACTCAGACTTTCTTATCCACATGGCTACACATAAAATAATCAAGCATAATAGTGAAATCATAAGGTAGAAGAGGCCAGAAACATACCTAAAACTTGATACCAAATCAACGACAAATCTTTCATAAACTAGCCATAATAATGATAATAACAATTACAATAACAATATCAATAACAACGCGAGTAACTAGCTAATCCAAAAAATTAAAAACCTAATAGAGCCCATGCGTTCCCCCACTACCCCAGGAGCAGAAGATTCAATCAACATACAAGAATACAAGGCATATTCATCACCTTTATCTATGCAACCATCCCATACCAATTGATAGACATAGGCTCATACTGGTGATAGGCGATACACATGCAATATTGAATGTAAGAAACATAATAAATGTCACAATCTCATCATCATAACAATATTCATTGTAAATGTCATTATAAAATCAACCTCCGACCTTATTGGGTATTAATATATCATTAATGTGTCCTTTAGCCTTATTGGGTATCAATATCATCATCACAACATCCTTTAGCCTTACGGGGTTATCAACATCATCACAGTATTCTTTGGCCTTTCCATATATCTATATCATCACAGTAATAAATACATATATATATATGTTATCAAACTCAAGTCGTGGCTAAAAGAGTGTAAATTCGTAAGTTTGTTACCCAAAGTAATCTTCTGGACTCTTTTATTGTAAAGAAGTAGAAAGGGTTAGAATATCTCACGACTGAAGTAAGTAATAGTTTCAAATCATGGACCGATATCTGCCTTGGTCAATCTTTAAAATACCAATATTAACCCTTTTTATTTATATAATTAAGTTATCCATTTAGTCAGGAAATTGTTATTGTAAAGAATATTTTTTTAAGAGGAAAAATAGGTTTTAATCTCTTATTTAGGAAGAATAGTCATAATATCATAGTTTAACTAGAATCACATCATTTACCGATACAATAACCATATAAAGATCATATTTTAAATATAGTCATATCATTTAAAGATACAATGATCCTGAATATACCAAATCCATGTGTGCCATCACCAATATGCAAGTCAATAAAGTCATAAGCGTCAAACCGCATCTTCCTTCATCCTATACCAGAGAGATGTCTATATAAACATATATACATATTCATAACGATAATCATATCTTTTAAAATGATACCTGGTTATCCAACTCATATCATAACATGACCTTTGGCCAATTAATGTGTCCAAAATAACTACAACATCATAAACACGACTTTAGGCCCATATATATATAAGAATCTCATATAAATAATTATATTTTTATAAGTCTTAGCATATCTATAATCATATCACATATAGAAGGCATCTCACATCTAGGAGGCATAATATCAATATGCATCTCACATTTATAAGTCATATATCATTACTATGAGGAATATCATTTCTAATGGCCATGTGTTTTATCCAAGAGGAAATAGAATCTCAATACGAAAAATATCAAGTCTAAGAGAAAATAGCATATGTATGGGCAAAATAAAAAGTCTAATCGGAAATAGCATCTAATTGGAAATAGCATCTTTATGGATGAAATGACAAGTCTAAGAGGAAAAAGCATCTGTAGGGGCCTCTGTATTGGAAAAATACAAGTCTATGAGGAAATAGCATCTGTCACGACTCGAGTTGGGGCCCTGGCCGTAAAGAGCATCCCTAACCTATAGGATCGGGCGCTCCCTTCCTATCTAGTACTCCTGAACACCATTCATAACAGTAAAGAAAAGATGCAAAATATGACAAACAGAATCATGGTCATACTCAGTGTTCGATTGAACATTTCGGAAATAAATAAATCAATAACTAGACAATAACTATTCCAATCTATGAAATCTCTATTACATATGAAATTATCAAACTATCTTAAACTCGGACAAGGCCCCCAGTGGACCTAAACCAATGTAAATAATATGTATCTGGAAAGAAATAGGCCTTCCAGAATAGAAAAGGCTCACCAACTACACACTTTACTTCTTTCTGAAAAACTCTAAGGCTTAGCAGGACCTCTAGCTGAGCCTCGGACCCTAAAATATAGGGGGTCAATTCAATTGTACTAGTACGTCGAGCAATCCAAAATAGTGAATTTATACATATATAACATAGGTGAGAGAGAGTAATAAAATATTATGCATGAAATAGTTTAAGCACATGGGCCATCACAAATGATCTTAAAACAATCTTGTCAATACAATTCTATACTTTGTATTACTTCTAAGCTAGGTGGTACACCCTACATATCTAAAAGTTTTCCATGGGATATATGGGATCCACCATTAACTCGGCGACTAAGCCCCCAACCCAAGTTTTCTGCAAGGGTTGAATTATCTGAATCTGATACGGCCAAGGCACTAGGCAAGCGTATAATCCCTCTAGGGGGAAATAATAAACCCGTATCGATAAAACACAGTTTTGGGAAATGAATCGTATGACTCATGCCTACTTTGAGTAACCACCTAACTCTCTTAGTGCCCACTTTTAACCTGTTCTAAACATGCATCTGTCTGAATTCAGAAGATAAAATCTAAACTGAAATATGTATTATATTTTGAGTTTATTATGGTCTTATTTGATTTGGTATCATCATACCAAGACTTGCAAGTCGTGTCAAAGACATTCAATATCATTTGCAGTCTTCTCTCTCAAAACATAAAGTTTGGACCACCACACTTCAAATAATTAAATAAGATTCATATTTCAAAACATTTTTCAACTTATTTTAAAGTCACTGTTTTTAGCTTTTCAACAAACATGTGGTGGTCATGAAATTTATTACAAATCATGAAATCTTCTTAATAACATCTTTAACCTTTAACACCAAGTAAAAACACCCTTTCTTCAGTTCAAACCATAATCAGGTCATAAAAAAATTAAGACATTTATATCATGCTTCCAATAATGCATTTCGAATAAATCATAACTTACAAAAACAGGAAGCTTGTAAGCAAGAGAGGGATTTCTAATAGTTCATACTCTCAATTCATCATTCAAACTCATCAATGCGTACTTATAGATACTTAAACATGATTATTAAATTAAAGTTAGGAGAAAGTCCTCAAGACCAAATCAATTATACCATTAAAGAATTCATAAAGAAAAATTGTAACGTAAGTTCCAAAACCCCTTCAATAATTCATGATTTCACAATGTTTAAATATTGGTAAAACAATTTTCTTATGCCCATGTAGTTTTAGGAAAACCCCTCGTACCTTACATTTCATAGGATATAGAGTGGAACCTAAATCTTGCTTATGTTCTTGAAATTCTTGACCTCAAAGATGAACTCTAAATCTTAGGGAAAGAGACCTCGGTTTTTTATTTGAGAGATTGTAAGAGGTTTCTAATGTATTTTTCCCCAAAAATGATTTAATTTCATGTTAAGACAGAGTTTAGATGAGTGGAATTGACTAATATACCGCTTCTAACCCAGAATTAAAAATGAAATCACAAATTGGGCACCAACGCGATAAGTCGGTATCGCATCGGTCTACTGCTTCATCGATACGGCGCGTCGACTTCGCATTGAGCCACTGTTTCCAACATCCAAACACCTCTCTAATGTTGTCCGAAAAATTCAAAACTATACAGAGATATCCCCATTACTCCCCCGAACATGAATCAACTTAAAAATCCATATCTCAAAGTTGGAAAAATCGATTTAGAGATCACACAAGTTTATGAGCTTAAAATATGACTAAGTCCTTTTGACACTTGGGAAATTTTCAGATGATCAACCCCTTAAACATGCTATGGAGTGGGGTATTAAATCAAGGATATTACGGGGTTTTACATTATCCACCCCTTGGGATCATTCGTCCCCGAATAACAACTCAGGACACAAAAGGCACGATTTTAAGAACTACATGAAAGAAAAGAGTAGTATAAAATTTGTACCTTCCATATCATCATCCATAGCTTCAAAGAGGTTTGGGTATTAGTTTGCATGACATGTTCTAACTCCCAAGTAGCTTCCTCAGCTTTCTGATTCTTACATAAGAGCTTAACAGAAGCTATCTCCTTACTTCTCAGCTTCTGAACTTAGCGATCCAAAATAGAAATGGGTTATTCTTCCTATGTCAAAGAGTCTTTCACATTGATTTCCTCTATAGGAAACACTAAGGAATGGTCCCTAATACATATTTTCAATATAGACACATGGAACACGAGAAGTATGGAGCCTAAACTCGTAGGCAGTTCTAATTCATAGCCAACTCCACCTATCCTTCTCAAAATCTGGTATGGTCCTATAAAATAAGGACTATGTTTCCCCTTCATTCCAAAAAGCATGACTTCCTTCATAGGGAAGACCTTGAGAAATACCTAATCACCAACTTCAAATTTTAACTCTCTTCTTCTAACATTAGCATAGGATTTCTGATGACTTTGATCTTTCTTAAGTCGTTCTCTAATGATTTTCACCTTCTCCATTGCCTGATGAACTAGATCAGGCACAAACAACCACGTTTCACCCACTTTATACCATTTAATTGGTGATCTACACCTTCTCTAAAATAGATGAAAATCATAAGAGATCGACGATAAAATTTAAGAGAGAAAGAACATGCATACCAGTGGATCTAATCAATCATAAATATGCATAACATCTAATCACGGCTAAGTGTAAGAATATGTACAGAAGATATATTTTATATTTATAAAGGATCCATTTAATACTAGCATGGTAACTATTATTATAGGCGAACTGTATCAATGACTAATGATCTACCCAACTACCCTTAAAGTCGATTACATAGGCCCTCAACATATCTTCTAGGTTCTGAATGGTGCATTCAGCTTGCCCATCAGTCTGAGGGTAGAATGTAGTACTTGGGTTCACTTGGGTACCTAAACCTCTCTAAAAAGATCGCTAAAACTGTGAAGAGAATTACAAACCTCGATCGTATATAATGGATAATGGTGTCCCATGCAAGCGTACTATTTCCTCAATGTATAGCTTAGCATAATCATCTCCTAAATAGTTAGTCCCTACAGGCAGAAAGTAAGCTGACTTGGTCATCCAGTCTATAATCACCCAAATGGAGTCATATTGGTTCTGGGACCTTGGAAGCCCCATGATGAAATCCATATTGATTTTTTCCCACTTCCACATAGGAAAGGTTATCTCTTGAGACATACCACCTGGCCTTAAGTGTTCCACTTTGACTTGTTGACAATTTAAACACTTAGAAACAAATTCAGAAACATCACATTTCATATTATTGCACCAATATATTGCCTTAAGGTCAAGATGCATTTTAATAGAGTCTGGGTGAACAACATACCTCAAAGTGTAATTTTTTTCAGGAATCCTCTCTCGCAAACCATCCAAATTCAGAACACACAACCTACCTTGATACCTCAAAATACCATCACCGCCAATTTTAAAAGCCATCACCTTCTGTTGACCCATATTTTTCTTAATATGCATCAAGATGGGATCCTAGGACTACTTCTCCTTAAATTATGTACATAATGAAGACTTAGCTATTTCATGCACAACTACTTTGCCATCTTTGGAATCCAAAATTCATACCCCTAGATTTGCAAGCCGATGAATATCTTTTACCATCTCCCTCTTTCCTTCCTCAACGTGAGAAAGACTTCCCATAGATAATCTACTAAGGGCATCGGCCACCACATTTGCCTTGCCAAGATAATAGTGCAGGCTTATATCATAATCCTTCAACAGTTCCAACCACCAGCTTTGCCAAAGATCCAACTCTTTCAACAAGAAAGCATACTTTAAACTTATGTGGTCAGTAAATATATCAACATGTACCCTATAAAGATAATGCCATAATATTTTAAGTGCAAATACCAAAACTGCTAACTCCAAGTCATGAGTGGGGTAATTTCGCTCATGCACCTTCAACTGCCTAGATGCATAAGCTACCACCTTGCTATGCTGCATAAGTACACATCCCAGTCCCACTCAGGATGCATCACAGTATACAATAAAACCCTTTATACCCTCCAAAAGAGTCAAAATAGGTGTGGTAGTCAACTTGTCTTTCAACTTATCAAAACTATTTTCACAAGAATCAGACCACATAAATTTTACCTTTTTTTGTGTCAACCTGGTAAGTGGATTATCTATGAAAAAACTCTCTACGAATCTTCTGTAATACCCTGCCAAACCTGAGATGCTCCAAATGTCGGTTAGAGTCGTGGGTCGGGCCACTTCCTCACTTCCTCAATTTTTTGGGGATCAACTTTAATTCTCTCACTAGACAGAATATGCCTCTAGAAAGCAATAACGTCAAGCCAGAATTCACACCTGGAAAATTTTGCATACAATCTATGATCTTTGAGGGTCTGAAGAATGATTCAGAGGTAACTGGCATGATCCTTCTCACTCTTAGAGTAAATCAAAATGTCATCAATGAAGACTAGGACAAATAGATCTAGAAACTTGTAAAACACCCTATTCATTAGGTCCATGAAGGCTGCAGGGGCGTTAGTCAATTTGAATGACATGACTAAAAATTCATAATGGACATATCGGGTATGAAAAGCTATTTTAGGAATATCAGCCTCCCTAACCTTCAACTTATGATACTCTATCTTTGGAAAACACCTAGCATACTGAAGTTGGTCAAAGATATCATTAATTCTAGGAAGAGGGTATTTGTTTTTTATAGTAACCTTATTCAGCTGACGGTAATCTATACACATATGAAGGGAACCATCTTTCTTACGTACAAAGAGTACAGGTGCACCCAAGGGGGAAACACTAGGACGGATAAAGCCTTTGTCAAGAAGATTTGTTAATTGTTCTTTCAACTCCTTCAATTCCGCATGAGCCATTCTATATAGCGGAATATAAATAGGACAGGTGTCAAGCAATAGATCAATACCAAAATCTATTTCCCTATTAGGTGGTATTTCCGTGAGATCATCGGAAAAGACTTTAGGAAATTCATTAACCCCAGGGACAGACTAAAGAGAAGGACTTTCGATATCTGAATCTCTGTCCCAAATAAGATGATACAAAGAACCTTTAGAAATAAGCTTATGAGCTCTAAGGTAAGATATGAATTTCTCTCTAGGTGCTAGACAAGGCCCCTTCTATTCTATCACTAGTTCATTCAAAAAAAAAAAGAAACCTTTTAGGTTCTATAGTCAAGAGTGGCATAACACGAATGGAGCCAGACCATTCCTAAAATAGCATCAAAATCATCCATATCAATCTTTATGAGGTCTTCCACAGTATCACGGCCACTAATGGACACAACACAATTTTATATACCCTCCCAGCCATAACAAAATCACCTACAAGAGTGCAAATAGAGAAATATTCTGCAATAACTTTGGGCTCAAACCAAAAAATGACTACCACATATGGGGTCACATAACACAATGTGGACCCGAGATCAAGTAACATATACACATCACGGGAGAAGATTTGTAACGTACCCGTGACTACATCTGGTGAGGCCTCTACCTCCTGGCAATTTGATAAAGCATACAACCGATTGCGACCGCTCCCTGTAGCTTAAATAGCACCCTTGGGAGGTAGTGTTGGCGCAGATGAGTTTGCTTTGTACTTAGCACCTCCAACACTTTCTCTAACAGATGAACAGTCTCTCTGAATATGACCTGGCTGGCCACACGCATAACACACTAACCTGCCAAACTGGTACTTTCTTGATGGTACTTACCACACATATCACATTGAGGGTAAGACCTAGCAGGTTGCACCACACTCCCTTGCGATTGTGTTCCATATACTCTCGGCCTATAGCTATGCTGGAAATTCTAAAAACGTCGATCAACTGGAGGTCTAGGTGTAAGAACACTGGCGGCAGGCTGAGTATTACTCTAGAACTTTTTCTTCGGCCCCCTGTTACACCAATTACCAACTTGATGTTGACTGTAGCTCGTATCTGACGGTCTGGACCTCTTGTACTATCTATCTTTCTCCCTTTCTTCAGCAACCCTCTATTTCTAATCCTTGAACTGCTGCATATGGACGGATAATATGGAGAAGTCCATATCTTTCTTCAACTCCTGGGGAAAGAATCGTTACAAGAAAGTTTCCACAAATTCTCCCCATACAGAAGGCTCATTATTTTCGCCTCTCAAATCTTCCCACTCATTGTACCACTAATTTTCTACTCCTTAACATGATAAGTTGCTAGTTCAACCCCTTCCACTTCATCCAAATGCATCCCTTGAAAAATTTTCTCCATCTCGTCTACAAATTTTTATGGATCCTCCTTCACCTTTGTACCCATAAACTTAGGCATATTTAACCTTATAAACTGGCTCACCCATGAAGTCTCGGAGGTACCAGACCCAGACCCAACATCCTTCGATTGTCGGGTCTGTGAAGACACTAACTGTGCAACCATATGCATCGACTGTCTGAACTCACCATTTGATATCTCTCTCTGGGGACGTTAGGTATAGTTATTCCCTGAACAGGGATCCCTGGGTGCCCTAAGTGGGCTAGTGTAAATAGAAAGGACTTTCGGAGCTGCAACAAATTTAAGAGTGTAAGCCCTATTACGTGTCCTCATCCCATGGGTAGGACGGACATCTTTAGTTTAGGCATTCTGATAATTGGAGAGAAGTAGAGGAATGATAGCTTTTCTAAAATGCAAAGGAACATAGATCAGGGGACATCTCAGACTCTACAGCACGAATTAAATATCAAAGAAGGGAGACATTCCTAAACGCCTAGTAGCCTCCTGTTTATAAGTATGGCGCACTACAAACACTTAAATAGGACTCTACCCGACGCGATTTTGCAGAAACCCTGGGACCATTAACCATGCATTGATACAAAGTTTGTAATGAGCCGAGTCGGGACCCTAGCTGCGACAAACATCTTGAACTGTATAGGCTCGAGCGCTCCCTTCCTATCTGGTACTCATGAACACCATTCATAACAATGAAGAAAAGATATTGAATATAACAAATGGAATCATGCTCATACTCTGAGTTTGGTCTAACATTTTTGAAATAAGTAAATCAACAACTAGACAACATTTATTCCAGTTTATGAAATCCCTATTACATATGAAATTATCAAACTGTCTGAAACTGGGACAAGGTCCCCAGTGGACCTAAACCAAAGTAAATAAAAAGTATCTGAAAAGAAATAGGCCTTCCAGAATAGAGAAGGGTCACCAACTTCACACTTTACTTCTTTCTGAAAAACTCTACGACTTAGCAGGACCTCTAGACTGAGCCTCAGATGCTGAAATATAGGGGGTCAATACAATTGTACTTGTATACAAAGCAATCCAAAATAGTGAATTTATACATATATAACGCAGGTGAGAGAAAGTCATAAAATATTATGCATGAAATAGTTTAAAAAGTATATGGGCTATCACAAATGATCTTAAAACAATCTTGTTAATGCAATTCTATACTTTGTATTACTTCTGAGCTAGGTGGTACACACAACATATTTGAAAGTTTCCCATGGGCAATATGGGATACACAATTAACTCTATGGACAAGCCCCCAACCAAAGTTTGTCCCAAGGGTTGAAGTATCTGAATTTGATACGCCCAAGGCACTAGGCCAGCGAATAATCCCTCTTGGGGAAATAATAAACTCGTATTGGAAAAATATTGTTTCAGGAAATGAATCGTATGACAAATGCCTACTTTGGGTAACTACCTAAATCTCTTAGTGCCCACTTTTAACCTGTTTTAAACACATATATGTCTGAATTCAAAATCTAAAATATGAAATAAAATCTATATTCTGTTCTGAGTTTATTATGACCTTATTTTATTTGGTATAGTAATACCAAGACTTGCAAGTCGTGTCTAAGACATTGATTATCATTTACAGTCATCTCTTTCAAAACATAAAGTTTGGACCACCATACTTCAAACAATTCAAGAAGATTCATATTTCAAAAAATTTATCAACTTATGTAAAGTCACTGTTTTCAGCTTTTCAACAAACCTGTGGTGGTCATGATATTTATGACAAATCATGCAATCTTCTTAATAACATCTTTAACCTTTAACACCAAATAAAAATACCCCCTATTCAGGTCAAAGCATAATCAAGTCATAAATAAAATCAAGACATTTATATCATCTTTCCAATATTGTATTTCGAATAAATCATAACTTACGAAAACAAGAAGCTTGTAAACAAGAGAAGGATGTCTAATAGTTCATGCTCTCAATTCATCATTTAAACTCATCAATGCGTACATATATATACTTAAAAATGATTATAAATCAAAGTTAGGGGAAAGGCCTCAAGACCAAATCAATTATACCATTAAAGAATTCATAAAGCAAAATTATAACGTAACTTCCAAAACCCCTTCAAGAATTCATGATTTCACAATGTTTAAATGTTGGTAAAACAATTTTCTTATGCCCATGTAGTTTTAGGAAAACCCCTCGCACCTTATATTTCATAGGAGAAAGAGTGGAACCCAAATCTTTCTTAAGTTCTTGAAATTCTTGACCTCAAAGATGAACTCTTGATCTTAGGGGAAGAGACTATGGTTTTTGATTTGAGAGATTGTAATAGGTTTCTGATGTTTTTTTCCCCAAAAATGATTTTATTTCATGTCAAGACAGAGTTTGGAACAGGAGAATTGACTATTATACCCCTCCTGACCTGAAATTTAAAAAGAATTACGAACTGGGCACCGATGTAATGCATCGATATTGTATCAGTCCACTGCTTCATCGATGTTGCGCATCGACTTCGTGTCGAGCCACTGTTTCCAATATTTGAACACCTCCCTAACATTTCTCAAAAAATCTCAAAATATACCGAGACATCCTCCTTACTCCTCCGAACATGAATCAACTTAAAAATCTATATCTCAAGGTCGGAAAAATCAATTTAGAGATCATACAAGTTTAGGAGCTTAAAATACAACTAAGTCCTTTTGACACTTGGGAAATTTTCAGATGATCAACCCCCTAAACATGTTATGGAGTGAGGTATTAAATTGAGGATATCACGGGGTGTTATAGAATCACTATGGGCTAAATGTCAAGTCCAAGTGGAAATAGCATCTCTATTGGCCAAATATCAAGTCTATGTGGAAATAGCATCTCTATAGGCCAAGTAACAAGTCTAAGGGGAAATAACATCTCTATGGACAAAATATCAAGTTTATAAGTAAATAGAATCTCTATGGTCCAAATAACATATCCAGAAGGAATATCATCTCTAAAGGCCTAATATCATAAATAGGTGGAAATAATATCTCTAAAGGCCCAATATCACTTCCATAAGGAATATCAAAGCCATAACTAATAAGTCATAATTCTGAGGAACATCATTGCAATCTTCCAAGTTAGGAGGTAAGGTTATTATAAAGGCTCACTAGTCTCGACTAGGCCTAACATCCGCAAGTAAGTCCACAATGGCTAACATAATTCTTGGCCTATGTAGGCTGGACGAACCACATTCCAATCCTTAATTTTAATATTAAATAAAACTATGCCCCAAACATGGTTAAGGCATCTAGTTCAACTTCTATATTTCAAGAAAGCTATGACCAATACTAAGATAGGAACTTCGTCAGAATATAAGGGTATTTAAGTCAACTCTACCCAAACTATGGTGTCAAGATAACTAGACTAGCCCAACTAAGGTTAATCATACCAACCATGATTCCAACACTTAAAACACATCTTAATCCTAGCATTATACCGTATCCATGCTATAACTTAGTCCACTCCAGGGAAAAGTCAATAAGATTCTAAAAGGGTACTAAGCAATTCACATTATGGGTCAAAAACCCTAATCTAATCCCCAAAAAGTTATCAATCAAGACTAAATTGTTCTACTCATAATCAATCTTAACAGTCACATTCACACATAATTTATATCACACATCATCTACAAAGAAGAGTAGGCAGAAGCCTACCTCAAAGCCAAACCATAAAACCTCACATCATTCATCACCGCCCGTCTTCACTTTACAATCCAAAAATGCTATCAAAGTGTAAAAATATTGATCTACTCATCATACGAGTGTAATGATACTCATATTACACTATTATGCTTCGTGTCCAAAAATAACAAAAAAACCCCAAGTGGTCCCATTTATGGAAAATGTGTTTTTGAGATCAACCAAATGTTCATACATTAACAAGTAATAATAACCCTCAAGAAAAAGGTGAAAATAAAGCAAAATTTAGGCTAAAATCGATCCCTAAGCTATATTGGGGTTTGGGGTAAAGAATCAAGATATTCATCAATAATGTTATGAAATATTACCTTAATTCCTATGAACGATAAAAGATGTTGATCAATCTCCCAAGACACCCACAAGACTCAATATTGAGTTGTTACACTCATTTAGTGGTTCTAGGTCTCAAAGATAGGTCAAAAATAACCAAAACACGGCCTATAGGGTCCTTGTATACCCATACCAGGTATGAGGCTATCGATATTGCAATACTAGGGACCATGATCGCACTATCACGATTGTAATAGGCCCTGTGTGATCACAAGGTACAAGCATCAACAAAGTCAAAACTTATTTATGATCCCCAGAACTCATTCAGACACCATTTTTTGGATATAAACTATGTAACCCCACTAAATTTGATGTTCCGGACGTGTTAGTGTATTCATATTTTTTCGTCCAAGGGTTTTAGACCAATTATGGGCCCAACCCAATATCTTCTAATTTTCCCATTTTTTGACCAATAGGTTTAAATGAGTTCAGGTGCATTGGGACCCGAACCAATGGTCTAACTAATCTAAATTTGATATTCTAAATCTGTTGAAGAAGTTGGTATTTGCATTCAAGATCGTCTTACTAAAGATTTTGCCTTGTGGACATTTGGAACTAGAGAAGACTTAAAAATAGAGAATGGGTCTAAAATCCAAACCAACTTCCCAGTAACCGAACCATTGAACCCGCATGTCATAAATGACTTGGTTAAGCTATGGGGAAGACCTAACAACAAAGATAAGCAAAAAAATAAAAAATAACTTCAAGGGTCATTGAAAAAATGAGGATTACAAAACTAATAAGGGACAATAACATAGTGACCAGAACAGGGTCAAATATGAACAAAAATTTATAAGACAACCAAAGAGCAAACAAACTCCCCTAATAGATCATGTGTCCAAAAAAACAACAATACCAGCACCAAGAGATGTTGGGCCTTAAGGCCGCACAAAGTGTACATACAACTTCTTGATATATGAGATGAAAATTTTCATAATTTTTATATGTCCTTATATGAGCCATATTACATATTTGCAATATATTAATCAATTGAACAGTAGCAAGCAAAAACTAAAATTGTATAAAATAATATCTTAGCACTGGCACTTTAGTTGGCATATTAGATTTTCTATCTTAGGACTTATTATAACTCATTAAAGAAATAAAAGTGGAATTAGATGCCTTAGACTAGTTCAGGGTAGAATTTGCCTTAGAACGGATTTTGGGAATTAGGAGTAGGCCCCTCCAGCCCACCTTAAGTCAAGGCTATTGTTATCTTCTCTTAACTTTATAGGTGTATTGTATACTTTATATCGGATATTTAGTAGCTTGAAAAGGTTAATTAAATCTTAATTATGCTAGTGTGATACATGGGAGTTCATACTAGTTTTGTTTCAAGTTTGACATTTTAATATATGAGTTTTAGTTCAAGTCTGACATTGATGGGTTGTTTATGATTGTTAAGGAAATGGTTCTAATCCAAGGTTTATGCTATGGAAGGATTCATGGCTATGGATTGAAATGTCATTATTTCATATATTTCTCATTACTTGTTAGCTTTGATTGCACTAAGTTTATAGGGGCCCGTGTTAGGTTATTTACGTTCCTCACTTACTAGCTTATGGGGGTAGTTTTGTAGTGATAGTTATGTACTCTTTATTGTTATTTAGGATTATTTATTTACTTATTTACAACATTTGGAGAATTATTTCAGGTTTTCACTTCTTCTTTGTTTTAAGCTTATCTATCTTGCATATTTATTATACTTATATTATGATTTAGCGCAGTCAGCCAATGAGTCCTACTAAGTGCCCATGGCCTTGGTACTCATACTACACTTCTTTAACTTTTTGGTGTAGATCTGAGTAATAGTGGTTGCGTCAAACATAAGGATCATGGTTTTTAGAGTTTGATAAGTAGGGTGAGCTGTCGGAGTCTGAGTTGCTCCTTTTCTCCTTCTTTTATCCTTTCTTGGTCTTTCATTATTCGAGACATATGTATATTTACTATTACAGTACTTATGTTCTTTTTTACTATTGGCTCCTGTACTAACACTACTAGGTCATTGGATATAATTATTATCTTTATCTATCTTTCATACTATTCTTATTACTTGAACTATTGTTGTAAGACTATACTTGTAAATTTCTGGCTTTTATGCATTTTCCCCACTAGATTAGCCCATTGCTAATAGCTATCGGCTATGGTTCTCTTACTTACTAATGGGATAATGTAGGTGCCATTATGACTCAAAAATTAGGGCGTGACAACTTTTATATATTAGTGATGTTAGTGTTGGGAGTCCTTCAGTTGAATCTGTTCCTTTCGTTTGTGATTTTCCTGAAGTTTTTCCTACCTTTCTATCCGATCTTCCTTCCAAGTGTGATGATAAGTTTATTATTGATATTGATCCAGGAAACTGACCTATTTCAATGGCACCTTACCATATGGATCTTGCTGAGCTTAAGGAGATAAATTCTTAGTGTCAGAAATCTTTTGGGTAACGATTTCATAAGGATGAGTAACTCGCCTTAAGTTGCTCATGTCTTGTTCATTAAGAAAAATAATAGTTCCTTGAATATGTGTATTCATTATAGGCTACTTAATAAGGTGAATGTGATGAATAGATATCTCATTCTTAGTATTGATGACTTGTTTGTCCAATTTTAGAGAGTTATGGTGTTCTCTAATATTGTCATGAGAAACGATTATCTCAGTTGAGGATTTTGGCCAACGATATCCTAAAGACAACTTTCATGACTCACCACGACCATTATGAGTTTATGGTGATGTCTTTTGGGTTGACCAATGCCCCTGCTATGTTAATGGATTTGATAAATTGCGTGTTTAGACCTTATTTGGACTCCTTAAGGATTGTATTCATCGATGACATTCTTGTGTATTTGAGGAGTGGGAAGGATCATATGCAATATTTGAGGATTGTGCTCCAGACTTTGAGAGATCATAGGCATTTTTCCAATTACTCAGAAAGAAAAATATGGATTAAGTGATTATATTCCTAGGACATGTGATGTCTAAGGATGGGATTATGCTGGATCTAATGAATATTAAGGCTATTTGTGATTGGACTAGGCCTACATCTCCGTATGAAGTTCATAGCTTTATTTTTTTTCCTAATTACTTCAAGCGATTCATTGAGGGTTTTGCAACTATTGTAGCACCGATGACCTGATTGACCATGATAGAGATCTATCACGACCCAATGTCTCAAGTCATGATGGTGCCTACCATAACCCACTAGCAGGAAAGCCAACCCATAGTTCAGAACGGTTAGTAACACCGACTACTCAATAATATATGGAAAAGAATGTGGAAAAACTTAAATAAAGATTAATAAATAATAGAATACCAAAACCTAGCGATATCAGTACGCACTTCAAAATATAATAAGAGTACAAAAGTGAAATATCTAGGGAATTACATGGATACAACTTATCTCTGTATACAATATAGAGACTAGTCTAATACATAAGAGAGAGAGATGAGAAATACTCTGAACTTCAGGAGTTCACTCAAATTCTCCAAACCATGACTTCTCTGTACCATACACACATCAACGGTGATAACATGTACTATGATCTGTTGGTTGTAGAAGTGTCGTTTGAGTACCAAAGGAATTGTACTCAATAGGCAACTTCCAACTGAGCTCCAAATATAAAGCAGATATATACAACATATAAACAGAATGGAAACGACACTTAAGAGTCCAAAAATCATATGACAAGTCAATGAGATGATAAGGAACATCTATCCTTCTCATCTCCAAAACTCTAGCATAAAAGACTAAGGAAAATATCAGGGTGAATTATCTTATTCAAGCTACATTCAATACACATCAATGCTATACCGTAGATCCCAAGTCAATATACAATAAGATGTGAAAGAAAGATATATAGTAGTATACAAGGCGAAGAAACGACTATACAATATGAATAATAAAGGAGGGATATACTGTAGTACCATAGATTTATATAGCTATAAATATATATATACATGTAAACTTGAGGTCATATCAAAGGATAACCTAGATCATCATATTCTCATGTTAAGACCTTATTACAATGCTATCAGGATTTAATGCCATCATACTCAGGGTTTCTAATCCACATGGATAGACATGACATAATTGTACATATTAGTACCATAATAAGATAGAAGAGATCATAAACATACCTCAGATCTCGATATCGGATCAATGACCAATCTGTCATAAACTAGCCATAATAATGATCATAACAATGATAATAACAATATCAATAATAAGGTGAATAACCAGCTACTCCGGACAACCGAATACCTAGCCGAGACTATGCATACACCCACCACCATAGACTTGGAAGGTTCAAGAAACACACAAAAATACAAGGCATATTCTTCACTTATATCTATGCAACTGTCCCATATCGGCTGATATACATAGATGCATACTTGTGATAGGCGATATGCATGCAAGAATAAATGCAAAGTAAACAATCAATATCATAATCTCATCATGATTACTATTTCAATCATAATTTCTATCATCGTTCCCATCATCAGCATGATCAACCTCTAGCCTTGTCTTGTATCAATACATCATGATAGTATCCTCTGTCCTTACAAGGTATCAATATCATCAACACAATGTCCTTCAACCTTGTCAGGTATAAATATACCATCATAGTATCCTTTGTCCTTTCCGGGCATCAATATATCATAACATTAATACACATATATTTATAAACATATAATAGGTTCACGGTCTCAAGACGTGGAAAAAAAAGGGGTAAATTTGCAAGAGTATTAGCATATTCATAATCATGACCACATCATCATAAAACATATAACTTGTCAATACTTCCCCACTATTCAATATTATCTAACCAATGCTTATTATCATTAAACCACTAGTTCTCTAATCTTCACGGGATGTCTAATTATTAACCTAAACAATATCCTTCACATAATCCTTATTCACAGGACAACAACTAACCATTATTAAATTAAGTAGTCAAGATTCATTACTAGGCCATAATCGTCATCTATCCACTAATCATCAGTATCAACTAATCAACCAATAGCCGATAATCATCCTTAGCTGACACATTACCATTTATCATCAACTATCCTTTATTTACTAACATTATTTGTAAACTTACCATCGTTTACCAACTAATCCTTATTTACCAACTATTCATCATTTTTGCCAAGTCATCTCATATCACGAACATCTCTTATTGTCTAGCCTCATTGGTACACACTTCTTGTTTAACAACTAATTGAAGTTATAAACTAAGTCATCGAGTTCTATAGTCACCTAACAAACAACTACTACCACGTAGCTTAACCCTTAATTAGAAAGAATAGATATAAGATTGTATTTCATCTAAAAAATCACATCAATTACCGATATAATATTCATAAATGTACCAAATCTATGTATGCCTTCACTAGTATTCAATTGGTGGAGCAATAAGCATGATATCGCATCATTCCATTTCCCATATCGAAGAGATGTGTATACAAACATATATATGCATATTCATAACCTGTACTCGAATATCCAATTAGTATCATAACACCAACCTCAGCCTAATAACATGATCGAAATAATTACCACATCATAATCACAACCTTCGACCCATATACATATCTGAAACACATATCAATCATATTTATAAGTAGTAGCATCTCTAATCGTCTCACAAATAGGAGGCATCTCGCAAATAGGAGGAATAATACTAATAAGCATGTAATAATCTCTCACATAAGAGGCATCTTACATCTAGGAGGCATAATAACAATATACATATAATAGGCTCTCATATAGGAGGCACAATATCAATAGATATGTATTCATCTACAAGATATCTCATATCAATAGGTAATACAACATGACTATGAGGAAGGTCACCTCACTAGGCCAGTTATTATACTTAAGAGGAATATCATCTCTATAGGCCAAGATCACATCTAAGAAGAAATAAAATCTCTATAGGCCAACATCACATTTAAGAGAAAGTAGCATCTCTATAGGCCAACATCACATCTAACAAGAAATAGCATCTATATAGGTCAACATCACATCTAAGAGGAACTAGCATCTCTATAGGCTAGCATCACATCTAAGAGGAAATAACATCTCTATAGGCCATCATCACATCTAAGAGAAAATAGCATCTCTAGAGACAAATGTCACACCTAAGAGTAAATAGCATCTCTATAGGCCAACATCACATCTAAGAGAAAATAGCATCTCTATAGTCCAGTATCACATCTAAGAGGAAATAGCATCTCTATTGGCCAAGATAACATTTAAGAAGAAATAGCATCTCTATAGGCCAACATCACATCAAAGAGAAAATATCATCTCGATAGGCCAACACCATCTAAGAGGAGCGTCATAGACATAACTAAAGACAAAAACAGAGGAACATCATTGAAACTTACCACATTATGAAGCAACCTTGTACTAAGGATTGCTAGTCTTATCTATGCATAACATTCGCAACTAAGTCTACAAGATAACACAAGTCTTGGACTAAGTAGGTTAGACAATCCCACTTCTAACCCTCAGATCACATATTTAGTCATACTATAGCCCAAACTAGGTCAAGGTATCTATTTCAACTTCTAGATGTCAAGTAAGTTATATCCAAGTCTAAGATAGGAGATTTTCCTAAAAATAATGACATTTTAGTCAAATCTATGCACTTTACGATTTCAATACCATCACACTAGCCTAATAAGATTAAAATATACTAATCATGCCTCCAATGCTAAAAACACACCCCAAACCAATCATTATATTGCATTCATGGTACAAGATAATATAAACTAGGGAGAAGGTAATAGGATTCTAAAGGGTTATAAACATACCATCTTACAGGTCCAAAACCCACATCTAATCCCCAAATATCCATAATCAATGTTAAGGCATTCTACTCATAATCAAGCCTAACATCAATGTTCATACTCAATACATATCACACATCATCTATGAAAATGAGTACACAGATGCCTACCTTGAAGCTGAACTGTAACCCTCACATCGAGCACGACATGTTTGTCTTTACTTCAAAATCTCCAAAATGCCATCACACTAACAAAACCATAATGTACACATCAATAAAAGTCTAATGATACCCATATTGCAGTATTGTGCTTTGGGTCCAAAATTGACACCAAAACCTCCCAAGTGGGTCCGACATATGAAAAATGAGTTTTCGAGACCAACCCTCTCTTTAAATAACATTAGGGAGTTATATCCCTCAAGAAAATAATGCTAATCACCCATATTTAGGTATAAAATCAAGCATCAAGCCATTTATGTCTTTGGGCAAAGAAATTAAGAATTCAACACTAAAATTAAACGATTCATACCTTAGATTCTACATTAATCACGACTACGCATGTAATCTAAGATCCCAATAAACTCCCAAGACACCTTCTAAGGTCTACACTCTCTATCATTTGGGACTAAAGACAATGGATAAAATGGCCAATGCTCGGCCAAAATAGCTATTTAAAGGACCATTCCAAGCACTCAGGAAGGGAGATCGCAATCCCACGCATGCCACAATTGCGGTCATCGCAATCTCTATGAAGCTACCATAATCGCGGTACTCTTCTGTAATAAAAGACAGATAAAACTTGGAATTTTATTCCAAGTTTTGGCCAATGCCACAGGATGCATCCAAAATCCAATTTTCACAGACAAAATAAGAAACCATACTAAATTAAATGTTTCTGATGCATTAGCAAAGTCAAATTTTTAGTCCAAGGTTATTTCGACCAAATGTGGATCCCACACCTAAACTTTCAAGTTTTTAACTTTCCAATCGATAGGATGAAATGAGCTCGGGTGGATTGGGACCCAAACCAAAGGTCTACCTTGCGTACAATTGATATTTTGGACCCGCTGGTAAAGTTGAAATTTGCATTTGAGATTGATTTACTAAAGTTTTTACCCGATGGTCATTTGGAACCAACAAAGATATCTAAATAGAGAATTGGTTCTAAAAATCAAATTAACTGCCCGGTGGCCGTCTCGTTGGTCCCAGCAAGTCATAAATGACTTGGGACAGCTATGAAGAAGCTTAAATGGTAGAAATATGCATAAATATGGAATATAACCTAAAGGGTCAGTACATTATCCACTACTAAAAGAACTTTCGTTCCTGAAAGCAAACTGATAGAAAAAATCTTAAAATCTTGAAGGGGTAAGATACTGGGGCCACATGTTCCAAGCGTGATTTCCTAAATAACCTCAAAAGAGATAAAAATGCTTCTAAAGGATTTTGCTATAGGTATCCCATTTTCAACCAACACTGCCATTCTTTATCCAAACAACCAAAACTCAACTTAACCACTAACTGGCTTCAAATTGAACCAAGAAGACTAATTCATTAACATCTGAACTACATCACACTGATACAAGCTCAATATCCAAAAAAATCAACAAAGGCTCATCCAAACCTAAGCCAACCCAAGGCACGAGTCTTGCCACCAAATCTAAATGCAAATATACACTCCCTTTACTACTTTTCACATGCTACCTACTCCAATCCAGGAGGAAAATTACTTGAGTCTCGCCCACTTAGTCTTATCAGAGAGGACTCAAAGAACTGAAGTTGATCTACTGAACGTCCATACGACAAATAAGATAATAAGGTCTAAAATCATTGTTTGGGCACAGAAATAGAGATAATCAAGGAATTAAATCCATATCAATGCTTCAACCAATCCAGATGAAAATCAAACTAAAATTTTTAAGTATAAGGTATACCACTTATCACTGAATATTCCACTCCAGGATGTCTCATCCACTAAGAATGAATTCATACAAAATCCAACTCGAGTATATTTTTCCTATTGAGTAAATCATCCAAAGTTCCTAAAGAAAACTAAAACCTCTAAGTCAAGGCTAAAGTAGCCAATATGGGGCCCATGGGCTATCGTCTGAACACTTGTCAACTATAATCCAACTAACGTCGAGAAAAAAGAATAGGTAATCACAAAGTAGGCTCAACCATCCTATAAATAAAACCTAAACAAATATAGGTCTAAAACAAAGGTTGCATGAAAGCTCCACAACACCAAGCTGAGTCCTCAATACTAAGGTTGAATTGCTATATCTCAACTACCTATACCAGACCTGAAGGCGGGTAGGAATTAATGCTCTAAATTTATCATGCTTCCAAATCTCCATTCGAATGAGTTAACACTAAAATTAACCCAATAAGACTATGTCAATGCAACCTATCCCAACTCGACTCCACTATACAAATCTGGCATTTTTGAGATAAATAATACCAATCAATAGTCGAGATATATCTAAAGAGAAAAAAATACCATAAGGATAACCATTGGAAGATAACATAATACAATAATTCTATCTCAGCTAGAGGGTATGATATACAACCACAAAATAAAAATCCTGCCCAAGGATGAATCACTGGCTAAAAATGCAAATAACTCACTATATAATCACTGGAGGGCATGAACTATCCAAACATACTCAAAAACTTACTGAGGTTGAAAACCACACAAGTAAAGGCAAAAACTCTAGCAAGTAAGAGAAATGCAACTTTAACCGATGAATATTTAATCTAACACTCCTTCTCACCAAAGAAAATCCATATGCACATATCATCAATGAGGAACACTCTACCAAGCCTCACTAGGCTGAGCCAATACTGAAATGGGGATTTTCCATAATACAATGTGTCTGTATATTTTTGTGCATCATACGACTCACTCCCTTGAGTCGTACATTGTGTGGTGGTATCCAAGATAGTATGGCATAGTGGACATTATTTTATAGGTATGACTAGAGAATTAGAGTCATAAGATCATCATACGAATCGTATTAAGGGAACTTGTATGTTTATCCATGTTGGATGCCTAAGATTCTGTCTAAGATATGAGTAGGGGGCTACAAGAAAAATGGAGAATATACTAGTCGTATGTTACCACTTGTATAATGATCAATCTATACAATCCTTAATTCTTACAAGTATTCAAGTTGATGGTCCTAGTCATAACCTCACCATACGAGTCATATGGTTAGGTCGTGAAGACTGACGATCAATTTCAGTAATGTTCAGTTAAAGGGCTTTTTGGTTTTTTTCCCTCTTATAACTCCCACCCACAACCTATAACCCTCAAAGAGGCATTATTTTCCTCCTTTTTCAAATCAATTAACAATACTTACCTCTTCCTATCTTAAAGAAAATCAAAATTAGGGTTTCTCTTCCCAAATTTATCTTTTAAGTCCCAAGGTTCAAGCTCTATTTACATGGAAATAAACTTTAGGTATGTGGGGTTTATAAACTACGTTATTCCTTCTTCCTTGTGCCCAAAGTGCATGATTTTGAGATTTAATTTACTTACTTTCAATTAGGTTTCATATCTTAATAGACATATTCTCAAAGTCTGATACTACCATGTGATTGAAAGCTTTAAGTGCATCAAGGTTTACATATATTTATGTTTTGACTTGCTAGATTTGTACTATGATTTGAATTTCATTATCTTGATTGGATATTGTTGAAATATTTCAAGATGATTAGTGAGCATGATGTCTTATTAGGAAATCCTACGAAATAAAGCATGAATTCCAAGTCCCAAGTACAAGCATTAAGTTTACAAAGAAGCTTAAGCTTTTGAAACTTCATTGACGTACATTGTGGAATGATTCAAGAAAGATTTGTATTTTGATCTAAAGATAAGATATGAAATCCAAAAATATTCTTCCTGATTATTATTTAATGGAAATAGAAACATAAATGGTTTTCATTCTATATAACCTTATGTTATTTTAAGGTGGATTTCTGAAAGTATAGGCATATAAGTATATTAGGGGTAGTATTTAGATTCGTGAAAGAAATGTTGATGAGAATATCCTTAATTCCAAGAAACTACGAGCCACTTAGGTTAAGCTTTTTCATAATATGGATGCAGTTTAGTGATCATTTAAGTTAAGATTCTATTTTTATCTGGAAAGGATAGAACAAGTCTCTCCAATATGGGTAAAACGTTGGAATCCATAGTATCTCACATAGTTTATGTCATTTATAAGAATCCCCTATAAGAAAGAATGAAAAGTAAAACCTTTAGAAACTAAGGGTCATGGCTCACAAAGTTTATTTTTATGCTTCATCATTCATGTTTATGATCTTGCAGTCCTTTGTATTATTCAGATTCAATGTGAGTCATTTACACATAGCATGTATCACTTGAAATCTTACATGCATATTCAGTTATTGTTATACTTATCCATTCACTCCTGCATACTCAGTACATTCCAGAGGTACTTACGCAAATATATTTCTATGTGTTACATTGTCTTATAATGTAGGTTTGGGTGTTCATTTCTAGTAAAACAATTGACTATGGGCATCATCACTTACATCCCAACTTTGGGTGAGTCCTCATAGGCTGAGACCCAATTTATCAGATTTTTGCACATTGATGATAGTGTTTTAGTTATTTGATTTTTATTTATGTTTAGGTCAGCTTGGGTATGTCCTAGTATCTCTCTAGACATTAGTAGAGGCTTTTCAGACTGATTATGTTTCTATTTCAAATAATTTGTTTAAATATTTCCATGTTAAAGATTTCCATTAATATGCAAAATAGTTTATCTTTAATTTTTGTATTTGTTAGTCACTCCTTATTAAATTCCAAAGATAAAAAGATATCATGGGTTAGCTTAGGTATATCCATAGTCTTAAACACCATGTGACATCCAGGGTATACTTTTAAGTCATTACAAACTTGGTATCCGAGCTTAAGTTTTAAAGAGTCCTAAGAAATCAGACAAGCCACTTTAGGTAGAGTCTTTATCATAGATGTGAAGCACACAACATTTATAAGCAAGAGGCTTTGGAACGAGTTAGGAATCATCATTTATTTCATGATTTATCATGCTTACAGTTGTCTCTATCTGCCTTAACTCATGTTTTTACATGATAGAATATGCCTTCTCACCAAGTCGACGCACGTAGAAATAATGATCAACCACCACAGCACGCCAATCCTCTTAATGAGAATGTGTCTCATGTGGAATTTTAGACTTTCTTTAAAGCATTGCCTCAATCTCTGAATGCTAATATCTTGGGAAACCAAAAGGCAATAGTCCTACTTTAGAAAAATAGTAATTTTGTTGTAGCTAGGATTTAGGACTTTATGAGGATGAATCCACCTAGGTTCCATGGGTCAAAGATGGATAAGGATCCTCAACTCTTTATTGATGAGGTGAGAAAGATTACTCAGATTATGTATGTCACTGAAGAGGAAAGTGTATATTTGGCCTGTTATAGAATGAAAGATATCACTTATGATTGGGTTATTATATGGAAAAAGGTAGGGATGAGAATGCAACTCCTATGATTTGGCAGGTATTTCAGAGTGCTTTTCTAGACAAGATATTTTCGCGAGAGATAAGGGAGGCTAAGTTGGAGGATTCCATGTACCTGATGTAGGTCTCTATAATAGTAAATGAGTAATGACTTATGTTCACTCAGTTTTCTAAGTATTCTCCTGAGTTATTATCTAACTCTAGTGCTTATATGAGTAAGTATTTTACTGGAGTGTCTAATTTGGTAGTTAAGAAGTGTAGGAATATAATACTGATTGGGGATACGGATATTACTCAATTGATGACTCATGCTTAATATATTGAGGAAAAAAAGTTTAAGGAAGGAGAGAAGAGAAATAAGAGGGCTAGGACTGGACAGTTTAAGTATAGTCAGCCAAGGTCCAGAGGAGAAAGTCATTTGTAGTTTTATGGTCATTCCATCAGTGCATGTGCCATTTTTAGACAGTGTCCTTACACAGTGGACTAGGCAGGAGCAGTGGAGTAGGACTTCAAATTCAAGGTCTTAGAATAGTGCAACCGGGAGGCCCAGTTACTCGACTTATGAAAAGTGTCAAATGACCCATCTTGGTGAGTATTTGATGGGCAAAGATGGTTGATATGGTTGTGCCAAGATGGGCCATAGAATCAAAGAGTGTCCATATGCTAAGCAGGGAAGTAGGTATGCTCAACCACAGACTCAAGTTAATATGCAACAATTTAGCAGAGTCTCTTAGTCTATCAACAAATCCCATCATCTACTAACGGTTACGGTCAGTTCCAGAATTGCTTCTATGCTTTGCCATCTTGTTAGGAGAAAGAGATTTCACCCGACGTTATCACTGGTATTCTTCATGCCTTCTACCGTGATGTATATATGTTTTTAGACCCGAGATCGAGTCTCTCTTATGTAACTTTAGTGGTTGCTGTAAATTTTTAGGTAGGTCCTAAAAAAATCTCCAAGCCCTTCCTAGTCTCCACTCTAGTGGTTGAGTCAGTTATTGCTAGATGAGTTTATATGAAGTGTCCTATTACTGTCCTTCATTAGATCATACTAGCATACCTAATAGAGTTAGACATGAAGGATTTTGATATTATTCTAGGCATGGATTGGCTGCATTTATGATGTGCATAAATAGATTATCGGACCTACATGGTGAAGTTTTAGTTTCCTATTACGGTATTTTTTGAGTAGGAGGGGGTAGTTCTATGTCTCCCAAAGGTCATTTCATCTCTTATTATAATTCCAGAAAGTTAAAATCAAAATGGTGTATCTATAATTTTATTTGAGTGAAAGATACCAAGTCTGAAGCCCTCATAGTTTAGTCAGTCTGTGTAGTCAATAAATTCTCGAAGGTTATCCCTAAAGATTTTACAAGGGTACCTCTAAATAGAGTGATAGAATTTTGTATTAATCTTCTTTCGAATACTCAGCCTATTTCTATCTCTCCATGTCGTATGGCTCTATCCAAACTTAATGAGTTAAAAGAGAAACTTAAGGACCTCATATATAAAGGTTTCATCTGACCCAGTGATTCTTCGTGGGGTGCTCCAGTTCTTTTTGTGTGTCAGAATGATGGCACTCTAAGAATTTATATAAATTATAGACAACTAAAAAAGGTTACCTATAAAACAAGTATCCCATTCGTAGAATCGACAATATGTTTGATCAGCTTCAGGGTGCCCGTTGGTTCTCAAAAATTGACCATAGGTTGGGATACTATCATTTGAAAGTTAGGGAAGAATACATTCCCAAAACAGCATTACAAATAAGTTACGACCATTTTGAGTTTGTGGTTATGTAGTTTGGACTAATAAATGCCCCAACAAACTTTATGGATTAAATGAACAAGGTCTTCAAGTAGTACATGGACATGTTTTTCATTGTGTTTATAGATGACATATTGGTGTATTCTAGAAGTGAGGAAGAACATGCAGAACATTTAAGAATAGTGTTGTAGGCCCTCAAAGACTATCAATTGTATAGAAAGTTTGGTATATGTGATTTTTGGCTGGAATCTATTACCTTCTTGGGGAATGTCATTTCAGGGGCTAGTATTTAAGTATTTCTTAGAAGACTAGTGCAGTGAAGTACTGGGCTAGACCCATCACTCCATCTGATATCCAAAGTTTTTTATGTTTGGCTAGGTATTATAGAAGATTTGTTGAAGGATTCTCCTCTATAACCGCACCATTCACTAAGCTAACCCAAAAGAAAGTAAAGTTTATATGGTCAGATAAGTATGAGTAGAGTTTCCAAGATTTGAAGGATACATTGAATTCAGTACCAGTGTTAGCTCTGCAAAAGGGTTAGACAGATTCATAGTGTATTATAATACTTCCAGAGTTGGGTTATGTTGTGTGTTGATGCAAAATGGGAGAGTGATAGTGTATGCCTCTTGGAAACTTAAGGATCACAAAAGGAATTACCTAACTCACAACCTAGAGTTAGTTACTTTGGGTTTTGCCTTAAAGATTTGGAGGTACTACCTTTATGGTGTGCATGATAACAGTTTCACTGACCATAAACATCTTCAATGTGTATTTTCTCAGTGAGAGCTGAATCTTTGTCAGAGAAATTTATTTTATGATATGAATGTACTTTATCATCTGGATAAGGCAAACATGGTGGTAGACGCATTATGTAGGTTGTCAATGAGAAGTGTGTCCCATGTGAGAGAGGAAGAATGGGAGTTGGCTAAAGAAATACATAAGTTGGGTCATTTGGGAGTATGTTTGCTCGACACTTATAATAGTGGAGTATTAGTTCGGAACGGTTCATTATAATCTATATTAGTCAAAGTGAAGGAGAAATAGCGAAATGATCCTTTACTTAACCAAATATTGAAAGTAGTCCAGCTGCAAAAGGTTAAGGTTTTCTCTAAAAAGGGAGATAATGTACTTCGCTATTAAGGTAAACTTTGTGTTTCGAATCTTGATGGGTTTAGGTAAAAGATATTAGTTGAGGCTCATTGTTTGAGGTATTCCACTCATCCGAGTTCTACTAAGACGTATCGCAACATATGGGAAATTTATTGGTGGATTGGTATTAGCAGGTACATAGCCAAGTTTGTGGCCAAGTGTCCTAATTATCAGCAAGTTAAGGATGAATACCAGTGGCGAGTTGTATGTTTCATGAGATTATTATCCCTACTTAGAAGTGTGAGTTAGTGAATATGGACTTCATCATATGGTGCCTCACACAAGACGTCAGCATGATTCAATTTGGATTATAGTTGATCGAATGACTAAATCAAACTATTTTCTACCTGTCAAAACTTTAGATACTATAGGGGATTATGCTAAAATATATATCCGTGAGTTAGTAAGACTTCATGGTATACCATTGTCCATAATTTCATATAGAGGCACGCAATTCACTTAGCAATTTTGGAAGTCTTTCAAGAAGGGCCTTGGTACAAAGGTTAAGCTTAGTACTGTATTTCATCTGCAGACCAATGGTTAGACTAAAAACATAATTTAGATATTAGAATACATATTGATGGCATGTGTTTTAGACTTGAAAGGAAGTTGGGAGGACCGTTTGACTTTGAATGAGTTTGCTTATAACAATAGTTTTCATGCTAGCATTCAGATGGCTCAATTTGAAGCGTTGTATGGGTATAGGTACTGGTCACCTATAGGGTTATTTGAGGTCGGTAAAGAGTCTTTGATTGGGACTTAGTCAGTTTTTTAAGCTATGGAAAAGGATCAATTGATTCATGAGAGACTAAGAACTACTCAGATCTGTCATAAATAGTATGCTGATGTAAAAAAGGGAGAGCTCAAGTTTGAAATTAGCAATTGGGTATTCTTGAAGGTGTCGCTGTGAATGGAATTATGAGATTTAAAAAAAAGGAAAAGTTAAGTCCCTAATTAGTTGTTCCAGATGAGATAGTGAGACGCATAGGAGAAGTTGTGTGCAAATTGAACCTTCCATCGGAATTAGCTACAGTTCACGTAGTGTTCCATATTTCAATGCTTAAGAAATATTGGAAATACATCCTTAAAAGTTCCCCTAGAGTGTAGTAAGGTTAAAGATAACTTGATGTATGAAGAGATTCATATAGAGATACTTGATAGGAAGGTCCGAAGGCTAAGGGATAAAGAAGTAGTGTCAGTAAAAGTTCTTTGGATAAACCAATTAGTTGAAGGGGACACATAGGAAGCTGAAGCAAATATGATGACCAAGTATTCTCATCTCTTTTCCTCCACATAAGCTCCTACCTAAGTTAAAGTGTTATTTCCTGTAAGTTCTTTCTCTTAATGTTTTTTTAAGTGCTCCTATATCGCATCTTATGTTGTGAGAAATTGAGTTCTTGTTGTAGTAGTAAGATTGGTTGTAAATTTAGTGAGGAGATGATGATCCTTTTCCAAAATCCAAATCAAAGGTGAATCACATTCGAGGATTAATATTTCCCAGGGGGAGATATTGTAATACCCGGTGTTTTGAAGTTTTTTTGAATAATACGACTTGGTCCCTTGAGTCATACATACAACATACTAAAAGTATGTTGTGGTCATATCAAAGATAGTGTGGCATGGTGAACATTCTTTTATAGATAAAACTTGATACTTAGAGTAGTAAGATCATCATACGAGTTGTATGAAAGGAAGTCGTAAGTTTATTAGTGTAGTCTCCCTAAGATTTTGTCAAAGATACGAGTAGGGAGTGATAATTCGTATGGAGATAATACTAGTCATATGTTACCACCCATATAATGATCAGTATATACCATTCTTTATTCTGCCAAGCTTACCTGTTGATGAACCTAGTCATACCCTCACCATACAAGTTGTATGGCTGGGTCATGATGATTGACGATCAATTTCTATAATGTTCAGTTAAAGGGATTTTTGATCTTTTTCCCTCTTATAACTCCCACCCACGACCTATAACCCTAAAAAAGGTGTTGTTTTTCTCCTCTTTCCAATCAATTAACAACACTTACCTACTATCATCTTCAAGAAAATCAAAATTAAGGTTCCTCTTCTCAAATTCATCTTTAAATTGCCAAGGTTCCAGGTCTCTTCATGAGTCAAGAAACTTTAAATATGTGGGGTTTATGAAAAAGGTTATTCTTTCATCCTTGTACCCAAAGTGCATGATTTTGAGATTTAATTTTCTTATTTCGAATTGAGGTTTGGATTTGAATAGCCATATTCTTGAAGTATGATACTACTATGTGATTGAAAGCTTTAAGTGCATCAAGGTTTACATATATTCCTGTTTTAACTTTCAAGATTTGTACTATGATTTGAATTTCATTATCTTGACTGGATATTGTTGAATGATTTCAAGGTGATTATTGAGAATGATGTTTTATTATGAAATGTTAAGAAATAAAGCATGAATTCCAAGTCCCAAGTACAAGAATTAAGTATACAAGGAAGTTAAAGCTTTTGAAACTTCATTCACATACATTATAGCATGATTCAAGAATGATTGATCTTTTGATCTGAAGATAAGATATGAAATCCATAACTATTCATCCTGATTATAATTTAAAGAAAAAAAAAGCATAACTGGTTTTCATTCTATAGACCCTTATGTTATTTAAAGGTGGATTTCTTAAAGTATGAGCATATAAGTATTCCGGGGTAGTATTTAGCACCGAGAAGGAAAAACAGATGAGCGTATCCTAAATTCCTAGAAACTACAAAGCACCGTAGGTTAAGATTTTTTCCAATAAGGATGAAGTTTAGTGATCACTTAATTTAAGGTTCTATTCTGATGGAAAGGATAGAACAGCTCTCCCTAATATGGGTAAGATGTTGGACTCCATGGTAGCTCACATGGCTTATGTCGATTAGAAGAATCCCACATAGGAAAGAATGAAAAGCAAAGCTTTTAGAAACTAAGTTTCATGGCTCGCAAGGTTTATTCTTATGCTTCATCATTCATGTTTATGATCTTACAGTCTTTTGTCTTATTCAGATTCAAGGTGAGTTATTTACACATAGCATGCATCATTTGAAAGCTTAAATACATATTTAGTTATCGTTTTACTTATTCATTCACCCCCGCATACTCAGTACATTCCATAGGCACTTACCGACATATATGCCTATGTGTTATATTGTCTTATAATGTAGGTTCGGGTGCTCATTTCCAGTAACACAATTGATTACGAGCATCATCACTTACATCCCGACTTTTGATGAGTCCTCTTAGTCCGAGGACCCAATTTATAAGATTTTTACTTATTAATGATAGTATTTTAGTCATTTGATTTTCGTTTATGTTTGGCTCAACTAGGGTCTGTCCTAGTGACTCTCTAGACATTAGTAGAGGTTTGTCAGACTGATTATGCTTCTAGTTCAAAGAGTTTGTTTAAAGATTTCCAAATTAAATATTTCCATTAAGATGCAAAAAAGTTTATCTTCAATTTCTATATTTGTTAGTCACTCCTTATGCGAGTTGAGTTCCCAAGCTAAATAGATATCATGGGTTAGCTTAGGGCTATCCGATGTCTTATGCACTGTGTGACGTCCATAAGGTACTTCTGGGGCATTACATTTCCAGAAACCACCAAAGAATCACCTCATCAAAGAAGAAATACAAATCTAAAAACTAAGGTTAGTGTCTAGAAAACTATCAAGGAATCAACAACTCAAGCTAAGGAGTATCCAATTTTCCAACTCAAGAAGCGATCACAGGAATGGCCACCTACCTCTAACTTTCCAACTCCACTAAACAAAACCATATCACAATAACAAAGGAGTATCTATCCTACACCCTAGAAATAATGCAACCCATCCCAGGGGAAGGAACCCAATAAACATATGAGATGAATCCACTCCATCTCAACAAAATATCAAATTGATATCAGACAAAGAAATAGCCTCAAACGAAGAATGGACCCCAAACTGGTCCACCTCACAAATGGGTCATATAAGAAAGGATAGCCAAACAAAAGACTTCATAACTCGGGAGGAAAGTCTAAGGATCTTAAACTTAATAATAGGCTATATAACTAAATTGCCAACTCTAGTGTTATAAAAGAGCCACAAAAGGTCAACCTGCCTTTAATATCATAATACATCTCGAAATTCATCTAATAAAGCTAACCAAGAGGGAACACAGTCAACCTTGGTGTGCTAGTGGAAAGAAATCATAAAATAGAGGCTATATCTACTCAACCCACCGAATAATGTCACAAGAAAATCTAAGTATAATTAGATAACACTAGTTAATACATCTACCCAACGAGGATCAAATTCATCAAGTAATAAAATCAAGTAATAATTTCAAGCAATATCAATAAACTCATGCAGTGGTAGCAATAGCAAGAGAAATATCGAAATAAACATAATGAATAGATGGTACAAAAATGAACATCAATATCATATACAACTCAAAGGCCTCAATAAGGCTAATGTGCCAAGTTAAATGCGATGTGAACCCAAAAACCACACCCATATGGGAAAACATTAATACAAATCTACTCCATCCACTACTAACTGAAATAAACCACGGAGTAGTAGCATAATCATGAACTCTATAATATGGAACACAATGACCGATATCAATTTATCAAAGTATGTAATCAGCAATGGGTATGAAAACCTCAATACATATAATAAGAGATAAATGCGAGAAATCAACGTACCTAATCGTGGTGACATTCGCAATCACATGTATGATGGACATAGGGAGAAATAAATCTTGATGGATCTAACTCAGACCAACCGACCAAATCATCAACTGAGGTGCCACACACAGTATCTCTAACTGAATATGCCATAATATCATGAGGTAGTAAATGGTCTCCCCATAGTCAAAGAAAACTTATGAAGCATAAATATGGAGAGAACACAAACAAAGACTAAATGGCTGGACAACTGACGCTGAGAGAAATTTGCAAGATTATGTCCATACTTCTGAATTCATGGCATGTATCAGGAACTCAAGGCTAACAGGGGATTCATGATACCTCTATTTGATCATCTATCTCATACCTGGGGCATTCTCAAAACCAGTGTCTCATCACAATACCACCAAATCAAGATCCTGGAATACTTCAAGATACTTCACCCCATAATAAAAAATGGTCGCCATGGCCCGAAGAATCATACCACACTCTGTAAGTCTTATGGAAACTCCACCCACTATGATCATCATGACTAATCTGAAACCTACTCATAGGATGGTATACTGTCTACGTAGAGATAATGGGTTGTAGGTAAAGATGAACTCTATCATAGAGAACCTCACTCCTGAATAAAATACCCATAGCACTATATTTATGGCATTCCTCTTGCCTCCATTTACATAAGTCATGATACTTGTGCTCTCTATAGTCCTCTCATAATTAATACCTCGAGGAAGGGATGATTCAGCTACTATCAAACACTCTGATGCCAAACAGAGTGACAATACCAACCCTATAACACATCCATGTACCAAAATATAGTTCAAAATAATATGGCATAGAAAAATGCCTTGACCAAATGAAAGATCAAATCTCATACCCAACTTTGGTCTTAGAACTGCTTGATGAATCAAACACCATCCATAGATGGGAGCGATCAACAATATGTTTTGTATTCCCAATATTGAACCTCAAAGGCTTAAGTAGTCACAAGCTCGATTGGAGTCTAAGATGGCCCAAATCTTTTTTTGCTTCCACTGAAGATCATTGATATCTATCTCTGACTCTCTAGGACGATGTTGCACAAAAACTCTTGAAATACGTATTGAAGTCTAATTTATCTGTCCACATCATTGCCCATCTTGAATCATTTATTAGGGAAAAAATGAATCTAAAGAATGTGTTCGAGGTTCATAGAAATACGGACACATGATAAGGAGACAAGAAGTGAATTTCCTAAAATTTCACTGCAGCCTCCCGAAGATAGGTTACAGATGTCTAAATACCGATCCTTAAGACAAAAATAACACTTAGCTTTTGTACTAACATACTGATGAAATCTAGAATTTGATACCAATTTGTCATGACCCCATTTCTCAAGTCATAATGACGCCTACCATAACCCACTATTACGCAAGACAACCTGTAGTTCAGAACAGCTAGAAAAAAACTACTCAATAAAATAAGGGAAAGAATGTGGAATAACATAAATAAAGATCAATACCTAATAAAATCCCAAAAACTGGAGTATCAGTACAAAACTAAGGAAAATATCAAGGTGAACTACCCTATTCCATCTTCATTTAATAGACATCAATTCTACACAATATATCCTAGGTCAATATATGAATTAAGAGTGAAAGAAAGATATATTGTATTATACAAGGCAAAGAAACAACTATACAATATGAACAATAAAGAAGGGATATACGATAGTATCATAGATTCATATAGATAAACACATATACACATATATATATTAACCAGAGGTCATATCAATACGTAACCTATATCATGATAAAACCCTTTGGGGCTTCTCTTTACAGTAAGGTACCATGTCCCTCAGAATAAATCATAAAAAATCAAATAATAGAGTGCAAGAATACTAAAGAAAATGTAAAAAGAGTAAAATACATAAGGACTTTTACGTGGAAACCCAAGATGGAAAAAACCACGGCTTTTTCTCATAAGCACAAATAAAATCCACTATAAAAAAACTCCTGATTAATGTCTAGATTTCAGCCTAACACTAGGCTACTTGCGCTAGCAGCAACTATATTACCAGCTTATCTTGGTAACTCTACCAAGGACTCTCTCTACACTAATTAGCTCTAATCAGTCTCAAGCTTAGGCAAATCTACCTAAGAAGCACTCTTAATGAGAAAACAAGACATTACTCATATAGCTTTGAGTAATTGTTTTGAAAAATTATAATGCCCCGAAATCTAGTTCCCAGGGCGCCACACGATGCTCCGAACTACAAGTAGTCCTGAGCTAACCCAGGTTGTCTCCTACTAATCCAAATCTAAACATAAAGAAAATATGAGCATCAAATCATGATAAGTGCAGAAAAATACTGAAATGTCTGAATAGGGCAACTGAAAACTAAGACTAAATCTAGTAGTCCGACAAGCCTCTAATGTCTAAGTCTAGAGAGCCACTGGGACATGCCCTAGCTGACTCAACTATCTGAAATAAGAAATGAAAGACATCTACTAAGGAATCAAGAAATATGAATAGCATAAGTCCCCAAAACTATGAGAACTCACCAACTACAGGGTTGTAGATGAGGTACACGAAAAGTAACTCTCGCTGCTGAGACTGAGCACCTGAACCTACATTATGAGATAATGTAACACATAAATGTATATGTGGATCAGTACTTTGAGGATGTAATAAGTAAACAATATCATCATAGTTTATAATAAATCGTGTATGCTAAATGTAAATGACTCACCTAGCTTGAGTAAATCTAAAATCTGAAAATATAAATCATGAATAGTAAAGCATGTAGTATAAGTTTCGTGATTCATTACATTTAGTTCTAAAATCTGTATCCTATTCCTATTCTCAAAGCTTGTAGGCTAAATGAAGTCTGAAACTTATTATGCATAGTAAATACTTTAGCTTAAGACTTTAAATTAATAAACTATTTTAATAGTCGGGGATGTCTATTTGGGAGCTTCTTCTAACCGACATACACCATTTGAGCACCCATGGAGTCCCACGTCCATCCCCCATTAGGTAGGGCTGTTCTACCCTTGACATCAGAATAGAACAATCTAATCTATATGATCACAATTTGAGTCATCCACGTAGAAGTGGGAATAAATATTTGTATCTATGTTGGTACGTAGTTCTGTGGAAGATAGGGCATGATAATCCCACACTTACCGCTCGGTGCTAAATACTACTCCCAATCATATGCTCAAAATCTTAAGAAAATCCACCTTTAAAAAAATAATCTCATGGTTTATAATGAAACCAACTGAAAAATCAGAAATTCTCAATCTATAAAGTGGATTTCAATTCTATTGTGACGAAAGGTCAAATCTTTCTCAAAATCTAAGGATAATATCATCATGGAGAACTTATAGAACAAAAATTCTCAAAATAACATTCTTTAGTTAGGGCTTAAGGACCCATACTTCAATCTCATAATAAAACATCTCAAAATCCATGCTTTATGATGTAAACATTCATAAATCATCTTAAAATCTGGAAATTTCAACTTTATGCATAATAATATCAACATACTCAGGTAATTCAAACTTCTAAAACATTGAAAATCTCATAACCTCATGAATAACAACATAGGGTATAAATCCATACTTAAATTTCATAGGAAAACATGTAAAATCATGTATCTTTGTAAATTAAAACAAATTTTGGGCACTAGGACGAAAGAATTATCCTTGTTCAAAACCCACATACATTGGATGATGAACTTTAGATGAACATTTACTTTTGAGATGCTATATATACTTTTTGAAGTCTAATTCTTGAAGCTCTTAATCTAGGGATCTTAATTATTGAATTAATTTGGAAAAACAATGGTGGAATCTTGAGATATCTTGAATCTTGGGTTGAAACCCTAAGATGTGTTCTTGAGAGAATTTAAGAAAAGTAACGATAATTTGGTGTTTTGGGGGCTTAATCCCTTGTTTTGTCTAGAGGAAAATGACTTAATTTCCCCCTTGGATGCATATTTTTTTTAAATAATGAAAACTGGGCATCGACGTATTTGTTGACGCAATGCATTGATGGCATCGACGCAATATTTGACACATCGTGCCAAGATCACGCCGTGTCACTGGAATTTAACATTGGCAACTAGGAACAATATTAACCAATGCGATGGACAACACGGTGCACTAAGATCGTGTTGGTCCACTATTTTAGGATGCCAAACATGGTCTAAACGAGGTCTAAAATATCCAAAACTTGTCCGGGAACACCTATTGACCTCCCTAATCATGAATCAACGAAAAAATCAACTATCAAATGTCGGGAAGGTCAGTAATAAAATCCTCAAGGTATCGAAGGAATTAGAAATGACTAAATCCCAACATTTGGCTATATTTTCTAAGGCTAGGAACTCTTTAGGGCATGCTTTTAGGGACTTAGACAATAAGGATTTTGTGGGGTCTTCTACTATCTCCCCCTTGAGAACATTCATCCCTGAATGTCACTTATTAGGCTAAGAATACTTAGAAAACTTAGGATGCACAGCTGAAATAAATTACTAAACTGACTCTACATCATACTAAGCTTTTGAGTAATTCTGTGAGTGCATGAACTTATAAAGAATGAATTGTATACTTAGAAAAGAAATGAATTAAGGAAGAGTAGTAGCTTTGGATAGATATGGTTTGCGGAGAAAAGGTGAGGGTACTTGGCTCGCATGTTTGCCTCTGCTTCACAAGTGGCACCCTCAGCTGAATGAATCCACCAAACAATTTTGACTAAGGGAATATCTTTGTTCCTTAGTCTACGGATGGTGATTTAAAATCTCAATTGTAATCTCTTCATATGAAAGATTGTTCTGAATAACTGAGCTCTCTAAAGAAATTACAACCATGGAGTCACCAACGCACTTCTTAAGCATCGAAATATGAAACACAAGATGAACGGCTGACAAATCTTTAGGCAACTCAAGCTCATAAGCAACTTTCCCAACACGACTCAAATCCTATAGGGGCCAATATACCAGGGACTAAGCTTCCCCTTCTAGACAAATCTCTTCACCCCTTTCATGGGTGAAATCTTTAAATACACTAAATCACATACCTCAAACATGAGGTCCCTTCTCCTCATATCTGCATATGATTTTTGATGACTCGGGGCTGTCTTCAATCTTTCTCTAATCAAATTAACCTTCTTCATAGCCTCAAACATTGCATCAAGGCCAAGCAAAGTAGCTTCACCCACTTCAAACCAACCTCTGGGTGATCAACATCTCCTCCTATAAAGGACCTCAAATGGGGCCATCTGAATGCTAGAATGATAACTGTTATTATACGCGAATTCAATCAATGGAAAATGCTCATCCCAACTACCTTTGAAATAAAGAGAACATGCCCTCAAAATATCTTCCAAAGTCTAGATGGTCCTCTCAGCCTAACCTTTTGTCTATGGATGAAAAGCAGAACTAAGATGAACTTGGGTACCAAGACACTTCTGAAAAGCTCTCCAAAACTGAGAGGTAAATTGAGTACCCCTATCTAAGATGATAGACAAGGGAACTCCATTCAACCTAACAAAATCTTGGATATACAACTTAGCATAATCATCTATTATACCTCTTCCCACTTCTAAGTGGGGATACCAAATTAAATCATGACGACACCATGAAAGGGGTAAACCAGTCATAAAATCCATATTTACCTCTTCCCACTTCTAAGTGGGGATACCAAACTCCTTCAACATACCAAAAGGTCTTTGGTGTTGTACCTTAACCTGTTGATAAGTTGCACACTTTGCCACAAACTCCGTTGTATATTTCTTCATACGACTCCACCAATTCCTGCAAGTCGCGGTACATCTTTGTAGCACCAAGATGAATAGAATATCATGATCCATGCGCCTTAGCCATAATTCTCTGCCTAAACTCATCAACACAAGGCACACACAACCTATCCTAATACCTCAACACCCTATCTCCCCCTTGGGAGAAATCCTCTATCTTTTAATCTTTAACTGACTCCTTCAGTTTAACAAAATTAGGATCCATATCTTGTTTCTCCTTCACTTCTGAAACTAAAGAAGATTCGGAACTACTATAAATCCAAACATTACACTCGGCTGAATCAAGCAACCTAACACCTAATCTAGCTAAATGATGTACTTCACGAGCTAACTCTTTTTTATCCTTCTTCACATGAGCCACACTACCTATAGACAACCTACTAAGGGCGTCTTCGACAACATTGGCCTCGCTTGGGTGGTACAATACACTCATATCATAATCTTTCAACAACTTTAACCACCTTCTCTGACAAAGATTCAACTCCCTCTGAGTAAACATATACTAAGGACTTTTGTGGTCCGTGAACACATCTACATGAAAACCACATAAATAGTGTCTCTATATTGTCAAAGAAAACACCACAGCAGCTAACTACAAATCATGGGTTGGGTAATTCTTTTTATAAGGTTTTAACTATCTAGAGGCATAGGCTGTAACCTTACAGTTCAGCATCAACACGTAACCCAAACCAACTCTAGAGGCATCATAATACACCACAAAACCATTTGTACCATCAGGTAATGTTAACACTGGAGCTGAAGTGAGTCGATTTTCAACTCCTGAAAACTTTTCTCACAAGAATCTGACCACAAAAATTTAACCTTCTTCTGAGTCAACCGAGTTATCGGAGATGTAATGGATGAAAATCCCTCAACAAAATATTTGTAATAACCAGCTAGACCCAAGAAACTCCTAATATATGATAGAGAGATAGGTCTAGGACAATTCCTTGTATTTTGGGGATCAACTCTAATATCATCAGTGAAAATGACATGATCGAGAAAAGCTACTGATCTTAGCAAAAATTTACACTTACTGAATTTGGCAAACAATTTATGATCTCTAAGAGTTTGTAAAACAATTATAAGATAATCCGCATGGTCATCCTCACTACTAGAATAGACAAGAATATCATTGATAAAGACTATGACGAACGTCTAGATACTATTTGAATACTCAATTCATGAGGTCTATGAAAGTTGCTGGAGCATTAGTTAGCTTGAAAGACAAGACTAGAAACTCAAAATGGCCATAACGGGTTCTGAAGGTTGTCTTTGGAATATCACAATCTCTTACTTTAAGCTGATGATAGCTGGATCTAAGGTCTATCTTTGAGAAATAGCACCTTGCAATTGATCAAAAAAATCATCAATTCTAGGAAGAGGGTATTTGTTCTTGACTGTGACTTTATTAAGCTAACGATAGTCAATAGATATATGCAAAGGACCATCTTTCCTTCACACTAATAGGACAGGAGCATCCCATGGAGAAACACTGGGCCTTATGAAACCTTTATCTAAAAGATCTTTGAGTTACTCTTTCAACTCCTTAAGTTCGGCGGGAGCCATACGATATGGAGGAATAGAAATAAGTTGAGTATAAAAAAAAAGGTCAATCGCAAATTCTATCTCTCTATCAGGAGGTACCCCTGGGAGATCTTCTGGAAAGACATCGGGAAAGTCATTTACTTTACTAACTAACTAAATAGTTAGAGTCTCAAACTTAATGTCTTTAACTCGAACTAAATGATAAATGCAACCATTGGAAATCAACTTTCTGGCCTTAAGGTAAGATATGAAATCACTCTTGGAAGATATTGAATTACCATACAACTCAAAAAGTGGCTCACCTAGAAACTGGAACTTCATCACATGGGTACAATAATCTATAGTTGCATAACAGGAATGGAGCCAATCCATACCCAAGATAAGATCAAAATCAACCATATCTAATTTTATTAAGTCTGCTAACATGACTCTATGAAGAACAGTGATAGAACACTTTTTGTAAGTTTGCTTAGAAACGACTGACTCACCTACTGGAGTGGAAACCAAGAAAGGCTCAAGGCTCTTTTCAAAACTCATTTAAAAATTCACAGCAACTAGCGAGGTCACATAAGAGAAACTCGACCTATGGTCTAAGAACACATAAACATCAAAATGGAAAACATGAAGCATACCAGTAACAACATCTAGAGAATCCTCTATCTCCTGATGAATTAGTGAAGCATAGAACCTATTCTGGCAATAACCGCCAATAGTATTGGATGATGCGCCCTGAGGAGAAGCTGGGCGACCTAGAGGAGCTGGTGCACTATTAATTTGAATTTGGGAACTAACATCTCTTTTCCCCGCCTAGCATGCAGGAACTCTTTGATTCCGTGGACCGACAGGCCATACCCATAACAACCCCTCTGACTAGCTAAACACTCGCTAGGATGATTCTTACCACACTTAGCACACTGAGGATAACTAGACCTACCACTCACACTATTATGTGATCTGGACACAAAAGACTTACCCCACTTCTCCTGCCTATTTTTGGGAGTGGGAGCACTGGATGATGAAGGTGAAGGCATAGATGATCAATTCTAAAACTGTGGACGATTTTCTCCTTTAGACCTATTCTGACCATAACTAAATTGCCTTATCTTAGATCTCTTACTTATCTCTCCCTTTCCTTCATCTTCTCTTCCTCAATGTGTTGCGTATGCATCATTAATCTAGAAAGATCTATATATCTAGTGAGCATAGCAGTCCTACACTCCTACACCACCAACTCAGATACACCAGTCACAAACTTACTCATTCTTTCCCTAGAGTCAGCCATGTGATTAGGGGCATACTTAGAGAACTGATTAAACTTGAGAAAATATTCCTTCACTATCATAGAGACCTGCCTTAGGTTCATGAACTCTTCTATCTTAGATTCCCTCATCTTAAGCATGAAAAACATGTCTAAGAACGCATCCTGAAATACATGCCAAGTCAGGAGATCTGCATTCTTCCCTCTATTCTTCCTCCACATCACAAACCAGTCATAAGCAATATATTTCATCCTATAGAATGCCAATTCTACACTTTTTTCTTCAAAAACATGCATAATCTATATGATCTTCTTTACCTCATCAATAAAGAGTTAGGGGTCCTCACCTACCTTCGACCCAAAGAATTCTGATGGACTCATCCTCATAAAATCTCTGATCCTGGCTACGACTAAATCCTCATCTTGCTGAGGTGGGGCTACAGCTTGATGGTTACCCTGAAAATTTATTGCCATAACTTAGACTAGCACCGGAAAAGCTACCCAAAACTCTGCATATGACACGTTCTCGTTAAGATGATCATTACTATAGGAATTAGCTCTACAAGGAGGCATATTCTTTCATAAAAAAGCACGAGTTAATAGCAGATAAAGACAACTATAAACATAATGGATTATGAAAGAAAGAGATAACATTTCCAAAAGCATCCCATAGCCTCTTGCTCATAGATGTGACGCACTTTACACCAATGATCAAGACTCTACGTAATGCGTATTTCTTTACTTCCAGGGACTCTTTAAACTGTAGGCTCTGATACCAACTTTGAAATGCCCCAAAATCTATTTCCCAAGGTACCACATGGTGCTCCGAACTATAATTAGTCCTGAGCTAACCCTGGTTGTCTCCTACTCATCTAAATCTCAACATAAAGAAAATGTTAGCATCAAATCATTATAAGTGTGGAAAAATAATCTGGTGAGAATAATACTAAAATGTTTGAATAGGACTACTAAAAACTAAGACTAAATCTAGTAGTCTGACAAGCCTCTAATGTCTAAATCTAGAGAGCCACTGGCACATGCCCCAGCTGACTCAACTATCTAAAATGAGAAATGAAAGACATCTACTAATGAAACTAGAAATCTAAATAGCATAAGTCCCCAAAACTATGAGGACTCACCAACTTCATGGATGTAGATGAGGTACCCAGAAAGTAACTCTCACTACTGAGACTGAGCACCTAAACCTACATTATGAGACAATGTAACACATAGATGTATATGTGGATCAGTACTTTGAGGATGTACAGAGTATATGGGGGTGCATACAATAAGTAAAAAATATCATTATAGTTTATAATAAATCATGCATGCTAAATATAAATGACTCACCTAGCTTGAGTAAATCTCAAATCTGAATATATAAATCATGAATAGTAAAGCATGTAGTATAAGTCTCGTGAGTCATTACACTTAGTTCTAAAATCTATATCCTATTCCTATTCTCAAAGCTTGTAGGAAAAATAAAGTCTAAAAGCTAAATGAATACTAAAATATGCATAGTAAATACTTTATCTTAAGACTTTAAATCTATAAACTATTCAAAGACTGGGGGACGTCTATTTGGGAGGTTCTTCTAACTGATATACACCATGTGAGCACCCATGAAGTCCCACGTCTAGCCCCCGTTAGGTAGGGTTTTTCTACCCTTGCCATCGGAATAGAACAATCTAATCTGTAATATCAAAGTCTGCGTCATCCATATAGAAGTGGGAATAAATATATGTACCTATGGTGGCACGTAGTTCTGTGGAAGATAGGGCATGCTAATACCACACTTTCCTCTCGGTGCAAATATACTACTCCTAATATATGCTCAAAATCTTAAGAAAATCCACTTTAAAAAAATAATCTCATGGTTTATAATGAAACCAACTAAAAAATTAGAAATTTTCAATCTGTAAAGTGGATTTCAATTCTATTATGACTAAAAGGTCAAATCTTTCTCATAATCTAAGGATAATCTCATCATAGGGTGATTATAGAACAAAAAATCTCAAAATAACTGTCTTTAGTTAGGGAGTAAGGACCCATACTTCAATATCATAATAAAACATCTCAAAATCCATGCTTTATGACATAAATATTCGTAAATCATCTTAAAATCTGGAAATTTCAACTTTATGCATAATAATATAAACATACTCATGTAATTCAAACTTCTAAAACATTGAAAATCTCATAATATCATGAACAACAACATAGGGTATAATCCATAATTAAATTTCATAGGAAAACATGTAAAATTATTATCTTTGTAAATTAAAATAAATTTTGGGCACAAGAATGAAAGAATTACCCTTGTTCAAACCCCACAGACCTTGGATGATTAACTTTAGATGAACACCTTCTTTTGAGATCCCATATATCCTTTTTGAAGGGTGATTCATAAATCTTTTAATCTAGGGCTCTTAATTCTTGAATCAATTTGGAGAAATAATGGTGGAATCTTTAGATTTCTTGAATCTTGGGTTGAAACCCTGTGATGTGTTTCTGTGATGTGTTCTTGAGAGAATTTGAGAAAAGTAACTATAATTTGATGTTTTAGGGGCTTAATCCCATTTTTTGGCTAGAGGGAAATGACTTAATTGCCCCCTTGGACGCAAATTTTTTTAAAGACTGAAAACTAGGCACCGACGTATTTATTAATGCAGTGTGTTGATGGCATCGATGGATATTCTATGCATCGCTCCAAGATCACACCGTGTCACTGGAATTTGACACTGGCAACTGAGAACAATATTAACCAACGCAATGGACGACGCGGCGTGGCAAGATCGCATTGGTCCACTATTTTGGGATTCCAAACATAGTCTAAATGAGGTCCAAAAAATCCAAAACTTGTTTGGGAACACCTATTTCCTCCCTAATCATAAAATAACAAAAAATCAACTATCGAAGGTCGGGAAGTTTGATAATAAAATCCTCAAGGCTTCGAAGGCTTTAGAAATATCTAAGTCCCAACAATTGGCTAGATTTTTTAAGTCTAGGAACTCTTTTGGGCATGCTTTAAGGGACTTAGATTATGAGGATTTTGCGGGGCCTTACAAATATCAACACTCAAAAAAACTTGCTCATTCTTTAAGCAAAGTACAAAGTTTTGAACATGAGCAGTTCTTTAGGTGTCTTGCAATTAAGTTTTTGCTACCTCACTTCTCTATTGACAATTGGCAAAAACTGATTGCTAAAAGGCGTATCTTTTCATTTATAACTGTGTGATGATCAGTGATGGAAAATCATTGGACTAGATCAGATGAAGGAGATATGAATTCCATTTAGGCGGGTCAGGGCTTGGCCTAATCCTGTGTTCTCCCGGGTCGGAGTTATCCATGTTGGTACAAAATAGCACCTACAAGTTTGTTACACCAAAGAACAAAACTGTACAGATATCGTGTATAGCTGTACAGAACTTTGCATTTCCAAGGACCTAGTCTCTTGCAGTTTAGCTACTCATCATCAAAACAACATATAGAAATTTTCCCCCTTTATTATGATAAAAAAACAAACCATATAGTTTTGAGCATCAATGCACATTCATCATATTTAATCAGAGTGATTACTACCTAAGGATGATTGTTCACCCAATCATCATACTTTATCTATCATGCAACACAGTTACCTGGTCCCTTGTTATTATTTTGCAATAAAAACTTCCCTCTTTCATTCTGTATATTAATTTAATTTGGTGTCTTTGCATTTACATACTTCCCCTATCGGTATGACTCTCTTAAGGTATACAATTTAGTTTATCTGGTGCCTGGTCGCTACTTCATGAATTTAGTATTCCCTTTCTTTGCATTATTTAAAAGAATGAATAGAAAACAAGAGTAAAGATAAGCACAGATTAGTTAAACGGCTTCATTTGAAGCTCTCTATGGTAGGATATGTAGGTCTCCAATTGGTTGGTTCGAAGTTAGTGAGACCATAGTCATAGGGCCTGACTTAGTATTTGATGCCTTAGAGAAAGTTCAGTTGATCAAAGAAAGACTCCGGGCTGCTCAGAGCCGACAGAAGTCTTATGCGGATGTTCGTAGAAAGGATCTCAAATTCGAGGTCGATGACTATGTCTATCATAAGATATCTCCCATGAAGGGAGTGAAGAGATTCAGAAAGAAGGGAAAGCTCATTCCTCGATATGTCGGTCCCTTCAGGATTAGCAGTCGCTTCGACAAGGTAGCCTATGAGCTTGAATTGCCTTCAGATCTAGCCTCAGTTCATCCAGTCTTCCATGTCTTTTTCTCAAGAAGTGCATAGGTGAACCAGCAGCTGTAGTCCCTATTCAGAGCATTGACATTCAGAATAGCCTCTCTTATGAAGAGATTCCAGTCGAAATCCTCGACTATCAGACTCGTAGGCTGAGGAACAAAGAAGTCCCTCTAGTCAAGGTTCTTTGGCGGAATTAGTCCATGGAGGGAGCTACTTGGGAAGCAGAAGCAGACATACGAACCAAGTACCCTCATTTTTTCTCCGCTAATTCATTCTTAGCTCGAGGTAACCATTCTCCTTAAGCTTATTCAGTTACATGTTCAAAATTCCAGTATAAAAATTGGTATCAAGTATCAGTGCATAGCTTATCATGCATTCATGAGTTTAGCTTATCAGTCATGCATCAGATATGCATGTTCAGTTGGGATATATTTAGTTTAGAATTCAATTCAGTCCTAAAATCATGTGCCAGTTGAGCATGATCAGTGTATGCATCATTTTATCTTTTCTCCCCTCTCAAACAGTCATCATTCGAGGACGCATGTTTCAAAGGGGGAGATATTATAATACCCCAAAAATTCCAAACCACTATTAGAGATATGTACCAATATCATGCATAGTACATCATGTTTATTTTATAGTTTTATGAGTAAGTTAGATGTATATTAAGGCTTCAAATAACTCCCAGCTATCCGAAGAATCAAAACATTTCTCACCGATCGAATTCTTGAGAAAGATATTGCCATAGTAAGATTCAAACAAGAATATCTCTCATTATACTTGGATTTTTTTATCTCATGACCTATCAACAAATATATAATTGAATTATCTTTCCAACGATAGCAATTTTGCCTAAATCCGATATCGGAGCAAAGAGTTATTCCTATTTTACTCCAGCATGTCAGGCTAGAAACAGTGTGACGACATTCGTGGTAGCTTACCACATTTGTGACACCCTACCATGAAGGTCATTAGCCTTAGGCAGAGACCAGATCCCAAGTGACGACATTCGTGGTAGCTTACCACATTTTTGATGCCCTACCATGAAGGTCGTCAGCCTTAGGAAGAAACCAGCTCCTATGTGACGATATTCATGGTAGCTTACCACATTTGCGATGCCCTATCCCGAAGGCCGCCAGCCTTAGGCAGAATCCATCTCCTGTGTGACGACATTTGTAGTAGCTTACCACATTTGTGATGCCCTACCATGAAGGTCGTCAGACTTAGGTAAAAACCATCAATTCCAGATTCGGTGTGATGAAATTTTTGATGGCTTACCATATTTTTGACGCCTTGTAACAAATGTCGTCAGCTATTATTTTCAGCAACTGGGAATTTATTTCATAAGGGTATTTTGGTCTTTTCCCTTTACTTTCCACAACTTATAACCCTCAAGGAACGTATTATATTCCATTCTCTTTAGTTGAAACATCTTTAAAACCCTCTCTTACACTTTCAACCACAAGATTAGTGTTTCCTCTCAAGATCATCTCCTCAGGAACAAGAGCATTCTTTCCCAAAGGGGTTAAACCCTAGTCAATAAAAATCAAGGTCAAGCCTAAGGAATTCTTCAAGAACCTTCAGAAACAATAGATATCCTTCAAGATTCAATCACTAAGGTATGCGTAGTGTTCATCTATGGATCCAATCCGTTCATAGAGCTCAAGAACCATGTTTTAAATACTATTTTGTGAACTTTTTGTGGTGATATGAGCATGTACATGTTGATGATTGTTGTTTAAGTTTCAAGATGATATATAGAGGTGTTTTCATGGAATATATATGCTTGTTAGTTGAAAACTATGAACCTTAGATGGTGTAAAATGGTTTAAGTTATGAAACACACCTATGCCTTAAAGAATGCATGCAAGGTGTTCGGTAAAATGCTTAGGATGCTAGAAATTTATGTTTATATGGTTCCATGCGGTCTAAATGAAAAGTCCATGTTAGATATATACTTTAATATGAATTCCATGCTTTTTATGTGTTGCTATTGTTGTGGTATGATGCATGTATGATAATAGAGATATACAATATGCACATGAAATATAGCTATGCACTCCCTACCATGCTTAATATGTTGAGGAACTACATGATGTATAATATCCTCTATTTATGATAATATGAATTGTGGACTCCAATCTTATGATCAAGTCAGTTATGTTGTGTCAGTTTGCTTCCATCGAGTCCTGGGGGTATTCGTACCCGAAAACTATAGTTGTGTTCCTAGAGCCATGTCATATTTCACAATATACAAAATCAAGTCGTGATTCAATAGAATTCAGTCAGTCATGTCACTCAGGAAACCTTATGGTCTCATTAAGTTATCAGCTATTAGTAGTATTCCATCAGTCAACAGAATTCAGTAAGTTCCACTTACGTATAGTCAGTTAAATCATGTTCAGTCTCTTCAGATGGGAGTAGGAGTTAGCACTGGGTGGAACCAAGGATGGGAACTCACTTGTATATTAGGGTGTGATTCTTAGCAGTCATCCTTGAATTTCAGAACTATGTAGCCATCATAGGTTGAGACATCGCAGCCTGTTATATGAGGGTAGATGAGGTGGCTTAACCTATTATATGAGGGTTTTCACCATTCTCACAAGAGTTACCTGTTATATAAGGGTTGCTCACATATTGCCCTTACCAGTGGCGTGGTACTGACACCCTTCTAGTCAGGGCAAAGATTGGACCCCATCTTAGCCATAATAGCATATATGGGGCATGTCGGTTAAACAACTACCTCCCACAGTTTCAGACTCATTCTCAGTAAAAGAACTCAAATAGTTCTTCAGATAATAGTATACCAGGACTGTCAGATACAGTCAAATTCAGTTATAGTACGGAACTCAGATAGTTCCATTAGATTTAAGACTGTCGGATACAGTCTCCTATGTTATCAGAACTACAGTTTCAGCCATGTCAGTTATCAGTAAACCATGTATTAGCGTACAAATATAACTATCATGTACTCACGATCTTAGTTACTATATATGTATGCTTACGCTCTCACGTTCATATCAGTCAGTCAGTTAGCATTGTTCATGCATGTAAACCCTTTTACATTAGCCTGCCTCACTCATATACTCAGTACTCCAGTTATACTGACGCATTTGCGCTATGGTGCTTTCTTTCATGTTACACCATAGGTTCTGAGACACGAGCTCAAGATCAGCAGTAGCATCCAGCTGCAGAGTTGCAGTGAGTCCTCATCCATTCGAGGGAGATATTATTTTATTTCATTTATTATTTCAGCTCAGTTTTTCTAGACGAAGTTAGTTGGAGACATGTTCCTTCAACTCCTTATTCAGACAGTACTTAGAGGTTTTCAGATTCAGTATTTAGACTTATGTTCAAATTTGATTCATTTTTCAGCTGTTTTGGGTATCTTCCATACATATGGATATTATGTTTTGACAGATTCTTTATTCAGTTGAACCTTATGGCCTACATGTTTATGTTTTCCGCATTATTACGCTATATAAGTAGTGTACAGGTACAGATATCAGTCATGGGTTAGCTTGTGGTCCCTTGGAGTCATGAGCACCGTGTAGCATTCTGATTCGGAATATCGGGGCATTATAGTTAGCTTGGGGTCCCTTGTGACTCTAAGCACCGTGTTACAACTAGGGGTAGTCTCGTGTCATGATATTTTTATTTTTCACCCTTCTACACTCCCAATTTTTTCCACACACCCCTATGATATCCACCTTCAACTTAGGCAATTTTTTTGGGTAGAGGTGCACAGTATCCAAGGATGGACAAAGGTGAAAACAGGTTCATTGTAATTAATTGGAAAGGTGAAAAGGTTAAAATCAAGAAAATAGGTAAATGTAGGCTCAAATCAAGGATCAAATGGATACTTATTCACATTTAGAAAGTTATTTAGTCTAATAGTGGACTAAGTCAAAAATAGCCTATGATCATGTCCTAACCAACTATCCTACAACCTAGGTATGACTAATAGGGATTAGATTAAATGCACACAAGGAACTAGGTAAGTATATCACACACACATAGTGTAGGGTTATATCACCAACTACTACCTATCACTTTATGAAATGCTATGCTTTGATTAGATTATCTCTAATAATAATTCCATAATAAGATTCACACAATGTCACACATATAATAATATCACACAGTTCACTGAATTAAATTATGTAAGATGGGTATCATTTTTTCAAACACTTAAAAACAAAAATTAAAATATGTCGACTGCACTTAGGTTCCATAGTTTTCTCCTAATTAAACATAAACAAGACAAAAAATAAAATCACACTATATGACCTTAATATGTTGGCTCTACTAAAAATAGACTTTGGGGAAAAGAGAGACGACAAGAAAAATACCAAGAGGATATCAAAGTCCATAAGTATCCCCACCCTCATCGAATAGACATGTATTGTGCCTAATACATAAGGAAGATACAAAGAAAAAGATCTAGGAACATACCAGTTGTAACTTCGGTGCATAGATCTGACATCAATCACACAAACACGAATTATCATAAATGCAGAAATAACAAGATATCTTGGGTTGCCTCCCAAGAAGTGCATGATTTAACATTATGGAATGATGTGGGTACATTGATTACTCACACTTCATCTAGGTATATGGGTTTGACCTCTAGGGTCATCAGTATAGTTTATTACTGAAACCACCCTCATGTCAATTAGTTGTTACATAGTTCTATGAACATTGAGCATGAATTTATTATTATTCAACATAAACTTCAGCTAAATTGTTTTCATATACACCAATGCTCTACCCATGGACAAAAATAGTCTCTCCAGAATTTTAGGCATCTCAAAATCAACCTCACAATCTAATACAACAAAGTCGGCCAAAAATATAAAGTAGCGCACCTCTACTAAAACATCAATCATATGCCTACAGGGTTTTCACCTTACGATCTACCATCAATAACTACATCATTGTTGGTTTGGAAGTTTTCAAGACCAATTACTTAAACACTACCAGCAACATCAAGTTAATGTTTACACTTAAGTAATACAAAGATCTTGTAAATCTGGATGATCCAATCATACAAGGAATTATGAAGGCACTAGGGGCACCTCTCTTTTGAACAAGTGATTATGATGTAATCAGACTATAATGATGCAAACCACCAATATCCTCATATATGGAAGTTCTCTTCTTTGTCACTAAATCCTTCATAATTTTTTCATAGTTAGTCATCTATTCTAGAGATTCAATAAGAGAGATGTTCATAGTCAACTCCTTCAATAAACTTCTTATACATCCCTTCTTCGGATTTTTGCTTCAATCTCTGAGGAAAAGATGGAGAGGTTGTGGAATAGGCTTCAAGACTGGTTTGACATTCTTACCCTTATATTTATCCTTCTCTTCTCATTTCTTTAGAACTATAGTCTTTTGAGATGCCTCATCATTCATTTCTAACTTTTTTGGTTTTATTTTTTTGGCATCATCATTGTTCATAAACTAATTCCTATCATCATCAATCACAGGTAAGGATGGATCAATAGTGGCCTTACTACTCTGAGTAGCAATAGCTAAATAATGATCGACATTCTTTAGATATTGAACAGTGTTGCTTGAAAGAGAGTCTGGTTGGCGGTGATTTTATGTAGCTGATTTTTGACCAAACTATTTCTCAAGCTGGTTAATTGTGGTGGCATATGATTTTACTTTTTGGGTTAATCCTAATTTATCTACCTTAATCTCCTTCAGGAAATTTTCTTGATTCTCTAAACCCTTAATCCACTTAGCAAGAAATGTTTCCATCCTCAAGTAAGCATCATAGTTCCCTGGTGGAACATACATGCCACTTCTTTAGTCCCTATACCTATCCCCATAATAGCTCTAATTGTCTTGACTAGACCCTTGGCTCTTGGATCTTGGCCCTTGGCCCTAAGATGAGAAACTCGCCATCTCTTTATCTAAATACTTTGCTTCTTCCTCATCTTTAGACTCTTACTGCCTAGAAGATTTACCTTTTGTACCCAAATCATTCACTTATTCTTATCCAAAAGATGCAAACTACTTAGTAAGTACCATAAGTTCAGTCCTCAGCTGTGCTACCACTTTAGCCATTATCCCATACAAGTAGATCTGCTCATTAAAAGCACCAATATAATAAGTATCAATCCATTTTTTTACCTCTTGAGTATGCTACCCTCAGATATTCGGTGTAAGATTTTCTCAGCTAGATCACACCAAAGACTCATAAAATCTCCATCTATGATAGTGTCAGCAACAACCTTGGTATTTGCATTCAAGACTCCGCAAAATATCTCAAGAAAATTCCTCCCCAAAATCTTATGATAGGTAATATTCATTAACTTCATCTTACACCTCAACAAAGTCTAATAAAATACCTCAACTATCTAAAATTGTAAATCTCATCCTTCAACTACAACATTCTAGAATAAAGGAAAAATTGATCCAAAAACTATGTCATCAACTCATTCCAAGTGATAATGGACCCACGAGGTAATTTTCCTAACCACAATGCCGCTTTGCTTTTTAGAAAGCATGGGAAAAACATGAGTCTCAACACTTCCTGACTCAACCCCAGTAGATAATATGAAATATAGATCCCTATGAAATTCAGAATGTGCATGTTTGCATCATCAGTAGGTAAACCAAGAAGCAAGCCCTTTAGATTGAGAAACTGAATCATTGAACTCATAATATCAAACTTCACTCCTTGTGGTAACTTGGGAGTAATGGTGGCTCCTGACTCAATTGATTCAACATACCCCAAATCTCCTTTTGTGTTATCATGAATTAGTAAGTACTAATAAGCAGGGGGTTGTTGAAATCTATTCCTTCTAACTCTATCTCACTCGAGTGTTTCTTGATGCTATTCCTCATGTCTTAATATGTCCTCGTAAGATACACAATGTTCATAATCCAACCTCACATTCTCTTAAGTTAATAACCATTCAGTTATTTGTGCGGCTATCTCTTAAACAGCATGCGGTGGTTGTAGATTCAACGCATTTGTGTCATCTTGAACCCCCTTATGATGAACTTTGTGCTCATGTTTTAATATCTTATAGTTATGTCATAGGGTCTACTCAAGCTCCAAATCAAGTGGGATCAAGGGATAGCCTTGACTCCGAGTACTGGGCATAATCGGTGTAATAAAATGGTAATAAACCAAAAACCAAACACCTCAATAAACTAAATTAATTAATCCATAACCATATTCCTTAACAACAGTGATAAAAAATTTTGTCACCAAAATTAAACATCCTATGAATTGTAATGCGGTCACTATCAAATATAGAACCTAACAAATTTGGTTTGAACTCACAGAGAATAGGATGAATCTCTATCAAGAACTTTCTGATGTAATCAGAAAGTGCAGAAAGTAAATGGGGGGACTTTGTAAGAATAGTAGTAGTAGTAGTAGTAACAAATCTTGAATAGTTAGGTTGAAATCAATATGAGTCAACTACTAGGATTGTGTTCCCATCTGACTTCCTAACTCTACAGACTTATCATGATCATCAAATTCTCCCGATGCCTTGTATGTATAATCTAACAAATTATGTATCATCAACTATCTCTCAACACCTTTTGGTAAATTTTACTCATCTCTACTAGGTCTTAGAGTGTTGAATTACTAACCATATTCATGGATCTCATATTAACTATCTTCTCTCAATCTCAAGTTAATTGGATGAAGATTAGTAGTTTCAAATTATTGTTGTGAGATTCTTTTCCAAATCTCAACCTTTCTTTTGAGTTGGTATCTAATACGTGTGGGTTCTTAGATTCTGTATTCTCTAAGAAAGCAATCAATACGAAAAAATCACTATATATGTATAAATACCGATTAAAAAAGACTTTGCACTTCCTTTATTTTATTGTTCCATTAGGGTTCCCACAACCCTAGTTAAAAGGTTTAGCTACTCATGATTGAAATAATACCCCTAGTATTCTTGATTGAAAGCATATGAATAATCTCACAATGAATTAAGAATAAAAAACAAGATCTCAAATTAATAACAAACCCAAAAAGTCAATAACAAAAATTCTAAGATCAATAATGTATATCAGAATTAATATAATGTTGTAATTATGTAAAGTGCGCACACTAATAACAAAAAAATCAATGGGGTATTTGCAGGATAAATCATAAAATCTAAAAATCCTAGCTAAAACAAAATTGGAAAATTAAGTCGGCACCACCTACGACCCCATTTATGGGTCGTAGGTACTACTTACGGGGTCATAAGTCTTAGAGAAGGCCAGAAGCTTTCAAAACTGAACTTATGAATGGTACCTATGGGGGGTCGTAGATACCACCTACACCTCGTAAGTAGGCCTTCGTAGGTCTTAGAGAAAATCTCAACCTTCAAAACTTTATTTTTATACTTACGACCCAACCTACGGAGGCGTAAGTATTACTTATGGCCCATAGATGGGTCTTTAAGTATCCTTCCAGCTATAAATTCTCAATTTTTTCTTCTTTTCTACTCTAAAACCTATTTTCCTGCAAAACCAACAAAAAACACATCATATCTAACAAAAAAGAAACAAGTACTTGCAAAAATTCTAGTTTTAAGCATCGAAAATGCCATGAAACCATGGCACATCAATGACCTAACCAATAGACAAAGTAATAAGAAGAAGATTAATAATAAGTAAAACTAAGGACTTTTAAAATAAATTCAAATGAATAACAATAATAAAAAATATTTGGACAGGATAACTCTAATAACCCTAAAATCAAGTGTCATGAGTAAGAGAGACTCTAAACTATTATAGAATACAAATAAATTATTTGTCTCTCAAATAAAGTAATGACATAAATAACATAGATGAAATTGGGAACATGCTCCGGACGAGGAGCTCACCAAGACTCTAAAATCACTAAGCAGCATGATCACGATCCACTGATATCACTCAAACTAGGATCTGCTCCAAAAGGGTACAAAAAAGTAGGATTGAGTATGGTCTACTTGTACTCAGTAGGCATCATAGGCTGACCAAGATAAGCAGACAACTAAATAAGAAAAATATTATGATAAGTGAGGTAACTTACCTACATACAAAAGAGTCATAGTGGATCAAACTACACATCTCCTAACAATATATGGTACAATCTCAAAAACACATATCACAATATCCAAACGTAATATCATCCATATATAAGAGATGCAATGTAGTAAAATTTGACGATACAATATGAATTCAGTATTCTAATGCTCTTGTTTCATATACCCTCCAATCCTAATATTCTAAGAGAGGACCCGTGGAGTGTTCATAATCGATATACTAATCACAATATCACCAATTTACCTTGTTGATACTTCTGTCATCTAAGGCATTTTATAAAATAGTCTATTATCTATTGAAATAAAATCTAAGCTCTATAGTAGTACCTTATACATGTAAAAATAAGTGATGAATGAATATGCATGATCATAGTAAAATCAATAACATACAGTAATCAGCTCAGCAATGTGTAAATGAACTCATGAAAAATCATGATTCAAGCCCCTAAAGGTAATATAATATTAAAGAACCATATAAGATGCTAATAATGTTAACATAAACCTCCACTTGGGTATCATAATTATAATAAGTTCTCTAATCAATAATAAAGTCAACATAATTTTCCACTCAGGTATCACAATAATAATAATACTCAACTCTAAATAACGTATAAAATGAGTTATACCCATCCCATAGCATGTTTTACATGAATATATATCTACCTAACCAAGATAGAAAAAATTTGAGTCAAACCCACCTCTAAAGCCTAAAACATAAGCCTAAAACCTTCAGCACAAATCCTTTTCTTTTTTAATAGCTTCAGAATGCGCCCAGTCTATCTAAAATAGTCTCTACATATCAATATGAGTTATTGATATTCATATTGGCAAAATTTTGTTTAGTGTCCAAAATTACCTCAAAAACCAACTCTAAAAAATATTCTTAGTCAACCTTGTTGAGCCTATAAGCCTTTTCGATGGTACATAAATTACAAGTGTATCCTTTTGTGCTTAATCAATTCCATTTGAACCTTTACCTATGAAAGAACTTGATTTTCAATAATTAGCACTAGAAATATGCATGTAAGGATCATGGATGACATTTGAGTGGAACTAAAAAAATAAGTGAGAAAAAATATTTTTATTAACTTAATTAGAATAAAATAAAGAAAAAAAAAAGAAAAAAAGAAATTGACATTGTTCTTTGTTGGTGAAGTTGTTTATATGTGATGGATTTAAAAGAAAGGGGTTTATGTGAAATCTTTGTAGAATGAGTAACTGAATTTAGGATATGATATGTATGTACTTGAAAAAATGATATTGTAGTGTATTAAAGTATCATAGTGTATTAAAGTTCTTGGGGTGGTTAAGTCACCATTGTTTCAAATATATTGTACTCGTCCCAAAAAAGAATGAATTGGTAAGCAAAGGGATTTCCACATGCTCACATAGCAATCAATCCATCTGTAACAACCCTTGTGTTAAATTTTAAAACTCTCTATGTTTTAACTATGTTTTCTTTCCCTGTTGTTGCCGTATAGTATTTGTGAGTTAAGATAATAGAATTCACGATCCTCGAAGTGTTTGAGAGTATCTCATACGAGTTTAAGGCTTTTATAAATATTTTAAGTTGATATAGTTTAATTTGGTCAACATTTTAAGATTCAAGTTTCAGATGATAATTTTATCAATTTCTTCAGTTCTAGAGTGTTGATTTTGGGTTTATAGCATGGTTGGAAAGGATTTTGAGGCCATGCCATGAGTTTTTTTAGTGTTTGAGAGAGATATTAATTTTGTTTGCCCAAAGTGATTTCTGGATAAAACTTGTTGATAACAATCTCTTATGATAAATCTAATGGCTTCATTAAGTCCAGAATATCAAAATTAACATATTAGCATTATTTATTTATTTCTATAGGTCTTAAACAAATATCGATGGTCCAACTTGTACCCTTACATTACAGCTAGTGCAAGGCTATTAGTGTAACCACTAAACCTTCTTTACATTTATGACCCTGCCATTATATTCTTAGAGAATAAAATCACTGTACTTTACAAATATAGTGGGGTATCATGTTCATGAAGGGTAACTAGGTCTAAGGCACCATTTTTTCTCTATGCATTCACTACTACTCTATTGTGTTCATGGTTGGTCCAGGTCAGTAGTCTCTGCAAATGCTATGGACTTGCCACATTCACAATTATGGCACCATTCACTAAAATAGTGTATAAGCCTCATCTTATTCCTTGAACCCCATTTCACCATTTTCAAGGTTGGGAGCATATTTTTAAGGGAATCTAAAGGGAATTTTTACCATCTTTCAATTTGGTAAGCTTCTCAACTTATATTCGATCATTATCCATTGATTATATAACAAAATTATCTTCAATCAAGGTATTTTAAACATAAGATTTTAGTGTTTTCTTGGTAAAGTGAAAAAGTAATATTTCAATGATTTCTAACTTAATTTTAACTCTGTTTTGATAGATTTTTAGATATGAAATGCTTAAACTATGTTTAAAGTGATTTTCTATTAAAATACTAGCTTTATCCTTTAATCTTTTTTTGGTTGGTTTTCAAGGTAACTTTGGGCCCAAAATAAAAATATTCCAATATGGGTATTAATAGACTCATATTTGTATGTATAAATATTTTTTATAGACTAAATGTATTCTGGAACTACTCAAAAGGGAAGGTTTCATGTTGAGGGTTTTTGGGCTTGTGTTTTGGCTTCAAGATAGGTTATAACTTAAATTTCTTCAGACATAGATGGGTAGAGAACTTATCATATAAAACATGTTATGGGTAGAGCGAAACCTCAATATGTATATGATTTGGGGTTGATCATTATCATTGTAATGCACAAGTACGGGCTTGTGTTTGATTTATCATTGCTTAGTGAGCTTATTATCACTGTGATGCTCGTGTAAGGACTTGTATTGAACTTACTATTGATTAAAGAGATTATTATTATTGTGATTCCTTAGTTGGGGCTTTATTGACCTCATTTGTGTCTTATTTGGTTCTTTTATTATTATGGTGTCGTGTTGAGGACTTGAAGGGATTTTGGATATATTTTTCTTTAATTCTATATTGCATTTCCATGAGAGAGATTGTATCATGATTTACTAATATATGAGTAACTTGGATTCATTTTATATATTATTAAGTTGATTACTATGAAATTATTGACTTTTCCATCATCATGGATACTCATACATCTCTTATTTCCATGGAACTAGTAATACTATGAATCTTGGATTCTTTGTGAAAGAAAATGAATCACATCATAAAACCTTGACCAAAGATTTTATCGACAAGTGATGTGATACTGTGAATGACATGAAAAAGAAAAATGCCGACAAGATTGAATATTGAGATTATGATTAGTATATGGGTTTCAAATCCCTCATGGGTAATTTCTTAGAGCTTGGACTCAGAAAGTATATAGAGAGAGTACATTTTTCCATTGCATCTATTCCATCTCATTGTGTTGCATTGCATTGGACATTATTTATTTAGGTGATATTGTACTTTAAATATTTAAATACATGGTGTATATACTATGTTGATATTTATTCTATTATTATTGTAATTTGTGGCTTGCTCTACATGGTACTTTTCCGCTTGTAGGGCATTTATTTCACTCATAGCTTACTTTATTTGATTTAGTTGTGTACTTTAACTTGGTCAATCTATGATTCATACTGAGTACAGAAGGACCATACTCACTTCTACTTTTTGTAACTTTTTGGTGTAGATCGTAGTACGAGTGCTATCCATAGATAAAGTTTGTGAAATTCTTAGGTTATTAGAATGGTGGTGAGCTCTCTATCTTGAGCATCTTGTTGGCTTCATCTATTTTATTTATGTCTTTTCTTTGATGGTTAATTTGTGTATTTGTGTTTGATGTTATTATTAGAGTTGCTCTTGCTCATGATACTATTTTTTTGGGGATTTGAGACATTTTTAGATATTGAGTTGGTATTGTTGTTATTTTGACTTTGTTTTGAAATCTTGAGTTTTTAATTCATTATTCGATCTTCTTTGCAATTTATCCTATATTTATGTTGGGTTTAGTTGCATAGGTTGGGTCGGGGAAGGTGCTATCATCACCTTGAGATTTTAAGTCTTGACAAGATAGTATTAGTGGACTAGATTCACCAGTCTCACGAGTATAAGAACAAAGTTTCTAGTTGAGTCTCGTGGATCGATACATTGACATTCATATCTTTCTTTGGGAGGCTATAGGATATTTTAAGGAAATTTCTCTATTTTGATTCCTTATCGTGCATGGTTGTTCAGATATGGTATTTTGAACATGTATTTTACTCTTTTTGTGGAGATGGCAAGGAGTCAATCTGGTGCTTTTATGGAGGATAAGTCGGCACCTACTATTGGGGTCTCAATTATGGGATGAGGTAGGGGTGAGACTGTAATAAAGATAGAGAAAGATCATAGAGTAGCTCCGATTAGAGGACATGCCTAAGCAGCTTACCCTAAGATAGTGAATGATTATGTTAATACAACTTAGCAGCCAAAGAATGGGACTATCCAAGACTCTTAGGGTGTCATTACTACTCCAGTGCTACAACATGTTATAATTTGACTTTTGAGAAATTGGATGACACTTCTCGGATAAGCACTCTACCTAATACACCAAATGGTTCTGAGTCTAGAGATGGTGTTCAACCACCCAGGTAGGTTCTATTTTAGGGATTTCCAACTCTCAAGACACACCCAGTTGTTGTTATTATCCCATAGGTTAAGTTTTTACCTTACAGACTTGTTGTTCCACTAATTGTTCTTAGACTAGTGTTTTTAGACGATAAGTAGAATAGGTTCAAAAAAATTTTGGGACTGCCTCTTCCCAAGTTTAGAAGTGCTATTGAGAAGTATGCATATGAGTTCTTGGTCAGTTGTCAAGAGAGGTTTCATAGTCAACTTTCTTGAGTAACATGGTGTTGATCATACTACCTTTTAGTTAGTTAGGGAAACCAAGCAGTGGTAAAGGTCTTTTATAGGTTGTAGGCCAATGGATTTCCTTCTTGGGGTGATGGGAAAAGACTAGACTGACCTTCTGAAATTAAAATTCATAATTAGAACCCTCATTGGGCCCTCACCGCGTCGCGCCAAGGTTGCCATCGCTATTCCACCACGATGCGCCATAATCGTGGTAACTTACTATTTTTGAAATCCAAACATAGTCCAAACCTCATCCAAAAAATTCAAGACTTACCTGAGACATGCTCCTCACACCCCTGAACATGAATTAACTCAAAAACTTAGGTCTTGGGGTCAGGAAGGTTACTTTAAAAATCATCAAAGTTAAGAGGCCAAAAATAAGGCTAATCCTCCAATACTTAGCTAAATTTTAAGGTTCTAAACATCTTGTACATGCACTATAGGCTGAACTAAGCTAAGGCTAATAAAGAGAATTACAGACCTGGTCCCCAGAAGAGGAAAGTAGCTGAAAGAGAATCTATGTTCACCTATACTAAAAGGAATAATGGGGAGAGAAGTAAGGTTGGGTCTAAAGAAATGACAAATAGGTTCTTGAGAAATCAAAAGGTGTTAACTGGAAGGATATTTGACACAAGTATATTAATAGAACCTAGAATGATGGAGCCAGTAGCGCTGGTAAAACATCAAGGATAGATGCATCTCATGGAGGGATTTATTCCCATAGTATTTGAGAAGGTAGTCAGGGAATTCTATTCCATATTGGAGTTCTCTAAAGATAAAATGGAGATGAGAGTAGTAGTTTAAGAGAAGAAGTTGAATATTGATGTTTCTTTGATTGGGACAATTCTAGGCATTCCTATCTGTGGTGTGAGAACTGTCTCAAGACAACAACCATCAATAGAATTCTTGGCAACTACATCAAAGTTTAAAGGTAAATCAGTGGTTGTAGTGAATAGAAAATAACTTAAGAGTGAGTTCCTATTGGTTTTTGATTTTGTAAAAAAGTAGTTTTACCCAGATCACAAAAAAGGAACATTGCTTTAGCTGCTGACTTGTATGTCATGGAATGCCTTAGCAGTTTTGAATTCATCAGCCTACCTGCATTGATGATGTAACACATACACAAAGTGGTTCTTGGGAAAAATGGAAAACATGGTATGCCTTATGGCTACTGGTTAAATAAAGTTTTTAATCACTTTAGTATAGTATGTGAGAATGGAACTCTTGTAACTGGATTGCAAATGCTTGGAATAAAGACACTGATCAAAATTAAGTGTGTGAAAAAAAACTCAAGCACCAACTACCAAAGGGAATTTCGCATAGAGATAGAAAAATTATAGCTCAATATATTTGTTAAGGATGTACAAACCAAGAAACTGAATATGACAATTAAGAATCTGATTATTGAAGGTCAAAGTGTCACTGATGAGCTTAAAACTAAGTATGTTGGCCTAAAGAAAATGGTATCCACCTTGATAGATGAGGTTCTTAGATAAAATGCAAAGATAAGGCATTTAACCAAGGAATTTTTGAACTATTATGATGCAGATCACAATAACTTGGCTCTAGTCTTTCAAACCATCTTTCTAAGTCCCTCCCCTGTTTAACCTTTCTTGATTCTTATGGCTTTTTCTCTAGAACACTTGAATTATGCACTGTAATGATACATATCCTTTACATATGAATGAATCTTTATTTCTGTGTTGCATGCATTCCTCTTTCCTAAAGTTTATTTTTATGTTAGTATTGCCCCAGTGGCCATGAGTTAACTAATATGTTCTTATTTTACTATTGGTTTACTGTTATTCCTTTTCAATTATTCCAAAAGAGGGAATGACTTTATGTGTTAAGGACTAGGTGTGTGTGTGTTTAAGAAATATGCTGATGATGTTAGGGACTAGGTACCAAGTACAGCACATGTGTGATGATATGGTTGAGTTTGGAGGTATATTGAAAGGGGAAAGTATGAAAATGCATTAAATGACCAATGGTGCATGATGATAGGGGAAAGCAATTAAAGCTTGATAGTAATTGACAATAAGAGACTAGGTCCCTATGATGTGGAAGCATGGTGTTTCATGATAAGGTGGACATTCATCTTCAGTAGTGGTAATCACACTAATTAAATTTGATGATTAGGTATTGATGCTCAAAACTCTGTGGTTGATTTGTCATCATCAAAAAGGGAGAAAATTGTTGTATATTTTTTTGATGATGAGCAGATGACTATAAGGGACCAGGTCCTTGGATGTTCAAGGGTACAGTACAGCTAGCACGCATCTACATAGTTTTGTCCTCTTGTGTAAAAAATTGTGCAGGCACTGTTTGTGCTACTTAGGACACCTGGTCCAATTATTTTTCAACCCTAATCATCTCTCAACTATAAAAGGAAAAGGATTCTTCTTTATTGAGTAGTTTTTTCAAATTTAATCGAGTGTTGAGGTGAGGAAAAAGGCAAAAACTCAATTCTCATCATTGCTCAAGTATTGCTCATGTTCTTATTTCTTTTGTAAGCTAAAAGAGTGAGTGTTCCTGAGTGAAGCTTGATTTGTAACTAAATTACTCAGTCTATAAGAGTAATGTTCTTTTTTTTTCTTTGCTTAGAGTGTGCTTATGCAAAGTTGCCTAAGTGTAATACTGATTAGAGTTAATCAGTGTTGCTTCTTGACAGAGTTGTCAAATTCAGCTTGTAGTAGAGTTATTACAAGTAGGAGGAACCTAGAGTTAGTTCCATTGAAGTTTGTAATCAAGAGTTTGAATATTTAGATGTTTTGAGTGTTTGTGAGGGCAAGTCGTGGTTTTTCCACCCTTGAGCAAGGAGGTTTCCATGTTAAATCTTGTGTTATTTACTTTTCCTGCACTGTTTTGTGTGCTTGGTTGCTTCATTGTGTTTCTGCCTGTGATTGACTTTAAGGAACCTGGTCCCTTACAATGTGGTGCAACCCTAGGGTTTCAACACTTACCTTCTATGTAACATTTTCGTATATCTTTGTCCTTTAACCACCAACTCAAACTCAAACCTTATTTGCACTTAACTATTCTGTCAATCTGATTTTCACTACTCCTAACTCACACTTGGTTGAATATACAGACCTCACGGCATTGTAACTTTAGGTAACCACAAATTGATGGAACCCTCTCGGTACCCATTAACTCAATGCACTACATAGTTCACAACCACTAAGGAACTTATAACTTGACAATCCATACAGAGAGGGACTTTATAAGCACACTTTCGAAATTATATACTCAGACAATTTACTTTAAACTTTATTAGGATGTACCTTTGATTCACCGAGTGCTACTACATTCCATCAGTTCCACCAATGGACTAATACACTCAAGAAATTAATGATAATACATAAACATAAGAGAGTGTTAAAAAAAGGTTAGGTAACTTTTAAAAAGTCAATTTGGATATACTGTTCCTACTCAAGTAGAGACCGTCATCACCCTATCATCGTTCTACAACCCTACATTTGAGCTAGCATCAACATGGTCGATCCGGCCATTATCCAGTTAACTGGGACTGTCCAACAATACAGTTTCACTTTGCTTGCATAAATAAATGATTTCCCTTAGCTTTATCATCCTTTTCCCCCCATTAAACAATCCAACATGTCTATTGATTATATTGTCGCTCCTAGTGATTTGCCAACTAAATTTTCCAATTCAAGAAAAAGATGGGTATTAATGATGTAAAGATATCAAAACCAAATTATGCAGATGTGATGAAACCCAATAGTATTATGAGCCATATAATCAAGGTTGCCCAGCAATCTGTTCCTATAAAGGCAGCCGAATACAACCATGGTGTGCTAAGAATCATATGGAAGGAATAAGGGGTGGAAAAGATGAACGTGATTGAATATTTGCAATTGGTAGTGATAGGAAATTTGTATTATGGTTGTGCTGAATTAGATGATTTACGAATACAAATTCCAATACAATGAATAATTAAAGGTGACTGCAAAATAGGCTTCTTAGCCTTAGACATATTCTCGTGAGATTCATTCTAACGAAAGATTTTGTTAACATACTATCTTATGTTGTGTATTACAATACAACAAAAGATGGTATAGCATATCAGATAAGGCCATTTATGAATTATACGAAGTTCAAACCTGAGGAAGAGGCCACGCATGCAATGGCTTGGATATCGTTCCCTAATTTATTACCTATTTTTTTTGTAAAAGATTCATTAATCTCATTGGCTTCTGTAGTGGGAAAAACAATCCATTTGGATTTAGCTACAATTAATAAAACTAGACCTAGTTGTGTGGAAGTCAAAATTCAAGTTGATTTGGCTACTAAATTACCAGAGTATGGCGAATTTGAAGTTCAAAATATCAAGGTAGAAGAAGCAAGAATTCAAAAAGGTTAAAATTCAATATGACAAGTTATAAAAATATTATCATACGTGTAAGCTTAAAGGACACATTGAAGATAAGTGTAGAATCTTACATCCGAAATTAAAGAAGGAGGTCACATTTGAGCAGCAAAGGGATGAAAAGGAGTATTTGGTTAATGTGATAGTTCAAAGAAGGTATATCAATAGTCAATTGGTGTTGGCAAAGTGGAATCCTAGTAGTAGAATGTTCAGTCAGGAGAGAGAGAAACCAACAAGTTGATTAGTGATACAAAAGAACGGAGTGACACCACATATAAAAGGGTTACTACTGCAAACCCATTTGATGTACTACGGGTTGATGAATTATAAGAAGTGGATGGGAAAAAGAATGAAAATGTAATGGTTAAAGAAAGAAATATATATAATGAGGAGAATGCAGAATTAGATTAGAAGACTATCAGTCAACAAAACCTAACCATACACAAGTAGCTGAAAGAAAAAGATTTCCAAGAATCTACTATTCAGGAAAAAAGTAAAGGGACATGGTTTTAGGAAGGAAAATGCAATAATGATAAAGCTCGAGGCAGTATAAATTAGTCCCAATATAATAGATAATAAGGCAACAACAGGAACAATTAGTCTATTAAATCACATGTAAACAAGTTGAATATAAGATCACAAGAAGATGAGAAGCTAGAAGAAGCAAAAGAAGCCAACTTGCTGCATTTGATGAAAGTTAGTTAGTATACTGATGAATTCATAAGAGAACCTGCAAGCCAAAAATACAGAGGTAAGAAGTAGCTAGTGAATATGAGCAAAGATAAAATTGACCAATAGTTATCTCAGGCCATATTCCACACACCTTTAAAGGTAGATGCAACTAATACAGTGACAGAGGAACAATTTATTGGGTCATGTCCAGCTACAATCCGCAAGCTGGAATCATTTACCCCAAAGTTGGAATTAACAATAGTTAATGCAGCGTCAGCCATTATAGACTCCTGCATAAAATCAGCACCTCTATAGTCAATACATAATCTGGTAACTCATTAAGTTAGTAAAGAGAAAAAGATATAAAAGGTTGATGAAGGTGATGTTGCAGTTGAAGCTAAAGACGAAACGGATTATTGTAAAAGTGATATTCAAGTAATGCTGGAAGTATGGTTATCAGCTCAAACCGAAAGTAAGGCTATTAAAGGATAAACAAGGTGGAAAACATGCCTACTAGGATTAATCCTTAGAGAAATGTGAACTGTAATAAGAAATGAAGATGAGGGCTTTATTTTGGATTGTGAGATCTGTAAGATATCAAAATTCATTCGACGGAATACAAATGTTGCATAGATTTCATAAATTTTCCATTGTTGCTTTAATGGAACCTTTTTAATATGTGAGGCAGATACATAAGTACAAAAGGAGACTGGTATGAATTATTCTAATTACAACATAAATGGAAAATTTTGAATTTTTATTCAAGATCACGCATATATTGGTGTTATTGTTGATTCTGTGCAACAGTTGACTTTAATAATCATTATTAAGAGTCTGGTCATTCTTTGGTTATTACTACAATATATGTTAAATGTAATGATCATGAAAGGTTAGAGTGTGGAACGATATCTACAATATTAGTAATATTATGTATCTTCCTTGGTTGTTAGGCAATGGTCTTAATGTCATTTTTTCTGTAGAAAAAATATTGGGGGTCTTCTTGTTTATCCTCAAGAATATGAGGACTTTGCTTTCTGTACTAACTCTTGTGAGCTTTTTTATATTAATTTTAAGGGAAATTCTTTTACTTGGTAGAATGGGAGAATAGACCAGGAATGTATTTTAAAGAGGCTTGATAGATTTCTTATGAAGCATTTTCTTGGGTTTGTATGGCCAGGTAGTAGTGGATCACCTTGCCAAATTTGGATCTGACCATGCTCCTCTCCTATCAATAGGTGAGGAGCAGTGTACCTTTGTTAGGAAACCTTTCAGGTTTCTCAAGTTTAAGGTTGTTATGTCCCACTGATGAGTGGTGAATTTACCACACATTTACATTCAAAATTCCTGCACACTACTATGATTTGAAGGTATAAATGAGAAAAGTTTGTTGGTTAAATGCACCAATTTTCATATTTTGCATGCATACAGGTGATAGAAAGAAAGATTTGAATTTGAGATGAAAAGGAACCAAAAGGAAAAGAAAGGTGCAAGTTGGAATACCCCAGATGTAATCAGGCTCAGTTACTGTGATAGCAGTCCGAGGGCCTCGATTACATCCAGTCAAGCTTTGGTCTCCTCCCGCGATCACGACGATCTAAAGGCGATCGCGGTGACCACGGTCATGGGTAAGCTGTAGAAATCGCGTCAATGTAGGTTTATGGCACAGGGGAAGAAAATAATTTTTGAACAGCTGGTCCAAAATCCAAAAAGGGCCAAAAATCCCTTCACTTGGGGATTATTGAAGTTTTAAAGGAAAAAACTAGAGACTTGGTGAACCCTAGAGCTTAGGAAAACTTTTTCAGTTTAAATTTTCCAATTTTATCTTGGTGAAATTGAATTGTAAAGTAATGATTCTTGTTATTTTCCATTGCCATGGATTATATGAACGAATCTTTTGGTAAATCTCCTCTCTTTAGCTTTATGAGTAGCTAAACTTCCTTTTCTTGGGATTATATTGAACTAAGGTGCAATTGTGTGTGGGTTGTGATGTACTTGTGTAAATTCTTGTTTGTTGATGATGGGTTTCTCTATTGCTTGTTCTAATTAGTTGGGGTTTGTGAGTGAAAACCCCAAACACCCAAAATGGATTTGTGGGTGAAAACCCCCAAATTCTTGAAAGCTCACATCATCCTTGAAACACCTAGGCTTTGAACCATGAGGAGATTTTCTTCATTGGATGTCACTGAGGAATGTACGACTAAGGGTATGAGTTGTACCCCTTGTGTAATTACACATATCGTTCTTACTAAATTATTCATAATAAATTCATGAAAATTCTTAATTTTCATTCCTTAATATTAACTTGGGTCCAAAATAGACAATATTTTATTTATTATGACACGTCAAATTTTTTGGTGAAGATTTTACCCATCGGATTTGTCTAGATAGACTCAAGCTTGATTAATTTAATTATTCATGAGTGCTAATATAAATAATTTAGTTTGAAAGTTCTTTAGGTATTAATTAAGTTCATACAATATCCATAACACAGTTAAGTTTAAAACTTTATTTTCGATAGAGTTTTGATATGGGTTTTTATTAGGGTCAACTTCAAATGATCATATCTCTTAGAATATCAGGAGTTACAAAACCTAACACACACCAAATTTAAGATCTCTGAGTCTACTTTCCAACGCAATAAATTGTTCCTCAATCCGAATTCGGTGTAAAAAATTATGACTATTTTACTGAGGACTGTCGGGGCTGAAGCGGGATTTCGCTGTAGCAAAAATTCTGTAGGTATTTTAATCTGCTTCAGCCGTATTTTAGGTCTAAAAAAACTCAAATTTCATTCCCCAATCCAAGAGAGGTGATTTTCCAAGGCTTAAGGTGAAATTCCTTCGTTAAGGTAAGTTTTTCCATTATTTCTTCGTCTTTTAATCCTTTAACATCTTAGAATCCTTAGAAAGACCTTTAATGGTGGAATTCTTTTGGGAAATACTCATGGGAGTTTTTAATATGACGTAGAGCTGATTATAAACTGTAATTAAGGATTCCTAACATGAATTTAATAAACTAGATTATGAATTTTGATAGGTAGGAACCTTGAATTCCGTAATAATGAGACCTTAGCATAAAAACTCCATTAATGGAGATGGGTTAAGCTTGAAAGAGCTAATTAATGGCTAACTGACATTGGGGAATGAAATAGACCTTGAATTAAGGGTAGAATTAGTGGGTTTTAATCCCCCAAGATATTTGTTTGAAGAGTAAATATTTAATTACTCTAAAAATTACTTGATTTTTAGATGATTGATTGTTCCAAGACTTGAAAGAAAGGAAAGAGCATCCTTGTTGCAGCTTGCTTCTTCCAAAAGCTTGGCGTCCAGGTAGGCTAGGTTTAATGAGTAGAAAATTGTGTTATTTTATATTTTCATAATTTAAAATTGATGAGAGAAAGCATGTCTAGGCCTGTGGGCATGGAATTGAGGTGGATAAAGACACGAGTACTTAACTTTAATTCTAAAAACTATATTATTGCTTGATTATGTGATATTTATGATATTATGTGTTATGTGACCGAAAGGAGATTGTTGTAAATATAATATATGAACATGATATTCTTTTTAGTTGTTTTAGTGAAAAACCTAGTTAAGTAGTAATGGTATTAGGTTTTATGTATTGTTCAATCATATGATGAGGAGAATTATGCTAAGATTAAATATTGATGAGCATAGTAATATCTAAGGGATAGATGACTTAAATTAGTGAGTTGATTGTATTATGTGGAAAGCGGTAGAGAATAATGATACGCGTGAATGTGCTAGTTATAGATGGTGATGTTAGAACCTAAGTTGCGGTATTTAAGAAGATAATGATATTTTTAATAATTAATAAGTAATTAAGGCTCCAATAGTGACTTGTATGCGTAGAAATTAAATTGTGATTTATTTTATGATATTTTTATTTTGATATTGATAAAAATACTATATTTATTGGATGCCTATGAGAGGTTAAATTGGTGATAATGATGGTTTATTGAATTGTTCCTATGAGTGGCTTGTTTGATAATGATAACTCTTTAAAGTAATGCTATGAATACTTGTTGATTGGTAATCGAACATGCTTGAAATTATTGATGCTTGGATTGTTGATGCATGTATAACTGATTGTTGAAAATTTACTTGATGGAATTGTCTTATGACTTTAAGTGTACTCATAAATTTGGTACATTATTGTATGTTGTGAAGTTATGTAAATTTGATATTGATAATACTTGTTTATGTTGGATCGGTTACCACGCCGGTATGGATATGTATATGTTGGATTGGGTACTATTCCGGTACGGATATGTATATGTTGGATTGGGTACCATGTCAGCACGCATATGTATATATTAGATCGGGTACCACATCGGTACAGATATGTATATGTTGGATCGGGTACCATACCGATATGGATATGTATATGTTAGATCGAGTACCACGCTGGTACAGATATGTATATGTTGGATTGGTTACCACGCCGATATGGATATGTATATATTGGATTGGGTACCACTCCTATACAGATATGTATATGTTGGATCGGGTATCACGCCGGTACGGATATATATGTTGGATCGGGTACCACACCGGTACAGATATGTATATGTTGGATCTGGTACCATGCTGGTACGGTACATGGACATAGATTCTTCCCTGCAGGTCATGACTATTTGGTAAAAAATAAGTCTCATAGCATGTGTGTACATATTTGTGTTGACTCTATGGATGTTTACAAGATGGTTGATATGTTTGATGGTTATGTGGCTTGTTTGTGAGTGTTGTTTAATCTGTTATTGTTGTATTGGTGATTCATTGGGTATTTGATTGTGTGATGTGTATTTAAAAAAGTGAAACTTCATACTTACTTATATGTTGGTTGAATTATTTCTTTTATACGTGTTTTAATCGTAGCTTATCAAAATGGCTAGTTATAATTCTTTAATATTATAATAGAGTATTTGTTTATTAGCCCGACAGTTTAGTGTGGGTTTTTTATACTTACGGGTTTGTTCCTATGAATATGAGTAATGAAAGAGATAAGGTGAATAAAGAGGATTAGTGATGTATTATCATTGGATTATGGTTGATGGCGTTAATTAATGAGGCTAGAGTATGTTAGTAGAGAATATAATATTGATGGTGTTGGAAGAGTCATTGGATATTGTAACTTATTTAGGTAAAGTAGTAATATTATTTGTTGAATTATATGACATTCATGATATCATGATTTATTTTTCTTAATTCTGTTTTATGATCATATGAACGAACACGGTCAGCCAATGATGCCTGCCATTCTATATTCCTTCTTAGAGTGTAGACTGGATGCAGGTTAGTTGCAGTTACTAGATGAATGACGATATTCAGCACTAACTTCTACCATTTCTTCCTGGCAGATGTTAGAGTTTTTGTATTATTTTTTTTATTGTCAGTTTATGTTGTAGTCGATAGCTCTTGTACATGTCTGGCCAAGTCTTGGGATGGTGGAGGAAATTCATAAGAAGTTTTTGAAAAAGTTTATTTATTAGTATTTAATTTACTTTATAATATTTAATTTAGTATTTTCTTAAAAACAATAGTCCTCCACATATTTTTATTTGGGTAGTAAGGGTTCTCCTAGCTACTTAGACTAGTGTAGGTGCCCGCACGGTCCAGTAGTTGTGTCATGACAGTTGGTATTAGAGCAATGTTCACCAGTCTCACAAGTACAAGAGCAATGTCAAGTAGAGTTTCATAGATTGGTGTGTAGAGCCCCACACCCAATCTTCGAAAGGCTATAAGGCATGTAGAAATTATTTTCCTTTCTTTTTCTCCATCATGTCGTCCTAATCTTAGACTGTTAGATTGAATCCAATTGGTATCTAGACAATTCTAATTGGTATCTTAACAGAGCTCAATTGGAATGTAGTAAATTTCAATTGGTATCTTAGTAATTTTGAATAAAAATCTAGGAGATTTCATTTGGTATTTGTTATTAAGGTCTAAAAGTTATTGTTAATAGGTAAAGACTTGTGAAAGTTATGAACTTATTGATTGCTTGTTTTTTATATTTAGCTAAATTTGTGTTGTTAGATTTTTGTCATTATTGTGAATTGTTTTTGTTTGAATTTAAGTGATAAAAATTGACTAAGTTGTTCTTGTTGATAATTGTGATGAGATTATTTGATTTCTTATTATTGTGAAACTAGCAATTCTATGGTGCTTACTTATTTTTTTGTACTATTATACTGATGAAATTAATGGTATGAGAATTGAGAGGATGATATGAGAAGATGATGTCAAGAAAAAATGGTGAAAAAGTGATATGAATAAAAGACTGAAGTGATATGTATTTTTTATAATGAGAGGTTCTTGTTAATGATGTTGTGGATGGATCTTTGTGTGGTTCAATTATTTGATATTATGTGAGGATCCTTGTGTGGTCCAATCATTGAGACTATATTTAGAATTTTTTGTGCATTTTTATTATTGAAATTATAATGGGTTCCTTGTGAGAACTAGCAAGTGACATTATCTTTGAGGTCCTTATGTGAATAGATTCTTAATGCTTGATAAAATAATGAGTTTTAAATAAAAATGATAAAAATTAGTAGAGGTTATTGATACCTACAGAATTCAATTCGATAACTTGTTTGGAATGTGATATTAGTGATGAGACTGTTAATGACCTATAATTGATTTATTTTATTTGGCCTTGTTTAGGTATTAGTGGTGTGGGAACCACTCTTGAGGTATTTAAGAGTTAAGTAAAGCCCGAAATAAAAAATATTGTTAGATTAAAAGAAAAATAACTCTACATATCGTAAATTGATATTAGTAATATAAGAGTGGTTTGTCTTGACCATGAAGTGTTTGTCGTTGAAAAATATTAACTTAGTGATTTTCTGGGTATAAGTTTTAGTTGTGGATTTTTGCATTAGGAAAAATCTTGAGAAGATAAATTATTGTAGACTCGACCTTGTGGCTGAATATGCATATACATATCTTGTAGAGTTAGCTGATGTATGATTCTCTTAGAGGGTAGTAATCCCTATGATGATAGAAATGCAAAATCAAATGGCTTAGTTATATTCATAAAATAATTAACAATGATCCAGAATGGGAGAATAAGTGAATTGTTAAATGGCATGATTAATCCTTTCTTGGGTGATTCTTGGTGGATATGTTTATTGAGTGATTAAGATATGATGATTAAATGGTTATTAACAATATCGTGAAGGAAAATGTGTTGTAAGCTATAATTCTTTGGGATCTTTATGGCCAATTGTTGTAAGCCTGTGTAATGAGTGAGAGGTTATGTTGTTACCTATATATACTAGTAAATACAAAGATTGAACCGTGGGTGATCTTGAGGTGAAAAAAAATAGTGTTTGTGAAACGTTGAAGCTAGCTTTACAAAATAAATTTAGTAGTCTTGATTGAGTGCATGCGAGTATCTACATTATTTGACTTGTAAGTGGTATGATGGCTTAAATATGATCAAATGTAGATTTTCCATGGGATAGTCTTTGCTAGAAATCGAGTTAGGTATCTCAGGGAGAGCTTGTTTGTTGGATGGATTAGATGTGACTTACCTAGTGTTGAAAATTTGAGTGGTAGATTCATGTAGCATCTCGTAGTACTTTTCAGAATAAAATTTGGGGCTCTAGAGCTTCAGTAAAAAATAAGAAGGTATTTTTAAATATTTATCTTCTTCAAAGTGAATCTTTTAACCATCTTTATCCGACTTTCGTAAAACTCAAGTTTTAGACTTAAGCCATTAAGAGGAAAATAAGTGATTTGTGTGTAAATATTTTGCTCCGCACCTTCATATTTTTAAAAGCTTTATTAGAAAGATTGAGTATAGAATGTGGGTTGATCGATAAGGATATCAAGAGAGTGAACAAGGTGAAGTATAAGCAACACTATTAGTAATGTCTCTCTAATTCCAACCTCGTGTCATTCTCTACTGAATGCCCGTTCGAGGATGAATGGATGGTAAATTGGTATCTGATTGTAACGATACATTTCGTTGTTACTAAATTATTCATAATAAATTCATAAAAATTCTTAATTTTCATTCCTCAATATTAACTTGGGTCCAAAATAGATAATATTTTATTTATTATGACACCTCGAATTTTTTAGTAAAGAGTTTAGCCTTCGGATATGTCTAGATAGAATCAATCTCGATGAATTTAATTATTCATGAGTGTTAATATAAATAATTTAGTTTGAAAGTTCTTTAGGTATTAATTAAGGTCATACAATATCCCTAACACAAAGTTAAGTTTAAAACTTTATTTTCAATAGAGTTTCGATATGAGTTTCTATTAGGATCAACTTCAAACGATCATATCTCTTCGAATATCAGGATTTACGAAACCCAACACCCATCAAATTAAAGATATTTGAGTCCTCTTTCCAATGCAACAAATCGTTCCTCAATCTAAATTCGAAGTAAAAGGTTTTGACTGATTTACTGAGCACTGTCTGGGCTAAAGTGGGATTTCGCTGTAGCAAAAATTCTAACGGTATTTAAATCAGCTTCAGCCGTATTTTAAGTCTAAAAACCCCAAATTTCACTCCCCAACCCTAGAGAGGTGATTTCCCAAGGCTTAAGGTGAAATTCCTTCGTTGAGGTAACTTTTTCCATTATGTCTTCGTCTTTTAATCCTTTAACGTCTTAGAATCCTTAGAAAGACCTTTAATGGTGGAATCCTTTAGGGAAATACTCTTGGGTGTTTTTAATATGATGTAGAGTTGATTATAAACTATAAATTAAAGATTTCTAATATCAATTTCATAAACTAGATTATGAATTTTGATGGTTAGGAACCTTGAATTCATAAAAGATGAGACCGTTAGCATAAAAACTCCATTAATGGAGAAGGGTTAAGCTTGAAAGAGATAATTAATGGCTAACTAACATTGAAAAATGATATAGACCATGAATTAAGGGTAGAATTAGTTGGTTTGAATCCCTAAGATATTTGTTTGAAGAGTAAATATTTATTTACTCTTAAATTTGCTTGATTTTTAGATGATTGATTGTTCCAAGACATGAAAGAAAGGAAAGAGCATCCTTGTTGCAGCTTACTTCTTCAAAAGCTTGGCGTCCAGGTAGGCTAGGCTTAGTGAGTAGAAGATTGTGCTATTTTATATTTTCAAAATTTAGAATTGATAGGAGAAAGCATGTCTAGGCCTGTGGGCATGGAGTTGAGGTGGAAAAAGACACGGGTACTTAAGTTTATTCCCAAAAACTATATTATTGATTGACTATGTGATATTTATGATATTATGTGTTATGTGCCCAAAAGTAGATTGTTGTAAATGTAGTATATGAACATGATATTCTTTTTAGTTGTTTTAGCGATAAACCTAGTTGAGTTTTAATGTTATTATATATTATGTATTGTGCAATCATATGATGAGGAGAATTAGGCTAAGATCGAATATTGATGAGCATAGTAATATGTAAGGGATAGATGGCTTGAATTAGTGTGATGATTGTATTATGTGGAAAGCGTTAGAGGATAATGATACGAGTGAATGTGCTAGTTATAGGTGGTGATGTTAGAACCCAAGTTGCGGTATTTAAGAAGATAATGATATTTTTAATAATTAATGAGTAATGAAGGCTCTAATAGTGATTTGTATGCGTAGGAATTAAATTGTGATTTATTTTACGATATTCTTGTTTTGATATTAATAAAAATACTATATTTATTGGATGCCCATGAGAGGCTAAATTGGTGATAATGATGGTTTATTGAATTGTGCCTATGAGTGGCTTGTTTGATAATGATAACTCCTTAAAGTAATGCTATGAATACTTGTTGATTGGTATTCAGACATGCTTGAAATTGTTGATGCTTGGATTGTTGATGCGTGTATAAATGATTGTTGAAAATTTTACTTGATGGAATTGTCTTATGACTTTAAGTGTACTCGTAAACTTAGTACATTGTTGTATGCTATGAAGTTGTGTAAATTTGATATTGATAATACTTATTTATGTTGTATTGGGTACCACGCCAGTACAAATATGTATATGTTGGATCAGGTACCATGCCGGTACTGATATGTATATGTTGGATCTAGTACCACACCGGTATGGATATGTATATGTTGGATAGGGTACAATGTCGGTACGAATATGTATATACTGGATCGGGTACCACACCAGTGCGAATATGTATATGTTAGATCGGGTACCACTCTGGTACGAATATGTATATGTTGGATCGGGTACCACATCGGTACGGGAATGTATATGTTGGATCGGGTACCATGTCAGTATGGATATGTATATGTTGTATCGGGTACCACGCCGGTATGTATATATATATATATTAGATCGGGTACCGCGCCAGTTCGGATGTATATATTGGATCGAGTACCACGCCGATATGGATATGTATATGTTAGATCAGTTACCACGACGGTACGGTACATGAACATAGATTGTTCCCTGCAGGTCATGACTATTTGGGCAAAAATAAGTCACATAGCATGTGTGTACATATTTTTGTTGAGTCTGTGGATGTTTGCAGGATGGTTGATACGCTTGATGGTTATGTGGCTTATTTGTTAGCGTTGTTTAATCTGTTATTGTTGTATTATTGATTCATTGGGTATTTGATTGTGTGATATGTATTTGAAAAAGTGAAACTTTGTACTTACTTATATGTTGGTTGACTTTCTTCATTTATACGTATTTTAATCGTACCTTATCAAAATGGCTAGTTCTCATTCTTTAATATTATGATAGAGCATTTTGTTGTTAGCCTGACAGTTTAGTATGGGTTGTCTATGCTTATTGGTTTCTTTTTGTGAATATGAGTAATGAAAGAGATAAGGTGAATAAAGAGGAATTATGGTGTATTAGCGTTGGATTGTGGTTGATGGTGTGAATTAATGAGGCTAGAGTATGTTAGTAGCAAATATAATATTGATGGTGTTGGAAGAGTAGTTGGATGTTGTAACTTATTTAGGTAAACTAATAATATTATTGGTTGAATTATATTCCATTCAAGATGTCATGATTTATTTTCTTTAATTCTATTTTATGATTATATTAACTAACATGGTTGGATGATGATGCCTACTAGTACGTGTGGTTGTACAAACCCTACTCTTCTACATTCCTTCTTGGAGTGTAGACTGGATGCAGGTTAGTTGTAGTTACTAGATGGATGACGATATTCAACACTAACTTCTGCACTTTCTTCCCGACAGATGTTAGAGTCTTTGTATTATTTATTTTATTGTTAGCTTATGTTGTAGTAGATAGCTCTTGTACATGTCTGGCCTAGTCTTGGGATAGTGAAGGACATTCGTAAGAAGTTTTTGAAAAAGTTTATTTATTTGTATTTAATTTACTTTATTATATTTAATTCAGTATTTTCTTAAAAACAAAAGTCTTTTGCATATTTTTAGTTGGGTAGTAAGGGTTCTCCTATATACTTAAAATAGCGTAGGTGCCCACATCTTGGATATGAGTCGTATCCTTTTCTCCCTCTTCTCCCATACCCTAGGTAGTGTGGTGAGGGTTATTCACTGTCCTAGGTATGAGTGATCCTCCTCCCAATCATAGCTAAGTATATGAGTCGTACACAACCCTATCGTATAGAGTGAGGTCCTAACTTAGAGTAGGCTATTTTTAGAATGGGTGAAGTGTACGAGTGGGGACCTAAGTCGTACCCTTTGGATAAGACTCAATGGTGGGTAATCTTACCCTAACCAGTATGGATGACCTAGGAGAAGTCTAGGGTATGAGTTAGGGTACCACTCGTACCCTAGGATACGATTCCTTAAGTGAGTTGTAACCTTGCACGGGCTCATTTTATAGCTTTAAGTTGAGTACCTTATGGTTATCTACACTCAAAACCCTAAGTCCCCTCACTATATAAATGTTTTTAGCCTCCTAAACACCCATTTTGATGGATCAAACACCCTAAACACTCTCTCAAACTTATTTGTGAAGAATTGGAGGCTAAGGTTTCAATGGTGATCTTCAAGAGGCAAAGTGAAGTCAAGATTCTTGGTAAATCAAGTTTTCTAAGGCATGTAACTCCTCCACTTGATAAATAACTCTAAACCCATGTATTTTATACTTGTATTAGTAAGTGTACATGGTGATTTTGAAATCAAATGAAAAGGGTTTTGCTGCCTAATGATGAATAATGTGGACTTTTGCTTAGACTTGTGTTTATACATGTTATTAAGGATGATTTTCACATGTGAGTGCTTGTTTGACGTGGAATAACATGTGATTCTTTAGTAACTCATATCTTGATGATTTCTACCTTGAAAATGGCCTTGGTAAAGGCATGCACACAAGGTGTTTGTGAAAATGTCTAAGTGAATTGTCTAGCCTTATGTTGGTGATGTTTTGAATCAGGGAAATGGCCCAATAAGTATGAATAGTTTTTAAATGATATTGTAAAGGTATTATGAGCCATGTATGGTGAAATTTATGACCTTGTTGGTTGATGGTTTAGGAGGGGTTAAAGTCCCTAAACATGAAAATGAACTTGAATTTTGTGTTGGACTAAAGTGTGGTATGAATATGGTATAAGATTGCTAATGAAATATGAATAGTTTGTATGGGTCTTGATGACCATAAATTGAATTGTATGATGAATTGAATTAAGTAATTAGCCTATTGAAATAGTTGAGCAACAAAGTCTCCTATGAGGACCAATGGGTTAAAGTCCTTAAGTGTGAATTGAATAGATAATGATGAATGGACAAAGGGTTGGTGTCCCAATGTCGACTAATGATAGTCATAATGGCTTGAAGTTAAATTCCATTGCCTAATAAAAGGGCTTGAGGTTATAGTCCCTTGCCTAATAAAATCGCTTACGATTAAAGTCCCTTGTACAACAAGATCTCTTGAGGTTGAAGTGCCTCGCCAAATGAAAGGTCTTAGGTTAGAGACCCCTATCTAATACGACATGAGGTTAGAGTCCCTTTCCTAATATGTTGGTGTATGGTTAGAGTACCTTGCTTAAATAAATGTGCATTTGTGGTTAGAGTCCTTTGATTAAATAGATGTGTATGTGGTTAGAGTCCCTTTCTTAATGAGTGTATATATGGTTAAAGTCCCTCTTCTAAGTAATATGTTAATGTGGTTAAAGTCCCATACCTAATAAAAGTTGTTTGAATACATGTGTGGAAGGTCGGAGTCCTCCACTTTATGTCTCATGATTGAGTTCTTTGAGAATGTTGTTATGACTTGTTTACTTTCTTGGCATGTGATATACCTATATGCGTGGATAAGGTCATGAATATGGTTGAATATAATGTATTGACTTGTTATTGATTGATGATGCTATTTTATCCTTATCCTTGAGTTACATGCTAGCACACAAACCGCTAACCGTCTTCGAACGCTATATCCCCACGTGACATAAGGGTCAGAGCATTATTTTCTCTTCCTACGCAGTGATTAGGTGATCGGAGCGGTTCTTGCATTGAATTTAGAGTGGTGAGCTTCCTAATTTCAGAAGACATTTATTCTTGGTCTCCTACCTTTAGACTTAGTCTTATTTTGACTTGGTTTGGCTATTGTCAGGAGCTTATCCCGGCATGTACATTTCTAAACATCGATTTGTATAGAGGTATTGTGGATGACTGTGGACTAGGGTACATTGGTTAGTTTTATGAATCTAATGAAGTGTTAATACATGTTTAAGTTATGAATTATAGTATGTTTTTCGTGATCTTATTATATGGCCGGGATCTACCTAACCCTTGGGATTAATGTGATGATTAGGTTGGGTTATCGGGGCAACCTCTAGTTCGTGTAAGATTTAGGTGCCCATACAACATGGCCTGGTTTTGGGTCGTGTCAATCTTTGAAAGAGGGATGTGGGTGAACTTTTGGAACCCATATCATCCTTAAAAAATGGATATTGGTGACAAAGAAATAGTAGACAATAATGGATGTTGTATTCTATCTTTTCTCCATCTTAGAAATTAGGGTGAATAAAGAGAGTTAGATAAGCCTTAGGCATCTTCCTAGAAATAGTGATGCCCAATTATGGCCTTAGGTGGTTTCAATTGACACACTCGTAGGTACTCGAAAGGGTCAATGATTGATATCCTTGAGGTGTTTTTGTTAAACTAGCCTCAAGGACCTTCAACTTAGACTACCGTATTGTTAATAGCTAGAATTTGCACCAAATCATCATGTTCCCATGCATAACTTGCCCTTAGGTAGACATAATCCCAATATCCTTCTCATATTGGATTTTCAATCACAGTAGTCACTGTTAGTTTGTTAACTTAAGTAGATTTTGATCGAACCACGTTATAAATAAACCCCTCATTTTAAATCATGTGTTTTATTTTTCTTTCACTAAGATCATACCTTTAGTTGCCATTGACTCCTATAGGTTTTGATGACTAGACTCACTCCCCATGGTTTGACCTCAACATAAGTTAAGATAATGACAACGACCATCCTTTACCACATGCCATGGTATAGGTGAGCATTATCTGAGAGTTAGTTTTCACATAATGGCACTGTTGCTGGGGAGTACGATGTTGATTGTAGATTTAGGTATACCCGTGGTTATTTTGATTTACTTTGTTTGTTGTTGTTGTTCTTTGTAGGTGATCATTATTCCCTCCAAATATCCATGAGTCAAGAGGGAATCATTGACAATCCATCATTTGAATATGTTAAAGCAATGGATTATCTTGGTGATGAAGAGCATGCTAGTGCCATTGGAATTCCTTCTTCTGGTGAAAATGGTGTATTTTATATCGTAAGTCTATTTGGGGGGGGGAGTGCATGAGGACCCCAATTTGCATTTGAAGAACTTTATAGAAGTTTTTTCCCCCTTCGATATCGCCCACATATCACAAGAATCTATAAGGTTGAGTCTCTTCCCTTTCTCTCTAACGAGTAAGGCAATGTTGTGTCATCGATGTGTTATGGTTGGATCAATAACCTCGTGGTCTACACTTACGAAGGCATTCCTGAATCAATACTTCCCACTATCTAAGATGCTAATATTGAGGGACAAAATCATAAGCTTTCATTAATTCGTGATGAACCATGGTATAAAGCATGAGGGAGATTTAAGGAGAAGCTCTTGAAATGCCCTAATCATGAGATTCCAAAATAGATAATTCTCCATATTTTAGGGCATTAGACCAAAACAACAAAGTCATAGTGGATACTGCATCTGGGGGGTCCCTTGTTAAATCATTGTATAGGGTTGTATCAAAGATGTTAGATCAAATGGCTAGTTTCGCTAGGGTTGTCACATGAATGTTGTCAAGATGGATGTGGGGGATCCCTCCTCATCTTTTGAGAGTCAATACCAATAATTTCAAGAGGAAGCAAGAGATGAAAGAATAATCAAGGTAATGGCACACCTTAAACTTCTCACTAAACATGTGTTGGGGACTCCCATTGAAAGAGTCAATGTTATAGATGCAAAAGATACCAAGGCATTTGAAGATGGGGAAGAAAAGGTACTTTATGATAGGAGAAGATGATTGCCAAACTATCCATAGGGTTTCCACATTACCTCTCAAGGAAAATGTGGGAATCAAGGTTGGAACAACGAAATTCGGGGCATACCTAAATGTGAAAGGAAAGGATGCTTTAATGAAGATATTTTGATTCAAATCTTTGTTGGAGTTGAAGGGACAAACAAGATAGTGAAATAAATAAGGAATGACTTCTCCAAGCTTCATCAAACATTGGAGTCTCATTCAACCGCCATCTAACAACTAGAACAAAATTGAATCAAATATTGATGCACCTCATGGAAAGACAAAATGAAGAAGTACCGAGTGGTATGGAAACAAATGACATTCTCACTCAAAGTGGAAAAATTCTTGGCAAAAGCATTGAACTTGATGATGGTATTGGAGAAAAAGAGAACAATAAGCAAACAAGTGTGAAGAGAAAGAGGTCGAATGATGATGTGTCAAGGCCAAATAAGGTTACCTTTGAAAATTCAAAGATGAAAGAATGTCAAAGTGTCTCAATTACACCCATCAAAATTCCTCCTCCTTTCCCTCAACGGTTCTTGAAAATTGGGGAAAATTCTAATTTCAAAAAATTCCTTGAAAAACTTAGCAACCTCTCCATTAACATTCCTTTAATAGAAGCATTGCAAGATATGTTGGGGTATGCTAAATTTATGGAGGAATTGGTCTCCAAGAAGTGGATTATGGGGATGAGACACTAGAAGTGACACATCATTGTAGTGCTATTAAGTCAAGAACGATGGTGAGAAAGAGGAAAGACCCCAGTTCCTTCAAAATTCCGCGTACTGTCGAAATGTTCAAGTTTGCAAAAGCCTTATGTGACCTCGGGGTAAGTGTAAATTTAATGCCAGAGGCCATTTTTCACATGCTTGAATTACGAAAACTACAACCCACCATAATGAGATTTCTCATGGCTGACTAATCCATCAAGAAACCTATGGGAATACTTAATGGTGTGCTAGTTAAAGTTTATAAGTTTATCTTCCCGACCGACTTTGTGATCCTTGATTCTTCTTGGGACCATAAAATTTCTATTACTCTTGAAAGGTCATTCTTAGCCACTGGGAAAGCATTGGTACATGTGTAATATGATGAGATAAAGTTTCTCCTAAATAATAAAGAATCTTCTTTCAATGTATGCAATTCCATAAAGTAACTAATGGATTTACAAGTCATCTCGGTGATTGATACCATTAATTGTGAGGTGACAAATCATGTCAATTTAAGTTTGGTGGATGATCCATTTGTAGGGCTTTTATGGAATTGTGAAAGAGAAGAGATTGAAGAGTTTGATGAAGGGGTTGCATCTTTAACAAGACTTGGATTTTATACCAAGAACTCAGTAATGTTGGACCTTGATCCTAAAAACCATGAGAGCCCACCAGCAAAACCATCCATTCTTGAGCCACCCAAAATTTAATGTTGCTGCCTGATATTAAATATGTGTTCTTGGGCGATGGAGATACTTTACCTATCATCATTTCAAGTGATCATGATCCCTACCGAGTGGAAGCTTTGATACTGGTGGTGAAAAATTTCATTCGATCCATCGGATGGACAATTGCATATATCATAGGAATATCCCCCAACATTTATTACCATAAGATCAAGCTAGAACAAGATCATGTGCCAATTTTGGAACATAAAATGAGGATAAATCAACCCAAGCAAGAAGTGGTAAAGAAGGAAATTATAAAGTAGCTTGACGCGGGAGTCAGGTATCCAATATCCAATAGCCCTTGGGTGATCCTAGTGAAATGTGTTCCTTACGGTAGTTGAGAATGAAAAGAATGACCTTATTCTTGTCCGTCCGATCACGGGGTGGAGGGTATGCATGGACTACCAGAAGTTGAACTCTTGGACCAAAAAAGACCATTTCCCTATGCTCTTTATGGACTAAATTCTAGATAGGTTAGCTGGGAGAGGGTGGTATTTCTTTCTAGATTGTTATTCGGGGTACAATCAAATTTTTATTGCCCAAAAATACCGAGATAAAATTACTTTTACTTTTCCTTATGGAACATTCGTATTCAAGCAGATGCCATTTGGTTTGTGCAATGCCCCGACAACTTTCTAATGTTGTATGCTATCAATTTTCACGGATATGGTTGAGTATTTGATGGAAGTCTTCATGGATAATTTATCAGTGGTAGGAAACTCCTTTGAATCATGTATTGAGCATATAATCAAGGTACTTGAGAGATGTGTGGAAACCAACCTTGTCCTCAATTAGGGGAAATGACATTTCATTGTCAAGGAGGGTATTATGTTGGGCCAAACAATCTTGGGGAAGGGAATAAAAGTTGATCAAGCTAAGGTAGAGGTAATAGCCAAGTTTCCACCCCCATCTCTGCAAAGAGTGTTCGGAGTTTCCTTGGGCATACCAAATTCTACCGGCGATTCATGACAGATTTTTACAAAATAGTTGATCCAATGTGTAGCTCCTTGAAAAGGAGGAAAAAATTCAATTCTGATGATGTATGTTTAAAGTCCTTCAATTGTCTCAAGGATTTGCTTATTTCATCTCCCATTATTATGGCTCTAGATTAGTCATCCCCATTTGAAGTGATGTATGATGCAAGAGGGATTGCATTAGGAGCGGTATTGGGGCAACGTAAGGATAAGATATTTCACCCTATCTATTATGTGCGCAAGACCTTGAATAATGCTCAATGCAACAACACCATTATCGAGCAAGAATTATTGGTGGTGGTATATGTTTTTCAAAAATTTTGTACTAACTTGTTAGGAATGAAAGTGGTGGTACACACGGATCATGCAACCCTTATATACCTCATGTCAAAGAAGGAAGCTAAGTCGCAGCTAATTAGATGGATCTTTCTCTTGAAAGAATTTGATTTCAAGGTGAAGGATAGAAAGGGTTGCAAAAACCAAGTGATCTACCATCTTTCTTGTCTTGAGAGTAATCATGAAAAGCATGGGGAAATTGATATTGATGACATTTTTCTCAATGACTTAGTCATGTCAATCTCAGGAAAAGGTGCACCGTGCTATGCCGACTATGCTAATTATATGGCAAGTAGTATACTTCCCGAGAGGCTTACTTATCATCAAAAGAAGTGGTTCTTGCTTGATCTAAAAAAATATTTTTAGGATGAACCCTTACTATTTTAGGAGTGCATGGATGGTATGATTAGGCGTTGTGGCATAGAAGTTGAAATCAAGGATATCTTTGAAGCATGTAACTCCTCACCTTATGGGGGCCACCATGGGGGAATTCAGACCGCTGCTAAAATTCATCAACGTGGGTATTATTAGCCCACCGTTCATAGATATGCCATTGAGTGGGTGAAATCATGTCATCAATGTCAAATGCAAGTTGGAATCTCGAGAAGACATGAAATGTCCCTTAGGCCGAATCTTGAAGTTGAACTCTTTGATGTGTAGGTAGTCGATTTTATGGGCCCGTTTGTGAGCTCTTTTGGAAAAAAATACATATTGGTGACGGTGGATTATGTTTCGAAATTGGTGGAAGATATGGCACTTTCGAACAATGAGAGAAAGAGCATTACTTTCTTTTTGAAGAAATACATCTTTACACGGTTCGGAATATCGTGTGACATCAATAGTGATGAAGGCTCACACTTTTGAAATCGGGTATTTGGGGCCCTTCTTGATAAATTTGGGTTAAGCACAAGGTTGCAACACCATATCACCCCCAAACAAGTTTCCAAAGTCAAAGTTTCTAATTGAGAAATCAAAGCCATACTCTAGAAGACTGTGAATATAGGCCGAAGTAATTGGGCAAAGCAACTTGACGAGGCACTTTAGGCATGTAGAATGGCCTACAAAACCCTAATTCCTATGTCTCCCTACCAATTGGTGTTTGGGAAGGCATGTCACTTTCCCTCAAACTTGAGCATAAATCCTTATGGGCTTTGAAGAGGTTAAACATGAATTGGGGAGAGGTTTCCAAGTCAAGGTCACTAAACTTCACGAGTTGGAGGATTTCTGAATGAAATCCTATGAAAGTTTCACCCTATATAAGGAGAAAATGAAGAAATTTTATGATGCTAAAATACTAAGATAAAAATTCCATGTTGACGAAAGTGTGCTCCTTTTCAATTCTCATTTGAAACTTTTTTGGGGGAATCTTTATTCCAAATGGCCGGGCCTTTTTGTGATTTTAAATGTTTATCCTAGTGGTGCCATTGAATTAAAAGATCATGAAAAAAAGAGATTTATAGTAAATGTGCAAAGGGTGAAACACTACAATGTGGGAGGTCCCGTGTGGCCAAGGTAGAGTTTATGCATTTCAAAGACCCTACATTCTATTAAAGGAAAGTCATACCGCAATGTTAAATAAGGCGCTTGACAGGAGAAAACTCACCCTTTACATACTTATTTCATTTTTGATGTTTTGTAGGTGTTTTGACACAAGCTATCAGCCCAGAAAAATAGGGAAAAAACAGAGCTAGAAATGGGTTGTGCAGGAAAACAAAGCAAAAACAGGGGAAATAGATCTAAGTTACCGCAATCGTGATACATCCACTCGCAATCGCGGCATCCCTAGACATGAAGTAATGCTACCCAAGGGAGTCCCTTTTAACCCTTTTAATTATTTTGTCTACTGCAATGCGGAAACTTCAAGTCTTTAAGTCAAAGTGGGAATTACTTTGATGTTCGGCCACCGTAATCGAAAAAGTTTTACCCCAATCATAGAGATTGTTGTACCTCTTATGGGTGATTACAGAGGAACATTTCCCTATGATATATTGACTGACGACATTATTATGGGAAAATCATCATGATTGGGTTTTGAGCCATAGATGCAGGGGGATTCCGAGTACCCATAGTATCAGAGCTTTAAATGCAAGGGAAATCCGAGTACCTGTAGCACTGTGGATTTGGGACCGGCATTTATACCTATGGTGAAGTATAAGTATCCATATGGTATTTCCCATATGAAAGACGAAATGTGAGATGTTGGCTTGGTTTGATGTCACAAATAGTAAATTATGTGTGGTCCAAATTCGAAGCAAACACCCCCCCTCCGTCCATAAAATAATTCAAAAATTAATGGCACGAGCGTGAGCGACCTTGTAACAATACTTTACCTCTTTTTGTGACTCCAGAATTTTGGCTTTTAGAAATTGGTAGATACTCCATTTTGTCTCTAGTAGGAAGGGAAATTGAGCCCCTTTGAGGAGTTTGAATGCTATGTGCGGAGAGCATTTGTGTCTAAATCTCATGCACACTTTACCAACTAGAACTTGCCATGTTGGTCTCTCTAGACTAATCTTGAATTACGCTTGGTGAAATGATCCTAAGCCGTCTTTGTGAACATAGGAACCAGATTTAGCCTAAAATAGCCTAACCATGCTTAAGATAGTACCCTTAGTTACCCAATTCGAGCGTTCAAGCCTTTCTTTTTCAACCATATTACAAGCCTTGTGACACGACCCGAACTAGGGCTAGTCATGTCGGGTGCCTCGCGTCCAACCGGGAGTGGAGACCACCCCCAATACCCTACTATAACTAGCCTAAATCCTATGTTGGATGAATTCCAAATATATATATATATAGCAAGATAGAATAGAACAATCATAAATCAAATACGTCCAAATGGCATCAGTCCCAATACCAATACCAATGGCAAGGATGACAACAGTATCGACACCGCTCATGCCCAAAGTAGTCATACAAAGCCTCGATCCAAAATAAAAACAAAATCCAGTCGGAACAAGCCCCCAACCATAGACAAAACCAAAGTCTAAGAAATAAGAAAATTATATAGAGAAGTACATAACATTAAATGGAGTCTTCTGGAGTATGGAAGCTCACCACTTCAATCTGACACCAGTTTTCCCCAAATTCTGTCAATGAGCAGGAGGAGTAGTATGGACGGTTCCTACATCACGTGGTGATATAGCTCCAGAGGAAGGGTTAGCGGGTGAATTCTAGCATGTACTCAGGAGTAATGATAAGATAATGCCAACATTTAAAACAAAGTAAATAACCCTATGCAAGCATATTCATACATACACACACACATACATATATATATATATATATTCCATGCTGGGAAAGAGAACCAGCTTTAGCATGCATTTAAAAATGTTACCTAGGTTTCTGTAGCTTAATCTTCCTAAAACCACCCACGGGCTATATGGGTCCAGTGTTACCCCTGAACGGGCCCCAGTACGTGGCTGCATGAATCGTAGATATCATATGGGTCAGGGATTCCCGTGTACCCTTCACCCTCTATGATACATATATACAAGTATAAACTTAGAAGATTCTCATGTGACCCACAAGTATATGGTCGCAATGACCAAACCTTATGTCATCAAACATGAGTTTCCAGTGTCTGTCCAATGGACTCACACCTTCATGATTAGCTATCACAACCCACTATTATTTCCCAATTATAACCTTTAGCACATAACCAAACCACCAATTCTAGAGTTTATTACCAAGGCATTATGAAGTGTTATCGTCATACTGACTATAGCTTGCAAGCAATGTCATTAGCCAATCCTTAGGGATTCCCATGTACACCGTAGTTTCCATTATAAAAAACACTTGGGGATTCCAGTGTACCCCACAATGTTTTTCATTTAAACCCAATCCATGACCATCAATTCCTTACCATTTAAACTACCCAAACCACTTTTAAGTTCCATTACCATATTATGCAATGAAAATTTTTCAATGAAAGTCCAACCATGTAACAAAACCATTCTCATAGGCATTTTATCAAACATGTTGAGGGCATATAGTTTCTAAAACCAAAACCCATGTATCAATTGACCATTCCCATGCAACCACAAGTCCAAATCATATTTATAAGATAAAAAACATCAGAAAAACATGGGAAACATTATCCAACCAAAAACAGCCCAAACCCCCAACTCATTTTTCAAAACCCATGCCATACAATAATAAAACCTTGAAAACCATCCATAAAACAAGATTTTAGTTTTAACTAACAGTGAGGGAAGTGTAACATTCCTTATATAATAAAGAGGATGGAGATATTTTCCCTTGAAACCCCATAATTGAATCATCCTGAGGAAACTGTAGCCTCTTTCTTGGAAAAAAATCTTGAGAGAGATTTGAGAGTGTTTAAGTGTATTTTATTGAGAATACTAGGGTAAATAAAGTCCCAATAGTATTTTAAGTCATGGGTTCAAAAGAAGTTAAGAGGGGAAATATACAGAATACCCCCAAATTAAATTGTAAAAATCACCGCAGGAGGGTATGGTTTGGACCCCTTACTCGTACCCATATCATACGAGTGGTACCCTCCACTCGTACCTTGATCAGAAGGTTGGACACCACACACTGTCCACCATTCGACTCCTCTTGCAAAAATTGTATCCATACCATATGCCTGGTACCCTCAAACTGTATCCAAGACTGAATCAAAGGGGTTGGACACTGGACAACATATGAATTGGACTATACCACTCGTATCATGTACTTACAGCTCTTATGATATCCATTCATACCTTGGACAGAAACAACCAAAACCACACTGAGTAACATACAACCAAGTCCCCTAAACCTACCTATATCATACGAGTGGTGTGATGTATGTTGTATGATGCACAAAATGTTCAAGACTCAGGAATTTGCAAGGACCAGAATCGATGGTGTTCCAATTCTCCCCCACTTCGATCACTCATCTCCGAATGATGTAACAAGGCAGTATAAGCACAATTAAACCCCCAAACCTCTCTACCCTTACCTTTAAGAAAAAAAAATACCAAGGAATAAATCTTACCTTTAACAATGTACAAAAACAAAGATTTTATGAAGAACACATACCTTACGCACGAATTCTAGAGTAGAAAATAGGAATGGGTAATTGGACTTATTGTCCTTTTCATCTTCCCATGTAGCCTCTTCCACCGTGTGGTTCCTCCATAGAACCTTCACCAAGGCCACATTCTTGGTCTGAAACCAATGAACTTGGCGATCCAGGATCTCAACCAGGATCTACTTATAAGATAGGGAATCCAAAATACCAATATCCTTGATAGGTACAACCCGTGATGGGTCACCAATACACTTTCTCAACATAGATACATGAAATACTGGGTGAATGGAGCTCAAACTAGAAGCAAATTCCAAATCATATGCAACCTTACCAAACCTTCTCAAAATCACTTTAAGGACCATACCAGGGACTGAGCTTATTCTTCTTCCCAAACCGCATCACTCTCTTCTTGGGAGACACCTTTAGGAACACTCTTTCTCCAACCTCAAACTCTAAGTCTTTTCACCTAAGATTCGCAGAGGACTTTTGACAACTTTTGGAAGCCTTAAGACTATCCCAAATCACCTTTACCTTCTCCATAGTTTGGTGAACCAAATATGGGCCAAACATATCCACCTCTCCAAGCTAGAACCACCCAATAGAAGACCTACATCTTCAACCACACAATGCTTCGAATGGAGCCATCCCAATGCTAGAGAGTAGATATTATTATATGAAAACTCTACAAGAGGCAAATCCTCAACCAAAATACCACCATAGTGAATCATGCAAGCTCTAAGAAAATCTTCGAATTCTTAATAGTCCTTTCTGCTAGCCCATCCGACTACGTGTGAAAAGCAGTACTCTGACTAACCTTAGTACCTAACCCTTTCTGTAATGACCACCAAAAGTTAGATAAAAATAGTTTTACCATGATCGGAGATGATAGAAATTGGTATCCCATGCAACTTCACAATCTCATGGAGATACAACCTCACATAATCCTCAGTAGAGAAGTTAGTCCTCACTAGCAAAAAGTGAGCCAACTTTGTCATCCTATCCACAATGACCCAAAAAAAATCAAATTGGTTTTGAGATCGAAGAAGACCGGTAACGAAATCTATGTTAATTACTTCCCACTTCCATTCAGGCAACTTAATTTCTTGATACAATCCTCTGGGCCTCATGTTCTCAACTTTCACTTGTTGGCACATGAAGCTATTGGCTACAAAATTAGACACATCTCGCTTCATATTGTTCAACCAATACATCTCCTTAAAGTCATGATACATTTTTGTAAAATTAGGATGAACAACATAGCGCGACTCATGTGCCTCGGCCAAGATCCTTTCATGAAAACCATATACATCAGGAATACAAAATCTTCCTTGGTATCGAAAGGTACTATTACCACTAATGTAAAAGGACAACACCTTTTACCCACCTACATCCCCCTTGATCCTCATCAAGACAGGATACAACATATGTTTCTCCTTGATTTTAGCAACAAGTGATGATTGCACTAGTTTCTGTACCAACACATCACCACCCTCTGAGTCTAAGAGGCGAACCCTATGATTAGCCAAACAATGAATATTTTTCACTAACTCCTACTTTCTTTTATCTATATGAGCTAGACTCCATATGGATAACCTGCTAAGAGCATAAACAACCAAGTTAGCTTTACCTGGATGGTAGTGAAGACTCATGTCATGATCCTTGAGAATCTCAAGCCATATCCTTTGCCTGAGGTTAAGCTCTTTCTAAGTTAACATATACTGCAGGCTCTTATGATCAGAAAAGATATCCACATGTATGCCCTAAAGATAGTGACACCAGATTTTCAATGCGAACACCACATCTAATAATTCCAAGTCATGAGTCGGATAATTATTCCCATGCACATTCAACTGCCTAGAGGCATAAGCTATCACCTTTCCATATTGCATCAGAACACAAATAAGTCCTACGCAAGACGCACAACAGTAGACCACAAACACATCAGTGCCTTTAGGAAAAGTCAAAATTGGAGTCGAAGTTAGCTTGTCCTTCAGCTTGTCAAAACTCCCCTCACACACATCAGACCACAAGAATTTTACCTTCTTCTAAGTCAACTTAGACAACGGGGAAGTTATAGTCAAAAAACTCCACAAATTGACTATAGTAGCCAGTCAAACCCAAGAAACTTCGAATATCATTTGGAGTCATAGGTCTAGGGCATTTCTTCACCACTGCAACTTTCTGTGGATCCACCATGATTTCTCACAAGAAATTATATGACCTAGAAAAGTGACAACATTCAACAAGAAATAACACTTTGAAAATTTGGCATACAACTGCTGCTTCTTCATGGTATGCAATATAATGTGGAGGTGATTAATATAATCCACCTCGCTCTTAGAATACACCAGAATATAATCTATGAAAACAATGATGAACAAATCTAAAAACTAATACAAGACCCTATTCATCAAATCCATAAACATCACAAAGGCATTGGTAAAACCAAATGGCATAACTACCAACTCAAAATGCCCATATCGGGTACGGAAGGAATTCTTAGGGATATCCACATCCCTAATCTTCAACTGATGATACCCGAATTAAAGATCGATTTTGAAGAAAAACTTAGCATACTGTAAATAATCAAACAAATCATTTATCCTTGGAAGAGGATACTTATTTTTTATTGTCACCTTATTCAACTATCAGTAATCAATGCGCATTCAAAGAGAACCATCCTTCCAACGCATGAATAACACCGGTGTACCCCACAAGGACATACTAGGATGGATGAAACCCTTGTCTAAAATATCCTTGAGTTACTCCTTGAGCTCCTTCAACTTAGCTAGAGCCATTCTATATGGGGGAATTAAAATTTGACAAGTGTCCGAAACCAGATCAATTTAAACTCAATCCTCTCTATCAGGAAGAACTCCAGGAAGGTCATCAAGAAAAACCTCAGGAAATTCATTCAACATCGGGACAGAAAGCAAAGTAGGACCATCTGAGTTAGAATCTTTAACCCAAACTATATTATAGAGACACCCTTTGGAGATCCATCTCTGAGCTATAAGATAAGATATGACTTCCCCTTAGGATCTAGGGAACCACCCTCCTACTTAATAACTGGGTTATTAGGGAATTTAAAGACAACCTTATAGGTACGACAGTTTAGAGAAGCGTAGCATAAGTGTAACTAATCCATCGCTAATATGACCTCAAAATCTACCATATCTAATTCAAACAAATCCACCAGAGTTTTCTTACTACCAATAGATATCACATACCCTCTATAGACACTTCTTGAAACCACAGAGACACCCCGGGGTACAAATAGAAAAAGGGCTCGAACCACACACCAGACAAAAACAAAAATGCACATCCATAAATAAGGTCACATAAGAGAGAGAGGACATTGGATCAAGTAAAAAGTACAAATCACGTAAAAGAGTTTCAATGTATTAGTCACGATATCAGGCGATGCCTCAGTCTCCTCCCGGGTAGTTAGAGCATAAAGATGGTTCCAACGAGTACCGAAACTTAATGGTGCACGCTTTAGTGCTAGAGTTGATGATAAATCAATTGGAACATTGTTTTCCCCTAAAGCAACCTTACCAAAGGGACAGTTTCTAAGTATTTGCCTTGGCTGACCATAGTTGAAGAACCTATCCCTTCCCTCATCATAAAAACCCTAATATAATAGACCAAAAAACCTACAGGAAGGATATGATGGAGCTTACTGGGCTCCACTAGCCTGAGATTAGGCACCCTATTCCCTAAAGTTGTTTGCACTCTAGAAATGCCTATAACCTGACGACTTTAGGTAGGGAGCACTAGCCATCGAGTAAGACCCAGAATTTCCCCACTTTTACTTAGGCCATTTGCTGCCCTCCCTACCACTTTGTTGTTGGCCACCACCCTTCTCAAAGAACCTAAATTTCTTTCCCTACCTCTCCCCTATTTCAGCATTCTTCTTCTTCTGTTTTTCTACCTGCTTCTTGTACACAACATACCTGGAGATATCCATGTCCTTGATGAACAAGGAAGACTTACTCTCAAATATCAAATCTCTGGAAAATATAGAAGCGAACTTCCTCATTCTATCCCTCATGCTAGAAATAATCTCAGATGCATACCGAGATAACTGGTGAAACTTGTAGGCGTACTCCTTGACGGACATCTTGCCTTACTTCAAATTAACAAACTCTTTTACCTTAGCTTTCCTCAACTCTTGAGGAAAGAAGTGGTCTAGAAATACACTAGAAAAATCCTCCCATAGAGATGACTCGACATTTCATGCCTTACCTAATCCTATTCCCCGTACCATTGGTACACCATATTCTTCAGTTGGTAGGCGGCAAACTCCACACCCTAAACATTTGTGGAATGCATAACACGAAAGACATTTTCCATCTTGTCAAGAAAACCTTGAGGATCCTCCTCCACCCTAACACCAGTAAAGGTCGGATGGTTCAACCTCATAAATTGTCAAACCTTTATAGCCTTATAAGATAGAGTAACAGGAACCCCATACTCAAACTAAGTAAGTACCAACTATGCCAACTTATGGATAATCAGTAACTGGACCCATAGACCAGGTCTGGACCCTATAAGTTGAATGGGTCCCATCACCATTATCCTCAGTTAGGACAGAGGAGTTTCCATGAGCTTTAGATAATTGAGGAGGCATAATCTGAAAACCAAGCAAATAGGTATCAGAGGAGAATTTAGGAATTTAAACTCTACATCTTGAAAATAGACACAAAAAAATGAAAGACTCCTAAATACCTCGTAGCCTCTCTTTTATGAGTGTGGCATGCTACACACCCTTATGAAGAATCTACTCAACACAGCTTTGTGGACTCCTATGTGACCATAAACCTAGGGCTCTGATACCTACCTGACATAACCCAAACCAGGGCCTAGTCATGTCGGGTGCGTTGTGTCCAACTGGGACTAGAGACCACCCCTAACACCCCACCATAACCACCTTACATCCTATGTTTGATGAATTCTAAATATATAATAAGATAGAATAAAACAATCATAAATCAAATACATCCAAATAGTGTCATCCCCAATACAAATACCAATGCCAAGGTTGACACCAATACTGACACCGCTCATGCCCAAAGTAGTCACACAAAGCCTATACCCAATAAAATAATATTTGATCGAGATATGCCCCCGATCATAGCCAATACCAAAGTCTAAGAAATAAATAAAGCACGTAGAGCAGTCCATAATATTAAATAGAGTCTTCTGGAGTATAGAAGCTTACCACTTTAAATTGACACTAGTTGTCCCCGAATCCAGTCCATGAGTAGGAGTAGTATGGTCAGTTTCTACATTACATGGGGATACAGCCCCCAAAGACGAGTCAGCGGGTGAATGCTAGCATGTACTCAGGAGTAAGGATAAGATAATTTCAACATTTAAAACCAAGTAAATAACCATATGCAAGAACATTCATACATACATATATATGTATGTATATATATATATATATATATATATATTATACCGGTAAAGTGCACCAGGTTTAGTATGCATTTATAAATTTTAACCTAGTTTTGGGTAGCTTAATTGTCCTAAAACTACCCACAGGCTATATGAGCCCAGTGTTACCACCTAAACGAGCCTAGTGCATATAGCCGCATGAATTGTAGATATCATAAGGGTTGGGTATTATTGTGTACCCTTCACCCTACGTGATACATATATACAAGTATAAATTTATGGAATTCTTGTATACCCCATAAGTATATGGTCTCCATGATCAAACTTCATATCTGTAAACATGAGTTTCTAGTGTCCATCTATTAGACTCACACCTTCACGATTAGCTATCACAACCCACTATTATTGCCCAATTAAAACCTTTAGCACATAACCAAACCACCAATTCTAGAGTTTATTACCATAGCATTATGAAGTGGTATCATCATACAGACTATAGCTTGCAATAAATGTCATTAGACAATCCTAGGGGATTCCCATGTACCCCATATTTTTCATTATCAAAATCACTTGGGGGATTCCCATGTACCCTACAAGGTTTTTCTTTTAAACAAAAACAATGACTACCAAGGCCTTACCATTTAACCATGTAAACCATCCAAACCAACTTTAAGTTTCATTTCCATATTATGCAATGTAAAGTTTTCAATGAAAGTCTAACTATGTAACAAACCCATTCTCATAGGCATTTTATCAAACATATTAAGGGAATATAGTTTCCAAAACCAAAAACCATGTATCGATTGACCATTCCCATGCAACCACAAGTCCAAACTATATGTATAACATAAAAAACATAAGAAAAACATATGAAAACATTATTCAACAAAGAACAACCAAAACCCCCAACTCATATTTCAAAACCCAAACCATACAACAATAAAACCTTAAAAGCCATCAATAAAACATGATTTTAGTTTGAACTAACAATGAGGGAGGAGTAACATGCCTTATATACTAAATAAGACTGAGATATTTTCCCTTAAAAGCCTCTAATTGAATCACCTTGCGGAAACCCTAGCCTCTTTTTTGAATCAAAATCTTGAGAGAGATTTGAGAGTGTTTAAAATATTTTTGATTAAGAATATAGGGTAAATAAATCCCCAATAGTGTTTTAAGTCATGGGTTCAAAAGAAGTAAAGAGGGAAAATTCCTAGAATACTTCTAACTTAAAATGTAAAAATTACCCTAGGATGGTATGATTTGGACCCCTCACTCGTATTCACGTCATACGAATGGTGCCCTCTGCTCATACATTGATTAGAAGGTTGGACACCATACACTGTCCATCATAAATTCCCCTTGCCCAAATTATAACTATACCATACGATTGGTACCTTCAAACTGTATCCAAGAAAGAATCAAAGGGGTTGGACACTAGAGAACATACGAATTGGACTATACCACTCGTATCATTTACATACTACTTTTATGATGTCCATTCATACCTTTGATAGAAAACAACCAAAATCACACTAAGTAACATACGACCAAGACCCCCAAACCATACCTACATCATATGAGTGGCATGTGTGTGTTGTATGATGCATAAAAAGTTCAACAGTCAGGAATTTGCAAAGACTAGAACCCAGGGTGTTTCAATTGATCCATTCAAAGTTTTTCTCTCTCTTGAACCCTACCCTCTTTGAACATAAAAAATGAAAATTAAAGCTACATACCTAAGTTGGGGGTGATGAGTTTAAAAGAGTTGACTTTGGGCCATGGTAGTGTAATGATAACGCTCAACTTACACCTCAAATAAGTGCAAGACAGTCGTCGTCAATATATTTACCCAACTTCGGAGTCGGGGTCGAATCCATAAGGAACAATGTGACTGGCGATCAAACTAATTTGAAACTACAGCTACAAGTTGAATTTAAACAAATGATAGAAAAACATAAAATTTGGGGGTTTTAAATGGTTAAACAAAAGTTGATAAACACTTCGATTTAACAATGTTATGGGACACTAAAGTTATGGTTACCAAGATGATTACATAGGTTGGGTTGAAAATCACTTTAGAGTTCCAATTGACAATTCAATTGCAAGAAGAGTTGAATCATATTATTTACCCATTCGTCTCTCGACCTCAGTAGGTAGTGTATCCATTAATTATCTCGAACTTAAAGAATGTGTTTTCATATTCAACTATGTTCTCATGTAGGCAAATTCGGTTAAGGCATTTTCCATTAAACTAAAGATTCAACTATGTTAAAATCTTTTGAGTCCATGTAAACACTTTCTTTTCCCACATACACTTTCCTCTTGGACAAGTGATGTTCTTGGGATCACCTTTCAAGTTGCAACTAAGAGAGATCGTTACATTGCTCGACAAGCACTTTTCTCTCGGACAAGTGATTGTTTCATTGAAGTAACCTAACAAAAACTTTCCTCTTAGACAAGTGATATTTGTAGTGCTGACTCTATTAAGTTGCAGCCAAGAAAGATCATTAAAATAAAGAAAGGTTTATACAACATCAATTTCTTATGGACATACATTAAATTCACAACCCAAATTAGTATTCACATCAAAGTTCCCATAACTCAAGTAAAGAAAATTAGCTATTCATGATACAAAGATCAACAATATGTATTGAATTCATAATCAAGAATAAGTAATAAATCATACCCACAATCAATTTTCAAATGGAAGATGTTTACAAGAATGTTAGGAACCCTCAATGAGAGGTTTCTCTCATTTTCCGCCCCCAGTAAAATTGTTCTGATAGATGAATTTTGAATGAATCAAAAACCCTAAAAGATGTTATTATACTAAAGCCTAATTAAGGAAATAAAATAACAAAATTAATAAAATTGTTCGGAATAGGTGACTCCCAAGCTGACGTCGCGTCAAGAAGTTGATGCCCTATCACGAATGGCATCAGAGAGGCTTCAGTTGCCTTCAGGTTCTGTCTTAAGATGATGATGTGGTTGATTCCACATCAGGGATCTGACGGCGTATCACCAACGTCGTCAGATATCTTCTTCCCATGCTAACTTTCTTCTTAAGGCTGACACCATTCTTGACTCCTTATCACGACTTTGATGCCACGTCACCAACGTTGTCAAAATTACTTCTCAGACTACAACTCCCTGGTTAAGGCTGACGCCAATGTTGATAGCCTATCACAAGGATGACGACTTATCACGGTTGTCGTCAGACATGTTTTTAGCCCTTTTTACTCAGATTTCAGCTCTTCTGCTCCATTGTTATTTATTTCCATGCATCTTGACTTTCCTACAAAATCTTAAGAAATAACATCAAAAACACCAATAATTACTTATGAACTTAAAATTATTTCAAGCTAAAAAGACCCAAATGTTCTACAAAAAACTAGCACATCAACACCCTCAACTTAAAACAATTGCTTGTCCTCAAGTAACTACATAACACCATACTACGATGCTTAACCAAGAGACACATAAGATACCTATCACAGTTGATTATCAAGTTTAGCTCAAAACTCATGCCACTCTCCACGTTTAATTACTTATAAATCTAATTGTGCATATCCATGAAGATTAACAATGTGACCCAAAGAAATCAAGATATGGCATCAATTCAGCAACAATAACCATACATATGTACAAGTTACACTACCCAAATAAGTAAACAGCTAGCAATGCAACCGATGTGCCTTTGCAACAAAGAAGTCCCTCCTCACTCATATATGAACTCAAGCATGTCAATGTGGGGACGATCAAGAGACATGCACTCTCAGAAAGAAATTCCAATCAATGCATGTCAAATACCATATGCTTGCCCTTATTTTCATTACCAAGGTGTCCAGACAGATAAGTTAGATCACTATAGGTCTTTTCTTTGGCTTGTAATGTAGGATAAGGGATGGTATGATATTCAATAGAATTTAGAGTAACTAAGCCTCTTTGGCACTACCTTAACTTTTGGGGTTCACTTATTAACCTTTTTTTTTTCTCTCCTTTTCTTGATCACACATTATTCAGGATGGATGTGGCTTTTTTTCATTCTTTTTCTTTTCTTATTCTTCTTCCACACCACCCAACTTTTTATTTTTTTCACTTATTCTTTTTCTTTTATTCTACCTTTTTTCATACCCAGTTTACATCACGCACCCCCTATGATAGCCACCCTCAACTTAGGTTGTTTACCTAAGTTAAGATGAATAGTGTCCAAGAAGGACCAGGGCCAAAACAGGTTCATTATGATCTAAATGGGAAGGTGATAGGTGTCATAGAAAGAAATGGTCAATTAAGGCTCAAAATAGGGATCAAGATATATCATGCATACAGGAAAGGTCATTTAGGCAAAAAAAGTGACTTAAAAATCAAAACAACCTATGATCCTATCCTAACCCCTATCTTTCAACCAAGGTAAGACTAACCAGGCAAGTTCTAGATTCAACACACACAGGGAATTGAGTAAGACCTCACACATACATGGCACAATGGTACATCACAATCTACTACCCATTCGGTTCATGCAGTTGTTAGCAGTGACTATCATGTCCCTAGTACTAATGCCATAAAAAGATTCACAGTAACCACATATAAATGCATATCACATAGTTATAAAACAGACCAACGGAGAGGTGTTTATCGGTCTTAAAAATTAAAAAAAATATGTTAACTGCTTTAGATACTTATTTTTCTCCAGTTAACCACAACACATCACAAAACAAACATAATACGCCTAAACATGTCGGCTCTACTAGGAACAAGACTCCGGGGAAAAGAGGCACGGCAACAAAAAACCCAGAAGGACATCAAAACCCACAAGTAGCCCCACCGTCAACTTAATATCATGCATTGTTCCCAACACGTCAAATCAAAACAAGAGAGTTAGAAACATACCTATGGTACCATGGGTGCCAAGATCTAATGTCAATCACATAATATGAATACAAACAACAAAATACCTTGGGTTTCTTCCCAAGAAGCGCCTAGTTTAACGTCGCAGCACGACCCAACTCAGCTTTTTCCTCCATCTTGAGGATATGAATTTTACCCCCAACATAGAGTCCATCTTCTTGCTTGCTCATAGGGAGGTGGTATAAAGTTTAAGAAGCCGAGTAATGAATGATGCATGGTAAACAACTCGAACTTAAAGTGAGGTGTGTTTTTATGTTGTTTATCAAGTGTAAAATAAAGAATATAGGATTCTTGTTCCTCATCTTCATAGTTTTCCACTAGTTTAGATGATTCCACAGACAAGATATCATCTAAACATAATGTGGAAAAATCCTTCGAGTGTGGCCTAACAAATCCTACGTCAAAATTTATACTATCCTCTACACACTCACTTTTATTCATCTTCTCAACATTTTCACTTTGAATTGGGCTAGAGTCTTCATAAGAGATCGGCTTGTTTCTTCTTTTGCCTCTAGCACTATTTCCTCAATCTTGGCATCATCCCTCATGGTTGGTTCGGTTGGTTGGGAAATCTCCAAGGTCTTCTCAACATCAAGCACAACATCGATATAGGATTCTTGTTCCTTATCTTCACACTTGTCCATTATGTTAAATAATTCCACAAACCAGATATCATCTAAACATAATATGGAAAAGTACTTTGAATGCTTGACCGCTATATCCATATCCTCAATTATTCTTATTTCCTTGTTAATTTCCTTTATATCTTGATGAAAATCATGTATGATATCATTCATTATGTCCACACGATCCAACATTAGTTGGAGCATAGCTTCAATGCCATTCTTTCCGGTGCTTCGTTCTTCTTGTGCTTGACTATAAGACCTGTCATACTCATAAGAAGAACTAGAACTTGGGTTAGCGCAATAGGGGGAGGGGGAATTTAGGCAATCACTCTAATGTCCATCTTGACCACCACAAAAAGAACAATTATACTGTCGATAGGATGGAGATGGTGCACACATCTCTCTCCGAGGAGCATATCTACAATCTTGCCAAAAGTGAAGGACCCAAGACCATTGATTGACAGGAACAGATCCGCAAGAGCTAAATAAAATTAATCTTCTTGATTTACAGGAACATATCTGCAAGAGCTATAGAAAAGAAATGTGGTTCATTGACAGTGGATATGCCAGACATATGACTGGAAAGAAAGAGAATTTTTGTTTACTAAAGAAAGTAGATTATGGATAAGTCAGATTTGATTATAATGCCAAAGGCAACTTTATCTTAGTCAGATCAATAAGACTCAGCTCATTATGAGAATTCACTGAGGTATACCTAGTAGACGGTCTCAAATACAACCTGCTCAGCATCAATCAACTATGTGACGTCGGGTTTGAAGTGCTCTTCAAAGCTGAAAGCTTCTCAATTAAACATGAAAAAAACAAAATATATCAATTATCGAGGAATGCGTTGATAACATTTATGTTTTAAATAATCTTGACTTTACCGCCCTGACCTACCTCGATGTGCAAGATAATGATACTTTGTTGTGGCACAGGAAGCTCAGGCATGCCAGCATGCACATTATTTAGAAACTATATAAGATTGATTTGGTGAAAGGTCTGCCAGAACTCAAGTTTGAAAAGGATCACATCTGTGATGCTCGCAAACTGAGTAAATAGACTAGAACATCTTTCAAAGCCAAGGACATTGTCTCTACTACCAGGCCTCTCTAAATAATTCACAGGGATCTATTTGGTCCTACCAAAACCACAAGCATTAGTGGAAAAAGATATGTTTATTTCATAGTTGATGATTACTCACTATTTACTTTGGCTATGTTTCTTGAACATAAACATGAAGCTTTCACAAATTTTAAGATTTTTTGTAGAAAAATACAGAGAGAAGTAGGCATCTCATCACCTACATTCATAGTGATCATGGTGAAGAATTTGAAAATAAGGCATTTGAAGAATATTGTGCTCAAAATAGATACTCTCAAAACTTCTCTTCAGTGCGATCTCCCCAACAAAATGATGTAGTGGAATGAAAGAATCAGTCCCTATAGGAAACCGCTAGAACAATGTTGTTAGATCACAATCTCCCTAATCACTTTTGGGTAGAAACAGTTAGTACAGTATGTCATAGCATTTATAGGTGTCTGATCGGACCTATTTTAAAGAAAACACCTTATGAACTCTGAAGAGGAAAGAAGACCAACATCGGCTACATTCATTCCATTGGCTACAAATGTTTTATTCAAAATAATGGTAAGAATACCCTAGGAAAATTCGATCCACAAAGTGACGAAGGTATTTTCCTTGGGTACTCTCCCACTAGTCGTGCTTATAGGGTTTTTAATAAAAGAACTTTGGTTGTTGAGGAATCTATGCACATTGTCTCTGATTAATCTAACCATCGCACTATGAGTGTAAGTGTTGATGAAGAACAAGTAATATACAAATAAGAGAAGATCTCAGCACAACTCCAGAACCCTCTCAAGACAAGTCGACTACACCCTCAATAGAGTCGACTCCTACAATGAAAACAGGAAGGCCAAACATTTTAAAAGAGTTGAATTAGGATAGGAGCCATCCAACTAAACTCATCATCGGAAATCCAGAAGACAAAGTGAAAACCAAAGCATCATTAAGGAGATAAGAATTTGTTGCCCTCGTGTCTCAAATCAGACCAAAGAAAACTGATGAAGCTCTCAATGATGAATCTTGGGTTGAAGCTATAAAGGAAGAACTAGAACAATTTGAACGAAATCAAGTTTGGAAACTAGTTGAAAGACCAAGAAACTGCTCAGTAATCGGAACCAGATGGGTCTACAAAAATAAGGCAAATGAAAAAGGTAAAGTTATTAGAAATAAAGTCAATCTCATAGCTCAAGGTTGCTCTCAACAGGAAGGTATTGATTATGATGAAACCTTTACCCCTGTGGCTAGGTTAGTGTCAATACAAATATTACTAGTTTTTTCCACATTCAAATATTTTAAATTATATCAAATGGATGTAAAAAGTTCTTTCTTAAATGGTTTTATTCATAAGGAAGTTTTCATAAAACAACCCCCTGGATTTGAAGATCCTTCATCTCCAAATCATGTTTTCAAGTTATCAAAAGCTCTTTATGGTCTCGAACAAGCCTCAAAAGCTTGGTATGAGAGATTTAGTAATTTTCTACTAAATAACAATTTTCAAAGGGGTAAAATTGACACAATTTTATTCATTCAAAAGCTTGATTCAAATCTCCCCACTGTGAATGTTTACATTGACAATATCATTTTTGGTAGTTCTAACCTCTCTATGTGTGAGAATTTTACTTATTTGATGAAAAGAGAATTTGAAATGAGTTTTATGGGTAAGATCACATTCTTTCTGAGGCTACAAATCAAGTAAACTCCCAAGGTCACTTTTAGCAGTCAAACCAAATACATGAAAGAACTCATCAAGAAGTTTGGCATGGATAAGGAAAAGGCCTATGGAACACCCATGAGTTCATCCACAAGCATTGATTCAAATTTGGCTAAAAAGGACATTGACGAAAAAATGTACCATGGGATGATCAGATCTCTACTCTACTTACCTACAAGTCAGCCAAATATTATGTTCATTATGTGTAAATGTGCCAGATTCTAGTTGACTCCTAAGGAATCTCATCTCACTGCCATTAAACTAGTCATCCAATATCTAATAGGAAACCAATACCTCAGTCTATGGTATCCCTGCTCTTCTTATTTTGATTTAATTGGATATTCAGATGTTGATTTTGCAGCCGATAAAAATGACAGGAAGAGCACTAATGAAATGTTTCAATTTTATGGAGTTTCTCTTATCTCTTGTCATAGCAAGAAATATACTTCCATCACTCTCTCGACCACAGAAGGTGAATACATAGCTGTCAGAAGTTGTGGCACTCAAATTTTATGGATTATGCATCAGCTTCTTGACTTTGACTTGGCTTTTGAATGTGTTCCCATTATGTGTGATAACACTAGTGCAATAAGCCTATCTAAGTACATTGTGCATCACTCTAGGGATAAACATATCGATATCAAGCATCATTTTATTTGAGATCATGTTAAAAATGGTGACTTTTGCCTAAACTTTGTTGACTCTGAAAATCAACTGGCTGATATCTTTAAAAAACCTTTGCTAGAAGAAAGATTTTGCTCTCTACGAAAATGGCTTGGTATCATTAGAATTCATGATATTTAGAAACCTTTTATTTGTGCATTTCACTGTCTGTATATTGCTTGTATATTATTTCTTTTTTATTATGTCAAAGAGGGAGAAGGATAGAAATATTAGAGTATCCTACCAATTAGGGGGAGAAGAACAAGCTCAAATGCCAGCTAATACTTACACAAGTAAAGGGGAGCAACCTGACAGACAGGGAAGTTAACTGATGTTTACTCTTATTATCATTATAAAAAGAAAGAGATTGTTGGCCTCCCAAGTTTATGCTTTAATAATGACAAACTCATAAGTGTATCCCTACAGCTAGTAATAATAGAGAGATAAAGGAAGTCGTCTTTAGAAATAGAAGGGCAATCAAGAATTGAAAGACATCAACTGTATTCAAGTAACATCCAAGTAAAATCAATCATGAGAACATAAATGTAAGGAGCATCATATTCCTAAATATTATAGAAAATCATGACATAATATCTCGCCAATGATGTGGAGGACCTCGACATGGAAAGCAGATCAATCAAGCATCTCAAAAATAAAAGAAGGATCAACCTTACCCACAATCATGGTTGTAATCCTCAAATTCACAACATAATGAATCAATCAAGAGAATAAGATCACAAGTACATTGGCAAGGCATCAAAATCAAAAAGGAAATATAGATCACAGATATATCTGATATGGACATGATTCAAAGTCATATATAGATATATCTGATAAGGACATTATACACTACTACATTCCTCAACCAAGGAATCAATTTATATCCTTGATTATGAAGAAATATCTTGGGTTTCCTTATAAAGGGTAGCAGCAGAATACTAAAAAGGAGAAGACCAAAAATAGACACTTTACATAACTTCAAAGAGAAAATTCGAAGTGTCTCATTCTTAGTCTTACAAAGCTCTATAATGTTAGTTTATAATTTTTATATAAAGAGTAGTATTGATTCATCTTTGTAACATCAACTGAAGCTATGTCACAAGATCTGAAAAGCAAAATAAGCGTTTATAACTTATTTCCTATAATTGTACTAGAACCAAACCTTCAATGATTTAAAGAAAACTTGAAACCCAATGGGACTAGACGTAGGCACTGGATTGGTGTGCCGAACCAGGATAAATCTTTGTGTTGTTGACTTTATGCTTTATTATTTACGTGCTTAATTGTTTGAGTTTAATTTGTTTGTAAAGTGTTTTGATCTGTAGGCGAGTCGACTGTGAGGAGTCAGTAGTCGACTCACATAAGAAAAATTAAGTTCAACTCCTCTTGAATTTTAGTATGGGACCTATACTTAATTGAAATGATATCGAGTGAAAGTTTTAATGGTTTAATTGATTCCAAAATATTAAATTTGGTATGGTAGAACATATCATTTTCACTAATGGGGTTACAAATGAATCTTAAGTATTCGGTCAGAGTTTATTTTGGACTCGAAAAATATGATACATTAGGTTTTTGATGCAACTATTAAAGCAATCATAAAAATACTTAATCAATCATCGTGTATGCAATATAGTATTGCTTAAATGACCTTGACCATTTTATCAAGGTCCGCTTAAGAGGGCATCACTTAAGCGGCAAGTGAGTCACTAGTGATATCCGCCTGTAATGCCAAATTACTTAAGAGTTTGTGTTGCAGCTTAAGTAATTGTCATTTAAGTGAGAGGGTGACCTCTTACGCAGTACCTGGGGGTTATTTATCCCCTTTTCCCTCACTAAATTTTTCATCATTTCTTCTATCGTTTATACACTACATTGAAATTTCAAAGAGTGGAAATGTAGGAAATCATCGATTGAAGTTAAGGAAAGCAAGCCTACCCCTCCTTGGTCATTTCCAATTAATTTTAGCTTCAATTTACATCCTAATTCATGGTAAATTTTTATAAATTAGGTCTTAAATTCCTTAACTTCAAAGGTTGATTTTGAGATCCAATTTATGCTTTGTTTGCACTCAACTCTTGAGCACGCATTCCTTGTACTTTGAGGGAACACGTGATGGATTAAATTTAGGATTCCATCTATGGGATATTGTTACATCCTTGGTTTTGGTCTTAGAAATTTTCCTTGAAATCCATTCTCCAGACCTAATACAACTCCAGGGTACGAGTTGTATGTTAGGGTATAAATGGTATGGTCCTATCTTAAGCTGGCCATTGTTAGTTAAAGGGATGGTTTTGATTAATAGAATACTCACAGCTTAGGTCTACGATTCATAAGGATTGGTACGAGTTATATCAGTGACTCATATAGTGGGAAGTGTTTGATCCTCTTGGTAATTCATTCTGCTAGGGATACGGATCATTGGTATAGATCGTATGGTGAGGTTAGGATTTGGTTATATGATTCATATGTTGGATAGAGTCTGATCCAAAGGTTAATTCCTGGGTATGATTGGTAGAAACCAATCAGATGGAAGGGCACAACTCGTAAGAGGGTCAGTCGTATCCCTGTGATAGGGTTTTAAGGAAGTTAAGTGGGGGTATTCTTGACATTTCCCTACTTACCCTGATTATGACCCACGACTTCAAATACACTTAGGAGGTTATTTACCCTATTATTCTATTCATTAATAATTAAAAAACTATTTTAAAATATATCATAATTCTCTCAAGAGCTTTTGGAGCAAGAAAGCTAGGGTTTCAACTTAAGGATTACTTTGGGGCTTGCTTTAATGATTTTCTTCCACCATCTTTCTCGGTTTAAGACACGTGTATATTTCCTAATTATTTTTTCTAAAAAGGCAATGGATTTTTTAATGGTTTCAATATTTCATGGCTTATGGTTTTCAACTATTAATTAGGGGTTTTGTTTATAATGCCTTGGTTATGGTTTCCTATGGTTTAGTTATGCTTTTATATGCATCAATAATGGTTTAGAGAAATTGGATTCCATGGTAATGGTTTAATGGTCTTTGTAATTGGTTTTGGTTATATTATGCCCGCAAGGTGTTTGGTAAAATGCTTAGAAAGATATGTTCATTGCATTGACTTCTTTAAATGGAACTTTTTCTTGTTTTTAGATTATATATGAAACTATGAATGGTTTAAATGGTTTACAAAGGTTAAAAGCTAATTGGTTATGCTTGTGGAGAACATAGTAGTCTCCGAATAGGTTAATATGGTAAACGGAAAGGGCACTTAAGACTCTTCTTAACCTAAATAGTTTGGATATGGATAAATCTTGCAAGTATGGTTGGTATGATAATACCACTAATAATTTACCTTGGTTAATAAATGGTAATTGGATTTTTTGGAGATGGTTTTAATTTGGATTTTTTGGAGATGGTTTTAATTTGGGAATTAATAGCAGGATATGTTACTAAGCCGTAGAAGGTAGAGGTTCTACGGGGGAACCTAAACTGGAAACTCATATTTGCCAATATGAGGGGTCTTAGATGACCACATGCAAGTGTCATGTTTAACATTGGAAGGATATACTTGACATCCCATGCTATATTTCCTGGTCGTACGGTTGCACGCACTGGGACTCTTACAGCAGGGGGATCTGAACCCATACGGCCCATGGGTGTTTCTAAATGGCAAGGTTACACAGCCCAGGTAAAGTTTTTAAATTTATGCTAAACCTGAATTCCCTTTCGTGGCACTTATATATATATATGTGTGTGTTTGATTATATGCACCATGGATGGTTTTACTTGGTTGTTTAAATAAAATTACATTATCCTTATCTTGAGATACATGGTAGCAGTCATTCGTTAACCCATCTACTATGGCTGTATACCCACGCTATGTAGGAACCAGTTGTTTGACTACTTTTACATAGTTATTGATTTGGGGACAACTTTTGGATTAAAGTGGTGAGCTTCCATCTTTTCCAAAAAGCTCCATTTCATGATATAGACATTTTGCTTTTTTTATATATTGGTTTTGGCCATGGTTCAGGGAATGTCCCAACTGGATATTTGTATTCTTTTGGATAGAGGATTTATAGTATTTCTGGTGGTTGGTATAAGAGGGATCGGTATTGGTGTTGGCCTTAGCATTAGCATTGGTGTTGGGGATAACATCATTAGATAATATTATTGGTTGTTCCATCATATTATATTTTGGGTTTGATTGTCATATTATGTTTTAATATTCTCTTTGGTTTTGTATGGAGTAAATGGTTGGTTTGGTGCGGGTAGACTCGATTAGGTCGATCACTTTTATGACCCTATCCTAGAGTCTTTATGAGAGCATTTACGTAATCTTGTTATATGTTCAAAATTTATCTTATTAGAAGATGTATGAGGTGGTTGGGTTAGATTAAGGGGAAGGTACTCGGTCCTGGTTGGACTTGGGATTCCCATTACATTTAGGACCTAGTTTGGGTCGTGACAAGTTGGTATCAGAGCTTTAGGTTCATGTTCAACTGGGAGTCTACAAAGCCGTGTCGAGTAGAGTCTCTTTTAGGGGTGTGAAGCGTGCCACACTCATAAGAGAGAGGTTGTGTGACATTTAGGAATATTTCACTCTCTTGAAATTCTTAGTCCTAGAATCTTGTCTAATCCTTGGTTGTTTGTCTTTCATATCATGCCTCCTAGATTTGGAACACAAGGAAATTCTTCCATCCCATCTGGGTATAATGCTGAAGGGGTACCTTTTACATCTGGAGTACATCTTTGATCTCATGGTCCTATTTCTGATTATGTTAGAGTTCCTCTTATTCCTCCTACTACTCTTCAGGACCCTCGGGGTAACATGATGAATACAGAGTTTCATCAGTCTATTCATGTTATTGGTTAGATGGTCGCCGCTCAGGCTGATCGGGGTGCGGCTAGTGCTTTCTCTGCTGAGGACACAAGGGTTGGTTAGTTTATAAAGATGGGTCCTCCTACTTTTATAGGAGTGAAGGTGTAGGAATACCCACAAGGCTTCTTGGATGAACTGTAGATGATATTTTAGGTTATGCAGGCTTCAGATATGGAGGGAGTTAGCTTTATGGCTTATCATCTCAAAGATATTATATATCAGCGGTATGAGGAGTAGAACAAAGATAAGGGTGATATAGAAGTGGAAGGTTTGTGGGAGGCCTTTTCTAATTCCTTCATGGATTATTTCTTTCCTCAAGATTTTAGGGAAGCTAAGATGGAGGAGTTTGTGAACCTCAAGCAAAGAAGGATTCCTGTGAGGGAATATGCCGTGAAGTTTCATCAGTTGTCAAGGTATGCTCCTAATTTAGTGGCTAATATATGGTCAATAATGAGGAAGTTCTCTTCTAGGTTGAATAGAGATTTAATTTTGGACTACAAGACTGCTTTGCTCATTAAGGATATAAACATCTTGTAACACCCTGCATTTTTTAGCTAGAAATTGAACTGTCATTCCTAAGTGTGTAAACTCTAATCCCATGGTTTATATTTATATTTATGTGTCATGATCTTTATCCTAGTGTATGAAGTGATTATTAGGAGAACAATGTTCATAGAAATAACTTAGAGCAAAGTAGAGCTAAGAATCTTTCATTCGTCCAAAATTTGATATTTAATTCTTCAAGGGTCCACTTTGAACGTGTATAACTTTGGATACACATAGAATTTTGCAGCTCAAGACTTATCAAATTGTAGATAATTGAGCTAGCTTTTCAACGATATCAATTTTGCCTTAATCTATACCCAAGAAATATTATGGCATTTTTAGTAAGAGAAAGTAAGCCAACGCAATTGGGACGTACTGTGTTGGTCTATCGATGAGATTAGTTGCACTCCTAATGCGATATCTGACATGACCTAGAGCATTTTCACACGTTGTTTCAACTTCATAGGGGTCTAGGGGAACATTGGTCATATTCTCTCATCCAAATCCATCCATAACACAAAATTTCAGCCCCCAAGGAGCATGAGTTTCCTCTTTATTCAATTTTCTCTTAAAGAAAACCCTAACCTTCTCCCAATAACAAGATTCAACTCTTCTTCCCCAAAGATAAGGAATCCAACCTTTCAATTAAGGATTCTCAAGAAACGTTTCAAGATTAGGGTTCCATACTTCAAAATAAGGAACTTAAGGAATGTGGGGCTATCCTAAACTTCTTAGGCATAGTGAAATCATTTTAAAAAAGTTTTTTAAGCTATAAAATCATGTATTTGAGAAGGGTTTTGAGAACACTTTAATGAATATGCTTGACGGACCCATGTAGATGACATAAAGTTTTGGTCTTTAGGCCTTACTATGGAATGGAATTAATGTTCACATATATATATGTATTTTCAATTTTGTAAATTTGAATTGAGAGCATGATTAACAAAACTCCCTCTCTTGTAATGATACCCTTTCGATATCATATGTTATAGGTTGTTAAATTGAATGATTGAAAGCTTGAGATGAATTTTTTAATATTATTTATGAACTGAAGAGAGGGTGTTTTCCTATTTTCAAGTGCTTTATACGATAATTGAAAGAATTGCATAAATTGTTTTTGACATATTAACCATCATGTGTTAAAAGGTTGAAAAGGGAGAATATCTATATGAGATTGCACATGTTTTGAAATAAGGACTCCTTTGCATGGTTTAAATGATTTTAGGTAGTGAAATGATTGAGTTGATTGAAATATCTAAAGTAGGATACTATATGGTTTAGATATACGACTTGCAAGTCTTGGTATGATGATACCAAATAGAAGAGCGCCATAATAGAATCAGATTTCTTTTCAGATTTTGATTTCAAAAGATGCATGTCTGAAAGAGTTAAAAATAGGCTTAAAAAGAGTTAGGTGGTTACCCGAAGAAGGCATTTGAGTGTAAGGTCTCATTGTTGGAAATCATATTTTGCTGATATGGGCTTATGATGTCCCAAGATAGGGATTATACTTGTCCTTATGCCCTTGGTGTATTAGAGATAGACATTCTAACCCTTGTGGCAAACTTAGGTTGGGGGTTTGGCCGCTGAGTTAAGGGAAGATTCCATATAGCCTATGGGATTGTAGAGTTGTAGGTTGTACCACCTTGCTCAAATGTAAGATAAAGAGTGAGTCGTGGTTTCAAAGAAATGTTTCAAAGTCTTTTAAGTATGCCAATGTGTTTTCATATATCGTATGTAAAATGTTTTATGAATTTCTCTCACTTATGTTGTATAAAAGTAGATTTTTTTGGATTTCACTACATACCAGTATAATTGTATTAAGCCCCTATATTTCAGGATCTGAGGCTTAGTCCTGGGGTCCCGCTAAGCAGTAGATTGGTTTGTAAAAAGTTTCCAATTGGTGAGCCTCTCTTATTTCAGAAGGCCTCATTATGGACATTGTCATTTTATTTTAGTTCATGGTCCGACTGGGGGCCTTGTCACAGTTTTAGACAGAAGTTATTTTCATATTGTTAGAGGTTTCACAGACTGGTGTCATGTGTTTTGAATATTTATGAACTTATATTTGCATTGTTTAGTTTATGTAAAAGAATGACCATGTTTTCATTTTGTCATGTTTTTTGCATTTTCTTTCAGCATATGAACTGTGTATATGATTGCTTGTTAGGGAAGGGCTCTCGGGCCAAGATGCCTATCATGGCCATGGCCTCGTTTGGTTTGTAAGAAACTTGGTGTTAGAGCACGATCATGGTCCTAGGGTGTCTGCAAAATTGCATCGGTTAGAGTCCTATTTATGGATGTGTAGAGCGTCATACTTATAAGGAGAAAACTACTAGGCATTTAGGAATACTTCACTTTTCTTCATGTTCTAGATCGTGCCATTGTGTTTCCATTTGAAAGTTATCCAAATTCCTTCTTTACTCTAATTTTATTAACTATGTCTCATTATCGAGTTGATTCAAACGTAGAATCTTAGAGTCCAAATAATAAGTTCCCTTTAAATTGAGTCATAAAAGATTATAAAATAGCACAAGGACTTCATAGGGGTCCATAGGTGCTTTAAAGTGTATTGATTTAATCTTATACCCCAATCTACATCAGTCGTGCGGTTGAGCCTGAGGTATGGAGTATGTTCAGTCCTTTTTCTGAAACCCTTATTGTAGATGTCATGCTTTAGGGTAATGATGTATGGCAGAATATTGGGACATTATTTCCACCCAAGAAGTAGTATGTGATAAAGTGTCATAACCTATGAGCTGTAAGATGGTCCAGAATTTAGTAATATGAAGTCACAAGCTTAAAAGTTAGAATGAGGGTGACTTTTATGTAAAGAAGTTAGTTTATTGTATAACCATTGATTTAGGGGTGGACTGCCATTTTATAGAGATAGACTAATGTGGTAGCAATATTTGTAGATTATGTGGTAGTCTGTGAAGGAAGTGGCTGGCTATGATTATTATGTATACAAAATAGGGAAGGATCTCAGAATGGATAGTTATGGTGGTTGTAGAAATCATGTATAGGTTGTGAATGGAAAGGGGTAGATTACTCAATAAGTTATGGTAGAGACTCATTGGTGTGAATGGAATTTGAAGGTAGTCTAAATGTATGCATAGGTAAGTAAATATGAAGTGAGAATGTAGGATATGCTGATAGATGGTGATGGGTTATATTATAATATTAAGATCGACTATCTTCATTATGTGAGTTTACCCCCTTCATTTTCTTTTCTCTAGTAGTTGTAAACTAGTACTACACAGGACAAGGTAGGTAGTAGATTTTTTAGGTGTAGTAGTAATGTCATAGAGAGGATGAACTTATGGGCCATAGTTAAGTGAATAAGTCACTTAGGTTGATATTTCTATTCTGACTTAACTCTTAGTTGCATGCATGGGAAGTTTAGGACCTGAAAATTTTTCTAAGTGTTGGGAAACCTAGGCATATTTGAAGACTCTTAACTTTGATGATTTTTAAATTTGTCTTCCCGACCCTGAGACGTAGATTTTGGAGTTGACTTATGTTCAGGGGTGTAAGGGGGATGTCTCGGGGAAGTTTCAAATTTTTTGGATGAGGTTTAAGACATGTTTGGATTTCAAAAATAAAATGTCACGGCAATATTGATGCATCGCGATGCTTATCGCATTAGGGTACTTGGGTGTGAGTCGGTTCTCAAAAATGGTATTAAGCAGCGAATTTAATTGCCAAAAGGGCAATGTAGTATTTTCCATAAATGGATGAATAATATCATCAGTTAGGGAAAATATTGCCCATTAGTATAGTATATGGCATGCTTTATATGATTGGTGTTGCTAGACTATAGGCTTGAACTATAGATTTGGATTGTTATGATAAGAATAGTAACTTAAGATTTATGATGCATGTTTTGTGGGAGTAAGTAGTAGGCTTGATATGATGTGTGCAATAGCCTAGATTCGCAACTTGCAAAATAAGGGGCGGATAATTGTGATATGAATATAGTCATGAGGACTAGTGTTAAAAATAATGAATTATGGTTGAGTCATTAAGTGGATAAGAGCGTAAGTATATAAGAATAAGTTGAACCCTCGGGTAGCATGTTATTAGATAAGATTTCTTTATGCATAAGTGTCATGTGTACCTAGTTCACATTCTTGAATTTTGTCATATGAAGAAGTCTAGGGAGTAGTTGTATGGAGATCTTTAGAGTTGAATTAAAGAAATATGGGTAGGCAATATGCGCCTTTGGTATATTCTTACAAATATTTTTAAGATTGTAAGTATATGAGTAGAGATCTAGTGTTGGCATGTTAGGTAGTGAAGAATGATTTATTAGGTGATAAGGAGTGTGGATGTGTATGCTTACGAGAGTAGGAGTGATAAGGTGATAGATATAGAGGCTAACGAAATTTAAGATTAGCATTTCCATAAAGTACTGCCATCAGAAAATTGTTTATCAGGGAGAGTTTAGCATTTATGTGTTTGGTGATTGCCCATTATGTTGAGTGTTGGGCTTGTAGATGAAATGAGAGGATATGTCCTTAAGTATAGGATTGTGACTTTGATCTAAGGGGGAGATGATAAAGTGAGGTAGTTCCTAAAATTTCCATTTGGGGTCAAGTTTCATGTAAGAATCATGCTAAATCAATTCCTATTCAAGAAAACTCCCCCAACTTCAATTTAATGAGAACATTCTACCAATGTCTTATGTAATTGAAATCATGCCTATGACCAAGGTTTGAATTATCTATGCAACTTATGTTATGATCCGATCTCCAAACTAGAAGCAATGATGTCTCAGTAACCCAATCCTTCAAGTGTTCAATGTCATATGTTATGTTTCTCTTGATCCATAGAAATCTATGTCTCACAGCATTCTTGGTCCTAAAAAAATATGTTTTTATATGTCACAAATTCATTTTATGTCGGGATTAGCCAAAGTGATAAGAATTTATGCTAACTCATGGCAAATTCCAGTTCTTTAAATGAGGAGCAATCGTTTATAGTGGCAATCTTTGTCTTAGTTGTTAACTACATAAATTTTGTCTTTATGTTATATAACTCACGATATGTGCACCAATGTTTTCTTACTATGCTCTGTCCTAAGAACTCATGCTGCATTGTGTTTCTGCCGAACGACTCTCTACTTATGATCCAGAAACTTGATATATGAAGCACTTTGTGATTGTATCGTATCTTCACCTAATACCTCACCTTGAGTAGATTAACAAATATGAGTTGTAATTGAGTACTGTTTCTCCCATTCATGATGTTTATGCTCGAGCCCCATAATGACCCTTCAAATGATAGTATGATAAGTAGTTATGAAAGAGTAGTAGTGACTTAGGAAGTGGGAGTAGATGTTCTTGAATGTGAAAAATTTTGATATGATTTCCTTAACTAAGGTTATAAGTGATGGGAGAAAGAAGGAGATGGACTTTTGTTAGGTGAAATAGTTGGGAAGGAGGTATGTAGAAAAATATTTGTGAGAGTGATTGAAATTGTTGGTCTTAGAGGAGGGATCCATGAAGTGAGTGTATTAATGATAGGATTAAATGTTGTGATTGATGAAAACACAACCCATGTACTATGTGGTTAGTATTCCCTAAATTATAACCTGAGGGTATTTAATGGTTGTGATAAGGTGAAGTAATCTTCGGGATGTAGAGTATGGAGTCCCATTGCTTAAGCTAGCACCTCTTTTCTATGAGTTAGGCTTCAATATAGGAGTATTATATAGTGAGACTCAAACTCTTGTGGCTATATGTGTGATTGGAGAATTATAAGATGGATAGGACGAAGTATGTTATTTAATGTTGGGGCATAGCTGAGTAGTGTCTTTAAGTTTAAGTATTCGTTGTATCATGTTTAGTAGAGAATGCTTTTATCCTTATCTCCCAAAAAATCTCATCTCATGATTGTACTGATGTAAATCAGGCCTATTATCACCAAATTAACTCATTCCTTATGTTTTGATGATTATGATTCATAGAACTCAAGTGCAAGATCACCCCTATATAAAGTCTCATTACCTCATGTTTCATGCTTACATATTTAATTAGGGGTTATCATGAAGTTCGTTTGATGTCTTTGCATATTTTGCTGAGAAAAATGTTCAATGTGAGATTACGTTCTTTATTATAAACTTTTAGAGCTTCCAAAAGTCCCTACCCATTATATGGGGATGAATGATCCCAAGGGGGACATAATGTAACACCCTGCATTTTTGAGCTAGAAATCTAACTATCGTTCCAACGTGTGTAAACTCTAATCCCATGGTTTATAGTTAAATTCATGTGTCAAGATCTTTCTCCTAGCGTATGAAGTGATTATAAGGTGAAAAATGTTCATAAAAATCACTTAGAGCAAAGTTGAACTAAGAATCTTTCATTCGTCCAAAGTTTGATATTCGATTCTACAAGGGTCAACTTTGAACGTGTATAACTTTGGTTACACATAGAATTTTCATCTCAAGACCCACCACATTGTAGATAATTTAGTTAGCTTTTTAACAATACCAATTTTTCCTTAATCCGATACCTGAATAGAAAGTTATGGCATTTTTTTCGTGAAAGGCAGTAAGCCAACGCGATTGGTATACGGCACCACGATATCTCGATGCGATGCATTACTCTCCCAACGCGATATCTGACGTGACCTGGAGCTTTTTCACACGTTGTTTTAACTTCATAAGGATCTAGGGGCACTTTGATCTTATTCCCTCACCAAAATCCGCCCATAAAACAAAATTTCAGCCCCCAAGGAGCATGAGTTGCCTCTTTATTAAATTTTTTCTCAAAGAAAACCCTAACCACCTCCCAAGAATAAGATTCAACTCTTCTTCCCCAAAGATCAAGAATCCAACCTCTCAATTCAAGATTCTCAAGAATAGGGTTTCATTCTTCAAACTAAGGAACTTAATGTATGTGAAATTGTTTTTAGCAAGTTTTATTTGTAAGATATGAAATCATGTATTTGCAAAGGGTTTTGAGAACACTTTAATGAATGAATATGCTTTACGGACCCATGTCGATGATATAAATTTTTTGTCTTTAGGCCGTACTATGGAATGGAAACAATGTTCACATATATATATATATATATATATGTTTTTTCAATTTTGTAAATTTGAATTGAGAGCATGATTAACAAACCTCCCTCTCTTGTTATGATATCCTTTTGATATCACATGTTATGGGTTGTTAAATTGCATAATTGGAAGCTTTAGATGAATGTTTTAATATTGTTTATGAACTGAAGAGAGGGTGTTTTCTTGTTTTCAAGTGCTTTATGTGATAATTGAAAGAATTTCATGAATTATGTTTGACAAATTGACCATCATGTGTTGAAAGGTTGAAAAGGGAGAATTTTTGCATGAGATTGCACATTTTTTGAATGATAGCCTCAAATAAGATAAAAACCCAATCTAAGGACTTAAGACACAAAAATCAGCAACCACACAAAAGGGAAAACAACACACATAGAAGACGAGATGAAGAAGAGATGCACAAAGTAAAGATAGTAGAGAGACCCTCACTTCCACCAATGATTAGCCTAGAATATGTCTCAAACCTTCAAACACACCTCACTAATTTAATATCAAACCCTACTCTTAGGTGAACCAAAGGACTCACACTCCCTCAATTCAACCTTTCTTGCCAAATGTTCAATACAAGTGAAAAAACTGTCAAATGCATTCAACACTCAAATTTCGGATTCTAGGCTAAAACAAGAAGACTAAAGTTACAAAATAAAGAGTAATCTTTCAATATTCATCAAGGATAATAAGAATGGAAGAAAAAATATCTATTTATACTATTACATAACAATTGACAAAAATGCCCTTAATGAGGGCTAGACAAAAGGGCGCCTCTTGAGTGTTGAAATGTAGAGTATAAAGTCAAATTTTCCCTTCACTTGAGGTGTCTCTTGAGTGTATAAGTCCTCCTCATTTCTTCTTTTGACAAAGGATTCAAAATGCTCCAAAAAGGTCTTCAATTGTTCGCCAATTCCGAAGCTTGAACCTTGGACAATAGTTTGTACTCTTGGTGCTCCTTGTTCTTGTATCATACTCTCCATCTTGAAAGGAATTTGTTCTCAAATTCATATCTTTCAAAACCAAAGAGTGGGAAAAAAAGCACACATTTCTCAAGGGAGGAGGGTTAGCATTAGTACCACAAGTTATATAGACAAGCCAAGGTTGTTCACTTTTGACATACATCCATATATCCTTGGTATTTGTCATGAAAAACTTGAAACAAAGGATATAAAAGAAGTGAATAGATTCAAAATCAAAATGGAATGCACATGACCAGAATTTACTCCACCTACATCTCAAAGGAACTCCGGGATCAAATGAAAGTAGAAGACAAGGGTCTAAGCCGAGATGACCCACTCCTTTCATTAGGATAATTTGCTCACAATCATTCAAGGTACTACACACAATTTTGACATACACAAAGACATTATGAACAAGAATAATATCATGGATTTCATACACAAGTTCAAAGGACCTTGTTCGATATCAAGATCATCAATACAAGCATCATCACTAACTTTGAAATTCTCAAACATGCCATTCTCATGTCCAAGTAGTGAACTAGTTTTAAGAGCAAGTTGATCATTATTAACAACAAAAGAGTTACTAAGGAAAGAGGAATGAACTTGAAAACCCAAAACCAGTTCACAAGACACTAAATCACAACATTTTTAATTCAAGGAAGTGTTGAGAGTAGCAAAGTCACCTCGGGTAAGGCTTGGGCAGTCCACTTTTTTGGAGCTCTTAGTCAAGGGAGTCTCTAGTTTATTTCTCATGCTTTCATGTGGAACTCCTTTTAGATACTTCTTGGTTATTATATCATCTTGTACCTTCACATAAGAAGAATCAAAGCTAGTCAAAATGCTATCTTTTGCGTTAGGAAGTAACAAGGCACTTTTGTGGGAAAGTCCCATAATTAAATTTGTTTTTCCCTTTCCAAGCTCACAATTCAAGGCCTCCCCTCCCTTTTTCTTCTTTATTTTCACATCCAACTTCTTGGTTTTCTCTTGGATTTCATTCACACTAGATGGTGGAAGAGGGAGAAGAGTGAACTTTTGGCCACCATGATCAAAGGTGTACCGATTAGACCTTCCATCATGTATAGTATGCCTATAAAATTGCCAAGGCCTTCCCAATAATATCTGGCATGCTTGCATAGGGATTACATCACATAACACTTTATCAGGATAATTCCCTACTTTGAATCTAATCACACATTGTCATTTGACCTTTAATTCACCACACTTGTTTAACCATTAAAGCTTGTAGGGATTTGGGTAAGGGATAGTGGATAGTTTCAAGTGGTCAACCAAGGTGACACTAACAATATTCACATAACTTCCATTATCTATGATCATTGATATTATACTTACTTTAATAAGGTACTTGGTATGAAAGAGGTTCTTTCTTTTATCATCCAAAACCTTACTAAACAAAGCCCTTCGAACCACATAACTAGGGATATCACATTCCCCTTCACAAGTAGACACATCTTCTTCACTAACCTCTCCTTTAGTTTCGAGTTCTATGCACTCTCTATCTTGAGAGTTGTCATTATTCTCCTCAGTTTCCAACTTAAATTCTTTACCAAGATAGTATAACTTCCCCATTTTTAGGATCAAATTACGTCGGTTAGGACACTCACTTTCCCTATGACCCCAACCTTGACACTTGAAATATTATAGACCCTTAGAATGAGAAGTAGAAGTGGGTTAACCTTCAAACTTTTGAGGAGAATAATGGGAAGCCTTGATCATGACTTGAGGAGGACTCATGGATGTCTAATTCATTATGTTTTCCTTAGGCCAACCCGTAGGAGTGTAGGGAGACTTTGGCTTGCATCTTTCCTTATTCTCTTTCTCAATTTCCAAAGCCGTTTGAAAGACTTGAACAATGGTTTAAAACCTGTGAAGAGTCATACGAGATGATATGTCTTTGTTCAATCCTACCTTGAAACGAATGATGTCATGGTGAACTTTTTCCTCTCTATGATCAAGTTTTAATATTAGTTGTTGGAATTCATCGTAGTAGGCCATGCCACTCTTGCTTCCTTTCCTCAAATTATAGAGTTTGGCAAGAAGCTCATGTCTATATTGTTCCGGAACATACCTCTCTCTCATTAGTATCTTCAACTCCTCCCAGGGGGGTGGTTAGCCACCAATCAACACATTGCCAAATCTCTTAGTGTAATCCCACCATATGTTTGCATAGCCTTCAAAATGTGAAATAGCAAAATAACTTATCCTCTCCTTGGTTAAGTCATTCACTTGGAAAAACTTTTCACAAGAAGATTCCCAAGCTAACTACACCTCGGGATCACTTTCTCCCTTGAAGATCGGAATGCCAACACTTATATAATTGATACTAATGTCTCATATTCTTTATTGATCACCATGCCCATGCCTTGTATCTTGCCGTTGGAATCTACCATAAGGTCCTCTTTGGTCATACCTTCCCCTCATTTCTTCCTCAAACCACTAGTCATCATGAGGAACTTCATAACCTTCTTTCTCCCCTCTACCATAATATTCAATTTAGATTGGGTAGTTTCGGTTTTGGGGTCTTTGTGGAGGGTTATGAGGCCTTTTGTTATTTGGAGATTGGACTTGTTGCATTGGATATGGTGGAGGTATTTGGTTATGTGGAGGAATTGGTATTTGGTCAAAGGTATTTGGTACTTGGACATTCGGATTTGGTGGTGGAGTTTGAGTTCCAAGTCCTTCTTGTTAGACTTGGTTCATTTGGGGATGTAGTTTCCTTTGTAGTTTTTGGTTAGGAGAGGTTTGGGCTAGGTTTAGTGGCTGGTTTTATGGAACTCTTGGAGGGTAAAGCATTTGGTGGAAAGTCTCTAGAGTAATAGTCATAGATGAGTTGTTAGCTTGAACACTTGAAGATGTATGGTAGGAATTAGGAGTAGAAGGTAATGAGTTCCTCCTACTTTAAACACAATCAAGCCTCCCACTAATGTTCGTCACCTCACCCTTCAAATAACCCAATTCACCTTACATATCTCCCACATCCATACTCACCTTTGCCAAATCATGAGATAAGGCATCAAACCGAGCCAACAAGACTCCCATAGCATCATTTCCCAAAGGTTTGTATGTGGTACCTTTGGATTCCATGGAAATTGTACCTAACAAGAAGCAAAAACAGCAAATATAAAAAAACCTACAAAATGAACAAACATGTTAGTTCAATAAAACCTCACCACTCTCTCAATCGGATCTCACCTCACACTTGGTCTCACAAGTGTTGAATACTTGGCAAATGAATTGAGTGGTGAATATTATTTTCCCCAAAATAAATTTTTGTTTGATATGGCTCAAATAAAAATTATGTACGTACTTGAACCAACAAACTACTATGAATTAAAATGAGAAAAGCACACAAAAAGCGAAGACACGAAATAAACGGACTCTAAACTAATTTCTAAACTAGTAGGTACTTACTAGCTTACTAATTAAGGATAGAATTAACTTATAGGAAACTAGAATAAAAAAATTATAAACTAGAAAATCTACTTAGGAACTCAATTTGGCCGATTGACTAGTGATAACGTCGCATTCAATGATTGGACGTTGAGTCCTCAAAAATTTTCAACCCAAAACTTCAAATCTCGGCCTAGAACACCTTTGGAGAAGAAGAATTTCGTTTGGGAGGAAAAATTGAGGGTTTGAAATACTTTTTGGAGCTTCAAATGAATTCAAAAACAATGGACCCCCCCCCCCTTCTTGTACTTGGATTGTACTTGGAATTGTACTTTGATTATTCCTTTGTCTCTTCTTTCTTTTGGATGACTATGAATATACCAAGGAATATTCCTTCACAAACACCAAGTACACCCTATCTCCTCCTTATTTTTGGATCAAATTCACCTCTTGAATATTCTTCTCCAACAAGATATGATGAAGATTAAAGAACAAGATGAATATTTAAGAGTTGACCAAAGTTTGACCCTCTACCAAATAAACCCCAAATTTGGATTTTCTTTTAGATCTAGGTTCCTTAGGCCAAGATGAACTCAAATATATAAAAATCAGAAACAAACCACATCCAAAATGTAAATACCACACGGATCTAGAGCTTAAAAGCTTCAAAGTTCCATATACATGGAGGTCTTAGCTCAAAATCAACCAAATCTTGTTCCAAGTGTAGATCTAGACTTCCTAGGTGTTAGAGAAAAAGAATCTAAGACAAGAAACTTCCAAAACAAAGAAAAATTGTGTAGATCTAAGTTTTTAGGCTCGGATCTAAAACACAACACAGGACAACAAACAATTTTTTTGAGATTTTTGGATTTTTGACTCTTTTTTTTGTGAGATTTTCTTAATAAGGACACTAAAACCAAGATTTAGGGATGTAGGAACAACCCTAACCAAGGATTTGATACCAAATGATAGCTTCAAACAAGCTAAAAACCGAATCTAAGGACTTAAGACACAAAAATCAACAACCACACAAAAGGGAAAACAACACACATAGAAGACAAGAGATGAAGAAGAGATTAAGAAGAGATGCATAAAGTAAAGATAGTAGAGAAAACCTCACTTCCACCAATAATTAGAACTAGAATGTGTATCAAACCTTCAAACATACCTCACCAATTTAATATCAAACCCCACTCTTAGGTAAACCAAAGGACTCACACTCCCTCAATTCAACCTTTCTTGCCAAATGTTCAATACAAGTGAAAAACCTTCCAAATGCATTCAACACTCAAATTTAGACTTCTAAGCTAAAACAAGAAGACTAAAGTTACAAACTAAAGAGTAATCTTTCAATATTCATCAAGTCTAATGAGAATGGAAGCTAAAAATGTCTATTTATACTATTACATAACAATTGACAAAAATGCCCTTAATGAGGGCTAGAAAAAAGGGTGCCTCTTGAGTGTTGAAATGCAGGGTATAAAGTAAACTTTGCCCTTCACTTGAGGCACCTCTTGAGTGTATAAGTCCTTCTCTTTTTTTCTCTTGACCAAGGCTCCAAAATGTTCCAAAAAGGTCTTCAATTGCTTATCAATTCTAAATCTTAAACCTTGAATAATAGTTTGTACTCATAGTTCTCCTTGTTCTTGTATCATTGAAATAGGACTTCCTTGCATGGTTTAAATATTTTTTGTGGTCAAATGATTGAGTTGATTGAAATATCTAAAGTAAGATACTATATGGTTTAGACATATGACTTGCAAGTCTTGGTATGTGATACCAAATAGAAGGGCACCATAATAGAATCAGATTTGTTTTCAAATTTTAATTTCAAAAGATACATGTTTGAAAGGGTTAAAAATGGGCTTAAAAAGAGTTAGGTGCTTCCCAGAAAAGGCATTTGAGTGTAAGGGCTCATTGCTGAAAATCGTGTTTTGTCGATACGGGTTTATGATGTGCCAAGATAGGGATTATATGTTGGCATTATGCCCTTGGAGTATTAGAGATAGAGACTCCAGCCATTGCAGAAAATTTGGGTTGGGGGCTTAGCCACGAAGTTAAGGGCGGATTCCATATAGCCCATAGGATTATAGAGTTTTAGGGTGTACCACCTAGCTCAGAAGTAAGATAAAGAGTGATTCGTGATTTCAAATAAATATTTCAAAATATTTTAAGTATACCCATGTGTTTACATTTATCGTATGTAAAATATTTTATAAATTGCTCTCACTTATGTTGTATAAAAGTACATTATTTTGGATTGCTCTGTGTACCAGTACAATTGTATTAACCCCCTATATTTCATGATTTGAGGCTCAATCTTGGTGTCCTGCTAAGCAATAGATCAGTTTGTCAGAAATATGTTGTTGGTGAGCTTTCCTTATTTCGGAAGGCCTCGTTATGGACATTGTCATTTTGTTTTAGTTTATGGTCCAACTGGGGGCCTCTTCCTAGTTTTAAACAGAAGTTGTTTTCATGTTGTTAGAGGTCTCGTAGGCTGGTGTCATGTATTTTGAATATTTATGAACATATATTTACATTGTTTATTTGAAGTAAAAGAATGATCATGTTTTCGTTTTGTCATGTTTTTTGCATTTACTTTCAGCATATGAATTATGTATATGGTTTCCTGTTAGAGAAGGGATCTTAGGCCTTCATAGTTTTAGATACCCGTCATGACAAGGGCCTCAGTTTGGGTTATGATATATCTCTAGGTTGATAGTTTATGTGCAGAAAGTTAAGAATAAGAAGAGAAAGTAGGGGGGATTAGGGGATAGGTAGGGAAAGTGGGGTAGGTTTTATGATCAGGGAGGTGCACAGTCTCAGGGTGGTAGAGATGGTGGAAAATGGCAGAAAAAAAAGTAAGGGGCATTTGGTTCCTTCTCTTCTTCCAGTGCTCCTTACCCACAGCAGTTGGGCAACTGGCGTCACTAAGGTAGTGACCATTCTCGAGCTTAGGTTGCCCAATCTCAGGCGTGTGGTGGTCAGTCTATTTCTTTATGCCCTCCTTATCGGTTCTATAGCCGTCCTTATCGGGGATTTTGTGAGAAAGGTAAAGATAACTATTTTAAGTGTGGTCAGGTAGGCCATTATCTCAAGGACTATCTGGCTAATAAGGTTCCTGTAGGGGCGAATAAGATTCTGATGGATTCATCTTCTGCTCGTACACCTGGTGGTGTGGCATCTGCTTCTGTTACTGCTCCTGGTTTTAGTGTTGGTCGGAATAAGTTGTATGCTTTGGCATCCCGACAAAAATTCAAAGCATTAACTGATGTTGTTCTGGTACGTTACAGCTCTTTTCTTGTGATGTATATTGTTTGCTTGATTCGGGCTCCACTCTTTTTTGTGTGACTCCTTATATAGCTCTATTTTTTGGTTTTGATATGAAAATTATTTTGGATCCTTTTTGTGTTTCTATCCCAGTAGGAGACTCGGTCATTGTGGAATAGGTCTATAGGGGGGTATTGTATCTGTTGGTGACAGAAAGACCTTGGTAGATCTATTTGAGTTGGGGATGGTGAATTTTGATGTGACTTTGGGTATGGACTTTTTGCATTCTTATTATGCATCTTTAGTCTGTCAAACTCATAAGGTCATCTTTAGGTTCCTTAGTGGGCCAAAAATAAAATGGGAGGGTTGTTCTTTATCTCCTAGGAGGAGATTTATTTCTTATCTTAGAGCTTGAAGGTTAATCTCTAAAAGGTATCTTTATGACGTTGTTTGGGTTAAAGATTCCAACTCAAAACATTCTTCTTTGTAGTTAGTTCAGGTAGTTAATGAGTTTCCAAAGGTCTTTTTAGATGATCTTCCTGGTGTTCCTCCGGATAGGGAAATAGAGTTTGGTATTGATTTACTTCCGCACACTCATCCAATATTTATTTCTCCATATAGAATGGCTCCAGATGAGTTAAGGGAACTCAAGTATCAAATAAAGGATCTTCTAGATAAGGGGTTTATTCATCTTAGTATTTCTCCATAGGGTGCACCGGTGTTGTTTGTGTGAAAGAAGGATGGTTCACTTCATATGTGCATTGACTACAAGTAGTTAAACAAAGTAACGGTCAAGCACAAGTATCTTCTCCCAAGAATAGATGCTCTATTTGATTAGTTAAGGGTGCTAAGTTCCTTTCCAACATAGATCTTCGGTCTGGGTGCCATCATTTTAAGATTTAGGAGGTGAATATCCCTAAGACAACTTTTCATACTCTATATGGGCATTTTGAGTTATTGGTGATATCATTTGGGTTGACAAATGGTCAGGCAGTATTTATGGATTTGATGAATATGGTTTTCAGGCAGTGTTTGGATCTCTTGTCATTGTGTTTATTGATTCTGGTGTATTTGACGAGTGAGGTGGATCATGCTGGTCACCTCCGTGTGGTGTTGTAGACCTTAAAGGAATAGCGGTTGTTTGCCAAGTTCTCTAAGTGTGAGTTTTAGTTAAATATCATGACTTTCTGGGGTCACATTATTTCTTATGAGGGGATAATGGTTGATTCTCAAAAGGTTGTTGCAGTGAAAGGGTGGTGTAGGCCCATGACTCCATCCTATGTTCTGAGTTTTTTAGGTTTAGCTGGGTATTATAGGAAGTTTGCAAAAAGCTTTTCATTGATAGTTTCTTCTTTGACTAATTTAACTCATAAGAAGGTTAAGTTTTCTTGGTTGGATGCTTGTGAAAGGATTTTTGAGAAGTTAAAGTATAGGTTGACTTTGGCTTCGATTTTGACTTTATCGGAAGGCAATGATGTGTTTGTTGTTTATAATGATGCATCTCGGGTAGGGCTCAATTGTGTGTTGATGCAGCATGGGAAGGTGATTGCCTATGCTTCCAGGTAGTTTGAGGTACATGAGAGAAACTATCCTACTCATGATTTAGTGTTGTTGTCGGTTATGTTTGCTTTGAAAATATGGCGACATTATCTATTTGGTGTTCACGTAGATATCTTTTCAGATCATAAGAGTCTTCAGTACATGTTCACGCTGAAAGAGCTTAATCTCAGGAAATGGAGATGACTCGTGCTTCTCAAGGACTATGATATAAGTCTTCATTATCACTCGAGTAAGGCTAACGTAGTTGTTGATACTCTTAGTAGGTTGTCTATAGATAGTTTGGCTCATGTGGAAGAAGAAAAGCGGTAATTAGTGAAGGATATTCACCGCTTGATCAATCTTGGAGTTCGTATCTTGGATTCTAAGGATGGTGGTGTGATGGTGCAAGAAGTGGTTTGATTTTCTATTGGTGCAGAGATTAAGGAGAACCAAGTGTTGGATCTGGTCCTGATGAAAATCAAGAGTGATATTTATGGGCAAAAAGTGGCAATGTTTGAGATTAGTAGTGATGGTACTTTGCGGTACCAAGGGAGACTATGTGTCCCAAATGTCAATGGGTTACAACAACGTGTTTTGGCTAAGGCGCATGAGTCGCGCTATATTGTCCATCCTGGATTGACAAAGATGTATCATGATCTTAAGGAGATCTATTAGTGGAATGGTATGCAGAGAGTGACTTCGTGGCCAAGTGCATGGTGTGTCAATAGGTTAAGGTTGAGCACATGAGGCCTAGTGGGTTGCATCAAGAAATTGAGTTTCCTAAATGGAAATGAGAGATGATCAATATAGATTTTGTTATCGATCTTCCTCGGTCTCGGAACCAATTTGATTTGATTTAGGTCATCGTGGATGGATGACTACGTCTTCTCACTTTTTGCTAGTTAGGACTACTTTTTTGGCGGAAGATTATGCAAAGTTGTATCTTTTAGAGATTGTATGCTACATGGGGTGCCTATTTTGAATCTTTATAATTGGGGTACGCAGTTTACATCTCATGTCTTGCGATATTTCTAGAAAGGGTTGGGAACTAAGGTTAGTTTGAGTATGGCTTTTCATCACTTGCCAAATGGGCAAGTGGAAAGAACGATTCAGACATTAGAGGACATATTTCAAGCATACATGATTAATTATGGTGGTAGTTGGGTTGAGCATCTATCTTTGGTAAAGTTTGCTTACAATAATAGCTATCATTCTAGTATTTATATGGCTCCTTTGGAGGTGTTGTATGGTAGGAGGTGTATATCTCCTATTGGATGGTTTGAGCTTGGTGAGGCGTTTATTTGTGGTCCCTATTTGGTCTGTCAATCTATGAAGAAGGTGAAGGTGATTCAGGATAGGCTTAAGGTTGCCAGAGTCGCCAAAATTCTTATGTGGATGTTAGGTGTAGAGATTTAGAGTTTAAGGTTGGGGACAGGGTATTTCTAAAGGTGTCTCCAATGAAGGGAGTAGTGCAGTTTAGCAAGAAGGGGAAGCTTAGTCCTCAGTTTATTGGTCCTTATGTGATTTTGTAGAGAGTTGGTAATATTGCTTATGAGTTGGAGTTGCCATCAAGTTTGGGTTTGGTTTATCCGAACTTTCATGTTTCCATGTTGAGGAAGTGTATTGGCGATCCTTCTTTGGTTGTTCCTTTGGAAGGGTTGGATATCTCGGATTCTCTGTCTTATGAAGAGGTCCCAATTGAAATATTGGATAGGAAAGTTCGTCAGTCGAGGACCAAGTATGTGGCTTCGGTAAAGGTTCTGTGGTGGAACCTTAAGGTAGAAGAAGCTACGTGGGAAGTGAAATAGGACATAAAGACCAAGTATCCGTTCTTATTTTCTGCACTTGGTATTCGTGCGTAAGATATGTGTTCTTGAACATATCTTTATTTTCTGAGTTTGTTAAAGGAAATATTAATCTCTTTGTATCTAAACTTAGATGAAGGTTGGGAGTATATTTGATAATGCAGATGAATTTGTGTGTGGTTACCCCTGCCTTATCTGTCATTCAGGTACGAATGTTCCTAGTGGGGGAGAATATTACATCCTGGGTTTTGGCCATAGAAATTTTCCTTGAAATTTGTTCTTTGAACCCAATACAACTCTAGGGTATGAGTCATATGATGGGGTATGAGTGTTATGGTGCTGTCATAAGCTGACAAATATTAGTTGGTAGGATGGTTTCGATTACTAAAATGATCATGACTTAGGGGTATGAGTCGTAAGGATTGGTGCGAGTCGTATCGGTGACTCGTATGGTAGGCAGTGTTTGATCCTCCTAGTAATTCATTCTTCCTGGGATACAGATCATGGGTAGGGATTGTATGTTGAGGTTACGACTTCGTTAGATAAGTCGTATGTTTGAAAGTGTCTGATCCAAAGGTTAAGTCCTGGCTACGACTTGTGGAAACTAATTGTAAGGTAGGGTGCGACTCGTAAGAGGGTCAGTCGCATCCCTGTGATGGGTTTTCAAAGTACTTAAGTGGGGGTATTCTGGATATTTCCCTACTTACCCTAACTATGACCCACGACTTCTAAACACTTAGGAGGTTATTTACCTTATTATTCTATTCATTAACACTTAGAAAACTATTTCAAAACACATCGTAATTCTCTCAAGATCTTTTAAGGAAAAAAGTCTAGGGTTTCAACTTAGGGATTGCTTTGGGGCTTGATTTGGTGATTTTCTTCCAACATCTTTCTCGGTTTAAGGCACGTGTCTCTTCCCTACTTATTATTTCTAAAATTAGATAGATTTTATGGATGTTTTAATGATTTCAATGTTGCATGGTTTATGGTTTTCAACTATTAATTGGGGGTTTTGTTTATAATGTCTTGGTTATGGTTTCCTATGGTTTAGTTATGCTTTTATATGCATCAATAATATTTTTGGGAAATTGGATTGCATGGTAATGGTTTAATGGTCTTTGGAATTGGTTTTGGTTATATTATGCCCCCAAGGTGTTTGATAAAATGCTTACAAAGATATGTTTATTGCATTGACTTCTTTAAATGGAACTCTTTCTTGTTTTCAGCTTATATATGAAACTATAAATGGTTTAAATTGTTTGCAAAGGTTAAATGTTAATTGGTTAAGCTTGTGGATAACATGGTAGTTTCCCAAGATGTTAATATGGTAAACGGAAAGGGCACTTGAGAGTCCCCTTAACTTAAATGATTTGGCTATGGATAAATCTTGCAAGTATGGTTGGTATGACGATACCACTAATAATTGGCCTTGGTTAATAAATGGTAATTGGATTGTTTGGACATGGTTTTAATTTGATTATTAATGGCGGGATGTGTAACTAATTTGTGGAAGGTAGAGGTTCCGTGGGGGACCAAAACTAGAAACTCATTTTTCCCGATATGAGGGGTCTTCGATGACCACATGTGAGTGTCACATTTAATATTAGAGGGATGTACTAAACATCCCATGGGATATTTCCTGGTAGTGGGGCTACACGTGCTGGGACTCTTTCAGCAAGCAAAGCTAAACACATACGGACCATGGGTGTGGTTAAATGGCAAGGCTACATAGCCCACGTAAAGGTTTTAAATACATGCTAAACCCGAATTTACTTTCTCGGTACTTATATATATGTATGGTTATATGCATCATGAATGGTTTTACTTGGATGTTTAAATGGCATTTCTTTATCCTTATCCTAAGATACATGCTAGCGGTCATTCGCTAACCCGTCTGCTACCGGATGTATACCCACACTATATAGGAACCGGTCGTTCGACTCCTCATACATAGAGATTGACTAGAGGATAGGATTTGGATTGAAGTAGTCAGTTTCCATCTTTATAGAAGGCTCTATTTCATGATATGGACATTCCATGGCATTTTGTTTTTGTTTAGGATATTAGTTTTTGCCATGGTTGGGGGCATGTCCCAACCGAATATTTGTATTCTTTTGGATAGAGGCTTTGTAGTACTTCTAGGGGTTGGTATGAGTGGGATCGGTATTGGTGTCGGCCTTAGTATTGGCATTGGTGTTGGGGCCAACATCATTGGACCATATTGTTGGTTTTTCCATCATAGTATATTTTGGGTTTGATTATCATATTATGTTTTGATATTCTCTTTGATTTGGTATGGCATGGATGGTTTTTTTGGTGCGGGTATACTCGCTTGGGTCGGTCACTGTTGTGACCCTATCCCAGAGTCTTCATGTGAGCATTTACAAAACCTTGTTAAATGCTCGAAATTCAGATCATCTGAGGCTGTATGAGGTGGTTGGGATGGGTTAAAGGGGCGGTACCCGGTCCTTGTTGGACATGGGATGCCCATTACGTCTAGGCCCTAGTTTGGGTCATGACATCTCTATAGGCCCGTTCTTGACCCAAATTTTAAACCTACCCTTTATACAAAAATATGGGTCTTGTATTACTCTTTATGACATGTAGGCTACTATTTTGATAGTGTAACGACATTACATGATCGTAGAGCAAAAACGTATGATTTGTGGCGATTCAAGGATTGGAATTTCGCATTGAGGTAGGCTTTTGTCTGATTTTATTTATGATATAGTGTATAGTATATGTTTCATGTTATATAGGGATATTAGGAGGTGATTATGGGTAGAACACCATGACTTAGCCTGAGAAGGGTGACAACCCTTAGGTAAAATACTTATTATGCATCTGAATCCTATAACCCTAGGTTTCTAGAATGATAGACAAAGTTGGGGCCGATGATCTTTTAGTGTATGGTTTACTATGCTACTCGGTGGATTGTGATGGTTTTTTTGTATTTTGATGTGGTTATGTTGGTTATACATTATTCGGTCGAAGGCTGTGATTATGATTCTATTTGGATTTGGGAAATGAATTATCCTTGAAGGATGTGGTCATAGTTTATAGACATTCAAATGCTTATAGAGGTATTTTTTGGATATTGGTGATGGAATGTATAGATTAGGTACGTTCATGGTCACTAAAATAATAAGTGGTACAATTTCAACTTAAAATATGGTTTTACTACTGTTTTCCTGAAAAGGAATTTATTCCCATTTTTCACTTTTAAAATGGATCCTTTCATAATGTGAATCGTACCACCGTAATGAATGACTTATGAGCTTGTGAGACTAAAAATGATGTTTTAGAAATTTGACCAAGATAGATTCCAACCCATGGTTTTACTTCTACTATTTACCTCAATCGAGAGAAATTTCGATCCTTTCTACACTTTTATGATGATTTAGTCTCAGAGTTTACCTCAGGCAATGGATTTATGAACTTACACTCTTTTGGTACGGTTTTAGGCCATGTATTTTATTATTATTATTATTATTATTATTATTATTATTATTATTATTATTATATACGGTATTGGATGGAGTAGTTTGATGGTGAAGATGGTTATTGGAAATCCTAGATCAGGATCAGATCGATGTATATAGGTACTCCCGAACCCCCTAGCGGAACCTTCGTCCGTGAGTCATCATACTAGAAAAGAGAGGTCTTCATAGGTAGCCAGCGCCCAAGCGCACACACAAGTGTACGTGGTCTACCAAGTAGTAAAATGGCCTTAAGGGAATCCAAGTATCGATCCCACAGGGACTTGCTCTAACAACTATTCAATTCTAGCTTAACTTTTAAGATTAATTTGATGCACAGGTAACAGAAAAGAGAGTTTGTAATTTGTAAACTAAATTAAAGGAAACAATGCATAAAGTAAAATTCTTGGAATAATCAACGGAGTAAATCCCAGAGTTAAAGCACTTCGAACAATCATACTATGTTATTGAACTTCATTTGTTAACTTGATTATCTTGGTTGTTGATTTGTAGGGTTAATTGCATGATCATGGTCTTCCGACCTCTAATATTTTACCCAATATGGATATTACAACTACATCATTGAGAGGGGATGTAATAATCCAATTAAGTTCTTTAAGCTATCATCCTACATGTGAATCAAGTAAGGCATCTAAGTACATCCTTGTCCTACACACTAATTCAAATTCCTTATTTTATAAAGAAATAAGAACCATACTTTATTTTTTTCCATGTTCTATCTCCCTATTCCCTATTCTGAGATCAAAAGGTCGACAATAGATATATTTTTTGGGTGATCAATCCATCAAATAATTAAATCAAGAATAAACAAACAACCAAATATGAAAAGCAAAATTAAACGAATTTAATCCAAAATAATAGTACTCATGTTCTTGGCTTTAACCCTGGAAAAGGAGTTTCTAGCCACTCATAGCCATAATAAACATCCAAATTATTGTATGAAGGATTAAAACCATAATGAAACTAAAAACAAAAGAATATAAAACCTAAAACGAAGTTGTGGTAGTCTCCAATGTTACTCCAATCGATCTAGGGATTCCAAGATGTCCAAAACGTGTTTTAAGAAGTTATATTTATAGTAGACAAGTCACAAACCAAATAGGATTGGGTTTCCACGTGATTATCCTTCATCTAAGCACAAAAATCCCACTTTTGATGGACATATTGTCGCAGTGGTGGACTCATCGCTATTAGCCCGCGACGCGGCGTAATCGCGCTGAGATTCTGGAATTTGACAAATGCAGATTGACTTTTCACCGCGCCATGGTGCCTCCTTCATCGTTATTACCACGTCAATGTGATTTTTCACCATTTTGGGACCATTCTGAATCCAGTGGTTTTTATCACTCACCCAATGGACACTCCACGAACCTCCACTCGCCCAAGACATTTCAGGTGTCCAAATTGCATCAAGTTTGTGTATTGTGCTTCTGCGATCCATTCCAAGCCTTTTTGAGTTGTTTCCACTTGATTTGAAACTTTTACATCCTTAATATATCATCATAGTCCATTCAAAAAGCATCCTATAGAATTAAACACAATAATTTAGAGCTCAATAAAACACAATATCCTCAGCGGTGAACTAGAAACACGAGCTAAGCATAGGTTTCATTCACTTTGATCTCTAACTTATTTTTTTGACCCTTGGCTTGATCCAATTGACCCTTGAAAATTATAAAAAAGTTGTTTCACATATAAATACACAATAACAACCTTTGGAACTCATTAAAACACATTAGAACCCAACACGATAGACCAGACAAACACCTAGCTCAAGCTAGTCACACTAGTTTTCTCGGTTGAGCTCTAAAGGATCAATTTGAATCAAAACTTGTGTGAAAACACCATTAAACATTTTAAAAACATACATAGACACTTATATGAACATTTATATCATTATCAACACATTAAGAACATGAATCATCCTCAAAACAAGGCTAAATAAGCTAGAATAGTAACGCTAGAATGCATAAATACACCCTATATCACCACCCCACACTTAAAGCCTTATTCATCCTCGAACAACTCTTAACTATAAACAACATGAGATGAAGTGACTCCACACTTCTACTACATGCAAGAAACTCAATTTAGTACTACAATGACTACACGGAATGCAAGTTTCTCCACTAAGAATGTTACATGCAATTTAAAGTTCGAGAATCCTACTTCAAAACATCCTAACCTCAAGAATGGACTCCACAAGTGGAAAACTCATGCATATTTATCAATTAAATACATCATACAATTCACCCACATTCATCAAACATGTGCCTCTCACAACAAGAAAGTTACCCATAATCACTCAGAATAATGCAAATTATCACATTGGGTATACAAATCAAGTTACGCTCACCCTCACAAAGAATTCACAAGTTACACTAGATGAACCATAGGCTTACCCTTAGTGTCATACTCCAATAATATCGGAATGTCAAGAATAGTATCAATTAGGTCTTTTCTAGTTGTAATATCGGGTAAGGGACGGGTAGGAACTATTTAAGAATAGTAACTAACCTCTCCAAGCGCTTTAATACACTACATTACACATTTAAAACCAATCTCCAACAACCAAATTACACTTTTTTCCATCCACCCAAATCTTTTGTTTTGCCCCATCTCTTTTAAACATTTTCAAAAACACTTATTGGAAGTATTGTTTATTACCACATGAATTAATTTTTTTCTTTTTTTTTCTCAACCATGGTAATATTTCTAGCATAATGTCTATCACACCCATCTACCACACATCAATTATCAACACCAATAACTATTACCTTGGGGCATCTAATTCACCTTTTCCCTCTTATTTCTCAAACTCCTTAATTAATTTTTCATTAAAGTGTCTAAGAGCTTTTAGATAAAATTAAGGTTTACCAAAGAAAGGATTAGGCTACATATGAGGCTGCCAAGGAAAAAGCTAAAGGCTCAACGGGGTTTAACTAGGAGTTTGTACAAGGGTAGGCAAAAGATGGTATAAAAAAGGCTATCAAAGAAATGCCTAAATCATCTCCTAAACTCACACTCTTTATTTTGCTTTGCACATACACCGAGCAAGTTCTAGACACATATGAAACAAGGAATATACAAAAACTCACATCACACATGGCACATGATCAACTCACATAGAATCATAATAGACTCCCAACCAACAATATCATGAATTCAATATTTAAGCCATCAAGTACAAGAATCACAAACATGAGCCTAAGAGTCTCAAAAGTAGTAATTCACACAAATCAACATGCTTATACAACTAAAACACTTGCACTATGCATCCAAAAATAGCACCAATAAGAATATCTCACTTATTCCTAACCTAAAAAAATTTAAATTGAGCCCAAAATTGGGAATTTCCCCACCCCACACTTAAAAATCTACTTTGTCCCCAAAGTGAACTTAAAAGTAAGAGATAGAAATACTCCCTGAGGCCTCTAGGCTAGCTAGTAGCATCTTTTGCATTTATGGGATCCGCAGGACCTCACACTCAACCTTTGCCATGCTTGTTAGATTAGGTTTTCGGTACTCAGACTTCCATTAACCTACGACTCAATCAAAAACAAAAAACTACGTGAAATAAGAAACTAAAAACTAAAAAAAAAACATACCTTAGCTTTGGTTACCTCCCAAGAAGCACCTAATTTAGTGTGGCGGCACGACCCATATCAACTTTTTCCTCCACCTTGAGGATATGACTTTTACCCCAACATTGCATCCATTTTTTTCCCTCGATCATATGGAGGTGGTACAAAGGTTAAGAAAATAAGGAATAGATTTTGCATGGAAACCCACAGGGCCTTAATGTGAGGTATTTTTTTACGTTGCTTTTCTTGTGCAAAATTAAGAATATAAGATTCTTGTTTCTCATCTTCACACTCTCCTACTATTTAAGATGATTCCACGAACAAGACATCATCTAAATATAATGTAGAAAAGTGCTTTGGTGAGTCCCTACCAATCCCACTTCAAAATTTACACTATCCACAACACCCTCACTCACATTCACCTTCTTAATTACAGTATCAAAAGAAAGATGATAATTGAGTGACTGCGATTCTTGTGTTTATTCCACAGATTGACTAGTATTATCTTCATATTTTTATTTTTGTAGCATCTGTGGATATGGTGGCGGCGGTATCTCCTCAAACTATTCATCAACTTTAGTTTTTGAGTACTCAGACTTTCTCAAATTATTAGCATCACTATTTGCTACCAGTCGGGGAGTCAACTCAGCATCTACCTCCTTAGTTTTCAGTTGAGCATTGCCCACAAACATGATTGAATTAGGATTAAAAGCACACATATTTGTAGAGTGATACATATTTCCACAAACCACACATCAACTTATGGTCTGCTATACAGGTCGGCTCAAGCAGGTCCCCTTCAAACACTTGGATCAAAGTTTGGACAAAAAGCCTCATGATGGGGTCCTCCACAAAAATTACAAGAATTTTCATCCCTCGAAAACCATCTATGCAATACTGACACATCAAGCAGCGTGATAAAAATAGAAATAAAGAAAAATAAAAAGGAATTAAAAAAACACAAAAAACTATTTACGACTTAATATAGAAAAACTAAAAATAAGATAATTTCCTATTTACAAGTCCCCGCCAACAGCGCCAAAAACTTGATAGCACCGAAGCACAAACGCAAGTGTACATGGTCTACCAAGTAATAAAATGGCCTTAAGGGAAGCCAAGTATCGATCCCACAGGGACTTGATCTAATAACTATTCAATTTTAGCTTAACTTTTAAGATTAATTTAATGCCAAGGTAACCAGAAAGAGAGTTTATAATTTGTAAACTAAAGTAAAGGAAATAATGTATAAAGTAAAAGTCTTTGAACAATCAATGGAGTAAAGCCCAGGGTTAAAGCACTTCTAACAATCATACTATGTTATTGAAATTTATTCGTTAACTTGCTTATCTTGGTTGTTGATTCATAGGGTTAATTGCATGATCTTGGTCTTCCGACCTCTAATATTTTACCTAATATAGACATAACAACTACATCATTAAGGAGGGAGGTAATAATCCAATAGACTTCTTTAAGCTATCATTCTATATTTGAATCATAAAGGTATCTAAGTACATCCATGTCCTAGACACTAATTCAAATTCCTTATTTTATAAAAAAAAATAAGAACCATACATTATTTATTCCCATGTTCTATCTTCCTATTCCCTCTCTCGAGATCAAAAGGTAGATAATAGACGTATTTTTCGATTGATCAATCCATCAAATAATTAAATCAAGAACAAACAAACAACAAAATATGATAAGTAAAATTAAATGAATTTAATCCAAAAAATATTACTCATGTTCTTGGCTTTAACCCCGAAAAGGGAGTTTCTAGCCACCCATAGCCATAATCAACATCCAAATAATTGTATAAAGGATTAAAACCATACAGAACCTAAAAAAATATATAAAACCTAAAAAAAAGTTATGGTAGTCTCCAATGTTGCTCCAATTGATATAGGGGTTCCAAGATATCCAAAATGTGTTTTAAGACATTATATTTTTAGTAGACAAGTCATAAACCAAATAGGATTAGGTTTCCACGTTATTATCCTTCAGCTGGGAAAAAAAATCATTTTTGATGGCCATCGCATCGTGGTGGTGGGATCATCTCTATTAACCCGTGATGCGGCGTAATAGCACTGAGATTCTGGAATTTGACAACTACAGATTGACTTTTCACCATGATACATTGTCTCCTTCATCGTTATTACAACCGCGACAAGGTGGTTCACTATTTTAGGCCCCTTATGAATCCATTAGTGTGTAGTATGCACCCAATGGACATTCCACTCACCTCCACTCGCCCAAGATATTTTAGGTGTCCAAATTGCATTAAGTTTGTGTATTATGCTTTCGTGATCCATTCCAAGCCTTTTTGAGTTATTTTCACTTAATTTTAATTTTGTACTTCCTTCATATATCATTATAGTCCATTCAAAAATCATAATATAGCATAAAACACAATAATTTAGTGCTTAAAACAACACAACATCCTCAACGGTGAATTAGAAACATGAGCTAAGCATAGGCTTCATTCACTTTGATCTCTAACTTATTGATTTGACCCTTGGCTTGATCCAATTGACCCTTGAAAATTATAACCTAGTTTGTTCACATATAAATACAAAATAACAACCTTTGTAACTCATTGAAACATATTAGAACCCAACACCATAGACTAGACAAAAACCTAGCTCAAGCTAGTCACACTAATTTTCTCAGTTGAACTCTAAGTGATCAATTTGAATCAAAACTTATGTGAAAACACCATTAAACATTGTAAAAACATACATGGACACTTAGATGCACATTTATATCATTATCAACACATTAATCACATGAATCATCCTCAAAACAAGGCTAAATAGGATAGAATAGTAACGCTAGAATGCATAAATACACCCTACATCACCATTTAGTTCTAGTTTAATAAATTGAGGAGAGTATCGAATAAAATTTTAGAGTTGTAAACTAAAAGTAAACTAAACAAATGCAAAAAGGTAAATGACTTGACAACGCCCAAGCACACACGTAAGTGTATGTGGTCTACCAAGTAGTAAACTTTCCTTAAGGAAAGCCAAGTATCAATCCCACAGGGACTTTCTCTAACAACTATCAATTCTAGATTAACTTTTTAAATTTATTTGATGCAAAGGTAACCAAAAAGAGAGTTTGTAATTTGTAAACTAAAGTAAAGGAAACAATGCGTAAAGTAAAAGTTTTGGAACAATCAATGAAGTAAATCTAGGGTTAAAGCACTTCAAACAATCATACTATGTTATTGAACTTTATTTGTTAACTTGTCTATATAGGGTGTTGATTCGTATGGTTAATTGCATGATCATGGTCTTCCGACCTTTAATATTTTACCTAATATGGACATTACAACTACATCATTTAGCGGGGATGTAATAATCCAATTAAGTTCTTTAAGATATCATCCTACATGTGAATCAAGTAAGGCATCTAAGTACATCTCTATCCTAGACACTAATTCAAATTCCTTATTTTATAAAGAAATAAGAACCATACTTTTTTATTCCCATGTTCTATCTCCCTAATCCCTCTCCTGAGATCAAAAGGTCAACAATAGATGTATTTTTTGAGGGACCAATCCATCAAATAATTAAATAAAGATTAAAAAAAAAACAATCAATTCTGATAAGCAAAATTAAATAAATTTAATCCAAAACAATAGTACTCATTTTCTGGGCTTTAACCCAAGAAAGGGAGTTTCTAGCCACTCATAGACATAATCAACATCCAAATAATTGTATGAAGGATCTAAACCATAACGAAACTAAAAAGGAAAGAATATAAAACCTAAAAATAAGTTTCCGTAGTCTCCAATGTTTCTCTAGTCAATCTAGGGGTTCCAAGATGTCCAAAATGTGTTTTAAGATGCTATATTTATAGTAGGCAAGTCACAAACCAAATAGGATTGGGTTTCCACGTTATTATCCTTCAGCTGGGCATAAAAATCCCACTTTTGATGTCCAACACATCGCGGTGGTGGGATCATCACTCTTAGCCCATGACACGGCGTAATCGCACTGAGATTCTGGAATTTGACATCTACAGATTGACTTTTCACCGCCATGTGGTGCCTTCTTCATTGCTATTACCACCTCGATATGTTAGTTAAGCATTTTGGGTCCCTTATGAATCCAATGGGGTATAGCACACTCCTAATGGACACTCCATGCACCTCCACTCGCCTAAGACATTTCAGGTTTCAAAATTACATCAAGTTTGTGTATTGTGCTTCCGTGATCCATTCCAAGACTTTTTGAGTTTTTTCCACTTTATTTGAAGATTTTACATCCTTCATATATCATTACAGTCTATTCAAAAAGAATCCTATAGAATAAAACACAAAAATTTAGAGATCAAAACAACACAACATCCTCAACGGTGAACTAGAAACATGAGCTAAGCATAGGCTTCATTCACTTTGATCTCTAACTTATTGTTTTGGCCCTTAGCTTGATCAAATTGACCCTTGAACATTATAACCAATTTGTTTAAAATGTAAATACACAATAACAACCTTGGTAACTCACTAAAACACATTAGAACCCAATACGATAGACTAGTCAAACACTTAGCTCTAGCTAGTCACACTAGTTTTCTCGGTTGAACTCTAAATCATCAATTTGAATCAAAACTTGTGTGAAAACACCATTAAACATTGTAAACACTTACATGGACACTTATATACACATTTATATCATTATCAACACATTAAGCACATAAATTATCCTCAAAATAAGGTTAAATAGGCTAGAATAGTAATGCTAGAATACATAAATACACCCTACATCATAGGTCTTGCCTTTGTGAGTCATTGAGCTAGTTGAGGTGTATACATTAGGTTAAATTATGGTACTTAGTTCAGTTATATTACTATGGATTATAACTTGCATTCATCCTTGCAAGGGCATTGCTCATCACCAGTATGCGCTTATACATATTAGCCTTATAGGGGTTGCATAGGTATAGGTGATGAGTTCTTCTGGTGGTGTATTATCTATGCTGATTGGACTTTCCAGGTTATGGGGCTCATTTTAGGTATTCTTTGTGTGGGCTAGTTGGATACTTTATTGTATTATCGTTATTATGGTTATTTTGTGAAAGATTGATTATTAGACCAGTACTAAGATTTGAGGTATGCTTCTAATTCTTTCTCTAACGATTATTTTACTATGCATGATTATCCCATAAATAGGCATAATGGTTTTAGACCCTGATAATCTTAGTACTAGTTCCTACTAATTTTAAAAGGCCTTAAGATGCTAGTATGACTACTTTAGGTTGTACCTTTGAGTTATATTTCTTTATGCATGTATGAATACATATATATGTGTGTGTATGTCTTTGTGCATGTGTGTGTGGTTATCATATTACCATATACCCCTCATTTCCCTCATTTATTTATGTTGTACACTAAATCCTTGTCCTTGTGTACTATTATATGTATTTTTTCTCTCCTTTATTTTTTATTGGACAATGATATATGGTATAGTGCTTAGGTCCCTGAGCATGACTAGAATAGGATATTTTATCATTTTGCGTTCTTAGTCTTACTATGTTAGTTTCCTGGATATTCATGTATAGTTTACTTTTCGAGTTGCATGTAATTTATATTTACATTATCTTTAAAGCTCAGTTAGCAATTGTCTACTGAGTACATATTTGGTGCTCATGCTAGACTTTTGTAGCCTATTGATTGTTGTACGAGTTCTTATCGTTATTGTATGCGTCGTGTGAAGCGACTATAGTTTTGATACATATGGTGAGCTCCTGGCATTAGAAGTATTACTATTCTCCCTCTTATGTATTAGAATAATCTCTGGATTTTATTAAGAGATGGGTTGTATCAATACATTTATTTAGTACTTTATTTGTAGTCTTATTACATTAGAAACTTTTGTATTGGCTCTACGAGGTTTTGGGACTATCTTATGTATTTCAGTCTTTTAGTTCATTAATTCACTATTTTTCCTTTTTTCCCTTGGTAGTCTATTACTAGTAGTTTTGGGCTACGAGTTGGTTTACCTACTGGTGGGTTATAGTAGGTATCATCAAGACCAGAGAAATTGGATAGTAATAAATTAGTATTGGACCTTAGGTTTATTGATGTGTTGGTACAAGGGCTAAGTTGCTATTGATTTTCATTTTTATACCACCTATTCCTTACATTGATATTTACATAATTGTTGCTATTATTGTCATTATTTGATATTAATTGGTCCTCACTTGGTAGACAATTTGTCTAGTCAAATCTAGTAGGAATTTTCTTTATCCTAGTTCTTATAAATTGACTTAGGTGGATAGCTTTGTTGGATAATTTCTCTCTTATAGCAACATGATGTTGGATGTTTTTTCCTTCTATTAGGTATGTTAGATCAATTGTAGAGTGGATTATGGCAGTAAAGGTTGGTTGACCCTCCATGTTTCTGTTATGGTTCAAGAGTTGGCAATTGGATTGTTTAGCTTATTTTTTAGGTTGACTGATTTGGGGTTTGTTCTTCTAATTTGACTAGTTCATCGCATGTTAGTGGTTTTGATTTTGATGTCGATAGGCCTTGGATTTTTCGTTCTTACCATGATGTGGTTCTTGTTTTATGTGGATTTAGAGAGTTGGAGATAGGCAATATTTTCTATGACCATTTATTATGATGGTAGTTGAGTATTAGTTGCTTAGATGAAGTATTGGGTTGATTAGTTTCCAACTAAAGTTTTATTTCTCTATTTTTCTAGAGATTTTGTTATTTCTAGTATAGTTTGTAGCCTTAGTGAGTTCTCGATCATGCTTTGGGGTTCATTCTCTCTAGAAGAAATGGAGTTGATTGCTTGTGCTTTCATCTAGTAGTTTATCCTCTATTGTGATTTATACTTCAACTAAGTTTTGGTTTTGGTCCTGTCAGGATGCAGTAAGGATAAGTTTGATTTGGATAATAAGGTTTATTTGAATATTCAGACTTAGTAGACTTGTTGCCTCAATTTTGAACTTGCATCTTGGAATAGCAATTTGGAGGTTATGGTGGATTTAGAGTGTAGATTCTTGTCCATATTTAGGTTTGGTTTGGGAGGTTGAGATGGAGTTGTTCATCCATAGTGTTGAGATTTCAGGGTGAAGTTGTAGATCTTGGGTTCAACCTTTTTTCCAAATTTGTCTTAGTTGATATTTTATCCATAGGTTGGCTAAGAATACTTCATGTCTACCTACTCGATTTTTTTCTATTCAGGTGGATTATGGTTGATAAGTGTTCAAAATAGTAGTCCATTGCCACGGTATTGGTTCCTTCTGGTCTAACCTTAGTTTTCAGTTATTGTTGGGATTTATGGGTGATCTACTCAACAGGAGTAGTATGCATAAGTTGGATTCAAAATTACTTCATCCTTGGTTGATGGGACATCCTAAAGCGGATCATTCGTTGGTGAATAGTTGTGCTTCGGACTCTTAGGTATTAGTTCAAGGGTTATTTGGACTAGTTTTAGAATTGTCCTAGATTGCAGACCTTGGTCATCACTATTTTTATGCCCAGGTAGCGCCTTATGGTCTTATTCACATGCTTTCCATTATTGATTTCAAGTAAACCAGCTTCAGTTCTTTGAGATTACTATGATGGAATTACACAGACAGGACTTAGGTGATTTTTTTCTTGGTATGAGGTAGATAACAAGTTTTAAAAGGAAAATAAAAGTTATATTTGGATTTGAGTTGTTTGCACAACTCAAGCTATGATTTTTTCCTTTGGCTTGGATGAGTTTTTGATTGGTCTTGTTGGTATTGATATGGTACCAGTGTGTCGCGGTTTAGATTTGTGTGCATCAGCCTTCCTTAATTCAGTTAGAGGCCAATTGGTGGTTGAGGTTGAGTTTTGGTTATTTGATAAGTGAAAAAAGGAAGTTGGTATAAAAATGGATACCTTTAGCAAAATCCCTTTCAAGTGTTATTTCTTCTTGGAGGTTATCTAGGAAGTCATGCTCGAAGCATATGTGCCTAGTACCTCATCCCTTTGAGTTTTCATGTTTCTTCTATCTATTTGACTTTTGCGAATGAAAGTCCTTATAGTAGTGAATATTGTAATGGCCCTCCAGGTTATTTCCTTAATTTGTATGTATTTTTGGCATTTAGAGCCTTCCCACAATGGCAACAGGTCATTTATGACTTGCTAGAACTGTCGGTTCGGTTATTGGATAGTTCCTTGGGATTTTAGGCTTATTTCATTTTAGAGATTTGGCTGCTTAGGATTTGGTTTGAGACAAAAGATCCTAGTATATAACCTCATATGAGAATTCTGACAGTGCCATCAGCTCTATTGATTTTAATCTAGCAGACCCTTATTTCAGGTCCCAAGGCTTTCAGACTTATTTTGGGCTATTGGGTGGATTATGTGAAAAATAGAACTATAGATAGGCCCCACAGTTAGTCAAAATGATCTCAAAAAAGGGTTTTTATGGTTCCATTGAGTTCAAAACATTAAATTTGGTATTGTAGCATATTTTATTTTAACGTATAGGGTTGCGAACGAATCTCGAGCAACCAATCAGATTCCCTTTTGATTCAAAAAATTTGATGGAATAGGTTTCTGATGCAACCGCTTAAGTGATCATAAGACCACTTAAGCAGTCATCGTGTATGCGACATAGTGTCTCTTAAGAAACCTTGACAATTTAGTCAAGGGTCTCTTAAATAATGTCTGTGTCTACTTAAGTGTGCATCTCTTGAGCGGCTTGGGAGTCGCTAAAGTGATACCCGCCAGCAATGCTAGATCGCTTAAGTGATTGTGTAGCCTCTTAAGTGGTTGTATCTTAAGCGACAGGGTGACCACTTAAGTGGCACTTGGTGTCTATTTATTCTCTTTTTCCCCACCCAATTTTCCACCATTTCTTCGACCATTTTCACACCAAATAAAGAGTTCAAAAAGAGGAAAAATGGAAAATTATCTATTAAAGCTAAGGTAATCTATCCTAACTGACCTTGGTAATTTCTCATTCATTTTCTCATTAATTTTTAACCTAATTCATGGTAAATTCTTGTAAATTAGGTCTTAAATTCTTAAACTTCAAGGGTTTATATGAGACCTGATTTACGCTCCATTTGTGCTCCGCTTTTGAGCACACATTCTTTCTTCTTTGAGGGACCTCGTGATGGATTCAATTTTGGATTCCATTTGTAGTCCTCATGGGCCCGTTCTTGACTTGAATTTGAAATAATTCTTTATGGAAATATGGGTCTCATTTTACTCTTTATGATGTATAGATTAGTATTTTTTATAGTGTTACAGCATTACAGGATTGTTGAGCAAAAGCGGATGATTTGTGGGCGATTCAAGATTTTAGTTCGGCATCAAGGTAGGCTTATATCTGCTCTTCGTCATGATATAGTTTATTATATATGTTGTGTGTTAGATAGTAATTTTAGGATATGATTATGGATAGAACACTGTGACTTAACCTGATTTATGATTTTAGTGGCTAGAAGGGTGAATCGACCCTTAAGGAGAAATACTTATTATGCTTCTAAAATCCTATTACCCTTGGTTGGTAGCATGTTAGACATAGTTGAGGCTAATAATCCTTTAGTATAAGGTTTACTATGTTACTCTATGAATTGTGATTGTTTTCTGAAACTATAATGTGGTAATGTAGTTTATACATTATTGGGCTCAAGATCGTGATTATGATATTATTTGGATTCAGCTAAGTGATTTATCCATGTAAAGTACATGGACATAGTTTATAGACATTCAGATGCTTATAATGGTATTATTTTGATACTAGTGATGGAATGCATATATTTGGTACATTCCTGCTCATTAAAATAGTAAGTGGTACAATTTCGACTAAGAATATGGTTTTACTACTATTTTCCTAAAAAGGGATTTATTCCCACTTTTCACTTTTAAAACGGATCCTTTCATAATGGGAATCGTACCACCATAATGAATGATTTATGAGCTTTTGATACTAAACATAATGTTTTAGATATTTGACTGGGATAGGTTCTAATTCATGGTTTTACTATTACTATTTACCTCAATCGATTGAGATTTTGACCCTTTCTATACTCTTATGATGATTTAGTCCTAGAGTTTACCCCAGGTAAGGATGAACTTATGCTCTTTTAGCCACGATTCTAGTCCATGTATTATATATGTATATATATATATATATATATATATATATATTCAGTATTTGATGTAGTTCTTTGAAGATGATGATGATGATTAGAGATCCTAGATTGAGAAAAAGTTGGTGTATATGGGTACTCCTTAATCCCCTAGGGTCCTCTTCATCTAAAAGCTATCGTGATAAAGAATAGGGTCATAGTGGGTCCTACTTTGTGATCCATTGAGCTAGAGAAAGTGTATATACAGGGTTACCTTATGGTACTTTGACCGATTGTAGTAGAATGGATTATACTTTGCATTCATCCTTGCATGCACATTGCCTATCACCATAATGCGCCTGTACCTATCAACCTTATGGGGGGTTGCATAGGTATAGGTGATGAGTTCTATTTGTGGTGTATTATGTGTGTTGATTGGATATTTTGAGTTATGGGGCTCGGTTTAGATATTGTTTGTTCGAGATAGCTGGTTACTTTATTGTATTATTGTTATTGTAGTTAGTTCATGACCGGTTGATTATTTGACTGGTATTGAGATTCGATATATGCTTCTGATTCCTTTCTCCTACGATTATTTTACTATGCATGATTATCTCATATTTAGGCATTATGGTTTTAGATCCTGATTATGTTAGCACTAGTTCCTACTATGGTTAGGAGTCCTTAAGATGCTAGTATGACTACTCTAGTTTGTACCTTTGAGTTAGTTTTTTTTATGTATGTATCTATATATATGTGTAGTTATGGTTTTACCATATATCCATCCCTTCTTTCATTTATTCATGTTGTATATCAAATCCTTGGCCTTGTATACTACTATATATCCTTCTTCTGCCCTTTATTTGTTATTGTCCAGCGATATACGATATAGTGCTTAGGTCCCTGAGCATGACTAGAATTGGATAGTTTATCCTTATTACCTCCTTAGACTTACTATGTTAGTTTCCTGGATATTTGGGTATAGTTTACTTTCTTTCTTGTGTTTAATTTATATTTGCATTATCTTTAGAGCTTAGTCATCAGTTGCCTACTAAGTACCATATATTTGGTACTCATACAACACCTTTGAATCCTGCAGATCATAGTATGGGTTTTCATCATTATTCTATTCATCATGCAGAATAGCTATGGTTTGGAGGTGTATGGTGAGCTCTTGGTGGTCACAGTATTAACATTCTCTCTCTTATGTATTAGACTAAACTCTATATTGTATTCAAAGATACGTTGTATCGATATATTCATTTAGTACTTTATTTTGTAGTCTTATTAAATTAGAAGCTTTTGTACTAATTCCACTAGGTTTTGGGACTATCTTATGTATTTCAATCTTTTATTTCATTTATTCTTCATTCTTCCTTCTTTTTTCTTGGTAGTATGTTACTAGTAGTTTTGGACTATGGGTGTTCTTACCTACTGGTGGGTTATAGTATATGCCATCGTGTCCAGAGAAATTGGGTCATGACATGGGTAGATCATGAAAAATTTTAAGATATTGTAAAGCACAGCTGGGTATCTCATAATGATGTTGATATCTTTATCAGCATAAAGCAGTAGATGAAAAAGTCTAAATCAACTTTATCTATCTAGAGAAGAGAGAAGTTTGGTAATTTATTTAAGAAGTTAGTAATTAGAGAAGATATTGTAAGAGAGGAGTAACTATTTGAAGAAGTCCCTTCTTTTAAAAATAGATGTGTTTTACAAAAGGCTCAGATTGAGTTAAAGAGATATCCCCACTATGAAAAAGAATTTTGGAGAAAAAAATTAGGGATTCAGTGGTTTTCTGAGGGTTAGAAGAATACTAGATTTGTTAATAATCTAGTAAAGGGTAGAATGAAACCCCGGATAAGTATATTGGACTTTCATTTTATCATTTTCCTCTCCTAAACATCCTTAGTTAAATTTTCTTTAAAGTATGAATAGTAATCATATTCAATGATTTCTTTTGGGTTAAATTAATTTATTTGAGCTTAATGTGGTTATTGGAATGAATATTTTAGAATGTGTACCTTGTTTCAAATGCTCAATTGCAAAATTCTTGCTTCCATACTCTAGTGCACACCATGTGTTTGACGAAACACCTACTTGTAGTTTGTTTTCTTAATTGAGTGGTGCGGGATTTAAATGGGTTAGTATGATTACAAATGGTGAGTTTGGTGATGAATTGGTGCATGGAGATTATTCATATGTGTTGTTATTCTATTTTTCAAGCTCCTACCTTTCATGCACACCATATGATTGTTAAAATATTGATAAGAGAGGAATGCCTTATATGCTTGAAAAGGTTAATGTGAACTTTCTTAGGCATTATGTGATTATTTTTGGAGCATATTTTTTATTCCAATAGGTCTTAAATGTTGGATAACCGGTGGTTTTTTGGTTGAAATTGTTGATAAATATTGCGCCTATGGTTGATCGATTAATGTGATTATCATAGCATCCCCGGGTGAAGTCTAAGTAACCCGAGAGACATGAATGTTTGCCTTGCCCTATGATAGATTGGGAGATGTCACTCTTAAGGGTATAGGGTCATTTGTGTTTCTATTGGTCCCATGAGTGTTTTATGAGCTAAAGGGGCTATCTGTGAAGTTGTGATGAAAGAACCCTATGAAGTGTAATAATAATGTTGCCTTTCATTCACCTAAGTTTTTCTTTAATTGTTTAGGAAAAGGAAAAAGTTCAAAAATTCTTTCAAAATGTCATTGGCAAGAAATGAATAAATTTTGAGAAAAAATCAAGAATATAGTTTTCTTTGTGAAAAATATCAAGGATGTTTTTGAGATTTCTTTTGAGTGAGACCATTTGATTTAATTTTTGGCTCTCTTTACAAAGATGAGTCCTTGACTTGGAGTAATTTATTCTCAAATTGCTCAAATTGGATGGGAAACTAACTTTTTGATCTATGAGTACGATGCAATATGTGATGTGATTTTTGAAATAATTTTTGTACATATGTGTAGTCTAGAACTTGCCCCGAGTGTGTTCAAAGCAAAATCTTAGACAAGCTGTGTTTGGAGGATGACCCGAGGCTATTTTTGACCCATCACATAGCCAAATTCCCACCTTAACATTGTTCCCTACTTTACCTCTTTGAGCCTTTTTACCCATTTCTCTTTCTTTTTGTAATGATAACCATGCTAAAACACCTAATCCCTTTTTAGATTTCTCTTTTGGAACTTAACCTCCTTTGATGCATCGTATGATTTGAAGAAATGAAATATAGGTGAAATCCTAAGTTTGGGGGGATGAATGTGATGTGTTAAGATGAGCCAAGAAAGGTGAATGTAAGGTGGTCAAATCATGTTCTTAAGAGACAAGAGACATACTTGATGGTAAAGTTGTATAGATTAGCCAATAAACTTAAAGAGAAATGAGACAAATAGGGAGCTAAGAAAAGCTTAAAGTTATAAAGTCTCTTGAAAAAATCAAAGAAAGGAAGAAAGCAAATGGTGGATTTGAATTATTTGGTAAATCCTAATCAAAAAGTTTAGGGAAATATGGGAAATTATTTGAAGGAGAATAAGGTGGGTAGTTTGAAAATTTTAGGGTAGAAGGGGTTGAGCAATTGCATTAAAGGAGGTATTTTAGTCACTTGATCCATATATATTCCTTCCCACACCCTAAACTTTCATCTTGACCCATAAAACCTTGGTGATTCCAAACTAGGTAAGTCTACATTAGTGGCGAAAAACACAAAGGGCAAGGCTATGGTTCTACTCATTCTACTTTAATTTTTTTCTGAGAGTGAGTGTGAATTCTTTCATTATTTAAGCTCCTTTAGAAATTTAAATGTCCTGTTTGTGTGGAGCTAACTTTTTCATATGAGCGGCATCGATACTTTTGGGTAGAGGGTGAAGTCTTACTATCGGTTTGGGTAAATGGGTCAAGTAAGTTGCATTGTTAAGATTGAGAAAATGTTTGAAGATTTTGTGTTCCTTCTTAAGATGCTTTGTTGATTTTCAAGGTTAATTTGATACAAATTTTCATTCTTGCTTCTTAAATATGTATTTATCAGAAAATTTTGGTTTACTTGTTGCCATGATATATTTGGAAAGTCATTGTAGAACGTTGTTAGCTTATTCCTTTAGTATAGCTTTCTTTTGGGTGGATTTGAGGAAAATATCCTATCTTTCTGAATGGTTCTTGGTTGCTTGAGGACAAGCAATAGTTTAAGTTTGGGGGTGTTGATAAGTCGTAAATTTGAAAACTTACTAGCACCTATTAAGCCTACATTATCATGCTTTTTCGTTGATTTACTGTTAATTTCTAACTTAATGCTCGTTGGTGTAGGTAAAAGTTGAAATGGGAAAATGAGTAAGGGAACTTGATAAAAATGAACTGAGGAAAAGATGAAAAAAAGAAATATGAAAGAAAAGAGCCAAATGCTAGAAATCAGGCCCAAAAATCGAGCCTCAGTTACCGAGATCGCGATCCAAGTTCAATTCAGACCTTGGTGATTGTGAGGAGACCACCATGATCGCAGGAATTGCAAAGGCATTCAATAGACGATGATCGCAATGAGACGGAAAATTTAAGGAAAGAATTGGAATTTTCATAAAAGCAAGGTGGTAATTTGGTAATTTTGGCAAATGTGGAATTGGGGCTTTAAGAGGGGGTTTTATCTCAATTTTCATCATCTATCCATTATCCATCCTTTTAACCATCATCAAGTTTTTATCTTGAGGAGACTATTGTACTAATCTTGAGCTAAGAAGACATTAGAGTAACTCTGAAGTGAAGGATTAGCAAATTTCCATTGAAGATTTGTTGAAATTTAAAGTTTGGGTTTGCATTCTCTTTATCTTTCATGAATTAATTTGGTAGAAGTTTTGGCATATCATTATTTCTTATCTTTATGAGTAGCTAATTCTTCCTCTTGGGGTTATTCTTGAATAGGTTGTGAGTAGTGCTTGGGTATTGTTTATTTATCTATCTAATTAGCTATTTGTTGTGGGTTTTTCTTTTACCTCATACTTGAATTAAGACTTGTGGGTGAAAACCCCAATTATTTCGTATCTCATGCCATCCTTGAAAAGGAGTATTGGGTGAAGGGTATTTGCAACAATAACTTAAGTCAACTTGTGGGATGGCATCATCTTAGAAATAAAGGTGTTGCCTGATTTAACTCATTTGATAGTTCTATCTTAGAAATAAGGGTGCTAATTGAGGTATTGGATTGGTTGTTTGGCTACATTCCTGAGGTGTGCGAAAGAACCCACAAATGAAACTTAGTGTTTTATTAAATATTGACGCTAATACCTCTAAATCTAGCCTATCCATGACTATATCTAAATTTGAATAAATTTTCAATTACCCATACATGAATTTGCACCTAGAATGGCATGACCCCAAGATCCATTCCTAATTGATTATACTCTAATTATTCTTAGCCTTGAGTTAGTCTTCTAGAACCCCAAGAACTGTTATACTTTTGAAAAAGTTTAAAAAACCCTAAACATTTGTATCCCACATTTGAATTCAACAACTAACTCTTATTTAAAACTTACTCGATCACCACTCACATTGTTCCTCATGGATTTGATCCCAACTCAAAGTTGTGTAATTATATTGAGAACGGCCGCTTTACACTTAAATTGATGTGTTAGTTGAGCATTATCATCCACCTGCTTCATTTTCTCATCTTCAACTTGTTGCATATAAACCACTAATCTTGAAATGTCCATATCATTGTTCAACATCGTAGTTTTAAACTCTAATACTAAGTCATAGGACAACCCATAATCAAATTTCCTCATCATAGATCTCTGGATGGATACTAATTCTGAAGCATAACGAGACAACTGCTGAAATTTTTGGGCATACTTCTTCACACTTATCTTGACCTGCTTCAAATTCACAAACTCCTCGGCCTTAGCTTCCCTCAGCTCTTAAGGAAACAAATGATCAAGAAAGGACCCTAAAAACTCATCCCACCCAGCCGGTTAAGCGTCATCACCCCTCGACTGCTTTCACTGCTTATACTACTTATAAGCTACATCCTTCAACCGATAAGAAGCAAACTCCAACCCCTCAGAATCATTAGCATGAATAATGCTGAATATCTTCTCCATTTCATCAACAAACCCTTGAGGATCCTCCTCAACCTTAGAGCCTGTTAAGGTTGTGGGATTCAACCTCATGAACTAGCCCACCCTAGAGAACTCAGTAAAAGGAGAAACAGAACTAACACGGTCAGACTGACGAGATTGAAAAGCCACCAACTGAGTAAGAAAATGAATAGATTTGCAAAACTCTGCATTCAAAACATCAACCTGAGGCATCAAGGCATGAGTATTATCATCCCGAGAAGCCTGAGGAGGAGTAGTAGATTGTAACACCCTATATTTCCGTAGAATAATCTAAGTACCAATACATCAGTATTAATATATATAATTTTCGAAATACTCATTATTTCTTTTAGTTTAGAGTCTGCCATTGTGTAGCAAATTCAATTAGCTTTCCAACAATTTAAAATTCGCCTTAATCCGATAACTGGGTAAGAAGTTATGGCGATTTTAAGTTCCAGTCATTAAACACCATTAATTTAACCCTTAGCGTATCGTGGAGACAGTTCAAATGACAATTGTTAATTTCCAGTGTGACTCCGTGATCATGGCGCTTCGCGGAGCAGGCCAATTTACTGTTTGGTAATTTACAGTGGGCCTCCGCGATGTTGGCGCGTCGTGGGGGTGGCCAAATTAGCATCCAAAGGTTTATCGTTATAGATCCATATCGCGGTGTTTGTCCAGTTCCCAATTGTCATTTTCCAGTGGCCTGGCGCATCACGCCAGTGGTCCAGATCGGGAAAAATTCATGAAAAATTAAAGTTGCGCCCAGGGTTAAAATAGTCTTTTTCCATGATTTTATTTTACCTAGATATGGGATTTAATCCCTAAAAATGTTTAAACCCTTCATTATTCACTTTTCCCCAAAATCAAAAGGTAATTCTCTCTCAAAAATCAAGAACTTTAGCTTTCAAGTTCAAGGTCAATCCTGATGAAATCACCAAGAACTTCAAGAAATTCATCATCCCAGGTATGTTAGATGTTCATCCATGGAGCATAAGTAACCCATTTTAATTTTCAAGTTATAATATTTTCAAGTTATTATGTTTTAAATTATTATTTCATCCATGAATCTCCATGCACTACTGATTTTATACCATGCTACCATGAAATGATTGTTATTATTTAATCCTCCATATTTTATCATTTTTATTTATTGAATCAAACCATGAATTAATGCTATTATGATGAATTCATGCTATTACTACAAGTTCCATGACATTTCTATGATTATTTTAAACCATGTATAACAAGTGTTTGATAAAATGCCTACAAGAGTGATTGATTTAAATAAAAAGCCTTCATGTTTTGTCCTTCAATCTTTAGTATCATTTTACTATTATTGTTTTTGAGTCCTAGGGTACTGAATACCCGAAATCCATAGTTTTTTACTTAGTCTAGTATTATTACATTACAGAATAGTCTTCAGAACATACTATGAGCATTATCAGAGCAGTCAGTTACCAGTCAGATGAACTCAGAACAGGCTAGTATTTCTGTGTCTTTCAGTTGGGAGTAGGATTTAGCACCGACCAAGTGTAGGGATGGAGGCTTCCCCGTCAGATAGGCAGATTCGTTAGTAGAAGTCCCTATACTCCAGAACTATGTAGCCAATGTAGGTTATGAGAAGTCACCCATCATATTAGTCTTGACTGTCTCCTAGGGGTCACCCGTCAGTTCTGGCTTGACACTCTTAGTCCCTTAGACATTATATCAGTTTAGTGGATCCACAAAGCCATCATTAGTACCTGTGGCATGGTATTAAAATCCTTCAGGATAGACTTACTTTATTCCATATCTCAGTTAGTAGTTAGGTGGGGCTTGTCCCATAAAGTCAAATTCAGTCAGTCAGTTTTAGATGTTTTTTAGACATTAGAGTCAGTTATCCATGATTCAAATTTTTAGTTGACATGTCAGTTTATCAGTATTTAATCAGATTCAGTCATTGTTTCTATAGGTTCATATTTCACTATTGACTCAATGATAAAACCTTATGGAAATGTTAAATGTTTTTCCGCAATTATGATATTATTATTCAATGCTCACGAAAGGTACCATCTCAAGGGTTAGCTCATGGTCCCTCGAGACTGTAAGCACCGTGTGATGACTAGGGGGTAGTCCCAGGTCGTTACAAACTTTCTATCAGATCCTAAGGTTTTAAAGTGTCCTAGGAAGTAAGAAAGACACATCGAGTAGAGTCTTATGTATGGGTATGCTACGCGCCACACTTATGGACGGGAGGCTACAAGAAGTTTAGGAAAAAGTTTCCCTTCTTTCAGTATTCATGTCATGCGAGTGAGCATGAACTCAAGTTAAACTCCCTGTCTAATCCATTTCTTTCTTCCGTTTACATAACATGCCTCCCAAGAAGAACGGTAGAAGAACAGGAAATCAGCCAGCCCCTCAACTCATCCAGGAAGATCCTTTGGATGAGCACGTCTCTCACACAGAATTCAGGGTTGTATTCACTACTCTAGCCAATTCCATAGCAGCACAAAATGAACGGACAACTTCTGTGCCAGCCAACTGATGATAGGCGAATTTACATGCCTATAGCACAATATTTTGCCCATATTTTAGCCTAGTTTTGAGAACAAATTATATATTTCATGCACTTTTAGTCCTTTTTCCTGTAAGTGAGCTAACGAACATGATTAGCAAAGTTTCAGGTATAAATGATGCAGAATTCAGCATTTTATGGATAACTTGACGTCAAAGAAAGCTTCACGAAAGGAGAAAAGCCAATCTTGGACGCCAAGGACTAAAGATGGCGCATGGAAATTCTGTCCCGGGCTAAAACAATATTTCTGAAGACTTTGGGGACTAGCAGTAACTTATTAGGATTAGGATAATGATACATTAACCTAGTACAATTGGGTTAAGTATTTCATTAGCTTAGTAGGATTTGGTTAAGAATTTCATTAGCTTAGTAGGAATAGGATATGGGTATTATAAATACCCTATCTTGCTAGAGATTTCATAACTTCTGATCTTACTTCTCAACATCGAAATTCTACTTTTCAATTCCGAATTAATTCTATTTTTCTTCTTCTACTCATCTATTCTTAAATTCCGCAACAAGAGAAACGTTACCTTGCTAAGGAATTCACGCCTAAACGCCTACCACACCATTATCAACGTGAAATCATAATTGTGGGAAAACAACAATGTCAATTGTGATTTCCTTCGCACTCATGGGTAACTAAACTTCTCTGTTGGGGTTATGGAAGCCGAATGAGATACTATCTATTGCTGTGAGAGTGTGAGTTCGTGACACGTATGTTGCTTATATCATTATTCTCTTCATCTTAATCTAAATTCTTTGCGGTTGCAAACGCAAGAATACGCCAGTATAACATTTAACTTGTTCGAAAGAAAGGTTATCTGTATGGAAAAGAGATAATGTCAAGGTAGTAGGGTCCCATCCCCTATTAAAAAGTTAGTGCCGTAACTAGATTAACCTCTTGGAGAATTCGTACCGTTAGACATGCTTTAAGCTCGAAAGAGTTAAAGTGAAATAATCCTCGAATAGGTCGAAAGACGCCTGGATTTACCATCGAATACAATTCTCTATAAGCACATGCATGTCTAAATTCAACACACTCATAGTCAATAGAGACGTATAATTCAGAAGGTGGACATAACCCCAACTCCTCAATTCTCATTGTTTCACAACCTACTAAACATTCTTTCTTTTTACTTTGCTATTGCCGTTTTTCTCTACTAATTGGGTTACACATTACAAACCCCCCTTCTTACGAGACTTGCACTAAAAGTCTAGTAATCGTTGCTTACTTGTTGCCCAAGCTATTCCCTGTGGGATCGATACCCAACCCAGGTTGGGTTCTATATTTGCTAACGACCGCTTTACACTCCTTTGAGAGCTGTAGATTGAGCGTTATCAAAAATTGGCGTCGTTGCCGGGGAATACAAGTGTCAATTAAGTTCGTAATAATTACTAGACCCTTTGGTCAAAGATTCTCGTACTTTTACTTTTAGTTTTTGTTTTTGTTTACTGCAGGTTTTTATTCAGTACATGCCCCATACCCGAAGTTCTGGTCAACCGTTATTACCTATCAATCCTAAACCACAACGTATTCACAGAATAGAGGCACAACACGCAATTGAAAGGATGGCTGCTCAACAGGAACAGGCGAGGCTAGCTGCGCTAGCCGCCGCTCAAGTGCATCAACAGAATATTGATAACCCTGGGCAAGCAATAAATTCTGACGATGAAGATCTAGGTGATGACGAGCTACTAAACCCTAGGCATGCCGCTGAGATCGCAACACCTGCCAATAGAAGAGATCGTCAAGCTAGGTTTAGGCCTGAACGCCAAGCTATGCAACCAGCTTTCGACGATGATGATGATGATCTTGATGGAGCCGGAGCCACAGGAGCCATTATTCCTCCACCATTAGCGCCCGGAGCCAAATTCAACATCACAAGCACCATAATTCAGTTATTGCAACTCAAGGGATTATTTGGTGGACTGGCAGGCGATGATCCGAATATGCATCTCATCAACTTTATTTCTACATGCAAGTCATTTGACAATCCTGGTGTTGGTCAGAATGCAATTCGATTACGTCTATTTCCATTGTCTCTATCTGGGGAGGCAACTCTATGGTTGAATGGGCTGACTCCTGATTCTATTACAAATTGGAGGCAATTGAGAGACGCTTTCCTAGAAAGATTCTTTCCGCCATCCAAAAGAGCACAATTGAGAGATGAAATCAGCAACTTTCGTCAGCTTCCCACTGAAGCTCTTCATGAAACATGGGAGAGGTTCAAGACAAAGCTAGCGAGGTGCCCAAACCATCATATGACTAATGTTCATCTAATGGAGATATTATATAGAGCCCTGAATTCAATAACTAAACCAGTGGTGGATAATGCGGCTGGAGGATCCTTTATGGATCTCACCTTTGGTCAAGCAAGCAATATGCTAGATCGTATGACGAAACAAAGTAGAGCTTGGCATACCAGGGATTCTGAGGTAGCAAGCCTCACTTTATCTATTGGCATGACTGCAGACCAAAGAAGAAGACAAGAAGAACGTGATCAAGATATGGCGCACATGAAAACACAAGTGGATCTTCTTACAAAGCATTTATTATTAGGGAAGACCGAAAAAGTGAAAGCTATTGCGTCAAAAGGAAGAGATGAATCTGATTCGGAAGAAGAAGCCAACTACTTAAACAATCAGGGGGGTTTCCGAGGTAATACCCAAGGAAACCAAGGTCGGAACTATTATGATAATTCTGGAAACAAGGACCAAGGTAGTTGGAGAAAAAACAATGAAAAGAGTGGTGTATATGTTCCCCCTGGAAGACGTGACACCACCACATCTAATTCGGGAAGTATGGAAGACATGATGGCTAAACTACTGAAAGGAGTGAAAAAAACTAGCACGGGAGTAACGGAGGTAATAAATGATTTGTCCTCTATGAAGCAATTAGTTGATTCTCATTCCACTTCAATCAAGCAAATAGAGCAGCAATTGAGCCAACTTTCAGCAGCACTCAATCAAAGAAAGGCTGGCACTTTACCTAGCGACACCGTGCAAAACCTAAGTAATGATGGGTCATGCATGGCCATTACTACCAAAAGTGGTAAGGTGCTGGAAACTTCAGAAAAAGGCAAGCAAGTGGCTGATGAAGAGGCGGAAATTGATGATAAGGCAAAAGGGGAAGATGTCGCAGCAGTCGATCCTAATATCCTTAACGTCACTCCTCACGACATGCAGCCTGGAAAAGCTGAAAAACGGAAGCAAGAGGAGAAGAAAGCCGTGGAGAGAACAATGCCATACCCACCACCACCTTTTCCCCAAAGATTGAAGAAGGTGGCGGATGATACGAAGTTCAGCAAATTCATGACTATGTTAAAGCAGCTGACCATTAATGTTCCATTGGTGGAAGCACTTGAACAAATGCCTGGGTATGCGAAATTTATGAAGGATCTTTTGACAAAGAAGTGGGCAGAAAGTTATGAGTTAAAAGATGATGTCCATCACTGCAGCGCAATCGCTACCCAATCAATAGCTCAGAAGAAGGCTGACCCCGGAGCTTTCACTATTCCTTGCACCGTTGGATCTTTGAATTTTGCCAAAGCATTATGTGATTTAGGAGCCAGCATCAATTTGATGCCATTATCTATCTATAAAAAGTTGGGGTTGGGTGATCCTACTCCAACCAATATGAGGCTCGTCATGGCGGATAGGTCGGTAAAATGACCTGTTGGTATCCTATGTGATGTCTTGGTAAAGGTTTCTTCATTCATCTTTCCAGCAGACTTTGTTATTTTGGATTGTGAAGCGGACTCAGAGGTTCCCATAATCTTGGGACGCCCTTTCCTTGCTACAGGAAGTGTGCTCATTGATTTGAGAGCTAATGAGCTTTCATTCCGAATAAATGAAGAAGTGGTTCGCTTTGATGTTTGCAAATCAATGAAGCAACCCAAAGATCCGAGTGTATTTTCGGTAGCTGATATTTTCTTTGATGATCCGGAAGAATTACTTAGAGAAGAGCAAATTATTACTGACCCTTTGGCAGTTGTGCTCATGAATGAAGAAAGTAAGGATGCTGAAAATTGCAATGAAGCTATTTGTGCTCTATCAGGTTTAGGGACATATCGCTATGCTCCCAAGAAGCTGGACCTTGATCTCAAAAATCGACCCATACCATCAGCTAAGCCATCTATTGAAGAGCCACCCACGTTAGAATTGAAGGAGCTGCCAAGTCATTTAAAGTATGCATTCTTAGGAAGCGGAAGCACACTTCCAGTCATTGTGGCAGCAGATTTGGGTGAGCAACAAGTTGCAGCTCTTATTACTATTCTACAGAAGTATATTAGAGCCATTGGATGGACCATTGCGGATATTATTGGTATTCCACCTGGGATTTGTACTCACAAGATTCAGCTTGAAGAAAATTGCAAACCAACCATTGAGCATCAAAGACGTCTAAACCCACCTATGCAAGAAGTGGTGAAGAAAGAAATTATCAAGTGGTTAAACGCAGGGGTTGTGTATCCAATCTCTGATAGTACATGGGTAAGTTCGGTACAATGTGTTCCCAAGAAAGGAGGCATGACGGTGGTCGCGAATGAGAAAAATAAACTTATTCCACTCAGATCCGTCACTGATGGAGAGTATGCATGGACTACCGGAAGCTGAATTCTTGGACGCTCAAAGATCACTTTCCAATGCCATTTATGGACCAAATGCTAGATCGATTAGCGTGGAAAGTATGGTTTTGTTTCTTAGACGGGTATTCAGGCTATAATCAGATTTGTATTGCTCCCGAAGACCAAGAGAAGACAACGTTTACATGCCCATATGGTACGTTTGCCTTCAAGCGTATGCCATTCGGGCTATGTAACGCACCAGCCACCTTTCAACGCTGTATGATGTCTATTTTTTCTTATATGGTTGAAGACACTTTGGAGGTATTCATGGACGATTTTTCAGTTGTTGGTGAGACTTTTGAAGCGTGCTTGACAAACCTAAGTATGGCGTTGCAAAGATGTGTAGAATTCAACCTAGTGCTGAATTGGGAAAAGTGCCACTTCATGGTAAAAGAAGGTATTGTTCTTGGGCACAAAATCTCCGAAAAAGGAATTGAAGTTGATCGAGCAAAAAATGAAGTCATTGAGAAGCTACCGCCTCCAATTTTGGTGAAGGGTGTTCGTAGTTTTCTCGGCCATGCAGGTTTCTATCGTCGGTTCATCAAAGACTTCTCCAAAATTGCTAGTCCATTGTGCAAACTCTTGGAGAAAGATGCGAAGTTTGACTTCAATGACGATTGCTTGAAGGCATTCGAATGCCTCAAAGGAAAACTCATTGAAGCCCCTATCATGGTAGTACCAGATTGGTCTCTCCCGTTCGAAGTCATGTGTGATGCTAGTGGTGTAGCCGTTGGTGCTGTACTTGGTCAGAGAAAGGAAAAGCTATTTCATCCTATCTACTATGCGAGTAAGGTCCTAAATGAAGCCCAAAGGAACTACACTATTACTGAACAAGAGCTCCTAGCGGTTGTGTATGCGTTTGAGAAGTTTCGTGCCTACCTATTGGGTACTAAGGTGATCGTTCATACAGACCATGCAGCTCTTAGGTATCTAATGACAAAGAAGGATGCAAAACCAAGACTAATTCGATGGGTATTGCTGCTGCAAGAGTTTGATTTCGAAGTTAAAGACAGAAGAGGTTGCGAGAACCAAGTGGCCGACCATCTCTCTAGACTCGAGAGCGAGCATGTGGTCCAACCTGAAATCGAGATTGATGATGCATTCCCTGATGAGGAGATCTTAGCCACGATAATAGAAGAGTTACCATGGTATGCCGACTTTGCAAACTTTGTGGTGAGTAATATGAAACCTAAAAATTTATCTTACCATCAAAAGAGGAAGTTTATGCATGATGTACAGCACTACTTTTGGGATGAGCCATATTTGTTTCGACGATGCGCGGATGGTGTTATCCGACTATGTATATCCCATGAAGAGGTGCCAAATATATTGGAAGCATGCCACACTTCCCAAGTTGGGGGACATCACGCAGGTAATCGGACAGCAAGAAAGGTATTGCAAAGCGGATACTATTGGCCTTCGATATTTAGAGATGCTCATTACTTTGTTAGAAGATGCGACCAATGTCAGCAACAAGGTGCTATTTCAAAACACCATGAAATGCCCATGACGAAAATCCTTAAAGTAGAGCTCTTTGACGTATGGGGTATTGATTTCATGGGTCCATTCGTAAATTCATTTGTAATGAAGTACATCTTAGTTGCTGTGGATTATGTCTCGAAATGGGTTGAAGCTGTAGCGTTGGCCGACAATGAGGGAAAGCGTGTTGTAGCGCTCTTGAAGAAGAATATCTTCTCTCGCTTTGGAGTACCACGTACTATCATAAGCGATGGAGGATCTCACTTTTGCAACAAGCTATTCAAGTCCATGTTGGCAAAATATGGTGTCAACCAACATAAGGTAGCCATGCCTTATCACCCACAAACTAGCGGACAGGTAGAGGTTTCCAATCGAGAGATCAAGCAAATCCTTGCGAAGACGGTAAATGCTAATAGGAAGGATTGGTCTCGGAAGCTGGACGATGCACTATGGGCGTACAGGACTGCATTCAAAACGCCAATTGGCATGTCCCCTTATCAACTAGTTTATGGGAAGGCTTGTCACTTACCCATTGAGCTCGAGCACAAGGCATTGTGGGCGCTGAAGTGATTGAATTTGAATTGGGATGATGCAATGAAGCTGAGGATGGAGCAACTGAACGAGATGGATGAATTCCGTCTACATGCTTATGAAAGATCAGACCTATACAAGGAGCGGATGAAAAAGTATCATGATCAGCGAATTGTTCGTCGAAACTTTCAAAATGATGATATGGTACTTCTCTTCAACTCCAGATTGAAGCTCTTCCCAGGTAAGTTAAAATCCAAGTGGTGTGGTCCATACAAAGTTATCCAAGTCTACTCGTCTGGAGTAGTTGAATTGGAAGACAATAATGGTGTTATCTTTAAAGTGAATGGCCAACGTGTGAAACCTTATATCGGTCCTCTTGATTCGACAAACTTCATGGTCATCACTTATCTCGACGAAGTCTAAGTACTCGAGGTAAATATGTCGTGTCGCGACAATAAATCAAGCGCTAGATGGGAGGCAACCCATCGTTTATCATTTTTCATTTTTCATTTCGTTCTAGTATGTGTTTTGCTTTTGATAAATAAAAAATCCAAAAATAAGAGTCGTGCCACGACCAAAACTAAGGCGCTTGATGGGAGGCAACCCATCGTTCTATTCGTTTTTAGTATTTTTGAGCAAATGTAGGTGCAAGAGGTGTAAAACGAGGTGATTGGTTTCAAAGTTCGATTTGGACGTATTGCATGGTAAAGGTGATAAGTTAGGAATTAAGATGCATAAGGCTATGGATTTAGCATTACTCATGACAAAATAGGCATCGAGCAAGGCTAGGCCTAGGTAAAACTAGGCCACGAACAAGGCATGGCCTATACTATAGCCCAAGGTCTCGGAATCTAGTGTGCTATAGCATAGGCGCCGCCCATGCTCAAGTATGCCATAGCATAGGCGCCGCCTATGCTATAGCATTTGGTCTCTGAATCTCATATGCCATGCTAAAGGCGCCGCCTATGGTTACTAAAGGCATTGCACTAGGCACCGCCTATGCTCACTAAAGGCATTGCACTAGGCGCCGCCTATGGTCACCATAGGCAAAGCTAAAGGCACCGCCTATGGTCACTTTTTGTCTCCAAAACCGATTTTAAATGGGTCAAAACCCGACCCATTCTTTTCCTATATAAAGGAGACTTAGTCTTAAAACATAAACACATTGAAAACTTGACCTAGGCTCCGCACATACTCTCCAAATCATCTCAAAACTTTTCTTTTTGCTCTCCCACTTCACAAGAACATCTCCAAAGGCTTCAATCACGTAAGTACTCTTTTGATCTTCATCTATTTTTTCGTAAGTGCAACGTTGCTATGTCTATTATGAATTGCTACATCTTGAAGAAATATTGGTGATGTTAATGTGTTTGAATTGTTGATACAAAACCAAGTGAGTGAACATGAACGTTAGGATACTCTTAACTTGTTTCTGACTTGAATTTCATTTTGATGCATTGTTATGATACTTGAGGAATTGCTACACTCATGAACATTGCATACTCTTGTCACTTGAATACTTACATGTTAGAATGTCCCGTTCATCAGAATAAGACTTATAGTTTTCCACCGACATAGGCGATTGTGATTATACCATGATGAAATCCCTAGGTAGAAGTCTTGATATACCTAACATGATAGTATTGCAAAGGTTGCAAGAAGTGATACATCTCTGATTTTCTTGTTGGAATATAGCTCCTACAACGTATGTCGATGAAGTCTAAGTAATCGACCACTTTCACTTCACTAATTCGTACCAACAAACTAAGTGTGGAGTGGTACCCCTACTGCTTATGTATAGACTGTATCCATTGAGATTGTGCTAACGTGAACTCTATTTCAAATCTCAGGTACAATGGCACCCAAAGCGAGACAAGGCAAGGAGAAGGCTACCACTTCCCAAAAGGGCAAGAAAAGAGGCCGCAAGGAGCAAGGAGAATCATCCTCAATGCAATTACCACGCCGAATGTTTGGACTAAAATGGGTTCTTGAGGAGGAAGCCAAGGAATGGTATAGGAACAACAAGGAAAGAAAATATGTTCATGTCGACGTGATAAACAAGGAAAGCCTAGCGAAGAAGGAGTCGCGCATGTTGGCGAAGATCATGGCATTAAATCTGGATTTCATCTTCCGCGACATGGGAGAATGTAATCTTGATTTGAAAAGAGAATTTTATGCCAACTGGTCGCCAAAAACCACAGGCAGCGAAGTCAAGATTCGGGGCCAAGTGTTACAACTCAATGCGGATTTCTTCAACTCCTTTCTTGGCTTGCCTTCAGTCGATCCAGCACCATTCAAAGAGCTGTATAGCAGACCTCCTTATAGAGCAATTCGACACACACTCTGTGGAACAAGATCCATGGCACGCTGGAGTAGACACAAGGACACTGGTCGACACAACACTTTCCCATATGCTTCTTTGAATAGGGAAGCAAGGATATGGTTGCGCATGATCAACTGCTGCCTCATTCCAGGGACGCAATACACAAAAATAACAAGAGATAGAGTGTGCTTGGTATACGCAATGATGACGAATATCCCTATCAACATTGGGGTAATCATCCGATCTACAATGCGGAAGGCTAGGCTACACAAGCGATCCCATTTCAACTTCGGAAATCTGTTGATTGCAATCTTGAGGAATGAAGACATCGAAGAGGAACCAGCTGACCATAAACTCCCACACAATCCGAAGAAGGTTGACCTCACAAAGGTCAAAGATGCTGAATCAACACATGGCACCAACCTTACTACGGCAGAGAGACATGCTCGGGATGAGAGTTTCTCCCGCCATATGTACGGCATGATGAGGTTTACAATGATGAGTGGAGGTCGTGTTCCCACTGCTGCAGAGCTCCAACAGCTGGACCATGACTATCCAATGAATATTCATGCACGGGAGATGTGTGGAGTAGGTACATACTTTGAGGAACCTCTCGATGACGACGTACCGACCGATGATGATCGACGAATGCCAGACTATGACATGGAGGAGAATTCTGATGACGACGACTCCGACGAAGGGGGTATGACCCCCGACATTGAGGACGAGTCCGACTGACCAGGTTCTTCGTATTTATTTTCCACTGAGGACAGTGTCCCGAATAAGTGTAGGGTGGTGGTATTGCATGCTATACTTCTCTACGCGCATCTATGTTTGTTTTCTTTGTTTTTGTTTCGTTTGTTTTTCATTTTTAGTAGTAAAAAATTTTTTAACTTAGCATGAAATTATTCTAATAGGCAGCATGAGATTATGACAAGATTTTGTGCTAAAATCATGACTATTGAGACATTTAGGCTCTAATTGTGACTCACTATGTGATATTATTTGGTTTAATTCCTTCACCTGTTGGGACAAGAGTCTATACTACTCTCAATAAAGTCGACCATGTGCCTTGTGTGTGTGAGCTAATAGTATATTCTGTGCTTGTGGCTGATGCTAGAACTTGCCTGGTATGTATGTAAAGAGAAAATAAGGAGTGTAAGCTTAGGAGATGATTTAGGCATTTCTTTGGCAACCTATATTTGTTTACCTTTATTTTTACATACCCATGGACATTATCCTAGTTAACCCTTTTGAGCCTTTAGCCTATTTTCTTTGACAACCTCATATGTAAGCCTAATCCATTTTTTTTCAAGACCATAATTTGATCCAAATTCCTAAGTTCTTTAAAGTGAAAAAGTCATGTGACAAAATAAGAGGAAATTGGGTGAGTACGATACTTTAGAATGCATTGGTGCTTGAAATTGCTATGAAAAAGAAGTGCTATCATAAAAGGTATGTTATGAAAAGAAAAAGAAAAAAAAAACTGAAAAGTTAGTCATGTTTAAAATCGAAAAACAAAAAAGGAGAAAAAGGGTGGTAGAATAAATGAAAGAAAGGTTGTTAAAAAGAAAAGTGTTAATGACACAATGTGATGTATTAAAGCGCTTAGGAACATAGTCACTATTTCTGGCCAAAATAGTCCTGCCCGTCCCTTAGCCTACATTACAACCATCAAAAGACCTATTTGATCCTAAGCTTAGCACTCTGACATTTAGTGAAGCATTACACTAAGGGCAAGCCTATGGTCATCAGTTACTTCATATGAATTCTTTGTGAGAGCGAGAGAAAGGATATTTTGATACCCATGTTTGAAAAATATGCTATACTTGTGAGTGATTATGGGTAATATATTGTGAGACACACATGGTTGATGAGTTTTGGGTAGTCGTGTATGATTCTTTGTACCTTAACTTTTGAATATGAGTTGACCACCATCACGAGTCTATGCTAGAGGTTAAACTGTTTCTACTAATGATCGAAAAAATACTCTTTGTTGATAATTGTTGTGCTTGTCGTGATGAATATTTTGTGTTGTTGCTGTGAAACCCTAAGTTGATGTTTAGAGGGACATGATATTTTGTTCGAGGACGAACAAAGCTTTTAGTGTGGGGTGTTGATGATAGGCGAATTTACACGCCTATAGCACTATATTTTGCCCATATTTTAACCTAGTTTTGAGAACAAATTATATATTTCATGCACTTTTAGTCCTTTTTCCTGTAAGTGAGCTAACGAACATGATTAGCAAAGTTTCAGGTATAAATGATGCAGAATTCAGCATTTTATGGATAACTTGACGCCAAAGAAAGCTTCACAAAAGGAGAAAAGCCAATCTTGGACGCCAAGGACTAAAGATGGCGCATGGAAATTCTGTCCCGGGCTAAAACAACATTTTTAAAGACTTTGGGGACTAGCAGTAACTTATTAGGATTAGGATAATGATACATTAACCTAGTACAATTGGGTTAAGTATTTCATTAGCTTAGTAGGATTTGGTTAAGCATTTCATTAGCTTAGTAGGAATAGGATATGGGTATTATAAATACCCTATCTTGCTAGAGATTTCATAACTTCTGATCTTACTTCTCAACATCGAAATTCTACTTTTCAATTCTGAATTAATTCTATTTTTCTTCTTCTACTCATCTATTCTTAAATTCCGCAATAAGAGAAACGTTACCTTGCTAAGGAATTCACGCCTAAATGCCTACCACACCATTATCAACGTGAAATCATAATTGTGGGAAAACAACAATGTCAATTGTGATTTCCTTCGCACTCATGGGTAACTAAACTTCTCTGTTGGGGTTATGGAAGCCGAATGAGATACTATCTATTGCTGTGAGAGTGTGAGTTCGTGACACGTATGTTGCTTATATCATTATTCTCTTCATCTTAATCTAAATTCTTTGCGGTTGCAAACGCAAGAATACGCCAGTATAACATTTAACTTGTTCGAAAGAAAGGTTATCTGTCTGGAAAAGAGATAATGTCAAGGTAGTAGGGTCCCATCCCCTATTAAAAAGTTAGTGCCGTAACTGGATTAACCTCTTGGAGAATTCGTACCGTTAGACATGCTTTAAGCTCGAAAGAGTTAAAGTGAAATAATCCTCGAATAGGTCGAAAGACGCCTGGATTTACCATCGAATACAATTCTCTATAAGCACATGCATGTCTGAATTCAACACACTCATAGTCAATAGAGATGTATAACTCAGAAGGTGGACATAACCCCAACTCCTCAATTCTCATTGTTTCACAACCTACTAAACATTCTTTCCTTTTACTTTGCTATTGCCGTTTTTCTCTACTAATTGGGTTACACATTACAAACCCCCCTTCTTACGAGACTTGCACTAAAAGTCTAGTAATCGTTGCTTACTTGTTGCCCAAGCTATTCCCTGTGGGATCGATACCCAACCCAGGTTGGGTTCTATATTTGCTAACGACCGCTTTACACTCCTTTGAGAGCTGTAGATTGAGCGTTATCACCAACCCAGTGGCTAATACTGCAGCGACTAGGATTTGGGATTTCACCTAGATGAATCCTCCTTCTTTTATGGGATCCAAGTCTGAAGAGGATCCACAGGAATTATTAGATATGGTGCAAAAGGTAACAAATACTATGGGGGTTAAAAATCTAGTCAGAGTACTGAGTTGGCTACATACCAGCTGCAGGATGTAGCCCATACTTGGTTTAAGCAATGAAAGGTTGATAAGGGTGTAGATGCAGGGCCTGTAGAATGGGAAGAGTTTGCCACAGCTTTCTTAGATAGATTCTTCCCATTGGAGTTGAGGGACGCCAAAGTGTTAGAGTTCATTAACTTGAGGTAGGGAAGCATAAGTGTGAGGGAGTATTCCCTCAAATTTACTCAGTTAGCTAGATATGCTCCTTATGTGGTAGCTGATAACAAGTCCAGGATGAGAAAATTTATGTCTGGAGTGTCTGATAGTGTGGTCAAGGAGTGTAGGACTGCAATGATGATTAGTGATATGGATTTGTCTAGGTTGATGGTCCATGCTCAAATGATAAAGGAGCAGAAGATTAAGGAGAGGGAGAAAGGAAATAAGAGAGCTAGGACAGGTAGTTTTAATTTCAATCATCCAAAGTCAGAAGGTGGTAACCGTCCTCAATTTCATCAAAAGTCTACAGCCCCAGCACCCTCTTCAACCAGTGCCTAAGCACCTAAATACAGATAGAGATAGAGCACCAGGCTTTAAGTCCCAGGTCAGTATTAGCAGTGCTCGTACAAATCCTCTGTGTCAAAAATATGGCATACACCATCTGGGTGAGTGTATAGTGGGTAATGATGTGTTTTTCTGGTGTGGAAAAGCCCGGCCATCAGATTCAGGAGTATTGGGTAGTTTCTCAGAAAGGTAGGGATGTGCACCAACAGGGCCATTCTCATTAGTCGTCAGTTCCATCCGATCACTCGACTCAGTAGGGTGACTCTTCCAGTTCTACCAGTGGTCAGTGTCTAAACATATTATATGCTCTTCAGTCCCGCCAAGATCAGGAAAATTCTTCTGACGTAGTAACTGGTTTTTTGCAGGTCTTTCACTTACATAATTATGGTTTACTAGACCCAAGATCTTCTCTTTCTTTTGTAACTCCATATATAGTCATCAAATTCGGAGTCAGTCTCGAAACTCTAGCAGAGCCCTTTTCAGTGTCTACCCTAATAGGTGTTTCAATTGTAGCTAGACAGGTATATCAAAACTATCCAGTCACAATATCTTAGAAAGTTAACTTAGTTGATCTCGTGGAGTTAGAGAAGATGGATTTTGACTTCATTATCAACATGGATTATCTCTACTCATGCTATGCCTCAGTTGATTGTAGAAATAGATTTGTTCATTTTCAGTTCCTAAATGAACCGGTCCTTGAATGGAGGGGTAGTACCACAACTCTTAGGGGTCAGTTAATTTCGTACCTTAGAGCGAGAAAGATGATATCGAAGGGGTGTATTTACCGTCTTGTGCGATTTAAAGACTCTAACTCAGAAAATCCAACACTAGAGTTAGTTCCATTAGTAAATGAATTCCCAGATGTATTTCCTGAAGATCTGCCCGGAGTTCCTCCCGAAAGGGAAATTGACTTTGGAATAGACCTTCTTCCAGATACTCAGCCCATATCTATTCTGCCATATAGAATGTCTCCAGCAGAACTTAAGAAGTTAAAAGAACAGTTAAAGGATCTCCTAGATGAGTGATTCATCAGACCCAGTATCTACCCATGGGGTGCACCTGTTCTATTCGTGCGTAAGAAAGACGATTCTCTCAGAATGTGCATAGACTACCGTCTGTTGAAAAAAGTCACAGTCAAGAATAAATATCCACTTCCTAGAATTGATGACTTATTTGAAAAACTTTAGGGTGCTAGCTACTTTTCAAAGATAAACCTTAGATTAGGCTATCATCAGCTTAGGGTCAAGGAATGTGACATTTTGAAAATAGCTCTCCAAACTCGGTATGGTCACTTTGAATTTCTAGTCATGTCCTTTGGTCTTACAAATTCCCCAGTAGCCTTCATGGACATGATAAATCGAGTGTTTAAATAGTACTTGGACATGTTCGTCATAGTCTTTATTGATGACATTCTTGTTTGCTCTCATAGCGAAACAGATCATTTAGACCACCTCTGAATAGTACTTTAGACTCTTTGAGCTCACCAGTTGTTCGCTAAATTCAGTAAGTGTGAATTCTAACTAAGATCGGTAGCTTTTCTTGGCCATATTGTTTCTGTTGATGGAATTAAAGTTGACCCTCAAAAGATAGAAGTAGTGAGAAACTGGCCTAGACCCTTTCTTGGGTTTAGCTGGCTATTATTATTGATTTGTTGAAGGGTTTTATTCTATTGCATCCCCCATGTCTAGATTGACTCAGAAGAAAGTTAAGTTTTAGTGGTCAGATTCATGCGAGAAGAGTTTTCAAGAGTTGAAGACTCGACTCACCTCAGCCCCATTCTTGACTCTACCAGATAGTTTAGATGGTTTTTTTATGTACTCTGATGCATCTAGGGTAGGTTTAGGTTGTGTCCTCATGTAGAGAGGTAAGGTCATAGAATATGCCTCAAGACAACTTAAACCCCATGAGAAGAATTACCCTGCTCGTGATCTTGAGTTAGCAGCTGTAATGTTTGCCTTAAAGATTTGGAGGCATTACTTGTATGGGGTGCATGTAGATGTGTTCACAGATCACAAAAGCCTTCAGTATGTATTCTCTCAGAAAGATTTAAATCTACGTCAAAGAAGGTGGTTAGAGTTATTCAAGGATTATGATATGAGTTTTTTGTATCATCTGGGAAAGGCTAATGTAGTCGCCGATGATCTCAGTAGATTGTCTATGGGCAGTGTTGCTCATGCTGAGGATGGTAAGAAGAAGTTAGCTCAGGAAGTTCATTAGCTTATCTGACTAGGTGTACGTTTAGTCGACTCAGCAGAGGGTAGTGTGTGGGTGCAGAGTATCTAGAATAATCTCTAGTTTCTGAGGTGAAGGAAAAATAGGATAGAGATCCCAGTCTAGTTACGTTGAAAGAATCAGTCAAAGACCAGAAAGTAAAGGTTTTCTCCTAAGGGGGAGATGGTGTTTTGCATTGTCTGGGTAGATTGTGTGTGCTTGGTGTAGATGATTTGAGGCAAAAAATTGTTGCAGAAACTCATGGTGTGCGTTACTCTATTCATCCAGGGGCCACTAAGATGTACGGCAATTTGCGGGAGATCTATTAGTGGAGTGGGATGAAGAGAAATATTATAGATTTTGTAGCTAAGTGCTCTACATGCCAGCAAGTTAAGATTGAGGACAAGAAACCTAGTGGGTCCGTGCAGGAGTTCAGTATTTCCACTTGGAAGTGGGAGGAAGTGAATGTGGATTTTGTGACAGGTTTACCGCGTACTCGTCATCAGCATGATTCTATTTGGGTCATCGTAGATAGGATGACCAAATCAGCCGGTTTCTTGCCAGTCCATACCTCTTATTCAGTTGAGGACTACGCTAAACTCTATCTCAGAGAGTTAGTCAGTTTGTAAGGTGTTCCCTTATCTATCATCTTTGATAGAGGTACCTTGTTTACCTCTCACTTCTGGAAAACATCCAAAAGGATCTTGGTACCCAAGTCCACCTCCGTACAGCTTTTCACACTCAAACAGACGGTTAAGAAGAAAGGACCATTCAGAATCTAGAAGATGTGCTGAGAGCATGCATTGTTGATTTCAAGGGTAGTTGGGATGACCATTTTCCTTTGATTGAATTCGTATACAATAACAACTATCATTCTAGTATCCGTATAGCTACGTTTGAGGATCTCTATGGTAGGAGATATAGATCTCCAATTGGTTGGTTTGAAGTAGGTGAGGTCGTAGTAGTAGGGCCTGATTGGGTGTTTAGTGCATTAGAGAAGGTTCAGTTGATCAGACAAAGGCTTAGGGATGCCCAGAGCCAACAGAAATCGATTACTAATGTAAGGATAAAGGATCTTGAGTTTAAGGTCGGTGATTTTGTGTACTTGAAAATCTCTCCCATGAAAGAAGTGAAGAGATTCGTTAAGAAAGGGAAATTTAGTCCCCAATATGTCGGTCCCTTCAGAATTCTCAGTCATTTTGGAAAGGTAGCTTACGAGCTTGAGTTGCCTTCAGATTTAGCCTCAGTACACCCAGTGTTCCATGTCTCGTTGTTCAAAAAGTGTATTGGTGATCCAGCGGTAGTTGTTCCCTTAGAAAGTGTAGATATTCAGGACAACCTTTCTTTTGAGGAAGTTCCAGTCGAAATTCTTGATCATCAAGTTCGTAGACTAAGGAACAAAAAAGTCCCACTAGTCAAAGTTCTTGGGCGGAATCAATCTGTTGAGGGAGACACTTGGGAAGCAGAGGTATATATGTGGACCAAGTACCCTCATCTTTTCTCCACGAATCTAGATTCAGTTTAAGGTACTAATCTTCTTAAGATTTCTCTCTATTATGCCCAGTTTCAGTTGCACATCATGTCTATGTAAGCCGTGCATTTACAAATCAGTTCAGTTATGTAATCCATGCATCAAATATACATGTTCAGTGTGTAAGCTCAGTCCAACGGTTTTCCTCAGCTTAACTAGTTTCATTCGAGGACGAATGATCCCAAGGGGGAGATATTGTAACACCTCGTATTTCACTAGCATAATCTAATTCCCAATACGTGAGTATTCATATATATAATTTTCGAAATACTCATTATTTCTTTCATTTTATAGCCTCCCTTTGTGTAGGAAATTCAATTAGCTTTCCAACGATATAAAATTTTCCCAAATCCGATAACCGGGTAAGAAGTTATGGCAATTTTAAGTTCCAGTCATTAAACATTGTTATATTAACACTTAGCGCATCGCGGAGACAGTCCAAATGACAATTGTCAATTTCTAGTGTGACTCCACGATCATGGAGCATCACGGAGCAGGCCACTTTCCCGTTTGGTAATTTCCAGTGGGCTTCCGTGATGTTGGCGCATCGCGGAGGTGGCTAAATTGGCATCCAAAAGTTTACCGCAATAGATCTGCATCGTGGTGTTTGTCCAGGTCCCAGTTGTCATTTTCCAGTGTCCTAGTGCGATAATGGCGCGTCGCGCCAGTGGTCCAGATTGGGAAAACTTCATGAAAAATTAAAGTTACGCCTATGGTTAAAATAGACTTTTTCCATGATTTTATTTCAGCCAGATGTGGGATTTAATCCCTAAAAAAATTTGAACCCTTCATTATTCACTTTTCCGTAAAATCAAAAGGTAATTCTCTCTCAAGAAATCAAGAACCCTAGCTTTCAAGTTTAAGGTCAATCCTCACGAACTCACCAAAAACTTCAAGAAATTCATTATCCCAGGTATGTTAGATGTCCATCCATGGATTTCTTTCATCCATGGATCCCAAGTAACCCATTTTAATCACCAAGTTATATCTTTTCAAGTTATTATGTTTTAAATTATGATTTCATCCATGAATCTCCATGCACTACTGATTTTATACCGTGCTACCATGAAATTATTGTTATTATTCAATCCTCCATGTTTTAACATTTGTACTTATTGAATTAAACCACGAATTAATGATATTATGATGAATTCATGCTATTACTACAAGTTCCATGACATTCCTATGATTTTTTAAAACCATGAACTACAAGAGTTTGATAAAATGCCTACAAGAGTGATTGATTTAAATAAAAGGCCTTCATGTTTTATCCTTCAAGCTTTAGTGTCATTTTACTATTATTGTTTTTGCGTCCTGGGGGTATTGAATACACGAAATCCATAGTTGTTTGTTTAGTCTAGTATTATTACATTACAGAATAGTTTTCAGAACATACAATGAGCATTATCAGAATAGTCTGTTACCAGCCAGATGAACTCAGAACAGGCTAGTATTTCAGTGTCTTTTAGTTGAGAGTAGGATTTAGAACTGAGTGAGTGTAGGGATGGTGCCTTCCCCGACAGATAGGCAGAGTCATTAGTATTAATTCCTACACTCCAGGACTATATATCCAGCGTAGGGTATGAGAAGTCACCCCTCAGATTAGGCTTGACTATCTTGCAGGGGCTACCCGTCAGTTCAGGCTTGACACCCTTAGTCCTTTGGACATTATATCAGTTTAGTGGATCCACACATCCATCATTAGTACCCGTGGCACGGTATTAACACCCTTCAGACTAAGGTTATAGGTTGGACCCTGATTAGCTCAAATCGAGGAATGTCGGTTAGATGATACCTCCCACAGTCTCAGATATAGTTTCAGTTATAGTCCCAGCTTAATTATTCAGTCTTAGTGTTGTTTGACCAAAGCGTATAGATTTTAGTTATTTCAATATTTTAGTTTATAGATTTTACTTAGTTCATGTTATATTCTTGGACATGCATCCTTAGTATTTACAGATTTTCTTGCATTTTTTATATCTATATATTCTATGCTCTCTATTTAGTACTACGTGCTTTAAATGCATATCCAGTTAATTATTAGTTCTGTTCATGAAACAATGCATACCAACCTACCTCATTTAGCATACCAATATATTCAAAGCACTGATCACATAGCTTTTCTTTTACGTTATGATGTATTATATCATAGGTTTTGACACTCAGTTCCAGGCTCGCAATTAGACTTATCAGATCCTCAGCAATAGTAGTGGTGAGTACTCATACCTCAAGAACAGGATTACTTTATTCCATGTCTCATTTAGTAGTTAGTTGGATTTAGTTGGGGCCTGTCCTATCAACTCATATTCTGTTAGTCAGTTTTAGAGGCTTTTCAGACATTAAAGTCGGTTATCCAGTATTCAGATTTTTATTTGACATGTCAGTTTATCAGTATTTAATTAGATTCAGTCAGTGTTTCTATAGGTTCATATTTCATTATTGATTCAGTGATAAAACCTTATGGCAATATCATATTTTTTTCCACAATTATGATATTATTATTAAGTGTTCACGACAGGTACCAACTAATGGATTAGCTTGTCATCCCTCAGGACTGTAAGCACCATGTGATGACTAGGGCATAGTCGTGATTCATTACATAGGGATCGGTGCAACTCAAGACTCTGCAATTCAAAATAGAACACTATAAAGGGAGACATTCCTAAATGTCTTATAGACTTCTCCTTATAAGAGTGGTACGCTACACACCCATAAAAGGACTATACTCGACACGACTTTGTGGATACTCAAAGACCTTGAACCTAAGCTTTGATACCAAGATTGTCATAACCCAACCCTGAGCCTAGTCATGAAGGGTATATAAAGCCCTCCAAGGGCTGAAGACCACCATATTATCCTAGCCATCTAGAACACAAAATCTAAATGAACAATGGAAAACATCAAGAATGTAACGATAAAATAGTTAATGTAACTCAATAGAACTAAGATTTAATAAGAAATAACCACCTACACTTTGTCTACAAAAAGCCTCTAAACCAAAATACTGAGTTAAGTCGAGACATGCCTTCCTCCATGGACAAAAAGAGAATCCAAAATATAAAGAAACCGATGGGATTTTGATACTTATGAAGAGAGTACTTATGAAGAGAGAAGTGAAATGTCCAGCCTTCTAGAAGGTGGAGACTCACCACTTCAACTCAAACCAACCAATGAACCAGAATTACCTAACTCTGCATAAGTTAACCAAAGGATCCTCTAGGACTCTACATCATGAAATGATGTAGCGTCCAAGGACGGTTAGCAGGGTTAGCACTAGCATATAACTCAGGGAAGGGATAAAATAATGCCATTTTCCAAAACAAAACCAACCTTAATGTACGTGTTTATAAACATACGAATACATATATATAAGATGTTGGGGTAGGGTACTGGGTTTAAGCATAAGATTTAAAAGCCATTAATTTGGACTTTGTAGCTCTAACCATTCTAAGGGCACCCATGGGCTATATGGGCTCATCTCCTACTACTGAAAGGGTCTCAATGTGTGTTAGCCACATAAACCAGGAAAAATTCAATAAAAGTCCAGGGAATCCATGACCCCAGCCATCCAAAATATGTATAAAGTGTGAACTATGCACACGGTCATAAAAACCCCCACACCAAAAAACGTGGTTTCTAATATTGGTCCCCCAGGGACCTCTACTTTCCACAGTGAGATACACACCCTCTTTTAAGCCCAATTATAACATTTTCACATAACTCATCTATTTAACCAAGTGGTTATCCATTTAGTCATTTACCATTGGTAACGTCATACCAATTAATTATGCTTGCAAGCTTATAGAATTATGACATTCCAATTATCTATCAACCTAGGGAAATCCACAACTCCCAAGTTCTAATTTAAAACCATACCATGGTCATTAAGGACCTTTTCAAAATTATTTTTATTCGTTTAGCCATTAATGCAATGTGATAGCTTAGAACAATAAGTAAAATCATATAATTGTCCATATTTCAAAACTAATTATGCAAGAGTGTTAAGGTTAATGCTAATTCCAAACCAAATTCCATAAAATTTGGGGGAACCCATGATCCCCTTCCCATTTATCATACCCATGCACAATTTGAGTTCAAAGACCATGGGATAAAGCATGAAAAATAATTCCAAAACCATGGGGAAGAAAACCAAGTAGTAATCTTACAAAACCCTGAACCCATCAATCAAAATACAATAATTTATTTCACATAAACCATGATTAAACACATGCTTTTATATAAACCAAGATAGGGAAGAGATACATGCCTGAATACTAGAAAAATTTGGGGCAGAAACCACAAATTTGAACCCTAGGTGCTTAATTCCTTGAAACCCTAACTTGTTATTGATTGGGGGTTTAAAGAGGACAGTAATATCAGCATGCATAAATATTATGTTAAAATATGACAATAATGTCAAAGAAAGGGTTTTAAGTCATTGGAAGAGTGCAAAGTAAGGGAAAAGACCAATTTACCCTTAATGAAAATATGCAGTAAATATACTTCTAGTTTCTATGGGCCTCATAACACCTCATGATAATTGATCACGAGTCATTACCATAACTCGCAGTCTGGTCAGTACTTAAGACCACCTCCACTAGTTTGGTCACGAGTCACACCCTACGACTCGCGACCTTACCTTATATCTGGTAGGGTCTTAGTCATAACCATAACTGAAATAATGTGTCATCTCATTGGTTAGACCAATATTGACACTATACAAATCATGAGGAGATTTTATGACTTATAACCTGAATCATACCCTGGATAGTGACAACTTAGCCCAAAAATTTGCGGGGTCCAAAACCTGGGGTATTACATCTTAGTTAACTCTGTTGAGCCTTTAGCCTATTATTTAGTAGCCTCATATATAGCTTATTCCCTTTATTTAAATTGAAAATAATTTGATCCAAAACTCCTAAGTGCTTTAGTTGAAAAATTAAGGTTGGTAAGGAGTGAGAAATAAAGAAAAAAAAGTAAAAGTCAAGCCCTAAATAATTGATATTGGTCTGTTGTGGTAGAGAGTAGTGTAATGAAAACAAAAATTAATCAAAATAAGTGAATCATGTTTTAATATAAAATACTCCTTACTAAATATGTGTAAACTATCTTAAAGATATAAGGCAAAATAAAAGAGTGATGGGAACATAAAAGTGGTGGAAAATGGGTTGGTTGGAGATGAGTTTTAATATAAAGTGTAGTGTATTAAAGAGCTTAGGGAAGATAGTCGTTATTACTGCCCAGAATTAATACTACCCATCCCTTAGCCTGCATTACAACCCTTTAAGTCCTACTTGACGTTGAGCTTTGATATTCTAATATTAGTGGAGTACTAAACTAAGGGACAGCTTATGGTTCATCTTTTGTAACATGTTAATTCTGTATGAGAGAGAGCAGAAGTTGATTCTTGCACCCATTATTGTTATAAATGTCATATTTATGAGTAACTATGAGCAATTTTTTTTGTGGTGAGGGTGCATGTTTAATAATGGATAGGTGACCTATATTATCTCTTTGTTGATTAATTTTCATGAGTTTTCCAACTTGGTAGAGTCAATTCTTGAGGCTAGGAAGTCTTGGAGTAGTATTCATATATTTTTTATCGGGATTTTGCTATATGTAGTTTTGATAATAAGCAGCTAAACTGCAAGGGACTAGATCCCTAGAGGTGCAACATACAGTGCAACTGGCATACGGTATTCGCATAGTTTTGTCCTCTTGTGTAACAATCTTGCAGGTGATATTTTGTACTAACTTGGACAGCTGGTCCAATGATATTTCATCCCTAATCATCACTCGTCTATAAAATTAAATATAAGCCTCTTCATCAAATGATTTTTGCACATTCTAAAGAGTGAAAAGAGAGGCAGTAAAACCCATTTCTATACTACTCATGTTTCCTACTTTATGTGAGCTTAAATTGAAGTTGTTCTTGAGTGAGTGTTGAATTGTAACCAAACTACTCATACTATAAGAGTAGTGTTTTCTTATATGGAGATATCTACCTAGGTAGAGTTTTATAAGAATTTTTGCAGATTAGAGTTAATCAATAGAGAGAGACCTTGGTAGAGTAACAAAGATAAGCGTGTAGTGGGGTTGTTATAAGCGAAAGGAGCCTAAAGGTAGGCTGAAATCTAGACTGTAATTAGGAAGTTGATTATAGTGTATTTATTTGATCGTTGTGAGGTAAACCGTGGTTTTTCCCATGTTAGGTTTCCATGTTAAAAATATGTGTGTTTTTACTCTTCCTGCGCTATCTTTTGTTTTCCTGCACAATTAGGGATTGTTTGACTGTGATTGATTTTGAGGGACCTGGTCCATTACTGTGTGGTGCAACCCCCAAGGGTTTCAACAATTGGTATCAGATCTAGGGTACTCTAAAAGGTTCACACCTATAGTGTTTTGGTTATCATGGCTGCTCCACCAAACCTACAGGAAGGGCAATTTACCACTCGACCACCTAGATTCATAGGACAGTATGATGGGTGGTGGAAAACAAGGATGTTTAACTTCATTATGGATGAGGCTAGTGATCTTATGGACATGATTTTTTATGATCCTCATGTAACTGTAAGAGAAGTCAAAGAAGGAGAGGTCACAAGAATGGTTATTAATAGTAGGAGGGAATTCAATGATGAAAATAGAAAAAGAATTAAGATAAACTACAAAGCAAAAAAATTACTTGATTGTGGCATAGGACCGGATGAATACAATAGGATTTTATCTTGTGAAATAGCTAAGGAAATCTAGGACTGCTTGAAGACATCTCATAAGATAACCACTGATGTGAAGGATTTAAAGTTTGATATATGGACAACTCAATATGAAACCTTCACAATCAAAGAAGCAGAAACTATTAAAGAGATGCATACTATGATTACTTCCATCACTAATGAGTTGCATTGCTTAGGTAAAGTAATTCCCCTATACAAATAGGTGAGAAAAATTCTTGGAGTTCTTCCTAAATCTTGGAAAAGAAAAGTGCATGCTATCACTGAGGCTAGGAATTTAAAAACTCTCACCATGGATGAACTCATTGGGAACCTGAAAACTCATGAACTTAAAAAGCAACAAGGGCATGAGAAGATGGATGTAAAAGGGGTGAAATCTTTGGATTTAAAAGCTTCAAGATCAGGGCCAAATGAATATGACACTGATGTTTCCTACCTAGCAAAAAAAATTATTAAAGCAATGAGGAAAATGGTCAGTTCCAGAGAAGTAAAAGTTGTAGCAGAAAAGAAGCCACTATGGAAGTTTGTCAAAAATGTGGAAGTCCTGAACACTTTATTAAGGATTATCCAATGTACAAAATAGACCATTAGGATTATCACAATACTATAGGTAACAAAGGAAGAGACAGGGACCAGGTCCTCGTAAAATCAAGAATATAGGCTCCAACTAATCTTGGTGTTAAACAAGACTTAGATGGTTGGGGTGATTCCTCTGATGAATCTAATAAAGATGAGAAATTTGAATATGTCTCCATGCTTGAAGTGGAATATGAGAAAGTGACCTTTGACTCCGTGTTTACCTTTTTAGCATACACTGAAAATAAAGATGAATTGAGGCAACTCTCTTCTACATTAAGAAGAAGCTTAAGAACTATTCTGATAGAAAGTTAAAGAAGCTATCAAATGTATTGATTGATACTGTGTTCAAGCTGAGTACTGAGAAAATGGTCTAGAAGAAAAGATAGAGAATTAGGAGCTTGAATTAATTTCCTTAATTAACTAGATCTCTGAAATAGAAGAATAGTCTGCTAGTTAAAATTTAACAATCATAGTTTGGTGAGATAATTGAATAAATTAGACATTTCTAATAGAAAAGGGAAGAAAGAGGCCTCACATCTTCAAATTGAGCTTGAAGAAAAGCTGAAAAAGTCTCAAAACCACTTCATGACTATGCTTGAAAGAATGAGGAGTTAAACAGGGACCTGGTCCATTTGAAATAAGAACTCAAAAAAGTTTTTTATTGGATCTCATCCTCGCAAATCCTCTCTAATTTTACTATTTAGGGAGTCTATAATGGACAGGGACCTGGGTATCAGTACAAAGCTAAATCTTCTAGGTCACAAGACAAGAATGCTTAGGATATCAAAAATAAAGTTCATAAACCCTTATGCACTCACTGCAGAAGAGATGGACACTTGAAGGAACATTTTCAAAGCTGGAATAGAGTAAGAATGTTCAATAATAGATACATCCAGCAAGATTTAAAGAATTGCATGTCCTTGAAAAATATGAAGAAAAAGGCAAAAAGGAAGCTTACACTACCTAGATTGATAAAGAAATACCTAATTATACCTTTGTCCTCCTACTGGGAACTCAAACTCAAATGGGTCCCCAAGTCTAACAAATGATTGTGAATATCAGAGGAAGAAAGGGTTTGCAATTAGAAAAATCTTCTTATTATATAATTTCTCAAGGATATGAATGGAAGGTCATATTGTATTCTCTTTCCTAAGGCACTTCAAGGTGAAAGTGTCTTATATGATTAGCATTTCTATCTCAAGGATAAGCTCAAAGATGTGAAAACGATGGAAACATTTAGAGAAATGCTGAAGAAACTCTGGCATTTGAAGAATTCCAAGTCTAGGACCTGGTCCTCAGACCTCTTCCTAAATAAATCACGGTATCATATGGTGTAATGAATCCATCAAGTTGATGTTGGGATTGATTAGACTAACCTGACCTGCTATTAAGTGAATCGGTGTCTCCTCACAAAATTGGCTATGTCCAGGAAGCAGGTATACTTGGTAAATTAGTACATCTTGGTCTAGATTAGTACCATACCATTGAAGGTATATACCCATAGGAATAACTTTGGAGGTGGACAAAAGTGACAAGCACAAAGTTGAAGACTCATACAACTAGAGAGGGATCTGTTCCCATATCTCATATTAGCATCTTGTATGTGCAAATTTTGTCTGTTTTGCCAAAGAAAAAGTCGCGACCTCCATGTCCTTATTCAGAAAAAAGTTTTCCTATTCTAAAAGGGAAGGTGAGTCACCTAAAATCTAATGTTGTTCATATATTTTTGCCCCAGAAAACCCATCCCTGTGCTCGTTACTCCTTAAATCTTGCTGCACCCACTCCTTCTCATATCAAAAAGGGAAAATCAAAAATTCTAAGTAGCTCCTCCAAAAGAAATACCTTCTTGATGGTTGCAGCTCTTTCATTTTCATGTCCTTCAAAGGATCTTGACCTTAGCACTGTGAAAAATTCCTTCCTAAACTGTCCTGAAAAATATCCTTCTTCTCCTACTCTTCCAAATCTTAACTCCTTCCTCACTCAAATTGTAAATGAAGAATCTTTCTTGAATCTTCAAACCTCTTTTGATGATGTTGTGGTGGATGAAACATACGAAGCTGAAAACCTTATTTTGTTGTCCAAAAGCCCAGGAAAAAGTGTAGTGGATCACAAGAAAAATAATTTCAATAAAATAACAAGAATCTCTGGAAAATGATCTGGAAGTTTTACTAAGAAGCATCTGACTCTTGATGGACCTGGTACTAAGAAGAGAAAAATAGTTGAAAGGGAATCTATAATCACTCATACTAGAAGACAGAATGTTGAGAAAAGTATTATTGTATCCAAGGAAGCTTGAAATAGGTTTTTGAAGAATCAAAAGGTGCTAACTGGAAGGATATTTTATTCAAATGTGCTAAAAGAAGCTGGTATGGTGGAACTTGTTGAGTTGGTTAAACATCACGTTTGGATGCATCTCATGAAAGCCTATTCCTCATGCTCTTGATGATATGGTCAGGGAAATCTATTTCACTTTGGAATTCTCAGAAGATGGGATAAGTCTGACTGCATAGGTCCAAGGAAAAGAAATAAAGCTGAATGAGAAAACACTAGGAAGAATTTTGGAAGTTCCTATATATGGGTGAGAACTGTCTCCAAGTAGCTTCCAATTAAATTCTTAGCAAGTGCATCCAAGGTCAAAGGGAAATTTATGGCTGCAGTGAATAGGAACTCACTCAAGAGTGAGTTTCAATTTATTTTTAACTTTGTGAACAAGGTAATCCTACCTTGGTCACAAAAGAGAAGCATTGCCTCGGCCACTGACTTATATGTGGTGGAATGCCTTAGTAGCTTTGAATTCATTAATACACATGCATTGATGATAGAACATATTAACAAAGTAGTTCTTGGTAAGAATGGAAAGCATGGCATGCCGTATGGATTTTGGCAAAACAAAGTACTTAATCAATATGGCATCATATGTGATTTTGGAACCCAAGGATCTGTGGTTCAAATGATTGATATGAAAACACTGGTCAAGACTGAATATGTCAAACCATGTAGCATATATCAGGAGGATCTCATCAAGGAAATGGAGGGACTGAAGTTCAACCTAGATGACAAGGAGGAAGAAATCAACAAGCTTCAAGAGATAATTCAGCATCTTTCCAAAGGAAGCCCATGTGACAAAGAAATGCTTAAAACTGAGAATGTTGAACTAAGGAAGAGGGTTTCAATCTTAACTGATGATGTCCTTAGGTTAAATAGAGAGATAAGGCATTGCAACAATAACCTGAACCTACTCCTTCAAACTCTTCTTTCGAATCCTTCACTTATCAATCATTCTTGATTTTTGTGGCTTTTTTCCTAATAACATTTAATTTATGCACTGCAATGATACTTATCCTACCTATGAATGAATCTTTTCTTTGTGTTTTACATTTGTTCTCTTTAAATTGCAAAGTTATTCTTCATGTTAGTGTTGCCCCAGTGGCCATGAGTTAACTATTTTGTGCTTAATTTATTCTTAGTTTACTATTCTCACTTTTTAATGATGCCAAAAGGGGGAATACTTACTAAGTGCATATAGTAGGGGACTATAGTACATATAGTATAGGACCAGGTATCAGTTATTCTAGGTGAATGTGAATGTGAATATTGATAAGGGAAGAAAAGAAGTGAAATATTGAATAGGTGAATATATAGATTCATGTCGATAGGGGAATATGTCACAATGCACTAAAAGTAGGTTCATAATGATAGGGGGAATTTCTTACTGCGAATGATAACAAAGGACCAGGTCCCTGATATGGTGAATGGGGAAGCATGATGATAAGGGGAACATTCATCTTCAGGTGGTAATCACTCTGATTAAATGTGATGAATGTATACTAGTGCTCAAATTGTATGGTTTGTTTGTCATCATTAAAAAAAGGGGAAAATTGCTATATGTAATTTTGATGATGAGAAGCTAAACTTCAAGGGAGCAGGTCCCTAGAGGTGCAACGTACAGTACAGCTGGCACACGGTATCTGCACAATTTTGTCCTCTTGTGTTACAAACTTGCAGGTTATATTTTGTACTGACTTGGATAGCTGGTTCAATGATATTTCAGCCCTTATCATCACTCATCTATAAAAGGAATGAGAATCCTCCTTATCAAATGGTTATTTCATATTCTAAAAAGTGAAAAGAGAGTCAGTTAAAACCTATTTCTATAGTACTCAAGTTTCCTGCTTTATGTAAGCTTAAATTAACCTTGTTCTTGAGTGAGTATTGAACTGTAACTGAACTACTCATGATATAAGAGTAGTGTTTTCTTATGTGAAGATATCTTCTTAGGTAGAGTTATCTAAGTGTTGTTGTTGATTGGAATTAATTAGTAGAGAAAGTCCTTGGTAGAGTTACCAAGATGAGCTTGTAGTGGAGTTGCTATCAGTGAAAGAAGACTAGAGGTAGGCTGAAATCTAGACTGTAATCAAGAATTTTATTATAAAGGATTTATTTGATGCTTGTGAGTTCAAGCCATGGTTTTTCCCATATTGGGTTTCCACGTTAAAAATCTGTGTATTTTTACTCTTTCGGCATTTTTTTTGTTTTCCTGCATAATTAGTAATCGTTTGCCTATGATTGATTTTGAGGGACCTGGTCCCTTACTGTGTGGTACAACCCCCAAGGATTAAATAGATGTGACATGCATAATATTGAACTTGTTAGTCATATGGTTATCGTATTTCAAACTTGAATGTCTTACGTCAAGTAGGGATGATATATTTTTCCTTGGTGGTGGTTAATGTAAGGAGTTGTTAGAGGACGAACAAGGCCTTGAGTGTGGGTGGTGATCTTAGGCATATTTATACACCTAAGCATCATTATATGTGTGTGTTTAGATTAGTTTTGAGGATAAATTAACGTTCTTATGTGAATAATTTGTGATATTTGTGTATTTTTGTGCTAGTCCTCATGTTCAGGTAGTTTAAGGAGAATTTGAACCAATTCAAGAGTAAAAACAACAAAGGCAAGGTTAAATGAGTTATCTAGTCAAACCAAGCTTGAGTTGTGCTTTGAGTGATTTTAATGAGCTTAAACCATTGTATTCTCTAATGTTTATTATAACATATGAAGGTGGTTAATGAAGGTGTGTTGTTCCAATGACCCTTCAGGTTATTTTCTATATTTTTGCTTATTTTCGTTGTTAGAGTTTTTCTATAGATTCCCCAAGTCATTTATGACTTGCTGGGACTGATAATTCAATCACCGGGCAGTTCGTTTGGTTCTAGAGCCAATTTTCTATTTAGAAGTCTTTGCTAGTTCCAAATGGTAATTGTACCAAAATTTTAGTAAAATTATCTCGTATGCAAATTCTGACTACGCCATCAGCTCTAGAATGTTGATTTTAGGTTAGATAGACCTTTGGATTGGGTCCCAAGGCACCCAGGCTCATTTTGACCTATTGGCTAGAAAGTTAAGAAAATAAAATATGGGTTTGGAACCCACATTTGGTCAAAAAAACATCCGATGAAAAATGTGATTAGGCCATTAAGTCCGGAATATCGAATTTTGTATGGTTACATATTTCATTTGCGTATATGGTATTCCAAATGAGTCCCAAGGGCTTGGCGGGGACTTAGATATTCCAAGTCTATTGTTGTCAGTTCGTGCACCACAATAGCTACACTTTGGATCATGATCATGACTCGTCAAGAAAAGAATATACTATGATTATGAATGGGTGTCGCGATCACGACTCGGGTGGTAGAAGTGAGATTCCGTGATCACCAACCTTGGGGTCACGATAGCGACTCCCGAGTACTTGGACTGGGTATAAAAGGACCCGTTTTCCATGATTTTGGCCATTATTCATCACTTCTTTGATATCTAAAAACCTTGAATAGTGTGAGAGCTTAAAATTGAAGCTTGTTGGTGATTGGGAAGCTTGAGTAATATTTATTTTTGCGATTATCTTCCAATTTGAGATAAGAATTCACACTTTTCTTGGAGAAATGTCTTTATTTATTGCTCAAAACCTCAAAACCTTGAGGGCTTGATTTTAGCCCCAATTTGTCTTAGTTTTCACCTATTTTTAAGGGTAATGATTCCTTGAGCATGTAAGAATGTTGGGTTGGTTTCGTAAACACGATTTTTGTAAGTGGAATCCACATAGGGGTTTTGGTATGATTTTTAGGACCCAAAGCACAATGATTCAATATAGGTATCATTATTCTTATATTGATGAGTAGAATGTATTTTTGATAGCTTGGCATCTTGAGGAGGCTTACCAGAAGAAAAGTGGTGGTTTAGCAGTTCGTTAAGCTTTCTTCGGCGTCGTGGTAGGCTAGGTTTATCCCTTGCTAGATTGATATATCTCATAGTTCTCTTATGATATTGTACTCGATTTGGGATGGGATTTAGGTGTTAGATTGATGAAATTCAATACTTGGATTAGTTGGGCCATTTAGGCTATTTTTAAATCATAGAGTTGAAACACTTGACTTGTTTTCTTATGCCTTAGGGGGATTGGACTTCTGTCACGACCTGACTTCCGAGTTATGATGGCACCTACCTTGTCCTACTGGTAGTTAAGCTGATACCGTAACTCGGAGATAATGCAATGGGTTACCCTGGTAAGAACGTCCAACATGGAGCCTATGCGTGAAACGAATATAACAAAAACATTTCACAGCTAAGACAGCCGATATTCAAATACCAATCCCACGACCTGCTAGTATTAATACAAGAGCTTCTAATCTTGACCATAGAAGTTTACAATCTCAAAGTCTAAAATGTCTTAGATAATCTCATACATTTGTCTCAAAAACAAAAGACAAAAAAAGATAGGGGGAAAAAGGGTAACTCGATCTCCAAGAGCTCACCCTGTCTCCAAATAGTCAACTCGCATGAACTCATTCAATGGCGGCGACTAGAACTTGGGTCTGCACCAAAAAGGTAATGAAGTGTAGTATGAGTACCAAAACACGGATACTCAATAGGCATCATCGGCCGACTGAGCTCAAATATAATGTAAAAACGATATAAAGTAAGACAGGAATCTTTAAGTCAAGGGATAGGATCAAACCTGGATCTTCTTTGATACCACTGTAATAATATATATACTACTAAGACAATAGCACAACATACTATATCAATATGCTCCATAATCACCATATCAACCAAGTATCATTTCGGAAGCATAAAGCCATATACACGATTGCCAAGCATCTACTTAGCACAGTCATTATCAACCATCTATAGAATACAATGCACAAGAACTTACCACGGCATCCCATACCGCTGGGAAGTACACGAAAGAGAACATAACAAAGAACCTATCACAGTGTCCCATACCATCGAAGAGTACACGAAAGAATATCAAATAAGAACCCATCACGGTGTTCCATACCATCGGAGAGTACACCAAAAGAGTACAACTAAGAATATAATAAAGCACAACCTCTCTGCAAGACACTAAAGCCGCAGGTAGCACAACCCGCCATGGCTCATTACCGAGATCCACATCAATACCCATACCATAATTTAGCATAAAGGTAGGCAACATTGACATAGGATAGATATGTAGTTACAAACTTTATAGGTCATTGATACACTCTACATGAGGTCTATACTAGTTAACCTTCATTTCCATGAGCCATCAGATTACAAGTCATATAATTGCTAGCCATTAATTAAGGGAAATCTACCGATCACCCATAATATAAGATATTCATCTATTACAAGGCCATTCACTAGTTAGCATTTTCATTAAATAAGTCATAAATTAAGTTGTCAAGACCTTTCATATTAAGAGACGATCTATTTAATAATCATGCAATACTAGGTCCATTATCACTAAACATGTCACAACGTTAAGGACTAGTTTCCATATTTTAAGTAAGTAAAGTCCACCAACTAGTTTACTAGGTGTCTAGCCTTCAAATTGTAATCATATATTTTAGAAGTAACTAGTTGTCACATAACCCACTTTACTAGGCCAGATTTCATAAAATAACCTCTTATTTGAATCAAGTAGATAAATTAGGTTAGCCGTTGATTCTACACAAGATTACACATACCACTAAGTCTTAACTCAATATTAGGCATAGATTTCCTCTAGTTGCAAATTATCATCAACAAGGGTCACACCTCTTATTTAGTGATTAGGAGCAAGAATTGAATAGCAATTTACCAAGAGAGACCTCATATCTCAAGCACATAGACGGTTGGCCCCACACAGCCTAACCTTACAAATATCAATACATATAAGTAAATTTTCTCCACACGGCATCGTAACATTCTTACCTTTTCCAGATTTACCGGGCATCGTCATAATATCAACATATTCCTCCAGATTCACCGAGTATCATCATAATATCAATATATTCCTTTGAATTCACTAAGCATCATCATAATATCAACATATTCCTCCGAATTCACTGGGCATCATCATAATATCAATATATTCCTTCGGATTCACCGGGCATCATCATAATATCAACATAATCCTCTAGAATCACCAGGCATCATTATAATATCAACGAGTTCCCCAATACAACAAAATACATCTACCTGCATAGCTGAACTAATACACATACACAAAAGTCCACAGAATAAGGAAGTTGGGATGTAGGATAGCACTTGTCATTTTACATTGCTAATAAGCACCACACATAATATGAGTATAAACAAGGTATGAATATTTAGATGACATGCACACTAATCATATTTACAAGGTTATTCAAGTCATGATCACAAAATAATCCAACAACCAAGTTTACTAACCATAATCCCAATATGTATATTAGTCACTCATCGAGAATCTCAATCACTAAGGATTTTGTAATCCAACTTATGGTGGGTCAAGTCCCACTTCTAAATCCCGAGAATACCAAGCTTACTAACATAAGTCTAGTGTCTACTCAGAATTAGGCTAAGTCATCTATACCTCTCCATAAGGGCTTACCAATCCATACTAGGTCTATAGGGAAAGCCTCTTCAAGAATCCTTCCTAAGTCAACCTAACACCAAGGTCATTTCCTATCTAGGCATTATATAGGTTAATACACTCCTAAGGATAGAGGGGTATAACATTCATGTCTACTTAGAACAACTATAGTGTTCTCACACTAGTCATGGGACCACAAATAAGCTAACCAATGTCCTAGACTAAGGATCATATATCATTCATCCAAATTAATAGCCTATAGCAATCAATAAATCCCATGTTCACCATTTAATCAACTATGGTCTAAATTCCCTTCCCAATCTAACAAGATACCAATAATTACATTACAAATAAGCTCAATCTAGTCTATAGGTAAGCCTAACCTACCTTGAGTCCAAGAAACTCACGAACCAATGAGCTTTTCCTTTCCCTTTCGTGAAACTTCTTTTTCCACAAACAATGCTATCAACAATACAATCAAAGAATTACAACAAGAATGAAAATACCCATTATGGAACAATTGTGCTATGGGTTTCAAATGGACACCAAAACCCCCAATTGGGTTTAACCCTTGGAAAGGAGTTTCCAAGACCAACCTGTAACCTAACTATCTTTAGAGAGTGAAAACCCTAAAGTAATTTTAGTCATTCACTCAATTTTGGGGTTAAAATTGATGAGTTAAGAAACCATGAAATCAATACCAAATTAAACGAATTCTTACCTAAGATTGTAGCAAGAATCAATCACACAAGTTGTCTGAGCTCCAATTCAACCCACAAGACATACTTAGGAGATTTTACACTCCATTAGGGTTTATATGTTAACAGGGAGGCACAAAAATGGCCAAAATTCATGCAAAACAGTACTTAAATATGGACCAACCAGTGCTCTGATGGCGTGGTCATGGCCCCTGCCTCACCATGGTCGCGGTACCATGGTCTCGGTACCTCGACGCATGCTATGCATGGCTGAATCTTGGAACTTGGTTCTGAGCTTCGGCCAATGCCTCAGGATGCATCCGGGGTTCATTTTGAACAAACGGGATATGTAACCCCATAGTTTTTTAAGTTTCAAATGCATTGGCAAAGTCATTTTTTTCATACGGGGCTGTTTTACAATAGTTTTCACTTAGTGGTCAATTAAGACCAATGAAGTCTTCAAATTAAGAAAGGTATTCTAAAACCCAAATGAACCGCCAGGTAACCGAACTATCGGTCGCTGCAATTCATTAATGACTTAGGACAACTATGGAGAAGCTCTATCAGAGGAAGTAAGCAAGAATATTACAACATCCACTACTAAGGAACTTTTATCCCCGAAAGTTAAAGATAAGTAGGTACCTAAAGTCTCGAACAAGTAAGGATACTGGGACCGCATCTCACTCTCGATCTCCTAAGTAGCTTTCTCTACCAGGCGATTCCTTTATTGAACCTTGACTACTGGAATATCCCGAGTATACAACCGCCTCACATCACTAGCTAAAACAAGAACGGTCTCCTCCACAAAGGTCAACTGATCGTCCAACTGGACCAAGTCCTATCTAAGCACATAAAAAGGATCTGAAATATACTTCCTCAACATAGAGACATGGAAAATCGAATGGATAGCGGCAAAGTCTGGAGGTAGAGCCAACTCAGAGGACACCTCACCAACCATATGAAGAATCTCAAAAGGAGCAATATAGCGAGGGCTAATCTTACCCTTCCTTACAAACCTCATCACACCTCATATAGGTGAAGCATGAAGGAACACTCAGTCACCCACTCTGAATCTCAAGGCACGGAGTCTATGGAGGGCATAGGTTTCTGCCTACTCTAGGCTACTTTTAACCTATCTTGAATCACCCTAACTCTATCTAATGAGTCCTGAAGAAAATCTATACCACAGGATCTAACCTCGGAGGTCTCAAACCACCCTATAGGAGAACGATATCTTGTACCATACAATGTCTCATAAGGCACCATCTCAATACTCGAATGATAATTGTTGTTGTAGGAGAACTCTATCAAAGCTAAGTGATAATCCCACTAACCTCCAAAGACCATAACATAGGCTCGTAGAATATCCTCAAGCACCTGAATAGTCTGCTTAGACTGACTATCAGTCTATGCATGAAAGGTTGTACTCATCTACTCGAGTGCCCAAATCCTACTAAAATTCTCTCCAAAACCTCAAAGTGAACACACAACCGTGATCTGATATGATAAACATAGGGACCCCATGCAAATGAATGATCTCCCAAACATAAATCTGAGCCAATCTCTCGGCATCGAAGGTCATCTGAATAGAAATGAAAAATGTTGACTTGGTCAAATGATTCACAACAACCCAGATACTATCATGACCACAGGAAGTATGAGGCAAACTACTAATGAAGTCCATGGTGATCTTTTTCTATTTCCACTCAGGAATGGGCAATCTCTGAGTCAATTCACCGGGACGTTGATGCTCGACTTTAATCTGCTGACAACATAAGCAATAGGCTATGAAGCCTGCCACATCTCTCTTTATACCATCCCACCAATACAACTGCCTTAAATCTCGATACATCTTGGTCGTACTGGGATGAATAGAATATCTAAAACTGTGAGCCTCATACAGAATAGACTGAATCAAATCATAAAGTTGGGGAACACAAATACAACCTTGAAATCTCAAGGTACCCTCAAAATCTACAATGTGTCTCCCAGACTCACCGCTCACTACCCGATCATGAAGAAGGAACAACTTATCATCCTCAAACTAATGATCATGAATCTGCTCAAACAGGGAGGACTGATGTTCTGGCTTTTGACAAAATATTTTACATCTTTTTCTCAAGAAAATTATGAGTTTAGCAACTACAGTTGTATTTAATAGTAGATTTGAGTGATTTCAGGTTGAGGAATTAGCTGAAGGAGAAAACTCAAAAAATAGTAGAAAAAGGTCAATGACGACTAAAATAGCGGACCATCAGTCATGCGACGGACCACCAGACAGACCGTCAGAGCTAAATAGATAGTTCTAGATGGAAGACCCATACGATGGCCCAAGTAGCAGACCGTCAAGCTTGCGACGGACCGCTAACTCAATCGTCAGACTTAAACAGAATACATGATTTTAGAAGCCTGAGTGATGGGCCATGCGATGGAACACCAGACCATCAATGGTCCACCTAGGTAGCCATCAGACTTAAGCAGAATGCAATATTTCAAAAGCCTGAGCGATGGACCATATGATGGATCGTCAGACTATCGACGGTCCGCCAAGGTAGCTGTCAGGCTTAAGTAGAACATGAAATCCTGGGGCACACAATGACGGTCCATGTGATGGACCGTCAGACTCCCGATGGACCGTCAGCTGGACCATCAATCTAGAGCAGCATTTTCTTAGTTTAAATTTTAAACCTTCTAAACTTGGGAGTAAATAAATACCTAGCTAGGGTGTTATTTAGCATATTCAGACATTGGGAGATTATTTTATCCTAGTTTTTTTCATCTTTGAAACTCTCTGTAACATAGAAATCTGTGAATCAAATGACATTTGTGGATCTAATTATTCTATTGCTATTAAAGATTCAAGAATTAACTCTTGTAACCTTTGTAAGTGAACCTTGAATTTGTTTATAAATAATACAAGTATTCTTTCTCTTTGTTCTATGGAAATAAGTGGCTAATCTCCCATGACTAGGGTTATGTTAGCCTTGATATAAGCAATTGATATAGTTTGTGATTCCAATTGAGTTTCTGTAGGTAATTGATATTGCATAAACCCTTCTTCACTCTAATGACTTTTCTTGGTCGCAGACTTGAAAAATGGACCCAAGAATAATAACTTGTTCGAACAGAAAAGTGTTTGTTGGGAAAAGAAAGGGTTTACATAAAATCTAGAGACATAAATCTCTAGATTAATGGAGAATGCCTTAACAAGGATTAACCTACATGATATAAATAGTTAAATAATCAATATATTCTTTAAGTTGAGAGAGTTAAAGGATAAACTATCCATTAAGGTTGAGAAACTAATGGGTAAGCACTAGAATTCAGCTGCTCTTGCAATTGAAGTTATTGATTGGAAGTCAAAAGTGATTCACAATCCTAAATGCTTAAACATCTTGGTAACCATAACTATAGTTTGTTTAATATCATTGAATTATTACTACAAGAAAGGATCATTAGTTGGAATAACTCTGTTACAATTACTTAGAACACAATTTATAAATTAAAACCCCTCTTATTCAGGAACCTTTGATCAACAGTCTAATAACAATCACAATACTTAGTGAATATAGTATTCCCTGTGGGATTCGACACCCAACCTAGTGAGGTTCTATATTTGACAGCGATCACTTACTCTCTCGTAAGAGAGGTGTAATTTAGGTGTATCAAATTTTGGCATCGTTGCCGGGGAATACGGTTGTCAATTAAGTTTGTGTTTGGTAATTGAACTTTGGTCAAGTTTCCCAAATTTTACTTTTGTTTGTTGTTTTTATTTTGTGCATTGTAGTTATTGTGTATAACAAGTACACGAAGATATGGTGCACTATAATTACCAATACATCCAGAATCACAGTTAATTGGTAGAATGACAGACCCCCAAGATGCTAAAAGACTAGCTGCTCTGGCTAGAGCTCAACTAAATTAGCAGAATGATGACCAGTAGGTGTGTCATCCTAATATTGATAATGATGATTTAAGGGATGATGATTTGTTAGATCCTGTTAACCCAAGGTATGCAGATAATGTGGTTGCACGAGTGAATTGGAATGTAATTAGGAACCGTTCCTTTAAGGTGAGGCAGGATCGACAACTGGTATAGTTTGATCTGAATGACGATGAAGATGGAATGGATGGAGCAGGTGCAACCTGAGCAATCATTCCTCCACCTCTAGCACCTGGATCTAAATTCAATATTACAAGTATGATAATTCAACTCCTTCATCTTAAGGGGTTGTTTGGTGGTCTTCCCGAAGATGATCCAAATATGAACTTGGTGAACTTTATCACCATTTGCAAGTTTTTCGATAACCTAAGAGTAGGTCAGAATACTATCCGCCTATGTTTATTTATGTTGTCTCTATCTGAGGAGGCGACATTATGGCTCAATAGGCTAACTCCCGACTCTATCACCAACTAGAGGCAGTTGTAAGAGGCTTTCCTAGAAAGGTTTTTTCCACCTTTCAGGAGGGTACGGTTGAGGGATAAAATCAGTAAATTTTGATAGCTTCCCACTGAAGCTTTTCAAGAGACTTGGGAGAGGTTTAAAAAAAGTTGATGCAATGCCCGAACCATAACATGATGGATATTCATTAGAAGGAGACTCTTTATCTGTCTTTAAACTCTATTACGAAGCCAGTCATGGATAATGCTGCAGAAGGGTCATTTGTTGACCTTACTTTTCTAGAGGCATCGGAGATGCTTGATAGGATGACCAAATAGAGTAGATCTTGGCATACCAGGGACTCTGTGGTAGCAAGCCCTTCTATGTCTGGTAGTATGACTGCAGAGCAACGCAAGAAAGAGGAATAACATGACCAGGACATGGCACACTTGAACACGCGATGGATTTGCTGACTAAACATCTATTGTCTGGAGAAATAAAGAAGGTGAAAGCTATTGCATCCCAGGGAAGAGCTGACCCTTATTTAGAAGAAGAACCAAACTATCTAAATAATCAATAAGGTTTCCGAGGTAATAGCTAAGAAAATCAAGGTCGAAACTATTACGACAAGGTTGGTTACAAGGATAGAGATCAAGGAAAATGGAAGAGTAACAATGATAGGAGTGTATTATATGTACCTCCCAGAAGTAGAGAGAATATTGCAACTAGCTTGGGCAAGATGTCCATGCAGGACATGATGGAGAAATTAATAAAAGAAGTTGAGACTACCAACTCTGGGGTGACTACTATGAAGAGTGATTTATCTTCCATGAGTCAGCTGGTAAACTCACACTCTACTTCTATGAAATAATTGGAGCAGCAAATGAGCCAACTCTTAGCAGCATTGAATTAGAGGAAGAGCGTAACTTTGCTAAGTGATATAGTTTAAAATCCTGAAAATATTGGCTCTTGCATGGAAATTACCACAAGGAGTGGTAGGGTATTACTAGGCCATTCTGGGGGAAAAACTGTTATTGAAAAGGTGATAAAAAAAATATCAATCTTGAAGAAAGTAATCCAGTGGCATTTGAGAAACTCGATAAGTTTATTGATGATACACCATCCAATCATTAGCAGGTTAATGAGTTGGAGAAGAGGAAGGGAAAGGAGGTTGAAGTGGTGGTTACCACTCTCCTAAAACCACCTCCTTCATTTTCCCATCTGTTGAAGAAGAAGGTCGATGACACAAAGTTTGGCAAATTTATGGCCATTCATAACCAATTGACAATCAATTTACCATTCCTGGAGCATTAGAACAAATGCTCGGGTATGCAAAGTTCATGAAAGACCATGTCACAAAGAAGCGAATGGTTAGCTATGAGCTAGTGGACAATCTCTATCATTGTAGTGCTATATCCACAAGGTCTTTAGTGCATAAGAAGGCAGACCCGGGAGCATTTACCATCCCATTCACTATTGGGTCTCTTGATTTTGCAAAAGCTCTATGTTATTTGGGAGCTAGTATAAACTTGATGCCGCTTGCTATGTATAAGAAATTGGGTTTGGGGTATCCTACTCCCACAAACATAAGGCTAGTTATGGTGGATAGGTCTGTTAAGCGGCCCGTGAGGATTTTATATGACGTATTAGTAAAGGTGGCCAATTTTATATTTCTGACTGATTTTTTCATTCTTGATTGTGAGGTGTACTTTGAGGTGCCCATAATCGTGGGTTGACCTTTCCTCGCAACCGGGAGTGTACTTATTTATTTGAGAGAAAATAAGCTACTATTCAAGCTAAATAACAAGGTAGTTCAATTTGATGTATGCCAATCCATAAAACAGCATAAAGATATGAGTGTATTCTCTATTGTAGATGTCTATTACGAGGAGGAACAGGAAGTGCCTATAGAATAAAACTTTGTTGTGGAGACTTTAGTTGTGGTATTGATGAATTTTGATCATGACGGTATAGAAGATTATGAGGAGATGGTGTGTGCCTTAACAGGCATGGGGTTTTATTCTTATGCACCCAAAAAGTTGGATTTGGACTTGAAAAATTGTCCAAGTCCTCCTGCTAAGCCTTATATAGAAAAGTCACCTACTTTGGAGCTGAAAGAGTTGCCCGGCTATTTGAGGTATATGTTCCTAGGTTGTGGGAATACACTACCTGTTATTATTGCTGCTGATCTGGGTAAGAAATAGGTGGAAGCCCTCATCTCTGTTCTTAAGAGATATAAGAGGGTTATTGGTTGGACGATTGCAGACATCATCAATATACCTCCTAGTATATATACTCATAAGATCTATATTGGGGAAGATTGTATTCTGACTATTAAGCATCATCTTCATTTAAACCCATCTATGCAAGAGGTGGTGAAGAAATAAATCATCAAGTGGCTAGATACAAGAGTGGTATACCTCATCTCAAATAGTAAGTGGGTGAGTCCTACTTAGTGGGTGCCCAAAAAAGGGGGCATGATGGTTATGGCTAATGAGAAGAATGAGTTGATCCCACTCAGGCATGTTACTGGGTGGAGGGTGTGTATGGATTATAGAAAACTACACTCGTGGACATTAAAGGACCACTTCCCAATGTCATTCATCGATCAGCTGCTTGATCGGCTAGCGGGAAAGGGTTGTTAATATTTCTTAGATGGGTATTCTGGTTACAACTAGATTTATATTACTCTTGAAGATTGAAAAAAGATGACATTCATGTGCCCATGTGGTACATTTGATTTTAAGTGGATGCCTTTCGGTTTGTGTAATGCACCCGCCACTTTTTAGCGGTGCATGATGTCAATATTTTTTTATATGGTTAAAAACACCTCGGAGGTGTTTATGGATGATTTTTTGGTGGTTGGTGATTCTTTTAAGCTCTTCTTTCTAAATATTAGTCGGCCGTTGCAATGGTGTGTAAAGTTCAACCTTGTTCTTAACTGGGAAAAATGCCACTTCATGGTGAAGGAGGGCACTGTTCTTAGTCACAAAATTTCTGCTAAAGGCATTGAGGTAGATAAGGCAAAGGTTGTAGTGATTTAGAAACTACCTCCCCCTATCTCAGTCAAACGGGTACATAGCTTTCTCGGTCATGCGGGGTTCTACTGCAGATTCATAAAGGATTTCTCAAAGATTTGAAACCCACTTTGCAAACTTTTGGATAAGGAGGCTAAGTTCACTTTTGATGATAACTTCTCTTAGGCTTTTGAATGCCTTAAGATAAAACTAGTGGAGGCTCCAATTATTATTGCTCCTGATTGGACGAAGCCATTTGAGATTATGTGTGATGTCAGTAGAGTGGTACTTGGAGTTGTTCTTGTCTAAAAGAGAGAGAAGTTGTTCCATCTAATATATTATGTAAGTAAGGCCCTAAATGGGGATCAAAACAATTATACTATGACTGAGCAGGAACTTCTAGCAGTTGTGTATGAATTTGACAAGTTTCGGGCATATTTGTTAGGTACCAAGGTGGTGGTCCATACTGACCACGCAGCCTTGAGATATTTGATGGAAAAAAAGGATACAAAACCAAGGTTAATTAGATAGGTGTTGCTGCTTTAAGAATTTGACTTTGAACTCAAAGATAGGAAGTGTTGTGAAAACTAAGTTGCGGACCAACTGTCTAGGCTGGAAAGTGAACAAGCAGTTAGAGATGAATTTGAGATCAATAATGCATTTCCAGATGAGGAAATCTTGGCTGGTGTTATAGAGAAAATACCTTGGTACGCTGATTTCACAAACTATGTAGTGAGTGCGGTGATTCCGAAAAATCTTTATCTTCATCAAAGAAAGAAATTTCTATATGATGTGATATATTATTTCTCGGATGAGCCGTATCTGTTTCGATGATATGCTGACAATATCATAAGGAGATATGATCTAGAAGTAGATATGTTGAGTATATTGGAAGCATGTCATGCTTTCCCGGTTGGAGGTCATCATGCTGGTGATCGTACTGCTAGAAAGGTGCTACAAAGTGGATACTATTGACCAACTTTATTCAAAGATTCTTATGAGTTCGTGAGAAGATGTGACCAATGTCAGAGGCAGTGGTCAATCTCCAAAGGCCATGAAATGCCTTTGACAAAAATGATAGACAAAGAATTATTTGACGTATGGGGCATCGACTTCATGGGGCCCTTCGTGAGCTCATATGGGATTAAATACATTCCAGTTGTTGTTGATTATGTATTGAAATAGGTTGAAGCCATCGCTTTGGCTGACAACGAAGGGAAGAGAGTAGTTATATTCCTGAAAAAGAATATTTTCTCTCAATTTGGGGTGCAACGCACCATTATAAGCGATGGTGGATCTCACTTTTGTAATCGCGTGTTTTGAGCTGCCTTAGCAAAGTATGGTGTTAAGAAACATAAAGTAGCGACTTCATACCACCCACAAACTAGTGGGCAAGTGGAGATTTCAAACAGATACATCAAAGCCATACTTGATAAAACAGTGAATGCTAGCAGACAAGACTGGTCTAGGAAGCTTGATGATGCCTTATAGGCATACAAAACAGCTTTTAAGACACCAATCGACATGTCACCGTACCAGTTGGTTTATGGCAAGGCATGTTATTTACCAATTGAATTAGAGCATAAGGTTTTGTGGGAACTTAGGAGGCTGAATTTGAATAGGGATAAGGTAGCACAATTGAGATTAGGGTAGCTGAATGAGATAGATGAGTTCCATCTCAAGGCGTATGAAAGAGCTGATCTCTACAAGGAGAAGATGAAGAAGTTCCATGATCGTAGAATTGCAAAAAGAGATTTTCAGAAAGGTGATTAGGTGTTTCTTTTCAACTCTAGAATAAAGTTGTTCCCAGGTAAGCTTAAATCAAAATGGTCAGGCCCATTTCAAGTTAATCAAGTCTACTCGTCTAGAGTGGTTGAAACTTGCAAACAAAGATGGAAGTGTCTTCAAAGTGACTGGGCAACGACTAAAGTTGTATATCGGTCCAATGGACTCGATAAAGTACATAGTTACTATATATCTTGATAAAGACTGAGTGATCGAGATGACTACATCATGACGCAACATTAAATCAGGCGCTAATGGGAGGCAACCATCAAGTGTTGTTGTAATCTTAGCTAAAGTTCTTTCATTAGTTTTTTTTTATGCAATTTGATGTGTTTGTGAAGTATGCAGGACTGAAAACTAGGAAAGAAGGGAGTTTCAAAGTTGTAAGAAGGTTGACGGAGTTACCGACGGACCATTAAGATCTCGACAGACTACCACTCGGACCGCCAAAGCCATGCCAAAATATTGAATTTACTGGATAAGGCTCGACGGTCGAGTTGGCAGACCGTCGCAAACCCGGCAGACCGTCACTTCTTCCGTCAACCTGAGACTGAGTATTTGAGTTTTTGGAAGGGGCTGACAGAAAGCTCGACAGACCATCGTAGAATTGACGGACTGTCAGTGTGACTATCATAAAATGGTCTGGAAGGTACACCTCTGGTAAGATCTGACAGTCAACCTGGTGGACCGTCGCAATGTTGACGAACTGTTGGGTTAACCGTCAACTAAACCCTAGTCACAGGTCAGGTCAGGTTAAGTCAGATTCCTATTTAAATGACCCATGCTTGACCTAAAAGCTTTTAATGAGATAAAATAGGGAGGTTACATACATTGTAACCTTTTCAAATTCTAAATCTGTCTTAACTCCCTTTGGATTCATAACATCTGAAGGCAGTTACTCCCTCTAAGACTCTCCAACTTCTTTATTCTCCTCTATTTAAATAAGTTTCCTCCCCTCTTTTCTTCTCATCATAAAAATAGAAGAAATCACAGGTTAAAGTGTTAAGTAACTTTTCTTTCTGAAGTGCAAGCAACTAGAGTGAAACTTCTGCATTATCAAGGTATGATTTTAACTCATTTTCTTGCTTCTCCAAAGTGTAAAACATAATTAAAATAGTTGCAGGATGTAAAATTTCATCTTGTCTCCTTTTTTGGGCTAAATTGTTGATGTTCTGAGTTTTGAACTTTGGTATGTGTTGCTTGAGTGAATTCTGAGTAACCCACATGTATAGAGTAGAAAAATGGGTGTGAAAACATAGAATTATTGTTGCTGCTATGCTAAAAATCGAATAAGGTATACCATCTATTCGACAAAATGCCAAAAAGAAGTCTAAATTTGAAAATGGGGACTGACGGTCTCCTTGGTAGACCATCGAATCTGTGACAGACCGTCAGGTTGGCCGTCCTAAATATCCAAGGGATGTTTTTTACTGGATATGCCGTGATGGAGAACCTGGTAGACCATCAGTGACCTAACGGACCTCCAGTTCGACCATCGCAAGGCCCTAAAAATCATAACTCACTGGATAAAGCCTGACGGCCCAACCGGTGAACCATCGCATCATCGACGGCCTGTTAGTATGACCATCAAGCCAATGTTTATTACTGTTTTTGCGGATTTTTGGTTTTGTAATTGACTCCATACTTCTTTTTCAGGCACCATGGCACAAAAATTCCCATTGACTAGAGGCAGTGGTTGGGCAAGAGGCCAAGGCAAACCTTCTAGGAGTGATGAGGCACCATACTTCAACACTTGCCAAAGGGATTGGACACTTCCAACACTCTCCCAGTCTAAAGAGGGGAGTGACAGCAGCACCAGCAACACTAGCTCGAGCTCAATGAGGATAGGGTGGTCACATCTTGCCCCAATCCAGTTGAGCTCGAAACTGAGACTACCAATGTAGAGGCACAAACTGAAGTAACCGATGTTGAGACTGATACTAAGGATTCCAACTTGATCAGATGTAAGGATCCTCAGATCAGAGGGTTGTCAGATGGCAACTCGATAGAGCAAGGGAAAAATTTTATGACAGGTTGGCACCAATAGTAAGTAGGCCAGTCAAAAGGCTATTTATTGAGTAGTATCAGATTGTAACGATGGTGTTGCATAAGTATCCTGAGTTAGAGCATCATTTTAATGAGTATGTATTGGCATGGATGAGTAATCCTCCCGGATCATATCAGCCAAATCTAGTAAGGGAATTCTTTGCTAACTATTTGGTACTAGCAGAAAAGGATATTCCAAAGAGCTTAAAGATTTTTGATCTATTGAACAGGGAGTCAGTGCCAGTCCAAGGAGTCACCATTGACATATCAGCCTGAACCATCAATAGAATGTTGTTTGGGTCAGATTATGAATCCCTATCTGCAATTCCAGAACTTGCATATTGATTGCGTAATGCATCTGCCCAAAGGGTCTGGTTAGGTAGAGTGTTGAATGATGATGGAAATCCTTCCTGGGCTATAAACCCACGTGAGCGCAAAGCGAAGTCATTCCTTAGCTTTCGGGCTAAATTTTGGTGGGTTGTGGTTCGATTGAGACTTATGCCAATGGGAGGTAACGCTAATATGGATATTCACTAGGAAGTACTTGTGGCTAGTTTGCTGGCAGGACTGAAGATTGATTTTGATTAGATCATTGCTGATGAGCTATTTGTGAGAGCACATAAGGTAGAGAGTGCTCTACCATTTCCTTGCTTACACACTAAATTATGCAGGTAGGTAGTTGTGTCTCTGATTCATGGAGTGGATAATGAGGTTCGTGCAACATATAGGCAGGACATTAAGAACTCCAAGGATGACTCAAAATTCAAAATGAGGGTCACCAAAACACCAGCCTACCAAACTCAGTCAGCACCAGCCCCAGATACTTCAAAGATTCCTACAGGTATGCCATTCACGATTACCACTTATGTACCACCTGATTATATGCCATTAATTGCATATGTAGGGTTAAAATCTGCACCACTAATGGGTGGGGTAGAATTTGTAGAATATAGGTTGACGCAGGAAAACTTTGCCAAGTCTGTGAAGTAGATGCCTCAACCTTCAAATTTTCCATATATTGTTTACAATCCAAATTTCATATCATTAATATTTTTATTATTTAGATTATAATAAATCAAATCTCAAACTTTCTTGGTTGCAAATTATATTTTTTAACTTAAATAGTAATGCTAGAATTGGATCGTCTGTTATACACTAAGTCTTGTGGGATCGATACTTGGCTTTCAAGTCACTCTACTACTCGGTTGACCACGTACACTTACATTTGTGCTTGGGATCAACAGATTTTGTTCGAGAGTTTTATGCCAATCTCCCAATTGAGGACTGGTTAGTGACTCTCCCCACTGTCCAAGTTTGAGGTAAGAGAGTCCCAGTGGATGTTGCCACCAACAATGAGGCTTTATGTGTACCGAATCCTTATAATGCTGCCTTTGATATAAACAAATTAGGAATCTAACTTAAAGTGGGCAACCAAGGTCTCAGCATTGGAGGGAAGAGATAATTATATAAAATGGCCCATCTTTAGGAGGACTAAAAGCACTTACTTCTTTGTTAAGGATAGAGTGTGGTTATAGTTGGTGCCTCGGAGAATTCATCCTTCGATAAATATTATAGATGTTTTCTTCCATCGGGTTATAGTGGTGTCGTATTCTTTTGAGTGGATCAAAGTAAACAGGGGATGCAAATTATGGATGAGTGGCAGTATATTATTCAAGGAAAAGATCGACAAAGGATCTTTTCCTGCCTTCTCTGGTCACTATACTATGTAATAGGGTAGACATCCTCTAATAGATTTAGGACACTATGGGCGATTACGAGATGGAATACAACTCATTGTAAAGTAAGGGCATACTAAGAGGGAGTAAGAAGAAGACAAAGATGGGAGAAAAAGTTCAAAGGAGTTGGGATAGTGGGGTTGGTGAGTTAGGTACCCCTTTTAATCAGGATAATGCACTCTCAGTGGTGGGGAGGCTGACTTTGTTGTTGTCTGGGGAAATTTAGAGAAGACCCATCAGCCTCATCTTTGATTGTCTCCTTTGAGTTTAACTGCCCTATTGGACCCAACCCAAGCATTGACTGCATGTTGGTGAGGATGTGAAAGGCATTCTGGAAGATGTTTGTTTGTACCTCTGCCACCAAGAAACTCCTAAAGATAACAAGGAAGGACACAGAGGAGTTCTCAATTCTCAATGGCATGAAGGGGGGGGAGGAGGAGGAGGGCTCGGATGCTTTGAGCCTCGAGGATTATGCCACTAGCTAAATATTTTCCCTAATTAAATTTTATTGTTTTTTAATATGGGTTGCCCCCGATTGTGGCATATAACAAACAATTTATTTTCTTTGTTTTCCTTGAATTTTTAAGACTTATCATTCCCACACCCTTCATAACAGTACCTTAGTTTATAATTGATGTAGGTTTGATTTAAATCCTTTTACTATTTCAAAAGACATAGTTGTTTTGCAACGAATGGAAATCCTAAAAATAAAGGGAACCCTTGGCAGCTTGACATGCTATGGTTTCATGGCACTTTTGATGCTTAAAATGGTGAAAATATGTATTTACTTAGGTCGTTTTGTCGGATATGATGTGTATTTTGGGTATGTTGCAGGTGAATTAGGTTGGAAGTGGAGTTGACTAGAAAAGGATGAAAAAGCTCTAAAAAGGTGTAAGTGTTGATTAGGCAACGAATTATTTAGTCTCCTAACGACTCAGTGCCAGAGTTATAATGTTAATTGTGGCCCATGTTGAGTACCAAGAATAAAGTGAAGACTCATCATGACTCGTTATGAATGACTACGAATCGTGGTGTAAAGTCGTTCTGAGCACAGTTGATAAAAGTCTTGAAGGTTGACAAAGTTAAGCTCAAGTGGTAATGAGTAAAGACCATAAGTCATCATGACTGACAACGACTCATGGTGAGAAGTCATAATAAGAATAGAAGACATGAGTTGAAAGTTAAAAGTTCACTAGAGTTATAATGGGACTAGCTTACGAATCGTTATGTCACATAACGAGTCATGACCGCTAATTCTAGAAGAGAGCTACGATAGTAAGAAACAAGTCGCTGCTAGTCCTAACGACTCGTTGCCAGAGGCGTGACCACTACCGACTTAGTTTTCCTATTTTGTTTTAATTAGGTTTCCTATATTATTTTAAGATACTATAAATACCCTTGAGTTATTCTTGTATTAGGTTACATACTTTGAGATATTTACATCTTTGATACTCTTGTTCTTGGTTTTTGGTTTTGTAATTAATCTAAGATTTTGGATTTTATTATTTCATCATTGTAAAATTAATTCTATGCTTTAATTATTAAATTCCATGGATCGTTGCATAACCATGAACGGCTAATTTCCTTAACTAGGGTTGTAGGAACCCTGGCGAATTAATGAAGTAGGGGAAGTACGATGTTCGGTTAGATCATTATTTTCGCATGTATTGTGATCTTCTTCATGTTGATTTATTCCTTAGCTACTACAGAAGCTAAGGAATTGCATGTATTAACAATCATCCTCACAAAGGAGTTCAAGATTTGGATTATGCCACTAGCTAAATATTTTCCCTAATTAAATTTTATTGTTTTCGAATGTGGGTTGCCCCCGATTGTGGCATGTAACAAGCAATTTATTTTCTTTGCTTTCCTTGAATTTTTAAGACTTTTATCGTTCCCACACCCTTAATAATAATATCTTAAATTATAATTGATGTAGGTTTTATTTAAATCCTTTTACTATTTCAAAAGACTTAGTTGTTTTGCAATGAAAGCAAATCCTAAAAAAAAGGGAACCCCTGGCAGCTTGACGTGCTATGGTTTCATAGCACTTTTGATGCTTAAAATGGTGAAAATATGTATTTACTTGGGTTGTTTCATCGGATATGATGTGTGTTTTGGGTATTTTGTAGGTGAATTAGGTTGGAAGTGGAGTTGACTGGAAAAGGATTAAAAAGCTCTGAAAAAGTATAAGTGTTTACCAAGCAACGAATCGTTTAGTATCCTAACGACTTATTGCCAGAGTTATGATGTTAACAGTGGCCCATTTTAAGTACCCAGAATAAAGTGAAGACTCATTATGACTCGTTATGAGTGACTACGAGTTGTGGTGTAAAGTCATTCTAATCACAGTAGATAAAAGTCTTGAAGGTTGACAAAGTTAAGCTCAAGTGGTAACGAGTAAAGACCATGAGTCGTCATGACTGACAACGACTAATGGTGAGAAGTCATGATGAGAATAGAAGAAATGAGTTGAAACCTAAAAGTTCACTAGAGTGATAATGGGTCTAGCTTACGACTTGCTATGTCACATAATGAGTCGTGACCACTAAAGCTAGAAGAGAGCTACGACAGTAGGCAACGAGTCATTGTCAGTCCTAATGACTCATTGCCAGAGGTGTGACCACTGCCGACTTATTTTTCCTATCTTGTTTTAATTAGGTTTCCTATATTATTTTAAGATACTATAAATACCCTTGAGTTATTCTTGTATTAGTTTACATACTTTGAGATATTTACATCTTTGATACTCTTGTTCTTGGTTTTTGGTTTTGTAATTAATCTGAGATTTTAGATTTTATTATTTCATCTTTGTGCAATTAATTCTATGCTTTATTTATTAAATTCCATGGATCATTGTGTAACCATGAATGGTTAATTTCCTTAACTAGGGTTGTAGGAACCCTGGCGAATTAACAAAGTAGGGGAAGTACGAGGTTCGGTTAGATCATTGTTGCTGCATGTATTGTGATCTTCTTCGTGTTGATTTCTTTACTAGCTACTGCAGAAGCTAAGGACTTGCCTGGATTCGCGATCATCCTCACATAGGAGTTCAAGATTGGGAAAATAAGAGCACAATATTGATTCGATACTACCAACCCTCATCTAATAAATTGATACCCATAGAGTGAAACCTAAACTAGGATTCAAAACAATGGTTAGTAAGGAGACACCTTGAGACTCACAAGGTGAAGGGTGAGATTTACCAATGATTCCACAAGACAGTTGGTGATACATATCTTGTCAGATTCTCCATTCGTAGCATTGAGATAGTCGGACTGAGTATGAGAAACTTGTGGAGTTAATAAGCTATGAGGAATACAGTCCTAGTGTTCATTTCATATTTTTTACAACCAAAGACATCCAAAGCTTATTATTTTTTATTGTTTGATACAAATACCCCTATTTACTTTTCTTCATTGCCCGACTATTTTAGCAAGTTTGAGATACAAGTTCGCCCTATTCCTTGTGGGATTGAATCCAACCTAGTTGGGTTACTGTATTTGACTTCGAGCGTTTTTACTTTGTGGAGGTGTAAGTTTGGGAAACATCAAATTTTAGTGTCGTTGCTGGGGAACATGGTTAAGGAATTGTTGATTGAAGTTGTTGGAGTTTTTAGGTTTTTATTTTCTATTATTAGTTGGGTATACAATAGTGTATGCCTAATACCAGGAGTCAAGGCATTCCCTTACTCGTGTTGAATCCAAATCCATAGAGAATCCTATAGTCGAATGGTAGGATGACTAAACTACCAAGAGAATGTATTATTAATGGGGTTTAGGATTATTTTCCTCCCCCTCCTCCTAGAGTATAGGACATTGTTGATCAACAAATAAAGCAATTATTAGCATAAGTAGCTGAAAATCAGAGAAGGGATCTAGAAACTTATAAGGTAGCACAGGAGGTAGAGCTAACAAGATAGAGATCGGTATTAGATCATCAAGCTGCACTCGATGAGGATTGATATAAAGAGAGAAGGGGTAGATCTCAAGTAAACCCTGCATATCAGTACTTGCAACCATATGATGATCCATAGGAGGATATGGGGTACGTTGAGCCTACCAAAATATAATCTATCATTCCTCATATATTACCACCAGGTATGAAGTTCGACATTACTAGTGCCATGATCCAGCTGTTGAATCTGAAAGGTGTGTTTGCAGGTTTGTCGACGAATGATGCAAATATACATCTCATAAACTTTATCGGGATTTGCACTTCATACACTATACCTAGGGTAGATTTGTTCCCTTTTTTGTTGACCAATAAAGCTACATTGTGGGAAACTTCCTCGAGAATCGATTATTACTTAGAATGAGTTGCGGAGGCAGTTTTAGGACCATTTCTTTCCTCTGGACAGGATTTTACAATTAAAAAATGAGATATATAACTTCAGGAAGCTACATTCTGAGTCGATCTATGAGGCATGGTTTCGGTTTAAGACGAAGTAGATGATGGTACCCAATCATAGAATTTTAGGGCAAGTTTGCTTGAAATATTTTATCCATCCCTGAATACCAGTTCAAGAGCTATGGCAGATATGATCACTGGAGGAGCATTTATACAGCTATGCTGGGAGGTTGCTTTGGATATTTTAGATTAGATCTCTCTCACCAACCAAGGGTGGCATACTCGAGAGGTAGAGAGAAGAGTTGGAACCTAAGTAATGGGAGCTTACAGTAAGCAGAAAGTGGTTGATGATTTAGTAGCGTAGGAGGTTGCATAGCTTAGAAGTGAGGTTGGCTACTAACGAAGCAGTTAGCGGTAATAAATTCTGAGAAAAGGAATGCAGTAGGCACTAGGGTAAGGCCTCTAAATCATATGAGTCTGACGCAAATTAAGAGACAATATATTTAGATTGGGAGTTAGTGCATTTCCGAGCCAAAGGGCAAGGAAACCAAAGTTGGAACTATTACGAGGATAGATATATAGATCGAAGTAGAGAGCGCGATGGTAATTCAATAATAAAGGATGATTACAAAGAGAAGGGTGGTATGTATGTTCCACTAGGCAACCATAATATTGAATTGAGGATAGAGGTGATATTGTCTAAATTGGTGAAAGGTCAAGAGAGTCTGGAAATTATCCTTAAGGAGATTAAGGCTGATATCGTAGGGTTGAACCAAAAGGTAGATTCACATGCTACTGTGATTAAACAGATAGAGCATTTGTTTGGACAAATATATGGAACTTTAAATCAGAGGCAGTTGGGGTACCCTTTTGAGCAATAAAGTGTAGAACCTAAAAAACGGCAATCACTATTTAGATATCACCACTCAGAGTGGTAAGTCAACCGTTGAGCCCCATGCCTACTATTGATGAGTCGAGGAATGATAGTATCATGATTGATTAGATATCTGAAGTAGAGCTGAAGAAAGCAACAGGTGTTGATCATGCTATTGTTGAGGATAAAGGTAAGGGAAAGGTTGATGACCCAGTGTTGAAGACTATTCCATGACCTCCCTCTCTTTTTCCTTAGAGGTTGAGAAAAAAGCAAGAGGAAGGGAAATAACATAAGTTCCTATTGATGTTGAAGGAACTGTCTGTTAATATTCCTCTTGTATAGGCATTGGAGCAAATTCCAGGCTACGCAAAGTTTATGAAATACTTGGTCACTAAAAAATGGATGGTGAGTTTTAAGCCTGCTAATAATATGCACCATTATACTGTTGTTATTTCTTGATCATTAGTAAATAAGAAGGATGACCCAGGAGCTTTCACTATTCCATTTACTGTTGGGTCCTTTAACTTCTTTCGGGTTTTATGTGACTTAGGAGCCAGCATAAATTTGATGATGTTGGTAGTGTATAAGTAGGTTGGGTTTGGGGCACCAAACCGACATCGATGAGATTGTTGATGGTCGATTGCTTGTCAAGAGAATGATTGGTATTTTTTGTGATGTGTTGGTGATGTTGGCATCTTTCATCTTCCCAGCTGATTTCGTTATTCTTGACTATGAGGTGGACTTCCAAGTCCCTATCATTATAGGCAGACCCTTCCTAGCTATGGGAAGGGCATTGATAAATATGGAGTTAGAACAGATAAATTTCAAGCTCAATGATAATCAAGTGATATTTAATATGTGTCAATCGATGCGGCAACCTGATAATATATGGGTGTTGTCTATGATAGACATTATTGATAATTATGTTGATGTAGTGTTTTTGCCTATTAAAGAGAGACCTGGAGTTGAGGCACTAGCAGTGGCGATCATGAACTTTGATAGTGATGGTATTGATGAATATGATGAGAAGGTAGGCGCATTAGATGGTAGAGGTTCTTACAGTGATGCTCTGAATAAGCTTGACCTTGATCTGGAAAATAAAACCATTCTACCAGCCTGACTATATCTTGAGGATCCACTGATCTTGGAGTTGAAGTCCTTCCTATCTCACTTGCGCTATGCACTCTTGGGGGCTAAAAATACCTTGCCATTGATTATTGCAGTTTACTTAGTGGAGACAGAGGTAGAGACGTTAATATTAGTTTTACCGAGATTTAAGAGAGCCCTCGGATGGACCATTATAGATATTGTAGGCATTCCACTTGATATTTGTACTAACAAGATACAGCTTGAGACGGATTGTATTCCTAGCATTGAGCATCAGTGAAGATTATATCCTTTATACAGGAGATTGTGGAGAAAGAAATTATCAAGTGGTTGGATGTTGGAGTAGTTTACCCCATTGCGGACAGCAACTGGGTTAGCTCAGTTCAATGTGTTCCTAAAAAGAGTGGAATTATTGTGTTTTCCAATGAAAAGAATGAACTCGTGCCCATGAAACCTATTACAAAATAGAGGGTATAAATGGACTATAGAAAGCTAAACACTTAGACTTACAAGGACCATTTTCCCATATTGTTTATCGATCAGATTTTGAAAGGTTAGTAGGTAGGGGTTAGAATTTTTACCTTGAAGGGTACTCGAGATACAATCAAATTACTATTGCTCCTTAAGATTACGAAAAGATGACTTTTACTTACCCCTATGGTACTTTTGCATTAAAAAGGATGCCATTCAGATTATACAACACTCTCACCACCTTTCAGAGATACATGATGTTGATATTTTCTATATGGTGGAAGATATCATTGAGGTATTCATGGAAAACTTTTCATTAGTTGGGGACTTTTTTTATGACTGTTTGGACTATTTGTCTAATGTACTACATAGATTTGAGGAATGCAACTTGGTCTTGATTTGGGATAAGTGACATTTTATGGTAAAAAAAGGTATTTTTCTCGGGCACAAGATCTCAAAATAGGGTATTAAGGTAGATAAAGCAAAGATTGAAGTTATCAAAAAATTGCCACCACTAGTCTCAGTGAAGGGCATTCGAAGTTTTCTAGACCATGCTGGTTTTTCCAGGGATTCATCAAGGACTTCTCAAAATTGCTAATCCTTTACACAAACTCTAAGAGAAAGAGGTGAAATTTGTATTTGATGACTCATGTTTTAAGGCCTTTGAATGCCTGGCGGAGTGGTTGGTTTCAACCCTTATTTTTGTCTCCCCTGATTGGTCTTTACTATTTAAGGTCATGTATAACGCCAGTGGAGTGGACTTAGGTATTTCCTAGGCCAAAGGAGAGAGAAGATCCTTCACCCAATTTATTATGCTAGTAAGGCATTGAACCCCACACAAAAGAACTATACAGTGACTGGGCAGGAGTTGCTGGCAGTAGTTTTTTTCTTTGAGAAGTTTCGGTCCTATCTAATTGAAACCAAAGTCATTATTCATACAGATCATGTAGCTTTAAGATATCTAATGTCGGAAAAGAATGCAAAGCCAGAATTGATTCATTAGGCTCGCTGGCTACAAGAATTTAACTTTGAGATGAAGGATCGAGAAGGCACTGAAAACCAAGTTGCAGATCACTTGTCTAGTCTTGAAGATGAAGCAATGCAAAAATTTAGGGATGACCTTGATATAGATGATACTTTTCCGGATGAGCGAGTCTTGGCAGCATCTCAAGACTTAATCCTTTGGTTTACTGATTTTGATAACTATTTGGCAGGTGATCTTGTTCCAGAAGACGTATCCTTCCAATAGCACAAGAGGTTTATGCATGAGGTGTGGAAGTTTTTCTGGGATGAGCCTTACTAATTCTGAATTTGTACAAATGGTATGATTTGTAAATGTACTCCTGAGGTGGAGATGATGAGCATCCTTGAGGCTTGTCATGCATCAGCAGTTGGGAGTCATCAAGGTGGAACTCACACAGCCTACAAAATCTTTCAATGTGGGTATTATTAGCCTTTAATCTTAAAAAATGATCATGATTATGCACAAACCTATGCCCAATGTCAAAGTTAAGGCAATATCTCACAATGCCATAAACTCCCTATAACACCTATTTTGTAGTTGAAGTTGTTTGATGTATAGGGGATTGACTTTATGGGCTCGTTCATAAGCTCTTATAGAAGTATATTCTATTTGTCGTTGACTATGTCTCAAAATGGATGGAGGCGGTTACGCTTCCAAATAATGAAGGTAGAAGTATCACCGCATTTTTAATGAAAAGTGTATTTTCTCAATTTAGCACTCCACGTGCAATCATTAGTCATGGTGGGTCATATTTCTAAAAAAAAAAATTTAATACCTCACTCAAAAAATATGGTGTAAAGCGTAAGGTGGCAACACTTTACCATCCTCAGACGAGCGGGCAGGTTGAGGTCTCCAATCGAGAGATCAAGTCCATATTGGCAAAGACTGTGAATGCCAACAGAACTGACTGGTCTAGAAAGTTAGACGATGTGTTTTGGACCTATCAAACAGCTTTTATAACCCCCATAGGTGCCTCCCCATATTATCTTGTATATGGCAAGGCGTGCCACTTATCGGATGAACTTGAACATAAGGCCCGATGGGCATTAAAAATCTTAATTTGGAGTAGCTTGATGCAACTACATTGAGGTTGAGCAAGGTAAATGAGTTGGATGAATTTTGGCTCCGTGCTTATGATAGTTCAGCTATATACAAAGAAAGGATGAATTTGTATCATGACAAAAAAAATAGAAAAAAGGGTGTTTAAGCCCTATGATCTGGTCTTCATTATATAACTCAAGTCTTCACTTATTTCTTGGCAAGTTGAAGTCTAGGTGGTATGGACCATTCACTGTGGTTTGAGTATCCCTACATTATGCTATTTAGTTGGATCATGATGGTGAAGATTCATTCAAAGTGAATGGGCAACGGGTGAAGCACTATATGGAAAACCCTGAGGAAGTGAAAATGGTTGATGATATGGACCTTGATAAGGTCTGAGTAACCAAGGCAATTTCACCGTGTTGCAATGTTAAATCAGGCACTACATAAGAAGTAAACCATGGGGTCAGTTGGTAAAACTAAGTATCCAACCTATCCATGTCATGCTGCGACATTAAATCAAGTGTTGCGTGGGAGGCAACCCATGTTTTGTACTTATTTCATTATAGGGTAATTTGTGTGCTTAGTGTGCAGGGCTGGACATTGCAAAAATAAACTAGAAATGTTTTTTGTTTCCAAGACATACAACTCACCTTGTAGTTCATTATCAGACCTCACAACTCGTGCCCAGAGTCATAGCCAGAAGGAACTCAAGCCACTCTTAGGTATTTGATCTCTAGAGTCATAACGACTCTCAAAATGAGTCATTGTCAGGGATAACAACTCGTCACGTTGAGTTGTTATAACTGGATATATAGGTAAGGTTCCAGTCATAATGGAGGGAGTTTATGGTTCGTTATGTAACATCACGAACCGTGACATGGAATAATTACCAAGCCCTATATTGTGGGCCTAGCGGGTCAATCCGATCGGTACATAGGATTTAATTAAGGAAGTTTGATCCAAATGATTGAAATTCCCATTTTTTAAACCGGGGACTCCCTCCATTCCACAAAACCTCTCCAATAACATTTACTAGTGCAAACATTAATCATCCTCACTTCACAAAGTTCACAAAATTCTCCCAAGGACTTCACTCTCAAGAACTAGGGTGATACCTGACAACCTTTAACAAATCCAAGTGCTTATTTGAGTTAGTTTGTAAGTTTACAAGTTATATTTATGAAACTCAATGTGCAATATTGTATGAAATTCTTGGATTCCGCGATTATATTCAAGTTTTAATTTGAAAATCACCCTTTGTTCTTGAGAAACTTAAATTAATATGACAAAATTAGGAGTAAATGAATTTCACGTTATAAATTATATGCAGGGATGCACTAGGAGTTGGATTAAACTTGATTAAAACCATGGGGAAGTCTGAGTACCCATTGGATAGGTGAAGTCAAAACCAACTCTGCTAAACCTGCATGTACAGTAGCTACAAGTCTCATAACGACTCGTAGGGTAACCTCATGAGTCGTTATGTGACACGTAGCCATAGATAACATGGGTGTTTATAGGAGTGTAGGTTCTGTTAACATCATGACTCACACCCCGGGTCATTGTCTCACTATACGACTCATGGTGAGGAATCATGATGGTTGGGGAGGGTAATGCACCAGGTATTTATTTCTGGTCAGCCAAAGAGTGTTGGTAACGAGTCATTTTCTAAAATAATAACTCATTAAGAGGACTCGTTATCTGACCAGTGAATAATATTTATGCACCTTCCCACCTCACGAGTCCTATAATGACTCATGACCAGAGGTCACAACTCATACCCTGAGTCGTAGGGTACCCATTCTATGTAACACCTGTACTTATTTTTCTTGTTTTTCTTTCCTTTTCCTAGGATGTACTAATGTGTGTGTTTCTTTTAGGTACAATGGCACCTAAAAATGACTCAACCAAGAAGCAATTTCCCATAAGAAAAGCCCCCGCCCCCACCCATAATCTGAGAAATAAAAACACTGACAACGAATAATCAAGTGAACCATTTAAGGAATACCCAATCGGAAGGGCGGTAGAGCCAAAGGAGAAATTACCTAGAGGTACCAAAACTATCACAGAAGAAGTCACACCACCCTGGGCCAGTCCAAGAATGAAAAATACTAGCCAATCACCACCCCATGTACTGTCCCAGTTTGATAAGGATGATGAAGATGAGGACAGTGAAGATGAGGAGTCTACTCACGGAGGGGGAAATGATGAGGGAGATGATGGGTTTAAGAATGGAGAGTCCGAACACTAGGGGTATGAAAATGCGTAGAAAGAAAAAAGTGAGTCGAGTGATACTCTATGTAACGACCCGAAATTGCCTCCCGAGACATCACACAGTGCTTAAGGCTACAAGTAGCCCCAAGCTAACCCTTTGAGCCTGTTTCTACTAATAACACTCATTTCAAGATGAAATAATTAAAACACTAGCATAGTCATATCATATGAAAGGTAATACAGAGAAAATGCTCGGTCCAAACAACCACAATACTGGAAACCTCAACACAACCACAATCTGATAACTAGTCGGACAAAGCCTCTACTAATCAATGAACTAGAGAGTTGTTGGGACAGGTCCCCAACTGACTCAAAATGAACTGGAAATAACAGCATAATCTCTCAAAATATGGAGATGTCTGAATAAATGTCCTCGAACCATGAGGACTCACCACTGTAGGAATGTAGAAAGAGGTACTCGGAAATCAGTGACGGGGTTGGGACTAAGCACCTGAACCTACATTATAAGACAATGTAGCACATAGACGTATATGTGGATCAGCACTTGAGAATATACTGAGTATGTAGGGGTGCATGCATTTATATAAAACAACGTCAATACTCTTTAATCAAATCATGCATGTAATAAGTAATGACTCACATGGCTTGACTAAGTATAAAATGCAAAGCTCATAAATCATGTAAAATGGAATATGTAACACAATCTCGTGAGTCATTATACTTTTATCTTTGAAATTTATACTCTTCTCTTATTCTCATTACTCAAGGATAAAGGAAACTTTAAGCAATACTTTCAAATCATGCATATGTCTCATGGAGAGTAAAACTTCTTCAATGCTTAAGAACTCATAACTCTTTTGAACTCAAATACTTGGAATTTGGAATCATATAACTTTGGAACATACTTAAAGGCATTTCATTCACGTTACGAAAATATCTCATTTCAAGATTTAGGGAAAAATACTCATATCAAGGGAAAGTATTTTAGTTTTAAAGGAAAATATCTTATCTCAAAGCTTTAGCTTTAAGGGAGATTCTCTTAACCGACATAAACCATGCGAGCTACATGGAGTCCAACATTTTGTCCTCCTAAGGAAGAGACCTTACGTTGGAGAGGAGCGTCATACTCTTTGCCAGAGAGTATAACCTCAATTCAGTGATCACTTATCTCGGCCTCAGGCTATCGATCTTAAGCCCAACAATCATCTCGGGCTTAGGCCCAACCTACGGTGGCACGTAGTTCTGGGGTAAGAAACTGTTAAAACTTACCCAACTCGGTGCTATATACTACTCCCTTTAGTTTATCTCGCTCATCTCATAAAAATCCACTTTAGAATAATCTCATGGTTCAATAAGAACCCAATAATCAAATCGGTAATCTCATGTAGTAGAGTGGATTTCAAAACTCAATGACCATTAGGTCAAAACATTTCTCAATAATCTCAGAATACTCAAATCATGGGTGCTTATAGCACAATAATTCATAAAATCTCAAGTATCAAGTAGGGCTTAATAACCCATAATTAAATCTTAAGTTAGAACTCATCAAAAGCATAATAGATAGCATATAGATTCATAACTCATGTGAAAATCTGAAAAATTCAGCAATTTATCTCAAATTCTCAACATACTCATATACTTCAATATTTCAAACATTTCAACCATTAACTTCTCAAGGATTAAAATCATGGGGTATAGACCCAGCTGCAATTTCTCAAGAAATCATGTGAAAATCATGCCATTAGACTCTCAATTCATGGGAAGCATCAAAATATTACAATCAATAATAATGGGTGAAAAAACCCAATTCTATTTCATGTAAAATCACATCAATTGCAGAGAATTGTAGTTTAAATAAACCTTTGGGCACAAGGGTGAAAGGATTACCCTTGTTCAAAATCCCACATACCTTGAATTAGAAGCTTTGGATGAACCCTCACTTTTGGAACTCTATCCGTACTCTTGAATGAGGGATCTTGAAGCCCTCAACTTGGGAACCTTGAATCTTGACTCAATTTAGAAAATCTACGGTGGATTCTTGAGATTCTTGGAAGAGGTTTTGGATACTTAGGGTTTTTGTTGAGAGAAAACTTGAGAAAAACTTCATAGAATGCTTGTAAATGACTTTAATTTGGTGTTTGCACGGTTTAAGAGGCTTGAAAAAAGTCCAAAGCACCCTTTTTAACTTCTGTACGAAGCTGGAAAAATTAAACTAGGAACCCGATTTTATGGGCCACCACGACGCGCCACTATCATGGTGGCTCACTGGAAATTGAAAAATGGAAATCTGGTAGTCACCGCGACGCGGAGCCATCGTGTTGTCCCACTAGTTGAAACTTCGGCGCAACGCGTCACAATCGCGTCAGGCCACTGGAAATTGACTATTGGTAAATTGGGGTCCTCTGCAACGCGTCACTATCGTGGAGTTCCACTGGAAATTGTCAATTGTCAAATAAACCATCTCCGTGATGCGCCAAGCACCAAAAGGACATTGTTTTACGACTAGGACTTAAATTAGCCATAACTTCTTACCCGGGTATCGGATTTGGGAGAATCTTATATCGACGAAAATCTTATCAAATTTTCCATGTGATAAAAAGTCAAAATTAGGGAAATTCTATATGGTTAACATGATACTCACTTAGGAAGTCACTTCTCAATCTTTTAGGGTCAGAATCGCGCCTCACTTGACACGTCCTACGGCTTATTCTACGAGAGAATTTTGTGGGGTCTTACAATATCTCCCCCTTGGAAAAATTCTTCCTCAAATGTCGCTAGTTAGACTAAGAACAAAGGAAAAACTGAGTATACATAGCTGAAGCAATTTGCTAAACGGGTTCAGAATCTTTCTAAACTCTTAAATGCCTCAGAAATTTCAAGAACTTATACAAGGATAGATGCATATAGATGAACTTTAGATTAGAAGGGCTGAATTAAGGAATAATAATACCTGCAAATTAATCTGAACTTGCGGAAAAGAGGTGCGGGTACTTGGCTCGCATGTCTGCTTCTGCCTCCCAAGTAGCACCCGCAATAGACTGGTTCCGCCACAAAACTTTGACCAAGGGAACTTCTTTGTTCCTTAGTCTACGGATATGAAAATCTAGGATCTCAACAGGAATCTCATCGAATGAAAGATTGTTCTGAATATCAGCACTCTCTGAAGGATCTACCACAACGGAATCACCAATGTGCTTCTTGAGCATGGAGACATGAAAGATAGGATGAATGGCTGACAACTCTGTGGGTAACTCAACCTCATAGGCCACCTTACCAACACAGCTCAAGACTCTATACAGGCCAACATAACAGGGACTAAGCTTCCCCTTCTTACCAAACCTTTTCACCCCTTTTATGGGTGAAATCTTCAAGTCTACCAAATTACCCACTTCAAACTCAAGATCTCTTCTCCTCACATTGACATAAGACTTTTGATGAATCTGGGCGGTCTTCAACCTCTCTCTAATCAACTTAACTTTCTCCATAGCTTCAAACACTGCATCAGGCCCAGTCACAGCAGCTTCACCCACTTCAAACAAATATATGGGTGATCTACATCTCTTACCATACAAGGCCTTAAAGGGTGCCATCCCAATGCTAGCATGGTAACTATTGTTATAGGCAAACTCTATCAATGACAAATGCTCATCCCAACTACTTTTGAAATCAAGAGCACATGCCTTCAATATATCTTCCAAGGTCTGAATAGTCCTCTCAGCCTGACCATCTATCTACGGATGAAAAGCAAAACTCAAAAGGACTTGGGTACCAAGACCCTGCTGGAACGCCCTCCAAAAATGAGAAGTAAATTAAGTGCCCCTATCCAAAATGATAGACGAGGGAACTCCGTGCAGCCTGACTAACTCCTGGATATGCAATCTATCATAATCCTCAGCTGTATAAGATGTATACACGGGCAAAAAATATGTGGACTTAGACATCCTGTCTACAACAACCCAAATAGAATCATGATAACGACGCGAAAGAGGCAACCCGATTACAAAGTCCATATTCACCACCTCCCACTTCCAAGTGGGTATACCAAACTCTTGCATCACGCCACCAGGTCTTTGGTGCACTACCTTAACCTGTTGGTACGTTGCATACTTTGCTATAAACTCGGCTATATCCTTATTCATACCATTCCACCAATAGATTTCCTACAAGTCGCGGTACATCTTGGTAGTGCCGGGATGAATAGAATACCGTGCGCCATGTGCTTCAGCCATAATCCTCTGCCTCAGATCATCAACACATGAAACACACAATCTATCTTGCAATCTCAACATGCCATCTCCCCCTTGGGAGAAAACCTCTACCTTTTGTCCCTTAACTGACTTCTTCAGTCTGACCAAACTAGGATCCCTATCTTTCTTATCCTTCACTTTCGAAACTACTCTACACCAACGTACTTTCCTCGGCTAAATCAAGCAACCTAACACCCAATCTAGCCAGAAAATGCACATCGCGAGCTAACTCTTTCTTCCTTCCTCTACATGAGCAAAGACAATCTGCTAAGGGCATCCGCCACTAAGTTGGCCTTGCCCGGGTGATACAATACGCTCATATCATAGTCTTTTAATAACTTCAACCACCTCTTCTGCCTAAGATTCAACTCCCTCTGAGTAAACACATACTGCAGGCTCTTATAATCAGTAAATACATCAACATGAACACCATAAAGATAGTGCCTCCAGATTTTTAAAGCAAAGACCACAGCAGCTAACTCAAGATCATGAGTTGGGTAATTCTTCTCATGCGGCTTTAACTGTCTAGAGGTATAGGCTATAACCTTTCCTCTTTGCATCAACACATAACCTAAACCAATTCTAGAGGCATCACAATACACCACAAAACCATCTGTACCATCAGGCAAAGTCAATACAGGGGCTGAAGTAAGTTGAGTCTTCAACTCCTGAAAAATCTTCTCACAGAAATTTGACCACTGGAACTTAACTTTATTTTGGGTCAACCGGGTCATGGGAGACGCAATAGAAGAGAAACCCTCAACAAAACAACGGTAGTAGCCTGCTAGACCTAAGAAACTTCTAATATCAGACAGAGAGATTGGTCTAGGCCAATTTTTTTATAGCTTCTATCTTTTGGGAAGCAACTCTAATACCTTCGGCTGAAATGATATAACCCAGAAAGGCTACAGACCTTAGCCAAAATTCACACTTACTGAATTTGGCAAACAACTGGTGCTCTCTGAGGGTTTTCCAGATAATTCTAAGATGATTCACATGGTCATTCTCATTACGGGAGTACACAAGGATATCATCTATGAAAATAATGACAAATATATTGAGATATTGCTTGAAAACTTAATTCATGAGGTCCATATAGGCAGCTGGGGCATTGGTTAGCCCGAAGGACATGACTAGAAACTCAAAGTGACCATAGCGGGTTTGGAAGGCTATCCTTAGAATATCGCACTCCCTCACTTTAAGTTGATGATAGCCAGATTAAGGTTTATCTTGGAGAAATAACTTGCACCATGCAACTGGTCAAATAAGTCATCAATTCTCGGAAGAGGATATTTATTTTTTACTGTGACCTTGTTAAGTTAATGATAGTCAATGCACATACGCAAAGAATCGTCTTTCTTTTGCATGAATAAAATAGGTACGCCCCAAGGAAAAATATTGGGCCTTATGAAACCTTTGTGTAAAAGATCTTTGAGTTTCTCTTTCAACTCCTTAAGATCCACAGGTGACATACGGTATGACAGAATAGAAATGGGATGAGTGTCGAGAAGAAGGTTAATCCTGAATTCTATCTCTTTATCGAGAGGTACCCCTGGGAGATCTTCCAGAAAAACATCTGGAAACTCATTAACAATATCGACTGACTGAATAGTTGGAGCCTCGGACTTAGTGTCTTTCACTCTTACTAAGTGATAGATGCAACCTTTGGATACTAGCTTTCTGGCTTTGAGATAGGAGATAAAATGACTCTTAGGAGATACCAAACTCCCGGACCGCTCAAAAACTGGCTCATCAGGGAACTGAAACTTGACCACGCGGGTACGACAGTCTATAGATGCATAACAAGAATGAAGCCAATCCATACCCAGAATAAGGTCAAAATCCACCATGTCTAACTCTACCAAATCAGCAAGTATGTCTCTATAAAGAACAGTAACAGGATAATCTCTATACACTTGTTTAGCAACAACTGATTCCCCTACTGGTGTGGAGACTAGGAAAGGCTCAGAAATTCTTTCAGGACTCATTTTAAAATTCACAGCCACAAGTAGGGTCACATAGGAGAGACTTGACCCGGGGTCCAACAACACATAAACATCAAAACAAAAGACGTGAAGCATACCAGTAACAACATCGAGAGAGTCCTCCTACTCCTGATGGGATGGTAAGGCATAGAATCTGTTCTGGTGCTGACCATCAGTGGTGCTAGATGAAGCGCCCTGAATAGGGGTAGGACGAGGGACGGAAGCTGGTGTACTAGTATTCTGTGCCTGAGGTCGGGCATCTCTAGTCCCCTGCCTAGCATACGGATAATCTATAAGTCTGTGGCCCTGCTTTCCACAACCAAAACAACCCGTCAGCTATAAAACACTCACCGGGATGATCCCTACCACGCTTAGTACAAAGAGGATAACGGGGCCTGTTACCAACACTGTTCTACGACCTAGACATAAAAGATCTTCCCCTTTGCTCCTACCTACTTCTAGGGTGGGAGCACTAGCTGATGAAGGCGCTGGCATAGACGGATGCCTCTGAAACTGAGGACGGTTCCCTCTATGGAACCTAGGCTAGCTATACTCATACTGCTCAAATCTAGTCCTCTTGTTACCCCTCACTCGATCTCTCTCACTAATCTTAGCTGCCTCTATCTGCTGGGCATGCATTATCAACCTAGTCAGATCCATATCCCTATGCAGCATCGCAGTCCTACACTCCTTCAGTACTAACCCAGAAACACCGGTCACGAACTTGCTCATACAAGCCTGGATGTCAGAAATCAAATCAGGAGCATACTTGGCCAACTGATTGAACTTCAAGCAGTACTTCTTAACAGTCATGGAGCCCTACCTCAAGTTTATAAATTTCTCAATCTTTACTTCCCTCATCTCAAGAGGAAATAACTTATCCAAGAATGCATCTTAGAACACCTGCCAAGTCATAGGAGTAGCATCCTCACCTCTACCCTTCATCCACGATACGACCCAGTCATAAGTTATGTCCTTCAACCTGTAAGATGCCAACTCAACACTTTCTTCCTCAGAAACATGCATCACTTGTGTGATCTTTCTCACCTCCTTAAGGTACAATTATGGGTCCTCACCTTCCTTGGACCCATAAAACTCTGGCGGATTCATCTGCATAAAATCACGGATCCTAGAAACAGCTACATCACCTCCCTGCTAATTTGCAACTGCATCCTGGTTATTGGCCCGAACATTAGCGATGACTGCTTGGGCTAATGCCTGAAAGGCCGCCCGAAACTCAGTATGAGACACAGTCTCATTCAAGGGATCAACATGTTGGGGTTGCTTATTATTATTTCCATGAGAATTCGCTCTTCGGAGAGGCATTTTCTAAAATAGGAGAGTGCGAATTATTAGATGAAAGGGACAACTGCAGGCATGATGGAATCTGAAAGAAAAAAACAACTTTTTCCTAAAACAACTTATAGTCTCTTACTAATAGATGTAGCGCGCTACACACCGATGATCAAGACTCTACTCAATATGGCTTGTCAGACTCCCTGGGACTTCTTTAAAACCTTAGGCTCTGATACCAAGTTTGTAACGACCCGAAATCGCCTCCCGGGACGTCACACGAAGCTTAAGACTACAAGTTGCCCCAAGCTAACCCTTTGAGCCTATTTCTACTAATAACACTCATTTCAAGATGAAATAATTAAAACACTAACATAGTCATATCATATGAAAGGAAATACAGAGAAAATGCTCGGTCCAAACAACCACAATACTGGAAACCTCAACACAACCATAATCTGATAACTAGTCTAACAAAGCCTCTACTAATCCATGAACTAGAGAGACATTGGGACAGGTCCCCAACTAACTCGAAATGAACTGGAAATAACAACATAGTCTTTCAAAATATGGACATGTCTAAATATACGTCCTCAAACCATGAGGACTCACCACTTTAAGAATGTAGATAGAGGTACTCGAAAATCACTGACGAGGTTGGGACTGAGTACCTGAACCTATATTATAAGACAATGTAGCATATAGACGTATATATGGATCAGCACTTGAGAATGTACTGAGTATGTGGGGGTGCATGCATTCATATAAAACAACGTTAATACTCTTTAATCAAATCATGCATGTAACAAGTAATGACTCACATGGCTTGAATAAGTATAAAATACAAAGCTCATGAATCGGCTAAAATGGAACATGTAATACAATCTCGTGAGTCATTATACTTTTAGCTTTGAAATTTGTACTCTTCTCTTATTCTCATTACTCAAGGCTAAAGAAAACTTTAAGAAATACTTTCAACTCATGCATATGTCTCGTAGAGAGTAAAACTTCTTCAGTGCTGAAGAACTCATAACTCTTTTGAACACAAATACTTAGAATTCGGAATCATATAACTTTGGAACATACTTGAAGGCATGTCATTCACGTTAGGAAAATATCTCATTTCAAGCTTTAGGGAAAAATACTCATATCAAGGGAAAGTATTTTAGTTTTGAAGGAAATTATCTTATCTCAAAGCTTTAGTTTTAAGGGATATTCTCTTAACCAACATAAACCATGAGAGCTACATGAAGTCCAACATTTTTTCCTCCTAAGAAAGAGACCCCACGTTGGGGAGGAGCGTCATACTCTTTGCCAGGGAGTATAACCTCAATTCAGTGATCACTTATCTCAACCTTGGGCCTAATAGTCACGCACTGGGGACAGTGTATAGTTTCTTAGTTGGCGGTAGGGATTTACCACATAGCCGCCGCGGGTTTTTGTTGGCGTGCTTCTTTTCCTATCGGTTGTGATTTTTATATAAACCGGCATATCTAGGGTGAAAAATATTTTATGATGTGTTTTGTTTGGTGACATGTTGTGTTGTTGTTTAATTGGGAAGAAAATTTATACTAAAGGCAGTTGATAGGTTTTGTGTGAATGTGCTTAAATTATTTGATAAAATGATACCCCTCCTAAAAATTTACATTACAATTGTGTGATATGTGTATACATGCAACCACCATGAATCTCGTGATGACATTAGAATTAGGAACATAATAATCATGGCTAACAATTGCATGAACATAATAAATAGTAACATGCATTGTGATCTTATACCATTTTGTGGAGATGTTTCCTAGTTCCCTGTGTGTGTGGAATCCAGAACTTGCCTGGTTAGTCTTGCCTAGATTCAAGGATAGTCAATTAGGAAAGGATCATAGGCCTTTTTTGCAACTAGTCCAATTATAGCCTAAATATCCAACCAAATTTAAAGAAGTATTCCTTGATCCCGATTTTGAGCCTAAGTAGACCTATTTTCTTATTTACACCATTCACCTTCCCATTTTTTAATTGCAATGAACCTGTTTTGGCCTTGGTCCTCCTTGGACATTGTGCACCTCAACTCAAGTAAATCTCCTAAGTTGAGGGTAGCTATCATAAGGGTGCGCAAGTGGAAGTGGGTATAAAGAAAGGGTGTGAATAGAAAAAATAAAGTAGGGTTGGGTGTGGTAGAAAGAAATTTAAAAAAAAAAGAAAAAAATTACAATGAAAGAATAAAAGAAACCAGACTCAGCTTGAATGAGCAATAAAAGAATAAAAGGAGAGAAATAAGGTTGGATTGAAAGAAAGTTGGTAAATAAGTGGACCCCAAAGTAATTGTAGTGCTAAAGAGGATTAGTCACTAAAAATTTTCCAAATATACCATACCAACCCCAAGCCTAAGTTACAAGACAAATAAAGTCCTATAGTGATCATAACCCAAATGTCTGAAAACTAAGGTAAAGAAAATAAGGGCAAGTCTATGACATTCTGTGCACACTACTGGAACTTCTTTATTAGTGAGATCATCTCTTGACCATCCCTGCATTACTATGTTGATCCATCTGAGTGATTGAGACTTCTTTGATTATGAAGGTACATGGGTTGCAATGTTAGATTATTTCTTTGTTAGGGTAGTGTGACTTGTATATATACATGGTTGTTTGTTGCTAATGTAATGGAATAACTTGATTCTTTTAGGTCACATTGTTCTACTTCATCAATACACACAATTGGATTTTGAAAAGTTAACAGTAGGAGGGGGTAATGAGTTTTTAACCAAACTTGATAATCGACTGCCATAGGTGTCTTATGATCTTCCTGGTTAAGCATCGTATTTATTTTGTTTTGTGTTTTTTCCTAAGGACATGCAAACATTCTAAGTTAAGAGTGTTGATGAACCATGGTTTCATGGCACTTTCGATGCTTAAAACAGTGAAAATATGCATTTGATTAGGTCATTTTTGTCAGATATGATGTGTGTTTTGGGTATGTCGCGGGTGAATTAGGTTGGAAGTGGTTATGACTAGAAAAGGATGAAAAAACTCTAAAAAAGTGTAAGTGTTGACCAGGCAATGAATCGTTTAGTCACCTAACGACTTATTTCCAGAGTCGTGATATTAATAATGGTCCACGCTGAGTTTCAGGAATGAAGTGAAGACTCACTATGACTCATTATGAGTGACTATGAGTTGTGGTGTAAATTCATTCTGAGCACAGTAGATAAAAGTCCTGAAGGTTGACAAAGTGAAGCTCCAGGAGCAATGATTGAAGACCACGAGTCGTCATGACAGACAATTGACTATCAATGCCACAAAAAATTTGAACATGGAGAGTAGCATATATTATTTAAAATTGCATTAAAAGTGTTATAAATTACAATGTTAAAAACTTAAAATATCTATAAAAAAAAAAATCTGTAATATATTTAAAAAAGGTAAAAAAAATATTATAAAATAAAATAATTAACAACTTAAAGATTTTAAAAGATATAAAAAATTTTGCTGACTCACGAAATTATACCAGTGTCACTTAAATTGGAATACAAGAAAAAATATTATAAATCACAATAATTAAAACTTAAGTTATTTTAAAAATATAATTTACTATCAATGCAACAAAAGTTTGAACAAGGAGAGCAACATATATATATTATTTAAAAATTACATAAAAAGTATTATAAATTACAATAGTTAACAATTTAAAATATCTAAAAACATATTAAAATATGATTAATTATCTAAATTCTATTTGTGTCACATAAATTGAGACCAAAATATAACATATATTGAGCCCGTAGCACGGCCCCTCAATATCTAGTTACTATTATATATAAGAGACAATCCAAAGACTTTGGTAGTCCTCACAAAAGTTTCCAACTTAATTTTAATCTTTTCAATTAATTACTTTTATGTCATGATTTTACCTTTTATAGTAATTAAATTAATTTCTTAATCTTATAATATTATAACATTTGGTTGATATAGATGAAGTTACTTTGTCTTCTTTCTTTCTATATGGACCTTTGCACTTAGTGCATGTGTCATAGTATGAGAAGTTATTATTAAGGTTTTTCTTATACTTTCAATTATTTAATTAACTTTTTAAAAAAATAACAATTGAGAGTAGGGCAAGGGAAATTAGGGAGGATATTAAAAAGCAAAAAATCAGATATTTACCAACAAAGTGGAATTTAGGTAGTTAATCAATTCAACCATTCAAATTCTCATATTGTTTAACTAACCGATAAGTTATTTCTAGAATTTTTCATTATAATGTTTTGTTTCTCATACTTATATATTATTTAATCAAGTCAATTGTAAAATATAAACGTTAAATATCCTTTAATCATTTTATATATTAAGTTACTTGTACTTCATGCTTTATGAGGTACAAGACCAAAAAGCTTTAATTTTTTTCCTTTGCTACTCAAAAGACCAAAAACTTTAATTTAACTATCTTTTGTTAATTTTTTTAATCATAATTAACTATTTAATTAATTTTTATACATAAAATTAGCCTTAATAAAATTAATATTTTATATGAACTTTTATTTAACATAATTTAAGAAAAAAAATATTTTGACAGTGAAGAACTTTTTTCTGTTACATGGATAATTCATCACTTTTTTTCTTCTTTCTTAGTATTTATCTTTAACCCCTCTTTTTTCCTCTTCTTTATCCACACAGTATTTGTACAAAGTTTGGGGCACGGGTTTAGCACGGGTCTTATAAAACTAGACTATATATAAGAGAGAACATCTCATTTTGGTAGTCCTCAAATGACTGTATTTTATCTATTTTATCTTTAATTAATTTTTAATGACCTTTTAAGATCTCATCCATTTTAGTAACTTTGAACAATTACATGAATATTTAAAATGATATACAAAAATGATGAGTCATAAAGAAGTGATAAGTGACACTATAAAATATCTATTTATCCAACTAAATTTAGAATTAATTCAAAATTTTGTTGTCGTCTTTTATATGAGATAATAGTAATTTAATTAAAAGAATACTTTTTTAATCCTCACAAGAAATTTGAAAAGCTTAAATAAACTTGTAAGGACTCATTGAAGAAACATCTATAAAAAGTATTTTATTGAGTCTGACTTTTAATTATTTAATTTATCATAAATCATACAATAGTTTGTAGCATCAAATTTTTTTTATTAAAAAAATATTGTATTATTTTTCAAAAAAAAAATGAATTAGCCAATGTAAAGTTTAATTTGAGAAAAAAAATGATTTTAATTATACCTAAGGCAAAAATTAATTTAGATCATTAAAGGCTTCACTCAAAAACTTTCAGTAAAATAAAAAGGCAAAAAAAATTCATGTGTGCATTTTTTTGAAAGATAAAAGAAAGACTAAAATATACCATATATAAAAAATATTATTTTTAACTTATAAAAGTTTTTACTCCCTCCATTTTAATTTATTTGTTTGATTTTTGACTTAACATAATGTTAAAAAAAAGTAATGAATATTTTTAAATTTTATGATCTTAAACTAAAAATATGTAGCAAGGACCAAAATATTTGTTGATGTTTTTGTCTTAAACATACCACGTGAAAAACTGAAATTAACCTAAGTAGAAAAGAGATATTTTTCTAAAACGAACTAAAAGAATAAGACAAAAATTGAAACAGATATATAATTTAATATTTTAAAAGTATTAAAAAATAATCAAACTAGACCGTTAACTAATATAATGGTGCAAAACAAACAAATAGCAAAATAGCAAGTTAAAAAAATTACAATATAAATGTTAATATAGTTTGGGCCTGGGCTTAGCATGGGCTAAACGATACTAGTCTATATATATACAAGTATCTTTTTTTACTAAATGAAAATTATATTAATATCTCTTTATTTATCTACTTTCCTTGCTTTGTGATCTTTTATTTTATAACATATCCAAAATTAAGTTTTATGGTTATTCATTTTACATAAATGAAGAATTTATTATTCAACTACTCTTGTTTGATATGACTTGGAGTCCTCTAGAAATAAAAATGCAAAAGCATCTTCATGAAGTCTCTACTAGCTCCACGAAAGCATGCTCCTTTTGTTTTGTTTGACTTTTCGTATAATTCATTTGCTTGAATTTATGTAATGCCAAAGTTCGAATGGATAGGGAAGTTTTAAGAAAATAATTATAATATTATGCAGCTATAGAAATATGATATTTGGTAGGTTGAAAGAAATTTTGGAGAGATGTAATTTGACACGATATGTATGATTTAAGTATATTTTATCAAGAAGAAGTATTTAGATAAAAGATATGAAGGTCGAAAAGATTAGGATAGATTTAAAAAGAAAAAAGAAAAAATTGGGGGTAGTGCCTTGGGGATTATAATGTGGGGAATTGAACCCTCACCAGTAAGGTGGAAGTTCAAGTAACTAACCAACTAAGCTACTAAAGGTTAGTTAGTAGTGTATTGTTGTCTAATTTCTTTAATTGTAATGTTATTATTACAAAATCACTCTTATTATTTTATTTTAGTATTTTTAGTTGTATTTTATGTTTTAACTATTGTATTATTTGTTGTTACTTCTCTTTTTAATTGTCTAGTATTTTTTTTTCTACTATATTTATTTTACATGCTTGATTTTGTTATGTTTTAGTTGAGTCAAGATCTAGCATAAGATAGAGATAAAATTGCGTATATATCACCCCTCAGACATTATTGGTGCAATTATACTAGATTTATTGTTACTATTGTATAAGAATATGAAATTTAGGGTTTTAATGATTTTATAATATTTGTGTCATTATAATATTTAATGAATAATAAAATGAACGTTTAAATTTTTAAAAATTACTTCGTATGAGTTAATTTTTTTTATATTGAACTAAAAATCAGCAGTTGACACGTAAAATAGAAGGGAGTAGTATGAGTTTATCCTTTTTTTTATCTATAACTAGATAGGTATGCGCCCGTGCTATGCACAGGCCCAATGTTTTGAATTCGAATATAGTTCCATTTGTATTTAATTTTATTTGCATCCATTATTTGAACATTAACTTGACATACATACCTCATAACAACCATAATTTACAAATAAAAAGCAAAGTTTTATCCTTTACAAAGTAGCAAGCATAAAAAAGGTCATATTGAAATAAGGATAACACTACATAAGCAAAAAAAATAAAGTTAATTCAATGTCCAAGAACAACCAATTCAAGAGTGAGAATGAAAATCATTCTTTGGCTAATGCTAGATCAAATTTAAAACTTAAATTGAGAGCTTGTATCTCGATTATCAACAATTAAGACAACTGATTCTATAGATTATTTTTCGAGAATCTTTTTTCATCTTTTTCTATCCATTGTGATTGTTGTTTTGACAAAAAATTCACATCTATTGCACTTTAAAATATATTTTTTTTCTCATCTCTAAATAAAGAACTTGCAACGAAAAAGTTGATGATTTAACATAATGTTAGTTTTAAGATATAGCAACTCAGGAATATTTAATAAGCATTTGCATTTAATAATAAAAGTACAAAATCTATAATAAAATTCTAATCAATAGAATAAATGTCGAGAGATTTCATAATGCAATCCACTATAAAATATTAATCAATAAAATAAAAATTGAGAGATTGTACAGTACAAAATTCACAATAAAATACTCATCAATAGAATAAAGATTTGACTGATTTCATTTTCAAATCACACGTCATAAAAGAAGTGCATGTCGCGTCCATACTGATACGGTTGGGGCAGCCTCCACAGGTACACGGCCTTTCACACGAAGCCAAGCTCGGGAATTACAAAAACTCCAAGCTTTGTTCATGCAAATGGCCGTGTGTGAGTTGGTGATTGAACCAACCAAGGACCTAAACGCTTTTATGTGTGAAGAGAGGTCTTAATGTGTAATAAACTACTCTTCAAGGTTGGCACAAGAAGCAAGGGCGGATGGGTCATTTTATCCTTTTTGTTGTAGTATAAATAGAACATATTAGAGAGCTATTCCTTAGTTTTTGAAATCTGATTTTGTAAACCTAAAACACTAAACTTTTCTCTCTCTCTTCCACTCTTGGAAGCCGCCACTACTATCTCACAAGTAGAGGGATACTTGTGTTGTCTCTTTGGCTAGAAACAAGGGTTTTGAGGTCGTTGAGTGCCTCTTGGTCCTCGTAAGAACTTGGTGTTTATATTCATTAGACTTAGGGTCCTCTCTTGATGTTAGGGTTCTTAGTTTCTTGAATGTTATATGTCAAGTTATCTATCTTTCCTTATCTTGTTGTTGTTGTTGATTTTGTTATCTTCAAGTCTAGTGAAGCCGTGTGGGGCTCTTTTCGATTCACTAGCATTGTTGTTCATCTTGTTGTTCTTGTGTTGTTGAGCTGAAAAACTGAAAATTAAACTTGTTGTTCTTGTGTTGTTGGACTGAAATCCGAACCTATTTGTAGTTCTTGGTGTTGTTGGTTTGATTTTGTATCATTTGGTATCAAAGCAAGACCGGTTGTGTTCCAACATAACCCATCTTGGGCTAGTTCACGGCTTGAACAAACAACACCAAAAGGAAATTCTGAAATCTGTCCATTAAAAGTTGAAGCCGAGAATGATGATGCATGTCTAGGTCTAAATGTTATTTTGCTTGTTTAGTGAGTTTCTAGTGTTGGTTTCTTTCTCACCAACACTAAGGTGTCTAGATCCAAAGGTTGAGCTTGAAAAACTTGAACATTGTGTAGTGACTTGAAGTGGCCGAAAGTTGTATGTTGTTGGTGACCAAAAAAAGAAATAAAATCGGTGGATGTTGTGTTTATGTGCTAAAGAAGTTGAAGAAGATTGTTGAGGTGCTCATCTTTTGAAATTGTTCATCTTGTTCATCTTGTTGTGTGCTCAAGTTGTAAGACAAGTTATAAAGTTGTTGTGAAAGATTTGCACCCCTCACCTTTTAGTCTTGTCAATCACTTTTTTCCCTAATTCAAGGAGCCTTGTTTTGTGGGATTAGTCTACCAAACATCCCTTTTTGAGTTTGAAAAGGGTGAAACACTACAAGATTTTATTTTTCCCACCAAAAACACTTTGCAAACTATAACAAGTGTGTGAATATTAACAAAAAAAAAAAAAAAAAAGAAAAAAACGTGTGGAACCATTGCATGCTGCCACGTCACTATAAGCTCGACTTAGGATATTCTTTGGTTGCTAATTGTTGATCCTTGGTTTCCCTTACTTGGTCCTAGAACTAATTAACAAACTAGTACATTCCTACTAGGTTGTCAACTAGTTCCTTGAACCGTTTGTTCGTGTCAACGTTTATTTGAGTGCTTTTATTCGTTTGAATGAGTTGCTGATTTTTGATTCTAGTCCGGCACGAATTCTTTGAGTCTTCAAACAAGAATCCATTCCGGATAAGAGTTTACTCATACCTTACAAATCTCACGGTTACTAGCCAATTATACAACACTTGTGGAACACGAACTTGTGGTGAACTAAAGCGGATAATACCTTGACAATGGAAGGAACTACGTCTCATAATGTGGATACTAATGCTCTTGATTCTATGAGGGTCACTCTTGAGGCCGTTACCCGGACACTTGAAAGGTTGAATTCGGAATTTGGGGCCGTGAGAGGGGACTTGGCAGCAATAAAGGGGGAAGTGTCGACTATTAGTGGGAGATTAGAACAAGTGGAGAGTCAAAGGAACTCTCGTCCTTCTACTCCTCTACATGTATCTACCAATGGTCATGATAGGACCTCCTCCGCAACCATCACCCCCGAAACAGTCCACCAAATGCTAAATGCACCCCAAGCTCCACTAAATACCGCAAGCCAAACTACCTATTTTCCTCCAAACCGAGACTCCACTAGACCACTACATTTCCAAGCCCCTCCAATTCCACAAGAGGGATTTGGACGCCAAGTACCTCCACTAAATCCGAACCCTCCATTCCAAGCTCCATTAAACCAAAGACCACAAATTCCAAATCCTCCGAATCAAAACGGCCAAGGCCGACCAGCCCACTTTGAAGGTTACGGTAGAGAGGAGTATGAAGGAGATGGAGCCTTTGATGATGCTTATATGAGGGAGGAGGAGTTAAGAGGGGGTCGAGGAGAACCTAGGAGATACCGGGGGTATGGAGATAGGGGAAACCGACACCAAGAGAGAGACGTAGGCATCAACACCATCAAGTTGAGCCTACCCATCTTTAAGGGTGAAAGTGATCCCGAGGCCTACTTAACTTGGGAATCGGCTTGTGACAAAGTTTTCCAAGTTAATGACATCTCGGACGAAAAGAAGAGTTGCTACGCTATAGCTCACCTTGAGGGCTATGCTAACACTTGGTGGGAGTATGTTAAACGGTTTGGTAATGAATTAGTCGATGGGCAGCCACCACCTTGGTATCGGTTGAGGTACTTGATGAGGCAACGATACCTTCCCGAGAGATATCGTCATGAGTTACTTGCTAGATTATATGGCTTGCGGCAAGGAGGCAAGAGTGTGATGGCCTATTTTGACGAGTTCCAACAACTCATGTTGAAACTTGATCATCGTGGGGAGAAAATCAGTCACGACATCATCCGGTTCAAGTGTGGGTTGAACAAAGAGATCTCCACTCATTTGACCCTTCACCGGTTTGAAACCATTGACGGTATATTCCAAGCGGCCCTTGAGATTGAAAGGGAACTTAAGGAGAGATCATCCTTCAAGGCAAGGGTACAAACCCCCTCGGGTTGGACCAAAAACAAGGACCAACCCGCCCCTACGAAGCTGCCCGAGTCCAAAACCGTCCCTAAATTTCCTCCGAAACCGGAGGCTCACAAATATCCCAACCCAAAGGGGTTCCAATGCTTCAAGTGCCAAGGTTGGGGGCATAAGGCCAACGAATGTCCGAACCGGCGCAATGTGATCCTACGAGAAGGAAAGGTGTACTACCTTGGTGAGGAGGTGGTTTCCGAAAGGGGGGAGGATGAGGCCGAGCCTCAAGATGGAGAGGGAGCTGAAAATGGGCCAAATGATGATGAAGTAGATGGTAGTGAAGATGTCTATCCACAAGAGGGGGAGTGTGTGGTTCCGAACTTTGTGGTTAGACGTGTCATGATTAGTAAGGCGATAGATGACCCGAGTCAAAGGGAAAATCTATTCCATACTAAGTGTCTTGTAAAGGAAAATGTGTGCACCTTGGTGATTGATAGTGGTAGTTGTACAAATGTTGCAAGCCATGCTATGGTAAATTTCTTGAAGCTACCAACTACACCACACACTAGTCCTTACAAGCTACAATGGTTGAATGATTGTGGTGAATTAAGGGTCACGAGACAATGTGTGATTCGGTTTAAGGTGGGAAACTACCACGATGAGGTACTTTGTGACGTGATCCCAATGCAAGCATGTCATTTGTTGTTAGGTAGACCATGGCAATATGATAGGTCTACTAAACACGATGGGAGGTCCAACCGGTATACGCTTGAGAAGGATGGCCGAAAGGTCACACTTCATCCTCTCTCACCCTCCCAAGTAAATGAGTGGCATCAAAAGATGAGGGAGTTGAAGGGAAAAGGGGGGGAATCCGGAAAGGGAGAAAAGGGGGGGAATGCCGTAGGTGAGGAAGTAGGGACATCCGAGGCTGTCCCAACGACAAGGGAGGTGGAAAACGTAGTGATGTTGGCTAGGAGGAAAGAACTCTTCGTGGACCATGATGAAAACAAGCCAATGTTACTTGTGGCCCATTTTTTTAATACTAACCCTACTAATTCTTCCATTTCCCCTTTGATTTCTTGTGTGTTGCAGGAGTATGAAGATGTATTTCCACAAGAACTTCCGCAAGGTTTGCCCCCACTTCGGGGAATTGAGCACCAAATTGATTTGGTGTCGGGTTCACAACTTCCAAACAAACCGGCCTATAGGAGAAATCCTATGGACACTAAGGAGCTTGAAAGGCAAGTTGAGGAGCTTCTCAACAAGGGATACATCAAGGAAAGCATGAGTCCGTGTGTTGTTCCGGTGCTTTTGGTACCAAAGAAGGACGGAACTTGGCGCATGTGCGTCGATTGTAGAGCCATCAACAAAATCACTATAAGGTATCGTCATCCCATCCCTAGACTAGATGATATGTTAGATGAGCTCCACGGATCTTTTTTGTTTTCTAAAGTGGATCTTAGGAGTGGCTATCACCAAATTCGCATGCAACCCGGTGATGAGTGGAAGACCGCATTCAAGACCAAATTCGGTCTCTATGAGTGGCTGGTCATGCCCTTCGGCCTTACCAATGCTCCTAGCACCTTTATGAGGCTAATGAATCATGTAATGAAGCCTTATATTGGAAAGTTTGTGGTGGTTTACTTTGATGATGTGTTGGTATATAGTAAATCTATTGATGATCATGTATTGCATTTGAGATGTGTGTTTGATGTGCTCCGAAAGGAAAAGCTGTATGCCAACATGGAGAAGTGTTCTTTTGGTGTTGATAAGATTATATTCTTGGGTTTTGTCGTGAGCTCAAGGGGTGTGGAAGTGGACGATTCCAAGATAGACTCTATTCGAAGTTGGCCGACCCCTAAAACTATTGGAGAAATCTGAAGTTTCCACGGGTTGGCAAGCTTTTATAGGAGGTTTGTCAAAGGATTTAGTTCCATATCAGCCCCCTTGACCGAGGTAATTAGAAAGGACGGACCCTTTAAATGGGGTGATGAGCAGGCTAGGGCTTTTGAGGCCTTGAAAGCTACGCTCATCTCGGCGCCTTTATTGCAATTGCCCGATTTTGATAAGATGTTTGAAGTAGAGTGTGATGCTAGTAAGGTTGGCATTGGGGCTGTTTTGATGCAAGAAGGTAAGCCCGTTGCTTATTTCAGTGAAAAGCTCAAAGGGGCAACTCTTAATTACTCAACTTATGATTTGGAGTTGTACGCCCTTGTTAGAGCCTTGGGAAATTGGCAACATTATTTGTGGCCTAAGGAGTTTGTGATACGGACTGATCATGAGTCGTTGAAACACCTTAAGAGCCAAGACAAGTTGAATAGGCGTCATGCTAAGTGGATTGAGTTCATCGAGACTTTCCCTTATGTAATTCATTACAAAAGGGGAAAGGAAAATGTTGTTGCCGATGCCTTGTCTAGGAAGCATGTGCTTGTTGCTACCTTGTCTTCGAAATTTATGGGTTTTGAGAGCTTGCGGTTGTTGTATCCCGAGGATCCTACCTTTGCTCCTATTTTTAGGGAATGCGAAGAGTGGGGAAGGGACCGTTGGCTTAAGGAGAATGACCATTCCTCCTACTCTCGGTTCGATGGGTATTTGTTCAAAGGGAGGAGGTTGTGTGTTCCTTCTAGTTCTTGGAGGGAATTATTTGTGAGGGAGACCCATGACGGAGGCCTCATGGGGCACTTTGGGGTAGACAAGACCCTCGGAATCTTAGAGGAGAACTTCTATTGGCCCAAAATGCGCAAAGACGTCACTAAAATCTGTAGTCAATGTGTGGCATGCCGGAGTGCGAAAGCTCGTCTACTACCTCAAGGGTTATACACCCCACTCCCTACTCCCCTTAGACCTTGGTTAGACATTTCGATGGATTTTGTTTTGGGGCTGCCAAGGACTAGAAAGGGCCGAGATAGCATTTTTGTTATTGTTGATAGATTCTCTAAAATGGCTCATTTTATTCCATGTGCTAAAACCGAGGATGCTCGTAGTGTAGCTTCATTATTTGTTGAACATGTTGTAAAGCTTCACGGGGTAACGAGGACTATTGTGAGCGATAGGGACTCTAAGTTCCTAAGTCTCTTTTGGAAGTCCATGTGGGGTAGGCTTGGAACGAAGTTACTTTTCTCCACGTCTTGCCACCCACAGACCGATGGCCAAACGGAGGTAGTAAATAGAACCTTAGGGTCTATGCTACGTTCTATGGTTAAAGGTAAGCTGACTTCGTGGGAAGATCACCTACCCTTGGTGGAATTTGCATACAACCGGGTAATACATTCGAGCACGGGAATGACTCCCTTTGAATGTGTTTACGGCCTGAATCCCCTTACCCCTTTAGATCTCACTCCTTTGTCTAGTGATCTCATGACCAGCTTAGATGGAAATAAAAGAGCCGAGGCAATGAAGAAAATGCATGAGACGGTGCGGATCAAGCTTGAAAAGAAGAACCAAGAGGTTGCAAAAAGGGTAAACAAAGGGAGAAGAAGGCTTGTGCTTGAACCCGGAGATTGGGTGTGGGTGCATCTTCGAAAGGATCGGTTTCCAGCTCAAAGGAAGTCCAAGTTGCTGCCAAGGGGTGATGGCCCTTTCCAAGTACTTGAGAGAATCAATGACAACGCCTACAAGATTGATCTTCCACCGGAATATCAAGTACACAACACTTTCAACGTTGGTGATCTCTCCCTCGTGAATGCGGTTGAAGATGACCAAATGCTGAATTTGAGGTCAAATTCCTCTCAAGATGGAGAGGATGATACGGTTGGTGCAGCCTCCACAGGTACACGGCCTTTCACACGAATCCAAGCTCGGGAATTACAAAAACTCCAAGCTTTGTTCATGCAAATGGCCGTGTGTGAGTTGGTGATTGAACCAACCAAGGACCTAAACGCTTTTATGTGTGAAGAGAGGTCTTAATGTGTAATAAACTACTCTTCAAGGTTGGCACAAGAAGCAAGGGCGGATGGGTCATTTTATCCTTTTTGTTGTAGTATAAATAGAACATATTAGAGAGCTATTCCTTAGTTTTTGAAATCTGATTTTGTAAACCTAAAACACTAAACTTTTCTCTCTCTCTTCCACTCTTGGAAGCCGCCACTACTATCTCACAAGTAGAGGGATACTTGTGTTGTCTCTTTGGCTAGAAACAAGGGTTTTGAGGTCGTTGAGTGCCTCTTGGTCCTCGTAAGAACTTGGTGTTTATATTCATTAGACTTAGGGTCCTCTCTTGATGTTAGGGTTCTTAGTTTCTTGAATGTTATATGTCAAGTTATCTATCTTTCCTTATCTTGTTGTTGTTGTTGATTTTGTTATCTTCAAGACTAGTGAAGCCGTGTGGGGCTCTTTTCGATTCACTAGCATTGTTGTTCATCTTGTTGTTCTTGTGTTGTTGAGCTGAAAAACTGAAAATTAAACTTGTTGTTCTTGTGTTGTTGGACTGAAATCCGAACCTACTTGTAGTTCGTGGTGTTGTTGGTTTGATTTTGTATCACATACAAGTGTCATGGATATTCAATCTATATAGGATTAAATAATATTATTGTAGACTAAAGGACCTGATTAATAGTACAAATATAGACAATCCTTATTAATATGAACTTCAAGACATATAACTCAAACACTCACTTGAGCAGACAGACATGAATAAATAGATACAAAACAATCACAACTTCTTAGGATAAAAGTCTTTCTAGTCAATGTTGCAGAAGTACTCATGGCAACAACATTCAACCTTGGTTACTCTCTTATGTGTAATTTTTTATTATTGATGAATATATATATAACTCATAGATCTTCAACCACAACAACACAAAATTTCAAATTCAAATAGATTTTTCATCATTATTTGATCAGTATTTATCATAATACAATCTTCAGTTTGTGGGTTTTTTTTATCAATGAAAAGATTTCTTTAGTCATATGATTAAATGCCTCTCATTTCTTGAAAAGTGATTTAATTGATGAAATTTAGTAAGAGTTCAAAATTCTTTGATCGACTCAGATTGACAGTTTGTTATAGCAAAAATCTCAAGAAAGGCTTCTCAATTATCATTTGTCTAATTTATAACTTATCTACTCAAAAACTTCAAAAATGAAAAATTTATATACCAAGTGTTATATAAGATAACAAGACCACCGCTTATATACTGACCTTATCTGGAGATAGGTGAATCACCGACATTATTACTTTCCAGCTAATATACAAAATTGATCATGCTTCTGCACTAAAGATCCAAAAAGTAAAAATTATAATGTCTCTAACCATCATAAATCTGCTAGCTCTTAATTTAATTAAATGAAAACCCCAAGCAGAGAGGAAAGAAATTAAATTTAATATACATAAAGATAAAAATTTCTAAATAGTACAACATCATTTTTTTATACTTTTCACTATAATTACTTCTCCACACCTAATTCTATATAATGAATAAGAGGTTGAAAGGTCTTTTACTAAAAGAAATTTCATCGTTAGCAGATACCTAAGTGTCTAAACTGCAATAATTAAAAAGTTTTTACTCCTACATCTCAATTCCATCAAGCTATTTTTGTGCCCCCAAAATTATTTATCCATTTCACACACACACACACACACACATGTGTGTGTGTGTGTGTGTGTGTGTATATATATATATAAGGGTGTCATGTTTTACCGTGCTAGTATCAAAGCATTTGATCAAGTGTAGTCAATTGTTTTAGCTGTGTTATCCACAAGCTAACTATAATAAAAAAGATCGCATCAAACCCCGACATGTTAGGTTTGTGCGTAGCAGGGGTCATTGTTTATAAACATATCTTTGATGTAGCCTATGTCAAACGTTTTTCACGAGTTGGAAACTAAAAATCTTGTTATTTTTAAACTATTTTTACAACTGATACAATCTTATCAGTTTATACAAAATAAAAATCATTCACCCCGCTATATTTATTTGAATATTTAAAATTTCTTTTTAATTTTAATTTCTATAAAGTTAAAAATATAACAACTAAGTTATTTTTATAGAAACTTCAAAAAAATAAATAGACGCAAGAATTAGACCCTAAAGTACTAAAAAGAAAAAAAAAATTCGCTCACCGCTCTATTTATGTAATTGAGAGAAAACGCTTAAACGATTATTGATAAAGTGTCTGAAAATTCAAAGTATTGATAGAGAAATCAATTGAAAAAGAAAATGCAAAAAATGTGAGTGAATATCCTAAATAGTCACCCAAGTTTTGTATATTTCCTTCAAATATCACTTATGTTTCATTTAAGACCACAATATTACTCAACTATCACTCTTTTACTCAAAAACACTACACACCTCAAAAACCTTCTTTCTCTCTTAGTTGACATGTCATGTTATTATTTTAAAAAAAAATACTAAACTTATAACTCATCAAACTCATTTAATAAAAAATACAATTATATTTTTTTTTAAAATACTTTAGTTTATTATAAAGAAAATTTTATACTTAGAAAAACTTTATCAATACTAAAACTTGACATATATTTTTTCAAGAGTTATTTTTCTGAATAATCACTCATATTTTTGAATTGTCAACAAAAATTACTTTAGATTTTTTTTAGACATAATAATATGACGCAACTATCACTGTTAATCTTAAAAAAAAAAACTAACTATCATACGTCTCTTTCTCTTCTATTTGGCAGGCCATGTAAATCATTTTTTAATAACATACCTATATAACTCATTAAACTTATTTAGTCAAAATTATATTCTTATTCTTTTCTTTAGAAAAATATATTAATTTATTAAGAAGGAATTTTCATGCTTAAAAATCTTTTATCATTACTTAAACTTTTTATTTTTCTAAAGTTATTTTCTTGAATTGTTATTCATGTTTTTTGAATCGCTTATAAAAGTCACTTTTATTTTTGCTAAGACAATAATATCACTCAGTTATCAATATTTTTCTCAAAAAATCACTAAATACCTCAAAAGTCTTTTCCTCTTCTAATTAGTATGTCATATGAGTAAACCATCATTTTTAAAAAAAATAATAAACATATTAACTTAGCAATCTCATTTAACCAAAATTATAATATTATTTTTCTTAAGAAAGTATATTAATTTATTAAGAAGAATTCTCATTCTTAGGTATTTATATTTTTTTAAGAGTTATATTTCTAGATAATCATTCAGTTTTTTATATATAATTGCCTAAAAATCAGTTGTTTTCTTAAAAAATAATATCACTAAATTAAATAAGTTATCTAGAGGTTTTAATTTGCATGTAAAATAATATGGTAAAGATGTATCAGAAAGAATTCCCAAGCATGAAAATTAAAGTAATGCATTTTTTATAATTTTGGTTAAACGAATTTGATGAATTAAATGATTTATTATTTTATAAAATATTATTTTAATGACATTGCATGTCAACTTAAAGAGAAGAATACTTTTGAGGTGTTTAGTATTTGGGAAGTTTGAGGGAAATCGCCAAATTATCGGATAATTAATTGGTAAATGGCATTAATATTGATCAAAATTATAATATTGCCCTTGGCATAATTAAGCAAGATATTTTTTTTTAAATAACAAATATACTCTTGGTCGTTCCACTCTTCGCTCTTCTACATAATATCTATATATATTATAAAGCAGAGAACGAAGTACCACAATTAGCCAAGTGACAAGCTACTGAGAAGTCATGTGGCAGTTTTAAGACAAAGTTTAATTGTATTGTAATAAAAGATTTCAAAATATTAAGTTATTTTTTATTTATTTTTTAAAATAATCATTAGGTTAATACTAGCAATATAAGATTGAAGAGTTCTATATAAACTCTTACTATTTCATAAACTTATTCCTTTTAAATATTGTTAAATATATTTTAATACATTTAATTTAAATATTAAATGAAAGATAAAAATATAATAATAATAATAATAATTAAATAAATAAATAATAGTAATAGTAGAGTTTCTATCAAATATGAAAATGATAGAGAATTCATATGTTAATTATTTTTAGTAGTACATTAATTATCAATTAATTTTTAGATTTTAACTTATTAAACTTATCAATAAAAATATTTTTAATTGAAATTTGAATAAATTTAACTGCATTTTAATAATCTTTTATACATATTATAAAGCAGAGGACGGAACATCATAATTAGTCAAGTAATAAGCTACTGAGAAGAGAGAGAAAGACCCACTCTCACTATCTCCTCTAACCTTGGCATAGACTTCAGCCATGGATCCAACATTAACTCCACCTCTGTTACCAAACCCCCTAATATTGACCATCTCTAATGAAATAAACATGGAAGAGCCCTCTCTCTCCTCACTATCGTACTAAGAAGTAACTATGAGAAAAATCTTGCACCCTGAGTTGAACCCAGAAATAGGTCCAATAGTCACAGAAAGAGACCTCGTAACCGCCGATCGAGGCATTTTATTGATGGAGGAAAACAAACGGAGGTTGTATGCCCCTTGGATCCACTCCATCATAGTAAAGCCAGTCAACACAAAATTCAATCACCAATTTCTAAAAAGGAAATTGGAGGATCTGTGGAAATTACAAGAACCCCTATTACTTATTGATTTAGGGATGGATTTTTACACAACAAAAATCTCCATGGCAGAAAGCCAAGCGTCAATTATCCAATGTGGACCGTGGTTCATCGTGGGCTCTTTTATCTCTGTTTGGAAGTGTGAACCCAATTTTGTACCGACAAATTCCAGGGTAGACTTCACTGCCATCTGGGTCAGATTACCCCAACTACCAACGGAGCTATACGATGCCCTCATTCTACAACGAATAGGCAACAAAATTGGGCAACTTCTAAAGGTAGATACATGTACCTCGGCGGCTTTGAGGGGTAGGTACGCAAGGATATGCATCCAAATACCACTCAATACCATAGTAGAAACCTCAGTTTCCATCAATCATCATACCCAACCCCTTCTCTATGATGAGGAGGGATTCCTATCTAAGAACTGTGGAAGATTAGGCCACACAATATCCAATTATTCTTACCCTCTCAAATCTTCGCAACAAACCCCGACTGGTATTGAGAAAGCAATTCAAATGGAGCAGACAACATCGGTAATGGACGATTCCCATGAGTGGCAAACAGTTCACTTCACCAAAAAGAAGAAGCCAAAGCAAGCGCCAAACTACTCGAGTACGAAAGAAACACCCATCATCAAGGTTAAAACCTTTGATGCGGTGTCAGGTAATTTTCTTAGCCCCGGCACTCCCATAGCGGTGCCACTGAAGTCTCACCCTCAATTCTATAAGACTTCTAGTAGGGGCCAGCCCAAGGTCAGACCTCCAAGCCCAATTCTTTGTCTAAGCCTGCCCTGAGAGAAACGGCTAAGAATTTGACTATTGGGATTCCAAAAGAGAAAGCCCATCAACAAGGAAACCCTTGGGCCCAGAGAACTCGATCCATCTCATCAGATTTTCCTCTCTCCTCAAATTATTTCTTCTACTCTTAAACTGGATGAAAAAATAAAAACTCCCCCTACTGGTGGTCCACCCCTTTATACGTGAGCATGGGAAATCATGAATCCTCTCTCACAACTGCGGGAAACCTTTCCACTTCCCGCAGTGATGTGATTGAGAATGTCTCAACTCTGGACAGTGCATTTAATACTGGTGGAGTTCCCCAAGGGAAAACTCCTCATCTGCCTTCTCCCGCCTCCTCCCTCTCTATATATAATGAGAGAAAAATAACAGAACTTTCTCAAGAAAGCTCTCATAGAGTCACCAAGCACTAACCCGATTACCATTACCATAGGATCACTAACCAATATCTTGGTTGGAAGAATGCCTATACAACTAAACAGTCTTCCTACACCTAGAATGGGAAGGGAGACACTTCACTATACTAATCTAGGACCCCCAATACCTGGCCTAGCTAGCAATGGTGAGCCTGAATCATGGCCTGCAAACTTATGGATCTAATTTATGGATGGCCACCCTATTTCATGTGATCAACTCACTAGTCCAGTAGGAACTAAGCACAAAGTCCTTAGCCAACATAATGAACCAGCTCAGTCTGGGACTTCCTTTCTTTCCTCCACACGACCCTGCAATGATGCTCTTGGGATTAGCTTTTACACTTCTAACTGGGGAGTAACTGGACCCTCTCATCCAAGGAATGACACTAGCCACTCTGGCCACTCCCCCAACATTCCCCTATTTGACACTAGAGAGAATGGAGAGAATGAATGCATTGGAGGCCCTAAGAGCAACCAAAAAAGACATGGAGGACTTTCTAGCCAAGCTCAGAGTGCTAAGAACAGAAATTCTCGATCTAGTAGAGCCTCTAATGCTAGAGTTCACAGAGCCAGTTTAGGAGATTGTGATCATCCTGATGCCTCTAGGGTTAGCAGGACTAGGTATAAAAATAAGTCCAGCAAACCCTATGACAGAAGAGACCACCAAGGTCATACTCTTCACTCTCACCAGGAAAAGAAAGGCTCCTTCTTGGGCACTCTCCTCCAACCCCAAGGGGAAGGACAAGGTAACTGTGATAGAAACCCACCATCCCCTACATTCTAAGATGAAGAACTGCATTGTGTAGAATGCTAAGGGGACAAGAATGTTGAATTTAGGAAGCACTGCAAGGCTATGGTTAATATCCACAAACCATGCATCCTTGCCCTGCTTGAAACTAAGATGAATGAGCATCAGGACCTTTGTGAAGAGCTGAGATACTATGACTATATCCAAGATGAAGCAAATGGTAACTCTAGAGGAATTGTTATCATGTGGAAAGAGGACACTATCTCTATTTCTTCTATATCCATCTCCCCTCAAGTTATCAATGCTAAGGTTAAGGTAAATTCTCCCCCCTCCTGGTTTCTTAGTGTCATTTATGCCAACACTGGCTTTCAGTCCAAACTTGATCTCTGGGACCATCTGTTTACTTTTTATGATACCTTCATTATCCCCGAAGGCAAGAGCTGGTTAATCGAAGGAGACTTTAATGAAATCCTTAGAGCCTCTGAGAAGTTTGGAGGCTCTAGTATTAACATGAACAGGGCTAACCTCTTTATAAACTGCTTAAATTATTGTAAGGTCATTAATTTAGGCTTTAAAGGTAGAAAATACACCTGGTCCAATATGAGATATAAGAATAGACAATGTATCATCCTTGAAAGAGTGGACAGGTGCCTGGCTAATGATGAGTGGATTCACCTCTACCGTGAATCCACCATCACCCACCTCCCTAGAACCTACTCTGAACACTCTCCTCTTTTCTTTAATGTGGGTTCCTCACCCAATAGCCAAATGAAACCCTTTAGGGTTGAGTCCATGTGGCTTAGTCACCAGAACTTCCCCAACCTTATTAAAGATTCCTTCATGGATTGCCCTAGCATAACTGTGTCTACCTCTGAGTTTAAGAATAGGGCTAGGAATTGGAATAAGCTTATCTTTGGTAACATCTTTGCTAAGAAAAATCACTTGCCTGTAAGGTTAGATGGTATTCAAAAGTCCCCCAATTACCCTACTAGCTCCTTCCTCCATGGGCTAGAGGCAAACCTTCTCAAAGAGTTCAACTATGTCCTCACCCTGGAGACTAAATTCTGAAAGCTAAAGTACAGAATCTCTTGGCTTCTAGAAGGAGACTCCAACTATAGATTCTGCCATACCACCACTCTTAATAGAAGGGGAAGAAATAGAATCAACTCTCTCACTGATGAGAGTGGCAATTGGCATTACCAGCACTCAGATATTGAGAAATTGGTGTCCTCTTATTATGCTAATCTCTACACTACTGATCATTCCCTGGGTTACCTGGCTACTAAATCCAATCCCTCTACCAAGGGTAGCATCAATTCTTTCCACCATGAAGCTCTCCAGGTAATCCCTTCCATGGAAGAGGTTAAAAGAGCTATGTTCTTCTTTAAACCCAACAAGGCTCCTAAACCAGATGGTCTGCACCCTTTCATCTACCAGAAGTTCTGGGACATTATGGGCCCTCCCTATTCAAGTTTTTCCAGGAAACCTTTAGTTCCTACTCTATGTACCCCCAAATGAAATCTACCTATATTTTCCGCATACCTAAGAGTAGGAATGTCACCCCCTTAAGAATTTTAGACCCACTGGTCTTTGTAATACTCAGTATAAACTTATAACCAAAATCATCACCAGTAGACTAAAACCCTTCCTGGAAAAAATCATAGGCCCTTGCCAGGACAGCTTCATGGCCAACAGGAAAGCCTCTGACAATGCCATCATTGTTCAGGAATATGACAGCCATTTCTCTAGGATGAAGGGTAAGATGGCTAGCATGCTCCTTAAAATTGACCTTGAGAAAGCCTTTGACAGACTGGAGTGGTCTTTCATCAGGAAAGCTCTCTCCTTCTTTAACTTTTCTCCCAGCCTTATTAAACTCATCCTTTCTTGCGTTTCAACCTCTTCCATCTCTGCTCTGATTAATGGAGGGAGAACTATTAGCTTCACTCTCTCGAGGGAAATTAGACAAGGTGACCCTATGTCCCCCTATCTTTTTATCCTCTGTATGAAAATGTTGTCCAGAAGAATCAACCATGAAGTAGAGATTCTTAATTGGACTCCTATCTCCATCTTTTAAAAGGGACTCTCTGTTTCCTATCTCTTCTTTGCTGATGACCTCACCCTTTTTGCAAAAGCTGATTCAAGGAACTGTCTCACCATCAATAAAATCCTGCACAGTTTCAGTTCTCATTTAGGACAAAGGATCAACCTTTCCAAATCTAAGGTTATCTTCTCTGCTAATTATTCTACTAAGGTCCAGGATAATCTGAGTAGCTTTCTGGGAATACATCCTACCATAAACTTTGGTAAGTACCTGGGATTCCCTATCTTCCATAAAAAAACTGAAAAAGGGGACTTTCAATTCTTCATTGATAATCTGAATAGCAAGCTTGCTGGTTGGAAAACCAAGTTCCTCAATATGACTGGCAGGGTAACACTAGCCAAGTCCTCTCTGTCTAGCATTCCTAATCATGTTATGCAGTACATAAACCTTCCCACTTTTGTTCATAAGCTTATTCACAGATCCCAAAGAAATTTTATTTGGGGAACCACTGATGCTAAGAGAAAAATGCACCTCATGAGGTGGGACACAATCACTCTTCCTAAAAGAGATAGGGGTTTGGTATGTAGAGAGTCAACCCTAAGAATCAAGCTCTTATTTGTGGCCTAGGGTGGAGAATGTACTCCAACCCCACTTTCCTTTGGGCCAACACCCTTCTCTCCAAATATAACTCTAAAAATAATAGCAGTGGAGGCTCCAGAACCTGGAAGGGTATTACTAATAGCCTGAAGCTCTGAAAAGATGCATTTTTCTGGGCCATTAAGGATGGAAACTAGGTAAATGCTTGGAAAGATAGATAGATCCCTGGCATGCCCCCTCTCTCTTCTATTATTCAAGGGCCTATCCCTTCATAGCCTAGCCATACCTTTTAAGGATATTTGGAAGGAGGGGATAAGGGACTTCACCCATCTTTCCTTCCACATCCCATCTTGCATTACCCACAGTATTAAAAGTATCTTTCATCACTGCCCTACTTGAGGCAAGACACTCATGTTTGGAGACTCACTGGTGATAGCACCTTTTTTTGTAAGACTGTATATCACCATATTAACAGTCTTAAAAGACATCCTAACACTATCCACTATACCTACAATTGGATCTGGAATCTTAGAATTCCTAATAAGATCAAGACCTTCATTTGGATAATGCACCACAACAGCCTTCCAACTAACCATACTCTTGCCAGAAGAGGACTGACTATCAGTCCCTCTTGTCATAGGTGTAACAATAGTCAAGAAGATCAACATCATATTTTTTTTGGATGCAATGCTGCTAAGACCTTCTAGAACCAGCTCATCCAAAATTACAAAGGCTCCTTACACCTAAGTATCCACCTGTTTGACACCAACAACTAGTACTCCTCCTGGAAAATCCTCAATAATGAGAATTATGACCCTAACACACCCTGGAGTTCCTTACTTCTCTTTTCTCTTTAGCATCTCTGGAAGATCAGAAACAACAACAACTTTAAGAATTCCAACTCCCTTCCTTCCTTCCTTCAGCATTCCCCATGCTGAAACTGTGGAATACCACCACCTAGGGAACCCTACAAATCACCAGCCTAGGACTAGCATCTCTGTTAGATGGCAACCCCTACCTCTAACCCCTACAAGCTTAACACTGATGAGCCTTGCCTTGGGAACCCAGGTAGGGGGGAATAGGGGGATTATTAGGAATAGTAAAGGGGACTGGGTAGCTGGGTTCAGTAGAAGCTTCACTCATGTGACCAACAATCTCATGGATCTCTTGGCTCTCAAAGAAGGCCTCAATTTGGTCATAGACCATAACTGGATACCTCTGGATATCTTCATTAACTCTCTACAGGTTATTAACATACTTCATCATAGAAACTTATTATATAACTCAATTGTTTTTAATGCATATCACTAGAAGAGAGGATAGGGAATCCTCTAGTGCATCACACATACAAAGAGCAGAATAGGGTGGCGGACTCAATCGCTAAGCTTGCCTCAAAGCAAGACAAGTTTGACAAGCTTCATATTTTTGTTACTCCTCCAACTAGTATAGGAGGAATTTTTTTGGAAAACTTCAAGGGGAAATCTTTCTCCCGAGTTGTATTCAGTACTGGAAACTTTGACCAAAACCTTCACATTTTTGTGCTAGACTAGATCTGGATTATAACTATCCTTACTTAATGCATTTTTTCTTAACAAAAAAAATCTACTGAGTAGCCACGTGGCAGTTTTAAGACAAAGTTTAATAATATTATAATAAAATATTTAAAAATATTAAGTTATTTTTTATTTTAAAAAAAGAAGATAATTATTAGATTGAAAATATAAGATTGAAGAGTTCTAAATAAACTCTTACTATTTCATAAACTTATTCCTTTTAAATGTTGTTAAATATAATTCAATACATTTGATTTAAATATTAAATGAAAGATAAAGATATACTTACAATAATAATAATAATAATAATAATAATTAAATAAATAATAGTAATAGTAGAGTTTCTATCAAACATGAAAACGATGGAGAATTCAATTGTTAATTTTTTTAGTAGTACATTAATCATCAATTATTTTTAGCTTTTAACTTATTAACCTTATCAATAAAATAATTTTAATTGAAATTTGAATGAAGTTGACTGCATTTTAATAATCTATATATATATATATATATACTAGATAAGTATGCCTGTGCTTTGCACAGGCCCAACATGAAAAGTATATACTCCAAATTGTACCAAAATGCTTTAATAAAAAGATGATAAAAAATTCAAACAAGTGAGGATTGTGATTTTCAAGCCAAAAGATAGTAACTGTAATGTTATAACTGAAACAATACAACAATAATAACAACTTTTGTTCAAAGCATAATTAGGGGGTCAAATATGGCAGCCAAATGCAAGGTCCCAACTTTCTATTCCCTCATTTAGTTGTCACTGAGCTCTCTTTGTACTAATGAACTAAACAACCACCATGTGTGTAGTTTCTCCCCTGGGCCAAATGATATCGTCTTTTGGGTCCTAATGTCACAGGAGAACAGGTGAGAGCGTGCAAAAATAACTTTGTTAGAATTCTAAGACATCCAAATATCACACATTTAAAGGTAAGAAGTTTGTTCCAAAACCCTGGTTGGATCATTACCCTTAAAAATAAACATAAGCGTCAAACATGATCATTATTTCTTCATGCACACTTTTTCCAAAAAAGGGAGTTGCATCTTCAAACTAAATCATCACTCTTTTAATATTTAGTGGTAAAATACATATTGAAATAGCTAGTAGCAAGTCCATATACTAATGCAAGTTCAAAGTAGTGCATGGTACAATTGAGAGCTTGACTTAGAAAAAGATAATCCTATTGTAGATACATCTTGAAAAACAAAATGTTCTTAGTTTCTGTATGTGCTCTACAATAGACCCTTGTGGTCCGTTCTTTCCCCAAACCCTACACATAGCGAAACTTGGTGCACCACGCTGCCCTTTTTTGTATCTCGAATTTTTTCATCCACATAGAGTCTTACAAAAATTGAGATACATTTCGAAGGAAGAACATTTTATTCTTCAAGGACATACTTTGTGCAGCTATCCATGCTAACGTAATAGAACTATCAAAAGTTGTATAACATGAGCAATCATAAGCATATGTCCAACCTAGAAGAACATGAAGGAATAGTTTACTCGATAGACGTAACTTAAAATGTCATGAAGTATGTAAAGTTTGGAGCACCCAATTTATTTAAAGGATAATATAACTAACATAGTGCCTAAACTACCTGTGAGCAGTTTTATAGATTCTTCAATCATTGAACCATATATTGAAATTTTAATAGAAAACATTCATCAATGACTGAGGACGCAACATTTTTGCCTCCCAGACCCACTTTATGGAATTATACTGGGTACATTGTGGTGGTTGTTGTACATTCATCATTAACTGGTCTTTTTCCCATGATTGTGGAATCTTTACTCTCGTACCTTAAGTTAAAGTATGTTTCACTGTAAATGCTTTCTTCTCTAAACCCTTGCTCCTGCAACAGCTTTGTCTTTACCTGCTTCAGCAAAAATCATAAGGTATTTAATATTGTTGATACTAAACTACCCCCAAAAATAATTAGTTTTATCTTGGCTACCTTGTATGAAGCATGCCTTACCCAACACAATCTCAGGAAAAGAAAAACTCGGATCGTAAATAGATGTTATATGTGTCATAGATAGAGTTGAAGAGTGTTTAGGCATCTACTTTTGCATTGTGCTATAGTAGCTGCATATGAAGTGCGTTTTTATTAGTTTTTGGATTTGTCGGTATCATGTCAAATACTATTAAAGAAGACTATGAGAGCTTGGTGTTCTTGGAGAGTCGGGAGACCCATGAAAAACACTTGGTGTATGGTACCTGCTGCTATCTTTTGGTGCATTTGGAATGAAATGAACTGCAGATGTTTCAATGGGATTTGAACTCCTAACCACATTCTTAAATCCAATTATTTGGTCAACTTATATAGTTGGTTCTACTAGGCCTTGTAACTATTGTTGAATATTTTTGGGATTATGTCTACTCTTTAGTTATTTTGTAAGTTCTTATATAGGAGTACACATCTTCTTTTGCTGTAATTTTTTCCTTGCATCTTCTTGATGCCTTCTAAAAAAATTTCCATACTTCATTAAGAAAAAAAAAGAAAGAAAAATGGCAAGTTACTTGACATTATTACATCACTATTTCTTCTCAAATGGGTTCCAAAACAATATTACGGAAAGTGTCCTAAGAACTGCACATTTTAGTAAAAAATACAATCAAGAATTCTGAACTTTGAAAGCATACTCAATACTCATAGGAATTTCTTCCCAAATTTCATTTTTTTTATAAATTGGTTGCTAGAATCTCGGAAGTGTTGCCTGTATGTAGATTGTTGTCTATATGTACATTCATTCTCAAAATACAGGTAAATTAGATCTGCTTTCTCTTAGGTGTGTTTTCATAAGATATTTCCTGCTAAAAATACTATAAGTTTTACCAATCATCCACCAAGAATTTCTTTGTTCCAGATGATTTATATATGATGAAAGTGAGCCCTTTCATAGTCATGTAAAGGGGAGTCATTGAATAAAGAGGGACCTCTAGACTTATGTAACGCCTCGAGTTTGTACCCTGGATGCTACACAGTGTTCATAGTCCCTAAGGACCGCAAGCTAACCCATGACTGGTACCTACTGCAATAACTGAATAATAATACTGTAATTATGTATAAATTAGGCAAAAACTTGCCATAAGGTTCAAATCTGAAATAAATACTAAAACTGAACATCTATCTAAAAATACTCTAGTCTGAAAAGTATCTACTATCTGAACATGGAGTTAATGGGACAAGTCCCCAACTAACTCCGACTACTGAAATGAACTGAGATACTAAAATAATAATCATATCCTCGAACTATGAGGATTCACCACTAACTTTGACTGCTGAAAATCTGAACTGCTAAGTATGATCGGGAGGCTGTGCATCTGAACCTATGATATAAAACAGCATAGCGCAAAAGAGAAGTATGCGTCAGACTTTAAATGTACTGGTATGCTAAGTGAGGTAGGCTGATATGCATGGGTTCATATGCATGAAAAAATACTGACTAAGTAACATGAACATAACTGAATTAGGGTACATACATGAATAAATAAATTGTAACTGAGATCATTATAACACTAGATACTGAGTTCTGAATACTGATTTATTGATATCTGAGTTTACTGATACTGTATTACTGATAACTGAATGACTATTTCTGACAGTCCTAATTCTATAGGACTGAACTGAGTTTTATACTGAGCTGGGTGACTGTGTCTGACTGTCCTAAATCTGTAGAATTGAATTGAGTTCTATATTGAGATTGAATCTGAAACTGAAACTGTGGGAGGTAATCATCTAACCGACATACCTCTTTTCTAAACTGATTTGGGGTCCAACCTGTAACCTCAGTTGGAAGGGTGTCAGTACCGTGCCACGGGTAAAAACAAGTTGTGAGTTAACCCTCTCTGACTGGAAGATATTTCATCAACCCTCGCTAGCAGAAAAACTCGTATGAGATGTATCAACCCTAGTCTGGCAGGAAGATATCTCCACCTACATTGGCTATGTAGTTCTATAACGCAGGGATTGCTACTAAGGGTTAAACCCTATGCTGATAGGAATGCCCCCATCCCTAGGTTCGCTCAGTGTTGAATCCTACTCCCAACCGAATAGACACTGAACTGATTTTTAGTCTGTACTAGGCTTGACTAAGTTGTTACTGATTATACTTTCTAACTGAACTAAACTGAGTTCCATTAATTGATGGAGTACTACTAAATTCTATTAACTTACTGAATACTATGGAGTTCTATTAACTGACTGAGTTTATTGAGGTCTGAACTGAATATTGTACTGGAACTATGATTGATTTCTGAGTACCACTGTTCGTGACACTACTGAGGCTATTTTGTAACTACTGTAGCTTGAGATAAACAGCTAAGTTTTTGGGTATTAAATACCCCCAGGACTCGATAGCATGAAAAGTAAATCATAGCATAGACTTGAAAAGCATAACCATCCGCACTTGTTCATAACTCATTCATAGAGATATTTTATCAAACACTTGGAGAACATAATCTATGCACATGATACAAAATAACATGTAGGCATCATAACTTCAATTCCAATTTCACACATTCAAGGGTGTAACATGAATTCACATGATACTACACATATATCAATTAACTCCACATGAAACCTGTAGTGAAACATGGATTTAGAACCCCAATTAATCATTATTATCACAAATATAATCGAACCCAACATGGAATTTATGAAATCAATACACTTGAAGTTTCAAAATAGTTTCTTGGACTTCAAGGGTGGAAGCAACCCTTGGATAAACACTTCACATACCTTAAAGCTTGAATTCTAAAAGATTGATGAATTTTCTTGGAACTTGGATCTTGAATGTAATGAACTAGGGTTTGTTCTTGAAAAATTTTAGAGAGAATGAGTAATTTTTTCCTTTTGGACGGCTTAATTACATGCTTTGGGGATGATATAAGATGGGAAAAGACCCATTTACCCCTCTGGACGTGGGTTTTAATTACTAAAAACTGGACTAGCGATGCGCAGGTCAACTCACCGCGTTGATGGGATCAATGCAATGGTCGATGCACCACATTGAGTCCGCGTTGATTCACTGAAAATTGCCACTGAAAGCCAAGGAAAATATTGATCGACGCGATAGCCAATGTGGCACGTTGAGATCGCGTCGATACACTATTTTGGATTCCCAAACATGGTTCAAACAAGGTCCAAAAAATCTGAAACTCATCTGAGAACACCTACTAACATTCCTGGTCATGAATCAACCTAAAGATCGATACTTTAAGGACATAAAGGTCACGAAATAGAGTTTCCAATGTACGACGGCTAAAATAACACTAAGTATGAACACTAAGGTAAAATTTTCGAAGTCTGGGACACCTTAACAAGCTTAAAAGACTGATTTAAGCTAAGGATTTTGCAGGGTCTTACAATATCTCCCCCTTGGGAACATTCATCCTCGAATGGGACTGGCGAGGCCGAGAATACTGACAGATTGAACTTGTTTACAGGAAATGCATGACTGCAACATGAATTCATGACTAACACTACTGATATGCTAAAATTTTATACTAAATATGCATATCTGATGCATGATTACTTGGATAAACATGATTCATGAATGCATGACTGGAATTACTGATAAGCTAAGTTTCTCATGCTGAACATGCATATCTGATGCATGAATACATAACTGAAAAATGTAGTGGTAATTGATACCAAATCTATCAAAGGGAAATCTGAGCATAGAACTGAGTAAGTTCAAGGGAAAACTATTACCTTGGGTTAAGTCTGAATTTGAAGAGAAGAGATGAGGATACTTGGTCCGCATGTCTTCTTCTGTTTCCCAAGTAGCTCCCTCAACGGACTGATTCCACCAAAGAACTTTGACTAGAGGGACTTTTTTGTTCCTCATTCTGCGGATCTGATAATCAAGTATTTTAATTAGAATCTCTTTGTAAGAGAGAACAAGAGGGACTTTTTTGTTCCTCAGTCTGCGGATCTGATAATCAAGTATTTTGACTGGAATCTCTTTGTAAGAGAGGTTGTTCTGAACATCTAAGCCCTCTATAGGGACTACGGATGCTAGGTCACCTATGCATTTCTTAAGCAAGGAGACATGGAACACTGGGTGCACTGAAGCTAAGTCTGAAGGCAACTCAAGCTCATAAGCTACTTTTCCAAAATGGATGAGAATTCGGTAAGGACCGATATATCGGGGACTAAGTTTCCCTTTCTTTCCAAACTATTTCACTCCTTTCATAGGAGGGATTTTCAAGAATACAAAATTTCTGATCTCAAACTCAAGATCCTTTATTGAACACGCATGAACGGGAACATGAGAATATAACTAAGCCTAAAACATGAGACATGAACTAAATATTGTGAACTAAACTGAGCCCCTGAATACATGGCTTACGACTGAGATTGGAATTTGAGGGTCAACTTATAAGTACCCCCTACTCCAAACTGGATTGGTTACTTGAAGAGAAGACGGAAGGTTTAGGTCATGAAAGCTCGAGGGATTATAGTACATCTCCCCCTTGGGATAATACATCCTCTGAAGGATATTGACTTGGCTGAGCTACTGAGGAAAGATTGGAACACCAAACTATATGAACTTATCTGCCTGACTGCTAAACTGAATTACTGGCTTTGCGGAGTAACTTATGTTGAAAACTTATACTCGACTGGGGACTTTCTTTGACACTCTTTCTATAGAGTTCTAGTGACTTTAGGGAGAAAGTATCTTGGCATGGGCTGAATAAAACATTTGAATAAGAAATCACCTCCTGGCTAGAATTCTGCAATGTGAGGTGAGGCCTACGAAATATCTCCTAAGACAGAGTGACTTTTCCCTATGTACTGTAACTATAAATTTTCAAGCTTAGACATATTCCTTGAATATTCTCTCAACTATACTCTCCACCTTAGTACAATACTTCACCTGAGACTACTGAAAATATTCATATGGGCACTGAGCACGAATGCATAAATATACTAACTTATCTGATTAATTGGATGAATGATAGCTGAATACTGGGTATGTAAGACTAAATTGTACTTAGTCTAAATAACTAGACTGAAACTGTAGAGTATTATACATATAAGGTAAGGACTGACTGGGTAAAATGAGATAACTGAGCATGAATTTATGACAACTATATTATTTGAGAATGGATGACCAAGCATATAACATGATTCTGAAATAATCTGTAAACTGAGGTACTGAAATACTGATAACTAAATAACTATATGCTATGGTCAAGTAAATCTGAAATTGAACTGAGTTACTGATTTGATTACTAGACTCGGACTGGGACTGAGACTGTAACTAAGACGGTAATTGAGACTGTAACTGGGACTCATAATGGAACTGAATGCTGGGTTCTGAAACTAGGTGATGGAGACTGACATAAATCAAAGATCTAGATATACAATCACACTCTTTATTTTCTCAACTTTTCATCCCATAAAAAGTTTTTATTTCCCCCTTCAGCAACTAAATACAACTCCTTGCTAGTCATTTACTTACACACTGACCTGACTTTCAAGCCTATCTTCATAACTATAGCCTTGTGTAAAACAAGTATACAAAAATCTCTTCTTAACATGAAACATTTACTGTTTCCCATCTAAGAAATCGCTCATCACTACATCATTTCACAAGGAGGGTTCACTGATGGGTTAAGACATGAGGGCCTGAGGTAAGAATGAATACTATACTGAACTCGAGACTTAACTGAGGCCTGAGGAATAGGATATCAACATCATGGATTTATCAAGAAATCTAAACTGAGGATATACATGACAAAATCTGAATTTCGCCGATCGTTAGGAGTGTAGCATGAGTCATGAAAACTGAACATACTGTAAAGCATGACATGAGTACATGATTCATGAGTTGCATGACCTGAGTTTGGAGTTTTGAGGGTCTGAAGTATGATTCATAAATGACTTATGGGTTCATTCTCTCTACGAAAATACACAAGAATGTCATCGATGACGGCTATAGCGAACACGCCTAAGTACTGCTTGAACACTCAGTTCATCAAGTCCATGAGATCTGTTGGGGAATTAATAAGACCAAATGACATAACTAGGATTTTGAAGTGAACATACCGAGTTTTGAAAGATGTTTTTAGAATGTCACATTCTCTGACTCTGAGCTGATGATAGCCTGATTTGAGGTCTATCTTAGAAAAGTAACTGGCACCCTGAAGTTGGTGAAATAAGTCATCGATTCTGGGAAGTGGATACTTGTTCTTGACCATGAATTTATTTAGATGATGGTAGTCTATACACATTCTGAGAGAACCATCTTTCTTTCGCACAAATAGAACTGGTGCACCCTACGGGGACACACTGGGTCTGATGAATCCCTTATCTAGGAGATCTTGTAACTGCTCTTTTAATTCTTTGAGTTTTGCTGGAGCTATTTTGTATGGCAGAATAGATATGGGATGAGTATCTAGAAGAAGGTTTATTCCAAAATTAACTTCTCTTTCGGGATAAACTCCGGGAAGATCTTCGAGAAATACACCTAGGAATTCACATGCTACTGACACTGATTCAAGATTAGAGGTTTATAAACTAGAGTCTTGGACTCGAACGAGATGGTAGATATGTCTCTTAGGTATCATTTTTCTCGCCCTAAGGTAAGAAATAAGTTAAAACCTAAATGCTGAAGTACTACCCCTCCACTCTAGGCCAGGCTTATTCAGAAACTGAAACTAGACAATTCGGTTTCTACAGCCAACCAAGGCATAGTAGGAATGTAGCCAATCCATACCAAGAATGTCATAAAAATTGAAAATCTCTAATTCTACTAAGTTTGCTGAAGTGACTTTCTGAGATACCATAACTGGACAGTTCTTGTATACCCATTGGGCTATGATAGATTTACCCACTGGGGTAGAGACTGAGAAAGGCTCTACTAAAATTTCAAGACTGACTTCGAAGTCAACAACTATATATGGAGTTACAAAGGACAAAGAAGCTCCTGGATCTAGCAAAGCATAAATATGTAAATGGAAAACTTGTATCGTACCAGTGACCACATTAGGAGAACTTTCCTGATCCTGTCGGTACTGAAGGGCATAGAGTCTATTTGAGCATTGCCCACTGGTGGCACTAGAAGGGGCACCCTGCTGATTCGGGCGATCGGACTAAGCTGGGGGTCGATTATACTGACTCTGGGAACCTGACTGAGGACAATCTCTGACCCTGTGGCCTGGCTTCCCACATCTGAAACATACATCACTGTCAGCTTTGCAGATACCCTGGTGGTCACATTTCTGGCAAAGGGGATTTGTTTGGGCATATTTTGGCCTTGACATTCTGGCCCTCTTATTCTTTTTCCCTTTTTCCTATGCCTTTCCTCCTCACTCTGCGGGGTATGAGCTGTAATCCTAGATAGGATAACAGCTATTTGATTGTTCTGAGAAACTACTGAATGAGCTAAGGCAGTGAAAGCAGCTTTAAATTCAGCGTGAGAAACATGCTCATTCAGGGGATCTTCCTGAACGGGCGGAGGGGCTGACTGGTTTTCATTACTTCTTTCGTTAGATTCTCTAGAAAACATATTATAGAAGCATAATAAAGAGATTAAATAGACTGATAGCTTAACTTGAGCTTATGCTCACTCGCACGACATGAATATTAAAAGAAGGAAAACTTTCCTAAAAATGCCCCATAGCTTCTTGTCCATAAGTGTGGCGCGCTACACACCCCTGCAGCAAACTCTACTAGATGTGACTTTCAGACTTCCTAGGACTCTTTTGAACCTTAGGCTCTGATACCAAGTTTGTAATGCCCCGAGTCTGTACCCCAGATGCTACACGGTGCTCATAGTCCCGAAGGACCATAAGCTAATCCATGACTGGTACCTGCTGCAATAACTAAATAATAATACTGTAATTATGCAAAAACTTGCCATAAGGTTCAAATCTGAAATAAATACCGAAACTGAACATCTGTCTGAAAATACTCTAGTCTGAAAATCCTTTACTATCTGAACACAAAGTTGATGGTACAAGTCCCCAACTAACTCCAACTACTAAAATGAACTAACTCCGACTACTAAAATGATGGGATAAGTCCCCAACTTACAAAGAGCATGATGAACAAGTGAATATTGTGGTAAAATGCATACGTTAGGGTTTTGGAAGAGAGGTGGGGGCAAAAATGAATGCCACGTTCAAACGAGTGCAACAATGAATGTCATATATGGAGAAGTGATATCATTAAATGACAAAACTACCCTTAACAAGAATTACTACGGTAGAGAACTGCTTATATATACACACATTGTGTATAAATTAAATTCATGATTGCACCGTCCATGCAAATGTACACATGTATTTACATATTTACAGAAGTTGACATTATAAAAGGTGAAGCAGTAAAGCCGCTAGTTAGTACGTTGGTAATAGCTATCTTGACTTTCTTAATAACTATTGTAATTGTGTGACACTGTGGTTGACCAAATACCTATAGGAGTAATGTTTTGAGTAGGGGATGTAGAGTATTGTAGCAATATAGTGTCGATGGTTGTGTCACGTACCATTTTTAAACAATCGGGCATTATGCAGATTGTTATTTGTCTCTGATTCAGCTTTCCAAAAAGATAGTGTTGGCGCAAAGAGATAGTGAAGTGGTGAAAGATAGATTTCAAGCTTTTTGAAAAAAATAAGTGAGAAGAATAAATATTAAGAAGCAACAAGTTGGTTGTAAAGCTAATTAGTGAAGTAAAGCAGGTTGTGGTCTGAGCACTAAGGAAAGCCAGCATACTGTACAGTTTAATTTCAAACTTCTTTTGAAGTTCTTATACGTTCTACCATTAAAGTTTACTCCATCTAAATGGCCATTGCTTTCCAAAATTGGTACCTATAAGATGACTATCTATAGACAAAATATCTATTGTAGAAATCTCAGGTCTAATGGAGATTTTAATTTTCTCATGTCAAATTATTTGTCTTGTTTTTCTGTCACGCCCGCTTTAGGACATGAGGGAAACAAGGATAAGAGAGGTCTTTAAATTGCAAAAAAAAAAAAAAAAAAAGAACGAAAAATTGAATTCTTAGTTCCAGATTTATTTTAAGCCAAGAACTCATCGTGTCCCTAAAATGAGAATTGCCTTTAGCAATACATCATCAAATTAAAAATGTACTGCACTATTTGCTTTTATTAGTTTCACGTTTGACCATATGAAAGATCACATGATAGAGAAGAAAATTAAGAAGAAAAACAAATGAAGTGACAATAACAACTTTATTTGAGTATCTCACCAATCCATGCATATATAAGATCTAATCAATGTACTAACCAAATGCGATGTCTTAAAAATATCTACTTCGGTACACCTGTAGGGCGCTTGATGAAATACTACAAAAAATAAAATAAAAAAAGGGTGTAAGAGGCTTACCAGGTATCGCCATTAATAATTATCAATTTACTACAAAGAGTGATTCTTCCAGTAAGGGGCATCACTCATCAACCACAATTAGCGAAATCTCTAACGAAGAAACATCAACGTCAATACTATTTCACTAAGTGATAAGCTTACCTTTTTAGTCATTTCATCAAAGCATATAACACAAATCCAGAGGCTTGAATAGTGCAATCCACAATTAGATATACAACACCTTTATGTCCAAAGTTCACAAAATTCTACACAGTCCATTATGTCGATCTGATTTAGATAATCCTACACAACAGTGATATCCTCATACATGCTAAAGTAGCTCGCAGGGTAAAGAAGTAAGCAAAGATTTCTTGCCTCTATTAAAAAAAATATTCTGCTTCATGGTATTCTAATTAGGGAAAAAATGCTATACTCTATGAATGGAATTTGAACTTATTTCCCATGCAGAAAATAGGAAGCTCACTAATTAAGTTAGCTCTCGACCTTTAAATTTGTACTTAATCATCATTCTGAAGCAATTAATACAATTAAGCCAAACCTATTACTTAAACTCGAGCAGATAATTCCTTCTTGAACAAATTATCGAACATTTAGTGAACATGAAAAACAAAAAATAATTATTGGGGAGAAAAATCTAAAATTTCTAATTTCGACAGTTATGGACATTTTGAAATAACTATATACACACAACTGGAAGGTTAATTTGTTTGAGATATCATAAATCAAAATCGACTTTTACGTTTTAGGGAAAAAGCAGGACAAAAGTTATAAAATTAAAATAACAGACAAAGAAACAAAAACAGAAAAAAGAATAAAAATTCAAAGCAACAAAAAAATGAAGAACATAAAAATAACTTGAATACAGTGATAGGCAACATCAAAAATAATTCGCTCTTTGTTTTTTTTGCAAAGTGGAAAAAATGCCCATTTAGAGTGAAATATAGAGCATGAAGAAGGAGAACTAAAAGAAAAAATAAATGAGAGAGTTAATGTCTCTAGACCTAGATTTAGTGCGTTAGTAATAGCAACTATCCGACCATAACCAATGGATTAGACTGCTTACTTCATGCATTGAACCAATAATAGAAGAGCTGCAATAGTAAATCGTCCAAATGGTGGAGACGCCGCCGCATGACAACCTTCCATAACTTTGTCAAAAATGGACCTCTTCACTGGTACAATTATTTTTGATTGTTATTATATTGTCGCCGATTATGGTGAAAACGGTCGTTCCTAAGTATTCTTGAGAGGTGAAGGACAACTGAAGACTGTTCTGGTTAGAAATATGTAGTTGTTTCTAGAATATTTTGGAGAAAGATGATATCTAAATATCTACCAGACATAACTATGATTTGCCCTCAATAATGTGCATATTTAGAGCTTTTGCTCTTGGTCGTCCTAAACTCATAATCTCTCTCTCTCTCTCTATCTCTCATTATCTATCTCTCTCTCTCTATATATATATATATAAGCAAAACTAAAAGCACAAGAAGAAGCCAAGTGGCAGAAGAATAGAAAGTCAATTTTTTAAGACAAAGTTTGATAGAATTGTAATAAAAAATTTAAATTAAAGAATATTAAATTTGAAAAGGTTTAAACAATTATAAAATATTTGAATTTGAAAATACATTATCCTTTTGAAAGGTTTTAAATTGGCTTTTACTCTTTTATAAACTTATCCATCTTAAAATTTTAATGTTATAAAACATATCTGAATGAAATTTAATTAAATATTAAATAAATAATGATGATGACGATAATAATAACAATAATAATAATAATAATAATAATTAATATTAAAAAGGCTAATAGTATTGAAATAAAATTTTAGAATTATTTGAATTTAAAAATATTAAGTTTTTTCTTTAAAAAAATTATCGTTAGCTTAAAATTAGGAACACGAGATTAAAGTATTCTAAATGAACTCTTACTATTTCATAAACATATTCCCTTTAAAATGTTATTAAATATATTTGAATTTGAACACATTTAGTTTATAATTAATAGAACTAGCAAGAGTATTAAAAAATATTCAATGTTGTTAGCCGCTCAAATCTTAACTATACGAAAATTATCAAAAGATAGGGCGCCGACTTCTAAATCATTTGAAAATTAATCACCTTAGTCAACAATTGAAATATTATTAGTATTTTAAAAGAATTTGAAATTTACCTAAAAAGTAAAATTCAATTTATTGACAAATATTTTATAATCGGCATAACAAATATATGTTCTATACAAAATTAAAGAGTCAAGGATAATGTGATGCTACATTTGTCATCACCATAACATGCCAAGTTAAATTTAAAGACGTCAATCCAAATAATAATAATAATAATAATAATAATAATAATAATAATAATAATAATAATAATAGAATATTTTGTTTATATAGTAATAGCAATAAAGAACACGTATTCCTACTTTCTAGCAACTAAAAGAATATTTTAACGAGATGACAATTTTGAATTTAATCTGATTATAACTTTCTCTGTGGATTTAGAGTATTAGTGTTATCTCAACTCTTAGTGTTTATCATAATTTAATTTGAATTTAAATTTGAATTTAAGATAGTATTATTTCATTTTTTTATCATTATCTTAATTTTGTAATTCAAAAACTAATACTATTATAAATACATATGAATGTATTTCAAATATATCCTTAGAAAAAATACACCATCTAATATCTATCAAAAACTATGTCTACTAAAATTGATAGTTTTCAAAGCAATTATAAAATATGTCTGCTAAGCTTTCTTCTCATTTTTATTTTTTGTTCTGTTGTTTATTATTAATCATTAGTTTAATCTGTTCTTAAATTTATTTACTTCATTTTTAGTATTCTTTACTTTTTAGATTTTTTTTTGTGTTTTGATATTTTCACTTTTTATATACAGATGAACGATGGTGGTATTATACATTAATTTATTTTTCTATCTTGGATTCAAGTAAGTAATATTTTTTATTATGATTTTGTTCATTTGATTTTTGATATAAACAAATATAAAGCGATAAATTGTATTAATTATCATCATCAATTTTCCTCTAATTTTAATTTTGTTGGTGTTTTTTTCTTATGACTTTGATACGAGTGTATTTGTTCTTTAATGCTTATTTTTTCTCAAGAAAGTTTTTATTTTACTCATAAATTTAACTTTCGAAAATTTCTCAGCGAAATTTTTTGCAGTAAACTCACACCAAGAATAATAGCTATACTTCTTAGTTGAATCTGAGAATGTAAGACGTATTATACTTTTTATAAAATTATTATTTTATTTGTTTGCTTTATACTAAAAGAGATCTTTTTTTGTCCAAGTGGCAAGTTACTGAGAAGTCATATGACATATTGTAATAACAATTTTCAATTAACGGATTAAAAATATTTGAATTTAAAAACACATTATTCTTTATTAAAAAGACAAATTATCTTAAAAATAGAATTTCATGAATGAAGAGTGCATAAACTTATGGAAGTAGTTTCTTGATAGTTATCTCCAATCAATCATGAATTTGCCCTTTTTCTTTGGGTTCTATAGTATAATTATTGAGTTTAAAATGTTCAAAATTGAAATCTGCACAGACTTATCATTTTTCAAAGTTATAATATACATCTAAATTTATTTAATTAAATATTAAATAATAATAATAATAATAATAACAATAATAATAATAGTACGTAATAGTAATGGTAGTATTAGTAACAAGAATAAAGTTTGCCTTAGAAGATGCATTATATTTGAAAAATTTAAGGATAAGGAAGAATAATAAATAAATTTTATTAACAAATTAAATTGATATTTGAATTTAAATTTAAATAGAATTTGAATTGGATAGAAGTTCTATCTTCTTAGCTTCTTATATATATTTAGTTTTATTTGTTGCATTCTCTATGCTCTTTAATTTTTAAAAACTATTTTTGATTTAGCCTTTTTTTATATGCAAAAAAAAGATATGTCGTCTTCATCTTTTTTTCATTAATGTTCAAGATCCCCAAAGTAAATAACTTTGCTTTCTTACTCCTTTTCTTTAGTAATTATAAGGTAATCTTTCTCTCTTATGATGGTAAAATATTTATTTCTTTAAATTATTTTTTAGTGTTATTGTAATTATTTTTTAATTAGTGGGTTAATTTTAAGTTTTTGTAACTAGAGTTATCTTTTACTTAAAAATGGACATGCAAAAGAATCTTATGAGATTAGATACTAATAACCCGTTTGTGCCATTTAACATTCAAGAATTTTAACAAAAATCTTCTGAACTTAAAAAGAAGGCATACAAATTGATGTCCAAGTCATGCCACGAGGATATGTGGAGAAATTTTTCAAGAAAAGGTGAGATTTCATATAAGTTCTTAAACAAATAAAAAGAGCAATTAGAATTTTTGATATTTGTCCCAAGATTTTTTATTGTCAAGGAATTGTTGTTGGTTATTATTAATGACTTTGTTGTTGAAATCGTTGAAGATTAGGTTAATTAATTATTTTATTATTTTTTCAAAATATGTTGATATATTCCTAATTAATACTATGTATATATAAAACACCCTGATTTCTGGACCTTAGAAAATTAGCTGAAATTCTGGTCTATGGACCCAATACGACTCATGGGTATGAGCCGTATGTTGAGGTATGAACGGTATGAACCAGTCGTATGCTAACCAGTGTTGGTTGGTGAGATGGATTTTGGTCACTAGAATGGGTACGACTTGTATGGTAAGAGTCATATGGGAGTATATGAATCGCTTGGTTTCTTCATTTAATCATAGACTTGGTAACCTAGGTTAGATCTGAGTATGAGTGGCTCACCGTGAGCCGTAATCCAGGGTACGATTCGTACCCAGGACTCATATAGTGGACAGTGTTCAATCCTCATAGGATTCGATTCTGCCAGGGATACGGGTGAAGGTTATGGATCGTATATTTGGATACGACTTGAGTTGGATGAGTCATACCTTGGACAGTATTGGTTCCAAGGGGGAGGCCAAGGGTACGAGTGGTGGGTACCACTCGTACAGGAAGGATATGACTCATAAGGATCAGTTGTATCTCTGTGACGAGATTTTTATGCAACTTAAGTGGGGGCAATCTGGACATTTCTCCACTTGTCCTAATCAGGTCCCACGACTTATATTCCTATTGGAAGGTTATTTACCCTATTATTATATTTATTAACACTTAGAAACTCTTCGTAAACACTCTATAATTCTCTCAGGAGCTTTTGGGCAAGAAAGTTAGGGTTTCAACTAGAGGACTAATTTGGGAATCTTATTGGTGGTTTCTCTCTGTCTACTTTGTCAATTAAGTCATGTTCTCTTTCCTTATTATTAGTTCCAATTAAAGGCATGGTTTTATACAATATTTTTTTATGATTTGAATATTGTATGATTTTGGGCTTTCAAATATGATTTGGGGGTTTTGGTTATAAAGACTTGGTTATGGTTATCCCATATTTTAATTATGCTTTTATATGTATTAATGGTGATTTAGGATAATTGGTTGCATAGGAATGGTTATTTGGTTTTAGAAATGTTATGCCCCCAATGTGTTTGATAAAATGCCTTTAATAATATTTTCATTATAATATTGGTTTTTCAATGGAACTTATGCATAGTTTAAACTTGGTAATGGAACCCTAAATAGTATGAATGGTTTAAATGGTTTTAAATGGATTGGAAAGGACTTGGTGGATATGGTTTTGGTTAATTGGATACCATGTGGGGTACATGAAATCCCCTAAGGTTTGGCTAAAGATAATACTTGCAAGTTATTATTAGTATGACGATACCCTACTAATAGCCTCGGTTAATAATAATGGAATAATGGTTTGGATGGAAAATGGTTTTAATTGGGCTTAAAGGGGGGAGGTGTAGCAAAGCCGTAAAAGGTGGTGGTCCCGGGGGGATCTAAACTGGAAACTCATATTTGTCGATGTGAGGTTTGGTCCAAGTGACCGTATGTATGATGTCATACTATATTTTGGGGGATATACTAGTCATCATGCACTGGGGCCCTTTCATCAGGGGGAGTTGAACCCATATATCCTATGGGTAGTTTAGGACGACAAAGCTATACAACCCAAGTAAAGGTTTTAATGGCATGCTAAACCCGGTCCCCTTTCCCGACATGGTTATATATATATGTATGGTTGTGTGCATAGGGATGGTTTTACTTGGTTTTATAAATGGCATTATTTTATCCTTATCCTTAGTTCATACTAGCGATCACTCACTAACCCTTCTTTGGGCACCTGTATACCCATGCTATGCAAAATCCAACTGTTCTACTCCTTCTATATAGTGATTGACTTGGGGACAACTATTGGATTGAAGTGGTGAGCTTCCATCTTTTCGGAAGGCTGTATTTTATGTTATGGATATTTTTTAATTTATTTATGGAATTGGTTTTTGCTATGGTTGGTGGCATGTCCCAACCAGATATTCTTACTCTTTTGGTTAAAGTCTTTGTGGTACTACTACGGGTTGGAATGGGCAGAATTAGTATTGGTGTCAGCCTTAATATTGGCATTGGTATTGGGGCTGACATTATTGGACATAATTTCTCATTGTTCTATCATATTTTATTTTAGGATTAATAATATTATGTTTTGGAACTTATTTGGTTATAGTCTGGTTTATGGACCTTGTTTTGGTATTAGTTTGGGTTGGTATGGTTGGACGGTTGGTATGAGATGGTTGGACCCAGTTGGGTTGGTCACGGTTGTGATCCTATCCTAAAGTCTTCATATGAGTTGTTACACTATCTTATTATATGCTCAAAATTCAGCCAACTTAAGCCAGGCGGCTGGAGGTTGGGTTGGGTAATGGTGGTGATCTCCGGTCCCGATCGTACTTGGGATGCCCATTACGACAAGGCCCCAATCGGGTCGGGTCATGTTAGTATCTAAGATTTAGGTTCATGGTCAATCGAGAGTCCACAAAGTCATGTCTAGTAGAGTCTCTTTTAAGGGTGTGTAGCACGCCACACTCATAAGAGGAGGCTGCAAGGCATTTAGGAATGTTTCACTTTCTTGGTATTCCATTTTCAAGCTTGGAGTCTAAGTCATGGAATTCTTCTCTAATCCTTGGTTGTTCACTTTTCAGATCATACCTCGTTGATCAAGAACATAAGAAAACTCTTCAGTCCCATCTGGGAATAATGTTGATGAGGTACATCCTATGTTTGGAGTTCGTCTTTGATCTCGGGTCCTATCCCTGATAGTTTTGGAGTTCCTCTGGTTGCTACTAGTCTTTCTTAGGGTCAGGTTACTAATGCGGAATTTTGTTAGTCTATTCATACTATTGCTCAATTGGTTGTTGCTCAGGCTGAGCGGGATGTATCTGGTGGGTTATCTGTTGTGGCCATAAGGGTTGGATAGTTTATGAAATTGAATCCTTCTACTTTTACTGGTGTTAAAGAGGAGGAGGATCCTCAGGGTTTCTTGGATAAAATGGAGAAGATATTCAGGGTGATGTGGGCCACTAATGTGAAAGGTGTAAACTTTGCAGCTTATCAGCTCAAGGATATTGCATACCAATGGTACGAAGAGTGGGATAGGGATAGAGGATATGTGGAGGAGTCATCCTTATGGGATATTTTTTCTGGAGCTTTTCTGGATCATTTCTTTCCTCAAAAACTGATGGAAGCAAGGGGGAAGGAGTTTGTGAATCTTAAGCAAAGAAGAATGTCTATCAAGGAATATGCCTTGAAGTTTCATCAGTTGTCAAGGTATGCTCCTTATTTGGTGGATGACATGAGAGCGAGGATGAGAGAGTTCGCTTCTGGATTGAATTGGGATTTGATATTGGAAAGCAAAAATTCTTTATTGATTAAGGATATGGACATTTCGAGGTTAGTTGTCCACATACAGCAGGTGGAGAATGAGAAGAGGCAACAGATGGAGTTTGGAGATTAGTACGGTAAGAGGAGTAGTTTTTTTATCAGGGATATGCTTAGTCGCAAGGTGGTCGAGATGGAGGTAAATGGCCAAAAATAAAAGTGAGGGAGTTTTTGTTCCTTATCTACTGCTAGTGCTCCTTACCCGAGGTAGTTGAGTGATAGTCATCAATATAGTGGTGATAATTTTCAGGCACAAGGCGCCTAATCTCAGGCGAATAGGGGTCATTCGGTTTCTTTGTGCCCTTCTTGCCTATTTTGTAGTCGTCTTCTTCAGGGTTATTATGACGAAAGAAGGGGAAAATATTTTAAATATGGCCAACCAGTCCATATGCTAAATAATTGTCCAGTTGGTAAGGGAGCTTCGAGAGCGGTCAAAGTTTTGGGTGCTTCATCTTTTGCTCGTATGCCTAGTGGTGCGACTTTGGTATTTACTCCTACTTTCGGTACCGACACTGGCCAGAATAAGTTGTATGCTCTTGCATCTCGACAGGAATCTGAGGCATCACTTGATGTCGTTACTGGTATACGACAACTCTTTTCTCGTGACGTGTATTATTTATTTGATTCGAGGTCCACTCTTTCCTGTGTGACCTCATTTGTGGTTTTATGTATTGATTTTGACCTTGAGGTTATTTCAGATCCTTTTTTTATTTCTAACCCGGTAGGTGACTCAGTTATTGCTAAGAGAGTCTATGGGGGGAGGGGGTATCTGTTGGTGGTAGGAAGACTTTGGTGGATTTTTTTAAACTTAATATAGTGGATTTTGATGTTATTCTGAGGGTGGATTGGTTACACTCTTGTTACGCATCCTTGGATTGTCGGACCCGTAAGGTTGTCTTTAGGTTTCCTGATAAACCGGTTATACAGTGAGGGGTGGTTCCCTAACTCTTAGGGAGAGGTTTATTTCTTATCTTAGAGATCAAAGGTTAATCTCAAAACATTATCTTTATCACTTAATTCAGGTTAAAGATTCTAACTCGGAGGATCCATCTTTTTATTCAGTTCCGGTAGTAAATGAGTTTTCTAAGGTCTTTTTGAAAGATCTTCCTGGTGTTCCTCCGGATAGGGAAATAGAGTTTGGTATTGACTTAGTTCTGAACACTCGTCCAATATCTATTCTTCCTTATAGAATGGCTCTGGTTGAGTTGAGAAAAATCATGGAGCAATTTAAGGATCTTCTGGATAAGGGGTTTATTCATCCTAGTGTATCTCCGTGGGGTGCACTGGTGTTGTTCATGCACAAGAAAGATGATTTATTTCAGATGTGCATTGACTATCGACAGTTGAATATGGTAACGGTTAAGAACAAGTATCTTCTTCCAAGGATAGATGACTTGTTTGATCAGTTGTAAGGTGCCACGTTCTTTTAAAAGATAGATCCTCGGTTTGGGTATCATCATCTTAAGATTAAAGAGGAGGATATCCCTAAGACAGATTTTCGTACTTGGTATGGGCACTTTGAACTCTTGGTGATGTCATTTGGATTGTATAATGCCCCGACGACATTTATGGACTTGATGAATAGGGTTTTCAGGCAGTTCTTGGATCTCTTTGTCATTGTGTTTATTGATGACATTCTGGTTTATTCCAAAAGTAAGGTGAATCATGCTAATCACCTTCGTGTGGTATTGCAGACCTTAAAGGAACAACAGTTATATGCCAAGTTCTCCAAGTATGAGTTTTGGTTGAACGTTGTGACTTTTTTTGGTCATATTATTTCTAGCGAGGGGATCATGGTGGATCCACAAAAGGTGGCTATGGTAAAAGGTAGCCCACACCCACAACTCCAACCGACATTCAGAGCTTCTTAGGCTTGGTTAGGTATTATCGGTGGTTTGTGGAGAGTTTTTTTTACTATAACTACTCCTTTGACTAAGTTGACTCAGAAAAAGGCAAAGTTTTCTTGGTCGGATGCTTGTGAGGGAAGTTTTGAGAAGTTGAAAGGTAAGCTAACTTTGGCTCCGATTTTGACATTGCCTGAGGGCAGTAAGGGGTTTGTGTTTTTTTGTGATGAATCTAGGGTGGGACTTAGTTGTGTTTTGATGCAGTATGGGAAGGTGATTGCCTATGCTTCCAGGCAGTTGAAGAAATAGGAGAGGAATTATCCTACTCATGATTTGGAGCTGTTGGTGGTGGTTTTTGCCTTGAAAATTTAGTGGCGTTATCTTTATGAAGTGCACGTAGATATCTTTTCTGATCATAAGAGTCTACAATATGTGTTCACTCAAAAGGAACTAAATCTCAGGAAAAAGATATGGTTGGAGCTTATCAAAGACTATGACATGAGTCTTCACCATTACCCAGGTAAGGCTAACGTGGTTGCTGATGCTCTTAACAGGTTATCCATGGAGAGTTTGGCTCATGTGGATGAAGGAAAGCGAGAATTGGTGAAAGATATTTATCGCTTGGCAAATCTTAGAGTTTGTCTTATGGATTTCGAAGATGGTGGGCTGATAGTACAGAAAGTGGTTCGGTCATCTCTTGGTGCAGAAATTAAGGAGAAGCAAGTGTTAGATCCTATCTTGATGAAAATCAAGAGTAATATGGGTATGCAGAAGGTAATGGTGTTTGGGATCAGTGGTGACGGTACTTTACGGTACTAAGAGAAGTTGTGTCTTCCTGATATTGATGGTTTGCGGCAAAGGATTTTGGCTGAGATACATGAATCACGCTATGTTGTACATCCCATCTCAACAAAGATATAGCATGATCTCAAGGAGATGTATTGGTGGAATGGTATGAAAAAGGACGTGGCTAAATTTGTGGCCAAGCGTTTGGTGTGTCAACAAGTTAAGTTGAGCATATGAGACCTGGTGGGTTGTATCAAAAGATTATTTTGATCGAATGAAAATAAGAGGTAATCAATATGGACTTCGTTACCGGTCTTCCTCGATCTTAGAATCAATAAGATTCGATTTGGGTCATCGTAGATAGGATGACAAAGTCTGCTTACTTCTTTCCAGTGAGGACTACCTTCTCTGTGAAGGATTATGCAAAGTTATATCTTCAGGAGATTGTAAAGCTGCATAGAGTACCTGTTTTGATTATCTCTGATCTTGGCACGCAGTTCTTATCCCATTTTTTGCGGTCTTTTTAGAAGGTACTGGGTACTAAGGTGACTCTGAGTACTACTTTTCATCCCCAGACGGATGGGCAAGCGGAAAGAACTATTCAAACATTGGAGAATATGCTTCGGGCATGTGTGGTTGATTATGGTTACAGTCAGGTTGAGCATCTACCTTTGGTGGAGTTTTCTTACAACAATAGCTATCATTCTAGTATTGGCATGGGCTCTTTTGAGGCATTGTATGGTAAGAGGTATAGATCTCTTATTGGTTGGTTCAAGCTTGGTGAAGCGGATATGTTCGATCCGAATTTAGTCTATCAGACTATGGAAAAGGTGAAGGTAATTTGGGATAGGCTTAAGGCTACCCAAAGTTTCCAAAAGTCCTATGTGGATGTAAGGCGTAGAGACTTGGAGTTTAAGGTTGGGGATAAGGTATTCCTCAAGTTATCTCCTATGAAGGGAGTAATACGGTTTGGCAAAAAAAGAAAGCTCAATCCCCGATATATTAACCCTTATGTGGTTTTATGGAGGGTTGTAAATATTGCTTATGAATTGGAGTTGCATTCTAGTTTGAAATCCATTCATCCGATATTTCATGTCTCCATGTTGAGGAAGTGTCTTAGTGATCCTTCTTCGATTATTTCTTTGGAAAGGTTGGGTATCTCATACTCTCTGTCTTATGAAGAGGTCCCGGTTGAGATCCTAGATAGACAGGTTCATCGGTTGCGAACCAAGGATGTGGCTTCGGTTAAGGTTCTATGGTGGAACTATAAGGTGGAAGAAGCTACGTTGGAAGCGGATGAGGACATGAAGTTCAAGTATCCCCATCTGTTTTCTGCTCTTAGGATTTGTGCGGAAGGTGTGTGTCTTCAACGCATCTTTATTTTTAGAGTTGGTTAAAGAAAAGATTGATATCTTTGCCTGTTTGTTTTTAAACTTCATTAAAGATTGGAAATATATTTGATAATGCAAATGACTCTTGTGTGGTTACCCTTATCTTGTCTGTCATTCGGGGACGAATATTTCTATTGGGGGAGACTGAAACACCCTAGTTTCTGGACCTTAGAAAATTTCCTGGAATTTTGGTCTCTGGACCCAATACGAATCATGGGTATGAGTCATATGTTGGGGAACAAATGGTATGGTCCATTCGTATGTTGATCAGTGTTGGTTGGTGGGATGGGTTTTGGTCACTAAAATGGGTACGACTTGTATGGTCTGGGTCATATGGTCAGATAGGAATCGTTTGGTTTCTTCACTTAGACTTGGTAACCTAGGTTGGATCTGAGTACGAGTGACTCACCATGAGCCTTAATCTAGGGTACAAGTCGTACCCAGGACTCGTATGGTGGATAGTGTTTAATTCTCTTAGTATTCAATTCTGCCAGGGATACGGGTGAAGGTTACAAATCATATATTTGGATACGACTTTAGTTGGATGATTCGTACCTTGGACAGTGTTGGGTCCAAGTAGGAGGCCAAGGGTATGAGTGGTGGGAACCGCTCATATAGAGAGGCTACAACTCATAAGGGTCAGTCGTATTCCTGTGACGAGATTTTTGTGCAGCTTAAATGGGGACAATCTGGACATTTCCCCACTTATCCTAATAAGGTCCCATGACTTATATTTATATTGGGAGGTTATTTCCCTATTATTCTATTCATTAACTCTTAGAAACTCTTCCTAAACACTCTATAATTCTCTCAGGAGATTTTGGGAAAGAAAACTAGGGTTTCAACTAGATAACTAATTTGAGGATCTTGTTGGTGGTTTCTCTTCATCTACTTTGTCAATTAAGGCATGATATCTTCCGTCATTGTTAGTTCCAACTAAAGGCATGGTTTTATATAATATTTTTTCTATGATTTGAATGTTGTATGATTTTGGGCTTTCCACTATGATTTGGAGGTTTTGGTTATAAATGCTTGGTTATGGTTTTTTCATGTTTTAATTATGCTTTTATATGAATTAATGGTGGTTTTGGATAATTGGTTGCATGGGAATGGTTATTCGATAATGGACTTTGGTTTTGGAAATACTATGCCCCCAATGTGTTTGATAAAATGGCTTTAACAATATTTTCATTATAATATTGGTTTTTCAATGGAACTTATGCATGGTTTAAACTTGGTAAAGAAATCCTAAATGGTATGAATGGTTTAAATGGTTTTAAATGGATTAGAAAGGCCTTGGTGGCCATGGTTTTGGTTAATTGGAATTCATATGGGGTACATGGAATCCCCTAAGGTTTGGCTAAGGATAATACTTGCAAGTTATTATTGGTATGACGATACCACTACTAATTGCCTCGGTTAATAATAATGGAATAATGATTTGGATCGAAAATGGTTTTAACTGGGATTAAAGGAGGGAGGTGTAGTAAAGTCGTGGAAGGTGGTGGTCCCGGGGGATCTAAACTAAAAACTCATTTTAGTCGATGTGAGGTTTGGTCCAATGACAGTGTGCATGATATCACACTATGTTTTAGGGGATGTACTAGTCATCACAGGTTTTCTTCCCTGGTCATGTGGTTTCACGCAGTGGGGCATTTTCAGCAGGGAGAGCTGAACCTATATAGCCCGTAGGTGGTTTAGGATGGCAAAGCTACACAGCCCATGTAAAGATTTTAATGGCATGCTAAACCCGATCTCCTTTCCCGATATGGTTATATAAATATAAATATAATATATGTATGGTTGTGTGCATATGGATGGTTTTATTTGATTTTATAAGTGACATTATTTTATCCTAATCCCGAGTCATGCTAGCGATCACTCGCTAACACGTCTTTAGGTGGCTGTATATCCACGCTGTGCAAGAATCAGTTGTTCTACTCCTCCTACATAGTTATTGACTTGGAAATAGTTGTTGGATTAAAGTGGTGAGCTTCCATCTTTTCAGAAGACTCCATTTCATGTTATGGATATTTTTAGACATTCTAATTTATGTATGGATATTGGTTTTGGCTATAGTTGGTGGCATGTCCCAACCGAATATTCTTACTCTTTTGGTTAGAGGCTTTGTGGTACTGCTATGGGTTGGAATGAGCGAGATTGGTATTGGTGTCAACCTTAATATTGGCATTGGTATTGGGGCTGACATCATTGGACATAATTTCTCACTATTCCATCGTATTTTATTTTGGGATTAATAATGTTATATTTTGGAACTTATTAGGTTATGGCCTAGTTTATGGCCCTATTTTCGTTATTGGTTTGGTTTGGTATGGTTAGACGGTTGGTATGGGATGGTTGGACTCGGTTGGGTCGGTCACGGTTGTGATCCTATCCAGAGTCTTCATGTCAACTGTTATACTATCTTGTTATATGCTCGAAATTCAGCCAACTCAGGACAGGCGGTTGGAGGTTGGGTTGGGTAACGGGGGTGGTCTCTGATCCCGGTCAGACTTGGGACGCCCATTATGACAAGGCCCCCGATCGGGTCGTGTCAATATATTATACTTTATTGTTAAGTGTTGACATTAACTAACGCATTATTTTATGATTACAGGCCAATGTTCTTAGATCTGCAAAAGAAGTGAGGGGTTTTTGAGAAAAATCAAAAATTTGAATAATGACGTTCAATTTCTTTCTGATGGATGGTTTATTATTTATCTATTTAATATACATATTAAAAAAATCTTCTAATAAAAAATTGAAAATAAAACTTGGGAAGAAGAAAAGAATAGTGAGGTTTATGTAGGAAACATGATGGCTTATTAATGATTACTTCATATTATATGAAGCTAAATTATATATGTTGACCATATCATTGTTTTTAATTAAGCTGACTTATAGTAGTAGTGCTCTCAATCTACTTTCGAGCATGATAAATTCACGTGGTAGCATCTTTTTCCTAATTTAAAATTGAAATATTTTATTGAATCATAAATGAAGAATTATGAATAGTATTTAATGTATGTATAGTTTATCTAACCAAAAGAGAGAAAAATAACCCTCTCCTTTAAGGATCATTTTGTCGAGTTTCTTCAATATGACTTTCTCAAATGTTTATTCTTAACCAAATTTATACGAATATAGATGATCATGTAATTGTAGAAAAATTCTTGTTCATATTTTTCTTTATTATGTTGTTCATAATTGAAAGAAATTAAACGGTTAATATTAATTTTTTTTTAAAAAATTAAAGTTTTTTCTCTTTATTCACATTTATTTAGTTTAAAATTTCTGAAGTATATTATCTAATTACTTCATTGTATTCTCAAAATTAGTTCAAAATTTATTATTTGAAACTAAAATAAAGATGAACTCTAAATAACAAATTAGTTGTGAATTTTACATTGTTTTTATTATATATAATGTAAAATACTAAATGAATAAAAACAATTTAAAATATTAGAGTAGAAAAAATTATACAGGAAAAGGAAAATAGTCAAATACACAACTAATGATTATACTTCACATGAACTCAATTTCACAACTTTAAATAGAATATAACATTATTTACATTCACATTTATTCAGTTTAAAATTTTTGAAGTATATTATCTAATTACTTCATTGTATTCTCAAAATTAATTCAAAATTCATTATTTGAAACTAAAATAAAGATGAACTATAAATAACAAATTAGTTGTGAATTTGACATTATTTCTATTATATATAATGTAAAATACTAAATGAATAAAAACGATTTAAAATATTAGAGTAGAAAAAATTATACACGAAAAGAAAAATAGTCAAATACACAAGTAACGATTATACTTCACATGAACTCAATTTCATAACTTTAAATAGAATATAACATTATTTGCATTATAGATGAAATACTAAATGAGATACAAATATAAATTCAAATATCATCATGGAAATGTGATGTATAAGAAAAAAGAATAAAAATATTATATTAATTTTTGAGAAAGTGACATTTCAAAATTTTGAAAAATATGAAAGATGAGTTATTGTTCTATTTGAGAAAAAATGTCCTTCTCATCTCGGGGGGCGGGGGGGCTAAGAGGGAATTTGAATTAATTTTGAAAATAGAATGAAGTAATTAGATCATACATATAATATTATTTATAAATTTTAAACGGGAGAGATGGAGGAATAGTAAACAACAACAACAACAACAACAACAATAATAATGTTTGGCTTCTTTATTTAATAGAATATTATGCTTACATAATAATAGAACCTAATCCTAATTTCTAACAACAACAACAACAACAATAAAGACGACAACAACAACAATAAAGACGACAACAACAATAATAATAATAACGTTTGGCTTCTTTATTTAATAGAATATTATGCTTACATAATAATAGCACCTAATCCTAATTTATAGCAACTAATGCACAAAATTTTCTCTTCTTTTTATTTTATTGTTAAAGTTTAATATTTATAATTATCCAATTAATATCCTAATCAATTTTTGAATTTAAAATTAATGATAACTTTCTTTTATGGCTAAGCACGTTTTGCCTATGTTTACCTATCACAGTTGAATTACCATGATATATCATTAGGAGATAATTATGATTATAATATTACTTTATATACAATCACTTTTTAATAATTTATATTCATATTCTATCTAATAGGATAATTACAGTATTATTTTAATTTGAATTTAAGTTTATCTACAAATTAAATCATTTCATTTTTGAAATTTCAAATTGAGTATGTTCTCTCTCTCTCTCTCTCTCATATATATATATATGTGTGTGTGAGAGAGAGTGTGTGTGCATGTATGTATGTATGTATGTATGTATGTATGTATGTATGTATGTATGTATGTATGTATGTTGTATGTATGTATGTAGGACAAACACATCGACAAACCCTTCAACTTGGCATCATCTTTCACTTTGGCACCTGAAGTGGACGTTGTTCACTTTTGGCACCTCAAATAAAGAAAAATGTGTCATTTGGGCACTTTTTACTGAGTCACCATGGGACGTGTGTTACACGCATTTTAAGCGTGTTTCGAAGTATTTTTGTAATTTTTTCATCTTCCTTCTCTTTTTTCCTCGCTCTTTCAATCCATTAATTTTCCACCATTTTTTTCTTTCCTTAACACATTCATACACTCATGTTTAGCTAATCTCATAAAAAAACCAGCTGAAAAAAACTATTTTTTCCTTCTGACCTGACCCGTTTATCCATTTTCAGCTATGTTTAGCTATCTTACTCAAAAATCCAGCTGAAAAAAATAAAAAAGAATCATTTTTCCTTCTGACCCGACCCGGTTACCCATTTTTAGCCATGTTTGGCCATCAAGAACTCAACTGAAAATTCAAAAATCCTCTTTTTCCTCCGACCCATTTACCCATTTCATCCAAATACCCGACTCATTTACCCGTTTACCCATTTTCAGCCATCTTACACTACTTCAAGAACCCATCTGAAACTCAAAATTCCCAGCTTTTTCCTCCAACCCATTTCACCAATAAAACCAACCCATATACCCATTTTATCGATACAGTAAGCAATTTTGAGCATATTGACACTCTAAACATCAAAAATAGGCATGATGAAGAGAACAATGTCGTGATTGAATTGTTCAAGAAGTACGATAAAAAAATAGCAATTGTTGATTAAGCTGAAGCTGTTGGTATGGTGGAATTGAATAGACAAAATCAAGTTGAAGTTTTTGTAAAAGATTCAGGTGATTTGGTCGGTGATAAAATAGTTAGAGTGGTGGGATATTTCGGCGAGTCCAATCAATGAAATCGACCAACTTCTGAGAAAATGCGTGTTAAACAAAATTGAAGAAGTGGCCATTAATGAAAACAGAGTAAAAAAAATTATAACTATGTTTTTGTGTGTGTGTTCAATGAATATCGAAGTTGAGTAAATAGTGGTAGTAGAGAGGGGGGGTTAGAGAAGACAATGTTGGGGTAGGGTGGGGGTAGAGTGGAAATTTAGAAAGATGATTTGTGGGTGGGTGGGTTGGGAGTGAGGTTATTTGGAGAAGAAGATGATTTAAAATTTAAATTAATTATTTAAAATTTATTTTGGAGAAAAATAACAAGTGTCGGCATATTATTTGTCACTTTACACGTCAACAACTCGTGTAATGCACGCACGTTATATATTTTTACTGATTCAGCAAAAAATGCCAAAATGACACATCCGTATGCTAGTTGAGGTGTCAAAAGTGAACAATGTCCACTTGAGATGCCAAAGTAAAAGATGGTGCCAAGTTGAAGAGTCTGTTGATGTGTTTGGCCATGTATGTATATAAATATTTTTCTTTTGTCATATAGTATTTCTATTATGGATAAAAAGATTATAAGTGATGTTCATCAGATTTCTCTGAGTAGCTATCAAGATATGTTGTTCATGCTTAATTTAGTTTTAAATTTTTTATTATTATTTGTGATTAATATTATACTTACCATAAATCACAAGCGTACCTATCATGGATAAAAAGATCATAGGTAATGCTCATCTTCAGATTTCTCAATAAATTTGAACGTATGTTGTTTCATGCTTAATTTAATTTTTTTTAGTTTTTTTAATTATTATTGTCATTTATGATTAACACTATATTTATCTTTTATCATAAAATGAATCTAAAGAAAATGAATTTTCCACAGATGTGATGTACGTGAATAATTCAAAAATACAAAATGAATATATGAGAAATCGATAACTACAATGGAGACTCGAAATATATAGAGGAGATTTAACAAATCATTTGTGTAAAGAGTGAATGTAAAAAAAAAAAAATCATATCTACTTTCTTCTACAAGATTATAAAATAATTTTGTAGGCATTTAGACATGAGAAATCGATAACTACAATTGAGACTCGAAATATATAGAGGAGATTTAACAAATCATTTGTGTAAAGAGTGAATGTAAAAAAAAAATCATATCTACTTTCTTCTAGGAGATTATAAAATAATTTTGTAGGCATTTAGATATTGTTGATCTATTTTTTCATTGTTTTACTTGTAAATTTATATTTATGAACAAATTTTTGTTGCTAATTTTATGCACTGTTTATAGTATATCAAAAGTGGTATTTTTGCATTCCTTCATAAATAATTTCATGCATTATTGAATTCTTTTAATCATAAGAACAAACTTAATATATTTTAAATTTGACTTTAAAAAATTAAAATAGAATATGAGATAAAATTATCCCCAATAAAGGTGAAGGTATTTAGCAAAAATAAGTGTGAGTTTGAATTTCAAACAATAAGTACTCCTAAAAAATTAAATTAGATTATATTGAAATATTCTTATACACTATATTTTAGTTGGTAAAATGTTATTCAATATTTCTATTGCGCATAATAAAACTTATAGTTCTAATTTTACGTGATACAAAACTTATTAACTGTAAAACATAAATAGATAAAATAATCAATCAATATTTCTATTTATATTATACAATAGTATGAAATTATAATTTACAAATAAATACTTTAAAATATCTATATTTATATTTTTAAAGAACATAATAATTATTTTTAATATTTTACAAATTTGTTAATTTTAAATAACTTAGGAAAAATGTAAAATTGTAAAGATAATGAAGAGTAATAAACTGATCTTCTTTTATTCCATTTTTTTAATGAAAGATTTGTTTTGATTTCAAATATCTATCTCAATTTAAAAAAGCAAGTTATGTATTACATTTAAAATGCAAGAATAAGAAAGAACAAATAAATTGATCTTCTCTTAATAAATTAATATGATATTAAAATTTAAAGTTAAAGTTAAAACGAAACTTGAGTTGGAATAGAGCTCTAACTTCTTGAGCGTTCCTTAGTACGGACAAAAAAAAAACATAAAAATAAATCACAAACTATAGAAAAATGGGGCGTTGGGGGATAGTTTTTAAACTAATTTTTAAAATATACTGAAGCAATTAGCTAATGCACATATTGCTATCCATGAATTAAAATTGAAAGACATAGAATAAAAGTTTTAAAAAGTCATAAGTAAACAAAATAGATTTTTTTTTTTTATATTAATAAAAGTTGTGAATTTTTCAAAATGTGTGTTTGATATTATTGTTCTTCTTTTTAATTTTGTTTTATTTTATAATTTCTTTGGATTTAATTCAATTATATGTAATTCATAATTGTATGATTTCTGTATTTAATATCACATTCACATGTTTACTTTTTTAGGAGGATTATAAAACAAATTTAAAGACATTTCGATATCTTAATTTATTTAATTCTCTTTTAATTTTACTTGCAAACTTACATTTATGTATAAGCTTTTTTTAGTGATTTTGGGCGCCAATTAGTTTCATAATATAAAGAAAGAAAATTAAGAGCACAAAGATGAATTATAGAATATGAGATAAGATTATATTTTGATAATGGGAAAATGTTTAACTTAAATTTAAATTATAATCATTTTTAACAAATTAAATTATTTTGGAGTGTTCTTCTAATCTATATATCATTTATTTTATTATGTATGACAAAATTTATCATTCTAATTTTTATATTTTGAGATAAAAGTGAAGAAAATTCAACTGCTTATACGTGTAACACAAATAAATAAGTTAATTCTAAATAAAATTATAGAAAAGTAAAGTAATTAAATATGATAGAAAAAATATACACTAGGGATTTATGGCGGGAGGGGTGGGGGTGGGGTGGATTTAAACTAATTTTTTTTTTAGTAATGAAACAATTAGAAAGTATCATATACATATTATTATTTATAAATTTTATAGTAGAATAAAAATTTACATTATTTTTGATAATCAGAAATCTTTAAGACTGAACAATATAACAAAGAAAAATATGAATTACAAAAACTTTTTTGGGTACATAATTATTTTTATTCATATAAAATTCGCTAAAAATGGGGTGACGAAAAATATTAGCAATCTGTTATTTTTAAATTGTGAATAATATAATAAAAAAATATCAAAGATAGTTTTATTTTTACGATTACATTATTATATTTTTCGTAAACATTTGATAGAGATAGGGGATTAAGGTTGGTGGGGGTGAAAACGTGAGGGAGGGGTAAAAGTTTTATATTTTTAATCTAAATTAGCTCTTTCAAGCGAATAAAGAGTAGGATCATCTAATCTTGAAATAGGTAGGATAGGAGTGAGAGGTGGGTGGGGTAGATTTTTTCTTTTGTATTTCATTGAGAATTAATATAGTAGTTGAACTATGATTTAACATAACGAGATATTCTGATATGAAATTTTTAGAAATAATGCTTTAATATACTAGTTATTATTTTATTTTAAAATAGAAGAAGAAAGTATGATACAGTTGCTAGTACATGTGTCTCTTTCTTATTTGATAATGTTCATGGGGATATATTTTTCTTCCATGCGTCATGTTCGTCAGATCCGCCAATGATTCATCAGGTTCTGTCCGAATACAGAGACAAACGTAGCAATTCCAATGGTTCTGGAAATGTCGAGAAACGTATTAAAAGGCATCACCCGATCATTGTCTATGCACGCCTCCCTATATATCTTTCTCCACGTGCATATATTTGCATTTGTATATAGAGAGTTGCGACTTGCGAGTATCAGTTTAGTGTTGCTTTTTGATTTGATTGGGGATAAACATGAGTAAGAAGGATGAAGAATTATCAGAATACTTTTCGGAGAATGACCAAGATGATGTGGAAGCTAATAGCGTCACTATGAGCGATGACGATGAAGAAGAACAAGAAGAAGAAGAAGAAGAAGAAGAAGAGGGTTCTGCTCCATTTTATTCTCAGCAATGGCCCCAAAGTTTCAGGTTTAACTTTACTTTCAAATATCTGCATAAGTGACTAGAGAAGAGATCAATTTATTATTTTTGTTGGATTCCAACTGTAGTTTTGTGTTTCAGTTTTATGGACCAAAGCATTCCGTGTCACTATTTTTTACTCTTCCTTATGCGCTTGAAACTCTGCATTTGTTAAACCTGATAATTGATTTGGAAGGGAAGGATCTGATGTAAATCCAATCTTAAATCTTATATCAGCAGGCGAAGTAACGTAGGAACTTGATTCTTTCTTCTTTTTCAACTGTCTTTTTTCTCTCTGATTGATATTCTGCTGCGGCTGTGGGCTTTACTTCTCCAACGAAATTGCATACTGGCATCCTGTTTGAATTAGTTGTAAGAAAAATATTTAAAAGTTAGCACATAAGCTTAAGGTTAAGCTTGTTACTTTGCACGAGTGGTGGATTTATATAAGAGAGAAATCTGGAAATTGGAGGACTGAGGATTAGGCCTTATCCCCATACTAATCTTCAAAAAAAAGAAAAAAATTCTGATTTGAGGAGGTACCTTGTATTGGTATGTTGTTGTTGTTGAGCCAAGGGTCTATCGGAAGCAACATTTCCTTCTTCGCCTTACAAGGTATTGGTAAGATCTACATGCACACTACCATTCCCCGACCCCACTTGTGGGATTATACTGGGTATGTTGTTGCTGTTATTGTTGTTATTGTTGTTACTGTATCTTGTATTGGTATGACGACGTAGGAGTTGAATAATGTAGGATGGGACAAAGATGACTAAAATTATGGATTAAAGCTCAGGTGTTGTTGTCTCGGCATCACTTTTTAAAAGTATTTCTACAAATCAATGTTTGGGAAGTTTGAAAAGGATTTGGCATGAGAGGCCAAGTTTGCGACACTGCAATTTAAGGTGTGGTTGGGACATGGGAGGGATAGCCTAGTATATGTGGCCACTCTGAAGTTGAAAGTCGAGTCAATGAGTTATGAGAGAATAAAGTGCCAGAAGCCACTACAAGGCCTCCTAGTTTGGGTGGGAGGTGGGGGTTTATTGAAAGGTTTCTTTGAAGTTAGGAGCTGATCGACTATCTTGAAGAAAAAGACAGTCACTTTTCTTCTGTAGCTTTGGTGTTAAATGAGTGAGTTTAGAACTCCAATATGAAAATTATTTATCTTTATATAAGAGATCTTCTCATATCCGAAGAATGGAATAGAAAACGTTTCTTATACTGCTCATATTTATGATGACAGAGAGACAATTGACTCCTATACGATTGCCACATCACCTGGTTTCGGACTACTTCGACGTGGATCCAGTATTATATCTGAATTCGGTAGTAGAGGATTCGTGGACTCAGATGTGAAGACACATTTGCTCGCTGAAAAGGAAAAAATTCAAGAGCAAAATGTTGTGGATGGAATTTCAGTAACAAAAGCATCTTGGTCAGAGAAGGCTGCTTCTTTGCATGAGCAACTGACTGGGGAATTTCCAATTTCCTATGGATGCAGCTTAACTCAGACTATATTCAATGGTAAGGAAAACCTCAATGCTGTTCGGAGTCTTTTCTTCTGTTATATCAGTAGTTCAGTATCTTTGACTGTATAAACAGTGCAGGATGAATCAACTTGCAATGAATAGCTATACTATGGGCTATAACTGAAACTATACTTAAGAAGTCTGATCTTAGTAGTATTTAGAAATCAAAAGTGATGGATCTGCTAATAAGTGATGTGTAAAGATTAACTTGTCCTTCATGTTTGTTGTTTCCCTTGGATCGCTGCCCTATGTAGACTGTAAAACGCTGTTATGAGAGAGACAATTGTGGTTCATGTATATCCAAGTCAACAACTTTATCATTTAAATAATAATACTGCAATCTTTCTGCTTGAAGATGCTGCTAGATCTGTTTATTTTTATCTTTTGTTTGGAAAGTAAAAGAATTGGTTGAACTTATTCTTGATAGCAGTATTTAATATCTCTTTGTGCAAATTTATTTCCGACTACTTCTCTTTTTGTCTGGCTTAGGTGTCAATGTCATGGCTGGAGTTGGACTGCTTTCTACTCCTTATACAGTGAAAGAAGCTGGCTGGGCTAGTTTGTTAGTGTTGGTAATTTTTGCAGTCATATGTTGGTACACAGCTTCTCTTATGAGACATTGCTTCGAGAGCAGGGAAGGAATCATAACCTATCCCGATATCGGAGAAGCTGCATTTGGAAAATTTGGACGGCTTCTTATATCTGTAAGTCAGTTTAATCTGCAGTATATTGATCCTATGTGTAAAAGTTCAAAGTTCAGCTGTGGGAATCTGGTGGATCAGTAAATTTAAGATCTAACTGTAATAGACATTACATATCTATCCTAGTAGTGTAGTAACCCTGTTATCTTTTGCTTCTGGGACTGAACCTTTCCCTGATTTTCTTCATTGCTTAGTTAGGTTGATTGACAATTCTTTGTCTTATAATTAACCACAAATTAGTTGAATGGCAATTATCTATTATGTGTATGTATGAGGTGTTATGGTCCATGATTTCTCTCACCTATTTTCCAACCAATCCTCCTATACTAATCGGTGCCTTTTCCGGTTGGGAAATCAAGTGTATTGCCTCTCTGATTCATCCATTGTTCCACTAATCCACATATTAAGCAAATCAGTATCATCAAACACATTCTGTTTGTCTTTCATCTACTTGAATAGATAAGTGATCAAAAAGAAGTCTCTGTCGCATCAAGCCAGTAGTTTGATAGCAAAAAGCCTGTCAATAACAGCAATGTCCACTTGCTATCCTTACCATTCCAACTATGTGAACCTCATTTGCTTCCATTACTGTAAAATCCGTTTATCTTGACATTGCCTGGGAGAGAATCAAATGCTTCCAGCTTGTTAGTTGAAAATGTTACTTCATGTTAGATCAATTCAGTTCATGGAGTGGGAAGAAAATGTTAATCTTAACCCAGTAAATGTAGCTTTCTGAACTGCCAGCGTATAGTTGTTCAGATTGGCTGGACATTTAATGATTTTCTGGGGGAGTACTATTTCATCGTGCGTACATGGAACAATACTGACCCTCTTTTGGCCTAAATATAAAGTTACTGGCTGAAATTATAAGAAAGTTGATTTATGTTTACATGGATAAAGAGAAAATTGGTTGCTCATAGTGGATCATTCGTCTAACGTGACAATTTTCTGATGCTGTTCTGCTATTTTTTTGCAGATTATCTTGTACATGGAGTTATATGTAAGTTAAGATTTTCCTTAGACTCTAGTTTCATTGTTCACTTAGACTCCTTAACATCAGACTTCTAATATGTGTTCAAATGATGCAGTCATATTGTGTTGAATTTATAATTTTGGAAGGAGATAACCTTACTAGTCTCTTTCCCGGATATTCACTAAATTGGAATGGCCTTAAACTTGATGCAAGTCACTTCTTTGGGATTCTAGCTTCCGTAATTATTCTGCCAACTGTTTGGTTGAGGGACCTTCGTGTGATATCATACCTCTCAGGTGCTCCTTTGAACAACATAAAGCACTCCTACTGTTTCAAACACCAATATTCTTGACATAAATGGTTTTCAACCATCATCTAAGAATCTTATTGACATTTTTGCAGCCTGTGGGGTCCTTGCAACCATAATAATTGTTCTGTGTGTGATTTTCCTTGGTACGGTTGACGAAGTTGGATTTCACAATACTGGTCAGGTTGTGAACTGGAGTGGTATTCCTTTTTCTATCGGAATATATGGCTTTTGTTACTCTGGACACTCAGTGTTTCCAAACATCTACCAATCTATGGCTGACAAGTCAAAATTCAATGTGGCACTTATAATATGGTACAATTTTCTACTTATTGAATTGCACTATGCATTCTCATCTATGGTCTTTTAAGGACCTGTACTTACTTATCATGCAGCTTTATTCTGTGTATTCTAATATATGGAAGTGTTGCAATAATGGGATATCTCATGTTTGGTCAAAGCACATTATCTCAGATAACTTTAAATATGCCTGACAGTTCAATTGCTTCAAAAGTTGCAGTATGGACCACTGTATGTATGCTCTCTCTTCCTCCTGCCCACCCCCCAAAAAAATACTAATAAATAAAAATTATGCTGCATCTTCTATATTTTTCTCTACCATGCAGGTTGTCAGCCCATTCACGAAGTATCCTCTTTCACTGTCAATTGTTGGCGTTTACTTTTTCCTGGAAACATTAGTTAGCACTTGAGATTGCTTGAGTCAAAAAAATAGAACTACTATGCATATCCTGTGGTTTTCCTTAATGTTCACACTTGCATAGATATGCATTACTGATGAATCCATTGGCAAGAAGCATAGAGGAGTTGCTGCCCATGAGAATCTCTAGCAGTTTCTGGTGTTATATTCTCTTAAGGACAGTTCTGGTCTTTTCTACAGTATGCGTTGCATTTCTTCTTCCCTTTTTTGGTATGTAACATTATCTTTCAGTTATGATCTTTAGCTTAAACTTTGTATTGTCAGTTAGATCACCTAAGGCTAATCTTGGGTAGATATTGGTAATGACAGTGCCTCTAGTTTTGAGATAAAATGGCATCTTTTATCAGAGTTTAAAAAGATTAGCTACATTACTTGGAGCTTTATAAGTGCACGTCACTTCTTTTTTGTGGTTAAAAAAAAAACAAAAACACCTACGGCTCTCCTATCGGCTTATGATACTTATTCTATATACATATAAATGGGAAATCCTTTAAGCTATATGGATAATCTGCATCAAGTCCTATTTATTCTGACCCATTCTATTTCATTACCAAAAGTTTGTATTTGAAGGTAAATTAGTTTCCTAAAACAAGAGATCCTCTTCTTCATTAAAATTAAAAAAAAACAAGAAATTCTCTACTAGCATGCTTATTCCTGCACAAATATACAGTATTAAACTGAGATAGAAAAGCTTTGGAAAAACATTGGATCTAATGTATGTAGAAAAAAAATTTAACCTTAATCTGACTAGGTGGTCTCGTCGATATGAATTCTTTGTGGTTTTCTTGTTAATAAGTTTAAGTTAGTCAACATGAATCCTTTTATCTCTTGTATCAACAACAACAACAAACCCAGTGTATTCCCACAAAGTGGGGTTGGGGCTTTTATCTCTTGTATCAATCTCAACATATGCATTTCTACTGCATCTATCATTTGGATATGTTAAGACCTCGAGTGCTTAGTATTAACCAGTTATAACATTGTTGGGCTCACAATTGCTCTATTCTAATTGGTTTGCTTTTCACTTTGTTAAGTATCACTTATCACACAATATTTCATAGCATTGCTCCATTTCATCTATCCTAGTTTAATTCTATGTTGAATTTCTGTTTATTATCAATGCTCCTAGAAGACTGAGCATGTATTAAGGCTGGTGCAATTCCGTCTAATCTCATTTTATATCCAAAAAAAAGACGAGAAATAGGGAAAATTATGGGAATCTCAGTCAATAGACTAAATCCAAGTCAACTTTAGTGATGTATTGTGTTTCGATCATCAGCATCTGACGAATTCACTAAATATCTCTTGGGCAAAAAGTTTTTCTGGTTGCAAATATTACTGCTGCCACTTTCTATAGTTTGTGTGACAATTCTGGGATAGAGTTCATAGAATTTTGTATAAATCATATTAGAGCTTGTATGACTAAGATTAGTTGTATGAAGCGTTTTGATCCGGGTTCATTACAAGTTTGTTGAAAACAAGCTGACACGAAGATTTGGCATTGCTGGTTAAATAAAAAGTTACTATAGATGTTAAGAGTTTGTGACCCGTTGCGGTGCGACCCATGTTTGAGATTTTTGGGGGGTCTGTGGTGTACACATGTATTATATAATTGCGATCTAGTGGGTTGTTTTTGGCAGTTTTAATATACGTCATTGAGACTTTCGTTTCCTCCTTGTACTCCTCTCCATTATAGTGAATTTCCTCCTCCTCTGCCCGTGGTTTTCCCCGTCAAGGGTTTCCATGTAAAATCTGTGTATTCTTCTTGTTTTCTTTTGTTTGTGGTATTGCTTATTCCTGTCAGTTCAATAGCAAACTGGTACCAGAGCGCGCACGGTTGTTTTCTCGGGGATGACAACCATGAAGTATGATATTCCGCTATTGGATCACAACATCAGATTTTCGTTATGGATGGTTAAGATGGGGGCTGTGATCGCACAGATGGATTTGGACGATGCTCTATTAGGGTCTGATAAGATGCCCTTATTGTGGATAGAGGAGGATAAACGGCGTAAGGATCGAAAGGCTCCATCTCAGATCCACCTTCATTTATCCAATCAGATTCTACAGGATGTTTTGAAGGAGACCACTGCCGCTGCGTTGTGGTTGAAACTGGAATCGTTATGTATGACAAAGAGCCTAACTAATAAGTTGCATCTCAAACGACGAATTTATTCACATCGCATGTCCGAGGGTGCGTCTTTGGAGGATCACCTAACTTTATTTAAGGAAATCGTCTCTGATTTAGAGGCTTTGAAGGTTAAGTACGATGAGGAAGATCTAGGGTTGATTTTGAAGTGTTCGCTACCTGCATCATATTCGACCTTTAGGGATACGATTTTATAGAGTCATGATACCCTGACCCTAAATGAAGTCTGTGATGCGTTGTTCTCTAAGGAGAAAATGAAACATCTTGTGAATGGGTTGGTGACTCAAGGAGATGGTCTTATTGTTCGAGGAAGGACTTATGAGAGGAAATCTGGAGGTGATGATAGGAATAGGTCGAAATCTAGAACCAGAAACAAAACCTATAATTACTGCAAGAAGAAGGGCCATATCAAACCTGAGTGTTATAAATTACGGAATAGAAATAAAAGGGAAGCCGAAAAATAGAAAGGAAACCAACTAGAGAAGTTCGGTGAAGCTAGTGTTGTTGAAGATAACGCTAGTGATGGAGAACTCTTGATAGTCTCTGATGGTAACTCTAAACCCTGTGAGGATTGGATTCTTGATTCAGCTTGCATGTTTCATATGTGTCGCCACAGGGATTGGTTTACAACATATGAAACGGTCGCTAAAGGTGCTGTTTTATGGGAAATAACACACCCTGTAAGATAGCTGGTATTGGAACAATCAGGATTAAGATGTTTGATGGGGTTGTGAGGACACTTGGTGATGTGCAGTATGTCCCAGACCTGAAGAGAAATCTCATTTCCTTGAGTACCGTTGATTCGAATGGATATACGTACACTGGTGAATATGGATTCCTGAAGGTTTCCAAAGGTGCTCTTGTTGTGATGAAGGGACAGAGAAGATTGCTAATTTGTACGTCTTGCAAGGCTTTACGGTTACAGGTGATGTAGCTGTTTCTACTTTCTCTCTATCAGATAGTAATGTTGCTAAACTTTGGCATATGCGTTTAGGACATATGAGTGAAAACGGGATGGTTGAACTAAGTAGGAGAGGACTTCTTGATGGTCAGAGTATTATCAAATTGGAGTTCTGTGAGCACTATGTTTTTGTGAAGAAGAAGAGAGTCAGATTCACTGTAGGCATCCACAAGACTAAAGGCACACTTGATTACATTCATTCTAATCTCTGGAATCCTTCTAGAGTACTTTCTAGAGGAGGTGCTAATTACATGTTGACTATTATTGATGACTATTTCAGAAAAATTTGGGTGTTCTTCCTGAAGCAAAAGAATGACGTATTGCCTATTTTCAAGGAGTGGAAGACTATGATTGAAAAGCAAATAGGAAACAGGTAAAACGCCTTCGGACTGATAATGGTTTAGACTTCTGTTCTAATGAATTTAATGTTCTATGCAAGTCAGAAGGAATTTAGAGGCACTTACCAATTCGCCATACTCCGCAGCAGAATGGTGTGGCCGAACGAATGAATAGGACTATAATGGAGAAGGTGCGTTGTATGCTCTCTAATGCTGGTTTACCTAAGTCTTTTTGGCCGAAGCTGCTTCCACAACTTGTCTTCTTATTAACCGCTCTCCTTCCGTCGCGATTGACAAAAAGACTCCACAAGAGGTATGGTCCAGTACTCCTGCCAGTTACTATGATTTGAAGATATTTGGATGTCCTGCTTATGCTCATGTTAATAACGGAAAGTTGGAACCTAGATCTGTCAAGTGCTTATTTATGGGTTATAAGTTTGGTGTTAAAAGGATATAAGCTTTGGTGTCCAGAAAACAGAAAACTTATAATTAGCAGGGATGTTGTGTTCGATGAAACTGCCATGTTCGTGCTTCCTCCTTTAACGAATCTAGTGCTTCGCCCCCAGATGAGCCTAGTGACATGAATTAGCAAAAGTCAAACACCCACGTTGAATTGCAGATTGGAGCAGAGTCCACACCAGTGCCTACTTCTCAGCCTAGCTCGGAGATATAGAGTGATACTATTTCTTCTTCACTACCAGTGGCACCACAATATTCTATTGCTAGAAATAGGCCTAAGAAAGATATTAGACTCAAGAAGTATGGTGAAGCTGAATTGATTGCTTATGCATTGAATGTAGCAGAAGGTATTGATTCCGGTGAAGAACCTTCTTCTTACTCAGAGGCAGTTAGTTGTGATGATTCTGGCTGATGGATGATTGCTATGCAGGAGGAGATGGAATCACTTCATAAGAATGACACATGGGATTTGGTGAGATTGCCTAAAGATAAGAAAGCTGTCCGTTGCAAGTGGGTATTTAAAAAGAAAGAAGAAACATCGAGAGTTGAAGATGCTAAGTAAAAAGCAAGACTAGTTGCTAAAGGTTACAGTCAGGTTCCAGGTGTTGACTTCACAAATGTGTTTTCTCCAGTTGTAAAGCATAGTTCGATTTGAGCCTTACTTGGTATTGTGGCCATGCACAATCTTGAGCTTGAGCAGTTGGATGTCAAAACTGCATTCTTACATGGAGAACTCGAGGAGGACATCTATATGCAACAACTAGAGGGTTTTGTAGTCTCAGGAATGGAGGACTATGTATGCTTGCTAAAAAAGTCCCTTTATGGCTTAAACCAGTCGCCCAGACAGTGGTATAAGAGGTTTGACTCTTTTGTGACTTCTCATATGTTTAGTAGTAGTAGTTATGATAGCTGTGTCTATTTCAAGGAGATAAGTGATGGTTCGTTCGTGTATCTTCTCATGTATGTTGATGATATGTTGATAACAACAAAAGATATGAGAGAGATAATAAAAGTCAAAGCCCAACTCAGTAAGGAGTTTGAGATGAAGGATCTAGGAGCAACAAAGAAGATTCTGGGGATGGAAATTTCGAGGGATAAAGAGACGTGTAAGTTATACCTGAGTCAAGAAAGGTATATTGAGAAAGTGCTTCACAGGTTCAATATACAAAATGCCAAACTTGTCAGTACTCCATTGACTGTTCATTTCAAACTCCCGGCTACGTTATCTCCAAAGGCAGATGATGAGCGTGACTATGTCTCGAGTTTCATACTCTAGTGCCGTTGGGTCTCTTATGTACGCGATGGTGTGTTCCCGATCAGATTTATCGTTTGCAGTCAGTGCAGCTAGCAGATGCATGACAAATCCTGGTAAAGAACATTGGAAAATAGTTCAGTGGATTTTCAGATACTTGCATGGATCTGCTGATGTTTGTTTGCAGTTTGGACGAAATAGAGATGGAGTGATCGGGTATGTTGATTCTGATTTTGCAGGAGACCTTGATAAAAGGAGATCCCTTACGGGCTATGTTTTCACCATTGGTGGTTGTGCTATCAGTTGGAAAGCTACTTTATAGGCTATAGTTGCTTTGTCAACTATTGAGGCAGAGTACATGACTATTACAGAGGCTTGTAACGAAGCTATTTGGTTGAAGGGTTTGTTTGATGAACTTAGCAAAGACTTACGGATTACTACGATCTTTTGCGACAGTGAGAGCGCTATTTTTTTTTGCGACAGTCAGAGTGCTATGTTCCTTACAAAAGATCAGATGTTTCACGAGAGGACAAAGCACATCGATGTTTGGTATCATTTTGTGCGTGAAATTATTGCGCGTGGTGATATTGTGGTAAGCAAAATTAGTACCTATGATAACCCCGCTGATATGCTGACCAAGACACTACCAAGTGCCAAGTTTGAGCATTGCTTGGACTTGGTTGGTGTCAGCAGTTAAGATGTGCCCTTAGGGGCTTTTGTGGAAGAGGTGGAGAGTTTTCTCGTAACGGATTTGAGTTCTGAATTAGAATTCGTGTCAAGGTGGAGATTGTTATAGTTTGTGATTCGAATTTTGTTGATCCGGTCCTGAAAAGATCGCGGTGCGACCCATGTTTGAGATTTTTTGGGGGGTCTGTGGTGTGCGCACGTATTATATAAGTGCGATCTAGTGGGTTGTTTTTGGCGGTTTTAATATACATCATTGAGACTTTCGTCTCATTCTTGTACTTCTCTCCATTATAGTGAATTTCCTCCTCCTCCTCTGCCCATGGTTTTTCCCGTCAAGGATTTCCACGTAAAATCTGTGTGTTCTTCTCATTTTCTTTTATTTGTGGTACTGCTTATTCCTGTTCGTTCCATAACAATAGATATATGGCATAACAATGACGTAAAGATGGAGGTTAAGAAAGATATGTTTTAAATAGACCACAGGAAAAATTGTTTTTCATGTATATTATGCACATATATTGCCCATAACTTCCAGAATAATTTTCTTGGATGTTTTTAGTTGTGCTTGTACCCTTCTTAATCCATTCAGATATGGATTGCATTCGGAATAACAAAGCCATTTGGAGAGTTAAGCTGCGATAGAATCTCTACCTCTCTGTAGTGCGTTACTAAACCACCAACTTTGAGCATCAAACAAAAAGCTTCAGCTTTGGGGATTTTCGTTGATTAAATAATTTTATGAGACAACTTCTAATTATAAAGTGATAAACTTTGTTCCAGGTCTTGTGATGGCTCTGATTGGTTCTCTTCTCAGTATACTGGTGGTAAGCTCTTTCCTAGTTCTATTGGACCCTGAACTTATTTTCTTTATATCACTGATGATACTCTTTCTTATATATGCTAACTTTGAAAGCTTGCTCTCAGTTTCAATTCTTAAGAGCTTATTTTACCCATGTAGTGCAACCTAAGTTATCTTGCTGTACTTCACGATTTACCTCCCTGATATTCACGTCTGTTTGATCTTTATGCTTCTGCAAATGTATCAGTAAAACCATCTTCCGTGATAAATACATTTCACATAATCAAATAAGTATTTGGAAACTAATGTTGGTAAGGTGTAATGATTGCAACTGACGCAGCCAAGTGACAGAAGCTGCTGGTACCATTCTAGTTCCTTTTTGAAATGGTTAAAAGGATCACACATATTCATTTGGACATTACGCTTCTCAAAATTCTTGATACATCTTTGTTCTTTTTTGATCAAGAACTCCATGACAAATCTCTTTACATCCGATTGATTTTACAAATGAAACAATATATAATGGAGAATATGGGTCTAATATTCAAAATGATGGAGCTTGAAAAGGAGAAACTTCCTGGAAAGTGTGCCAAATCATGAGCTTGAGCAGTTCCATTCATGTTTCTTCAGCTGTTTAGCCTAATGTATGAAGATTAACATGATCAGAACTTAGACTTAGTGATCAACCTCGCTGCAGCACTCTGATGAATACACTAATGTCCCTCACTTGCCAAAACTGATAGCTTTCAGAGTTCAGACTATAAATCATTTAGTCCAAATAGAAGATGCATGCAGAATCCTGGATTAGAAAAAGTAAAACCAGTTCCCCATAGTTAGATGTTTGGGTGGAAATCTCTACTGATTATTTAATTTCTGCTCAACTCATTCTCAATTTTAATTCTGAGTATACGTGAGCATCTAACTTCTGCTTTTCAGGCTGTAATAATGCCAGCTTTATGTTTTCTAAAGATTATTGGAAAGAAAGCAACAAGAACACAGGTATTTCATGTATCTTTGTTGACATCAAACTTTTAGCTTGTTTAACAAACCATTTTCTGGCGATAAACTGTTTCACGGGTTTGCTTATAACTAGAATACGAGGACAGATCATTTCCAGTTTACAATATTGTTGATCATTTATTTTTGTTCTCATAACTTACTTTTTGATGGTCTCAATAACATCACCAATGTTTGACATGTTTGTAGACAGCGTCTAGCATCACCATTGTTGCATTTGGGATTGCAAGTGCAGCTCTTGGAACTTACTCCTCACTGTCTGGAATCGTGAGAAAGAAAGCCTAAAACACTTTTTTGTAGGGGTGGGGTTGGAGTGGACATGCTTAAACATTCTTAATTACTGTCCTATATTTTTTTTAATCTCTGTCCCAAATATTTCTCATCTTCTTCTCAGATTCACTTTATAGCAACTTTACGACCATTAATTGCTTTATAATTGTGGGGTACCTTTCTGTGTGAGTTAGCTGCTAAAGCTTGGTGAACCCTGCACGCTGCTCCTCTCTTTCTTTGATTGTCTGTGTTGTTAACTGTTCCAATATGATTTTAAGTTGTCTGAGAATGACTAAGGGGATAATATCCGAAAAGTCATCAAAATCACCTTAAATTATATTCGAAAAGTCGAAGACACATCTAAACTATTGAAGTGACCTATTACACACGTGTACTACTTAAAAGTGAATTTATTTGCACCCTAACACACATATAACCAGTCACATGATGAAAATGTATTATACTCTCCCACATAACTATCATTGCCATATCAGATGTTATGTTAAATTTTGAGGTTTTTTCTTTCCACGACATTCAGTTGCTTCTTCACTATACATCATTAAAACCACTATAGAATTATCATTATTGCCACCACACCATCACTAAATTCATGTATTTCACCACCCACATTCAAATCCACCATTGGAATCACACCATCACCATTTTCACTGTAAAAATTGTAAAGAATCGTCACAAATTCAACATCCATAGCCTGTTGTCGGAATCACATTGCCACCATCATCGCTATCAAAGTTATAAAGAAACACCAAAGAAATTCTATATCCATCACCAAATCCAGATCAAAATCGTACTATATATTGTAGAGCATTAACTCAACTACTATAAAAATTTTAGTTTTTAAACCATTGAATTGGTTACTTCATCGAATTGAAATTTTCGAAAAGTAAACATTTTCAATAAAAGACTTTTGAAACGTCTAATTTTTCAATAAAACAATGATTTCATCCTAAAAGTTATATTTCCTTAACTTGTGGTTCATTGATTATTTTAGCTTTTCATTCTTTTAATGAAATGGGTATATGCTTTTGCTTTAGAAAAGCAAGAATAATGATGACGAAACTACAAATGATGAAATACATATGAAGGTTTGAATGATATTGATGAGAAAGGACAAGAGTAAAATGAAATTTTCTAATCATTGAGACTGCGAGGGTTGCACCACACTGTGAGCGACCAGGTCCCTCAAAATCAGTCATAGGCAAAAACACAATAAACCAACCAGGAACACAACACAATGCAGGAAATGTAAGGAACACAGGATTTAACGTGGAACCTTCTTGCTCAAGGGAGGAAAAATCATGTCTTGCTTTCATAAGCTCTCAAAAGTTCACTATAATCAATCTCTTGATTACAGACTCGAACTTGAACCTAACTGTAGGCTCCTCCTGCTTGTAATAACTCTACTACAAGCTCACCTTGACAACTATGCCAAAACTCTCTCAAAACTGATTAACTCTAACCAGTATCAAGATTAGGCAACTCTACCTAAGCACTCTCAAAGCAAAAAGGAAATAACATTACTCTTATAGAATGAGTAGTTCAGTTACAGACTCAAGCTGGACTTAAGAATACTTGCTATTTTAGCACAAACAAGACATGAAATCTTGAGCAGTGTTGAATATTGAGTTTTTGCCTTTTTCACTCTTCAGCTTTCGATTTGCAAAAACTGCTTGATAGAGGCATCATTTTTTTTATAGTTGAGTGATAATTAGGGTTGAAATGCAATTAGACCATGTGTCCTAAATAGTAAATGCTTCACCTGCGTAATTTGTTACACTAGAGGACCAAACTGTGCCGACGCGTGCCAGCTATTGTAACACCCCGTATTTTGGGCTAGAATAAAAATCGTCATTTCTATGCATAGATGATCCAAAAGTCATAAATTCTATGAAAATTTGGCATGTTAATCAATTATGTAGTGTGTGAACCTATTTAAGCATGAATTGAGATCATAAAGGTCCCCTAACTCAAGGACGAGTTGAAAGCTTTCCTATCATTCGAGTTTGAGTGAGCGTCAAAACTTGGGTCAACTTCAATCGACCATAAATCTTTGTCTAGAATGAATTATAGGGTCTACTATATATCAAATGAAAGCTCTTCGAATTAACTTTCCAACTATACCAATTTCTCCTAAATCCAATACCCGAGAAAATAGTTATGGCCATTTTAGTGACTGAGACAGTAGCATCATGCGATAAGCGTTCGACATACGCCCTATCGCACGCACCAAAATTTCAGGTTCTGTTTCTACGTTTTTAAGGGAAAATGGGTATCTTCCATCCCTTATCTAGCTATAACATGATATTAAACTCCCAAAACACCAAAATATGATTCTTTTCTCTCAAATTCATCAAGAACTCACCCTAGGGTTTCAAACTAAAAATCCAAATATCTCAAGATTTAACCGTGGATTTTCCTTAATTCTTCAAGATTCGGAATCCCCATTGTGAGGGCTACAAGAGGCACCCATCAATCGTACGTATAGAATCCCAAAATCTAGAGTTCATTCAAAAGCTTCTAATTTAAGGTACGTGGAGTTTTCCTAAAATCTCATGGGTATGGAAATCTTGATTTTAAGAAAGTTTTTTTTTCCAGATTTATGAATATATTCATGCTTTAGAAGCATTGATGATATTGTTTTGGCCTTTAGGCTTTCCCCCAAATTGATTTGAAATTATATATCTATTATAAGCATGTGTTTTAAGGTTGATGATTCAATTGAGAGCATGATTCATGAAAAATCCCTCTCTTGTGATGATTTTCATTTACTTATGATATACGATGAAATCGTTTGAATGCATCTTGAAAAGCATGTTATGAAATGTCTTGAATAATGTTATATATGGATTATGATTTTGATTTCAAAAGAGAGAGGGTTGTTTATGTTGATGAATATTGAACATAATTATATAATGAGAAGGGTTGCATGGTTTGTTAAAGATTACATGACCACCACTTGTTTATTGAAAGGATGGGAATTTTGCATAGTTTTGACTTATATTTTCGGAACATGAATTCCCTTTGTTAAATTGCATGTTTAGGTGGTCTGAGCTATGTTTTAATGAAAGAATCACGCATGATGCATTATGGCTCAGAAATAGGTCTTGCAAGTCTTGGTGTGACGACACCAATCCAGATAATGCCATGGTAATTCAGAACAAAATAGAATGCATGCTTGAAGTCAGATTTTTCAGATGTTGAAACTAGAATAATGCATGATTCAGAACAGGATAAAATTGGGCATAAAGAGAGCTTAGGTTGTTCCCCGAAGAAGGCATGGTTTCAGACAACTCATTGCCCAAAACTGTGATTTGTCGATCCGGGTATATTATTATACACTGGCCTAGTGTCCTATGGCATATTAGACTCAGACACTCCAACCCTTGTGGCACACTTGGGTTGGGGGCTTCCCCGCTGAGTCAGTGGCAGATTCCATATAGCCCGTGGAATATCAGACTTGTAGGGGAGTGCCACCTAACTCAGAAGTAATACAAAGATCAGAAACTGCTTTTGACAAAAAGTTTTTTTATGTTTTTTCAAGAATGCCCATGTGTTTTGAAAATTATATCTTTTATGATGTTTATGACTAGCTCTCAACTATTTTATTTATATAAAAGCTTTATTTTGGATTGCTCTACGTACCAGTACATCTATATTGACCCCCTTCTCTGCAGGTTTTGAGGCACAATCTAGGGGTCCTGATAAACAGTAGATTTCATCAGATAGGAGTGAAGAGTACCAGTTGGTGAGCCTTCTATATTTTAGAAGGCCTAGTTTCTTTTAGACAATTATTATTTATTATAGTTTTGGTCTACTGGGGGCCTTGTCCCAATTTTCAGACAGTTGTTATTTGATCATGTAGTAGAGATTTCGCAGACGGTTTTCAGACGGTGTTTAGTTGATATTGGATTTTATTCCTCATTGTTAAACTAAATTTAGATTATGACTATGTTTCCGTAGCAGATTTTATTTCCGCATTTCCTATTTATATTTGAATGGTGTATATGATTACAAGTTAGAAGGGCTCTCGGGCCTTCATGGTTCAGTATGTCTGTCACGGCCAGGGCCATGGTTCGGGTCGTGAAAAACTTGGTATCAGAGCACGGTTCATGGTCCTAGGGTGTCTGCAAAATTGCGTCGGGTAGAGTCTTATTTATGGGTGTGTAGCGCGCCTCACTTATAAGGAGGAGGCTACTAGGCGTTTAGGAATGTTTCCTTTTCTTCATGTTCTAGTTCGTGCTATTGAGCCAAAATGTTCCTCTTCTACACTTTAATTCATACTATGGTGTCGCCCATACCAAAGTAAAGTTATCCCAATTCTTTTCTTACTTTGATGTGCCCATATATGTCTCGTTATTGGGGTGATTCAAGTGCAGATATTTAGAGTCTAAATGGTATGGTCCTTTCTAATTGAGCCATATAAGAGTTTAAAATTTTACAAGGACTTGAGAAGAGTCCGTTAGTGCTTCAGAGTGTATTGATTTTTGTGTGAACTTTGATTCTGATGAAATTGTGCTTTTCAGCCTGCGGTATTAAGAGTATTTCGTCTCTTTTCAAAAATTTATGTTGCATATGTCATGCTTCAGGGGGAATGATTTGTAGCATAATGTTGGAACTCTATTTCCACCCGATTAGTAGTATAAGTTAAAGTGTCGATGTCATGACCTATTGGTAGTGAGATTAGACCAAGAGGTTGGTGATATGAAGTCACAAAGTTAGAAGTCATAGTGAGGGTGACTTTTGTGTAAATAAATATTTAGTTGAATAACCGATGTTTGAGGATGATTTACCACTTTATAGTGATAGACTAATGTGGTAGCTAGTAGCATGTGTGGATTATATGGTAGTCTGTGGGGGAAGTGTTTGACTCAGATTTTTATTTATACAGAGTAAGATGTGTATCCTTAGATCATTGAATATTGTGTGCCAATTTTCTATCTCTTGTAATATGTAATCTTGTATCATAGTGTTTTTGAAAAAAAAATTAAAGTCTAGTAAAGCCGTGTGGGGCTCTTTCGATTCACTAGCATAGTTTCTTTGTTATTCATTTCATTTTCTTGTTCAAAATACAAAAATCAAAGTCTAGTGAAGCCGTGTGAGGCCTATTTCGATTCACTAGCAACTTGTTGTTCAACTTGTTGTTTTTGTGTTGGTTGAATATATGTATAGAAAAATCTTTTCGCATGAGATTGAGTTGGTAATGAAGTGATACGTCATTGTGTGTTAGTTTAGTAGAAGGTAGATAAGGAGTTATTAGTTAAGGTCAATTGTTGTCTGCTTGAAGTATGAAAATGGCTAAATGAGCCAGTAAGTTATAATTATAGACTCATGGTTGTTTGTGGAATTTGAAGGTAGTCTAAATGTACGCTTGGGTAAGTAAGTGTGATATGAGAAATCCGTATAAGTAGATAAGATTGTATGGGGTTATAATATAAGATTAAAGTTGACCATGTCTATTATGTGACTTTACCCCCTTGACCTTCTTTCGTTGGTAGTTGTAAACTAGTACTACTTGTGAAAAGGTATGTAGTAGATTTTTGAGGTATTTGGATAGAAAGTCCTAATTTGATGGACTAGTATATTATGTTGCCTTCTTCATTGGTGGTAGATGATTGATGCTAGACTATTGGCTTGAATTTAATGTAGGATGTGGATGTAAGAATAGTGGCTTAAGATTAATGATGAATGTTTTGTGAGAATTGTGTGTCAGGTTGGGTTGTAAATTATGCTTAGCACTAGACATTAAGTTTGAATAGTTGATGTCCATAAAGGTTGATGTGATGATTTCTTGGTTAATGATACTAGTTATATGGAAGTGATCTAATAGGCTTGAATGGTGTATGCAGTAGATTAAGTTTATTTGATCAGTAACAAAGTATGATGTTACATGTATGAGGTAGAAGTATGCCCAAGGTGATATGGAGTTGCGGCATTTTCTAAGACTATTACAAGTTGCGTGTGGCTAGTGGACATAGTAGTACCGTTGAGTTGCTAGGTGGAGAAAGACTAGTAGTATGATTCATCAAAGGCTTGGTGATATCCATGATTAAGTGTTATAATCTAAGTTTGAATTTTTGAAGGTTGAACTGACAGAAATAAGAGTTGAAGCACTATAGGGTGTGTACTCAACTATAGGAATACTCATGAGGATTCAAAGTTAGTAAGTATTCAAGTATTATGTGATTGACTATTGGGGATATAGAAAAATAGAGTGTGTCTCAGAAGGTAGGATTAGCAGTGAATTTTCCCCTTCCAGGTGTAGCCATTCGGGTTAAGTTCTATTAATTACGTGTATTGTTGTATTCCAGACTCCAGAGTGCAATGAGTGCAGTTCAGTTTAGAGTCTAGTAAGGTATCTCTTGAACTTAAGATGATGACTTAAAGCTAAGGGGGAGATGATAGAACAAGTAGCCAAGTCAGGCTCTCAGATTCTAGTAGTGATGTCAGTATGATATAGAACATCAGAAAGTGAGGGTGAGACTCAACCCATTCTTATCTCAGTATTTTTCAGTGATCCCAATACCTACTCATGCATTACATTTCAGTTCCATGATCATAGTTCATGTTCATGTATATGATAGAGAATCATGTGCTTTTCCAGTTCTAAAATGAGGAGTTCCAGTTCATTCAGTAGTCAGAATCACATTCCATATGTTATGAACTTCAAATTGAGGTCATGCAGCTCATGACTCATATACTCACGCTTTATAGTGTGCTCAGTTCCCATAATTCATGCTATACTCTTTATGATTGACGAGATTCATCTTATAGTCATGTATGCCCCAATTCAGATCACTTTGATGAATTCCTGATGTTAATTTGCTATTTCTTCGGCGTCAGTTAAGTGTCAAGTCTCGTATAATATCCTCCCATGCTTCAAGGTCTTATGTTCTAACCTTTTAGTGACTCCTCCTTATGTGATGATAGTGGTGATGAGTAAATGTTTCTTGTTAATGGAAGATCATAGTATGCTTGTTTTAGATAAGGCCATAAGTGTGAAGTAAGATCTGGGGCCAAGTCTTTGATATATGTGATGGTTAGTGGAAATTTGTGTATGTATGTTCCTGGGGTAGCACGTGGGAGTTATATTGATAGTGGATTAGAGAATATGTGAAGTATGTCCTTATGGGTGTTTGCCTTGGAGTTCATATGTGGTTATAAAGATAGGCTTGAATGACATGTTGAGATTTAAGTGGAGGAACACAATATGCGCTAGTGAATCCATAGTAAGAGATCAGAGTTAGTCATTGAAGTGGTAAGGCACGATATGCTTAGGGTGTGATCTCTAAAAAAAATATATATAGAAGATTGAATCATATGGTTTAGACTAGTATCGTGGTATGGCATGTTGTATTTTGTGATTTGAAGTTAGGCTTGATCATGGTGAGAGGAATTATGTTACTTTAGGCATTAGTAGAAAGATTTATCAATGCCCATATAAGAATTCTAAGTTGAATCAAATGAGTATGGTATTTAAAGGGAATAATATAGTTAATGGAGTATTCGAGAAGTGCGCTAATCTTGAAAGTAAGAAGTTGCATTGCCTAGGCCTGGTAATTCTATCCTAGTTTATGAGTTATATGTCTATATTCCATGCTATAGAGTAGTGTCACTGTTGTGATTCCTTAGTTGGGTGTCTTGTGTAACTCATGCCCAAGATTCTTTACTCCCGAATGCTACTAGAACTTCTTTAGAAAGAGTGTTGAAGAGATACTCCAGTTAAGTATAAGTTTCCAGTATAATTCAACCAGTATAACCAATAGTTCAGTTTAACAGTCAGGCAGACAAGTTTCTGTGGTTTTCAACCTTTACACCCAGTCCTACTATCCGAAGTCCTATGTGAATGACCATCCCAAGATATAATCTATTCCATTCATGTAAATTGCGAATTCAGTTCAGTCCGAACATTATGTTTCAGATTCAGCTATTTAGTCATGACTCAGTTCATAGGAGTTCAGCGCATAGTCTCAAATCTCTCTAGGCATTTTAACTCAGACAGTGTTATACCTTTGTACGATCTAAATCTTGTTGTCTCAAGATTCGTACTTACATAAGTTATCACTTCTCAATTTGATACGTATGATTGGATCATGAACACCTCAAGCGAATCCTAAATTCTCAGCATGAATTAACTCCTTAAAGCAAGGGCAAGTCAGCTCAGAATTCAGTTTCATGATGGAAATTTAAATGTTTCAGATCTGTATGTTCTTTCTTAGAAGACATATCATGTCCACGTTATTCCATACCTTTAGGACTTCAACATTCCTACCCATCATTCGGGGACGAATGATCCCAATGGGGAGATAATGTAACACCCCTCATTTCGGGCTAGAATAAAAAATGTCGTTTCTATGCATAGATGATCCAAAATCCATAAATCCCATGCAAATTTTGCAGGTTAATCAATTATGTAGTGTGTGAACCTATTTAAGCATGAATTGAGATTATAGAGGTCCCCTAACTCAAGGATGAGTTGAAAGCTTTCCTATCATCCGAGTTTGAGTGAGCGTCAAAACTTGGGTAAACTTCAATCAACCATAACTCTTTTTATATAATGAATTAGAGGTCTTACTATATATAAAATGAAAGCTCTTCGAATTATCTTTCCAGCTATACCAATTTCTCCTAAATACGATACATGAGAAAAAAGTTATGGCCATTTTAGTGACTGAGACAGTAGCATCATGCGATAAGCGTGCGACGCACGCCCTATCGCACGCACCAAAATTACAGGTTCTGTTTCCGTATTTTTAAGAGAAAAATTGGTATCTTCCATCCTTTATCCAGCTATAACACGGGATTAAACTCCCAAAACATCAAAATATGATTCTTTTCTCTCAAATTCATCAAGAACTCACCCTAGGGTTTCAAACTAAAAACCCAAATATCTCAAGATTTAACCGTGGGTTTTCCTTAATTCTTTAAGATTCGGAATCTCCATTGTGTGGGCTACAAGAGGCATCCATCAATAGTACGTATAGCATCCCAAAATCTAGAGTTCATTCAAAAGCTTCTAATTTAAGGTACGTGGGTTTTTTCTAAAATCTCATGGGTATGGAAATCTTGATTTTAAGAAAGGGTTTTTTTAGATTTATGAATATATTCATTCTTTAGAAGCATTGATGATATTGTTTTGGCCTTTAGGATTTCCCCCAAATTGATTTGAAATTATATATATATTGTAAGCATGTGTTTTAAGGTTGGTGATTCAATTGAGAGCATGATTCATGAAAAATCCCTCTCTTGTGATGATTTTCATTTACTTATGATATACGATGAAATCGTTTGAATGCATCTTGAAAAGCATGTTATGAAATGTCTTGAATAATGTTATATTTGGATTATGATTTTGATTTCAAAAGAGAGAGGGTTGTTTATATTGATGAATGTTGAACATAATTATATAATGAGAAGCGTTGCATGGTTTGTTAAAGATTACATGACCTCCACTTGTTTATTGAAAGGATGAGAATTTTTCATAGTTTTGACTTATGTTTTCGGAACATGAATTCCCTTTGTTAAATTGATTATTTGGGTGGTCTGAACTATGTTTTAATGATAGAATCATGCATGATGCATTATGACTCAGAAATAGGTCTTGAAAGTCTTGGTGTGATGACATCAATCCAGATAATGCCATGGTAATTCAGAATAGAATAAAATGCATGTTTGAAGTCAGATTGTTTAGATGTTGAAACTAGAATAATGCATGATTTAGAACAGGATAAAATTGCGCATAAAGAGAGCTTAGGTGGTTCCCTAAAGAAGGCATGAGTGCAGACAACTCATTACCCAAAACCGTGATTTATCGATCCGGGTATATTATTATACACTGGCCTAGTGACCTGTGGCATATCAGACTTATACACCCCAACCCTTGCGGCACACTTGGGTTGGGGGCTTCACCGCCGAGTCAATGGAGGATTCCATATAGCCCGTGGAATATCAAACTTGTAGGAGAGTGCCACCTAACTCAGAAGTAATACAAAGATCAGAAACTGCTTTTGAAGGAAAGGTTTTTTATGTTTTTTCAAGAATGCCCATGTGTTTTGAAAATTATATCTTTCATGATATTTATGACTAGCTCTCAACTATTTTATTTATATAAAATCTTTATTTTGGATTGCTCTACATACCAGTACATCTGTATTGACCCTCCTCCCTTCAGGTTCTGAGGCACAGTTTAGGGGTCTTGATAAGGAGTAGATTTCATCAGACAGGAGTGAAGAGTACCGGTTGGTGAGCCTTTTATATTTCAGAAGGCCTAGTTTCTTTCAGACAGTTATCATTTATTATAGTTTTGGTCCACTGGGGGTCTTGTCCCAACTTTTAGACAGTTGTTATTTGATCATGTAGTAGAGATTTCACAGACGGTTTTCAGACGGTGTTTAGTTGATATTGGATTTTATTCCTCATTATTAAACTAAATTTAGATTATGACTATGTTTCCGTAGCAGATTTTATTTCCGCATTTCCTATTTATATTTGAATTATGTATATGATTACAAGTTAGAAGGGCTATCGGGCCTTCATGGTTCGGGATGTCTGTCACGGCCAGGGCCCTGGTTTGGGTCGTGACAGCTATACTGTAGCCTTGAAGATCCAGGGACCTGGTCCCTTATTGTCTACTACTCATCATCAAAATGAGATATAGCAATTTTCACCTTTTTTGATGATAACAAACCAACCACAATAATTTTGAGCATCTGCAGTCATTCATCATATGTAATTAAAATGATTACCATTACTGAAGATGAATGTTCCCCCTATCATTCAATTATCATGCTCTCATCTTCATGTAACTTAGGGACCTAGTTCCTTGTTGTCAATTGGCATTAAAAACTTAACTCATTGTTGTATTTCAGTGTTTTCCCTTATCAATATGCACCATCATTTCTTTTGTATTTCAATGTTTTCCCCTATCAATATGCACCATCATTTCTTTCCTCTATCAAGATTCCATCATGTATTACCAATCACCGTACATGTGCACTTGGTACCTGGTCCCTAACATACAACACACACACCTGGTCCTTAACACACGAAGTCATGGTCCTTAACACACGAAGTCAATATTCCTCTTTTGGCATCATTGAAAAGTGAAAATAGTAAACCAAGAGTAAAGATAAGCACATGTTAGTTAACTCATGGCCATTGGGGAAACACTATCATGAAAGAACAACTTTAAAATAAAGTAGACAAATGTAACATACAAATCAAGATTCATTCCTTCATAAAACAGAGGTCAGTACCATTACAATCATACTAAAATAACACATAAAATTAACTGTCTTTGAATGGCAATAGGATAACCAAGATACGAAACTAACATAAGGTGGATGAGCGGATAGGTATAACATTTCTCAAGTAGAGGGAGGCTTGGGGGAAAGGGACTTAATCAATATCTCTATTCTTGCATTTTCAACATCATGGGAATCCAACAACTGTTTGGTGAGGACCTTTACTTCAGCATTCAGTCCTTGAACTTTAGTAGTCAGCTCTACCACTTTCGCTTGGAGCTTTGCATTTTCTGCTGCAAGTTCCTCAGTGGCACCTGGTCCATCAGAAGATAACCTCTGATTCTAAATATTTAGGTGCAATATCTCAATGTCTTTAGCATTCAACTTGATTCTCAATTCCTCTATTTCCCTCCCCAACTTTTCTTGAGCATCTAGCAACTCAGACACTTGAGACACTATTCTAGCCTTGCCTTTTATGCATTCATTTTCCACCAGAGTTGTTAGACTGAACATCTTCCTGGCTTTCTCAGGTGTTCCCTTAGTTCCAATCACTCCAAATACTCAAAGCACATGATGTGTTTAGAGAGATGTGATATTAGTAGTCTATGAAGACTACTAATATAAGTTTGTTGATGTGATTAAAGAGATGTGATATTAGTAGTCTATGAAGACACAAAAACACATGATGTGTTTAGTGAGGTAAATATGTGTCGTGAAGAGTGTAAGTATGTGATGATAATTGCAGAAGCTAAAGAAAGTTAAGGGTAGTATATTTTATGGGAGTTTAGTATTTATGTGTATCATTATACCTCGGGCTCTAGAGTAAAGTGATTTGAGTTCAGTTAGTTTATTAAGTGGTTCATAGACTTAAGATGATAACTTTAGTCTAAGGGACAGATGATAGAACAAGAAACCAGGTCAGGCTTTCAGATTCTAGCAATGATGCCAGTATGTGTAGAAAAATTGTAAGGGAGGATGATTCCCAACCTATTCTTATCTTAGTGAAAAGTTTTTCAATCATCATAACATTTACTCATGCTTGACATGTCAGCTCCATCATCGCAGCTCATATTCATATGCTTTATAGAAAATTATGTACGCTTCCAGTTCCTAGTACGAGGAGTTCCAGTTCCCTCAGTAGTACGAATCATGTTTCGTGAAATTATGAACTCCAAACTAAGGTCATGCAACTCATGACTCATGTACTCATGTTTTACAGTATACTAAGTTCCAGTACCCATGCAATACTCTTAATGATTACCGACATTCAAATTATGTCATGTTTGTCCTCAAATTAGACCTCTTTAATGAATTCATGCTTGTGATACTCTATTCTTCAAGCCTCAGTTAAGTGTCAAAGTTATCCTTTTATACTTTAAGTCTTCATGTTCTAACTTTCAATGACCTCTCCTTATTTCACGATTAGTTGAAATTCTATGTGTGTTTTCTTGGGGTAGTGCATGGATGTTTTAAGGATAGATGTTTAGAGAATATGAGAAAGATGCTTTTGTGGTTGTTTGCCTACAAGTTAATATGTGGTTATGAAGATAGGCTTGAATTTCATGTTGGTGTACAAGTGGAATGTATAGTTGAGTATAATCTTTCAGTATGATTCAATTCATATAGCCAGTAATTCAGTTTAGCAGTCAGACAGACAAGTTCCTAAGTTTTTCTATCTTTTAATCTAGTCTTACTAACCGAAGTTTCATGATTATGGCCATTCCATGAGGTGAACTATTCATCTCTATGCAAATTATGAATTTAGCTCAGTTCATGAATTATGCATCATGTTTCAGATTCTAGATATTCAGTCATGATTCAGTCCGTAAGCTTCCCATTCATCATCTCAGTCTTTCCTTAGTATTTCAGCTAAGTCAGTATCCTTCGGGGGATGAAGTACCCCAAGGGGGAGATGTACTATAATACCCCGAGTATTCATGTCCTTAACCTTTTATCTTTTATTCATAAAATAATATCTAGCTTACAGTAATGGTTACACATAAGTTTACTCTCTCGTTTCTATCTCAGACTTATGACCATCCTCATGTCATTGCATGTATTTATGAAATCAGTCCCGTTCATATATCATGTTCATACTTAGTTATGTAGTCACGTTCCAAGTCATGTTCCAAGTCATACATCTTTAAAATATGATTACAGTAACCTTCGTACAGTACTCTCAGTCTAACCAGTCTTATTTGAGGACGAATGTTCCCAAGGGGAGATAATGTAACACCCCATATTTTTGGGCTAGTCTTTAAACCATCGTTCCTATGTGTATAAGTTATAATACAAATGATTCCCATGTGAATATAAGTTTCATGATAATTATCCTAGTGTATTAAGTGTCTAGTAGGTGAAAACTGTTCATAGAAATCACTTAGAGCCAAGTTGAGCTAAGAACTTTAGATTCGTCCAAAGTTTGGTGTTCGATTCTACAAGAGTCAGCTTTAAAAGTGTATAACTTTTGATATATGTAGAATTTTTCTTCTCAAGACACACCAAATTGTAGATAATTGAATTAGCTTTCCAACGATACTAATTTCACCTTAATCCGACACCCAAGCGAAAAGTTATGCCCATTTTCGTGAGAGGCAGTAAGGGTGTACGATGGGCAATGCGTTGCCCAACCAAACTTGGGCGATAGGAAATGAGACGCAAAGACTAGCTTGGGCGATTGATTGGGCATCTCCTAAGTCATTTCCAAGTGCTAAAAACACTCTGTTTTGACTTATATCAAGGGTGTTGAAGTCATTTCACACCCCTAAACCGTCCCTAATCACTCCAAATTGTTATAAGGGGTTTTTAAACACATTATTTCAATCCCTAAGCCCCAAATCAGTCAAGTTACGATCTAAAACCCTTCCCCCTTCCTAAGAATGAAATATTCAACTTTCTCTCCAAGAATTCAAGTATCCAAGATCCAAATTCAAGTTTTTCTTCAAGAGTTCATCAATTAAGGTATGTGGGAGTTCATCCATGGGTTACCTTTCATCCATGGAGCCCAAAAACTCTTTTTTCAATTAAAGAATAAAAATTTTATTCTTATTATGTAGTTTTATTCATTCAAGAAAGATTTAGTTTCATGATTTCATAGTGTTTTTACTTCAATTCACTCCATGTATGATCCCATGCAAGATTTTGAATTCCTCATGCTATGATTTGAGTTTCCTATGCTTTATTCAAGTGAAGTCCATGATAGATCCTAAATCCATGGTTTTTAGCAACATTCCCATGTTTTAATTCATTCTTTCCACATGTTTGATGAAATTTCCATATCATGCTCAACTAGTTTCAAGATGGATCCCCAAGTTGTAAATTTTTCCATGTAACTCTATTGTTCCCTTATGTTAAGACATTCTTATGTTTAAGATATGATCTTTACATGTTTTAATGAAACACCCATGTCCTATTTTAAGCTAATTTCATGTAAATTACCTAATTCATGATTTTAGTTATGTAATCATGCTATACTCCCATGTTTAAGATATTCCCATGTTCAAGTTCATGATCCCCATGAGTTTGATTAATTGCCCCATGTTAAAGTATTAATCCCCATGTGTTGGATAAATGCCCAAGTGATTGGTTTCTTTAAATAATGCCTTCCTATTATGGTTTCAAAGCTTTAGTATGTCCTATTGTTATTGTTATCGAGTCCTAGGGGTTATGAATACCTAAAATTTGTCCGTTTACCTAGTTTTCAGTATCTACAGAATGATTTAAGTTATACCATGAGCAATATCATTCATTCAGTAATATGGTCAGTTGTGAGTCTAATTAAGCTTAGCTCAGTCTAGTTTTAGTCCCAGTATCAATTTACACATTAATAATTACCTCGAAATTCATATGCACTATTAGTTTTAGAATACAATGACCTGAACTTATCAGTTATTAGTTATCAGTGCATACCAGTTAGTAAATCAGTGTCTTTCAGTTAGGAGTAGGATTTAACACCGAGTGAACCAAGGGATGGGGGCTCACCTATCAGTTGAGGGTGTGATTCCTAGTAACAATCCATGCGTTCTAGAACTACTTAGCCAGCGTAGGTTAGAGATGTTAACCTGCTAGTTGAGGGTTGACACATATCTAATTAGGGCCCTGCCAGTTGAGGGTGGCCCTTATTCCTTTGAGACAACACTTTAGTAGATCCACATAGTCAATGTTAGTACCCATGGTGCAGTACTAACACCCTTCCAACTAGGGTTACAGGTTGGACCCCGATTAGCTTAGATTGGGGCATGTTGGTTAGATGATATCTCCTACAATCTTAGTATAATATTCAGTATATTCTCAGTTCAGGTTTACATGACCATAACATACAAACTCTCAGTTATTCAGTTATTAGATTTCAATATTTTAGTTTACAGATTATTTCAAAAATATACATATGCTTGGTCTTGCATTCTCAGATTCTATAATTTTCATGTATTTAGGCTCAGTTATCTCATGTTTTTAAGATAGTCCTTACCCCATACGCATAGTACTTCATAGTTTTAGTTCAGTTATTCAGACTAAGTATAGCCTAGTCTTACATGACCAGTATTCAGTTATCAGTCATTCAGTTAATCAGATAAGCTTAGTATATGTCAGTTTCCATCACATAGTTTTAGACCCAATATTCATACAGTATCCATGTTTTATCGTATCCTAGATTCAATTCAACTTGATCCACAAAAGTGAAGAGTTTTAAGAAACTAAGTGTAATGGTTTACCATTTTATCAGATTACGTTTGTTACTCATGTTTTAAGATGTTTTTAGCTTTTAGTTTATTCTAGCTTATTAGTAAGTCTACTTACACTTAGCATGCATATTTAAAGATTTCATTTGTAATTAGTTCTTACTTATTGCATTCACCCCTGCATACACAGTACATTTCAGAAGTACTGATCGACATATACGTTTATGTGGTTACATTGTCTTATAATATAGGTACCAGTTATAGCTTACGTATCACAATCAGACAGTTGTAGCTTCTAGCCAACAGGTAAAGAGTTCTCCTATTTTGGGAACTTCAGTCAGATTTAGTCATGTACTATGTTGTATTTATTCTTATGTATCGATTAGTGGTAGTTGAAGGCATGTCCCAGCTACCTAAAGTCAGTATAGTAGAGGCTTCATAGATGTCAGTCATGTAACTTGAGTTCTTTTTTAGTTTTATCAGAATGTAAAACTTTATTAGTTACATACTATTTTAGATTTTTAGGATAATTATATTTTCGCACAGCAGAACTTGTTGTTTACTGTATTATAATTCAGGTCCTTAATAGTATGCTAGTTTATGGGTTAGATTAGGATCACTTATGGTTCCTAGCACTGTGTAGCATCTAGGGTGTACTCCCGAGGCATTACACTTTTGTTCATTAGAATAGATACGACTTAGGTGTGAGTGTCGTATGGTTGGGTATGAGTCATATAGGTGACTCGTAAGGTGGATAGTATTTGATCCTCCTGGCGTTACATTCTGCCAGGGATATGGATCATGGGTACAGATTGTATTCTGAGGTTATGACTTAGGTGGATTAGTTGTAAACTAGATAGTATCTGATCTATAGTTGAGGCTTAGTTACAATCAGTAGGATATCAATTGTAAGGAAGGTTACGACTCATAAGGAGGTCAGTCGTGGCCCTGTGTCGGGTTTTTATGGGATTAAAGCGGGGGTATTTTGGACATTTCCCTACTTACCCTTATAAGGACCGACAACTTCTAATATACTTAAGAGGTTATTAACCCTATTATTTTACTCTTAAATACTTAGAAACTTTTCCTAAACATATCATAATTTTCTTAAGAGCATTTGGAGCAAAGATCTAGGGTTTCAACTAAGGGATTACTTTGGGGCTTGTTTTGGTGAATTCCTTCCATCAATCTTCTTGGTTTAAGGCATTATTCTTTCCCTAATTGTAATTTCAATTAAAGGCATGATTACATGGTTGATTTCATGGTTTTACTCTTGCATAATTATGGCTTTGAACTATTGATTTAGGGGGTTTTGATGTTAAATGCTTGGTTATGATTTCCTATGGTTTTTATGCATTAACGGTTGTTTTGGAAAATTGAATTGCATGATAATGGAATTTGGTTTTGGTTATATTATGCCTCTAGGGTGTTTGACAAAATGCTTATAAAGATATGTTCATTTCATTGACTTATGTTAATGGAACTCTTGCTTTTTTTTTTCAGCTTATAAAGCAAACCTTAAATATTTTTCAATGGTTTACAAAGGTTAATAGTTAAATGGGTTATGCTTGTGTAGAACATGGTAATCTCTTAGGAGGTTTAATATGGCTGATGATAGGGCACTTGAATGTCCCCTTAATCTAACTGGTTTGGCTTTGGATAATGCTTGCAAGTATGGTGGTATGACAATACCACTGGTTTATTAAATATCCTTGATTAATAAATGGATAATTGGATTGGTGGGACTTGGTTTTAATTGGTCATTAATGGCGGAAAGTGTAAGCTAAGCTGTGGAAGGTGGCGGTCCCGGAGGGATCAAACCAGAAACTCATATTTACCGATATGAGGGGTCTTCAATGGCCACGTGCGAGTGGCACATTTATATTGGAGGGATGTACTAGTCATCCCAGGGATATTTCCTGGTCATGAGGCTACGCACACTGGGACCCTTTTAGCAGGAGGATCTAAACCCATATGGACCATGAGTGGTAGGACAACTAAGCTATATAACCCAGGTAAAGGTTTAAATGGTATGCTAAACTCGATCCCTTTTCCCAGCACTTATATATATGTATAATTGTTTCATTGGGTGGCTATCACTTGGTTTTGATAATAGTCATTACTTTATCCTTTTCCCGAGTTTCATGCTAGTTTTAACCCATTAATCCATGTACTGGCGGCTATATACCCACACTATGCAGGAACCAAACGTTTAAATCCTCCTTCATATTACTTGATTTGAGGATAACTTATTGGACTAAAGTGGTGACCTTCCATCTTTTTGGAAGGCATCATTTCATATTGGACATTCTTGGATTTTTTACTTTCTTTTCGGATATTGGATTTGGCCATGGTTGGTGGCATGTCCCAACTGAATATTTGTATTTTTTTGGATAGAGTCTTTATGGTACTTATGGGGGTTGGTATGGGTGGGATAATTATTGGTGTTGGCCTTGGAATTGGAATAAGCTGGGAGTTTGGCATCATCGGACATAATTTCTCACTGTTCCATCGTATTATATTTTGGGTTTGATTATCATATTATGTTTAATATTTTCTAAATGGTTTGGCATGGTATGGATGGTTGTTTTGGTATGGTTATACTAGATTGGGTTGGTCATGGTTGTGACCCTATCCCAGAGTCTTCATGAAGAGTATTATGAAATATTGTTATATGCTCAAAATTTAGCTCATCCGAGCCTGTATGAGGTTGTTGGGTTAGGCTAAGGGGGTGGTCCCCAATCTTGGTTTTACTAGGGATGCCCATTACGACAAGGCCCTTCTTTGGTCTATGTCAAATTGGTATCATATCTTAGGTTCATAGTCTATTGGGAGTCCACAAAGCCATGTCGAGTAGAGTCTCTTTTAGAGGTGTGTAGCAGGCCATACTCATCAGGGAGAGGCTGCAAGACTTTTAGGAATGTTTCACTTTCTTGGTATTATTTCTTTAAGATTGAATTCTCAGTCCTAGAATCTTCTCTAATCTTTGTTTGTTCATCTTTTAGATCATGCCTCCTAGATCTGGAACACAACAAAATTCTTCTGCCTCATCTGGAAGTGATGCTGAGGAAGTATATTCTACTCCTAGGGTTCATCTTTGATCTCATGGTCCTATTCTTGATTGTACCGGAGTTCCTCTTATTCCTCTTACTTCTCCTCAGGTCCCTCAGGGCAACTTAAAGAATACCGAGTTTCATCAGTCTATGGATGCTATTTTCCAACTAGTTGCTGCTCAGGCCGAGTGGGGTACGACTAGCATTGTGTTTGTTGAGGACACTAGGTTTGGATAGTTTATGAATATGGGTCCTCCAACTTTTATGAAAGTAAAGGTGAAGAAAGACCCTTAGGGATTTCTTAATGAGATGGAGAAGATCTTTTAGGTAATGAGGGATACTTATATGGAAGGAGTAAACTTTATAGCTTATCAACTCAAATAGGTTGCTTATCTATGATATGAGTAGTGGGACAGAGATAAGGGTGATATAAAAGAGGATGATTTATGAGAGGCCTTTTCTAATGCCTTCATGGATCAGTTCTTTTCTCAAGGGTTGAGGGAAGCAAAAATGGAGGATTTTATGTATATTAGGCAGGAGAGAATGTCTGTAAAGGAGTATGCTTTGAAGTTCCATCAGTTATCATGGTATGCTCCTAATTTGGTGGTGGATACAAGTTTAAGAATAACAAAGTTCGCTTCTAGGATGAACAGAGATCTAATTCTGGAAAGCGAGACTATTTTGCTTATGAAGGATATGGACATGTCGAGGCTGACTATTCATATACAGCCAGTTAAGGATAAGAAGAGATAGTAGGCAAAATATGGAGATAGGAAGGGTAAATGGGGGGAGGGGGGGTTGATCAGGGAAGTGCCCAGTATCAGGGGGTTGAGACGGTAGGAAGTGGCAGAAAAAGAAGTGAGGGAGTTTTGGTTCCTTATTTACTGTCAGTGCTCCTTACCCCTGTAGTTGAGAATATGAAAGTTTGCTTATTGGATGAACAGAGATCTAATTCTGGAAAGCAAGACTATTTTGCTCACGAAGGATATGGGCATGTTGGGGATGACTATTCATATGCAGCAGGTTGAGGATAAGAAGATAAGATAGGCAAAATATGGATATAGGAAGGGTAAATGGGGCAAGTCTTTTTATTAGAAAAGTGACCAGTCTCACGGTGGTCGAGACGGTGGGAAGTGGCAGAAAAAGAAGTGAGGAAGTTCTGGTTCCTTCTCTACTACCAGTGCTCCTTACTCCCAGTAGCCGAGTGACAGACATCATCATGATGGTGATAATTCTCGGGTGGAAAGATCCCAATCTTAGGCAAATAGAGGTCAGTCTATTTTTTTATTTTCTCCTTATTGATTTTGTGGTTGTCCTCTTCAGGGATTTTGTGAGGAGGGAAGGGATGAGTGTTTCAAGTGCGTCCAAGTAGGCCATCATCTTAGGGATTATCCATCTAATAAGGTCGCTACGGGGCAAATAAGATTTTGGTGGTTTCATCTTCTGTTCCTACACCCGGTGGTGTGGCATCTGCTTCTGTTACTGCTCCTGGTTCCAGTGCTGGTTGAAATAAGTTGTATGCTTTGGCATCCCATTAGGAATGCGAGGCATTTTTTGAAGTTGTTACTGGTACATTACAGTTTTTCTCTCGTGACATATATTGTTTGTTTGATCTAGATTCTACCCTTTCCTATGTGACTCCTTATATAGCTATGTCTTTTGGTTTTGACCTAGAGATTATTTTGGATCTATTTTTTATTTCTACCCCAGTAGGAGATTCAGTCAATGCTAAATGGGTCTATAGGGGGTGTGTGGTATCTGTGAGTGGTAGACAAACTTCAGTAGACCCGTTTGAGTTGGCTATGTTAGATTTTGATATAATCTTGCGCATGGATTGGTTGCATTCTTGTTATGAAAATTTGGATTGTCGAACCCGTAGGGTTATCTTTAGGTTCCCTGGTAATCCAAAAATAGAATGGAAAGGTTGTTCCTTAGCATCAAGGGGGAAGTTTACTTCTTATTTTAGAGCTCAGAGGTTAATCTCTAAGGTTTACTTTGTCACTTGGTCGGGGTTAAAGACTCTAACTCAAAAGGTCCTTCATTTTAGTCAGTTTCGATAGTTAATGAATTTCCAGAGGTCTTTTTGGATGATCTTCCAGGTGTTTCTCCGAATAGGGAAATAGACTTTGGCATTGATTTGCTTCTTGACACTCGTCCAATTTCTATTCCTTCATATAGAATGGCTCTGGTTGAGTTAAGGGAACTCGTGGAGCAAATTAAAGATCTTCTAGACAAAGGGTTTATTTGTCCTAGCGTTTCTCCATGGGCTGAACTGGTGTTGTTCGTACACAATAAGGATGGTTCCCTTCGTATGTGCATCGACTACAAGCAGTTGATAAGGTAATGGTCAAGAAAAAATATCCTTTTTCTTGGATAGATGATCTGTTTTAACAATTGCAGGGTGCCAAGTTTTTCTCTAAGATAGATCTTCGGTCTAGGTACCATAAGTTGAAGATTAAGGAGCTAGATATCCCTAAAATGGCCTTTCGCACTTGGTATGGGCATTATGAGTTTTTGGTGATGTAATTTGGATTGAAAACTGCCCTGAGAGAATTTATGGATTTGATGAATAAGGTGTTTTGGCAGTATTTGGACCTCTTTGTCACTATGTTTATTAATGATATTTTGGTGTATTTGAAGAGTAAGGTAGATCATTCTAATCACCATCGTATAGTGTTACAGACCTTAAAGGAACAACAGTTGTTTGCGAAGTTCTCTAAGTGCGAGTTTTGGTTGAATTCTGTGACTTTCTTGGGTCATATCATTTCCAGTAAAGGGATCATGGTGGATTCACAGAAGGTGGTTGTTGTGAAGAAGTAGCCTAGACCTACGACTTCATCTAATATTCGAAGCTTCTTGGGTTTAGCCGGGTATTATATGCGGTTTATGGAGAGTTTTTTGTCGATAGCTACTCCTTTGACTAAGTTAACTTAGAAGAAGGTTAAGTTTTCTTGGTCGGATGTGTGTAAGGGGAGTTTTGAGAATTTGAAGGATAAGTTGACTTTAAATTTAGTTCTGACTTTGCCGGAGGGAAATGATGGGTTCGTTGTTTTTGTGATGCATCTCGGGTTAGTCTTGGTTGTCTGTTGATGCAGCATGAGAAGGTGATAGCCTATGCTTCCAGGCAGTTAAAGGTGAATGAGAGGAACTATCTTACTTATATTTGGAGTTGTTGGCCAGTCTGTTTTCTTTAAAGATATGGTGACATTATTTGAATGGTGTTTACGTGGATATCTTTTTTGATCACAAGAGTTTATAGTATGTGTTCTCATAGAAGGAGATGAATCTCAGGTAGAGAAGATGTCTTGAGCTTCTCAAAGACTATGATATGAGTCTTCACTAACACACAGGTAAAGCTAACATGGTTATTGATTCCCTTAGCAGGTTGTCCATGGGTAGTTTGGCTCATGTGTAAGAAAGAAAGTGAGAATTGGTGATGGATATTCACTATTTAGAAAATCTTGGGGTCCATCTCTTGGAATCCAAGGATGGTGGTGTGATGGTGCAAGAAGTGGTTAGATCATCTCTCGGTACAGAGATTAAGGAGAAACAAGTATTGGATTTGATAAAAAAAGAGTAGCGTTGGTGGGCAAAAGGTGGTGAATTTTTAGAGTATTGACGGTGGTACTTTGTGGTACCAAGGGAGGTTGTGTGTTCCTAATGTAGCTGACTTGCGAAAAAGGATCTTGGATAAGGTGCACGAGTCACACTTGTTTTTCATCCTGGTTCTACTAAGATGTACCATGATCTCAAGGAGATCTATTGGTGGAGTGGCATGAAGTGGGACGTGATTGATTTTTTTACCAAGTGCATAGTGTGTCAACAAGTTAAGGTTAAGCACATGAGGCCTGGTGGGTTGTATCAAGAAATTGAGATTCCTAAATAGAAGTGGGAATAGATCAGAATGTATTTTATTATCGGTCTTCCTCAATCTCAGAACTATTTAGATTTGATTAGGGTCATCGTCGATATGATGACAAATTTTGTGCACTTCTTGCCTGTGCGGACTAACTTTTCGGTGGAGAATTATGTGATGCTTTATCTTCAAGAGACTGTGAAACTACATGGGGTGCCTATTTTGATTATTTCCGATCACGGTACGTAGTTTATGTCCCACTTATGGCTATGTTTCTAGAAAGGATTGGGGACTAAGGTGAGTCTGAGTACTACTTTCTATCCGCAGTTGGATAGGCAGATAGGGAGAACTATTAAGATATTAGAAGATATGCATCGAATCTATGTGATTGATTATGGTGGCAATTGGGTGGTGCATCTACCTTTGGTAGAGTTTGCTTACAACAATACTTATCATAAAAGTATTGATATGGAACCTTTTGAGGTGTTGTATGGTAGGAGGTGTAGATCTCCTATTGGTTGGTTTGATCTTGGTGAGGCTGATTTGTTTGGTCTAGATTTGGTTCGTCAAGCTATGGAAAAGGTGAAGGTGATTCGGGATTGGCTCAAGGCTGCCCAGAGTTGTCAAAAGTCCTATGCGGATGTTAGGCATAGAGATTTGGATTTTCCGGTTGGGGATAAGGTTTTCCTTAAGGTGTCTCCTATGAAGAGAGTAGTGCGGTTTGGCAAAAAGGTAAAGCTTAGTCCTTAGTACATTAGTCCTTATGAGAATATGCGAAGAGAGGGCAATGTTGCGTATGAATTGGAGTTGACATCTAGCTTTAAGTTTGGTTTATCCGGTATTCCATGTTTCTATGTTGAGGAAGTGCATTGGTGATCCGTCTTCGATTATTCGTTTGGAGGGGTTGGATATCTCGGATTCTCTGTCTTATGAAAAAGTCTTGGTTGAAATATTGGATAGGAAAGTTCATCGGTTGCGGACCAAGGAGGTGGCTTTGGTTAAGGTTCTATGGTGGAACCACAAGGTACAAGAGGCCATGTGGGAAACGGAGGAGGACATGAAGTCTAAGTATCCAAATTTGTTTTCTTCTCTTGGGATTAATGCGGAAGGTATATTTCTTGAACACATCTTTATTTTCTGAGTTTGTTAAAGGAAAGATTAACATCTTTGCCTCTTAGTTTTCAAATTTTGTTAAAGGAATGTTTGATAATGCAAATGACTCTGTGTGTGGTTACCCCTACCTTATCCATCATTCGAGGACGAATGTTCTTAGTGGGGGAGACTGAAGCATCCCCCCATGTTTGGATCCTTAGAAAATTTCTTGGAATCCCGTTCTTTGGACCCAATACGACTCATGGTACGAGCTATATGCTGGGGTACGAGTGGTGAAGTCCTATCGTAAAATGACCAGTGTTAGTTGGTGGGATGTTTTTGGTCAATGTAATAGATACGACTTAAGGTTGAGTGTCGTATGGTTGGGTACTATTCATATAGGTGACTCGTAAGGTGGAGAGTGTTTGATCCTCCTGGTGTTATATTCTGCCAGGGATACATATCATGGGTGCGGATCGTATGCTGAGGTTATGACTTAGGTGGATAAGTCGTATACTGGACAGTGTCTAATCCATGGTTGAGGTTTGGTTACGATTGGGAGGGTATCAATTGTAAGGGAGGTTACGACTCATAAAGAGGTCAGTCGTGACCCTGTGTTGGGGTTTTATGGGATTTAAGTGGGGGTATTCTAGATATTTCCCTACTTTTCCTAATAAGGACCCATGACTTCTAATACACTTAGGAGGTTATTTACCTTATTATTTTACTCTTAAACACTTAGAAACCCTTCCTAAACATATCATAATTCTCTTAAGAGGTTTTGGAGCAAAGAGCTAGGGTTTCAACTAAGGGATTACTTTGGGGATTGTCTTGGTTAATTCTTTCCATCTATTTTCTTGGTTTAAGGCATGATTATCTTCCCTAATTGTAATTTCAATTAAAGGCATGGTTACATGGTTGATTTCATGGTTTTACTCTTGCATGATTATGGCTTTCAACTATTGATTTGGGGGTTTAGATGTTAAATGCTTGGTTATGATGTCCTATGGTTTTAATTATGTTTTCTATGCATTAACGGTGGTTTTGGACAATTGAATTGCATGGTAATGGTTTAATCGTAATGAAATTTGGTTTTGGTTATATTATGCCATCAAGGTGTTTGACAAAATGCTTATAAAGATATGTTCATTGCATTGACTTATGTTAATGGAACTCGTTCTTGTTTTCATCTTATAAATGAAACCTTAAATGTTTTTCAATGGTTTACAAAGGTTAATGGCTAAATGGATTATGCTTGTGTAGAACATGGTAATCTCCAGGAGGTTTAATATGACTGATGATGGAGGTTTAATATGGATGATGACTAGTACATCCCAAATTAAAACAATTTGCACATAATTCCAATCTTTAACTCGAGAGTCATTAAATTAAGGCATTTACCACTTGGTATCGTCATACCAATACACTTGCAATCTAAATTAAACATGCCAAACCAATCCACACAACCACATTGACTCCCAAGTTTTATTTAAAATTCAAACCATAGACACCGAGTACATTCAAATCTATTTTTATATCCATTTATCCATTAATGCAATGCATTGAGTTCAAAAGCAAGTTAAACCATGTAATTTTCCGTAATTAAAATCAAATTCACAAAGTGGGTTGAGGTTCATGCAATTCCAATCCAAAATTTATCCAATATGGGGAAACTTATGTCCCCCCATTCCAACCATTTAAATAATGTACCAATTGAGTCCCAAGAACATCAATTTAAAGCATAAATACTCAATTCAGAACATGGGACAAGTAATTCACTCAGTAACAGCTAAAAACCCTCAACCCAATTTTAAAACCCACAATTTAAATCACATGAAAATCCATTTAATTCATGCCACAATGTAAAATTTAAGTTTAGGGAAGAGAAACATGACTGAAACACACAAGAAATTGAAGCCAATTTGAAGTTTGGAGCCTGGACGATGAATTCTTTGTGAAAGCCTTGAATGTTCTTGAGTTTTGAGTTTTAAGAGACAATGATTGTTTTGATCTTTAAAAACTGAAGAGAAGAGACTTATTTTATGTTTAAAGGTCATACAAGGGGTAAAATGACTAAAATCCCCTCACCCCAAGTGAAAAAAATAAAACTGGATGAAATTAAAATACTGACGTGGCACGCCGTTATCACGGAGGTTATCCTCCGTGACACGCCGATATTGCGGAGGTTAACCTCTGTGACATGACCTTATCGCCGACCCTCACTGCCCAAAATGACCCTGAACCCCTTCCTAAAATTCCAAAACTTTCCCCAAACACCCTTTTAACATCCCTAAACACAATTCAAGTGAAAATTGATATTATGCACGCGGGAAGGTCAATATAAAATGATCAAAATTTTTAAGGGGTCTTACATTATCCCCCCTTAGGATAATTCATACCTGAATGATGAGTTAGGATACTTTTTGCACGAGAATAACAAGAATACACCAGAATCAAATGACAATTCAGAAAATAAAAAGAGGAAAATAAAACTCATACCTTAAGAACTTTCATCCAACTCGGGGAACAAGAATGGGTATTTGGCCTTCATATGTTCCTCAGCTTCCCGTGTAGCCTCCTTTACTGTTTGGTTCCTCCAAAGGTCTTTCACCGAATCTAAATCCTTTGTCCTCAATCTATGAACTTGACTATCCAATATCTAAACTAGGACTTCCTTATATGATAAGGAATCCATAACCCCAACCTTCTCAATAGGAAAGATCAAAGAAGGATCGTCCACATATTTTTTTAGCATGGACACACGAAACACATGATGAATAGAACCCAAACTCACAGGAAAATCTAACTCTTAAGCAACGCTTCTAATTCTCCTCAAAATCTGATATGAACCAATGTTATGGGGACTGAGCTTCCCCTTCTTCCCAATCCTTGTGACTCCTTTCATAGGAGACACCTTCAAGAATACCTAATCATTCACTTCAAATTCCAAATCTCTTGGCCTCACATCTGCGTAAGACTTTTGGCTACTATGAGAAGTCTAAAGTTTTTCTCTAATCACGTTCACCTTCTCCATGACTTGGTGAACCAAGTCAGGACAAAATAACCTAGTCTCACCAACCTCAAACCATCCAATAGGAGACCTACACCTGCTACTATAAAGAGCCTCAGAAGAAGCCATCTGAATGATAGAATGATAACTTTTGTTGTATGCGAACTCAATAAGAGGTAAATGATCAACGCAACTTCCCTTTAAATCAATCACATAGGCCCTTAGCATATCTTTCAAACTTTGAATAGTATGCTCCACTTATCCATACATATGAGGGTAGAAAGCGGTGTTAAAGTTCACTTGAGTACGAAAACCTTTCTAAAATGAATACCAAAAGTGAGAAGAAAACTACATACCTCAATTTAAAATAATGGACATTAGTGCACCATGCACCTTGACTATGTCCTGAATGAACAACTTGGCATAATCCTCTCCCGAGTAGTTATCCTCATAGGCAAGAAGTGAGCAGACTTAGTCACCCTATCTATAATGACCCAGATAGAATCATATTAATTGTGTGACCGCAGAAAAACTGTAATGAAATCCATATTTATCATCTCCCACTTCTACATGGGCAACTCTATTTCTTGAGATATTCCACCAGGCCTCGAATGCTCAGCATTAACTTGCTGACAAACCATACCCTTGGCAACAATATTTTCCATATCTATTTTCATATTGTTCCAATAATAGATTTTCTTCAAGTCATGATATATCTTAGTTGAACCCAGATGAACTGTATATCTAGACTCATAAGCCATAGTAACTATCTTTTCCCACAACCCATCAACATCAGTAAAATCTCCCTCAATCCTGAATGGCATAACCTTTTGTTGACCCATATCTTCCTAAATCTGCATAAGTATGGGACCCAAAACCTATTTCTCCTTTACCTAAGCACTAAGACATGATTTAACCACTTCCTGAATAATCACCCCTCTATCCTTAAAGTCCAAAATACGAACTCCAAAGTTAGCCAACCTGTGAATATCCTTCACCAATTCTCTTTTATCCTAATCAGTATGGGATAAACTCCCCATAGATAACCTGCTAAGAGCATCAACAACAACATTAGCTTTACCTAGATGGTAGTGAAGGCCCATGTCGTAATCCTTGAGCAATTCAAGCCACCTCTTTTGCCTGAGATTCAACTTCTTCTCCGTGAGCACATACTTTAAGCTCTTATGATTTGAATATATATCCAAATGCACCCCATACAAATAATGGCGCTAAATCTTCAAAGTAAAACCACAGCCGCCAACTTTAAGTTTTGAGTCAGATAGTTTCTCTCATGACCCTTAAGCTGCCTAGAAGCATAGACAAACCCTTACCATGCTACATCAAAACACAACCCAGTACCATATAGGAAGCATCACAAAATACAACAAAACCATCAGTACCCTTAGGTAGAGTCAAAACTAGTGCGGAAGACAACTTATCCTTCACCTTCTCAAAACTACCCTTATAAGCATATAAATATAAGAACTTAATATTTTTCTAAGTCAACTTTGTCAACAGAGAAGTAATAGATGAGAAACTCTCCAGAAACCTCCTATAATACTCCACCAAGCCCAAAAAGCTCCTAATATTAGTTGGAGTCGTGGGTCTAGGCTATTTCTTAACTTCTTCAACTCTTCAACGTTCTGTGGATTGACCTTGATCCCATCATTAAAAATAACATGCCTAAGAAAAGTCACAATACTCAATCAAAATTCACACTTAGAAAATTTAGCATACAACTTCTGATCCTTAAGAGTCTACAACACAATTAAGAGGTAATTGGCATAATCCTCGCCACTCTTAGAATACACCAAGATGTCATCAATTAAGACTATAACAAAAAAATCTAGAAATTGCTTGAAAACCTAATTCATAAGATATATGAAAGTAGCTGGAGCGTTAGTCAATCCAAATGACATCACCAAAAACTCATAGTGACCATACCGAGTTTGAAAAGCTATCTTAGGAATATCAACCTCCCTAATTTTCAACTGATGATAATTCGAATGAAGATTAATCTGAGAGAAATATCTAGCACCTTGAAGTTGGTCGAAAGGATCATCAATCCTAGGAAGAGGATACTTATTCGTCACTGTGACTTTATTCAGTTGTAGATAGTCTATACATATTTCAAGAGACCCATCTTTCATTCACACAAAAATCACAGAAGCACCCTATGGAGAAATACTAGGACGAATGAACCCATTATCAAGAAGATCTTTCAAGTTCTCCTTTAACTTCTTTATTCCAGCTTGAGCCATGCTATAAAGAGGAATGGTAATAGGATGAGTATCTGGAAGAAGATCAATCACAAAATCTATTTCCCCATTTTTAAGAAATTCCAGGAAGGTCATCGAGGAACACTTTAGGAAATTCATTAACCACGGGGATAAATTGCAATAAAGGACTTTTGGAGTTAGAAGCTTTAACCTCTCCTAGATGGTACGACACCCTTTAGAAATCAATTTGTGAGCTCTAAGATAGGAAATAAACCTCCCTTTAGGCACTAAGAAGCTCCTTTCCCATTCTAATATGGGTTCATTAGGAAAGTGAAAACTGAACTTTTGGGTCCTACAATCCAAAGAAGCATAGGATGAATGAAGAAAATCCATTCCAAAGATAACTTGAAATCTACCATATCCAACTCTATCAAATCCACCAATGTCTACCTATTAAAGATGGACGCTACATAATCTCTATAGATTTTTCTAATAGATATAGAATCATCCACCGAAGTAGACACAAAAAAGGGGTTGAAAATATTTTCAGGACCAAAATCAAAATGTACAACCACATAAGGGGTCACATAAGAAAGGGTAGACCTTGGATCAAGTATAAAAAAATATTACAGGAGAAGAGTTGTAATGTACCAGCAACAACATCAGGAGATGCCTCAGATTCCTGGTGAGTAACAAGTGCATAGAGGCAATTCCAGCCAGTGCCGGTGCCAAAAATAGCATCCTTTGGGGTAGGAGCCGAAGATGTGGCAACCAAAACTTTATTAACCTAGTGGAAACTCTAGATGAAGGAGAATATTGTTTCATATTACTCAGCTGACCACAATTATAGCACTAATTCCTCCCCTCTTTATAATATCCATAGTGAAGCGGCCCAAAAGAATGAGAAGAAGGATAAGGTGGGGCTGGCTAAGTTTTACTAGCCTGAGGCTGGGCACCCTATGCCCTAGAAACATTGATAGTATGAAAATAATGATCATTTGAAGGCTTAGGATAGGGAGCACTAGCTGATGAATAAGATTTTCCCTTGTTCTTATTCTGTTTGCACTATCTACCATCTCACCCATCTCTGTCTCTCTTTTTTCCATCCTCTACCTTCTGTATATAAACTACAAGTCTAGAGATATCCATATCATTGTTCAACATTGTTGCCTTACACTCCAGTACCAAATCGCGGGACAACCCACAAGTAAACTTTTTTATTTTAGACTCTGGCTAGAAACCAACTTCGGAGCGTAATGAGATTGCTGCTAAAATTTCAAGGCATACTCTTTTACACCTATCTTCCCTTGATTTAGATTCATAAACTCCTCAGCCTTAGCTTCTCTCATCTCCTAAGGAAACAAATGAGCAAAAAAGTTACTTGAAAATTTATCCCATAATATTGGTTCCATATCATTACCCCTCAACTTCCCCCACTCCTCATACCACTGATAAGGTATATTATTTAGCTGATATGCAACAAACTCTACACCTTAAGAATCAATAGCATGCATCACTCTAAAAATCTTCTCCATCTCATCTACAAACCCCTGAGAATCCTTCTTAATCTTAGAGCCTGTAAAGGTTGGGGGATACAACCTTATGAACTAGCCAACTTAAGTGACTTCATATGAATGAGACACAAAATAGAGTAAGCATATGAATAGACTTATGGAACTCCATATTAGAGATGTCCTATTAAGGAAGATGATCATAAGCATCACCAACCCGAGATGCTTGAGAAGGACTAGTAGGGATAGGTGGAATTCCACGTGGTGTGGCACAGTCAAGAGGAGGGACCCTAGACTGGGTATGCACTCCATACATAGGGTGAGTCCTCTCCATATTATCCTCAGGTAGGATAAAGTTCCTAACAAAATTTTTACAAATGTCAGATCTTCCAGGAGGCATAATCTAAAATGCAAGGAAGCCAAGAGTTAGAAAAGTTTCATAGAACTAGTCTCTATAGTCCAAGATAGAACACAAGAAAGGAAAACATTCCTTAATGCCTTGTAGACTTATCCTTAAAAGTGTGGCATAATACATAACCATCAAAATAACTCTACTGGATATGGCTTTGTGGACACCCACTGACTCTAAACTATGCTCTGATACCAAGCTTGTCATGACTCAAAATAGGTCCAAGCCGTGATGGGTATCTCAAGCCCACTATGGATCGAAAACCACCCTCTTAGTCTAACCTCATGAGTACAATAATAATAATAAAGATAAATTGGAAGCTAATTAAGATAGTAATAAGCAAAAACTAGATAACTCAAATGAAATTTAAGAGTCAGTCAATAACCATCCAACATTTATCTATGAAAGCCTCTAAACCAAAATAAGAACTGAGTAGGGACATGCCCCCGACTATGACAAAAAGAATCCAAAAATACTATAACAATAAAGAAAGAATAATAAAATAATAAGGCCTTTCGAAAGATGGAGGGTCACCATTTCACAACAACTCAACAAAACATGCTAATCCACCTAACACTACAAAGGAGCAACAGAAAAGTCTTCAAACACTACATCAGGAAATGATGTAGCATCCTAGAATGGTCAATGGGATAAGCACTAGCATGTAACTCAGGAAAAGTGATAAAATAATTCCATGTCCAAAATCAGTCAAAAACACATGCTCACGTTCATATATACATATAAAATATGTTAAGATAGGGTAAGGGTTATGAATATAAGATTTTTAAAACTATTAACTTGGACTATCTAGCTTAATCCATCCTAAGGCACCCATGGGATATATGGGTTTAGTTTTACCTACTGAAAGGGCCCCAATGCGTGTTAGCCATATGAATCGAGGAAAAATTAAGGGAAAACTATATCCACCATGGTTAATAGCCATCCCATATATATATATATCAACTATTTATTAAGCACACAGTCATATAAACCTCCAACGGTGGCAAATGTGGTTTCCAGTGTTCGTCCCCCAGGGCTTACACATTTGTCACGACCAGGTTTGGAGTCATGATGGCACCTACCACATCCTACCGGTAGGTAAGCCGATACCGTAACCCAGAGCTATTACAATGGGTTACCTTGGTAAGGACGTCCAACATGGATCCTATATGTGAATAGAATATAAACAACAATATTTCACAACTAAGGACAACTGATATTCAAACACAAATCCCACGACCTGATAGTATTAATACAAGAGCTTCTAAACTTGACAAGAGGAATTTAAAATCTCATAAACTAAAATGTATTAAATAATCTCATACATTTGTCTAGAAATCAAATAAAAAATAAGGATAGAGGGGAAAGAGGGAAACTCGATCTCTAAGAGCTCACCCTATCTCCAAATAGTCAACTCACACGAACTAGCTCAACGGCGGTAACTAGAACCTGGGTCTGCACCAAAAGGTACAGAAGTGTTGTATGAGTACCAAAACATGGGTACTCATTAGGCATCATCGGCCAACTGAGCTCAAATATAATGTAAAGACGATATAAAGTAAGAAAAAACCTTAAAGTCAAGGGATAAGATCAACCCAGAATCTGCTTCAATACCACTATAACAATATCTATGCTACTAAAGCAATAACATGACATACTATCTCAATATACTCCATAATGACAATAACAACTGAATATCATTTCGAAAAAGTAAAGCCATATACACAATAACAAAGAATCTACTTTCCATAATCATCATCAACCATCTTTAGAACAATAAAGACAAGAACTTACCATGATGTCCCATACCGCTGGGAAGTACAAAAAAGAGAGCACAACAAAGAACTTATCACGACATCCCATACCTCCAGAGAGTACACAAAAGAATATCAAACAAGAACTCATCACGGTGTCCCAAACCACCAGAGAGTACACCAAAATAATACAACCAATAATACAATAAAGAACAACTTTTCCATCAATTGACCAAAACCACGGGTAGCTCAATCCCGCCATAGCTCATTAACGAGATCCACTTCCAAATACCCATATCGTAATTTAACATAAAGAAAGCAACATTGTCATAGCATATAGTCATTAATTCTATAATTCATAGATAACACTACGTAAAGTCGATACTAGTTATCCTTATCCTTCCATAAATCAATAGATTACAAGTCTTACCATTACTAGCCATCAATTTGGGGAAAACTATGAGCCATCCATATTATAGGTTATTCATCTATCATAAAGCCATTCTTTAGATAGCATCTTCATGACATAAGTTATCAATTAATACATCTCAACCTCACATATTAGAAGATAATTTAACTAACCATCATGCAATAATAGGTCCATCATCACTAAGCATGTCATAAACTTAAGGACTAATTTCCATATTTTAATCAAGTAAAGTCCACTAACTAGTTTACTAGGTTTCTAGCCTTCAAATAGAAATCATATATTTTAGAAGTAACTAGTTATGACATAAGCCACTTTACTAGGAAAGATTTCATAATACAACCTCTTATTCAAGTCAAAGATATATATTAGGTTAGCTCTTGATTCTATGCAAGATTATTCACACCACTAATTCTTAACTCAATATTAGGCATAGGTTTCCTCTAGTTACTAATTTAGCATCAACAAGGGTCATACCTCTTATTTAGTAATTTGGAACCAGAAATGAATAACAATTTACCAAAAGAGACCTCATATTTCAAGAACATAGGCGGTTGGCCCCACACGGCCTAACCTTACAAATATCAATGCATATAAGTAAATTTTCTCCACACGACATTATAACTTTCTTACCTCTTTTGGATTCACCGAGAATCATCATAATATCAACATATTCCTCTGGATTCACCGAGCATCATCATAGTATCACAACATATTCATCTGGATTTATCGGGCATCATCATAATATCACATATTCCTCTGGACCCACCGGGCATTATTATAATATCACATATTCCTCCGGATTCACCGGAAATCATCATAATATCACATATTTCTCCAGACTCACCAAGCATCATCATAATATCACAAGTCTCTTAATATAAAAACATACATCCATATGCATAACTGAAACAATAAACATACACAAACGTTCACAATATAAGAAAGTAGGGATGTAGCTAACACTTCTCATTTCACCTTACTAATAAGCTTCACATGTAATATGAGCATAAACAAGAGCATGAGTATTTACAAGACATGTAAAATAATCACTTAACAAGATTATTCAAATCATGATCACAAAATAATCCAATAATCGAGTTCAACCATCACAACTCCTATATATATATAATTTATAAAATCACCATGTATCTAGGTCGCAAAGCATTTACTTAGTTCAAGCTTAAGGTGGGTCAAGTCCCACTTCTAAATCCCCAAGAAAGCTAAAGCTTTACTAACACAAATCTGGCTTCTACCCAGAATTAGGCTAAGTCATTCATACCTCACCACAAGCGCTTACCAATCCTTTCTAAGTCCATAGGGAAAGTCTCTTAAAAAAACCTTCCTAAGTCAACCCAACAACAAGGTCATCTCTTATTTAGGCATTATATAGGTCAATACACTCCTAATGATAGAGAAGCATACCATTTATGTCTACTTGGAACAACTATAGTGTTCTCACACTAGTCATGAGACCACAAATAAGCAAACTAATGTCCTAGACTAAGGGTCAAATATCATACTTTAAAAATTAATAGACTATAGCAATTGATAAATCCCAAGTTCACCATTTAATCAACTATCACCTAAATGCCCCACCCAATCTCACAAGATATCAATAATTACATTACAAACAAGCTAAATCTAGTCCACGAGTAAGCCTAACCTACCTTGAATCGAAGCAACTCATGATCACATGAGCTTTTCCTTTCCTTTCCGTGAAGCTTCCTCTTCCACAAGAAAAGCTATGAATAATACAATCTAAGTATTACAACAATAATAATAATACCCATTATAGCACCATTGTGCCATGGGTTTCAAATGGACACTAAAACCCTAATTGGGTTTCATCCTTGGAAAGAAGTTTCCAAGACTAACCCATAACCTAACTATCTTTAGGGAGTTAAAACCCTCAATAAATTTTAGCCAATCACTCAATTTTGGGGATACAATTAACCCATAATGATTTAGGGGTTTCGAGTCAAGAAACCATGAAATTAATACTAAATTAGAGAATTCTTACCTTAGATTGTAGTACGAATCAATCACACAAGTTGTTTAAGATCCAATTCAACCCGCAACACATACTTAAAAGGTTTTACACTCCATTAGGGTTTTTATGTTTAGAGGGAGGCACAAAATGGCCAAAATTCGTGCAAGATAACACTTAAATATGGGCCAACCAGCCCTTTGATGGCACGGTCGCGACCCCCATGTCACTGCGGTTGCAGCTTTGCGGTCGCACCTCTTTTGCTGTAGTTGCAGCATCTCGTTGCATGCTATGCATGACTGAAGCTTGAAACTTAGTTCCGAGATTTGGACAATGCCTCGGGATGCATTCGGGGTCCGTTTCGAACAAATAATATATGAAATACCATAGTTTTCAATGTTCTGGATGCATTGGTGAAGTCAAATTTTGTATACAAGGCTATTTTACTAAAGTTTTCACTTATTGGTCAATTAGGACCAATGAAGACTTCAAATTAAGATAAAGGGATTCTAAAACCCAAACAGACCGTCAGGTAACCGAACTATCAGTCCCACAAGTTATTAATGACTTGGGACGGATATGGAGAATCTTTATCAGAGGAAGCAAGCAAGAATATGGATAATGACCTGAAGGGTCATTACAACCTTCATGATGAGCTACACAATCTCCTTTAAGCCTAAATTAAAATAATGAACAAATTATTCTAACCGTTAACTCGGGAGTCATTTATTAAGCCATTTACCACTTGGATCATCATACCAATATGCTTTTAATCTAAATTAAACATGCCAAAACAATCCACACAACCACATTGACTCTTAAGTTTCATTTAAAATCCAAAATATGGCCACCAAGGCCATCTAAATATATTTATTTATATATCTATTCTTCCATTAATGCAATGCATTGAGTTCAAAAGCAAGTTAAACTATGCAATTTTGCATAATTAAAATTAATCCATAAAGTGGGATAAAGTTCATGCAATTCCAAGAGAAAATTCATCCAATTTGGGGAAAACCATGTCCTCCATTCCAACCATTCAAATGATGTACAAATTCAGTCCCAAAAATATTAATTTAAAGCATGTCTAATCAATTCAAACTATGAGATAAGTAATTTAATCAGTAACAACCGAAACCCCTCAACCTAATTTTAAACCTACAATTTAAATCACATAAAATCCATTCAATTAAAGATACAATGTAAAATTTAAGTTTAGGAAAGGAAAACATCCCTGAAACACACAAGAAATTGAAGTCAATTTGAAGTTTGGAGCTCGGATGATGAATTCTTTGTGAAACCCTTAAATATACTTGGGTTTTGAGTTTTAAGAGAGAATAAATTATTTTGATCTTTGAAAACTGAAGAAAAGAGGCTTATTTTATGTTTAAAGGTCATACAAGGGGTAAAAATACACAAAGCCCCTCATCCCAAGTGAATAAAACAAAATTGGATGACAATAAAATAGTGACGTATCCATTATCTTGGAGTTTATCCTCCATTCCATGATTATATCATGAAGGTTAACCTCTGTGAAATGGACTTATCATAGACCCTCACTATCTCGAGGCCTCGAACCCTTTCTAAAAATTTCAAAACTTTTCCCATACACCCTTCTAACATCCCTAAACATAATTCAAGTAAAAAATTGTATATTATGCAAGTGGGAAGGTAAAAAATAAAATGATCAAAATTTTTAAGGGATAGTAAAGTTGCATGGGACACCGGTATCCATCATTTCAAACCGAGGTACACAGTTTTGTTTTCACATCTGGCATTCATTTCTGAAAGATTTAGGTACTCAGGTGAACTTTAACACCACTTTCCACCTTCAAATAGAAGGACAAGAAAAGTGCATAATTCATACTTTAAAGCATATGCTAAGGGCCTGTGTGATTGATTTTAAAGGTAGTTAGGTTGACCATTTGCCTCTTATTGAATTCGCTTACAACAACGGTTATCATTCTAATATTTAAATGACTCCTTTTGAGGCTATTTATGGTAGAAAGTGTAGGTCTCCTATTGGATGGTTGAGGTGGGTGAGAATAGATTTTTTGGCCCTAACTTGGTTCACCAGGCCATGGAAAAGGTGAAGGTGATTAAGAAAAGATGTAGGACTATACAGAGTATCTAAAATTTTTATGTGGATGTAAGGAAAAGGGATTTAGAGTTTGAAGTAAGTGAGTGGTTATTCCTAAGGGTTTCTTTCATGAAAGAAGTCATGAGATTTGGGAAGAAGGGTAAGCTCAGTACTCATTACATTGGTCTATATCAGACTTTAAGAAGAATTAGGAATATTGATTATGAGTTAGACTTACCATTAATGTTGTCTTTGATTCATCCCATTTTTCATGTGACAATGCTTAAGAAGTGTGTAGGTGACCCTATTTTGATAGTTCCTGTTGAGGATATGGGTGTTAATGATTCATTTTCTTATGAGGAATTCTCAGTTAAAATATTAGATAGGCAAGTTTGTAGATTGATAACTAAGGATATAGCCTCAGTAAGGTTCTTTGGAGAAATTAGAATGTAGAAGTGGTTGCTTGGGAATATGAAGAAATTATGGAAGCCAAGTACCCATCTTGTTCCTTGTGTTGGATGAAAGTGCTTAATGTATAAATTTCATTTCCCTCTTATTGTATTTTGAATTGGTCCTTGGATACTACTGTGTTCTTTAATTTATCATGCTAAAAATATCCTAACTCCTCATTCGAGGATGAATTATCCAAAAGGGGGAATAATGTAAGACCCGATAAAATTTTGACCATTTTATTTTTGACCCTACTATGTATGTACCATTAATTTTTTACTTGAATTATGATAAGGGGTGTTAAAGGGGTGTTTTGAAAATATTTTGGAATTTTTGAAAGGGGTTGGAGGACATTTTGGGACCACATAGTAGTGAGGGTCCACGATAGTGGCATGCCACACTACTTAGCTTTCGTGATAAGAGCGTGGCACGCTGGCTACCCTTTGTGACATTGGCGTGCCTCGCTGCTATATATTTTTCATCCTTTTTTTCACTTAGGGTGAGGGGATTTTTGGTCCTTTACCCCTAACATGACTTTAAAAAACCAAATTAACCCTTTTTCGTCATTTGTTAAGATGAAACACTATACTTTTCTCTCTTTAACTCCCAACTAAGAAAGTTTAAGAGTTTTATAAGAAATCACTAATTCGGGCTCATAACTTTGATTTCTCTTCAATTTCTTCTATATTTCAGGCATGTTTCTCCTTTCCTAACTTGTATTTTACATTGTGGCATCAATTTACTAAATATTCATGTCATTTGAGTTGATGGGTTTGAAGCTTTTTGGTAGTCATTGATTGAATTACTTTTCCCATGTTATAAATGGATTATTCATGCTTTAACTAATAGTTTTAGAACTAAAATGGTGCATTGCTATAATGGTTTAAATAGGTGGCATGGGCTTCATCAAAATTGATGAATTTTTAGCGTGGTAGTGGCATTAACCTCGACCTACATTGTAAACTTGATCTTGAATATGGATATTTTCATGATTTAACTATCTTTGATACATTGCATTGTATTAAAAGACAAACGGATAACAATGGTTTTGGAATGCCTTTGGTGGCTATGATTTTGGATTTTGAATGAAACTTGGTTGTCTAATGTGCAAGCATATTGGTATAATGATACCATGTTGGAACATTCATTAATAAAGACTCCTTGATTAATAGTTGGGTTTATTTTCAAACTATTTTAATTTGGGCTTAAAGAGAATTGCGTAGCTCACCATGAAGGTGTAGTCCAGGGAGGTCTAACACTGGAAACTATGTTTGCCAATGTTGAAGGTCTATATGACCATGTGTTCTGATACACATTATACTTTTGATGTCTATCGCCTTGGTGTCTTTAACCTTTCCTTGGTACATGTGGCTATATGGACTGGGCCCTTCCAGCAGGGGGAGACAGACCCATATATCCCATGGGTGCCTTTAGGACAGAGCGAGCTACATAGTTCAGGCTAATATTTTAAGCAATCATGTCAATTGACCCTGGTACCTATCCCGACATCCTATATATATATATATGTATAAATGTTGTGTATGTGGTTTATGAGTGGAGTTCAGTAAATGAATTATTTTACTCCTATCTTTTGAGTTATATACCAATGCTCACCCTACTGACCGCCCCCGACGTTGCATCATTTCATGATGTAAGTTTGGAAGACTTTTATATTTTTCATGTGCAACGTTAGGTGGTTGTGTACTTCTATTGATCAGCTGTGAAGTTGTGAGCCTCAATCTTTCAGAAGTCCCTGTCATTTCATTGTTTTTTTTTTCTTAATACTTTGGATTCTTTTGTCATAGTTGGGGGAATGTCCTATCTTAGTTGGTATTCATAGTTTAGAGGTTTTCATGGGCAGGATTGGGATGTTTTTGATGTCTTGTTTTGGCTCTTTACATTTTATTTTGGTTTTATATATCTATCATTGATTTGGTTGGATTTCGCTATTTATATTTATATGCTCTTGAGTAAGGCTAAGGGAGTTGTCTCCGGCCCATGCTGGGCTTGAGATTGCCCGTCATGGCCAAACTCGGGTTCGGGTCGTGATATCTCGCTACTCTATTAGAAAAAGGAAATTCATAAAATTATGAAATTGAATTAGTCAATCTAGTTCAAAGTATAAAATTACATGAACAATTTTTATCATTGAGAAACTACCCCTTTTCAAAAACGTCCAAATTACAAAATTAATTCATTAATTAAATTAATGAAATATAAGTCCTAAATTAGTAATTTAAGATTATCCTCCTTTAAATCTCCATTTTCAAAACAAGCTATTTTAGTCACAAAAATATTTAAATTTGTTGGTTTACCACATTCATAAAAATTTTGAGATGCCTAACACTTTACTTGAAATATCACTGTAACCCTTATAGTTTCTCTGATTTTTAATAAAGTTTTTGTAATATCTTTTCAAAATTTCATAATAAAATTAAGTATTTACTATGTTTTTTTCACCCTAAGACAAGTTATAAAATATTTTTAACTAATTAAAAAAGATTGTAACAATTGGCAGCTCATCATTAGAATACAAATCCACATCGGGCTCTTGGCTACCTGAGAAGAATTGGCAAAACGGCTACTTTCAAAACTTATTTTGCCAAATAGCTACTAAATTTCTTTTCCATTTAATTTTTAGGATTAGGTTCCAAAAAGTGAAAAAAGTGGGGTCCACATGTGGGTCAATAGGCCTTTTCAATATTTTCAAAACTTGGAAAATTAAATAAACTACACCTAACTTCCTCCATTTCTTTCAATATTAAACTAAACCCCTTCTCTCTTTCCTCCAAAACTCCTTATCTTCCCGTTATTCCCAAGAAAACTCCCAAACTTTATTTTTTCTTCATCTTCTTCTCCAGCAGCAAAGAGCTCCATTTTTTGTACTAAGGTAAGTTAAAACCAAATTTTGATTATTTCTAGATCTATTTTAGTGGTTTTTATTTGTTATCCATTTTGTAGTGAGCCCTAGTATAGGAATACTTTTTTGAATATGATTAAATAGTGAAAATATGAGAATTTTATAGCTAATTTGTTTGATTCTATAGCAATAGTTGGGTTTTGATTTCGCGGATTCAACAGAATTTTTTGTTGATCACGTTGTTGGATTTTGAATTTTTTATTAATAAATATTGCTCCAGTTTTGATATTTTTGTGTACTGTGTTGTTGAATGATGGGATAATTCTTACTTATTTTGGCTATTTGAATTGAGCAGTGACCTGTTTCTGTTTGTAGACTTGTGATCTATGAATTGACAATGCCCTAGATTGTGTTAAATTTTTAGTTATAGGAAATTATTTTCAAATATAATTGATTAACTGGTGAAAATGTGAAAATTTTATAGCTAAATAGTTTGATTCTGTAGAAATAGTTGAAGTTTTGATTTCACATATTTGACTAAAAATTTTGGGTTGATCACGTTGTTGGATTTAGAATATTTTTTTTAAAAAATTAATTACTGGATTATGGAATAGTGGAATAATTCTTAGTTATTTTGGTTTTTTTATTTGATCATTGACATATTTCTATTATTAGACTTTTGGTCTATGAATTAACAATGATAGAATTATTTTAGGTGTAGATTCTGTTAATAAATGTGTAAAGTTAGAGTTGGTGTTAAAGGCACTATTGCTACCGCGTCTGGTTATGCTTCTAGGTATAGAAAAAAATAATGAGGCAGTTGAAAAAGCCTCTAAAAGAAAAAGAACTGGGGTGGAAGAGCCGGAATTAAATTTGGAGATCATAAAGGGCAGATAAATATGTCGTGAGTCTAATAAAAACATTGAGTCTAGTGATGATGTTGCTGAGTGTAGTGGTAGTAATGATAGTGAAAGAATGAGGATAGTGTAAAAATAGTATTGATGGGGATAATGATCCCTTGTCCATGCCATTTTTTTCAAGGTACATTTTCGTGGAACAATATGACCTTCGAACTTTGATCGACAAGGTTGGATCTTTCTCAACAATAATATCGGGTAGATCAAGACTGGCTGCATATCGATATTTTAAGCAAATTCTTGTTGACCAAAATTTGAAGAAAAGATTTAAACAATCCTATTTTGAACACTTGATAAACATGTCGCAACATCTCAAATTCAATGCACAGATGGTCCATTATTTGTTGTTGTGACGTGTTAAAAATGATAAGATTCTTCATGAGATGTGGTTTTGTGTGAACAATAAGCCTGCTTTTTTAGATTAAAGAATTTTTGTTTGATCAAGGGTTTGAACTACTCATCATACAGTAGTGAATCAAAATTGAAGAAGGTATTAGGGAAGGGGAAACATTTTTGCTTTAAGGTGACAAAAAACAAAAATATTACATCGGCAAACTTGTTATGCACCTCAGTGTTGTTAATTAGTCTTGTTTTAAGAATTTATCTTTTTCCTTAATGAGTAATTATTTGTATAAATAAGCATATAATTGTTAGGTAATATAAATGAAATGTCCATAGTGTGTACATTGTTAAATTAGAGTCAAAACCCCAAGTTAAGAATTAAGAGACAAAATCTAGTACTCTTATCTTGAGCTATGGCCTTTACTAGTTTGTGTTCTTGACTTGTAGGTGATTGTATGCTCTAATGTGTAGTGTTTTATGTTTTAGTAATCTTGTAAGTTGATGATAATGCTAAAAGTATACTAAAAAGGATGGAAATAAAGTGTAAACAACTCCACAAAGCATGGACTTAAAAGACAAAAGCATTGGACAATGAGTGATCAAACTGGGACGTTTTAGGGTGCTTTGCATGCCACGCTTCCTAGATGCTATGATAAAGCCATGGAACGCCCTTCGAAACTTTGTAGATGGAAAATTATAGTGTGCCTCCACATTTTTGGCATGCCACACTACCTATATGGTGATATATTGGCGTGGCACACCCTTAAGTTGAAATCTACAATTGGGCTCCCATTATAAATAAGACACTTTGTTCTTATGTTACACACCTTGGACGATACTGGGACTTGAAGGGAGGCTGGATACAACACTTATTAGGGGTTTTTAATATCTTTAATTTAGTTTGTTTATGGATTTTTACATGGATTACACTCTTGCAATTCTTGTTATATCTATAATCAGCTAAACATTTTTTTTGGGGTTAAGGCCGAGAACATGAGTACTTTGGTTGTGAATTGATTTGGTTTGATTGTTTTATCATATTTGGTTGTTTATTCATACTTGTTATAACTATTTTAAGGAGTTACGAACCTTATAATACATGCTATAACTCTATTGTGAACCCGGAAGGGTGAATGGTAGAGTGGAACGTGGGATGAATAAAATAACATCATAATCTTCTCAGAATGATGTTATGATTTGAACTTAGGATATGAATATACTTGAGTTCCCTATTTGGTTCAATTACGCGGTGAAATATAAATGTATTTGACTTAGTTCTTGCATCTCCACTCAAGAATATAGTTTTTGGACTGAGTTAGATAATAGACTAGAGGTTTGGAAGGCCATAGTCATCGTATGAACCCCATGAACCAACAGCCAAGATAAATAACCTAACTAGTGAAGTTCAGTAACATAGTATGAGTGTTCGTAGTGCCTTAAACTTGGTCTTTTCTCCATTGATTGTCCAAGAATTTTAATTAACCGCATTGTTTTAGTTACTTTACATTATAACTTAGAAAATCTTTTGGTTACGTAGAACTTCATTAATCTTATTAGTGAACTAAACTTGGATAGTTGTTAACACAACTCTCTGAGGGATCGATTCTTGGCTTGTAAAGGCCATTTTACTACTTGGTGGACCATGTACACTTGCGTTTGTGCTTGGGTGCAACAAGTTTTTGGGCGTTGTTGCTGGGGACTTGTAATGTGGTAACCATCATAGTTTTATTTTTACTTTTGATTTATTTGGTGCTTTTAACTTGGTCTTGGATTTTGAATTTGTAGGCAATAGGTTAACAAGCTAGTAAGAAGGCAAGGGATCGGGAATTGTTTGAACTATACCCCGAGCTTAAGCAACACTTTCACCAATAGAAGAGAGAAGCAGTACTTCTCTATCGTATCCCGCAAATTCATGAGGACCAAGACAATATTTCTCCCATGGTTGAGGAACCACCATCCCACAAGACAATTCATGAAGTGGCAATCCCACTTGCGACCAATGTGACCTCCGCCATTTGAAGGTCGGCTCCTGAAGGGAGATTTGAACTAAAGTTGAACATGTTACAACTCCTGCACAATAATTAAAAATTCACCAGGCTATCACATGAAGACCCACAGGCCCACTTGCAGAATATTTTGGAGATTAGTGACATATTCATCCCTACGGGTGTGTCAAGTGATTATGTGAGTCTGACACTCTTCCCCATTTAACATTTTGGAGAAGCAAAAAAGTGGTTGAACTCTGAGCCGGTAGGTTCAATCATAACTTGGGTTAACTTTGCCAGAAAGTTCCTCATCCGATTCTTCCCGTATAGCAAGACTGCGAGACTTTGCTATGAGATTTTGAGCTTCAAGCAGAGGCCCGATGAGAACCTCTATCATGCTTGGGAGAGGTTCAAAGCTTTTTTTTTGTGATGGTCCACATCATCAACAGTTCAATGAGGTATTATCTCACACCTTAGTAGAAGATCTTGACAATAATACAAAGATTTTTCTAGATTCAGCTGCAGGTGGTGAAGTGTTAGAAAAGACTTATGATGAGGTATACACCTTGTTGAACTGCATTGCGCACGGAAATATGGATTGACATACTGATACCTCAAGGAGTTCAGTGAAAAAGGTTGCAGGTATGATCGAAGTTGATAGCATAACATCCTTAGCTGCCCAAGTTTCAACCATGCATAGTCAAATGATGAATCAATTTAGCAAGTCGAGTGTGCAGAAGCCTCAGGCTCAGGTCAATGTTGTACAACAGGCTCCGGTATGGTGTAAGATTTATGGGAAATATTGGCCACTCTGCAGACTTGTGTGGAGCCAATCCTGAATCCGTCAACTTTGTGGGGAATGTACAAAATCAAATTATGGTAATGCCTACAACTAGAAGTGGCAGACTCAGCCCATTCATTCTTAGGGCAACAACCAGCAGTAGCAGTTTCAACAACCACAGTATAACAAACTGGTCAGTAACATTGATGAAAAACTACAAAAGATCCTGGATAATTAAGAGAAGATGGCTGCTGATATCAAAAATCAGCAAATTGCACAGAAACAGTTGGAGTAGCAGTTGGGGCAATTGCAGCAGGCACAAAATACAAGGCCTCAGGATGGTTTGCCAATTATAATGAACCTCTGACACAAGTAATGGCAATTACATTAAAAAATGGTAAAGAGTTGAATGATAGGCCTCCAAAGACAAATAAGGAGGTAGATGTAGAGTTGATTCCTCAATCGGTTGCAAACAAATTTACTGAAAAATTGGGGAAGTCAGAGTATCCACAAACAAAATCGATTAAGAAATAAAGACCACCACCACTATTCCTACAGAGGTTTTAGAAAGCGAAGGAGGATGCATGCTTTAAGAAGTTCTTTAACACGTTCATACAGCTTCACATTAACCTTCCTCTTCTAGATGTTTTGCAGGGAATGACCAAGTACGCTAAGTACTTGAAAGACGTGGTAACTAACCAAGTTAATGTCACAACCCAAACCAGGGCTTAGTCTTGATGGGTTTCTCAAGTCCACCAGGACCGGATACCTCCTCCATTAGCTTAATCAAATAGAACACAATATAACTAACAGTGGATAAGTTATGAACATATAAGAAGATGGAAATAAGTTCTGAACATATAACAAGATAGCGATGAGTTCCGAACATATAACAAGATAGAGATGAGTTTCGAACATATAACAAGATAGAAATGAGTTTCAAACATATAACATAACAAGATAGGAAATCAATAACAAGAGGGATCTAAGAATCCACAACACAATCCACCCATACATTTTCAATAAAGCCTCTAAGAAACCAAATATCAACATAGGCCTGGACATGCCCCTGACCATAGCTAAAAAAATAACCAACAAAAATAGTCTAAGATATAAGTAAAGACAAGACCATGAAATGAGGGCCTTTCAGAGAATGAAATCTCACCAGTTCAAAGTTGACTCACAGACAATCCAAAAATTATCTACCACTATACAAGAAAACAGAAGTGTCTTTAAACCCTGCATCGCGTGGGGATACAACATTCGGAGATGGATAACGGGGCAATCACTAACATGTAACTCAGGGAAGGGATAAAATAATGTCATGATTAATCATTCCAAAATCACTCTAAAACCATATGCACACAATCATATATATATATATAAAATATGTCGGGATAGGGAATAAGGTTTAGGATAGGAGTTAAAATATTAACCTAGACTATGTAGCTTCAACTGTCATAAAAGGCACCCATGAGCTATATGGGTCCGTCTCCTCCCATTGAAAGGGACTCAGTGCGTGTTAGCCATACGAACCAGAGGTATTAAGGAAGGCTGAGGAATCCACAACCCTTCGCCAATCATGATAAATATATATAAGGTGTGACACAAGAACACGACCATTAAGACCAACCCTCATGCCGGCAAACGCGGGTTTCCAGTATCGGTTCCTCGAGACCTCTACCTTCACGGCCAGCTACACAAACCTCTTTAATCCCAATTAAAATGTTTACACATTCCCATTCATAAAACCAAGGACCATCCATTAGGTACCTACCATTGGTATCTTCATACTAATTGCACTTACAAGCTAATATCATGATGTTGTTTCCATTGACCATCAACTTGCGGGAATCCACGATCCCCATGGTCTAATTGTTCATTAACTTAGGGGAATCCATGACCCCCATGGTCCATTAAAAATTAATTCATAGACATAAAGGCCTTTCAAAGACATTTGTATTGCATTAGCCTTTTATGCAATTCAATAATTCAAATTTGGTTTCAATATGCATATATCCTTGTTTTAAAGCCAATTTCATAAGGTGGGTTGAGGTTATTACCAACTCCTATATCAAAATCTATTTATTTGGGGGAATACATAACCCCCACAAGCTTATTAAATCAATTTGGGGGAATCCACCACCCCCTATTCAAATTTACCGTGCCTATGCACCCAATTAGTTCAAAAACCATCAATTCATAATGCAAATGATTCATAAAAGCCATGGGAAAAGCAATTAAATCAATAGTACCCAAAACCCCTCAACCCAATTTCCAAATCAATAATTAAATCACATAGATAATAATATTAAACACATGGTTTTAACAAAACAAACTTTAGGGAAGAGATACATGCCTGAGACACCAAGAATTTTGAAGAAGAAATCACCCTTTGAGCCCTAAATAACCATTCCCTTAGAAAACCCTAATTGTTCTTGCTTAGAGATTTGAGAGAGGCGAGAATTGTATTTGATGTGTGTTGGGATGATAATGGGGACCCAATGGTGTTTTATGGACATGTGTTTTAATTAGGAAAGGAGGGAAATGACTGAAGTGCCCTTACTAAAAAATGCAGGAAAATGTAGCCCAGTCATTATAGATCACGTCACGACTCGTGAAGACTAGCTATGAGTCTTAGCTTAAACTCTTAGTCTGGTCAGACTATTAGACCCCCTTCACTGGTTTGGTAACGAGTCACACCCTACGACTCATGACCTCACCTTACGACTCTTAAGGGTTCAACCATGACATCAATAGAAACTTGGGTATTCCTCACTGGTTTGCCTATGACTTGAGCCCTACAACTCATAATGAGTATTCACGACTCATTAGGAGAGTCATACCTAGGTAGTGAGCACAAAAGTCAAGAAATTTTCAAAGGCAAAAGATCTAGGGAGTTACATTCTCTCCCCTAGGATCGATCATTCTTTCCCGAATGATGAATCAAGTCACCCCTTAGCATGATTATAAGAAAAAAATGTAACCCCGAAACCATGAACCAAAATTAAAAAAGAAATAGGAATAAGAAACTACATACCTCAAGAATGATTATTTGACCCGAGGGAACAAGAACGGATACTTGGACTTTATGTCATCTTCAGCCTCCTAAGTAGCTTCTTCCACCTTTTGGTTCCTCCGAAGGATTTTCACCAAAGCCACATCCTTAGTTGTCAAACGATGGACTTGCCTATCCAAAATCTCAACAAGAACCTTATCATAAGACAAGGAATTTGAAATACCAACGCTCTCTATAAGAACAACCACAGATGGATCTCTCACGCACTTCTTCAACAATGAAACATGGAAAACCAGATGAATAAAACCCAGACTTGAAGGAAACTTTAATTCATAAGAAACATTGCCTACTCGCCACATAATCAAGTACGGACCAACATAACGGGGACTGAGTTTTTCCTTTTTCCCAAACCTCATCACTCTCTTTATTAGAGATACCTTCAAGAACACCCAATCGCTAAACTCAAACTCCAACTCTCTTCTCCTCATATCTCCATAGGACTTTTGGTGACTCTAAGCAGTATTTAGCCTATCCCTAATCAATTTCACCTTCTCCATGCCTTGGTGAACCAAGTTTGGACTGAACAATCTAGTCTCACCAAGCTCAAATAACCCAATAGGAGATCTATACCTCCTACTATAAAGAGCCTCAAAAGGAGACATCCCAATACTAGAGTGATAACTATTATTATAAGAGAACTCAATGAGAGGAAAATGATCAACCCAACTACCTCCAAAATCAATCACCCAGGCCATTAGCATATCCTCCAAAGTCTGAATGGTCCTCTCCACTTATCTATCCATCTAAGGATGAAAAATGGTGCTAAGGTTCACTCGTGTGCCTAAGCCTTTCTGAAATGATTTCCAAAAGTGAGAAGAGAACTGTGTACCTCAATCCAAAATATTGGAAATCGGAGAACCACACAATTTGACAATCTCATGAATAAACAACTTAGCTTGATCCTCTCCAGAGTAAGTAGTCCTCACAGGAAAAAAGTGACATACCTAGTTATCCTATACACGATGACCCAAATTAAATCAAACTAACTGCGAGACCACAGAAGACTTGTAATGAAATTCATGTTGATCATCTCCTACTTCCACATATGCAAATCTATCTCTTGAGATATCACACCAGGCCTCAAGTGTTCAACCTTCACCTGCTGACAGGCCATACACTTGGACATACTATTTATCACTTCCTTCTTCATATTGCTTTACCAATAGATTTTCTTTAAGTCATGATACATCTTCATCGAACCAAGATGAATTGTATAGCTTGATTCATGAGCCTCAGTCAAAACCCTTTCTCGCAGTACATGAATATCAGGAACACACAACCTACCTTGATACCTCAAGATACCATCACTACTAATATCTAAAGCCATAACCTTTTGCTAACCCACACCAGCCTTAATCTGCATAAGGATAGGATCCAAAACCTGCTTCTCCTTTACTTCAGCACCAAGAGATGATTTAGTCACTTCTTGAATAATCACCCCTCCATCTTAGGATTCCAAAAGATGAACTCCCAGGTTAGCTAACTGGTGAATATACTTTACCAATCCTCTTTTCACCTTATACACATGAGATAAGCTTTCCCCATGGATAACTTGCTAAAAGCATCATCAATCATATTAGTTTTTCCTGGGTTATAATGAAGACTCATATCATAGTCCTTGAGTAATTCAAGCCACCGCCTCTACATGAGATTTAATTTCTTCTTAGTGAACACATACTGCAACCTTTTATGATTTGAATAAATGTCAACATTCACCCCATACAAATAATGGTGCCAATTCTTCAATGCAAACTCCACAACCACTAACTTAATATTATGAGTCGGATAATTCCATTAATGGACCTTTATCTGCCTACATGCATAGGCCACTATCTTACTATGCTGCATCAAGACACAACCTAGTCACACACGAGATGCATCACAGTAAATGACAAAACCATCGGTACCCTCAGGCAGAGTCAAAACTGAAGTAGAAGTTAACTTGTCCTTCAAATTCTTAAAACTACCCTCACAAGCATCGAACCATAGGAACTTCACCTTTTTCTGAGTCAACTTAGTCAATAGAGCGCAATAGAAGAGAAGCTCTTTACAAACTGCCTATAATACCTGACTAAACCTAAGAAGCTCCGAATGTTGGTTGGAGTCGTGGGTCTAGGCCACTTCTTTACCACCTCAACTTTTTTGGATCCATCATGATCCCCTTGTTAGAAACAACATAACCAAGAAAGGTCACAACATTTATCCAACACTCACACTTTGAAAACTTGGCATACAATCGCTAATCCATAAGAGTCTGTAATACTATTTGTAGGTGGTTGGTATGTCCTCCTTACTCTTAGAATACACCAAGATATCCTTAATGAATATGATAACAAACAAATCCAAAAACTATATGAATACCCAATTCATAAGATCCATAAACACAACCAGAGTATTAGTTAACCCAAATGAAATAACCAGATACTCACCACCTTAATCTTCAACTGATGATAACCCAACTGAAGATTAATCTTAGAGAGGCATCTAGCCTTATGAAGCTAGTCAAAGAGACCATCAATCCTAGAAAGAGGGTATTATTTTTCACCGTCACCTATTCAACTGTCGATAGTCTATGCACATGTAAAGAGACCCATTCTTTTTATGCATGAAAAGCATAGGAGCACCCCATGGAGAGACACTAGGATAGTTAAAACCCATATCAAGAAAATTCTTTAACTACTCCTTAAGTTCTTTCAGCTTAGTTAGAGCTATTTTATAAGAATAGATAAAGATAAGATTGGTATCTGGTAGAAGATCAATCCCAAAATCTATTTCCCTATTGGGAGGAATACCAAGAAGATCATTGAGAAACACTTCAGAAAATTTTTCAACCACCAGAATAGATTGCAAAGAGGACCCTCAAAACTAGAATCCTTAACCCGAACAAGATTATAAACCCTTTTTAAATCAACTTTCAGGATCTAAGATAAGAGATGAACCTCCCTTTAGGCACTAAGGAACTTCCCTCTCATTCTATTATCAGTTTATTTAGGAATTTTAATATGATCTTACAGGTCTGACAATCTAGAGAAACATAGCATGAATGTAGCCAATCCATCCCAAAGATCACATCAAGATCCACCATGTCCTACTTTATCAAATCCATCAACGTCTCCCTATAAAATATAGACACCATATAGCCCCTATAGAATTTCCTAGCCATGACAGAATCACCTACCGAGGTAGACATAGAGAAAGGCTAAAAAATACTCTTAGACTAAAACCAAAATAAATAACCACATAAGGGGTCACATAATAAAGGGTAGAACTCAAATCAAGAAGATAATATACACACCAGAGAAAATTTTCAACACACCAGTAATGACATCAGGAGATGCCTCAGATTCCTAATGGGTGGCAAGAGAAAAAAGATGATTTCGATTGGGACTGACACCAAAAATAGCACTTTTTTATTTAAGAGCTGAAGAAGTGGCAACCAAAACTTTATTAGCTCCAGAAATAACCTTAGTTGGACAGTGTCACTATAAATGCCCTGGCTGACCACAGTTGTAGCACCTATTCCACCCTTTATCACACTGATCGCGGTGCATCTGCCCACAAATTCTGCCAAGACAAAAAGGTGGCACTGATTGGGCACCACTAGCCTAAGACTGGACATATTATGCCTTAAACCCACTGTTAGTATAAAAGTGATGATCCCCAGAAGAATTAGGATATGGGGCACTAGACGTAGAATATGAATCAGAGCTTCCCCATGTCTTCCACTTGCTCTACTTCCTACTATCTCTATCACTATTTTGCTGACCTCCACTCTGTTTTGAATATATGAACTTCTTGTTTTTGCCTTTCTCCTATTTCTACCTACCTCTTGGATAATATTTCACCTAATACATATACACCATAATCCTAGAGATATACATATCATTATCAATATTGCCACCTTACACTCGAGTATTAAATCCTAAGACAAACCCAAGGCAAATTTCTTTATTCTAGATACAATCTCCGGGGCATAACGAGACAACTAATGAAATTTTAAAGCATGCTGATGAGTGGAGAATTTATCACTCATTTACATCCCAAATTCATACACATTAGTATGATTGGAATATGTGATTACGACAAATTTGTGATTGAATGCACTAATTTTCATATTTTGTAGGCTTATAGGTGATAAGAAATAAAGATATGTACTTGAGCTGAAAATAATTAAAAAGAGAGGAGAAGTACAACTGGAAGACCTGGAGTAGAATTTGGTCTCAGTTACCGTGATCGCGGTCAGGTAATCTTGGTTAGAGAACCACGATCGCGATAACTGGTCACGATCATGGTAGGCATGATCATGGAAAAACTATAGCAATCACGGCTTTGAGGGATTTTTACCTTGGGGCAATTCTGTAAATTGGCATAGCTGAACCCAATTCCCATATAAGGCTCAATTTTTTTCCCTTGGACATGATCATTGAATCTTAAATTGAAAATTAGAGACTTGGTAAACCCTAGAAATTGGGGAAATATTTGTATTTGAATTCCAATTTGAATTTAGTGAAAGTGAAGATTCTTTTTCTTTCCCATTACCATAGATGCTATGAACGAACCTTTTGGTAGATCTCTTCTCTTCAACTTTATGAGTAGCTAGATCTCTTTTTCTTGGGATTATGTTGAACTAAGTTGTAATTATGTGTAGGTTGTGATGTATTTGAGTATATTATAGTTTGTTGATGATGGGTTTCATTATTGCTTGGTTTAATTAGTTGGGATTTGTGGGTGGAAACCCCAAATACTCAAAATAAATTTATGGCTGAAAAATCCAAACTCTTTAAAGCTCATATCATCCTTGAAATAGTGATGTGGGTAAACTTTTGGAACCTGTGGCATCCTTGAAAGTGGGCTATGGGGGACAAAGCAGTTATGGACAATAATGGATGTAGTTTGCTATTCTTTTTTCTATCTTAGAAATAAGGGTAATTAAAGAGTTTTCTATGTTTTGGGCATCTTCCTAGAAATAGGAATGCCTAATTAAGGTGTTTGGTGGATTTATCTGACATACTTGTTAGGTACTCAAAAGGGTTAATGAGTGACATCCTTAAGGCTTTGTTCACAAACTAGCCTAAAGGACTTTCAACCTAGCCTACCTTATCATCAATAACTAGAATTTTTTACTAAATCATCATGTTCCCATGCATAATTTACCCTTAGGTTGACATAGTCCCAAGATCCTTTTAAATATTGACAAAATCTTGGTTTGAACAAACAAACCCCCCATTTAAATCATTAATTTTATTTTTCTTTCACTTTGAGAATATTTTTGGATACCATTGACAACCTCAAGTCTTGAAGACTAATCTCACTCCTTGTGGATTCGACATCAACATTAGTTGAGCTATTAACAACGATCGTCATCTACTAATTTATAAGGTATAGGTGAGCGTTATCAAAATGGCATCATTTCCAGGAGGTGAGATTTAACTTTCATTTATACGGTGTTGAATGTATCTTTGGGTATACCCGTGGTGACTTCGATTCACTTTGTTTGTCATTTTTGTTCCTTATAGGTGATTATTATTTTCTCTAAATAGCCATGAGCCAAGAGGGAATCATTGTCAATCCATTACTTGGTCTTATTAAACCAATGGATTACCTTGGTTATGAAGAGCATGCCAGTGCCATTTGTATTCCTTCTTTCGGGGGAAACGATGTATTTTATATCACAAGTGTAATGCTCTAATTGCGTGCATGAGGACCCAAATTTGCATTTGAATAACTTGTAGAAGTTTGTACCCCTTTCGACATTGCCCACATATCATAAAAATCCTTAAGGTTTTGTCTCTTTCCATTTTCTCTAATGGTTGAGGTGACATTGTGGCTTCGATGTATTCTGGCCGGGTCAATCAACTCATGGGCCACACTTATGGAGGCATTCTTGAATCATTATTTCCCACCATCCAAAATGTTACTAGTGAGGGACGAAATTATGAATTTTGATCAATTTCTTGATGAGTCATGGTATGAAGTATGGGGGAGGTTTAAGGAGAATCTCTTGAAATGTCCTAAAACCAAGATGCTGGAAAAGATGATTCTCTAAGTTTTTTATAGGGAATTAGACCAAACAAACAAAGCCATAGTGGACAATTCATCTGGTGGGTCCCTTGTTAAATAATCATATGGGGTTCCATTAAAGATGTTAGACCAAGTGGCTAGTTTGACTAGAGGTTGGCACATGAAGGATGCCGAGGTGGATGCGGGGGTTCCCTCATCATTCTTTATGAGTAAACATCAAAGATGTCAAGAAAAGGCAAGAGATGCAAGCATGATCAAGTTAAGGGAACAACTTGAATTTCTTACCAAACATGTGTTGGAGACATCCATTGAAAGAGTCAATGTTAAATATACAAATGATATCGAGGATTTTGAAGAGAGAGAAGATAAAGGACTTGATGATAGGAGAGGATGGTTGTCCAATTATCCAGAGGGTTTCCATATTACCTTCATAGGGAAATATGGGAATAAAGGTTGGAACAATGAAAATCAGAGTATATCTCAATGTGAAAGAGAGAGGCACATTAATAAAGATATTTTAATTCAAATCTGAATTAGAGTTGAAGAGACCGACAAAATAGTAAAAGAAATGAGAGATGACTTCTTCAAGCTTCACCAAACGGTAGAGTCCCACTCAATCACCATCCAACAACTAAAAGTAAAATTGAATCAAATATCAGGGCACATCATGGAAAGGCAAAATGAAGAAGGACCAAATAGTATGGCCACCAACTCTATTGTCACTCAAAGTGAAAAACTCTTAGAAAAGGCATGGAATTTGATGATGGTCCGGGCAAAAGAGAAAACGATGAGAAAAAAAATGTGAAGAGAAAGAGGTCGAATAATGATGAATTAAGGCACAAGATAAACAAATGTCATATTGTCTCAATGCCACCTATTACAATCCCTCCTCCTTTCTCTCAAAGGGTGTTCAAATTGGGGAAAATTCTAACTTCAAAAAATTCCTTAAGAAATTTAGCAACCTCTCCATCAATATTCCTTTAATAGAAGAAATACAAGATATGCTGGGGTATGCTAAATTTATGACGGAGTAAGTCTCTAAGAAGAATCATGGGGAAAATGAGACAATAGAAATAACACATCATTGTAGTGTCATTATGTCACACACGATGGAAAGAAAGAAGAGAGACCACGGTTCTTTCACAATTCCATGTACCATTGGAGTGTTCAAGTTTTCAAAAGCCTTGTATGACCTTAGATCAAGTGTAAATTTGATGCCATATGCCAAATTTCACAAGCTCGGATTGGGGAAACCGCAACCCACCACAATGAGATTGCTCATGGCCAACCGATCCATCAAGAATACTATGGGAATACTTTATCATATTCTAGTTAAAGTTGATTGGTTTATCTTTCCAGTCGACTTTGTGATCCTTGATTATACTTTAGATCATGAAATTCCTATCATTCTTGGAAGGCCATTCTTAGCCACCATATAAGCATTGATAGATGAGGAAAATGGTGAGATAAAGTTTTGCCTAAAAAATGAAGAAGTTTCTTTCAATGTATGTAAGTCCATGAAGCAACCAATTGACTTACAAGTAGTATCGGTGATTGATACCATTGATGGTAAGGTGTCAAATCATGTCAATATGAGTTTGGTGGATGATTCGTTGGTAGTGTTTTTTTGGAATTGTGAAAGAGAATAAATTGAAGAATTTGACAAAGTGGTGGCATCTTTAATGGGACTTGTATATTATACCAATAACCTGGTAAAGTTGGACCTTGATCTTACAAATTGTGAGACCCCTCCCTCAAAACCATCCATCCTTGAGCCACCCAAAATTTAGTTGAAGTCGTTGCTATCTCATCTTTAATATGTCTTCTTAGGGGATGGATACACTTTAACTATCATCATTGGAAGTGACCTTGAGCCTTATCAAGTAGAATTTTTGAATTATGTAGTAAAAAGGTTCATCAGAGCCATTAGATGGAAAATTGTTGATATCATAGGAAATAGCCCCCAGTATTTGTTCCCACAAAATCATGTGCCAAGTGTGGAACATCAAAGTAGTCTAAATCAACCCATGCAAGATTTAGTGAAGAAGAAAATTATAAAGTGGCTTGACGCGAGGGTCATTTATCCAATCTCCAATAGCATTTGGGTGAGCCCGGTGCAATGTGTTCCAAAGAAAGGTGGCATTACATTAGTCAAGAATGATAAGAATGACCTTATCCCTGTCCAACCGGTCACAGGGTGGCGGGTATGTATGGACTACCTAAAGTTGAACTCTCGGATAAAAAAAGACCATTTCCCTATACTCTTTATGAACCAAATGCTAGATAGGCTAGATGGGAGAGGGTGGTATTGCTTTCTAGATGGTTATTCAGGGTACAATCAAATTTGTATCATCCCGAAGGACCAAGAGAAAATAACTTTTACGTGCCCCTATGGTACATTTGTATTCAAGCGAATGCCGTTTGGTTTGTGCAAAGTGCCGACAACTTTTCAATGTTGTATGCTATCAATTTTTGCGGGCATGGTTAAGGAGTCGATGAAAGTCTTCATGGATGATTTTTTGGTGGTAAGAAACTCCTTTAAATCTATCTCGATCATCTAAGCAAGGTACTTTAGAGATGTGTAAAAACTAACCCTGTCCTAAATTTTGAGAAATACCATTTCATGGTCAAGAAGGGTATTGTGTTGGGACATAAAATATCGACAAAGGGAATACAAGTCGATCAAGCTAAGGTCGAGGTAATAGCTAAGTATCCACCCCCTATTTTCTTAAGTGGTATCCGGAGTTTCCTTGGGCATGCCGAGTTCTACTAGCGATTCATCAAAATATTTCTCCAAAATAGCTAATCCAATGTGTAAGCTTCTTGAAAAGGAGGAAAAATTCCATTTTGATGAGGTATGCTTGAAGTCCTTCAAGCCTTAAGGAGTTTTTATCTTGGCTCACATTATTATGGCTCCAAATTAGTCATCCCCTTTTGAAATGATATGCGATGTAAGTGGGATTGCATTGGGAGCAGTACTAGGGAAATGCAAGAAAAAGCTATTTCACCCTATCTATTAAGCAAGCAAGAACTTGAAGGATGCTCAACGTAACTACACCGTTACCGAGAAAGAATTATTGGCAGTGGTATATGATTTTGTGAAATTTCATTCCTATTTGTTAGGAATGAAAGCGGTGACACATTGATCATGTTTCCATCAAATACCTTATGTAAAAAAAAAAGTTAAGCTGCATCTAATTGTATGGATCTTGCTCTTGCAAGAATTTGATTTTAAGGTGAAGGATAGAAAAGGGTGTGAAAACCAAGTGGATGACCACCATTCTCGTCTTGAGGGAAATAAATAAAAGCATGGAGAAATTGATATTGATTACGCTTTTCCCGATAAATTAGTAATGTCAATTTTTAGAAAAGGTGCACCACGGTATGCCGACTATGCTAATTATGTGGCAAGTGGTATACTTCTCGAAGGGTTTAATTATCATCAAAAGAAGCGATTTTTGTTTGATGATAAGAGGTATTTTTGGGATGAACCATTCCTTTTCAGTGAGTTCATGGATGGGGTAATTAGGCTCTGTGTGATGGAGGTTGAAATAAATGATATCCTTGAAGCATGCCATTCCTCACCTTACAGTGGCCACCATGGGGGGATCCGAACCGACGCCAAAATTCTTTAATGTGGGTATTATTGTCCCACCATTCATAGAGCACCATGGAGTGGGTAAAGGCATGTCATCAATTCCAAATGCAAGGTGGGATCTCGAGAAGACATGAAATGCCCCTTAGGCCAAATCTTGAAGTTAAACTCTTTGATATGTGGGGAATCGAATTTATGGGACCTTTTGTGAGCTCTTTTGGAAATAAATATATATTGGTGGTGGTTGATTATGTTTCAAAATGGGTAGAAGCAGTGGCACTTCCAAATAATGATAGCAAAAACATCACTTTCTTTTTGAAGAAACACATTTTCACGCGGTTCAGAACACCATGAGCTATCATTAGTTATGACGGCTCACACTTTTGCAATCAGATATTTGGGGCCCTCCTTAATAAATATGGGGTGAATAAAAAGGTGTATACCCCATACCACCCCCTCAAAAGTGGCCTAGTAGAAGTTTCAAATAGAGAAATCAAAGCCATACTTGAAAAGACCGTGAATGTGGGCCGAACCAATTGTATGAAGCATCTTGATGAGGCACTTTGGGCGTATAGGACAACTTTTAAAACCCCAATTGGTATGTCTCCCTATCATTTGGTGTTCATAAAATCATGTCACTTACCCATGGAGCTTAAGCTTAAATCCTTGTAGGCCTTAAAGAGGTTAAACATGGATTGGATAGAAGCGTTCGAGTTGAGAGTCTCTAAATTTCATGAGTTGGAGGATTTTTGACTCAAATCTTATGAGAGTTCATCTTTGTACAAGGAGAAAGTGAAGAGATGGCATGATGCAAAGACACCAAGGCAGGAATTCCATGTTGGCTAGAGTGTGCTCCTTTTCAACTCCCATTTAAAATTTTTTGTAGGAAAGCTTCAGTCGAAATGGTCGGGACCCTTTGTGATTTTTAATGTTTACCCTAGTGGTGCCGTTGAATTAGAAGATCAAGAAAATATGAAGTTTGAGGTGAATGGAAAAAGGGTGAAGCATTACATGTGAAAGGTTCCAGAGTGGCCAAGGTGGAATTTATTCGTTTCAAGGATGCTACATGGTAAAAAGAATAAAGTCATGTCGCGACGTTAAATTAGGCACTTGATGGGACGCATCCCATCCTTAACTAAATTTTTTTTGCTTTTTGATGTTTTAAGGTGTTTTAATATGAGTTAGAAGTTTTTAAAAATAGGGGAAAATAGAGCAAAAAATGGTAGCTATGCAGGAAAATAGAGCAAAAACAGGGGAAATCAGCCTCAGTTACCATGATCGCGGTTCACATCTTTCTATGGGTTTTCATGCTTATTCTTAAGGGAGTCCCTCTTAAACCTTGTACTTCTTTCAGATACTGCAGTGAGGACACTCCAACTCTTTAAGTTCGGGGTGTGGGGTTACTCACATGTAGACCCAAATCATAGAGATTGTTGTGCCTTTTGTGATTCACATCAGACAAAGTTTTCCCTATGATATATTGAGTAATGACAATCTTAAGGAAAAATTGTCATGATTGGGTTTTGATCCGTGGATGATGGGGAAGTCTGAGTACCCGCAACATTAGAGTTATAAATGCAAGGGAAATCTAAGTACATATGACATTTTAGTGTTGAGATCACATTTATGCCTATGGTAAAGTCTGAGTAGCCATATTGTTTGCTCGTATGGAATCCGTAATGTGATACATCATCTTGGTTCGATGCCATAAATAGAAAATTATGCATGGTGCAAATGCGAAGCAAATATCCCCCTCCCCTCCGTTTAAAAAAATTAAAAATCAAGGGTATGGACATGAGCGACCTTGTAATAATATTTTACTTCTCTTTGTGACTCTAAAATTTTAGCGAGATTGAAATTGGTAGATACTCTATTTTGTCTCTAGTAAGAAAGGAAAGTGATCCCCTTTGAGGAGTTGGCATGCCATGTGCGGTGAGCTTATTATCCTAAATCACATGCATACTTGCACCATATAGAACTTTATCCATTGTTCTATCAAGACTAATATTGAACTACATTTGGTTGGTGAAATGATCCTAGGCCATCTTTTATGAAACAAGAATCCACTCTAAGCCTAAATAACGTACCCATGCATAGAATAGGACCCTTAGTTCCCCAATTCAAACCTTCTGGCCTTTCTTTGGAATTCGATACAAGTCGTGTACCATTAAAATATTTTGTCCCTCTCTTGAACCAAACCCTCTGTGAACATAAAGAATTAAAATGGAGTCTAAATGTCTAAGTTGGGGGAGGTAAGTTTGAAAGAGTTGACTTTGGGCCATGGTAGTGTAAGTGGATGCTTTTGAGATAGGCAATGAAAAAGTGAAAAAGAAAGGAATGATGAAAAGAAGAATAAGGCTTGGATTGCAAAAGAACTAAGTGAAAGAAAGATGCCCTCATGGAGTTGGGAAAATAAAGGCTCCTATATTAGGCTTGTATATGGCGTGAAAACAAAAGAATTGTTCCATTGTCACAAGTTGGTTAAAATATTGTGATATAGATATTCAAGAAGGGTTAAGCTACTTGGCTCCCAAATGTTATCCTACCCTTCCTCCAACCTATGTTACAAACTTAAAAAGCCTTTCTAGATTAGCAACCAAGTGTATTCATCATAGTGGCGATTGAAATTAAAGGCAAACCTATGGCATGGTGCTTGTTAGCATCGAGAGTCTTTATGAGAGAGAAAGTCTTAGTGCTTGTTAGCATCAAGAGTATTTATGAGAGAGAGAGTCTTACACTAAAATCCCCTTTGTTTTATATTAGATAATTTGGTGTGTGTGGGATATCCTTCCCTTGAGGAGGCACGTGGACAACTTTTGGCAGGCAACATTGTTATCTTCCCAATAATAAGGCAAAAAAAGTACAGTAGAGTTGTGGTCAAGAGAGTCACTTCTAGAGTGTTAGTGATTGTTTCATGGTTGCTCTTTAAAGTCTTTTACATCTTTGAGATTGTATTTCTTGTGGAGGGGTGTCGTGAGAATAGCTTTGTCCATGTGTGAAGAGCCACTTGTAGTAGCATCCAAGTTTGAGGTCATTGTGATCATTATGAACAAATGGACTTAAAGTTATATTGTCTCATTGAATAAAGAGGTAGTGTTGCTTGAGGACAAGCAAACATTTTTAAGTTGGGGGTGTTTATGAGTGACGAATTTACCACTTATTTACATAAAAAATTCATGCACATTACAAGGATTGGAATGTGTGAATGAGATAAATTTGTGATTGAATGCACTAATTTCCATATTTTGCAGGATTACAGATGATAAGAAAGAAAGATGTGGATTTAAGCAGAAAAGAATAAAAAAGAGAAGGGAAGTGCAGCTAGAAGACCCGGAGTAGAATTTGGTCTCAGTTACCACGATCGGAGCCAGAAAATCTTAGTTAGAAGACCACAATCACGATAACTGACCACAGTTGTAGTAGCCGCAAATGCAAAAAATCTTTAGAGATTACGACTTAGTAGGATTTTTACTCGAGGGATATTTTCTAAATTGGCATAGCTAAACCCAATTCCCAATAAGGCTCAAATCTTTTCCCCTTGGACATGATCATTGAATCTTGAATTGAAAATTGGGGACCTGGTGAACCCTAGAAAATGGGGAAACATTTGTATTTGAATTCCAATTTGAATTTGGTGGAATTGAAATATAAAGTGAAGATTATTCTTGTTTCCTATTACCATGGATGCTATGAATGAGCCTTTTGGTATATCTCTTCTCTTAAACTTCATGAGTAGCTAAATCTCTTTGTCTTGGGATTATGTTGAACTAAGGTGTAATTGTGTGTGGGTTGTGATGTATTTGAGTAGACTTTAGTTTCTTGATGATAGTTTTTATTATTTCTTGGTTTAATTAGTTGAGATTTATGTGTGAAAACCCCAAATACTCAAAATGAGTTTATGGGTGAAAAGTCCAAACTCTTTAAAGAAATAATGGACAGTAATGGATGTTGTTTGCTATCTTAGAAATAAGGGTAATTAGAGAGTTAACTATGTTTTGGTCATCGTCCTAGAAATAGGGATGCCCAATGGAGATGTCGGGTGGCTTTATTTGACACACTTGTTAGGTATTCAAAAGGGTTAATGAGTGACATCCTTGAGGCTTTTGTTGAAAAAATAGACTAAAGGAAATTCAACCTATCCTACCTTATCATCAATAACTAGAATTTTGCACTAAATCATCAGGTTCCCATGCATAATTTACCCTTTGGTAGACATAGTCCCAAGATCCTTTTAATAGTGAATTCTCAAATCATAAGTGTTTCTTTAGTGTGTTGACTTGAGTAAACATTGACAAAATCTTGGTTCAAACAAACAAAATCAATATTTAAATCATCTATTTTATTTTGCTTTTACTTCGAGTATATGTTTAGATACCATTGCCACCCTCAAGTCTTGATGACTAATCTCACTCCTTGTGGATTCAATCTTAATATAAGTTGAGCTATTGCCAACGATCTCCCTCTACCAATTTATAAGGTATAGGAGAGTGTTATCACATACTCCTTCATAATTATCTTTCCCTACTTTAAATTCACAAACTCATTTGCCTTAGCTTCCTTCAACTCCTGAGGAAAGAAACAATTAAGGAAAGCACCAAAAAACTCATCCTATACAACAGGCTCAACATCATACCCCCTAAACTTCTCCCACTCATCATACCACTGATAGGCTATATCTTTCAGCTAGTATACGAAAAACTCCACACCCTTAGAATCAGAAGCGTGCATCACCCTGAATATTTTCTTCATTTCATCCTTAAACCCTTGAGTATCCTCCTCAACCTTAGAGCCTGTAAAGGTTGGGGTATTTAACCTTATGAACTATCCAACTCTAGTAGCCTTAGAAGATGGAGTAACAGAACCAGCACGGTCAGGCTGATGAGACTGAGAAGTCACCAACTGAGTCAGCGGATGAATAGATCAACGAAATTCAGCATTTGAAATGTCTCTTTGGGGCGGTGGGGCATGAACATCATCAGCCTGAGAAGTCGGAGGAGGACTTGTAGGGACCTATGGAACTCCTCGAGGGGAAGTACAGTCAGGAGAAAAGACCCTAGATTGGGTATGAACTCCATAAACAGGGTGAGTTCCATCCACATTGTCCTCGACTAGAATAGAGGAGTTTCCAATAGTATCATATCATCGAGGACGCATGATCTAAAATGTAAGCAAATGGAGATTAAAGGAGTTTTCAAGACCTTAGACTTTATAGCCTAAAAAAATATACCACAAGAAAAGGGAAATATTTCTAAATGCCTCGTAGTCTCTCCCATATAAATGTGGTGTGCTACACACCCATAAAAAATAATTTATTTAACACAACTTTATGGACATCTAATGACCATGAACCTAGGATTTGATACCAAGATTTTCATGACCCGAATTAGGGCCTAGTCGTGATGGGTATCTCAAGTCTTCCAAGGACCAGAGACCACCTCCATTAGCCTAGCCAACCAGAACATAATATAACTAGCAGTGGATGAGTTTCAAAAATACAATGTAATACCTCGTAAGATTCTAAGATCGGTTCAGTTGTAGTAGCTTGCTTAAGGGGTCCAAGACTTGAAACTTTCACAAAATGTTAAGGACTTAGTCATTTTAAAGACCCCTAACCTTCAAGGATTTTTATTTTGGTCTTCTCGGCCCTAAGACGTTGGTTTTTGAGTTGATTCATGTTTAGGGAGGTTAATATCATACCTCGATAGAGTTTTAGGATTTTTTGATGAGGTTTGGGACATGTTTGGATAGTTTAAATAGGGAGCTATTGCGATAAGCCCGCATTGCATTGGTCTTTCCCATAGGGATGGGGTTCACGGCGCATTGCTTTTCCCCCCATAGTAAGTGATGCGGCACATTGCTTTCTCTCCCAGAAAGAGGGATGCGGCGCATTGCTCTCCCCCATCTAACTTTTTGATTAGTGAAATTAAGGGGCAAGTAGGTCTTTTACCCTTAACCCAATTCATCCAAAATACGATTTGGGGCATCTATAAGGGCATTATTTGCCCCTTCCTCTTAAAATTACTCTCAATAAAACCCTCTTCCTTCCTAAGAACAAAACCCAAGCTCTTTCTTCAAGAATCCAAGAGTTCAAGCTCCCATGTCCAAGCAATCTTTAAGAACCTAACAATTGAAGAATCTGAGGTGTTCATCAATGTGTCCCTTTCACCCATTAAGCCCAAAAACCTTCTCTTTGATTAAAATATAGGTTACTGCTTTACTATGGAGTTTAATATGATCAAGATAGGTTAAATTCATGTCTTTCTTTTGTAACTGAACTCAGTTTCATGTCCACGTATGATCCCATGAAAAGTTAGGTTAATTTATGTTTTAAACTACAATTTCCCATGTCATGTTCAAGTGAAATTCATGTTGCAATATCAAATTATATATTTAGCCATGTAATCATGTTGTTTCCACATGTTTAACATATTCCCATGTTCAAGTTCATGATTCTAACTTATTTAGTAAAATGTTCATGTTTTGGATCTTTGAACCATGATTCCATACTATAGTCTTAAGCATTGATATAGTATATTATGATTATTCAGTGCTGGCGGATTATGAACAGCCGATACCTATGTGTTTTACATGATTTTAGATTTTCAAGTAATAAGTCAGTTAAGCCATGAATCTTATCCTTACACTCAAATATTTATGATCATGATGAGCACTATCAGAAATAATGTTCAGTTGAATTTTGTTCAGTTCAGTACAAGTGTTAGTTTAGTTAGGAGTAGGGTTTAGCATTAAGTGAACATATCGATGGGGGATCACTTGCCAGTAGAGGGTGTGACCTTTAGTAGCATCCCCTGAGTTCTAGAACTACATAGCAAACGTAGGTTTGAGATGTCTTCCTGCCAATTGAGGGTTGACACATATCTCATGAGGGAACCTGACAGTAAAGGGTGACTCCATAGTCCTTTGGACACCATTTTAGTGGATCCACATAGCCAGTGTTAGTACCCATGGCATGGTACGACACCCTTCCAACTGGGGTTGCAGGTTGAACCCCAATTAGCTCATATTGGGGCATGCCAATTACATGATACCTCCCACAGTCTCAGTCAGTATTCAGTATGTCTCAGCTCAGGTGTGCTTAACCAAAGCATACGTATTTTTAGTTATTCAGTTATACATAATTTATTCTTTCAAATTATAAATTATCTCAAAAACATATTTATGCTTGGTCTTGCATTCTCAGGTATTACATGTTCATGCATTCATGCTCAATTATCTCACTACTGAAAAAAGGGGCTATGGAGACGGTTCAATTACTGTCCTTATAGACCTCTAAACCGTCCCCATAGGTCTAATGCGACGGTTTCCACAACCGATACAACTGAAGGCGTTACGGTAGGTTTAATGTGACGATTGTGCTATAATCGTCACTATATCATTGACTTTTTAGCGACGATTATTGTCTTGACTGTATGGTGACGGTTAGATATGCTATTGCGGCGGTTGTATGCATATGCTACTGGGACGATTATATATGTTATTTCGATGGTTGAATGCATATGCTATTGAAACGGTTATATATTCTATTGCGACAGTTGTATGCATATGTTATTAAGACAATTATATATGCTATGGCGACAGTTGTATGCATATACTATTGGGACGGTTATATATGCTATGGCGACGGTTGTATGCATATGCTATTAGGACGGTTATATATGCTATGACGACGGTTGTATGCATATGCTATTGGGACGATTATATATGCTATTGCGATGGTTAAACATGAGCTATAGCAACAGTTAATTTTATGCTATTGGGACAGTTATTTTGAGTCTATTAGGACAATTATTATTAGAATATTTAACAATACTATACAATGCTATTGCAATGATTTTATAAAGCTACCATTGCACATAAAATGTACATATATATTCATCATCAAGAGTATTAGTAACTATTAATTCCCAAAATGTCAAATGCAAAAAAATAACTATTTTTTTACCATTCCAAGAAATCAAAACATACACAAGTTTCGAATGTTAAAAAATAAATGATGTTTGAAACTACTCAGTCAAATTTTTCAGTAGCTAGTGTAACATGAAGCCAGTGTGATCGATCTCTTAGGTCAGGTCTAGTTCATCAATTTTGTTACCGCCGTATTCTATATTTTGATCACCTACAACAATAAGAAAAACAAAATTAAAGTTTAGCAACAAACTACAGAACATACCCAATACTGAGTCCTATTTCCAGATTTAGTTATATACTTGATAACAACAGGAGCAACTATACATTGATGCATGAGGTTCGTGAGGTAAAGAAAGATGTTGTTTGTGAGGACAATATATAGCAATATGGGAACGAACACAATATATAGCAATATGGGAAACTACATGCAAGCAATCCTCGTGGATGGTTCAAAAGATATTCAAAGCTAAGAAGTATATAGAGGAAGCAAGGTATACTAAACACGATATCCAATATATGTCCACCTTCTCTATCAAATATATGCACTACAAATTGTTGGGAACATATCAATTTGCGTAGCTGCTAGAACAATCGTGTCTTTTGACAACAATATATACACATATACTTCATATTAATTAGGATAGTGTGCTTCATGAAAGAAGAAAATATATGCGACAACAATAAATACACATACACTACATATTAATCACATAAGGATGTCATAGAATGAACAACTACAAACTATATTGACCCTAGAAACTGGACACTTTCAAACCTATATGGATAATTTTAAACGTATGAGCTACAGTGTCTAATGAGCTTACTAGATTAAAATATGAACTCTTCAAGCAAGTTGTACAATCCCATTTTTGAACTTTCAAACCAAGTAAAAAATAAATGGTAAATTTCCAAAAAAGCCAATCCACCACCAGTGCTTTATTCAGGTCGGGAAACCCTCAACAATGCTAGTGAATCGAAATAGACCACACACGACTTCACTATACTTCAAGATTACAACAAGATGAAAAAGAATACAAGATTGCAACAAGTGTAGTGAATCGAACACTTAGAACACGTAGAACATGTAGAACAACAAGATGTCAACAACAATGCTAGTGAATCGAAATAGGCCACACGGCTTCACTAGACTTCAAGGTTACAACAAGATGAAAAAGAATACAAGATTGCAACAAGTAGAACAATAAGATGTCAACAACAATGCTAGTGAATCGAAATAGGCCACACACGGCTTCACTAGACTTCAAGATTACAACAAGATGAAAAAGAATACAAGATTGCAACAAGTGTAGTGAATCGAAATTGGCCCCATACGGCTTCACTACTTGAATATACAAACAACAATGTCACAAGATTATAAAAGAACTGGAATACATTTCAGAATTTCAAATACTAACCTTGATTGTTTTGACTGTTTCTCCCAGTATCTACAAGTGTAGAGGTAGAATCTTTTGACGAAGGAATGGACAATGCCGCAAGCATCTTAGGATCCAATAATCCTATAATCTAAAGTTGAGCAATTACATCTGCAATAGCTTTTTGTCTAATGGTTCTCTTTTGTTCCTCGATTTGATACTCTATTTTTTGCATCCTTTCTTGCATTTGATGCACATCATCATTGGTGGCATTGAAGGTTCGATCAGCAGTGTCATTTGTTGTATCCCTTTTTCCATAAGTACTTATTGTTAGCTTAATGTAGGTTCATCCAAGTGCGAGCAATTCTATGTTGCAGTCTGATGGTTGCATCTTTTAAATGATAGAACTACTCTGTGGTGGGGCGTTTAAGTTAGTGATACTGAAATCTTCTTACCGTTTAGAAATTCTATTAGTACCCTTTGTAAGGTATAATAAAGATTTGATTGATGCTCAGCTTAAATCCAAGTTCTTTTAGGAAAAGGGATTGATAATGTTATATATCAGTATCAGCAGTTGGCCTCTTATGGTTTGTTATATCCTACCAACGAAATCGGCCAATATACCAATCTCGGCACACAGTTACCAAACACAAATAACCATCCAATACAGTTCAACAGCAATAAACAATATCAGCCACCAAATGAATGAGAAATAGTTTAAAATCGTTACTCTATGTATGTGCAATATTCAACCATTATGCAGCTGAAAAGAAAGCTTTGAGTCCTAAAGGAAGCTTCCTCCCAGATTGGTAAACTGTATGTTTGTATGTTCCAACACAATAATGCAAGACACGCTCTATCCAGGAGCTAAGTTTTATAAACAGGAGAGAAAAGTTAAAAGAGCAAATGTACTAGAAAGAGTCAGCAGGCACTAGTAATATGCACACTTCAAGGAAACATCTTACCTCAACTGTGCTCCTCCCTTCTCGAGCATTGTAATTGATATTAGCATTCATAATTTGCTAAGAAAGAAAAGAAAAACAAGTCAAAAAGGTCATTTTCAGGGAGAAGGGGGTGCCTAGTAAAAGAGGAAGGAAGTGAATGGTGACATGAACAGCCTGGGTTTTTACAATGAATACCTGCTTATCTGGGAATACTCCAATTACTCTCGCAATATACCATTTCTGCACTGCTCCTAATTCTATCTGGAAAAAAGAACAAGGTGTGCTTAATAAGTCTTTAGAAACAGCTGGTTAGTTAACATTAGATAGAACGCGGGCAAGCCTAGAGGAATCGAAGGAAGGAATCAAGCAACATATTGGCTTACTACAAAGAAATGTGGATTTCCGAGCTTGAAATAAAAAAAAGGGTAGCCTGGTGCAATAAAGCTACCGCTATGCACGTTGTTCGGGGAAGGGCCCCACCACAAGGGTGTATCGTACGCAGCCTTACCTTACATTTGAGCACAGTAGTTGGAGTCTTACTAAATCTGGTTATATTTGGAGCCTATTGGTCACACCGCCAACATATGGACAACCAATAACGAGAAACATGTGTCACTATGCAATTAATTGCAATATAATCATAAAAACGGAAAATGTACCTGTTGCTTGAAGAGGTCAGCCCTAGAAGCACTCCTAGCCAAAATAAGTAGTCCTGAAACCAAGCGATCTAGGAGATGAACCGCTTACATAAGAGTTATGAGAATATAACAAATTGCTTACATTTGATAAGATAAGAAAAAGTAACTGATGAAATAATGAACAGGACACAAAAGTATGCGCTGCTGATGCTAGGGAAACAAAAGATATGAAACAAAGGAACAAGATATAAAATTATAAGAAGAAGTGGCATGCACAACTGCCTCTTAAACTACAATGTTCTGTATATCTTCTAAGAGCCAACAATTATAAGCGGGTGTTTGCGTCAGCACAATTAATAGTGGCTTCAAGGACCCAGGTCCTTTAGTAACAGATATTCACCTTTTCCCTTTTTACTTGCTGATCAATATTAAGAAAAATAAGCAGTTCACCTTTTCTCCTAATTCTTAATATCTTTTTATGGGGGTTCAACATACTATATTTATTATAGTCATCTTGATAAAAGATGTTTCGAGTAATGCAAGCAAGGGAAATACATAATAATTAGATAAAGAATCAGTGAATCAAAGTGAAAACTGGAAATATAATAGAAGTGAGTACCAGTGCATGGTTATGCATTGTACATATATCTGAAATGAAAGAGCTTAACATGAGGTGAACCATTAAAAACAGGAGTGTACCACTGTTCTTTACGTCAATATTGTAATATCAGATCTAAACACAAAACTACATCATAATTTATATAAAAACTTATTCAAAAGGGAAAAAAGAAAAGGTCCATAAGTATTGCACGATCCACAGTATGCCAGCTAATTCTTCCACTTTAATTTCAGGAACTGATAGATTCATAACTGTGCTTGAGTAATGGCATGATGGATCTAGTGGTTGTACAATATAATCTGTCCACTCAAGCTGACCAGATTTATAGCATCGTTGCATAAGTAAGTATTGGTTCTTTTTCAAAGTTTCAAAAAATTCAAAAAAATTGAAGACTTAACATACTCTAAACAATCTTAGCATATCACTTTCTCAATGACCAAGGATACAAAAATTAGAATCATTATTAGCTTACAGGAAGAGAAGCAGGCTTGCAAACTGTCAGCACATCTGGTTCTTCACATAGTATTTCGACATCCCACGACATCACTGTGGTTCATGTCTATAGGCTTTTGTTAGTAAAGTTCCTGTAGTTACATAACAGAATATAATTAGAAAATATCAAAGCAGATGTTGAGTCTAAGATCCATCATCACCATCCGTTAAATCAAGAAGAATCAAATCTATTAACGAATTGAACACAGATTCTAAGCAGAAGGATATTGCCGATAAAGAAATGGTTGAGTATTTTCTACATCTTACAGTTATCCATATTGACATTGTGTTAGCATATGGCTTTGTGCAAGATTTCAATCCAACCCTAAATAATCCACTTGAAGGATATCAAAATTTTGATAAGGATCAAATTTCGTAAGTGATCTGTTTCTTATATCAAATCTATTCACCTTTATATAGTACTTTCACTGGCACTGGCAGAAAGGGGAAAATGCAACAGAACAGATAAACAGAACAAAATCCACTTAAAAATTCTTTCAATTATGAAAAAAAAGGCACATGCAAGGTAAGTTACAAACAATAGGTTCTTGATTCTTACATGCAAATGGAGAATCCCGATTCCTTCAGTGGAAAATATCGATTCCTTCAACGGAGAAATAGCAAAGCTCAAAAATAGCAAAGCTCGGAGAAAAGCAAAGCCTCAAAATAGCAAAACTTGAAAATAAGAGATATTGTACTCGAAAATCAGAGATTGCTCCTTCAACGGAGAATAACAATTCCTTCGACGGACCAGTTTCACACCAAAATATACAAAGTAAAGCATTAATTTCAACAGAAAACACCAAAATATACCAAGTACAATAGCAGTCTACTAAGACAAGAGTTCCCGGTGTAATAGCTAAGACAAGAGTTCCCGGTGTAATAGCTAAGACAAGAGTTCCCGGAGTAAGAGTTCAGCAAAATCTACTAAGCAAATTAATCTACTAAGAGTTAAGCAAAATCTATCTACTAAGAGGAAGAAGGGAGATGTGAGTCGTCGTTTTTTTGGCGTATTGAAAGAGGGAAGAATGGAGAATTGGGGATTGTTTTTCTCAACCCTAAGACCCAATTTTTTTTTTAATGAATATAATTAATTAACCCGGCTAATTTTACTGTTGGAGGGAAAAATTCCCGGGCTGCCTTATTGTTTATCAAAAATCAACATGTCAATATATTGTCTAAACCGTCCCCATATGCGATGGTTCAGTAAAGCTTATGCGACGGTTAACTTTAATTGTTTTCCTAATATTTATTGGGACGGTTGTAACTGTTACTATAGTTTTCCTATAGTCACAATTCTAATAACCGTTACAATAGGGTGATTTATTAGAACGGTTATATCAAATATGCGACGGTTATGTTAATTAATTGTCTCGTTGACATGGTTACAGTATGCGATGGTTATAACCGTCGCCATAGAGTATCTATAGCGACGGTTATAGAACCGTCGCCTTAACTATCGTTACCATAGACCAGTTTTCTAGTAGTGTCTCATGTATTTTAGTCAGTTCTTATCTCCCATACCAGTACATTCAAAGTACTAATCATATACTTTTCTTTATGTTATGTTGTCTATAACATAGGGCCGAACGCTCAGTTTCTCGACCGTTCTTAGAGATCTCAACATTTCCCAGCAGTAGTAGCGGTGAGTCCTCATCCATCGAGGACATGATATATTTTCTAAGTTATTTTTGTATTTCCTTTTTTTAATCTGTCGGAGTTAGTTGAGGGTTTGTCCCATCAACTCCTCATGATGTTTTGAAGCTTTTAGATAATCAGTTATTTAGTCAGTCAGTTCTTTCAGTTTTTATCAGTTGTTTCAGACAGATAGTTTAGTTTCCAGTATTTTTATCAGATATTTCAGACATATCATTGCTATGTATTTTAGTATTTAGATTTATAGTATCTTATTAGCTTATCTTTCACGCATGTGTTGTATTACTATTTTAGTCAGTGCTCATAGCAGGTACCAGTTCATGGGTTAACTTATGGTCATTTATGGTCGTAAGCATTGTTGTCTCAATAAGGGGTAGCCTGGGGTCGTGATAGAACTTAGTATCAGAGCCCATGGTTTTTAAGTGTCCTAGGGTAACTGAAAGCTTCATTGTGTAGAGTTTTGTCATGGGTGTGAAGAGCGCCACACTTATGGGCAAGACGCTACAAGACATTTTAGGAAAGTTTCCCTTCTTTCAGTGTTCATATCATGCAAAAGAGAATGAGCTCTATCTAATTCCTCTTTCTAACTCATCCTTCTTTCTATTTATAGACAATGCCTCCCAAAAAAAACAATGGAAGAAGAAATGGGGATCAGCCTGCACCACCATCTATTCAGGAAGATCCACTGAATGAACATGTCTCTTATGCCGAATTCAGGGCCGCTTTCACCACCCTAGCCCATTCTGCAGCTGCTCAAAACAACCAATAAGTTATTCCTCCAGCCAATCTAGTGGCAAATATAGTTGCAGTTAGGATTTGGGATTTTACTCGGATGAATCCCCCTCTATTTTTTGGATCCAAGTCTGAGGAGGATCCATAGGAGTTTTTGGACATGGTATAGAAAGTAACAGATATCATGGGCATCACTTCGAGTGAGAGTGCAGAGTTGGCTGCATATCAATTACAGGGTATAGCTTACACTTGGGTTAAGCAGTGAAAAGAGGACCGAGGTGTTGAGGCAGGGACTATAGAGTGGGAAGAGTTTTCCACAACTTTCTTAGATAAGTTATTTCCCCTAGAATTATGGGAAGATAAGGTTCAGGATTTTATCAATTTAAAGCAGGTTAATATGAACGTGAAGGAGTACTCACTTAAGTTCACTCAGTTGGCGAGGATGATCCTACTACGATGATGGATAATAGGTGTAGAATGAGTATGTTGATAGTGTGGTTAAGAAGTGTAGGAACGCTATGTTGATTAAGGAGATGAACCTATCTATACTCATGGTTCATTCTCAGTAGATTGGGGAAGAGAAACATAAGGAGAAAGAGAGAGATAATAAGAGGACCAGAATAGGTAGTTTCAACTTTTCTAATCCAAGGTCAGAAATTGGTAATCATTCTCAGTTCCATCAAAAATTTTCAGCCCCAGGTCCATCTTCATCTAGTGCACCAGTGCCTAAGTTCAGGCAAGACAGTCAGGATTGGGAGCCAGGCTCTAAGTCCTGGGGCTATATAAATAATGGTCATACTAATCCGCTTTGCCAAAAATATGGTAGAAATCATTAGGGTGAGTGTAAGGCTGGTAGTGATGTGTGTTTTAGATGTGTCAAACCAGGCCATTGGTTCAGGGATTGCCTAGGGGGTGGTCAGCAAGGTCAGTCCAATCGTTCTTTATCTCCAGCCAGTCGCCCAACTTTGTAGGGTGACACTTCCAGTGCCACTAGTAGGTAGCGCCAGAATAGATTGTATGCTATCCAGACTCAATATGAATATGAAAGTTCTCTTGATGTGTTTATGGGTATGTTGCAGGTCTTTCATTTTTATGTTTATGTTTTATTAGACCCCAAAGATTAACATTATTTTGTGACTCCTTATATAGCCATCAACTTCAGTTTCAGTCTCAAAACGTTAGTGGAACCTTTCTCAGTGTCTACCCTAGTGGGTAAATCTATTATAGCCATGCGGGTATAAAAAAATTATCTGATCACAGTATCTCAAAAAATCACTTCAATTAATCTTTTGGAGTTAGAGATGACTGATTTTGATGTCATTTTCGGGATGGATTGGCTCTACTCATGCTATACCTCAGTTGACTGTAGAAATAGGTCATTTAGTTTTAGTTTCCTTATGTACCAATTATTGAATAAAGGGGTACTACTTCAATACCTAAATGTCAGTTTGTTTCCTATCTTAGAGAAAGCAAGATGATATCCAAAGGGTGTATTTACCATATTATTCAAGTCAAAGACTCAAATTTTGAGGCTCCGATTCTGATTCCGTTCTAGTTGTAAATGAATTCCCAGATGTGATCCCTGAAGATCTTCCCGGAGTTTCTCCCGAAAGGGAAATCGACTTTGGAATTGATCTCCTTCCAAACACCCAGCCTATCTTTATTTTGCCCTACAGAATGGCTCCAACTAAGCTTAAGTAATTGAAGGAACAGTTAAAAGATATCTTAGATAAGGGTATTATCAGGCCTAGTATTTCTCCATGGGGCGCTTCAATTCTATTCGTGCATAAGAAAGATAGTTCTCTCAGAATGTGCATCGACTATCATCAGTTGAATAAAATCACAATTGAGAATAAGTATCCACTCCCCAAAATTGATGACTTGTTCGACCAACTTCGGGGTGTAAGTTATTTCTCTAATATAGACCTCAGATCCGGTTATTATCAGCTTAGAGTCAGAGAATATGACATCCCTAAACAGCATTCAGAACTCTATATGGTCACTTTGAATTCTAGTTATGTCTTTCTTATGAACAAACGCCCCTATAACTTTCATGTACTTGATGAATAGGGTGTTGAAGCAGTACTTGGACATGTTCATCATAGTCTTCAGTGATGATATCCTTTTCGATTCCCGTAGTGAGAATGATCATGCAAATCATCTGGGGGTTGTGTTGTAGACCCTTAGAGATCATTAGATATTCGCTAAGTTCATTAAGTGCAAATTTTTGCTAAGATTAGTAAATTTCCTTTGCCATATAGTTTTCAGCGATGGTATTTGAGTTGACCCTCAAAAGATTAAAGCAGTGAGAGATTGACCTAGACCCATCTCTCGATCAGACCATAAGAGTTTCTTGGGTTTGGATGGATATTACTGATGGTTTGTTGATGGGTTTTCTTCTATTGCTTCCCCCATGTCTTGATTGACTCAGAACAAAGTCAAATTTCAGTGGTTAGATTCCTACGAGAAGAGTTTTCAGGAGTTAAAGACTCGATTCTCTTTCACCCTAGTCTTGACTTTGCCAAATGGTTTGAATGGATTTGTAGTTTATTGTGATGCTTCCAGAGTTTATCTTGGTTGTGTTTTGATGTATATAGGCAAGGTCATAGCCTACATCTTTAGACAACTTAAATCCCATGAAAAGGACTATCCGACCCATGATCTTGAGTTGGCAGTTGTTGTTTTTGCCTTGAAAAATTGGAGGCATTATATTTATGGAGTTCATGTGGATGTCTTCATGGATCATAAGAGTTTTTAGTACCTGTTCACGTATAAAGATCTTAATCTTTGTCAGAAAAGGTGGCTTGAGTTGTTAAAAAATTATGACATGAGTGTGTTGTATCATTCGAGTAAGGCTAATGTACTGTCAAATGCCCTTAGTATATTGTCTATGGGTAGTGTTTCTCATGTTGAGGCATATAAGAAGAAGTTAGTCTGTGAGGTTCATCAACTTGCTAGATTAGGTGTTTGGTTGGTTGATTCAGCTGAAGATAGTATATAGGTTCAAAATGGTTTGAAATGTTCATTGGTTACTGAAATGAAAGAAAAGTAAGATAGGGACCCCAATTTGATTAAGTTAAAAGAGGCAGTTAGAGGCCAGAAGGTGGAGGTTTTCTCCCAAGGGGAAGATGGTGTTCTTCGTTATCAAGGTAGGTTATGTGTTCCATGTGTTGATGGTTTGAGACAATGAATTTTAGCAGAAACACATGGTGCACGGTATTGTATTCATTCAAGAACTGCTAAGATGTATCGTAATTTAGGGGAAATCTATGGGTGGAATGGTATGAATAAGGATATTGCAGAGTTTGTGGCTAAGTGTTCAAATTTCCAATAGGTCAAAGTTAAGCACCAAAGGCCTAGTGGTATGTTGTAGGAGTTTAGCATCCCTACTTGGAAGTGGGAAGTGGTGAACATGGATTTTATGACAAGGTTGCCTCGTACGCGTCGTCAACATGATTCGATTAGGGTCATCGTAGATAGAATGACCAAATCGGCTCATTTTTTGCCAGTTCATACATCGTATTCAGCTTAGGATTAGGCCAGACTCTATCTAAGAACGTTGGTTAAGTTGCACGAGATTTCATTATCTATCATTTTAGATAGAGGTACTCAGTTTACCTCTCTTTTTTGGAAGTCTTTCCAGAAGGGTCTTGGTACCCAAGTTCATCTCAGTACAACTTTTCATCCTTAGAAGGATGGTCAAGCATAAAGGATCATTCAAACTTTAAAAAACACATTGAGGGTCTGTGCTATTGACTTTAAAGGTAGTTGGGATGACCACTTACTTTTGATTCAGTTTGTGTACAACAATAATTATTACTCTAGTATTCAGATAGCCCCATTTAAACCTCTCTATGGAAGAGGATGTAGATCTCCTATTGGTTGGTTTGAGGCAGGTGAGGCTGCTTTAATAAGGCCAGATTTAGTGTTTGAGGAAATGGTGAAAGTTCATTTAATTCGAGAAAGACTGAAGACAGCCTAAAGCCATAAAAAATCTTATCAAGACATGAGAAAAAGGGATCTTGAGTTTGAGGTTGGTAATTTGGTCTATTTGAAGATTTCACCTATGAAGGGAGTAAAGAGATCTGGAAAGAAGGGGAAACTTATTCTCCCCTATATTTTCCCATATAGAATCTTGAACCATTTTGGGAAGGTAGCTTATGAGCTTGGGTTGCCTACAGATTTGGCATCAATGCATCCAATGATTCATGTTTCCTTGTTAAAGAAATGCATTGGTGATTCTGTTTCTGTTGTTCCTTTAGAAAGTTTGGAAGTTAAGGATAGCCTTTCCTATGAAGAAGTCCCAGTTGAGATCCTTGATTGTCAGGTTCATAGGATAAGGACTAAAGAAGTTCCCTCGGTTAAAGTTCTTTGGCTAAATCAGTCTATTAAGGGAGATACTTGGGAACTAGAAGAAGATATGCGAGCCAAGTACCCTCATCTTTTCTCTGCAAACTCAGATTCAGCATGAGGTAATGATTTTCCTTAGATTGACTCTTTGGCATTCTCTATTTCAGCTATGTAACCAATCTTACGTCATTACATGCATCCACAAAATCAGTTCAGTTCATATATCATGCTTCAGACTCAGTTATGTAATCATTTTCCAAGTCATCCATGTTTAATATTTTGTCTCAGTTACCCTAGTATTCTCAGTCTAACCTGTCTCATTTGAGGATGAATATTCCCAAGGGGGAGATATTGTAATACCCCATAAGATTCTAAGCTCGGTTCAGTTGTAGTTGCATACCTAAGGGGTACAAGGCTTGAAATTTTCATGAAGTGTTAAGGACTTTGTCATTTTCAAGACCCCTAACTTTTACGGATTTTTATTTTGGTCTTTCCGACCCCAAGACATTATTTTTTGAGTTAATTCATGTTTAGGGAGGTTAATAACATGTCTCGGGAGAGTTTTGGGATTTCTTGATGAGGTTTGGGACGTGTTTGGATAACTGAAATAGTGAGCCAATGCGATAAGCCCACGACGCGCTGGTCTCTCCCATGGGGATGGGGTCCGCGGTGCGTTGCTTTCTCCCCGGGAGTAAGTGACATGGTGGGTTGCTTTCTCCCTCAGAGAGAGGAACATGGCATGTTTCTCTCTCCCATCCAACTCTTTGATTAGTGAAATAAAGGGGCAAGAAGTCTTTTACCTTCATCCCAATTCGACCATATTATGATTTAGGGCATCTATAAGGGCATTATTTACCCTTTCCTCTCAAAATTAATCTTAAGAAAACCCTTCTCCTAACCAAGAACAAAACCCAAGATCTTTATCTATTTTAACATGGATTACACTCCTGCAATTCTTGTAATGTCTATAATCGGCTAAACACTCTTTTTTAAGGTTAAGGTTGAGAACATGAGTATTATAGTTGTGAATTGATTTTTTCTGGTTGTTTTATCATATTTGGTCATTTATTTATTCTTTTTATCACTATTTTAAGGAGTCGCTAACCTTAGAATACATGCTATAACTCTATTGTGAACCCGAAAGGATAAATGATAGAGTAGAATGTGGGATGAATGGAATAGAATCATAATCATCATAGAATGATGTTATGATTTGCACTTATGATAGGAATATACTTACGTTCCCTTTTTGTTTCAATTAAAGGATGAAATATTAACGTATTTGACTTAGTTCTTGCATCCCCACTCAACGATGTAGTTATGGGGCTGAGTTAGATAATAGACTAGAAGTTTGGAAGGCCATAGTCATCGTATGAACCCTGTGAACCAAAAAAAAGATAAACAACCTAATGAATGAAGTTCAGTAACTTAGTATGAGTGTTCGAAGTACTTTAACCCTGGGCTTTTCTCCATTAATTGTCAAAGAATTTTAATTAACCACATTATATTAGTTACTTTATATTACAACTTTAAAACTCTTTTGGTTACGTAGCAATTCATTAATCCTATTAGTGAACAAATCTTTAATAATTGTTAACATAAGTCTTAAGGGATCGATACTTGGCTTGTAAAGTCCATTTTACTACTTGGTGGACCATGTACACTTGTGTGTGTGCTTGGGCACAAACATTGTTTTGGGGACTTCGTGTGTGCTTAATGAGTAAATATTGATATAATTGAGTATATAATAATTAAAATACTTTTTATAATGTTTAAGGTGTGTTTCAAACAAGTTTGGAATCAATTTTGTCGCTTAGACTTTAGACGAAAACTAGTGTTACTAGCTTGAGTTATGTCTTGTTCTAGTTCATCTTGATGGATTCTAGTGTGAGTATTGAGATACTAAGGGTATAAGTGTGTAATTATGTTTGGAATGACTTTCTTATAGTTTATAAGTTTCAATTGAACCATGCCAAGATACAAAACACTACGTGAAAGATCAAAAGGACAAAACTAGTACTCTTAGCTTAAGTTACTAGTTCATCCTCTTGGATTATATGTTATTTTGAGATCTAATTCATGGTATTTGATCATATGGGATGCTTGGTGGGTTTATAATGATGATATATGGATGATACACATGCTTTAAATCAGTTATAAACATCACCACAAAGCTTGGAATGGATGGGCAAACACTTGGGATAAAACTTGACCAAAAATGGATGTTTTGGAGTCATTGGTGTGCCACGGACCTTAGTCATGGAGTTAGGGATGTTACACGGTCTTGAAAGTATCATAAATAACTAATTAAAGTATATCACCTTGATTAGGCCATTCCAAGGCCCTAGATCCTGCGATAAGGACGTGGCACGACCCTAAGTCAAAATCGGCAATTTTGGTCCTACTATAAATAGGACATTTTATTGTTATATTGCACACCTTGGACGTCTTGGGACTTGAATGAAGGCTTGATAAAACTTAAATTAGTTTTTTTTAATCCATTTTTGGTTTGTTTATGTATTTTAATATGTATTCATTCATTTTGATTATAGTTACGTTCATGATCGGCTAAACACTCTTTTTCTATTGTTAAGACCATGAACATGAGTACTATGGTTATGAATTGATTTGGTTTGTTTGTTATAATATTTTTTTGTATACTTATTCTTTTTATTACTATTTTAAGGCTTCATGACCTTTAGAATACATACATAATCATCTTGCAAACTCGTAAAGAAGAATAAAAAGATATAACATGGGATAGATAGAATAGGATGATAATCTTCAAATTGAATAAAGTTATAATTTACATCTAGGATAGGAATATAACGAAGTTCCCTATTTGGTTAAATTATGGGATGAAATATGAATGCATTTAACTTAGTTCTCGCATCCCTGCTCAACGATGTAGTAGCGAGGCTAAGTTAGATAAGTGATTAGAGGTTTAGAAGGGCATAGTCATAGCATAGACCCCATGAACCAACAACCAAGATAATTAACCTAACCAATAAGTTTATATAGCATAGTATTATTATTCGTAGTGCCTTAGACCTGTACTTTTCCCATTGATTGTTCAAAGCTTTGATTTAATGCATTATTTAGTTTATAGTTATTTATAAACTAAAAACTCTTGTGGTTACATTAGTACTGAGTTAACCTTAGTTGGACTGGTCTTGCGTAGTTGTTAACACAAGTCTTTGAGGAATAGATACTTGGCTTGTAAAGGCCATTTTACTACTTGGTGTACCACGTACACTTGTGTGTGTGCTTGGGCGCAACAAAAATGTGGTGATCTCGTGGATAAGTGTATAGTTTTTCATCAAGTAAAGGTTGAGAACTTGAGGCCTAATGGAATGTCTCAAGAGATTGAGTTACCCATGTGGAAGTGGGAGATTATCAATATGGATTTTGTTATGGGTCTTCTACGGTCTCGTAATCGGTATAATTTGATTTGGGTCATTGTGGATAGGCTGACTAAGTCTGCTCATTTCTTGCCTGTGAGGACTATCTATGCTGGAGAGGATTATGCTAAGTTACTCAGTGAGGAGATATTTAGATTGCATGGGGCATCGATGTGTATCATTTCAAATCGAGGTAGGTAATTTTGTTCTCATTTTTGGCATTCATTTTAGAAAAGTTTGGGAACTAAGGTGAACCTTAGCACCGCTTTTCTCCCTCAAATAGATGGACAAGAGGAATAGACTATTCAGACTTTGGAGGATATGCTAAGGGTTTGTGTGATTGATTTTGGAGGAGTTGGGCTGATCACTTACCCTGACGAGTTCGTGCATAATAACAATTTTAACTCTAGAATTGGGATGGCTCTATTCAAGAATCTTTATGGTAAGAGGCGTAGGTCCCCTATTGGGTGGTTTGAACTAGGTTGTTTGGTCCTGACTTGGTTCACCAAGCCATGGAGAAGGTAAAGGTGATTTGGGAAACACTTAAGACTACTCAAAATCACCAAAAGTCTTATGTGTATGTGAGGCAGAGGGAGATGGAGTTTGATGTAGGTGATTGAGTAGTTTTAAAAGTTTCTCCTATGAGCAGAGTGATGTAATTTGGGAAGAAGGGGAAGCTCAGTCCTTGTTATGTTAGTCTATATTTAATTTTGAGGAGAGTGGGGAAGGTTGCCTATGAGTTGGATTTGCCTGCGAGTTTGGATTCCATTCATATCATATTTCATGTGTCGATGTTGAAGAAGTGTGTGGGTGATCCTTCTCTGATTATGCCTATTGAAAATATTGGTATCTTGGATTCCTTATCTTATGAGGAAGCCCTGGTTGAGATTTTGGATAGGCAAGTTAGCCAATTGAGGACTAAGGATGTGGATTTAGTAAAGGTTCTTTGGAGGAATCAAAAGGTGGAAGAAGCTACTTGAGAAGATGAAGAGGATATGAATTCCAAGTGCCCATTTTTGAACTCCGGGTTGGATGATAGTGTGTAAGGTATGTGTCTCTCTTATTTTAATCGCTTTTTGGGGTGTTATTCACGGTTTTGTGGTTGCTTTCTGTGTTGTATTTATGTGAAAGAGTGTCTTATCTCCTTACTTGGAGATGAATGATCTTGGGAGGTAATATAATACCCCAGATTTTGGACTCTAAATTTTTCTTAGTGATTGAGCTTACTACTTAGGTTATGATTCATATGAGGAGTCGTGAAGACACATCACAAGTCGTATAGGGCTAATCGTGGTCTAACCAGTTAGGTTTCCCTAAGTTTCTATCATGGTCATGACTGGGACCATATGAGTCATAAGGTAATGTCACGAGTCATGGTGAGGGACTCGTGACCTTATTAGTGAGATGGACTAAGGTTGTTGTCTTGGTAATAACTAGACTTCATAAGTCATAGGGTGAGTTTACGAGTCATAGGGTGGGACTCGTGACCAAAACATTAAGAAGGCCCTGAGTTTCTGCCCAGTCTATAACTCTTGGTGATGACTCATCACTTATAATCACGAGTCATTACATGGCCCGTAGCAACTGGAGTTACAATTCGTGCAAGATTTCATTAAGGGCATAGTGATCTTTTCTGCTAACCCCACTATAATTCCATGACATAAAACATTCTCTTAGCCTTGTTTCCACCTATAAAACATAACATAAACACTCTTTTCTCTCTCAAATTCTCAAGTCAAGAACAAAGCTAGGGTTTCTAAGGGTTGGTCATCTAGGGCTCAAAGTTTGGTTTCTTCTTCAAATTCTTGGTGTTTTTAGGCATGTATCTCTTCCCTAAACTTTTATTTTTTCATGGTATGAAATGTTTTGATATTCATGTAGTTTTAATGTTTGGTTATGGAATTTGGATTGAGGGTTTTGGATGGTTATTGTTTAAATGGTATTTCCATGGCTTACATACATTTGTTTATGCTTTATTAATGGATTTGGGAACCCATTGGGTGCATGGGTAGGGTAAATGGAATTTGGGTCATGGATTACCCCAAAACTTATTGATTTTTGTATTGGAATTGGTAATAACCTCAACCCACCTTATGCAATTAGCTTTGAAACATGGCTATATTCTCTAAGCTTGCAAGCTTATTGGTATGATGATACCAATGGTGAATGCCTTAATAAATGATTCCTGGATAAACAGATGGGAATGTTTGTAAATGGTTTTAATTAGTCTTAATAAGGGTTGTGTAACTCGCCATTGAAGGTAGAGGTCCCGGGGGGGCTTATACTGGAAACCACGTATACTTGTGTGGGGCGTTGGATTCCATATTCATAGCTCACACTTTATACATATACATTTTGGAACTATTGGAGCCTCAGTGGCTTTGGCCGTTTCTCAAATTTTCCTAGTTCGTGAGACTAAATGCACTAGGACACTTTCAGCAAGGGGAGCTAAATGCATATAGCCCATGGGTGCCCTTAGGATGGTTAGAGCTACACGATCCAAGTTAATAATTTTAAAATCTCATGAAAAACATTGTTACCCATACCAATATTACATATATATGTGTGTGTGTATGCATGTATGTGAACATGTACGCTAAGTTTGGATTTAATTTTGAAATGGCATTATTTTATTCCTTTCCTGAGTTACATGCTAGCTTTTACCCCGCTAACCATCCCCAAATGCTACACCTTTTCATGATGTAGGGTTCTAGGGGTATCTTCTTTTGGTTTATGTAGTCTTAGGTGGTGTAGTCATCTATTGAGTTTGCAGTGGAGTGGTGAGCTTTTATTTTTTTGGAAAGCTTGGTCTTTCCATAGGTTTCTCTCCATATTTTAGAATTAAAGAGTTTACATTAACATTATTATTTTCTTTGTCACTTTCATGGTCGGGGGCAAGTCTCGACCTAGTTGATATTCAAATTGGCTTAGAGGCTTGTGAGCATGTGTGGGTTGGATGGTGTTGTTGACTCTTAAACTTATTCTTGGGTTACATTAATTGTTTTATATTTATTCTTTGGTTGTTTTCTGCTTGTTTATTATTTGGATTATGCTTGGATTAGACAGGCTATGGGGATGGTCTCCAGCCGATGGTGGGCTTGAGATACCCATCATGGCTAGGCCTGGGGTCGGGTCATGACAAAAGTATTTGATGGGAAGAAGAAGACATCTTATGCTCTATTTGATTTTCTTAGCATTCATGGTATTTATCGTCAACCCTTTAGTGAGTTTATCATACATTCTTATTTTATTTATACCCAGTGATGGACTATGATCCATTTTTTCATTATTGTATTAATTACAGATTTGGATCTACGAGGCCTTTCCTCATCTTGAAAAATTTGCCTGAAAATCAATAAATGAACCTTTTCCCATTCCCTGGATCCTAGATGACACTCTACAAAAAATGACAAGATAATCAAAGGTGACCCATCTAATTATAAATGAAAAATTACTGAGGTATGAATTTATTTTTTATTATGCAATAATACTACTATAATATTGAATGTTATGTTATTGTTAAATTATTTTTTGTAGAACGTGTACCCTACATCATTTCTATTATCCATGAGATGAAGATAGATTACATGGTTACGTTTAAGCCATATAAGGATGAAGTGAATAATAACAGCCTTTATGTCTTAAAAAAGATTTACAAAGGGTGACTATACTTAATTCACACGGGGATAGTGATGATGATGGGGATTTGGGTGGTAACTCTATTGGAGCACGCATTGGTGATGATGCTTGTCCAGGTACCTCAAAAGTTATAGTGGGAACCTATGTTGATGGATGGGATCTGTATAAGCGTGTTGCTATACTTGAGGAAGCCGTGTTGGCTATTGCTGCCTATATCAAGGAAAAAAGACTAACAAAAAAAATAAAAGGATGAGCAACAGCATGAACGAGGTAACTTAATTTAATAATTGATGTAGTTAATTAATTTTTAGTTGTAAATTTTATTAATATTTTGTAATATGATATAGTGCATGTGGACCTTGACGAAGTGGAGAGAAATGAAGAGGAAGAAAAAAGAAATAAAATTGATTAGTTGGACACTATTGTGGCAGAAAGGAAAAAGAAGAAGAAAATAAGGATGAAGAGGAAGAAAAGAAGGATGAAGAAGAAGAAATACGAGAGAAAAAAGAAAAAGAAGAAGAAATGGAAGAAGATAAGTTGAAGAAGAAAAAGAAAAAGAATAAATAGTAGATCAAAAGAAGAAGAAGTTGAGAAAGAAGTAGAAGGTGAAGAACAAGAAGCTGAGAAAGAAGAAGCAGTAGATGAAAAAGAAGAAGTTGAGAAAGAAGAAGCTGGTAAAAATGAAGAAGAGAAGGAAGAATAAGTAGACAAAGAAGAACCTGAGAAAAAAGATAAAGAACATAAGGAAGAAAAAGAAGAACTAGACAAAGAAGAGGAAGATCATGAGAAGAAGGAGGAGAAAGAAGAAGAGAAAAAGAAGGAAGAAGAAAAAAAATGTCCATGATATGGTGATGGATATCGTCGATTTCATCAATGATAATATTTGTGTTGATTTGAAAAAAGACATTTGAAACCTAATGTGGTGAAAGCTTAAGACATATTTTTTTATTTGGGCAACAAAAGAGTTGAATGATCATTGGATGATATCACAAATAATTTTTTTATTGTATGAAAGTTCTTAGGATTCTGTAGTGAATGTGTTTTTATCAAGTTGTGTTGTTGCAGGAAATTTGAATATGCATTTTGTTGTCATAGATGATACAGTGTATGGTTAACATTATAGAATGCATTTTTAGTCTTTCGTATATTTCTAGCACATTTTATTATTACCATGCTTGTCGATTTTAAGTTGATGTGTTGTTTGATCGACTATGAATAACAATATTAACATTCTAGTAAAATAGAAATATTTTTATTTATTCAATCCCACTACTATTACTCCTTTCCAAACAATAAATACTAGCATTGTACCACATAACATATTTTTTATGTCATTCTCCTTTTCTTCGTCCAAAACAAACTTTTGTTTTAGTTCATCTCTCTCTATTTGGGTATCTTGCAATAATACTTTCAAGTGATCCCTCTACTCTTTGGCTTATTTGAACAATTTCATGAGCAAATCTCTATTTTCTTCGTATTCTCAGAGCCTTTGTAATAGATTATATTTTGCAATGCCATAAAAATTTGATGTCTCGGGTCCTGAACTCAATATCGATGGACTTCTTGGGGGTGATACCTCATGAAGCCATTTAAAATAAGAGGGATGCTGATTTTTCAACTACTACCTATCCATATACCCCTTTGATCATCACCCCTAATTTGTGTGAACTATTACATGATCATGTCACTTGTTTAAACTCCTTCATATGTATAGAATCCCACAAATTATATATTTTTTATTTATTTATTCCCTTTTAAAGAACATTCTAGTGAGGGTCTAAAACCATGTACATAGAACTACGAGGTCGACCATCGATATTGACAATTGTAAATACTCGACAAATATATATCTCTATCGTAGATAAGATGAATCGGTAGACCCTTACTAGCATGTTCTTTAAGAAGGAATAAATAAATGAAAAATAAATAATTTGTGGGATTTTACGCATATGAAGGAGTTTAAACAAGTGACATGATCATACAATAGTCCACAAAAAATTAGGGTGGTGATTAAAAGGGTATGTGGATGGGTAGTGGTTGAACAATCAACATTCTCAAAACACACCCCTTTGATCACCACCCAAAATTTGTGTGGACTATTACATGATCATGTCACTAGTTCAAACTCCTTCATATGTGTAAGATTCCATAAATTATTTATTTATTTGTTTATTTATTCCTTTTTAAAGAACATGCTAGTGAGGGTCTAAAACTATGTACATAGAACTACGGGGTTGACCATCGATACTAACAATTATAAATACTCGACAAATATATATCTCTATCGTAGATAAGATGAATCGGTAGACCCTTACTAGCATGTTTTTTAAAAAGGAATAAATAAATGAGAAATAAATAATTTATGGGATTCTACACATATGAAGGAGTTTAAACAAGTAACCTGATCATTTAATAGTCCACACAAATTGGGTGTGGATATCGAAGGGGTATGTGGATGGGTAGTGGTTGAACAATCAACATCCTCAAAACACACCCCTTTGATCACCACCCCCAATTTGTGTGGACTATTACATGATCATTTCACTTGTTCAAACTCTTTCATATATGTAAAATTCCATAAATTATTTATTTATTCCCTTGTAAAGAACATGCTAGTGGGAGTCTAAAACTATGTACATAGAACTACGGGGTCGACCATCAATCCTGACAACAATCCATACCTGAATTATCAAATATGTCTAAGGTAGACTGGACAAATCAATGGATCCCCAAAGCACAAGTATGTTTTGAGAATGTTGTTTGTTCAACCACTACCCACCCACATACCCCTTCAATCAACACCCCCAGTATATGTGATCACGTGACTTGTTTAAAGTATTTTTATTTAATTATTTCCTTTCAAACCACATGATACTGATGGTCCACAGATTCATCAGGTCTACGGCCGACTGATATGTATGGTCGAGGAATGATAGAGTCCATGATTGATGATAGTTCTTATAAATGCACTTGTTTATTATCAAAAAATTTTAACTTTTCATAAATTTTATCAAGGCAATCCACAATTGTATTCATTGATTGAGCAATAAGAATTTAAAAATTTTGCAGTGAAAAAACCCATCATTCATAAAAAAGAATAACTAACATAAAAACAACAATCACAAAAAAGGGCAAACATAATTAACAAACTAAAATATTTATATAGATATTGTTCATTAAAAATACGTACATACATTTACCAAGATCAAACTAGCAAAAGGTCAAAAAGAAAAAGCTTTCTTCTAACAAAAGTCCTAACTAAGAAAGCTTCTCCTGCAATGAACAAAAACAAAAATAAAAACAAAAAATTAAACTAAACTAGTGGGATGGTGGATGGGTGATAAAGTCACTTGCTTCAAGACCAAACCTCTCCAGAATTGCCCATATGAAATGAGTGATGCGGCGTAGTTCACACTCCAGATAAATGTAGCCCTGACCCAGTCCGTAGAAGAGGCGATCAAGGTCATTGCATAGGAGAAAAACATCATAGTGGTGATGGCTACTCATTCTCCTGATTCGATTAAGGGGGATTTCTCCTAGGAGGAATGACTCTTTTGAAATGAAAAATTTCTTGCACTGTGTAGTGTAGGTGGAGTGACTGGTCATATAGAAAACATCACTGTATAAATAGATCTATAGAAGGTGGCATTTCAAATATCTAAACAATGAATAGTTAGTGCATGTAGGAATAGAAGACATTTGGGTTGCGTGTACCAATTGTTTTTATGTGAATAGATGTATAGTGCAGTTTTTAATTAATTGAAAACATCAAACGGCGGTTAAATGCATCTATTGGAGTGATATGGTGGTAAAAAAACCAATATAACGTGTTTGATGAATAATCATAAATTCTTTAACATTTCCTTAATTGATCGTGTGAAATATATACGATAGATTAGTATGGTCTATCATAGACAATGCGTGGAGTCAATTACAATTGAACATTAAATTCTACAGAAATATGAGAGTCCTCAAAAACAATAGCTTGGGTTAGAAAAAAAGAGGCAAGCCTATCTAACAATTTTAGCCAGGCTACATGTGGTTGTTTTATGCACGGTTCTCTTGTATACTGAACACTTATTCCCCCTCTTGAACATGAAAGTTTCACCGATGCCCTTAACACATTTGACTAACTTCCTTTCGAGTTTTGGATTATAGGGGGTAAAAAAATCTGTGTTATAATTTTTTAGGCACAATCCATTCAGACTCTAGAGGGACAACGTCAATAGTTTTCGAGTATAAAGAAGGTACATTTTGATCTTATAAATAGGCGAAGAGTACTCGTTGATGGAATTACCATAACCTTTACTATCTCCTTACTTTGATCGCAAAGTGACAATCGCATATTTGCATGACAGTTTCACTAAGTCATATTTCCTACAAGAACAAGACTTCTCCAAAAGATTGACCTTGGCAGTGACACTGCTGCCTAACATGGTGAATTGGTTGAGATCCCCATTCACATTAGTCACATACAAGGAGTCCCTCATGCTTTTATTATCCTTTAAGATATTTTACGCACAACGCACAAGTTTGTTATTTGAACTGGATACATATGTGTCACAGCCTAAACCGGGGCCTGGCCATGATGTGTATCTCAAGCCCACCATGGGTTGGAGACCACCCCATCTAGCATAACCACCTGAGCATAATAAATAATAGTGGAAGAAAAACCAAACAATGAGAATGATATATAAACCAATAAGAAGGTTCGAAAAATCCAAAACAAATAACCAACCCACACTTTGTACATAAAACCCTCTAGACCAGAATACCAAATTAGGTTGGTACATGACCCCGACCATGACAATGGAACTCTTCAATTCCCAAAATCTAAAAAGGAACTTACAAAAATGGCAAAGCTTTTTAGAAGATAGAGGCTCACCGCTTTACAACAACTCAACGAACAACCGCACCACCTAACACTGCACTGGGGTAAGAGAAAAGTCTTCAGACCCTACATCATGAAACAATGTATAATCCTAGGATGGTCAGTGGGATAAGAACTGGCATGTAACTCAGAGAAAGTGAGAAAATAATGTCATGTCCAAAACTAGTCAAACCACATGCACATATTCATACATAAATATATGTAGAATGTCGGGATAAGGTAAAGGGTCATAAACATGAGAGTTTAAAATCATTAACCTATAGGTGTAGCTCTAACCATCCTAAGGGTACCCATAGGCTAAATGGGTTTAGCTCCCCCTGCTGAAAGAACCCCAGCATATGTTAGATGCATAAATCAAGGAAATTTAAGGGAGGGATAAAGATACCAAGGCTCTAACCATCCCAAATATAAAATGTGTGAACTATGCACACAGTCATAAGGCCCCCAAGCCGGCAAATATGATTTCCAATATTGGTCCCCCAGGACATCCACATTCACGATGAGCTACACAACCCTCTTTAGGCCCAAATTAAAAAATTTACACATAATCCCTTCCATTAACCCTGGAGTCATTTATTAAGTCAATTCTCGTTTGGTATTGTCATACCAATTATGCTTTTAAGCTAAGTCAAATTAAGCCATTACGATCCAATTAAACCAATTGACTCCTAAGTTCTATTTTAAAACCAAACCATGGCCACGAAGGACCGTAAAAAACCATTTTATGTTTCATTAACCTTTTAAGTAATGCAAGGTTCCAAGAGTGAGTTAAATTGTGCATATATCCATGTTTCGAAACCAATTTCACAAAGTGGGTTGAGGTTTATTTAAATTCTATACCAAAATCCATAGATTTGAGGAAACCCATGTTCCCCAGCCCAATTCCCATACCTATGAACTTATTTAGTTCAATAACCATAAGATAGAGAATTAATGACAAGTTCAAAACCATGGGAAAACAATCCAAGTAATAACTATTCGAATCCCTCAACTCAATTTTAAAACCCAATAATTAACTTCATATGGATAGTCATTAAACACATGTTTTATGTAAAATCAAGTTAGGGGAGAGAGATATGCCTGAAACACCAAGAAATTTAGAGAGAAAACCACCAATTAAAGATTAGATGATTAATCCTTTGAAACCCTAGCTTTCTCTTGACTTTGGAAGTTTGAGAGAAGACAATAATTTTTATGATTTGGTAAATGATGGAAATAGGGAACCTTGGGGTGTTTGAAGTTGTGGGATGATAGTTGGATGAGAGAAAGGACCAAAATTCCCTTAATGAAAATGTGTAGGAAAACTATTTCTAGTCACTACAGGTCAGGTAACGACTCGTGGTGACTGATCACGAGTCATTGCCTGGACTCATGGTCTGGGAAGCAACTCAAAGCAAACCACACTGTTATGGTAACAGTTCCTTACCACGACTCATGGTCTTACCCTATGACTCAAGGGGGTCTAGTCGTGACCATGATAGTATCCTGGGGAAACTTCATAGGTGAGATGATAAGTCTCACCTAATGACTTATGACGAGTGATAATGACTCGTTACTTGAGTCATTGCCTAGGCAGTGTCGTTAATACTCAAAAGTTGTCAGGTTCTGAGACCTGGGGTATTATATTACCCCTCCCCCTACCCGCTAAGATCATTCATCTCGAAATGAGGAGTTAGGGTACCTCTTTGCACGAAAATAAGAATAAATACACATAAAACCAAATAACAAAATTCAAAATGTCACATGAAGGAGAATGAAGATCATACCTTAAGAATTTCCATCCAATATGGGGAACTAGAATGGATTCTTGACCTTCATATCTTTCTCAACTTCCCATGTGGCTTCTTCCACCTTTTGGTTCCTCCAAAGAACCTTCACCGAAGCTACATCCTTATTTCTCAATCAATGGATATGTCTGTCCAATATCTCCATCAAGACTTCCTCATAAGATAGGGAATCCAAAATACTAACATCCTCCACAGGAACAACCAAAGAAGGATTACCGACGTACTTTTTCAGCATAGACACATGGAAAATGGAATGAATAAAAACCAAACTTGTGGGCAACTCTAACTCATAAGCAACATTTCCAACTCTTCTTAAAATTTAATATGGACTAATATGACAAGGACTGAGTTTCTCCTTCTTCCAAACCTTATCACTCCTTTCATAGGAGAAACTTCAGGAACACCTAATCACTAACCTCAAACTCTAACTCTCTTTGTTCATATCTGCATAAGGCTTTTGGCGACTCTAAGAAGTCTTAAGTCCTTCTCTAATAACCTTCACCTTCTCTATGGATTGGTGAACTAAGTCAGGACCAAACAACTTAGTCTAACAAACCTCAAAACCACCCAATCAGAGACCTATATCTCCTATTATAAAGAGCCTCAAAAGGAGCCATCTGAATACTTGAATGATAACTACTATTGTACACAAATTCAATAAGAGGAAAGTGATTAAGCCAAATTCCATTAAAATTAATCACACAATCCTCTAATATCTGAATAGTCTGTTCTGCTTGTCCATTCATTTAAGGGTGGAAAGTGATGCTATGGTTCACCTTAGTCCCTAAACCTTTCTAAAATCAATACCAAAAGTGAGAAGTAAACTGTGTGCCTCAGTTGGAAATGGTGGACACATGCATTCCATGTAACTTGACAATTATCTGAATAAACAATTTGGCATAGTCCACTCTAGAGTAGTTAGTCCTTACAGGCAAGAAGTGAGCAAACTTAGTCATCCTATCAACAAAGACCCAAATAGAAATATCCTAATTCCTAGACCACAAAAGATCCACAATGAAATCCATATTGATCATCTCCCACTTCCATATGGGAAACTCTATCTCTTGAGACATGACACCAGGCCTAAAGTGTTCTACCTTAACTTGCTGATAGACCATACACTTAAACATAAAATTCACTACCTTCCTCTTCGTATTGTTCCACTAATAGATTTTTTTCAAGTTGTGATACATCTTAGTTGAACCCAGATAAACCATATATCTAGACTTATGAACCTCAGTCAAAATCTTTTCCCACGATATATCAACATCAATAACACATAACCTACCTTGGTACCTCTGAATGCCATAACCTTTTGTTGACCCACATCTTCCTTAATCTGCATAAGTATAGGATCTAAGGCCTGCTTCTCCTTTACCTCAGCACCAAGAGATTATTTAACCACCTTTTGAACAATTACTCTTTCATGCTCGGAGTCCAACAAACGAACCCCCAAGTTAGCCAATGGGTGAATGTCCTTCACTAACACTCGCTTTTGCGCATCCACATGAGATAAGATTCCCATCGACGAACCTACTAAGAGCATCAGTAACAACATTAGCTTTACCTGGATGATAGTGCAAACTCATGTCATAATATTTGAGTAACTTGATCCACCACCTCTGCCTAAGATTTAGTTCCTTCTGAGTGAACACATATAGGAAACTCTTATGATCAAAATAAATGTCCACATGAAACCCATACAGATAATGGTGCTAGATTTTCAATGCAAAGACCATAACTGCCAACTCTAAATTGTGAGTTGGGTAATTTCCTTTATGAACTTTGAGTTGTCTAGAAGCATAAGTCATGACCCTACCATGCTGCATCAAGACATAACCCAGTCCTACAAGGGATGCATCACAATACATCCTGAACCCATTCGTACCCATAGGCAGGGTCAAAACCAGAGCAGAAGTCAACTTATCCTAGAACTTCTCAAAACTACCATCACAAGCATTCAACCACAAGAACTTAACCTTCTTTTGAGTCAACTTTGTTAATAAAGCAGCAATAGAAGAGAAACTCTCCACAAACCTCCTATAATACCTGGACAAGCCCAAGAAACTCTTAATATCTGTTGGGGTCATAGTTCTAGGCCAACTTTTAACCACTTCAACTTATTGTGGATCCATCTTGATACCCTCACTAGACACCACATGCCCAAGAAAAGTCACAGTAATCTTCCGAAACTCACACTTAGAAAATTTAGCATACAACCTCTGGTCCATAAGAGTCTGCAACACAATTCAGACATAATTGACATGATCCTCCTCACTCTTAGTATACACTAAGATATCATCAATGTAACTATCATAAACAAGTCCAGAAGCTACCTAGATACTCGATTCATAAGATCCATAAAAGCAGCCGAAGAATTAGTTAACCCAAATTGCATAACCAATAACTTATAATGACCATACCAGGTATAGAAAACAGTCTTGGGAATATCAACCTCCATAATTTTCAATATCTAAAACCCCAAAGCTGATTGAAAAGATCATCAATCCTAGGAAGTGGGTACTTATTCTTTATCATCACCTTATTTAGCTGACGATAGTCTATATACATCCAAAGGCACCCATCTTTCTTACGCACAAAATGATAGAAGTAACCCATGGAGAAACACTAGGATGAATGAAACCCTTATTAAGAAGATCTTTTAACTGCTTGTTTAGCTCCTTTAATTCAGCAGGAGCCATTCTATAAGGAGGAATGGAAATAGGACGGGTATCTGGTAGAATATCAATCCCAAAATCAATTTCCTTATTGGTAGGTATTCCAAGAAGATCATCAAGAAACACTTCAGGAAACTCATTAACGGAACCTCCGAACTACAATCCTTAACCTGAACTAAATGATACAGACACCCATTGGAAATCAACTTCTGATCTGCAAGATAAGAAATAAACCTCCCTTTAGGCACTAAGAAACTTCTCTCCCATTTATTACCGGTTTGTTAGGGAATTAGAAACTGACCATTCGGGCCCTACAATCAAAATGCACATAGCACAAATGAAGCCAATACATCCCCAAGATCACATCAAAGTTTACCATGTCAAGATCTATTAGATCCACCAATGTCTCCTTATGAAAGATGGATACCACGTAACCCTTATAGATTTTATTATCAACTATAGAATCACCCACTAGAGTAGACATAGAAGGGGTCAAAACTACTTTCATAACCCAAACAAAAATGTATAGCCATATAAGAAGGCGCATAAGTAAGGGTAGAACCCAGATCAAGGAACCACTAAACCTCACGAGAAAAGAGTTGTAACATATATACCAGTAATAACATCAAGAGATGCCTCATATTCCTAGCGAGTAGCAAGATCATAGAGACAATTTCGGCCTGTATAGGTGCTCGAAGTGGTGCCCTTTGGTACAGGAGCAAAAAAAGTGGTGACCTAGACCTTATTAGCTATGGTGGCAACTTTAGCTGTAGGGCAGTTCCTCTACATATGTCAAGACAGATCACAACTCAAAAATAAGTTCCTTCTCTCATCAAAATAACCACGGTGAAGCTATCCATAAAATTTACAAGTAGGATAAGAGAGGGCCTATTGAGATCTACTAGCCTGAGACAGGGCACCCTGTGCCTTAGCACCACTACTAGCCTGGAAATGATGTTCGCCAGATGGCTTAGGATAAGGAGCACTATCCAAAAAATATGAATTAGAATTTCCCCAAGTCTTCTTCTTGGTCCATTATATGCAATATTTCCTACTATTCTGTTGCACCCTGATCAGAATACCTGAACTTCTTGTTCTACCTCTCTCTCATCTCTGTCTGTCTCATATACTCATACTCTACCAGCTGCATATAGACCACAAGACTGGAGATATACATATCATTGTTCAACATTGCAACCTTACATTCCAATACCAAGTCACGAGATAACCCAAAAGTAAACTTCCTTATTTTAGATCTCTGACTAGATACCAAATCTGAAGCATAATGAGGTAGCTGCTGAAATTTCAAAGCATACTCATTCACAAACATCTTACCCTGCTTTAGATTGACAAACTCTTTAGCCTTAGCTTCTGTCAACTCCTAAGGAAAGAAATGATAAATAAAAACCCTCAAAAACTCATCCCATGATGCCATCTAAGGATCATCACCTCTTAACTTCTCCTACTCCTTATACCACTGATAATCTGTATCTTTTAGCTGATATGCAGCAAACTCTACCCCTTCAGAATTAGTATCATGCATCACACTAAAAATCTTCTCTATCTCATCCATAAACCCCTGAGGATCCTCCTCAACCATCAATCTTATAATGGTTGGGGGATTCAACCTCATGAATTAGATGACCTGACTAACCTCAAATGAAGGAGCAACAGAACTAACATGATTTGACTAATGAGATTGAGATGTCGCCAACTGAGTAAGTAAATGAATAAATCGGTAGAACTCTATATTAGAGATGTCCCCCTAATACAGCTGATCAATAGTATCACCACCCTAAGAAACCTGAGGAGGACTAGTGGGGACAGGAGGAACTCCATGTGGGGCAGTGCAATCTAGAGCAGGGACCTTAGACCAGGTGTACACTCCATGAACAGGGCGAGTTCCATCAATATTTACCTCAGGTGGAACAGAGGTTCCATCAAAGTTTCTATGAATATCAGATCTATTTCAAGTACGCTTTCTCAACTCCTAACTCGACTCAAAATCAAAAAAATCTTTCTCAACATCAAGTACGCTTGCTTATCAAATCATTTCAAATATCAAAAGCTTCAAGGAAACATCATAGGACTCATTCTTGACTCTCAAGCTCAATATCAATATATATATATATATATTTAATAATCAACTTCTCATGGAAAATCTTAAAATCATGACTCTTATCATCTATCTCCTGGAAATCGTCAATTCATGGTTGCAATATACAATTCATAGCATAAATTCTGAATTTAAGAAATAAAATAATGAAATAGTCATATATATCAATCTTGAATAGCTCGATTCTCATAAATCAATGATAAAGTAATTTGGATATAAACCCGCTTTCAAAATCATGAAACTCCAATAGTACAAATTAATTCTTTGGGCACAAGAATGAAAGGATATTCTTATTCAAGCCCCACATACCTTGATTATAATTCGGAATAAATAAACTTGCTATAGACTTCTTTTCCCACTTCTTGAGTTAGGATTCTTGATGTTCTTGACTTGGAAGTTTTAAATCTTTAACTAGTTTGTGAAAACTACGGCTCGATTTTGAGATGTTTAGACAAGAATTGGATTGGATTTTGGAGAGAAACCCTAGCTTTTGGATGGAATGGAAGAGAAAAATGAGGATTTTCTTCTCTATTTGTATATATATACTGGGTAAGGATGGGTTAAAAGACCAAAATACCCTTGAGAAAATTCTAGAATTGGAGCCCATTTTTTGGTCCTGGCGCGACACGCCATGATCGAGGACCTTCACTGGATTTTGACAATTGCAAAACTGCTCAGTGGCGCAACGCGGTGAAGTCGCATTTTCCACCTTGGTCGTGACCTGGAAGGGCACTGCGACACGGAGAAATCGCGTTGGTGCACTGGAATTTGACAACCCTAAAATTGAGCCTTGGCGCGACGCGGTGAATATCATGAAGACTCATTGAAAAATGACAATTGCCATTTTGGCTGGCTTCGCGACGCGCTAAAATGCCAGGTGGCACACTATCTCACTAAAATGGCTCTAACTCTTCACCCGAGTGTCGGATTTGGGAAAATTTGGTATCGATGGAAATCTTATTCAATGCTCTACATGACAAAAAGTAGAAATTAGAGAAATACAACACGGTATAAAAATCAATCACTTTAGAAGTCAACCATATTCACTTAAAAGGCGAATTTAGGCTTAAGGAACGATTGGGGTATTACAGGTAAATCCCTTTATTCAATCCAAATATACCCACAAGGTGAATTCTATACTGTACATAAGATTCCACTTGCCAAATAGCCTTAACTCCTTGTTCAGCATATTCTATTTCTACTTACCATTTAACACTAGTGAGAACTACAACACTAAACAAGTGATTTGGATTGACGAATTATAACCAACATACCATGATTAGAATATATATACACGTGTTTACCATACATAACCTCAATATATCCTCCGGATGTACTGGACATCATAATATCATCAATATATCCTCTGGATGTACCAGGCATCATAATATCATAAATTTATCATCTTATCTTAACGGGAATCATAATATCATTAATATATTCTCCGGACTTATTGGGCATCATCATAACATCAATATATCCTCTGAATGTATCTGGCATCATAATATCATCAATATATCCTCCAGATGTACCGGGCATCATAAGGTCATCAATATATTCTTCGGATTTATCGGGCATCATCATAACATCATCATATCCTCTGGACTTATCGGGCATCCTCATATCATAAATATATCCTCCGGACTTGCCGGCATCATAATATCATTAATATATCCTCCGGACTTACCGAGAATTATAATATCATCAATATTCACCATAGCATAAATATTTATCATAACATCAATATATATATAGCCAAATCAATGACAAGTACAAGCCCCACAAACAATAGAGTGTAAGAGAAGCAAAGAAAGACATATCATAGTATCTCACCGTTCATTATACTTACATAATAATTGTAAGTGCATGAACATACATATCCACATGGTATGAACACTCAACAAATTACCGGGATTGACATGGTTATTAGCATGGTGAATTAAATTCATGGTTATACTTTCTAGAATCTCTCTTTCTAGGCATGATTCACAATACTAGCACAAAAAGGATTCTTCGGCATAAACATAAGTTTAGTCACTAGAATTGAGCATAATATAAGTAATGACATAATCCAAGGCTCACAAGTAAACTAGCCAATGAGTCAAGTGATAGCATATCCATAGGTTCAATTCACAAGTCTTCCAATTCTATCCAAGTAATGAAAATAAGATAATCAATCAAGTATGCATATTATTCTCAAAATCAACATCATGCATAAACCATTTATCAGGTTTATCCATCATATTACCATAAACATATTCTAGGCGTTCAATAGGTATCTAGGTCACTAATGAAATTACGTAGTTCAAGCTTAAGGCAGGTCAAGTTCCTCTTCTAATATCCCAAATTATATTCTTCAAATCTAACTTTTACTCAGAATTAAACTAAGTTATCTAAATCATGCCTCAAAGGTTTAACAATCCACACTAGTTCTATAGGACAATTCTTCCTCAAGTATTACTCTTAAGTCATCCAAAGCATCTAATAACAATTCACAACTATACATATTTAGGTTGGCATACTCTTAAGATGAGTGAACAAGGTCACTCCCATCTAACTAGAGCAACTAGAGCATTCTCATGCTATTCATGAGATAACAAGTCCAACTAACCAAGGTTTAGACTGAGTCAAAAATTACACTTAGTATGTTCAAAGGACCAAGTGATTTAACTAATCACGAACATTACCATCTACTATTTCAACATCTAATACCCCGCCCAATCTTATCAAGATATCACAATTATACTACAATAAAGCTCAATCTAACACAAGTAAGCCTAACCTACCTCAAATCCAAATATAGCTCACGAACCAACAATCTTTGTTTTCCCTTTCCTCAAAGCTTCTTTCATGAGCCAACCTATCAAAAATGAAATCTATACAATATTATGAGAATATCAACACCCATATTGCACATTGTGCTTCGGGTCCAAAATGACACCAAAACCCCCCAAGTGGGTCCCCCATATGGAAAACAAGTTTATGATACCAACCCATTGTTCAAATACAATTAGGGAGTTATAAACCTTAAGAAATTGGTTCAAATAAATCACATTTGGGGCTAAAATCAAGCCCCGAGACATTTGGGGTTTTGGGTCAAACAATCAAGAATTTAACAATAAATTTAAAAGATTCATACCTTATATTCGACGTTAATCGTGATTACACAAGTTATTCAGGATCCCAATCAACACCCAGGACTCAATTTGAGCTCTGCACTCTCTATTAGGGTTTTGGGATTCAAAACAATGGGGAAAATAGCCAGTTCTCGACCAAGAAGAGCATTTAAAAAATCCATTCCTAGGCCCTCAACTAGTGCTATCACGCACCAACATGTGTCATGATCGCGGCTTCACGATCGCACCTATGCCTTTGTGACCGCGGTATCTTATTGCACTTGACGACGGCTAAAACTTGGAATTTGATTGCAAGTTTTGTCCAAGGCCTCGGGATTCTTCCAGAGTCCAATATGAGCTAACGAGATATGCAACCATACTGATTTGGATGTTCCAGACGTATTGGCAAAGTTGGATTTTCCATTAGAGGTTGTTTCGACCAATGGGACCTACACCTGAATTTCCAATTTATCAACTTTCCGACCAATTAGTCAAAATGTATTCGGGTATAGCGGGACCCAAACCAAAGGTCTACCCAACCTAAAATTGATATTCTGGAGCTGCTGGCACAGTCAAAATTTGCATCCGATATAGTTTTACTAATGGTTTTGCTCGATGGCCATTTGGAACCAGCGAAGACTTCTAAATGGGGAAATGGTTCTAAAAAACAAATGGACTGCTTGGTAGTCAAACTATCAATTCCAGTAAGTCATAAATGACTTGGGGAAGCTATGGAAGAGCTCTAATGGCGAAGATAATTAAAATCACAAGAAATGACCTGAAGTGTCATTACAACATCCATTACTAAGGAACTTTCATCCCCAAAAGTTAAAGATAAAGAAAATATCTGAAGTCTCGAACAAATAAGGATACGAGGCCTGTATCTCCCTTTCGATCTCCCAAAGTGGACTTTTCCACTGGGCGGTGCATCCACTAAACCTTAACTACAGGAATCTCTCTCATACGTAATTGTCTCATATCACTAGCCAAAATAAGCATGGGATCCTCCACAAAGGCCAACTGCTCATCTAACTGGACTGAATCCCTCTTAAGTTCATGAGATGGATTAGGAATATACTTCTGCAACATAAAGACATAGAAAACTGGATGAACAGCAGCAAAAACTTGAGGTAAGGCTAACTCATAGGCCAGCTTGCCAACTGCGCAGAGAATCTTAAAAGGACTAATGTATCAAGAGAAGACCTTACCCTTTCTTATGAATCTTATCATACCTTTCATAGGTGAAACACAAAGGGAAGCACAATCACCAACTCAGAATCTCAAGGAACGGATTCAGTCGGCATAGGCCTTTTACCTACTCATGGATGCTCTCAGCCTATCCTGAATCACCCTGACTCTATCTAATGAATCCGGAAGCAAATATGTACCACAAGGTCTCACCTCAGAAGTCTCAAGACATCCTATTGGAGAACGACATCTCTTTCCATACAAAGCCTCATAAGGAGCCATCTCAATACTCGAATGATAGTTGTTGTTGTAGGAAAACTCTGCCAATGCTAAGAATTGATCCCACTATCCTCCAAAATCCATAGCACTGGCTTGGAGCATATCCTCAAGCACCTAAATAATTTGCCCAGACTAACCATTTGTGTACAGAAAAAAGGTTGTACTCAAATCCACTCGAGTACCTAACTACTCATGGAATACCTTTTAAAATCGCGAATTAAATATAGAACTACGGTCTGATGTGATAGAAATGGGCACACCATGCAAACAAACTGTCACCCAAACATAAATCTAGGGTAATCTCTTAGAATTGAAGGTCATCTGAATAGGAATGAAATGTGCCGACTTGGTCAAACGATCCATAATAACCCAAATACCATCATGACCATAAGAAATATGTGGTAAACCGCTAATAAAGTCCATGGTAATCCTTTCCCATTTTCACTCAAGAATGGGTAATGTTTGAGTCAATCCACCAGGACATTGATGCTCGACCTTAACTTGCTGATAACATAGCAACGAGCCATAAAGTCTGCCATATCCTTCTTCATGCCGTCCCGCTAGTAATGCTACCTCAAATCTTGATACATCTTTGTTGCACCGGGGTGAATAGAATATCTAGAGTTGTGAGCCTCATGAAGAATAGACCGGATCAAATCATCAAGCCGGGGATCACCGAATACGACCCTACAATCTTAAAATACCCTCGTAATCAATTGTGTACCTCCCAGACTCACCACTCACCACCTGGTCATAGAGAAAACACAGCTTGCTATCATCATACTGACGATCACGAATCTTCTCAAATAGGGAGGACTACATCTTTACCCAAACCAAAATCCTCGTAGGATCCTAAATATCAAGGTGAACCATCAAATTGGCTAAGGATTGAATGTCCCATGCCATGGGACTTTGAGAAACTGGCATGCATGCCAAGCTACCCATACTTACCGCCTTGTGACTCAAGGCATCAGCTACCATATTTGCCTTACCTGGATGGTACAAGATAGAAATATCATAGTCCTTTAGCAAATCCATCAATCTATGCTGGCAAAAATTAAACTCTCATTGGGTCATAAGATATTGAAGGCTGCGACGATCGGTGAAAATCTCACAATGCACACAATACAAATAATGCCTCCAAATCTTAAGCACGAAAACTACCGCTGCCAACTCCAAATCATGAGTGGGGTAGTTATGCTCATCCACTTTCAGCTGTCTAGAAGTATAAGTAACTACATGACCCTGCTACATTAAAACACATCAAAAACCAACACCCGAAGTGTCATTAAACATGGTAAATCCCTCACCCTCAACAGGAAGAGCTAACACTAGAGCTGAAGTAAGATACTCCTTGAGCCTTCAAAAGATCAACTCACACTCCTCAGACCATCGGAAAGGAACTTCTTTTCGATTAAATCTAGTCGTAGGGGCTGAAATAGTATCAAGGCTCTTGACAAAGCGCCTATAATAACTAGCCAAACCAATGAAACTGTGAACCTCAATCAAAGATGTAAGCCTAGCCCAATCATAAAATACCACAATCTTTGCTAGGTCTACCATGATACCGGCTCTAGATACCACATGTCCAAGGAATGACACTGAATGAAGACAAAGCTCACACTTAGAGAACTTGGCAAAAAACACATGATATCACAAAGTCTGAAGCATAATTCTCAAGTGTTGCACATGCTCCTCACTACTCCTCGAATACACAAGAATATCATCAATGAACAGAATAACAAAGGAGTCTAGATAGGGTCTGAACACGCGATTCATCAAATCAATGAACGTGGATAGGGCATTGTCATCCCAAAAAACATCACTTAAAACTCATAATCGAGTCCTGAAAGCTATCTTTGCGATATCCTCATTTGATGATAACTGTACCTCAAATCTATCTTAGAAAACATGGTTGCACCCTAAAGCTGGTCAAACAAATCATCAATGCGAGGCATAGGATAACTATTCTTCACCATCACCTTATTAAGCTGCCTATAATCGATTCACGTACGCACGGAGTCATCCTTATTATTCATAAAAAATACAAGAGCTCCCTATGGGGACACACTTGGTTTAATAAAACCCTTACTAAGAAGATACAAAAATTGAGAATTTAGTTCCTTAAGCTCAGCAGGAGCCATGTAGTAAGGTGCCATAGAAACAGGTCAGGTTCCAAGCTTAAAGTTAATGTAAAACTCAATCTCATGATTAGGGGGAATACCAGGCAGGTCGGTAGGGAACATATCCGAAAACTCACAAACAATAGGAACATAGTCGAGCGACGAACTCTCTACACGCGTATCACATATATAAGCGAGATAAGACTCGTAACCCCTCGATATAAGTCTCCTGGAACAAATATAAGAAATAATTCCCATCGGCTCATGGCTAACCGCTCCCTACCCCACAACTGGGGGTATAGTGGGCATGGCTAAGGTAACGATCTTAACAAAATAATCCATTACTGCATGATAGTGGGATAACCAGTCCATGCCCAGAATCACATCAAAATCCAGTATATCCAAAATAAAAAGATCAGCATAAGTATCAACATCGCTATCTGTCATAACACATGATCTGAATGCTCGATCCACCATTAAAGAATCACCCACGGGAGTAGTTACGTGTAATGGATCAGATAATAAATTACTAGTCAAGTCCAATCATGGTGTATAATAAGCAGATATATAAGAATGAGTGGATCTGGGATCAAACAAAGCAAGAGCCGACTTGTGGCACACAAAATCGTACCTATAACAACAACATCCGAAGTCTCAGCCTCAGGTCTAGCAAGTACTGCGTATAACTGACCATTCTCTACTAATCTCCTGTCAGACCTTCCAGAGTGCTACCTCGAGAACCCTAGTAACCACCCGTGCGATCTCTCTAACCACCTCTACCAAAGGGATAAACTACCCAAATAGGAGTAGCACCCTGGGCTGAAACAACCATCGCCCCATGACTATGGTAATCTCTCAAAAAATGACTAGGAAGCCCATAAGTAAAACAAGAGTCACAAGCAGAACTAGAACTCATAGATTTAGCTAAACTAGAGTAACCACCACGTCTAGTACACGACCTGCAAATGAACCTCTCAAAGACTAATCACTGCCCTTAACAGGGAGACCACTAGAACCAAACTGACCTCTATTAGTAGCCTGAAGAGCTACCTGAACTAGTCGACTAGCCTGATTTTGAGGCTGAAAAGATGGATGCAAAAGATGCCCAATATGAGAACTACCACCTCTAAATCAGGAGCTATTACGGCTCCTACCAAATATGTCTTGGTACTTGGGCCTCTTATCACGACCCTCTCGATGCATGTCCTCCATCACTCTAGTATGATAAAAAATCTCAGCAAAGGTCCTACCCATGACAACTAGACTCTGAGTAGCCATACGAATAAGAAGTCTCAGTCCTCTCACAAAAGCAACAAACTCTCTCATACTTAGTATCCAAAATGGAAGTCACATGCTTGGCCAACTTATGGAAATGGTCCTCATGCTTGGCGATAGTCATATGACCTAGATCTAATCTAGTGAATTGATACCTCAGTCAATCTCTAAGGTTGTGTAGCATATACTTCTCTAAGAATATCTCAGAGAAGTGAGTCCATGATAGAAGAAAAGATCTAACTGGCCTAGAACTCATAAAACCTCTGCACTAGTGTCGAGCTAGCAAATCTAACTCAAATATGGTGTAATCCATGCCACTAGTCTAAATATTGCCTAAGCCATAAAACATATCCTCACAAGAAGTGAGAAACTCAAATTCAACCTCTCCAGGAGCACCAAATAACCTAGGTAAAGCTAACCTCAAAAACCTACCCATCATCTTCTACTCCTTGGTAGACATAGTAGGATGGGTCACAACTAGTTAAGCGGCCATCGGCTGAACAATTATCGGCATAGAGGAACCTAACCTTCAGGAGCTGTAGCTTTAGGTTGCACTCCTTCGCCAGTAGTCTGTGAACGATCAATATTACCCAACAGTTGAACCAAGGCGTATTTGATCAAATAACAAAGAATATAACCTATTGGAGCCTGGGCTGGTCCCTAGCCCACCGCTGGCTATAGCAGAGAAATCTCTAGTCTAGGTGCAGGAATAAGGTTTGGGGTGGCCCATCCTGGTCCCTAACTAGGGTCACATCACGAGGCTATCCTCGAATAGAGGTAGGATCCCTAGGATCAGTCTCGAGACCCTCATCACACATAGCTATAGCACGTGTCCTAGGCATCTGTGAAAGAGTAAAGTTAAGAAAATATCCTACAAACTAACTCAGAATCTTAGCACGATATAAGTGAAAGAAGTGAAGGACTCTTAAGAATATCCCATAGCCTCTCAAAGATAGAAAACAAACATCAATATTCTGATCCACAGGACTCTATTAGACACTGCTCTTGTACCAATAATACCGGTGAAATCCAGTCTTTGATACCATTTTGTCATGACCCAATTCACGAGTCCTGATGGCACCTACTAAGACCTATCAGTACATAAGCCAACATCGTAACTCAGAGCTAAGAAAATGGTTAATTTGGTAGAAACACCGACAAATGCCATGATAAATGAACACAACAACAACAATGTTCTATAATAGATAATCAACTATGGATACGAATCCCATGACCTGGTAATATTAGTACAAGAGTATCTAAGTTTAAGAATAGGACATACAAACCAAAGTCTAAATAATCTTATACATTCATCTTGAATACAAAAACTGAATAAAGATAGGAGGGAAATGGGCGACTCAAAACTCCAAGAGCTAACCCTATCTCTAGAAGATCAACATTGCATGATCTCAACTCAGGAGAGACAACTAGTACTTAGGTCTGCACCAAAAAGGTACAGAAGTGTAGTATGAGTATTAAAACAACGGGTACTCATTAGGCATCATCGGCCGACTATGCTAAATTATGATAAAGTGTGATATAAAGCAAGATAATTTCTCTAAGTGAAGGTACAAAATCAAACCTAAATCATCTTCGTTATCACTGTACAAAATAACTAATCAACTAGAACAAAAATACTACGACATCTCATATCAATACATACCAAAATCGTCATATAACATGAGTAATCGATCCGGAAACATAAAGTGACAAATAAATAATTACAACCACATAAATACTAAGTTTAACATGCATACATCCATTAAAGCTTAAAGTAAAAGAACCCACCACAGCGTCCCATACCATCGAGGAGTACACCTAAAAGTACATTAGTAAAGAACTCATCATAACATCCCATAACATCGGAGAGTGCATCAATAGATCAAATCATCACGTATCAGGATATATTACCAACTTTTCACTATCCATGGTTTCACTAATTTCCATCATCAGTTAGTTACCAAGATTCATAATCATAATCAATTACCGCAATTGAAATGACATATATTATGGCAATCATAACCATAGTCATATAGCCATTTGAATATCTATGATAGTAATACCCTCTATCTAGTCATTATTAACTAACCAACACTTATAATTATTAGGCTACTAATTCGCTAATCCTTATAGGATCACCAATTATGGCCTAACCGATTCTATACATAAACCTCAGCCATGAGTTAACACTAACTATTATTTACTAAATAGCTGATATTCATACCTAGTCAAGAGGCACTACTAATCCATAAATGCTATTAGATCAAAGCTTATTTCTAGTTATCATAGAAGCACTGGTCATCATATAGGAAAAGGTTATACATCATCAAATGCACATATCTATCTATCAACCAACGCCTCTTACTATCTAGCATTATAATCTACAAATCCTCATTTAACAACCCAATAATATTATACTTAGTCATCAATACAATTAATCATCACCAATGCTCACTTATTATCTATATTGACCACATAAAATCCACAATAGCTAGTTATCATATTTCAACTAACATGCTCCACTATCTAGCATTCTAGACTTCTAGTCATCAAGTAAAATAGTCACTTAGTAGTCGACTAGTTACCATACAACTCATTTAACTAGACAATACTCTTTAATAAATCCCTTTATTCAAGCCAAATATACCTACTAGGTGAATTCAATATTTTACGAAAGATTCTACTTGCCAATTAGCCTTAACTCCTTGTTTGGCATATTCTATTTCTACTCGCCATTTAACAATAGTGAGAACTGCAACACTAAACAAGTGATTAGGATTATAGAATTTTAACCAACATCCAATGGTTAGCATCATCTCATCAAGGTACACACGGATGTAATCATATAAAGGCATAATCATACATAAACATATATACGCGTGTTTAATATATATAACCTCAATATATCCTTCGGGTGTTCCAGGCATCATAATATCATCAATATATCATATAGATGTATTAGGCATCATAATATCATCAATATATCCTCCAGAATTACCTAGCATCATAATATCATCAATATATTCTCCGAACTTACCAGGCATCATCTTAACATCAATATATCCTCTGAATGTACTGGGCATCATAATATGATCAATATATCCTCTAAATCTACCGGGCATCATAATGTCATCAATATATCCTTCAGATTTACCAGACATCATTATTCAATCAACACATCCTTCGAACTTATCGGACATCATCATATTATTAATATATCCTCTAGACTTATTAGGCATCATAATATCATCAATATATCCTCTAGACTTACCGGGCATTATAATATCATTAGCATTTACCATAGCATCTATATTTATCATAATAACAATATAGATATATTTAGCCAAATCATTTACAAGTATAAGCCCCACAAATGATAGTGTAAGAGAAGAACGGAAAGACATATCATAGTATCTTACCATTCATTATACTTACATCATAATTGTAAGTGCATGAACATACATATCCATATGATATGAACACTCAAAATATTATCGAGCTTGACATGATTATTAGCATGGTCAATTACAAGTCATGGTTATACTTTTTAAAATATATCTTATTAGGCATGATTCACAATACTAGCACAAAAGGGATTCTTTGGCACAAACATAAGTTTAGTCACTAGCTTGAGCATGATATATGTAATGAAATAATCCAAGGCTCACATAGTAAACTAGCCAATGAGTCAAGTGATAGCATAGCTATAGGTTCAATTCACAAGTCTTTCCAATCCTATCCAAGTAATGAAAATAAGATAATCAATCAAGTATGCACATTATCCTCAAAATCAACATACTCTTATGATAATTGTTACTCAAGTATTACTCATAAGTCATCCATAGAATCTAATGCTAATTCACAACTATACATATTTCGGTCGACATACTCTTAAGATGAGTGAACAAGGTCACTCCCACCTAACTAAAGCAATTAGTTCATTCTCATGCAATTCATGAGATAACAAGTCTAACTAACCAAGGTTCTAGACTATGAGTCAAAAATCACACTTAATGTGTTCAAATGCCTAAGTGATTCAGTTGATTCCAAACATTACCAACTACCATTTCAATATCTAAGACCTTGCCCAATCTTATTAAGATATCACAATTATACTACAATAAAGGTCAATCTAATACAAGTAAGCCTATCCTACCTTAAATCCAAATATAGCTCACAAACCAACAATCTTTTCTTTCCTTTTCCTCAAAGATTCTTCCTTGAGCCAAGCTATCAAAAACATAATTTATGCATTATTACGAGAATATCAACACCCATATGGAACCATTATGCTTTAGGTCCAAACAACACTAAAACCCCCTAAGTCGGTCCCACATGCGAAGAATGAGTTTTCGAGCCTAACCCATTGTTCAAATACCAAGAGGAAATTATAACCCTCAAGAAATTGGTTCAAATCAATCTTATTTCGGGCTAAAATTAAGCCCCGAGCCATTTGGGGTTTTGGGTCAAACAATCAAGAATTCAACACTAAAATTAAAAGATTTATACCTTAGATTTAATGTTAATGACAATTACACAAGTTGTTCAAGCTCCCAATCAACACCCAAGATTTAATTTGAGGTCAGCACTCTTTATTAAACTTTTAGCACTCAAGACAATTGGGAAAATGGCAAGTTCTCAGCCAAAAAAGCATTTAAAGAATCCCTTCCCTAGCCCTCAGCAAGTGCTATCTTTCACCCACGTGTGCTATGATTACGATATCATAATCACAGATATACCTCCACAATCGTTGTATCATACTGCACCTGACAATGGCTGAAACTTGGAATTTGATTCTATTTTTTGGCCAAAGCCTCGGGATGCATCCGGAGTCCAATATAAGCAAACAAGATTGTAACCATACTGATTTTGATGTTCTAGATGTGTTGGCAAAGTTGTATTTTCCATCCGAGGTCATTTCAATCAAATGTGGGCCCTACACCTAAATTTCTAAATTATTAACTTTCCAACCAATTGGTCAAAATTTGTTCGGGTGTAGTGGGACCCAAACCAAAGGTCTAACCAACCTAAAATAAATATTCTAGAGTTGTTGGCATAGCCAAAATATACATCTGATATAGTTTTACTAAATTTTTCACTCTATTGCCATATGGAACCAATAAATATTTCTAAATAGGAAAATAGTTCTAAAAACTAAATAGACTACCCGATAACCAAACTATCAATTCCAGTAAGTCATAAATGACTTGAGGTGGCTATGTAAAAGATCTAATAGTGAAGATAAGTAGAATCACAAGAGATAACCCGAAGGGTCATTACAATATCCACTACTAAGGAACTTTTATCACCGAAAGTTAAAGATGAAGAAAATACCTAAAGTCTCAAACAAATGCTAATATTGTGCTCACATCTTGATCTCATCTCCCAAGTGGCCTCCTCCACTGGGGGGTTCTTCCACTGAACCTTAACTACAAGATCTCTCTCATATATAACTATATCACATCACTAGCCAAAATAAGCATGAGCTCCTCCACAAAGATCAACTTCTCATCTAACTAAACTGAATCCCACCTAAGCACATGATATTAATCATGAATATACTTTTGTAACATAGAGACATGGAAAATCATATGAACAACAACAAAAATTAGAGGCTAGGCTAACTCATAGGCCACCTTGCTAACTATATGGAGAATCTCAAAAGGACCAATGTATTGAGGGATAATCTTTCCCTTTATTCCAAACCTTATCAAACCTCTCATAGGTGAAACATGAAGTGAAGCATGATCACCAACTACGAATCTCAAGGAACAGATCCTAAGATCGACATAGGACTTCTGCCTACTTTTGGCTGCTCTTAACCTATCTTGAATTACCCTGACTTTATCAAATGAGTCCTAAAGTAAATCTATACCATGATTTCTCACCTTAGAAGTCTCAAACCATCCTATTAGAGAAGGACATTTCTAAAACACCCTGGGTTTTGAACCCTTTAAAATTTCCTCAATTTTAAACCTTTTAATCATCATATGACTCACACTATGACTCATATTATATGGGTATGGGTATATGACCCTAGTCATATGTTGGTCAGTGTAATATTGGCTAAGTTTTTTCCAAGGTACGAGAAGACTCCATATAAGTTATATATTGATGTGACGAGAAGTATAGGGTCCAATTGTATGTTGTCTTGGGTCTAGCCTTTGATGTTTTGCCTAGGGTACAACTTTAGGGTACTGGTCGTGTAGTAATGATATGATTAGGTAAGGGAGTCATATGTTGGACAAAATATGTTGTCTAAATTTCTAATCAAGTTACAAGTTGAGGTTACCACTCATATAATATGGATACGAGTTAAAGGTTTACCCACTTGCGTTCTTTCTACAACTTTTAAGATGAGGGTATTTTGGACATTTCCTACCCCAAGACCTTAAGAACCCATATCTTATAACCCTATTTGGTCATTCATTCTTCACTTAGAAGATAAAAAACACCCTTTAAAACACTCTCTAAAAACCTCTCAAGAAGATTGACTAGGGTTTCTTCGAAATGGTCATCTAGAGGCTTGAGGATCAAAATACCTTCATGAAGCTTCGTAACTCGGGTATGTTACTCCTTCCTAATTGTTAGTTAAACTAAAAGTATGTTTTGATGAATGGTTTTCATTGTATTATTATGGTAATATTTGGGTTTTGAAATATATGTCGGGTTTCTGGTTATTCTTGGTTGGATAATGTTTTCCCATGTTTTCTTATGGTTTCCATATTATAATTATGGTTTGAACATGTGGTTGCATGGAATGGTCAATTGATACATGGTTTTTGGTTCTAGAAATCTTAAGCCCCTAACATGTTTGTTAAAATGCCTTTGAAAATCAATTTTAATGGTTAGGAAAGGTCATGGTGGCCATAGATTTGTTTAAAGAAAGTTTTGAAAACCTTATGGGGTACAATGAAATCCCCTAAGTGAGTAATCTATGAAAACCTTATGGGGTAAATGGTAATCCCCCAAGTGATTTCAATAATGGAATTTTGGGTACATGGAAATCCCCTAAGTGTTGGCTAATGGCATTGCTTGCAAGTTATAGTTGATATGATGATACCTTATTATAATTCCTTAATAATTGACTCTTCGAATTGGTGTTTTAGTTATGTGTTAAATGTTTTAATTATGCAATAATGGGGGGTTGTGATAGCTAGTCATGAAGGTGTGAGTCTGACAGGTTGACACTGGAAACTCATATTAGCCGACATAAGGATTGGTCTTGTTGAACACATACTTGTGCGGTACAAAGGAATCCCCTAAGTATATACTCATACATATGTATCATAGATGGTGAAGGGTACAAAGGAATCCCTAGCCACCTATGGTATCTCCAGTTCGTGCAACTACATGTACTGGGGCCTATTCATAGGGTAACACTGGACCCATATAGCCTGTGGATGGATTATAATAGTAAAGCTACACAACCCAGGTTAAAGTTTTAAAATAATGCTAAATTCAATCCCCTTTTCCAGCATGGTATGTATGTAGATATATATGTTATTGCATATGGTTATTAACTTTGGCTTTAAATAATGGCATTATTTTATCCTTAGTCCTGAGTACATGCTAGCGTTCATTTGCTAAGTATCTTTGGGCATTGTATCCCCATACGATGCAGGAACTGGCCATACTACTATTCCTTTTACTCAGTAACTTAGTGATTCTGGGACATCTTAACTCAGACGAAAGTGGTAAGCTTCCATTCTTTAAAAGGCCCATTTCATATAGTTTATCTTCTATCTTTACTATTCCTTTGACATTGGTTTTTTTCTATGGTCGGGGGCATGTCCCAACTAGATATTCTTTGGAATTATTTAGAGGCTTTGCATGGACAACTATAAAATTGGGCATATTATGGTTTTTTTGGTTGGGTTGGATGGTATGACTTGGTTTGGTTGGCCCCAGATTTAGACTTATACCAAATTTATTTAATTCTAAATACTCTATCTTGTTACATGTTTAGAATTCATTAACACCGATTGTATATTGGTTGCTTGGATTAGTTATAGGGGTGGTCTCAGATCCTTATTAGACTTGAGATGCTTGACACTACTAGGCCCTAGTTCAGGTCATGTTAGATTGGTACTAGAGCACAAGTCTTGGTGTCATGAGGTGTTCATAAAACCATATAGAGTAGAGTCACTTTTATGGGTGTGTAACATACCATAATTATAAGGGAGAGGCTATGAGACATCTAGGAACGTTTCTCTTTCTTATTGTTGTATTTTTGAGCTATAGAGTCTAAGGTCTTGAACCCTCTCCTAAATATTCTTTTGTTCACCTTTCATATCATGTCCTTCCAACGATCTGAAGCTCGTGGAAACTCACTGGTCCCACTTAAGAACCATATGGATGGATCTCATCCAACTCATGGGATACAGACCCGATCAGGGTCACAGTTTTTAATTTCCCCCATGGAGTTTCATCGGTCTTTACTGACCTTACCCCGAAGGGTTACACTTATACTCAGTCACCTCAAAGAGATGTTACCAATGCTAAGTTTAGAAATTCTATTCATGTTGGCCCATATAGTGGTATCTCTGTCATGCCTGTCCAATCCTATTAGTGTGAGAAAAAATAAGAAGAGATCAAGAAATAGGCAAAGCAAGAATTTCCAATATTCAGACTGAAGAGAGGTCAGAGAAATAGTAGTAGAGGTGGTGGACAATGGTCTGAGAAAGAGAATCCAGGGAGTTCCTATGTGGTTATCAGTGCTCCTTATCCTCAATTTTCTGGTGAATATTTTTCTTGAGCTGGTAGAGGTCGGTCAGCCCTACCCTATCCTTTCTCCTAGTTTATGGTCTATTGTATCGTGGTTATTGCTATCAGGTGAGGAATTGGTGTTTTAGTTATAGTCAATTGGGTCACATATAGTGAAGGTGTCCCACAAGGATTTCCACTAGGGAAAATAGGATCTCAGTTGCAACTTTCCTAGCTCTTGCATTGAGGGCTGTTGCTTTTGGCTTTGGTACTGCCCGAGATCATCCTTATGATCTCACTACCTGATAGGAGTCCAAGGCACACCTGATGTCATTGATGATATATTGAAACTCTTTTCTCATGATATATACTATCTACTTAATTGGGGTCCACTCTTTCTTATGTGACCCTATTCATGGTTGTTTTTTGGTTTCAGTCCTAAGATTACTTTAGGACTCTTTTTAATTTCTACCCTGATGGGTGATTCTATGGTGGCTAGAGAAGTCTATTAGGGTGTGTGGTATCTGTGGGTTGTCTGGAAACTTTGGTGGATCTCTTTTAATTAGACATGGTTGATTTTGATATCATGTTGGGGATGGATTGGTTGCACTCATGCTATGTGTCTCTAGGATGTTGAACCATAGTGTCATCTTTAAATTCCCTAACAAGCCGGTTATTAAGGGGGGGGTTCCCTAGCTCTTAAGGGGAGGTTCATATTATATCTTAGAGCTCAGAGATTAATCTCCAAAGAGTGTCTCTATTATCTCATTTGGGTTAAAGATTCTAACTCAAAGGGTCCTTTCTTACATTCTATCCCAGTGGTGAATGAATATCCTGAGGTCTTCCTTGATGACCTTCCAAGTACCCCCCTTCTCCCCCGATAGGGATATTGATTTTAGGATTGATCTCCTTCTGAACAGTCGTTCCGTCCCTATCCCTCTTTATAAAATGACTCCAATTGAGTTGAAGGATCTTAAGGTATAGTTCAAGTATCCTTTTGATAATGGTTGGTCTACCCTAGAATTTCTCCATAGAGAACTTCTATTCTTTTATGCATAAGAGGGGAGGGGAGAGGAGTGAGAAGTGATGGTTTTCTCCAAATATGTATAGGTTACTGGCGGGCGGATGAGGAATTTGGGGTGACCTCCTCGTGGGGTGTACTATATGAATATTTTGTATGGGGTACTCAGTTAATAGTGCATGATTGTGTATAGACAATATGTTTGGACCTTAGATATTGATTTGGTAAAGGGAGTATGATAGCTTGAGATAGCAATACGAAATTTGTGGGGGTAGATTGGTATGCTTGGTAAGGTGTGTGGAAGAAATGAGGTGTATGACTTAGGGAATATAGGGGTGGGGAAAGTTGTGATATAAATATTGAAGGTCCTGGTTGAACTGATAGATTGGGGATAAGTCATTGAATATCTTAGGGTATGAAGTTTGTGAGACTATGATGAACTCTAGGTAGCATCTGGATAGATAAGGTTTTAAGTATAAGAGAGACAAGTGTCCCTAGTATGAGTCTGTGGTGATAAACCTTAGATCAGAGTATTATGCTTATAGGTATAGTAAGATGGAGATCGAGGACTAATCTTAAATTTTCTCCTAGCAGTGGACTTTCGAGGAAATTCAGGGTGTATTCTAGTGATTCCCTCCTATTCTGGTTAAGTGGACAATCTACTAGCATTACACGTATTCTAATAGCTCTTATGCATAAGGTTTCCATTATGCATACCGCGTACGTCCATATTCCAACCCCAGAACCAAAGGAATTAATGGTTCTTAGAAATTCAAGCTTTCAAGTGTTCAAGCTCTATGTCATTACCCTCCTGACCCGTACATTCATGTCCCATATTATGCCTAAATCCATAAAATAGTAGTCTCAAGTGGCAATCCTCGCCTTGTTCCTCAAATATGAATATCGACTTTATGATATGTTACTCATGATTTATGTAGTCGTGTTTCTTCTGATACCCAGTCCTAAGAACTCGTATTGTGGTGTGCTTATGTCGGGATGATCATTTAGTTATAACCTGGGTAGTTGCTATAGAGTACCTTGTGCCTATTGTATCGTGTCATATTTTTCAGGTCTCTCCTTGAGTAGAACAAGTAGTTTTCATACTTTAGTTCCTCAATGACCCTTCTTATGTTAGGGAGGTAGTGTTTTTGGAAGCGTAGTGATGTTTTGGACGAGGGAGTAGATGTCCCTGGTGGTGAAATTTTGGGGGTTACTACTAGATGTAAGGTTATAAGTGTAGGTGGAGGAATAAGATAAATATTATTCTATGAAATAGCTGGAGCCTACGGTCAGCATAGGCCTTCTGCCTACTCTGGTCTGCTCTCAGCCTATCCTTAATCACATCGACTCTATCCAATGAGTCCTAAAACAAATATATACCATGAGGTCTCACCTCAGAAGTGTAAAACAATCCTATTGGAGAACGACATCTCTGAAAACCCCTGGGTTTTGTCCCTTGAAAATTTCCTTGATCATGAACCTTTTGATAATCATACGACTCACATCATGACTCGAATGGAATGGGTACGAGTCTAGGACCCCAGTATTATGTTGGCCAAGGTGATATTGGCCAAGTTCTGTCAAAGGTACGAGAAAACTCCATACGCGTGTATATTGATGTTACGAGAAGTATAAGGTCCAATAGTATGTTGTCTGCCTAGGGTACGACTTTAGGGTACTAGTCTCATGGTGATGATACGATTTAGGTATGGGAGTCATATGTTGGACAGAATGTGGTGTCCAACTTTTTGATCAAGTGACTAGTAGAGGTACCACTCGTATGATGTATATATGAGTTGAAGGGTTACCCACCTGCATTTTTTCTACAACTTTTAAGCTGAGGGTATTTTGGACATTTCCCACCCCAAGACCTTAAGACCCCACATCTTATAACCCTATTTGGTCATTTATTCTTCACTTAGAAAATAAGAAACACTCTCTAAACATTCTCTAAAAACCTCTCAAGAAGATTGACATGTATTTCTTTAAGGTGGTCATCTAGAGTCTTAAGGATCAAAATCCCTCTGTGAATCTTCGTAACTCAGGCATGTTACTCCTCCCTCATTGTTAGTTTAATTAAAAGTATGTTTTGACGAATGGTTTTCATTGTATTATTGTGGTAATGTTTGGGTTTTGAAATGTATGTTGGGGGTTTTGGTATTCTTGGTTGAATAATGTTTTCCCATGTTTTTCTTATGGTTTTCATGTTATAATTGTGGTTTGAACATGTGGTTGCATGGGAATGGTCAATTGTTACATGGAGTTTGGTTTTGGAAATCTTATGCCCTCAACATGTTTGTTAAAATGCCTATGACAATGATTTTGTCACATGGTTTGACTATTAATTTAAACTTTGCATTGCATAATATGGTAATGGAACCTAAATTGGTTTTGTTGATTTTTTAATAGTTTGGAAAGACCTTGGTGGCCATGGCTTTGGTTAAAGATGGTTTTGAAACCTTATGGGGTACAATAGAATCCCCTAAGTGAGTTATCTATGAAAACCTTGTGGGGCACACAGGAATCCCCCAAGTGATTTCAATAATAGAGTTTTGGTTACATGGGTGTAAGACCCCACAAAATCCTCATCGTCTAAGTCCCTTAAAGCATGCCCAAAAGAGTTTCTAGACTTAGAAAATCTAGCCAAGTGTTGGGACTTAGTCATTTCTAAAGACTTTGAAACCTTGAGGATTTTATTACCGACCTTCCAGACCTTCGATAGTTGATTTTTTTGTTAATTCATGATCATGGAGATCAATAGGTGTTTCTAGAAAAGTTTTGGATTTTTTGGACCTCTTTTAGACCATGTTCGAAATCCCAAAATAGTAGACCAACGCGATCTTGGTGCTCCGCATCATCCATCGCGTTGGTTAATATTGTTCCCAGTTGCCAGCATCAAATTCCAGTGACACGGCGCGATCTTGGCGTGACGTGTCAAATATCGCGTCAATGGCATCGATGCGCCACATCAACAAATGCGCCGGTGCCTAGTTTTTAGTCTTTAAAAAAATCCGCATCCAAGTGGGCAATTAAGTCATTTTCCTCCATCCAAAACACGGGATTAAGCCCCCAAAACAACAAATTATAGTTACTTTTCTTAAATTCTCTCAAGAACACATCTTAGGGTTTCAACCCAAGATTCAAGAAATCTTAAGATTCCATCATTGTTTCTCCAAATTGATTCAAGAATAAAGATCCCTAGATTAAGAGCTTCAAGAATCACCCTTCAAAAAGTACAAATAGCATCTCAAAAGAAAGTGTTCATCTAAAGTTCATCATCCAAGGTATGTGGGGTTTGAACAAGGATAGTTCTTTCATCCTTGTGCCAAAAATTTATTTTAATTTACAAAGATACATGATTTTACATATTTTCCTATGAAATTTATGTATGGATTTATACCCTATGTTGTTGTTCATGAGATTATGAGATTTTCAATGTTTTAGAAGTTTGAATTACATGAGTATGTTGATATTATTATGCATAAAGTTGAAATTTCTAGATTTTGAGATGATTTATGAATGTTTATGTCATAAAACATGGATTTTGAGATGTTTTATTATGAGATTGAAGTATGGGTCCTTAAGCCCAAACTAAAAATAGTTATTTCGAGAATTTTTGAGCTATAAGTACCCCATGATGAGATTATCCTTAGATTTTGAGAAAGATTTGACCTTTTGGTCATAATAGAATTGAAATCCACTTTACAGATTGAGAATTTCAGATTTTTCAGTTGGTTTCATTATAAACCATGGGATTATTTTTTTAAAGTGAATTTTCTTAAGATTCTGAGCATAAGATTGGGAGTAGTATTTAGCACCGAGCGGGAAGTGTGGAATTAGCGTGCCCTATCTTCCACAGAACTACGTGCCACCGTAGGTACAAATATTTATTCCCACTTCTATGTGGATGACTCAGATTGTGATCGCATAGATTAGATTATTCTATTTTGATGGAAAGGGTAGAACATCCCTACGTAATGGGGGCTTGACGTGGGACTCCATGGGTGCTCACATGGTTTATGTCGGTTAGAAGAATCTCTCAAATAGACGTCCCCCACTCTTAAAATAGTTTATAGATTTAAAGTCTTAAGATAAAGTATTTACTATGAATAATGAGTTTCAGACTTCATTTAGCCTACAAGCTTTGAGAATAGGAACATGATACAGTTTTTACAACTAAGTGTAATGGCTCCCGAGACTTATACTACATGATTTACTATTCATGATTTATATACATAGATTTTCAGATTTACTCAAGCTAGGTGAGTCATTTACATTTAGCACACATGATTTATTATAAACTATGATGATATTATTTTTCTTATTGTATGCACCCCCTTATACTCAGTACATCCAAAAAGTACTGATCCATATATACGTCTATTTGTTACATTGTCTCATAATGTAGGTTCAAATGCTCAGTCTCAGTAGTGAGAGTGACTTTTTGAGTACCTTATCTATATCCCTGCAGTTGGTGAGTCCTCATAGTTTGGGGGACTTATGCTATTCAGATTGCTAGCTTCATTAGTAGATGTCTTTTATTTCTCATTTCAGATATTTGAGTCAGCTGGGGCATGTCCTAGTGGCTCTCTAGATTTAGACATTAGAGGCTTGTCGGACTACTAGATTTAGTCTTAGTTTTCAGTTATCCTATTCAGACATTTCAGTATTGTTCTCACCAGATTGTTTTTTTGTACTTATCATGATTTGATGCTCATATTTTCTTTATGTTGAGATTTAGATTAGTAGGAGACAACCAAGGTTAGCTCAGGACTACTTGTAGTTCGAAGCACCGTGGTGCCCTGGGAACTAAATTTTGGGGTGTTGCAAACATAGTATCAGAGCCTAAGGTTTAAAGAGTCCTAGGGAGTTAGACAAGCTGCATTACGTAGAGTCTTGATCATCGGTATGAAGCGTTCCATATCTATGAGCAAGTGGCCACGGGATGTTTTAGGAAAAGTCATTTCTTTCATAATCCATAGTACTTACAGCTGTCTTTATCTGCTATTAACCCGTGCTCTTTTATGAAAAAATATGCCTCCTCACAGAGCTAATACCCGTAGGAATGATAATCAGCCACCTCAGCCCACAGATCCTATGAATGAGAACGTATCACATGCAGAGTTTCTGGAAGCTTTTCAGGCACTAGCCCAAGCTGTGACAACAAATATTCAGGGTAACCGTCAGGTTGCAGCCCCACCTCAGCAAGATGGGGATTTCACCACAGCCAGGATCAGATATTTTAAGAGGATGATTCCACCACAACTCTTCAGGTCGAAGGCAGGTGAGGGCCCTCAGTTCTCTCTTGATGAGGTGAAGAAGATCACCCAGATTATGCATGTTTCTAAAGAAGAGAGTGTAGAACTGGCATCCTATAGGCTGAAAGATATTGCTTATGACTGTGTTGTGATGTAGAGAAAGAATAAAGGGGAGAATGCAACTCCCATGACTTGGCATGTGTTTCAGGATGCGTTCTTAGACAAAGAGAAACTCAACCCAGGGTCTAACAATACATAAACATAAAAATAGAAAACACGAAGCATACCAGTAACAACATCTGGAGAATCCTCCTGCTCCTGATGGGATGGTAAAGCATAGAACTTGTTCTGGCATTGACCGCCAATAGTACTAGATGATGCACCCTGAGGAGAAACTGGGCAACCTAGAGGAGCTAGTGTACTGTTATCCTGAGTCTGGGAATGAGCATCTCTATTTCCCTACCTAGCATGCGGGCACTATTTGATTTTGTGGCTCAGCTAAACACACCCATAACAACCCCTCTGACTAGCTAAATACTCACCAGGATAATTCTTACCATACTTAGCACACTGAGGATAACTAGGCCTACCACTTTCACTGTTCTGAGATTTGGACACAGAAGACTTACCCCACTACTCTTGCCTATTTTTGTGTGTGAGAACACTGGCTGATGAAGGTGCAGAAATAGATGACTAATTCTAAAACTGCGGATGATTTCCTCCTTCATACCTGTTCTGACTATAACTAAACTGCCCTATTTTAGCCCTGTTTCTTACTCTCTCCCTTTCCTTCATCTTCTTTGCCTTAATTTGTTGTGTATGTATCATCAATCTAGAAAGATCAATGTTTTTATTGAGCATAGCAGTCCTACACTCCTTAACCACCAACCCAGACACACCAGTCATAAACTTACTCATGTTTGCCCTAGAGTTAGCCATCTGATCAGGGGCATTCTTAGACAACTGATCAAACTTGAGGTAATATTCCTTCACTGTCATAGAGCCCTGCCTCAAGTTCATAAACTCTTCTATCTTAGCTTCCCTCATCTCAAGTGGGAAAAATTATGTGACCCCTTAGTTGCTGTGAATTTTGAAATGAGTTCTGAAAAGATACCTGACCTTTCTTGGTTTCCACTTTAGTAGGTGAGTCGGTCGTTGCTAAGAAAATTTACAAGAAGTTTCCTATCACTGGCCTTCATTGAGTCATGTTAGCAGACTTAATAGAACTAGATATGGTTGATTTTGATCTTATCTTGGGTATGGATTGGCTCTATTTTTGTTATTCAACCATATTACCCTGAAGGAGTCAGTTAAAGATCAAAAGATAGAGGTTTTCTCCCAAAGGAGAGATGGGGTGATAGGTATCAGGATAGGTTATGTGTGCCTTGTGTTGATGAGTTGAGGCAGAGAATTATGGCTGAGGCACATGGCACGCAATATTATATCCATCCTGGTGCTACCAAGATGTACCACAACTTGCGGGAAATCTATTGGTGGAGTGGTATGAAGAAAGATATAGTGGAGTTTGTGGCAAAGTGTGCAACTTGTCAACAGGTTAAGGTAGAGAACCAAAGACCTGGTGGTACATTGCAAGAATTTGGTATCCCCACTTGGAAGTGGAAGAAGGTGAATATTGATTTTGTGACTGGTTTACCCCTTTTGCGGCGGCGTCATGATTTGATTTGGGTTGTTGTAGATAGGCTGACTAAGTTAGCGCATTTCCTGCCAGTGCATATATCTTATACAGTAGAGGATTATGCTAAGTTGTATATCCGAGAGTTTGTCAAGTTGTATGGAGTTCCCTTGTCTATCATCTCAGACAGGGGTACTCAGTTTATCTCTCAGTTTTGGAGAGCTTTTCATAAGGGTCTTGGTACCCAGGTTCATCTTAGTTCTGTTTTTCATCCGCAGACAGATAGTCAGGCTAAGAGGACCATCCAAACTTTGGAAGATATGTTGAGGGCATGTGCTCTTGATTTCAAAGGTAGTTGGTATTAGCACTTGCCATTGATTGAATTCGCATATAACAACAGTTATCATTCTATCATTCAGATGGCCCCGTTTAAGGACATTTATGAGAGGATATGTAGATCACACATAGGTTGGTTTGAGGTGGGTAAAGCTGCTTTGCTTGGGCCTGATGCAGTGTTTGAGGCTATGGAGAAGATTAAGTTGATTAGAGAAAGATTGAAGACAGCCCAGAGTCGTCAGAAATCATATGCAGACGTGAGGAGAAGGGACCTTGAGTTTGAGGTAGGTGATTTGGTGTATTTGAAGATTTCACCCATGAAAGGGGTGAAGAGATTTGGCAAGAAGGGGAAGCTTAGTCCTCAGTATGTTGTCCCCTATAAGATTCTGAGTCGTGTTGGGAAAATGGCTTATGAGCTTGAGTTGCCTGCAGATTTGTCAGATGTTTATCCTGTGTTTCACATTTTGATGCTTAAGAAGCACGTTAGTGACTCCTCGGTTGTAATTCCTTTAGAGAGCTCAGCTATTCAGAATAGTTTTTCATATGAAGAGATTCCGATTGAGATTTTAGATCACCAAATCCATAGACTAAGGAACAAAGATGTTCCCTTGGTCAAAGTTCTTTGGCGGAATCAATTAGTTGAGGGTGCCACTTGGGAAGCAGAGGAAGACATGCGAGCCAAGTACCCTCACCTCTTCTCCACAAACCCAAATCTAGCAGAAGGCACTACTCTTCCTTAATTCAGTTCTCTTCTAAGTATATAGTGCCTTCTTTATAAGTTCATGCACTGACAAAATTACTCAAAAGCTTAGAATGATGTAGAGTCAGTTTAGTAATTTATTTCAGCTGTGCATCCTCAGTTTTCTCAGTATTCTTAGACTAACTAGTGACATTCGAGGACGAATGTTTCCAAGGGGGAGATATTGTAAGACCCCGCAAAATCCTCGTCATCTAAGTCCCTTAAAACATGCCCAAAAGAGTTCCTAGACTTAGAAAATCTAGCCAAGTGTTGGGACTTAATAATTTCTAAAGCCTTCGAAACCTTAAGTATTTTATTACCGAACTTCCCAACCTTAGATAGTTGATTTTTTTGTTGATTCATGATCAGGGAGGTCAATAGCTATTCCTGGACAAGTTTTGGATTTTTCGGACCTCATTTAGACCATGTTTGGAATCCTAAAATAGTGGACCAATGCAATCTTGGCACACCGCGCCGTCCATCACATTGGTTAATATTGTTCCCAGTTGCCAGCATCAAATTCCAGTGACACGGTACAATCTTGGTACGACACATCAAATATCAAGTCGATGCCATCGACGTGCCGCGTCGACAAATGCGTCTGTGCCCAATTTTCAGTCTTTAAAAAAATCGCGTCCAAAGGGACAATTAAGTCATTTCCCTCCATCCAAATCACGGGATTAAGCCCCCAAAACACCAAATTATAGTTACTTTTCTCAAATTCTCTCAAGAACACATCTCAGGGTTTCAACCTAAGATTCCAAAAATCTCAAGATTCCACCATTGTTTCTCCAAATTGATTCAAGAATTAAGATCCCTAGATTAAAATCTTCAAGAATCACCCATCAAAAAGTATAAATAGCATCTCAAAAGCAAGTGTTCATCTAAAGTTCATCATCCAAGGTATGTGGGGTTTGAACAAGGATAGTTCTTTCATCCTTGTGCCCAAAATTTGTTTTAATTTACAAAGATACATGATTTGACATGTTTTTCTATGAAATTTAAGTATGGATTTATACCCTATGTTGTTGTTCACGAGATTATGAGATTTTCAATATTCTAGAAGTTTGAATTACATGAGTATGTTGATAATATTATGTATAAAGTTGAAATTTCCAGATTTTAAGATGATTTATGAATGTTTATGTCATAAAGCATGGATTTTGAGATGTTTTATTATGAGATTGAAGTATGGGTCCTTAATCTCTAACTAAAGACAGTTATTTTGAGAATTTTTGTGCTATAAGCACCCCATAATGAGGTTATCCTTAGATTTTGAGAAAGATTTGACCCTTTGGTCACAATAGAATTGAAATCCATTTTACAGATTGCGAATTTTAGATTTTTCAGTTGGTTTCATTATAAACCATGAGATTATTTTTTTTTAAAGTGGATTTTCTTAAGATTTTGAGCATAATATTGGGAGTAGTATTTAGCACCAAGCGGGAAGTGTGGGATTAGCATGCCCTATCTTCCACAAAACTACGTGCCACCATAGGTACAAATATTTATTCCCACTTCTACGTGGATGACTCAGATTGTGATCACACAAATTAAATTATTCTATTTCGCTGGAAAGGGTAGAACAACCCTACCTAACGGGGGCTAGATGTGGGACTCCATGGGTGCTCACATGGTGTATGTCAGTTAGTAGAACTTCCCAAATAGACGTCCCCCACTCTTAAAACAGTTTATAGATTTAAAGTCTTAAGATAAAGTATCTACTATGCATAATCAGTTTCAGACTTCATTTAGCCTACAAACTTTGAGAATAAGAACATGATACAGATATTAGAACTAAGTTTAATGACTCACGAGACTTATACTCCATGATTTACTATTCATAATTTATATACTCAGATTTCAGATGTACTCAAGCTAGGTGAGTCATTTACATTTAGCATGCATGATTTATTATAAACTATGATGATATTATTTTACTTATTGCATACACCCCCATATACTCAGTACATCCTCGATGTACTGATCCACATATACGTCTAGGTGTTATATTGTCTCATAATGTAGGTTCAGGTGCTAAGTTTCAGCAACGAGAGTAAGTTTCCGAGTACCTCATCTACATCCCTACAGTTGGTGAGTCCTCATAGTTTCAGGGACTTATGCTATTTAGATTTATATCTTTATTTCTTTAATTTCTAGTTTTAGATAGTTGAGTCAGATGGGGCATGTCCTACTGGCTCTCTAGATTTAGACATTAGAGGCTTGTCGAATTACTAGATTTAGTCTTAGTTTTTAGTTGTCCTATTTAGACATTTCAGTATTGTTCTCACCAGATTATTTTTTCGCACTTATCATGATGTGATGCTTATATTTTCTTTATGTTGAGATTTAGATTAGTAGGAGACAGTTAGGGTTAGCTCAAGACTTCTTATAGTTTGGAGAACCGTGTGGTACCCCGGGAACTAGATTTCATGGCATTACAATGGGAATCCCCTAAGTGTTGGCTAATGACATTGCTTGCAAGCTATAGTAGGTATGATATACTACATTATAATGCCTTAATAATTGACTCCTGAAATTGATGGCTTGGTTATGTTTTAAATATTTTAATTGGGAAATAATGGGGGTCTTGATAGCTATCCATGAAGGTGTGAGTACTAAAGGTTGACACTGAAAACTCATGTTTGCCGACATAAGGATTGGTTTTGATGACCATGTACTTGTGGGGTACAAGGGAATCCCCCAAGTATATACTCGCACATATGTATCATAGAGGGCGAAGGGTATAAGGAAATCCCAGCCCAACTATGGTATCTCTAGTTTGTGCAGATACATACACTGGGGTTCATTTAGGGAGTAACATAGGACTCATATATCCCGTGGGGCGATTATGACGGTAAAGTTGCAGAACCCAGGTTAAAGTTTTAAATGCATGCTAAACCCGGACCTGGCATGGTATATATGTATATATGTATGTGGTGGCATATGGTTTTTAACTTCGGTTTTAAATAATGACATTATTTTATCCTTATTCTTGAGTACATGCTAACATCCATCCGCTAACTATCTTCGGGCATTGTATCCCCACGCGATGTAGGAATCAACCATACTACTATTCCTCCTACTCAATGACTTGGTGATTCAGGGATAGCTTGAATCAAATTATAGTGGTAAGCTTCCATTCTTCACAAGGCCCATTTTATGTAATTGTTTATCTTATGTCTTTACTATTCCTTTGACATTGGATTTTGGCTATGGTCGGGAGCATGTATCGACTAGATATTCTTTGTATTTCTTAAAGGCTTTGCATGGACAACTATGGAATTGGGCATATTATGGTTTGTTTGGTTTGGGTTGGACGGTATGACTTTGTTGGTTTGGCCTCAAACTTTGACATATCCCAAAATCATTGAATTCTAAATACTCTATCTTGTTATATGTTTGGAATTCATCCGACATGGGTTGTATATTGGTTGGTTGGATTGGGTATAGGGGGTGGTCTCTGATCCTTATTGGACTTGAGATGCCCAATATGACTAGGCCCTAGTTTGGGTCCTGTTAATCTTCTGCCATATAAAACCTCAAAAGGCACCATCTCAATACTTGAATGATAGTTATTGGTGTAGGCAAACTCTGCCAATGCTAAGTGTTGATCCCACTGTCCTCCAAAATCCATAACGTAGACTCGGAGCATATCCTCAAGAACCTAAATGGTCCACTCGGACTGACCATCTATCTGTGGGTGAAAGGTTATACTTAAATCCACTCGAGTACCCAACTCCTCCTGGAATTCCTACCAAAATTTTGTAGTAAATATAGAACCATGGGATGATATGATAGAAATGGGCACCCCATGCACACCAACTATCTCCCAAACATAAATCAGGGATAATCTCTCAACACTGAAAGTCATCTAAATAGGAATGAAATATGCCGACTTGGTCAAATGATCCATAACAACCTAAATACCATCATGACCACGGTAAGTACAAGTTAAACCACTAATGAAGTCCACGGTAATCCTTTCCCATTTCTACTCAAGAATGGGAAATCTTTAAGTCAATCCATAAGGATGGTGATGCTCAGCCTTAACCTGCTGACAACATAAGAAACAGGCCACAAAGTCTACCACATCTTTCTTCATACCATCCACCAATAATGCTTCCTCAAATATCTATACATCTTAGTTGAACTAGGGTGAATGGAATATCTAGAGCTATGAGCCTCATGAAGAATAGTCTGAATCAAATCTTCAAGCTGAGGAATATAAATACGACCCTAAAATCTCAAAATACCCTTAGAATCAACAGTATGCCTCCTAGACACACCACTCACCACCTTGTAATGGTGAAAACATGGCTTGCTATCCTCATATTAATGATTATGAATCTGCTCAAATAGGGAGGACCTTGCCTCCATACAAGCCAAAATCCTTGCAGGATCCAAAATATTAAGGCGAACCATCAAATTGGCTAAGGACTAAATATCCTGTGCCATGGGCCTCTGAGAAATTGGTATTCATTCCAAGCTACCCGTACTTACCACCTTGTGACTCAAGGCACTAGCTACCACATTTGCCTTACTCGGATGATACAAGATGGAAATATCATAGACCTTCAGCAACTCCATCCATCTACGGTGGCTAGCATTAAGATCTCGCTAGGTCATAAGATCCCAAAGGCAGCGATGATCGATGAAAATATCATAATGCACACCATACAAATAATGACTCCAAATCTTGAGTGCAAAAACTACCGCCGCTAACTCCAAATCATGAGTGGGGTAGTTACACCTATGCACTTTCAGCTGTCTAGAAGCATAAGCAATTACATGACTCAGATGCATCAAAACACAACCAAGACCAACACCCCAAGCATTACAAAAAACGGTGAATTGTTTACCCTCAACATGAAGAGCAAACACTAGAGCTGAAGTAAGACAATCCTTAAGCCTTCCAAAGCTCAAATCACGCTCCTTAGACCATCAGAAAGGAACTTCCTTCCGAGTCAATCTAGTCATAGGGGCTGAAATAGTAGAAAAACGCTCAACAAAATACCTGTAATAACCAGCCTGATACAAGCATGAAGAGCACAAAAGAGTATAAGGCATTGTCAAAGGATCAAGCTTCGGAATTGACAAGTGTTTGGAGCCTTTTAAAGACTTGTCAAGTTGAAGGAGGGGAAGGTAACATTACACTCAAGAGGTGCCTCACTTGAAGGAAAATATAGACTTTGCATACTATAATTTGACACTCAAGAGGCGCCCCATTTTAGGGCTATTGTTTTATTTTAAGACTCTCTTTTTACACTCTAAAGCAGCACCCTTCATTAAGGGTATTTTAGCCTTTGTTTGTAATAAGTATAAATAGACTTCTATTTTCCTTTGTTTTGACATAATGAATTGAGTGACTTTTTAGATTGTAATTGTCGTCTTCTTAGATTGTAGTCTTCTCCTTCTCCTTAAGAGAGAGAAATCAAAACTTGAAGGTTCTCTAGAAGTGAGGTGATTCTTCACTTGTATTGACCATTTGGCAAGAAAGGTAGGTTTTGAGGAGTGTGAATTCCCTTGGTCCACCTAATAATAAAGTGTTATCCATACATGGTGAAGTGTGTCTAGTTGTTTGATACACAATTAGGTTCTAATCATTAAAGATGGTGTGTGTTTCATTATATATCTTTACATTTATGCAATCTTCTTCTTCATCTCCTTTCTATGTGTTGTTTTCCTTCTAGTGTAGTTACTAATTTTTTGTTTCTTTAGGCCTTAATTTCGGTTTTAGGGTTATTGTTGTATCATTTGGTAGCAGATACTTGGTTAGGGTTGTTCCTACATCCCTAAATCTTGGTTTTAGTGTTGTTATTTAGAAAATCTCATAAAAAAAGAGTAAGATCTAAAATAAAATCACATAAAAATGGTGTCTAGTTGTGTTGTGTTGTAGATCCGAACCTAAAAACTTAGATCTATAAGATTTTACTTTGTTTTGGAAGTTTCTTGTGTTGGATTCTTGTTCTCTAACACCTGGGGAGTCTAGATCTACACTTGGAACAAGATTTGGTTGATTTTGAGCTAAGACCTCCATGGATATGACACTTTGAAGCTTTTAAGCTCTAGATCCGTGTGGTATTTACATTTTGGACATTGGTTGTTGCTGATTTTTAGATATTTGAGTTCACCTTAGACTAAGAAACCTAGATCTATAAGAAAATTAAATTTAGGGTTCATTTGCGTAGTGGTCAAACCTTGGTCAACTCTTGAATATTCATATTGTTCTTCATCATCTTCAAATCTTGTTGAAGAAGAATATTCAAAGTCCTAGTTTGATCCACAAAAATAAAGAAAGAGAAGGTGAAAGTTGTTTGTACAAATAATATTCCCTAGCATATTCACAATCTTCAAAAAGAAGAGGGACAAAGAAAATATCAAAGTACAATTGAAAGTACAAGGGGGGGGGGACTAATTGTTTTCAAATCCATTTGAAATTGAAAAAGGGATCCAAACCCTTCATTCTCCCCCCCCCAATTTAGTTTGTAAACCTTCCTAATTCAAGTGTGGTCGAGACAAGAAGATTGAGAAATTAATTTTTTTTGAAAAGTGGCGTCCAATAATAAGGTGCCACATCATCACTTTGGTGACCAACCGAATTGAGTTCAAATTTAGATTTCCTAGTTTCTAATTGTTGTTTCTAGTTTCAATTTTGTCGGTTCTATCACTAATTAGCAAACTAGTAAGTACCTACTAGGTTGGTAATTAGTCTACAGTTCGTTTATTTTGTGTCTTTGGTTTTGGTGTGCCTTTTCTCATTTTTAATTCATAGTAGTTTGTTGGTTCAAGTTCGTGCATCATTTTATTTGTGTCTTCTCAAACAAAAATTGATTCCGGACCAAGGCTTATTCACCACTCAATTCACTTGCCAAGTATTGCCAATTTTTCAACACATGTGAGACCAAGTGTGAGGTGAGATCCGAGTGTGAGTGTGGTGAGGCTTTCTAAATAACGTGTTTGTTTGTTTTGTAGGTTTTCCTCTTGCTGTTTTTTTTCTTTTGTTAGGTACATTTGAGATGGAATCCGAGGGTACCACATTCCAACCCTTGGGTAATGATGTTTTGGGAGCCTTGATGGCTCGATTTGATTCACTGTCCCGAGAATTGAAGGGTGATTTGGACAATGTGCAAGTGAGATTGGTTCTTTGAAAGGTGATATGGATGCTTTGAAGGGTGGTGTGATTAGAATGAAAGAGGGGGTTGATAGACCATGTGATATACTATGTCCACAAACCCTCCACAAGTTCAAACCCCTCAAGACCAAAGATCCTACACTCCACCAAATCCAAGGCCACCAATTCAAATCCTCCTTCAACCAAATCTATTTACCCCTATCCAAACTTCCCAAAACCAAATTCCCTCCATCCAAGTATAAAAAGAGAAAGAGATAGAACCCAAGGAAAGTGAGGCAGAGCCTCAAGATGCAGAGGAAATGGATGGTGAGTTACAAGAAAAATGTGAGAAAATAAAGAAGGAAAGGGAAGGGGAGGTCTCAGAATGTGAGCTTGAAAAGGGAATGCAAATTTGATTGTGGGACTTGCCCACAAATGTTCCTTGTTAATTCCTAACCCAAAATCTAGCATTTTGCCTAGCTTTGATTCTTCTTATGTGCAGGTACAAGATAAAATGATATCCAAGAAGGGTCCAAAAGGAGTTCCACATGAAAGCATGGGAAATAAACTAGTGACTACCTTGACCGAGAGCTCCAAAAGGGTGGACTGACCAAGCCTAACCCGAGGTGACTTTGCTATTCTTAACACTTCCTTGGACTCAAAATGTTGTGATTTAGTATCTTGTGAAGTGGTTTTTTGTTTACAAGTGCATACCTCCTTCCTTAGTAACTCTTTTGTTGTGAATAATGATAAACTTGATCTTAAAACTAGTTCACTACTTGAACATGAGAATGGTATGCTTGAGAATTTCCAAGTTAGTGTTGATGATTGTAATGTTGATTTGATATTGAACATGGTCCTTTGAACTTATGTAATGAAAGACATGAAGTTAGTATTGTTCAAGGTGACCATGTGTATGTCAAAATTGTGTGTGGTGTTTTGAGAAGTGATGATTTTGATCCTCAAGTGAAAGGGGTAGGTAGTTATGGCCTTAACCTATGTCTACTACTTCCTTTTTACCTCGGGGTACTTGTGAGGTGTTGTAAGTATAGTTTTGGTTCATTCTCATTATCTTTTAATGTCGATGCCATCCACTTCCTTGGTACCCTTTATGCCAAGTCTTTTATGCCAAACACCATGGATGTGTGGGTGGATGCCAAGTGTGAACAACAAAGGATTGATGATATGAGTATGACACTAATGGTGATTCCTTATGAAGTGATCTCGTTTTTTCTTGATATATATATGCATGTTCCTCCCATTGTTAGCTCTCTTGATGTGTATAATGAACTATGTTATCATAAGGATATCTAATAACTTGATCATGAGAATAGTGTGATTGAAAACTTTCAAGTTAGTGTAGATACTTATAATGTAGGTCTTGATGATGAATATGGTCCTTTGAATTTGTTTGATGAAGACCTTGTTAGTAGTATGGTTCATAGTGATCATTTTCATAGAAATGTGTTGAGTGATGGAATATGTGTTGTCAAGGGAACCTTCTTAACCCGTAGATGTCCAATTTTGAATGTTTGTCTTTCCTTGAAAACAAGTGGCATATGTGTTTGTTTTGGATTATATTCTTCACTCTTTGATGTTTACCTTTTTTGTGTCCTTTGTGATGCTTGTGGTTGATGTTTCTTAGTCATAACAAAGGATTGTTAAGTGTATTCCAAGAGTGTACCCCCTTGTCATGATTATATAACTTGTGGTGCTAATGCTAACCCTCATACCATGAGGAATATATGCTTATTTTCCCTCTCTTTGATTTTACAAGGTGTGAATTTGAGGACAAATTCCTTTCAAGATAGAGAGGATGATACAATCATGAAGAGCACAAAAGAGTACAAGGCATTGTCAAAGGTTCAAGCTTTGGAATTGGCAAGTGTTGGAGCCTTTTAAAACCTTGTCAAGTTGAAGGAGGAGAAGGGAACCATTACACTCAAGAGGTGCCTCACTTGAAGGACAAGAAGGACTTTGCACACTATAATTTGACACTCAAGAGGCTCCCCATTTTAGGGCTATTGTTGTCTTTTAAGACTCTTTTTTTACACTCTAAAGGAGCACCCTTCATTAAGGGTATTTTAGTCTTTGTTTGTAATAAGTATAAATAGACAAATAGGCTTCTATTTTCCTTAGTTTTGACATAATGAATTGAGTGACTTTTTAGATTATAACTGTAGTGTTCTTAGCTTGTAGTCTTCTCCTTCTCCTTAAAAGAGAAAAACTGAAACTTGAAGGTTCTATGCATGTGAGGTGGTTCTTCACTTGTGTTGACCATTTGGCAAGAAAGGTGGGTTTTGAGGAGTGTGAATTCCCTTGGTCCACCTAAGAATGAAGTGTTATCCATCCATGGTGAAGTGTGTCTAGTTGTTTGATACACAATTAAGTGCTAATCATTAAAGGTGGTGTATGTTTCAATATCTATCTTTACATTTATACAATCTTCTTCTTCATCACCTATCTATGTGTTGTTTTCATTCTAGTATAGTTGCTGATTTTTGTTCCTTTAGTGTCTATTTTCGTTTTAGATAGCTTTTAAGCAATCACAGCGACACCAATGAAACTGCAAACCTCAGTCAGAGACATAGTCCTAGACCAATCAAGAATTGTTGCAATCTTAGTCGATTCTACCATGATACTAGATCTAGATACCATATGTCCAAGGAATGACACTGACTCAAGCCAAAACTCACACTTAGAGACCTTAGCAAAAAACAAATGATCTCACAATGTCTGAAGCACAATCCTCATGTGTTACGCATGCTCCTTACTATTCCTCGAATACATAAGAATGTCATCAGTGAACAAATAATGAATGAGACTAGATAGGTTATGAACACGCGGTTAATCAAATGCATGTACGTGGTTGGGGCAGTAGATAGCCCATAATACATCACTAAAAACTCATAATGGGTCCTTAAAGTTGTCTTTGGAATATCCTCAGCTCGAATCCCCGACTAATGATAATTGGACCTCAAATCTATCTTAGAAAACGAAGCTGCACCCTGAAGCTGGTTGAACAAATCATCGATGCAAGGCATAGGATAATGGTTCTTCATCATCATCTTATTAAGATGGTTATAATTGATTCACATACACATGGAGCCATCCTTATTCTTCACAAAAAATACAAGATCTCCCCATGGGGATACACTTGGCCTAATAAAACCCTTACCAAGAAGATCATGAAGCTGAGAATTCATCTCCTTAAGCTGAGCATGAGCCATATAGTAAGGTGTCATAGAAATAGGTCAGGTGTCAGGATCAAGATCAATGGAAAATTCAATCTCACATATAGGGTTTGTCATCAAGCAGAATATTGAATTTCTCCTTATCGCAGGCAGCCAACAATTTGTAGCAGTTATAAAAGTAAAAATCACCAATATTAGGTCGGTAGGGAATACATCAGGAAACTCACAAATAATAGAAACAGAGTCGAGCGACGGACTCTCTATATGAGTATCACATATATAAGCAAGATAAGACTCACAAACCCTCAATATAAGTCTCCTAGCACAAACATATGAAAATCCCCATCGGCTCGTGGCTAACCGCTTCCTACCACACGACTGGGGGTACGCCAGGCAAGGCTAAGGTAATAGTCTTGGGTAAAAAATCCATGACCGCATGATTTTCAGATAACCAATCCATGCCCAGAATCGCATCAAATCCAGCATATCCAGAATAATAAGATCAGTATAAGTTTCAACATCACTAATTGTAACAACACACGATCTAAATATTCAATCCACTACTAAAGAATCACCCGCGGGAGTAGATACGCATAAAGGAACAAATAATAAATCACTAGTAAAGTCCAACCATGGTGCATAATAAGAAGACATGTAAAAATAAGTGGATCCAGATCAAACAAAGTAAGAGCCGACTTGTGGCATACAAAAATCGTACCTATAACAACAACATCCAAAGTCTCACCCTCTGTTCTAGAAGGTATACATATAATTGACTTCGTTCACCACTTGGTTAGTCACCTGATCGACCTCCTGTCCTGCCTGCTTAAGTACCACCTCGAGTACTCTGGTAACAACCCCTGTGACCTAGAAAACCACCTCTACCAGAGGGATAAATTTCCCTAATAGGAGAATTACCCTGGTAAGAAACAACCATCGCCCCACGACTGGGGCAATCTCTTAAAAAATAACCAAGAAGCCCATAAGTAAAGCAATAGTTATAAGCAGAACTAGAACTCATAAATCAAGAAGAACCAGAGTAATCCCCACGTCTAGCAGGGCCTACAAGTGAACCTTTCAAAGACTAATCACTAGTCATACCGGGGAGACCATTAGAACCAAACTGACCTCCATTAGTAGCCTGAAAAGTTGCCTAAACTGGTCGACTAGCCTGACTCTAAGGCTGAAAAGATAGACGTGAAGGATGCCCAACATAAGAATTACCACCTCTAAATCAGGAACTAATACGTCTTTCACCAAATATTCCATGGTACTTGGTCCTCTTATCATGACCCTTATAATGCATGTCCACCATCACTCTAGCTTGATCAAAAACCTCAGCAAAGGTCCTACCCATAGCAATTAGTCTCTGAGTAGCCATCCGAATAGGAAGTCTCAATCCTCTCACAAAATAGCAAACTCTCTCATACTTAATATTCAAAATTAAATTCATATTCCTATCCAACTAATGAAAATGGGCCTCATGCTTGGCTACTGTCATATAACCCTACTCCAATCTAGTGAACTGATCTTTCAGTCGATCTCTAAGGCTGCATTGCATATGCTTCTTCGAAATCATCTTAGAGAACTGAGTCTATGATAGAAGAGACGATTTAATTTCCTAGAACTAATAAAACCTCTCCACCAGTATTGAGCAATCAAATCCAACTAAAATGTGGTGTAGTCCATACCACAAGTCTAAAAAAGGCCTAAACAAAGAAGCCTATCCTCATAAGCAATAAGAAGCTCAAATGCATCCTCTCCATGAGTACTAGAAAACCTAGGTGGAGCTAACCTAAAAAACCTATGCATCATCTTCTGCTCCTCACCAAACATAGCAGGCTGGGTCACAACTGGTTAAGCAACCATCGGCTGAACAACTTTCGGCATAGGATGAACCTTGAATTCTGGAGTTGTAGCTGTAAGATGTACTCCTACCCTAGTAGTATGTGAACCATCAACAATATTTAATAGTTGAACCAAGGCATCTTTGAGAAAAGAAGAGAAAATAAAACCTGGTGGAGCCTGGGTTGGTCCCTAGCCCACTGCTGGCTATGGCGAAGAAATATCTGCCTCAGGTGTTGGAATAAGGTTTGAGTGGCCCGTCCTTGTCCTAATCGGGGACACATTACGAGGTTATCCTCGAATAGGATAGGATCCCTGGGCTCAGTCTCGGCCCCCCTATCATGCATAGCTATAGCATGTGTCCAGGCATCTACGAAAGAGTAAAGTAAAGAAAATATCCTACAAACCAACTTAGACTCTTAGCACGATGTGAGTGAAATAAGTGAAAGACTCCTAAAAATGTCCCATAGCCTACAGAAGATAAGAAACGGATGCCAACATTCTGATCTTCAAGACTCTATTAGACATTTGTTATTATACCAACAATACCGGTGAAACCTAGGCTCTGATACCATTTGTCACGACTTGATTCATGAGTCGTGATGGCACCTACTAATACCCACCAGTAGGTAAGCCAACACCGTAACCTAGAGCTAAGGCATTGGGTTACTTTGGTAGAAATGCCCGACAAGGGCCTTGATAGATGAACACAATAACAACAACAATGTTCCATAATAGACAATCAACTACGTATACCAATCCCATGACCTGGTAATATTAGTACAAGAGCATCTATGTTCGACAATAGGAAATACAACTCAAAGTATAAATAGTCTCATACATTCATCTTGAATACAAAAGACTGAATAAATATAGGAGGGAAATGGGCGACTCAAAACTCTAAGAGCTTACCTTGTCTCCAAAAAATCAACACTGCATAATCTCAACTCAACGACGACAACTAGTACTCGGGTCTGCACCAAAAAGGTACAGAAGTGTAGTATGAGTACCAAAATGACAGGTACTCAATAGGCATCATCGACCGACTGGGTAAATTATGATAAATAGATGGAATAAAGTAAGATAATATCTCTAAGTCAAGGTACAAAATCGAACTGGAATCATCTTCATTATAACTGTACAAAATAACAAATCAACTAGAACAACAATAATACGATATCTCGCATCAATACATACCAAAATCGTCATATAACAATATGGGAAGCCATGATGAGTTCTTTAAATTATGTTCTTTTGGGTGTACTCCCCGATGGTATGGACACCGTGGTGGGTTCTTTTACTTTACGCACTAATGGATGTCTGCACATTAAACTTGGTATTTTTGTGGTTGTAATTATTTATATGTCGCTTTACGCTTATGGATCGATTACTTAAGAAAAGTGCATCAATAAATCAAATCATCACGTATCAGGATATATAACCAACTTCTTATTATCCATGGCTTCCACAATTCTGATCAATATTAATTTACCAATATTTATAATCATCAATTACTTCAACTAAAATAACATATATTAAGGCAATCATTTATAACGCTCAACTTACACGTCAATTTAAGTGCAAGACGGACGTTGTCAATATAATTACCCAACAAGAGTTTGGATCGAATCCATGAGGAACAATGTGAGTGGCAACTAAATAAGTTTGAAATGGAAGTTTCTAGATAAATTCAAACCTAAGATACAAATATTTTAGGGGATTTTGAATGTTTTAATAAGTGTAAGATAATTCTTGGCTTCCAAAGAACTAATTTGAGACTAAGAATAACTAAAGTGTAATCGATTTGGAATGGATCTTGGGATTATGTTTTCCTGGGAGCAAACTAGTGTGTGTGGATATATGAAAGATAGCATCAAATTTTAATTAATGTGTGAGTGGGTAGGTTAGGTTCGGGGTTTTGGTGTTAAATTTTCAACAAAACACCAAAATGTCACCCATGAATTATTTTGAATAACTCACGGGTGTTGGCATTTTAATCAACCCAAAAACCTCAATTTAACATCCCTAATTCTAAGATGATGTTCAATAGATAGCAATTCCATATTTTGTCCTTATTTCTAAGACAACAAAACGGGAATAAATACTACCTACGTTATTGTAAACAAATGTTTATGTCACCTACATTTCTCTTTCAAGGAATCATGATGTAGGATCTAAGGTACCCACATCCCTCTTTCAAAGATGATGTGGGACTTTTAGGGAAAATTGAGGTTCTCACCAACAATTCCCATTTTGCATCTAAACATTTGTGAAACCCATTAACATTAACCACAAATTGGAGCTAACAATCATTACCCACACACTTGCACCTTACTCAAATATAACCCCAAGAGGAAGCACTAGCTACACATAAGAATAATAAGCAAAGATATACCTAAAATCTCCATCATTTTAATTTATGAAAGATAAAGAGAATGAAAATCCAAACTTTAAGCTTTAATAAATCTTCAATGGAAATTTTTAATCCTCCATTTGGAATCTACTCTAATGTATTCTTCACCCCAAAATTAGTACAACAAAAATATTCCCTTTAAATTAGAAACTAGATGGTGAAAAAATTCCACAAAAATCAGATACCCTCCAAAGAGGTAGGGTTGATCTTCTTAAGGGGATTTAGAAACAACTTTATGTGCATTTACATCTATGCCCTCAGGCTATATTCCTACTAGGCCGCAATCGCGGTAACTTATCAGTGATTGCGACTACCACGACTGCGGTCAGAGTCTCAGGATAGCGGTACCTTGACCTGGATTGACTGACCACAATCGCTGCTAGAGGATTGCGATCACGGTAACTGAGGCTTGTTTGTTCCCAAGGTCTTCCAGCTGCACTTGTTTTCTCTTTCTTGATCCTTTTTTACTCAAATCCACATCTTTCATTATCACAACCTGTAAGCCTGCAAAATGTAGAAATTAGTGCATTTAATCATAACTTTGTCTCACTTATACATTTACATCATGGTAATATGCGGGAATGTTGAGTCCAAATGAGTGGTAAGTTCACCGCTTGTCAATACCCCTAACTTAAAGCTTTCCTTTTCCTCAAGAAACACTACCTCTTACTATGAGACAATGCATATTTATGCCCAAACTAAATGACCCAATGATCACAATGACTTCAAGCTTAGTTACTACCACAACTAGCTCCTCAAACATAGGCAAAGATATTCTTACCACCTCTCTCAACATGCAATGCAATGTTTAAAAGTGCAAAAGACTTCAAAAAGAAACCATGCACCGATCACCAATACTCTAGAAGTGACTCACCTTTGACCTCAACTAAAATATACTCCTTTTGCCTCATTTTTTGGAAGATGAAAAAATTACCCACCTCAACTTGGTTACATGCCTCCTGACAAGAAGAAAAATTCCACGAACCAAGTTATCAAATATTCAACAAGGAATTTAAGTGCAAAACTCTCTCTCTCTCTTTTTCTCAAGAACTCTCGATGCTAACAAGTACCAAGTCATTGGTTTGTCCCTATTTTTGGTCTCCACTACAATGAATATACTTAGTTAAAAATCACGAAGGACTTTTTGAGCTTGTAATATAGGTTTGGTGTAGGGTAGGATATTATTTAGGAAAAACGTGGCTATACCCTCGTTGAACATCTACATCCCACAATTCCTTTCAACATTTTACTATGGGCTACTTCTTTTCTTTACAAATGTACCTACTTTTTATTTCCTTGATTCACCTATTTTTTTTTCTTGCATATTTCATGCATTTCTTTCCTTTGTTGGGTCCTTTCTTTTCCTTACTCAATTGTTATCGTTGCTTAAGATCTTAGGAACTCACTTATAACTTCGTGTCCCAAAGTTATCTCTTCCACTCTTCATCACCCCCAACTTAGGCTTTTAGCCATAAGTTGCAGTTTTAAGTTCAAGGAGGATAGGGTTCAAAAGAGGGATAAGAATTGAAAGGCTCATGGCTTGCTATGTATTTTCCAAATAAAGGTCCAAAGGCTCAAAGTAGGTTACTAGGGATAACATCTATGCAAGGATAGGATTTTTAGGCTAAAGTGGACTTACAATGTTACAAAGATAGCCTAGGATCATCTCTCTAACCAAGTATAATCAAAATTAGCCTTGAGAGACTAATGAGGCAAGTTCTAGATGGTACAAGTACATGTGAGATTTGGACAAATAAGCTCACCACACATGGCATGCAAATTCCTTAAGGAGGCTCAATTTCCCCTCCCATTAGAGACAACAATAGAGTATCTATCAATTTTTACAAGCCACAACTTTTGGAGTCAATAAAAAAGAAAAAAGATTGTTACAAGGTTGTTCATGTCCATGCCCTTGATTTTCAAAAAATTTGGACAGAGGGGGTGTTTTCTTTGCATTTTCACCACACATGATTTGCTAAATATGGCACCAACCAAAGCCTTCATCTCATATTTTGGATTTCATACAGGCAAACCATATGGCTACTCAAACTTCGCCATAGGTATAAGTATGATCCCAAATTCAAAATGCCACAGGTACTCAGATTTCCCTTGTATCTATAACCTCAATGCCACGGGTACTCAGACTTTCCCTGCATCCATGACTCAAAACCCAATCACGATACTTTTCTCTTAAGAATGACATCTCTCAATCTATCATAGGGAAAAACTCATCTAATATCACGACAACTAAAATAAAGATAAAGTAAAAAAATATAAACACAAACCAAATAATTAATCAAAACCCTCAGAGTGCATATATAATTCAACCCAAAAACAAAATTAAAATCATCCAAAATGTCATCACAACATCCATAAAATATCTAATTAATACAAATCTGAAGACCTCACCCCCAACTAAAAAGATAGCAGTTTCCTCACTGCATAAATAATAAAGCAAGAGAAAAGAGTGCTCCCTGAGACTGCATCAAGAGTTTCTGTTTCCTGTAGACTCTACATCATCTCCACTAGCATCAACACCAGATCGATTAGCAGGGGACTCATCATAACTCTGTACTCTGGGAGAAGGTAGTCTATCATGGGGTTTCAAGACCTTCCACAGGACCTTGACCCCCTTCCATATCTTACTGAAAAACTTGTCTCTCTTTGTCTCTCTCTTCTTTACCCTTTTGTAGAAGTCCCAAAGATCTCTGTAAGACTCTACCAATGAGAAATATGGCCTCTCGATCCAAGTAACAGTAGCTCCCAGCGTCTTCTACTCCTTTTGATACTTCTCATAATCTGAGTGAGAAGAGTGACATCTGGTGGAAGGATCTCTTCCATCCCTTGAGGTAATCCTGACACAAGCTCCTTGATGACCCTAATATCAACACTAATATCTTCCAGAGGCCTGGCAGTAGATAGTTTGCACAACTCTGACTCCTCAATTATCAACTTTCCCAAGTCGATCATTCTCATTTTTCTTGTACTAGGTACACCCTCACCCTAGATCTTAAGAGGGTAAATAGGGGTTCCAGGGCACACCCAAGTGTCACCCGGGTATTCCACAACCCCAACTCTCTTGCATAACTTAGTAATAAGAGAAGAAAATAAGAGATGCGTACCCCCATGATTCTTGAAGAACTTCATATAAGAGATCAAAAGATGGACAACATTTAAAGAAATGTTGTCCAGGATGCAGGAAACCATGCAAGAATGCATATCTATAACTATAGTCAAATGAGTACAAGGAGAGATCTAGCTGCAAAAGATGTTCAGCCATATCCGAGCCTTGGCAGTGAAATAATTCATTGAGATGCCCTTCTTGGTTGACACCTACGATACCTCCTTACCTGGGCACAACTTCTCCTCTATCCAACTGCTCGACTGTAACACACCATATTTTTGGGCTAGTTTTTGAACCGTCATTCCTATGTGTATAAGTTATAAACCAAGTGATTCCCATGTAAATATTAGTTTAATTATATTTATCCTTGTGTTTTATGTGCTTTAGAGGTGAAAATATTCATAAGAATCACTTAGAATAAAGTTGAGCTTAGATCCTTTGATTCGTCCAAAGTTTGGTATTTGATTTTACAAGGGTTTACTTTGAATGTGTATAACTTTTTATATATGTGAAATTATCTACCAAATTGTAGATAATTGAATTAGCTTTCCAACAATACCAATTTTACCTTAATCCTATACCCGAGCAAAATGTAATGGTATTTTTAGTGAGAGGCAATAAGTCGACGCGATTGGGATGCGACGCGTCGGTCATCGACTCGATGACCGATGCGACGTGATGGAAACTGCATTACTGAATTGTTTCACACACTATTTTTTTTCCTAAAGTTTCTAGGGAACTTTGGTCACTTCTCCTCACCCAAATCCACCCATAACACTTAATTCCAGCCCCCAAAAGCATTAGATACATGATTTCTCATCTTTTTCAGTACAAGAAAACCCTAGTCCCCTCAAGAACACCAAGAATTTCATCAAAGTTTTTTCAATACAATTAAGAAATTAAGGTTCCTAATCCAAGAAGTTCAAGAAAAAACTTTCAATAACATTCCCAAGGCTTCCAAGTCAAACTTTTAATTTCAAAGTCAAGCTTTCTAAATCAAATTCATGATTTCTTTAAGGATCCATCTAATTAAGGTATGTGGGAGTTCATCCATGGGTCCTCTTTCACCCATGGAGCCCAAAACCCTTTGATTTCAATTAATGAATGAATTTTTTGATTATTATGTTATTTTAAATGTTCAAGAAAGATTAAATTGCATGTTTTTGTGGTGATATTAATTAATTTCAGCCCATGTGTGATTCCATGCATGATTTTGAATTTCTCATGCTATGAATTTGAGTTTTCCATGATTTATTCAAGTGAATTCCATGATAGATCCTAAATTCATGATTTTTAGCAACATTGTCATATTTTAAATTCATGCTTTCCATATGTTTAATGAAACTCCCATATTCAATGAATTTCAAGATGAATTCTCAAGTTATGAATTTTGCCATGTAACTTTATTATTCACCCATGTTTAAGACATTTTTAGGTTCAAGCTATGATCTTTATATGTATGATTAAACGTCCATGTCCTATTTCAAGAAAATTTTATGTGAATTCCTAAATTCATGATTTTTAGTTATGTAATCATGATATGCTCCCATGTTTGAGATATTCCCATGTTCAAGTTCATGATCCCCGTGTATTTGATGGATTATCCCATGTAAAGTATTAATCCCCATGTGTATGATGAAATGCCCAAGTGATGGGTTTCTTTAAACACTGTTTACTTATTATGGTCTTAAATGCTCTCATGTGTTCTTATTATTATTGCTATCGAGTCCTGGGGGTTATCAATACCCAAAATTTAGCTGTTTATCTAGTCTCCAGTTGAAATAAAATAATTTCATAGTATCCCAAACTATAGCATTCGGTCAGCCAATAGAATCAGTGTGAGTTCAGTCAAGCCTAGTATAATCTAGTGATCAATTTAGTGTTGATTCAGTTAGGAGTAGGATTCAGCACCGAGCGAACCCAAGGATGGAGGCATTCCTACCAGTAGAGGGTTTGACCCTTAGTAGCAGTTCCTAAGTTACAGAAATATGTAGCCAGCATAGGGTAAATTATCTCCCTATTAGACTAGGTTTGACGTAAACATATACATCTCACGAGTCTTCCTTTCATATTTGGGTTGACCCAACAAAGGTTAGTAACTCATGGCATTGTGCTAACACCCTTACAACTGGGGATACAGGTTGGACCCCAAATCAGTCTATAATTGAGATATGTCGATTAGATGATAACTCCCATATTCTCAGTTATAGTCTCAGTTCAGTATTCAGTTTAGATTTAAGTTTCAAGTTTGCTTGACCATAGCATACAATTATTAGTTATTCAGTTATTAGTATTTTAGTATTTTAGTTTACAGACTATTTCAAATTCATGTTATATGCTTGGTCTTGCATTCTAAGATATTATAGTTTCCATGCATTCATGCTCAGTTATCTCATGTTGTTTAGATAGTCCTCAACTCATATGCATAGTACTCTACAGTTTTAGTCTAGTTATTCAGACTAAGTACAGTTCAGTCTCACATGACCAGTATTCAGTTGGCAGTCATTCATTTAATCAGATAAGTTTAGTATATGACTATGTTTTGTTTTGTATGTTTATGTATTCATGCTCAGTATGATTGTATACTCAGATACTCGAGTAATGTCAGTCTCCATCACATAATTTTAGACTCCGTATTTATACAGTAGCCATGTTTTATCGTATCCCAGCTTCATTCCTACTTAATCTACAAAAGTAAAGAGTTTTTAAGAAACTAAGTTTAGTGATTCACCATCTTGTCAGATCATGTTTATTACTTAGTCATGTCAGTTTATTTTAATCTCTTGGTGAGTCTACTTACACTTAGTCATGCATGTTTTAAGATTACGTGTGAAACCAGTTTTACTTGTTACATTCACCCGCCACTTACTCAGTACATTCCATAAGTACGAATCTACATATATATCTATGTGGCTATATTGTTTCATAATATAGGTACTATTTGTAGCTTGCACATCATGCTTAAAAAGTTACAGATTTCAGCCAGCAGATGATGAGTTCTCCTACTTCAGGAACTCCAGACAGTTTTGGCTCATGCACAGTTTATTTATTTTTTATATGTATTGATTAATGGTAGTTGGAGGCATGCCCTATCTATCTATAGTCAGTATAGTAAAGGCTTCATAGATGACAGTCAGAGTCAGTTATGTAATTTTAGTTCTTTTCTCAGTTTTAATCAAATTGTAAACCTTATTAGTATTGTAACTATTTAGATTATGCCATGATTATGTTTCTGTACAGTAAATTCAGTTATATTATGCATTATAAATTAGTTGCTCAATAGTATGCCAGTTCATGGTTTAGATAAGGATCACTTATGGTTCCAAGCACCATGTGACGACTAGGGGTAGTCTTGAATCGTTACAAACTTGGTATCACACCGCACAGAGTTCAAGTGTCCTAGGGTATCTATGAAGTTGTGTCTAGTAGAGTCCTACAGAATAGTACAGAGATATATGTACTTTTCTTCAAGAGGCTACAGAGCATTTAGGAAATGTTTCTATTTTTGCAAGTCTTATATCATGTTAAAGAAAGGTTCTCTAAGAAACTTATACAGATTCTCATATTGCTCTATTTATACCATCTCTGCCTTACTTTCAAGGTTATAGAAATAGTCAAGATCAAGTTCTTACAGACAGAGTTTCCTCAGACAGTCTCCACAGACAGTTATGGGATTGTACGTTGACTCGAATGTATCCCCTCAATTTTTTTAAGTTTTGTAGTTTGAAGTACTTTATTAACATTTAAAAAAAATCGTGCACTAAGCCAAAGTTAGATATGCTTTTAGATTCCTCCTCAGAATCCTATGATAATATATGATCTAGAGTTATAAGCATGAACCCAAAAGTTTAGTGGTAGTAGAGTTGAGATAGTGTTATCTGAATTTGGTGTATTATGTATTCATGGGGCTAGTTGTATGAAGGGTGAATCAGTAAGCTTGAAACAGTGTATGCAAGAATTTAAGTTTGTTGATTTAAAATTATATGGTGTTGATGTCGGATGTTCAAGTGTAATTGTAGTTCTCATGGTTTAGATATGATGTGAGTAGGCTATGAAGAAAGTTAGTATGGTTCATTGAAGGTTTAGGGATATCCATGTTAAGTGTTAGAATCTAAGTTTGAATCTTTGAAAATTTAGCTAATAGAAAAAAAGGAGTTGAAGCTCTAGATGGTGTGAACTCGGAGTAAAGTGATCGCATTTCAGTTTAGAGTTACTAAAGGGGTCCACAGACTTAAGATGATAAAGGGGTCCACAGACTTAAGATGATAACTTTAGTCTAAGGGGTAGATGATAAAACAAGTGACCAAGTCAGGCTCTCGAGTTATAGTAGTGGTGTCAGTATGTGTAGAAAAGCAGTAAGGGAGGATGATTTCCAACCCATTCCTATCTCAGTGCAAAGTTTTTCAGTCATCACGACATCTACTCATGCCTTACGTGTCAGCTCCATCATCAAAAATCATATTGTGCTTTATAGAAAATCATGTACGCTTCCAGTTCCTAGTATAAGCAGTTCCAGTTTACTCAGCAGTACGAATCATGTTCCATGAAATCATAAACTCCAAACTTAGGTCATGCAGCTCATGACTCATGTACCCATGATTTATATCATGTTCAGATCTAGGTACTCATGCTACATTTCTTATGATCGGCGAAACAGTTTATGCCATGTATGTCCTTAGTTTAGCTATCTTCGATGAATTCATGCTTTTGATACCTTATTCCTCAGTCCTCAGTAAAGTGTCAAGTTATGCAAAGTTATCCTTTCATGTTTCAGGTTCTCATCTTCTAAGTTTCAGTGACCTCTCCTTATGTCATGATTAGTTAAAATTCTATGTGTGTTTTCTTGGGCTAGTGCATGAAAGTTTTAATGATAGAGGTTTAGAGAATATGAGAAAGATGCATTTGTGGTTGTTTGCCTACAAGTTCATATGTGGTTATGAAGATAGGCTTGAATGTCATGTTGGTGTAAAAGTGGAATGTATAGTCGAGTATAATCTTTCAGTATAATTTAGTCCGTTTAGCTAGTAATCTAGTTTATCAGTCACACAGAAAAGTTCCTATAGTTTTTCCTCTTTCCATATAGTCTTACTATCTGATGTTTCACAAGTTTAACTATTCCATAGGATAATTCAGTCACGTCCATGGAAATTACAAAATTTAGTTTAATCCATGCATCATGTTTCAGATTTAGATATTCGGTCATAATTTTATTCATAAGTGTCTTGTGTATCATCCCAGTCTTTCCTTAGTATTTCAGCCAAGTCAGTGTCATTCAGGGAATGAACGATCCCGGGGGGATGTTGTAATACCCCGAGTATTCATTTCCTAAACCTCTCATCTTTTCTTCATGAAATTAGATCCATCTTGAAGTAATATTTACTCATAAGTTGACTCTCTTGTTTATATCTCAACCATACAACCATTCTCATGTCAGTGCATGTATTCACAGAAATCAGTTTGGTTTGTGTATCATGTTTCAGAATCAGTTATGGAATCATGTTCCAAGTCATGCATGTTTAGAATATGATCTCAGTTACCTTCATACAGTACTCTTAGACTAACCAGTCTCATTCGAGGATGAATGTTCCCAAGGAGAAGATAATATAACACCCCATATTTTTGGACTAGTCTTTGAACCGTCGTTCCTATGTGTATAAGTTATAAACCAAGTGATTCCTATGTGAATATAAGTTTCATGATCTTTATCCTTGTGTTTGATGTGCTTTTGAGTTGAAAAATGTTCATAACAATCACTTAGAACAAATGTGGAAGTTCTAATCATTTCATTAAGGATTGTCCAATGCACAAAATAGATTACCAGGAACACTTCAATACTGGAGGTATCAAAGGAAAGAACAGGAACCAGGTCTCTAAAAATTCAAGAAGGAAGGTTGCAGCTGATTATGCAGTAAAGCAAGCTCTAGAGGTATGGGGAGATTCTTCCAAAGAACCTGATGAAGATGAGAAGTCTGGAGATGTGTTTATGCTAGTAGTGGAAGACAGTCCAGTTATCTATGATTCCTTATTATGATTCCTTATTTTCATTTATGGCAAACACAGAAGATGAAGAAGGTTACTCTTTCAGACATTAAGGAAAACCTAGATAACTACTCTACTAGGAAGATAAAAAGGCTTCCATGTGTGCTGATAGACTCAGTATGCGAACTAGATGCTGAGAAAAATGCTTTAGAGGAGAAAGTAGAGAATCAAGAACTTGAATTGATTGATTTAACTCTCCAAATATCTGAAACTAAAGAAATAATCACTAAATTAAAATATGAGAATTTAAGTTGCATGAGTGAACTGGAGAAAGTAAATGTTTTATATGATAAAGGGAAAAAAGAAGCTTCAATGCTTCAGATAGAAATTGAAGAGAAACTTAATGACACGACTCAAACCAGTGCCTAGTCATGTCGGTGCCTCGCATCCAACTGAGACTGGAGACCACCCCAAATACCCCTCCATAACTGCTCTACACCCTATATCGGATTAAATCCTAATATATATATATATATATAAAGATAGAATAGAATAATCATAAATCAAATACATCCAAATGGTGTCATCCCCAATACTAATATCAATGATAAGGCTGACACCAATACCAACACCGCCCATGCCCAAAGTAGTCACACAAAGCCTCTATCCAAAATCAAAAATCATCCGATCGGACATGCCCCCGACACTATCCAAAACCAAAGTCCAAGAAATAAATAAAGTATGAAGAGAAGTCTATAACATGAAATGGAGTCTTTCGGAGTATGGAAGCTCACCACTTCAATCTGATACCAGCTGTCCCCAAATCCAGTCAATGAACAAGAGGAGTAGTATGGTCGGTTCCTGCATCGCATGGGGATACAGTGCCTAAAGATGGGTTAGCGGGTCAACTCTAGCATGCACTCAGGAGTAATGATAAGATAATGCTAATATTTAAAACTAAGTAAATAACCATATGCAAGCACATTCATACATATATATATATATTCCATGTCGGAAAAGCGAATCGTGATTAGCATGCATTTAAAATCTTTAACCTGGGTTTGTGCAGCTTAACCGTCCTAAAACCATCCATGCGCTATATGGGTTCAGTGTTACCCCCTGAACGGGCCTTGGTGCGTGTAGCTGCACAACTCAGAGATATCATAGGGGTCGGGGATTTTTGTGTACCCTTCACCCTCCATGATACATATATACAAGTATAACGTAGGGGATTTATATGTACCCCACAAATATATGGTCTCCATGACCAAACCTCATGTCAGCAAACATGAGTTTCCAGTGTCTGTCCATCGGACTCACACCTTCATGGTAAGATACCATAACATGCCATTATTGCCCAATTAAAACCTTTAGTAAACAACCAAACCACCAATTCTATGTATTAATTACCAAGGCATAATAGAGTGGTATCATCATACTGACTACAACTTGTAAGTAATGTCACTAGCCAACCTTTAGGGATTCCCATGTACCCTATAGACTCCATTATTAAAACCACTTGGAGGATTCCCGTGTACCCCTTAAGGTTTTCATTTAAACCAAAACCATGGTCACAAGACCTACATTACCATATTATGCAATGCAAGGTTTTCAATAAAAGTCTAACTATGTGACAAAAACATTCTCACAGGCATTTGGTCAAACATGTTGAGGGAATATAGTTTCCAAAACAAAAAACATGTATCAATTGACCATTCCCATGCAATCACAAGTCCAAACCATATTTATAACATGAAAACCATAAGCAAAATCATGAGAAAACATTAACCAACCACTAATAACCAAAATCCCCAACTCATATTTCAAACGCAAACCCTACAACAATAAAATAATAAAAACATGATTTCAGTTTAAACTAACACTGAGGAAGGAGTAATATGCCTTAGATACTAAGGAAAGCGGAGAGATTTGCTCTTGAAAGCCCCTAATTAAACCCTAGCCTTTTTTTTGAACCAAAATCTTGAGAGAGATTTGAGAGTGTTTAAAGTGTTTTGATTGAGAATAATATGGTAAATAAAGTCCCAATAGTGTTTTAAGTCGTGGGGTCAAAAAAAGTTAAGAGGGGAAATGTCCAGAATAGACCCAACTTAAATTGTCAAATTCATCACAAGAGGGTATGGTTTGGACGCCTTACCCATACCCATATCATATGAGTGGCACCCTGCACTCATAACTTGATCAGAAGGTTTGGACATTACACATTGTCCATCATACAACTCCCCTAGTCCAAATCATATCCATACCATACGACTGGTACCCTCAAATCGTATCAAAGACAGAATCAAAGGGGTTGGATACTCGACAACATATGAATTAGACTATACCACTCATATCATGTACATACGAATCTTATGATATCCATATGTACCTTGGATAGAAAAAAACTAAAACCACACTGAGTAACATACGATCAAGACCCCTACAACCTTACCCACATCATATGAGTGGTATGATATGTGTCGTATGATGCACAAAAAGTTCAAGACTCGGGAATTTTCAAGGACCAGAACCCAGGGTGTTTCAATTCTCCCCCACTTGTATCATTCGTCCCTAAAAAATATAATAAGGCAGTATAAGCACGATGAACCCCCCCCCCCAAATGTTTTTACTCTTACCTTTTAGACAGAAAACAAGGATACCAAGGAAGTCAATTTTTCCCTTAACAAAGTTTGAAAATAAAGACGTTATGAAGAACATATACCTTCTACATGAGTTTTTGGAGAAGAAAACATGAATGGATACTTAGACTTCATGTCCTCTTTAGCTTCCCATGTAGCCTCTTCCACCTTGTGGTTCCTTCATAGAACCTTTATCGAGGCTATATCCTTAGTCCACAATGACGAACCTGATGATCCAAGATCTTAACTGGGATCTCTTCATAAGATAGGGAATTTAAAATACTAATATCCTTGATAGGAACAATTTATGACATATCACCAATACAATTTCGCAACATAATACCATGGAACACCAGGTGAATGAAGCTCAAACTAGAAAGCAACTCCAACTCGTATGCAACATTGCCAACCTTCCTCAAAATCATATAAGGACCCACATACCAGGATTGAGATTCTCCTTCTTCCCATACCAAATAACTCCTTTCATGGGAGACACCTTTAGGAATATCCTATCCCTAACCTTAAACTCCAAATCCCTGTGCCTCATGTCTGCATAGGACTTTTGGCGACTTTGGGCAGCCTTAAGCCTATCTCGAATCATCTTCACCTTTTTCATATCTTGTTGAACCAAATTTGGGCCAAAAATATCCACCTCACCAAACTCGAACCACCTAATAAGAGACCTACATATCCTACCATACAACACTTCGAATGGAGCCATCCCAATGCTAGAGTGGTAAGTATTGTTATAGGAAAACTTTACAAGAGGAAAACGCTCAACCCAATTACCACCATAGTCAATCACGCAAGCTCTAAGCATATCTTCTAATGTATGAATGGTCCTTTCTTATTGCCCATCCGACTGTGGGTGAAAAGCAGTCTAAGACTCACTTTAGTCCCCATCCCTTTCTAAAATGACCGTCAAAAGTGAGATGAAAACTATGCCACATGATCAGAGATGATAGAAATAGGTACCCTATGTAACTTCAAAATCTCATAAAGATACAACCTCTCATAATCCTCAGTAGAGAAGTTAGTTCTTACTGGAAAAAAGTGAGCCAACTTTATCATCTTGTCCACGATGACCTAAATCAAATCAAATTGGTTTCAAAACCGATGAAGATTGGTAACAAAATCCATATTGATCACTTCCCACTTCCATTCAAGCAACTCGATTTTATGATACAATCCTCCGGGCCTCATGAGCTCAACTTTCACTTTTTGGCACACCATGCACTTGGCTACAAAATTAGCCATATGCCTCTTCATATTATTCCACCAATACATCTCCTTAAGGTCATGATATATTTTTGTCGAACCAAGATGAACAACATAGCATGACTCATGTGCCTCAGCCAAGATCATTTCAATCAAACCATCTACATCGGGAACACATATTATCCCTTGGTATCACAAGGTATCATCACTATTAATCTCATAGGACAACACCATTTTCCCACCTATATCACCTTTGATCCTCATCAAGACAGGATCCAACATCTGTTTCTCCTTGATTTCAGCATCAAGCGTCATCGCGCCACTTCCTGTACCATTACACCACTATCCTCAAAGTCCAAGAGACGAACTCCAAGATTAGCCAAACAGTGAATATCCTTCACCAACTCTCCCTTCTCCTTATCCACTAAGCTAGAATCCCCATGGATAACCTGCTAAGAGCATCAGCAACCACATTATATTTACATGGGTGGTAGTGAATACTCATATCATAATCCTTGAGAAGCTCGAGCCATCTTTTTTTCTTGAGGTTAATCTCTTTCTGAGTAAATACATACTACATGATCTTATGATTAAAAAAGATATCCACATGCACTCCATACAAATAATGCCGCAAAAATTTTCAATGTGAATACCACAGCTAACAATTCCAAGTCATAAGTCTGATAATTCTTCTCATGCACCTTCAACAACCTAGAAGCATAAGTTATCACCTTCCCATGCTGCATCAAAACACAATCAAGTCCCACACAGGATGTATCACAGCAGACCATAAACCCATTAGAGCCTTTAAGCAAAGTCAAAATCAGAGCTGAAGTTAACTTGTCCTTTAACTTCTCAAAGCTCCCTTCACACGTATCAGACCATAAGAACTTTACCTTCTTCTGAGTTAACTTAGTCAACAGGGTAGCTATAGTAAAAAAACTCTCCAGAAACCTCATATAGTAACCAGTTAAACCTAAGAAGCTCTGAATATTGGTTGGAGTCGTAGGTCTAGGCCATTTCTTCACCATTGCAACTTTCTACGAATCTACCATGATCACTTCACTAGAAATTATATGATCCAAAAAAGTGACAGCGTTCAACTAGAATTCATATTTTGAGAGTTTGGCATACAACTGCTGCTTCTTCAAGGTTTGCAATACTATGTGAAGGTGATTTACATGATCCACCTCTCTCTTCAAATACACAAAAATGTCATCCATAAAAATAATGAAAAACAGATCCTGAAATTGACGGAACACCCTATTCATCAAATTCATGAATTTTGTGGGGGCATTTGTCAACTCAAAAGACTTAACTAGAAACTCAAAATGCCCATACCGGGTACGAAAGGCAAACTGAGAGATATCCACCTCCCTAATCTTCAACTGATGATACTCAAATCAAAGATTGATTTTGGAGAAAAAATTAGCACCCTGATCAAACAAATCATCTATCCTTAGAAGAGGATACTTATTCTTTACCGTCAACTTGTTCAACTGTTGGTAATCAACACACATTCGAAGGGAACTATCCTTCTTTTGCACGAATAACACTGGTGCACCTCACGAGGGCACACTAGGATGGATGAAACCCTTATCTAAAAGATCCTTGAACTGGTCCTTAAGCTCCTTCAACTCAGCTAAAGTCATTTTATATAGGGGAATAAAAATTGGACAAGTGTACAGAATAAGATCAATCCCAATCTCAATCTCCTTATTAGGAGAAACACTAGAAAGTTCATCGAGGAAGACCTATAAAAATTCATTCACCATCGAAAGGAAATGCAAAGAAGGACCATTCGACTTAGAATCTTTAACCTGGACTAGATAATAGAGACACCCCTAGGAAGTTAATATCTAAGATCTAAAATATGATACAAACTTCCCCTTGGGGGCTAGGGAACCACCCTCACACTCAATAATTGGCTCATTAGGGAATTTTAAAAAAATCTTATGGGTCTGACAATCTAGAGAAGCATAGCACGAGTGCAACCAATCCATCCCTAATATGATATCAAATCCACCATATCTAATTCAAATAGATCCACCAAAGTTCCTTTACTACCAATAGATAACCCACACACCCTATAGACTCTTCTAGAAATCACAGTCACCTACAAGGGTAGAAATAGAAAAAGGGTTTGAAACACACTTTGGACCAAAACCAAAATGCACAACCACAAATATGGTTACATGAGAGAGAGTGGACCCCAGATCAAGTAAGCAATACATATTATGGGAAAAGAGTTTCAACATACCAGTTATGATATCAGGTGATGCGTCAAACTCTTGTCGGGTAGTGAGAGAATAAAGATGGTTTCGACCAGTGCTGGAACTAGATGGAGCACCCTTTGTGCCAAAGATAATAATGAAGAAGCTGGAACTTTGTTCACCCCTAAAGCAACTTTACCAACAGGACGGTTTCTAAGCATATGCCATGGTTGACCACAGTTGAATTACCTGTCCCTCCTCTCATCATATAAACCCTGATGCAATCCACCATAAAACCTGTAGGGAGGATATGATGGAGCTAACTAAGCCCCACTATCCTGAGATTGGGCACTTTATGCCCTTAAAGTTATCGCCACCCTAGAAATGCCTATCACCCAATGGATTTGGGTAGGGAGCACTAGCCATCGAGTATGACCCAGAATTTCCCTATTTCTTCTTGGGCCACTTACCACCATCCCTTTCACTCTATTATTGGCCACCCCTCTACTCAAAGAACCTAAACTTCTTGCCCTGCCTCTCTCATATCTTAGCCTGCTTCTTCTTCTCTTCCTCTACCTGCTGCATGTGCATAACCAACCTGGAGATATCCATGTCCTTGATCAACCAGGTAGCTTTAATCTGTAATATCGAATCTCTAGACAACCTAAAAGTAAGCTTCCTCATTTTATACCTCATGCTAGAAACCATATACGGAGCATACCGAGATAACTGGTGAAACTTCAAGGCACACTCCTTGATGAATATCTTTCCCTGCCTCAGGTTAACAAACTCTTCTGCCTTAGTTATCCTCAACTTTTAAGGAAATAAACGGTTCAGAAATTTTAATAGAAAAATCCTCCCACAGAGATGACTCAACATCGTCACCCCTTGCCTGATCCCATTCCTTGTACCACTGGTACGCCATATCTTTCAGCTGACTGGCGGCAAACTCCACACCCTTCACATTAGTGGCATGCATAACATGAAAGATCTTTTCTATTTTATCCAAAAAAAACAAAGAATCCTCCTCTATCATAACAACAGTAAAGGTTAGACGGTTTAACCTCATGAACTGGCCAACCCTTATGGCCTCAGAAGATGGAGTAATAGAAGTACCACGCTCAACCTGAGAAGATACCAACTGTGCCAACATATGAATAGATTAACGAAATTCAATATTCATCACACCAGCCTGAGAAGCTAAAGGAGGATTGGAGGGAATTAGTGGAACTCCAGGAGAACAATCAGGAATTGAACTATTAGATCAGGTCTGGACCTCATAAGTAGAATGGGTCCCACCAATATTATCCTCAGGTAGGATAGAAGAGTTTTTATGAGCTTTAAATTATCGAGAAGACACAATCTGAAAAGTGAACACACAGGGATTAGAGGAGAATTCAGGACCTTATACTCTACAGCTCGAAAACATAACTCACGAAAGAGAAATATTCTTAAATGCCTCATAGCCTCTCCCTTATAAGTGTGGTGCACTACACACCCTTAAAATAAACTTTAATCAATGTTGCTTTGTGGACTCCCAAGTGACCATGAACGTAGGTCTCTGATACCAATCTGACATGACCCAAATTAGGGATTAATCGTGTCGGGTGCATCGCGTCCAACTGAGATCGGAGACCACCCCAATACCCCACTATAATCACCCTAAACCCTATGTTGGATGAATTCTTAATATATATACATAATGCGATAGAATAGAACAATCATAAATTAAATACATCCAAATGGTGTTAGCCCCAATACCAATACCAATACCAATGCCAATGCTGACACCAATATCGGCACCGCTCATTCTCAACATAGTCACACAAAGCCTCTATTCAAAATCAAAACAACATTTTTTCAAGACATGCCCCCAAAAATAACTAAAACCAAAGTTCATAACATGAAATAGAGTATTTCAGAGTATGGAAGCTCACCACTTTAATCTGACATCAGCTATCCCCGAATCCAGTCAGTTAGCAGGAGGAGTAGTATGATCAATTCCTGCATCACATAGGGATACAACTCTCGAAGACGAGTTTGTGGGTGAACACTATCATGCACTCAGGAGTAAGGATAAGATAATGCTAACATTTAAAACCAACTAAATAACAATATGCAAGCACGTTCATACATATATATATTTTATGTTGGGAAAGGAAACTGGGATTACATGCGTTTAAAATCTGTAACCTGGGGTTTTGCAGCTTAACCATCCTAAAACTACCCACGGGCTATATGGGTCCAGTGTTACCCCCTAAACAGGCCCCAGTACGTGTAGCCACATGAACTAGAGATATCATAGGGGTCAGAGAATCTTGTGTACCCTTTACCCTCCATGACACGTATATACAAGTATAACTTAGGGGATTCTCACATACCCCATAAGTATATGGTTGCCATAACCAAACCTCATGTCGGCAAACATGAGTTTCCAGTGTTCGTCCATCGGACTCACACCTTAACGGTTAGCTATCGCAACCCGTCATTATTGCCCAATTAAAACCTTTAGAACACAACTAAACCACTAATTCCATATATTAATTACCAAGGCATAATGAAGTGGTATCATCATACCAACTATACCTTGCAAGCAATGTCCTTAGCCAATCTTTAGGGATTCCCATGTACCCCGTAGACTCCATTATTAAAATCACTTAGGGGATTATACCCCTCAAGGTTTTGATTTAAACCAAAACTATGGTCACCAAGACCTTACCAATCTATTTAAAACCATTTAAACCAATTTAGGTTCCATTACCATACTATACAAGGCAAGGTTTTCAATAAAAGTCCAATTATGCGACAACCATTCTTATAGGCATTTTATCAAATATGTTGAGCGCATATAGTTTCCAAAACCAAAACCAAGTATCAATTGACCATTCTCATTCAATCACAATGCCAAACCATATTTATAACAAGAAAACCATAATTAAAATCATGGGAAAACATTAACCAACCATTAATAACCAAAAACCCCAAGTCATATTTCAAAACCCAAACCCTAAATAATAAAACCATGAAAACATAATTTTAGTTTAAACTAACAATGAGGGAGGAGTAATGCCTTAGATACTAAAGAAGACAGAGAGAATTTCTCTTGAAAGCCCCTAATTGAACCCTAGCCTCTTTCTTGAATCAAAAGCTTGAGAGAGATTTGAGAGTTTTTAAAGTGTTTTTGATTGAGAATAATTGGGTAAATGAAGTCCCAACAGTGTTTTAAGTCATGAGGTCAAAAGAAGTTAAGAGAAGAAATGTACAGAACACCCCCCAACTTAAACTATAAAATTCACAACATGAGGGTATGATTTAGACCCCTCACCCATACCCATATCATACGAGTGGTACCCTATACTCATACCTTGATCAGAAGGTTTGGACATCACACACTGTCAACTATACGACTCTCCTATCCTAAATCATATCCATACCATACGAATGGTACCCTTAAATTATATCCACGATAGAATCAACGAGGTTAGACATTGGACAATATACAAATTAGACAATGCAACTCATATGAAGTACATACAACTCTTATGATGTCCATCCGTACCTTGGACAGAAAACAACCAAAACCACAATATGTAACATACAACTAAGTCCCCTACAACCGTACCCACATCATATGAGTGGTATGATATGTGTCATATGATGCACAGAAAGTTCAAGACTCAGGAATTTTCAAGGACCAAAACCCAGGGTGTTTCACTGAAGGACTCTTAAAAGCATCTTATGTCTGCACTCCATAACAATGAAGAGTTATGAAGGGACATGGTATGTCTATGAGAAGATCTTAATAAATCTCTTAAATGGACTACATCTTCACAATTCCTTTCTAACTTAACTAATCAAGGTGATAATAATAAAAAGGGTCTTGGTAATTAAGGAAAATCCTAAGTTCTGGGGTCTCAAGGGAAGGTTGCTAATGATGCTAAGAACAAGTTCCATAGGCCTATATATACTCATTATAGAAGATATATTAACATAAAGGATAATTGTCAGAGTTGGATTAGAGATAAAATGAATGATTCCAGATATGTTCAGCAAGAGAATTCACATCCTAAGGGTTTCAAGCCTCTGGAAATTATGAAAAGGAATTCTCTACCTAGATGGGTCAAAAGGGATTTGATCACACCATTTTTCTCCTGCTGGGAACTCAAACTCAAGTGGATTCTCATATACAACAAGTGATCATGGTATCATGTATCAAAAAGAGGATTGCAGTCAGAAATAGATTATTGATAGGGTTCTTTCAAAGCCTAAAATTAGAAGGTCTGACTGTGTTATCTCTCTCAGGATACTTCAAGGTAGAAGTGTCTCATTTGGAAGTAGTTTATTTCAAAGGACCTGGTCCCTGGCAAAATAAAGCTAAAATTTTTAAGATATAAAGTGTATGGAACTCCAGATTAGTTAGGAAAGCTATTGATCCTTGGTGGTAGTGAAGGTTCAAAAATTGAAAATTTTATTTCTATTCAAAGGATTGATAATGCTGAAGATGATGGGTGAAAGGATGAAGGGTGCAAAAGAGAATGATGTAAATTTAGAATGCCAGTTACTGATCCCAGCTCAAGTAGAAGACCAATAAGAAATGGTCATGTAAAAATTCTCAGGGACCTATTCCCAAAGGAATTCATCTCAGAAGAAGAAGCTTGAGGCAATTTGGATGAAGCAAGAACTGGCACCAAGTTCTCAAAATTATTGTCTTATCTCCAAATAGTTTTAAAAAAGGAATGCGCTGAGGATAAAAGGTTAACACATGGATTGATCAAATTGACCTGACCTAACATGTGAATCAATGTCTTGCCTCAAATATGGCTATGATAAGAAGGCATATATCCTTGGTAAAATAGGTACATGTTGGTCTAACTCAGTACCATAACTTTGCAGTATAACGCCCCGAGTATGTACCCCAGACGCTACACGGTGCTTACGACCCCAAAGGACTACAAGCTAATCCATGGCTGATAACTAATTGTATGATATAAAGTAACTGGACATAAGAGTACATGGATAACTAAACCTGCTATTAAAACTGAGTATGCACTAATATACATATAAATAGATACTGTGAGTAAGCTTGTCTAAAGTTAGGTTCTGAGTTCTGATACTGAGTAACTGATATCTGAAGTTATTGATAACTGAGTTACTGATATAGATTAACTGTATCTAACAGTCCTAATTCTATATAACTGAACTGAATTCTATTCTGAAGACTAAGACTGAAACTGTGGAAGGTAATCATCTAACCGACATTCCCCAAATAAGATAACTGAGTTGGGGTCCAACCTGTGACCCCAGTTGGAAGGGTGTCAGTACCGTTTCATGGGTAAAGACACTTAAGAGATACCCCCATCTAATAGGTAATCTAATGAGAATGGTAGAACCCTCATCTGGCAGGTTAAAAAACCTCATCAACCCTCAACTGGGAGGTTTGATGTCTTAACCTACGCTGGCTACGTAGTTCAGGAATGCAAGGATTGCTTCTAAGGATCACACCTTCTACTAGAAAGTGAGACCCCATACTTGGGTTCACTCGGTGTTGAATCTTACTCCTAACTGAAATACACTGAATTGAGTGCAGTAAACTAGACTGAACAGATACTGAGTTTATTGAGTTTTCTTGAGTTCTGTAGCTGACTGAGTTCTATAATTGGCTGAGAGTACTACTGATCATGACATGACTGAGATTCTATAACTGACACTGGCTCTAGGCACACAGCTAAATTGTCGGGTATTAAATACCTCCAGGCCTCGATAGCATGAAAAATAAAGCATAATATGCTCTTGACATTCATAACAATGTATACTTGTCTAAACTTCACTCATAGAGGCATTTAATCAAACACTTGTAATGTATATACTTATACATGAATGGGGAATACATGATATCATGTTATAATGGCACTATTTTATTCACATAGGCATTTTATCAAACATATGGGGAGAATGCTTAGATTATACAATAATCAAAATATATAGTTATCATGGCTATAACAATCAATTTGCAAATTGAAGGGTTTATCATGAAGATCATGTAATTCAACACATACAATGATTAATTTCATAAAAGCATGTAATTTAACCATGGACTAAAACCCAACAATAACATGAATATGAATTCAATTCAATTCAAGCATGGAAGTTCATAATTTAACAATCTTGTATTTTAAAAATGGATTCGTGGACTCTATGGGAGAAAGGAACCCATAGATAAACACCTAAAATACCTTGGATTGTTAATTCTTGAAGGTTCTTGGAGAGATTCTTGATTTTTGCTCTTGTTTCTTGAAGCTAGGGTTTAGCCCCTTTTGAGAGAGAATGACTTAATATTTGAATAAAGTGAATAAATGATGAGATAATGGGTTATTTAGGGGTAAATTTCATGTTTAGATTGATTAGGGCCATGGAAAAATACCCATTTACCCCTGAGAACGACTTAAAAATTCATACTGCAAAACCTAATTTTGGGCCTTGGCGCGACACGCCGCTATCCCGACAAGAAACTGGAAAATAACAACTGGGAATATGGCTGGTGGCACAACGCAGTGGAATCGTGTTGCAATACTAGATGGGACCTGGAAACTCGGCGCGACACAGTACAATCGCATTGAAGCACTGGAAATTGAAAAATTTGAAAATGAACTTCGGCGTGACATGTTGGTATCATGGTACCTCACTGGAAACTGAAAATTACCATTTTGGATTTCTCCGTGATGAGCTACTGGCCTGAATTACGGTGTTTAACGACTGAAACTTAAAATAACCATAACTTCTTACCCGGTTATCGGATTTAGGTGAATTTTATATCGTTGCAAAGCTAATTCAATTTCCTATGCAATGGAAGGCTCTAAACTGAAAAGTACTGAGTTTTTTTAAAAATTTATACTGGATAACTCATGAACTGAGATTTAAGTTAAGCTTGAGAAATACGAGGTATTACAATATCTTCCCCTAGGGAATATTCATCCTTGAATGAGAGTGATTAAGCTGAGACACTAATAGACTGAGTTTACACACTAAACATATATATCTAATGCATGGAATTTATGACTGAAGCTACTGACAATCTTGGTTTTCATACTGAACATGCATATCTGATGCATGAGTACATGACTAAACTGATTCATGAATGCATGACTGAATATGCAACGGTAACGGATACCAAGTTATAATTAGAGATGAACATGGAACTGAGTAAAGCTAAGGAAGACTATTACCTTAAGTTGGATCTGAGGTTGTGGAGAAGAGGTGAGGATACTTGGTCCACATATTTGCTTCTGCTTCCCAAGTATCTCCCTCTATGGACTGATTCCGACTAAGGGAACTTCTTTGTTCCTCAGTCTGTGAATCTGATGATCGAGGATTTTGACTGGAACCTCCTCAAAGAGAGATTATTCTGAATATTTACATCCTCTAAAGGAACTATGACTGCAGGGTCACCAATGCATTTTTTTAGCAAGGAGACGTGGAATACTAGATGTACTAAGGCTAGATCTGAAGGTAACTCAAATTCATAAGCTACCTTTCTGAAACGGCTGAGAATTTTGTAAAGGCTGACATTTTGGGGACTGAGCTTTCCCTTCTTGCCAAACCTCTTAACCCCCTTCATGGGAGAGATTTTCAAGAACCCAAAATCACTAATCTAAAACTCGAGATCCTTTATCCACATATCTGCATACAATTTTTGTCGGCTCAGGGCAACCCTAAGTCTTTCTTTGATTAACTAAACCTTCTCTAAGGCACCGAACACTAGGTCAAGCCCTACTACTATGGCTCTACCTACCTCAAACCAACCAATCAGAGATCTGTATCTCCTACCATAGAGAGCTTCAAATGGAGCCATCTAAATACTGGAATGATAGTTGTTATTGTATGCAAACTCGATCAAAGTCAAGTGGCCATCCCAACTACCCTTAAAATCAACAATGCATGCTCTTAGCATATCTTCTAGAGTCTGAATGGTCCTTTCTGCTTGAACATTTTTCTGAGGGTAGAAGGCTGTACTGAGGTGAACTTGGGTACCAAGACCCTTTTGGAATGCTTTCCAGAAATAAAAGGTAAACTCGGTACCTCTATCTGATATAATGGATACTGGAACTCTGTGTAACCTGACCAACTCTCTGATATAGAGTTTGGCGTAGTCCTTGACTAAATAGGGTGTATAAACTGGCAAGAAATAAGCTGATTTGGTCATCCTGTCTATGATAACCCAAATAGAATCATGTTGATGACGTGTATGAGGCAAACCCGTCACAAAGTCCATGTTCACTTTCTCCCATTTCCATGTGGGAATACTAAACTCCTGCATATACCCACTAAGATTTTGGTGCTCAATCTTAACCAGCTAACACGTAGAGCACTTAGCTACAAACTCTGCAATATCTTTCTTCATCCCACTCCACCAATAGATCTCCCACAGATCGCGGTACATCTTAGTGGCCCCTGGATGAATAGAGTAATGTGCACCATGAGCTTCAGCAAGAATTAGTTGCCTCAAGTCATCTACACTTGGAATACATAAACGACCCTGGCATTGTAATACACTATCTCCCCCTTGGGAGAAAACCTCTAATTTTTTATCTCTGATTGAATTTTCAAATTAACAAGACTAGGATCTCTATCCTGCTTTTTCTTTACCTTGGAAACTAGAGAGGGTTCAAAACTATTCTGCACCCATACACTATCTTCTGCTGAATCGACTAAGCAGACACCAAGTCGGGTAAGCTGATGAACTTCCAGAACTAACTTCTTCTTACTGTCCTCAACATGAGCAACACTACCCTTAGACAGTCTACTGAAAGCATCAGCCATTACATTGGCTTTGCCCGGATGATAAATAATACTCATGTCATAATCTTTCAATAATTCTAACCACCTTCTCTGACGTAAATTCAAATCTTTCTGAGAGAACAAATACTGGAGGCGTTTTTGATCTGTGAACGCATCAACATGCACCCCATATAAGTAATTCCTCCAAAACTTTAAGGAAAATACTACAATTGCTAACTCGAGATCATGAGTCAGATAATTATTCTCATGGGGCTTAAGTTGTTTGGAGGCATAGGATATGACCTTACCTCTCTTCATGAGGACACAATACAAACCTACTCTGGATGAATCACAATACACAACAAACCTGTCTGAACCATCTGGTAGAGTTAAAATTGAGGTTGAGATGAGTTGAGTCCTCAACTCCTGAAAACTCTTCTCGCAAGAATCTGACCACTGAAATTGGACTTTCTTTAGACTCAATCTGGACATGGGGGATGCAATATATTAAAACCCTTTAACAAACCAACAGTAATAGCCATCTAAACCCAAGAAACTTTAGATGTTTGATGGAGAGATGGCTCTAGTCTAGTTTTTCACCGCCTCGGTCTTTTGAGGACCAACTTAATGCCATCACCAGAAATAATATGACCAAGAAATGCTATTGACTTCATCCAAAATTTGCACATACTGAATTTAGTGAATAGCTGATGAGTTCTAAGAGTCTGAAGTATGATTCTGAGGTGATCTGCGTGATTATTCTCACTACAGAAATAGATAAGAATGTTATCGATTAAGACTATAACGAACATGTCCAAGTACTCTTTGAACATGCGATTCATTAAGTCCATGAAAGTTGTTGGGGCATTAGTAAGACCAAAGGACATGACTAGAATCTTGAAGTGACCATACTGGGTTCTAAATGTTGTTTTTACAATGTCACATTGTCAGACTCTGGGCTGATAATAGCCTGATCTAATTTCTATCTTAGAAAAGTAACTGGCGCCCTGAAGTTGGTCAAATAAGTCATCATTCTAGGAAGTGGATATTTATTTTTTACTGTGACTTTGTTCAACTAACGGTAGTCAATACACATTCTGAGAGAACTATTTTTCTTACGCATGAATAGAACTGGTGCGCCCCATGGAGAGACACTGGGTCTGATGAATCTCTTATCTAGGAGATCCTTCAACTATTTTTTTAACTCTTTGAGGTCAGTTAGTGCCATTCTGTATGGTGGAATAGATATGGGTTGAGTATCTGGAAGAAGGTCTATTTCGAAGCCAATTTCCCTAACGAGAGAAACTTCAAGAAGATCTTCAGGAAACACATCTGAGAATTAATTTACTACTACAACTGACTCAAGAATGAGAGTTTCTGAGTTAGAGTCTTTGACCCGCACAAGATGGTAGATACATCCCTTGGATATCATTTTTCTCTCTCTAAGGTATGAAATCAACTGACCCTTAAGCATTATGGTACTACCTCTCCATTCAAGGAATGGTTTATTTGGAAACTGAAAATGAACTATTCTATCTCTACAATCAACTGAGGCATAGCATGAATGGAGCTAATCTACGCCAAGAATGACATCAAAATTTGCCATCTCTAGGTCTACAAGGTCTGTTGAAGTAATTTTCTGAGATATCATAACCAGACAGTTCCTGTATACTCATCGGGCTATGATAGATTTACCCTCTGGGTAGAAACCGAGAAAGGCTCTGCTAGGATTTCTGGACTGACTCCAAAGTCAACGGCTATATAAGGAGTTATGAAAGATAAAGAAGCTCTTGGATATAGCAAGGCATAAACATGTATATGGAATATTTGAAATATACCGGTGACCACAACAGGAGAATATTCCTGATCTTATCTGGACTGAAGTGCATAAATCCTGTATGGGTGTTGCACACTTATGGCACTGGAAGCAGCACCCTGCTGATTCAAGCGACCTGACTGAACTGAAGAACAAGTATGCTAACCCAGAGAACCTAACGGAGGACAATCTTTAACTCTCTAGCCTGGCTTGCCATACCCAAAATAAACATCACTGCCAGCTCTGCAAACACTCTTGTTGTTTCTTCCATATGTCTAACAAAAAGGATTTGTTCAAGCACTGGTGACACTACCCTGAGATTTAGAGACTGGCACCCTATCGCTGTTACTACTTTTGAACTTTGGTACTGGAGCAATGGCTAAGGAAAGAGCTGAAACTGAAGATTTTTTACAAAACTAGGAAAGTTTACCGCCCTCTGACTTAGGCTGATTGAAATTGAAGCTACCTATTCTAGCTTTCTTGTTCTACCTCTATGTCTCTCTGATCTTAGACTTTTCTATCTTCTGCACATGGAACATGATCCTATATATGTCTATCTCCTTAATAAACATTATTGTTCTGCACTTCTTAACCACACTATCTGACACCTCAGATACGAACTTGCTCATTCTGGACCTACTGTCTGCTACTACATGGGAGCATACCTAGATAACTGAGTAAACTTGAGGGAATACTCTTTCACGCTCATACTACCTTGCCTAAGGTTGATGAACTCAAACAACTTGGCTTCTCTCAGCTCTAAGGGAAAGAATCTCTCTAGGAAAGCAACAACAAACTCTTCCCGCTCTATATCTGTGCCCCTGTCTACTTTCCATTGCATAAAACACATATGAGCTACATATTGTAGATGATAGGTGTCTAACTCAGCACTCTCACTGGAAGTCACTCCCATAATATTTGTGACTTTCTGAACCTAATTGAGAAACTCTTGTGGATCCTCTTCTGGCTTAGATACTGAGAATAGGGGAGGATTCATTCAGGTGAAGTCCTGAATCCTGGTTGCATTATTACTGGCCACTGGATTGGCCAGAATAGCAGCTGGCCATTCATTCTGAGCTACTACAGAGTTGGCTAGAGTAGTGAATACAACTCTAAATTCTACAAGGAAGACATGCTCATCCAGGGGATCTGCCTAAACGGGATGAGGTGCTGACTAATTTCAGGTTCTTCTTTCGTTAGTCTTTATAGGAGGCATATTCTGTAAACAAAAAGAAGGAGACATATTAGACTGAGAGTTTAACTTGAGCTCATTCTCACTCGCACGACATGAATACAGAAAGAAGGGAAATGGTTTCCTAAAATATCTGATAGCCTCCTGTCCATTAGTATGGCATGCTACATACCCATTCACAAGACTCTACTAGATGTGTCTTTCAGACTTCCTAGGACACTTTTGAACCTTAGGCTCTAACAATAAGTTTGTAATGCCCTGAGTGTGTACCCTGGATTCTACACGGTGCTTACAGCCCCAAAGAACCATAAATTAACCCATGACTGATATCTTCATTGAGCACTGAAACATGATACTGTAATAAATACAGAATAATAAGATAAAATGACATAAGGTTCAAAATATCTGAAATACTAATAAAATATATTAGCTGAAATAACAATCTGTAAAACTGAATACTAACTAAAAACTAGTCTGAAAAGCCTCTAACTTAAACTGTCTAAAAGTGGAGTTGATGGGACAATCCCCCAACTAAATCCATCTACTAAAATACTTAGTTTACTGAAATGATAAAATAAAATAATATTGTCGAATGATGAGGACTCACTGCTAATCTATTATAACTGGCTGAATCAGAATCTATCTATACATGGTCGGGAACCTGAGCGTCCAAACCTATGATATGAGACATCATATCATAAAGAAAGAGTATGTGTCAGTACGTAGAATGTATTGGTATTCTATATGAGGTAAGGCTAAATAAAAGGGTTCATAAGCATGAACAATAACTAATTTTATGATATAAAGCAACTGAACATGAGAGTACATGGATAACTGATCCTTCTCTAAAAACTGAGTATGCACTAATGTACATATAAATAGATAATGTGACTAAGATTTTCTGAAGCTAAGTCCTGGGTTCTAATACTGAGTAACTCATATCTGAAGTTACTGATACCTAAGTTACTGATACTGATTGACTGTATCTGATAGTCTTGATTCTGTAGAACTGAACTGAGTTCTATTCTGAAGACTGAGACTGAGACTATGGGAGGTAATCATCTAATCGATATTCCCCAAATAAGATAACTGAGTTGGGTTCCAACCTGTGACCCTAGTTGGAAGGGTGTCACTACCATGCCATGGGTAAAGACACTAAAGAAATACCCTCATCTGATAGGTACTCTAATGAGAATGGTGAAACCCTCACTGGCAGGTTAAAATACCTTATCAACCCTCAACTGGCAGGTTTGATGTCTCAACCTACACTGGCTACGTAGTTCTGGAGTGCAAGGATTGCTTCTAAGGATCACACCCTCTACTATCAGGTAAACCACCATCCTTGGGTTCACTCAGTGCTGAATCCTACTCCCAACTGAAAAACACTGTACTGAGTACAGTGAACTAGACTGAACTGATACCGAGTTTACTGAGTTTCTTGAGTTCTATAACTGACTGAGTTTTACTGAGTTCTATAACTGGATGAGAGTACTACAGATCATGACATGACTGAGATTTTGTAACTGACACTGGCTCAAGGCACACAACTAAATTATCAAGTATTAAATACCCCCAGGACTTGATAGCATGAAAAATAAAGCATAATATATTCTTGACAATCATAACAATGTATACTTGTCCATAATTAGCTCATAGAGACATTTAATCAAACACTTATAATGCATCTACTTATACATGAATGGGGAATACATGCTATCATGTTATAATGGAACTATTTCATTCACATAGGCATTTTATCAAACACATGGGGAGCATGCTTAGATTATACAATAATCAAAACATATAGTTATCATGACTACACAATCAACTTGCAAATTGAAGGGTTTATCATGAAGATCATGTAATTAAACACATACAATGATTAATTTCATAAAAGCATGGAATTTAATCATGGACTAAAACCCAACAATAACATGAACATGAATTCAATTCAATTCAAGCATGGAAGTTCATAATTCAATAATCTTATATTTTGAAAATGGATTCGTGGACTCTATAGGCGAAAGGCATTCATAGATTAACACCTAACATACCTTGGATTGTTAATTATTGAACGTTCTTAGGGACACTTTTGATTTTTTCTCTTATTTCTTGAAGCTAGGGTTTAGCCCCTTTTAAGAGAGAATGACTTAATCTTTGAAAATAGTGAATAAATGATGAGATAATGGGTTATTTAGGGGTAAATTTCATGTTTAGACTGATTAGGGCCATGGAAAAATACCTATTTACCCTTGAGAATGACTTAAAAAATTGTACTGCAAAATCCGATTTTGGGCTCTAGCACGACGCGACGCCATTGCGCCAAGCCACTGAAAAATGACAAATGGGAATGTGGATAGTGGCGCAACGCGGTGGAATCGCATTGTAATGCTGGATGGGACCTGGAATCTTGGCGTGATGCGGTACAATCGCGTTGGCTCACTGGAAATTGACAAATATGAAAATAAGCTTTGATGTGATGCGCTGGTATTGTGGTACCACACTGGAAATTGACAATTGCCATTTTGTCTTACTCCACGATACACTACTGGCCGGAATTACACTGTCTAATGACTAAAACTTTAAATAGCCATAACTTCTTACCCGGTTATCGAATTTAGGTAAATTTTATATCGTTGCGAAGCTAATTTAATTTACTACGCAATGGCAGGCTCTAAATGAAAAATACTGAGCTTTCAAAAAAAAATTATATTGGATAACTCATGAACTGTGAGTTAAGTTAAGCTTGAGAAATATGGGGTATTACAATATCTCCCCTTGGGAACATTCATCCTCGAATTAGATTGATTAAGCTGAGACACTGATATGATGAGTTTAGATACTGAACATGCATATCTGATGTTTGAAATTTATGACTGAAGCTACTGTCAAGCTGGGTTTTCATACTAAACATGCATATCTGATGCATAAGTACATGACTGAATGATTAATGAATGCATGACTGAATATGCAATGGTAATGGATACCAAGTGTTAATTATAGATAAACATGGAATTGAGTAAAGCTAATGAAAACTGTTACCTTAAGCTGGATCTGAGGTTGTAGAGAAAAGGTAAGGATACTTGGTCCGCATATCTGCTTCTGCTTCCTAAGTAGCTCCTTCTATGGACTGATTCCACAAAAAAACTTTCACTAAGGGAACTTTTTTGTTGCTCAATCTACGAATCTGATGATCGAGGATCTGGACTGGAACCTGCTTGAAAGAGAGATCATTATGAATATTTAAATCCTCTAAAGGAACTATGACTTCTGGGTCACCAATGCATTTCTTTAGCATGGAGATGTGGAATACTGGATGTACTGAGGCTAGATCTGAAGGCAACTCAAACTCATAAGCTATCTTTCTAAAATAGCTAAGAATTTTGTAAGGACCGACATATAGGGTACTGGGCTTTCTATTCTAGCCGAACCTCTTTACCCCCTTCATGGGAGAGATTTTTAAGAACACAAAATCACCAATCTCAAACTCGAGATCCTTTCTCCGCACATCTGTGTACGATTTCTATCAACTCTGGACAGCCCTAAGTCTTTCTATGATTAACTGAATCTTCTCTAAGGCATCGAACACTAGGTCAGGCCCAACTACTGTAACCCTACCTACCACGAGCCAATCGATTAGAGATCTGCATCTCCTACCATAAAGAGCTTTAAATGAAGATATCTGAATACTAGAATGATAGTTGTTATTATATGCGAACTTGATCAAAGGCAAGTGGTCATACCAACTACCCTTAAAATCAACAACACATTCTCTTAGCACATCTTTTAGAGTCTCAATGGTCTTTCCTGCTTGACCATCTGTCTGAAGGTGGAAGGTTGTACTGAGGTGAACTTGGGTACCAAGACCCTTTTGGAATGCTTTTCAGAAATGAGAGGTAAACTCGGTACCTCTATCTGAGAAAATGGATACTGGAACTTCGTGTAACCTGACCAACTCTCTGATATAGAGTTTGGCATAGTCCTCAGCTTAATAGGAAGTATGAACTAGCAAGAAATGAGCTGATTTGGGCATTCTTTCTATGATAACCCAAATAGAATCATGTTGATGACGTGTATGAGGCAAACCCATCACAAATTCCAAGTTCACTTTCTCCCATTTCTATGTGGGGATACTGAACTCCTGCATGGACCCACTAGGCTTCTGGTGCTCAATCTTAACCTGCTGATACGTAGAGCACTTAGCTATAAGCTTTGCAATATCTCTCTTCATCCCACTCTACTAATAGATCTCCCACAGATCGCAGTACATCTTAGTGGCCCCTGGATGAATAGAGTAATGCGCACCATGTGCTTCAGCAAGAATTCGTTGCCTCAAGTTATCTACACTTAGCACACATAAACGACCCTGGCAACGTAACACACTATCTCCTCCTTGGGAGAAAACCTCTAATTTTTTTATCTCTGACTGACTCTTCAACTTAACAAGACTGGGATCTCTATCCTTTTTTTCTTTACCTTGGAAACTAGAGAGAATTCGAAACTGTTCTGCATCCATACACTACCTTCTGCTAAATTGAGTAAGCGGATCCCTAGTCGGGCAAGCTGATGAACTTGCCGAACTAACTTTTTCTTACTATCCTCAACATGAGCAACACTGCCCATGGAAAGTTTACTGAGAGCATCAACCACTACATTGGCTTTGCCCAGATGAAAAAAAACATTTATGTCATAATCTTTCAATAATTCTAACCACCTTCTCTAACGCAAATTCAAATCTTTCTGAGAGAACACATACTGAAGGCTTTTGTGATTTGTGAACAAATCAACATGCACCCCATACAAGTAATGCCACCAAATCTTTAAGGGAAATATTATAGCTGCTAACTCGAGATCATGAGTCAAATAATTCTTCTCATGGGGCTTAAGCTGTCTGGAGGCATAGGATATGACTTTAGCTCTCTTCATGAGGACACAACCCAAACCTACTCTAGATGCATCACAGTGCACAACAAACCCATCTGAACCATCTGGTAGAATCAAAACTAGGGCTGAGGGGAGTCGAGTCTTCAACTCCTTAAAACTCTTCTCACAAGAATCTGACCACTGAAATGGGACTTTTTTCTGAGTCAATCTGGACATAGGGATGTAATAGATGAAAACCCTTCAACAAACCAATGGTAATAACCAGCTAAACCCAAGAAACTCTAGATATCTGATAGAGAGATGGGTCAAGCCCAGTTTCTCACTGCTTCGATCTTTTAAAGATCAACTCTAATGCCATCACTAAAAATAATATGACCAATGAACGCTACTGACCTTAGCCAAAATTTACACTTGCTGAATTTGGCACATAGTTGATGAGTTCTGAGAGCTTAAAGTATGATTCTGAGGTGATCTGCGTGATCATTCTCGCTACGGGAATAGACAAGAATGTCATCGATGAAGACTATAATGAATATGTCTAAGTACTATTTGAACACGCAATTTATTAAGTCCATGAAAGCTATTGGGGCATTAGTAAGACCAAAGGACATGACTAGAAACTCGAAGTGACCATACCGGGTTTTGAAAGCTATTTTTGGAATGTCATATTATCTGACTCTGAGATGATGATAGCCTGATCTGAGGTCTATCTTAGAAAAGTAACTGGCGTCCTGAAGTTGGTCTAACAAGTCATCGATTCTGGGAAGTGGATATTTATTCTTGATTGTGACTTTGTTCAACTGATGTAGTCGATACATATTCTAAGAGAACCATCTTTCTTATGCATGAATAAAACTGGTACGGCCCACAAGGAGACGCTGGGTATGATGAATACCTTATCTAGAATATCCTTCAATTATTCTTTTAACTCTCTAAGGTCTGTTGGTGCCATTCTGTATGGTGGAATAAATATGGGTTTAGTATCTGGAATAAGGTCTATTCTGAAGTCAATTTCGCTAATGAGAGGAACTCTAGGAAGATCTTCAGGAAACACATCTGAGAATTTATTTACTACTGGAACTGACTCAAGAATGGGAGTTTCTGAGTTAGAGCCTCTGACTCACACAAGATGGTAGATACATCCCTTGGAAATTATTTTTCTTTCTCTAAGGTATGAAATCAACTGACCCTTAAACGCTGGGGTACTACCTCTCCATTCAAGGAATGGTTTATTTGGAAACTAAAAATGAACTATTGTTTTCTACTATAAACTAAGGCATAGCATGAATGGAGCCAATCTATGCCAAGAATGACATCAAAATCTGCCATCTCTAGCTCTACTAGGTTTGTTGAAATAAATTTCTAAGATATCATAACTGAACAGTTCATGTATACCCATCGAGCTATGATAGATTTACCCACTAGGTAGAAATTGAGAAAGGCTCTGCTAGGATTTCTAGACTGACTCCAAAGTTACCGGCTATATAAGAAGATATGAAAGATAAAGAAGCTCCTGGATCTAGCACGGCATAAACATATAAATGAAAGATTTGTAATGTACCAGTGACCACATCAGGATAATTTTCATGATCTTGTCTGGACTGAAGTGCATACAGCCTATTTGGGCATTGCCTGCTGGTGGCACTGAAAGCGGCACCCTACTAATTTGAGCGACCTGACTGAGCTAAAGAATGAGTGTGCTGATCCTGAGAACCTGACTAAGAAAAATCTTTGACTCTGTGGCCTGTCTTTCCATCTCTGTAGACACCCTTATGGTTTTTGCCACATGTCTGATAAAAAGGATTTTTTCGAGCACTGGTGACACTACCCTGAGATTTAGAGCCTGATGCCCTATCGCTGTGACCATTTTTGAACTTAGGTACTATAGCACTAGCTGGGGATGGATTTGGCACTAAAGATTTGGATGAAACTGGGTATGGTTACCGCCCTCTGACTTAGGCTGATTGAAATTGAAGCTACCTATTCTAGCTCTCTTGTTCTTCCTCTCTCTCTCTCTCTTTTTGATCATAGTCTTTTCTATCAACTGAGCATGGAACATGAGCCTGTATATGTCTATTTTATTAATCAACATCATTGTTCTGCACTCCTTAACCACACTATCTGACACCCTAGATACGAACTTGCTCATTTTGGACCTATTGTCTGCTACTACATGGGGAGCATACATGGCTAACTAAGTAAACTTGAGGGAATACTCTTTCACGCTCACACTGCCTTGCCTAAGGTTGATGAACTCTAACACCTTGGCTTCTCTCAGCTCTAAGGGAAAGAATCTCTCTAGGAAAGCAGTAGCAAACTCTTCCCACTCTATGGGCTCTGCATCTGTGCCCATGTCTACCTTCCACTACTTAAACCACGTATGAGCTACATTTTATAGCTGATAGGAAGCTAACTCAGCACTCTCACTAGAAGTCGCTCCCATAATATTTATGACTTTTTAAACCTGATCGATGAACTCCTGTGGATCCCTTTTTGGCTTAGATCCTGAGAATAAAGGAGGATTTATTTGAGTGAAGTCCCAAATCCTGACTGCATCAGTATTGGCCACTGGATTGGCTGGAGCAGTAGCTGGCCATTCATTCTGAGCTGCTCCAAAGTTGGCTAGAGTAGTGAATGCAACTCTGAATTCTGCATTTGAGACATGCTCGTCCAGGGGATCTTCCTAAAAGGGCTGAGATGCTGACTAATTTTTGGCTCTTCTTTCGTTAGTCTTTTTAGGAGGTATGTTCTATAAATAAAAAGGAGGAAATAGATTAGAATGAGAGTTTAACTTGAGCTTATTCTTACTCGCACAACATGAATACTTAAAGAAGGGAAACTGTATCGTAAAACATCACATAGCCTCCTGTCCATAAGTCTGTCGCGCTACACACCCATGCACAAGACTCTACTAGATGCATCTTCCAAACTTCCTAGGACACTATTGAACCTTAGGCTCTGATACCAAGTTTGTAACTCCCCGAGTGTGTACCTTAGATGCTACACCGTGCTTACGACCCTAAAGGACCACAAGCTAACCCATGACTGATATCTATTATGAACACTGAAATATGATACTATAATAAATGCAGAATAATAGGTTGAAATGCCATAATGTTCAAAACATCTAAAATACTAATAAAATATATCAGATGAAATAATAATCTATAAAATTGAATACTGACTGAAAACTAGTCTGAAAAGCCTCTAACTGAAACTGTCTAAAAGTGGAGTTGATGTAACAATCCCCCAACTAACTCCATCTACTGAAATACTAAGTCTACTTAAATAATAAAATAAAATAATATCCTCGAATGATGAGGACTCACTGCTAATCTACTGCTGCTGGCTGAATCTTAATCTATCTATGCGCGGTCGAGAACTTGAGCGTCCGAACCTATGATATGAGAAATTATAGCGCAAAGAAAGAGTATGTGTTAGTAAGTCGAATGTACTGGTATGCTAGATGAGGTAAGGCTGAATGCAATGGTTCATATGCATGAACAATAACTGACGGTATGATATAAAGTAACTGAACATGAGAGTACATGGATAACTGATCCTGCTGTAAAAACTGAGTATGCACTAATGTACATATAAATAGATAATGTGATTAAGCTTTTCTAAAGCTAAGTCTTGAGTTCTGATACTGAGTAACTGATAGCTGATGTAATTGATAATTGAATTACTGATACTGATTGACTGTATCTAATAGTCTCGATTTTGTAAAACTGAACAGAGTTCTATTCTAAATACTGATACTGAGAATATGGGAGGTAATCATTTAACCAACATACCCCAAATAAGATAACTGAGTTGGGGTCCAACCTATGACCCCAGTTGGAAGGGTGTCAGTACCGTACCACAGGTAAAGATACTGAAGAGATACCCTCATCTGACAGGTACTCTAATAAGAATGGTGGAACCCTAATCTGGAAGGTTAAAATACCTCATCAACCCTCAACTGGCAGGTTTTATGGCTTAACCTACGCTGGCTACATAGTTTTGGAATGCAAGGATTGCTTCTAAGGATCACACCCTCTACAGTCAGGTGAGCCCCCATCCTTGGGTTCACTCGGTGCTGAATCCTACTCCTAACTGAAAGATGCTGAACTGGACTAAAATGATACTGAGTTTACTGAGTTTTCCTAAGTTCTGTAACTGAATGAGTTTTGTACCTGGATGAGAGTACTACTGATTGTGATATGACTGAGATTCTATAACTGACACTGGCTCTAGGCACATGACTAAATTATCAGGTATTAAATACCCCCAGGACTCATAGCATGAAAAATAAAGAATAATATACTCTTAACAATCATAACAATGTATACTTGTCCATAGTTCACTCATAGAGGCATTTAATCAAACACTTGTAATGCATCTACTTATACATGAATGGGGAATACATGCTATCATATTATAATGGCACTATTTCATTCTCATAGGCATTTTATCAAATGCATGGGGAGCATGCTTAGATTATACAATAATCAAAACATATAGTTATCATGGCTACATCAATCAACTTGCAAATTGAAGGGTTTATCATGAAGATCATGTAAATCAACACATACAATGATTAATTTCATAAAACCATGTAATTTAATCATGGACTAAAACCCAACAATAACATGAATATGAATTCAATTTAATTCAAGCATGGAAGTTCTTAATTCAATAACCTTGTATTTTGAAAATGGATTCATGGACTCTATGGGTGAAATGGACCCATAGATGAATACCTAACATACCTTGGATTGTTAATTCTTGAAGGTTTTTGGAGAGACTCTTGATTTTTACTCTTGTTTCTTGAAGCTAAGATTTATCCCATTTTGAGAGAGAATGACTTAATCTTTGAATAAAGAGAATAAATTATGAAATAATGGGTTATTTAGGGGTAAATTTCATGTTTAGACTGATTAGGGCCGTGGAAAAAATACCCATTTACCCCTGAGAACAACTTAAAAATTTGTACTGCAAAACCCGATTTTAGGCCCCTGGAGCGATGTGCTGCTATCGTACCAAGCCAATGGAAAATGACAACTGGGAATGTGGCTGGTGGCACGACGAGGTGGAATTGTGTTGCAATATTGGATGGGACCTAGAAACTCGGTGCGATGCGGTACAATCGCGTTGGCTCACAAAAAATTAACAAATGTCAAAATGAGTTATTGCGCGATGTGCCAGTATCACGGTACCTCAGTTGAAACTGACAATTTCCATTTTGTCTTACTCTGCGATGCGCTACTGGCCTGAATTACGGTGTTTAACGACTGAAATTTAAAATAGTCATAACTTGTTACCCGGTTATGGATTTAGGTGAATTTTATATCGTTGGAAAGCTGATTCAATTTCCTATGCAATGGCTGGCTCTAAAATGAAAAATTCTGAGAGTTTCAAAAAAATTTATATTAGATAACTCATGAACTAAGAGTTAAGTTAAGCTTGTGAAATACGGGGTATTACATGTAGGTACACACCCATGGGAACTGCTTTGGAAGTGGACAAATGTGAATTGCACAAATTTAAAGATTCACTCTAAATAAAAATGGAGAGAGACCTGGTCTCATCTCTCAGGTTAGTATCAATACAAGATACTTTAATAACCATAAAATGTTATCTAAAAGGCCATATATCTTCCCTTCTCTAAATATAAGCCATCGATTCTTTTGCAAAATAAAGAGTCACACTTATTAGGATCAGACATGTCATTTCAAAAGAAACATCTTTTAATGACAACGAATACCTCTTCAAATTACTAAATCAGGTTATTTCCTATTCTTTGTCTCAACTTATCTCTCTTAATCAATTGTCTTCTCTAAACCAAACTGGTACCATTCACTCTCTCTCACTCATAAAACCAAATGGCTGATGTTCCTACTTCCTCAAACCCAATTAAAAATTTTAAAGTAGATAAAACTCTAGAAAATCAAATTGAACATACCCAAATCAAACACTTTGATCCTTCAGCAATCGAAACCATGGAAAACATCACTTCGAGTCCCCCAACAACAACCTGAGTCAATTCCTCTAACTGAATCTTTCTTAAAAAGTCCAAAACCCATAAATGAGTCAATATCCATTGAACCCTCCTTAACCTTAGAATTTATGCTCAGTCAATCATGATAAAGAATTTAAATCAAGGGTTTGGATAACCAATAGAATAAGAAATTTCTCAACCTGAAACTCCCCCTTCTCTGAAAAATTCAAAACTATCTAAAAATTCTCAATTCCCTAGTTTATCTAAAAAATCTATTAAAAAGTTGAACCCTTTGAAACACAACAAGTACCTGATTCTCCAACCCACTTAAATTCAAACCCTATTTTTGCTCAGTTATTTAGTGAAGAAATTTTCATAAAGAGGATTGACGTTCCTATAATGAAAACTGGGTAGATGAAAATCTACTATACTTGCATATGATACCATGAAAAGCTCAGTTAGTGGATAAGAATAGGCAACAAGTGAAAATGGATAAAGTAAATAAGGGTGGAGGAATGTTGTTACCTCCAAATGAGAAGGAAGAGGAGAATGAGAATAAACTGCCTCTAAAATAGTCTGTAAAGAAATAGAGAGGAATCAAAGGTAAAGAAAAGGTAGTGGATACTTGTGTGAAGATCGCAAGATCCTATTCCACCAAAGGATCAAAATAGAAGGTGTTGAAAGATTCTATGAAGGCTAGAAAGTCTTCAACCACTAGGAGAAGAAGGCTTAAGAAAGTTGTTGTAGTGGGAGACGAGAAAATATTGAAGTTAAAGAAATTTGTGAGGGTGAGGACATTTATTCAGATATTTCTGCTATAACTAATAAGAGAAGATAGGAATTTCATGTTGTTGGAAGAACTAGGTCCTTCAGTCCAAAGTCTGGCAAACTTTCTATAAGCAAAAAGAAATATATTGCTGTTAAAAAGAAGAAAGTCTCAAAGGGACCTGATCCCAAGAAAAGAAGAAAACTAATGAAAAGAAAGAGGCAAGTAGTGAGACCTAAAGAATGAAAAAGGAAGAAGAAAAGAAAGATATATCTAGAGAAAGAAGTATTAGGAGCTTGAAAACATAGAAGGTTTTGTTAGGAAGATTTTTTTATCCCAAAATATATGAGAAGCCTGGGATGATTGAGATGGTTGAGTATGTCAGACACTAGGGTTAGCTGCACATGCTTGAGGAATCAGCACCCATAGTTTTTGAACATGAAGTTAGACAATTCTATTACTCAATAGATTTCTCCTAAAATGGGCTAAGTCTAACAGCCCAGGTGCAAGGAAAGCCTATCAAATTAGATGAAGAATGAAACATCTAGACTTTGAACTATTGAAAAATTCCCTCATTTGATGTCTCTGGACTTGGTACGACTAAGGGTACCACCCATACACTTTGAATATAAGTTGGTGACCCCCAATCATACCCTAGGAAGTGGAGGGGTTATTCACTGTCCTAAGTATGATTTATCCCCTCCTCCTACCCCCCAATCATATACTAAGGTATAATTCATACCTAATATAGTCGTATAGAGTGGTGTCTTGAACTTAAAGTGGACTATTTTTGGTACGAGTGTTATGTATGATTTAGGGCATGAGTCGTACCCAAAGTTGTATCCTTTAGGTATGATTCAAGGGTATGTAGTCATACCCTAACCGGCATATATGACCTAGGATAATCCTAGGGTACAATTTAGGTTACCACTCATACCCTAAGGTACAATTGACTCAAGTGAGTTATTCCCACCTGAACGGTCATTTTCTAGTTTTTAGTTGAGGACCTTATGGTCATTTCCCGCCCTTAAAACCCTAATTCCCCTCACTATATAATTGTGTATGGCCTCTCTAAACATACTTTGAGTGGATCAAACATCCAAAATACTCTCTCAAACTCATATTTGAAGAATTGGAGGCTAAGGTTTCAAGGGTGATCTTCCAGAGGTAAAGTAAAGTCAAGATTCTTTGTGAATCAAGTTGTACAATGCATGTAATTCTTCCCCTTGATAAATAACTCTAAACCCATGTATTTTACACTTGAATTAGTAAGTGTACATGGTGATTTTGAAATCAAATGAAAAGGGTTTTGTTGCCTAATGGTGAATAATGTGAACTTTTTCTTAGAATTATGTTTATACATGTTATTGATGATGATTTTCATGTGTGGGTGATTGTTGTATGTGGTATAACATGTGAGTCCTAAATATCTCTAATATTGATGATTTCTACCATGAAAATGGCCTTGGTAAAGTCATGAACACAAGTTGTTTGTGAAAATATCTAAGTGAATTATCTAGTCTTATATTGGTGATGTTTTAAACTAGGGAAATGGCCCAACAAGTATGAATAGTTGTTAAATGATATTGTAAAGGTATTATGATCCATTTATGGTGAAATTGATGACCTTGTTGGTTGATGTTTAATGAGGGGTTAAAGTCCCTAAATATAAAAATGAACTTGAACTATGTGTTGAACTAAAAGGTGGTATGAATGTGGTATAATATTGCTAATGAAATATGAATAGTTTGTGAGGGTCTTGACGACCATAAATTGAATTAGGGAATTGGCCTATTGAAATGATTGAGAAACAAAGGCTCCCATAAGGACCATGTGGTCATGTATAGTGTTGAATTGTCTAAACAGGTTAAAGTCCTTAAGTGTGAATTGAATAGATGATGATGAATGGAAAAAGTGTTGGAGTCCCAATGTCGACTAATGATAGTCATAATGGATTGAGGTTAGAGTCCCTTGCCTAATAAAAGGGCTTGAGGTTAAAGTTTTTTGCCTAATAAAATTGCTTGCGGTTAAAGTCCCTTGCACAATGTGATCTCTTGAGGTTGTATTGCCTCACCAAATGAAATGGCTTGGGTTAGAGTCCCTTATCTAAAATAGCATGAGGTTAGAGTCCCTTGCCTAATGTGTGGGCAAGTGGTTAGAGTCCCTTGCCTAAAGAAAGGTGCGTGTGTGGTTAGAGTCACTTGCTTAAATGGATGTGTATGTGGTTAGAGTCCCTTTCTTAATGAGTGTATACGTGGTTAAATTCCTTCGTCTAAGTAATATATGAATGTGGTTAGATTCCTATACCTAATAAAAATTATTTAAATTTAAGTGTGGAAGGTCGGAGCCCTCCGCTTTATGTCTCATGATCAAGTGCTTTGAGAATGTTGTTAAGAATTGTTTACTTATTTGGCATGTATATATATACCTATATGCATGGATAAGGTCATAAATATGGTTGAATATGATATATTGACTTCTTATTGATCTATGGTGTTGTTTTATCCTTATCATTGAGTTACATGCTAGCACTCCAACCGCTAATTGTCTCCGAGCGCTATGTCCTCATGCGACATAGGGGATGGAGAATCATCTTATCTTTCTTCTTAGTGATTAGGTGATCGAAGTGGTTCATGCATTGACTTGGGAGTGGTGAGCTTTCTTACTTTGGAAGATATTCATTCTTAGTCTCCTATCTTAAGACTTAGTCTTATTTTGACTTAGTTTGGCTATTGTCGGGGGCTTATCCCGATTTATACATTTCTAAACATAGATTTGTAGAGGTATTATGGATGATTGTGAACTTGGGTACATTGGTTAGTTTGATAAATCTAATGAAGTGTTTAGACATGTCTAAGTGATGACTTGTAGTATGTTTTTTGCTATCTTATTATATGGTTGGAATTCACCAAACCTTTGTGATTGATGTGATGATTAGGTTGGGTTATCGGGGAGTCCTCCGATTTATATGGGCTTGAGGTTCCCATATGACCTAGCCCGATTTTGGGTCATGTCAAAGAATCACTGGGAAAGATCTTGGATGTACCTGTCATAAGTGTGAGGACAGTTACAAAGTAGCAGCTCTCAACAGAGTTTATGATTAATGCCTCAAATCTTGGAGGGACATCAATAGCTGCAATGAAAAAGAAATTTCTAATAAGTGAGTTTCAGTTGGTATTCAAGTTCATCAACAAGGTCTTGTTGCCAAGATCTGAGAAAAGAACCATAGCATCTGTTGTCGACTTGTTTTTGAATGAATGCTTAAGTAAATTCAAACTGATGGTCTGGTTGCTCTAATGATAGAGCATATGCACAAGGTGGTTCAAGAAAAAAAAGAAAGACATGGGATGTTATATGGTTATTTCTTGAAAAAAGTTTGAGTCTGAAACTGGGAGATGTGATCTGATACAATGACAAAGTATAAACATGTACATAATGAAAACTGAATAACTGAGTACAAGGTCATGCCTAATCTGAAAACTAAACATAATCTGAAGTTGAAACATAAACTAAGGACTGTGGGAGCTAACAATAACTAATATGCCCTAATTTGAGAAAATCGAGGTCCAACCTGTAACCCCAGTTAGAAGGGTGCTAGTACCTTGCCAAGATTACAAAAACTTGCAGGCGTGGATCTATGGAACTGATGTCCCAAAGGACAGGGGTGTCATGCCGCTACTGATGGGGTACCCCTTATAAGATATGATGGCAACGTAGTTCTTGAACTTAGGGACTGCTACTGACATTCTCCTGCGTAACTAACGGGGGAACCATCATCTATGTGTTCACTCGGTGCTAAGCATTACTCCCAAATGAATAACACTAGAGTATAACTGAAATATGAACTGATAACTGATATGGTCAAGTCATGTTATTTTTATAATAACTCTACCTGCATAATATAGAATGATTAAGAAGATGTAAACTAGTTCATACTTGAAATCCTAGGTATCGGGTGTTCATTACCCACGAGCTCTAATTAATGCAACTAAACATGAAATTATTGAAAGTTGATCATAGTACGGAATTTCATGAATAAAGCCAAAAAATTTAAAAACTTCATAATATGTAAATTGATGATTCTTGAACATGGAAGATTCCATACTTATGAAAAAACATGTATTGATAGTTTAATTACAAAATAATCTGAAGAAATTAGGGAAAACTCATATTTGACTTGAAATCCAAAGCTTGAAAGGAAATTAAGCTTGAGGATTGGGAAATGTTAAGTAAATGGGTACATCATTCATAGCTTGATCATATGCTTTAAATTTGAGGTAATATAATGTAAATTATAAATGGGAATGAGAATAGCATGAATGGTATAATATGGGCCTAGGAAATCATGAATAATCACTAAAACATGCGTATGAGTGAAAATTATATCATGGGGGTTGAATTTATGCTTAGAGTAACAATTAGGTAAAACCCTAGTTTATGAGATTATAAAATTAATGATCAAAATCATAATTTTGGCATGAGGATAATAGTATATCCTCATTAAATACTCACATACCTGATTACTTTCAATTCTTGAATTGTAGTTTTGAGGATTCGGACTTGGAGATGAAACCCCCCAATTTGTTGCTTTGGAGAAGAGAAAATAACATGTTACTTAGAATATTTCATACATTGTGTTGAAAATGAGGTATTTGGGGTTGTTTTGGCTTTCTATTCAGCCTTAAAATAGCTTAAGCGACATAATTTTGGAGTTCAAGGGGTGGGAGAAGAACAAAAAGAGCCTCAGAAACCGTCTGGAGAACTCCAAGAAGCAGTCCCGACGACTTAGGTCACAACTCGTGATGTTTGTCCATGAGTCATGACTTAAGTCATGGTCAGGAACATAATTTCACCCTCTATTGCCCAGATCATGACTCCCTACTAACGACGCATGATTTCTGATCATGAGTCGTTATCAGGGTCGTGGTCACTGACAACTCTAACAATATTTCAGTAATTTGACCATAACTTTTCACCCTGATATCAGATTAAGGCAAAATTGTATCGTTTGAAATCTAATTTAATTATATATTTATTGGTCGGTCATGAGGTAAAAACTTCTTAGTAGCTCAAAAGTTTTGCTCATTTCAAAAATGACTATAGTTATATTGTTCACAAGAATTTAATCACTAAGGAATGTTTTGACTTGTCTATAAGCTAGGAGATATTTGAAGACTTAATATATCGCTATATAACTTATAAATCTAACAAAACTTGATGTTTATTTTTAATACACTTGAATCATGGTTCTAATATTGTCTTGTATTTTCGGGGTGCCACAATATTTCCCCCATAGGAGCATTCGTCCTCGAATGAAGACTGACTTGGACAAAAGAAGAGGAATTGAGCTACAATCCCTGATATATAATTTGAAGAGCTGGATATGGACCTGATGAGTAAATTTTAAACTTAAACTTTACTAGTTTAAAAGATTCGGAACTCTCTAGTATTGCCCGACTGAATTTCAAAGTTGGATAACTAACATGATAATGATTTTTGAATTTATATATCCTTTATGGTTGGAACTAAATTAGACTAGGAGTATGGACTTAATTGAATTCACAATTAGCATGAATGTAAATAAATCACCCCATGGAATAGGAATATTCATGAAACTTTGTATAGTAAGACTAGATTAAAAAATGGAAAACTACAGGAGCTTATCTGTCTAATTGTTATACTGAATTGTATGCTATATAGACTGACTCATACTTAAAGATTATAACTCAACTGAAGTATCCCTGGAACAAACGGATATATAGAATTGTAAAGTGATATCTAATGACATGAAATTTTTAAAAGTCACTTGAAAAAGGAATATTCATTACCTCCAACACTCCATGTTAGAAGTACTAATAACATTAGGGAGCAATGAATCTTGGTCATGATCTGAGTGAAATATTTGAAAAAAGAATCACAACATAGCTACAACTCTATAACATGTAATATAGGCATACAAAACATGATCTAGGATAGATTTAATATGCTAATAGGCAATGCAACTACTAGCTTTCAAGCTTAGCCACACTTCTCAAATACTCTCTAAACTACATTTTTCCTCTTAAATACTACACATCATTTGATTCCATTTATAGTATTCACATGGGTATTGATAACTCATTTAACCAAGGTCTAAGTTGAACTAAATTCTCTCACCATGTTCAAGCTTTACTCAAAGTCACAAGGTACTACAGATAACACCATAATACTAGTTTAAACAACATATTCAATATCCTATGTGTTTTCAAAGCTATGGTCTAATGAATAATACTCCTTACCACTTCAACAACTAACTTTAACCTCTTAAAAGGAATTCACTAGTGTATAATGCATTTATACACATATATACTAACATGATATTCAACCCTATAATTATGACCTCCTATGAACTTCTAGGCAACCAACCCACCTTGGAATTTTCCCATATTCTCTAATACCTCTATCAATAAAAATATTTCATGCACTATACCAAAGAAGACACACCTAGAATTCTCAACTAACTATAATGTATAACCAAGATTTGCCTTAATCTTCCTTCACACTTATAGACTTATATAAAATAAGCATACAACAATCTTTCTCTAATAAGGAACATTTATTCTTTCCCATCTAAACCATTGTTTATCTATTTTCATCACCACTAAATTTAAATAAGGAGAGGTTACTAAAAGGTTAGAACATAAGGACCTGAAGCATTAAAGAATACTATAGATATGTTTTACACTTAACTGTGGCCTAAGGAATTGATTAAAGGCATAGATTTATTAAAGAGCTATAAACTAAGGCCATACGTTCCATAATGCAAATATTACAGGTCATTAAGGGTGTACCATTAGTAATAGGAACTGAGCATCCTATAAAATATGAGTACATTAGTCATGAGCTACATGACTTTAGTTTGGAGTTCATAAATTCAAGAAATATGAGTCATACTTTTGAGTGAACAAGCACTCCTTATACTAGGTGCTGGGAGCATACATGATTCTATATATGGCGCATAAATATGATCTATAATCACAGAGTTTACTTGTAAGGCATGAGTAGAGTCTTGTAATAACCGAAGTACAAAACTCATACCATGAAAAGAATGGTTCGGGTATCTTCCTCCCCCTATTGTTGTTCTAGAACTCACTAGCATCACAAGTAAAATCTTAAAACCTATCTTGGTTCCATGTTCTATCATCTCACCCTTATTTTCAAGCCATCGTTCTAAGTTTGTGGAACTCCTTAATAAACTCTAAACTGAACTGCAATCAATCTACTCTAGAGTTTGGGATATACGGTTCTCTAAAATACTAAACACCTCCTAAAAAACTATACATAAAAGTATAGCACCCACTGTTAGTACTTCGTTCGTAGATACAACCCTTAAACTTCTATAGCCTCAATAGTCATCATAATAACTTAAGAACATATTAACTTTGAATCTTCTGAGTATCGCAATAACCTGAGTTCACATTTTTTCTTTCCAAAACTCAAAACTCTTTTTTCAATTTGCTTGAGCTTTAATAATTCAATCTTAGATTATAACACATAATGTGGATGTCCACAAAATTTCTTATACACTAATACCCATTTATTACTAATGGATTAGAATCAAGAAACACTAAGCCACACTAATTTTATGAATATATTCAACCTTAAAAAGCTTCTCTATCTTTCTAGTTGATGCCTAATCTTTATCCTGACAAAAAAATTTACATACTCTAAGTCCCCTTAATTTGTAAACATTTCTCAAAGTGCTACAATACAATCCATAAAACACTTTTTTGGCCCTATGGATACATAATCTACTAAATCCATATAAATACTATCCTAGTTTACTGTTGCTATATTTTTTAATCTCATGCTTCAAGCTCTAGGTTATGTTGCCATAGGATTTTGAGAAGAGATCTGAGAGCATATTTGACTTTGTCTAAGTGTACAATTTTCATAAATAAGAAAGAACTTTTTCAAATTTTTTGAACTTAAAGGCACTGATAGGATCCTTTTAAGACTATATAAAATCTCATAACTATCTGTGGGAACTATTTGAGAAAATTTTATTTGTAGGAGTTTATGTTTGACTATTTCTATTACCTTAAAATAAGGCAGAGTTTGGATGAATGGAGCAATGTAAGAATCTATATAAGATTCTTTGAGAATATCTCCACCATATGATTTGAAATATGAAAGAAAGGAAATATATCATAAATTTCTTATAGCCTCTCTAAGAAAAGTATAGACATCTTTGTGCTATTCTAAAAGACTCTATTAGACACGACTTCATAGATAGTCTAGGAAAGTTGAACCTTGTCCTTAGATACCATGTTTTTCATAACCTGAGACTACCCCTAGTCGTAACACAATGCTTAGAACCACAAGTGATCCCAATCTAACCCATTTACTGCCATAATGCTTGAACAACTTATTAAAAGAAATACAAAAGCTAAATTAACTAAGCATAAGAATAATCATAAGATAACCTATTTCAATGTGATACTAAAAAATTTACTACACCAAAATCTAAAGAAGGAACTTGGACAACATACAATAACTATTACTGACTATATATGAAACCTCTACTAATACGGACTATAGGTAGTCGAGACATGACCCCAAACTATCCTTAATCAATACATATGAATAAGAAAATAAAACACAAGAACTATAACTGACTTGTGTCCTCAAAATAAAATAACTCATCATCTGTTGGCTGAATGATATGATATTTCTAACTATGATCTTGAGAGTTAGCACCTGAATCTACATCACATGACAATATAGGCAGAAGAGGTATGCCATTAGTACTTTGGAATGTAATTAGTATGTGATTTATGCATTAGTCATAAAAATACATAAAAAGTTCTTTACAACTATCGACATAAGACATTTAGTGATATATGAATTAAACATATCTGTACGTAAAATTTGTTAGGTGCAGTGAAATTTCTAAATCATGAGCTAAAATATATTTGTAAACTAGGAAGTTGTAGAAACATAACTATTATACTTTATCTCAAGATAATGCTGAATATGATGTAAAACTATACTAAGGATCATTTATTTATTCTAATTCTGAAATTGGGAGATGTGAACTAATGCAGTGACCAAGTATAAGAATGTACTTAATGAAAATGGAATAACTGAGTACAAGGGCATGCATAATCTAAAAACTGAACATAATATAAAGCTTAAATTTAAACTGAGGGTTGTGGGAGCTAACAATAAATTATATGCCCCAATCTGAGCTAATTGAGGTCCAACTTGTAACCTCAGTTGTAAGGATGCTTGTACCTTGCAAATTGTAACAACACTGACTGACGTGGATCCACTAAACTAATATCCCAAATGACTAGGGTTTTATGCCTCTACTTATAGGGTAACCCTTATAACCTACGGTGGCTATAAGGGTTACAAAATAATATCAGTTCATGTTTAGGTTATACTTATAGGGTAACCCTTATAACCTACGGTGGCTATAAGGGTTATAACTGAAAACTACCCCATCAGTTAGGCATGAACTAATATCAGTTCATGTTTAGGTTATACTCCAGTGTCATTTAATATGGAAGTTCATGATTCATGAACATTGGAAGTTACCAGTCTTATGGAAAAATATGTATTCATGGTCTAATTACAAAATAATCTGAAGAAATTAGGAAAAAATTAACCTAAATCTTAAAGAAAAATAAAGCTTGAGGATTTAGAAATCTTAAAAAATGAATACATCATTCATAGCTTAATCATAAACTTTAAATTTAGGGTATATCATACAAATCATACATGGGAATGAGAATAAAATAAATGATATAATATAGGCCAAAGAAATTATGAATAATTACCAAAACAAGTGTATGGGTGAAAATTATATCATACGGGATTGAATTTAAGATTAGAGTAACAATTGGGTAAAACCCTAGTTTATGATATCATAAAATTCAAGAACAAAATAATTATTTCAGCATCAGGATTAAAGGAGATCCTCATTAAATACCCACATAACTGATTGCTCTTGATTCTTGAATTGATGTTTTGAGGATTTGGACTTAGTGATGAAAAACTCCAATTTCATTTTTTGGAGAAAACAAAATGGCCTGTTACATCGAGTATTTCATGATTTATGCTAAGAATGATGGATTTGGGGTTGTTTTGGCTTTATATACAACCTCAAAATACCCTGAACAACGTAGTTTTTGAGTTAACAGGATGGAAAAAGACCAAAAAACCCTTTTAAACTATCTAGAAAACACCTGGAAGTAGTCCTGATGGATTAGGTCATGACTCGTGAGGTCTAGCCATGATTCAGGACTTGAGTCATGGGCAGCAACCCAATTTTTGCCTCTATTACCTAGATATGTAATACCCTAAACTTTTTTTAAGTCAAATCTAGTCTCCAGATGAGTTAGAGATGAATTCCTAAATGATTAATGTTTAAATAAATTAGAATTTCCCTAATTTTGACTTTTATCATGCGAGAAATTGAGTTAGCTTTCCAACAATACCAATTTTGTCCAAATCCAATATCAGAGTAGAGAGTTATGGATGTTTTACTGAGAGTTGTCAGAACCGCCCAGGTGTGACGGGCAGGTTGACAGACCATTGAGATAGCGACGGACCATCAACTAAACTATTATAGATAAGGTAATAAGTCAATCTTCTGGCTAAGGTGCAATGGACAGGTTAACGAACCATCGAGCTACTGATGGACCATCGCCCAAGCCATCGCTACTAAGGCAGTGAGTCCTTATTCTAGCCAAGGTGTGACAGTCAGAATGACGGACTGTTGAACCAGTGATGGACCATTGCACGAGCCATCGCAGATCCCATTTCGCAATTTAAAACTGCTTTTAAAAGTGTCTTTGGGTCTTTCTCCACCCGTTTTAACCCCTAATTATACCAGACAATAACTCATAACTTCATTATTCATTCACAACATCTAATTAGGGTTTCTCATAAATATTAATCCCTAAGGATAAGAAACCCTAGGTGCTTAATTCCAAGTCAAGAATTCAAGATTTCCTCCACAAATCTTTTAGAAATCATCCACCCTGGTATGTCAAGTGTTCAGTCATGTATTCTATTCGTCCATGAAGTCTAAGAATCCAATTTTAAATTATAAATTATGATGTTTATATTGTGGATTGATTACGATCATGTTGATGTTATGTATGATACCCAAGTTGGAATCGTTAAATGTGTTTTCATTAATTTATGCTAGCATATGGATTGAAATCTACTAAATTGTGTTGATTTATGCAACCATGCTTAATTAATTTAATGTCCAAGCCTAAGCTAATAGTTATGCATGCAAGGTGTTTGATAAAATGTCTAAGAGAATAGAAAACATGCCTTATGACTCAATTGTCACCCAAATGATGAACCTATGTTTCACCCTTAAGTTTAAATGACTCCCATGTTATTGTTATGCTTTGTGATAGATTGATGTAATGCTCATGAGATTAGGCTTATGAAATTATGACATGTTTACATGCACTTCTATTCATGTGTGAGCTTATGGAATGCAAATACTTTATGAATATCCTCAATGAATGTACTATGAATTGTTGACTATGGTCATGTGTCAAAAAGTATCATGTCTTGTTAGTTTTATGCTATCGAGTCCTGGAGATACTTGTACCCGACAATTTAGCTGTGTGCCCAGAGCCAGTGTCATGTTTTCAAGATACTCTCAGTCAAGCCATGTTTAGTAGAATTCAGTCAGTCTCATGACTTAGGAATTCTTAATAATCTCAGTAATATCAGTAATCTCAGTCACTTATCAGATCTCAGTAATATTCTGTTAGTCAACAAAACTCAGTAAACTCAATCCAGTCAGTGAAGTATAATTAACTCAGTGTCTACTCATATAGAAGTAGGATTCAGCATTGAGTGAACCCAAGGATGGGAACTCACCTGCGAGTAGAGGGTATGATTCTTAGAAATAATCCTTGCACTCCAGAACTACATAGCCAGTGTAGGTTGAGACACCTAACGTGTTAGATGAGGGTTTATAAGGTGGCCTAACCTGTTAGATAATGGTTCCACCGTTCTCCTTAGAGTACCTGTTAGATGAGGGATCACTCACACCTTGTCCTTACTAGTGGTGCGGTATTGACACCCTACTAATTGGGGTTACAGATTGGACCCCAACTCATCTATAATATTTTATTTAGGGCATGTCGGTTAGATGTCTACTTCCCACAGTTATAGTTTCAGTCTCAGTTTTAATAATAGAACTTAGATAGTTCTATAAAATTTAGGACTATTAGATACATTCACCCAGTTCAGTACAGAACTCAGATAGTTCCATCAGAAATAGGACTGTCAGACACAATCATTCGGATAATAGTACAATAGTTATATGAAACAAATATTATCAGCATTCAGATTTAGTGATTTCTTGATCTCAGATACAATTCAAGTATTAATGCATGTATTCTCAGGTTCATGTTATTCAGTTAGCTAGTATTGTTCATGCATATAAACCCTTGCATTCAGCCAACCTCACTTGCATACACGTATATTCAATCGTACTGATGTATTTGTGTTATGGTGTCTTATATCATAGGTTCAGAAGCACGAGCTGCAGTAGCATTCCAGTCTTAGTAGTCAGAGTTAACAGTGAGTCCTCATCATTTGAGGACATGATCATTACTTTATTATGTCATTACTTATTCTATTTCAGTAGTTAGAGTTAGTTGGGGACATGTCCCATCAACTCCTTATTCAGAAGTTTAGTTTGAGGCTTTCAAACTACAGTATGTTCAAACAGTTTATTTTAGTTCATGTTTTGGTATTGATATACCATACTCTCAGATAGTATGTTTTATCCGTTTTGAACCTTATGGCATGTTCCAGTCAATTATGTCTGCATTTTACATGATGTTATAGAGTATACAGGTACAAATATTAGTCACGGGTTAGCTTTTGGTCGTTTGGAGTCATGAGAACCGTGTAGCATTTTGGGTACTAGATTCGGGGTATTATAAGATCATACCTCCCTATTAATGACCTGTGATGTCTAATACTGAGTAGTTATGAGGGTCGTGGTCACTGACGGCTCTGGTAATACTTTAGTAATATGGCCACAACTTTTCATCTTGATGTTGAATTAAGACGAAATTGGTATAGTTAGAAACCAAATTAAATTTTCTATCTGTTTGTGGGTCTTGAGCTAAAAAATTCTAAGTAACGCAAAGGTTATGCTTATTTGAAACTGAATATAGTTATATTCTTCATAAGAATATAATCGCTATTGAATATTTTGACTTATCTATAAGATAAGAACTATTCTAGGGCTTAATATATATCTGAGTCATTTGCAAACTGATCAAAACATGATATTTTATTTTTATATACTTGAAACATGGTTCTAATATGGTCTTGGATTTTTGGGATGTCATATTCATGTGCCAGTTTTGGGGCCCATATGGATAATATGTGGTGGGATAGAGATATTATTTGCTATGTGCAACAGTGTGGTGTCTTATCTGACTTTGTTCGCCTGCTATTGATATATTCATGTTTGTTTGTACTATTTTTTGTGGAAAAGCCTAGATTTTGGAATTTATGTGGTGTCAATGACATTTTTTGCATGTTTCAATCGATAGTTTTTGGATTATATAGGATCATTGATGGTTGGTTGATTTAAGATAATTTTTGGCTCACATAGTCGGTGCATCAATTAGATACTAGATATTCTCATTTTGATTTGTTCTTAGCATGATATTCTTATATAATATTCATTCATGAAATATTTGTACCATTGTGGAAATATTGGGAACACTGTAAGCACCATGTATTTTTGATGGAAAATGTAACATCTTTATAACCCTCTTTAGATGTATGTACTGGAAAGGACATATGGATTGTAGTATTGGATATTTGTTGTATATGTGTTTGCAAACCCCTTATTGGTCCTATGTTGGGAAGATTTAGCTCTGTAGGGGTATACAGAGGTTGTGTGATGACCTCGTGCATCATCATCATCATCTTTATTACACTTCATAGACTATTCTTATGCTATGATTGTATTTCTTCCTTTGACTTTATATCTACCATTTGTTCTATCTTCCTATACTTGTATTTGATGTACGTATATTTTCTTTTCTTTTCTCTATATTTATTTTTATATGTATGTATATTAGAATTATTAGCAGAAACAATTTGGGCTACCATTTAGGAGATTTTATTATTGCAGGTAATTTACCGATAGTTTTTTATTATATGCTTTATTTTCTACATTACTTTGTGAGCCTATAATTCCAACTAAGTACAAGTGGACTTCACTCATCCCTACTGCGCACTTTTGGTACTTAACCAGGTACGAGTGCGTCGTACAGATAGTTGATTCAGGTGATACTTGGAGCCCTTTTTAGGTAGCGTTTGATCAATGAATCAAAAGTTTACTTATAACTTTTCTTATCTATGTCTTACTTGGGTTTAGAGTAATAGTTTTTCTCCTGTTGGACATCTTATGTATTTATGACCACGAGTTGTACAAGTGAGTTCTTAGACTATGACACAAGGTTTTTGGATTTTGTTGGTATCTTGATTATATTTCTACTTTTACTATATATATGTGTGGGCCGACTCTATTTTAGAGGTCTTTCCTGAGTCTTGGTATTATTTACTCATTTTATATCATTTTGGGTGATAGGCTTACTTGTCAAGGTTTGCCGCAACAAGTGCCATCATGACCCTTGGTTTTTGGGTCATGACATTTTTGTGTTATGTGGGGGCCTATATGGATCATATATGGTGATTCATGAGACATTATTTGTTATGTGTAACCATGTGGAGTCTTATCTGATGTTGTAGTTTGGTATTGATACGTGTATGTTTGTTTTACTCCTTCTAGTGGCAAAAAACATAGATTTCAAGATTTATGTGGTATCTATGACATTATCTTGCATGTTTCACTTGATGGTTTCTAGATTACATCACATCATGGATGGTAGGTTGATTTGAGTGGATTTTTGGCTCACTTGGTTGGTATATTTGTTTGATATTGGATATTCTCATTATTGTTGGTTGTTGAGCATTCCATCATCATAACATAATCATTCATGAAACATTAGTACCACTATGAAAATATTGGAAGTACCAAAAATACTAGCTTTTTTTCTTACAAAAAATCTGACATCTTTAAGAACCCTCTACTAGTATATATGCTAGAGAGGAGATATTGATTATTGGTATCGGATATTAGTTGTGTACTAGTTGAGGAACCCCCTATGGGTCCGACCTCAGGAAGATTTAGCTCGGTAGGTGCATCTGAAGGTTGTGCAATGAACTCGAGTATCCCTTTATCATCATCATAATCATCATCTTCATTGCACTTAATGTATTGTCTTTATGTAGTGATTGTATTTCTATCTTTCACTTGATATCTTTCAATTTATTCTATCATCCTCTGATTGCATTTGATGTACATGTATATTTTTTCTTCTTTTCTGTACCTTTATTTTTATATGTGCGTATATTAGAACTGTTAGTGGAGATGGTGTGGCCTACCATTTAGGAATTTTTTTTGCAGGTAACGTGGCCATAGATTGTGCTTATATGCTTTATTTTGGAATTTACTTAGTCGCCTTATGATACCTACTAAATATAAGTGGATCGTATTCATTCTTACTATGCTTTTTTGGTGTAGATCTAGGCATAGGTATGCCACCTAGATAGATGATTCAAGCAACATTTGAAGTATATTTGAGGCAACAAATATCCTATGCTTTAGGAGTTGTCCCACTTCCTCTTTCTATGAAATTCACATCTTATTTTGTATTCTGAGATAGATTTTAATCCTTTCTAGACAATAAATATTTCTTTGACATTCGAGATGTATTTAGTAGTTCTAACAGTGTAACACCAAGTTTTAGGATATTTTCCAGTATCTTGATTATGTATTTCAGCTATTATTTTATATGTACGGTTCAACTCTACTCTAGGAGTTTTCCATTTTTTTGGTATTGATTTCTCATTTCTTATCAGTTTGAGTATTAGGCTTACTTGTCAAGGCTTGTCACGATAAGTGCCATTATGATCATTGGTTTTTGGGTCATGAAAAATTGGTGTTAGAATAGTTAGGTTGAATGGTCTCAATAGTGTAAGAATGGGGTGTCAAATAGAGTCTCGAAGATTGGTACGTGGACATATGTATCTATCTTCGACATGCTATAAGATGTCTTTATAAAACTTTCATTATTTTCTTCCACATCGTGTGGGTCTTTCATACATTGTCTATTAAGTCCTATTTCATTCTTTTCTGAGCAGATAATTAGGACTAGATCCAGTGAGACTAGAGGATCCTTTATCTGAGCAGAGATCCCAGTATAGAGGCTTGAGTAATGAGTTATGGTTGGGCATGACATGGAGAATGGATAAAAGGATTTGCCCCTTCTAATATAGAAGTAACGATCTCTCTCTTAAGGATCAAAATGAGTATGTTGGAGATATTGGTCCTACACCAATATTACTAAGTTATTCTATCCCAGTCTTGGAGGGATTACTTATTCTCTTATTGACCCAGTTGGAGTATGCTCCTTTGAGTTCACCTGGCGTTACTCTAGCTTTGAGTCTTGTATCTTTATCTATTCCAGATTCTGATTAGGGTGTTCCCTCAGTTTTGAGCATGGATCTTGCTGTTGTACTACATCTACTTATTGTACTCCATAAACCCCGAGTGTGTTTCCTTCTTTTATACCAATCTCTGAGTATGGGATCTTAAGGATAAGAGTTCATCCTTCTTTTATATTGCCTTCTCTTATAGGTTCTCAGCCATCCTGAATTACTATGCCTCCTATTATTACGAGTGTAGCTATTTATTCTGAGGATTAGAAAAGGTTTAAGAGGTTTAATTTTTTGGGTCCTCCTAGATTCAGTGGTATTGTAGGCGAGGATGCCTATGAGTTCTTGATGGATTTTTGTAAGAAGTTTCATAACTTTGGTATAATTAAGTTACATAGGGTTTCTTATACTACTTACTAGTTAAGAGATACAACCACAAATTGGTGGAGGTCCTTTATTGGTTGTCGAGCTCTTTGTTCACCGGAGATGAGTTTGGATATATTTATAGAGGCTTTCTTTGACAAGTTTGTGCCTTTCATCTTGTAGAATCAGTTGAGAAATTAGTTTGATCGCTTGGAGGACCATGACTATTGTGGACTATGAGGCACAATTCTATGCCTTTTCTAGATATTCTTATGCCAGTATTGCCATTGAATCTAAGAAGATTCAAAAGTTTGTGAAATAGTTTGATGTTTATCTTTAGCTTGCTACGACTCAAATGGTAGTGTTTGGACCATTGTTTCAAAGTATTATGGATCATTCGACAATGGATAAGTCTATTTTTTGAGCATATCAGGGACGTGCCAAGAAGGTGTACTATTTGGTTGAGTTTAGTGGTCACACTTCTAGAGTTAGAGATTGTTGAAGCTTTTGAGAATATCATGGTAGATAAGTGCAGGTAGACTTGTAGAGTTAAGGTAGTAGGTATTTTGGTTTTGTAAGCTTTAAGTGGTCGTCCTAGTTTGGACGTTCCTCTTTCAATTTAGCCAAGCTCTATGGTTTACTATGCGTGTGATAAAATTTTCTATTTGACCAGGAACTATCCCCGTCGTGTCTTCAAAGCTACTCTTAAATAGGCTTTGAGAGTTAGAAGTTCTACTAAGGGTGCAAAAACCAAAGGCAGTGATGCCCATAGTGGTAGTCGAGGGACTACCTATTCAGGTAGTGGTCATGGTCAGTTCAATGCTATACCTTCCAGGCCAGATGGAGAGGCTTCTGATGTTGTCATTATAAGTATCACTCCTATTTGTTTCAGATATGCATCTACATTATTTTATAATAGGTTGATTTTACTTATGTATCTGCATAGTTTGTTTCATGTTTTGATTCAGTATGTGATCCTCTTGTTGAGCCTATTAGTGTATCTACCCCTGTAGGTGACTCTTTAGTGGTGGATTGGGTGTATCAATCATGTGTTTTTACTTTTGCTGGGCGTGAGACTTGGGTAGATCTTATTTTGCTATATATGGTGGATTTTGATGTCATCTGTGGTATGGATTAGTTACCTTAATAATATGCTGTCCTAGAAGGTGTGATGAGGATAACATGAAAGGGTGTGCTTTATTTGGGTCACAAAGGAGTTATATTTTTTCTTTAGGCTCATCATTTAGTTGAAAGGGGTGTTTGCCTTATTTGTCTCATATTCGTGATACTAGTGTTCCTTCACTTCCTTCTTTGGATTCTTTTTGAGTAGTCCTTGAATTCATGGATGTTTTCCTTATGGATTTACCTTTATTCCTCCGATCATGATATCAACATTGTTATTAATGTTGGTTCGGGCACCAAGTCCATTTTTATTCCTCCTTACAGGACGGAACTGATAGAGATGACGAAATTAAAGGATCAATTACAAGAGTTGTTGGATAAGGGATTTATCCGACCTAGTATACCACATTGGGGTGCACCAGTATTTTTTGTAAAGAAAAAGGATAGGTCGATTCTATATGTATTGATTATTATAAGTTGAACATTGTGATAGTTAAGAATAAGTATCTTCTTCCTCGTATTGATGATTAGTTTGACTAGCTTCAGGCTGCTATAATGTTTTTAAAGATTGATTTGAGGTTTGGGTATCACCAGTTGAGAATTAGAGCTTTTGATATTTTGAAAATAACTTTTTGGACTTGGTACGGTAGTTATGGGTTCTTGGTCATGTCCTTTAGGATGACTAATACCCCAGTCACATTTATGGAGTTGATGAACCTGGTATTTATACCATACCCCAAATTTTTTATCATTGTGTTTGCAGATGATATGTTTGTTTATTCAAAGAGTGTGGCTGACCATAAGAAGCATCTACGGATCGTTCTTCAGATATTGAGTTACGAGAAGTTGTACGTTAAGTTATCTAAGTGTGAGTTATGGTTGTATTCTGTCTCTTTCATGGGTCTCATGGTGACCAAGGATGCTATTATAGTTGACCCGACCAAGATTGCAACAGTTTGTGATTGGGATAGGTTTATTTCTCCGACCCAAATTCAGAGTTTTGTTAGTTTAGCATGTTACTATTGGTGTTTTGTTGAGATTTTTTCATCTATTGCAGCTCTATGGACCAAGTTGACTCTAAAGAAGATTTCCTTATAGTGGTCTGATGCTTGTGAGGCGAGCTTTCAAAAGCTTTATGACTTGTTGACTTCAGATCCTATCTTGACTTTGTCTAAGGAGGGTGTGAGTTTTTTCATTTTCTGTGATACTTATGGTGTTAGGTTAGGTTCCTTATAGTGGTCTGATGCTTGTAAGGGAAACTTTCAAAATCTTTATGACTTGTTGACTTCAGATCCTATCTTGACTTTGTCCAAGGAGAGTGTGGGTTTTTTTATTTTTTCTGATGCTTATGGTGTCAGGTTAGGTGTTTTCTTGATGCAAAAAGGTAAGGTGATTGCTAATGCTTCACTTCTGTTGAATCCCTACTAGGGAAATTACCCCACCCATTATTTAGGGTTATGTGTGATTGTTTTTTCTTTGATGTTGTGGAGGCTCTACTTGTATGGAGTCTGTTGTGAGATTTTCTTGGACCATCGTAGCCTTCAGTATTACTTCACCCAGTGATATCTTAACATGAGGTAATGTCATTTTCTTAAGTTGCTTAAGGATTATGACATGACTAATCTCCATCATCCGAGCAAGGCTAATGTGGTAGCGGATGAATTGAACGAAAAGTCCACTAGCATGGGAAGCTTGGCACATCTTTTAATGTAGGAGAGGCCTTTGGCCTTAGATTTTTAGTATTTGGCTAACCAGATGGTTAGTGTCACGACCCTAGGCTACCCCTTCATCGCGACAATGGTTCTTATGATCATAAATGACCAAAAGATAGCCCATGATCTCGTACCTGCTGTGAGAACTAAATAAAGTAATAAGATACAAACGTGCAGAAGTAAACTGGCAATGCCATAATTCTTAAACACTAATAAGATAATGTAAAACTGAGTAGTGAAATACATATCAAAACATGTCTCGAAGACTGAAAATATCTGATAAGAACCAACTGACTATGTAGCAGACTAACTGCATAACTAAAAGCCTCTAAACTGATTGACAAGTTGATAGGACAGGCTCTAAATAACTCCAAACTAAACTAACTAAAATGAAATGCATAAATACTGAAATAACATAACAGGTCCTCAACATGTAAGGACTGACCACAACTACTGTTGCTGATAAGCTGAACTGTCTATGCGAGGTTGGGAAATAGGGCATCCGAACCTATGATATAAAACATCATAGCGCGAAGAAAGTATACGGTCAGTACTTTGAATGTACTGGTATATAACATGAGGTTAGGCTGAAATGTATAGGTTCATATGCATGAAATATTGACTGACTGAATAGAATGAGATAACTCTGACTGACTATCAATGAAACCTATACTAATACTGACTGTAGGTAGTTGAGACATGACCCCAAACTATCCTTAATCAATACATATGAATAAGAAAAATAAAACACAAGAACTATAACTGACTTGTGTCCTCAAAATAAAAGAACTCATCACCTGCTGGCTGAATAATATGATATTGCTAACTATGATCCTGAGAGTTAGCACCTGAATCTATATAACATGAAAAATATAAGCAGAAGAGGTATGCCATTAGTACTTTGGAATATAATGAGTATTTGAGATATGCATTAGTTATAAAAATACATAAAAAATTCTTTACAACTATCAACATAAGACATTTAGTGATATATGAATTTAAACATATATGTACGTAAAATTTGTTAGGTGCAGTGAAATTTCTAAATCGTGAGCTAAAATATATTTGTAAACTAGGAAGTTGTAGAAACATGACTATTATATTTTATCTCAAGATAATGCTGAATATGATGTAAAAATATACTAAGGATCATTTATTTATTCTAATTCTGAAATTGGGAGATGTGAACTAATGCAGTGACCAAGTATAAGAATGTACATAATGAAAATGGAATAACTGAGTACAAGGGCATGCATAATATGAAAACTGAACATAATATGAAGCTTAAATTTAAACTGAGGGTTGTCGGAGCTAACAATAACTGATATGCCTCAATCTGAGCTAATCGAGGTCCAACTTGTAACTTCAGTTGGAAGGATTTTTTTACCTTGCAAATGGTACCAACACGGACTGGCGTGGATCCACTAAACTAATATCCCAAAGGACTAGGGTTTCAAGCCTCTACTGATGGGGGAACCCTTATAACCAGCGGTGGTAATGTAGTTCTAAAAATTAGGGACTACAACTAATGGTATCATGCCTAACTGATGGGGTAGATGTCAGCCCTACATTCACTCAGCGCTAAGTATTACTTCCAATTGAATGACATTGGAGTATAACCTAAACATGAACTGATAACTGATATGCTTAATAACATAAACATGAACTGATAACTGATATGATTAAGTCATGGTATATTGAAAATAACTTTGGCATGCATTATAAAAAATGTTGAAGAAGATGTTAACTGGATCATGCATGAAATCCTTGGTATCGAGTGTTCATAACCCACCAGCTCTAATTAATACAATTGAACATGATAATATTGAAAGCTGATCATAGTAGGGAATTTCATGAATAAAGCCCAAAAATTCAACAACTGATCATAATATGGAAGTTCATGATTCATGAACATGGGAATTTGCCAGTCTTATGAAAAAACATGTATTCATAGTCTAATTACAAAATAATCTGAAGAAATTAGGAAAAAATATATTTGACCATGAACCTAAAGCTTAAAGAAAAATAAAGCTTGAGGATTTAGAAATCTTAAATAAATGGGTACATCATTCATAGCTTGATCATAAACTTTAAATTTAGGGTAGTATCATACAAATCATACATGCGAATGAGAATAAAATAATTGATATAATATAGGCCAAAGAAATCATGAATAATTACCAAAAAATGTGTATAGGTGAAAATTATATCATACAGGATTGAATTTAAGATTAGAGTAACAATTGGGTAAAACCCTAGTTTATGATATCATAAAATTCAAGAACGAAATAATTATTTCAGCATCAGGATTAAAGGATATTCTCATTGAATACCCACATAACTGATTGCTCTCGATTCTTGAATTGATGTTTTGAGGATTTGAACTTAGAGATGAAAAACGCCAATTTCATTCATTGGAGAAAATAAAATGGCATGCTGCATTGAGTATTTCATGATTTATGTTGAGAATGACGGATTTGGGGTTGTTTTGGCTTTATATACAACCTTAAAATACCCTAAACAATGTAGTTTTGGAGTTAACAAGATGGAAAAAGACAAAAAAAACCCTTACAAACCATCTAGAAACTACCTAGAAGTAGTCTCGACGACTTAGGTCATGACTCGTGAGGTCTAGCCATGAATCGTGACTTGAGTCATGGGAAGCAACCCAATTTTTTCCTCTATTACCCAGATCTGTGATACCCCAAACTTTCTTTAAGTCAAATATAGTATCCAAAAGAGTTAGTGATGAATTCATAAATGATTAATGTTTAAATCATTTAGAATTTCCATAATTTTGACTTTTTATCATGTGAGAAATTGAGTTAGCTTTCCAGCGATACCAATTTTGTCCAAATCTGATATCAGAGAAGAAAGTTATGGACGTTTTACTGAGAGCTGTCAGAACCGCCCAGGTGCGATGGGTAGGTTAACGGACCGTCGAGCTAGTGATGAATAGTCTCCTAAACAGTCGTAGCTAAGGAAGTAAGTCAATCTTCTGGCTAAGGTGCAACGGACAGGTTGATGGACCGTCGAGGTAGCGATGAACCATCGCCCAAGCCATCGCTACTAAGGAAGTGAGCCCCTATTCTGGCCCACGTGTGAAGGTCAGAACGACGGACCATCAAGCCAACGACGGACCATTGCACGAGCCATCACAGATCCCGTTTGGCAATTTAAAGCTGTTTTTAAAAGGGTATTTGTGTCTTTTTCCCACTATTTTAACCCCTAATTATACAAGACCATAACTCATAACTTCATTATTCATTCACAACATCCAATTAGGGTTTCCCTTAAAGATCAATCCCCAAGAACAAGAAACCCTAGTTTCTTAATTACAAGTCAAGAATTCAAGCTTTCCTCCACAAATCTTTCAGAAATCATCCATCCAGGTATGTCAAGTGTTCATTCATGGATTCCTTTCATCCATAAAGCCCAAGAAACTAATTTTAAATTATAAATTGTGATGTTTATACTGTGGATTGATTACGATCATATTGATGTTGTGTATGATACCCAAGTTGGAATCGTTAAATGTGTTTTCATTAATTTATGCTAGCATGTGGATTGAAATCTACTAAATTGTGTTGATTTATGAAACCATGATGAATTAATTTAATGTCCAAGCCTAACCTTACAGTTATGCATGCAAGGTGTTTGACAAAATGCCTAAGAGAATAGGAAACATGCCTTATGATTCAATTGTGACCCAAATGATGAACCTATGTTTCACCCTTAAGTTCAAATGACTCCCATGTTACTGTTATGCTTTGTGATGGATTGATGTAATGCTCATGAGATTAGGCTTATGAAATTATGACACGTTTACATGCACTTCTATTCATGTGTGAGCTTATGGAATGCAAATACTTTATGAATATCCTCAATGATTATACTATGAATTGTTGACTATGGTCATGTGTCAAGAAGTGTCATGTCTTGTTAGTTTTATGCTATTGAGTCCTGGGGGTACTTGTACCCGACAATTTAGCTGTGTGCCTAGAGCCAGTGTCATGTTTTCAAGATACTCTCAGTCAAGCCATGTTTAGTATAATTCAGTTAGTCTCATGACTCAGGAAAACTTAGTAATCTCAGTAGTCTCAGTCAGATATCAGATCTCAGTAATATTCCATCAGTCAACGGGACTCAGTAAACTCAGTCCATTCAGTGCAGTATAATTAATTTAGTGTCTAATCAATGAGAGTAGGATTCAGCACCGAGTGAACCCAAGGATGGGAACTCACCTGCGAGTAGATGGTGTGATTCTTAGAAGCAATCCTTACGCTAAAAAATTATGTAGCCAACATAGGTTGATACATCTAACCTATTAGATAAGGGTTGATGATGGGGCTTAACAGGTTAGATAAGGGTCCCAACGTTCTTCTTAGAGTACCTGTTAGATGATGTTTCACGCACAACTTGTCTTTAACAGTGGTGTGGTATTGACACCCTTCTAATTAGGGTTATAGATTAGACCCCAACTCAGCTATAATGCTTTATTTGGGGCATGTCGGTTAGATGACTACTTTCCACAATTACAGTCTCAGTCTCAGTCTTAGTAATAGAAGTCAGATAGTTCTATAGAATTCAGGACTATCAGATACAGTCACCCAGTTCAGTATGGAACTCAGATAATTCCATCAAAAATAGGACTGTCATACACAATTATTTGGATAATAGTACAACATTTATACGAAACCAATGTTATCAGCATTCAAATTTAGTGATGTCTTGATCTCAGGTACAGTTCATGTATTCATGCATGTATTCTCACGTTCATATTATTTGGTTAGCTAGTATTGTTCATGAATATAAACCCTTGCATTCATCCTACCTAACTTTCATACCAGAACATTCAATCAAACTGACGCATTTATGCTATGGTGTTTTATACCATAGGTTCAGAAACACTAGCTCTAGAGCATCAGTAACATTCCAGTCTTAGTAGTCAGAGTTAGAAGTGAGTCCTCATCCTTCAAGGAAATGATCATTACTTTATTATGTCATTACTTAGTTTATTTCAGTAGTTGGAGTTAGTTGGGGACATGTCCCATCAACTCCTTATTCAGACAGTTCAGTTTTAGAGGCTTTCAAACTACATTATGTTCAGACAATTTATTTTAGTTCATGTTTTGGTATTGATAAGACGTACTCTCAGATACTATGTTTTATCCATTTTAACCTTATGGCATGTTCCAGTCTATTATTTTTGCATCTTACATGATGTCATACAGTATGCAGGTACAGATAACAATCATAGGTTCGCCTGTGGTCCTTTGTGGTCATGAGCATCGTGTAGCATTCCGGATACTATATTCGGGGAGTTAAAAGATCATTCCTCCCTCTTAATGGCCCGTCATATCTAATCCTGTGTCGTTATCAGGGTCGTGGTTACTGAGATCTCTGGTAATACTTTAGTAATATGGCCATAACTTTTCATCTTGATGTTGAATTAAGATGAAATTGGTATAGCTGGAAACCAAATAAATTATCTATCTTTTTGTGGGTCTTGAGCTAAAAAATTATTAATAATGCAAAGGTTATGCTTATTTGAAACTCAATATAGTTATATTCTTCGCAAGAATTTAATCACTATTGAATGTTTTGACTTATCTATGAGATAAAAACTATTTGAGGACTTAATATATATCTGGGTCATTTACAAAACTACCAAAACATGATGTTTTATTTATTATACTTGAAACATGGTTCTAATATGGTCTTGGATTTTTGGGATGTCATATTCATGTGCCAATTTTGGGGCCTATATGGATAATATGTGGTGGGTTTGAGATATTATTTGCTATGTGCAACAGTGTGGCATATTATATGACTTTGTTCACCTGCTATTGATATATTCATGTTTGTTTTTACTATTGTTTGTGGAAAAGCCTAGATTTTATAATTTATGTGGTGTCAATGACATTCTTTGCACGTTTCAATCAATAGTTTTTGGATTATATCGGATCATTAATGGTTGGTTGATTTAACATAATTTTTGGCTCATATGGTCGGTACATCAATTAGATATTAGATATTCCCATTTTGATTTATTTTAGCATGATATTCTAATATAATATTCATTCATGAAATATTGGTACCATTGTGGAAATATTGGGAACACTATAAGCACTATCTTTTTCTGATGGAAAATGTAACATCTTTATAACCTTCTATAGATGTATGTACCGGAAAGGACATATGGATAGTAGTATAGGATATTTGTTGTCTATGTGTTTGCGAACCCCTTATTAGTCCTATGTTGGGAAGATTTAGTTCTGTAGGGGTATACAGAGATTGTATGATGACCTCGTGCATCATCATCATCATCTTTATTATACTTCATTTATTGTTCTTATGCTATGATTGTATTTCTGCCTTTGACTTTATATCTACCATTTGTTCTATCTCCCTATACTTGTATTTGATGTACGTATATTTTCTTTTCTTTTCTTTTTATTTATTTTTATATGTATGAATATTAGAATTATTAGTAGACACGATTTGGGCTACCATTTAGGAGATTTTTTTATTGAAGGTAATTTGCCGATAGTTTTTTATTATATGCTTTATTTTCTACATTACGTTGAGAGCCTATAATACCAACTAAGTACAAGTGTACTTCACTCATCCCCACTTTTAGATGATACTTGGAGCCCTTTTTAAGTAGCGTTTGATCAATGAATCAATAGTTTACTTCTAACTTTTCTTATCTATATATTACTTTTGTTTAGAGTCATAGTTTTTCTCCTGTTGTACATCTTATGTATTTATGACCACGAGTTGTACAAGTGAGTTCTTAGACTATGACACAATGTTTTTAGTTTTGCTTGGTATCTTGATTATATTTCTATTTTTACTTTATATATATGTGTGTTTATATGTGTGGGTCGACTCTAATTTAGAGGTATTTCCTTGGTCTTGGTATTGTTTACTCATTTTATATCATTTTGGGTGATAGGCTTACTTGTCAAGGTTTGCCGCAACAAGTTCCATCATGACCCTTGGTTTTTGGGTCATGACATTTTTGTGTTGTGTGGGGGCCTATATGGATCATATATGGTGATTCTTGAGACATTATTTGTTATATGTATCCATGTGGAGTCTTCTATGATGTTGTAGTTGGGTATTGATACATGTATGTTTGTTTTACTCCTTCTAGTGGCAAAAAGCATAGATTTTGAGATTTATGTGGTGTCTATGACATTATCTTGCATGTTTCACTTGATGGTTTCTAGATGATTATATCACATCATGGATGGTTAGTTGATTTGAGAGGATTTTTGGCTCACTTGGTCGGTATATTTGTTTTATATTGGATATTCTCATTATTGTTGGTTGTTGAACATTCCATCCTCATATCATATTCATTCATAAAACATTGGTACCACCGTGGAAATATTGGAAGTACCAATAATACTAGCTTTGTTTCTTACAAAAGATCTGACATCTTTAAAAACCCTCCACCGGTATATATGCTAGAGAGGAGATATTGATTATTGGTATTGGATATTAGTTGTGTACTAGTTAAGGAACCTTCTATGGGTCCTACCTCGGGAAACTTTAGCTCGGTAGGTGCATTTGAAGGTTGTGCAATGACCTCGAGTATCCCTTCATCATCATCATAATCATCATCTTCATTGCATTTCATGTAATGTCTTTATGTTGTGATTGTATTTCTATCTTTGACTTGATATCTTTCCATTTGTTCTATCATTCTATGATTGTATTTGATGTATATGTATATTTTTTCTTCTTTTCTGTACCTTTATTTTTTATATGTGCGTATATTAGAACTGTTAGTGGAGATGGTGTGGCCTACCATTTAGGATTTTTTTTTGCAGGTAACGTGCCCATAGATTGTGTTTATATGCTTTATTTTTGACTTTACTCAGTCTCCTTATGATACCCTACTAAATACAAGTGGATCATACTAATCCTTACTACGCCTTTTTGGTGTAGATCTAGGCATAGGTATGCTACCTGGATAGCTGATTCAACCAAAATTTGGATATATTTGAGGTAGCTAACATCCTATGCTTTAGGAGTTGTCCCACTACCTCTTTCTGTCAATTTCACATCTTATTTAGAATTCTGAGATAGATTTTAATCCTTTCTAGACTATATATTTTTCTTTGACATTCGAGATGTATTTAGTAGTTCTAACAGTGTAACACCAAGTTTTGGGATATTTTACAGGATCTTGATTATGTATTTTAGATAATATTTTATATGTACTGTTCAACTCTATTCTAGGAGTTTTCCTTTTTTTTGGTATTGATTTCTCATTTCTTATCAGTTTGAGTAATAGGCTTACTTTTCAAGGCTTATCGCGATAAGTTCCATTATGATTGTTGGTATTTGGGTTATGAAAAATTGATGTCAGAAAAGTTAGGTTGAATGGTCTCAATAGTGTAAGAATGGGGTGTCAAATAGAGTCTCGAGGATTGATACGTAGACGTCTGTATCTATCTTCGACAGGCTATAAGATATCTTTATAGAACTTTCATTATTTTCTTCCACATCATGTGGGTCTTTCATACCTTGTCTATTAAGTCATATTTCATTCTTTCCAGAGTAGATAATTAGGACTAGATCCAGTGAAACTCGAGGATCCTTTTTCTGAGGAAAAAGCCTAGTTTAGAGGTGGAGTTACGAGTCGTGGTTGGGCACAACATGGAAAATGGATTGAAGGATTTGTCCCTTCTAATATATTAGTAGTGAGCTCTCCCTTAAGGATCAAGATGAGTATGTTGGAGATATTGGTCCTACACAGATATTACTGAGTTATTCTATCCCAGTCTTGGAGGGATTACTTATTATCTTATTGACCCAGATAGAGTGTGCTCCTTTGAGTGGACGTGGTATTCCTCTAACTTTGAGTCTTGTATGTTTATCTATTCCATATTTTGATTATGGTGTTCCCTCAGTTATGAGCATGGATCTTTCTATTGTACTACATCTACTTATTGTACTCCACAAACCCCGAGTGTGTTTCCTCCTTTAGTACCAATCTCTGAGTATGGGATTTTGAGGTTAGGAGTTCATCCTTATTTTATAGTGCCTATTCTTATGGGTTCTCAGCCAACCAGAATTACTATGCCTCCTATTATTGCGAGTGTAGATATTTATTCTGAGGATTAGAAAAGGTTTAAGAGGTTTACTTTCTTGGGTCTTCCTAGATTCAGTGATGTTGTAGATGGGGATGCCTATGAGTTCTTGATGGATTTTTGTGAGAAGTTTCATAACTTTGGTTTGATTAAGTCACATAGGGTTTCTTATACTACTTACTAGTTAAGACATACCACCATAAATTGGTTGAGGTCCTTTATTGGTTGTCGACCTCTTTGTTCACCGGAGATTGGTAACGCTCAACTTACACGTCAATTTAGTTCAAGTCGGTCGTCGTTAATATAATTACTCAACTTTGGAGTCGGGGTCAAATCCACAGGGAATAATGTGAGTGGAGATTAAACTAATTTGAAACTAAAGATACAAGTTAAATTCAAACAATTGGCACAAAAAGAACGTAAAGTGGGGGTTTGAGTTTAACACGTAATTGTTTGTCACTTTGATTTTGATGTTTGTCACCAAGATTTTATGAACTAACCAGGATTATGTTCACTAGGGCTTACGGTACATGATAGATGCTAAAATTTACTCAAGATTCTCATGGTGGTTAGGATGAAAAGCTATCTTTATCGATGGTATGCTCAAATGTCTCTCGACCTATTCAAGTGTCTAATTTCCTAATCCTCTCGGACTTAGGGAATCTCTTATCACTACACAGGTTTTACCTCAGGTTAACCAACGTTGTTACAACGCTGATTATTAAACGAAGACTTTCCGAGTCCATGTTGATAACTCACTTCCTACTGTTTATGATTTCTTTCTCAAGCAAACTAAAGTAGGTACGCCTACTGTTTGCAACCAACATACATAAATTATAGTCTCCGAATTATCAACCAATGTTAACACCTATTAAACCTTGAATAATTAATTTAACATCTTATCATGACCTAACCCTAGATTCCATAATCCAGGTTACAAGAGTTTATCTACTCATGATGTAAGAAACAAGCATATAATTTGCATTCATAACTAAAAGGATTAACTTACAATGATGAGTGGAATCGAAAGTGAACTTATATTTGAATCACAAGGCAAAAACACCAAAAATATTATTCTTGAGATAGAGAGAGAAAAAATATCGTATGTTCTCTGCTCAATGGATAATTAATTGTGGATGATGCCCCATAAAGAGAATTAAAAAACCCTTTTTATAAGTTCCTCCATATAAGAAAACCTAAAATCTATGCCTTAAATAGAAAGAGCTATATATGGAAGCAAATCTCAAGTTTCAGCTTTTTTCTTTTTTCTCGAAATAGACGACGACATTTCTGACGGATTGTCAGACACCTGACGGCTTTTGCGGAATATCGTCAAAGCTTCCAGTATAATAGCATCTTCTGCTTCTCCTAACGGAAAAATTTGACGGCATGTCAAATATGTGATGGCATGTGAGAAATGTCGTCACATCCTCATTAGAAATCATCATGTTCTTCTTCGAGTTGACGACGATTTTGACGCCTTGTCAAAGTTGTGATGGCGCTTCAGAAATGTCGACACACTTCACTTCAATTCTTCAGCTTCTGTCTAAGCTTGACGGCAATTATGACAGCCTTTCACATGTCTGACGGTGCTTCAAAGATGTTGTTAGCTACACTTCATCTTATTTTCACCAGATTTCAACTGATTTTGTTCTTCTTTCCTTTAGTTTCCTCCCCGATCACTTACATCTGCATTAAAACAATAAAGACAATAAAAAATAACTAAATTTGCTTAAGACTTCACAATTATTTAGAGTTAAAAGTCTCAAATGTGTTAGCATCTTCTCACACATCAACACCCTTAACTTAAAATAATTTCTTGTCCTCAAGAAACCAAAACACAAAACTACGATGCTTAACCAATAAATACATAAGATACCCATAGCAGTTGATTTTCAGTTTTAGCTCAAAACAAATGGCACTCTCCAAGTTCAATTACTTATAAACCAAACTATGTTTATAAATAAAGATCCACAATATGACACAAGGGAATCAAGATTTGGCATCAAGTTAGAAACAACAACTATGCATAGATACAAGTTACACTACCCAAACAAGTAGACAGCTAGTGATAGAACCTGTGTGCCCTTACAACAAAGAAGTCCCTCCTAACTCATGTATGAAATCAAGCATGTCAATGTAGGGACGGTCAAGAGACACTCACTGTTAGAAAGAAATTCCAATCAATGTATGTCAAATACCATATGCTTGCCCTTATTTTCATTACCAAGGGTTTCAGACAGTTGAGTTAGGATCACTTTAGGTCTTTTTCTTCGGCTTGTAATGTAGGCTTGGGGCTGGAATGGTGTTCACGGATATTTAAATTGACTAAGCCTCCTTGATACCACACTACTCTTTTTGGGTCACACCTCTTAGCCTTTTTTCATTTTTCATTCATTCTTGATCACACATACTCCGGATGAGTGCGATTTTTTTTAACACTTCGTTCTTTCTTTTCACAGTCTTTTTCTTTTCTTATTTTTTTTCTACCACATCCATCATTTAAATATTTTCTTTTTATTCAACCTCTCTTCATACATATTTTACATCACGCACCCCTATGATAGCCATCCTCAACTTAGGTTATTTGCCTAAGTCAAGGTGCACAGTATCTAAGGAGGATCAGGGTCAAAACAAGTTCATTCTGAGTTAAATGGGAAGGTGACAGGTGTCATAAAAAGAATTAATCTATTCAGGGTCAAAAGAGGGATGAAGGGAGATATCATGCATACAGGGTAGGTAATTTAGGCAAAAAGTGGACTAATATCAACAACAGCCTATGATCCTTTCCTAACCCCTATCTTTCAACCAAGAAGAGACTAATCGAGCAAGTTCTAGATTTAACATACAAAGAGAACTGAGCTATACTTCACACACACATGGCACAAAGGTACATCACAAGCTACTACCTATCCGGTTCATGCAATTGTTAGCAATGATTATCATGCCCCTAGAACTAATGCCATAAAAAAATTCACAGTAGTCACATATAGATGCACATCACACAGTTATCAGATAGACAGCTGGAGAGGTATTTGTCATTCTAAGAGAAATCAACAAAAATATATCAACTGCCCTAGATACTTATTTTTCCCTTAATTAAAAACAAACCATCACAAAACAAAACACAATACGCCTAAACATGTCGGCTCTACTAGGAACAAGACTTCGGAGAAAAGAGGCACGACAACAAAAACCCACGGAGGACATCAACACCCACAAGTAGCCCCACCCTCAACTTAAAATCATGCAATGTTTCCAATGCATCAAACCAAAAAAAGAGAATTAGAAACATACCTGTGGAACCATGGATTGGAAGATCTGATGTCAATCACATATAACGAATACAAATAACAAAATACCTTGGGTTTCCTCCCAAGCAGCGCCTGGTTTAATGTCGTGGTGCGATTCAGTTATCTTGACTACTCAGACTTCGTTAAGACACCTTATTGATAATTATTTATGTCTCCACTTGGAGGATTTGAAATGACGGCCCAAATTTTGATCAATACATCTTCGGGGTGTGATGGGCAAATGTGAGGGCATGATGAGGAATGTTCTATCACACCACTTCGAAGACTTGAACTGCTTGCCCAATTTTGCATCAAACTTTTTTGTGGGCTCATTTGGCAACGTTGATAATCTTAAACATCCACTAAATAGACATTGATCTTTAAGCTCCTTGGCCTTTAATATTGGGGTTGTAGTAAACCCTTTTGGAAGGATAAACTCCAAAATGTAAAAATCTTCCTCCTCATTTTCAAAATTCATCATTTGCTTGGATGATTCGACTTTCATCACATCCACTACACATAATGTTGAAAAGTGATTCGAATGAGAACTAACCCTCAATTTTGGAATAACTTTCCTATTAGTATTTTTACCCCAAGATGGACTAGAGTTTTCACGAGGTTTCTGCTTGATTTCTTCTTTTGACTCTAATACCATTTCCTCATCCTTGTCATCTTCATTTATGAATGGTTTGGTTGGTTGGGAAATCACCAAGGGTTGATCAACATCAAGATCATCATCAACATAGGATTCTTTCTCTTCATCCTTACACTCTTCCATTATTTTAAATATATCCATAGACAAGATATCATCTAAACATAATGTAGAAAAGTGTTTTGGATGATTGACCTCGATATCCATCTCTTCTATTCTTTCTCTTCCCTCGTTAAATGCCTTAATGTCTTGACATATGTCACATATGGTATCATTTTTTACGTCTATACGATAAAACATTAGTTGGAGCATAGCTTCAATGTCACTCTTTCTAGTTCTTCATTCTTCCTTTTCTTGACCATAAAACCTGTCATACCCATAAGAAGAACTAGAACTTGGGTTAGCGCAATAGAGGTATGGGGCATTTGGGAAATAACTCCAATGTCCATCTTTACCACCATATAAAGAACAATTATACTCCTGGTAGGATAGAGATGGTGCACACATCTCTCTCCGGGGAGCATATCTACAATCTTGCCAAAAGTGGGGTCCATCACACTATGGACATGGAACATCCAGATAAGATTTCCAACCATCAAAGTCACATTCATTCCATGATGCCATAGTAATGAATAAACAAAAATAAATAAAATCTACCTAACACAATAAAGAAAGGAAATCACAAACAAATATTTACAAGTTTGAATTCAAGCAAGTAAGCTAAAATTCCAAACTAACTTAATACGCCAAATTATTCTCCGGCAACGGCGCCGTTTTTTTATAACACTCAACTTACACGTCAATTTAGTGCAAGACGGTCATTGTCAATATATTTACCCAACTTTGGAGTCGGGGTCGAATCCACAGGGAACAATGTGAGTGGCGATTAAACTAATTTGAAACTAAAGCTACAAGTTAAATTCAAACAATTGGCACAAAAAGAAGTAAAGTGAGGGTTTGAGTTTAACACGTAATTGTTTGTCACTTTGATTTCGATGTTTGTAACCAAGATTTTATGAAATAACCAGGATTATGTTCACTAGGGCTTACGGTACATAACAGATGCTAAAATTTACTCAAGATTCTTACGGTGGTTAGGATGACAAGCTATCTTTATCGATGGTATGCTCAAATATCTCTCGACCTATTCAAGCGTCTAATTTCCTAATCCTCCCAGACTTAGGGAATCACTTATCACTAAACATATTTTACCTCAAGTTAACCAACCTTGTTACGACGTTGATTATTAAATGAAGCCTTTTTGAGTCCCTATTGATAACTGACTTCCTACTGTTTATGATTTCTTTCTCAAGCAAACCAAAGTAGGTACGCCTATTGTTTGCAATCAACAGACATAAATTATAGGCTCAGAATTATCAAGAAATCTTAAAAACTATTAAACTTTGAATAATTAATTTAACACCTTATCATAACCTAACCCTAGATTCCACAATCCAAGTTACAGGAGTTTAGCTACTCATGATGTAAGAAACAAGCATGTAATTAGCATTCAAAACTGGAAGGATTAACTTACAATGATAAGTGGAATCGAAAGTGAACTTGTATTTGAATCACAAGGCAAAAACACCAAAAATATTGTTCTTGAGATAGAGAGAGAAAAAATATCATATGTTCTCTACTCAATGGATAATTAATTATGGATGATGCCCCATAAAGAGAATTAAAAAACCCTTTTTATAAGTTCCTCCGTGTAATAATACCTAAAAACTATGCCTTAAATAGAAAGAGCTATATATGGAAGCAACTCTCAAGTTTTAGCTTTTTTCTTTTTTCTCAAAATAGACAATGCCATTTTTGATGGCTTGTCAGACATCTGACGGCTTTTGCAGAATGTCGTCAAAGCTTCTAGTATAATAGCATCTTCTTCTTCTCCTGATGAAAAAATTTGATGGCATGTCAAATATGTGATGGAATGTGAAAAATATCATCACATTCTCATTGGAAATCATCATGTTCTACTTCGAGTTGATGATGATTTTGATGCCTTGTCAAAGTTGTGACGGCACTTCAGAAATGTCTTCACACTTCACTTCAATTCTTTAACTTCTGTATAATCTTGACGGCAATTATGACAGCCTTTCATATGTCTGACGACGCTTCAAAGATGTCGTCATCTATACTTCATCTTATTTGCACCAGATTTCAACTGATTTTGTTCTTTTTTCCTTTATTTTCCTCCTCTATCACTTACATCTACATTAAAACAATAAAAACAATCAAAAATAACAAAAGTTTTATAAGACTTCACAATTATTTAGAGTTAAAAGCCTCAAATGTGTTAGCTTCTGTTCACACATCAGATATGACTTAGGATCAATTTATAGAGGCTTTCTTTGACAGGTTTGTGCCTTTCAGCTTGTGGAATCATTTGAAAAATAGTTTTGATCACTTGGAGGACCATGACTGTTGCTGACTATGAGGCACGATTCTATGCCTTGTTTAGATATTTTTATTCTAGTATTGCCATTAAATTTAAGAAGATTCAAAAGTTTGTGAAATAGTTTGATATTTCTCTTAATCTTGCTTTGACTCAAATGGTAGTGTTTGGAGCTTTGTTTCAAAGTATTGTGGATCATTCGACAATGGATGAGTCTATTTTTTGAGCATATCAGGGACGCGCTAAGAAGGTGTACTATTTGGGTAAGTTTAGTGGTCACACTTCTCTAGTTAGAGATTCTTGAAGCTTTTGAGAATATCATGGTAGAACAGTGCAGGTAGACTTGTAGAGTTTAGGTAGTAGGTATTTTGGTTTTGTAAGCTTCAAGTGGTCATCCTAGTTTTGACGTTCCTCTTTCAATTTAGCCAAGCTCCATGGTTTACAATGTGTGTGATAAAATTTTCCATTTGACTAGGAACTGTCCTCATCGTGATTTCAGAGCTACTCTTAAATAGGCTTTGAGAGTTAGAAGTTCTACTAAGGGTGCAAAAAGTAGAGGCAGTGATGCCCATAGTGGTAGTCGAGGGACTACCCTGTCAGGTAGTGGTCATGGTCAGTGCAATGCTATACCTTCTAGGCCAGATGGAAAGGCTTCTGATGTTTTTATAATAAGTATAACTCCTATTTGTTTCAGATATGCATCTACGTTATTTTATAATAGGTTGATTTTACTTATGTATCTGCATATTTTGTTTCATGTTTTGATTCAGCGTGTGAGCCTCTTATTGAGCCTATTCATGTATCTACACCCATAGGTGAATCTTTAGTGGTGGATTGGGTGTATCAATCATGTGTTTTTACTTTTGCTGGGCATGAGACTTGGGTAGATCTTATTGTGCTAGATATCGTGGATTTTGATGCCATCTGTGGTATGGATTAGTTACCTTATTATCATGCTGTCCTAGACGGCGTGCCGAGGATAGCATGAAAGGGTGTGCTTTACTGGGGTCACAAAGGAGTTATATCTTTTCTTTAGGCTATCTTCCTCGTATTGATGATTAGTTTGACTAGCTTCATCCTACTTTAATGTTTTTAAAGATTAATTTGAGGTTTGGGTATCACCAGTTGAGAATTAGAGCTTTTGATATTTTGAAGATAACTTTTCGTACTTGGTACGGTAGTTATGAGTTCTTGGTCATGTCCTTTAGGATGACTAATACCCCAGTCACATTTACGAAGTTGATGAACCTAGTATTTCTACCATATCCCAACTCTTTTATCATTGTGTTTTCAGATGATTTGTTGGTTTATTCAAAGAGTGTGGCCGACCATGAGAAGAATCTACGGATTATGCTTTAGATATTGAGAGATGAGAATTTGAATTTAAATTATGTAAGTGTGAGTTTTGGTTGTAGTCTGTCTCTTTCATGGGTCACATGGTGACCAAGGATGCTATTCTGGTTGACCCAACCAAGATTGCAGCAGTTTGTGATTGGGCAAGGCTTACCTCTCCAACCCAAATTCAGAGTTTTGTTGATTTAGCATGTTACCATTGGTGTTTTGTTGAGATTTTTTCATCTATTGCAGCTCCATGGACCAAGTTGACTCAGAAGAAAATTTCCTTATAGTGGACTGATGTTTGTGAGGTGAGCTTTCAAAAGCTTAATGACTTGTTGACTTCAGATCCTATCTTGACTTTGTCTGAGGAGGGTGTGGGTTTTTTCATTTTTTGTGATGTTTATTGTGTTAGGTTAGGTTACTTATAGTGGTCTGATGTTTGTGAGGCAAGCTTTCAAAAGCTTTATGAATTGTTGACTTTAGATCCTATCTTGATTTTGTCCAAGGAGAGTGTGGGTTTTTTTATTTTTTGTGATGCTTATGGTGTTAGGTTTGGTGTTTTCTTAATGCAAGAAGCTAAGGTAATTACTTATACTTCACTTCTCTTGAATCCCCACTAGAGAAATTACCCTACCCATGATTTAGGGTTATGTGTGATTGTTTTTGCTTTGATGTTGTGGAGGCACTACTTGTATGGAGTCTGTTGTGAGATTTTCTTGGATCATCGTAGCCTTTAGTATTACTTCACCCAGTGAGATCTTAACCTGAGGCAATGTCGTTTTCTTGAGTTGCTTAAGTATTATGACATGACTAATAATTATCATCTGAGCAAGGCTAATGTGGTAGCGGGTGCCTTGAACGAAAAGTCCACTAGCATAGGTAGCTTAGCGCATCTTTTAACGTAGGGGAGGCCTTTGGCCTTATAGTTTTAGTATTTGGCTAACCAGATGGTTAGTTTCATGACCCTAGGCTACCCCTTAGTCGCGACAATGGTGCTTACGATCATAAATGACCAAAAGATGGCCCATGATCTCGTACCTGCTATGAGAACTAAATAAAATAATAAGATACAAATGTGCAGAAGTAAACTAGCAACGCCATAATTCTTAAACGTTGATAAGATAATTTAAAACTGAGTACTGAAATACATATAAAAATATGTCTGGAAGACTGAAAATATCTAATAAGAACCAACTAACTAAGTAACAGACTAATTGCATGACTAAAAGCCTCTAAACTGGTTGACGAGTTGATGGGACAGAATCCAAATAACTCCAAACTAAACTAATTGAAATGAAATGCAGAAATACTGACAGGTCCTCAATATATGAGGACTCACCACAACTATTGTTGCTAATAAGCTGAACTGTCTACACGCAGTTGAGAAACTGAGCGTCCGAACCTATGAGATAAAACATCATAGCGCGAAGAAAGTATGCGGTCAGTACTTTGAATGTACATGTATATAACATGAGGTTAGGCTGAAATGCATAGGTTCATATGCATGAAATATTGATTGACTGAATAGCATGAGATAATGGCTGACTGAATGACATGAGATAACTGATGCACACTATACATGAAAGTTGCAAAATGTGAGAATGCATGACCAAGCATAGAACATGATACTGAAGTAGTCTGTATACCAAAATACTGAAATCTTGTAATTGAATAACTAATAAACTATATGCTATGGTAAATCAAACCTAAACTGAATTTTGTACTGAATACAGAACTGAGATAGTGAGAGCTAGCTATAAATGACATGCCCCAAATCTATTGTTGGGGTCCAACTTATAACCCAAGTTGAAAGGGTGTTAGTACCGAGCCACGGGTACTAATGTTGGCTGTGTGAATCCACTAATATGATGTCCTGAAGGACTAGGGTGTTATGCCTATATAATGGAGGACCCCTGAAAGACTATGATGGTGTCGTAGGTCTAGAACTTAGGGGCTGCTACTAACATCTCATGCCTAATTGATGGGAGAGACAAATTCCTTATGCCTAACTGACGGGGCAGATGCCATTTTGATACAGGTGCTGATGAAAACTGCATTATAGAAGGATTAATTCCTATAGAGTACCTAGAAAAAGGTACTACATGCTTATTCTCCCCAACAGGGGAAAAGTTAAAAATAATTTATAGACTTCCCAAAGCCCATATTTGCAATGACGGAGTTTGTTTTATTAATGATTTTATAATAACTAGAGATATTAATAAAGAGATAATATTAGGTCTTCCTTTTATAACTGTAACACCCTGAAATCCTGTCCCAGAGCGTCACATGGTGCTTAAGGCTACAAGTAGCTCTAAGCTAACCCTTTGAGCCTTCAACTTAGTATAAAACTTACTTAAAGATAATGAGAGCAAAATAAGGAATTATGTCATATCATGTCTAACTGAAATCCGAATGAGTACTGTAAAAGTAACAAAATACTACAAATCTAAATATACTGACCATCTAGTCTGACAAAGCCTCTACTACTCAACAAACTAGAGAGCCATTGGGATAGATTCCCAACTGACTCGAACTGAACTGAAAGTAGTAGAACAACTACTAAAAACACTAAAGTGCCTAAAGATAGGTCCTCGAACCATGAGGACACACCACAGTGGAGATGTAGATAAAGGTACTCGGGATCAGTGATGCTGTTGGGATTGAGAACCTAAACCTATATTATGAGATAATGTAGCACACAAACGTATATGTGGATCAGCACTTGGGAATGTACTAAGTATATGGGGGTGTATGGAACTAAATATCAATACAATAAATTTTTATGGAAAACATACATGGTTTTGTAGGTAACTCGCATAGCTTGAATAAAACTCTCATAAATCATGAATAATGAAACATGTAGTATAATTCACGTGAGCCATTACACTTTATTCTAAATCTGTATTATTTCTTTGATTTCAAGCTTGTAAACTAGTTCAACTCTTAAAACAACAACTTTTAGAATATGCACTTTAGTCTTTTGAAAACAAGTAACTTCTTTGACACTCAAGGACTTAAAATCTTAATAACTTTAAGACTTGAGACTCTAGGAAACTTGGGAGTTTCTTCTAACCGACATAAACCATGTGAGCTACATGGAGTCCAATGTCTTGCCCACATTGGGGAGAGCTGTTCTATCCTTGCCATAGGAGTAGAACCTTTTACTTTTAGTTATCACTAGATTAACCCACTTGGGGTAAATCAAATCCTATGTAGGCTCGTAGTTATGGGGCATGAGACCTTGGAATGAAAACCAACTCGGTGCTAAATACTACTCCCTTACTTAAGCTCAGAAATTTTAAGAAAAATCCACCTTAAACAACTCAAATATGCAATGGAAGCCAACTATGTTTCCCTTTAGCATAAATCAAATGGTATGGATTTCCTTTCTTAGCATAGGATTAAAATCAACTCTTTTCTTGAAACTTTGGTAGACTATCACGAATAGGCTTTAAAACTTTAATAGCATGGAAATATCAATACACTTGTTGAAACACTTTAGAAAGTATCAACAATTCATTCTTGGACTTAAGGCATGTATATTCTTGAAGGATCACAATTTCACAATAAAACTTAATTCATGACACCAATCTTAGAAACCCTTGAAAATATCACATCAATATAGGAAAGTGCAATTTATAGCATGAATTATCAATTCAAATCATAAATAAGCAAAATAATAGTGCAATTCAAAGATTGAACAACTTATCAATTCATATTCTCCAAAATAATATAATTTGGGTACAGAACCACTTGCAAAAACATGAAATTCATTTATAAAAATCCTATCTTTGGGTACAAGAATGAAAGAATTGTTTTTGTTCAAACCCCACTTACCTTGAATTATGAGTTTTGGATGAACTCTAGCCTTTGGGACTCTATTCGTACACTTGAATGGATATTCTCGATGCTCTTGGTTTGTGGAATCCAATTCTTGAATCAATTTGAGAATTAATGGTGAATTGAGGAGATTCTTAGAATTGGGTTTGGATGCTTAGGGTTTTTAATTTGAGAAATTTTTTTAGAAAAGTCGTATATGATGCTTGGAATGACCTTGGATTAGGTGTTTGGATGAATTAAGGGGCTTGGAAAAGTACAAAGTGCCCTTTTTATCTTCTGTATGAAGCTGGAAAAATTAAACTGGAAAACCCAATTTTATGGGCCACCGCGATATGCCACTATCGCGGTGGCTCACTGAAATTTGACAAACGGGATTCTGGGGGTCACCGCAACGAGGTGCTATCGCGTTGTCCCATTGGCTGAGACCTAGAACTTCAGCGCGATGCATCGCTATCGCGGAGTTCCACTAGAAATTGACAATTTTCAAATAGACCCTCTCCGCGACGCGCCAAGCACTAAAATGTCTCTATTTTACGACAAGGACTTAAATTAGCCATAACTTCTTTCCCGGTTATCGGATTTTAGCAGATCTTATATTGTTGGAAAGCTAATTAAATTTCCTATATGATAAGAAATTTAAATTATGGAAATTCCATATGTTTTAAACGATACTCACTTAGGAAGTCATTCCTTAACCTTCTCGAGGCGAAATTAAGTTTAACAAAAATTTGGTGTATTACAATATCTCCCCCATGGGAACTTTTGTCCTCAAATGTCGCTAGTTAAGCTAAGAATATAGAGAAAACTGAGGGTACACAGCTGAAACAAATAGCTAAACTGAATCTATATCTTTCTAAACACTTGAATACTTCAGAGAATGCATGAACTTATATTGAGAATAGCAATATAACTGAATCTTTGATTAGAAAGGGACTGAATTAAGAAGGAAAGGTACCTTTGGCTTGATTTGAACTTGTAGAGAATAGGTGCGGGTACTTGGATCTCATATCTGGCTCGGCTCCCCAAGTAGCACCCTCAACTGACTAGTTTCGCCACAATACTTTGACCAAGGGAACCTCTTTGTTCCTCAGACTACAGATCTGGTAGTCGAGAATCTCAATTGAAATCTCTTTAAATTAAAGTCTAATTGGGATATCTAGTGTCTCTGAAGGATCCACAACAAAAGAATATCCAATATGCTTCTTAAGCATAGAGACATGAAAGATAGGATGCACAACTGGCAACTCTACGGGAAACTCAAGCTCATAGGCTACTCTCCCCACCCGACTTAGGATTCTATAGAGGCCAATATACCGGGGACTAAGCTTCCCATTCTTGCCAAACCTTTTAACCCCTTTCATAGGAGAGATATTTAGATACACCAAGTCATTAACTTTAAACTCAAGGTCTCTTCTTCTCACCTCTGCATATGACTTCTGACGACTCTGGGTTGTCTTCAACCTTTCTCTAATCAACTTCACCTTCTCCATAGCCTCAAACACTACATCAGGTCCAATCAAAGTAACCTCACCCACTTCAAACCAACCTATGGGTGATCTACATCTTCTACCATACAAAGCCTCAAATACTGCCATCTTGATGCTAGCATGGTAAATATTGTTATACGCAAACTCAATCTATGATAAATGATCATCCCAACTACCTATGAAGTTAAGAGCACATGCTCTTAACATATCCTCTAAAGTTTGGATGGTCATCTCAGCCTGACCATCTGTCTGCGGATGAAAAGCAGAACCCAAATGAACTTGGGTACCAAGACCCTTTTGGAATTCCCTCCATAACTGAGAAGTAAACTGAGTACCCCTATATGACATGATAGACAAGGGAACTCCATGCAACTTGACAAACTCCCGGATATACAATCTAGCATAATCCTCAGTTGTATAGGATGTATACATGGGCAAGAAATAAGTTGACTTAGTCAGCCTCTGTATAACAACCCAAATAGAATCTTGGTGATGACGCAAAAGAGGTAAACCAGTCACGAAATCTATATTCACTTCTTCCTACTTCCAAGTGGGTATACCAAATTCTTGCATCACACCACCAGGTCTCTGGTGCTCTACCTTGACCTGTTGGTAGGTTGCACACTTATCTATGAACTCAGCTATATTCTTTTTCATACCACTCCACCAATAGATTTCCCTCAAGTCGCGGTACATCTTGGTAGAACCGGGATGAATAAAATACCATGCGCCATGCACTTCAGTCATAATTCTCTACCTCAGATCATCAACATAAGGAACACACAATCTATGTTGCATTCTTAACACCCTATTTCCCCCTTGGGAGAAAACCTCTACTTTTTGGTCCTTAACTGACTCCTTCAGTAAGACCAAACTAGTATCTAAGTCTTGCTTCTTCTTCACTTCCGAAACTAAAGAGGATTCGGAACTACTCTGCACCAAAATACTCCCCTCACAGAATCAAGCAACCTAACACCCAATCTAGCCAGACAATGAAAATCACGAGCTAACTCTTTCTTACCTTTCTCTACATGAGTCACAGACCCATAGATAACATGCTAAGGGCGTCTTCCACTATATTGGCTTTGCCCGGATGGTACAACACGCTTATATCATAATATTTTAGCAACTCTAACCATCTAATCTGGAAAAGATTCAACTCCCTCTAAGAAAACACATACTACAAGATTTTGTGGTCCATAAACACATCAACATGAACACCATACAAATTGTGTCTCCAGATTTTCAAAGCATAAAACCACAACAGCTAATTCAAGATTATGGGTTGGGTAGTTCTTTTCAAGTGGCATCAACTGTCTAGAGGCATAGGCTATAACCTTACCTCTCTGCATCAAACACAACCTAAACCAACTCTAGAGGCATCACAATACACCACAAAACCATTTGTACCATCAGGCAAAGTCAACACAGGGGCTGAGGTGAGTCAAATCTTCAACTCTTGAAAACTCTTCTCACAGGAATCTGACCAAAGGAACTTAACTTTCTTTTGGGTCAACCGGGTCATGGGGGATGCAATAGAAAAGAAACCTTTAATAAAATGGTGGTAGTAGCCAGCTAGACCCAAGAAACTCCTAATGTCTGATGGAGAGATAGATCTGAGCCAATTTCTTACAACTTCTATCTTTTGGGGATCAACTCTAATACCTTCGGCTGAAATGATATGACCCAAAAAGGCTACTGATCTTAGCCAAAATTCATACTTACTGAATCTAGCAAACAACTGATGATCTCTAAGAGTTTGCAAAATAATTCTAAGATGATTCGCATGGTTATTCTCAATACGGGAGTAAACAAGGATATCATCTATGAACACTATGACAAACATATCAAGATACTGCATATTCATGAGGACCATGAAAGCCACTGGAGCATTGGTTAGCCCAAAAGACATGACTAGTAACTCAAAGTGACCATAACATGTTCAGAAGGTTGTCTTTGGGATATCACACTCCCTTATTTTCAGTTGATGATAGCCGGATCTAAGGTCTATCCTTGAGAAATAACTCGCACCTTATAACTGAACAAACAGGTCATCAATTCTTGAAAGAGGATACTTATTATTGACTATGACCTTATTAAGATGACGATAGTCAATGCACATATGCAAAGAACCATCTTTCTTTTGCACGAATAGAACAGGTGCGCCCCAAGGTGACACACTAGGCCTCATAAAACCTTTTTCTAAAAGATCTTTGAGTTGCTATTTTAACTCCTTAAGCTCTACAGGTGACATATAGTAAGGAGGAATAGAAATAGGCTGAGTATCGAGAAGAAGGTAAACCATGAATTCTATCTCTCTAATCGGGAGGTACCCCTAGGATATCTTCTAGAAAAACATCAGGGAACTCATTAACAATGTTGGTTGACTGAATGGTTGGAGCCTTGGACCTAGTGTCCTTAACTCGAACTAGATGATAAATGCAACCTTTGGATATTATCTTTCTGGCTTTGAGATAGGATATAAAATGACTCTTGGGGGATACTAAACTCCCGGGCAACTCAAAGACTAGCTCATCCAGAAACTGAAACTTAACATCACGGGTACGATAGTCTATAGATGCGTTGCAGGAATAAAGCCAATCCATATCTAAAATAAGGTCAAAATCCACCATGCCCAACTCTATCAAATCAGCAAGTATGACTTTATGAAGAACAGTAGCGGGACACTTTTTTTACACTTGTTTAGCAACAACATACTCTCTCACTGGAGTAGAAACTAGGAAAGGCTTAGGAATCTTCTTGGGACTTATTTCAAAACTCACAGCTATAAGTGGGGTCACATAAGAGAAACTTGACCTGGAGTCCAATAACATATAAACATCAAAATGAAAGACGCGGAGCATAATAGTAACAACATCAGGAGAATCATCCTTCTCCTGATAGGGTGGTAAGACATTGAACCTGTTCTAGCGCTGACCGCCAGCAGTACTGGAAGAAGCGCCCTGAGGAGGAACTGGACGGGCTAAAAGAGCTAGGTCACTATTAGCCTAAGTCTGAGGTCGCACATCTTTGTTCCCCTTCCTGGCATGCAGACACTCTCTAAGTCTATGGCCCAACTTTCCACAACCAAAACAACCCCTCTATTCGGCTAAATACTCATCTGGATGGGTCCTACCATACTTATCACAGGGAGGATAATTAGGCCTATTACTTACATTGTTCTGGGACTTGGACATAGAAGGACTGTTCCCTTGCTCCTGCCTATTTTTGGGCCGGGAGCACTAGTTGACGAAGGTGCTAGCATGGACGAACGACTCTTAAACTTTAGACGGTTCCCTCAATGGGACCTAGCCTTACCATACTCATGTTGCTCGGATCTAGCCCTTTTATTTCCCCTTACTCTATCCCTTTCCTTTATCTTGTCTACCTCTATTTGCTGGGCATGAATCATTAACCTAGAAAGATCTATGTCCCTGTTAAGCATAGTAGTCCTACACTCTTTCAACACCAGTTAAGATACTCTAATCACGAACTTACTCATACTAGCTCGGGTGTCAGAAATCAAATTAGAAACACTTTTGGTTAACTGGTTGAACTTCAAGCAGTACTCCTTAACAGTCATGGAGCCCTGCCTTAAGTTCATGAATTCCTCTATATTTTCTTCCCTCATCTCAGCGGGAAGAACTTGTCCAAGAATGTATCTTGGAACACCTGCCAAGTAACGGAAGCATCATCTTCCCCTCTATTCTTCTTCCATACAACAACCCATTTATAAACAATGTCCTTCAACCTGTAAGACGCCAGCTTAACACTTTCTTTCTCCAAGATATACATCACTTGGGTGATCTTCCTTACCTCCTCGAGATACAACTGTGGGTCCTCACCTGTGTTCGACCCATAGAACTCTGGAGAGTTCATCCTCATGAAATCATGGATCCTAACAGTGGCTAAATAACCTTCTTGCTGAGGTGGAACTGTGGCCTGGTTATTTGCCTGAACATTTGTGGTAACTTCTTGGGCTAAAGCCTGAAAGGCCGCCCGAAGCTCAGCATGAGATATTGTCTCATTCAAGGGATCAATAGGCTGGGGTTGCTCGTTATTATTTCTGTGGGCATTCGCCCATCGGAAAGGCATTTTCTAAAATAACAGAGCACGAATAAATAGCTGGGAGAGAAAACTGTAGGCACGATGGAATCTTAAAGAAAGAAACAACTTTTTCCTAAAATGTCTTGTAGCCTCTTGCTCATAGATGTGGCGCTCTACATATCGATGATCAAGACTCTACTTAATGTGGCTTGTCAGACTCCCTAGGACTCCTTAACTCTTAGGCTCTGATACCAAGTTTGTAACTCCCCGTAATCCTATCCCGGAGCGTCACACGGTGCTTAACCACAAGTATCCCCAAGCTAACCCTTTGAGCCTGCTACTTAGTATAAATCTTACTTAAAGATAATGAGAGAAAAATAAGGAATCATGTCGTATCATCTCTAATTGAAATCCGAATAAGTACTATAAAAGTAACAAAATACTGCAAATCTAAATATACTAACCATCTAGTCTGACAAAGCCTCTACTACTCAACAAACTAGAGAGACATTGAGACAGATTCCCAACTTACTCGCACTGAACTGAAAGTAGTAAAACAACTACTAAAAATATTAAAGTTCCTGAAGATAAGTCCTCGAACCATGAGGACTCACCATAGTGGAGGTGTAGATAATGGTACTTAGGATCAGTGACGCTGCTGGGACTGAGCACCTGAACCTACAGTATGAGACAATGTAGCACACAAATGTATATGTAGATTAGTACTTGGGAATGTACTGAGTATATGGGGGTGTATGCAACTAAATATCAATACAATAAATCTTTATGAAAAACATACATGGTTTTGTAGATGAATCACATAGCTTGAATAAAAAACTCATAAATCATGAATAATGAAACATGTAGTATAATTTATGTGAGCCATTACACTTTATTTTAAATCTGTATTCTTTCTTTGAAATCAAGCTTGTAAACTAGTTGAACTCTTAAAACAACAACTTTTAGAACATGCACTTTAGTCTTTTGAAAAAAAGGAACTTCTTTGAAACTCAAGAACTTAAAATCTTAATAACTTTAAGACTTGAGACTCTAGGAAACTTGGGAGTTTCTTCTAACCGAAATAAATCATGTGAGCTATATAGAGTCCAACGTATTTCCCATATTGGGGGAGAGTTTTTCTATCCTTGCCATCGGAGTAGAACCTTTTACTTTTAGTGATCACTAGCTTAACCCACTTGGGGTAAATCAAGTCCTACGATGGCTCGTAGTTCTAGGGAATGATACCCTGGAATCAAACCCAACTCGATGCTAAATACTACTCCCTTACTTAAGCTCAGAACTTTTAAGAAAAATTCACCTTAAACAACTCAGAAATATGCAATGGAAGCCAACTTTGCTTCCCTTTAGCTTAAATCAAATGGCGTGGATTTCGTTTCTTAGCTTAGGATTAAAATCAACTATTTTCTTAAAACTTTTGTATACTATCACCAATAGACTTTAAAACTTTAATAGCATGGTAATATCAATACACTTCTTGAAACACGTTAGAAAGTATCAACAATTCATTCTTGGACATGTATATTCTTAAAGGATCACAATTTTACAATAAAGCTTAATTCATGACACCAATCTTGAAAACCCTTGAAAATATCACATCAATATAGGAATGTGCAATTTATAGCATGAATTATCAATTCAAATTATAAATAAGAAAAATAATAATGCAATTCAAAGATTGAACAACTTATCAATTCATATTCTCCAAAATAATATAATTTGGGTACAGATCCACTAGCAAAAACATGAAATTCATTTATAAAAATTGAATCTTTGGGCAAAAGAATGAAATGACTATTCTTTTTCAAACCCCATATACCTTGAATTAGGAGCTTTAGATGAACTCTAGACCTTGGGACTCTATTAGTACACTTGAATAGATATTCTCGATGCTCTTGGTTTGAGGAATCCAATTCTTGAATCAATTTAAAGAATTAATGGTAAACTTAGGAGATTCTTGGAATTGGGTTTGGATGCTTAGGGTTTTTAATTTGAGAGAATTTATGAGAAAAGTCGTCTATGATTCTTGGAATGACCTTGGATTAGGTGTTTTGATGATTTAAGGGATTGGAAAAAATCCAAAGTGCCCTTTTTAACTTCTGTATAAAGCTAGAAAAATTGAACAGGAAAACCCAATTTTATGGGCCACCGCGATGTGCCACTATTGCGGTGGATCACTTGAATTTGACAAACAGGATTTTGGGGGCACCACGACGCGGTACTATCGCGTTGTCTCGCATTCAATGGATTCCACTATGAACCGGGAGCGGGTTTGATCTGGTTATGACTTTTGGACTCACCAATACCCCTGCCACGTTCTGCTCCCTCCACAATGAGCTATTCCACCCGTACTTAGATGACTGGTAGTATACTTTAGTTCCAAGAAAGCGGCCGTTCACGTCAGGAATAGAGGCCGTTAAGGATGTACTTGCTTTTCCTTTTTTGACAACATGAAGACCGCAATCTCGACTTAGAATAATCAAACGCCACTGGTTGGGACCTGGAACTTCAGTGCGATGCACCTCTATCACGGAGCTCCATTGGAAATTGAGAATTTTCAAGTAGACCCTCTCCGCGACGTGCCAAGCACTAAAATGATGTTGTTTTATGGCTAGGACTTAAATTAGCCATAACTTCTTGCCCGATTATTGGATTTAGGTGGATCTTATATCGTTGGAAAGCTAATTAAATTTCCCACATGATAAAAAGTCAAAATTAGGGAAATTCTATATAGTTTAAATGATATTTTCTCAGGAAGTCATTTCTTAACCTTCTCGAGGTGAAATTAAGCTTAAGAAAAGTTTGGGGTATTACAATACCTCAAATAAAACCTTATATTTCCGAGCTAGATGGCATCCACACCACTATTTTGGGAAAAAAAATTATTTTCCCCTATCTAAACAATATATCAACAGAAGAAAGTGAGGCCTCTTTTTATTTATTATTATTAGTGATAACATTAATAGAATGAGTGTCTCAAGTGCAAATTGCACCGCTACAATTACATTGGTCTGTTAATTCACTACTATCTGAACTGTATGCTACATTAAGTAGATTATCATCACTAAGATTTTCCTCAGAAGAAGAACTATTTTATTTTCATCAAGAATTGAATATAATTTATTTTTAATGTCATTTGTCAATTCTAATATATTTATATTTTATTTATTTTTATTGGGAACTCGATAATCTTTAGATCTGTGTCTAGTTTTTTCGCAATTCCAACACGTTTCTTAATTGGTTTTATTTTCACTTTTAGAAGCTTTTTCAGATCCCTTAAATCGTCTTTTATAATAATGAGTTTTTTTACATTTATCTTTATAATTTTTATGTTGTCTTTTAATCTTTTTGGTAGCTTCCTTTGAAGGGACGGATAATTTTATATAACTAAAATCTTGATAAAAGCTTCCTAGCTCATTTTGAAATATTTTATTATCCCTTTTTAGTTGATTTTTAATGTTAATATTTGTACATAATTCTAGTCCTATGACATTTATAAAACATATAATATGACCATAAGTTAAATTACCATAAGGAATTTTTCTCTCAAATCTATCCTTTAATTTTTTTCTAACCTTTTATGCAAATAAAGTTGGTAAACCACTAATAAATTTTTGTTTTCAGTAATCATGATTACAATCTTCTCTATACATGACTTTTTTTAGGACAACGTCTTTATACTATCTAAAATCATATAACTTTGGACATGATAAATTTGATAATATTTCTAAGCTTCTATCTTGAAAAAGCTAAGTTCTCCTATAAAATGATTAGCTAGACAATAATATATGTGGTGGTAGCATCTTCTAAGTCTTGATTTTCAACTCTTTGTCCTGTTGACTCATTCTTAATAATTTGAGTAATAGTTGTAGCATTTAAAATGCTTTGTCTATTATTATCTGTGAGGTAATTATCCCACCAATATTTTAATAGTACCTGTAAAACATGATATAATCATAAACGTTGTTTGTTTATCTAACATTATGGAATTTTATATGTCGTAATGGCCATTCTAATTTCATGTAGTTTATTATATATTTAATGTTCTGCTAATCCGTCTATATTCCATTCGGCAATTTCCTTTCAAGAATGTGAGGTATGAGGTAAAAATTCAATTTCTTCATACTGTATATCCAAAAATGTGGAATTTTTATTTTAATTATTTTTACTGAATATTTAGAGCTTAATTTGTTAATTTCATCATAATTCTTTTCTGATAAAGTTCTTATAACCTTGTCATTTTGACTTTTAATTCATTTTTAATCTTTCATTATTTTTCCTAAAATATTGTTGGTTACTTCAAATTTAGGAAATTTATCTTTTAAGAATTCTGGTAATTTAAAAATCGTGTGATTCATTCTGTGAGGATGAACTTATTGCTGGCTATTATATGTAGTATCTAAACAGATTCTCGAAGCCGAGATTAAATCTACTTTTAAATATAAACCAAGTTCTTCTCATTATGATAAAAAGTTAAAAACTCGTCCAATTATTAAATTACCAGAATTCTCAAAAGATAAATTTCCTAAATTTGGAGAAAAGTTTGAAGTAACCGATGATATTTTAAGAAAAAATAATGAAAGATTAAAAATGAATTAAAAATCACACATGACAAGGTTATAAGAACTTTATCGAAAAGGAATGATGATGAAGTCAAGAAAATAAGCTATTAATATTCAGTAAAAAAGAATTATTATACAAAGCCCACATTTCTGGATATCCAGTATGAAGAGAATAATTTTTTATCTCATACTTCACATTTTGGAAAAGAAATTGCCGAATGAAATATAGATGGATTAGAATAACATCAAATATATAATAAACTACATGGAATGAGAATAGCCATTACGACATATAAAATTGCCAGGATGTCAAATAAACAAGCAACGTTTATGATTATAATAGGTTTTACAGGTACTATAAAATATTGGTGGGATAATCACCTCACAGATAATAATAGACAAAGCATTTTAAATGTTACTACTATTACTCAAACTATTAAGAATAAGTCAACAGGACAAACAGTTGAAAATCAAGTCTTAGAAGATGCTACCGCCACTTTAATTTATAGTATAACTAAACATTTTATAGGAGAACATCAACTTTTTCAAGATAGAAGTTTAAAATATTATCAAATTTATCATGTCCAAAGTTAGACGATTTTAGTAGGTAAAAAGACGTTTTCCTCAACAAAGTCATGGTTAGAGAAGATTGTAATCATGATTATTGGAAACTAAAATTTATAAGTGGTTTACCAACTTTATTTGCAGAAAAGGTTAGAAAAAAACTAAAGGATAGATTTGATGGGAAAATTCCTTAAGGTAATTTAACTTATGGTGATACTATAAGTTTTATAAATGTCACAGGACTAGAATTATGTACAAATATTAAAATTAAAAATCAGCCAAAATGGGATATTAAAATAACTCGAAATGAGTTGGGAAGCTTTTGTAAATATTTTTGTTACATAAAATTATCATCCCCTTCAAAGGAAGCTACCAAAAAAGATTAAAAGACAATATAAAAATTATAAAGATAATTCTGAAAAATCTCATTATTATAAAAGATAATTTAAGGGATCTAAAAAAGATTCTAAAGGTGAAAATAAAACCAATAATGAAACATGTTGGAAATGCGGAAAAACTGGACATTGGGCTAAAGATTGACGGGTTCCAAATAAAAAGAAAGACAAGATAATTATGTTAGAATTAGGAAACGACGTTAAAAATAAATTATATTTAATTCTTGATGAAAATGAAAATAGTTATTCTTTTGAAGAAAATTTTAGTGATGATAATCAACTTAATGTAGCATACAGTTCAGATTGTAGTGAATTAACAGACCATTATAATTATAGCGGTGCAATTTGCACTTGCGATTGTCATTCTATAAATGTTATCACAAATAATAATAAAGAAAAAGATACATTATTTGACATGATAGATCATCTAGAGGACCCAACCCTTAGGAGAAAATATTTAATAGCCTTAAAAGATATTGTTCTTGATCAATAGATTTATAATAAAGAAATTATTGAACCCTTTAATATGAAAATGTACTACATAAATTTAAAGAACATAAGTCAAAAACAATAACACAAGATCTTTAAATAGGATTATTATACTTAAAGGAAGAACTTAGACAAGTTAAGCAAAGACTTAACAATCTAGAATCAGAATCAGTTGCTAATAAAATATTAAAGGATTTAACGCCATACCTAGACCCCAAATCACATTATTTTGAGCATGGTGAAACATCAGGGGTAAAAAGAGACAATAAAGAAATAAAGTCTCTAGAAATAGAATCTCTAGAAAAACTTCCTATAAGCAAATTAGGAATTAATACAATTACTATAATTTAACCACAAAGTTACAATATACCTATTACTATAGTTATCAATAAAGATTATAAAATTTATAATATTGTATTATTTGATACAGGTGCTGATGAAAACTACATTATAGAAGGATTAATTCCTATGGAGATTACGATTTATTAGATAAAAAAATTATTAGACCTTCTAATCGCCTTGTAATTGTTCAGCCTTTTATGTCAATAATAGTGTTGAAAAGGAAAGAAGCACCCCAAGACTAGTTTTCAAATATAAGCCTCTTAATAAAGTATTAAAATGGATTTGGTACCCGATACCTAACAAACGTGACCTTCTTAAATGAACTTATAAAGCTAATATTTATAGCAAGTTTGATATGAAATCAGAATTTTGGCAAACACAAATGGTTGAAAAAAATAAATATGAAACTAACTTCAATGTTCCTTTTGAATAATATGAATGGAATGTAATGCCTTTTGGATTAAAAAATGATCTATCTGAATTTTAGAACATTATTAATAATATATTCAATCAAAATATTCATTTATCCATAGTTTACATAGATGATGTTTGAATATTTTTCAAAGATATAGACCAACACTTTAAACATCTCCAAACCTTTTTAAAAATTTTCAAACATAATGGACTAGCCGTTAGTGCTTAAAAGACTAAATTATTTCAAACCTCTATTAGATTTCTTTGTCATGATTTATATTAAGGAACCTATAAACCTATCTATACAACCAAAGAATTCTCCTCTATGGTTTCAGATGACTTAACTGATAAAACTCAGCTTCAAAGATTCTTAGGATGTCTCAACTATGTTGTAGATTTTATTCCTAATATTAGACAATTTTTTAAACACCTTTATCAGTGTATTAAGAAAAATCCAGTACCTTGGTGAATAGAGCACACTAATAAAGTTCAAAAAATTAAATCAATAGTTCAAAAAGTTTCATGTCTAGGGATACCGCATCCAGAGACTCTTATGATTGTAGAAATCGATGCCTCAGACATAGGATATGGAGGCATCCTTAAATGAAGGATTTACATAGATTCTACTGAACAATTAGTAAGATTCATGTTGGGAATCTAGAGTGATAATCAAAAGAATTATAGTACTATTAAAAAGGAAATTTTTATTATAGTACTATGTATTACTAAATTCCAAGATGATTTAATAAATAAAGAATTTTTACTAAGGATAGACTGCAAAGCAGCAAAAGATATTTTACAAAAGGATGTTAAAAAATTAACTTCTAAATAGATATTTGCTAGATGGCAAGCCTTATTATCAAGTTTTGATTTTTAAATAAAATTTATAACGGGAGAAAATAATTCTCTCCCAGATTTTTTGACTAGAGAATTTCTTCAGAAAAAAATAAGGTGACCCAAAAAACCCAGAATAAAGACGGGGCCTCTATTTTGGCCTTTTAGACCAGAAGAATAAATGAAAAAATCCCTTCAACGAAGAAGATAAAAAGACAGAAACTAGATTTTCAGTCCTGGCGTCATTCCTGTCCCTACCAGAGACATACACACAAGCAGTCTTCCCAGTTATACCACAGAAGAAAGAAGAACAAAGTATTCCTGATAAAAGGCAATTTGAGATAATAGATCAGTAGGTACTACCAATAAGAGCACTTGACAAAAAATACGAAGGTACGAGAGTGGTTAAATCCTTGATATACAAAGTAAGCCAAATAATTCCCTCAAGACCCAAAAAAAATTAGTGAGTTCATTTTAACATTATATCTCTACACTACTAGAGAATATTGAGTCCCTTAACTAGTTACTATTAAAATAAGTTTTATCAATAGAAATGTTTTAAATAAGAAGCATATATTACAAAATTAATAGATTCGCAAGATTCTCTACTATTTTAATTAATTTTGCTTTAGATTATTTTATTCTTATTTTTGTTGTTTAATGTTTAATTTGTTTTAAAGTTTAATTTGATAGTTTAAAAACTTTCAAGGTATAAATTACTTAACAGGGTATCTCTACACTAATGGAGAATATTGAGTCCCTTCACTAGTTACAATTCAAAATTCTTTAAAAACAGCCAAAACTATTTTACAAAGAGATGTCAACAATTTGATTTTATAAAGAGAGAAATTCTCTCCCAAAAATTTTAACAAAAAAAATTCTAAAGGGAAATTATGAGACCTAGATTACCAGGATCGAGGTTGAGGCCTCCATTCCATCCTTTTCGGTCAGAAGAAAAAATAAAAAGTCCCTTTTTTGAAGAAGATAAAAAGTCAGAAAATAGGCTTTCAGTCCTGGCAGAATTTCCATCCCTGCCAATGCCTATCGTTCCCCTACCGTCAAGAGAATCCATGACCATTTTACCCAGGAAGAAACCTCTTAAATAAATATTTAATAAGAATACTCCTTAACCAATAAGAACATTGTTATCCAAACTAAAGATAGTTATGCGATAAAACCACCGGAGATATATTCACAAGTACTCTCCCCACCCACTCCGCAAAAGAAAGAGGAACAAAGATTTCTTGATAAAAAGCTATTTGAGATAGTAGATTTGCAGGTACTGCCGATAATGGCACTTGATAAAAAGTACAAAGGTTTTCGTGTACCAGAGTTGTTAAAACCAATTCTATTTGAAAAGCAAAACATGATATGAATAGTAACTAGTGCTATTTCTCTTGTACTTACCCTACTATTCATGCTTTTTGTTTTAACATTTAATGTTAATGTATCCTATTTTATTTGAGTTATAAAAGGAAGACCTAATATTATCTCTTCATTACTATCTCTAGTTATTACAAAATTATTAATAAAACAAACTCCATCATTGCAAATATGGGCTTTGGGGAGTCTATAATTTATTTTTATTTTTCCACTATTGCGGAGAATGAGAGTGTAGTACCTTTTTCTAGGTACTCTATAGGAATTAATCCTTCTATAATGCAGTGTTCATCAGCACCTGTATCAAATAATGCAATCTTATGAATTTTATAATCTTTATTGATAACTATAGGAATCGGTGTATGGTAAGTTTATGGTTTAACTATAGTAATTGTATTAATTCCTGATCTATTTATAGGAAGTTTTTCTAGAGATTCTATTTCTATACACTCTATTTCATTATTGTAACTTTTTACTCCTGATGTTTCACCAGGCTCAAACTGATGTTATTTGGGGTCTTGGTTTGGCGTTAAATTCAGACACTTTGATTTTGTAAAAAATTATAATACTAAAACCTTTGAAAGGGTGAGGGCACCTTTCTTTTAGCTAAGAAGGTATGCCTGTGCTATTCCTCATGGATCTACTATGCCTCCGTTTTTGTATTGTTGTTTCAGACTTATATTTTTTAAATTTATTTAGTACATTTTTCATATTAAATGGTTCAATAATTTCTTTATTATCAACCTGTTGATCAAGAACAATATCTTTTAAGGCTATTAAATATTTTCTCCTAAGAGTTGGGAGTGAGTATGAGTAGGAGCAGCTAGAGCGTTACGCTGTTCTAGAGCTAGTCAAAATTAGTGTTACTCTTGGAATAATCATTTTTCTGGTTAGTAATTACTATTGCTCTTCCTCTATGTTCTTAGTTTTATTCCTTAAGTTGGGTAGCAGTTTAATAGCGTTTAGACGTTAACAAACCTGGAATTTTCTATTAGATTATCTCTGAGTGTGTGAAAAATAGAGCGAGGCCCGGAAGGTGTTCCCGTCTCCAAGCCTATAGGAATAAAATAAAGAAATTTTAGAAAAAGAAAATTAGTAATTACTGCACTCAAAATTAATTATTGTAGAAGTAACATTTAAAGTAGATTTTGGTCCTAGGATAGTATTTTCTCTCTCATCTACAAAAATCCTAATGAATACTCCAACCAACCAAAACATAATAAATAGTGTTAATATTTCTGCTATCTCTAGTAAAATTGCTAAAATAGAAAGTGATTTACAAAATTGGAATATTCCAAAAGAAAGTTTTGATAGAGTCTATAAAACTGGACACTTTGATTTTGTAAAAAATTATAATATTAAAACTTCTTAATCTACCGTTGCAATTAATAGAAATATTGAGACTATTAAATTATTAGCAGTTGAAGATATTAATAGATATTGAAAAAAATACAAGTTCCTTCACACAGGTCTTGTTCAAATAGCAGTTAAACCATAATATATATTAGGTTTAGATGTTCTTATGTGCCTACTTTTAAGAGATAATAGGTTATTAAATTTTGATGATTCGTTATTAGCAGTATTACAAAGTAACCTTGCTAATGACCTGGTATACTTTAATTGTTATCCTATTTTTTCTATAGATATTAATGAACAAAATATAATGGATACATTAATATTAGATGTTAAAACAAAAAACAGGAATAGTAAGGTAAATGCAAGAAAAATAACAATAATATATAAAATATATTACAGATTAATGAAAACAACCTTAGCCCCAAAGGCTAAAATAGTTAGTAATAAAACAGCTACCATGCTTATGAAAGCTAATCATAACCATAATAATAACTTTGTCCCAAAAATGATAAAATGGGATTATGTATTAATAAAAGATAATTGGCATTTCGACTGCATAGTGGAGCCAAAACTCAAAGAAGAAAATTCAAATATTGAACAAGTAGTACAATATCCAGATAGATCTATAGATTTAAAATTTCTAAGATCACAATCCTTTAATAAAGCATCTTCAAGTAAAAGAATGTCCTTTTCTAGACCTTCAATCTCCAAAATTTTAGAAGAAAGGAGGTAGCATTAGAAGATATTGAAAGAAAATTAAAAGGAGTTGATTTCTCAAAAACAATTCCAAAAGTAGAATATGAGTCTACAAATTTAAAAACATAAAAATCAATAAGTCCCACTGCTAGTGAAATGCTATAACTAAGAGATTCCCTATGCATGATTAGGTTAAATGTAATAGTTGAACCTGAATTTGAATATTTAGATAAATTATGGAATAGCCCAGAAAATTTTATTAAAAAGGAATTGTATAAACAAAATTATTCATTAAAAGAAAGATATTCTTTTAGAGAAATGTAACACCCCACAAAATCCTAAGCTTAATTCATTCCATATATGCCTGTTAAGGGGGTCCCATACTTAGAAAATTCAAGCTAAGTTTTCAAACTTAGTTTATTTTGGCCTTCGAAAGTCCGCAATCACATTTCTTAGTTTATTTTGGCCTTTGAAAGTTTGCAATCTCATTTCATGATCTTAACATTCTTAAGTGTTCTATATTTCCATTAATTCATGATCAGGAAGGTCAATAGGTGTTCCCGAAAAAGTTTTGGATTTTTCGAAACTCGTTTAGACCCCACATTCAAAATCTCAAAATAGTGGACTAATGCGATCTTGGCGCGCCGCATCGCCAATTGAGTTAGTTGATATTGTTGCAGGTTGCCAGGGTCAAAGTACTGAGACTCAACGCGATGATGGCGCATCGCATCGACTATAGCATCGATGCCATTGACGTGCTGCGTCGATAATAGCATCGATGCCCAGTTTCTGTCATTAAATATCCGTATTTTTAAGAGAAAAAGTGTCAAGTTTCCACCCTATATAATTCTAAAACACGGGCTTTAGCCCAAATCCAACAAAAATATAGTTTCTTTCTCAAGTTTATCTCAAGAACAAGTTAGGATTTTCAATTAAGTATTCAAATTCAATACTCAAAATCGAGAATCTCTTCGTGAATCTTCATAAAATCAAGAACTAAGATATTCATATTGTTCATTCATGGATTCCTTTCATCCACGAAGCCCAAGAATCAAGTTTTAAACTATGAATTATGATATTCATGTTATGGATTGATTATGTTCATGTGGTTATTGTTGTACGATTCCCAAGTTGGAATCTTTATTTGTTTTATGAAACTATGTCAGCATGCAAGTTGAAAACTATGAACTTAGTTCGTTATGGTGTGTTAATTTGATGAATATGCCTATGCCTTAAGTGGTGCATGTATGGTGTTTGAGAAGCCTAAGAGAATAGAAATTATGCATTATAGCTTAATTGTGACCCAAATGACAAATACATGTTTTACCTTTATATTCAAATGACTCCCATGCTATTGATGTGCATTGTAGATGTTAGTTGGAATGCTCATGATGTTAGAGTATGAAATTATGACATAATTATATGCATTCCTATCCATGTAAAATATTATGATAACCATGTACTTCATGAAATCCTCAACTTATTGTATGATGAATTATTGATATTGGTCATGTGTTCAAGAAATGTCAAGTCTTTTCATTTTCATGATATTGATTCCAAGAGGTACTTGAACCCGACAATTTAGTTGTGTGCCTAGAGCAATGTCAGTTTTCACGATACTCTCAGTCAAGCCATGATGATTAGAATTCAGTCAGTCTCATGACTTAGGAAAAATTTAGTGAATTCAGTATCAGTTTAGTCCTACTCAATAACCTTAGTAATCTCAGTAACCTAAGTGATCTCAGTTATATCAGTAATCTCTATAATTTCGTAATCTCAGCAATCCCAATCAGCTATCAGATATCAATAGTATTCCGTCAGTCAACAGAATTTAGTGAACCCAGTTCAAATCAGTTATACAATATAATCAGTAAAAGTTTAGTTCATTTTATCAGTAAAAGTTCAATTCAGTTTAAATCAGTTCCGTGTCTCCTCAGTTAGGAGTAAGATTCAGCACCGAGTGAACCCAAGGATGAGGGCGCACCTATCAGTCAGTAGAGTGTGTGATCCTTAGAAGAAATCCTTACGTTCCAGAACTATGTAGCCAGCATAGGTTGAGATGTACCCAACGATTTTATGGATTATACACCTCATTTAAGTTTTCCTACTAGGAGGGGTTGACAGAAGAGCTCCCTATCAGATAGGGTTTACTCACAGCTTGTCTTTATCCGTGGCATGGTACTAAAACTCTTTTAGCTGGGGTTACAGGTTAGACCCCACCAGTTCAGTTTTGGGGTATGTTGGTTAGATAATTAACAGAACTCAATTCAGTTCTACATATATCAGGTGCTTTGAGAGCATATGCTAACAAATTTGAGGCTTTTAACTGAGAATAATTGTAAAGTCTTAAGCAACTTTCATCATTTTTGAGTTTTTTATCTTTGATTTTACAGTAAAGGCTAAAATGTTAGAGAACAAACAAAGATGAAAGCAAAAGAGTTGAAATATGAAGAAAAAAAAGAGAAGTGTGGCTGACGACATTCTCGCTAAGTCGTCAGCCCTGTGATAAGTTATTATCTTCATCGTCAGACTTTGACAGAGAATGGACCTCAGCTGAAAGTTTTGATGACATTTCATGATAAGCCATAAAGGAGTTGATAGGTCGTAAAAAATTATCGTTAGTCTAAGGCAAAACATGGGAGTTGAGGTAGATAAGTAAAGACATTCATGATATGTCATCAAAGATGTGATAGGACATCACAGTTCGTCATTAGCCTAAGGCAGTGAATGTCTAAATTAAAGAGAAGTTGACAACATTTGTGATAAGTGGTCAGTCTCCTGATAAGGCGTCATGAATGGCGTCACCTATCCGAGAAATTATTGCACTCTATAATTTTGTTTCCATAATTAGGGTGAACTATTTAAAGCATTGCTTAGGGTTTTCTTGAGAGTTCTGAACATCTTTTGGAGACACGTAATTTGATATTTTCTCTCTCTAATTTCTTGACTTGAACAAGAAATTACTTTGAAGAGATTAGCATCATTATTTTGGGATTACTACTGTGATCTATTCTGAGAATCTCTAGTTTCTATTCATCTTGTGTTAAGTTTATCTTTCAAATCATGAATATAACTAGTTGTTTCAATTAGTTCATCATGAGCAGCTAAATTCCTTTAACCTAAATTATGGGATCTAGGGTTAAGTCTTGATAAGGTGCTGAGTGTTCAAGTTTCAAAAGGTGGTAGGACTCTTTGATAATTCTAAGGTTTTAGTTAACATCTATTGGTTGTAAATGATAGATAACACCTGTTTTGATTTACTTGAGAAAGAAATCAAATATAGTGGGAAGTGAATTATTAACAGGGACTTGGAAGCACTAAAAAATTACATTTAATAATTGGCATTGTAACAAGGTTGATTAACCTGATGTAAAATCTGGTCATGAATATAAATTCCCTAAGTCCAAGAGGATTAGGTAATTAAATGCTTAAGTAGGTGAAGAGACATTTAGACATAACTTCGATAAAAATAACTTGTTGTCCTACCTACTATGAGAATCTTGAACAACTATTAGCATCTTTCAAGTACCAAAACACTAGTAACATAATTCTGGTTTTCCATAAACTCTTAATTACAAACACCGAAGCTAAAGTGACCAACAACTATTTGTTAATCTCCAAAACCCCTATTTTATCTTTTTGTATCATCTATTTGAATTCAACTTGTAGCTATAGTTTCAAATTAGTTTAATGTCCACTCACATTGTTCCCTGTGGATTCGACCCTAACTCCAAAGTTGGGTAAATATATTGACGACGACCGTCTTGCACTAAATTGATGTGTAAGTTGAGCGTTACCAAAAAATGGCGCCGTTGCCGGGGAATAATTTGGCGTATTGAGTTGGTTTGGAATTTTAGTTTACTTGCTTGAATTCAAACTTGTAAATATTTTTTTAGTTTATTTTTTTTATTTTCTTTTATTTTTATTTTTCTCACACCTTTCTTGAGATGTCAGCCTGGATAGATGGTTTTTTTAGTGATGACGATTCTTGTGACGATTTTTGTTATTATTATGGGGAACCATATTTTGAGGATTGCTATCTAGATTTACCTGGAGGTACATGGACTGGACCTTCACAATATGATGTGGATACTGTCCTACTTACTGTAACTTGGTGTTTGGCTTGTGGTCGAAGTGATCATACTAAAAATATGTGTGCTGTCACAATTCAAGGAAACAAATTGATGAAATTTTTTTTACAAAATCAAGAACAGTTGTGGGAAGAGCTAAAGGAGTTACCACTCCAACCATGTTTACAGTGGATAAACAAAGAAGAATATGAGAAGGACATTAGCCAATTTGAGGAGAAAACTCAGGAATTGAAACCACTCAATTTTCATCTTCATCTTGAGACTGACATTGAGAAGGTGAATAAAAGTGAGTGTGTAGTAGATAGTGTAAATTTTAAAGTAGGATTGATTGGGCCTCATTCAAAGCACTTTTCTACATTATGTTCAGATGATATCTTGTCTGTGGAATCATTTAAAATAGTAGAAGAGTGTAAGGATAAGGAACAAGAATCCTATATTCTTGATTTTACATTAGACAAGCAACATTAAAACATACCTCACTTTAAGAACAAGTTGTTTACCATGCATCATCCATTACTCGGCTTCTTAATCTTTGTACCACCACTCTATGATTGAGGCAAGAATATGGACTCTAAGTTGGGGGTGAAATTCATATCCTCAAGGTAGAGGAAAAAGCTGAGTTAGGTCGTGCCGCGACACTAAATTAGGCGCTTCTTGGGAAGCAACCCAAGGTATTTTGTTATTTGTATTCATATTTTGTGATTGACATTAGATCTTCGCACCTATGGTGCCATCGGTATGTTTCAAACTCTCTTATTTTGGTTTGCCGCATTGGGGACATTACATGATTTTAAGTTGAGGGTGGGGCTACTTGTCGGTGTTGATATCCTCTTGGGATTTTTGTTGTCGTTCCTCTTTTCCCCAAAGTCTTATTCCTAGTAGAGCCGACATATTTAGGCGTATTGTGATTTGTTGTAACATTTGGTAGTTGACTAGAAGAAATACAAGCACTTGAGGCAGTTAACACGGTTTTGTTATTTTGTGAACACCTTCAAGTGGTCTAATTCTTTAACTGTGTGATTTGCATCTAATTATGACCTTTGTTCATCTTTGTATGGTATTAGTTCTAGTAACATGATAACCATTGCTAAAAAATTGCATGAACCGAATGGCTAGTAGCTTGTGATGTACCTTTGAGCTATGTGTGTGTGAGAGAGATACTACCTAGTTCCCGTTGTGTGTTAAATCCAGAACTTGTCCGGTTGGTCTTGCCTTGGTTGTAGGATAGCGGTTAGGAAAGGATCATAGGTCGTTGCTGATATTAGTCCACTTTTAGCCTAAATGACCTTCCCTGTATGCATAATATCCCTTGATCCCTATTTTGAGACTGAATAGCCTATTTATTTTTATGATACCTATCACCGTCCTATTTTTATATCATAATGAACCTGTTTTGGACCTGGTCCTCCTTGGACATTGTGCACCTTAACTTAGGCAATTGGCCTAAGTTAAGGGTGGCTATCATAGGGGTGCATGATATAAAATGAGTATGAAGAAATATAGAGTAAAAGAAAAGAATAAAAAGCTGGGTGTGGTGGAAAAGAGCAAGAAAAGAAAAGTGGTGAAAAAGAAGAAGTGATTGTAGAAAAGAATCGCACCCATCCTGAATAAGTGTGATCAAGAAAAGAGAAAAGTAAAAAAAGGTAAATGAGTGAGACCCCAAAAGCTAGTGTAGTGTCAAGGAGGATTAGTCACTTTAAATATCATCGAGTATCATACCGACCCCTAGCCTACATTACAAGCCAAAGAGAAGACCAATAGTAATCCTAGATGACCTGTCTGAAGATATTGGCAATGAAAACAAGGGCAAGCCTATGGTATTCAGCATACATTGATTGGAACTTCATTATAAGAGTGAGTGTCTTGTGATTGTCCCCATGGTTACATATGTGATATTTGATATAAGTGCAATGGGACTTCTTTGTAGTGAGGGCATACTGGTTAAGTTGCTAGTTGCTAACTTATTTGGATAGTGTAAGCTTGATACATGCATGGTTGTTGTTGCTGATTTGATGCCATATCTTGATTCCTGTGTGTCACGTTGTTTCTCTTCAATAACATACACAGTTGTTTGTAAATCGATTGACCTTGGAGATGGTAAAGATGTTTTGAGATAATATGGATGGTTGACTGTTGAATGTACTTTGTATTATCTTGGTTGTGTTTTAGTTGCTTGAGGACAAACAATTGTTTTAAGTTAAGGGTGTTAATATGTGAGCATATGCTAACACATTTGAGGCTTTTAACTGAGAATAATTGCAAAGTCTTAAGCAACTTTTGTCATTTTTGAGTGTTTTATCTTTAATTTTGCAGCAGAAGCTAAGATGCTAGAGAACCAACAAGGATGGAAGCAAAACAGTTGAAATCTGAAGAAAAAAAAGAGAAGTGTGGCTGACAACATTCTCGATAAGTCGTCAGCCATGTGATAAGTTATTAGCTTCATCGTCACCCTAAGACAGAGAATAGACCTCAGCTGAAAGTTTTGATGACATTTTGTGATAAGCCGTCAAAGAGTTGATTGGTCGTCAAAAATTCGTCATTCTAAGGAAGAACATGGGAGCTGAGGTAGATAAGTGACGACATTCATGATAAGTCATCAAAGATATGATAGGCCGTCACTGTTCGTCATCAGCCTAAGGCAGCTAATGTCAAAATCAAAGAGTAGTAGTTGATGACATTGGTGATAAGTCGTCAGCCTCCTGATAAGGCGTCACAAATGGCGTCACCTATCCGAGAAATTGCTGCACTCTATGATTTTGTTTTCATAATTAGGGTGAACTATTTAAAGCATTGTTTAGGGTTTTCTTGAGAGTTCCGAACATCTTTTGGAGACACGTATTTTGATATTTTCTCTCTCTAGTTTCTTGACTTGAACAAGCAATTACTTTGAGGAGATTATCATACTTATTTTGGGATAACTACTGTGATCTAATCTAAGAATCTCTAGTTTCTATTCATCTTGTGGTAAGTTTATCTTTCAAATCATAAATATAACTAGTTGTTTCGATTATTACATCATAAGCGGCTAAATTCCTTTAACCTGAATTATAGGATCTAGGGTTAAGTCTTGATAAGGTGCTCAGTGTTCAAGATTCAAAAGGTGGTAGGACTCCTTGATAATTTTGAGGTTTTAAATATCGTTTGCAAACGATAGATAACACCTGCTTTGATTTTCTTGATAAATAAATCAAATATAGTGGGAAATTAATCATTAACGGGGACATGGAAGCACTAAAGACTTCCATTTAATAATTGGTGCTTTAACAAGGTTGATTAACTTGAGGTAAAATTTATTCATGAATATAAATTCCCTAAGTCCAACAGGATTAGGTAATTAAATGCTTAAGTAGGTCGAGAGAAATTTAGGTATAACTTTGATATAGATAACTTGTTGTCCTACCTACTATGAGAATCTTGAACCACCATTAGTATCTGTCAAGTACAAAAACCCCTAGTGAACATAATTCTGGTTTTTTCATAAACTCTTGATTACAAACACCGAAGCTAAAGTGACCAACAATTATTTGTTAATCTTCAAAACCCCTATTTTATCTTTTCGTATCATCTATTTGAATTCAACTTGTAGCTATAGTTTCAAATTAGTTTAATCGTCAGTCACATTTTCCCTGTGGATTCGACCCCGACTCCAAAGTTCGGTAAATATATTAACGATGAACGCCTTGCACTAAATTGATGTGAAAGTAGAGCGTTATCATCAGGACTTTCAGATACAGTCGCTCAGCACAGAACGAAACTCAGCTAGTTTGAACAAAATTAGGACTGTCAGATACAGTCATCCAGTTCAGTCTAGAACTCAAATAGTTATTTAGATTTAGGACTGTCAAATACAGTCACTCAGTCAGTAAAGAACTCAGATAGTTTCTCAATATCAGTATACTCATTTATTAGTTATCAGTAAAGTAGTACCGGTAACCTCAAATATCGGTTACCTATAAACTCTGTAATTTATATCATTAGTGGATCCAGTCATTCAGTATCCTAATATTAGTACTCAAATATCATAATTCCTGAGTCAGTGTTATCATGATCTCAGGTATAGTTATGTATTTATGCATGTATTCCAATGTCCATGTGATTCAGTCAGTTAGTATTGTTCATTCATATGAACCATTGCATTCAGATTACCTCACATGCATACCAATACATTCAATCGTACTGACGCATTTATGCTATGGTGTTTTATACCATTGGTTCAGAATTACACGCTCCAGAGCATTAATAGCATTCTAGTCTCAACAGTCAGAGTTAGAAGTGAGTCCTTATCCCTCGAGGACATGATTATTTCTTTATTATATTATGACTTAGTTTATTTCAGTTGTTGGAGTTAGTTGGGGACATGTCCCATCAACTCTTTATTCAGAAAGTTCAGTCAGTTCTAGAGGCTTTCAGACTATAGCATGTTCAGACAATTATTTTAGTTGTTTTGGTATTATTGTACCATATTATCAGTTGTGTATCAGTATTGAACCTTATGGCCTTTTAGTTCATGTTTCCATATTTATGATATTATTATTATTATTTAGTGCTCAGTTACAGATATCAGTAATGGGTTAGCTTGTGGTCCTTTGGGATTATGAGCACTGTGTAGCATTCCGCGTAATAGATTTGGGGTGTTACAAACTTAGTATCAGAGCCTAAGGTTCAACAGTGTCCTAGGAATTCTAAAAAGCCACATCAATTAGAGTTTTGTACATGGGTGTGTTGTGCACCACACTTATAGACAAGAGGCTATGAGATATTTTAGGAATAATTTCACTTCTTTCAGTATTCATGTCATGCCAGTGAGCATAAGCTCGAATTTAACTGTCAGTCTAATCCCTTTTTCTCTTTTATTTGCAGAACATGCCTCCCAAAAGGTCTAATGAAAGAGGAATAGAGAATCAGTCAGCACCTTGACCCATCCGGGCAGATCCTCTGGATGAGCACGTCTCTCATGCAGAATTCAGAACTGTATTCACTACTCTATCTAATTTAGTCATAGCTTAGGATGAAAAACCAACTGCATTTCCGGCCAACCCAGCGGCTAATTCTGTTGCAGCCAGGATTCAGGACTTCACCCGAATGAATCCTCCCCTATTCTCCGGTTCTAAGTACGAAGAGGATCCACAGGAGTTTCTCGACCAGGTTCAAAAAGTCACAGATTTCATTAGAGTGACTCCTAGTGAGAGTGCCGAGTTAGCCATGTATCAGCTATAAGATGTAACCCATACATAGTTTAATAGTAGAAAGTAGACAGGTGTACAGATGAAGGGCCCATAGAATGGGATGAGTTTGATATGGCCTTGTAGATAGATTCTTTTCCCTGGACCAGAAAGAAGCCAAAGTTTTAGAGTTCATCAATATCAGACAAGGTAGCATGAGTGTGAAAGAATACAACCTCAAGTTTACTCAGTTAGCCTGGTATGCTCCCCATGTAGTAGCAGACAGTAGATCCAGAATAAGTAAGTTTGTGTCTGAGATATCAGGTAGAGTGGTTAAGCAGTGAAAGACTATGATGTTGATTAAGGAGATTGACATATCTAGACTTATGGTCCATGCTCAACAGATTGAAGAGCAAAAACTTAAGAAAAAGGAAAGAGAGAATAAGAGAGCCAAAATAGGTAGTTATAGTTTTTCTCAGATAGGGTCGCAGGGTGGTAACCGTTCTCAGTATAGTCAGAATGTTCCAGTTCGAGTTCCCTCTTCAGCTAGTGCACCAGTAAAAAAGTTTAGAAATGACCGTAGGGATGGGTTCCAGGCTCCAAATCCCAGAATAGTGTAAGCATTATTCGCAGTCATTTGCTTTGTAAAGAGTGTGGTAAGTATCATAAGGATGTGTGTAGAGTGGGAAGTAATATGTGTTTCGGATGTGGTAAGTCAGGTCATAAAGTCTGATACTGTCCTAAACCTGATCCACAAAGTTGGCATGGTCGTTCTTTAGGTTAGTTCGGTTGCCCAAATCAGCAGGGTGCCAATTCGAGCGCTATCAGTGGGCAACACTCAAATAGACTCAATGCACTTCAGTCCTGATAGGATCAGGAAAGTCCTCCTGATGTAGCCCCAGGTATGTCATAGATCCCTTATTTACATGTTTACATTCTTCGGATTCAGGACCTTTTTTTTCTTTTGTAACTTTAAGGTCAGACCAGATGTTGACAGGACCTTTCTTAGTCTTTACGCAGTGGGTCAGTCTATCATAGCTCGATAAGTATACAGGAACTATCCGGTTATGGTATCTCATAAAGCTAGGCCTTCAGGTTCTAGTAATAATACCAGTATGGGTAGGAAATCATTAAGGGAAGATGATTCCCGACCCTTTTCTATCTTAGTTCAAAGTTTTGTACTTCAACGATCATGATACTTATACATGCATCACGTCACAATTCCGTGAACCCAACTTATATTCACACTTTCCTAAGAATCATGTGTGTTTCAAGTTCCTAGTATGAGGAATCCCAGTTCACTCAGTGTTATGAATCATTTCCCATGAACACAGAAATTCCAGACTCAGTTCTTGCAGCTCATGACTCATGGTATGCTCCTAATAATAAATCACGATTCAGTTCCTAGGTGCCTTGTGCATCACCCCATTTTTCCTCAGTATCTCAGCAAAGTCAGCCCAATATTTTTCAAGGGACATAGTATCCCAAGGGAGAGATACACTATAATTCCCCGAACCTTCATGACATAAATATGCCGCTCTCTCTTTCTTAATGAATCCAGTTAGGGGTAAGGGGTACTCATGAGATGAACCTTAAACTCCATCCTCAGTCGTAATCTGCATATTCAAGGTTCTAAGTTCAGATCATGATATCCAACTCATGTATCACATTCCAGACTCAGTTATATTCACGTGTTTCTGCTTATGCATATCTAGTAATTAATGATAGGTTCGTTAGCATTTTCAGTTTAAGAAAACAGTCTCCCTTGAACTTATCTAGTTTCATGCTTAGATTTACATGATAAACTTCGTATCAATTACCCTTGCATATTCAGTCATGCATTCATGTGTCAGATCAGTCATGTAGTTATGCATCAGATATGCATGATCAATATAATATATTCAACTTATCAGTCATGCCAATCATGAAATCATGCATAAGATATGCATGGTCAGAATAAATCTCAGCAAATCAGTGATGTCAGCCATGTACTGATGTTTCAGTTGTTCATGTTTAGTATTTACTTCAGCTTGTTATTTCCCCCATCTCAGTCAGTCTCATTCGAGGACAAATATTCCCAAGTGGGAGATATTATAATACTCCGTAAAATCCTATTCTTAATTCAATCCATCTATGCTTGTTAAGGGGGTCCCATACTTAGAAAATTCAAGCTAAGTTTCCAGACTTAGTTTATTTTGGCCTTTGAAAGTTTGCAATCTCATTTCATAATCTTAACATTCTTAAGTGGTCTATATTTCCATTAATTCATGATATGGAAGGTCAATAGGTGTTCTCAGACAGGTTTTGAATTTTTTGAAACTCATTTAGACAACATTTGGAATCCTAAAATAGTGGACCAATGCGATCTTGGCGCGCCGCGTCGCCAATCGTATTAGTTGATATTATTGCAGGTTGCCAGGGTCAAAGTACTGAGACTCAACATGATGATGGAGCACCACGTTGACTATAGCATCGATGCCATCAATGCGCCGCATCGATAATAGTGTTGATGTCCAGTTTCAGTCATTAAATGTTTGCATTTTTAAGGGAAAAAGTGTCAATTTTCCACCCCTATATAAGTCTAAAACACGGGATTTAGCCCAAATTCAATGAAAATGTAGTGTCTCTCTCAAATTTCTCTCAAGAACAGGTTAGTTTTTTCAATTGAGGATTTTAATTCAATACTCAAATTCGAGAATCTCTCTGTCAATCTTCGTACAATCAAGAACTAAGGTATGCATAGTGTTCATTCATGAATTCCTTTCATCCATGTAACCCAAGAATCAAGTTTTAAACTATGAATTATGATATTCATATTATGGATTGATTATGTTAATGTGGTTGTTGTTGTGCGATTCCTAAGTTGGAATCTTTATTTGTTTTATGAAACTATGCTAGCATGCAAGTTGAAAACTATGAACTTAGTTAGTTATGGTGTATTAATTTGATGATTATGCCTATTCCCTAAGTGGTGCATGTATGGTATTTGATAAAATTCCTAAGAGAATAGAAATCATGCATTATAGCTTAATTGTGACCCAAACGACAAATACATACTTTACCCTTATGTTCAAATGATTCCCATGCTATTGATTTGCATTGTAGATGTTAGTTGGAATGCTCATGATGTTAGAGTATAAAATTATTACATGATTATATGCATTCCTATCCATGTACAACATTATGATAAATATGTGCTTCATGAAATCTCCAACTTATTGTATGATGAATTATTGATATTGGTCATGTGTTCAAGAAGTGTCAAGTCTTGTCAGCTTCATGCTATTGAGTCCTGGGGTACTTGTACCCAACAATTTAGTTGTGTGCCTAGAGCCAGTATCAGTTTTCATGATACTCTCAGTCAAGCCATGATTATTAGAATACAGTCAGTCTCATAACTCAGGAAAAATTCAGTGAATTCAGTATCAGTTTAGTCCTACTCAGTAACCTCAGTAGTCCCAGTAACCTAAGTGATCTCAGTGATATCATTAATCTATGTAATCTTCATAATCTTAACAATACCAGTCAATTATCAGATCTCAGTAGTATTCCATCAGTCAACGGAATTTAGTGCACCCAGTTCAAATCAATTAGACAATACTATCAGTAATAGTTTAGTTCAGCTTAAATCAGTTCAGTGTCTCTTCAGTTAGAAGTAGGATTAAGCACCGAGTAAACCAAAGGATGAGGGCTCACCTGTCAGTCAGTAGAGGTTATGATCCTTAGAAGAAATCCTTGCATTCTGGAACTACGTAGCTAGAGTACGTTGAGATGTACCCTACGAGTTTAGGGATTATACACCTCATTTGAGTTTTCCTACTAGGAGGGGTTGACGGAAGAGTTTCCTATAAGATAGGGTTTACTCACAACTTATCTTTACCTGTGGTACGGTACTGACACCCTTCCAGCTGGGGATACAGGTTGGACCCCACCAGTTTAGTTTCAGGGCATGTCGGTTAAATAATTCTCTCCTATAGTCTCCATTTCAGATTCAGTCTCAGTAACACAACTTAGTTAAGTTCTACAGTTATCAGAACTATCAGATACAGTCACTCAGCTCAGTTCAAAACTAAGCTAGTTCCATTAGAATCAGGACTGTCAGATATTGTAATCCAGTTCAGTCTAGAACTCAGATAGTTATTCAGATTCAGGACTGTCAATTACAGTCACTCAATCCAATAAGAACATAGATAGTTTCTCAGTATTAGTATACTCATTTATCAGTTATCAGTAATATAGTACCGGTAACCTCATATATAGGTTACCTGTAAACTCCATAATTCGTATCATTAATAGACTCAGTCATTCAGTATCCCAGTATTATTACTCAGATATCAGTAAATCCACATTATCAGAATTCATGAGTCATTGTTATCACAATCTTAGTTACAGTTACGTATTCATGTATGTATTCTCACATATATGTTCTTCTATCTATTAGTATTGTTTATGCATACAAACCATTGTATTCAGCTTACCTCGCATGCATGCCAGTACATTAAATCGTACTGATGCATTTGTGTTATGGTGTTTTATACCATAGGTTCAGAAGCACGCGCTCTAGAGCATCAGTAGCATTCCAGTCTCAGTATTCAGAGTTAGCAGTGAGTCCTCATCCCTTGAGGACATGATCAGTTCTTTATTATTTCATTACTTAGTTTATTTCAGTAGTTGGAGTTAGTTGGGTACATGTCCTATAAAGTCCTTATTCAGATAGTTCAGTCAGTTCTAGAGGCTTTGAGACTACAGCATGTTCAGACAGTTATTTAAGTTATTTTGGTATTGTTATAGCATATTTTCAGTTGTGTATCAGTATTGAACCTTATGGTCTTTCATTTCACGTTTCCGCATTTATGATATTATTATTATTATTCAGTGCTCAGTTACAAATATAAGTCATAGGTTAGCTTGTGGTCCTTCGGGTTTTATGAGTACTGTGTAGCATTCCGGGTAACAGATTTGGGGCGTTATAAACTTGGTATCAGAGCCTAAGGTTCAACAGTTTCCTAGGAAGTCTAAAAAGCTACATCAAGTAGAGTCTTGTACATGGGTATGTTGTGCACCACATTTATGGATAGGAGGCTATGAGATTTTTTAGGAACAGTTTCCCTACTTTCTGTATTCATGTCATACCAGTGAGCATAAGATCAAATTTAAATCTCAGTCTAATCTTTTTTTCTATTTCGTTTAAAGAACATGCCTCCTAAAAGGGCTAATGAGAGAGGAACAGGGAATCAGTCAGCACCTCTGCTTGTCCAGGAAGATCCTTTGAATGAGCACGTCTCTCATGTAGAATTTAGAACTGCATTCACTACTCTTTCTAATTCAGTCACAGCTCAGGATAAATAGCCAACTGCTATTCCGACCAACCCAGTGGATAATTCCGCTACAGCCAGGATTCGAGACTTCATCCGAATGAATCCTCCCCTATTCTCGGGTTCTAAGTTCGAAGAGGATCCACAGGAGTTCCTCGACCAGGTTCAGAAAGTCATAAATATCCGGGAGTGACTCTCAGTGAGAATGACAAGTTAGTAGCCTATCATCTACAAGATGTAGCCTAGATGTTATTTAAGTAGTGAAAAATAGACAGGGGTACAGATGCAGGGCCCATAAAATGGGAAGTGTTTGCTATGGCCTTTGTTGATAGATTCTTTCCCCTAGAGCAGAAAGAAGCCAAAGTGTTAGAGTTCATCAATCTCAGACAAGGTAGCATGAGTGTGAAAGAATACTCCCTCAAGTTAACTCAGTTCGCCAGGTATGCTCCTCATGTAGTAGTAGACATTAGATCCAGAATAAGTAAGTTTGTTTCTGGGATATCAGGTAGAGTGGTTAAGGAGTGCAAGGATGCGATGTTGATTAAGGAGATGGAAATATCTAGACTTATGGTCCATGCTCAACTGATTGAAGAGCAGAAACTTTGGAAGAAGGAAAGAGAGAATAAAAGAGACAGAACAGGTAGTTATAGTTTTTCTCAGCCAGGGTCACAGGGTGGTAACCTCTCTCAGTATAGTCAGAAGATTTCAGCTCTAGTTCCCTCATCAGCTAGTGCACCAGTACTAAAGTTCATAATTGACCGTAGGGATGCGACATCTAGCTCCAAATCCTAGAATAGTGCAAGCATTATTCACACTCATCCGATTTGCGAAGAGTATGGTAAGTATCATAAATATATGTGCAGATTAGGCAATAATGTGTGTTTCGAATATGGTATGCCATGTCACAAGGTCCGAGACTGTCCTAAACCCAGTGTACAAAGTTAGTACGGTCGTCCTTCAGCTCAGTTCGGTCGCTCGAATCAACAGGGTGCCAATTCCAATGCGATAAGTGGGCAACGACAAAAAGACTCTATGCACTTCAGTCCCGACAGGATCAGGAAAGTCCTCTTGATGCAGCCACTGGTATGTCACAGATCCATTATTTACATAATTACACTTTTTCTGATTTAGGAGCTTCTTTTTCTTTTGTAACTTTAAGGTTTTCCCAGATGTTAACAGGACCTTTCTCAGTCTTCACCCAGCGGGTCAGTCTATCATAGCTCGATAGATATACAGGAACTATCCGGTTATGGTATCTCAGAAAGCCAGGCCTTCAGGTTCTAGTAGTAATACCAGTAAGGGTAGGAAATAGAAAGGGAAGATGATTCCAGACCCATTCCTATCTCAGTGCAAAGTTTTGTACTTCAACAATCATGATACTTACACATGCATAACCTTACAATTCCATTAAAACCAACTTATATTCACACTTTCCATAGAATCATGTTCATTTCAAGTTCCTAGTATGAGGAATCCCAGTTTACTCAGTGTTACGAATCACGTCCCATGATATCCATGATAGCTCTACACCCATGACTAACTTCAATAGTATCTCTTTCAACAAGACTTTTCTTGGAAATAAATTTCTTCATAAGATTAGCATTCTCTGGGATATCTTGGATAGCATCAAGCAATGCATATTAATGGAGAAGTTCCTAAGCTTAGCCATAAATCTTTTGAATTTACCCTTATCCTTATTCTTTTTGAGCCTTTGAGGGAATGGAGGGGGAACCATCATGGTAGGTATTGGATCAATTCTAACTTTATCATTTTCAACTATCTTTTGATTACCCTCTTCACTATTAACTTCTTTATTCAACACTGGCTCTTTTTCTTTCCCTTAATGAGACTTTAGAGTCTCTTACTTTGAATCATTCACAATCTTTTACTCCACATTTGGATCCTTTTTGACATCTCCCACAAAATCACCAAGGGTCTTACCACTCCTAGTCGCAAATGACAATACTTGGGCCTCATTTTTTAGGTTTACAATGGTGTCACAAGGAAGGCCTCTCTTTGGCCTAACACTTATTTGAGTGGAGATTTTCCTGATTTGATTCTCTAATTGCTTAATCAAAGTGGAGTAATATACAACAATTTTGTTGAGTTGCAAAAAAATTGCCTTTAAATTCATGAACCATTTTGTCTGTTCCCTCAACTTTCATCAAAATTTGTGCTAGCAATCTCCCATTTTGTATTTTTCAAAGTCAACATGGTTGGAATCCTTATCGTTAGTCCAATCATGAGGGGGCATATAAAGATTATACTCATGATCCTTATACCTACAATCATTGTCGCGGTCCCTATCTCTCTCTTTCCAACCTTAGTTCCCACCTTACCTTTGTTAGGCCGGGCGGGAACCCTCCGAATAGTTAGACAAATATTGGATCACTTCATCAATCTTTTTAGATTCTTATTCTTTGTAGACTTTAGATGCCACGGTGTTGACTTCCTTTGTGGGTGCACCCATCACATGCTTCATTAACACCTCCAATTATAGCATTATCTTTACCAAATTATCTTTCCACTATTTATTTTTTTCAATGTTCCTTATCAACATATGAAAAGGTAGGAGAAATTTTAGGAACCTCAATGTCTCAAGTATGCCATCCTCAATTTTATGTGGTAACCTCCTCAAGAAAATTTGAAGTTGCATCATAGGTTAGCCTCATAGAGAGCCCACAACCACATTATCAACCACGGGATTTGAGTTGATCTAAGCCCCAGTAGAAGATTTGGAGAAGCATCTTCTGTGGCACCTTATGATCTAGACATTGAGTAAGCTTCCCACTGAATCATTCCCAAACCTCGTATAAGGGTTAACTATTCAATTGCCTAAAGTTAGTGATTTCATCATGCAATTATAGAATCTAGGATGGAGGGAAGTATCGATCAAGGAATGAATTGGTGAGTTCCTCCCATGAATTAATTGATCTGGCTGGAAGAGATCGAAGCCATAATACCATCTCCCCTGTTAGAGAGAATCGGAAGAAGTGTAGTTGGATGGACTATTGGGTGATTTATGCAATATCAAAGGGTGCACCCACCTCTACGAAATTCTTCTACTACATGTTGGTATCCTTATTTTCTTTCACCCAAAAAGTCCCTTCATTTGTAGCATATGCAACATAATTCTTATGACATGAAAGGCACTATTCCCCTTAGTAGGTGGGATGTGGATTGCACTAGAATGTCCAGCATCATTGAGTTGCCCCTCATCACCAAGAGGGACATAGATAGACCCAACGTGGATTGTATTGTCACTCATGGTCCGTGTACACTATAAGATTACCAAAATGAATACAAAAACACAACCAAATTAAAAACAAACCACTATGGGTGTACCTAAAGTAAGACTTAACACAACACAAGTGAAAACTATATTTCACTCCCTGTCAATGATGCCATTTTGATAATGCTCACCAATACCATCAAAATAGGTAAAGGACGGTTGTTGTCAATAGCTCAACTTATGTTATGGTCGAATCCACGAGGAGTTAAATTAGAATTATAGTCCTATGGGTGTTAAATGCTACTAATAAGTTACCCGCAATGTGAATGAAACAAAATATATGAATAAAAATGAGAGGGTATGTTTTTTTGAAAGTGTTTGTCAATAGCAACTCAAGTCAACAAATTGAACAACAATTGGGATTTAAATTTGATATGAAGAGAATCTTGGTATTATGTTTACCTAAGGGCAAGTTATGCATGGGTTCATGAAAATTTAATGTGCATGCTAGTTATCATTAATATGGTAGTCTAGGTATAAGATCATTGAAATTAGTTTGTCAACAAAAACTAATGAATTTCACTCATTGACCCTTTTGGATACCCAACAAGTGTGTTAATTATATTCACCTATTACCTCAATTGGGCATTCATAGCTGTAGTGGGATGCCTAAGATATAGTGAACTTCCTAATCACCCTTATGTATAAGATAGTGATAATTAGCAAACTACAACCATTAATTGTCTACTATTGCCTTGCCACCATATACCTCTTTCAAGGATGATATGGGTTCAAAAAGTTCACCTAAATCCTTCTTTCAAGGATGGTTTGAGCATTCAAGAATTTAGGGTTTTCACCCACAAACCCATATTATTTATTTGGGGCTTTCACCACCCAAATCCCAACAAATTTAACTAAGCAATATTAAAACCCATCATCAATTAACTAGCATATACACAAATACATCACAACCCAAACATAAGTACACTTAGTTTAACATAATCCCAAGAAAATGAAAGTTTTTCTACTCATGAAGAAAATAGAGAAAAATATACTATATAGATTGTTCAAAGCATCCATTCTTCAAAAATACTAAATTCAAAGTATCCAAATTTAAAAACCATACTTGCCCAAATTACGATTTTTACTTATTTTTAAAAAATGATGAAAGTGTGTAGAATACCCATAAGAGAAAAGGTTTTAGCCTGTAATAGTAATTGGGTTCGGCTTAGTGGAATTACGAAACTACACCTGGGAACATTCCCACATGCCGTGATTGCTGAAGTTTGTCTGCGATTGCAACTACCGAGACCGCGATAAGATCACCACAATCGTGATACTTTGTCCTGGCTTGACTACCCACGATTGCAACACATAGACCACAATCGCGGTAACTGAGGTTGGTTCCTACTTCAGGTCCTTCAGCTGCACTTCCTTCCATATTTTTTCTCCTTTTCAGCTTGCATCCACATCTTTCTATTTCATTACTTGTATTCCTAAAAAATGTGGAATTTAGTGCATTTAATAACAAATATGTCTCATTATACAATCAAATCATAATAGTGTGCCCAAATGTTGAGTGCAAATGAGTGGTAAATTCACCACTCATCAAAGAACCTCAGGAAACTCATTAACCACAGAAATGGATTGCATCAAAGGACCCTTTGAGTTAGAATCTTTAACCAGGACCAAATAATAAAGATACTCCTTAGAAATTAGCTTCCCGGGCCTAAGATAAGAAATGAACCTTCCAATAGGAACTAGGGACATCCTTTCCCATTTTATAACTGGTTCTTTATGAAATTTTAAAATGACCTTAGAGGTTCGATAATCTGGAGAGGGATAGCATGAATAGAGATAATACTACCCTAAGATAACATCAAAATCTAGCATATCCTATTAAATTAAATCCACCAAGGTCTCCCTACCACAAATAGATATCCCCACAACCCCTATAGATTTTTTTAGCAACCACATAATCACTAATTATAGTAATAACAAAAAAGTGATCCAAAATACTTTCATGACCAAAACCAAAATGAATAGACATATAAGTGGTTACATAAAAAAGAGTAGAGGCCAGATCAGGAGAGGCCTCAGAGTCTTGACAGATGGCAAGAGCATATAGACAATTTTGTCTAGATCCGATACTAAAAGCAACACCCTTTGGTGAATGAGCTGAAAAAGTAGTAATAGGTACCTTATTAGCCCCATAAGAAACCTTACCCATGGGAAAGTTTCTATTCATGTGTCTAGGTTGACCCTAATTGAAACATTAGTTCCTCTCTTCATCACTGAAACCATGATACAACTGACAACAAATTCGACAAGAAGGATATATTGGGGCTTAATGTGCCCCACTAACCTAAGGCTGGGAACCTTGTGCCTTAAACCCATAACCATCCTTGAAACGATGATCATTAGATACCTATGGATAAGGGGAACTAGCCGTTGAGTAAGAGTTAGAACTTCTACAATTCTTCTTAGACCACTGCTTACCATCTCTACCACTATTCTATTGACTGCCCCCCAGATCAAAATATCTGAACTTCTTGCTTTGCCTTTCCTCCCATCTCTTATTGTTTAGTCTTCTCTTCTACAACTTGTTGCATGTATACTACAGGTCTAGAGATATCTATATTCTCCTCAATAATGCAACCTTGCACTTAAAATTAAATCACGGGATAACCCAGAAGTAGATTTACTCATCTTAACCCTCAGGCTAGATACTAACTTAGGATCATAGTAAGATAACTGATGAAATTTCAAGGCATACTCATTCATAGTCATTTAGCCTTGCTTCAAATTACCAAACTACTAAGCCTTTGCTTCTCTCATCTCCAGAGGAAAGAAATGACCAAGAAAGGTATTAGAAAAATCATCCCTCATGGCTGGCTCAGCATTATCCCCTCTGAACTATTCCCACTGCGCATTCTACTGATATGCCATGTCCTACAACTTATATATAGTGAACTCCACATCCTTTGAGTTAGAAGAATGCACCACTCAAAATATCTTTTCCATCTTATCTATGAACCCTTGAGGGTCTTTCTCAACTATAGAACTAGTGAAAATCGAAGGACTCAACCACTTAAACTAGCAAACCCTTATGACTTTAGAAGAAGGAGCAACAAAACCAATATGATAAGGATGATGAGATAGAGAAGTCATTAACTAAGTCAATAGATGAATAGATTGACAGAACTTGGAATTAGTAATATCTCCTTCAGGTGACTAAGTATGAGCGTAAACGGCTAGAGAAAGATTAGTAGGGACTAGTGGACTCCACGAGTGGCAGTAAAATTAGGAGTTGGGACCCTAGATCGAGTCTATACCACATAAGTAGGATGAGTTCCATCTACGTGATAATCAAGCGAGACAGAAAAGTTTCCATGAGCATCAGATCTTCTAAGAGGCATGATCTAGAATGCAAACAACCAAAAATTATTGAAGTTCAACACCTTAAATGCTATATCTCAAAATAGAACAATAAGAAAGGGAAACATTCCTAAATGTCTCATAGCCTCTCTCTTATTAGTGTGGCTTGCTACATACTCATAAAAGAGACTCTACTTGACATGCCTTTATGGATAACTTATTGACCATGAACTGAGGATTTAATACCAACTTTGTCACGACCAAAACCAAGGCTTAGCCGTGATGGGTATCTCAAGTCCATTATGGATCAGAGACCACCCCATTTACCTAGTCAAATATAAACTAATACTCTAAAGGTTTCTTAATTCTAAAATATAACAGGATAGATTAAAGTAGGCTCAAGAAGTATAAGATACATCAACAACTAATACCTTGTCCACAGTAATTCACAAAGACTGTAAACCAAACTGAACATAAAATTAATCTAAGTTAGGACATGCCTCTAACGTTAGAAAAAAAGGTCTAAGGAAAATTCAACCAAAGGAAATAAAACCATAAGATTAAGCTCTTCTGGATAATGGAAGCTCACTACTTAAAACTGACTAGCGATAATCCTAAACCCCTATCACTACACAGGAAAAGGAGAAGTGTCTCTATGTCCTGCATCATAAGGGGAAACAATATGCAGGGATATTTAGAGAGTTAAGCACTAGGATGTAACTCATGGATAAGGGGATAAAATAATACCATCTTTCCAAAATCAATTCCAAACCATTTTACATGCACACATACAAACATATGTGTATATACATATAGATGTATATATATAAGATATTGGGGAAGGGAACAAAACTTAGCATAAACTTTAAATCATTATCTTGGACAGTGTATCTTGATCAGCCTAATAAGAAACAACGAGCTATATGGGTCTAGTTCTCACCCTCAGGTCGGGCATCAGTGCATGTTAGCTTCACGACCCTGAGATATCTTAGAAGGCCTGGAATTCCTCGTACCATATGTCATCCATGATACATACATATATATATATATATATATATATATACAGTGACACAAGTAATCGCTCATCTAGATAAAGCCTTATGTCAGCAAACATGAGTTTCCAGCACAAGTCCCTCGGGAACTCCCCCTTCACATCTAGCTACAAAACCACCTTTAAGACCAATTAAAATATTTAGCACATAAACTATCCATTAATTTAAAGAGTCAATAATGGAGGCATCATTAAGTTGTATCGTTATACCGACTATAGATTGCAAGTAACTTTCATTAAGACAACACTTAGGGGAATCCTCATTCCCCTATCCACCATTATTAAATAAAAATTCAGGGGATCTTTGTACCCCAAAAGTTTTTCAAGAAAATCATGTACTTGGGGGAATTTTCATATCCTACTAGGTTTTGAAGATCATTCTTATCCATTAACCATTAGGGAATCAATTAGTTTTAAGAAATGTAGGCTAAGACAAAAGATTACTCACATTCTAAAAGTAATTATGCAAGTCAATTGAGGTTCTCATGACTTTTAATACTGAAATCCAATTATTTAGGTGAATCATTATGTCCCTAGTTCCATTGTTTAAAAATTTAGGGAATCCTTGTACCCCTACTTCATTCACCATTCCCATGAACCCCAATGAGTTCACAAATCATCAATTCAATGCATAATAAATCCATAATAGTCATAGAAAAGTATTTAAATAACTTACATCCAAAAGCCTCAACCCTTCTTTCAAAACCTAATATCATAACTGTACAAATAATAAACCAATTCATACCATTATGAAAACTCAAGTATAAGGATAGAGATACATGATTTTATCACCAAGAAATTTGAAGAAGAAATCACCATTAGATCCATAGAGGACCAATTTCTTGAAATCCTAGTCTTGTTTTTAGTAGTGAGTTTGAGAGAGTTTGAGAGAGTGTTTATGATTGATAAATTTTGTAAATAATAGCCCCAAGGTGTTTTATATATGCGGGGTCTAAGTGGGGAAAGAGGGAATTGACCATAAAGCCCTTACTTAAATTGCTTAAATTTACCGCTTAGTTATTATAGGTCACCCGATGACTCGTATGACTAGAAATAATTCATACCTTGACTCATATTCAAGGAAAAGTCATCAGGAATTCACATCATAGACCCTATGACTTGTACCCTACTACTCGTAATGAGACCTCGTAACTCGTAGGGTCCAACCGTAATCAACAAAAAATCTATTTAGGCATACACTGGTTACCTTAAAATTGGCATATTACAACTGGTAAGGAGTCTATATAAATTGTTAGTCCAAGTTGTAACCACAATAGAAACTAGGGCACCCTTTAAAGTCACCTTATGATTAGGGTACTATAACCCATAATGAGACCTTATGACTCATAAGTTGAGTCGTAGGTTTGATAGTAAGTTTAAAACTCAAAAAATTTCAAGGACCAAAATATGGGGTGTTACATTATGCTAGGTTATTACTTAGGAGTTAATTCTAGTTTCAGTTCAGATTCGATGATTTATGATATTTAATTTAGGTTCTTATTTGGCAATTGATAATTTGAGTTCTGATTTAAGTGTGGCAAATGATGGTGATTTGAGTTCTGATTTGATTTTAACAATAAGAGGTTATTCATGACATGCTTACAAAATGGGAATATTCTGGCAATGATTTTTAGATATGGTTATTTGGCATGATTTTTGATTATATGTTCTCTTAATTGCACCCTTTAATCTTATAAGGTCTGAATTGGGTTATTTTCTTTCCTACACTCACTGGCTTATAGGGTACTACTTATTACTAGTTATACTTTCTTTTATATTATGGTTATTTTGGTTATTTTATTAGATCATTAGGAGCGTTATTCAAGGTTTTTCCTTTTACGTTGACTTAACCTATTTATCTTGCATAGTTATTATAATTATATTATGGTTATGCTTAATTAGTTGATGATTCCTATAGAGTACTTGTGGCTATGGTACTCATACTACTATTTTGTACCTTTTTGTTGCAGATTCAAGGACTTGTTGATGTCATTGATGCTGTAATTATGCCGGCTAGAATTTTGAGATACCGTGATCTCTCAAAACCAGAGTTGACCTCTTTTCCTTCTTTTACTTTTGTTTAATCTTTCATTATTCAATACTAATATATATTTGACTAAGATAGTACCTGTACACTTTTTGTTTAATGGTTCTTGTACCGATACTACTAGGTCGGGGGATTTTATTTTTCTCTTACCTATCTTTTGTATTATTATTGCTATTACTTGGTTTATTATTGTTAGTCCTTACTTTAAAATTTCCATATTTCTGCCATTTTCCAACAAATTAGCCCATTGCTTATATCTCTAAGCTACGGTTTATCTTACCCACTAGTAGGATAATGTCAGTGCCATCATGACTTGTAAATTAGGTCATGAGACCTTATAAATAGTATGGAAGTGGGAACGCTAGAGTACTACAACCATATCTAGGAGTTTGGTTTGATTACACTATTGGAGGATCCTAGGGATTATATCTTAGGATAGGTCAAGGAATTATATGGTATATAGCCAACCATGCTTTTGGATGACTATAAAAATATTATTCATATTTAAGGAGTGGATGTTGCTATGGATGATGCTATAATTAATGAGGTGCTAAAGGTGTCAATGTCTCTAATGTTTATTACATGGACAAAGCTCAAGAGATAGATATGTTGTGTATCTAGAACACACTAGTAGTGGAGGATTTAGGAGATCCTACCCTAAAAAGGGGTTTGGAGCACCAACTTTACTATTGATTATTAGAAGTGGCTAAACCTGGTGACCAAAAGGATTTATTTATGGGGTAATACGTCAAATAAGACTTATCCTTGAGCTTTGGTGATGGTATATCCTATATGTGGGAAGTGGCTAAATATGGGTCCATAGAGGTATGATGGAGCAGAAGAACTTCTTTTGGGTCACCAAAAAGGCCCCTCACCATACTAGGCTAGTAAATGAGTTATGCCAGTGCATAGGGGTGTCTATGGAGGATGATGCTAGGGAAGCAAGGATGGACACACTCTTCCATCCCCTTAAGGTAAAGAGTATCACATTTTTAGTACGAATTAAAGAAAGGTAGGTGAAGCGGAAAGTAGTTGTGCAATAGAGGATAATGAGGACGCTAATAATTATTCCCCTCCTACCTTAATCCAAATTTCTAGTAGCCACCTAGAGAAGGAACTACATGTCGTAATGAGATTCATAGAGTAGGACCACTTAACATTCAAGGGTATAGCCTCTTGTATCTCTTCAAACTCAACTCTCACTTCCCAAGACTATGTTGGGCTCTAGAGAAAGCTAGACAATAAGAGGAGGAATATGAGCTTTCAAGATTACACTTAAACTTAGATGTGAAAGACCGTCAAGGTTATGTTCAAGTGCATTTTCCATGATAAGGAACTTCCGTAGATGGAAATAGAGGAAGTTCAAAAGTCCTCATTCATGAGTAACTTTAGATGAGAAGGACACAACCTTGGAACCCATGATGATGATATGGCATACAACCAGGTCCTTAGTACATGTCATACTACCTCTATTCTCTTTATTTAATTATGATTCATGGATTTGGCTTGGACCTATTTGGTGTATGCAATATGGATGCTATTTTTATTAGCTAATGGTGAATAAATGCTTTTATATAATATTTCATGTTATTTTATCAATCGTTTGTAGATAGTAGCGTTAAATAATGGTTAGACATGTTGCGGATAAAAAACAAAATAGTGGGAAAATAGGGTAGGCATTCTTTAACAACCTATCCCGCTATAATGAACAGCACACTTCTACCACAATTCCATTATAGCTAAACAATTCTTGCTAAAGTCGGCTCATAGTTATGGGATAGTGCACACTATGTTTAATGACCCTCCAAGTAATTTTTTATATTTCTACTTATTTTGTTTATTTAGACTTTTTTAATAGCTGCCAAAAGTCAATTTTGACTTGTTGGAACTAATAGTTCATTTATCAGGCAGTTCATTTGGTTTTTAGAGTCAATTCTCTATTTTGAAGCCTTCACAAGTTAAAATTGGCTATCATGCAATAACATAAGTCAAATGACCTTATATTCCAATTCTGACTGTTCCAATAGTTTTCAAATATTGATTTTAGGTTAGGTGGACCCTTAGTTTTTGTCCCAGGGCATCAACACTAATTTTGAGGTATCTGCCTAAGGTTAAGACAAATAGTAAGTGGGTGTGGGACTACTTTTCATTGAATCAAACTTGGATGGAAAGTTTGACTATACCATTGAGTCAAAAATGTAAAATTTTATACGGAAGCATAGTTCGTTTTTGCATATAAGATTCTTGATGAAACTTGATGTGTTGGTGGAGACTTCAAAAAATTCCAAGTCCCTAGCTGGTGCCGGATATCTGGTGTGACCGCTAAAAAGGCCTTTTTGGTGCATTAGCAAAAGCATCACCTTGGGTGCTTTAGCGGCCCTTCCGATCCTGCAAGTAGCACTTTAATGTCCCCTGGGGGCTTTAGAGGTTAGCACTAAAGCAACCTATGGTATGATTTAGTAGCCTAGCTTGTAGGGTTGGATACCAATTTAGTGGTACAAGGAGCTTTAGCGATGATCGTCAAAGAAACCCATTATCCGCTTTAGCTGTACCTGTGTGCCTGGAAAGGGTAAAAATACCCCACTTCACTCGGTTTTCACCATTCTTCTCCAATTATCAAGAGACTAAAACCCTAAATAGTATGGAAACTTGGAAAAAATATTTATGGGTGATTATTGAGCATTATGTGATTTCCCATTGAATTTGCAATAAGATTTTATTATTTTCATGATTGGTTTCTCCATTCGTACCTAAAATTCCTAAAAGCTTGGTAACATTAGTTTTGCACTATTATAGCTTGAAATTCACTCATTTTATAGGATAAATGTTCTTTTAGTATAGAGGGACGTTTTGTTGGTTTGAAATGTGTGCTTCCGTAAATGGCATCCAATGGGATTTTTACGTAATTTTGAACCCAAAGAAAAATAGTACAATAGAGGTATCATTGTTCTCGTATTTATGTGTAAATTGTTATTTTGATAGTGTGGAACCTTTTAGAAGCTTCTCAGAGAGGGAAATTGGTGATTTAGTTGATTCTTCGAACTTTTCTTCGACATCGAGGTAGGATAGGTTTACCTTCTTTATAGATTCATCCATATCATAGTATGATTATTTTATTATGCTAGATATCGAGTATGATTTAGGTGTTGGAAGTCTTAATCATAATATTTAGATTAGTTGAAATTTTAGGTTATATTGAAATCGTAAACTTGTAGTAATTACCGTAAGGATTCATATCTTAGGTGAATTTGACTTTGTGGCCCATGATTAGAATGGAAATACCTTAGTTACTCAAGATGGGTGAAATTGCTTTAATCATTCATGTTTAGGGTGAAACCAGTCTTATATGCTTAAGTTAATGAAGATTAGTTTAGTTTCTATTATTTTTGTTGAGATGTACTTAGTTGTTGGTGTTTGGGAAGGACCTAGTCTGGGGTAGAGGTTGACTAAAATGGATTTCAAAGATTAGAAGTAGGCCCCTCTAACACACCTTATGCAAAGAATTATGATACCCTTGCAGACTTAATTATGCATGATATACTTTTATTACTGGTTGGTTTTCAATTAAGGAGTTTGGATATATTTATTGAGTATGTTAGTTTGATATTGTAAGATTGATGCCAATTTCGGGTGTTGATTAATGATATAGCTTTTATATACATGTATATACATTTTATTATTAAGATGGCCTCCGGGCATGACTGATGATATGATTTATAGATATATGAAATATAGTATGACTTATCCATATGTGATTATTTGTATGGATTTTGGATGTGATTAATGAAATGCCCTATTGGCATTCTTAATGATAAAAATATCAACATTATTTGATGATATGTCTTTTGGATATGGTACGACTTATAGAAAAGATATGGTGTATAAATATAATTAATGGCTTATAGATGTGTTATAGTTTATGGGTATGATATAGCTTAAAGATATGATATGTCTTATAGATACAATTAATGACTTATAGATATAATTTGTGGCTTATAGATGCAAATATTGAGATAACTTTTCATTATGATTATTGGCATGGCCTATGGGTATAGTTATTGCCATGACTTATTAGATGATGTATTAGTATATTCTATTGGGTTAGCTATTAGTATGGCTTGGTGATATGGTTTGTTCATATGATTTATAAATATGAGTTCTAGTTCTAGTCAGCCAACTGATAATGATCATGACAATATTAGTTCCAATTATAGCCCGACAAATAGTGATAAAGATGATAATGCTATTGATTTCCGGTTCAAGTACGACATTGTCAATTATGTTTGAGATAAACTATACAGAAGGATTCATAGTTATGGCATGTAAAATTTTTGATTAATAGCTATTTGGTTACTTAGTTTCCTTGATTGTACCCTCTAGGATTATGGGGGCATGCGTTTGATTTTTTTACTTTTTTGCACTTATTGGATTATGGGGTCCAATCTTGTATCTATAATTGCAAGATCTTTATGTTATTATATCATATACATTTATTTATTTATATATAGTGGTGTCAGAGAGTATTTTGAGTTTTTTCCCTTTTATCTTGACTTAGCTTATTCTATCTTGTATCTTATCATATTTATATCACAATCTCGCTCAGTCGACCAATAATGCCTACTGAGTACCCGTGGTTTTGGTTCTCATACTACACTTTTGTATACTTATGGTGTAGATCCGAGTACTAGTTGTTCTTCTAATTCATCGATCATGCTAAGTGATTTCAAAGGTTGGGTGAGCTATTTGAGTTGGAGTTACCTCTTTTTATTTCTATTTGTATATATGTCTAGTCTTTAATCTTTGAAATAAATTATATTTAACTATTCAGTACTCATCGTTCATTTCTAGTAGCTTTTGTACCATCATTATTGAGTCTTCAAATGGTTGTTGCTTTCTTATTTATTTATTAGACCTTTATGATTGTATTATAGTTTTTAAGTCATTAAGTGTATAATTCTTGTTTTTAGGCTATTTTCCACTAAGATAGCCCATTGCATATACATTCACGCTATGGTTCAGCTTACCTACTCGGGGGATAGAGTAGGTGCCATCATGATTCATAAATTGGGTCGTGGTAAATTGGTATCAGAGCCTATGTTTCATCGATATTCTTGTATAAGAGAAAAAATTTAGTAGTGTCCCATAGATCAGAACAACGACATACGTTTCTTATATTTTGTAAGCTATTAGACATTCTTAGGAGTTCTTCATTTCATTCACTCATTTTATGCTAAAAAGTCTGAGTTAGTTTCTAAAGCATTCCTTTGGTTTCACTCTTTGGAAGATGTTCGGACACATGCTTTTGCTACACGAGATAAGGATCCTAAGATTAAGCCTAGGGATCCCATCACAATGTATGGATGACCTAAATATTATAGACAGCCTCAAAATATGTCCCCGACTAGGGTCCAAGATAGGGATCTTCCCCAAACCCTAGTCCTTCTCTCAAGCCTGAGATTCTTCCGCCACAGCCAATGATGGGCAAAGGACCAGGTTAAGCTCCGCCAAGATTTATTTCTTCTTTAGTGCTCAAGGATTATTTGGTTCATATTTTGGGATTGGTTAGTGGTGCGCCATCTAATAGTGCACAATCAACATATAAGAGTGGTATTGAAGCAAAGAAGCACCCTATAGCTATGGCTCCTAGAGTTGAGGACCCTCTTGTACTTATAATTACTGAGTTGATCGTTTCCCAACATGCTATGTCTGGAGAGAAGCAGAAGATGCTGGTTAGATTATTGAGATTGGCTCCACCTAGGTTTTCTTCTAATACACTAGTCGAGGATGCATATGAGTTCTTAAATGCTTATGAGGATAGGCTCCGTGATTTAGGCCTAGTTGATACTCATGGTGTTGATTACAATACTTTTTAGTTAGACTTGGCAGCTCAACATTAATGGAGCAGTTATCTTGATTCCAGGCCTACTGGATCTTCAATTTTTACATGGATCTAGTTCTCTGAGATCTTCTTTGAGAAGTACATGCCTCGTAGTCTTAGTGATCATTTGAGAGATTAGTTATAGATATTAAGTATGGTTCTATGACTATTGTAGATTATAAGGTTTGATTTCATAAGTGACCTAGGCATGCTACTTATATTTTTACTATTGAGTGTGAGAGGGTTCATTGCCGAGGATTGGGACTTTTTCTTTGTATGTATACATAGAGTTTGGTTGTCGTGTGTAAGTTTTTTCTTGAGGTTACTGATCATGCTCAACTTATGAGAAGATGTATCACAAACCTCATAAGGGAAGTGATAAGAGGCTACGATATCATGGTATATTCACTGGGAGATATTGTACCTCGTGATTCAGAGGTGTGGTTCTCCGGGTAGGTGCCCTTCGCATCAGTCGTATCAATATTAGTAAGCCCATTCAGGTTATGCTTCAGATTATCGATAGAGGCCAGTCTAGCTCCAATGACTATCATGGTTAATATTTAAGGAGTTCATCTTCTGGCTATTCCAGTCATGGTAGTTATTACGGGTAAGCCGAATCTTCTAGTTTCACTCCAGTGCTTAGGGCATGTTATGGTTGTGGAGATTTTGATCATTTCTTATGTAGTGCCATAGTGATGGAGTGATTATTTTTTAGCTCTAGTGTTCCACTTATCAGGGAAGTTCATCCCCCAGATAGAGGTGGTATGCATGGTTTTATGGGTGGTCCCTATGGTTCTCATAGAGGTTCTCCAGAATGTAGGATAAGAGTTCAGGGAGGAGGCCAACCAGGTATCGAATTTAGTCAGTCGTATACGGTACTTTCTAGACCTATGGCTGAGTCTTCGGATGATGTTATTATAGCTACTATTTTTGTATGCCATCAGTCGATTTTTCTTTCTTTAATTTGGGATACATTAATTCTTATTTTTCTTCTTATTCTTCTAAATGGATAGAATTATCTTGGGATTTATTATCTTTTCCATTACATGTATCGATTCTCGTGTGTGATTCTTTAGCAGTGGATAAGGTTTTTAGATGATGTGTTTTGACTGTTTGAGAGCTTGATACTCATGCTGATATTATTATTTTAGACATGGTGGATTTTTATGTGATTTTGGGCATGGACTGGTTATCCCACTATCATGTATTTCGGGATAGTTTTGCTAAGACCTTTACCTTAGCCATTCTCAGTATTCCTTCGATTGTGTGGCAATGAGATGTTAGAACTAAGCTGACATAGATTACTTAATATATCTATGCTAGGAGGATTAATGATGGGTTGCGAGTCTTATCTCGCTTATGTTAATGATGTTTGTTATGAATCGTAACTCGGGCACCCAAACTATTTATATGATACCTTACCAATTGGCTCCTACTGATCTTCAGGAGCTAAATTCTCTAATTCAAGATCTTCTTGGGAAGGGTTTTATTAGGCCGAGTATGTCTCTTTGAGTAGCTCCTATGTTGTTTGTGAATAAGAAAGATGGCTCCATGTGCATGTGTATTGATTATAGGGAGCTGAATCTAGTGAGTGAAAAACCATAATCCTATGCCTCATATTTATGATTTGTTTGACCAATTTTAGGGACCAGAGGTGTTCTTTAAGATTGATTTTAGGTCTTATTACCATCAACTGAGGAGTCATGCCGAGGATATTCGAAAGACAATCTTTAGGACCCTTTATGGTCATTATGAGTTCCTAGTGAGGACTTTTGGGTTGACTAATGCCCCAACCACATTTATGATTTTGATGAACTGTGTGTTCTGGCCTTATTTATATTTCTTTGTGATTGTATTCATCGAGGACATCCTTGTGTGTTCGAGGAGTGGAGAGGAGAAAATGCAATTTTTGAATATTGTATTGTATACTCTTAGAGATCATATGCATTTATCCAAGTTCTCTAAGGGTGAGTTTTGTCTTTAGTCGGTGACATTCCTTAGGCATGTGGTGTCTAAGGATAGGATTATGGTAGTCCCAACAAAGATCGATGTCATTCATGGTTTTCCATTTCTACATCTTCGACTGATGATCATAACTTCATTGGTTTTGATGAATATTATAGATGATTCACTTAGAGTTTTGCTACTATTGCAGTGTCAATGACTCGATTGACACGAAAGGAGGTTCCTTGCCGATTGTCAGGGGAGTGTGAGTCAAGCTTTGGAAAGCTCAAGGGGTTTCTCACTTTAGCTCCTATTTTAGCTCTTCCTAGTAAGGGTGAGGGATTCACCACGTATTGTTATGCTTCTAGTGTTGGTTTAGGTTTTCTATTAATGTATCAAGGTCGTGTTATTGCTTATGCATCAAGTCAATTGATGGTGCATGAGCGCAACTGCTCACTCATGATTTGGAGTTGACGGCAGTAGTTTCTCCACTTATGATTTGGAGGCATTAACTTTATGGTGTTCATTGTGAAATATTTACAGATCATCGTAGTCTTTAACATCTTATGACCTAGAGTGAGTTTAGTGCTAGGCATCGTAGATGGATAGAGTTTCTTAAGGATTATGATTTCTCTATCTTATTTCACCTCACAAGAAGAATGCAGTAGCGGAAACCTTGAGCCAAAAGGCGGTGAGTATGGGTAGTTTATCTTGTATTTTAGCTTCTCAAAGGATATTGGAATGGGAAATTCAATCCTTAGACAACTTGAAGGTACAACTTGATATTTTAGACCCTTGGAGGATTCTTGGGAGTGTTGAGTTGAGGTCCTTAATATTTGAGCAAATTTGGGATCGCCAACTAAAGGATAAGAAACTTTTCATCATCCATGGTCAGGTGTTATGTGGCAAGTCTAGTAGGGTTACCATACATTCTGACGGTATGTTGAGATTTGGTAGATGCCTTTGTGTTCCAAGAGTTCATGACTTTATTCAATAAATTTTTCATAACTCCCATAACTATAGGTATTTTATTCATCCAGGTACATCTAAGATGTATAGAGATTTGAGAAAGCATAATTAATGGAGTGGTATATAGAGAGAATCGGTGAACTTTGTTGCTTATTGCCTATGTTACCAGTAGGTGAAGGTCGAGTATTAAGAACCTGGTTCTATCATTTAGAGATTGTCCATTCTCGAGTAGAAATAGGAGTGAATTACTGCAGACTTGTTAGTACGCTGCCTTGTAATTCCCGTGGGTCCTAAGGTATTTGTGTCATTATGGATAGATTGACCAAGATGGAACATTTTATTCCTATTCAAATGTCCTTCAATGCCTAGAGGTTAGTCGGTATCTATGTTAGTAAGAATGTCTACTTTCTTGGTGTGCCTGTATCTATCATCTCAGATTGGGGTTCAGTGTTTACTTCTAACTTTTGGAGAGCATTTAATGAGGAGTTAGGTACTCAGGTGGATTTAGTACAACCTTATATCCTCTGAGCGATGAGAAAATAGAGCGGACTATTTAGGTTCTCAAGGATATGATTGAGTATGTATTTTGGATTTTAGAGGCCAATGGGAGCAGAACTTTCCCTTTGCATAATTTTATTATAATAATAGTTACCATTCAATTATTGAGATATAGTATTTTAAGATATTATATGGTAGATGATGTCACTCTTCAATTAGATGGTTTGAGTTTTCTAAGATTAGACTTTGTTGTGTTTGTTTGCTTCAAGAGTTGTTACTTAGAGTCAGGATGATTCAGGATATGTTGGGGGTAGCTCAGAGTAGGAAGAAGGCCTATGTAGATCATAGACTTCGTACCTTGAGGTTTGGAGTTGGTAATCAGGTATTCCTCCATGTATCCCTCATTAAGGGTGTGATGAGGTTTTGGAAGAACGACAATCTCAACCATATAATTATTTGACATTTTGAGATTCCTCACATAGTTTGTAATGTGGCTTATATGCTAGATGTACCCCCATATTTTACTACTAACCTTCATATGTTCTATCTTTCTATGTTGCGACAATACATTCCTAACCCATCTCATGTGCTTAGATGAGACTCAATTCAGTTGGATTAGAGGTTGACCTTTGTAGAGGAGCCTATGCTCATCTTGGCTTATGATGTTAGGAGGTTGTGCCATAGAGAGATTCCAATTGTTAAGGTTAAGTGGAGGCACTTCCAAGTGGAGGAGGATACTAGGGAGAATGAGAGAGAGATAGGGGAAAACTCTTTTATAAAACCTTTACCACAAAAGCCTTATCCCCACCTATTAAAGACATCAGCTACATCTTAATCCTTTACTTTCACGGATAAAGTTCTTTTGTAGTGGGTATTGTAACGAACCTGCAGGTCATTTTGGGTATTTCTTCCTATTTTTACTATTGAGGGTTTTTCGATGGCTGCCCAATGTCATTCATTAATTTTTGGAACAGATTGTTTTGTAATCAGGAATTCATTTTCCTTTACTTTCACAGATAAAGTTCTTTTTAGTGGATATTGTAACGAACCTGCAGGTCATTTTGGGTATTAATTTTTGGAACAGATTGTTTTGTAATCAGGAATTCATTTTCCTTTACTTTCACGGATAAAGTTCTTTTTAGTGGATATTGTAACGAACCTGCAGGTCATTTTGGGTATTTCTTCCTATTTTTACTATTAAGGGTTTTTCGATGGCTGCCCAATGTCATTCATGAATTTTTGGAACAGATTGTTTTGTAATCAGGAATTCATTTTGTTTGTAGAGATAATTCCCTGTTTTGAAGCCTTCAGTGGTTCAAATTTACTATTGGATGAAAAATTTAGTCAAATGACCTTGTATGAAAATTCTGACTATTCCACCAGCTCAAAAACATCAATTTTGGATTAGGTAGATCCTTGGTTCGAGTACCGAGGCACCGTACTTATTTTGGGCTATTGGCCAAAAGTTAAGACAAATGGCTTGTTGGTGTGAGACCCACTATTTATTGAAACAAAATCAGATGGATATTTTGACTTTACCATTGAGTTTGGAACGTTGAATTTGATAGGGTAGCGTAGTTCATTTACACATACGGCATTCCAGATGAATCTCAAGGGATTGGCAATGACTAAAAAAAATTCCAAGTCTCCAACTAGTGCCTGATATCTAGTGTGACCGCTAAAGCTTCCCTTTGGGATCTTTAGCGGAGGGAGCTTTAGCTGTATTTGGGCTCTTTAGGGTGACCACTAAAGCAACCTAGTGTCCTCTTTAACAGTACCTGCGTGCCTAGGAAGGGTATAAATACCCCACTTAGCCTAATTTTCAACATTTTTCTCCCATTCTCAAGTGAGTAAAATCCTAAATAGTGTAGAAACTTGGGAAAAACAATTATGGGTGATTGTGGAGATTTGGTATAATTAATTTATACAATTTTACACCGAATTTGCAAAAAAAACTATTATTTCCATGGTTCATTTCTCCATTCTTATCTAAAATCCATAAAAGCTTGGTGACATGATTTTAGCACCATTATAGCTCGGAATTCACCCATTTTATAGTAAATATTCCTTGAGCATATAGGGACGTTATGTTGGTTTCGAAGGTGTGATTCCATAAATGGGCCCCACATGGGTTTTTAGATAATTTTGTACCTAAACCATAATAGTTCAATATAGGTATCATTGTTCTCGTATTGATGAGTAAATTGTAATTTTAATAGCGTAGGACCTTATGAAAGCTTCTCGAATAGGGAAAATTATGATTTAGCGGATTCTTCAAGATTCTCTTCGACATCCATGTAGGATAGGCTTACCTTCTTTATAAATTGAGCCATCTCGTAGTATGATTATGATCGTATGTTTGATATGGGGTGACATTTAGGTTTTGAAAGTTTGAATGAGAACATTTAGACTAGTTGAACCGAGGTGTTGGGTTTATGAATGAGTATATTTGGATTAGTTCAACCAACTAGGATTTGTTAAAACCATAAGTTTTGAGTAATTAGCGTAGGGATTTATGTCTTAGGTGAATTTAACTTTGTGGCCTGTGTTTAGAATGGAAATCCCTTAGTTACTCAAGGTGGGTGAAAATGCCTTAGTCATTCATGTTTAAGGTGAAGCTGGTCTTAGATGCTTAAGTTAAGAGAGATTGCCTTAGTTTCTTTTATTTTTATTAGGGTTGACTGAGCTGTTCATGTTTGGGAAGGATTACTATCTTGGGGCTATTTTTTGCTTAATTTACCTCTAGAAATAAACTTAGATACCATATCCTAGTCTAGAGTAGGAGTTGACTAAAATGGATTTCGGGAATTAGAAGTGGGCCCCTCTGGCCCACCTTAGGCCAAGACTTGTGATAGCCTTCTAGGCTTAATTATGTATGACATACTATTATTAGTGGTTGGTTTGGCACTTGAGGATTTTGGATATATTTATTAAGTATGTTAGTTGGATATTGAAAGATTGACGCCAATTTATGGTGTTGATTAACAATATGGATTTTATGTATATATAAATATATATATATGTGATTATTGAGATGGATTTTGGGCATGTCTATTGATATGATTTATAGATATGTGAATGATGATATGACTTATCCACATATGATTATTGGTATGGCTTCCAGATGCGATTAATAACATGGCCTATTGGCATGCTTAATGAGAAAGATATCGACATGATTTAATGATATTCCTTATGGATATGTTATGGAATATAGACATGATATGTCCAACAGATATAATAAACGGATTATAGATGTGATATGGCTTATAGATTGATATGGCTTGTCTATAAGAGTAATAACTTATAGATATGATTGGTGGCTTATCGGTATGATTATTGCGATAACTTATGATTACGATTATTAACATGGATTATGATCATGGTTCTTGGCATGACTTATGATCGGTATGGATTTGTGATATGTTCATTGATACGGTTTATAAAAATGAGTTTCAAATTGTGTTTGGCAGTTGATAATGATCTTGATAATATGAGTTTCAATTAAAACTCAACTAATGGTGATCATGATGATGATGCTATTGATTTCTGATTCAAGTCTGGCATTGGGAATAGGTTATGAGATATGCTGTTTAGATTGTTACTTGGTTATGGCATGATAAATTTGTGATTTAAGGCTATTCGGTTTCTTAGATTCCTTTATTGTACCCTCTAGGCTTATGAGGGTTTGTGCTGGGTTGTTTGGTTTTTTGCACTTATTGGTTTATGAGGGCCAATCTTGTAGTTATAGCTGAGTGATATTTTAGTTATTATGTCATATGTATTTATTTATTTACTGAGTGTATTACTAGATTTTCCCCCTTTTATCTTGAATTATCATATTCTATCTTGCTATCTTATCATATTTATATAATATTTTATCTTAGTTAGCCGATGATGCCTACTGAGTACCTAATGCGCCCCGAAACCGAAATATGTTGTATGGGCACCTCAAGCCCAAATGATCCGGAGGTCGCCCACATAACCAATCACAATCATCACATCAACCATAGGGGTCGGGTGAATCCCGACCATATAGAGAGATAGCGGAACATATGCTACAAGTCATAACTTAAACATGTCTAAACACTTCATTAGATTCATAAACTAACCAATATACCTAAGTCTATAGTCATCCATAATACCTCTATATAAATAAAAGTTTAGAAATGTATATGTCGGGACAAGAACCCGAAAATAGCCAAACCAAGTAAAAATAAATCTAAGTCTAAAGATAGGTGACCAAGAATGAATGTCTCCCAAAATAAGGAAGCTCACCACTCTGTATTCAATGCACGAACCTATTCGATCACCTAATCACTGAGCAGGAATAGAAGATTATTCTCCGGCCGCTATGTTGCGTGGGGACATAGCATCTGAAGACGGTTAGCAGTTGGAATGCTAGCATATAGCTCAAGGATAAGGATAAAATAGCATCATCATTAAATCAATAAATCAATATATATCATACTCAATCAAGTTGATAACCTTATAGATTCATATAGACATATCATATGCTAACCAAGAGGGCAAGTATTATCATCACTTTGGAAGCACTCATTCATCATACATTCAATGGAGGTCTCCAACCTTCCACACTTATAGATTCAAGCAATTCTCAGTAGACATAGGGCTTTAACCTTATTTACTCATCATCAAGTGAGGGAATCTAGCCACATACACATCCATTTATGTGAGGGAATCTAACCACATACACACATTCATACAAGTAAGGGACTCTAACTGTTAACACACATTAAATCGATGAAGGGACTCTAACTACATGCTCACACATTAGGAAAGGGACTCTAACCTTATGTCGTATTAGATAGGGGACTCTAACCCTAAGAGGAACTTTGGCCTCATGAGATCTCTTTATGTAAGGTACTTTAGCCACAATCAATTTTATTAGGTAAGCGACTTTAACCTCAAGCCATCACAACTATCATTAGTCATCATTGGGACTCTAACCCCTTTTCAATGCATCGATATACAATCAATTCCACACATAAGGACTTTAACCCATTTAGCAAATTTCAACACCATACATGACAGCATGGTCCTCATGGGACCCTTAATTGCTTAACCATTTCAATAGTCCAATGCCTTAATTCAACTCATCATTCAATTCCAACTTTTGTCCTCAAGACCCTTACAAGACATTCACACTTTATTAGCAATTCTATACGATAATTTATCTCAACACACAATTCAAGTTCATTTTCATCTTAGGGACTATAACCCCCTTCTCATTCATTAAACCATCAAGGTCATCAATTACACAATACATGGATCACTTTACCTTCATAATGTAATTTATCAAGCATTCATATATATTAGGCCATTTCCCTAGTTCAAAACATCAACATCATGTAACTAGACGTCTCACTTAGACATTTTCAGAAACACCTTATGTACATTCCTTTACTAAGGCCAATTTCATGGTACAAATCATCAAGACTAGGGTTACTCAACACCCACATGTTCGACCACATACAACTAGCATTTACGTGTGCACACTACCATCAATAACATGTATAATCTTAAGTCTAAGAAAGAATCATCATTATTCATTATTAGGCAACAAAACCCTGTTCATTTGCTTTCAAAACCACCATGTACACTTACCAATAAAAGTGTGAAAAACAAGGTTTTAGAGTTATTTAGAAAGGGGAAGAAGTACATTCCTTAATCAAGATGAATCACCAAGAATATTCACTTCACTTTGCCTTTTGAAGATCTCCCTTGAAACCCTAGCTTCCAATCTTTAAAAGATGATCTCGAGAGAGTGTTTAGGGTGTTTGATACATCAAAATTGATGATAAGGATGCTAAACACACTTAAATAGTGAGAGGGCTTAGGGTTTTAGACATGGGAAATGACCACAAGGCCCTTAATTAAAAGCTGAAAATTGAACCTGTCAAGGGGTATGACTTACCATACGACTCAATCAAATAGTCGTACCTTAGGGTACGAGTGCTATCCTGACTAGTACCCTAGGCTTCTCCTAGGTCACACATACTGTTAAGGATACCTCCATACACCCATGAGTCATATCCAAAGGGTATTACTCACTCATAACTCATAACAAAATCAGTCAACTCCAAGCTAATACCTCAGCCCATACGACTCACCTAGATAAGATTCGTACCATTAGGTACGATTAAAGTGGAGGGCCACTCATACATGGGATAATGAGTAACCCTCACAATACTTCTTAGGATACAAGAGGGGAGAAGAAGAAGGATATGTCTTGTATCCAAGGGGTAGGACTCAAGATACTAGTCGTACCTACCCCAGTGACACCAAAAGATGATGTTTTACAATGGTTCCAAGTCTAGGTGTTTCAATTCTCCCCCACTTGGATCATTCGTCCTCGAATTAAGAGTACGACATGAAATAAACACAAGCCAATACAGTATGACAAATCAAAATGTCCATTAAACAAGTTAGAACAAGCACACAACAAGGATATAACACACATCATGCTTATTATGATTCAATCAGTTCATCGTCCTTAGGACTCAAACCCATTATTTATCAAGACACTTGTTCATTTCAAATCTCAGGGACTTAAACCCTTGCTTATAAGCACTTACTCATTTCACAACATTGGGACTTCAACCTATTAACTTATCAAGGATACTTACTCAATTCAAGGATTTGGGACTCGAACCCATCATTTATCAAAGACATAAATAAACTTAAGATACTGGGGACTTAAACCCATCACAACAAGACACACATAATTTCAAACATTAGGGACTTTAACCCAATTTCTAATACAACTTAAATCACTAAACCCATTGGGGACTTTAACCTATTGTCAATCAAATATATAAATCAAAGTAAGGAGTTCAACATATACCTCCATCCCATGTTTTTAGAACATAAAACAAATGCGAATACTTGGACTTCATGTCCTTTTCCTATTCCTAAGTACCTTCCTCGGACTTTTGGTTCCTCCATAGAACCTTCACCGAAGCCACCTCTTTTGTTCCTAACCGGCAAATTCATCGATCCAAGATCCTCATCAGGATTTCCTCATAGGACAAAGAGTCCAAAATATCAACATCCCTCAAGGGAACAACAAACGAAGGATCACCCACATATTTTCTTAACATAGAGACATGGAAAATCGGGTGAATAGAGTTCATAAAAGAGGGAAAATCCAACTCATAGGCAACATTGTCAACTCTCTTCACAATAATGTAGGGACAAACATAGCGGGGACTAAGTTTTCCCCTTTTACCAAACCACATCACTCCCTATATGGGAGACACTTTCAAGAATTCTCAATCGCTAACACTAAACCTAAGTCCCTATGCCTCACATCTGCATAGGACTTTTGGTGACTTTGAGCGGTTTTCAATCTATATTGAATCACGTTCACCTTATCTATGGCTTGGTGGACCAAATCGGGGCCAAGAAATTTACCCTCGCCAACTTTGTACCACCGAATGGGAGATCGACAAGTCCTACTATACAATGCCTCAAAATAGGCAATGCCAATTCAAGAGTGATAACTATTATTATAGGCAAATTCAATCAAAGGAAAGTGGTCATAAAAATTATCACCATAATCAATAACACAATCCCATCACATATCCTCCAATGTTTGGATAGTCCTTTCTACTTGTCCATCTATTTGCGGGTGGAACATGATACTAAGGGACACTCTAGTACCCAAACCCATTTGGAACGACTTCAAAAAGCGGGATAAAAATGGATGACCACGATAAAAAATGATAGAAACCCAAGTACCATGCAACTTCACGATCTCCGCAAGATACAACTTATCAAAATATTCCACCAAGTAATTTTTCCTCACGGGCAAGAAGTGAGCAAACCTGGTCATTCTATCTATAATAACCCAAGTAGAATCATATTGATTCTGGGATCTAGGAAGACCGGTAACGAAATCAATATTAATTGTCTCCCACTTCCATTCGGCCAACAAAAATTCTTGATACTACCCACCGGGCCTCATGTGCTCAATGTTTACTTGTTGGCACGCCATATAATTGGCAACATAGCTAGCTTCATCACATTTCATATTCCCTAACCAATAGAACTCTTTAAGATTGTGATACGTCTTGATGGAACCGAGATGTATAGCATACCAAGAATCATGATCCTCGTCCATGAACCTTTCCCTCAATCCATCGACATTGGGAACACATAGCCTACCTTGGTATCTCAAGATACCATCCCCACTAATAATAAAGTATGCAACTTTGTGTTGACCCATATTAATCTTGATCTTATTCAAGTCAGGGTCCAAAGTTTGCTTCTTCTTTATCTTAACAATAAGAGATGACTGATATACCAGAAGCACAATCACTCCATCCTTCTTGAATTCTACAAGTGAAACTCCAAGATTAGCCAAATGGTGAATGTCTTTAACTAATTCCCGCGTATCCTCATCTACATGGGCTAAACACTCTATGGAAAATATACCAAGAGCATTGGCGACCACATTCACCTTAGCGGGATGGTAATGAAATCTCATTGCATAGATTTTCAATAACTCGAGCCACTTACTTTGCAAAAGATTTAACTACTTTTGGGTAAACACATATTGGAGACTCTTATGATTAGCAAAGATATCGAGATGGACCCCATAAAGATAATACTGCCAAATCCTTAACGCAAAAACCAAAACTAAAAACTCTAGGTCATGAGTAGGGTAGTTCTTCTCATGAACTTTCAATTGCCTAGAAACATAGGCGACCACCCTACCTTGTTGCATCAACACACAACCAAGACCAACTCGAGACGTATCACAATATACCACGAAACAATTGCTACACTCGAGCAAGGTCAAAATAGGAGATGAAGTCAACTTATCTTTCAATGTCTCAAAACTACCCTCACACACATCGGACTAGAAGAACTTGACCTTTTTTTGGGTCAACTTGGTCAATGGGCTAAAGTAAAAAAAATCTCCATAAATCTTCTATAGTAACCGGCTAGACCCAAGAAGCTCCGAATATCGGTTAGACTCGTAGGTCTAGGCCACTTCTTAACTACCATAACCTTTTGGGGATCTATCATGATCCCTTAACTAGAGACAACATAACCAAGAAAAGCTACGACTTTCAACCAAAACTCACACTTGGAGAACTTGGTATTCAAACAATGATCCTTTAAAGTTTGCAGCACAGCATGGAGGCGATCTATATGATCTGCCTCACTCATAGAATTGGATAAGATATCATTAATGAAGACAATGACAAATATGTCCAAGAACGGATGAAAGGCCCTATTCATCAAATCCATAAATTCCACTAGGACATTGGTAAACCTAAAATACATGACAAGAAACTCATAATGACCATACCTGCTTCTAAAGGCACTCTTAGGGATATCTGCATCACTAATCTTAAATAGATGATAACCCAATCTAAGGTCAATCTTAGAGAAACACTTCGTACCCTAATGTTGATCAAGCAAATCATCGATCCTAGGAAGAGGATATTTATTCTTTACGGTCACTTTGTTCAACTGATGATAATTAATGCACATACGAAGGGAACCATCCTTCTTGAACACAAATAAAATAGGAGCACCCTATGGAGACACACTAGTGTGGATAAAACCTTTATCTAAGAGGTCTTTCAATAGCTTCTTAAACACTTTTAGCTCTACCAAAGCCATTCTATAAGGAGGGATAGAAATTTGATGAGTGTTCAAAAAAAGATCAATCCCAAAATAAATTTCCCTATCGAGAGAAACACCAGGAGGACCATCCGGAAACACCTTGAGAAACTCATTAACCACGGGAATGGATTCTAGAGAAGGCTCTTTCAAGTTTGAATCTTTAAATCGGACCAAATGATACACGCACCCCATTGAAATCAACTTCTGGGCCTTTAGATAAGAAATAAACCTTTCCTTAGTCACTAGGGAACCACCTTCCCATACAATGACCTGCTCATTAGGGAATTTTAACATGACCCTATGGGTTTGACAATCTAAAAAAGCATAGCAAAATTGCAACAAATCTATCCACAAAATCATATCAAATTCAACTATGCCAAACTATATTAAGTCTAAAAGAGTGTCCCTACCATCAACTGTTATGACACACCACTTATAGACCCTTCTAACAATCATAAGGTCTCCAACCAGGGTAGAAATTAAAAAAGAAACTGATAGACTCTTGGGACAATATTGAAGATGCACAACCACATACAGGGTCACATAAGAATAAGTAGACCCTAGATAAAGCAAACAATACATATTACGAAAGAAAAGTGTCAACATACCCATGACAACATTGGAAGACGCCTAGAATACCTGCGAGTAGCAAGTGCATACAAATGATTCTGGCCAGCATCGGTGCCAGAAATAGAAGTAGAGGCAGAAATAGCACCCTTCGGTATGGGAGTAGATAGAGTAGAAATAGAGGCTTTATTGCCCAAAAAAGCTTCTAGAGAGGGGCACTCACGTTGCATGTGCCCAACCTGACCATAATGGAAACATCTATTTCTCCCCTTCTCACACTGACGACGATGACTCTGAGCATTGAATCTACATGAAGGGAAAAGTGTAGCCGACTGGGCACCATTAGCCTGGAATCAAGAACCCTTTGGTTTGGATCCAACACTAAACTAAGTCCATTGATTATCTAAAAACATCAGGTAAAGAGAGAGAACACTAGTCCTGGAGAAAGAACTCAAACTCCACCACTTTTTCCGTGGCCACTTGCCATCATCACCACCAATATGATCTGAAGTCCAAAATTTCTTTCCTTGCCTATCACTAAGCTTAACATTCTTCTTTTCCTCCACTCCTACTTGTTTTAAATACACAATCAACCAAGAAATATCTATGTTCTCAATCAACAAGGTATATTTCTCCTAAGGACTAACTCACGGGATAATCCCAAGACAAAATTAAGTATTCTAGCCCTCATGCTAAAAACCATCTCGGGAGAATACCTTGATAATAGATTGAATTTCAAGGCATACACTTGAACGGACATCCTACCTTGCTTCAAGTTAACAAACCCTTCCACATTTGCCTCCCTTAACTCATGAGGAAAGAAACGGTTAAAGAAAGCCTCGGATAAGTCCTCACACATGGTGGGACTAGCATCAAAACCTCTAGAGAACTCCCACCCCTTATACTATTGGTACGCTTGATCTTTCAATTGGTAGAAAGAAAACTCAATGTCCGTAATTTTTGAAGCATGCATGATTCAAAGGATCTTCTCTATTTCATCAATGAAACCTTGAGGATCTTCCTCAACCTTCATACTGGTGAACATAGGTGGGCTTAACCTTAAAAAATTACCAATTCTTATGGTATCAGAAGAAACGGTAGTCGAAGTACTATGCTCCGATTAAGAGACAACCAATTGAGACAAAAGATTTATAGATTGGTGAAACTCGATATTATTAGCATCCCTTTGAGGTAACAAAATAGGAGGGTCACTATCATAGTTGGGGTTGGGGGAGACAGGTGGAACCCCAGAAAGATTTTTGGATGCTGCAGTCTTAACTTGGGTCTGACCACTAGAAGTTGGACTAGTTTCATCCATAGGTCCTTCAAAAAGGTTAACCTGAGTCTCAGATCTCCTAGGATACCTAATTTGAAAGATGGGAAATAAAAATCAGAGCAATCCAAGACCTTAGACTTTTTATCTAAAGATTGAAACATAAGAAATGGAAAAATTTCCTAAAATGTCTCATAACTCCTCTTTTATAAGTGTGGCACACTTCACACCCATAAACAAGACCCTAATTGATACGGTATTATGGACACCAAACTGACTATGAACCTAGGATCTGATACCAACTTTAAATGCCATGAAATATAACTAAGTCGTACAGGAACCTCAAGCCCACATGAACTAGAGGTTGCCCAATAACCCATCATAATCATCACTTAAACCATAGGGGTCGGGTGAATCTCAACCATATAATGAGATATCGAAACACATGCTATAATTCATAACTTAAACATGTCTAAACACTTCATTAGATTCATTGAAAAACCATTATACCCAAGTTCAAAGTCATCCACAATAACTCTATTCAAATAAAAGTTTAGAAATATATATATCGGGACAAGCCCCCAAAAATAGCCAAACCAAGTCAAAATAAAGTTAAGTGTAAAGATACTAAAATATGAAAGCTCACCACTCTGTATTCAATACAACAACCGCTTTGATCACCTAATCATTATGCAGGAAGATAAGATGATGCTCTAGCCCCTATGTCATGTGGGGATATAGCATCCATAGATGGTTAGCAGTTGAATTGCTAGTATGTAACTAAAGAATAAGGATAAAAAAGCATTACCATTTAATCAAAAATCTAGTATATATCATATTCAATAATATTAATAACCTTATCCATTCATATAGATAAATCACATACTAACCAAGGGGTCATGTCTTATCAATATTTTTGAAGCACTCATTTTTCATACATGCAATAGAGGACTCCAACCTTCCACACTTATAGATTCAAGCGTTTCTCATTAGAAATATGAGTTGAACCATATTCGCTTATCATCAAGTAAGCAAATCTAACCATATACAAATCTATTTAAGTGAGAGAATCTAACCAGATACACATATTCATATATGTGAGGGACTCTAACCGCTCACACACATTCATTCAAGTAAGGGAATCTAACAATAAGCTCAAATCTTAGGCAAAGGACTCTAAATTCATGCCATATTACATAGGGGACTCTAACCCTAAACCAATTAATTTGGAAAGTCACTTCACCATCATGACATCTCATTATGCAAGGGACATTAACCACAAGTTATTTCATTAGGCAAGGCATTTTAACCTCAAGCTATCATGACTATCATTAGTAGACATTGGTACTTTAAAACTTTGTCTATGGATCTACATACATTAAATTCCACACATAAGGACTTTAACCCATTTAGCCAGTTTTAACACCATACATGACCACATGGTCCTCATGGGAGCCTTCATTACTTAACCATTTCAATAGGACAATGCCTTAATTAAACTCATCATAAAATTCAAACTATGGTCCTCAAGACACTTATAAGCCATTCACACTTCATTAGCAATTCTAAACCATAATTTAGTTTAACACACAATTCAAGTTTATTTTTATGTCAGGGACTTTAACCCCCTTCTTATGCATCAACCGTCAAGGTTATCAATTAAAAAATACATGGATCCCTTTAACTTTATAATATTATTTATCAATCATTCATACATATTGCGCTATTTACCTAGTTCAAAACATCATTATCGTCTAACTAGACATCTCACTTAAGCATTTTCACAAAGACCTTATGCACAAGCCTTTACCAAGGCCAATTTCATAGTAGAAACCATCAAGACTAGGGTTAATCAAGATAAACATGTTAGACCGCATACAACAAGCATTCACATGTGCAAACTACTATCAATAACATGCATAAGAATAAGTCTAAGCAAGAACTATCATTATTTATCATTAGGCAACAAAGCCCTTTTCATTTGATTTCAAAACAACCATCTACACTTAATAATCCAATTTGTAAATACATGGGTTTAGAGTTATTTAGAAAGGGGATGAGTTACATGCCTTAAAAAAGATAAATCACCAAGAATATTGAATTCACTTTGCCTCTTGAAGATCACCCTTGAAACCCTAGCCTCCAATTCTTCAAAGATGAGCTTGAGAGAGTATTTAGGGTTTTTGATCCATTAAAATAGATGTTTAGGTGGCTACACACACTTCTATAGTGAGAGGGATTAGGGTTTTATCAATGGGAAATAATCACGAGGCCCTTAGTTAAATGCTGAAAATTGAACCCATCCAGGGGTACGACTCACCATATGACTAACTTAAGTAGTCATACCCTAGGGTACGAGTTGTACCCTAACTCTTACCGTAGGATTATCCTAGGTTACACACACTATTAAGGATATGACCATACACCCATGATTCATATGGAAAGGCTACGACTCACCCCTACCTTGTATGCTCCACTCATAAAAAAATCATTCAACTCCAAGAAAAGACCTTACCCCATACGACTCACCTAGGTACGACTCGTACCTTTGGGTATAACTCATACCCTTAGGTACGATTGAGAGGAGTGTCACACCTACCTAGGAAAGTGAGTGACCCTCACCACACTAACTAGGATACGTTAGGGAAGGATAAGAAGGATATGACTCATATCCAAGAGGTATGACTCAAAACCTTGGTCATACATACCCAGTGACACCAAAAGATATGGTTTTTCAATGGTTCTAAATCTATGCGTTTCAGTACCCATGGTTATTATACTAGTACTACACTTCTATACCTTTTTAATGCAGATCTAATTACTAGTTGTGTAACACCTATGATTTTTGACTCTAAATATTTCTTCTGTTTTGAGCCTACTTCCCAAGCTACATCTCACCTAACGAGTTGTTAGATCTTCTTACGAGTCATAGGGCTTGAGCCATAGGGTGACTAGTATGGTTGACCAATTTTCTATCTTGATTATAACTAGTACCTTATGAGTTATAAAGAGCAGTGTAGAGTTGTAGTGTGTGACATGATCAAACAAGTGTAGTTTCCCAAGTCATTATTGTGGTTATGACTAGGAACCTATAAGTCTTAAATTCTGTGTAGAAGTCATAGTGTACGACTCATAGGATTAATAGAAAGGATGTCCTATGTCTTTACCTAAACTATGAGTAATGGTGATGACTTCAAACCAGATATCATGAGTCATGACGTGACTCATAGTCACTAGCGATAGTTTTTCTGGTATTTTAATTAGTTGCACTTTGGTGATTTCCCTTTTTCCCCAAGTTGTGACCTGCAACTTAAAAACACTTTAGGGTTTTTATCACTCCAAAAGAAAGAAAAATACATTTTTCTTCACTCAATTTCCTCAAAGCATGAACAAAGCTAGGTGTTCTCAAAGTTGGTCATCAAGGGCTCAGAGGTTGATTTCTCTTTATAATTCCTAATAATTTAAGACATATATCTCTTTCCTAAAACTTGTTTTGTTAAAAGAATGTGTTTAAATTGTTATTCATATGATTAATTTATGATTTTGGAAATTGGGTTGAGGGTCCTTGAATATTATTGATGGAATTATTTTTCCCATGACTTTTGTGAAATATTCAGGATTTAAGTTGATAGTTTTAAAACTATTAGGTGCATGAGTATGGGAATTTGAATAAGGTTTATGGATTCCCCCAAATACATAAATTTTTCAATTGGAATTGGTGATAACCTCAATCGTATCTTATGATATTGGCTTTGAAACATGTGTATATGTATATTGTAATTACCTTTTAAACTATTATAAGATATAGAATGTTAATGAAATATAACGGTTTTAAATTAAACCTTATGGGTCTTGTATTCCCCCAAAACTAATGAATAATTAAACCTAGGTAGTCGTGGATTCCCCCATATGGACGAATAATAGAGTTTGTGGGGTCGTGGATGCCCCCAAGTGATGGTAATTAGAATGACATGTGTATAAAAGTTTGTAAGCATAGTTGATATAACATTACCAAAGATTAATTCCTTAAGGTCTTGATGACCATTTATTTATGACACACTATATATATATTTATTATGGATGGTGTATGGTAATCTATTTCCTGGCCTTCTATGATATCTTCAGTTCATGAGGTTAACACACAGTGGACCCATCAAGCTAGAAGAGCTGGACCCAATTAGCCTATGGGTGTAGATGATGATTTGAGATACACAGTCTAGGTTAATGTCTTAAATCTCATGCTAAACCTTGTTCCATATCCCAACATATTATAAATATATATGTATATGATTTTGTGCATTGGTTTTAAATTGTTTTGGACCGATTTTATCATGGCATTACTTTATCCCTTCCCTGAGTTACATGCTAGTGCACACCCCCTAACCATCTCCAGACATTGTATACCCATGAAATTTAGGGTTCAGATACACTTTTACTTTGCCTACACAGTGATACGTGATATTTAGATTATTTATGAGTCAACTTAAAGTGGTGAGCTTCTATTTTTTGGAAGACCTTCATTACATGTTATTGTTTCATTCATTATGCTTTAGACTATTCCTATGGATACAAATTGACTATGGTTGGGGGAACATCTTGGCTTGAGTTTTCCTTGATTAGTATAGGCTTTGTAGATTACTGTGGATTAAGATGGTTGTTAAAATTCTTAGATTTCCTTCTGAGTTAATTCCATATCTTGTTTTATGTTCGGAGCTCAGCTCTATCTTGTTATCTATTTGAAACTAATCTATTGTCAGTTATGTTGTATTCTTTTTTACAACACAAAAGGGGTAGTTTCTGGTCCTTAGAGAAATTAAGATACTCGTCATAGCCAGGCCTTGGTTTTGGTCAGGATAAGCATGGTATCATAGACTAGCTTCAGGGTCATTGGGTGTATACAAAGCTGTGTTAAGTAGAGTCTCTTTCATGGGTGTGGAGTGCACCACGCATATAAGATAGAGGATATAAGGCCTTTAGGAATATTTCCTTTTCTTGTGATCTATTTTTTAGGATATGGAGTCTAAGGTTTTGAAATATCCTCTAATTTCATTTGTTTGCATCTTAGATCATGCTTCCTGAAATATCTAATGCTCGTGGAAACTCTTATATCCTACCTGAGAAAAATGTCGATGGAACTCATTCTACTTATAGAGTATAGTCTCGGTCTAGGGTTCCTACTCCTAACATCCCATGTGGAATTCCACCACCCCTACCAATCTTCTCAGGCTTTTTGAGTTGATAATGCTCATGCCGCACTGCCCCAAGAAGATATTTCTATTATTAAATTCTATCAATCTATTAATCTACTTACTCAGTCAGTGATTTTTCAGTCTCGTCAAGTTGACCGTGTTGGTTCTATTTCTATATCTTTTGAGGTTACTAGAGTTGGCTAGTTTATAAGGTTGAATCCTCAAACATTCACTGTCTCTAAGGTTGAAGTGGATCCTAAAGGGTTTGTTGATGAAATGCAGAAGATATTTAGGGTGATGCATACTACTTATGTGGAGGGTGTGGAGTTTGGTGCATATCTATTAAATGATATGACATATAAAAGGTATGAAGAGTAGGATTAATTGAGGGGTAATAATATTGAGCAGGCTCTGTGGGAGAAATTTTCTGGTGCCTTCCTTAATCATATCTTTCCTCAGGAGTTGAGGGAAAATAAATATGAGGAGTTTGTGAACTTGAAGTAGGGAAAGATAACTATGAGGGAGTATACTTTGAATTTCCACTAACTGTGTCATTATTCCCCAGAGATTGTGTCTAGTATGAGGGAAAGAATGTGAAAGTTTGCATCAAGTTTTTCTAGGGACTTTGTATTAGAATGTATGGCATCGATGTTGAATAATGTCATGGATATCTCTAGGCTTGTGGTATATATGCATCAGGTTCAAGGAGAAAAAATAGGTAGAGGTGGGAAAGAGGCATAATAAGATGTTCAGGTATTTAGAATAGCACAGAGGTCAACAAGATAGTGGTAGTGATGAAAAGAAGTGGGGAAAGTAGAGGACTTGGGAAAATTCTAGTTTTTTACTCTATGGCTAGTGCTCCATATCCTAAGGTATATGGTGATCGTTGCTTTTAGGTTGATATTGGGTTTAAGGCACAAGGTGCTCAGTCGTAGGCTAGTGGATTTTAATAAACGTCATCTAATCCCCCTTGTTGTTTCTATGGGAAAATGTAACATGGTCAGTGTGAAGAGGGGAGAAATTTGTGCCATAATTTTTGTCAGCCAGGGCATCTGCAGTAACACTATCAAGCTAAGGTTACTTTTGGAGATAATAAGATTTTGGTTTCTACCTCATCATCTCATGAACCCAAGTGTGCTACTTTTTGTACCGATACTTGTCGAAATCATGTTTATGCTTTTGCCACCCATCAAGAATCTGAGGCATCTCTTGATGTCGTCACTAGGCTATTGAAACTTTTCACTCGTGATGTGTATTTTTTTGTTGATATGAGTTCTACCCTTTCTTTTAGATGGATGTTTATTTTGGTTTCAAACCTGAGTATATCGATCCCTTCTCTATATCTACCCTGAGGGTGATTCTTTTTTTGCTAGAAGGGTCTATAGTGGTTGCGTGGTATCTATTAGTGGTAGGGAGATATTAGTGGATCTAATTAAATTTGATATGGTAGATTTTGATATGATTTTGGGGATGAATTATCTCTATTTTTCTTACGCTTCTCTCGACTGTATGATTTAAATGGTTAGTTTTCAATTCCCAAATAAACCGATAATGGGATGGGAGGGAAATTCCTAGGGTTGGGAGGGAAGTTTCTTTTTTACTAAGGGAAGGTTCATTTCTTAAATTAGAGCTCATATGTTGATTTCCAAGGGATTTCTATATCATCTAGGTTGGGTTAATGATTCTATTTCTAAGGTTTTTTCTTTACAATCCATCCTTATTGTTATCAAGTTTTTTTTATGTGTTTCCTAATGATCTTCCTAGAGTTCCTCCCGACAGGCAGATAGATTTTGGGATTGATCTTCTACTTCTATCCCTCCATAAAATGGCTCCAACTGAGTTTAAAGAACTTAAGAAGTAGTTAAAAGTTCTTTTTGATAAGGGTTTCATCTTCCCTAGTGTGTTCTTATGAGGTGTTTCGATGCTTCAATACGTAAGAAGGATGGGTCTCTTGGATGTATATTGATTATTGATAGTTGAATAAGGTGACATTAAAGAATTTGTATCCTCTTCCTAGGATAGATAATATCTTTGATCATCTCCATGGTGCTAGATGTTTTTCTAAGATTGATCTTCACTTGTGTTATCATTAGTTAAAGATTAGGGAGGCTGGAATCTCTAAGATCGCCTTTCAAAAACAATATGGTCATTATGAGTTTTTGGTGATATCATTAGTCTGGAATCAATGAACTGGGTATTGATACAGTTCTTAAATTTGTTCATTATTGTGTTTATTGACAACATCTTGGTATATTCTAAGAGTAAGGAGGATCATGCCAATTCCCTCCATGTAGTGTTGTACTCTTCTAGGGATAAAATATTATGTGCCATATTTTCAAAGTGTGAGCTTATTTTGAATGTTATGACCTATCTAGGTCATGTTATTTCTAGTGAGGGGATCATGGTGGATCCAAAAAATCTTGATATGGTTATGAAGACGCCTAGACCTATGACTCCAATAGATATGTGGAGCTTCTTATATTTACCCAGGTATTATAGGAGGTTTATAGAGATCTTCTCTTCTATTGCTTCTCCATTGATTAAGTTGACTTAGAAAAAGGTAAAGTTTCTACGGTCTGATACTTCTGAAGGTAGTTTTAAGAAGCTGAAGGATAAGTTGACTTTTTCTCCAATTTTGACTCTGCCCGAGGGTATTGATTATTTTTTTATCCACTGTGATACGTCCCGTGTGGAACTGGGTTGTGTGTTTATGTAATATGGTAAAGTTATGGCTTATGCTTCTAGTTAGTTGAAGATCCATGAAGGGAATTATCTGACTCATGACATTAAGTTGGCAGTAGTGGTTTCTTCTTTAAGGATTTTGTGACTTTATTTGTATAGGGTTCACATTGATATCTATTCATACCATAAAGTCTTGCAGTATCTATTCACCTAGAAGGAGTTGAACCTCAGGTAAAGGAGATGGCTTGGGTTGCTTAAGGACTATGACATGAGTCTTCACTACCATCCAGGTAAGGCTAATGGGGTTTTTGAAGTTATTAAAGGGTTGTCCATGAGTAGATTTGCTCATGTTGATAGGAGATGTGAGGATCGGTAAAGGATATTCACCGATTGGCCAATCTTAGAGTTTGTTTTTTGTATTTTGAGTTGGAGGTGTGGTTGTACTTAAGGTATTAAAGTCATCTCTAGGTGCATAGGTGAAGGAAAAGTAGGTTTCAGACCCCATCTTTATGTAGATTATAGATGATATGGGTCAGTACAAAGTCATGGCATTTGAGATTGGTGGAGATGGTTTCTTGAGGTACCAAGGTATATTGTGTGTTTTTTATGTTTATAGGCTGCGAAAAAAAGGTTTTGACTTAATCTCATGACTCAAGGTAGATAGTTAATCCTGGTTTGATGAAGATGTATCAAGACATAAAGGAGATTTATTGGTGGGACAACATAAAGAGAGATGTGGCTAACATTGTGGGTAAGTGCTTGGTTTGTCAACAAGTGATGGTTTAGGACTTGAGGCCTAGTAGCATTTTTCAAGAGGTTGAGTTGTCCATGTAGAAGTGGGAGGTGATCAACATGGATTTTATTACTAGTTTTCCACGGTCTCGCTATCAATTTGATTCAATTTGGGTCATCGTTGATATGATGACTAAGTTTCTCACTTCTTTACTATGAGGAATACGTGCGCTTGAGAGGTTTATGTGAAGTTGTTATTCAGGAGATCATCAAATTGCATGGTGCTCTAATTTCCATTATTTATAACTGAGGTACACAATTCTTTTTGCGCTTTTGGCATTTATTTAAACAAGGATTGGGAACATGGGCGAACCTTAGCACCGCGTTCTACTATCGGATGGAAAAGTAGAGAAGAGTATTAAGACTTTTGAAGCTATTCTATGGGTCTTTGTGATTGATTTTAGAGGTAGTTGGGTGGATCATTTTCCTCACATCGAGTTCTTATATAACAACAGTTGTCACTCGAGTATCCAGATAGCACTATTTGAGTCTTTGTATGGTAGGAGATGTAGATCTACTATCGGGTGGTTTGAGGTTGGTGAGACTCGATTGTTTGAACATGGTTCACCAAGCCATGGAGATGATGAAGTTTATTCTAGATAGGCATAAGACTACTCAGAGTCGCCAAAAGTCCTATATGGATGTGAGGTGTTGGTGGTTGAGGTTGGTGATTGTGTGTTCTTAAAGGTATCTTATATGAACAAAGTGATGAGATTAGGGAGGAACGGGAAACTCAGTCCCCATTATATTGACCCTTTCTTGATTTTGAGCAGAGTGGTGAAGGTTTCTCATGAGTTGGAATTTTCCTCGAGTTAGGGTTCTGTTCACCTAGTTTTTCATGTTTTGTTGTTGCAGATATGTGTGGGTGATGATTCTTTGGTAGTTCCTATTAAAAAGATTGGTATTTTTTATTTTGTGTCTTATAAGAATGACTAGGTGGAATTTTTGATACACAAGTCTGTTATTTGAGGACTAAGGATGTGGCGTCGGTGAAGATTCTATGGATGAACCAAAAAGTTGAAGAAGCTACTTGGGAAGCTGAACAGGACATAAAGTCCAAGTATCCGTTCTTGTTCCCAGAGTTTAATAATCATTCTTAAGATATGGGTTTTCCTACTCTCTTTGTTTTTTGATTTTGTTAAATTAATTGTGGTTGTATTTCTGTTTTACAATCGTGCTAATGGATTCTTTGACTCATGATTCGGGGACAAATGATTCTAGGGGGAGAAATCATGTTAATGGATTCCTTGACTCATCATTCAGTGACAAATAATCCTAGGGGGAGAGAATGTACACCCCAGATTTTTCCCTATCAAAAATTCTTGAGTTCTAAGCCTACTTCAAGGATATAATTCACTAACGAGTCATAAGATCTACTTGCGAGTCATAGGTTTTGATCCATGGGGTGATCATTGAGGTCGACCAAGATTCTATACTGGTCACGATTAGTACCTAATGAGTCATAAGAAGTAGTCATGAGTTATATTGTGTGTGACTCCTCACCAAACCAGTGTTGGGGCCCAATTCACTATTGTAGTTATGACTAAGACCCTACGAGTCATAATCTCTGCCCAAACTATGAGTCGTGGTGATGACTCACAACAAGACGTCATAAGTCGTGACGTGACTCATTATTACTATGATAGGTTTTCTTTTGTTTTAATTGGGGTCATTTTGGTCATTTTACTCTTTCAAAATTTTGGACAAATGACTTAAAAACACATTAGTGTCTTATTATCACTCAAAAAGAAAGCAAAATACACTTTTGTACTCTAAAGTTCCTTAAAGCAAGAACAAGCCTAGGGTTTCTTAATGTTGATCATCTAGGGCTCAGAGGTTGATTTCTCTCCATAATTCCTAATACTTTCAGGCAAGTATATCTTCCTTAAAACTTATTTTGTTAAAATCATCTGTTTATATTGTTATTCATATGATTAATTGATGATTTTTTAAATTGGGTTGAGGGTTCTTGAATGTTATTGTTGGAATTTATTTTCCCAATACTTTTGTGAATTATTCATGATTTGAATTGGTATTGAAACTATTTGGGTATGGTAAGTAGAATAGGGGTCGTGCATTCCCCTAAATACCTAAATTTTTGAATTGGAATTGGTAATAACCTCAACCCAACCTTATGATATTCGCTTTGAAACATGAGTATATGTATATTATTATCACTTTTGGAACTATTGCATGGCATAGAAGGTTAATGAAATATAATGATTTTAAATTAAACTTTGGGCGTCATTAATTCCCCCAAGCTAATGAATAATTGAACCTAAGGGGTCGTGGATTCCCCTATGTGGATGAATGATTGGATCTTGTGGGGTCGTGTATTCCCCCTAGTGATTATAATTTTAGTGACATATTGATAAAAGATTGCAAGCGTAGTTTGTATAATGATACCAATATGTTATGCCTTAAGGTATAATTAATAGGAATGTGTTAATGTTTTAATTGGGCTTAAAAAGGGTTGTATAACTGAGCCGTGAAAGTGGAGGTACCAAGGGTCTGATACTGGAAAATCATATTTGTTGGTGTTAGGGTTTGTCTTGATGACTGTGTTCTTGTGACATAGTATAGATATATGTATCATGTATTGCTTAGGGTTGTGGATTCCCAGACCTTCAATGATATCTCCAATTTATGTGCCTAACACACATTGGGGCCCAACCAGTCTGAGGGGGGCGGGGGTTTGACCCATATAACTCATTGGTGTAGATGGCGGTTTTATCTACATAGTCTAGGTTAATATTTTAACACTCATGACAAACCCTGTTCTCTATACCGATATTATATATATATATATAATTATGTGCATTTTTTTTAAATGGCTTTGGAATTATTTGATCATGGTATAAATTTATCCCTTCCCCGAGTTACATGCTAGTGCTCACCCTGCTAACCATCCTTGGACACTGTATCCCCATGCGATGTAGGGTTTAGAGACACTTCTGCTTTTCCTAAGCATTGATAGGTGATATCGGGATTGTTCATGAGTTACCTAGAAATTGTGAGGTTTCATTTTTAAAAAAACCCTAATTTCATCTTCTTGTCTAATTCATTGTGTTTTAGACTATTCCTTTTAGACTCATTTTGACGTCGGTGTCTTGGGTTGTCATTATTTATTTGAGGCTTTGTGGATTACTGTTGAATGGGATAGTTGTTGAAATTCTTAGATTCCATTCTGAGTTAGTTGAATTCCCTATATTGTTATATGTTTGAAACATAACTCTATCTGGTTATATGCTCATAGTTCATCCACTGCTAGTTGTATTGTATTCTATATGACTATGCAAAGGGGGATCTGTGTGACGTACTTGAGATACCCATCTAGTCTAGGCCCGAGTTCGGGTCGTGGAAAGTTTCCATCGCTGATTCATCAATCATTTTGAGTGATTACGGAGATTGGGTAAGCTCTTGGAGTCAGTGTTACCCCTTTTTCCTTCTATATATATATATATATATGTCTAGTCTTTCATATTCAAGAAGGATTGTATTTGACTATTCAGTACTTGGGGTTCATTTTGTAGTAGCTCCTTACCAACATTATTGAGTCTTGGGATGGTTGTTGATTTCCCATTTATCTATTCGACCTTTATGACTGTATTATTGCTTATAAGTCTTTAATTGTATTATTTTAACTTTTACGCCATTTTCCACTTAGTTTGCCCATTGCATCTTGCTTCGGGCTATGGTTCGGCTTCCTGACTGGTAGGATAGAGTAGGTCCCATATAACTCGCAAATCAGGTCATGACACAATGATGACTTTATAGTAGTATACCAAAAGTTTTTAATCTTTCTGCAATTTGCTTATCCCGTTACCCTCCACAACAATACCTGCTATTATATTTCATTTCACAACAATACCCCCTAATAAGCAACATTTGCCATTTTTATTGCTTTTCACATAATAACTGCTCAAAGTAAGAAGTTCACAATCACATACCATTTCCTCAACCATATTTACATGTCTCAACATTTTGAGTACCACTTTTAATTAAGATCATATTCAAACCACATGAAACATTATTTATGAACCAATAATATATAAAAATTTATGACAACCTCACTCATATCAGATTCGCAGAAATCCAGAGAGTTACAATTCACATAATTATAAGCCCAGACTGTTTCATTCACCAAATTTCCATTTCATTATTTCGATAAACACGTCCTTTACTCACGTCATTGATAAAAACTAACTAATTAACCGAAAGTTACACACAGTGTTTATGGTCAGATACTAATTAGACTTTCCCTATTCAAATTTTGTTTCTTGTATCATTCCAAATTGAGTCGAGTGATGTCTATTTATCTTGTTTGAGATATAAATTGCACTCAACCCATGCAAATAGTCACACTAACTCCAAGAGATTAGACAAACATGTGGAACACTTTTCTAGATGCCTCATATCTTTTTGAAAATTCGATATGGATGTCAACATATTAATCTATAAAAGTCTACTAGATATTTGCACTTTTACTTAGAGATTAGTAACCTAGGATCTAATACCAACTAACACGACCTAATTAACCGGATCATGAGGGATTCAACTCTAATCCACCTAGATAGTAGAGCATGTACCATACATTAAGAAACAGTTGCATGTCTTAAAGAAAAACATTAAGACTTTATTTGTTGCGATAAAATCTATTACAAGTCTTCAAAGGAATAATAAAACTCTATCAAAAATTCTAGTCTAGACAGGTATTAGAGCTACTATAAAATAAGAAAAAGTAGTCCAGACCAATATTCTACCATAGTAATGGATGATAGAAGTTATTGAAGATATCTACCGCATCAAGCAAGAAGCACCAACTAATCTTATAATTAGACTATAGCCCAAAAGGGTCTAGCAAGAGTAGTATCAATACAAACAACATATGCTGGTAAGCATTATCAATGAAACCAAACTAAAGCACATAACACCATATGAATATCAAAAAGGAAAACATGCACATTAGGGTTTTTATTATTCAACGACCTTCCTCCAATTAATTATTCACTTCCCTAGTTTGATAAACTCTAATTAAAAACTCCTATATATTTTAGCCAATCATACTAATTCGTAAGTAAACTATCAGATCATATTGAACTTTATGTGTCACTTATCAATTCTTTTTCCACCTCTAGTTAGGAAATTAATACCCACTTACTTAAGGACAAAACAATAATGTAAATGACAAATCCTCACCCTTAATACCCATTCAATTAACCTCAATATTTATCAAACTTCTTAGAAATACCTACTTATAGGGATGCACGCTCATGCATTATAGGACATATATCCAATTATTAGTGAGACATCAACACCTTAACTTAATGATTCCCAACAATGTAAGCCAACGAAATAATAGATTTTAATGTAGAGAATCCATCTAAGAATCAAAATGTCTAATAACAATAATAAATAACTATGCAAGCATAAGTTATAACAAACAATAGTTCAAGACCAGACCATGATCAACAACGATAGATTAAGTTCAGAATCCTCAATCAATTACAATAAATTAGTAATGACACTTAAGGTTATTTTCCATATTTCACCTTATTAAAACCATTAGTTCTTCTCTATAGAATTCCCAAGTCATTTATGACTTATTGGGACTAAAAGTTTGGTTATTAGGTAGTTTATTTAGTGTTTATAGCAAATTTTCTATTTTGAAGTCTTTAGTAGTTCCAAATGTTCACTGGGTGAAAACTTTAGTAAAACGATCTTGTATACAAATAATGACTACGCCAACAGCTCTGGAATGTCAATTTTAGTCTAGGTGGACCTTTGGTTCGAGGCCTAAGGCACTTGTGCTCATTTTGACCTATTGGTCAGAAAGTTTAAAAAATAAAATATGAGTGTGGAACCCATATTTGGTTGAAACAGCCTTGGATGGCAAATAAAATTGCACCATTGAGTCTAAAACATCGAATTTGGTATGGTTATATAGCTCATTTGTGTATATGGGATTTTGAATGAATCTCGAGCACTCAGTTGAGCTAATTTTAGACTTGGAAAATTTGGTGAACAGAAATAGAGACAATATTGGCCATGATAATGACTTATTTTTGTAGGCCTAGATGCCACGATCGCATAACTCTCATAGAAGAGAAGAGGTGTTGCGATCGCTAACCCTCAAGAAGCGATAGCGACTCTCGAGGACCAGGACTGGTAATAAAAAGATCAATTTTCCATAATTTTTGCCATTCTTCATCACTTTCTTAAGAGCTAAAATCCATAAATAGTATGCTATCTTAAAATTGAAGCTTGTTGGTGATTGGAAAGCTAGATTAGCATTTATTTTCATGATTATCTTCTGATTCAAGGTAAGATATCACCCCATTCTTGATGAATTTTTTTGATTTATTGCTCAAAACCCCAAAACCCTTGGGGCTTTATTTGAGCCCCAATTTAGCTTGGTTTTTAGCAAATTTGAAGGTCATGATTCCTTGAGCATGTAAGAATATTGGGTTGTTTTTGAAAACTCAATTTCCATAAGTGGGATACATATAGTGTTTTGATGTGATTTTTGGAACCGAAGAACAATGGTGCAATATGGGTATCGATATTCTTGTATTGATAAGTAGAATGTGTGTTTTATAGTTTGGCATCATTTAGAAGGGTTCTCAAAATAAAAAAGTGATGGTTTAGGTGTTCGTTGAGTTTCTTCAGCGTTGAGGTAGGCTAGATTTATCCCATTTTTCTATTGAGCTATTTCATAGTATTATTACGATATTGTGTTACATTTATGATAGGTTGTTGGTGTTGTATTGATCAAGTACAAGAATTGTTTTTGTTGGACCATTTAGGATATTTTGAAATTGTAGAGTTGAAACACTTCACTTGTTTCCTTATGCCTTAGGTGAATTAGGCTTCATGCCATATGTTTAGCATGCAAATACCTTAGGACTCAATATAAATAAAAATGGTTTATGTACCAATGCTTAAGGTATGATTTGCCCTAGTTCCTTAATTAAGGAAGGTTTCATTAGTTATTATTTGGCTTAGTTGTTGTGTTTGAGAAGAACTTTTTCCTTAGGGAAAATTATGGTTTAAGGGTGGATTTAGATACCTTAGCCTATTTTGGTGTTGAATTTTACTTAGTTGAATTTTGGGAATTTAGAAGTGGGATCTTTGACCCACCTTAAGTCAAGACTGATGAATAGTTCTCTTAAAACCCCTATATGATTAATAAATACCTAAAGAATGCATTTTTGAGACAATATTGACTAACCATGGAAGTAGATTATGGTGATAATGAAACTAGAAGTAATGATTCATGGACTAATTTATTAGATTATTGGCTATCCTATAATGAGCTATGTATCATGTTATGATATGTTATTGGATATCTTAGGAATTTTTCTATCAATATTAATAATTCTTATTTTAATAACTATGGATGATTCAAATGATAAACTATCTTTTACGCTAAAGACAAGCCGTTGAATATATTGTGATAAGTCATTGCTTATGACATTGCTTATGATTGTAATCATGCTAAAAAATTATGCCAAAAAATATCCCTATTGATGATATCAACAATTGTCCCATGAAATATGTTAGAAGTCATGCTTGTTGATTATATGGAAAGATATGCTATTAATTATGCTTGAAATCATAATGCTTGATTAAAGATCACTTATGCTATTACTTTTTCAAAAAACTATGATGATGTGGCTACTAGTTTGAGTCAAAATATTATGATATTATATGTATATATTGATACTCGATAAGCCTAGAGGATGATTATTATGACATATTGATACCCAACAACTCTGATAGATGATTATGACAATAAAATGATACCCGCCAAAGCCAGAGGATTATTATGATGATATATGGAATATTGGTAATACAAGAGGATGATTATGATGATATATTGATACCTGATAAGGTCAAAAGATGTTTATGATGACATACTAATACCTGACAAGGCAAGATAATAATTATATTTATCTGCCTATATGTACATCTATTGGTTTGAGTCCAACTATTCCCTATGTATGTCTATCATATTTGTATATATATACTTATATTGAGTTGGGTATGTAATTGACATTAGTAAGGGTGGATCTAGCATGAAAGTTGTAAATTATTAGAAGATGATATAATTCATGATTAGTAATAATTAATGATTAGTGGTAATTATTGATTAGTGATACTTGATAATTAGTGGTGAATATTGTTTAAGTGATAAAAAAGGAATTATTGATAATTGAGGATCAGCTGGTAAATGACATTAGATGATAAAAGATGGTTATCTAACAAACGTTTATTAGCTGACATATAGTGAATAGTTGTTAATGATGGTTAGAGTTTATATGATAACTAGTAATCAATTGTATTAGTTAATAAGATATCATTAGCTAATAAGTGGTGACTAGTGAGTATCAATGATAAGGTTGTTAAATAATTGTAATATTATTGAATGTGGGTACATTGTAAAAAGATGGTAAATAGTCGATTGATGATAAATTGTGAGATAGGGGTTAAATAATGAATATCTTATTTGTAAGTAATGAATGGTTGGTTTATTCTATCCTTGAGTTTACTCTCTAGGCATATGGGAGTTTGTGATGAGTTCTTTAATTTTTGCCCTAATTGGTATATGGGAGAAAATTTTGTAGTTTAAGATTGATTGTGTGATTCCTTGTGATGCTTATTAGTATTTCGATTCATTTACTTATATTCTAAGGTGTTGTTGGCATATGTTGATGCCTTGTGTTATATTGTTATTCTGGTTAAATTACTTATTATGTAAAGTAGTATCAGAGATGATTTGGGTTCGTTTCTATACCTTGACTTTGTTATGATATCTTTAATTTATCATACTTATATCATTATTTAGCTTAGTCGGTCGATGATGCCAACTAAGTATCTGTTATTTTTGAACTTATACTATACTTTTGTACCTTTTTAATATAGATTTGAGTACTAGCTTCCATCATTTATGGTTTATCGATTATGTTGATTACCTAGAGATAAGGTGAGCTCTTGGAATCCAAGTCACGTATTTTTTTCTATCTTTAGAGATTTAGTCTTTTGTTATTAAGACAAACGTTGTTAACTAGTCTAAGTCTTTGAGTTGTATAATTATTAGATGCTCATATACTATCTCTACCGGGTCATTAGAGGGTAGCTTGTATTGACTATTTTATCTATCTAGAACTCTTTCCTAATCTATAGGTATATTGTTTATTTTTTCTTATCTAGGAATTTTCTACAAAATTAACCCATTACGTTAGCTCCGGGTTATGGTTTGTCTTACCAACTAATAGGATTTCGTAGGTGCCATCATGACTCATAAATTAGATCATGACAAATTGGTTTCAAAGCCAAGTAATATCAATATTGTTAGTAGAAGAGAAAGTGTCTAGTAGAGTCCTGCGAATAGAAACGGTGACGTCTATTTCCTATCTTTGGAAGGTTATGGGAAATTTTTAAGAGTTCTTCACTTCTTTCAATCATATCATGCTAAGAGTCTGAGTTTGTTTATAGAACATTCTATTGATTTCACTCTTTCATAGATGACCAGGACATGTGTTACTACTACATGAGACAAAGGTCTTAAGATCGAGACCATGGATCCTACTCCTATTCATGGATGTCCTAGAGGTTGTGGATAGCCGCGTGATGTGTCCTTAGCTATGGGACAATATATGCCACCATATCCATTTCTTATTTACACTCCTAAGCTAGAGATTCTTCAACCTCAGCTAGCAATGGGCCAAGGACCAGCCTAGGCTCCACCAAGGTTTATTTCTTTTTTAGTATTTAGAGATACATTTGTTTAATTTTTGGGTTTAGTTGGTGGTGCATTGTATGATGGTGTATATTCTACATATTAGAGTATTAATAAGGAAGGGGCGTCACTTGTAGTTGTGGCTCCCAAAGTTGAGGTTACTCCTGCACCGATAGTTTCTAAGCTATTGATTGATTAGCCTTCTAGGTTTTCTAAGAAGCAAAATATGTTTGGTAGGTTCTTGATATTGGCTCTTTCTAGGTTTTTTGGTGCTCCAAGAGAGGATGCATATAAGTTTTTGATTACTTGTGAGGATAGGCTTCGTAGTTTGTGCCTTATTAAGACTCGTAGTGTGGATTGCACCATATTTCAATTGGACTTGGCTGCTTGACATTGTTGGAGAGTATATATAGAATCTAGACTAGCTGGATCTTCTCCGTTGACTTAGACTTAGTTCTCTGAGATGTTCTTAGAGAATTATATGCCTCACAACATTAGATATTATTTGGAGGATCAGTTCTAAAGATTGTAATAGGGCTCTGTGATAGTTGTAGAGTATGAGGCTCATTTTCATAAGTTAGATAGGTATGCAACTTCTATTCTGGATATTGAGTATGAGAGATTCTGTTTCTTTGATAAAGGGTTGAGAATCCCTATTCATATGTCTACTCAAAGATTATTTGATGTAGGTAGGTCTTTTTTTAAGGTTTTGGATCATGCTCGAGAGATAGAAGAGATACACCATGAGGGTCATGATAAGAAGCCTAGGTTTCAGGGTAGATTTAGTGGTAGCAATCATAGTTCCTAACCCAGAGATAGCAGTTCTCAGAGTTGGTATGCTCTGTGTCTTTCCTATTAGTCTCAAAGTCAACATAGTCGACATGTTCAGGCTGTGCTTTAGGTTAATAATGGAGGTCAATCTAGTGATAGTGATCACCCTAGTAAAGTTAGTGGTTAGTAGTTTAGAGGTTTATCATCTGGTTATTTTAGTCATGGTGGTTACTACCGGTTAGATGGATCTATCGATTCTTGTTTAGCTTATGTCTCATGTTATACTTTTGGAACTTCAAGTTACTATTTGTGAGATTGCCTTAGTCGTGGATCGATAGTTTCCTTAGCTCAGAGTGTTCCCCCTATTAGAGTAGTTTATCCTGTAGCTAAAGAAGGTTCCCATGGTCGCAGGAGTGGTTCTATGGTACTCGAGGAGGTTCTCAGACAGGCATGATAGGAGGTTGGTCTAGTGCCTACCCAGTTGGCATATATGGTTAGTTATATGCAGTACGTGCTACACCCAAGGTTGAGACTTTGGATGTTACAGTAATTGGTATGATTTTAGTTCGCCTCCAGTTGTCCCTTGTTTTATTTGATCTAGGATATAATTTTTCTTATATATCTACTTATTATGCACTATAGTTGGAGTTGTTTTGTGACTTATTATTTGTGTCACTGCCCGTATCTACTCTCCTGGGTAATTCATTAGTAGTGGATCGGGTTATCATATCATATATCATGAATATTAGAGATGTTGATACTTATGGTGATATTATTATTCCTTATATGGTAGATTTTGATGTGATTTTGGGTATGGACTTATTATCCCACTAGAATGTTGTCATGGATTATTTTGCCTTTGTGATAGGAGGCTTATTTGGAGGGGTTGCGAGTCTTTCCTCACTTATGTTTGTGATACTAGTGTGGAGAGTCTGTCGCTTGACTCTGTTCCTAGATTTTGGAAGTTTTTTATTGTGTTCCCTACTGACCTGCCTGTCATTCCTCCTATTCGTAAGATTGAGTTTTCTATCGACCTCGAGCCTAGAAATCAGCCTATTCCTATGACACCTTACTATGTGTATCCTATCTAGTTTAAGAAGCTGAATTCTCAGCTCCAGGATCTTCTTGGTAAGGGTTTTATTAGATCGAGTGTGTTTTCTTGGGGATCACCTATATAGTTTAATAAGAAGACAGATGGATCTATGTGTATATGTACTGAGTATATATATGCAGCTTAATAAGGTGATGGTGAAGAACCACTATCCTATGCCTCGCATTGATGATTTATTTGACTTATTTTAGGGTTCGGTAGTGTTTACTAAGATTGATTTGCGATTTGGTTACTATTAGCTTAGAATTTGGGCTGAGGATATCCCTAAGACAGCCTTTTGGACCCATTATAGTTATTATGAGTTCCTAGTGATGTCATTTGGGTTGACTAATGCCCTAAACGCATTCATAGATTTGATGAACCGAATATTTATGCCTTATTTTTATTCTTTTATGATTGTGTCATTGATGATATCCTTATGCATTGATGATTTATTTGACTTATTTTAGGGTTCGGTAGTGTTTACTAAGATTGATTTGCGATTTGGTTACTATTAGCTTAGAATTTGGGCTGAGGATATCCCTAAGACAGCCTTTTGGACCCATTATAGTTATTATGAGTTCCTAGTGATGTCATTTGGGTTGACTAATGCCCTAAACGCATTCATAGATTTGATGAACCGAGTATTTATGCCTTATTTTTATTCTTTTATGATTGTGTCATTGATGATATCCTTATGTATTTTAGGACTAGAGGGAGCATACGCAATATTTTAGGGTTGTGCTCTAGGCAATGAGAGATCATGTGCTTTTTACCAATATTTCTAAGTGTGAGTTTTGGCTTGATTCAGTGACATTCCTTAGACATGTGTGTCTAAGGATGCTATTATGGTGGACCCAGCAAAGATTTTTTCAATTCGTGATTGTGCTAGACCTAAATCTATGACTGAGGTTCATAACTTTATTTGTTTTGTCAGTTATTATAGATGATTCATCAATGGTTTTGCTATGATTTCTGCACCTATGACCAGATTGACTCAAAAGAAAGGTCATTTTCAAAGGTTTGAAGATTTTGAGTCAAGCTTTGGGAAGCTCAAGGATTTTCTCACTTTAATTCCTATTCTAGATCTTACTCAAGAGGGTGAGGGATTCACCATGTTTTGGGATGCTTTAGTTTTCAATTGGGGTTGTGTAGTGATGTAGAAGGGTCGTGTTATTGCTTATGCTTCTAGACAACTTCAGAGGTACAAGCCTCAGAACCTTACTCATGTTTCGAGTAGGTGGGGGTAGTTTTTGCACTTAAGATTTTGAGTCATTGTCTTTATGATGTGTATTGTGAGATTTTCCCTAATCATCACAATCTATAGCATCTTATGACCCAGAGGGAAATTAATGCTTGATAACTCAAATGGATGGAGTTGCTTAAGCATTATGATATTTCTATCTTGTATAATTTGGGAAAGGTAAATGTGGTAGTGGATTCCTTGAGTTTTAAGGTAGTGAATATAGGTAGCTTAGCATGTATTTTAGTTTCTCAGAGACTGTTGGCACAAGACATTAAGTCCTTAGACAACTTGATGGTTCGTATTTATATTTTAGACCCTAGGAGGATTCTTGAAAGTCTTAAGGAGAGGCCTTAACTACTTGAGCAGATTTGAGACTTTTAGTTTGTTGATAGTAATCTTTGGTTCCTTCATAATCAGGTGTTGAGTGGTGAATTCGAGTGGAACACCATTGATTCTAAGAGAGTTTTGAGATTTGCTGGTCATATTTGTGTTTCGGGGATTGATGACTTAATTCAATTTATTTTTCATGCAACTCACAACTCTAGATATTTTATACATCGGAGAAAAACTAAGATGTATACAGATTTGAGACAGAATTATTGGTGAAGTGGTATGAAGAGAGATATGGTAGACTTTGTATCTCATTGTCTATGTTGTTAACAAGTAAAGGTCGAGTATCAACGACCAAGTTGTTTGATTTAGAGGTTGCCCATTCCCGAGTAAAAATGGGAACTGTTTACCTTGGATTTTGTAAGCATGTTGCCTCGCACATCCTATGGTTCCAATGGTATTTGGTTTATTGTGATTTGTTTAGGCCAAGTCAACACATTTCATTCTGATTTAGATATCCTTCAATGTTGAGAAGTTGGCCCATATCAATGTTTTGGAGATAGTTTGTTAGCATAGTATGCCCCTTTTTATTATTTCATACCATGATTCAGTGTTCACTTCAACATTTTGGAGAGCTTTTCAGGAGGAGTTAGGCACCCAGGTGGATCATTGTACAACCTTCCATTTGAAGATAGATGGTTAGTCCGAGCAGACTATTTAGGTACTTGAGAATATGCTTTGAGCCTATGTTATGGATTTTGGAGACTAGTGGGAGAAGAACTTAGCTTTTGTAGAGTTCACATATAATAATAGGTATAATTCGAGTATTGAGATGGCGCATTTTGAGGCTTTGTATGGTAAGAGATGTCGTACCAATGTCATTCCTCGATTGGATGGTTTGAGATTTCTGAGGTTAGACCTCGTGGTACTGATTTGCCTCAAGAGTCATTGGATAGAGTCAAGGTGATTAAGGATAGAATGTGAGTGGCATAGAGTAGGCAAAAGGCTTATGCATACCATAGTCTTTACAACTTAAGATTTAGAGTTGGTGACCGTGTATTCCTCCGTGCATCACCCATAAAAGGTGTGATGAGGTTCGAAAGAAAGGGAAGGCTCAGTCCTTTATATATTTTACCATTTGAGATTCTTTGCATAGTTGGTGAGGTGACTTATGAATTAGTTCAACCTCAGGATTTTTTCACTGTTCATCCAGTTTTCCATGTCTCTATGCTGCGGTGATATATTCCTGATCCTTCAAATATGTTTAGATGGGACCCTGTCCAGTTGGATGAGCGTTTGACCTTTGTAGAGGAGTCGATTCTTATTTTTGATAGTGATGTCAAACAGTTTCTCACTAGGGAGATTTCTATAGTTAAGGTTCAGTGGAGGCACCGTCCAGTGGAGGAGGACACTTGGGAGATCAGGAATAGGATGTGGACCCAGTATGCTACCTATTTGAGGCTTCAGGTACATCCTAATCCTTAACTTTCGGGGATGAAAGCTCCTTATGTAGTGGATATTTTAATGAATCTACATATCATTTTAAATATTTTTTCCTTTGGAGCTTATCTATAGATGTCCAAAGTCATTTATGACTTTCTGGGACTGACAGTTCAGGTAACAGGCTGTTCGTTTGGTTTTAGAGCCAATTCCCTGTTTTGAAGTATTCGATGGTTCTAAATTGCCACTGGGTAAAATCTTTAGTAAAATGATCTTGTATAAAAGTTTTGAATATATCGACAGCTATGAAATATCGATTTTAGGCTAGGTGGACCATTGGTTAGGGTCCCAAAGCACCCGAGATCATTTCGACCTATTGTTCAAAATGTAAAGAAAATAAAATATAGGTGTGGGACCAACATTTGGTCGAAATGATCTCAGATTGAAAATTTAATTTCATCATTCAGTTAGAAATGTTGAATTTGGTATAATTACATAGTTTGTTTGCGTATACAGGATTCTAGATTAATCCCGAGCACCTGGTCGAGCACATTTTGAACTTAGAAAATCAGGTGCACCGCATTACCGATAATATTGTTGCAATCATAGAGATAATATTGCCACAATCGTGACTCATTCATGAAGACCTAGATGCCACTATCCCGTACAGATTGTCATGATCGTGACTCGTGTAATAGAGGAGAGGTACCGTAATTTGGGAGCCTCAGGTCGCGATAGAGACTCTCAATTACCTGGACTGGGTATAAAAGGACCCATTTTCCATGATTTTAACCATTCTTCATCACATTCTTGAGACCTAAAAACCCTAAATAGTGTGAGAGCCTAAAATTAAAGCTTTTTGGTGATTGGGAAGCTAGAATAACAGTTTTTTTGCTATTATCTTTCTATTTGAGGTAAGAATTCACCCTTTTCTTTGTAAAATTTATTGATTTATTTCACAAAAGGACAAAACCTTTAGGTCTTGAATTGAGCCCCAATTTAGCTTACTTTTATCCATTTTTAAGGACAATTACTCCTTGAGCATATACGAATGTTGGGTTGGTTTTAAAAACTTGATTTTCGTAAATAGGACCCACATAGAGTTTTAATATGATTATTTGACCCAAAACACAATGGTGGAATATGGGTATCATTATTCTCGTATTGATGAGTAGAATCTATTTTTGATAGCTTGGCGTCTTAAGGATGCTTCCCGAAAGGGAAAAATGGTGGTTTAGTGGTTCATTGAGTTATCTTCAGTATCACGGTACGCTAGGTTTATCCCTTTTTATATTGATCTATGTCATAGTAATCTTATTATATTGTGTTAGATTTAGGATGGGTTTTAGGTGTTTGATTGAAGAAAAGCTAGACATTGGTTAGTAGAACCGTTTGGTTGATTTTGAAACTGCAGAGTTGAAGCACATGACATGTTTCCTTATGCCTTAGGTGAATTAGGTTTCAAGTATTATGTTTAGCATGAGAATACCTTAGTAAAATCAAGTTAGATAATGCGACATTAGACACCCATTCTGAGGGTAAGATTGGACCTAGTTTCTTATTAAGGAAGGTTGCCTTAGTTACTATTTTGATTAGCTTTTCTATTTGAGAATGCCCACTCAAGTAAGAAAAAAATGCTTTAGACACCCATGCTTGGGGTAAGACTGGCCCTAGTTTCTTTATTAAGAAAGGTTGCCTTAGTTATTATTGGGATTAGTTTTTCTATTTGAGAAGAACTTGTACCTTAGGGAAAATTGTGCCTTTCTATACATCTAATAGTGGCTTTATATACCTTAGCCTAGTCCAAGATAGAATTTGTCTTAGAATGAATTTTGTAGATTTAGAAGTGGGCTCTTTGACCAACCTTAAGTCAAGATTGATGATTAGTTCTCTTGAAACCCCTATACACTTATTAAATACCTAAAGAATGCCCTTTTGGGGCAATATTGAGGAACCATACAAATGGATTATAGTGATAATGATGACTAATTGATTAGATTTATAGCTATCCTATGATGAGCTATGGATCATGTTATGGTAAGTTATTGGATATGATATGCATTTTTCTATGAATGTTCTATAATTCTTACTTTGGTAACTATCGATGATTCAAATGCAAAACTATCTTTTTACGCTAATTACAACCCATTGAATATATTACCAATAAGTCATTGCTCATGGCATTGCTTAAGATTGTGATCATGCTAAGAAATTATGCTTGTTATTATGCTAGAAACCAAACCTATTGATGATATTAGAAATTATGCCATGAATTATGTTAGAAGTCATGTTTATAGATTATATGGGAAGCTATTCTATTAATTATGCTTGAAATCATAATGCTTGATTATATGATCACTAAAGCTATTACTTTTGTTACTAACTATGATGATGTGGCTACAAATTTGAGTCCATATATTATAATTATATATGTATATATTTATACCCATCAAAGTCGGAGGATGATTATGATGACATATTGATACTTAGCAAGGCCGAAGAATGATTATGATGATATATTGATACCCTGCAAGGACAGGGGGTTAATTTAATGATTTATTGATCCATGATAAGGTCGGAGGATGATTATGATGATATATTGATACCAGTCAAGGATAAAAGATTATTATGATGATATATTCATACCAGGAAAGGCCGGGGGATATTTATAATAACATATTGTTACCTGGCAAGACAAGAGGATAAATATATTGATGTGCATGTATGTACATATACCGGTTTGATTCTGACAATTCCCTATGTATGGATATCATATATCTACATGTACTTATATGTAGTTGGGTATGAACTTGACATCAGCGAGGTCAAATATGGCTCGAAAGAGGTATATGATTAAAATATGGTATAATTAATAATTAGTAATAATTGATGATAAGTGATAATATATGATTAGTGATCGTTGGTGATTAGTAGTGAATGTTGTTTAAGTGATTAAATAATGACTAGTTGATAGTTGAGGATTAGTTGGTAAATGATGCTAGATGATAAATAATGGTTATCTAATAAACAATAATTAGAGCATATGTGGTGAATAGTTCTTAAATAATGGCTAGAGGTTATATGATGACTATTAATCAAATGGATTAATTAATAAAAGATTGTTAGCTAATAAGTAATGACTAGGGAATATCAATGATAAGATTGTTAAATGATGGTAATATTATGGAATGTGGGCACATTGTAACATTTTTGTAAATCACCAGTTGATGATAAATTATGATATGATGGCTAAATACTGAGTTTGTTATTTGTTAGAGATGAATGTTTGCCTTACTCTATCCTAGAGTATACTTTCTCGGCGTTTGGGGTCTCATATGAGTTATTTACTTTCCGCACCTGTTTGTGTATGAGAGCCAATTTTATAGTTTGTGATTAATTGTTTGATGTTTTGTGATGCATTATTATTATTATTCTAATTCATTTACATATATTGTACGGCGATGTTGGGCATGTGCTGATGGCTTATGGTACATTCTTATTTTGGTTGAATTACTTATTATGCAAGACAATATCAAAGATGATTCAGGTTTGTTTTTGTACTTATATCGTTATTTACCTTAATCGACCATTGATGCCTACTGAGTCTCTGATTGTTTGGTACACATACTACATTACTATATTTTTTTGGTGCAGATACGAGTACTAGTTATCGATGTTGATAATTAATCATGCTTTGTTGATTACCTGGAGATAGGGTGAACTCTTAGATTTGGAGTGAGTTATATCCTTCTTTCGATATTCATTCTGTTGTTATTATGACAAATGTTGCTGACTATTCTAAGACTTTGAGTTGTAATATTGTTATATTCTCTTGTACTGGCTCAACTAGGTCGTTGGATGGTATCTTGTATTGGCTATTTTATCTATCTAGAACTCTTTTCTTATTTATAAGTGTGTTGTTCATTTTGTTCGATGTGGACATTTTCTATCGGATTAACCCATTGCGTCAGCTCCAGATTATGGTTTGGCTTACCTACTGGCAGGATATAGTTGATGCCATCATGACTCGTAAATTGGGTCGTGAAAATATTCCACCTTGCACAGATTGTTCCATGGATAGACATCAAATCAAAATTATTCATTTCAATTAAAACAATAGCCTCGACCACTCAATGAACAAATATAATAACATTGTTACCCAGTTTTTCAATCAAGGAACCAATTATAGCCAAATCCACAAACAAACCCAATCTACTCAAGGAACCATCAAACTCATCAATCTTTGTATGCACATTCTAAGGGTTTTATAGTCATCCACTAGCCATGACCTTCTGGGGATGAGCTTTTGTCCATGAACCAAACATTTAAGACATCTTGTTTCGGGAATTCGTATCCTAAACAAATGTAATTCCACCCTTATTACAATATCCGTAACCTTGTACTTCCTGAGTTTCACCAATCCCGTGATGATAGGCATTAGTGGTTCATCTAACAATAACATTTGATTTCACAGTAAGTACAACCATAAATGAAAATAACAAAATTACCCTTATACAACAAACAATCCTTTAGTAAAACCTCTTTAGATTTGATTAAACACTTAGGATATTATACAATAATTACACTTCTTAAACATGCATAGTAACAAGAATAAAAAGAGATAGTTAATATGCATACATAAACCAAATTTGGTTTCCAACTATATTTAACCATCACCTATGAGGTCCCAAGCCACACCATTATTATATATATCAATTGAGGACTTTTATACAACTTTCAATACCTAAAATATGTATCCACATAGTTGGCCCAAAACTTAACACATCCAACTTTTCATCTTACAATATGTTATCACAAAGTTTACATCTCCACCTACAATTCTCATTTAACTTAAATCAAGTTAGTAATCATCTCAAAAATTTGTTTTTATTAGTTTCTAACACAACTACTCTGCTTAAAACATTACAATTACACAAAATTTGGTTTAGTATTAGCTACAATACATATCAGTTCATATCACAATCTTAATATTACACATAACAACAAATTATATTAAAGAAAATGTGGAATTTCTATGTTGATCCACCCAAATACTTTACTTGCGGGATTAAACTTGGAAACTCCCATAAATCTCTATCATGCATATGTTTTCTAACCCAAGTATATGATACTGAATTAAACCTAGTCTACCTGAATGCCCAATAGCTTTTACAAAGTCATGAAAATGAACTTTTGGCTCTAATTTTTAATAATTTTTTGTGTGTAATCCATAAGAAAACAATGGATTTTACCCCTTTCAAGCATATCTCTACTTATCTATTGCTCCAAGGCCATGAGGTACCCTAAAGGGATTGTAGAAATAAACCTCATCCTATTTTCAATTAAAGAGGAGAAGAGAAACTAAATAAAATAAGGGATGATTGTGGTCCCCAATGTCTCGCTATAGTGATCGTTAAGCTGCAATCATAGTGACACTATAGTGAAAAATTTCCACTATAGTGGGATGACGTCAACCCACCTCGAAAATTCAAATTCTAAAATTTTTTAAACTAAATCTTTAGGTCCTAATTTGAGACTATAATTTACAAAAATTCTTGGACCCCATCCCTTGGATGAGGTGCCTATAACAATGACAAAATGGGTCATAACAACGGATACCAATTTACCCATCATTTTCCCCCAAATGATCATGTAGAAAGTGGATTGTACGAAACTAACTCAAACATTAATGTTGCCTTAATGATCCTAAAACTACAATACTCCCCTTGCTTACTGAATTTTATCAGTGACTCACTAAATTTTTAAGTCACACTTTTTTACTACTCTACTACCTTCCACAACCTAATTTTCAAGATTGCAACGCTCACGAGACCACTTGAATTACAATTTTTGAGTACCAATGAAACTTAGGCCTCACCAATATACCAGGGAGAAAATAAATTGAAAAAAAATGAATAAATTTGTTTTGGCTCAGAGTGAACTGGATCCTGCTATAAAGGGAATATTCCTCTAGTAGGTTGTAGGTTTATATAGAAGGATGGATCAGTTTAAAAAATTAAGATATGGGTTTCACACTAATTTCTCAAATTATACATACAAAAACACGCCTATCCTCTCTATTCACTATGTTCCCATTATTAGAAATACTATTACTACATTACGACATCGTCTTCTTAATTTATTACTTGTATTATTGTAGGAATTCATTGAAAACTTTAGAAATAGGGTACTTTTGTGGTTGGTTTTTGAAATCAAAGTTTTGTCTTGATTTGAATAAACTATTGAGTCATGGTTGCTTCTCTTATATTTATAATGCTCTTATGGCATTTTTATACATAAGAATTATAGAATTTATGCCAAATTAGGAATGAAATAGTGAGAAATGTAAAGGATTGATCTTTATTTTTTAATTATTTATTCATGTTTAAAATTTTAAATACAAGGATATTTGCGTATACTAGTCCTAGGATAATTCTACCACAATGATTTGTGCTTAAAATGCTAAATATGGGAAATTTTTGCAAACGACACCATTGATATGTCTCTTAAAGATCCGTTATAATGAAGTCCATTATAGTAGACTTATCCCACTATGGTGGCCCTACTATAAAATGAATATTCCTGCTATAGAAGTACCATGGTACCGGGTAGTAACCCAATTTAGTAGGAGACAACAGGCAGTAGCTCCTCAACAAATTTCAGTCTTCGGCCTTTCCTATAGCTAAGATTCCTTTGATGATTATATGAATTCTAACTCCTTTTTTGAATAATTCTTGGAAGATTACTGCATCAATGGTTGATAACCAATACAATTCTCCTCCCACCTTCTTAATGTTCCCTAACAATAACTGTTGGGAATAATTTTAGGACTATTGGAGTAGAGGATTTTTTTATAAGAGGGGGTTCCTTATGAGGGTCATAAAATTAGGTGGGATAGAGTTATACCATTGTCTCTAGGAGTTTTTTAGGACTAGGAGTTCTACATGATACTCCCGACCATTTTTTTAGACGACCTCAACCATACTATTTGAATTGAAGGAGTAGATTTCCCCATGGATGTCACTACACTCAATGAGGTGAACGGAGTGTTGAAATTCTCTACGGATGAGTGCATGGACAAGGGATAAAAGGTAGATATTTAGTGCCTTAGATACACACTGGTATTATAGGGTGATCGTATCACTTACTTTAGGAAGGGGTTAGGAGCACCTACTTTACTTTTGATACTCGTATGTGGCTAAACTTGGTAAGTCAAATAATTTTTTCATTTGGTAACACTTTTGATGTGACTTTCCCATAGGCTATGATAGTGGCCTAAAACATATGGGGGATGTGGCTAAATATGGAGGAACAAATTATGATAGTAAAAGGACTTCTACTTGGGAAACAAAAATACCCCTTACCTTCTCATCCTATTTTTTGAGTCCATGCATATATGAGTGCCTAGAAATGATAGTGCTAGGGACATAGAAATTGAAACACCATTCTGTCCCTTTGAAGTAAAGGTGTCATGTCCAAGAGTAAGGAAAAGAGAAAGATGGAAAGGATGAGAGAGGTTGAGCAGCAAAGAAGGATGATCAGGATATTGACAATGCCCCTCCTAAGGATACCCCAATTTCCAATAATTACCTAGAAGAGGACCAGCTACCCCTAGGGGATTTTTTGAGCTGGCCCACTTACTTTCCCAAGTTAGAGCTCCTTATAACTCCACAACCTTGTCTCTCACTAGCTAAGACAATAGTGAGATCTAAAGGGATCTAGATGATGAGACGAGTAAGATGCACTCTCGAGATTGCATACTTAACAAAATGTGGAAGACACTCAGTGTCATGTTCAAGTGCATATTCCTTGAAAAGGAGCTTCCCTGGCTGGAGTCAGAGGATGTGTAGATATTCTCCTTCCTGAGTAAATTTGTATAAGAAAGCTACAATCATAAAGCCCATGATGATGATGGGATATACAACTAGGTCCTTAATGTATGTCATACTAGCTCTCTCCCTTATTTTCTTATGATACTTTAATTTGGGTTGCCCTATTTGGTGCATGTAACAAATAATCATTTCTTTTTTTCTCATACATAGGGACTAGTTTTATTAACTATTTCTTAATTCATGCTTATATATATTATACTATGAGATCTTATCAATCTTAGGGTATCTAGTAGATTTAATTAGTGTTTCTGGATAGCTTTGGATTGATAAGTAAAATAGGGGAAAATATGGCAGGGATTTTGTCCCAACCCATCCTTATATAGCATTCATGCCATAATGGAGCATGGGTATAGAAGAGAAATTCCAACTATAGCGGGATGATGTTTTCCCATAGAAAAATTCAAATTCCAAAATTTTTCAACAAGGTATTTATGACCTAATTTGAGACAATATTTTACAAAAAATCTTAGACTCTGTGTCCTTTGACGAGGTGCCTCTAGTAATGATGGAATGATTCATTATAATAGATACCAATTTATATGTTTTTTTCCTCCAAATGATAAAGTAGAAAGAGGACAAAACTAAAGCTGACTTAGAAATTAATGTTGCCTCAATAATCATAAAAATACACTACCCCCTAGCTCCATGAATTATAGCACTGACTCATTAAACTATTAAGCCATAATTTATTACCACTCTCTTCCCTTCCCCATCTAAATTTTCATAATCAAAGTCGCATGATACCACTGGAATAACATTTTTTTAGTACCTAAGGTAACCAATCCCTCACCAATTTTCCAAGGAGAAAATGAATTCAAAGCACAATGGATGGATGAAAATTTTTTAGTCTCTAAGTGTACTAGATCATGCTATAGCGAAATAGATTAGCTTAAAATGTTAAGAAATGGGTTTCATTCCCATCTATCATTTTTACCCATGAAAACTCCCCTTCCGACTCCAATCACTATGCTCTTGTCATTGATAACAAGGTAACTATCACTATTACTTTGTCTCCTTAATTTATTTCTCTCATTATCATAGGAATTCGCTTGAAATTAAAGAAATAGGGTTGTTTTTGGGTTAGTTTTTTAAATCAAAATATTGGTTTGATTTGAATGAATTATTGAAGCATAATTGCTTGCCTTATGTTTAAAACACTCCTATGGTATTCTATGTATATATATTATAGAATTCATGGCCAAACTGGGATCAAAATAGTGAGGGGTGTGAAGGGGTGTTCTCTATTTTACTTTTGATATTTAGGAATATTAGGAGTTTAAATACCTAGATTTTCTCATATACTAGTCCTAGGATATTCCCGCACACTAATCTATGCTTAAAATGCCAAAATGGATAATTTTTGTAAAAGGTTCCATTGGTGCACCACTTGAAGGTTGGGATGATGAATGATGTTATAACAATAATATCCTTTTATGGTAGTCCTATTATAGAGATAATACTCCCTCTATAATGGCCCCATGTTTGCAGTATGCAACTCACTATATAGAGAGAGGCAATAGGGAGTAGCTGCCCAGCCATTTTCATGCTAAACTGGGATTCCTTTAGTACTTCTATAGATTCTAACTCTCATTTTGTATGATTTTTGAAATATTACTACATCAATGGATAACAACCAAAACAATCCTCTTTTTTCCTTCTTATTTTTCCCCCACAAGAACTATTGGGAATTGTTCACGGACTACAATATCATGGAATTTTGCTATAAGAAGGGGTTTCTTATGATGGGCATATAAGAAGGCACTCTAAACTTCTACAATAGGATCTATGAGTTATATTGGATTCTAATAGTAGAGGCTAATCATGATGGGGTCCTAGGCTGGTTCAGGGAGTTTTACACCATACTACCGGCCATGCTTTAGGTCAACCCCAACCATAATATCTTCATTCAGCAAGTGGATGTCCCCATGGATACCACTATAATAAATGTTGTATTGAGTTTTCCTAATTTCACTAATATTTATTACATATCCAAGGGATATTTGGTGGTTCAGTGACACGCTATTAACGAAGGGTGTTAGGAGCACTTACTTTACTATTTATGCTCGGTGGTGGCTAAACTTGTTGACTAGGAGGATTATGTGCATAAAGTAACACTTCTAACATATGAATTTCCTTTTAGATCTATTACGGTCCTATGACATTTAAGGTCTTCTTAATATGGTGGCACATATTGTGATTAACAGGGAAACAAAGAGGACCTAACCTTCTCAGCCTTATATTTAAGTTATGCTGGCACGTAGAGGTTTCTAGGGAGGATGCTAATAGGGACATAGATATGGAAACACACTTAACTCCCCTCAAGGTGATGGGTGACATATCCCAAAGCAAGAAAAAAAAAGTGTGTGAGGCTAAGAGTTTTGAGACAGTAAAGGAGGAGGATGAGGAAGATGATAATACCCTTTCTACCCAGACCTTAATATTTAGTAACACCTAGAAGAGGACCTGGATTCCATATGTAGTCTCATAAAGTAGGTCCAATTGTCTCCCTAGGTTATAGCCTTTTCTTTTTGTACAAACCTGTCTTCCACTGGCCAGACTATGTTTAGCTCTGGAGGGAGCTAGATGATGATGGGAGGAAGAAGCACTCAAATGATTACATGCTTACCTGGATGCAGAAGACCATCAAGGTCATTTTTAATTGCATTGTCTGTGACCATGAGCTTCCTCAGTTTAAGTCTAAGTATGTACAAAATTTCTCCTTTCTAAATAAAATTAGAGAAGAATTCCACAACCATACAACCCATTATAATGATTCGACATCCACCTAGGTTATTGGTGTATGTCAACCTACCTGTCCTCGCCTTATTCTAATATGATACATGAATTTGAATTTTTTTCTAACTTATGCATTCAAATAATGGTAATGTGCATGAATGTTGAGTGCAAATGAGTGGTAACTTTACCACTCATCAGTTCACAAATCCATGGTGAAGGTAAAAATGATTAGAGAGAGACTGAAGACTGCATAGAGTTTCTAAGAGTCTTATAAGTATGTGAGGAAGATGGATTTTGAGTTTGAAGTAAATGATTGGTTATTGTTGAAGGTGTATCCTATGAAAGGAGTCATGAGGTTTTTGAAGATGGAGAAGGTCAGTCTCCATTACGTCAATCCATATCAGATTTGAGGAGGATTGGGAATGTCGCATAGTAGTTAGATTTGCCTACAAGTTTAGCTTCTATTCATCTTATTTTTTATGTGTTCATGATGAAAAAGTGTGTGGGTGATCATTCCTTGGTAGTTCTTATTGAGTATGTTGGTGTTATGAAATCCATACCTTATGAGAAAGTCCCGATTGAAATATTAGATTGGCAAGTTTGTAGGTTGAGGACGAAGGATGTAGCGTCGGTGAAGGTTCTTTGGAGAAATCATAAGGTAGAAGAGGATAATTGGGAAGATAAGAAAGATATGAGGGCCACATATCCATTGTTTTTCCTCGTATTGGATAAGAGTACATAAGGTATGAGTCTTGTTCCCTCTTGTTGCAATTGAAATTTGTCATTTGATTTTGATTTATTCTAGTTATTCTCGTTCTAACAGTATCCTAACTTATCATTTAGGGATGAATGATCCTAAGGGGGGATAATGTAAGATCCCTTAAAATTTCAATCATTTTATTTTTGACCCTACCATGTGTGTTATGTCCATTCTTTTTTAGGTAGAACAACAATAACATCAAAAATAGGATAAACAAACACACACGTTCTCTGAAGTGTATCAAAAAAGATTTGCACTATTTGGATTCCAATGTCTCAGAACCAGTTTCAAATCCAATTTTTCTTTTTTTTCTCATTAGGGAGGACCAAAATATGAAGAAAAATATGGAGGAAAGGGATAAACTTCCATCAATTTACGCAAAGCTTTTAAACTAAAACAATTTTCAATTCTAAAAAAATAAAAGAAGTAAACCAAAACTAATCAATTTTCATAAACCTGCAACTATATGTTGCTATTGTTACCCTACTATTACATACTTCACATCTTGTCTCACTCGCTTGACAAGATTATCCATTTTCTTCAGTTCATCATAGACAATAAGATTAAGGATATGTGAAATACACCTTACATGAAGATGTTGACCCTCAATTATGTTAGTTCCTAAATTACATAATTATTTAGACATTTCTATAACTGTAACATCATTGGATCTAGCATTATAACTGTAATACTATAAACAATATTCAAACACCATTCAAGAAAATAGCTAGAAAAGGAAGCAGCCTTATAAACATCCTTATGATTAGAAATAGAATAGAAATCTATCACTCTTTTATGTAAATTTTAATTTCTATCTATAAAGTGAGTTGTTAGACACATGTAGTTAGTTTTTTGTATAAAAAAACATATTTCAATAGTGAAATTTCAGTGTAAACCATATGTCAAATCCATTGGAATAATCAAAACTATCATATGAGATTATTTTTGAAAAAGTGGGGCCCACACCTATTTTTTGTTTTTCATAAAATCCGCTCAATAACCCAAAGTAAGTCTAGGAGGCTTGGAACCTGAACCAAGGGTCACCCTAACATTAAAACGATGTTCCGGACATGATGGAAAATTTGTATTTTTCATTCGAGGTCATTTGGGCTAAATGTAGGTCCCACCCCCATATTCTCGATTTTTTCACTTTCCGACCAATAGGTCAAAATGAGATCGGTTGAATTGTGACCCAAACCAAATGTCCACCGAACCTAAAATTCATATTCTAAATCTACCAGCGCAGTCAAAATTTGCATCTGAGATTATTTTACTAAATTATTTACCCGATGGCCATTTGGAACCAGCAAAAACTTCAAAATAGAAAATTGGTTCTAAAATCAAAATGAATTACTCAGTAACCAAACCATAGATCCCAACAATTCATAAATAACTTGTGGCAGCGATGGAGAATCCCTAACAACAAAGATGATAAAAAAATATGAATAATCACTGTAATGGTGGTTACAATATCCACTACTAAAAAGACTTTCGTCAAAGTCAACGAATAAAAAGAATCTCAAAAGCTCGAAAGGATAAGGTACTGGGCCCACATGCTTCGAGCATGAATTCCTAGATAACCTCATTGAAGAGAAAATTCTTTTAAGGAATTTTTCCACATTTATAACTTTTTCAACTAGCACTCTCACGTCATATCCGAATAGTCAAAACGTGACTTCAACCGCTAACTGGCCTCAAACTAAACTGAAAAAGTTGATGCATAAAAATTGAACTACAACATAATGATACCATCTCAATAACAGCATAATATAACCAAGTCTTATCCAATCCAAAAAAAATTCCAAGACATGAGTCATACCACCGACTCCAAATCCAAATGTAAACTTTCTTTACCATCTTACCCTTGTTATTCTATGCAAACTAGAAGAAAAATCACCCGAGTTTTATTCGTGCAATATCATTATCGAAAACCTAAAAAACTGAAGCTAATTCGCTAAAAGTTCATTTGAAAACCATAAGACTAAGCTCATAAGGCGCTATCTGGGAACGCGAATTGAGATAATCAAGGATTGCAATCTATGCCAATGCTGCAACAAGTATTGAAAAAAATCAAAGTAAAATCCCTAAGGATCAAGGCATAACTATTCATAACTGAACATTCCACTCTAGGGTGTCTCATCCATCGAAAATGAAGCCATACTGAATCCAACTTTAGTATGTTACTCCTAATATGCATATCATCCAAAATTTTGTAAGGAATCTAAAACTTGAGGTCAAAGCTAAAAAAACCAATACCTAGTCTGTGGTGTCTCATCTGTAAACTTATCAACTATAACCCATCCAAAGTTGAGAAGATCCAATACACAACCACGGAGTAGGCTCAACCATCCTATAAATAAAATATGAACTGAGATAAGTCCCAAACAAAAGTTGCACACAAGCTCTACAACACCAAGCTAAAATCTCAAAACCGAGTTAAATAGCTCGATTTAAACTACCCAAACCAAACCTGATGACGGGTTGGCATTCATACTCTAAGTTTATCACAACTTACAAATCTCTACTCTAAGGAATCATGTTAAAACTGAACCAATAAGACTATCTCATTACCATCCATTTAAATCATCTTTAGTATCCAAATCTGACATATTCGAGATAAATCATACCAAGCCATAGTCGAGACAAATCTGAAGAACAAAAATCTCCACAAGGAAAACCATTGACTAAAAATGCAAGAGACCAACTCTATATCAGCAAGAGGGTATGAAATATAGCCACAAAATAGAAATCATGCAATAGGATAAATCACTAGCTGAAAATGAAAATAACCCACTCCATATCTATTGGAGGGTATGAACTATCATTATATACTCAAAAACTCTCCAAGGGTGCAAACCACACTAGTAATTACAAGTTTTCACCTACAAATCCAAACTAAATCAATCAAGCATTAGTCAGACCCATAAGTAATAATAAAGAATCTACATCAATAAATCACAACCCAAACATATTTGCACCCTATTTAAGCATAATCCCAAGATAAATTGTACAACTACTAATGAAGTTAGGAAGAAGAAATATACTAAATTGATTGTTCAAAGTTTCCATTAAAATGACAATTAAGAGTAACCTAATATCCAACTTCAATTATAACCAAAACAAATTGAGAAATTAACCATACTAAATTTCCAAAATTTTGTAGGGTTTACAAAGTCTCAAATTTTATTTTTCAAAGTTGATGAATGCTTAATAAGAAATAGTTTTAGACTTTTAAGGGATTTGGGGTCGTTTACTTAAGTTTATAGATTTCCCCTGGGCATAAACCCGCATTGTCGCGATCTCGGCCACCACAATGGCCTTTAGACTATCACAATTGTTGGCATTTGACCTATATTTATAGGTCATGATCATGGCCCTCAAACCGCGATCACGGTAACTTGGAACATTTATTGCTTAGGGTCTTTTAGCTCTTGCACTTCTCATCTCTTTTTGATCCCTTTTAAGCCCAAGTCTATTCTTTCCTTATCATCACTTGTATACCCAAAAAAATATAAAAATTAGTGCATTCAACTAACGAAGTTGTCTCAATCATACCTACAAAGTGTGGTTTTGTACATGTATTTGGATGTAAATGTGTGGTGAATTTACAACTAGTCAACACCCCAACTTAAACATTTTCTTATCCTCAAGAAACACTACCTCTTACTCAATGAGACAATCCAAATAACTTCAAACTTGATTAACACAACAAGTAGCTCTCAAGCATGGGCAAAGCCATGATCACTACTTCCTTCGACATGAAATACAATCTCAAAGATGCAAAGGACTTTAAAGAACTATAATACAACCATAACTAACTCTCTATATGTTACTCTCTATCAAAAGAAACTCCTCTACACTTTCTTACCTCATTTTCTAAAAGATGACAATTTCAGCCCCCTCAATTAGTCTCCATGCCTCTTCATGAGAAGAAAATCCTGCACACCAAATTATCTACCATGCAATCAGGGATTTAAGTGCAAACACTCATTCGCACAAAGACTCCCTCAATGCTAACAAGTACCATACCATATGCTAGCCCATATTTTCAATCGTCACTACAGTGACTACAGTTGGTTGGAGATCTCAAAGGACTTTTCAATCTTGTAATGTAGGTTTGGTAAAGGGTATGATATTATTTGGGTACAAAGTGACTACACCCTCCTTGAACATCTACATCACACTATTTTACTCAACTTTGTACCATGGACTACTCTATTTCTTACATAAATTACACATGCCTACTTTTTCTACCTTTGTTTACCTAATTCTTTGAAAGCATTTCCATTTATCTATTTTTTTTCTACTACATGCTATTCTTTCTTTTGATAATTCCTTTCTTTTCCACTTTTTTTAATTTCTATCTTTGCTTAGTATCATAGGCATCAAATTAAATTATCATGGCCCAAGGTCATCCCTTCCACACTTACCACCCCCAACTTTGGCTTTTGGCCTCAATCTTTATTTTTCTAGTTCAAAGAGGGTAGGGTTAAAAAGTGGAAAAAACTTTCAATGGTTCAAGTCTTATAATGTGGTCTCAAAAAAAAGCCATGAAGTATCAAGATGGGCAACTAAGGATACTATTTGATGTATGGGTAGGATATTTACACTAAAGTAGCTACTAATGTTCAACAAGGTGGCCTAAGATCATTTCACCAAACAAGTATAATGAAAATTAGCCTTGAGATAATAAAGGGGAAAGTTCTAGATGGTAAAAGTAAGCATGAGAGTTAGACAAATATGCTCACCGCACATGGCATGCAAATTTTTCAAGGAGGCTCAATTGAACATCCTACTAGAGACAAAAGGGAGTATTTACCAATTTTTTCAAGCTAAAGACTTTGGAGTCACAAAAAGAGGTAAAGTATTATTACAAAATTATTTGCGTCCATGCCTTTGGTTTTCAAAAATTTTTGGATAGAGGGGGGTGTTTGCTTCTCATTTACCTCATGCACAATTTGCTATTTATGGTAATAAACCAAGCCGTCGTCTCACATTTTTTCTTTATTGAGGGCAAACCATATGGATATTCAGACTCCACACTAGGTATAAATGGCGATCCCAAATCTAAAATGCTACATGTACTTTGATTTACTTGAATTTATAGCTTAATGCTACGGTTACTCAGACTTCTCTTTCATCCATGGCTCACAACCCAATCACGATGATTTTCCCATAAGTATGTCTTCACTCAATATATCATTGGGAAATAATAGTTCGATATCACTATAAAAAAGATAGATATAAATAAATAAAAATATAAAAATAAAAAAAAACAACTAATCTATGGAATATGGGCAGCATTAGAGTGACAGAATATGACAACCTATAAAATAATAATTAGAATCATCTGAATCAACATCAAATCATCCAAAAATATATCAATAATACAGACCAAATGAATGAATATGGAGATAGTCACCCCCAACTAAAAATCTTGCAGTGACCTTACTGCATAATCAATAAAGCATAAAAAAAGGGTGCTTTTTGTAACCGTATCAAGGGTTGTTGTTGACCTCAAAATTCGTATCATATCTAGAAATATCAGTACTGGATCACTCAGTAGTGACCTCATCATCACTGTCAACTCTGGAGGAAGGATGTTTTTCTCTGGGTTTCAGGACCTTCCAAAGGCCCTTTACCCTTTCCATATCTCAGTGAAGAACTTATCCCTCTTTTTCTCTCTCTTATTTATCTCCTCATGTGAGTTCTGAGCTCTTAGTGAGATTCTTCCAAAGAAGAGTAGGCCCTATCAAGCCTAGAAATAGTGTCTCCCTACGTCCCCTAATTCTTTAAGTACCTCTCATAATCAGACTAATTCACATAGGAATGTACAGTGGTGAATGACTCTCCCGGTCATTGAGGTAACCCTACTATGAGCTCTTTTATCACCCTTAAATAAACCGTGATCTCATCAAAGAAACCATCTATGGATGGCCTACGAGACTCTGTCTCCTCAAATGTTGGCTTACATAAGTCAATTTTTCTCTTATTCTCTTGCTGGTGCACCCTCACCCCGAATTATAAGAGGATAAATATGGTGTTTGGGTGTACTGAAGTATCTCCGAGATATTCCACAACCCCTAGTCTTTTGCAAAACTCAATAATTAAAGAAGGGAATAAGATATGTCTACCGCCGTGGATCTAGAAAAACTTTATTTTAGAGACACAAGATGACCAACATTCAAAGGAATGTTTTCTAGTATACAAGCAACTATCCAGACTTCATACCTTGGACAATAGTCATGTAGGTGGATGGAGAAACTCAACTACAAATGATGTTTAGAAAAATCTGAGCCTTAGCTATGAAAACATTCATCTATATACCCCTTTTAGTGGTCTCCCAATGAACCTTCTTGCAAGCACACAGCTTCTCCACCATCCAACTCCCCAATTCACACCCTTTTTCCTTGAATTGAGCATTGTCTGAATTTGGGATCCCATATAGATCATTTATCTATGAAGCTCCTAAGATTGCCTCCTTCTCATGGATCCTAAATACTGGGCCGAAGAGAGATATCACACTAAGGTTAGCATAAAATTCCCTTACCCATTGCTTGTTTGCCTGGCAAGGATTCGAGGAAAAACACCTCCACCCAGTGGATATGAATCTGTCATGGAATTCTGGAAGCTTTTGTAACACCTTTTACAATAAAATGCCCCTCTCTTAAAGAAATTTGATCTTTGGGAGATCATTGTAGTATAGGTTGTGGAATTCAGGAGACATGAAATGGACTTGGTCATAATGTTCGATGTTGTAAACTTGGAAAATATGACAACAACACAACAACACTCATAATTAACATTTTTATTCAAAAACTATGCTATGTTGTCCAATTAAGCTCATGGGATGGTTTCTTGGTGGATTTTTGGCAAGAATTAGAAGTGCAGGATTTTTGGCCCAGTTTGGAAATCAGCCTCATCGCAGGTCATTGAGCCGTGATCACGATCCAATAACCCCGATTAAGTATTTGATGTAAGCCCGGGAAAAAGTTTCAAAAACTCAAAATTCCAAAATCAAGGCCAAATCATGTTACAAAGCAAGATCTTACAATAGGAACATTGAACATGGTTCGTAGGTACTCTATTATGCCCTTAGAATGTTAAAACAATAGCTATGAATTCATTTGGGAATTTGATCAATCACATGGTATGAACACTCTATTTCTCTAAATTTCAAATGTAATTTGGGTAATCAAGACTTCCCTAAATGCTTGCACACCATTCAAAATAGAGAACCACCATAAAAGCACAATTAAGTAATGATTTATCAATAAAAAGTACAATTATAGGCTATCCCTAATACATTCATTCTTATTCCTACCTAAAATAAATTAAAGAGGTAATTCAAAGCACATACTTCATTAAGAATGAAATATGGATACTCCAATTCTTTTGGGATGCTCAAAACATAGCAAAAATTGATTGCAATTAGAGATAAATTTGAAAAAGGAGTGTGAGGGAAATGGGAAGTTGGATGATCTATTAACACGTTATTACTGCTATCTCAGTCAAAGTTCTGCAATTGCAGTCATACGGCCACTGTGATCACAGTAGCATATGTGCCTCAATCGCGGTACCTAAGGCTATTTTTTGTCCTTTATTTTCCCCTGCTCAGTATACTGCACTAAAATTGCATACTTTCCCCTTCTCAAATTCGTTCAAAAAAATCTATAGTTCCACAAATGCATGGGGTAATCAATAAAAAAATTAAAATCTACTCTAATAAATAAAAAAATAAAGGATACGAGCCACTTTTGTGTCATTTGTGGGTTGCCTCCCACATAGCGACTTATTTATCATTGTGGCACGACATTCTTTATCTTTTCAAGTTGGATCCTCAAGGGACCGATGATTCACCACCTCATCCACAAAATCAATAATCAATACCACTTGAAGCTCCATAGGTTCTTTTTCCATTTTTCACACCCAAAAGGATGCTTCATCATTAAGAACTCAGAATTTATTTTTCCTAACTCCAAATCAACAATAACCCTTCTAGTTAAAATAATAGGTCGGTCAAGGATAATGGGTATCTCTTGGTAAATTTTACAATCAACCACCACTAAATTCGCCGAAAGGATGAAGCGGTCCACCTTTACCAATACATAAAACAAAACTCTAACTGGTCTTTTAATTGACCGGTCCACCATAAAAAGCTTCATTGTTGGTTGTATAAGAGTGCCCAAACCAACTTTTTGATATATTTCATAGGTCATAAGATTTATTCTTTCATCAAGGTCACACAAATCTTTTTTGAACTTGTGTGTCCCTATGGTGCATGGAATTGTACAGGCACCAAGATATTTTTTCTTCTCCGCTATTGCTCTAGTCATGATAGCATTACACCCATGTGTCACTTTAGTAGTGTCACTTTTAACAAGAATATTTTTCGACATTAACATATTCATAAGCATAGTGTACACCAGGATCTCTTGAATTGCCTCTAGCAACAGAATATTAATCAATAGATTGCTAAGCTTAGCAAGGAACATGTTGAATTTAGCATTATCCTCCTTCTTTTTGAGCCTTTGAGGGAATTGAGAAGGAACCTTCATGGTATGTATAGGATCACTTTGAGGTTCATCATTATCAACTACCATGGGATCACTCTCCCCACCATCTATATCTTGACTTAGCATCGATTTTTTTCATTCCTTTCTTGATATTTAAGATCCTACTAATTTGAATCATTCGCAAGCTTCTTCTTCACATTAGTTTGTTCAATATTTGAATCTTTTTCAACTTCCTCCAGAAGATCACCAAGAGATTTTCCACTCCTAGTAACAATATCCAATACTTGAGCATTGTTTTTTGATTCACAATGGTATCACTAGGAAGGCCTCCTTTTTGTCTATCGTTAAATTGAGTGGAGATTTGACCAATTTGAGTATCCAAATGCTTTATTATGGCAGAATGTGAAACAACTATTTGGTTTATTTTCAAATAGTCACTTTTCAATTCTTGGACCATATTTTCCATCCTCTCTACTTTTATCAAGATTCTTGCTAACACATCCTCAGTCTTGAATTTATTAGGATCAACCATATTTACTTATTTTCCTTTTGCTCGGGCTTGGGGAGTCACATATTGATAATATTCCCTTTCCTTGTGCCTCCCATAATGATCTCCATCACTATCACACCAATCCCGCTCTCTTCCACGATCCGTCCAACCTTGGTTTCCACTTTTCCTTTGATAGGTCAACCAGGAACCCATCGGATAGTTAGCCAAATACCAAATTTCTTCATCAAGCCTTTTCTCTTTTTATTCATCATAGCCCTTGGATGGAACGACATTCACCATTTTTGTAGGTGAACCCATCACATGTTTTGTTAGCAACTCTAATTTTGTCATCACTTTTGCCATGTTATCTTCACTCTCATCATCTCTTTTCCTTTGTTCTTTATCAACATAGGAGGTTGTAGGTGAACCTTTATCTAGCTTTGTGTCTCGATAATGCCATCCCTAATTTTTCTTGGTGACTTCCTCGAGAAAGTATGTAGCCACATTATAAGACAACTTCACAAGTGAAACCCCGACCGCATTATCTAAAAAGGTTTTATTTAGTTGATCCAAATACCGATAGGAGATTTGGAGAAGTATATTTTCCATGCCCTTGTGGTTGGGACATGCATGAGCTTCCCATTAAATTCTCCCATACCTTATATAGAGGTTCTCCATTCAATTTATGAAAAATAGTGATTTAATCATGCAATTGCAACATCTTGGATGGTGGGAAGTATTAGTCTAAGAATACAAATGTAAGTTCATCCACGATGTGATTAACCCGAACGAAAGAGGTCGGAGCCACAATACCTCCTCACCCATTAGAGAAAATGGAAGGAGGTATAATCGGATGGACTTTTTTGATATGTGAGCGATATCCAATGGGGCACAAACTTCCGCAAAATTCTTCAAATACAACTTTGGGTCGTCATGAGCTTGACCTCTAAAAATTCCTTTCATTTGAAGAATATGCATTATAACACTCGTTATGTGAAATATCCCATTCCTTTGATTAGGTGGGATACAAATAGCACTCGTAAGTCCCACATCACGGAGTTGGTCATCATCATAAAGAGGACCATCAAAAGTCCCGGCATTACTTACATTGTCACTTATAGTGTCGTGGACACCATTGAAATCATCTACAAAGAAATAAAAATAACAAACTAAGCCAATTAAAATCACCATATGTATACCAAAAGCAACAATCAACACCTTACAAGTTAAAACTAAGTCTTACTCCATGGAAACGATGCCATTTTTATCATGCTCACCTATATTGTAATTTTGATATAGGATGATCGTTGTCAATAAAGCTCATATTAAGGTTGAATCCTCGAGGGGTGAGTCTAGTCTTCAAACCCATTAGGTATCGATAGTTTTTAAATGTAATATTGTAAACAAAGTAATATGCATGAATTAAAATGGAGGGGGTTTTATGGAAAGTTCTGTTATATAAAAAAAAAAACTACCAACTCAACAAGATGATAGTGGTTAAGATTTCAATATGGGACAAGTCTTTGGATAATGTCTTCCTTGAGGAAAATAAAGCATAGGTTCATGATAATTGAACGCACATTCTAGTAATCAACTACGTGGGTAGGCTACATTATGAGTTCTTGAGGATAATCTCTCAACCAAACCTCAAGATTATCATCCATGGATCCTTTTGGATACCTCATGGATGTGGAAAGAAAAATCACCTAATACCTTATTTGGGAATCCCTATTTCTAGGAAGATTCCCGAGATCTAGATACTTCTCAACTCACCGTTATTTCTAAGATAATGAAAAGAGCATAAGCTAAATCTAACTATTATTCAGAAATGCCTTGTCACCCATATAACTCTTTCAAGGATGATATAGACTCCAAAAGTTCACTCATATCCCTCTTTCAAGGATGATGTGAGCTTTTAAGAATTTGCGGTTTTCACCTACAAATCCAAACTAAATCAAGCAATCATTAGTGAGACCCACAGGTAATAACCAAGAATCTACATTAATAAATCACAACCCATACTTATTTGCACCGTATATCAACATAATCCCAAGATAAGTTATTTAGATACTCATGAAGTAAGAATAAGAAATATACCAAATTGATTGTCCAATGCTTCCATTAAAATTGCATTTGAGATTAATCTAATATCTAACTTAAATTACAACCAAAACCAATTGAGAAATTAACCAGACTAAATTCCCCAATTTGTTAGGGTTTATAAAGTCTCAAATTTTAATTTTCAAAGTTTATGAATTCCAAATAAGAAAGGGTTTTAGCCTTGTAAGGTATTTGGGGTCAGCTATTTAAATTTATAAAATTTCCCCTGGGCATAAAACCGCATTGTAGAAATCACGGAAAATTGCCCACGATCGCGGCCACCGTGATCTCCTTCATATAATCGCGACCGCTGGCATTTGACCTAGCTTGACTAGAAGTAATCATGGCCCGCAGACCACGATTACGGTAACTATGATAATTTCCTGCTCAGGGACTTCTAGCTCTTGCATTTGTCTTCTCTTTTTGATCCCTCTTAAGCTTAATTCAACTTTCTTCCTTCTCATCATCTGTATACCTGAAAATTTTTGAAATTAGTGCATTAAATTAATAAAGTTGTCTCAATCATACCATTAAATCATGATAGTGTACGTGAATTTTTATGTAAATGAGTGGTGAATTTACAACTCATTAGGGATGCATAACAAATTAATAACAAGACATCAACACTTTCACTTAATTAATCTAAACAATGCCCACCAATAAGACCATTTAGTTTAATATTTAAATCCACTCGAGTAACCCATATCCTGTGATGATAATAAATAACCAGGGAAATATGTGTTATGATATATAGTTCATCAAGACCTAACTTTGATCAACAATAATATATTAAGTTCATGTCATGATGGAAAGCGCTAATCATACGGGCACCTACCCAACTCTACCCTAAATAGGAGAGCCTTTATCACCCAATTGTTTTATTCATGTAGAAGACATTTATAATACAAACATGTATAATTAACTAAATAAATCTTATTTTATGATACACTTATTATATTTATACTTGTGGAATTTAAATACAACTCTTTTAAAAGCAAGAAGACTCTTTTGATCTTAAATCAACTCCTATTCGGTATATTTTATATATAAAAATAATAAAGAAAATAATAATCAGTGAGTCCCAAGAACCTAATCTATGTTAGTAAAGTACTGAACAGGAATGGGAAAATACAATGCACAACATCCATGTAAGAGGGAAAAGATAGGAGTTGTTGGAGAGTGAACATAGTCATTTCTATAAAAACCTTAAAACATGGTAATACCATCGAAAGAAAGTGTATTAAGTATAGTATAAATAAAACTATAAATACTGAAAGGTACTATCAGCCAATCAGAGTCAGAAAAAAATAACAATAATGACAAATAGGAAGGAAATCATGATATTGTGTAAAGTTCTAGTAGAGACATCTCCTTTTTATACAATGGTTGGCATGTTGCCTTTAACATCTATGTGAACTTCTTACCATTTAACATTTTTGTGTATCCTTATTTTTTGAAAATTTGGCCTCTAGTTTATATTTCCTCGATCTTATCTCATCTCTTTTCAGTCAAATACTTGGATTCCACTTTTAATAAAACACAGGCAATCTTATGGACATTTTTATTCTTGCATACTAAAGTCCTGGACAAAGTAACTGAATTGCCCCCATCATTTAGAAATTACAACCAATATGTACAAAGACCACCTTTTAATTAAGAAAGATTTCACAATCAAGTTCACACAAAATACATATATAGGCACTCTATAACATACAAAGAATGCATATATGCAGTATGTATAAATTATCGCATCATTGTATCATCACCATCATCTCACCATTACCTCATCACCAACACAACTTCATCCACAAAATAATATAAATAAAATATGGTGTCAATATCATAATTAACCAGATTTCATCTACACATCCTCGTCTCACCATCATCAATATATTAACATCAGTATCGTCGATCAAAGCTGCAATACATAGTAAAAAATCACAAGTATTATCGAAGGAAATCTAGAACATCAAATTTACATGGTAAAAAGGAGCAATCCAGTCCTTTACTATCATTAACAATCTCACAACACCAAATAGCAATATATCATTTTCTTCTACTTTTATATATCTAGGACTCTACCAATATATATGTAGACACATAGAGTACGTTACTTAAGTAACACTCGATGACCCCTTCTACTAACACCCACCTACACTCTTATGTCATCACTCATATTTATACTTAACACCATAGTACACAAATTCTACATGTTACCCTAAGACTCTTACACCCCTATTAATGGACAACCCCCACCTAAACACTAACCTTCCATCTATCTTTCTTCAACTTATTCGGCCATTATTTCTAACATCCATCCAATCAATCACACCGACGTAAGTTTACTTATATGACTTTTATATACAACAAAAATTCTATCATTACACTTATGGACCACACTTACACCTATTTCCTATTTCCAATATTTTCACTTCATTCATAAAACAACATAAATATCATCTCTTAATCATTATTTACATTTTCTTTCTTTGCTAGTCACTTTTACTATCTGACCAATCCATTAATTCCCTTGCAGTCCTCTAAGAAACTCTAATTCTTAATAAATTATATTTTAAATCCACATAGTATCTCAATAACTTGATAATGTAACAATTCAAATCATGCATTTAAGCCTAATCCGATAATTATCATTTTGTCAAATCTAAACTTTTTTATCGAAAGACTAAGACATGAAAAATCATTGCATTACTATCACTATTACATTAATCTAGACCAAGTTTACTACAGTTTAATAATAACCTACTTTAAAGATGAATTACACTGCTATGAATGTTGCAGAGTTCTTCAATATATGCCTTGACTCTCCTTATGCTAGATTCTCATCTAGAATACATCAAAAGTAGCCTCATGAAGTGTGACTTTAAAAATCTCATTATTCTCAGCATTATTTTTTTTGATATTTTTGGAGTAAGGGTCAGCATAAGGAGGCTTAAGTGAAAAGAAATACAACTACAATAGTTGGAGGTCAGTACAGTGGAAGATTTATCATCGTAGAAGTTCCAACAACCTTGGCCTTGGTTCTTTTAATTTTTTATCCCAACTAATGTTGAGTCCCACTTTTCCCCATAAAATAATTTCTATCTAGTTGAGAAATAGGGTTTTCTTCACCATAGAGTTTTTTTCAGAAGGCTTTTGACAACTGATAAATTTACCCACTATTCATCCCTAAAGAGCTATAGAGAAAGGATACTAAGATTCTAGGCACGACTTGAAATTCTATATTAAATTGTGAAAAATAAAATAACCTTTACTTCTCATTAAAATACTTTACAAAACCCTAATTAATTAATTTTAAACTCAATGTAATATCCCTACATGCTCACTAGTAGACTTTGAATTCTTTAACTCAACGCAGAAATAATATTACAATTTAGGGAAGGAATTACAAATAATATTATACAAAATGGTGTCTACCTTAGTGGGATAATTTTTATATCCAGACGGGTATACAGAAATTACTCGGTCGTAGTATCTAAAAAAATCCCCTCAATTGATCTTGTAGAGTTAGAGATGAATGATTTCGATGTCATTCTCGGCATGGATTGGCTCCGCCTATGCTATGCCTCAGTGGATTGTAGAATTAGAGTCGTTCAATTTCAGTTTCCTAATGAATTAGTCATGTAATTGAGGGATAGTACTTCAGTGCTTAGGGGTCAAATTGTTTCCTATCTTAAAGATTGAAAGATGATATCTGAAGGGTGTGTTTACCATTTTGTCCGAGTAAAAGACTCAAATTCCGAGACTTTGTGCTTGAGTCAGTTCCAGTAGTAAATTAATTTCTAGATGTATACCCTAAAGATCTTCCTGAAATCCATCCTGAGAGGGAAATCTACTTTGGAATGGATCTCCTTCCAGATACCCAGCCTATCTCTATTCCACCCTACAAAATAGCTCCAGCTGAGCTTAAGAAATTTAAGAAATAGTTAAAAGACCTCTTATTAAGGGTTTCATAAGGCCTAGTGTTTCTCCATGAGGTGCTCCAGTCCTGTTTGTGCATAAGAAAGACCATTCTCTCAGAATATTCATAGATTACCATGAACTAAACAAAGTCACCATCAAGAATAAATACACTCTCCATAGAATTGAAGACTTGTTCAACCAACTTCAGGTTTTAAGTTATTTCTCTATGATAGACCTTAATTTTAGCTTTTATCAGCTCAGAGTCAGAGAATATGAGATCTCAAAGACATCTTTTAGAACTCGATATGGTCACTTTGAATTCCTAATTATGTTCTTTGGACTAAAGAAAGCCCCTATAAATTTAATGTACTTGATGAATAGGGTATTCAAGAAGTACTTGGACATGTTCATCATAAGCTTCATTGATGACATCCTTGTCTATTCCTGTAGTGCGAATGATCATGCAGACCATCTGAAAATTGTATTACATACTTTTAAAGCTTTTCAGTTTTTCACCAAATTTAGTAAGGGACACACCTAAAAATGGGACATGTCATATGGGAACCTCAAACCCACATGAACTGGAGGTCGCCCTGTTAACCCAACCCAATCATCATCACAACAACCACAAAAGTTGGGTGAGTCCCGTCCTTATATTAAGATAGCAGAAATATAAGGCTAATAGCCAATACTTAGAGAATAACTAACATTTCATTAAGGCCAATGGTAAAGCAAAAATACTCAAGTCCATAATCATCCATAAAACCTCTAATGATCCAAAGTCAATAATTTGTCGGGACAAGCCCCCTATAATAGCCAAGTACAAAATCGATACAACTCTATGACATGGAGTAACATGACTATGAAAGGTAGACTATCCAGAGTATGGAAGCTCACCACATCAAGGTCAATTCCTGAACCGCTCAAACACTTGTTCACTGCTTAGAAGAAAAATAAAAAGATACTCCGATCCCTGTGTCGCGTGGGGACATAGAGTCTAAAGATGTTTAGCGTTTGGATAGCTAGCATGTAACTCAAGGATAAGGATAATGTAATACCCCGCAAAGTTCTCTCCTAGTCTGAGCCTTAGAGTATTTTCGATAAAGTGAAAATCTGAGTCTAAAAATATCTCCCCAAGTATGAAACACTTTGAATCATATTTTATTTCTCTAATTTAAACTTTTTGTCATGTAGAGCATTGAATAATATTTCCATCTATACCAATTTCATCAAAATTTGACATCGGACGAGGGAGTTATGGCCATTTTACTAAACGGTATCAGAATCGCCCAGGTTTGACGGTCGACCTGGTGGACCGCCAAGTCCTTGGTGGACCATCAAGTGTCCCGTCAGTATAAGAAAGGACATCCCATTTCTGGCCCCGGAGTGACGGCCAAAGTGGTGGACCATCAAAAAGTTGACGGACCGTCAAGGGGTCCATCAGGTCAAAACAGAATGGCCCATTCCTGACCCTCGAGCGATGGACGATCTGGTGGACCTTTAGATTCTTGATGGACCATCACTTCAATCGTCATGTCGAGGCAGAATGTCCCAGTTTTGGCACTCGAGTGACGGACGACTTGGTGGATAGTCAGTCCCTCTGACGGACTGTCAGATCGACCATCACAGACCCCGATCAGCAGTATCCAACTCTTTTTATTTAAAGGGCATTTTGGTCTTTTCCACTCTTTCCCCAACCTCTATAAATACCCACTTAAGGGTTGAAGGCCTTAGTTCTTTTCTCTTCTTTCACTTAAAAACTAGAATTTCCAAAATCAAAAATTCTCTCTTCTTCCACCAAAAATTTAGAGAGAACCAAGAGCAAAAATCAAGAATTCTTCCAAAGGCTTTCAAGAAAGAGTTTCCCCAAGGTACGTAGATGTTGATTCTTGGTCCCCTTTCATCCAAGAAGCTCAACTAATCCTTTTTTAAATCTTAAAGATTTCATGTTTATGAATTTCTAATGATTCTTGTGAGTTAAAATATATGTTCCTTCTATGATTGAGTTGTGATTTATGTTCGTGTACAAGATTATAAATCCTTGGACTTAGTATGTGGTATTTGAGTGGTAAATGGATTATGTACTCGTTGATGATGTTGATAGATTTCCAAGATGGAATGTTTATGTGGTTTGTATAAATCAATGAGATTATATGGGTTGGAAACATGTAAATTTGGTTGTTCATGATGAGTAGTTGGGTTATTATTCCTATGCCTAAGTTGTGCATGTGAGGTGTTCGATAAAATATCTATGAGACTAGAAATCAAGCATTGTAGTTAAATAGTGATCTAATGACTTCTAAAATACGGTTATGTGTTATGGTCGTTGATGTGTTCATGACTTTTGGGTGTAGAATTGGTTGATTAAGCGGAGCATGTCTCCCATAGTTTTGATAAAATCTTAGGAGAAGAATTTAGGCCATGATAGTATGTTGAATAGGATGCCCCAAATTATGAGCTAGTCTATGCATGCCTAGTGTTTGATAAAATGTCTAAGTGAATCAATTATTCCATGCTAGTAGGGAATCCCCAAGTAAGTGTGAACCTATCAATGTCTAGTGTTTGTTGAAGGACCCTAGGGAGTGAGTGGAGATGTGATGGTTGTAAATTCCCTAATTGTGGGCTTTTTGTTATATGCTAAGTTTTTAACACATGTCAAGTGATTAGCAAGTAAGCTATGACATGATAGTGTGAAGTCTCTAAGCGATGTGATACCCAAACACATGTTAAGACTAATATAGGTATGAAATGGGTGAGCTAAAACCTTATTGAATGGAGTTCTATCTAATAGCATGTTTCCCCTATGTTATTATATAATTATTATCCCAAGATGCTTAAAGTGACCCTTTTGTGATTATGATGATAAATAGAGGTTTATATTTCCAAAATGCTTGATGCGATACTTTAAGGATTTTTGAGGGGAAAAGTATGTTATGATTTCTAATTGCTTGGAGAAGATGCTTTAATAATTGTGATGATGCATTAGTGATGGTGACGATGAATGAATGATTGCGATAATGCATTAATGATTATGATGATGAATGAATGCTTGTGTTGATGAATGGATGATCGTGATGATGCAAGAATAATTAGGTTTCACTTTTATATAATCGATTCCTGGGGGTATTTATACCCGAAAATAGAGTTGTTGTCTAGAGCCCGTGTCAGTTTCTCGATAATTCTAACCGGGCCATGATTCCCAAAACTCAGTGAGCTGTAGAACTCTGTATCCTTAGACGAGTGCGAAGCTTAATAAAACTCAGTAATCTCAGTTATCTATGTAATCTCTGTATCGTCAGTCAGATACCATGATTCGATATCCTTTTCATCAGATACGGAACTAAAAAATTTCAGCGTAATTCAGTCAGGTCTTTGAGAAGCACGATCAGTATCAGATTCATCTCAATCTAAGTTCAGTTAAGAATCATATCAGTGTCTTTCAGTTGGGAGTAGAAACTAGCACCGAGAGAGCTCAAGGATGGGGACTCACTTACTAATGGAGGGTATAATCCTTAGATGCGATCCTTTTGCTCTAGAACTACGTATCCAGCATAGGTTGAGACATCACACCCATTAGATGAGGGTGGATGAGAGACATCATACCTTCTAGATGAGGGTAGATGAGGCGGCTTGACCTGTTAGATAAGAGTTTCACCATTCTTGTATGAGGACCTGATAGATGAGGGTCATATAAAGATAAGGTCTTTACCCGTGGCACGGTATTGACACCCTCCCAACTGGGGATATAGGTTGGACCCCTAAGAGATAGTAGGGGCATGTCGGTTAAGTAACTACTTCCCACAGTTTCAATTTCAGATTTAGTCTCAATTTCAGAATCAGTCTTCAGAAATCAGGGCTGGCAGATATAGTTATGTATCATTGTGAGGAACTCAGATAGTTCCATCGATTTATGGACCATCCCATCAGATAGACTTAGTCTCACATACAGTTGTTTGATATCATATTTAGAGGTACGCCGCCAGACAGGCTTGATCACAGTATCAGATTCCTGTTGAGTATTCTTGTTGTAAGATTTGAATATAATTATATTTCTTATCATTGATAAAGCTTCTGAAATTATCTGTTAAAAGGGTTGATCTCTAATCCTCTCAGTCGAAAGAAATAAGTCCAAGAATTCAGTCATAGATGTAAGTACATCCAGATCCTCAGTTACCAGTATCAGATGAGTCATTGATTTAGTATCTCAGTGTCAGTAGTGAGTTCAGTCTGCAATAAAGTGGTATCTAGGTTTCAGTATCTAGAGTTTCGATAATTGTGTTCATGTTCTGTACATTTATGTATGTGTTATCGTGCGATGTTTTCATAACTATTTATTTTACATATTGTGCATGCATGAGCCATTGCATTTAGCCTTACCTCTTCTACATACTCGGGTATATTTTTGTACTGACGCATTTGCGCTATGGTGTTTTATTTGACACCATAGTTTCAGAGGCACAGGATTCAGAGTTTCCTCCGCAGTTTAGTCCCAGTTAGCAGCAGTAGCAGTGAGTCCTCTTCCTTTGAGGATGAATCTCAATTTACTATTATTGCATCATATTTTGTTTATATTCTCAATTGATGGAATTAGTTGGGGACATGTCCCATTACCTCCATAGTTCAGATAGTTTAGAGGCTTTTCAGACGGATGTTGATGTATTAGTATTCAGTTTTCAGTTTGAGTATATATAGATGTGTTGAACCTTAAGGCCAGTTTCCACATTTATTTCAGATATTATTCAGTGTACAGGTACAGTTATCAGTAAAGGGTTAGCTTGTGGTCCTTCGGGTCCATAAGCACCGTGTGACATCACGAGATGGGATCTCGGGGCGTTACAGATAAATAACATCATCATTCAACAAGAAGTTGATATATCATATTCAACCATATTCATATAGTTATACTTACATATAGATACATATCACTTGCCAATAAGATGTCAAGACTTGACAACATTCTCAAACTCTTCAACCATGGGACATAAAGTGGAGGACTCTAGTATTCCAGACTTAGGTTCCAACAATTATGATTAGGCATAGAATTTTAATCACATTCTTAAACCCATACTCATACACATAGACATACACAACATGATCATATTATGCCACATGGGAAAATGACTTAGCATGCATACTCAAATCATTCATTCATGAGATATGAAGTGAAGAACTTTCAACAAAGTTAGCATATTTTACCAATCTCACTGACATTTCATTGGACTAGTAACTAGAATCACTAGTCATTTTACTTGTCTATATTTGGAATCACTAGCCATTTCATTTCATTATACTAGGGACTCGGACCACTAGTCGTTTCACTGGTCCAGTAACTCGAATAACTAGTTGTTTCATTTCATTAGTTTAGGAACTTGAATCACTAGTCATTTCACTGGTCTAGGAACTCGAATCACAAGCCATTTCATTTCATTGGACTAAGAACTCGAATAACTAGTAATTACATCGGTCTAGGAACTTGAATTACTCGATATGTCATTTGGCGAGATATTCTAACCTCAAGAGATCTCTTCGAACTAGGAACTCAAATTGCTAGTTACATTATTAGACGAGGAACTCGAATTTCCTGTCGTTATTAGTCGCTATTTTAACTCTTGACCCATTAGTTCATGCATTAAAACATATACAATTTATATCACATTTAAGGGCTTTGGCTCATTTAGCCAATTCAATATGATACATGACCAGATAGTCTTTATGAGAGCCTCTATTTCTAAAAAATTTGAATACACCGATGCCTTAACACATTTAATCATACAATTCAATTAATGGTCATAAAGACCCACACGGAACCATAAGGTCTTCATGGAAATATTTATCAACTAAACATTTCATTAGGACAACACCTCAATTCAAGTTATTATTTAATTCAATCGGTGGTCATCAAGACCCTGACTAAATTATTCATTTTTCATTAACATTCTATGCCATACTTTAGTTCCACACACAATTTCAACTGCAAGCCTAGAGAATTGAACCTCTTATCATATCCATAAAACCAATATGGTTATAGTTTAATAAATTACATGGCTAGCAAAATCAATACAACACCAATTATCAACCATTCATACTTATAGGGCCATCACCCCATTTAAAGCCATGAGCTAAACTATTACATGATTAACAAAGTTCTTATCAACAATTTACCCAACATTTAAAATCACTGTCATTTAATATAAGTCCAACAAGACCTCTACTAAACATCTACAAATAGTTATATTCATTTAGTCCTTATCATGACTCATTCATGTTCACTAGACCAATTCCATCGATACACATTTGAAATTTACAAAACCAACTAACTACTAATCACTTCAATAGACTACAACCTTAATTCAACACATCATTATTAAATTTTACGGCCCTCAATACACACATATCCATTCACATTTAATTAGTAATCTTACACGATATTTCACCACTCTTAGCCTCAACACACACATCGATTTCATTTTTTTGTTTAAGGTTTCAACCCCTTATTAGTCATTTACAAAACTATATCATCAATTTCAAAATACATGGCTCACAATACCTTTACAATATAATTCATCAATCATTCGTGCTTATTGGGCCATTGCCCTAGTTTCAAACATCACAAACATGAGATTAGATAATTCTCTTTGACATTTTTGCAAACACCTTATGTACATACCTTTAACAAAGCTATTTTCATGGTAGATATCATTAAAATTAGGGTTACTCAAGACTCTCAGGTTAAAAAACAGAAAACAATCATCCAGAAGTACAATTCATCTTCAACAACATATATAAACACAAGTCTAGATAAAATCATCATTATCCATCATTAGGAAACAAAACCTTTTTTTATTTGATTCAAAAATTAGCATATAAACTTACTAATTTAAGTCTGAAATACATGGTTTTAGAGTTATTTAACAAAGGGAAGAGCTACATGCTTTAAAAAAGAAGACACGCCAATAATCTTAGCTCCTTCTTGCCACTAGATGAGCTTCCTCCAAACACTAGCCTCCAATATTGCTTTAAGAATCTTTTAGAGTTTTTTGGAGTGTTTGAGTCTTGTAAATGAGGGCTTAGGAGGCTACAATGCCTTATATAGAGTGAGGGATTAGGGTTTTTGTAATACCCCATAATATCCTAAGTCTGAAATTCAGCTAGTTTAGCTCTTAAAGCTCTTTAAAAGATTCAACACTTAGAAAATTTTGGCAAGTATTCCAACACTTAGCCTATTTCAAGCCTCCGAACTTCAGGGATTTATTTAACGACCTTCCCGACCTCTATTTTTAGATTTTCAAGTTACATTGCGATTGGATAAGTCAAGAGTACATCCCAGGTAAGTTTCAGAATTTTTGAAGTAGAGTAAGCGCACGTTTGGGTGCCCAAAACAGTGGCACCATGTGATTAGCATGCGTCGCATGCTCTATAGCATGCTCCAGAAATTTTTCGCATTTCAGGGTCAACTTCAAATGATCATAACTTCTTGTATATATTTAAATATGAGATATTCTATATATAAATGGAAATCTCTTTGAGTCCTATTTTCAATGCAATTGGTTTCATCTAATTTGAACATCGGAGAAAAAAGTTAAGATCAATTTACTTCAGCCTATCAGAAAGTCAACAGAGGGACAACTGTGTATTTCTCTCTTTCTTTAGGAGAATTTTGGTCATCTTCCATCCCTATATATACCCCTTAACACCAAATTAAGACTCATTTTCAGAAAAATATACTACTTTTCTCTAATTTCTCTCAAGAACAATAAGAGGGGTTTTCAATTGAGGATCCAAATTCAAGAATTTTCTCCGTCAATCTTCGTAAAATTAAGAATTAAGGTATGCATAGTATTCATCCATAGATTCCTTTCATCCATGGAGCTCAAGAATCAAGTTTTAAATTATGTATTGTGAATACTTTGTTGTGGTATGATTATGTTCATGATGATAGTTATTGTATGGTTTCAAGTTGGGATTTTTATGTATTTTCATGAAGACCCTTCATTTTGTTGCCAGTATCTTTCATCTAGTTGCAAGTATCAAGTGTATTTAGCCTTTACACTTTACATCATTGATCTATTTTTTGTTGAAGGAGGTTCTTCAAATGACTACTCATTCAATTTAGTAATCTCCTCTCAAATTAACAACTACTGAAATATATCTCCATAGGTTTTCCTGCTCCATAATGTTAGGACTTTCTTAATCTTCTTAATCCTCCTCTTGAATTATAAAATGGGTTGGATGATACCTCTCTATTGTCTTATCATATTTTTAAATTCTTCATTATTAGTCTAGAAATTATGAAATCTGATTGGTTTCTTAAAATTGGTAGCACTATTCTCACAATTAAGTAAATAAGGGGCATGATTTGACCCATTTCTTAGTATGTTCTCAACTTCTGAGAGGGAGAAAAGATCCTAAACTCTGAATTAATTAGTATTCTGTCTAAACATTCAAAAATTTAGTCATCTCTAGCCCTTCCATTACACCAAGTGAAGGACTATCCTTACAGGAGACTTTTTTCAGGTCACAAGACTCAATATGAGTTCTAAGATCATCAATATTTGCATCTATTACAAGGACACTCCAATTTTTCTTTTCTATTTAATACCACATCAAAACATCTTCCAATCAGCAAAGGGTTGTTAATTCTAGCAACTATTGTATAAAGTTCACCCCATATCTCTATTCTATATTGGCTATCAGATTTAACATAGACCACAGTAGCATGATAGATGGAACCTCATAGGTACTCTTGGATTTCAATAATAAGTTACTGCTTTATATTAACTACAATAGTAATATCATATCCATGAAGTGAACACCCAGATCTTACCATTACTATTATGATGAACAAAGGGCATCTTCAATCTTATCATGTATCTGTTGATTGTTTAAACTTGTCAAAAAGGTTCTATTAAAGCTACAAAAAAATTTTATGTAAATCATGCAACATTTAAATTCTTTGAAATGCTTTTTATGACTTTACATACCTAATGTTCCATATAAGATATTTAATTATTTAGATCCTTGTTGAGACACCACCTTTCATTTTGGTTGGAGTCTGACAGGTTGTGTATCTTTCCTATTTCCTTATCTTTTTATTGTCTTACAGACTTTACAATACTGGCCACTCTTGCTGAAAAATCTTCATCTTTAAAGATTTGTTCTTTATTCATAACATTCTCATCCTCCTATGATTGAGCATATGCTTTTGTTTCATTCTCCAGTATGTGTGTGTGTAAGTATGTTGTACAGTATTTTATTTTGTGATTCTATATTAATCAACCCATAGTTGTGACTCATCAACTTGAACTATTATAGGCAATTACATTATAGCCAGTCTATATTTGTCACGTTAAGATGTCTGCATCTTGTGATCCCCAAATTTAACCACTTTCTTCTATAAGTTACTACTTAATCCAGCCTTTATAATTTTAGAAGTTTCTTGCCCAAGATTGATCATTGTTTGTTTATGTTCTGTAGGTTTATGTGATGACCCGCTAGGTTATTTTTTATATTTTCACTTATTTTCTTTGTTTAGAGCTTTCCTATATCTATTCTAAGTCATTTATGACTTCTTGGAACTAACAGTTTGATTAGAGGGGAGTATGTTTGGTTTTTAGATCCAATTCCCTATTTTGAAGTCTTCACTTGTTCAAATTGGCTACTAGGAAAAAACTTTAGTCAAATGACTTAGTATGCCAATTCTAGTAGTTCCAACAACTCTAAAACATCTATTTTAGGCTAGGTGAATCCTTGGTCGGGGTTTGAGGCTTTCAAAATTATTTTGGACTATTGGTCAGAAGTTAAGTAAAATGGCACATGGGTATGGAATCGACTTTTCTTCAAAAAGACCTTGAATGGAAAGTTTGACTGCACCGTTGAATTTAGAATATCTAATTTGATATGGTATCATAGTTTATTATCATATATATATATATTCTGGATAAATCTCGAGGGGTCGATGGAGACTAGAAAAATTCAAAGTCCTTAGATGGTACATGAAATCCAGTTTGAGTGCTAAAGAGACCCTTTTGAAGTTTCAGCAGATAGCGCTTTAGTAGCCCCTTATGTGCTTTAGCAACCCCTTGGTTACTTCAGTGATCCTAGCACAGCCAACAGGTACTGCTTTTGTGAAACATGGTCACTTTAGTGCCTATCGATAAAGCGACCCAAGGTCCACTTTATCTGCCTGACATGCATGCGCAGGTATCACTTTAGAGGAACTCGAGCTCTTAAGCAATATTTTCTAAAGCGGCCTGGGGCTTGCTTTAGCGGCACCTAGTGCATATAAAACCTCCACTTAGATTTATTTCTCCAATTTTTCATCCATTCTCAAGAATATATAGAACCCTAAAAAGTGCATAAACTTAGGAGAACCATTGGTGGGTGATTTTGGAGTATTTATGGACATAGATTACGCAGTTTTTCTCTAGATTTGCGGTACCCTTCCATCAATATTATGATTAAATCCCTTATCTTTTCCCAAAATCCCTAAAATATTAGTGGGTTGATTGTAGCACCATTAGAGCTCAACATTCACCCATTTTTAGGGTAAATATTCCTTGAGCATAGAGGGACGTTGTGTTGTTTCAAAAGTGCAATTCTGCAAATGAGCTCCACATGGGATTTTTACATAATTTTAGACCCAAAGAACTAAAGTGCTTTATAGGTATCATTGTTTTTGTTTTGATGAGTAGATTATGATTTTGATAGTGTGTCATTTTTGTAGAAGCTTCTCGAAAAGGGAAATCATTTCTTTAGTGAATTCTTCGGTCCTTTCTCCACTGTCCAAGTAGTCTAGGTTTATCCTCTTCATAGATTGAGATATTTCATAGTATGATTATGAAATTATGCCGATATGGGATGGGATTTAGGTGTTGGAGGTATGATTGACAATATTTTTATTATTTGGACTATTTAGGCTATCTTGAAAATGTAATTTAGGCCTATTTAACTCAGTTGATCATATTTTAGGTAGAATTTCTATCTTAGGGATATTTATGGCTTATTTAATAATTAGAAGTGAATTTCGATACCTTAGCCTAGTTCGGGGTAGAATTTTCTTTGAATGATTTTCAAGTATTAGATGTGGGCACCTCTGGACCACCTTTGGCCAATTCTTATGTTAGCTTTTATAGACTTCTACATGTATTTTATACCTTTTAAATTCTTATTTTGGGGTGTGAGGAGACTGGATGCTTAATGATCATGTTGGTTTGGTATTTGGGAGTTGGTATTAATTTTGAGTAAAACCCAATGGTTTATTGATATTCAGTTTCGGTTTAAGTCCAGCGATTGATGAAGATATTGACGATATGAGTTCCAATTCAAGTTCGGCAAATGATGTAATGATGTTTATTCTATTGAGTTCCAGTTTGGGTCTGACATTAAGAGTTTATTTATGTTATGATATGGTATGGATGGTTTCATTATTATAGCTGATATTCAGTAAAGCTATGTATCTTTAGTATTTACTTTCCTTTTTTGCACCTTCTGGGCTATGGGGGCTCACATTAGGTTATTTACTTTTCTGTATTTATTGGCTTATGGGGGCCAATTGCGTAGTTATAATTGTGTGATCTTTACGTTACTATTTTGAATTTATTTATTTATCCATGCACAATAGTGTTGGGTTTTATTTCTAGGTTTGCCACTTTTACCTTGACTTAGCGTATTTTTATCTTATTTTATCGTATTTGTAGCATGATTTATCTTAGTGGGCTAATGATGCCTATCGAGTACTCGTAGTTTTGATACTCATACTACACTTCTGTACCTTCGTAGTGCAGATCCAATTACTATTATCCTCTGTTATCGTGATGATCATGCTAAGTTGATTTTGGAGATAGGTTGGGCTCACGGTGTTAGAGTTTTCCCTTTCCTAATATTATCTATGTCTAGTCTTTCATTTTTAAGACAGATTGTATTTGACTATTTCAGTACATATGTTCTAATTATTGTAGCTCTTTTACTGACACTACTAGGTCATGGATGGGTTTTGATGTTTTATCTATATTTTGAACTATATTCATTGTCTTATTACTATTATAAGTAAGATAATTGATTTTTTGGGTTTTAGGCTACTTTTCCCCAAATTAGCCCATTGTTTATAGGTTTGGACAATGGTTTGGCTTACCTACTGGTGGAATGAAGTAGGTTCCATCATGACTCATAATTTGGGTCATAAAAAATTTGTATCAGAGCCTAGATTCACCGGTATTATTGGTACAAGAGCAAATGTCAGAGTCTAACAGATTAGAATAATGATACCTATTTCTTATCTTTGGAAGGCTATAAGATATTCTTAGGAGTTATTTTCTTTTCTTACTCATTTTATGCTAAAATTCTGAGTTGGTTTCTAAAAAATTCATTTGGTTTCACTCTATCGCAGATGGCTAGGACTCATGTTATCGTTGCACGAGACAAGGATCTTGAGACAAAGCCTAGGGATCCTATCGCTATTTGTAGATGAACTAAAGGTCATGGACAACCTAGAAATATATCTCCAACTAGGTCCAAGATAGGGGTCCTTCACCAGACTCTATTCTTGATCTCGAGCTAGTGATTCTTCTGCCCCAGCTAGCAAATTTATTTTTTCTTCAGTGCATAGGATTTTAGGATTGGTTGATGGTGCATCATCTGATGGTGATTCATCTACGAATCAGAGTGGTACAGAGGTAGGGTGTAGCTTGTAGTTATGGCTTCTATAGTTGAGGTCCCTCATACATCAGTAGTTTTTTAATGGGTAGTTGTCCATCCTGCTATGTCTGTTGAGGAGAAAAAAATGTTGGGTAGATTCTTAGGATTAGCTCTGCCTAGGTCTAGTGCGCCGAGCAAGGATGAGTATGAGTTTTTGATTGGTTATTGGGAAAGGGTTCATAATTTAGGCCTAGTTGAGAGTCGTGGTATAGATAATGTGACCTTTTAGTTTGACTTGGTATCTTGATACTAGTAGAGAGGTCATCTTGATTCCATGCTAGTTGTATCTCCCCCATTGACATGAAATCGTTCCTGAGATCTTCATGGAGAAGTATCAGTCTTAGGAATTATTTAAGAGATTAGTTCTTTAGGTTAGAGCAGGGCTCCATAACTATTGTGGAGTATGAGGCTCGATTTTATGAGTTGGATAGGCATGATAATTCTAATATAACTACTAAGTATGAGAGGATTTATTGCTTTGTTTAAGGATTGAGACTCCCTTTTTACATGTCTGCATAGAGTTTGGTTGTTATGGGTAGATCTTTTCCTGAGGTTTCTGATTATGCTTAGGTTATGATGGAGATGTATCATGATACCCAAGGGGGTAGCGATAAGAGATTACAGTATTAGGGTAGATTTAGTGAGAGCCGTAGTAGCTCATGATTTAAGGAAATTGGTTCTCAGAGTTGGCACCTTCTGCGTTAGCCATATCAGTATTAGGGTTAATTTAGTATACCCATTAAGGTCGCACTTTAGATTACCAATGAAGGCCAGTCTAGTTTCAGTGATCATTCTAGATAGGGTAATAGTTAGTCTTTGAGGGGTTCATCTTCTGGTTCATCTAGTTGTGGTGGTTATTTTGGGTCAGTCGAATATTTTAGTTTTTGTACAATATTGGGCCATGTTACGACTGTGTGCCATTTGGCTATTTCTCAAGAGAGTCCTCCAGTCATAGGAGATTATTCCCTCGGCTTAGAGTGTTCCTCCAATTTGGGAGGTATATCCTTTATTTTGAGGTGGTATGCATGGTCATAGGGGTGGTTTCCAAGATGATCGATAAGGTTCTTAAGTAGGTAGGGCAGGAGATCGATTAGGAGACCAGTTAGGTGGCCGGTGTGGTCAATTGTATGCCATACCTACTAGGCCCATGCTGTCTTTGGATGCTATTATCATAGGTACGATCGTGATGTGCCATCATTTGGCTTTTACTTTATTTTATCACAGATCCACTTAATCTTATATGTTTGCTTACTATGCCCCGTGGTTAGAGTTATCTTGGGATTTATTATTTGTGTCGTTAGGTATGTCTACTCTCGTTGGTGATTCTTTAGTAGTGGATTAGGCTTATAGATTATGTTTTGTGACTATTCATGAGTTTGATACTCAAGATAATTTTATTGTGTTAGATGAGGTAGATTTTGATGTGATTCTGGGCATAGGCTGGTTATCCACTATCATGCAGTCTTGTATTATTTTGCCAAGATCGTTACCTTAACCATGCTCGACATACCCTCACTTTTGTAGTAGGGAGCTATTAGACGCGAGACAAAGGGATTTTTTTATATTTAAGCTATGAGACTTATTTTGAGGTGTTGCAAGTCTTATATTGATTATATTTGTGATGTTAGTGTAGAGAGTCTGTCATTTGACTCTATTCCTGTAGTCCATGAGTTTCCAGATATTTTCCTACCAACCTACCTTTTCTTCCTCTTGCACGAGATATTGAGTTTGTTATTGATCTTGAGTCGAGCACCCGACCTATTTCTATGGTACTTTATTGCATGGCTCTTGCCGATCATAAAGAGCTAAATTCTCTGCTTTAGGATCTTCTTGGTCATATTTTCGTTAGACTGTGTGTCTCCTAGAGGAGCTCCTATGTTGTTCTTGAAGAAAAAGGATAGTTGCATATGTGTATTAATCATAGGTAGATTAATAAGGTGACGGTGAAGAACCAATATCTTATGCCTCACATTGACAATTTGTTTAACTAGCTTCAGGATGCAGTGGTGTTTTATAAGATTAACTTAAGGTCCGATTACCATTGGTTGAGGGGTTTGGCTAAGGATATCTAAAGACAGCCTTTAGGACCCAATACGGTCATTCTGAGTTCTTAGTGATTCTTTTAGGTTGAGTAACTCCCTATTCACATTTATGGATTTGATGAATCATAAATTCAGGCCTTACTTGGGTTCCTTTGTGATTGTGTTCATCGACAACATCCTTGTGTATTCAAGGAGTAGAGAGAAGCATATGCAACATTTAAGGATTGTTCTCCAAACTTAAAGATATCATAGACTTTTTTCCAAATTCTCTAAGTGTGGGTTTTGTCTTGAGTCGATGGCATTCCTGGAGCATATGGTATCTAAGGATGGTATTATGGTAGACCCAATAAAGATTGGGGCTATTCGTGATTGGGTCAGGCGTACATATCCATATGAAGTTCGTAGCTTCATTAGATTGGTCAGTTACTATAGATAGTTCATTGAGTGTTTTGCTATTATTGCATCGCCAATGACCAGATTGACTTAGAAAGAGGTTCATTTATGATGGTCTAAGAAGTGTAAGTCAAGCTTTGGAAAGATCAATAGATTTCATACTATATCTTCTCTCGTATATCTTTTTATTAAGGGTGAGGGATTCAATACACATTGTGATATTTATTGTGTTGTCTTGGGTTATGTGCTGATGAAATAGAGTCGAGTTATTTCCTATATGTTAAGATAGTTGAAGGTGAACGAGTGCAACTACCCCCACTCATGACTTGGAGTTGGCAGCGGTAGTTTTTGCACTTAATAATTGGAGAGGTTATCTTTATGGAGTGCACTGTGAGATCGTTACTGATCATCATAGTTTTCAACATCTTATGACCCAAAGAGAGCTTAATTCTAGGAAGCATAGTTAGAGAGAGTTAATTAAGGATCATGGAATCTCTCTTTTTATCATTCGGGCAAGGCAGACATGGTAGCATACGCCTTGAGTTGAAAGGAAGTGAGTATGGGTAGCTTGGCTATTTCAGTTTCTCAAAAGCCATTGGCATGGGATGTTTAGTCCTTATCCAACATGATGGTGTGACTCAATATTTTATACCCCGAGATGATTCCTACTAGTTTTGAGGTGAGGTCTTCGTTGTTTGAGTAAATTCAGAGTCGTTAGTTTGAGAATATGTGACTTTTCATAATCTGTGATCAGGTGTCGAATGGTTAGTCCAAGAGGACTACCATAGATTCTTAGGGTGTTTTCGAGGAGTCTGTTTATTCTCTTTGTCTGATCTTTCAAAGATATACCAACCTATATTTGTGATTTGAAAGCAGTATATATATTTCAAAGATTGATAATTTAATTCGATCGATTTTGCGTTAGCCTCACAACTTTAGATATTCTATTCACCTGAGTAAAACTAAGATGTATAGAGATTTGAGGTAGCATTATTGATGAAGTGGTATGAAGAGATATGTGGTGGACTTTATATCTCGTTGCCTATGTTGTTAGTGGGTTAAGGGTGAGCATTAGAGACCTAGTAGCTTGATTAAGAGGTTTCCCATCCCCGAGTGGAAGTGGGAGTGGACTACCATGAACTTTGTTAGTGGGTTGCCTCGTACCACCATGGCTCTGATGGTATCTGGGTCATTGTGGATCAATTAACCAAGTCAAAACATTTCATTCCTTTTCAGATGTCCTTCCGTGTTGAGTGGTTAACCTAAATGTATATTCACAAGATAGCCTATTTTCATGGTGTGCCAATATCTATCATACCAAACTAGGGTTCAATATTCACTTCTAGATTTTAGAGAGATTCTTAAGAGAAGTTGGGTACTCCGGTGGATCTTAGTACGCCTTCCATCCTCAGGACGATGGACAGTCAGAGTGGACTATTCATGTTCTTGAGGATATGATTTGAGCCCCTGTTATTGATTTTGAAGATTAATGGGAGTAGCTCTTAGCTTTGTCAGAGTTTACATGTAATAATAGCTATCATTCAAGTATTGAGATGGCACCTTTTGAGGCTTTGTATGGTAGGCGATGTCATTCTCTGACTAGGTCATTTTAGACCCCCGAGATTAGACCTTATGGTGTTGACTTGTTGTTGACTTGCTATAGGAGTCGTTGGATAGAGTCAGGGTGATTAAGGATAGGTTAAGGGTAGCTTAGAGTAAGCAGAAAGCTTATGCACATCATAGACTTCGTGCCTTGAGATTCGGAGTTACTGACTGAGTATTTCTTTGTGTATCGCCCTTGAAGGGGTGTGATAAGGTTCAGGAGGAAAGGCAAGCTTAGCCCCAGTTATATTAGACCCTTTGAGATTCTTCGCATAGTTGGTGAGGTGGCTTATGAGTTAAACTTACCCCCAGATTGTTCTCTTGTCTATCTGGTTTTTCATGATTCTATGTTGCAGAAATATATTCCTAATTTATCTCATGTGCTTAGATGGGAATCAATCTAGTTGGATATGCGATTGACCTTTATAGAGGAGCTTGTGCTCATATTAGCTAGTAATGTCAGGCGGTTCTGCACTTGAGAGATTTCAGTAGTTAAGGTTCAATGGAGGCATTGTCCAGTTGAGGGATACTTGGGAGATCGAGAGTGAGATGTGGACCCAGTATCTTCACCTATTCAAGGCTTTAGGTACATCTAATCCTTTAATTTTGTGGTCGATAATTCTTTCAATAATGGATATTGTAATGACCCTCTAGGTTATTTTTTGTATTTCCTCTCATATTTTGCTATTTAGAGCTTTACTATATCTACCCCCAAGTCATTTATGACTTAGTTATTGGCAAGATCGTGTGGCTTTTAGCGCGAATTCCCTATTTTGAAGTCTTCACTAGTTCAAATTGGCCATAGGGCAAAAACATTAGTTAAACGGCCTCATATGCCAATTCTAACAGTTCCTGCTTCTCTAGGACATCTATTTTAGGATAGGTGGACCCTTGGTCCGGGTCACGAGGCTCCTACACTCTTTTTGGGCTATTAACCAAAAGTTAAGAAAAATCGCTCATAGGTGTGGGATCCATTTTTCATTGAAACGACCTCTAATGGAAATTTTTAACTATGCCATTGAGTTTGGAACATCGAATTTGATAGGGTTGCATAGTTTGTTTCGTATATGGGATTTCAAGCAAATCCCAAAGGGTCGACGGAGACTCAAAAAATTTCATGTCTCTAGCTAGTGTATGAAATCTGGTCTGACCGCTAAAGCAGTCCTTTTGACTTTTTAGTAGAGGGCAGTTAAGGGGACATTTGGGCACTTTAGCGGCCTAACACAACCAACAGGTTGCACTTTAGTAACACTTGGGCTCTTTAGTGTCTGCCGCTAAAGCAGCCCAAATTCTGCTTTAGCTGCCTGGAACACATGGGCAAGTACCACCTTTAGCGGTGGCTGCTAAAGTGCCAAAGATCCCGCTTTAGCAGTACCTCGTGCATCTAAAACCCCCACTAAGCCAGATATCTCCCATTTTTCATCAATTCTAAAGAATATAGAACCCTAAAAAGTATGGAAACTTGGGAGAATCATTGGTGGGTGATTTTGGATCATTTGTGGACTTAGATTACTTATTTCTTCTTTGAATTTGCAGTAAGCTTCCATCAATTTTGTGACTAAATTCTCTATCATTTTATAAAATCCCTAAAATATTTTTGGGTTGATTGTAGCACCATGAGAGCTCAAAATTCACCCATTTTAGGGTAAATTTTCCTTGAGCATAGAGGGACGTTGTGTTGGTTTGTAAAGTGTGATTTCTCAAATGGGCCCCACATGGGATTTTTAAGTATTTTTTTACCCGAAGCACCAAATTGCAATATCAATTTCATTGTTCTCATTTTGATGAGTCGGTTGTGATTTTAATAGTGTGGCATCTTGCAAAAGCTTTTCGAAAAGGGAATTTATTGGTTTAGCAGATTCTTTGGGCTTTTCTTCGGCGTCCAGTTAGGCTAGATTTACCTTCTTCATAGATTCAGATATTTGTAGTATGATTACGATATTATTCTAGATATGGTATAGGGTTTAGGTGTTGGAGGTATAATTGACAATATTTGGATTAGTTGGTCCGTTTAGGCTATGTTGAAACTATAATTTGGGCGTAATTGACTTAGTTACTCATGTTTTAGGTAGAATTTCTATATTAGGGATATTTAAGGATTATTTCACATCTATAAGTGAATTTTAGATACCTTTATCCTAGTTCAGTGTAGAATTTTCCTTAGAATAAATTCAGGGGATTAGAAGTGGGCCCCTTTGGCTAGCCTTACGCCAATACTTGTGTTAGCTTTTGTAGACTTCTATACACATGTTATACCTTTGAAATACTTATTTTGGTGCTTGAGGAGATTATATTCTTAGTGATTATGTTGTTTTAGTATTTGGGAGTTGGTATTAATTCAGGGTAAAACCCGGCGGTTTATTTATATTGAGTTTCGGTTCAAGTCCAGTGATTTAGGATGATATTGATGATACGAGTTTCGTTTCAAGTTTAGAAAATGATGTTATGGTATTGATGTTATTGAGTTTCTAGTTTGAGTCCAATATTGAGAGTTTATTTATGTTATGATATAGTATGGATGGTTTCATGGTTATAGTTGATATTTGGTAATGTTAGGGATCTTCGGCAAATACTTTCCTTGATTGTACCCTGAAGGCTTACGGGACCAGTGTTGGGTTATTTATTTTTCTATACTTATTATCTTATGCAGGCCAATTTATTAGTTATAATTGTGTGATCCTTACATTAATATTCCTCATTTATTTATTTATTCATGCACAACAGTGTTGCAGCATATTTCTAGGTTTTCTCCTTTTACCTCGACTTAGTTCATTTATCTCATATTTTATCATATTTGTATCATGTTTTAGCTAAGTTGGACGATGATGCCTGCTAAGTACCCATGATTTCGATACTTGTACTACACTTCTGTGCCTTTTTTATGCAGATTCGAGTACTAGTAGCCACCACTGATGTGATAATTATGCTGAATTCATTTCGAAGGTAGGTCGAGCTCTTAGAGTTAGATTTTACCCCTTTTCCTTCTATTATCTATGTCTAGACTTTTATTATCTGGGTTTTTTGTTGTTGTTTTATCTATTTTTTAGACTATATTCATTGTCTTATTATTATTATTATAAGTATTTGATCATTGATTTTTTGTCTTTTAGGCCACTTTCAATCAGATTAGCCCATTGCTTATAGCTCTGGGCTACGGTTTGTCTTATTTACTGGCAGGATGAAGTAGGTGTCATCATGACCCGTAAATCATGTTATGATAGCTTATCATTTACTAGACTTGGAGTTGCATTTGGGACCTCTGAATAATTTCTAGCCTCTTTCTCCCTCCCTTTGCTTTTTACTGCACTTTGTTCTTTAATTTGTTTAACTTGACCTAATTGTTGAGCTTTAGTTCTATTATTGTTGTTTCCTAGCACTAATTCCTTCTTCTGGTAATTAGAAAAGGCCTTCAATATACACACTTTGGTAAATAAGTGATGTATCTTGTATTTACTCTTTTGCTTTTCAACACCCTGTTGATAATTATCTTTCTTGTTTGAAATGTTTTTGATGCATGATGCATTTACTTCTGACTAGTTGTTGGCTTTAGAATCCATGAATTTATTTCTTTTATAATCTACCTACTCCTTTTCAGATAGTGTTGCAAAGGAATTTCTAGTAATAACCATTTTTTCTAGGTTGACTCCCTTATCATTAAACATTACTTCATCATTTTTGTCTATTGTAAACCTTCCTCTTTGGGAAGTCCATTGTCTTTTATGAACCCTAGGTTTCTCTCTTTCACCTCCTATAGCATTAGTTTTCTCCCCATTCTCTTTTTGTCCATTATCATTGTCAATAGGATCCTTCTTTTTCAACTATAGATGTAGAACTCCACATTTTTTTTTCATCATAGCCCTAGAGTTTTCACTCCGTGCAATACTTGGGGATGAAATCAAATTGAATCTTAATCTATTCAACTCTTGACTCCTTGGTATTGAAATTAATGTTTTCCACATCCACAAATTTTGGAAAATTAGTAGGTAGATCTACTTGGACCTTGACCCTAGCACAACTAAGTTTTATTTTATTAATAGTATCTAAACTCAACTGAATGGGTTTGCTTACTTTTGAGGCAATAGAGAATAGTGATTTATTAACAAAGATGGTGGATTTTATCTAGGGAAAAAGATCTATCCCATTTCCTGAGTAGACTCTTCATCAACTTTGACTTAGCATCATGGATTAGATCTCTCATTGGGTAAGCCTATCCTTCTTTATCCATAATGTATATTTTGACAATGTGTTGATGAATTCTTCCTCTAGGCTAAATCTGATAGGAATGTGTCTATTCCTTAGCACACCAATTGTGCAATCTCCTTTAACTTCTTATTGTTTAGCGATTTAACATCGAAGATCTTCCATCTTAGGAAAACCACATAAATACTTACTGACCACTATATATTGCAAGTTTTTAATGGCATTCCTTCTACTAACTTCATCTTCTATCCATTATATTCTAGGTACTCCATTATTATATGTTAGCTTCTTCAGTCAAATTGGCTTTACTGTGGGGATAATACTCTGTTTTTGGTTAGGGGCATTCAAAAGATTAGCATATTTATCTAGTTTCAGAGATAGATTATCATTATTACCTGTAATATGAAAATTGCACTGCTTGATAGTTATATAGGGATTCATCGATAAAAAGTTAGGGTTTGAACTAGATGTTTTTGAAGGGGTAAGAGGAGGAAAGGGTGATTAGATTTTAAAATTGATTGGGTAGACTAGTCAGCATTAGGAATGGGTTACCTAGTTGATATAGTGGCCATCGCCAAAAACTAGTGATTTTCTGGAGTAGTGGTTATGGTGAGAGAGAAAGCATTTTCCTAAGGAAAAATATATAAGAAATGTACATAATAGCTATGTAATGATGTCTTGTTCACCTTCTCTTCTTTTTCAGTAGGTTTTGTTCATTTCTTTTGAATGCCAAAGAAGAAAAATGATGTTCACATGAATTGTTGTTGTTTTACATATTGATGATGGCTAAGTAATATGCTTAGGGACCAGGTCTGGTGTATTCTCTTAGTGAGCACTACATAAGGACAATTGTACACTGTTGTACTCTACACAATTTTGTCCGGTAGCATATTATTGTGTAGGTGCACAGTGTACAATGTGGGATACCTAGTCAAATTAAATTCTCACTCACATTCTCTCACAACTATATATGCAAAGGTGATCAGCTTTGGGAAATTGTTTTTACAATATCATCTTCTCCAATAGGAGCAAAAGCTCTCTAGCTCAAGATCAAATAAATAACTTTCTCTTTAACTTATAGTATATTGACTCTAGTTCTAAGATTTATTTATTTTTACTCTAGAGATTGTGAGTAAAATTCCTTTTTATTTTGTTGAGTGTTTTGGCTTAGGTAGAGTTACCTAAGGATGATTGACTAGATTTAATCAATTGAGTAAAAGTGAGAAGAGTTGTCTTAGCGGGTTGTAATAGAGGTATTGCAAGATTTAGGATTTAGAGTTAAATCTTATTAGAGTTTGTAATCAAATTGCTTGATTATATTAGAGCTTGGGAAATTCTTAAAGGATATGTTGTGGTTTTCCTCCCTTGAGCAACTAGTTTCCACGTAAAAATATCTTGGGTTAATTTTTCTGCATATTTCATTTCTTTTCATGGCTCAATTTATGAGTCATGACTGCACCTACTTTATCACACCAATAGGTAAGCCGAACCGTAGCCCAGAGCTATAAGCAATGGTCTAATTTGGTGGAAAGAGGCATAAAAGCCAAAAATTTGCAAATAGAGACTTACAATAATAATAAGGCAATAATAATAGTATAAAACATAGATAGAACATCAATAACTATCCCACAACCTAGTAATATTGGTACAAGGGCTACTAACAAAAGGACCATAAGTATTGAAATAGTCAAATACAAATCTGTCTCGAGTAGTGAAAGACTATACACAGATAATAGAAGGAAAAAAGGAAATCTTCGACTCCGAGAGCTCACCCGATTTGTGAAATCAACTCATCATGATCGTCATATTAGCGGTGATCAATAGTACTCGAATTTGAACCAAAAAGGTGTAGAAGTGTAGTATTAGTACTAAAATCATGGGTACTCGGTAGGCATCAATCAACTGAGCTAAATTATGATATAAATATGATAGGATGCAAGATAAGGAAGCTAAGTCAAAGTAAAAGGGTGAACCTAAAAATAAGCTCCAATACTGTAAAAATAACCAAAACAGATATTATATGGAAGAACACATAATTAATACTACGAGACTAGCCTCCTTAAGACAGTAAATGAAAAAATCTGCGTAACCTAATTCAGGCCCCTATAAGCCCAAATAGTGCAATCAAAGGAAAGTAAACAACTGAAGTTTCGTAAATTTACCGAATATCAAGACATAACCATGAATCCATCCATACGATATCATACCATAAATAAACTCTCAATGCCAAACTCGAACCAAAACTTGATAGCTTCTTCATCATTATCATCATTTGTCGGACTTAAACCAAAACTCAATATCAATATCATCGTCAACTACTGGACTAAAATCGAAACTCAATATCAATAAACCACCGGGTTTTTCCTAGAATTAGCACCAACCCCCAAATAACAAACTTACATAAATATTTTGTATTCAATCTTCTAAAACTCAAAAATAAGTTTTTTAAGGATACATGCATATAGAAGTCTACAAGAGCTAACACAAATCTTGGCCTAAGGTTGGCTCGGAGGGGCCCAATTTTAATTCTTGAAATCGTCGTAAGACAATTTCTACCTCAAACTAGGCTGAGGTATCTAAATTCACTTCTATATATTAAATAAGACATAATTATACCTAAGATATCAATTCTACCAAAATCATGTGTAACTAAGTCAATTCCACCTAAATTTTTTATTTCTTAATTGGCTAAACAATCCAAATAATACTAAAATTATCAATCATACCTACAATTCCTAAATTTCATCCCATATCTAGCATAATATCATATTTATACTATGAATTAGCTTTATCTATGAAGAATTAAACCTATCCTACCTGGACACCAAAGAAAAGCCTAAAGAATCAACCAAACCGCTATGTGCCAGGCTGGGCTATCAAAATCATAATCCACTCATCAAAATGAGAATAATGATACCCATATTATACTATTGTGCTTCTGGTAAAAAATTACATAAAAATCCCATATGGGACCCGCTTGCAGAATCATACTTTCAAAACTAAAATAGGTCCCTCTAAGATCAAAAAACATTTACCCTTAAGAATAGGTGAATTACGAGCTCTAATGGTGCTACAATCAACCTACCAATATTCTAGGGATTTTGGAAAAAGATAAAGGATTTAATCATGAAATTGATGGAAGCTTACCATGAATTCAAACAAGAAACATGTTACTCGAGCTTACGAACACCCTAAAATCACCCACTTATAGTTTTCCCAAATTTTCACACTTTTTAGGGTTCTATAATCTTGGAAATGGGTAAAAATTGAAGAAAACGGGCTATGGGGGGAATTTATAGGATTTCCAGGTGTCCAGATGTGGCTAAAGAAGGACCTAGGACACTTTAGCAGTCAGTACTAAAGAGCCCAAGTGTTGCTAAAATGGTCCACACTGATAGGTCGGGTGGCTTAAGAGGTCAATAGGCACTAAAGCAAATTGTACTTTAGTGGCCAATATGTCGCTAAAGCGACACGGGCAGATTTGGATAGGGCTTCTTATGTGAAAAAGGCCACTAAAGTGTCCTCCGCTAGATCACCCAAAGGGTCACTTTAGAGGTCACACTAGCTGAAATGCATCAACTAGAGACTTGGAATTTTTTTAGTCTCAACGGACCCCTCAAAATTTATTCAGAATACCGTATACACAATAGAACTATGCTACCCTATAAATATAGATATTTCGAACTTAATGACAGTTGAAATATTCATCTAGGGTTGTTTCGATGAAAAGTGGGTCCTAAACCCATGTGCCAATTTTCATAACTTTCAACAAATAGACCAAAATGAGTTCAAGAGCCTTGGGACATGGACTAAGGGTACACCTAGCTTAAAATTGATGTTCTGAAACTGTTGGAACTGTTAGAATTGGAATATGAGGTCATGTCACTAATGATTTTTCTTGGTATCCAATTCTAGCTAGCAAAGACTTTAAATAAAAAATTTGCACTAAAAACCAAACAAACTACCCGATAACTGAACCGTTAGCTACAACAAGTCATAAATGACATAAGGTAGCTATAGGAAATATCTAAATTCCAAAAATGTGCAAAAATACAGAAAATGACCTGGAGGGTCATTAGATTTCTGTTCTTGTTTTACTGTCATTTACATTTCCTCTAGGACCTAGTCCCTAGCTGTTGGTGAACCCTTATAATTCAATAATTGGTATCAGAGCTAGGTTAACTCTAAATGGTTAACACCTAAAGTGTATCCTTAGATATGGAAGCACCATCAAACTTAGAGTAAGGACTATCAGCCACTATACCACTTTAATTTAGTGGACAATATTATGGTTGGTGAAAGACAAGGAGGCACGACTATATTATGGTTGAATATAGGGAGTTATGGGATATAATTTGTGATGGAACTCATGCTCCCATAAGATAATTTAGAGAAGCATAAAAAGCTAGCAAATATATTGAAAAGAACTTACTACCTAGTATGAGGCCTTCACTGTGTAAAAAAGTGAAACTATTAAGGAGATGCACACGAGGTTCACCTCTATCACAAATGAATTACACTATCTTAGTGAAATTATTCCACCTAGAAAAAAAGTGATGAAGATATTAGGTATACTGTCTAATTCATGGGAGAGTAAGTCGAATACATTGATGAATTAAGATATCTTAAGACCCTTACCATGGATGAGTTAATTGGGAATCGGAAGACCTATAAACTGAAGAAGCAATAAGAACAAGAGAAAAAAGAGCCTAAGAAGGAAAAATATTTGGCCCTGAAAGCTTTAAAATCTAATTCCAGTGATGATAATAAGGATGTTGCCTACTTATCTCAAAACTTTATTAAGGCTATGTAGAGGAATAGAAGATTTCAAAAGAAGGGAAATAGTAGAAGACTTGCAGGTGCAAATTATTTATGTCACAAATATGTAAATCGGGTCATTTTATCAAGGATTTCCCTTGCACAAGATGGATTATCAAAAGTGCCTGAAGTCTGGAGGAGAGAAAGAAAAGAAGAAGGACTGGATCCCTAACAAGTCTAGAAGAAAAGATCCAGAAGATTATATAATTAAGCAAGCTTTAGCTGCTTGGGAAGACTTATAAAGTAAATTGAAGATTTTGAAAAACTTGAAGGTGCCTCTATGTTGGCCTTAGAATATGATGAATCAACCTACAAATCTCTCTTTTCTCTCGTGGAAAGATCAGATGATGATGAGGTAACTCCTCTTAACATTAAACAAAATCTGAATGACTACAATCCTAGGAAGTTAAGAAAACATGCAAATATTTTACTTGATTCCTTATGTGACCTCACTATTGAGAGGTATCTTCTTTAAGAAAAGGTAAAAATCTTGAATATGAGAAAATAGATCTAACCATTCAAATTTTTGATCTAGGAGAACACTCTTTAAAACTAAATTCTTAATATAAGATGTTATAAAAATAGAAGAAATTAGCTGAATCTGATCATAAAGGAAAAAGTGAGGCTAGTAGTCTACAACTTGAGCTTGAGGAGAAGATAAATAAGTATAATAACTTGATATTGAGGAGAATCTAAATAAATGTTAGAAGCTTCTCACTTCCTCTCTAGTGAGAAATGATGAATTAGAAAGGGTTTGGTTTGCAGAAGAGAAGATCTTTAATAAGTCTCTACTATAGACTGTCTCTTCACATATTCTAGCTAGTCTGAAAAATCATGGAGTAAATAATAGTAGAGGTCTTGGTTGTCAACACAACAATCCTCTCAAAAATGATGTCTCTATCTTCAATAATCCTCTATGCACTTATTGTGGAAGAAATAGTCATAAAAAATAATAATTGTCAAGCAAGGCTCAGAGATGAAATGAACTCATCTAAGCATATTCAGTAGATACAGTCACATAAGAAGGGAAATGTTTCCCAAACTCAATTCAAGAAGGGTAGACTGCCTGGGTATATCAAGAAAGTTATGATCACTCCCTTGTCCCCCTATTAAGAATTCAGACTCAAATGGGTTCCCAAAACAAACAAATGATCTCTGAATGCAGGTGAGAGTTAGGGAAAGCATTCAAAGTTGGTTCATGGATAGAGGAATCTCTAAGCACATGACTGGTAGAACTAACTATTTTTTATCACTCAAGGCACTTCAAGTTGAAGATGTCTATTTTGGTAATGGAAAGAAATGTTACGTCATTTGTGTTAGAAAAATTGGAAAAACATAAAGTCATGCTATTGAAGATGCATACTATATGAGTGGACTAAAGTATAGCTTGCTGAGTGTGTCTCAAATATGTTATAAGGGAAGTAAAGTTAAGTTCTTGGATAACTGGTGCACTATAACTAGCCTTAAAATTGGGAAAGTCATCCTAAGAGCTAAAATATGCAAAAATATGTATGTGGGTGATCTATAATCAGTTTCTATAAGTGAACTGACGTGTCTAAGTACTCAAAGTGAAAATATTGATTTTTGGAATAGAAATTAGGTCATGTAAGGTCATCTCTACTTAACAAGTAGGTCTCAAAGGACCTAGTCCGCGGTGTTCCAAAATTGCAGTTCTCAGACATTAGAGATTGTAATGCTTGTATCAAGGGAAAACAAACCAAATCCTCTTTCAAATAAAAAAGAAAGTGAGCACTACCAGGCCTCTTGAATTGCTGCACATAGACTTATTTTGACTTAGTAAAGTTCAAAGTAGAGGAGGTAAGAATATGTTTTTTCATTGTGGGTGACTACTCTAGATTCACATGGACTATATTCATGAGAACTAAGGATGAAACACATGAAGTCTTGGTGATATTTTCTATACAAATTCAAGTGAATCCATTTAACAAAATAGCAGAGATCAAGTCTGATCATGGAAAAAAATTTGAAAATACTAGAGGTGAGTAATATTTTGTTGAAATAGAATTAGTCTTAACTTATCAGTTTTAAGAACTCCTCAGCAAAATAGAGTGGTAGAAAGGAAGAACAAAAATCTGATTGATAGTGATAGAACCATGTTGATTGATGTGGGTCTTCTTAAGATTTTTTAGGCCCAAGCTGTAAATATTGTTTTTCATGTCACCAACAGGTGTCTGATCTAATCCATTCTACTCCGGATATCTTATAGACGGTTATTCAACAAAAGGCCAAAACTTGATTACTTTAGGACTTTTGGTTGTAGGTGCTTTGTTCTAAACAATATTATGGATGAGTTGGGAAAATTTTATTCCAAAAGTGATAAAGTTGTATTTGTCGGCTACTCCTTAACCAGAAAAGCCTACAAGGTCTATAATAAAAGAATATTATGTGTAGAGGAAAGTGTGTATGTCATTTTTTATGAGATAGGAAACATGAAGACCCCTCCAGGTAGTGATGAAGAAATTTAAGGAACTTATTCATATTCAAAGGGATAGTCCAGCAAAATAAGAGTCTCAAGGTCAAAATACTTAGGATGATGTGGTTGTAGAAGAAGGAGGAGAAGAAAAACCAGGTCTTCAGGAGCAAAATTTGACTTTGATAAGTATTAACAAAGGACTCAGGACCAAATATCTAAAGTACCAAGTCCCATTATAACTCAATCAACTTCAATACGGTCAAATTGGAAGCATAAGTCATTTATCCTATTGAAAATTTGACCTCTCCCTTGGAATCAGGGATACAAACAATGGCACAAGTAATAAACTTTGTGGATTTTTCAACTTTCATAACTCAAATTGAGCCTAAAAATATGAAGAAAGCTCTTAAGGATGTTGAATGAGTAAATTTCATTCAAAAAGAACTTCATCAATTTGAAAGAAACAAAGTCTAGCACCTAGTCCCCAGACCTGCCAATAGAAACATTATTGGGACAAAATAGGTGTACTAAAACAAAAAAGATGAGTATGGAATTGTCACTAGGAAGAAAGCAAGGCTTAATATACAAGGAAACAATAAGGAAGAAGGAATTGATTTTGATGAGACCTTCCCTCATGTTGGAAGAATGGAAGAAATTAGAATTCTCATTGGATTTATTGCTCATATGGAATTCATGCTTTTACAAATGGAAGTGAAGAGTGCCTTTCTAAATGGTATTTTAAAAGAAGAAGCCTATGTTAATCAATCACATGGTTTTGAAGATGTTGATCTACCACATCATGTCCTGAAATTACATAAAACTCTTTATGGATTAAAACATGTTCCTAGATCCTGGTATGAAAGATTATCAGAATTTCTTCTGAGAAATGGTTTTAAGAGAGAAAAATTTGACAACACCCTATTTCTGAAGTCTAGAGGAAAAATCTTATTGATTGTACAAATTTATATTGATGACATTATTTTTGGTAAAACTTTAGTCTCTATGTTATGAATTTGCAAAACTTATGGAAAGTGAGTTTAAGATAAGCATGATGGGTTAATTAAGCTTCTTCCTTGGGATGCAGATCAAGTAAACACCTTAGGGCACCATGATTTGTCAAGAAAAATCTATCAAGGAGTTGGTGAAGAAATTCAACATGGGGATGCCAAGCCTATTGACACACCTATTGGGACTAGCTCAAAAGTGGATACAGATGAACCTAGTCCCTCAGTAAATGAGACTATTTATAGAGAAATCACTGGATCCTTACTATACCAACTACCAAAAGGCTTGATATAGTCTTCAGTGTGTGTATGTGTAACAAATTCCAATCTTGTCCAAAAGAGTCTCTTTTGAAGGTTGCTGAATGAATCCTCAAGTACATAAAAAGAATAGGGGTCCTAGTCCTGTTTCATCCTTTAGGAGACCATTTTTTATATGATAGGGTATGTTGATACTGATTATGCTGGGAACCTGGTAGCTAGAAAAAGTACCTCTAGAATGGCCCACTATCTCAAGTCATCTTTAATCTGATGGGGTTCTAAAAAGCAAAATTTAGTTGCTCTTTCTACTATTAAAGCTTAATATATAACAACTACTCTATGTTGTTCTCAATTAATTTGGTTCAAGTAGTAGCTAAAAGATTTTGGAATAGTTATTAATATTATTCCCTTTATGTGCAATAATACAAGTTCTCTAACTATGCCAAAGAATCCAGTGCAATATAATAAACATATTGATGTAAGGCACCAATTTCTAAGAGATAATGCGGAAAATGGAACTATCTGCATGAAGTATTACAAAACTGAAAATGATGTGGCTTATATCTTCACAAAGGCTCTCCACAGGAAGTAATTTATGATAAATAGTCTGAGATTAGGCTTAATCAGGATGAATAAAATGCCTCTATTAGTCCAAGTCCTTAAAATCATATCTATATTAGGAAATAGGTATCCTAGTTTTAGTTTGTTCAGTTGGTCTAACTCAGTATCATATATTTTTAGGTATACATGCATGGTGAGAAAGCATATAAAGGAGATATAATAACAAAGACATCAAATAAATAATTTCTTTCAAGAAAGGAAGGGACATGGTCCCATATCATAGGTTAGTATCATGTGTGCCCTTCTTAAAAATTGTATACGGAAATTGTTTTAAATTGCCATATGTTCTTTCTCGCATCTCTGAATAACTGTGAAATCATTCAAATATGAAAGGGCATTCTAATAGGGACCAGACGTGTCCTCTAACCTTTAAGTGAAAATGTTTCAACCTTTTACCTCCTTAAAAACAAATTAAAATCCCTCTTTCTTCTCATAAAATCCAAAATTTATCATTAACTCATCTTTAATAATCTTTAGTTTTTCAAAATTTTCTATCTTCTTTCTTTTTTTCTCAACATCACAAAGTCACACAAAGATTTTTATATTTAAACCCTTTGAAGAAACCTTAAATCCCTTATGCACCCAGACCCACTAAAGGAAATTCTTTTTTATCCCACCTTCAGTACCCCTGGCTATAATAGAACCTTTCATAGATAGGGGATCAATGACTTCTAAAACATGCCTAGAAATATACACTATGAGCACTCTAGTAGGTGGTTTTGGGTCACTCATTGAGTAGGAATCGTAGATGACTCCTTTTGAGACACCAACTATTGTTACTCCATTTAAAACCCCCAAAGAACTAGGTTCCCCGACCTTATCTGATTTAAATCAAATCTTTACAAAACTATTTGAGGAAGATCTTCTAGTTAAAAAATCATATCCTTAAAGTTGTGCTCTAGTAAGGAAAGACTGGGTGACTGAGAGTTTGACTCTATTGGTTGGTGCTCAAGAGAAAGTCAAGTTGAAATAGAGGTAAATCCTTGTACTAGTGTCTACTTCCCTCTAATGATGACTCCTAAAACTACTTAGAAAGACCATGAGCATGTTCAAACTTCAATGGAAGATGAATAAGATAATGATAATGATGAAACCTTGAAGTGGAAAAGGCCTGGGAAAAGAGGGAAAAAAGGTTAAAAAATTTGGGAAATTTGCAAAGGTGGTAAAAACATATACCACTAGGAGTGTTGAACAAAAAATGCTAAGAGATGTTATGAAGGACATAAAATCAACAATAACTAAAAAAGAGAATGAAAAAAAAAGTAGTAATGGATGAGAAAAATATAGATGTGCTAGATATATGTAAAGGAGAAGGGGACATTGATACTTATGTTGCTGCTGCAACAGTGAAAATCTAAAAGAAAGCACAGAAAGGTAGGAAGACCAAGTCCTCTAGACCAAAGCAAAAAATCACAACTCCCCAAAAGTATATTTCAATGAAAAGGAAAGTTTTAGAGAAACCTGGTCCTATTTGGCAGAAGAGGAATCTAGAAGTGTATCTAAGAGAAGAAAACTGTAAAAAGAAGAGAAAGTATTTTCTAGGAAAGAAAGAAATGATAAGTTAAAATCTCAGAAAGTGTTTCCACGAAGATTGTTTAACCCAAGGATTTTTTAGAAACCAGGAATGGTTTAGCTGGTTGAATATATGAAGCATCATGGGTGGATGCAACTATTTGAGGAGCCTGTTCCTTTACTATTTGAAAAAGAGGTGATAGATTTATATTATACAATCAAGTTTTTAGATGATGGGTCTATTCTATCAGCAATGGTGTAGGGAATAGAAATGTAGTTAAATAGGAAAATTATGGAAAATATTCTAGACATTCCTATTGTTGGTGTTAAGTCTATGAAAAAATGCTACCATCAGTGGAATTTATGCAAACTACTTTTAAAGTGGGAGGGACCTCTATAACAAGGGTCAGAGAAAAGTTCTTAAAAGATGAATTTCAACTGCTTTATGAATTTACCAATAAGGCATTACTACCTAGGTCTAAAAAGAGGACTGTGGAATCAATAGTAGACCTATTCTTAATGGAGAGTCTGAGTAAGTTTGAGTTGATAAACTTAACTGCTTTAATGATTAAGCAGATGCATAAAGGAAAACATAGAATTACTTATAGTTGTTTCTTGAACAAAGTGTTCAATAGTTTCAAAGTTGTATGTGAAAGAGGAACACTTGGTACTATGAAGAAAATGTTTAGTCTAAACACCCTGATAGAGAATAAGTGTGTTGAATGAAAAGTTGAGACCAAGTCCCAAGTCTTTGAGTTGATAGATGTCCAATAAAAGTTGAATATGGAGGTGGATGAGATGAGACTGGCATTGGCTACTAAATATGGAGATATTTCACATCTCAAGTAGAAAATTCAGCAGCTATCATTAGAGGTACCTGGTGGTTCAGAAGAGTTGAAGACTGAAAATGCAGCACTAAATGCATGTGTTATTATTTTATCTAGAGAGGTTAAGGAACTGAATGTTGAAGTCAAAGACCTTACAAAGAAACTTATGAACACTCACTCTACTGAAATTTCCATGATAGAAATGATTCTTGGGTCACTTGCTCCTAGACCTTCACCCTCTTAATCTCTCATTTTTAAATCATCCTTGTGTCAGTTACTTTTTATTATCCCCGCGGCTTTGTAATTAAGTCCTTTATGTTTTTTTTTGGAAATGATATGTATGGTACTTCAGCTAAATTAAAATAAACAAAACTCTTTGATTACGTCTATCATTTATTTCTTCTACAAGTTTGTTTATTCATGTTAGTATTGCCCTAGTGTCCATGAGTTAACCTTTTGTTATTGTTGATTATCTTGGTTTACTGTCTTCACTTTATTATGATGCAAAAAAGAGGGAATAAAGGTCTTACTGATGTAGTTCATATCACATGAAGTAAGGGGACCTTATCTCTAAGATACTGTAAGGAGTGTTATTGAAAGAGGGAAGCTAGTTGAAAGGGGGAATTCGAATGTTCTTGTGAATATTTTTTATCATTATTAAAAAAAGGGAAATTGTTGTTTTGTGTTTTAATGATGAGTAAGTACTATGATCAGGGACCAAGTCTGATAGAAGGTTTTATTGAGGATTACAAAAGGATAGTTGTACACTATTGCACTCTACACAATTTGGTCCTATAGCATCATTATTGTGTAGGTCATAATGTACAATGTGGGACAACTAGTCTAAAATATTCTCACTCAAATTCTCTCACAACTGTATAAGCAAGGGTGATCAGCTTAGGTAAATAGTTTTTACTATTTTGTCTTCTCAAATAGCATAAAAACTTACCAGTTTAAGATCCAGAAATAGCTTGCCCTTTAACTTATAGCATCTTGAGTCCAATTTTAAGATTGATTTTTACCCTAGTGACTGTGAGTAAATTTCCTATTTATTTTGTTGAGTGTTTTGGCTTAGGTAGAGTTACTTAAGAATGATTAACTCGAGTTGGTCAATTGACTGAAAGTAAGGCGGAGTTGTCTCATTGGTTTGTGATAGAGGTATTACAAGATTTAGCGTTTAGAATTAAATCCTTGTGGAGTCTTTAATGAATATTTCTTGATTATAATGGATCTTGGGAAATCCTATGAGGAAAATTTATAGTTTTCGATCCTTGAACAAGGAGGTTTCCACATAAAAATCTCTTGTGGTGATTTGTTCTGCACATTTAATTTTTGTTCCTATTTTACTGTCATTTATATTTCCTTAGGGGCCTGGTCCCTAGCTTGTGGTGAACCTTTATAATTCAACAATTGGTATCAAAGCTAGGTTCATTCTATATAACTAACACCTAGTGTGGATCCTTAGCTATAAAAGATCCACCAAACTTGGAAAAAGGACAACCAACAACCAGACCACCTCAATTCAATTGATAATATTATAGTTGGAGGACGACAAGGATAGATGACTTCATTATGGCTGAAGATAGTGAGTTATGGGATATAATTTGTGATAGACCTCAGGTTCCCATGAGAGAAGTTAAGGAAGAAGAAATTACTAGTATGGTTGCCAAAACTTTAAGGGAATAAAATGAAGAGAATCGCAAAAAACATGAAAAGAACTTGAAAGTTAAGAAACTTTTGGTATGTGGAATAGAACTTGATGAATACAATCACATTTTTACTTGTGAGAGTGCAAAGGAGATCTGGAATTGTATAAGGAGTGATTGTGAAGGAACCAGCCAAGTCAAATAATCCAAGAAGGATTTTCTTACTACCCAATATGATGCCTTCACTTTGAAAGAAAGTGAAACTATTTAGGAGATGCACACCAGGTTCACCTCTATCACAAATGAATTACACTGACTTGTTGAAATAATTCCACCTAGCAAGTAGGTGAGAAAGATATTAGGTGTACTTCCTAAATCATGGGAAAGTAAGGTGAATGCGATCTCTAAAGCAAGAGATATTAATACCCTCACCATGGATGAGTTAATTGCGAATCTAAGGACCTATGAACTGAAGAATTGATAGGACCAAGATAAAAAAGAGCCTCAGAAGGAAAAATATTTTCCCCTAAATGCTTCAAAATCTGACTCAAATGAGGATGATGAGGATGTTGTCTACTTAGCTCAAAAATTCATCAGGGCAATAAAGAGGAGCGTAAGATTTCAAAAAGGATGGTAGAAGCGGACCACAGTTACAAATGATTTGTGTCACAAATGTGGAAAATTAGGTCATTTCATCAAGGAATATCCCTTGCAAAAGATGGATTATTAAGAATAGCTGAAGTCTAGAGGAGAAAAATGGATTATTAAGAATAGCTGAAGTCTAGAGGAGAAAAAGAAAATAAGAAGGTCTTCATTCCTAACAATTCTTGAAGAAAAGCTACAACTGATTATGTAGTCATGCAAGACTTAACTCCTTGCGAAAACTCATCAAGTGAATGAGATGAGTCTGAAAAGCCTAAAGATTCCTCTATGTTGATTGTAGAAGATGATGAAAAAACCTACAACTCTCTCTTTTCTCACATGGAAAGATCAGATGATGAGGTTACTCCTCTCTACATTAAATAAAATCTGAATGACTACACTCCTAAGAAATTAAGAAAACATGAAAATATTTTACTTGATTTATTTTGTGACCTCACTATTGAGAAGGATATTCTTTAAGAGAAGGTAGACAAAATCTTAAATATGAGAAAATAGCTCTAACCATTCAAATTTATGAGCTTGGAGAACACTCTTTACAACTAAATTCTAAAAATAAGATAATGTTGCAACAACAGAAGAAATTAGACGAATCTGATCATAGAGGAAAAAGTAAGGCTAGTAGTCTACAACTTGATCTTGAGGAGAAGCTAAATAAGTTTTAAAAGCTTCTCATGTTGTTTTTAGAAAAAATTAATTAATTAGAAAGGGACCTGGTTTGTATAAAAAATGATCTTACCAAGTCTCTAAAATAGACTACCTCCTCACAACCCTCACAAATTATATTTAGTCTGACAAATCAAGGAGTAAATAATGGTAGAGGTCTTAGTTCTCAATACAACAGTCCTCATTTCAATCATCACAGCAAGTATGTCTCTGTGGCCAATAATATTCTATGCACTCATTGTGGAATGAATGGTCATAAAAAGGATGATTGTCAAGCAAGTCTTAGAGATGAAATAAACTCAGCAAAGCATATTCAACAGATGTAGTCACTTAATTAGGGGCTTGGTTCCCAAACTCAAATCAAGAAGAGTAGACTGCCTGACTGGAAAAAGAAAGTTGTGATAACACCCCTGCCCCTCAATTGGGAACTAAGACTCAAATAGGTTTCTAAAATTAACAAATGATCTCTGAATGCAAGTGGGAGTAAGGATAAGCAATCAAAGTTTGTTCATCAAAAGTAGATGCTCAAAGTACATGGCTGGAAAAAATGGCTATTTTCTCTCACCCAAGGAACTTTAAAGTAGAGGTATCTCTTTTGGTAATGGCAAGAAAGGTTACATCCTTGGTGTTAGAAATATTTGAAAATCATTAAGTCATGCTATTGAAGATGTATACTATGTGAGTGGACTGAAGTATAGCTTACTAAGTATGCTTCAAATATGTGATAAGGGAAATGAAGTAGAGTACTTGTCTGACTAGAGCACTATAACTAGCCTGAAAATTTGGAAAGTCATCCTTAGAGCTAAAAATGCAAAAATATGTATGTTTCTAATCTAGATTCACTTCTTAAAAGTGAGTTGGCCTATCTAAGTGCTCAAAGTTTAAATGTAGATCTTTGGCACAAAGTATTGGGTCATGTAAGCTCGTGTTATTTCACAAATTGGTCTCAAAGAACTTAGTCTGTGGTGTTCCAAAATTGTAGATCTCGGACACCATAGTTTGTGATGCATATGTCAAGGAAAAACAAAGAAGATCCACTTTCAAACAAAATAAGCAAGTAAACACTACCAGACCTCTTGAATTACTACACATGGACTTATGTGAACCTCTTAAAGTTCAAAGTAGAGGAGAGAAGAAGTATGTTTTGTCATTGTGCATGTGTACTCAAGATTAACATGGACTATGTTCTCGAGAACTAAGGATGAAATACATGAATTCTTTGTGATCTTTGCCAAACAAATTAAAGTAAATCGTAATAACAAAATAGCAAGGATCGGGTCTGATCATGGAACAAAATTTTGAAAATACTAGAGTTGATGAATTTTGTTCTGAAAATAGAATTAGTATTAACTTGTCAACTCTAAGAACACCTCTGAAAAATGGAGTGGTTGAAAGAAATTACAAGATTATGATTAATATCCTAGAACCATGCTGATAGATGGGGGTATTCCTAAGAGTTTTAGGTTGAAGTTGTACACACTGCATGTTATGTCACCAATAGGTTTCTAATCAGATCCATTCTCAACAAGACCCCTTATGAACTTTTATTCAACAAAAGGACCAAACGTGATCACTTCAGGCCTTTTGGTTTTAAGTGCTTTGTTCTAAACATTAGTAAGGATGAGTTGGGAAAATTTGATTCCAAAAGTGATGAAGTTTTATTCATAGGTTACTCCTCAAACAATAAAGCTTACAAGGTCTACAACAAAAAAAATCTTATGTGTAGAGGAAAATGTGCATATCATTTTTTATGAGTCGAGAAACATGAAGAACCATATAGGTTGTGATGACCCAGATATGGAGAATATTCTTTCTATTAAAAAGGATAGTCCAGTAGAATCAGAGTCTCAAGGTAAAAATACTCAGGCTAATGTGGTTGCAGCCTGATCCTTAGGAGAATAATTTAGACTTTAATGAGTCTAAAAAGGGGACTTAGGATCAAATCTCTAAAGGACTTGGTCCTAACATACCTTAAACAACTTCAAGAAGGTCAAATTAGAATCATTAGTTGGGATCAAAACAACAAAATATCACACGAAATCCAATAGAAAAACCTAGAACATCAATAACATTAAGAAATTATTAAAAAACTATTATTATATTAAATTAATTCGGTCAATTTACCTATATATAACTTATAGAAAAATAAAAATATAAAAAATATAATATTCATAGAATCTTCACCCTCTAAACTACACATCATTTTTGTAACGGCCTAACTTTTGATGATTTATGTGAATATTTATTTTTATGTGATTTGAACATTTTACCCTCTCCCTGTAGTTGTGTTGTGGTATTTTTGGGGTATGGGGATTCTTAGCATGATTCCCAATGTATTTTTGTGTGATTTATGTGAAATTATATTTTTGGTAGCTTGAAAAGCATTATAGTTGACTTCGGTCAATATTTATTGATTTGTGCATCAGATGGCAAAACAAACTATGCAAGCAGATTCAAAACATCAATTTTAGGTTGGTAATGTTGTTGGTGTAGTTTGTGGATTCTATGGATCATTTTGATCCTCGATTCAAAAGATTGTGAAATTGCATTTCGGGGGTTAACTTTGTAAAAATGATGTTCTTTCGAATATCTGATATCGTGATTGAGTCTAGATCATCGAACTTGATGGGGTACCATAGTTCATTTGCATTTACGTGGTTCCATATGAACCTCTAGGGGTCCATGGAGACTTGGAATAATCCAAGTCCCTAGTTGGTGCATCTGTATTCGCGAGAGATTAGTCACTTATGCGACTCATTGAGCAGACGCGCATGTCACAAATGCGACATTCCAATCAAGATCGTGATATTCACCTATGCGAGGACTAGATCAAAAATACGACACTTGCATCAGGCATGGGTATCTCTTACATGACTCATTGATTGCATATACGATGCTTGGGCCCAAAAAATACCTATGTTTTGTCATTTTTCACCATTTTGTGACTTGAAGCTTAGGGTTTTGTGATTTTGGGAAATTTCTCCCACTTTTAATCTTTGCTAAGCTCCATAACACCTACTTCAACTAATTTCTCCAAAATTTATCATGTATCTTATTTAAACACATATTAAAAGGTAGACATTGGGGATTTTAGCCCGTAAGGCCTAAATTTGTAATTCTTCAATTTAAAACTCAATTTCAATCCATTTTCACTTGGATGAGTTTCTAATATCATAATAATCACTTTTCACTTGATTTCATCTTCAAAACAACATCAATGCTCAAATTTTAAAATAAATTTTGAGGAATTTTGTTGGTAAAGCTTGAACATGGTTTTCTTCAATTTGGACGTCGTTTTTAACTTATTTTTTCTTAGATTTTTATCTATAGACTACAAAAAAATGGGGAGCATGTTTCAAAAATAAAATAATAATTTTTTGCTTCTTCTTCAGAAACCCGTTTCGGGGTCCATTTTGACTCTGACTCAAAAATAGGCAATATGGGTATCATTGGTAATCTTTTGATGCATAGATTCTACATTTCTATGTTTTAGTTAATTCAAATCTATTCATGAGGATTAAGGCTTCGATTGAAGGTTTCCAGACTAGCTTTTGGCATTCGAGGTAGGTTATGATTTAACTTTCTTCAGACTGAGTTAGGTAGTTAATATTGATACAAAAGCATGTTAAGGGTGTCGAAACTAATCACAAAAATGGATATAATTATTGTGTTGTACCAGTATAGGGAGCTATTTACTATAGTATTTGGTGGTTTTGAAGTATTATTTACTATGTGTGACCATGTGGGGTCCTATATGACATTGCTAGTTGTGAATGCATAAAATTAACTGTCTTGTATAATAAAAAGGCCTAATGTGGTATCAATGTTGTATTTAATTGTATTCTACTCTCTTGGCATATGGTTTATGTGGGCATTCATGGATAGTTTGAAATATTTAGTGAATTATTGGCTCACTTGGTTGGTATATTAGTTGGATATGGAAATACTCAATCTAGTTAGCTGTGAGAATTACATCCTCATATTATACACATTCATGAAACATCGGTACCACCATGGAAATTTGGAAATACTATCTTTTTCTGATAAAAAAATGGCATCTTAATACCCTCTACCGAAGAATGTGCCAGATAGGACTTATAGCTATTGGATATTGGTTATAGATGGGTTAACGAACCCCCCATAGGTCCTACATCGGGAAGATTTAGATCTATAGGTGTATACGGAGGTTCTGCGACAACCTCGGGCATCACCATCATCATCATTAGCATTAGCATCATCATCTCCATTGCATTTGTATTTAATTTATAATTTTCTATGATGTAATATTTTCCTTGATGTGATATATGTCTATGTGTTTTCCTTCTATCATATTTCATATGTGTGGTGTCTGTATATTGGTGCTTCTCTTTTATATTATTATGATGTGTGTGCGTATTATAGAACTGTTAGTCGAGATGATGTGGGCGAACGTTTGGGGCATTTTTTTATTGCAGGTGATGTTCCCTAAGTGTGTATTTTGTATGCTTTATTTTTCCACTATGCTCAGTCAACCTATGATACCTACTGAGTACAAGTGAACCATACTCACCCCTACTGCGCTCTTTCGATGTAGATCCAGGTTTGAGTATGCCTCATGGTGGTTGACTTTGGGAGATACTTGGAAGCTATTCGAGGTAGTGGTTGGATTATTTTCTTTATTTAGATTGTCTGTATTTTTCATTTAGAGACAGAGTTGTCCACGTTCTTGATATTCGTATGTGTGGTACCTGTATATTTGTGCTTCTCTTTCATATTGTTATGGTGTATGTGCGTATTATAGAACTGTTAGTGGAGATGGTATGGGCAACCTTTTGGGGCATTTTTTACTGTAGGTGATGTTCCCTTCGTGTGTATTTTGTATGCTTTATTTTCTACTATGCTCAGTCGACCTATGATACCTACTGGGTATAAGTGAACCATACTCACCCCTAGTGTGCTCTTTCTGTGTAGATCCAGGTTTGAGCATGCCTCACGGTGGTTGACTTTGGGCGATACTTGGAAGTTATTCGAGGTAGTGGTTGGATTCTTGTCTTTATTTAGATTATGTCTTTATTTTTCATTCAGATACAGAGTTGTCCACGTTTTTTATATTCGTATATGTGCTACCTATATATTTGTGCTTCTATTTCATATTGTTATGGTGTATGTGTGTATTATAGAACTCTTAGTGGAGATGGTGTGGGCAACCGTTTGGGGCATTTTTTATTGCAGGTGACGTTCTCTTAGTGTGCATTTTGTATGATTTATTTTCTACTATGCTCAGTCGACCTATGATACCTACTGAATATAAGTGAATCATACTCACCCCTATTGCGCTCTTTCAGTGTAGATCCAGGTTCGAGTATGCCTCACGGTGGTTGACTTTGGGTGATACTTGGAAGCTATCCGAGGTAGTGGTTGGATTCTTGTCTTTATTTAGATTATTTCTTTATTTTTCATTCAGAGATTGAGTTGTCCACGTTTTGGATATCTTATGTATTTTGATCTCGAGTTATACTATAGATATTCTTACACTGAGACACCAGGTTTTGGGATTATGGTATGATATCATTTGGTTATGCTCTTCTACTTTTATTATATTGTGTGGTTGTGTCACGACTCAATTTCTCAAATCATGATGACGCCTCTATAACCCACCAGTAGGCAAGCCAAATACGTAGTTCGGAATGGTTAGTAACAGACTACCCAAAGAGATAAAGGAAAGAATGGGCAATATATGTATTAAAAGATCAAATAATAATATAGACCCAAAACCTGGTGGTATCAGTACAAGAGCTTCTAATATAATAAGAGCACAAAAATGAAATACCAACGGAATTACACTGTTACAACTCATCTCCGAATACAACATAGAGACTAGCCTAGTACATAAGAGGGAGGATGGTAATACTCTGAATGTCAGGAGCTCACCCTATGTCTCCGAACCATGGCTGCTCTGTACGACTCACACAACACCGACAATAACCCTTATTGTGATCTGCAGGCTTCAGAAGTGTAGTATGAGTACCAAATTTGTGGTACTCAGTAGGAAATTTCCATCTGATATCCAAAGATAATGCAAATATATACAAAATATAAATAGAAATGGAACTATACCCAAAGTTCCAGCAATCACATAATAAAGCTAGTGAGATAGTAAGGGCAACTATTCTACTGATAGCCAAAAAATCATGAATAACAAGGCTAAGAAAGTATCTAGGATGAACTATCTTACTCCATCCATACTCGGGAATCTCAACACTATACCATATATCCCTGACCAATATACAAATAAAGGGCAAAAGAAGGACATATAATGGTATAAAAAGCCAAGGAATGAATATATAATCTGAATTAATGAAGGAAGGGATATACGGTAGTGACATAGCTACATGTAAATAGAGACAGATATATTTCTATAAATGAGGTCAACTCAAGGTACAACATCAATCACCATACTAGCATCTTAAGACATCAAAATCATAGAAAGAACTAGTGCTGAAATACTCGGGGTTTCTAATCCATACCTCTAATCGTGAGTTAAGCCTGCATAATAATGAAATCAGAAGATAGAAGAGCCAGAGTCATACCTCAAATATTGATTCCGCATCAATAACTAATCTATCATAAACTAGCCATAACAATGATCGTAACAATGATTAATTTGAGAACCACTTTCCGACTAAGAGGTCAAAATGAGCTCGGGTGCGTCAGGACCCGAACCAAAGGTCTACCCAACCTAAAATCGATATTTTGGAGCTGCTGGCGTGGTCAGAATTCTCATATAAGACCATCTAGTAGGAATTTTTATTCGAGAACAAATCCTAACCAGCGAAAGAACTAACACAGGGAGATGATCCTAAAATCCAAATAAACTATCCGATCACCAAACCGATAGTTCCAGCAAGTCATAAATGACCTGTAGCCGCTGTAGGAAAGGTCAAAACACCAAAAATACATGTAAATCAAGGAAATGACTTGGAGGGTCATTAAGATATCCACTATTAAAAGGATTTTCATCCTCAAAAGTCAATGGATAAAAAATCTCAATGCTCAAAATGATTAGGTACTGGGCCCGCATGCTCCAAGCATGACTTCCCAGATAACCTCCACGAAGAGAGAACACTTCTAAGGGATTTTTCCACAGGTATCCTTTTTTTAACCAGCTCTCTTACTTTACTTCCAAGCAGCAAAAACTTAACTCAAACCACCAATTGGCCTCCAACTAAATCAAAAAGGTCTGATACATACAAATTTAAATCACGACACACTGATACCATCTCAATACCCACCCAAATCAATAAAGGTTCATCCAAACCAAAATCAAACCAAGGCATGAGTCATCACTTATTCTAATCCAAATACAACCTTACTTTACCATTCCACACATGCTATCTACTCCAAACCAGGAGGTGAATCACCCGAGTCCTATTCACGCAATCTTATCACATATAACTTGAAGAACTAAAGTTGATCCACAGAAAGTCCATATAGAAAACATGAGAATAAGATCATAAGGTGCTATTTGGGCACACAAATGGATATAATCAAGGAATGCAATCTATGCTAATGCTACAACTAGTCAGAATAGTAATCAAAACTGAAATACAAAAGTCCAAAGCATAACTACTCATCACCAAATGATCCACTCCAGGATATCCTCTCAATCGAGAATGAAATCATACTGAATCCCACTCAGGCATACTACACTCGCTGAGTGTATTATCCAAAATTTCCAAACAAAATTAAAGACCCATGGCCAAAGCTAAAGGAACTAATATCTGGTCCATGGGCTATCATCTGAATACTTATCAACTATAATCCATCTGAAGTCGAGAAGACTGAATAGGTAGCCACAGAGTAGGGTCAACCACCCTATAAATGAAATTTGAACTGAGACAAATCTAAAATAAAGGCTGCACTCAAGCTCTACAATACCAAGCTAAAATCTCAACGCCAAGGTTAGATCGCACGATCTCAACTACCTAAACAAAATTTGAAGACGGCTAGGCAATCATACCTAACTCTATCATAACTTCCAAATCACCATCTCAAGGCATCAAATTCAAAATTAAGTCAACAAATCCAAATTAAAGTCAAATACTCACATCGGTCATGCTACCAGAATAGGACAAATCTATGATTAATCATACCAAGCCAAAATTGAAAGATAGATCAAGAACAAAATTGTAATAAAGGGTAAATCACTGGATGAAAACATAGGAAATCAACTTTATATCTGCTTGAGGAATGATCTATCAAAACATGCTCAAAATCTCCCAAAGGCTGCAAACCACACTAGTAATGGCAAAAAATCTAGCAACTCAGAGAAATAAAACTTTAACTGAAAACTAATTAATCCAACACTCCATCTCAGCAAATAATAGTCATAGGCATATATCATCAAGAAAAAGCACTCCACTAAGTCTTATTAGGCCTAACAAACTCTGAAATGGGTATTTTCTGAATTGCCCAAGTAGGACAATCAATACTCGATCAATCCATGAATCACATCATTGAGGAAGAATGCACCAAACTTGATGCCAATGCCAAGGTCAAACCACTACCAGAAAATGAAATCAACAACTCAAGATAAAGAATTTCTAATTTTCCAACTTATGAAGCAATCACAGAAACTATTACCTTTCTCCAACTCTCTAACTTTATTAGAATGAGAACTGCATCACAGTGAGAATGGGGCATCCAACTCTACACCAGTAATGAAGGTAAACCAACACTAGTAAACGAACCCAACAAATCTAAGATATAAATCCATGAACTCCCGACATCACTATCAAGCCACTATCGGGTAATGAAATAGCCATAAATAAATAATCGACCCTAAACTGGTCAATCTGAAAAACAAGCTACATAGAAAGGGATAGCCAATAATCCAACCTTCATAACCTAGGAGGCAAGTCTAAGGATCCCAAACTCAAGAACGATGATATAACAAAATGGCCAACTCTAGAACCATACAGAACCATAGAAGATTAAATTACCTTTGATAATATAATTCATTCCCGATCAATGTTGCATAGCTAACCAAGAGGAAAATTACAAATCCTCACCTTGTTATAGGAAAGAAATCATCAAATCAGAATATAGTTGCTTGGGCCAACTAATAAGGACCACAAGGAATGGTATTCTAACTAGATAACACTTGCCTAAATAGATACATAGTGAGGATCAATAACATCAAGCAATGATAGTAATAACAACAACAATATCACTATAAATATACTAAATTGGTAGTACCAAAATAAAAATGAATAGCAAGAACCGCTCAAGGGCCACAATAAGGCCAATGTGCCAAGGTAAATGGGACTCAAACCCAAATGCTACACTCTTAGGGAGAAAATATCAATACAGATCTACTCCATCCACTACTAAAAGAAATAAACCACCGAGTAGTCATATAATTATGAATTCAATAACATGAGACATAATAACCAATATGAAATCATCAAGGCATATAATCATAATTGGGTACAAAGACCCTAATAACATGATGAAAAAGGTAAATGTATGGAAATATAAGAACACAAATCATAGTGAAATATTCAACCACATAACTAATAGATCTAAGAGAGAATAAGTCTGAACGGATCCAAACTCAAACCGATCGACTGAATCATTACTTGAGGCACCAAGCATACTATCTCTAACGGACGATGCCACAACATCACAAGAATGATCTGGATAAGTTGAAGGACTAGTAATCCCATGTTAAAGACACTATCTAGACTAGTGACCAATCTTTCTATAGTCATAGTAAACTCCTAAAGACCTAACTTGGAGAGAAATACAAACAGAGCCCCAAATGGCTAGAAAATTAACACTAAGAGCACTCTCTACTGCCATGATCAACCTTCCTATAGCCATAACCTACCACAAGAAGTCTAGGCTGGTGGGCAATCCATACTAATTCTATCTGAACAACCAACTCGCATCTTGGACACTCTTGACCAATGTCCCATCTCACCATAACCAATGAAAGCTCCTAAAATGCTCTAAGATAATGCCCCTACTGATCTAGATTGACCCACATAGCCTAAAGACCCATACAAAAACTCTTTAAGGTTCGATGAGAACTCTACCCGCTATGATCACAATGACTAATTTTAGAACCACTCACAGTGTAAAATTCTACCTGCATAGAGATGATAGGCTACAAGTGAAAGTGACCTCTATTTGAAGAATCCTAACTCCTGGATAAAATACCAATAGCACTATATTGATGGCATGGCCTCTTGTAGCTACAATGATAAGTACCAATTCATGCTTTTTCCATGGCCCTCAGATAATCTGCAACCTGAGAAAAGAAAAAACCAACTGCTATCAAGTGCTCCGATGCAAAAAGGAGTGGCAATACTAGTCCTCAAATAAATCCATGCACCATGTCCTGCTCAAAAAGATATAGCATAGGGATATGTTGGCCCACTCTAGAAACCCAATTTTGTACTCAAAAACTAATAAAGGATGTTGATAAACACCAATAGATCCAACTCTATCCAAATAATTACTCGATGATTCAAATATCGTCCCTAACTGTGAGGGGTATGCAACAGACTCGGGATCCCCAATACAGAACCTTGAAGTGCCGAGGTAGATATAAGCTCTACTAAAGCCTGATCTAGCCCCAAATTCTTTGGCTAACAGTGAAGATCTTTGATATCCATCCATGACTCTCTGGTTTGATGTTGCACTGAAGCTCTGAAACACATGTCAAAGTCTCGTCCAAATCTATTAACCATCTCACATCATCCATTTGGAATACAATAGAGCAAAAGAATAAGCTTGAGGCTTATAGAAATGTAGACACACAACAAAGAGTCAACAAATGAATTTCCTAAGAATGTTACTATAGCCTCCCGATGATAGGTTTCAGACATCTTTGCATCAATACGCAGGACTCTAATAAACACTTAGCTCTTGTACTCATACACTATGAACTAGGATCTGGTACTAATTTGTCATGACAAAATTTCTCATGTCATAATGGAGCCAACTATAACCCACCAGTAGGAAAGCTAAACTTATTGTCCAAAATGGCTAGTAATGGACTACCCAAAGATATAAAGAAAAGAATGCAAAATAGACAAATTAAAAGATCAAATACATAGTATAGTCCCTAAACCTGGTGGTATTAGTACAAGAGTTTCTAAGATAATAAGATTACAAAAATGAAATACTAAGAGGTCATTTGGTAGAGTGTATTAAAAATATAATACATCTATTATGCTTTGTGTATTAATAGTACCATGTTTGGTATCCTTTTTTAGACTATGCATAAGTAATACTTGCATTAGTTATACACACTATTGTGTATTAAGGTGTGTATTACTAATACACACTATTTTCCATTTATTAATAATACAAAACTTTTAACACATGTATTAACCTATGAAATGACATTATTACCCCTTAAAATTATCTTCCCGTATTTTTTCCCACCATATTTCATTCCTGTTCATTTTCCACGGTATTAAAAAGTTGTTCTCTCTGTTTTGGTACTTTTCCATGAAACAGAGAGTCTGCACATACCAGCAAAGAACACAGCAAGATCAATTATGCCTAAGCAAATCACAGAGCCAGTGCTACTTCCATATCTACTCATGAATGCTTCATAAAAGATTTGAGCAACGGCATGACCACCCGAATCATTATTTTTGCTCAAAAGATTCAGAATATCTCTAATCAGAAACATTATACTAAGTATACATGCCTATCTTGCAATAACTATTATGCCAATTGCACTTACAATACCTTGTGGCCCATTCTTATCTGCATCTTTAGTTTTCTCTGACTACAAAAAGATTTTAACATTAAAGCGAATCATTTTAATGTAGAAACTTTGGGGTGAAATTAAAGATAAAATAAGAAGAACTCACCATATAGGCACAAGCATCATAACCTATTTTTCGACTTGATTATTCTTCTCTTTTTGAGTTCTGTAGCGGCTACTCCGCTTGATGATTCTTGTTTTTTGAGATCTTCCCCTTTCTAACTATAATTCCATTGATTTCATTGCCAATTTTTTTTAATTCAAAGAAGAAATGGAAAGTGGGTTTTCTGTTTCTACAAAGTATAACTACTACTAGTCTTGTACGCGTTGAAAATAGAATGTACAAGAAAGAGTTCAAGAAAGGATTAACGAAGGGTAATTTGGTAAACAAACATACTTTTATAAAACTCATATAAATATATATTATCTTTGATACATCAAACCAAATGTTGTGTAAAAAATAATGTAAGTATAACTAATACCAGCATTATTAATACTTGCATTAATAATACAAACATTACTAATACACCTTATTCAACATTATTCTTATACACTCTACCAAATAACCCCTAAGGAAATTGTACTATTACAACTCATCTATGAATACAACATAAAGACTAGTGTAGTACATAAGAGAGAGAAGGTAATAGGGGAAAGGTAATACTTTAAACGTCGGGAGCTGACCCTATGTCTCCAAACCATGGCTGATTCACACGAGGCACACAATACCAATGATAACCTATATTGTGATCTGCAGTCTATAGAAGTACAGTATGAGTACCAAATATGTGATACTCAATAGGAAACTGCCATTTGATATCCAAAGATAATGCAAATATATACAACATATGAACAGAAATGGAACTACACCCAAATATCCAGCAATCATATAATAAAGCTAATAAGATAGTAAGGGAAACTATTCTACTCATAGCCAAGAAACTAGCATTATAAGGCTAAGGAAGTATACAAGGCCAAAGAATGACTATACAATCTGAATAAATAAAGGAAGGGATATACGGTAGAACCATAGATACATGTAAATAGATATAGATATATTTGTATAAATAAGGTCAATTCAAGGTACAACTTAAATAATCAGACTAACATCTTAAGACCTCAAAATAATAGCAAGAACTAGTGCTAAAATACTTAGGGTTTCTAATCCATACATCTAATCATGAGTTAACAATGCATAGTAATTAAATCATAAGATAGAAGAGCTAGAATCATACCTCAAATCTTGATACTAAATTAGTAACCAACCTTTCATAAACTAGCCATAACAATGATTATAACAATACTTGTAACAATATCAATGCAATGCGAGTAACTGGCTAGTTCTGAAAACTAATACCTAGCTGATCCATTCATGTACTCCCACCACCCTAGGCTCAGAAGGTTCAACAAATAAACAATATACCACAAGGCATAATCATCACCCATACCTATATAATCTCCCATAAGGCTGATAGATATAGGTGCATACTTTTGATAGGTAATGCGCATGAAAGAATGAATGCAAAATATATAAACAATATCACATTCTTCTTCTGAACTTGAAGCGGTTATATAATCAGTATCACAACCATTCTCTAGACTCAAATTGGGTATATAATTAGTATCATAATCATTCTCTGACCTTACCTGCTATATTAATATATCATTATAATCATCTTTTGGCCTTGCTGGGTATATAAACATATCATTATAATCATCCTTCGGCCTTTTCGGGTACATAATAATATCATCATAATCATCTTCTGGCCTTGCTGGATTTATAAGCATATCATCATAATAATTCTTCGGCCTTGTCAGGTACTTAATAATATCATCATAATCATCCTCTGGCCTTACCGGGTAGATAAGCATATCATCATATCATCCTTCGACATTGCTGGATATATAAGAATATCTTCATAATCATCAACACTTAAATATACAATGTCAATACTATAATTTGTCATCTGATTTTACTTAAAATTTATATCATTAATACACCATATTCCTCCATCTCATACCAGAGATATGTGTATATAGATATATTATAGGTGCACAGACTTAAGCCATGTCTAAATAGAGTATACATTTTTAAATGCATTACTCAAATTAAACTTCAGGAGGAAATCATTATAAATGTGTAGAAAAGGTCAGAATCTCTCACAACTGGAGTAATTAGTAGTATCAAATAATAGAACAGAATCTCTCGATCAAATATTTAAATCATCATTATTAATCTCTCTTATATATAAGTTATTCATTAAGATAGACAGTTATTGCTATGAAGAAATCCTTTTTTAAGGTGAAAAGTAGGCTTTAACCCTTATTTAGGAAAAACACTAATAAGATCATATTTTAGCTAAAATCACATCATTTACCTATTTAATGATCATGAATGTACCAAATCTATGCATGCCATCAACAATATTAAAACCATAGAACCATAAGCATCAATATATCCATAAACTACAATCGCATCCTTTAAAAGGATAAATACTTCCCTGATGTCAAACCTATATCATAGAATGTCCTTGGTCATAGTAATGTCTCCAAAATAGTTACAACATCATAATCACAGCCTTAGGCCTTATACATATCCAAAACTCATATCAGTAATCATATCTATAAGTTATCTAATATCTATAATCTGTAGCATATTTATGATTCATCACATTTCATAAGTAATAAAGCATATTTATAATCATCTCACATCTAGGAGGAATCTCATGTCTATGAGGCATATTATTTCTATAGGCTACATATCATATCTATGAGGCATACCATCTCTATAGGCCATATATTGTATCTATGAGAAATATCATATCTATTGATTATGAATCAAATATATATGTCATATCACACCTAAGAGGCACAATATATCAATAAGGCATCTCATATATAGGAGGACATAACACTAATATAATTCCAAAGCTCTATCATGGCTATGAGCCATTATCCATAATTCGGGAAAACCATCAGCATTCATCAAGTCATAAAGTAACCTTATACTAAAGGTTCAATAGTCTCAACTATGTCTAATATCTTTAACTAAGTTCATAAGAGCTAACACAAGTCTTGGCCTAATGTGGGATGGAGGAACCTACTTCTAATCCTCAAATTCCATAATTAGGCAATTAATACCCCCAGACTAGGCTAAGGTATCTAAATTCACTTTCTAATGGTACATAAGCCATATTTAATCCTAGGATATGAATTCCACCTAGAAACATGAGCAATTAAGTCAAACTTTAACTGCATTATGGTTTCATGGTAGTTAAATAGTCCAAATAAGGCTAATCACACCAATCACACTTCCAACGCCTAGACCACATCTAAAATCTAGTATAAAGTCATAATCACTCAATGAATATGCTTAATCTAGGAAGATAGCAATAGGATCTTAGAACTAAAATAAGTATTTCACCTTACGGGTCAAATCATTCATCTAATCCCCAAGCTTCAATAATCAAGACTAAGTCATGGTATTCTACCCATAATCAATCTTAACATTCATATTCATATATAATATATAAAACACATTATCTTATGAAGAAGAGTAGACCAAAGCCTACCTCGATGCCAAATCATAAATCCTTGAATCATGCCCAAATTATTCGTCTTTACTCCACGCTATCAAATTGTTGCTACGTAATCAAAACTGTAATCTATACTTTATTAGGAGTAAAAGAAGACCAATATTGCCATATAATGAGTTGGGTCAAATTTTGGGTCAAGAACAGGCCTGCGAGGTCCACTAATGAAATCCAAAATTAAAATCGTCATGAGATCCCTCGAACGACAAAGAAGTTATGCTTAAAAGTTTAGCACAAACGGAACACAATTCGCATCTCAAATCATCCCTTAAAGTTTAAGAATTTAAAGACCTAATTTCTAAGAATTTATCAAGAAATTGAAGGAAACATACCATGAATTCGAAGGGAAATCATAGAATAATGGATAACCAAGCTCCCCAAATCATCTACAAGCCTAATCCCAAGCTTGGCCTCCCTTATATGGTTTTAGCTCTCAAAAATGGGTGAAGAATGAGTTAAAATCTTTGAAAAAAGGTCTTTATATATCTAGATCAGTTAATCAGAAGTAGTTATCGTGACCAGCTGGTGTGCAATCATACCAACTTAGCGACTGCACAATAAGTCGTGATCGTTGCTCTTCTATACAGTCACACTATCTTGCCTACTATGGTTTCCATAATCGCACTATCTTACCTGCCAAGGGTTCCATGATCACGACACTTGGCTGGCGATCTCCATGCACTAGCTTACAGTAGTGGACTTGGAATTAGCCACTTCCCACCAAGCCCTCGATATTCATTCAGAACCCTGTATATGTAAATGAACTATGTAACCACACTAAATTTAATATTTCATACTCAATGAAGCAATCAATTTTCCCTCTGAGGTCGTTTCGACCAAATATGGATCCCACACCAAATTTACAATTTTCTAACCTTACGATCAATAGGTCAAAATAAGTCCGGCCGCATCAGAAACCAAACCAAAGGTGTACCTAGACTAAAATCAATATTCCAGAGCTGCTGGAACAGTCTGAATTCTCATATATGCCATATACTAGGAGTTTTTGTTTGAGACCAAATCTTAACTAACAAAAGCTCCAAAATAGGGAAATGAGCAAAAAAATCCAAATAAACTGTCTGATCACTGAATTAACAGTTTCAACAAGTCATAAATAACCTGTAGACACTGTGGGAAGGCTCAAATTGCCAAAATACATAAAAATTAAGGAAATAACCTGGAGGGTCATTACAGGTTTGGCTTTGTTCTAGAAGCCTTACTTTGGGCTATTGCTATTAGTTTTCCTTTTTGTATCAGTTTATATGATAGGCTTACTTGTCAAGGCTTGTTGTGAGAAGCTTCATCATAACCCTTAGTTTTAAGTCGTGACAATTTGAGAAGTACGTACATTGGGAATGCTATTGTATTATTGTAAAAAGAAATGATTCTGAATTTATAAAAGTTCAAAATCTTTTCCACTAAGTAAGACTTGACTGAATATGGAAAATAATTATTTTTCTTCCATAAATTATTTAGTAGTATTAGAATACTAAAATAATTAACCTTATTTATGAGAAATTTGCAACTTAGTTTATTGGGTATTTATATTAAACCTAATTGAATTGCATTAATAGGTTGTCATTTGTATAGAATCCTTGTTTAAAATATATTTAATTTTAGAAATTAAGTAAAATAGTCAATCTAGGAAAATTTGTCTAGTCGTTCATATAGTATCTCTATTTATATATACTAGATGGTTTGTGCTTGTGATAAGCACGAACATTTTCACAACATTATAGTGCGAAAGTGGTCCTACTTCTTGACACCTCCATATTTAATCTAACAATTATTAAGATGGGGTCATTAGAAAAGGGAGAAACACATCAAGTCAAATATTAACATAAAGTTCTCTTATAATATGAAGAATAAAATAATATTATTACATTGTTAATCTTCCTAAAAAGTTGCACAGTATGAAATTATAGCAGTACAAATTGGCAAAATCTAGGCTCAAGCAGTTGTAGATGATAGTACAATTTGCATCTAGATCTGGATATTCACTAGAAAAAAAAGAGGAAGTACACAATGTTAGATTAGATACGTAAGAATCATCTCAATGCTTTAGTAAGTAATGTAATTCCAACATTAGTATGTTCTTGCCAATTTTATTACTTGAGTGACCATATATAAATTTAGCTTTAAAATTAGTGTATATATGGTGGCAATAAAAATATAAATTATTAATGGAAATTATGACCTCATAATTCTGACCATAATAAACTAAGGGTAACCCATCAACCCTCACCAACAACTTCATACACATAATCTAAGAATTAGGAAAAAATATATCATAATGTTATTGGTGTATACTTCATGTAGTTATAGTATTGGTAATATGTGTTAGTTCTTGTAGTGGAAATGATGAAGAAATAAGTAAAATAGAAATATAAAGTTGTAATGACCTATTTCATCATTACTAAAGTCACCTTGTCTAAGGGCACGGTATGAAAATTCATGTATAATTTGGTCTTGAACCAGTACGTATGGACTTAGTTGAAAATTTTCATAATTTAAACTTTTTGGTAGGGATGACGGCATTCTGGTATAGTGAGAATTTTCCCTCTATAGTGGGATTTTTCCTGCAATAAAAAAAAAATTCTTGTTGTAGTAACATCGTAATTGCAGCCTACTGACCACTATAGTAGAATATCGAGGATAAAAAATTAGTCCCCTATTTTATTATTTTTCTATCTCTTTTTTAGTTGTAATTAGGATGAGGTTTACTTTTAAAATATCCCCCTAGGGTTGCCTCGTGGCCTTCGAGCAATGAAGAGGGAGAAATATGCTTTAACAGGGTAAAACTCATGGTTTTCTCCTATATTCTATGTCAGAAATCACTAGCACAAAGTTAGATGTTCACATTTATGCTTCTATAGCAGTTGTTTGCCATCTAGATATGCTAGGTTTAATGTAGTAGTATATACCTTGTTAGAATACATATGCATAATATAGATTGATGGAATATTCCATGCTTAGGCCTATGGGTACAGAGTTAGGATGGATAAAAAAAATACCTGAGGATTTGAATGCAAATTGATGTTGCATGTGATATTAAATAGTACATATTTTGTTGATTTTAACCAATTATGAATGATTATAATGGTATTATACCTAAAAATTATGTTAGAATATAATAGAAATTGAATTTGAGGTAATTGGTAACTTGATGTAAGTTAAATAAGGATGTTAGGTGGATAAAGGCATTTGGTTGGCCTAGTTTTAAGATGGATATTTGGGTGTATTAGGAGGTGAACCATATGTCTGATGTGTATCTTAGACATTCCAAGTCCTATCTAAGCCCTCAATTGATATTTAGAATGTAGGTGATGGTTTCATGTAGTTGAAACCTAACTTTATTTATGTGTACAGGTTAACTATTTCTTGTATACTTGTTACAAAGCATGTTTTCAAAGGAAGTAAAACATCGAATTATATCCTACGTTTTAATCACATATAATTAAGTCATATAAAATGTTGGTTGATTTTGTAAGTGTAGTTGTTTATTCTCATTGTGGCGGTGATTGCTGTGATATCTATTAATTATTATGGGATGTACCAATATTTGGACATATTCATTATCATGAGATGTACTTGTATTTGGACATCCTCATAGAATGTATATAATAGTGGTGGGATGTACCTTTATTTGGCTATCTTCACAAGATTTACATTCATTGTTGTGGGATGTACCGATTTTTGGACATCTTCATAAGATTGATATAAGGATTATTGGATCCTTGAGTGATCCAGGCTAAGGATATGAGAGAGTGACATACATTATGTTATTATCTAGTTATATATGTATTTGAGACTAAAATATAAGTTATTGTTATGGAGTCATGGTTGTTGACTTGGTTAATTATTTGTAGTCATCGTCCAGACTTAGTTTATTATATGTGTTATCTTGCACTTGACAGGATTCTTTAGAGTTATTTGAAGAAATATAAATGGTTTATGCATGTATATTAGCATTTAATTGTTAAGGTGTACATGGTGGTACTTATTTGGAAGGAATAAGTCATGTGTTTATACTATGTAGGTGTTGTCCCAAATGATGAATTGTCCTAAGGCACAATTATTTGAAGTCTAAACAAATAGGTTCTTAAGGTTGGAAATCATTGAAGTTTAGTAGGGTGAAATTAATAATTGAGTGTTAAGTACATAACTAGAGGTGAGAAAACTATTGGAAGGTAGTGCATCAAAGGCAAATATGGTATGGCAGTTGACTTACAGATTAGTAAGTGTGGCAAAATATAAGGAAATTGGTGGGTGACTGCACAATCTGATTCTAATGTGGTGCTTATATATTTAATTTGGATCGACCAATGATTCTTACTAGTACGTATTAATTATATTAACGTACTTTTGTTGGACCCATTTATGGTGTATAATCTGGTTGTAGGATCAATAGATGTCTCATGCTTGATGTGGTAGAGATCTCCAACAACTTCTATCATTTATCTCTTATGTTGCAAATTGAGTCAATGTATTTTTTTGAGTTTCCTTATAGTAGCTCTTGTACCTACTTAGACAAGATCCTCAAAGTAGAGTTTTTATTTTGTATTTAACAAAGTGTAACCATATTGTAAAAAGTAAAAGTTTTATTAGTTTTCTTTATGACTTATCCATGTTTTCAAATTTAGTGGTAAAAGTTCTCTTATCTAGGTGAATTAGAATTGGTGACTGCACAATCTTATTTTTGGGGTCATGACATGGGGATTCAGCTAGGTTACCGATCTCTCATTATAAGAGAAAGTATCAAATAGAGTTATGCAGATTGGTATATTGACTTCCTATCTAGTCCTTAGAAGTTATAAGGAATTCTAGGAAATTTTTTCACTTCTTTCTTTTCTCTTATGTTGTTCATATGATTGTTTGTATGGGTTAGGTCCAATTGGTATATCTCAATTTAAATTGGCATCTCAATGAGACAAATAGATTTCACTTTACTCTATTTGTAATGATACAGGCAATGAAATTAGAACCTAGAAGGTTCTAATTGGTAAATACCCATAAGGGTTATGTATTACATTTGGATAATCAGTTAGTGGTTATCAATGAAGCATGTAAAGAAATAAAGAAATGGCTAATTAGTGAATTAAATATTTTTGGATGATACTTATGTAAATTGTAACTGTTTGAATGGTTTTGAATTTTTTTATTGGTGAAGTGATCGTAAATTGTTTATATGTTTTTAATTCAGGATTTTTTTGCTACATGGTATAAGTGGAAAAAAGGCCGCTAAATTCGAAGCATGATGTTATTATTGATAATGTGGTAGAGAAAATTGCATATGATTGTGAAACTCTTGCTTTGACTTGTTGGTATGTACGTAAGACTATAAAAAGGGAAATTGTTGCATGGTAGTTGGAATTGTTGTAGGAGATACCCTTGTTGTGAATTTTAATTATGACTTAAAGTTGAGTTGTGCTTAATCGATTGTTTCCTATGAATTACTAGGTTCAATCTTGGAATTGTAATTTTATAATGGTGCGGTTGATTTTTAATGTTGTGGAACGGAATGAAGGTGAAAAGAATTACAAAAAAAATAAATTTCTAGACTATTGTTGTAGGATCGCCATAGCAGGCACTATCTCGCTACAGCTAGCTCGCGATACCGGGGGCTTTCCTACTATAGTGGCAGCATTGTAGCAGCGTGCAGGTCGCTATAGTGGGATAGGTTGGGCCAGATTTCTTGCCCTATTTTCCTATATGGTGTTCATTCCCAACTACTATAATACATAATTTTAAGTTATGCGCTAACATTCACTTCTAGTTACTAAGTAGCATCTATGCTCGAATAAAATAAAAAAAAAGGCAAATAAAGATTTTTTGTTACATGCTTTAAATAAAGAATCCAAAATCCAATATAAATAAATAAAAGTATGAGGATGAGGTAACATACATCAAGGACCTAGCTGGATGTCCCATCATTATCATGGGTTGCTTAAATGGGATATTCTCCTCCAAAATAACTTAGGAATGAGAACTCATGCACGTTCTCCAGCTTCATCGAGGGAATCTCATTGTTAGGGACAACACACTTGAACATAACATTGACGGTCTTCCAAATCTAAGTGAGCATGTGGTCCTAGAAGTGCCCTTTCTCTTCTCTTCATCGAGATATCTGTAAAGCACTGTTTAGTCCAACGAAGTAGAAAGATGGGTTATGGATATCGAAGTGGTTGTACCTTAGGAAGACAAGTGGGCATGCTTTATGAATCTCCTCATGATAACCAGGTCCACCACCAGGCGACTGTAGGAAATTGGTGAAATTATTAGGTGACCGCACCATATAAGGAAATTGGAAGGTGAATTAGAATTGGTGACCGCACGATCTGATTTATTGGGTCATGACAGTTGGTTTCACCTAGGTTACCGGTCTCCCATTATAAGAGAAAATATCAAATAGAGTCTTGCAGATTGGTGTATTGATGCAGATTGGTGTATTGACTTTATATCTAGTCTTTAGAAGTTATGAGGAATTCTAGGAAATTGTTTCACTTCTTTCTTACCTCTCATATTGTTTGTATGATTGTTTGTATGGGTTGTGTCTAATTGGTATATCTCAATTTAAATTGGCATCTCAATGAGACAAATGGATTTCACTTGACTCCATTTGTAATGACACAGGCAAAAAAATTAGAACCTGGAAGGTTCTAATTGGTATCTACTCATAAGGGTTATGTATAACTTTTGGATAATTAGTTAGTGGTTATCAATGAAGCATGCAAAGAAATAAATAAATGACTAATTTGGTGAATTAAATATTTTTGTATGATACTTATGTGAATTTTAACTGCTTGAATGATTTTGAATTTTGTTACTGGTGAAGTGATCATAAATTGTTTATATGATTTCAATTCAGGATATTTTTGCTACATGGTGTAAGCGGAAAATAGGCCTCTAAATTATAAACATGATATTCTTATTGATAAAGTGGTAGAGAAAATTGCATATGATTGTGAAACTCTTGCTTTGACTTGTTGGTATGTGCGTAAGACTATAAAAAGGGAAATTGTTGCATGGTAGTTGGAATTGTAGAAGATACCCTTGTTGTGATTTTTAATTGTGACTTAAAGTTGAGTTATGCTTAATCAATTGTTTTCTATGAATTGCTAGGTTCAATCTTGGAATTGTAATTTTATTATGGTGCGGTTGATTTTTAATGTTGTGGAAGGAATGAGGGTGAAGAGAATTACAAAAAAAATTAAATTTCTAGACTATTGTTGTAGGATTGCCATAGCAAGCACTATCTTGCTACAGTTAGCTCGCGATACCGGGGTCTTTCCTACTATAGTTGCACCATTGTAGCAGCGTGCAGGTCGTTATAGTGGGATAGGTTGGAACATATTTCTTGCGTTGCTTTCCTATGTGGTGTTCATTCCCAACTAGTATATACATAATTTTAAGTTATGCGCTAACATTCACTTCTAGTAACTAAAAATAGCATCTATGTGCGAATAAAATAAAGAAAAAATAAATAAAGATTATTTGTTACATGCCCAAATAAAGGCATCCAAAATCCAATATAAATAAATAAAAGTAGGAGGGATAGGCTAACATGCATCAGGGACCTAGCTGGATGCCCCATCATCATCATGGGTTACTTGAATGGGACATTCTTCTCCTAAATAACTTACGAATAAGAAATCATACACGTCCTCCAGCTTCATCGAGGTATTCTCCTTGTTAGCGACAACACACTTGAACATAACATTGACGGTCTTCCACATCTGAGCGAGCATGCGGTCCTGGAAGTTCACCTTCTCTTCTCTTCATTGAGCTATCTATAGAGTACTGCTTAGTACAACAAAGTGGAAGGATGGGTTGTTGATATAGAAGTTGTTGTACCTTAGAAAGACAAGTGGGCATGCTGTATGAATCACCTCACGACGGCCAGGTCCACCATCAGGCGATTGTAGAAAATTGGTGAAATTGTTGGGTGACCGCACCATATAAGGAAATTGGAAGGTGAATTAGAATTGGTGACCGCACGATCTGATTTTTTTGGTCGTGAAAGTTAGATTCAGCTAGGTTATCGATCTCCCGTTATAAGAGAAAATATCAAAAAGAGTAATGTAGATTGGTGTATTGACTTCCTTTATAGTCTTTAGAAGTTTAAGGAATTCTAGAAAATTGTTTCACTTCTTTATTTTCTCTCATGTTGTTTGTATGATTGTTTGTATGGTTTGGGTCCAATTGGTATATCTTAATTTAAATTGGCATCTCAATCAGACAAATAGATTTCACTTGACTCCATTTGTAATGACACAGGCAATGAAATTAGAACCTGGAAGATTCTAATTGGTATCTACTCATAAGGGTTATGTATAACTTTTGGATAATCAGTTACTGGTTATCAATGAAGCATGTAAAGAAATAAAGAAATGACTAATTTGGTGAATTAAATATTTTTGGATGATACTTATGTGAATTGTAACTGCTTGAATGATTTTAAATTTTGTTATTGGTGAAGTGATCATAAATTATTTATATGCTTTCAATTCAGGATTTTTTTTCTACATGGTGTAAGTGGAAAATAGGCCTCTAAATTCTAGACATGATGTTATTATTTATAAAGTGGTAGAGGAAATTGCATATGATTGTGAAACTCTTGCTTTGACTTGTTGGTATGTGCGTAAGACTATAAAAATGGAAATTGTTACATGATAGTTGGAATTGGTGTAGGAGATACCCTTGTTGTGATTTTTAATTGTGACTTAAAGTTGAGTTGTGCTTAATCAATTGTTTTCTATGAATTACTAGGTTCAATCTTGGAATTATAATTTTATTATGGTGCGGTTGAATTTTAATGTTGTGGAACGGAATGGGGGAGAAGAGAATTACAAAAAAATTAAATTTCGAGACTACTGTTGTAGGATCGCCATAGCAGGCATTATCTCGCTACAGCTAGCTTGTGATACCGGGGACTTTCCTACTATAGTGGCACCATTGTAGCGACGTGGAGGTTGCTATAGTGCGATAGGCTGGAACATAGTTCTTGCCCTGATTTCCTAAGTGGTGTTCATTCCCATCTAGTATAAACATAATTTTAAGTTATGCGCTAACATTCACTTCTAGTTACTAAAAATAGCATCTATGTGTGAATAAAATAAAGAAAAAGGAAATAAAGATTGTTTTTTACATGCCCAAATAAAGGCATCCAAAATCCAATATAAATAAATAAAAGTAGGAGGGATAAGTAAACATGCATCGGGGACCTAGCTGGATGCCCCGTCATCATCATGGGTTGCTTAAATGGGACATTCTCCTCCTAAATAACTTATGAATGAGAACTCATACACGTCTTCCAGCTTCATCGAGGGATTCTCCTTGGTAGGGACAACACACTTGAACATAACATTGACGATCTTCCATATCTGAGCGAGCATGCGGTCCTGGAAGTGCCCCTTCTCTTCTCTTCATTGAGCTATCTGTAGAGCACTGCTTAGTCCAAATAACTGGAAGGATGGGTTGTGGATATAGAAGTTCTTGTACCTTATAAATACAAGTGGGCATGTTTTATGAATCTCCTCACGATGGCCAGGTCCACCGTCAGGCGACTTTAGGAAATTAGTGAAATTGTTGGGTAACCGCACCAAATAAGGAAATTAGAAGGTGAATTAGAATTGGTGACCGCACGATCTGATTTGTTGGGTCATGAAATTTAGATTCAGCTAGGTTACTGGTCTCCCATTATAAGAAAAAATATCAAATAGAGTCATGTAGATTGGTGTATTGACTTCCTATATAGTCTTTAGAAGTTACAAGGAATTCTAGGAAATTATTTCACTTCTTTATTTCCTCCCATGTTGTTTGTATGATTGTTTGTATGGTTTGGGTCCAATTGGTATATCTCAATTTAAATTGGCATCTCAATCAGACAAATGGATTTTACTTGACTCCATTTGTAATGACACAGGCAACGAAATTAGAACCTGTAAGGTTCTAATTGGTATCTACTCATAAGGGTTATGTATAACTTTTGGATAATCAGTTAGTGGTTATCAATGAAGCATGTAAAGAAATAAAGAAATGACTAATTTGGTGAATTAAATATTTTTGGATGATACTTATGTGAATTGTAATTGCTTGAATGATTTTGAATTTTGTTATTGGTAAAGTGATCATAAATTATTTATATGCTTTCAATTTAGGATTTTTTTTCTACATGGTGTAAGTGGAAAATAGGCCTCTAAATTCTAGACATGATGTTATTATTGATAAAGTGGTAGAGGAAATTGCATATGATTGTGAAACTCTTGCTTTGACTTGTTGGTAAGTGCCTAAGACTATAAAAATGGAAATTGTTGCATGATTGTTGGAATTGGTGTAAGAGATACCCTTGTTGTGTTTTTTAATTATGACTTAAAGTTTAGTTGTACTTAATTAATTGTTTTCTATGAGTTGCTTGGTTCAATCTTGGAATTGTAATTTTATTATGGTCCAGTTGATTTTTAATGTTGTGGAAGGGAATGTGGGTGAAAACAATTACAAAAAAAATAAATTTCTAGACTACTGTTGTAGGATCGCCATAGCAGGCACTATCTCACTACAGCTAGCTCACGATACCGAGGATTTCCCTACTATAGTGGCACCATTGTAGCAGCGTGCAGGCCTCTATAGTGGGATAGGTTGGGACAGATTTCTTGCCCTATTTTCCTATGTGGTGTTCATTCCCAACTAGTATAATATATAATTTTAAGTTATGCTTTAACATCTACTTCTAATTACTAAAAATAGCATCTATATGCGAATAAAATTAAAAAAATAGAAAATAACGATTGTTTGTTACATGCCCCAAATAAAGGCATCCAAAATCCAATATAAATAAATAAAAGTAGGAGAGATGAGCTAACATGCATCAGGGGCCTAGCTGGATGCCCTGTCATCATCATAGATTGCTTGAATGGGACATTCTCCTCCTAAATAACTTAGGAATGAGAACTCATGCATGTTCTCCAACTTCATCGAGGGAATATCCTTGTTAGGGATGACACACTTGAACATAATATTGACGGTCTTCCATATCTGAGCGAGCATGCGGTCCTAGAAGCGTCTCTTCTCTTCTCTTCAGTGAGCTATCTATAGCACTGCTTAGTCTGACGAAGTGGAAGGATGGGTTGTGGATATAGAAGTGGTTGTACCTTATGAAAACAAGTGGGCATGCTCTATGAATCTCATCATGAAAGCCAATTCCACTGCCAGGAACCTATAGAAAATTGGGGGTTAGGTGAAGGAGATTCATCATCATCATCTTTCTCTGCAGCTTGACTACTCTTAGTCTTTCCCACCTTTCATTTCTTCATGTTCTTGGATGAGACACCCTTCACTTAGAAGGGATGGAAGGGTATATCCATCACCACATCCTCGTCAGCATCCTACTTGGGCATCTCTACAAGCTTGCATTTCTCAAAAAACTGTAGGGTCCTTTTTTGTTGACCTGATATAAAGCATTCCACTACATCAAAATTTACGACCCCATATTCAGTTGTATTCTCTACATAGAACAGGCCACCACTAGACTTTTGAGATATTTGGTTTTATCATTGGTTGTAGCACCATCCATAGGGATTTCCACTCCTTAAATCGAGATGGTAGGGTTGGTGTCATCCCAAGCATGGTTTGGATTATGGCAAAAAATTCATCGACCCAGCATGAGACCCCGGTTGGAGGAGTCACCACCGGTGGCATCTAACAAAACTCTTGGTGTCGGTTATAGAATTTTAGTTCTTTGGATGCTACATCTTTTATCTGAAAACCCTTTTATAATAAAACCTATCCTTTAGTAGTTCCAAAATCATTCCCAACACTTCTCATTGGGGAACCGTATGAAAATAGGGGGAGCATCTTCTTGATTTTTGACCATTAAAGAAGTAAACCTACAAAAATCATGCAAAATCAATTTAGAACTCATAGGAGTATCGATGGAATTGAATTTCAAATAAGGCCAAGCTTGGAAATTGGATGGGAGGCTACTGCCTGTAGCCTTCCGCTATAGCGGTCTGCATCCCGCTACTATAAGACTGTTATAGCAAGAATACTCCCATTATAGCAGGATACCATAGTGGGATGATCCTTATTTTGTGCCTTTCATCATCCCAAGATTTAAGAAGTGCATAAATTGTGCCTCTTGAAAAAATTGTTCTATTTTTAGCGTTCTAACCGTAGAGAAGTGTAGAGTATGCTAGAACTAGTATTTGCATAAACCACTGCATTTAAGCTCCTAAATATACCCAATCATCAAGAAAATAATGAATAAACCTTCACCTTCCTAACTATTTCAAGTCCTATTTTGCGATGAATCCCTTAATTCTTATGTGCCATGCCATAGAAGTATTGTAAATCCAAGATAAGCGATCATGCTTTTACAATTAATTAAAATAAATCCCTAATTTCATTTTAAAAATCTAACCCCAAACCTAATCTATTTTTATAATTTCAAGTATAATTCTTGAGATAATGCGAGTAATAGAGTACAAAGAAGAAGTTTTTACTATAGTTACCGTGTTTCCAAAGACAAAAGCAAAGTGACTAGGGAGAGGAGGGGAGTTTTGGAGTGTAAAAAAATAGAAATGAGTGTGATAACTGTTTCTCATCTTTTTAAATTATTTCTCCTGCTATAGTGACCCTCATCTTATAATATCAGTGTTGTTATGACGAGATATTACCACTATAGTAGGATCTAGTCTCTCGAGAATAGAAAATTTTATTTTTTGTATTTTGAATTCTTTTTTGTATGATATATTGGTGAGGTGTTGATTACCATGATACTAGAAAAACCTTTGTTCAGGAAGACTTATGTGACTAATATATGTGAAGGTATTTGAGAGTGGGATCAGAGTAGTAATAAAGTGTGGCATGGAAATTTAGTACGACCGTGATATGAAATTTAATAATCCAGGTAAATGTTGTATTTGCATAATCATTGATAGGGCTTTAATAGCCAAGTGAGTTTTATTTTGTCTTCTTCCTACCGCGATCATTCGGGGACAGACAATGGGTAAATTGGTATCTATTATAATGATCTATTCTGTTGTTACTAAGAGTACTTTGTTCAAGGTCATGAGGAATGGGAATTCTCGCAAAATATTGTCTTGAACTAGTGAGTATAGATTTAGTTGAAATTTTTAGATTTTAAACTTTTGGTTAGGCCGACGTCACCCTGCTATAGCTGGATTTTCACAATATAGTGTCCCTGTAGTAGAGTCCCCGTGGTAGCAGCCTACTAGTTTCTATAGCAGGACATCAAGGATAAAAAATCAGTCCTTATTTTATTATTTTCCCTTCTAATCTTTAATTCTAATTAGGATGAGGTCTATTTCTAAACCCTCTTAGAGTTTCTCATGGCCTTGGAACAATGGAATGGGAGAAATATGCTCAAATAAGGTAATATGGTTTACTCATAAATTCCACACCAAAAATCACTAACATAGTATATGTGTGGCATATATTGGTGAAAGAATTCTTGCTTAGGACTACAGGCATAGAGTTGGATAAATAAAAATAGTAATTATCAGGGGTTTGAATTCAATTTGATGTGGCATTTGATATTGAGATTGTGACAGGAACTAGTGTGTATTGTCATTGAAGTATACCAATTATGAATGATTGTAATGGTATTATACTCTAAAATTATGTTAGAATATAATTGAAACCGAATTAGAAGTGATTGGTTAGTCTGTGTGAGTTAAATAAGGATACTAGATAGTGTAAGGCATTTGGAAATGACCTAGTGTTAAGATGGAAAGTTAGATGTATTAGGGTGTGAATCATATGTGTGATTGTGTACCTTAGACATTGCAAGTCCTAGCTAAGCCTTCAATTGATATAGAATATATGTGATAGTTTAAACTAGTTGAAATCTAACATGATTTATGTGTACATGTTAATTGTTTCTAATATACATATTACAAAGCATGTTAAAAGGATGTAAATAGTTTAATGATATTTTTATTACATATAATAAGGTCATATTAAAATCCAGTTGATTGTACAACTGTGGTTGTTTATTCTTATTAGGGTTGTGATTGTTGGGATATCTTTTAATCATTATGGGATATACCATATTTGGACATCTCCATAGCATTTATATACATCATTGTGGGATATACCAATATTTTTCCATTTTTATGAAATTTATATTAATTATTAAGGGACGTACCAATATTTGGATATCATTATGGAATTAATAGTCATTCTTGCGGGATGTACAGATATTTGGAAATCTTCAAATGATTCGATGATATATGGTTGGAAAACACTTGATGTCTAGGATTTTATTATAGGGACAAGAGCTCGTCAACTGCAGGTCATGACTAGTGGGCGATCATAAGACTCTAAGAATATGTGTACAAGGTATTGGTGAGTGTGAGAGTGCCATGTGTAGACCATATTTTGTGAAAATTGCTTTTCAATTGTCGTGGTTATTGATTATATTGGATTGATTTTAGGTGTATTTATGCACCTAAGTGTCATTATCTATAAATATTTAGCCTAGTTTTGAGGACTACTTTGTGTGCTTAATGAGTTATGTATGGGATAATTGAGTAATTAAGAGTTAAAGTACATGTTTATAGTGTTCAAGGTGTGTTCAAAGTTAGGAAAGAATCAAATGGGGCACATAGAGTTTACACGAGAAAACTTGTGCTACTAGCTTGTGCTATGTGTTGTTCTAGTGTTTCTCGATTGACTCTATTGTTTTAGGTGCACTAATTCTCATTTTTTATGTCACAGGAGACCATATAAGATGTTAGGAGCAATAATCAGGATCATAAAAAGGCCAAATGACATTGGAAAGACATCCAAAAATTATGGAACTTAGAGGCAAACGAAAGGAGTAAACTATTGAAAAATTTGAAATTTTGGAGTACAAGGGCATGCCACACTCTCAGACCTCCGAGATAAGGACATGCCATGCCATATGAAACAAATTAAAATTTCCAAAATAGTGTGCATCCGTGTTTAGGGCGTATCACTACCCTAATCACACAGGAACAAGGGTGTGCCACTCCCAAGGGTAAAAATTGCTAAATTCTTCCATAGTATAAATAGGACACTTGGCTCATAACGTAAATACCATGGACGAATTTTGGGGATGAAGAACACATGAGAAGTCTGAAATTATGTTTCTTATTCTTTTACTTTAGTTTCTTTTTGTTTTTTATGTATGAATTTCAATCTTGTTGTTCATTGTAAAACTATGAGGGGCTAAACACCCTCCTTCTAGGGTTTAGGCCAAGAACTAGAATACTTAGCTTATAATTGAGTTTTTTTATTATTGATAATCATGTTTATTTTTTCCTAAATTCTTGCTATTACTATTCTATGGAATTGCGACCTTTAGGATAAACCTAAATTTTTATTGTGAGCCCGGAATGAGGAACAATATATAAGATAGGGGGATATATGAAGTGGGATCTTATACCTTACAAGAATTAAAGATAGGATTTTCAGTTATGATAGGAATATACCCTATTCGGCCCATTTGGTTAAAATACGGGATGAAATACAAATGCATTAAAGTTAGTTCTCATATCCCTACTCAACGATATAGACGATTAGAGGATGACCATTCCTTAATTGTGTTATCAACCCCATGAGTCAACAACCAAGATAATTAACTAAATCAATAATATTGTATAGTTTAGTAGGATTGTTCATAGTGCCTTGATCCTGGATTTCTTTCCATTATTATTTCCAATACTTTGTAAACATGAATTTTTTACTGCTACTCTTAATTCTAAAACTTGAACTCTCTTTGGTTACGCATTGCACTTTTTTAATCTTCTTAGTAATTCTAATATCGGATTGTTGTTAGACACAAATCCCTGTGGGTTCGACATCTTTCTCAAAAGGGATACTTTATTACTTGTGCAAACCCATATACTTGTGTGTGCAGTAGGATCGCAACATGTTTTTGGCGCCATTGTGGGGACTTGAAAATTGGAAGTTATCTAATTTTTGGTTTTGCTACATTATCCTATAAGTGCTAATGACTTGATCTTAGCTTTTGAACTTGAATGTATAGGTCTAAATATCAAGTAAACTTATAAGGTAAAGATATTTGGTTGACACGTATACTGGACTTGAGATAGGCTTACATGAATTAAGGAGAGAAGTATTAGTTATCTGCTGCATTCCATAAGTTAAACAAAAAGAAGCTAATCCTACAGTCATGTCTGAAGAACAACCAACTCACAGAACAGTTCATGATGTGGAAATCCTATTCACAACCAATGTTACCTCCACCATCCACAAACCAAAACCTGGAGTAAGATTTGAGCTCAAACAGAATATAGTGTAGTTATTGAACAACAGTGCGCAATTCACATACTTGTCATATGAGGATTTGCATGTCTATCTGTAGAAATTTTTAGAGATTAGTGACACAATTAAGCTGAGTGTAAATCAACATTTTGCCCAAGTAAATGTAGTTCAGTAGACCCTGTCTTGGTGTAAAATTTATAGTACTAGTGGTCACTCTGCAGATTCATATGGAGAAAATTTGGAATCGGTTAATTTTTTAGGTAATGCATAGAACGAAGATCTAAACTATCATAATACATGTAATCAAAATTGGCAGGGTCATCCCAGTTACTCATGGGGCAATAATCAAGCTCAGACTCAGTAATTTTAGCAGCCACAGAACATGCAGGCTAGTACTTAAAGAAACATTAGAAAAGATTCTGGCCAATCAAGAATAAATGGCTAAGAGATTAAAAATCAGCAACTTGCCCAGAAGAATTTGGAGATATAGTTGGGGTAATTGGCCGAGGTGAAGTACACTTGACCTCAAAGTGGTTTTCCAAGTGACACAAAGAATCCAAAATAGTTAATGGAAATCACCTCGAGGAGTGGTAGAGACATCATTAAAAGATCTCTAAAGAAAAATCAAGAAGTACAGGCACAGTTAGTCCTACGGCATGTAGTTGAGACACAAGTGGAAGACAAAGATGCTAAAAGTTTGGGAAAGTTTGAGTGCCTAAAAACAAAGGCATCAGAGCATACACAAGATACACCACCACCACCATTCCCTCAGAAGTTCAAAAAGGCTAAATGGGATACATGTTTTAAGAAGTTCCTTGACAGATTCAGAGAACTTCACATTAACCTTTCTTTGCTAGATGTGTTGTAGGGTATGCTTAAGTACACAAAGTAATTAAAGGATATGGTGACCAATAGGATAAATTTGGGAGACATTGAGATGGATAAACTTACTGAGGTATGCAATTTAGTGGTGATGACCAAGAGGACGACAAAGACTAAGAACCTAGGGAGTTTCAACCTCCCCATAAAAATTGGAGAAACCGATACGGTCCATACTTTGAGTGACTTGGGTGAGAGCATAAATTTATTGCCACTATCTATTTTTAATACTCTTGGATTGGGGAAACTAAGGCTATGTTATGTGGTGCTCTAAATGGAGGATAGAACAAGAGTAGAGCCCAAATGAATCATTGAAGATGTTCTCATCAATGTTAGTAAGTTCATTTTTTCTACTAATTTGATTGTGCTTGATTATGATGCAGATGACATAGTATCGATCATACAAGGGAATCCATTCTTGGCAACTGAAGGAGCACTAATTGATGTTAGTAAGGGACTCTAACAATAAGACTAAATGATGAAGAGGTAGACTTCAAGATACACAAAATACTCAATCCACCATCACACTATAAGGACTTGTGTATGATCACAGCCATGAAAGTCGATAAGTGCACGGTGTAGGAGTATGAACAACTATCTTCTCACTATTTTATAGAGTGGCCCAAACTATCTATTATGATCTTTATTCAGAAATACGAGAAGGAGCCTAAAAAAGCAAGTGTGGAAAAAGCTACAAATCTTTAGAGTGGGCACTCAAGAGTTCAAAAAAGAGTCAAAAGAGGAAATTTGATAAAAACTAAATCATGTATTGATTTAAGAATACTTAATCCTTACTATATGTGAATGATCTTAAAGAAATAGGGTGAAACAAATAGATCTAGGAAGATGGAAGTGGTGATAAATTATTTATCGAGAGGAGTTAAATGTATACTGTAATGTATTAAAGCTCTTTGGGAAGATAGTCACTCTTACTTGCCAGAATAGTTTCTACTCATCCCTTAGCTTACATTAAAAACCCTTAAGTCTTACTTGATCTTGAACCTTGATATTTTGATATTAATTAAGTACTACACTAATGACAAGCCTATGGTTCATCTTATGTGACATATAAATTCTTTGTGAAAGTGAGAAAAATTTGATTTATATAATTGTGATGCATTGTATCTTTGTGAAGGAATATGGGTAACTCTCTTATGGTTAAAGTGCATATTTGATGATAGTTAGGCGACTTGTATAATATTTTTGATTAAGTACTACACATGAATTTTCCAAATTGGTAGATTCAATTCTTGAGGTTTAAGCAATTTAAAGTAGTGGTCATGATTTTTCAATTGTATATGAATGCTTAACATGGACTTGTTGTTCATTAGTCATCGTAGTTATAGACTAAGTGTCTTTCTTGTAGTATTAATGTTGGATTCTTCCTTGTATGGTGCTTAATGTAAACAGTTCTTCAGGAAAGACAGCGATTTAAGTGTGGGGTGGTGATCTTAGGTTTATTTATGCAACCAAATGTCATTATCTATACTTATTTTGCCTAGTTTTGAGGACTACTTTGTGTTATTAATAATTTATTTATGGTATAATTGAGTAATTAAGTGTTAAAGCATATGATAGACTATTCAAGGTGTGTTCAATGCAAGGCAAGAACCAAATGTATCACATAGAGTTTACACGAGAAAACTAGTATTACTAGCTTGAGCTATGTGTTGTTCTAGTGTATCTCGATGGGCTCTATTGTGTTATATGAACTAATTCTTGTTGTTTTATGTCATAGGACCATATAATATGTTAGGATCAATGATCTAGAGCATAACAAGAATAAATGATTTAGGAAAGACATCCAAAATGTGTGGAACTTAGAAGCAAACAGAAGGAGTAACTATTGAAAATTTTGAAATTTTTTAGCACAAATGTGTGCCATGCCCTCAGACCTCTGAGATAAGGCGTTTCGTGATATATAACACAAATTAAACTTACCACAATAGTTTTCCTCCATATTTAGGGCGTGTCACTCCCCTAATCACGTAGGAACAAGGGTGTACCATGACCAAGAGTAAGAAATGGCTAAATTCTTCTATAGTATAAATAGGACACTTGGCTCTAAGTAAACACCTTGGACGACTTTCGGGGATGGAGAAACACATGAGATATTTGAAATTAGGATTATTTTTCTTTTAATTTAGTTTAAATTTTCTTCTTACATATAAATTTCAATCTTGCGATTCATTGTAAAACTATGTGTGGCTAAACACTCTCGTCTAGGGTTTAGGACAAGAACATGAACACTAAGTTTATAGTTCAGTTGGTTTATTTTTTATGGTCATGTTTGGTTGTTCGTATATTCTTGTTATTACTATTCTATGGAATCTCAAACTTTAGGATTTACTTATATCTCTATTATGATCCCGGAAGGGGGAACACTAGATTATATCTTGGGATATATGAAGTGGGATCTCATACTTGACATGAATTAAAGATAGTATTTTCATTTAGGATAGGAATATACCTTATTCACTACATGTCAAGACCAACCCTCATGTCAGCAAATGTGAGTTTCCAGTGTTAGCCCCTCAGGACCTCCATATTCATGGCTATCTACAAAATCCTCTTTAAGCCCAATTAAAACATTTAACATATAAACAAACCTTTACATTAAGAATTAAATTATTAAGTGGTATCGTCATACTGAATATGGCCTGCAAGTAATGTCTTTAAGCGAGCACTTTGGGGAATCCATGTACCCCATACTCCATTATTAAAATCAGCTTAGGGGATTCCTTGTACCCCACAAGGTTTTAAAGATCATTATTATCCACTTCGGTGAATCTTTGTACTCCATAAGGTTTTCAAAGCCATACTTAATCATTTTTTCATTTATTCCATTCACTAATTTTAAAGAAATAAGTCAAGCCAATTGAAAAATTACATTCCAAAACCAATTATACAAGTGGGTTAGGGTTCTTACCAATTTCAATACCAAAATCCAATTATTTGAGGAATCCGTGTACCCCTAATTACTTTGTTCACATGTTAGGGGAATCCTTGTACCCCTAATTCATTCACCATTCCCATGCACCCCAATGAGTGTACAAACCAACAATTCAATGCATAATAAATCAATAGTAATCATGGGAAAAACATTCAAACAATTTATATCCAAAACCCTTAACCCATTATTCAAAACCCAAAATCAAAACCATGTGAATAATAAACAAAATTCATGCCATTGATAAAATACTAGTGTAGGGAGAGAGATACATGCCTTAGTCACTAAGAAATTTGAAGAACAAACCACACTTGAGCCCTTAGAGGACCACTCTTGGAAATCCCTAATGCTATTGCTAGGGAGATTTTGAGAGAAAAAAAAAGTGTATTTTGGTGTGTTATGAATAAGAATAGGGTTGCAATAGGGTTTTTAAGTTGTGGGTTTTTTTGGGGAAAAATAGAAATGTCCAAAGTGCCCCTACTAAAATGTGTTGAAAGTTATCGCACAGTCATTACAGGTGACCCTACGACTGGCTATGATTCATTCCCTTAACTTGTAGTCAAGAAATATTCCTTGGGAACAAAAACTTTTGACCCTACAACTTTTACCCTACGTCTCGTAATTAGAACCTACAACTCGTAAGGTCCAATCGTAGTTAATATAAAATCCATTTGGGCATACACCGTCTACCATACAATTTCACCACACAACTCATTAAGAGTCTTAATGACTTATAACTTATAGTCGTAATCAGGATAGTAACAAGGACAACTTTCACTGGTCACCCTACGATCGACACTATGCGACTCGTATAATGTCTTGATAACTCATAGGGCTCATGTCGTCACCAAGGGAAACCTTTATTGGTCACCCTATGATTGGGTTCCTATGGGCCGTAGATTTACCATACGACTCATAAGGTGAGTCATTACTTGGGCAGTAGGCTCAAAAGTCAAGAAATTTTTAAGGATAAAAAATTCAGGGTGTTATGCCCCATTTAGTTCAAATATGGGATGAAATACAAATGCGTTTTAAGTTATTTTTCACATCCCTGCTCAACAATGTAGTTATGGGTCTAACTTAGATAGAAGATTAGAGGATGACCATTCCCTAATCATGTTTTTAACCCAGTGAGTCAACAACAAAGATAATTAACTAAACAAACAAGATTGTATAGTTTAGTAGTATTGATCATAGTTCCTTGATCCTAGATTCCTTTCCATTATTATCTCTAATACTTTGTAAACATGAATTGCTTACTGCTACTCTTAATTCTCAAACTTGAACTCTCTTTGGTTATGCATTTCATTTTTTAAATTTTTTTCATAATGCTAAAATTGGATTATTGATAGACACAAATCTTTATGGGTTCGACATCTGGATCAAAAGGGCTAATTTATTACTTGCACGCCCCCATATACTTGCGTGTGAGGTAGGATCGCAACATGTTTTGGTTCCATTGTGGGGACATGAAAATTGGCAACTATCTAATTTTTGGTTTTGCTAATTATCCTATAAGAGCTAACGACTTGATCTTAGCTTCTGAACTTGAAGGTACAGGTCTAAATATAAAGTCATCTTGTAAGGGAAAGAGATTTGGTTGACACATACACTGAACCCGATCTAGGCTTACATGAATTAAAGAGACAAGTAATACTTATCTACTGCATTCCCCAGGTTAAACAAGATGAATCTAATCCTACAGTTACGGCTTAAGAACTCCTAGCTCATAGGACTGTTCGCGAACTGGCAATCCAACTTGCAACAAATATTGCCTACATCATCTATTGACCAGTGACTGGAGTTAGATGTGAGCTCAAACAGAATATGGTGCAGTTATTAAACAACAATGTGCAATTCATATTCCTGTCACATGAGGATCCACATGTCTATCTATAGAACTTCTTAGATATTAATGACACATTTATTCCCACTAAAGTCTCCACAAATTATGCCAGGCTCACTCTCTTCTCTTTCTCACTTTTAGGGAAATCAAAGAAATGGTTGAAGGTAGAACCTTCAAGCTCCATCACTACATAGGATAAACTACCAAAGAAGTTCTTCATCCAATTCTTTCCATCTGTCAGGACTTCAAGGTTAAGAAGTGAGATCCTGAGTTTTAAGAAAAATCTAAATAAGAATCTCTTTCATTCATAGAAAAGATTCAAATCTCTTTTCAGGAAATCCCCGATCTATCAACAGACCAATAATGTATTGGGTCATACTTTTATTAAAACTCTTAACCAAATAACAATAAAAAATTTAGATTTTATTGCAGGTGGTGAAGCTTTGGAGAAAACTTATGATGAGATGTATACTTTGTTGAACCAAATTGCCCAAGGTAACCTCGAATGACAAGGTGATACGTCCAAAAGTGTGTGAAAAAGTCTAATAGGATAATTGAGTTTTATAGTGCCACAGCCTTGGCCGCTCAGTTGGCCTCCCTGCAGAATCAAATAATAACATAATTCAGTAAGTTGGGTGCAATTCAACCTTATGACCAAGTACTTATAGTTCAGTAGACCCCATCCTGATATGAAATTTATGGTACTAGTGGTCACTCAGCATATTCATGTGGAGAAAATTTGAAATCGGTTAATTTTGTAGGCAATACACATAAGGAAAATCTAAACTATGGTAATGCCTACAATCAAAATTGGCAGGGCCTGGGCAATTACTTATGGGGCAATAAGAAGGCTTAGAATAAGCAATTTTATTAGTAGAGAAGGTGCAGTCTAGTAATATTAAAGAAACAATAGAAGAGATAATAGACAATCAAGAACAAATAGCTGCAGAGATTAAAATCAGAAACTTGCCCAGAAGAATTCAGAGATACAGTTGGGATAATTAGTTGAGGCGTATAACACAAGACCTTAAAGAAGATTGCAAAGTGACACAAAGAATCCTAAATAGGTAATGGCAATGAAACAAACCATAATTTTGTCCCTAAAGATTACTGAGTTTTAGACTTACTGCCCAGACTACGACTCTCCTTATGAGTCATAATTGCGGGTCTTTAGGACAGACCCAATCGTATCCTGGACAGTATATTTTCTTAAAATTTCTATTGTGACTAAGACTAGGGGTTACGAGTTGTAATGACTCTAAATGAATTGTATAGTCCTTTAACCAAACTAGTGTGATGCCCAAAGTATTATGTCTTGACTACGACTTGGACTCTACGAGTCGTAGGGTCTCATAACGAATCTTAGGGTTTGATTCGTATGGTTACCAAAAGGGGGTCCCTCAGCTACTTTCTTGACTATAACTCGTGGTAATGGGTCATACTGAGTCCTTACGGGTAGTATGGTGACCTATAGTAACTGGCGATAGTTTTTAGGCTTTTAAGTTGAGGGTATTTTAGTCATTTTCCTCTTTCCTCACATAATACCCACAATCATAAAACACCCTTGGTATGTTATTTTCAAAAATTTAGCACTCAAATCACTCTCTCAAACTCACAAAATTCTCCAAGGTCAAAACACTAAGTGTTTCCAAGAAGTTGGTCATCAAAGGGATCAAGAGTTGATTTCTCTATATAAATCTTGGTATTTTAGGCATGTGACTCTACCTATAAATTTGTTTTACTTACAGCATGAAATTATATGATTTTTTATGTGGATTTGAACATTGTTCATGATATAGGCTGAGGGTTTTGGAATGATTAATTCTTAAATTGTACCCCATGATTTATTATGCATTGTTCCTACTTTATGTATAGTTTTAAACTTGTGGGGTGCAGGGGCATGGTGAATAAACTAGGGGATAGTGATTTCCCTAAATTTTGTGAATATTGACAAGTGAATTGGTAATAATCCCAACCCAAATTTTGTGTCAGTGGATTTAAGTATGAGTATAATTGCATTGAATTACTTTTGTAACAACTGCATGATATAAAAGGTATTTTAAACATGATAGTAATGAACAAAGGGAGTTGATGTTACCCTACCTTTTATTAATTAACAAAAGGAGTTGTTTTCCCCAAGTTAATGGAATTATAATAGCATGATGATGTTACCTTGCAAGTGTAGTTGGTATGACGATACCAACAGTGTATGCCTTCAGGTGAATTGTGTTTTAATGAATGGGAAAGTGTGAAATGTGTTCTAATTAGGATTAAAAAAGAGATGTGTACCTAGGCTGTGAAAGTGGAGGTCTTGAAGGACCAATACTGGAAATCATAGTTATCGTTAAGGAGGTCTAAATAATAAGGTGGTTTGAGTCCTCCTAATTATATTATTGGGAGGTTTGAGTCCCTTATGTTAAATAACTAGGTGCTTAAGTCACCTTTTATATATGCTGGGAGGTTCGAGTCCCCCATGGTGCATATATATATATATATATGATTATCCTTTGGTTTGTGTAGCTATATGAACTAGGGCCTTTTCAGCTGGGGTAGAGCTAGACCCGTATGCTCCGTGGGTTCTTTATTATGATGGTTATGCTACTCAGCTTAGGTTATGATTTTAAAATGCATGATAATCCTTGTTCCCTATCCCATATTTTATATAAGTGTATATATATATGCATACATGTATGTGAACGTGTACATTGATTTGAAATGGATTTTGAACTGTCATTACTTTATCTTTATCCATGAGTTACATGCTAGTGCTCAACCTACTAAGCATCTCCAAACGTTGAATCCCCACGCGATGCATACAGTGGAGATACTTCTACTTTTTCTATATAGTTTTAGATGGATTGGCTTGGTTCGTCATTCGTTTGTAGTGAAGTGGTCATCTTGCATTATCTGGAAGACTTGATCATTCCATCAACTTTCTTTCATAAACTAGAATTAAAGAGTTAAAATTAACGTTATTATTATCAGTGTCATTATCAGAGTGAGGGCCATGTCCCAACATTAGTTGTTTTTGGATTAGTAGAGGTGTTGTAGATATTACTATGGATTGGGTTTTGATGTTGACATTCTTAGTTGTCTTTGATATTATTATCTTTCCTATCTTATTATATATTTGGAATTCAACCGCTGCTAGGTGTAATGTTCTATTTTGGCTAGGCAAAGAGGGTGGTCTTCGATCCTCAGTAGACTTAGGATACTCATCATGGCCAGGCCTTAGTTCTGGTCATGAAAAAGTTGGTATCAGCGCCTAGTTTTGGGGTCATTGGGTTTCCACAAAGTCGTGTAAAGTAGAGTATCTTTTATGGGTATGTAGCACACCACACTTATAAGAGGGAGGCTATGAGACATTTAGGAATATTTCCCTTTCTTTATTCTATTTCGGGCTATAGAGTCTAAGGTCTTGAATCTTCTCTAATCCCTATTTATTTGCATTTCATATCATTCCTCCAAGAAGATCAAATGCTCGTGGAAACTCTTCGATCCCTCTTAGGGAAAATTTGGATATAGATTGTCTTGCTTATGGAGTTTAGACTTGATCTAAGGGTCCTACTCCTAATTTTCTTTATAGAGTTCCACCGGTTCCCCTAGCCCTCCTCGGACACCTCAGGTTGATGTATCTAATGTTGAGTTTTGCTAATCGATCGATTTGCTTACCCAACTGGTGTCCTCTAAGACTGGGCGTGTTTCTTCTATTGGTATATCCTTTGCAATCACTAGAATTGGCTAGTTTATGAGGATGAATCCCCCGACCTTTATTGGTCTAAGCTTGAGAAGATCATCAAGGGTTCATATATGAGATGGAGAAGATTTTCCATGTGATGCATTCTTTTAATTCTGAAGGAGTGGAGTTCGTTGCATACCAGTTGAACGGTGTGGCATATCAATAGTATAAGAAGTGGGACCAGTCTAGGGTGATGATACGAGTTGGCATTATGGGAGGATTTCTCTAGTACTTTTTTTGATCGCTTCTTTCCTCAGTAGTTGATTGAGGTAAAGGCTAAGGATTTCATGAATTTAAAGCAAGACAAGATGTCTTTAAAGGAGTATACCCTAAAATTCCACTAGTTATTCGTTATGCTCCTGAGCTAGTGTCTAGCATGAGAGCTAGAATAAGGAAATTCACTTATGGATTGTCCTACAAATTGATTTTTGAAATCAAGGCTACGTTATTGAACAAGGACATGGATATATCTTGACTAGTGGTGTATATACAGCAGGTCGAGAAGGAAAAAAGAAGTAGCCAAAAATTGAGGAGAGGCAGAGTAAGAATTTTTGGTATTTAGATCAGGGTGGAGGTTAGCAGCATAGTGGTAGAGATACCTGAAAATGGTCTACGAAGAAGTGAGGCAATTATGGTTCTTATTCTATGGATAATTCTCTATATCCTAAGCGGTTCGATATTCATCGTTTCTAGCATAGTGATGATCTCAGTGCATAGGGTACCCAGTCTCCGGCTAGTGGAGCTTAGTCAGCCTCGTCTTATCCTCCTTGTCGATTCTCAAGATTTTCATAGATTTTGTGAGGAGGGGAGAAATAAGTGCTTTAAGTGTGGTTAGTTGGGACATATGTAGAAGAACTGTCCTTCATGTGATGTTGCTAATGAGGGTAATAAGTTCTTGATTGATACTTCTTCAGCTCCTTCACCAAAGGGTGCTACTTCTAGCTCTGGAACTGCCCGAAATTGCCTTTATGATTTTGCTTATCGCCAGGAATCTTAGGTATCTTTGGATGTTACCATTGGTACATTACAACTCTTTTCCTGTGATATGTATTGTCTGCTTGATCTGGGGTCTACACTCTGTTATGTGACCCTATATATGGCTGTTCATTTTGATTTTCATCCTAAGAGTATTCTGGACCTATTTTTTGTGTCCACCTCGATGGGTAATTCTGTGGTTTCTTTAAAAAGGTAAAGGGTGAAATCCTTTTGCTCATCCAAAAGATTGAAAAAGGAACACAACTTATCGATTTCGTATGCAAGGTATCAGGTTAGTGCAACAAAGCACGATAAGCCTATGGAGTTGAGATGTAAGGGGGAATACAATCCTAGTTTTCACCAATACTGATCACCACCGAAGTTGATATTTGTTCCTTGTTCGATACTGTCATTCAAATCCCCCTATTTACTTTTCCAGTTTTTTCCTGTTTATTACAATATCTGAAATCCACGAGTCCATGCATTCCCTTGGAATTTGACCCCAACCTTTGTTGGGTTACTATATTTGGCAGTGACTGTATCATCTTTTGATAGGAGATGTAGCTTGGTCATTATCACTAACCATAATTATAATATCTTTCATAGTTCTTCTAAGCCCATCAAAACCAGTCATGTTATTAATTGTGTTATTGAGTACACTAATTTCTCTAACACCATAAATAAACACACTAATGCTTGGATTTTAATTAACATTAAATGGATTCCCTCTTCTAATCACCAGTTTAAGCTTAATTTTGATGGATCATTTGAAATATTGATCACAAGGGTGGCACTGGTTGTGTTTTTCGAGATCATCTTGGACAGTGGAAGGTGGGTTATTTATATCACCAAAAGGGATTCAATCATACTTATCTTCAGTTAGTCGCATTACTTCAAGAGATCACCATAGCCTACAATGACATCTCTTACCACTAAAAATTGAGACTGATTCGCTAGATTAATTTCTTTGTTAATGCATAATACTGACCAAATCTAAGATAAAACTCCATCCTTGTGCAGATACTTAGTAAAGGTATTGGAGAATTCAAAAATCAAGTTTAATTTAAGGGTAAGAAATCAAGTTACCAACCTTCAAGCCAACTATGCAAGAAACAATATTACTTGCTGGTTTTTTTAGGTCCTGGGTCTCCCATGTGCACAGATCTGACCCAGCCCTTTTTTTGTTTATCTGAGAAAAGATAAAGAAGAGGTTATCCTACGTATTTGGAATTTTTTATTTTAGGGGTCATCTTCTTCATAGGTGTGTCACGAAAAATAGCAAAAAATCAAAAAGCTGTGAACATTTCTTGACATTAACAAAACACCAAAAAGTAAAGGCATTTAGTTTGTGAAGAATAATCTATTTCCAAGAGAGACGAAGTAGACTTGGAGCGATTCTTTATGGTAGAAAAATCAAAGAATTCCTCTGCATCATATCATCATACACACTATTTTTGCTCTATTTTTTCTAACAATAGCATCACAGACAGGTTTATTGCCCTATTTTTGCATGTAATATCTTGAATTTAAGTGTGAAAAACTCTTGAAATATTGTGTATGTGCTTACCTGATAGAAAATTGAATTAGCACTCACCTAGAAGAAAAAAGTTGTTGGGCGGATATATATCGAAAACTTGAATCCGTCAGACACGCCAAAATTATGCTTTGGATCCGACCATTTTTATCCTATATAAGTTCTGTTAAAAGAACTATGTAAAATAAAATTTTGAAATGGAGATAGTAAGAGAGATTATGCTTGCCTTCGTTGCTCCATTCTGGATTGAAAATTTTTGTTTTTGAGAAGATAAAAATAAGTTCTCTCTCTTTGTTCTTGGAAAAATGAAAAGTAAATAGTACTTTACTAGATAAGTATTAATGGCAGAGAGGAATCATAATTGATAAAGTTGTAGATTTTTTTTCTTGAGAAATGGAAAGAAATTGGAGTACAACTTTTTAAATTTTTTTGAATAATGGGTATACTACTGAACCATATATTTATGATGGATAGAAATTTTATATATTTCTTTAAGGTAAGAAAGGTATTCTTTTCTTATGAACTGTCTATGAATTAAATTTCCATCAATAGAAATATTTATTATTTAATTTATTAGAAATGAAATGTGAATTCTTTTAGATTAATTGTGGTTCAATTGTGAGTAAATTAGACTTGATATAATTCTTGTCTTAATTAATTTCTAAATTTTCATTAATAGATTTTTCCTTCTACAATAAATTGTGACATAAGTTGTCACGTTGAATGGGTACACCATTCTCATTATTTCTTGGTTTCTATTTCAGACATGGATGAACGGAGACAAACTCGAATCACTCCAAGTGGGAGTTTAAGGTGTCGAGCAAACTAACAAAGTAGAAGAGCACGTCGTCGAAGGACATATTTTTGAGGTCGTGAGATCATATGAAATGACATCTCAAGAGAGACATAAAATTTATTAAGGAATGAGAGGGTTGTACGAAGGGAAAGAGAGAAGAAACTAAAAGAGTTCAAGTCTTGTAAGATGTTCCCTGGTATAAATGTTGGTTCTTTTATTTATTTATTATAATTAAAACATGTAAAACTAGAAAACTATATCGAAATCTCGGATTAGGAAGCTTTAGCTATTTTAGCAAATTCTCTTTGTGATCCTTGGGGCGAGAGATTAATTAATTTTTACCACGATATTTAGTCTAGCGAGCCTTTTTGGGTCTATATAAGTCGTTTCGAATATTTGTGTGATGACTTTTATATTTAAATTAACATGTAACTTGAAGTTCTTTATTTACTTTATATTATAAATATATTAAGTTGTTTCTCTCCTTCTATATGAATTTCATTCATTTATTTGAGTTTACAAAGACTTAATTGAAAGTTATCATTTAATACACATTAAGAAATTAATTTCTAATTTTGGTGAAGTGTTTAGTTCGTAGATGATGATTGGATTCTTTAGTATCCTTTCGATTTTACACTAAACATGAAACCTTTATTACTTAAATGTGTAATTTGCATGCATAATTGATAAAATCGGAAAAGGGCCTAAAATGCCCTTCAACTATATAAATTGGTGCAAAAATGCTCTCCATCTACCTATTGCAAAAATGCTCAGTTAAGCTTTGTGTTGTCATATTTGCATAATTTAAAGTCATTCCTATGTGAAGATTCTTAAGCAACAAATCATTTTTCGAAACTGGTAACATCACTTGTGTCTACTTTTAACATCTGGATGACTGCAACTAAGTGTTTTTTATTTTCATCCAGGTTCCACCCTGCTTGTATAAACATAACGCTAGAGGATAAGGTATATATGTATAGGCTTGACGATGCGCCAGACATGATGGTGAGCCTGCTTGTATAGACATGTTGATACCAAAACTTTAAAAAGATTTTGTCATCTAAGATGTTCAATATGGTAACTCCGACAGTCGGTGCTTTCTATCGGAGAAGATGAAGAGAGAAAAAAAGGAAAAAGAGTGTGAACTGATATTGAAATCGGATACTGATTTGGGTTATTTGGTTTGGTGGATAGTGGGTTGGGTTATAATCTTGGGGCGGGGAGGGGCGGGTTTTTTCATTTTGAATTAACTATTTTAATTAATTTTTAATTGACCAATAAGAAAAAGACATGTCATAAATTAAGTAGGGAAAAATTATTCTGTTAAATAGAAGGGCAAAATAGCCCCAATAGGTGGAAGTGAGGGGCGTTTCAGGCCCAATAGGTAGATTGAGGGCATTTTTGCACTAATTTATATAGTTGAAGGGCATTTTAGGCCCTTTTCCATTGATAAAATACTTGTGTGATTGTCTCTTAATAACAGACATGGCATCAAAAAGCATAATTGTCGACTTAAACAAAGGAGAAAAACTAAATAGTGACAACTACGGTATTTGGAGTCGTAAAATATGGTATGTACTAGAAAAAAAATTCTCTTGAAGGTATTAACCATGTCTTATGTCAGCTAGAAGAGGGTAACACTGCACAACACAAAAGAGACCTTAAAGCTTATAAGGCTTAGAAAAAGGTTGATTCTATTGCGTATGGAATCATTATAAGTTTTGTGGTTGATGACCCATCTATAAATCTGATAAATCTCATACTGCTAATACAATCTAGGAACATATGGGGGTACTTCTATCACCCGCCTTAGAAAACTGACTATCAAGTTTGCACTTACAAGAAGCGTCACAATCAGAACATTAAGCAACTCGTTAGGGTGATGTCTAATATGATAGTTTATATCAAAATTGTTGGTCATGTTCTCTTGGATGAGCAGTAGGTTCAGGCAGTGATTCGATCTTTTCCCAATAGTTGGGAACACTTAAAGGTTAACTTAACCCACAATAATAGCATCAAAACTTTTTTTGATGTCTCCCATCATGTTGAACTTGGAGATGAGCGGATTAGTGCTTCTAAAGCTGCTTCTAATGTATTTATGGCTGAATTAAGTGGCAAGAAGTCTTCAAGCTTCAAGCGTAAGAAGAATATGAAAAATAACGGGAAGAGTAAAGAGAACAAAGAAGGACCATTAGAGGAGAAAAACAAGCCAACTTCCAAAAAGGGAAAAGGTTTTTCAAGAAGAAAGATAAATCAAGATGAAGTGCTACAATTGCCAAGTGCTGGGGTATTTTTACTCGTGAATATCTGAGAAGAAAAAGGTAGTATTTCTAAATTCAACTCTAAGTGCTACATATATTTCTAGCACTGTTTTATTAACGGAATCTTTTCCTATGTGGATTGTAGACTCAGGAGCCATCGACCACAGGATCCATCAACCATGTGAGTTGAGATTGAGAAGCGTTTGTGGAGTTCTGTCAAGTTTCACCTAGATCAAGATGGATTTATGTAGGAAATAATGCAAGACTTGAAGTCAAAGGAATTGGCACTTGCAAAGTAGACTTGCGTGGGGGACGGTCTTTGATGTTGCATGACGTCCTATATGCTCCAGAGATTTGATGAAACTTAGTGTCTGTGTCTGTTCTTTTAGATGTTGGTTTTCATTTATTTTTTAGTCGCAATTGTATAAGAATAACTCTAGATAATGGTTTTTATGGTTTTGGACATCATTATGATCGTTTTATTATTTTATATTATAATTCTTCAACCTATGACTATTATGTTGACCATTTTGTAATGTTATGATATTCTAGTAATAATTATGTTGATCTACTTACATGGCATGCTAGATTGGGTCACATAGGATAAGATTGAATGAATACATTGGAAAGGGAAGGGCATCTAGGTTCTTTCTCTAAAATTGAAATGCCAAGTTATGAAAATTATCTTGCCGGAAAGATTACACGTAAATCATTTGGAGAGGCTAAAAGAGTTGAATTTCCATTGTAATTAATTCATTCTGATATCTGTGTTCCAATGAATGTGAGGGCAAGGTCTGGGAATTTATATTTCATTACATTTATTAATGATTTCACACACTTTGGTTATGTCTATTTGATATCTCATAAATTTGAAGAACTCGATGTAACACCCCAAATTCTGAACCCCAGATGCTACATGGTGCTTATGATCCCGAAGGACCACAAGCTAACCCTTTTTTGGTATCTATAACTGAGCACTGCATAATATACTGTAAAAATATGGAAAACAACTAGCGAAAACTTGCCATAAGGTTCAAAACTAAAATACAACTGAATAAAGTATCAAAAATACTAAAGCAGCCGTCTAAACATCTAGTCTGAAAGCCTCTAAATTGTCTGAGTAAGAAGTTGATGGGACATTCCCCCAACTAACTCCATCTACTAAAATACTGAATCTAGAAATATAATGCAATAATAAAACATCCTCCAATGATGAGGACTCGCTACTAAGTCTATTGTTGCTGGCTGAATCTGAATTGCTAAGGGTGCTTTGGATCTCGTGCTTCTGAACCCATGGTATAAAACACACTAGCGCAGAAAAGTATGCGTCAGTACGTAAGAATGTACTGGTATGATAGATGAGGTAAGGCTAAATGAAAAGGCTCGTATGCATGAACTATAGCTAACTGGATAACATGAGACTACTGAATGAGGATACATGCATGAGTGCACAAACTATAACTGAAATCGTAGTAACACTGAATACTGAATTCTGATAACTAAGTCTACAAATACTGAAATCTGAGATCAATCCTATCTAACGGGTGATCCTTGAATCTCTGGAACTATCTAAGTTCTTTACTAAGTTGATTGACTGTATCTGACAGTCCTAATTTCTGTATAGCTGAACTGAGTTCTACTACTGAGACTGAATCTAAAACTGAGACTATAGGAAGTAGTCATCTAACCAACATGCTTCAAATCTGAACTAGTAGGTTCCAACCTGTAACCCCAGCTGGAAGGGTGTCAGTATCGTGCCACGGGTAAAGACACTTCATGGTCAGGCCTGTCTAACGGGTGACCCTAAATAGGAAGTCAAGCCTAATCTAACGAGTGACTCCTGGGAAGTAGCCAAGCCTTAATCTAACGGGTGACTCCTTATCCTACATTGTCTATGTAGTTCTAAAGTACATGGACTGCTACTAATGACTCTTCCTCTCTAACGGGAAAGCCGACATCCCTTCCCTCATTCGGTGATGAATCCTACTCCCAACTGAATAGACTCTGAACCGATTCTTAGATTTTACTGGACTGAACTTAATCTCTTACTAATCATACTAATTAACTGAGCTGAATTGAATCTACTGAGTTTTATTGACTGACAGAATACTACTGAATTCTATTATCTGACCAAATGCTACTGAGTTCTGAACTGAATACATGAATACTATTGAGGTCTGAACTGCATACTGAGCTGGAATAGATTGCTACTGAGATTACTGAGTCTTTCTAAGTTCTGTAACTGACTAAGTTCTACTAATCATGGAACGACTGAGATTATCTTGAAAATTGACACTGGCTCTAGACATTCAGCTAAATTATCGGATATTAAATACCCCCAGGACTCGATAGCAAAAAAATAAATAGGACATGACAATTCTCAAATACTTGACAATGGTCAACAACTCACAATACAATCAATGAGGCATTTCATCAAGCACTTGAAGGTCATAAACTTGCACATGAATAGGAATGAATGTTAACATATTATAATTCATCCACTAAGGCCTTTCAACAAAAACTTGGCATGCATTAACTTATACATAATTAGGGATTTCTTGTCAACGTGCTATAAAGGCTCTATCTCAGTTACATAGGCATTTTATCAAATATATGGGGAGCATGCTTTGGTTATACAACAATTTCTACATCTAATTAACATGGTTACATCAATCAAGATGCAACTTGAAGGGTTTATCATAAATATTATGCAAATCATCACATACTAGGAATAAATCATGAAACTTGTAATTTAGAACAAGAATCAAAACTAACAATAACATGAACATGAACTTCAGCTCACATAAATCATGAAAACTCCTAAATATACAATCTTTATAATTTGAAAAAGGATTCTTGAACTTTTTGGGTGGAAGAGACCCAAGAATCAACATCTAACATACCTAAAAAGTTTAATCTTGAAAGAGAATAACTTTTCTCAAAGGTTCTTGAATGGTGACGTTTTAAATTCTTGAATTTTCTTGAACAAGGGTGTGAATCTTGTTCTTAGGTTTTGATCTTAAAAGAATCCCTAGCTTTTGATGTTAAAGATGAATGAGGAGTTGTGAGCTCTAGTCTGATATAAATAGGTGTTAAAAGGGTGGAAAAAGACCCAAATATCAGTTTTAAAAATAGCTTTAAATCGCTGAACGGGATCTGTGATGGCTTGGGCGACGGTCCGTCACTGGGTCGATGGTCCATCAGTCTGACCGTCATGCCTTGGCAGAACACAGGTTCACTACCTCAGTTGTGACGGCTTGTGCGATGGTCTATCGCTAGCTCGACGGCCCGTCAACATATCCATCGCACTTTGGCCAGAAGATGAGGTTACTACCTCAGTTGCGATGGCTTGGGCGATGGTCCGTCACAGGCGCGACGGTCCGTCGGCCTGCCCGTCGCTCCTGGGCAGTTCGGACAATTCTCTGTAAAACGTCCATAACTTTTTACCCTGATACTGGATTTTGGCAAAATTAGTATCATTGGAAAGCTAATTCAATTTCCCACACGATAAAAAGTAAAAATTAGGAAAATTCTATATGATTTAAACATTACTCATTTTGGAAGTCACTCTTTAATCTTCTAGAGACAAAACTAGGCTTGAAGAAAGTTCAGGGTATTACACTTGAATGCTTCAAGATATTCGAATGAAGTTGAGAATTAATTAGATAAAAATATAAAGGCATTAAGAACCGAAAGAGATCGTGAATATTTTTCAAAATAGTTTGAAGAACTGTGTATTATAAAAGACATTATTAGACAATTAACTACTCCTTATACACCTCAACAAAATGGTGTGGCTGAAAAAATGAATAGAACATTATTGGATATGACGAGGTACATGATGGCGCGGGAAAATTTATCAATCTCTTTCGGTGGAGATACTTTATTAATTGTGGCCTACATATTAAATATAGGGTCTTCTAAATTAGTATCTTCTACTCTTTGTGAACTATGTACTGATCTATGTACTGATAATAAATCAAACTTTAATGATCTACGACCTTAAGATTGTGTTGCATATTTTAAAGATCATTTTGTTAAGTTTGGAAAAATAAGTTCGAAAGAAAAAAATGAATCTTTATAATATATTCAGAACACTCCAAAGGGTATGTTTTTATTGGTGAATTGGAAGATGGAAGTACTACTGAGATTGAATCATGAAATGTCACGTTCCTGGAAAATAATTTTTCCAAAAAGGGTGAAATAAAGAAAAATTAGCCTCTTTATAAAATGTTGAATTCAGATGATCAAATAATGTCGTCTGACATTCTTGATAATACAATAGATCGAGAAATAATTCTTGGTCTAAGTGGGAGCTATGAGTCCTAAAATCCTATTAAGAAATCTAAACTTCAATTATGTAAGAGTACCAAAAAAAATTGTACCTAAACGATCTTATGAGATTGAGAATTATGTTTTCTTGGTATCTCCTACAGAATTGGATGAACCTAATTTTGTGACTGAGGCTTGGTCGAGCCCTGAAAAGATGAATAGATAAAAGAAGAATTACAGTCCATGAAAACCAATAAAGTTTGGGATCTAGTTGACCTTTTTTCTGGGCGTAAAGCTATTGGAAATAAATTGATTCTCAAAGTTAAATGCAAATTAGATTGGTCAATAGAAAGTCACAAAGCACAATTGGTGGAAAAAGGTTTTACTCAAGAAGCTGGAATAGATTATGAGGAAACTTTTTCACCAGTTGTGAAATTAACCTCAATTCGCTTGTTTTTCGCTATTGTTGCACATTAAGATTTAGAATTACACCAAATGGATGTGAATACTACTTTACTCAATGGAGAACTAAACGAGAAAATCTACATGAAACAACCTGTAGGTTTTGTTGTTAAAGGCAAAGAAAAGATGGTTTGTAAATTAAATAGATCAATATATGGCCTAACGCAATCTTCAAGGCAGTGGTACCTGAGATTTCATAAGGAAGTGATTTTATTTGATTCCATCATGATCGACGAAGATAATTGCATCTATGTGAAAAAGTCCAATGAAATGTTTATGATTCTTTCGCTTTATGTGGATGATATTTTATTAGCCAGAAATAATTTAGAGTATGCGAAAATGGTTAAGTCGTGGCTTTCAAAGTCATTTGACATGAAATATATGAGTGAAGCAGACTATATATTGGGTGTTAAAATTCAAAGAGATTGTTTTAAGAAAATTTTAAGTCTTTTCAAGAAAATTTTAAGTCTATCTCAAGAAACATACATAATGAAAATTTTGAATGTTTTCGAATGAATAGTAGCAAATCCATGGATACTCCTATAGCAAGAGGTGAAATTTTAAGCCTTGAAATGTGTTTAAAGACTAGAAAACAAAAGAAAGACATGTCTTGAGTACCATATTCTAGTGCAGTTGGGAGTTTGATGTATGCTATGATGTGTACTCGCCCATACATTTGGGTCTGGTTAGCAGGTATCAATCAAATCCTGGAAGAGATTATTAGAAAGCAGTAAAGAGAATTTTTCGATACCTAAAGGGAACTGCTAATTATTCACTATGCTATAGTGGATTCGATTTATCCATAAGATGTTATACAGATATTGATTGGGCTGGTAACCGAAATGATACAAAATCAACCTCTGATTATACCTTCTTACTAAATGGTGGTGTAAATTCATAGAAAAGTAAGAAATAAACCAGCACAACACTGTCAACTATGGAATCCAAATTTGTGGCTTATGCATCTGCAGTACAAAAAGTTATTTAGTTGAAGAGATTCTTTAAGCATTTGAACATCGCAAAGGAATTCTAAGGGTCCCATGATTTTATATTATGACAGTCAAGCAGCTATCGCATATACAGAAGATCCTAAATATCATATTAATACCAAGCATATTGACATTAAGTATAACTTTTTGAGATACATAGTAGCAAGTAGATAAATAAATTTACAATACATTCCTACACGAGAAATAATAGTTGATCCTTTTACAAAGGCGATATCTAGAGACTTGTTTAAGAAACATGTTATGGATCTAGGATTATATAGGATATGATTATATTTCTGTATTGTAAGATGACTTGATTGTAGTTATGATCAATATAAGAGTCTTTAATTTATGTTCAATCTCATATGCATGTGAAAGTGTGTTTCATTGGTATAGTCTGTCAAACAAGTAGTGAGATTGACTCTCTCACGCGATCAATCGCCTTTTACATCAAGGAACGTGAAGAGATAAGTTTCACCATCAGATTGTGACTTATTTTGTAAAGCCAGATGTTAGTTTCTCTAAGAATATTTATTAAAGAAAGAAACTCAGGTTAGACATTTAGAGATGTCTAGATCTAGATCTGTACAATGTTGAATGATTAAAAAGATTGAGACACATGCACCAACATAAGGTGAGAACATCGTAGAACGTATTTCATACCACGTGTGCTTATCGACCAATGGATTTAGTTAAAGAATAAATCCCTTCTTCTTCATTGTATGAGCCCTCAAAGTTATTTTAATTTTTCATATAAATACCCTTTGACCTTTGACTGTTTCTTGATGTTTCAATCGGTGTTTCTATTTTAGCATGTCACTAATAGCCATGAGAGATTCGGTAATACAGTGCATGTCTAGGAAAGCAGTTGATTTAGAATAGATAGATTCGAGTAGAAAGGAAAGATAATTAAAATAAATATTTTAACTTGTCTACACAAGCCGGCTATTGCACTAACCATATAGGAGTTAAGTGTAATTGTGTATATAAAGTTAATCATGAACTCCAGTTCACCTCTTTAAGAGGATAAGAGACAGGATAAGTAACTACTGAAGTAGTGAATGATGTCTAGGATATTGTTAGTATTAGAATCCTCATATTAGTATAAAATTCCTTCCACATGTGATTGGATTCCTATATGTAGTCTGTAAAACCTTAAAGGTAAAGCTTGTATTGCTCACAGGTCGCACGAACTATTTGTCGTATGATTTGGTGTCTTGTTGATGTCATACTGGCTCGGGTCTTGTCCACCATGTGCGAAGTGTGAGATGTTGGTTTTTTTGGGTCATGGGTCGCCCATGTGTACTGACCCGACCAGACCTCCTTTTTGTTTATCTAAGAAAGGATAAGAAAGAGATTATCCTATGTATTTGAAATTTTTTCTTCTCGGGGGAAACAGTTACAAAGAAAATTGTTCCACTTTCCCCTTATAAATTTCAAGTTCATCTTCTTCATAGGTGTGTGATGAAAAATAGCAAAAAATTAAAAGGTAGTGAACATTTCTTGACAATAACGAAACACCCAAAAGTAAAGGCATTTAGTTTTTGAAGAATACTTCGTTTCCAAGAGAGACGAGGTAAACTTGGGTTTGGTTTTTTACGGTATCAAAATCAACAAATTCTGCTGCATCATATCAAGATACACACTGTTTTTGCTCCATTTTCATAACATTACTACTCTAGACTGCTTAATCCATTTGGAGCCTCCAAATGGTAGAACTACTAGTAGGAAAGTCTCTCTTAGTACTTGTAATTTAGTTGCCGAGTTTGGGAATTCTATGATCCCAGAATCTTTTTTCTCTATGTAATATTATCATAGTACTCGATATTATGAATAAATAATAGTATCTTTTCACACCCCAAAAAAAAAACCAAGAAAAAACTTTTGCAATGCCACCTGATAACATAAAAGGCAACACGTGGACCACTAATCACCCTAACTTAATACACATGTCGTCAACAGATAATACATTGGGTGGTAACAAAACATTAAATACCAAAAGTATTCTTTGTAGACGACCAAAACTTTCACTTCAAGAAAATACAATAGATGAATATTCATTCGCTATAAAATTATTTATTTGAATATCCTATTTCCTATCAGACTAAGCATAGAAATGCAATCACTAGGATTATTAGTGAGTATTGAAAAAATGTTCTGAATCTAGGGGAACACTTCACTATATATTAATGTGTTGGAACCCCCTTTTATTATTAAAAATAATATAAATATATTATTAAAAATAATATAAATATAATAATATAACTTTTGATAAAGGGTGGCTTCTCCTATGTCGTGTCAAATGAATTTGGGTTTGTTCGATCAAGTAAAAGAAACTGAATGGAATTCATAACTGTCTCAATCTTATTTTTTTCATTTTTTTTTTATTGTCTGAATATTCAAGAGCTAAGACCATTCCAATGCCCCCTTTCGTCGTGCATAAACTAAACAAATAATTAAGATAAGCATGAAAATCAAAGCTTCTATAAATACAGATACACCCAATACGTCGAAACTCATTGCCCATGGATAAAGAAAAACCATTTCAACATCAAAAACAACAAAAACTATAGCATTGAAAAATAAAAAAGTAACCACAAATGATCTTGAACAAATAGAATCCTTGATATGAATGAAGGAAATAATAAAACAATATCGAATTCAGAACCAAAATCTATCATAACCAAATAACACCTTGGGGTAGACAAAACCAATACAGATAAAAGAGTGATGAAAGAGCAAACACCTTAGATAAATGAAAGAAGAGACACTGATGAAAGATCAGAAGCAAAAGTTGCTTTTAGACCATAAGTTGGAATAGGAGAAGCAAAAAGAGTTGGGAGAGGTACTTGTGTCTGCAATTTGAACAGTAGGCAACACGTGTCAAAGTGGAAACATACTAGATATGACCAACTGTCCATCCTACCTCCTCTACGTTCTTGACAGTCCATGTTTGTTTCAGTGGAGTCTTTCAGTGGCACTTTTTGGTCCTCTTCCCCATTACTTAAAAAAAGTGAGTCACCGATTCAGGTACAAGATACTATCATTACCGCCTGGATAATTAGACATCCAACCCGTAATCACAACGATCCAATTGCAAGAGCTGAGCTTTACCAACTGGGTTATATCCCTCCGAGCCAAGCGGAGTATGCATGAAGTAGTCAGATGTTTCTTCTATTCTTTTCCCTGGCACAGCTGGGCCATCCTAGCCAAATTCCCTCTCCATGTATGGTTACCTGATGCCATGGAGGAGCCTACTCCTATTTCGACTCTTATACATGCTGCTACTATGGTAGCGGTGGGGATTTTTCATGTAGATCGACTTCTTCCTCTTTTTAGAGTTATACCTTGCATAATGTATTTGATCTCAATTATAGGAATAATAACAATATTATTAGGATCTACGTTAGCTCTTGCTCAAAATGACATTAAGAGAGGTTTAACTTATTCTACAATGTCTCAATTAGGTTATATGATGTTAGCTCTAGGTATGGGGTCTTATCGAAGTGCTTTATTTCATTTGATTGCTCATGCTTATTCCAAAGCATTATTAGTTTTAGCAGGGGCAGACCTATGTAGGATTTTGGGGTACTTCGACACCCACTAAACTCGATGCGGAATAGGTATAATTACACAAAAAATATAGAAAAATAAGTATAACACATATAAAAGCACCCATTATAACAAAAAGTTGGTTGGGTGCATTGGCATTTAGGTTGATCTTAAGGTGCTATTTTAGAAGGAGGCCCCGGGGTTCGAATCTCGTTGAGGAGATTTTTTACTTTTTTTAGTTTTTAAATTTATTAAGCACTCACTATCCTTAAATCCTGGGTCCGCCACTGAGTTTTAAGATCCGTATCCATTATTCATTCAATGAAAACTATTGTTGGATGTTCTCCAGCAAAAAGCCAGAATATGAATCCTATGGAAGGTTTAAGAAAATATGTACCAATTACCAAAATCACATTTTTATTAGGTACACTTTCTCTTTATGGTATTCCACCTCTTACGCTACTAGTTTAAAAAAAATATATTGAAACCATTCATAAGTTTTCAGGGAAAAGGCATCGTTTCCACCCTAAACTATACCCGAAAAGTCTAAGCCACACCTAAACTATACTAGTGACCTATTACACACCTTAACTATAAAAAAGTGATATTATTACCTCCCCGCAACCCCCATTCTAAGGCGCGTGTGTTACACTTATTTTAGGCGCGTCCAGCCTGTTAAATAACAAAAGTAAACGGCTAAAAACATTAAGGAAAAAGTCATCGTTTCCACCCCAAACTATAGTCGAAAAGTCGAATCCACACCTAAACTATATAAGTGACCTATTACACACCTTAACTATAAAAAAATGATACTTTTTACTGACGTGGCAGCGCGTGTAAAACACTACACCACATGCAAGTGGTGGTAGCCTGACAGGGTGTAAATAGTTTCACTTTTTTATAGTTTAGGTGTGTAATAGGTCACTAGTATAGTTTAGGTGTGGCTTCGATTTTTCGGATATAGTTTGGGGTGGAAACGATGCATTTTCTCCCTAAGTTTCCAAGCTAACTAGTAATGAAGCAACTCACCTGACTCTGTCAAAACAGTACTTAAACTGGATGGGGATGACACGATAATAGTAAATCAGTTTCAGTATTAAGTTAGCCTGTGTTGGTGACGTTGCAGTAATCACTAACTCTAGCAGTGATAATGTATTGACAATATATAAGTGTAAAAAGAAGAAGAAATTTAATTTTTAAATTAACAATTTAGATAAATCTCTATATAAGACAAAAAATTTCTTTCTTACCTAAATTAGTAAGAATTTTAATTAATTTTAAATTCAAAAATATTTGATATAATAATTAAATAACACTTATCTAAACAATAAAGATGAAAAAAAAAAATTCTATTACAAAATTTTTTAATGAAAAATAAAAAATTAAATCACGTTTCTAAGGGTTTTCACCATTTTAATATAGTATAGATAGATTTGGTCACTTTGCATGCAAAAGTGTATTGAATGTATGTAATGTATACACATTATCTATGTAATGTATTGATATTGTATAAATAGCTTTTTCTACCCCCTTCCCCCTCCTCAGGAGCTCTCACCCTTTTTGTTCGTTTGGTGAATCAAACTCACAACCTACGGATTGGAAGTGGGGGCGCTTACCATCCGAGCAACTCCCTCTTGTCGTATAAATAGTTATGTAATGTATACTTAATATATATGTAATGTCTCGATATTGTATAGAAGTTATGTAGTGTATTTATAATGTATTAATATTATATAAATATGTATAAACGTGTATCAACATTGTATAAATAATTATGTATATATCGATATTGTATAAATAACTATATAATGTATATACAATGTACTGATATCAATACTTATTTGACTATAATGTGGTCCCTGCTAATAAAACTAATAAATAAAAGTATAAATAAAAATTATAAGATAACATAACTGTTCCTTTTTTCCATTCTATCAAAGCTTTTCATATTTTTTAAAAAAAACTTGCAAATGTTTAAATTTAATTTCATAATTGACCATTTGATAAGTAACCTTAATATAAAATATGTAGTTAATACAGTAATTGATTTCTTTGACATCCCTCAATATGCAACTATAGCACCACCTTGGCTGGGAAAAACATATGGAAAAGAATAAAAATATCACTCACTCTAAAATAATTTTACCATAATAGTCATCCAAAATTAATTACCTGCAATTAGTCGTTAAATTAATTCCTATTTTTAACCATTTTGATGTAGGCTTCGTCTCCTTCTTCATTTCTTTTTTCTTCTTAGTTTTTATTGTTCCATTTAAAAAAAAACATTGTCCATTTTTCTTGTGAAAAAGAAATTCACATTTTCTATTTTCTTATTTTACTATTATATTTTAAAATATATATATATATCAAAGTGGCATGTGTAGGTTCCCTCTCTTTTAAAAAAGTGTATCACTATGGTATAAGTGTCGTATCAATTTGGTATAGGGATTGTCTATGCATGCATCGATTTCGTCTCTTTTGAAAACATGTATCAATATGGTATAAGTGTTGTATCAATTTGGTATAGAAATTATATATGCATGCATAAGTTTCATCTCTTTTGAAGAATTGTATCAATATAGTATAAACATTGTATCAAATTAGTATAAAAACTGCATATGCAAGAAGGGTCCAAAGTAGTCCAATGGCTATTAATTGGTATTAATTTGGCCGACTGGCCATAACGTGGCAAACTGATCAAATTTTGATCATTTATTTTAAAATGGCCAGTACGTGTCCTTTCCCCGGGAAAAAAAAATTATAAACACACCTACTACTGCTACTATAAATACTTCACTTTTGATTAACACTCATTATAGGCTCTGTTCAGTGTTAGTTATGCATATTTCATCGGAAAAACTACATAAATAGTCATTATAGTTTGTCGCCCATAAGAAAAGTCCTACAAAAATAGCCTCCCTTTTTTTTTTATATATATAGGACAATTATCTATTTGTCCTTCTATATCTCAAATATTTCTAAACAATTCTATATTTATTTATCTGTCAACTTCAATTTTTTTTCTTTTTTATTTTACTTTGATTTTTATTTTTTATTTTTTATTTTCTCATTTTTTTCTTTTTTTTTAGTTTTTCTCAATCCTTACATTTTTTTCCCTTTTCTCATCGCAACTTCTATTTTATTTCTCTTTTTTATTTTACTTTGATTTTTCTTTTTTCTTATCTCTTTTTTTTCTCTTTTTAGTTTTTCTCAACCTTTACTTTTTTTCTCTTTTTCTTCTTTGGTTTTTATTTTTTCTTTTCTCTTTTTTTCTTTTTTAATTTTTCTCAGTGTTAACTTTTATTTTTTATTTTTTAAAAAAAAAATTCTCAACCTTTATTTTTTCCATTTATCCTCTCAACTTCTATATTTTTTTTTCTTTGATTTTTTTTTTTGTAAAATATCTTTCTTCATTTAATTTTTTTTTCCACAACTTTATTATTATTTTTTTCTTCGATTCTTTCCAAACAACAAGTTACGCCCCATGGGCAAGAGTTGAAACTACCACATTGTATCTTGATTTATTATCTATGCTATAAATCTTACCTTAGATATAAGACTTAGGATTTTCAAACAACAAGTTATGTTTTTGCTCAAGAGTAGATAGTACCACATTGTGTTTTGAGTTATGAGATGTTCTATAACTCTTATCTTAGAGGCAAGACTTAGCTCAATAACTTTCAAACAACAAGTTATGCCCCATGGGCAAGAGTTGACACTACCACGTTATGTCTTGATTTATGAGAAGTTCTACAACTCATGTCTTAGAGGCATGACTTATCCCAAGAATTTGCAAACAACAAGTTATGTACAATGAGCAAGAGGCAACACTACCTCAGTGTGGTTTTACTTATAAAATGCTCTAAGGAAAGATGTGAGACGTAGACCAAGAGCTTTCAAGCAATAAGTTACGTCCCATGAGCAAGAGGCAACACTACCACATTGTATTTTAATTTATGGAAAACTTTATAACTCTTGCCTTGGAGGCAAGACTTAACTCAAGGACTTTCAAACAACAAGTTACGCCCCATAGGTAAGAGTTGGCACTACCACAATTATGTTTTGATTTATTAGATACTCTATAACTCTTGCCTTAGAAGCAAGACTTAGCCCAAAGATTTTTAAACAACAAGTTACACTCCATGGACAAGAGTTGGCACTGTCACATTGTGTCTTGAATTATGAGGTGTTTTATAAATTAAAGACTTTCAAACGATAAGTCCCCATGGGTAAGAGTTCATACTACCACATTATGTCTTGATTTATCAGATATTCTATACCTTTTTCCTTAGAGGCACCACTTAGTCCAAGGACTTTCAAATAACAAGTTACGTCCCATGGGAAAGAGTTTACACTACTATATCGTGTATTGATTTATGAGATATTCTATAACTCCTACCTTTGAGTCAAGACTTAGCCCATAAGTTTCGTCCCATGAATGGGGTTAACACTATCATATCGTGTCTTGATTTATGTGATGTTCTAGTCTTGCCTCTAAGACAAAACTTAGCCCAAGAACCTAAAAAAAAAATAAGTTACGCCCAATGGGAAAGTGTTGACACTACCACATTGTGTCTTGATTTATGAGATGTTCTATAACTTTTGCCTTAGATGCATGACTTAACTCAAGTATTTTCAAACAACAAGTTATGTTCCACGAGCAAGACTTGAACTACCACATTGTATCTAATTTACAAGATGTTCTATAACTTTTGCCTTAGAGGCAATACTTATTCCAAAAGACTTTCAAATAACAAGTCATGCCCTTAAATTTACTTGATGTCAAAGAAAGAAAATTCCTTTGCGGATTATCCAACTTTCTATTCATTAGCAAAATATAATAAAAGATTGAGAAAAAAAAGAAGAAAATGATAAAGGTTAAGAAAAAAGCGAAGAACAAAAAAAAAAAAAAAAAAAAAAAGGAAAACATAAAGATTGAGGAAAAACTGTAAAGAAAAAAATAAAAATAAATTTTGAGGAAAAAAAGAAGAAAAAATGAGAAATGAGAAAAAATATTAAAAAAATAAAGGTTGAGACGAAAAAAGAGAAAAATAAAGTAAAAGAAAAATAATGGTTGAGATAAATAAATTAAAATAAAAAGTAAGAAAAGGATAAAGAACAAAAATTATTAATTGAGATAAATCAATTTAAAGAAAAATTAGAAAATAAAGAATTAGAAACTAATGAAATAGAAATAAATACAATAGATGCTGAAGAAACAGATAATTATGATTCGAAAGATAGTGAAACATATACAGAAATTTTAACAAATATAGAAGAAACTAAAAATAATACCTAGTACATCAGAAATAAGAAAACCTACATATTATTATAAAAATAAGTTTAAAAAATATAACCTAAGGGATGAATATAACAAATGGACACCAAAACAAATAATTAATAAAAATTATAACTTCTTAGACTTAGACTGTGTAATAGATGTAGATAAAACGATACAATTATGGATAGGATATATAACAAAACAATTATTAGATAACGGTATAAATGCAATAGATACACCAAAATATATAGAAAAAACACTAATAGGAACAACAAAATTATGGTTTTTACATTTAACTGAAAATAGTAAAAAGGTATTAAGAAATGATAAAGAAACAGAAGGAACAACAGTAACTAAACTAACACCTATAGACATATTGAAAAAATATGAAATGACTATAAAAGATGAATTTAGCAGTATGGCAACAGAAGAAGAAGAACAAAACAAAGAAAAAAATGCAAATAGGAATTTAATGTTAAAACTAAACAATATGTAATATGTGACATATAGATGAATATACGTGTGCATTTAAAGAATACTACTATAAGGGAGCATATAATATAGAAGAAAGTAAAGAAGTAAGAAGATTATATTTTAGTAAATTACCTGAACAATTTAGTTCAAAAATAATAAAGAGTTGGGATGAAGCAAAAATAGTAGATACTCTAGGAGCAAGAATAAAATTTCTACAACAATGGTATAGGAATATATGTGAAAAATACAGAGAAGAAATGAAAATGGAAAAAACATTAATAAGAAATTTAGCATGTTGCAAGGATAAAATAACACCTCAATTTGGATGTGAAGAAAAATATTATAAGAAAAGAAAAAGACATAAGAAATACAAAAAATCAAAATATAAGTATAAGAAACCAAGAAAAAGATATAATGTAAAAAATTATAAATATAAAAGACCATATAGGAGAAAGAAATCTATAAAAGAATGTACTTGTTATAATTGTGGAAAACTGAGACATTTAGCTAGAGATTGTAAAATGCCTAAAGACCCAAAAAAGAAACAAATATCAGAAACAAAGATAGAAAATGCAGAATATATGCAAATAGATTATATAGATTACGAATTAGAAAGTGAAGATAGTATATATGAAATTTCAGAAAATGAAATAGATAGTGACTTAGATGAATCAAATGACTGAAGAAGATATAAAAATAATAGCAAAGGAAGAATATTTAAATGAAGAAGGAACATATCAGCAAATAATATTTGATAATAATATATCTGACGAGATAAAAGAAAAAGAATTAGATTTAAGTGTAGAAAAAATATTTAAAATACCAACAATAAAAAACATATTTAGTAGACGAAAAGAAGAATACTATGTAGTAAGTCAAAAAGAACATGTAATAGACTGTAAATATGCAAAAGGTAGAGCTAGTATACCACTAGTAACAAAAAGAATAATTAATAAAGAAATAAACGATATAAAAGTAAAGACCCAATTAAATATGTACACCTTGGAGGAATAGAGATATTAATAAAACCATGTTTTAGAGAAGGAATAGATACACCAATAGAACTATATTTAGCAGATGATAGAATTATAAAACCTATAGAAAAAAGTACAATAACCACCATAAGAAGAAATTTAATATACCAAAAATTTAAATTTATAATAAGTGTGAATTATTCAGTGGCAATAACAGGTAAAAACATAGATAAATCATTAGTATTATATTGAAAAATATCAGGAATAGAACTAACCCCAGTAAGTAAAATATTTACAACAAGATATAAAAATCTATATGTATTAACAACAAAACATAAAATAACGGGAAAAAATAAAATTAATAAAATACAAATAGAAAGTCCTTTTGAACAATTTGTAAAAATAATTGATAACAATGATTATAGTTACAAAGACATGGATATAGAAGAAGATTTAGAAATAATAAATGATAGAATAAGTACAACAAAAAGAATAGCTTTCGAAAAATCAGAATCATCAGGATCATCAAAAAGAACAAATTATGAAATAACTTCAACAGTTAATTTAACTCAATATTAAATAATGGGAACAATAAATGAAAAAGAATATTTAATACTTCTAAATACAGGACAAGAAGAAAATCATATAGCAAAATACCTAGTGAAAAATGAAGAAATAAAATCTAATAGTAATATATGCCCAGATCTACCAAGAAATTTAATAACTACTAAAGATACAACAGAAAAGGAAATAATAATAAGAGTTAGAAAGATAAAAATAGAATTTGAAATAAAGGAAGATATGCAAAAAGCAGACATGCTATTAGGAATAAAATAGTTGGAACAAGTAAAACCCTACAATATAAAACATACACAAATAACCATAACCTATAATAGAGAAAAATTATTAATAAAAAGAACTTTGACATGATATGAAAATATATGTACTTATGAAAATAATAGTAGAAGATATTATAATAGATATTATATACCTATGATAGATACAGGAGCAGAAGCCAGCTTATGTAGATATAATTGTTTACCAGAAGACAAATGGGATAAGCTAAAAACACCAATAGTAGTAAAAGGATTTAATAATGAAGGAAGCTTAATTACCTATAAAGCTAGAAATGTAAAAATACAAGTATGGGATAAGATATTAACAATAGAAGAGATCTATAATTATGAACTAACATCAAAAGATATGCTTTTAGAAATGCCGTTTTTAGATAGACTATACCCACATATAATAACTAAAACACACTAGTGGTTTATAACACCATGTAAACAAAATGTAAGAGCAAAAAGAGTTATTCATAAAATAAGAAAGAAAACTGATTGGATAAAAGGAAGTGAAAAAATCACACAAAAATTAGAAAATATAAACAATACTGAAAACACAATAGAACTAGTTATATTTTCAATAAATAAAGAAGAAATAACTATATTTCAATAGATAAGGTAGAAATAATAAAGAAAAAATTAAGACAACTGTATAGTGAAGATCCATTAAAAGGATGGAAAAAATATAAAACTACTGTAAAAATTGAGCTAATAGATAAAAATAGTATAATAATCCAAAAACTATTAACATATAACTTTGATGATTTAAAAGAATTTAAAATGCATATAGATGAATTATTAGAAAAACAATACATACAAAAAAATAATAGCAAACATAATAGTCCAGCATTTATAGTAAATAAACACAGTGAACAAAAAAGAGGAAAAAGTAGAATGGTTATTGATTATAGAAACCTAAATGCAAAAACTATGACATATAATTATCCAATACCAAATAAGATATTAAAAATAACACAAATACAAGGATATAATTACTTTAGCAAATTTGACTGTAAATCACGATTTTACCAATTAAAATTAGAAGAAGATTCTAAAAAATTAACTGCGTTTATGATACCACAAGGATTTTATGAATGAAATGTATTACCATTTGGATATAAAAATGCACCAGGTAGATATCAACACTTTATGGATAGTTATTTTAAACAATTACCTAATTGTATAGTATACATAGATGATATACTATTATATACAAAAACTAAAGAGGAAAATTTAAAATTACTAGAACAATTTGCAGGTATAATAGAAAATTTAGGAATAAGTTTAAGTGAAAAGAAAGCTGGAATTATGAAAAATCAGATAGAGTTTTTAGGAATACAAATAGATAAAAGTGGAGTAAAAATGTAACAACATATAGTACAAAAAATAATAAATTCGAAAGAAGAATTAGATACAAAAAAGAAATTACAATCATTTTTAGGATTAGTAAACCAAGTAAGAGAATATATACCAAAATTAGCAGAAAACCTAAAGTCATTACAGAAAAAATTAAAAAAGAATGTAGAGTACAATTACAACGAAGAGGATAAACAAATAAGTTCAGAAAATAAAAATACTTTGTAAAGAATTACCAAAATTACAATTTCATAATGAAAATAAAAAATTTACATATATAGTAGAAGCAGATGCAAGTGAGTATAATTATGGAGGAGTACTTAAATATAGATATGAAGAAGAAAAATTAGAACATCATTGTAGATACTACTCAGGTACGTTTAATGAAACAGAAATAAAATGGGAAATAAATAAAAAAGAATTATGCTCATTATATAAATATTTATTAGCATTTGAGCCATATATTGCATATAACAAGTTTATTGTACGAACAGATAATACATAGGTACGTTGGAGATTAACAAGAAAAATACGAAATCCAGTTACAACGAAGGAAATTCAGAGATTAGTATTGAATATATTAAATTTTATGTTTACAATTGAAGTAATCAGTACTAATAAAAATGTTATTGCAGATTACATATCAAGACAAAGCTGCATAAACTGATATAATAGAAGATGATGCTTTAGAAAAGATACTCAAAACCCTAACTACACTTTCACTGAAAGTGGACAGTATGGGTAATGAAATAGAAAAGCTAAAGACTAATGAAGTTAAACTGAAGTATGAAGCTATGACTCAGATAACTCAGGAGTGTGCAGATCTATATCGATCGGAAGACAATAAAATTTCAGAGCTAAAAGGAGACGTTCGAACACTCCATAAAACCCATAACGTTTATCAATCTACAACTGCAGGTACAAGCAAAGGAGTTAGTGGACAAAGATATCAGAACATGAACATGAACACGAACAAGATATTTGAAAAACCATTTATACCAAAAAACACAAAAAGATCCCTTGTTCATACCCCCACAAACTACCACATATCGAGAAAGTTTAAACCAAGATAGAAAAACCTATAACCATATAACTCGAGCATACATAGAAAAAATCCACAAAATACAGACTTACCTAAACCTTAAACCCAGAGCCATAAATATCCAAGAACCAAACACAAACTATATAACCCAAAAATTACAAGGTTACAACAAGTTAATCGCACTACCAAAAACCAACCCAAGCTTAGTTAAAACTTGTTTCAGTTATCGATTATTAAATACTGTATATACCCAAGAAGGATATGAACTAACAGCTATACCAGAATTATATAGAGCATTCGCCACCTATAAGAAAATAATCAAAGGAAATTTATTTTTTATAAAGTTTTATACTGCACCAGTAGAGATATTATATGATGAAATTAAACCAGTTATACAAGTTGTAAAAATAGGATTAACTAGAGATATGATTATACCAGAAGATATTGTTCAACAACCAGAGATACCCAAAGTTGAGATACCTGATTTTTATGCAAATAAACGAATTATTGGAATATCTTCAATTGTTCAAGAATTAGCAAATAACTACCTAAATGGGAACCCAATATGGAGTTTTTATTCAAGAGATCATCAAATGATTTATTCAAATTCAAGGGAGCTACGACAGTCTGATATGGAAGAAGTTAAACAATGGATTATGACGTTGCTTAATCCAGAAAAACATCCATCTACAAGGGAAATTAAAAAGAAATTTATTTCAGATCCAGACCATCTATGTTCAAGATGTAATGAAGAAGATAATATTATTCCGGAAGTTCAACTAGAATAAAAGAAGATAAGGACATCAGCTGGAAGATAGAAAAAAGATAAGAAGCAACGGAGTAATGAAGGAATAAAGACAAAAGACAAAGAGACAAGATAATAAAAGTTAGAGAGTGACATGTATAGTTTTTTTTTAATTTTGTTACGTAAATTATTTGTATAGTTTTTGACTTTTTGACAAAAACCATTATTAGTCTAGTTTTAGGCATTAAATAGTTTTTGTCTTTTTATACATTAAGTCCTTTCTACTTTTGAAAAAAAGACTTTTTGTAAAAGTAGGAATAGTATATAGTGTATGTGTAAAGTAGGAATAGTAAAGAGTTCACGCGTTTTCATCTTTTTAGAGATTATAAATATGTAAGTCATCCGGATAAGTTAAGGCAAGACTTTTATGTGTTGAAAGCAAGCCTTCTCTCTTGTACACAAATTTTTTGAATATTTAATAAAAACAAATATATTTCTAAGGAAAAGCTATGGATGAGCAAAGCACAGATTTATCAAATCTACCAGAATAGGTATTTTCATTTACAATTATGAATAGCTAAATTCATAAATTCCTGACAATCATGATATAATAAAATAAGCTCATGTTAGTTACTTTATAGTAGAATTATTCGAAGAATAGCATGTTAAGAAGTTTATTAGCAAAGTGAAAAAGGAGAAAAATTTCCAAGAACTATGTCATCCTAAAGGTGAAACCGGTGAGGCAAAGAAGTCGTGATAAGGGAGTAACCAGAGTAGAGGCGCTGTTTAGGGAAAAAGTATTCAGATTACTATGCTAATAGTGACCAAAGAGCATGTTATTTAAGAATAATCTAGTATATAAAATGATATGTACCTAGCTATGTGGCTAAATGTATGGTGTGTCAAAAAGTAAATATTGAGCATATAAGACTCAGTGGTTTGTACCAAAAAATTATGTTGCCCGATTAAAAGTGGGAGAAAATTAACATGGATTTCATTATCGGTCTTCCTCAGTCTCTGAATCAATGTGATTCTATTTTAGTCATTATGGATAGGATGACCAAGTCCGCCCACTTTTTATCGGTAAGGACTAGTTACTTGCTGGAGGATTATGCTAAGTTATATCGTGTGGAGATTGTGAAGTTTCATGGTGCTCCGACTAATGTTGAATTGTGGTACTCAATTCTCGTCTCACTTTTCCAAGTCATTCCAAAAGGGTTTGGATACTAAGGTGTGCCTTAGTACCATTTTTCACCCACAGACGGATGGGCAAGAAGAGAGGACCGTCAAAACATTGGAAGATATATTGCGGGCTTGTGTGATTAATTATGGTTTTAGTTTGTATGACCATTTACCTTTGATTGAATTTTTCTATAACAATAGTTACCACTATAGCATTGGCATGTCCCCTTTTATGGCATTGTATAGTAGGATATGTCGTTCTCCTATTGGGTGCTATGAAGTTGGTCATGGTAAGATTCTTGGCCTCGATTAAGATCACCAAGCCTTAAAAAAGGTGAAGATTATTCGTGATAGGTTGATAACCCCTCAAAGTCGCCAAAAGTCCTATGTGGATCTGAGACGTAAGGATTCGGAGATTAATGTTATGGATTGGATATTCTTGAAGATATCTCTCATAAAGGGAGTGATGTGATTTGGTAAGAAGGGAAAGCTTAGTGCCCAGTTTGTTTATCGCTATTTGATCTTGAAGAGGGTTGTCAATGATGCTTATGAGTTAGAGTTGCACTCTAGTTTGCACTCCATTCACCCGATTTTTCGTGTCTCTATGTTGTTCAAATATGTGGGTGATACTTCTTTGTTTTTTATCTTAAAAGGTATTGGTATTTTGGACTCTTTGCCATATGAGGAGGTCCCAATAAGGATCTTAGATCGGCAAGTTTTCTGGTTGCAATAAAAAGAGGTGGCTTAAGTAAAGGTTCTATGGTGTAACCAAAAGTCTGAGGAATCTACTTAGGAGGCGGAAGGGGACATGAAGTCCAAGTATCCGCATTTTCTTTCCGTTTCAAAAACTCGTGATAGAGATATGTGTCAATTTCCTATATTAACTTGTATCTTTGTTAGACAACGGTTAAAGTCCCTAAGTTGTGAAATGAGCAAGTGCTTTGATAAGTAATGGGTTTGAGTCCAAAAGTCAATAAGCTAAATGGTTGATTGATAATGATCATGATGTGTGTTGTATCCTTGTGGTAAGCTTTCTTTTCTAACTTTTCTAAAGGATGGTTTCATTTGTAATAATGTGTTAACTTGTGTTCATACTTGCCTTACTCATTATTTGAGGATGAATTATCCAAGTGGGGAAGAATTGAAACACCTAGGCTTTGTCCATTTAGAAAAATCTCATGAATTATGCATTCTGACCAAGATACGATTTAGGTATGTCACTCATACATAAGTGTATGAGTCGTACCCTTCTACCCTCCCCCTCTCATATGTTGAACAACTTAGGAGGGTAGCATTCTATCCACACACGACTTAGCCTCTCCTAGTTTTATCTTAATGTATGAGTCATATACAACTTAGTCGTATGGAAGGTTTCTTGGTCTACAGTGGACTGCTTTTGGTATGAGTTAATGATATAGTTTAAGGTACAAGTCCTAGCCCTTGAATATGAAACTAGGGTGTATGGTCGTAACTTGAGAAGTATATGAATCCTAGGTGGATCCTAGGGTATGAGTTAGTGTACCACTCATACCCTAGGGTACAGTTTACTCAAGTGAGTCAAACCCTCCGGCGGGTTCATTTTCCAGTTTTTAGTTAAGAGATCTATGGTTATTTCCCACCCCAACAACCCTTTATGTCCCCTTACTATATAATGTGTTGTGACCTCCTAAACCCTCATTTTTCAAGACAAAAACATTCCAAATCCTCTCTACACTTCTAAAAATAAGATTAGAGGCTAGGGTTTCAAGGGTGTTCATATAGAAGCAAGGAGGAGTCAATTTTCTTGTTTGATCTTCTCGTTTAAGTCATGTAACTCTTTCCGTTTTAAAATAACTCACAAACCATGTATTTTACCCATGGATTAACAATTGAAAATGGTGAATTTGAAATCAAAGATAAGGTTTTTGTTGCCTAATCATGAAAAATGTTTGTGTTTCCATAAACTTGTGTTTATACATTTTATTTGTGATGATTTGCATATGTGGGTGTTGTTTCTTGTCATTTAACAAATGGGTCATGAGTAACCCTTGATGAATTCTACCATGAATTTGGTCTTTATAAAGGTATGCACACAAGGTGTTTGTGAAAATGTCTAGTCATATGTTGATGATGTTTTGAACTAGGACAATGGCCCAATAAGAATAAATAGTTGATAAATGGTATTGTAAGATATTGTTAGCTATGTAATGTGTTAATAGATGAACTTATTTGTAGATGGCCAAAACAGAGTTAAAGTCCCTAAATATGAAACTAAATTATGTTTGAACTAAAGTGTGGTACAGGATTGCTAATAAGGAATAACTAGGTTGTAAGCATCTAGATGATAAAAAATGGAGTTAAATGATGAAATTTCAAGGCATTGGCCTAACCAGGTGATTGATTGATAAATTCCCCATGAGACCTTGTGGTCATATATGGTGTTGAATTGCTTAAGTGGGTTAGAGTCCCTACGTGTTGAATGGAATGTGCATTGATATATGGAAAAAGGGTTAAAGTCCTATTGTCAACTAATAATAGTCGTGATGGCTTATGGTTAGAGTCCCTTGCCTAATTAATTGCAAGATGTTAGAGTCCCTTGCTTAAATACTTTGATTTAGGATTAGATTCCCTTATCTAATATGGCTTGAGGTTTGAGTCCCTTGCCTAATGATTTGGCTTGAGGTTAGAGTCCCTTGCCCAATAAAAATCCTTGATGTTAGAGTCCCTTTCCAAATAAAATGGCTTATGGTTAAAGTCCCTTTACTAATGAATGTGTGTATGTGGTTAAAGTCACCGAATAAAAAATGTTTGAATCTATAAGTGTGGAAGGTCCGAGTCCTCCACTTCATGTCTCATGATTAAGTGCCCCATGAATGTTTTTAAGCCTTGTTCCTTCGATTGTCATGGTATATATCTATATGTATACTTATGTATATAAATATGGTTGAATATGATGTGATTACTTGATATTGAATGATGATGATATCATATCCTTATCCTTCAGTTACATGATAGAACTTTAATCGCTAACCATCTCCAGGCTTTATGTCCACATGCGACATAGGGGCTAAAAAATCTTCTTCTTTCCCTATGAATTGATATGTGTTCCAGTAGTTCATGCGATTGACATTGAAGTGGTGAACTCTCATACTTCATAATTCATGTATTTCATAATCCTTAGTTTACATCATATACTTATCTTGGATTTGGTTTTGGCTATTGTCGGGGGAATATCTAGACGTATATATATATATTGAATTCACATTTGTTTAGAGACATTATGGGTGACTGTGGACTTGGGTATGTTTGTAGTATGTTGATGTAAATGGAATGTTTAGACATTGTCTAAGATATCTTTACTAGTTTTATTTCTGCTATCTTGATATCTAGTTGGAGTTTCTCCGACACTTGTAGATTGATGTGATTGTTAAGCTGGATTGATTGGGAGATCTCTAGCTTATGTTGGACTTAAGATGACCATACGACAAGGCCATCTCTTGGGTCGTGTTAGATATTACCATATATCCCTTTCATTCCTTATTTTTTTATATTATATATACATCCTTAGCCTTGTATATTATTAAATATATTATTCTTCTACTTTTCATTTGTATATTTGACAATGATATATAGTATAGTGCTTTAGTTCTTTTATACAACTAGAATAGGATAAATTATCCATTTTTCACCTTTACCCTTACTCTGTTTAATTTTCTAAATAATGGCTAGTTGTTTATATTCCCGGTCTTCATGTTATCTATATTTGTATTATCTTTGGAGTTCAATTGGTAGTTTCCTAATAAGTTCCACGTGTTTTATTTTTTGATAGTGGCCTTAACCTTTCCATTGATGTTGGATTGATACCCTATTATATTGCGATTTGATTCATGATTTAATTGAGTTAATGTTTGAATAAAATTGATAAATTTAGTAAATCCTTATTTTTGCATTTGGTCTCCCTAATGTATCTTTGGAGTGATTCTCCTTGGTGACATATATCAATGGGTATTCATTGCTGAGATGCAGTATTAGATTGATCAGTTCAGGCTAAGGTTGCCTTTCTTCGAGTTGCTAGAGTTTGGTCATCACAAGTACTGTTGGCATACTTGGTGAGTTCTTGGTTATTCTTTTGTATATTGTGCCTTCAGCTGACGTAGGGTTGAATGCTTTCATTTTCAGCTGGATCCTCTACTATTCTTTTTTTCTTCAGCAACATTAAATTTCAACCCTGTAGGAACCAGTAGGGATATGCCTAATCTCAGATCATGAGGGTGAGTTGGGTGTATTGCCTTGGTTTAGCTTGTTTGCTTAGGTTTTGAATATTTTATCTTTTGAATCGTTGCATGTCAGTTATGTTAGACCTAGAGTATGGTGCTTACCCATCTATAGGATTGTTTTTAATATTGAGATCGAGTTGTTCAGACTTCGTGTTGAGAATTTTAAAGCTTGGGAATAGCCTCAATTTTAATATTTGTGTCAGTTGGATAGTTATTTATAGTGTTGCTAAGCCTACTCTTTGTTTACCTATTCGGTGATTTTCAATTTAGATGGATTATTCTCGATAGGTGTTTGGATGATAGTCTTATTGGAACACCGAGTTGGTTTTCTCTACTCTTGACCTTAATTCTCAATATTTATTAGATTAATGAATTGTCCTTTTCATACAGGTAGTGTTCTTAGGTTGGGCTCAACATGTTCCATCCTCAGTTGGAGGGACCTCCCGTAGCGGATCGTTAATTATGAGTGCTCGTACTTTAGGCTCTTGCTTACTAGTTGCAAGGGTCATTTGGACCTGTTTAGCATTGGTCGTAGGTTGCAAACATTGGTCATCACCATTTGTGCTTCTAAGTAGCACTTTATGGGCATATCTTATGCTTGTTAGAATGGATTATCAAAGAAGAAGATTTAGTTCTTCAAGGTTAGTGTGATGGAGGTGCACAAATAGGACTGGGTGGCATTTTTGATGGTTAAGAGTATATGGAAAGTTTGGAAAGGCAAAAGAAGGTTGTTTTCAGATATTGAAGATTGTTGCATGATTTATGCCTTGGATTGCCTTTGGCTTGGATGATTTTTTTCTTGGTTGTGCTGGCATAGGTGTTATATTAATGTGTTGTGGTTTGGATTTTCATGCATCATCCCTTTTGAGTTTAGTTTGAGGTTAGTTGGTTGTCGAGGTCGAGGTTTTATAAGTTTGAGAAGCGAATTAAGGAAGTTAGATGAATAAGGTCTATCTATGGAAAAATCCCTTAGAAGCATTCCATTTTCTTATTGTTTATCTGGGGAGTCATTATAGGGCATGCAGGCCCAATACCTTTGAGTTTTTATGCTCTTCCTATCCATTGTGTTTCATGAACGAAATTCATTTAGTAGTCGATATTGTAATGACCCTCTAAGTAATTTTCTCAATTTACATACATTTTCAGAGTTTTAAGCCTACCCACATCGGTTATAAATCTTTTGCAACTCACTGAAATTGTCGATCTGGATAGGGTTTTAGGATCATTTCCCTATTTAGGATCTTTTGTTGTTACTGAATTGGTCTTGAACTAAAACTCATATTAGATGACCTTGAATGAGAATTTTGATAGTGCCACCTAGAACAGAACATTGATTTTAGTCTATCGGGACCCTTGGTTTAGGTCCTAGGGCTTCCAAAATTATTTTGGGATATTAGGTGGATTATGTGAAAAATAGAAATAAAATCGTGGGAACTATATATAGTCAAAATAATCTTGTATGAATGTTTTTATAGTTCCATTGAGTCTGGGATGTCAAATTTTGTAAGAAAGAATATTTCATTTGCACGCACGGGGTACCAAACAAATCTTGAGCACTCGACCGAAGTCCATTTGGACTTGGCAAATTCTAGTGCATGGAACCATCTAGTGTAACCGCATAAGCAAACATATGGTCAATTAAGCGATTGTCATTTAATCGACTAGGGGATCACTTAGTGATCACCCTTCAGCCTGCCTAGCCACTTAAAATATGGTTTTTCCTCTTATGTCGAGATTGCTTAAGTAGTAATCGATCACTTAAGCAAAGAGCTGATATTTTTTAGGGGATCTCTTAAGCATTCATTAGGTCTCTTATGGGAAATCTGCAGGGGATTAATCTGCATCTTCACCTTAAATTCCCATCACATTCTTCTCTATTATTACATCAGTTTTAGAGCTTGAAGTGGAGAAAGAAAGGTAATCATCCATTGAATCTAAGGTAAGTTAGCCTAATACTCTTTGATCATTTCCCATTATTTTTCCCATTAGATCCCAACCGATCTAATGGTAAATTCTTAGAAATTATGTCTTCAAATCCCTAGACCATTGAGGCTGATTTGGGCACCAATTTTGGCACTATTCGGGCTCAACTGAAGAGTGCACTTTCTATATCATTTTAGGGACCACATGACAGACTCAATTTTGGATTCCATTTGTAGGCCCTGCAGGATCGTTCTTGAACCAAATTTTCACCCAAACTTTTTTCATAGAAACATGGGTCTCATTTTACTCCTAATGACATGTAGATGATAATTTTGTTATCGTCGTGGCATTTTGGGGTCATGGATAAAAGGTTGAAGTTTATGGACGATTGAAGGACTTGCGGTTCGACATCGAGGTGGGCTTTTGTCTAGTCTTTTTCACAGATATTTTATGATAGATATTGCATGTTTTGTAAGAATGTTAGGACATGATTATGAGTAGAAAACATTTATATAGCCTAATTTAGGAGTTTGGGGATAGAAGAGTGAATCAACCCTTAAGATGATATACTTTTTATGTCTATAGGATCCTATTACTCTAGGTTATTAGCATTCTCATCATAGGTGAGTCAACGGATCCTTTTAGTATTAGGTTTACTACTTGACTCGGTGGATTATCATAGTTTCTCAAATTATAGAATTGATATTATGCTACTTATATACTATTAGAACTGAGGTTGTGGTTACGATACCAGTTGAACTATAGGAGAGTATTTTTTATTTATAAAGGATGTGGTTTTAGTTTATGGATGCTTAGATGATTATGAATATATTGTTTGAAATTGGTGATATCATGCATAGAATATGCTTCACTCATGCTCACTTAGTGGTATAATACAAACTAAAATCTTGGTTTTATTACTGTGTTCCTAAAATGGGATCTATTTCCAGTTTTGACTTTTAAAATGGATTCTTTCATAATAGGAACCATACCACCTTAAGTATTATTTATGATATTTTGGAACTAAAAATGATGTTTTAGAAATTTGATTGAGATAAAATCTGGTCCATGGTTTAACCATTACTATTTACTTTATCCATGAGAGATTCCAACCTTTTTTCTACCAAATTATCACAAGTTAATCTCAAAGTTGACCCTGGGAAACATATTTAGAAACTTATACTCCTTTTATCCATGATCCGACACCGTGTATTTATTATATATACATCTCTCCAGTATTGGATGAAGTAGAATTATGATGATGATGATTGGAAATCTTGGATCCGCACCCCTTAGGGTCCCTTAAAATTATATGGGTACTCCTGAACCCCTTAGGGTCCCCTTCATCAAATAGCTATCATGGCAGAGAGGAGAGGTCGTTGTAGGTCCTGCCTTTAAAAGTCGCCAAGATGGAGGAGTTTTATACACTAGGTATGTTATGGCACTTGGATCGGCTATGGTATTGTTGATTTATTTGATTTCATTCACACGTGTGCATTGCCTATCACCAGTATGTTCTTTCGTTCCTATATCTATCATTCTTATGGGGAGTTTCAAAGGTATAGGTTATGAGTGTTGTTTGTTGAGTGTTATGTTTATCAATTAGGTATTATTTTCCTAGACTAGTTGGTTACTGTGTAATGCAATTATGGTTAGTTTTTTATAGACTTATTATGGACTTCTACTAAGATTGGATGTATGATTTTGATCCATTTTCATTTTTATGGTATTTTACATTGTGGATAGTGTATTCACGATTAGACTCTCCACTATAGGTCGTGATCATACTTTTGTTAGCCTTCCTACTTGGATAGAATTTCCTGGAGAGGTTAGATTGACTACCTTAGGTTGTACCTTTAAGTTAGTCTTATATACCTATATATGTAGACACACACAGATACATATAGTTGTGATATTACCTTATATCCTTCTATTCCCACGGTTATTCACATTTTATATGCTTTCCTTACCATTGTATACTACAATATATATATCCTTCTTCTACTCTTTATTTGTATGTTGGATAATGATACATGATATATGATATAATAAATTAGTTCCTGTATACGACTAGAATAGGATAGTCTATCCTTGATTCGTCTTTAGCCTTATTGTTTTTAGTTTCCAAAATAGTTTGTTGTTGTTTATATTCTTTCTCTATATGTTATTTAAATTTGCATTATATTTCCATCTCAGTCAACAGTTGCCTATTGAGTACCATGTGTTTAGTACTCATACTATACATTTTCAACCTGTAGATCATAGTATGGGCTCTCGCCATTGGTGTGTGCCTCGTGCAAATCAGTTATGGATCAAAGATTTTGTGTAAGCTCCTGGCGTTTGGAGCATTGCTACTCTCCCTCAAGCGTGTTAAACTAATCTTTATATTGGGTTAATAGATGGGTTGTACCTATATATTTATTTAGTATTTGACTTTGTACTCTTATTATATTAGAAACACTTGTACAGATTCCACTAGGTTTTGGAAATGCCATATATGTATTATTCTTTTATCCTATGCGTTCTACTATTTCCTTTCATTTTTCTTGATAGTCTATTACTAACTGTTCCGAACTATAGGTTGGCTTACCTATTGGTGGGTCATAGTAGGTGCCATTATGATGTGAGAAATTGGATCGTAAGAGACTCAAAGATTTTTAAATATGTAAGTATTGGGCCCCATAACACTTTATATTTTAGGAGTGCTTGTGTTAAATTGACCCTAATTTAATATTAGACTGAAACTCAATCTTTTAAGGGAACTTCTAACTAAACTCTGTGCTAGGGTGTTGTATGACCTTAATTCAATTCAAATGCACTCCTACAATAAATCATTGATCATATAATAAATGACGAATGAGGTTCTTATTCCTATACCACATATATTAGGTTGTTACAAAGTTATAATTTTTATTTATGATTTTGATGAACTCATAACCTAGGGTTCACACCTAATTATGCCTAGTTCTTGAATTGTAGCTGCCTTACAGCATTTTATGATTATGGTTCCTTTTCAAAGATATAATGAATGAATTCGATGGCTTTAGCTTAGTTATTTTAATACCTGAAGAACTATGCATGTTTTATAAGCTTCAACTTATTTTATAATGAATTATGAATGACTTGACTAACTTTAGTCTCTTTTAATATGACATGACATGTTATGAGCACATTATTCTAGAATTCAGTAAATTTAACATCACTAGTTCCTGTATTTAAAAACTATCATTAAAAAAATAATTTGTATAATTTCAAGATCTATTTTTAGAAATTAGCTTTTATCTATATTTTAGAAAACAGTATAATATTTTAGGAGCAGTATTTAACATCGAGAAAATATGGTTTCAGTGAATCCAACTCCTAAACTACGTGCCACTATAGGTTAAAGGTTCCTCGCCAGTTGAGAGTGTCTTGCTTTATCTAAAATGGGATCATTCACACAAAATCATGGATCTCTACCCTTGAAAAAGTATCAAAAACGCTCCTAACAAAGGTTACAAGTTAGGCTCCATGTTTGCTCAAATGGGCCTTGTCGGTTAAGAAAATTTCTCACAAACATTATTTTAATATGACCTATGTACTTGACTGACAACTTCATTTTAATTGAGTTATTTCATGACTTAGTTATACCTTATGCCTACAATTTATGATTTACTTTTATTGTCATTATACTACAACTTTAATATTATTAACAATATCAGTTTTAGATCTCATGAAAAACTTATACTTTCCCGAGCTTTCCATTTTCTAGTTATTTTAGCTCATGATTTATGACTTACTGTTTTCTATAACATATGCCATGAATATTTGCATCCTCAGATTTTTTATCTAGTTTTTCTTTGTTCATGCTTATTTCATTAATCGATTGTTTTAAAGCATGTTTAAAGTTTTAATCATGATTATTGCATATCTCACATGCTCAATAAATTAAAACTCCGGACTGCATACTATCCTCGCACGACATTGTTTCATAATGTAGGTTTTAGTTCTAGCTCTAGCTCATAGGATTATGGAAAGATGTATCATAGTATCCAACCAATAAGCGATGAGTTCACTTCATTTGAGGACTATAGTATGTTAGTATATTGAATCTTTTTTTCCAGTCAGAATGTATTTTTTAGTGGTAGTTGGGGTTATGACCTGACAAACTTATTTCAATATTAGTAGATGCTTCATTGACAGTCAATTAGCGTAATGTATTTTGATCCAATTCAATGTAGTATAATATAATCTTATGTTAGGAATGAAATCACAAATCATGTAGCCACCTACCAAAGGAGAACCCCTACTACCCAACCATTAATAATTGCCAAAACCATTGAAAAAAAACTTTAGCCATAAATAAATGATAAAACTTTTTTAAAACAAAACCGTGTACAAAATACATTATGAAAATTAATTACACAACTTTCCCGAACCTAGTCGAAATAGGTATAAGAGCACATAACAATTAAAGGATGAATAAAAATTACAACATACATGTAAGTGTAGAACGAAGGGAGCAGCTTAAGATTAATTGCTACCGAACCTATAAAAACACCATGTAACCTATAGCATAACTATATTTCTTAAAGAAAATATAGTAGGTTTAGTATTCATAAAACCACATTTACTTGTAGATATCATCAGAAGACCAAGGTTAGAATTCAAATAATAACAAATAATAATGAAGGAAAGATCATGACAAAATAAATACATAGATAAATAAACATTACCTACACACATCAGCATTCTTTAGCTCACAACCTTACCACCTTCTCGTTTTATGATAGCCCTATTAATATTCTTTTTAACCGACTAAGTGATTACAACTCCATAGAACTAAAAGGTCCACTCTCCTACACACTAACCTTCACTAAACAACATATAATGTACATTTTTTATGTCAATTCTAACATGTTGTTTCCTACTTTCCATAGATAATACCTTAACTCCAACCATCACTTAGAAAACAATAATCTCAAAAAAAATAATATAGTATTCGTAGATATATAATATACACATAAAAAATAATATTTACAGACAACCAAGATGCAACCCGTATAAAATTACTCATGTCAATCACTTACACTTAGGAAATTTATTCAACAATAGTTAAAAGACAACCATGTGCGCCAGTACAACAATGAATGGATGCATGCAAGGTGTACACACATATTAGGGTCAACAAGGACCCTTAGTTATGCCCTGCAAGGGAAAATCTTAGTCCATGGACCATAACAACATAGTATATGATAAAAATAATTGTGTTGACATGACACCTAATAAAAATAACAATGTCATTCTAACACCCAATCAAAATAACAATTTCAAGATGACACCTGATCTAAATAACTGTGTCGACTTAACCCCAGATCCAAATGAATATGTGTGTCAGTGTGACACCCTATCATGATATCATTTCACTATAATATCAATAAAAATCTTATTGCATCATGACAATCAATGATAACTAGTAATTCTTGAAGGCTAGTCATAAACATTTAACACAAATATCATAAAAGAGTCAATTTAATTCTATAACTACATTTAACTTAACCATATATGCCAAACTATCAAGGTTTATTTCAAACTAATTATTAACTATACTTATCCCAATCCCCACATCTACATAAGAATGCTATAATATACCTTTTTTCCATTTTTTTGTACAAATATCAATCCTAGTATGAGTGACTAACACCAATTTTAATCCACATACAACCTTCTTTTATTGTTCTTAACACCACCCTAACCATCCTTCAATTTACAAAATACTCTCTCCATATTAAACTCCATTCTAATTACCTACCTTTTATTTGACTTAAACTCATGCAAGAAAATTTCCCTTCTACTCTATAAGTTCACCCATTAACTGACTTTTCTAACAAACTTATAGCAAGGCTCATCTACCGACCTACCTCAAATCCATTACATTATCATAAATTCCCAACTCCAAAGGTTTAGCATAGTTCATTAACTCAACATACATCACTACTTTTATCAGTTATTTATCTTAAATTTAGTTTGTTTTAAAATCCATCTAAAATATGTAAGTGAGGCCTTAGTCATGAAGTATCCCATCAAATCTATAAATAATATATGAATCTAACCTAATCTACAATAATTAAACCATAACCTACCTTGATAATGATTTTTTTTTGGTTATAAAGAATTAACAGACTTTTCCCAATGGCCTTTGCTATCCAATCTATTGAAATCTCCTTAAGGAATTCTTAGAAATCACCTTTCCAGAGCTTATCTCCTAAATCCTTTACGTTGGAAGCCCAAGGCTTATTAGCAGTGTTTTTTTATGAGACAAATGAAATAAGAGGTCAAAAAAGGCTCAAAATATATTTTTAATTGAATTATTTATTTGAAGCAATTTTTAACATAATAGAAAATTGGATCATTAAAATAGAATCAAATATACCCACCATTCATTCTCGAATAGGCACAAAAATTAGTATGGGGAGTTTATATCTTGATTATCAAAATCAAAGCATGCACAATAGTAAGAATTTTACATGACTTCTTACCTCTATTGATTAATTCGATAACACCTTACTGGATCACCCTCATTAAAATTAATACAATATTACCCGACCAATTTATTCATCACCGGTCACTATGATGTAAACAAGACTTATGATCGCTATAAACAATGGGATATAACTCATAATATGATATATCTAATGGGTTATGTAAGAATACCTTGAACACCACATAATATTATGATGCACGAGTATTCAGAATGAAATGGAACCTTAACATACCCATACTTATTGTGATGGGTCTGTAGTTTTAGAAAAATAAAAGTGGGATTCATCTCTCAAACTCTATATAATCAATATATTGGCATCAATACTAAGGTAATTATTCATCCCTATTTTATTACTTACACATTTATCATTGTAAAGTTGAAGAAATTAGGATTGACATTGGTTTTTCAGAAATATTTGGTGCTTTCACCCATTTGAATTGATTTACAAGCATGTTAGGATATTTTATGCTCTCAATGCTCCTTAAACATTCTAGGAATAGGATTCACCATGTTTATGGTGAGTTTTAGGCTAGAAATAGGTATAAGAGAAAGAGTTAGCTTCCTCATATTATCAAAGAAACCATGGCTCAATTGGTTGTATTCACTCCCTATTTAGTGTAAAAGAGTTCAATAGTACTCTACCAAGATCAATCTATCTTTAAAATTCAAAAGTTTTATGAGAGATTTAGGAATCCATTATTGTAATGGTCGGGACTAGTTGGGGAAAATGGCATCACTGAAGCTATGAAAATGACATATCATATCCGAATGTGTGTTGTAAAATGGGCAAGTTGAAGGGGTTTACATGTTTTATGCCTCCTCTTAGGATTCTATAATAGGATACATGCCAGTAAAACTTACTCGCTATAGCGCAAATATTCCCACTGTAAAGAGAGTCAAAGTTGGTTAATCGATCCATGGTGATGACGCTTTAGCAGGTATTGTCCCACTATATCAGGATTAGTGTTTCTTAATGAAAAAAATTACCCAACAACGTTATTTTCATTCTACATTCATAAAATGGATGGGAGAGGAAATTTTGGGTGATTCCTAATAATTTTCCACCACTTATCACGACCCATTTTATTAAGTCATGGTGGAGCCTACTATAACCCACCGTAGGGAAGCTAAATTTGTTGTTCGAAACGGCTAGTACTGGACTACCCAAAGAGATAAAGGAAAGAATGCAAAATAGATGTAATAAAATGATAAATACATAATATATTCCCAAATTCTGGTGGTATCAGTACTAGAGCTTCTAATATAATAAGAGTAAAAAAATAAAATATCAAGGGAATTACACCGTTACAACTCATCTTTAAATACAATATAGAGACTAGTCTAGTACGTAAGATGGAGAAAAGTAATTCTACAAACGTCAGGTTCTCACTCTGTCTCCAAATCGTGGCTTCTCCACACAATGCACACATCAATGATGATAACCCGTACAATGATTTGCAAGCTGCAAAAGTGTAGTGTGAGTACCAAATACGTGGTACTCAGTAGGCAACTACAAATTGAGATACAAATATAATGTTGATATATATAAAATATAATATGAATGAAACTACACCCAAATATCCATAATCATAGTTAAAAACTAGTAAAATAGTGAGGGCAACTACTCTACTCTTCGTGATGAAACTAGCATAATAAGGCTAAGGATGTATCAAGGATGAACTATCCTATTCCAGCCATACTAAAAAATCTAAACACTATATTGTATATACCTTGCCTATATATGGATAAAGAGCAAAATAAGGATATATATCACAATATTCAAGGCCAAGGAATAAATATACAATCTGGACAAATGAAAGGAGGGATATACGGTTATACAATAGCTACATATGGCTAGATATACATATATATATTTACATAAACAAGGTCAACTCGAAGTATAACCTATGTCATCAGACTAGCATTTTTAGACCTCCTAATTGTAGAAGGAACTAGTACTTGTAACACCTCGAATTTGTACCCTGGACGCTACACGGTGCTTACGATCCCGAAGGATCACAAACTAACCCATGACCAATATCTTCTATAAGCACTAGATAATAATACTAAAATAAATAAAGAATTAGGCTTAAATGCCATAAGGTTCAAAATCTAAAATACTGATAAAATGTAACATCTAAAATAACCATCCATAAAACTAAATACTATTTGAAAAATCTAGTCTGAAAAGCCTCTAATCTGAATTGTCTGAAGGTGGAGTTAATGGGATAAGCCCCCAACTAACTCCAACTACTGAACTATTGATAAATTGAAATACTAAAATAAAAGCCTATCCTCGATAGAGGAGGAATCACTACTAAATCTGTGACTATTGACTGGATCTGTCTAACTGTGATCGGGAACCTGAGCATCTGAACCTATGATATGAGATATCATAGCACAAAGAAAGAGTATGTATTAGTACGTGGAATGTACTGGTATGCTAGATGAGGTAAGGATGAATGCAAGGGTTCATATGTATGAACAATAACTTACTGAATGATATAGAGTAACTAAATGTGAGAGTACATGAATAACTGAAACTACTAGCAATACTGGATATGCAATTTGTGCACGTAGATATACTATAACTGAGCTTTTATAAAGCTAAGTACTGAGTTTTTATATGGAGTAACTAATAATATGTGATTACTTATACTGATTGACTGCATCTGACAGTCCTGAATCTGTAGAACTAAACTGAGTTCTATACTGAAGACTGAAACTGTTACTATAATTTTGGGAGGTAATCATCTAACCAACATGGCCCAAATAATATAAGATAACTGAGTTGGGTTTCAATCTATAACCCTAATTGTAAGGGTGATAATACCATGCCATGAGTACTAACATCTGTTGTAAAGTCAGTCCTATCTAATGGGTGACCCCTGAGATCAGTCCTAAACTAGCGGGTGATCCCTGAGTATGTCAGTCCTATATAATGGGTGACATCTCATAAACTATACTGGCTATGTAGTTCTGGAACTTAGGGATTGTATCTAGGGACCCAGTCCTAACTAACGGGTGAGACCCCATCCCTAGGCTCGCTTGGATCTGAATCCTACTCCCAACTGAAAGACACTGAACTGAGTATACTAAAATAGACTCAACTGATACAGAGTTTGCTGAGTTTTCTTGAGTTTTGTAACTAACTGAGTTCTACTGATCATGACATGACTGATACTATTTGTAACTGACACTGGCTCAAGGTAAACAACTAAATTATCGGGTACTAAATACCCCCAGGACTTGATAGCATGAAAAGTAAAGCAAAGCATAATCTTGAATAACATAATAATGTTCACTTGTTCATAATTCATCTATAGAGACATTTTATCAAACACTTGTAATGCATTAACTTGTACATAAATGGGGAATACATGTTAGCATGCTATAATGGCATTATTTCATTCTCATAGACAATTTATCAAACACATAAGAGGCATTCTTGTTTTACTAAATCATAAACACTTAGGGTAAACATGGTTATAACAATTAACTTGTAAATTAAAAGTTTTATCTAGAATATCATGTAAATCAACTCATACTAGGAACAATTCTTGAAACTTGGAATTTTAATTATGGATAACACATAAACATGGCAATTACAATGCCCAAACTTTTAAATTCATGGATTATAACATGAGGATTACTCAATTCAATATACATGCTATTCGATTTCATGGAATCCACCATTAATCATTGATTTAAAACTCAATAAATATCAAAACATGAATGTAGTAAAATTTCATACATGTAAATCATGAATCATGAATCTTGAAATTTTAAAAATAGATTTTTGGACTCTATGGGTGAAAGAGACCCATAGATGAACACCTAACATACCTTAATTTGCGAGCTTCTTGAAGTTCTTCATGAATCCTTGAACTATGTGCTTGATCTCTTGACCTAGGCTTTTTGCCTCTTAAGAGAGACTGGTTTAATTTGGAGGGAAATTAGGTGAATAATGAAGTAACTAGGTTAATTAAAGGTGAATTTCGTGTTAAAGAATGACTGGGGTGAGGTGCAAAAGACTTTAATTCCCTCAAATTTAAAACTCAAAATTACTAAAAATTTCTAATTTTGGCACCCGACACGACGCGGTGCTATCGTGTCGTGTCACTGGAAAATAGACTACTGGGAACTGGACTACTGGTGCGACGCGGCGCCATCATTGTGTCTTTCTGGATGTGATCTTCGGTCCTTGACGCGACGCGGTGGAATCATGTTGCCTCACTGGAAATTGACAATTGTGAACTGGGTATTAAGTAGGCATCATCGACCGAATAAGTTAAATCATTATATAATTATGATAAAATACAAGATAACATAACTAAGACAAAGTAGAGGCGAACCTAAACTAAGACGAACCTGAACTAACTCAAACATTGATGTGTATAAAGGTAAATAAACCAAAATAATAGTATAACATAACGTAAACAATCACCACGCACAAACATAACTACAAAATTGGCTCCCATACGCCAATAGGTGTGGAAATGTAAATAACCCATCGCAAGGCTACGGAAGCCCAAAAGGTACACACAAGATAGTATAACCCACCACTATCATTTACCAATTATCAACATGCCACTAGAGTCCACTCACTTCATGCTACATTGACCATTTCATCATTTTCAAACTTAGCTAAATTTTTATTTTGACATACTAAAAAAAGTATATCATCATAGCACATAATATGCATACCCAAACTCAAATCGGTATAAATATAATAAATAACCAAACTTGAATTGGTATATCTAATCAATAGTCGTACTTAAATCGGTAAATATAGTCGATAGATGAACTGGAATTGGTAAAAATATTTAATAGCAAAACTTTAACTAGTAAATATAATAAATAGAAGGACTTAAACCAGTAAATTTAATCAATAGCCAGACTTGAACCGGTAAATATAATAAATAGTGAAAGCTAAACTGGTAAATATATCATCAATGTCATAATCATCCTCCAAACTTGAACTGGGTAAATACCATAAATATCATATCTATCTTCAAGACTCGAATGTGTAATTATAATTATATCATTATAATCCAAAGTATCATCAATAGCATAAGAAATAACATCACCAATAGGCTTGATTCTGCACATTAACCAACATAGCCATCAAGTGTCAAAGTTTTTCAATATCATCCATCTTCTAGACTCGAATGGGTAATTATAATCATATCATTATAATGAAAAGTCTCATCAATAGCATAAGTAATAACATAATCAATAGGCATCAATCCTCACATCAACCAACATAGCCATCAAGTGTCAAAGTTATTTTGTATCACCTCAATAGTAATTTCCAAGGGTTTAACAAGCGTATAAATATAAGCAAAAGATAAGATGTGTCTTATCCTACGGTGGGTTAAGGGCCTACTTATAATTCCCAAAGTTCCATTTTAGGAAATATCTACCCGAACTAGGTTTAAGGTATCTAACTCTTTTTTTAGATGTTAATCAATCGTAAATTTTCCCTAAGATAGGAAATTCACCTAAAATATGAGCAACTTGGTCGATTATGCCTAAATTATAATTTTTGACTAGCCTAAATGGTCCAACTGACATAAGCTTCCAAATCATCGTACCAACACCTCAGACCCATCTTCAATCGAACACAATATCAGAAAATTAATATGCGCTAGCTTAGTAAAAAAAGTGATAAAACCTAGCTTACCAGAACGGCGAACAAAGCTCAAAAAATCCACAAAGTCACCATTTTTCCATTCTGAGATACTTCTGTAAGATTCAAGCCTATCGAAATCACCTTTTACTCATCAATATGAGAATAATGATACCGATATCGCACCATTGTGCTTTGGGTCAAAAAATCACCCAGAAAACCATATGGGTCCCATTTATGAAAAATTATGTTTCCAAAACTATCCCAATGTTACCTAATGTTAAAGGTGTCAATAAGCTCTATAATAGGTGATATCTGAGCTAATTTAGAGATAAAATAAATCCCTCATGATATTCAGATTTTTCCACAAGAAATGGGAATATCTACCATGATATTAGAGGAATCTTACCTCAAATTTGAAGGAGAATCGCATAATCAATCAATATCTAAGATCCCAAATCACCCAAGAGTTACTCTAAGTCTTTATCACTAATTAGGGTCATAAATCTCAAGAGAATGTATGAAGGAATTGTCAAAAGGCATAAAATCGGGTAGTTATACCCATACTAGGATGTCATGTGTCACTACAACAACCCAATGTTCAAGATCGCCACATCATATAGCTCTGCCAGTGAATCAAGATCGTGAAAAGCCACTACGATTGCAGCACTTGAGGCTTTCCCAGGATATCACAATCGCAACCCTTGGCTCGCGATTGCAATACACCAAATATAGTTGTAGACTTGGAATTTTCCAAGTCTTCGCCAAGCACTCAGGATTCACTCTAACATAAATGAACTATGTAACCATACTAAATCCGACGTTCTGGACTCAATGGATCTACTGAAATTTCCATCCATTGCCATTTTTGGGAAATATGGGGCCCACACATAATTTTTTTCTTAACTTTTTGACCAATAGTTAAAAATAAGTCTGAGTGCTTTAGAACCCAAAAAAAGGTCCAACTAGACTAGAATTGATTATCCAAAGCTGCTGGAATAGTTAGAATTTGCATTCGAGGTCATTTGACGAAATTTTTTTCCCGATGGCTAGTTGGAAGCAACAAAGACTTCCAAAAAGTCAAATTACTCTAAAGACCACACAAAATCCTTGATAATAGAAATGTATATTTTAGCAAGTCATAAATTACTTAGGGAAGTTATGGAAAACTCTAATGTCAAAAATAAGAAGAAATATGGAAAAATATCCTTAAGGGTCATTTAAATTTCCACTACTAAAGGAACTTTCATACGTAAAAGTTAAGGATTAGGATGTACCTGAAGTCTCGAACATCTGAGGATAATAGGTCCATATATCTCCCTCTATCTCCATAGTGGACTCCTCTACTATACGGTGCCTCCACTGAATCATAACTACAAGAATATCTCTAATGAGCAATCGCATAATATCACTGGCCAAAATGATTATACGTTTTTCCATGAAGGTTAAATTCTCATCCAACTGGACTGAGTCACATCTAAGCATATTAGATATATAATAAATGTATCTCTAAAACATACAAACATAGAAAACTTGATAGAGAGTAGCAAGATCTAGAGGTAAAGCCAACTTATAAGCTACCTCGCCAACTGTGTGAAGAATCTCAAAAGGTCTAATACATATAAGTATAAGCTTTACCTTCCTCACAAAATTTATCTATAAGGCCCCGCAAAGTTCCCTTGTAGTTTGAGTCGTAGGGCATATCGAGTGAGGCATGATTCCGGCCCTAAAAGATTGAGAATTTGCTTCCTAAGTGATTACCATATTAACGATGTATAATTTCCATAATTTCAAGTTTTTATCACGTGGGAAATCTAATAAGTTTTCCATCGATATAAGATTTGCCCAAATCGGACACTCGGGTAAGAAGTTATGGCCAATTTAAGCCTTCGTCGTAAAAACTGCGTCATTTGAGAGCCTAGCACATCGCAGAGAGGGTGAATTTAGCAATTGTCAATTTCCAGTGGGACTCCGCAATAATAACGCATCGCGGAGGAGTCCCAGGTCCCAACCAGTGGAAAAATACATGGCTCCACGTCGCGGAGGCTGTCAATTTCCCATTGTCATGGAGAGAGCCAACGCGATTAGTGGCGCATCGCGGAGGCCTTCAAAATTGGGTTCCAGTTTATTTTTTCCAGTTTTGCATAGACGTTTAAAAGGGCATTTTGGACCTTTTTCCAAGCCTATAAAATCGTGGAAACACTAAATTAAACCCATTTGCAAGCATTCTATGAGGGTTTTATCAAGTATCCTCTCAACAAGAACCCTAAATACTCAAAACCTCTTCCACAAATCTCAAGAATCCACCATGAATTTTCTAAATTGAGTCAAGATTCTAGGTTCCCAAGTGAAGGTCTCAAGAACCCTCATTCTAGAGCAAGAGTAGAGTTCCAAAAATGAGAGTTCTTCTAAAGATTCAAATTCAAGGTATGTGGGGTTTGAACTTGGGTAACCCTTTCACCCTTGTGTCATTTACATCATGATTTTGCTGAAATTATGGGGGTTTTACATGAGTTTGAATTGGGGTTTTTACATGAGTTTGAATTGGGGTTTTTACATGAGTTTGAATTGGGGTTTTCACCCATATTTATTGAATGCATTATGTTGATATTTCTCATAAATTGAGATTTAAATGGCATGATTTCTACATGTTTTCTTGAGTTTTTACAGTTGGATAAACCCCATGACTTTACTCCTTGAGAAGCTTATAATTGAAATGTTGAGATATTAAAGCATATGAGTACATTGAGATTTTGAGATGAATTTATGAAATTTTCAGATTTCCACAAGATTTATGAATTTATATGCTATATATTATGTTTTGATAAGCTTTAACTTGAAATTGAACTATGGGTTAGTAAGCGCTATTCGAGACTTATGAAATTATGAACACTCGTGCTATAAGTACCTATGATTTGAGTATTTTGAGATGGTTGAAAATTGAATTTACCTAATGGTTCGAAAGCTTTGAAATTCACTTTACTATATGAGATTATTGATTTGATTAATGGGCTCGTGGTGAACCATGAGATTGTTCTAAAAGTGGATTTTTATGAGATGAGTGCAGCTAATCTAAAGGGAGTAGTATTTAGCACCAAGCAGGTAACCTTCTACAGTTTCTTACCCCAAAAACTACGTGTCACCATAGGATGTGAGCCTAAGGCTGATTATATTATGATTATGAGTGGGCCTGAGTCCGATTTAATTATGTGGGTCTAAGGCCGATTTTCATTTAGTGATCACTAGACCTAGGTTATACTCCTTTGCAAGAGTATGACGTTCCTCCCCAACGTGGGGTCTCTTCCATAGGAGGATAAAACATTGGACTCCATGTAGCTCGTATGGTTTATGTCGGTTACGAGAACCTCCCTTTCCTTTTGAACTTCAAAATTAAATGCTTATTTTTCTTCCCTATAAGCTATTTTCCTAAATGGTTAAATTACAAAGATATTCCCTAATCAAGGTATTGATTTGAGAGGAGATATTTTCTAAAGTGAATAAAATTCCTTCAAGTATGTTTTCATGTTTTATGATTTCGAATTCCAAGTATTTGAGTTTCTAAATAATTGTGAAGTGTTGAGCATTGAAGAACTTTTAATTTCTTGAGATATATGCATGACTTGAAAGAGTGGTTTGAAACCCCTTAGCCTTTGGGCATTGAGAGTAAGAGAAGGTTTCTAATTTTGAAGTTAAATAATGATGACTCACGAGATTGTGTTACATGCTTCATTCTACATGATTTATGAGTTTTATATTTTATACTTGTTCAAGCTATGTGAGTCATCTTATTATGCATACATGATTTGATTGAAGAAAATATCGTTACTACTTTATACATATGTATGCACCCCCGCATACTCAGTACATCCAAAGTACTGATCTACATATATGTCTATGTGCTACATTTTCTTATAATGTAGGTTCAGGTGCTCAGTCCCAGCCTCACCAGTGATTCTCCGAGAACCTTACCTACGTTTTCTACAGTGGTGAGTCCTCCTGGTTCGAGGACCGATCTTCAGATATTTACTGTGCTTGAGAGACTATGTTTTATTTTTAGTCCATTTTGAGTCAGTTGGGGCCTGTCCCAATGGCTCTCTAGATTTGATTCATAGAAGCTTTGTCAGACTAGTATCAGACTTGTGATATGTCGAGAGGGATCAATATTGTGGTTTTATTGAGTTTTCTCTATGTTTTGGTCATATGAACCAATTATCTTTTCTTATTTCCTTTATTGTGATATGGCTATGTGAGTGCTTAAGTCAATCCTTATCTTGAGTTGGGTGTTTTTGGGTAGAAACCGGCTCTAAGGGTTAGCTTGGGGCTACTTGTAGTCTTAAGCACCGTGTGACGTCCCAGGAGGTAATTTTGGGTCGTTACAAACTTGGTATCAGAGCCTAATATTTCTAAAGAGTCCTAGGGAGTCTGACAAGCTGTGTTGAGTAAAATATTGATCATCGGTGTGTAGCACGCCACACCAATGAGAAAGAGGCTACGAGACGTTTAAGGAAAAAGTTGTTTCTTCTTTTAGATTCTATCGTACCTATAGTTGTCCCTCTTATCTAATGATCTGTGATCTTCTATTTTTAGAAAATGCCTCCTCGAAGAGTGAATGTCCATGAAAATAATGATGACCAACCCCAACCTATTAATCCCTTGAATGAGACAGTGTCCCATACTGAGTTTAGGGTGGCATTTCAGGAGTTATCCCAAGCAGTCACTGCAAATGTTCGGGCAAATAACCAGGCCCCAGTTGCTAATCAGCAGGGTGTCAATGTAGCCGCGTCTAGGATTTATGACTTTAAACGGATGAATCCGCCTGAGTTTTATGGGTCCAAGACAGACGAGGACCCCTTGTTGTACTTAGAGGAGGTGAGGAAGATCACTAATGTGATGTAAGTTTCAGAAGAAGAGAGTGTTGTGTTAGCATCCTATAGATTGAAAAACATTGCTTCTGGTTGGGTTGTATCATGGGAGAAGGGTAGAGGTGAGAATGCCACTCCTATGACTTAGAAATTATTCCAAGATGCCTTTTTGGATCAATTCTTTCCGCTTGAGATGAGGGAGGCTAAGATTGAGGAGTTCATGAACTTGAGCCAAGGCTCCATGACTGTTAATGAGTATTTCTTGAAGTTCAATCAGTTGGCCAAGTATGCTCTAAATTTGATTTCTGACACTGGGGCTGGTATGAGTAAGTTTGTCACCGATGTTTCTGGGATAGTACTGAAGGAGTGTAGGGCTGTGATGTTGCATAAAGATATAGATCTTACTAGGTTGATGACTCATGCCCAACAAATAGAGGCGGATAATCTTAGAGAGAGAGATATTGAGGGGTAACAAGAGGACTAGATCTGATCAGCATGAGTTTAGACGGCCTAGATTCCTTGGAGGGAGCCGCCCTCAGTTTCAGAGATGTCCGCCTGTTTCAGTTCCTTCATCATCTAGTGCTCCCGCGCCTAGAGGTAGGCCAAAGCAAGGTAGTAGGCTTATCGTATCTGTTCCGCAAAACAGTGTTGGTAATAGGCCCCGTTATCCTTCTTGTGCTAAATGTGGTAGGAACCACATTGGAGAGTGCTTCAGAGATTTGAGGAGTTGTTTTGGTTGTGGCAAGCAAGGCCATAGACTTAGATATTTCCCCCATACTAAACTGGGGAATAGAGATGCCCGACCTCAGGTACAGGCTGCTAGTACCCCAGCTCCAATACTTTATCCCACCCCTGCTCAGGGCGTTTTTTCTAGCACCGCTGGCGGTCAGCACCAGAATAGGTTCTATGACTTACCACCCCATCGGGAGTAGGAGGACTCCCCTGATGTTATAACTGGTGTGCTTCGTGTCTTTTGTCTTGATGTGTATGTATTGTTGGATCCTGAGTTATGTCTCTCTTATGTGACCCCACTTGTAGCTGTGAATTTCAAAATGAGTTCCGAAAAGATCTCTGAGCCTTTTCTAGTTTCTACACCACTCGGAGAGTCTGTTGTTGCTAAACGAGTGTATAGAAATTATCCTGTTACTATGCTTTATAGAGTCTTACTTACGGATTTGATAGATTTTGACCTCATTCTGGGTATGGATTGGCCTCATTCTTTCTATGCATCTATAGATTATCAACTGAGTGGTCAAGTTTTAGTTTCCTGATGAACTAGTGTTTGAGTGGTCCGGGAGTTCGGTATCTCCCAAGAGTAATTTTATCTCCTATATCAAAGCCAGAAAGCTTATATCTAAAGGTTCCATCTACCATCTAGTTAGGGTCAAGGACACTAAGTTCGAGACTCCAACAATACAGTAAATTGATGTTGTTAATAAGTTCCCCAATGTCTTTTTGGAAGATCTCCCAGGGGTACCTCACGATAGATGATGGAGTTCAAAATTGACCTTCTTCCCGACACTCGGCCTATTTCTATTCTTCCACATTGTATGGCACCTGAAGAACTCACAGAGTTGAAGGAGCAACTCAAATATCTCTTAGATAAAGGTTTCATTAGGCCCAGTATTTCTCCTTGGGGAACACCCGTCTTGTTCGTGCTAAAGAAAGATGGATCTTTGCATATGTACATTGACTACCGTCAACTCAACAAAGTCATCATAAAAAATAAGTATCCTCTTCCGAGTATTGATGACCTGTTTGATTAGTTTTAAGGTTCTAGTTATTTCTTCAAGATAGACCTTAGATCCGGCTATCATCAGCTTAAGGTAAGAGAATGTGATATTCCAAAGATAGCCTACCAAACCCGTTATGGTCATTTAGTGTTTCTAGTCATGTCTTTCAGGCTAACCAATGGTCCAGCAGCCTTCATGGACCTCATGAATCGAGTGTTCAAGCAATAACATGATACGTTCGTCATTGTCTTCATAGATGACATCCTTGTGTACTCCCGTGATGAGAATGACCATGCAGCTCATCTTAGAATTATCTTGCAAGCTCTTAGAGATCACCTGTTGTTTGCCAAATTCAGTAAGTGTGAATTTTGGCTAAGGTCTGTAGCCTTTCTGGGTCATTTTGTTTCAGCCAAGGGTATTAGAGTTGATCCCCAAAAGACAAAAGCTGTGAGAAACTGTCCTAGACCTATATCTCCATATGATATTAGGAGTTCCTTGGGTCTAGCAGGCTATTACTGTCATTTTGTTGAGGGTTTCTCTTCCATTACGTCTCCTATGACCCGGTTGACCCAAAAGAAGGTTAAATTCCAGTGGTTCAATTCCTGTGAGAAGAGTTTTCAGGAGTTCAAGACTCGACTCACTTCAGCCCCTGTATTGACTTTACCTGATGGTACTGATGGTTTTGTGGTGTATTGTGATGCCTTTAGAGTTGGTTTGGGTTGTGTGTTGATGCAAAGGGGTAAAGTTATAGCATATGCCTCTAGACAGTTGAATCCGCATGAAAAAAACTACCCGACCCATGATCTTGAGTTAGCTGCTGTGGTTTTTGCTTTGAAAATTTAGAGACACTATCTTTATGGTGTCCATGTTGATGTGTTTAATGATCATAAAAGCCTACAGTACGTGTTTACCCAGAAGGAGTTGAATCTTAGGCAGTGAAGGTGGTTAGAGTTGTTGAAAGATTATGATATGAGTGTGTTGTATCACCCGGGCAAGGCCAATATGGTGAAGGATGCCCTTAGCAGATTATCCATGGGTAGTATTGCCCATATTGAGGAAAGTAAGAGAGAGTTAGCTCATGATGTTCATTGTCTGGATAGGTTGGGTGTTAGATTGCTTGATTCAGCGGAGGGGAGTACGTTGGAGTAGAGTAGTTTAGAATCTTCTTTAGTTTTAGAAGTTAAGTAAAAGCAGGATAGGGATCCTAGTTTGGTCAAACTAAAGGAGTCAGTTAAGGACCAAAAGGTCGAGGTTTTCTCCCAAGGGAGAGATGGTGTGTTGAGGGTGTACGGTAGGTTGAGTGTTCCATGTGTTGATGATTTGAGGCAGAGGATTATGGGTGAAGCGCATGGCGCACGTTATTCTATTCATCCTGGTACTACCAAGATGTATCGTGACTTACGGGAAATCTACTGGTGGAATAGCATGAAGAAAGACATCGACAAGTTTGTAGCAAAATATGCGACGTGTCAATAGATTAAGGTAGAGCACCAAAGACCGGGTGGTGTGATGCAAGAGTTTAGTATACCCACTTGGAAGTGGGAAATGGTGATTATAGACTTTGTGACCGGGTTGCCTCTTTCGCGTCATCATCATGATTCTATTTGGATTGTTGCGGATAAGTTGACTAAGTTCGTACATTTCTTGCCCGTGCATATATCTTATACGGTTTAGAATTATGCTAGATTGTATATTCGGGAGTTGGTCAGGCTGCATGGAGTTCCCTTGTCTATCATTTCGGATAGGGGTACTCAATTTACTTCTTAGTTTTGGAGGGCGTTTTAGCAGGGTCTTAGCACCCAAGTTCTTTTGAGTTCATCTTTTCACCCGTAGATAGATGGTCAGGATGAGAGGACCATTCAGACCCTAGAGGATATGTTGAGGGCATGCGCTCTTGATTTCAAAGGAAGTTGGGATGAGCATTTTCCATTGACAGAGTTCACCTATAACAATAGTTTCCATGCTAGCATTGAGATGGCACCATTTGAGGCTTTGTATGGTAAGAGGTGTAGATCACCCTTAGGTTGGTTTGAAGTGGGCGAAACTTCCGCGTGTGGGCCTGATGTAGTGTTTGAAGCTATGAAGAAAGTTAAGTTGATTAGAGAAAGGTTGAAGACCACTCAGAGTCGTCAAAAGTGTTACGCTGATGTGAGGAGGAGATATCTTGAGTTTAAGGTGGGTTATTTGGTGTACTTAAAGATTTCACCAATGAAAGGGGTGAAGATGTTTGGTAGGAAAGGAAAGCTTAGTCCCCGTTATGTTAGCCCGTATCGAGTTTTGAGTTGTGTTGGTAGAGTGGCCTATGAGGTTGAGTTGCCCCCGAAGTTGTCCGCTATTCATCCTATCTTTCATATCTCCATGCTTAAAAAGCATATCGGTGATTCAGTTGTGGTTGATCCTTCAGAGAGTGTTGATATTCAAGATAGCCTTTCCTATGATGAGATTTCCGTTGAGATCCTAGATTTTTAGATCCGTAGACAAAAGATCAAAGAAGTTCCCTTGGTCAAAGTTTTGTGGCGAAATCAATCTGTTGAGGCTGCTACTTGGGAGGCGGAAGCTGACATGCGATCCAAGTATCCGCACCTCTTTTTCATGAGTTCAGACCAATCCTAAGGTACTATTCTTCCTTGATAAAGCCTTTCTAATCTAAAGTTCAGCTATGCATCTATTATTGTATGAGTTAGTGTATTTTCCGGAGTATTCATGAGTTTAGAGAGACCTTGAGCCATTTATTCCTTATTTCAAATGTGTGTTCTCAGTTTTTCCTGTATTCCGAGCCTAACTACCGATATTTGAATATGAATATTCCTAAGGGGAAGATATTGTAAGGCCCCGCAAAGTTCCCTCATAGTTTGAGTCATAGGGTATGTGGAGTGAGGTGTGATTCCGGCCCTAAAAGATTGAGAAGTTTCTTCCTAAGTTAGTAACGTGTTAACCATGTAGAATTCCCTAATTTCAACTTTTTATCATGTGGGAAATCTGATAAGCTTTCCATCGATATAAGATTTTCCCAAATTGGACACTCGGGTAAGAATTTATGGCCAATTTAAGCCTTCGTCGTAAAAACTGCATCATTTGAGAGCCTAGCGCATCGTGGAGAGGGTGCATTTAGCAATTGTCAATTTCCAGTGGGACTCCACAATAGTGGCGTGTCGTGGAGGAGTCCCAGGTTGCAACCAGTGGGAAAATGCATGGCTCTGTGTCGCGGAGGCTATAAATTTCCCAATTGTCATTTTCTAGAGAGCCAACGTGATTAGGGGCACGTCGCGGAGGCCTTCGAAATCGGGTTCCAGTTCAATTTTTCTAGTTTTTCACAAACGTTTAAAAGGGAATTTTGGACTTTTTTCCAAGCCTATAAAATCGCGTAAATACTAGATTAAACCCATTTGCAAGCATTCTATGAGGGCTTTATCAAGTATCCTCTCAACAAGAAACCTAAATACTCAAAATCTCTTCCATAAATCTCAAGAATCCACCAGGGATTTTCTAAATTAAGTCAAGATTATAGGTTCCCAAGTGAAGGGTCTCAAGAACCCTCATTCTAGAGAAAGAGTAGAGTTCCAAAAGTGAGAGTTCTTCTAAAGCTTAAAATTCAAGGTATGTGGGGTTTTGAACTTGGGTTACCCTTTCACCCTTGTGCCCAAAATATTTATTTACATCATGATTTTGCTAAAATTATGGGGTTTTTATATGAGTTTGAATTTGGGTTTTCACCCATATTTATTGAATGCATTATGTTTATATTTCTCAAAAATTGAGAGTTAAATGTCATGATTTTTACATGTTTTCTTGACTTTTTACAGATGGATAAACCCCATGACTTTACTCCTTGAGAAGCTTATATTTGAAATGTTCAGATATTGAAGCATATGAATACATTGAGATTTTGAGATGAATTGCTGAAATTTCTAGATTTCCACATGATTTATGAATCTATATGCTATATATTATGCTTTTGATAAGCTTTAACTTGAAATTGAACTATGGGTTAGTAAGCTCTATTCGAGACTTATGAAATTATCAACTCTCGTTCTATAAGCACCCATGATTCGAGTATTTTGAGATGGTTGAAAATTGAATTAACCTAATGGTCCAAAAGCTTTGAAATCCACTTTACTATACGAGATTATTGATTTGATTAATGGGTTCGTGGTGAACCATGAGATTGTTCTAAAAGAGGATTTTTATGAGATGAGCACAGGTATTCTAAAGGGAGTAGTATTTAGCATCAAGCGGGTAAGATACTATGGTTTCTTACCCCATAAACTAGGTACCACCATAGGATATGAGCCTGAGGCTGATTATATTATAATTATGAGTGGGCTTGAGGCCTATTTGATTATGTAGGCCCGAGGCCGATTTTCATTTAGTGATCACTAGACCTAGGTTATACTCCTTGGCAAGAGTATGACGCTCCTCCCTAACGTGGGGTCTCTTCATTAGGAGGACAAAATGTTGGACTCCATGTAGCTCGCATGGTTTATGTCGGTTACAAGAACCTCCCTTGTCTTTCGAACTTCGAAATTAAATGCTTATATTTCCTTCCCTATAAGTTATTTTCCTAAATGGTTGAATTGCAAAGATATTCCCTAATCAAGGTATTGATTTGAGATGAGATATTTTCTAAAGTGAATAAAATGCCTTCAAGTCTGTTTTCAAGTTTTATGATTTCGAATTCCAAGTATATGAGTTTCTAAATGATTGTGAAGTGTTGATCATTAAAGAACTTTTCCTCTCTTGATATATATGCATGACTTGAAAGTGTGGTTTGAAATCCCTTAGCGTTTGGGCATTCAGAGTAAGAGAAGGTTTCCGATTTTGAAGTTAAATAATGATGACTCACGATATTATGTTACATGCTTCATTCTACATGACTTATGAGTTTTATATTTTATACTTTTTCAAGCTATGTGAGTCATCTCATTATGCATACATGGTTTGATTGACGAAAATATCGTTACTACTTTATACATATGCATGCACCCCCGCATACTCAGTACATTCCAAAGTACTAATCCACATATATTTCTATGTGCTACATTTTCTTATAATGTAGGTTCAGGTACTTAGTCCCAGCCTCACCTGTGATTCTCCGAGCACCTTGCCTACGTTTTCTACAGTGGTGAGTCCTCCTGGTTCGAGGATCGATCTTCAAATGTTTACTGTGCTTGAGAGACTATATTTTATTTTCAGTCCATTTCGAGTCAGTTGGGGCCTGTCCCAATGGCTCTCTAGATTTTGATTGATAGAGGCTTTGTCAGACTTGTATCAGACTTGTGATATGTTGAGAGGGATCAGTATTGTGTTTTTGTTGAGGTTTCTCTATGTTGTGGTCATATGAACCAATTATCCTTTCTTATTTCCTTTTTTGTGATATGGCTATGCGAGTGCTTAAGTCCATCCTTATCTTGAGTTGGGTGTTTTTGGGTAGAAACCTGTTCTAAGGATTAGCTTGGGGCTACTTGTAGCCTTAAGCACCGTGTGACGTCCCAGGAGGCAATTTCGGGTCGTTACATCATCACACCCATCATGGGTGATGAACAGAGGAATACTCGGCCACCAACTCCAAATCTCAAGGGACAAAGCCTATGGTTTGCATATGCTTTTTACCTACTCTGAGTTACTCTAAACCTGACATGAATCACCCTGACTCTATCGAGCGATTCCTGAAGTAAATCAGTGCTACTGGGTTGAACCTCGATAGTCTCAAACCATCAAATCAGATAACGACTTCTCCTAAAATACAAAGCCATAAATGACACCATCTCAATACTCCAATGATAACTGTTGTTATAAGAAAACACTGCAAAGTCTAAGTAATCCTCCCACAATCCTCCAAAATCCATAACACAGGCTCGAAGCATATCTTTAAGCACTTGAATGGTCCACTTGGGCTGGCCATTTATCTGTCGATAGAAGGCTATATGTAGATCCACCTGAAAAGCTCTCCAAAAGCTAGATGTTATCACAAAACCTCGATCTGAAATGATAGATATGGGTACACCATGCTAACAGACTATCTCACATACATAGATATGGGATAATCTCTCAGCACTAAAGGATATATGAATATGGATGAAATATACTTACTTGGTGAACCAATCCACGATGACCCAAATACCATCAAAATGATAAGATGTGCGGGGTATGCCTCTAAGAAGTCTATGGTAATGTGCTTCCTTACACTCGAGTATGGGTAATATCTGAATCAAAATTCCTGGATGCTTATGCTCGGGCTTTACCTACTAACAACAACAACAACAAGCTACAAAGTCTGCCACAACACTCTTTATAAAACTCCACCAATAATGTTGTATCAAATCTCTATACATCTTGGATATGCCTGAATGAATAGATCATCTAGAGTAATGAGCCTAATGTAGAATCAGCGGGATCAAGTAATTGATACTTGGAACATAAATTCTTCTATCAAACTTCACAATGCCCTCAGAACATATCGACACCTAATCATGGAGGAAGCAACACTTACTATCCTCAAACTGACCATCCCGAATCTGCTCAAAAAATGAAGATCGTGCCTCAACACTAGCAAGAATCCTCCTATGGTCTGAGATATCAAGGAGAACCCTCAAGTTCGCTAAGGACTGAATATCCCATGCCAATGGCGTCTGAGAAATTTAAATAGAAGCCAAGCTACCCATACTCACTGTCTTCTAATTTAAGACATCTCATACCACATTCTTCTTACCCAAATAATAAAAGATAGAGATATCATATTCCTTAAAAAACACCATAAATCTACATTGTCTAGCATTAATCTCTCTCTAGGTAATAAGATGTTGAAGACTGCGATGATCGGTGAAAAACTCATAATGCACACCATAGAGATAATGCCTCCAAATCTTAAGCGTTAAAACTATGGCTGCCAACTCCAAATCATGAAAGGGGTAGTTGCACTCGTGCACCTTAAGTTATCTAAAATCATAAACAATAACACCACCCTGCTACATAAATACACAACCTAGGCTAACATCGAAAGAATCACAAAACTTAATAAATCCCTCACCCTCTAAAGGAAGATCTAAAATAGGAGCTGAATTAAGAAAATCCTTGAGTTTTACAAAGCTCGACTCACACTCCTCAGACCATTTGAAAGGGACCTCCTTCTGAGTCAATCTAGTCATAGGAACTGAAATAATAGTAAGACCCTCGACCAATTATCAATAATAACTAGCCAAAGCATTAAACCGACAAACCTCAGTTGGAGATGTGTGCTAAGTCCAATTAGGAATAACCTCAATCATTCTTCGATCTACCATATTACCACTTTTAGACACCATATGTATAAGAAATGACACTAACTCAAGCAAAATCTCACACTTATAGAGCTTGGAAAAAATAACATGATCTCTCAAGGTCTGGAGCACAATCCTTAAATAATGTGCATGCTCCTCTCTACTCGAATACATAAGGATTTCTTCAATGAAAAAAATCAAAAAGAAATCCAAATAAGGTCTAAACACTCAGTTTATCGAATCCATGAACGCGGATGAAGAATTAGTCAATCCAAAAGACATCATAGGGAACTCATAATTACCATAAGGCATCCTAAAAACTTTCTTTGAGATATCCTTATCTTGAATCCTCAACTGTTTGTAACCAAACCTCAAATCAATCTTGGAAAATAGTGTCGCTCCCTAAAATTGGTCGAACAAATCATGAATGCAATTCATAGGATAACGATTCATCACTGTCACCTTATTAAGCTGACTATAATCAATACACATACACAAGGAGCCAATCTTCTTCTGCACAAATGACACAGGAGCTCCCAAAGAAGACTCACTAGATCTAATAAAACTCTTACCAAGAAGATCCTAAAGATGGAATTTAGCTCATTAAGCTTTGCAAGAGCAATACAGTAAGGTGCCATAGAAATAAGTTGGGTGCCAGGCTCGAGATCCATAGAAAACTCAGTCTCAAGGATAGGGATGATACTAGGAAGGTCGGTAGGGAACACATCAGGAAACTCACAAACTAAAGGAACAATGTCATGGGACGGACTCTCTATGATGGTATCATAAATATAAGCAAGATAATACACGTAACCCTTGAAATAAGCCTCACAGCACATACATAAGAAATAATCCCTGACTGTATGATAGTTGGATAACAAATACATTCCCAGAATCACATCAAAATCCCCTAAATCTTGAATAATAAGACCAGCATGAGTATCGACATCTCTAACAATCACAACATAGGATATGAACACCCGATCCACTATTAAAGAATCACCCACCAGAGTAGATACATTCAATGGAAGAAATAATAAATCCCAAGATAACTCTAACAGTAAAGCATAATAGATAGGAACATAAGAATAAGTGGATCGCAAATCAACTAAAGAAAAGGCCGACTGATTGCACACAAAAAATATACTTCCAATAATAGTATCCATAGACCCAACCTTGGGTCTAGAAGGTACTGCATACAACTGAGAACCACCTCGACCCAAAGAACAATATCTAGCTTAGGAATAAACTATTCTTATAGGGGGAATAATCTAAGCTAAAATAATATTTGCCCCACGACTAGGGCAATCTCATGAGTAGGACCACGAGCTCCACAACTATAAGATGTCACCTGAGATGAATCAGAACCATCAGATTCAGCTAACCCATGGTAACCACCAAGATTACAATAGCTGAAAGATGAACCCCTTAAAGAATGACCGCCAACCTAATTAGAGGGATCACTAGCAATAGTTTGGCCTCCGTTAGTAATCTAAAGAGATGCCTGATTTGGTCGATTGGGTTGACTATGAGGTTGATATGGTAGATGTAGAGAACACCCACCATGAAAACTACTACCTCTGAATAGGGAACTACTACAACTCCCACAGAAACTTCCCTTTTATCTAGGCCTCTAATCAATGCCCCCTTGGGAAACATGATGCATCTTCTCTATCACCTGGGTGTGATCCAAAACCTCAGAAAAAGATCTACCTGCAGCAACCAAACTCTAAGTGGACATACAAACATGAAGTCTTAATCTTTTAACAAAGCAACTAACTCTCTCATATGTAGTGTCAAGAATAGAAGTGGCATACATAGACAACTCATAAAAACAAGCCTCATAATTTATAACTATCATGGAGCCCTACTCCAATCTAGAAAACTAATCCCTCATATGATCCCTAAGGTTGTGAGGCATGTACATCTCCAAGAACATCTCGAAGAAATGAATCCATGTTAAGGGAGAGGATCTAGGTGGTCTAAAATCCATAAAACCTCTACCAATGTCGAGCATCCAAATCCAACTTTAAAATGGTGTAATCCACACCATGATTCTCAATATGGTTAAAATTACGAAGCCTATCCTCACAAGCAATCAGTGACCCATAGGCATTTTTGCAATGAGCACCAAAAACTTAGGCGGGACCAATCTCTAGAATCTACCCAACAACTACTGCATCTCAACAGATATGGAAGGATGGGTAACCAATAGTTAAGAAACTACCGGCTGAGCAACTTTAAGAGTAGGAAGGAACTCAACTCTAGGAGTTGCTGCTACAAGTTGTGCCCCCGTCTAAGTACCACTCTAGTGGAGCCTGGGCTGGTCCCTGGTCCACCGCTGGCTAAGGCATAAGAATCTCTGGCCCAGGAGCAGGAATAGGGTATGGTGAAGGCTGGTATATCTCATGGCTAACCATAACCTCTGTGATGTCCATGAATGGGAGTAGGATTCCTAGGCTTGATCTAGGGACCATCATCGCATGTAGCAGTAACACGTGTCCTGGCCATCTACGAAAGAGTGAAATCAAAGGAATGTTCTACAGAACAACTCAAACTCTTAGCGTGATATGAGTGAAAAAAATAATAAACTCCTAAGAAGTCCCATAGCCTTTCGAAGATAGGAAACAGATGGCATTATTCCGATCACCTTGACTCTAATGGGAACTTGCTCATATACTTACAATACAGGTGAACCCTTGGCTTCGATATTAATTTATCATGACCCAATTTACAAGTCATGATGGCACCTAGTAAATCCTACCAATAGGTAAGATGAACCATAACTTGGAGATAAATCTAATGGGTTAACTTGGTGGAAAATACCTATGAAGGTGAATATTAACAACACATCTTGTATTTTAACAAGGTAATATAAATAGATAAAGTAAATCAACAGTACAGAAATCTATCCCATGACTTGGTAGAGCTGGTACAAGAGAATTTCGTTTAATAAAACTCAAATTTCAAGAATAGTTAATAACATATGTCTCAAACAAAAGATGAACGTAGAAAGATAGAAAGAAATAGGTGACTTCGAATCTAAGATCTCACCCTATCTCTGAATATCAACACAACACGAACGTCGATTAATGCCGATAAGTAATACTCAGATCTGCACCAAAAATATATACAAATTTAGTATGAGTACCAAAACCACGAGTACTCATTAGGCAATATTGACCAACTAAAATAATTCAAAAAATAACTATGATAAAATGCAAGATAACATATCTAAGTTGAAATAGATATGAATCATAATCAACTCCAACATCACAGTGCAAAAATAGGTAAATAAACAAAAATCAAAGTACAACATATCTTAAATCATCACCACACACCAACATAACTATAAAATTGCCTCCCATACGACAAATGGTGCAAGAAACTAATTAACGCATCGCAAGCCCCCATATGCCTAGAAGATACACACAAGAAAGTATAACCTACCACTATTATTTACTAATTATCAACATCCCATTAGAGTCCAATCATATAAAGATACATTAGACATTTTTGCATTTTTAAACTTAGCCAAATTTCTATTCTCAATCACACACCCCGATATTGATATATCATAATAAATATAACATCATAGCATAATATAAATAGCCAGACTTGAAATGGTAAATATATAATCCAAACATGAATCGATTAATATAATCAATATCTAGATTTAAAATGGTAAATATAATCAATATTCAAACTCAATACGATAAATATAATCAATAGCTGGACTTGAATAGGTAAATATAATCAATACCCAGACTCAAACCGATAAATATAATCAATAGATGGACTTGAACCACGAAATATAATTAATAGTCAGACTTAAACCGGTAAATAGATCATCAATGTTATAATCATCCTAAGATTTTGATGTAGGTAAATATCATCAATATCATATCCATCATCCAGACACAAACTGGTAATTATAACCATATCATTATAATCAATAGTGTCATCAATAACATAAGTAATAGCATCATTAATAGGCGTCAACCTTCACATAACCCAAAATGACTATCAAGTGTCAAATTTTCTCAATAAGTATTTCAAAGAGTGTAACAAGTGTAAAAAGGTCTACATAACCTAACATGCATCTTAGCCTATGGTGGGTGAGGAACCTACTTCTTATTCCTAAAATTCCATTTTAGGTAATTTCTAACTGAACTAGGATTTAGGTATCTAATTCCACTTTCAGGTGTTAATCACACCTAAATTTTTCCTAGGACAGGAAATTCATTAAAAATATGAGCAACTAGGTCGATTATACCAAAATTATGATTTCAGATTAGCCTAAATGGTCTAACTAACCCAAGCATTTCAAATCATCATATCAATAGCTAAAAACCATCCCAAATTTAACACAGTACCATAAAAAACTATGAACTAGCTCAATCAAACAAAGGGTAAAACCTAGCCTACCTGGACGCCGAAGGAAACTCAAAAGATCTACTAAATCACCGCTTTTCCTTTTAGAGATGCTATCATAAAATTCTAAGTTATAAAAATCACATTCTACTCATCAATATGAGAATAATGATTCCCATATTTCACCATTGTACTTCGGGTCCAAAAATCACCAAAAAATCTCTTATGGGTCCCATTTATGGGAAATCATGTTTCAAAAATAAACCTAACGTTCCCTCTATCTCAAGGAGTCATTACCCTATAAAATGGTTCAAATCCAATCTAATTTGGGACTAAAATCAAGCCCCCAATGTTTTGGGATTTTTCACAAGTAATCGGAAAAGCTACCATGAATGTACTGGAATCATACCTTAAATTCAAATTAGAATCTCGTAATCAATCAATAGATAAGCTTCCAAATCTCCCATTAGAGTTATGCTTGAGATTTCTCACAAAGTAAGGTTTTAGTTCTCAACAAAATTGATGAAGGAATGGAAAAACAAGCAAAAATAAGGTATTTATACCTGTACTAGGTTCTCGAATATCGCTATCACGACCCGATGATATAGGAATGAGAGAGTTAACTTATGAGTAACCATTACCTCCGGCTAGATCTAGTTTTGTGAAAAAAAAGATAAGAGATTTAGTACATGAAAAGCTCGGGGGTATTACAACTTCCCCTTGGGATAGTTCATCCCCGGAATGATATTGACTTGACTGAAGTACTAGGAAAACTAAGATGATTTATAAAACACTAGATTGGAAGACGGAAAATCCATAGAAACTTGTATGTTTGACTGCTAATCTAAATTACTGGCTATACAGACTAAATCATACAGAAAGCTTATACTTAATTGGAGTATTTCTTCGACACTCTTTCTGAGAAGTTCTAATAACTTTAGGGAGAAAAGAATCTTGTGCATGGTATAAACATGACATCTGGAAAACAAATCGCAACAAGGATAAAATTCTGTAATATGAAACACTGGCCTATGAAACATCAGCTAGGATAGAGCTACTAGGCCTTATGCACTGCAACTGCTATCTTTCAAGCTTAGACATACTCCTCGAATACTCTCTCAACTATACCTTCCTTATTAATATTGTACTTCTCCCGAGACTATTGAAAATATTCAGATAGGCACTGATAACTCTACCTACTAAAGTCTACGCTGGACTGAATTCTCCCACTATATACAAGCCTACTCGAATTTATGAAATGTATGCACAACACTATAATACTAGTCTGAATCATGAATTCAACACACCCTACATTTTCATAACTTCTCATCCCATTAATAATTTGGATTTCACCTTCAACAACTAAATACAACCTCTTACTAGACATTCACTATCGTATGATTTGTTTATCCACTTGAACACCAACATGGCATTCAAGACTATCTTTATAACTATAGCCTCCTGTAAAATAAGCATGCAATACTCTTTCCTTGACATGAAACTTTAAATCGCTCACATCTATGCAATTGCTAATCACTACATCATTTCATAAGGAAAGGTTACTAAAATGATAAAACATAAGGACCTGAAGCACGAATAAACACTATACAGAACTTTACATCTAACTGAGGCCTAAGGAATAGAATATCAACATCATGGATTCATCAAGAGGTTTAAATTGTGGATATACATGACATATTCTGGATTATGCAGATCGTTAAGAGTGTAGCATAAGTCATAGGAACTGAGCATACTATAAAACATAAATACATGAGTCATGAGTTGCATGAACTGAGTTTGGAGTTTCTGAATCAGTGGAACATGATCCGTACTACTGAGAAAACTAGAACTCCTTATACTAAGAATTGGGAAAACATATGATTTTTAAATAAGATGCACGAATATGAGCTATAATCATAGAGCTGATATGTAAGGCATGAGTTGATATCATAATTATTACTGAAATAAGAATCGGTTGGGCATCTCCTTTCCAAGTGTTGTTCTACAATATGTTGGTATCACTACTAGAATCTAAGAGCCTAACTTGGTCACTTGTTCTACCATCTCCCCCCCTTAGCTTAAAGCCATTATTCTAACTCTGTGAACCACTTAAAAAACTAAAAACTAAACTGAAACTACTTTACCCTAGAGTTCGAGATATAATAATACTCATAAACACTAAACTCACCTTGAAAGACTATACCTAATAGTGTAAAATCCTACTACTAATACTTCCTTTCGAGAAAGAACTATTAAGTTTCTATAGCACCAAATACATCATGTAACAACTTAAGAACTGACTAACTTAGAAGTCTCAACTCTTATTTCTATTAGTTCAATCTTCAAAGGTTCAAACTTAGATTCTAACACTTAACATGGATATCCCCAAGCCTTTAATGAACTGTACTACCTTCATCATAACCTACAATTATCACTTCTCTAAACTTTTACTTTTCCCCTAAACATAAGAACTACCACTACACCAACATCAACAACATATAATTTTGAATCACTAAACTTAAATTCTTGCATACACTATTTTCATCCTACTAATTCATCTTTCATACAACAAGACCCATGGAATAAAAAATATACTTAAATTTAGATAACACTATCCCAACTCTACTATTATTGCTAAACTCTTGGTTTCATGCTTCTAAATCTAGATCATATGTTGTCATAGGATTATGAGAAGGAATCTTAAATCACGTCTGACTCCTTAGCACTAAGGTACTACCCCCTTCATTCACTGACTGGTTCATTGAGAAGTTGAAATTGAACTAGTCTATTTCAAAAATCTATTGAAGTTATTTATTGGGATACTGTAACTGGGCAATGTATGTATACTCGTTTGGATGGGATAGATTTACCCACTGGGGTAGACACTGAGAAGGGTTTTGCTAAGGTTTTGGGACTGACACTGAACTCGACAACTACATAGGGGTTACAAAACAAAGAGCGGCTCTAGGATCTAACAAGGCATAAACATGTAAATGAAAGGCTGGTAACGTACCCGTAACCACATCAGGAGGACTTTCCAAATCCTGCTGGGACAAAAATGCATATAGCCTATTCTGACGCTTACCACTATCAGTACTAAAAGTGGTAGAACCTTGCTGAGTCAGGTGACTAGATAAAACTGAAGGACGGTTGGACCGACCCTGCTGACCACTCTTTAGGAAATCTTAGACTTACTACAACTACGGCTGATAAACTAGAAAATCTATGCACGATCTGGGAAATGAGAGTCTGAACCTATGATATGATACATCATAGTGCAAGAAAAGAGTATGCGATCAATTCTTTGAATGTACTGGTATGCTAAATAAGGTAGGCTAATATGAATGGTTTCATGAACATGAATAATAACTGTCTGAATTTATATATATATATATATGTATAGATATATATAACATAAAGTATTCAATAGAGTGTATGATATCTGTAGATACTTTGGATACTTGAAATCTGTAAATGCTAAGGATACATGAAATTTGTAAGTACTGAGGATGCATGAAATCTATAAGTACTGAGGATGCATGAAATATGCATGTACTGAGGATGCATAACCAAGCATATAACATATTTTGAATAAAATATATAAATTCTGAAATACTAAAATCTGATAACTAAATCACTATATCTATATGTTATGGTCAAGCATATGAAACTGAATTACTGAACTGATTACTGGACTGAGACTGTGGGAGGTATCATCTAACCGACAGTCCAAATTAAAGCTAATTGGGGTCTAAACTGTAACTCCATTTGGAAGGGTGTTAGTAATGTTCCACAAGTACCAATGTTGGTTGTATGGATCCATTATCCTGATGTACTATCCCGAAGGACTAAGGGTGTCAATCCTAAACTGTTCGGTGACCCTTGCGAGGTAGTCAAGCCTAATCTGATGGTGACTTTTCATTTCCTGTGCTGCCTACGTAGTGATGGAGTACAGGGACTATGACTCTGCATATCTGACAGGGAAGCCACCATCCCTGCACTCACTCGGTGCTAAATCCTACTCACAACTGAACTGACTCGAAATGTTGAACTGTTCTGAGTTTAAAAGATTCTGATAACTAGCTGAACTGATAATGCTCCTAACATATTCTGAAACTATTTTGAATATACTGAGACTAGGTAAACCGCTAAGTTATTGGGTATTCATAACCCCCAGGACTCAATAGCAATAAAAGTATGATAGTACTTAAGCTTGAAGGACATATCATGAAAGCTTTTATCAAATATTTATTCTTGTAGGCATTTTATCAAATACTTGATATTTATAGTTTAAGATAATCATGGGAATAGTATGAAACTTAGAGTAATAGCATGATTTTAAAATCAACAACACGTAATCATGATTTAAATTAGTGAATAACAAAATTAGAACATCTGGGGTTTGATAAATAACAACAATTTCATGTAAACAAGGTATAGAATTGAAATTCATGAGAGTTCATGGTTAAGATCACAATTTAAAATCATAATAATGTGTAAAGATCATAACTTTGTATTTAAAATTGGATACTTGGGCCCCATGGGTGAAAGAAACAAATGGATGAACACTTAACATACCTGGGTTGATGAATTCGTGAGAATTGATGGTGAGTTCTTTAGAATTGATCTTGAATTTTGAAGGCTAGGGTTTTTTTATATTTAAGAGAAAATGCTCTTGATTTGAGAGGAATTGAATAAAACTAAGTCAGTTTTTAAGGCATTTATTTCATGTTTTGGACTGATTAGGGTCATAGAAAAAAACCCAACTACTCCTAAAATGACTAAACATTTTCTTCAGTGGAATTCCATTTTTGAGCTTTACCGCGATGCGGTGCCATCACAGTGAGCCATTGGAATTTGGCAGAAATTGTATTCCATGGACAAATGTGAAAATGTACTTTAACGAGATACAGTGGAATCGCGTTGCGTCACTAGAAATTGTTGATTTTGAACAGGCATTTTGGCGTGACACTGTGCCAATCGCAGAGCCTCACTGGAAAGTGATAATTGCAAAATGGTACATCGGGGCGACGCAGTCCTGCTCGTATTGAGCTATTGCTTTCACTAAAATTGCAATAACTTCTCACCCCAGTATCGAATTTGGGAAAAATTTGTATCATTCGAAAACTAATTAAATTTACTACAACTTAGTGGGTCGTGAGCTTGAAAATTATAAGTAGAGAAAAATATATGCTCATTTGAAGTTGACTATGGCAACATTCTTATCAAAAATTCAATCGGTAAGGGTTATTTCGATTCGTCTAATGGCTGAGAGTAATTTGAGACCCTAATATTCATCAAAGTAACTCATAAAACTACCAAAGGACTATAAGATACTTTTCATGATCTTGAAACATGACGCTAACATTGGTTTGGATTTTCGGGGTATTACACCATAGTTCAAACCCAACAAAAAAAACATATGAATATTAAACCAATTTCATGCCATTATGAAAATACAGTTATAGGGAATAATATACATCCCTTAGACATGTGAGAATTGTAAAGTAATTTGGAACTTTAAACCTAAAAGATGAATGTATGATAAAATCCTTAGGCTCTCTTGGGGTTTTATGTTTGAGAGTGAAATTAGGGATTTTAATCTCATAAAAATAAAAGGAATAAGCTCATTATGTTTAAGGGTCGTACACAAGTGAAAATACCCAAAAGCCCCTCACCTCAGGTCAAATTCACACCTTAGGTACCATCGTTTGACACATGGAATAAGAATGGGTACTTATCCTTCATATCTTTTTCATCTTCCCAAGTGGCTTCTTCTAAATTTTGGTTCCTCCAAAGGACCTTTACTCATGCTACATCTTTTATCCTCAATCTATGAAGTTGTATTTACATGATCTCTATTGGGACCTCCTCGTATAACAGGGAATCCAAAATACTAACACTCCCAATAGCCACCCCAAAGGAAGGATCATACACACATTTCTTGAACTTAGAGACATAAAACATATGGTTAATAGAACACAAACTTACAAGCCATTCTACCTCATAAGAAACATTCTGCACTATCTTCAAAATCAGATAACGACAAATATAATTGGGACTGAATTTCCACTTCTTTCTAAATCACATCACTCCCTTCACGGGATACACAATCAAGAATACCCAATCACCTACATCAAATTCCAACTCCTATCGCCTTCCATCAGTATAGGACTTTTGGCGACTTTGGGAAGTCTTAAGACTATCCTGAATAACCTTCACATTTTCCATAGTTTGATGAACTAAATTAGCACCGAACAACCTTATCTCTCTAACTTCAAACCACCTAATTGGAGATCTACACATCCTACCACCCAACGCCTTAGATGAAGTCATACCAATGCTAGAGTGATAATTGTTGTTATATGCAAACTCAACGAGAGGTAAATGATCAACCCATCTACCACCAAAGTCAATCATGAAAGACCTTAGCATATCCTCCAAAGTCTGAATAGACCTTTTTGCTTTTAAATCCCTGTAAGGGTTGAAAAATAGTTCTAAGGTTTACCTTAGTCCCCAAACCTCACTTGAATGATATCCAAAAGTGTGATCATAACTAATTACCATGATCAGAAATGATGGAATCTAGAGCACCATGCAACTTCACGATCTCCTGAATAAACAACTTTGCATGTTCCTCGGCAGAATAATTAGTCCTCACCGATAACAAGTCGGCAAAGCTTAGTCATCCTATCTACGATGACAGAAATAAAACTAAACTGGTTCCAAAATCACGGATGACCATTAATGAAATCCATATTAATTGTTTCCCATTTCCCCACATGCAACTAAATTTCTTGAGACAACCCACTGGGCCTCAAGTGTTCTACCTTCACATGCTGACACAACATACACTTAGCCACAAAATTGGCTACATCCATATTCATATTGTTCCACTAATAAATTTCTTTCAAATCATGGAACGTCTTTGTCGAACGAGGATGAACTATATACCGTGACTCATGTGCTTTAGCCAAAATACTCCCTCGCAGCCCATCCACATCAGAACACACAACCTTTCATCGTACCTCAAGATACCGTCACCACTAATCTCAAAAACCATAACCTTTTACTTACCCACATCATCCATGATTTGAATCAGTATAGAATACAATATCTACTTCTACTTTATCTCAGCACCAAGAGATGACTACACCACCTCATGCACAAACACATCACCATCTTCAAATCTAAGAGTCGGACTACCAGACTAGATAAATAGTGAATATCCTTTATCAAATCTCATTTATCTACATCTATGTAAGATAACCACCCCGTAGATAACCTTCTAAGAGCATCAGCAACCATGTTAGCTTTACCTGGGTGATAGTGTAGACTCATGTTATAGTCTTTGAGTAACTCAACTCATTTCCTTTGCCTGCGATTCAACTCTTTCTAGGTAAATACATATTGAGGGCTCTTATGATCTGAATAAATGTCAATATAGACCCCATATAGATATTATCTCTAAATCATCAATATGAGCACCACAACTAAAAACTCCAAATCATGAGTTAGATAGTTCATTTCATGAACTTCCAACTGTCTAGAAGCATATGCTACCACATTGCCATACTACATTAAGACACAACCAAGTCCTACACCGGACACATCATAATAAACCACAAAGCCATAAGTACCCTCAGCCAGGGTCAAGATTAAAGCAGAAGCCAACTTATCTGTCAACTTCACAAAACTTCCCTCACAAATATCCGACCACAAAAACTTCATCTTTTTCTGAGTTAACATTGTCAACAAAGCAGGAATCAAAGTGAAGCTCTCTACAAACCTCCTATAATACTCAGCCAAGCCCAAGGAGCTCTGAATATCGATAGGATTCATAGGCTAGTCCACTTTTTTAGTTCCTTAACCTTCTGTAGATCCACTATGATCTCTTAAATAGAAACAACATGACCTAGAAAAGTTTTGCATTATACTAGAACTCACACATATAGAATTTCTCATACAACCGCTAATGCTTAAGGGTCTAAAACAATAAACAAAGGTGATTGACATGATCCACCTTACTCTTTGAAAACACCAGTATATCATCAATAACACAATGACAATCAAGTCTAGAAACTAACGAAACAACCAATACATCAGGTCTATAAATATCATCGGAGCATTGGTCAACCCAAAAGACATGACAAAGAACTCAAAATGTTTATACCACATACAAAAGGAAGTCTTAGGGATATCTGCCTCTCTAATCATTAGCGGATGATATCCCGATTAAAGATCAATCTTAGAGAAAGACTTTGCAGCCTGAAATTTGTTAAATAGGTCATCAATTCTAGGAAGAGGGTACTTATTCTTCACCATAAACTTATTCAACTAATGGTAGTCTATACACATCCGAAAGAAACCATCTTTCTTATGTTTAAAAAAACAGGTACACCCCAAGGAGACATACTACGATGGGTAAAACCCATGTCAAGAAGATTTTTCAACTGATCCTTAAGTTCCTTCAATTCATCTAGAGCAATTTTATAAGGAGTGATAGAGATATGATGGATGTGCGTATAAAGATCAATCCCAAAATAAATTTTCTAATCGAGAGGGACACAAGAAAGGTCATCAGGGAAAACCTCATGAAATTTCTTAACCATTGACACAAATTGTAAAGAACCCTCTGAGCTAGAATCTTTAACCTAGACAAATTATAAAAACTCCCCTTGGAAATCAATTTTTGGGATCTAGGATATGATATGAACCTTCTCTTATCCACAAGGGAACTCCCTTTCCCACTCGATATCAAGCTCATTAAGAAAATTTGAAATGACCTTACAGGTTTGATAATCTAAAGAAGCATAGCATGAATGCAGCCAATCTATCCCCAAAAATGACATCAATATCTAGCATGTCTAATTCTAATTTAACTTTTTAATATTAAAAATCATTCTAATTATTCTAAGATATTATTGTGTTAAAAGATGAAGGAGATTGTAGAACTTACTAAATAATGAATTTCGTTAAAAAAATCCCCTATATGGATTAGAAACAAAGATTTCAAGTTAAAACCCCAAGGGCTATCAAAATAAGACCAAGAATGGCCTATTTCCCACTACACCGACCCATTTGTCACTGAAATAATGCTGCAGGGGAAACAAAATTTTTTAGTATGGATTGTCTCTATAAAATATCCATAACATATTACCTCGATAGTGGAGTAATGAATGGTTTGATGAATTGGAAAAAAATAAGAGATAATTAATTTGGTGATGTAATACCCCGTACTTCTACCTAACTTAAATTCATCCCAAAAACGTCAAACACATATTTTAAAAGATGCATCCATCGATATCCATTTTGTCAAAATTCGGTATCGGGGTAGAAAGTTATTGTCGAAATACAGGAAGAAGTCAAAACTACCCAGGTGCGATGGTGAGGGTCGACGGACCGTTGCCCAAGCCGTTGTAGTGAAGGCAGTGAGACTACCTTCTACCTAAGGGCGACTGCTCAGGACGACAGAACATTGAGATAGTGACGGACCGTCGCCCAAGCCATCACAGCAGAGGCAGTGAACCCTTATTCTGCCTAGGTGCGACGGTCAGGATCGACGGACCGTCGACCTAGCAATGGACCGTCACACCCACCATCGCATAGTTCATTCAGTTATTTTAAAGTCATTTTTAATAGGGTATTTGGTTCTTTTCCACCTGTTTTAACATCTAATTATATCATATCAAGGCTCATAAGTTCATTATCCATCTACAATATCAAATTAGAGTTTTCTCTCAAAGTTAATCCCCAAGAACAAGAAACCGTAGATGTTTAATTCCAAGTCAAGAATTCAAGTTTTTCTCTATCAATCTTGAAGAAATCATCCACCCAGGTATTTCATGTGTTGATTCATGGATCTCTTTCACCCATGAAGCTCAAGAATCTTTTTTCAAAATCTAAGATTTGTGTATTTATGATTGTTCATGATTTAAATTGAATTAAAATTCATGTTCGTGATGTTGTGGGGTTTTGATTCATGTTTGAAATTACATATTTCAATGATTGACACTAGGATGTGATCATATGCATAATAATCATGATAAACCCTTAAATTCACAAGTTGATTGATGTATCTATTATTATTAGATGTGTTGATGAGTGTATAACCAAAGCATGCTCCCCATGTGTTTTATTAAATGCCTAATTGAAGGAAAAGTGTCATACTAGTATATTAATATGAAATCCCCATTCATGTACAAGTTCATGCATGTCAAGTGTTTGATGAAATGTCTTAGTCAATGAGTTATGGATATATGTGTGGCCATTATGGTGATTTAGAACTTATAATTCATGAATTCTACAACTTATTATATTATGGATTTTTGATGTGGTCATATATTCAAGAAAGTCATGCTTTGTCAGTTTCTTCCCATCGAGCCCTGGGGTACTTGTACCTGACAATTTAGTTGTGTTCCTAGAGCCAGTGTAATGTTTTCGAGATACTCTCAGTCGATCCATGACCATAGAAATTCTGTTAGTCATGTGACTCAGGAAAACTCAGTAATCTCAGAAATCTCAAAAATTCAGTATCTCAGTAGTATTCCGTCAGTCAACGAAACTTAGTTAACTCAGTCCAGTTCAATTCAGTTAATCATGTTCAGTGTCTATTCAGATGGGAGTGGGATTTAGCACCGAGTGAACCCAAGGATGGGAACACACGCCGTCAGGTGAGGGTGTGATTTTTAGAAATAATCCTTGCATTCCAAAACTATGTAGCCAACATAGGTTGAGACATCAGCATTGTCAGATAAGGATTGATGAGGTAGATAAGCATTGTCAGATAAGGGCTCCACCATTCTCTTTTAGGGACACTATTAGATGAGGGTCACCCACTTCTTGTCCTTACCAGTGGCGTGGTATTGACACCCTTCCAATTGGGGCTACAGATTGGACCCCAACTCAGCTATATTTCTTTATTTATGGCATGTCGGTTAGATGACTACTTCCCATAGTTTCAATTATAGAATAAGGACTGTCAAATATAGTCATTCAGTCTTAATAAAAGAACTCAGATAGTTCTTTATATTTCAGGACTGTCAGATACTGTCAACTCAGAACAGTACGGAACTCAGCTAGTTCCATCAGAACTTGGATTGTCAGATATAGCCGCTCTGTATCAGTTATTTTAGTTGTAAAGCTATCAGTATCTCATGTTATCAATACTCAGACTTAGTAATCATGTTATCACGAACTCAGTTACAATTACTATGTATTCATGTATGTACTCTAATGTTCATGTTATCCAGTCAGTTAGTATAGTTCATGCATGTGAACCCTTTGCATTCAGCCTACCTCACATGCAAACCAGTACATTCAATCGTACTGACGCATTTGCACTATGGTGTTTTATACCATAGGTTCAGCAGTCAGAGTTAGAAGTGAGTCCTCATCATTCGAGGACATAATCATTTCTTTATTATTTCATTACATTGTTTATTTTAGTAGTTGGAGTTAGTTGGGGACATGTCCCAACAACTCCTTATTCAGCTAGTTTAGAGGCTTTTGGACTAGCATGTTCAGACAGTTATTTCAGTTATTTTGGTATTGATATACCATATCTTCAGATGTTATGTTTTATCAGATCTTTGAACCTTATGGTCTTTCTGCTTTTATTTCCATATTTATACAGTATATTATGCAGTGTACAGGTATAGATATTATCCATCGGTTAGCTTATGGTCTTTCGGGGTCATGAGCACTGTGTAGCGTTCTGGGTACCAGATTTGGGGTATTACAGGTGGGTATTGGGTATCATAAATATTTATATTCTAGGAGGAGTGATCGATTGAATATGATCTTTGTTTAAACTTAGACCAAAACTCAATCGGTTAGGGCATTTTTGACCTAACTTTAATCTAGGTATATTATATGACCTTAATACATGGAGAATGCACACTCATATTAAAGAATTGATTCTACTACTTGTGATTAATGGGATTCTCATGCCTTTACAGGAGATATTTTCTATAACAACAGAATGGGTAATAACAATAGATACTAATTTAGTCATCGTTTGTCCTCAGGTGTCTAAAACAACTAGGAGAGTGAGTTTTTCGCATGATCCTCGAAACTAAGTATTCCCAAAATGGTGGAAATTAAATATAAATTCCCATCTACATCTAAAATAATTTGATAATAATTACAAAGTTTTTGTCCCTTATGCAATGTGATATAACTACACACCCAGCCTATGTTCTACTGGCGAATACACTAAGCTCTAGGCACATCTTATGATCACTCTTACCCATGAAATATGATTAGTAAAAAAATTATGTTTCCAGTAATCTAAAATACACAGGACACCATGCAATATTACAACATATGAAAAATTGAGATGAAAATGGAATCCCACTCCATCCATCACCATAATATGAAAATTATCAACACAACAAACCTGGTACAACGATAAATAGGTTGTTGTTGCGGTATTTAGGCACAAAGTTATGGAGACTTTAGCTCTACCCTATTTCACTATGCGCATCTCAATTTTTCAAATAGCAACCTCTATACCCAAAATTATAAGAACCTATTTGCCATTCTAAAACTTTCTTTAAAATCTGATAGCAATAAATATCCCACAATAATCTCATCATCACCAGTCATCACACCATAAACTACAATTCAAAAATAAATAACACAACACATATTTTTCTACAATAACAACATTAATCTGAGGTCCGTCATTCTTATATTAGGAAAATGATTAGCAGTGATGAGGAGGGCCACAGATGCATAATATAGAGGTGTGAGAGGATGGCTATAAGCCAAAGAAATATTGGAGGGAGGAGATTTGGCATGACATGGAGCAGTTACAATCTATGAATGACATAACCCTTAATACGAAGGTTTGGAGGACCTATATTAAGGTAGAGGGTTAGTAGGTAGGAGTACGTTTGTAATAGTAGAGAAGAGTTCTTTATTTGTATTTTTTACTATAGTTTTTTGTAGTCTCTTGTTCTTTGTGTTTTAGTGATGTCTATGATTGTGAATAGCTAGGTTATAGTATTTCCCTGTGGGTTACTTTTTTTTTATTTTCTATCATGAGATATCCTTTTTGTTTTTTGCTTTTATATTTTTTGTTTATTGTACTCTTATCGTTCCTGAGATGGGAGTCCATTGGAAATAACCTCTCTACTGCATCTGAGGTAGTGATATGGACTACATACAGTTTACCCCATCCCCAGACCCCACTTTGTAGGAATACACTAGGTATGTTATTGTAGTTGTTGTAAACACTCCAATGATGTCACATAACAATATTGGAGAAAACATAACTAATTAATCAAAAAATAATTGCCATTACAAATATTTAATTAAACAACAATATTTACATAGAGAATACATATAAAATTCAATCAAATCACAAAAGAAATATTCGAACATAAGTTCTATACCTCTTATTGACCTTTATTGATTAGAATATAAAAATTTTAACCCTTTGAACATTTTTGATATATCAATTGGGACTAGATAATCAAAAATATGATAGTCGAGATAAAATTTAGAATCTTCCAGATACAAATTCAATTCAACTTATAAAGACAACACCTAAATAGCATGATGGGGGGAAACAAATTGAGATTGATTTCCTAGATGCCTTTTAGCTTTATAAGGATGTGACAATGATGTCAACACAACAATCTAGTGGAATCTACTGAATATTTGCCCTTATATTCGGAGACTGGTAACGTAAATTGTAAAACCATCTTGTCATGACCCAAATCATGGATCATGTGAATACCTACACAAATCTACCCTAGATGAGATAATCCTTACTACCCATCTTTTCACAACTTAAAAATACAACTCTGAATCCATCAACAACACTAAGTAAGATCTTTGAATTTAAAATATATTTTTTATTAAAATAAAATACATAGAAGAATTTTATTAAAAGACTTTCAAAAACCAACTATAAAGAGGTAAAAGAGAACCAAATACACAAGGGTCAAATCAAGAAAGAATCTTTATGTAAGAGTAGAATAATAGGAGCTATTGTAGAATGATCACCACCGCACTATAAAAACATCAATTGACCTACAAGCATAGTTATACCATTGAAAGGAGAAATCGTAAAGGTAGTATTGGTATAAACTCGCATATGACTAAGCTATGAACCTAGTACACAATATAGAATATAGAATTTAGAATCAACACAATCAAGAATCTAAAGGTTCATATAAGTCAACAACCCTTCTTTTATTCCACTACATATAGTCCTCTCTATTTTAATTTATCATCAGATTTCTAATTTAATCTATATTATAGGTACACATAACTTTAACAATTGAGCCAAACTTACCACTATTCACTAATCTAAACTTTGTCATATGTAACCTACACCACTTAGTTGTATTAAGTCAGTTATTACCTTATTATTTCTTATAATAAGAATAATCAATTATATACCTAGTCAATTTACCTTGCATTAGTGATATCAACTACATAACTTACCTTATGTTCAAATCACTAAGGTTATGTCAAAAAATTTATTCCATATCAATTAAACAAATTACATATTAAGGCATCATTAGAAAGTAACCTCATTAATAAATTATTCACACAAAGATGACCTAATATTACTTCTGGTCCAGATATAACCATAAAAGATCAAAACACAAAAGGATCCCAGATATAATCATTAGTGCTTTGAAAAACATAAGAATGCTACATATATAATGACCATCAAATAGAATTCATGAATTAACTCAGATCATAAAAGGGAAGACGTACCTCAAAATAGTATATATAAAGACATGTCACAAAATCACAGCCAATCTTCATGGTTCACAAATATTCATTCAGATTAAATTTTCTCATACCACTCATAGTAAATCTCTTACACATAAGAAATTCCATCAAAAAATATATCAATAATATAGTCAATGTGATAATAATCTATGTATGCCTAAAATGTACACACATACTAGTATCAGCAAGAACCCTAAATCCTAACTTGTAGGGAACGAGCTCAGTCTATGTGCCTCAGTTTTCATAAACTCAATCCATAAATCACAAGTATACTGAAAGGATAATGTTATTTATTTACTTGCAGTATCGATACATAATTCAAAATGACTCCAACTTTTTTAATTGCTAAAGTCGAAAGACCTACTTAATTTATTTTTTATTTACATATAAACTTACGAACAATTATACCAGGTTAAAAACTCGCATTATTTGTTATGAGCATATTTAACAATAAATTATCATGACTTTATTCTCATAATAAGAAATAATGCTTACAATCAATTAGCATTGCTTCATTGGTATGATAACACATAAAGTGTAATGTCATTAAACAACCAACTAGTTACTTAATCATGAGGTTCATAACTTCATTCCTTTAATACCTCTAAATTCCCAAAACTATATCATAACCAACCATACCCAACTTTGACCAGCTTTATCCAAACACGATCCACTGTAAAAAAGAGATAGAATTACAACATATTTATTCCCCACCCTTATGAATTTCCTCTATCTTATAAATCTATCAATCCTTTTCCATATGAATGCAGAGTAAATCATGGAGAATACATCAATGCTTAAAACTGTAGTGGGTTCATAAAATTTAACACTTACTCAAGTGTATATCACAAGTCATTAATAACACAATTATCCCCAACCATACACCATGCTTGCTGGCATAAACATGGAATCTCTATATAGCTATATCATGATTATTTTTTAATTGAAGACTATGACATACTTAAACCTAGGTACCTAAGCATAGATCTTCTACATCAAGTAAGCCAAACCACGGATTCTCTTTATTTTTCTCCATATATTTAATGGTAATTTATCTAATAAATAAGAGATTACATGAGTAAAAAATTACCTATTCTTTAAATAACTAATTTGGGAATTTTAACTTACTGGTTCTACCTTATTAATGGTCAATATCATTACCAATGGTTAATTTACCATTAACTAGTTTTGTTACACCTACTCATCTCTATTATTAGAGTTTTAAAGATAAAGATTTCATCTTTATTGAACTCAAGGTCCCCGGCTATCAAAGCTCATATTTTTGTCTAAAAAATTCAAGTCAAGATTAGTTAGTTTAAAAACTAAAAGAAAATTTGGATGATATTATCTATACCCATTGATTTTCCAAAAAAAATCTTGAACTATGGATTATAATCCCCAAGAAATTCACAACTAAAGATCATTCTAATGATTTCAAGATATTTTTGAATTAAAATATAAAGGAGATGATAGAATAACCTACCTCAACAATGAATTTTCACCCTATACCTCTAAAAATCAACCTGCTATGGTTTAGAAAAAATGTTTTTGAGTGTAAAACCACAAAACCAATAAAACAAGCCTAAGTAATGCCTATTTTAAATTGCAGTAGTTATGGAAACTTAATTTTTTAACATAGATAGTTTTTAGTAAAATAACCATAAATTTTTACTATAAAAGAGGATTAAAAAATGGTCAGAAACATTGGAAATAAGACTTTGCAATGACTCTTTAGATCATTTAATCAATTTACCCACATTTTTAATGTTTCTAGCCTTCCTACAGCTATTGTAGGTTATTTTAACTTGTCTGAATTGTCTATTTATTTTTTGATAGTTTGATTGAGTTTAGGCTCATTTCTTATTTTTATCGCTTTCATTGTCAAAAAATTGGTCACAGACCAAAACATATAGTAGATACCCTTTTATATGAATTCCAATATTGCCACCAGCTCTAGAAAATTTATTAAATATTAGGGGACTCTTTGTTTTGATCCCAAGGCTTCTGGATTCATTTTGGGCTATTGGGTGGAGGATCTGAAGAAAAAGAAATATGTGTGGACCCATATCTAGTCAAAATTTTATTGGATAAATGTTTTAATGGTTCCATTGAGTACATAATATCAAATTTGGTATAGCAGTATTTTTCGTTTACATGTACAGGGTTCCAAACTAATCTCGAGCACCCGGTCGTTATTCGTTTGGACATGTAAAAATCTAGTGCATGAAACCATATAGTGCAACCACTTAAGTTGACCATTGGTAGATTAAGTAGTGGTGTCTTAAGAAACTAGAGTATCACTTTAGTGAACATCCTTAAACCCGCCTAACTGCCTAAGCAATTGGCTTGATGTTTAAGTGGAGGTCTCTTAAGCAGTACTCAACCATTTAAGTGAAGGCCTGATATTTTTGTGTTGATATCTTAAGAGATCATTTGACCACTTAAGTGATTATTGGGTATCTTAAGTGGAATCTTCAAGGGATTAAATCACTTTTTTCACCCAAAATTCAGATTGTTTTCTCCTCTTTTTTTACACTATTTTGAGTGCTTGAAGAGAGGAAAGTGTGGGGAATCATCCATAAAAGTAAAGGTAAATTATCCTAACACTCCTTGGTTATTTTCTATTATTTTCCCATCAAACATCATCCCATTTCATTATAAGTTCTTAAAAATTAGGTCCTTGAATCCCTAAAACATAGGGGTTTATTTGGGCCTCTATTTATGACCAATTTATGCTTAACGTTTGAGAATACATTCCTTGTACTTTGAGAGACCTCGTGATGGATTCAATTTTGAATTCCATTTGTGGGCTTCATGGGCTTGTTCTTGACCCAAATTTCAACCCAACCCTTTATATGATAATATAGATCTCATTTTACTCTTAATGAAGTTTAGACGACTATTTTTATAGTGTGGCATCATTTTTAAATCATGGGGTAAATAAGGATTATTTTTTGATGATTTAAGGACTTGTATATTGGCATCGAGGTAGGCTTTGGTCTACACTTTATCATAAGATAATGTATGATATACATTTCATGTTAGGTTAGGATATTAGGATATGAATATGGTTAGAATATGATAAATCATCCTCATTTGGGAATTTGGGATAGAAGGGTAAATTGACCCTTTGATGAATACTTGTTGTAACTATAGAATACTATTACCTAGTTATCAGAATGCTAATCATAGTTGAAGCTAAGGACCCTATTAGTATAAGGTTTATGACTTGGCTACGTTAATTATCATAGATTCACACATTATATTATTGATATTATACTAGTTACATATTATTGTGCGCGAGGCCATTGTTATGATACCTGTTGGATTCCTGGTAATTATTCTATATTTATAAATGATGTGGTTTTAGTCTATGGATGATAATATGTTTATGATTATTTTGTTTAGATACCAGTTATGGAATGCTTATATTATGTTACATTCAAGCTCATTTAGTGCTATAGTTCAAACTTAATTCTCTGTATTACTACTATTTTCCTAAAGAGGAATTTATTCCTAGTTTTTAAATTTAAATAAATATTCTTTTAGAATAGGAATCGCACCACTGTAATGGATAATTTATGATCTTTTAGAACTTAAAATGATTTTCTAGAATTATTAGTCGAGATAAATATAGATCCATAGTTTTACCACTACTATTTACTTTAATCTTGAGAGATTCCAACCCTTTTCTTCTATATTATGGTGATTTAGTCACAAAGTTAACCTCAGGTAATAGATTTAACGACTTACACCCTTTTAGCCATGGTTCAAGTTAATTTATTTATTATATATACGTGTCTTTGGTACTGGATGGAGTGGAGTGGTAGTAATGATGATGATTAGAAATCTTAGATCAGGAATAGGTCAGTGTATGAAAGTACTCCCAAACCCCCTAAGGGCACCTTCCTCTATTAGCTGCCATGCTAGAGAATCATTGTTTTTATAGGTTATGCCTTTGTGATCCATTAAGTTGGAGGAGGTGTATACACTAGGTATGTTATGGAATTTGGATTGGTTATGAAATTATGGATTTTCTCATATTTATTTATGCTTGTGCATTACCTATCACTAATATATTATTTGGTTCATTTAAATATAAGACTTATGGGGGGTTACATAGGTATAGGTTATGAGTGTTAATTGAACCTTCTAATTTATAGGGCCTACTTAACTATTGTTTGTCTGGACTAGTTGGTTACAATATTGTTGTTATTATGGTTAGTTCATAGCAGGATAATTATCGATTGGTACTGTGATTTGATGTATGATTCTAATCTTTTTTTCTTTGTATGGTATTTTATATTACAGATAGTGTATTCATGGTTAGACACTCGACTATAGGACCAGATTATGCTGGTGTTAGCCTTTCTACTTTCTTAGGATTCCTAGAGAAATTTGATTGACAACCTTAGGTTATACCTGTAAGTTAGTCTTGTATACCTATATATAGAGAAACATGAATCTAGCTATGATATTGAAACACCTAGGATTTGGACCATTAGAAAAATCTCATGAATTGTTCATTCTGACCAAGAAATGGTTTAGGTTTGTCACTCGTACACTGGTGTATAAATCGTACCCTTCCTCCCTCCCCCCTTGTATGTTAAACAGCCTAGGAGGGTATTATACTATCCATAATATGACTTGTCCTATCCTAGTCGTATCTTAGTGTATGAGTCATATGCAACTTAGTCATACGAAAGGTTATCTTGGTCTAGAGTAGACTGTTTTGGTACGAGTAAAGAGTACATTTTGGGGTACAAGTTGTAGACCTTTAATATGAGTCTAGCATGTGCAGTCATACCTTGAGTAGTATATGAATCCTAGGTGAAGCCTAGGGTACGAGTTAGTGTACCACTGGAACCCTAGGGTACGACTGACTCAAGTGAGTCATACCCTCCTGTGAGTTGATTTTCCTGGTTTTAGCTAAGGGCTCTATGGTCATTTCCCACCCCAAAAATCCTTAAGTCCCCTTACTATATAATGTGTTGTGACCTCTTAAAGCCTTATTTTGCAAGACATAAATATTCCAAATCCACTTTACACTTCTTAAAACAAGATAGGAGGCTAGGGTTTCAAGGGTGTTTATCTAAAGGCGAGGAGGAGTCAAATTTCTTGGTGGATCATCTTATTTAAGGAAGGTAACTTTTTACCTTATTAAATAACACAAAAACCATGTATTTTACACATGGATTAACAATTGAAAATGGTTAATTTGGAACCAAATAAAAAGGGTTTGGTTGTCTAATGATGAATAATGTTTGTTTTTGCTTAAACTTATGTTTATATATGTTATTCGTTGTGATTTCCATATGTGGGTGCTTTTGGTTGTGGTTTAACAAATGGGTCTTTAGTAACCCTAATGTTAATGAATTCTACCATGAATTTGGTCTTAATAAAGGTATCCACACAAGGTATTAGTGAAAATGTCTATGTCAAATGTCTAGTCACATGTTGATGATCTTTTTAAATAGGTCAATGTACCAATAAATATTAATGGTTGATAAATCGTATTGTAAAGATATTGTTAGCCATGTAATGTGTTAATTTATGACCTTATTGGTTGACGAGCAAAAGAGGGTTAAAGTCCCAAAATATGAAATTGATATATGTTTGAACTATAGTGTGGCATAAGATTTCTAATGAGGAATGACTGGGTTGTAAGTGTCTATATGACCATAAATAGAATTGAATAATGAAATGTGTCAAGGCATTGGACTATCCAGGTGATTTATTGATAAATACCCCATGAGACATTATGGTCATATATTGTGATGAATTGGTTAAATGGGTTGGAGTCCCTTAGTGTTGAATGGAATATGCATTGATATATAGACAAAGGGTTAAAGTCTCAATGTTGACTAATGATAGTCGTGATGGATTGTGGTTAGAGTCCCTTGCCTAATGAAAATTCAAGAGGTTAGAGTCCCTTCCTTAAATACGTTACCTTGAGGTTAGAGTCCCCTATCTAATATTTCTTGAGGTTAGAGTACCTTTCCTAATGAAATATCTTGAGGTTAGGGTCCTTTTCCCAATGAAATATCTTATGGTTAAAGTCCCTTAACTAATGAATGTGTGTATTTGGTTAAAGTCCCTCACCGAATAAGAAATATTTGAATCTATAAGTGTGGAAGGTCTGAGTTCTCCACTTAATGTCTCATGATTAAGTGCCTCATAAATATTGTTAAGCCTTGTTCCTTTGATTGGCATATGTTATATCTATATATATGCTTATGTATATAAATATGGTTAAATATAATGTGACACCTTGATATTGAATGATGATGATATTTTATCCTTATCCGTGATTTACATGCTAGCTCTCCAACTGCTAACCGTCTCTGGATGTTATATCCTCACGAGAAATGGGTGTCGAAGCATTTTATTCTCTCCCTGCACAGTGATAGGTGTCCAAGAGGTTCGTGTGATTGAGATTGAAGTGGTGAGCATCCACACTTTGGAAGTCATGTATTTCCTAGTCCTTAGTTTATGTTATAGACTTGTCTTGGATTTGGTTTTGTCTATTGTAGGGGGCATGTCCCTACGTGTATATATATATATAGATATTGACTTCGAATTTGTGTAGAGTCATTATGGGTGACTTTGGACTTGGGTAAGTTGATGTAAATAGAATGTTTTGACAATGTATAAGATATGATTCCTAGTTATTTTTCCGCTATCTTTATATTTAGTCAGAGTTCCTCTGACTCTGTGGATTGATGTGATGGTTAGGTTGGGTTGATGGGGCGATAACTGGCTCATGTTGGTCTTGAGATGCCCATATGACATAGCCTAATTTCGGGTCGTGTCAAGTTTGTATCAAAAACTAGAATTATGGTAAGTTGGAAGTCCACAATTTCATGTCAAGTAGAGTCTCTTTTATGGGTATGAAGCGTACCACTCTTGACATTTTAGGAATGTTTCCCTTTCTTATATTTGCTATCTTTCAGATCATGCCTCCAGAGAGATCTAACACACAGGCAAACTATTTTGAGGGCCCCATGGATGGGTCTCATCTGACTTTTGGGTTATACACTTGGGTTATGAATGCAGTTTTTGACCATCCTCATGGGGTTCCTTGGTCCCCACTATCTCTGCTTATAAGAGTTCCACTCCTACTCTATCACCACTGGGGGATATTTCTAATGCAGAGTTTGGTCACTCTATTAACCTCTTCACTCAATTGGTAGCCTCTTAATTAGATCATGGTGCTCTAGCTAATGTGTCTTCTGAGGCCACAAGAGTTTGCCAATTTTTAAGGTTGAACCTTTCTATGTTCATAGGTATGAATGTTAGGGATTATACTAAAGGCTTCATTGATAAAATGGAGAACATCTTTTGAATCATGCATCCTTTAGAGGTTGAGGCTATTGAATTTTCTTTCTACTAGTTGAAAGATGTAGCATACCAATGGTACGAAATATGGGAATTTTCTAGAGGTGTGGATACTAGTTCTGTCATGTTGGAGAATTTCTTTGAGACTTTCTTAGATTATTTTTTTCCTCAAGAGTTGAGAGAAGCAAAGGCATAAGAATATGTGAACTTGAAGCAAGGGCGGATGACCGTCCAAGAGTATGCCTTGAAATTCCATCAGTTTTCTAGGTTTGGCCAGCGATGGTTTTTAGCATGAGGGCTAGAATACGTAAGTTAGTTTTGAGATTTTCTGGTGAGTTGGTACTTGAGAGTAAGGTGGCCTTATATATTACAAATATGGATATTTCTAGATTGATTGTGTATATGGAACAGGTGGAAGTGGATAAAAAGAAATAAGTTAAGTTTAGTAAAAGGCAAGGGAAGAAGCTTAGACCCTCAGATCATAGTGGTAGAGATGGTTGCAAGTGGCTATGGAAGAAGTGGGGGAGTTCTGGTTCTTTTTCTTTTGGTAGTGCTTTTTTTCTCATAATTGTTGATTGATCTTCAATCTTAGTTTGGTGGTGGGTTTCAGGCACCGAGTGCCCAATCTCATATTGGTAGGGCTTAGTCGGCTTTATCCTACCAACTTTGTAGATTCTATGGTTATCCTCTTCATTGATAAAATGGAGAAGATCTTTTGAATCATGCATCCTTTAGAGGTTGAGGCTATTGAGTTTGCTTTCTACCAGTTGAAAGATGTAGCATACCAATGGTACAAAATATAGGAATTGTCTAGAGGTGTGGATGCTAGTTCTTTCGTGTGGGAGAATTTCTTTGAGACTTTCTTAGATCGCTTCTTTCCTCAAGAGTTGAGGGAAGCAAAGGCATAAGAATTTGTGAACTTGGAGCAAGGGCGGATGACCGTCTAAGAGTATGCCTTGAAATTCCATCAGTTTTCTAGGTTTGCCCTGCGATGGTTTTTAGTATGAGGTCTAGAATGCGTAAGTTAGTTTTGAGATTTTCTGGTGAGTTGGTACTTGAGAGTAAGGTGGCCTTATATATTACAAATATGGATATTTCTAGATTGATTGTGTATATGGAACAGGTGGAAGTGGATAAAAAGAAATAATTTAAGTTTAGTAAAAGGCAAGGGAAGAAGCTTAGACCCTCAGATCATAGTGGTAGAGATGGTTGCAAGTGGCTATGGAAGAAATGGGGGAGTTCTGGTTCTTTTTCTTCTGGTAGTGCTTTTTTTCTCAAAATTGTTGAGTGATCTTCAATCTTAGTTTGGTGGTGGGTTTCAGGCACCAAGTGCCCAATCTCATATTGGTAGGGCTTAGTCGGCTCTATCCTACCAACTTTGTAGATTCTATGGTTATCCTTATTATGGTTAATGTGAGAAGGGGCAAAACAAATATTTTAGATGTGGTCAAATTGGTCATATGTAGTAAGATTGCCCTTCTCTAGTGGCTTGTTGGGCCAATAAGGACCCTATTGCTGCTTCCCCAATTTATACACCAAAGGTTTTGATGTTTACTTCAATTTCTGGTATCGGTGGTAGCCAAAATTATTTGTATGCAATTGTTACTCGATAGGATTCTGAGGCATCTTCCGATATTCTCATGGGTATGTTGAAAATTTTCTCCCATGATGTGTATTGTTTGCTTGATCTAGGGTCTACTCTTTCTTATGTGACCATATTTAGCTGTGCATTTTAGTTTTGCTCCCGAGAGTCTGTCGATTCTTTTTTCTATTTCTACCCCAGTAGAGACTCTATGGTTTTTAAAAGAGTCTATAAGGGGTGTGTATGGTATCTGTTAGTGGTAGAGAAACTCTTATGGATTAGATAAAGTTGGACATATTTGATTTTGATGTTATTCTAGAGATGGATTGGTTACACTCATGCTATACTTCTTTAGATTGTCAAAACTGTATGGTCGAGTTTAATTTCACTAATGAGCCAGTCATTATATGGTAAGGTGGTTTTGTAGTGCCCAATAGAAGATTTATTTCTTATCTTAAGGCCCAAAGGTTGATCTCTAAAGGGTGTTTGTATTACTTTGTTTGAGTTAAAGATTCTAGCTCGGAAGAGCCTTCTTTAGGATCCATTCCTGTGGTTAATGAGTTTTCTGAGGCTTTCCCTGTTGACTTTCTCGATATTTCTCCCAATGGGGAAACTGATTTAGGGATTGATCTTAATCTAGACACTCATCCGATTTCTATCCCCCTATGTATATTGTCTCTGGTGAAGTTGAAGGAGCTTAAGAAACAATTGAACTACCTCTTAGATAAGGGTTTTATCCATCCTAGTAGGTCTCCTTGGGGTGCTCATGTGTTGTTTGTGTGCAAAAATGATGGTTCCCTTCGAATGTGCAATGATTATCGTTAGTTTAACAAAGTGACCATAAAGATTAAATATCCTCTTTCTAGAATTGATAACTTGTTTGATCAACTTCTTGGTGCCAAGTGTTTCTCTTTGATTGATCTTAGGTCGGGTTATCACTAACATAAGATTAGGTAGGTATATATCCCTAAGACTGCTTTTAGGACCCAGTATAGTTACTATGAGTTCCTAGTTATGTCCATTGGGTTGACCAATGCCCCAATGATATTCATGAATTTAATGAATCGGGTCTTCCATCAATTCTTGGACTTATTTGTTATTGTCTTTATTAATGATATCTTGGTCTATTCTAAAAGCGAGGCGAATCATATTGATCACTTTCGTGTTGTGCTGCTAACTTTGAGGGATCATTGTTTGTATGTCAACTTCTCTAATTGTGAGTTTTGGTTGAAGTCTCTGACTTTTCTTGGTCATGTTATCTCTAGTGAATGGATTATTGTAGATCTTCAAAAGGTTACGGCAGTTAAGAAAAGACCTAGACCTGGGACTCCAACTGATATTTAGAGATTCTTGGGTCTAGTCGGTTACTATATGAGATTTGTGGAGAGGTTTTAAGATATAGTTTCCCCATTGACTAACTTAACCTAGAAAACCGTCAAGTTCTTATTGTCGGATGCGTGTTAGGGTAGTTTCAAGAAGTTGAAAGATAAGTTAACTTTGGCATTGATTTTGACCTTGCCCGAAGGTAATGATGGTTTCGTAGGGTATTTTGATACTTTCATATTAGGTTTTGTTATGTGTTGATGCAACATGGTAGGGTGGTGGCCTATGCTTCTAGGCAGTAGAAAGTTCATGAGATTAACTACCCTACTCGTGACTTGGAATTGTTAGCCATGGTTTTTTCTTTTAAACTTCGGTGACACTATCTCTATAGGGTTCATGTTGTTATCTTTTCCAATCATAATAGTCTTCAGTATGTGTTAACTCAAATGGAGTTGAATCTCAGGAAGAAAAGATGGCTTGAATTGTTGATGGACTATGATATGAGTCTTCATTACTATCTGAGAAGAGCTAATGTAGTGGCCGACGTTCTTAGTCAATTATCCATGGGGATATTGGCCCATGTGGATAAGGATAAGCATGAATTGGTGAATGACATTCACTATTTGGCTAATCTTGGAGGTCGTCTCAAGAACTCAAATAATGGTGGTGTTTTTCTACATCCATTATCGCATTCATCTTTTGTTATTGAAATTAAGGAAAATAAAGAGTTGGATTCCTATTTGATGAAGACTAATAGTAATATGGTTCAACAAAAGGTTGTTGACTTTGTGATCAATGGTGATGGTATCTTAAGGTACCAAGGTAGGCTATGTGTTCCCGACGTCGATGGATTGAGGGAAAGGATTATGGCTGAGGCTCATGAATCTCGATATGTTATTCATCCTGGTTCCACAAAGATGTATCATGGTCTTAAAGAGTTCTATTGGTGGGAATAATATAAAATGATATGTACCTAGCTATGTGGCTAAATGTATGGTATGTCAAAAAGTAAATGTTGAGCATATGAGACTCGGGGGTTTGTACCAAAAAATTGAGTTGCCCGAGTAGAAGTGGGAGGACATTAACATGGATTTCATTATCGGTCTTCCTCACTCTCTGAATCAATGTGATTCTATTTGTGTCATTGTGGATAGGATGACCAAGTCCGCCCCCTTTTTATCGGTAAGGACTAGTTACTTGTTGGAGGATTATGCTAAGTTATATCTTGTGGAAATTGTGAAGTTGCATGGTTCTTTGACTTCTATAATTTTGAATTGTGGTACTAAATTCTCGTCTCACTTTTCCAAGTCATTCCAAAAGGGTTTGGATACTAAGGTGTGCCTTAGTACCATTTTTCACCCACTGACGGATGGGCAAGAAGAGAGGACCGTCAAAACATTGGAAGATATGTTGCGGGATTGTGTGATTAATTATGGTTGTAGTTTGTATGACCATTTGCCTTAGATTGAATTTTTCTATAACAATAGTTACCACTGTAGCATTGACATGTCCCCTTTTATGGCATTGTATAGTAGGAGATGTCGTTCTTCCATTGGGTGCTATGAAGTTGGTCATGGTAAGTTTCTTGGCCTCGATTAAGATCACCAAGCCTTAAAAAAGGTGAAGATTATTCGTGATAGGTTGATAACCACTCAAAGTCGCCAAAAGTCCGATGTGGATCTGAGACGTAGAGATTCAGAGATTAATGTTATGGATTGGATATTCTTGAAGGTATCTCCCATGAAGGGAGTGAAGTGATTTGGTAAGAATGGAAATCTTAGTCCCCAGTTTGTTTATCGCTATTTGATCTTAAAGAGGGTTGGCAATGATGCTTATGAGTTAGAGTTGCACTCTAGTTTGCACTCCATTCATCCGATTTTTCGTGTCTCTATGTTGCTCAAATGTGTGGGTGATACTTCTTTGGTTTTTCTCTTAGAGGGTGTTGGTATTTTGGACTCTTTGTCATATGAGGAGGTCCCAATGAGGATCTTGGATCGGCAAGTTTTCCGATTGAAAAAAAGAGGTGGCTTAAGTAAAGGTTCTATAGTGTAACCAAAAGTCTGAGAAATATACTTGGGAGGCGGAAGGGGACATGAAGTCCAAGTATCCACATTTTCTTTCCATTTCAAAAACTCATGATTGAGATATGTGTCAATTTCCTATATTAACTTGTGTCTTTGTTAGACAATGGTTAAAGTCCCTAAGTTATGAAATGAGCAAGTGTTTTGATACGTAATGGGTTTGAGTCCAAAAGTCAATAAGCTAAATGGTTGATTGATAATGATCATGATGTGTGTTGTATCCTTGTAGTATTCTTTCTTTTCTAACTTTTCTAAAGGATGGTTTCATTTGTAATAATGTGTTAACTTGTGTTCATACTTTCCTTACTCATCATTTGAGGATGAATTATCCAAGTGGGGAAGAGTTGAAACACCTAGGCTTTGGACCTTTAGAAAAATCTCATGAATTATGCATTATGACGAAGATACGATTTAGGTATGTCACTAATACATAAGTGTATGAGTCATACCTTTCTACCCTCCCCTTCTCATATGTTGAACAACTTAGGAGGGTAGCATACTATCCACACACGACTTAGCCTTTCCTAGTTCTATCTTAATGTATGAGTCATATATAACTTAGTCGTATGGAAGGTTGTCTTGGTCTACAGTGGACTTCTTTTGGTATAAGTTAATGATATAGTTTAGGGTACAAGTCGTAGCCCTTGAATACGAAACTAGGGTATGTGGTCGTAACTTGAGTAGTATATGCATCCTAGGTGGATCCTAAGGTATGAGTTAGTGTACCACTCGTACCCTAGGGTACAGTTTACTCAAGTGAGTCATACTCTCCGGCGGGTTCATTTTCCAGCTTTTAGTTAAGAGCTCTATGGTTATTTCCCACCCCAACAACCCTTTATGTCCCCTTACTATATAATGTGTTGTGACCTCCTAAACCCTCATTTTGCCAGACAAAAATATTCCAAATCCTCTCTACACTTCTAAAAATAAGATTAGAGGCTAGGGTTTCAAGGGTGTTCATATAGAAGTAAGGAGGAGTCAATTTTCTTGTTTGATTTTCTCGTTTCAGTCATGTAACTCTTTCACTTTTTAAATAACTCACAAACCATGTATTTTACCCATGGATTAACAATTGAAAATGGTGAATTTGAAATCAAAGATAAGGTTTTCGTTGCCTAATCATGAAAAATGTTTGTGTTTCCATAAACTTGTGTTTATACATTTTATTTATTATGATTTGCATATGTGGTTGTTGTTGCTTTTGGTTTAACAAATGGGTCATGAGTAACCCTAATATTGATGAATTCTACCACGAATTTGGTCTTTATAAAGGTACGCACACAAGGTGTTTGTGAAAATGTCTAAGTGAAATGTCTTGTCATATGTTGATGATGTTTTGAACTAGGACAATGGCCCAATAAGTATGAATAGTTGATAAATGGTATTGTAAGATATTGTTAGCCATGTAATGTGTTAATATATGAACTTATTTGTTGATGGCCAAAATAGAGTAAAAGTCCCTAAATATGAAACTAAATTGTGTTTGAACTAAAGTGTGGTATAGGATTTCTAATAAGGAATGACTAGGTTGTAAGCATCTAGATGACAAAAAAGGGAGTTAAATGATGAAATTTCAAGGCCTTGGCCTAACCAGGTGATTGATTGATAAAGCCCCATGAGGCCTTGTGGTCATATATGGTGTTGAATTGCTTAAATGGGTTAGAGTCCCTACGTGTTGAATGGAATGTGCATTGATGTATGGAAAAAGGGTTAAAGTCCTAATGTCAACTAATAATAGTCGTGATGGCTTGTGGTTAGAGTCCCTTGCTAATTTAAATGCAAGATGTTAGAGTGCCTTGCTTAAATACTTTGATTTAGGGTTAGATTCCTTTATCTAATATGGCTTGAGGTTTGAGTCCCTTGCCCAATGATATGGCTTGAGGTTAGAGTCCCTTGCCCAATAAAAATCCTTGAGGTTAGAATCCCTTGCCAAATGAAATGGCTTGTGGTTAAAGTCCCTTTACTAATGAATGTGTGTATGTGGTTAAAGTCACCGAATAAAAAATGTTTGAATCTATAAGTGTGGAAGTTTGGAGTCCTCCACTTCATGTCTCATGATTAAGTGCCCCATGAATATTTTTAAGCCTTGTTCCTTCGATTGGCATGGTATATATCTATATGTATACTTATGTATATAAATATGGTTGAATATGATTTGATAACTTGATATTGAATGATGATGATATCATATCCTTATCCTTCAGTTACATGATAGCACTTTAATCGCTAACCATCTCCAGACTCTATGTCCACATGTGACATAGGGTCCAAGCAATCTTCTTCTTTCCCTACAAAGTGATATGTGTTCAAGTAGTTCGTGCGATTGACATTGAAGTGGTGAGCTTCCATACTTCATAATTCATGTATTTCATAATCCTTAGTTTATGTCATATACTTATCTTGTATTTGGTTTTGGCTATTGTAGGGGGAATATCCAGACGTATATATATATATATATATATATATATATATATATTGACTTCACATTTGTTTAGAGACATTATGGGTGACTGTGGACTTGGGTATGTTTGTAGTATGTTGATGTAAATGGAATGTTTAGACATTGTCTAAGATATCTTTACTAGTTTTGTTTCTGCTATCTTGATATGTAGTTGGAGTTTCTCCGACACTTGTAGATTGATGTGATTGTTAAGCTGGATTGATGGGGAGATCTCCAGCTTATGTTGGGTTTGAGATGAACATACGACAAGGCCATCTTTTGGGTCGTGTTAGATATTACCATATATCCCTTTCATTCCTTATTTTTTTATATTATATATACATTCTTAGCCTTGTATATTATTAAATATATTATTCTTCTACTCTTCATTTGTATATTTGACAATGATATATAGTATAGTTCTTTAGTTCTTGTATACAACTAGAATAGGATAAATTATCCATTTTTCACCTTTACCCTTACTCTGTTTAATTTTCTAAATAATGGCTTGTAGTTTATATTCCTGGTCTTCATGTTATCTATATTTGCATTATCTTTGGAGTTCAATTGGTAGTTTCCTAATAAGTTCCATGTGTTTTATATTCATACTACACTTTTACAACTTACAGATCATAGTACGAGTGCTTACCATTGATGTGTGCCTCATGCGAAGCAGCTATAGATAAAAGAATTAAGGTGAGGTGTTGATGTTTATAGTATTACTACTCTATCTCTTACATGTTAGACTGGTCTTTATATTGTATTTAGAGATGGGTCGTACCAGTATATTTATTTAGAATTTGACTTTGTACTATTATTGTATTAGAAGCCCTTTGCACTAATTCCACCAAGTTTTGAACTGCCTTATAGGTATTGGTCTTTTAATATATGTATTTTTCTATTTCCTTCCATTTTGATATTCTTTTACTAGCTATTCTATGCTTAGGGTTAGCTTACCTACTGGTGGGTCATAGTAGGTGTCATCATGACATGGTGAAATTAGGCCTAACTAACTGGTATCAGAGCCTTCGATTACATGTGTGTTGGTATATTAGCGAAGTGCCTAGTAGAGTCTTACAGATCGGTGTAGATATGTATATATTGTATCTTCTGAAGGCCACAAGGCATTCTTAAGAAACTTTATTCTTGTCTCCTTGTATCTTCTGAAGGCCATAAGGCATTCTTAAGAAACTTTATTCTTATCTACTATCTAGCTAAAACAGCCAACTCCTATATAGAGATGTAAATATGGGTAGAGTGGATAATTATTTATCCGTCCCTAGGCGTGTAGCATTTTGTTTTGTGTCTCATTTACCGCAACATATTTGTCTTCTTATGGAAATATAGTGGTACTTGTTTTTGAATTTTATTTTTTGTACAACTTTCTCTTTATATTTTTGATTATATTATTGTTATTCTTATTTAATTGTTTGATGTTGATCTATCATTGCTTAATAGATGATTGGACTGGCATTATCTATGTAAAATTTCCTTCATTACAATTTTTATTCATTGGCCTAGATGGATAGCTCTGTTGGATTATTTCTCTATTATGTTAAGGTCAGGTTGGTCAGTTGTCCCTTCTTTTTGTAAGCTTTAACTGATTGTTGAGTAGGCTATAAGATTGAAGGTAGATTGGCCTTCTTTGGTTCTATTATGGTCCTAGAGTTGGCAATTTGGTCATATTTCCTATTTTTTAGATTTAAGATTCCAGGACTTCTTTTTTGGGTTGTTGACTTACTTTCTTGGTGATAGCTTGGATCTGAGTATAGGAATGAAGTTAGATACTCCATTCTGTTATATGGTTATTGTCCTAGTAGAGTTCAGGGAGGTAGAGGTAGGTGATCTTTTCTATGATTTTCTTAAGTTGTATAATTTGGTATTTGTTATCTTAATTTGTTTGATTTATTTTTTTATAGTGGCCTTGACCTTGCCATTGATGTTGGATTGATACTCTATTATATTGCGATTTGATTCATGATTTAATTGAGTTAATGTTTGAATAAAATCAATAAATTTAGTAAATCCTCATTTTCACATTTGGTCTCCCTAATGTATCTTTGGAGTGATTCTCCTTGGTGACATATATCAATGGGTATTCATTGCTGAGATGCAGTGTTATATTGATTAGTTCTGGCTAAGGTTGCATTTCTTCGAGTTGCTAGAGTTTGGTCATCACAAGTACTGTTGGCATACTTGGTGAGTTCTTGGTTATGCTTTTGTATATTGTGCCTTCAGCTGACGTAGGGTTGAATGCTTTCATTTTCAATTGGATCCTCTACTATGCTTTTTTCTTCAGCAACATTAAATTTCAAACTCGTAGGAACCAGTAGGGATATGCCTAATCTCAGATTGTGAGGGTGAGTTGGGTGTATTGCCTTGGTTTAGCTTGTTTGCTTAGGTTTTGAATATTTTATCTTTTGAATCGTTGCATGTCAATTCTGTTAGAATTAGAGTATGGTGCTTACCCATCTATAGGATTGTTTTTAATATTGACATTGAGTTGTTCAGTCTTTGTGTTGAGAATTTTAAAGCTTGGGAATAGCCTCAATTTTAATATTTGTGTCAGTTGGATATTTATTTATAGTGTTGCTAAGCCTACTCTTTGTTTACCTATTTGGTGATTTTTAGTTCAGATGGATTATTATCGATAGGTGTTTAGATGATAGTCTTATTGGAACACTGAGTTGGTTTCTTCTGCTCTTGACCTTAATTCTCAATATTTATTGGATTAATGAATTTTGCTCTTCATAGAGGTAGTGTGCTTAGGTTGGGCTCAACATGGTTCCATCCCCAGTTGGCGGGACCTCCCATAGCGGATCGTTAAATATGAGTGCTCGTACTTTGGGCTCTTGATTACTAGTTTCAAGGATCATTTGGACCTGTTTAGCATTGGTCGTAGGTTGCAAACATTGGTCATCACCATTTGAGCTCCTAAGTAGAACCTTATGGGCTTATCTTATGCTTGTTAGAATGGATTATCAAAGAAGCAAAATTAGTTCTTCAAGGTTAGTGTGATGGAGGTGCACAACTAGGACTGGGTGGCATTTTTTATGGTTAAGAGTATATGGCAAGTTTGGAAAGGCAAAAGAAGGTTGTTTTCAGATATTGAAGATTGTTGCATGATTTATGCCTTGGATTGCCTTTGGCTTGGATGATTTTTTTCTTGGTTGTGCTGGCATAGGCGTTATATTAATGTGTTATGGTTTGGATTTTCATGCATCATCCCTTCTGGGTTTAGTTTGAGGTTAGTTGGTTGTCGAGGTTGAGGTTTTATAAGTTTGAGAAGCGAATTAAGGAAGTTAGATGAATAAGGTCTACCTATGGAAAAATCCCTTAGAAGCATTCCATCTTCTTATTGTTTATCTGGGGAGTCATTATAGGAGCATGCAGTCCCAATACCTTTGAGTTTTCATGCTCTTCCTATCCATTGTGTTTCATGAACGAAAGTCATTTAGTAGTCGATATTGTAATGACCCTCTAAGTAATTTTCTCAATTTACATGCATTTTCAGAGTTTTAAGCCTACCCACATCTGCTATAAATCTTTTACAACTCACTGAAATTGTCGATCTGGATATAAAACAATTTGTTAGGGTTTTAGGCTCATTTCCCTATTTAGGATCTTTTGTTGTTAATGAATTGGTCTTGAACTAAAACTCATTTCGGATGACCTTGAATGAGAATTTTGATAGCGCCACCTAGAACAGAACATTGATTTTAGGCTAGCGGGACCCTTGGTTTAGGTCACAGGGCTTCCAAAATTATTTTGGGCTATTGGGTGGATTATATGAAAAATAGAAATATAATCGTGGGACCTATATAGTCAAAATAATCTTGGATGAATGTTTTTATAGTTCCATTGAGTCTGGGATGTCAAATTTTGTAAGAAAGAATAGTTCATTTGCACGCACGGGGTACAAAACAAATCCCGAGCACTCGACCGAAGTCCATTTGGACTTGGCAAATTCTAGTGCATGGAACCATATAGTGTAACCGCTTAAGCAAACATATGGTCAATTAAGCGATTGTCACTTATTCGACTAGGGGATCACCTTAGTGATCACCCTTCAGCCTGCCTAGCCACTTAAAAGATGGTTTTTCCTCTTATATGGAGATCGCTTAAGCAGTAATCGATCGCTTAAGAAAAGAACTGATATTTTTTGGGGGATCTCTTAAGAAATCATCAAGTCTCTTATGGAAAATCTGCAGGGGATTAATCTGCTTCTTCACCTTAAATTCCCATCACATTCTTCTCTATTATTACATCATTTTTAGAGCTTTTAGTGGAGAAAGAAAGGTTAATCATCCATTGAATATAAGGTAAGTTAGCCTAATACTCATTCAGCATTTCCCATTATTTTTCCCATTAGATCCCAACCGATCTAATGGTAAATTCTTAGAAATTATGTCTTCAAATCCCTAGACCATTGCGGCTGATTTGGGCACCGATTTCGGCACCATTCGGGCTCAACTTAAGAGCACACTTTCTATATCATTTTAGGGACCATATGACAGACTCAATTTTCGATTCCGTTCGTAGGCCCTGCAGGCTCGTTCTTGACCCAAATTCTCACCCAAACTTTTTTCATAGCAACATGGGTCTCATTTTACTCCTAATGACATGTAGATGATAATTTTGTTATCGTGGCGGCATTTTGGGATCATGGAGAAAAGGTTGAAATTTATGGACGATTGAAGGACTTGCGGTTCGGCATCGAGGTGGGCTTTTGTCTAGTCTTCTTCATAGATATTTTATGATAGATATTACATGTTTTGTAAGAATGTTAGGACATGATTATGAGTAGAAAACATTTATATAGCCTAATTTAGGAGTTTGGGGATAGAAGGGTGAATCAACCCTTAAGATGATATACTTTTTATGTCTATAGGATCCTACTACCCTAGGTTATTAGCATGCTCATCATAGGTGAGTCAACGGACCCTTTTAGTATTAGGTTTACTACTTGACTCGGTGGATTATCAAAGTTTCTCGAATTATACAATTGATATTATGTTTCTTATATACTATTAGAACTGAGGTTGTGGTTACGATACCAGTTGGACTATAGGAGAGTATTTTTAATTTATAAAGGATGTTGTTTTAGTTTATGGATGCTTAGATGATTATGAATATATTGTTTGAAATTAGTGATATCATGCATAGAATATGCTTCACTCATGCTCACTTAGTGGTATGATTCAAATTAAAATCTTGGTTTTATTATTGTTTTCCTAAAATGGGATCTATTCCCAGTTTTCACTTTTAAAATGGGTTCTTTCATAATAGGAACCATACCACCTTAAGTATTATTTATGATATTTTGGAACTAAAAATGATGTTTTAGAAATTTGATTGAGATAAAATCCAGTCCATGGTTTAACCATTACTATTTACTTTGTCTGTATTCGAACCTTTTTTCTACCAAATTATTATAAGTTAATCTCAGAGTTGACCCTGGGAAACATATTTAGAAACTTATACTCCTTTATCCATGATCCGACACCATGTATTTTTTATATATACATCTCTCCAGTATTGGATGGAGTAGAAGTATGATGATGATGATTGGAAATCTTGGATCCGCACCCTTTAGGGTCCCTTAAAATTATATGGGTACTCCTGAACCCCATAGGGTCCCCTTCATCAAATAGCCATCGTGGTAGAGAGGAGAGGTCATTATAGGTCCTGCCTTTAAAATTTGCCAAACTGGAGGAGTTTTATACACTAGGTATGTTATGGCACTTGGATCGTTTATGGTATTATGGACTTATTTGATTTCATTCACACATGTGCATTGCCTATCACCAGTATGTTGTTTGGTTTTTATATCTATCATTCTTATGGGGAGTTTCAAAGGTATAGGTTATGAGTGTTGTTTGATGAGTGTTATGTATATCAATTAGGTATTATTTGTCTAGACTAGTTGGTTACTATGTAATGTAATTATGGTTAGTTTTCTATAGACTTATTATGGACTTCTACTAAGATTGGATGTATGATTTTAATCCATTTTCATTTTGATGGTATTTTACATTGTGGATAGTGTATTCACGATTAGACACTCCACTATAGGTCGTGATCATACTTTTGTTAGCCTTCCTACTTGGATAGAATTTCCTAGAGAGGTTAGATTGACTACCTTAGGTTGTACCTTTGAGTTAGTCTTGTATAACTATATATGTAGACACGCACAGACATATCTAGTTGTGATATTACCTTATATCCATTTATTCCCACGGTTATTCACATTTTATATGCTTTCTTTACCATTGTATAATACAATATATATATCCTTCTTCTACTCTTTATTTGTATGTTGTCTAATGATACATGATATATCATATAATGAATTAGTTCCTGTATACGACTAGAATAGGATAGTCTATCCTTGATTCCTCTTTACCCTTATTGTTTTAGTTTTCAAAATAGTTTCTTGTTGTTTATATTCCTTCTTTATATGTTATTTAAATTTGCATTATATTTCGAGCTCATTCCACAGTTTCCTACTGAGTACCATGTGTTTAGTACTCACACTACATATTTGCAATCTGTAGATCATAGTATGGGTTCTCGCTATTGGTGTGTGCCTTGTGCAAAGCAGCTATGGATCAAAGATTTTGTGTAAGCTCCTGGCGTTTGGAGCATTGCTACTCTCCCTCAAGCGTGTTAAATTAATCTTTATATTGGGTTAATAGATGGGTTATACCTATATATTTATTTAGTATTTGACTTTGTACTCTTATTATATTAGAAGCACTTGTACAGATCCCACTAGGTTTTGGAAATGCCATATATGTATTATTCTTTTATCCTATGCATTCTACTATTTTCTTTCATTTTTATTGATAGTCTATTACTAACTTTTTTGGACTATAGGTTGGCTTACCTATTGGTGTGTCATAGTAGGTGCCATTAAGATGTGAGAAATTTGATCGTAAGAGACTCAAAGATTTTTAAATATGTAAGTATTGGGCCCCACAATACTTTATATTTTAGGAGTTCTTGTGTTAAATTGACCCTAATTTAATATTAGACTAAAACTCAATCTTTTAAGGGTACTTCTAACTAAACTCTGTGCTAGGGTGTTGTATGACCTTAATTCAATTCAAATGCACTCCTACAATAAATCATTGATCATATAATAAATGACGAATGAGGTTCTTATTCCTTTACCACATATATTAGGTTGTTACAAAGTTATAATTTGTAATTATGATTTTTATGAACTCATAATCTAGGGTTCACACCTAATTATGCCTAGATCTTGAATTGTAGCTGCCTTACAACGTTTTATGATTATGGTTCCTTTTCAAAGATATAATGAATGAATTCCATGGCTGTAGCTTAGTTATTTTAATACCTAAAGAACTATGCATGTTTTATAAGCTTCAACTTATTTTATAATGAATTATGTATGACTTGACTAACTTTAGTCTCTTTTAATATGACATGACATATTATGAACACATTATTCTAGAATTCAGTAAATTTAACCTCACTAGTTCCTGTATTTAAAAACTATCATTAAAATAATAATTTGTATAATTTCAAGCTCTATTTTTAGACATTAGCTTTTATCTATATTTTAGCAAACAGTATAATATTTTTGGAGTAGTATTTAACATTGAGAAAATATAGTTTCAATCAATCCAATACCTAAACTACGTGCCACTATAGGTTAAAGGTTTCTCTCCAGTTGAGAGTGTCTTGCTTTATCAAAAATGGGATCATTCACACAAAATCATGGATCGCTACCCTTGAAAAAGTATAGACCACTCTCCTAACAAAAGTTACAAGTTGGGCTCCATGTTTGCTCAAATGGGCCTTGTAGGTTAAGAAAATATCTCACAAAAATTGTTTTAATATGACCTATGTACTTGACTCACAACTTCATTTTAATTGAGTTATTTCATGACTTAGTTATACCTTATGCCTACAATTTATGATTTACTTTTTTTGTCATTATACTATAACTTTAATATTATTAACAATATCAGTTTTAGATCTTATGAAAAACCTATACTTTCCCGAGCTTTCCATTTTCTAGTTATTTTAGCTCATGATTTATGACTTACTGTTTTCTATAACATATGCCATGAATATTTGCATCCTCAGATTTTTTATCTAGTTTTTCTTTGTTCATGCTTATTTCATTAATTTATTGTTTTAAAGCATGTTTAAAGTTTTAATCATGATTATTGCATATCTCACATGCTCAATAAATTAAAACTTCGGACTGCATACTATCCTCGCACGACATTGTTTCATAATGTAGGTTTTAGTTCTAGCTCATAGGATTATGGGAAGATGTATCATAGTATCCAACCAATAAGCGATGAGTCCACTTCATTTGAGGACTATAGTAAGTTAGTATATTGATTCTTTTTTTTCAGTTAGAATGTATTTTTTAGTGGTAGTTGGGGTTATGACCTGATAAACTTATTTCAATATTAGTAGATGCTTCATTGACAGTCAATTAGTGTAATGTATTTTGATCCAATTCACTGTAGCATAATATAAGCTTATGTTAGGAATGAAATCACAAATCGTGTAGCCACTTACCAAACTCTACACTGGATAGGAGAACCCCTACTGCCCAACCATTAATAATTGCTAAAACCATTGAAAAAAAACTTTAGCCATAAATCAATGATAAAACTTTTTTAAAACAAAACCGTGTACAAAATACATTATGAAAATTAATTACACAACTTGCCCGAACCTAGTCGAAATAGGTATAAGAGCACATAACAATTAAAGGATGAATCAAAAATACAACATACATGTAAGTGTAGAACGAAGGGAGCAGCTTAAGATTAATTTCTTCTGAACCTATAAAAACACCATGTAACCTATAACATAACTATATTTCTTAAAGAAAATATAGTAGGTTTAGTATCCATACAACCACATTTACTTGTAGATATCATCAGACGACCAAGGTTAGAATACAAATAATAACAAATAATAATGAAGGAGAGATCATGAAAAGATAAATACATATATAAATAAACATTACCTACACACATCAGCATTCTTTAGCTCACAACCTTACCACCTTCTCTTTTTATGATAGCCCTATTAATATTCTTTTTAACCGACTAAGTGATCATAACTCCATAGAACGAAAAAATCCACTCTCCTACACACTACCTTCACTAAACAACATATAATGTACCTTTTTTTATTTCAATTCTCACATGTTATTTCCTACTTTCCATAGATAATACCTTAACTCCAACCATCACTTGACAACAATAATCTCAAAAAAAATAATATAGTATTCGTAGATATATAATTTACACATAGCAAATAATATTTACAGACAACCAAGATGCAACCTATATAAAATTACTCATGTCAATCACTTACACTTAGGAAATTTATTCAACAATAGTTAAAAGACAACCATGTGCGCCAGTACAGCAATAAATGGATGCATGCAAGGTGTACACATATATTAGGGTCAACAAGGACCCTTAGTTATGCCATGCAAGGGAAAAGCTTAGTCCATGGACCATAACAACATAGTATATGATAAAAATAATTGTGTTGACATGATACCTAATAAAAATAACAATGTCATTCTAACACCTAATCAAAATAACAATTTCAACATGACACCTGATCTAAATAACTGTGTCGACTTAACCCTAGATCCAAATAAATATGTGTGTCAGTGTGACACCCTATCATGATATCATCTCACTATAATATCAATAAAATTCTTATTGCATGATGAAAATCAATGATAACAAGTAATTCTTGAAGGCTAGTCACAAACATTTAACATAAATATCATAACAGAGTCAATTTAATTCTATAACTATATTTAACTTAACCATATATGCCAAACCATCAAGGATCATTTCAAACCAATTATTAACTATACTTATCCCAATCCCCACATCTACATAAGAATGGTATAATATACCTTTTTCCATTTTTTTGTACTAATATTAATCCTAGTATGAGTGACTAACACCAATTTTGATCCACATACAACCTTCTTTTATTGTTCTTAACACCACCCTAACCATCCTTCAATCTACAAAATACTCTGTCCATATTAAACTCCATTCTACTTACCTTCCTTATATTTGACTTGAAACTCATGCAAGCAAATTGTCCTTCTACTATATAAGTTCACCCATTAACTTACTTTTCTAACAAAATTATAGCAAGGCTCATCTACCGACCTATCTAAAATCCATAACATTATCATAAATTCCCAACTCCAAAGGTTTAGCACAGTTCATTAACTCAACATACATCACTACTTTTATCAGTTATTTATCTTAAATTTAGTTTGTTTTAAAATCCATCTAAAATATGTAAGTGAGGCCTTAGTCATAAAGTATCCCATCAAATCTATAAATAATATATGCATCTAACCTGATCTACAATAATTAAACCTTAACCTACCTTGATAATAAGTTTTTTTTGCGATAAAGCATGAACAGACTTTTCTCATAGGCCTTTTCTATCCAATCTATTGAAATCTCCTTAAGGAATTCTTGGAAATCACCTTTCCAGAGCTTAGCTCCTAAACCCTTTACGTTGGAAGTCTAAGGCTTATTAGCAGTGTTTTTGGATGAGACAAATGAAATAAGAGGTCAAAAAAGGCTCAAAATGCATTTTTAATTGAATTATTTATCTGAAGCAATTTCTAACATAATAGAAAATTGGATCATTAAAATAGAATCAAATATACCCACCATTCATTCCCGAATGGGCACAAAAATTAGTATGGGGAGTTTATAGCTTGATTCTCAAAATCAAAGCATGCACAATAGTAAGAATTTTACATGACTTCCTACCTCTATTGATTAATTCGATAACACCTTACTGGATCACCCTAATTAAAATTAACACAATATTACCTGACCAATCTATTCATCACCGGTCACTATGATGTAAACAAGACTTATGATCTCTATAAACAATGGGATATAACTCATAATATAATATATGTAATGGGTTATGTAAGAATACCTTCAACACCACATAATATTATGATGCACGAGTATTCAGAATGAAATGGAACCTTAACTTACCCATACTCATTGTGATGCATCTGTAGTTTCAAAAAAATAAAAGTGGGATTCATCTCTCAAACTCTATAGAATCAATATATTGGCATCAATACTAAGGTAATTATTCATCCCTATTTTATTACTTACACATTTATCATTGTAAAATTGAATAAATTAGGATTGACATTGGTTTTTCAGAAATATTTTGGTGCTTTCACCCATTTGAATTGATTTACAAGCATGTTAGGATATTTTATGCTCTCAATGCTCCTAAAACATTCTAGGAATAGGATTCACCATGTTTATGGTGAGTTTTAGGCTAGAAATAGGTATAAGAGAAATAGCTAGCTTCCTCATATTATCAAAGCAACCAGGGCTCAATTGGTTGTATTCACTCCCTATTTAGTGTAAAATAGTTCAATAGTACTCTACCAAGCTCAATCTATCTTTAAAATTCAAAAGTTTAATGACAGATTTAGGAATCCATTATTGTAATGGTCGGGACTAGTTGGGGAAAATGGCATCACTGAAGCTATGACAATGACATATCATATCCGAATGTGTGTTGTAAAATGGGCAAGTTGCAGGGGTTTACATGTTTTATGCCTCCTCTTAGGCTTCTATAATAGGATACATGCAGTAAAACTTGCTCGCTATAGCACAAATATTCCTACTGTAAAGAGAGTCAAAGTTGGTTAATCGATCCATGGTGATGAAGCTTTAGCAGGTATTTTTCCACTATATCAGGATTAGTGTTTCTTAATGAAAAAAATTACCCAACAATGTTATTTTCATTCTACATTCATAAAATGGCCGGGAGAGGAAATTTTGGGTGATTCCTAATAATTTTCCACTAATTATCACGACCCATTTTCTTAAGTCATGGTGGAGCCTACTATAACCCACCAGTATGGAAGCTAAACTTGTTTTTCGAAATGGCTAGTAACGGACTTCCCAAAGAGATAAAGGAAAGAATGCAAAATAGATGTAATAAAATGATAAATACATAATATATTCCCAAATTCTGGCGGTATCAGTACAAGAGTTTCTAATATAATAAGAGTAAAAAAATAAAATATCAAGGGAATTACACTGTTACAACTCATCTTTGAATACAATATAGAAACTAGTCTAGTACGTAAGATGGAGAAAAGTAATTCTACAAATGTCAGGTTCTCACTCTTTGTCTCCAAATTGTGGCTTCTCTTCCCAATGCATACATCAATGATGATAACCCGTACAATGATCTGCAAGCTGCAAAAGTGTAGTATGAGTACCGAACACGTGGTACTCAGTAAGCAACTACAAACTGAGCTACAAATATAATGTTGATATATATAAAATAAAATATGAATGAAACTACACCCAAATATCCAGAATCATATTTAAAAACTAGTAAGATAGTGAGGGCAACTACTCTACTCTTCGTGACGAAACTAGCATAATAAGGCTAAGGATGTATCAAGGATGAACTATCCTATTCCAGCCATACTCAAAAATTTCAACACTATATTGTATATCCCTAGCCTATATATGAATGAAGAGAAAAATAAGGATATATATCAGAATATTCAAGGCCAAGGAATAAATATACAATATGAACAAATAAAAGAAGGGATATATGGTTATACAATAGCTATATATGGCTAGATATACATATATATATACATAAACAAGGTCAACTCAAAGTATAACCTATGTCATTAGACTAGAATTTTTATACCTCCTAATCATAGAAGGAACTAGTACTTGTAACACCCCGAATCTGTACCCTGGATGCTACACGGTTCTTACGATCCCAAAGGACCACAAACTAACCCATGACTGATATCTTCTATAAGAACTAGATAATAACTCAAAAATAAATACAGAATTAGGCTAAAATGCCATAAGGTTCAAAATCTAAAATACTAAAAAAATGTAACATCTGAAATAACCATCCATAAAACTAAATACTATCTGAAAAATCTAGTCTGAAAAGCCTCTAATCTGAACTGTCTGAAGGTGGAGTTGATAGGATAAGCCCCCAACTAACTCCAACTACTGAACTATTGATAAACTGAAATACTAATATAAAAGCCTATCCTCGATAGAGGAGGACTCATACCAAATCTGTGACTACTGACTAGATCTGTCTAAGTGTGATCGGGAACCTGAGCGTCTGAACCTATGATATGAGATATCATAGCACAAAGAAAGAGTATGTATTAGTACGTGGAATGTACTGGTATGCTAGATGAGGTAAGGATGAATGCAAGGGTTCATATGCATGAACAATAACTAACTGAATGATATAGAGTAACTAAATGTGAGAGTACATGAATAACTGAAACTACTAACAATACTGGGTATACAATCTGTGCATGTAGATATACTGTAACTAAGCTTTTCTAAAGCTAAGTACTGAGTTTTGATATGGAGTAACTAATAATATGTGATTACTTATACTGATTGAGTGCATCTGACAGTCCTGACTCTGTAGAACTGAACTGAGTTCTATACTGAAGACTGAAATTGTTACTATAATTTTTGGAGATAATCATCTAACCGACATTCCCCAAATAACATAAGATAACTGAGTTGGGTTCCAATATATAACCCTAATTGGAAAGGTGCTAATACCATATCGCGGGTACTAACATCTGCTGTAAAGTCAGTCCTATCTAACGGGTGACCCCTGAGATCAGTCCTAAACTAGCGGGTGATCCCTGAGTATGTCAGTCCTATTTAATGGGTGGCATCTCATAACCTATGATGGATATGTAGTTCTGGAACTTAGGGACGGGTGAGACCCCATCCCTAGGCTCGCTCGGAGCTGAATCTTACTCCCAACTGAAAGATACTGAACTAAGTATACTGAAATGGACTCAACTGATACAGATTTTACTGAGTTTTGTTGAGTTTTGTAACTAACTGAGTTCTACTGATCATGACATGACTGATACTATTTGTAACTGACACTGGCTCAAGGTAAACAACTAAATTATCGAGTACTAAATACCCCCAGGACTTGATAGCATGAAAAGTAAAGCAAAGCATAATCTTGAATAACATAATAATGTTCACTTGGTCATAATTCATCTATAGAGACATTTTATCAAACACTTGTAATGCATTAACTTGTACATGAATGGGGAATACATGTTAGCATGCTATAATGGCATTATTTCATTCTCATAAACAATTTATCAAACACAGAGGAGGCGTTCTTGTTTTACTAAATCATAAACACTTAGGGTAAACATGGTTATAACAATTAACTTGTAAATTAAAAGGTTTATCATGAATATCATGTAAATCAACTCATACTAGGAACAATTCTTGAAACTTGGAAGTTAAATCATGGATAACACATAAACATGGAAATTACAATGCCCAAACTTGCAAATTCATGTATTATAACATGAGGATTACTCAATTCAATATACATGCTATTCGATTTCATGGAATACACCATTAATCATTAATTTAAAACTCAATAAATATCAAAACATGAATGCAGTCAAATTTCATACATGTAAATATGAATCTTGAAATTTTAAAAATAGATTCTTGGACTCTATAGGTGAAAGAGACCCATAGATGAACACCTAACATACCTTAATTAGTGAGTTTCTTGAAGTTCTTTGTCAATCCTTGAACTATGTGCTTGATCTCTTGACCTCGGCTTTTTGCCTCTTAAGAGAGAATGGTTTAATTTGGGGGAAAATTGGGTGAATAATGAAGTAACTACGTTAATTAAAGGTGAATTTCGTGTTAAAGAATGACTAGGGTGAGGTGCAAAAGACTTTAATTCCCTCAGATTTAAAACTTGAAATTACTGAAAATTTCTGATTTTGGCACCCGACACAACGCGGTGCTATCATGTCGTGTCACTGGAAAATAGAAAAGTAGGAACTGGACTAGTGGTGCAACGCGGCGCCATCATTGTGTCTTGATGTATGTGATCTTTGGTCCTTGGCGCGATGCGGTGGAATCACGTTCCCTCGCTGGAAATTCACAATTGTGAACTGGGTCTATAGCACGACATACCAATATCACGAAGCAACACGAGAATCGACAATTGCCATTTGGTCATGCTCCGCTATGCGTTGATGGCTCAGGTGGCGTACTGTCTTACTAAAATGGCTCTAACTCTTCTCCCACATGTTGGATTTGGGAGAAATTTATACCGTTGGAAAGTTACTTGAATTTCCTACGCAATGGCAGGCTCTAAACTGAAATATACTGCGTATTTCAAAAATTTTGTATGGGATTACTCATGTACTAAGACTTAAATTAAGATAGGGAAATGAGGGGTATTATAATATATCTCCCTTGGGAACATTCGTCCCCGAATGAGACTGATTAAGCTGAGAAATATGACATGCCGAGTCTACACACTAAACATGCAAAATTAAAATCTAACTACATGACTGAACTACTGACAAACTGAGTTCCTATACTGAACATGCATATCCGATGCATGAGTACATGACTTAACTGATTCATGAATGCATGACTGAATGTCCAACGGTAATGGAATACCAAGATTATAACTGTAACTGAACATGGAGTTGGGTATAGCTAAGAAAGACTATTACCTTAAAAGGAGAATACTGATGAACCTGAGATTATTTACTGAACATGTATGAATGGGAACTTGAGGGAAAGACTAAGCCCGAAACATGATACATGAACTGAATATGTGAACTGAACTAATTCCTTGAATACATGCCATAACTTGGGAATGGTCATACGAATGAGACTGGAATGACAGGGTCAACTTATGAGTACCCATTATCCCTAATAGGATTCATGATATGAAGAGAGAATATAAGGTTTAGAACATGAAAGATCAGGGATTATACTACATCTCTTCCTTGGGACACTATGTCTCTCGAGAATGCTGACTTGGCTGAGATACTAAGGAAAAGCATGAGATGATGCATGAGGAACCTACAAACTTAATCGTGACTGAACATCTTGGATCTGAAAGTGAGGCATGATACATAAACTGGGTTGAACTCATAACTTCTAAGATGATCTATTTTGGGATAGGACGACTAGATGGAAAGATAGGAAACCATAAAAATTTGTCCGCCTAACTGCTAAACTGAATTGCTGGCTTTACGAACTAACTCATACTAAAAACTTATACTCAATTTGGAGCATTTCTGAGACACTCTTTCTATAAAGTTCTAATGACTTTAGGGAGTAAGGAACCCTGGTATGGTTTGAATAAGATATTTGAATAAGAAATCATAACATGGCTAAAACTCAATAATATGGTCACTGATAATCCTACCTACTGAAGTCTGAGCTGAACTGAATTCTCCTACTAAGTTCAAGCCTAATCAAATCTCCGAAATACATTTAGCCACTTACACATCAACATGACATTCAAGCCTATCTTCATAACTAAAACCTCTGGTAAAACAAGCGTGTAACAATCTTTTCTTAACATGAACCATTTTCTTTCTCCTATCTAAGAAACTGCTCATCACTATATTGTTTCATAAGAAGAGTTCACAGAAGGTTAAAACATGAGGACCTAAAGCTTGAATGGACACTCTACCGAACTTTGACATTTAACTGAAGCCTGAGGAAAAGAATATCAACATCTTGGATTTATCAAGAGGTCTAAACTGAGGATATACATGAAGAAATCTAAATTTGGTTGATGAATTAGGAGCGTAGCATTAGTCATGGGAACTTAGCATACTATAAGGTATGAGTACCTGAGTCATGAGTTGTATGACCTGAGTTGGAGTTTTTGTATTCATGGAACATGATTCGTTATATTGAGTGAACTGGGACTCCTTATACTAGGAACTGTAAGTGTACCTGATTTTCGATAACATAGTCGAATATGAGCTAGGATCATCGAGCTGACATATAAGGTATGAGTACTGACATTACTGAAATTATTGACATTACTACTAAAATCTGAAAGCCTGACTTAGTTACTTGTTCTACCATCTCCCCCTTAGCTTTGAGCCATCATTCTAAAGCTATGAATCACTTAATCGACAATTCTAAACTGAGTTGTCACCACTTTACTCTAAAGTTTGGGGTAGACACTGAGAAGGGCTCTACTAATATTTTGGGTCTGACAGCAAAGTTGACGGCTACATAGGGGTTACAAAAGAAGTAAAGCCTCGGGATCTAACAAGGCATAAACATAAAAATGAAAGACTTATAATGTACCCGTAACTATATCAGGAGAACTTTCCTGATCATGGCGAGATTGGAGTACATAAAAGTTGTTCTGGTGTTGACCACTAGTGGTACTGGAAATGGCGCCCTACTGAGTTAGGCGATCGGATGGGACTGGAGGATAGTTGAACTAACCCTGTTAACATAAATTTTTTTCTCTCTGAGCCAATACTCTACACTCCCGCATCTTGTGTCCTGGCTTACCACATCCAAAACAAACATCGTTGCCTGCTCTACATACACCTAGGTAATTCTTACCACATTCTTCGCAAAGTGGATAGGTACGACCACTACTCACTCTACCCTGGGATGTGGAGCCTAGTGCCCCATCTCGACTGCCATTCCTGAACTTTGGTACTGGCGTACTAGCTGAGGTAGAGCTGGAACTAAAAATTTAGGAAGAATCTGGGAACGGTTACCGCCTTCTAACTTAGGCTAAGCAAAACTAAAAGTACCTATTTTGTCTCTCTTATTCTCTCTCTCCTTCTTCTTAAGCTTCTGCTACTCAATCTGTTGAGTATAGACCATAATCCTAGATATTTCCATCTCTTTAATCAACATCACTGTTCTACACTCCTTAACCACACTATATGACACCCCAGATATGAACTTGCTCATTCTGGACCTATTGTCTACTACTTCATGGAGATCATACCTGGTTAACTTAATGAACTTAAGGGAATGCTCTTTTACATTTATACTGACTTGCTTGAGGTTGATGAACTCTAACACATTAGCATCTCTCAACTCTAAGGGAAAGAATCTATCTAGGAAGACAGTAGCAAACTCTTCCCATTCTATAGGCTCTGCATCTGTGCCCCTGTCTACCTGCCACTACTTAAACCGCATATGAGCTACATCTTGTAGCTGATAGGAAGCTAAATTAGCACTATCACTGGAAGTCATTCCCATGATATTTGTGAATTTTTGAACCTGATTAAGGAACTCCTATGGATACTCTTCTGACTTAGATCCTGAGAATAGGGGAGGATTTATTCGGGTGAAGTCCCAAATTCTTGTTGCAGCAGCATTGGCCACTGGGTTAGATAAAATAGCAGCTGGCCATTCATTCTGAGTTGTGACTGAATTGGCTAGGGTAGTGAATATAGCTCTAAATTCTGCATGAGAGACGTGCTCGTTCAGGGGATCTTCCTGAATGGGCTGAGGGGCTGGCTGATTTTTGGTCTTTCTTTCATTAGACCTTTTGGGAGGCATGTTGTGTAAACAAAAGGAAGAAGCGAATTAGACTGAGAGTTTTTTAACTGGAGCTCATGCTCACTCATACGACATGAATACTAAAAGAAGAGAAATTGTTCCTAAAACATCTCATAGCCTCCTGTCCATAAGTGTGGCGCGCTACACACCCATACACAAGACTTTACTTGATGTGGCTTTCAAACTTCCTAGGACTCTGTTAAACCTTAGGCTCTGATACCAAGTTTGTAATGCCCTGAGTCTATACCCTAGACACTACACAGTGTTTACAATCCCGAAGGACCATAAGCTAACCCCATGACTGATATTTGTTCTGAGCACTGGATAATAATATTGAAATAAATGTAGAATTACGATGAAATGCCATAAGGTTCAAAATCTAAAATACTGATAAAATGTAACATCTTAAATAACCATCCGTAAAACTGAATACTATCTGAAAAGCCTCTAATCTGAAGTGTCTGAAAGTGGAGTTGATGGGATAAGCCCCCAACTACTGAACTACTGATAAACTAAAATACTGAAATAAAAGCCTATCCTCGATAGATGAGGACTCACTACTAAATCTACGATTGCTGACTGGATCTGTCTAAGTGCGATCGGGAACCTGAGCATCCAAACCTATGATATAAGACTTCATAGAACAAAGAAGAGTATGCGTTAGTACATGGAATGTACTAGTATACTAGATGAGGTAAGGCTAAATGTAAGGGTTCATATGCATGAACAATAACTAACTGAACGATATAGAGAAACTGAATGTGAGAGTACATGAATAACTTAAACTAGTATCAATACTGGGTATGCAATCTATGCATGTAGATACATTGTAACTGAGCTTTTCTGAAGCTAAGTATTGAGTTTTGATACTGAGTAACTGATAATCTGTGATTACTGATACTGATAGACTGCAACTGATAGTCCTGACTTTGTAGAACTGAACTGACTTCTATACTCAAGACTAAAACTGAAACTATAATTGTAGGAGTTAATCATCTAACCGATATGCCCCAAATAAGATAAGATAACTGAGTTGGGTTCAAATTTGTAACCCCAATTAGAAGGGTGCTAATACCGTACCACAGGTACTAACATCTGCCGTAGAGTCAGTCCTATCTAAAAGGTGACCCCTAAGATCAGTCCTAAACTAGCGGGTGATCCTATCTAACGGGTGAAATCTCATAACCTACACTGTCTACGTAGTTCTTGAACTTAGGGATTATTTCTATGGACCCAGTCCTAACTAATGGGTGAGACCCAATCCCTAAGATCGCTCGCTGCTGAATCCTACTCCTAACTTAAAGACACTGAACTGAGTATACTAAACAAGACTGGACTGATACAGAGTTTACTGAGTTTTCTTGAGTTTTGTAATTGACTGAGTTCTACTGATCATGACATGACTGATACTATTTGTAACTGACACTGGCTCTAGGTAAACAACTAAATTGTCGGGTATTAAATTCCCCTACGAATAGATAGCATGAAAAGTAAAGCAAAGCATAATATTGAATAACATAATAATATTCACTTGGTCATACTTCATCTATAGAGACATTTTATCAAACACTTGTAATGCATTAACTTGTACATGAATGGGAATACATGTTAGCATGCTATAATGACATTATTTTATTCTCATAGATAATTTATCAAACACATGAGAGGCATTCTTATATTACTAAATCATAAACACTTAGGGTAAACATGGTTATAACAATCAAGTTGCAAATTGAAAGGTTTATCATGAATATTGTGTAAATCAACTCATACTAGGAACAATTCTTGAAACTTGGAATTTAAACCATGGATAACACATAAATATGGAAACTACAATGCCCAAACTTGAAAATTCATGGATTATAACATGGGGATTACTCAATTCAATATGCATGCTATTAAATTTCACAGAATCAACCATTAATCATGGATTTAAAACTCAATAAATGTCAAAACATGAATGCTATCAAATTTCATACATGTAAATCATGAATCATGAATCTTGAAGTTTTAAAATGGATTATTGGACTTTATGGGTGAAAGGGACCCATAGATGAACACCTAACATACCTTAATTTGTGAGTTTCTTGAAGTTCTTGGTGAATCCTTGAACTTTGTGCTTGATCTCTTGAACTAGGATTTTTACCTCTTGAGTGAAACTGGTTTAATTGGGGTGGAAATTGGGTGAATAATGAAGTAACTAGGTTAATTAAAGGTGAATTTCGTGTTAAACCCTGACTGGGGTGAGAGGAAAAAGACTTTGATGCCCTCAGATTTAAAACTCAAAATTACTGAAAATTCCCAAATTTGGCACCCGGCGTGATGTGGTGCTATCGCACCATCTCACTAGAAAATAGACAACCGGTAACTGGACTGGTGGCGTGATGTGGAGTCATCGTGGTGTCTTGCTGGATGCGATCTTTGGTCCTTGGCACGACGCAGTAGGACCGCGTTGTCTCACTGGAAATTGAAAATTATGAACTGCGTCTATAGCGTAACGCACCAATATCATGGAGCAACACTGGAATTGACGATTGTCATTTGGTCATACTCCGCGACTCATTGATGACTCAGGTGTCATACTTTCTTACTAAAATGGCTCTAACCTTTCGCTCGGGTGCCGAATTTGGGCAAACTTTATACCGTTGAAAAGCTAATTGAATTTCCTATGCAATGGCAGGATCTAAACTAAAATATACTAAGTATTTCAAAAAATTTGTATAGGATTACTCATGTACTAAGACTTAAATTAAGCTAGGGAAATGCGGGGTATTGCAGTACTAGAATACTCAACGTTTCTAATTCATACGTATAATCATGAGTAATCATGCATACTACTCAAATTGTAAGACAGCAGAGGTCAGATCTTACTTTAAATCTTGATACCAAATTAATAACCAATTTATCACAAACTAGACATAACAATAATCATAATAATGATAATACGAATATCAATTACATCGCGAGTAACCGGCTAGTCCGGAAAACCAATACCTAGTTAAGCCTATCATGTACCCCTACTGCCCCAACTTAAAAGGTTCAATAAACATACAATACACCATAAGGCATATCATCACCCATATCTTTGCAACCTGCCATATGGGCGTATAGTTATAGGCGGATACTGGTAATACCAATGCGCATGCAAGGTTGAATGTAACAGAATTGATAATACCATAATCAATCCATGTATCATAATATAAATTCAGACTCAAACCAGTCAGTATAATCAATATCATAATATCATCGTCATAACCATCACCGTCATCACCATTACCATTATAATCAATCTCCTTCTATGCCGGGTATATATAATTTCCATACATGGGGATAGCTGGACTAGAGTTGGTAGATTTACACATAGGCACATCAATATAATTATCCTCCGGTCTTGCTAGGAATATCATCATAGTCATCCTTCGGCATTGTCGAGTATATAATTAATATCATCATAATCATCAACACATATATATAACATTAATACTAAAATTTGTCATCAGGTCTTACACGTAATTTAATTTAACAATATAATATCTTCCACTTTCCCATACTAGAGATATGTGTATATAGATCCATAATAGGTGCACCGACTTATGTCGTGGATAAAAAGAGTGTAAATCCATAAATCCATTACCCGAAGTAAACTTTCGAGACTAAATCACTATAATAATGTAGAAGGGTCAAAATCTCATAGACTGGAGTAATTAGTAGTATCAAATCATAGTTTGGAATTTGTCTAGGTCAAATCATTAAAGCATCATTCTAAACCTCTTTTACGTATAAGTTATCCATTAAGACAAAAAAATATTGTTGTGAAGAAACCTATGTTTAAGGTGAAAAGTGGGCTTTAAACCTTATTTAGGAAAAATTGTAATAAATCACATTTTAACGAGAATTTCATCCCTTACCGCTTTAATGATCATGAATGTACCAAATCTATGCATGCCATCGCCAGTATTCAAAAAATGGAACCATAAGTATCAATATATATATTCACAAACTAAAACCCGATCCTTTAAAAGAATAAACACTTACCAGATGTCCAACCAATATCATAACATGGCCTTTGGCCCAATAATGTGTCATAAATAATTACAACAACATCATAGTTATAGCCTTAGAACCACATACGTATCTGGAACACATATCATTAATCATATTTGTAAGTTAACTCATATCTATAAGACATAGCATAACTATGAGGCATAACATATCTATAAGCTAGAAAGCATATTTATAATCATCTCACATCTAGGAGGCATCACACGTCTATTAGGCATCTCATATCTAAAGGTTATGAGTCAAATCCATAAGGCATCTCACATCTATGAGGCACAATATCAATAAGTATTTCACATCTAGGAGGCACTATATCAATAAGTATCTCACATCTAGGAGGAAGAATATAGCACTAGCCAATAAATCATAACTATGAGACATATCACATCTATAGGAAAAATATCACATCTATGATGAATATCATCTCTACATACCTAATATAACATTATAAGAAATATCATCTCTATAGTCCAAATATCATATCTATGAGGAATCTCATCTTTATTGGCCAAATATCACATCTATGAGTAATATCATCTCTATAGGCCAAATAACTCATCTATGATCATATATCATGGCTATGGGCAATTAATTATTCTCCGGGGAAATACCATCATGACTCACCATGTCGCGAAGTAACCTTACACTACAGGTTTACTAGTTTCAACTATACCTAATATCCGCAAATAAGTCCACAAGGGATAACACAAGTCTTGGCCTAAGGTGAGCCAGAAGAATCCTAATCCTCAAATTCTATATCTACGCAATTTATACCCCGAAGAAGGTTAAGGTATCTAAATTCACTTCTTGATGGTACATATATCATAATCTACTCTAAGATAGGAATCCCACCTAGAAACATGAGCAATTAAGTCAACTTCACCTAAATTATGATTTCAAAATCAATAGAATAGACAAATAAGGTTAATCATACTAACCATGCTTCCAATACTTAAAACACAACCCAAACCAAGCATCATATCATATCCACTCTACGGATTTTTTCAATCTAGGATGGAGGCAATAGGATTTTAAAAGTGTAATAAGTATTTCACCTTATAGGTCAAAACCCTCGTTGAATCCCCCAAACTTCTATAATCAAGACAAGGTCATTCTGCCCATAATTAATCTTAACATACCCATCCACATGCAATATGTAGCACACATCATCTTAGAAAGAAGAGTAGACAGAAACCAACCTCAAAGCCGAACCGCAAATACGTGAATCATCCATAAATGTCCATCTTCATATCCCAAACTGTCGTCACTCTATTAAAATTGTAATCTACTCATCAATAAAAGAATAGCTATACCATATTGCAACATAGTGCTTCAAGTCCAAAAAATCACTCCCAAATTCCAATATGGGTCCCACTTCTGAAAAATGAACTTCTGAGAGCAACCCAATGACCATACATGCTCAAGGAATTATAATGCCTAAAAATAGGTGAAAATAGGCTAAATTGGGGCTAAAATAAAACTCTCAAGCCATTGGGCTTTTGAGCAATATATCAGGAAAATTCACTAAGAAAAGGGTGAATTCCTACATTAAATAAGAGGATAATCAATAAAATCGATGTTGAACAAGCTTCCCAATCACCAGGAAGCTCAAATTTTAAGATATCTCACCCTTTAAGGTTTTTTCTCTCAAGATATGGGTGAAAATAAGCTAATTTGCGCCATAAGGGGCCTATTTATACCCCTTCTAGGTACTTAGATGTTGCAATTGCAACATGCAAGTGTGTAATTGCACTACATATCATCAGGAGAAAGTGTTGCAATCACAACAACACTTAGTAAGATCAAACTATCCCCTCTGCAAAGGGTATCGTGATCGCGACCCTTGGTGTGCTATCGCTGACCTATCATATATCAGCTGATACTTGGCAAAAATTTAAAGTTTCTGCCAATGCCTCGAGAAACATTCGGAACCCCATTTATGCAAATAAACTATGTAACCACATAAAATTAAATATTTCGGATGCAATGGCAAAGTTAGATTTTCCATCTGAGGTTGTTTCTACTAAATGTGGGTTCCACACCAAAATTTCCACCTTTTCAACTTTCCAACCAATAGGTCGAAATGAGCTCGGGTGCCTTATGACCCAAAGCAAGGGCCTACCTAACCTAAAATTGATATTATTGAGATGTTGGTGCAGTTAGAATTTTAATATAAGGTCATCTACTAAAAGTTTTGGTCCGACAACAAATCCTAACCAACGAATGCTCCAAAATAGGTCCTGCATTCTACGAGCATGACTTATTAGATAACCTCAACAAAGAGAGAACTCTTCCAAGGGATTTTGTAATAGTTATCCCTTTTCAACTAGATCACTCACTCCACTTCCAAGAAACCAAAACATAACTTCAACCACTAATTGGCCTTCAACTAGACCGATAAGGTTTATACTTGCAAATCTAAATGAAACACACTAATACCATCTCAATACATGCGCATATCAACAAAGGCTCATCTAAACCAAAACCAACCCAAGACATGAGTCATACCACCAACTCCAAATTGAAATATAGTCTTTCTTTAACATTCCACACTTGATATCCACTCCAAACAAAGAGGAAAAATCACCTAGGTCTTGTTCGTTCAATCTCAGCATAGAGTAATCGAAGAAATGAAGCTAATACACTGAAATTCCAAGAGGTAAATATGAGAATAATCTTAGAGGGAACTTTTTGTGCCCACAAATTAATATAATAAAGGAATACAATATATACCCATGCTATAACTAGTCCAAATGATAATCAAAACTGAAATCTAGAAGATTAATTCGTAATTACTTATCACAGAACAATCTTCTCTAGGATGTCCCATCATCTGAGAAAGAAACCATACTGAATCCAACTAAAGTATATTCCTCCCACTGAGTATACCATCCAAAATTCCCAAAGAAAACTAAAGACCCATGGTTAAAAGAGAAAGAACCAATACCAGGTTCATGGGCTATTATTTGAAGACTTATCAATTGTAATCCATCCAAAGTTGAGAAGACCAAATAGGAAACCATGGAGTAGGCTCAACCAGCCTATAAATGAAATCCAAACTAAGACAAAACTAAAACTAAGGCCGCACACAAGCTATACAACTCCAAGCTAAAAGCTCAATACCAAGGTTGAAATTCTCGATCTCAACTATGCAAACCAAACCTAAAGACGCATAGGCATTCATACTCCAAATCTATACTACCTTCCAAATAGTTATATCAAGGCATCGAGTAAAAACTGAACCAATAAGTCCAAACTAATGACCAGTACACAAGTCGGCCTTAGTATCAAAACCTGACATATTCGAGCTAAATCATACCGATCAAAACAAAACTAAAGAACAAAATTACCACGGGGATAAAGCATCGACTGAAAACGCAAACAACCAACTCTATATCAGCTAGAAAGCACAAAATGTATTCACATAATAGAAATCATACTGAAGGTTAAATATCACCGGTTGAAAACATAAGAAATCAACTCCATATTTATTGGAGGGCCTAAACAACCAAAATATCCTCAAGGACTCATAATAGTAAAACTCCATCAACTTGGAGAAACACAACTTTCATCGGAAACTAACAAGTCCAATACTCATTCTTGGCAAATAATAACCATAGGCACTATCATCAAGGAGAAATACTCCTACAAGCCACATTAGGCCAAACAAACTCTAAAATAGGGATTTCCTGAATCCACCCAAGTAGGGAAATCATAACTCAAAGAACCAATAAATCATCTTGTCGAAGGATAAAATACCAATCTTAACACAAATGCCAAGGTCAAGACCACTACAAAAAAATAAACAAAACAACTCAAGATGAAGAGCTTACAATTTTCCAACTTAAAAAGCAATCACAGGAAAGACCACATACCTCTAACTCTCAAACTCCACTTTATATAAAAAACCATACTATGGAAAGAAGGAGGATCCAATCTCCATACTCGTACAAAGAGCAAACCATCACAAGAAGGAAAACCTAATAGATCTAAGGGATGAATCCAGGACACCTTAATATTAATTTCAAAACCACTATAGAACGATGAAATAACCACAAGCAAAGAATGGACCCAAAATTAGTCAAGATAAAAAATAGGCCATATAGAAAAGGACAGCCATTGCAACAACCTTTGCAACTTAGGAGGAAAGTCTAAGAATCTCAACTTAAAAAGCATAATATTTACTAAATTTGTAAATCTAGAACCATACAGAACCACAGAAGGTCAACTTACCTTTGATACCATAATTGACTCCACAATCAATCTAACACAGCCAACAAAAGAGGAAAACAATCAACCGCGCCTTGTTATAGGGAAGATATTAACAAATTAAGTAATAGTTGCTAAAGCCATTGAAAAATAACCACAAAGAATGAAATTCTAACTAGATAACACTAGTCCAAATAGCTACTCAACGAGGATCAATAACATCAATCAATAACAATAATATCAATAATAATTTCAATATAAATATAATGAATAGGCGGTACAAAAATAAAAATCAATAGCAAGTACAACTAAAGAGCCACAATAAGGACCATGTGCCTAGATAAATGGGACTCCAACCCAACTGCTACACTCATAGGGAGAAAATATCACTACAGATCTACTCTATCCTCTACAAAAAGAAATAAACCATGGGGGTAGTCATATAATCATTAATTTAATAATAACGCACATAATAACCAATATGAACTCATCAAGGCATATAATCATCAATGCATATGAAGGCCCCAATACACAAAATAAAAAAGGTAAATAAGAGAAAATAAAAGCACATCAATAATGGTCAAATCTGCAACCACATGCCTAACAGATCTATGAATATATAAATTTAAATAGGTCCAAACTCAGACAGACCAACTGTATCATCAAATGAGATGCCAAGTGCACTGTCTCTAAACAAAAATTCCACAATATTATAAAGTTGATCTGAATGACCTGGATGACTAGAAATCTCACATCGGGGACACTCACTAAACTAGTAACCGATCTTTGTATAGTCGTAACAAGTTCTGTGTAACACCCCGAGACTACACCCTAGGCGTCACATGATGCTTACGACCTCAAAGGACCATAAGCTAACCCATGACCGATACCTGCTGTGAGCATTGAATAGTATTCATAAAACATATGCGAAAGTGAAATTGATAATTCCATAAGGTTCACAATACTAAATCAAAATTGAATACATTTATTGGATAACTACTAACTGATAACATCTTAAAAACCTTTAAACAATTAAAATAAAAGAGTTGATGGGACAGGACTAAACTAACTCAAAATAGCTGCCTCAAATAACTAAAATACTAAAATAATATAATGGCAAAATAAATATAACGTCCTCGGTGGATGAGAACTCACTACTATAGTTGCGACTAATAGACTAACCTGGATAAGTACGGTCAGGAACCCGAGTATTCAAACCTATGATATGAGACATCATAGCTCAAAGACAGAGTATGCATCAGTACTTTGAATATATCAGTATGTTAGGTGAGGTTAGGCTAATATGCATGGGTTCATATGCATGAGATAATAACTGACTGATTTAACATCATAAAGTAACTAGATAAGAGTACATGCAAATCTATAACTACTAAATATGTGATACAGCGCATATCGGTATACATCATGTATCTGAGATTATACTGAATTTGATTATTGAATTCTGATGGCTGAGTAACTGATAAGTATTAGCCATTGTACTGTAGAACTGATTGAGTGAACCACTAAATACTGAGACTAAAACTGTAATTGTAGGAGTGTTCATCTAACTGACATACCCCGATATAAACTGATTTGGGGTCCAACCTATGACCCCAGTTGGAAGGGTGTTAGCACCTTGCCATAAGATACTAATAATGTTATGTCAACCCTAATCTGGAAGGAAGACTCATGAAATATATATATGATTATGTCAACCCTAGTCTAGCAGGAGGACGTCTTACCCTATATTAGTTATGTAGTTCTATAACTCAGGGATTGTTACCAAGGGTCCAACCCTATACTGGCAGGAATGTCCCTATCCCTGGGTTCGCTCAATGCTGAATGCTACTCTCAATTGAAATGACACTGATCATTAGACAATACTAAGATTGAATGAACTCACGCTGATTCTATTAACTGATCGAATGTGACTGTATGGGATACTCTACGGGATTATTCTAGTATGACTGGAAACTAAGTAAGCAGCTAATTTTGGGTATACAATACCCCCAGGACTCAATAGCATTATTAAAGGAACTATATCACAAGTTCAAAGCATTACAATTATGATATCATGCGCAAATCATTCACATAGGCATTTTGTCAAACACATGGGGAGCATGGTTCTTGAACATGAGAAAAATAACATGGGATTATCATGATTACATTATTCAATCCATAATTCATGGGTTATGACATGAGGAGTACATAAATCAATACACATACGAGTTTATTTACCTGAAATTCATAATCTTCTTAGTTTAAAACCCATAAAATCAACACATGCATGAATACAATTCAATTTGAGAATATAAATCATAATTTAAATCCTGCAAAGGGGTTCTTGAACTCCAAGGGTAGAACAAAACCCAAGGATGAACACCAAACATACCTGAATAATTGAATTCTTAAAGTTTCTTGGAAATTTTCTTGGGAATTGATCTTGAATTTTGAAGGTTACGGTTTTATATTTGAGAGAGAATGTTCTTGATTTGAGGGAATTTTAATAAAATAATGACTAATTAGGCTATTAGGGTATATTAATCTTGTGTTTTGGACTAATTAGGATCATGGAAAAAGACCCAACTGCCCCTGGAAAGAATTAAATTTTCGTCACTGAAAATCCTAATTTTGGCCATCACCACGATGTGGTACCAATGCAAAAATGCACTTTGGCATGATACGGAGGTATCGCATTATGTCACTAGAAATTGATGAGTGTGAAATGGAACTCCACCGCGAAGCGATGCCTATCGAGGTGCTTCTATGAAAAATTCCAATTGGGAACTAGAACATAACCATGATGTTGTACTATCGTAGTGATTCACTATAAAATAATGAATTCCATTCTTGGGGTCACTACGATGTGGTGCTGCTCGTATTGAGCTACTATTTTTGTTAAAAGTTCCATAACTTCTCACCCGAGTATCGAATTTAGGAGAAATTGGTATCGTTGGAAAGCTTATTCAATTTTCTATAGTTAGGTGGTTCTTGAGCTGGAAAATTCTTAGTAGAGCAAACGTTATGCTCTTTTGAAGTTGACTAAAGCAGCATTTTTATCGAAAACTCAATCGGTATGAGAAATTTTGATTCATCAAATAGTTGGGAGTTATGTGGGACCTTAATCATACATCAAATAACTCCTAAAGCTACCAAAGAATAATAGTGTACTATGCGTTAGCTTGAAACATGACTCTACCATTGGTTTGGAGTTTGGGGGTATTACAATATCTCCCTCTTGGGAACATTCGTCCTCGAATAAGACTGGTTAAGCTAGAAGCACTGAGGGACTGAGAGTTCATACTAAATATACATGATTACATGACTGAATCTGAACATAACACATGAATGAACTAGTTTCGTGAATGCATGACTGACATGGGAATGATATGCAACTGAAATTGAGCATGGAAAAGATAAATTCTAAGAAGATTATTACCTTAAGCTGAGTTTGAGTTTGTGGAGAAAAGATGAGGGTACTTAGTCCGCATATCATCTTCTGCTTCCCAAGGGCTCCCTCAACGGACTGATTCTATCAAAGAACTTTGACAAGGGGAACTTCTTTGCTCCTTAGTCTATAAGTTTGTTGATCAAGGATCTCAACTGGCATTTCTTCATAAAAATAGCTAAGGGAACAACAATAGCTAGGACGCCAATACACTTTTTTCTGGTCTCTGACTGACTCCTTCAGCTTGACTAGACTAGGATCCCTATCTTGCATTTCTTTCACTTCGGCAACCAAAGAAGATTCCAAACTATTCTGAACCTACATACTTTCCTCAGCGAAATCAACCAAATGAACACCTAATCTGGAAAGCTGATGGACTTCCCTAACTAACTTTTTCATATCATCTTCAACATGAGCAACACTACCCATAGACAATCTGCGTAGGGCATCTTCCACTATATAATGTTCAAATAAAAATCCTTCAACAATTCTAACCATCTTCTCTAACACAGATTCAAATCTTTCTGCAAAAATACATACTATAATTATTTGTGGTCTGTGAACACATTGACATGCACCTCATACAAATAGTTCCTCCAAATCTTTAGGGTAAAAACAACAGCTTCTAACTCAAGATAATGAGTAGGGTAATTTTTCTCATGGGGTTTAAGTTGTCTAGAGGCATAAGCCACAACTGTACCGTTCTGCATCAAAACACACCCCAAACCAACTCTGGAAGCATCGCAATATACAACAAATTTGTCTGAACCATCTGGTAATGTCAAAACTAGAGCTTTGGTGAGTCGAGTATTAAACTCCTTAAATCCCTTCTCACAAGAATCTGACCCCTGAAACTTAACTTTCTTTTGAGTCAACCTGGACAAGAGGGATGCAACAGTTGAGAATCCTTCAACAAACTATCGGTAATAGCTAGACAAACCAAAAAAACTCCTAATATCTAATAAAGAGATTGGTTTGGGCCAGTTTTTCACTGCCTCAATCTATTAAGGATCAACTTTAATGCTATCACCGGAAACAATATGTCCAAGGAAAGGTACTAATCTTAGCCAGAATTTACACTTACTGAATTTAGCAAATAATTGATGGGCTCTAAGAGTCTGGAATACTATTCTGAGGTGGTTCACATGATCAATTTCATTACGGGTGTAGATAAGAATGTCATCAATGAAGACTATGACGAACAGGTCCAAGTACTTCTTAAACACTCTTTCCATCAAGTCCATAAAGTTTGCTGGGGCATTGGTGAGACCAAAGGACATTACTAGAAACTCAAAGTAACTATACCGAGTTCTGAAAGTTGTTTTTGGAATGTCACATTCTCTGAGTCTGAGCTGATGATAGCCGGATCTGAGGTGTATCTTAGAGAATTACCTAGCACCCTAAAGTTGATCGAACAAGTCATCAATTCTGGGAAGTGGATATTTATTCTTAATTGTGGCTTTGTTCAACTAAGGGTAGTCGATATACATCCTAAGAGAACTGTCTTTATTTCACATGAATAGAACTGGTGCGCCCTATGGGGAAACACTGGGCCTGATGAATCCTTTATCTGGGAGATCTTTCAACTATTCCTTTAATTCTTTGAGTTTAGATGGAGCTATTCTGTATGGCAGAATAGAGATGGGCTGAGTATCTGGAAGAAGGTCTATTTCAAAGTCAATTTCTTTTTAAGGAGAAACTCCAGAAAGATATTCCTTTACTACTGAAACTGACATAAGATAAGGAATCTCAGAATTTGAGTCTTTGACTCAAACAAGATGGTAAATACACCCCTTGGATATCATTCTTCTCGCTCTAGAGTATGAAACAAGTAGACCCTTAAGCGTTGTGTCACTACCCCTTAATTCAAGGACTGGTTTATTTGGAAACTGAAAATGAACTACTCTATTTCTACAATCAACTGAAGCATAGCATGAAGGGAGAAAATCCATGTCGAGAATGATGTCAAAATTCATCATCTCTAACTCTACAAGGTCTGCTGAAGTAACTTTCTGGGACACCATAATTGGACAACTCCTGTATACCCATCGGGCGATGATAGATTTACCCACTGGGGTAGAGACTGAGAAAGGCTCTACTAAGATTTTAGGACTTACTTCGAAGTTGATAACTATATAAAGAGTTACAAAAGACAGAGAAGCTCCAGGATCTAACAAGGAATAAACATGTAAATGATAGATTTATAATGTACCATATCAGGAGAACTCTCCTGATTCTGCTAGGAATGAAGTGCATAGAGCCTTTTTGGGCACTGCCCACTGGTGGCACTGGAAGCGGTACCCTGCTGAGATGGGCGACCAGACTGAACTGGGGAACGATTATGCTGACTCTGTTAACCCACCTGAGGACACTCCCTAATTCAATGGCCTGGATTACCATACCCAAAACATACATCGTTGCCAGCCCTACAGACACTCTGATTGTTTCTACCATATTTCTGACAAAGAGGATTTGTTTGAGCACTGTTTACACTACCTTGAGTTTTAGAGCCTGGAGCCCTATCCTTATTATAATTCTTGAATGTGTGTATCTATGCTCTAGCTGAAGACGGAGCTGGTACTAAAGATTTTAGGTGGAATTGAGAATGGTTGCCGCCTTCTGACTTTGGCTCAGTGAAACTAAAACTACTTGTTCTAGACCTCTTATTGTCTCTCTCTTTATCCTTAGTCTTTTATTCCTTAATCTGTTGGGCAGGACTATCATCCTAGACAAGTCCATCTCCTTTATCAAAATTATGGTCCTATAATCCTTGACCACACTATTAGATACGCCTGACACGAACTTACTTATCTTAGACCTGTTGTCAGCTACCACATGAAGAGCATACCTGGAAAACTGAGTAAACTTGAGGGAGTATTCTTTCACACTCATGCTGCCCTACCTCAAGTTGATAAACTCTAATACCTTAGCCTCTCTCAACTCCAATGGAAAGAACCTATCTAAGAAAGCAGTAGCAAACTCTTCGTATTCTATAGGTCCTGTATTTATGCCTCTCTCTACCTTTCACTGCTTAAACCATGTATGAGCTACATCTTGTAACTGATAGGTAGTTAACTCGACACTCTCACTAGCAGTTACCCCATAATGTCTGCTACTTTTTGCACCATGTCAAGGAATTTTAGTGGGTCCTTCTCAGATTTAGACCCTGAAAATGAAGGAGGGTTCATTTAGGTGAAGTCCCAAATTCTAGCTACAACAGTATTGGCCACTGGGTTGGCTTGAACAGCAGTTTTTCAAACATTATGATCTGCCACAGAATAGGGTAGGGTGGTGAATGCAGCTCAGAATTCTGCATTAGAAACATGCTCATTCAGGGGATCTTTCTGGACGGGTAGAGGTGTTGGCTGGTTCCCAGTTCCTTTTTCGCTAGTCTTTCTGGGAGGCATGTTTTGTAAATGAAAGGGAAAGTTGAATTAGACAGAGATTTTAACTTTAAGTCATGCTCACTCACACGATATGAACACTGAAAGAAGGGAAACTTTTCTTAAACGTCCCATAGCCTCTCTCCCATAAGTATGGAGCACTATAACCCATGTACCAGACTCTACTTAAAGCGTCGTTCAGATTCCCTAGGATACTTTAGAAACTTAGTCTCTAATACCAAGTTTTTAATTCCCCGAGACTACACCCTGGGCGTCATACAGTGCTTATGACCCTGAAGGACCACAAACTAACCCATGACTAGTACCTACTATGAGCACTAAATAGTATTACTGAAACATATGCAGAAGTAAAATTGATAATGCCAAAAGGTTCATAATACTGAATCAAAACTGAATACATTTATAGAATAAATGCTACTGATAATGTCTGAAAAGCCTCTAAATATTTGAAATAAAAGAGTTGATGGGATAGGCCCCAACTAACTCATAATAGCTGCCTGAAATAACTGAAATACTGAAATAATATGATGGCTAAATAAATATTGCATCCTCAATGGATGAGAACTCACTACTATAGCTACAACTGATAGAATGATCTGGCTAAGTACGGTCAGGAAACAGAGCATCTTAACCTATGATATGAGACATCATAGCACAAAAAGAGAGTATGCATCGGTACTTTGAATGTACTAGTATGCTAAGTGAGGTTAGGATGATACTCATGGGTTCATATGCATAAGATGATAACTGATTAAATGAACATCATGAAGTTACTGGATAAGAGTACATGCAAAACTATAACTATTGAACATATAATATACGCATATAGGTATACATCATGTATCTGAGATTATACTTAATCTGAATATTGAATTCTGATGGCTGAGTAACTGAAAATAGTTAGCCATGGTTCTGTAGAACTGACTAAGTTCACCACTAAATACTAAGACTAAAACCGTAACTGTAGGAGTGTTCATCTAACCAACATACCCCGATATAGACTAATTTAGGGTCTAACATGTGACACCAGTTGGAAGGGTGTTAGCACCTAAACACAGGTTACTAATAATGTTGTGTCAACCCTAATCTGGCAGGAAGACTCAAGAAATATATATATATGATTACATCAACCCTAGTCTGGCAGGAGGACATCTTACCCTACACTGGCTACATTGTTCTATAACTCAGGGATTGCTACTAAGGGTCAAACCTTATTCTAGCTAGAATGCCCCCATCCCTGGGTTCGCTCGGTGTTGAATCCTACTCCCAGATGAATCGACACTGATCACTAGACTGTACTAAGATTGACTGAACTTATGCTAATTCTATTAACTGATCGAATGTGACAGATTGGGATACTCTACGAGATCATTCCACTACAACTGAAAACTAAGTAAGTTGCTAATTTCAATTATACAATACCCCCAAGACTCAATAACTTAATTAAAGGAACTATATCACAAGTATAAAGCATTGCAATTAGGATATTATGCAAAAATCATTCACATAGGCATTTTGTCAAATACTTTGGGAGCATGGTTCTTGAACATGCGGAAAATAACACGGGATTATCATGATTACAATATTCAATTCACAATTCATGGGTTATGACATGAGCAGTACATTAATCAACACGCATAATAGTTTATTTACTTGAAATTCATAATCTTGGTTTAAACCCCATAAAATCAACACATGCATGAACCCAATTCAATTTAAGAATATAAATCGTAATTTATATCATGCAAAGGGGTTCTTAAACTCCAAGGGTAGAAGGAAACACAAGGATGAAAATCAAACATACCTAAATAGTTGAATTCTTGAAGTTTCTTGGAAATTTTCTTGAGAATTGATCTTGAATATTGAAGGCTAGAGTTTTCTATTTGAGAGAGAATGTTCTTGATTTAAGGGAATTTTAATAAAATAATGACTAATTAGGATATTAGGGCACTAATCTCGTGTTTTGAACTGATTAGGGTCATGAAAAAGTACCCAATTAACCCTGGAAAAAAATAATTTTTGTTACTGAAAATCCTAATTTTGGCCATCAACGCGACGCGGTGCCATCGCGGTGAGACACTAGAATTTGGTTGAGAGTGTATTCCTCGGAAAAGTGCAAAAATGCACTTTGGCGTGATGTGGAGGTATCCCATTGTGTCACTGAAAATTGATGAGTGCTAAATGGAACTCCACTGCAACTGAATGCCTATCACGGTGCTTCTCTAGAAAATTCTAATTGGGAACTGGAACTTCACTGCAATGTGGTACTATCATAGTGATTCAATGGAAAATGATGAATTCCATTCCTGGGCTCACTGTGACGCGGTGCTACTCGTATTGAGCTACTATTTTTGTTAAAAGTGTCATAACTTCTCATCCGAGTATCGAATTTAGGCGAAATTGGTATCGTTGGAAAGCTTATTCACTTTCCTACAGTTGGAGGATCTTAAGCTGTAAAATTCTGAGTAGAGCAAAAGTTATGCTTATTTGAAGTTGATTAAAGCAATATTCTTATAAAAAACTCAATCAGTATGGGATAGTTTGATTCATCAAATAGTTGGGAGTTGAGTTATTTTTGGGGTATTACACTCTTGAAGCTCTCTAATCCTGGCGAGAACATAAACTAAGACCAAATGGCTAGCCAACTGATGTTCAAAGCACTCTCTGCTACAATAATTATTCTTCTTACGTCTGTAGACTATTTCAAGAACTCTAGGCTGGTGGGGAAGACATGTTATCTTTGTTTGAACATCCAACTCGCATCTAGGGAATTCCCTGAACCAATATCCTATCTCGCCGCAAGCAAGACAAGCTCCTGTAATACTCTGAGATATTTTCCCTCATAATCCAGAATGGTTTTAGTGACCTGAAGACCCTATACGAAAAATTCTTAAAGGTTCTATGAGAAATTTGTCTTCCATGATCACCATCACTAATATGGGAACCACTTATAGTCTAAAATATTACCGGCATAGAGTAGATAGGGTGCAAGAAAAGCTGAGCTCTACCGAAAGGATCCTTACACACGGAGGCAAGTCTCCTGACATGAAACCTATAGGAGGTTTTTCAACCCATATACAATCCATATAAATATATACATATATATATATCCATATCTCATCCCCAGCACATCCCTCAAGGAGCGTTTTATAAGATGTCATTTTTTATCATAGAAAGGTATTGCCAGTGTATCATTAATATTTCCATGGTGATACCATTTATTTAATGAATGAGTATTATATGAGTATGTAATACTCACAAATAATAGAAATGAATATTTCCACATCCAACCACAAGATATACTTCTACAACCAACCACAATGATATATTCCATAACTACGCAAGCCAATATCTACTCATTTATTCCACCATCTATTAAATTTCACACGATTCATATGCAAATAAAGTATGAATATAACACAATACACCAGTGAGACCATCATAGGCATTTCAACAACACAATATAATTATTCACATGCATTTCAGGCTATAAACATCACAAAGGACACCATACGATCACACATGTCACATAATATCTCAAAACCAACAATTGTATCAAATATAAGCCCCAACATACACAAAACACATTAATATAGCCAATTCAATATTTAGATCATATCCCCTTAATATGCATTTTTAGTACAAATTAAATACCCAGCCTAGTTTAAAGAGTTAAGCTATAACCTACCTTGACGGCCAAAACCGATCCTCTATGCTTCCACCCATGAGCTTACTTCTTATAAAAGATGCCAAAATTAACTAAAACCAATAAATATGGAACCTAAACATCAAAATAAAGCCAAAGATACCCATATTACCTACTTTTAGTTTGGTGCCAAAATGGGCCCCAAAATGGGCTTTTGAAAAAGAAGGAAAAATTGTTACTTTATTTCAAAAATGTGTACTCCATACTTTTAGGATTCTACATTTGAAAACCCAAGTCAAAACAAGATGAAAATGAGATTCAAATTGAAGAAAAATATTTTTTGAACTTTGTCGGGTAAAACCTTTGAAATCCGCTTTAAAATAAGGAATTGATATTGTTTTAAAATAAAATCTAGGAAAAATAATTTATTATAGGATTAGGAGCATTATTCAAGTGTAAAAGGCGTAAAATTGAGATTTAAAGTCATGCCCTATGGTTTTGGGGGTTTTGAAAAATTAATCAAGAAATTTATTAATAGAAGGGTGAATTGTAACCATAAATCATTGTGATAATCATGAAATAGATAGTAATCTAGCTTCCCAAGCACCCACAAGCTCGACTTTTAATCTCTCACACTATTTTATGGTTTTGCCTCTCAATAAATAGTAAGAAATGCCCAATTTGCGAAGTTAGGGGTTTATTTATACCCATACTAGTTATCAGATGCTACAATTGCACAATCAGGTGTGCGATCTCACTACCTGCTTATAGGAGCAAGTATGGCAATTGAAATAGGGTATGGTTCCATCATAGTACTCTCTTCCATGACAGATAATAGCCGAAACTTTGCGAATTTCCAAGTTTCTGGTAGGGCCTCGAAATTCATTCAAAATTCAATACATGCAAACAAACTATGTATCCACACTAAATTTGATGCTCAAGAATCATCGACAATATTAAATTTTGAAAAAGATATTTTTTTCACGAGGTTAAACCCTGAAACCCTAATTTATAATTATCCAAATCGAGGGTCGAAATGAGATTTAAAAGCTGTAACACAAGACAAAATATGTTACCACCTAAAAATTAATGTTCAAGTTTGATGCCACTATATGTCCAGTCATCCGTCGCACAGATAAAATAATAAACAAAAAAGTCTATAATAAGGCTCTCAAAGCCACCAAACACCACAATATCATATAATTGGAAAAAAATGCATTAGGAACTGTGGAAATGACCCCTACACCCCAGAAATACCAAAATACAATTATGGGAGGGGTAAAATTATAAAATCACATATTTCATAAAAATCTAGGTAATTAAAAATAGTTAGCATTCGAATATTGAGATGGCATATTTTGGGGATTTTTAAGGTAGGCGATGTTGTTCTCAAATTTGTTTGTTTGAGAACTTTGAGATTAAACCTTGTGGCACTAAATTACTTCAAGAGTCATTGGACAGATTCAGGGTGATTCGGGATAGATTGAGGAAAGCTTAGAGAAGGAAAATAGCTTATGTGAATCATAGACTTCAGACCTTGAGATTTATAGTAGGTGAATGAGTACTCCTTCAAGTATCACCCATAAAGGGTGTGTTGAGGTTCATGATGAGAGGCAAACTCATCACCAGATATATTAGACCCTTTGAGATTCTTCGCACAGTTGGTGTGGTGGCTTATGAGTTAGCCTTACACCTTGATTTTGCTTCTTTCCATATGGTTTTCCATGATTCTATGTTATAGAAATACATTCCTGATATGTTTTATATTCTTAGATAGGGCTCAGTCTAGTTGGATGAGCAATTGACCATCATGGAGAAGTCGATGCTCATATTGGAAAGTTAGGTCGGGTGGTTTTGCCCAAGCGCGATTCCATTAGTTAAGGTTCAGTGGAGGAACCGGCGAGTAAATGAGGCTACTTTAGATATCTAAAGTGAGATGCGAACCCAGTACTCTCACTTGCTAAAGGCTTCAGGTACATCATAATCCTTGATTTCGCAGACAAAATTTCTTTTAGTAGTAGATATTGTAATGACCTCAATGTCATTTTCTATATTTCTGCTTATTTTCACCATTTCGATCTTTCCTATAGCTACCCCAAGTTATCTATGACTTATCGGAACTAATAATTTTGTTACCGGCAGTTTATTTGGTTTTTAGAGCTAATTCTTTATTTTATAGTCGTCTTTGTTTGAATTAACTAATGGGAAATAACTTAAGTTAAACAACCTCATATGCCAATTCTAATAGTTCCAACAGCTCCAATACATTAATTTTAGGCTAGGGGGACTCTTGTTTTGGGTATCGAGGCTTTCGAACTCATTTTGGGCTTTAGTCAAAAGTTAATAAAAATGGTACATAGGTGTGCGGCCGACTATCATCAAAATTACCTCATATGGAATTATCGACTGCACTACTGAGTTTGGAATATCAAATTTGATAGGGTAGCATTGTCCATTTGAGTATATGGGATTTTGAATGAATCCCAAGGGGTTGGTTAAGACTTGGAAAATTTCCAAGTCTAAGCTGGTGGTGGTGTACTAATTAAGCACCCATTTAGGCCGCTTAATCAAAAGGTCCACTAAATTGGCTAGCCCATCTCTTAAGCTATCGGGGTGTCCCTGCAGAGACCCGCTTAAGATAAACCCCTACCACTTAAGCGGTACCTTTTCCTTTGACTAAGTATTACTAAAGGGACTGGGTCTCTTAAGCAGGTATCCTAATGTGACACTGGGTTACTTAAGTTGCCTAGTGTCTACTTAAGTTGTACCCAAATACCTGGTAGGGGTATAAAAACCCCACTTAGCCTGATTTTCCCCTTTTTGATCCATTCTCTAGAATATTGAACCCGCAAAAGTGGGAAAGCTAGGGAGAATCATTTGTGTGTTATTTGGGAGTTGTGGTGATGTTAATTTACCCTTTTCTTCTTCAAATTTATAGTAAGCTTCCATCAATTTAATAGTTTAATTCTCTATCTTGTCTAAAATCACTAAAAGCTTATGGCTTGATTGTAGCATCATTAGAACTTAGAATTCACCCATTTTTTAGTCCTTGAGCATAGAGCGATGTTTTGTTGGCTTCAAAAGAACAATTTCATAAAGGAGCCCTACATAGGATTTTTTACGTAATATTGGACCCAAAGCACAATAGTGTAATATGGATACCATTGTTCTCATTTTGACGAGTGGATAGTGATTTTGATATTGTGGCATCTTGCAAAATCTTCTTGAGTGGGAAAATTAGGTGTTTAGTTAATTCTTCAGGCATTTCTTTAGCGTCCAGGTTGGCTAGTTTACCTTTCTCATTGAAAGAGCTAATTCATAGTTTAATTATGATATTATGCTAGATATGATATGGGATTTAGGTAATGGAAGTTTGATTGGTATGGTTAGTCTTATTTGCATTGTATGGGCTATCTTTGAAATGTAATTTTGGTAAAATTGACATAGTTACTCATGATTTTAGAAGGACTGTTATCTTAGGACTAACTATCGTTTATTTAAGATCTACAAATGAATTTAGATATGTTAGCCTAGTCCATTTTAGTGTAATACCCCATACTTTTCTTTGTTCATTTCAACTCCTAGTTGCATGTATAGTAGGCTTAAAGCCTGAAAAATTTACTTAGTGTTGGGGACTTTGTCGTATTTTAGGTCTCTTAACTTCGAGGATTTTTAAACTAGCCTTCACGACCCCTAGTTGTATGTTTTGAGTTAATTCATGTTCATTGGTGTAAGGAGCATACCTTGGGGAAGTTTTGGATTTTTCAGACGAGAATTGAGGCACATTTGTATTTCGATTCCAGAACCTCACCGCGATAGTGGCGTGTCGCAGTGGGTATAGCGATGAGCACATCACCACATCGCGGTGCCTCTATAAAAAATATTTCCATTTACAAATTTAATCCCTGAGGGGCAATCATATTTTTTCCCCACCAACCCAATTCGTAAACACATGGGATTAAACTTCAGTTAGGGCATTATTTGCCCTAATTCTCCAAATTACTATCAAATATAAACCCTCTTCTTCCCTAAGTTCATCAAATTGAATCCCCTTCCTTCCAAGAAAATCAAGAATTTGTGTTTCCTAATCCAATAACATTCAAGAAATCTTTCAAGATTGTGTTTCCCTTCAAAATTTAAGGGTTTAAGGTATGTGAGATGTTCATCCAAGGGCCTTTCCACCCATAGAGTCCAAGAATTCATCTTTATATTTTAAATTATGAAATTACATGTTCGTGTTGAATTATCTCCATGAAGTTTTATGTATTTTTATTATACATTATGTTTGCAATTGTTTTCAAGGGAATTGGCCCTTACACGTTTGAATGATGATATTTTCATGTTAAATCCTCGATTCATGGTTTTTAGTATTGAAGCTATGTTATTATTACATGTTTTAAACCATTCCCATGTTTTAATTAGTGACCCTCATGTGTTTGATGAAATGCCTAAGTATTGAATTTGGAACATTGATTCTCTATTATGGTTTCAAAGCTTTTATATGTCATTACTATTATTTCCATTTAGTGTTAGGGGTTATGAATACCCAAAAATTAGCTGCTTACATAGTTACAGTAATTTTAGAACGGTTTCATATAAACCATGAGCATTATCAATTAGTCTGTTAAAATGGTCAATTTTTTATTTATTTAAGCTTAGTCCAGTCTAGTAATCTGTGTCAATTTAGTTGGAAGTAGAATTCAGCACCGATCAAACCTAGGGATCGGGGAATTCCTACCAGTATAAGGTTTGACTCTTAGTATCAATTGTTGAGTTACAGAACTACATACCCAGTGTAGGTTGAGATGTTTTCCTGCCTTTATAGGGTTTACACAAATCTTATGATTCTTTCGGTCAGTTTTGGGTTTACAAGATATCTTTATTCTAGTTTAGGGTTGACACAACTAGTGTTAGTACCCATGGCACGGTACTGACACCCTTCCAACTTGGGTCACAGGTTGGATCCCGATTAGTTCTTATTGGGGCATGCCGATTAGATGATACCTACCACAATTTTAATTCAGTATTCAGTACAGAATTCAGTTCAGATTTAGTTGACCATAGCATATAGACTTCCAGTTATTCAATTATTAGATTTCAGTAATTAAGTTACAGATTATTTTAGAAACAAAATATGCTTGGTCTTGCATTCTCCGTATTTCAGTTTTCATGCATACATACTCAGTAATTTCATGTTATTCAGACATTCATTATTTCATGCACAGTTAACCCTTGTATTTCATCCAAACCTCATCTCATATACCAGTACATTCAAAGTACTAACTATATACTTTTCTTTGCGCTATGATGTCTTATATCATATGTTCAGACGCTCAGTTTCTTGACCATGCTAAAATAGATCAGTAGCATCAGTTATGGTGAGTCCTCATTTATCAAGGACGTAATTATCTTATGTTAAATTATTTAAGTTGTTCCATATTTCAGTCAGTTAGAGTTAGTTGGGGGCTTGTCCCATCAACTCCACAGGCAGGCAGTTAGAGGCTTTTTAGACATTCAGACAGTCAATTAGTTTAGCAGTTTTTTTTCAGTCGGATTTTTAATATTTTCACAAATATTTTCAGACTTGTAGATTCAATTATATTTTTAGTATGTAAAACCTTATGTCCTTATCATTTGTTTTTTTGTACATGTCTTTTATTATCAGTTTACTCAGTGCTCACAGCAGGTACCAGCTCATGGGTTAGCTTGTGGTGACTTATGACCATAAGCATAGTTGTCATCACTATTGTGTAACCTCAGGTCATGACAAAACATGGTATTAGAGCCTAAGATTTTACAGTATCCTAGGGAGTCAGAAAAGCTGGGTTGAGTAAATTCTTATGCATAGGTGTAAAGCGCACCACTCTTATGGACAGGAGGCTACAAGATATCTTAGGAAAAGTTTCCCTTTTTTTAGTGTTCATGTCATACTAAAGAGAATGAACTCTATTTAAACTCTCTTTCTAATTCATTCTTCCTTTCATTTATAGAAAATACCTCCCAGAAAGAACAATGATATAAGAAACGAAAATCAGCCTGCACCTCCGCCTGTTCAGGAAGATCCCCCGAATGAGCATGTCTCTCATGTCGAGTTCAAAGATGCATTCACATCTTTATCTCACTCAGTAGAAGATCAGAACAATCAATAGTTTGTTTCCTTATCTAACCTAGTGGCAAATACCGTTGCAGCTAGGATTCAGAACTTCTCCCAAATGAATCCCCCTTTATTTTTGGTATCAAAGTCTCGGGAGGAACTGTAGGAGTTTCTTGATATGGTTTAGAAGGTTACAGATATCATGGTTGTCACTTCGAGTGAGAGTGTATATTTGGTTACTTACTAGTTAGAATATGTATCTCACCCCTAGTATAAGTAGTGGAGGGAGGATAGAGGTGTTGAAACAGGGCTTATAGAGTGAGAAGAGTCTACCACAACTTTTTTAGATAGGTTCTTCCCACTAAAGTTCTGGGAAGCTAAGGTGATGGAATTTATAAACCAGAAGCAAGGTAGTATAAGTGTAAAGGAGTATTCTCTTAAGTTTACTCAGTTGGCGAGGTATTCTTTAAATGTGGTGTCTTATAATAGGTCTAGAATGAGTAAGTATGTTTTTTTGTGTAGCTGATAGTATGGTCAAAGAGTGTAGGACTCCCATATTTATTAATGAGATGGACATATCGAGGCTTATGGTCCATGCTCAATAGATTAAGAAGAAGAAGTTTAAAGAGAAAAAGAGAGAGAATAAGAGGTCTATAACAGGCATCTTTAATTTTTCTCAACTGAAGTTAGAGAGTGGTAACCGTTCTTTGTCACATCAGAACTTCTCATCCCCAGCTTTGTCTTTAACTAGTGCACCAGTACCAAAGTTTATATATGAAAGTACTGATAGAGTGACAGGCTCTAAGACCTAGGATAGTGTGAGCAGTTGTCGTACCAATCCACTTTGTAGAGAATGTGGTAGGAATCATAAAGGTATGTGTAGAGTTGGCAGTGATGTATGCTTTGGATATGGCAAGACAGGCCACAGAGTCATAGAATGCCCACAGGTTGGTTAGCATAGTCTGCATAGTCGTTCTCTAGTTCTATCTAGTCGCACGACTCAGCAGGGTGCCACATCTAGTACAACCATTGGAAATCTCTAGAAAAGGTTGTATGTACTCCAGTCCAGACATGATTAGGAAAGTTCTCCTGATGTGATTACGGGTACGTTTAGGTATTTCATCTTCATGTGTAAGTTTTATTAGATCCCAGAGCTTCACTTTTTTTGTAACCCTCTATATATCTATCAAATTCAGTGTCAGTCCCAAAACTCTAGTAGAGCCCTTCTCATTGTCCACCACAATAGGTAATCTATCTTTGCCAGACGATTATACAAGAATTTCCCTATCACACTATACTAGAAAGTCACCTCAGTTAACATCGGGGAGTTAGCGATGACTAATTTTAATGTCATTCTCAGCTTGGATTGGATCCACTCATGTTATACCTTAGTTGGTAGCAGAAATAGAGTCATTCACTTTCAGTTTCCCAATTAACCAATCATCGAATAGAGGGGTAGTACCTCAGCACTTAGGGGGCATATGTGTTTTCAGATCCCTCCTCAGAATCCTATGATAGCATATGATCTAGAGTTAGATGTATGAATCTAGAAGTTTAGCAACAGTAAAGTGGGGGTGATTTTATCATTTATGCATATTATTGTACCACCAACTTAGGATTATGGATTGATGATAAGGGGGAGATGATATGACCAATAACCAAGGTAGGCACTTAGGTTCTAGTAGTGATGCCAATATGTTGTGGAATAATACTAGGGAGGAAGATGCCTTACCCATGCTTATTTCAGTATTTGTACTTCAGTCAACATGATATCTACTCATGCCTTGCATATCAGCTCTATGATCATAGCTCATATTTATGCATCTTATAGAAAATCATTTACTCTCTCAGTTCCTAGTATGAAGAGTTCTAGTTCACACAGATGTATGAATCATGTTACAGGAATTGAGGAACTCCAAACTCAGGTCATGCAACTCATGACTCATATGCTCATTCTTTACAGTATGTTCGGTTCCAGTACTCATGCTTCACTCTTAATGATCAATGAAATTCAAATATATATCATGCAAGTCCTCAGTTTATACCTATTTGATAAATTCATGTCATTGATACTCTATTCCCCAGGCCTCAGTTATATGTTGAAGTTATTCTTTCATACTTTAAGTCCTCATTTTCTAACCTTGTAGTGACCTACCCTTATGAAATAATGGTGATGATGAGTAATTTTTTTAGATGTGAGAGAGTAAGTGTTTCATGTTAATGAAATATTATTGCATACTTGTTTTACATGAGGCTATAGTTTGGAAGAATGATTGAGGCAAGGCTTTTGATACATGTCATGGTTAGTTGAAATTTTTTACGTGTTTTCTTGGGGATAGTGCCTGGAAGTTTTTATTGATAGTGGTATTAGAGAATATGATAAAGATTTTTTTATGGATTTTGTTTAGAAGTTCACATGTATTTATGAATATAGTCTTGAATGTCGTGTAGATATGTAAGTGGATAGATGCATTGCACATTAGTGAATGGCTAGTAAGAGGTTGAATGTAGTTTTTCAAGAGGTAGTAAGAATTATTCATGATATAAGGAGTTGTGAAAATGAATAGTGTATTAAATTCATTACTCAGACTAGTATTATTGTGTTATGTGTGAACTTTGTAGATTTAATTAGGCTTGAACATAGTGAGAGAATTGAGTTTAGCTCAGACTCTAGCACATAGAGTTATCAGTGCCCATGTAGAGATTATATGTAGCCCCAAATAGAGTGTAGTATTGAAGGGGAGCGTATAGTTGAGGGAGTATTGAGGAGTATGTCTAAGCTTGAAAGTAGTAGTTGCATTGTCTAAGGCATAGAAATTCTACCCTAGCTTATGTTTCGTAGGCCTATGTTCTATGTCATAGAACTATAGCCATGTTTGGATTTCTTATAGAAAGGTGTTATTTAGATTATGCCCAAGATTTCCTTCTCTCTAACATTATTAAAACATCTTAGCAAGAGCATTGAATGAATGCTCCAGTTGAGTTTAAGCTTTCATTCATGATTAAGTCCTTAAGTGTCTCTTGGATCGTCTAAGTCTTTCCTTAGCATTTCAGCCAACTCAGTATCATTCGGGGGATGAAATATCCTATGGGGAGATCTATTTGAATGCCCCGAATTTTCAGGTCCTAAACCTCTCAACTTTTCTCCATGAAATAAGATCTATCTTAAAGTTATGGATACTCATAAGTTGACTCTATCGTATCTATCTCAGCCTTATAATGATTCTCATGTAATTGCATGTATTCACGAATCAATTCAGCCATGCATCATGTTTCAGACCCAGCCATGTAATCATGTTTACAGTTATATATGTTCAGTATATGATCTAAGTTTCCCCAGAAGTATCAGCTTAATCAGTCTTATTCGAGGATGAATATTCCCAAGGAGGGAGATATTGTAATACACAGTACTTTTCTTAGTTCAGTTCAGCTCTTAGTTGCATGTATAGGAGGCTTAAAGCCTGAAAATTTCACTAAGTGTTGGGGACTTAGTCTTATTTTTGGCCTCTTAACTTCGAGGACTTTTAAACTGGCCTTCCCAACCCCGAAACGTAAGTTTTTAAGTTAACATAAGTTCAGGAGTATAAGGAGAATGTCTCGGGTAAGTTTTAGATTTTTAGTACGAGAATTAGGGACGTTTGGATTTTGATTCCAGAACTCACCGCTATAGTCGTACGTCGCAGTGGGTATAGCGATGAGCACATCACCGCATCGTGGTTCCCCTTTAAAAAGTATTTCTGAGTATTAATTTAATCCCGAGGGGCAATCATGTCTTTTCCCCACCAACCCAATTCATAAAAACACGAGATTAAACTTCAGTTAGGTCATTATTTTTCGAAATTCTCCAAATTACTCTCAAATACATACCCTCTCCTTCCCCAAGTTTATCAAATTCAATCCCCTTCCTTCCAACAAAACCATTAATTTGTTATTCCCAATCCAAGAACATTCAAGAAAGCTTTCCAGATTGTGTTTCCCTTTCAATTTTAAGTATCTAAGGTATGTGAGATTTTCATCCATGGGCCCTTTCCACCCATGGAGTCCTAGAATCCATCTTTATGTTTTAAATTATGAAATTACTTGTTTATATTGAATTATCTCCATGAAGTTTTATGATTGTTTGTTATACATTATGTTTGCAATTGTTTTCAAGGGAATTAGCCCTTACACATAAGAATGATGATATTTTCATGTTAAATCCTTGATTCATGGTTTTAAGTAATGAAACTATGTTATTATTACATGTTTTAAACCATTCCCATGTTTTAATTCATGACCCTTATGTGTTTGATGAAATATCTAAGTGTTGGATTGGGAACATTGATTCCCTATTATGGTTTCAAAGATTTTATATGTCCTTATTGTTATTTCCATTAAGTGTTGGGGGTTATGAATACCCAAAACTTAGTTGCTTAAATAGTTTCAATATTTTAGAATGGTTTTAGATAAACCATGAGCATTATCAATCAGTCAGTTAGAATGGTCAATTGTTTGTTCAGTTAAGCTTAGTTCATTCTAGTAATCAGTGTCAGTTCAGTTAGGAGTAGGATTTAGCATCGAGCGAACCAAAGGATGGGGGCATCACTACTAGTATACGGTTTTACCCTTAGTAGCTATCACTGTGTTAAGAACTACGTAGCTAGGATAGGTTGATATGTCTTCCTACTATTATAGGGTTTACATAAATCTCATAAGTCTTCATATCAGTTTAGAGTTGACAAGATGTCTTCCTGCTAGTTTAGGGTTGACATAACTAGTGTTAGTACCCGTGGCATGGTACTGACACCCTTCAAACTTGGGCCACAGGTTGGGCCTCGATTAGTTCAGATTGAGGCATGTCGGTAAGTTGATACCTCCCATAATTTATGTTCAGTATTCAGTACAGAATTTAGTTCAAATTTTCTTGACCGTAGCATATGGACTTCCAGTTATTCAGTTATCAGATTTTCAGTAATTCAATTTTAGATTATTTTAGAAATAATATATTATTGGTCTTGTATTCTCTGTATTTTAGTTTTTATGCATACATACTCAGTTATCTCATGCTATTCAGTCAGTCATTGTTTAATGCACAGTTAACCCTAATATTTCAACCTAACCTCATCTCATATACCAGTATATTCAAAGTACTAACCACTTACTTTTATTCGCACTATGATGTCTTATATCATAAGTTCAGACGCTCAATTTCCTGACCGTCACTTAGACAGATCAACTTATTAGTAGCAGCAGTTATGGTGAGTCCTCATCTCTCAGTGATATAATTATTTTATTTCATATTATTTCAGTAGTTTCATATTTTAGTCAGATGGAGTTAGTTGGGGGCATGTCCCATCAATTCCACAGCCAGTCAATTAAAGGCTTTTCATACATTCAGATAGTCAGTTAGTTTAGCAGTTTTTTCAATCGGATTTTTAGTATTTTCTCAGATGTTTTAAGACTTGCAGATTCAGTTATAGTTTTAGTATATAAAACCTTATGGCCTTATCATTTGTTTAACTACATATGTCTTTTATTATCAGTTTACTCTGTGCTCATGGTAGGACCAACTCATGGGTTAGCTTTTTGTCACTTGTGACTGTAAGCACCGTTGTTGTGACTAAAGGGTAGTGTTGGGTCATGGAAAAACTTTATATCAGAGCCTAAGGTTTTAAAGTGTCCTAGGGTGTCTGTAAAGCCGTGTTGAGTAGATTCTTGTGCATGGGTATAAACCACGCCACATTTATGGATAAGAGGCTACAAGACGTTTTAGGAAGAGTTTCCCTTCTATTAGTGTTCATATCATGTGAAATAGAATGAGCTCTATTTAAACTTTTTTTCTAATTCATTCTTCCCTCTATTTAAAGAAAATGCCTCCCTGAAAGAACAACGGAGGAAGAAACAGAAATCAGCCCGTACCTTCATTTGTTCAGAAAGATCCCCTGAATGAGCATGTCTCTCACGCTGAGTTCAGAGTTTCCTTTACAACTTTATCTCACTAAGTAGTAGCTCAGAATAATCAGCAGTCTGTTTTCCCGGCTAAACTAGTGGCAAATACACCTTCAACTAGGATTCGGGACTTTTCCTAATGAATCCCCCTTTATTTTTTAGATCTAAGTCTGAGGAAGATCTACAGGAGTTTTTTGATATGGTTCAGAAGGTAAAAGATATCATGGGTGTCACTTCGAGTGAGAGTGCAGAGTTGGCTGCTTACCAGTTGTAAGATGTAACCCACACCTAGTATAAGTAGTGGATGGAGAATAGCGATATTGAGGCAGGGCCTGTAGAGTGGGAGGAGTTTGCCACAACTTTCTTACATAGGTTCCTCCCACTAGAGTTGAGGGAAGCTAAGGTACTGGAATTTATAAACCTAAATAAGGGCAGTATGAGTGTAATGGAGTATTCTCTTAAGTTTACTCAGTTGGCGAGGTATGATACAAATGTGGTGTCTGATAATAGGTCTAGAATGAGTAACTATGTTTCTGGTGTAGCTGATAGTATAGGAAAAGATATAGGACCACTATGTTGATTAAGAAGATAGACATATCTAGTCTTATGGTTCATGCTCAACAGATTAAAGAGCAGAAGCTTAAAGTGAAAGAGAGAGAGAATAAGAGGAAAAGGATAGGTAGCTTTATTTTTCTTAGCTGAGGTTAGAGGGTGGTAGTTGTTCTCAGTCCCATCAGGACTTTTTAGTCCTAACTCCATCTTCAGCTAGTGCGCCCATACCAAAACTCAGGAATGACAGTCGTGATGAGAAGCTAGGCTCCAAGACCTAGAGTAGTGTGAGCAGTGGTTGTATCAATCCAATTTGCAGAGAATGTGGTAGGAATCATAAGGGTGTGTGTAGAGCTAGTAGTTATGAATATTTTGGACATGTAAATCTAGGCAATAGAGTAAAAGAATTCCCATAATTTGGTCAGCAGAGTCAGCATAATCATCCACCTGTTCCAGTCGGTCGCCCAATTCAGTAGGGTGTCGTGTCCAATATAATCAGTGGCCAGTCCAAAATAGGTTGTATGCACTCCAGTCTTGATACGATCAGGAAATCTCTCTAGATGTGATTACGGGTAAGTTTAGGTATTTCATCTTTATGTGGATGTTTAATTAGACCCCGAAGCTTTACCTTCTTTTTGTAACCTCTATACAGTTGTCAAATTCGGTGTCAGTCCCAAAACTCTAGTAGAGCCCTTCTAAGTGTTTACCAGAGCGGGTAATCTATCATAGTGAGATAGTTAAATAGGAATTGCCCAGTCACACTATACCAAAAATTCACCTCAGTTGACCTTGTGGAGTTAGAGATAACTAATTTTGATGTCATTCTTAGCCTGGATTGACTCTCCTTATGTTTTACCTCCATTGATAGAAGAAATATAGTCGTTCTATTTTAGATTCCCAATGAACCAATCATCAAATAGAGGAGTAGTACCTCAACACTTAGGGGTCAGCTGTGTTTTCATATCCCTCCTCAGAATCCTATGATAGCATATGATCTAGCATTAGAAGTATGAATCTAGAAGTTAAGTAGTAGTAAAGTAGGGGTGAGTTTATCGTTTATACATACTATTGTACTAGTGACTTAGGATGATGGATTGAATCTAAGAGGGAGACGATAGGACCAGTAACCAAGTCAGGCTATCTGATTCTAGTAGTGATGCTAGTATGTTGTGGAAGAATACTAGGGAGAAAGATGCCCTACCCATGCTTATTTCAGTATTTATACTTCAGTTATCATGATATCTACTCATACCTTACATGTCATCTCGATGATCATAGCTCATATTTGTGCATCTTATAGAAAATCAAGTACTCTCTCAGTTCCTAGTATGAGGGGTTCCAGTTCACTCAACAGTACGAATCATGTTCCATGAATGCAGGAAGTCCAAACTCAAGTCATATTGCTCATGACTCATATGCTCATGTATTATAGTATGTTCAGTTCCAATACTCATGCTACACTCTTAATGATCAGCAAAATTCAGATTTATATCACACATATCCTCAATTTAGACCTCTTTGATGAATTTATGTCATTGATACTCTATTCTTCAGGCCTTAGTTAAGTGACGAAGTTACTCTTTCATGCTTCAAGTCCTCATGTTCTAACCTTTTTGTTACCTTCTCTTATGAAATAATGGTGATGATGAGTAATTTATTAAGATGTGATAGAGTAACTATTTCATGTTAAGAAAAGATTGTTGCATGCGTGTTTTACACGAGGCTATAGGTCTGGAGAATAATTCAGGCAAGGCTTTTGATACATGTCATCGTTAGTTTAAATTTCATGTATTTTTTCTTGGGGACAGTACCTGGAAGTTTTTATTTATAGAGGTATTAGAGAATATGATAAATAAGCTTTTATGGGTTTTTTTATAAGTTCACATATAGTTATGAATATAGGCTTGAATGTCTTGTTGATGTATAAGTGGATAGATGCATTGCGCATTAGTGAATGGCTAGTAAGAGGTTGAATGTAGTTGTTAAAGTGGTAGTAAGATTATTCATGAGATGACGAGTTGTGAAAATACAGGGTGTTTTGAATTCATGATTCAGACTAGTATTACAGTGTTATGTGTTCACTTTGTAGATTTGAGTAGGCTTGAACATAGTGAGAGAATTGAGTTCAGCTCATACATCAGTAGATAGAGTTATCAGTGCCCATGTAGATATTATAAGTAGCCTTAAATGGAGTGCAGTATTGAAGGGGAGCGTATAGTTGAGGGATTACTGAAGAGTATGTCTAAGCTTGAAAGAAGCAGTTGCATTGTCTAAGGCATAGCAATTCTATCCTAGCTTATGTTTCGTAGGCCTATGTTCCATGTCACATAACTATAGTAATGTTGGGATTCCTTATACAAATGTCTTATTTAGACATGCCAAAGATTCTTTTCTCTAATGTGGTTAGAAATTCTTAGAAAGAGCATTGAAGAAATGCTCCAATTGAGTATAAGCTTTCAATCATGATTCAGTCTGTAAGTGTCTCGTTCATCATCACTGTCTTTCCTTAGCATTTTAGCCAAGTTAGTATCATTCGGGGTACGAAATATACCAAGGGGGAAATGTATTATAATGCCTCATGATTTCAGGTCCAAAACCTCTCAATTTTTCCCCACTAAACAAGATCCAACTTGAGGTGATGGGTACTCATAATTTGACTCTATCACTTCTATTTCTGCCTTACAACCATTCTTATGTCATTGTATGCATTCATAAATCAATTTAGCCATGTATTATATTTCAGACCATGCCAGGTAATCATGATTATAGTTATACATGTCCAGTATATGATCTCAGTTTCCCAGTCAGCTTAATCAGTCTCATTCGAGGACGAATGTTCCAAAGGGGTGAAATATTTTAATACCCCATACTTTTCTTAGTTCAGTTCATCTCCTAGTTGCATGTATAGGTGGCTTAAAGCTTGAAAATTTCACTAAGTGTTGGGGACTTAGTCTTATATTTTGCCTCTTAACTTCGAGGATTTTTAAATAGGCCTTCTCGACCCTGAGACGTAAGTTTTTGAGATAATTCATGTTCAGAGGTGTAAAGAGCATATCTCAGAGAAGTGTTGGACTTTTCGAACATGAATTGAGGCACGTTTGGATTTCGATTCTAGAACCTCACCGCGATAGTGGCGCATCGTGGTGGGTATAGCGATGAGTACATCACTGCATTGCAGTGCCTCTCTAAACAGCATTTCCAGTTATGAATTTAATCCTTGAGGGGCAATCATATCTTTTTTTCTCCAACCTAATTTGTAAAAGCACGAGATTAAACTTCAGCTGGGGCATTATTTGCCCTAATTCTCCAAATTACTCTTAAATACCATCCCTCTTCTTCCTTAAGTTCATCAAATTCAATCCCTTTCTTTCCAAGAAAACCAACTATTTGTGTTTCCCAATCCAAGAACATTCAAGAAACCTTTTGAGATTGTGTTTCTTTTTCAAGTTTAAGGGTCTAAGGTATGTGAGATGTCCATCCATGGGCCTTTTTCTCTGATGTAGTCCAAGAAACCGTCTTTATGTTTTCAATTATGAAATTACATGATTATGTTGAATTATCTCCATGAAGTTTTATGAATATTGGTTATACATTATGTTTACAATTATTTTTGGAGGAATTAGGCCTTACACATTGGAATGATGATATTTTCATGTTAAATCCTTGATTTATGGTTTTTAGTATTGAAGCTATGTTATTATTACATGTTTTAAACCATTCCCATATTTTAATTCATGACCCTCATGCGTTTGATGAAATTCCTAAGTGTTGAATTTGGAATATTGATTCCCTATTATGGTTTAAAAGCTTTTATATGTCCTTATTGTTATTTCCATTCAGTGTTGGGGGTTATGATTATTCGAAACTTAGTTGCTTAATAGTTTCAGTATTTGTAAAGCAGTTTTAGATAAGACATGAGAATTCAATCAGTCAATTAGAATGATTAGTTGTTTGTTCAGTTAATCTTAGTTTAGTCTGGTAATCATTGTCAGTTCAGTTAGGAGTAGGATTCAGCACCAAGCAAACCCAGGGATGGGGGCATTCCTGCTAGTATAGGGTTTAACCCTTATTAGTTATCCCTGAGTTACAAAACTACGTAGCAGTGTAAGTTGAGATGTCTTCTGTCCAGTATAGGGTTGATACGAATGTCATGAGTCTTTTTTTCAGTTTAGGGTTGATAATATGTCTTCTTACCTGTTTAGGGTTGACCAGTCAGTGTTTATACCCATGGCACAGTACTGACACCCTTTCAACTAGGGTCACAGGTTGGACCCCGATTAGTTCATATTGGGGCATGTTGATTAGATGATACTTGCTATAATTTTAGTTCAGTATTCAGTAAAGAATTCATTTCAAATTTTCTTGACCATAGCATACAGACTTCCAGTTATTCAGTTATCAGATTTCAGTAATTCAGTTACAGATATTTCAGAAACAATATATGCTTGGTCTTTCATAGTATGAGATAATTCATAGTATATTTATGATATTTTTTTAGATTTGGGATTGTTTTAGGTGTTGGTATGATAATTTGAAATACTTGTAATTAGTTGGATCATTTAGGCCATCTTGGATGTCGTTTTGGGCACAATTAGCCCAGTCACTCCTATCTTAGGTGAAATTGACCTTATAGGCTCTTGTTAGGGTGGAAATATGTTAGTTACTCCATTAATGATGAGATTTCCCTGGTTACTTAATCTTAGGATGGAACTTACCTAAATTGTCTTACCTTAGGTGGAATTGGCTTAGTTGATCTATATTAGGAGGATTTGCTATCCTAGGACTAGTTATATCTTGTTCAATATCTAATAGTGGATTTAGATACCTTAGCATAGTTCGGAATAGACAATGCTTGGTAAAAGATTTAGGATTTAGAAGTGGTCACTTTGACCCACCTTAGCCCATGACTTATGATAGTTATTGAAGACCCTTCTTACACTTATGTACATCTGGGAAGATGGTTATTTTAATGATAATTAGATGCCTTATTACTTGTTGGTTATGATGAATTACATTAAAAGTAATGTTTAATGATTAGGCTATAGATGAGTTATTGATTAAACTTATTTTATTGATGAGCTATTGAGTATTCTATTCACTTGGCTAATGATTAGTCTACCAAATATACTATTGAATGAGCCCTTGAGTTTGAGAATGACTAGCCATCTATCATACTAATGATAAGCAGTTGATTAGGCTATTGATAACTTATTACCAATGTTTTGATAATGTGTATTGATTATATTAGTGAACATGTATCTAACTATATAGGGGAATACATTAATGATTATGCTAAAGAGCATGCCTGTTGATTATTTGCAATTATGCTATTGGTTTGCAAAAGATTGTGCTTATTTACAATATTGGCAATCATGTTATTGGTTATGCTAGATTTTATGATTTTTATTATGATTATTGATCATGTAAATTTATTTTGTTAACGGTTATGCAATTAAATATTCTAATGATTATTCTATTGGATATATTATGATGATATTAATTATTTATACCCGGTAGATATCTTATGGATGGTTATGATATTGATGATATTGATGATTATATTTATGATGAAATACATAGATACCCAGCAAGGTCAGAGTATGATTATGATGATATATACCTGGCAAGGTTAGAGGATGATGATAATGATATATACCCGGAAAGTATGGAGGATGATTAAGATGATATATACATTCCCGACAAGACCGAAAGAAGAATTTTATGATATTTATGAGGATATTGTTGAATATCCATATCGGTTCAAGTCCGGCTATGCGCATTATACTATGATGATATACTTATTGTGATATGATAACATTGAGGTGTGAGATTAACAATTTAGCTATGTTAAAAATGAGAAAATAGTTATAATGTAGTATGATTTGAGTAGACCCTAATGATATAACGATTAGTGGTAAATATTGGCTAGTTGATAAATATTGGCTAGTTGGTAAATATTGGTTAGTATGTAAATAATGACTAATTGATAAGTGATGATTAGCCGTTATATAAATATTAGTTAATAATTGATATTTAGTTAATAAATAATAATTTATTGATACACAAGGAGCTACATCATTGTTAGTTTATAAGTGTTGTCTAATTGAAAAATAATGATTATGGAAGCTCGATGGTTATAGTGTGGCATGACTTGGATGAATTCTAATTATATTATGAAAGTTGATAAATGATAGTGGTGGGTTATTCTATCTTATTTGTACCTTCTAGGCTTATGGGGGCTTGCTATGGGTTATTTACTATTGTGCACCAATTGGCGTATGGGAGACAATTTTATAGTTATGATTGCATTTGTTGATGTTTTATGTTATATTATAATGATATTCCGATTATCTATTTATTCATGCATAGCGATGTTGGACATATTTCACGTTTGTTTCCTTACCTTGACTTAGTTATATTATCTTGCATTCTATCATTCTCATATCATGATTTAGCTCAGTCAGCCAATGATGTCTATTGAGTACCTATTGTGTTTGCACTCAAACTATACTTTTGTACTTTTTTATGTAGATCCGCGTACTAGTTGTTGATGTTATGTAAATTACTTTAAAAATTAAAACTAACTTTAAAACAACAAACTAAAATAAATTAAAAGCGAAGTAAAATGAAAGTAAATGATAGAGAAGAGTAGAGAAAGATACTTGTAAAAAGTTTTATTTTTTAGGGAAATGTAGAGAGATTACAGAGGGAAGATGGGAAATATGGGAAATTGTAGAGTGTTTTTGTGAGTTAGGAAAATTTGAGAATGCTCTCCCCTATTACAATTTGAAAGCCTTAAAGAAGACTCAAAAGTGCTGACTAATATCTAATAAACACTATCTATCTTACTTCTGTTCATACATTACTATATGTTATTTATTCTACACCTGTCTAGGAGTAGCTTATGACAACTTATTTGTTTTGCACGTGTCTCAGACAATTTTTCATCATTGTCATGAACATCTATTTTTTGAAAATTTTGAGAAGATTTTGGCGTTTTCTTCCTTGAAGATTTGTGCCATTTGTTTTCTCATCTTCATTTTGTCTGTGGGGTCCATTAAGTAACTTTTCAAATTTTAAAGGAGTCCTGGCACCTTTCTTTTGATTAAGATGGTATGCCTATGCTATTCTTTGCGAATCTAGCATGTTACCATTGCTAGGTTCACCGGCATTTGAAGATGTGGTCTCTAATAACTTCACTATCGTCTTTAAATCATTCTCATTATCTAGATTTGATAAGGCTTCTTTGAGTCTTCTTTTTAATTCTTCTTTGGAAAGGTGTGATTCTTTTCGTGAGGATGAACTTGTTGCTGGTTTTTCTGTTGGACTCTATCCTTTAATCTTGATTGTCTTACTTAAATATTTGATCCTTTCAATTTCATGAATTTCAAAAGACCAATAGATAATATATTAAATTCTCTTTGCAATAAAAAATTTATACTATTTAACATACTCTGACATTGTAGAGATATTCTGCCCTGCCTTGAACTTTTCAAATTACTTTAGAAATTGTGTTGACAATAGCTATTTATTTCCTCAAAATTGGCTCCACCAATCATTGAACTATCGGGGAATTACGGTAATCTTCATCTTCTCTGAGTATTTGACAAACCAGGAGTGAGTGTTAGGCCCAACAAATATAAAATTATACTAGTCCTCTTTATAATCAAACCAATTATATGTTTGAGGTTGGTGATTTCTTGATAGAGGAATAGGTGTATGTAGATGATCTACATACCATTCAAACGTTCTTAATATCCCTTTAATTGTAAACTTTGAGTATTAAATATTGTTGGGATCATTTATAACTTCTAAATTATGATCAATTTGTAACGAATCAGTATATGTTTAAATAAACTCATAATACCTTCGGTTCTTGAGGGGATCATCTGTCTCTACATAATCCTAATTTGTATAACAAGATTTTAACAACTCCAGTACTCGAAAACCATCATATTTTTTATCAAGTGTCATTATTGGCAGTACCTGCATATCTATTATCTTAAATTGCTTTATATCAGGAATACTTTACTCTTCCTTCTTTTGCCGAGTGGCTGGGGATACTGCCTGTGAGTATGTCTTTGGTGGTCTCATGGGGTAACTATCTTTGATTTGGATATAAATATTTTTATTGGCTAATGACGAGGATTCTTCTGTAAATATTTGTTTAAGTGGTTGCATTTTGGGTAAATTGATAATGAATTCTTTTAATGGTAATGGAATGGTAGTCTTTGGCAGGGATGATAATTCTGCCAAAACTGAAAATTTATTTTCTGACCTTTTATATTCTTCATTGAAGGGTCTTTTCATTTTTCTTTGGGTCAAAAAGGTTGTAATGGGGGCCTCAGCCTCATTTCTGGTGTTCCGGGTCTAATTATTTCCCTGTAGAAAAATTCTTTTAAAATATTTTGAGAGAATTTTTCTCTTTATAAATAATATTAAAAATTATTTTTTTTGTAAAATTTCTTTTAAAGGATTTTGAAATTTGATAACTCGTATTATTACAATATTTTCTTTTAAAGTAAATTAGGATTTTTTGTAATCCCCATCGGACTGAATTCTTCTTAAGATGAATCCTACAAACCTATCTAATAATAAGGATATAAAATCTACAACATAGTTAAAATTTTCTAGAAACATTAGGGACTGAGTTTCATTGGAACAAACCTCTCGTTGTATGACTTTTTGTAGATTTCTACTTTTTTATAGAGGAAATTCTAATTTTTTAATGTTTATTTGACTCTTTAGATAGTTTATCCTAATGATAGTTTGATCTTTTATAAAATCACTTTCTTCTTTTGATATACTGTTTAGATAGGAAAAATGATCCCTTTTTCCTAAAATAGTGGTGTGGATGTCGTCTAATTTGGCAATATAAGATTTTATTTGAGTTATAAAAGAAAGGCCTAATATTATCTCTTCATTAATATCTTTAGTTATTACAATATCATTAATACAACAAACTTCTTCATTGCAAATATGTGTTTTGGGGAGTTTAAAATTTATTTTTAATCTTATTCCTGTTGCAGAGAATAAGCGTGTAGCACCCTTTCCTATGTACTCTATAGGAATTAATCATTTTATAATGTAGTTTTCATCAACACCTGTATCAAATAATGCAATCATATGAATTTTATAATATTTATTGATAACTATAGTAATTGGTATATGGTAACTTTGTGGTTTAACTATAGTAATTGTATTAATTCCTGATTTGTTTATAGGAGGTTTTTCTACAGTTTTTATTTCTAGAGACTCAAATTTACTGATTGTCACTTTTTACTCTTGATGTTTCACCAAGCTCAAAAGGATGTTTGATTTGGGATCTAGGTTAGATGTTAAATCATTTAATATTTTATTATCAAGTGATTCTATTTCTACATCAGTAAGTCTTTGCTTAATATGTCTAACTTCCTCTTTTATGTATAATAATTCTTCCTGAAGATTCAGTGTTTTTGTTTCAGACTTATGTTGTTTAGATTTATTTAATACATTTTTCATATTAAAGGGTTCAATAGTTTCTTTATCAACCTAATGAATAAGAATAATAACTTTTTTAAGGCAATTAAATATTTTATCTTAAGTGTTGGATCTTCTAGATGATCTATCATGTCAAATAAAGCATTTTTTTCTTTATTACTATTGGTGATAACATTTATAAATGTCTATCATAAGTGCAAATTGCACCGCTACAACTACAATGGTCTATTGATTCACTCTATCTAAACTGTATGCAACATTAAGATGATTATCAACACTATGACTTTCTTCAAAAGAAGGACTATTTTCATTTTCATCAAGAATTAAATATAATTTATGTTTAACTTCATTTCCTAATTCTAACATATTTATCTTGTCTTTCTTTTTATTTGAAACCCGACAAGCTTTAGCCCTATGACCTATTTTTTCGCAGTTCCAACATGTTTCATTATTGTTTTTATATTCACCTTTAGAAGAATTTTTGAATCTTTTAAATCGTCTTTTATAAGAATGAGATTTTTTAGATTTATCTTTATAATTTTTATGTTGTCTTTTAATATTCTCGGTAACTTCCTTTGAAGGGGCTGATAACTTTAAGGTATTATTATGATTATGATTAGCTTCCATAAGCATGGTAGCTCCTTTATTACTAATTATTTTAGCCTTGGGGGCTAGGTTGTTTTCATTAATCTATAATATACTCTATATATTATTGTTATTTCTCTTGTATTTATCTTACTATTAATAGATTTTGTTTTAACATTTAACGTTAATGTTTCCATAACATTTTGATCATTAATATCTATAAGAAAAATAGGATAACAATTAAAGTATAATGGGCCATTAGAAAAGTTACTTTGTAATACTGCTAATAACGATTCATCAAAGTTTAATAACCTATTATCTCTTAAAAGTATACAGATATAGGTACATCTAAATCTATTCTATATAATGATTTAACTACTACTTGAACAAGACTTATGTGAAGGAACTTGTAATTTTTTCTATATCTGTTAATATCTTTAGTTGCTAATAATTTAATAGTTTCAATATTTCTATTAATTGCAACTGTAGATTCAAAAGTTTTAATATTATAATTTCTTACAAAATTAAATTGTCCATTCTTATAGACTCTATTAAAACTTTCTTTTGGAATATTCCAATTTTGTAAATCACTTTCTATTTTAGCAATTTTATTAGAGGTAGTAGAAATATTAACACTATTTATTATGTTTTGGTTGGTTAGAGTTTCATTAGGATTTTGGCAGTTAAGAGAGAAAACACTATCCTAGGACCAAAATCTACTTTAGATGTTACTCCTTAATAATAATATCTTTGTAGTAATTACTAGTCTTTCTTCTTCTATTATTCTTTTATTTTATTCCTATAGGCTTGGTGACAGGAACACCTTCCGGGTTCGGCTCTATTTTTACCACATACTAAGAGCTAATCCATTATTCCAGGTTTTCCAATGTCTAAACCGCGATTAAACGGCTACCTAACTTAAGGAATAAAACTAAGAACATAGAGGAAGAACAACATTAACTACAAACCAGAGAAATATTTATTCCAAGAGTAACACTAATTTCAACTGACTCTAGAACAACATAACGCTCTAGCCGCTCCTACTCATACTCATACTCATACTCCCTCCCAGTCAACTTGGTTCTGATACCATTTGAGGGACGAATTTGGAAAATAAGGAGCAAAGTAACAGTTTAAAGTAGTTTAAACTATGAAAGTACTTTAAACTTTGAAAGAACCAAAATAAGTACAAAATAAATGCAAAGGAAAATTAAAGAAAACATTAGAGAAGGAGAGAAATTTATACTTACAAAAACTTTTTATTGATTTGAGAAATATAGATAACTTATAAAGGAAAGATGGGAAATATCGAAAGTGGTAGAGAGTTTTCTGAGTTAGGGAAATTTCAGAATGTCCTCTCCTATTACAAGTTGAAAGCCTTAAATAGGCCTTAAAAATGCTGACTAATATCTAACAAACACTGTCTTTTTTACATCTATTCATACACTAATATGTGTTATTTATTCTACACCTGTCTAGTAGTTGATCATTATATATTTGCTCCACAGGTATCTTTGAATAGTTGAACCTTATCTTGAACATGCCTTTGATGATTTTGGGGAGATGTGTCTTTTGAATACTATTAAAGTACTTTTGACTTTTTCTTCTATTAAGATTTGATCCAAAAGTTTGTTGTGAATATCTTGTAGGGTCTACCATGTTTTCTTATTGTTATTTGTGTCCTTGTCTTTTTGTGTTATGAAGATTTTTGCTACTTCGTCATGTAGCTATAGATTCCATGGGGTTCAAATATTTTTGTACTATCTTTTTAAATTTAGTAGAAGTGCTTGCTCTTCAGAGTATTTAATAACTCTATTATTTGTTTTGATAGGTGGGATTTCTCTCATGAAGAGAACCAGATATTGACATTTCTGGTGATGTTTATCTTTTGATTCTTTAGAATTACCAATAACATATGAAAAACTATTTATTATTTTCCAATGGTACTGAGATATTTTATTCTACTTAAAGCTTTTCAAAATTGTATTTTTCATCTACTCAAATTACATTCAATCAATAGTTGTTTAAAAAGTATTATGGGTTAAAAAGAAAAATATGTACCTGCGAAAACCTTTTGCAAAATATAATAAAGTATATTTTTCTAGTTAGAAAAAGGTTTAGTTATCTATTACATAAGATATAAAAGTTACTTATAATATCTGTGAGTATTTAGAAAATTATTTATTTTCATATAGTTTTCAAATTTTTTATATAAGTACCATAATTGACAAAATTATTATTTCAAATATTTGCTTGTAAATATGTCTCTTGGTAGAAAAATTCTGAAAAAATTATTTGAATGGTTGTAATTTTGGTAGACTAGTGATGGGTTCCTTTAATGGAAGGGGAATGGTAGGCTTTGACAGACATGGAAATTCTGTCAATACTAAATATCTATTTTCCGATCTTTATCTTCTTTGTTGAAGAGGATTTTCATTTACTCTTCTAGTAGAAAGGGCTGAAATGCAAGCCTTGGCCTTATTTTTGGTGTTTCAGCTCTCATTATTTCCCTGCATAAATTTCCTAATCAAGAAATCTGGGAGATAATTGTTTTCTCACTTTATATATTCTATTTGAAAATCAGAACTAGATAGTAAAGCTTGCAATCTGGCAAATAACTATTTAAAAATAAAAATTTTAACATCTTTTTGTAGAACATCTTTGGGTGCTTTGCAGTCTATTCTTAGTAAAAATTATTTATTTATTGAATCATCTTGAAATTTAGTAATACAGAGTACTATAGCAAAAAATTTCTTTTTAATAGTACTATAATTCTTTTGAGCGTCATTCTAGATTCAGAACGTGAATCTTACTAATTGTTCAGTAGACTATGAAAATTCTATGTTTAAGAATGCATCCATATCCTATGTCTGAGGCATCGGTTTCTACAATCATAAGAGCCTATGGATGCGGCATCCCTAGAAATGAAAGTTTTTGAACTATTGATTTAATTTTTTGAACTGTATTAGTGTGCTCTATTCTCCAAGGCACTGGATCTTTCTTAAGACGTTGATAAAGAGGCTTACAAATTTGTCTAATATTAGCAATAAAATCAGTAACATAATTGAGACTTCCTAAAAATATTTGAAGTTGAGTTTTATTAGTTAATTCATCTGAAAACTTGGAGGAGAACTCTATGGATCTACAAATGGGTTTATAGGCTCCTTGCAATAAACATGTCCAAGAAATCTAGTAGAGGTTTGGAATAATTTAATATTTTTGCAGTAACTACTAGTCCATTTTGTTTGACAATTTTTTTGAAAGCTTTGGAGATGTTTAAAGTGTTGGTTGATCTTATGAAATTATTAAAACATCCTTTATATAAAATACAGATATATTTCTATATTGATTAAATATATTATTCATGATATTAAAAAATTTAGATGGAGCATTATCTAGTCCAAAAGTCATTATATTCCATTCATATTGTCCAAAAGTGTAATACCACGTACCTTCTTAGCTTAAGTTCATCCCTATAATATTAAGGGATAGCTTCCGAAATGAATATTATTTATTTCATGTGGAATTCTTCAGATTTAGACTTCTCATTGCGTGGTAAAATTGAATAAGCTTTCCATCGATACCAAATTTTCCTAAATCCGACACTCGATGAAGGAGTTATGGCTATTTTAAATTTCAGTCGTAAAACACCGTCATTTCGGTCATTAGCGCGTTGCGGAGAAGGTTTAAATGAAGATTGTCAAATTCCAGTGGACCTCCGCGATATTGGTGCATTGCGGAGATGGGCAATTTCCCGATTGTCAATTTTCAGTGGGACTACGCGATACTGGCGCATCGCGCCAGTGGTCAAAATGGCAAACCAAATGGCTCATCGATGGTGGTGCGTCACAGTGAAAGCCTAGTACCCATTCTTCCATTTTCCAGTGAGCCACCATGATAGTGGCGTGTCGCGATGGACACCCAGTTTGGAAAAATGTGCATTTTTCAGTTCCATTTAAAAGATTAAATGGGGTACTTTGGTCATCCTCCCAGCCCCTAATTCATCTTAAATAGTGAATTAAACCCTTCCAAAGCACTTTACTTCCACTTTTCATAAAATCTCTCTCAAGCAAAACCCTAGCTCATCAAACTTTTTGCCCAAGGAATCCAAATTCCTCCATTAATTCTTCAAAGAAATTCAAGATTGATGATCCCCAACACAAGAACTCAAGGAATTCATCTTCAAAGCATTTATAGGAATCCAAGATTCAAGATTTTCATCAAAAATCATCAATTAAGGTATGTGGGGTTATGAAAAAGGACAATCCTTTCGTCCTTGTGCCCAAAACTTATTTTAAATTCAAATTTACTGAATTATATATAATTTCCCATGAAATTCAAGTTAGGGTTTACACCCATCATTGTTATTATCAAGTTTATGATATTTCCAATGATTTAAAAGTTGAATTCCATGATTATGTTCATATTTTCATGCATATTACTGAAATTTCAAGATTTTATGATGAATTATAAATGTTTAAATTACCAAGCATGAATTTTAAGATATTTTAACATTAGATTGACGCATGGGTTATTTATCCCAAGATTTAGTATTATTACTTCAAGAAAGATAATGCTTTAAGCAACTTATGAGCAGATTATTTACAGTTTTTCAGTAAAGCTTTGATCTTTCGATCATTGGTTTAGCTTTAGAATCCACTATAGATTATTACAGTTACAGAACTCAGAACAACTTTATTTATAGATTTACTCAGATAAATGAATAACTGGTTTTCATATAAATCCATATGCTAGTTTTAAAAAGTGGATTTCCAATGGTTTGAGCATATAGATTTAAGAGGAAGTAGTATTTAGCACCGAGCAGGAAGTGTGAGATTAGAGTGCCCTATCTTCCATAGAACAACGAGCCAACGTAGGTACTAATTGAGATTATTTCCATTTCTATATGGATGACAAATTTAGCTTGTGATCGATCACCTGGATTAGGTTATACTCCTTGGAAAAAGTATGACACCTCTCCCCAACATGAGGTTTCTTCTTTAAGAGGTCAATATGTTGGACTCCATGTAGCTCACATTGTTTATGTTGGTTAAGAGAACCTCCCTAACAGTAAAGATTTTAAGAATAAGTTTTCAGATTTCACTTAGCCTATATAATTTGAGATTAAGAACAGAATGCAGATTTCAGAACTAAGTGTAATGGCTCACAAGATTTATAGTATATGCTTTATTATTTATGATTTATGATCCTCAGATTTTAGAATTTACTCAAGCCTACATGAGTCACTTACATTTAGCATGCATGATTTTATAACTTGTGATGATATTGCTCACTTATTTCATTCACCCCTATATACTCAGTACATCATTAAAGTACTGATCCACATATATGTTTATGTGTTACATTGCCTCATAAAAAGGTTCAGGTGCTCAACCCCATCAGCGCGAGTGATTTTCCAGCATCTCATCTACATCTCTGCAGTTGGTGAGTCCTCATAGTTCGGAGACTTAGCTATTCATATTTTTAGATTATTAATAAATGTTTCCGTAATCATTTCAGACAGTTTGAGTACTACAACAAATGTGATATTTATCTAGGAAATTATTAGGTAGGACATAAAATTTGTCCCTAATTACTCATTTTTTGTGACCAAATTTACATTTCGTGTTTAAATGTATGAACAACACATGTTTAGTGACGAAACATATGATTTCGTAGCAAAGTTTTGTCTACTAATGTTTCCCACCAAAAAATAATTTGGCGCCATTTATTAAGCACCGTCAACGACGAATTTTAAGTTATCAATGACACATTAATTTGTCACTAATGATATATCCAATTTGTGACAAACTACTATTTGTCATAAATTAATTATAATGTTGTGGACGAAAAACATTCGTCACAAAAAATAAGTTGTTGCAATAGCGATAAATTAGAGTTAGTAGTTAAATGGTTTAATATTTTGGCACAAAATTTTATATTTAGTTGTGATGTTAGTTTTTCTCACTAATAATATAAATTGTTAGTGACAATCATTTTATTATTTCTATTCAACCCGTGACTTAGTGACAACATAATTTTTTCACAAAATATGCAATTTCTAAATAGCGATAATTTAAAATTTGTAGCTGAATAGTCTAGCTATTTTCAATCCACCATAATTTGAGTTCTTAAACAATGCTACAAAGTGCAATTGGAGGTTTGTATAATGTTGTATAATATTGTATATCAGGTTTGTAAAAAAAAAGTGGGCTTTGCGACTGAAAACTTAAAAACTTAACTACATATATGTAATTTAGTGTTATGGATTATACTTTACGCAATTATCCCTTATTTAACACTTAACCCAACTTTCAAAACTACACTCATTTATATGTAATGGTCAATATTCTAATCCAAATAATATTTAGGACCTGTTTGGCTATAGACATATTCTGATTTACGTTTCCACTTTATTCCAGAATACTTGTTTGGCCATAAATAAATCAAATACAACTTGAAAACATCTCAAATGGTGCTTTCATTGTTTTTTATATCACTTTTTGCACTTTTTAATTTATTTATTTTCAAAAAAAATAAATTTTTTATTCTCCTAAAATAACCCTAATTTCATAAATTTCTTAATCTTTTTAAATTTATTTTCACTTCTTATCTTTAAAAAAAAAACATTTGAAATCTAAATATTTACACCAAAATACTAAGGTCAAACACAACTCCAACTTTATTTTCAGCTTCAAAAATTTCAAAAGTAAATTTTGTTTCTAGTTTTAATGGCCAAACGCCTACCTAATAAGATGAGTTATGACTTCCATTCAATACCTAAGTTCTAGTGCACTTAATTACTATAAGAGGACTTACAAAAAGGGAAAAGGACAGAAATAACACCTAAAACTAAAATAATACCACAAAATTAGCACTCAAAATTAAATACCCCATAAATAGCTACAAACTAATTCCACTAGCTAACCTTCACTATCATACGCTTAAACATAACCGAAAATGTCCTTAAAGTAACTTTCCTGTTCTTTCTTTCCTTTTCATTCATAATTTTCTTTCCATTCAAACTCCTAAACCTCTATTCCTTTACCTTTCTCGATACTTCAATTTGCCTTTCTCATTCCACAAATTTTGAATAAAATCTCCAAAAATCTACCTTCATTATCTTCCTATAATTTTTTTCCATTGTAAATTTGTTCAAAATTAATACAGAATAATGGCTTCAACATCATTTTTAGTTACAATAATGATAAAATATGGAGTTCAGTGGATATCTGATGTTGAATTTAAGTGTATCAATGCGGTATAAAAGAGTATCAATTGGTCATAGGGACTGCATGTACATTCATAGAATACCCTCTCCTTTTTTTAAAAAGTGTATCAATATAATATAAAAGTGTATCAATGTGATATAAAAGTGTATTAAATGGGTATAAAGATTGCATATACATCCATAGGTTTCCCTTCTCTCTTTTACAAAAAGTGTATTAATGTGGTATAAAAGTGTATCAATCTGGTAGAAAAGAGTAACAATTAGGTATAGAGATTGTATATTCATGCATAGGCTCCCCTTCTCTCTTTTAAAATAAGTGTATCGATCTGGTATAAAAGAGTATCAATTGACAGATTCTTTTTTTGCTCTTTCTCACTTTTTTCTTTTTTCTTTTTTGTATTTTATATTTAGATTTTTATATTTTCGAAAAATATGATTACGTCCAGTACAAATCATGATTGCTAAATCATGTAGTTATTCCATTACTATATAACATTAAGGGCCCGTTTGGATAGGCTGAAAAAAGTGGCTTTTAAAAAGTTGTTTAAAAGTATTTTTGAAAGTGCTGAACTTATGTTAAAAATAAGCAATTACATATTTGGATAAAAGTGCTGAAACTAGAAAAAAAAGTTATTGATGTGTTTGGTAAACAAGTGTTTTTAAACACTTTTTTTTGTCAAAATGTCTGAAATACCCTTAAAGATGTTAATAATATATAGAGTTGATTATTATTAATTTTTATTTTTGAAATAATTAAAATTAAAATTAATATATATTTTAATATATATATATTTTCATGAATGACTATTAATTTGTGCGCTAAATTTTTTCTTTTTTTGTTAAAAAGTTTAAATCATCAAGCAAAATATATATGTTACTAATCATTATAATTACATTAATAGATAAATAGTTGGTCACAAATGGTACTATTTGTTTGATAAAAAAACTCTTAATTAGAAAATGTATTACTCGTTGTATGAATAATGACTATCACTATTAAAACATTGGCGAATATGAATGTTACATCGTGAAATATAGATGGATCATTCACTAATCGTCCATGAAGTTGTATATCTTCAATGAGTATTTTTCATGTATTTTGGTTGGTGAGTTATCTTTTATTAGAGAAATTCATATGTTGTACAGTAATAATTGTCCAAATTTAAAAGCATATATTAAAGAAGGAGAATAATATATAAAAAATTATATTTCATAAATTAGAAGTTACATACAAAAGAAGTACTAATATAGCTATACAAGGGTAAGTTTGAGAGACAGAGATTTTAGTTTTTGGCTTATAAAAAGAAAAATTTGATTTTTTTAAAGTTATTTTGAAACTTTCCAAACGCTTAAAAAAGTAAAAAATAGCTTAAAAGCTATTTTGACCAAAATATAAGCCCATCCAAACACCTACTAAATTGATTTTTAGAGTCCAAAAAGTAAATCAACATTAAAAGTTAAAAGTTAATACTCCCTCCATCTCATTTTATGTGACATACTTTGATTGAACACTAAGTTTAAGAAATAAGGAAAGACTTGATGATATTTATCAAATTGTCCTCTATTGAAAAATGTATTACTACTATTTTTAATTAAGTGAAATCTTATAAGTGGGATCAATAAGGATAAAAGTGAAATTGTGTCTTTAAATAGTTACTAAATAAAGAAAGGTAACATTCTTTTTGAGACGGACTAAAAAGAAAATGACTACACAAAAAATGGAATAGAGAAAGTACTAAGTTGACCTCATTAGTGATTTAAATTCTTAAATAAAAAGTTTTAGTTAATATTCACTTACTCATATTACACATAACTAATACTAATATTATTAATTAATCAGAATGGAGTTTCCCTTTGAGTTACACTATTAAAAATATATGATTGCCAACAATATATATATCTTTATTATGCCAAATACTCTTTTTTTTATTGTTGGTAAGAAAAAATTATTTTCTTGTTATTGCATTATAGTTTGATTAAATATTTGTAAGCTCTTTCAAACTTTTACGTATACTAGTTTAATCGCACGTATAATAGTTGATTAATTAAAATTAAATGATTTTATCTATTCCAGAGATTTTTAATGAAGTGTTTAAAGTTCAAATGACTTTTCAAAGATCCTTCACACTTTAATATATTAATGTAGATATAAACATATATTTTACTGTAAACTCATATATATTTTACCACCAGAAGTTTCAAGTGATTGATGGATCTTCACTTTTGCTCTTGTCATGCAATACATCTTTCTCTTGCTGTCAAAGACTAAGAGAAACACATAAGTTTGAATCAAAATTGTGGTACGATTTGTTTTTCTTTATTTAAAATCTTTTCTTATTTTTAAAGTCAAATATTTACAAAGTCATTGATTACATTCGTATTATGTACTTAAAATTTTAAGAATTTGGTACTTCTTCAATTTTTCTTATTCTAACGTTTTTATATTTATTTCTAAATTTTTCAAATCTTCTTAAAATCAAATTTAGTTGATTTAGAATTCTTAAAATAATGAAAAAAATATTAGTTGTCATTAATTTTGATGACTTATTTTAAAATTTTGGTACTGTTGACACCCAATTTTGACCTCCCGATGCTCTCTTAGGCTACTATTTTTGTCAAAATTATTTAAATTTTAATATTAATATTTTTATGCATTAATTTGGTATCAAATAATTTTTGACAAGCCACATTCATGATTTAAAAAATGTACAAATTATTTTATCATTTTTACAATTTATTAATTCAAATACGTCATTTTACATAATTTTATTAATATTTATTCAATCTTTTTTGTAAATATGCACACTCACATTTTGCAAATATATTGTCTATTATTGTCATTATTATTATTATCGATAATTTTATATAATAATTTTACGTAACATTAATTTTCACATGCATAGTTTATTTTAATATCGACATTATCACATTTATTATAATAGCAGCCGACCCCATTTAACTTTTCTGTATATTTAATTTCTAACCAATTTTATACTCAATTGATATCAATTACAGTCAAAATTAACCTCAATTTGATCATAAATTAAATTTTATTTTTTAACCCATTTTTTATCATGTTTTATCTCAGTCGTTGATCAAAGTTGATACAACGACTGAGACCAAGTCATCCTTTCTTTCCTTTTTAAACCAAAACAAAACCCTAATCTCTCATTCTTCATCCAAATAGTCGCAATCATCCTCATTCTCTCTCTACCTCTTTTCATCTCTCTAAAAAAATTCATCACCGCCGGTGACTCCATTCCAGCCACCAGCGCTGCCAGAGCCACCCCCTTCCTCTCTTGTCCCATACTAGTAGCCGTAACACAGCCAACTCCAGTTGTTGTCCCATCATTTTTGCCGGCGAAACCAGCCTCACCGGCCGACGCCAACCATTAACGGTGAATCTCTAACTAACACCGCCACTCATCCAGACCGTTCTCTCCCCCACCAGCAAGCTACCTCCAGTCGGTAACACCATTCAATAATCGGCAAACCCCATTGCTGCGGCCAGCAGATAGCAACAGTTGTACCAACAACCCGACGCCCCTACACCCTTTCTTTCTCCTCCGGTGAACCCCATGCAACCGCGTTCTAAATCAACAACAATCAACAACATCCACTTCTTCTGGTGAAATAACCACCACAACAGTCGATGACGACTGCTACTGTTGTTTCCAAACTAATGCCGTCGGAAACTTTCAAATACATGACGGATTTATGAAATCTATCTTGGGTTTGTTTTCTTGTTTAAATTCTTGTCTTAATGTCCTCATCTTTTTCTACCCTTTCACTTTCTTAGACTGATGCTTAGATTCAAAAGTGGTAATGCTTGACGCTGAATTTTGATTTAGTTAGTGTAATTGCATGTTTTTTATTCTATTTTTGAATCCTAGCTATGCTTTTAGTTACAATTTTAGATTATGTTAGAGGTTGAGACTTGGTTATTATCCATTTTTTCTGAATCCAAATTGTTATAATTACGTGGATGTGAACTATTTTCTTTTGGGTTGGTGTGGTGCAAGACTGTTTTCTTTTGAGTTGGTTGCTACATTGGTCCTAGGGATGAACTCACTAAATACTTTGATTATTCTATATATGGAAGAAATATCTATAGAAGTAATACAAATCATAGGCGGATCAAAGATTTGGAGTCTCCGAGTGCCACATAGACTCATTGATTAAATTAATCGGAGACTCCAAATCATAAATCCGAGCCAACTTATGGACAAAAGGTTTATTGAATCTCCTTCGATGAAAAATGATACTATTTATACATAATTAAAAAGAATTTTATGTTTATAGAGTAAATACTGAACTCGAGAAAACAAGAAATTTTTCAAAGTTACACTGTGTAGTGATTAATTAAACTTACTAAAAAAGTAAGGTCAGCAAGTTTCGAACCTGGGCATGTTGGGTGAAATTAATAGCCTTGTGCCACCTGATCCACAGACCACTTTGGTTCTTTGGGTAGCAAGTTTGTTATTTATGTACTATATTATATATACACACACTTTATAGATAGAGTTTCCGTTGAAGTTTGTGGTTGGAATGGCACCCCCAGAACCCTTAATAGATCCGCCCCTGATACAGATACATGATTACTATGTGCTTTTCTTTAATGTTCAGCTAGGCACATAATCCATTTTCTACATAGGTATATATTTTCAAAATCTTGAAGCTTAGAACTTCAGTCATTTGTTCTTTAGTGTATATCAAGTCATATGTTGATTTGATATCATATAACTCCTTAAAAGAGTTTAGGTCATTTTTTCCAACGACATAATAAGGGAATTTATCTTTAAAAAGGAATATTTTTTCATCATTTCTCAGTATGAGACCTATTTAACTTACCATTTTAAAAGTAAATTCTATGAGCTAAGAGCTTTTTAAATATATGGTGCTATTATTTTCAATTAGAAGTGTTACCTTTTACAGCCCCACGAAATTTAATTGAAATGTTCATATTGTTGATCATCTTTCATTTGATTGTCAAGATATCATGGTGTGGGCTTAACAATAAGAAACTTATGGTTCACACTGCAGTGCTTTGACTGCATGATTTGGGTAATGAATCCAAGATGCTTCCTCTACGGAGATAAGTATTTGGACGTCCTATAGTTGTGATGATGTAGTCTTATTGGTTATAGTTATCTAGTTATGTGCAGTAGCTTTCTTGCTTCTATTATATCTCAGTTGGTTGACAAGCAATTGTGATCTCAACAGAGTACTTTAATTTCTTTTACACCGGTAAATTCTCGATTTATGTGGAACAACTATATGATGGAACATCTTATAAATAACAAGGTCAAGTATCTATGTGCTTTGGGTATATTTTATCCTCCCATTATGTTTTTGACTTATTTGTTATATGTTGCTTTACAACTTGACTATTCTTGCTTCCTTTTATCTAAGGCAGTATCCTTGTAGTTCAGTTAAAATACATGGATCTTTCCAAGTAGTATAGCTACTTCAACTTCTGCATGATGGGAGCTATTATCTAAGTTGCTCGGACTCTTTATTTAAGGTGCCACATCCATGTCGACACAACATGGGTATGATCATATGATCCATACCCAATGAGCCCGACCAAAATCGACAGAGAAACTCAGGAATGATCCAATGGTTTTTCTAATGAAAACAAAAGATAATGGAAAATTAAATAAAATAGAATACCTTGTATGTAGAAATCTCTATGTCACTTCTGTCCTATTATCTCTTTCCAGAATTCTCCTCTCGATTTATATTTCTCCTCAAGTTTTTCATATAATATCTCATAATTGTTATTTAATTCTTTCTTTAGCTGAATTTTCACAACCATATTTATACCTTTTCGAATCTTAAAATTTAGATCACGAAGGATCCGACCTCTAAATCCTCTCCCGTGGCAGAAAACTACACTCAATTCTAAGTTACTTAGGCTATTACTATTCTATTTTGATAAATGTATTAACTTATCTTAAGGTTTTCACAATTTTCAAGATGTAATTGGGAAATACATTATTTTACATCGATTGCAAGGATGGAGAGCTAGTGTTCATTATTTTTTCTCTTAACATTGCAGTTGACAAATCATAAAATCAATAAAATTAGTGAAGGAGCTTATAAATATTTTTATGTGCTTTCTGTAGGATCATTCATTCTCATTAACTTGTATATGAAATGAATACAAATTAGCTAGAGTCAATGTTGCAACTTGCTTCTTATTACTCAGATCATCAATTTATTTATTTAATTAGTCTTAACCTATTATGTTGGTTACTACAATTGGCTCATTAATTAGGCCTTCAAATGTAGAGAAGAGGATTGATTCTGATGAATTTTTTGCAAATTTTTGGTAATCAAGCAAATTATTTAAGAGTATGCACTATGAAACATAATTTGTTCAGGTACACATTCAAAATTATATTATGACTTGTTTTTACAGTAATTTTATTGCTCATGAAATACCAGTTATACATAATTAGATGACTGAGGAGGGAGATAGGTGAAATTTTGTTACATTAGAATTTGATGTTGTTGTGATAATATGTTTTAACTAATAACTTAGTAACATTTGTTCTTCTTCATGAGCGTGAAAGTTGTGTGTTTCCCTCTCTTTTTTCATCTCTCCTGTGTGAAAGAATATATGTGATAATGTCATTATTAAAATTTATACTATGATTAGTTTCTGACACTTTGATCTCTAGAATTCATGTCACAAATTCAATATTATTGAAAATGTAATAAGTTATTCTGAAAAATGTCCTAATTCTAAAACAGAGTAGATATTTTATGAGTACAATATAATAATGCTTGTTTGTACTATATTCTGTGATTGATAAAGAGGATGTTGATTTTTGGGTTGTGCATGTGTCTACTCTCTATATGCATTGTTCAAGTTTAAGCATTGTTCTAAAAAAATTCTTGGCATAATATCAATTTTTCTAAATGGAGTTTCTTTCAAGTAATTAGTCATATTCAATCTTAATATTCAAGTACTTAAATGTCCTTCTAGTTAGCAAGCTAAGAATTGATAGTATCAATTATTAAATTTCCTTCATTAAATAGCCTTTTTAGAAGTAGCACAAACTGATTCTAATCTTTGATAGTTATAAGAATTACTTTATTATTCAACTCTACATGTCTCATAAATTTCTTGTCAATATTCACTGTTCATTTTAGGTGTTTTCTGCTGATTGTTTTGATAATTCTAATTATTAATTTCTTTTTTACATTTTGGGACTTTGCTATTTTTCCTTACATACGAAGGATACGATTCTTCAATAACAGGAAGTGAAGTTAGTCACAAATCTACTAAGAGGAGTCTGAAGGAAAGGGAATAGTTTGGAGACATTTAATGTTACTTTTACTGGCTCATATATATATATATATACAAAAATGTATTATAGTGTATTTTGAATACTTTGTGTTTACTCTTTTGCAATGAAATGTTTCGATATGATTCTATTTCCCAAAAGTGTTTTTTTTAATTATGTATTAATTTTGTATTTTTGATAATTGTAATTGTCCCTAATCATGACAATTTGTAGCGATAATTATTTTGTCGGTAAAAGTAATAATCTTAGCCACAAGATGATAGTTTTAGCTACAAATAGTAAGTCATTTTACAAGAGCAAAGTTGTCACTAATTTATATATTTAGGGACGAAGCACTTTTTTGTATATAAAAGACCACCTTTAGTGATGAAATTATATTTGTTCTACTACAAATGGATATATTTTAAGAGATAATAGATCTTTTCACTAATTAATCTAAATAATTAGTGACAAGGTAGTTTCGTCAGTATTAATAATCTTTTAAGTGACAAAATCACATAATCAACTACAAAATTTTACACTTTTTATGACAAATAATTTCGTCACAAATATGATGTATTTGGGGATGAAAAAGGATTTTCGTTATTGATATAATTTATTTAGCGACAAAACACTAAATTGTCTCTATATACTTTCAGTGACCTACATTTAGAGACAAACGATTGACGAAATGTTTTTTGTCACAAAAGATATTTCGTGACAAAGTATGATTCATAAGTGACAAAATAATTTATCACTGATGATCGAATTTCTTGTAGTCAGCTGGGGGCCTGTCCCAGTGACTCTAAATTCAGTTAGTGGAGGCTTGTCGGACTACTAGATTCAGTTTTAGTTCGCAGATATAGTATTCAGATTTTCAGTATTTGCTTTACTAGACTTTTGAGATTAGTATGATTCAGATATACCCCAATAATTTAGATAGTTTCTGCATTTATTATGATTTTTCATTCATACCTTTCCAAATTTGAGATTCAGATTTAGAAAAGGCAACTAGGGTTAGTTCAGAACTACTTATAGTTGGAGTAGTTGGAGCACCGTGTGGCATTCCAGAATTAGATTTCGGGGCGTTACAAACTTGGTATCAAAGCCTAAGGTTTAGAGAGTTCTAGGGAGTCAGAAAAGCCGTGTTACGTAGATTCTTGACCATAGTTGTGAAGTGAACCACATCTATGAGCAAGAGGCTATGGAGCGTAATTCAACAATATTCCTTTTGCTTTACCAAAAGAAATTAGGGAAATTCGAGCAAACTTCCCGCTTTATGACTTCTTGTAGACTTTTAATTTTGGCTTCTACTTCCGAGTTTCTTAAAGAGGATTCAATTCATCTCATTTTTATTACGCCCTTTATACAATTAATTTGTTGTGAAATTAAATTAATTTTGAAGATCGTTTTATTTTTTATAAAGTCACTTTCTTATTTTGATATACTATTTAGATAAGAAAAAAATATTTTTTTCCCAAAATAGTGGTCTGGATGCCATCTATCTCGGCAGTATAAGTTTTATTTGAGTTATAAAAGGAAGACCTGATGTTATCTCTTCATTTATATCTTTGGTTATTACAAAGTTATTTATAAAACAAATTCCACCATTACAGATGTGTGAACTGTGTAATTTATAATTTGTTTTTAATCTTTCTCCTGATGCAGAGAATAGTTTTGTAGTACTTTTTTCAAGGTACTTAGTGGGGATCATTCCTTTAATGATGCAGTTTCGATCGGGTCCTGTATCTAATAATTCCACTTTGTGAATTGTGTAATTTTTATTTATAACAAATGTAATGGGTATATGATAACTTTGGGCTTTATCTTTTGTAAATTTTTCAATTTTTGATTTGTTTTTTAGAGACTTAATATCTTTATTATTCCTTTCTGTTTTTAATGTTTCTCCAAGCTCTAATTGATATGATTCTGGTTCCTGATTAGATGTTAAATTGTTAGCAAGTGATTCATTGCTAAGTCCTTGCTTAACTTTTTTAGCTTCCCTTTTTAAGTATTGTAATTCTGTTTGAAGGTCTTGTATAGTTATTTCTTATTTTTGTTCTTTAAATTTATTTGACATATCTTTCATGTTAGAAGGTTTAATCGTTTCTTTATCAAACTGTTGATGAAGAACAATATCTTTTAAGGCTATTAAATATTTCTTCTTAAGGGTTGGATCTTCTAAATGGTTGATTATATCAAATAAGACTTTCTTCTCCTTGTTACTATTGGTAATAACATTTATAGAACGTATACTGGTGCATTTACAATGATTAGCTAATTTACTATTAAGTTTTTCTTTTGAAGAAGAATTGTTTTCATTTTCTTCAAAGGTACAACATAATTTATTATTTTGTTTCTTCTCTTAGTTCTAAGAGATTTATCATGTCTTTCTTTTTATTTAGGACTCTGCACTCTTTAGTCTTAAGTCCTATTTGAATAGTTCCAACTCGTACTATTATTATCTATATTATTAGTGGGTTTTTATTGAGATTCTAGTTTCTTATTATTCCTTCCTTTAATGTCATTGGTGACTTTAAATTCATATTTTAATCTATCATTAATTTTTACTAAAATATCATCTGTTACTTCAAACTTTTCTTCAAATTTAGGAATTTTATCTTTTAAGAATTCAGGTAATTTAAATATTGGATGAGTTTCCAACTTTTTATTATGAGAAGAACTTGGTTTATCTTTAAAAGTTGATTTATTCTCGGATTTGAGAATATTTAGAAACTATATGTAGTAGTTGGTTTGTATATTTATTTTATTGAAGCATTCTATTTATATCCTTATTTTGAGGACCACCTTTAGTATTTACTATATCTAATTTAAAGGTGAAGCAGTAACAACTCTACAATCTACTGGTAGACTAACTTTTTCTAATGGAGGAATTACTGATTCTATAACTTTATCACTAGTATACCATTTATTAACAATCATATATAAATATTAATTTTGATCATCTAGTTTTCTTATAATTTCAAACCACTTAAAAAATTCAATATTACATCTTAATCTTTTCATATCATTGCACCATTTTTCTCTAAAAGAACATCTTTCTTTTAATTAATATCTTTGTTTACACCATTCCTTTTTAATTGAATTTTTTAGGCTATTCCATAATTTTGTCTAAATAATTAAACCCAAGTTCATATATTTCATCTGACCTAATCATGCGTGGAGAATCTTTTACTCCTAGCATTTCCCTAGCAGTGGAACTAACTGATTTCTTAGTCTTCAAATTTCTAGATTCATATTATACTTTGGAAATTATTTTTGAGAAATCTACTCCTTTTAATTTTCTTTCAACATCTTCTAATGTTACTTTCCTTTCTTCTTCAGATTTGGAGACTGATGGTCTAGAAAAGGACATTATTCTACTTGAAGATGCTTGATTAAAAGACTGGATCTTAGAAATTTTAAGTCGAAAGATCCATCTAAATATTGTATAACTTGTTAAATGTTTGAATTTTCTTCTTGAATTTCTGGCTCCGTTAGGGAGTTGAAATGCCAATTATCTTTTATTAATACATCATCCCATTTTATCATTTTGGGGACAAAAGTGTTATTATGACTGTGATTAGCTTCCATAAGCATGGTAGGTCCTTTATTAGTAACTATTTTAGCCTTAGGGACAAAGGTTATTTTCATTAATCTATAATATAATCTAATAGAGATAATACATTGAAACACTCCTAAACTTGTAGCCAAAACTTACTTTAGACCCTAAACTTGTATGGAAATTATTTACCCCCTTAAGACCTTTAAACAGAATTTATTTCACCCCTTAGAAGCCAAAGTTAGATCGCGTGTTGCTGGGCACGTCGAAGCCTTCTCTTTGCCTTTTATATTTTTTTTAAACGAAAATATTCTTTTAAATTTTCTTAACGGGTATAAATCCCAAATCACCCAACCCAATTTCTTCCTCAAAAACCCTAATTTACTTCTCTTCTTCCTTAATTTCTCAAAATCTACCCCTCTCCAAAATTTAAGCATAATTTTGAGATTGGTTTCTCTTCCATTTCAAATGTAAGTGCTCGTGAAGAACTGTAATCTATTTTTCTAGCACGCAATGAGGTTGGTTAATTTGAATAAACTTTGTATGGAAGAAAATGATAATGCTTTGTACAAAGAAGTTCATTGTAATCATGGATTTTTGTTGCATATGAAGACATCTTGGACTTCGAGGAATCCCGACAGAAGATTTTGGGCATGTCCTTATTATGGGGTAGATATCAATTTTTTTGCTTTTACTATTCCGATAGACTTGATTAAAGACTAATTCATTCTTTATTTTTTACCATTGAAGGGTCCAAGATCTTGCGACTTTTGGTGTTGGAGGGATAGAGAAAATATTGATCCGAGTTCCAAATATGTGATTCCAAAACTAATAGAGAAATTAGGTGAGCTTAGGTGAGCTTGAGAATTTAGTTGAGTCTTCTCAATATATTGACAATCATGCATCGATTAATGAAGTTGAAAAAGTTGAGTTGAATAAATTTGTTGAGGAAACTTCTCATAAAGTAGACAAGCCTAAAGAATCCAAAGATGGTAATTGCGTTGATATGAAATTGGAGAAGTTGGAAGAAGAGGTTGAGAAGATCAAAGAAAGAGAGAAGAAGTGGAGAAGAATTGCTAAATTTGTTGTGTTTTGTTGTTCTCCACTACTAATAGCTATAAGCTATTGGCTTGGGATGATACATATAAAGAAGGGTTCAATGAGGTTACCTTAAGGTGGTTGTCCTATTCTTCTCATCACCTTGACCCTTATTTCTTCAAGCATTGTGATGATATTCTTGTGTCTGGGCCCTAATATCCATGAATTAAATTTTCAGCCATGTTGTTGTCAACACTATCACAATAGCTATGATACTTGAAGTACACTTTGGACCACCTTTCTATGTTATACCACAAAATATCTTCACAAATTTTATCACCTAAAATCTCCATATGATCCAAATTTCTTCTCAATTCTTGCTCATATATGGATTTGGCACACTTCCAAAAACAATTTCTCTTTTCAATACCCTTCCAAACTTTGGACCAGTTAGCTAGAATATGTCTTGCACACATTCTTTGTTCTGCATTTGGCAACAATTCTATAATTGCATTGTCAAGACCCTTCAAGAAATAATAAATGTTAGAGATTATAGTTAAAAAAGAAAATATAGTTAAAAGAAAAAAATAAAGACAATTAATAACAAATGCTTTACCTTATGCATATCAATGATAGTAGTCACTTCAGAACCATCTCCCAGCTCAAGATCATTCTTCACAAATCTTATAAACCATCTCCAATTGAATGTGTTTTCAACTTCAACCACTGCCCAGACTAATGGTAGCATCTGATTATTCCCATCTTTACAAACAGCCATGAATAGTTGACCTTTACAAACACCTTTCAAAAAGCAACCATCAAATCCAATACATCTCCTAGCACCAGCTGTGAATGATTTTTTCAAAGCATCAAAGCATATATAAAATGATACAAATTGTTTTTTTCCATCTTCAAAGGTTTCTTCACTAAGTTTCACCACACATGTGCTACCTGGATTGTTCTTTAAAAGCTCATCTTTATAATACAGAATCTTTTTAAACTCCTCTACATGGTCACCCATGATCTGCTACAATATTCCTAGCTTTTCTTGCCACTTCCTCCCAATATATACCTCCAATTCTTTTTTTACCAAGTTTTGAAACTGAAAAACTCTAATACCAGGCTCAGATATAATCATGTCTCTATATCTCTCTGCCAAGTACTTTGAATTCACAAGTTTGTTTTTGGTTGTGGCAATACATATATGGACTGGATTGTACTTCTTCACCTAAAAATCTCCAGTTCTAGAATCGTGGCTTCCAAACAACAACCATGGACAACCATCAATACATTTTACTCTCACCCTTTTTAGTTCATTCACATACTTGTCTAATTCTACATGTTCTTGCACAACATACATAGTAATAGCTTTTCTAAATTGTTGACCATTTTCAAAACAAAGACCAAGCTCCCAAACTATTTTTTTACAAGTATGATCAAAGACAATTCTCTTATGATTTCTTTTTGTTCTTCTCGCTTTTCTTTCTCTTCTTCCAGATTGTTCTACTTCATCATCTCCATCATTCCCATCATCACTATCTATTTCAAAGCTAACATCTACATCAGAATCAAAATATGGCTCATCTCCTGCTATTTTCCCTCTAAAGTAGTTATTTTTTGGATAAAAACTCATCGTATCCTAAGTCAACTCCTTTTTTACCTAAACTAACCCCTTCAATTCTAGGTTTTTTTTTTCTTCAGATCTCTTCTTTTTGGAAGCTCTCTTTTCTTTCCTAAAAAATCTAACTTCATCATGAACATCACTACCATATTCATGTTCACCTTCATAAAAAAAGTCTTCATAACCTGAATTTACAGTATCATCAGATTCACTTACCCAATCAGATGGAATTATTGGCACATCTGATGCAGTAACAAAGCTAGTCCAACCCAAGGTTTGCTCACATGAGGAGCAACATAATAATCACTACCCAAAATATGCTCTCCACTAGAAGCAACCCCACCACCATCACTATTGAAGTTCTGTTCAACAGTAGCAGCAACACCACTACCACTACTCTTTTCAACAGTACTAACAGAGGGTGCACTACTCAAGTTCTGCACAATATTTGCAGCAACACCACTACCCAAATTTTCCTCTACACCACCTAACTCCTCACCATTAGAACCAACAACACCAAATACATTACACTCTCCAACACTAGTAGCAGCAGCACCACTATTTAAATTTTCACTCACAAAAGGCTTTTGAGGTGTTGCAGCCTCTACAAAGCCATCTTCAAACCCTAATTTTTCACTTATCCCACAGTCTTGACTAGACTCTTTGTCACAAAAAGTAGAATATTCCCCACCCACATGGGAAATATATTCAATAGCAGGTGCTTTAGGGACTACTGGGGTTCATCTACTAAATGTGACACATATAGCTGAACAATATCTCCATTTCTAAGTTGAGGTACAATACCCAAAATATCCATATCACAAGTCACTTTTACTAGGTAATTACGTTTAGGAGGTCTCATATAGACAATGCATGATTCAACATTATAACCAATTTCTTTAACATACCCAACAAACTTATAGTATGAAAACCTGTCAATATCGACACCAAAACAATCTGTAACAATACCTCCATGGTACTTTATACAGGCTTTGCTATAACCTTCCTCCATGATGAAACCTCAAAATAATATATGCAAAATCCATAGGTAATCTGAAAAAGATTTTAAAAAAAGTACGATCTTTACAACAAAAGCAATTTTTACAGCATAGAAAAAGCCTAAATCCAAATACAACAACTTAAACAATTTACGAAAAGCCCTAAAATGAACCTATTAGAACCCTAATCGAGTTGTAGATCATATGATTTTGGGTGAAATAGAGTTGAAAATTAACCTAAATTCGCGATTTTTGGCATCTGAAGTGAGAGAAATATCGTTGAGTGAGGAAATTAGGGGTATTTATTAGGGTTGGGTTGGGTTTTAATGATTGGGTCGGCTTTATTAGGGTTGGGTTGGGTTGGGTTTTAGTAAGGGATGGGTCGGGTTTTAGTAAATGTATTCATTAAATGATGTGGACGAATCAAAAGCGCGCATGTCCAACACTACCTAGTCTTGACTTTGGATAAGATTTAGAGGGGTGAAATAAATTCAGTTTAAAGTTGTTAAGGGGGGTAAATAATTGTCATACAAGTTTAGGGTCTAAAGTAAGTTTTGTTTTAACATTGAATGTTAATGTATTCATAACATTGAATTTTTTTGTTTTAACATTGAATGTTAATGTATTCATAACATTTTGATCATTAATATCTATAGAAAAATTAGGATAACAATTAAAGTATACTGGTCCATTAGCGAGGTTACTTTGTAATACTTCTAATAATGAATCATCAAAGTTTAATACTGACAACGCCCAAATTTGCACGTAAGTGTACATGGTCTACCAAGTAATATAGTGGCCTTTAAGAAAGCCGAGTTATCGATTCCACAGAGACTAGATTTGGCAACGATTTGATTTTAGTTCACAGTTTAGATTCAATTGATGCAAAAGTAACCAAGAAAGTTTGAAAGTTATAATTGCAAGGAAAGTAAACAAAGCGTAAAGTAAAAATATTAAGACAATAAGTAGGAGAAAACCCAGGGTTGAAGCACTCTGAACAATCATATTATACTATTGGATTTCATTCTTTAACTTGCTTATCTTGGTTGTTGATTCGAAGGGTTAATTGCGCGATTATGGTGTCCCAGCCTCTAATCTATTACCTAAGTCGAACCTTACACATACATCATTGAGCGGTGATGTAATAATTCACTTAAGTTCTTACAAGTATCACCTACATATGAATCAAGTAAGGTATCTAAGTACATCCCAGTCCTAGATACTAATTCAAGTTTCTTATTTTATAAAGAATAAAGAACCATACTCTGCTTATTCCTACGTTCTATCGCCCTATTCCCTTTCCCAACTTCACAAGGTTGACAATGGATGTATTCTAAGGGTTGCCAATCCTTAAAATAGTTAAAATAAGAATAAAAAAACAACCAATATTGATAATAAAAGAAAAAAAACTTAATCCATATCAATAATAATCATATTCTAGGCTTCAACCCTGGAAAGAAGGCGTTTAGCCACGTATAGTCATAATTGCAATCACAATGGTGTAATTAACGACTAAAAACATGTATGAACTAAACAAAATTAATAAAAACCTAATTATCAAGTTGTAGTATCCCCTTGATCTCCAAAATATGTTAAAGGATATGTAAAAACGTGATACAACATGTATATATAGCATAAAGGTAAGCCTAGTCCGTGTAGGAGTCAAATTAGCTTAAAATGCCCAGGTGTGAATTGGAGCGTGCATCGCACACTCTTCCTATGGAATGGGGTATGATTCACACCCTATATACCCCTGTAATAGAGAATTCAATGCATACTAATCGCATGCACTCTCTGGAAGTTGTCTTCAGAAATTTTTCTAAGGCAAGGGAGCACCGAAATAAGACCTCTTCGCGGGGTATTCACCTTTAGAACCACCACGCGCCCAGTTGGTTGCTATGGGCCTATTCCGAATAAATTTGTGTTTTAAAAGTGTCCATGGGACACTTCTACAGTCCACACTAGCCCAAGACATTCCAGGGGTCCAAAAGTGCATCAATTTGCGTATTGTGACTTCATTAAGCCATTCCGAGCCTTTTTGAGTTGTTCCCACTTGATTTTAAGCTTATATATCCTTCATATATCATCATAATCCATTCACCAAGAATCATATATCATTAAACAAAATAATTTAAATATCAAAACAATACAACATCCAACCGACGAACTAGAAACACGAGCTAAGCATAGGCTAATTTCACTTTGATCTTTAACTCATTGTTTTGACCCTTGGCTTGATCCAATTGACCCTTGAGCATTATAAACAAGTTTTTTCACATATAACTACACATATAAACCATTTGTAACACTTTAAACACAATATAATCCACCGGAATCAACTAGACAAGCACCTAACTCAAGCTAGTAACACTAGTTTTCTGGGTTGAACTCTAAATGAAACTTTTAGGAACAAACTTGTTTGAAACTCACTCTTAATATCATAAACACATTCTTTAACACTTTGATACACATTTATATCACTATCAACCCATACATCACACGAATCATCCTTAAAATAAGGCTAAAAAGGCTAGAATACTGACACTAGAATGCATAAATACACCCAACATCACAACCCCACATTTAAATCCTTGTTCGTCCTCGAACAACTCTTTACTATAAACCTAATGATATGGATTTTCTACACTTCTAATCATTGCAAGAAACTCAAGCTAGCACTACAATGACTACATGAAATGCAAGTTTCTATACTAAATATGTTACAAACACAATTGAAAACTTATGAACACTACGCAAAAACATCATAGCCTCAAGAATTGACTCACCTAAGTTAGCAAACTCATGATTATCATTAAATCAAGGACATCATACAAGTCACCCACATTCATCAAACATGTGCCCCTCAAAACAAGAGTGTTACCCATAATCACTCATACCTAAGCAATTCATAACATGATGGGTACAAGAATCAAGGTACGCTCACTCTCACAAGGGAGTCACAAGTTAAACACAATGACACATAGGATTGCCCTTAGTGTAATGCACCACTAATAGTCAAATATAAATCATAGGATCACTTAGGTATTTTCCGAGTTGTAATGTAAGATAAGGAACGGGTAGGAACTATTTGAGAATAGTGACTAACCTCTCTAAGCTCTTTAATACACTAGATTATACATTTGGAACCAATCTCTACCAACCCATTTACACCAATTTTTGTCTACCCTATACCTTTTGTTTTTGTCCCATCTCTTTTAAGCATTTTCACAAACACACGGTGGACACATAGCTTACTACCATAAAAAATCAATTTTTCTCTTTTTTCACAATCATGGCAATATTTCTAACATCAATTATATCACATCCATCCACCACACATCAATTATAAACACCAATAACTATTACCTTGGGGCATCAATTTCACCTTTTTTTTCTTTATTTTCTCAAACTCCTCACTAAATTAATTTTTCATTAAAGCACTTAGGAGCTTTTTGGATCAAATTATGGTATATTAAAGAAGGGATTAGGCTATTTATGAGGTTTCCAAAGAAAAATCTAAAGGCTCAACGGGGGTTAACTATGATAATGCATAATGGGTAGGTAAAAGAAGGTATAAAATAAGTCTATAAAAGAATTGCCTATATCATCTCCTAAACCCACATTCTTTATTTCTCTTCACACATATTCTGGGAATATTCTAGACATCGCATGCATCAAGAAATATATAAAATACCTCACACGCACATGGCACATGCTCAACTCATATAGGATCATTATACGATCCCAACCAAAGAATAGCACAAATTCAAATTTAAGCCAACAAGTACAAGAGTCATAACATGAGCCTAAAAGTCTAAAAAATAGTAATTCACACAATCAACGTGCTTTTACAAATAAACCCACTTGCATCATGTAATAAAAAATAGCACCAACAGGAATATCTTACTTATTCCTAAACTAAAAATTTTTAATTGAGCAAAAATTTGGGAATTTACCCACCCCACATTTAAAAATCTACTTTGTCCCCAAAGTGAATTTAAAGGTAAGAGATAGAAATACTCCCTGAGGCGTCTAGGCCTAGCTTGTAGCATCCTAACACATAAAGGAGATCCATGGGACCCCACACTCAGTCTTTTCCATGCTTCAAGATCAAGTTTATAGTACTCAGACTTTTTATTAACCTATGACTCAACCAAAAATAAAAACTACGTGAAGTAAAAACTAAAACATGAAAAGAAAACATACCTAATTTTCTTGGGTTGCCTCCCAGATAACATCTGATTTAGTGTCGCGACACGACCCAACTAAACTCAACCATATTTATTCATATTTTTCCTCACACTTGGAGGCTATCTTCTTATCCTTTTCACCCCTTTTGGGTGTAAATTCTCAAGAGAAGCAGGTTTCTCAACTTTAGCCTTTTCAGGCTCATCAACTTCCATCATTTCAGGCTTAAAAGATAGTCTTAGGCTTCTCAATCAAGTAGTTTGAAGAGGTCTTTTTTGGACTATCCACCCCACACTTGTCCCCTTCAAAAACATTGATCATACATAAATCTTTAACTTGCGGCATAATTATGGGTGTTTTGTATACATCAAACACCACATCTTCATACTCTACCCTTATTTTGAGCATGCCTTCTCTAACATCAATTAACACTCCTTCGATTGCTAAAATCGAAAGGCCCAAGAAGATTGGCACTTGTTCATCTACCTCAAAATCAAGAATAATAAATTCAACAAGTATAATGAATTTACCAACCTTTATGAGAAAATCCTTAATTATACCATCCGTATGTGTGAATGACCCATCTGCCAGCTGCAACACCACGGTGGTTGATCTTGGCTCACCCAAGCTAAATATTTTAAACAGTGATAGGGGAATCCAATTGATGGTTGCCCCTAAGTCACTCAGTTCATGGACCGGTTTACTCCTATTATGGATTGGGATACCAAACTTCCCCTGATCTCTCAATTTCTTAGAGATTTTCTGAGTCATCACAGCGCTACACTCTTCAGTGAGTTTTATATCTCCCACATCCAATAATTTCACCTTTTTAACCACCACATCCCTCAAGTAATTGGTGTACTTGGGTATACTCTGCAAAATATCTAACAAAGGTAAGTTAATATAGAGTCTTCGGAATGTATCAAAGAACATTCTGAACAGGGCATCCTCCTTCACTTTTATTTGCCTTTAAGGGAAGTGTAGTGGCTATGTCTTTTTCACTTTTGGTTCAACAAATTTTTCTTTCAAGTACTCAGTTACCTATTGGGTCACCACATCAGCATCTACCTCCTTTGTTACCTTTGGAGGTTCTCATTAAAGCTCTTTACCGCTCCTCAAGGTGATTGTCATGACTTTCTTTGAATTTTTTGTGTCAGCTGGCAACCCACCTTGTGGCCTAGTATTTACTGTTTGCGGGTTTTTTCCCACTTGTAACTCCAAACTTTTTGTGGCCTCTTGCAAATTTTTTAAGTCCGCGGCAAACTGTGTTTGATTAACCAAGATCTGTTTCGCCATATCCTCCATATTGCTGCTTGACTGATTTGGTTGGGTGTGTAGCTGTAGAGTATTCCATGATTGATTTGGTGGTTGAGTTTTCCACTTCATGTTATAGGCATTACCATAATTTGTCCTTTGAGCATTCCCTACATATATCATAGATTCTGGATTTGAAGCACACATGGTCGTAGAATGGCCACTATTTTTGCATACCTCACACCAACCACTAATTTACTGAACTGTATTGATGGCTGCGGCAGGATGTGAAGCTCCTAATTTTATGCTTCTGAACTGAGTATTGATCAAATTCTATAATACAGACACCTGTGCTGATAGGGCTGTGAATCGGTCCCCCTCTAGTACACCTGCAACTCTTTTTATGGCACTTATGGAATTTGAATGCCACTTAGGATTTCCTTGTGCTATGTGATAACATCTCATTATTAGTCAACTCTAGCACTTGACCACCTACGATTGAATCTAGCAAAATCTTTGTATTGTGATCAAGAGTTTCTACAAAAGTATGAGAAAGTACCTCATTCGACTGTTGGTGGTGTGGAGAATCCTAGAGAAGGGTCTTAAAGTGTTCCCAAGCATGATATAGATTTTCATCAGGCTTCTATTTGAAGCTCACTATCTCACTGCGAAGTCTTACAGTCTTGCCTGATGGAAAGAATCTAATGAGGAACCTTCTGGCTAAGTCATCTCATGATGTGATTGAATTGGCTGGTTCCACAGTCAACCACCTTTTATCTTCCCTTATAAGTGAATAGGGGAAGAGTGTGAGCCTCGCTTAATCAACATTTATACCTGTCGGAATAAATGTAGCAGTCAGCTCAATGAAATTCTGCAGGTGTCTGTGGATCCTCATGTGAAAGCCCTGCAAATTATCCACTGCTAATCATAAGTTGCACCATATTGTGCTTAAGCTCAAAATTTCTCCCACTAGTCGGTCTTTGAATAAGGGAAGTCAAATTTATCGGAAGTGGGACTGCCATTTCCCGAACAGTCCTACGCGCTACTTTTTGTCCCTCAGCCATCTGCGTAGAATTTTCTTGGTCTTCTTGGATTTAAGGAATTCATAGGAGAAGATTGTTTCTCTCCTGCATTAGTGAAAGTCTTTCTCGGGTTCGAAGCTTATTTTAACCAACTCTTTATCCCTTTCCAGCTTACCACATTAAAAACCTATTTCCCACAATAACAAAACCAAGACCAAGCATAAAAACACCAAATAAATCTAAAAATAAAACAAAAATAAATAGTTTCCACATAACAAGTCCACGGCAACAACGCCAAAAACTTGACGCGCCCAAGCGCACACGCAAGTGTATGTGGTCTACCAAGTAACATAGTGGCCTTCAAGAAAGCCGAGTTATCGATCCCACAGAGACTAGATTTGGCAACAATTTAATTTTAGTTCACACTTTAGATTCAATTGATGCGAAAGTAACCAAAGAGAGTTTGGAAGTTATAATTATAAGGAAAGTAAACAAAGCGTAAAGTAAAGATCTTAAGATAATCAGTAGGAGAAAACCCAGGGTTGAAGCACTCTGAACAATCATATTATGCTATTGGATTTCATTCGTTAACTTGCTTATCTTGGTTGTTGATTTGTAGGGTTAATTGCGCAATTATGGTTTATCAACCTCTAATCTATTGCCTGAGTTGAACCTTACACCAATATCATTGAGCGGGTATGTAATAATTCACTTAAGTTCATACAAATATCATTCTACATATGAATCAAGTAAGGTATCTAAGTACATCCCTGTCCTAGATACTAATTCAAGTTTCTTATTTTATAAAGAATCAAGAACCATACTCTTCTTATTCCCATGTTTAATCACCCTATTCCCTCTCCCGAGTTCACAAGGTCGACAATGAATGTATTTTAAGGGTCGTGAATCCTTAAAATAGTTAAAATAAGAATACAAAAACAACCAATATTGATAAGCAAAGCAAACAAACATAATCTATAACAATAATAATCATATTCTTGGCTTCAACCCCGAAAAGAGGGCGTTTAGCCAGGAAAAGTCATAATCATAATAACAATGTTGTAATTAACGACAAAAAACATGTATGAACTAAATGAAATTAATAAAAACCTAATTATGAAGTTGTAACAGACCCTTGATATCCAAAATATGTCTAAATATATGTAGCAACATGATACAACATGTTTATATAGCTTAAGGGTAAGCCAACTCCGTGTAGAAGTCAAATTAGCTTGAAACGCCTAGGTGTGGAGTGGATCATGTGTCGCACCCTCTATTCCTATGGAATGGGGCGTGTGACACACCCTATATCCCCATGAAATAGAGCATGTGATGCATGCTAATCGTATGCACACTCTGGAAGTTGTCTTCATTCTAAGGCAAAGGAGCACCGAAATGAGCCCGCGTCGCGGGCTAATCGCCTTTAGGACCACCACGCACCATTTGGTTGCTAATTTGGGACTATTATGAATCCATATATGTTTTTAACTCGTCAATTGTCCAATTGTATAGTCTACACGATCCCATGACATTCAAGGGGTCCAAAAGTGCATCAATACACTAATTGTGCCTTCGTTGGGCCATTCCAAGCCTTTTTGAGTTTTTCCCACATGATTTGAAGCTTGTATATCCTTAATATATCATAATAATCAATTAAAAAAACATCCTATAGCATTAAACACAACAATTTAAATCTCAAAACAACACAACATCCAACCCGACGAACTAGAAACACGAGCTAAACATAGGCTAATTTCACTTTGATCTTTAACACATTATTTTGACCCTAGGATTGATACAATTGACCTTTTAGAATTATAAACAAGTTATTATACATATAATTACCGATAAAAACCATTTGAAACTCTGTAAACACAATAGAATCCACCGAAATCAACTAGACAAGCACCTAGCTCAAGCTAGTAACACTAGTTTTTTGGGTTGAACTCTAAATGAATGTTTTTGGTACAAACTTGTTTGAAACTCACTCTTAGCATCATAAACACATGATTTAACACCTTGATACACATTTATCTCATTATCAACCCATATAGCACACGAATCATCCTCAAAACAAGACTAAAAAGGCTAGAATAGTGACACTAGAATGCATAAATACACCCAACATCACCACCCCACACTTAAAGGCTTGTTCGTCCTAAAACAACTCTATAATATAAACCTTATGATCTTGAGATTATAAACTTCTACTAATTTCAAGACACTCAAGCTAGTACTACAATGACTACACGGAATGCAAGTTTCTATACTAAGCATGTTACAAACACAATTGAAAACTTATGAACACTACTCTAAAATATCCTAGCCTCAAGAATTGACTCACCAAGTTGGAAAACTCATGCTTATAATTCAATAAATGACATCATACAAGTCACCCACATTCATCAAATATGCTCCTCTCACAATAAGAGAGTTACCTATAATCACTCACAATTACGCAATTCATAACATGACGGGTACACGAATCAAGTTATGCTCACTCTCATAAGGGAGTCAAAAGTTACACACAATGACCCATAGGATTTCCCTTAGTTTAATACTCCACTAATAGTCGAATGTAAAGCTTAGGATCACTTAGGTCTTTTTCGGGTTGTAATGTAGGCTAATAGATGGGTAAGAACTATTTAGGAATAGTTACTAACCTCTATAAGTACTTTACTACACTACATTATACATTTAGAACCAATATCCAATGACTCATTTACACAAACTTTTATCTACCCCATACCTTTTGTTTTTGCCCTGTCTTTTTTAAGCATTTTCACAAACACATGGTGGACGCATAGCTTACTACCACAAAAAATTAATTTTTCTCCTTTTTCACAATCATGGAAATATTTAAAACATTAATTATATCACATATATCCACCACACATCAATTATAAACACCAATAACTATTATATTGGGGCATCAATTTCACCTTTTTCTTCTTTAATTTCTCAAACTCCTTACTAATTCAATTTTTCATTAAAGCACTTAGGAGCTTTTTGTATAAAATTATGGTCTATCAAAGAAGGGATTAGTCTACCTATGAGGTTGCCAAAGAAAAATCTAAATACTCAGTGGGGGTTAACTATGATAATGTATAATGGGTAGGTAAAAGAAGGTATAAAATAAGGCTATAAAAGAATTGTCTTTATCATCTCCTAAAACCACATTCTTTATTTCTCTTCACACTCACACCGAGCAAGTTCTAGACATCATATAAAACAAGGAATATACAAAATACCTCACACGTACATGGAACATGCTCAACTCATATAGGATCATCATAGACTCCCAACCAAATAATAACACAAATTCAAATTTAAGCCAACAAGTATAAGAGTCATAAACATGATATTAAGAGTCATAAAAATAGTAATTCACATAATCAACATACTTTTACAAATAAACCCACTTGCATCATGTAATAAAAAATAGAACCAGCACGAATATCTCACTTATTCCTAACCTAAAAATTTTTAATTTAGCAAAAATTTGGGAATTTCCCCACCCTACACTTAAAGATATACTTTGTCCCCAATGTGAATTTATAGGTAAGATATAGAAATACACCCTGAGGCCTCTAAACCTAGCTAGTAGCATCTTTACACATAAAGGAGATCTATGGAACCCCACACTCAGTCTTTTCCATACTTCAAGCTCAAGTTTATAGTACTCAAACTTCCCATTAACCTGTGACTCAACCAAAAACAAAAACTACGTGAAATAATAACTAAAACCCTAAAATAAAACATACCTAATTAACTTGGGTTTCCTCCCAAACAACACCTGATTTAGTGTTGCGGCATGACCTAACTCAAGTGAACCATACTCCTTCACCTTTTTGCTCACACTTGGAGACCATCTTCTTATCCTTTTCACCCCCTTTGGGTGTGAATTCTCAAGAGCATCAAGTTTCTCAACTCTATCCTTTTTCAAGCTCATCAACTTCCATCATTTCAGGCTTAGGAGATAGAGTCTTAGGTTGCTAAATTAGGTTGTTTAAAGAGGCTTTTTATGGACTAGCCACCCCATACTTGTCCTCTTCAATAACATTGATCATACACAAATCTTTAACTTGGGATGTAATTATGGGTGCTTTGTATACATCAAACACCACATCTTCATCCTATACCCTTATTTTGAGCATGCCTTTTCTAAAATCAATTAACGCTCCTCCGGTTGCTAAAAATGAATGCCCCAAGATGATTGGCACATGTTCATCTGTATCAAAATCAAGAAAAATAAAGTCAGCAAGTATAATGAATTTACCAACCTTTATGAGGACATCCTCAATTATTCCATCTGGATAGGTAAATGACCCATCTGCCAGCTACAACACCATGGTGGTCGGTCTTGGCTCTCCCAAGACAAATATTTTAAATAGTGATAGGGGCATCAAGTTGATTCTTGACCCTAAGTCACTCAGTGGATGGTTCTCTTTACTCCCAACTTGGATTGGGATAGCTAACTTCCCCATATCTCTCAATTTCTTAGGGATTTTCTGAGTCATCACAACGCTACACTCTTCAATAAGTATTATATCTCCCACATCCTACAATTTTACCTTTTTAACCACCATATCCCTCAAGTAATTTCCGTACTTGGGCATACTTTTCAAAATATCTAACAAAGGTAAGTTAATATAGAGTCCTCTGAATATATCAAAGAACTTTCTAAACAGGGCATCCTCCTTCGCTTTTATTTGCCTTTAAGGGAAGGGTAGTGGTAGTGTCTTCTTCACTTCTGGTTCAATAACTTTTTCTTTCAAGTACTTCGACTTCGTTTATTTTTTAGCAACTCTATCATTTACCTGTTGGGTCACCACATCAACATCTCCCTCATTTGTTACCTTTGGAGGTTTTCCTTGAAGCTCTTTACCGCTCCTTAAGGTGATTTCCATGACTTGCTTTAAATTTTCTGTGTTAGTTGGCAACCCACCTTGTGGCCTAGTATTTACTTCTTGCTAGTTTTTTCCCATGTGCAACTCCAGACTTCTTATGGTCGCTTGTAAATTTTTTAAGTCTACATCAAACTGTGTATGATTAACCAAGATCTGTTTCACCACTCTTCCATATTGTTGTTTGACTGATTTGGTTGGTTGTGTGGCTGTGGAGTGTTCCATGATTGATTTGGTGGATGAGTGTGCCATTTCATGTTGTAGGCATTACCATAATTTGGTCTTTGAGCATTGCCTACATACATCACAGATTCTGGATTTGAATAATACATGGCCACAGAATGGCCACTATTTCTGCATACCTCACACCAACCACTAGTTTGTTGAACTGCATTGACAATTGTGGTAGGCTGTGGAGCTTCTTATTCTATGTTGATGAACTGAGTATTGATCAAATTTTGTAATGTAAACACCTGTACTGTTAGGGCTGTGAATTGATCCACCTCTAGTACACCTGGAACTCTTTTTGTGGCACTTCTAGAATCTGAATGCCACTCGGGATTTCCTTGTGCTATGCAATTCAACAATGTGTACAACTCATTATAAGTCAACTCCAGCGCTTGACCACCTGCGGCTGAATCTAGAAAAATCTTCGTATTATGATCAAGAGCTTCTACAAAAGTATGAGAAAGTACCTTATTTGACTATTAGAGGTGTGGACAATCCTAGAGAAGGGCTTTGAAGAATTTCCAAGTATGATATAGATTTTCATCAGGCTTCTATTTGAAGCTCACTCTCTCAATGTGAAGTCTCACAGTTTTGCCTGATAGAAAGAATCTAATGATAAACCTTCTGGCTAAGTCATCTGATGATGTGATTGAATTTCTCGGCTCCATATTCAACCACCTTTTAGCTTCCCCAATAAGTAAATAAGGAAAGAGTGTGAGCCTCACATAATCATCATTTATACCTGTTAGAATAAATGTAGCAGTGAGCTCAATGAAATTTTGCAAGTGAACCTGTGGATCCTCATGTGAAAACCCTAAAAATTTTCCACTGCTAATCATTAGTTGTACTATGTTATGCTTAAGCTCAAAATTTCCACCAGCAGTCGGTCTTTGAATGGGGGAAGTCAAATTTGTCGGAAGTGGGACTGCCACTTCCCGAACAGTCCTGCGCGCTACTTGATGTTCCTCAGCTATCTATGTAGGATTTTCTTTCTCTTCTTGGATTTAAGGAATTCGTTGGAGAAGGATTGCTTCTCTCCTGCGTTGGCAAAAGTCTTGCTTGGGTTCGGAGCTTTGTTCAAACAACTCCTTATCCCTTGCCAACTTACCACTTTAAGAACCTGTTTCCGGCAATAACAAACCAAAACCAAGCGTAAAAACATTAAATAAATCTAAAAATAAAACTAAAATAAATAGTTTTCAAATAACAAGTCCCCGACAATGGCGTCAAAAACTTGACAGTACCCAAGCGCACATGCCAGTGTATGTGGTCAATCAAATAATATAATTCCCTTTAAGAAAGTTGAGTTATCGATACCACAGAGACTAGATTTTGCAATGATTTGATTATAGTTCACGGTTAGATTTTATTGATGCACAAGTAACCAAAGAGAGTTTGGAAGTTATAATTGCAAAGAAAGTAAACAAAGCGTAAACTAAAGATATTAAGACAATCAGTAGGAGAAAACCCTGGGTTGAAGCACTCTGAACAATCATATTATGCTATTGGATTTCATTCGTTAACTTGCTTATCTTGGTTGTTGATTTGTAGGGTTAATTACGCGATTATGGTTTCCCAAACTCTAATCTATTACCTAAGTTGAACCTTACACCTACATCATTGAGCGGGGCTGTAATAATTCACTTAAGTTCTTACAAATATCATCCTACATATGAATCAAGCAAGGTATCTAAGTACATCCGTGCCCGAAGAAGTGCTATTATATCACTGTTGCTGAAGATGTAGTAGCAAGTAATTTCAATATCTTCTTTGAAGGGTGAAATTCCTTTCTTTAGGATAACTCATCTTTTATTATTTAAATCTTTAGAAGAACTAATATATGAAAATCATTTTCATTTATTGTAGGGATGTTGTACACTATCTGAAATTTTGTAAATTTATTTGTTGAACGAAAATCTTTTATTGCAAAATATAATTTTTGTAGTCACACTAAAAAATTATTTTAAAATTGTTTCAATCGAGAAAATTTCAAATTCTTCAAAAGTTGCAATATTTTATAAAAAAAATTATTATTATTTTAATGAAAGGTTTTGGCGGAGATGGAACTTCTGCCAATATCTGTTTTCTATGCTTTATCTTCTCTTTAAATAATTTTCTTTTTATGGGGTCTCAATGGTTTTATTTTGATCATTTCGGGTCTTATTATTTCCCTGTAAAAATTCTCTAGTCAAGAAATCTGGGAGAGAATAATTTTCTCCCTTTATAAATTCTATTTGAAAATTAAAACTAGCTAATAAAGCTTTCCATCTAGCAAATATCTGTTTAGAAATTAAATTTTTAACATCTTTTTGTAAAACATCTTTGGCTTCTTTTCAATCTACTCTTAGTTAAATAATTTATTTATTAAATCATATTGAAATTTAGTAAGACATAGTACTATAACAAAAATTTCTTTTTTAATAGTACTATAATTCATTTGAGTATCATTCCAAATTCCTAACATGAATCTTACTAATTGTTCGGTGGACTCTATGGAAATCTTCTAGTTAAGAATGCCTTCATATCCAATGTCCGAGGCATCATTTCTATAATCATAAGAGCCTCTGGATGCGGTATCCCTAGAAATGAAAGGTTTTGAACTATTGATTTAATTTTCTGAACTGTATTAGTGTGATTTATTCCCCATGGAATTGGATTTTTCTTAAGACGCTGATAAAGAGGCTTACAAACTTGTCTAATATTATGAATAAAATCTGCAATATTGTTGAGACTTTCTAAAAAACATTGAAGTTGAGTTTTATTAGTTAATTCATCTGAAAACTTAGAGGAGAACTCTATGGCTCTACAAATGGGTTTATAGGTTCCTTGATAAAAATCATGACCAAGAAATCTAATAGAGGTTTGGAATAATTTAATCTTTATAGCACTAACTACTAGTTCATTTTGTTTGACAATTTTAAAAGGCTTTGAGATGTTTAAAGTGTTTGTCAATATCTTCTGAAAATATTAAAACATCATCTATATAGACTATAGATATATGACTATATTGATTGAATATATTATTCATGATATTCTGAAATTCAGATGGAGCATTTTTTTAGTCCAAAAGGCCTTACTTTGCATTCATATTGTCCAAAAGGAACATTGAAGGTTGTTTTATATTTATCATTTTTTGCTATTTGTATTTGCCAAAATCCAGATTTCATATCAAACTTGCTATAAATATTAGCTTTATAAGTTCTTTTAAGAAGGTCACGTTTGTTAGGTATCGGGTACCTAATCCATTTTAATACCTTGTTAAGAGGCTTATAATTGATAACCATTCTTGGGGCACTTTTTCTTTATCAATACCATTATTGACATAAAAGGCTAATGAACTCTAAGACAATTTAGAAGGTCTAATGATTTTTTCATCTAATAAGTCATTAATTTACTTTTTACAATATTCCTTTAATTCATGATTCATTTGAATGGGCCTTGCTTTGGTTGGACTAACCCTTTCGTCAAATCCCTCAACATAGGGTAATTCATCAATATACCTTTTTCATTTTCAAAAGGCATTGGGAAAATCTAAGAAAACTTCCTGCTTTATGTATTCTTGTAGACTTTTAATTTTTGCTTCTACTTCTGCGGTTTTAAAAGATGATTCAATTCTTTTAATTTTTATTTCATCTTTTAAATAATTTATTTGTTGTGAAATTTAATTAATTTTATAGACCATTTTATTTTTTATAAAGTCACTTTCTTTTTTTGATATATTATTTAGATAAGGAAAAATAATCTTTTTTCGTAAAATAGTGTATGATGCCATCTAACTCAGCAGTATAAGGTTTTATTTGTTTTATAAAAGGAAGGCCTAAAATTATCTCTTCATTAATATCTTTGGTTATTACAAAGTCATTGATGAAAAAAATTCCATCATTACAAATGTGTGTACTGTGTAGTTTATAATTTATTTTTAATCCTTCACATGCTGCAGAAAATAATTTTATAGTACTTTTTTCAAGGTACTAAGTGGGGATCATTCCTTCAATGATGCAATTTCGAACGACTCCTGTATCTAATAATGCCACTTTATGAATTGCGTAATTTTTATTTATAACTAATGTAATGGGTATATGATAACTTTAGGCTTTATATTTTGTAATTTTATCTATATTTGATTTGTTTTTCAGAGACTTAATATTTTTATTGTTCCTTTCTAGTTTTGATGTTTCTCCAAGTTGACATAAATCTGGTTTTTGATTAGATGTTAAGTTGTTACCAAGTGATTTATTGCAAAATCCTTGCTTATCCTTTTTAACTTCCTTTTTTAAATATTGTAATTTTGTTTGAAGGTCTTGTATAGTTGTCTCTAATTTATTTAATAAATTTTTCATGATAGAGGGTTCAATTATTTCTTTATTGATCCATTGATTAAGAACAATATCTTTTAAGGCTATTAAATAATTTTTCTTAAGGGTTGGATGTTCTAAATGATCCATTATATCAAATAAGACTTCCTTATCCTTGTTACTATTAGTAATAATATTTAAAGAATGATTATTGCAAATGCATTGCATACTGGAATATTTACAATGATTTACTAATTTATTACTATAAACATTATTGAGTTGGTTATTAAGATTTTCTTTTGAAGAAGAATTATTTTTATTTTCTGTTATAATGTCATTAGTGAATTTACACACTTTTTCTAATTTAGGAAATTTATCTTTTGAAAATTCTAGTATTTTAAATATTTGATGAGTTTCCAACCTTTATCATGATGAGAACTTTGTTTTTTCTGTAATAGTTGATTCTTCTCGGCTTCGAGAATCTGTTTAGATACTACAAGTAATAATTGATTTGTTTAATTATTTTGTTGAAGTATTCTATTTATATCCATATTTGTATGATAACCTTTAGTATCTACTATATCTAATTTAAAGGGTGAAGCAGTAATAACTCTACCATCTACTGGTAGACTAATTTCTTCTTATGAAGGAATTATCGATTATATAACTTTATCACTAGTATATCCTTTATTAACAATCATGTTTAAAGATTCATTTTGATTATCTAATTTTGTAAAACCCCTCAAAATTCTAATCATTTTAGTCCTATATAGCATGCCAAAAAGGGTCCCAGACTTGGAAAAAGTCATCTAAGTGTTAAGACTTAGAAACATTTTTAGCCTTCGAAATTGGACGATCTTATTTTTGAACTTTTCGATCGTAAAATGTCGATGTTTAAATTGATTCATGTTCAGGGATGTCAATAGGTCCTATTGGGTGAGTTTTGGAATTTTTGGGATTCGTTTGGGTCATTTTGGGTGGGCAAAATAGCAAGCCAACGCAATCTTGACGCATCGCATTGGCTACCGCATTGCACCCATTGATGCGGCGTGTCAGTGATTGCATTGATCCCATGGATGCGGCACGTCACCAATTGCATTGCTGGGAAATTTTGTGTATTAAAAATCTAAGTTTTCAAGGGCATTTATGTTCTTTTCCCCTCACCTAATTCAGCTAAAACACGAGATTAAGCACCAAAAAGGGCAAAATTCATTCTTTCTTCACAAATACTCTCAAGAACAAACCCTTTTTCATCAAGCTCAAGATCATGTCCCAAGAATTCACCATAATCATCAAGAAATCAACAAGCAAGGTATGTTAGGTGTTCATCCTTTGGTTTCCTTCCACCTTTGGAGTTCAAGAACCCTTTTTAAAACATGAATTATGATTTCCATGCTATGAATTGAATTGTGTTCATGATTGTTGTATGGGTCTCAAGTTAAGATCTTTTATGAGTTTCCATGAAATTATGTTCTCATGTGTGTTGAATTATGAATCTTTCATGTCAAAACCCTTGAATTTTCAAGATTTTATGTTGAAGTTATGATGCCCTATACGTTATTCTTCATGTATCCCAGTCATGCTCCCCAAGTGTTTGATAGAATGTCCATGTGAATTGAATAGTGAAATCATGACATGTTAGCATATGTTCTCATTCATGTACAAGTTCATAACCTCCAAATGTTTGATGAAATGTCTCAGTGAATGAATTGTGAAAAATTGACCATTGTTATGTTTTTAAGATTTGCTATGTTCTACCCATTAATGCTATTGAGTCCTGGGGGTTTTTGTTACCTAAAATCAAGCTATTTACTTAGTTACAGTAGTTATAGAATTATTCTAGTAACGGTCAAGAACAGTAGTATGCAGTCAGTTAGCAGAACTCAGGGAACTCAGTCCAGTTCAGTTAGTCAACACGATCAGTTTAGTCAAGCCTAGTACAGTCTAGTGATCAGTTCAGTGTCAATTCAGTTGGGAGTAGAATTCAACACCAAACTATCCCAGGGATGGGGGAATTCCTTCCAGTAGAGGGTTTGACCCTTAGTAGTAGTCCCTGCATTACATAACTACATAGCCAACGTAGGGTAAGTCGTCCTCCTGCTAGATTAGGGTTGACACAATTATATATATATATATATATATATATATATATATATATATATATATATATTTCATGAGTTTTCTTGCTAGATTAGGGTTGATAGATCCATGTTAGCATACCTTGGCAAGGTGATAACACCCTTTCAACTAGGGTTACAAGTTGGAACCCAGCTCAGTTTATAATCGGGGTATGTCGGTTAAATAAACACACCCATAGTTATAGTTTCAGTCTCAATATTCAGTAAAGAACTCAGACAGTTCTATAGAACTATGGCTATTATTTTTATGTTACTTAGACATCGGAAATCAGTACTTCAGTACCAGTCTAAACTTTTAATTATCAGTATTCATCTATAAGAACTCAGTATTTCAGTTTCAGTCTAATTTAGACATACGTTATATGCTCAGTATTGCATATTCAACATGTTCAGTAGTTACATTTTTGCATGTACTATCATTCTGTTTCTTCATGATGTTCATTCAGTCAGTTATCATCTCATACATATGAACCCATGTATATCAACCTACCTTACTTAGCATACCAGTACATTCCATGTACTGACGCTTACTCTTTCTTTGAGCTATGATGTCTCATATCATAGGTTCGGATACTCTGGGTCCTGACCGTACTTAGCAGCTCAATATATCAGTAGTATTTACAGTGGTGAGTCCTCATATTTCGAAGAAAGAGATTATTTATATCAGTATTTCAGTTAGCCCAGTAGTTATTTTAGTCGGGGTTAGTTGGGGGTTTGTCCTATCAACTCATAATTCAGACAGTTAGAGGCTTTGAGACTAGCACAATTAGATATTCAGTTTTTAGATATTATTATCATTACATTCAGTTATTAGTATAGTATTTTGAGAACCTTATGGCATATTCAGTTATACTTCTGCATATATTTTCAGTATTATTATTCAGTGCTCATAATAGGTACCAGTCATAGGTTAGCTTATGATCCTTTGGTGTCCAGGGTGTATACTCGGGGTGTTACAAAATTGGTATCAGAGCCTAAGGTTCTAAAGAGTCCTAGGGAGTCTCAAAGATGCATCAAGTAGAGACTTGTACATGGGTGTGTAGCGCGCCACACTTATGGGCAACGGGATATGAGACGTTTTTAGGAAAAAGTTTCCCTTCTTTCAGTATTCATATCATCTGAGTGAGCATGAGATCAAGTTAAACTCTCTATCTAATCAAATTTTCTCATCTATTTATAGAACATGCCTCCCAAAAAGACAAACAGAAGAAGAACTGGGAATCAGGCAACGTCTCTGCCCATTTAGGAAGATCCCCCAGATGAGCATGTCTCTCATACAGAATTCAGAGAAGTTTTCACCACTCTACCCCATTTTGTAGCAGCCTAGAATTAACACCTAGCTACTATTCAGGCCAACCCAGTCGCCAATATTACTGTAGCTAGAATTTGGGACTTCACCCAAATAAATCCTCCATAATTTTTAGGGTCTAAGTCTTAAGAGGAGCCACAGGAATTCCTTGACATGGGGAAGAAGGTAACAAATATTATAGGGGTGACCTTTAGTGAGAGTGCTGAGTTAGCTGTCTATAAGTTGCAGGATGTGGCTCACACATTGTTTAAGTGGTGAAAGGCGCAGATGCAGGTCATATAGAATGGGAAGAGTTTACTACTTCTTTTCTAGCTAGGTTTTTCCAGTTGGAGTTGAGGGAAGCAAAAGTTTTAGAGTTTATTAACTTGAAGTAAGAGAGCATGACAGTGAAGGAGTATTCTCTCAAGTATACTTAGTTAGACAGATATGCTCCTCATGTGGTATCTGATAGCAGATCTAAGATGAGTAAGTTTGTGTCTGGTGTGTCTGATAGTGTGGTCAAGAAGTATAGGACCGCAATATTGATTAAGGAGATGGACTTGTCTAGGTTGATGGTCTATGCTAAACAGATAGAAGAGCAAAAGACAAGGGAGAAAGAGAGTGAGAGCAAGAGGGCTAGAAAAGGTAGCTTCAACTTTACTCAGCCTAAGTAAGAGGGTGGTAATTGTCCTCAGTTCTTCCCTAAATCTACAGTTTTGGCTTCATCCTCAGCTAGTGCTTCAGTGTCTAAATTCAGAAATAGTAATAAGGATAGGGCGCTAGGCTCTAAATCTTAGGGTAGCATTAGCAGTGTCCGAAAAAATTCTCTTTATCAGAAGTGTGGAAATAACTATTAGGGTTTCTGTAGAGATGGCAGTGATGTATATTTCTGATGTGGTAAGCCAGGCCATAGGATCAGAGGGTGTCCTCAGGTAGGTTCAGAGAGTTAGGATAATCATCTTCCAGCTCAGTCTGGTCGCCTGTCTCAGCAAGATGCCGCTTACAGATCCACCAGTGTGCAATGCCTAAATAGGCTCTATGCACTTCAGTCCCAACAGGATCAAGAAATTTCTCCTAATGTGGTCACTGGTACGTTACAAGTTTACCATTTACATGTTTATGATTTGCTAGATCCAGGAGCTTTTTTTTCCTATGTAACTCCTTAGGTAGATGTTGACTTCAGAGTCTGTCCCAAAATGCTATCAAAGCCCTTCTCAGTCTCTACTCTAGTGGGTAAATCTATCATAGCCCGGCAGGTATTCAGGAACTGTCCGGTTATGGTGTCTCAGAAAGTTACTTCAACAGACTTAGTAGAGTTAGAGATGAAAGATTTTGACGTCATTCTTGGCATGTATTGTCTTCATTTATGTTATGCTCTAGTTTATTGTAGAAATAGATTTGTCCATTTTCAGTTCCCAAATAAACCTATCCTAGAATAGAGGGGTGGTACTTCAGCATGTAGGGGTCAGCTCTTTTCATACCTTAGAGCGAGAAAAATGATATCCAAGGGGTGTGTCTATCATCTCATTTGAGTTAAAGATTCTAGTTTTGAGACTCCTTATCTTGAGTCAGTTCCTGTAGCAAGTGAATTTCCAGATGTGTTTCCAGAAGATCTTCCCAGAGTTCCTCCCGAAAGAGAAATTGACTTTGGAATAGACCTTCTTCAAGATAGTCAGCCCATCTCTTTTCCACCATACATAATGGCTCTAGTTGAACTTAAAGAGTTGAAGGAACAATTGAAGGATCTCCTAGATAAGGGATTCATCAGGCCCAATATCTCCTCGTGGGGCAAATCAGTTCTATTCATACATAAGAAATATTTTCTCAAAATATGTTTTAACTACCGTCAAATGAACAAACTCACCATTAAGAACAAGTATTCACTTCCTAGAATCGATGACTTGTTCGACCAACTTCAGGGTGCCAGTTACTTCTCTAAGATCAACCTCTGATCAAGCTATCATCAGCTCAGAGTCAGAGAATGTGACATTTTAAAAACAACTTTCAGAACTCGATATGGTCACTTCAAATTTCTAGTCATGTCATTTGGTATTACAAATTCCCCAGCAGATTTCATGAACTTAATGAACTGTGTGTTCAAGAAGTACTTGGACTTGTTTTTCATAGTCTTCATAGATGACATTCTTGTCTACTCCCGCAGTGAAAATAATTACGCAGACCATCTCAGAATAATATAACAAACTCTTAGAGCCCATCAGTTGTTCGCCAAATTTAGTAAATGCGAATTTTGGCTAAGGTCAGTAGTTTTCCTTGGTCATATAGTTTTTGGTGAAGGCATTAGGGTTGATCCTCAAAAGACTAAAACAGTGAGAAACTAGCCTAGACCCATCTCTCCATCAGATATAAGGAGTTTCTTGGGTTTGTTGGCTATTACTGATGGTTTGTTGAAGGATTTTCTCCTATTGCATCCCCTATGTCTATATTGACTCAGAAGAAAGTCAAATTCTAGTGGTCAGACTCTTGTGAGAAGAGTTTTCAGGAGTTGAAGACTCAACTCACTATATTCCTTGTTTTAACTTTGCTCGATGGTTCAGATGGATTTGTTATGTACTTTGATGATTCCAAAGTTGGTTTGGGGTGTGTTTTAAAGCTTAGGGGTGAGTTTGTGGCCTATGCCTCTAGACAGCTTAAGCCCTATGATAACAATTATTCCACTCATGATCTTGAGTTAGCAGTTGTTGTGTTTGCCTTAAAGATTTTGAGGCACTATTTATATGGCATGCATGTTGATATGTTCACAGACCCCAATAGCTTGCAGTATGTATTTTCTCAGAAAGACTTGAACTTTAGTCAGATAAGGTGGTTAGAATTATTGAAAGATAATTACATGAGTGTTCTGTATCACCTAGGAAAGGCTAATGTAGTGGCTGATGCCCTCAGTAGGTTGTCCATGGGTAGTGTTGCTCACGTTGAGGATGGTAAGAAGAAGTTAGTTTGGGAAGTTCATCAGCTTGCCAGGCTAGGTGTCTGTTTGGTTGATTCGGCCGAGGGTAGTATTTGGGTGCAGAATAGTTCAGAATTATCTTTGGTTTCTGAAGTAAAAGAAAAGCAGGACAGAGATCCCAGTTTAGTTAAGCTGAAAGAGTCAGTCAGAGATCAAAAAGTAGAGGTTTTCTCCCAAGAGGAAGATAATATGTTGCGTTGCCAGGGTAGATTATGAGTGTCATATGTGGATGGCGTGAGACTGTGGATTCTTGCAGAAGCGCATGGTTTGTGTTACTCAATTCATCCAGGGGCCACTAAGATGTACCGCGACTTACGGGAAGTCTATTTGTGGAGTAGGATGAAGAGAGACATTGCAGAGTTTGTAGCTAAGTGATCCACGTGTCAATAGGTTAAGATTAAGCGTCAGAAGCCTAGTGGGTCTATACAGTAGTTCATTATTCCCACATGGAAGTGGAAAAAAATGAATATGGACTTCATGATAGGTTTGCCTCGTACTCTTCATCAGCACGATTTGATTTGGGTCATTATGGATAGAATGAGCAAATTACCCATTTCTTGCCAGTTCATACCTCTTATTCAGCCAAGGATTATGCCAAGCTCTATGTTAAAGAGTTGGTTAGATTTCACGGTGTACTATTTTCCATTATTTCAGATAGTGGTACGCAGTTCACCTCTCATTTTATGAAAGACTTCCAAAAGGGTCTTGGTACCCAAGTTCACCTCAGTACAACCTTTCACCCTCAGACAGATGGTCAAGCAGAAAGGAACATTCAGACTTTAGAAAAAATGTTGAGATCTTGTGTTTTTTTAATTTAAGAGCAATTGGGATGACCACTTACCCTTGATAGAGTTCGCGTATAATAACAACTATCATTCCAGTATTCAGATGGATCTATTTGAGGCACTTTATGGGAGGAGATGTAGATCTCTTATTAGTTGGTCTGAGGTAGGTAGAGCTGCAGTAGTAGGGCCTCACTTGGTATTTGATGCCTTAGAAAAGGTGCAGTTGATTAGAGAGAGGCTTAAGACAGCACAAACCTGATAGAAATCTTATGCAGATATGAGAAGAAAAGATCTCGAGATTGAGATTGGCGACTTTGTATAATTGAAAATCTTTCCCATAAAGAGACTGAAGAGATTTGGAAAGAAGGGAAAGCTTAGTCCCTGATATGTTGGCCCTTATAGGATTCTCAGTCATTTCAGTAAGGTAGATTTGAGCTTGAGTTTCCTGTGGACTTAGCATTAGTGCACCGATTGTTTTACATCTCTTTACTAAAGAAGTGCATTAGTGACCCAGCAGTTATAGTCCCTATAGAGAGTATAGATATTTAGCATAGTCTCTCCTATGAGGAAGTCCCAGTTAAAATCATTGATCGTCAAATTTGCAGACTAAGGAACAAAAAAGTTCCTTTAGTCAAAGTTCTTTGGCGGAATCAGTCCGTTGAGGGAGCTACTTAGGAAGCATAAGTAGACATGCGAACCAAGTATCCTCACCTCTTGTTCGAAAACTTAAACTCAGCCTAAGGTAATAGTCTTCCTTAGATTTACTCTATTCCATGTTAATTTGCAGCTGCATAATACTCACATATCATTTATACATTCATGAAATTATTCTTTCATGTGTCATGTCTCCAGAATTTTGTCATGCTTCATGTAATACCCCGTATTTCTACCTGGCTTGAAATCATCCCAAGAATGTTAGAAACGTACTTTGGAAGATAAATCTACTTTTGTACACATGGAAATTTTAAGATTTTCACTTTTTGTCATGTGGAAAATTCAATAAGCTTTCCATCGATATAAGATTCGCCAAAATCCGGTAACCGGGTAAGAAGTTATGATTATTTCAAGTTTTCGTCGTAAAACAGCGCCATATTAGTCAGTGGCGCACCACACCACAAGAGAAAATGACATTTGTCAAATTCCAGTAGGGGTTCGCAATAGTGGCGCGCTGCGCCAAACTTCCAGTTCGCAAACAAAGTAGCAATGAGATGGCTCCGCATCGCGCCATCCCCTAATTTCTCAGTTGTCAAATTCTAGTGACACGGCGCGATAGCGCCGCATCGAGCCACGGGTCCAGGTTGGGAAATTTTCACAAATTTAAAAGACGCATCCAGGGTTAAAAGGGTCAATTTCCCACCCCTATTTAAACCTAATAACATGTGATTTAGCCATTCTTCACCCAAAATATACTAGTTTCTCTTAATTTTCTCTCAAGAACAAACTAGGGTTTCAATTGGGGATTCAATTTCAAGAAAATCTCTCCATCAATCTTCACTAAATCAAGAACTAAGGTATGCGTGTGTTGATTTATGGATTCCTTTCATCCATAAAGCTCAAAAACCTTATTTTAAATTATGAATCATGATTATTATGTTGTGGGTTGGTCAAGTTATGTGATGGTTGTTGTTTGATTCCCATGTTGGGATCCATATGTGAAATTATGAAAACTACGTTAGCATATAAATTGAAATCAATGAATTTGGTGGTTTATGATTTGTGAATATGATGATTTCACCTATACCTTAAGTTGTGCATGTAAGGTGTTTGATAAAATGCCTTAAGGGATAGAAATTATGCACTAAATTGTGAACCAAATGACAATGTATGCTTTAACCTTATGTTCAAAATGACTTCTATGTTATTCCTATGGATTGAAATTGCTTGTGGGATTGCTCATGAATTAGCCTTATGAAATTATTCTATGTATACATGTTATCTTATTCACGTACCAAGCTATGATAATCAAATGCCCATGAAATATCTCCAACTATTATATTATGGATTGTTGATGTTGGTCATGTATTCAATAATGTCATGCCTTGTCAGTTTCCTTCCATCGAGTCCTGGGGGTACTTGTACCCAAAAAATATAGTTGTGTGCCTAGATTTAGTGTCATATTTTCATGATATCCTCAGTCAAGACATGGTCCATAGAACCCAGTCAGTCATGTGACTCAGGAAATCTCAATATTTCAGTAATCTTAATAGTATTCCATCAGTTAACGGAACTCTATGAATTTAGTCTAGTCCAGTTCAGTTAATCATGTTCAGTGTCTATTTAGATGGGAGTAGGAATTATAACTGAGTGAACCCAAGGATGGGAACTCACTTGTTATATGAGGATGTGATTCTTAGAAGCAATTCTTACGTTCTAGAACTATGTAGCCAGCGTAGGTTGAGACATCATATCCTATTATATAAGGGTAGATGAGGTGTCTTAACATGTTATATGAGCGTTCCCACCTTTCTCACTAGAGTTACCTATTATATGAGGGTTACTTACAAATTGTCCTTACCAGTGGTGCGGTATTGACACCCTTCTAATTGGAGTTACAGATTGGACCCCAACTCAGCTACAATGGTGTATTAGGGGCATGTCGGTTAGATGACTACTTCCCATAGTTTCATTTATAGAATTTGGGACTGTCAGATACAATTAACTCAGAATAGTATGAAACTCAGCTAGTTCCATCAAATTCAGGACTTTAGATACAGTCACTCATGTTATTAATTATATCAGTCATCAAAACTCAGTTATCAGTCATATAGTTATCAGTAAACTCATGTTAGCATGATCTCAGATATAGTTGCTATATGTTCATGCATGTATTCTCACGTTCATATTAGACAGTTAGCCAGTATTTTTCATGCATATGAACCTCATGCATTTAGCCTACCTCACATGCATACCAGTACATTCAAAGTACTTACGCATTTTTGCTATGGTGTTTTATACCATAGGTTCTGAAACACGAGATCCATAGCATCAGTAGATTCCAGATATCAGCAGTCAGTTAGCAGGAAGTCCTCATCCTTTGAGGATATGATCATTTCTTTATTATCTTATTAATTAGTTTTTTAGTTGGAGTTAGATGGGGATATGTCCCTTTCATCTCCTTATTCAGACAATTATGTTTTAGATGCTTTTCAGACTATAGTATATTTAGATAGTTTGTTTTTGGGCATTTATACCCCATCCCAGATTTTATATTTTATCGGATATTATGTTACAGTTTGAACCATATGGCCTTTCAGTTCATATTTCCGCATTATACAGTATATCATGCAGTATATAGGCACAAATATCAGTCATGGGTTAGCTTGTGGTCCCTCGGGGTGATGAGCACCGTGTAGCATTCTGGGAACCAGATTTGGGGCGTTACAAACTTGGTATCAGAGCCTAAGGTTCAACAGTGTCCTAGGAAGTCTGAAAGTTGCATTTAGTAGAGTCTTATGCATGGGTGTGTTGAGCGCCACATTTATGTATAGGAGACAATATGAGGTGTTTTAGAAATAGTTTCCCCTCTTTTAGTATTCAGTCTAATCCGTTTCTCTCTTTCTTCTGCAGAACATGCCTCCTAAAATAAGAAACAAGAATCAGTCAACCCCTCAGTCCAAATAACCTTTGGGCAAACATGTTTCTGATGCAGAGTTTCGAGTTGCATTCACTACTCTTGCTCAATCAGTTGCCGCTCAGAATAAATGACCAGTTATCTTTCCAGCCAACCCAGTGTCCAATTCAGCCGTAGCCAGGATTCATGACTTTACCCGAATGAATCTTTTATCCTTTCTCGGGTCTAAGTCAGATGAGGACCCTCAGGAATTCATCGATCAGGTTCAGAAGGTTACTAATGTTATGGGGGTGTCAGCTGTTGAAAGTGCTGAGCTAACTGTATATCAGTTACAGGATGTTGCTCACACTTGGTACAAGCAGTGTAAGTCAAAGAGGTCGGTTGATGCAGGACCTATAGAGTGGGAGGAGTTCATCACCGCATTTTTAGAGAGGTTCTTTCCCCTAGAGCTGAGAGAGGCTAAGGTGTTAGAATTCATCAACCTCAGGTTGGGCAACATGATGGTGAAAGAGTATTCTCTTAAGTTTTCTCAATTAGCCAGATATGCCCCTCATGTGGTTGCAGATAGCAGGGCCAATATGAGTAAGTTTATTTCTGGTGTGAGTGATAATGTGGTTAACGAGTGTAGGTCTGTGATGTTGAATAGTGACATGACTTTATCCAGGCTTATGAATCATGCTCAGCAGATAGAGGAGCAAAAGATTAAGATGAGGGAGAAGCAGAATAAGAGAGAAAGGACAGGTAGTTTCTACTTTGCTCACCCCAAATCAGAAGGAGGAAACCATTCTCAGTTTTATCCTAAGTCATCAGTTCCAGTTCCTTCGTCAGCTAGTGCTCCATCTCCTAAGTTCAGGGATGGTAATAAAGATAGAGTGCCAGGATCTAAGTCCCAGGGCAATATTAGCAGTGCCCGTACCTATCATCTTTTCCAAACTTATGGCAAGCACCATCAGGGTATTTGTAGAGCTGGCAGTGGTATTTGTTTTGGATGTGGCAAGACAGGATACAAAGTCAGAGACTGTCCTCAGCCAGGTCCTCAGGGTCAGTAGAAACGTTCCTCAGCTCAGTCTGATTGCCCAAATCAGTAGGGTTCCACTTCCAGTGCTACTAGTGGGAAATGCTTAAACAGACTCTATGCTCTCCAGTCCCGGCAAGATCAGGAAAATTCTCTTGAGGTGGTTACTGGTACATTACAGATCTTTCATGTCCATGTTTATGCTTTGCTAGATCCAGGAGATTCCTTGTCTTTTGTCACTCCCTATATAGCAGTTGATTTTGGAATCAGTCCCGAAATTCTACCAGAGCTCTTTTAGTCTCTACCCTAGTGGGTAAAACCATCATAGCCCACGGGTATACAAAAACTGCCCGATTATGATATTTTATAAAGTCACTTTAGCAGATTTAGTCGAATTAGAGATGATGAATTTTGATGTCGTTCTCGGAATGGATTGGCTTCATTCCAGCTATGGAACAGTCGACTGAAGACACAAAATAGTCCAGTTTCAGTTTCCAAATGAACCCGTCCTAGAGTAGAAAAGTAGTGTATCCACTTTCAGAGGTCAGCTTATTTCTTACTTTTGGGCACGAAAAATGATATATAAAGGATATGTCTATCACTTTGTTTGAATTAAGGAAACTAATTCTGAAACTCCCAGCCTTGATTCAGTCCCAGTCGTGAATAGATATTCAGATGTCTTTCCCGAAGATCTTCTAGGAATTCTTTTCGAAAGGAAAATAGACTTCGGCATTGATCTTCTTCCAGATACTCAGCCTATATCTATTCCTCCATATAGAATGGCACCTATAGAACTCAAAGAAATCAAAGAGCTGTTGAAAGATCTCTTAGATAAGGGATTCATCAGACCCAGTGTGTCCCCATGGGGCGTACCAGTCTTATTCGTGTGCAAGAAAGATGATTCTCTCAGAATATGCATTGATTATCGTTAGCTCAATAAAGTCACGGTCAAGAACAAGTATCCACTTCCCAGAATAGATGACTTGTTTGACCAACTTCAAGGTGCCAATTATTTCTCTAAGAAAGACCTCAGATCCGGCTATCATCAACTCAGAGTTAAAGAATGTGACATTCTGAAAATAGCCTTCCGTACTCAGTATGGTTATTTCAAATTCCTAGTCATGTACTTTGGTCTTACCAATACCCCAACAGCTTTTATAGACTTTATGAATCGTGTGTTTAAGCAGTACTTGGATATATTCGCCATATTCTTCATAAATGATATTTTGGTCTATTCCCGCAGTGAGCGTGATCATACAAACCATCTCAGAATCGTACTTCAGACCCTCAGAGATCACCAACTATTATCTACATTCAGTAAGTGCAAATTTTGTCTAAGGTTTGTAGCATTCCTTGGTCATATCATTTTTGGTGATGGCATTAGAGTAGATCTTCAAAAGATTGAAGCAGTTAGAAACTGGCCTCGCCCTGTCTCTCCATCAGATATCAAGAGTTTCTTGGGTTTGGATGGATATTATAGATGGTTTGTTGAAGGATTTTCTTTTATTACATCCCCTATTTCCAGATTGACTCAGAAGAAAGTCAAGTTTTAGTGGTCAGATCCTTGCGAGAAAAGTTTTCAGGAGTTGAACACTTGACTCACCTCAGCTCCAGTCTTAGATCTTCCAAATGGTTCAGATGGGTTCGTCATATATTTTGATGCATGCAGAGTAGGTTTGGGTTGTGTCCTTATGCAGCATGGTAAGGTCATAGCCTACGCCTCCAGACAGCTTAAACCCTATGAGAAGAATTACCCGACTCATGATCTTGAGTTAGCAACCGTAGTATTTGCCTTAAAGATTTAGAGAAATTATCTATACGGTGTTTATGTAGATGTGTTCACCTATCATAAGAGTCTTCAGTATGCCTTTTCTCAGAAAGATCTCAATATTCGTCAGAGAAAGTGGTTAGAGCTCTTGAAAGATTATGATATGAGTGTCCTTTATCATCTGGGAAAGGCCAACGTAGTGTCCGACGCTCTCAGTAGACTGCCTATGGGTAGTGTTGCTCATGTTGAGGACAGTAAGAAGAAGTTAGCTCAGGAAATCCATCATCTTGCTAGACTAGGTGTTCGCTTAGTCAATGAAAAAAAGGGCGATATATGGGTTCAGAGTAGTTCAGAATCATCTCTAGTTTCCGAGGTGAAAGAAAAGTAAGATAGAGATCCCAGTCTAGTCAAGTTGAAAGAGTCAGTCAAGTAATAGAAAGTAGAGGTTTTCTCACAAGGGGAAGATGATGTTTTGCATTGTCTGGGTCATCTGTGTGTTCCAGGTGTAGATGACTTAAGGAAGCAAATTCTTGCAGAAGCGCATGGTGCACACTACTCTATTCATCCAGGGGACACAAAGATGTACCGCGACTTGCGGGAAATCTATTGGTGGAGTGGGATGAAGAGTGATATTTCAAAGTTTGTGGCTAAGTTCTATACATATCAGTAGGTTAAGATAGAGAATCAGATTCAGTTTTCCTACTTGGAAGTGGGAAGAAGTGAACATGGTCTTTGTGATGGGTTTGCCTCAAAATCGTCATCATCATGATTCAGTTTGGGTCATTGTAGACAGAATGACCAAATCAACTCATTTTATTCCAGTCCTTACCTCTTATTCAGCCAAGGATTACACCAAACTCTACATCAGAGAGTTGGTTAGATTGCACGGTGTTCCGTTATATATTATCTCAGACAGAGGTACCCAGTTCACCTCTTATTTCTGGAAAGCATTCTAGAAGGGTCTTGGTACCCAAGTTCATCTTAGTACAGCCTTCCATCCTCAGACAGATGGTCAAGAAGAAAGGACCATTCAGACTTTAGAAGATATGCTAAGGGCGTGTGTAATTGATTTCAAGGGTAGTCTGGATGACCACTTTCCTTTGATTGAATTTGCATACAAAAATAGCTATCATTCCAGTATTAAGATGGCTCCATTCGAAGATCTCTATGGTAGGAGATGCAAATATCCATTTGGTTGGTTCGAAGTTTGTAAGGCCTCAGTTATAGGGCCTAACTTAGTATTCGATGCCTTAAAAAAAGTCCAGTTGATCATAGAAAGACTCCGGGCTACTCAGAGCCGACAGAAGTCTTATGAAGATATTTGTAGAAAGGATCTCGAGTTTGAGGTTGGTGACTATGTGTTCCTAAATATCTCTCCTATGAAGGGAGTGAAGAGGTTAGGAAAGAAGGTAAAGCTTAGTCCTCGATATGTTGGTCCCTTCAAAATTCTCAGTCACTTTGGCAAAGTAGCTAATGAGCTGGAATTGCCTTCAAATCTAGCCACAGTTCATCCAGTATTCCATGTCTCTTTGCTCAAGAAGTGCATAGGTGACTCGATAGCTATAGTCCCTATTCAGAGCATAGATGTTCAGAACAGCCTCTCTTATAAAGAGATTCTAGTCAAAATCCTAGATGATAGACTTGTAGACTGAGGAATAAAGAGGTCCCTCTAGTCAAAGTTCTTTGGCGGAATCAGTCCATTGATGGAGTTACTTGGGAATCAGAAGCAGACATGCGTACCAAGTATCCTCGCCTCTTCCCCGCTAACTCAGATCTAGCTCAAGGTAATAGTTCTCCTTAAGCTTTTCAATTTTCATGTCCAAATTTTAGTTACAACTTGGTATCAATCTAATGTTCAGAATTCCATGTTTAAATTTTGTACTAAGTACCATTGCATATCCATTCATGTGTTCATGCATCAGATTAGTCATGTGTTCATGCATCAGATATGCATTATCCTAGTGAGAAACTTAGTTATTAGAAGACTCAGTCATGTATTCATGAATCAGTTACATATGCATCAGATATGCGTGTTTAGTATGATATATATATACTTTTCAGTTATCAATTATGTCAGTCCTGAGATCATGTTCTAGTTGTTTATGTTCAGCATGTACATCATTTTATTATCTCCCCTCACACTTAGTCTCATTCGAGGATGAATATTCTCAAGGGGGAGATATTGTAATACCTCGTATTTCTACCTGTCTAGAAATCTTCCCAAGAATATTAGAAACTTACTTTGGAAGATGAATCCACTTTTGTACACATGGAAATTTTAAGATTTTCACTTTTTGTCATGTGGGAAATTTAATAAGATTTCCATCAATATAAGATTCACCTAAATCCGATAACCGGGTAAGAAGTTATGTCTATTTCAAGTTCTTGTCATTAAACAACACCAATTAGTCAGTGGCGCACCGCACCACAAGATAAAATGGCATTTGTCAAATTCCAGTAGGGGTCCACGATAGTGGCGCATCACGCTAAATTTCCAGGTCGCAAACGAAGTGGCAATGCGATGGCTCCGCGTGTCCGCGATAGTGGCGCATCACACCAAATTTCTAGGTTGCAAATGAAGTGGCAACGCGATGGATCCATGTCGCACCATCCCTCCATTTCCCGGTTGTCAAATTCCAGTGACACGGTGCGATAGCACCGCGTCGCGCCAGGGGTCCAGGTCGGGAAATTTTCACAAATTTAAACGACGCATCCAGGGATAAAAGGGTCAATTTTCCACCCCTATTTTAACCTAATAACATGTGATTTAGCCATTTTTCACCCAAAATATACTAGTTTCTCTCAATTTTCTCTCAAGAACAAACTAGGGTTTTAATTGTTGATTCAATTTCAAGAAAATCTCTCCATCAATTTTCGCTAAATCAAGAACTAAGGTATGCGTTGTGTTGATTTATGGTTTCCTTTCATCCATAAAGCTCAAAAACCTTATTTTAAATTATGAATCATGATTATTATGTTGTGGGCTGCTCAAGTGATGTGATGATTGTTATTTGATTCCCATGTTGGGATCCTTAGTGAAATTATAAAAACTACGTTAGAATATAAATTGAAATCCATGAATTTGGTGGTTTATGATTTGTGAAATTTGATGATTTCATCTATGACTTAAGTTGTACATGTAAGGTGTTTGATAAAATGCCTAAAGGGATAGAAATTATGCACTATAGCTAAATTGTGACCCAAATGATAATGTATGCTTTAACCTTATGTTCAAAATGACTTCCATGTTATTCTTATGTATTGAAATTGCTTGTGGTATTGCTCATGAGTTAGCCTTATGAAATTATGTTATGCATACATGTTATCTTATTTACGTACCAAGCTATGATAATCAGATACCTATGAAATATCTCCAACTATTGTATTATGGATTGTTGATGTTAGTCATGTATTCAATAATGTCATGCCTTGTCAGTTTCCTTCCATCGAGTCCTAGGGGTACTTGTACCTAAAAAATATAGCTGTGTGCCTAGATTTAGTGATATGTTTTCATGATATCCTCAGTCAAGCCATGGTTCATAGAACCCAGTCAGTCATGTGACTCAGGAAATCTCAGTAATTTAGTAATGTCAATTGTATTCCATTAGTTAATGGAACTGCATGAATTTAGTCTAGTCCAGTTCAGTTAATCATGTTCAGTTTCTATTCAGATGGGAGTAGGAATTAGAACTGAGTGAACCCAAGGATGGAAACTCACCTGTTATATGAGGGTGTGATTCTTAGAAGCAATCCTTACGTTGCAGAACTACGTAGCCAGCATAGGTTGAGACATCATATCCTGTTATATAAGGGTAGATGAGGTGTCTTAACTTGTTATATGAGTGTTTCCACCTTTCTCACTAGAGTTACCTGTTATACGAGGGTTACTCACAGATTGTCCTTATCAGTGGTGCGGTATTAACACCCTTCCAATTGGGGTTACATATTGGACCCCAAATCAGCCATAATGGCGTATTAGGGGCATGTCGGTTAGATGACTACTTCCCACAGTTTTAGTTACAGAATTCAGGACTGTCAGATATAGTCAACTCAGAACAGTATGGAACTCAGCTAGTTCCATCAGAATCAGGACTGTCAGATACAATCACTCATGTTATCAGTTATATCAGTCATCAGAACTCAGTTATCAGTCATGTAGTTATCAGTAAACTCATGTTAACACGATCTCAGATATAGTTACTATGTGCCCATGCATGTATTCTCATGTTCATATTAATCAGTTAGCCGTATTGTTCATGCATATGAACCCCATGCATACTAGTACATTCAAAGTAGTGATGCATTTTCACTATGGTGTTTTATACCATACGTTCCAAAGAATGAGAGCACCAGTAGATTCCAGATATCAGCAGTTAGTTAGCAGTGAGTCCTCATCCTTCGAGGACATGATCATTTCTTTATTATCTCATTAATTAGTTTTTTAGTTGGAGTTAGTTGGGGACATGTCCCATCATCTCCTTATTCATACTACTATATTTTAGAGGTTTTTCAGACTACAGTATGTTTAGATAGTTTGTTTTTGGTCATATATACCCCATACCAGATGTTATATTTTATCGGATATTATGTTACAGTTTGAACCTTATGGCCTTTCAGTTCATGTTTCCGCATTATACAGTATATCATGTAGTATATAGGAACATCTATCAGTCATCGGTTAGCTTGTGGTCCTTCGAGGTCATGAGCACTGTGTAGCATTTCGGGTATCAGATTTGGGGCGTTACACTTCAGTTATGCATGTTAGTATAAATATAGTTCCTCAGTTACTCTTAGTTCAGTCAGTCACATTCGAGGATAGATGTTCCCAAGGGGAATATATTGTAAGACCCTGTTAAATTCTAATCATTTCAGTCCTATATAGCATGCCAGAAAGGGTCCCAGACTTAGAAAAATGCAGCTAAGACATAGAAGCATTTTTAGCCTTCAAAATTGGATGATCTTATTTTCAATCTTTCCGATAATAGAATGTTGATTTTTAAATTGATTCATGATCAGGGATGTCAATAGTTCTTATTGGGAGAGTTTTAGGATTTTTGGACTTCGTTTAGGTCATGTTTAGATGGGCAAAACCACAAGCCAACATGATCTTGACGCGTTGCATTGGCTACTGCATAGCACCCATCTATGCGACGCATCACCATCGCATCGCTGGGCAGTTTTGTGTGTTAAAAATCAGAGTTTCAAAGGGTATTTAGGTCCTTTTTCCCTCACCCAATTCAACTAAAACATGAGATTAAGCCCCAAAAAGGGCAAAATTCATTCATTCTTCACAAATACTGTAAAGAACAAACCCTAGTTCATCAAGATCAATACCATATCCCAAGAATTCACCATAATATTTAAGAAATCAACAAGAAAGGTATGTTAGGTGTTCATCCTTGGGTTCCCTTCCACCCTTAGAGTTCAAGAACCCTTTTTGAAACTTGAATTATGATTCCCATGCAATGATTTGAATTATGCTTATGATTGCATTGTTGTATGGCTTTCAAGTTAAGATCTTTTATGAGATTCCATGAAATTATGTTAGTATGTTAGTTGAATTATCAATATCTAATGTCAAAACCCTTAAATTTGAAAGATTTCATATTTAAGTTATGATGCCCTATATGTTATTCTTCATGTATCACAATCATGCTCCCTAAGTGTTTGATAGAATGTCTATATGAATTGAATAGTATAAGCTTGACATGTTAGCATATGTTCTCATTCATGTACAAGTTCATAACCTCCAAGTGTTGCGAAATGTCTCACTGAATGAATTGTGAAAAATTGACTATTGTTATGTTTTTAAGATTTGTTATGTTCTACTGTTGATGCTATCAAGTCCTGGGGGTACTTGTTACCCAAAATCTAGATGTTTACTTAGTTGAAGTAGTTATAGAGTCATTCTAGTAATGGTCAAGAACAGTGGTATGCAGTCAGTTAGCAGAACTCAGTGAACTCAGTCCAGTTCAGTCAGTTAACACGATTAGTTCAGTCTTGCCTAGTATAGTCTAGTGATTAGTTTAGTGCCGATTCAGTTGGGAGTAGGATTTAGCATCGAGAGGAACTAGGGATGGGGGCAGTCCTACCAGTAGAGGGTTTGACCCTTAGTAGCAGTCCCTGTGTTACAAAACTATGTATCCAATGTAGGGTAAGTTTTCCTTCTGCCAGATTAGGGTTGACGCTATCATATATATATATTTCATGAGTCTTCCTGCTAGATTATGGCTGACATATCCTTGTTAGTAATCCTTGTCAAGGTACTAACACCCTTCCAACTGGGGTCACAGGTTGGAACCCAACTCAGTTTATAATCGGGGTATATCGGTTAGATGAACACTTCTACAGTTACAGTTTCAGTTATAGTATTCAGTAAAGAACTCAAATAGTTCTACAGAACTATGGATATCATTTATTAGTTACTTAGCTATCAGAAATCAGTACTTTAGTATCAGTATAAACTTTCAGTTATCAGTATTCAGCTATCAAAACTCAGTATTTTAGTTTCAGTCTAATTCAGACAAACGTTATATGTGCAGTATTGTATATTCAACATGTTTAGTAGTTAGAGTTTTTCGTGTACTCTCATCCACTTACTTCATGATGTTTATTTAAGTCAGTTATCATCTCATGCATATGAACCCATGTATATCAGCCTACCTCACTTAGCATACCAGTACATTCCACGTACCGACACATACTCTTTCTTTACACTATGATGTCTCATATCATAGGTTCGGACACTCAGGGTCCTGACCGTACTTAGAAGATCAGTCTATCAATACTAGTTACAGTGGTGAGTCATCATATTTAGAGGACAGAGTTTATTTATATTAGTATTTCAGTTAGCTCAGTAGTTATTTCAGTCGGGGTTAGTTGGAGGTTTGTCCCATCAACTCCAAATTCAAACAGTTATAGGCCTTTTAGACAGTATGATCATCTAATTTACATGTTATTTCAAATAATTTAAAAGTTCAATATTACATCTTAATATTTTATATCATTTCCCCATTTTTCTCTGAAAGAGTATCTTTCTTTTAATGAATATCTTTGTTTATACCGTTCTCTTTTAATAGAATTTTCTGGGCTAGTTCATAATTTATCTAAATATTCAAAGTCAGGTTTAAATATTTCATCTGACCTAATCATGCCTAGAGAATCTTTTACTCCTAGCATTTCACTAGCAGTGGGACTATCTGATTATTTAATCTTTAAATTTCTAGATTCATATTCCACTTTGGAAATTATTTTTGAGAAATCTACTCCTTTTAATTTTCTTTCAATATCTTATAATGTTACATCCCTTTCTTCTACGGATTTGGAGATTGATGGTCAAGAAAAGGACATTCTTCTACTTGAATATGCTTGATTAAATGACTGGGATCTTAAAAATTGTAAGTCTATAGACCCATCTGGATATTGTATAACTTGTTCAATGTTTGAATTTTCTTCTACAATTTCAAGTTCCGTTATGGAGTCGAAATGCCAATTATCTTTTATCAATACATCATCCCATTTTATTATTTTTGAGACAAAGATATTATTATGATTATGATTAGCTTCCATAAGCATGGTAGGTCCTTTATTACTAACTATTTTAGTCTTAGGGGCCAAGGTTGTTTTCATTAATCTATAATATACTCTATATATTATTTCTATTTCTCTTGTATTTACCTTACTATTTATGTTTTAGGTTCTATAAATTAACGTTACCATATCCATAACATTTTGATCATTAATATCTATTGAAAAATTAGGATAACAATTAAAGTATATCGGGCCAATAGTGAGGTTACTTTGTAATACTTCTAATAATGATTCGTCCAAGTTTAATAACCTATTATCTCTTAAAAGTTGACATATAGAAACATCTAAATAGAATCTATATAATGGTTCAACTGCTACTTGAACAATCCCTGTGTGAAGGAACTTGTAATTTTTTCCATATCTGTTAATATCTTCAGCTTCTAATAACTTAATAATTTCAATATTCCTATTAATTGCAATAGTAGATTTAGAAGTTTTAATTTTATATTTTTTTACAAAATCAAAGTTTCCAGTTTTATAAACTCTATTAAAACCTTCTTTTGGAATATTCCAATTCTCTAAATCAGTTTCTATATTAGCAATTTTATTAGAAGTAGCAGAAATATTAACACTATTTATTACATTTTGGTTGGTTGGAGTATTCATTAGGATTTTTGCAGACAAGAGAGAAAACACTATCCTAGGACCAAAATCTACTTTAGATATTACTCCTTAATAATAATTTCTTTGTAGTAATTACTAGTCTTTGTTCTTCTATCATTCCTTTATTTTATTTCAATAGGCTTGGCGATGGGAACACCCTTAGGGTCCGGCTCTATTTTCACCACATACTCTGAGATAATACTACAAATAATTCCATGTTTTCCAATGTCTAAACCGCTATTAAATGGCTACCCAACTTAAGGAATAAAACTATGAACATAGAGGAAGAACAATAGTAACTACTAACTAGAGAAATGATAAGCATGGTAGCTCCTTTATTACTAACTATTTTAGCCTTAGGGGCTATGGTTGTTTTCGTTAATCTATAATATACTCTATATATTATTTCTATTTCTCTAGAACTTACCTTACTATTCATGTTTTCTAAAATATTAATGTATCCATAACATTTTGGTCAATAATATCTATAGAGAAGTTAAGACAACAATTAAAGTATTCCGGGCCATTAGCGAGGTTACTTTGTAATACTGCTAATAACTACTCATCAAAGTTTAACAATCTATTATATCTTAAGAGTAGACAACTACGAATATCTAGGCCTAATCTATATAATGGTTTAACTGCTACTTGAACAAGACCTATATGAAGGAACTTGTAATTTTTTTCTATACCTATTAATATCTTCAGCTGCTAATAATTTAATAGTCTCAATATTTCTATTAAGTGCAACAGTGGATCAGAAGTTTTAATATTATAATTTTTTTACAAAATCAAAGTGTCTATTTTTATAGTGTCTATTAAAACTTTCTTTTAAAATATTCCAATTTTGTAAATAACTTTCTATTATAGTTATTTTACTAAAGGTAGCAAAAATATTAAAACTATTTATTATGTTTTGGTTGGTTGGAGTATTCATTAGGATTTTTGCAGATAAGAGATAAAACACTATCCTAGCACCAAAATCTAATATAGGTATTCCTTTTACGACTCAAATAAAACCTTATATTGTCGAGTTAGATGGCATCCATACCAAGGAATTAATAAAATTACTGTAGTTAAAGTGCAAAGTTACCATACGCCAATTACAATAGTTATCAATAATGAATATAAAATTCTTAAAATTGCATTATTTGGTACAGGTGCTGATAAAAACTGTATTATAGAAGGATTAATTCCTATAGATTACCTAGAAAAAACTACTACACACTTATTCTCCACAATAAGAGAAAGATTAAAAATAAATTATAAACTCCCCAAAGCACATATTTGTAATGATAGAGTTTGTTTTATTTATTATTTTGTAATAACTAAAGATATTAATGAAGAGATAATATTAGGCCTTCTTTTATAACTTAAATAAAACCTTATATTGCCGAATTAGACGACATCCACACCACTATTTTAGGAAAAAGGATCATTTTTCCTATCTAAACAGTATATAAAAGAAGAACTTTTTTTATTTTCATCAAGAATAGAACTATTTGGGGGACCAATTGGAAAAGTGTGGAGCAAAGTAATAGTTTTAAGTAGTTTAAACTTTGAAAGTACTTTAAACTTTGAAATTAACTTTAGAAAAACAAAATAAGAACAAAAGAAAATTAAAGTAAAATTAATTAAAACAACAGAGAAGTAGAGAAATTTATACTTACAAAAAACTTTTGATTAATTTAGGAAATGTAGAGAGATTACAGAGGGATGATGGGAAATATGGGAAAGTGGTAGAGTTTTTTTCTTAGTTAGGAAATCTTCAAAATTATCTTTATAATTTTTATGTTGTCTTTTAATTTTCTTGGTAGCTTATTTTGAACGGGTTGATAAATTGATATATCCAAAATCTTGACAAAAGCTTCCTAGCTCATTTCGTGTTATTTTATTATCTCTTTTTAATTGATTTTTAAGTTTAATATATGTACATAATTCTAGTCCTGTGACATTTATAAAACTTATAATATCACTATAAGTTAAATGACTACAAATAATTTTTCCCTCAAATCTATCTTTTAATTTTGTTCTAAAATTTTCAGCAAATAATGTTGGTAAACCACTTATAAATTTTTCATTCTAATAATCATGATTACAATCTTCTCTAACCATGACTTTGTTGAGGAAAACATCTTTATACCCTATAAAATCATCTAACTTTGTACATAATATATTTGATAATATTTCTAAACTTCTATCTGGAAAAAGTTAAGGTTCTACGATAAAATATTTAGCTATACTATAAATTAATGTGGCGGTGGCATCTTCTAAGACTTGATTTTCAACTATTTGTCCTGTTTACTCGGTCTTAATAGCTTGAGTAATGGTTGTAGAATATAATATGCTTTGCCTATTATTGAGTTGTGTGCCCCATTTTATATTTCCCATATTACTCAAGAGTCTAATTGGTTGAGGCTTTTCCCATTCTCTTTAATGGGCTAAGCGGTTTAGTGGTTGAGATCTCTACCCGCCGAGTCAATTACATCTTGGGTTAAACTTATGGAGGAATTTTTGGATAGATATTTTCCTCCATCTATAATGCCACAACTAAGAAACAAAATCATAAATTTTAGTCAACTTAGTGGTGAGCCCTTATATGAGGTGTGACAAAGGTTCAATGACAAATTCATGGAATGCCTAAAACATGAAGTACGAGAAAGGATGTTTCTCCAAATATTTTATATGGAATTAAAAACACTAAAAAAGATGGTGGTGGACAATGCATCGGGTGGCTCTCTTCTAAAGTTTTCTTTGGTGTTGCAGCAAATCTACATGAGCAAGTAACTAAGCAAAATTGGGGATGGCACACCCGGGACTCCAAAGTAGCCATAGGGCCCCCTTCCATATCCTATATCAACAATGAGCAAAGAAAAAAGGATGAGGATAGAGATGAAAATATGGCCAAAGTAATTACCCAATTAGATCTCATCACCAAATATTTGATGGGAGCACCGTCTAATGTAGTCAATGTGTTGTATCTCAAGGTGAAAAAATTTAAGATGAGGATGAAGCTAAGGCCCTTGATGAAAAGATAAGCTTCTTGGCAAACCATCTGGGAGGTTCTTTCCCTATCTACCAAATGCAAGGTGGGACTCAAGGTTGGAATGATTGATACCGAGATCGTGATTAATGCAATAGAGAGAGAGAGAAAGATCGTGATTGGAGGGATAAGTAGAGAGAATATCATATATATGTTCCCCCTAATGATCATGTTAAGGACATTGAATCAAGATCGGTGGACCCAGAAAAAAATAAAAATTGAGGATGCACTTGCTAGGATTTTGATAGAAGTTTAGGGTATTGATGACAAAATGGCACGGGAGATGAAAAGAAATTTATCTCAATTAAACCAAGAGGTCATATCTCATTCTGCCTCCATCAAGCAATTGGAGATAAAATGGACCAAATTTCAACCCAACTTAATGATAGGCCAAAAATATGGTTACCTCGTGTCATAATGGTCAACCTAATGAACAATACCCATGTTATGGCAATCGTTACTAGTTGTGGTAAACATCTTGGTGAAAATGTGGTTGAAGTTGATGAGAAGTCTTTTGATGATCAAGCAAGTGCAAAGACAAAGTGGTTCAAAAAAACAAATAATGGTACCACAAAGTCTGTGAAGTGAATAATGAGAAAATGATGATAGTTGAAAAGAAGATTGATAAGGAGGAGACGCCGAAAATGATTGATGGCGACGAACAAAAGGGGAATGAATCACAAAGTTTTCCATTTCCCCAAATGAAAATTCCTCCACCATTTACACAATATATAAAGAAGAAAGATTGCAATGCCAAGTTCACAAAGTTCCTTGCAAAATATAGCAATATCTCAATCAATATCCCATTATTAGAAGCTCTTCAAAAGATCCCAGGGTATGCTAAGTCCATGAAGAACTTGATGTCCAAAAAGTGACCTGTGGATTGTAAGACTATTGACGTGATGCATAGTTGTAGTGATATCATATAAGAAGCCATGGTAGGGAAAAAGAAAGACCCTGATGCATTTACCATCCCTTGCACAAATGATACGCATAAATTTTAAAAGGAATTGTGTCACCTTGGTGTTAGTATCAACTTGATGCCATATGTTTTGTAACAACAGATAGGATTGGGTGGTCCTACACCCATTACCATTAGACTCTTGATGGCAGATAGTTTAATTAAAAATTAGTAGGTGTATTGTTTGATGTGTTAGTTAAGGTTAACTAGTTCATCCTTCCGGCGGACTATGTGATACTCAAATGTGACATCGATCATGAGATACCAATCATACTAGGGAGACCATTTTTAGCAACCGAGAGAGATCTAGTTGATATGGAGTATGGAGTGATGAAGTTCCAAACAGATGATAATGAAGTCTCTTTGAGTTTGTACAAAATAAAAAAGCACCAAATGGAGTTACAAGTAATGTCTGTGTTTGACGTTGTGGATTAAGAAATGGATTTTGGGTCACTATAGTCCAAGGAACCAACTAGATGAAAGTGGAACATCGTTCCGCAATGTTAAATTAGGCACTAGATGAGGGAAACCTATTATTGCCATTAATTTGGCCCGTGTCCTTTTCAATTAAATTGTTAGAGTACTTTTGGTGTTTGTTATTGATTAATCCATTAAATTATGGCACTATAAAGGCGCATTTGAGAAATTAAAAGGTAATAGGTGAAGTGGAATTGAGTACGGGCAGAACAATAGAAAACCATGGGATGTTAACCTGTTCTCAGGTGTTGCGATTGCAACACGCAGATTGTGATTGCAGTTTGTGTCCCATCATAATTATGATTCCCTAACCGCAATCACGATTAGGGAGATTTTAAAATAGAAACCATCTACAAAATATGGAATTTCACAGAGCTGAATCACAAATCACAAAAGGAAAAACCCTTGTCCAATTGGTGTATCTTTCATCTAGTTTTTTTTTAGTTTAGAGAGCTAAAAAAACTCTAATTTTTAGTGGACATAACATTTAATTAATTTAATTCCAATAGATTTTAGTTATAAATTGAAATTGAAGCTTGGGTTTACTCTTATTTGTATTATTATTGATCAAGTGCATGCCAATATTGGTATATCTCCTCTCTTTAATTTAGTGAGTGGCTAAATCAATATCTTGGGGTTATGTTTGATTAGGTAGTAGATTTTTTGTGGGTGTTGATTGTTAGTCCTAATACTTGGTTAATAGTGATGGGTTTTTCTTTTACTCTATGGTTGATTGAGAATTATGGGTGAAAACCCAAATTGCCTTGGATCCCATACCATTCTTGAAAGAGGGATGTGGGTGAAGAGTGATGGCAAGAAACACCTTGTACTAGCTCTTTTGTTAGCATTGTCTTAGAAATAAGGGTGTTAGTTAAATTGGCTATGTACATAAGCATCGTCATAAAAATAAGGATTCTAAGTTTGAGGTCATGGATTGGCAATCTTATTACACTCATGAGGTATTTGAAAGAATCCATGAGTGAAATTTAGAGTTTTATCAAAAGGTTAACACTAAGGCCCTAAATCTTGCCTACCAAAAACCCTTAGCCAAACATGGACTAACTATTAATTACCTATGCATGAACACTACTTAGGAGAACATAACCTCAAGATCCCTCTAGTTTTTGTATACTTAACAACTATTTGACCTCATTTTAGTGTAATTTGGTGATTGTGTTCAACAAATTTCAAAATTTAACCCCCCCAATTTACTTTAATGTGTTGCTTTAGTTTCGCATTACGGGTTAACACATAGTTACCTCTCAACACACGTAGGTGTTGAAAGTTATCTTGCACTCCTCAAGGATTTGAAACTGACTCATGTTGGGTTATATTGACAACGACTGCCTTGCATTAAAATAATTATGTAAGGTGATCGTTATCACATACAAGATCATACCTTTCATAACAACATCTAAGGACTTAGCTTCATTTCTAGTTGGTACAACATATAACTGACCACGCCCGCTACCTGGTTGGACAACTAATAGATTTTCTATACTACCTACCTGTGAACCTCCATAAGCACATTGGGGACCACCCCTACAAACATGCATAAAACCTCTAGTTGGGGTCAGAACTGCATCAATTGGTAGAACACTCTTAATTTAAAAACCATCACTTTACTACTGGGGCACTTTCTCTAAAAATGACTAAAAGCTCCAAAACAATATCATGCCTTAGGTGTTGTACTTAAACTGGAAGATCCGAATGACCTTGAATAAAAAACACAACTAAAATAACCAGAAGATGAACCTATCAATGATAAACCACTAACCTAGCCAGGAAAATAACTAACCTAGACTAGACTCCATTGATAATCTACAGTGCAACCTGCATGAGTCTACAAGACTGACACTGATGATGATATGACCAATACGGTGTGTACCTATATTTAGAATACTTCTCTAAACTGTGAGCGACTACGATTTTAACTAAAACTACCTTGATATTCTAGCCTCACATCATTTCCCCTTGGGACTCTCAATGCATCTCACTACTTCAGTAAAGCACCTACCAGCAACAACAATACTCTAAGTAGACATACAAAGAGGAAGTTTAAATCCCAGAACAATGAAATAAACCCTCTAATACTACATAGTTAGATCTGAAGTAGCATGCCTAGACAACTGACAAAATCGAGCCTCATATTCTACAATTATCATGGACCTTGCTCTAACCTCGAGAACTGATCTCTCAGATAGTCCCTAATACTGCGAGGCTTATATTTCTCTAAAAGAAGTCTCGAAGAACTGAGTCCATGTAAATGAGGGTAGATCCAGTTGCCTAGAATTAAGATAACTACTCCACCAATGTCAAGCTTCAAAGTCTAATATAATAGTAGTGTAATCTATACCACGAGTCTCAACTATCCCAAAATTACGGATCCTATCCTCATAAGTTATCAAAAACTCATATGAATCCTTTCCTAGTGAACTAGAGAACCTAGGTGGGGCCAATCTCTAGAATTTACCCAACATCTTCTGCTCCTCAACAGGCATAGGAGGTTAGGCAACCACAAGCTAATAGACTTCAAATTAGGTAACTAGTGGCATAAGAGGGACCTCAACTCTTAGCCTCGTAAGTACAGGATGTTCCCTCGGCTCAGTTCTAGTCTGATTTCTAGACTATACATCATCAAATGAAGTACCACTAACAAACCCCAAAGTCTAAACCAAAGAATCCCTAAGCGCTAAAGAAGAAATAAACCTCGATAGATCCTACCATAGTCCCTGGCGACTGCAAGCGAGTGCAGAAGAATCTTTGTCTTGGGAACAGGAATAGGGTTTTTTGAAGGTCCTTTATCCTAGACCCTATCTAGAGACACATCCCTCGGATGTTCACAACCTATAGGTCACCCATAAATAATGACAAGATCCCTATGATCAATCTCGAGATCCTCATCTCATATGGCAATAGCCCATATCCTGTGAAAGAGTGAAACCAAAGGAATGCTTTAGAAACTAACATAGACTGTAGGCATGAAATAAGTGAAATAAGTGAAGAACTTCTAAGAAATTCCTACAAAAAACGAAGTTTTGAAATAGACGTCATCATTCTGATTTGTGAGATTCTACCGGACTCTTTCTCTTATACTAACAATAGCGGCGAACCTAGGCTCTGATACCAATTTTGCACCACCCAATTTATGATTTATGATAACACCTACTTTATCCTACTAGTAGGTAAGACTAACCATTGCCTTAAGCTATAAGCAATGGGCTAACTTGGTGGGAAATGTCCTATAAGATGAAAATCAACAACTAAAGACTTAAAATAGTACTAAAGTAGTCATAATCCACTAATAGATAGAAAAAATATCAACAATCATCCCATGACCTAGTAGTATTGGTACAAGAGCTTCTATAAATGGAACATAAGTACTGAACTAGTCAAATACAATCTATCTCAAAAAATGAATGACTTCACATAAATAAATAGAAGGAAAAAGGTGCAACATTAACTCCGAGAGTTCACCTTATCTTACAAAAATTTGTCACAAAAGGTACATCAGTGATGGCTGCTAATACTCAAATCAACACCAAAAAGGTATATAAGTGTAGTATGAGTACAAAAATAATGGGTACTCAGTAGGTATCTTGGGTCAACTAAGCTAAATCATGATAGAAATACAATAAGATATAAGATAAAGTAAAATTTGTCAAGGTAATACGTAGAACATAGAAATAAGCTCCAACATTGTTGTACATAAATAAAATAAATCTAGAAATGTATCATAAAGATCACATAATTGTAACTACTAAATTGGCCACCATATGCTAATAAGTGTAGAAAAATAAATAACCCAACGTAGGACCCCATAAGCTTTGAGGATGCAATCAAAGAAATGTAAATAATTAAAGATCAAAACTTCATCGAATATCAGCAATAACTATCAAGCCATATATACCGTATCATAATAATACCTACCTCTTAATGTTGGACTCGAATCGGAACTCATATCATCCTCATCATAACATCCTCAATAGTACCAATATAATAACATCATTTGCCAAACATAAACTGGAACTCATAGTATCAATATCATCACCAAATGCCATACTCAAATTGGAACTTATATTTATAGACCATGTTAATAAACCATCACAATAAACCAGTTAAGTAAACTATACCAATAGACTACTAAATTTTACCAAAATATAGCACCAACTCCCAATACCAAGCCAATATACTCATTAAGTATTCAATCTCCTCAGAGTACAAAAAGAATCATAAATTAGGGTTCGACATGCATAAGTTAGTCTGCAAAAAGTAACAAAAGTCTTGGGCTAAGGTGGGCCAAAAGGGCCCACTTATAATCCTCAAAATCCAGTTTTAGGCAAATCCTACCCCAGAATAGGCTAAGGTATCTAAAATAATTTGAAGATGTTAAATAAGCCATAGTTAAACCTAGGATAGTAATTATTCCTAAAATATAAGAAACTAAGTCAGTTTCACCAATATTACGGTTCAAGATAGCCTACACAGTCCAGATAATACTAATCATACCAAGCATACTTCCAATACCTAAATCCCATGAAATATCTTGCATAATATCATGATTATACTATGAATTAGCTCGATCTATGAGTAAGGTAAACCTAGTCTACCTTGGAGCCAAATAAAAAGCCTAAAGAATTTGCTAAACCACCAATTTTACCTTTTGAGAAGCTTTTGTAAATACCACACGATAAAAATAATAATCTACTCATCAAAATAAGAACAATAATAACCATATTAGACTACTATGTTTTAGTTCCAAAATTATGCAAAAATTCCATTTGGGTCTCATTTACAGAATTGCACTTTAGAAACCAACAAAAAATCCTTCTATTCTCAAGGAACATCTATCTTAAATAATGGGTTAATTTTTAGCCCTAATGGTGTTATAATCAAGCCACCAAGAATTTAGAGGTTTTATAAAAAAAGAATTCAACCAACAAACTAATGGAAGATTACCAAGAATTCAAAGAAGAAATATGTAAATAACTTCACCATAGCTCCAAAATCACCCCCAAATGATACTCTCATATTTTAACACTATTTAAGGTTCAATATTCTTGATAGTGGATAAAAATAGGGAAAATTTGGCTAAGTGGTATTTTTATACCCCTACCAGGTATTCGGGTGCAAATTAAGTGGAGACTGGGATGCTTAAGCTATCACTACTTAAGTGACCTAGTGTCACTTTAGCCATACCTGGTTGACTGCATACATACTGCTTAAGTTGTCCCTTGCCGCTTTAGAGGCTACCATTTAAGCAGTAGGGGTTATACTTAAGTACACCTCTGCTTGAACAACACGGTTTCTTAAGTCATGTGTCGACCTCTTTTACTGTCTCTTCTCTTAGCGGCCTAAAACTGCGCTTAAGTGGTTCACCAACACTAGCAGAGACATATTTTTTCCAAATCTTTGCCAACCCCTCGGTATTCATATAGAATCCAGAATACACAAATGGACAATGCTACCCTCTAAAATTTAATGTTCTAGACTTATAGGATAGTTGAAATTTCCATGCATGGTCATTTTAATTAATAGTGGGTCCCACACCCATGTTCCATATTCATAACTTCCGACCAATAGCCTAAAAAGAGTCTGTAAGCCTCAGGACCCAAACTATGGGTCCACCTAGGCTACTATCAACGTTCTAGAGTTCTTGGAACTGTTAGAATTGGCATATAAGGTCATTTGGTTGATGTTTTTTCATGATAGCAAATTTGAACCAACAAAGACGTCAAAATAGGAATTTGGCTCTAAAAACCAACCAAACTGCCTGGTAATCGAACTATCACATCTTGTCAGTCACTAATGACTTTGGTCATGTAACACCCTGAAAATAGGTCCCGGGATGTCACATGGTGCTCAAGACTACGAGTAGCTTTAAGCTAACCTTTAAGCCTTCTACTGAATCTAAAACCCATAATAGAGGAAATACAGTTATGTCATCAAAACTAGAATACGGAAATTTGTCTGAGCTAAGATGAAATTATCTGAATTTAATATCTAAAAATACTAGATTCAAGTGTCTAAACAATAAATACTAGAAATCTAAAACATATCTAGCAGTCTGACAAGTCTCTACTATATTTAACTAAAAGATTCACTGGGCCAAACCCCCAAATGACTTGAACTATCTGAAAATACTGAATCATCTATGCTAATAAGCTCAAAAACTGAAGGACTAGGTCCCCGAACTATGAGGACTCATTAATTGTCGGGATGTAGATAGAGATGCTTTATGTCACTCACACCGCTAAAACTGAGCACTTGAACCTACATTATGAGACAATGTAGCACATAGATGTATATGTGGATCAGTACTTCTGGATTGCACTGAGTATATGAGGGTGAATGCACAAGTAAATCAATAACTCAATAGTACTATAAATTTGTAAAAGAATGCATGCTAAATGTAGATGACTCACATAAGCTGGAATATGTGAAAACTGAAAATCATAATTCATGGATAGCAAAACATACTGCATAAATCTAGTGAGTCATAATATTTAGTTTCTAAAATCTGTACTCATATTCTGTCTTTAAATTATGCTATCTAAGTGTAGAAGGACTCACTTCTGTATCTGTAATCTGAAGTTTGAAATCTCACAGCTAATATCTTTTGTAAAACAAAATCTGAATAAAGTTGTAATCCTTCGCGCCTAGTTTCTAAGATCTTTTCTGTTAGGATTATTCTATTCTAAAATCTGTAGTTTGTAGTCTGTAGGGAGGTTCTTCTAACTGACATACACTATGTGAGCTATCATAGTGTCCAACGTCTAGTTCCCTTATGGGAAAACCTCACGTTGGGGAGAGGTGTCATACTCTTGCCAAGGAGTATAAACTAATCTAAGTGATTACAGCTGTATCTATCATCCATATAGAAATGGGAATAATCTGATAATCTGAACCTACGTTGTCTCATGGTTCTGGGGAATGTGAACATACCCAACTCAGTTAATGGGGAGGTTCTGGGGAGTATACAAAATCATGAAACTTGAAATAAAAAACTAGTTTTCGGCACAAGTATTAAAGAATTATCCTTGTTGAAAATACCCACATACCTTAATTGATGACTAGATGAAGAAGCTTGAACTTTGAGTTTCTAATTGCGCTCTTAAAGATTGAATCTTGAAGTTCTTGAATTGAAAATTCTTAATTTTGAGCCATCTTGGAAAAAGAATGGTGGAATTTGGATTTCTTGGGGATTAAGGTTTGATGTTCTAGTATTTCTTTGAGAGAAAGTTGATGAAAAGCATGCATACAATGATTAGAATAGGCTAGATTCTGTATTTTACAAGATTTGGGGCTTGAGAAAATGACAAGATTGCCCTTCATAAAATTTAACTCGGAACTAGAAAATCTCGATTTGGCATACCACCGTGATGCGCCGTTATCGCGGCGGCTTACTGGAAAATAGACGACTGTCATTTTGGCCTCTGGCATGATGCGGTGTAATCGCATTGTGCCACTGGAAAAGGATGACTGCCATTTTTCACTCCATCACGATACGGTGTCAGTCTAATTGGGAATTTTGATACGATACAGGTAAATCGCATTGAGCTACTCGAAAAGAACGAATGGGAACTGGATCTTCACCGTGAATTGGGATAATCACGTTGTTTGATTAGAAATCAGACAACTACAAATTTGTCCTTCACTGTGATGCGGTGCTTATAGCGATGCCCTACTGCTTTTACTAAAATCGCCTTAACTTCTTAACCGAGTATTGGATTGAGGCAAAATCGGTATCATTGGAAAGATGATTAAATTATCTATCATTTAGTGGGTCTAGAAATGGAATATTCTACTCGTATCAAGAGTTATACACTTTCAAAGTTAAACCTTGACACACTAGAAGCTAAACTGAACTAGGAAAAAGTATGGGGTATTTCAATATCTCCCCCTTAGAAACATTCTTCCTCGAATGAGACTAGTTGAACTAATGATGTTGAGAATCTGAGGATATATGCTGGCATGGACAATGGAAACAAACTACTTGACTAAATCTAAAACATACTTAGTGACTGAACGGATCTGCCAATGCATGAATTTCATGAAGATAACTATATAGCTGAATCTAAGACTGGAAAAGAACTGAATTAAGGAGGACTATTACCTTTGACTGAATTTGAGTTTGCAGAGAAGAGGTGAGGATACTTGGTACACATGTCTGCTTCTTCTTCCCAAGTAGCACACTCAAAGGACTGATTTCACCACAGAATTTTGATGAAGGGAACTTTTTTGTTCCTTAGTCTACGAATCTGATGATCAAGAATATCTACTTGAACTTCTTCATATGAAAGGCTATTCTAAATATTTGTGCTTTCTAGAGGGACTACAAAAACTAAATCATCCTGGAACTTCTTCAATAAGGACACATGGAACACTGGATGAACTAATGATAAGTCTGTGGGTAGCTCAAGCTCATACGCTACCCCCCCACATGACTCAAAATCCTATAAGGACCCATATATCAGGGAATGAACTTCCCCTTTTTACAAAACCTCTTTACCCGCTTCATGGATGAAACCTTCAAATACACAATTTCATCTACTTCAAACTCAAGATCTCTCCTTATTACGTCTGCATAGGATTTCTGATGACTCTGAGTTACTTTCAATCTCTCTCGAATGAACTAAACTTTCTCCATGGCTTCAAACACCATATCTGGGCCAATTAAAGTAACTTCACCTACTTCGAACCAACCGACTGGTGATCTAGATCTCCGCCCATAAAGAGCCTCAAATAGGGTCATCTGAATACTATAATGGTAACTGTTATTTTAGGAAAACTTGATCAATGGAAAGTGGTCATCCCAACTGCCTTTAAAATAAAAAAAACACATGCCCTCAACATATCCTCTAGAGTCTAAATAGTCCTCTCTGCCTGACCATCTGTCTGTGGATGAAAAGCTGAACTGAGATGAACTTAGGTACCAAGACCCTTCTAAAAGGTCTTCCAAAACTGAGAGGTAAACTGAGTACCCTTATCTGAGATGACAAACAAGGGAACTCAATGCAATCTAACCAATTCTCTGATATACATTTTAGTATAATCTTCAGTTGTGTAGGATGTGTGAACTAGCAAAAAATGAGTTGATTTGGTCAATCTATATACTATAACCCAAATAAAAGCATGATGACGATGCGAATGGGGTAATATAGTCACAAAGTCCATATTCACCTCTTCCCACTTTCAATTGGGAATATCAAACTCCTTCAAAGAGTCATTGGGTCTTTGGTGCTCTACCTTAACTTGTTCACAAGTTGCACACTTGGGTACAAATTCTGTGATATCTCTCTTCATACCAATCCACACATAGACTTCCCGTAGATCACGGTACATCTTGGTGGCTCCTGGATGGATTAATAATGCACACCATGTATTTTTTCCATAATCCGCTACCTCAAATCATCAACACATGTCACACACAATCTATCCAGGTTTCTCAACATACCATCTCCCCCTTGGGAGAAAACCTCTACCTTTTGGTCCTTAACTGAACCCTTCAATTTGACCAAGCTAGAATCCTGGTCCTATTTCTCTTTCACTTCAAAAACTAGAGAGAATTCTGAACTACTCTAAACCCTAACATTTCCATCAGCTGAGTCGACCAACCTCACACCCAATCTAGCTAACTGGTGTACTTCTCAAACTAATTCTCTCTTATCATTCTCTACATGAGCAACACATCCCATAGACATTCTACTAAGGGATCTGCCACTACATTGGCCTTGCCCGGATGATACAAAACACTCATGTCATAATCCTTCAAAAATTCTAACCACCTTCTCTGATGAAGATTTAACACCCTCTGAGTAAACACATATTACAAACTTTTATGGTCCGTAAACATATTAAAATACACCCCATAAAGATAGTGTCTATAGATTTTCACTACAAACACAACAGTATTTAACTCAAGGTCATGGGTAGGGTAGTTCTTTTCATGAGGCTTAAGCTGTCTAGAGTCATAGGCTATGACTTTGCCCCTCTGCATCAAAACACAACCCAGACCTATTCTAAAAGAATCACAATAGACAAAGAAACCTTTTGTACCATCAGGTAGTGCTAAAATTGGGTTTGAAGTGAGTTGAGTCCTCAACTCCTGAAAACTCATCTCACAGGAATCTGACCACTAAAACTTAACCTTTTTCTTAGTTAATCTAGACATAGATGATACAATGGAAGAAAAACCCTCAACATAATGTCTGTAATAGCCAGCTAAACCCAAAAAACTTCTAACATCTGATAGAGAGGTAGGTCTAGGCCAGTTTTCTACTGCTTTTGTCTTTTGGGGATCAACTCTAATGCTATCACTGGAAACAACATGACCGAGGAAAGCTACTGATCTTAGCCAAAATTCACATTTGCTGAAATTGGCAAACAACTGATGATCCCTAACAGTTTGTAACATAGTTCTAAGGTAGTCTGCAAGATTATCCTCACTACGAGAATAGACAAGAATATCATCTATAAAGACTATGACAAACATATCTAGATACAGTTTGAACACTCTATTCATCAAGTCCATGAAGGTTGCTGGTGTATTTGTTAGCCCGAAGGACATGACTAGAAACTCAAAATGACCATAACGGGTTTTGAAAGTTGTCTTTGGGATATCACATTCCCTTACTCTAAGCTAATGATAGCTGGATCTATAGTTTATCTTTGGAAAATAACTTTTACCTTGGCGTTGGTCGAATAAGTCATCAATCCTAGGAAGAGGATATTTTTTTTTAATTGTGACTTTATTTAGCTGACGATAGTCAATGTACATTCGCAAATAACAATCTTTCTTTCGCATGTATAAGATGAGAGATACTGGGCCTTATGAAACCTTTATCTATGAGGTCTTTAAGATGATATTTTAACTCTTTAAACTCTGCTAAAGCCATGCGATATGGAGTAATGGAGGTAGGCAGAGTATCTGGGAGAAGGTCAATACCGAATTCTATTTCCCTATTGGGAGGTACCCCTGACAAATCAATGGGAAAAACATCAAGAAACTCATTGACTACACGAACTGACTAAACTGTTGGAGTCTAAGACTTAGTGTTTTTGACATGAACTAGATGATAGATACACCCTTTTGTGATCAATTTTTTGGCTTTAAGATAGGATATGAAATAAATCTTGGGAGACACTGAATTACCTTCCCACTCAAAGGTTGGCTTATCTGGAAACTGAAACTTCACTACTCGGGTGGGACAATCTATAGATGCATAACAAGAATAGAGCTAATCCATACCAAGAATAAGGTCAAAGTCGACCATATTTGACTCTATTAAATCTGCTAACATAATTTTATGAAGGACAATGATAGGACACTTTCTATTGATCTATTTGGCAACAACTGACTCATCCTCTTGGTAGAAACTAAGAAGGGCTCAAGGATCTTTTCAGGACATATTTAAAAATTTACTGCAACTAGTGGGATCACATAAGCGAAATTTGACCCAGGGTCTAACAGCACATAAGCGTCAAGATAAAAGACACGAAGCATACCAGTAACAACATCTAGTGAACTCTCCTGCTCCTGACGGGATGGTAAAGCATAAAATCGATTCTGGAGTTGACTGCCACCGGTACTGGATAATGCGCCCCAAGGAGGGACTGGGCGACCTAGAGGAGCTGGTGCACCAGTAGCCTGAGTCTGGGGATGAACATCCCTATTTCCCTACCTAGCATACGGACACTCTTTGATTCCATGTCCCAACTTACCATAACCATAACAACCTTTCTACCCTAATAATCACTCACTAAGATGATTCTTACCACACTTAGCACATGGGGGGGTAACTGGGTTTTCCGCTCATACTATTCTGAGATTTGGACATAGAAGCCTTACCTTATTGCTTCTTCCTAGCTTTGGGAGTAGGAACGCTAGCTGAAGATGGTGCTGGAATAGATGAATAATTCTTAAACTGCGAAAGATTTCCCCCTCCAAACTTAGCCTGGCCAAACTCAAACTGCCCAGTTCTAGCCTTCTTATTTCCCCTCTCTCTTCCTTTAAACTTTTCTACCTCAATCTGTTGAGCATGAATCATCAATCTAGCAAGATCTATGTCTCCAATAAGCATGGAAGTCCTACACTTCTTGACTACCAAACCAGATATTCTTGTAACAAACTTACTCATACTCTCCCTAGGGTTAGCCATCGTATCAGAGGCATACTTAAACAATTGATTGAACTTAAGGCAGTACTCTTTCACTATCATAGAAACCTGACTCAGGTTCACAAGCTCCTCCACCTCATCTTCTCTCATCTCACGTGGAAATAACCTGTCTAGAAACGCATCCTAAAATACCTACCAACTCAAAGGAGCTGAATTCTCTCCTCTACCATTCTTCTACATAACCACACAATCATACCCCACATCTTTCAGCCTATATGATGCTAACTCTTTAGCCTATATGATGCTAACTCTATAATATTTTCCTCAGTAATATGCATAATCTAGGTGACCTTTCTTATCACTTCTAAGAAAGTTGTGAGTCCTCACCTGCTTTTTACTCAAAGAACTCAAGCGAATTCATTCTCACGAATCCATAAATTCTGGCTACTGCAAAATCCCCATTCTGTTAAAGTGGGACTATCGCCTGATGATTTCCCTAAAAATTACCAGTCATAGCCTGGGCCAATGCCTTAAAGAAAGCCCGAAATTTAGCATAAAATACATTCTCATTCAGAGGGTCAGTAGGCTGGGATTGCTGGTTATCATTTATGCGTGCATTAGCTTGGCGATGAGGCATATTCAACTGTCATATAAGAGCATGAGTTAAAAGCGGATAGAGATACTGTAAGTATAATATATCATAAAAGAAAGAGATGATTTCCTTAAAATATCTTTGTCATTTTATCCAATAGCATTCCGTTTGATAGGAAAAAATTTGTAAATACTGATAACTCTTGGATAAAGTATTAGAATGGAAAGATCCATTAGATAATGAACGTCCCATAGCCTCTTGTTCATAAATGTGGTGCACTTTACAACCATGATCAAGACTCTGCATAACGCAGCTTGTCTAACTCCCTAGGACTCTTCTAACTTTAGGCTTTGATACTAAGTTTGTAATGCCTCAAAAATGGGTCCAGAGACGTCACACGGTTCTCAAGACTACAAGTAGCCTAAATCTAACCCTGTAAGCCTTCTACTGAATCTAAAGCCCACAATAGAGGAAATATAAATATATCATCAAAACTAGAATGCGGAAATCTGTCTAAGCTAAGTTGAAATTATCTGAATTTAATATCTGAAAATACTAGACTCAAGAGTCTGAACAATAAATACTAGAAATCTGAATCGTATCTAGCAGTCTGACAAGCCTTTACTACTGATAACTAGAGTCACTGGGACAAACCCCCAGCTGACTCGAACTATCTAAAAATACTGAATCATCTATGCTAATAAGCTCAAAAGCTGAAGGACTAGGTCCCCGAACTATGAGGACTCATTAATTGTCGGGATGTAGATAAAGATGCTCTATGTCACTCACACCGCTAAAACTGAGCACCTGAACCTACATTATGAGACAATGTAGCACATAGATGTATATGTGGATCAGTACTTCTGGATCATACTGAGTAAATCAATAACTCAATAGTACTATAAATTTGTAAGAGAGTGCATGCTAAATGTAGATGACTCACATAAGTTGCAATATCTAAAAACTAAAAATCATAATTCACGGATAGCAAAACATACTGCATAAATCTAGTGAGTCATAACATTTCGTTTCTAAAAGTTGTATTGGTATTTTGTCTTTAAATTATGTTGTCTAAGTGTAGAAGGACTCACTTCTATATCTATAATCTGATGTCTAAAATCTCATAGCTAATATCTTTTGTAAAGCAATATCTGAATAAAGTTGTAAGCCTTTAAAGTTTGTTTCTAAGAGCTTTTCTATCATGATTATTCTATTCTGAAATCTGTAGTTTGTAGTATGTAGAGAGGTTCTTCTAACTGACATACACTATGTGAGCTATCATAGTGTCCAACGTCTAGTTCCCTTATAGGAAAACCTCATATTGGGGAGAAGTGTCATACTCTTGCCAAGGAGTATAACCTAATCTAAGTGATCACATCTGTATCTGTCATCCATATAGAAATGAGAATAATTTGATAATCTGAACCTACGTTGGATCGTAGTTCTGGGGCATGTAAACATACCCAACTCAGTGTTAAATACTACTCCCTTTAATATGTATGCTCATTCTGTAGGAAAGTATATCTGTTAATTTAAAATGTAACTGAAACTGTAAAGTGGACTCTATGTCTAAGCTAAGATCAAAAGATCAAATCTTTATTACAATTTGAAAATAACTAGTCATGGGATGCTTAAAGCATAGTCATTCTTGAAATATCAACATTCAAACTAGGGCTTAGTAACCCATGCATCAAATTCATGTCAAATCATAGTAAAGTTCATGCTTAGTAATGAAGGCATTGAAATTCAATTCTAAATCAGGAAATTTATATCATATGCGTGAAAATACAAAAATAGCCATGCAATTCATCATCTAAATCACTTGAAATATCATAATCTTCAAATAGCAATATTTGGGAATGAACCCTAAATTAAAATTTATGGGTAATCATACAAAATCATGAAATTTGTAATTAAAAGCTAGTTTTGGGCACAAGGATGAAAGAATTATCCTTGTTGAAAACCCCCACATACCTTAATCTTTATTACAATTTGAAAATAATTATGAGCGACGTGGGCTAATCGCGGTGCTCCAATGGAAATCAAAAAACTACAAATTTGTCCTTCACTGTGATGCGGTGCTTATCGTGATGCCCTACTGCTTTCACTATAATCGCCATAACTTCTTAATCGAGTATTGAATTGAGGCATAATTGGTATCGTTGGAAAGCTGATTCAATTATCTATCATTTGGTGGGTCTAGAACTGGAAAATTCTACCCGTATCAAGAGTTATACACTATCAATGCTGGCCCTTGACACACTAGAAGCTAAACTGAACAAGGAAAAAGTACAGGGTGTTATAGGGCAACTAAAAGAAAGCTCTAAATAGCGAAAATAAGATGAGATAAAGAAAATGACATAGAGGCTCATCACAATTACCAAGATACCACTTGTGATCAGCTAATCCAATCTTTGATTGTTGAGAGACAAAGTAGAATGCTTCAGATACCAATTGGACTGAACTTAGAGAGACAATGTTTAATTACCACAATAGGACAGAAAAGTGAGATAGATTTCTAGATGCCTTATATCTCCCTAAATATTTTATGTGGACATCAAAACAATAATCGACAAGACTCTACTTTACATTTGAACTAGTACTAGGAGATTGGTAACCTGTACTCTAATACAGACTTGTCATCACCCAAACCACAGATCGTATGGGAACTTTCCCAACTCTACCCTGTATAGGAGAACTCATACTCCCCAACCTTTAATCACTACTAAAATATTGTTAAAAACCCCTAAACACAAATAAGAAAAGAAACCATTTTTTTTACCGAATTGTTTACAAAATACATTGTGGAAATTAATTACACAACTCCCCTAAATTTAGTTTAAATAGGTACAAGAGCACTAAATAAATGAAGGACAACTCAAGACACAACATCCATGTAAGAGTAGAAAGACAGGTGCTTCTGAAGGATAAACATTGCAACATATATAGAAACTCCACGTGACCTGGAGCATGGCCTTAGTCCAAAAAGGAGATAGAGTAAGCGAAGTATCTGTAAAGTCATATGTACTGAAAGGTATCATTGGCAAACTATGGTTAGAAACCAAATAACATAGAATGATCAAAGAGAGATCATGAAAATAATAAATACTTAGATTACTAAACATTACTATCGCACTTCAGCATTCTTCAGCTGACAACCTTACCACCCTATGTTTTTATGAGCCTTAAATCTTCTCTTTAAGAGACTAACTAATTAAAACTCCATAGAACTACAAAGTCCATGTTCATATGCACTCAACATCACTAAACAACATATAATATTATACTTTCTTTTGAAATTCTAACTCGCTACTTTATTTCCTACTTTCCGCTAATAATACCTTCCGCTTAAGCCTTTGAACAGACAACCATAATCTGTTAAAATAGATAACATAGTATCTACACATAAGAAATAATATTTACACCTAGAAAACACGTACCTTATATCCAGGTATGCATGTCCATTACTTACAATTAAGTAATTAAGTCAACAATAAGCAAAAGACAACCACTTGTTCAAATGCAACAATGCATGCAAGGTGTATATACATACTAAGGTAAATAAAAAGCCTTAGCTATAACCTACTGTGGAGTAGCTCACTCCATATACCAATACCAAGAAGATACTCGGTCAAACACCCAATCCAAAAAATAGTTTTGCATGACACCCACTACAAATAATAGTTTTGGCATGATAACCAAACAAAATAATAGCCTGTATTGGTATGACACCTGATCCCAACATCTCTTATAGAATGTTCTTAACACAATGCTCAATGTATGATAATAATCAATGATCATAAGTAATAACTTCAACCTAGTCACAAACATTCAACTACAAAATAAGAACAAGGTCTAATCAAGTCTACAACTATATCTAACTTACCCATACATACCCAACCATCAATGATCACTACTAGATGATTGCCATTAATAATTATCATGCTTTCCAAATATACTTCAGATCAATACTAGTACGAGTGACTAACTCCAATTTGGTTTAACACATAAACTTCTTCTATTGTTCTCAACAACACTATAACTATCCTTATATTTACTGGCCTATTCCTCTATAATCAACTTCATTCCACTTATCTATACTTTATTTTAGACTCAAAATACATTAAAGGTAATTCCATGTGTATTAAATAAGTTCACCCATTAACCTACCTTTTTAACAAGATTATAGTAACTCCTAGTTATTGACCTGCCGCTAGTTCGTATAAGTATTGTAACATACAACAACAAAGGGTTAACACATTTCATTATCTCAACACGCATCACCAAATTAATAAATTTACTATACAAAGTATAATTGTTTATCAAATTTACCCAAACTTCATGCCTGTAGGCTATGTATGAAATATTACAACAAAAATATAGTTTTACATATATCTAACTCAATTCTACTAAAACCATAACCTACCTCATAGATGAATTTTCCTACTATAGGGTGGTAAGAGTGTTCCCTTGTGTGCTTTTTGCAATCCAATTCGTTATAATCCTACAAGGAATGCTTGAAAATCACTATCCCAGAGCATAACCTCTAAATTCTTACCATTATAGTCCTAGCATTCATCAGATGTGTTTTTTTAGAGGGGAAATAAAATATGTGGCCAGTGGGAGAAGGGTTTACACAAAACCCAAGTGGCTTATATTCTTTCCCTCACTATAGTGATAAGAGTGTCGTTGCAACAATGGGTCAGCAGGCCATGCCAAATTTTGACAAATTGGTCAATAGTGCATTTTCTTTATTGAATTACTTTTTTGATATAGTTTTTAACAATGAAAAATTAGGTCACTACAGTTTAGCTCATGATACTTTTTACAACTTGGAATTTTTAGACAATGTTATTTTCAAAAATATATTGAATGTTAAAGTATTAACATTTATTACTGAATTGTTGTTTGTTTTTTAAAATTGGACAAGACAATTATTTTAATTTTTTTGTTAGACGGATCTCCCCTCGAAGGGTTGGTGTGGGTACTATAAAAGATGTATTGGGTTGTGACATCTATAGGGTGAAACAATGATTCTATTTCGCTAACTCTATAGTTAAATTATTTGCCTTCATTATCCAATATGCTTTTGTTGTCTTGAGCTGCATAATTATATGCTTTCTATTGCTATGCACTATCTATATTTTCTACTATTTGATGATGTTTGAGTATTGGCAGGATATAAAGATAGTAATAAGAGTAATATGACTTATACATAAGTATTTAGTTAAAAAAAGGGAAATTGACATATAGGAATTAGTATTTGAAAGTAGAACATTTTGGAACCTCCTGTCATGACCCAAAACCATTGGAAATAAAACCAACACTAACCCTCTTGTTAGAGAACCATCTAACTCAAAATACTAAAACCCAACACTTAGCCAAAACAAGGTAAACTAATCATTTTCATTAGGTAAAACAATGCCTCAATTTCTAAATGATATACCAATGCGGAATTAAAAAATTACTTAAACAATCCCCTAGAATCTAAAATATATTGTATAAAAATGTTACAAATATCAATCGAAGGTTTCAACCTAAAAATAACTGAAGATATTAAAATAAAAAATAATGGACCAGAAACAAAGTGAAAATCACATGGTAGCTCAGATGATGTAGCTCACCCTTGATGTTGAATGTTATCCTCTCTACATTCGAGGAGATGAAACAATCATTAGAAAATTCTCCGCACTCAAAAAAGGGAGAGTGAATGTAATATTAGTACACAAGAAACAAAGATGTATATGTACGGTCATCAACTATAAAATCCCATCAATCCAAGCTGAGATTAGAACTATACTTCAAGTAAATATCAATCAAATGAAATGTTTTTATAGTATGAGAAGTAATTTATACATGTATTAAGCTAAAAAGTAACATCTGGATCATAGGCATGTCAAAACCTCCCTTACCACTTGATTTCTTGTGAAGAATCTTCCTATAGTAAAATTCAAACGAGCATAACTCCTATATTCTGAAGTATTTTTTAGTCCAAAACCCACACAATAGTATTTATTTAAATTATGTTTCCAACGCATAATCTTTTGCCTAATTTCGATATTGGGGTAAAATATTATGGCTATTAAAGTAAGCAATGACAAAGCTATTAAACGATTCTTCAAAAGACCTAACTGGTCATCGGAAGGCCCATGGACTGTGAGGTTGATTGTGGACAATTCTGAGGGAAACAAAAAATAAGCCCCACACGATGCCCATGGACAGACCCTATTGGACATCACTTGGGACGTCAAAATGGACTCCAACATTTTTCATATAATTTTATAATAGTTGTTTGGTCTTTTTCAACTCATTTAACATCAAAACTCTATCGTTTAAGCTATTTTGTGGGTGATTATTAAGTATTAGATTATCCTATGTCCCTCATTACTCAAAAATAATTTGATATTTAGCCTTAAAAGAGGAAAAAATTACTCTTCCTCCAACGTAAACTAGGGTCTATCTCTTTCAAGCTCTACGTTCGAACAATTCACCAGGGTTTTCATTTCCTGGTATGTGGGACTTCATTAATGGATTCCAAATCACCCATTGAGTCCTAATTAAACTCAATTCCTCAAGTTTAAACCACCCTTCAACCTAGGACTACCATGTAAGGTGTGAATTCCATTGGTTTTCAATTTCTTTCTATGATTAAACAATGAATATATGTTTTCCCATAAATTTGAGAATCTTACGTACCCATGACTTTAAACTTGTATTATATTGATAAGTTCTTGATTATTGAGCTTTAGTTATGAAATTATTACTTTGTTAAGTTTATAGAATTGTCATATCATTTGTATTCTTAAGATATAGTAGGTTATGAACACCCAATGACCAAATGATTTCATGCATAATTTATAAATATTGAATACTTCAGTTTTCATGGTTTTAATATTTTAAGAAAAAGTACTTATTTTATGTCATCCAAATTTAATATTATTGATCATTCTAGTTATTAATTAGTTTATAGTTAGGAGTAGTACATAATGTTGAGTGGATACAGGGATGAAGGCTCACCCCTCAGTTAGGCTAATACCTTTAGAAGAAGTCACTATGTCCCACAAATATGGTGTTACCATGGGTTCTAAAGGGTGACTCATCAGACTACGCATTAGACCATAATTCTTATGGACATTAGTTTAGGGGATCCACGTTAGTTAGTGTTTATACCATGGGTAAGGAACAAAACACCCTTCCAGCTAAGGTTACAGGTTAGACCCTAGTTAGCTCAGATCATCATATTTTGATTATTGATACCCTCCACAGTCCGCAACTGATAGTTCAGATTCAGATATTCGCATCACTTTGTATTTAGTTATTCAACATATCATACACTATATGCTTATTACATGGTATTTCTTTCGTTTACCATGTTACATGCACCATGTTAATCATATATTAGTTAGTTTCTACCTCACATTCATTATACTGATTAAATACATTCTTTGTGCTATATTATTTTATGGCATATGTTATAACATTCAACATACGATATCTTACTACTCCAACTAAAGTATTTTAGTGAGACCTCATCATTAGAGGACTAGTATCAATATTTTATTTTATTTCATTTTAGATTTCAAAGTTAGAGTTAGCTGGGGGCTAATTCTAGTGACCCATCTTAGTAGAGTCTTTCAGAAAGATAGTAGAAGTTTTATGTGATGTTCAATGATATCCATTTTTGTTTTAATATTGATATTGGGTTTTGATTTGCTAATATAAATTAGAATTTAGCTTCCATATAGTGTTATTCTTATTGTCAGTCTAGGCTATAGATTAGCTTAGGGTCCCTTATGACTCTGAACACCATATTACGATGAGGGGTTAGTCAAAGATTATGACATCGACCAACCTAAAATAAAATAGCTGAATGAATAACCATAACATAGTAAAACAAAAACAATTATGAACACCTACCATTCAACTTAACCCCAATTGTATGACACTTGGGCCTCATTTTTTGGTACTTATTGGAGGTCTGAATCTAAATGGTCAGACATCAACCCGTTAAGTGTATTTGTTTTTCATGTTTTGACATCTCTTAATGGATCTGAACAGATAAAACCCAAATCAAGGCCTTGTCGTAATCAGTATCCCAAGTTCAACTAGGACTGAGGACCACCCTCGTTACCTAACCCAACCTCCAAACACGTACCCTGAGTTTGATGAATTTTGAACATATAACAATATAGCGTTTAGCATAATTCTAGACTCTGGGATAGATCAATAACCGTGGCCAACCCAAGCAAGTCCAACCATTCAATACCCAAGCAATAACCATAACAAAACCAAAATAATATCAAAATACGAGTTCATAACATAATAGGATAGAAAAATCATAAATACAATCAAACTATATTAGCCATAATAACAACACCAATGCGAAGGCACACACCAATACCGAAACTACCCAGACCAACCCTTAGTAGTCCCTCAAAGACTCTAACCGAATGTAATACAATATTCGGTCGGGACATACCCCCCGACCATAGCCAAAACCATAGTCTATATAATGACCAAAGTATGTAACAACATCCATGGCATGAAATGGAGTATTTTGGAATATGGAAGCTCACCACTTCAATCTAACAGAGTTGATCCTGAATCTGATCACTTAGTAGGAGGAGTAGAATGGACGATCCTGCATCGCTTGGGGATATAGCCGCCTGAAGATGGGTTAGCGGATGAATGCTATCATGCTCGCAGGTAAGGATAAAATAATGCTAATTTTTAAAACCAAGTAAACCAACTACATGTATTCACAACCATACATATATATATAACCATGCTGGAAAAGGTAACCGGGTTTAGAATGCCTTTAAAACCATTTACTTGGGTATGTGTATCTTAACCATCCTAGAACCACCTATGGGCTATATGGGTCAAGTGTAACCCCCTAAAGGTGCCCCGATACGTGTAGCCATACGAATCAGAGATACCATAGAAGTAGGGGATTTCCGAGTACCATTTGTTATCTATGATACATATATACAAGTGTATATAGGGGATTCTTGTGAACCCCAAAAGTATCATATATGGTCTTCATAACCAATACTCATGTCGGCAAATACGAGTTTCCAGTGTCGTCCATTGGAATCACACCTTCATGGTTAGCTATCACACCCTGCTATTATTTCCTAATTAAAACCATTACCACACAATGACACCACAATTTCATTTATTATTAACCAAGGCTATAAGTAGTGGTATCGCCATACCGACTATAGCTTGCAAGACATGTCCTTAGCCAATCGTCTTAAAGATGAAGGGATTCCGATATACCTATAGATTACATTATTATGTTAACTTGGGGGAATTCCATGTACCCCACAAGTGATCATTATTATGTTTGCTAGGGGGATTACGTTATACCCAACAAGGCTTTCAACTAGACCAACCATAACCACCAAGACCTTAACATTTCACCATTCCAAACAATTTAAACCACTTATACCATTAAGGGTTCATTACCATGTTATACCACACATAGTTTAATGAAAGTCCAAAAATTTAACCAAAAACATTCTCATAGGCATTTTATCAAACAAGTTGGGGGCATAGTGTTTCCAAATCCCCAACTATGTACTATTTAGGCATTCCTATGCAAAAAAATGTTCAAACCACCATAATAATATGAAAACCATAAGTAAAATACATAGGAAAACCATAACCAACCATTATAACCCCAAACCCCAATATGTATTTGTAAACCCAAAATTATAAAACATTTATGCCATTACAACAATTCACAAAAAGCATGCCTTTAGTTGAAACTAACAATGAGGGAGGAGTAAGATGCCTTATATTTAGAAGAAATCACCCATATGAGCCTTAATTGACCACATTGAAGGAAACCCTAGCTTTTGCTTAACCCAAGAGCCTTGAGAGATTTTGAGAGAGTTTAAAGTGTTTTATTGATTGCAAATAAATTAATGAAGCCCCCAAAAGGTATTTTAAGTTGTGGGGTCCCAAGGAGTTATAAAGGAAAATGTCCAAATTACCCATAACTTAAACTATATTAATTCCGCACAGGAGGGTACGACCACTTTCTCCCCATTTGTACCTTAGGTTACGAGTTATGCACACCACTCATACCCCATTTAGAATCTCAACCCCCACAATGACCAACCTACGACTCCTAAGTCCTACTCATACCCAATCATATGATTGGTACCTATAACTCGTACCCTAGGTAGAATAAAATCACCTAGGTTAAGACATAGGACATCATACGAGTTGCATCATATGACTTGTACCCCATCATATGAACCTTATAGAGAAGTCATACCTTAGACAGTAGCCAACCCAACCATACTGATCAGCATATGAATGATTACCCCTAAACCATATCCCAACATACGACTGGTACCCCTAGTCATATGATGTCTAGAGAGTTTAAAGCTTAGGAAATTTCTAAGGATAAAAACACAGGGTGTTTCAATCTTCCCACTAGGATCATTTATCCTGAAATTACGGACACAGTAGTAAAAGCACGAATTACACCCCCAACATAACCATTCCAACCTTTAACTTAGTTAGAAAACAAAAATGCAATGAAATCAACATTCCTTTAACCAAGTTAGGAAATAAAGATATGAGCAAGAACTCATACCTTCTACATGAATATCCAGAGCAGAAAATAGATGCAAATACTTGGACTTCATTTACTCTTTCGCTTCCCAAGTAGCTTCTTCCACCTTATGGTTCCACCATAGAACATTAATCGAAGCTACATCCTTGGTCTGCAAATGATGAACTTACTAATCAAAGATCTTAACCAGGAGCTCTTTATAAGACAGAGAATTTGAGATACCCAATCCTTCTAAAGGAACAACCTTTGAAGGATCACCTATAAACTTTCTCAACATAGAGACATGGAATACTGAATGAATGGAGCTCAAACTACAAGGAAACTCACATTCATAGGCCACATTACCAACCCTCCACAAAACCATAAAAGACAAATATACCGAGGACTGAGCTTTCTCTTCTTGCCAAACTACATTACTCCCTTCATGGGAGACACCTTTAAGAATACCCTATCCCCAACCTTAAACCTTAAGTCCCTATGCCTTACATCCACATTGGACTTTTGGCGACTTTGGGCATCCTTAAGACTATCCCAAATAACCTTTACCTTTTCCATAGCCCAAAAAACCAAATCTGGGCCACACATATCCACCTCACCAAGCTCAAACCACCTAATTGGAGATCAATACCTCCTTTCATACAATGCCTCAACAGGAGCCATCCCAATACTAAAATGATAGCTATTGTTGTAAGCAAACTCTACAAAAGGTAGATGCTTAACACAATTACCACCATAATCAATCAAACATTCCCAAAGCATATCTTTCAATGTCTGAATAATTATTTCTGCTTGCCCATACTTCTGCGGGTGAAAACAGTACTTAGACTAACCTTAGTACCCCTACCCCTTCTTAAACAACTGCCAAAAGTGAGATGAAAACTTTGTACCACGATCATAAATAATCTAAACAGGTACCCCATGCAACTTTACAATTTCATAAAGATACATCATCGCATAATCCTCAGCCAAAAAGTTAGTCCTCTCTTTCAAGAAGTGAGACGACATTGTCATCCTATTCATGATGACCCAAATAGAATCAAGTTGGTTACGAGACCTAGGAAGATCGGTATCAAAATCAATATTGATCACTTCTATTTCTATCAGGCAAATTCAATTTCTTGATACAAATTTCTAGGCCTCATGTACTCAAGTTTCACTTATTGACACACTATGCATTTGGCAACAAAATCAACCGCATTCTTCTACATACCATTCCACCAATACATCTCCTTAAGATCTTGATACATTTTTGTCGAACTAGGATGAACAATATTGCACAATTTATACTCCTTGGCCAATACCCTTTTCTCGCAAAACATTAATGTCAGGAACACATAACCTTCCTTGGTACAATAAGGTACCATCACCACTGATCTCAAATACCATTACCTTTTTCACACCTACATCTCCCATTATTTTAATCAAGATATGATTTAGTATTTGCTTCTCCTTGATTTCTACACCCAGAGATGACCGAATCACTTTATGTAACAACACACCACCACTCTCAGAGTCTAAAAGGCAAACTCAAAGATTAGCCAAGTAGTGAATATCCTTTACCAACTCCCTCAACTCCTTATCGATATGAGCTAAACTCTTTATGGATAACCTGCTAAGAGTATGAACAACAACATTAGACTTACTTGGATGGTAGTGAAGACTCATGTCATAATCCTTGAGAAGCTCAAGCCATCTCCTCTGCCTGAGGTTAATCTCTTTCTGAGTGAACACATACTGTAAACTCTTATGATCAGAAAAGATGTCCACGTGCACTCTATATAAATAGTGCCACCAGATTTTTAAGTCAAACACCACAGATAAAAGCTCCAAATCATGAGTAGGACAGTTCCTCTAATGTACTTTTAACTTCCTAGAGGCATAGGAAATCACCTTACTATGTTGTATCAAAACACAACAAAGCCCCACCCTGGATGCATCATAATAAACTAAGAACCCCTCAGTACCTTCAGACAAGGTCAAAACTAGAGTTGAAGTTAGCTTATTCTTCAGCTTCTTGAAACTACCCTCACAAGCATCCAACCAAGAGAACTTTACCTTCTTCTGAGTCAACTTGGGCAATGGGGCAGCTATCATTGAAAAAATGTCCACAAACCTCTTATAATACCCAGCCAAACCTAAGTAACTCTAACTATCGGTTAGAGTTTTGGGTCTAGTCCACTTCATAACCACTTCCACCTTTTGTGGATCCACTATGATCCCCTCACCAAAAATAATATGACCTCAGAAAAGTGACAGTGTTCAACCAAAATTTACATTAAGAGAATTTGGCATACAACTGTTGCTCTTTCCAAGTCTAAAATACTACACAGAGATGGTGGCATGATCCACCTTACTCTTGGAGTACACCAAAATGTCATCAATGATCATAATAATGAACATATACAGAAACTAACGAAAAAAATTATTCATCAAATCAATGAATACCACCGAGATATTAGTCAAACCAAATGACATAACCAAAAAATCAAAGTGCCCATACCGGGTTCGAAAAGTTGTTATAGGGATATCCACCTCTCTAACATTTAGCTAATGATCTCTAGATCGAAGATCTATCTTAGAAAAGAATTTGGCACCCAGAAACTGACCAAATAAGTCATTTATCCTTGGAAGAGGATACTTATTCTTAACCATCACCTTATTCAGTTATAGATAGTCAAAACACATCCGAAGGGAACCATCATTCTTATGCACGAATAATATTAGTGCACCCCATGGTGACATAGTAGGATGGATGAAACCCTAATCCAAGGATTCTTAAGTTGCTCCTTGAGTTCCCTCAACTCAACTGGAGCCATTCTATAAGGTGGAATAGATATTAGATTAGTGTTCAGAATTAAATCAATAGAAAAATCAATCTCCATATTCGGAGGAACACCAGGAAGATCATCTAGAAAGTCCTCAGGAAACTCATTCACCACCAAAATAGGATGTAAAGAAGGACCTTCCGAGTTAGAGTCTTTATCCCAAACTAAATTATAGAGACACCTTTAAGACATTAATCTTAGATCCCCAAGATATGATATAAATTTCCCTTTAGGATCTAAGGAACCACCCTCAAATTCAATAATTGGTTCACCGGGGAACTGAAAGACAACCTTACAAGTCCGACAATCTAAGGACGCATAGCACGAATGTAACGAATCCATCCCAAGAATGTCATCAAAATCCACAATATCTAATTTGAAAAAATCCACCAAAGTCTCCTAACTACCAATAGATTCCACACGTCTCCTATACTGACTTTTAGCCACCATAGAATCACCTATCAAGATAGAAATAGAAAAAAGGATTTGAAATAACCTCGGGGTCAAAACCAAAATGCACAGCCACAAATAAGGTCACATTAGAGAGAGTGGACCTTAGATCAAGTAAACAATAAGCATCCCGAGAAAAAAGTTCTAATGTACCAATAACAACAACCAGTTATGCCTCAGATTTCTATTAGGTAGTGAGAGCATATAATTGATTCCGGCCTGTGCCACTACCAGAAATGGAAACAGATGCAGAAGCAGCACCCTTTGGTGTAAAAGTATATGGAGAGGCAACAAGAACCTTGTTCACTCCCGATACAATCTTACCAACCGGACAGTTTCTAAGCATATGGTCTGGCTGACCAAATTTGACATACCTATCTCTCACCTCACCACTGAAACCCCAATGTATTCAACCACAGATCCTAAAAAAGGACATAATGAGGCAGACTAAGCCCTACTACCCTGAGATTGGGCACTCTATGCCCTAAAGTTCTCACTACCCTGCTAACACTTGTCACCCGACTACTTCGGGTAGGGAGCACTAGTTGTGGAAAAAGAATCAGAACTCCCCCACTTCTTCTTTAGCCATATAGAACTATCTCAACAACCTTGTTGTTAACCACTACCCTTCTTAGAGAATCTAAACTTCTTACCCTGTTTTCACCTACCTCAGCCTGTTTCTCTTTTTCTCTTCCACCTATTGCATATAAATAACCAACCTGAGATATCCATGTCCTTAATCAATAATGTAGTCTTTCTTTGAAGTATCAAATCCTTAGATGATCCTGAATCAAACTTTCTTATCTTGTACCTCATATCAGACTCCAATTCTGGAGTATACCTAGACAACTGGTGAAATATCAAGGCATATTCCTTGACCGACATATTCCTATATTTTAGATTAGTAAATTTCTCTTCTTTTGCTTCCCTCAACTCCTGAGGAAAGAAGCAGTCTAGAAAAGTATTAGAGAATGTTTCCCACAGAGAACACTCATCAACCTGATCCCTTATCTAATCCTATTCCTCGTACCGTTAGTACGTCATATCCTTTAGTTGGTAGGTAGATAAATTCACCCCTTCCACATTTTTGGCCTGCATGAGCCTGAAGATTTTTTCAATCTCATCCAAAAATCCCTTAGAATCTTTCTCTACCTTAACACTAGTACAAGTTGGAGGACTCAACATCATAAATTAGCCATCTCTTGTGGCCTCATAACATGGAGTAGCAGATGTACCATGCTCATCCTGAGATGCTACCAACTGAGCAATTATATGAATTGACTAGCGAAACTCAACATTTATCATATTAGCCTGAGGAGGACGAGAGAGAATCAGTAAAACTTTTGAGAAATAAGAGACTGGACCCCTAGACTGATTATGGATCCCCTAAGAAGATTGTGTCCAATCAACATCATCCCCAGTTAGGATAGAGGAGTTTCTATCAACTTCAGATCGTCGAGGTATGATCTGTAAGACAAGGAAACAAATATCAAAAGAATCTAAGACTTAGACTCCAAAGCTTAAAAATAGAACACAAAGAAAGAAAACCATTCCTAAATGCCTTATAGCCTCTCTCTTATAAGTGTAGCATACTATACACCCTTAAAAGAGAGTCTAATCGACATGGATTTGTGTTCTCTCAATTGACCATGAACCTAATGCTCTAATACCAACTTGACCCAACCCAAATCGTGGCCTTGTCGTAATGGTCATCCTAAGTCCAACTAGGACTTGGGACCACCCCCATTACCCAAACCAACCTCCAAACATGTACCCTAAGCCGGATAAATTCTAAACATATAATAAGATAGAGTATTGTATAATTCCAGACTCTGAGATAGGTCTATAATAGTGGTCATCCCAATCAAGTCCAACCATCCAATACCAAACAAATAACCATACCAAAACTGAAATAATAACCAAATATGAGTCAATAAAATAATAGGATGGAATAATAATAAATACAATCAAATGATATCATCCATAATACCAATACCAATATAAGGGCTTACACCAATACCGACACCGTTGACACCAACCCATAGTAGTCTCACAAAGCCTCTAACAAAGAATCAAACAATATCCAGTCGATACATACCCACAACTATAGACAAAACCATAGAATATATAATGACCAAAGTATGTAAAAATATCCATAGCATGAAATGGATCCTTCTGGAATATGGAAGCCCACAACTTCAATCCAACCCGAGTTGATCCAGAATCCAATCACTAAGTAGGAGGAGTAGAGTGGCTGGTTCCTACATCATGTAGGGATACAACCTCCTGAAGACGGGTTAGCGGGTGAACTCTAGCATACACTGAGGATAAAGATAAAATAATGCAAACTTTTAAAACCAAGTAAACAAACCATATGCATTCACAACCATACATACATATATATAATCATGGTGGTAAAGAAAATCGGGTTTAGCATGACTTTAAAACCATTAACCTAGGTATGTGTAGCTTAACCATCCTAGAACCACCCATAAACTATATAGATCAAGTGTAACCCCCTGAATGGGTCCCAATGAGTATAGCCGCACGAACCAAAGATATCATAGGAGTAGGGAATTCTCGAGTACCCTTCGCTCTCTATAAAACATATGTACAAGTGTACTTAGGAGATTTCTCTATACCCTATAAGTATCATATATAGTCTCCATGAACAATCCTTATGAAGGCAAACATTAGTTTCTAGTGTCCATCCATTAGACTCATACCTTCATGGTTAGCTATCACTGCCTACCATTATTGCCTAATTAAAACCTGTACCACATAGCCATACCACTCTTCCATTTATTATTAACTAAGGCTATAAGTAGTGGTGTCGTCATACTGACTATAACTTGCAAGCAATGTCCTTAGCCACCTTGTTACAGAAAAAAGTATTCCCATATACCCATAGATAACATTATTTAGTTGACTTTGGGGAATCCCATGTACCCCACAAGTGATCATTATTATGTTTACTTGGGGATCACCTTGTACACCACAAGGCTTTCAATTAGACAAACCATAACCATCAAGACCTTACCATTTAATAATTCTAAACTATTTATACCATTTAGGGTTCCATTACAAGGTTATACCATGCATAGTTCAATAAAAGTCCAACAATTTAACCAAAAACATTCTCATAGGCATTTTATCAAACAAGTTGGGGGCATAGTATTTCCAAAGTTCAAACCATGTATCAATTATCCATTCACTTACAACCAAATGATCAAAGCACCATAAAAATATGAAAAGCATAAGTAAAAGACATGGAAAAACCATAACCAACCATTGTAACCCAAAACCCCCAACATGAATTTGAAATCCAAAAACATTCAACATTAATACCATGAAAATAATTCACAAAACATGTCTTTAGTTTGAATTAACAATGACGGAAGAGTAACATGCTTTAGATTGAGATGATGATGAGAAAAAATCACTCATATGAGCCTTAATTGACCACCTTGAAGAAAACTTTAGCTTTTGCTTAACCCAAGAGCCTTGAGAGATTTTGAGAGAATTTTGAGTATTTGATTGAATGCAAATAGGTTAATGAATCCCCAAAAAGGTATTTTAAGTCCATATTACCCCCAATATAAACTGGATTAATTTCCCATAAGAGGGTACGACCACCCTCTATCTGTACATAATCATACAATTGGTACCCATGACTCCTAAGTTCTACTTGTACATAATCATACAATTGGTACCCATAAAACGTACCCTAGGTAGAAAAGAATCACATAGTTTAAGATATAAGACAAAATACGAGGTGCATCATACGACTCATACCCCATCGTATGACCCTTATAGAGAAGTCGTACCTTTGACAGGAGCTAACCCAACCACACTAATCAACATACGAGTGATGACCCCTAAATAGTATCCCAACATACGACTGGTACCCCTAGTCGTGTGATGTCCAAAGAGTTCAAAACTCAAGAAATTTATGAGGATAAAAACTAGGGGTTTTCATGAACATATCTAAACAAATTAGATATATCATAGTGTCTTAATGATTCAGACTCACATAAGCATGCTACTTTTAATAGGGAAAATTTCAAGCTTCTCGTGCCCTTGTGTCTAATTATCAATTGATTCCAAATAATTCACTAAAATGCAACCTTTTTTAAAAATAAATGATATCTTATCTCATCATTCCTAGGCCAAACAATAGCTATAATAAATACTAATTACTATAGATCTCGTATAATTTACATAATATTGACTATGTTTGCGATAAACAAAATTTGAATATTTTATTTTCTTATATAGTATATGAGATATAATTAATTGAAATTTATACATTTAAATAATTTATTTTCTTATCAATTAATAATTTTTACTTTGTTTAAAGTCAGTTTTTCTAATACTTAATTAATATAATATTTCATATTATTTTCTTTAGATTTTATATTTATTGTACTCATATATATGTGTGTGTATGTGTTTGTGTGTGTGTGTATATATCTATATATAACTTATACATATTCAGATGCTAAAAATGATCTGTCTTAATTGTTTATAGATCAAATCAAGAAGCAACATCATATTCATTCAAATTTGCATTAAAATTAAGACATCTTAATCATTAGAAAAACAAATGTAGCCTTAACATTGTTCAACAACACCGTAGAATTCATTCAAGTTCAAGTCAAAGAGTCGTCAATTCATGTAAAGAACATGACTACCAATATGAAATCTAAGTCAACAAGACATACCACCATTATTGCCTAATTAAAACCTTTACCACACAACCACACCACTATTCCATTTATTATTAACTAAGGCTATAAGTAGTGGTGTCGTCATACCGACTATATCTTGCAAGCAATGTCCTTAGAAAACCTTGTTAAAGAAAAAGTATTCCCATATGCCCAAAGATTACATTATTTAGTTGACTTGGGGGAATCCCATGTACCCCACAAGTGATAATTATTATGTTTGCTTGGGGAATCCGTTTGTACACCACAAGACTTTCAATTAGACCAACCATAACCATCAATACCTTACCATTTAACAATTACAAGCCATTTAAACCATTTATACCATTTAGGATTCCATTACAAGGTTATACTGTGCATAGTTCAATGTAAGTACAACAATTTAACCAAAAACATTCTCATAGGCATTTTATCAAACAAGTTGGGGGCATAGTATTTCCAAAGCTCAAACCATGTACCAATTATCCATTCCCAAGCAACCAAATGATCAAAGTACCATAAAAATATGAAAAGCATAAGTAAAAGACATGGGAAAATAATAACCAACCATTGTAACCCAAAACCCCTAATATGTAATTGAAAATCCAAAACCACACAACATTAATGCCATGAAAATAATTCATAAAACATGTCTTTAGTTGGAACAAATAATGAGGGAGGAGTAACATGCCTTAGATTGAGTGATGATGAGAAAAAATCACTCCTATGAGCCTTACTTGACCACCTTGAAGAAAACCCTAGTTTTTTTCTTAACCCAAGAGCCTTGAGAGATTTTGAGAGAGTTTAGAGTTTTTGATTGATTACAAATACGTTAATGAAGCCCTAAAAGGGTGTTTTAACCCCAACATAAACTGGATTAATTTCTCACAATAGGGTATGACCACCTCTATCTGTACCCTAGGGTACGAGTGGTACCCACCAATTGTACCCAAAGAAGAATCTCAACCCCCAAAATTACTAATCTATGACTCCTAATTTCTTCTCATACCTAATCATACAATTGGTACCCATAAAACGTACCCTAGGCAGAATAGAATCACATAGGTTAAGACATAGGACAAAATACAAGGTGCATCATACGAGTCACACCCCCATCGTATGACCCTTATAGAGAAATCATACCTTTGACAGGAGCTAACCCAACCACACTAATCAACATACGAGTGATGACCCCTAAATAGTATCCCAACATACGACTGGTACCCCTAGTCGTGTGATGTCCAAAGACTTCAAAACTCAGGAAATTTATAAGGATAAAAACTAGTGTCCTAAAATTTATAAGTTTTTTCATGAACATATCTAAACAAATTAGATATATCATAGTGTCTTAATGATTCAGACTCACATAAGCATGCAACTTTTAATAGGGAAAATTTCAAGCTTCTCACGCCCTTGTGTCTAATTATCAATTAATTCCAAATAATTCACTAAAATGCAACCTTTTTTAAAAATAAATGATATCTTATCTCATTATTCCAAGGACAAACAATAGCTATAATAAATACTAATTAATATAGCTCTCGTATAATTTACATAATATTGACTATGCTTTGCGATAAACAAAATTTGAATGTTTTATTTTCTTATATAGTATATGAGATATAATTAATTGAAATTTATACATTTAAATAATTTATTTTCTTATCAAATAATAATTTTTACTTTGTTTAAAGTCAGTTTTTCTAATACTTAATTCATATAATATTTTATATTATTTTCTTTAGATTTTATATTTATTGTACTCATATATATGTGTGTGTATGTGTTTGTGTGTATATATATATATAAAAAAAACTTATACATATTCAGATGCTAAAAAATGATCTGTCTTAATTGTTTATGGATCAAATTAAGAAGCAACATCTTATTTATTCAAATTTGCATTAAAATTAAGACATCTTAATCTTAAGAAAAACAAATGTAGCCTTAACATTGTTCAACAACACTGTAGTATTCATTCAAGTTCAAGTCAAAGAGTTGTCAATTCATGTAAAGAACATGACTACCAATATGAAATCCAAGTCAACAAGCCATGCCTCAACAACAATATTATTAACCATTTTTCCATTGCACAAGTAAATAACGATAAGGAGTTATACCCATCATTTGTAATTAACCCAAAACCCTCAACAATCCATTTAAACAACAACTTTGTTAATAATCATAAGCCCATTTGTTACAACTTGACACTACACCTTTATCATCATATGGTGTATAGAAGCACTAGCGAGTCCATGCTAACCCAAGTCCTGATAAAATACTAAGAAATATAGATAAGAAATAATAAAACACTTTTGCCAAATCTGAACTTAAGAATGTATTAACTATTTAAAGGAAAATAAATCATCACTAAATAAGTTTGGGATCAAAAGCCAAATATCTAAAAATAAGTCTGAAAATTCTCTACTAAGAGGAGTTGCTAGGACAAGCCCCCAACTAACTCTAACTACCTAAAAACTAGGAATGATAAAGAAAAAATAAATTAAAAAAAAACTCTAGTCCTTGAATAGTGGGGACTCACCAAAGCTATTGTTGCTGATAGGGAAAGAGATATTAATAGGTATGATCTAGGTGCTGAGAGGAAAGACTTGTATTATATGAAAATATAGTGAAAAATAAAGTGTGCAATCTGTACTTTGAATATACTGAATGCAAGATAGGAAAGTAACTAATATGAAGTGAACATGGTACGTGTAACATCATAGCTACTGTAAGACCAAGTAATGAACATACACTTTAACATGAATTGAATAGCTGAATACAAGGTCAAGCAAGAATATGAAATCTGAACTGTAAACTATGGTCTGTAGAAATTCCTAATAACCGACATACCCCAATGTGAGATAACTAGGTTCCAACCTGTAACCCCAGTTGGTAGGGTATTCGATACCTTGACAAGGGTACAAACATTGACTAATATTGATCTACTAAATTAATATGCAGAAGGACTAAGGTGCCAAGCTTGATCTGAGAGGTGACCCTTAAAAATAAGGAGTCAAGTTTGATCTAAGAGGTAACCCTTTAGAACCTATATTGGCACCGATGATCTAGGACTTAGGGACTTATTCTAAAGGTATTAGTCTAACCGGTGGCTGATCATTCATCCTTGTATCCCTTTGGTGCTAAGTACTAATCCTAATTGAATGACCCTCATAACTACAATGTTCATTGAAGGCAATATTCTGATGACTGAAATAAATGTACTATCTAAAAGCATTAAAAACATGTAAACTATGATACATGGAATCAAAATTTATATGCATGAAATCCAAGGTCATCAGATGTTCATAAGTTGCCATCTATGAAAAATGCAGCTACTTTGTAAATTTCATAAATTAGACCTAATTTAAAATCAATGACATAGGTCCACATTTAAGGATTTCATAATGTACTAGGGTTTAGGATTATGGTCAAATACTAACTCTAAAATTCTTGCTAAAATGGGGATAGGAATTAAATAAAACCTAAAGACTAAAATATCAATGAATTTAACAATATCCATAAACCTTAGATATGAAAAAGGAATTGTACTATTGATTTGGGTTATCATAGAGACTCAATGGGTAAAAGGGAATCCATTGATGAAATTATACATACCTAGAGATAAGAGCTCTAAAGAATTCTATAGAGCTAGATGCTTGAAGAAGATGGATTCTAATCTGCCTTGGGAAAAGAAATCCCCTCTTTTCTATTCTAAAACTATATATCAGATAATTTTTGAAGTAATCAGATTGATACCACAATAATGAAAATTGATATTTCCAAAATGATGTAGCTTTGATGTTAATAGAATAGGGAAAAACTGATATGCCCCTTACAATTACATAATTGGAAACTGCGGGAAGGAACAAGCAAGTCCTTTCTATGATCATGGAAACAACATATGATCGTGTGTTAAACTCATGATTGGGATATGTATAAGATCACTCTGAACTTGATCATATGATCCTTGGTAGGAATGTGGGATCTATATACGGTTACACCTTGGTTGGTATGTTTGCTTGTTACATCAAGGACATCTATCGGACTCATGATTGTACTAGTGGATCGTGGTTACAAAGGATAATAGTGGTTCCCTCTACTTTAACAAGTTGTGGTTTTATTGATATGATGAGACAATTTTACAATCGTACAATGCAACCACTGTCATTGGTGATCTTGTGGTATCTCATTACAGAGTACTGCTTTTGTGAAAAGGCCATAACTTTATCTCCGATGTCAAATTAATGTGAAACGAAATTCTTTTGAAAGGTAATTCAAATATATATCATTTTGGTGGTTCTATCGGTAAAAAATGCATCAGAATCTAGAAGTTATTTGGATCTAAGTCTTATCCCTAATTTATGGATCGATTGGTAATGGAGGTTTTGGCTTGGTTAAGGGATAGGGGTTCTTGTGTTCTTGATATATGGGAAAATCCATCCTCATATGATTAAAACTTTATGATTTTTCACACATGTACTTGAAGCATGGCTCTTGACTAGGCTTTGATTTTCTTGGGAGTTACAATATCTTCCCCTTAGGATCATTTGACCGTAAATGGAAAATGACTGAGCTGAAAGGTTAGCGAAAAGAGCTGCATTCCTATATTTTATTCACACATCTCCTAATATTATCAGAATTCTTCAACAGGAACTCTGTCTAGAAATCTTACACTACGTTTCTAAGAGTTGAACACAGACATGGTCTTTGATCGATAACTCAAACATAAGTTGATTTAGATAAATAGATGATTGTTATGGTTTGGGAATAAATGGGTGACATGAAATAGAAAGAATTAATTAATTATGGGGAAACTATTACCTCAAGTTGGCCAAAGCTCTAAGTGAAAAAATAGTGATACTTGAAAATCATGTGTTCCTCCACTTCTCAAGTAGTTCCCTCAACAGACTGATTTTTCTAAAGCAACTTTACTAGTACAAATAATTTATTCCTCAGCCTATAAACCTAATGATAAAGGATTTCCACAAGAACACCTTATTAAGAGAGACTATACTTCACACTAGCACTTTCTAAGGGCACAACTGATGAGGGATCATCAATGCACTTTTTTTGTAAGGAAACATAAAACTGGATGTACTGCTGCTTGGTCCATCAGTAAATCTAACTCATAGGCCACCTAGTAAAATTGACATGCAATAACATAAGGACCAATAAAGAGGGGACTGAGTTGTCCTTAATTTTTGAACCTTTTCACCTCTTTTATATGTGAATCTTTCAAGTAGACAAAATCACCAACGATGAGCTCAAGTTCCCTCCTCCTAACATCTATATAGGACTTCTAATGACCTAAACCAATCTCAAACTCTTTCTAATCAGCTGAACTTTTTTTATAGCCTCATGGACAAAGTCTATCCCTATAAAAGTAGTTTCATAGACTTTGAACCAACCAATTAAAACTCTACACCTCCCTCAATAAAGTGCCTCAAATAGGGCCATTAGAATAGTAGCATAATAGGTGTTATTAGATGAAAAGTCAATTGATTGTAGATAATTATCCCAACTACCCTTGAAATCGATCACTCATGCTCTCAAAATATCCTGTAATGTCTCAATGGTCCTCTATGCCTTACCATTATTCTGTTGGTGAAAGGTTGTACTTAAATGAACTTGGGTAACAAGACCATTCTAGAAAGCCTTTCAATACCAAGAGGTAAAATGATCACCTTTATCTAAAATGATAGTCAAGGGGACTCCATGCAATTTCACCAACTCCTTCATGTAGAGCTTAGCATAATCCTCGGTTGAATCTGAAGTGTTAACTGGAAGAAAAATAGGGCGACTTAGTCATCTTATTCACATAACCCAATTGGAATCATGTTGCCAATGTGTATGAGGAGATCCTATGACAATGTCCATGTTTACTAACTCCCACTTTAAAGTAGGAATACCAATGTCTTGAAGCATGCCACTAGGTTATTTATGCTCAACCTTAAACTGTTGACAATTTGGGAACTTAGCCAAGGATTTCACAATATTGTTCTTCATAAAATTCCAACTATAGACTTCCCATAGATTATGGTATATTTTAGTGGCTCTTGGGTGAATAGATTACCTAACACCATGACCCTCTACTAGAATCTAATGTATCAATTCATCTACACCCAGAACACAAAGTCTACCTTAATAAAGGAGAACACCTTCTCTCCTTTAAGTGAAAACCTCAACCTTCTGACTCTGGACTACATCTTTCAATCTAAGCAATATAGACTATCTTTCTTTTCCTTATCCTTGGGTACCAAAGAAGATTTTGAACCATTCTAAACCAAAATAAAACCTTCGTTTGAGTAAACTAATTGAACTCTCTCTCTGGCAGTGTATGAAACTTGTGAGCTAGTTCTTTCTTCTTATCCTCTACATGAGCAACACGTCCAACACATAATCTCATACGAGATTTCTCCACTGCACTGGCCTTACCTGGATGACACAAAACACTCATATTATAATCCTCTAGCTACTCTAGATATTTTTTCTGACTGAACATATTCAGAAGAATTTAGTGATTAATGAACAAATTAACATGAACCCCATAGAGTTAATGTCTCTAAATATTTTAGGCAAAAACAACTGCTGCCAACTCCAGATCATGAGTTTGTTAATTTTTTTCATGAGGCTTGAGCTACCTAGTGGCATATGCAATAACTTTTCCCTTAAATATCACCACACAACCATATCAAACCCTGGAAGCACCAAAATAAACCACAAAACTATTTGATCCCTCAGGCAGAGTTAAAAATGAAGCATTAGTGAGTTGAGTTTTAACTCTAGAAAACACTTCTCACAAGAATTAAACAACTAAAATTTGATTTTATTCTGAGTCAACCTAGGAATGGCATAAGAAATAGAGTAAAATCCTGCAACAAACTATCTATATTATCCAGCTAAACCTAAAAAAACTACTGATATTTAAAGGATAGATGGGTCTCGACTAGTTTTTTACTACTTTGATATTTTAAGGATCAATCCAAATACCTTTCTAGAGATAATATGATTAAGGAATGCTACTTATTTAGATGAAATTCAAATTTTCTGAATTTACCGAATAGCTAGCAATCCTTGAGAGTCAACCAGACAACCCTCATATAATTTGCATGTTCATCCTAACTCTAAGAATAAATCAGGATGTCATCTATGAAGATTATGATGAACATATCCAAGTAATATTTGAACACCCTCTTCATAAGGTCCATATAGTTGAAGGAGCATTCATTAGACTAAATAACATAACAAAAAATTCAAAATAACCATATTGAGTTTTTGTAATGACCTTACATATTATTTCATTAATTTGCATACATTTTAGGCATTTCAAGCGTTCATATAGTGGCTACAGTTCATTTATGATTTGTTGGAACTGTCAATTTGGTGATCGGACAAGTCATTTGGATTTTAGGATCATTTTGCAATTCTGGAGCTTTCATTGTGTAAGATTTGTTCTCAGACTAAAATTCCTCGTAGATGACCTCAGATGAGAACTAGAACAGTGCCATCATCTTTGGAATGTTTACTTTAGGATGGGTGGACTCTTTGTTCGAGTACCAAGGCAGTCGATCTCATTTTGATCTATTAGTCGGAAAGTTAAGAAATTTAAAATTAGGTATGGGACCCATATTTCATCTAAATAACCTCAGATAGAAATTTAGGCAGTGCTATTGTGTATGCAACATAAAATTTGGTATTGTTACATTTTCTAATTGCATATATGGGATTTTTCATGAATCTTAAGGGCAGGGTGGAAACTTAGAATATTTTCCAAGTTTCACCTGTCAACCTGTGTAGCTACTATCGCAAGTTAAGGGCCTCGATCGCAGTACACTTAGAAAAAAAAGTGTGGTGTTCACAGGTCACATGGTGTGATTGTAACTTGTCTATTTAGCATAAGATTTTGTGATCGCATGTCCCGGGCCATGAAAGCAGGACACGAGGACTTAGTATGGTATAAATAGACCCCTTATGTGACAAAATTAGCCATTCTCCACCAATTTCTTGATATCTTAAACTCTAAAGAGTGATATTAAGTTTTATTAAAGCTTGTAGATGCTTTGGGGAGCTTGTTTATCAATTATTCTATGATCTCCCTTCGAATTCATGGTAAGATTCCATTAATTTCATAGTAGATTCTTAGAAATTAGAGTTTTTAATTACTAAATTTTAAGACTTGATTTGTGACCTGATTTGTGCTTTGTTTGTGCTCAAAATTTGAACAATACTTCCTTATCCTTAGAGGGACCTCATGATGGGCTGAAATTTAGATTCCGTAAAAGAGCCCCATGGTCCCGTTCTTGACCCAAAATTTGACCCGACCCATTTTATAAAAATTGGGTCTTATTTGACTCCTAATGATACATAGATTATTAATTTTATAGAGTATTAGCATTTTCGGATCGTGGAGGAAAGACAGATATTTGGTGAATGTTTTATGAATTTGCGGGCCGATATTGAGGTAGGCTTTTGTCTACTTTTCTTCAGTAGATGATATGATTTATGAATTGCATGTGAATGTGAAATTATGATTGATAATGGGTAGAACACAGTGTCCTGGTCTTGATTTTTGAGGTTTGGGGATTAGATGACTAATTTGACCCGTAAGGTGAAATGTTTATTACACTTTTAGGATCTTATTGCCGTCTTCATAGATGGAGCTAATTTGTATAATGATGGTGTTATTATGCTAGATTTGGGATATATCTTAGGTGTTGGGTGCATGATTAGTATGAATATCCAAATGTGCCTTATTTAACGGCCTTGAAACTATAATTTAGGTAGAGTTGACTTAATAGATCATGTTCTAGGTGAAATTTCTATCATAGGGCTAATAATGGCTTATTTACCATCTATAAATAAATTTAGACACTTTAGCCTAGATTGGGGTAGAAATTTCCTAAATATGGAACTTGAGGATTAGAAGTGTGTTCCTCCAAACCACCTTACGCCAAAACTTATATTAAACCTTGTGGACTTATTTATGCATGTTAGACATAGTTGAGACTTTGAAGCCTTTAGTATAATGTTACTTCATGACTTCTTTGATTGTGATGATAATTCCCGGATCTTGAGGTTATGGTTATGTGGGATATGTACCTATTATTGGGTCGAAGGCCATGTTACGATATTTGTTGGGCCGTGTTATGAAATTTTTTGGATTTTGGGAAGTGTGTATCCTTGTAAAGTATGTGGCCATAGTTTATAGAAATGATGATATTTATTATTTCATTGTGTGAATACTGGTGATGGCATGCATAGATTGAGAAACTGTTAGATGCAGTCGATCAGTATCATCATCAATAGATTCAGAGATCACCCACTAGATAGGACTGATCTCAGGCTTAATCAATCATCTTCATTATTAGTAGATTCAGAGATCACCCGCTAGATAGGACTAATCTCAGATTTAGTTAATCTTTTTCCTCATCAGTATATTTATAGATCACCTTCTAGATAGGACTAATCTCAACAACAGTCAATCAGATATTAGTATAAGTAAACTTAGTTATCAGAAGTCCGGTTAGTAGAATTCAGTAGTTAGTATTTCCATGACTTCAGTTATAGTTTATGCATTCGTGCATGTATCCTTATTCAGTAGTCTCATGATATTTTTAGTAAGTATTATTCATGCATGTGAACCCTTGCATTCAGCCTTACCTCATCTAGTGTACCTGTACATTCCCATGCACTGACTCATACTTTTCTCTTGCGGTATGGTGTTTTATACCATAGGTTCAGAAGCACGGGATCCATAGCTCCCTTAACAGTTCAGATTCAGCCAGCAATAGTAGACTTAGCAGTGAGTCCTCATCATTCGAGGGTGTCCCTTATTTAATCCTAGATTCTCTTCCATTTATAGAATATGCCTCCAAAGAGGACTCAGGGAAGAGGAATGAGAGACTAGTCAACCCCTCAGGTCGTCCATCCAGATCCTTTGGGCGAGCATGTCTCTAATGCAGAGTTTAGAGCAACCTTCACCACCCTAGATCATTCTGTAGCATCCCGGAATGAACGTCCAGCTGTTGTTCCAGCCAACCCAGTGGCCAATACTGCTGCTGCCAGGATTTAGGACTTCACCCGAATGAACCCTCCACCGTTTAGCGAGTCTAAGTCAGATAAGGACGCTCAGGAATTTCTTGATCAAATATAGAAGGTTACTGATATCATGGGGGTGACTGTTGTTGAGAGTGCTGAGTTAGACGCATATCAGCTAAAGGATGTTGCTCACTCATTATTTAAATAGTGAAAGGCAGAGAGGACCATAGTTGTAGGGCCCATAGAGTTGGAGGAGTTTACCACTGCTTTTCTGGATAGTTTCTTCCTACTAGAGTTAAGGGAAGTAAAGGTTCTGGAATTTATCAATATGAAATAGGGAAATATGAAAGTGAAAGAGTATTCTATCAAGTTTACTCAATTAGCTAGATATTCTCCTTATATGGTGGCAGACAGCAGATTTTGAATAAGTAATTTTGTGTCAGGGGTATCTAGCAGTGTGGTCAAAAAGTGTAGGACCGCAATTCTTATTATGGATATGGACATATCCAGACTTATGGTCCATGCTCAACAAATAAAAGAGGCTAAGAATAGGGAGAAGGATAGGGAGAACAAGAGAGAAAGAACAGGTAGTTTTAACTTCGCGCAACCTAAGGAAAAGGGTGGGAATCGTTCTTAGTTCCCCTCCAAAATCTTAAGTTCCAGTTCCTTCCTCAGCCAGTGCTCATGTGTTGAAATTCAGAGATGGCAATAGGGATAGGACACCAGGCCTTAAACCCCAGGGTAGTATTAGTAGTGCCCAAACTAATCCTCTTTATCAGAAGTGTGGAAGAAACCACTGAGGTATCTATAGAGAAGGAAGCAATGTTTGCTTTGGGTATGGCAGCCAAGCCACAGAGTCAGAGATTGTCCTCGGTCAGGTTCTCAGGGTCAAAATAACCATCCTCCAGATCAGTCCAATCGCTATAATCAGTAGGGTGCCGCTTCCAGGGCCACCAGTGGGCAACGTACAAACATAATCTATGTTGTTCAGTCCTGACAGGATCAGGAAAGTTCTCCTGATATGGTTGCTGGTACGTTACAAGTTTATCATTTGCATGTTTACTCTTTGAAAGATCAAGGATTCTCTTTGTCCTTTGTTACTCCTTGTATAGCTGTTAACTTTGGAGTCAATCCCAAAATCCTAGCAGAGCCTTTCTAAGTCTCTACCCCAGTGGGTAAATCTATCATAGCCCAATGGATATACAGGAACTGTACGGTTATGGTATCTCAAAAAGTCACTTCAGCAGACTTAGTCGAATTAGAGATGACTAATTTTGAGGTCATTCTCGGCATGGATTGGTTTCATTCCTGCTATGCCTAAGTCAACTACAGAAACAGAATTGTTTAGTTTCAGTTTCCAAATGAACCCATCCTAGAGTGGAGGGGTAGTACTTCAGCACTTAGGGATCAACTTATTTCTTACCTTCGGGCTAGAAAAATAAAAGCTAAGGGATGTGTCTACCATCTCGTTCAAGTCCAGGACTCTAGTTCAGTAACCCCTACTCTTGAATCAGTCTCAGAAGCATGTGAATTCCCAGATGTCTTTCTTGAAGACCTTCTTGGAGTTCCTCCAGAAAGGGAAATTAATTTCGGAATCAATCTTCTCCTAGATACTCAGCCCTTAACTATCCCGCCATACAGAATGTCTCCAGTAGATATCAGAAGTTTCTTGGGTTTGGATGGCTATTACCGATGGTTCATTAAGTGATATTCATCTATTGCATACCCTATGTCCAGATTAACTCAGAAAAAAGTCAAATTCCAGCGATCAGATTCTTGTGAAAAGAGTTTTCAGGAGTTGAAAACTCGACTCATTACAGCTTCAGTTTTAACCTTACCAGATGGTTCAGATGGCTTTGTTGGGTATTGTGATGTCTCCAAGGTTGGCTTGGGGTGTGTTCTGATATGGAGAGGTAAGGTCATATCCTATGCCTCTAGGAAACTTAAACCCCATGAGAAGAACTATCCTACTCATGATCTTGAGTTAGTAGCAGTAGTATTTGCCTTAAAGATTTGGAGGCACTATTTGTATGGGGTACACGTTGATGTGTTCACTGATCATAAGAGCCTGTAGTATGTGTTCTCTCAGAAAGATTTAAACCTCCGTTAGAGAAGGTGGTTGGAGTTGTTGAAAGACTACGACATGAGTGTTCTGTATTATACGGGCAAGGACAATGAAGTGGCCGATACTCTCAGTAGAATGTCGATGGGTAGTGTTGCTCATATGGAGGATAGTAAGAAAAATTTATCCCAGGAAGTTCATTAGTTAGCCCGACTAGGTATTCGTTTAGTCGATTCAGCAGAAGATAGTGTATGGGTGTAGAGTAGTTCAGAATCATCCCTGCTTTCTGAGGTAAAGGAAAAGCAGGATATGGATCCTAGTTTAGACTAGTTGAAGGAGTCAGTCAGAGATCAGAAAGTAGAGGTTTTCTCCCAAGGGGGAGATGGTGTTTTGCATTGTCAAGGTTGACTATGTGTGCCAGGCATAAATGACTTGAGGCAGCGAATTCTTGCAGAAGTGTCTGGTGTGCGCTACTCTATTCATCCAGAGGCCACTAAGATATACCATGATTTGTGGGAGATCTATTAGTGGAGTGGGATAAAGAGAAATATTACAGAGTTTATGGCTAAGTGCTCGACATATCAGCAGGTTAAAATCGAGCATCAGAAGCCTAGTGGGTCCATACAAGAGTTCAGCATTCCCACCTAAAAATGGGAAGAAGTGAACATAGACTTTGTGATGGGTTTGCCTCGTACTCGTCGTCAGTATGATTCAGTTTAGGTCATTATAGATAGGATGACCAAATCAGCTCATTTTCTTCTAGTCCATGCCTCTTATTCAGCCGAGGATTACGCAAAACTCTATATCAGGGAGCTGGTTAGATTGCACGGTGTTCTATTTTCCATTATCTCAGATAGAGATACGCAGTTCACCTCTTATTTTTTGAATGCATTCCAAAAGGGTCTTGGTACCGATGTTTACCTCAGTACAGCCTTTAATCTTCAGATAGATGGTCAAGAAGAAAGGACCATTCAGACTTTAGTGGATATGCTTCGAGCATGTGCGATAGACTTTAAAGGTAGTTGGGATGACCACTTGTCTTTGATTGAGTTCACATATAACAACAGTTATCACTCCAGTGTTCAGATGGCTTCATTTAAAGCACTTTATGGGAGGAGGTATAGTTCTCCTATTGGTTGGTTTGAAGTGGGTGAGGCCGTAGTGGTAAGGCATGACTTGGTATTTTACACCTTAGAGAAAGTCCAATTGATCAGAGAAAGACTTAAGATAGCTCAGAGCCGGCAGAAATCATACACAGATGTGCGTAGAAAGGATCTCGAGTTTGAGATTGGTGACTATGTGTACTTAAAAATCTCTCCTATGAAAAGGGTGAAGAGATTTGGCAAGAAGGGGAAACTCAATCCCCAATATGTCGGTCCTTACCGAATTCTCAGCCGTTTCAAAAAGGTAGCTTACAAGTTTGAGTTGCCTTCAGATCCATCTTCAGTCCATCCAGTGTTTCACGTCTCCTTGAAAAGAAATGCATAGGTGACCCATCAGCTGTAATCCCCATAGAGGGCATAGATGTTCAGAACAACCTGTCTTACAAAGAGATTTCAGTCGAAATCCTTGATTATTAGATTCAACAACTAAGGAACAAAGAAGTCCCTCTAGTCAAAGTTCTATGGAAGAATCAGTCAGTTGAGGGAGCTACTTGGGAAGCAAAGGTAGATATGCGGACCAAGTATCCTCACCTCTTTTCTACAACCTTAGATTCAGCTAAGGTAATAGTTTTCCTTAAGTTTATTCAATTTCATGTTCAGATTTAAGTTACAAACTTAGTATCAGTTACCATTGTATGTTCAATCTTATGTTCATGAGTCAGTTAAGTCATGTATTCATGCATCAGATATACATGTCCAGTATGAGAAACTCATCTTATCAGTAATCCCAGTCATGCATTCATAAATCATGTTCAGCTATGTGCTCATGCATCAGATATGCATATTCAGCACGATAATTCAGTGTATTAGTGATCTCAATCATGAAACCATGCTTCAGTTATGCATACCTAGTCTCTAAGTCCAGTCCCTCTGGATTCTTAGTTTCATCAATCTAATTCGAGGACGAATGTCCCCAAGGGGGAGACAATATAAGACCCCATAAAGTTCTTAGCTTAAATCAGTCCTTTAGGATTGTCAAGGGATCCCATACTTAGAATATTCTAGATAAGTATTAAGACTGAGAGTCATTTTAGCCTTTGAAAGTTGCCGATCTTATTTCATGGCCTTTACATCCATTAAATGTGGATATTTAGGTTGATTCCTGATCAGGAATATCCGTAGGTGTTTTCGAACAAGTTTTGGATTTTTCAGACTTTGTTTGAGGCTCTTTTGGAATCCCAAAATAGTGGATCAACACGATCTTGGAAGACGTATCGACTATCACGTTGATGAATATTTTCCCCAGCTCCCAGCGTTAATTTCCAGTCAGTCGATGCGGACTTGATGCAATGCATTGGCTATCGTGTTAATGTTGATGATGCGGTGCTTCGGTCTAAGCGTCCATGGTATAGTTTTTCATTCATTAAAATACCGTATCATTAGAGGTATTTAGGTCTTTTCCCCTCAAACTTCATCCCCCAAAACACAAAATTATTCACTTTATGAAGCAAATAAACTCATTCTTTCTCAAATTTTCTCAAGAACAAAACCCTAGAAGCTTCAATTTCAAATCAAGAACTCAAGATTCCACCATCAATTTTCAGAAATTCCTTATCTAAGGTATGTGAAGTATTCATCCAAGGGTTCTTTCCACCCTTGGAGTCCAAGAAACTCTTTTAAAGGTCATATAGAGTGATTTGATGATTTTCATGAGTTGAATTAAAGTGTATTCATGAGTTACTGAAAGATTAACATAGAGTTAATTGATATGTGTGCTTTATCATGTGAATTCATGTTGAAACTCTTAGAATTATGTAATTGGAATTGAATCATGTTGCCTACATTTTGTTTTAGTATTATGTGCATTATTATGCCCCACAAGTGTTTGATGAATTGTCCATGTGAGTTTAATGGTGAAATTACATCATGTTTAGCATGTATGCAAGTGTTTGCTTGAATGACCAAATGAATGAATGATGACTAAGTAGTTAGTTACCATGTCTCAAGAATTATGCCATGTCTTTTAAGTTTGTGCTATCGAGTTCTGGGGTATTCAATACCCGACAATTTAGTTGCTTATCTAGATCCATGGTCAGTCACAGAGTAGAATCAATCAGGTCTCGATCAGCAGAATTCAATTAGTTGCAGAACTTAGGAAAACTCAATGAACTTAGAATCAGTCAAGCTCAGTTCAATAAAAATCAGTTCGGTTCTGTTATACAGTATGATCAATAAAAGTTTAGTCTAGCCTAGTACAGTTTAGAATTTAGTCCAACGTCTATTCAGTTGGGAGTAAAATTCAGCACCGAGTGAATACAAGGATGGGGACTCACCTGCCAGTAGAGAGTGTAATCCTTAGAAGTAGTCCTTGCATCCTAGAACTATGTAGCCAGCATAGGTTGATACATCAACCTGCCAGTTGAGGGTTGATGAGGTGATCTACCTTCCAGTTGAGGGTACCACTATTCCCGTTCAGAGTACCTACCAGATAAGGGTGACTCAGCACTTGTCCTTTCCCATGGCACGGTATTGACACACTTTCAACTGGGGTTATAGGTTGGACCCCAAATTACTTAGAGAAGGGGCATGTCGGTTAGATGATTACTTCCTACAGTCTCAGTTCCAGTCTTAGTCTTAAAATATAACTCAGTTCAATTCTACAGATTCAAGACTACCAGACAGAGTCACTCAGCTTAGTACAGAATTAGTATGGTTCCACAATTTTCAAAACTATTAGATACAGTCATCCAGTTAGTTAGTAATACAGTATTCGTGAGCTCAGATATCGGTTATCAGTATTTAGATTTAGTACTCACTATTAGCACGATCTCAGTTACAGTCTATGTATTCATACATGTACTCTTACTCAGTCATACTCATGTTATTTAGTTATTATTATGCATGCATATGAACCCATGCATTTCAGACTACCTCACTGAGCATACCAGTACGTTTAAAGTACTGATGTATGCTTTTCTTTTGTGCTATGATGTCTTATATCATAGGTTCAGACGCGCGGGCTCCAGAGCAACCTTAGCAGTTTAGATTCTCAACTTTTGGAGTAGTGGTGAGTCCTTATAGTTCGAGGACATACTTATTATTTATAGTACTTTAACTTTTTTCAGTAGATGGAATTATTTGGGGGCTTGTCCCATCAATTTCAGAGTTTAGAAGTTAGAGGCTTTTCAGACTAGAGCATTTTCAGACAGTTGTTCAGTTTTTTAGTACTTATATTTAGTTTTGGTAATTTGATACCACATTCAGATTTATTTATAGATTTGAACCTTATGGCATATGTTCCGCCTATTTCCACAATCCTTACAGTATTTATTACACAGTTATTACAGCAGGTACTAGTCATGGGTTAGCTTGTGGTCCTTTGGGATTATGAGCACCGTGTAGCGTCCGGGGTACATACTCGGGGCGTTACACATAGCCTCTTACTCATAAGTTGGGAGAACTTTAATACCATTAACAATATTCTATTCGACATTTGTTTTAGACACCCTAGGATACTTTAAACCTGTTGCTCTAATAACATGTCTTTTATAACCCAAGACTACCCCCTAGCCGTAATACGATGCATAGAATCACAAGTAACTCCAATCTAACCCATGGCCTGCCAAAATGTTAAGAAAAATAGAAAATATCTAATAAAACACTTAACCATAAATTGAACTAAATAATCTATTTAATATTCGAAGGAAATAAAATCATCACTAAACATGTCTGAGATCAAATGTTGAATATCAAAATACAAGTTTGAAATTCCTCTATTAAGACGAATTATTGGGATAAGCCCCTAGCTAACTCTAACTGAATGAAAACTTTGAAAAAATGACAAAATGAAATGAAAAGCTGAGTTTGGTTCTAACATGATAAGGACTAACCAAAACTACTACTGTTGATATGGAAAGAGATCATACTAGGCATGATTCACATGATGAGTGCCAAGAACTACATTATAAGATAATATATTGCAAGAGAAAGTATTCGACCAGTACTTTGAATATACTGAGTACGCGAGATAGGAAAGTAGCTGATATAAACTAAACATGGTACATGTAACATGATAACTAGTGTAAGACCAAGTTATGAATATTTGTTATAATATGAACTAAATAGCAAAATACAAGGTCATACAAGAGTCTGAAATCTGAACTATAAATTGTGGACTGTGGGAGATACTAATAACCGACATACCCCAATATAAGCTCACCAGGGTCAAACTTATAACACCAATAGGAACGGTATTCAATACCATGCGAAGGGTTCGAACACTAACCTATATAGATCCACTAAATTAATGACCAAAAGGACTTAGGTGTTATTCCTGATCTGAGGGGTGACATTTTAAAACCTGAAGTGATGTCATGGTTTAGAACTTAGGGACTTCTACTATTGGTCTCATCCTAAATGGAGGATTTTATCCATGCATACGCTTGGTCCTAAGTACTACTCCCAACTAAATGACATTAATAACTGCAATGTTCACTAAATGTAATAATCTAATAACAGAAATAAAAATAGTATCTACAAGATTTAATAACATATAATCTTGGAAACATGGTATCCAAAGGTATATGCATGAAATCCTAGGTAATCGGGTGTTAATAAACTTCCATCTCTGAAGAATGAAACTACTATGGATATTTCGTAAACTAAATGCAATTTTAGAATTCAATGATGCAGTTCCTCAATCATTCATTTAAAAATGAAACTAGGTTTTAGGATAATGGTAAAATACTAACATTGGGATTCATGCTAAAATAGGGATTATAACTAAACAAGACCAACACACTAATATAAAAATAAATTTACCAATATCCATAACCCTGACTTTTTAAGAAGGAATGTTACAGGAGAGTTGGCTTAACTGAGGAACTCAATGGGTGAATTATAACCCATTGATGAAATACTACATACTTGGAGATAAGATCTATGAATAACTCTGTAGATTTATATACCTGAAAAAGATGCACTCTAAATTGTCTTAGGAAAAGGAAGAGCCTCTTTTCTCTTTTAAAACTAAGCATTGGATAGTTTTCTAAATAGGGGCTCATTAAACCCAATAATGACCCTTCAGATTCCCAAAATAATGTAGATTGACTGATATACCCCTTAAAATTTCATAACTAGAAACTACGGGAAGAAACATACGAGACCTTTCCATGATCGTGGGAACAACCTATGCTTGTCGATCGTACTCATGATTGGGATTTGGATGAGAGATCTCAGAGCGTGATTAAATAAGCCTTGGTATGATTGCAGTATCTACCTTTAGCTGTATCTTGGTTTGTATGTTTGTTTGTTACATCAAGGTCATCTATAGGACTCACGATAATACCAATGGATCGCAATTACACTGCACGATCGTGGTTCTCTCAGGGAATGAGTGTAAACTTTGTCAATTTTCAGAAGTTGAGGTTATCTTAATCTGAAGAAACCATTATTTTTCATAAAATATAATCTCTATTATGGTTGTTCTCCTGGTATCTCACTATAGTGTAGTGCTTTACTAAAAAAACCATAACTTTCTACTCTGAGGTCAAATTAAGGATAATCTAGATGAATTAAAAGGGTAATTCAAATATGTATCATTTGGTGGGTTTGGATCTTGAAAATACATCAGAATCTAGATTTTATAATTATTTGAAATAGACCACTACTTTAGGGATCGATCGATAATAAAGGTTTTAGCTTTGTTAAAGGCTAGTGGTTCTTGTGGCCTTGGTACTTGGCCAAATACCTTCTCATTCAGTTAAAACTTAATGATTTACCCTACATGTACTTCACGTATTCTAATCTAGGCTTGGTTTTTTTGAGGTGTTATACAAGTTTACTGAAGAAACCAAATAAAGCAAGTCAACACATAAACCTGATTTACTCAAGAAACCAAATATAGAAAGTTAACCCATCAGCCCATTTCACTCAAGGAACCAATTATAATAATTCAATACATAAACCACGTTCATTAAAGGACTCTTCACACTAACATATACCTTGTACACACATCCTAAGGTTCAAATAACCCACTGCCATGTCCTGCAAGGGATGAGCTCTTGTCCATGTACCAAATCCTACATAGTAACTTCTTTCAACCTTATATCAACCCATATCATGAAGATGTGAAAATACCGGTACATCCCATAATAATAAATAGATATCACAACAATCACAACCACAATAATAAGAGCAATTCCACTTCTAAATTAAAAAGCTTTTAATATTCGTTCATTGCATGTGATCAACACTTAAGATATAAAAATTCTCTTTCCCTAAACATGCCTACTAAAAATCTATATGAATAAATAATTATTTAGCACCCATAAAACATGTTATATTTCATCTACATTAAACCATCACCTACTCCAATACAAGCCCAAAATTTTCTAACAAAATCGAGCTTTGACTTTTCTAGGAACCTCGACTTGATTGTGATCTAAAAATGACAATAAAATAAATAATCAATGAAATAACCTAGCCATATCAAGGAATATAGAATAATCCGAGAACACCAAGGCCAAATTCATGATGATTTCTATCATTCTTGGTTATTCTATCATCATTGCACCTTAATCCTACAACTTTCTACAAGACTAATTTAACAACTTTTAACCAACCCCATGGGTTTTCTAACTTATTCATCTAATTTTAATATAAAATATCATAGGTCAAGTAATATCCTCCATAGAACTTGTAAAGAGTGATTCTATGAGTTAATAATAAAAAAAAGTTGTTAATGAAAGTGATTTACTTAGCTTTAAAAAGAAATCTAATTGAAAATATGTGGATTTCACCCTAAATCACCAGAGTTAAGTATAAAACGATAATGGAATAACAATTTGATTTTTGGAATATGCTCTAAATTAATTAGCATATGTCCTACAATAGCAACCCTATCCCTCTATAACAGCCTCAATATAGTGAGATATGCCTAATATGGCCGTATTGATCAATGTTGACTTTTGCTATAGTGGGAAAATTCCCATTATAGTGGTGTAGTGGTAGTGCCATATCCATTGAAATAGCAGGGGATGGGAGGCAGAAACTCAAGATTTCATCTATTTTTTTATTTTTGTAATGCACCCTCATAAATTGCATCCCAAACCAACCCTTTTACATCAAGTTCAACGTTAGGAGTTATACTTAGTCAAATTAACACCCAAAAGATTATAACGACCCGAGACTACCCCCTAGTTGTTACACGGTGCTCATGATCCCATAGGACCACAAGCTAACCTTCTACTGATATTTGTACCTGAGCTTTTCATAATATAATAAATGAAGAAAACTGTCAAAAAACTTTCCATAAGGTTCAAAACATCTAAAATACTCAAAACTAAAAACATAATACTGATATATCTGTTCAAAAAGCCTCTAGACTATCTGAACTATGGAGTTGATAGGACATATCCCCAACTAACTCTGTCTACTGAAAATAAACTAAATTTGATGTGATAATAAAATAAGGATCATCCTCAAATAAAGGGGACTCACTACTATATCTACTCCTGCTGACTGGGACTGAGCTACTAAGGGTACTCTAGATCTCGTGCCTCTGAACCTATGGTGTAAAGTAAAACACCATAGCAAAAATGTGTCAGTACGTGGGAATGTACTAAGTATGCAAGATGAGGTAAGGCTAAATGCAAGGGCTCATGCATGAATAATTACTTAATTGAATAATCATGAGAGTACTAAATGAGGACATATGCATGAATGCACAAACCCTAACTAAAATCATTGTGACTCTGAATATTGAAACTCAGGTACTACTTTACTGACGTCTGAACTCATTACTAATACTGAGATACTAAACAACTAAAACTTCTAATATTGATAACTGAGTACTAAAGTTGAGATCAGTCCTATCTAGCGAGTGATCTAAAAAACTGATGATACTGAAGCTAATTAACTGAATCTACTCATATCAATAATTGAGTTCTGAGCTTGCTACAATGGCTGACTAAATCTTAGATCAAACCTCTCTAACGGATGATCCATGAATCTACTATCAATGATAAGAAATGATTATGTTTGAGATTAGACCTATCTAGTGGAAGATCTCTGAATCTAATAATAAGAATAATCAACTAAACCTGAGATTGAGATCAGGCCTATCTAACGGGTGATCTCGTGATCTGATAATGATAATACACAACTAAATTTGAGACTGAGATTAGGCCTATCTAATGTCTATGGATCTGTTAGTACTGGTACTGATTAACTTTATGAGAGACCAGTCCTATCTAGTGGGTGGTCCATGAATCTATATAACTATCTGAGTTCTATACTGAGATAGGTGACTGTATCTGACAGTCCTGATTTCTGAGTTCTACTCTGAAGACTGATACTGAAATTGTAACTGTGGGAGTTCTCATTTAATCGACATGCCCCAAATTTCAACTGGTAGGGTCCAACCTGTAACCCCAGCTAGAATGGTGTCAATACCATTCTACGGGTAAAGACCTCTACTTTAGTCAAGCCTCTCTAATAGGTGACCCTGAATAGGAAGTCAAGCCTAAGGTAGTATGATAGTCAAGCCTTTATCTAATGGGTGACTCCTGGTCCTGCGCTGGCTACGCAGTTCGGGAGTTTAGGCATTGCTGCTAACGACTCTACCTTTTTAAAAGGAAAGTCGTCATCTCTACACTCACTCGGTGCTAGCTCTTACTCCCAACTAAAAGACTCTAGACTAATTCTTAACTCAATTTAAACTAAGTTGAATCTATTACTGATCATATTTCTCGAATGATCTAACTAAGTTAAGCTGAGTTCACTTGGTTCCATTATATGATAGAATACTACTGAATCTCATTATCTGACTGAATGATACTGAGCTCTGAATAGATTACTTGAATGTTACTAAGGTCTGAACCGAACACTTGAATACTACTAGATCTGAGTTGAGTACTGAACTAAGGCTAGAGTGATAATGATACTGAGGTTACTTAAGTTATGTAACTGTCTGAGAGTAATGAGTTTTATAACTCACTGAGTTCTTAGAATCATGGCTTGACTGAGATTATCGTGAAAACTAACATGGGCTCTAGACTGCTTCTAATTTGTCAGGTATAAATACCCTCAAGACTCGATAACATAAAATCAAGACATAACCATTCTTGAATAATCATAACCATGGACATTCATTCACCATCACGATCACTAAAGCATCTCTTCAAGCATTTAGAAATCATAAACATGTGATAATATAGGGAGATATGTTATTGGCTCATACTACATTCAACAAGGTCTTGCATCAAACACTTATTATGCATTAAAAAACACATAATTGGGGAATTTCATGCTATCATGTCACAATTCATTCACTAAGTCTTTTCAACAAACACTTGAAATGCATGAGCTTACACATAATTGGAGATTTTTTGTCAACATGCTATAACGGCTCCAATTCCTTTACATAAGCATTTTATCAAACATATGGGGAGCATGGTTTGCTTATTCAACATTTATTTCACTTAATTGACATGAACACATCACTTAACAAGCAACTTAAAGAGGGTTTATTATGAACATCACATACTAGGGCCAAAGCTTGAAAACCCTGTAATCAAAGCATGAATTAAAACTCAATAATAGCATGAACTTCAATTTCAACTCACATAAATCATGAAAATTTATAAACATAAGATCTTTGAAATTTAGAAAAGGATTCTTAAGATTCTTGGATGAAAGGGACCCAAGAATCAACATCTACATACCTTAGGAAACTCTTTCTTGAAGGATCTTGGAGAGATTCTTGATTTCTTGATTTATTTTGTTTTGATCTTGTAGGAAACCCTATCTTTGATGTTGAAGATGAACAATGAATCCCTCAACTTCGTTCAAAATATATATACAAGTGTAAAAAGGGTGAGAATAGACAAAAAAGCCTTTTTTAAAAATGACTTAAAAATACTACACGGGATTTGCGACGGTTGGAGTGATAGTCCATCACTAGTCTAATGGCCCGTTGGATCATCCATCGTACATTGGTCAGAAAAAGGCCACACTGACTCAGTTACGATGGTCCATCGCTAGATTAACAGTCCGTCGCTAGCTTGATGGTCTATCATCTTGGCTATCACACTTGGGCCAGAAGAGAGAGTCACTAACTTGGTTGCAATAGATTGGGCGACGGTCCATCGCAAACTCGACGGTCTGCCAACCTGTCCGTTGCACCTGGGCGGTTCTGACAGCTCTTAGTAAAATGGCCATAACTTCGTCATCCGATGTCGGATTTTGACGAAATTGGTATCGACGAAAATCTTATTTCATTATCTACATGACAAAAAGTTAATATTACGGATATTCTATACGGATTAAAATATTTCTCACTTAGTAATTCACTTCTCAATCTTTTAGGGTTGAATTTATACTTCACTTGATACGCTCTAAGTCTCAGACTATGAGAGAATTTTGTGGGGTCTTATAAAGATCCTACAGATTCCTTATCGTCTTGACTAACAAAAATTACCTTAAATTATATAAACCTTAACTGATGCATTCGTAGATTTGCATAGACCATACCATGATCGGATTTTTTCGATGACTAACCTAGCCTAAAATTTCTAACTCATAATTTTAGGAAAACCTTAAGACAAATATCGATACTAATTAACCAATCATTCATCCACAAGTTTTCAAACAATAAAATCAAGGAAATTAAGAATGAATAGATTACATGTGTCCTCAAACAATTAAGGGTACTTGTCCTGCATGTCCCTTTGGGTTTCCAAGTAGCTTCCTGAATAAGGCAACTCTTTCATTGGACCTCCATAAACCAAATCTTCTTTTTTCTAAAGTTTTGAATATCCCAGTTAGGAATTGCAACTGACTCCTCTTTATGTGTATGATTTTTTCAAGAAAATCATAATCCCTTTTGATAATGTAATCCCAAACTTCATGATATCTCTTACTCATTGACACATAGAATACTATATATACCCTTAATAAGCATGGTAGGAATGTAAAATTGTAATCTATTGATCCCACATCATTAAGAACCTCAAAGGACCACTATACCAAAGGATGAGCTTACCCTTCTAACCAAACCACATATGCTTTAATGAAATTTTTCTTACCAAGTTTGAATGAGATATCCTTTTACCTTACAATGCACACACTCTTTTTGACTACTTTAGACTACCAAAAAATTTTCCTTAGATGAACCTCTTTATTTCATGAGATTTCTTTACCAGGTTTGTGTCTAAAGAATATAAACACCCTAGGTTTTATCCCTTGGAAATTTTTTGAGTTTCTAGTTTTTGTTGATCATATGACTCAACATACGAGTCGTATGGTGAGGGTATGGGTTAGTTGATCCAACTCATAGGATGTCCGATGTTTGGTGGTCAAGTTTATATTATGGTTATTATTTTGTGGTATGGGTCATATGGTTTGGTGATGGTTCATTGGGTTGATCCTTCACTTAATCTGAAACTTAATGACTTGACTTAGCTTTAAGTAATAGTGGCTCGCTATGAGCCATGAGGATAGGGTACAAGTGGTATAGTAGATTTGTACATTGTCCAGTCTCTAACACCTTTGATTCTGTCTTGAATATGACTAATGAGTATTACTCGTATGTTATAGGTAAGAGTAAGGAAAGGGGAGTCATATTGTTGACATTGTGTGGATGTCCAACCTTTTATTCTGGGTACGACTGGATGGTACCTCTTGTATGATGTGGGTACGAGTTGAGGGGTCCAACATTATCCACCGGTAGGAATTTTTATAGTTTTAGTTAGGGGTATTCTGAACATTTCTTCTCTTAACTTCTCTTGACCCCATAACTTAAAACACTTTTGGGAATTAAATAACCTACTATTACCAAATAACACTCTTAAATCTCTCACTAGCTCTTGGTTCAAGAAAGGCTATAAGCTCTATAGGGTGGTTTCTCTCTGTCTTCTTCCTTGTCTAAGGAATGTTACTCCCCCCTTATTGTTAGTTCAACTAAAAGTATGTTTTTATGAATTATTTTCATGGCATAATTATGGGTTTGTGTTAGGTATAAAATATATGTTGGGGAATTTGGTTACTAATGGTTGGATAATATTTTCCCATGTTTTATTTATGGTTTTTCATGTTATAATGTTGATTTTAACATATGGTTTCATGGGAATGGTCAATTGGTTCTTGCTTTGGGTTTTGAAAACTATATGCCCTCAATGTTTTTGTCACATAGTTTAACTTTTATTGAAAACCTTGAATTGTATAATATTGTAATTGAAATTAAAATTTGTTTTAATGGTTTTAAATGGATTACAAAGGCCTAGATGGCCATGTCTTTGGTTTAATTATAAATCTTGCCGGGTACATGGAAATCCCCTAAGTGTTGGCTAATGACATTGCTTGCAAGCTATAGTTGGTATGGCGATACCACTTTATAATACGTTGGCAGTTAACTTCTGAAATTTGTTATTTGGATATCTAACGGTATTATTTGGGAAATAATTGTGGGTTGTGATTGCTAACCGTGAAGGTGTGAGTTCAATACACAGACAATGGAAACTCAAGTTTGCCGATATGAGGGTTGGTCATGGTGATCATATACTTGTGGGGTACATATGAATCCCCTATGTTATACTTGTATAACGTAGCATGGAAGGCGAAGGTTACACGGGAATCCCCGGCCCCTATGATATCTCTGATTCATACAGCTACATGCATTGGGGTCGGTTCAGGGGGTAACACTGGACCCATATAGCCAGTAGGTGGTTTTAGGACAGTCAAGCTACATAGACTAAGTTAAGGTTTTAAATGTGTGCTGAACCTGGTTCCCTTTCTCGACATGGTATATATGTATATGTGTATGCGATTTCATATGGTTATTTACTCTTTTTTTGAATGACGGTAATATTTTATCCTTATTCTTGAGCACATACTAGCATTCACCCACTAACCCATCTTTAAAAACGATATCCCCATGCGATGTAGGAACCGGCCATACTACTCCTCCTACTCAGTGACTTAGTTTGGGGATAGCTTATGTGTCAGACTAAAGTGGTGATCTTCCATACTCCATAAGACTCCATTTCATGCCATGGATATCTTTTTCTACTTTTTCTATTTCTTGGACTTTGGTTTTGTCTATGGTTTGGGGCATGTCCTGACCGAATACTTTTTATTTTTGATTAAAGGCATTGTGTGACTATTATGGGTATAGGAAGTGTCGGTATTGGTGTAAGCTTTGGTATCAGTATTGGTATTAGGGCTAACACTAGTTGGACATTTTGTTAGATGTCTGGTTGATTATGGTTGTGTATTTTATTATTATCTTTTAATTATAATTGTTCTATCTTTCTATATGTTAAGAATTCATATGAAATAGGTTGTTGGGAGGTTATGGTTGGGTATTGTGGTTGGTCTTTGTTCCCGGTTGGACTTGAGGCACCTAACACAACTAGGCCCTTGTTTGGGTCATGTCAAATTGGTATCAGAGGCCTAGGTTCTTGGTTAATTGGCATTCAACAAAGTCGTGTTGAGTATAGACTCGTTTAATTATGTGTAGTGTGCCACACTCATAAGGGATAGGCTATAAGGTATTTAGGAATATCTCTCTTTCTTGTGTTTTATTTTTAATCTGTGGAGTCTAAGTCCTGAATTATGCTCCAGTTCCTATTTATTCACTTTTGAGTTCATGCCTAGATGATCTAAAGCTCATGGAAACTCCTATGTCCCAACTAGGGATAATGTTGATGGGACACTCTCTACTTATAGGATCCATACCCGGTATAGGGGTCTAGTTTTTTAATATCCTCCTGGAGTTCCACCGGTTGCCTTTAGTCCATCTAAATCTCCTCAGGTTGAAGTAATGAACGCCCAGTTTTGTCAATCCATTCACATGTTGGCACAGTTAGTAGTTGTTTAGTCTAAATGTGGCATTACCATTACTCTATCTTCTGAGGCCATAAGTGTTTGCCAGTTCATGAGGTTGAATAGTCTAACCTTTAATGTTGTTATAGTTGAGAAGGATACTCAAGGTTTTCTGGATGAGATAGAAAATATCTTTCATGTTATACATGTCACTAATGTGGAGGGTGTGGAGTTTGTCATCTATCATCTGAAGGATATGGTGTACCAATGGTTAGGATCAGGCAAGGGATGACGATGTTGAGTCATCTCTATGGGAGGATTTTTCTAATGCTTTTTTGGACCGCTTCTATCCTCAGGAGTTGAGGAAAGCGAAGGAAGAATAGTTTATTAATTTGACACAGGGTAAGATGTCAGTCCAGGAGTATGCCTTAAAGTTTCACCAGTTATCGCAGTATGCTCCAGAGTTCATTTTTTGTATAACGGCGAGGATGAGGAAGTTTGCTTCCAATTTGTCTTAAGACTTGATTTCTTAAAATAAAATAGCCTTGTTGATCAAGGTCATGGATATATCTAGGTTGGTGGTATACATACAACAAGTGGAGGAAGAAAAGAATAAATAAACTGATATAGGGGAGAGCAAAGGGCAAGAAGTTTAAGTTCTCTGAGCAAAGTGGTGTCAAACAGCAGAGTGGTAGGGATGGTGGTAAGTGGCCCAAGAATAATTGGGGCCATTCTGTGTCATACTCCATGGCTAGTTCTCATTACCTAAAGTCATCGAGTGACAGATGATTCGATGGTGGCAACAACTTTAGGGAACAGGGTGCACAATTTTAGGTTAGTTGGGCTCATTCATGTAAAACATATCCTTCGTGCAGGTTTTGTAATAGATTACATAAAGATTTCTATGATGAGGAAAGGAACAGGTGATTCAATTATGGTAAGCCATGGAATATGCTTAGAAACTATCTTGTTATTAAGGTTGCCTCTGGGCCAACCAAGGTTCCTATTGCCTCTTATTCATCTCCAACAACAAAGGGTGCACCATCTGGCTCCGGCACTGGTCGGAACCATCTTTATGTTTTCACTCCTCGTCAGGAGTCTGAGGCATTACCTAATGTTATGACTGGTATGTTTAAACTCTTTTATCATGATATGTACTATTTACTTGATCTGGGATCCACTCTATCATATGTGACCCCATTTATAGCTATGTATTTTGTTTTTTTCCAGAGTGTGTTTCAGATCTTTTTTTTATTTGTACCCTGGTAGGTGATTCTATGATTACTAGAAGAGTCATTATGCTATTTATGGTATCTATTGGTTGTAAAGAAATTATGGCGGATCTGTTTGAATTAGATATGGTGGATTTTGATATCATATTAGGGATGGATTTGTTGCACTTGTACTATGGTTCTTTAGACGGTCGAACCCGTAAAGTTGTCTTAAAATTCCCTAATGAGTCGGTTATTGAGTTGGAGGGTATTTCCCTAGCTTCTAAGGGAAAGTTGACATCGTATATTAAAGCTCAGAGATTGATCTCCAAGGGGTGTCTCTATTATCTAGTTTGGGCTAATGATTCTAACTTGAAGGGTCATTCTTTTCATTCGGTCCCTATGGTGATTGAATTTCCTGAGGTTTTCACTGATGACCTTCCTGGTGTTCCTCCTACTAGGGATATTTAGTTTGGGATTGATCTTGTTCTAGACCTTCCGGATGAGTTGAAAAAACTTAAAGAGCAATTAAAAAATCTTTTAGTCAAGGGTTTAATCCATCCTAGTGTATCCTCATAGCATTAACTATTATTATTCGTGCATAAAAAGTATTTTTCCCTTCGGATGTGTATTGATTATTGGCAGTTGAATAAGCTGATGGTAAAGAATAAGTATCCCCTTTCAAGGATGGATGATTTACTTTATCAGCTGCAGGGTGCTAAGTATCTTTACAAAATTGATCTTCGATCCGAGTATCATCAGTTAAATATTAGGGTGGAGTATATCCCTAAGACTACTTTCTATACCTTATATAGGCATTATGAGTTTCTGGTTATGTCTTTTGGGTTGACTAATGCCCTGACGACATTCATGGATTTAATGAATTGGGTCTTCCATCAGTTTTTGTACTTGTTTATCATTGTATTTATAGATGATATTCAGGTATATTCTATAAGTGAGGTGGATGATGGTGATCACCTACTCATTGTGTTATAGACCTTGAAGGAGCAGGAATTGTATGCCAAGTTTTTAAAAGGTAAATTTTGGTTGAACAATGTCACTTTTCTGTGGCATATCATTTCTAGTGAAGGGATTATAGTATATTCTCAAAAGGTTGCAGTGGTTAAGAAGTGGCCTAAACCCACAACTCTAACCATTATTCAGATCTTCTTGGGTTTAGCTGGCTACTACAGGAGGTTTGTGGTGAGTTTTTCTTCTATAGCTTCCCTATTGACATAGTTGACTCAGAAAAAGGTAAGGTTATTCTATTTTAATTCTTATGAGGGTAGTTTCAAAAGACTGAAGGATAAGCTAACTTCCTCTCAAGTTTTGACTTTGCCAGAAGGCACTGATGGATTTGTGGTGTACTGTGATGCATCCCGTGTAGGGCTTGGGTGTATTTTTATGCATCATAGTAAAGTGATAGGTTATTCCTCTAGGAAGTTGAAGGTGCATGGGAGGAATTGTCCAACTCATGATTTGGAATTATTAGGTTTTGTGTTTGCATTGAAAATCTGGCATCACTATATGTATGGAGTACATGTGGATATCTTTCCTGATCATAAGAGATGTTAGTATGTGTTTACTTTGAAAGATCTTAACCTAAGGCAAAGGAGGTGGCTTGAGCTACTTAAGGATTACGAAATGAGTTTTCACTACCATCCAGGTAAAGCTACTATGGTTTTTGATGCTCTTAGAAAGTTATCCATAGGTAGTCTAGCTCATGTAGATAAAGAAAAGTGGGAGTTGGTGAAGGACATTCAATGTTTGGCTAACCTTGGAGTTCATCTCTTGGACTCTAGGGATTGTGGTGTGCTTATTTAGAAAGTGGCACAGTTGCCTCTTAAAGCTAAAATTAACGAGAAGCAAGTTTTAGATCCTATGTTGATGAGGATCAAGGGTGATATAGGTAGGCAGAAGGTAATGGCCTTCGAGATTAGTAGTGATGGTACTTTTCGTACAAAGGGGGATTATGTGTTCCCGACATCGATGGTTTATGAGAAAGGATCTTGGAGGAGGCGCACGAGTTGTACTATGTTGCTCATCCTATTTCGACGAAAATGTATCATGAACTCAAAGAGATGTATTAGTGGAACAATATGAAGAGGGACGTGTCTAGTTTTGTGGCTAAATGTATGGTGTGTCAACAAGTGAAAGTTGAGCACATGAGGACTAAAGGTATGCATCATAAAATTGTATTGCCAGAGTGGAAGTGGGAAATAATCAAAATGGATTTTGTTACTGATCATCCTCAGTCCTAAAATCAATTTGATTTGGTTTGGATCATCATGGATAGGATGATGAAGTCAACTCACTTTTTTCCAGTAAAGGCTAACTTCTTGGCTTAGGATTATACAAGGTTGTAACCTTATGAGATTGTGAAGTTGCATGGGGTACCTGTTTCTATCATCTCATATCGTGGTATGCAATTTTCATCTAACTATTGGTAGTCATTTCAGAAAGGCTTGGGGACTAAGGTGAGTTTGATTACTTGTAACACATTGTACTTTAAACTAGCTAAAATTCATCCCAAAAATGTCAAAAGACTTGATTTAAAGATGAATACACTTTATACAAGTTGAATTTTCAAGATTTTAACTTTCTATTGCGTGGGAAATTGAATAAGATTTCCATCGATACTAAATTATCCCAAATCCAACACCCGGGCGAAGAGTTAGAGCCATTTTAGTAAGACAGTGTGCCAACTAGCACTTCAGCACATCGCGGAGGCCGTCCAAATGGCAATTGTTATTTTCTAGTGAGCCGACACGATTCCACTGTGTCACGTCACCAGACATTGTCTCAATTGTCACTTTCTAGTATGACTCCACGATAATGGCGCATCGCGCCAAGGGGTATATTCCCATGCAGTCAGTGGCGCGATGACGCCACGTCGCACCAAACCTCCAGTTCCCAGTTTTCTAGTTTAAAGTGAGCTGGCGCGATTTCACTGTGTTGCACCGACATGCAAAATTGGGTTTCCAATGATGATTTTTAATACGCTTCCCCGGGGTAGTTTGGTATTTTTCCACGGCCATAGTCAGTCTAAACACGAAATTTAAACCCTAAATACCCCATTAACTTATTATTTCTCACTTTCTCTCAATAATTAAAACATTCTCTCTCAAAGGGGATAAACCGTAGTTCAAGCCTAAGGATTTCCTCCAAGAACCTTCAAGAAAGAATCTTTCAAGGTATGTTAGATGTTGATTCATGGGTCCCTTTCACCCTTGAAGTCCAAGAATCCTTTTTCAAAGTACAAAGATGATGTATTTATGATTTCCATGTTTGAATTAGATTGAATTCATGTTTATAATATTAGGTGGGTTCCAATCCATGATTTAAATGCATGTTTTCATGAAATTAAATAGCATGTATAACAAATATATGATTATCTTGATAGACCCTTAAATTTATAAAGTGATTAATGTATCTATGATGTTGATTTGATTTTCAATCCTTGATTATGATAAGATTCATGAAAAATAGAATAGTATTTAGGGGAAGTTATATGAATTACATGTTAAACCCTTGAATTTGCAATTAAGTATTGTATTCGTGATGTTTATGTGATGACCATTATCATGTGAAATACTCATGCTCCCCAAGTATTTGCTAAAATTCCTATGTGAAGTAGATAGAGGAATCATGAGATATTATTATGAGATCTTAATCACGTACAAGCTTATGTCCAGCAAGTGTTTGATAAAATTCTTATGCGAATTGACTAGTGAAGGCATGACATGTTATTATTTGATCCTATTCATGTACAAGTTAATACATTACAAGTGTTTGATGAAATGTCTCTATGAATGGATTATGACCAAGTGAACATTGTTATATTATTCAAGATTATTCTTTGCTTTACTTTTCATGCTATCGAGACCTGGGGGTATTTAATACCTGACAATTTAGTTATTTACCTAGAGACAGTGTAAGTTACGGAATAGTATAAGTCATGTCACGATCGGTACTCTCAGTACATTATAGAACTCGGTCAATTACAGAACTTAGGAAAACTGAGTAAACTCAATCCAGTCCAGTCCAGTATATTCAGTTCAGTGTCTTTCAGTTGAGAGTAGGATTTAGCACTGAGCGAGTGCAGGGATGATGGCTTCCCCGCCAGATAGGCAGAGTTGTTAGTAGCAATCACTATAATCCAGAACTGCGTAACCATCACAGGAAGAGGAGTCACCCATCAGACTAGGCTTGACTACCTCCCAAGGGTCACCCGTTAGATTGGGCTTGGCTCCGCCCAGGTGTCACCTATCAGTTAGTCTTAGCATCCTGGTTTTCTAGTATTAGTACCCGTGGCATGGTATTATCACCCTTCCAGTTGGGGTTATAGGTTGGACCCCAATCAGTTCAGAGAGGGGCACGTCGGTTAGATGATTACCTCCCACAGTTTTAGTCTCAGTTTCAGTCTTCAGTTCAAAACTTAACTCAGTTTTACAAAATTAGGACTGTCAGATACAGTTAATCAATATTAGTTAATCAGTTATCAGAATTCAATACTTAGCATAAGAAAAGCTCAGTTACAGTTTATATATATATATATATGTATATGCACAGATTGCATTCTTAGTATTTATAGTATTCTCAAATTCTCCACTTACTCTCATGTTCAGTTATTCTAATTCAGTCAGTTATATCCTCATGCATATGAACCCTTACATTCATCCTTACCTCATCTAACATACCATTACATTCCCACGTACTGACGCATACTTTTTTGCACTATGATATTTCATATCATAGGTTTAGACACTCAGATTTCCGATTACACATAGTAGATTCAGGTTCAGCCAACAGCAGTAGATTTACCAGTGAGTCCTCATCATTTAAGGATATTATACTATTTCATATTTTTAGTAGTTGTATTAGTTCAGTAGATGGAGTTAGTTGGGGGATTATCCCATCAACTTCACTTTCAGACAGATTCAGTTAGAGGCTTTTCAGACTAGTTTTTAGTTTTTATCAGATGTTGTTATTTATCAGTATTTCAGATATTTTGAACCTTATGGCATTTCAGCCAATTTTCCACATTAATTACAATATTATTATTCAATACTCACAGCAGATATTATTCATGGGTTAGCTTGTGGTCCTTTAGGGTCGTAAACACCGTGTGATGACAAGAGAGTAGTCTCATGTCACTACAGTACTGCTTTCCACCCGAAGTACGATAGGGAAGATAAATTAACTATTCATAAATTAGAGGATATGCTTCGTGCTTACGTGATTGACTATGGTGGTAGTGGGGTTGAGCAATTACCTCTTGTAGAGTTTTCTTAAAGTAATAACTACTACTCTAGCATTGGGATGGCTCTATTTAAAGCGTTGTATGGAAGAAGGTGTAGGTCTCTTATTAGGTGGTTTGAGGTTTATGACGCAAAGATATTTGGCCCAGATTTGGTTCACCAATCAATGAAAAATGTTAAGGTGATTAATGATAGAAATAAGGCTACCTAAAGTTGCAAAAAGTCCTATAAAGAAGTATGGCAAAGGGAGTTATTATTTGAGGTTGGGGATATAGTGTTCTTGAATGTGTCTCCCATGAAGAGAGTGATGTAGTTTGGTAAGAAAGGTAAGCTCAGTCCCTGATATATTTTTTTGTACTTGGTTTTGAGAAGGGTTGGAAATATTGCTTATGAGTTGGAGTTTCCATCTATCTTGAGCTCCATTCACTCAGTGTTCCATGTTTTTATGTTGAGAAAGTGTATGGATGATCCATCTAAGATCATTCCTATCAATGATATTGATATTTTGGATTCCTTATCTTATGAAGAAGTCCCAATTGAGATCTTGGATGGGAAGGTTCATCCATTATAGGCCAAGTATGTGGCCTCGGTAAAGGTTCTATGGAGGAACCACAAGGTTAAAGAGGCTACTTAGGAAGCTGAAGAGGACATGAAGTCCAAGTATCCATTCTTTTTTTCTACTGTAGGAATTCATGTGGAAGGTATATGTTATTCATCATACTTTTGTTTGCTAACTTAGTTAAAGGAAAGATTGATTTCCTAGCATCGTGGTTTTATAACGTAGTTAAAGGTCAGAGTTGAGGTGTTGGGGTGTAAATCATGTTGTACTTCCTTGTTACATTATTCGAGGATGAATGATCCATGTGGGAGAGAATTCAAACACCTTGGGTTTTTTCCCCTAGATATTTCTTAAGTTTTTAGTTTTCTGTTGATCATACAACTCGCCATATTAATTGGAAACCTTGGAGTGAATTTGGTCTTATTGTTTTTGCATGTCTATGCTGGGCTCTAGGTAGCATTTGGTTGAATTAGGTTTTGGGCTCTAGGTAGCATTTGGTTGAATTAGTGTACATCCTTATTGATATATTTTAGAGCAGAGTATTGTGCTTGTAGGGTTAATAGGGTAAAAGTTGATGGTTAGTCTAAAATTTTCTTTTAGGGGGGAGTTTAATGAAAGGTCGGATTGCATATTCTAGTTATACTTTTCTCTCTTGGTTAAGAGATTACTCTACTAGCATTGTATGTATTCATTTAGCACTTATGCCTATGGTTCGCATTTTGCATTTTCCTTATTCCCTGGAGATTTTTCTTGACCTTGTGTTAAGTTACTTATGGTATGTATGGTTGTATTTCATTCTATGTCTAGTCTTAAGGAATCCTCTTATGGTATGGTTTAGTCGGTATGTTTCTTCATTATGGTCTAGGTAGTTGTTGTGAAATACTTTGTGCCTATAGTTTCGTGTCTTGTCTTTGGGATCTTTCCTTGGGAGGCATGGCTAACTCTTGTAATTTGGTTTCTTAAATGATTTATATTGCATTAGGATGGTAGTAGCATTGATGATCATGGTGATGTTGTAAAATCGGGATATAGAAGTCCCTAAGTGGGGGAGAGTCTAGGGTGACTACCAGAGTTAAGGTTTTGGAAGGTAAGGTAAGGTTGTTGACATGGGAAATGCTAAGGAAAGGAATGGGTGGTGAAAACCTTGTGAAGGTTGTAAAGGGTGCTATATCTTTTGATGTATAGATCATATCGCGGGTATATAAATCATAGGCTTGAATGTTGTGATTGGAAAATATACCAATAGTTATGTTAGGTACATGAGACATGTTATAGGGCATCATTTTATGAATTGTTTTCATGGCATAGTAGTGTATGGTTTTAGATGTTCAGTTGTAGGTTGGGGGTTTCAGTTATAGTGGTTGGATATGGTTTGTCCATGTCCTTTACTCATGCTTTCTATATCATAATTGTGATGGAAGCAGAGTGGCGTTTCGAGATAGATGTAAGGAGTAGAGCCCGGTGGCCTATGTTAGCTCTTTTTAGCTTTGGATAGGCTTTAACATAGAGGTGGTATATAGTTAGACTCAAGCTCCCATAGTGATGTGTCTTGTAAAAGTCTAAGTTGAATTGGACTTGCCCTTCCATGAGTCCATTCAGCCCGTACTCTATGAGTTTGCATTGGGGTAAGGTGTGGATAGTCCTTGGTTGATTGGTTCCTTTAGATGATATTGGTATCTCAAAATCCTTGTTCTTTAAGGGAGTCCCAATAAGGATTATGTAACAGTAAGTTTGCTCGTTGAAAACAAAAGTTGTGGCTTCGGTAAAGGTTCTATGGTGGAACTAAAAGTCCGAGAAAGTCATTTGGAATACAAAAGGGGACTTGAAGTCCAAGTGTCCGCATTGGTTCTTTATTCTAGAAACTCGTGCGTAGGGTATATGTTCTTTATCATATCTTTATTTCAGGCTTGGTTAAAGATGAGGAATAATTCCTCTTGCATCTTATTTGTCTAACTTAGTTAGACGTCAGAATGGGGGTGTTGGGGTGTAGATTGTGTTTTGGGTATGTAGTGATCTTCTCACCTTGGTTGTGTTTCCTTGCTTCCTATTTTTGTTGAGGAAAAGGTTGATGAGTATTAATTTATTATTTCGTTCCTGTCTCTTACCCTTACCCATCATTCGAGGAGAAATGATCCTAGTAGGGGAGATTGAAATAACATAGGAATAGGATCCTCGCCAAATTTCCTTGGTTTTGTACTTACTGGACTTGGTACGACTCAAGGGTACCAATCGTACCCTTGAATATGAATTGAGGTGTGGAATGAGGGCTCAATTGTATGTTAGGTGGAGTGTTTGGTGTAGCTACTTCCCAAGATAGGACTCATCATGGTACGAGTCGTATCCAAAGATACGAGTGGTGCAAGGCAATTCGTATAGTGCTTGATTGGCTTGTCTTGTGGAATCTGCCCAAGGTACGATTGGAGGATACAGTTTGGTATACCACTGTACCCTTAGGTACGAGTAGGGAGGAGTGAGTTGTATTGTAACTAATAGGTAGGGTCTTGGCAAGGTCTTGGGTACGAGTTGGGGTCCACTCGTACCCTAGGATACAGATCCTTTAGGTGAGTCGTACCCCTGGACGTGGCTTGTTTTTAATTTTAAGTCAAGGGTAGTCCGAATATATCCTATTTCAAAACCCTTATGTACTCATGTTATATAACCCTTGGTGGACTTCCATAACACTTGTTAAAGGATTAAAATACTTCAAATACTCTTTCAAACTCACTCTTGAAGATTGGAGGCAATGGTTTCTTAATATGTACTTCAAAGGGCTCAAAGGTCAAGATTTCTTCCATGAATTTTCCTATATAAGGCATGTACTCCTTCCCTCTTTGTTAGTTCCAACTAAAGGCATATGTATGGTGTTTTAAACATTGATGTATGTATCATGAATGGTGATTTTTGAAATATATGTTGAGGCTCTTGATGCATATGGTTTGGTATTGGTTTAAACTATGTTTTTACATTTTTTTTTTAATGGTTTGCGTATGTGGTTATTGCTTGACTATAGTTTAACAAGTGGGTCTTGATTATCTTTAATTATGGTGGTTTATGCATAGGTTTTGGTCTTGGTAAAGGTATGCTCTCAACATGTTTGATAAAATGCAGCCTAAAAGAATGTTTTCACTCTATTGTTGAACTTTCATTGGAACTCTTTCATGGTTTGGTTTGGTAATGGAACCTTAAATGGATTTGGATGGTTTAAATGGTTTAAATGGTTTAAATGATATAAATTCTTTAAATGTTTGGCATGGTATAAAATGGTTTTGAAATAGTTTTAAACGGTATAAATGGTGGACATGGTTTGGAAGGATTAAATGGTAAAACCTTGGTGGCTATGAAAATGTTTATGCTTGTGGGTTACATGGAATCCCCCAATTGGTTTAATATGGTAAATGGAAGGGCATTTGGAAGTCCCCTTTAACCTATATATGATTGTCTATGGATAGTACTTGCAAGTATGGTTGGTATGACGATACCACAACTAAATGACCCTGGATAATAAATGGTAAATGGATTGATTGGTTGCTTGGTAATGGTTTTAATTGGGAGATAATGGTGGGATGTGCAGCAAATCCATGGAAGGTGGAGGTCTGCGGGGGACAAAAACTGGAAACTCATATTTACCAATATGAGGTTAGTCTTGGTGACCGTGTGCATGATGTCACGCTATATTTTGGGGGATGTACTAGTAATCCCAGGGTTACTTCCCTGGTCGTACGGCTACATGCACTGGGTCCCTTTTATCAGGGGGAGATTAACCTATATAGCCCATGGGTAGTTTATGACACCAGAACTACACAACCCAGGTAAAGGTATTAATAGCATGCTAAACCTGGTTCCCTTTCCCGTCATGGTTATATATATATGTGTGTGGTTGTATGTATTATGGATGGTTTTACTTGGCTTTGTAAAAAACACTATTTTATCCTTATCCTGAGTACATGCTAGTGTTCATTCAGTAACCCATCTTTGTACAGTTGTATAACCACACTATACAGGAACCAGCCATTCTACTTCTCTTGTATAGTGATCAAATTCGGGGGCAGTCGATGTTGGATTGAAGTGGTGAGCTTCAATATTTTGGAATTCATTGATTTAATTTCATGGTCTACTTTACATATTTCTCGTCTTTCATTAACTTTTGTTTTGGCTATGGTAGGGGGCATGTCTCAACTAGGTAATCTATGATTGGTCTAGAGGCTTTGTATTGACATCAATGGACTTGGGTATGGTATGGAGGGTTTATGTTATATATATTTATATACATACGTTAGATTATTACAATTAGTTTTGGTTATTGGTTTCCGGAATGGTGTTGTTGGTTGAACTTATTTGGGTTGATCTCGGTTATAGAATTATCCCACATCCCCATATGGTTGAATACACTATATTGTTATATGTTTTAACTTCAGCCGACTCAAGGTATGCGTTTGGTGGTTGGGTTAGGCAACAGGTGCGGTTCTCGATCCTAGTTGGGCTTGGGATTGCCCTTACAACAAGGCCCTAGTTTGGGTCGTGTCAGTATAAAACTAAGCACATATAAATATAGGTAGATTGTTTATTGACCACATATTCCCTCCACAACTACTTGGCATCACCTTGCCGATAAAAGATATCAAACTTATAACTGTGTTGCACCACGATACCCATTTTATGTTGCCCGTCATAACAATTAAGAATGAACTCATATGTATCTACAGTCTAAGATCAAACAAAATTAGGGTATTTCATCTTTAAGAACATAGTTAGCATGTCATGCTTACTCCTAATCATGATAGTAACATTGGGCAAGGAAAAATCATAGTCCCTTAGTCTTAACTAATTCTCGAAGCAGCTATAGTAGTTGGCTAAACACCTAGAAACTAGTAACCAGGCATAACAAAGGTAGCTCCAGTACTAGATAACCCATGTAGAAGAGAAAGGACATATTTAATCATCCCAGAAGACATCGAGGGAAGAGTCGCATCCCAAACTGGTGCCATCTCCTCCTATTCTACAAATTCCTCATTGATAATCTGTACTTCCTAATAATGATCCTAGGTGGGAGAGGTGTCGTTGCCCTGTGATGAGCCTGACCATCTATTGCTCAAGCTCCATCCCTGGCAACAATTTCTCTCTCTCATCATTTTCTCTTACTCTTTCCTCGTCCTCAAATAACCAATTTTTCAACAAAATATGTTGGTGCAGGGGTTGCTTGTCTACCTCCATTTGCTCTAAATGTTCCCCATCTGTAGAATAAAGAATAAAGAGGGTCATAACAATTGGGATCACCAAATACCAAATGAAGTCATGTTATAGCATAAAAGTGGGAAATTTAAGATATTTTCCTAAATTCCTAAAGCTTCTTGATGATAAGTACAGACGTCGCTATACCATTTCACAAGAATTTACTAGAACCATTTTGATACAACATGATCAATGATCCTCTGTCATTGATAACACCTTTTTCATGACCAAACACATCATGATTCGAACCAACAAAAACCCTCCGATAGGAGAACCATCTAACCCAATCTACTAAAACCCAACACTTAGGCAAAATAAGTAAAACTAGATTTTTCATTTTTTGAAACAAATTCTGCAATATTCAAAACCAAATAGCAATGGGGAATTAAAATAATAATTAAACAATCCCCCAGAATTTGAAAGCCATTATACCATAATACAAAAATTAACAGTGAAAGGGTTCAACCCAAGAACAACTGAGAATATCCAAGTCTAGAAAAATTGGATTAGAAACTACATAAAGAACTCATAGTAGGATGGAAGTTGTAGCTTACCCTTGAGTTTCAGTGTTATCTTCTATATTGAAGTTATTGAAACAATTGCTAAAAAAATCTCTGCACTAAAAAAAAGAATAGCACGTATCTTATCAGTACATAAGGAACAACGATGTACAGGTAGGGTCCGGCGCCATCCCAAAATAAGATATGTGAACAAGTAACCAAACTTATTAAAACAAGAACAATTGTGAACATGTACCGTGTAACTTTACATTAATTTTATGACAGTTAACCTTATCAACAACACCATAGAATCCATTCAAGTGCAAGTCAAAGAGATTGTTATTCAAGTCAAGAACATGACTACCAGTATTAAATCCAAGTCTACAAGGCATGACTTAACATCAATATTATTAGCAATGTGTCCATTACAAAATAAAATATACAATAAAGAATTTTTCCCATCATTTGCAATTTAACTCGAACCCCGCAAAATTCATTTAACAACAACAACGATAATAATAATAAGCCTGATTTACTCAAGAAATAAAATATTTCAAGTAAACACATAAACCTAGTTTACTCAAGAAACAAAATATAGAAAGTCAACCCATAATATTTGTTCACACAATGAACCAAATATAACAAGTCAACGTATAAATCCAGTTTACTCAAGAAATCATTATGCTCGCCTATACCTTGTATGCACATCCTAAGGGTCTTATGGTCACCTCTACCCCGGGCCTACATGGGATGAGCTCTTATCTATGTACCATATACTTGACATTATGTTATTGGAAATCTTATATCAACCACTCTCTTGAAAATGATCAATTACCAACACATCCACACTATTAAACATATATTACAACAATCACAACCACAGTACTAAAATCATACTTGAAAAGACAATAAGTTCTTAATAAAAGTTCATTTCATATGATCAACACTTATGATATCAAAGTCATTAAATTTCCTCGAACATGCGTTATAACAAGCATTACAAAGAAATAGTTATCAAGCACACATAAAATAAGTTGGAATTCAATAACATGAAATTATCACCTACCTTAATTAAAACCCATGGTGCTTTAAGAAAATTGAGCTTTGCCTTATCCTTAAAGTTAGGCTTAATTATGGTCTAAAAACATACGTACAAAAAAAATCAACCTCATTATCCTTTAAACTTGAGGGCTACAATGGTGAATTATAGTCATGCAAGAGTAAGTTTACAACTTTTAACCAAAACCCAAGGGTTTCCTATAGAATTCACCTAATTGTAATAGAAAATCAATTATGTCAAGTAAAATCCTCCAAAACCCATAAACTAGTTATTATATGAGTTAATAATTGAAAGAATAGTTAATGGACATGATTAACTTACCATTACTAAGAGTTTAGATGTAAAATAGGTAAAAAAAAAAAAATCACCCCAAATGGCCATAGTTATACCACAAATGACAACAGAATGAAAATAACATTGGGTATTTTTTATATTAATTAGAATATATTCCGCTATAGCGTACTTATCCCAATATAGCATCCTCTCTATAGTGGGATCTACCCTATATGGTAAGATTAACCTAAGTTGACTCCTGTTATAGCTGGAAAATTCTCGTTATAGCATTGTAGTAGTAGTAGCCTACTAGAAACTTTTGCATGGATGGCAAGGTAGAAACTTGAGTCTAGTCCCAGTTTTTCCTTATTCACAATGCACCATCATATTTTGACTTCCAAAACCAACCTTTTTACATAAAGTTCTATATTAGGAGTTCTACTCACATTAATTCACATCATAAAGATCATTCAAATTCCTTGTCAACTTGACTTACAAAAAATTACCTCTAATTACATAACCTTTATCTAATCCCTTCCTAGATTTTCCTAGATCATACCATGGTTGAATTTCATACAAAACTATCTGATCTTGAAATTCTAACTCATAATTTGGGGAAAACCTTAACCCAAATTTTGGCATGCTAGACTTACACTTATTAACATAATGGGTAATTGCAACAGATACCAATTAACATATCATTCATCCCCAAATGATCAAATAAGAAAAACAAGGGATATAATAATCAACAGATCACCTGCACCTAAAATATGTGAGGGTTCTTGTCTCGTATGTCCTTCTTAATTTCTCATACAACTTTCTTAATAGGGCAATGCTTTTATTAGACCTTTACAGTCCAAATCTCCTTTGTTTTAATCTTTTGAATATCCCAGTCAAGAATCAATTAGCTCCTCCATATCTGAAAGATTCTTATCAAGCAAAATCAAATAGCATTTGATAATGTAATCCCCAACTCCATGATATTTCTTGAACATTGACACATGGAATATCATATGGACTCGTGGTAGCTTGGTAGTAATGCCAACCTAGAAGTTTCTAATCTAACATCATCAATAACCAAATGCGGGTCAGTATACCAAAGTGTAAGATTACCCATCTTACCAAACCGTTTAACTTTCTTCATAAGAGATAGCTTGAATTAATCTTGCTCGCTTGGTTTGAATGACATGTCCCTCACCTTGTGGTCCAAATACTATGTTTTCCTACCTTAGGCTACCAAAAATTTTCTTTATATTAACCTCATATGTTTTTAGCTTCCTTCACAAGGTTTGTGGCCAAAGGCTTCACATCAACAACTTTTAACCATCCTATGGGTGACCTAAACGTTCTCTCCTAGAGTTCTTTGAATGGATCCATGATGCTAGATATGTATCTATTCTTGTATTAAAACTCACACAATGACAAAAACATACCCCAATGACCACCAAAGTCAATCACACAGGACCTTCATATATCCAAACCATATGAATAGTCCTTTTTATGTGACCATCAGTTAGATGATGAAATACAATGCTGAAATCAAGAATATTTCCAATTATTCATGTAATCTTTCCAAAAAAATTAAGGTAAATCACATACCTCTATAAGAAAATATGGAAATTGGAACCTAATGACGACATAAAATCTTCTCAATATAAATCATGGATGACTGTTTCGAGACATAGTCCATTCTAAATAGAAAGAGATGGCTTGACTTAGTTAGCCTATCTACTATAACCCAAATTGAGTTACCCTACCAAATAGTCTTAGGATAATAAAATATTAAGTCCATAATTACCCTCTCTTATTTCTACTCAAAAATGCTCATCCTCTAATGTAAACCCATATTACTTAAGTGTTTGTACTTCACTTGCTATTAATTATGGTATTGAGACATATATTCAACTATATCCCTCTTTATTTTTTGGCCACTAATTGAGTTATTTTAACTCACGGTACATATTTGTTTCACCCAAATGAATAAAGCATCGACAATAATGAGTTTTTACAAGCAAACCTAGAATCAAATCACTAACTCACTTTCCACCCCGACCACCTTATGATTTCCTCGCCCACCCTGTGAACCACCATTACTATTTTCATTACCTTCACTACCTGTACTAGCAAGAACCATAGCTCTAGCCTCTTACTAGCCTATAACCCTACTTGTCTTTTAGGATACTCTCTCTATGTGCCCTATAACACTTCAATTATTGCATCTTTTATCAAGTGAACTCTTGTTATTTGAATAATTAAAAGCCCCTTGGCATCTAGAAAAAGAGGGATACTGAGGGGTTCTAGACTAACCCCTTGTACTATTTAGCAAACTAACTAAAAAGGGTGATCCAATAAGCCTGGTTGCTATGACCCTAGAATAAGACTCACCAAAGTTACCCATATTTTAAGACCTCTTTATTAATACCTTTGCTAGATAAACTTGCTTGAAACCTTCTACCTTTTACACTTAATCAACAACCTCATTAATGATCTTTCAAATATAAGTCATATGAATAGATGAAAACTTTTAAGTTAGTGTTCGGGTGCTATATAAATAACTGAAATCGCTCATTCACTTTACCAAGTAACTGAGTAACATAATAGGACAATGCATGAAATTTGACCTCATATTCTACAACCAACATATTTCCTTGGTAAAGGGGTAGAATATCATCCTTCTTGTGATCACCAAAATTAAAGAGGTACATATATCTCAAAAAATAAGGTATAAAATTGAGCCCATGTGAATATAGGTATAGTTGTCGGCCAATACATCACACATGTCCTCCACTACTAGTTTGCATCACCTTGTAGCTGAAAGGTAACAAACTAAACATTGTGTTGCTCGGAAATACCATTTTTATGTAGCCTTTCATACTAAGCTATAGTGATCTCAAATGCATCCTTAATCTTTGAGCCAATAATACTAGGTGTTTTTATTATAAGGAACTTAGGCAACATGTCATGCTCAATTCCAGTCATGATCAGGCGAGGAAAAATCTCAGGGCCCCAACCATTCTTTGAGCAGCTATAGCAGTCGACTGAACACCTTGAAATTTATAAGTTGGCATAACATGAGTAGCCCAAGTACCGACCAAAGCACTAAGAAAAAAGTACCAACTAACTCATCTTTGATTACTTTGACAGAAGAGTTGTATCCCCAATAGGAACTACCTCCCTTTTTCAGTACACATCATTCATAACCTCAACCTCCATATAATGATCCTTGTTGTGGAGGTGTCGCTGACCTCTCACAGGCTAGATTATCTGTAGCCTAAGATACACCCCTAGAGGGTGTTTCTCTCGCTAATCCTCTTTTCCTGCCCTTTCCTCATTATTGAATATCCAATTTTACAACTAGAGTTTCTGGTGTAGTGGCACCGATTCAAGATCTAAATAAAGAGCTAGATAAAAATTAGAATCAAGTAATATCACGAAAAATTAAGAAAAAAATAGTTTCCTAAAGTCCTAAAGCCTCTAAAAGAAAAGTACAAACCTTTATATACCATTTTGTAAGACTCTACTAGACACATTATTATTCAACAAGATCAATGAACCTACAATTTTGATACCATCTTTTTCATGAACAAAATCTTCACGAATTACACTACCCCTCTAGTGGGAGAGCCATAAAAATAATACAATTCCAACCCAACACTTAGCCAAGATTAGGAAAAGTATTTTTTTCATTATGTAAACCAATTTCTCTAATATTATAAACAAAATACCAATGCAAAACAAAAAGAATACCTAAACATTACCACAAATATAAAATTCATTGTACCAAATACATAAAATAACTATGAAAAGAATCAACCCAAAAATAACTAAAAATATCCATGTCCGAAACAATAGATAAGAAACTATGTGAAGAATTCATGGAAAGCTAGAAGATGTAGCTCACCTATGAGTTACAGTGCTATCTTCTCTATTGTTGAGGTCTTGAAATTTTAATCAAAAAAAGCTTGTCACTCCACAAAAATAAGAGCATGTGTAGTATCATTATACAATAAATAACAGTGTACTGGTAGGGTCATCAACTAACCCAAAATAACATATCTAAACAAATAACCATAACTTAGTACAATAATAACAACCATGAACAACTTCTATGAAATTTTAAATCATATTTATAACACTTAACCTTATTCAACCACACCATAGAATTCATTCAAGTTAAAGTCAAAGAGGTAATTTTAGTACATAACTATCAATAAGAAGTACAAGTCAAAAAGCCATGACTCAAAAACAATACACTAATAATCTCTCCATTACACAGGTATATTGACAATAAGGAGTTATTCCCATTATTTAAAATTTAACCCAAAACTAACTGAGAATATCCTTGTCCAAAATAATACATAAGAAACTATGTGAATAAATCATGGAAAACCAGAAGATGTAGCTCACCCATGAGTTAGACTATTATCTGCTCTATAGTAAAGGTCTTGAAATCATAATAAGAAAAAGCTTGGCACTCTACAAAAATAAGAGCACGTGTAGTAGTATTATACAATAAATGAGAGTGTACTGATAGGGTCATCGCTAACCCAAAATAACATATTTAAACAAATAACTATAACTTAGTTCAATAAAAACAACCATTAAAAACATCTATGAAACTTTACATCAAGTTTCTGACACTTAACCTTATTAAACAACACTATAGAATTCATTCAAATTACAGTCAAGAGGTAATTCTCATACATGACTACCAATAAGAAGTCCAAGTCAAAAAGCCATGACTCAAAAATAATATATTAATAATATTTCCATTACACAAGTAATTAGACAATAAAGTGTTATGCCCATAATTTAAAATTTAACCCAGATCCATCAAGGATCCATTTGAACAGAACTCAAGAAACCAAATATATTAAGTCAACACATATGCTCAATTTACTCAACAAACCTAATATAGTAAGTCAAACAAAATATAGAAAGTTAAAACATTAGTTAGTTCAATTAAGGAACCAAATATAGCAAGTCGTCAATCTACTCAAGGAACCATATAGTAACCTATACCTTGAACATACATGCTAAGAGTCATATGGTTACCCACTAGCCATAACATACTGGGAATGAGCTTTTGCCCATGTAGCAATTCCCAGATATCAAGTGCCTACCAATCCTATATAAACTAATCATGTGAGGATGTCCAAATACTACTATATCCCAAAAAAATTAATTGATATCACAACAATCGCAGCCACAAAGATACCAATAATCAGACTTTAAACCAATAAGCTTTTAATATAAGTTCATTGCATATGATCAATACTTATGATATCGATGGTACTTCACTTTTGTTGAACATGTAACATGCATTATGATGAAATAGTTATCATGTACACATAAAACAAGTTTTATTTCAACTACTTTAAACCATCACGTACCTCAATCAAAGCATAAAATGCTCTATCTAACTTAAAGTTTTGCCTTTTCTCATAACCTTGTCTTGATTGTCATCTAAGAATATCAATACAACCAATAATCAACCAGAAATCCTAGCCATATCTAGGATAACAAAATTTCAAAACCCCAAAAACAAATTCATGATTATTCCTCCTATTTTAGGTTTTGTATTGTCATTCTACATTAATCCTTCTAATTTCATGTGTAAAAAAAATTATAGTCATGGAAGAGTAATTTAATAACTTTTAACAAAAACTCAAGGGTTTTCTACCCAATTCAACAAATTTGACAAAAAATTAGTTAGATCAGGTAAAATCCTTCTCAAAATTTATAATCTAGTGATTTTATGAGTTAATAATTAAAAAACCAATTAGTTAAGGTGATTAACTTACCTTTACAAAGGATTTTGATTTAAAATAGGTGAAATATGACCTAAATTGACATAGTTATCACCAAAAAGAGAACAGAGTGAAAATAACATTTTTGATGTATTTTTTGCATTAATCACTATGTATCCTTTATAGAGGCCCTATCCAACTATATCAACCTCGCTATAGAAAGATCCACCTACTATAGAGAGATTGACCATAGCTGACTCTTGCTATAAAAGTGTCGTGGTAGTAGCCTACCACCTACTATAATAGGTTTAGTGAGGTACAAAGACGGAATTGCTCCCAGTTTTGTCTTTCTCACTATGCAACCTCAGATATTGATATCCCAAACCAACCACTATACATCAAGTTCAATGTCAAGAGTTCTACTAACCTTAATTAACTTGCAAAATATCTTATGTATTCCTTATCCACTTGACTAATATAAAATTACCTCTAATTACATATACACTAAATAATTTATTCTCATAATCCCCTAGACCGTACCATGCTAAGATCTCATCCAAGACTAAACTAGCATGAAATTTCTAACTCCCAATTTAGGGAAAATGTTAACCCAAATTTTGCCATACTAGAATTACCTATAATGATGAAAAGGATCATGCCTCCTAAAAAGAAAAGATTGCCATATAAGTTGGAATCGAGCTAGTAACATATAATAATAAGGCATGCAACTTACTAACTCTTGGTTGGAGTACACATTTTTTTGGTTTTCTATTATTTCTAGTTTATTGTAATAGATTTCCTTTCTTCTTGTAATTTCAATTATAACTAGGTGTTATTTAACTTTATTTATTTACATGAACATTGTCTTCTTGCTTCCATTTTCATTCAATTTCTTAGGGAACTACTAGAGCTTCCTCACCTTGTTTTACATTTGTAAGCAATCTAATCTACTATTTATTATTGGCATCTGTAAATCTATAGGTAATATTCAGTACAATTCTTATAGTGTGTGGTTTTTTTCTTATAAACATGAATTATATTGCACCATACTTTCCTTTACATTAATAAAATCTATGTTAGATCATTACTTATGTTAAAAATTTTAAACATTGTAATTTTAATGTATATATGTTGTAAATTTAAATTACTTGGTATTACTTGTAAAATTTATTTAACTAGATAATGATTGAAGTAAATTAAGTAGTATACATGTTTTGACTTGAAATCATGTTTATAATCCGAACTTACTTCTTGTTAAAATATCTTAATCTTGATAAGTTAAAATATGTAGAATGCATAATTAATTTTTTTACATGAAGGAGAAGGGTATTGGATTTAAATTAATATATTGTGGATTTAACTTTGGGTTTGGCTTAGCATAAGGGCTTATGACTAGATAAGAAATTTTTATCATCTTCCAACACATGATTGTCATAACTTACAAGTGACTTTTGTAAATTACCTGTGGAGTAATTATTTTTTTTGTATATTGGAATATGTAAAATAAATGATTGGATTCTTGGAATTCAAAATTTTCATCCAAGGATTGGATGTATTTACCTAGGTATTGCAACACATATTTTGTTAGTGTTAAATTTTTCTTAGATTTTGCTTGCACTTATGGAGAACCTCAAGACAAAGAAATTCAATGTCCATGTGCTCAATGTTGCAATGTACAATGGAATCAAAGAGATATAGTGCATAATCATCTAATGGACCACGAATTTGATGAAAATTATAAAAGATGGATCAATCACAAGGAATGGAAATTTCATTGGATGTTCACGATCATATGGATGACCCTATGAGAATATTAATGGGGTTTTGAATGGTTAATTAGAGATGTTGCACAAGCTGAAGGAGTTTAGGAAGGTTTAAATGAGGATTCCATAAAATTCAATAAGTTAGTTGAAGAGGCAGGCCTGGAGCTATATCCCATTTGTACAGGATTCTCTAGATTTTCATTCACAATCCATTTATATTTGGTAAATGTCTACATAAATGGAACAATAAATTATTCACTAATCTTTACAGTTACTAAAAGAGGCCAAAATCGAGTTGATCATCCTCCAACCTACAATAATGACATTTGAATGGTTAAGGATCTTGGTCTTGATTATAAGAAAATTAATGCATGTCTCAATGTTTGTATGTTATTTAGAAATGACCATAAGGATGATGAATTTTGTCTTGGTTTAAGAGCTTCTCAATATATTAAACCAATGGAACTAGAGTGTGAAATTTTTTAGCCTTCTAAAAATCCTCATCGTGTGACAATGATGGTTTTGAGACACCTTCCATAATACCTAGACTCAAAAGTCCATTTTTGTGCTTAAAGAAAGAAACTACATAGATGTGGCATGAAGAGGATCATTAAAAAGATGGAAAGTTAAGGCACCCCACAGAAACCCAATCATGGAAAGACTTTGATGAATTATATCCAAATTTGAACTAGACTCTCATATTTTAGACTTGGCTTGAAAATGTCACCACCCGATGTAAAAGAACAATGTGGAAGCTATACTAAATGCATAAATAGTGAATCAATTAAGAATAATATCTAAGTTTAAAATTACAAAAACTTAACATATAACTGTATATCTTAAAGCCTCTTATAAGATGAGTTGTTGTACAAGCCCCCTTCAAACTCTAACTATCTTAAACAGAAATAAAATAAAATAGAAATTGATACTTTCCCCTGAATAATGAGTACCCACCAACTTACTTATTTTTATATAGTAGGAGATCATAGTTTGTGCGATCCAAATCCTGAATATAAAAACATATGTTATGAGATAATATAGAGCAAAAGAAAATATGTGATTGTTATATTGAATATACTAAGTATGTGAAATAGGAATAACCAATATAAGTTGAACATGTTACATGTAACATGGTAAACTAATACAAGACTAATTAATAAACATGTACTGTATAATAAGCTGAATAACTCAATACAAGGTCATGCCAGTATCTGAATCTAAACTATGAGTTGTGGGATATGGAAGCTATTATTAATAAACAATTCTTAATCTGAGCTAAATAGGGTCTAACTTTGATTCAATCCGAACCAGGGCCTGGCCGTGTCAGGTACCTCACATCCCATGTGGATCGGAGATCTCCCCCTACACCTAACAAACCATGCATAACACACCCAAAAGTATGATTACTTCCAAACATATAACAAGATAGCATGTAATAGCTTAAGAAATTTTTAAATGCATGTCTATATCAAACCACTGACAATAGGCCAAACGATTGACTGACATCACCCAATAACCATATTAGTCCAAAAAAAGCCTACCAACCAATGATCCAAAACTGAATATCAATAATGTGTTAGGACATGCCCCCTACTATAGCCAAAATAGTAACCAATAGACTATAACTCAAAAGAGAAACATAATCCCAAAATGTGGACTTCCAAATCATGGATGCTCACCACTTAAAGTCGACTCTCAATAAATCCACAATCATTGTGTAGGGAAGGTTGAAGTATGGCCCAATCCTACATCGCGTGGGGATATAACATATGTAAGCAATTAGCGGTTGGAGAATAAGTATGTAACTTGGAGATAAGGATAACATAATAACATGATCAAAAGTTATAAATCATTCCAAAATCAACGCACATAATCAGATACATATACACATATATATCACATGCCTGGATAGTGAACAAGTCTTAACATGAATTTTCAAAACTTTAGCCTGGATTGTGTATCTCATCCATCATATAATAGTACCTACGGGCTTTATGGGCCCCAGATCTCACCCCCGGTTGGGCCTAGTATGTGTAGCCATATAAACCAAAGAATAATCTTATATATATGCTCACGGGGGACTCGAACCTCCCAATATATACCAAGTGACTCAAGCACCCGATCATATAATAATTTATGGGGGACTCGAACCTTCCTAATCATGAAATAATAATAATAATATGTGGGACTAGAATATCCTTGGTCACTTTGACCCCCGTATCAGCAAATGCAGTTTCCCATGTCAGTTACCCTAACCTCTACTTTCCTGACTCAGCTACATAACCCTATTTATAGCCTACTTAAAAGATTTATCACACAATCTAATTCATAAACCACATTTCATATTAAGACATACATTGTTGGTATCATCATACCAACTACACTTGCAAGGTAATATATCATGCCAAAAGAATTTCCATTAACTCGAGGAGAACAACTCCCTTTGTTCATTAATACAAGGTGGGGGATCACCAACTCCCTTTGTTTATTAAATCATATCATTGTGTTTCAAATACCTCTTTATATCATGCAATAGTTCTAGACTAGTTCAATTTACAAATTCTCACCTTTATGATAACTCAAAACTAATTTTACATTATGGGTTGGGGTCATAACAACTTAAAAAGTCAAAAGTTTTGGAAAATTACAATTCCCCAATTCATTTACCATACTCATGCACCCATAAGTGCAAAACCATATTTAAAGCATGATTAATCATAATTAAATCATGGAAAAACATCGTTCAACAATATGCATTAAAACCCACAACCCTTGTTTTCAAAACCAAAACAATTCCATGTGAATAACACTTTAATCCATATGCTTTTACAAAATTAATAATCAGGGAAGAGTCATATGCCTATAATATTAAGAAGTACGAAGACAAATCACCCTTGAGAGCCCAAATTGATCAACCTTTTGAAAACCCTAACTATTTTTTACCGACCTTGAGGATTTGGGAGTATTTGATAAGTTACTCTGATGTATTACTAAGGGCTAATGACACCCAGTGAGGTTATAAGATATGGGTTTCAAGTTGGGTAAGAGGGGAAATTTCTAGAATGCCCTTAACTTAAAGGCTGAAAAATGGTCGTCTTTAACATGAGTCAACGATCTACTCGTAACTACTCCTTATGACTCATCAACAAGAGTCGTAACCAGGACAGTCTTTAGGACTCCATCCACTACTGACCTTTTGACTCAGCCAACTAACCTGTAATGAGACCCTACGACTCATAGTGTCTAGTCGTAGATAACATAGATCCCAAATTTAGATATATAATGGACACCCCACGCCTCATAGCATATCCTTACATCTCTCGGTAAGAAACTCATACTCATAGTAGAAGTATGACACAAACTTACCTGATTTGGTTACGACTCATCCCAATGACTCGTTGGGATACACTACAACTCATAGGGAGAGTCATAAATAGGGCAGTGATCTCGGAGCTGAGAGCTCAAGAAATTTTCAAGGTCCAAAAATTAGTGGTGTTTCAATTCTTCCCCACTTGGATAATTCATCCTCGAATAAAGGGACAAGGCATTTATTAGCATGAATTGACTTCACATCCCTTTATTATTACCTTTAAAAAGAGAAAAAACAAAGACATCAAGGATTACACAAACCATAAGCTCGATAATACGGAGCAAAAAACAATAATGGATACTTGGACTTCATTTCCTCTGCAGCTTCCCAAGTAGCCTCCCACCATAGAGCCTTTAACAAAGATACGTCCTTCGTCCACAACCGATAAACTTGCCAATCCAAAATTTCAAATAGGACTTACTCATATAATATCTAATCCAAAATACCTACCTCCTCCAAAGGAACAATCGTCGAAGGATCACCCACACACTTTCTCATCATCAAAATATGAAACATCGGATGAATAGAGGTCAAACTAGAAGGAAACTTCAATTCTTATGCAACATTACCAACCATCTTCAACACCAAGTACATACAAACATATCATGGAATGAGCTACCCCTTCTTCCCAAATTACATTACTCCCTTCTTGGTAGATATTTTCAAGAACACCCAATCGTAAACCTTAAACTCTAGTTTTCTGCACCTCACACCTACGTAGGACCTTTGGCAACTTTGGGCATCTATAAGCCTATCCTAAATCACCATGACCTTTTTCATCACTTGGTGAACCAAATTCAGGCCAAAAATCTCAGCCTCACCAACATCAAACCACCTGATGGGAGACATACACCTCCTACAATACAAGTCCTCAAATGGAGCTATACCAATACACGAGTGTTAGCTATTATTTTATACAAACTCTATAAGGGGAAAATGATCAACCCAACTACCACTATAGTCAATCACACAAGCTCTAAGAATGTCTTCCAGTGTTTGAATAGTTCTTTTAGCTTACCCACCTGACTGCGGGTAGAAAGCATTACTAAGGCACACCTTAGTTCCTAGACCTCTATGAAACGAATGCCAAAACTATGATGAGAATAAAGACCCATAATCTAACATGATAGAAATAGGATCCCCATTAAACTTCACAATCTTTAGGAGGAACAACTTTGCGTAGTCTTCTACCGAAATATTAGTCCTCGCTGGCAAGAAATTGGTAGACTTAGTCATCCTATCAACTATGACCCAAATTGAATCAAACTAATTTTGAGACCGAGGAAGAATATCAGTAAAATCCATACCAATTACTTCTTACTTCCACATAGGCAACTCAATTTCTTGATACAACCCTCCAAGCCACAAGTGCTCAACCTGCACTTGTTGACACACCATGCATTTAGCCACAAAAATAGACACATATCGCTACATATTATTTTACCAAAAAATCTCCTTAATATCATGATACATCTTAATTGAACCAAGATTAATTGTATACCAAAACTCATGAGCCTCAACCAAAATCCTCTCTCGCAACCTATATACATCAAGAATGCATAATCTACCTTGGTACCACAAAATATTGTCACCACCAATCTTAAAGGCTACAACCTTTTGCTATCCCATTCTCCCTTAATCTTCATTAAGACAGGATCCAATACCTACTTCTCTTTTATTTCAATACCAAGAGAGGTTTGCGCCACCTTTTACTCAAACACACCCCTGTTCTAAGAGTTTAAGAAACAAACTCTAAGATTAGCAAAACGGTGAATATATTTCACCAATTTCAATTTATCATCATCCACATAAGCTAGACTCCCCAATGGATAACCTGCTAAGAGCATTAACAACCACGTTAGCTTTACTTGAGTGGAAGTGGAGACTCATGTCATAGTATTTCAGCAACTCAAGCCATCTCTTTTTCTTGGGTTCAGTTTTTCTGGGTGAACAAATATTGTAGGATCTTATAATCAGAAAAGATACTACGTGGACTCCATACAAATATTAATGTTAAATCTTCAATGCAAACACCATAACCAACAACTCCAAGTCATGAGTCAGATAATTACTCTCATGAACTTTCAACTTCCTAGAAGAATAGTCCACCGCCTTACCATGCTGCATCAACACCCAACCAAGTGTCACTTAGGATGCATCACAATAAACCATGAATCCATCATTACCCACAACAAGTTCAAAATTACAAATGAAGTCAACTTATCTTCAGCTTTTCAAAACTACCCTCACTAGCATCAGACCACAAGAACTTCACCTTATTATGGGTCAACTTAGCCAGTGGAGCATCTATAGTTGAGAAACTCTCCACAAATCTCCATTTATCCAATATTCATCATTATCAACTAATCATCTTATACCCGTTAATCACTATTAGACAACACATTATTGTTTGTCACTTATCTTTTATTAACTGACATCATTCATTAACTAACCATTGTTTACCACTAATCCTTGATTAACTATTAATTTATTAACCATTTAGCAGCTATTCATCATTATTAACTAGTCACCTCTTTTTACCAATATCTCTTATTATCTAGCCTCATTAATACATAACTTCTCGGCTATCGACTAATTGATGTCACAAACTTAGTGATCAATTTCAACTAATCTTCAACTATGCTAAACCCAACCTCACCATAAGTCATGCATTAACCACCGTTATCTGCCATATATTTATACTAAGCAAGCAATACACCTCATATTTCTCCGTCCCATACCAGAGAAATATGTATACAAATATATATATGAATCCATAAATAGTAATCATATCCTATATAATGACAAAAACTTCTCGGATATCCAATTATTACCATGACACGTCCCTTGGCCCAATGACATATTCAAAATAATGTCAATATCATAATCATGGCCTTAGGCCCATATACATATTCGGAACTTATATTGATAATCATATTTATAAGCCATAACATATCTCTAACCATCTCACATATAGGAAGCATCTCACATATAGGATACATAATATTAATAAGCATGTAATCATTCTCTCACATAAGAGGAATCTCACATCTAGGAGGCATAATATAGATAGACATGTAATTATCTATAGGATATCTTATATCAAAAGTTCAAACATCATGACTATAAGGAATATCACCTCTCTAGGCCAATTACCTTAATTAAAAGAAACCTCATATTTATAGGTCCAACAATCATAACTAAAGAAAAAAGCAAATCTATAGGCCAATCTCAAGCCTATGAGTAAATTGCATCTCTATAAGCCAATTATCAAGTCTAAGAGAAAATAGCATCTTTATAGGTAAATCATCAAGCCTAAAAGGAAATAGCATCTTTATAGGCCAATCATCAAGTCTAGGAGGAAATAGCATCTCTATTGGCCACATAGCGTATCTAAGAGGATTATAATCTCTAAATGCCCAATATTATTTCCATAAGAAGTATCATAACTATAACATAAAAGCCATAATCTGGGAACACCAATACAAGTTACAAAGTCACTAAGTAACCTTATTATTAGGTTTACTAGCCTCATTTATGTCTAACATCTCCAACTAAGTCCACAAAGCTTAACACAAGTTTAGGACTAAGTGGGCCAAATGATCCCACTTCTAATCTTCAATTTCCATAATTAGGCACACCATGCCCCAAACTAGGATATGGTATCTAGTCCAACTTCTAGATGTCAAATAAGCCACATTCAAGCCTAAGATAACAACTTCAATGAGAAATAAGTGTACTCAAGTCAACTCTACCCAACTTACTATTTTAAGACTACCACACTAGCCCAATAAGGTCAAATATACAAATCATGGGTCAAATGCTAAAACCATATCCCAAACATATGTTTCATGCTACAACTAATCTAAACTTGATAGGGAAAGCGATAGGATTCAAAAGGGGTATGAATATGCCATTTTATGGGTCCCAAGCCCTCATCTAAACTCAAAACATCAACAATCGAGGCCAAGTCATCATACTCATATTCAAGCCTAACATCCATATCAAGACATATATCATACATCATATATGGATAAAATTAGATATATGCCTACATCAAGTACAAACCATAAAATCTCACTCCATACACCACATGCTTGTCTTCATTTTACAATCCTCAAAATGATATCATACTATTAAAACAATAATCTACTCATCAATATGAGTATAATGACATCCATATTGCATAATTGTGCCTCGGGTCCAAAATGACAGTTAAACCCCAAACGAGTCCCACATAAGAAAAATGAGTTTCTGAGGCCAACCCAGTGTTCACACATGAACAAGGAATCATAACCCTCAAGAAATGGGTGAAAATTAAGCATACTTTGGGCTAAAATCAAGCCTTAAGTTAAATTGGAGTTTTGGTTCCAAACAAGGAAATTCAAGAATGAATTTCAAATATTCTTACCTTAAATTTGAAGATAATTGCAATAAAAGATGGTAGTTAAGCTCCCAAGTCACCCATCATGACCATTTTTGAGTTTTTGGTTTCGAGGTCTAAATAATGAAAGGGTAATACCCCAAATGCATCTTGGAGTCTTTATGTAGACACTATAGGTAAGGTCAGTCGTACGGGTTGTGATTGCTATACTATTTACCATGATCGCGGTTGGACCAGATGATAGCAAAATAAAAATTAATTTTTGACACTAGAAACACATTCGGAATCCAAAGAACATGATCCAATAGTGAATTTTTAGTGTAAATCACATTTCAAATCCATTAGAATCATAAAATCTTCCATCCGAGATAGTTTAGGAAAAAAGTGGGGCCCATACCTATAGTTTCATCATTTTTCATAAAGTTCGCTCAATAGCCGAAAATAAGTTTGGGAGCCTTAAGACCTGAACCAAGGGTCCCCCTAGCCTAAAATCAACATTATGGGTGTGATAGTGAAGTCGTATTTTCAATTTGAGGTCATTTCGACCAAATGTAGGTCCCACACCCATTCTTTCTGATGTTCAACTTTTTGACCAATAGGTCGAAATAAGCTCGGGTGCATTGGTAGATAAACCAAAGGTCTACCCAGACTAAAATTAATATTCTAGATATGCTGGCATAGTTAAACTTTGCATTCGATATTATTTCACTAAGTGTTTTGCTCGGTGACCATTTGGAACCAGCGAAGACTTGTAAATAGGGAATTGGTTCTAATAACCAAATGAACTGCCTAGTAACCAAATCGTTGGTCCTATAAAGTCATAAATGACTTGGGGAACCTATGGAGAATCTCAAACAATGAAGATAAGCATAAATATCGAAAAAGACCTGAAGGGTCATTACAACTTTTATCCCTATACCAGTCTCTGTAGTAGTTTTGACCTTGATTACCTTACCTCGAGCTTCAAGGGTCTTAATTAGATCCTTTTCCCTAAGATTAAAAACCTACCATCTCCCTATCTAAGTACTTCACTTCTTCTTCAGAATCAGATTCATCATGTCTAAAAGCCTTACCTTGTTTATCTGTAATATTTATATTTTTTTGGTCCAATAGTTGTTAATTTCTTAGTATGCAACCCAATCTCAGTCCTGAGTTGTACTACCTCTTAAACCACTATCTCATCCAATGTTTTATACTTACTGGAAGCACTAATCACATATGTATTGGATGACCTAGCTACCTTTTAAGTATGTTACCCTCAATTGGTTTTAGTAATATGGTCTAAGTTTTCTGAAGCTTGATACTATCGAAGATTCATGAAAGCTCCACATGTATACATGTATTAGTATTTTCTATAACCTTGGTATTTGAATTCAAGGCTCTGTAAAATATCTCAAGAATGTTCCTCCCCATGATTTTGTAATTTGGAACATTCAACAACTTTTTCTTGTACCATAACTATACCTCTTAAAGTTCCTCTGAATGCAACTATCTCAAATTATAGATCTAATCCTTCAACTGCAATATTCTAGAGGCAAGAAATATTTATCTAAGGAATGTGTCCTCAACTAGTTCCAAATGGTGGTAGACCCATGAGGCAGCTTTCCTAACACCCAAAATGCTTCCCCTATAATAGAGAATAGGAACAATCTGTGTTGTATAGCTTCCTAAATCACCCCTGACAGATTGTACAAAGTGCAAATCCTTACAAAGTTTATAAGGTGCATATTTGCATCATCATAAGGTAAACAATCAAACTCTCCCTTCAAGTTCAGCAATATGAACATTATGCTCGTAATAGCAAATTTTGTTCCTTGGTGCAATTCTGAAGGAATGAAAGAACCTAACTCAATTGGTTCAACATGCCCCAGATCTTATTTTAGATCATTATAAACTAGAAAATATTAGTGAACTAGGGGTTAAACTCTATTCCTTCAAACTCAATCTCTATTGAGTGTTGCTCGATAATCTTCTTCCTCTTATTTAGACCGTTCCTTAGCATGTTAGGCAAGCGCTAGCCTATTATTTTCTATGGCCATTAATAGGATAATTATTTGCTCAACAGTTTTTTGAACATCATATTGAGGTGGTCGATTCAATGTTGTTGGGTCTCTATAAACTCATTCATGATGGGCTCTTTGATCATACTATTCTACTCTCTCCATCTTATAATTCTATTGTAAGGTCTGTTCAAGCTCAAGATTAAATAGAATAAGGAATTACCTTAACATTAAATATTGGGCATACATCTGTGTGTTCCCTAGAAATAGTAGAAAACCAGAACACAAAAAATGAAACCAACACTTCAACAAACTCAATTAATCAATCCATAGTCATATTCCCCGACAACGGCGCTAAAATTTTGATGTTGCCAAAATTAAACCTCCAAGAAAGTATAAAGCAATCACTTGTTAAATATAGAACCCAACTAGGTTGGGGTCAATCCTACAAGAAATAGGTTAAAAATATATCACGAGCTTAATGATATAATTAAAATTTTGTGAAGGTAAAAGAGAGGTTTTTGTAAAAGTAGAGTAACAGCAACAATGCTGGGAAATTAGGATTGCTATCAATATGAGACTATCACTAGCATTGTGTTCCCGCTAACTTCATAACTCCTCAGACTACTCATTTTTGTCAAACTTTATTGGTGCCTTGCATGCAAAATATAATAAGTTATGTATCGTCTAACCATCTTTCGACCTTAGTTCGGGTGAATTTCTCTCATCTTCTCTGAATCTCAGAGTGTCACATCACTAAACCTTGTATTATGATATTAGATTAACAATCTCCTCTCGGTCTCAAGTTAATTAGACAAAGGTTAATAGCTTCAAGTTATAGTTACGATTGCCTTTCCATAATATCTACCTTTCTCTTGAGAAAGTACTGAATATAGGAGATTTCCAACATTTGCAACCATTAAGAAAGAAATCAAATGAAAGAAATGCTAATACATGCAACAACATGAATTTAGAATGACTTTGCATTAAAGTTGCTTAGTTAATCCAGTAGGGTTCCCACAGCCCTAGTTATGGGGTTTAGCTACCCATGGTGGTAAGAAAAAACATAGATCCTGTAGATGAAAGCATAATGATGAACTTACAAAGAATAAGAATGAAAACCCAACATCTCAAATTAATTGAAAACCCTAAAAACCAAGAATAATAATTCCAAAATTTAAAATGTATTTTAAAACTTAAAATAATGTCAAGTGTATATAGGGTATGTAAACTATTGTAAAAGAGTCCCTAGGGTATTTATAGATACAAAAGAATACATATCCTAAATAGTATAGGAAACTAGAGTCAACATCAACTCATAATCCATGGGTTAAGTTGGAGGTACAACACACAAATTGTGCCCTAGATCATGGAAATCAAAGTAAAATTGTACAACACACTTTATGTCCTTGACATCAAAGTCAAATTCCTATAGCAACAACACCCATCTAATCAGTCAAAGATTTGCATCTTTCTTTGTCATCACATATCTCAATGTCGCAGGTTCGTGCGAACTATAACATGAGTTCTAAGAAAGTATGCCCTAAATTTCTCAAAGACATAGACCATAACAAGGAGATTATTCTTTATAATAGTATAGCTCTTTTAAGATCCATTTAAGTTCTTACTTGCACAGTAAATATAGTGAAAGAGTTTCTCCTTCTTCTATCCAAGAATAGATCCAACTGTAACTTCACTTTTATCATATATAACTTTGATTGGTTTGGACTAATCCAGAGCAATAATAATGGGGGAAGTCACAATTTTATCTTTGAGGCATTGGAATGCCTTCAAGAAATCATCATCAAAAATAAACTTGACTTCATTCTCTAATAGTTAGCACAAATGGTTGGCAATCTTAGAGAAGTCCTTAATAAATCTCAAGCAAAATCCTACATGGACCACAAAACTACAAACACCCTTCACCAAGATTTATGGAGATAGCTTTTCAATTGTCTCAATTTTGGCCTGGTTAATTTTGATCCTATTAGCTGAGATTTTGTGCCTAATACTATGCCCTCTTTTACCATAAAGTAGCACTTTTCTGAGAATGCTACAAATCATTTCTCAATTTTATCAAATAATCATCAAATAAATCACTTACCACTAAAAAATCATCTATAAACACTTCTATAGTGTCCTCCACAACATTCAAAAAAATAGAAATAATACACCTTTCGAAAGTAGCTTGAGCATTACACAACCCAAAAGGCATCCGCATGAAGGATAAAGTTCGATAGGACATCTGAATGTCATTTTCTTTTGGTCCTCAAGTGCAATGGATATTTGGCCGTAGCTTGAATAACTATTCGAAAAGAAATACCAACCCCTTTATTTTAGTCGATCCAGTATTTGGTCCATAAAATTTATTGGGAAAGGATCATTAATCATCCAAGAGTTTAAATTCCCTTAATCCACTATACTCTTCATCCTATGATAGTATAGTGGCATAAAGAGTTCTATACTCTTTGTGCGGTGAGGATGAGGATGTTGCGATGGATGTGTGGTCATACCAGGAAAGATAGGGTGAGGAATGAGATTATTTAGGAGAAGGTGGGAGTGTCTTTGGTGGATGACAAGATGCATTAAGTGAGGTTATGTTGGTTTAAGCACGTGATGAAGAAGGGTTTTGATGCTCTAGTGTGGAGATGTGAGACACTGGCTATGAATGATTTTAGGTGGGGTAGAAGTAGGCCAAAGAAATATTAGAGAGAGGTAATTAGGCATGATATGGAGAAGTTATAGATTACAAAGAACATTACCCTTGATAGGAAGGTATGGAGGATATGAATTAGGGTAGAGGGTTAGGGGGTGAGAGTGCGTCGGTAACAGTAGGGGGAATTATTTATTTATTTCTGAAGTTTCTTGTTCATGGGTGAAGTGTTGTCTATGGTTTCGGATAAATAGTTTTTAGTAGTATCTTGTGAATCTAGTATTATCTTGTGGCTACGTTGTTAATTTATTTTCCTGTATAAGTGTATATATATTTATGTTTTGTGTTTGCCATACTTTTATTGGTTCTAAGCCGGAGGTCTATCAGAAATAGTCTCTCTACTTTACCTGAGGTAGTGGTATAGTACACTCTACCCTCCCTAGACCCCACTAAGTGGTAATACACTGGGTATGTTGTTTTTGTTGTACTCTTCATCCTATGATAGGCCTAAATGAGATCAACTCATTTTTCTCATTTGTCATCATGGTCATACCTCCCTTTTAAGGTACACACTAGACTGGACATACCCATTTATTGCCAGAGATGGGTTACACTAGTCATGTATCTAGCCACCTTATTATCTCATTTTTAACCACCTCTTGCATTAGTGGGTTAAGCATACGGTAATGTTCAATAGAGGTAATATAGTCTTCCTCTAATTGAATCTTGGGATTAGAAATGCCTAGTGTAGTGACAATGAGTATTTGTGATATTCCATCCAATATCTCTTTTATATCTTCTCAATACTGGTATAAGAGCCTCTACTTGTGGTTCAACTAAATCTACAGCAATAGTCACTGGTAAAGTATTCTTTTTGCTCAAAAACACATATCACAAGTGGCCTGGCAATTCCTTCAGCTCTAGCATTGGCGGCTCTTCAATGGATGACTTTGTTGGAGGTGTTGGTCTATTTTTCAAGTCCAAGTCCAACTTTTTTGGATCATATGAATATGAGCCCATATCGGTTAATGGACAGACTGTCTCATCATACTTATTAATGTCGACACAACTAAAATTAATCATAATTAGAATTAATCGACACTGCTATAAAAGCTTCAATAGAAAATCTCTTTTCAGTAGACACATCTACCATATTTTATTCAAAAATACCAATAATAGAAATAGAACTATATCAGTTGGTTTCTTCATTTATTGACAAACATCGAATTTCACCTCCTCATCATTAAGCCTGAATTTAAGCTTATTTCTCTCCATATCTATTAACACTCTTCTGGTGGCTAGAAATGGTCTACCTAAAATTACGGGTACTTCAAAGTTAACCACACAGTCAAGAACTATGATGTTTGCAAAAAATATGAAATTTGATACTTTTCATTAGTACATCCTACAGAATTCCAACAGGCCTCTTGATCAAACAGTCAGCCATCAATAAACTTCTTTGATATCAGCTTTGGTGATTCCAAGCCCAGTTGTTGATATATGTACAAGGACATAAAACTTATGCTCGCGCTAAGGTCACAAAGTGCCTTCGCAAAACTAAATGCACTAATTGTGTACGGAATAGTGAATACCCCAGGACTGACTTTCTTTTGAAATAACAATCTCATGGAAATTGCACTACATTGATGAACATTATCCATCGATTAATAGCTCACAATTCTCTTCATATGAATAAGTCCATCGTTAACTTTACATATCCTGGTATTTATTCCAAAGATTCAACTAGTAGAACATTTACTGACAATCACCTCAGCATGGCCATAAATTTGTTGAACTTGCTATCTTCAGCTTTTTTCTTTATCCTGTTGTAAATAGATTAGGAGGCATTAGAATTTAGGCTAGCAGTTTTTCCTCTTCCTTACCCTTTTTCATGTTTAATTCATCATCATTCATCAGTTTAAGAGACTTCCCCACAGTAACCTTCTTTTCACTTACATCTTCCAACTTCTCAGACTCAGCTAAACCATATTTAAAATCAGCATCATCAAAAATGATTTCATCCTTGAATGCAACATCATCCACATATGTTAGTACTATCATATGTGCTTCAAGTAACACTCTACAACTTCTCATGGTGATTTCTAGATAGGTTCCACCATTTCTTGGATTTTATATCGTATAACTTAGAAAAGTTCCACTCTTTCAATGGTTAAAGGCTAATGAACAATTGATTAAATTGATGCTTCAACTTCTTGATGGAAGTGGAATGAGAATCAACTAGTTGACTCATAATTCGCAAGTCACTTTTCATCTCCTTAACACTTGTATCATTAGATTCGACCCTTTGACATGAAATGGGAATATGGTGTTAACTAAGATGTATGTAATTTAAATAACTGATAACCATCAAATTCCATAAAATGGGGTGTTTTGTTATGATAATTTGTAAAATAATATCCAAATTATTGCTAGAGAACATCATTAAATTACAGATTTATAAACCAGTAAAGAAATTGACTATAGTTGTGTTTACCATGGCTAATATCATAATTTATAACTAGTATTGCATAGGATTATCATGAAATTGGAAAATATAAAATTTGTCAATGTCCAATATTCACCCAAATGTTTCTCAACATAAATTGTTTTATTAACACTTTAATTCTTTCAAACCTAAAGAATATCTTATTCAAATTTAATTTCATTTTGAGTTGGTCAATCTTGTTACAACATTAACCATTAAATGGAGATTAAAAGCTCCAAATCCTTATTTACAGTTCTTTTTTGTATTTTAGTCCCTTATTTCAAATGAATTAACCCTAAGGCATATTTTAATGTTTGAAATCCATTAAGATGCAAATATTATCAATATTATTTCTGTTATTACTCGAATCCCAACAAAAATTAACATTAAAATAATGATTCGCCATACCTTCCACAACAATGGTTGTGGGAGTTTAGTTACTCATGAATTTAAAAGAGAATTTGAAAGAGGAATTCATAAATTAGAGAATTATGCTTACAAATATAGATTCACAATGCAATTCTATTTCACGGATGAACAAAGTATCTAAATACCAAATAACAAAATAAAAACTTCAAAAAACATTCCCTAAGTAATGTCTACAAAAGAGTTGATCAAACATGCAGAGAAAATCCTAAGAGTTGATATATATAGTAGAGGAGATTAAAATTTTGAAATAAGATTTCAGATTCATCTACTCATAGTTGAAGGATTATCGATGTAAGTCTTCAGTTGGGTCCTCTCTTTATAACAATCCACTTCAGGTTGATGATGAAATTTGACGGCTCGTCAAGCAGTTGACAGCCCGTCAATTGAAGTCTTCAACTACTCCTGAGTTCTGCTTTTGATTGATGATGAGGGTTGGCGGCTCATCAACATATTGATAGCCCATCAACTCAAGTCAACAACATCCCATTTTTCCTATTTTCTCAAAAGTTAACTTTTCCTTCACAAAAAAGTGAAATACGATTAAAAGAAACAAAAGTTACTCAACAACTTACAATTATTCCTGGCCAGAATCCTCAATTGTACCATTAGAAATTCTTCACATAACATTTGTTGCTCTTGTTTTAGTTTTAATAGTTCATTCTTATTGGGATTCTTGTGTGGGAGCTTCTCATGATTCATTGATATTTTTGTGACTTGGGTTCATTTATATAATTTTTTGACTGGATTTTTGTGCATTATTTATTTTTCCATGATCATGCACACTCATTCATCACTCGTTTTCATTAAACAAGTGCTACTATGGAATTGGATTCTTTGTGAAAAAAAATAAACCATTTTACTAAGCACCATAGCCAAGCGATGTACCAGGGGGCTGATCGAAGAGATTATGAACCCCTAATGGGTCCTCCACTAGAGCTTAGGCTCGAAAGGTGTATACAGGTTATTCTTTGGCTACTGCATATCATCTCATATAACCATATTTCATGGTATTGCGATTTCTCTTGGGTGATATTATGGTCGAAATATTATTATATGTTGTGTAGTGATTACAGCTTGATCTGTTAAGACTATTGCATAACATCTACTGGTTACGTGATATGCTCTTTCTCTACCTTATCTTGGGTTGTTATTTTGGCATGGTGAGTGGATACAATATACTGTGTTGGTGAAATTTTCTCCTAATTTAACTTATCACTATTGTTGCTAATCTTTATATTGTACGTATCTATCTTAATTGAACTAATTGGCTATCTTATTAATTATAGTTATCTACTAAAATAGGGTGGGATTTTTCAAAGTGCAATCTTATTTGGGGTAATCTTGGATGGTTGGTTTGGTGGTTCTTGCCATGACATTGGATAGGGTCTGTTATCAATAATGTGCCTTTAAAGTACACATATTTCGTAATCACTCCATACTTTTCTTTTTCCTTCTACACTAGATGTAGATATTAAGCAAGTAGATGAGCATTCATCGGGATTTACTGGTGTCAATTTGCTGGAGATCGAGCTAGAAGTTTTGGATTACTAAGCTTACTCATATCACTTTTTCTTTTATCTTATTCTTTTTGAATTTAAGATAATTTAACTATTTCATCATATTGGGTGTTAGAGGCTTGTACTAGTGACATCCAAACTTGAGATATTGTGTGGATGTTGTACCTCTATTATATTATTTAGGGATTGTTTCTATATTTTAATTCTTCCACTTCTTTTTTTTACTTTGATTATTTATTTTGGGTTGGGATAGGCTAACTTGTACTAGATGGTGTGATAGGTTCTATCACGATCCCAATTTTACAATGTGGCAGTAGAAGTTGCATAAAGATATAACCATAGGTTTTATTGCTCCATTTTGTTAAAGTTGTTTTGACTCTTTTTTTATTCTATTTAATTCTAGAAAATGATTCTGAGACCATTGACTCTCCAATTTTGTCTAACCACATCATCTAAGAAAGCATTCTCAGTCCTAAATTTAAGAAATCTAAAAGGTTTCTGATGCCGAGCCACACGTTATTATAGATTTAAAAACATAAGAGCATGATCAAATCCTACTCTTTCTAAATGTTCCACCTCCATATGAATAAACCAGCCTTCCATCTCTTGATTAGTAAGAACCCTATCAAATCTTTCAAAAATGTAATCATTCCCACCTTAATAATTCCACAAGGTAAATGGACACTCTTAAAACTGTATTTTTGTTAAGTCACAAGATGAAATATAATTCTCAAACTCTTCATAATCTGAATCAGTCACTATTAATCCTCCAATTTTTTCCTCTACATTCAAAACTATATTGTAAACTCCTCGAGTTAACTAGGGGTTTTGATAAATATCTTCGCACATATCAATATTTCTTAAGAATTACATTTAGCATAGACTAAAATAGCAAACAAAATATGATCATGATTATGATGTTTTACCCATAGTGTAAGTTATTGATCAGCGTCCTTAGCACTATAGCATCAAATTCAATATATTTGTTGATGTGTCTTGAGTTTTAAAAAGGTTTTGAAAGTCCAACAAATTAGAATCTATGGAAATTATGTAACATTTTCACCCTTTGAAAATTTTGCTGTGATTTCATAGACATAATATTCCATATAATAGCCTTTATTATCTTTTAACTACTAATTTTGACCTATTGGGTCGAACTTTGATGAGCTGACTTTTTCCACATTTCCCTGCTTCTTATCTTTTCTTAAACTTTTTAAAATCCTTGGAGACAAATTTGTATCAAGAGGACAATTATCCAAGGCCTCCTCTGACACTCTGTCTCTGTAATTCCTTTAGCTTGGTTAGAATCTAGTTCACTAACTGTAACACCACCAAGATTGTGTTAGACAATGTCATGTAGAACTATATTAGCAAAGACCACATGAATTACTTTGGACACATCTATTTGAACAGATTTGGGGAATAACATTAGTTCCAATCCATTTTTACCACTTCACTCTAATGAATGATGTTGCCCAAATTACACCTCCGAGTAAGTACAAAGTGGTCATTGAATCAAATATAAAACCCAACCAGGTTGGGGATGATCCCACGAGGAATAGGCCAAAAATCTCTCTAGAGCTTGCTAATGTAATTGGAAATTTCTAAGTAAAAGGGGGTTTTGTAACAATAAGATTAACAGTAGTGTTTTTTCGGAAATTAGGGTTGTGATTAATATGAGACGAGCATCGGATTGTGTTCTCCGTGACTTCATTACTCCATAGATTGTTTGGGCTTTTAAAACTATCTTGATGCATTGCATACAAAATCTAAAAAGTTGTGTGTCACCTGACTGTCTTCTGACCTTGGTTTCGGTGAATTATAATCATCTTTGCTCGACCTCAGAGTGTCGCATTACTTACTCTTATTTTCTGATCTCAGATTAACTTTCCCAGTTACAACACAAGTTAATTAAATGAAGGTTGATATCTTCAAATTACAATTGTTATCTCCTTTTTCTTATATCTACCTCACTCTCGAGTAAGTATCGAATATAGGAGAGCTCCTAATGTGTTCACCCATTAAGAAAGCAATCGAAACAAAGGAAATCCAATACATGCAAGAACAGCAATCTAGAATGACTTCACACTTAACCTGCTTTGTTAATTCATTAAGGTTCGCAGTACCCTACTTATGGAGTTTAGTTGATCATGATCATAAGAACATAAATATATTTCATAGATGAATGAATAATTCTAAACATACAAAGATGTAATTTAACATACACAGTGGTGATGGAGGCTGACAATAATTGTCTATGAAATTTGTCAGCCTCCATCACCACTGTTATCAAATTTGCACCTTTCAGTACATTTTCCCTTTTTCTCATAATGCCTTACCCTATGACTCATAGTCTAGCCCTATGAGTTATAGTTACTTTGCCTTTTTTCCTTCATGTCTTTTTGTGCGTTGGTTTGGCTACGAAGTAGATTACGCATCATAAAGTGTCCCAACAACTCATTGTCGAGGGAGTCTTCTGCTATTTGGTGCATTTTTCTTCATTTTTACATTCCGCTAACTTTAGACCCTGTTTTCCTGCAAAATTCAACAAACACATCATCTCTAGATAAAAATACGATCGGATTTGCAAGAGTTCATCATTTTATACATCTTAAATTTCATAATTCTATGACACATCAACACCCTCAACATAGAAGATTTTTGTGTCCTTAGGCAATCAAAAATCATTATTTAACTACGACACTTAATTCTTAGATCAAAAATAAAATCACATAGGCAACCATTCTTCCTTTAAAAATCATTCACAACCACATATTCTAACATTTAAAGTATTCAACACCCTGCAATATTTTTTTCAAAAGAAACTCAATGCAATGCAGATGCAACACAAATACTCCCTCACAATAGGATCAGGACATGGCATTACATTATGAATAGATACCCTAGCTTATCCATCATTACACTACCTAAATAAAAAACAATCAGACTACATCCACTTCGCCCTCAAATCAAAGAAGTCCTTACTATTGCTCCGAAATGCACACATAAGTGTGCGTGGTATCACCAAGTAATACATTGAACTCAAATAAAGCCGAATATCAATCCCTCTAAGACTTTTGTTAAGCAACTATCCAATTCTAGTTTAAAAATTAAGATTAGTGCAATGTAGCCAAAAGAGTTTTGAAAGTTTATAACTAAATGTAAACTAAAATAATGCGGAAAAGTAAAGACTTTGGACAATCAATGGATGAAACCAAGGGTTAAATCACTATGAACAATCATAATACTCTATTGAACTTCATTCGTTAGATTACTTATCTTAGTTGTTGATTCATAGGGTTTATAGTATGATCATGGTCTCCCGAACTCTAACATTCTACCTAACTGGACATTACAACTACATCATTGGGCGGGGATGCAATAATCCAATTAGATGCATAAATCTATCATCCTATATGTGAACCAAGCAAGGAATATAGGTATATCCCTATCCTAGTTCCTAATTCAGATTCCTTATTTTATAAAAGAATAAGAACCTTACTCTATTTATCCCCGCATTCTATCTTCCTATTCCCCCTCTCGAGTTCACAAGGTCGACAATATATGTATTCTAAGGGTCATAAATCCTTTAAATATTTAAATCAAGGATAAACAAACTATCAAATATGATAAGAAATCAAAACAAACTCAATTCAAAGCGAAAGTAAACATGTTCTTGGCCTTAACCCCGTAAAGGGAGCTTTTAACCACTCATGGACATAGTCGTAATCAAGATGAACAAAAAGATGATAAAATCCATTAAAAATCTAAATTAAAATAATAAAAACCATAATTTAAATGTTTTCCAACCCCTCTCCAAGTTTTAAAGCCGTCCAAGGTGTCCAATTCACATCAAGTTGTGTCTTGTGCTTTCGTTGATCCATTCCAAGCCTTTTTGTGTCGTTTCCACCTGAATTGAAGCTTTTATATCCATTATATATCATTATAATCAACTCACAAAGAATCCTATAGAAATAAACATAAGAATTTAGAGCTCAAAACAACACAACATCCAAGACGACGAACTAGAAACTTAAGCTGAGAATACTAGTTTTGCCCCTTTTGATCTTTCATTTAGTTTTGACTCTTGTCTTGATTAAATTGCACTTTAAACACTATAAGCAAGTTTTTCCACACATAATTACACAATCATAATATTAGTAAATCATTATACACATTAGAATCCATCGCTATCAACTAGAACAACACCTAACTCAAGCTAGTAACACTAGTTTTCTCATATGAACTCTAAATGATCAAATTAAGTACAAACTTGTTTGAAATACACCCTAAACATTGTGATCAGGTACATAAACACTTTGATGATCAATTATATAATAATTCACTAATAAAGCACACAATAAGTCCTCAAAACAAGGTTACATAAACTAGGATAACAACACTGAAGTGCATAAATCCACCTAAGATCATCACCCCACACTTAAAGCCTCTTTCATCCTTGAACAACTCTTTACTCTAAGAATCATAAGCTGAGGTGACTCCACACTTGTACTACAATCCAAAAACTCAAGATGGTACTACAATGACTACACAGAATGCAAGTTTCTACACTAAGCATGTTACATACATAATTGAAAACTCAAGAATACTACTCCAAAATATCCTAGCCTCAAGAATTGACTCACCCAGGTAGAAAACTCATGCACCTTGTTCAATCAAAGACATTATATAATTCACCCAACTTTCATCAAACATGTGCCCTCACAATAAGAGAGTTACCCATAATCACTGATATAAATGCTACTTTTCACCAATTGGGTACAAGAGTCAAATTAAGCTCACTCTCATAAGGAATTCACAAGTTACACATAATGAACCATAGTATTACCCTTAGTGTAGTACCTCACTTATATTAAAATGATAAATCTTAGGATCAAATAGATCTTTGATGGTTGTAATGTAGGCTAAGGGATGGGTAGGAACTATTTTGTCCAAGAATAGTGACTATCCTCCTTATGTGCTTCAATACATCATATTTTTCAATTAATACCAATCTCTAACAACCAACTTACACCACTTTTGTCTACCCACATCTATTGTTTTTCCCCATCTCATTAAGTTCATTCACATATACTATGGTGGGAGTATGATACGTACACATCATTCGATTTTAACCTTCTTCACACCTATTATATGTTACACACCACTATGATAGCCACCCTTAACTTAAGCAATTGCCTTAGTTAAGGTGCATAATGTTCAAGGAGAACCAGGGCCAAAATAGGTTCATTGTAACACAACTGGGCTAAAAATGGGAATTTCTTTAGCACAAATTTCTCTAAATGCTGACCACAACACAACAATTTTTACACACCAATAATTATCACTTTGGGGATGCAATTTCACCTTTCTCCTACTTGAATTTTCAATTCCTTAACTTAATTAAGTTTACACTAAAGCGCTTAGGAGCTTGGATCAAATTAAGGTCAATCAAAAAAGGGGATAGGCTACATATGATTCTGTTAAAGAAAAAGCTAAAGGTTCAATGGGGCTAACTAGGATTATGCACAAGGGTAGGAAAAAATAAGGTATAAATTATGGATAGCAAAGAAATGCCTATATCATTTCCTAAACCCACACTCTTTATTTTGCTTTACACATACACCAGGAAAGTTCTAGCATCAAATGCAACAAGGAATATACGATTATCTCACACACACATGGCATATGCTCAAATCAAATGGGATCATCATAGACTCTTAACCAAACAACCACATGAATTCAAATTAAGACAACAAGTACAAAAGTCATAATCCTGAGCCTGGGAGTCTCAATAGTAGCAATTCACACAACCAACATGTTTTTTACCATCAAAACACTTGAATCATGCAATAAAATATAGCACCAGCAAGAATATCTCACTTATTCCTAACACAAAAAATTTTAAAATTACCCTAAAACAAGGAATTTTAACACCCCACACTTAAAAATCTACTTTGTCCCCAAAGTTTACTTTAAAAGGTAGAGATAGAAATACTCCCTAAGGCCACTAGGCCTAGAGAGTAGAATCTTTATACATCAAGAGGGTATGGGGACCCTATACTTAGTCTTTTCCGTGCTTCTTAGCTCAGGTTTCCCGTACTCAGGCTTCCCATCAACCTGTGACTCAATAAAAACAAAAACTAGTAAAGTAAAAACTAAAAAAATTAAAAATAAAACATACCTTAACTTGGTTGGCCTCCCAAGAAGTGCCTGATTTAGTGTCGCGGCATGACCCAATCAATTTTTTCCTCCACTTTGAGGATATGAATTTTACCCCAAGCTTCGCATCCATCTTTTACTTCACTCATAGGGTGCTGGTATAAAGATTAAGGACCCGAGTAGTGGATGATTCATGGTAAACCACTCGTCCTTGAAGTGAGGTGTGTTTTATGTGGCTTATCTGGTGTAAAATTAAGAATATAGGATTCTTGTACCTCCTTTTCACACTCTCCCGCTATTTTATATGATTTCATATACAAGACATCATTTAAACATATTATTGAAAAGTATTTTGAGTGAGGCCCAACCAATCCCACTTCAAAGTTTGCACAATCCACAACACCCCCACTCTTATTCACCGTCTCAATTTTAGTCTCAATAGAAAGATGGCAACTGAATGGTTGCGATTCTTGTGGTTGTTTCACACATTGTCTAGTTTCCTCTTTTGCTTTACTCAGCCTCTATGGAGATGGTAGTGGTGGTATCTACTTAACCTGTTCATCAATTTTAGTTTTCGAGTACTCAAACTTCCTTAAATTATTAGCAACTTTATCTGCAATGGGTTGGAAAGTCAACTTTGTATCTACCTCCTTAGTTGCCTTTGGAGGTTCTATATCACTTGGAAAATCATCTTGTGATCTGGCATTTGGTGCCTACATAATCTGACCTATTTGCAGCTCAAATTTCTTCATTATCAACTTCTAATTACTCATATCTGCCTGTAAACTTTTCATATCTTCCACCAACTGTATGTGAGAAGCTAGAAGTTGCTTCAGCATCTCTTCTATATTACTGGCCTGTGTGATTTATTATTGCTACTGAAACTGCTGCTGGTTGCTCCATGATTGAACTGGGGGTTGCATCGGCCACTCTTGATTGTAGGTGTTCGCATAATATTTCCTTTGAGCAAGGCCCACAAACATTAGTGAATCGGTATTGATAGCACATATAGCTTCGGAATGACCACTATTGCCACAAACCATACACCAACTTATGGTCTGCTCCACAGATAGGATAGTATCTACCTCATATTGTGAAGGTCCTGTCCACACGTTTCCATCAAAATCTGGACAAAAAGCCTCTCAATGAGGTCACCCACCAAAGTAACAAGAATCTTCATCACTTGAAAACCATATATCCCAGGCTGACATATCAAGAAGTGTGAGAAAAAAAAACTAAAAGAAACTGAAAAAGAAAAATTACTAAACTATGTACAACTCAATATAGATAAACTTAAAAAAGATAGTTGCATATTTTCAAGTCCCCGATAACGGCGCCAAAAACATATTGCACCTAAGTACACATGCAAGTGTACATGGTCTCATCAAGTAATACAGTGGCCTTAAATAAAGCCGAATATCCATCCCTCAAAGACTTGTATTAAGCAACTATCCAATTCTAGTTTAACTATTGAGATTAACTAGTGCAACGTTGCCAAAAGAGTTTTGAAAGTTTATAACTAAAATAATATGGAAAAGTAAAGACTTTGGACAATCAATGGATGAAAACCCTAGGTTAAAGCACTACAAACAATATACTATGCTATTGAACTTCATTCATTAGATTAATTATCTTGGTTTTTGATTCATAGGGTTTATCATATGATCATGGTCTTCCAATCTCTAACCTTCTACCTAACTGGGCATTACAACTACATTGTTGAGCGGAGATGCAATAATCCAATTACATGCATGAAGTTATCATCCTACATGTGAACCAAGCAAGGCTTATAGGTATATCCCTATCCTAGTCACTAATTTAAATTCTTAATTTTATAAAAGAATAAGAACCTTACTCTATTTATCCCCACGTTCTATCTTCCTATTCCCTTTCTCGAGTTCACAAGGTCAACAATATATGTATTCTAAGGGTCGTGAATCCTTAAAATAGTTAAATAAAAGGATAAAAAAACAATCAAATATGATAAAAAAAAATCACACAAACTCAATTTAAAGCGAAAGTAAACAAGTTCTTGGCCTTAACCCCGGAAAGGGGGGTTTTAGCCACTCATGGACATAGTCATAATCAAGATGAAAAAAAACATGATAAAATCCATTAAAAAGCTAAATTAAAAGAATAAAAACCCTAATTTAAGTGTTTCCATCCCCTCTCCAAGTTTCAAAGCCGTCCAAGGTGTCCAATTCACGTCAAGTTATGTCTTGTGCTTTTGTTTATCCATTCTAAGCCTTTTTATGTTGATTCCACCTGATTTGAAGATTGTATATCCTTCATTTATTATCATAATAAACTCACCAAGCATCCTATAGCATTAAACACAACATCCAAGACAACGGATTAGAAACTTAAGCTAAGAATACTAGTTTTTCCCCTTTTGATATTTCACTTAGTTTTGACTCTTGGCTTGATCAAATTGCAGTTTAAACACTATAATAAAGTTTTTCACACATAATTACACAATAATACCATTATAAACTCATTATACACATTAAAATCCATAGTGATCAACTAGAACAACACCAAACTCAAGCTAGTAACGCTAGTTTTCTCATGTGAACTCTAAATGATCAACTTAAGTACAACCCTATTTGAAATACACCTTAAGCATTGTTATCAAATACTTAAACACTTTGATTCTCAATTATATCATCATTAACTCATAAAGCACACAAAAAGTCCTCAAAACAAGGCTAAATATTCTAGGATAACAACACTGAAGTTTTTAAATCCACCTTAGATCACTTACTCACCCAATATATGCAATAATATCTATTTTGGGGATTGTGTTGGATCTATCACTCTCACAAAGATGTCAGGTTGTGTGTTTGATACCATTGGATTGCCCTTATAGTCTTTATTTCAGCTTTTAGATAGTCAAATTAGGATTACTGTCGGTCTTTTCTAGGCTTGTAATGTAGGCCTGGGATAAGTAGCATAATTTTTAGGTTTAGTGGATTATTCCTCCAAGCACTACACTACTCATGGATCCAATTTATTTGTTTCTTTTATTTTCTCCTTTTCATTTATTTTTTTGTCTTTCGGGTTAGGGTACGTTGTTCTTCTCAATTCAATTTTTTCTTTCTTATTTGTATTTTTTTTAAGATTTCTCATACCTCACCCAGACTGTTTCCTCTTCTTTACTTAAACTTCTTCTTCATACCCACGTTCATCTATACACCTCTATGACTGTTACTCTCAACATAGATAATTTTCTTAAGTTAAGGTGCACAGTGTCCAAGTAGGGAGTGGGGCCAAAATAGGTTCATTATATTTAGAATGGAAAGTTGAATAGGTCAAAGAAAAATAATTGGTCAATTTAAGGCTCAAATTTTTTAATCAAGGGATACTCATTTTATTTGGTTGGCTTATTATTCTAAAGTAGACTAATTTAATCATGGCCTGTGATATTTTCCTAACCTCCTATTCTACATCTTATCGTGAGACTAATTGGGCAAGTTCTAGATCATACAACATACACCAACTAGGCAAGGTACCCTTCCCATTCATGGCTTAGGGCTTCCATCTACATTGGATTCTATTTTCTTCATGTTAGATAATCCAGACTATCCTACCATAGTTTCTAATTCCATCTCTAGACCCTACTTTAGTTTCAACTCAGTACATGCACACACTAGATCATAACCCAAAAAGTGTAGAGGTATCATTTTAAAATCACAAGTTAAAACATGTAAGTGTGGTTATACAAATAAGGCTGCACAAAGTTCTTTTATTTGATGCTAATTTACATACACAACACAACACAAAAACATCACAAATAAAATAAAAATATAATAAAAATTCATAAAGATGTAATTTCTAACTATGATAGTTATCTGACAGAAAAAAAACTCGACAACAAAAACCCTCGACTATGGTACACCCCCACGCCCAACTTAAAAGGATGTATTATCCCCAATGCATATATATGAAAATTTGAAAACAAAGGAGTGAAGACATACCTGGCACACTAGGCATCGAATCATAACGTCTCCGTAGTGGGGACCTCACACCATGCCCCATTCTCTATAATAGTGTCCTCAGTTGTGGTTTGAATATTCATATCAATGTGGGTACTGGTGGTGGCTAATATGCTTAATGGTGTAGTACTCTCAGGGATCAAAACATTACCCCACTAACATCATCTATAGTTGCAGTCATTATCTCACCCATTTGGGAGATATCAAATCCTGCTACTATCTTATGGACCTAAGTTAGATGGTCTTGTGATCCATGTTAGCTAGCTGTGTGGCTTCTATCATCTCATCTCTCTCATACCTCATTTTCCTCCTCTTACTTACTCTCTTACCAACCTCTTCAGACTCTTTGTGTTTTCCATTTATGCCCCAAATGTCGTGCATATACTGACAGTGCCCAAGCGCATACAAAGGTGTACGTGGTCTACCAAGTAGTAAAGTAGCCTTCAAGAAAGCCAAGTATCGATCCCACAGGGACTTGATTTAACAACGATTCTATTCTAGTTCACAATTTAGATTCAATTGATGCAAGCGTAACCAAAAAGAGTTTGGACTATTGTAACTTGCGAGTAAAGTAACAATGCATAAAATAAAGTCTAGAAACAATCAATGGAGTAAATCCTAGGGTTAAATCACTTCGAACAATCATACTATGTTATTGAATTTCATTCGTTAATTTGCTTATCTTAGTTGTTGATTAGTAGGGTTAGTTGCATGATTATGGTCTTCCGACCTCTAACCGTTTACCTAATTTAGACATTACAACTACATCATTGAGCGGGGATGTAATAATCCAATTAAGTATTTTAAAGCTATCATCCTACATGTGAATCAAGTAAGTCATCTAAGTATATTCATGTCCTTGATGGTAATTTGAATTCCTTATTTTGTAAAAGAAAACAAACCATACTTTGTTTGTTCCCATGTTCTATCTCCCAATTCCCTCTCCCAAGATCACAAGGGTGACATTAGATGTATTTTCCGGGTGATCAATCCATCAAATATTTAAATCAAGAATAAACAAACAACCAATAATGATAATCCAATCAAGCGAACTTAGTTCAAAATAATAATACTCATGTTCTTGGATTTAACCCCGGAGAGGGAGTTTCTAGCCACTCATAGTCATAATCAACATCCAAATAATTGTATGAATGATTAAAACCATAAATAAAATAAAAATAAAAGAATATAAAACCTAAAAAGAAATTGTGGTAGCCTCCAATGATGTCCCAGTTTGATCTAGGGCATTCCAAGACTCTCTAAGATGTTTAAAACGGAATATAAGACATTATATTTATAGTGCACCAGTCATAAACCGACTTGGATTAGGTTTCCACACTATTTTATTTCAGATGGGTAGAATTTTCCCAATTTTGATGCTCACCGGTAAGCAGTATAGTGCCAAATGCCATCACTAGGCACTTTTTCCCAATTTTGGTGCTCGTGCTGAGCGGTATAATCTCATTGAGCTTCTGTTTTAGGGAAAATGCCAATTGACTTACCACCGCTGAGCGGTGGGTTACCATTTTGTGACCATTCTGAATCCAATGGTGTAAAGTACGCACCCATTGGCCAATCACACAGTCTACACGCGCCCAAGACATTTTTCGGGTCCAAATTGCATCAATTTGTGTATTTTGCTTCCGTTGAGACATTTCAAGTCCTTTTTGAGTTGTTTACACTTTATTTGAAGCTCTTATATCCGGTATATATCATCATAATCCATTCACCAAGAATCCTACAGAATTAAACACAACACTTTAGAGATTAAAACAACACAACATCCAAGATGGTGAATCAAAAACACGAGCTAAGCATAAACTAATTTCACTTTGATATTTAACTCATTGTTTTGACCCTTGGCTTGATCCAATTGACCCTTGAACATTATAAGAAATTTGTTTCACATATAAATAAATAATAACAACCTTTGGAACTCATTAAACACGTTAGAACCCAACACGATAGACTATACAACACCTGACTCAAGCTAGTCACACTAGTTTTCTCGGTTGACTCTAAACACTCAAATTGGACCCAAACTCATGTGAAAACACCATTAAACATTGTAAACACATACACTTATACTTAAAGTCATATTTATATCATTATAAACACATATAGCATAAGAATCATCCACAAAACAAGACTAAATAGGCTAGAATAGTAACGCTAGAATGCATAAATACACCCAACATCACCACCCCACACTTAAAGCCTGGTTCATCCTCAAACAAATATTAACTATAAATATCATGAGATGGAAAAACTACACACTTTCACTACAAGAAAGACACTCAAGTTAGTACTATAATGACTACACGGCATGCAAGTGTTTACCCTCAGCATGTTACATACAATTGACAGCTCAAGAATACTACTACAAAATATCCTATCCTCAAGAATTGACTCCACAAGAGGCAAACTCATGCATATTTATCAATCAAAGACATCATATGAATCATCCATATTTATCAAAACATGTGCCCCTCATAACAAGAGAGTTACCTAAAATTACTCACAATAATGCAAAACACAACACAATGGGTACAAGAATCAAGTAACACTCACTCTCAGAAGAAATTCACAAGTTAGACATAATGAACCATAGGCTTTCCCTTAGTGTAGTGCTACAATAATATCAGAATGATGAAGCTTAGGATCAAATAGGTCTTTTCTAGATTTTAATGTAGGCTAAGGGACGGGTAATAACTATTTAGAATAGTGACTAGCCTCTCTAAGAACTTTAATACATTATGTTATACATTTAGAACCAATATCCAACAACAAATTTACACCATTTTTATCTACCCATATTTTTTGTTTTGTCCCATCTCCTTTAAGCATTTTCACAAACACATGGTGGAAGTATTGTTTATTACCACATGTATCAATTTTTTTCTTTTTCTTTTTATTTTTATTTTTCATAGCCATGGTACTATTTATATCTCAATGTATAACACACCCAACCACCACACATCAATTATCAACACCAATTACTATTACCTTGGGGTATCAATTTCACTTTTCTTCTCTTATTTTTCAAACTCCTTACAAAATCAATTTTACACTAAAGCACTTAGGAGCTTTTTGGATTAAATTAAGGTCCGTCAATGAAGGGGATTAGGCTACATATAAGGATACCAAAGAAAATAAGCTAAAGTCTCAATGGGGTTTAACTAGGATTATGCACAAGGGTGGGTCAAAAAGAATGTATAACACAAGGCTATCAAAGAAATATCTATACCATCTCCTAAACTTACATTCTTTATTTTGCTTTGCACACACACTGAACAAGTTCTAGACATCACATGCAACAAATATATAAAAATTCACATCACGTATGGAATATGCTTGGCTCACACGGGATCATCATAGACTCTCAACCAACAATAGCATGAATTCAAATTTTAAGCCACAAGAACAAGAGTCACTAACATGAGCCAAGGAGTCTCAAAAGTAGTAATTCGCACCATTCAACATGCTTTCACAACTAAAACACTTGCACCATGTAATTAAAAATAACACCAACACAAACATCTTACACAAAAAAATTTAAATTGAGCCCGAAATTGGGAATTTCCCCACTCCATACTTAAAAATCTACTTTGTCCCTAAAGAGAACTTTCAAAGTGAAATATAAAAATACTCCTTGAGACCTTTAGGCCTATCTAGTAGCATCTTTTTGTATCAAAAGGATCCAATGGACCCCACACTTAGTTCTCGCCATGGTCCTTAGCTCAGATTTATGATACTCAAACTTCCCATCGACCAGTGACTCAAAAAAAACAAAAACTACGTGAAGTAAAATAAATCTAAAAAATAAAACTTACCTTCTTAACTAGGGTTGCCTCCCAAGCAACGCCTGATTTAGTATCGCGGCATGACCCAACTTAACGACTTAGTCATTCTATTTTCTTCACTTTCTCACACTTGGTCTCCATCTTCTTATTCTTTTCACCCCTTTTGGGGGTGAATTCTCAAAAGTAACTGATTTGTCAACTTTAGCCTTTTTAGGCTCATCAACTTCCATCTTGTTAGTTTGTAGTATTGGAGGCTTGGGTTGCTCAATGAGGTGTCAGAAGAGGCCTTTGGCGGACTAGCCACCCTACACTTATCCCATTCAATAACGTTGATCATATACAATTCTTTATATTCGGACGTTATGTTGAGTGCTTTGTAGACTTTAAATACTATTTCATCATCCTACAACCTCATCATAAGCGTGCCTGTTATAATATCAATCAATGTTCCTCCGGTTGCTAAGAATGGATGCCCCAAGATGATTGGTATCTGTTCGTCTTCCTGAAAGTCTAGAATAATAAAGTCAGCAGGAATAACAAATTTACCAACCTTTATGAGGACATCCTCAATGATTCCTTCCAGATAGGCAATGGATCCATCTTCCAACTGTAGACGCACAGTGCACGGTTTGGGCTCACTCAAACCCAATATCTTAAATAGAGATAAGGGCATCAAGTTGATACTCGCCCCTAAATCACTATGTACCTGAACTACCTTACTATTATCAATATGAATGGGGAGGGTGAACTTCCCTAGGTCTTTAAGTTTCTTGGGAATATTCTGTGTCGTTACAGCGCTGCACTCTTCTGTGAGTGTTATTGTCTCCACATCCTACAACTTTACCTTATTTGTAACCACATCCCCCAAGTACTTAGCTTACTTGGGCATACCCTGCAAAACATCTAATAAATTTAAGTTAATGTGAAGCTCTCTAAATATGTCAAAGAACTTCTTAAGCATTTCATCCTTCTTTGCTTTTATTTGCCTCTGAGGGAAAGAAAGTGGTGGAATCTTCTTCTTCTCTGGTTCAGCAACTTTAGTTTTCAAGTACTCAAACTTTCTTGAATTATCAGTAACTTCTTTGGATACCTGTTGGTTCACCACCTCAGCATCTACCTCCTCAGTTACCTTTGGAGGTTCTCCATGAAGCTTTTTACCACTCCTCAATGTGATTGCCATGACTTGCTTTGGATTTTTTATATCACCGGGCAAACCACCTTGAGTCCTAGTATTCAATGCTTGTTGTAACTACCTAAACTGCAACTCTAAACTTCTTTGTCCCGCTTGCTGATTTTTTATATCTACAGCCAACTGTGTTTGATTTGCTAGAACCTGCTTCATCATCTCTTACAAGTTGTTAGTTAACTGATTTTTTTGTGCCTACGGTTTCTAAATTTGTTATTGTTGAGTGTTCCAAGGCTTAGTCTGCCACTTCAGGTTGTAGGAATTACCATAATTTGTCCTTTGAACATTGCCCACATACATTACCGATTCCAAATTTGAAGCACACATGGCCGCAAAATGGCCACTATTTCCATAAACCTCACACCAACCACCAGTTTGTTGAACTGCATTGACTGCTACACTGGGTTGTGTAGTTCCAACTTTCAGGTTGCTGAACTGACATAATTTGATAACAATGTGAATTGGTCCACCTCCAATACACCTGCAATTCTTTTTGAGGTACTCTTTGAGTCTGAATACCATTCTAGGTTCCCTTGAGCTATGAGGTTCAATAAAGTGTACTTCTCATCATATGTCATCTCAAGAGCTTGACCACCTGCAGCTGAATCTAGAAAAAATTTCTTATTGTAGTCAAGATCCTCTACAAAAGTATGAGCAAGTACCTCATTAGACTATCGATGGTATGGACAGTCTCGAATAACATCCTTGAACCAATACCAAGCATGATAAAGATTCTCATTTGGATTCTATTTGAAGAATACTATATCACTGTGAAGTCTCGCAATCTTACCAAATGAGAAAAACCGAATAAGGAATTTTCTGGCCATGTCATTCTAGGAGGTGATTGAGTTTTTTGGTTCCGCATTCAACCACTTTTTGCTTCCCCAATTAGTGAAAAGGGAAACAAAGTCATCCTCACATATTCTGTATTCACACCCATAGGAATGAATGTATCACTGATTTCCAGAAAATTCCGCAAGTGGACCTGTGGATCTTCATGTGAAAGCCCTGTGAACTATCCACTACTAATCAGAAGTTGTACCATATTTTGTTTAAGCTAAAAATTACCTCCAGATGTTGGCTTCTGAAACACCGAGGTCAAATTAGTTGGAAGTAGGATTGCCACTTCTCTGACTGTCCTGCGGGTTTCTTGTTCATAAGCCATGATGGCAGGATTCTCTTGGTCTTCTGTGATTTGCAGAATTTGGGGAAAATGGTTTGATTGTCTTCTGTATTGATGGAAAAGTTGCTCAGGTTTGGTGCTTGGTTCAACCAAGTCCTAATCCCTTTCCATCTTTTATAAACTTGTTTCCTAAAAAAAACACAACCAAGACCAAGCATAAAATCACCAAATAAATCTAAAGGTAAAACTAAAAATAAAACAGTTGTCAACTTACAAGTCCCCTGCAACGGTGCCAAAAACATGAAAGCGCGTAAGCGCACATGCAAGTGTACGTGGTCTACCAAGTAGTAAAGTAGCCTTCAAGAAAACCAAGTATCGATCCCACAGGGACTTGATTCAACAACAATTCTATTCTAGTTCATAATTTAGACTCAATTGATGCAAGTGTAACCAAAAAGAGTTTGGAATATTGTAACTTGCAAGTAAAGTAAACAATGCGTAAAATAAAGTCTTGAAACAATCAATGGAGTAAATCCCAGGATTAAAGCACTTCGAACAATCATACTATGTTATTGAACTTCATTCGTTAACTTTTTTATCTTGGTTATTGATTCGTAGGGTTAATTGCATAATCATGGTCTCCCGACCTCAACGATTTACCTAATTTAGACATTATAACTACATCGTTGAGAGAGGATGTAATAATCCAATTAGTGTCTTAAAGCTATCATCCTACGTGTGAATCAAGTAAGGCATCTAAGTATATTCATGTCCTTGACGCTAATTTGAATTCCATATTTTGTAAAAGAAAACAAACCATACTATGTTCATTCTCATGTTCTATCCCACAATTCCCTCTCCCGAGATCTCAAGGGTGACAATAGATGTATTTTCCAGGTGATTAATCCATCAAATAGTTAAATCAAGAATAAAAAAAAAACCAATAATGATAAGCAAATCAAGCGAACTTAGTTCAAAACAATAATACTCATGTTCTTGGCTTTAACCCCAGAGAGAGAGTTTCTAGCCACTCATAGTCATAATCAACATCCAAATAATTTTATTAATGATTATAACCATAAATAAACTAAAAATAAAAGAATATAAAACCTAAAAAAAATTGTGATAGCCTCCAATGATGCCCCAATTTGATCTAGGGCATTCCAAGACTCTCCAAGATGTTTAAAACAGAATTTAAGACATAATATTTATAGTGCACCAGTCATAAACCGACTTGAATTAGGTTTTCACACTATTTGATTTCAGATGGGTAGAATTTTCCTGATTTTTATGCTCACCGTTGAGCGGTATAGTTCCAAATGCCATCACTAGGCATTTTTTCCCAAATTTGGTGCTCGCCGCTGAGTGGTATAATCGCGTTGAGCTTCTATTTTTGGACATATGCCAATTGACTTATTAGCGCTGAGTAGTGGGTTACCATTTCGGGACCCTTCTAAATCCAATGGTGTACATAATATTCCCATTGGACAATCACACAGTCCACATGCACCCAAGACATTTCAAGGGTCCAAATTGCGTCAATTTGTGTATTTTTCTTCTGTTGATCCATTCCAAACCCTTTTTGAGTTATTTCCACTTTATTTAAAGCTTTTATATCCTTCATAAATTATCATAATCCATTCACCAAGCATCATATAGAATTAAACACAACAATTTAGAGCTCAAAAAACACAATATCCAAGACAGTGAATTAAAAACACGAGCTAAGCATAGACTAATTTCACTTTGATATTTAACTCATTGTTTTGACTCTTGGATTGATCCAGTTGACCCTTTAACATTGTAATAAATTTGTTTCATATATAAATACAAAATAACAACCTTGGCAACTCATTAAACATGTTAGAACTCAATACAATAGACTAGACAAACACCTGGCTCAAGCTAGTCACACTAGTTTTCTCTATTGACTCTATATGCTCAATTTGGACCCAAACTTATGTGAAAACTCCATTAAACATTTTAAACACATACATGGACACTCAAAATCATATTTATCTCATTATCAACACATATAGCATAAGAATCATCCTCAAAATAAGGCTAAATAGGCTAGAATAGTAACACTAGAATGCATTAATACACCCAACATCATGTACTCAACCAGGATCTCCTAAGTAATGGACATCATGGTAGTCGACAAAGTTAGGAATAAAATTGCATCCATATCCTTTATTGTATCCAGTAAAGCATCCAACTCTCATGGATCTCTGCCAAATCTAGGATCACACCCCTTCTAACTTCTTCTTTATTTGCTACTCAAAACTATCAAACTATGTCTGCATCCCTTGTATCTCACCCTTAATCTCCTTCTTTACCTAATACTACACACCTTTCTTAATGTTCATAACTTTTTGCCCGAGGGTGACTAAGCATTTTAGCACAGCACATAAAAATTCCAATAAGACTAAAACATACCCACCTGAGGGTAGGCTTGATGTAGATAATCTTGAGATAGAAAAAGTCAAGGCCTATGGTACCCTAGAATCTATAAATCTTACAGAATTAGTGAAGGTCTGTGGCTCAGATCATGCAATCATAGTTGGTGTATCTCCAAGGTTGGAAAAATCTGAAGTATCAATGTTGATGCCCATGTCGGACTGAAAGGTTGTCTAAAGTAATGTCGCACCCATATTGTCCATGGAGATTGTGTTGTCCTGATCTCGAATCAATCCCAAATAAATGGTCTAGTACACCATCAAAAAAATATCCATATTTTGTAGCATAGGCACTCGTTCATCTAAATAAATCTACATTAATAAGAAAGGGAAGGAAAATATGGTGTCGGTACTGGCATCCCTATCATAAATTTCTCGAGCAAGAGTCTTGTCTATGTCTTTCTCATATCTTTCCATAATACAAGCCACTAAAGCATTCTCTTCAAGGCTTAAATTTTTTACCAGTTTTCACCGAGTCTAAGCGGTGAAGCTTTCTCTTTTTGATGAGTAGATTTTGATTTTGATAGTGTGGTATCTTGTGAAAGTTTCCCAAAAATTGAAATTGGTGGTTTAGCAGATTCTTTGGGATTTTTTTTGCAGTCCATGTAGGCTAGGTTTACCTTCTTCATAAATTGAGCTAATTTGGAGTATAATTATGATATTATTTTATATATGGGATTGTATTTATGTATTGGAGGAATGAATGGTATTATTAGTCTTATTTAGACTATTTAGGCTATCTTGGAACTGTAATCTAGGTGAAACTGCCTTAATTATAAATGTTTAGGTAAAACTGTGTTAGTTGCTTATGTTTAGGTGAAATTGCCTTTATTGCTAATGTTTAGATGAAACTACCTTAGTTGCTCATGTTTAGGTGAAATTCCTTTATTTTCTTATGTTTAGGTGGAATTGACGGAGTTGTTTTCATTTTAGAAGGAATTGACATAGTTGCTCATGTTTTTTGAAGAACTATTATTTTAGGGCTATTTATGTCTTATTTAACATGTAGAAATGAAATTAGAGAACTTAGCCTAGTTTGGGGTAGTAATTACCTAAAGTTAGATTTTGGGGATTAGAAGTTGGCCCCTTCAGCCCACCTTAGGTCAAGATATATGTTAGATTTTGTAGACATTTATACATATGTTACACCCTTAGTATTAATTAGTTTGGGTCATTGAGGAGATTAAATACATAATTCTTATGCTAATTTTGTAGTTGGGAGTTTGTGCTAATTTTGGGTAAATTTGATGGCTTATAGATATGGCAATTAGTATGATTTATAGATATGATGATTCGTAAGGTTTATAGATACGATTATTGGTATGGTAATTGATATGGTTATCGGTATAGTTTATGGATGTGGTCATTGGTTTGGCTTATGGATATGGTTATTGATACAGTGTATAGATATAGTTATTGTTATGGTTTATTAACAATGTTATTTGATATCATTTATTCATATAGTTTATTAGTATGGTTTATTAATATGATTTATTCATACGAGTTTTGGTTCTAGTCCAAAAATTTATGATGATATTGATTAATATGAGTTTTAGTTCAATTTTGGCAAATGATATTATGATGATACTATTGAGGATATTTTGATTATATTTATAATATGAGTTTCAATTCAATTTTGAAAAATGATGTTAAGATATTGATACAATTGATAGCTAGGACACGTGCTACTGTAACACGAGATGAGAGTTCCGAGACTGAGCCTAGGGATCTTATCACTATTTTTGATGGTCTATAGGTCATGGACAACCTAGGAATGTGTCCCTATCTAGGGTCCAAGATAGGGGGACTTCACCATGCCCTATTCTTTCCCCGATCTAGAGATTCTTCATCCCCAGCCAATGGTAGGCTAGGGAACAACCTAGGTTCCACTGGGTTTATTTCTTCCTTAATTCTTAGAGATGCTTTGTTTCAGCTTTTGGGATTGGTTGGAGTTACACCTTCTGATGGTGCACAGTCTACAGATCAGAGTGGTACAGAGATCAGGGGCGCAGCCAATAGCTACGGCTTCTAGAGTTAAGGTCCCTCCTGCGTTGGTGGTTGCCTAACTGGTATTCTCTTAGCCGATAGATGCCCAGCCTGATATGTCTTTTAAAGAGCAGAAGATGTTGGATAGATTCTTGAGACTGGTTTCGCCTAGGTTTTCTGGTGCACCGGGCGAGGATGCATATAAGTTCTTTATTTTTTGTGAGGATAAGTTCTGTAATTTGTGCCTAGTTGAGCCTCATGGTGTGGGTTACACTACTTTTCAGTTGATTTGGTCGCTCGACATTAATGGAGAGGTCATCTTGATTCAAAGACAGTTGGATCTCCCCCATTGACATAGACTCAGTTCATTGAGATCTCCATAGAAAAGTATATGCCTCGCAGCCTTAGTGGTCATTTAATAGATTAGTTCTCAAGGTTTTAATAGGGCTCTATGACATTTCTAGAGTATGAGGCATAATTTTATAAGTTGGCTAGGTATCCTACTTCTATTTTAACTACTGAGTATAAGAGGGTTCATTGCTTTATTTAAGGATTAAAGCCTTCTCTTTACATGTCTACATAGAATTTAGTTGCTTTGGGTATGTCTTTTGTTTAGGTTTCTGGTCATGCTCGGTTTATGAAGGAAATGCATTATGAGGCACAAGGGGACAGCAATAAAAGGTCACAATATTAGGGTAGTTTTAGTGGGTGTCATAGTAGCTCATGGTTTAAAGGAACTAGTTCTCAAGGTAGGTACCCTCCGAATTAGTCGTATCAGTATCGAGATCAGTCTAGTCGGCCAGTTCTAGTCGCACTTCAAATTACCAATGAAGGCAATCAAGTTTCAGTGATTGTCCTTGCCAGGGTCCTGGATAGTCTTTGAGTGGTTCATCTTTTAATTATTCTAATTGTGTTGGTTATTCCAAGTCATCCAAATCTTCTAGTTTTTTGTGCAGTACTTAGGGCATGTTATGGTTGTCAAGATTTTGGTCATTCTCAAGAGAGTTCCCCTATCCTAGAGCGATTATTTCTTTATCTTAGAGTGTTCCTCCAATTAGGGCGGTACATCCCCCAACTAAAGGTGGCATGAATAGTCATAGGGGTGGTCCCTAGGGTGCTTGTAGAGGGTCTCAGGCAGTTAGGACAAGAGGTTAGTCAGGAGCCCTACTAGGTGGTAGGCTTGGTCAGTTGTATGCCCTACCTGCTAGACCCGAGGTGGCTAGTGGTATGCCGGACCTACTAGAACTGAGGCTTAGTCGTAGAATATTGTTATCATAGGTACGATCTTGGTTTCCATCAGTCTCCTTTTGCTTTGTTTAATCTGGGATCCATTTATTCATATGTGTATACTTATTATGCCTAGTGGATAGAGTTATCTTGGTATTCATTATCTATGTCATTATGTGTATCTATTCTCGTGGATGATTCTTAAGTAGTGAATTGGGTTTATATATTATATGTTGTGATAGTTCGAGAGTTTGATACTCAAGCTAATCTTATTTTATTATATATGGTGAATTTTAATGTGATTCTTGGAATAGACTATTTATCCCACAACCATTCAGTCCTAGATTGTTTTACCAAGACCATTACCTTTGCCATGCCTGACGTACCCCAGTGTGTGTGGCAGGTAGCAGTTAGCCGCAACCAAATGGGGATTATTTCTTACACTCAGGCTAGAATACTTAATTTTAGGGGCTACGAGTCTTATATCACTTATATTTGTGATGTTAGTGTGGAAAGTTCATTGCTTGACTCAATTCCTATAGTTTGTGAGTTTCCTGATGTTTTCGTTTCCAATCTACTTGATCTTCCTCCTAAGCGTAATATTGAGTTTGCTATTGATCTTGATTAGGCACCCGACCTATTTCTATGGAACCTTACTATATGTCTCATTTCGAGTTGAAGGAGCCAAATTCTCAGCTTCATGATCTTCTTAGTAAAGGTTTCATTAAATTTAGTATGTTTCCTTGGGGAGAACCTGTGTTGTTTGTTAAGAATAAAAGATGGTTCCATGCCTATGTATATTAATTATAGGCATCTTAATAATGTGACATTGAACAATCGTTATCCTGTGCCTCTCATTGATTATTTGTTTTACCTATTTTAGGGAGCAGGGATATTTTGTATGATTAATTTGAGTTCTGGTTACCATCAGTTGAGAATTCAGGCTGAGGATTTACCAAAGACGGTCTATAGGCACAATTATGGAAATTATGAGTTTTTAGTAATATCTTTTGGGTTGAACAAAGCCCTAACCATGTTTATGGATTTGAAGAATCGTGGGTTCAGGCCTTATTTTGATTCTTTTGTGATTGTTTTCATCGACGACATCCTTGTGTATTCAATGAATAGTGAGAAGCATATGCATCATTTGAGGATTGTGCTCCAGACTATGAGAGATCATATACTTTTTTCCAAATTCTCTAAGTGTGAGTTTTGCTTCATTCGGTGACATTCCTTGGGCACGTGGTGTCTAATAATGGGATTATGATAAACCTAGTGAAGATCGACACTATTCGTGATGGGGCAAGTTGATCATGATCAACGTAATCCATGATTTATAGGAAAGGTAATCGTTGTCAAATATAATAACCCAACTTGAGTTGGGGTCGAATCCTCGAGGAGTGGAATTAGTCTTCAAATCCTATGGGTGTTAATAGCTACTAAATATATACTCATAATATAAAAAAAATGAAAGACATAAATTAAAATTGGGGGGGGGAGGTTGTTTTAGCAAAATCTAATCAAACTACCAATTAAAAGCAACAAAAATGGGTAATATTCCAATAGAAGATGGTCTTGGGATTACGTTTTCTTAGGCGCAAGTAATGCATGGGTTTATGATAATCAAATGAAAAACCTAGTCAATGACTATATAGGTAGTTTAGGTTAGGGGTTTTAATGCTAGTTTTTCAAACCAATCACAAAAAAATCACCCATGGACCCTTTCGGATTCCCTATAGGTGTCACAAACAAATCCACCCAAAACCTGAATTGGGCATCCCCATTTCTAGGAAGATGCCCATGATATAGAAAATTCACAATCCATCTGTATTTCTAAGATAATGTAAAGGAATAAACTAAATGCCTAATTATTGTTCACTAATACATTTTCACCCATATCCCTCTTTCAAGGATGATATAGGATCCATAAGCATACCCACGTCCCTCTTTTAAGGATGATGTGAGTTTTGGGAATTTGGAGTTTTCACCCACAAATTCTCACTCAACAAACAACTATTAGTAATACCCAACGTCATTAACCAAGATTCTAAACTAATAATTAAAAGCCACACGTAATTCCACCCTATTTCAACATAATCCCAAGATAAACGTTTAGCTACTCATGAAGTTTAATGGGAAGAAATATACAAAAATGGTCATTTAAAGCTTCCATTGATTATACAAGCAAGAGTATTCTTAAATTTGATTTAAATTAAAACTAAACTCAATTGGAAAATTAACCACAATATTTTGTACGTTTTTACAAAGCAAGGAATTCAAAATCTAGTTGGAGATATCCAAAAAATAAAAGTGTTTGAGTCTTATAGAGAATTGGAACCAGTTATGGGAAATGACAAATATGCCCTTGGGCTATTTTCTACTCAAATGTGATCGTCGGAGCTTGATCGCGATCTTGGATCCCGCAATTGCGGTGAGCCTATCGCGATCACCATCTTGACTAATTTGGACGTGTTGTGATCACGACCCTCAGACCGCGATCGTGGTAACTGAGGGTCACTTCCTGCTCATGCTTTTTTCGACTTTTACACTAACTCTTCCATTTTTTATCGCATTTTAGCTAATTTTACTTCTTTTCTTCCCTTCACCTATATACCTGCAAAACATGAGAACTATCGCATTCAAATGATAAATTTGGCTCATTAACACCATTAATTTACAGTAGTGTGCACGAATTTAGGTGTAAATGAGTGGTAAATTTACCACTCATCAACATCCCAAACATACACCTTTGTTTGTCCTTAAGAATCACTACTTCTTACTTAATGAGACTGTGCTATTGTAAGCCTATTTAAATGACCAAATTATCACAATAACTTCATACTTGATTAACACCAACAAGTAGCTCTAAAGCATGGGCAAAGCTATTCTGACAACTCCCCTCAACATGAAATAGAATTTTTCAAGGATGTAGAAGACTTTAAAGAACAATCAATGCAACAATCACCAACTCTATAGAAGTGACTCCCTATCGATAGCAACTCAACTATACTTTTATGCCTCATTTTTCGAATGATAACAATTTCACCCACCTCAATTAGTCTACGTGCCTTCTCACAAGATGGAAATCCCACACATAAAATTATATATTATGCAACAAGGAATTTAAGTGCAAACACTCACTATCACAAAGACTCTCTCAATGCTAACAAGTACCATACCATATGCTTGCTCTTATTTTCAATCGCCACTATAATGAATACACTTGGTTAGAGATCTCGAAGGGCTTTTTCAAGCTTGTAATGTAGGTTCAGCAAAGGGTATGATATCATTTGGGTAAAAAGTGACTACACCCTCCTTGAATAGCTACATCACACTATTTAACCAAACTTTTGACCATGGACCACCTCATTTGTTTCCAAAATTCAAGCATGCCTACTTTTGCTACCTTGATTTACCCATCTCTTTGAAAGAATTTTCTTTTCAACTATTTCTTTTTTAATCCATCCTATTCCTTCTTTTGATGATTCCTTTCTTTTTAACTTTTCACATTCTCTCTTTGCTTAGATTTTTAGGCATTCTCTTTCAATATCATGGCCAAAGGTCACTTCTTCCAAAACTTACCACCCCCAACTTAGTCATTTGGCCTCAAGTTTCATTTTCCAAGTTCAAGGAGGGTAGGGTTCAAAAGAGGGATAAACTTTAAATGGTTCAAGGCTCATAATTTTGTTGCCAAAGAAAGGCTTGAAGGCTAAAAACGGGTAACTAAGGACACTATTATATGTATGAGTAGGCTATTTAGGCTAAAGTGGGTTCCTATATTCACAAAAAAGGCCTAAGGTTATTTCACCAACAAAGAATAATCACAATTAGTTTTGAGAGACTAATGGGGCAAGTTCTAGATGATACAAGTATGCATGAGAGATACATAATTACGCTCACCATATATGGCATGCAAACTTTTCAACGAGGCTCAATTGCATTTTCTACTAAAGACAAAAGGAAGTATTTACCAACTACTACAGACTAAAGACTTTGGAGTCACAAAAAGAGGTACAGTATTATTACAAAATTATTCACGTCCATGCCCTTGGTTTTCAAAAAAATTTGGACGGAGGTGGGTGTTTGCTTCGCATTTACACCACGTAAAATTTTCTACCGATGGCACCAAACCAAGCCATTGTCTGACATTTCAGCTCTCATAAGGGAAAACCATATGGCTACTCAGACTTCACCATAGGTTTAAAGGTGATCCCAAAACTCCAATGAAACGAGTACTTAAACTTCCTCTGCATTAATGGCATAAAACCCAATCATGATAATTTTTCCTTAAGAATGTCGTAACTCAAGCTATCATAAGGAATGACTCGTCTGACATCATCATAAGCAAGATAAAGATAAAATAAAAATCTAAAAATAAAATAAGCAACTAATCCATAAATTGTCAGCACCATCAGAGTGCCTGAATATTACAATCCAGAATAAGAATAAAAATCATCCAAATTAACATAAAAAAGAACATCTAAAAATATATCAATAATACATACAAAATAAATGAATACGAAGACAGGCACCCCCTACTAAAAGCTTGTAGTGACAGGCACCACTACTAAAATCTTCCAGTGACCTCACTGCATAATCATGAAAGCATGAGGAAAGAGTAAAGGGTGCTCCCTGTAACCACATCAAGGATTGTCCTCTCCCTTGGTCTTTGCATCATATCCACCACCTCTAGCATCAACTGAATTGTACCATGTAGCTGGGACCTTATTATTACTATTAGCTCTAGGAGAAAGAAGTCTATCTCTGGATTTTAGGGCCTTCCAAAAGCCTTTCACGCCCTTCTACATCTTTGTGAAAAATTTGTCTCTCTTTCTCTCCCTCTTCTTTATCTTTTCATGTAAGTTCCTGATCTCTCTGTGTAAATGTTCTAGAGATAAGTAGGCCCTCTCAAGCATGGAAATGGTATCCCCCTACTTCTTCTGATCCTCTGGGTACTTCTCATACTCGGACCGAGCCACATAGGAATGGCGAGTGGTGGAAGACTCACTCGACCCCTGAGGAAACCCAGATACAAGCTCTTTTATAACCCTCATATCCACTGAGATCTCCTTAAAAGGCCCTATTATGGATGGGCTACACAAGTCTCTATCCTCACTTATCGACTTACCCAAGTTGATCTTTGTTTTCTTGGTCTTGCCAGATTCTCCTTCACTCAAATCTTAATAGGGTAAATGGGGGTATTTGGACGCACCTCGTGTATGAAATCACCAGTTGTCTATCATTCAGATAAATGTTGCCTAGGATTTAAGCAACCACCCGAGCTCACAAATTCAGAATATATGTCATATGAATGCATGGAGTGACCCAGCTATAGATGATGTTTAACCATATACTCACCTCAGTAGTGAATCAATACAATGATATTCCAATCATTGTGGCAGCCCAAGAGACCTCTTTACCAGGACACATCTTCTGAGCCAACCAACTTCTCGGTTCATACCCTTTTACCTTGAATTGGATTATGTCCTCATCTAGTAGCCCATATAGATCATTAATCTTCTCAACCCCGAAGTGAACATTCTTTCCCCAAATCCTCACAACTAGTTCAAAGAAAGAAACTATGCTAAGATTAGCATAAAATTCCCTTACCTAATGTTCATTTGCTGACAAGGATCTGAGGTAAAGCAACTCCAACCGGTGGCTACCAGGCGGTCATGAAAGTCTGAGAGCTACTTCGATACTCTGTCCAAAAAAATTCCTCTCTCAGGGAGTAACTTGGTTCTAGGGAAGTCGACATAGTCTTGAGTGTGGCATTCTGGGGCCATGAATAAAATTTGGATAAAATCTTCAATTATGAACCTTGAAAACCTAAAAATCATACAATAGCATTAATTATCAACATTAACAAGTAAAAACTATGCTACATTATCAAATTAAGCTAATGGGATGGTGCCTTAACAATTTTTGGGCAAGAAATGGATTGATAAATTTTTTGTCTAGACTGGGAAATAGCCTCAGATGTCGCAATAATGGGGCCAATGGTTCATGATTCCTCACATATCATAAGAGTCCATATGGTTGTGCCTCTTTTCATTCTCTCAAATGGGTGAGGTGGTATTGTGGCTAAAATCTCTACCCTCCGGGTCCATCACCTCACGGGTCAAACTTACGAAGGCTTTCTTGGATAAATACTTCCCTCCTTTAAAGATTCTACAATTGTAGGATGAAATCATAAATTTCTATCAATTCCATAGGGAGCTTTGGTATGAATCATAGGGGCTATTTAAGTAAAAACTTATGAAATGCCCAAACCACGAGATGCCGGATAAGATACTTCTCTATATATTCTATAAGGCATTGGGCCAAATCAGGAAAGCCACAGTAGACAATGCATCCAGTAGATCCCTTATTAAATCATCGTATAGAGTTTCATAAAGTGTGTTAGTTCAAGTAGATATTTTAGCTAGGGGTTGGCACATGAAGGATGTCGAGGTTGCCGTAGGGGCTCACTCCTTATAATTTGTGTGTAAAGATCAGAGATATCAAGAGAAGGAAAGAGATGCAAATATGATCAAGGTGATGTCACACCTTAAACTTTTCACTAAACATGTGTTGGGGACCTCCATTGAAAGAGTCAAGGTTATTAATACAAAGTATACTAAGGCATGTGAAGATGTAGAAGAAGAGATAATTGATGACAAGAAGAGTTTGTTGCCTAATTATTCAAAGGGTTTCCACGTTGCCTCTCAAAGGCAAGGTGGGAATAAAGGTCAAAATAATGAGAACCAAGGCATGTCTCAATAGTAAAAGGAGGGGTGCATCAATGAAGATATTTTTGCCTGAATCTTGATAGGAGTCGAGGGGACCAACAAGATAGTAAAGAAAATGAGGAACAATTTCTCCAAGCTACATTAAATAGTTGAGTCTAATTCAATTGCTATCCAATAATTAGAGGTAAAATTGAATAAAATATTGGTGCACCTTATGGAAAGACAAAATGAAGAGATACAGAGCAGTATGATAACAAAACTTATTGTCATTAGAAGTGGAAAAACTCTTTACAAGTGCATGGAGCGCGATGATGATCTCGACAAAAGAGAAAATGATGATCAAACCAATATGATGAGAACGAGGCCGAATGATGATGATTTAAAGACAAATGAGGTTATCTTTTAAAACTCAAAGGTAAAAAAATGTTAAATTGTCCCCATGCCACCAATCATAATTCCTCCCCCTTTCCCTCAATTATTCAAGAAAAGAGGGGAAAATGCAAAGTTTAAGAAGTTTCTTCATAAATTTAGCAACCTTTCCATCAATATTCCTTTGATAGAAGCCTTGCAAGAGATGTCGTGGTATGCTAAGTTTATTTAGGATTTGATCTCCAAAAAATGGCTTGTGGAGGATGAGACAATAGAAATAAATCATTATTGCAGTGCAATTATATCTAAAACAATGGAAAAGGAGAAGAAATACCCCGGTGCATTCACAATCTCATGTACCATCAGAATGTTAAAGTTTGCAAGGGCCTTGAGTAACCTCAGAGTGAGTGTAAATTTAATGCCATATGCTATATTTCATAAGTTAGGATTAGGGAAATCACAACCTACCATGATGAGATTGCTAATGGCCAACCGGACCATCAAGAAACCTATGGAAATACTTCATGATGTGCTAGTTAAAGTAGACCGGTTCATCTTCTCGGCCAACTTTATGATCCTTGATTATGATTTGGATCATGAAATTTCTATTATTCATGAAAGGATATTTTTAGCCATCGGGAGAGCATTTGTAGATGTAGAGTGCAGAGAGATGAAGTTTTGCCTAAATTATTAAGAGGTTTCTTTCAATGTATTCAAGTCCATGAAACAACCAATTTACTTGCAAGTAATTTCGGTGATCGATGCCATCGATAGTGATGTAACAAATTATGTTGATTTGAGTCTGGTAGATGACCCATTGGTAGAAATCTTATGGAATTATGAAAGAGATAAAGTTAAATCATTCGATGAAGTGGTTGCATCTTTAACGGGACTTGGATCTTATAACAAGAACCCGGTAAAGTTGGACCTTGATCTTAAAAATTGTGAAAATCCACCCGCAAAGCCATCCATTTTTGGGCCACCATAAATTGAATTGAATCCATTTCCATCTCATCTCTAATATGTATTCTTAGGGGATGAATACATTTTTCCTATCATTATTGTAAGTGATCTCGAGCCCTACCAAGTAGAAGGTTCAAAGTTGGTAATGAAAAAGTTTATTTGAGCCATCGAATAGATAATTACGGATATCATAGGCATAGCCCCCGACATTTGTTCCCACAAGATCAAACTAGAATAAGATCAAGCACCAAGTGTGGAACATCAAAGAAATTTAAATCAACCCATGCAATAGGTGGTCAAGAAATAAATTATCAAATATCTTAACACGAGAGTCATATATCCAATCATCAATAACACATGGGTAAGCCCGTGTAATGTGTTTCAAAGAAAGGTGGCATTATGGTAGTTGTTAATGAAAAGAATGACCTTGTTCCCATTTGATTAGTCATGGGGTGGAGGGTGCACATGAACTACCAAAGGTTGAATTCTTGGATTGAAAAGGACCACTTCCCTATGCCCTTTATAGACCAAATGCTAGATAAGTCAGCCGGGCGTGGGGGGTATTGCATTCTAGGTGTTTATTTAGGGTATAATAAAATATGTATTGCCCCTAAAGACCAAGAGAAGACAACATTCATCTATGGTACATTAGCATTCAAGTGGATGTTGTTTGGTTTGTGCAATACACTGACAATATTCTAATGGTGTATGTTATCAATCATTTTAGATATGGTTGAGGAGCCGAAGGAAGTCTTCATGGATTATTTCTCGGTGGTGGGAAACTTATTCGAGTCATGGATTGATCATCTAAGCAAGGTACTTGGGAGATGTGCAAAAACCAACCTTGTCCTCAATTGGGAGAAGTGTCATTTCATGGTTAAGGAGGGTATTGTTTTAATCCATAAGATCTCGGGAAAGGGTATACTAGTTGATCAAGCAAAGGTCGAGGTAATTTCCAAATTCCCTTCCCCCAATTTCATAAAGCGTGTTCGGAGTTTCCTTGGGCATGATGGGTTCTATCGATGATTTATTAGGGATTTCTTTAAAATATCAATGTGAAAACTCCTTAAAAACAAGGAAAAATTCAATTTTGATGATGCAATCTTGATATCCTTTAATTGTCTCAAGGAGTTGCTTATATCGGCTCCCATTATTATGGCTCCAAATTGGTCATCTCCGTTTGAAGTGATGTGTGATGCAATTGGAATTGCATTAGGAGTGGCATTAGGTTAATGCCAGGAAAAGTTATTTCTCCTATCGGTTATGGAAGTAAGAACTTGAATGATGCTCAACGTAACTATACCATTACCGAGCAAGAATTATTGGCAGTGGTATATTATTTTAAGAAATTTCATGCCTACTTATTAGGTATGAAATCAGTGGTGCACACGGATCAAACCGACCTTAAATACCTCATGGCAAAGAAGGAAGATAATCCATGCCTAATTATATAGATCTTGTTTTTGCAAGAATTTGATTTCAAGGTAAACGATCGAAAGGGTTGCGAAAACCAAGTGGCCGCCCATCTTTTGCGTCTTGAGAGTAATCATGAAAAGTATGGTGAGATTGAGATTGATGATGCTTTTCTCTATGATTTAGTCTTGACAATCTTGGGGAAAGTCGAATCATGGTGTGCCAACTATGATAATCATATGGCGAGTGGTGTACTCCCCGAAGGGCTTAGCTATCATCAAAGGAAGTGGTTCTTCTTTGATATAAAAAAATATTTTTGGGATGAACCCTTTCTACTTTGGGAGTGCACAGACGGTGTGATTAGGTGTTATGTTATGGAAGTTAAAATAAAGGATATCCTTGAAGCGTGTCACTTCTCACCTTTCGACAGTCACCATGGGGCGATTCGAACGACCTCTAAAATTCTATAATATGGTTATCATTGGCCCACCATTAATAGGGATGACATAGAGTAGGTAAAAGTATGTCATCATGTCAAATGGAAGGTGGCATCTCTAGAAGACATGAAATGCCTCTTAAACCGAATCTTGAAGTTGAACTTTTTGACGTGTGGGGAATTGATTTTATGGGCCCTTTTGTGAGCTCCTTTGGTAACAAGTATATATTGGTGGCAATTGATTATGTTTCTAAATGGGTAGAAGTGATGGAACTTACCAAAAAGGGAGGAAAGTGTCACTTTCTTCTTGAAGAAATGCATTTTTACATGATTTGGAATGGCACGTGCCATCATTAGTGATGAAGGTTCACACTTTTTCTATCGGGTATTTAGGGCCCTTCTTGACAAATATGGGGTGAAGCATAAGGTTGTTACTATATACCACCCCTAAATAAGTGGCCAAGTTGATGTTTCCAATTGAGAAATCAAAGCTATACTCGAGAAGACCTTGAATGAAGGACAAACTAATTGGGCAAAAAAGCTTGATGAGGCGCTTTGGGTATATAGGATGGCCTACAAAACTTGAACTGGTATGTCTTCCTACCAATTGGTGTTCGAGAAGGCATGTCACTTGCCCGTCGAGATTGAGCATAAAGCCTTGTGGGCATTAAAGAAGTTAGACATTAATAGGAAAGAAGTTTCCGAGTCAAGGGTCACTAAACTTCATGAGTTGGAAGATTATTGACTCAAGGCATATGAAAGTTACGCATTGTATAAGGATTAAATGAAGAAATGGCATGTTGCTAAAATACTAAGGCGAGATTTTCATATAGGTGTACTTCTTTGTAACTCTCATTTGAAGTTTTTTACAGGAAAGCTTCATTCTAAGTGATCGGCCCCCTTTGTGATTTCGAGTGTTTACCCTAGTGGTGCTGTCAAATTAGCAGATCATGAGAAAAATAGGTTAGTAGTACATGGGCAAAGGGTGAAACACTACAATGTAGGAGGCCTCGAGGCAGCCAAGGTGGAGTTGGTACGTTTCAAAGATCCTAAATATTAATGAAGGAGAGTCGTGTCTCGACGATAAATTAGGCTTTTGATGGGAGGCAACCCATCCTTTACATAATTATTTCATTTTTGATGTTTTGTAGGTGTTTTGACACAAGTTGGATGTTCAAAAAACAAGGGAAAATAGAGTTGGAAAATTGGCATGTGTGCAGAAAAATAGAGCAAAACAGGGGAAAATTGTCCTCAATTACTGCGATCGCGGTATTTCAATAGCGGTACATCCTATCGCGATTGCAACAGTAAAGAGAAATTATTGTTGATTCTTAAGGGAGTCTTTTTTCACCCTTGTACTTCTTTTTCATGCTTCGGTGAGGGTACTTCAACTCTTTATGTTGGGGGTGGGGTTATATTTTTGTTCGGGCATCGTAATCTAAAAGTCTCACCCCAAGCATAGAGATTGGTGTGTTCCTTTTGATTGATTTTGGATGATCCTTTCCTGATGATGGATCGAGTGATGAAATTATTAAGTTAATATCTTCGTGATTGGGTTTTGAACCATAGACGCAGGGGAAGTCCAAGTACTCAAAGTATTGGAGTTTTGGGATCACCCTTATACCTATGCTAAAATCTAAGTAGCCATATGGCTTGCACTCATTAGAGCCAAAATGTGAGACGATGGCTTGGTTTTGTGACATCAATAGTAAATTTCGTATGGTGTAAATGCAAAGCAAACACCCTTCTCCATCCAAAAAGTTTTGAAAACTAAGGGCATGAATGTGAAAAATTTTGTAACAATACTTTACCTCTTTTTGTGACTCCAAAGTCTTTAGTTTATAGTATATGGTAAATACTTTCTTTTGTATTTAGTAGGAAATTCAATTTAGCCTTCTTGAAAATTTTTCATGACATGCACACTGAACGTTATTGTGTATCTCTCATGCATACTTGTATGATCTAGAACATGCCCCATTAATCTCTCAAGGCTAATTGAGATTATGCTTGGCTGATAATATAAGGGGATGCATAAAACCCTAAGAAAATAGAGAAAGTGAAAAAGTGAACAAGAAAGGATTCCTCAAAATATGGAATAGCATAGATTACAAAAGAAATAGACAAAAAGAGAATGCTTTCAAAGAGATGTATAAATCAAGGTAACAAAAGTAGGCATGTGTGAATTTTGGAAACAAATGAAGTGATCCATGGTCAAAAGTTTGGTTAAATAGTGTGATGTAGATGTTCAAGGAGGGTGTAGACACTTTGCACCCAAATGATACCATACCCTTTACTGAACCTACGTTATATGCTCAAAAAAACCCTTTGAGATCTCCAACCAAGTGTATTTATTGTAGTGGCGATTGAAAATAAGGGCAAGCATATGGTATGGTACATGTTATCATTGAGAAAGTCTACGTGAGAGTGAGTGTTTTCACTTAAATTCATTGTTGCACAATAGATAATTTGGTTTATGGGATTTTTTTCTCGTGAGGAGGCATTTAGACTAATTGAGGCAAGTAAAATTATCATCTTTCGAAAAATAAGGCAAAGGAGTATAGTTGTGTTGCTATCGATAGGAAGTCACATCTAGAGAGTTGGTGATTGTTGCATTGATTGTTCTTTAAAATCCTTTGCATCTTTAAAATTATGTTTCATATGAGGAGAGTCACGAGAATAGATTTTTCCATGCTTGAGAGCTACTTGTTTGTGTTAATAAAGTTCAAAGTCTTTGTGATGTTTTGGTCATAGAAATGGTCTTAAACTTTGCATAGTCTCATTAAGTAAGAAGTAGTGTTGCTTGAGGACAAGCAAAGGTTAATGTTTGAGGTGTTGATGAGTGGTGAATTTACCACTCATATAAATCCAAATCTATGCACACTACTATGATTGAAAGGTGTTAATAAGACAAATTTGTTATTTAAATGCACTAATTACCATGTAATGCAGGCATACAGCTGATGGGAAGAAAAGAAGTAAAGTGAGTTGAAAAGAGATCAAAAAGGGAAGAAATAGTGAAAAAACTGGAAATCAAGAGAAGGAACTGACGCTCAGTTACCACAATCATGGTATGAGGGTCGCGATCGTGGCTAGTCCAAAATAGTCAAAGATGGCGATCACGATGGGTTTTCCTCAATCGTGGGAGACGCGATCGCAATCAATGCACCGGTGATCGCAGTGCAACAAAAATCAGCCCAAGGGCAGATTTGTTATTTCCCATGGTTGGTTCCATTCTCTCAAATGGAAACCCCTTTCACTTTGGCATCATCTTCCAACTTCTTTTGAAGTTCATATAGAGAGAAAACATCTAAAGAGTATGAGAGGAACAATTGTATTTAATCTTCCAACAATATATTTTTAGTTGTAATTGGAGCTTGGGATTTTGGGATTGCTCTTGCTTTATTTTCAATTGAGGAAATGAATGTCAATTTGGGTAATTCTCTTTTTCCTATTTTCATGAGTAGCTAAATTTTCTATCTTGGGGTTATGTTTGAATAGGATACAAATGTTTGTGGGATTTTGATTGTTGGTGTGCAATATTAGTTAATGATGGTGGGTGTCATAAATACTTGATTTCCAAATTGAGATTTAAGGGTGAAAGCCCCAATTTCCCCAAATTTCCCATCATCCTTGAATGAGGAATATGTATGTCAAGGTATTGGTGAGCAATAATTAGATGTTAGCTTATTCCATTACATTATCTTAGAACTAAGTATGGATTATGAATTTTCTAGGTCTTGGTCATCCTCCTAATAATAGGGATGCCAAATTTGAGGTTTTGGGTGTATTTGTTACTACACCCATGCAGTATCCAAAATGATCTATGGGTGAAATTTTTGGTGTTTGGATGAAGAAATAGAATCAAAACCCCTAACCTAGCCTACCCATGTAATAACTAGAGTTTGCATTTGATTATCTTGAACCCATGCACTATTTGTCCCTATGAAAACATAATTCTAAGACTTTTCGCATATTGGTATTTCATCTACAATTGTTGTTTTTAATTGGTAGTTTGAATTGATTTTGTCAAAGAAACCTTCCAAACCATCCCCCCCCCCCTCAATTTTAAATCCATGTTTTACTTTACGTCTACATTGCGGGTAATCACTTAGTAGCTCTAAACACCCATAGGAATCAAATACTAATTCCACTCCTTGAGGATTCAACCCTAACTCAATTTGGGCTATTATATTTGACAACAATCGCCTTTCCCATAAATCATGGAGTAAGTTGAGCATGATTGATCATGCTCAACTTACTATATAATTTATGGGCAAGGAGATTGTTGTCAAATATAATAACCCAACTTGAGTTGGGGTCAAATCCTCGTGGAGTGGAATGAGTCTTCGAATACTATGGGTGTTAATAGCTACAAAGATACACTTGTAATGTAAAAAAATGAAAGACAAATTAAAATAGGGGTGGTTTGGAAGGTTGTTTTAGAGAAATTTAATTAAACTACCAAGTAAAAGCAACAAAAGTGGGTAATATTCCAATAGAAGAATGGTCTCGGGATTATGTCTTCTTAAGGTTAAGTAATGCATGGGTTCATGATAATGAAATGTAAAACCTAGTCAATGACTATATGTGTAGGCTGGGTTAGGGGTTTTGATGCTAAATTTTCAACCAACCACCAAAAATATCACCCATGGGCACTTTTGGATACCCCATGGGTGTGGCAAGTAAATCTACCCAAAACCTAAATTGGGCATCGCTATTTCTAGAAAAATGCCCAAGACATAGCAAATTCACAATCCATCCCTATTTCAAATATAATATAAAGGAATAAGCTAAATTACTAATTACTGTTCACTAATACGTTGTCACACATATCCCTCTTTCAAGAATAATATAGGATCTATAAGCATACCCGCATCCCTCTTTCAAGGATGAAGTGAGATTTTGGGAATTTAGGATTTTCACCCACAAATTCCCACTTAACAAACAAGTATTAGTAAAACCCTACATTATTAACAAGGATTAACACTAATAATCAAAACCCACACATAATTACACCCTATTTCAACATAATCCCAAGATAAATGTTTAGGTACTCATGAAGTTTAAGGGAAAAAATATACCAAAATAGTCGTTCAAATCTTCCATTGATTATACAAGCAAGAGTACTCTTCAATTTATCTTCAGTAGCAACTAAACTCAATTGCAAAATTAACCACAATATTTTTGCTCAAACTATTAGGGTTTTAAAAAGCAAAAACTTCAAAATCTAGTTGGAGATATCCGAAAATTGAAAGGGTTTTTTGTCTAATACAGAGTTGGAACTAGCTGTGGGAAATGAAAAATCTTCCCCTGGGCTATTTTTTGCTTAATTGCAATTGTCGGAGCTTAATCACAATTATGGCTTTCGCGATCGCAGTGATCCCATCGCAATCTCCATATTGACTAATCTGTACTTATCATGATGGCAACCCTCAGACTGTGATCGTGATAACTGAGGGTCACTTTTTTCTCATGCTTTTTCTAGCTTTTGCACTAACTCTTCCCTTTTTTATCTCTTTTTAGCTCATTTCACTTTTATTCTTCCCATCACCTATATCCTGTAAAAAAAATGGAAATTAGTGCATTCAAATGATGAATTTGTCTCATTAAAAACTTTAAATCATAGTAATGTGCATGAATCTGGGAGCCAATAAGTGGTAAATTTACCACTCATCACTAGGCCGACTTGTCAGACTAAGGTTTGTAGTTTCATTGGTTTGTTCGATTACTATAGATGGTTTATTAAAAGTTTTCCTACCATTGAAGCATCTATGACCAGATTAACTCAGAAGAAGGTTTCTTTGTTATAGTCCATGAAGGTGAGTCGAGCTTTAGAAAGCCCAAGAGATTTCTTACTTCAGTACCTATCTTGTCTCTTTCTTTTGATGATGAGGGATTCACCATGTATTGTGATGCTTTTGGTGTCAGTTTAGGTTGTATGTTGATACAGCAGGGTCAAGTTATTTCTTATGAGTTGAGATAATTAAAGGTGCACAAGTGCAACTACCCCACTCATTATTTTGAGTTGGTGTTAGTTGTTTTCAAGCTTAAGATTTAGAGATATCATCTTTATGGTGTGACGTGAGATCTTTATGAATAATTGTAGTCTTTAACATCTTATCAACTAGAGATCTCTTAATTCTAGGTAGCATAGATAGAAAGAGTTGCTTAAGGATTATGACATCTTTCTCGTATATCATCCACGCAAAGAAAATATGGTAGCGTACACTTTGAGTTTGAAGATAGTGTGTATGGGTAGTTTTGCTTTTATTTTAGTTTCTCAAAGTTCGTTGCCATGGGACATTTAGTCCTTATCCCACTTGATGGTGTGACTGGATATTAAAGACCCGAAGAGGTTTCTTGCTAGTGTTGAGGTGAGATCTTTGCTATTTGAGAAGATTGGGGTCGTTAATTTAAGGATAAATGACTTTGCATCATCAGTGATCAGGTATTGAGTAGTGAATCTGAAAGGGCTACCATATATTCTTAGGGTGTTTTGAGGTTTAATAACCGCATTTATGTTTCGAGGGTTGATGACTTGATTCAATCAATTTTTCATGAGGCTCACAGTTCTAGATATTCTATTCACTCAGGTGTAGCTAAGATGTATAGAGATTTGAAACAACATTATTGGTGGGGTGCTATGAAGATACGTATGGCAAACTTTGTAGCTCGTTGCCTATGTTATTAGCAGGTGAAGGTCGGGCATCAAACACCTGGTGGCTTGATTCAGAAATTGCCTGTTTTGAGAGCAAATGGGAATGGAATTCCATAGACTTTGTTAGTGGTTTGCCAAATACTTCTCATGGTTCCTATGGTATTTGCGTCATTATGGATCAGTTGACCAAGTCTACATATTTCATTCCTATTCTGATGTTCTTCAGTGCTGAGAGGCTATCCTATATCTATGTTAGTGAGATATTTTATTTGCACAATGTGCCTATATCTATCATCTTAAATTGGGTTTTTGTGTTCACTGCTAGCTTTTGGAGAGCTTTTGAAGAGTAGTTAGGTACTCAGGTGGATCTTAGTATAGCCTTTCATCCTCAGCCGATGGGCAGTCGGAGAAGACTATTCAGGTTCTCAAGGATACTCTCCAAGTCTATTTTATGGATTATGGAGGTCAATGGGACCAACACCTAACCTTGGTGGAGTACGCATAAAATAATAGATACATTCTAGTATTGAGATGGTGCCTTTTAAGGATTTATATGGTAGACGATTATTCTCCAATTAGATGGTTTGAGACTTCTGAGATAAGACCTTGTGGTACTGACATACTTCAACAGTTGTTGGATAGAGTTAGGTTGATTCAAGATAGGTTGAGGGAAGATCAGAGTAGGCAGAAGGTTTATATAGATCGTAGACTTTGTGCCTTGAGATTTTGAGTTGGTGACTGGGTATTCCTCCAAGTATCTCCTATAAAAGGTTCATGAGGTTCAGGAAGAAAGGCAAGCTTAACCCCAGATATATTAGAACCTTTAAGATTCTTTGTACAATTGGTGAGGTGGCTTATGAGTTAGCCTTACCCCAAGATTTTTTTGTAGACATCCAATTTTCCATGGTTTTATATTACAGTGATACATTCTTAATTCGTCGCATGTGCTTATTGGGACTCAGTCAGTTAGATGAGTAGTTGCTCTTCGTAAAGGAGTCGATGCTCATATTGTCTAGTGATGTCAGACACTTGTGCACTAGAGTGATTCTAGTAGTTAAGGTTCAGTAGAGGCACCACCCAGTAGAGGAGGCTACTTGGGTGATCGAGAGCGAGATGTGGACCCACTATTCTCACTTATTAGAAACTTTAGGTACATCCTAATCCTTTATTTTCACTGACAAAAGTTCTTTTAGTATTGGCTACTGTAATGACCCTCCATGTCATTTTCAATATTTTTCACTCATTTTGATGTTTAGAGCTTTTCTATAGCTGCCACATCATTTATGACTTGTTGGAAGTGACAGTTCGGTTACCGGGCAGTTCGTTTGGTTTTAAAGCCAATTCCCTATTTTAAATTTCTTATTAGTTCAAAATTTCAATCGAGCAAAAACTATAGTCAAACAACCTCTTATTCAAATTGTAACATTTTTAACAGCTATACAACGTCGATTTCAGGCTAGGTCAAACCTTGGTTTGGTCCCAAGGCTTTTGAACTCATTTTGGGCTATTGGCCAAAAGTTATAGAAAATTGGCACATGGGTGTGGGACCTAATTTTTATTGCAATGACATCAGATGGAAATTTCTACAATGCCATTGAGTCTAAAATATTGCATTTGATAGGATAACATAGTTCGTTTGGGTATACGAGATTCCTGATGAAGCCTGAGGGTTTAATAGAGACTTGGAATAGTCTCAGCTGGAGCTGGTGTGTCGTGTATGTGACCAGATGGTTTTTTAGGTGACCTAGAATTATCTAATGGTATCACTTAAGAAAGGCTTAAATTGCATACGTGGAAGATGCTTAAGAAACACCAGCATTACCTACGCGACATACATTAAAGAAGCAAGTATCGCTAAACCGACACTTGGCAGCTTAAGCAATGTTCCCCATCTTTCATCAATTCTTAAGTATATTGAACCCTAAAGCATGGGAACATTTTGGAGACACATTAGTGGGTGATTTTGGATTATTCATAGGCTCGATAAGTGTTTCTTCTTCAAATTTATGGTAAGTTTCCATTAATTTCTTGGTTAACTCTTCTTCTTTTTCTAAACCCGCTAAAAGCTTGGTGGCTTGATTATAGCACAATTAGAGCTCGGGATTCTTTAATTTATGAAGGTAAATGTTCCTTGAGCATGGAGGGACGTTGCTAGTTTTGAAAGTACGATTCCATAAATAGGCCCCGCATAGGATTTTTACGTAATTTTGGACCCAAAGCATATAATGCAATATGGGAATAATTATTCTTATTTTGATGAGTCTATTGTAATTTTGATATCGTAGCATGTTAGGGAAGCTTCTCAAAAAGGGAAATTAGTGGTTTTGCAGATTTTTTAATCTTTACTTCAGCGTCCAGGTAGGCCATGTTTATATTCTTCATAGATTAATCTAATTCGTAATATAATTATGTTATTATGCTAGATATTGGATTATTCTAGTCATTGTAGGCATGATTGGTATTACTAGTAATAGTTAGACTATTTAGGCTATCTTTGAACTATAATTTAGGTGAAACTGCCTTAGTAGCTCTTGTTTAGGTGAAATTGCCTTAATTGCTCAAGTTTAGTTGAAACTACCTTATGTTTAAGTGAAATTGACTGATTTGTTCTCGTTTTAGAAGGAATTGACTTAGTTGCTTAAGTTTTAGGAAGAAGTGCTATCTTAGGGCTATTTATGGCTTGTTTAACATCCAGAAATGAATTTAGAGACCTTACCCTAATTCGAGGAAGTAATTATCTAAAAATGGATCTCGAGGATTAGAAGTGGGCCCCTCTGGCCCACCATATGTCAAGACCTATATTAACTTTTATAGACCTTTATACGCATGTTATACCCTTAGTAGTAATTATATTAGGACTTTGAGAAGATTAAATATGTAATGCTTATGCTAGTTTGGTATTTGGGTGTTATTGCTAATTCCCGATAAACTCGATGGTTTATAGATATGACTATTGGTATGATTTATAGATATGATGATTTGTAAGGTTTACAGATACGATTATTGGTATGGTAATTGATATGGTTATCGGTATGGTTTATGGATGTGGTTATTGGTATAGCTTATAGATATGGTTATTGGTATAGTGTATAGATATGGTTATTGGTATGGTTCATTGACATAGTTATTTGATATTTTTTATCGATATGGTTTATTGGTATGGTTCATTGATACAAGTTCTGGTTCAAGTTCAGCAAACGATGATAATATTAATAATGTGTTCCAATTCAAGTCTAGCAAATGATGTTACGATGTTGATACTATTGAAGATGTTAAGATTATATTAATAATATGAGTTTTAATTTAATTCTAGTAAATAAGGTTATGATATTGATTCAGTTGAGGATGTTATGATGATGATGATGTGAGTTTCAGTTCAAGTCCAACATTTGAGCTAGTTATGATATGATACGATATGGGCAATTTCATGGTTATAGTTGATTTTCATTATGGTTATGGATCTTCGGTTCCATTGATTGTACTCTCCAGAATTATGGGAGCCTGTGTTGGGATATTTACTTTTCTACACTTACTGTCTTATGGGTGTCAAATTAGTAGTTATAATTGTGTGATCTTTACATTACTTTAATGGATTTACTTTATTTATTTATGCACAGCGGTGTTGGATCTTATTTCATGGTTTTCCATTTTACCTTGGCTTAGTTTATTTTATCTTATATTTTATCATGTTATATCATGATTTATCTCAGTTGAACGATGATGTTTATTGAGTACCCGTGGTTTTGGTACTCATACTACACTTTTGTACCTTTTTGGCGTAGATCTGAGTACTAGTAGTTGTCGCTGATGTGATGTACGTGAAGGGTTGTTGAAGATTAGGTAAGATCTTGGAGTCAGGGTTACCCTTTTCCTTGTATTATCTAAATCAAGTCTTTTATTTTCCGACACGGATTGTATTTGACTATTTTAGTACTCATGTTTCATTTGTAGTAGCTCTTGTACCGATTTAACTAGGTCATGGGACGATTGTTGATCTTTTATCTATCTATTAAACTTTTGTCATTGTTTTATTGCTATTTTAAGTACTTAAAGGTTGATTCCCTATTTTTAGTCCCTTTTCCATCAAGTTAGCCCATTGCTTAAAACTCTAGGCTACGGGTTGGCTTACCTATTCGTAGGATAAAGTAGGTTCCATCATGACTCATAAATTGGGTTGTGACAACAAACCTTGTGGATACATCCGCCTCAACTCCATTTGGTAAGCTGCATATAATTCCCTAAATAGAGTCGAGCTATACCTACTAGAGGCTCTCATAATCTGCTCAAAATGATACTTCTTGAACGAGGCCTCAAATTGAGGCATCTCAGACTTGCATCCAGTCAGCAACTTGAGTTTCAGATAGAAACCTCTATTTAGTTTCCCCGTGTTTGGGGTAATTGCATTTTCCATCTCGAATAATTCCTAGTTATCCTCCTGATGTTGGGTGTATTTACACGCCTAAAACGCCATAATTTACCCATGTTATAGCTAAGTTTTGAGGATAAAATATATAATTCCTGCACTTTTAGTCCATTTTCCTGTAAGTGAGCTAACCTACGTGATTAGCATGTTTTCAGGTATTAATGATGAAGATTTCAGCACTTTGTGGACCTTTGGGCAGCAAAGGAAAATTTCACAGAAGAGGGAAGGCAGCTTTTGGAAGCTTATGGACTGAATGTGACGCATGGAGAAATTATCCCGGGCAAAAGCAGTATTTTTAAATACTTAGGGGTGCAGCAGTAACTTAATAGGACTAGGACAAGGATGTTATAAAAACCCTATTTTGCTGAATTTTTCAGCATTCATGAATTGATTCATTCGAAACTTTTAGTATTATTCAGTTTACAGATTCTGTAAGTTTAGGCAGAGAAAAAACGCTACAAGAGCGGCTAGAGAGGAAATCACGTCATTCTCATAGTGACGCCAATACACACCCATCGTGAGATTGTTATCGTTTTGGTATGATGATGATGATGTCTTCGTTGTTTTCCTTTACAATCATGAGTAGCTAAACTTCTCTGTTAGGGTTATGGAAGCCTTTTGATATACTATCTATTACTATGAGTTTGTGAATTCTTGATCCGTATGCTACTTATATCATTACTCTCTTTGTTTTAATTAAATTCTTGTGGTTGCAAACATATAGAATACGCCATTATAGCATTAACATGTTCGAGAGAAAAGTTACATGTTTGGAAAAGAGAGTGTGACAAGGAAATAGGGCTACCAACCCCTGTTTACACGTTAATGCCTTAACCGGATTAACATCTTGGAGAGTTCGTACCATTAGTTATACGCTTTAAGCTCGAGAGAGTTAAAGTGAAATAATCCTTGATGGTTGAGAAACACTAGGATTTACCATTAGAATACGAATCTCTATAAGTGCATGCATGTCTGAATTCAGCATTACTCATATAAGGTGGACATAACCCTAACTTATTTTTCTCTGTGATTAAATCTTACTAAACAAAGCATTCTGTTGTTACTTTGATAGCATTAATTCACGCCACAATCCAATCCCCCCTTTTCCGTGGAATTTTCGATCAACAGTCTACTAATAATTACAACACTTAGTGACCAAGTATTCCCATTGGGATTCGACACCCAACCCAGTTGGGTTCTATATTTTACAGCGACCGCTTACACTCTTACGAGAGCTGTAGTTTGGGCGTTATCAAATTTTGGCGCCGTTGCCGGGGAATACGGTTGTCAACTAAGTTTGTGATAGTTAATAGACCTTTTGGTCTAAAATTCTTGAATTTTACTTTTTGTTTGTTGTTTTTGTTTTATTCAGGTTCTGTTGAGTGCATGCCAAATACTCGTAGTTCTGGTCAGCCATTATTACCCATAAATCCTGAACCATAACTTATTGGCAGAATAGATGCACAACGTGACATTGAAAGAAGGGCTACTCAACAGGAGCAGGCAAGATTAGCTGCGTTGGCAGCTACTCAAGTGCATCAACAGAATATTGATAACCCAGGTCGGGCAACAAATCCTGATGATGTGAACCTGGGTGATGATGAGTTACTTAATCCACGGCGTGCAGATGAGGTGGCAGCACCTGTGAACAGGAGAGATCGTCAAGCTAGAATGAGACCTGACCGCCGAGCTATGCAGGCTCCTTTTGATGATGATGATGACGATCTGGATGGAGCTGGTGCCACAGGGGCTATTATTCCTCCACCCTTGGCTCTCGAAGCCAAGTTCAATATCACTAGCACCATGATTCAGCTATTACAGCTCAAAGGTTTATTTGGTGGTCTTGCAGGCGATGACCCAAATATGCATCTGGTCAATTTTATTTCAACATGCAAGTCATTTGACAATCCAGGAGTTGGGCAGAATGCAATTTGGCTGCGCTTATTTCCATTGTCTCTGTCTGGGGAGGCAACTCTATGGCTGAACGGGCTAACTCCTGATTCTATTACTAATTGGAGGCAACTGAAAGATGCTTTCCTAGAAAGATTCTTTCCGCCATCCAAGAGAGCACAGTTGAGAGATGAGATCAGCAATTTCTGACAGCTTCCAACTGAACCTCTCCACGAAACATGGGAGAGGTTCAAGAAGAAGCTTAAGCGGTGTCCAAATCATCAAATGACCAACATCCACTTGATGGAGATATTATACAGGGCTTTGAACTCAGTGACTAAGCCAGTGGTTGATAATGCTGCAGGTGGGTCATTCATGGACCTTACTTTTCTTGAGGCAAGTGATATGCTAGATCGTATGACAAAGCAGAGTAGAGCTTGGCATACCAGGGATTTTGAGGTAGCAAGCTCTATAGTATCTATTGGCTTGACTGCAGAGCAGAGACGTAGACAAGAGGAATGTGACCAAGATATGGCTCACATGAAAACGCAGATGGATCTTCTTACCAAGCATTTATTATCAGGGAAGACCAAAAAGGTTAAAGCCGTTCTATCACAGGGAAGATATGATTCCGATTCTGAGAGGGAAGCAAATTACTTGAATAATCAGGGAGGTTTCCGAGGCAATGCCCAAGGAAACCAAGGTCGGAACTATTATGATAAATCTGGATACAAGGACTGTGATCAAGGTGGTTGGAAGAATAAGACTGACAGGAGTGGTTTGTATGTTCCTCCTGGAAACCGTGAGGCTGTGGCGTCTGGCTCTGGAAAGATGTCCATGGATGATATGATGGCTAAGCTGTTGAAAGGGGTGGAGGCAACCAATATGGGCATTACTGAGGTAAAGAATGATTTGTCATTAATAAATCAATTGGTTGACTCGCATTCTACTGCAATAAAATAGCTGGAGCAACAATTGAGTCAATTATCAGCGGCATTCAACCAAAGAAAGGCTGGCACGCTACCCAATGACACTGTACAAAACCCAAGGAATGACGGATCGTGTATGGCTATTACTACCCGAAGTGGTAAAGTATTGGAAAATCCATCCAAAGACAAGCAGGTGGTTGATGATATAGAAGAGAATGTTGATGAAGCAGAGTTTGAAGATGCCGTAGAAGCTGAAGTGAGTGCTCATGATGTTACACCTAGACGTCACCAGCCTGGAAAGAGTGATAATCGGAAGCAAGATAAAAAAGAAGTGGTGGAGAAAACGATTCCTCTTCCACCACCACCTTTTCCTCAGAGACTGAAGAAGAAGGCTGATGACACTCCTGAAAAGGTTGATAATCGGAAGCAAGATAAAGAGGAAGTGGTGGAGAAAACGATTCCCCTTCCACCACCACCTTTTTCAAAGAGACTAAAGAAGAAAGCTGATGACACCAGGTTCAGTAAACTCATGACCATGTTGAAGCAGCTGACTATTAATTTTCCGTTGGTGAAGGTGCTGGAACAGATGCCTGGGTAAGCTAAATTCATGAAGGGCCTATTGACAAAGAAGCGGGCAGTAAGCTATGAGCTGGCAGATAATGTTCATTATTGCAGTGCAATTGCCACGAGGTCTTTAGTACAGAAGAAGGCAGATCCTGGTGCTTTCACTATTCCTTGACGGTTGGATCTATGAATTTTGCTAAGGCATTATGCGATCTGGGGGCTAGCATAAATTTGATGCCGTTATCCGTTTACATAAAGTTAGGGTTGGGCGATCCTACACCAACCAATATGTGGCTCGTGATGGAAGATAGGTCGGTAAAACAACCTGTTGGTATCTTATATGATGTGTTGGTGAAGGTTTCCACCTTCATCTTTCCTGCAGACTTTGTTATTTTGGATTGCGAGGTGGATTCTGAAGTTCCCATAATCTTGGGGCGTCCTTTCCTCGCAACTGGAAGTGTGCTGATTGATTTAAGAGCTAATGAGCTTTTATTTTGGCTGAATGACGAAGTGGTCCATTTTGATGTATGTAAATCGATGAAGCAGCCTAGAGATATGGATGTGTTCTCTGTAGCTGATGTTTACTATGAGGATGAGAAAGGATTATCTGTAGAGAAGCAGTTTACTGTTGAGCCATTATCTGCTGTGCTGTTGAATTTTGAGCATAAGGATGTTGAAGAATATGAAGAAACTGTTTGTGTTCTAACAGGAATAAAGTCATATTCTCATGCTACTAAGAAGCTGGACCTTGATCTTAGGAATCGACCTTCACCAACAGCGAAGACTTCCATTGAAGAGCCACCAGTGCTAGAATCGAAAGAGCTCCCCAGTCACCTAAGGTATGCGTTCTTGGGAAGTGGAAATACACTTCCGGTGAGTGTTGCGGCTGATTTAGGTAAACAGCACGTAGAGGCTCTCATCTCTGCTCTGAAGAGGTACAAGAGAGCTATGGGTTAGACTATTGATGATATAATTGGTATCCCTCCTGGGATATGTATGCACAAGAGTCATCTCGAAGAAGATTGCATGCCTACAAGTAAGCATCAGTGTCATCTGAATCCATTCAGAAAATGATGCACCATCTATCTCGACGAAGTCTAAGTAATCGAAGTAACTATGTCGTGCCACGACAATAAATCAAGCGCTACATGGGAGGCAACCCATCGTTTTTAATCGTTTTGTTTTACTAGGAGTTTGTTTTTGTTAAATAAAAATCCAAAAAAGAAGAGTCGAGCCACGACCAAAACTAAGGCGCTTGATAAGAGGCAACCCATCCTTCTAATCGTTTTTGTTGTTTTTGATGAAGTGTAGGTGCAAGATGTACAAAGGAGAGGATTAATCCCAAAATTTTGATTTGAAAGTGAGCCATGTTAAAGGTGGTAAGTTAGGAATGAAGGAGCAAAGGCTATCGGTTAGGCATTGCCTATACGAATCTAGGCAACGAACAAGGCAAGGCCTATGTCATTGCCTATGCTCACTGCCTCAACTAGGCAATGGACAAGGCAATGCCTATACAAATCTAGGCAATGGACAAGGCAAAGCCTATACAAATCTAGGCAATAGACAAGGCAAGGCATATGTCATTGCCTATGTTCACTGCCTCAACTAGGCAATGGACAAGGCAAGGCCTATATAAATCTAGGCAATGGACAAGGCAAGGCCTATATTCAACTAGGCTTTGCTAAAGGCGCCGCCTATGTCATTGCCTTTGCTCACTGAATCTGCAATGCCATAGCATAGGCATCGCCTATGCCCAACTAGGCCATAGCATAGGCGTCGCCTATGTTCAACTAGGCTTTGCTAAAGGCGCCGCCTATGCTAAGCATAAGCAAAGCATTAGGCGCTGCCTACTTATGCTTTTTAGTCTCCTAACCCGATTTTTCATGGCTACCCAAGCCTTGGTCTATAAATAGAACTTCAACCTTAAGACAAAATCTCATTGTTTGCTCAAGATAGGCGCCGCCCAAGCTTTCAAATCCTCTCAAAAAAAATTCTTTTTGCTCATCTAGTCTTGTGAGTTCATCTTCCGGATCCATCACCAAGTAAGTCCTTCTTTTATATTCTGTAGTTGTTGGAATGCTACGTTTATAATGATTTATTAGATTTTGAAGTGGTGTTGGTGATTAGAATGTGGTTGGTTTGTTATGATACATCTAGTTGAGAAAAAAAATACGTGTGGGTGTTCTTGACTTTGTTCCGACTTGTATTTGATTGTTATACACTGTCATAGTTTGATGAAGTCGAAGTTGTGAAGTTAATACATAATCTTGTAAGTTGAAAGCTTGAATGTTTGAATGACTTAGGGTTATGTCCACCTTATATGAGTAATGCTGAATTCAGACATGCATGCACTTATAGAGATTCGTATTCTAATGGTAAATCCTAGTGTTTCTCAACCATAAAGGATTATTTCACTTTAACTCTCTCGAGCTTAAAGCGTATAACTAATGGTACGAACTCTCCAAGAGGTTAATCCGGTTAAGGCATTAACGTGTAAACAGGGGTTGGTAGCCCTATTTCCTTGTCACACTCTCTTTTCCAAACATGTAACTTTTCTCTCGAACAAGTTAATGCTATAATGGCGTATTCTATATGTTTGCAACCACAAGAATTTAATTAAAACAAAGAGAGTAATGATATAAGTAGCATACGCATCAAGAATTCACAAACTCATAGTAATAGATAGTATATCAAAAGGCTTCCATTACCCTAACAGAGAAGTTTAGCTACTCATGATTGTAAAGGAAAACAACGAAGACATCATCATCATCATACCAAAACGATAACAATCTCACGATGGGTATGTATTGGCGTCACTATGAGAATGACGTGATTTCCTCTCTAGCCGTTCTTGTAGCATTTTTTCTCTGCCTAAACTTACAGAATCTGTAAACTGAATAATACTAAAAGTATGGGGTGCTGGTATTTGTATGATTCTTGTACTTCTTTGCCTACATTTATTCTAGTTCTTGTTTGTTTTAATTAGTCATAATTAGTTAGTTTAATTTTAGATTTTTTAGATTTTGCATGAAATTGTTCTGATAGGCGGCATGGTATTATGACAAGAGTTTGTACCAAAATCATTACTATTGAGATGTTTAGGCTCTAAGTGTGACTCACTGTGTGATAAGTGTGTGGTTTAATTCATTTATCTGTTGGGTCAAGAGTCTATACTGCTCCCAATAAAGTTGACCATGTGCCTTGTGTGTGTGAGGTTATAGTATATTCTGTGTTGTGACTGATGCTAGAACTTGCCTGGTGTGTGTGTAAAGCAAAATAAAGAGTGTGAGTTTAGGAGATGATTTAGGCATTTCGTTGGCAGCCTGTGATTGTTTACCTTCTTTTTACCTACCCGTGGACATTATCCTAGTTAACCCCCTTTGAGCCTTTAGCTATTTTCTTTGATAGCCTCATATGTAGCCTAATCCATTTTTTTTCAAGACCATAATTTGATCCAAATTCCTAAGCGCTTTAAATTGTAGAGTCATGTGACAAAATAAGAGGAAAGTGGGTGAGAGTGATGCCTCAGAGTGTATTGGTACTTGAAATTGTTGTGAATAAGAGTGGCTATCATAGAGGTGTTTTATAGAAAAAAAAAAGAAAAAAAAAAGAAAAAACAGAAATAAAAAAAAAATAAGTTGTATATTCTCATCTTTGTGTTTATAATTGAATAACAAAATAGGTGAAAAGGGGTGTTAGATGAAAAGAAAGGTAGAAGGATTGTTTAAAAGAGAGTGTTAATGGCATAATGTGATGTATTAAAGCGCTTAGGGAAAATAGTCACTATTTCTGGCCAAAATAGTCCTACATGTCCCTTAGCCTACATTACAACCTGTAAAGACCTATTTGATTCTAAGCTTAGAATTCTGATATTAGTAGAGCATTACACTAAGGGCAAGCCTATGGTCATCAGTTGCAACATATGAATTCTTTGTGAGAGTGAGAGCAAGGAGAATCTAATACCCATGTTCCGAAAAATGCAAAACTTGTGAGTGATTATGGGTGGTATCTTGTGTGAGACACACATGGTTGATGATTTTTGGGTAGTTTTGTATGATTCTTGGTGCCTTAACTTGTGAATACAAATTATCCATCATCACGAGTCTATGCTGGAAGTTGAATGGTTTCTAGTAGTGATCCAGAAAACTACTCTTTGTTAATAATTGTTGTGCATGTCTTGATGAATATTTTGTGTTACTGCTGTGAAATCCTAGTTAGATGTTTGCATGGACGTAATATTTTGTTCGAGGACGAACAAAGCTTTAAGTGTGGGGTGTTGATGTTGGGTGTATTTACACGCCTAAAACGCCATAATTTACCCATGTTATAGCTAAGTTTTGAGGATAAAATATATAATTCCTGCACTTTTAGTTCATTTTCCTGTAAGTGAGCTAACCTACGTGATTAGCATGTTTTCAGGTATTAATGATGAAGATTTCAGCACTTTGTGGACCTTTGGGCAGCAAAGGAAAACTTTACAGAAGAGGGAAGGCAGCTTTTGGAAGCTTATGGACTGAATGTGACGCATGGAGAAATTGTCCCGGGCAAAAGCAGTATTTTTAAATACTTAGGGGTGCAGCAGTAACTTAATAGGACTAGGACAAGGATGTTATAAAAATCCTATTTTGCTGAATTTTTCAGCATTCATGAATTGATTCATTCGAAACTTTTAGTATTATTCAGTTTACAGATTCTGTAAGTTTAGGCAGAGAAAAAACGCTACAAGAACGGCTAGAGAGGAAATCACGTCATTCTCATAGTGACGCCAATACATACCCATCGTGAGATTGTTATCGTTTTGGTATGATGATGATGATGTCTTCGTTGTTTTCCTTTACAATCATGAGTAGCTAAACTTCTCTGTTAGGGTAATGGAAGCCTTTTGATATACTATCTATTACTATGAGTTTGTGAATTCTTGATGTGTATGCTGCTTATATCATTACTCTCTTTGTTTTAATTAAATTCTTGTGGTTGCAAACATATAGAATACGCCATTATAGCATTAACATGTTCAAGAGAAAAGTTACATGTTTGGAAAAGAGAGTGTGACAAGGAAATAGGGCTACCAACCCCTGTTTACACGTTAATGCCTTAACCGGATTAACCTCTTGGAGAGTTCGTACCATTAGTTATACGCTTTAAGTTCGAGAGAGTTAAAGTGAAATAATCCTTGATGGTTGAGAAACACTAGGATTTACCATTAGAATACGAATCTCTATAAGTGCATGCATGTCTAAATTCAGCATTACTCATATAAGGTGGACATAACCCTAACTTATTTTTCTCTGTGATTAAATCTTACTAAACAAAGCATTCTGTTGTTACTTTGATAGCATTAATTCACGCCACAATCCAATCCCCCCTTTTTCGTGGAATTTTCGATCAACAGTCTACTAATAATTACAACACTTAGTGACCAAGTATTCCCTGTGGGATTCGACACCCAACCCAGTTGGGTTCTATATTTTACAGCGACCGCTTACACTCTTACGAGAGATGTAGTTTGGGCGTTATCACCTCCTGAGTTGAATATTGGCATAGCAGTTGGCTCAATCTACAAGCCAGGCTGGGCAGTTGAGAAGGAGGAATCTCAACCAGGGCACTAGCACTAGATTTTTCTTCCAAACTACCCTCAGCACCATGAAAACTATACTTGGAACCTTCATCTCCAAATTTGTTCCCAAATACAACATTGTGTTTGATTTTGGATGCACTCTCCTTTCCTTTTCTTCATTATCAAAGATAAAATCTAAATTCTCTCCCTCATTAGACTAGAGAGGGGAGTGTGATGGTGATTGACTAGGATTATTCAATCAGGTCTTAGCCTTCCAGCCTAGAGGTAAGTGGCTTTATGGTTCCATCTGTTTCTTCATAGGATATTCCTCAACAGAATCATATGACTTATCGTCAGTAGGCTCGTCCCTCAGTTATGAATGGAAAGATCTTTCTTCTTATGAATTTGTCTGGTCCCTTTTATGGTGTCATTCTTTGGTTCGTTGTACCTGAGAATAAAATCCTATTAGTTGACACCAGAAAAGGTAAATAAAATCAATCCAATAAGACATAGAAATATAGTGTGTTTCCTCCCCACGAGTTGGACTATGACTCATAGTAAAAAGGCTACAAGTCATTTGGATAGTCGTAGGGTGTGACAAAGGTTAAGGAGGTGTCATTAGTAACCTTACGACTCAAATCAATGAATCATTTGGTCAATAGATGACTCGTAGGGTAAACTATTGTATGATACCCTGCTAAAAGGTATACAAAATACGACTTCAACTAGTGACTCCTTAGGTGACACAATAATTCTTCGGGTGACTCGTAAAGTGAAAAACAAACAATCCTTAACTTGTACTTTGACTCCCAGATGCTACAAGTCAAGCTACAAGTCGTTGTGTAAGATAGGACTCGTAGGGTGACGTATGAATCTTCATCATTGACTACCCATATTGCCAATTGACATAAGTCACATAATGACTCGTTAGGTAAGGCTATGAGTCATATAATGGCTCATCGCGAATGTCAAAAATGGGTTAACGACTTCTCTTTGTTCAAGTATATTGCCAATGGTACTCAGACTTTACCTTAGAATTTTACACACAACCCACACCCCAAATCATCCCTACTTCATATCTACTCCCATTATACGTGAACATCAAGTTGTTTTATAACCTAAATAATTAATCCTAACCCTAGGCAAGTTCAAGCAAAGTATCAAAATCAAAGATTCACTAATCATATAAAGGATAATTGAAAATTAGAAGAGAATTCTAGAGTACTTACTTCAAATCAAGTGATAATTGGATGTTTTGCTCTAATTAACAGTGTTTTTGATGTAATGGGAGTTTTTAGAAGTAGGTTTTGATATAAATGAGGTGATTTAAGGTATTGAGAAGTGTATTAGCAGTGGAAGAGATATTTGTGGGAGATGGAGAGAGTTATACACATTCAAAAAGGAAAAGGAATCGTTTAGGTACGAAATTCGCTTTCCATTTAATGTAAACCGAGTCGAGTTGGATCAATTGGTGTGTGTCATTAAGTGTTAACCATGACTCGAGCAATGACTCGTGGCCAGTTACTATGAGTCACCACCTCTCCCATTTAGTTATAAGAAACTTAACTGGTCCCTAGTTTTTACGCCTCAAGGTTACGAGTCATAGGTAATGACTATGACTTGTTCTGAGAGTCATAAGGACTCCAACTACTTTTTTACTGATTAACTTCTCCTTTTCCTCCCCTAGTAATTTTGGTGACGAGTTGTGAAGTGTCCCAATGAGTCGTAGGGTCACTCATTTGACCTAGGCACCAGAATTTTTTTGTCTTTTCCTACATAGTTTAGCCCTGCACATTTGAACACATATGTTACCCTATTACTTAATTGAGTGCAAAATATGGGTTTCCTCTCATGATGGGCCTGACTTCCTGTCATGGCACAACATGGACAAGTTGGGTACTTAGACTTCATTAACTGGCCCATGGGATGCCTCTCATGAAACACCTGATTTAACATTGCAGTGTGATGCATTTGCCTTGACTAGTCAAACTTTGTCAAGGTTTTCATTCTCACACACTTTAATTTCCTCTGTGCTTTCCATTTAACGTTTAACACGGTGGCCATTCACCTTGAATGGGGTATCTCCATCTCGCTATAACTCAATCGCACCATGTAAGAATATATTTACCATGGTGAATGGTCTAGACCACCTAGACTTAAACTTTCCAGGAAACTGGTGAAGTCTCGAATCATACAACAAAACTAAATCACCAGGTTTGAATTCCTTCCTCTAAATTCTCCTGTCATGGTACAATTTTATCATCTCCTTGCACAAGGATGAACTCTCATAGGTGTGGTGGAGAAACTCGTCCATCTAATTCATCTTGTCCAATCTCAAGTGTGAGTCATCGCTCTACTCAAAATTCACCTTCTGCATTGCCTATAGTGCTTTATACTCAAGTTCAACCAGCAAGTAGCATGCCTTACAATACATAAGCTGATAAGGAGATGCACTAATGGGGGTCTTCTAAGCTGTTCTGTAGGCCCTAAGTGCATTATCTAACTTTATCTACCTATAAATCCTATTGACATTCATAGTCTTCGCCAAAATAGATTTTATCTCCGATTAGAGACCTCAACTTGCCTACTTGTCTGTGGATGGTAAAGTGCTGCTACCTTATGTTTCACACCATATTTTTCAAATAAGTATTAAATAGATGATTGCCAAAATGTGACCCACCATCACTGATGATAGTTCGTGGAGTACCAAATCTAGAAAATATATTCCTCTTTAAGAATGTCGTGACACTCTTACTTTTATTATTGGGAAGTGCAACTGCTTCCACCCACTTGGAAACATAGTCAATATAGACACCAATATATACTTTATCCCATACAAACTCACAAATGGTCCCATAAAATCAATACCCCACATATCAAACACCTCAAGCTCAAGGATAGGTGTCATAAGGAGCTTATTTTTTCATGAGATATTTCCTTGCCTTTGGCATTGGTCACAAGCACGAGCATATTTATGTGCATCTTTATAGATAGTCAGGCAATTGTAACCACATTGCAAGATTTTGTAGGCAGTGTCAGTACCTCTATGATGACCCACAACTAGAGATGAATGATCCGCCTCCAAAATACTCATCATCTAAACCTCGGGAATACACCTCCAAATCATACCATCAGCACACACCCATAATAAGACCGACTTATCCCAAAATAACTTTTTTACCTCATGCATAAATTATTTTTGCTGCTAAAATGACATATTTTCTAGGATAAGGTCACTTGTCAAATAATTTCCAAAGTCAGCAAAGAAAGGGATTAAGTCTTATGATGTTGTCAAGATATGCTCATCTAGAAAAGTATCATCTATCTCAAACCCATCCGTAGTTTAAGTATTGTATCCTCTTATAGACCAAACAGATGGTCTGTAACTTGATTTTGGTGCCCTTTCGGTCCTTAACCTCAAAATAAAATTCTCTTAGTAATATTACCCATCGGACAAACCTTGGCTTAGTATCTTCTTTGCCATAAGGTACCTAAAATAAGCATGATCAGTGAGCACAATGACTTTGGTACCAATCAAGTAGGACCAAAATTTTCAAAAGTAAACACCATCGCGAGTAATCATTATTCAGTCACCGTGTAATTTTTCTAGGTGGGGTTGAGTTCTTTCCTGGCATAATAAATGGGATGAAGTATTTTCTCATATATTTGGCCTAGGATTGCTCCTAGGTCCATACTAGCATCACACATCACCTCAAACAGTAAGGTCTAATCAGGGGACACAATGATAGGAGCTGAAATCAACCTCTCTTTTAGGCACTTAAAATCCTTGAGACAAGCGTCATCCAACACAAACATCACCTCTTTCTCTAACAATTTGCATAATGGATTTGCAATTTATGATAAGTCCTTGATGAATCACCTATAAAAACCTACATGACCCAAGAAACTCCACATCCGCTTCATAGAAATCAGTGGGGAAAATTTTTTATCACCTTAATTTTAGCCTTGTCGAACACTATCCCTTTTTTCTAAATTTGTGCCCAAGAAATATCCCTTCCTTAACCATGAAGTGACACTTCTGCCAATTTAGAACCAAACTACACTCTTTACATCTTCGCAAGGAGTTGGCTAAGTGTGCCAAGCAATTATTAAATGAATTACCCACAATTAAGAAATCATCCACGAAGACCTCGATAGTATCCTCCACTATGGCAGAAACGATGGACATCATGCAACGCTGAAATATGGTGGGAGCACTACAAAGACCGAGGGCATCCTCTTAAATACAAACGTACCATATGGATAAGTGAAAGTGGTTTTCTCTTAGTGTGCAGGAGCAATATAAATCTGATTGTACCCAGAATAACCATCAAGAAAATTGTAACATCCTATACCCGTAAGATGGTCTAATAATATCTGGACCATGAATAACATAGGACAGTGATCATTCTGAGTCCAAGTATTTAACTTTATATAATCCATGAAAAATCATCATCCCATGACTGGACTCATAGGAACTAACTCATTTTTCACATTAGGGACCAGTGTGATCCCACCCTTCTTTTGCACACACTGAATCGGTCTCACCACTTGCTATCGGCAATAGTGTAAACCACTCATGCCTCTAATAACATAATGATCTCCTTCAAAACCTCTTGCATAGGTGGATTTAATTTTGATTTTGGTGTTCAATTATAGGCATACATTTTATTCAAACTTACTCTAGTGAGTGCAAATTCCTAGTGAAATTCCAACAATGTCAGCAATTGTCGAACTGAGATCCTTTTTAAACCTTTATAAAACCGAGATCAAAGCCTCAACATGCAACTTTAATGAGTCTACTGCAATAATAGTTAGCAAGGTATTGTTGTCCTCCAAGAATGCATAATGCAACTAAAAGCTGAGGACCTTCAATTACAAAACTGATGGCTCCTCAGTGGACGGTCTAGATGGTGGGGTTGCTCTATTTTTCAGATCACGGTCCAACTTCTTTGGTGCATAATTATATGAACCTCTACCAAAAATGCACTCACCATCTTATCATATTCATAAATACCATCGCTATCAAAATTCATGATCACAACTGCAAGTGCCTCTATACCAATCCTCTATTTAATGGGTACAACAAATGCATTTTAATCTACCTTATCAATCATAGATATCACCCGTACGTTCTTTGCTTCAACGATTGACACACATTGAATGTGATCTATTGATCATTAAGCCTCAAATTTACCTACCTCATATCCGTGTCAACCAATGTCCTACTTGTGGCGAGGAAAGACTTTTCAAAGATAATAGAGACGTCAAAATCAATCTCACCATCGAGAATCACAAAATCAGCTAGGAATATAAAAGAAGTCACCTTCATCAACACATTACACAATATACCAAGCAGCTTCTTCTCCATTTGATCTGCCATCAACAGTCTCATTGAGGTCAACTTAGGTGATTCTAACCTGAAATATTTATATACAACTAGAGGCGTCTAATTAAGGCTAGCTCCCAGGTCACATAAACCTCGTGCAAAGTTGAAAGATTCAATAGTACAAAGAATAGTGAAAGCTCAAAGATTCTTATTCTTTTCACCTAAGATCGAGAGGCAATGGCACAACATTGGTCCATATTATCAACGGTTTGAAAACTCACCATCCGTTTCTTGGTCACCAAATCCATCATAAACTTTGCATACCCAACAATCTGCTCCAAAGCCTCCACAAAAGGGATTTTCATAGATAATTCTTTCAATATAGACATAAGTTTTTGATACTTTCCTTATTCATCTTTTTACTTCAACCTTTGAGGAAAAGATGAAGGAGGTCGTGTAATGGGCTTCAATACTATTGTAACATCCTTACTATTTCCTTTATCATTGTCAGCTTTTCTCTCTACAACTATCAATTTTGGAAGTGCCTCACCATTAGTCACTAAATTTTAGTTTTAGTTTTATCTATATCATCAACCTCCATAATATCATCCATCACATCACCAACCACAAACCACTCCAAGTGGTAATAGCCAGGCAGTAACTATCATTCTTCAAATTTTAAATAATGTTGCTAGGAAGAGTGCCTGATTAACGTTAATTCAATATAGCAGATATCTACCCAAACTACTTAATCGCAATTGGATGCGACTTTACTTTCTGGCTCAACCCTTAAATATCTGCCTTAATTCCCTAAGAGAATTCTCTTGGCTCTTTGAACCTTTAAAAAACTTTGAAAGCAACACTTTCATTCTCCAACACCTAGACTTTTGTAATCATCTTTCCGCCTCCACTCACCATCCCACTATGTCCCTATCCCTTTCTCCATAGTAGTTCTGACCTTGATTCCGACCTTAAGTTCTAAGTGTCTTGATTAGACCCTTGGACTTTACCTTTGAAACCCACCATCTCTCTATCTAAATACTTAGCTTTTTCCTCTGAATTTGACTCTCCATGTCTAAAAGCCTTACCTCAAGTACCCATTGCATTTACCTTTTCTGATCCTATTACTACAAACCTTTATAAGAAGGCCATCTCAGTTCTCGGTTGTGCTACCTATTGAGCCACTATCTCATCTAATGCTCTCTGCTCACTAAAAGCACCAATCGCACAAGTACTGGCTGATCTATCTTCCTCCTAATTTTTCACCCATGGTTGGTTTTAGTGATCCAATCTAAGATTTCTAAAGCTTGATCCCATCAAAGACTCGTGAAATCCCAACCTGTACAACCTTGGTATTTTTATTCAAAGCTATATAGAATATCTCGAGCAAGTTTTTTCCTGTTATTTTGTGATTTTGATCATTCATCAGCTTCTTCTTAAACCTCAACTATGTCTCATAGAGAGCCTCTAAATGTAACTGTCCAAAATTATAAAATCTCATCCTTTAATTACAATATTTGAGAGAGTAGGAACAATCGATCCAGGAACTACGGACTCAACTAATTCCAAGTGGTAATAGACCCATAAGGTAGCTCTCCTAACCACAATGTCACTTCTCATGTCAGAGAGAATGGAACAACATCAGTCATATAGCTTCCTGACATAACCCAGGCAGATTGTACGAAGTGAAAATTCCCACAAAGTTTATAACATACATGTATGAATCATTAGTAGGTAAACCAACAAACACTCCCTTTAATTTCATCAACTAGATCATTGCACTCGTAATATTAAATTTTATCCCTTAGGGAATTCTAGAGAAATAACTACACCTATCTCAACTGGTTTAACATACCCTAAATCTTCTTCTGGAACATCATACACTGGAAAGTACCGCTAAATGGGTTGTTAACTTTTTCTCCTTCTACTTCTATCTCTGTCAAGTACTACACGATATTCTTCATCTTTCTTTCTAGAACTTTCCACCATAGATGCTCAATGGGCAATTGTTTTCCTAGCATTTTCTTCGGTCTTTAAATGAGTTGTTATCTGCACTAAAGTTTTATGAACACCATATGGAGATGGTCAATAAATTATTGTTGGGTCATCATTAAACCCTTCAGGCTTCCTTGATCATAAGCTCCTTCTCTCTTCATCTTATGATTCTATTGTAAGGTTAATTCAAGTTCAGGGTCAAATAAAATCAAGAAATTTTCATGGCTTCGAGTACTAGGAATACACCGACGTGTTCCAAAATAGTAGAAACTTGATCAATCAATTGGTAACTATATTCCATGATAATGGTACTAAAATTTGATGTCGACCAAATTACACCTCTGAGAAAGTATAAAGTGGTTGTTGAATCAATATAGAACTCAACCATATTGGGGTTGATCCCACTCAGAATAGGCCTAAAATCTACCAAGATCTTGCTGATGTAATTGGAAATTGCATAAGTAAAATGGGGTTTTGTAAAATAAGAGTAACAGTATATTACAAGGCAATTAGGGTTGTGATCAATATGAGACGAGCACTAGGATTGTGTTCCACCATACTTTATGACTCCACTGACTGATCGTGTTTGTCAAACTAGCTCAATGTCTTGTATGCAAAATCTAACAAGTTATATATCAACTAACCATCTCTCGACCTTAGTTTAGGTGTTTTTCACTCATCTCATCTCGGCCTTAGAGTGTCGCATTACTATCCAATGTTTTATGATCTCAGATTAACTATCCCAGTTATGGCTCAAGCTTATTATATGAAGGTTGATAGCTTTAAATTATTATTGTTATCTTTTTTTCTAATCTCTACCTCTCTCTTGAGCAAGTATCAAATACAAGAAAGTTCCTGATGTGTGCATCCAAGAAATCAAATAAAGAAATCCCAATACATGTAAGAACATCAATAAAGAATGACTTCACACTTAACCTACTTCATTAATTCATCATGGTTCCCACAACTCTGATTATGTGATTTAGCTACTCATGATGGTAAGAACAAATGCAGGTTTCATATATGAAAGCATAATGTTGAACTTACAAAGAATAAGATGAAAACCCCAAAATCTCAATTCAATTGTAAACCCTAAAAATCAAGGACAATAATCCCAAGATTAATGATGTATCTCAAAACTCAATATAATGTAAAAAGTGTATATAGTGAGTGAACTAATAATAAAGCATCAAAGGATTATTCATAGTTACATCAACTTTTTTTTAAACAAAATAGGACTACGTAGGTCGGTAGTGACGATGCCTCAGGAAATCAGTCATTTTGATTAATGATGACTCGTTGTCAGCCTTCTATTGCAGTCATCATCTGTATTTCTTGTGGCTAGTGATGACTCATCTTGTCACTATATGAGTCATTTCCTAACTCGTTGGGTCCCATGTATGCTCAATTTTCTAAGCCTCAAAACTTTTCTTCATATTCTTAGAACGAGTGTCAAGAGGATTCGTGGTTTGACCCTATGACTCGTTGTTAGCCTCCATCACCACTGCTATCAAATTCACACCTTTCAAGACTTTTGTTATTTTTCCCAGAAAACCTCACCCTACTAATCGTAATCTAACCCTACAAGTAGTAGTCACGTTGCCCTTCTTTCTTTCAAGTCTTTTTGTGCTTTGGTTTGGCTATGACCTGGATGATGAGTCGTAGCATGACCCAACGACTCTTTGTCCATGCAGTATTCTACTATTTGGTGCATTTTACTATCTTGTTCTATTCCACTCATTTCCAACCCTATTTCATGCAAAACACAACCAACACATCATATCCGAATAAAAGTACCATCGAATTTGCAAAAGTTCCTCATTTTAAGCATCTTAAGTGTAGTAATTCTACGACACATCACTGGACTAAAGTTTCTACAGACTTAGGAATTTACCATTAGGATCAAACTATCTTTTATAACCTCTCTACTATGTAATACTTTCAACCATAGTATCATTAATGATTAAACCTGTATTTTTTTCTTGTATCTCTGAAGTATATTTGCTTCCTTGACACTCATTTTCTTTTAGTATCTTCCCAAGTTTCAGTGACCTCTGGAATGTTGTCCCTATTCTTTTTTTTCATATCATCTATATCATGTTGCTGATCAGTTGGTGTCTGCTATTGCGCAGGATTTACAGGAACTATTACAAGAGCATCCTATTGTTTACCAAATGCTTGAGTGACACATGTTTTAGCAAACACACCCTGTTGGAACAATCTTTCACCTAGAGCTTTTGTCAAGTTGCTTATTGTTACTATTTTCTTGTTCATTTGTAGTCATAAGACTTGAATTATTATTGCTAATTTTCTTATTGTCTGTTGCTTATTTTGTTGCACTGTGAGGATCGAACGAGCACTTCAAATCTGTTCTCCACCATAGGTTGAGCTAAAGGGGTAGTCACTTTATTTTTGCTAGGGTTTCTATCCTTTACTATTTCCATGCACTCGGATAACATACCGCTTTACCACTAGATATAACTCTTACTTTTCCTTTCTGAAATCTGTGAACACATGGTTGTGGTTGCTGATTAACCTTCCTCTGTTCATCACTCTTTCCTTCTATCACCAACACCTTTATTATACCCATATTTCTATTGAGAATTCCTCAATCGTCTTTGACATGTCCTTGTTAGGGTTTTTGCCCTGATTTTCTTACTATATTTAAGTTTTACTTTTTCTTAGAAGGAAAATAAAAGTTATCATAATTACTTTTACTTTTCCTGAAAGAAAAAATATAATTCTTTTCCATATATGGCTAACCTATTTCTTGGAGGAAAGGTTTTGGACATCTATAAATAGAAGACCCCTCCTCATACCATAACATAATAGCATCCACAATGTAGTCTTTAAAGTGTCTTTGTTTAGGGGGAGATTTTCTCTCTAATAGTTTTATGTTTTCTTTTATATTAGGTTTTTATATGTAGGTCAATTGGTCAAACTATATAATAATCATATTTTTAGTATGTTTTTCTTTTCGTCTGATTTATCGTCTCAATAGTTTGCAACTAATAGCTTCCGCATGACGCCCTCTCGATTTTAAACCTAACAAGTGGTATCAAAGCTTACGGTTCAATGGTCCAATGGTGTGGCGAGACGAGATTAAACAGGTTCAAAGCGGTTTCAAAATCAAGCTGCAACCAATTTGATGATAATGAAGATATATGTCCAAAAGCTACATGTGGAGATAATTGTCAATCATATTTTCAACAATCTTGTTGTCACATATTTGAAAATAAAGCTCACTTTTAACCCTGCAAAAAGGCTTCAATATTTTTAACCCGAAAAGGGCTAATATATTTTTTAACCCCAAAAGCTCCATTTTTAAACATGCCAAACAGCAGTGATATATGAAGAATATATATGAAGAACGAAGATCATGCACAAGAAGAAGGAGGATCAAGAATATTTTGAAGAAAATCAAGCCAAAAAGGAGAGATTTGTTAGAGTTTTTGCCCTGATTTTCTTACAATATTTAAGTTTTACTTTTTTTTAGAAGGAAAATAAAAGTTATCATAATTACTTTTACTTTTCCTGAAAGAAAAAAATATAATTCTTTTTCACATTTGGCTAACCTCTTTCTTTTCGAAAAGTTTTGGACATCTATAAATAGAAGACCCCCTTCTCATACCATAATATAATAGCATCCACAATGTAGTCTTTAAAGTGTCTTTGTTTAGGGGGTTTTATGTTTTCTTTTATATTAGGTTTTTATATGTAGGTCAATTGGCCAAACTATATAATACTCATGTTTTTAGTATGTTTTTCTTTTCATCTGATTTATCGTCTCAATAGTTTGCAACTAATAGCTTTTGCATGACGCCCTCTCGATTTCGAACCCAACAGCCCTTTCATTCTGCATTCTTCACAATACATAGGAACATGGTCATATTTGATTTGTATTACTTCAGTCCTCACTTTCCAGTAGCTTCATTTTCAATGTCCGTTAAAATAGATTTGTGTAAATCACCTTTTATGTTGACAGACACTTTTACTCATATCAAGTTGAACAGGTTTACCTACTATCGAGGCAAAAGAAAATAGGCATTCTTTAATGGAGTAAGGCTAGGAAATGATATCAATGCCACCGCCTTTGTGGTTTCTCATTCATCCTGCTGAATTATGCATCATAAATTAGGGTGCGCATTAGATACGAGTAAGTCTTTGCATGTAACATAGAAAGCTCTTATCAAATTAATGAATTCTTCTTTATGAGTATAATGGATGAGAATATGTTTGCTGCAGAATAAACCAATTTGACAATCACGTAATAGGGGAGAATAAGTCGTAGACTACGCTTAGCAGACTCCATAGATGGCTGGCTGACGGTCATGTGAGTCATCAATATCTAGGGTTCAGAGGTCATTTTCGGAGAGAAAAGAGAGAAAATTTTCATTTCTCCCCAAGCCGTTGGTTAATGTATTAGCAATCTTATTTTGTATACATAACTGTGCAAAATGCAAATATTTCAATTGAGCTTTAAGAATTGTCCACGAGGTAAATGGGTCAAATATTACTGGGCTATTATTCATTAGTTTTGTTACACATAAATCAAACATACTATCAGTGCAAAATCAGTAAAAATAGTAAAAGCCGAATGTCAAAACATAGATACCCAGGATGAAGTTTTATGGATATGGAAGGGTGGCAATATGGTTATGAGCCACAGTCCCGATCCATAGCTTCCCATCTACTTCTCTTACTTCACTAACCAGCTTCATAACTACACCTTTTTTATCTTCAAGAACATCAATAATTTCTCCATTTTCATTGAAGAGTGAGATAACAGTGTACATTCTCATCCCCATCAATCTAGCCAGATAACGCATCCTAATTGGTAACCTAAAGTAAATGCTTCTCATCCATGGATTATTTATGAGGACTTCTTGTGCATGAGTGCGACAACAATCTATCGCAACCCAGAATTGACCTTTCTCATTCACCCTTACATTGTCTGGAAATCCTGGAAGGTTTGCAACAATCTCAACTGTGCCACTCTTTGGACCTTCTATCCAGAATTTCATCAGCCTGAATAGATAACAGTAAGAGGATTAAAAATAAATTCAAGGTCAATTGATTTTGAAAAATATACTTTACAGTTAGACCTCTCACGTTTGTTTATGACAATTATATTTCCTACTACTGGTGCTGTCCTATTTTCTTTCCTGATCTGTTTAAGAATATTCTTGGAGAACAACGGCGCATTCTTGAAAGAAAAAAGTTGCAAGGTATAATATTTTTTGTCTTGTATATACAATTTAGTCTCTCTATAAGACAAACTAGGATTAGCATCCTGAGTTCTAATGATCAACCTCTATGAGCAAGAACCACATCTACATGATCACTTACTAATCTGTATTATTTATATTTTGTTGAATCACGCATTTAGGTGATTTACTTCTGAATTAAAGAAACATCAACATCTTCTTTCTTCTCCAAGCGGGTTAAGAATTTGCTGGCAGAGAAGAGGAATCGATACCTGCAATTGGTTGTTTCAGTGAAGAGAAGAAAAGTTTGGTCCTTGGATAATTGTACTCCATTGGGGAACGTCAATCCATCCAAGACAACATGAGTAGATCTTGTAGCAATATCGTACCTAAGAAGTCTACCGGTGTCTTCTCCTTCTAACATTATGAGAAAATGGTTCCTACATAAGAAATTCACACAATAAAAGGAGAGTAATATAAACCATTACTACAGTATTTGATAAAAGAATTGTTAGCCTACACTCTGTTGTGTTTCTTGCTAGTGTCTGTGAAGAAGATGGAGCCATTTGTATGAATATCAAGGTCGTTGGCGAAGAGTATGGGTTTCCCTTCCACATGTGTAGCCAATGAAGTTGCCACGCCTCCTTCAGGACCCACAACTAGGAGACCATAGTAAGCATCTGCAATGTACAAATCCCCTGTCTTTTTATTGAACCTCAGGCCAAGGGGTCTGCCACATTGTGGCTCAACTTTCCATTGCTTAGGTGTTGTTGAATCTTTTCCTTTAGCACAAAGTTTCTCTGACCTTATAGGAGAGCAGGGAGAATTTAGACAAATAAAATGAATTTTAAAAGAATAATATATATACACACATGGTTTTCACCCTACCATCCCTCCTGCCTAATACAAAACAAAAAAAATATATATATATATATTTATTGAAAGACTTGATTGATATTTCAATTTATCAATGTTAAGAGCATTCAATACAAAATAGAAGAAACTGGCTGATTACTTCTTAGAACATGTCCATTACATGGTTGTTCTGAATTATACTAATCATACTTGTTTTGAAGATGCTTACCAGTTACGGGTGACAAGTGCAAATGTTTCCCAGCCAGCATCTTCACCCATCCACCGTACAATGCGTCCATCAGCTAGTCCCGCATAGGGGCCATGACCCAAAGTATCAAATTCTAGTGATTCAGGACCATAAATTTCGTTAACAAACTCCAAATTGCCGAGGCCTAACCGGTTATTCTTGTCTCCATGCCAACTTTCCATGACTTGATTGTATGGTGCAATGTCATTCCTCACTGGATTGAAGTCACTGTCTCCTACTGGACTTAAACCGAATGGATCTGTAACAAGGAAAGCAAAGGCTAGTGAAAGAAGAAACAAGTGAGGACGTTGTGAAACAATCTGGCTTCTTATCAATTGGATCCTCTTCTCCATGTGAGGATCTTGATAGGTATCTGTGGTTGGAAGGTGGGAATATGTATAGTGAAGTTTAAGCTGTTCAAACTGGAAATGTAAGCTTTCACAATGTTATAGGATAAAGACACACAATGTTTGTGATCCAGTTGTTGTTGGAAGTAAGTTGTCCATTTGTTAGTCATGTTTTCTGCATTGCTACTTCTTGTTGATAATGAAATCAGAAGCAGCTGAAGAAGGTGCGTAGAGAATTTGGTCAATTGCAATGTGATAGTGAGCAGCAACCATTTGTGCTGTTTATATCATCATTAGCACATGCTTTTAACACTCAAAACCATCGAATACATTCGATAAATTAGTTGTTTTAGAAGAGATAAGTGGAAGAGTTCTCCCTTTACAAAACGTAAAGTCTCGTAAAAGTTTACTATAGAAAATACTCCTATTTAAATTCACACATAGAATACAATAAAATAATTCTGGAAATTTAAATAAATGTAGTCCGTTCGACTAGGTCTTCTCATGTAGTATAACAGGTAACTTTTTAAATATAATCACTTTAAAATATTCAAAATTTAAATAAAAAATCGAGTAGTATGAGGTAACTTAAACACCTATATTTATTCTAATAGAATATTTTTAGGAGTATGACCCTATTTACCAAAAATGCAAACACTCCATTGTGTCCTTTTTTTCAACACCATTAACTATTGAAGCAAAGAAGCAACATTGCAATGTAGCAACCATAATTACCACTTTTTAAAATAACTTTTTATGCCTCATTTATATATATATATAACAAGTAAATTTCAATTTGATTCGATTTTTCAGATTAGTTCAATTTTATCCGAACATTGAACACCCCTAGTAGGATATATCTGACTCACCATAAAGGAATTGCATATGAGAGAAATTATAATACTCTCTTCGTTGAATTAGAGAGTCAAGCAAGAAAATATTTTACATAATTTCTTTGTAGTCACGCTTGTGTTGGTACTAAAACTAGAAAATATCTCATAAATAAAAGATACAAAAATCTAAACCTTTTTGGAGCTAGTTACTCCTCATTCAACTTTTTCCAAAATTACCAAAATCCCTGATTTAGTCAATGCGGATACATCGCATTCTTTCGGCTACATTACTTAATTTTATATGGATACATCACATTTTTTCGGATGCATCACATAATTTTACACAGATATATCACATTCCATTCAAATACATCACATTTATTCTGAATACATCACTTAATTTTACATGGATACATCACATTATTTTGTGATGTATACAAACTTTTAAGTAAGAAAATAGAAATTTATGTAATTATTTAAAAGATTTAAAATTTTAAATAGTTATAATAAATTATGTTCTGGTATAATGTAATTTTTTCCTTAAACAAAACTAATTGGGCTAAAAAAACTAAAAGAATTAAGGAAGAAATAGAAGGGAGAAAGATATTGTTGGGCCATTAGCAAGAAAAAAAAGCTTTAAATAATAATAATAATAATAATAATAATTATAATAATAATTATTATAATAATAATAATAATTATTATTATTATTATAATAATTATAATAATAATAATTATAATAATAATAATAATAATAATAATAATAATAATAATAATAATAATAATATGACTCAAATTGTCGTTGCAATAAAAGTGGAGGTAAAATTTTCATTTAAACTTTCCTTAGCTGGTTTTTGAGAAATTCAGGGCTTTTCTAGAATTAGACGATTTTAAAGAGTGTGAAACAAACAAAATCTGGTAGTAAGGTGATTGTTGCTAGTGATGATTGATATGATAGATGGATGGACAATGGGCTTAGAAAGTCGTGGCTATTTTGGCACATAAACAACAAAAAAAGTAACCACTATAAAAGTCATAGGTATCACCCCAGTGGACCTCTATTTTAAGGCACGAACCAACGCAGCAAAACTTTAACCGCCGCAGTGGACCATTGTATCAGTAATTAGCTGCAGCCATTGCAGTGGTAATTAATCGCTCCAATGACAACTTGTAGAACTTGATAGTTGCCGCGCCCTATTTTTCTCACGAAAAGAGAGATTTGACGTGACAAATTCTTTTTGGGATTGATTAAGAGTGTGAAGAGTTGCCACCTAACGTATTAAGGTGCGTTAGGACATTATTCTAGGCTAACTACGAACCTATTTTTTGTTATTTAGTTTTAGTTTATAAGAGATTCAAGTAAGGGTTCAAATTACCTCAAAAGGAGGGTGTTAGGCACCTTTCGAGGTCCACAAAGGTGATTCCCAGCCGAATTCATACTTTATGTGGAAATTCTATGTCATAAAATAAAGGTCACTTATTTATTAACTTAATATTATTAAATGGTAAAATAATAAATAAGTTATGTTATTTAATTATTTCTAAATTACTAAGTGATAAAAACAAGGCATGAAATAATGTAAGAAAGTTAAGCGAGAAGAGAGAAATAACACGCTTTATAATAAATATTTTTATTAAATTAAAGAGCCTAAACTACCCCAAATGAATAAGCTTGTAAAGTAAATGGAAGAACAAAATCCGTTACATCAAGTAAAGAAATTATTTTGATTTTATTCGGATCGATATCCAACTTGTTAGTTATTATCTGACCCATTAGTCAGTAGTTGGATTCTAGATAAGTGACAATGTCAAACGTCGTACCGTCAATATATGTTTGGGTATCATTACTTCTGAATGTCTATCCACCCACCTAGGCTGGTTGTTAACCTAAAGGCGTACTAAAAAGGGATAAAACTAACGTCTTTAAAATGCCTATCGTCTCAATCTATCGTCCAAAAGGCATTGCACTTTGCTATTTTGCAGTGGCGGACCTAGCTCTTTTCGGTTGTGGGTGCTCAAAAAAAAAAATTACTAAACAATGCAGCTACAAGGATTTGATCCCAGGATGGGAGACATGAAAGTTATGTCTAAATCCAGAGCACCCAACCATGTTTTTGTTCTCTGAATGCTTTTGTATATATTTTACCATTTTTTTCACTGTTTCTTATATAATTATACCTCTTCTAAGTCGAGTTTAGTGGGTGCTCGAGACCCCGAAAATTGCACGTCGGTCCGCCCATTCTATTTTGAATTTGTGGCCTAGACAAACAAAGCTAGGTTTCCTAGTTTGACTCAAAACGCATCAAATAATACACGTTGGACAACAAGTAGCAAGTAATAATCTCAATTAGGCCACTTGGTAAATTAATAGATTAATGTGATTGGCATGCCAAGACAAATAATGGCTCATTTAGGTGTCATTAACCTATAGGCATGATCTCTAAGTGACAATTGTTAGTATGGCAAAAGAGAGTTGGTACATACTTCGAAACAAGACGTTGTAATCTTATTAATAGGCATGTCAAAGTTGGGCAAATGTGAGGGAATGATAATCGTTAATTTATCATGTAAAAATAGTTATGCATGTTGTAAATTAGCAAAAATTCTGGAAATTTATTTTAGAGGCTACGAACTATTTTAAATATGCTAGAAATTAATTTTTTAATACTGGAAAGTGAATTGTATTGCTGAAAATTATTAAAACATACCAACACTTTGTTTTAACTTGCAAAAAGAATAATTTTATGTTACCGAAAATTACAACAAACATGCCGGAAACAAAATGCTTTTTAAAAAAAAAAAAAAACTATTTAACATCGAGATTGATTTTATATTACGGAAAACGGTGGTACATAAGATGTTGATATTATTGACAATGTCGGAAACTAAGTAAAGCATGTCGCAATTAATTTAAACCGTAAGTTAATTGATTGCCCTTAAAGTGTGCTTTCTATGTGACCACGTACGTTTATTGTTAACCCTAAATTATTCTTTTGACTAGCTGATTCACGTAGCACATAGATTGTTAACCCTAAATTATTCTTTTGACTAGCTGATTCACGTAGCACATAGAGCACATAAATCTCCGCCCCCAAGCAATTCCCACATTTATTATTACATCCATATAGCGTTCGTACAATAAGTTACAGACTGATGAATAAATGAAAACAAAGCTTACGAAAGGAATAAGCTGCCCTTCCCAAACTCCCGGTGACTGTTCCAATACCATTTTAATGACACCTGTTAGATACAATCAAAATGCCAATGCACGCACAGAACAAAAAATATGGATACTAGCACATGATTTCAAATAGGAAAACAACGAAATATGGACATAGCAGGCAAGCAATGAATAATTATTTCGGATTAACTCCTATGGGCATGTTTTCTAACGGTTTCCACAACATCATACAGTCATTACATAAAGAATAAAAATTGCATCGATTAGTGACTCACTAGTTAATCATAAAGAAGTGATAGAAAGACTTTTAAGTGAAGCACTTGCGATAATGAGATAAACCGAATAATTCGTTGGAATCCAGAAAGCAGCATCAAAGAACTTGAGAAATATAGTTAATAGCTTTTTCTTTGTTTTTTATTGGGAGTAATAGCAAAGAAGAGTTGTGTGCAATATAATGGAAAAGAGGGTCTTTATATAGTGGAAGGGATCCGGATGATAAAAGGAGAAGATTAATTGGTGCAATCAATCAATAATATTTTCCATATAAAATCATTCAGTCAAGGTTAAAAGAAAAGTACCAATCAATCTCATTTCCTTCCATAATTAAAAATAACGTCTATTATCAATTAATATTGGGCAATCCTGCAAAATTCAGTCCAAATAATGAAAGGAAGAGAGAATAGAATATACCCAATCAATGACAATTTCCTTCCATAAACATGAGAACCCAAATACAGTGTTGAAATGCAAAGCAATCACAGTAATAACAAAGAAGGAAAAAAATAGTGTCAAGCACCCAAGGTTTGTCTCATACCAAAGGAAAGAAGGAAAATCAAGCAAAGCAGGAGCTACCAAAATTAGTAGATACCGAGTCATTTCGAATTTGTTTAAGTAAAGAGGGCAAGTCGTGAATAAATTAGTGCCATTCAAATTTCGTTTCATAGAAAATCAGGACATAGTCAAAATTCATAGAATTTAGGGCTTTTGATATATGGTAATCTGAGCAAGTTAATAAACTCAAACTATGAAAAATTAGTTCAAAAATCTCAAACAATTTCCGTCAATTGCCAAATCAATCTTCAAAAAAGAAAGGGATAGAAGATGATAATATATTGCACAAGAAATCAAACCTTGGACGGAGTAGCGCCGACGGTAGAGGGCAGCAGCTTGAGGGACCTTTTGGTTCGTTGTTTATGTCGATGAAGCAGCGGCGACTTACATGAGATGGGGAAAGGAGAGGTGGCGACAATGGAGTCATTTGAAGTTGTGGCGTCTGGTGGCAGAAGGAGACGGAGGTGATGGAGAGAGCAAGCAGCGATGGTGGCTGCTCCATCGAATTTGAGTTTCATCGATGGACGGATGGAGTTCTCTGATTGGAAGGTGGCCGGAGATGATGGTTTTGATGGGTTTATCGCGGCTAGCAGCGACGGAGAGAGGGGAAAAAGGGGAACGGAGGGAGAAGGAAAGGAGTGGCGGAGGTGTCCGGTGTGGCAGCTGGTGGCTGGTCGGAGAGGCGGCTGGTGTTTTAGAGAGAAGAGAAAGAAAAGATGGAGGAAGTGTGGCTGATTTTGGGGAATAATGGGGATTAGGGTTCCCTTCTTGTGTAAAAGGAAAGGGGAAAGAATTTGATCTCGATCATTGAATCAATTTTGATCAACGGCTGAGATAAAATATGATAAAATAATATTAAAAAAAAAGTTAAAACTTGATATTTAACTTATGACCAACACTGATGTCAAAATTGACATGAATTAAATATAAAATGGCTAAGAGCTAAATATGTAGACGCAAATTGGACAAAAATAGACCGTTATTTTAATAACAGTAGTGATGATATTCATAATGATAAAAATAATAATAATAGTAGTAATAATGATAAAAATTATTAATATGAATAAATCATGTAAAATTAATGACACATGAAATACTATTTTAATATCATTGACAAATTATAAAAAAATGTAGGTTTTAATAGGATAACTAAATGTTTGTAAATTATTGGTGTGACCATATGAAAAAATTATGTCAAAATATTGTGTTATATTAATAATTGTAAGAAATGATATTTAAATAATAATAAAAATAATTTGTATGTTTTCAAATTATGGATGTGACACATTAAAAATCATTTGATATCCAAAATAATACATACAAATATTAATAATTAAAATTGATAAATTTGATAAAATGGCATCCTAGGGGCATATTGGGAGGTCAACATTGGGTGTCATGTGATGCCCCGGAAAAAAATTTCGTCAAGATCTCGAACGAAAATGTGTTGAATTCTGTTCTTTATCGTGATTAATAATTTTTTTGTGTGGAATTTCTGGATAGGCGATCCGTCATCGCATAGAGCATCGAATAAGCTTTCCAACGATATGTGGATCATCCAAAATGGACACTCGAGCGATGAGTTATGATCATTCGGATCTAACCGTGAATAGTGGTGAACAGTAAATATGCAGGAAAAAAATACTGAGGCCAAGCGAATTTTAGGGTCAACTTCAAACGATCATAACTCCTTGTACATAATGATCTGGGTGAACTACTATATATCAACAGAAAGGTCTGAAAGTCCTCTTTCCAATGAAATTGGTTTCATCCAATTTGGCCATCGGAGCAAAAAAATATGGTCGATCTACTTCAGCCTATCAAAACAGTCCACCAAATGACAGATTTGACATTATTTGATTTTTAAGGGTATTTTGGTCATTCCCACTCCAATCCATCCAGGTAAAACATGGATTTAAGTCCATTAAGAGCATTCAATAGCTCATTTTTCTCCAAAATTTCCTAAGGCTCAAACTCCAACCCTACTACTCCAAATTTCATCCTTCTATGTCTCTTGATTGAACCGTGGAAATTTCAAATTGATTTGGGATTCGAGTTGATCATGTTAAGGGCTTCGAGAAGCACCCTTTATTTTCGTGAATAAAGTTCCGGAGTCGGAAGTTCATATTCATCTTCCATTTTTAGGTCTGTGGGGCTTTGAACAAGATTATCCTTTCGATCTTGTGCCCGGTATTTTTGTTGAATTACATTGACATGAGATTTTACATGTTTTACCATGAATTGAAAATATGGTTTTATATCTTATATTATTGTCCATGAGCTATGGGATTATGTCATCCGATATGTGTATGATGTTGAGATGGAATTATGTCCAAAAAGTATTTGATTATGAGAGTATGATGATTTAATTTGTTAAGCCTTGATTTATACTATCATTCCACTATTTCCTTATTATGAATTTACAATTGATATTGGAAATTCTATATCGCTACTATGGGTTGATGTCTCAAGTACCTTTAAATGAGAGTTGGATGGCAAATTGAGAAATGTTGATATTGAAGTTGCAATGAGTCTTGGTATTTTCCGGATGGTTTTGATGAGTTAAATTATTGAAAATATTATGTATTGAGTCTTCATTTCCTTGTCCAAATGTCGAGTCGGTTATGGTTCAATGCATTGATACCTTGTTGATGTTGAGGAAGATTAAAATGTTTTGAGCTAAAATGTGTTGAGTTAGGAATCCACAAATTGATATGATTTGATAAATGAGAAAGAGATTTGATTTGGTCTTTATGATAGACCCTTGTGATGTTGTGGTGAATTTCCTAACGCGTTCTGAGCTTGTCGAGGAGTAGTACTTAGCACCGAGAGGAAAATTTGGTATTTCTCCAAACCTATGTGCCATCGTAGGGTTGTTTAATGATGATATTATTGGCCAGAGAGCCCGATTGTGATTATTGCAGTTTTAAGGTCGACCGTAGGGTTGTTTAATGATGATATTATTGGCCAGAGAGCCCGATTGTGATTATTGCAGTTCTAAGGTCGTACTCCCTGGCAAAGAGTATGACGTTCCCGCCAACTGGGGTTTCAAATGTTGGTATTCCACGTAGCTTACGTGGGGTTGTCGTTATAGGAAACTCCCCTGTCCATAAGAGTTATGTTTATTGAAATACCGAGTCACTCCGAGTTTTGATGTGGTAAGTCAAGTTGCCTATGATGATCTATAATGATTTTTGAGGTTTTTCTCCTACATTTCCTATCTAAGATGTTATGAGTTCCATGATTCAATGTCACTCAAGCCAGGTGTGTCATTACGGTCTGTATATACGTTTTTACGAAATTTATGATATTATTTATATTTTGCATACGCCCCCACATACTCAGTATGTATTTTGTGTTGACCCACATATTTCTCTATGGGCTACATTCTTACCATGATGTAGGTTCAGGTACTCAGCTGCAGCCGCGACAGTGATATCCGAGTGTCGCATCTACGTTCCTTCAGTGGTGAGTCCTCATGGTTTGAGGACCAAGTTTCTAGTTTTGATGCTATTATTTTGTAATCCCTTTGGTCTGTTGAGTCAGTTGGGGGTTTGTCCCAATGTCTCGTTGATTTTGCTGTATAGAGGCTATGTCAGACTAGTGTATTGTTGGGTTGGTTCGTGTATAGACATTTCGTATATGTACTTATATATATATCCTTAGTGTAGCGTGTATGTTGTTGTGTTGGAACCCAAGGGTAGTGTTTTGGATTAAGGGGTTAGCTTGAGGCTACGTGTAGCCTTGGGCACCGTGTGGCATCTCGGGATGATATTTCGGGGCTTTACAAACTTGGTATCAGAGCCTAAGGTTGTGAAGAGTACTAGGGAGTCTGACAAGCCGTGTTACGTAGAGTCTTGAGCATCGGTGTGTAGCGCGCCACACCTATGATAAAGAAGCTGCGGGGCATTCTAGGAAAAGTCATTTCCTTCTTTCTACAAGAGTATATCATGCTTACAACTGTTTTCTTCTGCTGTTAATTCGTGCGTTCTTATGACAGAAAATGCCTCCACGTAGAGCTCGCAGAAATAACAACCAACCTCAACCCGTTGATCCGTTACATGAGACGGTATCCCATGCCGAATTTCGGGCAGCTTTTCAGACGCTAGCCCAGGTAGTTACCGCCAATACTCAGGCCAACGCTCTACCTCCACAGGAAAATAATTCGGCAGCAGCACGAATTCGTGACTTTATGCGGATGAATCCGCCAGAGTTTCATGGGTCGAGAGCAGGTGAGGACCCGCAGATGTATGTTGATGAAATAAAGAAAATTACACAGATTATGCACGTTATCGAGGAAGAAAGTGTGGAGCTGGCTTCTTATCGGTTGAAGGATGTTGCCTATGACTGGGTGCAAATGTGGAATAAGGGTAGAGAGTAAGATACCGCTCTGGTGACTTGGCAATTGTGCCAAGATGATTTCTTGGATAGATTTTTTCCTCTTGAGCTACGGGAAGCTAAGATAGAGGAGTTTATGAATTTGAGACAAGGATCTATGTCGGTTAAGGAGTATTGTCTTAAGTTTAATCAGCTATCGAAGTACGCTTCCAATATGATGGCTAACTCGAGGACTGGTATGAGCAAGTTTCTAACTGGGGTGTCGAGTTATGTGGTGAAAGAATATAGATCTGCTATGATCAACAGGGAGATTGATCTTCCTAGGTTAATTATTCATGCCCAACAGATTGAGTCAGACAAGATAAAGGAAAAAAAAAGTAAGAGGGATTAAGAGAGTCAGATTGAAGCAATAGGGGTCTGGTCAGACTAGATTTTTTGGAGGGAGTCGCCCTCAATTTCAGAGACGTCCATTTATACCTGCGCCTTCCTCAGCTAGTGCTCCCGTATATCGGGGCAGGCAGGAGCTCAGGAATAGGTCGGTACCTTTCAGGTCTCAGGACAGTGTAAGCAACCGGCCTCATCCTCCTTCATGTGCTAAGTGTGGTAAAGACCATTTTGGGGAGTGTTATATGGGGCAGCGGGGTTGTTTTGGTTGTGGCAAGTTGGGCCACATACTTAGAGACTGCCCGTATGCCAGACAGCGGAGTCGTGATGCCCGTCCCCAGAGTCAGGCTATCAGTGCCCCGCCTCCCGCAACCCGTCCAGTTACTCCTCAGGGTGCTTCATCTAGTAATATTGGCGGTCAATGCCAGAATCATTTCTATGCTATACCACCTCTTCAGGAGAAGGAGGACTCTCCCGATGTTGTCACTAGTATGCTTCGTGTTTTCTATTTTGATGTCTATGTGTTGATGGACCCCGGTTCAAGTTTTTCTTATGTAACACCTCTGGTTTCTATAAATTTTGAAATGGATCCTGAACTAATTTCTGAGCCTATTTTGGTTTCTACTCCGGTAGGAGAGTCTGTTATTGCTAAGCGGGTGTATAAGAAATGTCCCATTACTGTCTTTCATCGGGTTATGTATGCTGATTTGATTGAGCTAGATATGGTTGACTTTGATATCATTCTGGGTATGGATTGGCTTCACTCATGCTATGCGTCTATTGATTGTCGTGCCCGTGTGGTCAAGTTTCAGTTTCCTGATGAACCTATCCTCGAATGGTCCGGGATTTTTGTGATTCCTAAGGGTCGTTTCATATCCTATCTCAAAGCTAGAAAGTTGTTTTCCAAGGGTTGCATCCACCATTTGGTTCGGGTTAAAAAAACTAAGTCTGAAACCCCGACCGTTCAGTCAATTAATGTTTTTAATGAGTTTCTTGATATCTTTTCGAAAGATCTCCGTGGAGTACCGCTTGATAGAGAGATAGAGTTCGGGATTGACCTTCTTCCCAATACTCAGCCTATTTCTATTTCTCTGTATCGCATGGCTCCCGCGGAACTTAAAGAGTTGAAGGAGCAATTGAAAGATCTTTTAGACAAAATCTTTATCAGACCTAGTGTATCCCCGTGGGGTGCACCTGTCCTGTTTGTGCGTAAGAAAGATGGTTTTTTGCGAATGTGTATTGATTACCGGCAGCTTAATAGGGTTACTATCAAGAATAAATATCCGCTTCCTCGAATTGATGATTTATTTGATCAATTGCAAGGTGCGAGCTACTTTTCGAAGATAGACCTCAGATTCGGTTATCACCAACTTAAGGTTAGGGAATGTGAAATCCCCAAGACAGCCTTTCAAACCCGTTACGGTCATTTTGAATTTCTAGTGATGTCTTTCGGGTTAACTAATGCTCCAGCGGCTTTCATGGATCTTATGAACTGTGTATTCCGTCCATATCTGGATTTATTTATAATAGTGTTCCTTGATAATATTCTTATTTACTCCCGAAGTGAGGGTGATCATGTAGTTCATCTCCGAATCATGTTGGAAACTCTTCGAACTCATCGATTGTATGCTAAGTTCAGTAAGTGTTAGTTCTGGCTGAACTCTGTAGCCTTCTTGGGTCATGTTGTTTCTTCCGAAGGTATTAGAGTTGATCCTCAAAAGATAGAGGCTATAAAAAGTTGGCCTAGACCTAGTTCTCCTGCTGATATCCGAAGTTTCTTGGGTCTAGCTGGTTATTATCGTCGTTTTGTTGAAGGATTTTCATCTATTGCATCTCCTATGACCCGTTTGACCCAAAAGAAAGTGAAGTTCCTGTGGTCCGAATCTTACGAGAAGAGTTTTCAGGAGTTGAAGACTCGACTCATTTCATCCCCTATGTTGACTTTGTCTGATGGTGTTGATGGTTTTGTGGTGTATTGCGATGCTTCCAGAGTTGATTTGGGTTGTGTATTGATGCAAAAGGGCAAGGTTATAGCTTATTCTTGCAGGCAGCTAAAGCCTCACGAGAAGAATTATCCTACCCATGACCTTGAATTAGCTGCCGTGGTTTTTACTTTGAAAATCTGGAGACATTATTTGTATGGTGTCCATGTCGACGTCTTCACGGACCATAAGAGCTTGCAGTATGTATTCACCCAAAAGGAGTTGAATCTTAGGCAGAGACGATGGTTACAACTGTTGAAAGATTATGATATGAGTGTGCTATATCATCCGGGCAAGGCCAATGTAGTAGCAGATGCCCTTAGTCGGAAGTCCATGGGTAGCGTAGCACATATGAAGATTGGTAAGAAGGAGTTGGCCCGTGAGGTACATCGTTTGGCTAGATTGGGGGTTAGGTTGTTTGGTGATGCTGAGGGTAGTATAGGAGTGCAAAGTGGTTCCGAATCCTCTTTAGTTTCGAAAGTGAAGGAGAAGTAGGACAGGGATCCTACCTTGGTCAGGTTAAAAGAGTCAATTAAAGACCAAAAGGTGGAGGTTTTCTCCCAAGGGAGAGATGGCGTTTTGAGACTCCGAGAAAGATTATGTGTTCCTGATGTTGATAACTTGAAGCAGAGGATTATGGAGGAAGCACATGGTACGTGATACTCCATCCATCCCGGTGCTACCAAGATGTACCATGATTTGCGGGAAATCTATTGGTGGAACGGTATGATGAGGAACATAGCAGAATTTGTGGCGAAGTGTTCCATATGTCAACTAGTTAAAATAGAGCACCAAAGGCCCAGTGGCGTGATGTAAGAGTTTAGCATTCCTACTTGGAAGTGGGAAGTAGTGAATATGGACTTCATAGTTGGTTTGCCTCCTTCTCGTCGCCATCATGATTTGATTTGGGTTGTCGTAGATCGGCTGACGAAATCAGCTCATTTCTTGCCTGTGCATTCATCGTATACAGCTGAAGATTATGCTAGAATATATATTCGGGAACTCGTCAGACTTCATGGAATCCCTTTGGCTATTATTTCTGACAGAGGTACTCAGTTTACCTCTCAGTTTTGAAAATCTTTCCAGAAGGGTCTCGGTACCCAAATTCGTTTAAGTTCTTCTTTTCATCCGCAAACAGATGGTCAGGCCGAGTGGACCATTCAGGCTTTAGAAGATATGTTGAGGGCTTGTGTGCTTGATTTTAAAGGTAGTTAGGATGAGCACTTAGCATTAATCGAGTTTGCTTACAATAACAGTTTTCATGCTACTATTGGAATGGCCCCGTTTGAAGCTTTGTATAGTAGAAGGGGTAGATCACCCATTGGTTGGTTTGAAGTTGGTGAGGCTGCCGCGACTGTACCAGATGCGGTGTTCGATGCCATGGAGAAGGTTAAGTTAATTCGAGAAAGGTTGAAAACCGCCCAAAGTCGTCAAAAATCATACGCAGATGTAAGGAGGAAAGAACTTGAATTTGATGTTGGTGATTTAGTGTACTTGAAAGTTTCACCCATGAAAGGGGTGAAGAGATTTGGGAAGTGTAACACCCCATATTCAAGTACGTGTATTGGCGTATTCAAGTACGTGTATTGGTCTTATTTATATGGAATTATTTTTTTTATTTTGTTTATACCGGAATTTGCTCGTCATTGGTTCCATGCGAAGGTTATTGAATAAACTTTCCAACGATATAAAGATTTCCAAAAATGGATAGGTTTCGAATATAATCAAGCACGTTTGAAACTATAAAACGGTGGCCAGCATATTTAGGAATAGTAAATGTGCAGGAAAATTTCCTGCACACAAACTACTGAGGCCAGCCGAATTTTTAGGGTCAACTTCAAACGACCATAACTCCTTGTACAGGACAAACTGGGTGGCCTACTTTATATGAAATGAAATCCCTTTGAATTATCCTTCCAACGATACCAATTTCACCCAAATCCGATATCGGAGTAAAGAGTTATGGTTGATCTACTTTAGCTTATCAAAATAGTCCACCAAAGGACAGATTTGACATTATTTAAATTTTAAAGGCATTTTGGTCATTTTCTATTATATTATGGACGGGAATATGTGTACATATACATGTATATGAGTTCAAAAACTCATTTTCATCATCAATCATTGAGAAAGAACAAACCCTAGCCAAATTTGACCTTTAAATTACTTTTGATTCAACCGTAGAAATTCCAAAGTAATCTGATAACTGCGTTTGTCATCTCGAGAGCTTCGAATGGCACCTATTATTTGTGCAAACAGGATTGCATAATCAAGAGGTGAATTCTAAGGTATGAATATTATTTGTCTTTGTTCTTTTCCATATGTATATGTGTGATAGAGGATTATAAGTATTGGTTGTTATTGAAAGGTGATGGAAATAGGGTTATGGACTATTTTGCATGGTTTGGTTGTATCGAATTATGGAAGGTGGATATGGTAATTGAGTTATGGAAGGTGGATATGGTGATATACTATTGAATTGATGATTATTTATGTCTATGGCTCAATTTGGTTTAATGGATTGGTTGGAAGGATAAATGAATCCAAACTTGATATTGGAGGATGTTGTATGAATATGCATGGTATGTGAATGTAATTGGAGTATAAGAGGGTTAAAGTGACACCCTTTATGGTGTAATTAAGGTTTACTACTTAACCACTAGTTTGGTGAATTCAAATAATTGAATTGTGATGTTTGGTTGCTAATACTAGATTGCTATATATGTTCATTGTAGATAAGTAATCCGAAAAAACGGGAAGTCCATTTGGGACTAGTATTGAAGGTTGACAGTCAGGTATGTAAAGCATACTCTATACCATATCTTTGGCATGAAAGTGAACAATTGTTCTATTAAGAAAGTTCCCAAAGTTATTCAATAACATGTGATTCACAATGGTTTTGTATGATGTCCTACGTTACCAATGAACTTGTTTCCACCCTACAAGATGTCAAGACATTCCAATACTTACTTGTTTTCCAAATCTTACATATTTATTGCACTAATGAATGTCAGAAGGTATCCGGTTACTCAAACAAGATTCATGTGCTATTAATGACTCCAAAACATTTCATTGATGGACCAATAAGTTCCTACTTCATTGTTATGACATTAATGACTCCAAAACACTTCATTGATGTGCCAATGAATTCTTACTTCATTGTTATTGCATTGATGGTCTATTTATATGTCTCTTATTGATGTATCATTGTTTCAAAGTATCAAAAATGCGGTGGCGACCGAAATAACAATCTCAAAGATTAATTGATCTAAGTGATGGAAGTTCTCTCTTATCGGGTGGTATCCCAGGGGCATAAGCCTATCATGGGTCGATCCCTATTTATGTGTTTATGGGTGGTATCCTAGGGGCATAAGCCTATCATGGGTCGATCCCAGTTGATATGTACTGGAGGCAGCCTAATGGTCACAGTACAGTACAGTAATGATTACAAAAATGATAAGAACAAAGGTAAAGTGATTGAATAAATACAATGTACAGGTTGTCACAAGTTCTAGTAAGTGTAGTCCACTCCTATTACGATTTATTCACTTGTTTTTTATTTCTATTAAGCTCCTATATCATATGTGATTATCTACAACTTTACATACTCAGTACATATTTCGTACTGACGTCCCCCACGGGGGACCTGCATTTCATGCTGCAGGCACAGGTACCTCAGCTCATACACCGCACAAGTAGGAGCCAGGATATCCAGCTACTTTTGGTGAGCTCCAATTTTCTTTGGGGCTTTCCGTGTCATATCCAGTCACTTTTGGTATTGTATATAAGTTAGTTATATGGCGGGGTGTGTCCCGACCTTAGTTAAACTCTGTGTATTGTCTAGAGGCTTTGTAGACCTAATGTACAGTCAAGGTGGTGTTTTTTTAATAGACGTGATGGCTCCAACGACCAAGTATTGCATATACATATATATGTGTGCTCGAGCTTATACAGGTGATTATTTCCTTTTATATGTGACATGATGTTGTCCGAATTTCGGGTTGTCATAGAGGTATGCATGGGAAGTATAAGGTTATGAGATGGTTCTCCCTGGCCTCCTCGGTTACGGGTGCCAGTCCACCCCAATAGGATTTGAGGCGTGACAAAAATGGTATCAGAGAAGTTCGTCCTAGTGAGTCTACAAAGCCGTGTCTACGTAGAGTCTTGTTTATCGGTGTGTCGTGTACCGCATCTATAAACAGGAGGCTATGGACATTTAGGAATTGTTTCTTTTCTTCATGTCTTAGATCGTGCGATAGAGCCTATATTGTATATGAAGTCATAGTTGACCACTGAATCTGTTTGTTTCTCTTATTATAGTAATGATGTCGGTTACCAGAAGCAAGAATACCGGTAAGCAAGTAGATGTGGCTGTCGGAGAGGGGACTAGTAAGTCACCCACTATACCAGCTAATTAAAGTGAGGCTCCAGCTGAGCAAGCATCAGAAACTTCTTCCACTCCGGAAGAAATAAGAGGGAGGAGAACTATATCCCTAGAGCCACCTATTAATGCTGTTAATCAAGATCTTAGAAATGCAGTGCAACTTTTGACTTGTATAGTTGCTGGGCAAGCTCAAGGGCAAGCCATTCCTACCACTGGTCCTAGTGGTACAGATAGGGTGGCTAGCCTTCGAACACAGGATTTTCTTAAGATGGATCCTCCCACTTTTACTGGATCAGATCTTAATGAGGATCCACAGGACTTTATTAATCAAATTCAAAGGGCCTTAGATGTTATGCATGTAACGGGTAGAGAGACAGTGAAGTTAGCGGCGTAGAGATTCAAAGGGGAGGCTATATATTGGTAGGAGGGTTGGAAACGATCTAGGGGTATTGATGCACCCCCAGCTACTTGGAAAAAGTTCAAAGAGGCATTTCTTGATCATTATCTTCCATTCGAGATTCGTCAGGCCCGTGCAGATCAGTTTTTAAATCTTCATCAGGGGAATATGAGCGTGAGGGAGTACAGTCTCTGATTTAATTCCTTGTTGAGATATGCTCCTAATGTTATAGCTACTATGGATGACAGAGTTCATCAATATATGGATAGGCTGGATCCATATCTGGTTAGAGATTGTACTATTGCCGCTTTGAACAAAGATATGGACATAGCGAGGATCCAAGCTTTTGCACAGAAAATGGAAGATCAGAGGCAGAGGAGAAAAACACAGGAATTAGAAAGAGGATATTCCAAGAGGGCCAGATCTACAGGGCAGTTCATGGCATCCCAAGGAGGGTTCAGACCACAGTTTTCTGCTAGACCACTTAGGCCATTATCTTTTTATTCTACAGCTAGTGCCTCACCACAGTTCCAAGGGTCCAGAGGAAATAAATTTGGGCACAGAAGTGAGAGTCAGAGTTTGCGGATAGTGGGGTACCAAGGGCAAGGGAATATGAGTCAATCGAGACCTCCTCGAGAGTCATGCAATAAATGTGGAAGGTATCATTTGGGTGCATGTCGGCTGGGGACCAATATTTACTTTTGGTGCAGTATGTCGGGGAATATGATGAGAGAATGCCCACGAAGAGGCATAGGGGGTATGGGATGACCTACGGGGTCATTTGTTGCATCATTACCATCGATGCCTTATTCAGGAAGGGGTGCACAACCAATGGGTTGTGTTAGAGGTGATAGAGGAGCCACGAGTTCTAGCGGGCCTCAAAATCATACGTATGCTCTAGCGGATAGACAGAATTTAGAGGCTTCCCCAGATGTGGTTACGGGTACGTTGTCTATCTTTTCATTCGATGTATATGCCTTAATTGATCCCGGTTCTACATTATCTTATGTTACTCCATTGGTTGCTGGAAAGTTTGAAAGAATACCCGAACTGTTAGTTAAGTCATTTAAAGTGTCCACACCGGTTGGGGAATCTATTATAGCTAGAAGGGTTTACCGAAACTGCATAGTAACTATTTGTGGTCGTGATACGATGGATGATCTTGTGGAGTTAGAAATGGTAGGTTTTGATGTTATAATGGGTATGGACTGGTTGGCGTCTTGTTATGCCACAATTGATTGATGCACGAAAAAGGTATATTTCCATTTTCCAAATGAATCAGTCCTTGAATGGAAAGGTAAAATTGGCGCACCAAGAGGTAGATTTATTTCTTATTTTAAGGCAAGAAGAATGATTTCTAAGGGATACATATATCATTTAGTTAGAGTAAGGGATACAGAAGCGGAGCTACCAACTCTTCACGCTGTTTCGGTGGTAAATGAATTTTCTGATATATTTCCTGAAGATCTTCCAGGTTTGCCTCCTGAACGAGAAATAGAGTTTGGTATTGATGTAATACAAAGCACCCAACCAATATCCATTCCTTCATATAGATGGCCCCAGCAGAATTACGAGAATTGAAAGAGCATTTGAAAGATTTGCTAGAGAAGGGATTCATAAGGCCTAGTATGTTTCCCTGGGGAGCACCAGTGTTATTTGTGCGCAAAAAGGATGGCTCGCTGAGGATGTGTATTGATTATCGGCAATTGAATAAGGTGACTATTAAGAATAAATATCCTCTCCCAAGAATTGATGATTTATTTGATCAGTTACAGGGCGCCAAGTGCTTTTCTAAGATTGATTTGAGGTCAGGTTACCACTAAGTGAGGGTCAAAGAGAAGGATATACCCAAGACAGCTTTCCGAACACAGTATGGTCATTATGAGTTTCTAGTTATGTCATTTGGGCTAACAAATGCACCCGCAACTTTTATGGATTTGATGAATAGGGTGTTTAAGCCATTCCTAGATGTATTTGTGATAGTTTTTATAGATGATATTCTAGTTTATTCTAGATCAGAAGAGGACCATGCCCATCACTTACGACAGGCATTACAGACTCTTCGTGATTGTAAGCTTTATGCAAAGTTCTCTAAATGTGAGTTTTGGTTAAAGTTGGTGGCATTTTTGGGTTATATTGTATCTAGTGAAGGGATAAAGGTTGATGCTCAAAAGATAGAAGTTGTGAAGAACTGGCCAAGGCCCACAACGCCTACAGAGATTTGTAGTTTTCTCGGGTTGGCCGGTTATTATAGAAGGTTTGTTGAAGGCTTTTCTTCTATTTCAGCACCCTTAACCAAGCTAACCCATAAAGCATCCAAACTCCAATGGAATGATGCCTGTGAGAAGAGTTTTCAAGATTTAAAGAATAAGTTGATTTCTACACCCATGTTGGTACTTCCAGAAGGCACCGAAGGGTATACAGTGTATTGTGATGCTTCCAGAATTGGTTTAGGATGTGTATTGATGCAGCATGGTAAGGTAATAGCATATGCTTCTAGACAATTGCGGCCACATGGGAAAAATTATCCTACACACGATCTTGAGCTGGCAGCAGTTATTTTTGCTTTAAAGATATGGTGTCACTACTTATATGGGGTTCATGTCAATATATATACTGACCATAAGAGCTTGCAATATATTTTTAATCAGAATGATCTAAATTTAAGGCAGCGGAGATGGCTTGAACTATTAAAGAACTATGATGTTGATATCTTGTACCATCCAGGGGAAGCAAATGTGGTAGCTGATGTGTTAAGTCGTAAGACTATGATGGCACCTATAGAAAGGCAAGGGATGATTAAAGATCTTCACCAGTTAGCTAGTTTGGGAGTTCGCCTTCTTGAAACTCCGAATAAAGAGCTTTTCGTACATAATGTTGCGGAATCTTCATTAGTAGCTGAAGTAAAAGAGAAGCAATATGCAGATCCTATTTTATTACAGCTTAAGGAGAACGTTCAGAGTGGTGCGACCAAGGCATTTGAGCTTACGCGAGAAAGAGTACTTCAGTGCCAAAACCGATTGTGTGTGCCGAATGTGGACGGGCTAAGAAAGAAAATTATGATAGAGGCACATTGTTCAAGGTATTCCATTCATCCAGGATCAACTAAAATGTATCAAGATTTGAAAGATATGTATTGGTGGAATGACATGAAGAAGAGCATTGCAGAATTTGTAGTTGAAGGTCCAAATTGTCAAAGAGTTAAAGTTGAGCACCAAAAACCCGGAGGTTATATGCAATGCATTGATCTTCCCAGCTGGAAGTGGGACATGATCAACATGGATTTTGTTATTAGTTTGCCTCGTACATCCCGGAAGTTTGATTCTATATGGGTGATTGTTGATAGGCTTACCAAATTCGCATATTTCCTAGCAGTTAGGACCATTTACACAGTTAAAGAGTATGCGAAGTTGTACATTAAAGAGATAGTCCAATTACATGAAGTGCCAATCTCTATTATATCAGATCGGGGAACCCAATTTACCGTAAACTTTTGGAAGTCTTTTCAGAGGTGTTTGGGAACACAAGTGAAGTTGAGTACATCTTTTCACCCTCAAACAGATGGACAAGCAGAACGTACTATCCAAACACTTGAAGATATGCTACGAGCTTGTGTAATAGATTTTAAGGGCAACTGGGATGATCATTTACCTCTTATTGAGTTTGCCTACAATAATAGTTATCATTCAAGTATCAAAATGGCACCATATGAAGCTTTATATGGAAGGAAGTATAGATCTCCAATAGGATGGTTCGAAGTGGGTGAAACTCTTTTGTTCGGACCGGATCTTGTTTATCAAGCCATAGAGAAGGTTAAAGTAATTTAGCAACGACTGAAAACAGCCCAAAGTTGACACAAGTCATATGCGGATAGTAGAAGGAGAGGGATAGAGTTTTCTATAGGTGATTGGGTATTTTTGAAGGTATCACCAATAAAAGGGGTAATGAGATTTGGCAAGAAAGGGAAGTTGAGTCCACGTTATATAGGCCCGTATAAGATCACTCGAAGGTTTGCACAAGTTGCATATGAATTAGAGCTACCCCAAGAGCTCTCATCAGTACATCCGGTATTTCATGTGTCAATGCTTCGAAAGTACATCGGAGATCCATCATATATCACTTCTACTGAGGATGTGCAAGTTGCGAAAGATCTTACCTATGAGGAAGTGCCTATTGCTATTCTAGATCGCCAAGTTAAGAAGATGAGAAATAAAGAGATAGCATCTATGAAAGTACGTCGGAGAAATCATCAAAGGGAAGAGATTACATGGGAAGCTGAAAAAGCAATGAAATCTAAGTACCCTTATTTGTTCAAAGATGAAGAGGAAGTTCAAGAAACGAAGTTAAAACATTAACAAGTAAGTTTTTTTTATATATGCATAGTATTTATGTGATGATGTGAATATTAATGATGGACTTGAACTTGTTTCGGTTGAAAAACTACGCTAACATTCGAGGACGAATGTCCTAAAGGGGGGAAGGATGTAACACCCCGTATTCAAGTACGTGTATTGGCGTATTCAAGTACGTGTATTGGTCTTATTTATATGGAATTAATTTTTTTATTTTGATTATACCAGAATTTGCCCGTCGATGGTTCCATGCGAAGGTTATTGAATAAGTTTTTCAACGATATAAAGATTTCCAAAAACGAATAGGATTCGGATATAATCGAGCACGTTCGAAACTATAAAACGGTGGCCGGGATATTTAGGAATAGTAAATGTGCAGGAAAATTTCCTGCACACAAACTACTGAGGCCAGCCAAATTTTTAGGGTCAACTTCAAATGACCATAACTCCTTGTACAGGACGAACTGGGTGGCCTACTTTATATGAAATGAAAGCCCTTTGAATTATCCTTCCAGCGATACCAATTTCACCCAAATCCAATATCGGAGTAAAGAGTTATGGTCGATCTACTTTAGCTTACCAAAACAGTCCACTAAAGGACATATTTGACATTATTTAAATTTTAAAGGCATTTTGGTCATTTCTTATTATATTATGGACGGGAATATGTGTATATATACATGTATATGAGTTCAAAAACTCATTTTAATCATCAATCATTGAGAAAGAACAAACCCTAGCCAAATTTGACCTTTAATTTACTTTTGATTCAACCGTAGAAATTCTAAACTAATCTGATAACTGCGTTTGTCATCTCGAGAGCTTCGAACGACACCTATTATTTGTGCAAACAGGATTGCATAATCAAGAGGTGAATTTTAAGGTATGAATATTGTTTGCCTTTGTTCTTTTCCATATGTATATGTGTGATAGAGGATTATATGTATTGGTTGTTATTGAAAGGTGATGGAAATAGGGTTATGAACTATTTTGCATGGTTTGGTTGTATCGAATTGTGGAAGGTGGATATGGTAATTGATCTATAGAAGGTGGATATGTGATATACTATTGAATTGATGATTATTTATGTCTATGGCTCAATTTGGTTTAATGGATTGGTTGGAAGGATAAATGAATCCAAATTTGATATTGGAGGATATTGTATGAATATGCATGGCATGTGAATGTAATTGCAATAAAAGAGGGTTAAAGTGACACCCTTTATGGTGTAATTAAGGCTTACTACTTAACCACTAGTTTGGTGAATTCAAATAATTGAATTATGACGTTTGGTTGCTAATACTAGATTGCTATATATGTTCATTGTAGATAAGTAATCCGAAAAGACGGGAAGTCCATTTGGGATTAGTATTGAAGGTTGACAGTCAGGTATGTAAAGCATACTCTATACCATATCTTTGGCATGAAAGTGAACAATTGTTCTATTAAGAAAGTTTCCAAAGTTATTCAATAACATGTGACCCATAATGGTTTTGTATGATGTCCTACGTTACCAATGAACTTGTTTCCACCCTACAAGATGTCAAGACATTCCAATACTTACTTATTTTCCAAATCTTACATGTTTATTGCACTAATAAATGTCAGAAGGTATCCGGTTACTCAAACAAGATCCATGTGCTATTAATGGCTCCAAAACGTTTCATTGATATACCAATAAGTTCCTACTTCATTGTTATGGCATTGATGACTCCAAAACACTTCATTGATGTGCCAATGAGTTCTTACTTCATTGTTATTGCATTGATGGTCTATTTATATGTCTCTTATTGGTGTATCATTGTTTCAAAGTATCAAAAATGTGGTGGCGACCGAAATAACAATCTCAAAGATTAATTGAACTAAGTGATGGAAGTTCTCTCTTATCGGGTGGTATCCCAGGGGCATAAGCCTATCATGGGTCGATCCCTATTTATGTGTATATGTGTGGTATCCTAGGGGCATAAGCCTATCATGGGTCGATCCCAGTTGATATGTACTGGAGGCAGCCTAATGGTCACAGTACAGTACAGTAATGATTACAAAGATGATAAGAACGAAGGTAAAGTGATTGAATAAATACAATGTACAAGTTGTCACAAGTTCTAGTAAGTGTGGTCCACTCCTATTACGATTCATTCACTTGTTTCTGATTTCTATTGAGCTCCTATATCATATGTGATTATCTACAGCTTTACATACTCAGTACATATTTCGTACTGACGTCCCCTACGGAGGACCTGTATTTTATGCTGCATGCACAGGTACCTCAGCTCATACACCGCACAAGTAGGAGCCAGGATATCCAGCTTCTTTTGGTGAGCTCCAGTTTGCTTCGAGGATTTCCATGTCATATCCAGTCACTTTTGGTATTGTATAGAATTTAGTTATATGGCGGGGTGTGTCCCGACCTTAGTTAAACTCTGTGTATATTCTAGAGGCTTTGTAGACCTAATGTACAGTCAAGGTGGTGTTTTGTTAATAGACGTGATGGCTCGAACGGCCAAGTATTGCATATATATATATATATATATGTGTGCTCGAGCTTATACAGGTGATTATTTTCTTTTATATGCGACATGATGTTGTCCGAATTTTGGGTTGTCATAGAGGTATACATGGGAAGTATAAGGTTATGAGTTGGTTCTCCCGGGCCTCCTCGGTTACGAGTGCCAGTTCGCCCCAATAGGATTTGAGGCGTGACAGGAAGAAAGGGAAACTAAGTCCCCGTTACATTGGCCCCTATAAGATTGTGGATCGCATTGGGAAGTTAGCGTATAAGGTTGAATTGCCCGTGTAGTTTTCTAACGTCTATCCGGTTTTCCATGTTTCTATGCTTAAGAAGTCTATTGGTGATTCTGTTGTGATTGATCCTTCCGAAAGCTCGGGTATTCAAGATAGTATTTCATATGAAGAGATTCCGATTGAGGTTTTTGACTTTCAAGTTCGTAGGGTAAGAAATAAGAAAGTTCCTTTGGTTAAAGTGCTTTGGCGAAATTAATCCGTGTAGAGTGCTACTTGGGAAGTCAAAGCGGATATGCACGCCAAATATCCCTACCTCTTTCCTACGAATCCTGAGCATGTCAAAGGTATCGTTCTGTTTTGATTTAATCTTTATTGCTATGTTTATCTTGGCTTGTGTGTTTTCTACGATATCCTAAAAAAATCTAGAATGGAGTATATGCTTGGGCAAGATGATTTTTCTCAATATACTCATTTTCATAGTATTCTTGACCTACCTATCAACATTCGAAAATGAATGTTTCCAAGGGGGAGATGATGTGATGCCCCGAAAAAATTTTCCATTAAGATCTCGGATAAAAATATGTTGAATTCTGTTCTTTATCATGATTAATAATTTTTCTATGTGGAATTTCTGGATAGGTGATCCGTCATCGCGTAGAGCATCGAATAAGCTTTCCAACAATATGTGGATCATCCAAAACGGACACTCGAGCGATGAGTTATTATCATTCCGATCTAACCGTGAATAGTGGTGAACAGTAAATGTGCAGGAAAAAAATACTGAGGCCATGCGAATTTTAGGGTCAACTTCAAACGATCATAACTACTTGTACATAATGATCTGGATGAGATACTATATATCAACAGAAAGCTCTGAAAGTCCTCTTTCCAATGAAATTAGTTTCATCCAATTTGGCCATCGAAGCAAAAAGTTATGGTTGATCTACTTCAGCCTATCAAAACAGTCCACCAAAGGATAGATTTGACATTATTTGATTTTTAAGGGTATTTTGGTCATTCCCACTTAAATCCATCCGGGTAAACCATGGATTTAAGTCCATTAAGAGCATTCAATAGCTCATTTTTCTCCAAAATTTCCTAAGGCTCAAACCCCAACCCTACTACTCCAAATTTCATCCTTCTATGTCTCTTGATTGAACCGTAGAAATTTTAAATTGATTTGGGATTCGAGTTGATCATGTTAAGGGCTTCGAGAAGCACCCTTTATTTTCATGAATAAAGTTCCGGAGTCAGAAGTTCATATTCATCTTCCATTTTTAGGTATGTGGGGCTTTGAACAAGATTATCCTTTCGATCTTGTGCCCGGTATTTTTGTTGAATTATATTGACATGAGATTTTACATATTTTACCATGAATTGGAATATGGTTTTATATCTTATATTATTGTCCATGAGCTATGGGATTATGTCATCCGATATGTATGATGTTGAGATAGAATTATGTCCAAAAAGTCTTTGATTATGAGAGTATGATGATTTAATTTGTTAAGCCTTGATTTATACTATCATTCCACTATTTCCTTATTATGAATTTACAATTGATATTGGAAATTCTATATCCCTACTATGGGTTGATGTCTCAAGTACCTTTAAATGAGAGTTGGATGGCAAATTGAGAAATGTTGATATTGAAGTTGCCATAAGTCTTGGTATTTTTCGAATGGTTTTGATGAGTTAAATTGTTGAAAATAGTATGTATTGAGTCTTCATATCCTTGTCCAAATATCGAGTCGGTTATGATTCAATGCATTGATACCTTGTTGATGTTGAGGAAGATTAAAATATTTTGAGCTAAAATGTGTTGAGTTAGGAATCCACAAATTGATATAATTTGATAAATGAGAAAGAGATTTGATTTGGTATTTATGATAGACCCTTATGATGTTGTGGTGGATTTCCTAACGTGTTCTGAGCTTGTCGGGGAGTAGTACTTAGCTCCAAGAGGGAAATTTGGTATTTCCCCAAACCTATGTGCCACCGTAGGGTTGTTTAATGATGATATTATTGGCCAGAGAGCCTGATTATGATTATTGCAGTTTTAAGGTCGTACTCCCTGGCAAAGAGTATGACGCTCCCGCCAACGGGGTTTTTAAATGTTAGTATTCCACGTAGCTCACGTGGGTTTGTCGGTTATAGGAAACTCCCATGTCCATAAGAGTCATGTTTATTGAAATACCGAGTCACTTCGAGTTTTGATGTGGTAAGTCAAGTTGCCTATGATGATCTATAATGATTTATGAGGTTTTTCTCCTACATTTTCTATCTAAGATGTTATGAGTTTTATGATTCAATGTCACTCAAGCCATGTGTGTCGTTATGGTCCGTATGTACGTTTTTACGAAATTTATGATATTATTTATATTTTGCATGCGCCCCCACATACTCAGTATGTATCTTGTGCTGACCCACATATTTCTCTATGGGTTATATTCTTACCATGATGTAGGTTCAGGTACTCAGCTGCAGCCACGACAGTGATATTCGAGTGTCGCATCTACGTTCCTTCAGTGGTGAGTCCTCATGGTTCGAGGACCAAGTTGCTAGTTTTGGTGTTGTTGTTTTGTGATCCCTTTGATCTGTTGAGTCAGTAGAGGGTTTGTCCTAATGGCTCGTTGATTTTGCTGTATAGAGGCTATGTCAGACTAGTGTATTGTTGGGTTGGTTCGTGTATAGACATTCTATATATGTACTTATATATATATCCTTAGCGTAGCGTGTATGTTGTTGTGTTGGAACCCAAGGGTAGTGTTTTAGCTTAAGGGGTTAGCTTGAGGCTACGTGTAGCCTTGGGAACCGTGTGGCGTCTCGGGATGATATTTCGGGGCGTTACATGTCAACAGCTGTCCCTTTGTTGCTTGAGAATGATAGAAGAATTGTCGAGCAATGAAAGTTGGCGTAATAGCCAATTCTGTCTGAACGAGAAAATATTTGTTGGAATCGACGCAATAGGAGGAGTTTTTAAACAAATATAAAATAGTGTCCCCGAGACTTTGGTCTTAAGTCGCCTACATACCTCTGATTTTACGAAAGTCAGGTCGTGTGTAGTTCTAGATTTAGGAATGAATAATATTTCTAAAGATTATTAATGATAAAGGACGGGCATAAACAACGATGTCATGGATCGATGAGATGGGAGTGAATAGGGCTTTGAAAGGTGAAATACGAATAGGTTGAAAGATAGTACTGGAATAAGGAAAATTATGTTTCGGAACCAAAAGGATAATGATTCTCAAAAGCATTTCATTATACATTCCACTAGATAAAAATGGTTAGTGTAGATAAAACATTAGACAATGCGGTGAAAAAAAACATAATATAACAAAAATGATAAGAGGAGTTAAGAAAATGTATCTGTCATTAGATAGCGAGACCTTGCTCATAAAAATTTGAAGAGGTCATGTTTAATCCATACCATATAAAGTAAACCAATAGCCTTGAGTGACACCGAGGCAGTTGTGCTTAGCATGTTAAGTATTAGAAAATAATATTCATCTTTGAGTAACTCGATCGACTTCTAGAGGAAAGTGCTTAGCCTCAGGCAGTTTCTTGATAGAGTCGTGCTTAACTCCATCAAATTTTCAAAAATAATGCTTAGCTTCGGATAATTTTTCTAGAGGGGGTAGTTCTTAACCCAACTAACTTTCAAGGACAATGCTTAGCTTTAGTCAGTTTCTCGAAAGAGGGTGATGCTTAACCCACTTAACATGCTTAGCCTCAGAGAGCTCTTGATAGAGTCGTGCTTAACTCTATCGAATTTCCAAAACAATGCTTAGCTTTGGATGATTTTTTAGAGAGGGTAGTGCTTAATCCAACTAACTTTCAAGGACAATACTTAGCCTTAGTCAGTTTCTCGAGGGGGATAGTGCTTAACCCAATTAAGTTTTCAAGGAAAATGCATAGCCTCAGAGAATCCTTGATAAAGTCATACTTAACTCTATCAAATTTTTAAAAGCAATGCTTAGCCTCGGACAGTTTCTCGAGAGAGGATAGTGGTTGTAGGATGATGATTGACCGGTTGACAATAATAATAATAATTATAATAATAATAATAATAATAATAATAATGATAATAATAGTAATAATAATAATTAAGTTATGTTTTTTCTTTTAGAGTATGTATTTTCTTTTGTTATATCAGATCTACATAAGGAAAGAACCTAATGTATGTTTTGTTTATTGTATATTTGTAAATAATGGATTCAGAAATCTATGTTTGGTCGACTTTAGATTTTTAATTCTTATTTAATATTTAATTTTCATTCTATCTATTCCTTATTCTCAGCATATCGACAGTTGGAGGTAAGGATTGAGCGTTTGTGGCAACGGATGGACCATATGTTGCAACAGATAGTCAATCTATTATGACAGATGGATCATATGTTGCAACTGACGGTTATTATAAAAACAAGATAATTGTTATTGAGAGAGTGAAAAGTCATGACTTTTCGATTATTTAATATGAAAAATGATCCGTAAATAAATAATAAAAAAATAAATGATAAACACAATTTATAACCGTAAAAAATAATTATTTAATTTTAATAACTGATATTAATATTAAATAGGCGTGACTTTTTCTCTAACATATTCAAAACAGTTGATGAATCAAATTCTCCATCTGTTGAGACTGATGAATCAGCTGTTAGAAGAAATAAAAAAAAACTTATTCAACAGATGGTATATCTGTTGCAACAGATGGGTTATTCGATGCAACAGACATAGAATTTGTTGCCACAACTCAATAAAAATGGTTATTATTTTATTAAAAGAAACGGTTTTTGAAAAGGTGAAAATTCTTTGATTATTTAATTGAGAAAAAAGTTATTTAAATTTAAGAACTAGTTAATAATAATAAGCTGAAAAGTCATGATTTGTCACAAAAATAAAAAACTCACCAGCTTGATTTAAATTAAGTCATTTCTTTTCACTGAAAAAAAATATATACACTTCTAGTTGTCAATGGCCTCAGGGACATTTATGTGATGCTATTATTTCTCTATAGGACATAAGAAGTGTATATATACTTTTATAAGGAAATAAATTATAAAAACAATTTATAATCGTAAAAAAATAGTTATTTAATTTGAATAATTGATGTTAATATTAAATAGGTATCAAGTAGTGACTTTTCACCATTTTTATTTTCAACAGATGGGTTAGCTGATGCAACATATATACAATTTGCACAACTCAATAAAACAGTTATTATTTTATTATTAAAAGAAACGGTTCTTAAAAAGGTGAGAAGTCTTCGATTATTTAATTGAGGAAAGGGTTATTTAAATTTAAGAACTAATTAATAATAATAATAAGCTGAAAAGTTATGACTTATCACAATAATCAAAAAGTCAACAACTTGATTTAAGTAAGTCACAACTTTTCACAGTAATGAAAAAGTCACCAATTTGTTTGAATGTAATTAATAAAATTGAGGTGAACAATCGCGTCTTTTTGCCTAACTCATTCAAATTTAATCCTCTATAAATAGATCTCTCCTTACTAGTTCATTCTACTAGTACACTCTATTTATTTATTGCATCTTCTCTTTCATATTACATCTTCAACTACTTTCTCTTCAAAGACCATATACCTTTTCCCTGACTCAGGTATGCTTTTTTCTTTCTTTTTGTGTAAATATACCCAATTGGTAGTATACGTTGTATTACATTAGGACTCTTTTCTTTACTTGTGTTTTTACGTTTTTTGTCATTTTATGTGTGTTCTAGATATGGCTGATCCTGTTTGGGACATTGTTTTTTTGTGCGACGTCGTGGGGAAACTTCAGAGGCAGTTTCATGGCCAGTAATGGGAGTTAGGTGCCGTGAGAGCAAGGATGCTCCGAGAGATTTTCAGAATGAGGAGGGCCCTGCTGCTGCCGGTTAACGATTGACCTGCTAGCAATAATAATAATGATGATGATAATAATATTAATAATAATAATTAGGTTATGTTTTTTCTTTTAGCTTGTGTATTTTTATTTTTATTTATATTCCAACTACCTACCTGATGTATTTTGTATCTATTTAATGAAAAATTTATGTTTCTGTCTATTTCTTCTTCTCAACAAACATGTCAATAATTGGATGTAAGGAACAATTTTGAATCCAGTAGCAATAGCAAGAGTTTTGAAATATATTGGTTATCTGTTAGGTTTGTGGCAGAAGTTGTTTTGTGTTGTTCCAAACATATTACTCATCTGTTGCAACAGATTACTCCTATGTTGCAACAGATTACTCCTATGTTGCAACAGATGACCCGTATGTTGCAACAGATAACCCATCTGTTCGATTTATGTTACGGGCACTATCTAGAATCATAAACATGAATCCAAAAATGAGTCTTCCATTACAACAGATTACTCATCCGTCGCAACAGATGAGTGATCTATTTAAATAGATGACTCTTATATTGGATTCATGAACAAGTTCTATCCATTGTTGAATAAACAACAATAATAGTATACCCAGATGACAAATTCAACTGAAAGTCATAATTTTACTTATCAAAGTCACTTATAAAGTAATGCCAAAGTGATGTACGGAATAAAATTTGACCTAAAAAATTGCTCAAGTAGCAGCAATAGCGGTAAAAACAACAACAATGATCGACAAGAAGAAGATGGAGATGATAATGAAGTAGAAGATGTTGATAATGAAGTTGAAGATGATGATAATGAAGCAGAAGATGATGAAGAAAGTAGCAACAATAATGAACAACAAAAAAAGCGAAGAGAGAGAAAACAACAACGGATGAGAAGAGAGAGAAACACGCCTTTTTTACCTCTGTTTCCTGTTATATTAACTAACATTTAGATCAAAGTATAAATTTAAAAACTTGTAGGCTGTTTTCAAATTTCTCCTACTTTCTTAATCCATAATAAAGTAATTGTCACCTCTACTCAATTATTAAGACTTGAGTCATCTACACCTCATTTTCAAACTCTTTTGTCACTTTTAACAAAATGCCCCTAGTTACATGAACAAAACAAATGTCATTTTGGGAATAAAATACTTAATCTCTAAAAGACTTATTTTAAGGTGAAAATCGAAGGAACCAATTAATCTGTTCTAGACAATATAAATTAGGTGAAAAATTATGAATTAAGTAAAAAAAAACTAAGCTAAAATAAAATGGGAACACCTTAGGGAATTTATCTAGATTAATTGATTAAAATGTTAGTTAATACAAATAAATAAAGATAAATTATAAGCTACAAAAATGAATACAACAATTGATTTTGGGCCCTTTTCCTTGCCCTATCAATAAGCTACCCAACTTTTGGGCTTTGAATTATGGACTTTGGGTCTTCTTTCAGCAGTGTATACTATATGTATATTAGTCCCGTTTTTCTTCATTTTTCTATATATATGTTGTATATTAGCATATAAAACCCTGTATGCTCGTGTCCAGCTTTATCATACATCATATCTTGGCTTATACCAGCTACCTTTGACCTATAAATCTCGTGTATCAGGCGTATACCAGTGTATACTGGCCTCATTTTTCTGTGCTAGTCTCTTTGAACTTCTGGGACTTGGTCCCGCAGGGATGTAAGGATATGAAGAGTCTCATGGATTCAAATCAAGGTCCCATGCAGCAAAGAAAAAAAATTAGTACATGACATTTTGTAGAGCACCACATTATTAAAGGAATTATGGCTAAGAAATATTTTCACTTCATTCCCACAAAACTGTCACAATAATATATTTGTATGTTTTCTTGCATCTTTCTAGTGTAATGATTTGACAACTTGAACTCCTCCAAACTTTGACATTTATTCACTTTTTACACAATTACCTAATTAATAGATACATGTCATATGTAACTCAAAGTCGATCAATTTATCTCTTTAATTAGTATGTAAAATAATTCTAAAAATTTTCAGATTAAAAATTGTTTAAAAGATGTCACTAATGATAGATTTCAACAGTTAACTTTATTACTCCTAGAATACTTTGTAGCCAAATATTTGACAAGCTCGATTCTTTTAGACTTAAGCGATAAAGCTAATGAGATGAATAACTCGATAATATAGTGTCTAAAGTGGAAAAACATGCCTTCAAATTACGGAATAAAAAAAATATCTTGGAATTATTCAAAAATTCTAACAAAGATCTTTCTTGTCTAAGGAAAATTCACAAGGAAGTACGAAAACTATAACAAATTGTTAGAGTGCAGGATCAGAAAAATCAGCACACTATTTCAAAATAGAATTCCAATTCTTTTAAACAAGCACACCATAAAACGAGCACAATATATCAAAGGAAACAGATCAATTGTAAAACTCCGTACTTTTTCTAGCTTAATTTCGATCCTAGAATGTCAAGGGTTAGCTTAAAAAATGAATATCTTTTGTTACATGTGAAATTTTCCAGATTTAGACTCTCTATTGTGTGGAAAATTAAATAAGCTTTCCATCGATACCAATTTCGTCCAAATCCGATACTCGATTAAGAAGTTAGGGCAATTTTAGTAAGGCAATATGCTATCTGAGCAACCACCGCATCGCGGTGAAGGGTAAATTTCCAATTGTCAAATTTCAGTGGTCCTCCGCAATAGCCCCATGTCACGGAGAAGCTTTATTTCCCATTTGTCCATTTCCAGTGGCTCACCGCGATGGTGGCCCTTCACGGTGATGGCCCAAATGACAAATCAGTAGAACATCGCGATAACTCCGCATCGCGGAGAGCTTCCAGGTCCCAGTTGTCATTTTCCAGCGAGCCACCGCAATAGTGGCACGTCATGGTGGCATGCCAGTTTGGAAAATTTTTATTTGTTTTCAAATCCGATTAAAAGTTTTAAAATGGCACATTGGTCAATTCCCAAGCCCCCAATTCTGTCCAAAATAAAGAATTAAGCATATCCCAAGCACTTTATGCTTATTTTCATCCTTTCTCTCTCAAAGCAAAACCCTAGAGCTCCAAAGCTTCTTCTCCAAGAAATCAAATTCCTTCATTGTTTCTCCAAGAAAGCTCAAAATTGAGGATTCCCAAGACAAGATAATCAATAACTTATCTTCAAGAACTCAAATAGGAATTCAAAATTTAAGTTTCTTCATCTAATCATCAATTAAGGTATGTGGGGTTTATGAACAAGGATCATTTTCTATCCTTGTGCCCAAAACCAAGTTTTAATTACAAATTCATATGATTTTGAATGAGTATACATGAGATTTGAATTGGGTTCATGCCCATTATTGCTAATTGTAAGATTATGTATTTTTGAGAGATTTTGAAGATGAATTGCGTGTCTATTTTCATGCCTATTGCAGAAATTTTCAGATTTTGAGAAGAATTATCATTGTTTTCATTATCAAGCATGAACTTTATGATGACTTTACATGAACTTGATGCATGGGTCATTAAGCCCAAGTTTATAGGTTGATATTTCAAGAAAGATGATGCTTTGAGCATCTTATGATTAGATTAATTACAAATTTTTAGTAAAGCTTTGATCTTTTGATCCTCAGATAAGATTTGAAATCCACTTTACAAATTTACTACGGATTACAACATTCAGAACAACTTTATTTACAGATTTAATTAGATAAATGCATAATTGGTTTCAGAATAAACCCTTATTCTAGTTTTAAAAGTGGATTTTCAACAGAATAAGTGCAGATTAAAAAGAGTAGTATTAGCACTGAGTGGAAAGTGTGGGATTAGCGTGCCCTATCTTCCACAGAACTACGTAGCCAACGTAGGTACAGATTATCAGATTATTCCCATTCCAATATGGGTGACAGTTACAGATGTGATCACTTAGCTCAGGTTATACTCCTTGGCAAGAGTATGACACCTCTCCCCATCGTGAGGTTTTTCCTTAGGAGAACGAGACGTTGGACTCCATGTTAGCTCACATGGTTTATGTCGGTTAGAAGAACCTCCCTACAGACTACAGATAATAAAAAATAATAACAAAAATTTTTTTAGAAAATGAAGTGTAAAGACTCATAATTTTATTCAGATTATGCTCTACAGAAATATAATAGTTACAGATTTCAGCTTTCAGATTCCAGACATAGAAGTGAGTCCTTTCTACACTTAGACAGTATGATTTAAAGACAGAGTATTTGCACATCTTTCAGAACTAAATGGTATGACTCACTAGATTTACAAAGTATGATTTGTTATTCATGATTACAGATTTCAGTCTTTCTTTCGGATATTCCAGCTTATGTGAGTCACTTACATTTAGCATGCATTATTTTACAAATTATGATGATGAGATGATTCTTTACTTATGCATTTCACCCCATATACTCAGTGCATCCTTAAAGTATTGATCCGCATATACGTCTATGTGCTACATTGTCTCATAATGTAGGTTCAAGTGCTCAGTTTCAGCAGCACGAGTAGTTCGAGCATCTCCATCTATATTCGACAGTTGGTGAGTCCTTATAGTTCGGGGACTTAGTCATTCAGTTTATTTTCAGCTTATCAGTTTAGATGATTCAGTATTCTTTTCAGACAGTTCGAGTCAGCTGGGGGTTTGTCCCAGTGGCTCTCTAGTTATTAGTAGTAGAGGCTTGTTAGATTGCTAGATTTGATTCAGAGTTACAGTATTTGGCTTTCAGAGATTATAATCAGATTATTCTCAGTTATTTCAGACAAATTTCCGCATTTAGTATGACTTTGATGTCTATATTTCCTTTATTATGAGATTCAGACAGTAGAATGCAGACAGGGTTAGCTTAAGACTACTCGTAGTCTTGAGCACCATGTGACGTCTCGGGACCAGGTTTTGGGGCGTTACATCAACTACTCTTTTAGTCGAAATCAAACAATTCTTAAAACAGAATCCCATTTCTTAACTTTTTATAAGTATGAAAACAGTAACACAAGCTTAAGACGACGACCAAACATGGCACAACCCCATTAAAATATTCAAGCTTTTCAACACATACAAATGATCAATTATGCTTTCAATCCCGAAATATATCAAACACACATATTTTAATACAAAGCTAAACTGTCTGATAAGTTGTATAACTTGTTATGCCCGACGAAGAATCGAAATAACAACACAGTGCTCAATACGATTGCAATTTTGTAATAAATAAATAAATAAATAAACAAAAACAAAAAAGATAAATGCAAAGAGGACGAAGTCCTTACCGATTTTGACGCAACGAATTAGGACTATGAGTCTATCACGACAAATTTTCACAACTCGACTTGAATTTACCGACATTGAATCGTTCTTGTGAAAATTCAAACGATTTCAACGAATTTAAGAATATTTCACCGAACTTCTTGGTTACATGAGATTAGAGGAGTTCTCCTCCAAAATTCCTAATTTTTTCCCAAAAAGTCCTCCCCTTCACCTCTATCCCCCAATGTCTATTTATAGGGAAAAGTTGGGAGGGGGGGGAATTAGGGTTTTTCAAATTTGAAATCTGAATCTTCGTTGATTTTCTTAAGAAATTTTGAATTCCATAGTAAGACATAGAGGAGAGACGCTGGGAATTAATTCTTTGCTAAAATGGTGAATCATAGACTGAATATGATGAAAGCCACTTAATTTTTAGTCAGAGATGGTTGAACGAGAGATAAAAGGGTAAATGAAGAGAGCCGGCTAGGGTTTTGCATTGAAATTATTGTTGGTTGTTGACTGTCATCGCGTGGTTATTGAAGTTGTCGTTGTTGGTGTTATATGGCTGAAGCTGTGTTGTTGTTACTCTATGTTGTTATTGCTACGGTGGTTGTTGTATGTTGTTGAATGCTGACTGTTGGAGTGTTTTAATCAGGTAAGGGAAAACATATGGGTTATAGGGAGAGATGGATCGCGTCAAGGTGGTATAAGGGGAAAGGGAATTGGGCCACTGAAATGTTATTTGGGCTGGGGTGGCTGGCCCAAATTTTAAAAATGGGAAAAGGGTTTGGTAATTAGTTTTAGGCTATTTATTAAATAGCCTAATTATTAGGGTTTTAGTCAATTGGGTTTAAATATTAACCTAATTAAAAATTAATTGGCCAATTGCATTGCAATTGTGGCCAGGTTGATTTCAATTAAGGTCAGATTCAATAAATTGACTAAATTTAATCAAAATTTAAAGCAAATTAACAACTATTTTAATCTCGAGCTTCTTGATTTAATAAAATCAAATAAACATTTTTCAAATAAATTATTTTTAAGAACGAATTATATTTGGATCACAATATTATTCATTTGAGTTAATTTTAAAGACAACCGTTGATTAAAATTAAATTTTCAATAAAAAAAATATACAATCTTGCATATATAAATACAAGAATATATAATCATTACTTAAAATGACAAAATTACCTAGATAAATGAAACACCTAAACTCAGAAACATTGAAAAAAACTTCATCTTTTGGTGTCACTGGTGGGTACGACTATGGGCTTGAGTCATACCCTTTGGATACGAGTCGTATCCTTCTTCTCCCCCCTTTCGTGTCCTAGGCAGTGTGTTGAGGGTCACTCACTATCCTAGGTATGCGTGACCCCCTCATCAATCGTACCTAAGGGTACGAGTCGTACCTAGGTGGGTCGTATAGGGAAGTCATGAGTTTAGAAGTGGACTATTTTGGGGTACGGTTATTATGTACGGGTTAGGGGTGAGTCATACCCTTTGGATATGATTCAAAAGTGCATGGTCGTACCCTTAACAGTGCGTGTGACCTAGGAAAATCCTAGGTTACGAGTCAGGGTACCACTCGTACCCTAGGGTACGACTACTTAAGTGAGTCGTGTGATGAGTAGTCTGGACGAGTTTAATTTTCAGCTTTTAACTAAGGGCCTTGTGGTCATTTTTCATGTCCAAAACCTTAAGACCTCTCACTATATAAGTGTGTGTAACCTACTAAACATACATCTTGATGGATCAAACACCCTAAATATTCTGTCAAGCTCATCTTTGAAGGATTGGAGACTAGGGTTTCAAGAGTAGGAATGGCAATGGGGCGGTGCGGGTGTGACGCGGTGCGAGTTTTAAGCTATGCGGTGCGGTGCGGGTTTTAAGTTATGCGGTGCGGTGTGGGTGCTGTGCGGGTTAAAGTAATTTTTCTTAAAAATGGTGTCGTGCGGGTTTAAAATAACAAAAAAGCTAAAAATTAATATTGTTCTCGTAAATATACCTAAAATTATATGTGTTCTTTACTTAAATTTTATGATACTTAAAACTACATGCATAACACTACAAATAAATAATTTTATAGTAGCTTTTTTAACATCTCTATTCGTTTGAATAAAAATATGATATTTGATCATTACTTGTACACGTTATACTTTTTGACAATTTTTTAGTGAAAAGTGATATAATAGAAATTAGTTATTATTTTCTAGTTGTAGATTTGAAAATATTATGATTTTCAATAGAGTTACAAATTTTTTAAAAAAAAGGGAAAAAATAAAAACATGGGACGGTGCGGTTATCCGCGGGTATGAATGTGGGGCGGGTTTATGCTGGTTTAAATGTCATGCGGTGCGGTGCGGTTTTAAAACTTACGGGTTTAGTAAAAACCCGCACCGCACCGCACCATTGTCATCCCTATTCAAGAGTGATCTCCAAGAGGCAAAGTGAAGTCAATATTCTTCATTATTGAAGTTGTCTAAGGCATGCACCTCTTCTCATTTCTAAATAACTCTAAACTCATGTATTTCACACCTGTATTAGTAAGTGTACATGGTGATTTTAAAATCAAATGAAAAGGGTTTTGTTGCCTAATTATGAATAATAATGATTCTTCCTTAGACTTATGTTTATACATGTTATTGATGGTAGTTTCCACATGTGAATGCTTGTTGTATGTTGTCTAAACTATGGGTCTTGAGTAACCCTAGTCTTGATGGTTTCTACCATGAAATTGGTCTTGGTAAAGGTATGTACACAAGGTGTTTGTGAAAATGTCTAAGTGAGATATCTAGTCACATAATGATGATGTTTTGAACTAGAACAATGACCCAATATGTATGAATTCTTGATAAATGATACTGTAAAGATAAAATTAGCCATGTATTGTGTAATCGATGACCTCTATGGCTTGATGAATGAGAAGGGGGTTAAAGTCCCTAACATAAAAATGAACGTGAATTGTGTGTGAGACTAAATTGTGGTATAAAATTTTTAATGAAATATGAATGGCTTGTAAGGGTCTTGAGGACCGTAGTTTGAATTGTATGATGAGTTGAATTAAGGTATTGGCCTATTGAAATCGTTGAGAAATGAAGTCTCCCATGAGGACCATGTGGTTATGTATGATGTTGAAATGGGCTAAATGGGTTAAAGTCCTTATGTGTGGAATGTAATGTATGTGGATGCATGGACAAAGGGTTAGAGTCCCAATGTCGACTAATGATAGTCGTGATGGCTTGAGGTTAAAGTCTGTTGCTTAATGAAATCACTTGTAGTTAAAGTCTCTTGCATAATAAGGTCTCATAAGGTCGAAGTGCCTCGCCAAATGAATTGGCTTGGGGTTGGAGTCCCCTATTTAATGTGGCATGAGCTTAGAGTCCCTTGCCAAGTGTATGAGAATGTGGTTAGAGTCCCTTGCTTGAACGAATGTGTGTGAGTGGTTAGAGTCCCTCACTTATATTGTCACGCCTCAAATCCTATTGGGGCGGACTGGCACCCATAACCGAGGAGGCCCGGGAGAACCAGCTCATAACCTTATACTTCCCATGCATACCTCTATGACAATCCAAAATTCTGACAACATCATGTCGCATATAAAACGAAATAATCACCTGTATAAGCTCGAGCACACATCTATATGTATATGCAATACTTGGCCATTAGAGCCATCACATCTATTAACAAAATACCACCTTGACTGTACATTAGGTCTACAAAGCCTCTAGACAATACACAGAGTTTAACTAAGGTCGGGACACACCCCGCCATATAACTAAATTCTATACAATACCAAAAGTGTCTAGATATGACACGGAAAGCCCCGAAGCAAACTGGAGCTCACCAAAAGCAGTTGGATATCCTGGCTCCTACTTGTGCGGTGTATGAGCTGAGGTACCTGTGCCTGCAGCATGAAATGCAGGTCCCCCGTGGGGGACGTCAGTACGAAATATGTACTGAGTATGTAAAGCTGTAGATAATCACATATGATATAGGAGCTCAATAGAAATCAGAAACAAGTGAATGAATCGTAATAGGAGTGGACCACACTTAATAGAACTTGTGACAACCTGTACATTGTATTTATTCAATCACTTTACCTTCGTTCTTATCAACTTTGTAATCATTACTGTACTGTACTGTGACCATTAGGTTGCCTCCAGTACATATCAACTGGGATCGACCCATGATAGTCTTATGCCCCTAGGATACCACCCATAAACACATAAATAAGGATCGACCCATGATAGGCTTACGCCCCTGGGATACCACCCGATAAGAGAGAACTTCCATCACTTAGTTCAATTAATCTTTGAGATTATTATTTCGGTCGCCACCGCATTTTTGATACTTTGAAACAATGATACATCAATAAGAGACATATAAATAGACCATAAATGCAATAACAATGAAGTAAGAACTCATTGGCACATCAATGAAGTGTTTTGGAGTCATCAATGCAACAACAATGAAGTAGGAACTTATTGGTATATCAATGAAACGTTTTGGAGCTATTAATTGCACATGGATCTTGTTTGAGTAACCGGATACCTTCTGACATTCATTAGTGCAATAAACATGTAAGATTTGGAAAACAAGTAAGTATTGGAATGTCTTGACATCTTGTAGGGTGGAAATAAGTTCATTGGTAACGTAGGACATCATACAAAACCATTATGGATCACATGTTATTGAATAACTTTGGAAACTTTCTTAATAGAACAATTGTTCACTTTCATGCCAAAGATATGGTATAGAGTATGCTTTACATACCTGACTGTGAACCTTCAATACTAGTCCCAAATGGACTTCCCGTCTTTTCGGATTACTTATCTACAATGAACATATATAGCAATCTAGTATTAGCAACCAAACGTCACAATTCAATTATTTGAATTCACCAAACTAGTGGTTAAGTAGTAAGCCTTAATTACACCATAAAGGGTGTTACTTTAACCCTTTTATACTCCAATTACATTCACATGCCATGCACATTCATACAACATCCTCCAATATCAAGTTTGGATTCATTTATCCTTCTAACCAAATTGAGTCATAGACATAAATAATCATCAATTCAATAGTATATCACCATATCCACCTTCCATAACTCAATTACCATAGCCACCTTCCACAATTCAATACAACCAAACCATGCAAAATAGTCTATAACCCTATTTCCATCACCTTTCAATAACAACCAATACATATAATCCTCTATCACACATATACATGTGGAAAAGAACAAAGGCAAACAATATTCATACCTTAGAATTCACCTCTTGATTATGCAATCCTGTTTGTACAAATAATAGGTATCGTTCGAAGCTCTCGAGATGACAAACGCAGTTATCGGATTACTTTGGAATTTCTAAGGTTGAATCAAAAGTAATTGAAAGGTCAAATTTGGCTAGGGTTTGTTCTTTCTCAATGATTGATGATGAAAATAAGTTTTTGAACTCATATACATGTATATATACACATATTCCCGTCCATAATATAATAGGAAATGACCAAAATGCCTTTAAAATTTAAATAATGTCAAATCTGTCCTTTGGTGGACTATTTTGATAAGCTAAAGTAGATCAACCATAACTCTTTGCTCCGATATCGGATTTGGGTGAAATTGGTATCGTTGGAAGGATAATTCAAATGGCTTTCATTTCATATAAATTAGGCCACCCAGTTCGTCTTGTACAAGGAGTTATGGTCGTTTGAAGTTGACCCTAAAAATCTATTTTGATAGGCTGAAGTAAAACGAGTATAACTCCTTACTCAGATGTTGTATTTGGATGAAACCAATTTCATTGGAAATAAGACTCAAAGATCTTTCTTTTTATAGGTCACAGCTCTCCCATTTCATTATATTAAGGGAGTTATGATCGTTCAAAGTTGACCCAAAAATTTAGCTAGCCTCAGTAGTTTGTGTTCAGGAAATTTTCCTGCACATTTACTATTCCCAAATATCCCGGCCACCGTTTTATAGTTTCGAACGTGCTCGATTATATCCGAAACCTATCCGTTTTTGGAAATCTTTATATCGTTGGAAAGATTATTCAATAACCTTCGCATGGAACCATCGACGGGCAAATTCCGGTATAAATAAATTAAAAAATTAATTCCATATAAATAAGACCAGTACACATACTTGAATACGCCAATACACGTACTTGAATATGGGGTGTTACATATATGAATATGTGTGAGTGGTTAGAGTCCCTCACTTAAATAGATGTGTATGTGGTTAGAGTCCCTTACTTGATGATATGTGAATATGGATTGAGTCCTATGCCTAATAAGAAATGCTTGAATCTATAAGTGTGGAAGGTTGGAGTCCTCCATTGCATGTATGATGAATGAGTGCTTCCAAAGTGTTGATAAATCTTTCCCCCTTGATTAGCGTGTGATATGTCTATATATATATGGATAAGGTTATGAATGTAATTGAATATGATATTTTGCTTGTTGTTGAATGATGATACTATTTTATCCTTCTCCTTGAGTTACATGCTAGCGTTCCAACCGTTAACCATCTTCAGATGCTATGTCCCCGCAAGACATAGGGCCGGAGCATTATCTTCTCTTCCTGCTTATTAATTAGGTGATCGAAGCGGTTCCTGCATTGATTACGGAGTGGTGAGCTTCCTTATTTCGGAAGGCATTCATTATTAGTTCCCTATCTTTAGACCTAGTCTTATTTTGACTGTTTTGGCTATTGTTGGGGGCTTGTCCCAATATATACATTTCTAAACTTCGATTTGTAGAGAGGTATTGTGGATAACTGTGGACTTGGGTATATTGGGTAGTGTATTGATATTTATTGATATTTATGAAATGGTTAAACATTGTTTAAGTTATGACTTATGGTATGTTTTTTGCTATCTCATTTTTGGTCGGGATTCACCCGACCCATGTGGTTGATGTGATGATTGTGATGGGTTATCGGGGCGACCTTCGATTCATGTAGGCTTGAGGTGCCCTTACGACATGGCCCGATTTTGGGGTGTGTCAGTAAATATTTTGAAAGGTTTTTTATTCAGATAAAATAAATATTATTATTTTATTTAAAATTAAAGAAACTCAAAATTAAAATTAGTCGTGGAGGACAAAAATTAGGTGTCAACAGTGATAGAGTATCGTAATTCATCACATTCCAAGAGGGAAATCAAGGAGTCATCCCATAGGGATAATATGCTAATAATTGTATCCTTAAACATAGGGGTAAACTCACCATGTACGAATCACATGTTGGCCTGTATCTCAAATATAAAGATACCTAGAACCTCAACTTTATGCCTTCCACCTATGGCTAACATATGGTTTGTATATTACTTGTATGACCATATATCTGATCGATTAGGGCATACTTTGCCCATCCATCAATCTTTTAAAGCTTATTTTCTTCAATTTTTGGTTAACACTTTAGTGTACCATGATCCTAAGTCTTTAGGTTCAAATACAACATCATTCTCTCGAGTTTCACTAAATTCGTTAACATCGAGTTAGTCGTACACTAATTCGGAGATACAAGTCCCCTTGATCCAATCACTTGTTTCCTAACTCGTATTTTCCCCTTATTTATCCTTTACCCCATCAAACAAATGATTTCTAAGATTAAAAGGAGCTCAGCAAGTTAATGAATGACCGAAAAAGATAAAGTAGAATAAGGAAAAGGGCAGTAGAATAAGAGTACTCCATCCGTCCCATTTTATGTGTCGCCATTTTTTATTGTCTGCCTCAAAATAATGACACCTTTTTTATTTGGTAACTATTTAAAGACACAATTCCACTTTTATCCTTATTGATCTCACTTAAGTAAAAATAGTAATAGTATATTTTTTAATAAAAGATAATTTGATAAAAATCATTTTTTTAATTAAATTCTGTACTAGATCGAACTATCACACATAAGTATCTATAATCTATATCTATAATATATGAAAAGTGTGAAGACCCTTAGAAAAATGATTTGAACTTTTTGCCCTTCATTAAAAGACTCTTCTTTAGACAAAACTGTTTTTTCACTATTTTTTTAATTTATTATTTAATTATTTTTTATAATATTAACTAGACTTCCTAAAATATATGAGACTCCTAAAATCTATGGTAAGAGAATTAATTAATATTTTCTTTTCTACTAGACTTTCTAAAATATATGAGACTCCTAAAATATATGGTAGGAAAATTAATTAATATTTTCCTTTCTACTTTCAATTAGAAAAATACTTCTAAAATCCTAAATTAGGACTCTATAAAAGAAATACTTCTATAATTATTGAGATGTACGTTAAACTAGAAAACAAACCGGTTTGCCTATGATTGAACTCATCTAACTTGATTCGATTGCATGTCTAGATTGGTGGATGCTTGATTTTCTAACCCTCAACTTCTTCACTGTTTTTGTCATCATAATAGAATTTACCATGTGTGTGTATATATATATCTTCTTTGTTTTCATTCAAAATCATTCTTTAGGGTCAAAATTTTCGCTTAGACAAAAATTAATTGGATCAAAATCAAACCTTTGTGATCACTATTATATTTTTTTTATAGTTTACAGGTCGTAGATGAATGTCGGTTGGTTTTGAAAATTTCTTGTGTAAAGGTTAGATTTATTTGTATTGTTTTGATATCTTTATTATCTTATTGTTTTATTTTAATTTACAGATGCTAAATGAATGTGAGTCGGCTTTGAAATTTTTTTTTAGGTAAAGGTTAGGTTTAATTGTATTATCATAATATCTCTATTAATTTGTTATTTTGTGGTATTTTACGGTTCGTAGATGAATCTCGATCGGCTTCGAGAAATTTTTGTGTGTAAATTTAAGTTTAATTGTATTATTTTGATATCACTTTTATTGTATTATTTTGTTGCAGTTTATAGGTGATAGATAAGTGTTGGTCGACTTTGAGGAATTTTTTTATGTAAAGATTAGGTTTAGTTGTATTATTTTGATATCCCTATTATCGTATTATTTTGTTTTTGTTTACAGGTGGTAGATAAATGTCAGATGACTTTGAAAATTTTTTTGTGTGTAAAGATTAGATTTAATTGTATTATTTTGATGTATCTATCATTGTATTATTTTATTGCAATTTACAGATGATAATGAATGTGATCGATTTTTAAAAATATTTTTAATAAAGATTAAATTTAATAAATAAATTTTTCATCTTTACATATTCAAAAATTATTATATTTATTTTTATTATTTAAATTTAATTAAAATAAGATACAAATGCAAGACTCGTACACATAAACTAATATATTACTGCACGAGCAGACTATGGAAATACCCTCTCCAAAGGCCCTCCGCAAGTCAATGATTGGTCGCAAAGGGTAAAGCAGAAGAACGAAAAGGCCAGTAGAAAAAAGTATAAATTAGTAAACGAGCAAAGCATCGAAATATCCTCTCCAGTGTCTTCTTTTCTTCTTCTTCTTCTTCAGCTTTAATTTCTATCGCCCCGGGCGACCATAATAATAATCAAGGCTTCAGAAAAAAAACCCTAAATGGCACTGGAAGAATCTTCAGCTTCTGTAGATTCTCACAGCTTCAATCTGGATCGGTCTTTTGAATCTTCTTCTTCTAATACAAGTAAGCTTAACGCTCAGGCTCCTGCTTTCGTTCCTAGAACATCGTCAGGGCGCGTGTATGCCACACGTTCTGCTGCTGCGCTGCATCTGATCACCACCACTCATGTCCCTGTACAAAATCAGTACCTTTACGCTCCTCAATTGCCAGTACAGTCTCCTCCGTCGCCCTACTATGGCGGTGTTGCTCGACGATTTGTTGATCAAGAGGTTCCTCCTGCTGCTGTTGATGCCGATAACTCAGCTAAGATTGGAGGCTTAACTGAAGAAGCTGCTCAAAAGATCGTTAATCAGGTATTAATGCTAGTGAATTTGTTCCATCATAAAAGACATTAGCAAATTAGTAGCTAATAATGAATTTAGATGTTGTCCTTTTAGTTTTCTATGAGGAGAAAACACTAATAAACATTGTATATTTAATCTGGACTATTTAGAAAATTATTCCATACAACGGAAAGAAAGACGTCTTAAGATAATTCTGCCATTACCAATGTTAGGGTTAAATGTAGGGCTATAAACTGAACCGATAAAAATGGTATTGGGTTATCGGGTTAACGGTTTTTTATTGATTTTATAAAAAAAAATATTGGGTAAACGGTTCGGTATCGGTTTTAGCTTATTGGGTTATCGGTTAACCGATAACAACCGATAACCCAATAAGGATACACTAAGTTATTGTTTTATCCCTATTTATGTTTTATATTTAAATCTCTCTCTTTATCTATCTCTCTCTATATATAGATATGTGTATGTATATAGATTCTATGCATTACTAATTCATAATTCAGTGATTCACAAAGTATTAATCTATTCAGGGCAACAAAGGCACAATATAAAGTTCGGCTATTATCGTAATAAAAAGCTTGAAGCATTTATAGCTTCTAACAATTAGGATTCAATTTTTTTCCTAACTAACATTCGGTTCAAGTTTGAAGATTCTTGTAAACTAAAATGCATTGCGTAGATTTTGGCGGTAATTAAGATTTCATTTTTTTATGTTTGTTGTTACTATTTCTATTTTATAAGTATTTTCTTATTGGTTAAACCGAAAACCAAACCGTTAAGGACCAAAAATCGATAAACCGAAAACGATAAGAAAATATCTTATTGGTTGGTTATTGGTTTTACATATTTAAAAACCGAAAATGATAAACTGAACCAATAACACGTAAAACCGAACCGAACCAACCGATGCACACCCCTAGTTAAATGTTAGAATTTTCTTCTTTAACAGAATTTCTTGTCTAACCAAAACCGTAGCTCCAAGATCAATTTCAATGAACTTTGGAATAAAATAAAAGATCCCAAATCCTAAATTAATCTGCACATAAGATATCACTAAGAATGGAGAGTTAAAAACTTGCTATAGTGACAAAACAAAAATAATTAATTAAATCGGAGCACACATTCCAATACGTCCATACTGATGGCTTTTTTCAGTGTTAAGAAATTCTATCGAATAGAAAATTGGAGATGGCATTGGCAGATAAATTTGAAGAAGTTTCAAATAAACAATCAAATTCTCTTATTTTACAAATTCAGCTTTTGATCTATAGATAGTAAATATAGAAAAGGAGAAAAATATAAAGAATGAAGGAAATTTTGTTAATTTCGGTATTAACATGGTGCAGACGTTTCATTCTTCATGTCGATCTCATATAAGTCTTAGTGATTTGTTACTCTTCTATTTCTTAACTAATTACTTCATGTTGACAACAATTTTCACATGTCCCTCGATATATCTACACATGATCATGCTATGGATGTCTACTCAATCACCTTTATGTTCCCAAGTCAATTCGTTTCCTTCGAACTTATACTTCACTAAGAGGTACACAAGCTCCTTAAAGCTAATGCCAACTCATAAATCAAAATGAAGAGAGAAAACTAACATTCCTACTATAATTTGTTCTCACTGTTTGTCGGTACAAAATATTTTTTGGATCTATGCCATTGCTTGGATAGAATCCACGAGAAAAGTCATCAACATAACTATCACTTTTCACAAACCAGAAGATTGAAGATTCCAGAAAACATATATAGAATGATGCATACCTTTACCATTTTTAGAAATATGGAAGTCGTTACAATAACCTTCAGATTATATTAGTACAGACATTCTGTAGCTATGATCAAGATGTTTTTAAAATTGGTTATATTCTCTAACTTTTGGCAAAATTAGAAAACATTAGTTAAAATGAATTTGAAGTTATAAACTTATTAAGCAACATAAGACAGTGAAAGACTACCAGTTTCGCTGCTTGTAAATTCATTCTCACCAGATCCAAACAATAGATCATGAATATTATATAGAACAAGCAATCGTCCATTGAATATGATACAGTTGAGTATTTCCGTTAGTATAGCTTTTAAGAGATTTGGCAACCCAAAAAAGATTGAGGAGACATTCACTCTCTATTTTTTTTTTTAATTTTCTGATCATCGTGTACCATTGATAAATGTTGGTCACAAATAATTTCTTGGTTTCAGCCTTAGCATCTCCAAATCGACTAATCTTCTTCATACTATGAATTTTCTAAGCCATGTTCTCTCTAGTTTCCTTCATTTGTTTCGTTGACTTTCATTCTTCATTCTCACAGGGGGGAACGTCTAAATAGTAAATAGTGAATACCTCAAGTGTTCAGAAGTTACAAAATCCATTGAATGTGTAATTATTTAGAGGATTAATGAGGTAACTTTTGGACTTTTCAACTGTAGTCTTCTCAAATTACAATATATAACCGTAAAAGAGCACCAATTTGAAAAAATGAAAATAAGAAGTGCGCGTGTAGCCCTACTACTATTAAAAAGTGTGTTTGAGTTATAAATAAGTGATGAATGTTAGTGCTGTTTATTTAATTCAATTAATAAAGAAAGAGTGCACCAGGCACCCGTTTTTTTGACTAACAAAGAAAGAAACCATACCCAGAAAAAATCATCTGATGCCTGTTGTAATTTCATGTATATATGGCTTATGTAATTATTTTGGAAGCCTGACATAGTGGCACAATGTGCTGACTTGTATTCACATTATTTGCGATAACATTTCTATCAGTCTATTACCCTTTAGGGTTTTTTGAGGAAACACGTGGAAAGATCAGTTTGAATGTCTCAAATTACTACGTTTTTCCAAAAGATTGACCAATTCGCTCTGCACATGGACATGGAGTATTTACTGTCCATCGATAATCCATACAAGACCTTAGTAGTATATGAGGTTGAAAGGAAAAAAATTAGAAAATATAGTGATGTGGTAAAAGTAGTTAAAGAGATGATGGATACTCAATACCAATAGATAAGAATCTTATACGTTTATTTTGCTATATAATTAGTGAAATGGATAATTTTAAACACCGTTGTGTAATCAAAACAGAGACTTTCTCCTAAACTTTTTTCTAAGAATTTAAAAATGAAACAAGTTCTACTAGCTTCTATCTTTGAATTGATTTTAGTGATTGGATTGCCAATTAAGAATGAGACATGGTAATGTTTGATTGTAGGCCATTACAAATTTATTTTCACACTCTAATAATTAATTGTCAAACGTAGGCTTGTTGTAACCTGTGTGGCTTTATCTCCATCAAATACATAAATTAATTGATGTCGAAGTTAAAAGCATTTATGTTTATTCTGAATACGTCAAAAAAATAGAACTGATAAATCATTTTGTTTGTGATTGTAAATTGCTAGTGAAGAATATTACCTCATTGAAATTATTTAAATTCAATGAGCACATACCGTTTTGGCTTAAAAAAAACATAAAGGGTTTATAAACTTTCCATAGATAAGAAAAAGACTCAATCAAACTTAAAGTTTGAACTGAATATTTAATTAATCATCGATCAAATGGGTGGCTATTCTTCCATGAATTTTTGTGTTTCATTTGTTATTAATAGACTCAATCTAACTTATAATTTGAACTGAATATTTAATTAATCATCGCTCGAATGGCTTCCCATTCTTCCATGAATTTTTTTGTTTCATTTGTTATAAACAATTGAAAACACACTATAAAGTACCAACAAATTTCCTGGTCTAGTTGGTAGTCGTTATAGAATGTTCACGGTAACCGTGAACATTACCGTGAACATTATTTACGCAAAAAGTCAAACATTTAATTGGTTGAATATAGAAATACCACAAGTTCTCAAATAATACCACAAACATTATACATAATTGCATTTGTATCCTATACATTTCTGACTGCCTTTTGGTGCTAGCAGCAAAGTCCTAAGAAGTTCTATATAATCCATGTTTTTCATGCTGATTCTTTAATTCTATTCCTTATTAGATCCATGATGTGTGAATCAAATTCTGCGGCTATATGAATTCTAATTGACCATGTTTCTTGTTTAAATTTATCTTTGGCCAACATTATGCAAAATAAAAAGAGAAAATGCATTGTTTCCACTCTAAACTATACACAAAATTGCTGAGACACACTCGAACTTTAGGAGGATCCTATTACCCTCTGGACTAATTCAAATCGTGTCTTTTGCAACCTTAGTGCCTACGTGGCACATACGTGTGCCTACGTAGACCTTCAGTGTCTTGATTCACTGATGTGCCACGTAGGCACTAAGGTTGCTAAAAATACGGTTTTAATTAGTTCGGGGGTAATAGGACCCTCCTAAAGTTCGGGTGTGTCTCAGCAATTTCGTATATAGTTCAGGGTGGAAACGGAACATTTACTCAAATAAAAATATAAAGGGGTGAACCCATATCCCCAAATTTTGTAGTCTTTGGTTGGTCCTAAGTTTGGCCAAAATAGATTTCTCGGTCATAAAAAAGGTTCTCTATATTTTCTATTGGCAAAGAATCTCTAATAGGGTAAAAGGACTCCTAGAAAGCATAAACCTAAGTTAAGCATATTAGCATGACTAAAATATATTCCCAACTAATTGGTATCGCCTATGTAAATCTTTTTTCTTCTATTATGCCCTATCTTTCGGTAAGTATGCATTGCAGTCAGAATTATGTAATGAAAAGAGTTATGCAATGAAACTAACACTATACCTCTAATTTCATTTCACCACATACTATACTTCTGTTGTATCTTGTCGATATAAGAGGAAGTTATGATGTCTGACAAGAAGTGTTCAGTGGAAAGATCAAAAACATGTCTTGATGAGTTTTATAGAAGTTTTACTAGAAACTTTTCTGTTTAAAAATAAATCCCGTGAAATTTGTAAAATTTTCAAGTGCTTGTGAAAAGCTTGATCAGACAGACGTGTGAGGATGAAATCAACGATATATTGGAATATATACTTGCAGCTTTTCAAATTTGTTTGGGATAAACCGCTGGAAGCTTGAAATAATGCTGTGAATTTTTTCAAATTTTCCGAGTACTTGTAAAGTTCTTAAACCTATGAAGTTCTCCGCTTCTCTTTTCTTTGTCAAATCAGTTAATTCAGTTGCATTCTTATTCTCCGTAGGTGGAGTTCTATTTCAGCGATCTAAATTTGGCAACGACTGAAAATTTGATAAGGCATATGATCAAGGATCCCGAGGGGTATGGTGAGTGTTCTTATTATTATTTTTTTTTTTTTTGATAACCGTGGTGTCTGGGCCAGCTTGCGCGCACCTCGACTAAATCCACGGGATACCTTCCACCTCCCACTAGCAATAGGTACCAGGTAACTCTGTCCACCAAGGCTAGAACAGATGGGAAGAAAACACCTAGGGGTCGTTTGGTTTGAAAACAAGTTATACCGGGATTTGCTATGTTGAGATAAGTTATGATGGGATAAGTTATACTGGGATTAGTTATGCTGGGATTATTTTTTATTGAGTGTTTGGTTTGTTGTATTCAAGGTAATATGCATGGTATAATTTCTAGGAATAAATTGATTGATTACCAAAATACCCTCCATCTTATTTAACTTTATATATATATATTTCTTTTCAAGCTTTAAATATTCATTCTTAATTTTATTTTTATTTTTTAGAGAAATTAAAATATATAAATAAACATAATTTATATATTTTACAACCATTTTTAACGGTTAACTATTCAAAATTTATTTATTTATAAATATATTATACGTTAATTAAACATAATTTATGTGTGCGTGAGAATATATTACGTTATATATTATGTTATATATAATTAAATTATATATTATGTTATATATAATTAAATTATATATAATTAACATAATTAAACATAATATATTATAATTAAACATATTAACATAATATATATATAATTAAACATAAGAATTTACATTATGCTATAGTGGGTAGATTTTCTTATGGTTGGCCTAAGATAACAGAACTACGAGAGCAAATTCCAGTACAATGTGGTGTTAAAGAAAATTGCAAAATTGATTTCCTACGTAATCGGCATGTTCAAATTAGACTAGAGCTACCGGAGGATTTCATAAACAGTTTGTCTAAGAGTTCTTATTACATCAATTAACGTATATATATTCATAGTATTATACGTTATATATTACGTAATATATTATATTCATAATTAATGAATATATTATACGTTAATTAAACATAATTTATGAGTGTGTGAGAAATGAAAATAATAGAGTTTGAGGGTATTTTTGTCCTTTCATACATTTATCCCAAGGATAAATTATACCGGGATTGTTATCCCACCAACTGAGTGGATAACTTATCCCGGGACTATTTATTAGTCCCGGGATAAGTTATCCCGAATATTGTCAACCAAACATGCAATAGAAAATTTTATTCCGGGATTATTATTTTATCCTGGGATTATTTGCTTCAACTCCTCAAACCAGACGACCACCTAGTGTTTGTCTCTGCTGGGAATTGAACCTGAGACCTCATGGTGCTCATCCCAACTTCATTGAACCACTAGGCCACACCCTTGGGTGCAAGTGTTCTTATTCCCTGCTTGACTAATCATGTTGTAATTGATAATTTGAAGCTATTATTTTTTCATGGTCTTGCTTGTTTATACTTTATGCTTTGCTATAGTACCAATATCAGTGGTTGCATCATTCAAGAAGATTAAAGCTCTATTAGCTAGTCATGCCCAGCTTGCTGAAGTTCTGCGCAGCTCAATAAATCTTGTGAGTTCTTCATCTTCTCGCTGTCCTCATATCTTTCCCTCCACCCTTGAAAAAGAATCTTATTTTGTGCTTGTGCAAAATCTTGCAACCATTTCTGTTTTGCAAATGTTTTCTTTCTGACTTTTTGTCATTTGACTTTTCTGCTTTTAGGTAGTTAGCGAAGATGGAACGAAAGTTAAACGGCAAAATCCTCTGACTGAAGCTGCCCTAGAAGAGTTGCAAGTATGTTTAATTCCTGTAGCAATAGTGGTTTACAACAAGAACAGTTTTATGAGTGTGTGAAGCAGTTTGTTTTTCCATCTACTGGTTCCTGTTCATCTTTTCTGTTTGTAGGCTTTTTTCTTTTAGTATCTGGTTATCATTTGATCCGTCGTGTATTTTCATCATCAGTCTCGCATAGTAGTTGCTGAGAATTTGCCTGAGGACCACTGCCACCAGAACCTCATGAAGATTTTTTCAGCAGTTGGAAGGTACATGGTTTGCTGTAGTTGTAATAAAGAATAGTCCAAGAAATCTGCTAAGATAAAATATCCAGCCTTTTTAAGACTCTGCATAATGAATTGTGTCAGGGTAAAAATGATACGCACCTGCCACCCTCAGCCTTCAAATGGTGGGGCTTCTTCAGCATCTAGATCAGCAAAATCAGACACCACGTTGTATAGTAACAAGGTAAACATCAGACAATTTGACACGCCAATAACTAAATTATGCACGAGTAGGATGTTTGGAAATTGCTGTCAGAATTAGAGTTAGAAACAATAATAATGAGTTGTTGAAGTTTGACTTGAGAGCTAATTTGGAGAATGTCCACTGCTAATGCAAAGTAACTTACTACATCCACAAAAAGATATGCAAAGTAACTTATGTAGAAAGTTGAAAATTTGCTACTGCTACACAAAAAAAAACACCTCTTCAGAAGAAACAACATTTTCTGTGTTATTCATATTTGTAATGCAGTTGATCATTACTAGATCTGAATTAAATATCTCAATGCAGTTGCATGTATTTGTGGAGTACGACTCTGTTGAATTGGCTGAGAAGGCAGTAAGTTGTTATTAGTGTATTGTCTTAATTACACTTTGTCATCTCTATCTCTGACATCTGTTTTCACGATGCAACCTGATTTTACAGGTTCTTGAGCTAAATGACGTGGATAACTGGCGAAATGGTCTAAAAGTCCATCTGCTGCTTAGACCCGCAGTAAGTCGTGATAATTCTGTTCCTGTCAATAAATTTGAAACCATGTCCTAAAACCGGCCTTGTTTCTAACTTGTCATTTGTGAAAAAAAAAAAGAATTTTAATGAATAATCAGATCAGTTTAACTTTTATAACAAAATTACTGATATATGAAAAATTGTTCTCTCGATATCCTGACGTTAAGGTTGCGCTGGTCCATTTTTTGAATTCTAAGTAAGCTTCAGTTCTCTCCATATTCTTGAGGGTGCAACTCTTGAGGATATAGGATTTGACTCCACCATTCTGATGAGGAGGTTACGGAGCTAAACTCCACACTTTTCATGAGGGTACAGGATTTAGTTTCTGAATAGATGCATTTAGGATAAATGAAGAGTTCCAGTACTCAGGAAAAGATAGAACGTCTAGCTCTACTTATAGGCAGGTTCAGAGATAGATTGTCCTTCAGCATAACAGGGTGCTGATATTCTGCAATTTTGATGTGCTAGGTACTTATGTACTTTGATTGAATTGTGCAGGCCAAATCTGGGCAAGCCCGAGGGAAGAAGGCTGGTCATGAAAGTGATCGGAACTTCAAAGAAGATGATGATATTGCATTAGAACTCACTGAGAAACATGATGGAGATTCCTCCCACCATGTTGACATGCAAAACAATGACGTTGCAGTAAGTGATGTTGCCATATTTTAAATAAGAAGGAAATATTTCTGTGTATTTTGGGAACTGCACCAAGATAAATTCTACTGAGACGGGTCTTCTTAAAGATACCACACTTTTTGGATACCACATTTCTTTCAGGCTGTAGGTGCATGGTTCTTCAGTTTATTTCATTATGGCTTCCTTTAAATTTCACTTGGACAGGAGGGGCATGGCCGTGTTGGGAAGAAGAAAGGAAACAATCGTGGTCGTGGTAAGGTACAGGGACCTGGACAGACGCGGGGTCGGGGACGTGAAACTCCCCAGTTTCGACAAAGCTATCGTGGAGGGCGTACAGGGGCTTCCGTAACGAAAGTTAATACTGGAAGTAGTGTAGCTAGTGCCCCCTCTAGTACTAGTGGTGTTAGTGTAGCAGGCCAGCTGTCTGACCAGTTAGCTGGCAAGCAGCCTTCTGTGCCTCGCATGCCAGATGGCACTAGGGGATTCCCCATGGGTCGAGGAAAACCAGTTGCTGTGAGAAGTGAGTGACGATGTTCTAGTTTTGTGAAAAGGGATCTCTATTCATGCAAGCATTTCCCAAGTATAGAAGGGGCAATGTTTCTTCTTTCTTTGCAGTATTGATGGCAGGGTTTTGAAGACTCTTGTCGATCCAGTGAAGATGATACACCGATTAATTTAGCAGCAAGAGTCAGAGTCAAGAAGTTATCTGTTCTGTTAAACCAAAAAGTCTGCTGTGATTTTGTTTTGGAACCACTGAACCTGAGATTAACATAAAGCAATACAAAATTGGTAAAAGATTTCCTTAATCTGAGCGTCTCTCTACACCGATGTGGGCTGGATAATATACTGTGTAAACAAATGAAAGTGTTTTTTTCTGCCACAAAAAATAAAATAAAGTTTTCATTTAATTGGTTTTTATAATTCTTCAATATCAAAGGAGAACGAATATATGCCCCTTCCAGGCAGGGGTGTGCGAAGTCCAGATTAACCGATGAATCGAATTGAAAAAATCGTTATTGATTTATTGGTGTCGGGTTATTGGGTTAACGATTTTTAAACGGTTTTAGAGATTTCTTTCTTGGAATATCGGTTTGGTTTTTGGTGTTAAGATTTAGTTAATGGTTAAATCGATAATTCAATAAGATTATATTAAAATCATAGTTTTATCTCTAGTTATATTATAGTGACTTTATATTTTAAATACCCTATTGTTTGTTTACATTTTATAGTTGTTTTAGTGTTGCTTTTTTCTTTATAAACTTGTTGGCTTGTTGGGTTTTCACTCATTAGTTAATGTAAAGGGAAAAGGATACTCTATTAACACTTTTTAAAACAAATAGCCCAAGTTCGAAAACTTTTCAAAAAGTGGTCAGTCGGATATACTATTTTCGCTTTATAGTTATTTCTTAATTTGGGTCATTTTGGCCTACGTAGTCCATATACAATACTGATACAGTCTATATACAATACTGATACAGTATTCAACTTGGACAATTAGCCCTTTTAAAAATATTTTAATTTTTTTTTGTTATAAATTTTTTAACTAATCAAATTTTCTGCTTTTTTTTATTGTTTGGAAATAATAATTAAATTATATAAAAACGATATAATTTTTAAATAGAATATGTATCTATATAAGATATATGTATAGAAATTGTACAGTTCTATCAAATATGTATATGTATAAAATATATATAGAAAGTGTATGAAAATTATATAATTATTGTATAAAACGTGTAAAAAAGAAATACAGTTATTGTATAAATTGTGTATCAAAACTGTATAATTTTCGTATAGAATGTTTATATGTATAAGATATGTATAGAAACTGTATAGAAGATGTGTAGAAACGGTATAGAACAAGCCAATAAATTGAAATGGCTAGAAAGTGAAATTTAAATTCCATGACCATTTTCATGGAAATAGTTTAATTTGAAGTGCCATTTCTGTCCTTCCCCCTAATATAAACTATAAACCTATATTAATTTTCTTTTTAGAGAGATTGCTATTGATTGCTACTCAAGTTTGCTAGTTAATCAAAATGTGAACTAGTCTCGTGGACCCTTGTACTTATCCTGATTTGTAAAGTAGACACTTCTACTTACACTTTTGTCATCTGGACCCTTTAACCCATTAAAAATGAATTTTTAAACTCTTTTGGGGTCTATTAATCCGAACGTGCTGCACAAACGCGGACACATTATTAAAAATTTAAAAAATGATTGACACATGAAATTACGTGCACAACGTATAAAAACTTAGAGTCACCTATTATTTTAGGCATTTCAGACCCTTCTACCTTCGCCCCTCCGTTCCAATTTTCAAATTTCACTAAGTTGATTGATTTTGCTCGATTCTTATTGACGGTTGTTGCAACCAGTCTAAGTTTTTTAATTTTTGTGCTAGTTCTAGGATTTTCGAGTTTGTTTCAAGGTTTTGTTCAAGTTAATGGAGTCCGTTTTGAGGTTTTAGGTTTTTTCTCGATTCATAAATTTTTTCTTCAAGGTTTTGCTCTGTTTTTCCCCCAATGTATTGTAGGTAGTATATGTAGTAGTGATATGCCTTCAATGAAATATTTTGTGATTTTGATTAGAATTTAGGATTTTTTCGTAAAATCACTATTGTGGCTGATATTTTTGGAGTTTTTGTAATTTTTCGTGTTTAATGCTCTTGTTAGACTTATATATAGCAGTTTTGTGCCTTCAATGACATGTTTTATTATTTCGATTAGATTCTATTTTTTTTTTAGGTAAAATCACAATTGGGACTAAAAATTTTAGGGACTTTGCTTTATTTCGTATTTAATGCTCCAATTAAACGTATATGTAGTAGTTTTGTGCCTTCAATGACATACTTTGTGATTTCTATTAGATTCTAGTTTTTTTTTTTTGGTAAATTAGAACTGTTTTGTTTTCATTTATTTTTTCTTTAAAAATTAGGGATTTCTGCATAATTGACTAATTGTATATGTTATCTTGTCATTTTAAAGGCTTTGTAACTAAATGGATACAATAGTAACACTTCAATTCAACTATGAGGGTGTTTTTTGTCAGACCCTGATCAAAGGTGATAAAATTTGCGTGTCACGATCCAAACCAGGTCCTGGTCGTGACGGGTATCTCAAGTCCACCGAGGACTGGAGACCACTCTCTTAGCCTAGCCAAACGAAAACATAACACACTTAACAACGACTGAATTCCGAACATATAATAAGATAGAGTAAATAAAAACTCAAAGTCTATGAAATGTCAGCCAACAATACCCAATTACAACAATATCTACAAAGCCTATAGCAAAATCAAAAATCAACCTAAGTCAGGACATGCCCCCGACTCTGACAATGACAATGATAATGTTAATGTGAACTTTTTAATTCTAGTCTATGAAAGGAAACTGATAAAATGATCAAGTCTTTTGGAGAATGGAAGCTCACCACTTCACCACCAATGACCGACGAACTGAGCCGATCCACCTAAAAATGTGTAGGAAAAATAGAAGTATCTCTTGTGCCTGCATCACATCGGGATACAACGTTCGAAAATGGTTAATGGGTTGAGAACTAATATGTAACTCAGGGATAAGGGATAAAATAATGCCAAGTCAAATCCAATTCAAAAGCACAAGAACATTATCTTATACATAAATAAATAATATGCCGCAATAGGGAACAAGGCTCAGCATGAAGTAAAATATTATTCTGGACTATGTCGCTCAATCGTCATAAACAGGCAACCACAGACGGTATAGATTCAGCTTCCCCTGCTGAAAGAGCCCCAACGCGTGTTAGCCGCACGAACCGGGGGTATCAAGGAAGACTAGGGAATGCCCAGACCCCACATCATCCAAGATACAAATATATCAATAGTGTGAACCACACACACAGGTCATTAAGAACAAACCTCATGTCGGCAAACAAGAGTTTTCAGTATAAGTCATCCAAGACCCATACCTTCACGACTTAGCTACATAACCCCCATTAAGCCCAATTTAAAATAATTTTCACATAACCCATTTATTAACCAATGAATCAACCTCAAGGCACACAATGGGTATCGTCATACCCTTACACTTTCAAGATTATCTTATACCATAACAATCACATTAAATTGGGGGAATACCTTAACCCCCTTTGTTCATTAAATCAAATCATGGCAAATAAGGCCTTCAAAATCTATGTTCATTATTTAAACATTTATGCAATGCAATAACATAGGTGAGTAAGTCAAACCAAGTGACAATTTCACAATTAAAAATTATTTACACAAGTGGGTTGAGGGAACACAATTATTCAAATCCAATTCCAATTTCAAAACATCAATTTAGGGAAATACCTCGACCCCCATTCCAATTCCCATACCCATGCACCCCATTGGTTCAAAATGTTCAATTAAAACCATGAACAACTCATAAAAATTATGGAAAAGTAATTCAAAGATCAATCATTCCAAAACCCTCAACTACATCAAAATCCACATTCAAAGCCATACAATTAAACCATGTAAAACACATGATTTTCATAGAGTAATAATTGGGGAAGAGTATCATGCCTAAAATACCAAAATTTTATGAATAGAAATCAATCCTTGAGCCCTTAGATGACCAGCTTTTAAAAAACCCTAAGTATCTTGACCTTGGAGAGTTTTGAGAGAAGGGAGTGCATTTTGATTGTGTTATGAATGAGAAATAACCCCTTTGAGTGCTTTATGGACGTGGGGGTCTAAGTAAAGGAAAAGGGGAATTGACCAGAATGCCCTTAATAAAAATACTGAAAATTGGCCGCCCAGTCGCTATGAGTGACCTTGTGACTCGTAAGGTCACCTTACGACTTGTAAGGTCCCACTCATTGTCAGGACAGTGTCCATGATCACTAAAACTAACTTGGCTACGAGTCGTATCATATGACTCGTACTCAGTCATTTTGACTCGCATGGTCTAGCCATTGTTAAAGTAGAAACAATTGTGCATCACACTGGTTAGGCTATGTAAGACCCCATATGACTCATTTTGAGTCTTTACGACTCAATCCCCTAGTCATACCCATAGAAGAATCTCCAGGCTAATATACTAGCCAGGCTGCGATTAGGTACTTAAGACCTACTAAGACTCCCTACGACTCGTATAGAGAGTCGTAGTTTGGGTAGTGAGGATAAAGTTTTAGAATTTTTTAAGGACGAAGAATCAGGGGTATTCCACTGTAGAAAGGCAAAAATCAAAGTTAAGAATAAATATTTTGGTGATTTCATGAAAGAGTTTGCTAGGTTGTATGATTATGCTGAACATTTGAAGATCACCAATCCTAGTACCACTCTATCTATTAGGATATCTTAGAATATAATTCCAGGAAAAGAGGTGTTTATGGTCTCTTACATTTGTCTTGGGGCCTTAAAAATTGGATGGAAAGAGGGATGTAGAAGAATAATTGGTTTATATGGTGCCTTTCTCAAGGTTATATGTAAAGGTATCTTGTTATCTTGCATTTCCAAAGATGGAAATAATCAAATATATCCTGTAGCATGGGCAATAGTAGATAAATAAACCAAGGACACATGGTCATGGTTTCTTAGGTGCATCACCATGATTTGGAACTTACAGAAAATGAAGGTGAAGGATTGGCAGTGATGTCTGATATGCAGAAGGTATGATGTTTCACATTTTTTAGTTATATTTTTTTTTCCAGTTTGCTGCAGTAATTAATGTTTAACTACTATTTTACATGGTTTGATAGGGTCTTCATTTGACACTTACTAGCCTACTGTCAAATACTGAGCATCGATGATGTGCTAGACATATATGGGCCAACCGAAACAGGTTTGGAAAGGTGAAGAAAGGAGGAAAACAAATGCTGTCAAGTTGCAAGGGCATCATTTGAAGTGTATTTGCAACTAAAACTTAATGAAATGAGTGAGTTGGATGATGGAATTATGGAAGATTTGCTTAAGTACAACAAAGAGGCATGGTGTAGGGCTTTTTTTAAAGACTATAGTAGGTGTGATGTGGTTGAGAACAACACGTGTGAGACTTTCAACAATTGGATTCTAGGTGCTAGGTTCAAAATAATTAACACTATGTGTAACACCCCGCATTTTCGGGCTAGAATTCAAACTGTCATTCCTATGTGTATAAGCTCAAAACCAAGGATTCCCATGTGAATTTAAGTTTCATCATGCGAATCTAGGTCTAGCCTCGCTTGCATTCAGTTATCAAGGGGGATTTCTACTTTTTCATTTACATACGCAAACTCCTAATTAGTTGCAATCGCACTTCTGTACAATATCCAACGCATATTAAAGCACTTACCGACCAAGCATCAACAGAGTAGCCTGCGGATTGGTGCCTGGTGAAACGGTAAAGGTTGAACCCTAGTGTGTGAATTTATATTTTTATCATCATTATCCTAGTGTGTGAAGCGATATAGAGGTGAAAAAATATTCATTGGAAACACTTAGAGAAAAAAATTAGCTAAGAGCTTTTAATTCGACCAAAGTTTGGTATTCGATCCTACAAGGGTCAACTTTAAATGTGTATAACTTTTGAAATATGTGAAATTTTTCATCTCAAGAACCACCAAATTATATATAATTGATTCCTCTTTCCAACTCATCCGATTTCGCCTTAATTCGACACCCGAGCAAAAAGTTATGAGTATTTTCACAAGAAATAGTAAGGGTCTGCGATAGCTCCATGATGCGGACCTTAGGCTCTACGTTATTTTCCATGACACAGAGGATATGTTTTCTTCATTCGTAAGTACAAGCCCAAGGGGCATTTTGGTTATTCCCCCTTGCCCCAAGCACCCAAGTGACGGATTAAAGCCCCAAAAAGGGCATTATTTACCCACTTTTCATCGGTTAACACTTACGTAAATCCTTACCCTCTTCCAAAGAATAAGAAATTCAAGCTTTCTTCCCCAAGGATTTAAGAATTCAAGTTCCTATTTCAAGCTTCCTTCAAGAATTCATCCAAGTGAGGTATATGGGGTATTCATCAATGGCTTCCTTTCACCCATTGAGCCCCAAAATCCTCTTTTGGTTTAAAAGTATGAATTTTATTCTATTTTATGAAGTTATCCATGTAACTTATGAATTTAATCCATGTATTTCTTAGTAAATTAAATTAAAGCCATGTCAACATGTGTTCCTAAGTGAATTAAGCTATTTCATGTTTTGAATTTCAATTTTCATGTCACATTCCATTGATTTCATATTAAATCATCAAGTTATGAACTAAACCATATGTAAATGTTATCATTTTAAGTTTAAAGAATTCCTATGTTCAAGTTATGTAAATTTATCAGGTTATTGAAATGTCTCATGTTTTGGGTCTGTGAATTATGACATTATGTCACTGTTTTAAGTGTTGTTAACGGATTTTCTATTTATTCAGTGCTGGCGAGTTATGAACACCCGATACCTATGTGCTTACTTACGTTTCAGACATTTCAAGTAATGAGTCAGCCAACTCATGATCTTTATTGTTATACTTAGTTTAATATGATCATGATGAGCACTATCGATTTGCATATTCATGGTTACTTCAGATTATGCATGCACTATATTTTCAGAATATCTTATATGAGCAAATCAGTTATCAGTGTATGTACCAGTTAGTATTTCACTGTCTTTCAGTTGGGAGTATGATTTAGCATAGAGTGAACCCAGGGATGGGGGCTCACCTGCCAGTAGAGGGTGTGACCTTTAGTAGCAGTCCCTGAGTTCCAGAACTATGTACCCAGCGTAGGTATGATAGGTCTTCCTGCCAGTAGAGGGTTGTCACTCTTTTAAGGGCACCTGCTAGTATAGGGTGACTCCCTAGTTCTTTGGGACATCAGCCTTGTGTATACACATCGTCAGTTGGTATTAGTACCCGTGGCAAGGTACTGACACCATTTCAACTGGGGTTATAGGTTGGACCTTGATTAGCTCAGATTGGGGTATGTCGGTTACATGATAGCTTCCACAGTTTCAGTTAGTACTCAGTCTATCTCAGTTCAGGTTTTCTTGACAAAATAGTCAGATTTTAGTATCCATTCAATCAGTTTTACAGATTATTTTAGTACATATTTTACTTGGTCTTGCATTCTCCGTTTTACATGTTCATGTTCTCATGCTCAGTATCCGTACATGATTCTCAGTTTAGTTTTACAACATGTTCAGCTTTACATAAGATTTACATATATTATTCATGTTTCTACCATTTCCCAGCTTACAGAATTTTTTTCGGCTAAGACTTACAGTTTCATGTATAGCCATGTTTTAAATGTATGTTTTAGCAAATAACTTATGTCCTCAGTTTTAAAGCATGCTTTAAATATTTCCATGATTTAGTGTATGTCCCGATATACTTAGTACATTCTAAATTACTGATCACATATATATATATATATATATTTGTGGCTACATTCCTTCATGATGTAAGTACCAGATGTAGTCCATACACCGGGGTCAGACAGTTCTCAGTATTCAACCAACAGGTGATGAGTTCTCTTATTTCGAGAACTCCAGTCATTTGTAGTTCATGTACTGTATTGTTATTATTCTTTATGTATTGATTAGTGGTAGTTGGAGGCATGTCCCGACTACCTATAGTCAGTATGTAGAGGCTTCATAGTCAGTCAGAGTCATGATATGTAGTTTAAGTTCTTTCTTCAGATTTATCATGTTGTAAACTTTTTGAGTATTACATTCATTCATATTTTCTCATGATTATGCTTCTGCTCAGCAAATTTAGCTTGTATTTATATTTTAAATTAGTTTCTCAAATAGTATGCCAGTACATGGGTTAGCTTGAGATCACTTGTGGTTCTAAGCACTATGTTACAACTAGGGGGTAGCCTCGGGCCGTGACACTATGTTGGAGGAAATAAGAGGCAAATTCATGGAAAGGATAAATCGAATGAGAGAGTTTTCAGAAAGATAGATCAGTGATGTATTCCTATGAAAGTTCTTGCAGAGAATGATGAGTATGCAACCAAGTGCTGTGAGGTTTAATAGTGATATTGGCTTTGAGATTGGTAATCCACCATATACACATGTTGTTAATGTGAAGATGAAATAATGTAGTTGTAGGTCATGGCAACTAAAGGGAATTCCTTGTGCACATGCAATTGTTGCAATGAATTACAAGGAATGTGATGGGTTAGGGTAGGTTGCTCCTCAACTCAGGGACCTGTTCCTAGATGCGCTCACTCCTCAAGAAATAAGAGACATAAAAAGCAAAAAATGCAGGAGTAAAGTAAAATAAAGGACACAAGATTTTTACGTGGAAACTCCTTTCTCAAGGAAGAAAAACTACGACCTGCCTCCAGGATTTCTAAGCTCCACTATACTCAAGAAAATTATTGAACACAAACTCCAAGGATTAACATCCTAATCCTTTGTTTCCTAGAAACAATTCTATTACAAGAAAACACAAGCAGTAACTCTACTGCTTCCACCTCCAGCTAACTCTAACTGGACACCACAAGCTAACTCTGACTTGAACATCACCTAACTCTAGATGATTACAAATGGAGTGTTGTACCTCAACACCCACTACAATCATAAACTAATATAGGCAAATATTTATGAACAATATTACAAAGACTCAACTACAACAAGGAAATAAAGATACAACTCGATAAACAATAGGTTCCCTATTGCAATTGCAACCTTTGATTGCCACTTTAGAAAGATATTTAGTTGTGAGAATATAAAAGTGTTAGTTTTCTTGTTGAGAAAGATGATAAATATATATTATGACATAAGAAAACCTAGGAGCAATCCCATTGGTTGAGACAAAAAGGTGGCAACAACTTTTCACCAGCTTTGTACTTTGTGTCAGCTGTAACAGTTGACTGTGATAGCGATCGGTGAACCCAACCTGTTTCCTAATTCGTAGAATCTTTTCCATCACAAAAACTCCAGGAAACAGGTCCCAAACTATGAATTTGTCAATCATCAAAACTAAGGACTTAACAATTTCCCCCTTTTTTATGATGACAAACCTATACAATGAAAGAAGGGAAACTGTTCCTAAAACATCTCATAGCCTCCTGCACATAAGTGTGGTGCACAACACACGCATGTATAAGACTCTACTATATATGGCTTTCAAACTTCCTAGGACTCTATTGAACCTTAGGCTCTGATACCAAGTTTGTAACGCCCTAATTTTCTGAACTGGAATGCTACATGGTGCTCATGACCCCAAAGGATCACAATCTAACCCATGACTGATATCTGTACCTGTATACTGCATAATATATATAAAATGCGAAAAATATGAAGATGAAAGGCCATAAGGTTTGAACTGAATAAACGTCTGATAACCAAATGTCTGAAAAAGGTATAACAATACCAAAAGAAGTCATAAATACTGAAAATAATGAGATCTGAATATCTAATCTGACATCTAGTTTGAAAACCTCTAACTGAACTGAATAAGGAGTTGAAGGAACATGTCTCCAACTAACTCCATCTAGCAACTGAATAGCAAATATAGCAATAATCATATCGTCCTCGAATAAGAAGGACTTACTGCAAACTCTGAACACTGGAATGCTACTGCTAATCTGGAGCTCGTGCCTCTGAACCTATGGTGTAACATGAAAGAAAGCACCATAGCATAAATGCGTCAGTACGTCTGAATGTACTGAGTATACGAGTGAGGTAGGCTAAATGCAAAGGGTTATATGCACGAACAATGCTGACTAATATGAACGTGAGAATACATACATGCATACATAACTGTAACTGAACTCATGGAGATACTGACTACTGAGTCTGAATATTGACAACATGAGTGTACTGATACTGAGATAGTGAATAGATGAACGACTATTTCTGACAGTTTGAATTATGAAGAATTGGTCTGGTTGACTGTGTCTGATAGTCCTGAAGCTAAATACTTATATCATGAATTCTGATAACTGATATGACTGATACATGAGTTCAAAAAACTGATATAACTGATATAACTATGATGTTCGGCCTAACCGATGTAACTGATACTGAGCGACTGTATCTGACAGTCTAAGTTCTAATGGAACTATCTGAGTTTTGTTTTACTTGGAGTAACTAAATCTAAGATTAGTCCTATCTAGCGGGTGATCATGAGTATACTGATAATAAGGATGATTTGACTTAGTCTGAGATCAGTCCTATCTAGCGGGTGATCTTTAAATCTAATAATTCTGATACTGATTAATCATAGTTGAGATAAGTCCTAGCTAATGGGTGATCTTGAAGTCTATTAACAATTGATAAGCATTGACTGTATCTAACAGTACTGAATCTGTACTACTAAGCTGAGTTGACTGTGTCTGAAAGCCCTGATTCTGTAACTGAAACTGTGGGATGTGTTCATCTAACCGACATGCCCCAAGCTAAGCTGACTGGGGTCCAATCTCTGCACTGACTGGAAGGGTGTCAGTACCGCGCCACCAGTAAAGACATCTGCTGTAGAGTCAGTCCTAATCTAGCGGGTGACTCCTGGGATCAGTCCTATACATATAAATATGCTAATGGGTGACCCCTGAGTATGTCAGTCCTATCTAACGGGTGACATCTCGTACCTACGCTGGCAACGTAGTTATGGAACTTAGGGATTGCTTTTATGGATCTCAGTCCTATTCTAGCGGGTGAGCCCCCATCCTTAGGTTCGCTCGATGCTGAATCCTACTCCCATATAAAAGACACTGAACTGAATAACTATACTGAACTAAATAACTTAACTGAACTGATTTGCTGAACTGATACTGATTAACTGAACTGATACTAGTGGTATTGTTTAGCGGAGCTAAACTAAGTTTACTGGATTCCGATGACTGATGGAATGTACTGAGTTCTGAGGACTGGTTGAGAGTACTAAAATTACTGAGATTGACTTTGAATATTGAGGTTACAGATATTACTGAGTACTGAGATCACTGAGATTACTGAGGTTTTTGGATTTTTCTGAGTCACATGACTGATTGAATTCTATAGATCATGGCTTGACTGAGAGTATCGTGATAACATGACATGGCTCTAGGCACACAACTATATTTTCGGGTATGAATACCCCCAGGACAAGATGGAAGAAAACTGACATAACATGACTAACTTGATCATAAGATTGGAGTCCACAATTCACATTGTCATAAGTAGGGGATATTATACTTCATGTAGTTCTTCAACATCTTAAGCATGGTAAGGAGTGCATGGATATATTTCATGTACTTATAGTATATCTCCATTATCATACATACTTCATACCACAACAATAGCAACACATCAATAGCATGGAATTTATATTGAAGTATATAGCTAACATGGACTTGTCATTTAGATATCATGGAACCATGTAAACATGAATTTCTAGCATCCTAAGCATTTTATCAAACACCTTGCATGCATAATATTGAGCATAGGTGTACTTAACAAATTTAGAAATCTTGAACCACCCAAATTCATGGGTTTCCAACTAACCTATTCATATGATTCATGAAAAACACATCAAGACACAACCTTGAATCCAAACAACAATCATTAACATGAATATAGTCATAAAACAACAAGAAAATCACAATTTATAATTTAAAACATGATTCTTGAGCTCCATGGATGAACACTATACATACCTTAGATTAAGAATTCTGAAGATTGATGGCGAAATTTCCTTGAAATAGACTCTTCTATGAAAACCCTAGGGCTTGTTCTTGAGAGTTTTGATCTTGAGAGAAAACCCTAATCTTGTGGTTGAGAGTGTATGAGAGAGTTTTTTGAGATGTTTAACTAAAGATAATGGAAGATAATACGCTCCTTGAGGGTTATAAGTCGTGGGAAGTAAAGGAAAAAGACCAAAATATCCTTACTAAAATAAATTCCCAGTTGCTGAAAATCATAGCTGACGACATTTGTGACAAGGCGTCAAAAATGTGATAAGACATCAAAAATGTCATTACACAGGAGCTGAAATTGGTGGTTTCTGCCTAAGTCTGACGACATTTGTGACAAGGCGTCACAAATGTGGTAAGCTACCATGAATGTCGTCACTTAGGAGCTGGTTTCTGCCTAAGGATGACGAACTTCGTGATAGGGCATCACAAATATAGTAAGCTACCACGAATGTCGTTACTTAAGAGCTGGAATTGATGGTTTCTGCCTAAGTCTGACGACATTTTTGATAAAGCGTCACAAATGTGGTAAGCTACCACGAATGTCGCCACTTAGGAGCTGGTTTCTGCCTAAGGCTGACGACCTTCGTGATAGGGCGTCACAAATATGGTAAGCTACAACGAATGTCATCACTTAGGAGCTGGTTTCTTCCTAAGGCTGACGACCTTCGTGAAAGGGCGTCACAAATGTGGTAAGCTACCACGAATGTCGTCACACTGTTTCCAGCCTGACATGATGGAGTAAATTAGGAATAACTCTTTGCTCTGATATCGGATTTAGGCAAAATTGGTATTGTTGGAATGATAATTCAAATAGATTTCATTTGATATATATTAAACCACCCAGTTAATCATATACAACGAGTTATGGTTGATTGAAGTTGACCCAAGTTTTGATGCTCTCTAAAACTTGAACGATAGGAAAGCTTTCAACTTGTACTTGAGTTAGGGGACCTATATGTTCTAAATTCATTCTCAAATAGATTATCACACTACATAATTAATTAACACACTAAATTTACATAGGATTCGAGGCTTTTGAAATGTCTACGCATAGGAATGACGGATTTTTATTCTAGTCCAAAATGTAGGGTATTACAATAATATTTATTTCATATATAATTTTCTAGATTTCAACTTTTCATTATGTGGGAAATTAAATAAGCTTTCCATTGATACCAAATTCACCTAAATTCGATACTCGGTGAAGGAGTTAAAGCATTTTTAAGTTGACAACATGCCAACTGGGTAGTCTCCGTGTTGCGGTGAAGGACAATTTTATAATTGTCACTTTCCAGTGGACACTGCGATGTTGGAGCATCACGACGAGATCCAAATTCCTATTTGTAATTTTCCAGTGGACCTCCGCGATATTGGCGTATCGCGGAGAGGTTCATTTTCCCAATTGTTGAACTCCAGTAGCCCAATGCGATAGTGGTGCATTGCATCGAAGGCTAAAATAGAATTTTTATTAGGCACCGTGATGGTGGCACGTCACGTTGAAGTTCCAGGCCCCAAGTGTCAAAATCCAGTGGGACAACACGATAGCTCCGCATCGCAGAGGACCCAATTTGCCATTCATCAGTTTCCAGTGAGCTACCGCGATAGTGGCGCATCACGGTGACCCATTAAATCGGGACCCAATTACGATTTTTTTCAGTTTCGCTCAAAAGTTAAAAAGGGTATTTTTGACTTTTTCCCAACCCCCAATTCCATCTAAAAATAAGTTTTAGGGATATTACAAGCATCTTATGATATATTTCTCAAGATTTCTCTCAACCAAAAATCCTAAGCTTCAATAATCAACCTCAAGAATCCCAAGATTCCACCATCCTTTTTCTAAATTAATTCAAGATTCAAGATTCCCAACACAAGAATTCTAAGAACCATCATTCAAGAGTTTAAATAAAGTCTCAAAAGCAAGGTTGTTCATCTAGTTCATCATCCAAGGTATGTAGGGTTTGAACAAGGACAAATATTTTGTTCTTGTGCCTAAAAACATGAATTTTATTAAAGATTTCATGATTTACATGTTGGGGTTTATACCTGAAGCATCTTGTTTTAGGTTTATGAAGATATAAGTGATTTAAGCCTTGAATTACATGTTAATCCCAGCTATTTATGCTTTGAATTGAGGATTTATATCATGAATTGAATATCGCTATTGTGAATTGATATTTTCAAGTGTTTCTAAGGTAATTGTTGAGAATTTAGCTTCATTATGAAATTGTGATCATTTAAGTACATATGCTTTAAACCCAAGCATGAGTTTTGATATTTCATGAAGAGTATATTATTAGCATGCTTTAACAAACAAGCATAAAGATTTTAAAGAAAGATTGATCTTCCGAACCTATGCTAAGATAAGAATCCACATTATTTATGATTTAAAGCAAAAAGAAGTGTAATTAGTTTTAATTACGAACCCTTGTGGTATTTCAAGGCAAATTTCCAAAAAAGTTTTGAGTAATAAGTATGGGAGTAGTATTTAGAACCGAGTTGGGTATGATTCCAAGGTCTTATGCCCAAGAACTACGAGCCACCGTAGGTTTCAAATGCCCATAGTGGGCTAATATAGTGATCACTTAAGTTAAGGTTCAATTCCGATGGCAAGGGTAGAACAGCTCTCCCCAACGTGGGCAAGACATTGGACTGGATGTCAGCTCACATGGGTTATGACGGTTAGAAGAAACTCCCTGAGTCCCAAAGTCCCCAAGCCCCAAAATTCCAAGATTTCCAAAGCTCCCAAAGCTTTTAAGTTTCAAAAGAAAAGAATGATAGAAATACTTTTATTAGATTAAGTGTTATGACTCACTAGATTTACAAGTATGATTTGTTATACATGATTTTATATTTTGATATCTTAGATAATCAAGCTTATGTGAGTCATATACATCCACATGCATTTACTTTCAAATTATGATGATGTTTACTATTATATTTCACTCCCATATACTCAGTACATCCTCAAAGTGCTGATCCACATATATGTCTATGTGCTATATTGTCTTATAATGTAGGTTTTGGTGCTCATATGAGCAGCGTGAGTAGTTCGACCATATCTATCTATGCTCCTACAGTTGGTGAGTCCTCATGATTCAAGGGCCTACTTCTTCAGATCTCCAGCTTTTATAGTAATTGAGTTATCACTTTTAGTTTAGCTCGAGTCAGTTGGGGGTCTGTCCCAACGACTCTCTAGTTCTTTAGTAGTAGAGGCTTGTCAAACTATGAGTTTAATCACATACTTTCAGCATTTGTTATTCAGATAATATCTACAGTTTATTCAGTTCAGTTTTTGGTATAATACAATATTATTTCTTGATTAGATTATCTTACAGTAAGGTTCAGATCTAGTAGCAGGCTCAAAGGGTTAGCTTGGGGCTACTCGTAGCCTTGAGCACCGTATGATGTCTCGGGATTAAATTTTAGGGCGTTACAAACTTGGTATCAGAGCCTAAGGTTTTAAGGGTCCTAGGGAGTTAGACAAGCTATGTTACGTAGTGTCTTGATAATGGGTGTGAAGTGTGCTACATCTATGAGCAAGAGGCTATGAAGCATTTTAGAAAAATACTCTCTTTCTTTCATAATCCATCATGCTTACAACTATATTTATCTACTATTAACTCGTGCTCTTTCATAACAGAATATGCTTCCTTACAGAGCGAACGCCTGCAAAAATAATAACCATCCACCTCAGCCCGCAGATCACTTGAACGAGAACGTGTCATATGCAGAGTTTCGGGCTGCCTTTCAGGTGTTTGCCCAAGCTGTGACAGCTAATGTTCAGGCCCACCATCAGGCTGCAGTCCCACCTCAGTAGGATGGGGACTTAACCGAAGCCTTAATCCGAGATTTTATGAAGATGAACCCACCAAAATTCTTTGGGTCAAAAGCAGATGAGGACTCACAACTTTACCTAGATGAGGTGAAGAAGATTACCCAAATTATGCATGTTTTTGAAGAGAAGAGCATAGATTTTGCATCCTATAGGATGAAGGATGTTGCATATGATTGGGTGGTGATATGGAAGAAAAGCAGAGGAGAGAATAAAGCTCCCATGACTTGGCAGATATTTCAGGATGCTTTCTTAGATAAGTTTTTCCCATGTGAGATGAGAGAAGCTAAGATAGAAGAGTTCATGAACCTGAGGCAGTGCTCAATGACTATAAAGGAGTATTGCCTCAAGGTCAACTAGTTGTCTATGTATGCCCCTAAATAGATGGATGGCCCTAGGTCTAGAATGAGTAAGTTTGTGACCGGTGTGTCCGGGTTGGTAGTTAAGGAGTGTAGGACTGCTATGCTCATTAGAGACATGGATCTTCCTAGATTGATGATGCACGCTCAGCAGATTGAGGCAGAAAAAGGGAAGGAAAGAGAGATAGCAAATAAGAAGGCTAGAACAGTACAATTTGAGTATGGTCAGTCAAGGTCTGCAGGGGGAAATCACTCGCAGTTTTAGAGTTGTCCGCCTTTGCCAGCGCCGTCTTCAGCTATTCCTCCCACTCCCAGAGGTATACAGGAGCAGTAGGGTAAGTCTTCTATGTCCAGGTCCCAGAATAGTGTGAGCGATAAGCCCAATTATCCTCCATGTGCTAAGTGTGGTAAAACTCATCCTAGTGAGTGTTTGGCTGGACAAAAGGGTTGTTTTGGTTGTGGCAAGTTAGGTCATAGAATTAGAGAGTGCCTATATGCTAAGCAGGGAAACAAAGATGTTTGTCCTCTGACAGGGGCTACCAGTGCACCAGCTTCTGCAGCTCGCCCAGCCCCTTCTCAGGGTGCATCATCCATTACCGGTGGCAGTCAGCGCCAGAATTGGTTCTATGCTTTACCATCCCGCCAGGAGCAGGATAGCTCCCCAGATGTTGTTACTGCTATGTGTTTTTTCTTCTATTTTGATGTTTATATGTTGTTAGACCCTGGGTCGAGTTTCTCTTATATGACCCCGTTGGTTGCTGTAAATTTTGAGATAAGTTCTGAAAATATCCCTAAGCTTTTTTCGGTTTCTACCCCAGTAGGTAAGTTAGTTATTGCCAAACAGGTTTATAAAAAGTATCCTATCACTGTCCTTCATAAAGTCATGTTAGCAGACTTGATAGAGTTAGACATGGTTGATTTTGATCATATTATTGGTATGGATTGGTTCCATTCTTGTTATGCAACCATAAATTGTCGCACCCGAGTAGTGAAGTTCCAGTTTCCAGATGAGCCAATCTTTGAGTGGTCAGGCAGTTCAGCATCTCCCAAGAGTCATTTCATATCTTATCTTAAGGCCAGAAAGTTGATATCCAAAGGTTGCATTTACCATCTAGTTCGAGTTAAATACACTAAGTATGAGACTCCAACAATTCAATCCATCCTAGTGGTCAATGAGTTCCCTGATGTTTTTCCAGAAGATCTCCCAGGGGTACCTCTCGATAGGGAAATATAATTCGGAATCGATCTTCTTCCTGATACCCAGCCTATTTCCATTCCTCCATATCGTATGGCTCCCACTGAACTTAAGGAATTGATAAGACCTAGTGTTTCTCCTTGGGACGTTCCCATCCTATTCGTCCGAAGGAAAAATGGTTCTTTGTGTATGTGCATTGACTATCGTCAGCTGAATAAAGTCACAGTCAAGAACAAATATCCTCTTCCTAGAATTGACAACTTATTTGACCAACTACAAGGTGTAAGTTATTTCTCAAAGATAGACCTTAGATCCGGCTATCATCAGCTTAAAGTAAGGGAGTGTGATATCCCAAAGATAGCCTTCAGGACCCGCTATGGTCATTTTGAGTTTCTAGTCATGTCCTTTGTGCTAACCATTTCCCCAACAACTTTCATGAACTTGATGAACCGAGTGTTAAAATAGTATCTTGACATATTTGTCATAGTCTTTATCGATGATATTCTTGTCTACTCTCATAGTGATGATGATCATGCAGACCACCTCTGAATTGTGTTGCAAACTCTTAGAGATCACCAGTTGTTCTCTAAAATTAGCAAATGTGAATTTTGGCTAAGGTCAGTTGCTTTTCTTGGCCATGTTATTTCCATGAGGGTATTAGAGTTGATCCCCAAAAGACAGAAGCCGTAAGAAATTGGCCTAGACCTATCTCTTTATCAGACATTTAGAGTTTATTGGGTTTAGCTGGCTATTACAGATGTTTTGTTGAGGGGTTTTCATCCATTGCGTCTCCTATGACCCGATTGACTCAGAAGAAGGTTAAATTTCAGTGGTCAGATTCCTGCGAGAAGAGTTTTCAGGAGTTGAAGACTCGACTCACTTCAACCCAGTCTTAGCCTTACCTAATGGCACAGATGGTTTTGTTGTGTATTGTGATGCCTCTAGAGTTGGTTTGAGTTATGTTTTAATGCAGAGAGGTAAGGTCATAGCCTACGCCTTTAGGCATCTTAAGCTTGAGAATTTATTTCATTGAGAATTTTCTAGATTTCAAATTTTCATTGTGTGGGAAATTAAATAAGGTTTCTATCGATACCAAATTAGCCTAAACCCGACACTCAATAAAGGAGTTAGAGCACTTTTATGTTGACAACGTACCAACTGGGCAGTCACCGCATCGCGGTAAAAGACAATTTCATAATTGCCACTTTCCAATGGGCCACTGCGATGTTGGTGCATCGTGGCGAGGTCCAAATTCCCATTTGTCAATTTCCAGTGGCCCTCCGCGATATTGGCGCATCGGAGAGGTCCATTTTCCTAATTTTCAAATTCCAGTAGCCGAACGCGATAGTGGCACGTCATACCAAAGGCCAAAATGACATTTCTATAGGGCACCGTGATGGTGGCACGTCGCGTTGAAATTCCAGGTCCCAAGTGTCAAAATCCAGTAGGACAACGCAATAGATCCATGTCGCGGAGGACCCCAATTTTCCATTCGTCAGTGTCCAGTGAGCCACCGCGATAGTGGAGCGTCGCGGTGGTCCATTAAATCGGGACCTAGTTACATTTTTTTTAGTTTTGTTCAAAAGTCAAAAATGGTAATTTGGACTTTTTCCCAACCCCCAATTTCATCTAAACACAAGATTTAGGGCTATTACAAGCATCTTATGATATATTTCTCAAGATTTCTCTCAACCAAAAATCCTAAGCTTCAACAATCAACTCAAAAATCCTAATATTCCACCATCTTTTTTTGAAATTAATTCAAGATTCAAGATTCCCAACACAAGAATTCCAAGAACCATCATTCAAGAGCTTAAATAGAGTTTCAAAAGCAAGGTTGTTTATCTAGTTCATCATCAAAGGTATGTGAGGTTTGAAAAAGGACAAATATTTCATTCTTGTGCCCAAAAACTTGAATTTTATTAAAGATTTCTTGATTTACAAGTTGGGGTTTATACCCAAAGCATCTTGTTTTAAGTTTATAAAGATATAAGTGATTTAAGCCTTGAATTACATGTTTATCCCATCTATTTATGTTTTGAATTGAGGATTTATATCATGAAATGTATATCCCTACTGTGAATTGATATTTTCAAGTGTTTCCAAGATAATTGTTGAGAATTAAGCTACATTATGAAATTGTGATTATTTAAGTACATATGCTTTAAACCCAAGCATGAGTTTTGATATTTCATGAAGAATATATTATTAGCATGCTTTAACAAACAAGCATTCAGATTTTAAAGAAAGATTGATCTTCCAAACCTAAGCTAAGATAGGAATCCACATTATTTATGATTTAAAAAGCAAAGAGAAGTGTAATTGGTTTTAATTACGAACCCTTGTGCTATTTGAACATGGATTTCCTAAAAGTTATGAGTAATAAGTATGGGACTAATATTTATCACCGAGTTGGGTGTGATTCCAAGGTCTCATGCCCCAGAACTATGAGCCACCGTAGGTTTCAAATGCCCATAGTGGGCTAAGATAGTGATCACTTAAGTTAAGGTTCTATTCTGATGGCAAGGGTAGAACAACTCTCCCCAACGTGGGCAAGACGTTGGACTCCATGTCAGCTCACATGGTTTGTGTCGGTTAGAAGAAACTCCCCGAGTCCCAAAGTCCCTAAGTTCCATAATTCCAAGATTTCTAAAACTCTCAAAGCTTCTAAGTTTCAAAATAAAAGAATGATAGAAAAACTTTTATAAGATTAAGTGTTATGAATCACTATATTTACAAGTATGATTTGTTATACATGATTTTATATTTTGATATCATAGATAATCAAGCTTATGTGAGTCATACACAACCACAAACATTTACTTTCTAATTATGATAATGTTTACTATTGCATTACACCCCTATATACTCAGTACATCCTCAAAGTGATGATCCACATATATGTCTATGTGCTACATTGTCTTATAATGTAGGTTTAGGTGCTCAGTATCAGCAGCGTGAGCAGTTCGAGCATCTTTATCTACGCTCCCACAGTTGGTGAGTCGTCATGATTTGAAGGCCTACTTCTTCAGATTTCCAGCTTTAATAGTGATTGGGTTATTGTTTTTAGTTTAGCTCGAGTCAGTTGGAGGTCTCTCTCAACGGCTCTCTAGTTCTTTAGAAGTAGAGGCTTGTCAGACTATGATTTTAATCACAAACTTTCAATATTTTCTATTCAGAAAGTATCTACAGTTTATTCAGTTCAGTTTTTGGTATAATACAATATTCATTCTTGATTAGATTATCTTAAAGTAAGGTTCATATCTAGTAGCAGGATCAAAAGGTTAGCTTGGGGCTACTCATAGACTTGAGCACCTTGTGACATCTCGGGATTAGATTTTGAGGCATTACAAATATCATTTACATAGACTTGAACAATAAGATGATTTCTTCCTCTGGCTTTCATAAATAGTATGTTGTCAATTTTTCCTCTTTTGAACCCATTGTCAAGCAGGAACTTGGACAGTCTCTCATACCTAGCCCGAGGAGCTTATTTTAATCAATAGGGTACTTTGTCCAGCTTAAACACATGATTGGGTAGATCAACATTCTCAAACCCCGGAGGCTGCTTGACAAACACTTCTTTCTTGAGAAGGACATTTAAGAAGTCACTCTTTATAATTTATATCCATCTGAAATATCTTGAATTCTATGGAAGAATAAAAGGCAATGAGAATTCATATTGCCTCCATTCTTGCCACATGAGCAAATGTTTCATTATAGTCTATGCCCTTTTCTTGGTTATAGCCTTGCACAACCAGCCTAGCCTAGTTCTTGATAGTGTCTTCATGTTCTTCTGTCTAACTTATGTACACCCACCTGGTGCCAATGATAGTTCTGTCTGAAGACCTTGGAACCAGATCTCAGATCTTTCTTCTTTCAATCTGGTGGAGTTCTTCTTACATAACATTGATCCAATATGCACCCTTTAGTGCTTTCTTTACATTCTTGGGTTCAATTTTTGACAAGAATGACAAAAAGGCACAAACGTTCTTGGCTCTTTTTTCTATTTGCACACCAGAGTATAGAGGAGACATGAGCTTGTCAAGAGGATGGGAGGATTAATGCATCTATTTGGATCTAAGAAGAGTGAGTTGATTATGGATGGGACCAGTTTCCATTAAGGTATCACCTTTAGGAGATTGATCATTTTCTTCACTGAATAGAGGGTCTAATCTTAAAGAAATGTCTCCAATTTGTTGGTCCCCTATATCTATATTTTCTGTTCTGGATTTTAGTCCCTGAGATACAATATCATTATCTCCCTTATGTGGCTTTTCTGGGATAGACAAGGGATTTCCCAGTTCATCATCATCATCATTGGGTGAGCTACCTTTACTAATGTTTCTCTCTTCATCAACTATGACATGGAAAATCTCTTCCACACATTTTATCCTCTTGTTGTATATCTTGCAGGCCTTGCTGGTAGATGAGTAACCAATAAATATTCCTTCATCACTTCTTGGATCAAATTTTCCAAGATTCCCCTTTCCATTGTTTAGTACAAAACACTTATAACCAAAAGACCTGAAGTAACTCAATTTAGGCTTATTTTTAGTTAGTAGTTCATAGGGAGTCTCGTTTATGATGGATCTCACAAGACATCCATTGGTGACATAACAAAATGTGTTGATTGTTTCAGCCCAGAAATTATGAGCTAACCCAATATCTATTAGTATTGTTCTCCCAATATCCACAAGAGTTATATTTTTACTCTCTACAACACCATTTTGCTGAGGTGTTCTGGGAGCTAAAAAGTTGTGAATGATCCCTAGTTCAGCACAGAAATGATTGAACTTAACATTCTTAAATTTAGTACCATAATCATATCTAATAGCTGCAATCTTCTTATTGTAATTCACTTGTACTTTCTTAGAAAATGCCTAAACACAGGGAAAATTTCATCTTTTAACTTCAAAAAGATAATTTAGGCGAATCTGGAGTGAACATCAACAATAACCAAGATTTACTTCTTTCCACCCCTGCCGGTAACCTTTACAGGTCCACACAAATTCATGTGGAGAAGATGCAATCCCCTAGATGTACTGAGTTCTCTTTTGGGCTTTAAAGTGTATTTTCTTTTTTTTTCTTTTGCACATGCATAACATACCTTGGAGCTTACAAACTTTACATTTGGCAGACCTCGCACCAAATCCTTCTTGACTAGTTTGTTCAACAATTTGCAACTAACATGACCAAGTCTCCTTTTACATGTATCTGCAACATCTTCTTATACATTGAGGAATGCCATGTCTTTGGACTCACATGAGTTTAGATTAGCAAAGTACATATTCTTTTTTCTCCAGGCTGTTAACATTTCCTTACCTTCGCTGATCCTGATGGTAGTGCATTTGTCTAACCTAAATCTGACTTTATTTCCCTTGTCACAGATCTGAGCCATACTCAGCAAGCTGAACTTTAGTCTATCAATGAAATGGACATCATCAATTGCCTCATTCAAACTCTTTCTTATTTTCCTAATTCACAATATATCCTTTGTTACCATCACCAAATGATAACAACCTCCTTCGTGGGCTTTAAGCAAGAGAAAGTTTTCAATTATCCTTGTCATATGCCTTGAACAATCACTATCCATAATCCAGTGGTGACTGCTTTCTTTAGCTTTGCCCTACAATGACAATTAGTGATCAGTTTTGGGAACCCATTTTAGCTTGAGCTCCTAGTAAGGTGTTAGAGGAAATATTAAGTTCTTTGTTATCTATCTAGGTATATTTTAACTTCTTCCCCCTTTTAAGGAAGATTCGTTCAGTACTTTTAGAGCATCATCTTTTGCAGGACATAACTCCATTGCGTCTATTTTTTCCACATTGAAAGTGGTGATGTCCAAGCTATACCTCTTCTCAGACAATGATACAGTCGCTGCCAAATATAGTAACCCAACAAAGGTTGGAGTTAATTCTCAAGGAAATATATAGATTTAAGGCTCTCAGTTGTTGTAATCAACGGACTGAAATGGAAAAGTAAGTCATGGGTTTTGAGTATTAATGTCAAACTAGTAGCAAATATCAACTTCAGTTGTAATCAGTCGAAAGTGAAAACTAGGATTGTTTTTCCCTTGGATTCTCAAACTCCGTAGTCTTATCGTGCTTTGTTGAACCAACCCGATACCTTGCATAAAGAATCGATAAGTTCTTCACCTTCTACAGTTTTTTGGATGAGTAGATGGATTTTACCCTTTACCTTTTGAGTCTCAGGATGTCGCCTTATCAACCCTTCTCTTGATCCTAGTTAACCTAAGAAAATAGGCTACAAGGCTTAAAACAGGGATCAAGGAATATGATTCACACATGGAAGCTCATTTAGGCTAAACGTGGACTAACAAAAAAATGGCCTATGATCCTTCCCTAACCAACTATCCTACAACCTAGGAAAGACTAGCCAAGAAAATTCTTGATTTAACGCTCAAAGGGAACTAAGTAGCATCTCACACACACATGACACAGAGTCAATATTACAATCTACTACATATCCGGTTCATGCAATTGTTAGCAAGTTATTATCATATCCCTAATCCTAATGCCATAACAAGATCCACAATGTTCACACATATATACATCCACACAGTTCTTAAACATAAAATTTGGAGGGGTATCAAAAATTAATCAAAACATGACTATAGCCCTAAATGCTTAAAAATCTCTTATTACACAAAAACATACCGCAATACGAAACAAAAAAAACACTATGACACAATTTATCCTAGATTTGCTGATTCTACAACCATATCATGGATGACAGGAAAAGAATCACGACAATAAAAACCCGCGACAACATGGTATACCCACCCCTAACTAAAAATTGTACACTGTCCCCAATGCGCTTGAATGATATAAAACAAAGGGAAGTGAGAACATACCTGAGACACGCTAAGCGTCCTTGTACCTTGGGTTTCCTACCAAGCAATGCCTGATTTACCATTGTGGCACGACTCAACTCCTATGGCTACTCAGACTTTGCCAAGGTCTATCTCAACACAAACTCTAACTTCCTTTAGGTTTCCTATGTAGTGCTTCACCTACTTCCCATTTACCTAGAATAGGATATCACCATCACACTTTATTTTAATAGCACCATGTGATAATACCTTAACCACAGTGAATGATCCAGTCCATCTCGATTTCATCTTGCCAAGAAATAAGTGTAGTCTTGAATTATACAACAGGACCAAATCATCGGGTACAAATACTCTCTTCTTGATTTTTTTGTCATGATAAAACTTTATTCTTTCTTTGTATATATCCGAGCTCTCATAAGTACTGAGTTAGAATTTATCCAACTCATTCACCTTGCTTAACCTCAAGTTTTCTGCATCATGCTACTCAAAATTTAGCCTTTTTAACGCCTATAGTGCCTTATTTTCAAGCTCAACCGGTAAATGGAATATTTTTCCGTATACAATATAATATAGAGAGGAACCTATAGGGGTCTTAAAGTCTATTTGATAGGCCCACAATGCATCATCTAACTTTCTAGACCAGCCAGTCCTGCTGGCATTCACAGTCTTCACCAATATGGACTTTATCTCTCTATTGGAGACTTTTACTTTCCCGCTTCTCTGAGGATGGTAAGATGTCACCACCTTATGACTTACACCATATATATCAAGAAGTGGTTTGAATAAGAGATTTTAGAAGTGCGACCCACCGTCACTGATAATAGCACGTGGAGTGCCAAATCGAGAAAAAATATTTTTCTTCAAAAGGCGGTGACTTCTCTACCTTCATTATATGGAAGCGCAATTGCCTCTACCTATTTTGACACATAGTCATCCGCTACCAGAATATATATCTCATGCCATAGGAGCTCACAAATGGGCCCATGAAATCAATCTCCCACATATCAAATAACTCCAACTCCAGAATAGGTGTCATGGGGAGTTCCTGGCGCCGTGAAATATTTCCTTGACATTGACATTGGTCACAGGATTTTAAAAAATCATGGGTATCCTTATAAATTGAAGGCCAGTAAAACCGATATTGTAGAATTTTATGGACTGTCCGTAGCTATTGTGGTGACCCCCAACTGGTGATGAATGACAAACATCCCGAATGCTCATTATCTCTACCTCTAAAATACATCTTCGAATAACACCATCAATGTAGATCCTAAAAAAATACAACTCATCCCAAAAGAACTTCCTTACCTCATGCATAAATCTTCTTCGCTGCTGTGAGGATAGGTCTTTTGGGATAAGATCGCTTGCCAAATAGTTGGCAAAATCAACAAACTAGGGAATCAGATCTTGAGATACTTCCAATACTCGCTCATTAGGAAAAGCATTATCTATCTCAAGATCATCCCCTAATTTCTGTATGGTCTCCTCCTCAAGTCTGGACAAGTGGTCAACAACCTGATTTTCTTTTTCTTTTTAGTTCTATACTTCAAAATCAAACTCTTACAACAAAATAAACCAATGGATCAGTCTTGGTTTGGCATATTTCTTCGACATCAAGTATCTCAAGGTTGCATGGCCAGTGTGCACTATGACCTTAGTCCCAATCAATAAGACCAAAATTTTTCCAAAGCAAAAATCACCACAAACAGCTCTTTCCCTGTAACTGTATAATTTTTCTGTGTGGGGTTTAAAGCTTTGCTGGTATAGTAGATGAGATATAGTAACTTTTATTTTCTTTGGCCTAGAATAACTCCTAAGACCACTCTGCTCGTATCACATATTACCTCAAAAGGTACAGACTGGCCAAAATCAACTGTTCCTTTAGGTATTCATAAGCCTTGAGAGAAGCATCATCAAACAAAAAATTCACCTCCTTCTCTAAAAGCTTTCATAATGGACTTGTAATTTTAGAGAAGTCCGTGATAAACCTCCTATAAAAGACTGCATGACCCCAAAACAACGTATGCCTCTAACTAACACTAATAAAGACAACCTCTTTATTACCTCAATCTTTGGTTTGTCCTCTTTAATACCATGTTTGGAGATCTTGTGACCTAGTATGATACCTTTTTTCCCCATAAAGTGGTATTTTTCCCAGTTTAGTACCAAGTTGCACTCTTCACATCTCTACAGTGTACTGGCCAAATCGGCCAAACAGTCATCGAATGAGCCCTTAGCCACTATAAAGTCATCCATAAATACTTCAATAGTGTTTTCCACCATGTCAGAGAATATGGACACCATACATCTCTGAAAAGTGGTAGGCGCATTACATAACCTGAACAATATCCTCTTGAATGTAAAAATCCCATAGGGGTAAGTAAAAGTTGTCTTTTTTCGTATATGGGAGAAATCATGATTTTATTGTAACCCGAATACTCATCAAGAAAATAATACCAACCCCTTCCTGCTAATCTGTCCAGCATCTGATCCATGAATGGCATGGAAAAGTGGTCTTTTTATGTCCACTTGTTCAATTTTTTGTAGCCATGCATACTCTCCAACCGGTCACTAGACTAATTGGTACTAATTCGTTCATCTCATTGTAACCATTGTGATTCCTTCTTTCTTTGGCATGCATTGAAATGTGCTCACCTAGTTGCTATGTGTAATGGGAAAAACCACTCTAGCATTTAACCACTTGATCTACTTTTTCACTACCTCCTGCATAGGAGGATTCATTTACCTCTGGTGCTCAATACTGGGAATGTTGTCCAGCTTAAGATGAATTTTGTTTATGTATAAACCCGGTGGAATCCCTACAATGTCTGCAATGGTCAGCCCAATATCTCTCTTAAATTTCCGTAATACTAATGTCAAAGCTTCCACCCATTCTCCTACCAAATCTACTGCAATAATCAGCGGTAAGTTCTTGTTGGCCCCAAGAATGCATACTACATATGAAATAGGAGGGCCTTCAATTCTAATACTGGTGGCTTCTCTATAGATGGTTTTGCAGGAGGTGTAGTTCTATTTTTCAAGTCAAGGTCCAGCTTCTTAGTGGCATATTTTTACGAACCTATGCCATGTAGTGCATGAACCAAATCATCATAATCATCTAACCCGTTACTCTTAAAGTTCATGATCACTGCAGTAAATGCTTTTACCTCTAGTCTATCCTTAATAGGTACATCCACTGTAACCACATCATTATCCACTATATCAATCACTACTATCACTCTCACATCATCAGGTTGCTTAACCATCGTGCATATATTCAATACTACTTACTTATTATTCCATTTGAAAATTGATCTCCTCTAGGTTCATATCAATCAACACCCAACCAGAGGACAAGAAAGTTCTACCCAAGTTAATTGGAGATTGGGAATCCACTTCACAGTCTAATATCATGAAATTTGCTGGATAAGTGAATGATGCCTCCTTCACTTCTACATTGTGCACAATACCCATTGGATCCTTTAAAGATAAATCAGCCATCAACAACCTTGCAGATATAGGCTTGAGATTTCCTAACCCCAATACCTTGTATATCACCAATGGAATTACATTTATCCCTGCTCACGAATCATATAGAGCTTGATTAATGTCATAAGGCCCAATAAAACATGGAATGGTGACTGCACCTGGGTCTTCCTTCTTCTCTACTAATGGTGTATGAAAATCTAATCTAAATTGCTACACTATATCTTGGAGGTCTTCTGCTACCCAGTTGTCATCATTGTCACTCTCAAAATTATCATCACTACAAGTCAGCTTCTCAAACTCAGCTTCAGGTGGCTCATCTGCAACAATATTTTCCTCTTTTATCTCATTAGTAGCAGGTAAAAAGTTCACATCAGGTGGGAAATCACTTTTTATGTTAATAGCCTGACAATGAACCAGTATTGGAGGATTCAACACATTGTCACTAGGAAGGGCACCTATTTGACGTTGGGACAAAGTGGTAGAGATTTGCCCATACTGCTGCTCTAACTGCTTAATAGTAGTTGAATATGATTCAAAATTTTGGTCAATCCTGAAACATCGGCCTTGAGTTCTTTAAGGTAAGTTTTCTGGCTCTGTTTATCCTTCATTAGCTTAGCCAACATCTCTTCTATTCTCGATTTTGCATCTCATCTACCAGGTGGAATGTATTTGTCTCTATCATTAGAGTTATGACCTTGATTCTTGTGCCTCTGGGCTTGAAAACCCGCTAATTGACAATCCACATAATTTGCCTCCTCTTTTAACTCAGATTCATGCACCATGTGCCTTTACTACATTAATCTTTGTAGAAATTATTATTGCAAATTCTTTGGCCACATCACCAATGCCAGTCCTCAATAGTGAAATCTCCTAAGTTACAACATCCTCAGCTACTATCCATTCACCAGAAGCTCAAATGGCATAAATTTTAGAACCTCTCTTAAACTCTCGAGTTTTCCACCCTCAGTTAGTTAATGTGATCTAATCCATAATACTCGAAGCCATCTCCCATCGTAATCTCATGAAGGCTCCTCAGAGATAGTATCTACCATTGCTCTCAAACTGATAGTCAGGGCTCTATAGAAGATCTCCAATAAGCTTGTCCCTAAAATCCAGTGGGTGGGCACCATGCTAAGCTTCTTCTTGAACCTGGAACATGACTTATACATAGATTCTGACTGCAGCTTCCTGAAGTTATAAATCTTGTCCTTGAGCTGCAATACCCTGGATGGAGAAAAGAACCTTTTCAAGAATTATCTGTGTAACTTGCTCCATATAGTGATAGACCCTCTTGGAAGTTCCCCTAGCCATAAAGATGATTCTCCAGTAAGTAAGAAAGGAAATAACCTTAGTCTCAATGATTCTTGATCTACCCCAGGTATGGTATGTGAAGTGCAGATCCCAGTAAAATTTGCTAGAATAATATTTGCTTTATTTGTAAGTATCCCCGCAAATACACCCTTCAAGTATAGGAGCTGGATCATAGAACTTGAGATATTAAACTTGATATCTGTGGGAAAAACAAGAAAGGATAATGGATCCAATTTCATTAGGCTTAACATATCCCAGATCTTCTTCATCGTCTTTATATTGCTGAACATACTAATATGCTGGGAAAACTTGAGGTCGGCCTCCTCTAATTCTATTTTGATTTCCACCGAGTACTGCTCGGTGGTCTATTTCCTATCTTTGCTCAGCTAACTTTGCCTCTCGATCTATGCCTTGATCTTTTCCACTGCCCTCCACTCGTTCTCAGCTTAGGCTAAAAGCTCACTAGTCTGTCGATCAATAATGTACTAAAATCCTTTGGAAGGAGGGCGGACAAATCATCTCTTTTCTGTTCCACCTCCTACTAGGCATACACTGGTGTATACCCTCCCAAGATCAAAAACAAAAAAAGAAAAACCCATAAACTCCAATAACTTCAAATCACAAATCAACACCATATTCCCGGACAACGACATTGAAAGTTGGTGACATCCAAGCTATACCTCCTTTCAAAAGATGATATGGTCGCTGCCAAATATAGTAACCCAACAAAAGTTAGGGTAAAATCCCAAGGGCATACATTGATTCATGGCTCTCAGTTGTTGTAATCAACGTGCTATACTGGAAAAGTAAATGGGGGGTTTTGAGTATCAGTGTCGAACTAGTAGCAAATATAAACTTCGATTGTAATCACTCATAAGTGAACACTAGGGTTTTGTTCCCCCTGGATTCTCAACTCCATAGGCTTATCGTTCTTTGTTGAACCAAATCGATACCTTACATGCAGAATCGATAAGTTATGTACCTTCTACAGTCTTTTGGATGAGTAGATGGATTTCACCCTTTACCTTTTGAGTCTCAAGATGTCGCCTTACCAACCCTTATCTTGATCCCAGTTAACTATTAAATTTTAGTCTCTAGTTATTATATGAAACCTAACCATCTTACTAAGATAAAACTTAGAAGCGTGGACCAACAGTTAAACTCCAAATTACTGTTGTCTTTATCTTGTTCTAGTCACTACTCCTCTTTTGGAGTAAGTAGTAATAATCTAGGTGGGATCCTAACATTTGCAACCACTAAGAAATATATTATATTAAAGATAATGCAATGCATGCCATGAATATTAGTTTAATTGAACAATCATATTTCCACTACTTCATCAATCTGCCAGGGTTTTCACAACCCTAGAAATGGGTTTTATTAGCCGCTCATGCTTGTGAGAAAATCAATAACATTCATACTTTAAAGCTTAGATGAAATCACAATAATAAGAAGTAGAAAAACCCACAACCATAACTGAATTGATGAACCAAAGTCAATACAAGAGAATCCCAAGATCAAAATCAAATCTTGGAATCAAAATATGTTTGTAAATATCAAAAGTGCGTAATCTCTACGAAAAAACACATAAAGGGTATTTATAGTACATGAGGAAATCCTAAAATTGAAGGCCGAATAAAATAGGAGAAAAAAGGTCGGCGTCCACTTACTCTCCCTACTTGCGCCCTGACCCTGGGTGCAGGTAGCACTTGGGGCCTGCAGGGTGGGTGTAGGTATCAGGTGGGTAGCACTTGGACTTCTAGAACTTGATTTTCACACATGCGGTTAATAAGTGCTATTTGCTGTCCACATGTTGACTTAGTAAGTGCCGGGAGTCATCTTTTCAGCTCTTCTTTAATTCCCAAACATACTTTGATCACGAATAAGCGAAAAAGTGTCACGGACATCCATAATTGCTCTAATAAGTAGACAAAACACCTTTTTTCATCCTTTTCATAAACTTAGCACCCGAAATATGATTTCATGCAAAACATACCCAAAATGCATCAATCTAACAAAACAACCTCAGAAACTTGTATATTTTCCTCGTTTTAAGCATCAAAAGTTCTATATTTCTATAGCATATCGAAAGCATAACAAATTGTCCCTCACAGAGACATACTTGGTGAAAAAGTTGTAGGAAAGATATACACTATGGAAACCAATACTCTTTTTCCATTTGATCCTTGACAGACAAGACTTGACAAGGTTTAAGATGAAGCGTCCATTACATAGCATAATCAAGCTTAGCTTTTATTGCTTTCAAATCCTTTTCTAGTTCCGCACATCTTTCTAGTGATGCAATTATTTTATCATTAGCCTCACTCATTTTCTTTTCTAGATCAAGTTGAATTTGTGATTTTTTATTTTTCCCTTTTGACTTGACTCTAGAAACTTCATTCAGTTTTCATTAAGGTTCTCATTTTCAACAGATAGTAATTGACTAGTAGCTTGAAGTTCTGTTACTTGCACTATTAACTTAGCTATTTCTTCTTCATATTTTTCAAGATTTATCTTTAAAAACTCCTTATCTTTATTAAGATCATTTACAGTATTAATTAATACAGTAGTAAGAAACTTCAACTCAATTAGAGTGTAGTTTTTAAGGTTTTCTTTGATGTCTAAGAGTGTTACTTAATCATCTTCATCTTCATTAGAGTTTGCCATCAAGGCAAAGAGTGAGTCATACACTTGAACATCATAATCAATCACCATCATAGAGACATCTGTGCTATTAAGAATCATCATCATCATCAAGAAGAAAGTCACTTAGTGCAGCTATAACTTACATAACCACTCTATCAGCTTTGACTTTTCTTCTATACCTTTCCTAAACTCGCTTCCTGCCTTTTGCCTTCTCACTATTCTGCTTTGCATATTATTTGTATTCTACCCTATGTATAGGACAATATCTAATGTAATGTCCAGGCTTTCTACACTTGTGACATGTATCATTGTCCTTCTCATCTGTAGTGTATCTACTGGACTCTTCTTTCCTAGAGAAAGCTCCAGATTTCTTTAAGGCCTAGATAACTTACTTAGCAATGTAAGCAATTTCTCCATCCTCAACACTTGGGGTTTATTTTTCAACCTTCAAAACTAGATTCTTCTAAGCCTTAGGTTCATCTTTTAGCTTCTTAAGTTTCTTCAATATATCATATATTTTAAGGTTCCTAATATGCTCATCCATGTCCATCTTATTCAGATCCTTGGCCTCAGTAATTGCATTCACTTTGCTTTCCCATCTCTTAGGTAGTATGCTCAAGAAATTTCTGACTTACTTGTGAGTAGGGATAAGTTCACCTAGACAGTACAACTCATTGGTTATAATAGTGAACCTAGTGTGTATCTCCTGAATGGACTCATCTTCTTTCATAGTAAAGGTTTCATATTTATTTGTCAGCATATCCAGTTTGGATTGCTTCACTTGTGTGATTCCTTCATGGGCTATCTGAAGACAATCCTAGATGTCTTTAGTAGTCATGTAGGTGGAGATCCTGTTGTACTCATTAGGACCAATGCCACACATAAGGATATTCTTGGCTTTATAATTTTTCCTTATCTTCTTCTTGTCAGTTTCATCAAATTCCTTCTTTGTTTTGGGGACCTGCGAAGTTATATCTCTAATCCTTACTGCCCTAGTAGGAACAAAGGGGCCATCCTCTATGACATCCCATAGCTCACAATCTTCAGCCATGATGAAGTCATGTATTCTTGTCTTCCACTATGAATGGTATTTTCTATTGAATCTTGGGGGGTCTGGAGGTTGACTAGCCTTCTTTTAGATTTGGAGGAGCTGCCATTTCTTAAGATACTTCCAAGATGTTAGACTTTATAGGAAGAATCCACTATGATACTGTCACGACCCGAACCATGGCCTGGCCATGACAGGCATTCTAAGTCCATCGAGGACTCGAGACCACCCCCTGAGCCTATTCTAATACCACCAAGAACACCTAGAAGCGAAAGAATATCAATATAAAGAAAGATATGAAAGATGACCTCAAAAGTCTATGTAATGTTAATAACCAAAACTATCCACAACACCCATGTCCACAGTATCCACAAAACCTCGAACAAAAATCAAGTACCAATAAAGTGTCGGGATATGACATCGACTATAGCCAAACACAAATCTGAGATAAAGTATAAGACATAAGAAACCAAAATATGAAATATAGGCTCCCGATGTATGGTAACTCACCACTTCAATGTCAACTCATGCACTGATCCCGAATCCTAGTCATTGTTCAGGAGGAATAGAAGTATGGCTAAATCCTTCATCGCGTGGGGATACAGTGTCTTAAGGAAGTTAACAGTTGGAGCACTAGTATGTAACTTAGGGATAAGGGAACAAATAATTCCATGGATGATGACTCAAAACTATTCAAATCTCATGCATACCATTAAATGCAAATGCATAAGTATATATATATATCACATGCCGGGAAAGGGAACAAGGCTTAGCATAAACTTCAAAATATTTTACTTGGGTTGTGAAGCATTGCCGTCTTAAATCTACCCATGGGCTATATGGGTCTAGTGTTACCCACAAGACGGACCCCAATGCGTGTTATCCATATGAATCGGAGATACCCTAGAAGGACAGGGATTCCCTTGTACCCTTCACCCTCTATGATACATATGTTCATGTATATACTTGGGGGAATCCCTTGTACCCCACAAGCACATGGTCATCAAAACTAATCCTCATGTCGGCAAATATGAGTTTTCAGTGTCAACCTTTGGAACTCACACCTTCATGGCTAGTTAGTACAACCCCCATTATTGCCCAGTTAAAATATTTAACACATAACCAAACAACCAATTCCAAGAGTCAATTATTAAGGCATTAATAAGTGGTATCGTTATACCGACTATAGCTTCCTAGCAATGTCATTAAGCCAAGTCATAGGGGATTCACATATACACCACAACGCCATTATTAAAATTAACTAAGGAATTCCTGTGTACCCCCCAAGGTTTTCATTCTAACAATCACTTGGAGGATTCCTAAGTACCATGCAAGGTTTTTAAAACCATTATTAACCATTTTTCCATTTATGCAATGCATTTTTTCAAGTAATAAATCAAACTAAACATTTTTGGCGATTCCATTGTACCTCAAATCCATTAACTATTTCATACCAATGCATTAATACAAGTGAACAAACCAAGTAGGTGTCAAAAACCATATTCATTGACAATTTCACAAACATGTTGAGGGAATACAATTTCAAAAACCCAAACTAAGTAATTGGGGAATCCACAGTACCCCGAGGTTCAATTTACCATTTCCATGCATCCCACAATATTTAAAATTATTAATAAAGCAAGAATATTGCATAATTAACCATGAAAATCAATTAAATGATCAATCATGTTAAAGTCCTCAATTATACCAAAATCTACATTCAAAACCATGAATATAATATCAGTTTATGCCATTAATAAAATTTTAAATTAAAGGAAAAGTGGTACATGACTTAATAACCAAGAAACTTGAAGAAAACAACACCCTTAGGACCCTAGATTATCACCTCCTTGAACCCTAGCCTTGACTTGAAAAGGGAAATTTAAGAGAGAGGATTTTTAAGAGTGCAATAATTAATGTTATGTCGTGAAAACTGATGGAAATAGGTTAATATAGTGTTTAGGGGTCGTTTATAAGTGAAAGGACTTCAATATCCCCCTCCCAAGTCAACAAATCCAAAAATTGATGAATTTAAAGCATCGGTGCATCGCGGAGGGTAATTTCTGAATGTAACCTTTTAATGAATCTCAAACTTTTTATTACTATCATTTATCACTAGCAACCCTTACCGTCTCCTCACAAAAATGCGCATAACTTTTTGCTCGCGTATCGAATTAAGGAAAAATTGGAAATAGGAAACATTTGTATATAATTTGGTCGGTCTTGATCCCAAAAATTCTATATATTAAAGAAGTTATACATGTTCAAAGTTGACCCTTGTAGATTCAAATTTCAAAATTTAGGCTATAACAAAAGTTCTTAACTCCACTTCACTCTAAGTGTTTAATATGAACATTCTTCCCCTCAAAAGCACTTTTCACACTGGGATAATGATATTGACACTTGTTTTTATATCAAAATAATTGGATTCAAATTTATACACATAGATACAATGATTCAAATTCTAGACTGAAAATGTGGGGTGTTACATTATCTGCCCTTTGTAATCATTTGTCCTTGAATAATAGATAGGAATTTTTTGAAGCTTTAGAAGTATGGAACAAGGTATGTAACTTAAACATTAAGAATTTTCCCTAAACAAAAACACGTATAGGAATTAAAAGAAAGGGGCTTCATGGTATCGCCAAGTAAATAATGTAAGCATGAATTATAAGACAACGAGACTAAGGTCATACAAGGGGTAATGAACACAAAGCTCCTTACCTCAAGTGAGGAAATCAATCAAAATTTTACCTAGGCCTGCGTCAGGGACCTTATTACAGATCAAAGCCTCTGCAATACGGGGTTATCACAGAGGCTCACCACCTCCGTGACATAAAACAACCCCGAACCCCATCCAAAAATTTTAGAACTCTTTTGGGTTACCCTTTTAACATCCCCAAACACAGTTTATGTCAAAAATCAATGGTCAAGAATGGAAAGGTCAAAAATAAAATGATGGAAATTTTGAGGGTCTTATACCAATAGCTCTTAAATATTACAATACTTCTCAACTATGATTTCAGCTACTAGTACCACACTTTACCATTTCAATCATATAATTCCCCCCAGAAAACACATAGCTACAAGAGCTGGATTCCAACTATACATTCATTTCATATTTAAGCCTAACCCAAAGTTAAAAGACTTTAGCTTAAGCTACGGGGCTCTATACCTTACATTCATCCATGAATACTACTCCATCCTTTCATTGTAATCAAATAACATCATGCCTTAATCAAGAGTACTAGCCACATAATACAATGACTTGTGTATCTATCAATTACAACATTCAATCCTATCTTTAGTACACCTAATTTATGAAACGCCCCACCAATAACCTAATAACCTATATCACCCTCACAAAGATTTTCACCACTTATACCTCTCCTATCTATTCCACATAACACAAGTTTCATCTCACTCATCCCGCTTCATCTATAACCTTAGTTTGAGTAGTCATATAAAATTTTTTCAGGAAAAGAATCATCCACTCTTTAATCTATAACATTACCATGCTTTTATAACCACTACCATCCTGACACAAGAAGAGTAGCTGAGGGAATAGTGTATGAGCTTCAAAATATAGGAGTAACAGTATTCAAATACAGCATATGTTTGTTGTACTACTCAAGGTGGGTCCTATGACATAATATATGATCCAATAAGCATAAAGGGCTCCACACATAAAAATACTTAGATCATAATTAGAGGGACGAACATAGATATAGGTCATATAAAGAACTAGAAACTTAAGCATAGACACCATTGAATACGGGGGATGTGGGTAGAATGTCCTCTTAAATCAAAATAAGAGGAGTTTGCTACAGTAAGAATAGATTTATCATGACTCACCTCCGAACTCACCCCATGAGATAATTCAAGATTTGCATCATCTGCCCCTTAACTCAAAGGTTACTATCCTGACCTTGAATGTATATCTCCTCATTAAATCTATATGTACAATACTCCATGCAAATTAGGAGGTGGGGAGGTCACCATACATGAGAATGCAAACTTGATGTCGCATGGAACCACGATACTTTTAATGCTTTAAACCATGAATTTATGCATGAACTTAGGGTATTTTGTTGGATGATGCACTTTGGTGTGATTTGTAGGTAAAATGGGTCTACAACAACACTTGAACAAGAAGAGAAAAAAAAGATTTGAAAAAGACCAACTTTGATAAATAATAGAACCTAAAGACAAACTAAGAAGCCAAGCATGAGGAAGATACGACTTAAGTATCCCAGTTGTAAGACAGGGTACGAGTCGTATGCGAAATTCATGAACATAGTAGAACCTGAGCTACTATCCCAGAGTTGAAGTGTGAGAGCTATACAATTCGAAAGTTTGAGTACGACTCATATAGGTATGCCATATACAAACTAGTGTTTAAGACTTAGAAAGAAAGAAGTCCCAGCTGAATACGGATGAATGACACAAGTCGTACACTAAGGTACGACTCATAAGAAGAAGTCGTATGCTGAATAGAGAGTTGAAGCCTTGGATAAATAAGACACTAGAACGGATACAACAAGGCAGGGTACGACTCGTAAGCTGAGGATACAAGTGAAGACCGAGTTGTACTGACTGCCGACTTAACTTTACCTTTCCTATTTTTAATAGGATTTTTATATTATTTTGAGATACTATACATAACCTAGGGTTAATATTTTTTAGTTTGCGCATTGTGGCATTCTTTTATGCATTATTACACATTATTACATACTTTTACAATGGTTCTTAAGATTTTAGGATTATTTAATTAAAGACTTGGAAGTTTATTCACCTTATTCTTGTACAATTGATTTTATGTGTTATTCATTGATAATTATAGTTTCTTGCACAAACATGAGCGGATAATCTCCTCAGCTTGGGTTGTGGGAACCCTGGCAGATTAGATACATAGAGAAAGTGTGAGACTAAATTGTTCTAAAGTTTTTGCATGTATCTTAATTCTTCTTCACAATAATTAAACTCATAGTAGCTGTAGATGCTTGAGATTGCCTATATTTACATCCATTCAAAAACCAAGAGCTTGCGATTAGGAAGAAAAAAGATTTAAGACAGTTATTTGGGGTACGATAACCAAGTATCTCATCTTATCACTTGATCCTACCCCAACAAGTGTAACTAAGGTCATATCAAGGGGAAATAAGGTGACACCTTCTGACGGTAACCAAGTCAAAAGGTGAAATTTATCTTTTAAGCATGGATAATACCTATCTTGTAGGCTTTGTATGCAGAACCATAAAATAATTGGGTTGATCATGAGAACTATATGTAGTTGAGAAGCCAGGGGGAACACAGACCTAGTGTTCGTCTCATATTGATTTCAACTTAAAAGCACTCAAAAATTAGTTACTATTTGCAATTGATAATAAAATCCCCCCATTTACTTTCCTATACTGCTTGTGGATTACATTAAGGCAAGAAAATATTCACGTTTTCCCTATGGAATTAACCCTAACCTTGTTGGGTTACTATATTTGCATTCGACCACATTATACTTCTAGTTAAGGTGTAGTTTTAGGCGACATCAAATTTTGGCATCGTTGTTGGGGAAGACGGTTGAGTGGTAAATTGAATTGGTGAAGCTTGCGGGCTTTTAATTTTTTTATTTTTTCTTTGGAATACATCGGTGTATGCCAAGTACTAGGAGTAGAGGTAATCCTTTTGATACAGAGCCAGAAAAAATCCTTCAAACACTTAGAAGGATGTTAGGAAAAGTTCATGATGGGGTGCAAGATCTCCCACATGTGGACCCAAATGCGGAACTCTCATGTGCTCCATTAGATCCAAGAAATATTGTTGACTTAGAGATACAATAACTATTGGGGTAAGAACGTAGAGAAGCAGAAGAAACCAAACTTGCTGCAGAGGTGGCAGTAGCTTAGCAAAGACTGGTATGACTGAGACAGGTTGTTGATTATCGAGTTAAAATAGGAAGGTATCTATTTATTCTAGTGTATCAACACTTAGACCCATATGAGGAAGATGATGAACATCTGGGTTATGTTGAGCCTACGGAGTCTGGATCCATTGTGCCTCCTTCTTTAGCCCCTAATGTGAAGTTTGATATCACTAGTTCTATGATCCAATTGCTAAATCTGAAAGGTGTGTTTTCGGGGGCTGCAAAGGATGACACAAACATTCACCTTACAAATTTTCTTGGGATATGCACAAATTATAATATTCCAGGGGTTAATCAAGAAACATTAAGTTTGAGGTTGTTCTCATTTTCTTTGACTGGAGAAGCATCACTATGTTAGGGGAACTTCCAAGAGGATCTATCACTACTTGGCACGGGTTGAAGAAATAGTTTCTAAGCAGATTATTCCTTCTTGCAAAGATGTTAAAGTTGAAGGAAGAAATTTACAATTTTTGATAGCTACCTGTAGAGTCTATGTATGAGTCATGGTTTTGATTCAAAAAGAAGCTGAGCATGGTACCAAATCACAGAATCAGACGATCTATCTTGTCTGAGATCTTTTGTTGATCATTAAATGATAGCTCAAGATCTATGATAGATATTATTTGAGGAGGAGCATTTATGCATCTTCTCTGAGAAGTTTCACAGGAAATGCTAGATTATATTATGATTACTAACAGAGGATGGAATCTCAAGATTCAGAACGTGGTAGTGGTACATATGCTATTGGAGCAACAAATATGTATGAAGTAACGAATGATATAGTATTACAAGAGGCTGCACAACTTCGTATAGATATTGGGTTGCTTATGAAATAATTTGCATCATGAATGCTGAGAAGGTGAATACAGTAGTGGCACATGGGTCTATCTCTAAACCATTCGAGATAGAATCTAAAGAAGAGGCAAAGTATCTTGATCATAGATTAGTGGATTTACGAGCCCAGGGGCAAGGGAATCAAGGTTGAACTATTATAATGATAGATATAAAGATAAGAGCAAAGATAGAGATGGTGATTAGTGGTGTAAAGATGACTACAAGAAGTAAAGTGACAAGTATATTCCACCAGGTAGCCAAGATACAGAGTCCCGAATGAAGGCTCTTTTTTCCAAGCTGGTAAAAAGGAAAGAAATTCAAGAAAACTACTTGAAGGATATAAAATTTGATTTGTCAGGGTTGAACCAGAAAGTTGAGTCATATGCGACAACAATCAAGCAATTAGAGCAACAATTTGGTGAGATGTCATCCACAGTAAATCAGAGACAACCTGGCACTCTTCCATGTAATACAGTGGTAAATCCTAGAAATAATAGTAAATTCCATTCCATTACTACTCAAAGTGGTAAAGTTACTATAGACCCACCTATACCTATAACTGATGAACAGAAGAGCGAGGATGAGCCAACTAATGTTTGGAGTAGTAGCAAGCAGAATAAAGGAAAAGAAAAAACTATCTAGACTGTGTTGAATCCTATTCCAAGACCACTTCCTCCCTATCCATAAAGATTGACAATGAAACAAGAAGAAGGTAAGTATCTAATTCTTTTATCTAAGTTAAAAGTGTTAAATGTCAATATACCTCTTGTAGAGGCATTGGAGCATATGCTAGGATATGCAAATTTTTTGAATGATTTTATCACAAAGAAAGGGTCAGTCAGTTATGAACCTATTTACAATATTCATCATTGCAGTGCTGTAGTCACTAGATCTTTGGTTGAGAAGAAGGAGGACCCCGACGCTTTCACAATACCTTAAACTATTGGGTCTTTCAACTTTGCTTGAGCATTATGTGATTTGAGGGCTAGAATCAACCTCATTCCCTTGATGTATTCAAATAATTAGGGTTGGGAGCTCCCAAACCTTATACCATGAGACTAGTATTGGTGGATAGGACAGTGAAAAAGCCTGTTGGTATCCTTTATGATGTTTTGGTAAAAATGTCTTCATTCATATTTCATGCTAACTTTGTTATATTAGATTTTGAAGTGGACTTTCAAGTCCTAATTATTTTAGGAATAACTTTTTTGGCTATAGGTAGGACACTGATTGATCTGGAGAAAGAATATCTGATGTTGTGACTCAATGATGAACATATGACATTCAACGTATGCAAATCTATAAAGCAGCCTGATGAATTGAGAATGGTGTCTGTGATTGATATAGATGCCGAGGAGACAAATTCATTCCATGATGTTGATGCAGTTACTCTATGGGATAATGGTTCTGATATGATTGTTCCTGCGAAAGAGAGGCTAGGTGTCGAAGCTCTTATGACTGTGATTATGAATTTTAACTCTGAAGGTATTGAGGAGTATGAGGAGTTAGTGAGTGTATTACATGGTAATGGTTATAATTATGCACCAAAGAATCTTGATCTAGATTTAAAGAATCGAACTACTTCACCAGCTCATCCATCCATTGAGAAACCATCGATGTTGGAGTTGAAGGCCCTCCCATATCTCTTGTAATATGCATTTTTGGGGGACAACAACACTTTCCCGGTTATTTTTGCAGTTGATCTGAGCCTGTCAGAGGTAGAAGAATAGTTGTTCATGTTGCAGAATTTCAAGAGGGCCATTGGATGGTCCATTAAAGATATTATTGGTATTCCACCTAGTTTGTGCACTCATAAAATTCAGATTTAGCCAGATTGTGTTCAATCTATTAAAAATTACTGTCGACTTAATCCTCCTATACAGGAGGTGGTTGAGAAGGAGATCATCAAGTGGTTGGATGCTGGTGTAGTATTTCCCATTGTAGATAGCAAGAGTGTTAGTCTGGTTCAATGCATGACAAAAAAGGGTGGAATAACTATTGTACCTAATGAGAGGAATGAGCTAGTGCCTATGAGACCAGTCACTGGTTTCTTAATGGGTACTCCAGTTACAATCAGATCACTATTGCATAGGAAGACCAAGAGAAGACTACCTATACATGTCCTTATGGGACCTTTGCATTCAAATGAATTCCATTTGGTCTATGCAATACTCCAACCATATTTCAGAGATGTATGATGTCTATTTTCTCCGATATGGTGGAAGACCATTAAAGTTTTTATGGATGACTTTTCTGTAGTTGGGGATTCTTTTGATGATTGTCTCAATCACTTGGAAAAAGCTCTACAAAGGTGTGAAGAATACAACATGGTGATTATTTGGGAAAAGTACCATTTCATGGTCAAAGAAGGAATTATGCTTGGGCACAAAATTTTGAAGAGAGCTCATAGAAGTTGATCGAGCGAAGTTTGAGGTGATTGAATAGTTACCTTGTCTAATTTTTGTGAAGGAAATTCAGAGTTTTCTAGGTCATACAAGTTTTTAAAGGCAATTTATCAAGGAATTCTCGAAGATTGCTAGTCCACTTTGCAAGCTTCTCGAGAAGGAGGTAAAATTTGATTTTGATAATGCACGTAAGAAGGCTTTTGAAAGCCTAAAAGAGAAGATGGTATCTGCTCCAATCATTGTGTCTCCTAATTGGTATTCACCTTTTGAAATTATATGTGATGCTAGAGGATTGGCCTTAGGGTCTGTACTAGGACAAAGAAACGAAAAGATCCTTCATACCATCTACTATGCTAGTAAGGCACTAAATCTTACTCAAAAGAACTATACCGTGATGGAGCAGATTTTTTGGCGGTGGTTTTTTCCTTTAAAAAGTTTAGATCTTTCTTGATTGGGACAAAGGTGATTGTGCACACAGACCATGCATCATTCCGGTACTTAATGTCTAAGAAGGATGCAAAGACTAGGCTTATCCGTTGGGTGCTTCTATTTCAAGAATTTAATTTTGAGGTAAAAGATAGAAAAGGCATAGAATATCAAGTTACGGATCACTTGTCTAGACTAGAGGAGGAAGCTATGCAGAACATTTCTAAGGGATTGGAGATTGATGACAGCTTTCCAGATAAACAGATATTAATAACTTCCCAAGATCTAATTCCATGGTTTGCAGATTATGCAAATTACTTAGCAAGTGATCTAGACCTAGAAGATCTTTCATAACAGCAAAGGAGGAAGTTCACGCAGGAGGCAAGATAATTTTTCTTGAATGAACCTTATCTTTTTAAAATTTGTACAGATGAAATCATTCGTAGGTGCATACCTAAAACAGAGATGATGAGAATACTTGAAGCGTGTCATTCATTGCTAATTGAGGGTCATCATGGAGGGCCCTCTACATAGCTCATAAGATCTTGTGATGCGACTACTATTGACCGACTATATACAAAAATTCTCATCACTATGCTACCGTGTGTGATCAATGTCAACACAAGGTACTATTTTTAGAAAACATGAATTACCTATGACCCCTATCTTAGAATAGGAAGTGTTTGATGTATGGGGCATAGATTTCATGGTACGTTTTGTGAGTTTGTGTGGCATGAAGTACATACTTATGGCTGTTGACTATGTGTCAAAGTGGGTGGAAGCAATTGAGCTTTCTAACAATTAAGCAAGGAGTATCACTTCATTTTTTAGAAAGAACATCTTTTCTCAATTCGGTATGCCACGTGCTATTATTAATGATGGAGCGCCATATTTTTGCAATAATCTATTCAAGAGTCTGCTTAAAAAATATGGTGTGAATGACAAGGTGGCAATACCTTATCATTCGCAGACTAGTTGACAAGTTGAAGTGTCCAATGGAGAAATTAAGTCTAGATTGGCGAATACTGTGAATGCAAATAGGACTAACCGGGAAAGAAATTTAGATGACGCATTATGGGCTTATCGTACAGCTTACAAAACCCCCATAGGTGCTTCAACCTATCAGCTGGTGTATGTTAAGGCTTGCTATTTACCTATTGAGCTTGAGCATAAGGAACTATAGGTGTTGAAGAAGCTAAATTTAGAGTGGAAGGATGCAACCAAGTCAAGGTTGAATGACATCAATGATTTTGATGAATTCCATCTCCGGGCATATAAAAGTTCAACAATTTATAAAGAGAGAATGAAGTTGCCTCTTAAAAAATGTGACCAAGTGCTACTGTACAATACTAGGTTTTATTTGTTTCTAGGTAAGCTAAAGTTAAGATGGCATGGTCCTTTCACAGTGAAAAAGGTTTACCCCTTTGGTACTTTAGAACTAAAGAAGGATTGTGGAAGCCCATTCAAGGTAAACGGACAAATAGTAAAGCACTATGTGGGAAATATGGAAGAGGTGAAAGATCTAGCTGATATTGAACTCGATGAATTCTGAGTAACAAGGAAATTACATCATGTTGCAATGTTAAATCAAACACTGCATAGGAGGAAGCCCATGTTTTTATACTTATTTAATTTAGAGGGTAACGTGTTTGTTCAATGTACATGACTTAAAAGAATATGGACAAAATCCAGAGAAGTTGAAAAGGTATCATACGGACTCTTTACGAGTCATATCTATATGGTATGACTCATGAGTAGGAGTCGTATTGGCCTGAGAGAACAATCAGAATCAGGCAGTAGTTTCTGGAATGAATACGACTCCAGTATGAGTCGTACCCTTCCAGAACCCAGGTTAGATATCAGGGCTATACGAGTCAAGAAATGACCTGTAAGCCTAGGTACAAGTCATATAGACCACTCGTACATTGACTTACTAGGTCAGTTATCGGGTTGACCTGACCCAAAACCTAATATAATAAAGGAAAAATAAACCCAATCGGGTACCCAACACTTTCAATTCATACCCGACATATTTTTCACTCAAATTTCAACCTCCAAACAACAAATCTAAGTGTTTTCAACTTGATTTCACTACCATCATCTTCAAATATTTCAATTTTTGTGCTTAAACTTGAATTTGGGAAGAAAAATGATTTAAAATCAAGATTTGCTAATCAAGTAAGTTCCCAATCCCATTTTCTTTGCTTTGTAAAGTGCAAATGGGTTGTGCTTTGCATTGTTAACATGTTTTGAGTAGAAATTATGAAAATATTGGGTAGATTATAGCATGGTGTTGGTATATGTGTCACAAAATTAAACTTGGGGAAGGAATAGGGTTTAGAAATGGCTTTTTGTAAATATATGTGTTAAAATATTGAGTATAACAGCCAGTGGTAGTGGGTACTTTGGGAATTTCCATCGGAGTCAAACTTTGAAGTTGGACTTCTATGTTGAAGTAGATATGAGACTCCATACGACTCGTACCTACTGGTACAAGAGTAGTAATGGGACTCATATCTATTGAGAACATGAAAATCTAATAAATTTAAAGTTCTAGAATGGACAAGACTCAGCCATACGAGTCGTATCCAGACCATACGAATCATACAAACCTATCGTACCCATCTGGGAAGAATGATAATAGAATAAAAGTTTTGGATCAGCTTATGACTGTTAGTCATGAGTCATACCTAGTCCTTACAACTCGTAAGAAGGAGTCATAAGCTGGCCAGTGAACAAAGGTCATACACTGTCTAGGATATATCTTAGGTATACGAGTCGTACTTAGTGAATATGACTAGTACCCACCACTCGTACCTAACTGAAACCAAGCACATTGAACTTTAATTTTAATTTTTTCTTTTCTTTTCTTTTCTTAGTTACTAATATTAGTGTACTTACAGGAAAATGCCTCCAAAGAATACTTCGTCATCCAAAATAGTTGCTAAAAGGGTAAAAAATAAGCACCAGTTTAGAGTTAGAAAACTAGTATTTCTGGGTTTGATTCCACATCTGAAAGAAGCAGAGAAGAGTATGATGGAACCTCATCAAAAAAGCTACAAATAAAGAAAAGGCATCTGCTAAGTCGAAGGGAAATAAAGAAGTACCACAAGACTCTGAATCACCACCACCAAGGGGGCCGAGAAGAAAGAATACAATTATCTCTCTGCTACACACACCAGTGCCAGTTGATGATGAGGATGAAGATGAGGCTGGGTCTAGTTTAACTAATGAGAGTGAAGATTATGCTCAGGGTCCCAAGGTAGATACGACCCCTATAGATAGACAGAACCCCTCACTTATATTAGCAACTTCTCAGGTTCCCATCATTAAACGCTGAGAGTACCCAGACATGCAAGAGATGTTTAACATGAGACTGTCTTATCTTTCGGGTGGTAAGATAAAGAGAGTGCTACATCTGGAGAGGAGGATGGCCACTATAGGGATGGATAAAGTACTTGAGTTTGAAGAGCGCTTCAGGAACTATGGTTTCTAGATGATGAGAACACTAGGTAGATACAAAAAGGTACTTATTTGTGAGTTCTATGCCATATATAAAGGAGTACTTTAGTGGCAATATCTACAGGTCATGTTGTGGAAAGAAGGTAACCCTATTACCTCTCTCATACTATGAGTTGCACGTATTCATATTTCTCTTCGGACTATAGGGAGATTTCTATATGGGCTGAAATATCAGGCCATAGCCAACACCAGTAAGATGGATAATAGAAATTGAATGTTGGGTACTAATGAGAAAATGGCGATGTTTAGGTGGATAGCTGAGCGGATAGCTATACATGGTGAGCATGCCACTTGGGTTGCAGGTGGTATCGAGGATTTGTAGCAAATTAAGAAGGGAACCTTTAGTTTTTGAAGGTAAAGTTTGGAGGACACTAGCCCGACACAGGCTGTGTTCGACCACAAGAGACAATGTTTTGAGCCTGGTCTGGGTTGCTATGAAGCAGGTTTCACAGTAGGGTATGCATTTGATAAGGGTGAGTTTTTGGCTCAAGAATTAAGAAATAGGGTAATCGAGAGTCAAAAGGCACTTTTAGCCTGCCCTTGTATGATCACTCAGATATGCTTATCTACAGGAGTATTGGAGATACTCGGTATTGATGAGATGATTAAGGCCCAGAGGATGTTTTACATTGGGATGATTCGGGATGCGGACAACCCTCTGGCCTGACCTATGTGGCAGGGTATAGATGCTATGAAGGGATTATTCCCGCAAGATGACCGGCCAGATGCCCCTGCTCTAGCTGAGACTACTGAGGCATATACACAGACTGAGGTTGCACCCATAGATGTAGTGGGTACTTCCAGTGCCCCACCTCCAGTCCATTATATGCCATCGAGGCCATAGGGTAGGCCTCTCGGTATAATGCTAATTTCTCAGGTGGCTTAAACTGTAGTCGTGACCCAGTTGGCTACTCTCACTACGAAGATAGGTCACATAGAGGACAAAGTATGAAGTTGGATGGACATATAGTTTGAGGCACAGGATGGGCGAGTCTAAGGGTGCCTAGATACATTTGAGTCGAGGATTATTCGACAATTAGGTACTCGGAAAGCGCCAAATATTGCTGATGTTCGAGCAGAGATTGGGAAGATAAAAAAGATGGTCACTAAGGTGTATAAGAGGCAAATTATTGAGAGCCAGTTATGGAGATTGTGATTCCCACAATTGATGTGCCTAATATTTGGGCCATCTCAGTAGGTGTGCAAACTGAGGAGACCGAGGAAAAAAGAAGTGAATAGAAGAAAATAGAAGAGAATGAAGAAGAAAGCTAAATCAGCTAAGAATAAAGCCAAACTTGATAGCATACAGGGTGAGAATGTCCGTTAGACACGGTTCCTAGAGATTGATAGGGGAACCGGTGGGTTGAGAGCTCCAGTTCCTGATACTAAGAGGGTTGCTGTTGGCCCCCAACTGCTGTTGAGTCAGTCTCTATTCATGGGACAATTACTGATGAGAGTGGGACCTGACCTGATGGCCCAGGTACTAATGTTGATGCTCCGGTGCCTAGGTATGACCCTGATCCTTACTCTATCTTATTTTTATAGAATTGAGGAAAGTGCAACGTTCGTAAGTTGGGGGTAGAGGTACCAAAAAATTTTAGGAGCAGTTTGAAAATTTTCAAATGTAGTTAAAATTGAAAGTCTGTTATGACTTGCAGGTTTGATACAGGCAGCTGGGATAGGGAGTAGATCAGCGCGCTTATGGCAACATAAATTTTTGATTTTTTGATTATGAGTGCTGGATTCTGATTAAATTTCTAATTTTTGATGTATTGAAAGATTTTGATTATGTTTTGAGTTTTACTTTGTTCTTGAGGAAACAACACTATTGACTTTTTGAAATGCTATTGTGAAAAGTGTGTTAATGTTGTGCTGAAAAGAATTGAAAATGATTAAACATGTTGAACCCCCTAGAAAATTTTGTTGAAGTATTTGCATGATTTATATATTTGAGTAAGACTATTGAGTATCTGATAATGGCATTAGGATTAGGGATAGTACAATTTGGGACAAAACAATTGCATAGTTGGATAACTAGTATTTAGTAGTGTAGCCCTGTGCAAGTGTGAGTGTAAGGTTTACTAAGTTCCTGGTTGTGTGAGAATCTAAAAATTGCCCAGTTGTTTTTACCTAGGTCTAGGATGTTTAAGTAGGAGATATCATAGGCTATTCTTGCACGAGTCTACTTAAGCATAAAATGACTTAACCAAAGTGCTAAATCCCCTTGATCCAAATATTTCTTTTAGACTAATTTTTCTTATTACACCTATCACCTTCCCATTTAACTTACAATGAACGTATTTTGGCCATGGTCCTCCTATGGACACTATGCAACTTAACTCAGGAAAATCATCTAAGTTAAGGGTGGCTATTATAGGGGTGCGTAAGAGAAAAGCTAGAATGAAGAAAAAGGTGTACAATGGAAATAGTTGAAACATGGGCATGTATGATATAAATAAAAGAAAGAAATGTAAAAGGTGTAGAAAAAGAAAAAGAATAAGAAAAATAAGTGCTAGAATGTAACACCTAACCCAAGTGGAATATGCTTAGAAGAAAAAGGGAGACATAAGGGTGGCAATAAATGAAGTCAATATAGTGGACCCCGTGGATAGCGAAGTGTTCAGGAGTCTTAGTCACTTTAAAAATCCATACGTATCAAACCAGCCTCAAGCCTACATTACAAGCAAAATAAATTTCTATAGTGATCCTACTGTGACTGTCTGACAACTAAGGAAAAGAGCATAAGGGCAAGCTCATGGTATTTTGTGTACACTGGTGATGCTTCTTTGAGAGAGAGAGAGAGTTATTTGTATATCCCTGAATAGAGTAGTCTATCCATGAAGAGTGAATGAGATCTATTTGATTGTAATTACACATGGGTTATATTTCTAGGTTGCTAAATTGTTTGATAAATGTAAAGCATGACTATCCCTGAGTTTATATTGCTAATGTAATGACATCATCGAATTCCGTTGTGTTTCTACATGTCCTAAATTGCTATACGCAAATTTGAGTTAAAAAGTTGAAAAATTAAGAGGGGAACAACAAGATTGAAATTTAACTCAAAATCACTGCCATGAGTTTGCTTGAGATCTTCCTGTTTAAGCATCGGCTCTATGCTAGAAATTAGTAATTTGGTTTTGTTCTCCTGAGGACATGCAAAAGTTTAAGTTGAGAGTGTTGATGTGGCATGGAAACATGACACTTTTGATGCTTAAAACCATGAATTTATGTGTGAACTTAGGGTATTTTGTTAGATATAATGCATTTTGTTGTGAATTGCAGGTAAAACTGGTCTACAATAGTACTTGAACAAAAAGAGAAGAAAAAGATCTGTAAAAGAGCAACTTTGATTAGTATAAGAGTTAGAACCTGAGTCGTAACCAATCGATACGACTCGTATACTGAATCATATAAATAACAGAACCAAAAGCCAAACTGAGGAGCCAAGTATTATGAATATACGACTCAAGTACCCCAGTCGTAAGACAAGGTATGAGTCGTATGCAAAATTCGTGAGCATAGAAGAACCTGAGCTACTATCTCAGAGTTGAACTGTCAGAGCTATATGATTCAAAAGTCTGAGTACAACTTGTATAGGCATGTCGTATACAAACCAGTGTTCAAACTTGGAAATGAAGAAGTCCCAGGTGAATACGAATGAAGGACACTAGAACGGATACGACAAGGCAGGGTACGACTCGTAAGCTGAGGATACGAGTAAAGATCTAGTCGTACCGACACTTAACTTTACCTTTCCCATTTTTAATAGGATTTTTATGTTATTTTGAGAGACTATAAATACCCTAGGGTTTCTCTTTTATTAGGTTGCACGTTGTGACATTTTTTTACGCTTTATTACACATTATTACATACTTTTACAATTGTTCTTGAGATTTTAGGGTTTATTCAATTAATGACTTGGGAGTTTATTCAATTAATTGATTTTATGTGTTCTTCATTAATAATCATGGTTTCTTTCACAAACATGAGTGAAAAATCTCCTTAGCTAGAATTGTGGGAACCCTGGAAGATTAGCTATGTAGAGGAAGTGTGATACTCAGTTGTTCTAAGGTTTTTGCATGTATCTTAATTTTTCCTCGCAATAATTAAACTCATAGCAGCCGTAGACGCTTGAGATTGCCTGTATTCGCATCCATTCGATAACCAAGAAGCTTGTGATTAGGAAGAAAAAAGATTTAAGACAGTGATTTGGGGTATGAGAACCAAGTATCTCATCTTATCACTTGATCGTACCCTGACAAGTGTCATTGAGGTCGTATTAAGGGACAATAAGGCAACACCATGCGACGATAACCAGGTCAAACAGTGAAATTAATCTTTTAAGCAGTGGATAATACCTATATTATAGGCTTTGCATGAAGAACAATAGAATAATTGGGTTAATCACGAGAAATTTATGTAGTTGAGAAGCTAGGGGGAACACAGACCTAGCGTTCATCTTATATTGATTTCAACTCAAAAGCACTCAAAAATTGGTAACTCTTTGCAATTGATAACAAAATCCCCCCATTTACTTTCCTGTACTGCTCGTAGATTACATCAAGGCAAGAAAATATTCACGGTTTCCTTGTGGGATCAACCCTAACCTTGTTGGGTTACTATATTTGCATTCGACCGTATTATACTTCTAGTTGAGGTGTTGTTTTGGGCGACATAAAAAATCCCCTCAACAACTTTAACACGAAGACTCTAAATTCTTTCTAGGACATACCCTCAGGGGATTGTAATCTTAACTTCCTCCAACTCCCAGAGTCATCGTCTTGTAACTAACATTTTCATGGGTATAGACATCTATGTTTCTAAACACTCAACACTCCATTTTCAACTCCTTAGAATAGCATTACACCTCTAATATCATAACCCCATAATTAAACAAAATTTTAGAGCTATACCAAAGTTTCACATAGTCTAGCCATTTACCCTTCAATTCAGCTCTACATAACACCATAATATTAGTCTAAACCATAGATTTGATATCCTGTGCATAATCACAACTTCTCATCTCAAGAATAATACTCCTTTAACCACTTCAACAACTAACTTCAACCTCTTACTAGGATTTTACTAGACCATAATGTATTCATCCACTTATATACCAACATGGTATTCAAGCCTACCTTACACTTTATTCATATAACCTAAGGTTTTTATCCACCTAATGATTTATCTACCATTTCTACTTTAATAGTAGACCTCATGTGTATATCATAATTACACACTCCAATATTTCATAAGTCATCAACCTAAGCTCTTTCACACATTATGGCCCTATAAATTCACTCCCCCTTATCTTGCATCACTATCCTGGAGCTATCATTCTTATCACCATATTCAACATTTAAAGTTCAACTTAGTTTCTAGGAACAATCATGGACCACCAATAAAACATCCCGCACAATAAACTAGCTCACCAAATAGATAAATTCACCTAAATTTCTTATTTAACTTAACTATGACCCACAAGCACATTTTTCCTTACCACATTACTACTATACCTAATATTCCCTACACGTATTCTTACACACCAAACCAACTTATAACTTCTAGATAACAATCAAGGGACACTTAATGTACTAAACACACCAAATCAGGGTAGTCGATCTTAATCTTATTACCAAATCCATTAGGGTCTATAGAACATTTACCTCCCCCACATAACATCCAACTACTCATGCATACAACCCAACTATTTTCAAGATTCTACAAACACCACTAAGTTACCCACCGAGGTAGAAATAGAAAAAGGGGTCTAGAATATGCTCGGGACCGAAACCAAAATGTACAACCACAAATAGGGTCACATAAAAAGTGGTAGACCCCTAGTTAAATAAGCAATACAAATTACGAGAGAAAAGTTTTATCATACTAGTGACAATATCAAGAGATGTCTTGGGCTCCTGATGGGTGGTGAGAGCATGAGATGGTTCCGACTAGTGCCGGTACTAGAGGTGACACCCTTTGGTGCAGGAGACATTGACGTGGAAATCGGAATCCTATTTGCCTAGTGGCAACCCTTTTGGGACACTCTTGACGTATGTGGCCCATCTGACCAAAACTAAAACACCTATTCTTCCCCTTATCATAGAAAACACGATACACCCAACCATAAAACCTGCAAGGAGTATAGAGTGGGGATGACCGAGCTCCACTAGTCCAAAAATAATGTTCACCAGAAGACTGAGGATAAGGAACATTGACAACCACATGGGAACTCCCTCAATTCCTCTTCTCAGCCTACTGCTTCCTTCGACTACCATGATTGTGCTGACACCTCCTACTCTAAATATTCGGACTTCTCATACTGCCTGTCTCTTTCCATTACCTGATTCTCTCTCTTGCTAATAGGAACGAATTGACGTGACAGAGACACCACTATATGGGTCAACAAATGAATGGATTGGCAAAACTTAACATTGGTGATATCCCTCTTTAGGCGACTGAGTAGAAGTGTCACCCTCAAGAATAGGATCAGTGGAGAAGGTGGGACTCTACAAGGATTGTTAGATACAGTGACTCTTGACCGGGTTTGTACCCCAAAAGTTGGACGATCTCTGTCTACATTGTCCTCAGATGAGGTAGAAGTATTTCCACGACCATTAGATATTCTGGGAGACATGATAAAAAAGTGAACACACTGGAATTAGAGGAGATTTAAGACCTTAGACTCGATATCTCGATATAGAACAACAAGAAAGGGAAACATTCCTAAATGTCTCATAGACTCTACCTTATAAGTGTGGCGCACTGCACACCCATAAAATATACTCTACTTGACATGGATTTGTGGATACCTCATGACACCGAAACCTAAGGATGTGATACCAACTTTGTCACGACTCAAACTAGGGCCCGACCATGACGGGCATCTCAAGTCTATCGAGGACCGAAGACCACCCTATGAGCCTTTTCTAATACCATCAAAAACACCTAGTAGTAGATGAATATCAATATAAAACAAGATATAAAAGATGAACTCAAAAGTCTATGTAATGTCAATAACCAAAACTATCCATAACACCCATGTCTACAGTATCCACAAAGCCTCTAACAAAAATTGAGTACCAATAAAGTGTCGGGACATGCCCCCGACTATAGACAAACATAAATCTAAGATAAATTCCAAGACATAAGAAACCAAAACATGAAATATAGGCTTCTGATGTATGAAAGCTCACCACTTCAATGGCAACTCATAAACTGATTCCAAATCCTAGTCATTGTGCAGGAATAGTAGAAGCATGGCCAAATTCTACATTGTGTGGGGATACAACATCTTAAGACTGTTAGCGGTTAGAGTGCTAGCATGTATCTCAGGGATAAGGGAATATATAATTCCATGGATGATAACTCAAAACCAGTCAAATCCCATGCATACCATCAAATGTAAATACATAAGTGTATATATATACATATATCACACGTCGGAAAAGAAAACAAGGATTAGCATGAACTTTGAAGAATTTAACTTGGATTGTGAAGCATTGTCATCATAAATTCACCCACGGGCTATATGGGTCTAGTGTTACCACCTGGACGGACCCCAGTGCGTGTTAGACACATAAATTGGAGATACTATATATGGCCGGGGATTCCCTTGTACCCTTCGCTATCTATGATACATAAGTATGTATATATACTTAGTTGATTCCCTTGAACCCCACAAACACATGGTCATCAAGACCAATCCTCATGTCGGCAAACATGAGTTTCCAGTGTCAGCCTTTAGGACTTACACCTTCACGGTTATCTATCACAACCCCCATTATTGCCTAATTAAAACATTTAATACATAGCCAAACCATCAATTCCAAGAGTCAATTATTAAGGCATTAATTAGTGGTATTGTCATACCGACTATAGCTTGAAAGCAATATCATTAAGCCATGTATTAGGCGATTCCCATGTACCCTGTAAACTTCATTATTAAATTACTTGAGGGATTCCTATTTACCCCACAAGTTTTTCATTATAACAACCACTTGGAGGATTCTCTTGTACACCGCAAGGTTTTCAAAACCATTATTAATCATTTTTCCATTTATGCAATGCATTAGTTCAAGTGATAAATCAAACCAAACATTTTTGGGGATTCCATTGTACCCCGAATCCATGAACCTTTTCACACCAATGCATTAATATAAGTGAACAAACCAACTAGGTAACAAGAACCATATTCATTGACAATTTCATAAACATGTTAAGGGTATATAATTTCCAAAACCAAAACCAAGTAAATGGGGATTCCATAGTACCTCGGGGTTCAATTTACCATTTAAATGTATCCCAGAATATTTAAAATCACTAATAAAGAAAGAATATTACGTAAATAACCATGGAAATCAATTAAATGATCAATCATGTCAAAGCCCTCAATTATACCAAAACCCACATTCAAAACCATGAATTTAATATCAATTTATGCCATTAATGAAATTATAAATTCTAGGAAAGAGGTATATGTCTTAACAAGAAACTTGTAGAAAACAATACCCATAGGACCCTAGATTATCACCTCCTTGAACCCTATCCTTGAATTGAAAAAGGAATTTGAGAGAGGATTTTTGAGAGTGCAATAATTGATATTATATCATGAAAATTGATTAAAATAGGTTAATATAGTGTTTAGGAGTCATTTATAAGTGAAAGAACTTCGATACCCCTCGTCCCAAGTCAACAAACCCATAAACTAATGAATTTAAAGCATTGACACATCTCAGAGAGAAATCTCTATGATAAGCTCTACGTCGCACTGCTATCGCAGACCCTTACTGCCTCCTTATGAAAATGCTCATAAGTTTTTGCTCGGGTATCGAATTAAGGAGAAATTGGATGCGTTTGAATGAGGAAACATTAATATATAATTTGGTGGGTCTTGATCCAAAAAATTGCACATATTCCATACGTTATACATATTTAAATTTAACCCTTGTAGAATCGAATTCCAAAATTTGGGCGATAACGAAAGTTCTTAACTCCTTTTCACTCTAAGTATTTAATATGAACATTCTTCCCCTCTGAAGCACTTTTCACACTTGGATAATGATCATGACACTTATTTTTATATATAAATAATTGAATTCAAGTTTATACATGTAGAAATAATGGTTTGAATTCTAGTCCAAAAATGCGGGGTCTTATAGATACCAAATAATGGGTTGGGGTGGGTTGCTCCTCAACTCGGGAACCTATTCCCAGATGCGCTCACATCATAAGATCTAGGTGATGTAAAAATCAAAAAGTGCAGGATTAAAGTAAAATAAAGGACACAAGGTTTTTACGTGAAAACTCCTTGCTCAAGCGAGAATAACCATGACCTGTCTCTAGGATTTATAAGATCCATTATACTCAAGAAACTTCTTGAATACATAATTTAAGGATTAACCTCCTATAATCCTTTGTTTCCTAGAAATAACTCTATTACAAGAAAACACAATTAGTAACTCTATTACTTCCACCTCCAGCTAACTCTAACTAGACTCCACAAGCTAACTTTAGCTTGAACAATCACGTAGCTCTAGATGATTACAAAGAGAAGGTTTACACCTCAGCACCTACTACAATCATAAGATAATGTAGGAAAACATTTAAGAATAATATTACAAAGACTCAACTACAACAAGGAAATAAAGATATAACTCAATAAATAATAGGTTCTCTATTTCAACTGTAGCCTTTGATTTGCCACTTCAGAAAGATATTTAGTTTTGAGAATATGGAAGTGTTAGTTTTGTTGTTGAGAAAGATGATCAATAAATACTATGACATAAAAAAACCTAGGAGCGATCTCATTTGTTGAGGCAAAAATGTGGCAATAACTTTTCACCAACTTTTGTACTTTATGTCAGATATAATAGTTGATTGTGGTAGCGACAGGTGAGTCCAACCTATTACCTAATTTATAAAAGATTTGTCATCACAGAAACTCTAGGAAATAGGTCCCAAACTATGAATTTGTCAATCATCAAAACTAAGGATTTAACAGAATAGAATGTGGGGTCATTTATTGATCACTGGTATAAGAGGGAAACATACCTAAAGGCATATAATAAGTATATTCAGCCAATGACAAATATGAAGATGTGGCCAAGAAGAACAAGACCATCAATTGAGCCACCTGATATTACTCCTATTCCAGGAAGGCCAAGTAAAAATAAAAAAAAAGATAGTGAAGAGCCTGGTAAGAAAAAGTTTGGGAAGGATACAAGAAAGAGAAGAGAAAGGACATGTTTTGTATGTAAGTCTATTGGACACAAAAAGAAAGGATGCCCAACTTTGGTAAGCTAAATATCTTCTTATTGATGAATTTTACTCTTTTTGGATGTATTTTTATCTTTAACATATTTTTTCGTAGAAAAAAGGTTTCATCGATAGTTGTGGAACTAATACAGTAGCTTCAAATAATAGTCAACCAAGAGTGCAACCTAGCACTAGTACTTCAGTTACTGTTGAGACACCTACAAATACTTCAACAGGTGTTGAGAGGCCTGGAAATGCTACATAAAGCAGAAGAAGGCCTCATAGTTCAACAAAAGCTGCAAGAAGGACTGCAAATACAATATTAGTTGGTGGTTTTAGGCCTGCAACTACCTCAACAACTGATCTAAGGCCTGCAACTGTTGTGATGCCTGTAATCACTTCTTCAGTATGTGATAACAACTCAATAATCTACTATTAGTGTTGGTGCCCTAAATAGGAAGACTAGTAAAGCTTTGAGAGGTGGTGCAAATCTTGCATATAAAAGACCAAAACAAAAGAATGCAAAAATAACTGGTTTTGGTGTGCTGCTTGGACCAAGTGGTAGTGTAGTGCAGATGGTAAGTTTTCTATCATCAAAACACATTTAATTGGTATTAATTAGTGCATCTTTAACTGATTTTATTATTTTTTAGTCTAGAAATAATGATAGAGTGTTACATAGTCCAACACTTATTAGTTCAGTTCCAGCCAATATTAATTTGGGTTACAAACTAAAAGGACTAAAGTGGAAAGACGAAGCTTCAGTAACTCAAACACAACTACGAGAATAGAGTTACAGAAGATCAAAGGTAAAATCTTCTACAACCACTCAAGCCAAAACAAACACTTAAGCCAGCAAGAATCAGTCTATACCAAGCACTCAAGGATCACACTAGTAGAATTCCTTTGTGTATTGCTAGTTTTTTAATTCAATTGATACCAACTTTTGTTAAGATAAGTGTTTTATGACTTCTGGTGCATTTCTCATTAATGGTGTTGTTAAGATAGACTTTTTGATCTTAACTCTTGTTATGACATATGTCTATATATTGAAGATTTTTTTGTTGGCAAAATGGTGTTTGTCATTAAATTTTAATTTCATTATCATTGCACATTGCAACTACAAATATCAAGCCATCTTAAATAAAACAGATAGAAACCAAATAACAATAATGATGATAACAGTGATAGTAATGCTAGTGCTTGATCTCTTATGTCTTTCATGCCTTCAATTTCTTCCTAGACTTTCTTGTCTTCGTTGCCTTCTATGTTTACCTTTACTTCCTTGCTCTGAAATTGTTGATGGATTGTTATGCAATATTGTTCATTTGCATCAGCCATCAAAAGAATCCATAACCATTACTGGCTTTATATTTTTGATAGCTCCAAAACATTCTTTTAAGATTAGGTGGTGTTCTAGACATCTTAAGTTCAGCATAAAGCCCACAATAATGAACCCGAATTGTCATGGTGTTACAAAAAATTAGACAAAAAGGTGGACTAAAAATTAAGGTACAACAAAAAAAATAGCACAAAAAAATAAAAAATTAAGGTACAAGAAATTAGAGAGAGAAGATCGAGAAGAAGGGAGAAAAAAACTCAAATTGCTCCAACAATTGTGTTGGAAGTGAATGAGGAAGAAGGACTTATAAATGCCCTAATTTGATCGTTGGGTCCATATTTTAGAGGGTGGGACTCGCCTTTGGTGTTTGTATCACACGCTCCTATGTGGTCTCAACCACATAGGATGCCATGTAAAAAAAGGATTTAAAAAATTTATTTTTAATGGGTTAAAGGGTTTAGATGACAAAAGCGCAAGTAGAAATTTTCACTTTACAAATTAGGATAAGTACAAGGGACCACCCGATCATTTTGCCTAATAAAAAAGAAAATAAGTTTTTTTAGTAATAATGTATATAAATTTGCTTCTACTTATATTTTGTGTAGGCTTTTATGCATGAAGGTAGTGTATATATATGAACATATGAATATAAGAAGAGAAGTCAAAAAAATAAAAAAAAAATATTTTCTTATCGGTTAAACCGATAAATTGAACTGTTAAGGATCAAAATCGATAAATCAAAAACCAATAACAAATATCTTACTAGTTTGGTTATGGTTTAGCGTGTTGATGAATCAAAAATTGATAAATCGAATAGATAATACACAAAATTAAATTAAATAAAAAATTGATAAACCGAATTGATAATATACATAATCGAACAGAATAGATTGATGCACACACCGCTGCTTCCACGAGGCCCTCAGTATAGTCTTGTGTCTACAGAAAAGAAAAAGATTTTTTTATATAGTTCAGATAATAAAAAACTATTTTCTTCCCATATTCTCAGAAGTGCATGCCTCTTGTCTCTGGATCAATAATAGAAACTCGTGAATAATTGAAATGAAGTCATAATTTTTTTTTACATGTTCTACTTCCATCACGTGAATACTAATTTGATTTTAAATTTTATCCAAATTTGTGTGAAGGTGTTTGAATGGGCATACATGTATTTGTATGGCTAGAAGTTATCTCATTAAGAATAAAATGAAAAATTTAAAATTAAATTGTTACTATTTTTTTCTTTTTATTAAAGATCCAATGGGTGAGATTTAATTAGAAAACGTGACAGGAAATTAAATGGAATGGTCTCATAGTGGGTGCCTTTGGATTTTTGTCACACATCAGAAAATTTTTTAAATACTAGCCTCTTTTTATGTATAGTAAGTACATTTTTGCCCCTTTATACATCAAATGTTTTTGAACTTTCCATGTTCATTTGTTTCTCAACTTTTATTTTTATTTTTCTTGATTTTTATTTTTTCCTTTATTTTTTTCTTATTTTAATTCCTTTGTCTCAACCTTTATTTTTCTTTTATTGTTTTTTTTTCTCAAACATTATCTATTTCTTCTTTTCTCTTTTTTAATTTATTTGTCTCAACTTTTATTTTTCTTTTATTTTTTAATTATTTCTCTTTTTTTCATTTTTTTCAAATTTTATTTTTACTTTTTTCTTCTCATTTTTGTTTTTTTCTCAATATTTATTTTTTCTTTTTTCTTTTTTTTTATTCTTCTCTTTTTTTCTTAACCTTTATTTTTTTACCTTTTTTCTCAATCTTTTTTTTTTATTTTCTCTATTTTATTTCTTTTTCTTTTTTTTTCAACTTCTATTGTATTTTGCTAATAAATAGAAAGTTGGATAATTCGCAAAGGAATCTTATTTTTTGACATCAAAATAAGTTTAAGAGCATGACTTGTTATTTGGAAGTTCGTTGGAATAAGTCTTTCCTCTAAGACAAAAGTTATAGAACATCTCATAAATTAACCACAAAGTGGTAATGTCAAGTCTTGCTCGTGGGGCATAACTTGTTGTTTGAAATTTTTGGAGTAAAGTCTTGCTTCTAAGGCAAGAGTTATAGAACGACTCATAAATTGCATACAATGTGGTAGTGTCAACACTTGCCTATTAGGCGTAAATTATTTTTTTTCCGGAGGTTCTTGGGCTAAGTCTTGTTTATGAGGTAAAAGTAATAGAGCATCACATAAATCAAGATATAATATGATAATACCAGCTCTGTTTGGCTACCTCTTGCCTCTAAGGCAAGAGTTATAGAACATCTCATAAGTCAAGACACGATATGATAGTGTCAACTCTTACCCAAGAGGTGTAACTTATTGTTTGAAAGTCCTTGCACTAAGTCATGCCTCTAAGGAAAGAGTTATAAAACATCTCATAAATCAAAACATAACATGGTAGTGTCATTTCTTATCCATGGGGCATAACCTATTGTTTGAAAGTCCTTGATTTGTAAAACATCTTATAAATCAAGACAGAATGTGATAGTGTCAACTCTTTCCCATGGAACGTAACTTGTTGTTTAAAAGTTCTTTGACTAATTCTTGTCTCTAAGGCAAGAGTTATAGAGCATCTCTGATACGCCATGGAAACACGGCACATTAGATGTTTAAAACAAGGAATTTATGCTTAGACTTAGGTTATTTTGGTATATATGATGTGGTTTTTATGGTTGTTATAGGTGAAATAGGTTAACAATGTCTTGGAATAAAAATGATAGAAGAAGTGCTAAAAATGGAAAAGACTGACCATCTTACGAGTTTGGCATATAAGTCATAAATTCATCATACAAGTCGTGAAGAGTAGTCGTAAAAATAACAAAAACTAAAACTAAACTTCAAAGTTAAAGTCATAGAAGAATACGAGTTGTAAGATCTGATTACGACTTATCAGGAGAAGTCATACAAAGACAAGTGATCAAGACCCTGAAAGTCTAAGGCTCAAGTGATGACGAGTGAAGACCATGAGTTGTAAGGACTGCATGAGACTTGTGGAAATGAATCGTAAGGATAACAGAAGCTTGAAGCCCTGAAGATCAATTATTGGAATGCATACGACTTGAAAAATATGACTCATAAGAAGATCTTACGTCTTCTTACGAGTAGACTAGACGAGTCATAATGAGTGCCGACATACTTTTCCTATTCCATTTTTATTAGGACTTCTTTATTATTTTGAGATACTATAAATAACTTAGGGTTATTCCTTTATTAGGTTACACACTATTACACTCTTTTACCTTACTTTTACTACTTTTAGCATACTTTGACCATTGAGATTTTGTTCTTTAGATTTTAGGGTTTTATTCAATTGAAGACTTTGGATTTTCTTTCTCTCATTATTTTGCAATTAATTATATTTGTTCCTTATTGATTATCATGGATTGTTTCTTGAACATGAGAGGCTAATTTCCTTGACAAGGGTAATGGGAACCCTGGAAGATTAGCGTCGTAGAGAAAGTGGGAAACTCATCTATTCTATTATAGTTACATGTATTTTAATCTTATTTATATTAATTGACCTTAGAGTTAATGTAGAAGCTTGAGGATTGACTATATACGAGAACATCCTAACAAGAGAGTTTTAAATTAGGAAAAAGGGATTAAGACAGTAATTTAAGATTCACATCCATCTTATAATTCTACTATCTCATCTAATCAACTCGAGACTCAAAAGGTCACAGTTGCACTGAGGTCATAGGAAAGGGGTAATAAAGCGACACCCTGAGACACACAAGGTAAAGGGTGAGATTTATCAACACGTTCACAAGATGGTTGATAATACATAACTTGTCGACTTTGCATGCAGAGTAAGAGAATATGTGAGTAGAACATGAGAAGTTTACGAAGTTGAGACGCTAGGGGGAACACAATCCTAGTGTTTGTCTTCTACTGTTTACAACCCCAAGCATTCAAGATCTATTACTATTCACTTTTGACTTCAAATTTCTCCCATTTACTTTTCTGCATTGCTCATTAATTTTTTTAAGTTTGAGATACTGTTCAACGTTTTCCCTATGGGTTTGACCCCAACCTGGTTTGGGTTGCTAAATTTGACATCGACCGCAACATGCTTCTTTGGACGTTAGTTTTAGGCGACATTAAATTTCGGTAACGTTACCGGGAAGATGATATGAATTATTGATTGAAGTTGGTGAAGTTTGCAGGTTTTATTTTTTATTTTTGATGTGGTATATGCCAGTGTATGCCAAACACTAGGTGTAAAGAAAATTCCTTACTCCTATTAGATCTAGATCCCAAAAGAATTCTACAAACACCACGAAGGATGTCAGGGTAAGTTCATGATGGTGTTCTTGCTGGGGTTTGAGACCCTTATATTGTACCTCCTCCCTCACTTGCTGATCTGCAAAATATCATAGATAGGTTGATTGATCAATTTTTAGTAGAGGAAGTTGAAGAGGCTAGATTATCCTAGGAGGCTCAGTTAGCTGAAGAGGCTAGGTCAGCTCAACAAGTAGAACTAGCCAGGCCAAGATAGGTAGCCGAACATCGAGATAGAGTTCAAAGAGGTAGAGCTTTAATGATTCTTGCATATCAACATCTTAATCATATGATAAAGATGAGGACATGGGATATGTTGAGCCTACTGAGACAGGGGCCATCATTCCTTCCGCTCCACCCCCCAATGTTAAATTCCACATTACTAGTGCAATAATCCAATTGCTAAACTTGAAGCGTGTGTTTTCAAGATTAGCGAAAGAAGATGTGAACATGTATCTTTATAATTTTATTGGGATATTTATGTCGTATACTATTCTGAGGGTAAACCTGAAAGCTTTGAGGTAGAGGTTGTTCCCGTATTCGCTGACTGGAGAAGCATCACTATGATTAGGGGAACTTTTGAGAGGTTCAAGCACTACTTGGTATGAGTTGCGTAGACAATTTTCGAATAGATTCTTCCTTCTTGTAAGGATGCTACAGTTGAGAGATGAAATTTACAATTTTAGATAGCTACCGACAGAATCCATGTATGAGGCATGGTTTAGGTTCAAAAAGAAGTTGAGCATGTTACCTAATCACAGAATTATAGGGTCCAATTTGTTGGAAATCTTCTATAGATCCTTGAATGTTAGTTCTAGATCAATGGAAAATACAATTCTAAGAGGTGTATTTATGCATCTTTAGTGGGATGCTGCACACGATATGCTAGATGATATTTTTATGACTAATCGAGGTTAGCATACTAGAGATGCTAAGAGAGGTGTAGGTACTTATGCTATTAGAGCAGCTAATGATTATGGAGTTGGTCATGATTTGGTAGCACAAGAGGTTTCCCAGCTTCGAACAGACATTGGTATTCTTACAAAATAATTCACTACAATAAGTGCTGAGAAAGTGAATGCAGTAGGGGCGCAGAGTTCTATTTCTAGAACTTTTGAAATTGAGTCTGAAGATCAAGTGAAGTATCTTGATCGTTAGTTGGCAGATTTATAAGACTAAGGGAAAGAGAATCAAGGTAAGAACTGTTATAATGATAGATATTGGATAGAAACAGAGACTAAGATAGTGATTGAAGATATAAGGATGACTACAAAGAGAAGAGTGACAGATACGTCTCACTAGGTAGCAGGATACCGAGTCTATAATGGAGTCAATATTGTTGAAATTAGTCAAATGATAAGAATGTCAAGAGAGCTATCTTAAGGAAATTAAGGTGGACCTATAAGGACCGAATCAGAATGTTGAGTCATATGCTACCACAATCAAATAATTGGAGCAGCAGTATGTCCAGATATCAGACACATTAAATCAAAGGCAACCTGACACTCTTCCTAGTAATATAGTGCAGAACCCAAAGAATGATAGTTATTGCCATTCCATTACCACTTGAAATGGTAAAACCACCATGGATTTGCCCATACCTACTATGATCGAGTCCAAGAAAGATGATGATCATATTGATGTGGAAAGTAGTAGCAAGTAAGATAAAGGAAAATACAAGGTTGAGGATCCTGTTTTGAAGACTTTCCCAAGACCTCTCTCTTCTTTTCCTCAAAGGTTCAAAGAGAAGAAAGAAGAGGGTAAATATCAGAAGTTTCTATCTATGTTAAAGGAGTTGTCTGTGAATATTCCACTAGTAGAGTCATTGGAACAAATGCTAGGCTATGTAAAGTTTATGATGGATTTAGTCACAAAAAAGTGAACAGTCAGTTATGAGCCAGGTGACAATGTTCATCACTGCATTGTTGTTGCTACTAGATCATATGTAGAGAAGAAGAAGGATCCTAATGCTTTCACCATTCCTTGCACCATTAGATCTTTTAACTTTACTTGAGTACTATGTGAATTAGGAGATAGTATCAATCTCATGCTACTAGTGGTGTTTATGTAGTTAGGATTGGGAGCACCTAAACCTACAACTATGAGACTAGTGATGGTAAACCGTAAGTGAAAAAACCAATTGGTATTCTATGTGATGTATTGGTGAATGTGGCTTCTTTCATCTTTCCTACTGATTTTGTGATATTAGATTATGAAGTAGATTTTCAAGTTCTAATTATTTTAGGTAGGCTATTCCTAGCCACAAGAAGGACTTTGATTGATATGGAGTTACGACATATAATGTTCAGACTCAACAATGAGTAAGTGATATTCAATGTCTGTCAGTCCATGAGACAACTGAATGAGTTAAAGGTAATATTAGTTTTTAATGTTTTTGATGATGAGATGGACTCATTCCATGATGTTGATGCAGTGACTATTTGGGATGATTCTTCTATGGCTGTTCCTATTAAAGAAAGGCTGGGTGTTGAGGCCTTAGCAACAGTGATTATAAACTTTGACAGCGATGGTATTGATGACTATGATGAGATGGTATATGAACTTCATGGAAATGGCTCTTTTAGTTTTGCACCAAAGAAAATTTATCTGGATTTGAAGAATCGAACCACCCCACCTGATCGCCCGTTTATTAAGGAGCCACCTGTCTTCGAGTTGAAGGCCCTCCCATCTCATTTGTAATATGCATTTTTGGGGGATAACAACACTTTATCGGTAATCATTGCAACTGATTTGATGCAAATAGAAGAGAAAACTTTATTATCAGTACTACAGAGATTCGAGAAGGCCATTGGTTTGTCCATTGCAGATATTGAAGGTATTTCACCTGGTCTTTGTACTCCCAAAATTCAACTTGAACCGAACCATGTTCCAAGTATAAAATGTCAGTGTTGGCTTAATCCTCCATTACAGGAGGTGGTGAAGAAAGAGATAATCAAGTGGCTAAATGTTGGTGTAGTCTATCCCATTACCAATAGTAAAAAGGTCAGTCTGGTATAATGTGTTCCGAAGAAGGGTGGTATTACTATTGTTCCTAATGAGAAGAATGAGCTAGTGCCAATGAGACAAGTCAAAGGATGGATAGTGTGCATGGATTACGGGATACTGAATACATGGACCCAGAAGAACCACTTACCCATGCCCTTTATGGACCAGATGCTTAACAAACTTGTGGGCAAAGGGTGGTATTTTTTAGGATGATTATTTAGGTTATAACCAAATCATTATTACACCCGAAGACCAAGAGAAGACAACCTTCACTCTTCCTTATGGGACCATTACATTAAGACGTATGTCATTTAGATTATGTAATCCTCTAGCCACATTTTAGAGATGTATGATGTCAATCTTCTTTGACATGGTAGAAGACACCATTGAAGTATTTATGGATTATTTTTCAGTAGTTGGTGATTCTTTTGATGACCGCCTGGTTTATTTGTCAAACACTCTTCATAGATGCGAGGAATACAACTTGGTACTAAATTGGGAAATGTTCTATTTCATTGTTAAAGAAGGCATTGTTCTTGTGAACAAGATTTTGAAAAGGGCTAAAGAGGTAGACATAGCTAAAATCAAAGTGATCGATAAATTATCTCCACTAATTTTCGTAAAGGGCATTCAAAGCTTTTTAGGAAATGCGGGTTTCTATAGGCGATTCATCAAGGATTTCTCAAAGATTGCTAATCCTTTTTGCAAGCTTCTTGAGAAAAAGGTGAAGTTTGATTTCAATGAAACATGCTTGAAGGCTTTTGAATGTGTAAAAGAGAAGTTGATGACGGCTCCTATCATTATGTCCCTGATTGGTCCTTCCTATTTGAGATCATGTGTGATGCAAGTAGAGTAGCCTTAGGTGCTGTACTAGTCCAACAAAAATAAAAGATTATTTATCCCATCTACTATGCCATCAAGGTACTAAACCTAACTCAAAAGAACTATACAGTCATTGAACAAGAGTTTTTAGTAGTGGTTTTTGCCTTTGAGAAATTTTGGTCTTATTTAATTGGGATAGAGGTAATAGTACACACTAATCATGCAATATTGAGATACTTGATGGCGAAGAAAGTTCCAAAGCCTAAATTTATTAGGTGGGTTCTCTTGCTGCAAGAGTTTGATTTTGAGGTTAAGGATAGAAAAGACACTGAGAATCAAGTTACAGATTATTTTTCTAAACTTAAGGAGGAAGAGATACAGAAAGTTGAATATGGACCCGAGATTGATGATAGATTTCTAGACGAGCAAATATTGGCTACTTCTCAAGATCTAATTCCATGGTTTGCTGACTCTGCAAATTATCTAGCAAGTTGAACTGAGGTCATAGGAAAGGGGCAATAAAGTGACACCCTGAGACTCACAAGGTAAAGGGTGAGATTTATCAACACGTTCACATGACGATTGATAATACATAACTTGTTGACTTTGCATACAGAGTAAGAGAATAGGTGAGTTGAACACGAAAAATTTATGGCATTGAGATGCCTAGGGGAACACAGTCGTACTGTTCGTCTTTTACTATTTAAAATCCCAAGCATTCAAGATCTATTACTATTCACTTTTGACTTTAAATTCCCCCTCACGTTACTTTTATGCATTGCTCGTGAATTTGTTCAAGTTTAAGATACTGTTTAACATTTTTCCTATGGATTCGACCCCAACCTAGTTTAGGTTACTATATTTGACATCGACCGCAGCATACCTCTTTGGAGGTTAGTTTTTGGCGACATCAATCTCATAATCAAAACATAATTGTGGCAGTGTAACTCTTACCCATGAGGCATAACTTGTTGTTTGAAAGTTCTAGGGTTAAGTCAAGAGTTACAGAACATATCATAAATTAAAACACAGTATGTTAGTGTTAATTCTTGTGCATGGGGAATAACTTGTTATTTGATGGTCCTTAGGCTATGTCTTGCCTATAAGGCAAGAGTTATAGAGCATTTCAATAGTAAAAACACAATATAGCAGTGTTGTTCCTTGCCTAATGTACGTAACTTGTTGTTTTAAAATATTTGAGATAAGTCATGCCTCTAAGGCAAGAGTTGTAGAACTTCTCATAAATCAAGACATAACGTAGTAGTGTCAACTCTTTCCCGTGGGGCATAACTTATTGTTTGAAAGTCCTTGAGCTAAGTCTTGCTTCTAAGGTAAAAGTTATAAAACATCTCATAAATCAAAACGTAATGTGGTAGTGTCAACTCTTGCCAATGGAACGCGACTTGCTGTTTGAAAGTCCTAAGTCTTGTCTCTAAGGCAAGATTTATAGAATAAAATATAGATCAAGATACAATGTGGTAGTGTCAATTCTTGTCCATGGGACGTAACTTGTTGTTTGGAAGGAATCGAAGAAGAGAAAATAATAAAAGTTGTGGAAAAAAATGGAGAAAGATATTTAAAAGGAAAAAATAAAAATCAAGAAAAATAATTTTTTTTGTAGAAGTTGAGTGGATAAAAGGAAAAAAATAAAGGTTGAGAAAATAGAAAAAAAAACAAAAATAAATGATGAGAAAAATTATTTAACAAAAAGAGAAAAGAAATAATAAAAATCAAAGAAAAATAAAAAAAATATATATTTTTTAAAAACAAAAGTTGAGATGAGAAAAGAAAAAAAAAGAAAGTGTTGAGAAAAAAAATAAAAAATAAAAATCAAAGTAAAATAAAAAAGAAAAAAATAGATGTTGAGAGGAGAAGAAAAAAAATTAAGGGTTAAGAATTTTTTTTTTTTAAAAAGAGAGGAAAAAAAGTAAAATCTAAGTAAAATAAAAAAAAATAGAAGTTGAGAGGAGAAAAAAAAAAGTAAGGGTTGGGAAAATTTTTAAAAAGAGAAAAAAAGGTGAAAAAATAAAATCTAAGTAAAATAAAGAAAATAGAAGCTGATAGATAAATAAGTATGGAGTTGTTTAGAAATATTTGAGATATAGAGGGGCAAATAGATACTTATTCTATACATAAAAAAAGGAGGACTAGTTTTGTAGGACTTTATTTATGTGGGAAAAAAAAGAATGTCACTCATTACGAAGGTCACTTATGTAGTTTAGGAAAAAGGTGATATGTACAAAAAGGAGTTGGCCCAAAGTGTCAAGCCCCAAGAAAAATAAAAAGCAAAACTTCAAATATAGACACCTTAAAATTCTTATAACTAACTTTCTCGTCAAAGTTTTAATATTTGTATTTTATAGACATCTGTTAGTGGTTATATGCATTTAGATAAAATTATACAAAAAAAATAAAAAAACCCTTGTAACTGAAATAAGAGATAAAACAAGAAATTGATTTCAATCAATTCCCATAATTTCCTCCAAAATGCCCCCACACAATTCTCTTTCATTAACAGAGCATTAACGCTCGTTTATTCAACATTGTATCACATAAATGGATAAAAATTATATTTATGATAAATTGAGAAAAAAGAGGAGAAGATATTCACCAATAATTGTTAACATGTAAATTCTTTGTGATTTAATTCTATAAAAAAGTGGTTTTCTATCTCTTGGCATTCTCTACATTAGATGTAAATCAAATTGTATATAAAGGTCCATTTAACAGAATGAAATTGTTTATGCTCTCTTTGTTTGAATATATGATATGATTGAAACAAACGAATACAAATATTAATTCATTTGAATTAATAAAATTTTATAAGTTTGATAACAGTATATACAATAAAATCAGCTTGTGTTTTCTTCCAATAATTTATAAGTCTTTGAATCCTTCTATAAACTAAATTAGTGTTGAGGACTTATTAATTTTTTTCAAAGATTTTGTATGTAATTAAGGATTTATTTTACTTATATATTTTGATCAGATTGTGATCCAAAATCAGTCATGTAAAGAGATACGTTTCATCTACCTGATTTCATATCCTCGGTGGTAGTACTGGTGTTTCTTCAACAATATTCTGCCTGCTGAGAGCTATGATCTTTCTTTCAGTATTCAAATATTGGAGAAGTTTATCAGGAATGTAAAACTGAGAATCTGTTACTTCTTGATTAGATTTGGGTTGCTCGGATTCAAGTGGATTGCCTATATGAACAAAAACTGCAACCATGACTTGATTGTGAATAGAGTGACTGCTGATGTTGGTTGGGACAGTAACATTTGGTAAATGGTGTTCTAAATTCATGTGGAAGATTGAACTTCAATACATTTACCCATAGCTCCATGAACCTAAAAAATGAAGAATATAATGATTTAACTATGGTTAAAAATTAAACACTAACTATAAATTATTCATGTATAAGTATTTGTACTTTGATTGGGGAAATGTCTAATCTTTTCTATAAATATCCTCATTCGTCTTCTTCGTATTTGTCATCTCATTAATTAATTTGATAAATTGAATTCCATTAGTTTTAACATTGATGTTTATTTCTATATTCTGAATCTAATAGTTAAAAAGTCAGTCAACTATGCACTACAAAATGCAAGAGAAAATGATGCAATTGAAATATGTATTTGTTATAGGCATTTTATCAAAAACATTGGGGCGTAGTGTTTTCAAAACCAATTCCAGTTACCAATAAACATTCCCATGCAATCCAATTATCCAAACCACCAATATAGGATATAAAAACATAATTAAAACATGGGAAAACCATAACCAAATATTTATAACCAAAACCCCCAAATCATACTTGAAAACCCAAAACCATACAATAATCAAACCATTAAAACATTGTATAAAATCATGCCTTTAGTTGGAAATAACAATAAGGGAAGAGAACATTCCTTAAACAAAGAAAATGATGGAGAGAAATCACCAACAAAAGCTCCAAATTAATCCTTAAGATGATACCCTAGCTTTCCTTGCCCAAGAGTTTTAGAGAGGATTAGAGATTACTTTCTAAGGTTTAATGAATAGAATAATAGGTCAAATAACCTTTCAAGTGAGTTAAAAGTCATGAGGCCTTATTAGGTTAAGTGGGAAAATGTCCAAATTTCCTCACTTGAACTGCATAAAATTTTCTTCACAGGGTAGACTGACCCATATGATTCGTACCCTCTCTGTGCGAGTAGTACCTACCACTCGTACCCTAGGCGTCCTCCTCCGATCCAACACTGTCTAAGGTATGACTCACCCAAACCAAATCCGTACCCTAGCATACAACTAGTACCTATGACCCGTACCCTTGGCAGAATAGAATCTAAAAAGGATTGAACACTGCCCACCATACGAGTCCATGGTATGACGCGTACCCTAGCTTGCGGCTCTTGGTTAGCCACTCGTACACAGATCAAACTTAATTTACCAAGCCTAAGATTAAGTGAAGTAACCAAACAACCCGTATCCACCGATAGGACTCATACCACCTAATTCGTGTCCATTCCAGAAACCAAATCAACCCACTAATCAACATTAGACAGTAGACGACTAACCCATACCACTCGTATCCCTGTGTACGAGTCATTTTCCCTAGTCGTACCCTATCCAGAGACCAGAAATTTAAGAAATTTTCTAAGTCCAGAAACCTAGGGTGTTTCAGTCTCCCCCACTAGGAACATTTATCCCCAAATGATGGACCAGTAGGGTAACCATAAACACAATTCATTTGCATTATCAAATATCAATCCAACCTTTAACCACGTTAGAAAACAAATATGCAAAGATATTAATCTTTCCTTTAACAAAGTTTGAAAAAAAAAGTATGTTGAAGAACACATACCTTCCGCACAATTCCCAGGAGCAGAAAACAGATGTGGATATTTGGACTTCATGTCCTCCCCCGCTTCCTATGTAGCCTCTTCCTCCTTGTAGTTCTGCTATAGAACCTTAACCAAGGCCACATCCTTGGTTCATAATCGATGAACCTACCAATCCAATATCTCAATTGAGACCTCTTCATTAGACAGAGAATTTGAGATAGCCAATCCTTCCAAAGGAACAATCAAAGAAAGATCACCAAGGCATATTCTCAACATAGAGACATGAAATACCGGATGAATGAAGCTCAAACTAGAAAACAACTCTAATTCATAAGCCACATTACCAATCCTCCACAAAATCACATAAGGACCAATAAACCAGGGACTGAGCTTCCCCTTCTTAACAAACTATATTACTCCATTCATGGGAGATACCTTTAGGAGCACCCTATTCCTAACCTCAAACTTTAAGTCTTTATGCCTCATATCCGCATAGGACTTTTGCCGACTTTGGGCAGCCTTAAGCCCATCCCTAATCACCTTCACCTTTTCCATAGTCTGATAAACCATGTTTGGACCGAATATATCCGCCTTACCAAGCTTAAACCAACTAATAGAAGATTTATATCTCCTACTATACAATGCCTTAAAAGGTGCCATCCCAATACTAAAATGATAGCTATTATTGTAAGAAAACTCCACCAAAGGTATATGCTCAACCCAACTACCACCATAGTCAATTACACATGTCCAAAACATATCCTCTAATGTCTAAATAGTCCTTTCTACCTACCCATCCGTCTGAGGATGTAAAGTAGTACTCAAACTAACCTTAGTACCCAATCTCTGCTAAAAAGACCTCTAAAATGAGATAAAAACTGTGTACCCCGATTAGAGATAATCGAGATAGGTACCCCATACAACTTCATAACCTTCTTAAGATACTGCTTTGCATAGTCCTCCGTCGAAAAGATAGTCCTTACTGGCAAAAAGTGAGCAGACTTTGTCACCCTATCCACGATGACCCAAATCAAATCAAATCAGTTCTGAGACCGAGGAAGATCGGTAACGAAATCTATGTTGATCACCTCCTATTTTGATTCAAGCAAATCAATCTCTTAATACAACCCACCAGGCCTCCTGTGCTCAACTTTGACTTGTTGGCACACCAAGCACTTGGCTACAAAATTAGTCATATCCCTTTTCATACCATTCCATCAATATATCTTCTTAAGATTATGATACATTTTCATAAAATCAGGATGAACAACATAGTGCGATCTTGCGCCTCAGCTAAAATCCTTTGCTGCAAACCATCGACATCAGGAATACACAACCTCCTTTGGTACTGTAAAGTACTATCATCACTGATCTCAAAGACCATTTCCTTTTACCCACCAATATCACTCTTGATTTTCATCAAGACAGGATCTAGCACTTGATTCTCCTTAATCTCTGCACCGAGAGATGACCTAACCACTTCCTGAACCATCACATCACCATTCTTGGAGTCCAAGAGACGAACTCCAAGATTGGCCAAGCGGTGAATATCCTTCACCAATTCCCACTTTCCTTTCTCCATATAATCTTAACTCCCCATTGATAACATGCTAAGAGTATTAATAACTATACTAGCTTTACCTGGGTGATAGTGAAGACTCATATCATAGTCCTTGAGAAGCTCCAAACATGTTCTTTGCCTGAGATTTAGCTTCTTCTAAGTGAACACATATTGCAGACTCTTATGGTCAGAAAAGATGTATACGTTTACTCCATACAAATAATGCCACCAGATTTTCAAAACAAAAATCATATCCAAAACCTCCAAATCATAAGTATGATAATTCCTCTCTTGCACCTTTAACTGCCTAGAAGCATAGGTAATCACCTTCCTATGCTGCATAAAAATACAACCAAGTCCTACTCGAGATGCATCACAATAAACCACAATCTCCTCATTACCTTCAGGCAATGTCAAAACAGAAGCCGAAGTTAGCTTATCCTTAAGCTTTTCGAAACTCCCTTCACACGCCTCCAACCAAGAAAACTTGACCCTTTTCTTAGTCAACCTAGTCAAAGGACCAACTATTGTTGAGAAACTTTCCATAAACCACCTATAATCCCCAGCCAAACCCAAGAAGCTTCAAATATTATTTAGAGTCGTGGGTCTAGGCCACCTTTTAAACACAACCACCTTTTACAGATCCACCACGGTCCCCTCGCTAGAAATAATATGACCCTAGAAAGTTACAGTGTTCAACCAAAACTTACACTTGGAGAACTTGGTATACAACTGCTGCTCTTTCAAGGTCTGCAACACCACACGGAGGTGTTTGCATGATCCACCTCACTTCTGAAACACACCAAGATGTCATCAATAAACATAATGATAAAAAAATCTAAGAACTGCCTGAAAACCCTGTTCACCAAATCTATAAATAACATCGGGGCATTAGTCAAGCCCAATGACATCACCAAGAATTCAAAGTGCCCGTACCGAGTACGAAAAACTGTCTTAGGGATATCCTCCTCCCTAATCTTAAGCTGATGGTACCCATGCCAAAGATCTATCTTTGAAAAGAACTTCACATCTTGCAACTGATCAAATAAGTCATCTATCCTTGGAAGTGGATACTTGTTCTTAACCTTTACCTTATTCAACTGTCGATAGTCAATGCACATCTGAAGGGAACCATTCTTCTTGCGCACGAACAACACCGGTGCACCCTACGGGGATACACTAAGATGAATAAACCCCTTTTCTAGAAGATCCTTAAGTTCTGTCAACTCAACCGGAGCCATTCTATAAGGAGGAATAGATATTTGATGTGTGTCCCAAACCAAAGCAATACCAAACTCGATTTCCTTATCTGAAGGAACACTAGGAAGATCATCCAAAAAGACCTCAGGAAATTCATTTACCACCAAAACCAAATGTAAAAAAGGACCCTATGAGTTAGAATCTTTAACCCGTACCAAGTGATGAAGATACCCTTTGGAGATTAATCTCTGAGCTCTAAGATAAGAAATAAACCTCCCCCTAGGATCTAGGGAACCACCCTCCTATTCTATAATTGATTCACTAGGGAACAGAAAGACAACCTTACGGGTCCAACAATCTAAGGACGCATAACAAGAGTGTAACAAATCCATCCCAGGATAACATCAAAATTTACCATATACAGTTCAAATAGATCTACCAAGGTCTGCCTACCACTAAAAGATACCACATACCCCCTATAGACACACTTAGCAATAACCGAGTCACCTACAGGGGTAGAAATAAAAAAAGATCCAAAACAACCTCAAGTTAAAAACCAAAATATACGGCCATATATGGGGTCACATAAGAAAGAATGGACCCCAGATCGAGTAGACAATACACATCACGAAAAAAGAGTGGACTCCCAATTGACCATGAATCTAAAGCTCTGATACCAACTTGACACGACATGAACCAGGGCCTTGTCATAATGGGCATCCCAAGCCCAACTAGGACTGGAGAACACCACCGTTACCCAACCCAACCGACCTACACATACACTTAGTTGGATAAATTCTTAACATATAACAAAATAGCGTTACTGTATAATCCAAAACTCTAGGATAGGTCTATATCCATGACCACTCAAATGACTTCAACCGTTCGATACCCAACTGATAACCAATACCAACCAATCCATAGTCCAAACTATAACCATACAAGTTCCATAATAATTATATATAATCCTAAAATAATAGAGGATGGAACAACCAAAAATTCCATCAATTGGTGCCAACCCCAATATAACACCAATACCGATCCCGCCCATACCAACCCATAATAGTCCCACAAAAGCCTCTAACAAAAAGAATATCGAAATTTCATTGGGACATGCCCCAACCATAGCCAAAACCAATATCTAAAAATAAACCAAAGTATGAAATAACATCCATGAAATGGAGCCTTTCGAAATAATGGAAGATCACTACTTTAATCCAATAGTTGATCTTGAAGTCCAATAGCTAAGTAGGAGGAGTAGAACGACTGATTCCTACATCATATGGAGATATAGTTTCCCAAAGATGAGTTAGCAGATAAACACTAGCATGAACTCAGGATAAGGATAAAATAATGCCATTTTATAAAACCAAGTAAACCATCCATATGCATACAAACCATACATATACATATATATAACTATATTGGGAAAGGGGATCGAGTTTAGCATGTATTTGAAACCATTAACCTGGGTATGTGTAGATTAACCGTCTTTAACCACCCACGGGCTATATGGGTCCAGTATAACCCCTTGAATGAGCCCCGATACGTGTAGCCGCATGAATCGTAGATACCATAAGAGTATGGGATTCCTAAGTACCCTCACTCTCTATGATATATATGTACAACGTACATAGAAGATTCCTGTGTACCTTATATTATCATATAAGGTTGCCATGACCTACCCTTCATGTAAAAAAACATGAGTTTCTAGTGTTCGTTCATTAAACTCCCACCTCATGGTTAGCTATCATGCCTCGCCATTATTACCCAATTAAAAATATTTCCAACCAGACCATTATTCCATTATTATTAACCAAGGCTATTAGTAGTGGTATCGTCATACCGACTATAACTTGCAAGTACTGTCCCTAGACAAACCTTTTAGAGATCAAGAGAGTCCTATGTACCCATAAATCACATTTTTGTGAGTTATATTGGGGGAGTCCCATGTACCCCACAAGTATTCTATCATTAGATCGGGGGAATCCTTTGTACCCCATAAGTTGTTCAATAACCATGTTTACTTCGGGGATTCCCTTATACCCCACAAGGATGTTTAATTAACCAAGCTATTACCACCAAAACCATTTCAAAACCATTTAAACTATTTATATCATTTAGGGTTCCCTTACCAAGTTTAAACCATGCATAAGTTCCATTGAAAATCCAATATTATAGTGGAAGCATTGTTATAGGCATTTTATCAAATACATTAGGGGCATAGTGTTTCCAAAATCAATTCCAATTACCAATAACTATTCCTATGCAATCCAATTATCCAAACCACCAATATAGGATGTAAAAACATAATCAAAACATGGGAAAACCATAACCAATCATTTATAACCAAAACCCCCAAATCATAATAGAAACCCAAAACCATACAATAATCAAACCATGAAAACATTATATAAAACCATGACTTTAGTTTGAACTAAAAATGAGGAAGAGAACATGCTTTAAAACAAGAAGATGATAGAGAGAAATCATCAACACAAGTCCCAAATTAATCCTTAAGATGATACCCTAGCTTCTCTTAGCTAAGAGCTTTAGAGAGGATTGGAGAGTGCTTTCTAAGTATTATTAAATAAAATAATATGGCAAATAACCTTCCAAGTGAGTTAAAAGTCGTGGGGCCTTATTAGGTTAAGTGAAAAAATGTCTAGATTATCCCCACTTAAACTATATAAAATTCCCGTCATAGGGTATGACTGACCCATATGACTCGTACCCTCGCTGTACGAGTGGTACCCACCACTTGTAACCTAGGCACCCCCCTTGGACCCAACACTATCCAAAGTATGACTCACCTAAACTAAAGTCGTACCCTAGCATATGAATAGTACCCATGACCCGTGCCCCTGGTAGAATAGAATCTAAAAAGGATTTAACACTGCCCATCATACGAGTCCATGATACGACTCATACCCTGGCTTATGACTCTTGGTGATACATTCGTACTCAGATCCAACTTAAGTTACTAAGCCTAAGATTAAGTGAATTAACCAAACAACCCATATCCACCAAACAACTTGCACCACCCAAGTCATATCCATTCTAGAAACCAAATCCAACCCATTAATTAACATTGGTCAATATAAGACTAACCATACTACTCGTATCCCAGTGTATGAGTCATTTCCCCTAGTCATACCCTATCTAGAGACATGAAATCTAGGAAATTTTCTAAGGCCAGAAACCCAGGGTGTTTCACTAACCTTGGGGTCTCAATTATTAACTAATTTCCTTCTTATTCCACCTTTATTTCTCCCTTCTTATTTTAAAGCACATTCAGGTTGGGTGTGGTATTTTATTCTTTCTTTTTCACTTTTTCATAATTTTTTTGTTTTTCTTTTTTCTTTTTAGCCTTTTCTACCATACCCAGCCTAACCTTTTTTTAAATTATTTTCCCCTTTTCATACCTACTTTACATCACCCACCTCTATGATAGCCACCCTTAACTTAGGCAATTTTCCTGAGTTGAGGTGTATAATTTCCAAAGAGGACCAGGGAAAAAATAGGTTTGTTGTAATACAAAATGGGAAAGTGAAAGGTGAAAATAAAGAAATAAGCTATAAGGGTCAAAATTAGGGATCAAGGGATACTATTCACACATGGAAGGTTATTTTGGCTAGAAGTGGACTAAAATAAAAAATGGACTACGATCCTTTGCTAACCAACTATCCTTCAACCTAGGCAAGACCAATTAGGCAAGTTCTGAATTTAACACACAAAGGGGGCTAAGTATCATCTCACACACACATGGCACAGATTAAATATTATAAACTACTACTTATCCGGTTCCTGCAATTGTTAGCAAGTGATTATCATGTCTTTATCGTAAAGCCATAACAAGATCCACTATGTTCACACATATATACATTCACGCAGTTCTAAAACACAATTTTGGAGGGGTATCAATTTTTCTCAAAAATCAATCAAAACATGATAACTGCCCTAAATACTTAAAATCTCCTATTTACACAAAACACAACACAATACTAAATAAACATATAATACGATACAAATTAACCTAGACATTCTAGTTCTACAACCATAATGTGGCCGGCAAGAAAAGAAGAACTGTAATAAAAACCTGCGTCAGCTATAGTATACCCCACCCCCAACTAAAATCTCCAAACTATCCTCAATGTGTAAAAATAATACAAAACAAAGGGAAGTGAGAATATACTTGGGACACACTAAGCATTCGTGTCATGAGTATAACTAGATACGGGCATATCATCTAGTAGAGACAGTGGTAGTGGCGGTGTACTACTAAAAGATGCATCCGCTGCTATTGCAACATACCTCTGCCTCTCAATAAATGTAGAATCTATCAAATCATATATGACCTTTTTAACGGCCTGGTCATATGGTATATCAGGATCCTACAAGTCTCCTATATGACTTATCTTGGACCCTACTATTGGGACCTCTTCCTCATCCTTCGCAAAGAAATCAAAATATCTGGGTGTGTGCAGAGATGATATCTAGACCACTGGGGGTATGACTAATGGAGTGGATACTATATGGCTCTCTGTGAGAGAGTGTACCTCTGCTCGCAATATATCTCTCTACTTCCTTATCTAAGATAGATTCAACACTTTTATCTCTGTAAATTATGCAGTAACCCTTCTCTCAAACTCATCTAGACATTTTTGTAAATGAGTACATAGGTCAGACAGGGAAGCTCTCTGTGAGGCCTCCCATCTAGCCTATGCCCTCTCAAATATAGTCTGAACCCTTGAACACATCTGCTCATATAAAGTAGTCATCTCAGTCTCAACAACATGCAACCGAGAATCAGTAGCTATATGACCATCCACTAAGCTTTGAAAAAACTCTCAAGATATAGTAATCATATCTATAGTAGGAGCTGTACTGGATGGATGAGTAGGCTCTGAAAATACACCAACTGGCTCTAAGGTCAAAGCCAGGGTTGATAAAAAAATGGCTGGTTTCCCCTCGCACTGAGTACTCATATCTAGGGCCTCTCTCTGCTTTCCTATCTTAATATCAACACTAACACCCAAATTGGCTCCATGTGTATTACTAAGCTCTTTGAAAACTGATGGACCCTCAGTCTGGGTCCAAGGTACTGTGGTAGGCTCAATAGATCTCCTAGGATGGCTTGAACGTGCTAGATCCTTCATACATATCTGCACGATAGTTGTCATAAGTACCTTCTCATCTACTCCCTGTATCTCTGGTACACCATCCTCATCACATAACCTATGAATCAGGCTAGGGAATGGTAGATTTTTTATCTTTCCAAATATTCTATTATAGATCTCATGCCAGAGGATGGCTAAAAAATAAATAGAATATCCGGCCATCAAACAAGCAACTAGGGCAACTCGCTCCCAAGTCAGCACAGTATCTAAAGCAACAGACAATAGTTGATATCGGATGAGAAACCACCAAAATATGGAATCAAATGTCAACATACCTTTATTTATCATACCATGACCCTCGATCCATGGGGTCTTATCACCCAAAGATGAAATATAACTGTCTATTTACCTAACTATCTCAATGCTCTCTCATCTATTCTCAAACTCTTGTTTAATGTGTCAATTTAGTACAACTTTCAGTCTGTATACACACTCTACTATAGATGTGGGAGTGATACAATTTGGACCAAAAATATTTGGATGGTCTACTAAAAGATTAACTTTGACCTCTCTCACAAGGGTATGATCAAGCCGTGGTTGCTCTATGTGTCTCATTAGTCCTGGAGCTCTGCACATCATAAGAACTACTATAGCATGGTATGATACATAAAACTTATGTACAATAGCTTCGCTATAAGAACTAAGTGGTCTAGTCATTCACTCTAACTGGTAACAATAAAAAAAAGCCTACAATTGTGTCACTCTGCTTAGCCAAGATAAATCAATTCGACGCTTCTCATAAATAAGCCTCTTGGGCCATCCAGAGTCTAAAATAGGACTGTCCATATCAAATATCTCTTGCATCCCCTCTGCACACCATCTCAAATTTTCCTCCTCAAGAGGGGCCTCTAAGGCATGTATGGGTGCGGGACCCTGCCCCTGCTGTACTGGTGTACCCTCATATAGAATGGGAATCTAATGGGAAGCCTGCTCTATACCCTTCTTAGACTAGGGTATATCTGATTACTGTGCATGAATGGTGGTACCCTTCTCAGACTAGGGCACCATTGATGACTCCTCCTGTCTGCATCTTTAGATGAATCCTGGGACCCCTCCTCAGAGTACGGGTCATAAGCTACATCCTATGTACCTAACTCTGAATTTGCCTCCTTATCATTATAATGATCACTCGATGGAGGAGAATGTGGAGGTGATCTCTGTGAGGACTTCATTATCGACTGGGCTGCAACTGCCTGGGCGGCCTGGAGAATCTGAATAGACTCAACCCAAGACCTAGGCCGAGTGAAAGCTAGCTATCTCCCCTACTGTGCTCAGGTAGCGGTTGTCCCATAGCCTCTAATATAATAGTCTCGGCTACCTAGCGCTCTTGTTCACAGGTCACTATACGTGTCGCCCCTATTTGGCTTCTTTAAGCCGCTAAATTGGGTACTCTTCCACCAAACCACTTGGCTCAAAAGACTCATCCCATCTCCCCGATATTTTAGCCTTCTTCTTCTTAGCAGCTTTTGGTGACATTTTTACCTAAAACACTAGTTGTTAGTTTCCAACAAAAGTGAGAGATAGCAAAAGTTGAAGAAAAACTCAAAATTTGAAAAGCTTAAATTTTTCCTTAATTTTCACACCTCAATGACCTATTTGAAATCCAAACAAATTTAATGTTCACATACTCATCAAAATTCATGATTTTCAAAGCAAACTAAACATGGTCAACCTGTAGTATTACTCTACTAATTTAAGTTCAACTTTCGGTTAGGGTCTAACCTTAGAATTTAATTTAAAATAAGGCCTTACATAGAGATTATAGGGTACGTACTTCAAGGATCCTACATACAAGTATGATAGATTCTATATATTTTGTAAAATAATACACATATCAACTTGTTTATTCAATAAATAAATCAATCATAACCATTAGAAGCCGAGAAAGTTACCTCTTTTATGAAAATCCAAAAGTGAACAAAGAATAAAGCAAGCAAAACCAAAGTTGGAACTTATTTTTAGTGTGTTGGGACAAGTTGGTATCTCAAAAAAGTTTCAATTTAGCCTTTACTTAAGCACGGGATTAGTTTATGATTTAAGAGAAAAGTTTGAATTTAAAGAGAAAATTAAATTTTGAGGATTTAAATGAGTTAGAATGAGGATAAAGATGTTTAAATAAGGATAGGGGTCAGTTTTAGGTCTTAAATATGTGTTGGTGGGATTGAAATTTTAATTAAAATTTGGGCCCACAAGTGACCTACCCGTGGCAGCTACATACGTCTGCCACATGCGGCCTGCATATGCAGGGCCAAAATTTTTGGCCCACTTTCCTGCAGTTCATACTTGGCATTTTTATATTTTCCTAGCTACTTATGGTCTCGTAACTTAAGTTATGGTTCCAAAAGTATGATTACGAAACAAAGTCCACAACATTCCATTCTCATTCTCAAAAATTCATCTTTTCAATTATTTCTCAACTTACCTAGACCGCATGGGAATCGTGGCCATGATGGGTTAGTCATACAATACCCTTACCTAAATTTTAAGCATGTAGCAATCTTACCATATTTTGGGTAAGTCCATAAGTTAATAACCTATACAATAAAAACAACAAAGATGTGACTACTAATATAGTTGGTTGCCTCCCACCCAACGCTTGATTTAACGTCATGACACAATGTGTCTATGTTGGTTACTCAGACTTCACTAATAATCCCTATGGGTTGCCTCCCATACAACTCTTGATTTAATATTGCGACACAATGTGGGTATCTTAATTACTTAGAATTCATCAAGATAACCGTATGAGTACCCTCCAAGGTCATCAATACAATCTATCACCGATATCACCCCCATGTCGGTAGGCTGTTTCATTAATTTTTGGATGTTGAATGTGGCCTCTTCACCGTTGACTCTGAATTTTAGCTATGATTTCTCTATGTCAACCATCTCTCTACCTGTGGCCATAAGCGGTATCTCAAATATTATGGGCATCTCGATGTCAACCTCACAGTCAAGAATGACAAAGTCAACTGGAAAGATAAAGTTATCCACTCTCACAATTACATAAAAAAATGCCTACAGGTTTTTTCACTGTGCAGTCAGCCATCAATAGCTGTATTGAGTTAGTTCTGGAGGGTTCAAGCCTAATTTCTTGAATACAACCAGTGACATCAAATTCATGCTGGCTCCTACGTCACATGGTATTGTTAATGCTTTAGGATCACCCCTTTTCTAGGCCAGAGACCTAGTAGTGACTGCACTACAGTGGTGTAAGCCATCAACATACTTAATCATAACTTCTTTCTTCTTTTTAACCAATTGCTTAATAAATATGGAATATCTAGGCATCTGCTCCAACACCTCAAGAAGAGGAATATTTAAGCTTAACTCTTTTAGCATCTCAATAAATCTCTTAAAATTTTCTTTTATTCTTTTCTACTACAGTCGCTGAGGAAAAGGTAGGGGCAATCTTGGAATTTGTCTTATTTCCTACTCAACAATTGAACCCTTACCTCTTTCCTTTCCAACTGCATCATCACCATATGTTTCCTTTTCTGATTCCACAATAGGTGTCTCATCATCAGAAAACTCATCATGCCTTGGAGCTTCTACAGTAGGTAATGGGGGATCCATAGTAGTTATACCACTTTTTGTCGTAATAGCAAAAACATGACTGCTTTTTTTGGATTTTGCATAGTGTTTCTCGGACGGATACCTAGATGCCTCTGGGGTAGAGTTGTTGACATCTTCCAAAACTAGTGCTCCAACTTCTTAATAGCAGTTCCATGGGATTCGATCTTCTAGGTCAAACCCAAAATGTCAGCCTTAATCTCCTTAAGGATGATCTCCTGATTTTCTTGGTCCTTTACCATCTTAGTCAGTATCTCTTCCTTTTTTGATTCTGCATCTCGTCTGCCAGGTGTAATGCGATCTCCATTCTCTCTGTAGTCATCCTTCTTCTTCTTCTTCTTCTTCTTCTTCTTCTTCTTCTTCTTTTAGTCACCATCTCATTTTCTACTATGGTCTTTGTATCTGTCATAGTATTTGTGACTTTGGTTCCCTTTCCCTTGGGCTCGGAAACTTGCAAACTAATAACCTAGACAGTTTGCTTCCTCCTCTAATTCTGACTCATAAGCTTTGGAGGTTGACCCTTGTTCTCCTACTATGTTCACTTTCTTAGAACCTACTGCTGCAAACTGCTTTGCCAGTAACCTAAGATTTGGCCTTAAAATTGCACTCTCTTGCGCAATTAAATCAACAACGGCTTTTAGGTTGCAGAAGGCACCAATAGAATATGTACCAGATCCTCTCTCATCCTCCCGAGTTTTCCACCCTCGGTTAGTGAGCGAGATCTGATCTAGCATCTCCAAAGATGCCTTCTAGCGTAGCCTCATAAAAAGCTCCTTTAGATATGGTATCTTCCATAGCTCTAGATCTGATGGTCAAGGCTCTATAGAATATCCCCAATAATCTCGTCCCTCACATGGTTGGGCACTATACTCAGATTCTTCTTGACCTCATATATAGATTCTGACTGCAGCTGCCTGAAATTATAGATCTCATCCTTAAGCTATAACATCCTGGATGTAGGAAAGAACTAGTTTAAGAATTGCTTGCATACCTCGTTCCATGTAGTAATATATCCTCTTGGCAGTTTCCATAGACATAAAAATGCTTATCCTGTAAGTGAGAAGGGGAACAACCTTAGTCTAAGCGCTTCCCAATTCACCCTAGAATGGTATACAAACTGTAGATCCCAATAAAATTTGCAAGGTGCATAATTGCACTATTTGTGGGCAAACTCACAAACACACCCCTCAAATTTAAGAGCTGGATCATGGCGCTCGTTATGTCAAACTTGATTCTTAGGGGTAAAATAGGGGATAATGGATCTAGTCTCTTCCAGCTTAATGTATCCTAGATCATCTTCATCATCTATATATGGATGCACATACTGTTATGCTGGGATCACTTGAACACGGGTACCTATAGCTTTTTTCTAATTTACATCGAGTGTTGCTCGATGGTCTGGTTCTTGTCTTCGCTCATCTAGATTTTCCTACCTAGCTACCCGTTGAGCTTCTTCCATTGCCATCCTCTCATTTCAACTTGAGCTAAATGCTTACTAGTCTATCGATCAACAATATCATGTACTCCTTCAGGAAGAGGGGGAGGCTCATCATCACGAACCCCTTCAAGAATATCATCTCTTTTCTGTTTTACCATCCTACTAGGTATTTGTAGGATCCTATCTATATTTGGATTCATTGGGATTAAGGGATTGCTTTTACTCTATGTGTTAGTCATACACTGGCATATACCAAACTAAGAACAAAAAGAAAAAAGAAAATCCAAAAATTGTAACAACTTTAATTCACAAATCAACATCGTATTCCATGACAATGACGCCGCCAAAATTTGGTGACCCCTAAGCTACACCTCCATTTTGAAGATGATAAAGCTGCTACCAAATATAGTAACCAAACAAATTTTAGGGTCGAGTCCCAAGGGAATCCATAGAATCGTGTCTCTCAGCTGTTGTAATCAACGGGTAGAACAAGAAAATTAAATGGGGGAGGGGGGTTAAATAGAAATATCGAACACGTGGATAATATCAACTTCAGTAGTAATCAGTCGTACGTGAACACTAGGATATGTTCCCCTTAGCTTCTCAACTCCGTAGTCTTATTGTGCTTCGTTGAACCAAATCGATACCTTGCATGTAGAATCGATAATTTATGTACTTTATGCAGTCTTTTGGATAAGCAGAAGGATTTTACCCTTTACCTTTTGAGTCTTAGGATATCGTCTTACTAACCCTTATCTTGATCCTAGTTAACTATTACCTTTTTTGTCTCTAGTTATTAGATGAAATCTAATCATCTTACTTAGATAAAACCTAGTAGCATAGATCGACAGTTAAACTACAAATTACTATTATCATTATCTTTTCCTAGTTACTATTCCTCTTTTAGAGTAAGTAGCAATAATCTAGGTAGGATCCTTACATTTGCAATCACTAAGATAACTGTTAAAGTGAAGATAATACAATGCATGCATGGGTATCAGTTCAAAACAACAATAGCACTTCCCCTACTTCGTCAATCCACTCGAGTTTTCATAACCCTAACGAAGGGTTTTTAGCTGCCCATGCTTGTGAAGTAATCAACAACATTCATGATTGAAAGCATAAGATGAAATCACAATAATCACAAGTAAAATCCCAAAACCGCAGCTGAATTAATCAACCAAAATCAATACAAGATAATTCCAAGACTAAAATTGAATCTTGGAATCAAAATATGTTTGTAAGTATCAAGAGTGAGTAACTTCTACTAAAAACACAAAAGGGGCATTTATAGTACATGAGGAATACCTAAAGCCAAAGTCCGAATGAAATAGGAGAAAAAAGGGTCGGTGGCTACGTGTGGTCTCTTTATACGGCTTAGCCTTGGGCGCATGTGGCACATGCGGCATGAGGATGGGTGCATGTGGTGACAACATGTGCCCGGACAAAGATTTACTGTAGGTTAGCTCTCGGGATTTTGGACTTCTGACACATGCCTTGCCCATATGCGGTCCACATATGCTACATGTGGTCCGCATGTTGACTTAACAAGTGCCGAAAATTATTTTTTCAGCCCTTCTTCCATTCCTGCACATGTTTAGGTCACAAACAATCTGGAAAGTGTCACGAACATCCATTATTGATCACATAAGTAGCCAAAAATACCATTTTCCCTCTTTTTTTAAAACATAGCATCCAAAATATGATTTCCTGCAAAACATACTCAAAAACACATCATATCTAACTAAACAAACTCAAAAACTTACATATTTTCATAGTTTTAAGTGTCGAAAGTGCTATATTTCTATAGCACATCAAGTAACAGTGACTAAATTAGCCAATTATTTAAGAGAGAGTGTGACAAAATTATTTAAATGAGATAGAGATAGAGATGGAGAGAGAGAGAGAGTTGTATTAGCTATATACATTGCATATAATATTTGTATATAGAGGCTCACAAATAAATAATTTTAAAACTAAAAAATAACTACGTAGGATAATTGTTTTAACCTGAACCATGTCATGTAATTAAGGATTTATTTTATGTATGGGGTGTGATTTTTTGAAGACGAAATCAAGAAAATGAAAACAACAAAAGGAAACAAAAAAATCAAATATAGAAGTGGAAAAGCCGTTGAAGCTTCTGGAAAGCTGAAGAGCTTCAAACTCTCTCGAACATGATATCGATGGTGGATTCTTCTCCGAACAATAACAACTAGCTAAGATCTGCTCAATAAGGTAATATTGACTAGAACTAGTTATCATTTTCTTAGATTTATCCTTCAATTGATTGAGTCTCTCAATAAAGATTGATAACACTATCTACAGAATATATCATTAAAAGAAACTAATCCATCTTGTTTTGTTCTTTAGACATCAAAATTCTCTATAACATTCAACCAAAAGTTCAATTGAAGATTTGTTTCATCAAATCTCTTTGAGTGAATCTAAGAACAGTGCAATATCATTCACTGGAGCTTCTGAAATTAGCTTTAGTGGTAAAGGTAAGTGAAATCTCAGGTTTGACTTATAATGGTTACTATATGTAGAAGGCCATTTATAAATCTTCACTTTATGTTGAACGAGGTCAAGATCTAGACCAAGCGACCACTTCTGATTGCTCAACAAAGGAGTTAATTCACCTACTTTAACTAAAACCAAGTACGTAACTGAAATAGTTAAAACAAAATTTCAATTTTACTAACTATTCTTCAATGGATTGAATACCACAAACAAAATTAATACCACCATAAAAAGACTAGATATTTCAATTGATTATTACTTCTAAACTGTTTGACTAGATATTTTAATTGATTATTACTTCTAAACTGTTTTGAGCAAAAAACCTTGAGACTGAAATAACCAAGGCTGGGTTAAGTGGAAATTATTTGATACCTTTAAGACTTGATTTAATACCCATCGAACACCTTTATTCTCTCACTAGGTGCAGGTGCTGTCAACCAAATGATATTGCTTCAGGCTTAAAAGGAAAATCAAACAAATAACATCAAAATCCTCTCTTGTTAATAAGATATGTAACTTGTAAAGTTTTTCTTGATTTTGTAAACTCTTAACTAAACTTATTTGTTATCCCTGTCTGCTGAAATTTTAAGATCGGTGTGCTGCTTTTATCTAGCACAATAATTCTCCTTTCTATTCTTGGAACCTCTTGGTCTGTATTAAATTCATATGTATCTGCAAAATATAAAATTAAGTTAGCAAAAAAATCAACAAGAGTATTTTCCTTCCTTAAGGATCCTTAAGGAGTGTTGTACTCCCACTGTGATTCGACTTTTGATTCTGTGAATGAAATTGACCTCCATACTCACACTCCAAGGGATCTCCCAAACTTAATTAATGGTGTTAACCATAGCCAATAAATATGATCTAACAATAATATTAGTGAACTATTTTTCTAGATAATATTGCAAACTCACTTATGGACCTAGCCTCAGCCACCAAATTACTAAAGAACCTTAATGATCTCTCAAAAAATGCAGTAACACTAAGACCAGAGTTACCTCTAGAAGTCGTATCAGTATTACATTTCAACCAACAAATCAGAGGTGGTCCCACCTAATAGCTTTAAATTGATATACATGTGTGTAATTTTTCATCATGGTTACCATTTGTGGACAAGTAGTAGGACAAGTTGTATGAAAATTTAACCTAATAAACTTAGAAATGGTAGCATTCATATCCTACATTACCTTGTTTGTATAAGATCCTCCATGTAAGACTATGTTCCTCCTTTTCCATAAGAACCATAAAATGATATTAGGTATAGATAACATTTCCTTATGCATCCTATCGTTATTTTATAGTGTGTCTAACCTATATCCAGGGGCCTAAAATCCCAACAAACCTAGAAGAGTAATTCCAAAAAAAAAGTAGCTGCCAGTTCCCCAGATAGAAAAATGTGATCAATAGATTTCCTAACAGGAATCTGCAACTCTAACAGAAATGAGAAATGCTAGGATTCCAAGAAAACATAATAACAGCAATAGGAATTCTATATGTACAAACCCACCAACCAAAGAGAGGGAGTTTTAAAAGGTTCCTGCACCCAAATCTTCTTAAAATATTCTGAGTTATCAGCCCTACATCTGAGGATCTCTCAGACTGATTAAATTATAAATTAACTTGTACTAAACTTTGTCCACCTGACTAGTTTTCCTAACATGACCCACATTTAGTCTAACATATCCACATATTATTAGGCAAATGATCCCACATTAAATCAAATTACCTACCATATTCTTTGAGAAAGATATCAATATCAGCCGAAGAATGACAACCCTGCATTTCTATAGAATGAGAAAATAGTGGACCAAGATTGATCCAATTATCAAACCATATACTAGAAGATCCTTCCTTTGGTTCCCATCACAAATTTTGCTATAATACTTCTTTATTTTCTAACATTTACTTCCGAACTTATTATCTACTTGTGCACTAAACAAATATAGGGATTTATTTCTTACAATACTTATTCACATGAAGTTTGCTCATAAGGAATTTTGAGCTCTAAATATCCACCATAAGGTAGTATACATTGCTTTAGAAACATCAACCATAGTTCTAAAACCCAAACTACCTTTACACTTTGGCAAGCAAACCTTCTCCCAAACAACCCAATGTTTGCTCCTACCAGTTAGCTTATTACTCCAAAAGAATTTTACAAAATTTCTATAGAGTTCTTTCAATACACATTTAGGAGGATCAATGGAAGATAAAACATGTACAATAATTCTTTGTAAAACACCAGACAATAACACTTCTTTACCTCCAAAATAGAGAATATTACCTTTCCATCCTTGTAGCTTATCCTTCACCGTCCAAATGAGATCTGCATGGTGTTCCTTTCTTTTCCTAGCATGTGTAATTGGACATCCTAGATATTTTAAGGGGAACTAATCCCTGGAAATACCTATATATTCCTCTGCCAAGCTTCTCATATCTGTAGATGCACTTTGATGAAGAAAGAAAACACTTTTCTCTTTATTAATATGCTGGATTAACTGAGCTTCATAATCCCACAATGCAAATACTATCCTATTCAATGAATATCTATCAGTCGATGCAAAAATTATAATATCATCTGCATAGTCAAGATGATTGAGTTGTGCATTCCACTTTGGTAAACCATATCCCACAAATTGACCATCATCAAACAAGGCATTTAAAGATCTAGATATAACCTCAACTAAAATAGTAAATAAAGCAGGAAAAAGGTGATCTCCTTACTTTAATCCTCTAATTAAATGAAAGAAATCATGTGATTGCCCATTAACCAACATTGCGTCCCAATTATTAGTGACAAGTTCCTATATTATGTCAACAAACTCATTTTAAAAGCCCATCTTTCTTAGAACCTTCAATAGAAAAATCATGAAACTGTGCCAGAAGCTTAGGCATATCAAGCTTAATGACCACATTAGCAGGCTTTCCCCTCTTTCTAATATATGTAACAATTTTTTGAGTCAATGAAATATTTTAAAAAATTCTTATCCCTTTGACAAAACCAGACTAATTACTTACCCGAGATCAAATTAGGAAGACAAGACTCAAGTCTATCATGAACAATTCTGGAAGTAATCTTATTGATAAAATTACTCAAATTAATAGGTCTCAAATCTAAGAAAGATAGAGTATTTTCTTTCTTAGGTAAGAGAACCAAGTTAGTATGAGTAATATATTTAGATACAGAGTTACCAAGAAAGAAATCCAGTCCCATGGCTAGAATATCATTCCCCACAATAACATCCTAACAACTTTGGTAAAATCTCATTGTCAAACCATCAAGGACCATTGGAACTGTGTCCATTAAGATGAAAAACAACAATCCTTACCTACTCTCATTCTGACATCTTACATAATATTAAGTTTTTCATTGCATTGATAGAAGTGGGAAAATTTCTTAGCAGGGAAAAATAAATAGCATCTCTATCTTAAGTGAAGTGCTTCTGATAAAATTCAACAAATTCAGAAGCTATATCTCCTTCTTTCTCTAACCAAATCCCTTGCCTATTTTGAATTCTCTTTAGATGAAGTCTTTTTATTTTATCCTTCATAATGCTATGAAAAATCTGGTATTCCTGTTCCTATTTGTAATGACCCTTTAGGTCATTTGCCATATATTTGTATATTTTCACCGTTAGAGATTTTCCAAAGCTGCCCCAAGTCATTATGACTTGCTGGAACTGAAAATTTAGTTTTCAGACAATTCATTTATTTTTAGAGCCAATTCCTTGTTTTGAAGTATTCGTTGGTTCCAAATGGCCACCGGGTGAAAACTTCAACAAAACAATCTCAGATTCAAATTCTAACTGTGCCAGCAGCTCTAGAATAATGAATTTCGGTTAGGTAGACTTTTGGTTTGGTCTCGATGCACCCGAGGTCATTTTGATCTATTGGTCGGAAAGTTGGAAAGTTAACATTTGGGTGTGGGACCCACATTTGGTTGAAACGAAATCAGATAGAGAATCTGACTTCTCCATTGTATCCAAAATATAGAATTTTGTGCGGTTACATAGCTCATTTGTGTGTATTAAATTCCGAATAAATCCTGAGGACTTGGTGGAAACTTGGAAAATTTCCAAGTTTCAGCTGATATCTGGTGTCTGTAATCACACCTCTTGAATGGCGATCACAGCTCAGTGTGTAGAGGAGGCAGTGCAATAAAGGGTTTTCCAATCGCACACCTACTTATAATACCTGGTTGTGCAATTGCACAACCTGCATGTTGCGATTGCAACACCTGATTACCTGGAAGGGGTATAAATAGACCCCTTAGGTCGCGAATTAGCTCATTTCTCACCCATCTCTTAAAAGTAAAAACCTTAAAGAGTGTGATTTCTCAAAATTGAGACTTTTGGGTGACTTGGGAGCTTGATTAACATCTATTTTTGCAATTATCATCGGAATTAAGGTAAGACTCCACCCTTTTCTTTGTGAATTTTAATAATTTCTTGACCAAAACCCAAAGCTTGAGGGCTTGATTTTAGCCCCAATTTAACTTGGTTTTCACTCATTCTTGAGGTCTATTATTCCTTGGTCATGTATGCATATTGAGCTGGCCTCGAAAAGATGATTTTCGTAAGTAGGACCCACATGGGGTTTTTGGTGTGATTTTTGGACCCAAAGCATAATGGTGCAATATTGGTATTGATATTCTTGTATTTTTGAGTAGAATGTGCTTTTAATAGCTTGGCATCTTGAGGAGGCTTCTCAAAAGGAAAAAGTGAAGGCTTAGCAGTTTGTTGAGCTTTCTTCGGCGTCAAGGTAGGGTATGTTTATCCTTTGTTAGATTGAGATATTTCATGGTATTCTTATGATATTTTGTTGGATTTGGGATGGATTTTAGGTTTTGGATTGATGAAATACAAGACTTGGGTTTAGTTGGATTATTTATGCTAAATTTGAAACCGTAGAGTTGAAATGCTTAGCTTGTTACTGTAATGACCCTCCTAGTCATTTTTCATACTTTTGTTTATTTTCATCATTAGAGCTTTCCCATATATACCCTAAGTCATTTGTGACTTACTGGGACTAATAGTTTAATTACCGGGTAGTTTGTTTGATTTTTAGAGCCAATTTCCTATTTTGAAGTCTTTGTTGGTTCTAAATGACCACTAGGAAAAAAACGTCAGTATGAAGATCTCGTATGCAAATTATGATTGTGTCAACAACTCTAAAATATTAATTTCAGGCTAAGTAGACCTTTGGTTTGAGTCCTAAGGCACCCGGGCTCATTTTGACCTATTTGTCAAAAAGTTAGAAAATTAGAAATATGGGTGTTGGACCCACATTTGGTTGAAACAACCTTGAATGTAAAATCTTAATTCAACATCGCATTCCAAACATTGAATTTAGTGTGGTTACATAGTTTATTTGGATATATCAATTTCAAATGAATCTCGAGGCGTTGACAGAAACTTGAATGTTTTCCAAGTTTTAGTTGTCACCTGTGCTGATAGCAAGTAGTGCGCTCATACCAAGGAGTACAGTGATTGCTATACCTTTCCCTGCAGCCAAGTAGTGCGATTTCACACTTAGTTGTGCAATTGCCACACCTGGATACTGGTATGGGTACAAAAAGGACCCCTTAAGCCGCATTTTGGTCATTTCTCACTCATTCTTAAGAGCCAAAAACTCTAAAATGGTGTGATAACTTAAAATTGAGTTCTGAGGATGACTTGGGAGCTTGATTTGCATTTATTTTAGGAAATCTTTCGAATTTAATGTAAGGATCCTTCAAATTCATGCTTGAATTTCTTGAAAATTTGATTAAAGCCCCAAATACTTTAGGGCTTGATTTTAGCCCAAACTTACCTTTATTTTCACCCATTTTTAGGGTTTTGATTCCTTGAGCTTGATATTATGTTGGGTTGTTCTCGAAAATATAATTTTTTATGAGTGGGACCCTCTTGGGGTTTTTGGTGTCATTTTTTAGATCCGAAGCACAATGGTGTAATATGGGTATCATTATTCTGTTATTGATGAGTAAATTATGATTTTGATAGTGTGATGGCATTTTGAGATTATGAAATAAAGTCGAGCATTTGGTGAATGATTTAAGGATTTGAGATTCGACTTTGAGGTAGGCTTCTGTCTACTCTTCTTCGTAAGATGATGCGTGTTATGTATTGTATGTGAGTGTGAATATTATGATTGATTATGGGTAGAATGACTTAATCTTGATTATTAAAGTGTGGGGATTAGATGAGGGTTTTGACCCGTAAGTTGTAGTGCTTATTACACTTTTAGAATCCTATTGCCTTCTTTCTAAATTAAACTAATTTGTAAAATATATATGATATGATGCTAGTTGTGGAATGTGGTTTTAGTGTTGGAAGTATGATTAGTTTGATTAATCTTAGTTGAGCTATTCTTGTGATCTTGAAACCATAATTTTGGTGGAGTTGACTTAAATGCCCATGTTTCTAGGAAAAAATTCCTATCTTAGGATTAGTTATGGCTTACTTGATATTTAGAAATTTAACTAGATACCTTAGCCTAGTTGGGTTATAAATTGCCTAAACATGGAATTTGAGGATTAGAAGTGGGTTCTTCCGTCCCACCTTAGACCTTAATGAGGGTTAAAGCCCACTTTCTACCTTAAAATGGATTACTTCATAATAATAAATTTCTATCTTAATGAATAACTTATATGTAATTAATAATGATGTTTTGAGACTTAATCGAGATAGATTTTGATCTATGATTTGATCTACTAATTACTTTGATCATGAGATATTCTAACCCCTTCTAAACTTTTATAATAATTTCATCTCAAAGTTTACTCTGGACAACAGACGTTCAGATTTATATTATTTTAGCCATGTCTTGAGTTCGTGTACCTATCATCTCTAAATACACATCTATCTGGTATAGGATGGAGGAAGATGATAGATTGATGATATAACTTCTGGGTAAAATTCAATGACAAACTTTAATGGTGATGTTATATATGCATGTGTTGATGACGCATCTGATATTTTTGAACGATTTAATTTCGAGTCTTAATGATATTTATGACCATTTTAATTTTGAGTCTTGATGATATTTATGACCGATTCAATTCTAAGTCTGATGATACTTATTCCAGTTTAATTTCAGATGACTTACATATTCCCGATTGGATTTAGGAGGATGATTATGATGATGATAGTTATGATGATGAGCTTTTGATATGAATTATATACCTTGCATTCATTTTTGCACGTACATTGCTTATCACCAGTATGTGCATACATCTATCAGCCTATATGGGAGGTTGCATAGGTATGAGTGATGACTACGCCTTGTGGTGTATTGTGTTAATTGAACCTTCTAAGCCTGGGGTAGTTGGGGCACGTGATAGGCTCAACTAGGTATGTGGTTGTCCAGACTAGCTAGTTACTTGATATTATTGATATCGTTATCATCATTAGCATGATCATTATTTTGGCTATTTTATGGCAGATCGGTTATTGATTCAGTATCGACGACACTTGAGGTATGATTTTGTCCTCTTCTATCTTATGATTATATTATTATGCATGATCATCTGATGATTTGATATATGGATCAGAATCCTGAGTATTCTAGCACTAGGTCCTACTATGGTTAAAAGGTGTTAAGTACCTAGTCTGATGATTTAGCATGTACTTTGAGTAGGCCTTGTTTTTTTTTTTATATATATATATATATATATATATATATATATATATATATATATATATATATATGTATACTTAGCTATATATAGCTATGGTGTTAGCGTATATCCTTTCTTTTCATTAATTTAGATTGTATATTCCTTCTTTGGCCTTGTATACTTGTATATATCTTTCTTCCACTCTTACTTTCTATATTGTCCAGTGATATATGGTATAGTGCTGAGATTCCTAAGTATGGCTAGAATAAGATAGTGCATTATTATTGCTTTTTTTTTTCCTTACTATGTTAGTCTCTTTGACATGATTATGAAAGTTATCCTTATTATCTCATTGGATGTCTTATGTGGTTGTTGGACATATGGGTGTAGTTTTCCATTCTATTTATATGCTGTGTATCTGCCTTATCAGTCGATAATTGCATACTGAGTACCACATTTTTGGTACTCATACTACACTTCTGCATCCTATAGATCACCGTACATATTATTTATATTGATGTGTGCATCGTGAGAGGCAACCATGGTTCGGAGACTAGAGTGATCTCCTGACATTTGGAGTATCACTTTCCTCCCTCTTATGTATTAGCCTAGTCTCTATGTTGTATTTAGAGATGGTTGTATCAGTATATTCATTTACTACCTCTTTTGGATCCTTGTTATGTTAGAAGCTCTTGTACTGATACCACCAGGTTTTAGGACTATATTATGCACCTGACCTTTTAATTCATTTATTCTACATTCTTCTTTTTATATCATTAGGTATTTCATTACTAGTTGTTCTGGATTATGGGTTTGGCTTGCCTACTGATGGGTTATAGTGGGCGCCATCATGACTTAAGAAATTGGGTTGTGATAGTTGCATTGAACCTTAGTGCATTAGACTTCACTACTCATGTTTAATATGAGAATGCCTTAGCTTGCTCTAAATTAAGTAAATTGCTCTAGTTACTCAGGCTTAGGATGAAGTGGCCTTAGTTGGTTAAAAGAAAGGTTGCCTTAGTTGTAATATTGGCTTAGTTGTTGTGTTTGAGAAGAACCTTTACCTTAAGATTAATTGTGGCTTGCGATACATCTAAGAGTGGATTTAGATACCTTAGCCTAGTCCGACGTAGAAATTGACTTAGTACGTAATTTGGGGACTTAGAAGTGGGATCCTTGACCCACCTTAGTTCAAGATTGATATTAGTTATCTTGAAACCTTTGTACGCTTATTATATACTTAAAGAATGCCCTTGTGAGTCAATATTGAGGAACCTTGGTACTTATTGGTTATGATGAATGACATTAGAAGTAATGCCTAACGATTATGCCATATGTATGATTTACTGGTTAAGCTTATGATGAGCTATTGTTATGATTTTTAATTGGGCTACAGATTATACTATTGAATAAGACCTTGACTATGACATTGTCTATGCCATAAATTATGTTATGGACCATGCTATGGATAAGTTACAAATTATGCCATGGATTAGCTATTGCTCAAGATATTGATAAGCTATCTTTTTGTTAATGATGAGCCATTACATAGGCTATTAATGAGTCATTGTTCATGATATTGCTTATGATTATGATCATGCAAAGAAATTATGCTAGAAAACATTCCTAATGATGATATTAGCAATTATGCAATGAATTATTTTAGAAGTCATGCTTATTAATTATTTTGGGAAGTTTGGCCATTCATTATGTGTAAAATCATGATACTTCCATATATGATTGCTTATGCTATTGATTTTGCCATCGATTATGATTATGATGATATATTGGTAGCGGCAAGGCCAAAAAATATGATGATAATATATTGATACTCAACAAGGATGGAGGATATTATGATGATATATTGATACCCAGAAAGGATAGGCGATAATTTGATAATATATTGATACTCGGTAAGGCCGGAGCATATTATGATGATATGTTAATACCCGACAAAGCTGGAGGATATTATGATGATATATTGATGCCAGACAAGGCCGGAGGATATTATGATGATATATTGATACCAGACAAGTCTGGAGGATATTATGATGATATGATGATGCCCAGCAAGGGAGGACATTATGATGATATTGATACCCGGCAAGGCCGAAGGATGATTATATTGATGTGCCGTACATCTACTGGTTCGAGTCCGGCTATTCCTATGCATAAAAATCATATGTTTATATTCACTTATATAAATTTTGGTATGTTGGTGACATTTGTGGTATCAGTTATATTCCGTAAGTGTTAAATGTTTACAAGTATAATCGATGATTAGTGATAATTAATAATTTATAAAAATGAAGGATTAGAAATAATTTATGATTAATGGTGGATATTGTTTAAGTGGATAATAATGACTAGTTGGCAATTGAGATTTATTGGTAAATATGGGGGTTAGTAATGATTATTTTCCCAATGAATAGTGGTTAGTGGTTATGTGGTAAATAGTTGTTGAATGATGATTAGAGGTTATATGATGACTAGTAGTCAAATGGATTAATTAATAAGAGATGGTGAACTAGCAATTAGTGTTTAGCTTATATTGCTGCTAAGATTGTTAAACGATGATAATATTATGTAACGTGAGTACTTTACCTAGTGTTGGGGAGTTTGGATATGTGGTAAATGGTGTATTGATAATAATTATGGAATGATGATCAAATAACGCTGAAAGTTGACTATTGAGTTTGTTGATTGCTTTATTATTCTCTTCAGTGTACTCTCTTGTCGCCTGGGAGGCTATGATGAGTTCTTTACTTTTATGCACCAATTGGCGTATGAAAGCCAATTTTGTAGTTAAGTTTGCTTGTGATGATGCTTTATGATGCGTTATTATTCTAAATTGCTTATGTATATTTGCACAATGATATTGGCATATATTGATGTCTCATGTTATATTGTTATTCTAGTTTAATTACATATTATGTACAACGAGGTTAGAGATGATTCAGGTTCGTTTATGTACTTTGACTTAGTTTATGTTATCTTGCTTTTATCATACTTACATCATAATTTAGCTCAGTCGGTTGATGATGCCTATAGAATACCCGTGGTTTGGTACTCATACTACACTTCTATACCTTTTTGGTGCAAATCTGAGTACTATCTATCATTGTTGATCATTGTTCGTGTGGTGACTAATTTTCAAAGATAGGGTGAGATCTTGGAGTTCGACTCACCTATTTTCCTCTATCTTTATTTTCAGTCTTTTATTTCATGACAAATGTATTGACCTTTCTATACTTTTGAGTTGCATTGATACTATTAGATGCTTTTGTACTGGCTCAACCAGATTGTGGGATTGGTATCTTGTATTGTTTATTTTATCTATTTGGAATACTTGATTTGTTTATAACTTTTATTTCTTGAATTTGGTCTATGTTGGGAATTTCCTACCAAATTAACCCATTACTTTAGCTTCGATTATGGTTTGTCTTACCTACTAGCGAGATTTAGTAGGTTCTATCATGAATCATAAATTGGATCGTGACAAATTAGTGTCAGAGCCAGGTTTCATCGGTAAGAGAAAGTGTTTAGTAGAGTCTTGCGGATCAGAATGATGATTTCCGTTTCTTATCTTCGGGAGTCTATGGGACATTCTTAGGAGTTTATTACTTCTTTCATTCATATCGTGCTAAGAGTCTAAGTTGGTTTGTCGAAGTATTCTTTGACTTTACTCTTTTGCATATGGCTAGGAAACGTGCTATCGCTACACGAGATGAGGGTCCCGAGATCGATCCTAGTGATCCTTCTCATATTTGTGTATGACTTAGAGGTTATGGAAAGCTATGTAATGTGTCCCCAGCTAGTGGCCAAGATAGGCCGCCTTTCCCAGGTCCTATTCCCGCTCCCGAGCCAGAGAATATTCTGCCTCAGCCAGCGGTGGGCCAAGGACCAGCCCAAGCTCCGCCTGAGTTTATTTCTTATTCGTTGCTTAGAAATTCGTTGGTTCAAATTTTGGGTTTAGTTAGTGGTGTGCCATCTGATGGTGAACAATCTACAGATCAGAGTGGTACTGAGGCGAGGGCGCAACCTATAGTTGCGACTTTCAGAGTTAAGGTTCCTTTTACATCAATTGTTGCTCAGCCGATAGTTGCAAAGCAAATGGTTGCTTAGCTTGCTATGTCTTCTAAGGAGAAGAAGATGCTAGGTAGGTTTTTGAGATTGCTTCCGCCTAGGTTTTCTGGTGCACCGGGCATAGATGCATATGAGTTTCTAATTGCTTGTGAGGATAGGTGTAAGATCCCATAAAATTTCTAGCTTAATTCAGTCCTTTAAGCTTGTCAAGGGGTCCCAGACTTAGAATATTGAGCTAAATATTCAGACTTAGTTATATTTTTAGCCTTCAAAAGTTGACGCTTTTACTTTGTGACCTTAATGCCCTTTAAATGATTATATTTAAGTTAATTCATGATCAGGAAGGTCAATAGGTGAACTCGAACAAGTTTTGGGTTTTCGAAATTTGTTTGAAGCTCTTTTGGAATTCCAAAATAGTGAACCAACGCAATCTTGGCGCGTCGCGTCGACTATCACATTGGTTAATATATTTTCCAGCTACCAGTGTTAAATTCCAGTGAGTTGATGCTAACTTGGCACGATGTGTTGGATATCGCATCGATGCCATTGGCGCGCCGCATCGACCAACACGTCGGTAACCCAGTTTTCAGTCATCTAAAAGCCGCATCTCAAGGGGTAATTGGGTCATTTTCCCACGCCCTTCAGCCCCATAACACAAAATTTAGCCCCTTTAGAGGCATAATGCAATCATTATTCATAAAATCCTCAAGAACAAAACCCTAGGGTTATCAATTCAAGAATAAAATTTAAGAGATTTCACCATCAATCCTTCCAAATTCAAGCAATAAGGTATGCAAAGTGTTCATCCAAGGGTCCTTTGCACCCTTGGAGTTTAAGAAACTTCTTTTAAAAACATAAGTTGTGATGTCCATGTTGTGGGTTTGAATGTAATCATGTTGATGTTGTGGTTTGTATTTCAAGTTAAAATCTTTAATGTATCTCTTGATATTATGGTGGCATGTAAGTTGAGTTTTGATTCTCTTATGTAGAAACCCCTGAATTATGAATTAATATGGTAGTAATGATGGTATTAGCATTGTTGTTCATGCCCAAGTATAAAGCTGTGCCTTATAAGTGTTTGATGGAATGTTCATGAGGTTAGTTTAATGAAATTATGACATGCTAGCATGCATTCCTATTCATGTGCAAGTTCACAACTTTCAAGTGTTTGATGAAATGCCTCATTAATTGTATTATGAGTTGCTGACTATTGTCAAGTATTCAAGAATTGTTATGTCTTATTATCTTCATGCTATCGAGTCCTGGGGGTATTTAATACCCGACAAATTAGCTGTGTGCCTAGATCCAGTGTCAGTTACATAATCCATCTCAGTCATGTCATGATCAGTAGTACTCTCAGCCAGTCTTAGAACTCAGGAAAACTCAGTTGTATTTAGCTCAGACCTCAGTAAACTCAGTCAGTAAACAAAGTTTAGTAGTGTTCTATTAGTCAACGGAACTCAGTAAACTCAGTCCAAATCAGTCCAGTATACTCAGTTCAATATCTATTCAGGTGGGAGTAGGATTCAACACCGAGTGAACCTAAGGATGAGGGCTCACCTGCCAGTAGAGGGTGTGATCCTTAGAAGCAATTCTTGTGTTCCAGAACTACGTAGCCAGCGTAGGTTGAGACATCAAACTTGCAAGATGAGGGTTGATGAGGTGGCTTAATCTGTCAGTTAAGGGTCCCACAATTTTCATTAGAGGTGGCTTAATCTGTTAGTTAAGGGTCCCACCATTCTCATTAGCGTACCTGATAGTTGAGGGTAACTCTCAGCTTGTCCTTACTCATGGAACGATATTGACACCCTTTCAATTGGGTTATAGGTTGGACCCCAAATTAGTTAAGAAGGGGCATATCGGTTAGATAATTATCTCCCATAGTCTCAGTCTCAGTCATCAGTAAAGAACTCAGATAGTTTTATAGATTTTAGGACTATCAGATATAGTCACTCAGCTCAGTATGGAACTCAGCTAGTTTCATCAGAATCAGGACTGTCAGAAAAAGTCACTTAGTAATAGTATATCAGTTATTAGTACATCAGTTATTAGTAATCCATGTTACCAGTAAACTCAGTATTCAGTATTATTGTCACTTCAATTACAACTCCTGTATTCATGCATGTTTTTCTCACTCAGTCATGTTCATGTTATTCAGTTAGTTATAGTTCATGCACGTGAGCCCTTGTATTCAGCCTACCTCACTTTGCATACCAGTACATTCACATGTACTAACATATACTTTTCTCTTGTGCTATGATGTTTTATACCATAGGTTCAGACGCTCAAGTTCCCGATCACGCGTAGATAGATTCAGATTCAGCCAACAATAGTAGACTTGCAGTGAGTCCTCATCATTTGAGGATATTCTTTTATTTCATTATCTCATTACATTCAGTATTCAGTAGATGGAGTTAGTTGGGGAATTGTCCCATCAACTCCACAGTTCAGACAGTCCAGTTAGAGGCTTTCCAGTCTAGTTGTTCAGACAATTATTTAGTATTGGTATTGTGATACCTTATCTTAGTTTTATTTCAGTTATTTGAACCTTATGGCATTTCATCCCATTATTTTGCATTATACCATATTATTACTCAGTTATTGCAGCAGGTACCAGTCATGGGTTAGCTTGTGATCCTTTGGGGTTATGAGCACTGTGTAGCGTCCGGGGTACAGACTTGGGGTGTTACAATAGGCTCCATAGTTTGGTCCTTGTTGAGACTCGTGGTGTGGATTACACCACAACTCAGTTGGGCATATCTGCTTGTCATTGGTGGAGAGGTTATATGTATTATAGGTCAGCTGGATCTTCTCCCTTGTCATGGACAAAGTTCTCTGAGATGATTTTAGAGAAGTATATGCCTCGCAACCTTAGAGATCATTTAAGGGATTAGTTTTCTAGATTGGAGTAGGACTCTATGAGAGTTGCAGAGTATGATGATCATTTTCATGAGTTTTCTAGGCATGCAACTTCTATCCTGTATACTGAGTATGAGAGAGTTCATTGCTTAGTTAAAGGGTTAAGACTTCTTATTCATATGACTACTCAGAGTTTAGTTGTTGTGGGTAGGTCTTTTGCTGAGGTTTTAGATCATGCTAGGGTGATGGAGGACATGTATCGTGAGGGTTATGAGGGCAGTGATAAGAGTCCTAGGTTTTATGGCAGATTCAGTGGGACCCATCGTAGTTTCCAACCCAGAGATGGCAGTTCTAAGAGTAGGTATCCTCCGCATCTATCATATCAAACTCAGAGTCAGCCTAGTCGATTGGTTCATGAATTACTTTAGATTATTGATAGGGACCAGTCTAGTGCTAGTGGTTGCCTTGGTAAGGGCAGTGGTCAGTGTTCAAGAGATTCATCTTCTAGTTATTCTAGTTGTAGTGGTTACTCTGAATTAGCCGAATCTGTTGGTTTTGGTTGTAATGACCCTTTAGTTTATTTTCTATATTTTTGCTTATTTTTGTTGTTATAGCTTTTCCATAGATTCCCCAAGTCATTTATGACTTGCTAGGACCAACAATTTGGTTATCGAGCAGTTCGTTTGTTTTTTAGAGCCAATTCCTTATTTTGAAATCTTCACTGGCTCCAAAATGCCACTGGGAAAAAACTTTAGTAAGATAATCTTGGATAAAAATTTTGACTGCACTAGAATCTCTAGAATAATTATTTTACTCTAGGTAGAGCTTTGGTTTGGGTCCGAATACACCTAGCTCATTTTTGACCAATTGGTTGGAAAGAAAATTAAAAATTTAGGTGTGGGATCCACATTTGATCGAAATGACCTCGAATGGAAATTCTGTCTTTTTGATTGTGTCTGGAACATTTAATTTAGTATGGTTACATAGTTCATTTGTGTATATTGTACTCCGAATAAATCCTGGGGCATTAGTGGAAACTTGGAAAACTTTCCAAGTTTCAATGGAGTTCTAGTGCTTCTGCGATTGCACCACTTGAGTGGTGATCACACCAGTGTGTTCAGAGGGTAATGAAATCTTACTAAGGGTGTTGGAAATCACCACATCTTCTCAAAATGCTAGGGTGTACGATTGCATACCTGGGTGTGCAATTGCAATTCCCAAAGGGGTATAAATAGACCTCTTAGGTGTCTAATTAGCTCATTTTCATCCACACCTTAAAGAAAAAAAGCCCTAAAGAGTGTGATAGCTCAAAATTGAGACTTTTGGGTGACTTAGGATCTTTTTTAAAATCTATTTTTGTGATTATTATCCTAATTATGGTAAGATTTCATCCATTTCTTGGTGAATTTTCTTGGTTCTTGACCAAAATTTCAAATAGCTTGAGGGCTCTATTTTAGCCCTAAATTATCTTTGTTTTCACCCATTCTTGAAAGTTATGATTCCTTGATCATGTATGAATATTGATTTGGCCACGAAAATATAATTTTTGTAAGAGGGACCCACATAAGGTTTTGGATGTCATTTTTGGACTCGAAGAATAATGGTAAAATATGGGTATCATTGTTCTTATTTTGACATGTATAATATGATTTAGATAGCTTGGCATCTTGAGGAGGCTTCTCAAAAAAGATAAATGAAGGCATAGCAGTTCATTAAGCTTTCTTCGACGTTGAGATATGCTAGGTTTAGCCCTTGTTAGATTGAGCTACGTCATTGTATATTTATGATGCTGATGTTGTATTGGGATGGTTTTTAGGGGTTGGTTTGATGAATTTCAAACTTGGGGTTAGTTGAGCCATTTAGGCTATTTTAACACTGTAAGCTTAGATCCTTTAGCTTGTTCCCTTGTGCTTTAGGGAATTAGACTTTATCCTTTTTTCTTAGAATGAGAATGACTTAGGTTACTGAATTTAGGCATAATTAACCTAGTTACTCATGTTTTAGGGGAATTTCCTAACTTAGGGCTAATTAAGGCTTGTTTGGCGTCTATAAGAGGATTTAGGTACCTTAAGCCCAGTTCAGATAGAAGTTTTGCCTAAAATGCAACTCAGGGATTAGAGTGGACTCTTAACCCACCATAGGCTATGACACATGTTAGATTTGGTGAACCGATATACCTATTAAACTCTTGGAAAAGGATAATGAGGTTAAAGTGAGAAATTTTCACACTTGATGATATTATTGGTAGATGTGAAGAATGATTAAATTGTTATTTATGCTTTGAGTATACTATTAAGATGATAATGATTTTTATGATCGGTTCAATTTAGAGTCTTGATGATATTTATGATAGATTCAATTCTGAGTCTTAATGATATTTATGACAAGTTCAATTCCAAATAATGATTATAATTACAGGTTCGAGTCCGAATATATCTATATATATGTGTAAATATTCCATGGTGTAATATGGCAAGAATAATGGTGGTTAGCTAATTCTATGATGACTAGTGATAATGGATACCTAGTTGATAAAATGGTGAATAACGAATAAATAATGACTAGTTGATGGCTAATATTGGTGATAAAAAATGGCTAATGGTTATTAGTGGATTATGGGATTTTGTTGGTAAATTGCTAAGTGATGGCATAGTACCGAATGATGGTGAGTTGTGGAAAGATGGTTAGTTTATGATAAAGATTTGTTATAGTGTTGAATAATTTCTTTACTCTTCTCTTGGGTGTAATCTTTAGTCATATGAGAGGCTATGATGAGTTCTACTTTCTACACCAGTTGGCATATGGGAGCTAATTTCATAGTTATGTTTGCGTGTGCTTCATTATTTATTTTATGTTATCATTATTATTTCAGTTTATGTGCTAATAATGCATAGTGATGATGAAGATGGTTCAGGTTCGATTCGATACCTTGACTTAATCATGTTATCTTTCATTATATCTTCCTTATATCACGACTTAGCTCAATCAGCCGAAGATGCCTACTGAGTACCCGTTGTTTTGGTATTCATACTACACTTTTATACTTGTTGGTGCAGATCCGAGTACTAGCTATCGCTATTGATTATTGTTCATGTAGAGTTATTCTTTCAAAGATAGGGTTAGCTCTTATAGTTAGAGTCACTTATTTCCTTCTATCTTTATAATTCAGTCTTTTGTATCAAGATGGATGTCTAAATATTCTAAGATATTTGAGTTGCATCGATATTATTAGGTGTTTTTATACTAGCTTTGCCAGGTCATGGGATTGGTATTCATGTGCTTACTATTTTAGCTATTAGAACATGGATTATTTATAACTTGTGTTCATTGAATTCAGCCTATATTGGGCATATCCTCCAAAATTAACCCATTATGTTAGCTTTGGTTTAGGTTTGGCTTACCTACTGGTGGGATTTAGTAGGTACCATTATGACTTGTAAATTGAGTCATGACATACTGGTATAAGATCCAGGTTTCACTGGTATTGTTGGTACAAGGGCAAGTGTCTAGTAGAGTTATATGGATCTAAAAGTTGACATCCATTTCCTATCTTCAGGAGGCTATAGGATATTCTTAGGATTTCTTCACTTTATTGACTTATATTGTGCTAAGAGTCTGAGTTGGTTTGTAGGGTATCCTTTTGACTTTACTCTTTCGCAGATGGCCAGGACACGTGCTACCGCTATATGAGATGGGGGTCCTGAGACTGAGCCTAGGGATCCTGCTCATATTCTTGGATGACCTAGAGGTCATGGATAGCCTTGTGAATTGTCCCCAGCTAGGGGCTAGGATAGGTCGCCTTCCTCTGACCTTATTCCTACACCTAAGCCAAAGATTCTTCTGCCATAGCCAATGGTGGGCCAGGGACCATCCAAGGCTTCACCAGGGTTTATTCCTTCTTTATTTCTCAAAGATTCATTGATTCAGATTGTGGGGATAGTTGGTGGTATGCCGTCTGATGGTGTACATTCTACTAATTAGAGTGGTACTGAGGGGAAGGGTGCGTTGCTTATAGTTATGGCTCCCAAAGTTGTGGTTCCTCCTACGCCGATAGTTTCTCAGCCCGTGGTTGCTTAGCCTGCTATGTCTTCTAAGGAGCAAAAGATGTTGGGTAGATTCTTGAGATTGGCTCCGCCTATGTTTTTTTGGTGCTCCAGGTGATAATGCATGTGAGTTTCTGATTACTTGTGAGGATAAGGTTTGTGGTTTGGGCCTTGTTGAGACTCATGGTGTGGATTACACCACATTTTAGTTGGACTTGTCTGCTCGTCATTGGTGGAGAGTTTACATGGATTCTAAACAAGCTAGATCTTCTTTTTTTTCATGGACTCAGTTATTCGAGATATTCTTGGAGAAGTACATGCCTCACAACCTTAGACATCATTTGAGGGATCAATTTTCTAGATTGGAGCTCCATGATAGTTTTAGTGTATGAGGTTCAATTTCACAAGTTGGCTAGGCATGCGACTTCTATTTTGGACACTGAGTGTGAGAGAGTTCTTTGTTTTGTTAGAGGTTTGAGACTCCCAATTCGTATGGCTGCTCATTATTTGGTCGTTGTGGGTAGGGTCTTTTTCTAAAGTTTTAAATCATACTCAAGTGATATAGGAGATGCATTACGAGTCCCAAGGGAGAAACGATAAGTGGGATATATATTAGGGGAGTTTTAGTCAGACCGTAGTATTTCTCATAGTGGGTATTCTTCGAATCCATCCCATCAGCCTCAGAGTCAGCCTAGTCGATTGATTCAGACAACTCTTCTGATTAGTAACAGGGGTCATTCTAGTGCTAGTGATCTCCTTGATTAGGGAAGTGGTCGATCTTCAAGGGGTATGTACTCTGGTTATTCTAGTCGTGGATGTTATTTTGGGTCAACTTGATCTTTTGGTTCTGGTTCAGCTTAGAGGGCATGTTTTAGCTGTAGGTCTTTTGATCATTTTGTGCATGAGTGCCCTAGCCGTGGGGCAATTATTGTGTCAGCACTGGGTGTTTCCCCTACTAGGGAAATTCCTCCCATAACTGAAGGTGGTTCTTATGGTCGCAGGGGTGGTTTCTAGGGTACTTAAGGAGGTTCTCAGTCAGATACGACAGGAGGTCAGTCAGGTGCCCAGCTAGGTGGCAGCGTGCTTAGTTGTATGAGTACCTGTTAGACCTGAGGTTGAGACTTTAGATGCTATTGTTACAAGTATGACTTTGGTGTGCAGCCAGTCGACCCTTGCTTTATTTGATTTGGGGTTCACTTATTCTTATGTTTCTACTTATTATGCACCACAGTTGGAGTTGACTAGTGATTTATTATCTGTGCCATTGCACGCATTTACTGCCATAGGTGATTCTTTAGTAGTGGATTGAGTATTCATATCATGTGTTGAGATAGCTTATGATGTTGATACTTATGTTGTTCTTATTATTCTAGATATGGTGGATTTTTTTTGTGATTTAAGGCATGGACTGGTTAGCCCACTATCATGCAGTCATGGATTATTTTGCTAAGATCATTACTGTAACGCCCCGAAAACGGGTCCCAGAGTATCACACGGTGCTTGAGGCTATGAGTAGCCCCAAGCTAACCCTTTGAGCCATTTTCATTCAGTTCAACACAAATCAACGGGGTTTCCACAAATAACCCTCAAATATCAACAGAGTAATCATCATCCAACAATAAAAGAATTTCAGAAAGATAACAAAATATGACTTATTAGTCAACTCCCAACATCTATACTAGTCTGACAAGCCTCTAAGAAAATCAATAAAACCAGCGAGCCATTGAGACATGCCCCAACTGACTCATACTCAGTTATCAAATGTAAACAATTCCGTGAAACCAACATTAGACATCACGTCCTTAGAACATGAGGACTGGCCACAACAGAGGATGTAGAATAGCGTGCCCGAAGAATCACTGTCGAACCTGGAACTGAGCACCTGAACCTACATTCTAAGAAAATGTAGCCCACATCCGAAGATGTGGGTCAGTACCATGGAAAGGAACCGAGTATATGGGGGTGTATGCAGTTGTATAAACATCATCATCATAAATATTTATAAGAAATATGCAGGATGTATGAAAGACTCAGATAGCCCGAAGAAAATCATCATAATCATGAGAGGATGAAATAAGTATAATAACACATGTGAGTCATCATATAATTTGTCAATCACTTTCTGGTCATCAAGAATATCAATTCTCATAATGTAAATATCATTTAAATCTTTTCAAAAGAATAACTTTCACAATTCCACTTTCAAATCACTTCACCGTTCACCATAGACACAAGGAAACACACACACACTGAGAGATCCTATAACCGACATAAACCATGTGAGCCACATGGAGTCCAACGTCCAACCCACGTTGGGGAGAGCCGTCCTATCCTTGCCATCGGAGTAGGACTTCCAATATCAATCCAGAAACATTAGTGATCACTATATAAATCAGCCTCAGGCTTACGTCCTATGGGGGAACGTAGTTCTAGGGAAGTAAGGTCACTTTATACCTCCCACTCGGTGCTAAAGAGTACTCCCGGGCTTAGTTCAGATCATTTCAAAGACAATCCGCAACAAAAAAACTTTCATCAATATATAAGTATACATCGGTAGCCATCATGCTACCCATTTATCATAATCAAACACGTTGTGGATTTCTTTCACATTCGAGTTCAAAGCGACTCCATTAAGACCAAAAGGTCAAATCATTCAACACATCTCAAATATTCAACATCAACGTGCTAATAGCACACATTTTCTCAAAGACACAATTTCAAATGGGGTTCAAGACCCAAATATCAAAATCATGATAAATATCGTTCAAGATTCATGCTTTTTATCACCACACATGTAAATCCATCTTTCAAAATCATAGACATCAAAATTTCATAATAATCATCATAGAATATGAGTTCATGCTTCAAAATCATAATAATCAAGTAAAAATCATGTCTTCGTAAAGAAAATTACTTTTGGGCACAAGAATGAAAGAGTGCTCTTGTTGAAAACCCCCACATACCTTGAAATTGACCTCTTGATTATGGAATCCTGTTCACACAAATAAGGGGTGCTCCTCGAAGGTCTCGAGATGATGAGTTCAATTATCGGATCAAATTTGAATTTCTACGGTGAAATTGGAAGATATTTGGAGTTCAAAATGGACCTAGGGTTTAGTTCTCTCAATGTTTTTGATGGAAGAATATAAATTTTATGGCTCAATATAGGTATAAATGGATAATTTTCGTCCATGAAGTGAAGGCATAATGACCAAAATGCCCTTAAAAATCAACTAATTCTCGAATCTGTCCTTTGGTGGACTTTTTTTATAGTCTAAAGTAGATCAACCATAACGTTTTACTTCGATATCCAAATTGGATAAAACTAATTTCATTAGAAAGAGGACTCTCATATATTTCCGTTGATATATAGTATCTCACCCAGATCATTGTGTACGTGGAGTTATGATCGTTTGAAGTTGACCCAAAAATTCACTTTTGATAGACTGAAGTAGATCGACCATAATGTTTTTCTCCGATTGAAAAATTGGATGAAACTAATTTCATTGGAAAGAGGACTCACAAAAATTTCCGTTCATATATAGTAGATCACCCAGATCATTATGTACAAGGAGTTATGATCGTTTAAAGTTGGAGCAAAAATACGCCAGGCCTCAGTACTTTTTCCTGCACGTTTTACTGTTCACTACTATTCATGGTTCGATCGGAATGTTCATAACTCATCGCTCGGGTGTCCGTTTTGGATGATCCACATATCGTTGTAAAGCTTATTCGATACTCTACGCAATGGTGGGTCATAATCTAAGACATTTCACACGAAAAATTTATAATTCTTTCTAGAAGATAGAACCCAACACGTTTACGCATAAAATTTCAACAAAATTTTTTTTGGGGTATTATAATTACCTTAGCTATGCCTAGTGTACCCCTAGTCCTGTGACAGGGAGCAGTTAGCCACGAGCCAACAAAGATTATTTTTTAGGTTAGTTCCAGAAGGCTTATATAGAGGGGTCGCGAGTCTTATCTCACTTATATTTGTTATACTAGTGTGGAGAGTCTGTTGCTTAACTTTGTTCTTATCGTTTGTGAGTTCCCTGATGTGTTACCTACCGAACTACCTGGTATTCCCACTGTTCATGAGATTGAGTTTGATATTGACCTCGAGCCTAGCACCCAGCTTATTTCTATAACACCTTACTTAAGGATCCTACCGAGCTTAAGGAGCTAAATTCTCATCTTTAGGATTTTCTTTGTAAGGGTTTTATAAGACCGAGTGTGTCCCTATTGGGAGCTCCTATATTGTTTGTGAAGAAGAAAGATGATTCCTTGCATATGTGTATTGACTTGATGCATCTTAATACGGTGGTGGTGAAGAACTATTATCCTATGCCTCAAATTGATGATTTGTTTGACTAGCTTTAGGGTGCGACAGTATTTTCTAAGATTGATTTAAGGTCTGGTTACCATAAGTTGAGGATTCGGGCTGAGGATATCTTGAAGAACTTTAAGGACCCATTATGGTTGTTATGAGTTCTTAGTGATGTATTTTGGGTTGACTAACGCCCCATCCACATTCATGGACTTAATGAACTGAGTACTCAGGACTTATTTGGACTCCTTTATGATTAACTTAGAAGGAGGTTCCTTTCGATGGTTCAAGGAGTGTTAGTCGAGCTTTGGAAAGCTCAAGGATTTCCTTAATTCAGCCCTTGTTTTAGCTCTTTATATTGAGGGTGAGGGATTCACCGTGTGTTGTAATGCTTCTGGTGTTGGTCTCAGTTGTGTATTAATGTAGTAGGTTCATGTTATTGCTTATGCTTAGAGACAACTTAAGGTGCACGATCACAACAACCGTACTCATGATTTGGAGTTGGCGACGGTAGTTTTTGCGCTTAAGATTTGGAGGCATTATCTTTATGGTGTGAATTATGAGATTTTCACCAATCATCGCAGTCTTCAGCAACTTATAACTTAGAGGGAGCTTAACTCTAGGCAGCGTAGATGGATGGAGTTGCTTAAGGATTATGATATTTCCATCTTGTATCATCTGGGTAAGGCAAATGTAGTAGCAGATACCTTGAGTCACAAGGTAGTATGTATGGGCATCTTGGCTTGTATTTAAGTTTCTCATAGGCCGTTAGTGCAAGACATTGAGTGTTTAGCTAACTTGATGGTTTGCCTTGATATTTCAGATCCCAGGAGGATTTTGGCTAGTGTGGAGGCGAGATCCTCACTATTTGAGCAGATTTGTGATCGTCAGTTTGAGGATAGAAAGCTTTGCTTTTTTCGTGATCAGGTGTTTAGTGGTGAGTCCAAGAGGCACACCATTGATACTGAGGGTATTTTGAGGTTTGATGGTTGAATTTGCGTTTCTCAAATTAATGACTTAATTCAGTTTATTTTGCATAAGGCTCATAGATCTAGGTATTCTATCCACCTTGGTACAATTAAGATGTATAGACATTTCAGATAACATTATTGGTGGGGTGGTATGAAGAGAGATATGACAGATTTTGGAACTCGTTGCCTATATTGTCAGTAGGTACATGTCTAGTATCAACAAACTGGTGAATTGAGTCAGAGGTTACCCATTTCCGAGTGGAATGGGATTGAATTACTATGGATTCGTTAGTGGTTACTGTAAAGCCCTAAATTTTTGGCCCTTGAAAATTCTTGAGTTTTGGGCTCACTTTCTTGGTCATGACTCATGGTGATGAGTCGTGAGATGTGGTTACGGGTCGTAGGACCCTGGTTGTAACCAAATTAGAAACTTAGTGGAAAGGTTCTACTCTGAGTACGAGTGGCTCACTATGAGCTATGATGATATGTTACGAGTCGTAGGTTCGAATCATAGGATGTCCAGTGTTCAGTTTCTTTGGGTTCTATGTTGCTCATGACTAGACCTTACAAGTCATAAGATCTCCTTATGAGTAGGTTGGTAGAGTTGTATGGTGGGAAGTATATGGGGGTCCTAGTAACTGTCTTGGTTATGACTCGTGGTCATGAGTCGTAAGGTGTGGGTACAATTAAAGTTGTTGACTCGTAACCAAAGATGAATTTTTCCAACTCTTAAGTTAAGGGCATTCTGGACATTTCCCTTCTTGTCTAACTTAAAACCCACATCTTATAACTTTCTTAGGGCATCACTAACTATCAGAAACACATCAAATAACCTCTCAGAATACTCTCGAATCCTCAAGGTCAAGAACACTTAGGGTTTTCAAAGGTTGATCAATCAGGGCTTTCAAGGGTGGTTTCTCTCCACACTTCTTGGTGATTAAGACGTGTTACTCTTCCCTTATTGTTAATTTTGAAGAAAGCATGTAATTTAGAGTGTTGTTCATAAGGTTATTGTTTTGGGTTTTTAAAACAAAGGTTAGGGGTTTTTGAATGTTATAAATTGAATAATGTTTCCCATGATTTATATATATATATATATATATATATATGGGTTTTTAAAACAAAGGTTAGGGGTTTTTGAATGTTATGAATTGAATAATGTTTTCTATGGTTTATATATATATATATATGTATGTATGTATAAGCTTTTAATATGATTTTGAACTTCTGGGTGCATGTGTATGGTTAATGAACTAGGGAATTGTGACTTTGGAGGTGGTTATAACCCCAACCACATAATGTGAAATTGGTTTAATTTATGAGAACTAAGGAAAATTTTAAAATTGAACTAGTCTTGAACTATTGCATGATATAAAGTACTCAAAATACAATGGTATGATTTAATGAACAATGGGAGTCGGTGTTCCCCCAATGTGTATTAATGAACAAAGAGAGTTGTTCTCCCCAAGATAAAGAAATTGGTTTGGCATGATGTGTTACCTTGCAAGTATAGTTGGTATAACGATACCAACTATGTATGCCTAAATATGTATCGGGGTTCATTGAATGGGAATGTGTGACAACTAGTTTAATTGGGCTCTAATAAGGATTGTGTAGTTAAGTCGTGAAAGTGGAGGTCGAAGTGATCGATACTGGAAACTGCATTTGCCGACGTGGTGGTCAAAGTGACCACGGAGGTTTGAGTTCCCCTTATAATTATTTCATGATTAGGGAGGTTCGAGACCCCCATAAATCAATATATGATCAAGTTCTTAAGTCACCTTGGTATATGTTGGAGGGTTTAAGTCTCCCATATGCATATATATGAGATTATTCTCCAATTTGTGTGGCTACACGCGCTGGGGCCTGACTAAAGATGAGAGCTGGGGCCCGTATAGCCCATGGTTACTATTATATGATGGTTGATCTACACAATCCAGGTTAATAATTTGAAAAACATGTTATTCCTTGTTCCCTATCCCGACATTTGATATATATATTTATGTATTTGCATTTGATTATGTGCATTGTTTTTAAATGATTTTAAACTGTTGATCATATCATTATGTTATCCTTATTCCCGAGTTTCATTCTAGTATTCACCCCACTAACCATCTTCGAGTGCTATATCCCTACACAAAGTAGGAATTGGTCATACTTCCACTCCTCCTGCTCAGTGACTAAGTAATTTGGGGACAAATTTTAAGTCAGACTAAAGTGGTGAATTTTCATACTTTGGAGGATTCCATTTCATACTATGGATTACTTCATGACTTTACTAATTCTTTGATCCTGGTTTTGTCTATGGTCGGGGCAACCGAATATTCTATGGTTCTGATTAGAGGCTTTGTCAGACTACTGTGGGCATAGGCAGTGTCAGTATTGGTACTAGTATTGGTATTGGTATTTTCATTGATACTTGTATCAATTGGTTTTGGTTTTAGACTTATTATAATGTCTTTAAATTGATATTCTCTTACCTTGTTATATGTTCAAAATTTAGCCGACCTCGGGGTGTAGTGTGTTGGATTGGTTAGGCACAGGGGGTAATCTCTGGTTCATGTAGGACTTGAGATACCCATCATGGATGGGTCCTAGTTTGGGTCGTGAGAAGGATGGTATCCGAGAACTAGGTTCATGGTCAGTTAGGTGTCCGACAACAGCGGTGTTGAGTGTAGTCTCTTTTATGGGTGTGTAGCGTGCCACACTTATAAGGGAGAGGCTACGAGATATTTAGGAATGTTTCCCTTTGTTGTTGTTCAGTTTCAAGCTATAGAGTCTACGGTTTTGAGTCTCTCTAATTCCACTTTGTTTGCTTTTTAGATCATGCCTCCCTAACGATCCGAAACTCATGGAAATTCCTTGGTCCTGCTTGAGGAAAATGCTGATGGTACCCGCTCTGCATATATGGTATAGACCCAGTCTATGGGTCCAGTTCCTGATATCTCTCCTGGAGTTTCGCCGGTCCTCCCTAGTCCTCGACGAACCCCTTAGAATGTTGTGTTGAATACAAAATTTCGTCAGTCCATTCATATGTTGGCTCATTTGGCAGCTTCTCAATCTGAGAGTGTAGCTTCAGTTACTCCATCTTTTGAGGACACAAGAGTTGACTAATTTATGAGGTTGAGTCCTCCTGTGTTCACTGGTGTTGAGGTTGAGGAGGATTGTAACGACCCAAAATCTCCTCCCAGGATGTCACACGGTGCTTAAGGCTATAAGTAGCCCCAAGCTATCCCTTTGAGCCTATCACTACATAAAATAACTCATTACGAGAAGAAATAAACAAAACACTGGCACTGTTGTATCAAATAATAGAAAATACGAAGAAAATACTTGGTCCAAACGACCACAATACTGGAAATCTCAACATACTAACAATCTGATAACTAGCCTGACAAAGCCTCTACTACTCAAGTCTACTAGAGAGCCATTGGGACAGGTCCCCAACTGACTTAAACTAAACTGAAAGCAATAATGTCTACTAACAATAATGAAATGTAGGAAGATAGGTCCTTGAACCATGAGGACTCACCACTGTAGAGAAGTATACAAAGGTACTCGGAAATCACTGATGAGGCTGGGACTGAGCACCTGAACCTATATTGTAAGACAATGTAGCACATAAACGTATATGTGGATCAACACTTCGGAGTGTATTGAGTATATGGGGGCGTATGCATGTACATAAAAAAATATCCATGCTCTTTAATCTATTCATGCATGCAAATATGAATGAATCACATAACTTGAATAAGTCTAACATAATAAGCTCATAAATCATGTAGAATGAAGCATGTAACAAGAATCTCATGAGTCATTATACTTTATCTTTAAAATCTGTACTCTCCTCTTATTCTCATTACTCGAAGGCTGAAGGAAGCATTAAACAATACTTTCAACTCATGCATATATCTCATGGAGAGTAAAAATTCTTTAATTCTAAAGAACTTAGAACTCTTTTAACTCAAGACACTTGGAACTCGGAATTATATAACTCTTACTAGTAGAGAAAACTACTTTATTCTTGGGAAAATTTTACTTTAAGAAACTATTTCGAAAAATATTACTAATAGGGAAAAATACTCATAATCTGTTTATTTATTGTTTACTAGTAGGAAAAAAAGCTTCTCTTAAGGAAAACATCTCATCTCAAGGGAAAATACTTTAGGAAGAAAATCTGCAAACTTTGCTATTAGGAAAATCACTTATCTCAAAGCTTTAGGAAGGTTTTCTTAACCAACATAAACCATGCGAGCTATATGGAGTCCAACGTCTTGTTGTCCTAAGGAAGAAACCTCATGTTGGGGAGAAGCGTCATACTCTTTCCAGGGAGTATAACCTCAACTCAGTGATTACTTATCTCGGCCTCAGGCCCATTAGTATCAATCCTATGGTGGCACGTAGTTTTGAGGTATGAAACTGTAGTAACTTAACCAACTCGGTGCTAAATACTACCTCCTTTAGTTAGCTATGCTCATCTCTGGGAAATACACTGTAAAATAATCTCATGGTTCATAAGAGCCCAACTATAAAATCGGTTGTCTCATTTGGTAAAGTGGATTTCAAATCTACTGTGACCATTAAGGTCAAAAATTTCTCAATGATCTCAAAATACTCAAATCATGGGTGCTTATAGCACAAAAGTTCATAAAAACTGAAATCTCAAGTAGGGTTTAATGACCCATAATCAAATCTCAAGTTAAGACTCATCAACATGCATACTAGATGTCATAAGGATACATAAATCATATAGAAATTTGGAATGTTCGGCAATTTGTCTTAAAATCTCAACATACTCATGTACTTCAATTTCTAGAACATTGGCAAATCTCAAAATCTCATGCATAGTAATATTAGGTATGAACCCACACTTATAATTCATAGGAGAACTCATAAAGTCATATATCTTATTAATTTAAAATAAGTTTTGGGCACAAAGACGAAAGCATTGTCCTTTTTCAAACCCCACATACCTTAGATTGTGAAACTAGATAACACGATTGCTTGAAATCCTTCTTCTTACACTTTGAGTGAGGGTTCCCGAAGCCTTGTACTTGGGGAACTCGAATCTCAACTTAATTTATAGAATCTATGGTGAGTTCTTGAATTTCTTAGAGAAGGGTTTTGGGTTTGTTCTTAAGAAAAAAACCCTAGCCTTTGGATGTTTTGGGAGATAATGAAGCCACATGCTTCATTTTGCGTATGTCTAAGTGTTAAAAGGGGAAAAAGGCCAAAAAGTCCTTTTAAAATGACTTAAAATAATGAACGGGATTTGAGATGGTCGGAGTGACGGTCCGTCGCTAGTCTGATGGCCTGTCGGATCGTCCGTCGCAGGTTGGTCAGAAAAATGACACACTGCCTCAGTTGCGACGGTGTTGGCGATGGTCCGTCATCATGGCCGTTGCACTTGGGCCAGAAGATGGAGTCACTTCCTTGGTTGTGACGGTCTGGGCGATGGTCCATCGCAAGCTTGACGGTCCGTCAACCTGTCCGTCGCACCTGGGCGGTTCCGACAGCTCTTAGTAAAACGTCCATAACTTCTCACCCTGATACCGGATTTAGAAGAAATTTGTATTATTGGAAAGATAATTCAATTTTCCACATGATAGAAAGTCATTTTTAGGAAAATTCAATCAAGGTTAAAACACTAATCCCTTTGGAAGTCACTTCTCAATCTTTTAGTGTCGGAATTACACTTCACTTTACATGCTCTAAGGCTCAGACTACAAGGAAACTTTTGCGGAGTTTTAAAATAACTCCCTATTAGGAACATTCATCCTCGAATGCCGCTAGTTAGACTAAGAACACAGGAAAAACTGAGTACACATAGATGAAGCAATTTGCTAAACGGGCTTAAAATATTTCTAAACTCTGGAATACTTCAGAAATCATGTAAGCATAGATGCATAGATGAACATTACATTAGAAGGGATGAATTAAGGAAGAATAATACCTTAGGCTTGATTTGAAGTCACGGTGAAGAGGTGCGGGTACTTGGCTCGCATGTCTTCTTCTGCCTCCCAAGTAGCGTCCTCCACAGACTGGTTCTGCCACAAAACATTGACCAAGGGAATTTCTTTGTTCCTCATTCTGCGGATCTGGAAATCTAGAATCTCAACAGGAATCTCATTGAATGAAAGACTTTTCTGAATATCAGCACTCTCTGAAGGATCCACTACAAAGGAATCACCAATATGCTTTTTAAGCATGGAGACATAAAAAATAGGATGAACGACTGATAACTCTGCGTGGAACTCAACTTCATAGGCTACTTTACCAAAACGGCTCAAGACTCTATAGGGGCCCACATATCGGGGACTATGCTTTCCTTTTTTCCAAAACCTCTTCAGCCATTATGGGTGAAATCTTTAAGTACACCAAATCACCCACTTAAAACTTAAGATCCTTTCTCCTCACATCGACATATGCCCGTTGACGAATCTGAGTTGTCTTCAACCTTTCTCAAATCAACTTCACCTTTTCCATAGCCTCGATTACCGCATCAGGTCAAATCACTGCAGCTTCACCCACTTCAAACCAACCTATGGGTGATCTATATCTTCTACCATACAAAGCCTCAAATGGTTCCATCTCTATACTAGCATAGTAACTATTATTATAAGCAAACTCTACCAATGGCAAATGCTCATCCCAACTACCTTTGAAGTCAAGAGCACATGCCCTCAATATATCTTCCAGAGTCTGAATGATCCTCTCAACTTGACCATCTATCTGCGGATGAAAAACGGAACTTAAATGAATTTGGGTACCAAGACCCTACTGAAACGCTCTCCAAAACTGAGAACCGAGCTGACTAGCTCCCGGATATACAATCTAGCATAATCCTCAGCTGTATAGGATGTATGCATAGGCAAGAAATGCACGGACTTAGTCAGTCTCTCTACAACCACCTAAATAGAATCATGATGACGATGCAAAAGATGTAAACCAGTCATGAAGTCCATATTCACCTCTTCCCACTTCCAAGTGGGTATACCAAACTCTTGCATCACACCACCAGGTTTTTGGTGTTCTACCTTAAATTGTTGGTACGTTGCACACTTTTCTACAAACTCGGCTATATTTTTCTTCATACCACTCCACCAATAGATTTCCCGTAAGTCGCAGTACATCTTGGTAGCGCCGGGATGGATAGAATACCGTGTGCCATGCTCTTCAGCCATAATCCTCTGCCTTCGATCATCAACACATGGAACACATAATCTACCCCTGCAATCTCAGCACGCCTTCTTCCCCTTGGAAGAAAACCTTTATCTTTTGGTCCTTAACTGACTCCTTCAGTCTGACCAAACTAGGATCTCTGTCTTGCTTCTCCTTCACTTCTGAAACTAAGGAGGATTCGGAACTACTCTACACCAAAGTACTTCCCTCAGCGGAATCAAGAAACCTAACACCCAATCTAGCCAGATGGTGCACATCACGAGCTAACTCTTTCTTACCTTTTTCCATATGAGTAACACTACCCATGAACAACCTGATAACGGTATCTGCCACTATATTAGCCTTGCCTGGGTGATACAACACACTCATATCATAGTATTTCACCAACTCTAACCACCTTCTTTGCCTGAGATTCAACTCCCTTTGACTAAGCACATACTGCAGGATCTTATGATCAGTAAACATATCAACATGGATACCATCCAAATAGCGTCTCTAGATTTTTAAAGAAAATACCACAACAATTAATTCAAGATCATGGGTTGGGTAATTCTTTTTATGAAGCTGCAACTGTCTAGAGGAATAGGGTATAACCTTACCTATTTGCATCAACACACAATCCAAACCAACTCTAGAGGCATCACAATACACCTCAAAACTATCTGTACCATTAGACAAACTTAACATAGGGGCTGAAGTAACTCGAGTCTTCAATTCCTGAAAACTCTTCTCACATGAATCTGACCATTGGAACTTAACTTTCTTTGGGTAAACCAGGTCATGGGAGAAACAATAGAAGAGAAACCTTCAACAAAATGGTGATAGTAGCCAGCTGGACTTAAGAAACTCCTAATGTCAGACGGAGATATAAGTCTAGGACAATTTCTTACAACTTCTGTCTTTTGGGGATCAACTCTAATGCCTTCGGTTGAAATGATATGACCCAGAAAGGCTACTGATTTTAGCCAAAATCCACACTTGTTGAATTTGGCGAACAACTGGTGATCTCTAAGAGTTTGCAAGACAATTCTAAGATGATTTACATGGTCGTTCTCTGAACGGGTGTACACAAGGATATCATCTATGAAAACAATGACAAATATATCGAGATATTGCTTGAACACTCGATTCATGAGGTACATAAAGGCTGCTGGGGCATTGGTTAGCCTGAAAGACATGACTAGAAACTCAAAGTGACCATAGCGGGTTTGGAAGGCTGTCTTTGGAATATCATATTCCCTCACTTTAGGCTGATGATAGCCGGATCTACGGTCAATCTTAGAGAAATAACCCGCACCTTGGAACCGATCAAATAGGTCATCAATTCTCTAAATAGGATAATTATTTTTGACTTGACCTTGTTAAGCTGATGATAGTCAATGTACATATATAATAAACCATCTTTCTTTCGCATAGATAGAATAGGTGCACCCCAAGGAGAAACACTGAGCCTGATGAAACCTTTATCTAAAAGATCTTTGAGTTGCTCTTTCAACTCCTTAAGCTCTGCAGGTGCGATATGGTATGGCAGAATAGAAATGTGCTGAGTGTTCGGAAGAAGGTCAATCTCGAATTCTATCTCTCTATCGGGAGGTACCCATGGGAGATCTTCTGGAAAAACATCAGGAAACTCATTAACAATGCTGACTGACTGAATAGTTGGACCCTCGGACTTAGTGTCTTTGACTCTAACTAGGTGATAAATGAACTATTTGGATATTAGCTTTCTGGCCTTGAGATAGGAGATAAAATGTCCCTTGGGAGATACCAAACTCCCGGGCCACTCAAAAACTAGTTCATGAGAAAACTAAAACTTGACCACATGGGTACGACAATCTAAAGATGCATAACAAGAATGAAGCCAATCCATAACTAGAATAAGGTCAAAATCCACCATTTCTAACTCTATCAAGTCAGAAAATATGAATCTATGAAGAACAGTAATAGGACAATGTTTATACACTTGCTTAGCAAGAATTGACTCCCATACTGGTGTGGAAACTAGGAAAGGATTAGGAATCCTTTTGGGACTCATTTTGAAATTCACAGGTCCAACAACACATAAACATCGAAGCAAAAGACATGGAGCATACTAGTAATAACATCGGGAGAGTCCTCTGCTCCTGATGGGATGGAAAAACATAGAATCTATTCTGGCGCTGACCGCCAGCAGTGCTAGATGAAACACCCTGAACAGAGGCGAGATGAGGTACAGGAGCTGGTGCACTAGTAGTCTGTGCCTGAGGTTGGGCATCTCTGTTCCCTTTCCTAGCATGCGGGAAATGTTTTAGTCTGTGGCCCAGCTTGCCACAACCAAAACAACCCCATTGGTCTGCTAAGCACTCACCGGGATGGTCCCTACCACACTTAGCACAAGGAGGATAGCGGGGTCTGTTTCTTACACTGTTCTGCGACCTAGACATAGAAGACCTATTTTCTTGATCCTGTTTGCCTATAGGTGCTGGAACACTAGATGATGAAGGTGCTGACATACACGAATGGCTCTAGAACTATGGGCGGTTCCCTCCATGGGACCTATCCTGACCATACTCATGCTACTCAGATCTAACCCTCTTGTTACCCTCACTCTATCTTTCTCTATTATCTTGTCTACCTCTTTCTGCTGTGCATGTATCATCAACCTAGACAGATCTATAGCCCTATTCAGCATCGCATTCCTACACTCCTTTTATAATAAACCAAAAAAACCTCTCACAAACTTGCTCATACTAGTTCGAGTGTCAGAAATCAAATCAGTAGCATACTTGGCCAACTGGTTAAACTTCAAGCAGTACTCCTTAACAGTCATGGAGACCTTCCTTAAGTTCATAAACTGCTTAATATTCGCTTCCCTCATCTCAACCAGAAAGAACTTGTCCAAGAATACATCTTGGAATACCTGCCAAGTCATAGAAGCAATACCCTCACCTCTATCCTTCTTCCATGCTACCACCCAATCATAAGTAATGTCTTTCAACCTGTATGACGCCAACTCAACACTTTTTTCCTCAGAAACATGCATCACCTGTGTGATATTTCTCACTTCTTTAAGGTATAACTGTGGGTCCTCACCTGCCTTAAACCTATAAAACTCTGGCAGATTCATCCGTATGAAATCACAAATACTAGCAGTAGCAAATCACCTTTCTGATGATTTACAACTGTGGCCTGGCTATTGGCCTGAACATTAGCGGTGACTGCTTGGGCTAACTCCTGAAAGGCTGCCCGAAACTCAGCATGAGACACTATCTCATTCAAGGGATCAATAGGCTAGGGTTGCTCATTATCATTTCTGCGGGCGTTTACTATTTGGGGAGACATTTTCTGAAATAGGAGAGCACAAATTATTAGATGAGAGGGACAACTGTAGGCGCGATAGAATCTAAAAGAAGAGAAACAACTTTTTCCTAAAATGTCTCATAACCTCTTGCTCATAGATGTGGCGCGCTATACACCAATGATCAAGACTCTACCCAACGCGGCTTATTAGACTCCCTAGGACTACTTAAACCTTAGGCTCTGATACCAAGTTTGTAACGACCCGAAATATCCTCCCGGAATATCACACGGTGCTTAAGGCTATAAGTAGCCCTAAGATAACCCTTTGAGCCTGTCACTAAATAAAATATCACATTTCAAAAAGAAATAAACTAAACACTGGCACTATCAAATCAAATGATAGAAAATATGAAGAAAATACATGGTCCAAATGACCACAATACTGAAAATCACAATATACTTACAATATGATAACTAGCCTGCCAATGCCTCTACTACTGAAGTCTACTAGAGAGCCATTGGGAAAGGTCCCCACTGACTCATATTAAACTAAAAGCAATATTATGTCTACTAACAATACTGAAATGTCTAAAGATAGGTCCTCAAACCACGAGGAATCACCTATGTAGAGATGTAGACAAAGGTACTCGGAACTGACGAGTCTGTGACTGAGCACCTGAACCTATATTGTAAGAAAATGTAGCACATAGACGTATATGTGGATCAACACTTTGGAATGTACTGAGTATATGGGGTGTATGCATGCACATAAAACAATATCCATGATCTTTAACCAATTCATGCATGCAAATATGAATGACTCACATAGCTTGAATAAGTCTAATATAATAAGCTCATAAATTATGTAGAATAAAACATGTAACACAAATCTCACGAGTCATTATACTTTAGCTTTAAAATCTATATTCTCCTCTTATTCTCATTACTCGAAGGCTGAAAGAAGCTTTAAACAATACTTTCAACTCATGCATATATCTCATGGAGAGTAAAAATTCTTTAATGCTCAAGAACTTAGAACTCTTTTAACTCAAAACACTTGGAACTCAGAATTTTATAACTCTTACTAGTAGAGAAAACTACTTTCTTCTTGGGAAAATTTTACTTCAAGAAAATATTTCGAAAAATCTTACTAATAGGGAAAAATACTCATAAGCTATTTATTTACTGTTTACTAGTAGGAAAAAAATAACTTCTCTTAAGGGAAACATCTCATCCCATGGGAAAATACTTTAGGAAGCAAATCTGTAAACTTTACTATTAGGAATATCACTTATCTCAAAGCTTTAGGGAGGTTCTCTTAACCGACATAAAACATGAGAGATACATGGAGTCCAACGTCTTGTCCTCCTAAGGAAGAAATCTCACGTTGGGGAGAGGCATCGTACTCTTTCCAGGGAGTATAACCTCAACTCAATGATCAGTTATCTCGGCCTCAAGCCCATAAATCTCAATCCTATGGTGGTACGAGTTCTGGGGTATGAAATTATAGTAACTTACCCAACTCGGTGCTAAATACTATCCCCTTTAGTTAGCTACGCTCATCTCAGGAAAATCCACTTTAAAATAATCTCATGGTTCATAAGAACCCAACTATAAAATCTGTAGTCTCATTTGGTAAAGTGGATTTCAAAGCTACTATGACCATTAAGGTCAAAACATTCTCAATGATCTCAAAATACTCAAATCATGGGTGCTTATAGCACAAAAGTTCATAAAAACTGAAATCTCAAGTAGGGTTTAATGACCCATAATCAAATCTCAAGTTAAGACTCATCAAAATTCATACTAGATATTATAAGGATACACAAATCATATAGAAATCTGGAATGTTCAACAATTTCTCTTAAAATCTTAACATACTCATGTACTTCCATTTCTAGAACATTAGCAAATCTCAAAATCTCATGCATAGTAATATTGGGTATGAACCCACACTTCAAATTCATAGGAGAACTCATAAAGTCATATATCTTTGTAATTTAAAGTGGAATGTTCAACAATTTGTCTTAAAATCTTAACATACTCATGTACTTCAATTTCTAGAACATTGGCAAATCTGAAAATCTCATGCATAGTAATATTGGTGAGTTCTTGAATTTCTTAGAGAAGGGTTTTGGGTTTGTTCTTAAGGAAGAAACCTTAGCCTTAGGATGTTTTGAGAGATAATGAAGTCACATGCCTCGTTTTGCATATATGTAAGTGTTCAAAGGGGAAAAGGGCTAAAAAGTCCTTTTAAAATGACTTAAAAATAACGAACGGGATTTAAGATGGTCGGAGTGATGGTCCGTCGCTAGTTTGATGGCCCATCGGATCGTCCGTCGTAGGTTGGTCAGAAAAAGGCCAAACTGCCTCAGTTGCGATGGTCTTAGCGACGGTCCGTCGCTACTTTGACGATTTGTCGTCTTGGCCATTACATTTGGGCCATAAGAGGGAGTCACTGCCTTGGTTGCAACGGTCTGGGCGACGGTCCATTGCAAACTCGATGGTCTGTCAACCTGTTCGTCGCACCTGGGCAGTTCCGACATCTCTTAGTAAAACGGCCATAACTTCTCACCCCGATACCGAATTTGGACGAAATTGGTATCGTTGGAATGATAATTCAATTTCCCACATGATAGAAAGTTATTTTTAGGAAAATTCAATCAAGGTTAAAACACTAATCACTTGGGAAGTCACTTCTCAATCTTTTAGCGTCGGAATTACACTTCATTGACACAATCTAAGGCTCCGACTACGAGGGAACTTTTGCGGGGTCTTACAATATCTCCCTCTTAGGAACATTCATCCTCAAATGCCACTAGTTATACATAGAACATAGGAAAAACTGAGAACACATAGCTGAAGCAATTTGCTAAACGGGCTTAAAATCATTCTAAACTCTTGAATACTTTGGAAATTGCAAGAACTCATGTAAGAATAGATGCATAGCTGAACTTGGCATGATTAGAACTCACGGAGAAGAGGTGCGGGTACTTGGCTCGCATGTCTGCTTCTACCTCCCAAGTAACGCTCTGCACAGACTGGTTCCGCCACAAAACTTTGAACAAAGGAATTTCTTTGTTCCTCAGTCTGCGGATCTGGAAACCTAGAATCTCAACAGGAATCTCATTGAACGAAAGACTATTTTGAATATCAACACTCTTTGAAGGATCTACTACAACGGAATCACCAATATGCTTTTTAAGCATGGAGACATAAAAAATAGGATGAATGACTGATAACTCTGCGTGCAACTCAACTTCATAGGCTACTTTACCAACACGACTCAAGACTCTATAGGGTCTCACATATCGGGGACTAAGCTTCCCTTTTTTACCAAACCTCTTCACCCTTTTCATGGGTGAAATCTTTAAGTAATCCAAATCAACCACCTCAAACTCAAAACCCCTTCTCCTCACATCAACATATGACTGTTGATGACTCTGAGGTGTCTTCAACCTTTCTCAAATCAACTTCACCTTTTCTATATCCTCGAATACCACATCAGGTCAAATCACTGCAGCTTCACCCACTTCAAACCAACCTATGGGTATTCTACATCTTCTACCATACAAAGCCTTAAATGGTTCCATCTCGATGCTAGCATGGTAACTGTTGTTATAAGCAAACTATATTAATGGAAAATGCTCATCCCAAATATCTTTGAAGCCAAGACCACATGCCTTCAATATATCTTCTAGAGTCTGAATGGTCCTTTCAGCCTGACCATCTGTCTACGGATGAAAAACAGAACTTAAATGAATTTGGGTACCAAAACCCTACAGAAATGCTCTCCAAAACTAAGAAGTGAACTGAGTACCTCTATCCGAAATGATAGATAAGAGAACTCTATGCAGCCTGACTAGCTCCCGGATATATAATGTAGCATAATCCTCAGCTGTATAGAATGTATGCACGGGCAAGAAATGCACGGACTTAGTCAGCCTGTCTACAACAACCCAAATAGAATCATGATGACGACGCAAAAGATGTAAACCTGTCATGAAGTCCATATTCACCTCTTCCCACTTCCAAATGGGTATACCAAACTCTTACATCACACCACCAGGTCTTTGGTGTTCTACCTTAACTTGTTGGCACGTTGCACACTTTGCTACAAACTCAGCTATATTCTTCTTCATACCACTCCACCAATAGATTTTCCGCAAGTCGCGGTGTATCTTGGTAGCGCCGGGATGGATAGAATCCCATACGTCATGCGCTTTGGCTATAATCCTCTGCCTTAGATCATCAACACATGAAACACACAATCTACCCTGCAATCTCAACACGCCATCTCCCCCTTAGAAGAAAACCTCTACTTTTTGTTCCTTAACTGACTCCTTCAGTCTGACCAAACTAGGATCTCTATCTTGCTTCTCCTCCACTTCCGAAACTAAAGAGAATTTAGAACTACTCTACACTAAAGTAATTCCTTCAGTGGAATCAAGCAACCTAACACCCTATCTACCCATACGGTGCACATCATGAGCTAAATCGTTTTTACCTTCTTCCATATAAGTATCACTACCCATGGACAGCCTGTTAAGGGCATCTGCCACTAAATTGGCCTTGCGTGGGTGATACAACACACTCATATCATAGTCTTTTAACAACTCTAACCACCTTCCATGCCTAAGATTCAACTCCCTCTGAGTAAACATATATTGTAGGCTCTTATGATCAGTAAACACATCAACATGGACACCATATAAATAACGTCTCCAGATTTTCAAAGCAAATATCACAACAGCTAATTCAAGATCATGGGTTGGGTAATTCTTTTTATGCGGCTTGAACTTTCTAGAGGCATAGGCTATAACCTTACCTCTTTGCATCAGCAAACAACCCAAACTAACTCTAGAGGCATCACAATATACCAAAAAACCATCTGTACCATCAGGTAAAGTCAACATAGGGAATGCAGTAAGTCAAGTCTTCAACTCCTGAAAACTCTTCTCACAGAAATCTGACCACTGGAACTTAACTTTCTTTTAGGTCAATTGGGTCATGGGAGATGTAATAGAAGAGAAACCTTCAACAAAACGGTGATAGTACCCATCTAGACCTAAGAAACTCCTAATGTTAGATGGATATATAGGTTTAGGCCAATTTCTTATAGCTTCTATCTTTTGGAGATTAACTCTAATGCCTTCGGCTGAAATGATATGACCTAGAAAGGCTACTGATCTTAGCCAAAATTCACACTTGGTGAACAACTGGTGATCTCTAAGAGTTTGCAAGACAATTCTAAGATGATCTGCGTGGTCGTTCTCAGAATGGGAGTACACAAGGATATCATCTATGAAAACAATGACAAACATATCGAGATATTGCTTGAGCACTCGATTCATGATGTCTATAAAGGCTGCTGGGGAATTGGTTAGTCCAAAATACATGACTAGAAACTCAAAGTGACCATAGCGGGGTTAGAAGGCTGTCTTTGGAATATCACATTCCCTCACTTAAAGCTGATGATAGCCAGATTTAAGGTCTATCTTGGAGAAATAACTCGCACCTTACAACTGATTAAATAGCTCATCAATTCTCGATAGAGAATACTTATTTTTGATTGTGACCTTGTTAAGATGATGATAGTCAATGCATATACGCAATGAACCATCTTTCTTTCACATGAATAGAATAGGTGCGCCCCAAGGAGAAATACTGGGCCTTATGAAACTTTATCTAAAATATCTTTGAGTTGCTCTTTCACCTCTTTAAGCTCTGCCGGTGCCATACGGTATGGCGAAATAAAAATGGTATGAGTGTCGGGAAGAAGGTCAATCCTGAATTCTATCTCTCTATTGGGAGGTAACCCTGGGAGATCTTGTGGAAAAACATCAGGAAACTCATTAACAATGTTGATTGACTAAATAGTTAGAGCCTCAATCTTAGTGTCTTTGAATCTAACTAGGTGATAAATGCAACCTTTGTATATTAGATTTTTGGCCTTGAGATAGGAGATAAAATGTCTCTTAGGAGCTACCGAACTCCTAGACCACTCAAAACCTAGTTCATCAAGAAACTGAAACTTGACCACATGGATATGATAGTCTATAGATGCATAATAAGAATGAAGACAATCCATACCTAGAATAAGGTCAAAATCTACCATTTCTAACTCTATCAAGTCAGCAAATATGACTCTATGAAGAAAAGTAATAGGACAATATTTATATACTTTCTTAGTAACAATTGACTCCCCTACTAATGTGGAAACTGAGAAAGGCTCAGGAATCCTTTCGGGACTCATTTTAAAATTCACAGCTACAAGTGGGGTCACATAAGAAAAACTTAACTCGGGGTCCAACAACATATAAACATCAAAACAAAAGACACAGAGAATACCAGTAACAATATTAGGAGAGTCCTCCTACTCCTGACAGGATGGAAAAACATAGAATCTATTCTGATGCTGACTGCTAGTAGCGCTAGATGAAGCGCCCTGGGCAGGGGAGGGATGGGGTATAGGAGCTATTGTACTAGTAGTCTGTGCTTTAGGTCAACCATCTCTGTTCCCTTACCAATCATGCGGGCAATCAGTAAGTGTAAAACCTCGTAAAGTTTTTTCGTAGTCCGATCCTTAGAGCGTGTCAAGTGAAGTGTAATTTTGACCCTAAAAGATTGAGAAGTGACTTACCAAGTGATTGGTATTTAGACCATATAGAATTTTCTCAAATTTGACTTTTTTTATGTAGAGAATTGAATTAGCTCTCCAACAATACCAATTTTGTCCAAATCCGGTATCAGGGTGAGAAGTTATGGCTGTTTTACTGAGAGTTGTCAGAATCGCCCAGGTGCAATGGATGATCCGACGGATCATTGAGTTTGCGACAGGCCACCGCTCAGACCATCACAACCAAGGCAGTAACTCTTTTTTTTAGCTCAAGTGCGAGGCCAGGACGACGGACCGTCAAGACTGGGACAAACAGTTAAAGCAAAAAGGTAAGGTTATAGCCTATGCCTCTAGATAGTTAAAGCCGCATGAGAAGAATTACCCAACTCATGATCTTGAGTTAGGTACTGTGGTCTTTTCTTTGAAAATTTGGAGGCACTATCTTTATGGTGTCCATGTTGATGTGTTTACTGATCATAAGAGCCTGCAGTATGTGTTTACTCAGAGGGAGTTGAATCTTAGGAAGAGGAGGTGGTTAGAGTTGTTAAAAAACTATGATTTGAGTGTGTTGTATCACCCAGGAAAGGCCAATGTAGTGGTGGATGCCCTTAACAGTTTATCTATGGGTAGTGTTACTCATGTAGAGGAAGGTAAGAAAGAGTTAGCTTGTGATGTGCATTGTCTGGCTAGATTGAGTGTTTGGTTTCTTAATTCAGCTGAGGGAAGTACTTTGGTGCAAAGTATTTCCAAATCCTCTTTAGTTTCGGAAGTGAAGGAGAATCAAGATAGATATCCTAGTTTGGTCAAACTAAAAGAGGCAGTTAAGGACCAAAAGCTAGAGGTTTTCTCCAAAGGGGGAGATGGCATGTTGAGATTGCAGGGTAGATTGTGCGTTTTGTGTGTTGATGATCTGAGGTAGAGGATTATAGCTGAACCATATGGCGCGTGGTATTTTATTCATCCCGGTACTACCAAGATGTATCGCAAATTACGGGAAATCTATTGGTGGAATGGTATGAGGAAGGATATAGCTGAGTGTGTTGCAAAGTGTGCAACGTGCCAATAGGTTAAGGTAGATCACCAAAGACCTGGTGGTGTGATGCAAGAGTTTGGTATACCCACTTGGAAGTGGGAGGTGGTAAATATGGACTTCGTGGCTGGGTTACCTCTTTCACGTCATCATCTGATTCTATTTGGGTGGTTGTAGACAGACTGACTAAGTCCATGTATTTCTTTCCTGAGCATACATCTTACACAGCTGAGGATTATGCTAGATTGTATATCCGGGAGTTAGTCAGGTTTCACGGAGTTCTTTTGTCTTTCATTTCGGATTGGGGTACTCAATTTACTTCTCAGTTTTGGAGGGCGTTTCAACAGGGTCTTGGTAACCAAGTTCTCTTGAGTTTTTCTTTTCATCCGCAGACAGATGGTCAGGATGAGAGGACCATTCAGACCCTAGAAGATATGTTTAGGGCGTGTGCTCTTTATTTCAAAGGTATTTGGGATGAGAATTTGCTATTAATAGAGTTTGCTTATAACAATAGTTACCATGCTAGCATCGAGATGGCACCATTTGAGGCTTTGTATAATAGAAGATGTAGATCACCCATAGGTTGGTTTGAAGTGGGTGAAGCTTCCGTGATTGGGCCTGATGCTGTGTTTGAAGCTATGGATAAAGTTAAGTTGATTAGAGAGAGGTTAAAGACAACTCAGAGTCTTCAAAAGTTATATACCGATGTGAGGAGAAGAGATCTTAAGTTTGAAGTGGGTGGTTTGATGTACTTGAAGATTTCACCTATGAAAGGGGTGAAGAGGTTTTGTAAAAAGGGAAAGCTTAGTCCCTGTTGTGTTGGCCCGTATAGGGAAAGCTTAGTCCCTGTTGTGTTGGCCCGTATAGAGTTGCCTGCGGAGTTATCAGCCGTTCATCCTATTTTTTATGTCTCCATGCTTAAGAAGTATATTGGTGATTCCGTTGTGGTAGATCCTTTAGAGAGTACTGATATTCACAACAGTCTTTCATTCGATGAGATTCCCATTGAGATCCTAGATTTTCAAATCCGTAGACTGAGGAACAAAGAGGTTCCCTTGGTCAAAGTGTTGTGGCGGAACCAGTCAGTTGAGGGCGCTACTTGGGAGGCAGAACCAGACATGCGAGTCACGTACCATCACCTTTTTTCCATGAGTTCATATCGATCCGAAGGTATTATTCTTCCTCAATTCAGCCCTTCTAATCTAAAGTTCAGCTATATATCTATTCTTGCATGAGTTCTTGTAATTTCCGAGGTATTCAAGAGTTTAAGAGATTTTGAGCCATTTCGCGAATTGCTTCAGCTATGTGTACTCTATTTTCCTATGTTCCTAGTATAGCTAGAGACATTCGAGAATGAATGTTTCCAAGTGGGATATATTGTATGACCCCGCAAAGTTCCCTCGTAGTCCAGGCCTTAGAGCGTGTCAAGTGAAGTGTAATTTTGACCCTAAAAGATTAAGAAGTGACTTCCCAAGTGATTGGTGTTTAAACCATATAGAATTTTCTTAAATTTGACTTTTTTTCATGTAGAGAATTGAATTATCTTTCCAACGATACCAATTTTGTCCAAATCCGGTATCGGAGTGAGAAGTTATGGCCGTTTTACTGAGAGTTATTGGAACCGCCTAGGTGCGACGGACGATCCGACGGACCGTCGAGTTTGCGATGGACTGTCGCTCAGACCATCACAACCAAGGAAGTAACTCTCTTTTTTGGCCTAAGTGCGACGGCCAGGACGAAGGACCTTCAGACTGCGATGGACCATAGCTGAGACCGTCACATTGAGGCAGTAAGATCCTTTTCTGGCCAACGTGGAATGGACGATCCGACGGACCGTCAGACTTGCGACGGACCGTCGCAGCCCCCGTTCAGTATTTTAAGTCATTTTTAAAAGGGGATTTTGGGTGTTTCCCCTTTTAACCCTCATATATATTCCAAACAAACCTGATAGCCTCATTATCTTCCAAAATATCCAAAGGCTAGGGTTTCTTCCTCAAGAGCAAATCTAAAACCCTTCTCCAAGAAATCTAAGAACTCACCATAGATTCTACTAATTGAGTTGAGATTTGAGTTCTCCAAGTTCAAGGGTTGCAAGAACCCTCTCTCAAGAGTAAGAAGAAGAGTTTAAAGCAAGCTTGTTCATCTAATTTCATAATTTAAGGCATGTGGGGTTTTGAATAGGGTAATACTTTCACCCTTGTTCCCAAAGGCTTATTTAAACTACAATTTTCTGTAACTTATGAGATTTTACATCAAATTGAATTAGGGGTTTTCACCCATTGTTATTGGCTGCAAGCCTTTGATGTTTCCCATGAATAGAGAGTCTAATGACATGATTTTTACATGTTTTCTTAAGAAATTGAAGTTGCGTTTATACCTCATGATTTTAATCCTTGAGAAGTTAATAATTACAATGTTTGAGATATTGAAGTATATGAGTATGTTGATATTTTGAGACAAATTGCTGTAACTTCCAAATTTCTACATGAATTATGAATCTATATGCTATCTATTATGCTTTATGATGAGTTTTAACTTGAGATTGAATTATGGGTCATTAAGTCCTACTTGAGACTTGCAATTTTATGAACTATTATGCTATAAGAACCCATGATTTGAGTATTTTAAGATTGTTGAGAAATGTTTTGACCTAATGGTCATAGAGTTTTGAAATCCACTCTACCACATGAGATTAGAAATTTGATTGTTGAGTTCTTATGAACCATGAGATTATTTTGAAAGTGGATTTCCATGAGATGATCGAGATAAACTAAAGGGAGTAGTATTTAGAATCAAGTTGGGTAAGTTACGTAGTTTCTCACCCCAGAACTACGTGCCACTGCAGGTTTGAGATTTTGGGCCTGAGGCTGAGATGATTGGATCCGACGCTGAGATAAGTGATCACTGAGTCGAGGTTATACTCTTTGGAAAGATTATGCCGCCTCTCCCCAACGTGAGGTTTCTTTCTTAGGAGGATAAGACGTTGGACTCCATGTAGCTCGCATGGTTTATGTCGGTTAAGAGAACCTCCCTTAAAACTAAAGCTTTGAGATAAGTTATTTCCTTAAGACTAAGGTATTTTCCCTTGATATAAGTATTTTGTCTAAAGCTTTGAGATAAGTTATTTCCCTAAACTAGAGTATATTTTTTTTCCATTGAGATAGAATGATTTCCCTAAAGCTTGAATGGATATATTTTCCTAAAGTGATTGAAATGCCTTTAAGTATGTCCCAAAGTTGTATGATTCCGAATTCCAAGTACTTGAGTTCAAAGGAGTTATGTGTTCTTGTGCATTAAAGAAGTTTTACTCTCCACGAGACATATGCATGAGATGAAAGTATTGCTTAAAGCTTCCTTCAGCCTTCGAGTAATGAGAATAAGATAAGGGTACAAATTTTAAAGCTAAAGTATAATGACTCATGAGATTCGTGTTACATGTTCCATTATACATGATTCATGAGCTTTACATTTTTATGCTTATTCAAGCCATGTGAGTCATCAATTATTTCATGCATGATTTGATTAAAGAGTAATGATGTTGTTTTATATGAATACATGCACCCCCATATACTCAGTACATTCTCAAGTGCTGATCCACATATACGTCTATGTGCTACATTGTCTTGTAATGTAGGTTCAGGTGATCAGTCCCAGCCTCGTCAGTGATTTTTGAGTACCTCTATCTACATTACTACAATGGTGAGTCCTCATAGTTCGAGGACCTATATTCAGATATTTCAGTATTTGAGAGACTATGTTGTTATTTTTAGTTTATTTTGAGTCAGTTGGGGACCTATACCAACGGATCTCTAGTTCATGGATTAGTAGAGGCTTGTCAGACTAGTTATCAGATTGTGGTTGTGTTGGGATTTCAAGTGTTATGGTTTTTTGGACCAAGCATTATCTTCGTAACTCCTTTCATATGTTATGACTATGCTAGTGTTCAAATTTCTTTATCTTGAAATGAGTATTATGAGTAGAAATAGACTCAAAGGGTTAGCTTGGGGCTACTTGTAACCTTAAGCACCATGTGACGTTCCGGGAGGCGATTTTTTGTCGTTACACTAAGTCTGTGGCCCAGCTTGCCACAACCAAAACAACCTCTTCGGTCTGCTAAGCACTCACCAGGATGGTCCCTACCACACATAGCACAAGGAGGGTAGCAGGGTCTGTTACTTACACTATTCTGTGACCTAGACATAGAAGACCTGTTCCCTTTCTCCTGTCTTCCTCTAGGTGCGGGAGCATTAAATGATGAAGGTGCTAGCATAGAAGAACGACTCTAGAACTGTGGGCGGTTCCCTCCATGGGACCTAGCCTGACCATACTCATATTGCTCAGATCTAGCCCTCTTGTTACCCCTCACTCTATCACTCTCTCTTATCTTGTCTTTCTCTATCTGCTGTGCATATATCATCAACCTAGACAGATCCATATCCCTATTCAACATTGTAATCCTACACTTCTTTAGTACCAAACAAGAAACACCAGTCACGAACTTGCTCATACTAGCTCAGGTGTCAGAAATCAAATCAGGAGCATACTTGGCCAACTGGTTGAACTTCAAGCAGTACTCCTTAACAGTCATGGAGCCCTGCCTTAAGTTCATAAACTCCTCAATCTTTACTTTCCTCATCTCAAGAGGAAAGAACTTTCCCAAGAATACATCTTGGAACACCTGCCAAGTCAAAGGAGCAACACCCTCACCTGTACCCTTCTTTCACTCTACCATCCAATCATAAGCAATGTCTTTCAAACTGTATAATACCATCTCAACACTTTCTTCCTCAGAACCATGCATCACCTGTGTGATCTTTATCACCTCCTCAAGGTATAACTGTGGGTCCTTACCTTCCTTAGACCCATAAAACTCTAACAAATTCATCCCCATGAAATCATGAATCGTAGCAGTAGCTAAATCTCCTCCCTGCTGATTTGCAACTGTGGCCTGGTTATTAGCCTGAACATTAGCGGTGACTACTCGGGCTAACGCCTGAAAGGTCACTCAAAACTCAGCATGAAACACTGTCTTATTCAAGGGATCAATAGGCTGGGGTTGCTCATTATCGTTTTTGCGGGCATTCGCTCTTTGGGAAGGCATTTTTTGAAATAGGAGAGCACGAATTATTAGATGAGAAGGAAACAACTTTTTCCTGAAATGTCTCGTAGCCTCTTGCTCATAGATGTGGTATTCTACACAGTGATGATTAAGACTTTATTCAACGCGGCTTGTCTGACTCCCTAGGACTCCTTAAACCTTAGGCTGTGATACCAAGTTTGTAACGACCCAAAATCTCCTCCCAGGATGTCACATGGTGCTTAAGGCTACAAGTATCCCAAGCTAACCCTTTGATAACTACATAAAATAACTCATTTCGAGAAGAAATAAACAAAATACTGGCACTGTCATATCAAATGATAGAAAATATGAAGAAAATACTTGGTCCAAACGTCCACAATACTGGAAATCTCAACATACTAACAATCTGATAACTAGCCTGACAAAGCCTCTACTACTCAAGTCTACTAGAGAGCCATTGGGACAGGTCCCCAACTGACTCAAACTACACTGAAAGTAATAATATGTCTACTAACAATACTGATATGTTTGAAGATAGGTCCGCGAACCATGAGGACTCACCACTATAGAGATGTAGAAAAAGGTACTCGGAAATCACTGACGAAGCTGGGACTGAGCACCTGAACCTACATTGTAAGACAATGTAGCACATAGACGTATATGTAGATCAACACTTGGGAATGTACTAAGTATATAGGGGTGTATGCATGTACATAAAACAATATCCATGCTCTTTAATTAATTCATGCATGCAAATATGAATGACTCATATAACTTGAATAAGTCTACTATAATAAGCTCATAAATCATGTAGAATGAAGCATGTAACACAAATGTCGTGAGTCATTATACTTTAGCTTTAAAATCTATACCCTCTTCTTATTATCATTACTCAAAGGCTGAAGGAAGCTTTAAATAATACTTTCAACTCATGCATATATCTCATGGAGAGTAAAACTTCTTTAATGCTCAAGAACATAGAACTCAAGACACTTGGAACTCAAAATTATATAACTCTTACTAGTAGATAAAACTACTTTCTTCTTGGGAAAATTTTACTTTAAGAAACTATTTTAAAAAATCTTACTAATAGGGAAAAATATTCATAAGCTATTTATTTACTGTTTACTAGTAGGAAAAAAATAACTTCTCTTAAGGAAAACATCTCATCTCATGGGAAAATACTTTAGGAATAAAATCTACAAACTTTACTATTTGGAAAATCACTTATCTCAAAGCTTTAGGGAGGTTCTCTTAACCGACATAAACCATACAACCTACATGGAGTCTAACGTCTTGTCCTCCTAAGGAAGAAACCTCACGTTGGGGAGAGGCGTCATACTCTTGAAAGGGAGTATAACCTTAACTCAGTGATCACTTATCTCGGTCTCGAGTCCATAAATCTCAATCCTACTGTGTCACGTAGTTCTCGGGTATGAAACTATACTAACTTACCCAACTCAGTGCTAAATACTACTCCCTTTAGTTAGATACGCTCATATCAGGAAAAACCACTTTAAAATAATCTCATGGTTCATAAGAACCCAACTATAAAATCTGTAGTCTCATTTGGTAAAGTGGATTTCAAAGCTACTATGACCATTAAGGTCAAAAGTTTATAAAAACTAAAATCTCAAGTAGGTTTTAGTGACCCATAATCAAATCTCAAGTTAAGACTCATCAAAATGCATACTAGATTTCATAAGGATACATAATTCATATAGAAATCTGGAATGTTCAACAATTTGTCTTAAAATCTCAACATACTCATGTACTTCAATTTCTTGAACATTGACAAATCTCAAAATCTCATGCATAGTAATATTGGGTATGAACCCACACTTCAAATTCATAGAACTCATAAAGTCATATATTTGTAATTTAAAACAATTTTTGGGAACAAGGACGAAAGAATTGTCCTTGTTCAAACCCCACATACCTTAGATTGTGAAACTAGATGAACAAGCTTGCTTTAAAATCTTCTTCTTACTCTTTGAGAGAGGGTTCTTGAAGCCTTGGACTTGGAGAACTCTAATCTCAACTCAATTTGTAGAATCTATGGTATGTTCTTGAATTTCTTGGAGAAGGGTTCTGGGTTTGTTCTTGAGGAAGAAACCCTAGGCTTTGGATGTTTTAGGAGATAATGAAGTCATATGCTTCGTTTTGCATATATCTAAGTGTTAAATGGGTAAAAAAAGCCAAAAAGTCATTTTAAAACAACTTAAAATAGTGAACGGGATTTGAGAAGGTCGAAGTGATGGTCCATCGCTAGTCTGATGGCCCGTTGGATCGTTCATCCTATGTTGGTCAGAAAAAGGCCACACTGCCTCAGTTGCGATGGTATTAACGACGGTCCATCGCTAGTTTGATGGTCCGTCGTCTTGGCAGTCGCACTTGGGATAGAAGAGGAAGTCACTTCCTTGGTTACGATGGTCTGGGTGATGGTTCATCGCAAGGTCGACGGTCTGTTAATCTGTCCGTCGTACCTGGGCGGTTCCGACAGCTCTTAGTAAAACAACCATAACTTCTCACCCCGATATCGAATTTGGACAAAATTGGTATCGTTGGAAGCTAATATAATTTCCCACATGATAGAAAGTCAATTTTAGGAAAAGTTAATCAAGGTTAAAACACTAATCACTTGTGAAGTCACTTCTCAATCTTTTAGGGATGGAATTATACCTCACTTGACATTCTCTAAGGCTCAGACTATGAGGGAACTTTTGCAGGATTTTACAAGGATAATCAAGGCTTCTTTGATGAGATAGAGAAGATCTTTTGCGTTATGCATGCCACTAATGTGGAGGGTGTAGAATTCACTGCCTATTAGCTGAAGGATATAGCCTACCAATGGTATAACGAATAGGAATAGTTTAGGGGCGATGATGTCGAATCTGTACTATGGGATAAATTCTCTAATGCTTTTCTAGACCACTTCTTTCCTATGGAGTTGAGGGAAGCAAAAGTATAAGAGTTTTTTAATTTGAAGCTAGGCAGGATAACGATCAAGGAGTATGCCTTAAAATTCCATTAGTTGTCCCATATGCTCTTGAGGCAGTGTCTAGCATGAGTTCTAGAATGATAAAGTTCACCTCTGGATTGTCCTATGATTTGATTCTAGAGAGTAAGGCTGCCTTTTTGATCAAGGAATAGACTTCTCCAGATTGGTTGTATATATGCAGGAGGTTGAGAAAGTGAAGAAGAAGCAGACAGAGATAGGGGAAAGATTGAATAAGAAGTTTAGATTTTCTTACCATGGTGGAGGTCAACAACAAAGTGGTAGAGATGGTGGGAAGTGGTCTAAAAAGAAGTGGAGGAGTTCTAGTTCCTACTCTATGGATAGTTCTTTTTATCCAAAGTAGTTGGGTGACTGTCATTCTCAGTATGATAGTAGTTTTAGGGCGCAGGGTTCCAAACCTTAGGCTGGTGGGGCTCAGTTCTCTCTATCATAACCTTCTTATAGATTTTATAGGCAGATGCACCGTGGGTTTTGTAAAGAAGGTAGGAACAACTGTTTTAAATGTTCTCAGTCTGGTCATCTGCACAGTGATTGTCCTTCTAAGGTTTCTTTGGGGACAAATAAGATTCTTTTTTCCACTTCTCAACTCCTGCACCAAAGGGTGCTGTATCTACTTTTGGTATCGACACTGGCTGAAATTACTTGTATGCTCTTGCTACCTGCCAGGACTCTGAGATATCTCCCGATGTTACTAGTATGATATGACTCTTTTCTCTTGATGTGTATTGATTTCTTGATCCAGGGTGTAATCTTTCTTTTGTGACCTCATTTATGGCTGTGCATTTTGGTTTTGGTCCCAAGTATATCGCTGATCCCTTTTCTATTTCAACCCTGATGGGTGACTCTTTGGTTGCTAGAAGAGTCTATAATGGTTGTGTGGTGTCTTTTTACGGTAGAGAAACTCTGGTAGATCTGTTAGAGTTAGACATGGTCAATTTTGATGTCATATTGGGGATGGATTTATTGCATTTATGCAATGCCTTCTTAGATTGTCGAACCCAAAAGGTTATGTTTAAATTCCCGAATGAGCTAGTCATTAGAGCTCAGAAGTTGATTTCCAAGGAATGTCTCTATCATTTGGTCTAGGTTAAAGATTCTAACTCAAAGGGTCCTTCATTGCACTCTGTTCTCGCGGTTAGTGAATTTCTTGAGTTTTTTTCTAATGATCTTCTTGGTATCTCTTTTGATAGGGAGATTGATTTTGGGATTGACCTTGTTTCGTACACTCATCCTATCTTTATCCCTCCTAATAGAATAGCTCCAATTGAGTTAAAAGATCTTAAAAAGAATTTGAAATGCTCTTTGATAAAGGTTTAATCCGTCCTAGTGTGTCTCTGTAGGGTGCTCCTAGTTTCTTTGTATATAAGAAAGATGGTTTCCTTTTGATGTGTATTGATTATCGACAATTGAATAAGGTGACGATAAAGAATAAGTACCCTCTTCCAAGGATAAATGATTTGTTTGATCAACTTCAGGGTTCTAAGTTTTCCCCCAAGATCAATTTTCAATTTAGGTATCTTTAATTAAAGATTAGGGAAGAATATTTCTAAGGCTGCCATCCAAACCTAGTATGGTCGTTATGAGTTCTTAGTCATGTCTGTTGGTTTGACTAATGCCCCGGTGGAATTCATGGATTTAATAAGCAGGGTCTTCCACCAGTTTCTGGATTTGTTAGTTATTTTATTCATAGATGATATTCTATTGTACTCTAAGAGTGAGGCATATCATGCCAATCACCTCCGTATCATGTTGCAAACCCTGAAAGATCAGTAGTTGTATGCCAAATTTTTGAAATATAAATTCTGGTTGAACGCTGTTACTTTTCTAGGTTATGTTATTTCTAGTTAATGGATCATGGTGGACCCACAAAAAGTTATAGTGGTTAAGAAGTGGCATAGGCCCATGAATCCAGCTGATATTCAAAGGTTCTTGGGTCTAGATGATTACTATAGGAGGTTTGTGGAAAGTTTCTCGACTATAGTTGCCTCGTTGACTAAGTTGACCTAGAAAAAGGTAAAAGTTTTTCAGGTCTGACGTTTGTAAGTGTAGTTTTGAGAAGATGAAAGATAAGTTGACTTAAACTCTAATTTTAACTCTACCTGAAGGCATTGATGGTTTCGTTGTCTATTGTGATACATCCCATGTAGGGCTTGGTTGTGTGTTGATGCAGCATGGCTGGGTGGTGGACTATGATTCTAGGCAATTAAAAGTTTATGAGAAGAATTACCCAACTCATGATCTGGAGTTATTGGTTGTGGTGTTCACATTAAAGATCTGACATCACTATTTGTATGGAGTTCATGTGGATATCTTTTAAAATCATAAGATCTTGCAATATGTTTTTACCTAGAAAGAGCTTAATCTCAGGCAAAGTAGGTGGCTTGAGTTGCTAAAGGACTACAACATGAGTCTCCATTACCATCCAGGTAAAGCTAGCATAGTTGTTGATGTTCTTAGTAGGTTATCCATGGGGAGTCTAGCTCATGTGGTGAGGATAAGTAGGAATTGGTGAAGGATATTAGCCATTTGGCTAACCTTGGATTTCGTCTCTTGGACTCTGAGGATGGTGGTATGTTTGTGCAAGAAATAGCTAAGTCATCCCTTGGTACTGAATAAAGGAGAAGTAGGTACTAGATCTTATCTTAATGAAGATCAAGAGAGATATGGGTTAGCAAAAGGTTGTAGCTTTTGAGATCGGTGGCAATGGTATCTTGAGGTAACAAGGCAGATTATATGTTCCCGATGTAGATGGGTTGAGGGAGAGGATCTTGGCTGAGGCTAATGAGTCGCATTACGTCATTCATCTTAGTTCAACTAAAATGTATCATGATCTTAAGGAGATTTATTAGTGGAATAATATTGAAGAGATATATGACCAATTTTTTAGCTAAATGCATGGTGTATCAAAAAGTGAAGGTTGAGCTCTTGATGCCGGATGGGTTGTCTCAAGAGATTGAGTTTCCTGTATGGAAATGAGAGGTTATTAATATGGATTTCGTTATTGATCTTCCTCGATCTCGGAATCAGTTTGATTTGATTTGGGTCATCGTGGATAGTATGACTAAGTCTGCTCACTTCTTGCCAGTAAGGACTAACTATTTGTAGAGGATTATATGAATTTATTCCTCCAGGATATTGTAAAGTTGCATGGGCTGCCTACTTCTATCACATCAGATCGCAATACTTAGTTCTCATCATATTTTTGGCATTTGTTTCAGAGAAGTTTGGGAACTAAGGTGAGCCTTGGTACTACTTTCTACCTGCAGACGGATGGGAAAGTGGAAAGGATGATTTAGGTCTTGGAGGATATTCCTTAGGCTTACGTGATTGACTATGGTGGTAGTTGGGTCGATCATTTGCCTCCTATAGAGTTTGTGTATAGTAATAGTTATTACTCTAGCATTGGTCTGGATCCCTTTATGGCATTGTATGGTACAATGTGCCGTTCTCCTATTGGGTGGTTCAAGGTTGGTGAGGAGGAGGTGTTTGTCCTGGATTTAGTTCACCAAGCAATGGAGAAGGTAAAAGTGATTTAGGATAGACTTAAAGCTGCCTAAAGTTGCCAAAAGTCCTATGAGGATATGAGGCATAGGGAGTTAGTGTTTGAGGTTGGAGATTAGGTGTTCTTAAAGGTATCTCCCATAAAGAGAGTAATACGGTTTGGGAAGAAGGGCAAGCTCAACCCCTAGTATGTCATCTTGTACTTGGTTTTGAAGAGGGTTGGTAGAATTACGTATGAGTTAGAGTTGCCTTCCTATTTGATCTCCATTCACTCGGGTTCCATGTGTTAATGTTAAGAAAATGTGTAGATGATCTGTCATTTATTGTTCCTATCAAGGATATTGCTATTTTGGATTCCTTGTCTTATGAAGAAGTCCCAGTTGAAATTTTGAATTGACAAGTTCGTCAGTTGCGGATGAAGGATGTAGCTTTTGTAAAGGTTCTATGAAGGAACGACAAGGTTGAAGAGGCTACTTGGTAAGGCAAAGAGGACATAAAGTCCAAGTATCCATTCTTATTTTCCTCTTTAGAAAATCATGCGTAAGGTATGTATTATTCTTAACATCTTTGTTTTCTAACTTGGTTAAAGGTAAGAGTGGAGGTATATGGAGTCCAATCGGACTTGTGTTGCCTTGACCCATCATTCGAGGATGAATGATCAAAGTAGGGGAGAAAAAAATACCCCAGAGTTGTGTACCTTGAAAATTCTTGAGTGTTAGGCTCACTGTCTTGGTCACGACTCGTGGTGATGAGTTATAAGATGTGGTCACTGGTTGTAGGACCCTGGTCATAACCAAATTAGAAACTTAGTGGAAAGGTTCTTCTCTGAGTACGAGTGGCTCACTATGAGTCGTAAGGATATGTTACGAGTAATAGGTATGAATCGTATGATGTCCAGTGTTCAATTCTTTTGGGTTTTGTGTTTCTCTTGACTAGATCTTGTGAGTCGTAAGATCTTCTTATGAGTAGGTTGGTGGAGTCGTAAGGTGGGAAGTATATGGGGGTCCTTGTCACTGTCTTGGTTACGACTTGTGGTCATGATTCGTTAGGTGTGGGTATGAGTCAAGGGGTTGACTCGTAACCAAAGACGGCTTTTTCCAACTTGTATGTCAAGGGCATTCTAGATATTTTCCCTCTTTTCCAACTTTAAAACCCTCTTCTTATAACTTCTTTAGGGCATCATTAGCTATTAGAAACACATCAAATAACCTCTCAGAACACTCCCCAAATCCTTAAGGTCAAGAGTACTTAGGGTTTTCAAAGGTTGTTCAATCAGGGCTTTCAAGAGTGATTTCTCTCCATGCTTCTTGGTGATTAAGGCATGTTACTCTTCCCTCATTGTTAATTTTGCAAAAAGCATATGATTTAGAGTGTTGTTCATAAGGTTATTGTTTTGGGTTTTGAAAACAAAGGTTGGGTTTTTTGAATGTTATGAATTGAACAATGTTTCCCATGGTCCATATATATATATGTAAATATATATATGATTTTTTATGCTTTTAATGTAATTTTGAACTTGTGGGTGCATGGGTATGGTGAATGAACAGGGGAATTATACTTTTAAAATGGTTATAACCCCAATCCCATAATGTGAAATTGGTTTTAGTTATGAGAACTATGGAAATTTGTAAAATTGAACTAGTCTTGAACTATTGCATGATATAATAAAGTATTTAAAATACAATGGTATGATTTAATGAACAATGGGAATCGGTGTTCCATTAATGTGTGTTAATGAACAAAGGGAGTTGTTCTCCCCAATATAAAGGAAGTTATTTTGGCATGATGTGTTACCTTGCAAGTGTAGTTGATTTGACGATACCAACAATGTATGCCTAAATATGTATCATGGTTCATTGAATGAGAATATGTGACAACTACTTTAATTGGGATCTAATAAGGGTTGTATAGCTGAGTTGTGAAAGTGGCAGTCCGGATGATAAATACTGGAAACCACATTCGCTGATGCGGGGGTTAAAGTGACTAGGTAGATTTGAGTCCCCCTTATAATTATTTCATGATTAAGGAGGTTTGAGTATCTTCTAAATCATTATATGATCAGGTTCTTAAGTTACTTTGGTATATATTGGAGGGTTCGAGTCCCCCATGTGCATATATATGAGATTATTCTATGGCTCGTACGGCTACACGCACATAGGCCCAACCAGGGGGTGAGTGCTGGGGCCCATGTAGTTCGTGGGTACTATTATGTGATGGTTGAGCTACACAATCCGGGTTAATATTTTCAAAAACATGTTAAGCCTTGTTCTTTATCCCGATATGTAATATATATGCTTATGTATTTGCATTTGATTATGTGCGTTGGCTTTTGAATGATTTTAAACTATTGATCATATCATTATGTTATCCTTATTCTTGAGTTTTATGCTAGCATTTCACCCTACTACCATCTTTGAATGCTGTATACCTATGTGATGTAAGAATTGGTCATACTTCCTCTCCTTCTGTTCAATGACTAAGTAATTCAGGGACAACTTTTATGTCAGACTGAAGTGGTGAGCGTACATACTTCAGAGGACTCCATTTCATGCTATGGATTACTTTATGACTTTACTATTCCTTTGGTCTTGGTTTTGTCTATGGTCGAGGTCATATCTCGATTAGTATTCTATGGTTTTGATTAGAGGCTTTATTGAACTATTGTGGGCATGGGCGGTATCGGTATTGGTACTGGTATTGGTATTGATATTAGAATTGATACTGTATCGGTTGGTTTTGGTTTTAGACTTATTATAATGTCTTTAAATTAATATTCTCTTACCTTGTTATGTTCAAAATTTAGCCAACCTCAGGGTGTGGTGTGTTGGTTTAGTTAGGCACAGGGAGTGATCTTCGATCCACGTGGGACTTGAGATACCCTTCACGGCCAGGAGATGGTTTGGGTTGTGATAGTTTTCCCCATGCTTCCTATGGTTTTGATGATATACAGGTCATTGTGGATCATTTGACCAAGTCTTCATATTTCATTCCTATTCAGATGACTTTCAGTGTTGAGAGATTAGCCCATATCTATGTTTGGGAGATAGTTCATTTACATGGGGTGCCTATTTATATCATTTTAGACTGTGGTTCTATGTTCACTTTGAGGTTTTGGATACCATATCAGGAAGATTTGTGCACTCAGATAGATCTAAGTACAACCTTCCATCCACAGACCAACGGTCAGTCTGAGCGGACTATTTAGGTTCTTAAGGACTTGCACCGATACTGTATTATGATTTTGGAGGCCAGTGGGAATAACACTTAGCCTTGGTAGAGTTCTCGTACAACAATAACTATTATTCGAGTATTAAGATAGTGCTTTTTGTGGCTTTATATTGTAGGAGATGTCATTTTTTGATTGGATTATTTGAGATTTTTGAGGTTAGGCCTTACTGTACTGATCTTCTTCAGGAGTACTTGGATAGAGTTAGGGTGATTCAGGACAGGTTGAGAGTGACTCAGAGTAAGTAGAAGGACTATGAAGACCATGGGCTTTGTGCCTTGAGATTTGGAGTTGTTGACTTTGTATTCCATTGTGTATCGCCCATGAAGGGTGTGATGAGGTTCGAGAGTAAGGATAAGCTCAGTCCAAGATATATTGGATATTTTGAGATTCTTTGTGTAGTTGGTGAGTTAGCCTATGAGTTAGATTTGCCTCCAGATTTTGCTGTTGTTCATCCAGTTTTCTATGTCTCTATGTTGCGGTGATATATTCTCGATCATCTCATATGCTTAGATGGGAGGGCTTAGTCCCAGTTGGATGAGAGTTTGACCTTTTAAGAGGAGTCGGTGCTCATTTTGGCTAGTGATGTGAGACAGTTGAGCATTAGAGAGATTCATGTAGTTAAGGTTTAGTGGAGACACCGCCCAGTGGAGGAGGCCACTTGGGAGATCGAGAGCGAGATACGGGCCTAGTATCCTCACCTGTTTGAGACATCAGGTACATCCTAATCTTTAACTTTTGGGGATGAAAGTTCCTTTAGTAGTGAATATTGTAATAACCATGCTATTTTCTATATTTTTGCTTATTTTTGTCGTTAGAGCTTTTCCATAGCTTCCCCAAATCATTTATGACCACACTGACTGACAGTTTGGTTACTAGGCAGTTCATTTGTTTTTTAAAGATAATTTACTGTTTTGAAGTCTTTACCGCCTCCAAATTGCTGCCAAGAAAAAACTTTAGGAAAATAACCTCGAATGCAAATTTTGATTCTGCTAGCAGCTGTGGAATATCGATTTTAGGCTAGGTAGACCATTGGTTAGGGTCCCAATGCTACCGAGCTCATTTTGATCTTTTGGTCAGAAAGTTGGAAAATTGGAAATTTAGGTGTGGGATCTACATTTGATCGAAATAATCTCAAATGAAAAATCCAACTTTTCCATTGCATCCAAAATGTTGAATTTAGTGTGGTTACGTAGTTCAATTATGTATATCGGACTTCTAATGAATCTTGAGGCTTTGGTGAAAACTTTGAAAACTTTCCAAGTTTCTGCTGAGTTCTGGTGCTTCTGCGATCGAACCACTTGAGTGGAAATTGCACTAGTGTGTGCACAAGGTAGTGCTATTGCACTAAGGGTGTTGGCAATTGCCATACCTCCTCCAAATGCCAAGGTGATCGATTGCACACCTGGGTGTGCGATTGCAGCACCCGATTACTTGGAAGTGGTATAAATAGACTTCTTAGGTCTCGAATTAGCCAATTTTTCATCCTCACCTTGAGACAAAAAAACCCTAAAGAGTGTGATAGCTACAAATTGAGACTTGTGGGTGATTTGGGAGCTTGTTTAACATCTATTTTTATGATTATCATCCTAATTAAGGTAAGATTTCATCCCTTTCTTTGTGAATTTTCTTAGTTGTTGACCAAAACCCTAAATAGTTTATGGGCTTGATTTTAGCCCCAAATATCTTAATTTTCTCCCATTGTTTAGGGTTATGATTTCTTGATCATGTATGGACGTTGGGTAGGCCTAAAAAATGTGGTTTCCGTAATTTGGACCCACAAGGGGGTTTTTGATGACGTTTTTGTACCCAAAGCACAATGATGCAATATGGGTATTATTGTTCTTGCATTGACATGTAGAATGTGATTTTGATAGCTTGACATCTTGAGGAAGCTTCTTGAAAAGGTAAGGTGAAGGTTTAGTTGTCCGTTGAGCTTTTTCAGCGCCGAGGTAGGCTAGGTTTAACCTTTGTTAGATTGTGCTACTTCATAGTATATTTGTGATATTGTGTTGGATTGGGATGGGTTTTAGGTGTTGGTTTGATAAATTTCAAGACTTTGGGTTAGTTGAGTCGTTTAGGCTATTTTAACACCGTAAGCTTAGACCCTTTAGCTTGCTCCCTTTTGCTTTAGGTGAATTAGACTTTATCCCTCATGCTTAGTATGATATTGACTTAGGTTACTCAATTTAGGAATAATTAACCTAGTTACTCATGTTTTAGTGGAATTTCCTAACGTAGGGCTAATTATGGCTTGTTTGACTTCTAAAAGAGGAATAGATACCTTAAGCCTAGTTTGGATAGAAATTTTTCCTAAATGGGAACTCAAGGATTAGAGTGGACTCTTAACCCACCTTAGACAATGGCACATGTTAGCTTTGGTGAACCTTTATCCCTATTAGACTATTAGAAAGGGGTAGTGAGATTAAATTAAGAAATCTTAGCACTTGATGGTATTGTTGGAGATGTGAAGAGTAATTACATTGTTATTTATGCTTATAGTATTCTATTGTGATGATGCTGATTTCTATGACCGGTTCAATTTTGAGTCTTGATGATATTTATGGCCGGTTAAATTCTGAGTCTTGATTATATTTATGACTGGTTTAATTCTGAGTCTTGATAATATTTATGACCAGTTCAATTTTGAGTCTTGATGATGCATTTTCCCGGTTCAATTTTAGATGATAATTATAATTACCGATTCGAGATCAGATATTATATATATGTATGTGTTAATATTCTATGGTGTAATATGGCATGAAAAATGGTCGTTAGATAATTCTATGATGACTACTGATAATGGATGCCTAGTTGATAAAACGGCGAATAATGGATAAATGGTGACAAGTTGATGGCTAATATTGGTGATAAAGATTGCTAGTGCTATCTAGTGGATTATGGGATTATGTTGGTAAACTATTAAGTTATGGCATAGTATGAAATGACGGTGAATTGTGGAAAGATTGTTAATTTATGATAAAGGTTTGTTATAATGTCAAATGATTAATTTAGTCTTCTCTTGCGTGTGCTCTCTAGTCGCTTTGATGTGTTCTTTACTATATTCACAAATTGGTGTATGGGATCCAATTTCAAAGTTATGTTTGCGCGTGCTTCATTATTTATGTTATATTATTATTATTATATCAGTTTATGTACTAATTATGCATAGTGATGATAAAGATGATTCAACTTTAATTCTGTACCTTGACTTAGTCATGTTATCTTTCATTTTATCATCTTTGTATCATGACTTAGCTCAATCGACCGATGATGCCTACTGAGTACCCGTTGTTTTGGTACTCATACTACACTTCTGTACCTTTTTGGTGCAGATTTGAGTACTAGTTGTCGACACTGACCATTGTTTGTATAGAGATGATCTTTCGGAGATAGTGTGAGCTCTTGGAGTCGGAGTCAACTATTTTCTTCTATCCTTATGATTTTGTCTTTTGTATTAAGATAGATGTCGGACTATTGTAAGATATTTAAGTTGTATTGACATTATTAGATTCTCTTGTGCTGGCTCTACCAGGTCATGGGATTGGTATTCTTGTGTTGACTGCTTTATCAATTAGAACACTATTTATTTATAACTTTTGTTCATTGAATTTAGCCTATGTTTGGCATTTCCTCCTAAATTAACCCAATTACGTTAGCTTCGGGTTATGGTTTGGCTTACCTACTGGTGAGATTTCATAGGTGCCATCATGAAACATAAATTAAGTCACGAAACTGGTTCAACTCATGTTTCCTATTTTACTTGTGGACTTCCTAGTAACTATTTATGAGATTGCCCTAGTCATGGGGTGATTGTTGCTTCAGCTTAGAGTGTTCCCCCTATTAGAGCAGATCATCCCTCAGCCCTCAACTAGAGGTGGTTCTCATGGTTGTGGGGTTGGTTCCAAGGGTACCCGAGGAGGTTCTTAGGCAGGAAGGATAGGAATTTGGTCAAGTGCCCATCCTGGTGGCGAGCATGGTCAGTTGTATACAGTACCTTCTAGACCCGAGGCAAAGACTTTGGATGTTGTTGTTATAGGTAGGATTTTGGTGTGACGCCAGTCGACCATTACTTTATTTGATCTCGGATCCACTTATTCTTATGTATCTTCTTATTATGCACCATAGTTGGAGTAGACTAGTGATTTATTATATTTTACATAGCGTGTATCTACTCCCGTCGGTGATTCTTTAGTAGTTAATTAAGTTTTTAGATCATGTGTTATGACGGTTAGTGATGCTGATACTTATGCTGATCTTATTACTCTGGATATGGAGGATTTTGATGTGATTCTGGGCATGGACTGGTTATCCCACTATCATGCGATCATGGATTATTTTTGTAAGATCGTTGCCTTGGCCATGCCTAGTATACCCCCAGTCGTGTGGCAGAGAGCTATTAGCCGTGAGTCGATGGGGATTATTTCTTATATTTGTTTTTGTATACTTATATCAAGGGGTTGAGAGTCTTATCTCTCTTATATTTTTGGTACTAGTAGGAGAGTCCATCTCTTGACTTTGCTCCTATTGTTTGTATGTTTCCTGATGTGTTCCCTAATGACCTGCCTAGTGTTCCCCTATCCGTGAGATTGATTTTGTTATTAATCTCGAGCCTAGCACCCAACCTATTTCTATGGTACCTTACCATATGGCTTTTGTTGAGCTTAAGAAGCTAAATTCTCAGCTTTGGGATCTTTTTGGTAAGGGTTTTATTAGACTGAGTGTATCTCCTTGGGGAGCTCTTATTTTTTTTGTGAAGAAGAAAGGTGGATCTATGTGTATGTGTATTGACTATAGGCAACTTAAAAAGGTGATGATGAAGAAATGTTTTCCTATGCCTCACATTGATGACTTGTTTGACTAACTTCAGGGTGGAACAATGTTTTCTAAGATTGATTTGAGGTCTGGTTACCATTAGTTGAGGATTCACGCTGAGGACAATTTGAAGACAGTTTTTAGGACCCATTATTGTTATTATGAGTTCATAGTAATGTCATCTGGGTTAACCGATGCTCCAACCGCACTCATGGATTTGATGAACTGAGTATTTAGACCTTATTTGGACTCCTTTGTGATTGTGTTCATTGATGACATCCTTGTATATTCTAGTAGTAGTGAGGAGCACGTGCATCATTTGATAATCGTACTCCAGACTCTGAGAGATCATATTCTTTTTGCCAAGTTCTCTAAGTGTGAGTTTTTGCTTAAGTCAGTGACATTCCTTGGACATGTGGTGTCTAAGGATTGTATTATGGTAGACCCAACCAAGATAGAGGCTATCTGTGATTGGGATAGACCTATATCGCCGACTGAGGTTCGTAGCTTCATTGGTTTGGCCGATTATTATTAGATACTTCGTTGAGGATTTTTCTTCTATTTCAGCTCCTATGACCAGATTATATCGAAAGGAGGTTCCTTTTTAATGTTACGAGGAATGTGAGACAAGCTTTGGGAAGCTCAAGGATTTCCTTACATTAGCTCCTATTTTATCTCTTTCTATTGAGGGTGAGGGAATCACCGTGTTTTGTGATACTTCTGATGTTGGTCTAGGTTGTGTATAGATGCATCGGGGTCGTGTTATTGCTTATGCTTCTAGATAGCTTAAGGTGCATGAGCACAACTATCCCACTCAAGATTTGGAGTTGGAGGCAGTAGTTTTCGCGCTTAAGATTTGGAGACATTATCTTTATGGTGTGCATTGTGAGATTTTAATGGATCATCGCAGCCTTTAGCACCTTATGACTCAGTGGGACCTTAGTGCTCGACTGCTTATATGGATGGAGTTGCTTAAGTGCTATGATATTTCTATCTTGTGTCATCCGAGAAAGAAAAATGTGGTAGCAGATATCGTGAGTCAAAAGCCAGTGAGTATGGTAGCTTGCCTTGTATTTTTGTTTCTTAGAGGCTGTTGGCACGAGACATTCAACCCCTAGCTAACTTGATGGTTTACTTTGATATTTCAAATCCTAGGAGGATTTTGGCTAGTGTGGAGGCGAGATCCTCACTATTTGAGCAAATTCGTGATCCTCGGTATGAGGATAACAAGCTTTGCTTCCTTCATGATTAGGTGTTGAATGGTGAGTCTGAGAGGCACACCATTGATTTTGAAGGTATTTTGAGGTTTGATGGTCGTGTTTGTGTTCCTCAGATTTATAATATCCCAGGTTTTTGAGCTCTGAATTTTCTTAGTAGTTGTGCTTACTGCTCAGGGTATGACTCAGGTGACTATTCATGAAGACTCATCACGAGTCAAATAGAGCTTATCGTGGTCTAGCTAGTAAGGTTTCCCTAAGTTTCTATCATGGTTATGACTGGGACCATACGATCGTAAGGTAATGTCAGGAGTCGTGGTGAAGGACTCGTGACCTTAACAGTAAGATGACCCAAGGTTGTTGTCTTGGTAATGACTAAACTCTACAGTTGTAGGGTGAGGTCACAAGTCATAGGGTGGGGCTCATGACCAAACCAGTGAGGTTACCCTAAGACATTACATGAGTCCAGGCAACAACTCGTAGCCAGTCATTACGAGTCGTCACTTGACCCATAGCGGCTGGGAGTTACTTTCCCGCATGTTTTTCATAAAGGGAAATCAGGTCTTTTCCCTTCCTTTACGCTATTCACACGACTTAAAACATTTCCTTACCCATATTTCCACCCATTAAACATCACATAAACACTCTTTTCTCTCACAAATTCCCAAGTCAAGAATAAATCTAGGGTTTCTAAGAGTTGGTCATCTAGGGCTCAAAGTGTGGTTTCTACTCCAAATTCTTGGTATTTTCAAGCATGTATCTCTCCCCTTAAACTTATATTTTTATCTTGGCATGCAATGGTTTTGTATTCATATGGTTTTAATGTTTTCTTTTGGAATTTAGGTTAAGGGCTTTGGATGATTATTGTTTGAATGGTATTCTCATCATTTACATGCATTTGCTTATGCTTTATGAATGGATTTTGGAACACATTGGGTGCATGGGAATGGTGAATGGAATGGGGGTCGTGGATTTCCCCAAATTTATGGTTTTGGTTTGGAATTGGTATTAACGTCAATTGACTTGCAAATTGGTTTTAAAGTGTGGACAATTGCATAGTTTTCTTACTCTACTAAACTATTGCATTGCATTAATGGCTAAAAAAATAAAAATGGGTTTTAAAGGCCTTGATGACCATGTATTGATCTTAGATTTTGAATTTTGGAGTCTTATGACTTATTGGTATGGTTTTTCATAATGGAATTGGCTTGCAAGCATAATTAATTAGTATGACGATACCATTCAGTAAATGCCTATATGGGTGACTCCTTGGTTAAATGGATGGGTTATGTGTAATTTTTTTAATTTTGGCTTAAAGGGGGTTGCGTAGCTCACTGTGGAAGGTAGAGATTCGGGGGGACCGATACTGGAAACAACATTTGTCGGTGTGGGGGCCTTGGTGGCTGTGTGCATAGTTCACACTTTATATATATATATATTTGAATGGCTGGGGTTGTGGATTCCCTGGACCTTCCTCAGATTTCTTTGATCCATTCGGCTAATATACATTGGACCCTTCCGATGGAGAGATCCAAACCCATATAGCCCATGGGTGTTTTTAGGATGGTTAGAGCTACACAACCCAGGTTAATGGTTTTAAATCTCATGCTAAGCCTTATTCCCTATCCCAACATCTTATACATATGTATGTATGTATGTGGACATGTACATTGAGTTTGGACTTGATTTTGAAATAATATTATTTTATCCCTATCCTGAGTTGCATACTTGCGCTTGATATGCTGGAATTTAGCGGCATGTTTAATGCTAAAAAACAAGGAATTTAAGCTTAGACTTAGGTTATCTTATTGGATATGATATGGTTCTGTGTGTTGTCACAGGTAAAATAGGTTGACAGTGGTGTTGGGCGAAAAAAGAAAAAAGAAAAGTTCTAATAAGACAAAGTACTGGTCAAGCTACGAGTCATCAATTCACTTTATGACTTGTAGCCAAACTCGTTAGGATACCAGAAGCAAAAGTAAAGATGAAAAACCAAGTAAAGATTGACTGTGAATCGTAAGAAGTAGCTACGAGTCATAGAGAACAGTCATCAAGAGAACACTAAACATAGCCAAAGTCCTGAAGTAAGGTTATAAAAGACTATGAATCATAAGGTCTAACTACGACTCGTAGTGAGAAATCATAATGAGACCAGTGTTCAAGGTCCTTACTTTTGAGGCTCAAGTGATAAATAGTGAAGACCACGAGTCGTAAGGATTGACTATGACTCATGGTGAGGAATCATAATGACAACAGAAGCTGTGGAGATGAGAGTCATTGGAATGCCTACGACTAGCAGCATATGACTCGTAAGGAGACCTTACGAGTTTTAATGATCGCCGACTTAATATTCCTATTCTATTTTTATTAGGATTTCTTCATTATTTTGATATACTATAAATACCTTAGGGTTATTCCTTTATTAGGTTACACACTTTTACATTACTTTTGATACTCTTATCATACTTTGATCATTGATATTTTGGTTTTGAATTCAATTGGAGAATTCAGATTTTAGACTTCCATTGTGCAATTAATTACATTCCTTCTTCATTGATTATCATGGATTGTTGCATGAACGTGAGCAGCTAAATTTCTTAACTAGGGTTGTGGGAATCCTGGCAGATTAGCTACACAAGGAAAGTGGGAGATTTATCTCTTCTGCTGTAGTTGCATGTATTGCAACCTTCTTCATATTAATTGGATCCAAGCTATTGCAGAAGTTTGGGAATTGCCTGTATTCAAGAACATCCTCACAAGAGAGTTTAAGATTTAGAAAAGGAGGTTACAATAGTGATTTGAGGCTATTAATCCTTGTTTAATCAACTCGAGACTCAAAAGGTGAGCATTGAATTGAGGTTATAGACAAGGGACATCAAGGCGACATCCTGAAACTCACGAGGTAAAAGGTAAAATCTATCAACGCATTCACAAGATGATTGATAGTAGATATCTTGTAAACTTTGCAAGCAAAGTAGGAGGTTAGGTGAATTGAACACGAGAATCTTACATAGTTGTGATTCCAGGGGGAACACAGTCCTAGTGTTCATCTTCTATTGTTTACAAACTCTAGCATTCAAGTTCAGCTACCTGTTACTATTGACTCAAATTCCCCCCATTTACTTTTCAGCATTCCTCATGGAGTTTTTCAAGTTTAAGATACCATTCGACATATTCCCTGTTGGTTCGAACCCAACCATAGTTGGTTACTATATTTGGCATTGACCACACCATACTTTTTTGGAGGTTAGTTTTGGGAGACATTAAATTTTGATGCTGTTGTCGGGGAAGTCAGTGTGAATTATTGATTGATGTTGGTGAAGTTTGCGAGTTTTTATTTTCTATTTTTAGTTGGGTATACACTGGTATATGCCTAGCACTAGGAGTCAAGGCTATCCCTTACTCCCTATTGATCCTGAACCAGGAAGAATTTTACAAACACCACGCAAGATGTTAGAGCACGTTCATGATGGTTTTCCTGTTGGGGTTCGAGATCCCCAAAATGTACCTCCTCCTTCACCTGCTGATTCATATAATATTGCCAATAGATAGATAGAGCAATTTTCAGCAGAGTCAGCTAAAGAGAGAAGAGTAGCTGAGGAGGCTCTATTCAATAGGTATATTTGGCTTTTCCATGACCGTTAGAGGATCATCGAGCACCACTCGATGTGAATCATGATAGAGACGTGGTGGCAAAGCTAGAGTAGTCCCAGCCTATCAATATCTACCACCATATGATGAAGATGAATACATGGGTTATGTAGAGCCTACTGAGATGGGAGCCTTTGTTCCACTTGCTTTACCCCCTAATGTGAAGTTTGATATTACCAGTGCAATGATCCAGCTACTGAATCTAAGTGGTGTATTCTCTAGGGCAGCAACAGATGATGCAAATATATATCTAGCAAATTTTACTGGGATATGCACTTCATATACTATTCCTGGGGTTGATCAGAAAGCATTGAGGTTACAATTGTTCCCTTTTCCACTAACAGGTGAAGCATCATTGTGGCTGGGAAAACTTCCTAGAGGCTCAATCATGACTTGGCAGGAGTTGTGCAAACAGTTTTTGAATTGAATTTTCCTTCCTACCAGGATGCTGCAGTTAAAAGATGAGATCTATAATTTTCAGCAGTTACCTACTGAGTCTATGTATGAACATGGTTTCAATTCAAAAAGAAGTTGAGCATGGTACCCCATCACAGGTTTCCAGGATCCAACGCGTTGTAAATATTCTACTGATCATTGAATGTTAGCTCTAGGGTAATGGCAGACACAATATCTAGAATTGCATTTATGCATCTATGTTGGAGATAGCCTAAGAAATGTTAGCTAAGATTTCTGTCACTAACCGAGGATGGAATACTCTGAAGGATGATAGAGGGGACGGTACATATGCTATTGGAGTTACTAGTGACTATAGAGCTAGTGATGACACAGTAGCACAAGAGGTTGCACAACTCATAACTGATATTGGGCTTCTTTCAAAATAATTTGCAGCAATGATGGATGAAAAGGTGAAGGCAATAGGACACAGAGATCTACTTATAGAGCTTATGAGTTTAATACAGATGAGAAAGCAAAGTATTTGGATCATGAAGTGGTAGGTTTCTGAGCCAAAGGGCAAGGAAATCATGGTCTGAGCTATTATGGTGATAGGTACTGAGACTGGAGCAGAGAATGAGATGGTGATTGGAGGCATAAGGATGACTACAAAGAGAAGATCAATAGATATGTTACACCAGGTAGATGAGTTATAGAGTCTAGAATAGAAGCAATATTGGTAAAATTAGTAAAAGTCCAATAAAGTCAAGAGAGCTATCTTAAGGAGATTAAGGAGGATCTATTAGGGCTGAATTAGAAAGTTGAGTCGCATGCTACCATGATCAAACAATTGGAGCAATAGTTCGGCCAAATTTTGGCCATGTTGAATCAAAGGTAGACTGAGACTCTGCCTAGTAATATAGTACAAAACTAAAAGAATGATAGTCATTGCCATGCCATTACTACTCGGAGTGGTAAAACCACCATGGATACACCTATGGCTACTGTGAATGAGTCAAAGAGTAATATTGATCTTATTGATTCTAAGGAAGCACCTGATGTAGGAGAAGAGAAATTGTTAGATGTTGAGCATTGTAGTATGGAAGATAAAGGTAAGGGTATGGTTGAGGAGCCTATTCTAAAAACCATTCCGAGACCTCGTCCACCTTATCTATAGAGATTGAAAAAGAAGTAGGGAGTAAATATCAGAAGTTTCTGTCTATGTTGAAGAAGTTGTCTATAAACATTTCATTAGTTGAGGCATTAGAGAAAATGTCAGGCTATGCGAAATTCATGAAAGATCTGGTCACTAGAAAGCGGACTGTGAGCTATGAGCCTGCTGACAATGTTAATTACTATAGTGTTGTTGCTACTAGATTGTTAGTAGAAAATAAGAAAGACCCTGGAGCCTTCACCATTCCATTCACTATATGGTCTTTAAACTTTTCTCAGGTTTTATGTGATCTAGGACCAAGTATTAATCTCATGCTGCTGGTTGTGTTTAAGTAGTTGGGGTTAGGAGCACCTAAACTAACATCAATGACTTTTCAGCCAATTTCATGATACTTGATTGTGAGGTGGTTTTCCAAGTTCCTATTATCTTCGGCAGACTCTTCCTAGCTACGGGTAGGGAGTTGGTTGATATGGAGATGGGACAATTGAGGTTTAGACTCAATGATAAACAGGTAGTCTTTAGTGTATGCCAGTCGATGCGGTAATCGAATGATATGAGAGTTATATCTATGATATACACTATTGATGATAAAGTTGATGTAGTTATTGTTCCAATTAAAGAGAGGTTGGGTGTTTAAGAATTAGTAGCAATTATTATGAATTTCAATAGTGATGGAATTGAGGAGTATGGAGATATAGTTGGTGCTATGTATAAGAGGTTTCATATACTTACACTCCAAAGAAGCTTTAAGTGGATCTGAAGAATAGAACCACTCCTACTGTCTGTCCATCAATTGAAAACCACTAGTATTGGAATTAAAGGCCCTTGCATCCTATTTGTACTATGCTTTCCTGGGTGCCAACAACATATTGACAGTAATTATTGTTGCAGATTTAATGGAGACTGAGGTAGAGGCGTTATTGTCTGTATTACAAAAGTTCATACGAACTATATGATAGACTATTGTGGATATTTGGGTATTCCACCAGGAATTTTGATGATAGGCGAATTTACACGCCTATATCAATATATTTTGCCCATATTTTAGCCTAGTTTTGAGAACAAAGTATATATTTCATGCACTTTTAGTCCTTTTTCCTGTAAATGAGCTAACGAACATGATTAGTAAAGTTTCAGGTATAAATGATGCAGAATTCAGCATTTTATGGCTTACTTGACGCAAAAGAAAACTCACGAAGGAAGGGAAGGGAGTTTACACGCCTAAGGATCAAAACTACTGCATGGAAAATCTGTCCCGGGCTAAAACAACATTTCTGAAGACTTTGGGGATTTGCAGTAACTTAGTTGGATTTGGACAATGATACATTAACCTAGTACAATTGGGTTATGTATTTCATTAGTTTATTTGGATTATGATAATGTTACATTAACCTAGTACAATTGGGTTAAGTATTACATTAGCCTAGTAGGATTTGGTTAGATATTTTATTTATCTAATAGGATTAGGATATGGGTATTATAAATACCCTATTTTGCTAGAGATTTTATAACTTCGAATTATAACTTCGAATTACAACTCTCATTCTACTTTTAACATCATCTTCTTACATCTTCTAATTCTTCCATTAATTCTATTTTTCTTCTTCTACTCTTCTATTCTTAAATTCAACAACAAGAGAATCGTTACTTTGCCTAGGAATTCACGCCTCACGCCTACCACCTAAGCTATACGAAATTACTCAATCTTGTGGTATAACAACAATGTCAATCGTGATCTCCTTCGCATTCATGGGTAACTAAACTTCTCTGTTGGGGTTATGGAAGCCGTATGAGATACTATCTATTGCTGTGAGGTTGTGAGTTCGCGACACGTATACTGCTTATATCATTACTCTCTTCATCTTAGTCTACATTCTTTGTGGTTGCAAACGCAAGAATACGCCAGTATAACATTTAACTTGTTCGAAAGAAAGGTTATTTGTCTGGAAAAGAGATAATGTCAAGGTAGTAGGGTCACCCCCTAAAATTCCCTACTAAAAAGCTAGTGCCATAACTGGACTAACCTCTTGGAGAATTCGTACCGTTAGACACGCTTTAAGCTCGAAAGAGTTAAAGTGAAATAATCCTCGAATAGGTCGAAAGACGCCTGGATTTACCATCGAATACAATTCTCTATAAGCAGTTGCATGTCAGAATTCTACACACTCATAGCCAATAGAGACGTATACCTCAGAAGGTGGACATAACCCCAACGCCTCAATTCTCATTGTTTACAACTTACGTAACAATCTTTCTCTTTTACTTTGCTATTTTCAGCTTTTATTTAATTGTTTTGGTGACACATTACAATCCTCCCGTTTTACGAGACTTGCACCAAAAGTTTAGTAATCTTGCTTACTTGTTGGCCAAGCTATTCCCTGTGGGATCGACACCCAACCCAGGTTGGGTTCTATATTTGCTAACGACCGCTTTACACTCCTACGAGAGCTGTAGATTGAGCGTTATCAAATTTGCACTCACAAAATCCAACTTGAACTGGACTGTATACCGACTGTTGAGCACCAATAATGATTGAACCCTCATATGCAGGAGGTGGTGAAGAAAGATATCATTAAGTGGTTAGATGCTAGTGTTGTTTATTCCATTGCTGATAGCAAGTGGGTTATTCCTATTCAATGCATCCCAAAGAAAGACGGCATTACAGTAGTGATAACTGAGAAGAATTAGCTAGTGCCAATGAGACTAGTCACAGGTTGGAGAGTGTGCATAGACTACAGAAAGTTTAACACCTGGACATAAAAGGACCACTTCCCAATGCCCTTCATGGATCAAATGTTGGATAGACTTATGGGAAGGAGTTGGTATTTTTTTCTGGATGGCTATTCAGGGTACAATTAGATCACGATTGCTCCCGAAGATCAGGAAAAGACTACCTTTACCTGCCCATATAGGACATTTGCATTCAAGAGAATGCCATTTGTGTTACACAATGCTCTAGTGATATTTTAGAGATGCATAATGTCCATCTTCTCTAACCTAGTAGAAGGCACCATTGAGGTATTTATGGATGATTTTTCTATAGTTAGTGATTCTTTTGATGATTGTTTTATTCACTTGGCCAACGCTCTGCGTCGATGTACGGAATGCAACTTGGTACTTAACTAGGATAAGTGCCACTTTATGGTGAAATAAGGAATCGTCCTTGGATACAAGATCTCAAAAAGAGGCATAGAGGTTGGCAAGGCAAAAATTAAAGTGATTGAGAAACTACCACCAATAATTTTAGTTAAGCGAATTCGAAGCTTTATGGTCCATGTAAGTTTCTACAGGCGATTCATTAAGGATTTTTTTGTAGATTGAAAATCCTTTATGCAAACTTTTTGAGAAAGAGGTGAAGTTTGATTTTGATGAGGCATGTCTAAAAGGTTTTTAATTCTTAAAGGATAGGCTGGTGTCTACTCCTATCGTTGTGTCTCCTAACTGGTCCTTTCCATTCAAGATCATGTGTGATACAAGAAAAGTGGCCTTAGATGTTGTCTTAGGACAAAGGCGATAAAGATTTTGTACCCTCTTTATTCTACCAACAAGGAATTAAATCCTACTCAGAAGAATTATACTGTGACTGCACAAGAGATATTAACAGTGGTTTTTGCCTTTGAGTAATTTCGGTCTTATCTTATTGGTACTACGATTGTTGTGCTTACAGATCATGCATCCTTGATATACTTTATGGCAAAGAAAGATGCAAAGCCTAGATTAATCCATTGGGTTCTCTTGCTGCAAGAGTTCAATTTTCAGGTTAAAGATCGAAAGGGTACAAAAAATCAAGCTGCTGATCATTTGTCTAGATTTGAGGATGAAGCAATGTAGAAAGTAGAGAATGGGATTGAAATCGAAGATACTTTTCTAGACGAGCAGATTTTGGCAGCATCATAAGACCTAATTCCCTAGTTTGCTGACTTCGCAAACTACCTGGCAAGTGATCTCGTCCCTGGAGATCTGTCCTTCCAGCAGGGAAAGAGATTTATGCATGAGGTAAGGAAATTTTTCTGGGATGAACCCTACTTATTCCAAATTTGTGCGGATGGGGTTATTTGTAGATTCATCTTTGAAGTGGAGATGATGAGCATTCTTGAGGCTTGTCATGCTTCACCAGTTGGGGTAACCATGTAGTAACCCACACAACCCATAAGATCTTGCAATGTGGGTACTAATAGCCTACAATATACAAGGAAGCTTATGACTTTGTTTTAGCTTGAGACCAATGCCAGCGTCAAGGAAATATCTGTACAAGCCATGAACTTCCCATAATACCCATTCTAGAGTTAGAATTATTTGACGTATGGGGGATCGCTTTCATGGGTCCATTTGTGAGCTCTTTTAGTATGACGTACATTCTTGTGGAGGTGGAATATATGTCTAAACAGGTGGAAATAGTTGCACCCCCCAATAATAAAGGAAGAAGTTCCATCGCCTTCCTAAAGAAGTTTATCTTTTCTCAATTTCGCATGCCATGTGCAATCATTAGTTATGGTAGGTCACACTTCTGCAATCTCCTGTTCAAAATTTTTCTTGTGAAGTATGGCGTAAAGAATAAGGTGGAAAAACCTTATCATCTGTAGACTAGCGGATAGGTTGAAGTGTCCAACAGAGAGATAAAGTCTTTTTTGGCAAAGACTGTTAATGCCAATAGGACTGATTTTTCACGGAAGCTCGATGATACACTATGGGCCTATAGAATAGCTTACAAGACCCCCATAGGTGCTTACCCATATCATTTGGTGTAAGGTAAGGCATGTCACTTGCCTGTTAAACTTGAGCATAAAGAACTATGGGCATTAAAGAGGTTGAACTTTTAGTGGCATGATGGAACAAAGGCGATAGTGAGTTGGATAAATTTTGACTCCGGGCTGATAAGAGTTCTACACTATACAAAGAGAAGATAATGTTGCGTCATGATCGAAAAATTAAGAAAAGAGTATTTGAGCCTGGTGACCAGGTATTGTTGTATAATTTGAGACTTCGCCTACTTCCAGGCAAATTGAAATCCAGATGGTATGGTCCATTTACTATGGTGAGACTGTTTCCATATGGTGTTTTAGAATTGAAGTGTGATGGTGAAGATCCATTCAAAGTATATGGAAAAAAGGGTAAAGAACTATATGGGGAACATATAAAAAGTTAAGGTAATTAAGGATTTGAGCCTTGGTCAGTCTGAGTAACCAAGGCAAATAAGTCGTGCCGCGACGCTAAATCAGGCACTCCTTGGGAGGTAACTCATGGGGATAGTTGATGAAGTTTGAGTATGCAACCTAGATACGTCATGACATGAGGTTATATTAAGCACTGCATAAGAGGAAACCCATGTTTTGTACTTATTAAATTATAGGGTAACATGTGTGTTCAATGTGTAGGAGTGGATATTGCAGGAGTCAACCAAAAAAATTGTTGTTATCAGGACATACGGGGCTATTTATGAGTCATAACTAAAAATTATGCCTCATGAGTAGGAGTCACAAGGACTTGGAGCTCTGAGCACTTTCAGGTAATTAGAGTCATTACAACTCTCAGACTACAACTCATCACCTTAAGTTGTAATGACTGGAGAACCAGGTAAGGTTCCACTATTTTTGGAGGGAGTTTGAAACTTGTAAGCAATGATTATGAGTTGTAATCAATAATCATAACCAATCCTGATAGATCAGGCATCGCGGGTCGAACATGTCCAAATTTTGATTTAAAATAAAAGAGGCAACCAAAACGAGCACCCGACCTTTCAACTTGCGGACTCCGTCTATTGTTCCTGGCTAGCAAAACTCTAAAGCACTCCACATTCACTCTAAAAAACAAAATCAAAAAAGTCCATTCCTCGTAAAATTTAAAATATTCGTTAAGAATAGGGCCTAAAGTTGTTTGAAGTCAAGAAATCTAAACTTCAAGCAAACAAGTAAGTGTTCATGCTTAAAAGATCTATTTATTAAGTTAATTCCTAAAAATTACACAATATCCTTCGATTTCTTGATTCAAATATGTGTATACATAGGTAATCAAACCATATTCTTGAAAATTGTGCTACATATTATGGTAATTGGAGTGAAAATAGACTTTGTGCTTTAGAATTATGCTTAGGGATGAATGTAGGAAGTATTACATTATGTTTTAATGTTTATGATACAAAAGGATTGAATATTGGGACTAACTCAGTCTAAACCCCCATGTTACAATAGATACAGGAGTCCTAACTACTCGTAAAGATACTTAATGAGTAGTTATGAGACACGAAACCACTGATTAAATGAAGGATTAGAAGAGTGTGGATTTTGGTATTACTACGACTCAACTAAAGGAGTCATAGTCAGAAGTCTTAATGACTGGGGAAACTTATGCATAAAATAAAATATTTTAGTTAGTATATGAGTATTGGTAACGAGTCATAGCTTAACCTTACGACTCATTAGGAGGATTCATAATCTGACCAGTAACTACTAACTTAGACTCTATCTATATTAAGGCTCGTCCAAAAGAGTTGTACCCAGTCATTATTACTCAGACCCCTTAGTCGTATAGAGTCCAGTACATGTACACTAACACAAAACTTTCTTATTTTTAAATCCTCTTCTTAGAATTCACTAATCGATCTTAGGCAAACAGGTACTCATGGATCCAAAGGGTGATTCATTATCAAAGGAAAAGAAGAACACCAAGAAGAAACCTTCCCTAAAGTCTGATTATCAGTTGAGAAACATGGATACTAACAAGTCAAACAGTGGCCTTGAGGAATACCTAGTAAAGGGAAAGGTTAAGCCTCTAAAAAAACTATGTCGATGCAAGAAAACAATTATGAAGGAGGCCACACTCCCAAGAAGGAACCAAGAATGAAACATCCCAGCACTTCCCCACCGAATTCATCGTCATTTATTAATGTTGAAAATGATGATGATGATGAAGAAGAAAATAGTGATGATGCAGGTGAGGAAGAATCGAGCTCCTATGATATAGAAGATGAGAGAGGGAGTGAAGATAATGCTACTCCCTTTGACATCCAACCACCACCACTACAACCTTAAATTCCATTATCCAGTGAAGCTATGCCAGTGTCGATTGTTGAATGGTGGGGGTACCTCGAGATGAAGAAAACATACAATGAGGGGTTGGTAGTAAATCTAGCCACGGGTAACCCTAAGAGGGGAATTTATCTGGAGCACATGTTAACTATTGCAGGCATGTCTGAAATGCCTGAGTTTGAGGCTCAATTTCAACTATACTATTTCTAATGGATGACTACAACCCCCAAAATATTCATCCCCACAATAGTATAAGAGTTCTATGCGACTTACAAAAGGGATCTAAAAAGGCAATACCCACAGGGAAACTTGTGGAAGGGTGGTGAACCGATTACTTCATTGACCATTATAGGAGTTTGGGTGAACATCTCCCCGAGGACTACTTCAAGAATATTGCATGGACCTGATTTTCAACCACCAATGAATACTGCTAAAATTGATTACCGCATGGATGAGATGTAAAAAATAATAAGGAAACAAATGGACACTGCGGATAAGATGATGCATTTTCAGTGGATGGCTAATATTATTGCTATAGATGGAGAAGAAACTAACTGGATACTTGGTGGTTCAGGAATAAACACATATCGAATTACCAAAAACATTCTGAACTTTGAGGAAAAAGAGTGGTGGACTCTTGCTCGACATAGATGCATCCCACAACTGGAGAAAATGTTCTCAATCCAGTACACACAGATTTAGTAGTCAGACTCATGGCCGAATATGATTTTGATATTGCATAATTCATAGACAGGGATATACGTGACTGAGAGGTTGTGTGTTCTGATGTGATTTTGGAATTCCCATGTTTGTTGACTCGAATATACTTTGAGGCGAGGGTGCCAGAACTTTTAGATGTAGATCAGATATTGAACCAAGGAACAACACTGACTTGGGGTTGATTCGGAATGTATCAAATCCCATGGCTAGATAGGCAAAACAAGGGGCAACGATGCTAGCCAGGATACTATGGAATAGGGACTCGAGTACCTCTACTACTGGATTAACCAATGATACTCTTATTAATATTAGGAAGTATGATCCCTAGATCTATAATATAGACGACATCTCTAGTATTTCCACTCTACCACCGACTATAGCACCAAGTTCATCCACATCTAGGCCAACTACAACTAGCTATGTAGTTGTTTCTCATGCATTTCTAAATTTTGTAACGAAAAGGTTGAGCACTATAGAGAAAAAGGTGTGGCTGATATAAATGAGAGTAAATCCTGAGGTTGATAACAAACTTGATGATCAAAGCACAAAGATATTGAGGAGTTTGGATGGTTTCACTGAGGATCACTCGCCATCTTGAAGGTGTTCAAGCTCTTGATTTAGTAGAAGTTAAAGATGAGATAGCTGAGTTGTGGAAGTTGGTGAATAAGTTACATGAGATGCTAATTTTCCCCATGCTGGTTATTATGGGGATCTAATTATAAGAAGAGGTTAAAAATATTAGGGTATCAAAATTAAAGAAGAAGGAAAAAATAAAAAAATAAGAATGAGATGAAGCACTACAGAAGAAAAAATTAAAGCAGCAAAAAGACTAAGTGTACAAAGTGAGAGGGACCGAGAAACGAGGGTCCAAGAGATTATGGAAGGAGCCAGTAGTTCAAGAGCATCCACAGATATTGAGAGAGGCAGTGATAGGGCCCTAACACCAGATATACCACAAAGTGCACTAGCCACAGCTGGTACCACTATTGTTGTGGATGTCCCGACAGCTGATGGGACCATTATTAAGGAGAGTAGGGCCCAATCTGAGGGTCCCCATGCTGATCCAGTATGAGATGGCACCTAGGGCACCCAACTATGTCCTCACACCCTATTTTACATTACTAAATACATTAGAAAAAATGCATAGATTTTAGTTGGGGGTGGGGGTGTACCATAGTTACCATAGGTTATGGTTGCCATGTTTCAAAGCCCATAGGCCACAATCTGAATGATGAACCGTCATGTGTGTGTGTTTTTGTGTGATGCTTAAGTATGACGAATGCTATACATAGGTAGTCGATAATTTTTGTATAACATGTTCTAATAATTCTGTTTGAAAAATTTATACCCGTTCTAAAATTTTTTGTGACAAACTGTGTGATTTGTGTGCATATACAACTGCTAAGAATCCCTTAATGGAATTAGATTTAAGAAAGAGATAACTATGGTGTGTAGGTGCATGAACTGGATAGGTAGTGACTGACAATGTGACCTTGTACAAAGTGAGTGTGAGTGTTACTTAGTTCCCAGTGTGTAGGGAGTCCAAAACTTGCCCGATTGCTATTTCTTAGAGTGTATAATGGTTGGTTAGGAGATGATAATAGGCTATTTTTTTTATTAGTTCACTCGAGCATAAAATTCCAAAACAAATGAGATATGAATCCCTTGATCCTAAATTTGTGTGTAATAGATTGACTTTTATTGTTTATATCGATTTCACCTTCCCACTTTACTATAATAAACCTTTTTTATCCCTGGTCCTCCTTGTACATTGTGCACCTCAACTCAAGCAAATTGCCTAAGTTGAGGGTGGGTATCCTAGGGGTGCGTAGTGTCAAATGAGTATGGAAAAAAATGTAGATAGAAAATAAATAAGGGTGGGTATGTAAAAAATAAAGGAAAAGAAATATAAATAAAAATAAAATTAAAAAGAAAAATAAAAGAAAAAAAGAATTAGAAAAGAGAACCACACCCAGCCCAAAGTAGGCATAAAAAATGAAAAAATGAGAGATAAGGGAGGATTTAATAAATAAGATGGTAGAAAAAAGTAGATCCCTAATAAAACATAGTGTTAAGGAGGCTAATTCACTAAAAACTTCCCAAATATACCATAACCAGACCCAAGCCTACGTTACAAGCCTAACCAAGTCCTATAGTGATCCTAGCCGAATCATCTAAAAATTTAGATAAAGAGCATAAGGGCAAGCCTATGACATTCTGTATACACTGATTGAAACTTATTTGTGAATGTGAGTGTCACTAAACCATCCCTGAAATTATAATATGAATTAAAATGAGTTATAGGGACTTCTTTGACAGCGAAGGTGCATAAGTTGCGATGTCAGGATACGTATCTATCCGAGTAGTGTATGTTGCTTAGGCCTAATTATTTTTTGCTAATGTAATGCTAGCATTGGATTCTTGTGGGTCACAGTGTGGTACTGGATCATCAAACACAGTAGCATTTTAAGTAGTGAAATAGTAGGGGGTAAAAGTGTTCTTGAGCTAATTGATAAATTGACTACCAAATATGTCACAGACTCTTCAAAGTTAATCATTATGTTTTTGTGTGTTTGATCTTTGTTTTGCTTGAGGACGCACAAACATTCTAAGTTGAGGGTATTGATGTGTCGGGATTTAATGATATGTTTAATGCTTAAAAACAAGGAATTTATTCTTGGACTTAGGTTATCTTGTTAGATATGATGTGGTTCTGTGTGGTTTTGCAGGTAAAATAGGTTGAACAGTAGTGTTGGACTAAAAAGAAGGAAGAAAATTTCTAAAAAGGCAATGTATTGGTCAATCTGTGAGTCATCAAGTCACTTTATGACCTGTATCCAGACTTGTTAGGATACCATAAGCAAAAGTGAAGATGAGAAACCAAGTAAAAATTGACTATAACTCATAAGAAGTGTTTATGAGTCATTAAGAACAGTCGTCAAGAGAACAGTGAACATAGCCGAAGTCCTAAAGTAAAGTTATAAAAGGATACGAATCGTAAGGTCTGACTATGACTCATAGTGAGAAATCTTAATAAGACCAGTGTGTAAGGTCCTGAATTTTAAGGCTCAAGTGATAAAGAGTGAAGACCACGTGTCATAAGGATTGACTACGACTTGTGGTGAAGAATCATAATGACAATAGAAACTTGAAGCCCTGAAGATGAGAGTCAAAGTAATGCCAATGACTAGAATTATTTGACTCCACAACCGTCTTAAGACTCTATATTGTTTCATAATATAGGGTTCAAATACACTTTTTTTACCCTTGTGTAACGTTAGGTGATCCAATTTTTTGATTGGTTCGCGGTGAAATGGTGAACTTCCATCCTCCAGAAATCTTAGAAATCTTAGTCATTCCATCGGTTTTTTTCCATAATTTAGAATTGAAGAGTTCATATTAACATTTTCATTGTCATTGTCATTGTTATGGTCGGGGGCATGTCCCGACCTAGTTTGATATTTAGATTATTTTAGAGACTTTTGCGGACATATATTGGTTGGATAGTCTTGTTGACTCTTAGAGATTATTCTTGAGCTATATTAAATATTTTATATTTATTCTTAGGTTGTATTCTTTTTTATTATTATTTGGATTTTTCTAGCTTGAACATGCTATTTGGGTAGTCCCCGATCCTTGGTGGACTTGAGATACCCGTCAAGACTAGGCTCAGGGTTGGGTCATGAAAAACTTGGTATCAGAGTATATGTTCATGGTCTTTGGGTGTCCACAAAGCTATGTCAAGTAGAGTCCCTTTTATGAGTTATTAACGCACACACTTATAATGGAAAAACTACAACATATTTAGGAATGTTTCCTTTTCTTGTGTTCTATTTCAGGCTATGGAATCTAGGGTCATGGAATTTCTCTAACTCCTAATTTTCTCCCCTTTTAAATTATTCCTCCTCAAAGATCTGATGCTCGTACAAACTCCGTTGGTACCTCCACCCATCTAAGGGCAATATGGAGGGAACTCAACCCATTCGTAGAGTACTAACCTAGTCTAGCGTCCCTGTTCCTAATTGTGCTGCTGCACCTGGGGTTCCATAGGTCCTACTGGTTCCTCTCTGGTTGGTGGAACTCATGCTCAGTCACCTCAAGGAGACACCTCTAATGTGGAGTTCCATCTTTCTATTTATCTGTTGGTGACCTCCCAGTCTCACCAATCAGGTCAGGGTAGTTCTATTGCTCTTTCTCTAGAGATTACTCGAGTCGGTCAATTCTTGAGGTTGAATCCCTCAACCTTTATTGGATCTAAGTTTGAGTAGGATCCTCAAGGATTAATTGATGAGATGGAGAAAATCTTTAGGGTGATGCATGCTTCTGATTCTAAGGTTGTGGAGTTTACTGTATATTAGTTGAAAGAAATGGCATATCAGTTGTATGAAGAGTGGGAGCAGTTGAGAGGTGATAAAGCTAAGCCAGTTATATGGTATGAGTTCTCTGGTCTCTTTCTTAATCATTTCTTTCCGCAGGAGTTGAGTGAAATGAGTGAAATGAAGGTAGATGAGTTTGTGAATATAAAGCAGGGAAAGATGAGTGTGAAGGAGTATGCCTTGAAATTCCATCAGTTGTCTCGTTATACTCCAAAGTTAGTATCTAGCATGAGAGACAGAATGAGAAAGTTTGTTTCTGAATTATCTTGTGATTTGGTATTAGTCTGTAAGGCTACAATATTGAATAATGATATGGATATTTCTAGACTTGTGGTATATATGCATTAGGTAGAGGATGAAAAAATGAAAAAGGCAGAGATTGGAGAGAGGCAGAATAAAAAGTGTACAAATTTAGAATAGAGTGCGAATATAATGGAAGAGATGGTAGATAGTGGAGCAAGAAGAAGACTTTGGGAAACTCTAGTTCATATTCTTCGGCTAGTGATCCTTATCCTAAGTTATCTAGTGTCATCGATTTTAGGCTAGTAGTGGTCCCAAGGCATAGGGTTCCTAGTCTCAGGTTAGTGGAGCTCAGTCAGCCCCGCCATCTCCTCTTTGTATATTTTACAGTTAGTTTCACTAGAGTTATTATGATGAGGGGAGAAATTGGTGCGTTAACTGTGGTCAATTTTGTCACATACAACAGGATTGCCCTGCAGCTAAGGTATCCACTGGGTTAATACTATTTCGGTTGCTATATCTTTGGCTTCTTCTCCAAAGGGTTCTACTTCTGGTACCGACACTGATTGGAATCGTCTTTATCCTCTTTCCACTCGTCAGGAATCTGAGGTATCTCTTGATGTTTTCACTGGTACGCTAAAGCTTTTCTCTTGAGATGTATATTATTTTCTTTATTTGGGGTTTACCCTTTCTTTTGTGACCTTTTATGTGGCTGTTCATTTTGGTTTTGGTCCTAGAAGTATTTTTGACCCTTTTTCTATGTGTACTTCGTCGGGTGACTCTATTATGGCTATAAATATATATAGGGGTTGTGTGGTGTCCATATTTCATTGGGATACCTTGGTGGATTTAATAGAGTTATACATGGTGGATTTTGATATTGTTTTGGGGATGGATTGGATTCACTCATAATACGCTTCTCTAGATTGTAAGGCTCATAAGGCCAGTTTCCAATTTCCTAATAAACCGGTAATTATATGGGAGGGAAGTTCCCTAGTGACTAAAGGGAGGTTTATTTCTTGTCTTAGAGCTCGGAAGTTGATTTCCAAGGAGTGTCTCTATTATTTGGTTTGGATTAAAGATTCTAGTTCTGAGGGTCCCTCTTTGCAATCTGTCCTTGTGGTTAATGAATTTCCTGAAGTATTTCCCAAATATCTTCCTAGTATTTCTCCTGATAGGTAAATATATTTTAGGATTGATCTTCTACCGAATACCCATCCTATTTTTATTCCTCTGTATAGAGTGGCTCCAGCGGAGTTGAAGGAACAAAAAGAAGTAGTTAAAAGATCTTCTTGATAAGGGTTTCATCTATCCTAATATTTCTTCATGGGGTTCCCCTGTTATTTTTCTGGGAAAGAAAGATACGTCTCTTTGGATATGTATAGATTATCGACAGTTGAATAAGGTGATGATGAAGAATAATTATCCTCTTCCTAGGATAGATGATCTCTTTGACCAGTTTTAAGGTGCTAGGTGTTTTTCTTAGACTGATATTCGTTTGGTCTATCATTAGTTAAAAATTAGGGAGGGTGATATTCCCAAGACTGCTTTGCAAACTCGATATGGTCATTATGAGTTTTTGGTTTTGTCACTTTTTGAACTCAATATGGTCACTATGAGTTTTTATTATGTGATTTGATTAACCATTGCTCCAACTGCTTTCATGGATCTCATTAATCAGGTTTTCAGGTATTTTTGGTACCTGTTTGTTATTGTCTTCATCGATGATATTTTGGTGTACTCTAAGAGTGAGGAGGATTAGTCCAATCATCTCTGAATTATGTTATAAACTCTTAAGGATCAAAGGTTGTATGCTAAATTTTCTAAGTGTGAGTTTTGGTTCGATGTTGAGAATTTTCTTGGGCATGTTGTTTCTAGTGAGAGGATCAAGGTGGATCCACAAAAAGTTGAGGCAGTTAAGAGGTGGCCTCGACCCACTACTCCAACCAATATTCAGAGCTTCTTGGGTTTGACTGGGTATTATAGGAGGTTTATGGAGAGCTTTGCATCTATTGTCTCACCGTTTAAAAAGTTGACTCAAAAAAAGGTGAAGTTCTTATGGTCCGATTCTTATGAGGGTAGCTTTGATAAGTTGATGGATAAGTTGACTTCTGCACCAGTATTGATCCTGTCCAAGGGTACTGATAGATTTTTGGTGTAATGTGATGCGTCCCATGCGGGATTAGGTTGTGTCTTAATGAAACATGGAAAGGTTGTGGACTAAGCCTCAAGATAGTTTAAGGTTCATAAAAGGAATTATTTGACTCATGATTTTGAGTTGGCGACTGTGGTTTTCTCTTTGAAGATTTGGTGCAATTATTTGTATTGTGTGCATGTAGACATCTATTCAAATCATAAGATCTTGCAGTATGTGTTTACTTAGAAAGAGTTGAATCTTTGGCAGAAGTGATATATTGAGTTGTTAAAGGACTACAGCATGAGTCTTTATTACCATCCAGGTAAGGCTAATGTGGTTGCTGATGCTCTTAGAAGGTTGTCCATTAGGATTTTATCTCATATGTATGAGGAGTAGCGAGTATTGGTGAAGGATATTCAACGTCTAGATAATTTGAGAGTTTGTCTTTTTGACTCTGATAATGGAGAGGTAATTGTTCAAGAAATGGTTAAATCATCTCTTGGTGTTGAGGTGAAGGACAAGCAAGCTTTGGATCCAATTCTTATGCAGATCAAGGATGATGTGGAACAACATAAGGTTATGGCCTTTGAGATTGGCGGTGATAGTATCCTGAGGCACCAAGGTAGATTATGTGTTCTTGATGTTGATGGGCTGCGAGAGAGGATTTTCATTGAGGCTCATAAGTCGAGGTATACAATTCATCCATGTTCAATAGAGATGTATCATGATTTGAATGAGATCTATTGGTGGAACAATATGAAGAAAGATAAGCCTAACTTCGTGGTTACGTGTATGGTTTGTTAGCAAGTGACGGTTGAGCACTTGACACCCAGTGGCATGTCTTTAGTAATAAATTTAGCAAGTGACGGTTAAGCACTTGACACCCAGTGGCATGTCTTTAGTAATAAATTTGTCTATGTGGAAGTGGGAGATGATTAATATAGATTTTATTATAGGTCTTCCACAATCTCGTAATTAATATGATTCGATTTGGGTTATTATGGATAAGATGACTAGGTCGGCTCACTTCTTGCCAGTGAGGACTACTTACTCTGGTGCGGATAATGCTAAGTTGTTCATTGAGTAGATAGTTAGATTGCATGGTGCCCCGTTTCCATTATTTTAGATCGAGGTACACAATTTTCTTCTTATTTTAGGAGTTTATTTCAGAAAGGTTTGGGGACCAAGGTGAAACTTAACACCGTTTTCCACCCTCTAATGGATGGACAAGTAGAACGAACTATTCAGATATTAGAGAATATTCTAAGGGCCTATGTGATTGATTTTGGAGAAAGTTGGGAGGATCACTTACCTCTTATTGAGTTTCTGTATAATAACAATTATCACTCTAGCATTGGAATGGCTCATTTTGAGGCTCTTTATGGTAGGAGGTGTAAGTCTCCCATTGGTTTGTTTGAGGTTCGTGAGACTAGGTTATTTGGTCTTGACTTAGTTCTCCAAGACATGGAGAAGGTGAAGGTGATTAGAGAAAGACTTAACACTGCTCAAAGTTGCCAAAAGTCTTATGTGGATGTGAGGAAAATGGAGTTGGAGTTTGATGTAGGCGAATGGGTTTTCTTAAAAGTGTCTCCTATAATGGGACTGATGAGGTTTGGGAAGAATTAAAAGATCAGTCTCTATTATGTTGGTCCATATCAGATTTTGAGAAAAGTTGGAAATATTGCTTATTGAGTTGGATTTACCTACCAGTTTGGGTTCCATTCATCTAGTTTTCCATGTGTCGATGTTGAATAAGTTCGTGGGTGATCCTTTTTTAACTTTGCCTATTGCGAATGTTGGTATTTTGGATTCCTTATCGTATGAGAAATTCCTAGTGGAGATATTTGATAGGCAAGTCCGTCGGCTGATTATTAAGGATGTAGCTTCAGTGAAGGTTCTTTGGAGAAATCAAAAGGTGGAGGAAGCTACTCAGAGGCAGAAGAGAATATAAAGGCCAAGTATCCATTTTTGTTCTTTGGGATGGATGATCATATGTAAGGTATGCTCTTCTCTTATTCTATTCATTTTTCGAGTATTGTTCGTGGTTTTGTGGTTGCTTTGTTTCTTGTATTCATGCGAAAGGGTGCCTTAATTCCTCATTCGGGAACAAATGATCCTTTGGGGGGAAGGGGTAATGCAATACCCTAAATTTTTAAACTCTAAATTTTCTCAGTAATTGTGCTTACTGCTTAGGGTACAACTCAGGTGATAAGTCGTGAAGACTCATCGCGAGTCATATAGAGCTTATTATGTTCTAACCAGTAAGGTTTTTCTAAGTTTCTATCATGGTCATAACTGGGACCATACGAGTCGTAAGGTAATATCAGGAGTTGTGGTGAGGGACTCGTGACCTTAACAGTGAGATGGCCTAAGGTTGCTGTCTTGGTAATGACTAGACTCACCGAGTCATAGGGTGAGGTCAACAGTAATGGGGTGGGACTCGTGACAAAACTAGCAAGGTTACCCTGAGCCACTACCCAAACTATAAGTCCAGGCAACGACTCATAGCCAGTCATTAAGAATCATCACCTCACCCATAGCGACTAAGATTTATTTTTCTGCACATTTTTCATGAAGGGTAATTTTGTCTTTTCCTTCCTTTACACTATTCCCACGACTTAAAACATTCCCTTAGCCCTATTTACACCAATTAAATATAACATAAGCACTTTTTTCTCTCTTAAATTCCCAAGTTAAAAACAAAGCTAGCGTTTCTAAGGGTTAGTCATCTAGGGCTCAAAGTATTGTTTCTTCTCCAAATTCTTGGTATTTTCAGGCATGTATCTCTCCCCTTAAACTTGTATTTTTATCTTGGCATGTAATGGTTTGGTATTCATATAGTTTTAATATTTTATTTTGGAATATGGGTTAAGGGTTTTGGGTGATTATTGTTTGAATGGTATTCTCATGGTTTACATGTATTTGCTTATGCTGTATGGATGGATTTTGGAATTCGTTGGGTTCATAGGCATGGTAATGGAATGGGGGTCGTGAATTCCCCTAAATTTATTATTTTGGTTTGGAAGTGGTATTAACCTCAATTGACATGCATAATTGGTTTTAAAATATAGACAATTACGTGGTTTTGCTTACTTTACTAAACTATGGCATTGCATTAATGGTTAAATGATTAAAAATGGTCTTGGAAGTCCTTGGTACCCATGAATTGATCTTAAATTAGAACTTTAGAGTTTTATGACTAATTTATTTGGTATAATGAAATTGGCTTGCAAACATAATTAATTGGTATGAAGATAACGTTTGGTAAATGCCTAAATGAGTGAATCCTTGGTTAAATGGATGGTTATGTGTAAATGTTTTAATTTGGGCTTAAAGGGGATTATGTAGCTCATCGTGGAAGGTAAAGGTCCCGGGGGGCCGATATTGGAAACTATATTTGTCGGCATGGGGGCCTTGATGGTCGTGTGCATATATATATATACACTCACATATATATGTATGTATATATATATATATTGGAAGGGCTAGGGTCGTAGATTCCTTAGATTTCTCTGGTTCGTGAGGCCAACACACACTATAGCCCTTCTGGTAGGGGGACACAAACTTATATATCTTTAGGTGTTTTTAGGACGGATAGAGATACACAGTCCAGGTTAATTGTTTTAAATCTTATGCTAAGCCTTGTTCCCTATACCAACTTCTTATATATATGTATGCGTGTATATATGTGGACATATATATTGAGTTTGGACTTGATTTTGAAATGGCATTATTTTATCCCTATCTTGAGTTATATGATAGCTCTCACCCTTCTAGTTGTCTTAGGATGTAACATTTTTCATAATGTAGGGTCCAACAACACTATTTGTACCTCGATGAATCATTAGGTGATCCGGTTCTTCATTTGGTTCACGGTGAAGTGGCGAGTTTCCATCTTCTAAAAATCTTAGTCATTCCATTGATTTCTTTCCATAATTTAGAATTGAAGAAATCACATTAGCATTATCATTGTCATTGTCATTGTTACTGTCATGGTTGGGGGCATATCCTAACCTAGTTAGATATTCAAATTAGTTTAGAGGCTTTTATGGACATGTGTGGGTTGGATGGTGTTTTTGACTCTAAGAGATTATTCTTGAGTTACATTAAATGTTTTATCTTTATTCTTAGGTTGTCTTATTTTTTGTTATTATTTGAATTTTGCTTGGTTGAACAGACTATGAGGGTGGTCTCTGGTCCATGGTGGACTTGAGATACCCATTAAGACTAGGCCCGAGTTCGGTCAGTGAGAAGATTGATGACTTGATTCAGTTGATTTTTTAAGAGTCTCACAACTATAGATACTTTATTCACCCTCGTACAACCAAAATGTATAGAGATTTGAGACAACACTATTGGTTGAGTGGTATAAAGAGAGATGTGGCAAACTTTGTGGCTTGTTGCCTATGTTGTAAGTAAGTAAAGACAGAGCATCAGCGTCCCAACGGATTGAATCAGAGGCTTCCCATTATTGAGTGGAAAAGAGAATCGATTACTATGGATTTTTTAAGTGGTTTGCCTTGCACTTCCCATTGTTATGATGGTATTGGGGTCATTGTAGATCGCTTGACCAAGTCAGCACATTTTATTCCTATTCAGATGTTCTTTAGTGTTGATAGATTATCCCATATCTATGTTTTGGAGATAGTCTATTTGCATGTGGTGCCCATTTCTATCATTTCATACTGTGGTTCTGTGTTCACTTTGAGGTTCTAGAGAGAATTTTAGGATGAGTTGGGCACTTAGGTAGATCTAAGTACAGCCTTTCATCTATAGATTGATGGCTAGTTTGAGATGCCTATTAAGGTTCTCGAGAAAATTCTCCAAGATTGTGTTACGTATTTTGGAGTCCAGTAGGAGCAACACTTGGCCTTAGCAGAGTTTGCATATAATAGCAGCTATCATTCGAGTATTGAGATGGCGCCTTTTGGGCTTCATATGGTAAGAGGTGTTGCTCTCCGATTAGATAGTTTAAGACTTTCGAGGTTGGTCCCTTTGGTACTAATTTGCTTCAGGAGTTTTTAGATAGAGTCAGGGTGATTTAGGATAGGCTGAGAGCGACTTAGAGTAGGCAGAAGGCCTATGCTGACCCTAGGCTTCGTTCCTTGAGATTTAGAATGGGTGATCGTATATTCCTTCGTGTATTACCTATGAAGGGTGTGAAGGGGTTTGGGAGGAAGGTCAAGCTTAGTCCTATATATATTGGACCTTTTGAGATTCTTCGCATAGTTTGTGAGGTAGCCTATGAGTTAGATTTACCTCCAGATTTTGATGTTGTTCATCTATTTTTCCATGTTTATATGTTGTAGTGATATATTCCCGATCCATCTCATATGCTTAGATGGGACTCAGTCTAGTTGAATGAGTGTTTAACATTTGTAGAGGCGCCGTTGCTCATTTTGGCTAGTGATGTAAGGCGGTTGCACACTAGAGAGATTCCTTTAGTTAATGTTCAGTGGAAACACCACCCAATGTAGAAGGCCACTTGGGAGATCAAGAGCGAGATGCGTGCTCAGTATCCTCACCAGTTTGAGACTTCAGGTACATCAAAATCTTTAACATCCGGGGATGAAAGTTCCTTTTGGAATGGATATTGTAATGACCCGTCATGTCATTTTCCACATTTCTATGTATTCTTTGCCATTAGAGCCCTTCCATATCTGCCCTTGTCATTTATGACTTGCTGGGACTGATAGTTTGGTTACCGGGCAGTTCGTTTGGTTTTTAGGGCCAATTCCCTATTTTGAAGTCCTCACTTGTTCCAAATGGTAACCGGGTGAAAAATTTAGTCAAATAATCTCAGATAAACCTGATATACCCGATATTAAGCAAGGTAGACCTTTGGTTTGGATCTTGATATACCTGAGCTCATTTTGACCTATTGGTCGGAAAGTTAGAAAATTGGAAATTTAGGTGTGGGACCCATATTTGGTCTAAACAACCTCGGATAGAGAATCTATTTTTTCCATTGCATCCAAAACTTTGAATTTAGTGTGGTTATATAGTTCATTTGCTTATATCAGATTTTAACTGAATCCCGAGGCCTTGGTGGAAACTTGGAAAATTTTTAAGTTTTAGTCGATATCTAGTGCCTCTGCTATCGCAGCTCTTGAATGGAAATTTTACCTCAGTGTATGGAAGAGGTATTGCAATTGCGCTAAGGTTATTGTGATCGCAACACCTGCTTTTGAGGCCAGGTTGTAATGCCCTAAAATGTCTATCTCGAGACGTCACACGGTGCTTAGGGCTACACGTATCCCCAAGCTAACCCTCAGAGAAAGACACTACCTCAAGGAACTCAATTCAACAATAGTCATGCATAATAAAGAGATATATCACAACGGGTTCAAGAGAAATACTGGAGAATACTAAACTGTAAAACCAAAGTATATAGTGAATGTCTGTACATATCATCCCTCTAGTCTGACAAAGCCTCTATACATCAAAATCCAGGAGCCTTTGGGACAAACCCCTAGCTGACTCAACAGTACTGAAAGCCACAGCAACAAAATGATATTGCAAAAATATAGAAACGGTCCTCGAACCATGAGGACTCACCACTGAGGAAACGTAGTGAGGCACCCGAATATTGCTAACGCGGCTGCAAATGAGTACCAGAACCTACATTACGAGAAGATGTAGCCCATAGAAAAATATGTGGGTCAACACTTTGGAATGTACTGAGTATGTGGGGTTGCATGCAACAATGTAAATATCATCATCAATTTCATGAAAATATGCATATGTACAATAATGGCTCACTTGGCTTGAGTTAGACTGAAACATACTTTTCATGATCTTATAGTAAATAAATCATATGATAAAAACCTCATAAATCATCATAAATAACTCAACTCTTCAACTCAAGACTCGGAGTGACTCGGTAATTTAAGAAACTCAACTCTTATAGACATGGGAGGTTCTTATAACCGACATAAACCATGTGAGCTACATGGAGTCCAATGTTTTGCACTCCTAAGGAGAGAACCCCACATTGGTGGGAGCGTCGTACTCTTTCCAGGGAGTACAACCTAAATTTAGTGATCACAATCTCATACTCGGCCTCTGGCCAATAAATATCAATACCAATCCTACGGTGGCACGTAGTTTCGGGGGAAATCCCATATTTCTCGCTCGGTGCTAAATACTACTCCCAGACACAAGCTCAGAACGCGTTAGAAAATCCACTACAAACATCACAAGGGTCTATCATGAAGATCAAATCAAATCTCTTTCTCATTTATCAAATCATAATCAATTTGTGGATTTCTAACTCGACTCAAATCAAATCAATCTTTCTCATTATCAAAATGTATCAATTCATTAAATCATGGCAACATCAATAACTTTGAGGAAATATCAAGACTCATTGTAACAACTCAATCTCATGAATCAATATACTCAATAATCCAATTTGTCATAAAGAAGCTTAAAGCTTGACACATATCTTGAAGGCACTTGGAATATTAACTCATGGTAGAAATATGAAATTCACAATATTAAATATCAAGTCATAACTTTTGAATAGTAAAATAATCATGTATAACAAAGCTTGAACCATTTATATTCTCATAGTCTCATGATGAAGTAATTTGGGTATAGATCCACTTTCAAAATCATATAAATCCATAATATAAATCAAAGCTTTGGGCACAAGAACGAAATAATTGCTCTTATTCAAAACCCCACATACCTTAATCTTTAAAATTGGATGAATTCTAGTGCTTGAGACTCTATCCGCACTTGTAATAAATGATTCTCAAAGCCCACACTATGAGGAACTTGGTTCTTGAAGAAATCTTAAAGATTTATGGATGATTTTTGGAAGATTAATGGTCTTGAATGAAACCCTAGATATATTTTCTTAAGAGAATTAGAAGAGAAAATGAAGAAATTAGGGTTTGGATGGGGATTCTCATATATATAGGGGCCTCCAAAAGATGGAAAAAGACCAAAATACCCTTGCAAAAATGTCCTTTAATTGCTGAAAAAAATAGCTGACGACATTTGTGACAAGTCATCACGAAATGTCGTCACAAAAGGGTGGAATTTATGACTTTCTGCTTAAGGTTGACGACATTTTGTGACAAGCCGTCAGACTTGTGACAAGTCGTCACAAAATGTCGTCAAAAAATGTTGGAATTTGTGAATTTCTACTTAAGGTGACGACATTTTGTGACAAGCCGTCAGACTTGTGACAAGTCGTCACAAAATGTCGTGACACAGTTTCCAGGCTGATACGCTGGAGTAAAATAGACATAACTTTTTGCTCCGATACCGGATTTGGGTGAAATTGGTACCTTTAGAAAGATAATTCAATTATATATCTGTTGGTTTGTCATGAGATCAAAATTTCTTAGTGTAACAAGAGATATTCTTGTTTGAAGTTGACTATGCCAAAATTCTTCTCAAGAATTCAATTTGTAAGGGATGTTTTGATTCACCTAATCGCTAGGACATTTTTGAGTCTTTAATACACATAACATTTGATCAAAAAACAACCAAAGCACTATAATTTATTTCTCAAGATCTTGAGTCATGATGGAACTATTGGTTAGAGTTCTCGGGGTATTACAATATCTCCCCCTTGGAAACATTCGTCCTCGAATGTTGCTAGATAGGAAAAGAACAAGAAAAAAATGAGGACGTATAGCTGGAACGACTCACTCAAAGGAATTACTTCACTCTATACCTTCAGATACTATACAAAATGCATGAATTCATGATGGAAGTACACACACAACTGAATCTTTAATAAGAAGGGGGCAAAATTAAGAAAGAATGGTACCTTGTTCTCTCTACGAACTCACAGAAAAGAGGTGAGGGTACTTGGCTCACATACCAGCTTCAGCTTCCCAAGTAGCACCCTTATCATATTGATTTCTCCAAAGTACTTTAACCAAAGGAACTTCTTTGTTCCTTAGCCTACGGATCTGAAAATCCAAAATCTCAACCGAAATCTCCTCGAATGAAAGGCTATCCTGAATATCTAAGCTTTTGGAAGAATCAACCACGAAAGAATCACCAATATACTTCTTAAGCATTGAAACATAAAATACTGGATGAATGCTAGACAACTCCGTAGGTAACTCCACTTCATATGCTACTTTCCCAACACGGCTCAGAATCCTTTATGGACCAACATAACAGGGACTAAGCTTTCCCTTCTTCCCAAATCGCTTCACCCCTTTCATAGGTGAAACCATCAAGTACACCAAATCATTAACATTAGACTCAAAATCTTTTCTTCTCACATCCGCATACAACTTCTGACGACTTTGAGCTGTCTTCATTCTTTCTCGAAACAACTTAAATTTTTCCATAGCCTCAAATACAACATCAGGTCCAATCACAGCTGCTTATACTACTTTAAACAAACCTATAGGTGATCTACATCTTCTCCCATACAAAGCTTCGAACGTGGCCATCTAAAAACTATCATGGAAACTATTATTATACGCAAATTCGATCAATGACAAGTGTTCATCCCAACTACCTTTGAAATCAAGCGCACATGCCTTCAACATGTTCTCCAAATTTTGAATAGTCCTCTCATCCTGAACATCAGTATGCAGATGAAAAGTGGAACTCAAATGAACTTGGGTACCAAGACCCTTCTGAAAGGCTCTCCAAAACTATGAAGTAAACTGAGTACCCCTATCTGAGATGCTAGATAAAGGAACTCCACGCAATCTGACTAACTCACGGATATACAATCTAGCATAATCCTCAGCTGTATAAGACGAATGCACTGGCAAAAAATGTGCTGATTTAGTTAACCAGTCTATAACAAGCCAAATCGAATCATGATGACGACGAGAAGGAGGCAAACTAATTATGAAATCTATATTCACTTCTTCCCACTTCCAAGTAGGAATGCTAAACTCTTGCATTACACCACATGGCCTTTGGTGCTCTACCTTAACCTGTTGACAAGTAGAATACTTTGCCACAAATCCTGCTATGTCTTTCTTCATACCATTCCACCAATAGATTTCCCACAAATTGAGGTACATCTTGGTAGCATAGAGATGAATAGAATATCGCGCTCTATGTGCTTAATCCATAATTCTCTTCCTTAGATCATCGACATTGGGAAAACACAATCTACCCTGCAATCTCAACATACCATCTCCCCCTTGGGAGAAAACCTCTACCTTTTGGTCCTTAATTGACTCCTTCAGTCTGACCAAACTAGGATCCCTGTCTTGCTTCTCCTTTACCTCTGAGACCAAAGAAGACTCAGAACTACTCAGAACTAACATACTTCCTTCATGGAATCAAGTAATATAACACCCAACCTAGCCAAATGATGCACATCACAAGCCAATTCTTTCTTATCATTCTCTACATGAGCTACACTACCCATAGACAACGTGCTAAGAGCATATGCCACAACATTGGCCTTGCCCGAGTGATACAACACATTCATATCGTAGTCTTTTAGAAACTCTAACCATCTTCTTTGCCTAAGATTCAACTCCCTTCGAGTAAACACATACTGCAGGATTTTGTGATCAGTAAACACATCAACATGAACACCATACAAATAATGTCTCCAAATTTTCAAAGAAAAAACTACAGCTGCTAATTCAAGATCATGGGTTGGGTAATTCTTCTCATAAGGCTTTAATTGTTTATAGGCATAAGCTAAAACTTTACCCCTTTAGATCAACACACAACCCAAACCAACTCTAGAAGCTTTACAATACACCATAAAACCATCAGTACCATCGGGTAAAGCTAATACTAGGGTTGAAGTGAGTCAAGTCTTCAACTCCTGAAAATTCTTCTCACAGGCATCTGTCCACTGGAACTTAACTTTCTTTTGGGTCAACCGAGTCATAGGAGACACAATGAAGGAGAAGACCTCAACAAAATGACGGTAGTAACTAGCTAGACCCAAGAAACTCCTAATGTTAGATGGGGAGGTAGGTCTAGGCCAATTTTTTATAGCTTCTGTCTTTTGGGGATCGACTCTAATGCCTTCGGCAAAAACAATGTAACCCAGAAAAGCAACTGACCTTAGCCAAAATTCACACTTGCTAAATTTAGCGAATAATTAATGATCTCTAAGAGTTTGCAAAATAATTCTAAGATGGTCGGCATGATTATCCTCTCTTTGGGAATACACAAGAATATCGTCTATGAATACAATGACAAACATATCAAGATATTGCTTGAACACTCGATTCATGAGGTCCATGAAGGCTGCTGGAGCATTGGTTAACCCAAAGGACATGCCAAGAAACTCAAAGTGACCATAATGGGTTCGAAAGTCTGTCTTTGGAATATCACACTCTCTTACTTTAATCTGATGATAGTTGGATCTAAGGTTTATCTTTGAGAAATAACTCGCACCCTGTAGCTGATCAAATAAATCATCGATTCTTGGAAGAGGGTACTTGTTCTTGATAGTTATGTTGTTGAGTTGATGGTAGTCAATGCATATACACAATGTACCATCTTTATTATGCACGAATAGAATAGGTGCACACCACAGGGAAACACTGGGTCTGATAAGGCCTTTGTATAAGAGATATTTGAGTTGCTCTTTCAACTCTTTAAGTTCTGTGGGAGATATATGGTATGGAGGAATAGAAATTGTCTGAGTACTGGGAAGGAGATTAATCCCGAATTCTATTTCTCTATCAGGTGGGATCCCTGGGAGATCTTCCAGGAAAACATCAGGAAACTCATTAACAATGCTAACTAACTGAATAGTCAGAGTGTTAGACTTGAGGTCTTTAACTCGAACTAGGTGATAGATGAACCCCTTGGAAATCAACTTCCTAGCTTTGAGGTAGGATATGAAATGTCTCTTCAGAGTTACAAAACTCCCGGACCACTCAAAAACGGGCTCTTTAGGAAACTGAAACTTGACCACTCGGTTACGACAATCAATAGATGCATAGCACGAGTGAAGCCAATCTATACCCAGAATGACATCAAATCAACCATATCTATCTCAATCAAATCAGATTATATGACCCGATAAAAGACAGTGACAAAACATTTCTTATACACTCACTTAGCAATAATAGATTCTCCTACCGGGGTAGAAACCAGAATAGGTTAGGAATCCGTTCAGGGTCCATCTTAAAATTTACAGTAACCAGAGGTGTGAAATAAGAGAAACTCAAACCGGGGTCCATCAATACATACACATTGAAATGAAAGACACGGAGCGTACCAGTAACAACATCTGGAGAGTTCTCCTTCTCCAGGAAAGGTGGAATAGCATGGAAATGATTCTAGCGTTAACTGCCAGTAGTATTAGAAGAAGTTCCCTGAGGAGGAACTGGGCGGACTACGAGAGCGGGGGTACTAGTACCCTAACTCTGGGGACGAGCATCTCGACTCCCCTGTCTAGCATACGGACAATCTCTAAGTCGGTGCCCAACTTTCCACAACCAAAGCAACCCCTCTGATCAACAAAACACTCGCCAAAATGATCTCTACCACACTTGGCACATAAAGGAGGATGAGGTCTTTTACTTACACTTTCCTGAGACCTGGACGGGATAGGCCTGTTCCCCTGCTCCTGCCTGCTTCTAGGTGCGGGAGCACTAACTGAGGAAGGCGCGGGCATAAATTGACATCTCTAGAATTGAGGGAGATTCCCTCCATAGAATCTGGACTGACCGAATCCCTGCTGCTCTGATGTAGCTCTTTTATTCCCTCTTACTCTCTCCCTCTCTTTCACCTTATCAGCTTTAGTCTATTGGGTATGTATCATCAATTGAGAAAGGTCCATATCCCTATTAAGCATAGCAGATCTAGACTCTTTCACAATGTAACTTGACACGCCAGTCACGAACTTGCTCATGATGGTCCTAGAGTCAGCCATCATACTAGGAGCATATTTGGATAACTGATTGAATCTAAGACAATACTCCTTAACAGTCATGGATCCTTATCTCAAATTCATGAATTCTTCTATCTTTACTTCCCTCATCTTAAGAGGAAATAATATGTCCAAGAACGCATCCTAGAATAACTGCCAAGTCATGGGAGCGACATCCTCCCCTCTAATCTTCCTCTATATCTCTACCCAATCATATGCAACATCTTTTATTCGATAGTCAGCCAATTCAACACTCTCCTCCTCAGTCACGTGCATAATCTGGGTGATCTTTCTCACTTCATCCAAGTATATCTATGGGTCTTCACCTACCTTCGACCCATAGAACTTAGGCGGATTCATCCGCATAAAGTCATGAACTCGAGTTGCAGCTAAATTATTCTCTTACAGAGACGGAACAGTAGCCTGGGCGTTAGCTTGAGCATTGGCGGTAACTGCCTGGGTTAGCACCTGAAAAGCTGCCCGAAATTCTGTATGAGACACATGCTCGTTCAAGGGATCAACGGGTTGAGGTTGCTCATTGTTTCTACAAGCTCGATGAGGAGGCATTTTCAGTTATAAGAGAGCATGAGTTAATCATTGATAAAGAGACAGTTGTAGGAACGATAAACTTTAGAAAGAAAGAAATGACTTTCCCTAAAACGTCCCATAGCCTCTTGCTCATAGATGCGGAGCGTTACACACCGATGATCAAGACTCTACGTAACGCGGCTTGTCAGACTCCCTAGGACCTAGGACTCCTTAAACCTTAGGTTTTGATACCAAGCTTTGTAACGCCCTAAAATTTCCATCTCGAGACGTCACATGGTGCTTAGGGCTACACGTAGCCCTAAGGTAACCCTCAAAGGTAGACACTACCTCAAGGAACTTAATTCAACAAAAGTCATGCATAATAAAGAGATATATCACATCGGGTTCAAGAGAGATACTGGAGAATACTAAACTGTACAACCAAAATATATATTAAATGTCTGTACATACCATCCCTCTAGTCTGACAAAGCCTCTATAAATAAAAATCAAGGAGCCTTTAGGACAAACCCCCAACTGAATCAATAGTACTGCGAGCCATAACAACAAAATGATATCACAAAAATATAGACACAGTCCTCGAACCATGAGGAATCACCACTGAGAAAACGTAGTGAGGCATATGAATATCGCTAACGTGGCTACGACTAAGTACCTGAACCTACATTATAATAAAATATAGTTCATAGGAAAATATATAGGTCAGCACTTTGGAATGTACTGAGTATGTGGGGGTGCATGCAACAATGCAAATATCATCATCAATTTCATGAAAATATGCATATGTACAATGATGACTCACTTGGCTTGAGTTAGATTGAAACATACTTTTCATGATCTCATAATAAATAAATCATATGATAAAAACCTCATATATAATCATAAACAACTCAACTCTTCAACTCAAGACTCGGAGTGACTCGGTAATTCAAGAAACTCAACTCTTATGGACATAAGAGGTTCTTATAACCGACATAAACTATGTGAGATACATGGAGTCCAACGTTTTTCCCTCCTAAGGAGAGAACCCCACATTGGTGGGAGCGTCGTACTCTTGCCAAGGATTACAACCTCAATTTAGTGATCACAATCTAATACTCTGCCTCTGGCCCAAAAATATCAATACCAATCCTACGGTGGCACGTAGTTTAATGGGAAATATCACATTTCTCGCTCGGTGATAAATACTACTCCCAGACACAAGCTCAGAATATGTTAGGAAATTCACAACAAATATCACAAGGGTCTATCATAAAGATCAAATCAAATCTCTTTCTCATTTATCAAATCATAATTAATTTGTGGATTCCTAACTCGACTCAAATCAAATCAATCTTTCTCAATATCAAAATGTATCAATTCATTAAATCATGGCAACATCAATAACTTTGAGGAAATATCAAGACTCATTGTAACAACTCAATCTCATGAATCAATATACTCAATAATCCAATTTGTCATAAGGAAGCTTAAAGCTTGACACATATCTTGAAGGCACTTGAAATTTCAACTCATGGTAGAACTTTTCGCTCCGATACCGGATTTGGGTGAAATTGGTACCGTTGGAAAGATAATTCAATTATCTATCTGTTGGTGGGTCATGAACTCAAAAATTCTTAGTGTAACAAGATATATGCTCATTTGAAATTGACTATACCAAATTCCCTCTCAAGAATTCAATCGATAAGGGATGTTTTGATTCACCTAATCGCTAGGACATCTTTGAGGCCTTAATACATATCACCCTTGATAAGAAAACAACCAAAGCACTATAATTTATTTCTCATGAGCTTGATTCATGGTGGCACTATTGGTTAGAGTTCTCGGGGTAATACACAAGTTGTGCGATTTCACACCTACATGTTGTGATTGCAACACCTGATTACCTGAAAAAGGGTATAAATAGACCCTTTAGGTCATGAATTAGATCATTTATCACCAATCTCTTGAGGTTTAAAACCTTTAAAAGTGTGATATGTAAAAATTGAGATTTGTGGGTGTCTTGGGATCTTGATTAACATCTATTTTCATAATTATCATCCGAATTAAGGTAAGATTCCACCCTTTTCTATGCTAATTTTATTGATTTCTTGACCAATACCCTTATAGCTTGAGGGCTTGATTTTAGCCTCAATTTAACTTATTATTCACCCATTCTTGAGGGTTATGATTCCTTGGTCATGTATAAACATTGGGTTGGCCTTGAAAATATGATTTCTGTAAGTGGGACCCACATATAATTTTTGGTATGGTTTTGGGATTCGAAGAACAATAGTGCAATGTGGGTATCGATGTTCTCGTATTGATGAGTAGAATGTATTTTTGATAGATTGTAATCTTAAAAAGGCTTTTTGAAAGGGAAAAGCGAAGGTTTAGCAGCTCGTTGAGCTTTTTCAGTGTCGAGGTAGGCTAGGTTTATCCTTTGTTAGATTGAGCTATGTCATGGTATTCTTATTATATTATGTTGGGTTTGGGATTGGTTTTAGGTGTTGGGTAAATGAAATGCAAGACTTGGATTTAGTTGGATCGTTTAGGATAAATTGAAACCGTAGAGTTAAAAGTCTTAGCTTGTCGCCTTGAGACTTAGTGCATTAGACTTTATTACCTATGTTTAGAATGAGAATGCCTTAGCCTGCTCTAAATTAAGTAAAATGGTCTAGTTACTCATTCTTAGGGAGAAGTGTCCGTAGTTGCTTACACCAAAACAAGGTTACCTTAGTTGTTATACTGAATTAGTTGTTATGTTTGAGAAGAACCTTTACCTTGGGACTAATCGTGGCTTATTATACATCTAAGAGTGGATTTAGATACCTTAACCTAGTCTGGGGTAGAAATTGACTTATTTTGTATTTCAGAGATTTAGAAGTGGGATCCTTGAACCACGTTAAGTGAAGATTGATGTTAGTTATCTTGAAACCTTTGTACGCTTAATATATTCTTAGAGAATGCCCTTGTGAGGCAATATTGAGGAAATTTGGTACTTATTTGGTTATAATGAATGACGTTAGAAGTAATGACTTACGTTTATGCCATATGTATGATTTACTGATTAAGCTTATGACGAGCTATTGATTAAGATATTGTTATGTATTTTGATTAGGCTACCAATTATACTATTAAATTAGCCCTTTACTATGATATTATCGAACCCATAAATTATGTTATGGACCATGCTATGAGTAAGCTATAGATTATTCCATGGATTAGCTATTGATAAGCTATCTTTTTTCTAATGATGGGCCATTTCATAGGCTGTTAATGAGTAATTGTTCATAATATTGCTTATGATTATGATTATGCTAGAAAATATTCCTAATGATGATATTAGCAATTGTACCATGAATTATGTTAGAAGTCACGCTTATTGATTATTTTTGGATGTTATCCCATTCACTATGTGTAAAATCATGATGCTTCAATATATGATTGCTTATGTTATTAATTTTGTCACCATTTCTGATTATGATGATATATTGATGCATGGCAAGGCCAGAGGATATTGTGATGATATATAGATACCCGACAAGGTCGGAGAATATTCTGATGATATATTGATACCTGGTAAGGCCAAAGGATATTATGATGATATATTGTTACCTAGAAAGGCCAGAGGATATTATGATAATATGTTAATACCCGAAAAGGCTATAGAATATTATGATGATATGTTGATACTCGTCAAGGCCAAAGGATATTATGATGATATGATGATGCCTGGCAAGGCCAGAGTACATTGTGATAATATTGATATCTAACAAGGCTGAAGAATGATTAAATTGATGTGCCCACGTGTACATCTACCGGTTCGAGTTCGGCTAGCCCTATGTATAGCAATCATATGATTATATTCACTTATATAAAACTCGGGCATACTGGTAACATTAGTGGTGCAGATTATAGCCCGTAAGTGTTAAATATTTATAATGCTATATAATTGATGATTAGTAATGATTTATAATTAGTCATAATTAATGATTTATGATAACGAAGGATTAGATATAATTTATGATTGGTGGTGGATATTGTTGAAGTGTCTAATAATGACTTGTTGGCAATCGATATTTATTGATAAATGTGGACTAAATAATAAATGATGCTATCTTAGTAATGATGATTTTTCTAATGAATAGTGTTTAGTGGCTATGTGCTAAATAGTTGTTGAATGATGATTAGAGGTTATATGATGACTAGAAGTCAAATGGATTAATTAATAAGAGATGGTTAACTAGTAAATCGTGTTTAGTGTATATTGATGCTAAGATTGTTAAATGATGCTAATATTATGGAATATGAGTACTTTGCCTAACATTAGCGAGTTGGGATAATGTGGTAAATGGTGTATTGACAATAATTGTGGAATGATAATTAAATAACGATGAAAGTTGACTATTGAGTTGGTTGATTGCTTTATTCTTCTCTTGAGTGTACTCTTTGATCGTATGGGAGGCTATGATGATTTCTTTACTTTTCTGCATCAATTGGCGAATGAGATCCAATTTTGTAGGTATGTTTGCTTGTGATGATGCTTTATGATGCGTTATTATTCTGAATTTCTTATGTATGTGTGCACGAAGATATTGGCATATGTTGATGTCTCATGTTATATTATTATTCTGGTTTAATTACTTTAATGTACAACGTGGTTGGAGATAATTCAGGTTCGTTTCTATACCTTGTATTAGTTTATGTTATCTTGTATTTTATCATACTTATATCATAATTTAGCTCAGTTGACTGATGATACGTACTGAGTACCCATGTTTTGGCACTAATACTACACTTCTATACTTCTTTGGTGCAGATTCGAGTGCTAGCTATCACCGTTGATCATTGTTCATGCGGTGACTGATTTATGAATGTAGGGTGAGCTCTTGGAGTTTAAGTCTCCTGTTTCCCTTATCTGTATTTTCAATCTTTTATTTCGAGACATATGTATCGACCTTTCTAGACTTTTGAGTTGTATTGATACTATTAGATAATCTTGTACTAGCTCTACCAAGTCATAGGATAGGTATCTTGTCTTGTCTATATTATCTATTTGGAACACTTGGTTTGATTATAACTTGTATTTTTTGAATTTGGTCTATGTTGGGCATTCTCTAAAATATTAACCCATTGCGTTAGCTCCGAATTATGGTTTGGCTTACTTACTGACGGGATTTAGTAGGTGCCATCATGACTCGTAAATTAGATTTTGACACTATTTGCAAACCAATCAATTGGTTTTTGTTGCCAAAAGACCTCATCAATGCAGAGATATTTCTTAAATTCAACTTGAGCCTTTTGTAATTCTGCTTTATTCATGGAACTTGCCATTTCTTCAAATAATTTTTCTTTAATCCTTATAGTATCCTCCCCAATTACTAGTTGTTTATAAATGCCCTCGTATGTATCCTTGCTATATTTGGTCAATGCAGTCTTAACTCTTTCAATATTCTTCTTGAAGGCTATAAAAGTATTAAACTACAAGTGACCAAGGTCTGATAAAAAATCTTCTTAAGATTCTCATGCTCAGTCCAAAATTTTAGAAACGTGGATGGTTTTCTATGTCTTACACTATTTTATTCATGAGTAAGTAACATGGGAGCATGATCACACGACACTCAAAAAGTAATAGTTAATCTGGGATCTAGGATAAGGGTTAGTAAGGTGACACTCTGACACTCAAAAGGTATCGAGTGAAATTCGCTAAAGATGTTCACAATACGGTTAGTGATACATAACTTATCAAATTCTGCATACAAGCTATTGAGATAGTTCAATGGAGCATGATAAACCTACAAAATTAGGAAGCCAGGGGAACACAGTCCTAGTGTTCATCTCAGATTGATTACAACCAAAAGAGATCAAGACTCATTACTCTTTACTGTTTACTACAAGATCCCCCTATTTACTTTTCTATACTTCTGGCTACTTCAACAAGTTCGTGAGACATTTTTGACCTATTCTCTATGGGTTTGACCCCAACCTAGTTGATTTACTATAATTTGATAGCGACCACATTGTATCTTCTTAGAGGGTATTGTTCGGGCAACATCAACTTCCCATAAGTTTTGGCATAATTAGCTAATTGACTAGTTGTTTTTTCAAAAAAATATTTTCTTCTCACTTTGCATTGATTCAGAATGAATATCAGCTATGTGTTTTGTTTGGTTCATAATATATCAAGTTTAAGTTTCTTATAGTTAGAAGTTTTTTTGATTAACTTATATTTATGAAGTACATATTTCAATATAAATATAGCTTAAGATATGTATCTATTGTCATATTTTTTATCAAGTACATATTTCTATATAAATATAACTTAAGATATGTATTAAGCAGTCGTCTTTTTTTTTATACATGTGAATTCATTAGAGTCCAATTGGACTACATACCCTTGCATCTCTCCAGGACCAAGTCCCAAACTTCCTCAAAGGGACTAGCTCATGAAGAAACAAGGCTGATATACGCTACTATACGGCGAATGTACAGATTTCACAAATCAAAGATGTCTGTTATACACTAATATATTGTGCATAAAAACATTAAAAGCAAGTATACAGGTTCTTATACATTGATACACAGGAAACATAGCAAAATAAAGTGTTATATACAACTGATATACCATGTCTTAAAATGGATCAAAGTCCATGAGAATGAAGTCCAAAAAATCATGACAGCTTAATGGGCAAAATAGGGGCCCAAAATCTCAAACTTTTCTTTCTTTTCTTGTACTTATTCATGTTGCTTGTAATTTTTACTAACTTTATTTAATAAGTCTAAGTGATTCCCTAAGGCATTGTCATACTATTTTTATCTTGATTTTCTTGCGTAATTCATAATTTTCTCACCTAACTTAACTTATCTTATCTAAAATAGATTAAATTGGTTCCTTCGACTTTTCCCTTAAAATAAGCCTTCTAAAATTAAGTATTTTTCAAGATGACATTTGTTATGTCCATATGACTAATAGCCTATTTGGGTTAAAGGAATTTTATTCAAACTTAAAAATTTTGAAAATTCTAACTTTTCATAATTAATTTAATACTCGTAATTTGATATTTTCTTAACATCATTTTCCAAAGGTATACCAAAATTTACTTTCCTAAAAACAATAATAATAATAATAATAATTTTTTAAAAAATTAAAAATTAAATAATAATAATAATAATAATAATAAGAAAAAGAATAAGAAGAATAAGAAGAAGAAGAAGAAGAAGAAGAAGAAGAAGAAGAAGAAGAAGAAGAAGAAGAAAATTACATAATCCACTTTCCCCATAAAAGCATAAATTTATTTTCCTCTTAAATTCAAAAATTTGCAATTTAGTTTATACGGATCTTTCTTTAATTCAAATAGAATATCTTCATTTGGATGAATAAGTGTCATTTTACTTTAATAATTTTGATATCTTCTATAAAATCAAATGTTCACAAAATTAGCCATATTTAAGTTAGTCAATTTTTTTTTGGTAAACTGTTTTTCAAATAGATACTCCTAATTGCCTTCAAAACCTTTTTAGTACATTAATTGAACCCTTACTTAGTTTCTGTTATTTTAAAAATTTATTTATATTTTTAAATTTTTGTAATTTCTTTAAATTTTCTTGATATCTTTTATAAAAATTAAGTGACGACTCTGTAAGTTTCTTAAAACTATTTTGAAATTTTCTTGAATTTTTAAAAATAATTTTTAAAAATGGTCAAAACCATATTCTTTTAAATGAAATCCAAAAAGGAGAAAACAGAAATGGCGACTCCGTTAAGGATTTTTTATTAGGTTCTAACCAAATATTTGAACTAAGTAATAATTAACTATTCAGGTTTGCAATATTTAAATTGTTTGTCTACTGATGTGTTTAAATTTTCATAGAATTTAAACTATTACATTTCATGACATACTTTCACATCTTGATTATTAAACTATTTTCTGTTTCGCGGTTGTCGCGACCCTTTGTCACGACCCCTAAACCAAGGGCCATGTTGAAACTTGTCGTGGTAAGCCTATCACCCAAACTGATATGAGATGATACATCAATACCAAAACACAAGGGAAGACTTCTAGAATGAATCCGAACCACACAAATATAATAAAAGCGAAAGTATATAACCAATGATACCATATAATATCCTAAAACCCGATGTCATAGTGTAAGAACTACTAAATACATCTTGAATGTCAAAGATACAATGATAGTCCAAGAGGATTATTGTATCGCCTTGGGAGTACCCTTTAGACGTCACATGATGCCTAAGGCTACAAATCCCCCCAAGCTAACCCTTGACATCTGTATAGTTTGAAACTCTTATGGAAGATGAAATAACACATACATATAAATAGGGGAAGAAACAACTTGAAATCTTATTCTCAACTTGAAATTTTTAAATCTCAAATAAAATCTTTAAATTGAAGATACGTAGTCTGACAAGTATCTACTACTAACTAGAGAGCCACTGGGATAGAACCCAGCTGACCCGAATATAACCTTAAATTAAGTAACTAAAGTAACATTCATAAATGATTAAGAGTCTGATAAGTTGTGTCCTCGGACTATGAGGACTCACCAAATGTCGGGATGCAGGAAGTGATGCCCGTGGTCAATCATGCTGTTGGAAATAAGCACCCAAACCTACATTATAAGAAAATGTAGCACATAGACATATATGTGTGGGCTAGTACTTTGGAATGTACTGAGTGTATGAGAATGAATGCATAAGTAAAAACAAGAACTGTATATATTTTCAAATCATAAATGGTAAGTGTAAAGGACTTACCTTGGACATGGATAAAACTAAAAACTGTATGATCATAAAACATGAATAATAAATCATACTGAATAAGATTAGTGAGTCATTACCCTTAGTTTTTAAAATCTCTACTTTTAGTCTTTCATGTTGGACATTCTTCAAACCGACATAAACCATGTGACCTATCATGGAGTCCAACATCTTACCCACGTTGGGGAGAGTTGTCCAACCCTTGCCATCAGAATAGAACCTTAACTTAAGTGATCACTATACTTCATCCATATTGGAAAAAGTAGACACTCGGTGACCAGTTCTCTCAAACCTACGGTGGCTTGTAGTTTCCAGGAATTTAAGATACACTCATCCACATTCCCTTCTCAAAGCTAAATACTTCTCCCAAAAATATATATATGCTCATACTTAAGAAATCCGCCTTAAAATAGCATAAGGGTGTATAGATTGAAAAACCAATTATGTTTTTTTTTTACATAAATCATCATCAGAAAGAATACTTGTAGATTTCATGTCTTATCTTGTATCAAAAGATCAAGCTGAACTTTAATCTTTCTGAAATACATATAGCTAAAGCTTAAAGCTTAGGTTTTCTTGTAAATTCAATGCTTATGCTTAAGCCTTGAAAATTCATACTTTCTTTCATAGAGCTTATGACAAAGTATCATTCACAATACTTATATTGAAAATTTTTCATCAAAATTCAAGTCATCTAATGAAATTCAAGTCTCAATAACAGTCTTGCAAGTCAAAACATCAATAGATGAAAACTCTTACGCACTTAAATCCTTTAATCACATGATAATCTTATGCTTAAAAATATGAGAAAATAGGTATAAACCCTAACTAAAATGTATAAAATTCAAATTTAAAGATCAAGTTTTTTGGGCAAAAAGATGAAAGAGTATCATTGTGCAAAACCCCATATACCTGGATTTACTTGACTTGTGAAGAGGAGCTAAACTTAGAGACTTGAGAGATGTCTTTGTAGGAGAAACCCTAGACTTATTGTTCTTGAAGATGTGAGGAGAAAAAGTGTTGCAAATCGATTGAAAGTAGAGAAAATAATGCCTTTCTTAGGTTATAAGTCATGGGTTAGATGTTTTAAGAGGGGAAAAGACCAAAAGGCCACACAACTAAACTTATAGAAACTTGACCGACGGTCATCACGAGTTATCTCACGACTCATAACATTTGGTTATGAGTTAACCTAGTGACTCGTAACCTTGGCAGAAATAAAAAAATTATGCACTGGTCTGGATATGAGTCGTACCCTATGACTCGTAACATGTCACTACGACTTATAGAAACCTCTCATAACTTAGACAAAAACTTAGAGGACCTAATCTGCTGATCTTACGATACTCCTTGTACAAATCGTAACATCAAGTTACAACTCCTAGGGTTGAGTCATCGTGTGACCAGAAACATTAGGCCTTTTCACTAAACTGGTCACAACTTAACTATACAACTCGTATAGTCTTATTACGACTTTTAAGGTTGAGTCGTACCCAAAATAGTACTTCAATCATTTCACATTGTCTTGGTTACAAATACATCATACGACTCGTGATGATTCTTAACGACTTGAGGAATGGGTCATAATTTCCACAATGACATTGAAAGAACAAGATATTATAATATCTCTCCCTTAGAAACATTCATCCTCGATTGAGACTTATTTTAGATAGGGGTATTAGAAGAGAATCGGTTACTCCACACTGATCTTACAGTAAAGCTTATAATTTATCACTAGGATTTCAAGACCCGTAAACACATGATACGATATAAGAATACTTAAACGGACTTAAGACAAAAGGATTTTCTGGAAATTATGATTTACCTTTGGTAGGAAATGAATGCAAATAAAGTAGATGAGGTTACTTTGTCATTATGTCTTCTTCAGCTTCCCAAGTAGCCTCTTTGACCAACTGGTTTCTCCAAAGAAACTTTACTGATGCTACATCCGTATTCCTTAGTCTTTGAACTTTCCTATCAAGTATCTCAACAGAGATCTCTTCATATGACAAGCTATCCTTGAACCAAATATTCTCTAAGGGAATTACTAAGGACGGATATCCAATGCACTTTTTAAGCATCAAAACATAGAAAACTAGCTTAACACTGGATGAATATGCAATTCACAAGCAACCTCTCCTACACATTTTTATACCTCATACGGACCAATAAATCAGGGACTCAGCTTTTCTTTCTTTTTAAATCTCAGTATTCCTTTCATAGGTGGAACATTCAAGAATGCAAAATCACCTACTTCAAACTTGAGCTCTCTCCTTCTTACATCTGCATAATATTTTTGATGGCTCTCAGCAGTCTTTAATATTTCACGAATCAACTGAACCTTTTCCATTTCTTTAATAATAGAGTCTGGTCCAAGTAAAACTGTTTCACCAACCTCAAACCATTCTATGGATGATCTGTACCGATGCCCGTACAATGCTTCAAATGAATCCCTCTAAATTCTATAATGGTAACTATTATTATAAGAAAAATCGATCAAAGGTAGATGATCATCCTAAATTCTTTTAAAGTCTAAAAAACACACGCTCTCAGTATGTCTTCTGATGTTTGAATTATGCATTCACCCTGACCATCAGTCTATAAATGAAAAGCAGTACTAGGCTTAACCTTTGAAACACCTTTGTTTCTGGACCTTAGAAAATTTCTTGGAATTTCTGTCTCTAGACCCAATACAGCTCATATGTACGATCTATATATTGGTGTATGGATAGTATGGTCCGGTCATATGCTGACTAGTGTTGGTTGGTGGGATAGATTTTGGTTATTGGAATGGATAGACTTAGGGGTATGAGTCATATTAGTGGTTATAGATCATATGGTTCCTAAAATTAAAGTTAGACTTGGTTACTTAAGTTGGATCTAAGAATGAGTGGCTCACCATTAGCAGTAATCCAGGGTACGAGACATACCCAAGACTCTTATGGTTGATAGTGTCTAAATCTTCCTAGGGTTTAAATCTGCCAGGGATATAGATGAAGGGTATGGATCGTATTTTTTGGATATAACTTGGATGGATGAGTCGTATGCTGGAAACTGTTGGATCCAAATATTGAGACTTATGATACGAGTGGAGGGTACCGTCCACATTGAAGGGTAAAACTCATGAGGGTCAGTCGTATCCCTGGGATGGGATTTTGTAAAACTTAAGTAGGGGGTATCCTGGGCATTTCCCTACTTATCCAAATAAGGTCCCACAACTTCTAACCTATGTGGGAGGTTATTTATCCTATTATTCCATTCATTAACACTTAGAAACTCTTCTAAAACACTCTATAATTCTCTTAAAAGCTTTTGTGCAAGGGGAAGATTGGGTTTCAACTAGAGGATTGATTTGGGGCTTGTCTTGGTGATTTATTTACATTTCCATCTTTATTTTAGGTATGTTTTCTTCTCTCATTGTTAATTCTAACTAAAAGAATGGTTTTTATGATTCTTTTCATGACTTCATTGACTGTATGATTTTGGTTTTCAATTACGAATTGGGGATTTTGATGTTATATGGTTGGTTATGGTTTCACATGCTTTTAATTATTATTTATGTTCATTAATGGTGGTTTTGGATAATTGGATTGCATGGGAATGGTTTAATGGTAATTGGAATTGGTTTTGGTCATATTATGCCCCCAATGTCTTTGACAAATGCCTATAATAATGTTTTCATTGCATTGAGTATTTTAATGGAACTCTTTCTTGTTTTAAAACTTGGTAAAAGAATTATGCATGGTTTAAATGGATTCGAAAGGTAAATGGCTAAATGGTTATTGTAATGCCCCGCAAAATCCTCTTCTAGTCCGAGCCTTAGAGCATATTTGGTAAAGTGAAAATTTGAGTCAAATTGTTTCAGAAATATCCTCCCAAGTATGAAATACTTTGAATCGTGTGGGAATTTATTTGAGCATGAATTAATATCATAGAGTGCATCAAAATGTCTATCAACTTTCCACTTCTTAAACCAAGTATAGGCTACATCCTGTAATTAATATGGAACCAACTCGGCACTCTAACTAGATGTCACCCCCATAGCATCCGTGACCTTCTGAACTATATCTAAGAATTCCTGTGGATCTTCTTCAGACGTGGATCCTGTGAAAGAAGGAGGATTCATCCGGGTGAAATCCTAAATTCTAGTTGTAGCAGTATTGGCCACTGGGTTGGCTAGAATAGTAGCTAGCCATTTATTCTGTGCTGTTATAGAGTCTGCTAGAGTAGTGAACACAACCTTAAATTCAGCGTGAGAGACATGTTCGTCCAAAGGATTTTCCTAGATGGGCTGAGGGGATGGCTGAGTTCCTGTTCTTCTCCCATTCTTCTTGGGAGGAATGTTCTGTAAATGAAAGAAAGAAATAGAGTTAGACTTAGATTTTAACTTGAGCTCATGATCAATCGCACGACATGAATACTTAAAAGAAGGAAAATTTTCCTAAACTCCTTGTAGCTTCTCGTCCATAAGTGTGGCGCGCTACACACCTATGAACAAGACTCTACTCAAAGTGGATTTCAGACTCCTTAGGACACTTCAAAACATTAGGCTCTGATACTAAGTTTGTAATGACCCGAGACTACCCCCTAGTCATTACACGGTGCTTACAGTCCTGAGAGACCATAAGCTAACCCATGAGCTGGTAATGGCTATGAGCACTGAATAACATGATCATAAATATGGAAGAATACTGACATGCCATAATGTTTTAATAATGAAATAACTACTGAATTATGAATCTATAGAAACAACAGACTGAATCTAACAAAATAAAGATAAAATAGATCACTAACTGTAATATTTGAATACGGAATAACTGACTCTAATGTTTGGAAAGCCTCTAAAATTAACTGACTGAATATGAGTTTATGGGACAGGCCCCAACTAACTCCAACTAACTAATAACTAGGACATGAAATAAAGTAAGCCTGTCCTTGAAGTATGAGGACTCACCACTACTACTGCCGAGGATCTGATAAGTCTAATCATGAGCTGGGAACTGAGCATCAGAACCTATGATATAATACATCATAGCATAAAATAACAGGTATGCGATCAGTACTTTTAATTTACTGGTATACTAAATGAGGTAGTCTAATATACATGGTTTCATGAATAGAACTAATGATTAGCTGGATATGCATGTAAAGCATGGAGTACGGAGTAGAGAACATGGAGTTTATAAATACTGATGATGCATGGAAATCTGTAAATATTGAGGATGCATGACTAAGCATATAACATACCTGAGTAAAATCTGTAAACTGAAATATTGACATAACTAAAATTTGTATGCTTTAGTCAAGCAACACTAAGACTAAATAACTGAACTGGGACTATAACTAAGACCATATCTGAGACCGTGAGAGGTATCATCTAACCGACATTCCCCAATTTGAGCTAATCAGGGTCCAACCTATAACCCCAGCTGGAAGGGTGTTAATACCGTGCCACGAGTACTAACAATGGTTGTGTGGATCCATTAAACTGATATAATTTCCAAAGGAATAAGGGTGTCAAGCCTGAACTGATGGGTAGCCCCTGCGAGATAGTCAAGCCTAATATGATGGGTGACTACTCATATCCTACACTGGCTACATAGTTCGGGTGTATAGGGACTGCTATTAACGACTTTTCCTCTCTGACGGGGAATCTTCCATCCCTACACTCTCTTGGTGCTAAATCCTACTCCCAACTAAAAGATACTGAGATTCTAGACTATTCTAAGTTTAATAACTGATATTTGACTATTCTGATAATGCTCATAATATAATCTGAAGACTATTCTGTAATGTACTAAGGTTAGACTAAATAAACAACTATGGGTTTTGGGTATTCAATACCCCCAGGACTCAAAACACCAATATTGAAAATCCACTAAAGCTTGAAGACCAAAACATGAAGGCTCTTATTAAATTAATCACTCTTGCATGCATTTTATCAAACATATGTAGTTCATGGTTTAAAACAATCATAGTAATGTCATGGAACTTGTATAAATAACATGAATTCATCATTAGAGAATTAAATCATGGTTTAATTCAGTAAATCATAATATTAAAACATGGAAGATTGAATAATAACAATAATTTCATGGTAGCTTGGTATAGAATCATAGTTCATGGAGATTCATGGATGAAATCATAATTTAAGACATGATAACTTGAAAAAATCACAATTTTAAAATTTAAAAAGGTTGCTTGGACTCCATGAATGAAAGGGATCCATGGATGAACATCTAACATACATGGGGTAATGAATCTTAAAGGATTGATGGAGCGTTTATGAGAAATTGCCTTGAATTTTAGAGCTAGGGTTTTTTTTCTTGAAAGAGGGATTTTGATTGTCAGAGAATTGAAATAATGATGACTAATTAGGGTGTTTATGGGTTAAGTTTTGTTGTTTAGGTTAATTAGTGCCGTGGAAAAAGACCCAAATACCCTTACAAGAATTTAAAAACGAAAGCTAAAAACTGACCATCCCAATTTGTGGCCTTGGCGCGACTCACCACTATTGCACTAAGACACTGAAAAAGGGAAAACTGGGACCTAGACAGATGGCACGACGTGTCACCATCATTGTAAGCCTATGGATGCCATTTTGGCCATATTCGCGACGCGCCATGATCACAGAGGCCCACTGAAAATTGACAAATGGGAAATTATCCTTCTTCGCGATGCGCCATGATCATGGAGTCATATAGGACATCAAAAATTTTCATTTGGACTGTGTACGCGATGCGCTGAGGGTTAAAATAACGATGTTTTAATGACGGAAACTTAAAATTGCCATAACTTCTTACCCGGTTATTGGATTTAGGAGAATTTTATATCGTTGGAAAGCTAATTAAATTTCCTTCGCAATGAAAGGCTCTAAATTGAAGAATAATGAATGTTTCATAAATTTTATATATGAATACTCATATATTGGGACTTAGATTATGCTAGGAAAATACGAGGTATTCAGGTTTGGGTACTAAGGTTAGTTGGAGTACTGCTTTCTACCCGCATATGGATGGGCAAGCAGAAATCACTATTCAGATATTGAAGGATATTCTCCATGCATATGTGATTGATTATGGTGGTAATTGGCTTGAGCATCTACCTCTTGTAGAGTTTTCTTACCATAATAGCTATTATTCTAGAATTAGGATGGCCCCCATTGAGGCACTTTATGGTAGGAAGTGTAGATCTCTTATTGGGTGGGTTAAGCTTGGTGAGTCATACAAGATTGGCCTAGATTTGTTTTATCAGGCTATGGAGAAGGTAATGGTGATTCGGGATAGGCATAAGGCTACCCAAAGTCGCCAAAAGTCCTATGCAAATGTAAGTGGTAGGGACTCAGAGTTTGAGGCTGGGGATAAGGTGTTCCAAAAGTTATCTCCCATTAAAAAAGTAATGCAGTTTGGGAAAAAGGAAAAGCTTAGTCCACGGTATATTGGTCCATATGTGGTCTTGAGGGGGGTTTGTAATATGTAATATTAATTAGAGTTGCCTTTTCGTTTGAGCTCCATTCATCAAGTATTCTAGGTTTCTATGTACAGAGAGTGTATAGGTGATCCTTCATTGGTTGTTTTCTTGGAAATATTGGGTGTCTAAGATTCTCTATCTTATGAATAGATCCTAATTGAGATCTTAGATTGGTAGGTTTATCGATTGCAAATCAAGAAGGTAGCTTCGGTTGAGGTTTTATGGTGGAAGAACAAGGTGGAAGAAGCTACTTGGGAAGCGGAATAGGACATAAAATCCAAGTATCCACATTATTTTCTGCTCTGGATATACATGCAGAAGGTATGAGTTCTTGATTAGATCTTTGTTTTCTAACTTAGTTAAAGGTTTGAACGTTATATATTGGTGTGTAATTCATGCTTGTACTACCTTGTCTTCCATTCGAGGAGGAATGATCCTAGTAGGAGACATGGAAACACCCTGGATTTTTGCTCTTAGAAATTTCCTAGGTTTTAGACTTTCTTGACATCATACGACTCACCATACTAGGCATATGGTGATGGTATAGGTCATGGGACCCAACTGTATATTACCCAGTATTAGGTGGTGTTAGGTGGTTGAGTTTATGGAATAGGTACGACTTGGGTAGGTACGAGTCGTACGATTAGTGATGGGTTGCAGGGTTGTGTTTTTTGTCAATAAATTTGAAACTTATTAACTTAAATTGGATGTGAGTATGAGTGTCTCACCACAAGTTATGAGATGGGGTATGAGTCGTATTGTCCAATTCATATGTTGTACAGTGTCAAACACTCTTGGTTCTATTATGGGTACGGGTTAAGGGTACTAGCCGAACCTTTGGGTATGATTGGGGCTTGGTGGTTGTATGTTGGACAGTGTTATATGTCCAAGGGATTCCTAGGGTACGAGTGTTAGGTACCACTCGTATGATAGGGTATGAGTGGTATGGTGGATTTATACCCTCAAGTGGGAAATTAGTACAATTTATGTTGAGGGTCTTCTGGATATTTCCCCTTATAACTCCTTGGGAGACCATGACTTAAAATACTTTTTTGGGGATTCATTAACCTATTTTTAATCAATTAAACACTCTAAACTCTTTCAAATTCTCTCAAGGCTCTTAGGTTAAGAAAAACCTAGAGTATCCTTAAAGGTGGTCAATTGAGGCTCATAGGGGTGATTTCTTCACATCTTCTTCTCAATCTAAGGTATGTTACTCCCCTCCCAAATTTTTAGTTCCAACTAAAGGCATATTTTCTAAATGATTTTCATAGCATAAATTTTTATAATATTTGGGTTTTTAATCAATAGGTACATGGGAATCCCTTCTTCTTAAAAAGAACGGCTAAGAACATTGCTTGAAAGATATAGTCGGTATGACAATACCACTACTTATAGCCTTGGTTAATAATAAATGTAATGTTGCTTGGATTCTATGGAAATAGTTTTAATTGTGCAATAGTGGTGGGGTGTGATAGCCAACCGTGAAGGTGTGAGCCCAATGGATAGACTCTGGAAACTCATATTTTCCGAGATAAGAATTGGTCATGGCGACCATATATAATACTTATGGGGTACACGAGAATCCCCTAAGTACACTTGTACATATGTATCATGGAGAGAGAAGGGTACTCGAGAATCCCCTACTCCTATGGTATCTCTGGTTTGTGCGGCTACATGCATCAGGGCTCGTACAGGTTATTACACTGGACCCATATAGCCCATTGGTGGTTCTAGGATGGTTAAGATACACATACACAGGTTAATGGTTTTAAATGCATGCTAAAACCAACCCCCTTTCTCCGTCATGGATTATATATATATGTTTAAGTATTGTTGTATATGCATATGGTTGGTTTACTTGGTTTTAAAATTTGGCATTACCTTATCCTTATCTTGAGTACTTGATAGTGTTCACCCAATAACCTCTCTTCAAGTAGTTGTATCCCTATGTGATACAGGAATCAACCATTCTACTCCTCCTACTTAGTGCTCGTACTCGGGATTATCTTGATTGGATTGAAGTAGTGATCTTTCATATTTTGGAAGTATCCATTTCATGTCATGGATGTTTTTACATAGTTTGGTCATTTTATAGACATTGGTTTTGGCTATGGTTGGGGGTATGTCCCAATAGGATATTGTTTTACTTTCGGTTAGAGTTTTTGTTGAACTACTATAGGTTGGAATGGGTGGTGTTGCTTGTGATGTCAGCCTTAGTATTGGCATTGGTATTGGGGAAGATATTGTCTGACTGTATTTATGATTGATCCATCCTATTATATTATTTTATTAAAATACTCTTGGTTATTATTTTGGTTTTGGTATGGTTATTAGTTGGGTATTGGATGGTTGGACTTACTTGGGTTGGTCGTGGTTATGTACCTAGCCAAGAGTCTAGAATTGTACAAAATGCTATCTTGTTATATGTTTGGAATTTATCCGACTCGGGGTATGTGTTTGGAGGTTGGGTTGGGTAATGGGGGTGGTCCCCGGTCCTAATTGGACTTTAGTTGCCCATTACGATGAGGCCCCGATTTGGGTCGTGTCATAAATGCACAAAGTAATTTGTGTATGGGTAGTGTGTATCATGTGAAGAAAGAAGTGCAAGAGTTGGCTAAAGAAGTGGATAGATTGGCCTGCTTGGGGGTATGTTTGATCAATACTGATAATAGGGGAGTAGTAGTCAAGAATAGTTCAGAATCATCTTTAGTAGTAGAAGTTAAGGAGAAACAGGGAAATAATCCCATACATAGCCTAATATTGGAAGTAGTCCAATATCAGAAGGTTGATATTTTCTCCCAAGGGGGAGATGGTGTACTTTGCTATCAACATAGGATTTGTGTTCCAAATATAGACAGATAAAGGATAAGGATACTAGTAGAGGATCATGGTTTAAATTATTCCATATTTTCGAGTGCTCCTAAGATGTATCACGATTTACGGGAAAATTATTGATGGAATGGTATAAAGAGGAACATAGCCGAGTTTTAGCCAAGTGTCCCAATTGCTAGCAAGTTAAAGTTGAACCTCAGAGATCGAGTGGTACATTGCAAGAGATTAGTATTCCTACTTTAAGTTAGAGGTGGTGAATATGGATTTCATCGCAGGGTCGCCACACATAAGACGTCGGCATGATTCAATTTGGGTTATAGTTGATCGAAAGACTAAATCAGCTCATTTTCTACCTGTTAAGACTTCAGATGCCGTGGAGGATTATGCCAGGATGTATATGTGTGAGTTAGTGAAGCTTCTTGGGATACCCTTGTCCGTAATTTTAGATAGAGGCACGTAATTCAATTCATAGTTTTGGCAGTCTATTCAAAAGGGCCTTGGAACAAATTTAAGCTTAGCGCTACTTTTCATCGCCATACCGTTGGTCAAGATGAATGCATAATTCAGACATTAAATAACATGCTGAGGGAGTGTGTCTTAGACTTTAAAGTATGTTGGGACGACCATCTACCTTAGATTGAGTTTGCTTACAATAATAGTTATCATTCTAGTATTCAAATGGCTCCGTTTGAAGTGTTGTATGGGCGTAGGTCAAGATCACCTATAGGATGGTTTGAGGTTGGTGAAACAATTTTTGTTTCGCTAGATTTTATTCTCGAAGCTATGGGACGGGTTTATTTAATTTATGAGAGGTTGAAAATTGCTTAGAGCTATAAATAATTGTATGCCAGCATATGAAGGAGAGAGCTCAAGATTGAATTGGGCGATTGGGTATTCTTATAGGTGTCTCACATGAAGGGAATAATATGATTTGTAAAGAAAGGGAAGTTGAGTCCGCAATTTAGTAGTCCGTATGAGGTTGTGAAGTATGTAGGAGAGGTTGCTTACGAATTGAATCTTCCGCCAGAGTTAAATGCATTTCACCCAGTGTTCCATGTCTTTATTCTCAAAAAGTGCATTGGAGATCCGTCCTTAGTAGTTCCCCTAAAAAGTATTAGGATCAAGGATAACTTGATGTACTAAGAGGTTCCTACGGAGATACATGATAGGCACGCCCGAAAGCTAACGAATAAGAAATTAGTGTTAGAAAAGGATCTTTGGAGAAATAAATTGGTCGAAGAGGCCACTTAAGAAGATGATGCAAACATGATGACCAACTATCCTCATCTCTTCTCTTCTAGCTCAATTCCTTCCAAAGGTAAACAATTATTTAAAGCCAAAGCTCTTCCTCTTTAAGTTTGTTTAAGTACTCTTAAGTCATATCTTGTTATGAATGATTGGACCCTTCTAATAGATACAAGCTGGGTTATAAGTTTTGTGTAGAGGTGTTTTTTCATTTAAAAATCCCAATCCTAGATGAATCACATTCGAGGATGAATATTTCCAAGTGGGAGATATTGTGAAACCCTATGTATGAAAACCACTGTCCAATATACAACCCTTTCCCTTGAGTCGTACATACTACATACTTGTTGTATATGGTGAGTCGTACCCATTCCAGTATGGGGTGATGTGATTTTTTTTAAAGTTATGAGTTGACCCTAGAAGTCATCAAGAATGGTACGAGTCATATAAATCGAAGCCATGAGTTCCTCAGTGGAGGCTCCCTAAGGTTCTGTCTAAGATACAGTTGGTTGTTTCCAAGTCATGTAGACATGTAACGAGTCGTATGTTACAACTCATATGTTTACCAGTGTATACCATCTTTGATTCTTCAAAGCTTACGAGTTATAGTCCTAGTCGTACCCTCACCATATGAGTCGTATGGTTTACTCGTGATGACTGACAATCAATTTCATTGAAGTTTAGAAAAGGCTTTTTTGGTCTTTTCCCTTTTTTTTTAACTCTAACTCTTGACCTTTAACCCCCAAAGAGGCATTATTTTCATCTATTCCTTAATAAATTAACAATATTATCTCTCCTTACATCTTCAAGAATATCAAGATTAGGGTTTTCGCACCAAGCCACCTTACAAGTCTAAAAACTTCAAGCCTTTTTTGCAAGTCAAGCAATTAAAGGTACGTGGGGTTTATGATCAAGGTAATTCTTCCATCCTGGTGCCCAAAGTGCATGGTTTTGAGATTTAATTTACTTGTTTTGAATTAGGGCTCAAACCTAAATAACCATATTCTTGAAGTATGACATTATCATGTGATTAAAATATTTAAGTTCATTAAGGTTTACATATATCCATGTTTTGACTCATAATATTCATATTGTAATTGGAATTTCATTATCTTGACTGAGATATTTGATCTGAGGAGGTTTTGTACTTTTTTGGATCATTATTCTAGCTTATTTCTCCTTGTTTGAGAGTAAATTGAGAGATTAATGTGTTCATGTGGATATAAATAAGCATCTAAGTGTTAAAATGTTTGATTACAATGTCCAAAGTGTACTTCGAACAAGTTTGGGTTTAATTGGATCATTTAGAGATCAATCGAGGAAACTAGTGTTACTAGCTTGAGCTAGGTGTGTGTCTAGTTGGTTTTGTTGGATCCTATTGTGTTTAATGTGTTCCAAAAGGTTTGTTTGTGTAATTTTATGTGGAAAAACTTGTTGAGAACTTTCAAAGTTCAATTGGATCAATCCAAGAGTCAAAACAATAAGCTTAAGATCAATGTGAAGTAGCCCATACTTAGCTTGTGTTTCTAGTTTATAATTTTGGATTTTGTGTTATTTTGAGCACAAAATTATTGTGTTTAATGCTATAGTATGATTTGTGAATGGATTATAATGATATATGAAGGAGATACAAGCTTTAAATCAAGTGGAAACAACTCAAAAATGCTCGAAATGGATCAACGAAAGAACAATGCACAACTTGGATGCAATTTGGAGTCTTCGAATTTACGAGGCATGTGTGGGATGTAGGAAAGTCCAATTGGCACGTGATATAGATGAAAATCTTTATAAGGGACCCAAAATAGTGATACCCTATTATCCGGGCGCATCGTGACCTCTACACCACCTTTTAAGCCTCGCGATGCGACTTTCACTCCCATTTCCATCTTGTGTGATGCAACTTCAGCTCTTATTTCAAGCAAGTGCATCGCGAGGTCCAATTCACACATGCCAAAAGTGCAAATTCAATCCTACATGGCTTGGGACTTGTTGTCCACTATAAATACATCTTTGTAAATGTTATTCAACATCGTTGGACTTCTTGGAACATCAATGAGACTTCTACAACTTCATAACATAGGTTTTTACTTTATTTATTTAGCATTCCATTATATCATAACATGATTTCAATCTATTGGATCATGATTATGACTATGAGCCCTTTCCAAGGTTGAAGGCGATAACATGAGTACTATTGTTTTGAGTTAAATTCATTGATTTGCTTATCATTGTTGGTTGCTTTGTTTATCCTTATTTTAACTATTTTAAAGAGTAACTACCCTTAGAGTATTTTCATTGTCAACCTTGTGATCTCGGGTGACGGAATAGAAAGATTGAACATGGGTATGGTTTGTATTCTTTTATAAAATAAGGAATCCTAATTAGCATCTAGGACATAGATGTAGTTAGAAGCCTTACTTGATTCACACATAGCATGATAGCTTTAAATCACTTAGTTGGATAATTACATCCCCTCTTAATGATGTAGTTGTAATGTCCATACTAGGTAATTTGTTAGAGGTCGAGAGACCATGATCATGAAATTAGCCCAATGAATATACAACCAAGATAAGTGAATTTACGAATGAAAATCAATAACATAGTATGATTGTTCAAAGAGCTTCGATTTTGTGTTTTACTCCTATTGATTATCTCAAGATATTTACTTTACGCACTGTTACTTTGATTGCAAGTTACAAACTCAAAATTTCTTTCGATTACACTTGTATCAAATCAATCTAAATCGTGAACTGAAATCAAATCATTGTTTAAACAAGTCCCTATGGGATCGATACTTGGCTTTCATTAGGACACTTTACTACTTGATAAGACTACGTACACATGTATGTACACTTGGGAGCTTTCAAGTTTTATGGCGCCGTTGTCGGGGACTTGCAATAGGCAATTGTTTTATTTTGGTTTTACTTTTTATATTTCTTTGGTGTTTTTATGCTTGGTCTTATTTTTGTATTTGCAGGAAATAGGTTTAAAGGTTAGTAAGTTGTCAAGGGATATAGATTCGGTGGAACCAAGTCCCGAACCTGAACAATGCTTCTATCAACGCAGAATAGACGCAATCCTTCTCCCCCAATTTTTGCAAATAAAAGAAGATCAAGCATCTCCTGCTCCAATGGCCGAGGAACAAGCAACCCGCAAGATAGTAAGGGAATTGGTAATTCCGCTTCGAACAAATTTGACCTCGCTATTTTAGAAGTCGACAGCAGGAGGCAATTTCGAACTTAAACAGAATATGGTACAACTTTAATTAGCAGTTTGCAGTTCACTGGGCTTTCTCATAAAGATCCACAAGTTCACTTGAGAAATTTTCTAAAAATTAGTGATACATTCATTCCTATGGGCGTGAATCAAGATTATGTGAGGATGAAACTTTTCCCCTTTAACTTTTGGGGGAAGCAAAAAAAAGTGGTTGGCTACGTAACCGGCAAATTAAATCACATCATGGGAAATTTGGCCCATAAAACTTCTCATTCGGTTCTTTCCGTCTTGCAAGACTACAAGACTTTGCAGTGAGATAGTGTGCTTCAAACAGAAGACAGACAAGAATCTCTATCATGCTTGGGAGCAGTTCAAGGCTCTTCTTTGGGACTGTCCACACCATCAATAGTCTAATGAGGTACTTTATCATACTTTTGTAGAAGCACTTGACCATAATACAAAGATATTATTAGAGTCAGCTGCAGGTAGTCAAGCTCTTGAGATGACATATGATGAGATATACAATCCATTAAACCGCATTGCTCAAGGTAATCCAGAGTGGCATTCAGACTCAAGGAGCACAATAAAAAGAATTGCAGGGGTATTAGAGGTTGATCAATCCACTACCATATCCACACAGATATTTTCCTTAAAAAATAAAATTAGTAGTCTAATGTTGGGAGTAGCCATAGTCAATGCAATCTAACAAGCTGCAGGTTGGTGTGAAGTATGCGGTAATAGTAGGCATCAAGCAACCATGTGTTCAGCAAATCTAGAATCGGTGATGTTTGTGGGCCATGCTCAAAGGAAGAACTACGAAAATGCTTACAAGTGACAGACTCAGCCATAAAATCACCCATGGGCCACCAAACAACAACAATTTAAGCAACCACATGCTCAACCATATCAATCAACTAGAAAATTGGAAGAGGTGATGAAGCAGGTTCTAGATAATTAGACACAGTTGGCTGAAGATGTAAAAAATCAGCAAGTGGCACAGAGAATCTTAGAGTTGCAGTTTGGGCAATTACAACAGATGCTGAATACAAGGCCTCAAGGTGGTTTTCCAAGAGACAAAAAAAATCCTAAGCCAGTTATGGCAATCATTTTGAGTAGTGGTAAGGAGCTGAATGAAGAACCTCCCTAGGAAACTAAGGAGGTGAATGCAAAGTTGATTCCCTCACAGGTATTTGAACAAGTTGCTGAAAATTCGAGGAAGTCTGAGTACTCAAAAATCAAAGTTGTTGCCGAAAAAGAAAAGAAGAAGTTGCCTCCACTTTTTTTTTCCTAAAAAACACAGAAAAGTGAAGGAGGAAGCAATGTTCAAGAAGTTCTTTGACACGTTCAGCGAGCTTGATATCAACTTACCTTTGTTAGATGTTTTGCAGAAAACTCCTAAGTATGCTAAGTACTTAAGGGATGTGGATGCTAAAAAGGTAAAATTGTGGGATATGGAGGCAATAACACTTACTGAATAGTGTAGCGTAGTAATGATACAAAAAATTCCGACCCATGAAGCTTAGGGACCCAGGGATGTTCACTCTACTATTCAAATTAGGAATAGTATGGTGTTCAATGCGTTGAGTGATTTAGGGGCTAGCATAAATTTGGTGCCCCTATCTTTGTTCCACACATTAGGCTTGGGAAATCCTAGAATGACCACCGTGGTTCTACAGCTGGAAGATGGGTCCATTGCCTATCCTAAATAAATTATAGAGGATATCCTTATAAAGGTTGGTAAATTCATTATTCCTGCTGACTTTATTATTCTAGACTTTCAGGCAGACAAAAAGGTACCAATCATCTTAGGGCGTCCATTTTTAGCAATGGGTGGAGCATTGATTGATATGCGAGAAGAAATGTTGACTATAAGGTTAAATGATTAAGAGACAATTTTTAAGGTGTACAAACCACTAACCAAACTATCCTAATATAAAAACTTATGCATGATCACTGTTATTGAAGGGGATGAGTGTGAGGTGATTATTCCATAAAAGACCTCTTCGGACACCCTTATTGAGTTTCCTAAGATACTACCATTACCATCGCTTGATTTTATGCTAATTGATGAGCCTAAAAAGGCTAAGTTTAAAAATCTACTGCCCATGAGAATTCTCACCGAATAGGGGTGAAAAGAGTAAAAAGGTGGAGACCAATCATGAGAAAGAGAAGCAAAGAGAATGACTAAGTCGTTAAGTTGGGTCATGCCGCGACACTAAATTAGGTGCTGTTAGGTAGGAAACTAAAGTTAAGTAGGTATGTTTTCTTTTCAATATTTTTATTTTTTTACCTCACGTAGTTTTTGTTTTTGTTGACTCATAGGTTGATGGGAAGTCTGAGTACCAGAAAAACTGAGCAAAGAAGTATGGAGAAGACTAAGCGTGTGGTCCCTGGACCCTTGTGATATGTGAAGATGATACTAGCTAGGTCTAAAGTCCTCAGGGAGTATTTCTCTCCCTAACTTTAAAGTTCACTTTAGGGACAAAGTAGATTTTTAATTGTGGGGTGGGAAAATTCCTATTTTTAGAGTCAATTTAATTTTTTTTAGGAATAAATAAGATGTTCTTGTTGGTTCTATATTTGAATACATGGTGCAAGTGTTTTGAATGCAAAAAGCATGTTGATTTTGTGAATTACTACTTGTCAGACTCTTAGGCTCATGATTATGACTCATGTACGTGTGGCTTAAAAATTTAAATTCATGCTATTTTGGTTGAGCGTGTATGTTGATCCAGTATGAGTCAAGCATGTTCCATGTGTGATATGAGTTTTTATATATTCCTTGTTGCATGTAATGTGTATAACTTGCCCAGTGTTGTGCAAAGCGAAATAAAAAATGTGAGTTTAGGAGATGATTTAGATATTTCATTGATAGCCTTGTTTTATGCCATCTTTTGACCCACCATGCATTCTTAATCATAGTCAGCAACTTTGAGGCTTTAGTTTTTTCCTGGAAAGCTCATAAGTAGCCTAATTCCTTATTTGAATAACCAGAATTTGATCCAAAAAGCTCCTAAGCTCTTTAATAAAATATCAATTGAGTGAGGAGTTTGAAAAATAAGATGGAAAAGGTGAAATAAAAGACTCAAAGTGATAGTTATTGGTGTGTACAACTGTTATGTGTTGTGGTAGGGAGTTGAATAATAATAAAGAAGAACTTGTGCTAAAAGTTGATTTATAAATAAATAGAAAAAAATACTTCCACTAAAGTGTTTGTGAATATGCTTAAATGAAATGGTGAAAATAGAAGAATGGGGTAAAAAAATATTGTAAATTGGTTGTTGGAGAATGGTTTTAATTGATAGTGTGTTGCATTAAAGTGCTTGGGAAGATAGTCATTATTGCCAAATAGGTCCTACCTATTTCTTCGCTTTCATTATTAACCTAAATGACCTAATTGATCCTATACTTGACATTTTTATATTCGTGGAGTACTACACTAAGGGCAAGCCTATGGTTCATTATGTATTACTTGTGAATTCCTTTTGACAGTGAGCGTAACTTGATTCTTGTACCCATCTTGTTCTAATTGAACTATTGTGAGTGATGTTGGGTAACTCTCTTTGTTGTGAGGGGCACATGTGTTGATGAATGTGTGAGATTCATTTGATGTCTTTTATTGATAAATATGCATGAGTTTGCCACTACTGGAGTCAATTCTTGAGGCTAGAATGTTTTGAAGTAGGATTCTTGAGTTGTCAATAGTGTATATAACATGCTTAGTGTAGAAACATGCATTCTGTGGAGTCATTATAGTGCTAGATTAAGTGTCTTTGTAGTAGTAGAACTATAGATTCACCTCAACTTATGATTCTTAGAGTAAAAAGTTATTCGATGATGAACAAGAGTTTAAGTGTGGGGTGATGATCTGAGGTGGTTTTGTATACTTCCAGGTCATTATTCTAGCTTATTTTACCTTGTTTTGAGAGTAACTTGAGTGATTAATATGTTCATATGGATATAAATAAGAATCTAAGTGTTAAAATGTGTGATTACAATGTTCAAAGTGTATTTCAAACAAGTTTGGGTTTAATTGGATCACTTAGAGTTTAATTGAGGAAACTAGTGTTACTAGCTTGAGCTATGTGTGTGTCTAGTTGGTTTCATTGTATTATATTGCGTTTAGTGTTTTCTAAATGGTTTGTGTATTTAATTATACATGGAACAACTTTTTAGGAATTTTCAAAGTTCAATTGGATCAAGCCAAGAGTCAAAACAATAAGCTTAAGAACAATGTGAAGTAACCTATGCTTAGCTTGTGTTTCTAGTTCACCATTTTGGATGTTCTATTGTTTTGAGCACTACATTTTTGTGTTTAATTCTATAGGATGCTTTGTGAAAGGATTATGATGATATATGAAGGATATAGAATCTTTAAATCAAGTGGAAACAACTCAAAAAGGATCAGAATGGATCAACAAAAGCACAATACACAACTTGGACGCAATTCGGAGTACTGGAATGTCAAGGGAACGTGTAGGCTATAGTAAAGGATAATTGGCATGTGCTAGAGACTAAAAGCTTCAGAAGAGAACAAAAATAGTGATCCCTTATGATCATGGTGCGTCATGACCTCCACACCTCCTTTTAAGCCTCTCAATGTGACTTCTACTCTAATTTCCAGCTTGTGCGATGCGACTTCCATTCCCGTTTCCAGCAAGTGCATCACGATGTCCAATATACGCACGGACAAAACTGAAAATTAAAACCTACACGTCTTGGGACTTGTTGTCCACTATAATTACATCTTTTTACATGTAATTCAACATCTTTGGACGTCTTCAAACATCAATGAGGCTTCTACAACCTCATAACTTAGGTTTTTACTTTATTTAGTTAGCATTCCATTAGATCATAACTTGATTTTAACCTGTTGGATCATGATTATGACTATGAGTTGTAAAGAACTCCCTTTCCGGGGTTGAAGCCAATAACATGAGTACTATTGTTTTGAGTTAAGTTTGTTGATTTGTTTATCATTGTTGGTTTCTTTTTTATCCTTGTTATAACTATTTTAAGGAGTAGCAACCCTTAGAATATATTTATTGTCCACCTTGCGATCTTGGGAGAGGGAATAGAAAGATAGAACATGGGGATAAGCAAAGTATGGTTTGTATTCTTTTATAAAATAAGGAATCCAAATTAGTATCTATGACAGGGATATACTTTGAAACCTTACTTGATTCACATGTACGATGATAGCTTTAAATAACTTAGTTGGATAATTACATCCCGCTCAATGATATAGTTGTAATATCCATATTAGGTAACTGGTTAGAGGTCAGGAGACCATGATCATGTAATTACCCTTATGAATCGACAACCAAGATAAGTGAATTGATGAATGAAACTTAATAACATAGTACAATTGTTCAAAGTTCTTTGATCTTGTATTTTACTCCTATTGATTATCTCAAGATCATTACTTTATGCACAGTTACTTTACTTGTAACTTACAAACTCAAAACTTCTTTTGGTTACTATTGCATCAAATCAATCTAAACTGTGAACTGAATTCAAATCATTATTTAACCAAGTCCCTATGAGATCGATACTTGGATTTCATTAGGACACTTTAGTACTTGATAAAATCACGTACACTTGCGTGTGCACTTGGGAGCTGTCAATATTGTTGAAAGATTTCAAGATGATTATTTATCATGACGTTTTGTTCTGACTTTCTATGAACTAAAGTATGAATTCAAAGTCCTATATACAAGTACTAAGTTTACAAGAAGTTTATGCTCTTATGTTCCATTGTTATGTGTTATAAGATGATTTAAAGAAAATCTTGGTCTTTTGATCTAAAGATAAGATCTAGAATCCACGACTATTCATCTTTATTATGATTTAAAGTAAAAGAAAGCATAATGGGCTTTCAGTTAAAAATCCCTTTTGCTATTTTAAGTTGAATTTCTTATGCATGAGCATATAAGTGTTTCGGAGTAGTATTTAGCACTGAGAAGGGAATGCAAATAAGTGTATCCTAAGTTCTTGGAAACTATGAGCCACTGTTGGTTAAGATTTTTCTCTATATGGATGAAAAGTACAATGATCACTTAAGTTAAGGTTCTATTCTGATGGCAAGGGTAGAACAACTCTCCCCAATGTGGTTAAGATATAAGACTCCATGGTAGCTCACATGCTTTATGTCGATTAGAAGAATCTTCCATCAGATAGAATAAAAGTAAATACTTTAGAAACCAAGTGTTATGGCAAACTAAGTTCACTCATATACATTGTTATTCATGTTTTATGATCTAGTAGTCCTTTGTTTTATTCTATCTCATTGTGAGTCATTTACACTAATCATCCATCATTTGAAATGTTACCTATATAATCAGTTATTATTATATTTATGCATTCACCCCACATACTCAGTACATTCCAGAGGTACTGACCCACATATATGTCTATGTGATAAATTGTCTTATAATGTAGGTTTTGAGGATCATTTCCCATAGTATGATTGACTACGGGTATTATCACCTACATCCCGACCTTTGGTGAGTCCTCATAGTCTGAGGACTCGGCTTATCATACTTATTTTCAATGATATAAATATTTTAGTTATTTGATTTTCGTATATGTTTGTGTCGGCTGGGGTCTGTCCCAGTGGTTCTCTAGTAAGTTGTAGAGGCTTGTTAGACTGTGTATGCTTTTAAACCAAAGAGTTTGTTTAAGATGTTTAAGTTAAAGACTTTTATTAAGTTATGAAATCGTTACCTTTAGTTTCTATAGATGTTAATTCACTTTTCATGTGGGTTTCAAGCTATATAGGTATCATGGGTTAGGTTAGGGTTATTCATAGTCTTGAGCACCGTGTGAAATCCAGGTGGTAATTCAAGGGCGTTATAGTAAGTCATACAATACTAGTAAGTTCCCTCATTTTTAGTGTAACATTAGCCATCAATTGACAACAAATATTCCCAAGTGAAAGATATTGTACCACCCTAAAAGTCCCTAGAATTCTATCTAAAACTTAGAACATATATCAAAAACAAACCAACAATAGTTGACCTCAAGACGACCTTAACCATGAGTCATTGTTAGGTATGATGATCCTTCACAAGCACTCTTCCTGAGTGTATTCCTCAAAGTGTTGAAGGATGAAAATTAATCCTAGTGGAAATAACCCTAGATGATGAATCATCCCATTAATTATCGGGTGCCTATCCATTCTATCAATTATTTTAAAAAATTACCTTCTAATGACATGTCAACTACCATATATATGTGTGTGTATATATATATATTATGATGAGATTTGAGGTCATAACAAGCTCCTACATCCTACTTGAAGTGAAAAATCCTCTTCTGACCAAATTTTAGTTTAAGATTCTTCTTGGTAAAATTTAAAACAATCATTTCTCCACTCATATGAAGAGTTGTGTGGACTAATACCCATCAAATTAAAGGTATTCTAATTTTCTTTTTAACTCCACAAACTATTTTTCTATCTAATTTTGGAGTAAACATTTATGAGTGTTTTAGTGAAGCATTGTGAAGTAGTGATTTTAGTGACAATGACTCACCTGACAGTCATCCCCAATCATGATTGGTCCTTCACAGACTCGTCGCCACTATATATTGAAGTGTCAAAAAATATTTGAGGCAATGACTCAGGCCATAACTTATCCCCCAGGCCATAAAGCATCATGTTAGCATTGTGACTGGCATTAGTAACTTTCCAAAATATTTTTAATGGGTTTTTTTGTCTTTTTCTACACTTGTAACCCCTATATTATGTTTTTTGTGACTCTTTTAGGGGGTATTAGAGGGGAAATCAATTTACTTATCCCTCATTGACAATGATTAAATTCCTGATCTAAGGGATATTTATAAACCTAAGTGTCATTATTTACACTTATTAAGCATAGGTTTGAGGATAACATGATGTGCTTAATGAAGTATAAAGTGTGTATTTTAGAATTTTTGTGATAATTTAAATGTTTGGCGAGTTTAAATTGCGTTTGGACTAATTCAAGTGCCAAAAGAATCAAATAAAAGCTTGATGAGAAAATTAGTTAGGCTAGACTATGCTATCCTAGTTCAAGTATAAGTTGATAAGCTCTATTTTGTTATATGCACTTATGGCTGTTTTGAGATGTTTTAGGATAACACTAGAGTATATATGAAAGCTAAATAAATCCTACCAAAAAGACACAAGATGTGAAGAAACAAGGAATAAGCGGACGAAAAGAAGAGAACAACGATTAGACAAAACATCACCTAGAGGGCTTGGCCTTACTCCAACCCCCCCCCCCCCACAGCATGGGAGCGTGCATTTATCCGTAACCTATATTTTGAAGGAACAATGTTTGGGGTGTTTTATGGGCCTTCCTAAAACCCCAGTGTCCCTACATTGTCCATGCAACACAACCCTTTCCCTCTCCCCAAATGTCTAAAAATTGTTTTTTCACTTATTTATGTTGTGGGCAAAGTTATAAATGCATATATTTCATGTGGGTCAGCATATGGATGACCTAAATCACTATATAAGGAGTAATTATCCATATTTTATGAATATTTTGAGGCTATATAAAACACTTTGTGTTTTGATCCTTAGAAAATTTCCTGAGTTTTGAGCTCTCTGGAAATCATACGACTAGGGGTATTAGTTGTATTTTGGGATATAGTTTAGTGATCATCACTCATATGTTGATCAGTATAGCTTGGTTGGCTAGTATCCAAGGTACGAATTCTTTATAAGGGATGTATGATGGGGTGCATTCGTATGATACAACTAGTATTATGTCCTGTCTTAACCTAGTTGATTCAATTCTATTGTGGGTATAGTTTATTGGTACCAATTGTATGATTAGGTACAAGTGGGACATAGGAGTCTTAGGTTTGTTATTATAGGGGATTTAGATTCTGCTTTGGGTATGAGTGGTACCCCTAGGGTACTGATGGAGGGGGTGGTCGTACCCTCCTGTGGGAAATTAATACAGTTTAAGTAGGGGTAATCTAGATATTTTACATTATAACTCCTTGGGATCGTACAACATAAAACACCTTTTTAGGGCTTCATTAACTCATTTTTAATGAATCAAACACTTAGAAACTCTCTCAAAATCTCTCAAGGCTCTTGGTTTAACCAAAAAGCTAGGTTACCTTCAAGGTAGTCAATTGAGGCTCATAAGAGTGATTTATTCTCATATTTTTCTTATTCGAGGGGAAGTTACTCCTTCCTTATTGTTAGTTCCAACTAAAGGAATATTTTATGAATGTTTCCATGGCATAATTATTATATGGTTTTGGGTTTTCAAATATATGTTGGGGGTTTTAGTTATAAATGCCTGGTTATGGGTTTTCCTTATTTTAATTATTGATTTATATATTTTAATTATGGTTTAGACATTGCATGGGAATGGTTAATTGGTGCTTCCTTTTGGTTTTAGAAACACTATGCCTCTGATGTATCTAATAAATTTCCTATGAAAATGCTTTTGATATATCATTTGTATTTTAATAGAACTATTTATGGTATAATTTGGTAATGGAACCCTAAATGGTATAAATGGTTTAAATGAATTGGAATGCTTAAATGGTAATGTCTTGGTGGTTATGGTTGGTCTAATTTCAAGCCTTGTAGAGTATAAGAGAATCCCTAAGCAAACATATTAATGATCATCTTGTGAAGTACATAAGATTCCCCCAAGTCAACTTTATGATGTAATCTATGGGTACATGGGAATCCCTTCTTTTAAAAAGGATGGCTTTGGACATTTATTGCAAGCTATATCCAGTAAGACGATACCACTACTTATAGCCTTGGTTAATAATAAATATAAAGGTGGTTTGGTTGTGTGGTAATTGTATAAATCGGACAATAATTGTGGGGTGTGATAGCTAACCGTAAAGTTATAAGTCCAATGGATGGACATAGGAAACTCTTGTTTACCAACATAGGGATAGGTCATGGGGACCATATATGATACTTACAGAGTACACAAGAATCCCCTAAGTACACTTGTAGATATGTATCGTGGAAAGAAAAGGTTACTTGGGAATCGAGTACTACCATGGTATATCTGGTTCGTATGGCTATACGCATCGGGGCCCGTTCATGCTATTACACTAGACCCATATAACCCGTGGACTATTCTAGGATATTTAAGCTACACATACCCAGGTTAGTGATTTTAAAAACATGCTAACCCGGTTTCTTTCCCCAGCATAGTTATATATATGTATGTATAGTTGTGAATGTATATGGTTTGTTTACTAGTTTTTAAGGTTGACATTATTTTATCCTTATCCTGGGTACTTGCTAGCCTTCATCCACTAACCCATCTTCTAGCAGTTGTATCCTGAATACTCCCTCTGCTTAGTGCTCGAACTTGGGATCATCTTGGTTTGATTGAAGTGGTGTGCTTCCATACTCAAGAAGGCTCTATTTCATGTTATAGATGTCTTTTCATACTTTAGTTATTTCACGGATATGGTTTTGGCTATGGTAGGGCCATGTCCCAATCAGATATCATTTTACTTTTTGTTAGAGACTTTGTGGAACTACCATGTGTTTGAATGAATGGTGTCAGCCTTAGTATTTGAATTGGTATTAGGGATGATACCGTTGGATTGAATTTATGATTCGTCAATCCTAGTATGTTATGGACTCATACTTTGTTATTATTTTGGTTTGGTTTTGGTTATTAGTTGGATATTGGTATTTTGGACTTGCTTGGGTTAGTCACAGTTATGGACCTATCCTAGAGTTTGGAATTATAATAGACTCTATCTTGTTTTATATTTGGAATCCATCTGACTTAGGATACGAGTTTGGGGGTTTGGTTGGGCAACAAGGGTGGTACCCGATCCTGGTTAGACTTAGGATGCCTATTATGACAAGGCCCCTATTTGGGTTGAGTCAACTTTGTATCAGAGATTTAGGTTCCTGGTCATTTAGGTGTCCATAAAGCCATGTCGAGTAGAGTTTCTTTTAAGGGTGTGTAGCGCGCCACACTCATATGGTAGAAGATACAAGACATTTAGGAATGTTTCTATTCTTTGTGTTCTATTTTAAAGCTTGGATGCTAATTTATAGAATCTTCTATGATTCCTATTTGTTTGCCTCTCAGACCATGCCTTGATGATCTGAAGTTTACAAAGCTCCTTTGTTCCTACGGGGGATAATGTTTATAGGACACGTTCTACTCAGGGGATCCATACTCGTTCTAGGGGTCCTGCCCTTGACTATTATGGAGTTATAATTATTCCTTCTAGTCCTCTTTAGGTAGAGGTGATGAATACAGAGTTTCATCATTCGGTTCAAATAATTGCTTAGTTGTTGTCTTATCTAGCTAAGCACGTTGTATCTGCTATTCCATCTTCTGAGGCAACACGAGTTAGCCCATTTATGAAGTTGAGTCCTCTAACCTTTACTGGTGTTAAGGTGGAGGAGGATCCTCATGGTTTTATTGATGAGATGGATAAGATATTCAGGATTATGCATGCCACAAATTTGGAAGTGATGGAGATTTCAGTTTATCAGCTCAAAGATGTGGCCTACCAATGGTACGAGAAATGGAATTAGGTGAGGGGTGATATTGAGGATTTGTATTTGTGGGAGACTTTCTCCAATGAATTTTTTTACCACTTCTTTCCTTAAGAGTTGAGGGAAGGAAAAGTAAAGGAATTTGTTAATCTGAAGCAAGGGAATATGTCGATCAAGGAGTATGCCTTGAAATTTTACCAGTTGTCTAGGTATGCTCCGGAATTGGTGTTTGATATGAGGGACAAAATGAGAATATTTTATTCAGGACTGTCTTGGGATTTGATCCTTGAAATCAAGAATGCATTACTGATAAAGAACATAGATATTTGTAGATTAGTTATTCATATGCAATATGTGGAGAAGGAAAAAAAAGCATGCTGAGATTGGGGAAGGCACAGTAAGAAGTTTAGGTTCTCTGAGCTGGGTGGTCAATAGCAATGTGGTCGAGATAGTGGTAAGTGGCCAAAGAAGAAGTGTGGGAGTTCTGGTTCATTGTCCGTAACTAGTTCTCCTTACCTAATGCAGTCGGGTGATAGCCTCAGTAGTATGGCAATAACATTAGGGCACCGAATGACCAATCTAAGGATAGTAGGGCACAATTGACTTTATGATGTCTTCCTTGATGGTTCTGTGATCTATTACATCAGGGCTTCTGTGATAAGGGGATGGGAAGGTGCTTCAAATGTGGCCAGCCATGCCATATGCTTAGAAATTATCTTGTTTGGAAGGTTTCTTTGGAAGTGAACAAGGTTTTAGTTGCCTCTTAATCTGCTCATGCACCAAAGGGTGTTTCTTCTGCATCTATATCCGCTTCTGGTACCGGTATAGGTTGGAATAGATTATATGCACTTACTACCCGACAAGAGTCTGATGCATCACCTAATGTCGTGACTGGTACGTTATAACTCTTTTTACGTGACATTTATTATTTACTTGCTTAGGGGTCCACTCTTTCTTATATGACCCCATTTATGGCTGTGTATTTTGGTTTTGATCCTAATGTTATTTTTGATTCTTTTGGTATTTCTACCCTGCTAGGTGACTCTGTGGTTTCTAAAAGACTCTATAGAGGGTGCGTGGTATCTGTTGTAGTAAAGAGAATTTTGTGGATTTGTTAGTATTAGATATGGTGGATTTTGATTTCATTCTAGGTATGAATTTTTTACATTCGTACTAAGCATCCTGAGATTGTCGAACTTGTAAGGTTTATTTCAGTTCCTTAGTGAACCAATTTTTAAACGGGATGGTGGTTCTTTATCTCCTAAGGGAAAGTTTATATCATATCTTAGAGCTCGGTGGTTAATCTCACAAGGGTATCTCTATCATTTTTTCTGGGTTAAAGACTCTACCTCAAAAGGTCCTTCTTTGTATTCGGTTTCAGTGGTGAATGAGTTTCCAAAGGTCTTTTCGAATGATCTTCCTAGTGTTGCTCAAGAAAGGGAGATTGAGGTTGGGATTGATTTGGTTCTGGACACTCATCCAATATCTATTCCTTCTTATAAAATGGCTTCGGATGAGTTGAGGGAACTTGAGGAGTAATTTAAGGATCCCTTGGATAAGGGTTTCATCCATCCTAGTGTATCCCCATGTGTTGCATCGGTGTTATTTGTGCGTAAAAAATATGGTTCCCTTCGGATGTGCATTGACTATAGGCGATTGAATAAAGTAATGGTTAAGAACAAGTATCCTCTTCCAAGGATAGATAACTTGTTTGATCATTTGCAAGGTCCCAAGTTCTTCTTCAAGATTGATCTTCGATCTGGGTATCATCATCTTAAGATTAAGGAGGTGGATATCCATGAGACGGTTTTCCGTTGTAATACCCCGAATTTTTCCTAAGCTGAATTTCTCCTCGAGAAGGTTAAGGAGTGACTTCCTAAGTGATTATTATTTTAACCAACTAGAATTTCCCTATGTCGTAAAACAACACTATTTTAGTGCTTGGCGCATCGCGGAAAGGGTCTATTTGATAATTGTAAAATTCCAGTGGAACTCCGCGATAGTAGCACATCGCGGAGGACCCCAATTTCCAAATAGTCAATTTCCAGTGACCTAGCGCAATTGTGACGCATCGCACTGAAGTTCCAGGTCCCAACCTGTCACGCCCCAAAATCCCATCGGGTCGGACTGGCACCCGAAGTCGAGAAGGCCCGGGAGAACCCGTTCAAATACCGGTACTTTCCCTTACATGTCACCAAAAATTTGGACAGCACTTTGTTGCATATAGAAGGATCTAATTACCTGTATCAGCACAACACGCACAAATATATATATATATATAATACTTGGCCGTCGGGGACACCACATATACAGATATAACATCACTATATAAACTTCCATGACTTTACCCTTCCTTATGTCTACAAAGACTCTAGGATATACATGACATAACTAGGGTAGGGACAAACCCCCACCCACACATGACTCCTGTACAATAACAAAACATAAGGAACAACTCGGAAAACTCCGAAGCAAAATGGAGCTCACCAACAATAGCTGTATGACCTGGCTCCTATCTATGCTGTGAATGAGCTGAGGTACCTGTGCCTGTAGCATGAAATGCAGGTCCCCGTGGGGGACGTCAGTATGAAATATGTACTGAGTAAGTAAAGCTGTAGATAATCACATATGATATAGGAGCTCAATAGAAATTTGAAACAAGTGAATAAATCGTAATAGGAGTGGACCACACTTACTAGAACTTGTGACAACCTGTACATTGAATTTATTCAATCACTTTACCTTCGTTCTTAACATCTTTGTAATCATTACTGTACTGTACTGTACTGCGACCATTAGGCTGCCTCCAGTACATATCAACTGGGATCGACCCATGCTAGGCTTATGCCCCTGGGATACCACCCATAAACACGTAAATAGGGATCAACCCATGCTAGGCTTATGCCCCTGGGATACCACCCTATAAGAGAGAACTTCCATCACTTAGTTCAATTAATCTTTGATATTGTTATTTCGGTTGCCACCACATTTTTGATACTTTGAAACAACGATACATCAATAAGAACCAAGTAATAGACCTTCTATACAATAACGACGTAATAAAGACTCATTGGTACATCAACAATGTGTTTTAGAATCATCAATATCACAACAATGAAATAGGAGCCTTTTGGTATATCAATGAAATATTTTGACACTTTATAGAATGGAAACAACTTCGTTGGTAATGTAGAACAATACATGTTTTTGGACAACCTCAGAATCTTACTTGATGGAACATTGATGTTTTCATGGCAAAGAACATCGTTAGAGTATGCTTTACATACCTCGTTGTAGATTTGGATACCAATTCAACACAACTTCCCGCCTTTACAAATCACTTATCTACAATGAAATTTTTGGCATCTAGTATTAGCAACCCAACACCACAATTCTCTTCCATAATTCCATACAACCAATATTTGCAAAACATTCCAAAAACCAACTTGAACAATAGGTTTATGTGTATATATATATATAATCATCAATACCACATCATCACACCAAATCCCTTCACAATTCAACATAATCCAACATCATTTCCCAATCATCTTTCAACAACAATCAAATAACATACTTCTTATGCTCACATGCATATATATATATACATATCCATATAAATAACACCAACATAATTTACATCCTTACCATAAAATGTCCCTTTTGATTTTGAAGTTCTGTTGGCACAAATAAGGGGTGCTTCTCGAAGCCCTCGAGACGGTGAACACAACTACGGAATCAATTTGGACTTTCTACGGTTGAATCACAAGATAATTGGAGTTGAACTTAGACTAGGGTTTCTTATTCTTCAATAATTTGGATGATAACATGATGGATATGAGGATAATTATATGTATATAATGACCAATTTTCGTCCATGAGGTGATGGAAAATGACCATATTGCCCTTAAAAATTTAAGTAAATCCGAATCTGTCCATGGTGGACTGTTTTGATAGGGTAAAGTAAATCGACCATAACTCTTTGGTCTAATATTGTATTTGGGTGAAATTGGTATAGTTGGATAGATAATTGAAATGTCTTTCATTTCATATAAATTAGGACACCCAGTTCGTCCTGTACAAGTAATTATGATCGTTTGAAGTTGACCCTAAAAATCTGTTTTGAGAGGCTGAAGTAAAACTTGTATAACTCCTTACTCAGACGTTGGATTTGGATGAAACCAATTGAATTAGAAAGAAGACTCTCGGGGATTATCATATATATATAGAATCTCACACAGTTCATTTGTTACAAGGAGTTATGATCGTTTAAAGTCGACCCAAAAATCTGTTTGGCTGCAGTACTTTTGTGTGCAGAAAATTTCTGCACATTTACTGTTCATTGCGTCCACCGTTTTCAAGTTTCGAACATGCTCACTTATATCCGATACTCATCTGTTTTCAGAAATCTTGATATCGTTGGAAAGCTAACTCGATAAACTTCGCATAGAAACTTTGACGAGCAAATTCTGGTATAAATAAAGTCGATTCCCATACACATATAATCAAACTATACACTTGAAACCATCTCAAAATAATCAATACTAATACTTAAACTCATATATACCTAACTTTTGATCAATACATATAATCCAACACAAATAACCATGGCTAATGCACGTAATTAAGTACGGGGTGTTACATCCTTCCCCCCTTAAGGACATTCGTCCTCAAATGTGAATGTAGTTATTTAGCCGAAACAAGTTCGAATTCATAATTGATATTCACGTCATCATATAGATATTATGCATATGTAAAAACTTACTTGTTAGCGTCCCAGTTCCACTCCTTGCACTTATTTTTCACCTTTGAACAAATAAGGGTATTTCGATTTCATTGCTTCCTCCGCTTCCCATGTAATCTCTTCCCTTTGTTGATTTCTCCAAAGTACTTTCACCGATGCTACTTCTTTGTTTCTCATCTTCTTAACTTGAAGATCTAATATAGCAATAGGAATCTCCTCATAGGTAAGATCTTCTGTTACTTGCACATCTTCAGTAGAAGTAATAAGGGATGGATCTCCGATGCACTTTCGAAGCATCGATACATGAAATACTGGATGCACTGATGAGAGTTCCTGGGGTAGCTCTAATTCATAAGCAACTTGCCCACATCTTTGAATAATCTTATACGGGCCTATATATCGTGAACTCAACTTTCCTTTCTTGCCAAATCTCATCACCCCTTTCATTGGCGATACCTTCAAAAATACCCAATCGCCTAATGAAAATTCTAGCCCTCTTCTTCTACTATCCGCATATGACTTGTGTCGACTTTGGGATGTTTTCAACCGTTGCTGAATCAACTTGACTTTTTCTATGGCTTGATACACAAGATCCGGTCCGAACATAAGAGTTTTACCCTCATAATCAGACTATTTATTTATCATACAACTTCGAATATTCTTCAACTGTGTAAGTGGTCTTAACGGGTAAGAAATGTGCGGATTTAGTAAGCCTATCCACAATCACCCATATAGAATCAAATTTCTGAGCTGTACGAGGCAAACCTGTAACAAAATCCATGTTGATCATGTCCCACTTCCAAATTGGAAGATCTATGCATTGCATATAGCCTCCGGGCTTTTGATGTTCCACTTTAACTCGTTGGCAATTTGAACATTCAGCTACAAATTCTGCGATGTTCCTTTTCATGTCATTCCACCAATACATATCTTTCAAATCTTGATACATTTTGGTTGATCCTGGATGAATGGAATACCTTGAAAAATGTGCCTCTATCATAATCTTCTTTCTTAGCCCGTCTACATCCGGCACACACAATCGGTTTTGGCACTGAAGTACTCCTTCTCGCGTAAGCTCAAATGCCTTGGTCGCACCATTTTGAACGTTCTCCTTAAGCTGTAATAAAATAGGATCTGCATCTTGCTTCTTTTTCACCTCAGCTACTAATGAGGATTCCGCAGCATTATGCACAATAAGCTCCTCGTCCGGAGTTTCGAGAAGATGAACTCCTAGACTAGCTAATTGATGAAGATCTTTAATCATCCCTTGCCTTTATATAGGTGCCATCATAGCCTTATGACTCAACGTATCAGCTACTATATTCGCTTTCCCTGGGTGATACAAAATATCAACATCATAATCTTTTAATAGTTTCATCCACCTTCGCTGCCTCAGATTTAGATCCTTCTGACTAAAAATATATTGTAAGCTCTTGTGATCAGTATATATATCAACATGAACCCCATATAAATAGTGGCTCCATATTTTTAAAGCAAAGATAAGCGCTGCCAGCTCAAGATCATGTGTGGGGTAATTTTTCTCATGTGGCCTCAATTGCCTTGAGGCATATGCTATCACCTTACTATGCTGCATTAATACACATCCTAAACCAATTCTCGAAGCATCACAATACACTGTATACCCTTCTGTACCTTCTGGAAGTACCAACACAGGTGTAGAAGTTAACTTATTCTTCAATTCTTGGAAACTCTCCTCACACGCATCATTCCATTGGAACTTGGATGCTTTATGCGTTAGCTTGGTTAAGGGTGCTGAAATGGAACAAAAGTCTTTAAAAAACCTTCTATAATAACCGGCCAACCCGAGAAAACTACGAATCTCCGTAGGCGTTGTGGGCCTTGGCCAGTTCTTCACAGCTTCTATCTTTTGAGCATCAACCTTTATCCCTTCACTAGATACAATATGACCCAAAAATGCCACCGACTTTAACCAAAACTCACATTTAGAGAACTTTTCATAAAGCTTACAATCACGAAGAGTCTGCAATGCCTGTCGTAAGTGATTGGCATGGTCCTCTTCTGATCTAGAATAAACTAGAATATCATCTATAAAAACTATCACAAATACATCCAGGAATGGCATAAACACCCTATTCATCAAATCCATAAAAGCTGCAGGTGCATTTGTTAGACCAAATGACATAACTAGAAACTCATAATGACCATACAGTGTTCGGAAAGCTGTCTTGGGTATATCCTTCTCTTTGACCCTCACTTGGTGGTAACCTGACCTCAAATCAATCTTAGAAAAACACTTGGTGCCCTGTAACTGATCAAATAAATCATCAATTCTTGGGAGAGGATATTTATTCTTAATAGTCACCTTATTCAATTGTTGATAATCAATACACATACTCAGCGAGCCATCCTTTTTGTGCACAAATAACACTGGTGCTCCCTAGGGGGACATACTAGGCCTTATGAATCCCTTCTCTAGCAAATCTTTCAATTGCTCTTTCAATTCTCGTAATTCTGCTGGGGCCATTCTATACGGTGGAATGGAGATTGGTTGGGTGCCTGGTATTACATCAATACCAAACTATACTTCTCGTTCAGGAGGCAAACCTGAAAGATCTTCAGGAAATACATCAGGAAATTCATTTACCACCGGAACAACGTGAAGAGTTGGTGGCTCTGCTTCTGTATCCCTTAATCTAACTAAATAATATATGTATCCCTTGGAAATCATTCTTCTTGCCTTAAAATAAGAAATAAATCTACCTTTTGGCGCGCTAATTTCACCTTTCCATTCAAGGACTGATTCATTTGGAAAATAGAAATATACCTTTTTCGTGCAGCAATCAATTGTGGCATAACAAGACGCCAACCAATCCATACCCATTATAACATCAAAATCTACCATTTCTAAATCTTCAAGATCAACCATCGTATCACGACTACAAACAGTTACTATGTAGTTTCGATAAACCCTTCTAGCTATAATAGATTCCCCAACCGGTGTGGATACTTCAAATGGCTTAACTAATAGTTCGGGTATTCTTTTGAACTTTCCAGCAACCAATGGAGTAACATAAGATAATGTGGAACCGGGATCAATTAAGTCATAAAAATCGAATGAAAAGATAGACAACGTACCCGTAACCACATCTGGGGAAGCCTCTAAATTCTATCGATCCGCTATAGCATACGTACGATTTTGAGCCTCGCTAGAACCCGTGGCTCCTCTATCACCTCTAACACGACCCATTGGTTGTGCACCCCTTCCTGAATAAAGAATCGATGATGATGCAATAAATGAGCTCGTAGGTCGTGTCATACCCCCTATGTCCCTTCGTGGTCATTCCCTCATCATATCCCCCGACATACCACACCAAAAGAAAACATTGGTCCCTAGACGACATGCGCCCAAATGATACCTTCCACATTTATTGCATGGCTCTCGAGGAGGTCTCGATTGGCTCATATTCCCTTGCCCTTGGTACCCCACTATCCCCGACATCTGACTCTCACTTCTATGCCCAAATTGATTTCCTCTGGACCCTTAGAACTGTGGTGGGGCACTAGCTGCAGAATAAGAATATAATGTCCTAGGTGGTCTAGCAGAAAACTGTGGTCTGAACCCTCCTTGAGATGCCATGAACTGCCCTGTAGATCTGGCCCTCTTGGAATATCCTCTTTCTGATTCCTGTGTTCTTCTCCTCTACCTATGATCTTCCATTTTCTGTGCAAAAGCTTGGATCCTCGCTATGTCCATATCTTTGTTCAAAGCGGCAATAGTACAATCCCTAACCAAATACAGATCCAATCCATCCACATACCGATGAACTCTGTCATCCATAGTATCTATAACATTAGGAGCATATCTGGACAAAGAATTAAATCAAAGACTATACTCCCTCACATTTGTATTACCCTGTCGAAAATTTAAGAACTGATCCGCACGGGCCTGACGAGTCTCATATGGAAGATAATGATCAATAAATGCCTCTTTGAACTCTTTCCAAGTAGCTGGGGGTGCATCAATGCCCCTTGACCATTTCCAGTCTTCATACCAATATATAGCCTCACCTTTGAATCTATACACGGCTAACTCCACTGTCTCTCTGCCCGATACATGCATCACCTCTAGGGCCCTTTGGATCTGATCAATAAAGTCCTGCGGATCTTCGTTAAGATCGGATCCGGTAAAAGTAGGCGGATCCATCTTAAGAAAATCCTGTGTTTGAAGACTAGCCGCCCTATCTATACCACTAGGACCTGCAGTAGGAATGGCTCGCCCTTGAGCTTGCCCAACAAATATACGAGTCAAAAGTTGCACTGCATTTCTAAAATCTTGATCAACAACATTAATAGGTGGCTCTGGGGATATAGTTCTCCTCCCCCTTATTTCTTCCGGACTGGGGGAAGTTTCTGATGCATGCTCAGCTGGAGCCTCACTTTGATTAGCTGGTATAGTGGGTGACTTACTAGTCCCCTCTCCGGCAGCCACATCTACTTTCTTACCGGTATTCTTTCTTCTGGTAACCGACATCATTACTATAATAAGAGAAACAAACTGATTCAGTGGTCAACTATGACTTCATATACAATATAAGCTCTATCGCACGATATAAGACATGAAGAAAAGAAACAATTCCTAAATGTCCATAGCCTCCTGTTTATAGATGTGGTGCAAAACACACCGATAAACAAGACTCTACGTAGACACAAATTTGTAGACTCACTAGGACGAACCTCTCTGATACCACTTTTGTCACGCCCCAAAATCCTATCGGGCCGGACTGGCACCCGAAGCCGAGAAGGCTCGGGAGAACCCGTTCAAATACCTGTACTATTCCTTACATGTCACCAAAAATTTGGACAACACTTCGTTGCATATAGAAGGATCTAATTACCTATATCAGCACAACACACACAAATATATATATATATAATACTTGGCCATCGGGGCTACCACATATACAGATATAACATCACTATATAAACTTCCATGACTTTGCCCTTCCTGATGTCTACAAAGCCTCTGGGATATACATGACATAACTAGGGTCGGGACAAACCCCCGCCGACACATGACTCTTGTACAATAACAAAACATAAGGAACCAACTCGGAAAACTCCGAAGCAAACTGGAGCTCACCAACAATAGCTGTATGACCTGGCTCCTATCTATGCTGTGAATGAGCTGAGGTACCTGTGCCTGTAGCATAAAATGCAGGTCCCCGTGGGGGACGTCAGTACGAAATATGTACTGAGTATGTAAAGCTGTATATAATCACATATGATATAGGAGCTCAATAAAAATCTGAAACAAGTGAATAAATCATAATAGGAGTGGACCACACTTACTAGAACTTGTGACAACCTGTACATTGAATTTATTCAATCACTTTACCTTCGTTCTTAACATCTTTGTAATCATTACTGTACTGTACTGTACTGTGACCATTAGGCTGCCTCCAGTACATATCAACTGGGATCGACCCATGCTAGGCTTATGCCCCTGGGATACCACCCATAAACACGTAAATAGGGATCGACCCATGCTAGGCTTATGCCCCTGGGATACCACCCGATAAGAAAGAACTTCCATCACTTAGTTCAATTAATCTTTGAGATTGTTATTTCGGTCGCCACCATATTTTTGATACTTTGAAACAACGATACATCAATAAGAACCAAGTAATAGACCTTCTATACAATAACGACGTAATAAAGACTCATTGGTACATCAACAATGTGTTTTAGAATCATCAATATCACAACAATGAAATAGGAGCCTTTTGGTATATCAATGAAACATTTTGACACTTTATAGAATGGAAACAACTTCGTTGGTAATGTAGAACAATACATGTTTTTGGACAAACTCAGAATCTTACATGATGGAACATTGGTGTTTTCATGGCAAAGAACATCGTTAGAGTATGCTTTACATACCTCGTTGTAGATTCGGATACCAATTAAACACCACTTCCCGCCTTTACAAATCACTTATCTACAATGAAATGTTTGGCATCTAGTATTAGCAACCCAACACCACAATTCTCTTCCATAATTCCATTCAACCAATATTTGCAAAACATTCCAAAAACCAACTTGAACAATAGGTTTATGTATATATATATATATATATAATCATCAATACCACATAATCACACCAAATCCCTTCACAATTCAACATAATCCAACATCATTTCCCAATCATCTTTCAACAACAATCAAATAACATACTTCTTATGCTCACATGCATATATATATATATACATATCCACATAAATAACACCAACATAATTTACATCCTTACCATAAAATGGCCCTTTTGATTTCGAAGTCCTGTTGGCACAAATAAGGGGTGCTTCTCGAAGCCCTCGAGACGGTGAACACAACTACGGAATCAATTTGGACTTTCTACGGTTGAATCACAAGATAATTGGAGTTGAACTTAGACTAGGGTTTCTTATTCTTCAATAATTTGGATGATAACATGATGGATATGAGGCTAAGTATATGTATATAATGACCAATTTTCGTCAATGAGGTGATGGAAAATGACCATATTGCCCTTAAAAATTTAAGTAAATCCGAATCTGTCCATGGTGGACTGTTTTTATAGGCTAAAGTAAATCGACCATAACTCTTTTCTCCGACATTGAATTTTGGTGAAATTGGTATCGTTGGATAGATAATTCAAAGTTATTTCATTTCATATAAAGTAGGCCACCCATTTCATCCTTTACACGGAATTATGATCGTTTGAAGTTGACCCTAAAAATCTGTTTTGGGAGGCTGAAGTAAAACGAGTATAACTCCTTACTCAGACGTTGGATTTGGATGAAAATAATTGCATTAGAAATAAGACTCTCGGGGATTTTAATCGATATATAGAAGCTCACACATTTCATTTTGTACAAGGAGTTATGATCGTTTAAAGTCGACCCAAAAATCTGTTTGGCTGCAGTACTTTTGTGTGCAGAAAATTTCTGCACATTTACTGTTCATTATGTCCACCGTTTTCAAGTTTCGAACATGCTCGCTTATATCCGATACTCATCTGTTTTCAGAAATATTTATATCGTTGGAAAGCTAACTCGATAAACTTCTCATAGAAACTTCGACGAGCAAATTACGGTATAAATAAAGTCGATTCCCATACACATATAATCAAACTATACACTTGAAACCATCTCAAAATAAGCAATACTCATACTTAAACTCATATATACCTAACTTATGATCAATACATATACTCCAACACATATAACCATGGATAATGCACATAATTAATTACGGGATGTTACACAACCAGTGGGACAACACGATGGCTCCGCGTTGCGGTGACTCCCAGATTCCCATTTGTAAATTTCTAGTGAGACACCGCGATAGTGGTGCACCACGGTGGCCTATAAAATTGGGTTCCCAGTTCAATTTTTCCAGCTTCGTACAGAAGTTAAAAAGGGCACTTTGGACTTTTTCCAAGCCTCTTAAATCGTACAAACACCAAATTAAAGTTTTTACAAGCATTCTATGATGTTTTTTTCATGTTTTCCCTCAACAGAAACCCTAAGTATCCAAAACCACTTCCAAGAATCTCAAGAATCCACCATAGCTTTTCTAAATTGTGTCAATATTCAAGGTTCCCAAGTCAAGGGATTCAAGTACCCTCATTCAAGAGTACGAATAGAGTGACAAAGACGAGAGTTCATCCAAATCTTCTAATTCAAGGTATGTGGGGTTTGAACAAGGACACTCCTTTCATCCTTGTGCCCAGAAGTTGTTTTAAATTACAAGAATATATGGTTTCACAGGTTTTCTTATGAAAATTGAAGTATGGGTTTGTACCCTTTGTTATTGTTCTCGAGATTATGATAATTTCCATGTTTTAGAAATTGAGATACATGAGTATGTTTAGATTTCAATGCGTAGTGCAGAAATTCCGGATTTCTATATGATTTATGAATCCTTATGTTCTCTAGTATGCATTTTGATGAGTCTTAACTTGAGATTGAACTATGGGCCACTAAGCCCTACTTGAGAATTGTAATTTTATTAACTTTTGTGCTATAAGCACTTATGATTTGAGTACTTTGAGATTATTGATAAATATTTGACTTTTTGGTCCTAATAGAGTTGGAGTCCACAATGTTGTTTTATTAAAACAAATAGTAATACATTTTGGTCTTCAGTATAGACCCTTGAGTTATTTGAGGTGAATTTACTAAGAGTTCTGAGGTAAGTGTTGGATTAGAATTTAGCACCAAGTTAGGTATGATTCTGAGGTCTCATACCCCAGAACAATATGCCACCATTGGACTGAGATCTATGAGCCCGAGGCCGAGATAGTGATCACTGAGTTGAGGCTATTCTCCCTAGAAAGAGTATGACGCCTCTCCCCAACGTGAGGTTTCTTCCTTAGGAGGACAAGACGTTGGACTCCATGTAGCTCACATGGTTTATGTCGGTTAGAAGAAACTGCCGAGTGTCCAAGTTATATAATCTCGAGTTCTAAGTGTCCCAAGTATGAAAGAGTTCTAGAGTTCCCAAGTGTTGAAAGTTCCTAAAAGTTCTGAGTCCTTGAGTTTTAAAGAACTTTTACTCTCCATGAGATAAAAGTAAGAGTCTAAAAGTATTGTTTAAAGTTTTTTAGCCGTCAAGTATTGAGAATATGAGAAGAGTAGAGATTTTAAAGTTAAGTATAATGACTTACGAGATTTTTATTTCATGTTTCGCTATTCACGATTCATGAGAATTATATTTCAGATTTATTCAAGCTATGTGAGTCATTCAGATATGCATGCATGATTTTATAAAAAGTAATGATATTGTTTATTTTAATGCACACACCCCCATATGCTTTGTATATTCCTAAGTGTTGATCCACATATACGTCGATGTGCTACATTGTCTTATAATGTAGGTTCTGGTGCTCAGTCCCAGCCTCATCAGTGATTTCCAAGTACCTTTGTCTACATCTCCACAGTGGTGAGTCCTCATGGTTCGAGGACCTATCTTCAGACATTTCAGTATTTTAGTAGATATATTATTGCTTTTAGTTCAGTTTGAGTCAATTGGGGGCCCATCCCAATGGCTCTCTAGTCATGGATTAGTAGAGGCTTTGTCAGACTAGTTTTCAGATTGTAAGTATGTTGAGATTTCCAGTATTATGGTCGTTTAGACTGAGTAATTTCTTTGTATTTCCTATCATTTGATATAACATTACCAGTGTATTGTTTATTTCATCTCCAAATAAGTTATCATATGTAGTAATAGGCTCAAAGAGTTAGCTTGGGGCTACTTGTAGCCTTAAGCATCGTGTGATGCTTCGGGATAAGATTTTGGGGTGTTACAAACTTGGTATCAGAGCCTAAGGTTTAACGAGTCCTAGGGAGTCTGACAAGCCGCATTAAGTAGAGTCTTGATCATCGGTATGTATCATGCCACATCTTTGAGCAAACGGCAACAAGACGTTTTAGGAAAAAGTTGTTTCGTTCTTTCAGATTCTATCGTGCCTACAGTTGTCCCCCTTATCTAATCATTCATACTCTCTTATTTTAGAAAATGCCTCCACGAAGAGTGAACGCCCACAGAAATGATAATGAGCAACCCCAGCTTGTCGATCCCTTGAATGAGACTGTGTCTCATGCTGAGTTTCAGGTGCTCTTTTAGACGTTAGCCAAAGCAGTCACCGCAAATGTTGAGGCCAATAACTAGGACGCAGTCCCAAATCAGCAGGGAGTTGATTTAGCTGCTTCTAGGATTCGTGATTTTATACGGATGAATCCGCCAGAGTTTTATGGGTCTAAGGAAGGTGAAGACCCACAGTTATACCTTGAGGATGTGAGAAAGATCACACATGTGATGTATTTCTCAGAGGAAAAAAGTGTATAGTTGGCATCTTATAGGCTAAAAGACATAGTGTATGACTGGGTGGTTCATGAACGAAGAGTAGAGGGGAAGGTGATGCCCACATTACTTGGCAGATGTTCAAAGATGCGTTCTTGGATAAGTTCTTTTTGTTAGAGATGAAGGTAGAAGAAATAGAGGAGTTTATGAAGTTAAGGCAAGTCTCCATGACTGTTAAGGAGTACTGCTTGCAATTCAACCAGTTAGCCAAGTACGCTCCTGATTTGATTTCTGACACCCGAGCTAGTATGAACAAGTTCATGACAGGTGTTTCTGGTTTAGTACTAAAAGAGAGTAGGACTATGATGCTGAAGAGAGATATGGATCTATCTAGTTTTATGATACATGCACAACAAATAGAGGCAGACAAGATAAGAGAGAGAGATAGAGTGAGGGGTAACAAGAGGGATAGATCTGAGTAGCATGAGTATAGTCAGGCTAGGTCCCATGGAGGGAACCGCCCACAGTTCCAGGGTCATTCGTCTATGCCAACACCTTCATCAGCTAGTCCTCTCTCTCCTAGAGGCAGGCAGGAGCTAGGAAACAAGTCTTCTATGTCCCAGTCCCAGAACAGTATAAGTAACAGACCCCGCTATCCTCGATGTGCTAAGTATGGTAGGGATCATACTGGTGTGTGTTTAGAAGACCAGAGGGGTTGTTTTGGTTGTGGAAAGCTGGGTCACAGACTTAGAGATTATTCGCATGCTAGGTAGGGGAATAGAAATGCTCAACCGCAGGCACATACTACTAGTACACCAGCTCCTGTAGCTCATTCCTCCCCTGCTCAAGGCACTTCATCTAGCACTGCTGGCGATTAGTGCCAGAACAGATTCTATGCCTTACCATCCCATCAGGAGAAGGAGAATTCTCCCGATGTTGTTACTGGTATGCTCCGTGTCTTTTTCTTTGATGTTTTTGTGTTGTTGGACCCCGGGTCAAGTTTCTCTTATATGACCCCATTAGTCGCTATGAATTTCAAAATGAGTCCCAAGAAGATTCCTATGCCTTTCCTAGTTTCCACACCAGTAAGGGAGTTGGTTGTTTCTAAACAAGTGTATAGAGATTGTCCTGTTACTGTTCTTCATAGAGTAATATTTGTTGATTTAATAGAGTTGGACATGGTGGATTTCGACCTTATTTTGGGTATGGATTGGCTTCATTCTTGTTATGCATCTATAAACTGTTGTACCTACGTGGTCAAGTTTCAGTTCCCTGATGAACCAGTTTTTGAGTGGTCCGAGAGTTCGATATCTCCCAAGAGTCATTTTATCTCTTATCTCAAAAATAGAAAGCTAATATCCAAAGGTTTCCTCTATCACCTAGTTAGAGTCAAAGACATTAAGTCCTAGGCTCCAACTATTCAGTCAGTCAGCATTGTTAATGAGTTTCCTGATGTTTTTCTGGAAGATCTCCCATGGGTACCTCCCGATAGAGAGATAGAATTCGGGATTGACCTTCTTCCTGAAACTCAGCCTATTTCTTTTCTGCCATACCATATGGCACCTGTAGAGCTTAAGGAGTTGAAAAAACAACTCAAAGATCTTTTAGATAAAGGATTCATAAGGTCTAGTGTCTCTCCTTGGGGCACACCTATTCTTTTCATGCGAGATAAAGATGGTTCTTTGCGTATGTGCATTGACTATCGTCGGCTTAACAAGGTCACAGATAAGAATAAGTACCCCCTTCCGAGAATTGATGACCTGTTTGATCAGTTGCAAGGTGCAAGTTATTTCTCCAAGATAGACCTTAGCTCCGGCTATCCTCAGCTTAAAGTGAGGGAATGTGATATTCCAAAGATAGCCTTCAGAACCCATTATGGACACTTTGAGTTTTTATTCATGTCTTTTGGGCTAACCAATGCCCCAGCAGCCTTTATAGACCTCATGAATCGAGTGTTCAAGCAATATCTTGATATATTTGTCATTGTTTCATAGATGATATCCTTGTGTACTCCCGTACTGAGAACGACCATGCAGATCATCTTAGAATTGTCTTGCAAACTCTTAAAGATCACTAGTTGTTCACCAAATTCAACAAGTGTGAATTTTGGCTAAGATCAGTAGCCTTTCTGGGTCATATTATTTCAGCTGAAGGCATTAGAGTTTATCCCAAAAGACAGAAACTGTAAGAAATTGACCTAGACCTATCTTTCCGTCTAACATTAGAAGTTTCTTGGGTCTAGATGGCTACTACCGCTGTTTTGTTGAATTTTTCTCTTTTATTGCGTCTCCCATGACCCAGTTGATCCAAAAAAATTTATGTTCCAGTGGTCAGATTCCTATGAGAAGAGTTTTCAAGAGTTGAAGACTCGACTTACTTCAACCCCTATGTTGACTTTTCCTGATGGTACAGATGGTTTTGTTGTATATTGTGATGCCTCTTGAGTTGGTTTGGGTTGTGTTTTGATGTAAAGAGATAAGGTTATAGCCTATGCCTGTAGAAAGTTGAAGCCACATGAAAAGAACTACCCAACCCATGATCTTAAGCTAGCTGCTGTGGTCTTTGCTTTGAAAATATGAAGACACTATCTTTATGGTGTTCGTGTTGACGTGTTTACTGATCACAAAATCCTATAGTATATGATTACTCAGAGGGAGTTAAACCTTAGCTTGAGGAGGTGGTTAGAGTTGTTAAAGGACTATGATATGAGTGTGTTGTATCACTCAGGCAAGGACAATGTAGTGGAAGATTCCCTTATTAGGTTGTCTATGGGCAGTGTTACTTATGTAGAGGAAGATAAGAAAGAGTTATCTTGTGATGTGCATCGTTTGGCTAGACTAGGTGTTATCTTTCTTGATTTCACTGAGGGAAGTACTTTGGTGCAAAGTAGTTCCAAAGCCTCTTTACTTTTGGAAGTGAAAGAGAAGCAAGACTTAGATGATAGTTTGATCATACTGAAGGGGTCAGTTAAGGACCAAAAGGTAGAGGTATTCTCCCAAGGGAGATATGGTGTGGTGAGATTGTAGGGTAGATTATGTGTTCCTTGTGTGGGTGATCTAAGGCAGAGAATTATGGCTGAAGCGCATGGCACACGATATTCTATTCTTTCTGGTGCTACCAAGATGTACTGCGACTTGTGGGAAATCTATTGGTGGAGTGGTATGAAGAAGGATATAGCTGGGTTTGTAGCGAAGTGCGCAATATTCCAACAACTTAAGATAGAGAACCAAAGACCTGGTAGTGTGATTCAAGAGTCTGGTATTCCCACTTGGAAGTGGGAAGGGGTGAATATGGATTTTGTGGCTGGTTTACCTCTTTTGCGGCGTCATCATGATTTTATTTGGGCTTTTGTAGACAGATTAACTAAGTTAGCGCATTTCCTACCTGTGCATACATCTTATACAACTAAGGATTATGCTAGATTGTATATTCGGGAGTTGGTCAGGTTGCATGGAGTTTCCTTGTCTATCATCGAAGATGGGGGTACTCAGTTCACTTCTCAGTTTTGGAGAGCTTTCCAAAGGGGTCTTGGCACCCAAGTTCATTTGATTTCCGCTTTTCATCCACAGCCAGACGGTCAGGATTAGAGGACCATTCAGACCCTAGAAGATATGTTGAGAGCGTGCGCACTTGATTTCAAAGGTAGTTGGGATGAGTATTTGCCACTGATCGAGTTTGCATATAACAATAGTTACCATGCTAGCATCGAGATTATACCATTTGAGGCTTTTTATGGTAGAAGATGTAGATCCCCCATAGGTTGGTTTGAAGTGGGTGAGGCTGCTGTGATTGGGAATGATGAAGTATTTGAGGCTATGGAGAAGGAGAAGTTGATTAGAGAAAGGTTAAAGACAACTCAGAGTCCTCAAAAGTCATATGACGATGTGAGGAGAAGAGACCTTGAGTTTGAGGTGGGTGATTTGGTGTACTTAAAGATTTCACCCATGAAAGGGGTGAAGAGGTTTGGTAGAAATGGGAAGCTTAACCCCCGTTATGTTGGCCCCTATAGAGTCTTGAGATGAGTTGGTAAAGTAGCCTATGAAGTAGAGTTGCCCACAGAGTTGTCAGCCGTTCATCCTATCTTTCATGTCTCCATGCGTAAGAAGCTCATTGGTGATTTCGTGGTAGTAGATCCTTCAGAGAGTGCTGATATTCAGACTAGTCTTTTATTTGATGAGATTCCCATTGACATTCTAGATTACTAGATCCGTAGACTGAGGAACAAAGAAGATCCCTTGGTCAAAGTCTTATGGAGGAACCAGTCAGTTGAGGGCGCTACTTGGGAAGCTGAGGCAGACATACGAGCCAAGTACCCGCACCTTTTTTTACCGTAAGTTCAGATCAAGCCGAAGGTAATATTCTTCCTTAATTCAGCCCTTCTAATCTAAAGTTTAGCTATGCCTCTACCCTTATTAAGTTCATGCATTCTCTAGAGTATTCAAGAGTTTAGAAAGACATAGAGTCAATTTAGCGAGTCTCTGTAGCTTTACGTACTTAATTTCCTTCGTGCTCTTAGCTTAACTAGCGCCATACATGGACGAATGTTTCCAAGGTGGAGATATTTGACTTTTTCCTAAGATAAATTTCTCCTCAAGAAGGTTAAGGAGTGACTTCCTAAGTGAGTATCATTTTAACCAACTAGAATTTCCCTAATTTTGGATTTTTATCACATGGAAAATTTGATAAGCTTTCCATTGATATAAAATTTGCCCAAATCTGATGCCCGGGCAAGAAATTATGACTAATTTAAGTCCTAGTTGTAAAACAACATCATTTTAGTGCTTGGCGCATCGCGGAGAGCGTCTATTTGACAGTTGTCAAATTCCAGTGGAACTCCACAATAGTGGTGCATCGCAGAGGACCCCAATTTCCCAATAGTCAATTTCCAGTGGCCTAGCGCGATTGTGACGCGTCGCGCTGAAGTTCCAGGTCCCAACCAGTGGGACAAGGCTATAGCTCCACATTATGGTGACTCCCATATTCCCATTTGTCAATTTCCAGTAAGCCACCACGATAGTGGCGCGTGCGGTGGCCCATAAAATCGGGTTCCCAGTTCAATTTTTCCAGATTTGTATAGAAGTTAAAAAGGGAACTTTGGACTTTTTCCAATCCTCTTAAACCGTACAAACACCAAATTAAAGTCATTTACAAGCATTCTATTAATTTTTTCTCAAGTTTTCCCACAGTAAAAACCCTAAGTATCCAAAACCTCTTCCAAGAATCTCAAGAATCCACCATAGATTTTCTAAATTGAGTCAAGATTCAAGGTTCCCATGTCAAGGGCTTCAAGAACCCTCATTCAATAGTACGAATAGAGTCCCAAAGGCGAGAGTTCAATCAAAGCTTCTAATTCAAGGTATGTGGGATTTGAACAAGGACGCTCCTTTCCTCCTTGTGCCCAGAAGTTGTTTTAAATTACAAGAATATATGGTTTCACATGTTTTCTTATGAACATTAAAGTATGGGTTTGTACCCTTTGTTGTTTTTCTCGAGATTATGATAATTTTCATGTTTTAGAAATTGAGATACATGAGTATGTTGAGATTTTAATGCGTAGAGCTGAAATTCCAGATTTCTATATGATTTATGAATCCTTTTGATCTCTAGTATGCATTTTGACGAGTCTTATCTTGATATTGAACTATGGGACACTAAGCCCTACTTGAGAATTGCAATTATATGAAATTCTGTGCTATAAGCACCTATGATTTGTTACTTTGAGATTATTGAGAAATATTTGACCTTTTTGGTCCTAATAGAGTTGGAGTCCACAATGATGTTCTATTAAAACAAATAGTAATACATTTTGGTCTTTAGTATAGACCCTTGAGTTATTTGAGGTGGATTTCCTAAGAGTTCTGAGCTGAGTGTGGGAGTAGTATTTAGTACCAAGTTGGGTATAATTCTGAGGTCTCATACCCCAAAACTACGTGCCACTATAGGACTGAGATTTATGGGCCCGAGGCCGAGATAGTGATCACTAGTTGAGGTGATGCTCCTTGTCAAGAGTATGACGCCTCTCCCCAACATGAGCTTTCTTCCTTAGGAGGATAAGACGTTGGACTCCATGTAGCTCACATGGTTTATGTTGGCTTGAAGAAGCTCCCAAGTGTCCAAAGTGATATAATCCCGAGTTCTAAGTGTCCCAAGTCTAAAAGTGTTCTTGAGTTCCCAAGTGTTGAAAATTCCTAAAACTTCTGAGTCCTTGAGTTTTAAAGAACTTTTACTCTCTATGAGATAAAAGTAGGAGTCTGAAAGTATTGTTTAAAGTTACTTTAGACATCAATTATTGAGAATAAGAGGAGAGAAGATATTTTAAAGCTAAGTATAATGACTCACGAGATTTATATTTCATGTTTCACTATTCACGATTCATGAGAATTATATTTCAGATTTGTTCAAGCCATGTGAGTCATTCATATATGCATGCATGATTTTATAAAGAGTAATGGTAATGTTTATTTAAATGCATACACCCCCATATACTCAGTTCATTCCTAAGTTCTAATCCACATATACATCTATGTGCTACATTGTCTTACAATGTAGGTTCAGGTACTCAGTCCCAGCCTCATCAATGATTTTTGAGTACCTTTGTCTACATCTCAATAGTGGTGAGTCCTCATGGTTCGAGGACCTATCTTCAGACATTTTAGTATTTTAGTAGATATAATATTGCTTTCAGTTCAGTTTGAGTCAGTTGGGGGCTTGTCCCAATGGCTCTCTAGTCATGGAGTAGTAGTGTCTTTGTCAGACTAGTTATCAGATTGTTTGTAAATTGAGATTTTCAGTATTGTGGTCATTTGGACCGAGTATTTTCTTCGTATTTCCTATCATTTGATATGACAGTACTAGTGCATTGTTTATTTCATCTCAAATAAGTTATTATATGTATTAATAGGCTCAAAGGGTTACATTGGGGCTGCTTGTAGCCTTAAGCACCGTGTGATGCTTTGGGATGAGATTTTGGGACGTTACATTCATACACGATATGGGCACTTTTAGTTCTTGGTTATGTTATTTGGTTTGACAAACTCTCTGACATCATTAATAGATTTGATGAATAGGGTATTCCATCAATTTATGGATCTTTTTGTCATTGTGTTCATAGATTACACGTTTGTATATTCTAAGAGTGAGGTGGATCATGCTAATCACCTCCGTGTGGTTCTACAGACCTTGAAAGAGTAGTAGTTGTATGCAAAGTTCTCAAAATTTGAATTTTTATTGAATGCTGTCACTTTTCTAGGTCATATTATTTCTAATGAGGGGATCACGGTGGATCCACAAAAGGTTGTGGTCATTAAGAAATAGACTAGATCCACAACTTCAATCAATATTCAGAGCTTCTTAGGTTTGGCTGGGTATTATAGGAGGTGTGTGGACAATTTTTCTTTCATAGCTGCCCCATTGACTATGTTGACTTAGAAGAAGGTAAAGATTTTTGCTTAGATTCTTGTGAGGTTAGTTTTGAGAAGCTGAAGGATAAGCTAACTTCAATTTCATTTTTGGCTTTGCGTTCAGGCAATGTGGGGTTTGTGGTTTACTACGATGCTTCTCGGGCGGGACTTGGTTGTGTTCTTATGCAGGAAGGTAAGGTGATTGACTATTCTTCTAGGCAGTTGAAGATGCATGAAAGGAATTATCCAGCTCATGATTTGTATCTTTTAATGGTGGTATTTGTATTTAAAATCTAGCAGCACTATTTGTATGGGCTGCACGTGGACATATTCTCTGATCATAAGAGTCTATAGTATTTGTTCACTTAGAAGGAACTTAACCTTAGGTAGAGGAGATGCCTTGAGCTTCTCAAGGACTATGATACGAGTTTTCACTACCATCCAGCTAAAGCTAGCGTGAATTCTGATGCTCTTAGCACGTTGTCCATGGGAAGTTTGTCTCATGTGGAAAAATAGAAGCAGGAGTCGACGAAGGATATTCACCACTTTGCTAATCTTGGATTTTTCATTTTGGACTCCAATAATAGTTGTGTGTTGGTATATAAAGTGTTTTGATCATCTCTTGGTACAGAGATCAAGGAGAAGCAAATTCTAGATACTGTCTTGATAAAAATCAAGGGTGATGTAAGTGGGAAAAAGGTAATGGTAGTTGAGATCAGTGGTGATGGTACCTTGTAGTACTAAGGGAGGTTATGCATTCCTTACATTGATGGTTTGCGAGAAAGAGTATTGGCTGAGGCGCATGAATCACGCTAAGTTGTTCATCTCAGTTTGACAAAAATGTATCATGATCTTAAGGAGATGTATTGGTGGAATGGTATGAAGAAGGATGTGGCTGATTTTGTGGCCAAATATTTGGTATGACTATAGGTAAAAGTTGAGAACATGAGGCCTTGAGGTGTGCATCAGGAGATTGAATTGCCTGAATAGAAATGGTAAGTGATCGACATGGATTTCATTACCGGTATTTCTCGATCTCAGAACTAATTTGATTCTATTTAGGTCATCGTGGATAGGATGACGAAGTCATCTTACTTTTAGCAAGTGAGGACTAACTTTTTGGCTTAACATTATACAAGGTTGTATCTTTATGAGTTTGTGAAGTTACATAGGGTACCCTATTTCGATTATCTCTGATCATGGTATGGAATTCATCTTACTTATTGTAATACCCAAACTTTTTCTAGCTTAAATTCTTTCCTAGAATGTTAAAGGGTGTCTTCCAAAATGAATAATATTTGTTTTATATACAATTTTATAGAACTTTTACTTTCTCTATATCTTGATAAACAAAATCCAGTCCAAACATATCTGCCTCACAAAACCCAAACCACCCAATAGGAGATCTACACCTCCTACTATTCAAGGCCTCAAAAGGGGCCATACTAATACTAATATGATAACTATTGTTGTAAGTAGAATCTACAAGAGGTTAATTCTCAACCAAACTACCACCATAATCCATCATACATGAATGAAGAATATCCTCCAATGACTAAATAGTCCTTTCTTCTTTCCCATCATTCTGCGGGTGGAAAGAAGTACTCAGACTAACCTTAGTCGCCAACCCCTTCTGAAACGATTGCCATAAGTGTAATACCCCAAACTTTTTCTATCTTAAATTCATTACTAGAATGTTAAGGGATGTCTTCCAAAATGAATAATATTTGGTGCATCGCGAAGAGGTCCATTGGAAATTGACAAATGTGAATTCGAGCCTCGTTACGATGCCCCAACATTCTAGGAACGAATTCAAGCTAGAAAAAGTTCGGGGTATTACAATATCTCCTCTTTGGGAACATTCATCCTCGAATATGGCTAGCGAAACTAAGATGCTGAAAATTTAGGCCATAGTTGGCATATACAACTGAAAGCATGACTCAACTGATTGCAAATGCATGAACGATCGAATGAATGGCTATATCAAGATGAAAGTTAGACTGAAAAGAGATGATCTGAGGAAATTTGTTACCTTAAACTGAATCTGAATCTGTAGAGAAAAGTGAGGGTACTTGGTCCGCATATCTGTTTCTGCTTCCCAAGTGTCTCCCTTAACGTATTGATTTCACCAAAGAACCTTGACTAGGTGGACTTCTTTTTTCCTTAGTCTACGAGTTTTATGGTCAAGGATCTGAACTGGAATTTCTTCATAAGAGAGGCTATCATGAACCTCTGTGCTTTCTAAGGATACTACAACTGCTACATCACTAATACACTTCTTCAACAAAGACACATGTAATACAGGATGTACGGATGATAAATCTGTAGGCAACTCAAGATGATATACCACCTTCCCAACATGACTCAAAATCTTGAAGGGACCTACATAACGAGGACTAAGTTTCCCTTTCTTGCCAATTCTCTTCACCCCCTTCATGGGTGAAACTTTCAAATAAACTAAATCACCAACTTCAAACTCAAGATCTTTACTCCTTACATCTGTATAAAATTTATAATGACTCTGAGCTATTTTTAACCTTTCTCGAATCAAATGTACTTTCTCCATAGCTTCTAACACCATATCTGTCCCTAACAATGCATCCTCACCCAATTTAAACCATTCGATAGGGAATCTACATCTCTTTCCATAAAGTGCCTCAAACGGGGCCATCTAAATGCTAGCATGATAGTTGTTGTTGTATTCAAACTCAATTAATGGAAAATGCTCATCCCAACTACCCTTGAAATCAAGCACACAGACTCTCAAAATATATTTAAAAGTTTGAATAGTCCTCTCTGCCTGACCATCAGTCTGAGGATGGCAAGTAGAACTAAGATAAACTTGGGTACCAGGACCCTTCTGAAAAGCTTTCCAAAACTGAGAGGTGAACTGAGTACCCCTATCTATGATAATGGATAAGGGAACTCCATGAAATCTGACTAACTCTCAGATATACAACTTAGCATAATCTTCAGCTGTATAGGACGTATGACCTGGAAAGAAATGCATTGACTAAGTCAATCTATACATAATAACCCAAATCGAATCATGATGATGGCGCGAATGGGGTAACCCTATTACAAAATCCATATTCACCTCTTCCCACTTCCAAGTAGGCATACTGAAATATTGTAAAACACCACCAGGCCTTTGGTGCTCTACCTTAACCTTTTGACAAGTTGCCCACTTTGCTACAAACTCTACTATATCTGTCTTCATATCGCTCCACCAATAGATTTCTCACAAATCTTGGTACATTTTTGTAGCACCAAGATGAATGGAGTAACGTGCACCATGTGCCTCATCCATAATCCGTTATCTTAACTCATCTACACATGGTACAAACTGTCTACTTTGGTATCTCAACATGCCATCTCCCCTTGGGATAAAACCTCAAATTTATGATCTCTAACCGACTCATTTAACTTAACTAAGATGGGATCCTTATCTTGTTTCTCCTTTACCTCAGAAACTAAGGAAGATTTTGCACTATTCTACATCCAAATGCTACCCTCATCCAAATCAATTAATCTAACACACAACCTAGCCAAAAGGTGCACTTCTCAAGCTAACTCTTTCTTATCACTCTCCACATGAGCAACACTGTCCTTAGACAATCTACTAAGGGCGTCTACCACTATATTGACCTTTCTAGGATGATACAAGACACTCATGTAATAATCTTTCAACAATTCTAGCCACCTTATCTGACAGAGGTTTAACTCTCACTGTGTGAAGACATACTATAGACTTTTGTGGTCCGTAAACACATCAACGTGCACCCCATAAAGATAATGTCTCCTAATTTTTAAAGCAAACACAACATCATCTAATTAAAGGTCGTGGGTTGGGTAATTCTTTTCATGAGGCTTAAGCTATCTAAAGGCATAGGCTATGAACTTACCTCTCTGCATCAAAACACAACCCAAACTAACTCTAGAGGCATCACAATAAATGACAAATCATCTCTACCCTCAGGTAATTAAGATTGGGGCTGAAGTGATTCGAGTCCTCAACTCTTGAAAACTCTTCTCACAGGAATCTAACCACTCAAACTTACCCTTCTTCTGACTCAATTGGGTCATAGGAGACGCAATGGATGAAAATCTCTCGATAAAATATCTGTAATAGCCAGCTAAACCTAAGAAACTCCTAATGTCTAATGGAGAGATAAGTCTAGGCCAATTTCTTATGGCTTCTGTCTTTTGGGGATCAACTCTAATACTTTCCATGGAAATAACATGACCAATGAAAGTAACAAAACTTATCCAAAATTCATATTCACTAAATTTGGCGAACAACTGATGATCTCTAAGAGTCTGGAATACAATTTAGAGGTGGTATGCATGATCATACTCACTACGAGAGTAGACAAGAATATCATTGATAAAGACTATGACAATCATGTCCAGATACTATTTGAACTCTCTATTCACGAGGTCCATGAAAGTTGTTGGGGCATTGGTTAGCCCGAAGGACATGACTAGAAACTCAAAATGACCATAGCAGGTTCTTAAGGCTGTCTTCGGAATATCACATTCCTTTACTTTAAGTTGATGATAGCCGTATCTAAGGTCTATCTTTAATAAATAACTTGCACCTTGGAGTTGGTCAAATAAGTCTTCAATTCTAGGAAGAGGATATTTGTTTTTGATGTGACTTTATTCAGTTGATGATAGTCAATGCATATACGCAAAGAACCATCTTTCTTTCGACCGAATAGGATGGGAGCGTCCTATGTAGAAACACTAGGTCTTATAAAACCTTTGTCTAGAAGATCTCTGAGCTTCTCTTTCAACTCCTTCAGTTTGGCAGGAGCCATATGATATAGAGGAATGGAAATAGGCTGAGTATCATAAAGAAGATCAACTCTGAAATCTATTTCTCTATCGGGAGGTACCCCTAGCAAATCTTCAAGAAAGACATCAGGAAACTCATTAACTATACTGACTGACTAAACTGTTGGAGTTTCAGACTTAGTGTCTTTGACTCAAACTAGATGATAGATGCACCTTTTAGAGATTAGCTTTCTAGATTTAAGATAGGATATGAAATGGCTCTTGGGAGACACTGAATTACCTGACCACTAAAGGGCTGGCTCATCATTAAATTGAAACTTCACCACTCGGGTGTGACAATTTATGGATACATAACAAGAATGGAGCCAATCTATACCAAGAATAAGGTCAAAGTCGACCATGTTTAATTCTATCAAATCTTCCAACATGATCTTATGAAAGACAGTTATTGGTACTCTCTATAGATGTTTTTTTCAACAAATGATTCCCCTACTGGTGTAGAAACTATGAAAGGCTCAGGGATCTTTTTAGAACTCATCTCAAAATTAACTGCAACTAAAGGGGTCACATAAGAGAAACTCTACCCAGGGTCCAACAGTACGTAAACATCAAAATAGAAGACATGAAGCATGCCAGTGATAACATCTGGGGAGATCTCCTGCTTCTGGTGGGATGGTATAGCATAGAATAGATTCTGGTGCTGACCGCCACCGATACTAGATGATGCACCCTGAGGAGGGGCTAGGCGAGCTGCAGGAGCGGTGCACTGGTAGCCCCTATCTAAGGACGAACATATATGTTTCCCTGCTTAGCATACATGCACTCTCTAATTCCATGGCCTAACTTTACACATCCAAAACAACCTTTCTGACCAGCCAAGCACTCACCAGGATGAGTTTTACCATACTGCCTACGACTCATACTATTCTGGGATCTAGACATGGAAGACTTAACCTACTATGCCTGTCTACCTCTGGGAGTGGGAGCACTAGTTGAATATGGTGCTAGCAAAATCGGACAACTCTAAAACTACGACCGATTTCCCCTGCAAACCTTGATTGACCATACTCAAACTGCCCAGTTCTAGCCTTCTTACTCCCTCTCTTCTTCCCTTTAAATTTTTTTCCTCAATATATTAGGCACGAGTAATCAATCTAACAAGGCCAATATCTCCAATAAGCATGGAATTCCTACACTCCTTGACTACCAATCCTGACACTCTTGTAACAAACTTACTCATACTAGATCTGGTGTCAGCTATCAACTCGGGAAAATACATAGATAACTGGTTGAACTTAAGGTAGTACTCCTTCATTTTTATTGAGCCCTACCTTAGGTTCATGAACTCCTCAACCATGGATTCCAGCAAATCACGTGCAAAGAACCTGTCTAGAAAAGTATCCTGGAATATTTTCCAGCTCATGGGGGCTATATTCTCACCCCTACATTTCTTCCACATGACAAACCAATCGTAAGAAACATCTTTCAACCTATAAAAAGCCAATTCTACGCTCTTCTCTTTAGTAATATGCATAACTTGGGTGATCTTTTTCACCTTATCAAGATACAACTATGGGTTCTCGCCTACCTTTGACCCAAAGAATTCGGGCAGGTTCATTCTCATAAAGTCACAAAGTTTGGCTACAGCTTAATCACCCTCTTTTTGATGCAAAACTGCAGACTAATTTTTGGCTTAAACATTAGCGGTCACAGCTTGGGCTAACGCCTGAAAGGCAGCCCAAAATTTGGTATGCGACACATTCTCATTTAGGGGATCAACAGACTGGGGTGATTGGTTATTATTACTACGGGCATTAGATCTGCGAGAAGGAAAATTCTATCATGAAAGAGCATGAGTTAATAACAGGTAGAGATAGCTATAAGAATGATGGATTATGAAAGAAAGAGAGGATTTTCATAAAATGCTCCATAGCCTCTTGCTCATAGATGTGGTGCACTTCACACCTATGATCAAAATTCTACATAACGTGGCATGTTTGACTCCCTAGGATTTTTTAAACCTTAGGCTTTGATACCAAGTTTGTAATGCCCCAAAATCTAATCCCAAGACGTCACACGATGCTTAAGGCTATAAGTATCCCCAAGCTAACCCTTTAAGCCTGGTACTAGGTTGGAAACTTACTTTAAGATAAATTAATCAAGAAATAATGTTGTATCATACCAAAATTGAATTGAATGAACTGAAGGTACCATCTAAATAGTAAATACTGAGAGTCTATAAATAAACTCGTAGTACGACATGCCTCTACTACTAAATAACTAGAGAGACACTAGAACAGACCCGCAACTGACTCAAACTAAACTAAAAATGATAACTCAATTACTATGAAAACTAGAAATCTGAAGAAGTAGGACCTCGAATCATGAGGACTCACCAACTGTGGGAGCGTAGATAAAGATGCTTGAACTACTTACACTGCTGATACTGAGCACCTAAACCTACATTATAAGAAAATATAACACATAGACATATATGTGGATCAACACTTTGTGGATGTACTGAGTATATGGGGGTGTAATGCATAAGTAAGACATCATCGTAATTAGAAAGTAAATGCATGTTAGATGTATATGACTCACATAAGCTTGACTATCTTAAATACCAAAATATAAAATCATGGATAACAAATCATACTTGTAAATCTAGTGAGTCATAACTCTTAGTCTTATAAAAGCTTTTCTATCATTCTTTACTTTTGAAACCTAGAAACTTTGGGAGCCTTGGAACTTTGGGACTAAGGGAGTTTCTTTTAACCTACATTTGGGGAGAATTATTCTAACCTTGCCATCAGAATAGAACCTTAACTTAAGTGATCACTATCTTAGCCTACTATGGAGATTAAAACCTATGGTGACTCGTAGTTCTGGGGCATGACAACTTGGAATCATACCCAACTCGGTGATAAACACTACTCCCATACTTATTACTCAAAACTTTTAGGAAATCCACCTTAAAATAGCACAAGGGTTTGTAATTAAAACCAATTATACTTCTCTTTGTTTTCAATCATAAACCGTACGAATAGTATGGATTCCTATCATAGCTTACGATCAAATCTCCTTATCTTAGAACCAAATCTCTATGGGAATTGATATCATAATCTCCTTATAAAATCATCAATAGTAATTAGGACTCAAAGTGTAAAGCTTTAATGTATCAATAATTACATCAATAATCAGATTTAAACTTCATGCTCAAAAATTATCTTAAAAGCTTTCAAAAATCTCAGTCAAGATAATGGTATATAACTCATAATATAAATCTTATAATTGCAAACATGAATATATGTAAATTTCTTGCAATTGGAGCCTTAAATATCATAATAATGTCATAAACTAAAATAATGAGGATTTTGGTATCAACTCTAACTTAAATTTCATGGGAAATCATACAAAACTCAACAATTTGTAATTTAAAGTAAGTTTTTGGGATCAAGGATGAAAGATTTATCCTTGTTCAAAACCTCATAGACCTTGGATGATGAAATCGATGAACAAGTTTGCTTTTGAGACCCTATTTATGCTCTTGAATAATTGTTCTTAGAATTTTTTTGCTGGGAATCTTGAATCTTGAATTAATTTTGAAAACGAGTGGTGGAATCTTGGGATTCTTGTGGTTGATTATTGAACTTTAGGGTTTTGGTTGAGAGAAATTTTGACAAATATATATAAAATGCTTGTAATAGACTTAAATCTTGTGTTTGGACAGTTTTGGGGGCTGGAAAAAAGTCCAAAATACCCTGTTTAAACTCCTAAATGAAGCTGGGAAAATATAACTGGGTGCCAATTTTATGGGCCACCGCGATGCGCCACTATCACGGTGGCTCACTGGAAACTGACGAATAGAAAATTGGGGATCTCCGCGATGTGGAGCTATCACGTTGTCCCACTGAATTTTGATAATTGGGACATGGAACTTTAACATAATGCACCAACATCGCGGTGCCCTATAGAAATGCCATTTTGGCCTTTGGCGTGAGTGCCACTATAGCGTTGGACTACTGGAATTCAATAATTAGGGAAATAGACCTCTCCGCGATACACCAATATCGTGGAGGTCCACTAGAAATTGACAAATGGGAATTTGGACCTCGCCACAGCACACCAACATCGCGGTGGTCCACTGGAAAGAGACAATTATGAAAATGTCCTTCACCGTAATGCGGTGTCTTCCTAGTTGGCACACTGTCAACTTAAATATTATATATGAAACAAATACTATTCATTTTGGAAGTTATCCCTTAACATTCTAGGAATGAATTTATGCTTGAAAAAAGTTTAGGGTATTACACTTATGGCGGTCATTTCAGAAGGGGTTAGGGACTAAGGTTAGTCTGAGTACTTCTTTCGACCCGCAAAAGGATGGGAAAGAAGAAAGGACTATTCAGATATTATAGGATATTCTTCATTTATGTGTGATGGATTACGGTGGAAGTTTGGTTGAGAATCAATCTCTTGTAAATTTTACTTACAACAATAGTTATCGTAATGGTATTAGTATGACCCCTTTTGAGGCCTTGAATGGTAGGAGGTGTAGATCTCCTATTTGGTGGTTTGGGCTTTATGAGGCAAATATGTTTGGACTGGATTTTGTTTATCAGGATATAGAGAAAGTAAAAGTGATTCGAGATATGCTAAAGGCTACACAAAGTTGCCAAAAGTCCTTTGCAGATTTAAGGCATAGGGACTTAGAGTTTGAGGTTTGGGATAGGGTGTTCCTAAAGGTATATCCCGTGAAGGGAGTAATACGGTTTGGGAAGAGGGGGAAGCTCAGTCTGCGGTATGTTTGTCCTTATGTGGTTGTGAGGAGGGTTGTTAATGTGGCGTATAAATTGGAGTTGCCTTCTAGTTTGATATTTATTCATCCGATATTCCATGTCTCTAATTTGAGGAAGTGTATTAGTGATCCTTGATTGGTTGTTCCTTTAGAAGGTTTGGATATCTAGAATTCTCTACCTTATGAAGAGATCCTAGTTGAGATCTTAGATCAATAGGATCGTCGATTGCGGAATAAAAAGGTATCTTTAGTTAAGGTTTTATGATGCAACCACAAGGTGGAACAAGATACTAAGAAAGCGGAAGAGAACGTAAAGTCTAAGTATCCACATCTATTTTTTGCCCTTGATACTCGTGCAGAAGGTATGTGTTATTGATCACATCTTTGTTTTCTAACTATGTTAAAGGTAGGTTTATTTGCTTTTATCTTTGTTTTCTAACTTAGTTAATGGTTGAAATGATTATGTTGGGGTGCAATTTGTCTTGTACTACCTAGTCTGTCATTTAGGGATAAATGATGCAAGTTAGGGAGGGTGAAATACCCTGGGTTTGATCCTTAGAAAATTTCTTGAGTTTTGAACTTTCTGGACATCATACGACTAGGGTTACTAATTCTATCTTGGTATATGATTTAGGGGTCATCACTATATGTTGATCAGTGTGGTTGGGTTGGCTACTATCCAAGATACGACTTCTCTATAAGGTCGTATTATGGGATGCTAGTCGTGTGATACAACTTTTATGATGTCCTATGTCTTAACCTAGTTGATTCTATTATATTGTAGGTAAAGTTTATGGGTACCAATCGTATGATTGGGTAAGAGTGGGACTTAAGATTCATAGGTTGGTCAGTATGGGGATTGAGGTTATACTTTGGGTATGGGTGGTGGGTACCACTTGTACCCGGGGGTACGGATGGAGCGGGTGGTTTTACCCTCATGCTGGAAATTAATACAGTTTAAGTGGGGGTAATCTAGATATTTCCCCTTATTACTCAGTGGGACCCCATGACTTAAAACTACATTTTGGGGCTTTGTTAACCTATTTGAGATAAATCAAACACTTAGACACTCTCTCAAAATCTCTCAAAGATCTTGGGTTAATTAAAATCTATGGTATCCTTCAAGGTGGTCAATTGAGGCTCATAAGAGTGATTTCTTCTCATCTTCTTCTTAATCTAAGGCAAGTTAGTCCTCCCTCATTATTAGTTTCAATTAAAGGATGATTTTATGAATTTTTTCCATGGCATAATTGTTGTATGGTTTTGGATTTTCAAATATATGTTAGGGGTTTTAGTTATAAATGCTTGGTTATGGTTTTCACATGTTCTAATTATTAATTTACATGTCTTAATGGTGGTTTGGACATTTGGTTGCATGGGAATTATTAATTGTTGCTTGGTTTTGGTTTTGGAAACACTATGCCCCTGACGTGTTTGATAAAATGTCTATGAGAATGGTTTACCTATATTGTTGGACTGTTAATGGAACTATTTCATGGTATAATTTTGTAATGGAACCCTAAATTTTATAAATGGTTTAAATGAATTAGAACGATTAAATGGTAAGGTCTTTGTGGCTATGGTTTGACTAATTGAAAGCCTTATGGGGTACAAGGGAATCTCCCAAGCAAAGATAATAATGATCTCTTGTGGGGTACATGGGTTCCTCCAAGACAACTTTATAATGTAATCTATGGGTACATGAGAATCCCTTATTCTAAAAAATATGGCTAAGGTCATTGCTTGCAAGATATAGTTGGTATGATGACACCACTACTTATATCCTTGGTTAATAATAAATAGAATAGTGGTTTGGGTGTGTGGTAATGGTTATAATTGGTCAATAATGGCAGGGTGTGAATGAAGGTGTGTATCCAATGGACGGACACTGGAAACTCATATTTGCCGACATATGGATTGGTCATGGGGACTATATATGATACTTCTGTGGTACACGGGAATCTGATAAGTACACGTATACCTATGTATCATGGAAATCGAAGGCTACTTGGGAATCCCCTACTCCTATGGTATCTCTGGTTCGTGTGGCAACACACTCGGGGCCCGTTCAAGGGGTTACACTGTACCTATATAGCCCGTGGGTGGTTCTAGGATGATTAAGCTACATATACCCAGGCTAATGATTTTAAAGGCATGGTAAACCCGGTTCCCTTTCACAACATGGTTATATATGGATGTATGGTTGTGAATGCATATGGTGGTTTACTTGATTTTCAAGGTTGGCATAATTTTATCCTTATCCGAAGTACTTGCTAGCATTCACCCACTAACCCATCTTTGGATGGTTGTATCCCCACGCGATGTAGGAATATGCCATTTTACTCCCCTGCTTAGTGTTGGCACTCGGGATTAGGTTGGTTGGATTCAAGTGGTGAACTTCCATAGTATGCAAGGCTCTATTTCATTTAACTAATGTCTACTCATGCTTAGGTTATTTCATGGATATTGGTTTTGGCTATGGTTCGGTGAATGTCCCAGTCGGATATAATTTTAGTTTTGGTTAGAGGCTTTGTGTAACTACCATAGGTTAGAATGGGTGGTGGTGGCAGTGGTGTTAGCCTTATTTTTAGCCTTGTTATTGGGCTGATACCGTTGGACTGAATTTATAATTTTTCCATTCTATTATGTTATGGATTCATACTTGGTTATTGTTTTTGTTTTGTTTTGGTTATTGGTTCGTTGGACTTTCTTGAGTTAGTCACGATCGTGGACCTATCCCAGAGTCAAGAATTGTAATAGATGCTATCTTGTTATATGTTCTGAATTCATCAAACTCAAGGTAAGTGTTTGGAGGTCTCGTTGGGTAATAGGGGTGGTCTCTAATCCTGGTTTGATTTGGGATGCCCATTATGAAAAGGCCCCAATTTGGGTCATGTCACTACACGAATTGGATAGGAGAAGTAAACATCAAAAAGATCAAACTAGGGTTCTTTCTTCTTTTACTTTTCTTTTTAGTAGCTTAAATTTATGAATTCATTTATAGAGATTCCTTGTATGAATTTGAGTATCTAAACACCCTCTTTCTATTGTTGATGATACAATATGATTTACTAAGTATGGTTTAAAGTTTGGTTTATATGTTTTTCAAGTCATGTGATTATTCTTGTGTTCTGTTTTTACTAGTCTAAAGAGTCATGATCTTTCGAAAAAACCCAGGTCCCAAAACGAATTGATCATAGGAGTGGAGGGATGCAATAAAAAAGTAGGGAGTGTGGATCTTTTCCTTAATTTATTTTATATAAATGTTAAAGGATGATTTATAGTTAGGATAGAGATATACCTAACTCCCCACTTGGTTAATGAATAAGGAAGATTACTTAGTGCATCCGAATTAAACACTCACAACCCTGCTCAATGATGTAGTTATAAGACTAATTTTGGTAGATGACTTTGAGGGTGACCATCCTCGAGTTATATTATCAACCTCATAAACTAGTAATACCAATAAAAACCAACATCAATTTGAAACTATAGTTTTGTATGAATGTGAAGTAAACACCTCAGCCATGGAATCCTCTGTATATTGTATACACACCATATCATTGTTATTTATATGATATGGTTTATAAAAAAACAAAACTCAAACTCTTTTTCATTGTACATCACATTTTTTAAACTTAAATAGTAATAATAAAAATGGATCGTCTTCTAAACACCAACTCTTTATGGTATCAAGATTTATCTTGCAAGGTTAAATTTAATACTAGGTTGACCACATACATTGTGTGTGCGTGATTGGGTGCAACATGTTTTGGCGCCATTGCGAGGAATTTGAAAAATTCGTAGCATCCTAATTTTTAGTTCTTACTATTGTGTTTGCTAAGTTCTAACAACTTGGTCGTAGATACTAAATTTGTATGTAAAGGTTTTAATCTTAAGTGAGCTGGCAAAGGAAAGGAACTTGGTTGAACCATATCCCGAACATAAGTGATATTTGCACCAGTTGAGGTGAGAAGCAACACATATTTTTCCAATACCATAATTTTAGCGGAATTAGACTATCGCTTCCATAGTTGGTGATGATCAACCAGCATGCAGGATAATGCACAAAGTGGAAATCTCATTCGCAACTAATGTGACCTCTAGTATCCAGAAAACTAGACGCTAGAGGTCAATTAAGCTTAAGCAGAACATTGTGTAATTATTGTACTAAAATGGGCTATTACCCAACCAATCATATAATGATCAACAGGTATCCAGTTGGAATCTCCATAGATTATATGAACTTCACTATATTCCCATTCTCACTGTTAGGGGAAGCATAGAAATGGTTAAAGGAAGAACCTTAACATTAAATCACATTTTTGGATGAATTGGAAAATAAGTTCCTTATTTGATTCTTTCCATCTGGTAGAACTGCAAGTATAAGGAGTGAGATTCTATATTTCAAGTAGAAGCATGAAAAAAATCTCTATCATGCATGGGAGAGATTCAAGTCTCTTTTAAAAGATGGTACATAACCCAAAGACAAAAGATGTATTAGCTCATACTTTTGTTTATTGTCTTGACCATAACACAATATTTTTTCTAGATTTAGTAGTAGGTGGTCAGGATTTGGAGAAAACCTATGATAAGTTTTATACTCTCCTTAACCGTATTGCATAAGGTAATCTAGAGTGGAAGGGTGATGTATCTAAAAGTATGGTGAAGAAGCTTGCACGTATGATCGAGGTGGATAGTATCACATAATTTTATTCATAGTTGGCCTTTTTTCAGAATCACATAATGATGCAGTTTAGCAAGTTAGGAATAGTTTAACCTCATACCCAGGTCTATACAATTCAGCAAGGTAAGACTTGGTGTAAAATTTATGGTGGTGGTGGTCACTCTATAAGTTTATGTGAATCAAACTCTTAGTTTATAAATTTTATGAGAAAGGCATAAAGAGGTACTCAGAACTATGGTAATGCCTACAATAGCAACTAGCAGAGCCAGCCCAACTACTCATGTAGAAAGAATCAGTCTCAACCTCTGCATTTTAGTATCAGTAAGGTAAGCAAACCAACATTCAGTGACATGACTCGGAACCCCGGGCCATGTCGTATGGGCACTCCAACTCACAAATTAAGATTGCAGAAATTATAGAATAAGCCAACATTAGATTCATGAAAAGTAATTCACACCAAAGTTAACAGTTGTTCACAATACATCTATACAAACGAAGTCAATAAATGTATGTGTAACGAAATGCCCCCGAGCATAGCCAAACCAAATATTAAGGAGACCAAGCCTAAAGATAAGAGACTAAAAGATGAAGATGTTCTACAGTAAGGAAGATCACATCTTCAAGTCAATGCAAGAACCACTTCGATATACTAATCACTGTGTAGGAAGAGAAGAACATGATCTGGCTCCTATATCACATGGGGACATAACGTCCGGAGATAGTTAGAGGTTGGAATGCAAGCATGTCACTCAAGGATAAGTGATAAATTCTCATCATCAATTAACATCAAATCTATATATCACATTTCATATACTAATCCATACATATAGATATATGACATGCTAATCAAGATATCAAGGTTCATCATCATTCTCAAGCATTAATTCATTAGACATGAAATGGGGGACTCCGACCCTCCACATTTCTAGGTTCAACAATTCACATTATGCAAAGGACTTTAACCATATTCACATGCACTTAGATAAGGGAATTCAATCATGCTTACTCATTCATTAGCCAAAGACTTTAACCGAATACACAATCAGTCAAACAAGGGGATCTAGCCATACACACATCCAATTGGACATAGGACTTCAACTATATCTCCACACATTCAATTGGGCATGGTACTTTGACCAAATGCTCACACATTTGGCAAGGGACTCTAACCTAATGCTACACTTTTACACTAACCACAAGCCATTCCTTTGGCGAGGTTTTCTAACCCTAAGAGATCTCTTCAAGCAAGGGACTTTAACCTCGAGAAATATCATTGGGCAAGGGACTTCAACTTCAAGCCATTATTAAGGCAAAGAACTTCAACCTCAAGCCGTCACAATATCATTAGTTGGAATTGTGAACTTTAACCCTTTGCCCAAGTATCAACATACATTCAATACAACATTTAAGGACTTTAATCACTTTAGCCAATTCAACACTATACATGACCATATGGTACTTATCGGAGAGTTCATTTCTCAACCATATCAATAGGCCAATGCCTTCACTTAATTAAACATACAAAGAAAATTATGGTCATCAAGACCCTTACAACAATTCTATGCCACATTCTCACCACACTTGGGTTCAACCCACAATTTAAGTTCATCTTTATATCTAGGGACTTTACTTTTTCATTAGCCAACAACCAAGGTTATCAATTTCATCACACATAGTTCATAATTCAACTAACACATCAATTATCATTCATCCATGTTCATTGGGACATTGCCCGAGTTCAATACATCAACAACATATGAATAGACAACACACTTAGATATTTTCACAAACACCTTGGGTGCATACCTTTAACAAGGCTATTTCCATGGTATATATTATCAAGATTAGGGTTACTCAAGACCCTCACGTTAATACATATAAAACAAGAACCCACACATACAATTAATAATCAATATCACATATAAACATAAGTCTAAGCAAGATTCAACATCATACATCATTAGGCAATAAAACCCTTTATATTTGATTTCAAACCAGCATGTATACTTAATAGTCCAAGTGTGAAACATATAGGTTTAGAGATATTTAAAGAGGGGTAGAGATACATGCCTTAGAAAAGATGAAACACCAACAATCTTGACTCTTCCTTGACACTAGATGAACACCTCAAAATCCTAGATTCCAATCCTTCTCCAAGAAGCTTTTGTAGTGTTTTGGAGTGTTTGAGTCTTGTAAGAGACTTAGGATCTTAAAATTCCTTAAATTGTGAGAGGGGTTAGGGTTTAAAGAAAGGTAAATGACTAAAATATCCTTATTTAAAATATGAAAAGGTAACTCGTGCAGGGGTATGACTCTCTTTTACGGTTCCCAAAAAAATCGTACCCTAGGGTACGAGTGGTACCCTAGCTCGTACCTAGGCTTCTCCTAGGTCAACCATAAATTTTGGGTACGAGTGGGAACCCTTGAGTCATAACCAAAGGGTATAACTCAACCCCTAACTCGTATAGATGACCCTTAAAAAATAGTCCACTCAAGCTAGGTCCATGCTCCATATGGTTGAGTAGTATACGACTCGTATACATTAGTTACAAGTGAGGGGTAATCATGTCATATAGAAAATAGTATGAAACCCTCATGGACTGATCAAGGTACGAAAGGGGAGGGCAAGGTGGTTATGAGTCATGAAAAAGGGTACGACTCAAGGCTCTAGTCGTACCTAACTCAGAGGATAAACAATGAAGTCATTTTTCAATGGTTCTAGACCTAGGTGTTTCAATTCTCACCCACTTAGATCATTAGTTCATGAATGAAGGGTAAGGCAAGCACAAATATAAGTTAACACATTAACATGAATCAACTCAACCTTTACATAAGTTAGAAACATGCACACAACAAGGATCCAACACAAGACATATAATGATCATCATCAATCAACCATTTCATTTCATTGGTCTTGGGACTCCAACCCATTACTTACCCAACACTTACTCATTTCACAACCTAGGGACTTTAATCTATCAACCTTCAAGGATATAAGGCAACTCAAAACATTGGGTACTTTACCCGATCACCTACAAAAGACATGAATCAATTCAAGGTATTAGAGACTTAAACCCAAGACACACATTATTTCATAGCATTTTGGATTTTAACCCCTTGCCTAGCAAGATAGAAATAAATTCACACATTGGAAACTCTAATCCATTGTCTAGGAACACATATATAAAAGTAAAGAAATTAACACATACCTCCATCACAAACTTCAGTAATGGGAAATAAATGTTGGTACTTGGACTTCATGTCCTCTTCCGCCTCCTAAGTAGCTTCATTGGACATTTGGTTCCTCCATAGAACTATCACCGAACCTATTCTTTCACTCGAAACCATAAAACTTGCCGATCTAACATCCTTAGCGGGATCTCCTCATAGGACTACGAGTCTGAGATACAAACATATTCTGAGGTAACAACCAAGAAAGGATCACCCACACATTTCTGCAATATAGACACATTGAAAATCTGGTGAATAGAGTTTATACTAGAATGCAACTCCAACTCATAGGCAACACTGTAAACCCTCTTCACAATCAAGTAGGGAACAAAATATCGGGGACTAAGCTTTCCTTTCTTACTGAAGAACATCACTCCCTTCATGGGTGACACTTTCAAGAATATCCAATCGAAAACACAAATCTCTAAGTCTCTATGCATTATATCCGCATTGGATTTTTGGTGACATTGAGCGGTTTTCAATCCATCGCGAATCACTTTCACCTTCTCAAAGGCTTAGTGAACTAAATCAAGGACAAACAACTTACCCTCACCAACTTTGTACCACCCAATAAGAGATCGACATCTCCTACCATACATTGCCTCAAAAGGTTCCATGCCAACACTAGAGTGGTAACTATTATTTTAGGTAAACTAAATCAAAGGCATGTGGTCATACCAACTACCACCATAATTGATCACATAAGAACGCAACATATCGTCCCATGTTTATGGGTGAAATGTGGTACTAAGACACACCTTAGTTCCCAAACCTCTTTGGAACAACTTCTAAAAGTGGGATTAAAATGAAGCATGATGATCCGAGATAATAGACACCAAATCACCATGCAACTTCATGATCTCTGCAAGATATAACTTAGCATAATCTTCCACCAAGAAATTAATTCTCACAGGATAGAAATGGGTGTACTTGGTCATTCTATCTATGATGACAAAAATAGAATCACATTGATTTCGAGATCTAGTGAGACCAATAACGAAATCCATATTAATTTTCTCCCACTTCCACTCGGGTAACACAATCTATTGGTATAGGTCACTAGTCCTCAAGTGCTCAACCTTCACTTTTTGACACACCATACATTTTTCCACATAGCTAACCACATCTCCTTTCATATTACTCCACCAATAGAACTATCTAAGGTCATGATACATCTTGGTAGAACAGGAATGAATAGTATAACAGACTCTATGAGCTTCATCCATGACCCTTTACCTCAATCCATCGACATTGAGAACACATAGCCCATCGTGGTAACTTAATATACCATCATTACCAATCACAAAATCTGCAACTTTATATTGACCCACATTACTCTTGATCTTTATCAAGTTAGGCTCCAAGAATTCCTTCTACTTTATCTCAACAACAAAAGATGATTAAGATACCGGATGTATAAATACACCACCGTCCTTGGAGTTCTCAAGTTGAACTCAAAGATTTGCCAAACGGTGAATATCCCTCATGAATTCCCACATATCCTCATCTATATGGGCCAAACATCCCATGGACAATCTACTAAGAGCTTCGGCGACTATATTCTCCTTACTGGGATGGTAATAAAGACTCATATCATAAACTTCTAATAGATCAAGCCACATTCTTTATCGGAGATTCAACTTCTTTTGAGTAAACACATATTGAAGGCTCTTATGTTCAGAAAAAATGTCGACATGAACACCATAAAGATAATGCCACCAAATCTTCAAAGCAAAGACCACGACTAATAACTATAAGTCATGGGTGGTGTATTTCTTCTCATGAACATTCAGTTGCCTAGAAGCATAGGCCACTACCCTACCATGTTGCATCAATATATAATAGAGACAGACACGAGAAGTATCACAATACACCACAAAACCATCACTTCCCTCAGGTAAGGTCTAAACTTAATCTGAAGTCAGTTTATCTTTCAACTTTTTGAAACAACCCTCACAGGTATCGAACCACAAGAACTTAACCTTTTTTTTTGGGTAAACTTAGTCAATGGGGAAGCTATAGTAGAGAAACTCTCCACAAACATTCTATAATAACCAACTAGATCTAAGAAGCTCTGAATATGGGTTGGATCATAGGTCTTGGCCATTTCATAACCGCTGTGACTTTTTAGGGATCTACCACAATCCCTTCACTAGAGATGACATGACTAAGAAAAGCTATGACTTTCAACCTAAACTCTCATTTGGAGAACTTGGCATACAAACAATGATCCTTCAAAGTTTGCAACAGGAGAAAGAGGTGATATACATGACCTTCCTCACTGTTAGAGTACACTAAGATATCATCGATAAAGACAATGATAAACATGTCCAAGAATTGACAAAATACCCTATTCATCAAATCTATTAATGTCGTCGGGGCATTGGTCTACCCAAAGGACATGGCAAGAAAATCATATTGACCATACGGGGTTCTAAAAGAAGTCTTTGGGACATCTGCATCCTTAATGTTAGGCTGATGATAATCCCAATCTAAGGTCAAACTTAGATAAACACTTCGCACCCTGAAGTTGATTAAACAAATCATTGATCCTAGGAAGAGGATACTTATTCTTTACAGTCACTTTGTTCAACTGACGATTATTAATGCACATATAAAGGGAGCCATCTTTCTTGCGCATGAACAAAATAGGAGAACCTCATAGAGACATGCTAGGGTAGATGAAACCTTTATCTAAGAGGTCTTTCAATTTCTCCTTAAGCTCTTTAAGATCCACCGAAGCCATTATATATAGATGGATGGAAATCAGACGAGTGTTCGAAATAAGATCGATCCCAAAATTAATTTTCCAATAAGGAGAAACAATAAGAAGATCATTAGGAAACACCTTGGGAAACTCATTCACCACGAGAACGGATTCTAAGAAAGGCTCTTCCAGTTAGAATCTTTAACTCAAACTAAATGATACAAATGCCCCTTTGCAATCAACTTTTGAGCTTTAAGATAAGAAATGAATCTTCCGTTAGGAACTAGAGAACAACCTTCTCATACAATGACTGACTTTTTAGGGAATTTAAAAGTGACCTTATGGGTCTGACAATCTAAGAAAACATTGCAAGAGTGCAATAAATCCATCCCCAAAATGACATCTAGTTCGATCATATCTAACTCTATCAAGTCAACAAGGGTGTATCTACCACAAACAAATACCACAGATCCCCTATAGACTCTTGTAACAACCACAGAGTCTCTCACTGTGGTAGAATCAGAGAAAAACTAATAGGCTTGTGTGACAACAATCAAGATACACAACCATAAATGGGGTCACATAAGAAAAAGTAGACCTTGGATCAAGCAAATAATATATATCATGGGAGAAGGGTCTCAAAATACCCATGACAACATCGGGAGATGCCTCAGAATCTTGGCGAGTAGAATATGCATACAAGCAGCTCCAACCAATACTAGTGCCAAAAATAAAAGTAGAGGCAGATATAACACCCTTTGGTGTGGGAGAAGGTGGAGTAGAAATTAGGGCCTTATTAGCCCAAGAATCTACTAGAGAGGGGCACTCACACTGGATATGACAAACCTGACCATAATTAAAACACCATTTTCTCCTATTCTTACACTGACCACGGTGACTCTGATCAAAGAATCTACAAGGAGGATGGGGTGGAGCCAACTGGGCACCACTAATTGGGAATTGGGCACCCAGTGCCTGAAACCTTCCACTGAGCTGAGACCGACGGTCACCAAAATACTTAGGTAAGGAGACAGAATACTAGCCAAGGAGAATGAACCTGAACTCCTCCACTTTTTTTGTGGACACTTTCCAATATCTCCACCACTACTCTTTGAAGGCCTAAACTTTTTTCCTTGCCTCTCACTAAGCTCAATTACTTATTTTTCTCATTCTCTACTTGTTGCAAATACATAATCAACCTAGAAATATCCATGTTGTCAATCAACAAGGTTGCCTTGCTCTCAAGAACTATCTCACCGGATAATCCCAAGACAAACTTAAGCATCCTAGCCCTCATGCTAGCAACCATCTCAGGAGCATACCTTTACAATTGATGGAATTTCAATGCATACTCTATAACGGATATCATTCCTTTCTTCAAGTTCACAAACTCAAATGCCTTGGCTTTTCTCAACTTTTGAGAAAAGAAGTGGTCTACGAAAGACTCAAAGAAATCCATCTATGAAGCCGAACTAGCATCAACACGTCTAGAAAACTCCCACCCTTCATACCATTGGTATGATACATCTTTACACTGGTAAGAAGATAGCTCAACACCCTTAATTTTTGAAGCATGCATGATTTAAAAAATCATCTCTATTTCATCGATAAAACCTGGAGGGTCTTTCTCAACTTTCATACCCATTAACATATGAGGGATCTGATAAGTAGTAATCCTACCCTCCATTCGAACAAATTATATATAAACACTACCACGTTTTGAATTAGAAAATAAGGCATTATCCGAATTTAAGTACACTAACACCTATATTTTGCAGACATAAAGTGAAAAAGGTGAGCATATATGGAATGGAACTAAAAAAGCAAATGGAAGCAAAAGGAGTGCAGCTAGAAATCTGAAGTAGTCAGCTTTGGTTACCATGATCACGGTCCTCAAACCGCGATCGAAGTTGGTCCAGGTGGTCAACAAAGCATGGTCATAGAACCTAACCTCAGTCGCATAGCCGCGATCACGATCAAACACATGCGATCACAGATAGGGTAAAATTGTAAAATATTATGGACGAATCCCAAATCCTATATAATCATAAACCTTTTCTTATTTAGGCTTTTCTTATCTCATAAGTTAGTTTCAAAAGCTAAGCTTGAAACCCTTTTATTAGTTTCTTGTTGAAGAATGAATGCTTTAATTGACCCATAGGGTATATTCTCTTTAATTTCTTCTAGAGTAGCTAAATAATTTAGTCTTGGGATTATGTTGAACTAGAGTGTGATTTTTTGTGGGTATTGTTTTGTTTGCATGGATTTAGTTGTTGAGTATGGATTTCATCATTGCTTGAGCTTATGTGTTGGAATTTGATTGGTGAAAAATCCAAATATCCAAATGTGTTTGATGGGTGAAATCTCCAAGCTCTAGAAACCCTTTTTCATCCTCGGCAGAGGGATTTATATGAATATTAGGTAACCAATAACATCCTCAAAAGAGGGTTATCGGGGGATAAATAAATGGTGAACAACTAAGTCTATGGTTTACTACCGTTTGCCATCTTAAAAAAAGTGTTTAGGGAGTGTAAATCATGTAAAGAGAATCATACTAGGAATAGGGATGCTTGGTTGAGGTTTTGGGTGGCTATATAAAATCCACACTTGTTAGGTGCTCGAAAGGGCCAATGGGTGAAATCATTTTGGTTTTGTCAAAAGATTGACCCCTATGATCTTCGACCTAGCCTATCCATTAATTAACAACTAAATCACATGATAAACCAATAATTTTCCACATGCTTCACCTCTAAGGAGACATAATCTGAAGATTTCTCCAAACCTTGAATTCAAACCGAAGGTAGCATTAACCACATACTTGTTGATGTTTATGTGAAGAATTTTCAAAAAAATCCCCCCATTTACTTATGCATGTTGTATCCATTATCATTCTGGGTAACAATATAGTAACTTGACACCAATAGGTTTGAAGTCTATAGCATTCACTCCTTGATATTCAACCCTAATTTACATTGGGTTCCTTGAAAATTACCGCATTACCCCTCAATTATGGAAGTGAGTTGAGCATTATCAAAATGGTGCCGTTTCCAGAGAGTAAAAAATAGTTTTTACTTGTGTGGTGCTATTCTTACTTGGGAACACCCATTGTGGGGTAATTTAATTTATTTGTTGTTTTTGACTATTTTGTAGGTGATCAAAGTGTGAACGGAGCAATGAGCGATAATGCAAGTAATTTTGGCCCCTCTAATGTCTCACTAGATGATGAGGGCCAATTAAATAAAGTGGGGCAAACATGCACTATCTGCATCCCATCAACCAATGAAAATGGTGTGTTTTATATGACTAGAGTTATGCTTCTTATATTGAAAATGAATGGATTATATGGGTGTCAAGCATATGAGGACCCAAATGTTTATTTGAAAAACTTTGTGGAAGTTTGTTAGCCATTTAACATGGTGTATATTACACACTAACCCAATCAGCTTCGACTCTTTCTATTTTCACTAATGGGCGAGGAGGTTTCTTCCACCTGATTCAATCACATCTTGGGAGGAGCTCACCACGGTGTTCCTTGATAGATACTTCCAACCATAAAAAATACTTAAAAAGCAGGATGAGATTGTAAACTTTTGGTAATTGAAGTGAGAACCATTATTTGAAGCATGGGATGGGTTTAATGGAAAGCTATCTCAATACCCTAATCATAAGGTCCCAGATATGATGATCCTTAAATTTTTTTATAGAGCTCTTGACCCATTTAATAAAATGGTTATGGATAATACCATGGGTGGCTATATTATGAAATTGTATCATCTTGCATCTTTCCATTTGATAGGTTAAGTATCCAAACAAAATAGTAGGTGGCACACCCCTGATGACAATATGCCTAAGACACCTTAAACTACCTCCGTGGTGACTAATAAGCAAGGAAAATGAGAAGAGGAGAAGGAAGAGAACATAGCCAAGATGATGACCCAACTTGAGATTCTAACGAAATATGTTATGGGTGTACCCACGAAAGCGATAAATACCATAACATCAAAGACTTATGAATATGATGGTGAGGCAAAAAAGTTGGATGAAGAAATTTAGTACTTTGCAAACTACTCGGGGGGGGGGGGGGGGGTCCTTCCCCGCTTATCAAAGGCAAGGTAGGATCGATCGTGACCGAGATAGAGATTAGAGAGATAAGGAACGTGACTATAATACCTACGTTCCTCCTAATGATAAGGCTAATGGAAAAGAGTTACATGTCATTGACCCCAAAAAGTTCAAGACCAAACACATTTTGGAACGAATCTTGAGTAGAGTTGATGGTATGGAAAAATGGTCCATGAGTTGAAGGGTGACTTCTCCGTAATCTCCCAAATTGTGGTGTCTCACTCTACCTCAATCAAATAATTAGATACCCAAGTCAGGAAAATCTCCACACAACTATATGTAAGGGCTAGAGATAGACTTCCAAGTGACACAATTGCTAGCCCAAAGAATGAAGCAAAAGTCCTAGCAATTGTCACTAGAAGCGGGAAAGCACTTAAAGATCCCCTTAGAGGAGATGTGAGTGAAAATATGCCCAATGCAAAGGTAAAGGAGGAGACATCTCAAAGAAGAAAATCAAAAGATGAGAAAGAGATAGATGAAAGTGATGAATAAGTGGTCAAAGTTGAAAAGCCGCAAGGAGAAGTAAAGACAACCATCCATGTTCCTCCTCCGTTCCCTCAACGGTTGAATAAAAAGGAAGAGAGTGAAAAATTGAGAAAATTTATGGCAAAACTTAGCAACTCCTCAATAAATATCCCACTACTCGAGGTGATATAAGAGATCTCGGGATATGCTAGGTTAATAAAGAAGTTAATGTCCAAGTAAAAACTCATTGAGGGTGATACCATTGAATTTACTCATGGATGTAGTCCTATCATGGATAGCAAACTTGCAGAATAGAAAAATGGCCCCGGAGCATTCACTATCCCTTGCACCATTGGGACTTATGAGTTCTCACAAGCTCTTTATGGCCTTGGTACAAGTATCAACCTAATTATGTATGTCATCTACAAGAAACTTGTCTTGGACACTCCTACACCAAACTCTATGCGACTTTTGATGTTGGACCGGTCTATAAAAAGGTCGATGGGTATATTCTTTAATGTCCTCATAAATGTGGAAAAATTCATTCTCTTGGTAGATTTCATTGAATTTTATTAAGAGATAGACCATGAGATGATTATCATTCTTGGTCGTCCTTTCTTTGCCACCAGGAGAGCCATTATCGATCTAGAGTTAAGGGAGATAAAATTTTGGGTGCAAGAAGATGAGGTCTCATTCAAAATTAGCAAGTCAAAGATGTAAATCGTGGATCTCCAAGTAGTATCCGCGGTGGATGTTGAAAATGAGACAGTGAAAGATGAGGGGTTTGAGTACCCATAATGAGATTGAAAGAAGAAAAAACATCATGTCATGACGATAACTAAGGTGCTAGGTAGGAGGGAACCCATAAATTCCATTATAGTGGCTCGTATTCTTTTTTGTTTTTTTCTCATAATGTAGATGTTGTCTTTGCGTTTGAATAATCCATGCATTTGTGGAACTTTGGATTGCATTGAATGAGGTTTAAAAAGGGAACGTGTTAAAGTTTTCATTGAAAATCCAAGCATAGAAATTCTGTGAAAATTAAGTAAAATGCTGAATAGGGGAAACAAGGTAGTAAAAAATGCTCTCAGTTAGCGCGATCGTGGCCACCATGAACAATCACGGCCACGAGGGTGTCCGCGGTCGCGGTCATTTCAATCATTTAACCCCTAGTCTCCTTTATTTCCCCCACACTCCCTTTTCAAGATTGTACTCTCAAATATATGCTACATTGTTGGCCAAGTTGTAAGCTCTCAAAAAGCCTACATGCACATCCCTCTTGCATCACAACTTTGGTACCTGGCATGAATCCTTTATTTTATTTTTTAAAATAGGCTATTGAGTGCATGATTAAGAAAGAGCCTAAAGTTTTAATTGTTATGCTTTACATGTTGTCATACTTATTATTATTGTGGTGTTGGTTGCTTTATTCAGGTGTGCACATAAGTGGGGAAACCTTGAGTACCCAATAATGTGTAAAAAAAAGGTAGACAAATGTGATATGAACACCTTGTATTTGATAAATTGCTCAAATTAACTTTCAATAGTGGCATTTGCTTTTGAATGGGATATTCACACACACCGGTAGCATTGTTCACATGACCTTCATTTGCACCCATATTGTAGAACATATGTGTAGTTTAGACTTGAGAGGAAGTTGAACATGCAGAATTTACATGGAACCGGCCTCAGGTGTCGTGATCGAGGTCAAAGACTGCGACCGCAGTAATGCGGGAGAGGCTCTGATATGAGATCATGGTAACTGAGGGTAGGTTCCTTTCATGGAAAAAATCCTTCACTTTAAATTTTTAGCTAGGCAACTCCAAGAACCTAGTCCAAAGAATCGTACTGATCAATCTAGCACAACTTGTATGATTCAAATAACGTTGAAAAATATAATGTGTGTTTAGTGATTCCAGGACAACATCATGGGTAAGTTTGATCCCATCAGATTCATGGCACCCAAATGTGACACTCACTACTACAGTGATCTTTCAAAGAAAAAGTTACTTTTGGAAAGAAAAATTTGTTTGGAAAATGTACTAGAGAAGCTACCGGCTTTTTGCGACCAACATGAAGACATAGGGTGGAAGTGCTTTGTCCAAGATCCCTGCCTTCTAAATGAACAATGGGTCCATGAATTTTACGCTAATATCAATGAAGTATCTTTATCGGACCCACTCAATATGATTGTAAAGATGCGGAGAAAGCCGGTGAAAGTTGGGGCTATGAAAATCAATGATGTTTATGGGCTCAAGTAGGTAGACATGGGTGAATTCAAAGTGAAGGGGTGTAAATCAGGAATTGGTTGGCACAATGGCTATGTCCCGAAAAGGAAATCTCATGGAAAAAAACTAAAAGCATCATCTCTATGAATGACTTCACTTTCAAGGATCGAATATTATTGTACATCATTTGTAGATGAGTGTCTCCTTGCACAAACATGACAGCAGTCCCTGAATTACGTGCTCGAATGGTTGCTTGAATGTTAGAAGACATCCCTTTAGATATTGGTAAATTTATGGTCAATGAAAGAGATCATTTCAAAAACTAAGATGGTACAAATCTTTTTTAACCCTCTCTAATTACTAAGAATTACAAGAGAGAAGGGATGGTAAGTATGCAAGTGATACATGGGTGTGTCCTTTAAACCTCATCTACCCTTTGAGGATCGAGGAGAGGGCGCACTAGGGAAAAGTAAGAAAATAAAGATCAACTTGGAAGAGTCAACATGTAGCAAACCCGACCCTCATAGGCCAACCACCATGGGACCTATTTAAGAGATTAGAGTTAATAGTGTAACCATCAAAGAGTTTATGGCTAGATTTCCTAAAGGACTGAGAGTAACCTCCACCACCCATCACTCATATGTGTCATGTGTCGATTATGATAAGTACAAGGAGGACCAAAATAAGAAAAAAGCTACTATTAATTATCTTGAGAAAGCCTACACCTCTTTGGAGGAATCACGCCAGGACCTCCAGAGCATACATAAAAAGAAGATAACTAGGGAGAAAATGAGAGGCGAGTTCTTTGCTAATTTATGGAAATGGGTGAAGGATTTGAGAAAGGCTCTGAAACCCCAAAGTATGCTTCCTTTTTCTTGAGTGGAAAGTGATGTTGAGGCCTCGACTGAGTGTCCATATCTTGAGGGAACGGTGATGATGCAGAGTCTGAGAGTGATAGCAGCCCTTGATGAGGATTTAGAGAGAACCCTTATCTCTTTTATACTTAATTATTTATGCAGTGGGGACACTTCTACCTTTTAAGTTGGGTTTGTCTACTTATTTATTTTATTTGGGAAATTACTATTGATATTCTGTATACTTTTTTGCTCTTTTGGATAATTATAACTTTTTATTTTGGTTGTAATATTCGAGCACTCTGATGGTTCTCACGCCTGTATGGAGTAGATATTTTGTTCTAATTTTGTTAATTTGTGATTTTAGTTTCTAAACATAAATGCAAGAGAAGTCTGAGTAGCTGTGGCATCGATGATTGGGGTTCACATTCATGCCCATTGGTGAATTTTTAATAACCATATGGAATTTCTCCATACTATAGTTTACAATGTAAGACGATATCTTGGGTTATTTCCATAAGCAAAAAATTATGCATGGTTCAGGTACAAAATCAAGCACCCCCTTCCATCAATTTTTTTTTTTTGCAAAAAGTAGTTAGCATGGATTTAGCAATTTTGTGATAAAATTCTCTCTTTTTCTTTAACTCCAAAAGTTGATTGAAAAAAAAATAGGGGATACTCCACCCTTGTATCAAGGGAGGTGAACAATTGACCCCCTTTACAACATTTACATGCCATGTGTGTGAGCTTAATAGTCTACATCTCATGTGTACTTGTACCATATATAACTTGCCCCATTAGTCTTTCAAAATTAAATTTTGGTTGTTTTTGGTGGGTGAAATAATCATAGGCTATTTTTTTATTTTTGAAACCAACTTTAGCCTAAAATGCCTACCAATTCATATAATATACCCTTAGTCACCCTATTTGAGTCTTTGGACTTTTCTTTCCTAACCACATTATAAGCCATGACCCTTCTATTCATCCTCTCTTGAAACCTAACCTTCTTGAACTTACGAATAGAAAGTGAGGCCAAATTCCTAAGTTAGGGGTGATGAAAAGAGAAAGAAAGTATAGTTTGAGCCATGAATCCATAAAAAGGTAAAGTACATATGAGCCTAGCAAGTAAGCATTTTGTTTTGAAGAAAAAGATAGTCCGTCAAAATAATAAGTGCATGAAGCTTGATGCAAGCATAAGAATTAAAGAAAAGAGGTGAAAATATATTAGTAAAGCAAAAGAGACAAAGTAGGTAAAGCAACAATAGAAAAAGAAGTGTCCTAATAAGTAGAAAGTAATGAGAATTTGATGTAGACGATCAAGGTGGGTATAGCCTTATTGTACAAAATTTTTATTCTACCCTACCCTAAAACTACATTACAATCTCAAGTAGTCTCTTGTGATTTCCAACCAAGTGTGGTCATTGTAGTGGTGATTGAAAATAGGGGTAAGACGATGGAATGGTACTCATATCATGGAGAATTCTTTGATAGAGAGAGTGATTGCACATAATTTTCTGAGTTGCATAAGTGGTAACTAGGTGTGTGAATCTTCCTTTCTTGTGAGGGGGCATGCGAGTTAATTAAGGTGGGTGATTTGGTCATCTATCGTACAATTGGATAAGTGGATGTATCATAATTAAAGATGGCTTGTGAGTCGCTTCTTGAGTGTTAGTAATTATCACATAGTCTCTCCCCAATATCCATTGCATCTTTGGTCACTCCAAGTTATGATGAGGGGCATTGATAATACGTTTCTATCTATGTGTGAAAAACATTTTGTGGTAGCAACCAAGTTGGAGTCTTTATGATAATTGGGAATATAAACAAGGGCCCATATGATAAAGGTCTCATGGTAAGAGGTAATGTTGCTTGAGGACAAGAAAATGTCTAAGTTGGGGGTGTTTATGAGTGGTAATCGTACCACTCATTCGTACAAATTATACACAAACACTACCATGTTTTGCATTAGAAAATGAGGCATTATCTGGATTTAAGTGCAATAACACCAAAATTTTATAGATATGAAGTGAAAATATGAGCATATGTGGAAAGGAGCTAATAGGGGAGAAAATAGAAGTAAAAGGAGTGCAACTGGAAATCTAAAGCAGTCAGCTTTGGTTACCGCAACCATAATTCTTAGACAGCAGTCACTATCGATCCAGGTGGTCAGAAAAGCACAGTAATAGAACCTAACCACGTTCTTATATCCTCGATCATGATCAAACATATGTAATCATGGATCATCGGAAACTAGCCCAAGGGAAGAATTGTAAAATGTTATGGACGAATCCCAAATCATATTTACGCAAAAACCCTTTCTTCCTAGGTTATTGCTTATCTCATAAGTTAATTTTGAATGGTAAGATTGAAACCATAATTGGGTAAGTGTGTAATAAACTTTGGAGGCTTAAATTTATTAGTTTCTTGTTGAAGAATGAATGCTTAAATTGACCCACATAGTATATCTCTCTTTAATTTATTCATGAGTAGCTAAATAATTTAGTATTGGGATTATATTGAAATAGAGTGTGATTTTGTGTGGGTATTGTTGTGTTTTCATGAATTTTAGTTGTTGAGTATGGATTTCCTAGAAATAGGTATCCTTGGTTGAGTTTTTTGGTAGGTATATAAACTCCACACTTGCTAGGTACTCGTAAGGCCCAATGGGTGAAATCGTTGGAGTTTTGTCGAAAGATTAACCCCTATGATCTTTGACCTAGCATATCCATTAATTAATAACTAAATCCCATGATAAAGCAATAGTGTCCCTCGTGCTTCATCTCTAAGGATACATAATCCATAGATTTCTCCAAACCTTGAATTCAAACCAAAGATAGAATTCACCACGTACTTGTTGAAGTTTGTGTGAATAATTTTCAAACAAATCCCCCCATTTACTTATGCATGTTATTTCCATTAGCATTCTGGGTAACCTTATATTAACTTGAGCACAACCAGGTTGGAAGTCTATAGAATTCACTCTTTTAGATTCGACCACAGTTTATTAGATTACTTGACAATGACCCGTCTCACCCCTCAATTTTGGGAGTAAGTTGAGGGTTATCAAAATGGTTTAGTTGTGTGGGAGTGAAATATTGATTTCACTTGTGTGGAGCAATTCTTACTTGGTAATAACCAGAGTGGGGTAATTTGCTTTATTTATAGGTTTTTACTATTTTGTAGCTGATCAAAGTGTGAACAGAGCGATGAGTGATAATGCAAGAAATTTTGGCCCCTTTGATGGCCCACTAGATGATGAGGGCCAATTAAATGAAGTAGGGCAAACAAGCTCTATCCATATCACGCTAACCAATGGAAATGGTGTGTTTTATGTGACTAGATTTATGCTTCATATTCTTCAAATAAAAGGACTATATAGGGGTCAAGCACATAAGGACCCAAATGTTCATTTGAAAAACTTTATGGAAGTTTGTGCGCTATTTAACATAGTGCATATTACACAAGAATCCATCCGATTTTGACTCTTTCCATTTTCACTTATGGGTGTGCGGTTTTATGGATTCTCTCACTTATACCCATCTCAATCATATCTTAGAGGGATCTCATCATGGTGTTACTTGATAGATACTTCCCACCATTGAAAATGCTTCAAAAGCGGGATGAGATTGTAAGCTTCCAGAAATTAAATGGAGAACCATTTTTTGAAGCATGGGAGAGGTTTAATGGAAATATCACTCAATGCCTAAATCATGAGGTCCCAGATAAGATTATACTTGAAATTTTTTATATAGCTCTTGACCCATTGAACAAAATGGTTGTGGATAATACGGCGAGTAGCTCTATTATGAAATGACATCATCTTGCGGCTTTTCATTTAATAGGTGAAGTATACAAATGAAACCGGGGGTGGTACACCCATGATGAAGATTCTCCTAAGACCCCTTCTACTATATCTATGGTAACTAATGAGCAAGGAAAATGAGAAGATGAGAATGAGGAGAACATGGCCAAGATGGTGACCCAACTTGAGCTTGTAATGAAACATCTTATGGGTGTCCTTCAAAAGCGGTAAATTCTGTAATATCAAAGACTTATGAAGATGATGATGAGGCAAAGAAGTTGGATGAAGAAATTTAGTACTTTGCATACTACTCAGGGGGTTCCTTCCCTACCTATCAAAGGCAAGGTAGGAACCAAGGATGGATGGATCATGACTGACATAGAGATTTGATAGATAGGGAACGTGACTATGACCACTATATTCCTCCTTATAATAGGGATAATACCAAAGAATCAAATGTCATTGATTACAAAAAGTTCAAGAACGAAGATGTTTTGGAACGAATCTTGACTAGAGTTGAAGGTATGGACAAAATAGTTGGTGAGTTGAAGGGTGACTTCTCCATACTCTCCCAAATGGTGGTGTCTCACTCCTCCTCCATCAAACATTAAGAAAACCTAAGTCGGGCAAATCTCCATGCAACTGAATGCAAGGGCTAAAGGTTGACTTTCGAGTGACATAATTGCTAACCCAAAGAATAAAGCACAATTCCTAGAAATTGTCACTAGAAGTGGGAAAGCACTTGAATAGACCTTTAGAGAAGATGTGAGTTAAAATATACCTAAGGATAAGGTAAAGGAGGAGATACCTCAAAGAAGAAAAGTAAATGATGAGAATAAGATAGATGAAAGTTATGAGGAAGTGGTCAAAGTTGTAAAGACGCAAGGAGAAGCAAAGACAACCATGCATGTTCCTCCCCCGTTCCCTCAACGGTTGCATAAAAAGGAAGAGAGTGACAAATTGATAAAATTTATAACAAATTTTAGCAACCTCTAAATAAATATTCTACTACTCGAGGCGATACAATTGATCCTGGGATATGCTAGGTTAATGAAGAAGTTATTGTCCAAGAAGAAGCTCATTGAAGGTGATAGAATTGAAGTTACTCATAGGTGTAGAGATATCATGGATAGAAAAGTTGCAAAAAAGAAAAATGACTGGAGCATTTACTACCACTTGAAACTTAGGGACTTAGGAGTTTGCAAAATATCTTTGTGACCTTGGTGCAAGCATCAACCTAATGTCATATGTCATCTATAATAAACTTGACTTGGACACTCCTACACCAACCTCGATGCAACTTTTGATGGTGAACTAGTTCCTAAAATGGTCGATGGGTATATTGTTTGATGTCCTCGTAAAGGTTGACAGATTTATTCTCCCGGCAGATACCGTAGATTGGATTATGAGATGGACCAAGATGTGCCTATAATTCTTGGTCATCCATTATTGGACATCGGAAGAGCCATTGTCGATTTAGAGTTGGGGGATATGAAATTTCAGGTGCAAGAAGATGAGGTCTCGTTCAAAATTTACAAGTCAAAGAAGCAAACCACAGAGCACCAAGTAGTATCTGTGGTGGATGTTGAAAATGAGAAAGTGAAAGATGAGGGATTTGAGGACCCACCATGAGATTAAAATAATAAAGACATCGTGCCATGATGATAAATAAGGAACTAGGTGAGAGGCAACCCACAAATGCCATGAGAGTGGCTCGTATCCTTTTTTGTTATGTTCTCGTAGTGTAGATGTGGTCTTTACATTTGAATAATCCATGTAGTTGTGGTACTTTGGATTGCATAGAATGATCTTTAAAGAGGTCAAGTGTGAAAGTCTTCTTTGAAAATCAAAGAAGGGAAAATTCTGTGAAAATTTAGTAAAATGCTGAACAGGGGAAAACAGGAGAGTAAAACCTGGTCTCAGTTACCACAATCGCGGCCATACAGGTATCCGCGGTTGTGGACCCTGACCACGTTCAAGGTCATTTCAGTGATTTATCCCCTAGTATCCTTCATTTCCCTCACACTCCCCTTTTAAGATTGTACTCTCAAATCTACGCTACAGTGTTGGAAAAGTTGTAATCTCTTAAACAGCCTTCATGCGCATCCCTCTCGAATCACAACTTAGGTAGGTGGAATGAATCCTTGATTTTATTTTTTAAAATATGTGATGGAGTTCATGATTAAGAAAGAGCCTAAAGTTTTAATTATTGTGCTTTACATTTTGTCATACTTATTATTATTGTGGTGTTGGTTTCTTGATTGAGGTGTGCACACAAATGGGTAAACCTTGAGTACCCAATAGTGTGTAAAAAAGGTAGACAAAAGTGATATGCAAAACTTGTGTTTGATAAATTGCTTAAAAGAACTTTCAATAGTAGCATATACTTTTGAAGGGCACATTCGTACACACCAGTAGCATTGTTCACATGACCTTCATTTGCACCCATATTGTAGAATATGCTAGTAGTCTTGAATTGGGAGGAAGTTAAATATGCAAAACTAACATGGAACCAACCTCAGATGTCGCGATCGTAGTCATAGACAACGACCATGGTAATGCAGATTTGGCTCTAATCCGCGATTGTGGTAACTGAGGGCAGGATCCTGTCATGGAAAATATCCTGTACTTCAAATGTGAAAAGATATAATGTGTGTTTAGTGCTTTTAGGACAACCTCATGGATAAGTTTGATCATATCACATTCATGGCACTCAAATGCCACACTCACTACTACAGTGATCTTTCAAAGACAAAGTTGCTTTTTGAAAGAAGAATTTATTTGAAGAATATACTGGAGAAGCTACCGGCTTTTCGCAAAAAAACTAAAAGTCACAAGGTGGAAGTGCTTTGCCCCGAATACATGACTTGCAAATGAACAATGGGTTTATGAATTTTATGCTAATATCAGTGAAGTATACTTCTCAGACCCACTCAATGTGATTGTAAAGATGTGGGGAAAGCCGATGAAAGTTGGGTATAAGAAAATCAATGAGGTTTATAGGCTCAAGCAGGTAGACATGGGTGAATTCAAAGTGAAGGAGCGTAAATTAGGGAATTGGTTGGCACAATGGCTATGTACCAGAAAGGAAGCCTCGTGGACCAAAACTAAAATCAGCATCTCCATAAATGACTTCACTTTTGAGGCTCGGATATGGTTGGACATCATTTGTCGCTGAGTGTCTCCTTGTACCCACATGACAACAGTCCTTGAATTACGTTCTTAGATAGTTGATTGTATTCTAGATGACATCCCTTTAGATGTTAGTCAACTCGTGGTTAATGAATTAGGTCATTTCAAAAACCAAAGTGGTACAAATTCTTTTACCCCTTTCTAATTACTGAGATTTAAAAGAGAGTAGGTAAGGAAGAGTATGCTAGTGATACATGGGTGTTTCCTAGCGCCCCTATATTCCTATTGAGTATTCGAGTACAGGGAGCACCGAGGAAAAAGGTAGAAAAGAAAGATCCAACATATAGTGAAACCAAGCCTCATAAGCCAACCATCATAGGACCTCTTAAAGAGATTGGATTTAATATTGTAACTATCAATGATCTTATAGCTAGCTTGGCTTAAAGGCCGAAAGAGCCCTCCACTACCTATCACTCATATGTGTCGTGTGCCAGTTATGATGAGTACAAGGTGAACCAAAAGAAGCAAAAAGCTACTATTGATTGGCTTGAGGAATCCTACTCCTCTATGGAGGTATCACACCGGGACCTTTGGAGAGCACATAAAAAGATGACCACTAGGGAGAAAAAAAGAACGAATTCTTTGCTAAGATGTGGAAAGGGGTGAAGGGTCTATGGACAGTTCTGAAGCTTGGAAGTAGGCTTCTTACTTCTTGTGTAGATAGTAATGATAAGACTCTGGCTGAGTGTTTAGATCTTAAGGAGGATGGTGATGATACTGGATCTGAGAGTGATAGCTGCCCTTGATGCGAATTCAGGGTGCACCCTTATCTCTTTTATCCTTAATTATTTATGTAGTGGGGAAACTTCTACCTTTCAAGTTTGAGGTGTTTCCTTACTTATTTGATTTGGGCATGTATTATTGATATTCTGCATACTTTTCTGCTCGTTTGGATAATTTTTAATTTTTATTTGGGTTGTAATATTCGGGCACTCCGATGGTGCTCACACCTGTATGGAGTAGTTATTTTGTTCTTATTTTGTTAATTTATGATTTTAGTTTCTAACCATAAATGCAAGGAAAGTTTTAGTACACGTGGCATCGATGATTGGGGTTCATATTCACGCCCATTGGTGAAGTTTTAGTAACCATATAAAATTTCACCCATACTATAGATTTCAATGTAAGACGATAGCTTTGGTTGTGGCCATAAGTAGAAAATTGTGCATGGTTTATGTACAAAAGAAATCACCCCCCTCCATCCAAAAAATAAAATTTACAAAATATCGAAGGCATGGATTTGAGCAACTTTGTGACAAAATTCTCTCTTTTTATTTAACTCTGAAAGTTGATTGAGGAAAAATAGGGGATACTCCACCCTTGTCTCGAGTGAGGAGAGAAATTGAGCCCCTTTTATAATTTCACATGTTGTGTGTATGATCTTAATTGTCTATATCTAATGTGTACGTATACCATCTAGAACTTGCCCCATTAGTCTTTCAAAAGTAAATTTTGGTTGTTCTTGGTGGGTAAAATGATCATAGACCATTTTTTTATTTTAAAAACCTACTTTAGCCTAAAATGCCTACCAATACATATTATTTACCCCTAGTCACCCTCTTTGAGCCTTTGGACTTTTCTTTGCTAACCACATTATAAGTCGTGAACCTTCTATTCATCCTCTCTTGAACCCTATCCTCCATAAACTTAAGAATACAAAGTAAGGCCAAAATCCTAAGTTGGGTGATGAAAAGAGAAAGTAAATATAGGTTGAGCCACGAAGCCATAAAAAGGAAAAGAACCTATGAGCCTAGTAAGTAACCATTTTGATTTCAAGGACAAAATAGTCCATAAAAAGAATGAGTGCATGAAGCTTGATTCAACAAGAAGAATTGAATAAAAGAGGTGAAAAAATATCGAGTAAAGCAAAAGAGACAAAGTAGGTAATGCAACAAAAGAAAAAGAAGTGGCCCAATAAGCAGAAAGTGATGAGAATTTAATATAGTAGTTCAAGGAGGGTATAGCCTTGTTGTCAAATTTTTTTATCATACCCTACCCTAAACTGACATTACAAGCTCAAAAAGTCCTTTGTGATTTTCTAACTAAGTGTGGTCATTGTAGTGGCGATTGAAAATAGGGGCAAGCCTATGACATGGTACTCATATCGTGGAGAATTACTTGAGAGAGAAAGTGATTGCACTTAATTTTCCTTATCGCCATCGATCCAGGTGGTCTGCAAAGCAAAGTTACGGAAGCTAACCGTGATCACGTAGCCACGATCATGTTCAAACACATGTGATTGCAGATCAGCAGGAACTGGACCAAGGGCAGAATTGTAAAATGTTATGGATGAATCCCAAATCATATATAAGCAAAAACCCTTTCTTCTTTAGGTATTGCTTATCTCATAAGTTAGTTTTGAATTCTAAGTTTGAAACCCTAATTGGGAAAGTGTGTAATCAACTTTGGATGCTTAAATTTCTTAGTTTCTTTTTGAAGAATGAATGCTTTAATTGACCCACATGGTATATCTCTCTTTACTTTCTTAATGAGTAGCTAAATAATTTAGTCTTTGGATTATATTGAACTAGAGTGTGATTGTGTGTGGGTATTATTGTGTTTACATGGATTTTAGTTGTTGAGTATGGATTTCACGATTGCTTGAGCTTATGTGTTAGAATTTGATGGGTGAAAACTCCAAATATCAAAATGGGTTTTATGGGTTAAATCTCTAAGACTAGAAACCATTTTTTATCCTCAACAGAGGGATTTAGGTGAATATTAAGTAACCCATTACATCCTAAAAAAGAGGGTTATCAGGGGACAAAGCAATGGTAAACAACTAAGTCTATGGTTTACTACCCTTTCCAATCTTAGAAATAAGTGATTAGGGAGTTTAAATTATGTCAAAAGCATTATCCTAGAAATAGGGATGCTTGGTTAAGGTTTTGGGTGGCTATATAAACTCCACACTTGTTAGGTGCTCGAAAGGGCTAATGGGTGAAATTGTTGGGGTTTTGTTGAAAGATTGACCCCTATGATCTTCGACCTAGCCTATCCATTAATTAAAACCTAAATCCCATGATAAACCAACATTGTCCCACATGCTTCACCTCTAAGGAGACATAATCCCAAGGTTTCTCCAAACCATGAATTCAAATCAAAGATATCATTCACCACGTACCTGTTGAAGTTTGTGCGAAGAATTTTCAAACAAATCCCCCCATTTACATATGCATGTTTTTTCCATTGGCATAACGAGTAACCTTATAGTAACTTAAGAACAAATAGGTTGGAAGTCTATAGCATTCACTCCTTGAGATTTTACCCCAATTTACTTTGGGTTACTTGGTAATGACCTCCTCACCCCCTCAATTATGGGAGTGATTTGATCGTTATCAAGATCAACCTTATAAATTTGCCAATTTTTGTGTTCTTAGAAGAAATGGTAGCCAAAGAACCACGATCCGATTGAGAGGCTACTAATTAAGTCAAGAGGTTGATAGAGCGATGAAACTCCGCATTAGTATCATCTCTTTAAAGGGATGAGTCAGGGTTAGAGGATGGAACCCAATGAGGATGGCCAGATATCGCAGCCCTAGACCGGGTCTGAATTATAAAAGTTGGACGAGCTTCATCCATAGGACCCTCAGTTGTGTCTACCTAAGTGTTAGATCTCCTTGGAGGCATGATATAAAAGATAGCAAACGAAATTAGAAGAAGTCCAGAACCTTAGACATAATAGCTTTAGATAGAAACATAAGAAAGGGAAACATTTCTAAGATGTCTCATAGCCCCTCTTTTATAAATGTGGCAAACTTCGTACCCATAAAAAGACTTTAATTGACACGGTATTGTGAACATCCAGCTGACCATGAACCTTAGATATGAAACAACCTTGTCACGACCCATACCCTAGGCCATGTCGTATGGGCACCCCAAGTTCACATGAACTGGAGGTCGCCCCACTAACCCGGTCTGTACATCTCATCATACAATAGTAGTTGAAGGAACTCCCAATCACAAATTAAGATTTTGGAAATAATTTCATAATTCAACATTAGATTCATGATAACTAACTCGCACCTAAGTTCATAGTTGTTCGTAATACCTCTATTCAAATGAAATCAGTAAATGTATATGTATGGAAAATCCCCCGACCATAGACAGACGAAGTCTTAAAGTGACCAAACCTAAAGATAAGAGACAAAGAGAAGAAGATTTTTTAGAATAAGGAAGCTCACCAGTTCAAGTCAATGCACGATCCGCTTTGATCTACTAACCACTGCACAAGAAGAGAAGATGATGCTTCAGCCCCTATTTCACATGGGGACATAGCATCCAGAGATGGTTAGCAGTTAGAAAGCTTACATGTAACTCAATGATAAGTGATAAAATATCACCATCAATCAACATCAGGTCAATATATCACATTTCATCTCATTCACACACTAATCAAAATATATAGATATATCACATGCTAATCAAGATATCAAGGTTCATCATCATTTTGAAGCATTCATTCATTAGACATAAAATGGGAAACTCCAACCCTCCACACTTATAAGTTTAAAAATTCACATTATGCATAGGACTTTAACCATATTCACATGCACTTAAACAAGGGACTTCAACCATGCTTACTCATTCAATAGTTGGGGTTCTTACTTATTTAAGTTAGGGTAAAGTTTTAAATGCACATGTTACATATGGGAAAGCCTATGAACGACTTGAATCACTATATAAGGAGTAATTATCCATACTTACATGATATTTTGTCATGACCTAATTTTTTGGTGTTTTGGGTGAAGTATGTGATTTTATGTGATTTCATAATTTTATCCCTCCCTGTGGTTGCATTTTGGCATTTTTGGGCTATGGGGATGTTTGGCATGGATTCCAATGTAGTTAGGTGTTATTTATGTGGCATTGTGATTTTTGGTTATCATAAAAATTTTCTAATTGACTCCGATCAACATATTTCTGTCTATGCACCGGATGGCAAAATGAGTTATGCCAGCTAGTCCAAAAAATCTATTTTAGGTTGGTAACATGGTTGGTATGATTTTATGGATTTTATATCTCATTTTGAACCTCTATTTGGAAAGTTGTAAAAATAGTTTTCATGGGTCAACCCTGTGAAAATGATGTCCTTTTTGAAATTTGATATCAAATTTGATATAGTAGCATAGTTCATTTGTGTTCTCTAGATTTTGGGTGAATCCCGAGGGGTCTGTAGAGACATGAAATTTTCAAAGTCTCCACAGCTAGTGCAACAACTGGTCTGACCACTAAAGTGTCCATTTGGGTGCTTTAGCGGAGGGTGATAAAGCAGCCTTTGGGCAGTTTAGCAGCCCTAAAATAGTCGTCAGGTACCACTTTATTCGTAGACTGGTCGCTTTATTTCTTATCTCTAAAGAGGGCATGGAATTATTTAGCGACACCTACACCTAAGTGGGGTACCATTTTAGCATCACCTGGGTGCTTTAGAGACTACCGCTAAAGCAGCCTAGGGTCGCATTAGCGGCACTTGGGTAGATTTTAATATTTTTTTCGTGATTTTTTGAACATTTTTGAGACTTAGATCTTGGTGTATGAGTTTTTGATATATTTTCTCCATTTTTAAGCATAGGTAAGCTCCAAATCCCTATTTCAGTTAAAATTTTGGATTTTGTCCTAGGAGGCCTAAAATAGTATTTCTTTGATCAAAACTCAAAATTCAAACCATTTTCCGTTGGGTTGTTTTCTATGAGTTCCTTTAGCATTGGGGAATATGTTTTTAGACAAAAACATATTCCCCAATTTTAGCCCTCTTTTGTAAAAGCCTATTTTGGGAGTCCATTTTGACCCCAATTTGAAATTGGTCAATATGGGTATCGTTAGCTTTTTTTTTAACTCATAGGTTATGTGATGTTTGTTTTAGTTGATTCCGTGTCTATTTGTGAGGGAAAATCTCTAGATTAAAGGATTTTTAGATCGATTTTTGGAACTTATGGTAGGTTATGGCTTAACTTTCTTTAGACTGGGTTAGGTAGTTAATAATAATATAAAATCAAGTTATGGGTATGGGGTTATCTCATGGAAAATATGTTAATGTGATTATGTGCCTATTTAGGGGCCTATGTGGTTGATATTTTGTAGTTTTGAGATATTATTTGTTATGTGTGACTTTGTGAGGTCTTCTATAATGTTGTTGGCCTAGTATGGATATACATATGTATGTTTGGTTGTACTTTTTTGGTGAGAAAAGCCTAAATTTTGGGATTCATGGATATCAATGAAATTTCACTTGATGGTTTCACGATTATATTGGATCAAGGGTGGTTGGTGGATTTTTAGTGGATTTTGGCTCACTTGGTTGGTATATTTTTTTGATATGGAATATTTTCATTTTGGTTGGTTGTGAGGATTACATCCTAATAGCATATTCATTCATAAAATAGTGGTACCACCATGGAAATACTGGAAAATATTTGAACACTAGAAACATTAGCTTTTTTTTATCAAAAATATAATATTTTATAAACCCTCTATCGATGTATGTGCCAGAGAGATAATATTGATATTTCTATTAGATATTAGTCGTATATGGGTTGATGAACCCCTTAAGGGTCTTACGTAGGGAGTCTTTAGTTACGTAGGTGTATACGGAGGTTGTGCGACGACCTTGTGAATCATCATCATCACCATCATCTTCATTGAACTTCATATATTGTGCTTATGCTGTGATTGTATTTCCTATTTTTGACTTGATATCTGGCTATTTTTTCTAGCTATCTATAGTTATTTTTGATATATGTGTATTGTTGTCCTTCTTTCCTTACCCATTTTGTTTGATGTGATTATTGTAAAATAGTTAGTGGAGATAGTGTGGGATAACATTTGGGGAATTTTCTAATTGCATGTGATATGTCCATAGTTTGTGTTAATATGCTTTATTTTTTACTTTAGTCAGTTTGCCTATGATACTTATTGAGTACAAGTTGATTGTACTCATTCTTACTCTGCTATTTTGGTGCAAATCCAGGTACAAGTTTATTGCACGGATAGTTGATTCAGGAAATACTTAGATCCCATTCAATGTAGCAGTTGATCTATGCATCCGGAGTTGACTTTTACCTTTTTTTATCAAGACTATGTCTTACTTGTTTGCAAAAACAATGTTTTGCTCTTTTTTTGATATCTTATGTGTTTTTTACCTTGAGTTTTACTACATAGTCCTTACACTATGACACCATGTTTTGGGACATTATATGGTATCATGACTATGTATTTTTTCCTTTACTATAGATGTATGGTTTGACTCTATTCTAGGAGTCTTGCCTTGGGTTTTGGTATTGATTTCTGATTTTATACTAGCATGGGTGATAGGCTTACTTATCAAGGCTTTTCGTTACTAGTGCCATCATGACCCTTGGTTTTTAGGTTGTGACAAATTTGTGTTAGAATAATAAAATTTTCATTGATCTTAACATTGTATGAACGGGATGTCTAATAGAGTCTTGCAAATAGATACGTAGACATTTATATGTATATTAAGAGGCTATAAGAAATCTTTAGGAAACTTCTCTTATTTCATCCTATATCATGCAAGTCTTTCATACCTTTTATTCTAAGTCATATTTCACATTTTTTCTATGCAGATGGTAATGACTAGATCCAGTGTGGCTATAGATTTAGATCTTTTATCTAAGGAAAGACCACGTATAGAGGGTAAGATTCCAGTCATGGTCGGGCTCGAAGTGGAGGACGGGCACAAGGATCTTCCATATGCAGAGATAGCACTTGGGGACTTTCCCCTTATATTAAATATGAATATGTTGGAGATATGGGTCCTACTTTTGTTCCACCGATGTCTTCTATCACAGTCTTGGAGGGGCTTCTAGTTTGTTTGCTGACCCATTTGATGGGAGATCCTTTGAGTGCACCTGCTATTCCTACAGATGTGAGTGTTATATCTCCTTATATGCTAGAGCTTGCTTATGGTATTCCTTTAATTTTGAGTATGGATTCTTCTATTGTACTGACATCTACTTATGGTACACCATAAACTCTGAGTGAAGTTCCTCCTTCAGCGCCTATATCAACATGTGGTGTTCTAAGATCTAGAGATTTGCCTTTTTCTATTATGCCTCCTCAGGTTGGTTCTCTAATAGCCAAATTTACTATGCCTCCTATTATTGTGATTAAAACTATGTATTCTAAGGATCAAAAGTAGTTTGAGAGATTTTGGGTCCTTTTAGGTTTAGTGGTGTAGTAGAAGAGGATACATATATATTCTTCATAGATTATCGAGAGTAGTTTCATAACCTTGATCCTCTTGAGTCGTATGGGGTTTCTTATACTACATTCCACTTGAGAGATATAGTCAAGGATTTGTGGAGGTCACTTATTGGATGACAGAGCCATAGATGACTTGGGATTAGTTTACATGGTCCTTTTTGGACAGGTTTGTGCCTTTTAATTTTGGAGATTAGTTGAGAGATGATTTTGATTGCTTAGAGCAGGGAGCTATGACTATTGTGGAGTATGAGACACGATTCCATGCCTTATCTAAATATTTTTATGCCAGTATTACCATCGAGTTTGAGTAGAATTGGATGTTTGTGAAAGGGTTAATGTTTCTCCTCTACCTGTTATGACTCAGATGGTACTATATGGAGTATTGTTTTAGAGTATAGTGGATTATATCAAGATGACTGAGTCAATTCTTCAAGAATCTCTGAAAGGCACCAAGAAGGTGCACCGCTTGGGTGAGTTCATAGGTAATCTCTCGATGTTGAGATTCTAGAGGCTTTTATTGGTATCTTGGTAAAACTATGTAGAAATCCTTGTAGAGTTTAGGTAGTTGGTCTTTTGGTTTGGCAACTTTAGATTATCATCCTACTTCAATCGTACCTGTTATCTTTGAGCCGAGATGCAGGGTTTACTACGTGTATAATAAGACTAGCCATGTGGCCAAGGACTATCCATAATGTGTTTTAAGAGCTAGTACTATATTTACTGTGAGAGATAGTGGTTCTACTAGAGGAATATGAGGTAGAGGTAATGGTGCCCATGGTTGTAGTTGCGAAGCTACTCTATCAAGTGGTGGACGTGGTCAGTGCTATACTATATTTGTCAGGCCAGAGGTAGAGGCTTCCGATGTCGTTATTACAAGTATCGTCCCTATTTGTTTCAAATCAGCATTAGTGCTATTTGATTTGGGGTTGACTTTCTCCTATGTGTCTGCATATTTTTCTTTGGGTTATGATTTTTCTCGTGAGCCTCTTGATATACCTATTCATGTATCTACCCCCGTAGGTGACTCTTTAGTAGTGGATTAGGTGTACCGATATTGTGTTGTGACTTTTGTTGGGTTTGATAATTGGGTAGATCTAACTGTATTAGATATGGTAGATTTTTATATCATCTTGGGTGGACTAGTTAGTACCTTATCATATTGTCTTAGATTGTTATGCTATGACTGCGACTTTACCTTCGCTGGGTGTTCCAAAGGTAGCTTGGAAGGATGTACTTTATTTTTGTACCAATATAGTTGTATCTTTTCTTTAGGCTCGTAGTTTTGTTGAGATGGTGTGTTTGTCTTATTTAGCAAGTATTTGTGATACTAGTATTATTTCACCTCTTTCTTTGTAATGTGTATGTGTTGTGCGTGAGTTTATGGATGTTTGCCTCATGGATTATCCAAATATGTCTTTGAATTATGATATTGACTTCTTTATTGATGTTGAGTTGGAAACCAATCCCATTTCTATTCCTCCTTATAGGATGGCCCCAATAAAGTTAAATGAATTGAAGGATAAGTTGCAAGAGTAGTTTGATAAGGGATTTATCTTACCTAGTGTATCATTTTGCGGTGCACCTATCTTGTTTGTGAAGAAAAAGGATGGGTTTATGAATATATGTATTGATTATGGATAGTTGAACAAAGTAACGGTTAAGAATAAGTATCCTTTTCCTCGTATTAATGATTTATTAGATCAGCTTAAGGGTAATTCAATGTTTTTAAAGATTGATATGAGGTCCAGGTATCACAAGTTGAGGATTAGAGATTTGGATATTCAAAAGACAACTTTTTGGACTAAGTATGGTCATTATGTGTTCTTAGTCATGTCTTTTGGATTGACCAATACCCCAACCATATTCATGGGTTTGATGAACCGGGTATTTCAACTATTTTAAAACTTTTTTGTCATTGTATTTATATATGATATATTTTTTTTATTCAAAGAGTGAGGCCAATCATGAAGAGGATCTACAAATTGTGCTCTAGAGATTAATGGATGCAAAGTTGTATGCTAAGTTCTCTATGTATGAGTTTTGGTTGGAGTTTGTCTCTTTCTTAGGTCATGTGTAGACCAAAGATGTCATTATGGTCAATCCGTCCATGATTATAATGGTTTGTAATTGGGCTAGAACTACTTCTCCTACTGAGATTAAGAGTTTTGTTTGCTTAGCACATTAATATCAGCATGTTGTTAAGGGCTTTTCATTTATCACAGATCCATTGACCAAGTGACTCAAAAAAAGATTCACTTTCAGTGGCCTGATGCTTGTGAGGCGATCTTTCAAAAGCTCAAGGAATTATTGACTTTAACTCTTATCTTGACTTTGCCCAAGGAGTGCATAGGTTTAATTGGGTCCAATGATGCATCTGGTGTTAGGTTAGGGGTTGTGTTGATACAGGATGGTAAGGTGATTACTTATTTTTCTCGTCAGTTTAAGCCATATGAGAAGAATTACCCTACCTATGATTTAGAGTTATGTGCGGTTATTTTTACTTTAAAGTTGTAGAGAAACTACTTCTATAGAGTTCATTGTGAGATTTTATCGTATCATCATACCCTTAAGTATTTCTTCACCCAACGAGATCATAATATAAAGCAGAGCCGTTGATTTGAGTTTCTTAAGGATTATGACTTGACTATTCTTTATCACACCAGTAAGGATAATATGATTGTGGATGCTTTGAGCTGGAAGTCGACTAGCATAGGTAGCTTGGCACATCTTTTTACATAGGAGATGCCTCTTGCAACAGAGGTTTGTTCTTTAGCTAACCAGATGGTTAGGCTTGGTATTTCAACACCTAGGATTATTTTGGTATTCATAGAGGCTAGGTTTTATTTGATGGAATAAATTTGGGCTCATTAGTTTTATTATGTTGGATTGAGAGTTATTCAAGATAAGATGGTGAGTGGTGAGGAAAAGTAAGCCTCTCTTAAATCATATGGTATTTTGAGGATTGATGTTCTAATTTATGTGTCGAGAGTTGATGACTGGATTAGATCAATTTTAGAGGAGGCTCATTATTCTAGATATTCTTTTCATCCATGTGTGATAAAGATGTATCATGATTTGAGACAATAATACTGGTAGGGTGGTATACAGAAGGATGTAGTAGATTTTGTAGCTCTATACCTATGTTGATAGCAGGTAAAGGCCGAGCATTTGAGACCTAGTGGTTTGTTTCTAAGGTTACCCATTCCCGAGTAGAAATCAGAATGGATTACTATGGACTTTATGACTAATTTTCCTCGTTCTTCTCATGGTACTAACAATGTTTGGGTCATTGATGATTGATTGACCAAATTTGCCTATTTTATTTTGATATAGGTTTCCTTTAGTGTTGAGAGGTTGGCCCATATCTATATTTGTGAAATAGTTCTTCTTCATGGGCTACTAGTGTCTATCATCTCAGATCGATGTTCAGTATTCACATCTCACTTTTGGAATACTTTTCATGAGAAATTGGGTACTCGTGTTGATCTTAATACATAGTATCCACCCTAGACTAATGGTTAGGTAAAGCAGACTATTCAGGTTTTAAAGGATATGCTCCCCGCTTATGTGATATACTTTGGAGGACAGTGGGAGCAACATCTAGCCTTGGAAGAGTTTGCATATAATAATAGCTATTATTCAAGTATAGAGATGTCTCCCTTCGAGGCTTTATATTATAGGTGTTGTTGTTTTCTAGTTAGTTGGTTTGATATTTCTTAGATTAGACCTCGAGGTATGGACTTACTTCATGAGTCTTTGGATATATTTTGGGTCATTTAGGATATACTGACCTCGAGGTAGGCTTTGTTCCTTGAGATTCAGTGTTGGTGCTCCTGACTTTATTGGTGTGTCACCCATGAAGGTTGTGTTGAGGTTTGGGAAGAGTTGCAAGCATAGCTCCTGGTATATTGGACTTTTTGATATCCTTCAGACTATTGGTGATGTGGCTTTTGAGTTGGCATTGCACCCAGATTTATAAGAAATTCATCTTGTTTTTCATATTTACATGCTTTGGCATTATATTCGAGATAAGTTTCATGTCATTTGTTGTGATTCAGTTCAGCTAGATAGGCAATTGTCTTTTGTTGAGGAACCTATCTCCATTCTATCCTAGGATGTTAGACGGTTCTGTTTGAGAGTTAATTTGTGGTTAAGATTTAGTGGAGGCATCGACCTGTAGATGAGTCTACTTGGGAGGTCAAGTTTAATATTTGTAGTAGTTATCCCCATTTTTTTCATTGATTTGAGTATTTCTATTGCCCTTAGTTTAAAAATGATCTAAATTTTTAGTGTTGGATGATGTAATGACCTGAGTTTTTGGAGTTTTGTGTGAAGATTATGTTTATTTCTTATTTTACAATTTTACCCATCCTCGTGGTAGCATTGTGGTATTTTTGGATTGTGTGGATAATTTGCATAAATTTCAATGCATTTTTGTGTGATTTATGCAAGATTATGATTTTTGGTGGCCTTAAAGTTTACTAGTTGCCTTCGATCAACATCTTTTGATCTGTTTGTTGGATGGCAAATAGGTTGCGCCTGCAAGTTCGAAACAACAATTTTAGGTTTGTAAAATAATTGGTGTGGCATTCTGGATTTTATTTCTCATTTTGACCCTCAATTTAGAAAGTTGTGAAAATTGGTTTCAGGGTCCAAACCTGAGAAAATTTAGTCCTTTTAAAAATTTGATATCACTATTGAGTTAGGAGCTTTGAATTTGATAGGGTAGCATAGTTCGTTCGAATCCCAATGGGTCCATGTAGTCTTGGAATTTTCCAACTCTCCAGAGTTGGTGTAGCCACTGGTGCTACCGCTAAAGAGGCCCTTTGGGCACTTTAGCGGAGAGAGCTAAATCAAACTTTTGGATCTTTAGTGGAGGGCGCTAAAGCAGCCTTTGGGCTCTGTAGTGGCACCTATACTTTAGAAGGGTACCACTTAGTGGCACCTAGGTTCTTTAGCGCCTACTGCAAAAGTAGTCCAGGGCCCTCTTTAGTTGCACCTGGGAAGATCTAAATACTTCTTTTCGCGATTATTTCACCATTTTCGAGACTTAGAGCGGGGTTCAAGTTTTGGAACTGCTTCTTCCACTTTTAAGCTGGGGTAAGCTCCAAATCCCTATTTTAATTACTTTTCTTCAACTTTTATCATCTAAACATCGCTAAAACTAGGTTCAAAAGGTGAAATTTAGGGATTTTTGCCCGAAAGGCCTACAATTGTATTTCTTCAATTTAAACATCAATTTCAACCCATTTTCACTTGTGTTTTCTTCTATGAGTTCCTTTAATCTTGGGAATATATTTTTAGATAAAAATCTTGGTTTTATCCTTTTTTTTGATAACCCGTTATGGGAGTCCGTTTTGACCCCGATTGAAAAGTAGCCAATATAGGGTATCATTGTCTTTCTTTTGATGTATAGATTTTGTACTTGTATGTTTTAGTTGATTCTGCATCCGTTCATGCGGGAAACTCTCTAGATTGAAGGATTTTTTGATCGGTTTTTGGCAATCGAGGTAGGTTATGGCTAAATATTCTTCAGACTGGGTTGGGTAGTTTATAATAATGTAAAAGAATGCTATGGGTATGGGATTGTAAAATTGAAAATGTTTTAATGTGATTTATGTGCCTTTGTTAGGTCCTATGTGGTTGATATTTTGTGGTTTCAAGATATTATTTGGTATGTGTGACCATGTGGGGTCTTATATAATGTTGTTGGCCTTAAATGGGCATATATATGTATGTTTGGTTATATTCTCAATAGTGGAAAAGCCTATTTTTTTTAATTTTTTTGTATCAACAACATTTTACTTGTACATTTACCTTGATGGTCTATGGATTATATTGGATTATGAATGTGGTTTTGAGTGGATTTTGGCACACTTAGTTGGTATATTAGTTTGATATTAGATATTCTCATTTTGGCTGTTGTGAGTTTATATTCATCCACCAAACAGTGGTACCACCTTGGAAATATTTGAAATACTAGAAACACTAGCTTTTTTAGATAGAAAATGACATCTTATAGACCCTCTGCCAATGTATGTGCCATATAGAGAATATGGATATTGGAATTGCATATTTATTGTATACAGGTTGACGAATCCCTACGGGTCCTACATTAGGAAGATTTAGCTCCGTAGGTGTATATGGAGATTGTGCAATGACCTCGTGCATCATCAACATCATCATCATCATCATCATCCTATCATCATCATCTTCATATATTGTGCTTATGCTATGATTGTATTTTCTGTCTTTGACTTGATATCTGTCCATTTGTTATACCTTTAGATACTTTTATTTATTTTATATGTATACTTGACCTTTTTTCCCTACTCGTATTTTTTAAAGAGTTTATAATAGAACTGTTAGTGCAGATGGTGTGGACTATCATTTTGTACATTTTCTAGTTGAAGTGCCCAAAGTTTATGTTTATATGCTTTATTTTCTACATTACTCAGTTGGCCTATGATACCTACTAAGTACAAGTGGACTGTACTTATCTTTATTGGGACCTTTTGGTGTAGATCTAGGTACGAGTCCTTATTTACGCAATTCTTGGTGCCCATTCGACGTAGCGGTTGATCTATGCATTCGGAGTTTACTTCTATATTTTCATACTAGACTGTTTTTCTTTTATTCAGAGAAAAAGTTCTTCTCCTGTTTGGATATCTTATGTGTTTTTGGCCTCGAGTTGTACTAGTTAGTTCGTACTCTGTGACATCAAGTTTTGCGATATTGTATGGTATCTTAACTATCTATTTTCTTTTTTACTATACATATGTGGTTTGAATTTGTTCTACGAGTCTTGTCATGGGTTTTAGTATTGATTTCTCTTTTCATATCAGTTTAGGGGAAAAGCTTTTTGTCAATGCTTTCCGTGACAAGCACCATCATGACCCTTTTTTTGTGTCGTGACATATCTTTGGATGCTACACAAATTGGAAAGGGGAAGCAGACATCAAAGAGCTCAAACAAGAGTTCTTCTCTTACATTTTTTTCATGTAGTTTGAATTTATATTTTAATTTATCAAGATTCATGGTATGAATATGAGTGTCTAAACACCTTTTATCTCGGGTTGAGGCTAAAAAAGATTGCTTAAGGTTTAAAGTTTGATTTTTACATTTATTAGGTCATGTGATTGTTCTTGCATTCTTGGTTTACTATTCAAAGAAGTCATGAAATTTTGAATGAACCCAAGTCCCAAATGGAATTGACCGTAGGATATGAGGGGCAAAATGAAGGATGTATGGAATGTGGATCATGTCTTTAATAGATTTTATACTAATTGTTAAAGGAGGATTTGCGGATAGGATAGAGATATACCTAAATGCATCGCTTGGGTAATGAAATAGGAAGATAACTTAGTGCATCATAATAAGAGGCTCATATCCCTGCTCAATGATGTAGTTGTAATACTTATTTTTGTAGATGACTTAGAGTGTGATCATCCCTAAGTTTTATTATCAACCCTATAAATTAATAATCACTATAAACACCAACATCTGCTAGAAACCATGGTTACGCATGAATGTGAAGTAAATGCATCAACCCTGGAATTCTTCATAATTGTATACAATCCATGTTTCATATCACTATTATTTATATTTTTTAGTTTTTAAGAAAATGAAACTTGAATTATTTTTAGTTGTAAATCTTATTTGTTTAACTTAAATAGTAATACTAAAATTGGATAATCTTCTACACACCAAGTTCCTGTGGGATAAATATTTTACTTGCAATAGTCACTTTACTATTTGGTTGACCACCTACACTTGTGTGTGTTCTTGGGTGCAACAACTTCCAACATAAAAAATGAAGCAACTCAAAAGCTCTCAAGTTCTCTTAAGGTTCCATAACCTAGGGTTCATCCTCAAGCTCAAATCCTCCATGTTCTTGTTCAAGAATCTTAGTAATAAGGAATTTTGGAATTCAATGAGGGATTTCTTTCACTATTATTCCCAAAAACTAGTTAAAAGTTATGAATTTCAGTTATGATTTTATGAACTCATGAACTAGGGTTCATTACTATTATGGAAAATTCTTGAATTTCTATTCCCTCATGTTATTTTTTTTTATAATGATTGTCATTTAGAGTTATTATGTATGATTTCCATGGATGTAACAAAGTTACTTAATTACTTGAACAATTTTGCATGATTAATAAACTTTAACCTCATCCAAAAAAATTATGGATGATTTGATGGAATTCAGTCTATTTAGTATGACATGGCATGTTTTTCATTGATTTACATTCTGTATGGTATTATCCAGATGAATTAAATATCAACATGATTTTAAGTATCTTTCATTTGATTCAGTATTTCATGATTTTACTAGTTGATATGATTTTACAGTATTCTCATATGATTTAGTATGTTTTTCGGTCATAATGCTTGGCAAATGAACACATGATTCTATCAGTCAATGATTTCTGCATGAACATATATAATTAGTTTAATTTATAGATTTACAACCAATTTCAATTACTTAGAACTTTAGGATACTTCCAGATAAATTACTTCCTGATTCACTTTTCAGTATGTCAATTTCTATAAGTTATCAGTGTAACTAGTATAGAAGTAATTTGCACTAAATTGGACTAGAGTTCTACACACCCAAATTAGAAATATGTTTCATCAAAGGTTAAAAGATCCTAATAGAATAATGAGTGAATTCACGTTAGTCATGATTCTTACCTCGTCAAGGTATAGAACAATCTTCTAACTAGGGTTACAAATAGGATTCTATGTTTACTCACATGGTTTATGTTGGTTACAAAAACCATCCATAGTTTAAGACTCAATATTTACACATGACCCTCAGTTCAGTTTTACTTGCTTTAATACTTTGACTTTTAAGATTGTCGTTTCACATCAGTATATATGTATTTCATAGAGGGTCATTGTACTACTATTCAATTATTTGCTTTCAGTACAATTTTACAACATGTTGAACATTAGTTTTAAATCACATGAAATATTTATGATTTTATAGCTTTACATTTCTTCAAAGATATTTTAGCTCTTGATTTCAAAATTTCATTATTTTTCATAGTTTTTCTTAAAATATAAGATTTTAGTGCATATTTAAGTAATTGATTTATGTCTTTAGTTTTAATTCATGTTTTTAGTGTTTTATTGACTAGCATATATCACATGCTTAGCATATTAAATTTACTAACTCCATACCTCTTCTACCTATATTTTTATGTGATGTAGATTACGATGCTCACTATTAGGATCTTTGATGTAATGTAGATACAGGTGCTCATTATTAGGATTTGGGTCAATAAATTACAACATCCAGTCAACAGGCTATAAGTTCTCCTCATTCAAGAACTCCAAGTAGACTTTAGTAGTCATAGAATTTTATTTCAGATAATGTATTGATTAGAGATAGTTGTAGGTTATATCATAGCTGCCTATAGTCAGTATTAGTAGAGGATTTATAGAAAGTCTATTAGAATCGTATTAAGTTTGTTTTTTAATTTCTTCATGATAAATCTGTTGTATTAAACTTATTGATGTTTAATAAAATTTTAGTTTTACCCAGTGATCATGCTTAAGCTTCTGTATAGTGTTTCCAATATGTATTTTTATGTTTACATATGTCAATTTATCTGCTCATTACTTATTCTAATATCAAGGGCTATTTGGGGCCACCGTAGTTTTAAGCACCATGTTACATCAAGGATGTAGATTCAGATCATTAAACTGACACTCAAGGCGATAGTCCATCGGAGGTTCGATGCCTGACAATTTTTCCATTACTTGAATTTTTGAACTAGTGCATTCTTTTTAAGTTTGATGCTCTAGGTGATAGTACATCAAAGGTTTGGCAGTATAAATTCTTTGTTGTTTGGCCATTGAAGAAAAAGTTTTCTCTTATCTCTCCATAGCATATTTCCCTACAATCTTGACAAAAAGACAATCAAAACTACCAAAAGTTTCTTAAGAACAAAAAATTATTCAAGGTTAATAGCATTAAATATGTTTTCAAATGCCGGCATATCATTAATCAAAAATATATTGAGGCCACTCGGGATTGGTCTATACGCACTTTGCCTATCGTGATTCAAACTTATAAAGCATTGGCTAGTAAATGCAAACGATTTATGAAGGGTTTGCCATCTATTTTAGAAGTAGTATTTATTATGAAGATTTGGAGGTACTACCTATGTGGTGTGCATTATGATATTTTCACATATCAACTTAATCTTGTGTACATATTCAATTTGAACGATTTAAATATGATGTACTAGTGAATATTAGAGTTGAAGAATTTTTATTATTCAGGCTAAGATAATATGATAGCAGATGCAATAAGTTTGGAGGCAATGAATATAGGCAATCTTGCTTTTTTTTTATAGAGGATCATACTATGGCTAAATGTCACAACCTGATTTCTTGAGTTATAATTGCACCTACTTTATCCCACCGGTAGGTAAGCCAAGTTGTACCTCGAAATTACACGTAATGGGCTAGTTGGTGAAAAATAGCATAAATACCAGAAAGATACAAGTAATTTGAATATAAGTCATAAAGCATAGGAATAATAACATAACCAAAGAGAAATATGGAAAAGAGTAACAATATCCCACTATCTAGAAGGTAATTACAAGAACCTCTATAAAAAAAGAGTACTACAAGTAGAAAATATACAGTAGTCTCAAAGGTGAAAGACCCTCCAAAATAAAAGAAGGGGAGAAACTTATGTGACTCCAAAAGATCACCCTATCTTTGAACTCTTATTGACACTACCACAACGTCAGTGATGTCAACTAGTACTTAGATCTGCACCAGAAAAGGACACAAATGTGTAGTGTGAGTACAAAAGCAATGCATACTCAGTTGAAATCATCGACCGTCTAAGCTAAATCATAATATATTTACTATAAAATGTGAGTTACTAAGTTAAGTCTTGGAAAAAGAGCAAAACTTAAATAATACACCAAATAATAAAAGTAAATAATCAAATAATTATATCAAGATAACACAAATACCTATAACATAATTGGGCCTCCATAAGCCTAGGAGTTGCAAGAAGAAGTGAATAATCAAATGTGAGCCCCCATAAGCCCGACGGATGCAACCAAGAAGAAGTAGTTACAGTAAATATTCCAACCATTCCAATCTTGAAATTGTAATCGTGGATCTTTCCATACCATAAACACCAGACTCAAATCAGTTTGATAACCTTCTCAATTACGGACTCCAATTGGAAATAACATCTCATATGCCGGATTTGAGTTAGAAATAATATGATCAATAATATCATACTTGAACCAAAAGTAATATCATAGATTGCCAGACTCAAACCATCTTAATATCTCCCAAGTACAAACCTAAAATAAGTCATAATATGCCTAAATCCTCCTTTGCTAAAAAATATAAATAAAATAACATATAAAGGCCTATTGAGTCTACAAGGAGCTAATAGTAGTCTTGACCTAAGTTGGGCCGGAAGGACCCTCTTCTACCATCAGAAGTATATTCTAAGGGAATTTCTATACCAAATTTTACTAAGATTCCAAAATTCCACTACAAGGTGCTTTATATGTATCATCAAGTACTAGGATAGAAATTCAACCTAAGAACAGGTAATTAAGTCAATTATACCTTATTATAGTTTGCTAATTTGATAAATAATCAATAATCATTAAATATACCACCAAATTATAATTTTCAACCCAAAACTAGCATAATATCATATCGATTCTATATTTAAGCTCAATCTAAGAGAAGGGTAATCCGATCCTACATGGATACCAAAAAAACCCAATAAAGTCCACTAAATTAGAGATTTCCCTATTTGAGAAGACTCTTCACGATGCCATGCTAACCAAATAGTTATCTACGCATTAATATGAGAATAATGATACACATATTGCTCTTTTATGCTTTGGGTAAAAAATTGAGTAAAAATTTCTTGTGGGGCCTACTTGCATAATCGCACCTTCGAAATTGTCAACACGTCGTCTATTCTCAAGGATAATTTATCCTTAATAATGAGTAAATTTTAAGCTAAAAGGATAAAAAAATTAACCTTTCATGAAATAGAGTTTTGTGACTAAATTGGAGAATTAACTCAAGAATTAGAAGGAAATTACAAGGACTACAATGAGGAAATGACTACTCCAAGCTCAGCAACACTCCATCATCACCCGAGGATATGTCTCATAGTTTTCTACATTCTCTAGGGATTTATGACTCATGAGACTAGCAGAATAATAAGGAAAAATGGGTGAAGGGATGAATTAAATGCCCTTCCAGGTTTGCTAAAGTAAAAAACCCAATCGCTTAAGCAATCACCAGTAAAGTGGCATTGAACCACTAAAGCGATCCTCTGGCATATATCGACCTTCACTAAAATGGAAAAAATATTATTAAGTGATATCCTCTTTAGAGGTAGGCCTTAGCTAAATCAAACTAGGCAGGACAACCTTGGCTTCTAAAGTGGCCTCCGTTTAATTGACAAAAGGTCTTCTTAAGCGGATGCACCAGTTGAGTCCATGCACCAGCTAAACTTAGATTTTGCAAAAATTTCCACCAGCCCCTCGAGATTTATTCAAATTTTTTTGAACGCAACTGAACTATACTACCCTATCAAATTCAACATTCAGACTCAATGGATAAATTAAAATTTCTATCTAGAGACATTGATGAAATTTGGACCCTACACCTACGAGCCTTTTTTACCGAAATTTATATAATAGCCCAAAATAAGTCGAGAAACCTTGGGATAAAAATTAAAGGCCCCCAGCCTAAAATGAATGTTTCAGAGTTGATAGAACTATCAAAATTATTGTACAAGGTCGTTAACCTAACATTAACACTCAATATCCAAACCTTATTAGCCAAGACTTTAAAACTGCGAATTAGCTCTAAAACCTAATGAACTTCCTAATAATTGAACTATTCACTCCAGGAAGTTACAAATGACTTGGGGTAGCTACAAGAATGCTCTAAAAGAAAAAAAAGTTTAGAAAAGTAGAAAATGACCTGGATGGTCATTACACTAAGGAAATTTCAGTAACTGTATGGTATCTTCATGAGACATAATATTTCAATGTCAAGTAGAGTTCTTGATTATGTTGAGGGTCAATAAATTTTGGTGGACCAGAATATGGATCAAAAAATGGGCATAAAATAATTGGGTGTGATTCCAAAAAAAAGTGTTGAGAGGTATGGAAAACAAGTTAATGTTGTACTTAGAGTGGATGATATGGCAAGATTAATCATGGAGAAGGATAAAAATTTTAGGTATTATATTCAAAATAGAGTAATAAAGATATATCATGATTTGAAATAACACTATTCAAGGTTTGGAGAAAGACAAACATTATGGGATATGTTTCTTGGTACTAAATTTTTAAAAAGTGAAGTATTAGTATTAAAGGCTAGGTGGTATGACTCAAAGGATTCCTATACTTTAATAGAAGTGGGAGCGAATTACTTTATACTTTATGGCCAAGTTGTTATTGACTATGAGGAAGTTTAATGCTATTTTGGTGATCGTGAATTGGTTGACAAAATCTAGTCATTTTTTTTATTTTAGACAACCTTCAAAGAGACTAGCTAAGATCTAAAGAAAAAATATATTACGTCTGCATGACAAGACTATTTCTATGATTTTAGATAGAGGTACTTAGTATGCATCTTATTCATAATAATTTAAATACTAGGAGTTGGGTACTTGGGTATATCTTTGAACAATTCTTCACCCACAAGTGGATGGTCCATCCCAGAAATTATTTAGATCTTTAAGGATATAATAAGAGATAACCAAGGTGTTTGAAAAAGAGAAATAAAGTAGATTATATTATTAGATTCTAGACCTCTTCCTTTATTTCTGTAAAAGTATATTAAAGTAATAGCAGAGGCATCATTCAAAAAAGTCTTTGATCTGTTAAAGAACATATCAATTAATATAACTCTTTTTGACATGTTGCAGCATGTTCCCCAACACGAAAAATATCAAAAGGATTTGGTGGACAACAAAATAAAGATGACAAAACATGTTACATTATCTATATAAACCATTGTTGAGCTCGAATCTAAAACAAACTATCAATAAACCTGAAAAACCCTGGAAGTTTCTCAATTAAAATTTCTATTGGGCAACATGTAATGGACAAAAACATTGTGTGACTTGGGGACCAACACTAACTGATGCCCTTGTTACTATATAAGAAGATATGATTGGATAGTCCCCAACCCACTACTATTGTGTTTCAACTAGTGGACATGTCATTGGCTAAACTAGAACACATTGTAGAGGATATTTTAGTTTATCCAGGATCCTTAATCTTTGTACTAGGCTTCTTAGTCCATAATTTTTAATGGGATTTGAAAGTCCCATTATTTTGGGATGTATATTCTTAGATACAGGTAAAACATTGATTGATGTGGAATCTAACCGATTGACTACGCAAGCATGATAAGGTTAATATGTTTGATGTGTGTAAAGTGTCAAAGATTCCTAGGTTCTATGACTAAGTAGCATCAGTGAAGTTGCAGATAACTATCCTAAGGCGCTATTTCTACAACTATATGTTTGAATAATAAGATACATTGTGAGCAAAAGTTTATTTCATATAACTAGGGAGAGTGATAATCTTTAGTATTTGAGAACCCATACGATGATCTGCATGATGTAAAAGTATAGTATGAGTACCAAACACGTGGTTCTCGATAGGTGAATACCGACTGATCTTCAAAGATAATGCAAATATAAATAACATGCAAGTATGAATATAAAATATAGCCAAGTATCCAGTTACTAATATAGTGAATCTAAGAAGGTAATGAGGATATAGTATCCTATTCTAAAATACTCAAGAACCTAACCACTATACTATACATAACTAGTCAATATAAGAATAAGGAACAAAAGAATAACATAAATATATGTGTGTGTGTGTATGTATACAAGGCCATAAAATAGGTATACAACATGAATATAAAAGAACAGAGGGGATATATGGTGATACCATAACTACTATATAGGTAAATATACATAAAAAGGCTAACTTAAAAGTACAACCTAAGTAGTCACTTTAGAATCTTAAGGCATCCTCCTAATTATAGTAGGAACTAGTGATAACATAATCATGGTCAACAACCATAATGCCTAAGAATATGATAATCATGCATAGTAAAATAGCCATAATATAAAGGAATAAGAGTTATACCTCAAATATCAATACTAGTCCAATAATCAATCTATCATGAGCTAATCATAATACCAATATAATACAATGATGTAATGCCTCAAAGATACACCATGGACACTACATGGTGCATAGGACTATTAGTAGCCCCAAATTACCCCATGATATATATTAATCTCCAAACTCTACTATATTAACTTAAAACATGAGCGGAAACTGACAAAAACGTATAAATTGGATTCTATAAAAGAGAATCCTCAATAGATTATTTTAACTCAATAACATTCAAATCAATGAGAACTGAACGAACACATTTTTTGACTAGTCTCCACAAGACTCTAACTAAAATTGATGAGAATAATAACCAAGAGTTGAAATTAATATAAGATTGATCCTTGAACTATGAGGTCTCACCAACTAGATGGAAGTAGGAAATGGTGAATGTGTCTAGTCGTGCTGCTTGTGATGATCACCAAAACCTAAATTATAATACAGTGCATCCATATAGACATATATGTGGTAAGTACTTCTAGAATGTACTAAGTTTATGGTGTTTAATGCAATAAGTAAAACTTGTTATATGCCAAAACTAAAAACATGCATACTAAATAGAAATTTACTAACCTTGATAATGAATAAAACTGAAAGGTAAAATAACATAAGTGTAAATCATTAAACAACGTCTGAATAATGGCTATGAGTCATTACACTTATTTTCTAAAATCTTTAATTTTGTAGGAGATTCTTATATCTGACATAAAATATATTAGCTATCATAGAGTCCAATGTCTTACCCACGATGAGGGAATTGTTCTGCCATTGCCATCAAAATAGAATATTAACTTAGAGTGATCATTAAACTTAGCCCATTTTGGGATAGGAGACACTCTATGGTGAGGCCCCTTAAACATTACACATAATTTTTGTGTAATAGGATTTGCTAAACCCACATTCCTCCCTTGATGCTAGGTACTACTCCAAAAGTATATACTTCTTTATTCATACTTATGAAATTTACCTTAAAAAGTATATGAGTTTTTAAACTAAAAACCAACTATGATTCTCTTTCTTAAATCATACTCATAAAGATATTTGTGAATTTCATATCTTATCAGAGATCATAAGATAATAACTAAAGCTGAATCATATTGTAATGATCTAAAATTTGAAATAGTAAGTATGAGCTTTCATGTAAACTTAGAGAATCATTATACATTCATATGCTCTTACTTGTAAGCTTACTGAATCATACTAAATATCATGAATCTTTATAAAATCATGGAACTTCATGCAAAAAATAGTAAAATTCATCTCATAACAACAATTATGTAAGTGAAAACATGAGAAAAAGAAATTTCTTATGCTAAATGAACTTTAAATTACATGATAATGTCATAACCTTTAGAGCATGGAAATAGGGTATGAACCCTAGACAATAAGACTTTAAAACAAATGTAAAATCTCAAATTTTTGACATAAGGATTAAACGTTATGTTTATTCAAACCGCACATACCTGGACTTGAAGAATTTCCTTAAGGAAGCTTGAATTAGGACCTTGAAAGCTTGAATATTGGATAGTAAATCCTTTATTTGTGTTCTTGAGGATTTGGGAGAAGAGATATTGTTTAATTTGAGTTATGAGGATGTTACTTGTGCTTATTATGGTAAGGAAGTCATTTAATAGGTGAATAATTGATGATATATGGGATGCAACATTAGCTTTAATATCATCAATCTTGGTGCAAGTGGTGACTGGTACACTACAGGTGCCAGGTAGTAGAGTGAAAGACTCCACACTAAAATATGCACTACCAGTAGTCCCTATTGGTATTATATAACATGATACAACAACTTGAGCCCTCATCTCTTTATCTTCTTAAAATATTTTGTCAATAAACATAAGGCACACAAAATTTAGAGAGGTCTTCACTTTTCAAAATAAATTATTTTAAAATAGACTTCCCTAAGTTCACCTAAATTACTTTTACAAATACAACCACAAAAGAACACATTTAAATAAAAAATATTTAAAACATCCAAATTATGCTAGTTCTACTAGATAGAATCTATGAGGAAAAAAACATGATAATAAGAACCTTAATATGGTGATTGACATAGGTAACCCCTTCCCTAAAAAAAATCTATTCATTGTCCCTAATGCATCATAAAAAAGGATAAAGTTCTAGAGGGGATATGTCTATAGAGCCCTAGGCTATTGTATTTGATAAAATTGTATGGGATGCAACATTTGCTTTAATATCATCAATCTTGGTGCACGTGGGGACTTGTACACTCAAGGTAACAGGTAGTAGAGTGTAAGAATCCACTCTAAAATATGCACCACTAGTAGTCCCTATTGGTATCATAGATTAGGATACAATAGCTCGAGCCCCCATCTCTTTATCTTTTTAAAATGTTTTGTCAATTGGCTTTTTTGTTCTTTCTCAATCACTTTCTTTTCATTTTTGTTTCCTCTATTTTTAGACCATGCAAGATCATCTTTCTCTTTGTGTTACCTCTTACCCTTGACTTTGAGTGGTCAGTCCATCTAATCAGTTAAAGACTTCTCCCTTCTAATTCCTCAACAACAAAAAATAAGAAATCTTGGACAGGGTTATTTTGAATCTCAGGAATGTTAGATTGGGACTTTTCTAATTCTACTATAAAATTTCCAAAATAGGAACGATCATTACCTTTATCTGATTATTTACTAAACCCTCATACCATAAATGCAAACATGAAGGACTGCATATGGCACAATCACAACAATAATAGCCATATTAGTAAAAGGTTAAAACTGTTCAAGTAATACTTTATACTACTTTTTATACCTTTGATATTGAGTGACCTATTTTATGAAGTTATGAGGGGTAAATTGATACTATTCCTTACCAAAGCCGATATGGTATCAATTGAAATAGTAATAAGGGTGGTTCTAGTAGTAGCAGTTGTAATAGGAGTAGTAGGTGGAATGGAGATGAGAGCTAGATCCATGTTTGTGGATTCTTTTGAAACCTCTGAAGCAGTAGCTTCTATATCTTGTCTACTCAACCTAAAGTCTTGAGGTACAGTCATGGGCTCTCAAATCTCATTTTTTGTCTAATAACTAGACATCTAGATTATCTTTCTTTGATTTAACTTGTTTATTGATACCTGCTAATAATTTTACTTGAGCTTCTTTACATATTTTAGTTATGAGTTATTGGGAATAGGAGAGAGAGAGTAGGATTCGAAGCTTGAATATTCATTTTATCTATTAGAAATAAGTTAAAGTTTATTTGATTGAATATTAGTCAAAAATTAAGACACCATCAATAGCTTAAGTTACTTAAGGATTATGATCTCACTATTCTATATCATCCAAGCATTGTTAATGTGGTATAAGATGCCTTGGGCCAGAATGCAGTTAGTATATGGAATTTGTATCATCTTTTGACTCAAGAGATGACTTTGTCTTAGAGGTGATACCTTTTTCTAACAAGTTTATTAGGTTATATATTTTGACATATTGGCATATTTTGGACTTTGTTGAGGCTAGGTATTTAATGATAAAGTAGATTAAAGCTTATCAGTTTGATGATGAGATATTAAGTATAATTTATGAAAAGTTGTTGAGTGGTTAGACAAAGAGGGCATCTCCTGATCCCAAGGTTTTTTTAAAGATTAGTGGTGACATTTGTGTGCCATGGTTTGGTGGTTGGATTAGACTTATCATGGTAGAGGCTTATTTCTTATGGCATTTTATTAATCTAAGAGCAGATAAAATGTACCATGACTTAAAAAATACAATTAGGGGTGATATGAAAAAAGAGGCACATATTTTGAGGATGTTTTATAGATTTTGATGGTCATTAATACTAGTTCTTTTGATTAATAGAGTTCACCTACGACAACTATTACAATTCAAAAACTATGATGACCCCTTTTAACGCTTTGTATAAGTGGGGCATAGATCCTTTGTGGAATGATTTGATTTATTTGAGGTGAGACCTTGGGGAATAAATTTATTAAGAGACACAATGCATCAAGTGAGACTTATTCAGTAGAGGCTTATGGATCTCAAGAGTAGGCTGAAGATTTATGTAGACATTTGAGTCTGTGATGTTGCATTCATGATTGGAGAGTTGGTTTTGTAGTAGGTTTCATACATGAAATGTGTGATGAGATTCGGAAGAAAATAAAGATTAGTCTGATGTTCGTTATCCCTTTTAAGATTCTTGAGAAGTATAGTGATATGTATAGGCTGATCTTACTCCCACATCTATCAGTATTCTATATGGTATTACTTGTTTTCATGTTGAATAGATACTATTTAGGTAATTCACATGTGATCCAGTGGGATTTTTTTGCACTAGACCATGACTTGTCATTTGAGGATGGGTCTATTTCCATACTAGAAAGGAAAAATAGGAACTTGAGGTCTAAGCAAGTTGATTTAGTGAAGGTCCTATGGAATCATCACCATATTGAGGAGGTTACGTGGGATGTTGAGTCTGATATGAGGCATAGATACCCACAACTTATTACTACTTTAGGTACTTTATTTTATTTTCTATTTATGGATGAAATTCCATTTTCATTTTGGATAATGTAACAATTATAGTATGCTCAAATAGAAAAGAAAAAGCTACTACTGCTTGAAAAAAAATATCTCAAAACCCTAAACCCTAGATAAAGATACCTAGTACTAACATTGGCCAAGATGGCCTCCACCACCACCGGTAAGTCTATCCCCTTGGAGGAATTCCCTCCTATATCATCTCAGAAAAACCTTAAACCTTAGATATTGAACAAAACACCACTCCAAGAAAAAAAATCAATATGGTAATATCCTTAGAACAAAACCTCTAACCCCAAAAGTGACTTGTGTATGCCAAAGATTATAGTCATGTAACATGGGGAACCTAATATCACATAGAAGAAATCCAAAGTCAGATAACTCATTAATTAGGAGAATCTACAATATACTATTGTAAGAAATGTTTTTGTATGAAAAAATACAATAAGTAATTAAGGAGAACTATTCAGGGTCAATGCAAAATCAAGAATGAATTCAGTCTGGGTATCTTGGATTCAAGGCATATTCTAATTTGAATTACTAGTTTGAGGGACTATGTACACATTTTCTATATAGAAGAATTTTATGTTAAGCCTAAAGAAATATATTGGTAGATTAGGATGCTCAAATAGGATCCTTGGTTTGAACCAAATGTGAAAACAAAAATTGGAGTAGCATGGATTTCATTATCGGACTTACCACTAAATATTTTAGAAAAAGAGGCAATTTTTTCCATTACATCAGCAATAGGAAAATCACTTACAGTAGATATAGAAATGAGCAATAAAATGAGTCCTATCCATGCTAAGGATAAAATTAAAGTTGACATGGTAGAAAAATTACCTCAATGGGAACAGATCAATGAAGAAGATGATATAACAAGGGAGATCAAGTCAAAATGGATAAAGATTCAATATGACTACATGCCAAAATATTGCAATGAGTATTGCTTACAAGGATATGATGAAGATATTTGCTATACTAATCACCCAAAATTAGTTAGGTCAAAGAACGAGGGTGGCCATAATGTGAAAGAGGTTAAAGAGATCAGGATAACAACTACTAAGACTGCAGCTAACCAAAGCAATATTTTACTAAATGGACATGTGGTCGAAAAAAATTAGTACAAGAAAGAATGGATGACCAGAATGAGAAATAAGTACAAGAAGGAAAAGTATGGACACATTAAAGGAGATTTTTAAAACAAATACTAGAATGCTTTTGAGGTACTAAATAATATGGATGAATATATGCAATATAATGCGAAAGATCATACAAACTCCCTAGTAAACAAAAACATAAAAGAATAGCTGACCCGAAGTTTTGGCACAGTAATACAAATATTACTTACAGATAAAAAGGAAAAAAGAAAGTAGATTCAGAGACAGAGAAAGAGGATATGGAAGCTTCACAAATGGAGAGACATGTACAAGAGACAAAGAATCATCACATCTAGACAAGAAGTAGCATATTACAAATAAGAAATAGGTAAATTAGAAAGAAGTGGTAGTAGAACACTCACTAATAGATAATATTAAGTAACACAGTGAAAAATTGTAGGAAGGTATATTAATAGTGTCAGAAGTAGATAACAATGAGGTTTTACCCTTAACTATTAATTTTGGAGTTCAAGATTAAATTTGCAAACAAACAATGAAATGTGAGGATAATAATAACCTAGAACATAATATCAAAAAGGTGAATGAAACAACTAGACTTTGAACCATTGAAAAACAACAACTTTTGGTGTCTTTGAGTTGGGTATGAATTGGAGCAGCAAGTCATACCCTTGGTCATGATTCGTACCCTTATCCCCCTCCCCTTTAATATCCTAGGTAGCATGTTAAGGTAGTATATTTTCCTCCATAAAACAAGGTGATCCCTCGGTCATAACCAAGCATACGAGGCGTACATTAGTCAACTGTATAGAGTGAAGTATCCTAACAAAGTGGACTATTTTTATTACCGATGGAGCTCACGATCGAAGAATGAGTCATACCCATGGTTATGACTCAATAGTTCCCACTCATACCTATAATATTATGGTTGATGTAAGACCCTACAAAGATCCCTCGTAGTTTGTACCTTGGATATGTGTTGAATAAAGTATAATTCCGGCCCTAAGAGATTAAGAAAGGACTTCCTAGTTGATTAGTTTTTCAAACTTATGGAATTTTCATAAAAATAACTTACTATGGTGTGGAAAATTGAGTTAGCTTTCCAATGATACCAATTTTGTCAAAATTTGGTATCGGGGTGATAAGTTATGGTCATTTTCCTAAGCGATGTCGGAATCACCCAGGTTTGACGGTTGATCCGACGGACCGTCAAGTATTTGATGGATCATTGATCTTCCCGTCAAACCAAAGTAGTGACTCCTTTTTCTAACCATCGTGCGACTACAAAAATGGTAAACTTCCAAAAATTTGACGGACCGTCGCGATGACCGTCAAGCGGAGGCAGTATGGCCTCATCTTGGCCCTCGTGCGACGGACGATCTGGTGGACCATCAAATTTTCAACGGACCATCATTCCAACCATCACATCAAGGCAGTGTGTTCCATTTTCATCCCTTAAGCGACGAACAATCTGGAGGACCATCAAACTTTCGACGGACCGTCATTTTGACCATCGCAGACCCCGATCAATAATTTTTAACTCATTTTTAAAAAGAGTATTTTGGTCCTTTATACTCCTTAAAACCTTATATATATTCTAGATGAACCATCTAGACTCATTTGCACAACTCTAACACTTAAGGGCTAGGGTTTTCTCCTCCAAATCATATGAAAGAAAGAATTCTTCCTCAAGAAATCTAAGAACTCACCAAAGATTGTGCTGGTGAGTTGAAAATTGAATATCCCAAGTTCAAAGACTTCAATAACCCTCTCCCAAGAGTAAGAAGAGGAAGGTTAGAGGAAACTTATTCATCCAATCTCCTAATCTAAGGTATATGGGGTTATGAACAAGGGTAACCCTTTCACCCTAGTGCCCAAAAGGCTTATTTACATCATGATTTTCCTGAAATCTATCAGGTTATACGTGAATTTGAATTGGGGGTTGTCACTTATTATTATTGAATGCATTATCTTAATATTCCCCATGAATTAAGAGTCAAATGGCACGATTTTTGCATATTTCCTTGAGAAATTACAGCTGGGTATAAACCCCATGATTTTACTCCATGAGAAGTTAATATTTGCAATGTTTGAGATATTGAAGCATATGACTAAATTAAGACTTTGAGATAAATTGCTGAAATTCCCAGATTTCCATATGATTTATGAATCTATATGCTATATATTATGCTTTTGATGAGCTTTAACTTGATATTGAATTATGGGTTAGTAAGCCCTATTTGAGATTTGTGAATTTATGAACTCTTGTGCTATAAGCACACATGATTTGAGTATTTCGAGATGATTGAGAAATGAATTGACCTAAGGGTCCTTGAGATTTGAAATCCACTTCACTATATGAGATTATCGATTTGATTATTGGGTTCATGGTGAACCATGAGATTCTTCTAAAAGTGAATTTTTATGAGATAAGCATAGATAATCTAAAGGGAGTAGTAATTAGCACCGAGCGGGTAAGTTACTATGGTTTCTTACCCTAAAACTACGTGCCACCGTAGGTTGGGCCTGAGGTTGAGTTTAAGATAATTATGATTGGGCCCGAGGCCGAGTTTCATTTAGTGATCACTAGACCTAGGTTATACTCCCTGGCAAGAGTATGATGCTCCTCCCCAACGTGGGGTCTCTTCCTTAAGAGGACAAAATGTTGGACTCCATGTAGCTCGCATGGTTTATGTCGGTTACGAGAACCTTCCTTACCCTTTTAAACTTGAAATCATCTAGTTCTTTGCAAATGAAGGTATTTTTTCCCTCCTTTGAATTATTTTTACTAAACTAGAGCATTTTTCCTTGAGATAGATGATTTCTCCTTAAGCTTGAAATGAGATATTTTCCTAACTTGAATGATATGCCTCTACGTATGTTCTGATGTATCATGAGGTTGTATTTCTAGTATTTGAGTTTGAAGAGATATAAAATCTTGAACATTATAAGTTGTTTTACCTACCATCCCATATGCATGAGTTGATGGTACTGTCTAAAGCCCTTTTTGCCTTGAGTATTGATAATAAGAGAAGTTTTCTGGTTTTGATGTTGAAGAACGATGACTCACGATATTTGTATAATATGACTCATCTTATATGATTTATGAACTTTATATTTCATACTTATTCAATCCATGTGAGTCATCTCATATTGCATACATGATTTGAATGAAGAAAATTGATACATGCATTTATCCCCGTATAATCAGTACATTCCTAAGTACTGATCCACATATATGTATATGTGCTATATTGTCTCATAATGTAGGTTCAGGTGCCCAATCCCAGCCTAGACCGTGATCTCCGAGTACCTCGCGTACCTTTCCTATAGTGGTGATTCCTCTTTTTTTTAGGACCGATCTTTAGATATTCCAGGGACTAAAAGACTATGTTTTTACCTGTAGTTCATCCCGAGTCAGTTGGGGGACTGTCCCATCGGCTCTCTAGATTATGGATTGTAGAGGCTTTGTCAGACTATTTGGAATATTGTGATTTTTTTGGGATTTCTTTATCATGACCCTTTAGACCGAGTACCCCTTCTTTTCTTTATTCCCTTCTTTGAACTTGGATGTTCTAGTGTTTGAATTCAAATTTTCTCCTTGAATTAAGGGTTATCAGTAGGAACCGGCTCTATGGGTTAGCTTGGGCTACTTATAGCCCTAGGCACTATGTGACGCCCTGGGAGGTGATTTCGGGTCGTTACAAAGTGGTATCAGAGCCTGGTTTCTAAGGAGTCCTAGGGAGTCTGAAAAGACACATTGAGTAGAGTCTTACTCAACGGTCTATAGCGCGCCACATCTATGGGAAGGAGGCTACGAGACGTTTTAGGAAAAGTTGTGTCTTTTTATTTTCAGATTCTATCATACCTCTAATTTTCTCCTCCTTATCTAATGATCTGTGCTTATCTATTTTCAGAAAATGCCTCTTCGAAGGGTGAATGTTTGTGGGAATAATGATGAGCAGCCTCCACCCGTTGATCCTATAAATGAGACGGTGTCCTACTCTGAATTTAGGGTGGCCTTTCAGGCATTGGCCCAAGCAGTCACTGCTAATGTTCGGGCCAATAATTTGTCCCTAGCTACTAATCAGCAGGGAGGTGATGTAGCCGCAGCTAGAATTCATGACTTTTTACGGATGAACCCACCTGAGTTCTATGGGTCGGGAACTGATGAGGACCCACATCTGTACTTGGATGAGGTAAGGAATATCACTGACGTGATGCATATCTCGAAAGAATAAAATGTTGAGTTGGCGTCTTACAGACTGAAAGACATTACTTATGATTGGGTTGTGTCATGGAGGAAGGGTAGAGATGAATATGTCACTCCTGTGACTTGCTAAGTATTCCAAGATGCATTCTTAGACTGATTCTTTCCACTTGAGATGAGGGAGGCCAAGATTGAGTAGTTCATGAACTTGAGGCAGGGCTCCATGACTGTTAAGGAGTACTGGTCGAAGTTTAGTCAGTTGGTCAAATACGCTCCTAATTTGATCTCCAACACCTAGGCTTGTATGAGTAAATTTGTAACCGGTATTTCTGGGATGGTGCTAAAGGAGTGTAGGACCGCGATGTTGAATAGGGATATAGATCTAGATAGGTTGATAATTCATGCCTAATAGATAGAGAAGGATAAGCTTAGAGAGAGAAAGGATGAGGGGTAGCAAGAGGGCGAGATCTGATAAGCATGAGTTTAGGTAGCCTAGGTTCCATAGAGGGAACTGCCCTCAGTTTCAGAGACGTCCGTCTACTCCAGTGCCTTCATCAGCTCATGATCCCATGCATAGAGGTAGGCCGGAGCAAGGGGTAGTACTTCCATTTCTGGATTGCAGAACAATGTTGGTAATCGGCCCCGTCATCCTCCTTGTGCTAAATTTGGTAGGAATTATCCCGGGGAGTGTTTTGGTGATGTGATGGGTTGTTTTGGTGGTGGCAAGTAGGGCCACAGACTTAGAGATTTCCCCTATGCCATACAGGGGAACGGAGATGCTCGACCCCCGGCACCGGCTACTAGTGCACCAGCTCATGTACCTTGTCCCTCCCTTGTTTAGGACGCTTCTTCTAGCACTGCTGGTGTTCAGTGCGAGAATAAATTCTATGCTTTGCTATCCCATCAGGAGCAGGAGGACTCCCCTGATGTTGTTACTGGTATGCTTCGAGTCTTTTGTCTTGATGTTTATGTGTTGTTGGACCCCGAGTTAAATCTCTCTTATATGACCCTGCTTGTGGCTGTGAATTTCAAAAGGGGTCCCAAAAGGATTCCCGAGCCTTTCCTAGTTTTTGCACCAGTTGGAGAGTCAGTTGTTGCTAAACAAGTGCATAGAGATTGCCCTGTCACTGTACTTCATAGAGTCATACTTGCAGACTTGATAGAGTTAGACATGGTAGATTTTAACCTTATTCTGGGTATGGATTGTCTTCATTCTTGCTATGCATCTATAGATTATCGTACTCGTGTAGTCAAGTTTTAATTTCCTAACGAACCAGTGTTTGAGTGGTCCGGGAGTTCGGTATCTCCCAAAAGTCATTACATCTCCTACATCAAAGCCAGAAAGCTAATATCCAAAGGTTGCATCTATCACCTAGTTAGAGTCAAATACACTCAGTCCAAAAATCCAACTATTCAGTCAGTCATTATTGTTAATGAGTTCCCAGATGTCTTTTCGGATGATCTCCCAGGAGTACCTCTCGATAGAGAGATATAGTTTGGAATTGATATTCTTCCTGACACTTGGTCTATTTTTATCCCCCATACCGTATGGAACCTATCAATCTCAAGGAGATGAAAAAGCAACTTAAAGATCTTCCAGATAAAGGTTTCATTAGGCCCAGCATTACTCCTTGGGGCACACCTATTTTATTCATGCGAAAGAAGGATGGATCTTTGCATATGTGTATTGACTACCGTCAACTGAACAAGGTCATGATCAAAAATAGTTATCCTCTTCCAAGAATTGATAACCTATTTGATCAGTTTCAAGGTGCATGTTATTTTCCCAAGGTAGACCTTAGATCCGGCTATCATCAACTTAAGGTCCAGAAGTGTGATATTCCAAAGACAGCCTTCTGAACCCTCTATGGTAACTTTGAGTTCCTAGTCATGTCCTTCAAGATAACCAATGCCCCGTCTGCTTTCATGGACCTTATGAATTAAGTTTTAAGTAATATCTTGATTGTTCGTCATTATCTTCATAGATGACATCCTTGTGTACTCTCGTGATGAGAATGATCATGCACAACACCTTAGAATTGTCTTGAAAACTCTTAGATGCCATTAGTTGTTTGCCAAATTCAGTAAGTGTGAATTTTGGCTAAGGTCTATATCCTTTCTAGGCCATTATGTTTCAGCCGAGGGTGTTAGAGTTGATCCCCAAATGACCTAAGCTGTTAGAAATTAGCCTAGACCTATCTCTCCGTCCGACATTAGGAGTTTCTTGGGTCTAGCTGGCTATTACCATTATTTTATTAAGGGTTTTTCTTCCCTTGCATCTTCTATGATCCGATTGACCTAAAATAATGTTAAATTCTGGTGGTTCGAGTCTTGTGAGAAGAGTTTTCAGGAGCTGAAGACACGGCTCCCTTCAGCCCCTGTGTTGACTTTGCTTAATGGTTCTGATGGTTTTGTGGTGTATTGTGATGCCTCTGGAGTTGGTCTGGGATGTGTGTTGATGCAGAGAGGTAAGTTTATAGCCTATGCCTTTAGATAGTTGAAACCGTATGAAAAGAATTACCTGACCCATGACCTTGAGCTAGCTGTTGTGATCTTTGCTTTGAAAATTTGGAGACACTATCTTTATGGTGTCCATGTGGATGTGTTTACTGATCATAAGAGCCTGCAATATATGTTCACCCAGAAGGAGTTGAATCTTAGGTAGAGAAGGTGGTTGGAGTTGTTGAAATATTATGATATGAGTGTGTTGTATCACTCGGGCAAGGCTAATGTAGTGGCGGACGCCCTTAGCAGATTGTCCATGGGTAGTGTTGCGCATATAGGGAAAGGTAAGAGAGAGTTGGATCTGATGTTCACTATTTGGCTAGGTTGGTTGCTACGTTGCTTGACTCAGCAGAGGGGAGTACGTTGGTGTAGAGTAGTTCCGACTCATCTTTAGTCTCAGAAGTGAAGGAGAAATAGGATGGGGATCCTAGTTTCATTAAATTGAAGGATTTAGTTAAGTACCAAAAGGTTGAGGTTTTCTCCCAAGGGGGAGATGGTGTGCTGAGATTGCATGGCAGGTTGTGTGTCCCGTATGTTGAGGATTTGAGGTAGAGGGTTTTGGCTAAAGCACATGGCGCATGTTATTCCATTCATCCCTACACTACCAAGATGTACCGCAACTTGCGGGAAATCTATTGGTGGAATGGTATTAAGAAGGACATAGCTGAGTTTGTAGCGAGGTGTGCAATGTGTCAATAGGTTAAGGTAGAGCACCAAAGACCTGGTGGCGTGATGCAAGAGTTTAATATACCCAATTGGAAGTGGGAAGCGGTGCATATGGACTTCGTGACCGGATTTCCTCTTTTGCGTTGTCATCATGACTCTATTTGGGTTGTTGTGGATAGGTTGACAAAGTACGCATATTTCTTGCCCGTTCATACTTCTTATATGGCTGAGGATTATGCTAGATTGTATATTTGGGAGTTGGTTAGGTTGCATAGAGTCCCCTTGTCTATCATTTTGGATAGGGGTACTCAGTTTACTTCTTAGTTTTGGAAGGCATTTCATCAGGGTCTTGGTACCCAAGTTCTCTTGAGTTCCGCATTTCGCCCACAGACAGATGGACAGGCTGAGAGGACTATTCATACCCTGGAGGATATGTTGAGGGCGTGTGCTTTTGATTTCAAAGGTAGTTGGGATAAGCATTTTCCATTGATTGAGTTTACCTATAATAATAGTTTCCATGCTAGCATTAAGATGACACCGTTGAAGGCCTTGTATGGTAGGAGGTATAGATCGCCCATAGGTTGGTTCGACGTAGGTGAGGCAGCCGTGATTAGACCCGATACATTGTTTGAAGCCATGAAGAAAGTTAAGTTGATTAGAGAAAGGTTGAAGATGACTCAAAGTCGTCAAAAGACTTATGCCGATGTGATGAGGAGAGATCTTGAGTTTGATGTGGGTGATTTGGTGTAATTGAAGATTTCACCCATGAAAGGGGTGAAAAAATTTGGTAAAAAGAGGAAGTTGAGTCCTTGTTATATTAGCCCGTATAGAGTCTTGATCCATGTTGGCAAGGTAGCATATGAGGTTGAGTTTCCCTCAGAGTTGTCCGCCGTTCACCCTATCTTTCATGTCTCCATGCTCAAGAAGCATATTGGTGGTTCTATTGTGGTTGATCCTTCAGAGAGTGTCAATATTCAGGATAGTCTTTCCTTCGATGCGATTCCCGTGGAGATCCTAGATTTTTAGATCCATAGACTCAAGAACAAAGAAGTTCCCTTGGTCAAGGTTTTGTGGAGGAACCAATCTGTTGAGGGTGCTACTTGGGAGGCGGAAGAAGACATGTGAGCCAAATACCCGCACCTCTTTTCCACGAGTTTAGATCAATCCGAAGGTACTATTCTTCCTTAATTCAGCCCTTCTTATCTAAAGTTTAGCTATGCATCCAACCTTGTATGAGTTCTTACAATATCCGGAGTGGTCATGAGTTTAGAAAGATCTGGAACCATTTAGTAATTGTTTCATCTATGTGTACTCTATTTTTTCTGTACCCCTAGCCTAACTAGCGACATTTGAGGAAGAATGTTCCTAAGGGGGAGATATTGTAAGACCCCACAAAGTTCCCTCGTAGTTTGAACCTTGGATGCATGTTGAATGAAGTGTAATTCCATCCCTAAGAGATTGAGAAAGGACTCCCTAGTTGATTAGTGTTTTAACCTTGTGGAATTTTCATAAAATAACTTCCTATGGTGTGGGAAATTAAGTTAGCTTTCCAATGATACCAATTTCATCAAAATCCGGTATCGGGGTGAGAAGTTATGGCCATTTTCCTAAGAGTTGTCGGAATCGCCCAGGTTTGATGGTCGATCCGATGGACCGTCAAGTCTTCAACGGACCTTCGATTGTCCCATCAAACCAAGGCAATGACTCCTTTTTCTAACCATCGTACGACGGCCAAAATGGTGAACAGCCAAATATTCGACGAACCATCGCAGTGACCGTCAAACGGATGTAGTATGGCCTCATCCTAGCTCTCGTGCGACGGACGATCTGGTGGACCATTAAAATTTTAATGGACCATTGTTCCAACCATCACATCGAGGCAGTGTGTTCCATTTTTGTCCCTCAAGCGATGAATGATTTGGCGGACCGTAAAACTTTCGACGGACCATCATTTCAACCGTCGTAGACCCCGATCAATAATTTTTAACTCATTTTTAAAAAGGGTATTTCGGTCCTTTCTACTCCTTTCAACCCTTATATATTTTCTAGATGAACCAACTGGCCTCATTTTCACATCTCTAACACTTAAGGGCTAGGGTTTTCTCCCTCAAGTCATATCAAAGCAAGAATTCTTCCCCAAGAAATCTAAGAACTCACCAAACATTATGCTAGTGAGTTGAAAATTGAATCTCCCAAGTTCAAAGACTTCAAGAACCCTCTCCAAAGAGTAAGAAGAGGAAGTTTAGAGGAAACTTGTTCATCCAATCTCCTAATCTAAGGTATGTGGGGTTTTGAACAAGGGTAACCCTTTCACCCTTGTTCCCAAAAGGCTTATTTACATCATGATTTTTCTAAAATCTATTAGGTTATACATGAATTTGAATTGGGGATTTTCACCTATTATTATTGAATGCATTATTTTGAAATTCCCCATGAATTAAGAGTTAAATGGCATGATTTTTGCATGTTTACTTGAGAAATTAGAGCTGGGTATAAACCCCATGATTTTATTCCCTGAGAAGTTAATATTTGCAATGTTTGAGATATTGAAGCATATGACTAAATTAAGACTTTGAGATAAATTGCTGAAATTCCCAGCTTTCCATAAAATTATGAATCTATATGCTATATATTATGCTTTTGATGAGCTTTAACTTGATATTGAACTATGGGTTAGTAAGCCCTATTTGAAACTTGTGAATTTATGAACTCTTGTGCTATAAGCACCCATGATTTGAGTATTTCGAGATGATTGAGAAATGAATTGACCTAAGGTCCCTTGATCTTTGAAATCCACTTCACTATATGAGATTATCGATTTGATTATTGGGTTCGTGGTGAACCATGAGATTATTCTAAAAGTGGATTTTTATGAGATGAGCGCAGATTATCTAAAAGGAGTAGTATTTAGAACCGAGTGGGTAAGTTACTATAGTTTCTTACCCTAAAACTACGTGCCACCAAAGGTTGGGCCTGAGGCCGAGTTTAAGATGATTATGATTGGGCTCGAGGCCAATTTTCATTTAGTGATCACTAGACCTAGGTTATACTCCCTGGCAAGAGTATGATGCTCCTTCCCAATGTGGGGTCTCTTCCTTAGGAGGATAAAATAGTGGACTCCATGTAGTTCGCATGGTTTATGTCGGTTACGAGAACCTCTCTTACCTTTTAAACTAGAAATCAGATACTCCTTTGCAAACCAAGGTATTTTTTTCCCTCCTATGAATTATTTTTACTAAACTAGAGCATTTTTCCTTGAGATAGATGATTTCTCCTAAAGCTTGAAATGAGATATTTTCCTAACTTGCATGATATGCCTCTACGTATGTTCTGAAATCTCATGAGGTCGTATTTCTAGTATTTGAGTTTGAAGAGATATAAAATCTTGAACATTAAAAGTTGTTTTACCCACCATCTCATATGCATGAGTTAATGGTACTGTCTAAAGCCCTTTTTTCCTTGAGTATTGAGAATAAAAGAATATTTTTGGTTTTGAGGTTGAAGAATGATTACTCACGAGATTTGTGTAATATGCCTCATCTTATATGATTAATGAACTTTATATTTCATATATTTTCATGCCACGTGAGTCATTTTATATTGCATACATGATTTGAATGAAGAAAATTGATACTATTTTATATACATGCATTCACCCCCACATACTCAGTACATTCCTAAGTACTGATCCACATATATGTCTATGTGCTACATTGTCTCATAATGTAGGTTCAGGTGCTTAGTCCCAACCTCGCATGTGATCTCCGAGTACCTCACGTACTTTTCCTACAGTGGTGAGTCCTCTTGTTTCGAGAATCGATCTTCAGGTATTCCAGGGACTGAAAGACTATGTTGTTACCTGTAGTTCGTCCCGAGTCAGTTGGGGGACTGCCCCATCGGCTCTCTAGATTATGGATTTATAGAGTCTTTATCAGACTATTTGGTAGATTGTGGTTTTGTTAGGTTTTTATTATCATGACCCTTTGGACCGAGTACCTCTTCTTTCCTTTATTCCCTTCTATGAACATGGATGTGCTAGTGTTTGAATTTAAATTTTCTCTTTGAATTAAGGGTTATCAGTAGGAACCGACTCTATGGGTTAGCTTGGGGATACTTATAGCCCTAGGTACCATCTGACGCCCCGGGAGGCAATTTTGGGTCATTACAGTTGACCTAGGAGAGGTCTAGTGTACTAGTTAGGGTACCACTCATACCCTAGGGTACGATTAATCAACGAACCGTGAAGGAAAGTCGTCCTCCTAAAAGAGTGTCAGACCCTGCAAAATTCTTAGCTTAACTCAGTCCTTTAATCTTGTGGGGGAAAATGGGAAATTTTCCCCACCCTTATTTAGACTTTACAGGAAGTTAATCAGCCTATAGGTCAAAAATCTCATTCTTTACCCATAAACTCTCTCAAGAGAAAGCCCTAGACTCATCATGTTCAAGAATTCAAGTCTCAAGAAATCACTTCAATCTTCTCGAAAGTAGTAATAAAGGTATATGAAGTGTTCATCCTAGTGTCCCTTCCACTCATGGAGTCTAAGAAACAATTTTTATACTTTAAGTTTATGGATTTTATGAATTCCATGTTGGGTTTGATTATATCCTTGTTTATAATGATTAATTGGGATTCTAATCCTTGTTTTATGATATGTTTCATGTGAGGTTAATTGACATGTATGTAATATCATGAGAATCCATGTAAAACCATTGAAATTGTCAATGGGTATTTGAATTATGATGTCTACTTGTTGTTTAGTATTATGTGCATATATATGCTTACCAATTGCTTGATGAATTACTTATGTGAACTAATAAGGAAAAGAGATCATGTCATGTTATCTTATGTGCAAGTTGTATCATGCAAGTGTTTCATAAAATATTTCCATGAATGAGTTGTGAGCAAGTGCACATAATTATGCTTTTCAAGCTTATGCTATGATTTATCTTTCATGCTATCGAGTCCTGGGGGTATTCAATTCTCGAAAACATAGTTGTTTACCAAGAGATTCAGTCAGTTACATAACTCTAGAAAATATCAGTAGTATTCATGTCAGTCATAATATTTAGTTCAGAACTCAATGGTACTCATTCAGTTAGCAGAATTTAGTAGTATTTGGTCAGTCCACGGAACTCAGTGAACTCAGTTTAGTTTAGTTAAATAGTACAATCAGTAATGGTTCAGTCAAGCTCAGTACAGTCTAGGAATTAGTTTAGTGTCTATTCAGTTGGGAGCAGGATTCAACACCGAGTGAACCCCAGATGGGGGTTCACTTGCCAGTGGAGGGTGTGGTCCTTAGAAGAAATCCTTGCATTCTGAAACTACATACCAGCGTAGGTTGAGGTATCTCCCTACAACACTAGGGTTGATATATCTCATTTGAGTTTTCCTACAAGTGAGGTTTGGCAGAAGATCTTCTTGTCAGAGAGGGATAACTCACAGCTTTTCCTTACTCTTGGCAAGATATTGACACCCTTCCAACTGGGGTTATAGGTTAGACCCCAAATCAGTTAGAGAAGGGGCATGTCGGTTAGATGATTACTTCCCATAGTCTCAATATAGAACTCAGTTTTGTTCTATAGATTCAGGACTATCAGATACAGTCACTCCGTTCAGTTCAGAATTCAGTACAGTTCCACAGATTCAGTACTGTTAGATACATTTAGTCAGTTATCAATAATTCAGTATCAGTATACTCAGATATCAGTTAATTAGTATTCAGATTCATTTTCCAGTATTATCATGATTTCAGTTACAGTATATGTATTCATGCATGTACTCTTATTCAGTCATATTCATGATATTCAGTTAGTATTGCTCATGCATATGAACCCATGCATTTCAGCCTACCTCACTCAGCATACCATTATATTCAAAGTAATGACGCATGCCTTTTTGTTATGCTATAATGCCTTATATCATAGGTTCAGACACACAGGATCCCGATAATCCTTAGCAGTTCAGACTTTCAGTAGTTAGAGTTAGCGGTGAGTCCTTATAATTTGAGGACATGATTGTTTTGTTTCAGTATTTCAGTTATTAGCTAACTTTTATTTGTTGGAGTTAGTTGGGGGCTTGTCCCATCAACTCCATAGTTCAGACAATTTAAAGGCTTTTCAGACTAGAGTATTTTCAGAGAGATGCTTTAGTTTTGGTATCACTATACCGTATTTAGTTGTATTATAGTATTAAACCTTATGGCATATTTTCCTCCCTAATTTCCATATATTATAGTATTATTATTCAGTTATTGTAAAAGTTACCAGACATGGGTTCGCTTGTCGTCCTCTGAGATTATGAGCACCATGTATCATCTGGGGTATAGACTCGAGGCATTACAAACTTGGTATCAAAGACTAAGGTTCAATAGAGTCCTAAAAAGTTTGAAAGCCACATCTAGTAGAGTCTTATGCATGGGTGTGTTGGCGCCACACTTATGGATGAGAGGCTACGAGATGTTTAAGGAAAAGTTTTCCTTCTTTAAGTATTCATATCGTGCGAGTGAGCATCAGCTCCAGTAAAACTCTCAGTCTAATCTGCTTCTTTCTTTCACTTACAGAACATGCCTCCTAAAATCACTAAAGTAAAAAAAATCAAAAATCAATCAGCACCTCAGCCTGTTCAGGCAGATCCCCTGGACGAGCATGTCTCTCATGCTAAATTCAGGGTTGCATACACTACTTTAGCCAATTCAGTTGCAACATAGAATGAATGGCCAACTGCTATTCCGGCTAACCCAGTGGCCAATACTGCTGTAGCCAAGATTCGGGACATAACCCGAATAAATCCCCTTATTCTCAGGTTCTAAGTCTGAAGAGGATCCACAGGAGTTCCTCGATCATGTTCAAAAAGTCACAGATACCATGGGAGTGACTTCTAGTGAGTGCTAAGTTAGTCCCGTATCAGCTACAAGATGTAGCCATAGGTGATTTAGGCAGTGGAATGTCTACAGGGGCAGAGATGCAGAGCCCATAGAATGAGAAGAGTTTTCTATGACCTTTTTAGATGGATTCTTTCCCTTAGAGGTGAAAAAAGCCAAGGTTTTAGAGTTCATCAATCTCAGGCAAGGAAGTATGAGTGTGAAAGAGTATTCCCTCATGTTTACTCAATTAGCCAGGTATTCTCCCCATATAGTAACAGATAATAGATCAAGAATAAGAAAGTTTGTGTCTAGGGTATCGGGTAAAGTGGTTAAGGAGTGTAGGACTGCGATGTTAATTAGGGAGATAGACATATCTTGGCTTATGGTCTATGCTCAACAAATTAAGGAATAGAAACTTATGAAGAAGGAGAGAGAAAATAAGAGAGACAGAACGGGTAGTTTAGTTTTTCCTAGACGAGGTCAGAGGGAGATAACCATTCTTAATTTAGTCAGAAGATTTCAGCACCAGTTCCATCTTCAGCTAGTACACCAGTACCAAGGTTCAGAATGACAATCATGATGGGGCACCAGGCTCCATAACCGAGAGTAGTGCAAGCGGTGTTCGTACTAATCCACTTTGCAAAGAATGTGGTTATAATCATAAGGATATGTTTAGAGTCAGCAGTGATGTGTGTTTTAGATGTGGCGAGTTATGTAATAGAGTCTGAGACTGTCCTAAGGCTGTGATGTTCCGGCTTTTGACGAAATATTTTACATCTTTTTCTTGAGAAAGTTGTATGTTTTCAAGAAACTAAAGATGCGTTTAGTGCTGGTTTGTCATGTATCAGGGTAAGGATCTAGATGAAGAAAAGTCTCAAAAAAGTGACAGAAAAACACTTCTGACAGTCAAAATGGTGGACCGTCAGTGTTGCAACGAACCACAAAGTTAACCATCAGATCTAACCAGAACTCAGTTTTTCAGAAGACTCTGTGACGGTAGAAATGGTGAACATTCAGTCATGCGATGGATCACCAACTTGATTGTCTTGTTGCGATGGACCAAATGGCGGACCGTCAGTCTTACGACGTACCACAAAATTGGCCGTCAGTGTTATCCAGAGCCAGGCTCCCTGAAGGACTCAGCGTAGACCAAGCGGTGAACTGTAAGTCTTACGACGGACCACTAAGTTGGCCATCAGTTTTATCCAGAAAGTGACCATCCCAGATTAGTAGAGACGGGCCAAATGGTGGACCATCAACCTTGCGATGGACCACCAATTTGGCCGTCCTTTGGACACGAATTTAATGATTTTGAAATATAAATCCTTTTAGCTTGGAACATATAAATACCAGGTATTAGGTTTTAGTAGATATCTTTTTGTCTTTAGTTTCATACTTTCTCCTCTGTTGAGAGCCTTGTACTACTTTTTCATTGGGATTTGACTCTAGAAATTGAGAGCTGATTATTAGTTTTCATATTTTCCATAAAAGATCGAGAACAACAATATTGTGACATTTGTAAGTACTTTTATGAAGTTATTTATGAACATCATTATAAGTTTGATTTCTTATATGGAGATGAGTGGCTAAACTCCCATAACTAGGGTTATGGGAGCGTAGATGTAGAGTATTATTTTGGAGTTGATAATGGGTTTGATTTCTAAAATCTATCGAATTTACATGAATCTTTCTTCATCTTAATGACATCTCTGGGTTGTAAACTTGAGATGTGAGCCCATAAACTCCACTTGTCTGACAAGAAAGTGGATGTTGGGAAAAGAAGTGATTCACATAAATCCCATAGTTTACCCTTTGGGTTAACAGGTTGATGCCTTAATAAAATCAACCCTCATGAGAGTGTTATTAAATAGTGCATGAATCCTTTATGTTCGAGAAAAGTAAAGGGTAAAATACTCATTAGGTTGATAAACATATGGGTAATCCTTAGAATTCAATAATACTTGCAATTGATACATAAGTTAGATTTTGAACATAAACTTGTAACCTTAATTGTTTGGACATCTTGATGAGCATAACTCTAGTTAATTCATTCTCATTGAAATTACATCTACATTTACACTTAGTAGATGGAATTTTGTTTAATACAAATACAAAAGACCACCGTTAACATTTCCAAGCCCCCCTTTATTTTGAATCCTTAGATCTACAGTCTAATAACAATCACAATACTTAGTAAACACTGTATTCCGTGTGGGATTCGACACCCAAACCAATTTAGTTCTATATTGGATAGAGACCGGTTACTCTCTCATAAGAAAAGTGTAATTTGGGTGTATCAAATTTTTTCATCGTTGTCGGGGAATATGATTGTCAATTAAGTTTGTGTTTGTTAATTGACTTTTGGTCAATTTTCCCAAATTTTACTTTTGCTTGTTGCTTTTGTTTGTGTAGGGGAATTTTTGTGTATGACAAGTAAATAGATATTGGGTGCACCATTAGTACCAATACATCCGTAACCACAACTTATTGGCAGAATGATAGAACCCTAAGATGCTGAGAGACTAGCCGTGTTGGCTAGAGCTCGACTAAATCAGCAGAATGATGGACAGAAGGCACATCATCCTAACCCTGATGATGATGATTTAGGGGATGAAGACTTGTTAGATCATGCTAATCAAAGGCGTGCAGAGAATGTAGCTACACCAGTGAACAGAAATTTGAAGAGAAACCATCATTTCAGGGTAAGACCTGATCGTCAAAATGTTCAATTTGATCTTAATGATGATAAAGATGGAATGCACAAAGCTGGTGCACTGGAGATATTATTCCTTCACCTCTATCACTAGGATCAAAGTTTAATATTACCAGTACCATGATCCATCTCCTTCATCTAAAGGAGTTGTTTGGTGGACTCCTGGGAGATGATCCCAATATGCATTTAGTGAATTTTGTCACTATTTGCAAATCCTTTGATAACATGGGAGTGAAATAGAATGCCATCCGGCTGTGTTTATTTCTGTTGTCTCTATCTGGGGAGGCAACATTATAGCTTAATGAGATGATGCCCAATTCTATAACCAACTGAAGACAACTGAAAGAGGCTTTCCTAGAAAGGTTTTTTCTGTCTTCCATAAGGGTACAGATGAGGGATGAGATCAGAAATTTTAGGTAGCTCCTAACTAAAGCCCTTCATGAGACATGGAAGAGGTTAAAAAAGAAAATGACGCAGTGTCTGAACCATAATATGGCAGATATTCATCTGATAGAGACACTTTATCGGGCTTTGAGCTCTATTATGAAGAAAGTTATTGATAATGCCGTAGGAGGATCATTTGTGGATTTCACTTTTCAGGAGGCCTCGGAGATGCTTGATCGGATGACCAAAAAAAGCAGAGCTTAGCATACCAGGGATTCTATGGTAGAAAGCCCTACTATGTCTATTGGCATGACTACAGAACAACATAAGAAAGAGAAAGAATATGATCAAGACATGGCACACTTAAAGACGCAGAGGGATCTGTTGACCAAGAATTTATTATCTGCAAAGATTGAAAAAGTGAAAGCTTTTGTAGCTAAAGGTAGAGATGATTCTGATTTAGAAGAAGAGGCTAACTATTTGAATTATCAGGGGGTTTTCTGAGGCAATAACCAAGGAATTCAAGGTCAGAACTACTACGACAAGGATGGTTACAAGGATAGGGAGAAAGGAAATTTGAAAGGTAAGAATGATAGGAGTGGGTTATATATACCTCTCGGAAGCAGAGATTATGCTGGAACTAGCTTTGTTATGATGTCCATGGAGGACATGATGGAGAAATTATTAAAGGGAGTTGAAGCTACCAACTCTGGAGTGATTACCATGAAGAGCAATTTATCTTCTATGACCCATTACTTTTGGGATAAGCCATATCATTTTCGGTGATGTGAAGATGGTATTATTAGATGGTGCATCCCAAAAGTAGATATACTGAGTGTATTGGAAGCAAGCCATGTTTCCCCAGTTGGGCGTCATCATGCTAGTGATCGTACTTCTAGAAAAGTGCTTCAAAGTGGCTACTATCAGCCCACTTTGTTCAAGGATGCTTACGAGTTCATAAAGAGATGTGACCAATGTCAAAGGCAAGGTTCTATCTCAAAGTTCCATGTGATGCCAATGTCTAAGATGTTGGAGGTAGAACTGTTCGATGTATGGGGTATTGACTTCATGGTGCCCTTCGTGAGCTCATTTGGAATAAAGTACATACTAGTTTCTCTTTACTACGTGTCAAAATAGGTCAAGGCCATGGCTCTAGCTGATAATGAAGGGAAGTGAGTGGTTGCATTTTAAAGAGAAATATCTTCTCTTGCTTTAGGGTACCACGTACCATCATAAGCGATAGAGGATTACACTTCTGCAATAAGATATTCAGAGTTTCCTTGGAAAAATATGGAGTCAAACAACATAAGGTGGATACCCCATACCACCCACAGACCAGCGGGAAGGTGGAGATCTCTAATCAGGAAATCAAAGTTTTCCTTGCCAAGACTATAAATGCTAGCCGCAAAGATATAGGAAATTGGATGATGCATTATGTGCATATCAAACGGCCTTCAAGATGCCCATTATTATGTTGCCATACCAATTGGTTTATGTAAGGCATGCCATTTGCTGATTGAGGTTGAGCATAAAGCGTTGTGGGCACTGAAGCAGCTTAATCTAAACTGGAATAAAGCAATAAATATAAGGCTGGGGCAGCTAAACAAGATGGATGAGTTCCATCTCAGAGCTTATTATCAGGTTGATCTATACCAGAAAATAATGAAGAAGTACCATGACTATAGGATTGAAAAGCAGAATTTACAAAAAGGCAACTTGGTGCTTCTATTCAACTCCAGACTCAAACTGTTTCTAGGTAAGGTCAAATCCAAATGGTCCAGCCAATTTAAAGTGAGTCAAGTCTACTCATCTGGAGTAGTGGAACTTGAAAGTAAATATGGAAGTGTCTTCAAGGTAAATGGGCAGCGTGTGAAACTGTATATCAATCCAAAAGACTCGATAAAGAATATTGCTACTGTCTATCTCGATGAAGTTTGAGTAATCTAGATAAATGAGGCGTGCCCGACAATAAATCAAGCTCTATTGGAGGCAACCCACAATGTGTTAGTGTTAAATTAAAAGTGTTGTTATTAGTGCATTTTGTATGCGTTTGTGAAGTGTGCGGAATCAAAATTTTAGAAAAAAAAATCAGAGCTACTGGAACAAAAGTGACGGCCAATTTGGTGGACCACCATTCCCATGATGTTTTACCATTTCCTCCATCGCAAACAAGAAGAAAAATTCATTCACTGGATCAAGTTGACGGTTAAAGTGGTGAACCGTCCCAAAGTTGATTGACCATCTAATCCACCGTCAAAATCAACCTAAATGGCCTGGGTTCTGGTAAGGTATGACGGTGACTTTAGTGGACCATCAAAAACTCAGTGGACCATCCCGAAGACCATCGTAATGAAGCAGAGTTGCACAGGTTTTGGTAAGATTCAAGTGCTGACCTGGTAGACTGTTGAAAATTTAACGGACCGTCGGGGCTGGCGTCGCTGTAACCGTAATTCTGGGTCGAGTTGGATTAAATCAAAATCCTTATTAAATGGCCCATTTTCAACCCAAAAGATTTTAAAGTGTTAAAATAAGGCAGTTACATACGTTGTAACCCCTTCAAATCCTTAAGTTATTCAACTTCCTTTGAGTTAAAAGAATCTGAAGAAAATTATTCCCTCTAAGACTCTACATCTCCTTTCTTTTCTCCTATTTAAACATATACATTCTTTTTGTTCTCTTTATCATAGCCAAGTTGAAATCATAATTCAAGAGCTGTTTGAATTAGTCTTGTTCTCTTAAGTTGCAAGCTTGTTTCTCTGCAAAACCAAGGTATGCGCATAATTCTATTTTTCTTTGTCTAAATGATGCATTTAGTTGTGGGTTGTGTTTGGAAAGTTTTTTTGTAAAGGAATTAGCAACTTGTTATAGTTTTGTTACCTTGAATTACTGAAGGTTTTGAAATAAGTGCTTGAGTATAATCTGGGTAGGTGAAGTCGGAGTAACCTACATGATTAAAATGTGAAAAGTTATGCTTGATTGTGTTATTGTTTTTAAATGTTGATAAACAAACGATGTTGCTCAACAAATGCCCGAATATATGCCAAATTAAAAGTTGAACCTGAAGAAGGGGGTGCAACGGTTGAAATGGTGGACCATCAGATTGGCGATGGACCACCAACTTGACCATCACAGAGCTATGAAAAATTTAGGATACTGGATAAGGGGTGATGGATAAAATAGTGAACCGTACCACCACTGGTGAACTACCATTTTGACCGTCAAGTCATGAAATGTACTGATTTGATAGATTTTTTCTATGGACTAATTTCTTACCTATTTTTTGGGTTTTATGGATCCTAAACTACCAGTAAATAGAGGAGGAAGATCTCAAAGGGGTGGCAGCGAACCCGTATCCGTATATAGCTCCAGATAACATGGAAGGGAAATTCCCCTACTCTCTCAGTCTGAATTAGAGAGTGAGGATAGTACTAGAAGTACCAGTTTGATCCCAGACGAGGCCACAGTTGAAGCCACTCCACCTGAGCCAGCTGATGTTGAAACTGAGGATGCCAATGTAGAAGGGAAAAATAAAGCGGATAAGGTAGAAACTGAACCTGAGGATGCTAACATTGTTAGACGTAAGGATACTCAAGTTTGGGAGGTGATTAGATGGCAGATAGAGGGAGAAAGTGAGAAGTTCTATGATGGGTTGACACCCTCTACAAGAGGGATCAAAAGGTCATTTACGGAAGAGCATCATATTGTGACCAAGGACTTACAAGAATATCCTGAGTTGGAATGCCGGTTCAACCAGTATGAACTAGCATGGATGAGCCAGCCACCGGGAGCCTATCAACCAAATTGGGTAAGAGAATTCTTTGCAAATTATCTTGTACTAGTAGAAAAGGACTGCCCAAAGGGGACATTAATTACAAATTTGCCGAACAGAGAGTCTGTACCTATCCGAGGAGTCACTGTTGTTATTTCAGCTCGAACAATCAATAGGATGTTGTTCGGACTAGAGTATGAGGCCCCGCTTGCTGTGCGTGATCTTGAGTATAGATTGAGAAACGCTTCCACTCAAAACCTTGGGTGGCCTCATTCTTGACTGAAGATGGTAACCCCTCGTGGTTGAAAACTCACGAGAGTGTATTGTAAAATAATCCCTTAGTTTTAAGGCCAAATTCTGGTGGGCTGTTATTCATTTGAGATTAATCCCAACAAAAGGGGATGGAAAATTGGATGAACATAGAGTCGTGTTGGTGGAAAGCTTGATCTTAGGGCTTTAAATTGACTTTGGCCAGATAATTGCTTAAGAGATATTTGTGAGAGCACACAAAATCTCTAATTCATTGCCATTTCCATGCTTAATCACGACTTTATGTGGACAGGCTGGTGTTCCCTTGATTCACGAAGTAGACAATGAAATCCAGGATATACACAAATAAGACCTTGAGAAGTAGAAAGACAACTCGATGTTTGAGTTGCGTGTCACCAAGCCTCCAGCTTAACAAACTCAATCTGCACCATCTCCGGATACTATAGAGATTCCCATAGGTATGCCTTTACCCATTACAACCTATGTTCCACGTGAGTACGTACCCTAAGGAATATCTGCAGGGTCAAGTTCCACATAATCTATGGGTGGAGCAAATTTTGCTGAATACAGGTTCACACCAGAAAACTTTGCTAAGTTAGTGAAGACGCAAAAGAGGTTTCAGAGATAGCTAGATAAGTGGGCTGCAGACTTCAAGTTTTTTGTTGATGAAATCATGGAAGAAGTAGTTCGTCCATTCCAAACCATTCAGACTAGGATATTCTCCATGGAATTTTGTATCAACAAAAGGCTCGATTCACTGTCCCTCCCCGACCTTGCCAAGATGATGGCTGAATTTGAACAAGTAAAGACGGATATTATAGAGTTAAAAAGTAGTCAGTCATAGTAGCCTGTGTTTGACCCAACCTTGGTGGAAAGTGATGTTGATGAGGGTATTTTGGACTTGATGGGCAGACCAGTGAAAGATAAAAGAAAGGAGCAAATAGATGAAAAAACTGCAATGAATGATACAAAAAGGAGAAAGAGAGCAGAAATGACACCAGAACAATGAGAGTGGCATGATATTAAGAGATCTCAAAATAAGTCACTGAAAGATAAAGAAAAGAGGTGAAAGAAATAAGAAGACAAAGTAGCAGGGGTATGCACTAGTGCTGCCCCAGCAAGGGGGCACAGTGCAAGATCTGTTTGAGAAATGATTCCTCCAGTATTGGAGGGTAAGATTGTGAGTGCCCCTACCACTATAGGGGCCAACATTGCACTAGTCGAGGACGAAGGAGCCTCTCCACACTTCACAGATGCCTCAGATTAATAAAAAGAAAAACAAGTAAAACCATTTCCTTATACTTTAAATCAATGCTTTGAGGATAATGCATCTATTTTTCTGTCGGGGTGGTGTACTTGTACCATGGTGGCTTGTTTTGCTAATCTCTTTTACCTCCATGTTCTATCTATTAGAATCGTCACGTCTAGGGTGTCTTAATTTTGCATTTCTAATTTCCTAAGATTGTGATGTAAATATTATGTTTAATGTTATTTGTAAAATATTTTGCTTTTCTTCCCTGTTTCAGTATCCCTTTGTATATGTTAATAATGAATGATGTTGGCATAAGAATGTGAGCATGTATGTGTGATTATTTACTCTTATCATATAGCATGGGTGCATAACCTTTAGTGAGTCTGTATTTGGCATTAACATGTAAGAGGTACATATGTGTGTGAGGATTTGTCCTGATTTCTTGCATAGTGTAGTGCCTAGAACTTTCCCAAGTCAATGAAACTATTCTAATTGATTCAATAGGATAGGATAGAAGGCCTCTTTATACTTTTAGTCCACTTATCCTAACTAATTAACCTCTCGAAGATCTCTTCCTCGTTCGAACCTATTTTAAGCTTTTTAGTAGTTTCCTTTATTTCCCATAACTATAATTAACTTTGTGTAGGGCATTAGCATTCAACTCTGGACCTGGTCCAATATTGGGCATTGTGTACCTTAACTTAGGCAAAATACCTAAGTTGAGAGTGGCTATTGTCAAAATGTAAGCACCCAGTGGAAAGTTGGTTTAGAATATAGTTTAAAGGCATTTGGCCCTAATCTATCCAATGATATTGTGCACCTTAGCTTACTACATCAGCATAAATTGAGGGTGGCTGATGCTTATTAAAAAAAAGTAGAATTGTTGATTTAAGTAGAATTGATTAAGGGAGATTGTAAGCAAGTTGATGAAAATAACAGCTTGGGGATGAAAAGTTTCTAGGCCTAGGAGAGTTTAGACCTAATGAGTCACTTTACCCAAAAGAGTACTCTCACCTAGCCTGAAGCCTCATTACAAGCCTAAAAAGACCTATTTGATCCAAGCGAATCATCTTTGAGGCTGTGTTAAATGGCAAGGGCAAGCCGATGGGTACCTGGACTATGCTTGTAACTTTTCTGATGAGCGTGAGATTTTAGATTGTGTCCATGTAGTATAAAGAGTGGTGGACTTCATTGTTATAAGGGAAACTGGAGTTTTGCTTAGTTATGATGTTCTGTGTGGGACATGACATCCATGTTTGTATGTGGTGAATTATAATCAATGCTAGGTGTAGAACCTGCTGGTTGAAACTCATGTGAGTGAAATGATGAGTGAATGGTTGCATCAAAGTGATTAATTAGTTTGTTTCTTGTCATGGTATGGTTCATGTTTTCAATTGGATGTTGAGTTTCTTGAGGACAAGTAACAATCTTAAGTTCAGGGTGTTGATGTTTTGGCTTTTGACAGAACATTTTGCATCTTTTTATTGAGAGAGTTGTATGTTTTCAAGTAACTAAGGTTGCATTTAATTCTGGTTTTTAATGTTTCGGGGTAAGGATCTAGCTGAAGAAAAAGTCTAAAAAAAGTGGCAGAAAAACACTTCGATGGTCAAAATGGTGGATCGTCAGTGTTGCGATGAACCACCAAGTTAACTATTAGATCTAACCAGAACTCAGCCTTTCAGAAGACTCTGCGAAGGTAGAAATAATGAACCGTTAGTCATGCGATTGATTACCATCTTGACCATTTTGCTGTGATGGACCAAATGGCGGACCTTTAGTCATACGATGGACAACAAAATTTGCCTTGAATGTCATCAAGAACTAGGATCCCTGAAAGACTCAACGACGAACCAAGCGGTGAACCGTCAGTCTTATGATGGACCACCAAGTTGGCCGTCAGTTTTATCCAGAAAGTGACCTTCTCGGATCAGCAGTGATGGGCCAAATGATGGACCATTAACGTTGCGATGGACCACCAATTTGGCCATCACTTTGGATGCGAATTTTATGATTTTAATTATAAATCCTTTTAGCTGGGAACATATAAATACCAGGTATTAGGTTTTAGTAGATATCTTTTTGTCTTCAATTTCTTAATTTCTTCTCTATTAAGAGCCTCGTATACTTTTTCATTGGGATTTTACTCAAGAAATTGAGAGTTGATTATTAGTTTTCATATTTTCCATAAAAGATCTAGAAGAACATTATTGTGACATTTGTAAGTACTTTTCTGAAGTTATTTATGAGCATCAATATAACTTTGATTTCTTATATGGAGATGAGTGGCTAAACTCCCATAACTAGGGTTATGTGAGCCTTGATGTAGAGTAATATTTTGGAGTTGAGAATAGGTTTGATTTTTAACATCTATTGAATTTGCATGGATCTTTCTTCATCTTAATGACATCTCTTGGTTGTAAACTTGATATATGAGCCCATAAACTCCACTTGTCTGACAAGAAAGTGGATATTCGGAAAATAAGTAATTCATATGAACTCCATAGGTTTACCCTTTGGATTAATGGGTTGATCCCTTAACAGGATCAACCCTCATGAGAGTGTTATTGAATAGTGCATGAATCCTTTATGTTAAAGAGAAGTAAAGGGTGAAATACTCATTAGGTTGAGAAACATATGGGTAATCCTTAGAATTCAATAATTCTTGCAATTGGATACATAAGTTAGATTTGAACACAAACTCACAACCCTAATTGTTCGAACATCTTGATGAGCATAACTCTAGTTAATTCATTCTCATTAAAATTACATATACATTTACTCTTAGTAGCTGGACTTTTGTGTAACACAAATACAAAAGAGCACCATTAACATTTCCAAGCCCCTTTTTATTTCAGAACCTTAGATCTACAGTCTAATAACAATCACAATACTTAGTGAACACTGTATTCCCTCTGGGATTTGACACCCAACACAGTTGGGTTCTATGTTTGACAGTGGCTGCTTACTCTCTTATAAGAGAGGTGTAATTTGGGCGTATCAGGATGGTCTACGCAGTCAGCACATTCATCCTTCAGCTCAGTTCGGTCGCTCGAATTAGCATGGTTCCACTTCTAGTGCTTCCAGTAGGCAGCGTCAAATAGTTTTTATGCACTTCAGTCCAGGAAAGATCGGGAAAGTTCCCCTGATACGGTCACTGGTACGTTATATACCTCCCATTTAAATGATTATGTCTTATTAGATCTAGGAGTTTCTCTATCTTTTGTAACTCTTTGCATAGCAGTTAAATTTAAAGTCAGACCAAATATTAACAAAACCTTTCTCAGCCTCCACCCCAGTGGGTCAATCTATCATAGCCCAGTGGGTATATAGAAACTGTCCAGTTATGATATCTCAAGAAGTCAGGCTTCCAGATTTCAGTAGAAATATCAGTATGTGTAAGAAAATAATGGGTGGAAATGAGGCCCAACCTGTCTTTAACTAAGTTCAAAGTTTTGTACATCAATCATCACGATACCTACACATGCTTTAGGTCTCAGCTACATGAACACAACTTATATTCATGCAATTTCCATAGAATCATGTGCATTTCCAATTCTTAGTATAAGGATTTCCAATATACTCAGTCGTACGAATCATGTTCCATGAACATAAAAAATCCAAAACTCAGGTCATGCAGCTCATGATTTCTGCACTCATGCCTTACAGTGTGTTCATTCCTAGCTACCATATGAATATTAGTCTTAGTTATAGTGTCAATCTCAATCCAGCAATCAAATCAGAAACTCAGTTCAGTTTTAGGTTTGCTCGACCATAGCGTATAGTTATCAGTTACTCAGTTATTAGTATTTCAGTACCTTATATTTCATAACCATGTTATACGCTTAGTCTTGCATTCTCAAATAATACAGCTTTCACGAATTCATGCTCAGTTATCTCACATTACCAAGTCATACCTTACCTCGTATACATGATACTCTACATTTTAAGTCCAGTTATTTAGACTAAGGATAGTTCAGTCTAGCACACCCAGTATTCAGCTATCAGTTATTCAGTTAATCAGATAAGTTTGTATGCTTATGTATTCGTGTGTAGTATCCATACGAATATTTTTTAGTTGTCCTAAGTGAAGTGTCATACTAAGGTGGAGAGTATAGTTGAGAGAGTATTCAAGGGATATGTCTAAGCTTAAAAATTTGTAGTTACAGTGCATAAGTCTTAGTCACTATATCTTAGATGATGATATGTAGGCCTCGCCTCATATTACAAAATTATAGCCACGTTGTGATGTCTTATTCAGATAATGCCAAGCTTTCTTATCTCCCTAAAGTTTCTAGAAACTCAATAAAAATAGTGTCAGAGAAAAATCTCCAATTAAGACTAAGTTTTCAGTATGAGTTAGTCCGTAAAGCCAGTAATTCAGTTTAGCAGTCAGACGGACAAATTCGTGTGGTATAGTTTTCCATCTTTCCATCTAGTCACACTATCTGAAGTCTCATGAAAGTAACTATTCCAAAATTGAGTAATCCTATGGTTGTGAGTTCAGCCCCGTTTGAGTGTCATGCCTCAGTTTCATATCCTCTATATGCAGTCACGATTTAGTTCGTAGGTTCCTTATGCATCGTCTTATTTTTTTCCTAATATCTCAGCCAAGTCAGCATTTTTTATGGGACTTAATATCCCAAGGGGAGATATACTATAACCCCTCGAGTTTTCATGACCTAAACCTTCCATCTTATCTTTACTTAATGAATCCAGTTTAGAGTAGTGGGTACTCATAGGTGGACCCTCAAGTTCCAATATCAGTCGTAAGCCATGCATTCAGGGGCTCAAATCCATTGATGATAATCAGTTCCTTTATCATGTTTCACGCTCAATTATGTTCTTATGTTCTAGTTCATGCGTATTCGGTAAATAATCTCGAGTTCGGGATCGGTGATTTGGTATTCTTGAGAATCTCTCCTATGAAAGGAGTGAAATGGTTGGCAAGAAAGGGAAGGCTCAGTCCTCGATATATCGGTCCTAACCGAATTCTTAGCCATTTTAGAAAGGTAGTTTATGAGCTCGAGTTACCTTCGAATTTAGCTTCAGTGCATCAAGTGTTCCACGTCTACTTGCTTAAGAAATGCATAGGTGACCCAGCAGTCATAGTCCCGATAGAGGGAATAGATATCCAGAACAGTCTCTCTTATGAAAAGGTTCCAATTGAAATTCTTGGCTACCAGATTCGCAGACTGAGGAATAAATAAGTCCCTCTAGTTAAATTTCTTTGGCGAAATCAGTCCATTGGGGAAGTTACTTGGGAAGCAGAAGTAGATATGCGGAACAAGTATCCTCACCTCTTCGCCTCAAACTCAGACTCAGCTCAAGGTAACAGTTCTCTTTAAAAACTTACTCAGTTCCATGCTCAGATGTTCCTCGCAAACTTGGTATCAGTTACCGTTGAATATTCAGTAATGCATTCATGAATCGTGTTCAGTCATGTAATCATACATTAGACATGTATGTTAAGTATATATATAAACTCAGATTATCAGTAATATCAGTTATGAAATCATGCATTAGTTATGATGTTCAGTATGAAATTCCAGTATAATAGTAGTCTCAGCCATGAAATAATTTTTCAATTGTGTGTGTCCAGTACATACTTGCTGTCTATCAATTCTCCTATATTAGTTAGTCTCATTCAAGGATGAATATTCTCAAGGGGGATATATTGTAAGACCCTGGAAAATTCTTTGCTTTACTCAATCTTTTAAGCTTGTTAAAGGGGTCCCAAACATATAAAATTTTAGCTAAGTAGCAAGACTTAGAATTATTTTAGATTTTTGAATTTGGAGGATCTTATATCCGACCTTCTTGTCCTTAGTTAGTCAATTTTTAAATTTATTACTGATCAAGTTCACTTGTAGGTCATTTTAGACGAGTTTCAGATTTTTTGGACTAGCGCAAGGGCAAATTTGGAAGCCCAAAATAGTGATGGGTCACGATAGCCTCGCTTCACAAGGGCCAGTCAACCCATGTAAGGGTCGCACCGTGATGACTATTAGACCTGAGTAGGGGTCGGGTCGCAATGGCTACTTGACCCAAGCAGGGGTCACGACATGAGGGAAGCCCTTTTCAGCATTATTTTAATACAAGTTTTGGGGGAAATGAGTCATTTTTCACACCCTTATTCATCCTTAACACGAAATTAATCAGCCTATAGGGAAAAAAATATCATTTTTTACTCATAAACTCTCTCAAAAGCAAGACCTAGCCTTATCAAGTTCAAGAAATCAAGTGTCAAGAACTCACTTCAATCTTCTCGAAAGTAGTATTCAATGTATGTGAAGTATTCATCCAAGGGTCCTTTCCACCCTTGGAGTCCAATAAACTATTTTAAAACTTTAAGTTTATGGATTTCATGAATTCCATGTTGGGTTTGGTTATATCCTTGTTTATAATGATTAATTGGAATTGTAATCCACTTTTGATGATATGTTTCATGTGAGGTTAATTGATTTATATGTAATATCATGAGGATCCATGTAAAACCCTTGAAATTTTATAACGGGATTTCAATTATGATGTCTACTTATTGTTTAGTATTATGTGCATATGTATGCTCACCAATTGCTTGATGAATTATTCATGTGAACTAATAAGTAAAAGAGATCATGTCATGTTAGATTATGTGCAAGTTGTATCATATAAGTGTTTGATAAAATATTTCCATGAATGAGTTGTGAACAAGTGCACATGATTATGCTTTTCAAGCTTATGCTATGATTTACCTTTCATGCTATCGAGTCTTGGGGGTATTCAATAAATGAAAACTTATTTTTTTACCTAGAGCTTCAGTCAGTTACAAAACTCAGGAAAATCTCAGTAGTATTCATAAGCCAGTCACAATATTTAGATCATAACTCAGTGGTACTCAGTCAGTTAACTGAATTCAATAGTATTAGGTCAGTCCACGAAACTCAGTGAACTTAGTTCAATTTAGTCAAATAGTACAATCATTAATGGCTCAGTCAAGCTTAGTACAGTCTAGGAATTAGTTCAGTGTCTATTCAGTTGGGAGTAGTATTTAGCACCGAGAGAACCCCAGGATTGGGGCTCACCTGCTAGTGGAGGGTTTGGTCCTTAGAAGCAATCCTTGTATTCCAGAACTACGTAGCCAGTGTAGTTTGAGATATCTCACTACAATACTAGGGTCAATATATCTTATTTGAGTTTTCCTACCAGTGAGCATTGATGGAAGAAGTTCCTATCAAAGAGGGCTAACTCACAGCTTGTCCTTATTCGTGGCACGGTATTGACACCCTTCTAACTAGGGTTATAGGTTAGACTCAAATCAGTTAAAAAAGGGGCATATAAGTTCGATGATTACTTTCCACAATCTCAGTCTCAGATTCAGCCTCAGTATAGAACTTAGTTCAGTTCTACAGATTCAGGACTATCAAATACGGTCACTCAGTTTGGTTCAAAACTCAGTACAGTTCCACAAATTTAGGACTTTCAGATACATTCATTCAGTTATCTGTAATTCAGTATCAGTATACTCAGATATCACTTAATTAGTATTCAGATTCAATTTCCAGTGTTATCATAATTTCACTTACTGTATACGTATTCATGCATGTACTCTTATTTAGTAATATTCATGAAATTCAGTTAGTATTGTTCATGCATATAAACCCATGCATTTCAGCCTACCTCACTGTGCATAGCAGTACATTCAAAGTACTGACATATGCCTTTCGTTTACGGTATGATGTCTTATATCATTGGTCCAGACGCACGAGCTCCGGATCATCCTTAGAAGTTCAGACTTTCAGTAGTCAGAGTTAGCAGTGAGTCCTTATATTTTGAGGGAATAATTTTTTTGTTTCAGTATTTCAGCAATCAGTTCACTTTTAGTAGTTGGAGTTAGTTGGGGGCTTGTCCCATCAATACCATAGTTCAGACAGTTTTAAGGCTTTTCAGACTAGAGTATTTTAAGAGAGATGTTTTAGTTTTGGTATCACTATACCGTATTCAGTTGTATTATAGTATTGAATCTTATGGCATGTTTTTCGCTTAATTTCCACATATTATAATATTATTATTTAGTTATTTCAGCAAGTACTAGACATGGATTCGTTTGTGGTCCTACGGGATTATGAGCACCATGAAGCATTCGGGGTATAGACTCAGGGCGTTACAAAGTTGGTATCATAACCTAAGGTTCAATAAAGTCCTAGAAAGTCTGAAAGCTGCATGTAGTCGAGTCTTGTGCATGGGTATGTTGCGCGCCACACTTATGGATGAGAGGCTATGAGATGTTTTAGGAAAAGTTTTACTTCTTTCAGTATTCATGTCATGTAAGTGAGCATGAGCTACAGTAAAACTCTCAGTCTAATCCGCTTCTTCCTTTCACTTACAGAACATGCCTCCCAAAAGGATTAAAGAAAGAAGAACCAAAAATCAGTCAGCACCTCAGCCTGTTCAGGTAGATCCCCTTGATGAGCATGTCTCTCATGTAGAATTTAGGAATGCATTCACCACTCTAGCCAATTCAGTCGTAACATAGAATGAATGGCCAACTGTTATTTCGGCCAATAAGTGGCTAATACAGCTGCAGCCAGGATTTGGGACTTCACCCGAATAAATCCTCTTATTCTCAGGTTCTAAGTCTAAAATGGATCCACAGGAGTTCCTCGATGATGTTAAAAAAGGTCATAGATATCATGCGAGTGACTAATAGTGAGAGTGCTGAGTTAGCCGTCTATCAGCTAAAAGATGTTGCCCATACGTGGTTTAGGTAGTGGAAGGTAGATAGGGGCACAGATGCAGATCCCATAGAATAGGAAGAGTTTTCTACGACCTTCTTAGATAGATCATTTCCCTTAGATCTAAAAGAATCCAAGGTGTAAGAGTTGATCAATCTCAGGAAAGGCAGTATGAGTGTGGAAGAGTATTCCCTCAAGTTTACTCGGTTAGCTTGGTATGCTCCCCATGTAGTAGCAGACAATAGATCCAGAATGAGAAGGACTACAATATTGATTAGGGAGATGAACATATCTAGGCTTATGGTCCATGCTCAATAGATTGAGGAACATAAACTTAAGAAGAGGGAGAAAGAAAATAAGAGAACCAAAATAAGTAGATTTAGTTTTGCCCAACCAAGGTCAGAGAGCGGTAATTGTTCTCGATTTAGTCAAAAAATTTCAGCACCAGTTCCATCTTCAGCTTGTACACCAGTACAATGTTTCAGGAATGATAGTCATGATGGGGCGCCAGTCTACAAAACTGAGAGTAGTGCAAGTGGTGTTCGTACTAATCCACTTTACAAAGAATGTGGAAAGAATCATAAAGATATGTGTAGAGACGGATATACTATGTGGTTTGGATGTGGTGAGTCAGGTCAAAAAGTCCGAGACTGTCCTAAGGTTGGTCTACGAAGTCAGCACAGTCATTCTTCAGCTCAGTCCATTTGCCTAAATCAGAATGGTGCCACTTCCAGTGCCACCAATAAGCAGCCCCAAATAGGCTTTATGCACTTCAGTCCAGGTAAGATATGGAAAGTTCCCCTGATGCAGTCACAGGGACGTTATAGACCTAACATTTACATGTTTATGTCTCATTAGATCCACGAGCTTCTCTGTCTTTTGTAACTCTTTGCATAGTAGTTAACTTTAAAGTCAGACCAAATATTAATAAAACCTTTCTCAACCTCCACCCCAGTGGGTCAGTTTATCATAGCCCAGTGGGTATACAGGAACTATCTGGTTATGATATCTTAGGAAGTCAGTCTTCCAAATTTTAGTAGTAATATTAGTATGTGTAGAAAAGTAATGGGTAGGAATGATGCCGAACCTGTCTTTAACTCAGTTAAAAGTTTTGTACTACAGTCATCACGATACCTACGCATTATTTACGTCTCAGCAACATGAAATCAACTTGTATTCATGTATTTTACATAGAATCATGTGCGTTTTAAGATCTTAGTATAAGGAGTTCCAGTTCACTCAATAGTACGTATCATGTTCTGTGAACATGAAAAATCCAAAACTCAGGTCATGCAGCTCATGACTTTTACACTCATGCCTTATAGTTTGTTCAGTCCTTTCTACCGTCTGAATCATAGTCTCAGTTACAATCTTAGTTATAGTGTCAGTCTCAATCTAGTAATCAGATCAAAAATTCAGTTCAATTTCAGGATTGCTCGACTATAGTGTATAGTTATCAGTTACTCAATTATTAGTATTTCAGTACCTCATATTTTAGAACCATGTTATATGATTGGTCTTGCATTCTTAAATAATATAGCTTTCATGAATTTATGCTCAGTTATCTTATATTACCCAGTCAGTCCTTACCTCGTATACATGATACTCTACAGTTAAAGTCCAGTTATTCAAACTAAGTATAATTTAGTCTTGCAGACCTAGTATTCATCTATTAGTTATTCAGTTAATCAGATAAGTTAGTATGTTTATGCATTCGTGCACAACACTTATACGAATATTTTTTAGTAGTCCCAAGTGAAGTGTCATACTAAGGTGGAGAGTATAGTTGAGAGATTATTCAAGGGATACTTTTTAGCTTGAAAATTTGTATTTGCATTGCATAAGTCTTAGTCACTCTATCTTAAATGATGATTCATAGGCCTCGCCTCATATTACAGAATTATAGCCATGTTGTGATGTCTTATTAAGACAATGACAAGCTTTGTTTGCTCCCTAAAGTTGCTGGCAACTCAATAAAAAGAGTGTCAGAGAGAAAGCTCTAATTGAGAATAAGTTTTCAGTATGAGTAAGTCCATAAATCCAGTAATTTAGTTTAGCAGTCAAACGGACAAATTCGTGTGGTGTGGTTTTCCATCATTCCATCTAGTCGCATTATTCGAAGTCTCATGAAAGTAACTATTACAAAATCAACCAACCTTATAGTTGCGATTTCAGCTCAGTCTGGGTGTCATGCCTTAGTTTCAGATCCTCCATATGCAGTCACGATTCAGTTCATAGGTGCCCAATTCATCATCTCAGTTTTTCCTCAATATCTCAGCCAAGTCAGCATTTTTAGGGGACATAATTCCCAAATAGAGATATACTATAACCCCTAAAGTTTTCAAGACCTAAACCTTCCATCTTCTTTTCACGTAAAGAATCTAGTTTAGAGTGTTGGGTACTCATAGGTTGACCCTCAAGTTCCAATATTATCCATAAGCCATGTATTCAAGGGCTCAACTCCGTTCATGCTAATTAGTTTCTTTATCATGTTTCACGCTCAATTATGTGCTCATGTTCCAGTTTATGCGTATTCAGTAAATAATCTCAATGTTCGGGATCGGTGATTTGGTATTCTTGAGAATCTCTCCTATGAAACGAGTGAAGAGGTTGGCAATAAGGGGGAGGCTCATCTCTCAATATATCGTTCCTAACCGATTTCTCAGCCATTTCAGAATGGTAGTTTACGAGCTCGAGTTACCTTCAGACTTAGCTTTAGTGCATCAAGTGTTAGACGTCTCCTTAGTTAAGAAATGCATAGGTGACCCAGAATTCGGAGTCCCAATAGAGGGCATAGATATCCCAAATAGTCTCTCTTATGAAGAGGTTCCAATCAAAATCCTTGACTATAAGATTTGCAGACTGTGGAAAAAAAAGTCCCTTTTGTTAAATTTCTTTGGTGGAATCAGTCCATTGAGGGAGCTACTTTGGAAGCAGAAGTAGATATTTGGACCAAGTAACCTCACCTCTTCATCGCAAACTCAGACTCAGCTCAAGGTAACAGTTCTCTATAAAAACTTACTCAATTCCATGCTCAGATGTTTCTCGCAAACTTGTATCAGTTCTCGTTGTATATTTAGTGATGCATTCATGAATCGTGTTCAGTCATGTACTCATACATCAGATATGCATGTTCAGTATATATATAAATTCAGGTTATCAGTAATATCAGTTATGAAATCATGCATCAGTTATGCATGTTCAGTATGAAATTCTAGTATAACAATAGTCTCAGCCATGAAATCATTTTTCAGTTGTGTGTGTCCAGTACATACTTGTTGTCTTTCAGTTCTCCCATATTAGTCAGTCTCATTCGAGGATGAATATTACCAAGGGGGAGATATTGTAAGACCCTACAAAATTCTTAGCTTAACTGAGTCCTTTAAGTTTGTTCAAGGGGTCCCAGACATAGAAAATTTTAGCCAAGTAGCAAGACTTAGAATTATTTAAGCTTACCAAATTTGGAGGATTTTATATCTGACCTTCCCATCCTTAGTTAGTCAATTTTTAAATTGTTTCATGATCAGAGTCACTTTTAGATCATCTCAGGCGAGTTCAGTATTTTTTGGACTAGCGTAAGGGCGAATTTGGATACCCAAAATAGTGAAGGGTCAGGAAAGCCCCACTTGGCGAGGGCAAGTCAACCCATGTAAGGGTCACACCGTGATGGCTACTTGACCCGAGTAGGGGTCGTGTCACGATGGCTACTTTACCCAAGTAGGGGTCGCAATGCGAGGGCAACCCTATTCAGCATTATTATAATATAGGTTGTGGTGGAAAATGAGTTATTTTCCCCACCCTTATTCATCCTTAACACGAAATTAATCAGCTTATAGGGAAAAAATCTCATTCTTTACTCATAAACTCTCTCAAGAGCAAGACCTAGCCTCATCAAGTTCAAGAATTCAAGTGTTAAGAACTCACTTCAATCTTCTTGAAAGTAGTAATCAAGGTATATGAAGTGTTCATCCAAGGGTCCTTTCCACCCTTGGAGTCCAATAAACTATTTTAAAACTTTAACTTTATGGATTTCATGAATTCCATGTTGGGTTTGGTTATATCCATGTTTATAATGATTAATTGGGATTGTAATCCATGTTTGATGATATGTTTCATGTGAGGTTAATTGATATGTATGTAATATCATGAGGATCCATGTAAAACCCTTGAAATTGTCAAATGGATTTGAATTATGATGTTTACTTGTTGTTTAATGTTATGTGTATATGTATGCTCACTAATTGCTTAATGAATAACTCATGTGAACTAATAAGGAAAAGAGATCAAGTCATGTTATCTTATGTGCAAGTTGTATCAGGAAAGTGTTTGATAAAACGTTTCCATGAATGAGTTGTGAACAAGTGCACATGATTATGCTTTTCAAGCTTATTCTATGATTTACCTTTCATGCTATCTAGTCTTGGGGGTATTCAATACCCAAAAACTTAGCTCTTTACCTAGAGCTTCAGTCAGTTACAAAACTTAGGAAAATCTCAGTAGTATTCATAAGTCAATAACAATATTCAGATCATAACTCAGTGGTACTCTATCAGTTAACAAAATTCAGTAGTATTAGGTCTGTCCATGGAACTTAGTGAACTCAGTTCAGTTTAGTCAAATAGTACAATCAGTAATGGCTCAGTTAAGATCAGTACAGTCTAGGAATTAGTTGAGTGTCTATTCAGTTGGGTCTAGGATTTAGCACCGAGTGAACCCCGGGATGGGGGCTTACATGCCAGTGGAGGGTGTGGTCTTTAGAAGCAATCGTTGCACTCCAGAACTACATAGCTAGAGTAGGTTGAGATATATCCCTACAATACTAGGGTTAACATATCTTATTTGAGTTTTCCTACTAGTGAGGGTTGATGGAAGAGTTTCCTGTCAGAGAGGGATAACTCATAGCTTGTCCTTACTTGTGGCACGGTATTGACACCCTTCAAACTGGGGTTACAGGTTAGACCCCAAATCAGTTAGAGAAGGGGCATGTCGGTTAGATGATTACTTTTCACAGTCTCAGTCTCAGATTCAGTCTCAGTATAGAACTCAGCTTAGTTCTACAAATTCAGGAATATTAGATACAGTCACTCAGTTTAGTTCAAAACTCAGTACAGTTCCACAAATTTAGGATTGTCATATACATTCATTCAGTATCAGTATACTCAGATATCAGTTAATTAGTATTCAAATTCAGTATCCAGTGTTATCATGATTTCAGTTATAGTACAACTATTCATGCATGTACTCTCATTTAGTCATTTTTATGATATTCAATTAGTATTGTTCATGCATATGAACTCATGCATTTTAGCCTACCTCATTGAGCATACCAGTATATTCAAAGTACTGACGCATGCCTTTCTTTTATGCTATGATGTCTTATATCATAGGTTCAGACGTACGGTCTCCTGATCATCCTTAGCAGTTCAAACTTTCAGTAGTCAGAGTTAGCGGTAAGTCCTCATAGTTCGAGGATATAATTGTTTTCTTTCAGTATTTCAGCTATCAGTTTATTTTCAGTAGTTGGAGTTAGTCGGGGGCTTGTCCCATCAATACCACAGTTTAGACAGTTTAGAGGCTTTTCAGACTAGAGTATTTTTAGACAGATGTTTTAGTTTTGGTATCACTATATCGTATTTAGTTATATTATAGTATTAAAACTTATGGCATGTTTTCTGCCTAATTTTCTCATATTATAGAATTATTATTTAGTTATTGCAACAGGTACAATACATGGATTCGCTTGTGGTCCTATGGGATTATGAGCACCATGTAGAATTTCGGGTACAGACTCGGGGTGTTACAAAGTTGGTATCATAGACTAAGGTTCAATAAAGTCCTAGGAAGTCTGAAAGTCGCATCTAGTAGAATCTTGTGCGTGGGTGTGTTGCTCGCCACACTTATGGATGAGAGGCTACGAGATGTTTTAGGAAAAGTTTTGCTTCTTTCAGTATTCATATCGTGCGAGTGCATATGAGCTTCAGTAAAACTCTTAGTCTAATCTGCTTCTTCCTTTTGCTTACAGAACATGCCTCTCAAAAGGACTAAAGAAAGAAGAACCAAAAATTAGTTAGCTCCTCAGCCCGTTCAAGAAGATCCCCTTGACGAGCACGTCTCTCATGTAGAATTCAGGGTTGTATTCACTACTCTAGCCAATTCAGTAGCAACATAGAACGAACAACAAACTGCTATTTTGGCCAACCAGTGGACAATACTGCTGCAGCCAGGATTCAGGACTTTACCCGAATAAATCCCCTTATAGTCAGGTTCTAAGCCTGAAAAGGATCCACAGGAGTTCCTTGATTAGGTTAAAAAAGTCACAGATATCATGGGAGTGACTTCTAGTGAGAGTGTTGAGTTAGCCGCTTATCAGCTATAAGATATAGCCCATACGTGGTTTAGGCAGTGGAAGGTAGACAGGGGAACAGATGCAGAGCCCATAGAATGGGAAGAGTTTTCTACGAACTTCTTAGATAGATTATTTCCCTTAGAGATGAAAGAAGCCATGGTGTTAGAGTTTATCAATATCAGTCAAGGAAGTATGAGTGTGAAAGAGTATTCCCTCAAGTTTACTAGGTTAGCCGGGTATGCTCCCCATGTAGTAGCAGACAATAGATCCATAATGAGAAATTTTGTGTCTAGGATAACGGGTAGAGTGGTTAAGGAGTGAATAACTGCGATGTTTATTAGGGAGATGGACATATCTAGGATTATGGTCCATGCTCAACAGATTGAGGAATAGAAACTTAAGAAGAAAGAGAGAGAAAATAAGAGAGCCAGAATAGGTAGCTTTAGTTTTGCCCAGCCAAGGTCAAAGGGCGGTAACCGTTCTCAATTTAGTCAGAAGTTTTTAGCACCAGTTCCATCTTCAGCTAGTACACCAGTACCAAGGTTCAAGAATGATAGTCATGATGGGGCGCCAGTCTCCAAAACCGAGAGTAGTGCAAGCGGTGTTCGTACTAATCCACTTTGCGAAGAATGTGGTATTAATCATAAGGATATGTGTAAAGCCGACAGTGATGTGTGCTTCGGATATGGAGAGTTAGGTCACATAGTTTGAGACTATCCTTGTCTACAAAGTTAGCACAGTCGTTCTTAAGCTCAGTCCGGTCACCCAAATCAGCATGGTGCCACTTCCAGGGCCGCCAATGGGAAGTGCCCAAATAGGATTTATGCACTTCAGTCCAGGAAAGATAGGTAAAGTTCGCCTGATATGGTCACAGGTATGTTATAGACCTCACATTTACATGTTTATGTCTCATCAAATCCCAGAGCTTCTCTATCTTTTGTAACTCTTTGCATAGCGGTTAACTTTAAAGTTAGACCAATAATTAAAAAACTTTTCTCAACCTCCACCCTAGTGGGTCAATCTATTATAGCCCAGCGGGTATACATGAACTGCCCGGTTATGATATCTCAGGAAGTCAGGCTTCCATATTTCTGTAGTAATATTAGTATGTGTAGAAAAGTAATGGGTGGGAATGATGCCCAACCTGTCTATAACTCAGTACGAAGTTTTATACTTTATTCATCATGATACCTACACATGTTTTACGTCTCATCTACATGAACACAACTTATATTCATGTATTTTCTATAGAATCATATGCGTTTTAAGTTCTTAGTATAAGGAGTTCAAGTTCACTTAGTAGTACAAATCATATCCCGTGAACACGAAAACTCAAAAACTCAAGTCATGCAGCCCATGACTTCTGCACTCATGCCTTATAGTTTGTTCAGTCCTAGCTACCATCTGAATCGTAGTCTCAATTACAATCTTAGTTATAGTGCTAGTCTCAGTCCAGTAATCTGATCAAAAATTCATTTCAGTTTCAAGTTTGCTCGACCATAGCGTATAGTTATCAGTTACTCAATTATTAGTATTTTAGTACCTCACATTTTAGAACCATGTTATATGTTTGGTCTTGCACTCTCAAATAATATAGCTTTCATGAATTCATGCTCAGTATTATATTACCCAGTCAGTCCTTACCTCATATACATGATACTCTAGAGTTTAAGTCCAGTTATTCAAACTAAGTATAGTTCAGTCTTGCAGACCTAGTATTCAGCTATGAGTTATTCAGTTAATCAGATAAGGTAGTATGCTTATGTATTTGTGCACAACACTTATACGAATATTTTTCAGTAGTCCCAAGTGAAAAGTCGTACTAAAGTGAAGAGTATAGTTGAGAAAGTATTCAAGGGATATTTGTTAGCTTGAAAATTTATAGTTGCATTGCAAAAGTCTTAGTCACTCTATCTTAGATGATGATTATTAGGCCTCACCTCATATTGCAGAATTATAGCCATGCTGTGATGTCTTATTCAGATAATGCCAAGCTTTCTTTGCTTCCTAAAGTTGCTGGCAACTCAATAAAAAGAATATCTGATAAAAATCTCCAATTGAGAATAAGTTTTCAGTATGAGTTAGTCCATAAAGCCAATAATTCAGTTTAGCAGTCAGACGAACAAATTCGTGTGGTGTGGTTTTCCATCTTTCCATGTAGTTACACTTTCAAAGTCTCATGAAAGTAACTATTCCAAAGTCAAGAAACCCTATGGTTGTGAGTTTAGCTCTGTCCGTGTGTCATGCCTTAGTTTCAGATCCTCCATATGAAGTCACAATTTAGTTCATAGGTGCCCTGTGTATTATCTTAGTTTTTCCTCAGTATTGCAGCCAAGTCAGCATTCTTTAGGGGACATAATGTCCCAAGGGGGAGATGCACTATAACCCCTCATGTTTTCATGACCTAGACGACCTTCCATCTTCTCTTCACATAAGGAATCTAGTTTGGAGTAGTGGGTACTCATGGGTGGACCCTCAAGTTCCAATATCATCCATAAACCATGTATTCTGGGGATCGGTTCTGTTGATGATAATCAGTTCCTTTATCATGTTTCAGGATCAATTATGTTCTCATATTCCCGTTCATGCATATTCAGTAAATAATCTTGAGTTCGAGATCGGTGATTTAGTATTTTTGAGAATCTCTCCTATGAAAAGAGTGAAGAGGTTGTCAAGAAGGGGGAATCTTAGCCCCCGATATGTCGGTCCTAACCGAATTCTCAGTCGTATAAAAAAGGTAGCTTACGAGCTTGATTTACTTTCAGATTTAGCTTCAGTGCATCAAGTTTTCCACGTATCCTTACTTAAGAAATGGATAGGTGACCCAGCAACCATAGTCCCAATAGAGGACATAGATATCTAGAACAGTCTCTTTTACGAATAGGTTCCAGTCGAAATCCTTTACTATCAGATTCATAGAATGCGGAACAAAGAAGTCCCTCTAGTCAAATTTCTTTGGCAAAATCAGTCCATTGGGGGAGCTACTTGGGAAATAGAAGCAGTTATGCAAACCTAGTATCCTTACCTCTTTACCACAAACTCAGACTCAGCTTAATGTAACAGTTCTCATTAAAATCTTACTCAGTTCCATGCTCAGATGTTCCTCACAAACTTGGTATCAGTTGCCATTGCATATTCAGTAATGCATTCATGAATCATGTCCAGTCATGTACTCATACATGAGACATACATGTTCAGTATATATATAAACTCAGTTTATCAGTAATATCAGTTACGAAATCATGCATCAGATATGCATGTTCATTATGAAATTCCAATATAATAGTACTCTCAGCCATGAAATCATTTTTCAGTTGCGTTTGTCTAGTACATACTTGCAGTCTTTTAGTTCTCTCATATTAGTCAGTCTCATTTGAGGACGAATGTTCCCAAGAGGGAGATATTGTAAGACCCTGCAAAATTATTATCTTAACTCGGTCCTTTAAGATTGTTTAGGGGGTCCCAAACTTAGAAAAGTTTAGCTAAGTAGCAAGACTTAGAATCATTTTAGCCTTCCAAATTTGGAGGATTTTATTTTCGACCTTCTCGGCCTTTGTTAGTCAATTTTTAAATTGATTCATGATCAGGGTAACTTGTAGGTCATCTCTGGCGAGTTTTAGATTTTTTGAACTAGCATAAGGGTGAATTTGGATGCCCAAAATAGTGAAGGGTTGCGATAGCCCCGCATCGTGAGTGCTATTAATCCATGTAAAGGTCGTTCCATGATAGATACTTGACCCGAGTAGGGGTCGAATCGCGATGGCTACTTGACCCAAGCAGGGGTTGCGACGCGAGTGCAGCCCTATTCAGCATTATTTTAATACAGGTTGTGGGGGAAATGGGTGATTTACCCACCCTTATTTTTCCTTAACATGAAATTAATAAGCCTATAGGGAAAAAATCTCATTCTATACTCATAAACTCTCTCAAGAGCAAGCCCTAGCCTCATCAAGTTCAAGAATCAAATCATAAGAACTCACTTCAATCTTCTCAAATATAGTAATCAAGGTATGTGAAGTGTTCATCCAAGGTTCTATTCCACCCTTAGAGTCCAAGAAACTATTTTAAAGCTTTAAGTTTATGGATTTCATGAATTCCATGTTGGGTTTGATTATATCTATGTTTATAATAATTAATTGGGATTGTAATCCATGTTTTATGATATGTTTCATGTGAGGTTAATTGATATGTATGTAATATCATGAGAATCCATGTTAAACCCTTGAAATTTTAAATGGGGATTTGAATTATGATGTTTACTTGTTGTTTAGTATTATATGCATATATATGCTCACTAAGTGCTTGATGAATTACTCAAGTGAACTAATAAGGGAAAAATATCATGTCATGTTAGCTTATGTGCAAGTTATATCATGTAAGTGTTTGATAAAATGTTTCAATGAATGAGTTGTGAACAAGTACCCATGATTATGCTTTTCAAGCTTATGCTATGATTTACCTTCCATGCTATCGAGTCCTGGGGGTATTCAATACCCGAAAAATTAGTTGTTTACCTAGAGCTTTAGTCAGTTACAAAACTCAGGAAAAACTTAATAGTATTCATAAGTTAGTCACAATATTCTATTCAAAACTCAGTGGTACTCAGTCAGTTAACAGAATTGAGTAGTATTCCGTCAGTCCACAGAACTCAGTGAACTCAGTTCAGTTCAGTCAAATTGCACAATCAGTAATAGTTCATTCAAGCTCAGGACATTCTAGGAATCAGTTCAGTGTCTATTCAGTTGGGAGTAGGATTTAGTACTGAGTGAACCCCAAGATGGGCGCTCACCTACCAGTGGAGGGTTTGCTCCTTAGAAGAAATACTTATGGTTTAGAACTATATAGCTAGTGTATGTTAAGATATCTCCCTATAATACTAGGGTTGATATATCTTATTTTAGCTTTCCTACCAGTGAGGGTTGACGGAAGAGCTTTCTTTCTGAGAGGGCTAACTTACAACTGTCCTTACTGGTGGCACGATATTGACACCTTTTCAACTAGGGTTACAAGTTAGACCCCAAATCAGTTAAAGAAGGGGCATGTTAGTTAGATGGTTACTTTCCACAGTCTCAGTCTCAGATTCAGTCATAATATAGAACTCAGTTCAGTTCTACAGATTCAGGACTGTCAGATACAATCACTCTGTTCAGTACAGTTCCACTGATTCAGGACTAGAGTTTAGAGGTGTTCATCTAGTACCAAGGAAGAGTCAAGATTGTTGGAGTGCCATATTTTTTAAGTCATGTATCTATTCTCCTCTTTAAATATCTCTAAAACCCGTGTATTTTACATTTGGATTAGTAAGTGTACATGGAGGTTTTGAATCAAATTAAAAGTGTTTTGTTACCTAAGAATGAATAAGGATGATTCTTTCTTATATTTGTGTTGATACAAGATGGTAGATTTATATGTGGGTGCTTGTTGTATTTTTTTTAACACGAGGGTATTGAGAAACCCTAGTCTTAATGATTTCTACATTGAGAATAGATTTGTTAGAGGTATGCACCTAAGGAATTTGTAAAAATGTTTAAGAGAAATTACTAGTTATATGTTGACAAAGTGTTAAGCTAGGGCATTGGCCCAAATGTGTATGAGTGATTGTTGAATTATTTTTTAAAGGTAATATGAGCCATAAATTATATTTTATAACCTTGTTGGGTGATGTCTAGTGAAAGGGTAAAGCCCTAGACATGAAAATGGATTTGAATTATGTATGAATCCAAGTGTGGTCAAAATATGATGAAATATTGTTAATGATATGTGAATAGTTTGTATGGGTCTTAAGGATGACAAATTGAATTGTATGATTAATTTAATGAAGGCATTGACCTATTGAGATGGTTGAGCAATGGAGGCTCCCATAAGGACCATATGGTAATGTATGACGATTGAATTGGCTAAATGAGCCAAAGCCCTTAAATGTGACATATATTGTATGAATGTGAATGCATGAGCTAATGGGACAAGAATTCAATGTTGACCACTGATGCCAATGAAACAACGAGTGATTTGAGTTCCTCTTCTGATTATATAACTAGTGATTCGAGTTCCTAGTCCTAGGAAACAATGAGTGATTCATGTTCCTCGTTAATGACAGGACTAGTGATTTTATTTCCTATCTCGAAGAGATATCTTGAGGTTAGAATTCCTTGTCTAATGACATGCCTAGTGATTTGAGATCCTAAACTAATGAAGTGACTAGTGATTTGAGTTTCTAGTTCAATAAAATAACACGGCTACAGATTCTAGTTCCTAGACCAGTGCGACTACTTGCAATTCGAGTTCTTAGTCCAGGGATATGGAATTGAGCTTGGTCGAACGGTCTAACTTGGTTGAAATTTCTTCACTCTATGTAGTATGAATTAATGATTTGAGAATACATGTTATATCATTTTTCTTGTGGCATAATATGATCATGATGTGTATATCCATGTCTATGAGTATATGTTCAAGAATGATATTAAGCCTTGGTCTCTTGGTTAGCATATGGAATACCTATGTCTAAGGATAAGTATATAAATATGAATGATGATATATCTACATTGACTTGTTGTTGAGAGATTATGATATATTGACTTGCTAAATGATAATGTTATTTTATCCTTACCCTTGAGTTACATGCAAGACTTCCAACCACTAACCATCTTCGAACGCTATGTCCCCATGTGACGTAGGGTCCAGAGCATCTTCTTCTTTATATGTGCAGTGATTAGATGATCAAGAGGTTTATGCATTGTCTTGAAAGGGTAGGGTGTAGGATTGGCTTGTGTAGGGTGTGCATTGTCGTACACCCGAAAGACATTCATCTCTTAGTCCTTATCTCTTTAAGACTTGGTTTGGCTATAGTCGAGGGCTTGTCCTGAGATTATACTTAATGACTTTAATTTTGTATAGAGGTATTATGAACAACTGTGAAATTTGGTGTAGTTGTTATAATGAATCTAATGTTGACTTATGATATCATTCCATTATATTAACCTGTGCATTGGAGTTCTTTCGACTCCTATGATACTATGAAGTTTTTAGGTTGGGTTACGGGCCGATCTTTGGTACATGTATATTTAAGATGCCCATATAACATGGCCCGAAGTTTGGATATCAAGTTGGCATCAGATCCTAGGTTGAATGTTAGTTGGGTGTTCACAATACCGTGTCAAGTAGAGTCTATTTTATGGGTATGAAGTAGGCCACAGTTATAAAAGAGAAGTTATGAGACATTTTAGGAAATGTTTCCCTTTCTTGTGCTTCAGTCTCATGCTATAATGTCTATTTCTTGAATTTCTTTGATTCTATTTGATATATTTCATATCATGCCTCAAAGGAGATCTAAGACCTAATCAAATACTTCGGCCCTTAAATGAGGATCCTATGAACGAAGATCGTCCAACTTTTGGAGTTCTTACCCGGTCTAGGGCAGCGGCATATGACCATCCTTGTGGTATTGCACCCACCAACCCTTCTCATGAGAGTGGAATTCCCCCTTAGTCTTCTCAAAGGATGCTACTAATATGGAGTTTCATTGCTCCATCAATCTCCTGACTTAATTGGTAGCCTCTAAAGCAGAGTGTGGTGCTCCAACTACCATTTCTTCAGAGTCCATGAGAATTGGCTAATTTATGAGGTTATTGTAACACCCCAGATCTGGTACCCGGAATGCTACACGGTGCTCATGACCCCAAAGGACCACAAGCTAACCCATGACTGATATATGTACCTGTATACTGCATAATATACTGTATAATTGCGGAAACATAAAATTAAAGGCAATAAGGTTCAATACAGTAACATAACTGATAAAGATATAACATCTGAATGGGGTATGAAATACCCAAAAAAACTAAAATAACATGATAGTATGAACATGATAGTCTGGAAATCCTCTAACTGACTGAACTGTATGAATGAGGAGTTGATGGGACATGTCCCCAACTAACTTAAACTAATAAATTACTTAATGAGATAATAAATAAGTGAATATGTCGTTGAGATATGAGGACTCACTACTAACTCTGACTACTGAGACTGGAATGCTACTGATGCTCTGGAGCTCTTGATTCTGAACCTATGGTATAAGAAACCACAACCCAAATGCGCCAGTACTTTGAATATACTGGTATGCATGAAAGGTAGGATGAATGCATGGGGTTCATATGCATGAACAATATAGGCTAACTGACTAATATAAACGTGAGAATACATGCATAAACATATAGAAACTATATCTGAGATCGTGATAACATGAATTTTCTGATAACTAATATGACTGATAATTGAATTTTGATGACTGATATAACTAATGGCATGAGTGACTATATCTGACAGTCCTAAATCTGATAGAACTAGCTGAGTTCCGTACTGTATCTGAGTTGACTATATCTGACAGTCCTGAATTCTGTAGAACTATTTGAGTTTTATTACTGAGATTGAATGACTGTATCTGACAGTCCTGATTCTGTAACTGAAACTGTGGGAAGTAGTTATCTAACCGACATGCCCCTAATACGCCATTATGGATGAGTTGGGGTCCAATCTATTACCCCAATTGGAAGAATGTCAATACCGTACTACTGTTAAGTATAAGCTATGAGTGACCCTCATCTGACAGTGTCCTAAAAAAATGGTGGGGCCCTCTTCTGATAGTGCTTATCCACCTCATCAACCCTCATCTTACAGTGTTGATGTCTCAAACTATGATGGATACATAGTTCTGGAATGCAAGGATGACTTCTAAGAATCACACCTTCATCTGATAGTGTGTGTTCCCATCCTTGGGTTCACTCAGTACTAATTTCTTCTCCCATCTAAATAGACACTAAACATGGATTACTGAACTGAACTGGACTGAATTAGTGAGTTTTGTTAACTGATGGAATAGTATTGAGATTACATATTACTGAGTTTTCTGAGTCACATGACTTACTGAGTTCTATGGATCATGGATTGACTGAGGATATCGTGAAAACATGACACCAAAGCTGGGCACAAACTATTTTTTTCGGGTACAAGTACCCCCAGGACTCGATGGAAGGAAACTGACAAGGCATGACATTCTTGAATACATGACTAACATCAACAATATATAATCCATTGACTAAGATATTTCATCAAACACTTGCCATACATAACTTATACATGAATGGGGATTTCATAATATCATACTAGTATGGCATTTTTCCTTCACATAGGCATTTAATTAAACATGTGGGGAGCATTCTTTGGTTATACAATCATCAACACATGAAATAATTTAGGATACATCAATCAACTTGTAAATTGAAGGGGGTTTATCATGATTATTATGCAAATCATCACATACTAGGGTCAATCATTGGAATATGTAATTTAAAGCATAAATCAAAACCACACAACATCATGAATATAAATTTCAATTCAACTTGAATCATGAAAATTCACAAACACCCAAATCTTGAATTTTGAAAAGAGATTCTTGAGTTTCATGGGTGAGAGAGACCCATAAATCAACACATGACATACCTTAGTTCTTGATTTAGCAGAGATTAACGAAGAGACTTTCATGAAATTGAATCCCTAGCTTGTTCTTGAGAGAAAATTGAGAGAAACTAGTATATTTTGTGTCCTAAATAGCTGAATATCATGTTAAAGAGCTTAAATAGGGGTGGGAAATTAACCCTTTTAACCCTGGACACATCTTTTAATTTCAGTGAAATTTTCCCTAATTAGACCCCTAGCGCGACACGGCGTTATCGCACCGTGTCACTGAAATTTGACAACTGGGAAATTAAGGGATGGCGCGATGTGAAACCATCACGTTGCCACTTCATTAGCGACCTAAAAGTTTTGTACGATGCGCTACTATCACGGACCACTACTAGAATTTAACAATTGTTATTTTGTCCTGTGGCGCGGTGCGCTACTAACTAATGTGGTGTTGTTTTACGACGGGAACTTGAAATAGTCATAACTTCTTACCCGGTTATTAGATTTAGGAAAATTTATATCGATGGAAAGCTTATTGAATTTCCCTCTTGGAATAAACTTCATTCAATTTAGAAGCTAACACTTGACATTCTTGGGACAAAAAATTTAGTTAGGAAACTTCGGGGTATTACAATATCTCCCCCTTGGGAACATTCATCCACGAATGAGACTGACTAAGACAGGAGAAACAATAAGCTGAAGCAGACACTGAACATGAACAATGAAACATAACTGACATAACTGACATTTCAGAGATTCATACTTAGCATACATATCTGATGTATGATTTCATGACTAAGCTGATACATGAATGCATGACTGAGAGTACTGATAAGCTGATCACACATATATGATACGTGAATACATGATGAAACTAATTACATAACTGAGATTTTTAATAACCGAGTCTTATCACAAGGAGAATGCATGTATAATCCATGAATACATGACTAATCTGATGCATGAACATATAATTGAATTTGCAATGGTACTTAATACCCAGTTTAAAAATGGAATCCTGAGCATGAGGCTAATAACAAGTTGTAACTAAAATCTGGACATGAAAACTAAAAAGTTTAAGGAGAACTGTTACCTTAAGCTAGATCTGAGTTAGCAGAGAAGAGGTGAGGATACTTGGTATGCATGTATGCTTATGCTTCCCAAGTAGCTCCGTCAACGGACTGATTCTGTCAAAGAACTTTGACTAGAGGGACTTCTTTGTTCCTCAGTGTATGAGTCTGATGTCTAGAATTTTGATTGGAATCTCTTCACAAGAGATGTTGTTCTGAATATCTATACTCTGAATAGGGACTACAACTGCTGGGTCACCTATGCACTTCTTGAGCAAAAATACATAGAAGACTGGATGAATTGAGGCTAGATCTGAAGGCAATTTGAGATCATAAGCTACCTTGCCGAAGCGACTCAGAATTTTGAAGGGACCAACATATCAGGACTGAGCTTTCCCTTCTTGCCAAACCTCTTCACACCGTTCATGGGAGAGATATTTAGATAGATATAGTCACCAATATCAAACTTGATATCCTTTCTATGCATATCTACATAATACTTTTGCCATCTCTAAGCATCCTGGAGTCTTTCTTTGATCAACTGGACTTTCTCTAAGGCATCGAATAATAAGTCAGGACCTGTATCTGAGGCATCACTAACTTCAAACCAACTGATTTAAGATCTGTGCCTCCTACCATAGAGAGCTTCGAATTTAGCCATCCAAATACTGGAATGATAGGCATTGTTATATGCAAACTCAATCAAAGGAAAGTGGTTATCCCAACTACCCTTGAAATCAATTGCACAAACCCTTAGTATATCTTCTAGATTTTGAATGGTCCTTTCTTCTTGACCATCTATCTTAGGATAAAAGGTTGTACTGAGATAAATTTGGGTACCAAGACCCTTTTGGAACACTTTCCAAAAATAAGAGGTGAACTGGGTACCTATGTCTGAGATAATAGATATCGAAAAACCATAAAATCTAACCAACTCTCTGATGTAGAGTTTGGTATAATCCTCGGCTGAATAAGAGGTATGAACTGGGAGAAAATAAGCTAACTTGGTCTTCCTGTCTACAACAACCCAGACTGAATCATGCTGACGACGAGTTCGAGGCAAACCTATCTCGAAGTACATGTTTACTTCTTCCTGCTTCCAAGTAGGAATAATGAACTCCTGCATAGGTCCACTAGGCTTCTGATGCTCTATCTTAACATGCTAATATGTAGAGCACTTAGCCATAAACTCTGAAACATCCCTCTTCATCCCACTCCACCAATAGATCTCCCGCAAGTCACAGTACATCTTTTTGGCCCCTGGATGAATAGAGTAGCATGCACCATGATCTTCTGCAATAATTCATTTCCTTAAGTCATCTATAGCTGGAACACACAGATGACCCTGACAACGCAGAACACCATCTCCCCCTTGGGAGAAAACCTCCACTTTCTGATCTTTAACTGACTTTTTCAACTTGACATAATAGGGATCTCTATCTTTCTTTTCTTTCATATCGGAAACTAGAGATGATTCTGAAGTACTCTAAACCCATATATCACCCTCCTCTGTATCGACTAAGAGAATGCCTATTCTGGCAAGTTGATGGGCTTCCTGAGCTAACTTCTTCCTACTGTCCTCAACATGAGAAACACTACCCTTAGACAGTCAACTGAAAGCGTCGACCACTACATTGGCCTTCCCTGGATGATAAAGGACACTCATGTCATAATCTTTCAAGAGCTCTAACCACCTTCTCTGACGAAGATTGAAATCTTTCTGAGAAAAGAAATTTAAGGCTCTTATGATCTGTGAACACATCTACATGAACTTCATATAGATAATGCCTCCTAATATTTAAGGTAAATACTAAGGCTGCTAACTCAAGATCTTGTGTAGGATAATTCTTTTTATGGGGTTTAAGTTGTCTGGAGGCGTAGGCTATGACCTTACCATGCTGCATGAGGGAACAACCCAAAACTACTCTGGATGCATCACAATACACTACGAAACCATCTGACTGATCTAGAAGAGATAGGACTGGAGCTGAGGTAAGTCGAGTCTTCAACTCCTAAAAACTCTTCTTGCAAGGATCTGACCACTGAAACATGACTTTCTTCTGAGTCAATCTAGACATAGGGTATGCAATAGAAGAAAATCCCTCAACAAACTTCCTGTAATAACCAGCCAAACCCAAAAAACTCCTGATATCTAATAGAGAGACAGGTCTAGGTAAGTTTCTTACCACTTCGGTTTTTTGAGGATCTACTCTAATGCCATCACATGAAATGATATGGCCAAGGAATGTTACTGACCTTAGCCAAAATTCGTACTTACTAAATTTGGAGAACAACTGATGATCTCTGAGAGTCTGAAGTATGATTCTGAGATGGTCTGCATGATCATGCTCACTGCGGGAATAGACCAGAATATCATCTATAAAGACTATGATGAACAAGTCCAAGTACTTATTGAACACACAGTTCATCACATCCATGAAAGCTATTGGGAAATTTGTTAGACCAAAGAACATGACTAGGAATTCAAAGTGACCATACCGAGTATGGAAGGCTATTTTGGAATGTCACATTCTCTGACTCTGAGCTGACGATAGCCAGATATGAGGTATATCTTAGAGAAATAACTGTCACCCTGAAGTTGTCGAACAAGTCATCGATTTTAGGAAGTGGATACTTGTTCTTGATCGTGACTTTATTGATTTAGCGGTAGTCTATGCACATTCTGAGAGAACCATCTTTTTTCGCATGAATAAGACTAGTGCACACCACAGGGACACACTGAGTCTGATGAATCCCTTATCTAGGAGATCCTTCAACTTTTCTTTCAGTTCTCTGAGTTGTGCTGAGGCTATTCTATATGGAAGAATAGATATAGGATGAGTATCTAGAAGAAGATCGATGCCAAAGCTTATTTCCCTTTTGGGAGGAATCCTTGGAAGATCTTCGGGAAAGATATTTGAATATTCATTCACGATTGAGACTAAATCAAGACTGGGAGTTTCAGAACTAGTGTCTTTAACTTGAACAAGATGATAGACACATCCTTTAGATATCATTTTCGGTGCCCAAAGGTAGGAAATAAGTTGACCTCTGAAAGCGGATATATTACCCTTCCACTCTAGGAAGGGTTCATTTGGAAACTAAAACTGGACTATTCTATTTTTGTAGTCGACTGTTGTATAGCAGGAATGAAGACAATCCATGCCGAGAATGACATCAAAATTAGTCATCTCTATTTTGACTAAGTCTGCTGAAGTGACTTTCTAAAATATTATAACCGGGCAGTTCCTGTATACCCACTGGGCTATGATGGTTTTACCCACTGGGTAGAGACTGAGAATGGCTCTAGTAGAATTTCTGGACTGACTCCAAAATCAAGTGCTATATAATGAGTAACAAAAGACAAAGAAGCTCCTAGATCTAGTAAAGCATAAACATGCACATGAAAGATCTGTAACGTACCAATAACCACATTAGGAGATTTTCCTAATCTTGTTGGGACTAGAAAGCATAGAGTCTATTTGGGTGTTGCCCACTAGTATCACTGACCCTGATAACCTAACTAGGGACAATCTCTTACTCTGTGGCCTGGCTTGCCACATCTGAAATAGACATCGGTACCAGCTCTGCAAGCACCCTTGTGGTTCTTACCACAAGTCTGAAAAAGAGGATTAGTTCGGGCATTGCTGACACTTCCCTGAGACTTAGAGCCTGACGTCCTATATTTATTACCATCCCTGAACTTAGGAGCTGGAGAACTAGCTGATGAAGGATCTGGAACTGACGGCTTAGGATGAAATTGAGAACGGTTTTCTCCTTCTGATTTAGGCTGAGCAAAGTTGAAACTACCTGTCTTTGCTTTCTTATTCTACTTCTCCCTCATCTTAATATTTTGATATTCTATCTGCTGAGAATGATTCATAAGACTGGCTAAAGTTATGTCACTATTTAACATCGCAGACCTACACTCGTTGACCACACTATCATTCACCCCAGAAATAAACTTACTCATTTTGGCCCTGCTGTCTGCAACCACATGAGGGGCATATCTGGCCAATTGAGTAAACTTAAGATAATACTCTTTTACCATCATATTTCCCTACCTGAGGTTGATAAATTCTAACACCTTGTCTTCTCTCAGCTCTAGGGGAAAGAACCTCTCTAAGAATGCGGTGACAAACTTATCCAACTCTATAGGCCCTGCATCAACTGACCTTTATGACTCACACTATTTTTACCAAGTGTGAGAAACATCATGTAACTGATATACAGCTAGCTCTGCACTCTCAATAGCTGACACCCCCATAACGTATGTAACCTTCTGAACCTGATCGATGAATTCCTAAGGGTCCTCGTCTGACTTAGACCCGAGAAAGGATGGAGGATTCATTCGGGTAAAGCCTCGAATCCTGGCTGCAGCTGAATTTGCCACTGGGTTGGATGGAATGATGGCTATTCATTCATTCTGAGCAACAACTAACTGAGCAAGAGTAGTGAATACAACTCTGAACTCTTCATGAGAAACATGTTCGCCCATAGGTTCTTCGGGCTGAGGGGCTGACTGATTCCCATTTCTTCTTTTAGGAGGCATGTTTTGTAGGAAAAGGGGAGAAAAAGATTAGACTGAGAGATTGACTTGAGATTATGCTCACTGGCACGACATGAATGCTGAAAGAAGGGAAACTTTTCCTAAAACATCTTATAGTCACCTATACATAAATGTGGCGCGCAACACACCCATGCATAAGACTCTACTAGATGTTGCTTTCAGACTTCCTAGAACTCTATTGACCTTAGGATCTGATACTAAGTTTGTAACACCCCAGATCTGGTACCCAAAATGCTAAACAGTGCTCATCACCCCGAAGGACCACAAGCTAACCCATGACTGATATTTGTACCTGTATACTGCATAATATACTGTATGATTGTAGAAACATGAACTAAAAAGCCATACGGTTCAAGACTGTAACATAACTGATAAAAATATAACATCTGAATGGGGTATGAAATACCTAAAACAAAACTGAAATAACATGATAGTCTGGAAAGCCTCTAACTAACTAAACTATTTGAATGAGGAGTTGATGGGACATGTCCCCAACTAGCTCAAACTAATAAATTACTTAATAAGATAATAAATAAATGATCATGTCCTCGAGAGATGAGGACTCTCTACTAACTCTGACTACTGAAACTAGAATGCTATTGATGCTCTGGAGTTTGTGCTTCTGAACCTATGGTATAAGACACCATAGTGCAAATTCGTCAAGACTTTGAATGTACTGGTATGCATGGAAGGTAGGTTGAATGCATGGGGTTTATATTCATGAACAATATTGGCTAACTGAATAATATGAATGTGAAAATACATGCATAAATATGTGGTAACTATATCTGAGATCATAATAACATGAATTTACTGATAACTAACATGACTGATTACTGGATTCTAATGATTGATATAACTAATGACATGAGTGACTGTATCTGACAATCCTGAATCTGATGGAACTAGCTGAGTTTCGTGTTGTATCTGAGTTGACTATATCTGACAGTCCTGAATTCTATAGAACTATCTGAGTTCTATTACTGATACTGAATGACTGTATCTGACAATCTTGATTCTGTAACTAAAATTGTGGGAAGTAGTTATCTAACTGACATGCCCCTAATACGCCATTATGGCTGAGTTGGGGTCCAATCTGTATCTCCAATTGGAAGGGTGTCAATACCGCACCACTAGTAAGGACAATCTGTGAGTGATCCTCATCTGACAGTGTCCCCTAAAAAGAATGGTGGGGCCCTCATCTGACAGTGCTTATCTATCTCATCAACCCTCATATGACAGTGTTGATGTCTCAACCTATGTTGGCTACATACTTCTAGAATGCAAGGATAACTTCTAAGAATCACACCCTCATCTGACAGTGTGTGTTCCCATACTTGGGTTCACTCGGTGCTAATTTCTACACCCATCAGAATAGACACTGAACATGGATTACTGAACTGAACTGGACTGAATGAATGAGTTCCGTTGACTGACGGAATAGTATTGAGATTACTGTATTACTGAGTTTTCCTGAGTCATATGACTGACAGAGTTCTACAGATCATGGCTTGACTGAGGATATCGTGAAAACATGACACTAAAGTTAGGCACACAGCTATTTTTTTTTGGGTACAAGTAACCCCAGGACTCGATGGGAGAAAAATGACAAGGCATGACAATGTTGAATACATGACTAACATCAACAATATATAATCCATTGACTAAGACATTTCATTAAACACTTGATATGCATAACTTATAAATGATTGGGGATTTCATAATATCATACTAGTATGGCATTTTTCCTTCACATAGGCATTTAATCAAAGATATGGGGAGCATGCTTTGGTTATACAATCATCAACACATGCAATAATCAAGGATACATTAATCAAATTTTAAATTGAAGGGGGCTTATCATGATTATTATGCAAATCATCACATACTAGGGTCAATCATTGTAATATATAATTTAAAACATGAATCAAAACCACACAACATCATGAACATGAGAAGAACAAGCAACACAAAGGGATACAAGATGACAAACACAAAAACACACGGATTTGCAAAATAGTGAAAGGATAGATAGTGAGACCAAGATTATTACAAGATTAAGAACTAAGTATATTTCAACATTAACCCCTAATGAATGTAATAATCAAAACCACACTCTTACGGTGGCCTCCAAGGTAATTGAATCACCTCAAGATCCACCGTTTCCAAGCAAAGAACAGTTTTGGATTTTCCATGCCCTATACTAAGGATGACTTTTCCAAGTCCTAACTAAGACTATACTAAGGTGGTTTACTCTCAAGATAGAGGATTTCAAGTTTTCAATCTTTCATCTTTCATAAACTAACTAGCAAATGAACTAATAGAACCTGTTTATAGTCTAACTTATTATATAACAAAATAACCACAATACCCCTTAATGAAAAGGGATGGTCATGGAGTGTTACTTGAACAAGGATAAGTAACCAAAATGTCCTTAATGAAGGCCCAAAACCGTGATCCTTAATCTTCAATGCTCCAAGAAATCTTTCATATGTGGGATTGCTCTTTGGTGTACTCAAATCGGCCCCTGCATGTAGGATCCCATTTCCTTAATGCGACCAAAGCTTGATGCCCCACGTACTAACTTCGAATGATGTCATTGAAATCTAAGGCAGTCATTTGAATCGTATCATCCTCCCCTTCTTGAAAAGGATTTGACCTTGAATACAAACCTTGAAAAACCAAAGAAAAGACACACAAATACAAACTCTTTTTTGAATGAGGGTTAGGGTATGCACGACAAATCACCTCAACATGCCAAGGTTGCACATATTTAGAATATAACCAAGGATTATTTGAATGAAATATTAAAAACTCAAAGAAAAATGTACGAAAGATTTGGTTATGGGATTCACCAAGAATGACACTTTACTTGTCATGTAGACCAAGCAACAAGTTGGGTACACCAACTTCACCATTTCCATATTTGGCACAAGAGTCAAACGGGGAAGAGTGGCCATTGACACGGGTGTAGACAACACTCCCATTTCCCGTGGTCTCCACCTAAACTAAATGATGTACTGTCTACAATAACATACATATCATCAAAAGAAAATAGAGAGCAGAGAAAAGTATCACTCAAATCAACTTCTACTAAGGTACCCTCATGTGTGTACTCACTACTAGTTTCCCAATCATCACCATGAGAACTCTCAACAATAAAATCACACAAAGTAGAAGAAGTAGTAACTTCCAAGACTTTACATTCCTTACCATTAAGATTACTCTCATCTTCCAAGAAGATATTTTCATCTTTAGGAATGTTGTCATACCATAGTGGGTTAACATATAGGCTATAGCCTCCAAGGTAAGCTATACCATCTTTTTCACCGCTAGGCTTATTAGGAGTGTTTATATCATTTTCAAACAAGATATTATACTTAAAGAGTGAATGATACAACCCACGGGAAGATTTGGAACAAGAAAGTTCCTCACTCTCTAAGAGATCAATATCAAGTTTCAAAGCGGTTTGAAGTACAAGATTGTCCCAAGAATAGCTCTTGGGTTCACTCCCCTTTTGTTGACCAACTTTTTCAAATACTTCACTCACTTGAGTTTGATTAATCACATCACACACATACTTAAGTGGTGGATAATTTTCACAAATAGGTTGATCAACACCAATTACACAAGATGATGTAATTCCGTTTAACATATAGGCTTCAACACTAGGTGGACATAAATTGATCTTACAGGAAGAGTTAATTTGGTCATCAATAGGATCCGCTAGTGTATCCACACTCTCAACATGTACATCATCAACAAAAGGAAAAGAATCATTAGAATCACAATTAAGTAAGCTACTACTCACACTCAATGGGCTACTAGCCACACAATTATCATTCACATGCACAAAAGTGTAAGAGTTAGCTATTTTACCTTGAAGTTCTTGACTCGACTCTCCTTTGCCTTGTTGTGAAGACCTCCAAAAGCTTGGGCAGAAACTTCACTTCGGCATTTCTCTCCTTCACTTGCCATGTCGGTACATACACAAATGTCCTTATAAATTAAAGGACAAATAATGTTAGCTCGGTTTGGTGTAAATCCCCTCACTTTGCTCCACACAACCTCTCCCTTTTCCACTCTCAGATTACCACATTGCACACCTTTACTCCTCTCAATATTTTGTCTCTCATAAGAATTCAGATTGGAGTAAGTATCCACTTCTCTTTGCGGCTCGGGTAGCATGTATGTCACGAGGTGATTTCCTCACCGGTCTCTTACAACATTTGACCAATTTTGCATATTTGGAACTCTATGATGTGCAAACCAATCGGTACCTAAGCATGCATGACCGTATGTCAATGGAAGAATATCGCACCACACCTCCTCATGGTATTCAAATTGGGAGAAGACAACTTTGACCCTCTCGGTAACCTTAAACCCGTCCAAGAAGTATGGAACAAGTAAAGGCTCACAAAACAACCCCAAGTAGTCAACCATGGATGGAACGATGTAGTTTCTATAGTACCTATCATTTAACACAATGAGGCAGCCCGGTATCCTGCAAATTTTCACCTTTCCGGAGTGTAAACTCCTTCTCGGATCAACATTGTAAAGCACACGAGTACCCCTCAGTTTTGGAGATGCATACCCACTTCTTCTCGTTGGACACCCTCCACTAGAGCTAGTACAACCATTCACACTATATCGACCTTGATAAGAACTACTACAAGGTGGAGAGTATGAATCTTCACACTCCTCACCTGTACTCTCATCATATCTCTCATAAACTTTGCGAATGAAATGGTTATACCTAACACCAAATCTAGGTTCGGAGTGAGAAGTGTAATACTTCTCACATGCCCCAACGTCATCATAAGATCCATCAAGAGGTCCTACATTATCTAAAAATTCACCATAAGCACTAGTCACTCCATTCACCTCATTTCCCCCCTCAAAACCGTAACTCTCAAATCTGCCCAAGTTTTGATCATGGCTATTTTCATAGCCTCCGCAATCTCCCACAACTTCGTAGCCATAAAACCCCTTACTACAACCATAATCGCCCATGTTACAGTCACAATAATCCCCGGCTATCGAAGACATGTTCCCCTTATATCACTTTGTACCTACACAATGAACAAACAAGATTAGTAGTAAAAACTACTCACCAATACTCATATACACCCACTTTTGTGATTCTCACAATTGGAGCAATGAATATTGAAAGTTGCTTATACTCCGGTAGTCAATAGGATGTCAATTCTACTTGGCGGCCGGAATGGATTCTTGTTTGATCGGCTCAAGACACAAAAACAAAATTTACTTATGAACTTGAAACAAAGAAAATACTATGACTTATAAACGAGAAAACCACAAAATACAATGCTTAACACGAAAGAAAATGTACTCAAAAACTAATCTACAATCTAGTAGGTATTTACTAGTTTACTAATTAGTATGAGAACCAACAAAATGGAAACCAATCGAATCAAAAAAGTGAAACTAGGAATTCCAACGTTCTTGAGCTATTGATAACGTAGCACTTGACTATTGGTCGATGGACAAAAAAAATATTGTTGAAGTTGAAAAATTTTATTCCACAATTTTGGTTGTTCAAATTTCACAAAGATGGGGGGAATTTAGGTTTTGGTAGGTTAACAAACAAGACTTTAAGTTCTTTTTTTACAAAATTCAAACCTTGACCAACTTTCACCTTTTTGGCAAGACAACCTTTTAGAGGTCTTGTCCCCCTTTCCTCTTTTGGCTTGCCTAGAAAAATGAACTTACTTCTTTTTGGTATGAAGACTTTTGGGAGGTTTTTTTATTTTTTCCCCCTTTGGTAATGTCTTGAAAGTTGTTTCAAAACAAACAAGAACCCACACTCTCTTCCCTTTGAATTTGGATCAAACAACAACCTTTTACAAGACTTCTTTAACACAACACAAGAACTTCAACAACAACAACAAAACCGTCCATTCTTCCAACAACAACTTGCAATTTTTTTTTTCTCAAGAACTTGGGTTAGACTCAAGTAGTGTTAGAGATAAAGAAAACCAAGACAAGAAACAACAAAGACAATTAAAACAACACCTAAATCTAGACACAAATTCGGCCAAACAACAACAACACTTCCCAAGCTTAAATTCCACAAAACAATCTTCACAATACAAGAAACTTGAACCAACAACACATCACATGATCAAGTCTTGAACTCGCAACAGCAATACAAACAACAATCGGCCACACTTTGTTCACATTAACAACATCAATATTTCAAGCTCAAATCTAAGATATAGACTCAACGTGTTCGTGAGGAACAAAACTAACACTTAGAGACAACAAAGACAAGTAAAAATATTGTCCAATACACAAAAAAAACACATTTTTCGGCCAAGAACACTAAATGGACAGATTGCTCTTTTTTTTCAAGAATTTTCAGTTTTTTCAACAATAATTTTTTTTTTTGAATTTTCTAAAAAGTAAGCCGAAGATTGATATTGTAGGAACAACATCAAGCCATGCTTTGATACCAAATTATACAAATCAGTCCACCAAGATGCCAAAACATTCCACAAAAGGTGAGAAGAACAAGCAACACAATGAGATACAGGGTGACAAACATAAAAACACACGGATTTGCAAAATAATGAAAGGATAGATAGTGAGACCAAGATTATTACAAGATTAAGAACCAAGTATATTTAAACATTAACCCCTAATGAATGTAATAATAAAAACCACACTCTTACGGTGGCCGCCAAGGTAATCGACTCACCTCAAGATCCACCGTTTCCAAGCAAAGAACAATATTGGCTTTTCCAAGCCCTATACTAAGGATGACTTTTCCATGTCCTAACTAAGACTATACTAAGGTGGTATACTCTCAAGAGAGAGGATTTCATGTTTTCAATCTTTCATCGTTCATAAACTAACTAGCAAATGAACTAATAGAACCTATTTATAGTCTAACTTATTAAATAACAAAATAACAACAATACCCTTAATGAAAAGGGGTGGTCATGGAGTGTTACTTGGACAAGGCTAAGTAACGAAAATATCTTTAAAGATTCTGTGGTTAGATCCATCGTGGTGAGTGTGAGAAAGAGAGTCGGGTCTTCCTGTTTGAAGTATTGCCTCGGGTGTAGAAAATAGTATTTGGTTTTATTTGACTGAGGATATGCCAAATTCTAAGTTGAGGGTGTTGATATGGCATGGAAACACAACACTTTCAATGCTTAAAACTATAAATTTATGCATGAACATACGGTGTTTTGTTATATATTATTCACATTGGTGTGAATTGCAGGTAAAACATGTTCATAAAATAATCTGAGCTAAAAAAGAGGAAAAAACATAAAAAAAGACCAACTCTAATTGTATATGACTCTTCCCTCATGTCAATATAATTTCATATGACTCGTATGCTGAATCGTATGATAAACAGAATCAAAAGCCAAATCAAGAAACCAAGTATAAAGAAGATACGACTCACGTACCCTAGTTGTAATCAAGGGTATGAGTCATATATAGAAGTCGTAAGAGTAACAGAATACAAGCTACTATAAGATAATTGAAGTATTAAAAATATAGGAGTCGAAAGTGTGAGCACGACTCGTATAGGGATATCGTATCCCAACCAGTATTCAATGCCAAAAAACACTAAAGTCCCAGGTAGATAAGATGAAGAATTTGAGTTGTATACAAGGTTATGACTCATAACATGGAATCGTAAGTTGAATAGAGAGTTGAAGTCGTGGGAAGAGTAGACACTAAAATGGTTACAATAAGGTAGTATACGACTCGTAAGCTGATGATACGAGCGGAGACTGAGTTTACCGACTACTGACTTAACTTTACCTTTCCAATTTCTAATAGGATTTGTATGTTATTTTGAGATACTATAAATGCCCTATGGTTTATATTTTATTAGGTTACACATTGTGACATTATTCGACGCACAATTATATTTTACTACTTTAATTTCTTGATATTAAAGGTTTTATTTAGTTAAAGACTTTGAAGTTTATTCATCTTAATCTTGCAATATTTATTTTATGTGTTCTTCATTTATAATCCTAGATTTTTGCACAAAAATGAGTAGCTAATCTCTTTTGATAGGATTGTGGGAACCCTGGCGGATTAGCTAAGTAGAGAAAGTGTGAGATCCAATAGTTCTTGGGTTTCGGCAGGTATCTTATTTCTATTTTTTATTAATTAGCCTCAAGTAGCTACAAACAGTTGATATATCCCATACTTATATCCATTTAATAACCAAAAATCTTGTGATTGGGTAGCGAGGATTAAGATAGTTGTATGATTACTAAGTACGACTGGGGCCAGAACAAGGGGCAACAAGGCGATACTCTGAGATGATAACCAAGTCAACATGTGAAATTTATCTTCTGGATAATGCCTAACTTGTAGGTTTTGTATGCAGAACAAATGAATAATTAGATTGAACATGAGAAATTTATGTAGTTGAGAAGCCAGGGGAAACACATTCCTAAGATTCTACTTATATTGATTTCAACTGAACAATACTCAATAGTCAGTGACTATTTGCTAATGATAACAAAATCCCCCCATTTACTTTCCTTTACTGCTCGTGTATCACATCAAGGCTAGAAATGGTTCATGGTTTCCCTGAGGAATTGATCCCAACCTTGTTGGGTTATTATATTAGCAATCGGCCGCATTATACTTCTAATAAAGGGGTAGTTTTGGGCGACATCAAATTTTGGTACCATTACCAGGGAGATGGTTTGAATAGTGAATGAAATTGGTGAAGTCTATGGATTTTTAATTTTTCAATTTATATTGGGGCATATGTCGATGTATGCCAAGAACTAGGAGTAGAGGCAGTCCCTTACTCCTTTTTAATGAGAACCCGAAAGAATCCTTCAAACACCAAGAAGGATGGCAGAATAAGTTCATGATGGGGTTCAAGATCCCCCTCCTATGGATCCAAACGTGGCACTCCCGCGTGGTCCAATGGAAACACTAGTTATTCCAAACTTACAAACACAACAACTATTGTAGCAAGAACGTAGGGAAGCCGAACAGGCTAGAGTGCAGAGAAAGGAGTAGCTCAGCAACACAGGCCAGTCAGGCCTAGACAGATTATTGATCATTGAGTTCAGGGAGGCAGAGCTTCATTAGTGCAGCATATAAGCACATATTCCCATATGTGGATGAAGATGATGAAGATATGGGTTATGTGGAGCCTGCGGAATCGGGAGCCATTATTCCTTTGGCATTAGCCCCTAATGTGAAGTTCTATTTCACTAGTGCTATGATCAAACTATTTAATCTAAAGGGAGAATTTGTTGGTGCATCTAAGGATGACGCGAACGTGCATCTTTCAAATTTTGTAGGGATCTACAAAAACTATAATACTCCAGGGGTTAATCAAGAGGCATTGAAACTGAGGTTTTTTCCATTTTCGTTGACTGGAGAAGCATCTTTATGACTAGGAGAACTCCTTATAGGATCTATCACTACTTGGCACGAGTTGAAGACACAATAATTTAGTAGATTTTTTCCTCTGCATGGATGTTGTAATTAAAGAACGAAATTAATATTTCAGAAAACTACCTGTAGAGTCCATGTAGGAGGCATGGTTTTGGTTCAAGAAGAAGCTGAGTATGGTACCAAATCACAGGATCTTACATGTATAAGCTCTTCTATACATCATTGAATTATAGTTCAAGAGCTTGGATAGACATAATTTTAGAAGGAACATTCATGAGTCTTCGTTGGGAAGTTGCACAAGAAATGCATAATGATATTGTAGTTACCAACACAGGATGGCACACTCGAGATTCAGAATGTAGTGGTGGTACATATTCTATTTGGGAATCAAATATGTATAAAGCAACAAATGACTAGGTAACATAAGAATTTGCATAGCTTTATACAGATATAGGGTTGCTGATAAAACAGTGTTCCTTAATGAGTGCTGAGAAATTGAAAGTAGTTGCAACACAGGGGTCAACATCTAAATTATTTGAAATTAAGTTTGAAGAAGAGGGGAACTTCCTTGAACGTTGATTAGCGGATTCCTAGCTCAAGGGCAAGGAAATCAAGGTCGGAACTATTATAATAATAGGTATAGATATAGAGATGGTGATTGGTGGTGTAAGGGTTACTATAAGGAGAAGAGTGACTAATATATTCCACCAGGAAGTTGAGATACAGAGTCCAAAATGGAGATACTCCTGGCCAAGGTAGTCAAAGGGAAAGAAAGTCAAGAAAACTTCTTAAAAGATATAAAAGTTGATAAGTCAGGATTGAAACAGAGAGTTAAGTCACATGCTACAACAATTAAGTAGTTGGAGAAGAAATTTGGTCAGATATCAGCCACGGTGAATTAGAGACAACATGGCACCTTTTTGATAAATATAGTGGTAAATCCCAGAAATGACAGTCAATGCCACACCATCACCACTTGATGTGGTAAGGTCACTATATATCTACCTATACCCCCAGCGGATGAGCAGAAAAGTAAGGAAGAGAATAAAAGACCATGTCCTCTATATCCACAAAGACTAAAAAAGCAATAAAAAGAAGGTAAGTATAAGAAAAAAATTTCTGTGCTAAAAGAATTAACTGTCAACCTACCCTTTGTAGAGGCATTAGAGCAGATGCCAGGATATGTAAAATTCATGAAAGATTTGATCACCAAGAAAAGGTCCATTAGCTATGAGCCAGTTGACAGTATTAATCAATTCAGTGTGGTGATTACTAGATCTTTGGTAGAGAAGAAGAAAGACCCTGGTATTTTTATAATACCATGTACTATTGGGTATTTCAACTTCACTCAAGCACTATGTGATTTGGGGGATAGGGTCAATCTCATTCCCATGTCCATATTTAAGAAGTTATGGTTGAGAGCTCCCAAACCACCAAACACGAGGCTATGATGGCTGACAGAACATTAATAAGCTTGTTGGTATCCGTTATGATATTTTGGTAAAGGTGTCTTCTTTTATATTTCCTACTGAATATTAGACTGTGAAGTGGACTTTCAACTCCCTATTATTTTGGGAAGACTATTATTGGCTATAGGTAGTACATTGATTGATCTGGAGAAAGAACATTTGATATTGAGGATCAATGACGAATAGGTGACAATTAATATATGCAAATTTATGAAGCAGTTGGACGAGTTGGGTGTGTTGTCTGTGATTGATGTGGATGATGAAAAGGTAGATTCATTCCATGATATTGATGCAGTGACTTTGTAGGATGATAGTTGTAATGCAGTTATTCCTGATGAAGAAAGGTTAGGTGTGGAGGCATTTGCAGCTGTGATCATGAACTTCGATTCCGAAGGTATTGATGAGTAAGAGGAGTTGGTAGGTGTACTGTAAGGGAGTTGTTATGACTAAGCACCAAAGAAGCTTGATATAGCTTTGAAAAATAGAACTACTCTACCAACTCACCCATCTACTTAAGAACAACCGTTGTTGGAGTTAAAAGACCTCCCATATCATTTGCAATATGCATTTTTAGAGGCCAATAACACCTTACTGATTATTATTGCAGCTAATCTGAGACAGTCAGAAGCTGAAGCACTGTTGTCAGTATTGAAGAATTTCAAGAGGGCCATTGGAGGGTCCATTGCAGATAATGTTGGTATTCCACCTGGTTTGTGTACTCATAAAATTTAGCTTGAACCAGATCGTGTTCCATCTACTTAACACCAGTGTCAACTTAATCCCCCTATGAAGGAGGTAGTTAAGATGGAAATCATTAAGTGGATAGACGTTGGTATGGTACTACCCATTGCAGATAGAAAGTTGGTTAGTCTGGTTCAATGTGTTCCAAAGAAGGGTAGAATAATTGCCATACCTAATGAAAAGAATAAGCTAGTGCCTTTGAGACCAGTCAATGTAGGGAGAGTATTCATGGATTACAGAGAGTTGAATGCTTGGACTCAGAAGGATAACTTTCCGATGCCGTTCATGAATCAGATATTGGATTGGTTATTAGGCAGAAGATGGTATTGGTTTCTTGATGGGTACTCCAATTATAATCAAATAACTATTGCATTGGAAGACCAAGAGAAGACCACCTTTACATGTCCTTTTGTTGGTGGGGAACTATTTTGATGAATGTCTAAAGCGTTTGGAAAAAGCTCTATAGAGTTGTGAAGAATGCAATGTAACGACCCAAAATCACCTCCCATGACATCACACGATGCTTAGGGCTACAAGTAGCCCCAAGCTAACCCTTTAAGCCTATCACTCCTCATAATAACTCACTCAAGAAGGAATATACAAAACACTGGCACTATTATATCAAATGAAAGGAAATACAAAGGTAATACTCGGTCCAAACAGCCACAATACTGGAAATCTCAACACAACCACAGTCTGATAACTAGTCTGAAAAAGCCTCTACTACTCTATGAACTCAAGAGCCGTTGGGATAGGTCCCCAACTGAATCAAATTAAACTGAAAGTAATAACATAAACACTCGAATACTGAAATGTCTGAAGATAGTTCCTCAACCATGAGGACTCACCACTGTAGAAATGTAGACGAAGGTACTCGGGAATCACTGACGAGGCTAGGACTAAGAACCTAAACCTACATTATAAGATAATGTAGCACATACACGTATATGTGGATCAACACTTGGGAATGTGTTGAGTATATGGGGGTGTATGAATTTACATAAAACAATATAAATACTCTTTAATCAAATCATGCATGCAAATAGAAATGAGTTACATGGCTTGAATAAGTCTAAAATGTAAAGGTCATAAATCATGTAGAATGAAGCATGTAACCCAAATCTCCTAAGTCATTATACTTTGGCCTTAAAATATGTGCTCTCCTCTTATTCTCATTACTCATAGGATGAAGGAATCTTTAAATAATACTTTCAACTCATGTATATATCTCACGGAGAGTAAAACTTCTTTATTGCTCAAGAACTTATAACTCTTTTGAACTCAAACACTTGGAACTCGGAATCATATAACTTTGGTTTAAAAACTGATGATCAACTCTTATTAGTAGAGAAAACTACTTCATTCTTTGGAAAATACACAAAAGCAATTTGTTCACTTTAGAAAATATCTCATCTCAAAGCTTTAGGGAAAATATTCTATCTCAATGGAAGAAACCTCACTTTGGGGAGAGGCGTCATACTCTTGTCAAGCAGTATAACCTCAACTCAGTGATCACTTATCTTGACCTCGAGCCCAATCATCTCGGCCTCATGCCTAAAATATCAAACCTATGGTGGCACGTAGTTCTAGGGTAAGAAATTGTGGTAACTTACCTAAATCGGTGCTAAATACTACTCTCTTTAGTTTATCTCACTCATCTCATGGAAATTCTCTTTCAAAATAATCTCATGGTTCATAAGAACCCAACAATCAAATCTGTAATCTCATTTGGTAGAGTGGATTTCAAAATTCTATGACCATTACGTCAGAACATTTCTCATTAATCTCAAAATACTCAAATCATGGGTGTTTATAGCACAATAGTTCATAAAATTGCAAGTCTCAAGTAGGGCTTAATGACCCATAATTCAATCTCAAGTTAAAACTCATCATATTGCATAATAGATAGCATATAGATTCATAATTCATGTAGAAATCTGGAAGTTACAGTTATTTGTCTCAAAATATCAACATACTCATATACTTCAATTTCTAGAACATTAAAAATCTTAAATTCTCAAGGAGTAACAACATAGGGTGTAAACACAACTTCAATTTCTTAAGAAAACATGCAAAATCAAGCTATTTGACTTTCAATTCATGGGAAACATCAAGTTATTGCAATCAATAACAATGGGTGAAAAAACCTAATTCAATATAAAATTATAGTTTAAATAATCCTTTAGGCACAAGAGTGAAAGGATTACCCTTGTTAAAAACCCCACATATCTTGGATTATGAAATTGGATGAATGAGTTTGCTTCAAACTCTTCTTCTTACTCTTGAGAGAGGGTTCTTACAACCCCTTGAACTTGGGGAACTTAAATCACAACTCGATTTCTAGAATCTATGGTGAGTTCTTAGATTTCTTGGAGAAGGGTTTTAGATTTGATCTTGAGGGAGAAACCCTATCTCTCTTATGTTTTGGATGATGAATGAAGTCATTTTCTTCATTTGGAATATATTTGGTTAATAAAAGAGTGTAAAGACCGAAGAGTTCCTTTTAAAATTGACTAAAAATATTAAACGAGGGTTGCGATGGTCCATCGCTAGCCTGACGGTCTATCAGATCATCTGCCGCACGTTGGTCAAAAAAAGAACACACTGCCTTAATACCATGGTCTCAGTGATGGTCCATCGCAAACTCGAAGGTCCATCGGATCGTCTGTCGCTCATTGGCTAGGATGAGGCCACACTTCCTCAGCGGCGACGATCTCAGCGATGGTCCATCGCAGTCTTGACGGTCCGTTATCCTGGCCGTCGCACTTAGGCTAGGAAAGAGAGTTACCGTCTTGGTTGCAATGGTCCATTTCACACTCGATGGTCCGTCAACCTGTCCATCGCACCTGGGCGGTTCTGACAACTCTCGGTAAAACGGCCATAACTTTCCACCCCAATGTCGGATTCAGACGAAATTGGTATCGTTGGAAAGCTATTTCAATTCTCTTCACTATAGGAAGTCATTTTCAGGAAAATTCAACAAGATTAAAACACTAATAACTTGGGAAGTCTCTTCTCAATCTTGTATGGCTGAAATTACACTTAACTTGACAAGCTCAAGGCTCAAACTACAAGGGAACTTTGCGGAGTCTTACAATATCTCCCCCTTGGAAACATTCGTCCTCGAATGCCGCTAGTTAGACTAGGAACACAGGAAAAACAGAGTACACATAGCTGAAGAAATTTGCTACATAGGCTCAAAATCTTTATAAACTCTTGAATACCTTGGAAATTGCAAGAACTCATGCAAGAATAGATATATAGCTGAACTTTAGATTAGAAGGGCTGAATTAAGGAAGAATAATACCTTTGGATTGATCTGAACTCGCGGAAAAGAGGTACGGGTACTTGGATCGCATGTGCTTCTACTTCCTAAGTAGCGCCCTCAACTTACTTGTTCCACCATAACACTTTGATCGAGGGAACCTCTTTGTTCCTCAGTCTACAGATCTAAAAATCTAAGATCTCAATGGGAATCTCATTGAATGAAAGACTGTTTTGAATATCAGCACTCTCTGAAGGATCTACCATAATGAATTCACCAATATGCTTCTTAAGAATTGAGACATGAAAAATAGGATGAACGACTGACTACTCCACAAGCAACTCAACCTCATAGGCTACTTTCCCAACACGGATCAAAACTCTATACGGGCCAACATAATGGGGACTAAGCTTTACCTTTTTACCAAACTTCTTCACCCCATTCATGGGTGAAATCTTCAAGTACACTAAATCACCCACTTCAAACTCAAGATCTCTTTTCCTCAAATCGGCATATTAATTTTGACGACTCTGAGCTATCTTTAACCTCTCTTTAATCAACATAAGTTTCTCCATAGCTTCAAACCCTGCATCCAGTCCCAATCACGACATCTTCGCCCACTTCAAACCAACCTATGGGTGATCTACATTTTCTACCATACAAGGCCTCAAATGTTGCCATCTCGATGCTATCATGCTAACTATTGTTATGGGCGAACTCTATCAATGGCAAATGCTTATCCCAACTTCCTTTGAAATCAAGATAACACACCCTTAACATATATTCTATGGTCTGAATGGTCCTCTCAGCCTGAACATCTGTCTGTGGATAAAAAGCGGAACTCAAAAGAACTTGTCACCTGTTTGATTCCCTCATCTCAAGCGGAAAGAACTTGTCCAGGAATACATCTTGGAACACCTGCAAGGTCATAGGAGTAGCATCCTCACCTTTACCCTTTCTCTATGATACAACTCAGTCATAAGCTATGTCCTTCAACCTGTAAGACACCAACTCAACATTTTTTTCCTCAGAAATATGCATCACCTAGATGATCTTACTCACCTCCTCAAGGTACAACTGTGGGTCCTCACCTGCCTTAGACCCATAAGACTCTGCAGAATTCATCTACATGAAATCATGGATCCTAAAAGCAGCTACATTACCTCCCTTCTGATTTGTAACTATGGTCTGGTTATTAGCCCGAACATTAGTGGTGACTTCTTGGTCTAATGCCTGAAAGGCCGACCGAAACTCAGTATGAGACACAATCTCATTCAAAGGATCAACAGGTGGGGGTTTCTTATCATCATTTCCATGGGCATTCGCTCTTCGAAAAGGCATTTTCTAAAATAGAAGAGAATAAATTATTAGATGAGAGGGACAACTGCAGGGATGATGGAACCTGAAAGAAAGGAACAACTTTTTCCTAAAACATCTTGTTGCCTCTTACTCATAGATGTGGTGCACTACACACCGATAATCAAGACTCTACTCATAGCGGCTTGTCATACTCCCTAAGACTCCTTTAAAGACCTAGGCTTTGATACCAAGTTCATAACGACCCAAAATCACCTCCCAGGACGTCACACGGTGCTTAGGGCTACAAGTAGACCCAAGCTAACCCTATGAGCCTATCACTCCTCATAATAACTCATTCAAGAAGGAATATACAAAACACTAGCACTACTATATCAAATAAAAGGTAATACTCAGTCCAAACGGACACAATACTAGAAATCTCAACACAACCACAGTCTGACAAAGCCTCTACTACTCCATGAACTCGAGAGCCATTAGGAGAGGTTCCCAACTGACTCAAACTGAACTAAAAGTAATAACATAAACACTCAAATACTGAAATGTCTGAAGATAGGTCCTCAAACCATGAGGACTCACCACTGTAGAAATATAGACGAAGGTACTCGAGAATCACTGATGAGGCTGGGACTGAGCACCTGAACGTACATTATAAGACAATGTAGCACATAGGCGTATATTTGGATCAGCACTTGGGAATGTACTAAGTATATGGGGGTGTATGAATTTACATAAAAAAATATCAATACTCTTTAATCAAATCATGCATGCAAATAGGAATGACTCACATGGCTTGAATAATTCTAAAATATAAAGCTCATAAATCATGTAGAATGAAGTATGTAACACAAACTTCATGATTCATTATACTTTGGCTTTAAAATTTGTTCTCTCTTCTTATTCTCATTACTCATAGGATGAAGAAATCTTTAAGCAATACTTTCAACTCATGCATATATCTCATAGAGAGTTACTGCCTTGGTTGCAACGGTCTGGGCGATGGTCCATGGCACACTCGATGGTCCGTCGCACCTGGGCAGTTCCGACAACGCTTAAGAAAATGGCCATAACTTTCCACTTTGATGCTGGATTTTGACAAAATTGGTATCGTTGGAAAGATATTTCAATTCTCTACACTATAGGAAGTCATTTTTAGGAAAATTTAACAAGATTAAAATAATAATCACTTGGGAAGTCTATTCTTAATTTTTTATGGCTGAATTTATACTTCACTTGACACACTCAAGGCTCAAACTACAAAGGAACTTTGCGGGGTCTTACATGCAACTTGGTACTTAATTGGGAATTGTGCCATTTCATGGTTAAAGAAGGAATTTTTCTTGGTAAAATAATTTCAACGTAAGGCATAGAGTTTGAACAAGCAAAAGTGAAGGTGATTGAAAGACTACCTTATTCAATTTCTATAAAGGGGATTCAGAGTTTTCTATGGCCTGAAGGTTTTTATAGATGATTTATCAGGAAATTCTCAAAGATTGCTAGTCCACTTTGCAAGCTACTCGAGAAAGAGGTAAATTTTGATTTTGATGAGGCATGTAAGAAGTCTTTTAAAGATTTAAAATAGAACTTGGTGTAAGCTCCAATCATTGTGTCTCCCAATTTGTCTTTATCCTTCAAAATTATGTTTGATGCTTGTGTATTTTCCTTAGGGGTTGTACTTGGAAAAAGGAAAGAGAAGATCCTTCATCCTATCTACTTTACTAGTAAGGCACTAAACTGTGCTCAAAAGAACTATATCGTGACTGAGCAAGAGTTACTAGCAATGGTTTTTTCCTTTAAAAAGTTTAGATCGTACTTGATTAGGAAAAAGATGATTATGCACACTGATCATGCAGCATTGTAGTACTTATTGTCTAAAAAGGATGCAAAGCCATGGCTTATTCAATGGGTGCTACTATTGAAACAATTGGATTTCAAGGTAAAGGATAGAAAAGGAACAGAGAATCAAGTTGTAGATCACTTGTCTAGACTAGAAAAGGAAGCTATGCAGAAGATTGCTAAGGGTTTGGAGATTGATGATAGCTTTCCAGCTGAACAGTTCTTGGCAGCTTCCCGTGATTTGATTCCATGGTTAGCAAATTATTCAAACCACTTAGCAAGTTACCTTGTCCTAGAAGATCTCTCATATCAAATAAGAAGGATGTTAATGCATGCGGTAAAAAAATATTTTTGGGATGAACCTTATGTTTTTAGAATTTGTGCAGATGGAATCATTCTTAGGTCCATACCTCAGGTGGAGATTATGAGCATACTTGAGGTGAGTCACTCATAACTTTCTAGGGTCACTAAGAAGGGCCCGAACAGCTCATAAGATCCTGTAATATGGATACTATTGGCCAACCATATACAAAGATGCTTATGACTATGCTGCTACCTATGATCAATGCCAATGAAAAGGTACTATTACAAGAATACATAAACTACTTATGACCCCATCTTAAAATTAGAAGTGTTTTACGTATGGGGAATAGATTTCATAGGACCTTTTGTGATTTAGTGTGGAATGAAGTACATACTTGTAGCTGTTGAATATATGTCAAAGTGGGTGGAAGCAATTGCACTTCCTAATAATGAAGCAAGGAGTGTCACAACATTTTTTAGAAAGATTATATTTTCTCGATTTAGTATGCCACGTGCTATTATTAGTGATGGAGGATCACATTTTTTCAATCATCTATTCAAGAGTCTGCTTGCAAAATATGGATTGAATAAAAAGGTGGAAACACCTTATAATCCATAGAAGAGTGGACAAATTAAAGTATCTAATAGATAAATCAAGTCCATATTGGCAAAGACCGTGAATGCCAATTGGACTGATTGGGAAAGAAAGGTAGATGATACTTTATTGGCTTATCGTATAACTTACAAAACCCCCATAGGTGCTTCACCTTATTATCTTGTTTATGGCAAAGCTTTTAATCTACCAATTGAACTTGAGTGTAAGGCACTATGGGCGTGGAAGAAGCTAAGTTTAGAGTGGAAAAATGCAACAAAATCTAGGTTGAATGGCATAAATGAGTTAGATGAATTCCGTCTTTGGGCTTATGAAAGTTCAGGACTTTACAAGGAAAAGATGAAGTTGTATCATGACTGGAAGATTGAGAAAAGGGTGTTTCAAAAAGGTGACCAAGTGCTACTGTACAATTCTAGACTTTATTTATTTCCTGGAAAGCTAAAGTCTAGGTGGCATGGTTAATTCACTGTTACAAGAGTGTATCCCTATGGTGCATTAGAAATAATGAAGGAGGGAAAAATCCATTCAAGGTAAACGGACACAGAGTAAGGCACTATATGGGAAATACAAAAAAAGTGAAGGAGTTAGCTGATATTGACCTTGATGAAGTCTGAGTAATTAAGACAATTATGTCATGCCACGACATTAAATCAAGCGCTGAATAGGAGGAATCTCATGAAACTAGTTGGTGAAATCTGAGTATCCAACTTATTCACCCATGTCGCAGCGTTAAATCAATCATTATGTGGGAGGCAACCCATGGTTTTTACTTATTTTAATTATAGGGTAATAATGCATTTGATCAATTTGTAGGACTAAAATAAAGTAGTTAAAATCTAGACAAGATAAAAGGGAAGCATACGAACTCTTCACGAGCCATATTTGTACAGTAGGACTCATCAGTAGAAGTCGTAATGACCTGGGAGATATATTAAAATTAGAAATAAAGTTCAAGAATGAATACGACTCTCGATATGAGTCATTACCCCTAGTTACATATCATGACAAAGAGTCGTATCCATTACAGAACCCAGGTAAGCTTTCAGGAAATAAGAACCTAAACCTGTGATTTAAAATAAGAAATTAAACCCGATAGGCCACCCGAGAACCCTAACTCGTACCCAAAATTAACCGCCAAATTATTTTTTTTAACTTTAATCTGCAAAATCAAGTTGTTCCCAAATAAATCTAAGTACCAACAACTTTGAATTGATCACTTGGTGCAATTTTTAATTTGAATATGAGGCTCTCAAGATCCTAAAGATGAAATTTGCTACTCTACACATACCAAGTAAGTTTTCAACCTTATTTTTTCTAAATTGTAAGTCAAAATGTGTAGCATGAGGTATTGTTAACTTGGATTAAGTGAAATTTATTCATTTCATGGATTGTTGTCACACTATATTTAGATATATTTGTTGAAACTTATGAATGGGGATGAACTAGGGTTTATAATGTTTTCTTAGGTGATTATGTGTTGAAAATGATGGATCTAGCTGAATAAAGTAGTGGGTAGAATGGGAATTTAATCAGAGTCAAACTTTGAAAGTTGGACTTCTATGTTGCAGCGCATATGGGACTCCATATGACTCATACCTATCGATATAAAAGTTGTATTGAGACTCTTACCCATGAACAACATGAAAATATAACAAATTAAAAGTTCTTGAATGGATATGACTCAACCTTACAAGTCGTATCCAAACCTTACAACTCGTACACGTATATCATACTAACATGGGAAGAAAATAAATTAAACAAATGTTTTTTACTAGCTTACGACTATTGGTCACGAGTCGTAACCAGCCAGTACTACTGGTGAGGAGGAGTCGTAAGGAGGCCAGTAAACAATGATCATGCCCTGTCTAGTTTATGACTTGTGTATATAATTCGTACCCAGTGGATACGACTGATACCCATAACTCATAACCATTTAAAATCAAGACACATTGAAATTTTAGTTTGAATTTTTTCTTTTCTTTACTTTTCTTAGTTACTAACTTTAGCATATTTACAGGAAAAATGCCTCAAAAGAATGTATCTTCATCATAAACTATGACAAAGAAAGGAAATAAACAAAATCCAGTAGAAAGTGAAGAAACCAGTGCATCTGTAAGCTCGACTGAAAGTATCAAAGAATAGTATACTGGGAAAAATTCTAGAAAAACTGCACAAAAATCAAAAGAAACATCTAAATATAAGGGGAAGAAAGTTGTTCCCTAAGATTTTGATACTCCACCACCGAAAGGACCTGTCTTCCCTCCGCAAACACCTGTACCAAGTGATGACAATGATGATGAGGATGGGTATAGTTTAGCCGAGGAGTTTGCAAAGAAAATCCATGGTCTTAAGGTATAGGCTACCCCAATAGCCACTCAGGACACCCATTAGCACTAGCGCCTCCTCCGGTACCCATTGTAGAACAATGAGGTTACCCTGGAATACCGGGAACATTTAACAAAATAATGTCTCACCTAACAGGTGGAAATATTAAGAGAGTCTTATACAAGGAGAAATGGATGACTACTAATGGTATGGCTAATTCGCCTAAATTTGCAAAACATTTCAGGCAGTACAATATCGATTTGATGATAAGAGCCTCAGGATGGTATAGTGAGGTATTGGTCCACGAATTCTATTTGATAACGCTCAAATTACACTCTTGAATGGGTGTAAGCGATCATTGTCACTATAAAACCCAACTAGGTTGGGGTTGAATCCCACAGGGAATATGGTGTGAACTCAAGTTGTTTACGATTTAATCCACTGATAGTTTAATATTTCCTGAAATGGGGGGTTTAGGTTAAACAAGTTGTTGTTTGTCACTTTAATTTCGGTGTTTGTAAATCAATAGTTTATGAAATAACCAGAATTATGTTCACTAGGGCTTTCGGTACATGACAGATGCTAAAAGTGGTTCAAGATTCTCACGGTGGGTAAGATAACAAGCTATCTTTATCAATTTTATGCTTAAATATCTCTTGACCTACTTAAGAGTTTAATTCCCTAATCCTCTCGTACTTAGGGAATTTTTATTTACTTCCCAGATTTTACCTTAGGTTAACCAACCTTGTTATAGTGCTGATTATTAAATAAAGTATTTTCGAGTCCCTGTTGATAATTCACTTCCTAATATATTTGATTTCTTTCTCAATCAAATCAAAGCAGGTGTGTCTGTTGTTTGCAAACAACATATGTTAATTAAAACTTGAGAATTATCAAGAAATCCTGCCACTTTTTGAATCTTGAATACTTAGCACCTCATCAAGACCTAACTCTCGATCCCATAACTCAGGTTAATGGAGTTTAGCCACTCATTATGTAATGAACAAAACACATAATTTAATTCATGATTTGAAAGATAAACTTACTGAGATGAATAATAACTAGTGAATCGCAGATTGGATCACAAAGGAAAAATCCCTAAGTACTGATAATAATCTCTCAAAAATAGTTGAGTTGTTAAAGTCAAGAAGTAAAGAGAGAAGATATCAAAATATGTTGTCCAAAACTCTAGGTATCAACCTTGTGCGGAGTAATAATAATAATCATAATAATGATCATGTCTCGAAAACCCTAAAACAAAACTTTAAATAGTTTACCCATAATAAGAAAACAAAATCAAGGTTAAAGCTTTTTCTCAGAATAGACGACGACTATTGGTGATGCCTTATCAGGATTCTGATGACTTATCAAGAATGTTGTCAGGTCTTCTTCAAATCTACACTAGTCCTGTCTTACGCTGACGGCAACTTCTGACGGCTTATCGGGACAGTGACGACTTATTAGAAATGTTGTCACACTTTTCCTCCAATTCTCATATCCTGCCTACGTTTGACGGCATTCCTGATGACTTATCACCATTATGATGGCCTATCACAAAATGTCGTCGATTCTACCAGCTGGAACTCATTCCCTATTTAAGGCTGATGATGGCCTTGATAGCCTGTCATCGGTCTAACGACCTATCATGAATGTCGTTAGATGCACTTGTCTTTTAATTTCTTCAGATTTCAGCTTTTTTGCTTCATTTCATGTTGGTTCTCTATCATATTAGCTCAAAATGCAAAATCAAACATAAACTAATCAAAAATAACTAAAGTTTCTCAAGACCTTGCAATTATTTAGAGTTAAAAGCCTCAAATATGTTAGCAATGCTCACACATCAACACCCTCAACTTAAAATAATTGCTTGTCCTCAAGCAACCAAAACATAACTAAGAGAATACAAAGTACAATTTGGCAGCTAACTACTCATATTCGTTCAGAACAATTTCACCATCTCCAAGGATAGTCAATTTAAAACTCACTGTTGATGTTTTGAAGAACAACTATGCAACTCACAAGCATAAACATACGGCAAAAATTCAGCAATAAAAATCATGCCATACCAAAATCACAATATATGAACAAGTCAGTGACTTAGCAACATACCCAATGTGCCCTCACAACAAAGAAATTCCTTTTTCACTAATATCAGAATTCACATACATAAACATAGGGCTAATCACAAGTCTCACTCTCAGAAAGAAGTTCCAAACACTGCATGTAAAATGCCATAGGTTTGCCCTTATTGTCAGTACCCAAATCTTCAGGTAGGTCAGTTACGATCACTTTAGGGCTTTTCTTAGGTTTGTAATATAGGCTAGGGGATGGTATGATATTCATGGATATTTTAGAGTGACTATGCCTCCTTTCCACTACACTAAACTCTTAGGTCTTCACTTCACAACCTTCTTTTCTTCCTCTTCTTTTATTGATCACACATGCTCAAGATGGATGCGGTCTTTTCAATCATCATATTATCTTTTTATCATCTTCAACACAGCTTTCTCTTTTCTTATTCTTTTTTCACCGCACCTAACTTTTTATTCTTTTCTCTTATTCTACCTCTCTTTATGCTCATTTTGTATCACGCACCCCTATGATAGTCACCCTCAACTTAGGTTGTTTGCCTAAGTCAAGATGCACAGTGTCCAAGGAGGACCAGGGCCAAAACAGGTTCATTGTGAGGTCAATGGAAAGGTGAGAGATTTCATAGAAAGAAACAGGAATATAGGCACAAATGAGGGATCAAGGGATATTATTCACATTGGGAAAGTCATTTAGGCAGAAAGTGGGTTACAATCAAAAAATGGCCTTTAATCCTTTCCAACCCCTATCCCACAACCTAGGTAGGACTAACATGGCAAGTTCTAGATTCGGCACACAACAGGAGCTGAGTAAGACCTCACACACACATGGCACACAAGTACATCGCATATCACTACTTATTTGATTCATATAATTTGTTCTACAAAAATCATCGTCGCCAGACTAATGCCACCAAAAGATTTACTGCAGTCACAAATAAATGCAATTCGCACAGTTATAAACTCAGATCAATGGAGAGGTGCTCAAAAGTCACAACACAAGCTAACTGCCTCAAGTACCTATATTACTCCTAATTATCTACAAAAAATTGTTACAACAACATCCTACCCTACACCCTCAACTTAAAATTGAAAATAAAGCTAAACTAAGGGTTAGAGTATACCTAGAATGGATCAATCTCAGGGTTCATAGGTTGCCTCCCATGCAGTGCCTGATTTAATGTTGTTGTACGACTCAGGTATCTCGATTACTTCAAACTTCATCAAGACAGATAATGGTGATACTTTTCATTAATTTTTTTGGACCAATGTAAAGCTTGACACGTTGGCCATTTAACTTGAAGGTACTTCCATCATCATTTTCAAGTTCCACTACTCCAGATGAGTAGACTTGGCTAACTTTAAAAGGGCCTGACCACTTAGATTTCAGCTTACCTCGAAACAATCTGAGTTCGGAATTAAACAGAAACACCATGTCACCCTTTTGGAAGTCTCATTTCTCTATCCTCCAATCATAGTATTTTTTTTATCTTTTCTTTATACAGATCTTCTCATTCATATGCCCTGAGATAGAATTCATCCATCTCATTCAGTTTCCCCAGTCTTAGCTCTGTTGCCTCCTTCTAATTCAAATTCAGCCTTTTGAGTGCCCATAAGGCTTTGTGTTCCAGCTCTATTGGTAGGTGGAAAACTTTTCCATAGACCAACTAAAATGGTGACATGCCAATTGGTGCCTTGAATGCAGTCTGATATGCCCACAGGGCATCATCGATCTTTTGAGACCAATCTTTCCAGCTAGCGTTCACCATTTTGGCTATGATGGCTTTAATCTCTCGATTTGACACATCCACTTTCCCACTGGTTTACGGGTGGTATAGAGTAGCTACTCGGTGCTATTTCACCCTATATTTTTCTAAAGATTATCGAAACAGTTTGTTGCAAAAATGAGATCCTCCATCACTTATAATAGTACGTAGTACTCCAAAGCGAGAGAAAATGTTCTTTTTGAGAAAAGCAACAACCCTCTTCCTTTCATTATCAGACAATACTACAATTTTGACCAATTTTAGACATAGTCAATAGAAACTAAAATATACTTCATCCCATATCAGCTTACAAAAGAACCCATGAAATCAATGCCCCAGACATCAAACAATTCCACTTCAAGCATCTTAGTCAAGGGCATCTCATGTCTTTTGGATATTGACCCCTTCCTCTAACATTGGTCATATTTTAACACAAACTTGTAGGAATCCTTGAACAATGTTGGCCAGTAATAACCACTCTGCAATACCTTCCTAACCATTCGGTCGCCTACATGGTGACCCCCAACTGGGGAAGCATGACATGCTTCCAATATGCATAATACATCTACTTTTGGTACGTATCTCCTTATAATATTATCCGCACATCATCAAAAAAGATATGGTTCATCCCAGAAGTAATGAGTCACATCATGCAAGAATTTCTTCCTTTGATGGAAAGAAAGGTTTTCTGGGATGACCTCACTCACAACATAATTTGCATAATCCGCATACCAAGGAAATTTTTCCATAGCGGCAGCCAGGATCTCCTCATCAGGGAATGCATCATTTATCTTTGTTTCATCACTAATTTCCTATTCATCTTCCATTCTAGACAAATGATATACAACCTGGTTTTCACAACCTTTGCTATCTTTGACCTCAAAGTCAAATTATTGCAGCAGCAATACCCATCTAATCAGCCTTGGTTTTGCATCCTTCTTAGCCATCAGATACCTCAAGGAAGCATGGTCGGTGTGGACCACCACTTTGGTCCCAAGCAGATAATCTCTGAACTTCTCAAAAGCATACACTACGGCTAGAAGTTCCTGTTTAGTGATGGTGTAATTCTTTTGCACTCCATTCAGTTCTTTGCTGGCATAATATATCAGATGAAATAGTTTGTCCCTCTTTTATCTCAATACAGCTACAAGGGCAACACCACTGGCATCACACATGATCTCAAATAGTTTTGACCAGTCAGGTGCAACAATAATAGGGGCCTCAACCAGCTTATTTTTAAGGTATTCAAATTCCTTCAAGCACTCATCATCGAAGGAAAACTTCACTTCTTTCTCCAAAAGTTTTCAAGTGGATTTTCAACCTTTGAGAATTCTTTTATAAATCTTCGATAAAAGCCAGAATTTCCAAGAAAACTATGCACTCTCTTCACTGAAATGGGAGGTCATAGTTTCAAAATAACTTCCATTTTTTGCTCGATCAACTTCTATCCCTTTTTTGGAAATTTTGTGGCCGAGAACGATGCCCTCCTTTACCATGAGATGGCATTTTTCCAAGTTAAGCACCAAATTAAATTCAACATATCTCTGCAAGGCTAGATTTAGATATTCCAAACACATCTCGAATGAATCACCCACCACAGAGAAATTATCCATGAATACCTCTATGATGTCCTCCACTATGTCTGAAAAGATAGACATCATATACCTTTGAAATGTGGTGGGCACATTGCATAACCTAAATGGCATCCTCTTAAATGCAAATGTGCCATATGGGCAAGTGAATGTCATCTTCTCCTGATCTTTAGGAGCAATGCAGATTTGGTTGTATTCGGAATAGCCATCCAAGAAGTAATACTACCCTCTTCCAGCTAATCAATCAAGCATTTAGTCCATAAAGAGTATCGGGAAGTGGTCCTTCAGATTCTAAGAATTCAGATTGTGGTAGTCCATGCAAACTCTCCACCCAGTTATAGGCCTGAGTTGAATAAACTCATTCCTTTCATTAGTAACCACTGTCATGCCTCCTTTTTTTGGCACGCATTGAACTGGGCTCACCCACTTGCTATCAGAAATAGGGTAAACCACTACTGCATCCAACTATATAATAATCTTTTTCTTAACCACCGCTTGTATTGGTAGGTTAAGACGACACTGATTCTCTATTGTTGGAATACAATCTTCCTCAAGTTGAATTTTATGCATCCATATTCCCGGGGGAATGCCAATAATATCTGCGATGGTCCAGCCTATAGATCCCTTTAGGAGCATAAGGATATGAACCCATTCCTGTTAAAGCACAAATGGTTTCTTCATACTCCCCGATGCCTTTACTATTATAATTCATCATAATTGCGGCCAAAGGTTTGATAACAATTTGCTCAGTTATGAACACTTCATGTTCGTCCTCATAATACATATCAACTACTGAGAACACACTTATTTCTTCATGTTGCTTCATTGACTTACCCACATCAAACTGAACCACTTTATCATTTATCCTGAATAAGAGCTCATTCTCTCTCAAATCAATCAACACACTTTTGGTTGTGAGGAAAGGTCGACCCAAAATTATGAGCACCTCAAAGTCCACCTCGCAATCTAGAATGACGAAGTCTGCAGGGAATATAAAGTTGGATACATCATACAGAATGCCAACAGGTCACTTTACTGACCTATCGCCATCATGTGTCACATATTGGTGGGTGTGGAATTTCCCATACCCAACTTTCTATAAACAGTCAGTGGCATCAAATTAATGCTTCCTCCCAGATCACATAATGCCTTGGCGAATTCCATAGTCTCAATTGTACAGGGAATAGTGAATGCGCCCGGGTCTAGCTTCTTCAGCACTAAGGTCCTTGTATAAATAGCTCTACAATAGTGGATATTTTCCTCTAATTCGTAGCTCACAACTCTTTTCTTAGTCATAAGGTCATTCATGAATTTCGTGTATCCTGGCATTTGCTCAAGTGCCTTAACCAAAGGCACATTTATTGTCAATTTCTTAAGCATTGCCATGAATTTTCTGTATTTTGCATTATCAGCCTTCTTTTTCAATCATTGAGGAAAGAGAGGTGGTGGTTTTGGGATAGTTTTTAACACCACTTCCTCTTCCTTCTTTCTTTCCTTCTCTAAAGCATTAATAGAACTATCCAGCTTCTCAGACTCCACTGGATTGCTTTCTTCAGATTCATCAATAACTACCTCACCATCTACAGATTTGCCCACAGAAGGGCCAGGTAATATTTTACCACTCCTAGTGGTAATCGCCATACATGATCCATTATTCCGCAGATTCTGAATCGTATTACTTGGTAACGTTCTGCTCTTTCTCTGGTTGAATGCAGCAGAAAGTTGGCTCATCTGCTGCTCCAACTATTTGATGGAAGTGGAGTGTGAGTGCACCAACTGACTGATGGATGTCAGATCGGTCTTCATGGTGGTTACACCAGAGTTTATGGCATCAACTCCCTTCAGTAATTTCTCCATTATGTCCTCCATGGATATCTTTCTAGAGCTAGTTGCAGCAATTTCTCAATTTCCAGGAGGAATATATAAATCATTCCTATCGTTATTGATTCTCTAGTTTCGTTACTCCCTATCTTTGTAACCAGGCTTTACATAAATGTTCCGACCTTGATTTCCTTGGATATTGCCTCAGAAACCTCTCTGATTATTAACATAATTTTCCTGACAATAAGTTCTTGGTCTTGAGACGTTACAGCTTTCACTTTCTTAGTCTTCCCTGACAATAAGTTCTTGGTGATCAAGTCTATCTAAATCTTTAGATGGGCCATGTCATGATCCCACTCCTTATCTCTCCTACATTGTTCAGTAGACATACCAACAGAAACAGTGGGGCTTGCTACCACAGACTCCCTGGTATGCCAAGCTCGACTCTATTTGGTCATTCTATTTAGCATATCTGAGGCATCTTGGAAAGACAGATCAAAAAACGAACCACTAGAAGCATTATCTACAATTGGCTTTGTTACAGAGTTGAGAGCCCTGTATAAAGTCTCCATCAAGTGTAGGTCCGTCATATTATGGTTCAGACACTGTGTTAACTTCTTCTTGAATCTCTCCTAAGTCTCATGCAGAGCTTCAGTAAGGAGCTGTCTAAAATTGTTGATTTCGTCCCTCAACTATACCCTCCTGGAGGGTGGAAAAAACCATTCTAGGAATGCTTCTTTTAATTGCCTCCAATGGGTGATGGCATCAGGCGTAATCTCATTCAGCCATAATTTTACCTCCCCAGACAGAGACAACGGGAACAGCCTCAACCAGATATCAGTCTAGGCCACTCCTGGGTTATCAAAAGATTTGCAAATAGTGACAAAATTCAACAAATACAGGTTTGGATCATCCCCAGGAAGTCCACCAAACAACCTCTTCATATTGAAGAGTTGGATCATAGTACTCATAATGTTGAACTTGGCTCCAGGCGGCAACAGTGGAGGAATAATTGCACCTGTTGCACCTGCCCCATCCATGCAATCATCATCATCATTTAGATCATGCTAGACTGGTTGGTACTCTTGTCTTCTTCGGAATGGACGGTTTCGGTTAACATTACATGGCACTTGTATAGCTATCTGCTCTGCACGCCTTAGGTTTCTAGGGTTCAATTTAGGTTTTTAGTGTTCAATAACTCCTCATCCCCCAAATCTTCATCCTCAGGGTTTGGATGTCATGCATTTTGCTCGATATTTTACACATTCACCTGAGCTCTAGGTAAGGCTGCCAGTCTGTCTGCCTCTTGCTGTTCTGCCATTCTTCCTATTCATTGCAGTTTCAGATTTAGTGGTAATAATATTTCTCCTGAACTTATGGTGCTTGGCATACACTTTAAAATCTTAAAAATAAACAAAAACAACAAATAAATGTAAATTTAGGAAACTTAACTAACAGTAAATTAGTGCATACAAACTTCAGCTTACAACCGTACTCCTCGGCAATGGCACCATTTTTGATAACTCTCAAATTACACTCTTGAATGGGTGTAAGCAATTGTTGTCACTGTAAAACCCAATTAGGTTGGGGTTAAATCCCACAGAGAATATGGTGTGAACTCAAGTTGATTGCGATTTAATCCACTGATAGTTTAATCTTTCCTGAAATAGGGGGTTTAGGTTTAACAAGTTGTTGTTTGTCACTTTACTTTCAGTGTTTGTAAATCAAGAGTTTATGAAATAACCAGAATTATGTTCACTAGGGCTTCCGGTACATGACAGATGCTAAAAGTGGTTCAAGATTCTCATGGTGGGTAGGATAACAAGCTATCTTTATCGATGTTATGTTTAAATATCTCTCGACATACTTAAGCGTTTAATTCCCTAATCCTCTCGTACTTAGGGAATTTCTATTTACTTCCTAGATTTTACCTCAGGTTAACCAACCTTTTTATAGCCTTGATTATTAAACGAAGTATTTCTGAGTCCCTATTGATAATTCACTTCCTACTATATTTGATTTCTTTCTCAAGCAAATCAAAGTAGGTGTGTCTACTATTTGCAACCAATAGACATTATTTAAAACTTCAGAATTATCAAGAAATCCTACCACCTTTTAAATCTTGAATACTTAGCACCTCATCAAGAACTAACCCTAGATCCCATAACTCTTGTTATTGGAGTTTAGCTACTCATGATGTAACGAATTAAACACATAACTGAATTCATGATTTGAAAGATAAACTTACAAAGATGAATAATAACTATTGAATCACAGATTAGATCACAAAGAAAAAATCCCAAAATACTGATAATAATCTCTCAAAAATAATTGTGTTGTTAGAGTCAAGAAGTAAAGAGAGAAAATATCAAAATATGTTGTCCAAAACTCTAGGTGTCGACCTTGTGCGAGATAATAATAATAATCATAATAATGATCATGTCTAGAAAACCCTAAAACAAAGATTTAAATAGTTTACCCTAAATAAGAAAACAAAATTAAGGTTACAATTTTTTCTCAAAATAGACGACGACTATTGGTGACGCCTTATCAGGATCCTGATGACTTATCAAGAATGTTGTCAGGTCTTCTTCAAATATGCACTAGTCTTGTCTTAGGTTGAAGGTAACTTTTGATGGCTTATCAGAAATGTCGTCACACTTTTGCTCCAATTCTCATGTCCTGCCTAAGTCTGACGGCATTCCTGACGACTTATCACCATTATGATAGCCTATCACAAAATATCATTGATTCTACCAGCTGGAACTCATTTCCTGTTTAAGGCTGATGATGTCTTTGATATCCTATCACCGGGATGACGACCTATCATGAATGTCGTCAGCTGCACTTGTCTTTTAATTACTTCAGATTTTAGCTTCTTTGCTTCATTTCATGTTGGTTCTCTATCATATCATCTCAAACTGCAAAATCAAACATAAAATAATCAAAAATAACTATAGTTCCTCAATACCTTGTAATTATTTAGAGTTAAAAGCCTCAAATGTGTTAGCATATGCTCACACATCACTATGCCACCTTTAAGGGTGAGTTGATGAGACAGTACCTATAGAGCATGCTGTGGAAGGGAGGTGATTCTATTTTATCCCAAATATTTGATGAGTTTGGGTTGATATATCACCCTGAATCATCGAATGATTTTTATATGGACGGACATATCGGGCTCTAACTAACACATCAGAAATAGATTACAGATGGTAGAAATGTGGTAGATCGCTAATTGGACTTTAGGTAATAAGGACAAGATGGTGATGTTCAAGTCAATATTTGAGAGGTTAGCTGCACTTGGGGAACTTACGATTTGGGTTGCAGGTGGTATAGGGGAGTCACAGTAGATAAAAAAGGGTACCCTCTATTTTGAGGATAAGGCTTGGTGTACTATGGACTATCACAGGGTATGTCCAACTATAGGGGATTATGTCTTGAGCCTGTCCTAGGCTATGATGATAACAAGGTTTACACTTGGATATGAATTTGATGTTGGGGAGTTTTTAGCTCAATAAATAAGAGATAGGGTTACGGAAAAGAAGAAGGCATTACTTGCATACACCTACATGATCACGCATATATGTTTAGCTACAGTGGTATTGGAGATTTTGGGTGTTGATGTCATGAGAGAGGGTCGCCAAATATTTGATATTCGCCTGATTCGTGATGCGTCCAACCCAGTGGCCAGGCCTATGAGGTAGGAAATAGATGCTATGGTGGGATCCTTCCTACAAGATGATTAAACTTATGTTGCTGCTATTGCTGAGGCTGCTGAAGTAGGTGCACAGACTAAGACTTCACCCCCAGATACAGTGTGTACTTTGAGTGCCCCACCACTAGTCCAGTCTGTGCCACCAAGGCCACTAGGTATGCCTTCCGGTGTGATAATAATTTCTCGGGATGCATGGATAGAGGTCGTAACTTAGTTAGCTACACTCACTACAAAGGTTAACAACATAGAAGGTGGAGTGAAAGGTTGTATGAATCAGCGCATACAAGAGTACCTCAATGTATTTCCATTGAGGATCACTCGAAAACTAGGTAGTGGAAAGACTCTCGATGTTGCTGATATCAGATCTAAGATTACTAAAATAAAGGTAATTATTGTCGAGTTTTTTGAGAGGCTGATGGTTGTTGATCCTATTATAGAGACTATAATTCCCAAAGCTGAGGTGCCAAATATTTGGGTGGTACCAATAGATAAGCAGGCTGAGCGAATTAAGGAAGAGAAACGAGAGAAGAATAGAAAGAGTAAAGAGGCTAAAGCTGTGAGAAAAAAGGCAAAACTTGATAGCATACAGGATGAGTGGAACCATCAGACACGGGTCCAGGAGATATATATGGGAGCTGGTAGTTTTGGTGCTCCAGTTTTGGATGCTTATGGGGTTGATATCATTCCCCCGCCTGTTGATGATCCAGTCCTAGTTGGGACAGTTGTTGAAAAGATTGGGACCCGAACTGAGCGCCCACATGCTGATGTTGATGCTTCTGCTCCTTAAGCGCCTAGGTATGATTTTGATCTCTATTTTCTTATTTTTTAGCATTAAGGACAGTGAATATTCTTAAGTTGGGGGTGGGGTACCAAAAAATTGGGGAGCTGTTTGAAAATTTTCAGATGTAGCTATAACTGAAAGTCTGTTAGGACTCAGAAGTTTGAGGTAGGCATCTCAAATAGGAAGTAGATCAGCGCGCCTATGGTAGTAGATGTTTTTGATTTTAGATGATGATTTTTATGGATTTTTGAAATTTTATGTTTTAGTTAAAAAAAATTGATTTGTTTTAGTGATTGATAAAACACTGCTAATGATTGTGGATTTTTAAACTGATCTTGTGAAAAGTAGGGTTAACTGTGCTAAAGAGTTGAACAAGTTGAGCCCTCTTGAAATTTTGTTTAAATAATTTTGTGATTTGTATATTGTGTGGAACTTTTGAGTATGTGGTAATGTCATTAGGATAAGGAATAGTATAGTTAGGGCCAAAACAAGTATAGAGTTGGATATCTTGTACTTAGTAATGTAGCCCTATGCAAGTGTGTGTAAGGTTTACTGAGTTCCTAGTCGTGTTGAAATCTAGAACTTGTCGATTACTTTTACCAAAGTCTACGATAGTTGGGTAGGAGGTGATTATAGGCTCTTCTTGTATTAGTCCACTTAAGCCTAAAATGCTTGAACCAAATGAACAAATCCCTTTGATCCAAATATTTGAGCTTTAATGGAACCAAATTTTCTGGTTACACTTATCACCTCCCTCTTTAGCTTAAAATTAATCTGTTTTTTACCCTGGTCCTCGTTTGGATACTAATCACCTCACCTCAAGCAAAAAACCTAATTGAGGGTGGCTACTATAAGGGGCATGAGAGCAAAACGTGTTTGAAAAAAGGGGATGTAAGAAAAATAGTTGAATCATGGGCAGGTTTGATGAAAAGCAAGCTAAGAAAAGTAAAAAGTAGAGAAAAAGTATGATAAAAATAAGCACTTGTAAAGCCAATCCTAGCCCAATTAGAACATGCTTAAAATAAAAAAAGGAGATAGAAGGGAGGAAATAAATGAAAAAGTGGAAAATTTGTGGACCCCAAAAAAATTGTAGTGTTCAGGAGGCTTAGTCTCTAAAAGAATCCCCAAAAGGGTATCCTATAAGCCCCTAGCCTACTTTACAAGCCAAATAAAGTCCTACAGTTACCTTACCATAACTATCTAAAAGCTTAGGAAAAGAGCATAAAGGCAAGCCTATGGTATTCTATGCACACTGGTGATACTTCTTTGCGAGATAGAGAGAGAGAGAGAGATATTTGTTATATACCAAAATTGATTGATATATATAAGTAGAGAATGGGATTTTTTTGACTGTGAGTGAACATGGGTTATGATGTTAAGTTACTATATTATTTAGTAGATGTAATATTGGTATATACCCAAGTAGATATTGACAATGTAATGCCATTACCGAATCCCTTCCTGTTTTTACATATACTGAATTGTAATACACAGGTTTGAGTTGAAAAATTTAAAATTAAGAGGGGAATAATGAAATTGAAATCTAATTCACAAATTCTGAATAAATAAGGCTCATCCTAGAAAAATTTCCTTACCTCATGCATAAACTTTTTTCTCTGCTGAAAGGAAAGCTCTTCAGGGATTAGATCACTTGCCAGATAATTTGCATTGTCAGCAAACCATGGAATTAGATCTTGGGAAGCTGCTAATATTTCCTCATCTGGAAAACTATTATCAATCTCGATCCCATCTTCAATATTTACATAGCTTCATCCTCAAGTCTAGACAAATGATCAGCAACTTGATTCTTAGTGCCTTTTCTAACTTTGACCTCGAAATTAAATTCTTCCAACAAGAGGACCCACCTAATCAGTCTAGGCTTTTCATATTTCTTCACCATTGGATACCTCAATTCTTAATGATCAATGTGCACAATCACCTTTGTCCAAATCAAATAAGATCTGAACTTCTCAAAGTCAAAAACTACATCCAACAACTCTTGTTCTACGATTGTGTAGTTCTTTTTAGCAGGGTTTAGTGCCTTCCTAGAATAGTAGATTGGATAAAGAATATTTTCTTTTCATTGTCCTAGTATAACACCTAAGGCCGATCCAATTGTGTCACACATAATATTAAATAGAAAGGACCAATCTTGAGACATGATGCTAAGAGTAGTCATCATCTTCTCTTTCAGATATTCAAATGTCTTCAAGCATTCATCAGTAAATCAAATATATCCTCATTCTCAAGAAGCCTACAAATAGGGTTAGCAATCATGGGGAAATCCTTGATGAATCTCCAATATAACCCAGCATATCCCAAAAAGCTTTGAACACTCCTCAAAGAAATTGGTGTCGGTAATTTATCGATCACTTTGATCTTCACTCTATCTACCTCAATATTGGTTTTTGACATCTTGTTCCCAAGCACAATACATTCTTTAACCATAAAATAGCACTTTTCCAATTAAGTACCAAGTTGCAGTCATCATAATTTCGAAGAGAATTTACCAAGGGAACTAAACATTCATCAAAAGAATCACCAACGAATAAGAAATCATTCATAAACACTTCGATGGTGTCTTATACCATATCATAGAAGATTGACATAATAAATCTCTGAAATATGGATGGAGCATTACATAACCCAAATGGTATGCATCTGAATGCAAAAGTCCCAGAAGGACACATAATGGTTGTTTGCTCTTAGTCCTCAGAAGCAATAGTGATTTGGTGGTAGCCTGATTACCCATCAAGAATATAATTAATGGATTGTAGCTCTGATATGTCTTTCATACTCGATTAATGATATGGCCCATTAAAATACTTAATAATATAGGCATAAACCTAGTATTGTTGTATGGCCAAGATATTTGAGGTGACTTATACATGTTATATTCTTTATAGTTTTGAGCTATGCCTTATTGATATTATTCCTCCTAGATGTGAGATACCTTATTGATATTATGCCTCCCAGAGGTAAGATGCTTATTGATATTATGCCTTCTTGATGTGAGATGCTTCATAGAGAAGATTTATGGCCTATAGATATGTTATGCCTCATAGATGCGATTGATAGCCTATAGAGATGATAAGTCTCATTGTTATGCTATGGCTTATAGCTACGAGATGGATTACAAATATGATTATTGATATGAATATTTGATATGTATGTAACCGCAAGGCTGTGATTATGAAATTGTAACTATTCCAGACATATTAATTAGCCTATGGCCGTGTTATGATATGGGTTGGAAATCTAAGAAGTGTTAATCCCTTTAAAGAATATGGTTGTAGTTTATGAATATATTGATACTTATGGTTCCATTATTTGAAAACTGTTGCTCGTATGCATATATTCAGTACATTCATGATAATTAAATTGGTAAAGATGCAACTCTAGCTACAATATGATCTTACTACTATTTTTCATAAATAAAGGTTAAAGTCCACTTTTCACCTTAAAACAAATTTCTTCATAACAATAAATGCCTACCTTAATGAATAACTTGTGTGTAAGAGATTAATAATGATGTTTAAAAGATTTTACCAAGACATATACCGATCTATGATTCAATACTACTAATTATCTGGTCATGAGAGATTCCAACCCTTTCTACAAATTTATAATGATTTACTACCAAAGTTCACTCCGGGCAATGGATTTATAGATTTATACTCTTTTTAGCCACAATATAATTCTGTACACCTATTATATATATATATATACATATCATCAATAAGGGATAGAGGAATATATTGTATTACTGATATAAATTCTAGGTAAAACCCGATAATAGATTATGGGATCGATATTATATATATGTTTTGATGATTATGATTATATACTCATATACTTGAAAAGGACAGAGGATGACTATAATAATATTTTTATATACTTTGTAAGGCTGGAGAATGATTATTATGATATGCTTATAAACCAGACAAGTCCGGATGATGATTATGACGATATGCTTATATACCCGACAAGGATAGAGGAAGGTTATGATGATATGCTTCAATACTGAGCAAGGTTGGAGGATGGTTATAATGATATTATTATATACCCAATTCTTATCTAGAGAATGATTATGATACTTAATATATACCAATTTTGAGTCTAGAGGATGAATGTGACACTGATTATATAAATGGATTGAGTCTAGAGGATGGTTGTTATATTGATTATATATATTGCATTCATTATTTCATATGCATTTCCTATCACCAGTATTCACCCATATGTATCAACCATGTGAGATGTTGCATTGGTATGGGTGTTGATTATGCCATATTATGTGTTATATGTTGATTAAAAGTTTTGAGCCTGGATAGGTGGGGATACGTGAAAGGATCGGCTAGGTATTTATTGTCCAGAATACCGGGTTACTCGCATTGCTATTATTATTATTATTATTATGATAATCATTATGACGAGCTTGTGATAGATTCATTAATGATCCGATAATGATATTTGAGGTATGATTTTTGCTTTTCTATCTTACGTTTCTATTATTATGCATGATTTACTCATGATTATACATATGGCTTAGTAACCTTGAGTATTCTAGCACTAGTTCTTGCTATTGTTATAAGGTCTTCAAATTCTAGTCTGATGATTTATGTTGTACTTCGAGTTGACTATTTTTATATATATAAATATTTATATTTATAAGTTGCTAAGGTATTACCATATATCCCTTCCTTTATTTATTCAAATTGTATATTCATTCCTTGTACTTGTAAACTATTATATATCTTTTTTTCTCCCTTTAATTCGTATATTGATCGTTGATTTATGGTATAGTGTTGAAAATACAAAGTATGGATGGAATAGGATAGCTCATCCTTAATATATCCTTAGCCTTATTATGCTAGTTCATTGGTTATGAATAGGACATTTATCCTATGTGGTTGTTGGATAATTTGTGTACTTTCCATTCTATTTATAGGTTTTATGTATCTGCAATATTTTTAGAGCTCAGTTGGCAGTTTCTTATTGAGTACCATATGTTTAGTACTCATACTATACTTATGAAACCTACAGATCATAGTATAGGTTATCGTTGTTGATGTGTACATCATGCGGAGGAGCAATGGTTCGAAGACATAGAGTAAGCTCCTAACATTTGGAGAATATTACTTTCCTCCCGCTTATATACTACACTAGTCTCCATATGGTATTTAAAGATGAGTTGTAACTATGTAATTCCCTTGGTATTTCATTTTTTTACTCTCATTATATTAGAAGCTCTTGTGTTGAAACCACAAGGTTTTGGGATTATAATATGTATTAGATCTTTTATTACATCTATTGCACATGGTTTCCTTTACTTATTTGGGCAGTCTGATGCTATCCATTCCAGACTACGGGTTTGGCTTCCCTATTGGTGTGTTATTATATGCACCATTATGACCTAAGAAATTGGGTCATGATAATTAGATATCCCGAGAATGCAAACAAACTATGCTGCTCTATCAAATTCAATGCTTTGGATTCAACGATGATATTATATTTTTCAAAAAATTTTGTTTTCATAGAATTGACGCACGAAAACTATTTTCACAATATTTTCAATGGAGGGTTAAAATAAGACACCAACCATGTTACAAACCTATGGCACAATACATTTTTCCATCTGACGCACATATCATATGATGTTGAAGAAATACCAATGAATATGTCTTTTAGACCATTAAAAATTAGAATCTTACATAAGTCACTCCGAAATACATTAGAAACTGTGCCAATCACTCCCACACCCTAAAAAACCACAAAGCAATGACAAGGAGGGTTAATATGGTCAAATTACACAAAATAAAATATTTCACTCAAATCACCAAAAATCAAGTCATTACATCTTCTTCACAATATAGTGTACTATATGTATTACAAGTTATGTAAGAATGTTAGGATATGATTATGGGTAGAACATTATGACTTAGCCTGAAGTTTGGGTTCAGGTGATGGAAGGATGAATCAACACTTACAATGAAATACATGTTATGCTTATAGTATCTTACTACCCTAGGTTACTAGGATGTTAGAAAGAGTTGAGGTTAATGAACCTTTAGTATAAGGTTTAATACCTTTCTCAATGGATTACTATGGTATTATGGTTATGCAGGTTATATAGTATTGGGCCCATAGCAGTTAAACATTTATTAGTTGGACTCCGAGTTAGTGATTTATCCTTGTGAAGAACATAGTCGTAGCCTATAATCATTAGATTCTTATAACTATATTGTTTGGATACTGGTGTTGGCATGCATAGATTGGTATATTCATGCATACTTAGTGGTATGGTTACAACTAAAGCATGGTTTATGACTATTTCCCTAAAGAGGGATTTATTATCGTGTTTCATTATTAAAAATGATTCTTTTATAATAGGAATCATATAACCTTAATCGCTGATTTATGAGATTTTCATAATAAATTGATATTTTAGAGATTTAACCAAGATATATTCCTGTTTACGGTCTTACTACTTTGTAACTCCCCGAAATCTCATCCCAGAGCGTCACACAGTGCTTAAGGATACAAGTAGCCCCAAGATACCCCTTTGAGCCTATTACTACATATAATAACTTACTTCATGATGAAATAAATGAAACACTGATTCTGTTATATCAAATGATAGTAAATATAAAGAAAATATTTGGTCCAAACAACCACAATACTAGAAATCTGAACATACTAACAATCTGATAACTAGTCTGACAAAGCCTCTAGTACTCTATGAACTAGAGAGCCATTGGGACAGGTCCCCAACTGACTCAAACTGAACTGAAAGCCATAATGTATCTACTAAAGTACTGAAATGTCTAAAGATAGGTCCTTGGACCATGAGGACTCACCAACGTGGAGATGTAGACAAAGGTACTCGAAAATCATTGACGAGGCTGGGAATGAGCTCCTGAACCTACTTTATAAGTCAATATAGCACATAGACGTATATGTGGATCAGTACTTAGGAGTGTACATAGTATATGGGATGTATGCATTTACATAAAACAATATTAGTACTCTTTCATCAAATCATGCATGTAATTAGGAATGACTCACATAGCTTGAATAAGTCTAAAAATGTAAAGCTCATAAATCATGTATAATGAAGCATGTAACACAAATCTCGTGAGTCATTATACTTGACTTTTAAAAATCTCTAATCTCCTCTTATTCTCAATACTTGAAGATTAAAGGGACTTTAAACAATGCTTTCAAACTCATACATTTATCTCATTGAGAGTAAAACTTCTTCGAAACTCAAGGACTCGGGACTCTTTGAAACTCTAAGACTTAGGAACTCTGTTACTCTTGGAATTACATAACATTGGAAACTCGGGAGTTTCTTCTAACCGACATAAACCATGTGAGCTACGTGGAGTCCAACGTCTTCTCCTCCTAAGGATGAAACCTCACATTGGGGAGAGGCGTCATACTCTTACCAGGGAGTATAACCTCAACTCAGTGATCCCTATCTCGGCCTCGGGCCCATAAATCTCAGTCCTAGAGTGGTATGTAGTTCTGGGGTATGAGACCTCAGAATCATACCTAACTTGGTGCTAAATACTACTCCCATACTCATCTCAGAACTCTTAGGAAATCTACCTCAAAACAACTCAATGGTCTATAGTGAATACCAAATTATAATTCTCTTAGCTTTAAATCATAAAGACTGAATAATGTGGATTCCTTTCTTAACTCAGGCTCAAAGTAATCTTTCTTTAAAAAAAATCCAAGTACTTGTTGATTGAATGATATTAAACAACATATGCTTCAAGAAACATCAAAACTCATAATTTAGAACTTATACTCATGGTCAAATAATCTCGGTTTCATAATAAAGCTTAAATCATGACATCAATCATGGAAACATCAAATAGATACAAGGATATGCAACTCATAGCATAATTTCTCAACTCATGTCAAAAATAGTAAAATAATCATGCAAATTAACACTTGAACAACTTGTAATCTCATAATCTCAAAATAAAGTAATTTGGGTATAAAACCACTTGCAAAAATATGAAATTCTTTAATAAAATCAACAATATGGGTACGAGAACAAAAAAAGTGTTTTTTCTCAAACCCGGCATACCTTGCATTAGAAGCTTTGGATGAACTCTCGCTTTGGGGACTCTATTCTTACTCTTGAATGTGGGTTCTTGATGCCCTTGACTTGGGAACCTTGAATATTGATTCAATTTAGAAAATCTCCGGTGGATTCTTGAGATTCTTGGAAGAGGTTTTTGATACTTAGGGTTTTTGTTGAGAGAAAACTTGAGAAAAACTTCATAAAATGCTTGTAAATGACTTTAATTTGGTGTTCGTACGATTTAAGAGGCTTGGGAAAAGTCCAAAGTGCCCTATTTAACTTTTGTACGGAGCTGGAAAAATTGAACTGGAAACCCGATTTTATGGGCCACCGCGACACGCCACTATCGCGGTGGCTCACTGGAAATTGATAAATGGGAATCTGGGAGTCACCGCGACGCGGAGCTATCATGTTGTCCTACTGGTTGGGACCTGGAACTTAAAAGAGATGCGCCACAATCATGCTAGGCCACTAGAATTGACAATTGCTAAATAGACTCTCTCCGCGACACGCCAAGGACTAAAATAATGTTGTTTTACGACTAGGGCTTAAATTAGCCATAACTTCTTGCCTGGGTATTGGATTTGGGCAAATCTTATATCGACGGAAATCTTATCAAATTTCCCATGTGATAAAAAGTCAAAATTAGGAAAATTCTATATGGTTAAAACGATACTCACTTAGGAAGTCACTTTTCAATCTTTTAGGGCCGGAATTACACTTTACTTGACACGCTATAAGGCTCAGACTACGAGGGAATTTTGCGGGGTCTTACAATATATCCCCCTTGGAAACATTTGTCCTCAAATGTTGCTAGTTAGACTAAGAACACAGGAAAAACTGAGTTCACATAGCTGAAGTAATTTGTTAAACGGCTAAAAATCTTTCTAAACTCTTGAATACTTCGAAGATTGCAAGAACTCATGTAAGAATAGATACATAGATGAACTTTAGATTAGAATTGCTGAATTAAGGAAGAATAATACCTTCAGCTTAATCTGAACTCAAGGAATAGTTGTGCGGGTACTTGGATCGCATGTCTGCTTCTGCCTTCCAAGTAGAACCCTCAACTGACTGGTTCCGCCACAAAACTTTGACCATGGGAACCTCTTTGTTCCTCAGTCTACGGATCTGAAAATCTAGAATCTCAACAGGAATATCTTCAAATGAAAACTATTATGAATATTTGCACTCTCTGAAGGATCTAGTACAATGGAATTACCAATATGATTTTTAAGCATGGAGACATGAAAAATAGGATGAACGGCTGACAACTTTACGGGCAACTCAACTTCATAGGCTACTTTACCAATACGGCTCAAGACTCTATAGGGGCCAACATAACAGGGACTAAGCTTCCCCTTTTTCCGAAACCTTTTCACCCTTTTGATGGGTGAAATCTTCAAGTACACAAAATCACCCACCTTAAACTCAAGATTCCTTCTCCTCACATCGGCATATGAGTTTTGATGACTCTGAGCTATCTTTAATCTTACACTAATCAATTTCACCTTCTCCATAGCCTCAACTACTGCATCAGGCCCAATCACAGCAGCCTCACCCACTTCAAACCAACCTATGGGGGATCGTCATCTTCTACCAAACAAAGCCTAAAATGGTGATATCCCGATGCTATCATGATAACTATTGTTATATGCAAACTCAATCAGTGGCAACTGCTCATCCCAACTACCTTTGAAATCGAGTACACATGCCCTCAACATATCTTCTAGAGTATAAAAGGTCCTCTCATCTTGACCATCTATCTGCGGATGAAATGTTGCACTCAAATAAACTTGGGTACAAAGACCCTTCTGAAACGTTCTCCAAAACTGAGAGGTAAACTTAGTACCCCTATTTGAGATGATAGACAAGTGAACTCCTGCAACCTGACCAACTCCCGAATATACAATCTAGCATAATCCTCAGCTGTATAAGATATAGACAAGGGCAAGAAATGGGCAGACTTAGTCAGCCTATCTACAACAACCCAAATAGAATCATGATGACGACGCGAAAGAGGTAAACCAGTAACGAAATCCATAATCACCTCTTCCCACTTCTAAGTAGGTATACTAAACTTTTGCATCACACCACCAGGTCTTTGGTATTCTACCTTAACCTGTTTGCATATTGCACACTTTTCTATGAACTCAACAATATCCTTCTTCATAACACCCCACCAATAGATTTCTCGTAAGTCGCGGTACATCTTGGTAGCGTCGGGATGAATAGAATACCGCACACCATGCAGCTCATCCATAATTCTATACCTCAAATCATCAACACATGAAATAGACAATCTACCCTGCAATCTCAGCACATCATCTCCCCCTTTGGAAAAAACCTCTATGTTTTGGTCCTTAACTGACCCTTTCAATCTGACCAAATTGTCATCTAAGTCTTGCTTCTCTTTCACTTTCGAAACTAAAGAGGATTCGGAACTACTTTGCACCAAAGTACTTCCCTCAGTGGAATCAAGCAACCTAACACTCAATCTATCTAGACAATGCACATCACGAGCTAACTCCTTCTTACCTTCCTCTATATGAGTAACGCTACCCATGGACAACCTGCTAAGGGCATCTGCTACTATAATGGCCTTGCTCGGGTGATATAACACTCTTATATCATAGTTTTTTAACACCTCTAACTACCTTCTCTGCCTAAGATTCAACTCACTCTGGGTAAACACAAATTGCAGACTTTTATGACCAGTAAACACATCCACATGAACACCATAAAGATAGTGTCTCCATATTTTCAATGCAAAGATCGCATCAGCTAACTCAAGATCATGGGTTGGGTAGTTCTTTTTATGTGGCTTCAACTGTCTAGAGGCATAGGCTATAACCTTACATCTTTGCATTAACACACAACCCAAACCAATTCTAGAGGCATCACAATACACCATAAAATTATTTGTACCATCAGGCAAAGACAACACAGGGGCTGAAGTAAGTCGAATCTTCAACTCTTGAAAACTCTTCTCACAGGAATCTGACCACTGGAACTTAACTTTCTTTGGGGTCAACCGGGTCATGGGAGACGCAATAGAAAAGAAACCTTTAACAAAATAGTGGTAGTAGCCAGCTAGGCCTAAGAAACTCCTAATGTTAGATGAAGAGATAGGTCTAGGCCAATTTCTTACAGCCTCTACGTTTTGGTGATCAACTCTAATGCATTCGACTAAAATAATATAACCCAGAAAGGCTACTGATCTAAGCCAAAATTCACACTTGTTGAATTTGGCAAACAATTGGTGATCTCTAAGAGTTTGCAAGGCAATTCTAAGATGATCTTCATGGTCGTTCTCAGTACGGGAGTACGCAGGGATATCATCTATAAAAACAAAGACAAATATGTCAAGATATTGTTTGAACACTCGATTCATGAGGTCCATAGAGGCTGTTAGGGAATTGGTTAGCCTAAAAGACGTGACTAGAAACTTAAAGTGACCATAGCGGGTTTGGAAGGCTGTCTTTGGAATATCACATTCCCTAACTTTCAGTTGATGATAGCCAGATCTAAGGTCTATCTTGGAGAAATAACTTGCACCTTGCAACTGGTCAAATAGGTCATCAATTCTTAGAAGAGGATATTTATTTTTTATTGTGAACTTATTAAGATGATGATAGTCAATGAACATATGCAAAGAACCATCCTTCTTTCACATGAACAGGATAGTGCAGCCCAAGGAGAGACACTGGGCCTTATGAAACCTTTATCTAAAAGATCTTTGAGTTGCTCTTTCAACTCCTTAAGCTCTACAGGTGCCATACAGTATAGAGAAATAGAAATAGGCTGAGTGTGTAGAAGAAGTTCAATCCTAAATTCTATCTCTTTATCGGGAGGTACCCCTGGGAGATCTTCCAAAAAAATATCAGGAAACTCATTAACAATGTTGACTGACTGAATAGTTGGAGCCTCAGACTTAGTGTCTTTGACTCTAACTAGGTGATAGATGCAACCTTTAGATATAAGCTTTCTGGCTTTGAGATAGAAGATGAAATGACTCTTGGAAGATACTAAACTCCTAGACCACTCAAAAAATGGTTCATCAAGAAACTGAAACTTGACTACACAGGTACGACAGTCTATAGAAGCATAACAAGAATGAAGTCAGTCCATACCAAGAATAAGGTCAAAATCCACCATGTCCAACTCAATCAAGTTAGCAAATATGACTCTATGAAGAACATTAACCGGACAATCTTAATACACTTGCTTAGAAATAACTGACTCCCCTACTTGAGTAGAAACTAAGAAAGGCTCAGGAATCTTCTCGGGACTCATTTTGAAATTCACATCTACTAATGGGATCATATAAGAGAAGCTTGACCCGCGGTCTAACAACACAAAAACATCAAAGAAAAAGACACGCATCATACCAGTAACAACATCGGGAGAGTCCTCCTACTCTTGATAGGATGGTAAGGCATAGAATTTGCTCTGGCACTGATTGCCAGCAATGCTAGATGAAGTGCCCTGAGAAGGGGCGGGTTGGACTACAGGAGCTGGTGCACTAGTAGTCTGTGTATGAGATTGAACATCTCTGTTCCCCTACCTAGCATGCGGACGATCTCTAAGTCTATGGGCTATCTTGTCATAACCAAATAACCCCTCTAATCAGCTAAGCACTCACTAAGATCGTCCCTACCACACTTAGTAGATGGAGGACCACGAGGTATATTACTCATATTGTTCTGGGATCTAGACATAGAAGGTCTATTCCCCTGCTTCTGCCTACCTCTAGTCGTGGGAGCACTAGCTGATGAAGGTGAATGCATAGAAGGATGGTCATGTAACTATAGGAGGTTCCCTCCATGGGACTTAGCCTGACTAAACTCATGCTACTTAAATCTATCACTCTTGTTACCCCTTACCCTATCTCTCTCCCTTATCTTATCTATCTCTATCTATTGTGTATGTATCATCAACCTATATAGATCTATATCCCTATTTAGCATCACAGTCCTACACTATTTCAGTAACAAACCAGAAATACTTGTCACGAACTTACTCATACTAGCTCGGGTATCAGCAATAAAATCAGAAGCATACTTAGCTAACTGGTTGAACTTTAAGCAGTGCTCCTTAATAGTCATGGAGCCTTGCCTTAAGTTCATGAACTCCTCAATCTTTGCTTCCCTCATCTCAAGAAGAAAATTTTTTTCCAAGAATGCATCTTGGAATGCCTGCCAAGTCAGAGGAGCAACATCCTCACCTCTACCCTTCCTCCACGATACAACCTAGTCATAAGCAATGTTTGTCAACCTGTAAGATGCCAACTTAACACTTTCTTCCTCAGAAAAATGCATCACCTGTGTGATCTTTCTTACCTCAACAAGGTATAACTATGGTTCCTCACCTGCCTTAGACCCATAAAACTCTGGTGGATTCATCTGCATGAAATCACGAATCCTAGAAGAAACTAAATTACCTCCCTATTGATTTGGAACTGTGGCCTGGTTATTTTCCTGAACATTGGTGGTGACTACTTGGGATAACGCCTGAAAGACAGCTTGAAACTCAGCATGAGACATGGTCTCATTCAAGGGATCAATAGGTTGGGGTTGCTCATTATTATTTCTACAGGGATTCACATTTCGGGGAGACATTTTCTGAAATAGGAGAGCACAAATTATTTGATGAGAGGGACAATTATAGGCATGATAGAATCTGAAAGAAAGAAACAACTTTTTCCTAAAACGTTTCATAGACTCTTGCTCATAGATGTGGCGCACTACACACCGATGATCAAAACTCTACTTAATGCGGCTTGTCAGACTCCCTAGGACTCCTTAAACCTTAGGCTATGATACCAAGTTTGTAACACCCTGAAATCTCATCCCAGAGCGTCACATATTACTTAAGGATATAAGAATCCCCAAGCTAACCCTTTGAGCATGTTACTAAATATAACAACTTACTTCGAGATGAAATAAACAAAACATTGATACTGTCATATCAAATGATAGGAAATACAAAGAAAATATTTGATCCAAATGACCATAATACTGGAAATCTCAACATACTAACAATTTGATAACTAGTCTGACAAAGCCTCTACTACTCCATGAACTAGAGAACCATTGGGATAGGTCTCCAACTAACTCAAACTGAACTAAAAGCCATAATATACCTACTAAAGTACTGAAATGTCTGAAGATAGGTCCTCAAACCATGAGGACTCACTATTGTGGAGATGTAGACAAAGGTACTCAAAAATCACTAACGAGCTGGGACTGAACACCTAAACCTACATTATAAGACAATGTAGCACATAGACGTATGTGTGGATCAGTACTTGGGAATGTACTGAATATATAGGAGTTTATGCATTTACATAAAACAATATAAGTAATCTTTCATCAAATCATGCATGCAATTAGGAATGACTCACATAGCTTGAATAAGTCTAAAAATATAAAGCTCATAAATCATGTATAATGAAGCATGTAACACAAATCTCGTGAGTCATTATACTTGACTTTTAAAAATCTCTACTCTACTGTTATTCTCAATACTTGAAGGTTAAAGGGACTTTAAACAATGCTTTCAAACTCATACTTTTATCTCATGGAGAGTAAAACTTCTTCAAAACTCAAGGACTCAGGACTCTTTGAAACTTTAAGACTTGGGAAATCTGTGACTCTTGAAATTACATAACTTTGGACACTCAGGATTTTCTCCTAACTGACATAGACCATGTGAGATACATGGAGTCTAATGCCTTGTCATCCTAAGAAAGAAACCTGACGTTGGGGAAAGGCGTCATACACCAAAATAGCGTAGAAATAATTGAACCCATAGACATGAACTGCAAAAGAGAAGCTAACAATAAAAACCCACACACACTTTAACCCCTATTCTCATGTAAACTCAAGATGTAGATTTAGCTATACATAAGATAAATAAGAATAGATATACCCATAATCTCCAATGAATTGATTAGTGGTAGATCTAAGTGAATGTTACTTCAAACTTGGATCCTCCACAATATCAATAATGAAAGTGAAAAAATCTTCTATTTGAAAAGTCCCCAATGTATTCTTCATAAAAAATTTATACAATATTTTCATCTCAAAAAATGGAGGATACAATGTCTCAAGCTAAACCTAAAAAATTGGGGGAGAAGGAATGTTTTGGCATGAATGATACATCCAATTAGGGTCAAATTCATTTTGATCAAATTGGGATCCGCACGTGAAATTACATTTTTTCCCTTAGGCTGAACATTTCCGTCGAACCGCAATTGATTAACTCTGGTTGCGATCGCTGCAAAGAGATCGTAATTGACTTTTCTAGTCATGGTTGATTGACCATATTGAGTGATTGCGACTGCAGCCGTCGAACCACAACCGCGGTAACTATGGCTAGTTCACTGCAGGTATTCAGTTGTACTTGTTCTGCTCCCTTTTGATCATTTCAAGCTCCAATCTAAATCTCTTTGTCTTTTCAACTCTTATATCTGTAATGAGTGGATATTAGTGTATTAAATAAAAATTATAACTCATTTACTCATTTAAGACAAGGTAATGTGCACGAAAAGTAAGTGTGAATGTGTGGTAAAATCACCACTTATTAGAAATCGAGAATGAAAACATGAACATGTAAGATGAATGCAAGACCAAGTAAAGTATGTACTAAAATGATCTAAATAACTGAATAACTGAAAATTTGATTACTTGGTCAAATAAACCTAAACTGGTATAGATAGAGGACTGACTAAAACTGTGGGAGCTATCAAGTAACTTACATAAACCATGTGAGTTATCATTATGTCCAATGTCTAACCCACATTGAGGAGGGATATTCAATCCTTATTGCTAGAGTAGAACCTTAATTAAAGTGATCACTAAACAGAGCTAATATTATGCAAGGGGAAACACTCTCTGACGAGGCCCCTAAATCTATGGTGGCACGTAGATTTTGGAAAATAGGATGCGCTGAAGCCAAGCTTCCCTCTTAGTGATAAATCCTACTCCTAAATAAAAAACACTAAAACACAAGCTGGTGTATGCACTGACAACTAATTTTCTCATATAGAGTATTTTAAAACTAACAGTGTATGCCTAATCTGAAAAAATAATGAACATATAAAACTCATAATTTAACATGAAATAATTCTGGGTAAAATAATAAAATCATGATTTGACTGACTTATTACTTGAAAAGTCTAAAATGCAAGTAACCATGTAGGCATTGGGTGTTTCTAAACTACCAGTATTGAATGATTATAAAATTTGATAACATCATTTAAAACAGAGACATAAAGTCATAATTCAAAGATCCAAAGCATGATACATTTTAATACCCTGATAAATTACATAAAATTGAACATGGGAATGAGTTGACCATAAGAAAATATAATGTTAGTATAGTTTAAAGAATAATTTGAGAATTTAACATGGTATTGACTAAACATGATAGGGGTTTTTGAAAGTACAAGTATATAGGAGCATGAATAACATGGGTTAGAACTATTAACATGGCTTGAATGTAAATCAATGAGGAAGTATGTATATTTTCATAATTTCATTGAATATTACATGGATACTTGAAATTCAAAGTATGAAATATCCTAATTTACAAGGAACACATGTTGAAATGGCTTGCATTTAGATTTACAAATAAAAACATGGATTAATTAATCTTGAACATGTATATTTTCATTAAAAAGGAGAATTTCATACTTTAAACCGAAAATAAGGATTTTTGGGCTCAATGGGGGGAAGGAACCCATTAATGAATACCCCACATACCTTAGTTATTCAAATAATTGAAGAAAAAACCTATAATTTTGACCTTGAATGCTTGAATCCTTAAGAAGTGACTTGATTTTACTTTCTTTGGAAAGGGGATGTGGGTTTTACGTATGATAAATAAAGAGGAATGGTGCAAATAATTTCCCTATTTTGTTATTAAATTAGGTATTGGGTGGTTGGGGGTGAAACAATGTAGGTTTAGGGTTGAAAGAGTGGGAAAATGCAAAAAAAAACTTTGGAACCTTCTGAAAATTGTTTAGAAGTTGTCCCGATGACTTAGGTCATAACTCCTAAGATCTGGCCATGGTTCATTACTTAAGTCATCATTAAAAGCCCTATTTTATCCTCTACTTCCCAGATTACTACTCCATCCCACCAACCCATAATAAGATATTACGAGTCGTAGTTTGAGCAGTTTTGATAGTGCTTTGGTTATTTTTCCCTAACCATTCACCCCAATATCGAATTAAGCTAGAATTGGTGTAGTTTGAAAGATAATTCAATTACCTATCAGTTGGTTGGTCTAGAGTTCTGAAACTCCTAGTATAACAAAACATATGTTTGTTTAAAGATGACTATTGTTGTATATATATCATGAATTTAATCGCTAAGCAATGTTTCGACTTGTCTATAAGTTAGGAGATATTTGAGGTCTTAATATATCTCTAGGTCATTTTTAAAACTATAAAAACAAGAGGCTTGATTCTTGTATCTACTGGAGTGACTATGACTAACTTGTGATAAGTCGTCATGAGTGGTTACGAATTATTACCTTAAGTCATAGTCATAATAGTAAGTTAGGCCATTAAGGGAAATTTTTTGTAATTTCTTGTCACATCATCAAATTAACATGAGTCTTGGAGCGTTTGAAATCTATCTTCGTGTCCTGTATTTTAAGAGGTCTAGAGCTTGAAAAATTTAGGGTATTACAATAATGCTTTCTAGATGGACCACCAATGGAAAATTAGCATGCCCCACTTATAATTATGACACATGCTCTCAGTATCCTAAACATAGTCGTAAGATGTGTTACATGATTTATCGATGATTTTTTCCTCCTAATCATCCTTTTAAAAATATAAGAAGTCATTTGATGGTAATGAGGAGAATATATATGTCCCTACACCTTGTCAGGTATACAGGTATTGAAGAGTTGTAGGATTTCAACCATACTTTTGGAAAGGGAAAAAAAGAGGTCTCAATATCATCGGGACCTGTGGAAGAAAATATACACTTTTTTTGAATTGCCATATTGGCCACATAACAAATTAAGGAACAATCTTACTCCTGTGCCCATAGAAAAGAATATATGTGATAGTTTGCTCGGGACATTATTAAAGATAAAAAGGAAGTCAAAGTATCATGTAAATTCATGCTATAAATTACAAGAAATACGGATACAAAAAGAGCTACAACCAAAAGAAGATGATGCTAGAAGTGTAAGTGTAACTGAATCTAGTTTTTGTATGAATCTAGATCAAAAAAACTGTTTTACAGCATCATGAAAATACCTAATTCTGTGTGCATCTGAATAAGATGAAAATATTTGGGTACAAGAGTAATGATGGTCCTATTATATTTCATTGTCTACTCTAGGTTACTGTTAGAAAAGTTCTGCCCAAGAATGTTTCATTGTCCTTGATTAGGTATTGTAATTCTTTAGAGTGATTTATAGTAAGGTTATAAGGAGGAGTGATCTTGAAAATTTGGATTCTAAAATTGTTAAAATAAATTGTAAACTTGAAATTTTTTCCATGCAACATATTTTTATATAATGGTGCATTTGTTAATTCATTTAGGGAATGAAATTAAGTTTTGGGTCCAACTCATTGTCGTTTGATGTTTATCGTTGTGAGAAAATTTTGAAAGTTAAAGGCATTTATTCGTAATTGATCTTGTCCTAAGCATCAATAGCAGAGGGATTTTTGGAAGATGTATGTTTGACTTTTCATTCAAGATACCTACGTGGTGGAGTAAAGATAAGATTCAATATGAATTTGAGGATAGAGCTGATGATGATGAATGCGTTCAGAATATGTCGCCTATATTCCCTAAGATAGGTCATCCAATCAGACGCCAAAAGAAAAATAATTCCACTTTTTTTATGGATTCAAAGTTACATTATGAAACATATCAATATATACTATTCAATATCGTAGATGAGCAAGTGGAAAAGTATATTGAGTAGGATAAATTATTACATGATTATTTTTATTTTAAAACATCATTTAATTTGTTATGATAAGTGAGGTACATTTATCTTCATTCATATAGTCCTTATTATTAAATTCAAATATATCATGATTGTGGAGAACATAAGAATTTGATGAGTAGTGATACTAGATCAAGTTCTTTGTCAAAAGCAAGGAATCATAGTCAAGAATTCAGCAGCTGTTTTTAAGAGAAAGTTAAAAATGTTGAAATGGCTGATTATTTACTAAGTCTAGCTAAAAGTCTTAATTGGGTGGCCAAGAGATATACTTCATATTGGGTTAATGAATACCGATTTGATACTAAAGCTCGGGATGCTCCATGCAAGACTCAATATAGTGGAGTGACTTTATTAGCAAAAACTAGTAGTTTTTCTAGTGCTAGGGACCAAAATCCCATTGATGGAGAAGGTATGTATTATTTATTTATTCACGGAATCATTGATATTGATTATTATGTTTTTTTGGTTTTGTTTTGTTTAGATGCGATTGGTTTCATAATGAAGTGGATGGATACGTGTTAACTCGTGTATACTTTAATATATTATGTAGTACAGATAACCCTTTTCTTATGGCATCACAAGATCATGAAGTTTTCTATGTGGAGGATCCAGTTGAAAAAGGTGTTTACTATTCAAATAATAAAGCTCCTATTGATTTTTATGATTTACTAAAAGAGAATTATCCAAATATTGGAGAATCATTTTGGATGGAGCCTAATGATGAAATTGGCTACTCAACTAGATTGTATATTGAAGATATAAGATGGTCAAGAGAAGATGCACCCATCAATGTTGTTGATATGCCTTATAATGCACAATATTTACAAGATACAACTGATTAGAAATGGATGGAGGCAAATTATTAAAGAATTTATTTATGATTTTCTTACTGTTGTAATATATTTTTCTAGTGACTGATAAATAACCTTTTCAATTCATTTTATGATTATTTTTATTTATTTATAGCTAATTATTTTTCATTTCTACTTAGAAACTTATTTTTATTCAATTCAAATATACAAGTTTTTCAATATTCCGATTTGAACAAAGCTAGTGGAAAAGAGAGTAATAACTTCACTATTGATAGATTTGTGGATCACACAAAGTATGTATTGTAATGTCATAGGTGAATGTGCATATCCTAGTGATATTATTTGTATCCTTGAGAAATTGATACCGCCTAGTGTGCATTGGTTAAAAAGGTTTAGCAAGTGACATTATTTATATCCTTGAGCTATTCCATGTCTATGATAAATAAAAATGGAGATAGGATGGGGTGGAGGTGGTTTTAATGGTTATGTTGTGTTGTTTATTCAAGGCCATAATCTCCTCCATCCCACCAGCCTCTACATGAGAAAAAAAGAAATTAAGGAACACAAATACTCATGATGTTTTCATTTCTATATTAAAGTATTTTCTTCACAATTGTCTAACTGATTGTCATAGTTTGTCTTTTTTAGTAGCACCTATTTACCTTTTGAATCCTTCTTCTGTTGAGATTTTACAAGGCAAGGAATACTAAATATAGAGTAATCCAATTAAATTAAATCACTTTAGTAGTCAATAGTGTTCTTCGGATTTATTTACATGGCTAGTTGTTTATCACTTCATTGTTTAAGTAGAGATTGTACTACGCGAGACATGCTTCATATAGAGAAATCGAGTCAAAGTAAATCACTTTGGTAGGAAATATTGTTCTCTAGATTTATTTCCATGGACTCTTTTTTATCACTTAATTTTTTTAGGAGAGACAAACATATATTCATTGCAGCTACTTGAATTAACAATGGGTTTGATATTTCTTCTATCCATTGCATTATTATGTCTACTTAATTTGATTAATTAGATTGAGTGATAGACTTTAATATATGACTTGCTCTAAAATATTCAAGGATGTTCATTGATGGGGTTTTGACTATATTAAAATATTTTTTGTGTATTTTGACTAAAAGTTATTTTGTTCGGATTAAAATCTATTTTGTTGAAGTTTACAAAGTGTTGAATAGTTATTAATCAATCAAGACGTCCTTCAAAAAACAAAACACTTACAAGCTCAAGAATAATTTTTGCTGGATCACTTACAATGATAAATATTTCACTTCAAGGAACCAAAAAAAATATTCAGACTTCATATTCAAAGTATGGAAAGCAACAATGTCCATCAGATAGTTCTCGAGTGCAAAAAGAAGTGTAGCAAGTTCCATTGTATTCTACCCCTCATGTTGTACAAGAACTACTAGAATAAGTGAAATAAGAACCAGTGAATTCTTCCTCTACTACATCATAAGGAGTACAAAAATAAGTTCAACAATTACTTCTTAGTTCTACCTCTACTATAGCACAAGAAGTACAAAAATAAGTGCTAAAAATGCCACTGTGTTCTACCTCTTCTACAACACAAGCAACTCCATAAATTAGGCATCAAGAGTTACTGCATTCTGCCTGTTCTGTAAAAGAAACTATTTCAAAAAATGGACAAAAAGTATTATTGAATACTACCTCTTTAGAAACAAAATCAATAACAAATAATAGGCAGCAAAAGATATTGCATTTCACCTCTTCTGCAACACAAACAGTCCCTAAAAATTAGCAGGAAGTGTTACTGAATGCTACCACTCATGACACAAATGAACAATCTACTGAGAAAGGTAATAATGTATACATTTCATTCAGTTATAAAACTTATATTGATGAATTACTGATTGTCTTTATTTCATAATTATTGTATGTTCTTCTGATGACAAGAAAAAAATAGGCATAACACATATGCAAAGTGTACATGGGAGTACTAAACGAAAATTAATTCTATTGAATGTGTAAAACCAACTAATTGGTCCTACTATAGGAGTTGTACAAGAGTTGAGTAGATTTCTTGGCACACTGGTAAGGATTTTAACGTTTTTTCCTCACACTTTTAAGAATTGGAATAAAGTGAACACAAAAAAGGAAATGTGCAAATACATTAAGGTTTGAAGTTCCAATTTTTTAATTCTAATTGAAAATAGTTTATATTTATTACGCCAACTATATTGATTAAACTTTTAGGAGAAATATGACTGTCCTAATGTCGGGTAGCAAAAGTAGTTCTTTTTTTGTCTACATCCAAAACATGGTCAATAAACAAAGATGGAACATCCCATTAACTAATAATATTATAATTAGTAGATAGAGAATCCTTTCTAGAAAGGATGTTTGCTGCTCGATTTGCTTCATAATGATACGAAAAAAATAGCCATCTTATATTTTGATGAAATCTTTAGAGGCCAACACATAGAGGCTAAAGACTTGATCACCTCGAGGATACAAGAAAATGCATGGAGGACCCATTTTGAGCATTCCATTAAACAAACCCATGTTTGGAAGATTGCGTGGGGGCTTACATTTGATGCCAATTCGAGACTACAAGTTTTGAAGTGTGACCCCATGGTTGTGGAGAATTAAAGAAGCATCCTTTATTAAGGGTATTTTGGGGTTTACACATGTTAAATAAATAACCCATGACCTCCCCTTTCCTTAAGGGTATTTTGGTTCATTATACTATGTAATATGTTAGGCTGTATATAGCCTCTTATTAGGTCTTTTCTCTTTAGTGTATGAAAGTTGAAAAATTAAAACACTTTATATTCTCTCTGTTAAGAGTAGACCACCTTAGTATAGTCTTAGTTAGGTCTTGGAAAATTCATCCTTAGTATAGGGCTTGAAAAAACCAATATTATTCTTTCCTTGGAAACGGTGGATCTAGAGGTGAGTCGATTTCCTTAGCGGTCACCGTAAGAGTGTGGTTTTTATCATTACATTCATTAGCGTTTAATGTTGAAATATACTTTATTATTAATATTTAATAATCTTGGTCTTACTATCTATCCTTTTATTATTTTGCAAATCCGTGTGTTTTTGTGTTTGTCATCTTGTATCCCTTTGTGTTGCTTGTTCTTCTCACATTTTGTGGACTGTTTTGGAATATTTGTGGAATGATTTGTATCATTTGATATCAGATCCATCATTGATTTCATTCCCACGAGATCAATCTTGGTCTTTCTATCTTGAAAAATCACAAAAATAGTGTTGGAAAAACTGAAAAACGGGGAAAAAAGTAATTTGTCCCGTTTTTGTGTTTGGCCCAAGATTTGAGGCTTGGTTTTTTTTTGTATTTTGTTATTTCTAGTGTTAGTCCCTTCTCCACCAACACTAATAGAGTCTACATCTAAATTTTGAATTAAATCCAAGTGGTTCTTGAATGTTTGAAAGTTGTTGATATTGTTGTTGAATATTGGTGGTTGGAAAATTATTTTGTTGATGTTGTTGTTGAAGATTGGTGGCTGGAAAAACGTTTTGTTGATGTTTTTTTTGAATATTGGAGCTTGAATATGTGTTTTTAATGTTTCGGAGGTCCAACATTAACATTAGAACTCCAAGATACAAAGTTGTGTTCTAGGTGTTCTTGCTGTTTTTCAACATCTTCATATCTTGTTGAAAAGAAAGTGGTTTGTTTGATCTAAAATCAAAGAAGAAAGAAGGTGTGGTCTTTTAGTCTTCAAACACATTCCAAGAATATTATAAAATATGAAAGGGGGCCAAAAGACTTTAAAAAGGTCCTATTACCAAAAGAGAGAAAGGTGTCTTCCCAAGACCTACAAAAGAAGAAAGGGGGACAAAGGCTTCAAAAGGTGTTTTGCCAAAAGGGTGAAAGAAAAGTCAAGCCTTATTTTTGAACATTGAAAGCCTCTAAGTCTTGTTGTTTCCCTCCCAAAACCGAAAATACACTCTTCCAATTGAACATTGATCAATACAAATTTAAAACAATAAAAAAATTTCTCAAAACTTTTGACAATTTTCAACAATCAATGAGAGGCTGCCACGTCCTCACTGAAAGTGCTTAATCTTAAAAAATTTAGATTCTTAGTTTCATTTGATTGTTTCATTAGTATCATGTCTTGATTCTAGAATTAATTAACAACTAGTAATCACCTACTTATTTGTAGAGTAATTATTGAATCCATTTCTTTCGTGTCTTCTTTATTTGTGTATTTTTCTCATTTTTACCTCGTAGTAACTTCTTTGTTTCAAGTTCGTATGTAAATTTTGTTTTTATGTCTTGAGTCGATCAAACTAGAATCAATTCCGACCGCCAAGTAGAATTGACATCCTATTGACTATCAGAGTATAAACAACCTACAATATTCGCCGCTCCAATTGTGAGAATCACAAAGGTGGGTGTATACGAGTGTTGGTGAGGAGCTTTTACTACTAATCTTGTTTGTTCATTGTGTAGGTTCAAAGGTGATATAAGGAAATATGTCTTTGATAGAAGGGGATTATATTGACTACAACATGTGAGACTATGATTGTAGTGAGGGGTTTTATGGCTACGAAGTTGAGGAAGATTGCGGAGGCTATGAAAATAGCCATGATCAAAACTTGGGCAGATTTGAGAGTTACGGTTTTGAGGGAGAAAATGAGGTTAATGAAGTGCCTAGTGCTTATGGTGAACTTGAAGATGATGAAGGACCTAGTAATGGATCTTATGATAACATTGAGGCATGTGAGGAGTTTTACACTTGTCACTCCGAACCTAGATTTTGTGTTAGGTATAACCCTTTCATTTGCAAAGCTTATGAGAGATATGATGAGAGTACACGTGAGGAGTGTGAAGATTCATATCCTCCACCTTGTAGTACTTCTTATCAAGGCCGATATAGTGTGAGTGGTTATACGATTTCTAGTGGAGGTTGTCCAATGAGAAGAAAAGGGTATGCATCTCTAAAACCAAGAGGTACTTGTGTACCTTACAATGTTGATCTGATAAGGATTGTACACTCTGGAAAGGTGACCATTTGCAGGATACCGGGATACCTCATTGTGTTAAATGATAGGTACTATAAAAACTACTTCCTTCCATCCATGGTTGACTACTTGGGGATGTTTTGAGAGACTTTACTTGTTCCATATTTCTTGGACAGACTTAAGGTTACCGAAAGGGTCAAAGTTGTCATCTCCCAATTTGAATACTATGAGGAGGTATGGTGTGATATTCTTACATTGACATAAGGTCATGTATGCTTAGGTGCTGATTGGTTTGCACAACATAGAGTTCCAAATATGCAAAATTAGCCTAATATTGTAAGAGACCGGTGGGGAAATCACCTCGTGACATACATGTTGCCCTAGCCTCTAAGAGAAGTGAATACTTACTCCAATCCAAATACTTATGAGATACAAAAGAGTGATAGGAATAAGGGTGTGCAAGGTGGTAATCCGAGAGTGAATAAAGGAGAGATTGTGTGGAGCGAAGTAAGGGGATTGCCACCAAACCGAGCTAACATTGTTTGTCCTTCTATTTCTAAGGACATTTGTGTAGGTACCGACATGGAAAGTGAAGGAGAGATATGCCGAAGTTAAGTTTCTTCCCAAGCTTGTGGAGGACCTTCACAACACAACAAAGGAGAGTCGACTCAAGAACTTCAAGGTAAAATAGCTAATTCTTACACTTTTGTGCATGTGAATGATAATTGTGTGACTAGTAGCCCATTGAGTATGAGTAGTAGCTTACTTACTTGTGTCTAATGATTCTTTGACTTTTGTTGATGATGTATATGTTGTAAGTATGGATACACTAGTTGATCCTATTGATGACCAAATTGACTCTTCTTGTAAGATTAATTTATGTCCACCTAGTGTTGAAGCCTATATATTGAACGAAAGTACATCATCTTATGCAATTGGTATTGATCAACCTATTTGATAAAATTGTCCACTACTTGAGTATGCGTGTGATATGATTAATCAAACTCAAGTGAGTGGAGTATTTGAAAATGTTGGTCAACAAAAGGGGAGTGAACCCGAGAGCTATTCTTGGGACAATCTTGTTCTTGAAACCACTTTGAAACTTGATATTGATCTCTTATAGAGTGAGGAACTTGCTTGTTCCAAATATGCCTGTGGTTTGGATTATGCACTCTTTAGGTATAATGTCTTGTTTGAAAATGATATAAACACTCCTAATGAACCTAGTGGTAAAAAGGATGGTATTGCTTACCTTGGAGGCTATATCCTATATGTTTACCCACTATGGTGTGACAACATTCCTCCTAAAGATGGAAATCTCTTCTAAAAAGATGAGTGTACTCTTAAGGGTAAGGAATGTGTAGTCTTGGAAGTTACCCCTTCTACTTTGTGTGACTTTATTGTTTAGACTACTCATAGTGATGATTGGGAAACAAGTAGTGAGTACACATATGAGGGCACCTTAGTAGAAGTCGACTTGAGTGATACTTTTCTCTGCTCTCTATTTTCTTTTGATGATATGTATGCTATCGTAGAGAGTATGTCATTTAGATTGGGTGGAGACCATGGGAAAGGAGAGTGTTGTCTAGACCTGTTTCTATGGACAATCTTCCCGTTTGACCCCGATTCCAAATATGGAAATGGTGATGTTGGTGCACCTAAATTATTTCTTGGTCTACATGACAAGAAAAGTGTCACTGTTGGTGAATCACATAACCAAATCCTTTGTACATTTTTAATTGAGTTTTTAATATTTCATTCAAAGGATCCTTGGTTATATTGCAAATATGTGCAACCTTGGCATGTTGAGATAATTTGTTGTGATAACCCTAACCCTTATGCCATGAGGAGTTTTATTTGTTTGTCCTCTCTTCGGTTTTGCAAAGTTTGGATTCGAGGTCGAATCCTTTTCAAGAAGGGGAGGATGACACGGGAAAAATGGCCATCTTATCTTTTGATGACATATTTAGATTCCAACACATAGAGGCTCAAGACTTGTTCACCTCGAGGAAACAAGAACATGCATGGAGGACCTGTTTTGAGCATGCCATTAAACAATCCCGTGTGTGGAAGATTACGTGGGGGCTTACATTTGATGCCAATTCGAGACTACAAGCTTTGAAGTGTGACCCCATTGTTGTGGAACATTAAATAAGTACCCTTCATTAAGGGTATTTTGGGGTTTGCACATATTAAATAAACAACCCATGACCTCCCCTTTCCTTAAGGGTATTTTGGTTCATTAGACTATGTAATAAGTTAGGCTATATATAGTCTCTTATTAGGTCTTTTCTCTTTATTTTATGAAAGATGAAAAATTGAAATACTTTAAATCCTCTCTCTTGAGAGTATACCACCTTAGTATAGTCTTAGTTAGGACTTGGAAAAGTCATCCTTAGTATAGGGCTTGGAAAAGCCAATATTGTTCTTTGCTTGGAAACTGTGGATCTTGAGGTGAGTCGATTATCTTGGCAGTCACCGTAAGAGTTTGGTTTTGATTATTACATTCATTAGGGGTTAATTTTTAAATATATTTGGTTCTTAATCTTGTAATAATCTTTATCTCATTATCTATCCTTTTATTATTTTACAAATATGTGTGTTTTTGTGTTTGTCATATTGTATCCGTTTGTGTTGCTTATTCTTCTCACATTTTGTGGACTGTTTTGGCATCTTGGTGGACTGGTTTATATCACATAATAGCTATGCTAAATGGGTGGGTCTCGTAGCTTGTGGATTAATTTCCTACATTTGTCAATAATATTAGTATACATTTGATGCCCCTTTTTTATAAGGGAAAAAATTACCCTGGAGTTCATACTAATAGTGATAGGAATGAGTGAATATTTTTACACAACACACAAACCATGAAAAAATTCTAACAATTCATCTCTTGTGTTATGAATGTGTAAATCGATTCCAGAAAACACTCTAACCCACTCACCTGTTTGGTCCTTATTTAATCCACATATTTAACCATGTCCTGGGTTCCAAAATGATGAACCATCTATGTTTAGCTTTTAAACAATGACTCATGGAATCCATTTTAAGAGTTAATCATAGGTTGTGTTCTAGAATTTGGTTTACCTTTTAATGTATAAAATTCTATAGCTCTTATTATTAGTAAATCGGTATGAATTGGTTTATTAAGTTGTATGTTGTAATTATCATTTAGAGTTAAGTAGATATTCCATAGATAAAGTTGGAATGTATTATCCCAATATAGAATGTTTTTGTAAAGTTTTTTATTTCGTTTCTTGAATTGGTATAGGCAATGATTTGAGGAAAAAAAATTTTGTAGTATTTTAATTGGTCATGCCAATTTACTCACAAAATGGGAGAACTTTTCTGCTATAGAGGAAGATATGTTCCATGGTTTTTGGTCACCCATAAAGTTTATGATATCTTGGTCATCCTTATAGATTGTTTACTACAAAATCATGGGTAAATTCCAAAATTGTTATAAGCGAATGCTAATATTAGTTTGTGAATCCAACATTCGGTAAACACCTTGTTATCTACATTTTTTGTGTAGTTCTATGACAATTGTGAAGAACATGTTTATTGAACCTGGAAATTGTCATGTTAGATAATCTAGTGGATGCTTTAATCTAAGTTATATACTTATTAGTCAATTTGGTATGTTATTACTTATAATGATAGATTATTTAAGTTTTTATTTCATCCTTAATTGGTAATCAAAAATTATGTTACAATATTGACATTAATTGGTAACCAGTTAGCAATAACATTATATAATCAAAAAGTTAATGTTGATAAAAAAAGCTGTCGGGGTGTCTTTATCTATTTACTACAATCACTGTTGAGTTATGCTAATGAATCTGCACAACACCCCCCAATCCCAGACACTATAAAGATAGAATCAAAGTGTTTCTGAGATTAGAGTTTTGTCCTTAGAGAAAAGTACTACAATTTACATCTATTCATGTTGTAAGTAGTAAATCTTAATTTTCTTCATCTTCTTCTTCTTTATTAATTTGATTAGATTGGATTTCTGAACGAGGGTGTTGTAGTAATGCACTTTTAATCTAGTTTTGATTTTTCCACATGGATATCTTAGAACTCTGGTAAACTACTTGTTGTTTCTCTATTGGAAATTATTGTGGTGGCCCTCTTTTAGTTTTGTACTGCTAGTTTACCCACCTCTTGTGAAATCATTAGGGTTTCTATTTGTATCGGCTTCTACTCCTAGAATTCTCTTTTCAGTTCATGTCTATTATTTCTCATAACCAATTTTTATCTACTTCATGTATAGTAGATTCTAGCAGCTGATTTAGTAGAAAAATATCAAGAAATATTTTCTTGAGAGTACCATTCCCGCAAGCCAATTATCCTGCCAGAATAGAATCCCCTTGACATCTTTCATATTAAAATAAGATAATCCATTTCATATGTTCCTAATTGATCTTTGATCCAATGAAACCAATCTATTAACTACTATATTGTCAAGGCTTGGCTACTTTGCTTTCTGTGGGATAAGATTAAATACCTAGAACATGTTGTAAATTATTTATTGTCTTTTCCTAATAAGAAAAAGGTGTTGTGAGTTTACATGACCTTTTTGCTGACTAGATTTTTATTTTTGTAGATTGTTAAAGTACTCATGTGAAACAAAAAAGTTTTATATGATGAAAAACAAGAATCATATCACCAAAGATCATTGACATTATTTTTTTCTTAGGTAGAGAAAATAAAGAAGCAATTGAGGAGATCCCAAAAGATGTTTGTTAAGAAGATTTTAGATAGTTTTTGTAACTTGTTCTAGAACTCTTTTGATACCGACAACAACACAATAGAGCTTATGTCGTATTTTTCTACTTTTTAGTTTTATTGCTACTAATAACTATGCTAGCTTAGTATCTTTGATATATAATTTTAAAGATGAATGGGTATGATTGTTTTGCGAATATATTATAGCTTTTATAATGTATTTGAGTTTATTAGTGTTTATTAATTTTGGTCATTGAAGGGCTATATATTAAACTGTTGCAACAATAACTTAGAACCATTGCTATAGAAAATTCAATAAAAATAGTAAGATTGTTGTAACAACTTGTAAACATTGTGTTAACTCATTTAAACCATCGCTATAGAGTTTGTATGTGTCAAAAAAAAGTCATAGCATTAATCATAAAACTATTACAACAATATAAAGTTAACTGTAGTAATACACCTGTTGAAATAGTTAAAACAATCGTTGCATAAAACTCTATGGCAATAGCTTGTAAACCACTGTATTAGCTCATTTAAACCATCTCTATAGATTTTATATGTGTCCAAAAATACCCATAGCATTAATTACAAAACTATTGTAATTTTTTCAAGTTAATTGTAGTAATACATTTACTTAACTGTTGGAATAGATAACATAATCGTTGTATAAAATCTTTTGGCAACAGTTTAATTCATTTCAATTGATGTCAAGTAAGTGTTTTGGTAGTGATCATAATAACTATTGCTATAGCCCATATATAGAAACAATTAATAGAATCATTATAAGAATCGTAGCAGTATAGCTATCGCCCTACGACTCGGTGAAACAGTTTCTTAATCGTTGTGATATATCTAGATCTACTATTTTATCTTTTATTAAAACTATTTTACATGTGTCGGGATAGACCCCATTTCAAGTAATGTGGTGGGTAATGTAGGTGCCATCATGACACAAAAATTCGATCTTGAAAAAACCCCTCATTTTGGTGTTATTAGAGTTTTGAGGGAGATGGAAGGATGAGTTCGTATTATAGAATGACTAAAAATGTTTTAGTATAAGTTATAGGATCATTTAGGATGTAATATACTAGTTTCCCTTTGAAAAACTGAAGGAAAAATGGGATTTTTGCATCCCTGTGACCAGTGGAATGTAACGACCTTAAAACAGTGCGAAACTAGCATGTCATGAACTTAAAGTGGAACATAATTTGTTTGTCACACTACTATCATGGACCCTGTAGCACCCCAAATCTGGTACCAGAAATGCTACACTGTGCTCATGACCCCAAAGGACAACAAACTAACCCATGACTGATATTTGTACCTGTATACTGCATAATATACTTTATAATGCAGAAACATAAACTGAAAGGACATAAGGTTAAAAAAATGTAACATAGGATCTAATAAATCATAACATATGGATGGGGTATGAAATACCCAAACCAACTGAAATAACTAGCTGAATATGATAGTCTAGAAAGCCTCTAACTGACAGAACTGTCTGAATAAGGAATTAATGGGACATGTCCCCAACTAACTCCAACTAATAAATAAATTAATGAGATAATAAAGTAATGATCATGTCCTAGAAAGATGAGGACTCACTTTTAGATCTGACTGCTGAGACTAGAATCTATTGATTCTCTGGAGCTCATGTCTCTGAACCTATGGTAAAAGACACCATAACACAAATACGTCAGTACTTTGAATGCACTGGTATGCATATGAGGTAGGCTGAATACATGGGGTTCATATGCATGAAAAATACTGGCTAATTAACTAATATGATCTTGAGAATATATGCATGCATACATAGTAACTATATCTGAAATCGTGATTACATGAGTTTACTGATAACTAACATGACTAATGACTGAGTTCTGATAACTGATATCATGAGTGACCGTATCAGACAGTCTTGAATCTAATGGAACTAGCTGAGTTCCGTACTGTATGTGAGTTGACTGTATCTTACAGTCCATAATTCTATAGAACTATCTGAGTTCTATTACTAATACTGATTGACTATATTTGACAGTCCATATTCTGTAACATGAAACTGTGGGAAGTAGTCATCTAAATGACATGCCCCAAATAATGCATTTTAGCTGAATTGGGGTCCAATCTGTGCCCTTATTAGAAGGGTGTCAATACCGCACCACTGGTAAGAACAATATGTGGGACACCCTCGACTAGAAGGTTACTCTAATGAGAACGGTGGGAACCCTCAACTAGCAGGTATGATATCTTAACCTATGCTGGCTGCACATTTCTGGAATGCAAGAATTGTTTCTAAGAATCACACCCTCTACTGGCAGGTGAGTTCCCATCCTTGGGTTCACTCAGTACTAATTTCTACTCCCATCAAAATAGACACTGAACATCATTAACTCATCTAAACATGGACTGAGTTTACTAAATTCCGTTAACTGATGAAATACTACTTATATCTGACAACTGACTGAGTTCGTGAGATTACTAAGGTTACTGAATTACTGAGCTTTCCTGATTCACATGACTGACTGAGTTCTATGGATCATGGCTTGACTGAGGATATTGTGAAAACATTACACTGGCTCTAAGCATACAACTAAATTGTCACTTATAAGTACCCCCAGGAATCGATGGAAAGAAACTGACAAAGCATGACTTTCTTGAATACATGTTCAACATCGCAATCTATAATTCATTTATTGAGGCAATTCATCAAAAATGTGATATGCATAAGCTTGTACATAAATGGGGATTTCATAAGATCATATCAGTTGGGCATTTTTTTCCTTCACATAGGCATTTAATCAAACACATGGTAGGCATAGTATATGTAGACAACATTATATAATAAATAAACATCATGATTCAACTCTAATTTTATCATCCAAGGGTTTAATCGTAGGTCCACATGAATCTACATTTATACTAATCAATTCCACATAAAATTTATCACCCAACATGAATTAGAATTCAATTGGCCATTTTCAACATGAACAAAAGCAACCCAACATGAAATTCATAAAGAAATCCATACAATTGAACTTTGAAAAGAGATTCTTGGGCTTCATGGATGAAAAGAGTCTATGAATGAACACTATGCATACCTGGGTTGAGTTTCTTGAAGTTCTTGAACCTGAAGAATTTGAATCTCTTAGTTTTTGAAGAAAATTTGGATTTTATTTTTAGGGATTAATCTTAGAGAGAACACCCTAATTTTGTTGTTGTATATGGATAATGAATTTCTGAGATTTGGTCAGATATAATGTAACGCCCTGATTTTCTGAACCGAAACACTACACGGTGTTCATTACCTCGAAGGACCACAAGCTAACCCATGACTGATATCTGTACCTATAAACTGCATAATATCTCGTAAAATATGCGGAAACATGAACTATAAGTCCATAAGGTTCAATACTGATACATATTTGAAAAACATAGTATAAGAATACCAAAAACGAACATAAATACTGAACATCTAATATGACATCTAGTCCGAAAGACTCTAACCAAACTGAATAAGGAGTTGATGGGATATGTCCCCAACAAACTCCAACTACTGAAATAAACTGAAAACTGAGATAGAAATGAAATCATCATGTTCTCAAAGGATGAGGACTCACGTCTAACTCTGACTGTTGATCCTAGAATCTACTGTTGATTTGGAGCTCATACCACTAAACCTATGGTGTAACATAAGAGAAAGCACCATAGCGTAAATGCGTCAGTACGTCTGAATGTACTGAGTATACGAGTGAGGTAGGGTAAATGCAAAGGGTTATATGCATGAACAATACTGACTGATATAAACGTGAGAGTACATACATGCATACGTAACTGTAACTGAACTCGTGGAGATACTGACTACTGAGTTTGAATACTGACAACATGAGTCTACTGATAATGAGATTCTGAAAGACTGAGTTTACTGATATTGATATGTAAATCACTAATAAGTGATGGATCTGATACTGTATTACTGAATACAAAGAGACTGATATTGCATTACTGATAAATGAATGATTGTTTTTGATAGTTTGAATTATGAAGAACTGGTCTGACTGACTGTATCTGACAGTCCTGAAGCTGAGTATTGATAGCATGAGTTCTGATAACTGTAGCATGAATGACTGTATCTGACAGTCCTAAATCTGATCGAACTAGCTGAGTTTCGTATTGTATCTGATAGTCCTGATATCCTGAAGAACTATATGAGTTCTTTTACTGAGACTGATACTAAAACTGTAGGAAGTAGTTATCTAACCGACATGCCCTAAATATGCTATAATAGCTAAGATGGGGTCCAATCTCTGCCCCGACTGGAGGGGTGTCAATACCGCGCCACTAATAAGGACAATTGTGAGAACCCTATACTGGCAGGTACTTAAATATGAACGGTGGGAATCCTAAACTGACGAGTTAAACCACCTCATCAACCCTAATCTAATGGGTTAAGATGTCTCAACCTATGTTGGCTACGTAGTTCTAGAACACAAGGATGACTACTAAGAATCACACCCTGAACTGGAAGGTGAGTTCCCATCCTTGGGTTCACTCGGTGCTAACTTCTACTCCCATCTGAAAGACACTGAGCTGAATAACTAAGCTGAACTGAATAACTAAACTGAATTAATTAGCTGAACTGATACTGATTAACTGGAATGATACTAGTGGTATTGTTTAGCGGAGCTAAACTAAGTTTACTGGATTCCGATGACTGACAAAATGTACTGAGTTCTGAGGACTAGTTGAGAGTACTGAAGTTACTGAGATTGACTGTGAATACTGAGGTTGTTGAGGTTTCTGAGCACTGAGATTACTGAGATTATTGGACTACTGAGATTACTGAGATTTTTGAGTTTTCCTGAGTCACATGACTGACTGAATTCTATAGATCATGGCTTGACTGAGATTATAGTGAAAACATGACATGTCTCTAGGCACACAACTATATTTTTTGGGTACAAGTACCCCCAGGACTCAATGGAAGGAAACTGACACAACTTGAATTTCTTGAGTACACGACCATCAATAAAAATCCATAATACATGAGTCGGGTATTTCATGAAGTAAATGGTCATCATAATATCTATCATGAATAGGAATGCTTATAATCAAGTCATAAATCTCATATTCTAATATCATGGGCATTCGAACAACATATACTATTCATAGAAATGGCATGGAAACCATTCAAGCATAAGGGAACGGCAACATATAACATTTAGTTCATATTGTAATGATTTGGGGATATTATACTTCATGTATTTATTCAACATCTCAAACATGGTAGGGAAAGCATGGATATAATTCGCATACATAATTCATATCTTCATCATCATACATGTTTCATGCCACTACCATAAGAATACATAATTAGCATGGAAATTCATATTGAAGTGTATAGATAACATGGACTTGTCATGTGAATATCATGGAATCATGTAAATAGAAAATTCTAGCATCCTAGGAATTTTATCAAACACCTTGCATGCATTCTATAAGTCATAGGTGGATTTTATAATTGCATTACATTAAACCACCCAAAGTTCATGATTTTCAACCAACAACCACATATATTTCATGAAAATATCCTTAGATATCATCTTGAAACTTAAACATCCATCATCAAATATGTACATATTCATATCACCATAAAAAGTTTACAAAGCAACATTTAAAAGCATGATTCTTGAGCTCTATGAACGAATTGAATCCATAGATGAACACTACGCATACCTTGGAAGGGAGGTTCTTGATGATTGACGGAGGAATTTCCTTGAAATTTGATCTTCAAGCTTGATTGTGCAGCCCTAGTTGTTTTTCTCCTATGGTTCTCTTGGATGATGAGCTTTGAGATGTTAATAGGGTTGTAATGTATTTAGAAGCTATATATTTCGTAGGGTTAAGTTTAGGGACGTGTAAGGAGTGTTAAAAGACTTAATTACCCTCAAAATAACTCAAAACGGAGTGTTTTTGTCTCTTGAAACTGACTTAGGCGGCGCCTAACCAATCGCCTAACTTTGGTTGGGCGGTGCCTAACCAATCGCCTATCCTTACTGTCTCTCACGAAAATGGGCATAACTTTTCACTCGGGTATTGGATTAAGGCAAAATTGGTATCGTTGGAAAGATAATTTGATTTTCTACAATTTAGTGGGTCTAAAGATGCAGAAATACCACATTAACATTAAGTTATACTCATTCAAATATGACCCTTACGAAATCAAACACTAAAACTTAATGGATTCAAAAACTCTTAGCTTGTATTACCTTAAGTGACTCATATGAAAATGATTAATGCATCATAAGCTATCTTATCACTAGGATACTCATTGTAAGTCATTTACTCAAGTATGAATCACAGCATAGGAAAATCATATGTAGGAAAAATGGTTCGTCTACTAGCTTAGAAACATATGCAGTATTACATATAACTAGGTATAAAAATGGGTGGTAAAATACCAAAAAGTCTCTTTAGAAACAGCTTTAAAATAACTTAATGGAACATGCGACGGTGGGTGCGACGGTCCATCGGACTGACCATCGCACTAGGACCAGAACTTGAACTTACTGCCTTGGTGTGATGGTGGGGTGTGACGGTCCTTCTCTGGGTCAATGTTCCATCGGTCCTGACCATCACTTCTAGGAAGAATAGGGCCTCACTGTTTCCATTGTGACGGCCTGAGCGACGATCTGTCGCTAGTCCGACGGTCCGTTGGCCTGGGCCGTCGATCTAGGGCAAAAGGTAGTCACACTGCCTCACTGTGATGGTCATGGACGATGGTCTGTCTCTTGTCCGACGGTCCATTGTCCTCATCGTCGCACCTGGGCGGTTTTACTGCCTTGTGTATTTCGACCATAACTTTTTCTTCCGATGTTGGATTTTGAGGAAATTGGTATCGATGGAAATCTTATTCAATCTCCCACGTGAAAAAAGTAAAAAACTTAAAAATACCACGTGTACAAAAGTGGATTCATCTTTCAAAGAAAGCTTCTAACATTCTTAGGATAATTTTAAGGTAGGAAAAAGTATGGGGTATTACAGACCCCTGCTGGTTTGCTCAAAAAAATGCACATAACTTGTCACTCAATTATTGAATTTAAGGAGAAACTGGATGCATTGGAAACAAAACTCAAATATCTTTTATTTTGTGTGTCCTATTTTCCAAAACTCTATATATTTTTATAGTTTTACTTGTTTAAAGTTGATCCTTGTATGATCAAATACTACAAACCAATCAGCAAAAGTTCTCTCAATGCAATTTTTTTAAAAATATTTTGTATGACCATGCTTTACACTAAAAGCACTTTACACACTAGGTAAATGATCATGACAGTTATATATTTTTAAAATAATAATTTGGGGCCTATAAAAATATAAAGAACAGTTAAAAGCTTAGATAGGATCTTGTGTGGTGTTACAATATCTCCCTCTTGGGATCATTCTTCCTAAAATAAAACTTTTATTGGGATGACAAAATGTAGCTACAAACATGAAATTTGAATTTTAAAATTTATCAAGATTATTGGAATCACCTTTTGATAGAGTACTTACTTAGCTGCTACCTATGGAACATGAATACATATATAGGAATCATATGGAAAAGTATAGACATGAAATTAGAAGAGCGTAATACAAGGAGGAAATCTATTATTCGAGTTGAATCATTGTTATGTGAGAACAAATAAAGCTACTAGGCCATCATGTCTGCTAATAAAGGACATAACTGAGCTGAAAAGATAAAATCCCTAACATGAAACTGATTTTGAAGTTGACTTGATGGACTATAAGTGTAATACCAAAGATTCTGGACTCAAAATTTTCCTTATGATTGATCTTACTATCAACACTACGACTCAGGTGACGGGTCATAGTTACTCAGTACGAGTTGTATAGAGCCAGTTGTAGCTTGACAAGTGTGGATTACCCATGTTTCTGTCCTTATCATGACTAAGACCCTAGTAGTCATAATTTATGGTCCTGAGTAGTGGGGAGGGATGCATGACAATAGCAGTAAGGTTTCCCAAATTTACTTCCCATACTATGATTTAAGCTATTGTCTCATAGCCAATCGACTAGTCGTTACCTATTTAGTAGCGGTCGGCGCTATTTTTAGTCCATTTTCACTATAGGAAGTATGGTCTTTTATTCCCACTCAGTATTTACATACCTTAAAACCCTTTCTTTGGCCTTATTTTCATCAGTTAACATAAATAAATAATACTCTTTCACTCGAAACTCCCAAGTTAAGAGCAAGGTTAGTGTTTTTAAAGATTGAGCACTTCGGGTTCAACTTGTTTTTTCTTCTCCAAATTCTTGGTATTCTCAAGCATGTTTCTCTTGCCTAACTTGATTTTGTATAAAGGCATGTATTTAGTCATTGTTCATGCAATTTTAAATTATGTGTTTTCAATGATGGGTTAAGGGTTTTGATTGGTTGTTGCTTGGTTTTCCCATGATTTTTGAATTGTTATTAATGCTTTAACTTATGGTCTTTAGACTAAAATTGTGCATGGGTATGGTGGATAGGAAGAGGGTTATGGAATTCCCCAAAAATTATGGTTTTAATTTTGTAATTGGCATTAGCCTCAACCACTCATATAATTGGTTTTAAAATATGGATAATTACATAGTTGTTCATTTTTCTAAACTACTGCATTAATGTCTAAATAGATAAAATGGTTTTGGAAGACCTTGGTGGCCATGATTTAGTTTAAAATTGTTTTAAAAGGACTTGGTGGCCATGGATATATTTCTAAATTTGATTTTTGGAGCCTATTTGTAAAATGCCTCGTACATTGGCCTTTGAAAATTTCCTAAGCTTTAAGTTGTCTTCCCTTCGTACAACTCACACCACAAGTTGTATGTTGTGGTTACGGGTCAGGTGACCCTAGTCATAAGTTAAGCAATGTGTTATTGGCCATGTTTTGTCCTTGTTCAGAGAGGCTCCTCATGAGTCGTATGATCATGTGATGAGTGGTTAGGGTCCAGTTATATGTTGCCCGGTGTCCATGCCGCTGGTGTTATGTGATGGACACAACATAGATCATAAGAGTTGTATGGTCTAGTTACTAATGGGACTAGGAATTCGTAAATTGGATAGTGTATGGGGTCTAATTCTCTGTCCTTATGCCAACTCAATGTTATGAGTTGTACGTTGTGGTCACGAGTCAATGGCTTGACTCGTAACAAAAGGTTGGATTTTACCACTTTAAGTTGGGGGTACTATTGATATTTCCCAGCCCAAACCCTTAAAAACCCACATCTTATAATACTTTTTGGTCATTCATTATACCATTTTACAAGATCAAACTCTCTCTATAATCTCTCAAGAAAGATTACGGTAGAGTTTCTTCAAAGTCGTCATCTAAGAGCTTAAGGATCAAATTCTCTCTGTGAATCTTTGAAACTCGAGCGTGTGACTCTTCCCTCTTTGTTAGTTCATTAAAAACATATGTTTAAAATATTGTTTATAAGTCATTAATGGTGGTTTTGAAAACCAAGGTTGAGTGTTTGAATGGATATTATTGGGTATTGCTTTATCATGATTTAATATATGATTATGTATGTTTTATTAATGGTTTCGCACATATGGGTACATTGGGAATTATGGTTTAACTAAAGGGTCATGTTTAACCCTAAATATGGTGGTTTTTTTATTTTGTAATGGTATACCCACAACCTGTTTATGAAATTTTCAATGATAATGATCTTGTCACATGATGAATTGTGTTTTTAACTAAGGCATTGGCATAAGAATATTAATGATTTCTAAAATGTTTTATGAAGGTCGCGTTGGCCATAAATTGATTTGAAACACTAAATGGGTTCGAGTCTCAAAAGGATAAATTGAATTGACATTTTTGTTAGATAATAGGTTCGAGTCCCAACATGATTAATAATGTTTATGGTAGGTTATATGCTTGCTAGTTGAATTGGTTTGACGATACCAACTGGATGCCTTTGGTAAATAATTGAATTAATGGTTGTGTATGTGTAATAAATATTTTAATTGAGTTTTGAAGCGGGATGTGCAGCCGAGCCCTAAAAGCGGAGTGCGAAGGATTAATGGTTGTGTATGTGCAATGAATATTTTAATTGGGCTTTAAAGAAGGATATGTAGCCAAGCCATGAAAACGAAGTATGAAGGACTAACAATGAAAACTATGCTAGCTTGTGTAGGTGTGTATATGATCAGGAGGTACAAATCCCCTGAACTAATATATGAATAGAAGGTTCGACTCCCCCATATTGTATACATTGTTGCTTAATTCACCTTGTCTATGTAGGGAGGTTCGAGTTCCCTATAAAGGCATATATTAATATGGATATTCTCTGGTACTTGCAGCTACACGCATTGGCGCTATTTGAGCTAGGGGAAAGTTGGTCCCATATAGCGTATGGATGCCTTGTTACATGATGGTTATGCAACACAACCCAAGTTAAGGTTTTCAAAGTTCATGCTAAGGTTTGTTACCTACCCTGATAGGTGATATTATAATTATACATATGTATAAGTATTTCATAAGATATTATGCTATGGATATTGTGATGATTTGATCTATGATCATGGAATTATTTTATTCCTCTATCCTTGAGTTACATGCTAACGCTCTAACTGCTAACGATCTCTAAATGTTGTATCCCCATGCAATGCAAGAACCAAAACTTCTTTTACTTTTCCTGCGCAGTGATTAGGTGCTTGGGTTAGTTTGTGAGTTTACATTGAAGTGGTGAGCTTCCACAACTCGGAAGGCTTTATTTCATGGACCGTATTTCCTATGTTTTAGACCTTTTTTAGACTTTAGTTTTGCTACTGTTGGGTGCATGTCCCGACATTTAATTTATTTTAATTTTGTAGAGGATTTATTGGATTACTATGGACTTTTGTGGTTTGGTTGATTGTTTTACTGACAGATAGTTTTCCAATTACCAGAGGATAGTATAGATACATAAAGAACTGACATTAGATTATTTATATGTTATTTTTTTATATGTTTGGAATTCATCTAATGCTTGAGGTTTTGTACTGGTAAGGCTAGATGAAGGGGGTGATCTCCGGTCCACATAGTACTTGAGGTACCCATCACGGCCAAGCCCTGGTTTAGGTCGTGATAATGGTGGTATCAGAGACCTAGATTTATGGTCAATTGGGTGTCAAAAACCCATGTCAAGTAGAGTCTCTTTTATGGGTGTGTAGCGCACCCCACTTATAAGAAAGAGGCTATGAGATGTAAAGGAATGTTTCCATTTCTTATTGTCTTACTTTGCGCTATAGAGTCTAAGGTCTTTGATTCCTCTAATTCACGTTTGCTTGTTATTTTAGATCATGCCTCACAGATGATTTGAAGCTCATGTAAACTTCTATGTTCCACTTAGGAACACTGTTGATGGGACTTGCCCTGATTTGGGTTTCACACCCAGTATAGGGGTTTAGTTACTGATTTTCCTCCTGGAGTTCCACCGGTTCCCTCTAGCCCTCCTTAAACTCCTCAGGCTTATATGACAATTGTTGTGGTCCATCAGTCCAGACATATGTTGGCTTAGCTGGTAGGTTCTCAGTCTGTGCGTAGTACTACATCTTCTGAGGCCACAATGGTTGGACAATGTATGAGGTTGATTTCTTTAACTTTTAATGCTATTATGATTTAGAAGGATCCTCAATCTTTTATTGATGAGATAGAGAAAATCTTCCAGATTTTGTATGTTTTAGATATTGAAGGTATGTAGTTTGATGCCTACCAATTGAAGGATGTTGCATACCAATGGTATGAGGAGTGGGAATAGTCTAGGGAAGGTGATGCTGACTCTACATTGTGGGATGACTTTTGTAGTGCTTTTTTGGACTTATTCTTTCTTTAGAAGCTAAGGGAGGTTAAAGCAGAGGATTTTTTAAATCAGAGACAATGTAGGATATCCATCAAGGAGTATGCCTTGAAATTTGATTAGTTATCCTTGTATGCTCCTGAGTTGGTGTCTAGTATGAGAGACATAATTCATATGCTACTTTATGGGTTATCCCTTGAGTTTATTCTAGAGAGTAAAGCTACATTATTGAATAAGGATATGGATACTTCTCATCTTATGGTGTATATAGATTAGGTTAAGAAAGGGAAGAAGAAGCAGAATGATATTAGTGAGAGACAAAGTAAGAAATTTAGTTTTTCTTATCAGGGTAGATACTAGCACCAGAGTGGTAGAGATAGGGGAAAGTGGCCTAAAAGGAATCTGGGGTGTTCTGGTTCTTTCACTACGACTAGTACCCCTTACCCAAAGCCATTGGGTGATTAATTTTCTTAGCATGATGGAGGGTACAGGGCATCAGGCGTCTAATCTCAAGCTTATGGGTCTGAATCTGCTCCATCCTATTCTTGATATTGATTCTGTGTTCAAGACGACCATGGAAAATGTGAGAAAGTGAGATATTATTGTTTTAATTGTGCTCAGATTATACATATGTAGCGTGATAGTCTTTCTAGATTTTTCTGGGGCTAATAAGGTTCTTGTTTCATCTTCATTAACTCATTTACCAAAGGGTACTTCTTCTTCTTCTTGTACTAACTCTAGACGATTCTTTTGCTTTATGTCGTGACTTTGAGACATCTATGTATGTCATTACTGGTATATTGAAATTCTTTTCCCATGATGTGTATTGTTTAATTGATCTGGGGTCCACTCTATCTTATATGACACTATTTTTTGCTTTGTATTCTGGTTTAGGTCCCTAGTGTATTATAGATGATTTTTTGTTTCTGCCCCGATGGGTGACTCTGTGGTAGATAAAAGAGTCTATATGGATTGTGTGGTATCTGTGGGTGGCCGGGAAACCTTGGTAGATTTGTTTTAATTAGACATGGTGGATTTCAATATTATATTAGGGATGTATTGGTTTCACTCGTGTTATGCATCTTTAGATAGCTAGACCCATAAGGTCCTGTTTAAATTCCCTAATGGGCCAATTGTTGAATGGGAGAGAAGTTTTCTAGTGCCTAAGGGGAGGTTCATATCATATCTTAAAGCTCAAAAGTTAATTACCAAAGGTTGTCTCTATTGTCTAGTCCAGGTTAAAACTTCTAACTTAGAGGGTTTTTCATTACATGTTGTTACTGTGGTTAATGAATTTCCTTAAATCTTCCTTGTTGATCAACCTGATGTCCCTCTTGATAGGGAGATTAATTTTTGTATTGATATTATTTTGGAAACTCGTCCTATTTCTAATCCAACGTATAGAATGGCTCCATCTAAGTTTAAGGAACTCAAGAAGTAGTTAAAAATCTCTTAGATAAGAGTTTCATCCATACTATTGTGTCATCGTAGGGTGCACTTGCCTTGTTCATTCTTAAGTAGGATGGTTCCCTTCGTATGTACCTTGATTACCGACAATTGAACAAGGTGATAGTAATGAATAAGTATCTACTTTTGACAATTAATAATCTCTTTGATCAGCTTTAAGGTGCTAAATTCTTCTTAAAGATCGATCTTTGATCCAGGTATAATCAGTTAAAGAATAGAGAGAGATATTCCTAAGAATACCCAGTATGTTCATTCTGAGTTCTTGGTGATGTTGTTTGGCTTGACCAATGCCCCTGCAACATTCATGGAATTGATGAATATGGTCTTCCATCAATTTCTATAATTGTTCGTAATTATCTTCATGGATGATATTTTAGTTTAATCCCAAGTGAGTAGGATCATGTTAATCACCTCTGCCATACGTTGTAGACCTTGAAATATAAGAACTTGTATGCTAAGGTCTCTAAATATGAATTCTGGTTGAATGCTATTACAATTTTGGGTCATGTTATGTCTAGTTAAGGGATCATGGTGGATCCTCAGAAAGTTGTTGTCATTAAGAAGTGACCTTGAACCATGACTCAAACAATATTTGGAGCGTATTGGGTTTAGCCAATTATTATAGGAGGTTTGCGGAAAGTTTCTTTTCTATTGTTGATCTATTTACCAAGTTGACCCATAAAAAGGTGAAGTTCTTGCGGTCTGATGCTTGCGAAGGTAGATTTCAGAAGATGAAAGATAAGTTAACTTTATTTCAAATCTTGACACTACCTGAGGGTTCTGAGGGTTTTGTTTTCTATTGTAATACATTCCAAGTGGTACTTTGTTTTATGCTAATGTAGCATGGCCAGTGATTTCTTATTCCTCTAAGAAGTTGAAGGTTCATGAGACGAACTATCTGACTCATCACTTGGAGTTGTTAGTCGTCACGTTCGTGTTGAAAATTAGGCATCACTATTTGCATGGGGTCTATGTCAATATTTTTTTTTATCATAAGAGCCTGCAGTATGTGTTCACTCAGAAAGATCTTAGTCTCAGGCAAAAAATGTGGCTTGAGTTGTTGAAGCGCAATGATATGAGTCTTTACTACCATCCAGGTAAAGTTAATGTGGTTGTTGACGCTCTTAGTAGGTTATCCATAGGGAGTATAGCTCATGTTGATAAGGATAAGTGGTAATTGGTGAAGGATATTCACCATTTGGCTAACCATGGAGTTCATCTCTTATACACTGAGGATGCTAGTGTGTTTGTGCGACAGGTAGCATAATTATTTCTTACTTCTTAAAAAACGGAGAAATAGGTATTAGACACTCACTCGGTGAAAATTAAGGATGATATAAGTAAGTAGAATATAATGGATTTCGAGATCGATGGTGATGGTATCTTAAGGTACCAAAGGAGGTTGTATATTCTCGATGTGGATGGGTTGCGAGGCAGGATTTTACCTGAGGCCCATGAATCGTGGTATACGATTCATCCAGATTCAACAAAGATTAATCATGACCTTAAGGAACTACATTGGTGGAATAATATAAAACAAGGATCTAGAAAACTTTATGGCTAAATGTATGGTGTGTCAGCATGTGAAGATGGAACATATGAGGCCCAGTGGGATACTCCAAGAAATTAAACAACTGTAGTGTAAGTGGGAGGTAATTAATATGGTTTTTATTACTGGCCTTTTGCGGTTGCAAAATTAGTGCGATTCTATTTGGGTCATCGTGGATAGGATGACTGAGCCGACTCACTTTTTACCAGTGAGGACTAATTTTTCTATCGAGAATTAAGCGAAATTGTTCCTTCAAGAAGTTGAAAGTTGCAAGGTGCTCCTATTTAAATTATCTCGAATAGTGGTACTTAGTTCTCCTCACAATTCTGGCACTCATTTAAGCATGGTTTGGGGGCTAAAGTGAGCCTTAGTACCACCTTTCGCCTAGATTTGGATGGGCTAGCAGAAAGACTACTTAGACTCTTTAAGATATGTTGTGATTCTACGTAATTGACTTTGGTGGTATTTGGTTTTACCACTTGCCTCTCATTGAATTTGTTTATAACAATAGTTACCATTTAATTATTGGTATGACCCCCATTTGAGGAATTATATGATAGGAGGTATAGATTTCTTATTGGGTCGTTCGAGGTTTGTGAAGCAGAGATATTTGGCTCTGATTTGGTTCACCAAGCTATGAAAAATGTGAAGATGATTCGGGATAGGCTGAAGAACGCCTAAAGTTTCCTAAAGTCCTATGCAAATGTGAGGCGAAGGGAGTTGGAATTTAAGGTTGTAGATGGGGGCATTTTTAAAGGTATCACCCATGAAGGAAATAATGCAGCTTTGGAAGAAGGGGAAACTCAATCACCGATATGTTAGGCCGTACTTGGTTTTGAGAAAGATTAATAATATTGCATACTAGTTGGATTTTCCCTCTATCATGAGTTCCATTAATCCGGTATTCCATGTGTCCATGTTGTGGAAATGAGTAGATGATCCTTCATTGGCCATAGGAGAACATTGGTATTTCAGATTCCTTGTCCTATGAAGATATCCCAGTGAGGATTTTGGATCGGCATGTTCATCGGTTGTGGACAAAGGGCATGGCTTTGGTAAAGGTTCTACGACAAAACAAAAAGTTTGAGAAAGCTATTTGGGAAGCCGAGGAGGACATGAAGTCCAAGTATCTGTTATTATTCCCTATTCCAAAAATTCATGCTTGAGCTATGTGTGGATTCTTAACGTCATTGTTTTTGTCATTGTTAAAGAAAATATTGATTTCCTAGGCATTTTATTTTCTAATTTAGTTAAAAGAAAAAGTAGAGATGTTTGGGGTTTAATAGTGCTAGTCAATACCTTGTCCCATCATTCAAGGACAAATATTGCAAAGGGGAGACTAAAACACCCCAAAATTGGGCCTTTGCAAATTTCCTAAGCTTTAGGCTCTCATCACTTCTTACAATTGACACCACGAGTCGTATTTTTTGGTTATGGGTCAGGTGACCCTAGTTGTAAGTTAACCATTGTGTTATTGCCCAAGTTTTTTCCTTGTTATGAGAAACTTCTCAAGATCCATATGATTATATGGCAAGTTGGTAGGGCCCAATCGTATGTTTTCTAGTGTCCAAGCCTTTGGTGTTCCATGATGGTCATGACTTCAATAATACAAGTTGTATGGTCTAGTGACGAGTAGGACTAGGAATTCATAAGTTGGATAGTGTGTGGTGTGCTATTCTCATTCTTTGTGATCACTCAATGGTAGAAGTTGTAAGTTGTTATGAGTTAATATCTTGATTCATAACCAAAGGCGGGATTTTTCAGCAATAAGTTAGGGGTACTATGGTCATTTCCCACCCCAAGCCCTTAAGACCCCACATCTTATAATACTTTTTGCTCTTTCATTATACCCTTTTACTAGATGAAACTCTCTTTAAAACCTCTAAAGAAATATTCGCCTAGGGTTTCTTCAAAGTGGTCATCTAACTTAAGGATGAATTTCTCTTGGTGAATCTTGACAACTCAAGCATGTGACTCTTCCCTCTCTATTAGTTTATTTAAAACATATGTTTAAAACATTATTCATGAGTCATTTATGGTGGTTTTGAAAACAAAGGTTAGGGGTTTGAATGGATATTATTGGTTATTGCTTTCTCATTATTTAATTTATGATTATACATGTTTTATTAATTATTTTGCGCATGTAGGTGCATTGGTAATTGTTTTTTAAGTAAAGGGTCATGGTTAACCCAGAATATGATAGAGCTTTATTTTGATAATGGTATGCCCTCAACATATTTTGAAATTAACAATAAGAATGATCTTGTCACATGATGAATTGTGTTTTTAACTAAGTCATTGGTCAAAGAATGTTAATGATTGGTAAAATATTTTATGAAGGCCTTATTGTCCATAAATTGAATTAAATTATTAAATTTGTTTGAGCCCAAAGGATGAATTGAATTGATGTCTTTGTTAAACATTGTGTTCGGGTCCCAAAATGATAAATAATGGTTATGATATATTGTATACTTGCAAGTGGGGTTTGTATGACGATACCAATGGGATGATTTTGGTAAGTAATTGGAGTAATGGTTATGCATGTGTAATGAATGTTTTAATTGTTCTTTAAAGCGGGATGTATAGTCGATCCATGAAAGTGGAGTCTGAAGGACAAACACTTGAAACCACGCTAGCCGGTGCGGGTGTCTATATGATCGAGAGGTTTGAGTCTCTCAAACTAAATATATGAATTTGAGGTTTGAGTCCCCTATATTGTATACACCGACGATTAAGTCACCTTGACTATGCCAGGAGGTTCGAGTCCCCCAAAAAGACATATATGGATATGGATATTCTCTATTTTGCGCGGTTACACGCACTAAGGCCCTTCCTACTAGGGGACAGTAGGGCCCATAAAGCCCATAGGTGACATATTATATGATGGTTATGCTAAACATCCCAGGTTAAGGTTTCCGAAATCATTAGAAACCTTGTTCCCTACCTTGACATATGATATTAAAAATATATATATAAGTATTTTATATGATATTATTCTTTTGATATTTTTCTGGTTTAAACTATGATCATGGCATTATTTTATTCCTGTATGCCTGGGTTACATGCTATCGATCCAATCACTAACCATCTCTGGAAGCTGTATCACCTTGTAATGCAGGAACCAGGACTTTTTCTACTTTTCTTGCATGGTGATCAGGTACTTAAGTTAGTTCATGAGTTGACATTGAAGTGGTGAGCTGCCATACTTTGGAAGGCTTCATTTTATGGACCTTATTTCTTATATCTTAGACCTTGTTTAGAATTTGTTTTGGCAACTGTTGGGGGCATTTCCTGACATTTTACTTATTTTGGTTTTGTTGAGATCTGTTGGATTATTGTGAACTTGGGTTATTTGGTTGATTGGTTCGGTGACGGATAGTTTTTCGATTATCCATGTATGGTATTGACACATAATGAACTGTCATTAGATTATTTATATGTTATTTTTTTATATGTTCGGAATATATCCGACATTTGAGGCTTTGTGATGGTTGGGCTAGAAGAAGGGTATGATCTACAATCCATGTGGGACTTGAGATACCCATCACAGCCAGGCCTTGGGTCGAGTTATGACAGTTTGTCTAATTGGTTTTTGAATGGAATAATAGAATTGACTTGCAAGTTGAATTGGTATGTCAATACATTCAGTAAATACCTTAATGGATGAATCCTTGGTTTATTAATGGGTTATGTGTAAATATTCTAATTTCAGCTTAAAGTGGGTTCTGTTGGACACTATAGAAGGTGGAGGTCCCGAGGGGAACCTATACTAAAAACCACATTTTCGAGTGTGGGGATCTTGCTTACCATGTGCATAGTTCACAGTTTATATATATAAAAATATATGTTTGAATGCTAGGGTCGTGGAATCCCCTGACCCTTCCTAGAATTTTCCTGGTTCATCCGGCTAACATGCGCTGGGACCCTTTTATTCTTGGAAGCTGAACCCATATAACCCAACGGTTCCTTTAAGATGGTTAGAGCTACATAATCTAGGTTAATGACTTTAAATCACATGCTTAATATGTTTCTCTATCCTAATATCTTATATTTTTATGTATCGGAATGTGTGTATATATTTTTTGACTGATTTGTACTTGGTATGATTTTATCCCTTCGCTAAGTTACATGCTAATGCTCACCCTGCTAAACATCTTAGGACGCTACATTGTTTCTTAATGTAGGATCTGAAGACACCTCTTTTACCCCTATTCAGCATTAGGTGGATTAGCACGCCTATTGAGTTACATTGAAGTTGTGTCCCTCCATCTTTTGGAAGGCCAGAAATTTCATTGATTTTTTATTAGTACCAAATTCCCATTGATTTCTTTTCATATTTTGGATTCCCTTTTTTCCATGGTCGAGGTTATATCTCGATCTAACTTAGTATTTCAATTTAGAGGCTTTTATGGATAAGGTAAAGGAATGGTTATTGTTTTTGACTCCAAGTGTCCCTTTTAGTTATTTTATCTATATTGCATATACATATGGTTATCTTTTGGTACTATTTATATTGTGTTCTAGTTAGCTAGGATATGAGGGAGATCTTCGATCCTCAATAGACTTGAGACACCCATTATGACTAGGTCGTGACAATCATGGTATAAAAACATAGGTTAAGGGTCATTTGGGGTCCATAAGGCCATGTTGGGTATAGTCCCTTTTACGAGTGTGTAACGTTCAACACTTTTAAGGGCGTGGCTATAAGGCATTTTGAAATGTTTCCTTTTCTTTTATTCTAATTTGGGCTATAGAATCTAGGGTCATGAAATTTCTCTACCTCCTGATTTGGTTACATTTTAGATCATGCCTCCCTAAAGAGCTAATACTCAAAAAATTCTTTTGGCACCTCAGTCCAACCTGAGGGGAATATGAAGGGTACTCATCTGATTTATAGAGTGCATACTCTGTCTAGGGTATTGCTCCTGATTGTGCTGCTCCATATGGGGTTCCATCGATCCACACTAGTCATTCCTTGCCTAGTAACACTTATGTTCAATCACCCAGTGGGATATTTTTAATGTTGAGTTTCATCGGTCTATTGTTCTGCCTACCCAATTGGTGGCCTCTCAGTCTCGTTAGTCTAGTCAAATTATTTTTGTTGTGGTTCCTTATGAGGTCACTCGGGTTGGTCAGTTTATGAGGTTCTATCCCCCAACCTTTATAGGCTCTAAGGTTTAGAAAGATCCCCAAGGATTTATTGATGACATAGAGATGATTTTTTGACTAGTGCATATTACTATTATATAGGGTGTGGAGTTTTGTTCTTATCAGTTAAAGGATATTTTGTATCAGTGGTATGAGGAGTGGAAGTAGTTAAGGGGAGATGATACCGAGTGGGCAATTTGGGAGAAGTTTTTAGTGATTTCCTCAGGAGTTGAGGAATGACAAGCCTAAAGTGTTTATGATCCTGAGGTAAGGTAGGATGAGTCTGTAGGAATATGCCCTGAAGTTCCATCAGATATTCGTTATACGATAGAGTTAGTGTCTAGTATAAGGGCTAGGATGAGAATGTTTTCTTCAAGTTTTTCTCCTGACTTGGTATTTGAATGCAAGGCTACGATGTTGATTAATGACAAGGATATCTCTAGGCTGGTGGTGTATATGTAGCAAGTTAAGGATGAGAAAAATAAGCAGGAAAAGATAGTAGAGAGAACAATAAAAAGTTAAGGTATTTAGAGCACGGTGGAGGTCAGCAAGCGAGTGGGAAAGATGGTAGACAGTGGAGCAAGTAGATGACTTAGTAAAATTCTAGTTCATATTCGACGACTAGTACTCCATACACGTAAGTCGTCTAGTGACCGTCGATTTCAGGCTAGTAGTACCCCTAAGGCATAGGGTGTCCAGTCTCAGGCTAGTGGAGCTTAGAAAACTTCACCATATCCTCTTTGTAGATTTTATTGTCAGTTTCACCTAAGTTATTATGATGAGGGGAGAAATTGCTCTTTTAATTATGGTCATCTTGGTCAAATACATCGAGACTATCCTGTGACTAAGGTAGCCATTGGGGATAATAAGGTTTCAGTTGCCACATCTTTGGCTCCTGCACGAAAGGGTACAACTTTTGGTACCATCACTTTCCAGATTAGTCTTTATTCTCTTGCCACCTATCAGGAATCTGAGGCATCTCCTGATGTTTTCATTAGTATATTATAACTCTTCTCTCATAATGTCCATTGTTTGCTTGATCTGGGGTATAACTTCTCTTATGTGACCCCTTATGTGGTTGTCCACTTTGGTTTGGGTCCTAAAACTATTTTCGACCCTTTATATGTTTCTACTCAAGTGGGTGATTATGTTATGGATGGGAAGGTCCATAAGGGATGTGTTGTGTCTATCTTTCATAAGAAGACCTTGGTGGATTTGTTAAAACTTGACATGGTAGATTTTGATGTGATCTTAGGGATAAATTGGCTTTATTCGTGCTATGCTTCTAAGGATTGTAGGACATAAAAGGTCAGTTTCCAATTTCCCAATAAATCGATAATCGAATGGGTGGGAAGTTCCTTAGTGCCTAAAGGGATATTTATTTCTAATCTTAGAGACTAGAAGTTTGTTTTCAAGCGGTGTCTATATTATTTGGTTCAGGTTATAGATTATAGTTTTGAGTTTCCCTCCTTTCATTCTGTCTCTGTCGTGAATGAATTTCATGAGGTTTTTTCTGATGAACATCTTGGGATTTCTCCTGATAGGTAAATATATTTTGGAATTGATCTTCTACTAGATACTCATTTGATTTCCATTCCATCTTATAGTATTGCTCCGACTGAAATAAAGGAGTTAAATGTATAGTTAAAGGATTTTTTTTTATAAAGGTGTGCTCTCATGCTTTTTGTGCATAAGAATGATGGGTTTCTTTGGATATGTATGGATTATCATTAGTTGTATAACGTAGAAGTGAAGAATAAGTACCCTTTTCCAGGGATTGATGAACTTTTTGACCAGCTTTAGGGTGCTAGATGTTTTTCTAAAATGATCTCCGTTCGGGCTATCACTGCTGGAGGATTAGGGAGGGTGATAATCCAAAGACTGCTTTACGTATCCGATATGGTCACTATAAGATTTTTGTTATTTCATATGGATTAAATAATGCTCTGACTGCTTTTATAGATCATATGAATTGGGTTTTCAGGTAGTTATTGTTCTTGTTTGTTATTGTCCTCATTGATGATATTTTTTGTATAATCAAAAAGTGAGGAGATCTTGCTAGTGACCTTCGAATTGTGTTGCTGACTCTTAAGGAGCAAAGGTTGTATGCTTAATTTTCTATGTTTTAGTTTTGGTTGAATGATGTGACTTTTCTAGGGTATGTTATTTCTAGTAAAGGGATCAAGGTGGATCCACGGAAAGTTGAGGAGGTTAAGAGGTGTGTAGGCCCATGACTCCAAGCAATATTTAGAGCATCTTGGGCTTGGCTGGGTATTACAGAAGGTTTGTGGAGAGTTTGTCATTACTTTCTGCTCCATTGACAAAGTTGATTCAGAAAAAAGTAGAGTTCTTATAGTTCTATGATTGTAAGGGTGGCTTTGAGATGTTGAATGATAAGTTAACTTCTACACCAATTTTGACCTTGACCGAGGGTACTGAGGATTTTGTTGTATATTGTGATGTATCACATGTTGGACTTGGTTGTGTCTTGATGCAGCATACTAAGGTTGTGCCAATACTTCTAGGAAACTTAAGGTTCATGCAAGCAATTATTTGACTCATAATCTAGAGTAGGTGGCTGTGGGTTTTTCTTTGAATATTTGGTGCCATTATTTGTATGGGGTTCATGTGGATATTTTTTGTAATCATAAAAGCTTGCAGTATGTATTTACTCAAAAGTAGTTGAGTCTTAGATAAAGGCAGTGGCTTGAATTGCCAAAGGACTACAATTTGAGCTTGCACTACCATCCAAGTGATGCTAGTGTGGTTTTTGATTCTCTTAGAAAGTTGTCCATGGGGATATTATCTTATATGCACGAGGAGTAAAGAGGATTGGTGAAGGATATTCATTGGTTGGACAATTTGGGAGTTCGGCTTTTGGACTAAGAGGATGGGGGTGCTTGTTCAAGAAGTTGATAAATCATCTCTTGGTGTTGAGGTTAAAGACAAAAAGCTTTAGACCCTATTCTTATACAGATTAAGGATGATGTTAGACAGAAGAAGGTTATGGCCTTTGATATGGGTGGTGATGGTATCTTGAGGTACCAAGGAAGGTTGTGTGTTCCTGATGTTGATGGGCTATGAGAAAGGATTTTCACTAAGTCTCATCAATCAAGGTATACAGTTCATTCTAGTTTGACTAAGATGTATCATGATTTGAAGGAGATTTAGTGGTGGAACAATATGAAGAGAGATTTAGTAAATTTTGTGGCTAAGTGTATAGTCTGTCGGCAAGTGAAGGTTCAACACTTGAGGCCTGGTGGGATGTCTCAAGAGATAGATTTTCCTGTGTGGAAGTAGGATATGATTAATATGGATTTCACTACGGATATTCTATGGCTTTGCAATCAATGTGATTCGATTTGGGTCATTGTGGATGGGATGACTAAGCCTGCTAACTTCGTGCCTATGAAGACTACTTACTTTGGAAAGGATTATGCTAAATTATTCACTAAGGTGATAGTTATATTGCATGGAGCATTGGTGTCCATCTTTTTTTTATCGAGGTACACAATTTGCTTCTCACTTTTAGCATTTGTATCAGAAAGGTTTGGGGACTAAGGTGAACCTTAGCACCGCTTTCCACCCTCGAATGGAATGGACTTTTTTTACTTTGGAAGATATACTAAGGGGTGGTGTGATTTACTTTAAGAAAGTTGGGTTGATGATTTAGCTCTTATTGAGTTTGCATATAAAAATAGTTATCATTAGATTATTAAGATGTCTTTATTTGAGGCTCTTTATGGTAGGAGGTATATATCTCTTATTGGGTTGTTTGACGTTGGTAAGAAAATATTTTTTAGTCCTTACTTGTTTCACCAAGCTATAGAGAAGGTGAAGGTGATTAGGGAAAGACTTAAAAATTCCTAAAGTCACCAAAAGTCTTACAAGGATATAGCGAAGAGAGTTGGAGCTAGATAAAGATAGTTGGGTATTTTTGATAGTGTTGCCTATGAAAGAAGTCATGAGGTTTAGGAAGAAGGGGAAGCTCAGTCCCTATTATGTTGGTCCATATCAGATTGTGAGGAGAGTTTGGAAGGTTTCTTTTGAAATTTAGTTGCCTGTGAATTTGGGTTTTACTCAACCGGTATTCCATGTATCGATGTTGACAAAGTTTATGGGTGATCCTTCTTTGTTTTTCCCTATGGAGGATGTTGGTATTTTGGATTCCTTGTCCTATGAGGAAGTCCCGTTTGAGATTTTAGATAGACTAGTTCGTAGGTTGAGGACTAAATATGTAGCTTTAGTGAAGGACCTTTGGAGGAATCAAAAGGTTGAATAAGTTACATAGGAAGCCGAAGAGGACATGAAGTCCAAATATGCATTCTTGTTCCCTGTGATGGATGGTAGTGTTTGAGGTATGGGTTCCCTTTTCTCTCTTTTCTATTTTTGAATTTATGCATGGTTTTATGGGTGCATTCCTTATTCTTATCATGCTAACGGGTTCCTTAACTCCATATTCGGGGGTTAATGATCCTGAAGGAGGGGGTAATGTAATACACCAAATTCTGGACTCTAAATTTTCCTTGTGATTAAGATCACTGTCCTTCTACGATGAAGGTGATGAGTCGTAGTCACTCAGCACGAGTCTGATAGAGCCAGTCGTATCTTGACCAGTGAAGATTGCACATGTTTTTGTCCTGATCACGACTAAGATGCTAAAAGTCATATTGTGTTATCACGAGTCATGGTGAGGGACTCATGACCATAGTAGTAAGGTTTCCTTAAGTCACTACCCATACTATGAGTTAAGGCAATGACTCAAAGTCAGTCGTTATGTGTCGTCACCTGACCCACTGTGACTGGTAGCTATTTTTTTAATTATTTTCATGAAGGGTAGTATGATTTTTTCCCTTCCACCACAGTATTTCCCATAACTCAAAACCCTTCCTTTGGACCTATTTTCATCAGTTAACATACCATAAACACTACTCTTTCTCTCTAAACTCCCCAGTTAACGTCAAGGCTAGGGTTTTGAAGGATTGAGTGCCTAGGGTTTAACTTATGGGTTATTTTCCAAATTCTTAGTATTTTAAGGAATGTATCTTTTCCCTAAATTTTTTTGGTATAAAGGCATGTGTTTACTAATTGTTCATGCTATTTTAAATTATGGATTTTGAATAATTGGTTGAGGTTTATGAATGGTTGTTACTTGGTTGGTTTTCCCATGGTTTTCTAATTGTTAGTCATGCTTTAACATATGGTGTTTGAAATAAAATTATGCCTGGGTATGGTAAATGGGGAGGGGATCATAACTTGTTGTTTGGAATTGGTATTAGCCTCAACCCACTTGCATAATTGGTTTTCTAATATGGATAATTACATGGTTTTGTTCATTTTTTAAATTATTGAATTGCATTAATGGCTAAATGAAAAAAATGCTTTTGAAAGAACTTGGTGGAAATGGTTCAGTTTTAAATGGTTTTAAAAAACCTTGGTGGCCATGGATTGGTTTCTAAATTGGAGCTTTGGAGTCTATTTTGCTAATTGGTTTTGAAATGGCATTATGGTGTTGACTTGCAAGTTCAATCGGTATGATGATACGATTCGGTAAATTCCTTAATGGATGACTATTTTATTTAATGGATGTTTTATGCGAAAATCTTTTAATTTGGGCTAAATGGGGGTTGTGTATCTCACCGTGAAAGGTTAAGGTCCTGAGGGGACCGATACTGGAAACCACTTGGTGACCGTGTGAATAGTTCACACATTATAGATATTTTGAATTCTTGGGGTCGTGGAATCCCCTGGACCTTCCTCGGATTTTCCTTGTTTGTACTGCTAACACGGGCAGGACACTTTCAGCAAGGGGAGACAAACTTATATAGTCCATGGGTGACCTTAGGATGGTTAGAGCTACAAATTTCAAGTTAATGGTTTTAAATCTCATGCTAAACTCGATTCTCTATCCCGACATCTAATATATATATTTATATGTATATATGTATGTATGTATATGCATATGAATGTGTGCATATGTGTTATGGACTTTTTTGTACTTGGTGATATATTATCCCTTCCATGAGTTACATGCTAGAACTTACCCTGCTAATCGTCCTAGGACGCTACATTGTTTCATAATGTAGGGTATGGAGACACCTTTTTTACCCTTGTGCAACAATAGATGGATTAGCACGTCTGTCGAGTTGCGTTGAAGTGGTGAGCGTCCATCCTACGGAAGGTCAAATATTTCATTACTTTCTTTACGAGTACTAACATCCCATCAGTTTCTTTTCAGATTTTGGATTCCCTTTTTGGCCATGGTCGGGGGCATGTCCCGACCTAACTTGGTATTTCTGTTTAGAGGCTTTTATGTACAATGTTTGCGAATAGTTATTGTTTTTGACTCCTATTGTCTCATTTCTCTATCTTATTTATCTTGCTTATATGTTTGGTTATCTTTCGATGTTATTCATATTGTGTTATGGTTGGCTAGGCTATGGGGTGGTCTCGGTCCTCGGTCGACTTGCAAAACCCATCATGACTAGGCCCGAGGTCAGGTCACGACAATAAGGAGATGATTCATGTTGATATTTTTGAACTCCATTGAAGCATTAATGACAAGATCATACATATAGAACTACGATGTGATAGATAATGAAATGAAATTTGCAAGAGTTACCAAGAAGGGAAGATGGTTTGCTCTGATTCACCTTTTCATAATTTCTAATAACAGATGAGGATAATAATTATGGGAATGATCTGAGTATGGAATTTGAATAAGGATTTGCAACATGGTGCAATTAGTCTAAGTTATTGATATATGTTTGTAGGATAGAGATGGTATAGACTCAACCATGAGATATCCTTTGACAAACAATATAATATGGAATATAGGCATATAGAACAAAAGCAACAATAGGTTTACTATGCCTTAGTCAATGCTACAATTATCTTTCAAGCTAAACAACACTTCCTAACTATACTCTTACTCTTAAATACTACACTTCATTTGATGCAACTTATAACCTCACATGGGTAAAGGTGACTACCCCTACAAAAGTATGAGTTGAGCTACATACTCTCACCATAATAAATCCTAATTAAATGTAACAAGAAACTACACATAACACAATAATACTTGTCTAAACTACGGGAATGCAATATCTGATGTATTCTCACAGCTCTCATTCAAAGAATAATAATCCTTACCACTCTAATCTCTAATTAGGAATTCAATGGTTCACAATGCGTTCATCCACTTATATACCAACATGTTATTCAAGCCTATCATTATAGCCACAAATGAACTTTTTGGCAAACAACCTATCTAGGAAATTTTTTCCATATTCTCTGTTACCGATATAAATAAAAATTTCCTGAATTATCTCCGAAAATCCACAACAAAAGTTATTAACAAACTATGGCATATGCCAAAGATTTACCTCAATCTTCCTTCACCACTTCTAGCCTTTGGTAAAACAAGCATACAATGATATTCCTTAATAAGGAACATCTACTCTATCTCGTCTAAACCATTGTTCATCCATTTTCATTACCTCTATCTTAACATATGGATGATCACTAAAGTGATAGAACATGAGACATAAATCATGAAATAATACTATGCATTACTTTGATATTTGGTTGTGGCCTGAAGAATAGAGTATCATAGGAATGTATTCGCTAAAGATATCTAAATTGAGGACATACTTGATATAATGTGTTTTCATTAGTCATTCAGGATGTACAATCAGTTCAAGCAATTGAGCATGTTATGAAACTTGGTTTCATATTTATCACAAGTTACTTAACATAAGATTGGAATTCATGGATTTATGGAGGGGTGACTTGTATGACGGAGTGAAGCTATTACTTATTTTACATGGATCTGAGAATGAACATGAATATCTATTAAGTTTATAATAATTGGTCACAGACGCGACTCTATCACACAAGACATGGATAGGGTGCCATAATTACTATAATCTAAGGAAAATGCTAGACTAAGAATGGATCACTATCATATTATAAGTATTATTGACATACATCGCAATCTAATTCACAAAACTTGATATGGTTTTTCACCATATAATAACCCTCTTAGATTAATGACGACATTCTAAGCCTTTGGGCCTATTGCATATCCTTCAGAATGAGACATAATTTGTTTACTCTAATGATATATGCATGAATTCCCAAATCACCCTTATAAACAATATTGGGAAAATACAAACTTCACTCCTAGACAATCCTTTCATATATACCACCCTTAACTTTATCTAGCTTCAATAACCATCGTCATATACTTACACTCTTATTGGTAGCCATAGATTCCTCTCTAAATAAACTATTTATCATTATCTTAAAAGTTTGCTAAAATCACACCTCTAAATTTATATTCTTCCCAAAACCTTAAGATTTAAAATTATACCATTACTCAACATCGTCTATCTATAACTCCTTAATTTAGCTATAAAACATATCATATTCTAAATAACTAGCCATCTTCACATGTAGCAACTCAAGGGTACTATAAGAAAATATGACACTTAACAATCATAGAAAATCATGAATCCACATATTACCTTTGGTTCACCAACACATCATACATACACTATCATACTTAATTAGAAATAAATTAGCATAAATGCTTGCATACATTATTTCAAGCCTACTAGCTCACTTCCATATAACTAGCATCACCATCGGAAGCGATAATTATTTCCACCTTGATGATCATCTACTGTTCAAACTTAGTGTCTAGTACTAGACATGATTAACAACACAACTTCACATATTATTCTTTCTTGGAAACTATAAAAAAACTTTGAGAAACACTTTTCCACTAGGACTTTATAATATAAATAATTGGTCATAATTGTATGGTCTATTTTATTATAATCCTATAGCAGATCCTCCTTTAACACATCACTACTACTTATCCATCTATGTGTAGAAATTATATTCATATCTCTTTAAGCATCAACCAATTTCCTTTTTATGATCACAAAGGGAAACCTAGATTAACAATCCTTAAGAACCTAATAGACTTTCATAATGACCTATACTTTTGAAATACAATGAAACGCCATCAAGAAAACTTTTCCTAGTTCAACAATACTCCAATTCACCTTAACTAAATAGACCTTTTCTATCTTCCACTATGAAATGTACACCATACTCACTACCCTTTAATTAACACCCAAAGACATATCACCTAAATCCTAACTTAATAGCATGCATAGATCAATCTATATGATTTTAACCAACTACTATCCCTACTTTTATTTTTACAACACATCTAAATACATACTCCAAACTCGTAGGACATTCCCCACTTATGGATCATAACACCCTAAGTTACATTATCCCCCAAATAATAGCTCTAATTAATAATCTAATACATACATTATCTTCTCATGGTGATATCTTTAATGAAGGGTTAAAAGGGAATCTCAATACAGAACATATTCTATCCTAACCACATAATTCATTTGGATGAGGACATAAGACTTTAAATTAAAGGACTTAAACACACTACTAGGCTCTTCTGCACCTATTTGTGCGACTTCTAAAGTTTTTGATAGTTAATTTAAAAGAAACATATTAGGAGGAATTGAAATTTACAACTTATATTAACTCAAAGATAAGTGATAATTAGAGAATTATGTTGTAACACATGAATCAACGTTGGTTTCTAAGAGGGCAAATTTACTGAATGATCTGAAGTATGAAAGCAGGAAAACATTTCCTAAATGCCCAATAGACTTTTTATTATACGTGTAGTGTATACCAGACCCATAAACATTACTCCACTAGACATGGATTTTCATACACCCTTGGATAATTGATCTATTGTCTCTAATGAAACATTTGTAACACCTCGATACTACCCATTAGACGTCACATAGTGCTTCTAATGAAGAGGGATCCTAATCTAACCCATTGTATACACATAAAAGCATGAGAAACTGATTCATAATGTATAATAGAAAAAATTAATTAGGAGAAGTAAAATCATTCCATAATCAATTTCAATATGTTGCTGCTAAAAGTTTACTACACTGATTATACAAAAGGAAACTAAAATTGAATATATCAACTATGGTTGAATCTCTATAAAGTCTCTGCTAATACTAACTATAGGTTGTCGAGATATGACCCCTTACTATCCCTAATCAATACAAATGAATTAAAAAAAAATACTAGAAGTATAATTGAATTGAATCCTCGAATGAATAGAACTCATCACCTACTGAATGTATGCTACAAACTTCCAGATTATGATTTTTGAGCTACAATGGATAACTACATTATTCAATAATGTTTCCATATAGATGTATATATGTACTAAGTTTGTGGGAGTGCCTGTAATAAGTAAAATCCTATGCATCATAAAATAAAACATTAATGTATAGTGTATTTAGACTTGCCATGTTGAGGAATAAAACAAAAATTTGAAATGTCATAAAGAAGAAGCAGTACACATGTATATTAAAAAATTAGTGTGTATTTACACTTAACTTCTAAAATAAATATTTCTGTGGGAGATTCTTGCAATCGATATGCTCCATTTGAGCAACATGGAGCCCAACTTCTACCCTTTGTTAGGAGGGTGTTCAATATGTTACCAGGGTAAACAACCATGATTAGTATGAATTCATTGATAAGATAGAAACCACTCTTAATGGACAAAGACTTCCAAAGACTTCCTCATAAGGGAGACACTCTCAACTGACGATGACCTCTTTAACCTATGGTGACATATAGTTTTGGAAATTAGAAGCACTGAATCCGCATGCATCTATGCTAAACACTACTCCAAAAATATTACTAGTGCTCATAATATATGAAATCCACCATATAGTAAGCATACAGGATTATAATTATTTAAAAAAATCATCCCTTTATTACTAATTAATGTTCATAAGTAAATAAGTGAATTTCATATCATGTCTGAGATCGTAAAATCAAACATAAATCATAACTATGATGTAATAGCCTATTGTCTATGATTAGAAGATCAAAACATGGTAATTTATAATACTTAACTTATACACCAAATTAAGTGTAAGGCGGACATTATCAATATATACCAAATAAGAGTTGGTGTTGAATCCATGAGGAGTGCAAACTAACTGTCAAATATTACTTTTGTTGAGAGTTAATTATGTGTTAACCTATAATGAAATGTTTAAATAAAACATAAAAGTAAAATGGGGAATGTTTGATTAGACACTTTGTTGAACATAATTTCCAAAAATAACACTATCAAGATATTGAACAATTGAAAGGTACCAAATTGAGGGGAGCCTTGGGGTTATGCTATCCTTGGTGGTGTATATGTATGGGTAATCAAGAGTTAATCCAAGTTTTAGCTATGAGTTTTTGGTAGGGTAGATTTATGGTCTTAGTGTTAACCTTTTGATAAAACACTAAATTTCACTCTTGGAGTTTTTTGAACACCTCATGAACATGACAAGATTACCAATCCATTACGTCAATCTAGCATCCTAATCTCTAAAATGATGCTTATAAACATAGCTAATTAAACTAACAACATTATTTCTAAGATGAGGCTAAAAATTAAGCTACTTCAAATTGTTGTTCACAAATATCACTCACCCACATCACTCTTTCAAGGGTGATATGGGATTCCAAGGTAATTGGGGTTTCACTCCAAATTATCAATTCAAACATAGGATAGAAGAGAAGCCCAAATAATTTACTAAATATTTGGACTAACAATAAGAGCTCACACTTTAACCACTATATAGTTAATCATAACCCTGAGATATAAATTTAGATGCTCATGAAATTAAAATGAAGAGATTTACCCAAATTGGTATTCTACTAATCCTTTGAAAATAAAAATAAGTAATATCTCCAACTTGAAGTTCAATCAATAAAGCTAAATTATCTCTTAGGAACACTCCTCAATTTGCTTCTCACTTATAAACTTGTTCTTATATCTTTAAATTGGAAAAATAAGCTAAAGATGCTGAAGTTGTGAAAGTGTTTAGCTTTTTGTACTTTGGGATTCAACTCAGAAATTCTAATTTTACGGCTAAATTTTTCCCATCCTATCGCGATCTCCGTCTTTCAGTTGCGGTCGCGACTTTGCTATCGCATAACATCGTATCGCGATTGTGGCCCACTGACTTTCTTGGCTGACCTCAATTGTGACCCTCACAATATGATCACGGCTCATGAGGGTCACCTCTTAGTTCTGATCTTCAGTTCTTTTACTCTACTTGCCTACTATACATTTCTTCCATCTTCGTCTCAACTCATTTTCACCATATTTCTTGCAAGATCACAAACACTGAAAAATTATTCATTTCAATGAAGAATTAGCCTCATGTAAACAATAAATTCATCATATTGTGCAAGAATTTTTTATGTAAATGATTTGAAAATTTCCACACATCAACACTCGCAACTTAAAACATTGCAAGTCCTCAAGCAGCATTACTCTATACTAAACGACACTAATAAACTTATAAGCACAATCTTACAACCAAATGATCACAATAATTTCTAACTCGAGTAGCACTAAATGTTATAAAACAAGCATGGGAAGAACTATTCCTGCAAATCAATAACATTTAAAGGATGAAAAGACTTTTAAGAACAATCAAGTAGAAACTAATAACTCTCAAGAGGTGACTCTCTATCAATAGTTACTTAACTCAAATCCTTTGCCTCATTTTTGGAACTTGACAATTTCACCAACCTCTATTAGCTTACATGCCTTCTTATGAAAAGAAGTCCCTATACACTGTAATTTCTATCATACAACTAGGGACTAAAGTGAAATCACTCACTCTCACAAGGAATTTTTCAATGCAAACAAGTATTATGTCATATTCTTTCGCTAATTTTCAATCGCTACTAACTCAAATACGTTTTGTTGGAGATCTCAAAGTATTTTTTCAATATTTTAATGTAGGTTCAGGGAAGGTTAGGATAAACATTTGGGACAAAAGTGAATACACCCTTCTAGAAATCCACATTATGCACTACTAAATCAATCTTTGGTTCATGGGCCACTTCATTTATTCATAACTCACACATGTGCCTACAATTACTGCATTAGTTCACCCATATTTTGAAAGTAATTTCTTCTCATTTCTTTTCTTTATGCAATATCATGCTTTACTTTCTTTTTTTGATCTCTTTCTTTTAATCATTCATTTTTCCTTGTTCCTTACCTTATAGGTACTAGCTTACAAAATTGTGATCCAAGATTACATCTTCAAAGGCTCACCTCCCCCCCCCCAACTTAGGTATTTTGCCATAAGTTACACTTTTAAGTTAAAGGAGGGTAGAGTCTCAAAGTAGGATAAAGTTCAAATGATTCAAGGATATAATATGGCTACCAAAGAAAGGTTCAAAGGCTCAAAACTGGTGACTAGGGATAGCATTCACATACGGGTAGGATCTTTAGGCTAAATTGGATTTTATTAATTACAAAGAAGGCCTAAGATCATTCATATAACCATGTTTAATTAGGATTATCTTTGAAAGGCCATGTGGAAAGTTCTAGAAGACACAAGTAAGCATGAGAATCTGTAACACCCCATACTTTTACCTAGCTTAAATTCATTCCAAAAATGTTAAAGAATTGATTTAAAGATGAATACACATTTATTCATGTGTAATTTTAAATATTTTGACTTTTTATTGAATATGAAATCAAATTATCTTTCCAACGATATAAAATTTACCTAAATCTGATAACCGAGTGAGAAGTTATGGTGATTTTAAGTTTTTATCGTTGAATACCATCATTTAGGCCAGTAGCACATCGCGGAGCTTGAAAAAATGGCAATTTTCAGTTTCTAGTGAGGTACTATGATACTAGCTCATCGCACCATAACTTATTTTCATATTTGTCAATTTCCAGTACAACAAAGCGATCCCACTACATCGCGGTGAACATTCAAGCCTATCCAAGGGGTAATGTGATTCCCCCGCATTGTGTTGATGTTCCAATTCCCAGTTTTCCACTTTGCAGTGACACGACGCGATAGCACCGCATCGCTCTAAGGGCCCATATTAGGCTTTTTCAATTAATTTCCAGTTTTAAGTTTCGGGTTCTTAAATTATTTCAGGGGTATTTGAGTCTTTTTCCACGGCAGTAGTTAGCCTTTAACATGAAATTCAACCCTAATAAACCTAGTTACACCATTATTCATTCATTTTTTCCCCAAATTAAATTATTCTCTCTCAAGAGGCAAAAACCCTAGTTCATGAATCAAGGTCAATCCTCAAGAATCTCTCCAAGAACCTTCAAGAACTCTTCTTCTCAGATATGTTAGGTGTTCATATATGTGTTCCTTTCACCCATAGAGTCCAAGAATCTTTTTTTAAATATTCAAGATCTCAGATTTAGGATTTTCCTGTTTGAACTAGATTGAATTCATGGTCAGGATAGTAGTTGGATTTTAATCCATGATTAAAGTGAAAGTTTCATAAAATTGAATAGCCTATGTGATGACTATGTGAATATCTTGATAAACCCTTAAATTTACAAAGTGATTAATGTGTCTATGATATTAATTGGGTTTTAATCCATGATTATTATATGATTCATGAAATTATATGTTATGGGGAGTTATATGAATTGCATGCTAAACCCATGAAATTGTAAGTTGGGCATTGTAGTTGCCATGTTTATATCTTATCCATGATTATGTTCATGAAGTTGTGCTCCCCAAGTGTTTGATAGAATGTCCACATGAATAAAGTTATGAAATCATAACATGTTACCATATGAGCAAGCTTATGCTCTACAAGTATTTGATAAAATGTCTCTATAGATGATATATGAACATGTATACATTGTTATACTTTGCAAGATCATATGATTCTTTACTTTTCATGCTATCAAGTCCCGAGGGTAATTAATGCCGGACAATTTAGCTGTTTATTTAGACCCAGTGTCAGTTATAGAATAGTGTCAGTCTTGTATCGATCAATAGTTCTCTCAGTTGGATACAAAACTCAGTAGAACTCAGTCATTTATAGAACTCAAGAAACTCAGTAAATTCAGTCTAGTTCAGTGCAGTATAAAAGTTCAATGTTTATTCAGTTGGTAGTGGGATTTAGCATCGAGCTAGGGCAGGGATGACGACTTTCCCATCAAATAGGCAGAGTCATTAGTAGCAGTCCCTGTACTCTAGAACTTTGTAACCAGCGCAGGATGAGAAGTTACCCGTCAGATTAGGCTTGACTACCTCTTAGGGGTCACCCGTCAGATTAGAATTAGCTTTGCCCAGATATCACTCGTCAGTTAGGCTTGGCATCCTGGTTTTCTAGTTTCCGTAACTGTGGCACGGTATTAGTACCCTTCTAACTTGGGTTATAGTTTGGACCCCAAATAGCTCAGATTGGGGCATGTCGGTTAGATGTTACCTCCCACAGTTTCAGTTTCAGTTCTGGTCTTTAGTTGGGAACTCAGTTCTGTTCTACAGAATTAGGACTGTAAAAAATAGCCTATTCATAACATGTAATTCAATTATCTATAACTAAGATATCAGTTACTCAGTTATTATAATTCATTTGTTATCTTTAGAGAAGCTCAGTTATAGAATGTATACAAATGCATAGTATTGCATGCTCAATATTTTCCGTTGGTAAGATTATCCATGTACTCTCATGTTCAGTTATTCAATATCATTTAGTTAGTTACTGTTCATGAGTATGAAACCTTGCATTCAGCCTTACCTCATCCATTATACCAGCACATTCCAACGTACTGACGCATACTTTCTTGTGATATGATGTTTCATATCATAAGTTCAGACGCTCAGGTTCTCGACTATGCATAGTAGATTCAGATTCATCCAGCAATAGTAGATTTAGCATTGAGTCCTCATCATTCAAGGATATTCTATTATTTCATATTTTTAGTAGATGGAGTTAGTTGGGGGATTATCCCATCAACTTTACTTTCAGACATATTCAGTTAGAAGTTTTTCAGACTAGATTTTTAGACAGTATTCAGTTTTACAGATGTTATATTTAATTTGTATTTTAGATGTTTTGAACCTTATGGCATTTCAGCCTATTTTTTGCATTAATTACAGTATTATTATTGAGTACTCCCAGCAGATATCATTCATTGGATAGATTATGCTCCTTCGGGGTCGTAAGCACTGTGTTATGACTAGGGGTAGTCCCTGGTCATTACAAACTTGGTATCAGAGCCTAAGGTTCAACAGAGTCCTAGGGATTCTGAAAGTTACATCAAGTAGAGTCTTGTGCATGGGTGTATAGTGCACCAAACCTATGGACAGGAGGCTATGAGATGTTTAGTAAAAGTTTCCCTTCTTTCAGTGTTCATGTCATACGAGTGAGCATGAGCTTAAGTTAAACTCTCAGTCTAATTCATCTCTTCTATATGCTTCCAGAACATGCCTTCCAGATAAACTAATGAAAGAAGTAGTGAAAATAAGTCAGCACCTCAGCCCATTCAGGCAGATACCCTAGACGAGCATCTCTCTCAAGTAGAATTTTAAGCTGCTTTTACTAATTTAGCCTATTCAATAGTTGGTTAAAACAACCTATAGGTTGTTTTCCTATCTAGGCTTTGGGTTTATACTTATCAGAGAAATAGGGAGAAGCGTATGAGGGATGATAGAGAGAATAAGAGAGTCAAAACAAGTGATTTCAGGCTAAGGTAAACAAGTGATTATAGGCTAAGGTCAGAGAGTGTTAACTTCTTCCAGTTTCATCAGAAATTCCTAGCCCCAACTCCTTCTATAGCTAGTACGCTAGTGCCAAAGTTTAGAAATGACACTCGAGGTAGCACAACAGGCTATAAGCCTCAGGGTAGCTTGAAAAGAGGTCGTACACACCCTCTTTGTCAGAATATAGCAGAAACCATCAGGGTGTCTACAGAGCTGGCAGTGATATTTTTTTAGGTGTGGTATACCAGGACAGAAAGTCAGAGATCATTTTCTGCCAGGTCCTCTGGGTCAGTCCAACCATCCTTCAGCTCAATCTGGTCACCCGACCCAGCAGGGTGCCACTACCAGTGCCACCAGTGGGCAATACCCAGAAAAGTTTTATGAACTTTAGTCAACACAAAATGAGGAAAATTCTCCTGATATAGCCACCGGTATAATATAGATCACTCATTTACATATTTATTCCTTATCAGATATAGGAGCTTCTTTGGTTTTTGTATCTCTTTGCATACTAATTAACTTTAAGGTCAGATCAAATCTTATCAAAACCTTTCTTAGTTCCTACCTTAGTAGATAAACCTATCCTAGCCAGACAAGTACACAATGGAAATTTTTTTTTGATCAGTTACAATACTCTAAAAAATTTCTTTAGTTGATTTCCAGTAAAAGTGTCATTTCATTTTAGTTTTTGATGGACCAATAATTGAATAAAGGAGTAGTACCTCAGTTTCAGTTGATTTGAGTTTGAATTTTAAAGATTAAGCTAATATAAAGAAGAGTAAGAATTCTAAGCTATTCAGTGTTGAGGTTGTTATATGATTATTATTGGGGCTATAGAAAACTAATAATTATGTATCAGAAAAAAGTACTAGCAGTGGGCCTTTCATTTTCAGGTGTAGTCCTTCAGAATTAGTTTAGTGTTTGTAAGTATTGTTATTCCCATACTCCAGAGTAAAGTGGTGACAGTTCAGTTTAGGTTTATTGGTTAATTGGTTCACAGTTTTAGAATAATTGCTTTAAGCTAAGGGGGAGAATGTAGAACCAGTAACCAAGTCAGACTTTCAGATTTTAGTATTAATGTCATTATGGGTAGAGAAGCAGTGAGAGGGAATGATGCACAACTTATCTTTACCTCAGTGATAAGTCTTATACTTCATCTATCCCGATATATACACATGCCTTACATGTCATCTCTATGATCATAGTTGATATTCGTGCACATTAATGAAAATAATGTATGGTTACAACTCCTAGTATAAGGAGTTCGAGATCACTTATTTTTATGAATCATAATCCATGAATACAGAAACTGCAAACTTAGGTCATGTAACTTATGACTCATGTACTCATGTCTTACAGTATGCTCAGTTTTCTTGACTTATGCTAAGCTCCTAATGATAAGCTAAAGTCATATTTCGTAATGTATATCCTTAGTTTAGATCTCTTGATAAAGTCCAGGATGTTGATGTTCTATTCCTCAGTCCTCAATTAAGTGTCAAGTTCAGTATAGTGTCCATTCATGCTTCAAGCCCCTATGTTTTAGCCCTTCAGTGAACTTTCTTATGAAATTTTGTAGTGATGAGAAATTACTTTGAAGGGAGAGAGTAGGGTAGATGTTTTATTACTAAGGAACGGTTGGTACATACAATTTTATCCGAATCTATAGTTATGAAGATAGGCTTGAAATTCATGTTAGTGTGCGGGCGAATAGCTAGCAAGAGGTTGTATTTATTTATTAGAGTAAAAAAAATTAGAATCCTTCATGTGATAAGAAGTTGAGAAAATGTAGAGTGTGTGTATATAATTAGATCCTTGATTAATGTCGGTCCCCATCCCGGAAGCTATGAAAACTCAGTCTAATTTCAGGTTTGCTTGACCAAAGTGTACAGTTATCAGTTATTCAGTTATTAGTATCTCAGTATTTCAGAATCATGTCATGATTTTAGCCTTGCATTCCTCGATAATATCATTTTTACAAATTCAAGTTTAGTTTCTTCACGTTCCTCAGTCAGTCCTTACCTTATATTCATAGTACTGTAGAATTTCAATCCAGTTATTCAGGTTAAGAATAGTTTAATCTTACATGACCAGTATTTAGCTATCATTCGTTAAGATAATCAGTTAATCTAGTATGTTTATTCATTCATGCTCGATGCCCGTGTAAATATTTTCACTAGTTTCAGGTAAAATATTGTGTTAGGGTGGGGAGTATAGTTGAGAAAGTATTCAAAAAATATGTCTACGCTTGAAAATTTGTAGCTGCAGTGCACAAGGCTTAGTAACTCTATCCTAGAAGGTGTTTTGTAGGACTTACTCCATGTTACATAATTGGAGCCATGTTGTTATTCAGATGTCTTATTTAGACGATGCCTAGATTCCTTACTCCTCAAAGTCACTAGAACTCTATATCAAGAGTCTCAAGAAATGCTCTAATTGAGTAGAAGTTTTTAGCATGAGTTAGTCCGTAAAGTCAGTAATTCAATTAGTAGTCAGGCGAAAAAGTTTGTATGGTTTCCCATCTTTCCATCAGGTTGTACCATCTGAAGTTTCATGAATATCACCATTCCAAAAAAGAGCATCCTAGTAGAAATGAGTTTAGCCCAATTGACGTATCATGTCTCAATTTTGGATCCCAAATATTCATTTATGATTTAGTTCGTAGGTGACCCATACATCGTCTCTGCTTCTCCTTAGTATCTCAGTCAAGTCAACATTCCTGAACTATGATGTTTCATATCATATGTTTGGACACTCAGGTTCTCGACCACGAATAGTAGATTCAGATTTAGCCAGCATCAGTAGATTTAGAAGTTAGTCCTCATCATTCGAGGATATACTATTATTTCATATTTTCAGTAGATATAGTAGTTCAGTAGATGGAGTTGGTTGGAGGATTGTTCCATCAACTCCACTTTCAGATAGATTCAGTAAGAGGCTTTTCAGATTAGATTTTCAGACAGTATTCAGTTTTACAGATCTTATATTTTATCAATATTTCATATGTTTTGAACCTTATGGCATTTTAGACAATTTTATGCATTAATTATAGTATTATTATTTAGTGCTCACAGTACATATCATTCATGGGTTAGCTTGTGGTCCTTCAGGGTCGTAAGCACCATATGATGACTAGGGGGTAGTCACGGGTCATTACAAACTTGGTATCAGAGCCTAAGGTTGAACGGAGTCTTAAGGAGTCTAAAAGCCACATCAAGTAGAGTTTTGTGCATGGGTCTGTGGTGCGCCACACTTATGGACAGGAGGCTATAAGATGTTTTAGGAAAAGTTTCCCTTCTTTCAGTAGTCATGTCGTGCGAGTGAGCATGACCTTAAGTTAAACTCTTAGTCTAATTTATCTCTTCCTTATGCTTCCAGAACATGATTTCTAAAGAATCTAATGAAAGAAGTAATGAAAATCAGTCAGCACCTCAGCCCGTTTAGGCAGATCCCTTGGACGATCATGTCTCTCATGAAGAATTCAGAGATTCTTTCACTACTTAGCCTATTCAGTAGTTGCTCAGAACAACCTAAAGGTTATTTTCCAATCTAGGCTCAGGTTTTATACTCAGGAGAGCAAGAGGGAGAAGCATAGAAGGTATTATAGAGAGATCAAAAGAGTTAGAACAAGTGGTTTTAGGCTAAGGTCAGAGGGTGGTAACTACTTCTAGTTCCGTCAAAAATTCTCAACCCCAAATTTTTCTGTAGCTAGTGCGCCAGTGCCAAATTTTAGAAATGACACTCGAGGTATCACGTCAGTCTATAAGCCTTAGGGTAGCCTAAAAGGAGGTCGTACCCACCCTTTTTGTTAGAAATATGGCAGAAACCATCATGGTGTCTGTAGAGCTGGCAGTGATGTTTTTTCGGATGTGGAAAGCTAGAAAAAAGTGTCAGATATTATTCTTAACCAAGTCCTCTGGGTCAGTCTAATTGTCCTTCATCTCAATTCAGTTTCCCAACCCAACAGGGTGCCACTACCAGTGCCGCCAGTAGGCAATGCCCAAATAGGCTTTATTTACTTTAGTCTAGACAAGAACAGGAAAGTTCTCCTTGTGTAGCCATCGATATGTTATAGAACTCCCATTTACATTCTTATACCTCATCATATCCAGGAGCTTCTTTGTCTTTTGTATCTCTCTGCATTCCCGTCAACTTTAAGGTCAGATGAAATCTTAACAGAACCTTTCTTAGAGCCAACCTTAGTAGATAAACCTATCCCGTCCAGACACGTATAGAAAAATAAAGTTGATCGGTTACAATAATCTAGAAAATTTCTTTAGTTGATTTCCAGTAAAAGTGACATTTCATTTCAGTTTCCGATGGACCAATCATTGAATGAAAGAGTAGTACCTCAGTTTTAGTTGATTTGAGTTTGAATTTTGAATATTATGCTAATAGAAAGAAGAGTAAGAATTCTAAGATAGTCAGTGTTGAGGTTGCTATATGATGATTTTTGGGGCTATCGAAAGCTAATAATTGTGTATTAGAAGAAAGTACTAGTAGTGGGCCTTTCGTTATCAGGTGTAGTCCTTCAGAATGATTTTAGTGTTTATAAGTATCGTTATACCCCAGACTCTAGAGTAAAGTGGTGATAGTTCAGTTTAGGGTTGTTGATTAATTAGTTCACAGTTTTAGAATAATGGCTTTAAGCTAAGGGGGAGATAGTAGAACAAGTAACCAAGTCAAACTTTTATATTTTAGTATTAATGTCATTATGGGTAAAGAAGCAATGGGAGGAGATGATGCCCAATCTATCTTTACCCCAGTGTTAAGTCTTATACTTCAGCTATCTTGATATATACTCATGCCTTACATCTCAACTCTATGATCATAGTTCATATTCATGCAAATTAACAAAAATAATGTATGCTTACAACTCCTAGTATAAGGAGTTCCATATCACTTAGTTTTATGAATCATGATCCATGAATACAGAAACTCCAAACTCAGGTCATGCAGCTCATAACTCATGTAGTCATGTCTTATAGTATGCTCAATTTCCATGACTTATGTTATGCTCCTAATGATCATCTAAATTCAGATTTCGTCATGTATATCCTCATTTTAGATCTCTTGATAAAGTTCAGGATGTTGATGTTCTATTCCTCATGCCTCAGTTAAGTGTCAAGTTCAGTATAATGTCCATTCATGCTTCAGGCCTCTATGTTTTATCCCTTCAATTAACTCTCCTTATTAAATGATGTATTGATGAGAAATTCCTTAGAAGGGAGAGAGTAAGGTATATGTTTTATTATTAAGGAAAGATTGGTGCATGCATGTTTTACCCGAAGATAAAGTTATGAAGATAGGCTTGAAATTCTTGTTAGTATGTGGGCGAATAGCTAGAAAGAGGTTGTATTTAGTTATTAGAGGAGAAAAAATCACAGTCCTTCTTGAGAAAAGAAGTTGAGAAAATGTAGAGTGCGAGTGTACATTCAGATCCTCGATTAATGCCATTCCCCATCAAGGGAGCTATCAAAACTCAGTCCTATTTAATGTTTGATTGACAAAGCATACAGTTATAAGTTATTCAGTTATCAGTATCTCTATATCTTAGAATCATGTCATGTGTTTAGTCTTACATTCCCATATAATACCATTTTCACGGATTCATGTTCAGTTATCTCACGTTCCTCAATCAGTCCTTACCTCATATGCATTGTATCGACAGTTTTAATCCAATTATTCAGGTTAAGAATAGTTCAATCTTACATGACCAATATTCAGCTATCAGCTGTTCAGTAAATCAAATAAGCTAGTATGTTTATGCATTCATGCTCAGCGCCTTTGTAAATATTTTCAGTAGTTTTTGGTGAAGTGATGTGCTAAGGTAGAGAGTATAGTTAAGAAAGTACTCAAAAAATATGTTAAAGATTGAAATTTTGTAGCTATAATGTACAAGGCTTGGCAACTCTATCTTAGAAGGTGTTTTGTAGGCCTTACTGCATGTTATAGAATTGAAGCCATGTTGTTATTCAAATGTCATATTCAGACCATGCCCAGATTCCTTACTCCCCAAAGTCACTAGAACTCTATAGAAAGAGTATCAAGAAATTCTCTAATTGAGTATAAGTTTTTAGCATGAGTTAGTCCATAATGTTAGTAATTCAGTTAGCAATCAACAGATAAGTTTGTATGGTTTCCCATCTTTCCATCTAGTTGTACTATCCGAAGTTTCATGAATATGACCATTACAAGATAGAGCATCCTAGTAGTAACGAGTTCAGCCCAGTTCACATATCATGTCTCAGTTTCAAATCCCAGATATTCAGTTATGACTCAGCTCGTTGGTGCCCCATGCATCATCTTAACTTTTTCTCAGTATCTCAGTGAAGTTATCATTCTTCGAGGGACATGGTGTCCCAAGGGGGAGATGCACTATAACCCCTGAGCTATCATGATCTAAACCTTCCATTTTCTCTTAACTTAATAAATACAGTTGGATTAATGGGTCCTCACAGTTCACCCTCTAGTTCCAATCTCAGACGTAAGCTATGTACTCAAAGGCTCAGTTCAGTTAATGATATTCATTTCCTATATCACTTTTTAGACTCATTCATGTTCTCATCTTCCCATTCATACATGTTCACTAAATGATCTTAAGCATATCAATGTATTCACCTTAAGGTAACTGTCTTCCTTAGATCTACTCAGTCCCATATTCAGTTACATTTATAATCTTAGTATTAGTTATCATTACATTTTCAGTCACACATTCATTAATTAGTTAAGTCATGTTTTCCATGCATCAGATATACATGTCTAGCGTATAAACTCAGTGTATCAGCAGTCCTCATCTTAATTAGTTTGATTTGAGGACGAATATCCCCAAGGGGGAGATATTGTAACACCCCGTACTTTTATCTATCTTAAATTCATCCCAAAAATGCCAAAGACTTGCTTTAAAGATCAATACACTTTTATTCATGTGTAATTTTTAAGATTTTGACTTTTCATTGCATAGGAAATTCAATTATCTTTCCAGTAATATAAAATTAACCTAAATTTGTTAACCGGGTGAGAAGTTATGGCGATTTTATATTTCAGTTGTTAAACACCATCATTCAGTCCAGTAGCGCATCGCGGAGCATGCCAAAATGGCAATTTTCAGTTTCTAGTAAGGTACCGCGATATCGGTGTATTGTGCCATAACTTATTTTCACATTTTTCAGTTTCCAATACACCAACGCGATCCCACCGCATCGCCGTGAACTTCCAAGTCTCATCCAAGGGGTAATGCAATTCAACCGCGTCGCGTTGATGGTCTAATTCCCAGTTATGCACTTTCCATTGACACGGCACAATATCACCGCGTCGCACTAAGGGCCTAGATCGAGATTTTTCAGTTAATTTCCAGTATTAAGTTTTGAGTTTTTAAATCATTCTAGGGGTATTTGAGTCCTTTCCATAGCCCTAGTCATCCTTGAACACGAAATTCAACCCTAATAAACCTAGTTACACCATTATTCATTCAGTTTTTTCCCAAATTAAATCATTCTCTCTCAAGAGGAAAAAACCCTAGTTTAAGAATCAAGGTCAATCCTCAAGAATCTCTCAAAGAACCTTCATGAACTCTTCTTCTCGAGTATGTTAGGTGTTCATCTGTGGGTTCCTTTCACCCATAGAGTCCAAGAATCTTTTTTTAAATATTCAAGATCTCAGATTTATGATTTCCATGTTTGAACTAGATTGAATTCATGTTCATGATATTAGTTGGGTTTCAATCCATGATTTAAGTGCAAGTTTCATGAAATTGAATAGCCGGTGTGATGAATATATGAATATCTTGGTAACCCTTGAATTTACAAATTAATTAATGTGTCTATAATGTTAATTGGGTTTTAATCCATTATTATTATATGATTCATGAAATTAGATTAGTATTTTATGGGGAATTATATGAATTGCATGCTAAACCCATTAAATTGTAAGTTGGGCATTGTAGTTGCCATGTTTATATGTTATCCATAATTATGTTCTTGAAGTTGTTCTCCCCAAGTGTTTGATAGAATGTCCATGTGAATAAAGTGATGAAATCATGATATGTTAGTATATGAATGAGCTTATGCCTTACAAGTATTTGATAAAATGTCTCTATAGATGATATATGAACATGTATACATTGTTATGCTTTGCAAGATTATGTGATGCTTTACTTTTCATTCTATCAAGTCCTGGGGGTATTTAATGCCCGACAATTTAGCTATTTGTTTAGAGACAATGTCAGTTACATAATAGCGTCAGTCTTTTCATGATCAATAGTGCTCTAAGTTAGATAAAGAACTCAGTAGAACTCAGTCAGTTTTAGCACTCAGGAAACTCAGTGAATTCAGTCTAGTTCAGTCCAGTATAATAGTTTAGCGTCTATTTAGTTGGGAGTAGGATTTAGCATCGAGCGAGAGCAGGGATGAAGACTTCCCCGTCAGATAGGTAGAGTCATTAGAACCAGTCTCTATACTCCAAAACTGCATAGCCAGTGCAGGATGAGGAGTCACCCATCATATTAGGCTTGACTACCTCCTAGGGGTCACCCATCAGATTATTCTTCGCTCAGCCAAAATGTAACCCATCCGTTAGGATTGGCATCCTTATTTTCTAGTGTCAGTACCTGTGGTATGTTATTAGAATCCTTCCAACTGGAGTTACAGGCTGGACCCCAATTAGCTCAGATTGGGGCATGTCGGTTAGATGATACCTCCTAAAGTTTCAGTTTCAGTTATGATCATCAGTAGGGAACTCAGTTAATTTCTACCGAATCAAGACTGTCAGACACAGTCAATTCAAAACCAGTAATTCAGTTATCAATAACTCAGATATCAGTTACTCAGTTATTAGAATTCAGTACTTGGCTTCAGATAAGCTCAATTACATCATGTATATAAATGCATAGTATTGCATATTAAGTATTTGCCATAGTTTAGATTATCTATGTATTCTAATGTTCAATTATTCTATATCATTTAGCCAGTTATGGTTCATGCATATGAACCTTTGCATTCATCCTTACCCTATCTAACATACCAGTACATTCCCACGTACTGACGCAGACTTTCCTGCGCTATGACGTTTCATATCATAGGTTCGGATGCTCAGGTTCCTCACCACGCATAGTAGATTCAGCTTAAGCTAGCAACAATAGATTTAGCAGTGAGACTTCATCATTTGAGGATATTTTATTATTTCATATTTTCAGTAGATGTGGTAGTTCAGTAGATGGAGTTATTTAGGGGATGGTCCCATAAACTCCACTTTCAGACAGATTCAGTTATAGGTTTTTCAGACGAGATTTTCAGACAGTATTCAGTTTTACATATGTTATATTTTATAAGTATTTCAGATGTTTTGAACCTTGTGTCATTTCAACCCATTTTTTGCATTAATTACAGTACTATTATTCGGTGCTAACAACAGATATCATTTATGGGTTAGCTTGTGGTCTTTTGGGGTCGTAAGCACCGTATGACGACTAGGGGGTAGTCTCCGGTCATTACAGAATCAATCAACTAAGATCACCATACATGACATTCAAACTTTTCCAGGGGGATCAATTGTATTTCCTATTAGAGACAAAAGGAGTTAATTACATCATACTACCAACAAAAGAATTTGGTGTCAAGAAAAGAGGAAAAGTGTTTTTACAAAATTTCTCAAGTCTATGCCCTTGATTTACACAAAAAAAATTGTATGAAGAGGGATGCTCGCTTCGTAATTCACCGTGCAATATGGCTATCGTTAGCACCCAATCAAGTTGTCATCTCACATTTTAGCTCTCACAAGGTCAAACTATATGGAAATACTTCACCATTGTAAAAATGGCAATCCCAATCTATAGTGCCACAAGTACTCTAACTTCCCCTGAATATATAACTCAAAACCCTTACACGATTATTCTTCCTTAAGAATGCCGTCACTCAGTCAATCATAGGGTAAGGCTCAGCAACCATCATTATTAAAGGAAATAAAAATCATAAAATAAAAAAAAGTAGTTAAATCACCAAATTTTTATAAATTATAAGCGCAACAGGTATTAAGAAATGAAATGCGGGCACAACCAAAGGTAACACACATGTACACCCCAACTAAAAAGCCAGCAGTTCCCTCACTATATATTACAAAAGCATAAATATGGTTTAAAGGGCTCCCTCAAACTACATCATTATTGATGTCAATTTTAGTTGCACTATTGCGATTGTGATCTATAGGTTGTGATCCCTATATCACGATTGTGATCGGTAGATGTCGATCGTGGTACCTAAAACCTTTATGCTGTACTATTTTCCCTTATTTTCCTATGTGGCTGCCACATTCCTAAACTCGATTCTACCCTATTTTTAGCTTCCATCCTGCTCAGAACACATGCAATGTGCCAAGATTATGTGAATTAATTAAAAACAAATATCACAAACATAAAAATGATGGGTTGCCTCCTATATAACGCTTGAAATAACATCACGACACAACGTCTTGTTATCATCATTATGGATTCTTGAAATGAACCAACTCAATCTTAACCACTTTAGGTCTACCCATATGGTAGTTCTTTAATTTTTGCCATTCACCACACATTTCTTCTTCTCAGTGTCCTCCAACTCAATAGCACTGCTAGGATACATGTTTGAGACCACAAACATACCCGACCACTTTGATCTAAGAAATACCCTTAAAGAGCTTTAATCTTGAATTGTAAAGGAGCACATTATTTCCTACATAAGACTCCTCTTTAGGATTTTGGCATCGTTCAACCTTTTTATCTTTTACTTGTATAAAATTGATCTTTCATAAGCCTTGAGTAGGAAATCATCAAACTCGTGAAGTTGTGTGACCCTTGATTTAGAAGTGTTCTCCGCATCCATGTTTAATTTCTTCAAATCTCATAAAGTTTTATGCTCTAGTTGAATGAGTAAGTGGCATGCCTTTTCAAACACCAACTGGTAGGGGGACATGCCAATTGGGGTTTTTAAGCCATACCATATGCCTAAAGCTCATTATCTAGTTGTCTCGCTTAATTTTGTTGCCAACATTCATGGTTTTCTCAAGGATAGATTTGATTTCCCAGTTTGACACCTCAACTTGTCCACTCATTTGAGGGTGATATAGGGTAGCAGACCTATGCTTCACTCCATATTTTTTAAGAAGAGATCCAAAAACCCAATTTTAAAAATATGAGCCTTCATCACTAATAATGGATTGCGACATTCTGAACCTTGTAAAAATGTAATTCATCAAAAAAAAATGTGTTGCTCTTGCTTTCGGAGTTTAGGACAGCCACAAACTCTACCAATTTTGAGACATAGTCAAACACCATTAAGATGTTTTTATTACCAAAACATCTCACAAATGTGCCCATCAAATAAATGCCCCAAACATCGAATAGATCGACTTTGAGATTTGGTCTAAGGGGAATCTCAAGCCTTCTTGAAACACCTCCTTGCCATTGGAATTGATGACATGATTCGATCATCTCAATAGCATACCTATGAATGATAGACCAATAGTAACAACTTTGAAGAATGGTGGCAGTACGAATCCCCCATGGTGACAACCGAAAGGGCAGAGGTGATAAACTTGAAAGAATCTTTCAATTTTAGATTTCATAACACATCGATGAAACATATCATTCGTGCATTCCCTTAACAAAAATGGTTTTTCCCAAAAATACTTCTTACATCAAATAAAAACCGTTATGATAATTAAGATGATAGGGAAGCACATCACTTATAACATAATTATCATAATCGGCACACCAAGGTGCAACATTTCCCGAGATTGACATAACTATTTCATCAGGGAAGATGTCATAAATGTAAATCTCACCTACCTTATCATGATTAGTTTCGAGGAAAGAAACGTGGTCAACTACTTGGTTTTCACAACTATTTTTTTCCATTACCTCAAAATCAAACACTTGCAAGAGCGAGATCTACCTAATCAAGAGAGATTTAGCCTCTTTCATTGCCATGAGGTATCTAAGAGCGGCGTGATCAGTTTGTACAACAACTTTCATACCCAATGAGTAAGTTCTAAAATTTTCCAAAGCATACACCACCGCAAAAAACTCTTACTCTATAACTATATAGTTAAATTAGGCATCATACAATGATTTTCTTACATAGTAGTTTTGATGGAACAACTTCTTTTTTTGTTGGCCTAGTACCACACCTAGATCAACACAACTTGAATCACACATAAGTTTAAAGTGCGAGGAATAATCTAGGGAAAAAATAATAGGATCCATAATAAGGAGTTCCTTGAGATGATTAAATGCCTTCATACACTTATCATCAAATTCTAATTTTACCTCTTTTTCAAGGAATTTGCACAAAGGATGGTCAATATTTGAGAAATCTTTGATGAATCATCCGTAGAAACTCGCATGACCAAGGAAGCTTCTAATACCCTTCACGGAGATAGGAGGCAGTAACTTAGCAATTACCTTGACTTTCTCTTGGTCTACTTGGATACCTTCCCTCAAGATTTTATGACCAAGCACAATTTCCTCCTTAACCATAAAGTGGTATTTTTCGCAATTGAAGACTATATTAGTTTTCACATACCTTTCAAGAACATTATTTAAATGAGCAAGGTACGACTCTAATGACTGGCCAACTACGGAGAAGTCATCCATGAATTCCTCCACAGAATCCCACATCATATCCATAAAAGTAGATAAAATACATTATTGGAATGTTGTCAGAGCATTGTAAAACCCAAATGGCATGTGCTTCAAAGAGAATGAGCCATAAGGGGAAGTGAAAGTTGTCCTTTCTTGGTCTTCTGGGGAAATGTAAATTTAATTGTACCCCAACTAACCATTAATAATGTAACACCACCCCTATCGGCTAGCCTATCCTGTATTTGATCCATAAATATGTAACACCCTAATTTTCTGAACCAGAATGCTACACGGTGCTTCTGACACTGAAGAACCATAAGCTAACCCATAACTGATATTTGTTCCTGTACACTGTATAATATACATGTAAAATATGGAAAACATGAACAATAGGCCATAAGGTTTAACTGAATAAAGTGTCAGACAAAACATAACATCCATATGAGTGACAAATACCCTAAACAACTGAAGTTTGAATCAAATATGAACTAAATCTGAAAGCCTCTAAGTACTGTCTGAATAAGGAGTTGAAGGAACATGTCTCAAACTAACTCCGTCAAGCAAAACTAAACTAAAATAATGAATAAATTAAAATAATATCATCCTCGGATGGATGAGGACTCACTGCCACTCTGCGTACTGGAATACTAGTGCTATTCCTGATCTGGAACTCGTGACTCTGAGCCTATGGTGTAACATATAAGAAAGAACCATAGCATAAATACATCAGTACAACTGAAAGTATTGAGTATAAGAGTGAGGTAGGCTAAATGAAAAAGGGTTTACAGGCATGAGCAATACTAACTGACTGACTAATATGAACATGACAGTGCAAGCATGCATACATAGTAACTGAGATCGTGAATATGTGATATCTGGATCTGTATGCTAATACATAGTTTACTGTTATCTAACATAAATGATACTAGAATTTTGATAACATGGATGACTTTGTTTGATAGTCCTGAATCTGGTGGAACTACCTGAGTTTCGTACTGTAACTGGCAGTCCTGGTATATTGAAATCTGAAGAACTATCTTAGTTCTTTTACTGAGACTGGGACTGAAATTGTGGGAGGTAGTTGTTTAACCGACATGCCCCAAAAATGCATATAGCTAAGTTGGGGTCAAATCTAGGCCCCGACTGGAAGGGTGTCAATACCGCGCCACTGGTAAGGACAACTGTGAGTGACTCTTTAGCTGGTAGGTACTCGAATGAGAATGGTGGGAACCCTAAACTGACAGGTTAAGCCACCTCATCAACCCTAATTTGGCAGGTTAAGATGTCTCAACCTACATTGGCTACGTAGTTCTAGAACACAGAAATGACTAACAAGAATCACACCCTAAACTAGCACGTGTGTTCCCATCCTTGGGTTCACTCGGTACTAACTTCTACTCCCATCTGAAGAGATTGAACATGATTTAACTGGTTATACATGGTTTGAGTAACTGACTTCCGTTACTGATGAAATAGTACTACTATTTGAGAATTATTGAGATCATGAGGTTTCTGAGATTTCCTGAGTTACATGACTGACTGAGTTCTATAGATCATGTCTTGACTGAGATTATCATAATAACATGACATAACTCTAGGCACACAACTATATTTTTTGGGTACAAGTACCCCAAGGACTCGATGGAAGGAAACTGACACACGTAACTAACTTGATCATAAAAATGGAATCCACAATTCACCATATCATAAGTGGAGGATTTCACACTAAGCATAGTTCTCAACATCTTACGTATGGAAAGGAAATTCATACAACATGTGTACACTTGCATAGCTTCAATATCATTCCCAAACCATATCACAATAAAGATGCATATCAATTACATGAAATTCATGTTAAATCATAAAGCTAAAGCATGGACTTGTCATTTAAGCACTATTAACTCATGGGAGACGAATCTTATCACCTTAAGCATTTTATCAAACACTTTTCATGCATTCTTTTAGCTTAGGTGTGTTTTCATGAATTTCCCCATTTTAAACAACACAAAGTTCATGGATTTCAACTAACGAACATATATACTTCATGAAAACACCTTTAGATATTATCTTGAAACTGAAACAACAATCATCAACATGTACATGGTCATATCACAACAAGACAATCACAAAATAATATTTAAAACATGGTTCTTGAGCTCTATGAACGAAATGGATCCATAGATGAACACTACACATACCTTAGATGGAAAATCCGTGAAAATTTACGGTGAAATCCTTTGAATCTTGAAGCTCCTATGAAAACCCTATGGGGTTCTTGAGAGAATTTTGAGAAAAGAGAGTATAATGTGGTTGGATTGGGGCTAAATTCCATTTTTATGGAATATATTGGGGTGGAAAGATGATCCAAATACCCCTTTAGATGCGTTATTTAATTTTTGTGAAAATTACCCGATTTGGGCCCCCGATACGATGCGAAGATATTCTGTTGCTACCTGTTTGTGACCTGGAAACTCACCACAAAGTGGTAGAATTGCAGAGAGATACTCGAAATTGAAAAATGTCATTTTGGCTTACGGCGCGACGCGCCACTGACTAAAATGACACTGCTGAAACTTTAAGTCGCCATAACTTCTTCACTAGGTGTCCATTTTAGGTGAATTTGGTATCGACGGAAAGCTTATTCAATTCTATACAATTTGAAGGGTATAAATCTGACAAAATACCAGTTATAAACTAAGTTATTCTCGTTCAAAGATGAACTATGTGAAATCACACATGAAAACTTGGTTCATTCAAAAGTTCTTAGCTTGGCTTACTCTAAGTGACTCTTATGATCATTCTTAACACATCATAAGCTCTATTATCACTAGGGTACTCATCCTAATTCATGTACTCAAATATAAATCATAGGATATGAGGTTTCATGTGTAGGAACAACGGTTCATTTTCTAGCTTAGAAATATATGGGGTATTATAATATCTCCCTCTTAAAAATATTCGTCCTCGAATTAGACTGACTAAAATGGGGAGAGACGATAAACTAGAGTATGTACAAGAAATACACTACTGGAACATGATCTCATGATGGACCTGACTGATAAGCTAAACATATCATGCTGGACATGCATATCTGATGCATGAGTAATTGATTCATGAATGCGTAACTGAGATTTCTGATAACTGAGTTCTCCCTATGAGAATGCATATTTGATGCATGATTATACACTATACTGATACATGAATGCATTACTAAATATGCAATGGTACTTGATACCATATTTTTGATGAAACATGAGCATGAACTGAATACCAAGTTGTATAGAATACTGAACGGGAAACTGAATAAGCTTAAGGAGAACTATTACCTTGATCTTGATCTGGATTGGAGGAGAAGAGGTGAGGATACTTGGTATGCATGTATGCTTCTTCTTCCCAAGTATCTCCCTCAATGGACTGATTTCACCAAAGAACTTTGACTAGAGGGACTTCTTTGTTCCTCAGTCTGCGAGTCTGATATTCTAGGATTTCAACTAGAATTTCCTCATAGAAGAGACTGTTCTGAATGTCAATGCTCTGAATAGGGACTACGACTAATGGATCACCTATACTCTTCTTGATCATGGAGCCATGAAAGACTGGATGAACTGAGGCTAGATCTGAAGGCAATTCGAGCTCATAAGCTACCTTGCCTAAGCGACTAAGAATCTTGAAGGGACCGACATATCGGAGACTGAGCTTTCGCTTCTTGCCGAACCACTTCACTCCCTTCATGAGAGAGATCTTTAGATAGACATAGTCATCGACCTCAAACTTGAGATCCTTTCTACGAACGTCAGCATACGACTTTTGTCGGCCTTCAGAAGCCTGAAGTCTTTCTCAGATTAACTGGACTTTCTCTAAGGCGTCGATTACTAAGTTAGGCCCTATGACTGAGCCCTCACTAACTTCGAACCACCCGATTGGAGATCTGCACCTCATTCCATAGAGATCTTTGAATAGAGCCATTTTAATACTAGAATTATAGCTATTGTTGTATCCAAACTCAATCAAAGGAAAGTGGTCATCCCAACCTCCCTTAAAATCAATTGCACACACACTTAGCATATCTTTAAGAGTCTGAATGGTCCTTTCTACTTGACCATCCGTCTGAGGATGAAAAGATGTACTGAGATGAACTTGGGTACCAAGACTCTTTTGGTACACTTTCCAGAAATAAGAGGTGAACTGGGTACCTCTTTCTGAGATGATAGATAATGGAACACCATATAATATGACCAATTCCCTGATGTAGAGTTTGGCGTAATCCTCGGTGGAATAAGAGGTATGGACTGGAAGAAAATGAACTGACTTGGTCATTCTGTCTACAATGACCTAAACTAAATTATGTTGATGTCGAGTTCGAGGCAAACCCATCACGAAGTCCATGTTCACTTCTTCCCACTTCCAAGTAGGAATGGTGAACTCCTACATGGAATAACTAGGTTTTTTATGCTCTATCTTAACCTGCTGACATGTAGAGCACTTAGCCACAAACTCGGTAATATCTCTCTTCATCCCACTCCACCAATAGATCTCCCGCAGGTTGCGGTACATCTTAGTGGCCCCTAGATGAATAGTGTATCGCACACCATGCGCTTCTCCAAGAATTCGCTACTTTAAATCATCTACACCTAGAACACAGAGATGACCCTAACAATGAATGACCCCATCTCCCCCTTGGGAGAAAACCTCTACTTTCTGATTCTGAACTGACTTCTTTAGCTTGACAAGCCTAGGATCCCTGTCTTGCTTTTATTTCACCTCGGAAACTAGAGATGACTCTAAACTATCCTAAACGCATACACCACCCTCTAAGGAATCGACTAAGCGATCACCAAGTCTGGCAAGATGATGGATTTCTTGAGTTATTTTCTTCTTTCTATCCTCAACGTGAGAAACACTACCCATGGAGAGTCTACTGAGAGCGTCGTCCATAATGTTGTCCTAGCCCAGATGACAAAGGACACTCATGTCATAATCTTTCAAGAGCTCTAACCACCTTCTCTGATGAAGATTGAGATCCTTCTGAGAAAAGACATACTAAAGGCTCTTATGATCTGTTAAAACGTCTACATGAACTCCGTAGAGATAATGCCTCCAAATTTTCAAGGCAAATACTACAGCTACCAACTCAAGATCATGAGTAGGATAATTCTTCTCATGGGGATTTAACTACCTGGAGGCGTAGGCTATGACCTTACCATGCTGCATGAGGACATAACCTAGACCCACTCTGGATGTATCAGAATAGACTACGAAATTGTCTAAACCATCTAGAAGAGTTAGAACTGGAGCTGAGGTGAGTCGAGTCTTCAACTTCTGGAAACTCTTCTCGCAAGAATCTAACCACTAAAACTTGACCTTCTTCTGAGTTAATCTGGACATGGGGGATGCAATAGAAGAAAATCCCTCAACAAATCATCTGTAATAGCCAGCCAAACCCAAGAAACTCCTGATATCTGATGGAGAGATAGGGTGAGGCCAGTTTCTTACCGCTTTGGTCTTCTGAGGATCTACTCTAATGCCATTACTGGAAATAATATGGACAAGGAATGCTACTGACCTTAGCAAAAACTCACACTTACTAAATTTGGTAAATAGCTGGTGATCTCTGAGAGTCTGAAGAATAATCCTGAGATGGTCTAAATGATCATGCTATGTGCAAAAATAGACCAGGATATCATCTATGAAGACTATGATGAACATGTCCAAGTACTGCCTGGACACACGGTTCATCAAGTCTATGAAAGTGGATGGGGCATTAGTAAAACCAAAGGACATAACTAGGAACTCGAAGTGGCCATACTGAGTATGAAAAGTTCTCTTCGGGATGTCACATTCTCTAACTTTGATCTGATAATAGACAGATCTGAGGTCTATCTTGGAGAAATAACTGGCACCCTGATGCTGGTCAAATAAGTCATCTATTCTGGGAAGAGGATACTTGTTCTTGATCGCATCTTTATTGAGCTGACGGTAATCAATACATATCCTGAGAGAACCATCTTTCGTGCGCACGAATAAGACTGGTATGCCCTATAGGGAAATTTTGGGTCTAATGGATCCCTTATCTAAGAGATCCTTCAACTGATCCTTCAGTTCTTTAAGTTCTGTCGGTGCCATTTTGTATGGTGGGATAGAAATAGGCTGAGTATCTAGAATAATGTCAATGCCGAAGTCTATTTCCCTTTCGAGAGGAATGCCTAGAAGATCTTTGGAAAAGACATCTGAATATTCATTAACCACTGGGATTGATTCAAAGGTAGGAGATTCGAAACCAGAGTCTTTAACATGAACGAGATAATAAACACATCCCTTAGAAATCATTTTCCTTGTCGAAGGTAGGAAAAAAGATGACCCCTGAAAGATGAAGTACTACCCTTCTACTCTAGGACGGGCTCATTCGGGAACTGAAAATGAACTATCTTATTTCTGCAGTCGACTGTAGCATAGAGGGAATGAAGCCAATCCATTCAAAGAATGACATCAAAATCAGTCATCACTAACTCGACTAAATCTGTTGACATGGTTTTCTGAAATATCATAATCGGGCAGTTCCTCTATACCCACCGAGCTATGATGGTTTTACCCACTGGGGTAGAGACTGAAAAGGGCTTTGCTAAAATTTTGAGATTGATTCCAAAATCTCCTGCTATATAAGGAGTAAGAAAAGACAAGGATGCACCTGGATCTAGCAAAGTGTAAATATGAACATGGAAAATCTACAACGTACCAGTAACGATATCAGGAGAATTTTCCTGATCCTGTCAGGTCTGAAAAGCATAGAGTCTGTTTGGGCGTTGCCCACTAGTAGCATAGGAAGTGGCACTCTGTTGATTTGGGCGACCGAACTGGGATGTAGAATGATTCTACTGACCATGAAGACCTAACTGCGTACACCCTCTAATCCTGATGCCTGTCTTGCCATAACCAAAATAGACATCACTACCGGCTCTGCAAATACCCTAGTGGTTCTTACTATAAGTCTGACATAGTGGATTAGTTCAAGCACTATTGACACTGCCCTAAGACTTAGAGACTGGTGCTCAATCTCTGTTGCCATCTCTGAATTTTGGCACTGGGGTACTGGCGGAGGAAGGAGCAGGAACTAATGGCTTGGGACGAAACTACGAATGGTTTCCTCCTTCTGATTCGGGTTGAGCAAAACTGAAACTGCCTGATCTTTCTCTCTTATTCTGCCTCTCCCTAGTCCTAATCTTCTACTCCTCTATTTACTGAGCATGGGTCATGAGCCTAGATAAAGTCATATCACTGTTCAGCATCGCAGACCTAGACTCATTTAACACGCTATCATTCACTCCTGACACAAACTTGCTCATCTTAGCCCTGTTGTCTGCAACCACATGAGGGGAATATCTGGATAGCTGAGTAAATCTGAGAGAATACTCTTTAACCATCATATTTCCCTACCTTAGGTTGATGAAATTAAGGACTTTTGCCTCCCTCAGCTCTTGGGGAAAGAATCTATCTAAGAAAGCCGTGACAAATTTCTCCCACTCAAAGGGACCTGCATCCTCTAATCTCTTAGACTTCCACTGCTTGTACCAAGTATAAGCCACATCTTGCAACTGGTATGCGGCTAACTCAGAACTCTGACAAGAAGTAACTCCCATGATTTCTATGACCTTTTTGACTTGGTCAATGAATTCTTGAGGGTCTTCATCAGACTTAGACCCAAAGAAAGATGGAGATTTCATTCTGGTAAAGTCCCAAATCCTAGATACGGCTGAGTTGGCCACTAGATTGGCTGGAATAACTATTGGCCATTCATTTTAGGAAGCCACAAACTGAGCAAGTGTGGTGAATGCGGCCCTAAATACCGCATGAGAAACATGTTCTCCCAAAGGATCTTTGGCCTGAGAAGCTGGCAGGTTTCTTATCTTTGGAGGCATAATTTGAATTAATAGAAGAATGGATTAGACTGAGAGTTTAACTTGAGAATATGCTCACTAGCATGACATGAATACTGAAAGAGGGGAAACTTTTCCTAAAACATCTCATAGCCTCTTGCACATAAATGTGGCGTGCAACACACCCATGCACAAGACTATACTAAGTTTGTAACACCCCAATTTTATGAACCAGAATGCTACACAGTTTTTATGAACCCGAAGGACCACAAGATAATGTATGACGGATATTTGTACCTGTACACTGCATAATATACATGTAAAATGAGTAAAACATGAACAATAGGCCATATGGTTCAACTGAATAAAGTGTCTGAAAAAACATAACATCCATATGGGTGACAAATACCCTAAACAACTAAAGTCTGAATCAAATCCGAACTAAATCTGAAAGCCTCTAAGTACTGTCTGAATAAAGAGTTGAAGGAACATGTCTCCAACTTACTCCGTCTAGAAAAACTGAACTGAAAAAATGAGCGAATTAAAATAATATCATCCTCAGATGGATGAGGACTCACTACCACTCTGCGTACCGGAATGCTACTGCTATTGCTGATATAGAACTCGTGACTCTGAGCCTATGGTGTAACATATAAGAAAGCACCATAGCTCAAATGTGTCAGTACAACTGAAAGTACAGAGTATACGAGTGAAGTAGGCTAAATGCAAAAAGGTTTACATGCATGAGCAATACTAACTGACTGACTGATATGAACGTGAGAGTGCAAGTATGCATACATAGTAACTAAGATAGTGAATACGTGATATCTTAATTTACACGGTAACACGTGGTTTACTATTATCTAACATTACTGATACTAGAATTCTGATAACATAGATGACTATGTCTTACAGTCCTGAATCTGATAGAACTACCTGAGTTTCTTACTGTAACTAAATTGACGGTAACTGAAAGTCCTGGTATACTAAAATCTGAAGAACTATCTAAGTTCTTTAACTGAGACTGGGACTAAAACTGTGAAAGGTAGTTGTTTAACCGACATGCCCCAATAATGTATATAGCTGAGTTGGGGTCTGATCTCTGCCCCTACTGGAAGGGTGTCAATACCACGCCACTGGTAAGGACAACTGTGAGTGACCCTTAGCTGGCAGGTACTGAAATAAGAATGGTGGGATCCCTAAACTGACAGGTTAAGCCACTCATCAACCCTAATCTGTCAGGTTAAGATGTCTCATCCTATGCTGGCAACGTAGTTCTGGAACACAGGGATGACTACTAAGAATCACACCCTAGACTGACAGGTGAGTTCCCATCCTTGGGTTCACTCGATACTAACTTCTACTCCTATCTGAAGAGATTGGAGATGATTTAGCTGGCTATACATGGTCTGAGTAACTAATTTCCATTGACTGACAGAATAGTACTACTATCTGAGAATTTATTGAGATCATAAGGTTTCTGAGATTTTTTTAGTCACATGACTGAATGAGTTCTATTGATCATGGCTTGACTGAGATTATCATGATAACGTGACATGGCTCTAGGAACACAACTATATTTTTTGGGTACAAGTACCCCCAGGACTCGATGGAAGGAAATTGACACACATAACTGACTTGATTATAAAAATGGAGTCCACAATTCACCATATCATAAGTAGGGGATTTCACACTAAGAATAGTTCTCAACATCTTACGTATGGAATGGAAATTCATACAACATGTGTACACTTGCATAGCTTCAATATCATGCTCAAGCCATATCACAACAACGATGCATATCAATCATATGGAATTCATGTGAAATCATAAAGCATAGAGCATGGACTTGTCATTTAATCACTATTAAATCATTGGACATGAATCTTATCACCTTAAGCATTTTATCAAACACTTTGTATGCATTCTTTTTGCTTAGGTGTGTTTTTGATGAATTTCCCCATTTTAAACCACATAAAGTTCATGGATTCAACTAACAAACTCATATACTTCATGAAAACACCTTTAGATATTATCTTGAAACTTAAACAACAATCATCAACATGTACATGGTCATATCACAACAAGACAATCAGAAAATAATATTTAAAATATGGTTCTTGATCTCTATGAACAAATTGATCCATAGATGAACACTATGCAAACCTTAGATGGAAGATCCGTGAAAATTTATGGTGAAATCATTTGAATCTTGAAGCTCCTATGAAAACCCTATGGGGTTCTTGAGAGAATTTTGAGAAAATAGAATATAATGTGGTTGGATTGGGGCTAAATTCCGTGTTTATGGAATATATAGGGGTGGAAAGATGACCCAAATACCCCTCTAGATGTGTCATTTAATATTTGTGAAAATTACCCAATTTGGGCTCCCGGCGCGATGCGAAGATATTGCGTTGCCACCCGTTTGTCCTGGAAACTCACCGCAACTCAGTGGAATCGTGGAGAGACACTGGAAATTGACAAACGTCATTTTGGCTTATGGCGCGACGCGCCACTAACTGAAATGACAGTGCTGAAACTTTAAATTGCCATAACTTCTTCACCAGGTGTCCATTTTAGGTGAAGGTAGTATCGATGGAAAGATTATTCAATTCTCTAAAATTTGGAGCATATAAATCTTCCAAAATACCACCTATAAATTAAGCTATTCTCGTTCAAAAATGACCTATGTAAAATCACATATGAAAACTTGGTGGATTCAAAAGTTCTTAGCTTAGATTACTCTAAGTTACTCTTATGATCATGCTTAACAGATCATAATCTCTATTATCACTAGGATACTTATCCTAATTCATGTACTCAGAAATGAATCACAGGATAAGAGGTTTCATGTGTAAGAACAACGGTTCATTTTCTAGCTTAGAAATATACAGGGTATTACAAAATGTCATGGGGAAATGATCCTTCTCGGTCTATAACTTTAACTTTTGGTAGTCCATACACACCCTCCACCCTGTTACTGGATAGACAGGGACAAAGTCCTTATTCTTATTTAGTACTTCCTTCATTCCACTATTTTTTGGAACTTATTGCATCGATATCACCCATGACCTATTTGAGATTGGGTAAATGACACCTGTATAAAGCTACTTTGTAATTTCCTTCCTTACCACTTCTTTTATTAATGGGTTGATTCTCATTTGATTTTCCACACTCGGGACATGATAGATTTCTAACCTGATTTTATGTGAAAATACTGGGAGTTATGCCTATAATATCCTCTATAGCGTATCCTATAGCACAGGTATACTTCTTCACAGTATCTTTCAAGGATTTCACTTGGAAAGGTTCAAGATAACCCACAACAATGATTGGAAATTAATTATTATCACCCAAGAAAATATACTAGAGGTAGCAAGGAAACAATTTTAACTTAAGTTGGGGAGGTTCAATGATGGACTACTTGGCGGTCAAACTTGCACAGTTCTTCAAGTCTAGATCCAATCTAGCTAGATTCTTGGTGTAAGATCCAAGACCCATCATTGAAGCAACCACCTCATCATATCCTTTAATTTTTTCACTCTCGATGTTCGAAAATACACCTACTAGGGGGTTATTTAAAATATTTGCATAAGTTGTGTTCATCATTTTATCGTCAATGACATCAATTATCAAGATCACTAGCAAGTCCATAGGTTGTTTCATGGACTTGCATACATTGAAGGTGACCTCCTCGTTATTTATCCAAAATTTAATCTCTCCACACTCAACATCGTCTACTTTCCTTTCGATGGCTAAAAATGATCTACCATGAATTGTTGGAACTTTATGATCAATCGAATAATCACGGTCAACAAAGTCGACAAGAAATATAAATTGATCAACTTTTACCAACACATCATATAACACCCCAATCGGTTTCTTGATTGAGCGATCAGCCATCAATAGCCTCATGGTTGTAGCCTTAGGAGTACCCAAACCCAACTTGCAAAACATGGAAAATGTCATAAAGTTAATTCTTGCGCAAAGATCACACAATGCCTTATCATATTTAACTATCACAATGGTGTAAGGGATGGTGAATTTACCTAGATCTTCCTTTTTCAACACTATTTTGCTTGACATGATAACACTAAAATTATGAGTCACTTCTATGGTTTTGCAATCTACAACTAGATTTTTGGAGACCAAGTCTATCGTGAATTTAGCATGCCCCGACATTTGATACAAAACATTTATCTACATAATATTGATGGATAGGTTCCTAAATTTCTCAAGAAACATCTTGAATTTGGCATTGCCATCTTTCTCTTGAGCCTTTGTGGGAATAGGAGAGGAATTTCAACTGATGGCAATGGGATAATTTGACGTTTATTCACTTTTTGACCATCACCCATAACCACTCTACGAGGATCTTCTCTTTTACTCTAGTCTTCCACTACCTTCGGTTACTCACCAATTGCTTTATTGGGCTTACGTGCCTCATAACTTGGATTATCTAACTGCTTTTTTTTCATATTAGCTTAACCATCACTTGCCTTATCATTGGATTTTTCACCAAAATCAACAACCTTCTCATAAAGATATTGACCACAGCTAGTGACGATAGCCTTGATGTGAGAATTATGTTTTGGATTGGACACTGTGTTACTAGGTTTTCCCTCTCTTTGTCTAGCCTTAAGACGTGCTGATAGTCGATCCACTTGTGCATCTTATTAGTTGATGGATATTGAATGAGATATCATCATTTGGTTTATTTGAGAGAAATCACTTCTTATTTTCCTTACCTTTAAGTCAGTCCCTTCAACATCCCTCAAAATATAAACTAAAATATCTTTATTGTCGTTCCTTTCTCGATAGTTCCAATCTTGATACCCACGGTGCCTTTCATAGGTAAAATGGAAAACCTTGGCATGATTTGACAAGAAAACCTTATTTATTCATGAGTTGCCTCCATTTCCTCGTCTTTATACACCCAGTGCTTTTTAACGCAATGGCATTAACTTCTCTAAGACAATTCACCATAACATGTTAGGTAAGAATGTTGAGTTGGGTTATTACTTTGTCCATATTTTCATCTCTTTATTCATCCCTTATCCTTTTTTATTGGACCATAAAAGTTGCGGAGGGCGCCCCTATGACCACCTTGGCATCTCTTGTGTGCCAACCTCTAGATAGCTTCATCAATTGATTCAATAAATTTGATGCAACCCCATAAAAAACTTTAAAAGATACCCTACATAAGAATTATCAACCATGGGGTTATTAAATTGGTCTAATAAACTAGTAAGTATTTGTAGACGCATCTTCTTCGGCACTTCATCACTCAGGCATTGCATGATTTTGTCATTCAACCTTTGCCACACTTCATATAAGGGCTCACCACTAAATTGACAAAAAATAGTGATTGCATCCCTTAGTTTTAGCATTCTAGAAAGTGGGATATATTGATCCAAAAAGGCCTCCATAATCTTGACCCGAGACGTAATAGACCCGAAGGGTAGAGATCTCAACTATAACACCACCGTTCCCGTTAAAAAAAATGGAAAAACTCATAATTGGATAAACTCTGGAGATAAATGAGCAATATCAAAAGAAAATCACACGTCAATGGTGTTTTTCAAATGTAAATTCACATCTTTATTATAATGACCCCCCAATAGACCATTCATTTGAACCAGATGGAGCATCGCACTTGTTTAATCAAATTCTCCATTGCCTTTTGCCGGTGGAATGTGGGTGGAACTAGCAAACCCGCATCATCAAGATAATCAATATCTCCTATATGCCCATTAAATGAGCCATCATATCTCCAATGTTGGCTCATTGTGATGCATATTTTATTAAATCGCATAAGCATAAAACAAAAACAAGAAACAACGTAAACTAGCAGACTATGGCTAACCCAAGTTAACAAACAACACTACACAAATGTAAACTATGTTCCACTACCTGGCAATAATCATTTTTTATAATGCTAAACATACACGTCTAATTAAGTGTAAGGAGGACTTTGTCCATATATACCAAATAAGAGTCATGGATGAATCCACGAGTAGTTTGAACTAGCTTTCAAAGTTTACGTTTGTTGATATTTAACATTGCATTAATCAGTAATGCAATGTTTAAATAAAATATAAATGTAAATTGGGGGAAGTTTGATTTTACACTTTGTTGAACATAATTTTTGAAAATAATAGTAACAAGAGATTAAACAATTGAAAGGTATACCAAATTAAGGGGAACCTTGGGATTATGCTATCTTAGATATCGTACATGCATGGGTAATGAACAGTTAATCCAAGTTTTAAATACTGGTTTTGGGTAGGCTAGATTTATGGTCTTAGTGTTAACCTTTAAATAAAACACTAAATTCCACTCATAGATTCATTCGAACACAATATGAGCATGACAAGATTACCAATCCATTACCTCAAGCGAGCATTCTTATTTCTCAGATGATGCTTATAAACATAGATAATTCAACTAACACCCTTATTTTTAAGATGACGCTAACAATTAAGCTACTTCAAATTGTTGATCACAAATATCCATCACCCATATAACTCTTTTAAGGATTATTTGGGATGCTTAGACAATTTAAGTTTTCACTCCAAATTCTCAATTAAAACGTAGGATAAAAGTGAAAACCAAAACAATTAAATAAATATTTTTTATTAACAATCAACACCTACACATTAACCACCACCTATTTAAGCATCAGACTAAGATATAAATTTAGCTACTCACGAAATTAAAGAGAAGAGATACACCCAAATTTCCATTCAACTGTTCCATTGAAAAGCAAAATAAGTAAAATCTCAAACATCAAGTACAATTAATAAAGCTAAATTTTCTCATAGGAACACTCCTCAATTTTTCCTTACTCATAAAATTATGCTGAAATCTTCAACTAGGAAAAATTAGGTAAAGATGCTAAAATTGTAAAAGGGTTTAGCTTTTTGTATTTTTGTATTTAGCTATGTGAAATTCAAACTTTTCCACTGATCATTTTCCATCCTATTTTATCGCCATCCTTCAGTTATGGTTACGACTCTGTGATCGCATAACATCGTATCATGATTGCTGGACTCTGACTTTCTTGACTGACCATGATCATGACACTCAAAGATTGATCACGGCACCTAAGGTTCTCCTCTTGGTTCCGATCTTCAGTTCTTTTTCTCTACTAGCCCACTTTACTTTTCTTCCAGCTTTGTCTCAACTCATTTTCATCAAATTTCCTACAAGATCACCAAAACTGAAAATTGATGCATATCAATGAAGAATTATCCTCATGTTAACAATTAATTAATCGTAGTGTACGAGACTTTTGGATGTAAATGAGTGAAAAATTTGCTACTCATCAATAATCATATGTAGTAGTCTTAACAATAGATATATCATATATACCTATATCATAGTACTTTAAATACTTGGCTAAATCCATGGAAATCATGCATGAATTTGAGCATAACATGAATACACTAATATGGCCATAAGAGTTCATAAATAATAATTAAAATACTTCATGAATGTAAATATGTCTTGAAGAACTTAATTTAAGCATGAATAATAATTGTGTAAAATCCCTAATTTATGGAAATTAATGGAATCATGTATTAAAACTATAATTTGTCTATGATTATTAAAGGATATCCTTATTGAACACCCACTTACCTAAACTCATTGATTTCTTGAAAGAAACTTTGAGTTTGGAGCCCTTGATGTGGAATTTTGGGAGAAACACTTTATTTTGGTGTTCTTAAGAGATTGGTAGAAGAGGGAAGGATGAGTTCATGTTACCGAATAAGGAAAAACATTTTAGTGCTCAGTTTACCCTAAGAAACTGAAGGAAAAATAAGATTTTAGCATCACAGTGACCTCAAATATTTTACTCAAATACCTTTCATTTGATCAGTTATGATTTCCAAAACACTATAAATTCTAGAAGTTATACACATTTGAAATTGATTCTTTAAGGATCAAATACTAAAATGCAACTGATAAAAGTGCTTTCAGAATTCAACTTTGCTCTAAAAGTTTCCTATAACTATTATTCGCATAGAAAGCACTTTATACACTGCGTAAATACTCATGACATTTATCTATTGTTAAAATATTTATTTTTGGGCCTATAAACATAAGATGAATGGTTAGAAGCATAGCTAAGAGCTTGTAAGGTGGTACAGTTTACTTAAAGTTTAGTCTCTATACCATTTTCTTAAAAGCAATAGCTCAAAAAGATGGAATTAACTCAAAAATTGAAGAAATTTTCTAGTGACTCAACTTTTATTTCCTACAAGTCATAAATAACTTGGGCCAGCTATAGAAAATCTCTAAACATTGAAAAGGAATTAAAATATAGGAAATAACCTTGAGGGTTGTTACAATACCCACTACTAAATGGATTTTCGTCTGCGAAAGTAAAGGATTAAGAAATATCTTAAAGCTAAATAGGTAGAGATACTGGGTTGTACCTTACTATCAATATCCTAGGTAGCCTGTTCTACTTGATGGTATTTCCACTGAAACTTAACTACTCGAATATCCATAGAATACAACTGTCACTCTTACATATATACAAACTTTCTCCTCAAAAAAAATAAACTCTTATACAATTGAATTAAATCCCAATGAAGTACGTACGACTCATCCAAAATATAGCTCTACAACATAGACAGATTGAAATCTAGTTTAACGGCTAAAAGGTCTAGGGATAAGGCCAGATCATAAGATACTTCCCTAATAATTCGATGTATATTTCATGGAAATATATGCCTGGGGAAGAGCTTTCCCCTCATCGAAAACCTAATTATGCCCTTCTAGGGTAGCAGGTAAAGGAAAACCCAGTCACCTAAGTCTAAACATGAAACTGCAAAGTCCAGTCAGTATAATTCATTTGCCAACTTTGAGCCATTTGCAACCTATCATTAATCACCAAAACCGAATCTAAAAACTCATAAAGTAAGCTGTCTCCACAATGTATAACCTTGAAAGTCTCAAACCAACAAATTAAAGATTGTGAATGACTACCGTACAATGTTTCAAATGGTCCTATACTAATCCTCCAATGGTAGCTATTATTATAAATAAAATCTTCTAAGGATAAATGTTTCTCCCACTGGACTTCAAAGTCCGTAACACATGTGTATATCATATCTTCCATTACCTAAATAGTTTGCTCTTAGTCTATCTAGGGGTTTAAAGCGGTACTAAGGTCCACCTGAGTACACAAATACCCCTGAATCTAGAAGTAAATAGATATGGGTTATATATAAGTATGAACTATCTCGCGAATGTTGACATAAGCTAATAACACTTAATACTAAAAAAATATAAATAGGGATGAAATGACCAGATTCGTTCAACGTATCCATGATAATTGAAATGCTATCAAAACATTGAGAAGATTGGGGTGGCCCACTTACAAAGTCCATGGTGACCCACTCATACATCTAGTCAAGAATGGGTAGCCTCCAAATCAAGCCACAAAGTCTCAAATGCTCAAATTTTATCAACTGGCAGCACAAACAATGAGATATGAACTATGCTACATCCTTTTTATACCACTCCACCAATAATGATACCTTAAATATCTATAAATCTTAGCTATCCCAGATTGAATTGAATATCTGGTGCTATGAGCCTCTAATAATATCAAATTAATCAAGTCTCCAACCTTAAAACACAAATGCAACTATCAAATCATAAATGTCCTCAAAACATAAGGTATCCCTCCTAGACTCAACACTGAGAACCTGGTCATAAATGGATCAAAGTTGACTATCCTTAAAATGACTGCCTAGAATATACTCCAACAAGGTTGACCTAACATCTACACTAGCATAAATCCTCCTGTAGTCTGAAATATCAAGTTGATTCATTAGGTTGGTTAGGGTCTAAATGTCCAAGTCTAAAAATTATGCTAAAACTTAAATAGAAGGTAAACTACCCATACTTATTTCCTTTCATCTCAAGGTAGCTTATGCCATATTCACCTTGCCTAGATGGTATAGAACGGAGATAGCATAGTACTTTAGAAACTCAATTTACTTGCACTATTAAAATTAGTCACTCTTTGGTTCATAATGTACTAAATATAGTAATGGTTTGTAAATCTCTCGCAACAATCACCATACATGTAATGCATCCAAATTTTAAGCATTATTGCTAACTACAAATAAATAGTAGGTTAGTTGTGCTTGTACACTTTTGATTGTCAAAAAGCATAAGAAATATTTTAGTCTAGCTACGTATAAACATAACCTAAGACAACAATAGAACAATTAAAAATACACTATAAAATCATCGCCCTTAACAGAAAGAGTAAAAATTAAAGTTGAAGTGAGGAAGCCCTAGAGCTGTAGAAAAATCGACTGACACTTATTGAACCATTAAAATGGAACCTCTTTAGAGTTGATCTATTCATAGGCATGACAATAGTACCAAACATTTCTATGAACAGCCTATAGTAGCCTATTAAACCAATAAAACTATAATTTTGGCTAGAGATATGGTCTGGACCAATCACAAATACCCTTAATCATTTATGGATCTACTATAATCACATCCTTAAACACTATGTTTCCTTGAAATTCTATGGAATCTATATAGAACTCATAATTTGATAATTTGTAAAACAACCTATGATCTCTGAAAGTGTGGAGAATAGTCCCCAAATGTTGCTTGTGCTCATTCCTACATCTCAAATAGAAAAGACTATCATCAATTAAAATAAAAACTAAATATTCTAATAAGGGAATTAAAATTTGATTCATCTAGTTCATGAATGTTGTTGGGTCATTGTTCAACCTAAAAGACATCACTAGGAACTCATAATAGCCATAACAAGTTTTAAAGACTGTATTAGGGATGTCCTCTACTCGAGTCCTCAATAGATACTAACAAGATCTTAAGGAAATATTGGAAAACACTATTGCACCCTAATGTTTGTCAAAAAATCATTGATACAAAGAATAGGATACTTATTCATCACTGTCACCTTATTCAGTTTCCTTGTAGTTGATACACATCTTTATATAATGAACCTTTTAATTCAAGAATAGACTAGGAGCACCTTAAGTTGATATAATTGGCCTAAAAAAACCTTACCTAGAAGATCCTAAAGTGTAGAATTTAACTCCTTAAGCTTGATAGGATCCTTACAATAAAGTGCCATAGAAATTAGTCGATTGTGTAGCTCAAGATCAATCAGAAACTTAATATCACGCTAAGGAGGAAGGCTAGGAAGATCAGTAGGAAAAAAAATCAAGAAACTTAATAATAATAGGAACAATATAAAGTAAATGGATCTCAACATTAATATCACAAACATAAATAATAAAACATATAAAACCTTTAGATACTAGTCTCCTATCTCAAATAAGAAAAATCCCCATCGATGTGTGGCTAAAAGTATCCTTCCACACAATTGGTGGTATGGTATATATTTCTAAGGAAACGTTCTTGGCAAAACAACCTAAGACCACATGGTACCTGAGAAGCATTTTATGCCCATAATTATAAAATAATCCACCATATCTTGCTTAATAAGGTCAACCCGAGTATTGTACTCTTAAATGATCAAAACAGATAATCTATAAACTTGATCCACTTCTAATGAATCACCCATGAAAGTGGTTACACGCAATAGCCAATTAAAATCTCAAAAAAAAAAACTTTAACCACTATCTATAATAAGTAGACACATATGAATAAATGTAGGGATCTATTAGCCGCAAGCTGACTAGGATTATTTTTTATGTTTGGGCTAGGAGACTTATATTAAGGGGTTTTGATTCTTATCTCTCTTATATTTGCGATGTTATAATGGAGAGTCCCTCGCTTGTATCTTTTCCTATAGTCTGTGATTTTCATAATGTTTTCTAATTGATCTACCATGTGTTCCTCCTGTGCATGATATTGAGTATAGTATTGATCTTCAGTCAGGAACAAAACCTATTTCCATTGTACCGTACCATATGGATCTTGTAAAGCTTAAGGAGATGAATTCTTAGCTTCATCATATTCATGATAAGTGTTTTATTAGGCCAAGTATGTCTCCTTGGGGTGCTCCTGTCTTGTTTATGAAGAAGAAGAATGGTTCCTTGAGTATGTTTATTGATTACATGCCACTTTATAAGGTGATGGTAAAGAATAGGTATCCTATGCCTTATATTAATGATTTATTTTACATGCTTCTGAGAGCATCAAAATACTTTAAGATTGACTTGAGGTTAAATTACCATTAGTTGATGATTTAGGATAAGGAAATTAGAAAGATAGCCTTCTAAACTCATTATTGTCATTATGAGTTCTTGATGATGTCTTTTGAGTTTACCAATGACCTAGATGTGTTAGTGAATTTTATGAACCATGTGTTTAGGACTTACTTAGTTTCCTTAATGATTATATTCATCGATAGCATCCTTATGTATTTAAGGAGTAGGGAGGAGCATATGTAGCATTTGAGGATTGTGTTCCAGATTTTGAGAGATCATAAGATTTCTACCAAATTCTCAAAGTGTGAGTTTTTTCTTGAGTCGATAACATTCTTAGTATATGTGGGGTCTAAGATTTGGATTATAGTAGTTGTGATAAAGATTAAGGATATTTGTGATTGGCCCAAGACTACATCTTTATTTAAGGTTTATAGTTTCATTTATTTAGATGGTTACTACAGGCAGTTCATTGAGGATTTTTCTACTATTGTATCACCAATGACTAGACTGACCCAGAAGGAGTTTCCTTTTTAGTGGTATGAAGATTATGAGTTGAGATTTTGATAGCTTAAGAAATTTCTCACTTCAGCTCCTATATTGGATTTTCCTATTGATGAAGAAGGATTCACTATATAGTGTGATTCTTCCAGTATTGGTTAGGGTTGTATTTTGATGTAGTAGGGTTGATTTATTCATTATATGTCGAGGAAAATGAAGGTGGACAAGCAAAACTACCCCACTCATGATTTGGAGTTGGCGATAATTAATGTTTATGCTTTAGATTTAGAGGCATTATCTTTATGGAATGCATTATGCTGTCCACATCGATCATTGTAGTCTTCAGTACCTAATGACCTATATAGAGCATAACTCTATGTAGCATAGATGGGTGGAGCTTCTTAAGGATTATGAAATCTCTATTCTATACTATCTAGGTAAGAAGAATATGGTAACAGATACTTTAAGTTGACAGGCAATAAATATGGGTAGTTTGGATTATATTTTAGTTTCTCGGAGGTCATTTGTATGGGATTTCCAGTCTGTAGACAACCTTATTGTGCAACTTGATATTTTTGACCCCAAGAGGATTCTTTCTAGTGTTAACAAAAGGTCACCTTATTTGAGCAGATTAAGAGTTGCCAATTTGAGGATATGAGACTTTGTGTCATCTGTGATTAGGCATTGAGTGGTGAGTTCATAAGGGATACTATAGATTATGAGGGTATTTTGAGATTTGATAGCAATATTTGTGTTACAAGGATTGGTGACTTATTTCAAATTATATTGAGTAAGGCTCACAGCTTCAGATATTTTTTTCACCTTAGTACAACTAAGATCTATAGGGATTTAAGGAAGCATGATTGGTGGAGAAGCTTGAATAGAGATGTGGAAACCTTTATAGCTCATTGCCTATGTTGTCAGTAGGTAAAGGTATCATCAAAGTCTTTGTTTCTTGTTTTAGATATTGCATATTCCTAATTGGACGTAGAGCATATCATCATAGAATTTGAATATAGATTGCCTCATACCTGTTTTGGTTCAGGAGACATTTGCATTATTGTATATCAGCTAACCAAGTCATCACATTTCATTCCTATTCAAATTTCATTCAGTGTTTAGAGCTTAGCCCATATATATATACTCATGAGATATTTCACCTGCATGGAGTGCCTCTACTTATCATTTTAGATTGGGGCTCAGTGTTCACTTTTAGCTTCTGGAGAGCTTTTTAGGATGAGTTAGGTACTCATGTGGATCGTACCATAACTTTTCACCCTCAAATGTTGGGCAGTCAGAGTAGACTATTAAGGTTCTCAATAATATACTCTGAGACTATGTTATAGATTTTGGATGTCAGTGGGAGCAACACTTGGCTTTGTTGGTGTTTGCATATAATAATAGCTACTATTTAAGTATAAAGGTGGCACCATTTGAGGCATTATATGGTAGACATTGATAATCTTTGATTAGATTATTCGAGACCTACAAGATTAGATCCCATACTACTGACTTTCTTCAATAGTCATTGGATAGAGTTGGGGTGATTTAGAATAGGTTGAGGGTTACTGCGAGTAGGAAGAATGCTTATGCAGATTGTATACTTCGTCTCTTGATATTTTGAGTTGCAGACCAATTATTCCTTGTAGTATTGCCCATAAAGGGTGTGATGTGGTTTGGGAGGAAAGGCAAACTTATCCCAGATATATTGGACCTTTTAAGATCCTTCTCACAGTTTTAGAAGTGGTATATGAGTCGGTCGTACCCATAGATTTTGTTATTATTCATTAGGTTTTCCATATTTCTAGGATGTGGAGGAAAATTCCCAATGAGTCTCATATTCTTTAATGGGATTCTGCCTAGTTGGATGGTAGATTGACCTTCATGGAGGAGAGGGTCTTCATACTAGCCATGGATGTTAGGCGGTTGTGTTCTGAAGAGATTCTAGTGGAATGGTTTAGTAGAGGAACCAACTAATAAAAGATGCTACTAAGGGGATTAAGAGAGAGATATGGGCCTAGTATCCTTACTTGTTCGAGCCTACAGGTACATCTTAACCCTTTACTTTTATAGATAAAAGTTTCTTTTAGTAGAGGGTAATGTAGTGACCCCCCAAGACATTTTTTGTATTTATAAAAATTTTTGCCACTTACATCTTTCATATAGCTGCCCCAAGTCATTTATGACTTGTAGATCTGAAAGTTCAGCTACCGGGCAGTTTATTTGGTTTTAAGAGCAAACTCCCTATTTTAAAGTGGTTGCTGGTAAAAATGGTCTATCGAGCAAATATTTTAGTCTAACGACTTTATATGTCAATTCTAACAGTTCCATTAGCCCTAGAATATCAAATTAGGCTAGAGGTACCTTTGGTTTGGGTCCTAAGGCTTTTGAAGTCATTTTGGGCTATTGGATAGAAATTGGTTAAAAAGGTTTCGATGAAACGACCTCAGTTAGAAATTTTTACTATGCCATTGAGTCTGGAATGTCATATTTCATAGGATAGCATAGTTTATTTGCTTTTATGGGATTCTGAATGAATCCCAAGTGGTCAGTGGAAACTTTGAAAGTTTCTAAGTTTAAGGTGGTGCGCTCAAGTGGTGCATCCGCTAAAGTGGATATTTGGCTGCTTTAAAGAGGCTGTTTTAGCATCCAATTGGTCACTTTAGTGGTCATGAAATGCCCAAGGAGCTACTTTAGTCATAGTCTTACCTCTAAAGTGGATGTCGCTTTAGCGGCAGACTATCTGCTTTAGCGGTATGCCCGGCCTCAACATGTACCGCATTAACAGTACTTTTCCTCTTTAGAGGTGACCACTTAAGTAGTCATGTAGGTTCTTAAGAGTCACTTTGGAGGCCCTTAAAAACCCCAATTACTCAATTTTCTCCTTATTTCCACAAGTTTAAGTGCTAAAAAGCCCTATAGAGTGTGGAAAATAAGGAGAGTAACTATTGTGAGATTTTGGGGTGTTTATAAGTTTGGTTTACTCATTTCTTCATCAAATTATTTGTAATTTTCCATTAAATTCTTGGTTAATTCTCTAATTTATTTAAAAAAATCCCTAAATTCTAGCTAGCCATTGTTTGAGCTTGGTATTACCATTCTTGGGAGTAAATATTCCTTGAGCATAAAGGGATGCATTGATGGTTTAGAAAGTATGATTTCGCAAGCGAGCCCTGCATGGGATTTTTATATGAATTTGGAACCGAAGTATAAAAATTAAATATGCATACCATTTTTCTCATATTAATGAGCATATTCCCTTTTTCATAGCATGGCATAAAGCAGAAGATTCTCGAAAGGGGAAATCATCAATTTAACAGATTTCACCAGGCTTTCTTTGTCATCTAGGTAGGCAACACTTACTTTTCTTTTATATTGAGCTTAATTACAGTATAAATATGATCTTATGCTAGTTGTGGGATGTGATTTCATTCTTGGAGGTATATTTAGCATTAATTGAGACTTTTGGATTACTGAACAAAAATTATGCATAATTGACTTAATTACTCATTCTTTAGGTTGAATTTCTATCTTAGGTCAAATATGTGGCTTATTAAATATCTAGTAGTGAAATTAGGTACATTAGCCTAGTTCTGGGTAGAATTTTCCTTTATTGGATTTTGAGGATTAAAAGTAGGCACATTTGACCAATCTTTTTTCAAGACTACTATTAGCTAGTTGTAGACCCATAGGCACGTTGCACTATCATAATTTGTATTTTGGAGCTCAAGGAGGTTTAGTTACATGGTTATTATTTCTAATTAGTAATTGGGAGATGATATTAGTTTTAGTTCAAGTCCGACGATTTATGATATTAAGGCCTTTTCAATTTCGATAATATCAATGATGATATGAGTTTTGGTTTAAGTCCGACAAATGATGATATGAGTTTTGATTAAAGTATGACATTGAGAGGTTATTTATAATGGTTAAGAAACCAGTTATGTTGACGGTACGGAAGGATACATAATTATGATATTCCAAATATAGCTACTTAGTATAATTTCGATTATTACTTCTCTTGATGGCACCCTCTTATCTTGTTGGGGACCGCATTGGGTTATTTAATTATTACACCTTCTAAAATATGAGGGACATTATGTAGTGATAGCTTTGTTTTATTTAATGTTATTATTATGGTTATTTATTTACAGTACTGAGAGCGTTATTTTAGGTTTTCCCTCTTACCATGACTTAGCTTATTTATCTCGTATTCTATTATATTTTTGTTATAATTTAGTTTAGTTAGACAATGATGCCAATTGAGTACCCATTTCTTTGATACACATACTACACTTCTATACCTTTTTGGTGATGATTTGAGTGCTAATTCCAACTGTTAATGTTTTTGTTGTGCAAGTTAGAGTTCGGAGATAGGGTGAGCTCTCACATCTAGAGTTAACCTTTTCTCCTTATTTATTATTCTTTCCATTTTTGAGACTATTGTATATTGACATGATAGTATATGTATTTCTTTTGATTAGAGGCTCTTGTACAGACACTACTAGTTCATGGGATATTGTTATTTCTCTTATTTATCTTCCATTAATTATTATTCAATCATTTATTGTTTGAAAGACTTTTGCTTTCATATTTATGGAATTTATGCCATTTTTTCACAAATTAGTCCATTGTTTATTGATCTAGGCTATGGATTGGATTACCTATTGGCACTACTAGAAATTGGTCCGATGGCAACATATTTTTTTAGCAACAGTTCATAAACCGTTGCTATACACCATCTATTGTAATGGTTGCAACCTTTTCCAAAAAGTTTGATTCTAATGCAACAACTTAGTGACACAACCATTGTTACTAGTGTATAACCATTGCAATAGGCATCCAAATAACAACAATTTAAGAACCGTTTCCATAAAACAATCCATGGAAATACCTACTTATCAATTACAATGGTTATTTAATCCCTCGATATTTTCCAATCCTTAATTTCATAACCCACGGAAACAAAAAATTAGAACCCTCCAGTACCCTCAAATTTTCTCTCACTAAGATAAAGGGACAAACCAAAGAACCTTTGAATACCCATTTCTCTCACTAGTTTTCTTTACTCTCACTATGCTAAAAGAGACACACAAGCTTAAAGAGAGGCCCAAATCTTTGTTAGTTCTGAGAAAATAGAGCATGGATGGAGTATAATTTTGAGAATTCTCTCATATTTTTTTTGTTTCTTTGAATCTATGAAATATGAAAATTCTAGGGTTTTTCTTCAATCCATGATATTATAACTGAAGAAACAACTTTTAAGGTTAGAATATTTGGTTTCTCTTAACATTGATGCTGAATTACAATTGCATGAGCTATTAATTTGAATTTCCTAACTTTGTTTCAAAGACATGTTCCCCATATTTTTTGGGAATCAACAACTTAAAATCCAAGAAAAAATGAGTTAAAGTGAGTTCTAAATATAAGGAAAACCATTTTAAAACTTTATCGAATAAAATTATTGAAATTATTTTTAAAATAACAAATTAGTGTTATTTTGAAGATGAAATCTTCATCAACGGGAAGCTAAAAATAATAGGATTATAAATAAATTAAAATGAAAAAGGAATTTACTTGGGGTTTAAATCAGTGAAGTACCATTTTTAGGCCTTATGGATCAAAATCTCCAAATTTCATAATTTTAACCAAGTTTAAAACAAGCATTTGTTGTTAAAGATTGAAGAAATTAGTTGAAATGACTAAATGGTTGTTGCCCATGCTTAGAAATGGAGAAATTAGCTCAAAACCACAAAACCCTAAGCTCCATGCTTGTCAAAAATGGTGAAAATAAAAAAAATTGGATATTTATATACCTAGGCTTCGAGATCACGGTCTAGGATTTCAATCGCGGTTCCTCGCCTGTTAAGGGTATGGAAATTCCAGAAATATTATCATGATAATAAGACCTCGACTGCAGGACCAATCACGATCTCAACACGATCACCGCGATCATAGGTTCACCAAATAATAGGTGCACCAACTGGGGACATTGTAATTTTCCAAGTCTCCCCGAGTCCCTTGAGATTTAAACAAAATCTGGTGAATGCAAACGAACTATTCTACCCTATAAAATTTGATGCTCCAAACTCAATGATAATATTATATTTTCTGTGACATCCTGTAAAAATGTTGTTAATTTTTTTTTTGACCCTCCCGCATTCGTAATGTAAATTTTTGACTTGAAATATGTTTAGGGATATTAAATGGATTTTTTGGGAAAGTTTCTAATCTTTTGAAAGGGGTTCGAGTCATTTTAGGACTCTAACGAAGTAATCATGTCTGATAAGACCGTGTCACAAAGGTTAACCTCTACGATATTGTTGTAGCACAGAGGCTACCTTCCATGATAACAACGTGCCACACTGATGTTTTAATTTTATCCTATTTTTTTACTTGGGGTGAGGCGATTTTTCTCTTTTTACCCTTTGTATGACCTTTAAACATAAAATAACCCCATTCCCTTCAATTTACAAAGATTAAATCATCCTCTCTATCTCCTAAACTCAAAACCAAAGAACATTCAAGGGTTTTACCAAAAATTCATCATTTGTGCTCCAAATTTCAAATTTATTTCAATTTCTTGTGTATTTCAAGCAATTTTCTCTTTCCCTAACTTTAATTTTACAATGTGGCATTAATTGAATAGATTTTCAGATGATTTAATTATGGGTTTTAAAATATGGTTGAGAGGTTCTGGTTCTTACTAATTGAATTACTTGTCACATGTTCTAAATTAATCATTCATGCTTTGAATTGATGTTTTTAGGACTTAATTGGTGCATGGCACAAATTATTGGAATAGGGGACATCAATTTCCCCAAATTGAAGAAATTTTATCTTGCGAATTAACCTCAACCCAACTTGTAAAATTTGTTTTGAATATGGAAGATTACATGGTTTTACTTTTTTTTAACCCAATGAATTGCATTAAAGGATAAATGAATAAAGATGATAAAAATGAATAAAAATAGATTTGTGATGGCTTTGGATTTGGATTCTAAATGGAAATTGGGAGTCCAATTTGGATATGTGGATTTGTTTGGAATAAATATTTTATATTGCAAGATTATAGGTATGATACCATGTCGTAAATGACTTAATAAATGACTCCTGGGTTAATGGATTGGTTTATAAGCAAATTGTTTTAATTTGGGCTTCAAGGAAATTGTGTAGCTCATCGTAAAAATGTAAGTCCTGGGTGTAAAATAACTAGAAGCAACATTTAACGGCGTTGGGGGTTTATATGACTGTGTGCTTAGTGCACACTTGATATACATATTTGGGGATGGCTATAGAATTGGTGGTTTAAGTTTTCCCTTAATTTTTCCATGGTTCATGCATCTAACATGCAATGAGTCTCTTTCAGCAGGGGGAGCTGAATCCAGATAGCCTATGACTTTAGGATGGATTGAGCTTCACGATTTTGGTTAAATCTTTAAACTTCCATGTTCATGACCCTCTTCCATGACTTATCATCCTATATATATATGTAGATGAATAAGGTGCATATGGTTTATGAATGGATTTTTGAAATTTTATTATTTTATTCTTATTAATTGAGTTATATGCCCATGCTTATACTACTAATCGTCCCTTGATGCTACATTGTTTCATTATGTAGGGTCTGAAGGGGTTTATGTTGCTCTTTGTAACGACCTGAGACTACCCCTGGTAGTCACACGGTGCTTGCAATCCCGAGGGACCACAAGCTAACCCATGATCTGGTGCCTTTTGTCAGCACTGAATAATATAATCATGAATGCAGAAAAATAACTGAATTTCCATAAGGTTTTAAATCATGAAACGACTATTGAATTATGAATCTTACAAAATACTAAAATCTGAATAATCAAAATAACTAACTGTAGTGTCTAAAAAGTCTCTAAATGGAATATTGTGAGTTGATGGTACATGCCCCAACTAACTCTGCTAACTACTGAGATAAAGACATGAAATAATATAATCCATCCTCGGATGATGAGGACTCACTACTACTACTGAACTGTTTATGATCTGGGGGACTAAGTGTGATCCGAGAACTAAGCGTCAGCACCTATGATATGATACATCATAGAACAAAAAAAAGGTATGCACTCAGTACTTTGAATGTACTAGTATGCTAAATGAGGTAGGCTGATATGCATAGTATGAATAGGAATAATAATAATTAACTGGGTATGCATGTAAATCATGGAGTACAGAATAAAGAGCATAGAATCTGTAGATACTGAAAATGCATGAAGATCTATAAATATTGAGGAAGCATGACCAAGCATATAACATAAACAGAGTAACATTTGTAAACTGAAATACTAAAAAATAATGATATTTGTATGTTTTGGTCAAACAACACTAAGACTAAATAACTGAGTTGGGAATGTAATTGAGACTATATCTGAGACTGTGGGAGGTATCATCTAACCGACATTTACCAATTTGAGCTAATCGCGGTCCAACCTGTAACCCCAGTTGGAAGGGTGTTAATACCATGTGACGATCACTAACAATGGTTGTGTGGATCCACTAAACTGAATAATGTCAAAAGGACTAAGGGTGTCAAGCCTGAACTGACGGGTGACCCCTGTGACATAGTCAAGCCTAATCTGACGGGTGACTACTAATAAACTACGCTGGATACATAGTTCTGGATTATAGGGACTTCTATAAACGACTCTGTTTATCTGACGGGGAGGTCGTCATCCCTACACTCTCTTGGTTCTAAGTCTTACTCCCAACTGAAAGACACTGAAATACTAGATTGTTCTTAGTTTAACTGACTGATATGTGACTATTCTAAAAATGCTCATAGTATAATCTTAAGTTATTCTGTAATGTACTGAGACTAGACTTGAATAAACAACTATGGATTTTGGGTATTCAATACCCCCACGACTCAAAATAACAATACTAAAATGACACTAAAGCTTGGGGGACAAAACATGAAGGCTTTTATTAAATCATTCATTCTTGTAGGCATTTCGTCAAACACTTGTAGTTCTGAGACAGATTGTATTGACTATTATAGAACTTATGGTGTGTTGTAGTAGCTCTTATACTAACTATGCCAGGTCGTGGGATTATTTTCAATTTTATGGCTACCTTTCAAATTATTTCTATTTTCTTGCTTACTTATGAGTTGTATTATCTAATTTGCCTTTTTAAGAAATTTTCCACCAAGTTAGCCCCATTATAATCATATCCGAGCTACGATTTGACTTATCTACTAGCAAAATTTAGTAGGTGCCATCATGACTCGTAAACCAGTCTTGACAACTTTTTACCCTAAATTTTAAAATTTACTTCTTTTAATTGAAAAATTATGCACATACAATTTATAATATTGCTTATTAAAATAACTAAATTTTTCCTCTACCCTATTCCGTACCCCAACCCCTATCCCAACACCCTCTAAATTAATTTTTTTCCTACTCACCCCCACCTACATCCACCACCCCACCTACCACCGGCCCCTTACTCCACAAACTCCAACTTCAAATTGTACCAGTAAAACTAAGATAAAATAGAAAGGATGATTTTAATAGAACTCAATGTTCCTTTTAAAAATACAATCATAAATATGAGATTTAGTTTCTCTTCTTTGAGCCCTCCAACTCTTCAAATTATCTATTCATAATTTTAAATCAAAATACTATACACTTTATTAAATGATTTGGAAGTAAAAATTTTCAGAGCCAAATTTGTTGATCTTATAATTTATTTTAGGTGAATTTTAAAAAATTAAATGTGACATTCTCTATAATCTTTTATCTTTTATCTCTTATCTAAAGTTTTAATAAATCACTCAAAACTACTTAATTCGGCCTACTTTTAGTTTACTTGCTCTTTCTTTGTTAATAGTTCATTAATCTGTACAAATTAAAAAATTTACTTCTAAATCAATTTGACTTTTTATTACGTTGAATTTTTTCACATACTAAAAGTACTTGATTGTTTTTTATTTCAAATTTTAAAATTTACTCCTCCTAATTGAAAAATTATGCACATACAATTTATAATATTATTTATTAAGTAAAAATAAAAGCTCTTTTTCAACCACCACCACCCCTCGCCGCCACACCCACCAAATTAGATTTTGCCTAACCCCACCACCCTTACCTATATCTACCATTCGCCTACCCCCACACCCTCTATCCCACAAAACTCCTACTATAATTGTACCAATAAAAATAAGATAAAATAGGAAAGATGATTTTAATAGAGCTGAAAGTTACTTCCAAAAGTATAATCATAAATATAAGATTTAATTATTACTCTTTTGACTCCTTTTCTTGAAATTATATATTCATAATTTTAAATCAAATATATTATACACTTTATTAAATGATTGGAAGTAAAAAAATTCTCTAATCAAATGATCTTATAATTCATTTTAGGAACTGAAATTCAAAAAGAAAGTGTGACATTTCTGATTGTATTTTATCTCTCATCTCTTATCCAAAATCTTAATAAATCACTCAATACTACTACGTAGCCTTTTTTATTTGTTATTTCTTTATTAATACATTGATCCGTATGAATTAAATTTTTACTTTCAAATCATTTTACTTTGTACAACATTAAATTTTCTTACTTTAAAAATAATTATTTATCAATTACTCATAATTTTTTGTTATTTTCCTGCAAAATATTGGCCCACGCCATTTTACTATGCAATAACATTAAACTATCCCTCATTCTAGACATTTAGTCAGACAATATTGAAAATAATCTAATAAAAATTAAACATTATCATATAACATTGAATATATATATATATATATATATTGACTTTATAACTTTACAGAAGTTGCATTCCTATTAATTTTCAGAAAATAAGTACGCCATACTTTATATTAATGGCACATCACTTTTGCTCCTTTTTTGCAATATTCTTCTTTATAATAAAATCACAATGTTATTTACAAAAGGAAAACGTAATTTTTTAACCAACAAACATTCTAAACTAACTACATGTTCATACACCCTCCATATTATTCTGAGATTATTCTATAAAAATAATAACCACATTTGTAATATTTACACAACTTGGAATTCACAAGTCCAATTAATTTAGAGTAAAAGAAAGAAAAAATCATATCATAAAGCTAATATTTTTAAACCATATTGCATTAATATTAAATTAATAGTATCACAAGATGAAAATTGTCATAAATTTCGTCTTGCCTTGTCATGAAAGAGTGTGGCCCCTTCTTCCTTTTCTCCTGTTAGCGAATATTTAGTTATTTATCATAATTTTTTTCTGAATATCATGAACATTTAACAGACGAAATTTGGGAAAATAAAAATAAAAAATTATTATATCTCTTTAGCCTTTTAATAATGTCATATCCTTTAAATAAAGTCACATTCTTCCAAGATATAAAAAGAATAATGTGATATCAAAAAGAGGAAGAGTTTTTAAAATATGAAGAATATCAAAAATGCAGTAAATAATTCAAGAATAAAGTTAATGACATGAAAGTATATGTAAGAGAGGTTAAAAAGATAGAACTCCATTCCAATTCAAATTCCATTCAAATTAAAATATCATATTGATTTGTTAAATAAAAAGATTAGTTATTATTCTTTCTTATCTTTACTTTTTGAAAATTTATATTTATCTTCTATTTTATATGCTTAAATTGAGATAAATATTTAAAATCAATGAGATAATGATAATCAAAATAATAATAATAATAATAATAATAATAATAATAATAATAATAATCACTGATAAGGTAGATATTAGTCCTGCATTACCAGAAGAAGGATTTCTTCAGACCTTAAAAGTTATAACTCAGCAAAAATTTTATGCAAGTTACTCTTTTGATTGATTACAATTTAAAAAAAAAAATTACGGTTCTCACTGATAGTAGGCAGATTCTAATTGCATACAAGAAGGTTTATACCTTCAAAATATTTTCACAAAACTACTCGGGTTTTGAGGAATGCTGGTGGTCATCGAATGGGAGTTGAATATAAAATTTTCAAGGCATATATTTGCCAGAAAAAATCATGCATGTCTGAAACTTTTGTTTTAGTAAAAGATATTAGTGATGAAATTATTTTGGGAGTGCCATGGTTTGTTCATATATATCTTGTCACTTGGTGGGATAAAAATGGTGTAACTGGCACATTTAATAACAAGAAAATTAAATTTGAATGGTGTTCACCACCACATACAAGATTTCTAAATTTGATAAGAGAAAAAATACTTTAAAAAAATAGACAAGTTGGTTTTCTTAAAAATGAAATATGCAGCTTGACAATAGAAGAAACTTTGCAAAATCCTAAATTAAATGAAAAAAATATAACTTTTGAAAAACCAATTTTCATTACTAATATGTGGAGACCATCCAAATATTTTTTGGCAAAGAAAAAAACATGTGGTAAGCCTTTCATATGAAGACAGTTTTAAAGAGGATAATATTTCTACTAAGGCATGACCATGCCAAATGAATTCTGAATATTTAGAATTATGTAAAACAGAAATTGATTCCCATTTACATAAAGGCCTTATAAGACCTTCTAAATCACTTTGGTCATGCACCGCTTTTTATGTTAATAAACATGCTGAGCAAGAAAGAGGGATTCCGAGATTAGTTATTAATTACAAGTCTCTCAACAAAGTTCTCAAATGGATTAGATATCCAATTCCTAATAAGAAGGACTTATTAGATTGATTATATGATGATATAATATTTTCAAAATTTGATTTAAAATCAGGATATTGGCTGATTCAAATAACTGAAGCAGATAAATACAAGACTACTTTTAATGTTTCTATGGGTCTGTTCGAATGGAATGTTATGCCTTTTGGACTGAAAAATGCTCCCATTTCAAAACATTATGGATGATATTTTTATGCCTTATAGTAATTTTATAATTGTTTATATTGATGATATTCTGGTATTCTCAAAGAATATAGAGATACACTTTAAACATCTAGATATCTTTAAGAAGATCATTATACAAAATGGATTAGTAATATCTAAACCCAAGATTCTCCTTTTTCAAACAAATATAAGATTTTTGGGTCATAATATTGACCATGGGAAAATAATCCCTATCAAGCATAGAATTTGCTTCTAAATTTTCAGATGTTATGACTGACAAAACTCAATTATAGAGATTTTTGGAAAGTTTGAATTATATTTTTCCTTTTATAAAGGAACTTGCTAAGAATACAAATATCTTATATGATAGACTAAAAAAGAATACAAAAGAAGGGACTGAAGATCATACTAAGGCTATCAAAAATATTAAAGCAAGGTTAATAACCTACCATGTCTTACACCGGCTAATCCCAATTGGGAAAAATAATAGAAACAAATGAGGAATTTTAAAATAATATTCCCCACAAGATAAACAGTCTTATATTATTCAATTCTATTCAGGAAAATGGAATACCAGCCAAAAAAATATGCAATTATTGCAAAAGAAACTCTTGCAATAGTAAAATATGTTTTGAAATTTCAGGGAGATTTATACAATTAAAAGTTTTTAATAAAAACTGATTGTCAAGCAGGAAGATTTATCTTTAATAAAGATTGTAAGTATGATGTTTCCAAACAAATATTTGCAAGATGGCAAGCTTTATTGGCTCCATTTAATTTTGAAATACAATATTTAAAGGGATCTAACAATAGTCTTTCTGACTTTCTCACCAGAGAATATTTAAGCTAATATCCTTTATGTTATACAAGATGGCATCTCATTTTTCAACCTCCTCTAATAGAGGCAAGGGAAGAGGACGATCAGGATGGGACAGAGGCAATGTCTTTGTCCAAATTAGAAATTAAAAATTAATATCAGCAAATATTGCTTAGTACATCAGATCCTAATAAAGATCAATAGATATACCAAGAATTTTGGGATTTTATAAAATCCAAAAAAAAAGAATAATATTCCCTCATATTCAGGTGCTCTTACAGATGATAATCATGAAAGTATTGAATTATATGAGCAAAATGAAATAGATGATGTAATACTCGTCTTAGAACAAAATGATCTCAAATGGAAAGATGATCCATGGTAATTGATGCAGAGCTATTTGGATAATACATCATATACCACTACTGTATACAAATATTGAATGTATTTTGAGATAATATTATCAAAAATTGGGTCAACTAAAATTCAGCATTTTCACTCAGCCAATAATATTAGAAAATATTATAGCTTTTCTAAAATTATTATTAAAAAATTTTTTGCTCCAAAAAAATAGGCAATAAGCACCCTTAAAGAAAATAAGTATTTACATCTTGAATAGAAGAGTTCAGCAAAATTCAATTACTGGGATTATGTTGAAGGCTTTAATAAAGTCCTGTTATATGAAAATCCTCATAGGAAACATTCTTGGTTTATCAAGATTTGCGAAAATATCCTCAATCAAAATATTCCAAATTATTTGGACAATAATGGATCTATTATGGACCATCGATAAAAATTTTACCAGAACCATTTAAAGGATTATATACTGAATGGTTAGACGTTTCTCCAACACTGATAAAGTTAGAGAAAAATAATTTCTACTTCAAAGAAATTTCTATAATGTATTGATTTATTGAATTTTCTATTCCATAGATAATGAAATGGTCCGTGAAAGTAAAACCAAATCTGAATAATTTTTAATGCCTCAAAAGAATCTTTTATACAAAGTTCTAGAATAAATTAAACCATAAGATAGCAGATGGACATATCCATGGCCAAAAAATAATTGATTCAATTAAAACATTGCTAAGTACAATGAACAACGTGATATGGCACCATTGCAAGAAAAAAAAAATTAGCCCCTTCAAGAGTATCACTCAAAGACTTCAAATGAAAAAAGGAATCATATCCAGGTCTGAAATAATAGCCTCATACATGGAGGAAGTGAAGAAAGATTTAATGAGAAATCTGAACATAGAAAATCCATCAAACATTTCCATGACATCTGTTGGTCATACCATTGACAACGAAGAGGATTGCTTAGTAGGGGAATCACAAAGTACTAGAGTAATGAAGAAATTGATCTTGATGAATACCTGCAAAAATTCAAAGAACAATTAGAAGAATCTTCCACTTCAGCAAAAGACAAAGTCAAGGGGATAAAACTGTAATCAATACATGACCCCACAACTTGAATTATTGGGGACAATATCATGTAAAGATAGACGACTTTTATAAAGTAACTTTAATAAAGTAGCTTTTATAAAAGTAGTTTTATAAAGTTGTAAATAATAAATCCACTTGTAAAGTTTTACTTTTGTCATTTTGTAATGAGAATCCTCTATAAAAGGATCTTATTTTCCTCATTAGAAGGCAGGTTTTTAGAAATCACCTTACATTATTACTCTTTTTGATCCCTTTGTAAAATTTTCATCTTTTAAATAAAAGTTTGCATAGTTTCCAGAAGATACTGGTCACACACATTTATATTAAGGTACTTTAAATTTATTATTAATTATTTATTTTATTACCTTTACTTTAGATTAGCCTAAATGATAGGCTAAGTACTTTGTGTTGAACTATAACATACTAAGTTACTGGTATAATATGGCACAAAGTACGTAACTAAGAATCTAATTACCCAATGGTATTAAGGTTACAAAGCATGATAGGGTAATCATAGTTCCAATTCAGGCTATATGTCGGAGATCCAGTTGAAAGGACAATTGGAGCCAAGAGATAGCGTTGCAGGCTATGTTTGGACTCTTAATGAATTAGAACTATAACTATTAAGTTTATGCCTTGTGTAAAGGTTCCTGTAGTATCATTGAAGCGATCTGGTTCTTTACTTTAGATTAGCATAAATGATAGGCTAAATACTTTGTGTTGAACTATAACATACTAAGCTACTGGTATAATATGACATGAAGTACATAATAAAGTATCTACTCACCCAATGATATTAAGGTAGCATAGCATAAGCTTGTAGTGATAGTTTCAGTTCAGGCTATGTGTCGGAGGTCCTGTTGAAAGGCATGTTGACACCAGGAGGGCATTTAAGGATAATTTTTGAACTCATAATAAACTAGAACATTGTATCACTTTAATGGTACTACAAGAGCCTTTATGCAACACATAATCATTGAATTAATAGTTCAAGTTCATTACGAGTCCAAAAATTAGCCTTAAATATCCTTCTGGCATCAACAGGCCTTTCAGCAGGACCTCCGATATATAGCTTGAACTACAACTATCACTACAAGATTATGTTATGCTACCTTAATATCATTGGGTGAGTAGATTCTTCATAATGTACTCCATTCCATATTTTACCAGTAGCTTAGTATGTTATAGTTCAACACAAAGTATTTAGCCTATCATTTAGTCTAATCTAAGGTAAAGGTAAAATAATTAACAATAAAAATTAAAGTACCTTGATAATAATGAGCGTGACCAGTACCTTCTGGAAACTTATGTCAACTTTTATTTAAAAGATGGATGTTTTACAAAGGGAGAAAATGAGTAATAGAGCAAATTGGTTCTTAAAAACTGCCTTCTAATGTTGAAAATGAGATCCTTTTATAGAGGATTCTCATTACAAAATGACAAAATTAAAATTTTACAAATGGCATTACTATTTACAACTTTATAAAAGCTACTTTTATAAAAGCTACTTAATTAAAGTTTCTTTATAAAAGTCATCTATTTTCACATGTTAGTGTCCCCAATAATTTAAGTTGAGAGGTCTTTTATTGATTACAGTTTTATCCCTTTGCCTTTGTCTTTTGCTGACGTGGAAGATTCATTCAATTGTTCTTTGAATTTTTGCAGGTATTCATCAAGATCAATTTTGTCATTACTCTGTATGATTTATGATTCTCCTGCTAAGAAATCATTTTCGTTGTCAGTGGTATGACCAACAAATGCCATGGAAATGTCTGATGCATTTTCTATGTCTAGATTTCTCATTAAATTTTTCTTCACTTCATCCATGTATGAGACTATTATTTCGGACCTAGAAATGATTTTTTTCATTTGAAGTCTTTGAGTGATACTCTTAAAGGGACTAATTTCCTTTTTTTCTTAAAATGGTTCATACTACACTATTTTTTGTACTTAGTAATGATTGTTTTAATTGAATCAATTATTTCTTGGCCATAGATATGTCCATCTGGTGTCTTCTGGTTTAATTTATTCCAGAACTTTGTATAAAAGATTCTTTTGAGGCATTGATAATTATTCATATTTGATTTTACTTCCGCTGTCCATTTCATTATCTATGGAATAAAAAATTCAATAACGAAATACATTGTAGAAATTCCTTTAAAGTAGATGTTATTTTTCTCTAACTTTATCAGTGTTGGAGAACCGTCTAACCATTCAGTATAAAATCCTTTAAATGGTTCTGGTAAAATTTTTACCGATGGTCTATAATAGATCCACCATTATCCAAACCAATTTGGAATATTTTCATTGAAGATATTTTCGCAAATCTTGATGAACCAAGAATGCTTCCTATGAGGATTTTCATATAACAGGGCTTTATTAAAGCCTTCAAACATAATCCCAGTAATTGAATTTTACTGAAATCTTTTGTTCAGGATGCAAATACTCTTTTTCTTTAAGGGTGCTCATTGCCCATTCTTCTGGAGTAAAATCTTTTAAATAATAATTTTAGAAAAGATATAATCTTTTCTACTATTATTGGCTGAGTAAAAATGTTGAATTTCAGCTGACCCAGTTTGACAAAATATTGTCTCAAAATGCATTCTATACTTGTATGCAGTAGTGGTATATGATGTATTATCCAAATACCTCTGCATCAATTGGCATGGATCATCTTTCCATTTGATATCGTTTTGTTCTAAGATAAGTATTACATCATTTATTTCATTTTGCTCATATAATTCAATACTTTTATGATTATCATCTGTAAGAGCACCTGAATATGAGGGAATATTATTCTCATGTTTTTTTAATTTTATAAAATCCAGAAATTCCTGGTATATCTATTGATCCTTATTAGGATCTGATGTACTAGCAATATTTTTCAATATCAATTTTTTTATTTCCAATTTAGACTAAGAGATTGCCTTTGCCCTGTCCTGATCGTCCTCTTCCCCTACCTCTATTAGAGGAGGTTGAAAACCGAGATGCCATCTTGTATATCATAGAGGATATTAGCTTAAATATTCTCTAGTGAGAAAGTCGGAAAGACTATTGTCATATCCCTTTAAATATTTTATTTCAAAATCAAACAGAGCCAATAAAGCTTGCCATCTTGCAAAAATTTGTTTGGAAACATCATACTTACAATCTTTATTAAAGATAAATCTTATTGCTTGACTATCAGTTTTTATTAAAAACTTTTGATTGTATAAATCTCCCTGAAATTTTAAAACACATTTTACTATTGCAAGAATTTCCTTTGTAATAGTTGCATAATTCTTTTGGCTGGTATTCCATTTTCCTGAATAAAATTAAATAATATAAGCTTGTTTATCTTGTGAGGAATATTGTTTTAAAATTCCTCCGTATTCAATAACAGAAGCATCTGTTTCTATAATTTTTTCCCAATTGGGATTAGCCGGTGTAAGGCATGATAGGTTATTAACCTTTGCTTTAATATTTTTGACAGCCTGAGTATGACCTCCAGTCCATGCTTTCGAATTCTTTTTTAGTCTGTCATATAAGATAGTTGTATCTTGAGCAAGTTCCTTTATAAAAGGAAAAATATAATTCAAACTTTCCAAAAATCTCTGTAATTGAATTTTGTCAGTCATAACATCTATAAATTTAGAAGCAAATTCTATTCTCCTATTGATAGGGATTATTTTTCCATGGTCAATATTATGATCCAAAAATCTTGCCTTTGTTTGAAAAAAGAGCATCTTGGGTTTAGATATTACTAACCCATTTTGTATAATGATCTTCTTAAAAAGATCTAGATGTTTAAAGTGTATCTTTATATTCTTTGAGAATACCAGAATATCATCAATATAAACAATTAAAAAATTACTATAAGGCATAAAAATATCATTCATAATGTTCTGAAATTTAGAGGGAGCATTTTTCAGTCCAAAAGGCATACCATTTCATTCGAACTGACCCATGGGAACATTAAAAGCAGTCTTGTATTTATCTACTTCAGTTATTTGAATCTGCCAATATCCTGATTTTAAATTAAATTTGAAAATATTATATCATCATATAATCTTTCTAATGAGTCCTTATTGGAAATTGGATATCTAATCCATTTGATAACTTTATTGAGAGGTTTGTAATTAATAACTAATCTTGGAACCCCTCTTTCTTGTTCAGCATGTTTATTAACATAAAAAGCAGTGCATGACCAAGGTGATTTAGAAGGTCTTATAAGGCCTTTATGTAAAAGGGAATCAATTTCGTTTTTACATAATTCTAAATATTCAGAATTCATTTAGCATGGTCATGCCTTAGTAGGAATATTATCCTCTTTAAAACTGTCTTTATATGAAAGACTTACCACATATTTGTTTCTTTACCAAAAAGCATTTGGATGGTCTCCACATATTTATAATGAAAACTGATTTTTCAAAAATTCTATTTTTTCATTTAATTTAGGATTTTGCAAAGTTTCTTCTATTGTCAAACTCCATATTTCATTTTTAAGAAAACCAACTTGTCTATTTTTTTAAAGTATTTTTTCTCTTATCAAATTTAGAAATCTTGTATGTGGTGGTGAACACCATTCAAATTTACTTTCCCTGCTATTAAATGTGTCAGTTACATCATTTCCATCCCACCAAGTGATGGGATGTATATGAACAAACCATGGCACTCCTAAAATAATTTCATCACTAATATCTTTTACTAAAACAAAAGTTTCAGGCATGCATAATTTTCCCTGACAAATATATGCCTTAGGAATTTTATATTCAACTCTCATTCGATGACCACTAGAATGCCTCAAAACATGAGTAGTTTTATGTAAATATTTTGAAGATATTAAACCTTTTTGTATGCAATTACAATCTGCCCCACAATCAATGACAGTTGTAAACTTTTTTTTAAAATTGTAATCAATCAACAGAGTAACTTTTGCATAAAATTTTTGCTGAGTTATAACTTCTAATGTCTAAATAAATCCTTCTTTTGGCAATGCAGGACTATTATTTTCCTTATCTGTGATGAATTCCTGATTTCTAGAGTAGATATCCTTTTATCCAAAGTTATATCACTGTCTTTGGGGATGGATATTTCTCTCTTGATATTATCAATCTCTATCTTCAAATCTTAGGTTGTTGCTGGTGTATTAACCACCTTCTGTTTTTCCCTGAGAAGCCTTTGAACTTATGTTATGGTGTAAGGACCCAGGGAATTTCCTCTGGCTTTTTATCATTATTTGTAGAGGGCTTGTTCATTTGACTCATTATCTGAGCTCTTAATTCTGGATCTTTGATGATTTCTAGAAGTGTTGCTAGCTTATCATTTTCAAGAGCATTGATTTCTAGATCTTTAATTGAGAATAAATAATGTAAAAAACATCATCTCCTTCCCTATTATCACAAGGTTTTTCTATTTGACAGGGTAAACACTTATCTTCAGAAGATATATAATCGTCATTGTAAAAAACTCTCAAGTCTTCATCCGTAGATAAATTTTCTTCCTTATCTTCATTGTGGTCCGGACTTGAATTTTTTGAAGAAGAATTAAGCAATATTTTTCATAAAGATTGTCTCATCTCATCATCTATACTGATACTCTTTATTTTTCCTTGACCGTGCAATCTTTAGCAAAATGGCCTATCATGCCACATCTATAGCAAGCATTAGGCTTTTTGGATTTAACAAAGTCCTTTCTTGCCTTGAAATCCTTCTTTCTTCTAAATTTTTTGTCGATTCTCTTAGTTTTCCTATGAGGAAATTCCTTCGACTCCTTCTTTTTCTTATGCCGATAAGGCTCTCTAGAAATTTTAGGGATAGCAATGGCAAATTGTTCACAAAATTCCCCTAGTTGTTGTCTTTCATTAAGACGATGTCTCTTAATTTGTTGATTTAACCTTATATCTTTACATAAGGAAATCCCTTCTTGAGTACAAACATTAATCAACTTTTCATAAGTGTATTCATCATAATTAATGCTTGTTGCAGGTCCTCTAAGAGATTTTCGGACCCTTTCAACAAATAAAGTTGGAAGACCATCTATAAATTTAGACTTCCAGTGAGAGTTATTACTTTCTGGTAATTCCATGACTCTTGAAATAAACACATCTTTGTACCATCTAAAAGATGTTAGAGTCTTGCATCTTAAATTTTGAACCATTGTCCTGATTGGTTCACTATATCAGACCATCGTTCTGAAAAATGTTCCATAATATTTAGGACTAAAGTATACATTAAGAACAGGCTGACCCTCTTCTATCTTAACCGATTGTAATATCTTGGAACGCTGGTCTAAAGTGAGATAATTATCCCACCAACCTTTTAGATGACTAGTGAATCCTGCAGTAATCATGTCTACAATAGTCTTATCATTGTTTCCATGAATTTTTCAAATTGTATTATACATCAACATTCGATGTACTACCATAGAAATTTGTCTTTCAATAAAACCATCTATGTTTCATTCATAGAACTCTTTTCTACTATAACTGTTAGAGACGATTATGTCTTGTTCTTCTAGTGAAAATCTTAGGGAGTAGGTCTAGGATAATAATACATCCTTTGGACTAGCTTCCTCGCATGTTTTTTTGAGATTTTATTTATCTCACTAGGAACATTATTATTGTCCTCAAAACTATTATGACTATTCATAGGAATAATCTTTAATCCACTAAATTTTTCTTCTAGCGACTTTTCTATACCCTCCAAGTCATTGTTTAACTTAAAGTCTTTAATATCAAGGGGATGCTGGATACTAGTAGTGGCAATAGAGACTTGATTCTTCTTCTTAGTATCACTATGATCTATCCTCTTTAATTCAGAGAATATCTTATCAATTCTATCATGTATAAAAATAATTTGTTCAACCCAAATGCTCATATAAATATTAGAATAATTTTGTTGCTTTATCATTACATTCACATATTGAGCAGTAATAAGGGCAGTATCATTTTCAAGTAATTTAACAAATGAAGTAAAATAAAATATTTTATCATCTTTTTCTATTTTAAAAGATTGTTGAGGAGGAAAGACTGATTTGGTTATTTCACCATTACTTAATTTATAATCTTTCTCTAGCTTAGAGATATAATTATCCACATATTTGGCCATAAACCATGGAACAAAAGAAATAATTTTATTGTGTACAGAAAGATCTTTATAAAATTCTTTCTGGAAAGCAATCTTTTCTTCTTTATTAAAGTTTTGAAAAAAACAATTTCTAAAAAGTTCCCATCTAGATTTAAAGAACTCATTTGAGATTCTTTTTCTTGCCGGTGATCCCGGACTAAAATCAATTTTGTATTGATTCATTTCAAACCTGTGAGAAAATCCATTTCAAATTCAGTTGGATCCATATCAGGAATAGCATTAGCTATATTATCTCTATCTAGTCTAATATTATTTACTCTAGTACTTTCTCTTATTTGAGAAGTAGAGGCTCTCGATAGAGAATTAACAACATGATCAATATGACAAATATAAGAAGACATTGACCTAGTTAATCTAGATGCAATACTAAGATTATCAGCTTAATTTATTAGAGGCATAACATCAGAAAATCTGATTTTAACAGTACCATCAGTGGTCTGTTCAACCTCTGTAATTTCACTATTCATATTATTCTGAGGTTGTTTGGGAAAATCAATTTCATCCCATTTAATAGGTCGTCTAGTAATAATTTTTGACCTACCAAAATTAGTTTCTATCAGAATAGTCTCAGTCTTAAAATCCATAATTATTACTATTATTGTTATTATTATTGTTATTATTATTATTATTATTATTATTATTATTATTATTATTATTATTATTATCTTTATTTAATTATTTTAAGGATAAATTTATGAATAATAAGAGTTCATTTAGAACTCTTCAGTGTTATATCTCTTTAGCCTTTTAATAATGTCAAAAAAGCAAAATATATAAAGTTAATGATATAGGAGTATATATAAGAGAAGTTAATAATATAGGAGTATATATAAGAGGAGTTAAGAAGATAGAACTGTATTCCAATTTAAATTCCATTCAAATTCAAATATCATGTTGATTTTTTAAAAAAATTAGTTATCATTTTTCTTATCCTTAGTCAAGCGTCTTTAGTTGCTTCAGAGCAAGCTTTTAGCTCTAGGAGATTTATTATTGGAGACCATCGATATTCATTAGCAAAGGATAGTTTGGAGATATTGATATTATTTAAAGACTAGATCAACGTCGAATGAAGAAATTTTGGGCTCCCAATATTATCGCCATAAATCGAAGAACAATTAGATAAAGTATTTAGGGGAATGGATGCAATGGATGAACAAAGATGAAAACCAATCTCAAATAATAAATCCTCCAAAGAAATAGCTAAGTTACAACTAGAATATTTTAGACATTAGATATTAGTAAGGTACTAGAGATCTAATTGAAACAAAACCCTTCCTAGAATGTGGGTGCGTAGATTAGATTCTCTTCTAATATCTGTAATACATGTACAAGGTAATAAGTTTGAATAATTTTATTGGCTATCCGCCTTAATTTTATTTTAAAATTTTTCTTTTATTTAATGAGATTAATTCTATAAATAACTTAGTTAAAATTTAATTTATATTTCTAGGTTTAACGTTTTGGAAAAAAATTATAAAGTTTATATTTGTAACTATAAAGTTATTATAAGTCTCAGAAAAAATAAACTTTAATCGTTTACACTTTATAAAGTTTTTATAAGTTTAACTTTGAACAATTTTTATAAGTTTAGGAAAAAAAACTATAAATTTATATTTGTAACTATAAAGTTATTATAAGTTTTGAAAAAAAAATTATATTTGTAACTTTAAATTTTTGATAAGTTTTGGAAAAAAATAAAAAGTCTTTATAAGTTTTGGAATATAAAAAGCATTTTTATATAAAAGATTTTAAGAATATAAAAATGTTTTTATAAGTTTTAAATATTTTTTTTATATAAATGAACATTAAGAATATAAAAAAGTTTTTAAGTTTTAAATACTCTTTTATAAGTTTTTATAACTTTTAAAAACTGTATTTACAATGTTTAAAAACTGTTTCTAAATAAATATAATTTAAATAAAAAAAATTGAAAAGTTAAGACCCAAATTTCGGTTCGATTCAACTTGGTTCCATATCGGTTACCTACGGACTGGGTCAGAACTCCAAAATATTCTGGTCGATCTAGTATCGATAGTACTAGTTCCAGCCTATTCACCGATCATAAGAGACTCGATTCTTGTAAAGTCAGTCCGACGAACTCAAAACCGATCCACTAGCACCCTTAATAAACATGATTTTATTGATATGCTTGTTACTTGTTACAATTATTTAGTTAAGTCTTCATGCGGGTTAAGTTGGGACGGCCTATGATACCTACCGGTACATAGTGGTTTTGTAATGATAGTATCATGTGCTTTTCTTTTGTTGAGTGCAGAATATATTTCAGCAACTTCTATGAGACCTCACTTGTAGATCTTAATACGACATCAAATCCAAGGGTGAGCATTCATCTTCCGGGAAACCATATATATCTCTATCTTAATCTTGTCCTTATTGATTCAGACAAAGATATTTTATCTAATTTTGTTAGCTTTTGATTGTAATAGACTTATTAGTTAGAAACGTTGACTTTTAGTTCTTGGAGATTATCTTTAAGATTAGTATTTTGTTAAGTTTTTACATTTATTTAAATTATTAGAGATTATTGTTTTGATTAATAAAAATGGTTGTTTCTTATTGGAATGGCTAAGTGTTTGGTGTTGATATTCAAGTTAAATGGTTCTCCAATCGAAGGGTTAGTATGGGTGCCACTCACGATGGGTTTGGATCATGACAAATAATCATCATTGAACTAAGTACATTGTGAATTTTTTTAAGTTCTTCAACCATTGTACTTTAAGAAAGTTTTGATGAAGAGCTTCGGCCTACTACTACTTGTGTTGAGATAGAAGAGGAAATTGTTAATTAAACTCTTAAACAACCTTCAATGGAAAGTGGAATACCCTTTTGATGAAAGTTTGGACAAAAACCTTCATCAATTCAAGTGAAATGTTGTCACAAAGCGATTAGAAATTATGAAACAACCTACAATTATAGAATTCTTACAACAAGCTAGAAATATTTAAATTTTTTACTAATTTTAAATGCAGAACGTTTCTCAGATTTTACTTCTTTATCAATACAATATATCTAGTTATGAATTTTTTTAGTAATATATTGATCCTTTCAATAATGAAATGTGAAAATTAATTAATATTTAAAATTTAACAAGTATTTTATCTTTTGCTTATAACATAAAAAGTCCAAAGAAATGATTTTTTTATATTTTTATTTATAATGACTAAATGACATTTAAACATCAATGCCACTATATAGGTATAACAACACTTCCTTGTAGTAGTGATGTCACCCAATTATACCTCTAAAAAATATAATGCGGTCACTGTCAAATATATAACCCAACAAAGGTTAGGGTCGAACCCAGAGGGAATAGGCTAAATATCTCTCATGAATTTTCTGAAGTAGCCGAAATAATGCAGAATATTAAATTAGGGGATTTTGTGAGAACAATATCAAGAGTAACAAATCTTTGTCTCTTTGGTTGAAATCAATATGAAATGATTACTAGGACTGTGTTCCCCCTGACTACCTAACCGCATAGACTTATTGTGCTCTATCGAACTATCTAAATACCTTGCATGCAAAGTCTAATAAGATATGTATCACCAATCATTTTGTGAACGCATTCAGTGAATTTCACTCTTTACCTTTTGAGTCTTAGAGTGTCGCCTTACTAACCATTTATCACGATCCAAACCAGGGCCTGGTCGTGACGGGTATCTCAAGTCCTACGTGGAACGGTGATCACCCCCTGTACCTAACCAAAGCAAACACCTCATACCCCAAGCTCGGATAAATTTTGAACGCATAACAAGATAGCGTGCAGTAGCTTAACAAAATTTTAATGCATGTTTATAACCGACAACCTGTGACCGGCCAACCAACCTACCAACACCGCCCAATATTGTAATACCCTGTACTAATCTTAGTTCGATTCAGCTTTTAGTTGCATCCATAAGGGGAATAAGTCTTGAAATTTTCACTAAGTGTTGGGGACTTAGTCATTTTTAAGACCCCTCTAACTTTGAGGATTTTTATTTTGGTCTTCCTAACCCCGAGACGTTAGTTTTTGAGTTGATTCATATTCAGGGATGTAAAAGGTATGTCCCGAGGAAGTTTTGGATTTTTCAGACAAGGTTTGGTTCATGTTTGGATCACGAAACCAGTGGATCACTGCGATAAGACCGCAATGCGGCATTAGTCCTAATGTCATGCAGATCGTGTCGCAGTGACAAAAATTAATGACTGTGATAAGACCGTGTCACAGTGAGCCTGTTGCATCCAGTTCTGAATTTAGATGACTGAGAAACAATTGGGTCTTGTCCCCCTCAATCCAATCGTTCATAACATGACTTGAGGCATCAGTTAGGGAATTATTTGCCCTTCTTCTCCAAATTCCTCTTAAGAAAAATCTCCCTTTTTCTCAAGAACAAAATTGAGTTCCTTTCTCCAAGAAATCAAGAATTCAAGTTTCCCAAGTTTAAGAACCTCCAAGAAAGCATCAAGATTAGTGTTTTTCTTTCAAGTTAAGAAGATTAAGGTATATGGGGTATTGATCAATGGGTCTCTTTCTCCTATTGAACCCAAAACCCTTCTCTTTTAATTAAATTATGGAGTTTTCCTTTACCATGGTATTTTATATGTTCAAGATAGGTTTAATTCATGTTTTCCATGGTAATTCAAATCCAGTTTAGCCCATGTATGATCCCATAAAAGATTTGATTTCCTTATGCTTTAAATTTTAGTTCACATATCTTATTTAAGTGAATTGCATGATAAATTCCCCAATTATGAATTTAGCCATATGAATCATGTTGATTTCCTATGTTTAACACATTCCCATATTCAAGTTTATAATCCTCACATGTTTGATGAAATTTCTATGCTTTTGGGTTTGAACCATGATCCCATATTATTGGTTTAAAAGCTTATTGTCATAAATTATGGTATTCAGTACTGGCGGGTTATGAACACCCGATACCTACTTATTTTACATGACTTTAGATCTTTCAAGTAATGATTTAGTTAAACTGTGAATATTCTTATTTATTCAGTTGATATGATCATGATGAGCACTATCAAAAATAATATTCAGTTAACCTTAGTTCAGTTCAGTACAAGTGTCAGTTCAGTTAGGAGTAGGATTTAACGCCGAGCAAACTCAAGGATGGGGGCTCACCTGCCAGTAGAGGGTGTGACCCTTAGTAGAAATCCTTGAGTTATAGAACTATGTAGCCAGCATAGGTTTAAGATATCTACCTGCCAGTTGAGGGTTAACACATATATCATGAGAGTACCTGCTAGTAGAGGGTGACTCCTTATCCTTCAGGACACCAGTTTAGTGGATCCACATAGCCAGTATTAGTACCCATGGCATGGTACTGACACCCTTCCAACTGGGGTTATAGGTTGGAACCCGATTAGCTTAGATTGGGGCATGCCGGTTACATACTACCTCCCACAATTTCAGTCCAGTTATTTAGGCTAAGTACAATTAAGTATTACATGATCAATATTTAGATATCAGTTAATCAGTATACAGATATCAGTTAATCAGTATACAGATACCAGTTAATTAGTATACAAATACCAGTTAATCAGTATACAGATGTTAGTTGATCAGTAATCAGATGTCAGTTATTCAGTATTCATCCATCAGCTATTTAGTGTTTGTAAATTAGTTAGTCTGTATTTAAATATCAGCTACTCAGTATATAGACAGTAGTTATCCCTTCACTTAGTTTTCAATCATTCAGTCACACAGGCACCAGTTATTCAGCTAATCAGATCAGCTCAATACATGTTATGTTTGGTTTTGTATGTTCATGCATTCATGCTCAGTATATTGGTGTATTCAGATCCTCGAGTTATGTCATTTTCCATCCCATAATTTCAAACCTAGAATTTATACATGATCCTCAGCATAGTTCTATAATATGTTTATCTTTACATGAGATTTACATACAGTATTCATGATTTATCGTTTCCTAGATTTAGTCCTACTTATTCTTCAAAAGTGTAGTTTTAAGAAACAAAGTGTAGTTATTCACCTACTTATAGGATTATATATTTTACGTATGTTTTAAGATACTTCAGCTTTTAGTTGATTTTAGTCTCTTGGTGAGTCTACTTAGACTTAGCATGCATGTTTTAAGATTATGCATCTATTCAGTTTTACGTATTGCATTCACCCCCACTTACTCAGTACATTCCAGAAGTAATGATCCACATATATGTCTATGTGCTATATTATCTCATGATATAGGTACTAGTTGTAGCCTACACTACATAATCAAGCAGTTTGTAGCTTCCAGCCAGCTGGTGATGAGTTCTCTTATTTCGGGGACTCCAGTCAGTAGTAGTTCATGTACTTTTCTTTGAATATTCATATGCATTGGGTTGGAGGCATGTCCCACCTATTTATAGTCAGTATAGTTGAGGCTTCATAAATAGTCAGTCAGAGTCATGATATTGTAAATCAAGTTCTTTCTTTAGATATATCATGTTGTAAACTCATTCAGTATTACATTCAATCAGATTTTATCATGATTATGCTTTCACTTAGCATATTATGTTTGGTTATGTACATATTAAATCAGTTGCTAAACAGTATGCTAGTTCATGGGTTAGCTTGGGATCACTTGTAGTTCCAAGCACCGTATTACGACTAGGGGGTAGTCTTGGGTCGTGAAAAACTTGGTATCAAAGCCCAGAGTTCAAGTTTCCTAGGTTGTATATGAAGTCGTTTCTAGTAGAGTCTTGAGAAACGGTACGGAGACGTCTATATTTTTCTTTGAGAGGCTACAGGACATTTAAGAAATGTTTTCCCTCTTTTATGTATTAGATCGTGCAGTCAAAATTTTCTCTAAGGAACTTATGTAAATTATTACGTTGATCCATTTGTGCTATCTCTGCCTTATTCTTGAGGCAATAGAAATAGCCAGCTTAAATTCTTATAAATAGAGTTTTCTAAGATAGTCCCCACAGACAATTATGGGATTACACACAGGCTCAAAAGTATCCCATCAGTACTTTTAAGTTCCAAAGTTTAAAATCTTTCTGTAACACCCCGTACTTTTACCTTGCTTAAATTCATCCCAAAAATGTCAAAAACTTGCTTTAAAGATGAATTTACTTTTATACATGTGGAATTTTCAAGGTTTTGACTATTTTTTGTGTGGGAAATTGAATTAGCTTTTCAACGATATAAAATTTTCCTAAATACGACAACCTGGTAAGAAGTTATGGTAATTTTATGTTTCAGTCGTTAAACAATGTCATTCAATCCCGTAGCACGTCGCGGAGTGTGTCAAAATAGCAATTGTCACTTTCCAGTATTGCTCTACGATATTGGCGCATCGTATCATAGGCCCAGTTCACAAATGTCAATTTCCAGTGTACCAATGCGATTCCACCACATCGTGGTGCACTTCTAGTTCACAAACAAAGTGGCAACGCGATACCACCGCATCGCGCCACCAAGCAATTTCCCAATTGTTCTTTTTCCAGTGACACGGCACGATATCGCCTCATCGCTCTGAGGGCCCAGATCAGGATTTTTAGTTAATTTCCTATTTTAAATTCTGAGCTTTTAAATCATTCCAGGGGTATTTGAGTCTTTTTCCATGGCCCTAGTCAGCCTTTAACACGAAAATCAACCCTAATAAACCTAGTTACTTCATTATTCATCAAATTATTTTTCCTAAATTAAATCATTCTCTCTCAAGAGGCGAAAACCCTAGTTCAAGAATCAAGGTCAATCCTCAAAGAATCTCTCCAAGAGGTGAAAACCCTAGTTCAACGATATTAGATGTTTATCCATGGATCTTTACCTTCCATGGAGCCCAAGAATCTTTTCTCAAAATACAAGATTTATGATTTATGATTTCCATGTTTGAATTAGATTGAATTTATGTTCATGATGTTGTTTGAGTTTTAATCCATGATTTAGATTACAAGTTCCGAGAATTGATTCTAGTATGTGTTGAATTACATGATAAACCATTCAATTTGAAAGTTGATGTTGTAACCATGTTAACCCTAAATGTTTATGATTTAATGAACCAAGTATGCTTCTTATGTGTTTGATAAATTGTCTATGAGAATGAAATAATGTCATTATAGCATGCTAACATGTATTCACCATTGATGTACAATTTAATGCATTACAAGTGTTTGATGAAATATCTCTATGAATGAATTATGACCAAGTGAACATTGTAATGTTATTCAATATTATGCTTTTCTTTACTTTTCATGCTATCGAGTCCTGGGGGTATTTAATACCCGACAATTTAGCTATTTATCTAGATCCAGTTTCAGTTAAAGAATAGTATCAGTCATGTCACGATCAGTAGTACTCTTAGTCCATTACAGAACTCAGTAGAATTCAGTTAGTTACAAAATTTAGGAAAACTCAATAATCTTAGTGAATTTAATCTAGTTCAGTCCAATATAACAGTTTAGTGTCTTTCAGTTGGGAGTAAGATTCAGCATCAAGTGAACCCAAGGATGGGGGCTCACCTGCCAGCAGAGGGTGTGATCCTTAGAAGCAATCCTTGCATTCCAGAACTACGTAGCCAGCGTAGGTTGAGACATTAAACCTTCCAGTTGAGGGTTGATGAGGTTCTCTACCTTCCAGTAAGGGTACCACTATTCTCGTTTAGGGAACCTGCCAATAAAGGATCACTCTTCAACTTGTCTTTACCCGTGGCAAGGTACTGACACCCTTCTAATTGGGGTTACATATTGGACCCCAGCTCAGTTATCTTATCTTATTTGGGGCATGTCGGTTAGATGATTACCTCCCACAGTTTAAGTTTCAGTCTCAGTCGTTAGAATAGAACTCTGTTCAGTTCTATAGAATTAGGACTGTCAGATACATTCACTTAGTTAATAGTAATTTAGATTATCAGTGATCCCAGATTATCAGTATATTCAATTATCAGTTATCAGATTTAGTTCTAGTATACTCAGTCACAGTAGGCACAGTATGTTCAGTAGTTACAGATTCTCTGTGTATGCTTATCCAGCTTTTGCATATCATTCAATTAGTTATTGATCATACATATAAACCCATGCATTCAGCCTTACCTCATTTAGCATACCAGTACATTCCCACGTACTAATGCATACTTTCCTGCACTATGATGTTTCATATCATAGGTTTGGACGCTCAGGTTCCTGACCGCGCTTAGCTAGATTTAGCCAACAGTAGAAAATTTAGAAGTGAGTCCTTATCTATCGAGGATATGCTTTTATTTCAGTACTTTAGCTTAGTAGTATTTTAGTAGATGGAGTTAGTTAAGGGATTGTCCCATCAACTCCACTTTCAGACAGATTCAGCTAGAGGCTTTTTCAGACTAAACTTTTAGATAGTATTCAGTTTTGCAGATGTTATATTTTATCAGTGTTTTAGATATTTTGAACCTTATGGCATTTTCATTCCATTATTCTTCATCTATTTCAATATTATTATTTAGTTCTCACAGCAGATATCATTCATGGGTTAGCTTGTGGTCCTTCAGGATCGCAAGCATCATGTGACGACTAGGGGTAGTCTCGGGTCTTTACACTTTCATTCATGTTCATGAAAATTGTGTACTAAGCTAAAGTCATATATGCCCTTAAATCCCTTCTCAGAATTCTATGACAGCATATAATCTAGAGTTAGAAGCATAAACCTAGAAGTTTAGTAGTAGTAAAGTAGGGATAGTATTTATTATGATTTAGTAGATTATGTATCCATGGGTCTAGTTGTATGAGAGGTGAATCAGTAGGCTTGAAATAGTGTATGCAAGAATTTAAGTTGTTGATTCAAAATTAAGTATGATAATATGTGTATCATCTATAGGTGTACCCAAGGTGATATGGAATTGTATTATTTCTAAGTTTTAACAGTGTGTGTACGTAGATAGTACCCTTGAGTTGTTAAGTGAATGAGGCTATGTAGTATATAATTTTTTTATCAACTAACTTCTGGGCTATAGATTAATGATGTTAGGTAAGTTGATGTAATGATAATTCTCATGGTTTAGGGGAAAATACAAGTTTAGAGATATGATTTTAGTTGTCCATGATGGAAGTAGTATGGTTCATTAAAGGTTTGGGGATATCCATATTAAGAGTTATAATCTAAGTTTGAATTATGGATAGTTGAGCGAATAGAAAGAAGAGTTAAAATTCTAGATGGCGTGAACTCAAGGTATGGTGATACTCATAAAGATTCTAAGATAGACAGTGTTTAACTTATATGAAGACTATTGGGGATATAGAAAGTTAAGAGATGTATCTCATAAGAAAGTATTAGCAGTAGATTTTAGAATTTCAAAAGTCTTTCAGGGTGATTTTATTATTTACGTGTATTTTTATATCTTAGACTCTAGAGTAAAGTGGTTGCAGTTCATCTTAGAGTTTATTTAAGGGGTCCATAGACTTAGAATGATAGCTTTAAGATAAAGGGGAGATGATAGAACAAGTAACCAAGTCAGGCTCTCAGATTCTAGTAGTGATGCCAGTAGTTGTAGAATAATAGTAAGGGAGGAGGATGCCCAACCCATTCTTATCCCAGTGCAAAGTTTTGTACTTCAGTCATCATGATATCTACTCATGCCTTACATGTCAGCTCTATGATCATAGGTCATATTCATGCAGTTTCCATAGAATCATGTACGTTTCTAATTCCTAGTATGAGGAGTTCCAGTTCACTCAGCAGTACAAATCATATTCCCTGAAATTAGGAACTTTAAACTCAAGTCATACAGCTCATGACTCATGTATTCATGCTTTACGGAATGTTCAGTTTTAGGTACTTATGGTACACCCTTAATGACTAGTGAAATTTTGATTATGTTATGTATGTCCACAGTTTTGATCTCTATAATGAATTTATGTTGTTGATATTCTATTCCTCGGGCCTTAGTTAAGTGTTAAAGTTATACTTTCATGCTTCAAGTCCTCATGTTCTAACTTTCAGTGACCTCTCCTTATGTAAAGATAGTGGTGATGGACAATTGTTTAGATGGGGAAGAGTAAATATTTCTTGATGAAAAAAGATTGAGGCAAAACTTTTGGTATATGTCATGGTTAGTTAAAAATTCAAGTGTGTATTCTTAAGAATAGTGCAAGAAAGGTGTTATTGATAGAAGTATTAGAGAATATGAGAAAGATACTTTTATGGGTGTTTGCCTAGAAGTTTGTATGTGGTTATAATGATAGGCTTGAATGTCATGTTGATATATAAGTGGCTGGATGTATTGTGAGTTAGTGAATTCCTAGTAAGAGGTTGATTTTAGTTGTTGATGTGGTAAGAAAAATTATTCTCAAGATGGGAGTTGTGAAAATGCATGGGGTATTGAATTCATGGTTCAGACTAGTGTTATGGTGTTATGTGATATACTTTGTAATTTTGAGTTAGGCTTGAACATGGTGTGAGCTGGTAGTTCAACTCAGACTTTGGTTGGAGTAGTTATATGTACCCATGCGAGTATTTAAAGAGCGAGGCTAAGCTTGAATTGGACAGTTACATTGCCTAAGGCCTAGTAATTCTATCCTAGTGTATGTTTCATAGGCCTATGTTCCATGTTACAGAGTTAAAACCATATTATGATTCCTTACTCATATATCTTATTCAGATCATGCCCAAGTTCTTTGCTCCCTACTGCTATTAGAACTTTTTAGAAAGGGTGTTGAAGAAATACTCTGATTGAGTATAAGAATTCAGTATAATTTAGTCCATATAGCCAGCAATTCAGTTTAGCAGTCAGACAGACAAGTTCCTATGGTTTTTCCATCTTATGATCTAGTCTTACTATCTGAAGTTTCTTGAGTATGGCCATTCCAAGAGGTAATTTATTCGCATCCATGTAAATTATGAATTCAGTTTAGTTCATGCATCATATTTTAGATTCAGATATTCAGTCATGATTTAGTTCGTAAGTGTCCCATGTATCATCTCAGCCTTTTCTTAGTATTTTTATTTTGGTCTTTTCAACCCTGAGATGTTAGTTTTTGAGTTGATTCATGATCAAAGATGTAAAAGGTATGTCTCAGGGGAGTTTCTGATTTTTCGGACAAGGTTTGGGTCATGTTTGGATCACGAAACCAGTGGGTCACCACGATAAACCCGCGATATAACATTTGTCTGGATGTCATGCAGACCATGTTGTGGTAAGGGAAATCAATGACTGTGATAATACCATATTGCGGTGAGCCTATTGCATCCAATTCTAAATTTAGATGATTGAGGGACAATTAGGTCTTTTCCCCCTCAACCCAATCATTCATAACATGACTTGGGGCATCAGTTAGGGCATTATTTGCCCTTCTTCACCAAATTTCTCTCAAGAAAACCTTCCCTGATAGCATCTAGGCTGGCTCACTTGCATTAAGATTGACGGGCTTCAATGTGAATCAAGAAGATGCTTATGATGGAAGAAGAGTCCAAGAATGAGTTCAAGAATTATGGAGAAGCATGGGCTAAGTGCTACACATATTTTATGATTCAAGTCAAAGTCCAAATGCACAAGATTGGGCCCATATGGGTTTTGATTAAATCGGAAACTTTTGCTTTCCTAGTTTAAAGTTTCCTATTTTAAAAGTTACCTAGTTTAAAGTTTCCTAGTTTAAAAGTTTCCTAGTTTAAAGTTTCCTAGTTTAAAGTTCCTAGATTTTTCCATAAAAGTAGAGTTCAAAACCCATGCTATTTTGGATAGGTTTTTCCCTATATATAGGGATAGATGTTGTTATTTTCAATCAGACAACATTATTATTAATTGAGAGTTTCTCTTACACATTTGTGTGTGGCTACTTGGGAAGTATCTTGCAACCTTATAAGAATGATTCTTTAGGAGGTAATATTAATTCTTAATTTGATATCTTTGATTTCTATTAAAGTTAATTAAAGTAGGTGATTAGTCTTATACTAATTGTTGTCCTTAGTTTCTTTGAAATAGGGGTCTAGATCAATTTTGATCTAAGTTCTTGAATTGACTCAATTAGTATCATTATTAATCTTAATCAGCTAATTTGGAATACTAAAATCAATTAGGGTTCTTACCACTTAACCTCAAAATTAGGGATTTTATACTCCAATTTTGCCTATCTTTAATTTCTAGCCTTTAATCTTAGTGTTTTCACTTTCACATTATTTTCTTGTTTATTAACGTAACCCAATTCTTATCACTCCGATTTTCCCAAGAACAAAATTGAGTGCCTTTCCCCAAGAATCAAGAATTCAAGTTCTCCAAGTTCAAGAACCTCTAAGAAAGCATCAAGATTACTATTTTTCTTTCAAGTTAAGAAGCTTAAGGTATGTGGGGTATTCATCAAAGGGTCCCTTTCACCCATTGAGCACAAAAACCTTCTCTTTTAATTAAATTATGGAGTTTTCCTTTACCATGGTATTTTATATGTTCGGGATGGGTTTAATTCATGTTTTTCCTTGGTAATTCAAATTCATTTCACCCCATGTATGATCCCATGAAAGAGTTGATTTCCTCTTGCTTTAAATTTTAGTTCCCATGTCTTGTTTAAGTGAATTTAAGATTAAATTACCAAATTTATGAATTTATCCATGTGAATCTTGTTGATTTCCTATGTTTAACGCATTCCCATATTCAAGTTTATAATCCTCACATGTTTTATGAAATGTCTATGTGTTTGGGTTTGAACCATGATCCCATATTATTATTTTAAAAGCCTATTGTCATAAATTATGGTTATTTAGTGTTGGCGGGTTATGAACACCCGATACCTATATGTTTTACATGACTTCAGATATTTCATGTAATGATTAGTTAAACCATGAATATTTCTATTTATTCAGTTGATATGATCATGATGAGCACTATCAGAAGTAATGTTCAGTTAACCTTAGTTCAGTTCAGTACCAGTGTCAGTGTAGTTGGGAGTAGGATTTAGCACCGAGCAAACCCAGGGATGGGGCCTCACCTGCCAGTAGAGGGTGTGACCCTTAGTAGTAATCTTTGAGTTACAGAACTACGTAGCCATCGTAGGTTTGAGATGTCTACCTCCCAGTTAAAGGTTGAAACATATCTCATAAGAGCACCTGCCAATAGAGGGTGACTCCTTAGTCCTTTAGGACCCCAGTTTAGTGGATCCACACAACTAGTGTTAGTACCCGTGGCACGGTACTGACATCCTTCCAATTGGGGTTACAAGTTGGACCCCGATTAGCTCAGATTGGGGCATGTCGGATACATGATACCTCCCATAATTTTAATCTAGTTATTCAAACTAAGTACAGTTCAATATTACTTGATCAACATTTAAATATCAGCTAATCAGTATTCAGATATTAGTTAATCAATATACAGCTACCAGTTAATCAGTATTCAGATATTAGTTGATCAGTATTCAGATGTCAGTTATTCAGTATTCAGTCATCAGCTATTCAGTGTCCGTAAATCAGTTAGTCTGCATTCAGATATCAGCTACTCAGTATATAGACATTAGTTATCCCTTTACTTAGTTTTCAATCATTTAGTCACACAGGCATCTGTTATTTAGTTAATCAGATCAACTCAGTACATGTTATGTTTGGTTTTATATGTTCATGCATTCATGCTCAGTATATTGGTATATTCAGATCCTCGAATTATGTCAATTTTGATCCCATAGTTTCAGACCCAAAATTCATACATGATCCTTAGTATAGTTCTACAACATGTCCAGCTTTACACGAGATTTACATACAGTATTCATGATTTATCGCTTCTAAGATTCAGTCCTACTTATTCTTCAAAAGTAAAGTTTTAAGAAACTAAGTGTAGTGATTCACTAGCTTATCAAATTTTATTTGTTACGCATATTTTAAGATACTTCAGCTTTCAGTTGATTTTAGTCTCTTGGTGAGTCTACTTACACTAAGCATGTATGTTTTAAGATTATGTATCTATTTATTTTTGCGTATTGCATTCACCCCACTTACTTATTACATTCCAAAAGTATTGATTCACATACATGTCTATGTGCTACATGTAGGTACCAGTTTTAGACTACATGACATAATCAGACAAATTATAGCTTCTAGCTAGCAGGTGTTGAGTTCTCTTGTTTTGGGACTCCAGTCAGTAGTAGTTTATGTAATTTTCTTTGATTAGTCAAATGAATTGAGTTATGGTAGTTGGAGGCATGTCCCAGCTATTTACAGTCAGTATAGTAGAGGCTTCATAGATGGTCAGTCAGAGTCATGATATTGTAAATCAAGTTCTTTCTTTCGATCTATCATGTTGTAACTCATTCAATATTACATTCAATCAGATTTTCTCATGATTATGCTTCCATTCAGCACATTATGTTTAGTTATTAACATATTAAATCAGTTGCTCAATGGTATGCCAGTTCAAGGGTTAGCTTGGGATCACTTGTGGTTCCAAGAACTATGTTACTACTAGGAAGTAATCTCGGGTTGTGACAAATATCCACAGTAATCAAAACAAAGCCTTCTAACAATGAACCAAAACTAAATATAACTAAAGTGTTGGGACATGCCCTCGACTATAGCCAAAAACAAGTCTAAACAGTCTAAGACTAAGAGACCAAAACATGAAATGTAGTCTTCCAATGTATGGAAGCTCACCAATTCAATGTCAACTCACGAGCTGCTCCCAAATCCTAATCTATGAGAAGGAGGAGTAGAAGTAGGTCAATTCCTGCATCGCATAGGTATGCAACATCCGAAAATGATTAGAAGAGTGAATGCTTGCATATACTCGGGGATAAGGATAACATAATGACATGATCAACAGTTTTAAATTATTCAAAACCAATGCACATAATCAAATGCATATATATATATATACTTCACATGCTGGGATAGGGAACAAGTCTTAACATGTTTTTCAAAACTTTAGCCTAGATTGTGTAGCTCAACTATCATAACATGTACCCACGGTCTATATTGGCCCAGCTCTCGCCCCCTGGTCGGGCCCCAGTACGTGTAGTCACACGAACCGGAGAATAATCTCATATATATACATAGAGGACTCGAGCCCCCCAATCATTTACTAAGATGACTTAAGAACCCAATCATGTGATAATTTACAATGGACTCTAACCTTAATAATCATGAAGTTATAATGAGGGGGACTCGAACCTCCCTGGTCACTTTGACTCCTTTGTTGGCAAATGCGGTTTCCAGTATCGGTTACTCGGACCTCCGCTTTCACAACTCAGCTACACAACCCTTATTAGAGCCCATTTAAAACATTTATCACACATTCTCATTCATTGAACCATATTCCACATTAAGGCATACATTGTTGGTATCTTCGTACCAACTACACTTGCAAGGTAATAACAACATACCAAAATAATTTCCATTAACTTGGGGAGAACAACTCATTTTGTTCATTAATACAAGGTAGGGGAAATACCGACTCCATTTGTTCATTAAATCATACCATTGTATATAAAATACCTCTTTAGATCATGCAATTGTTCAAGACTAGTTCAATTTTACAAATACCTACGTTTCTCATAAATAAAACCAATTTCACATTTTGGGGTTGGGGTCATAACCACTTTAAAAATCACAAGTTTGAGAAAAACACAATTCCCTAGTTCATTCACCGTACTCATGCACCTATACATTCAAAACCATAATTAAAACATGAAAATCATATATATACCATGAGAAACATTGTTCAATTCATAAACATTCAAAAACCACAACCTTTGTTTCAAAACCATCATAAACATCTCATGAACAATACTTTAAACATATGATTTAAATAAATTAACAATGAGGGAATAGTAACATACCCTAAACACCAAGAAATTTGGAGAAAAATCAACCCTTGATCCCTTAGATGACCAACTTGATGAAACCAAGCTTGACTTGCTTAAGAAAATTCAGAGAGCATTTTTTGGAGTATTTGAGAAGTTACTTAGATTTGTTTCTAAGTGTTAGTGACACTCTAAAGGAGTTATAAGACATGGGTTTTTAATTTGGGTAAGAGGGGAAATGTCCAGAATGTACTTAACGTAAAAGATGAAAAAGTGTTGCCCTTGACTACGAGTCAATCAGTGACTCGTAGCCACTCCTTACGACTCGTCACCATGAGTTGTAACCAAGACAGTCTCTAAGACCCCCATACTTCATTGACCCTACGACTCACTGGTACTACTCATAATAGGACCCTACAACTCGTAGGGTCCATTCATAATCAACACAGGACCCAATTGGGTAAACACTGGATATCCTTCAATTTGCACAAAACAATTTGTAACAATTCCTTATGGCTCATAGTGAGCCACTCGTACTCAAATTTGAACTTAGCCTCTAAATTTCTAATTTGGTTATGATTCCATCCCATGACTCGTACCCTCAATCTGTACCCAAGATAGTAACTTAAACACCATTCACTGGACACCTTATGACTAAGGTCATTAATATGCTATAGAAATATAGCACTTTTAATGCTTAAAACAAGGAAAATATGCAAGTTTCTGAGGTTGTTTTGTTAGATATGATATGTTTTGGGTATGATTTGCAGGAAATCATATTTTAGATGCTAAGTTCATGAAAAAGATTAAAAAAGGTATTTTTGGCTACTTATTGGAGAAATTATAGATGTTTGGGACATTTTCCAACTTTATCGTGATCAAAGCATGTTTGAGAATTGAAGAAGAACTGAAAAGATGACTATCGATACTTACAAAGTCAACATGTGGACCGTAAGTAGGATATGTGGACCACAAGTAGGCAAAGCAAGTACCTGAATTCCAAAACCATGAGTTCAGACCTGTAGGATTTTTAGGTCCTAGCACTTACGCCCTACACTTGCGCCCACCCTGCAGTCCGCAAGTGCTACCTGTGCCTAGGGTTAGGGCACAAGTGCAGACATAAGTGGCCACCACCCTTGTTTTCTCCTATTTTATTTGGTCTTTGGTTTTAGAGTTTTCTTATGTACTATAAATACCCATTATGTTTTTTTAGTAGAGGTCGCACACTTTTGATATTCACAAACATATGTTGGTTCTAAGATCTAATTTTGGTCTTAGGATTCTCTTGTATTCATTTTGGTTCATTATAGTTAGGATTATGGGTTCTTATACTTATTGTTATTGTGATTTCATCTATGCTTTCAAGTATGAATGTTATTGATTTCCTTACAAGCATGAGCGGCTAAAAAGCCCATAGCTAGGGTTGTAGAAATCCTAGTTGATTGATGAAGTAGGGGATGTGTGATTGTTGAATTGAACCGAAACCCATGGCATGCATTGCAGTGTCTTCACTTTAATAGATTTCTTAGTGTTTGCAAACGTTAGAATCCTATCTAGATTATTTCTACTTACTCCAAAAGAGTAGTAATAACTAAGAAAAGATAATGCAACAGTAATTTGGAGTTTAACTATCGACCCACACTTCTAGTTTTTATCTTAGTAAGATGCTTAGGTTTCACCTAATAACTAGAGACTCAAAAGGTAATGCTTAACTGGGATCAAGATAAGGGTTAGTAAAGAGACATCTTAAGACTCAAAAGATATAGGGTGAAATCCTTCTGCTCGTCCAAAAGACTATAGAAGGTACATAACTTATCAATTTTGCATGCAAGGTATCAGGTTGGTTCAACAAAGCATGATAAGACTATGGAGTTGATAAGCTAGGGGGGACATAATCCTAGTGTTCACTTAAAACTTATTACAACCGAAGTTGATAGTTGATACTAGTTCGACACTAATACTCAAACCCCCTCATTTACTTTTTCAGTTCAGCCCGTTGATTACAATAACTGAGATTTGTGAATCCATGTATTCCCTTAGGATTTGACCCCAACCTTTGTTGGCTTACTATATTTGGAAGCGACATATCATCTTCTGAGGTGTAGCTTGGATGTCACTAAATTTTAGCATCGTTACCAAGGAATACAGTGTTGATTTGTGATTTGAAGTGGGTGGAGTGTATGGGTTTTTTTTTGTTTTTGTTCTTAGTTGGGTATATGCCGGTGTATGCCTAATAGGATGGTGGAATAGAAAAGACATTATTTGCCTCCCCCTGCTCCCAAAAGAGTTCATGACTGTAAGACCCCATAAAGTCCTAGCCTATTTCAGTACCATATAGTATGCCAAAAGATGTTCCAGACCTAGAAAAATTTCAGCGAAGTGTTAAGACTTAGTCTCATTTTGGCATCAATATTTCAATGGTTTCATTTTCAATCTTTCTGGCCTTAGATTGTCGATTTCTAAATTGATTCATGATCAGAGTTATCTATAGGTCATCTCGGGTGAGTTTTAGAATTTTTGGACATCGTTTGAGACACATTTGGATGACCAAAATAGCAAGTCAATGCGATCAGGATGCGTCGCATAGGCTATCACATCGTCACCATTGATACGGCGCATTAATACCATTGACACAGTGTGTCTTCCTATCGCGTCACTGGGCACATTTTGTGTATTAAGTTACGGGTTTGTGGGGATAATTGGATCATTTTCCCCTTACATTATTCAGCCATAACATGTAATTAAGCATCCCAAAAGGCAAAAATCACTTATTATTTCACAAATTCTCTCAAGAGTAAAACCCTAGTTCATCAAGTCTAAGATCAAGTCACAAGAATTCACCAACAATTATCACGAATTCAACAATCAAGGTATGTTTAGGTGTTCATCCTTGGGTTTCTTCCACCCTTGGAGTTAGAGAATCCTTTTTCAAATTTAAATTATGATTTATGCTCTTGAATGGAATTGTGTTCATGTATGTGTTGTTGTGCGGGTTTCAAGCCAAGAATATTATGAGTTTCATGTGAATTAACTAGAATGTATGTTGATTTATGTAACCCTCATGTTAAATCCTTGAATTGTGGTGTTGAATGTGGTAGTCATGATATTCATATATTGCTCATTCTCATGTACAAAATTGATGTATCAAAGGTGTTTGACAAAATGTCTATGTGAAGGAATTGTACATGATATCCTATGTGTAATGCTTCTAAAGTTGATATATGGTTTCATTATCTGTGCTATCGAGTCCTAGGGGTATTAAATACCCGAAATTAGTTGTTGTCTAGTCTCCAGTCGAAATAGAAGTATTCTGTAGTATCCCAAATAGTAGTATTCGGTTAGTTAAAAAAATAAGTGTGAGTTCAGTCAATCCTGGTATAGTCTAGTAATCAGCTCAGTGTCAATTCAGTTAAGAGTAGGATTCAGTACCAAGCGAATCAAGGGATGGGGGCATTCCTGCCAACAGAGGGTTTGACCCTTAGTAGCAGTCCCTGCATTATAGAACTACATAGCCAGCACAGGGTAAATTATCTTTCTGCCAGACTAGGGTTGACGTAACCATATACATCTCATGAGTCTTTCTACCAAATTAGGGTTGACCCAGCTTATGTTAGTAACTCGTGGCACGGTGCTAACACCCTTCCATCTAGGGTTACAGGTTGGACCCTAAATCAGTCTATAATCAGGGTATGTTGGTTAGATGATAACTCCCATAATTACAGTTACAGTTCCAGTATTTAGTATTCAGTATTTTGTACAGAACTTAGTTCAGTTCTACACGATCATAAATTTCAGTTATCAAAAACTTAGTTCTTCAGCTTCAGACTAATTCAGACAGATGATATATACTTGGTATTACATATTCAGTACTTATAGTAGTCCAAGTATTTCATATAATCCAGTTACTTCATGATAATTAGTTATTATTACTCATACACGTGAACCATGCATTATCCTAACCTCACCTAGCATACCAGTACATTCAAGTATTGACGCATACTTTCTTTGCTCTATGATGTCTCATATCATAGATTCGGACGCTCGGGTTCCTGACCGTACTTAGTTAGATCAGTTGATCAGCCATAGCTACAGTAGTGAGTCCTCATCTATCGAGGACATGACACTTATTTAGTTATTTTATTATTTATAGTATTTCAGTATTTCAGCTATTTCAGACAACAGTTGTGAGTTAGCTGGGGTATGTCCCATCAACTTTTTTATTTTAGATGATTAGCGGTTTTTAGACACTATTAGTTAGCAGTTATTCTATAGATGTACTCAGTATTAATTCAGTTTTATAAACCTTATGGCATTTTTAGTTTTACTTTCGCTTATGTTTTAGGATTATTATTCAGTGCTCACAGCAGGTACCAATAATGGGTTAGCTTATGGTCCTTTGGGGTCGTAAGCACCATGTGATGCCCAGGATGTAGTCTCGGGGTGTTACAAACTTGGTATCAGAGCTTAAGGTTCTAAAGTGTCCTAGGGAGTCTGAAAGTCACATTAAGTAGAGTCTTGTACATGGGTATGTAGCGTGCCATACTTATGGGCAAGAGGCTATGAGGCATTTTTAGGAAAAGTTCCCTTTTTTTTAGTGTTCATATCGTGCGAGTGAGAATGATCTCAAGTTAAACTCTCTATCTAATCCAATATTTCCTTTCGTTTATTGAGCATGCCTCCCAAAAAGACTAACGGAAGAAGAACTGGGAACCAGCCAGCACCTCCGCCCGTTCAAGAAGATCCCTTGAATGAGCACATTTCTCACACAAAATTTAGAGCAGCATTCACCACTCTAGCCCATTCTGTGGTAGCTCAAAATGTTTGACCAACTATTGTTCAGGCCAACCCAGTGGCCAATATTGTTGCAGCTAGAATTCAGGACTTCACCCGAATAAAACCTCCCTTCATTTTTAGGGTCTAAGTCTGAAGAGGATCCATAGAAATTCCTCGACATGGTGTGGAAGGTAATAGACATTATGAGGGTAACTGCTAGTGAGAGTGTTGAGTTAGCTTCCTATCAGTTGTAGGATGTAGCTCATACATGGTTTAAGTAGTAGAAGGTAGATAGAGGCTCTGATGCAGGGCCTATAAAATGGGAAGAGTTCGCTACTGATTTCTTAGATAGGTTCTTTCTGTTGGAGTTGAGAGAGGCTAAGGTATTAGAGTTTATCAACCTGAAGTAGGGAAACATGAATGTGAAAGAGTATTCCCTCAAGTTTACTCAGTTGGACTGGTATGCTCCTCATATGGTAGCTGATAGCACGTCTAAGAGGAGCAAGTTCATATCAGGTGTATCTAATAGTATTATCAAGGAATGTAGGACTGTAATATTGATTAAGGAGATAGACTTAGCTAGGTTAATGGTCCATGCTCAACAGATTGAGGAATAGAAGAATAAGGAGAAAGGGAGGGAGAATAAGAGGGCTAGAACAGGTAGCTTTAGTTTTCTTAGCCAAAGTCAGAAGGTGGTAATCATCCTTAATTTTGTTAGAAATCTTCAGTCCCACCTCCATTTTCAGCTAGTGTATCGATGCCCAAATTCAGGAATGATAATATGGATAGGGCACCAGGCTCTAAATCTCAGGGTAGTGTGAGCAGCGCCAGAACAAATCCTCTTTTCCAAAAATGTGGAAAAAACCATCACGGTGTCTGCAAGGCTGACAGTAACGTGTATTTCAGGTGTGGTAAGCTAGGCCATAGTATCATAGAATGTCCTCAGGTGGGTTCACATAATCAGTATAACCGTCCCCCAGTTCAGTCCAGCCGCCCGTCTTAGTAGGGTGTCGCTTCCAGTGCCACCAGTGGGCAACGCCAAATAGGCTCTATGCACTTCAGTCCTTCTAAGATCAGGAGAGTTCTCTAGATGTGGTTACTAGTACATTGCAAGTCTTTCATTTATATATTTATGCTTTGTTAGATCTTGGAGCTTCGCTATCTTTTGCAACTCCTTACATAGCTGTCAACTTTGGAGTCAGTCCCAAAATCCTAACAGAGCCTTTCTCAGTCTCTACCCCAGTGGGTAAGTCTATCTTTGGCCGGCGGGTATACAGGAACTTTCCGGTTATAGTGTCTTAGAAACTTACTTCAACAAACCTTGTAGAGCTAGATATGATGGATTTTGACGTCATTCTCTGCATGGATTGGCTCCATTCATGCTATGCTTCAGTGGATTGTAGAAACAGAGTTGTTTATTTTCAGTTTCCAAATGAACCTATTCTAGAATGAAGGGGTAGTACTTCAGCACTTAGGGGTCAACTTATTTCATACCTTAAAGCGATAAAAATGATATCCAAGGGGTTTGTTTACCATCTTGTTTGAGTTAAAGACTCCAGTTTTGAGATTCCTAATCTTGAGTCAGTTCCAATCACAAGTGAATTTCCAGATGTATTTCCCGAAGTTCTCCTCGGAGTTTCTCCCGAAAAATAAATTGACTTTGGAATTGACCTCCTTCCTGATACTCAGCCCATTTCTATTATACCATATAGAATGGATCCAGCTGAACATAAAGATTTTAAATAATAGTTGAAAGACCTCCTAGACAAAGGGTTCATCAAGACTAGCAATCTCCGTGGGGTGTACTAGTTCTATTCGTATTAAGAAAAATGGTTCTCTTAGAATATGAATAGACTACCATCAGTTGAACAAAATCACCATCAAGAATAAATACCCACTACCTAGAATCGATGACTTGCTTGACCAACTTTAGGGTGCCGGTTACTTTTCTAATATAGACCTCAAATTCGGCTATCATCAGCTCAGAGTAAGAGAATTTGACATTTCAAAAATAGCTTTCTGAACTTGGTATGGTCACTTTAAATTTCTAGTCTTGTCATTTGGTCTTACTAATTCCCCAGCAGCTTTCATGGACTTGATGAACTACGTGTTCAAGCAATATTTGGACATGTTCATCATAGTCTTCATCGATGATATTCTTATTTACTCCTGCAATGAAAATGATCACGCAGACTATCTCAGAATAGTATTACAGACTCTCAAAGCCCATTAGTTGTTCTCCAAATTCAGTATGTGCAAATTTTGGCTAAGTTTGGTAGCTTTTCTTAGTCATATAGTTTTTGGTGATGGCATTAGAGTTGATCCTCAAAAGATCGAAGTAGTGAAAAACTGGCCTAAGCCCATCTCTCCATCAAATATCAAGAGTTTCTTAGGTTTGGTTGGTTATTACCGATGGTTTGTTAAAGGATTTTCGTCCATTGCATCCCCTATGTCCAAATTAACTCAAAAAAAAGTCAAGTTCCAGTGGCAAGATTCTTATGAGAAGAGTTTTGAGGAGTTGAAGACTTGACTCACTACAGCCTCAGTTTTGACTCTACCCGACAGTTCAGATAGATTTGTTGTATATTGTGATACTTCTAGAGTTGTCTTGGGGTGTGTGTTGATGTAGAGGGGTAAGTTTGTGGCCTATGCCTCTAGACAGCTTAAGCCCCATGAAAAGAACTATCCCACTCATGATCTTGAATTAGAAGCTGTTGTGTTTGCCTTAAATATTTGGAGACACTATTTGTATAGGTTGCATGTTGATGTATTCACAGACCACAAAAGCCTGCAGTATGTGTTTTCGTAGAAAGACCTAAACTTGCATCAGAGAAGGTGGTTAGAATTATTGAAAAACTATGACATGAGTGTTTTGTATCATTCAGGCAAGGCTAATATAGTGGCAGATGCCCTCAGAAGGTTGTTCCTTGGTAGTGTTGCTCACGTTGAGAATGGTAAGAAGAAGTTAGTTTAGGAAGTTCATCAGCTTTCCAGACTAGGTGTTTGTTTGGTCAATTTGGCTGAGGGTAGTGTTTGGGTGCAGAATAGTTCAGAATTATTTTTAGTTTCTGAGGTGAAAGAAAAGCAGGACAAGGATCCCAGTTTAGTTAAGCTGAAAGAGTCAGTCAGAGACCAGAAAGTAGAGGTTTTCTCCAAAGGGGAAGATGGTGTGTTACGTTGCCAAGGTAGGCTATGTGTGCCATGTGTAGATGATGTGAGATAGAAAATTCTTACTGAGGTTCATGGTGCACATTACTCTATTCATCCAGGGGTTAATAAGATGTATCATGACTTGCGGGAAGTCTATTGGTGGAGTGGAATGAAGAGGGACATTGCAAAGTTTATGGCTAAGTGCTCTACTTATGAGCAGGTGAATATTGAACACCAAAAGCCTAGTGGTTCCATACAGGAGTCCAGCATTCCCACATAGAAGTAGGAAGAAGTGAACATGGACTTCATGATGGGTTTGCCTCATACTCGTCATTAGCATAGTTCCATTTAGGTCATTGTAGATTGGATGACCAAGTCCGCCCATTTCTCGCCAGTCCATACTTCCTATTCCACCAAGGACTATGCCAGGCTCTATATTAGAGAGTTGTTTAGGTTGCATGGTGTACTGTTGTCCATCATTTCAGATAGAGGTACGCAGTTCACCTCTCACTTTTGGAAAGCCTTCTAAAAGGGTCTTGGTACCCAAGTCCATCTCAGTATAGCCTTCCACCCTCAGACAGATGGTCAAGCAGAAAGGACCATTCATACTCTAAAGGATATGTTAAGAGCGTGTGTCATTGACTTTAAGGGCAGTTGGGATGACCACTTACCTTTGATTGATTTTGCATATAATAACAACTATCATTCCAATATTCATATGGCTCCATTTGAGGGTCTTTATGGGAGGAGATGCAGATCTCCCATATGTTGGTTTAAAGTAGGTGAGGCCACGGTAGTGGGGCCTGACTTAGTGTTTGATGCTTTAGAGAAAGTACAGCTGATTAGGGAGAGGCTTAAGACAGCCCAGAGCAGACAAAAATCGTATGTAGATATGAGAAAAAAAGATCTTGAATTTGAGATTGGCGACTTTATGTATTTGAAAATCTCTCCCATGAAGGGAGTGAAGAGGTTTGGTAAGAAGGGGAAGCTTAGTCCATAATATGGTGGTCCCTATAGGATTCTAAGTCATTTTAGAAAGGTAGCTTATGAACTTGAGTTGCCTGTAGACTTAGCATCAGTGCACCTAGTGTTTCGTGTCTCCTTGCTAAGGAAGTGCATAGGTGACCAGCAGTTGTAGTCCCCATAGAAAGTGTAAATGTTCAGAATAGTCTTTCTTATGAAGAAGTCCCAGTCAAAATCCTTGATCGTCAGACTTGCAGACTAAGGAACAAAGAAGTTCCCTTGGTCAAAGTTCTTTGGCGGAACCAGTCCATTGAGGGAGCTACTTGGGAAGCAGAAGCAGACATGCATTCCTGCCAACAGAGGGTTTGACCCTTAGTAGTAGTCCCTGCGTTATAGAACTACGTAGCCAGCATAGTGTAAATCGTCTTCTTTCTAGACTAGGGTTGACATAACCATATATCTCATGAGTCTTCCTACCAGATTAGGGTTGACCCAGCTCATGTTAGAAACTCGTGGCACGGTGCTAACACCCATTCAACTGGGGTTACAGGTTGGACCCCAAATTAGTCTATAATCGGGGTATGTCAGTTAGATGAATACTCCTACATTTATAGTTACAATTACAGTATTAAGAATTTAGTATTCAGTACAGAACTCAGTTCTGTTCTATACGATCATAACTTTCAATTATCAGTAATCAGTTATTAAAAACTTAGTACTTCAGCTCAGACTAATTTAGACAGATGATATATGCTTGGTATTGTATGTTCAGTACTTAAAGTAGTCCCAGTATTGCATATAATCTCATCCAGTTACTTCATGATAATTAGCTATTATTACGCATGCACGTGAACCATGCATATTAGCCTAACCTCACCTAGCATACCAGTACATTCAAAGTACTGACACATACTTTCTTTATGCTATGATATCTCACATCATAGGTTCGGACGCTCGGGTTCTTGACCGTACTTAGTCAGATCAGTTGATCAGCTGCAGCTGCAGTAGTGAGTCCTCATCTATCGAGGATATAACACTTATTTAATCATTTTATTATTTATTGTATTTCAGCTATTTCAGATAGTAGTTGAGAGTTAGTTAGGGTCTGTCCCATCAACTCTTTTATTTCAGATAATTAGACGCTTTTAGACACTATTTGTTAGCAGTTATTCTATAGATGTACTCAGTATTGATTCAGTTTTATGAACCTTATGGCATTTTCAGTTTTACTTCCACGTGTTTCAGGATTATTATTCAATGCTCACAGCAGGTACCAGTCAAGGGTTAGCTTGTAGTTCTTTGGAGTTGTAAGCACCGTGTGACACCCAAGGTGTAGTCTTGGGGCGTTACAATGACATTATTGATCAACAGACTGGTGAGATTTTAGCTCAAGCTGAGAACGAGAGAAGGGAAATGAATAGAGTTAGCTCGGGAAGTAGAGTTAGCTGAGTAGAGACAGGCAGCAGACTATCGAGCAATACTCAATTGAAATTAAAGTAGAGTTAGAGGAGGTCAACCTTAAGTTATCCCAGTATATCAATATGTTCAGCAATATAAAGACGATGAAGAAGATCTAGGATATGTTGAGTCGGCTGAGATTGGAGCCATTATCCCTCCTGTTTTGACCTCAGATGTCAAGTTTAATATCTCAAGTGCTATGATCTATCTCCTATACTTGAATGATGTATTTGCGAGGTTGCCTACAAATAATGCAAACATGCATCTACTAAATTTTACTGGGATCTGTACTTCATATACCATACCTGGGGTAGATCAGAAGGCATTAAGACTGTGGTTGTTTCCCTTCTCGCTTATTGGAGAAGCATCTTTATGACTAGGAGAACTTCCAAGAGGATCTATCACTACATGGAGAGAGTTACATAGATAATTCTTGAACAGTTTCTTTCCCTCATCTAGGAAATTATAGCTCAGGGATGAGATTTATAACTTCAGGCAGCTATAGTAAGAATCTATGTATGAAGCATGGTTCAGGTTTAAGAAGAAGCTTAGCATGGTTCCCAACCACCGAATTTCAGGGACAAGCTTATTAGAGATCTTTTATAGAGCCCTGACTATCATATCCAGAGTAATGGTAGACACTATCTTCGGAGGAATATTCATGAGATTACGATGGTAGATAGCTTCGAGTATTCTGGATTAGATCTTATTAACTAAACATGGCGGAAACTCTAGAGGTTGAGAGAGGTTCTGACATTTATACCATTGGAGTTTTTGGTGAACGGAGAATAGCTGAGGATGTTGTAGCTTAGGAGATTTTACTATTGAAGATAGACATTGGTGTGTTGGCCAAACAATTTGCAATAATAAATTCTGTAAAGGTTAATGCAGTAGAGGAACAGGGTGTAACTTCTAGGGTGCATGAGTCTAAGTTAGAGAAAGAAGCAAAGTATGTAGGTGGTTAGTTGGGGGGTTTTCGAGCCTAAGGGAAAAGGAATCAAAGTCGAAACTATGATGATAGAGATAAAATACATTCCACCTGGCAGATGAGATATGGACTCGAGAATAGAAGAGATATTGGATAAGCTTATGAAGAGTCAAGAGAGTCAAAAAACTTTCCTTAAAGAACTCAAGGTCGATGTTTCAGGATTGACCTAGAAGGTTGAATCACATTCAACTGCTATTAAGAAGTTGGAGCAGCAGTATGGGAAAATCTTTACCACCTTGTCCCAATATTAGACAGTTGCCCTTTCTGGTGACAATGTGTCAAATCCTCCAGCAATGGTTCATTGTCTGTCTATTAACACGAGGAGTGATTCCCTACCTGATGAGCATTTTTTTCCTGCTACTAATGAGCTAAAGTAGGATAATATTGTTGCTGATGAGCCACTTGAAGTTGAGTTTGAGAAGTTAACTTGTAGTGAAGATGATTTTGAGAGTGATGACGATGACAACTGGGTAGCAGAAGAGATCCAAGATATAGTACAACAATTTTGCATAAATTTTCATGCACCACCAGTAGAAAAAAAAGAAGACCCAGGTGCAGTTACCATTCTATGCTCTATTGGGCCTTAAGACATTAATCAGTCTATATATGATTCAGGAGCTGGAATAAATATAATGCCATTGGTTATATATAAGGTATTAGGGTTAGGAAAACTCAAGCCTACATCTACAAGATTATTGATGGAGAATTCATCTATAAAGGAGCTAGTGGGTATTGTGCGCAATATATAAGTGAGGGTGGTATCATTCACTTATCCAGCAAATTTCATGATTTTAAACTGTGAATTGGATGCCCACTCTTCGATTATCTTGGATAGACCTTTTTTGTCCACTGGTCCAGTGTTGATTTATATAGACCTAAAGGAGGTCACTTTCAAATGGAATAATGAGAAAATAGTTTTGAATATATACATGACAGTTCAGCAGACTAATGATATGAGAGTGGTAGCAGTGATTGATGCAGTGGATGATGATGTGACTGTAGTGTATGTACCTATTGAGGAGAGATTAGAGGTAGAAGCAGTAGCAGCAGTGATCATAAACTTTGAGAGTGATAGGATAGATGAATATGATGAGCTAGTTCATGCACTATATGGCATAGTTTCTTACAAATATGCCCTTAAGAAGCTGGATCTTGACTAGAAGAATAGAACTACACCTCCTGCAAAATCATCTATTGAAGAGCCACCAGTATTGGAATTAAAGGCCCTCCCATCTCATCTTCAGTATACGTTCTTGGGGGACAACAAAACCTTATCGGTGATTATTACAACAGATTTGGAAGAAGCACAGGTGGAAGCTTTGACATCAGTATTGAGGAAATTTAAGAGAGCTATTGGGTGGACCATTGAAGACATTGTAGGGATTCTACCAGGTTTATGCACACACAAAATTTAGCTCGAGTCGGACAACATTCCCAGTATTGAGCACCAGAGGAGACTGAAGATGAAGATGATGAGCATTCTGGAAGCTTGTCATTCATCACCAGTTGGGGGTCACCACAGTAGCACACAAACATCCCATAAATTCTACAGTGTGGGTTTTACTTGACTTTAATTTACACAGATTCTTATGACTTTGCAAAAGCTTGTGACCAATGTCAGCATCAAGGCAATATTTCATGGCACCAGAAACCCCACATGACACTTATTCTGAAGTTGGAGTTGTTTGATATGGGGGATTGATTTTATGGGCCCATGCGGTTACCTATATGTCAAAATGGGTGGAGGCAGTTGCGCTTCCAGATAATGAAGATAGAGGAGTCATCGCCTTTTTGAAGAAAACTATTTTTTCTTGATTTGGCACACCACATGCAATTATTAGTGATGGTGGGTCACACTTCTGCAACCGTTTGTTCAAAGTACTGCTTGATAGATATGGCGTAAGGTATAAGGTAGAGACACCTTACCATCCTCAGACAAGTGGGCAAGTGGAAGTATCCAATAGAGAGATAAATTCTATATTGGCGAAGACTGTGAATACCAACAGAACTAACTGGTCTAGAAAGCTAGATGATGCATTATTGGTTAACCGAATAGACTATAAGACCCCTATAAGTGCCTACCCATATCAACTTGTATACCAAAAAGCATGTTATTTACCAGTTGAGCTTAACATAGGGCACTATGGGTATTATAAATTCTAAATTTTGAGTGGCGTGATGCATCAGACTTGAGGTTGAGTAAGGTGAATGAGTTGGATGAATTTTGACACCGTGCTTATGAGAGCTCGGCTATATACAAACAAAATAAAGAATATGTATCATGGTAGAAAAATCGAGAAGAGAGTATTTATACCTAGTTATTTGGTCCTATTGTATAATTCAAGAATGCGCTTGTTTCTTGGTAAGCAGAAATTGAGATGGACTGGACCATTCACTGTGGTTAAGGTATTCCCATATGGTTCTATTAAAATAAAGCATGATGGTGATATCTCATTCAAGGTAAACGGGCAACGGGTGAAGTACTACATGGGAAACCTAGAAGAAGTTAGAGTCTTTATTGAGATAGACCTTAGCAAAGTCTGAGTAACCAAGGGAGATGAGTCATGCCGCGATGGTAAATCAGGCACTGCTTGGGAGGCAACCCAAGGTACACAAATGCTTAACGTGTCCCAAGTATATTCTCACTTCCCTTTATTATATCATTTTAGTGCATTGGGGACAGTGTGTAATTTTTAGTTAGAGGTGGGGATACCATGTCACTGCAGGTTTTTGTTGCCTTAATTCTTTTCTTTTCGGCCGCAGTATGGTTGTATAACTGACATAGCTAGGATAAATTGTTTTGTAGTATTTTTTGTTTTGTATTGTGGTACATTTTTATATAATTAGGAGATTTTTATGTATTTAGGGCAGTTAAAATGTTTTTATGGATTTTTGAGAAAAATAATACCCCTCCAAAATGTATATATGTGTGAACATTGTAGATCTTGTTATGGCATTAGAATTAGGAACATGATAATCACTTTCTAACAATTGTATGAACCGGATAGTTAGCTTGTAATATTGACTCTGAGCTATGTGTGTGAGAGATATTACCTAGTTCCCTTTGCGTGTTGAATTCAGAACTTTCCTGGTTAGTCATGCCTAGGTTAAAAGATAGTCGATAAGGAAAAGATCATAGGCCGTTTTTTATTTCAGTCCACTTTTAGCCTAAATGAACTTCTATGTGTGAATTGTATCCCTCGATCCCTGTTTAGAGCCTTATAGCCTATTTTTCTTATTTCACTTATTCATCTTCCTATTTGTGCTATAATGAACCTGTTTTGGACCTGGTCCTCCTTGGACATTATGCACCTCAACTCAGGCAAAATGCCTAAGTTGAGGGTCATTATCATAGGGGTGCATAGTGTAAAGAAGGTATAAAGAAGGGTAAAATATGAGAAAAATTCAGTAGGGTTGGGTATGGTAGAAAAAGAAAGAGAATAGAAAAATTGTAAAAAAGTGAAGAAGAAAGAATATCAGACCATACCCAATTTAAATGAGTAATAAAGAATAAAAAGTGAGAAATAAGAGTGGAATAAAAGGAAATTGGCTAGTAAGTGAGACCCTAAGGACAGTGTAGTGCCAAGGAGGCTTACTCACTTGATATGTCCATAGGTACCATACCAACCCCAAACCTACATTACAAGCCGAGAAAAGTCCTATAGTGATCCTAACTTGATTATCTAAAAACTAAGGTAAAGAAAATAAGGGCAAACCTATGGTATTTGACATTCATTGATTGGAACTTCTCTTCTGAGTGTGAGTGTGTCTTTATTATCCCTACATTGACATGCATTATTTCATATGAATGAGTGGGGCATCTTTGTTGTAAGGGCACTTGAGTCATATTGCTAGCTATTTGTTTGTTTCGGGTAGTGTAACTTGTATATATGAGGGGTTGTCTGTTGCTAATGTAATTGTCGTACCTTGATCCCATTGTGTCACATTTTTGTGCTTTATGTTCATACACAGTTAATTTTGAATAGTGAGATTGGAGGAGGTTTTATGTTATGAACTTGTTTGATTTTGAAAATTGGGATTGGAGTAGGTGTTATGTTCTGAACATTAAGTATTGAAAGACTACCTTGAATTGCTTATATTCTCCTAGTTAAGCGTTGATTTTGTTTTATGTGTTTTGTTGCCTGAGGACATGCAAACATTATAAGTTGAAGGTGTTGATGTGCTATAGAAATATAACACTTTCGATGGTTAAAACGAGGAAAATATGCAAGTTTCTAAGGTTGTTTTGTTAGATATGATGTGTTATGAGTATGTTTTATAGGAAATCATATTTTGGATGCTAAGTTCATGAAAAAGATGAAAAGAGGTGTTTTGGCTACTTATTGGAGCAATTATGTATATTCGGTACACTTTCTGGCTTGATCGTTATCAAATCATGTTCGAGAATTAAAAAAGAGCTGAAAAGATAACTCCCGGCATTTACAAAGTCAATAGGTGGACCGCAAGTAGGCAAAGCAAGTGACAGAAGTTCAAAATCCCGAGAGCATACCTACAGGATATTTGGGTCCTAGCACCTGCACCCTGCACTTGCGCTCATCCTGCAGGCCGCAAGTGCTACCTGCGCCTAGGGTCAGGGAACAAGTGCAGACCATAAGTGGCCACCGACCCTATTTTCTCTTATTTCATTCGGGCTTTGGTTTTAGGGTTTCCTCAGGTACTATAAATACCCTTTATGTGTTTTTTAATAGAGGTTATGCACTTTTGATATTCACAAACATATTTTGATTCCAAGATCCGATTTTGATCTTAGGATTCTCTTGTATTAACTTTGGTTTATTAATTCAGTTACAATTGTGGGTTTTTCTACTTCCTATTATTGTGACTTCATCTATGCTTTTAAGTTTGAATGTAATTGATTTCCTCACAAGAATGACCGGCTAAAAAACATAGATAGAGTTGTGAAGCCCTAGCGGATTAGTAAAGTAGGGGAAGTGCGATTGTTGAATTGAACTGATACTCATGGCATGCATTGAATTATCTTCACTATAATAGATTTCTTAGAGGTTTCAAATGTTAAGATACTTCCTAGATTATTGTTACTTACACCAAAAGAGGAGTAGTGACTAGAAAAACATAACAACAACAGTAATTTGGAGTTTAACTGTCGATCCACGCTTCTAGGTTTTATCTTAGTAAGATGGTTAGGTTTTATCTAATAACTAGAGACTCAAAAGGTAATAGTTAACTTGGATCAAGATAAGGGTTAGTAAAGCAACATCCTAAGACTCAAAAGGTAAGTGCTAAAATCCTTTTGCTCGTCCAAAAGACTGTAAAAGGCACATAACTTATCGATTTTGCATGCAAGGTATCGGGTTGGTTCAACAAAGCATGATAAGCCTACGGAGTTGAGAAGCCAGGGGGAACACAATCCTATTGTTCACTTATGACTGATTATAACCAAAGTTGATAGTTGTTACTAGTTCGACACTAATACTCAAACCCCTTCCATTTATATTTCCAGTTCAGCCCATTGATTACATCAACTAAGATCTTTGAATCCACGTATTCCCTTGGAATTTGACCCCAACCTTTGTTGGGTTACTATATTTGGCAACGGTCGTATCATCTTCTGAGAAGAGGTGTAGCTTTGACGTCACCAGTCACCTGACCCATTAAGACATGTTACGACTTGTCAGATGTGTCGTTGCCAGGGCAGAAAGCTCCGGACTCAGAAAATTCTCAAGGACCAAAAACCCAAGGCATTACATACTCCCCCCTTTAGGATTTTCATCCTCGAATGATAGGAAAAGGCATTTATTAGCACGATTGGCTCCACATACCCCTACTCTTACCTCTAACAAAGATAGAAAACAAAGATGTTAAGGAATACACATACCTTAAGAATGATTATCCTAAATAGGAAACAAGAACGGATACTTGGACTTTATGTCCTCTTTGGCTTCCCATGTAGATTTCTCCACCTTTTGGTTCCTCCAAAGAACCTTTACCAAAGCCTCATCCTTGGGCCACAATCGACAGACTTACTGATCTAAAATCTTAACAGAGACTTTCTCATATGACAAGGAATCCGAGATACCCACCCCCTCCAAAGGAACAACTATCGAAGGATCACCCACTAGCTTTCTCAACTTCAAAATGTGAAACACCGGATGAATGGAGCTCAAACTAAAAGACATTCATATGCAACATTGCCAACTCTCTTTAAAACCAAATATAGACCAACATAACAGGGATAAAGCTTCCTTTTCTTTCCAAACCGCATCACTCCCTTCATGGGAGACACCTTAAAGAACACCCAATCACCAACACTGAATTCCAACTCTCTTAGCCTCACATCTGCCTAGGAATTTTGGCGACTTTGGGTGGCCTTAAGTTTATCTTGAATCACCTTCACCTTCTCCATAGCTTGGTGAAACAAATCAAGGCCAAACAACCTAAATTGTTCTCTCTACTTGCCCAATTATTTGCGGGTGTAAAATGGTACTAAGGGTCATTATAGTCCCTAAACCTCACTGGAACAACCTCCAAAAGTGAGATGAGAACTGAGTACCCTAATCAGATATGATGGAAATAGGAGTACCATGCAATTTCATGATCTCCTCATTGAACAACTTGGCATAATCTTCAGAAGAGAAATTAGTTCTCACTGGCAAGAACTGAGCAGACTTAGTCATCCTATCCATGATGATCCAAATTGAATCAAATTACTGGTGAGACCGTGGAAGACCAGTAACAAAATCCATAATAATGATCTCCCATTTCCATACCGGCAGCTCAATCTGTTGAGTCAACCCGCCGGGCCTCAAGTGCTCTACCTTCACTTGCTGAAACACTATGCACTTAGCCACAAATAGGCCACATCCCGTATCATATTATTCCATCAATAAATTTCCTTAAGATCATGATGCATTTTTATCAAACAAGGATGAATAGAATAATGTGACTCATGAGCTTCAGGAAAAAAAATTCCCCACAACCTATCAACATCGGCAACACATAGTTTGCCTTCGTACCTCAAGATGCCATCACCATCAATCTCAAAAACAATTACTTTATGCCTACCTACGTCATTCTTAATTGGCATTAAGATAGGATCCAACACTTGTTTCTCCTTTGCCTCAGCACCAAGAGATGACTTCGCCACCTCTTGAACAATTATACCACCAACCTCGAAATCCAAGAGATGGACTCCAAAATTAGCCAAATAGTGAATATCCTTCACCAAATCCCATTTCTTCTCATCCACATAAGACAAGCTTCCCATGGACAACCTGCTAAGAGCATCAATAACCACATTAGTTTTACCTGGATGATAGTGGAGACTTATGTCATAGTCCTTGAGCAACTCATGCCATATCATTTGCCTGAGATTCAATTCCTTCTGGGTGAACACGTAGTGTAGGCTCTTATGATTAGAATAGCTATCTACATGGACCCCATACAAATAATGCCGCTAGATTTTTAATTCAAACACCACAGCTAATAATTCCAAATCATGAGTCGGATAATTCTTCTTATAAACCTTCAATTATCTAGAAGCATAAGCAACGACTTTTTCATGTTACATCAACACGTAACCCAATCCCATCTGGGATGTATCACAATAGATAACAAAATCATCAGTGTCTTCAGGCAGAGTCAAAAATGGAACCAAAGTCAACTTATCCTTCAGTTTCTCAAAACTTTCCTCACAAGCATCAGACTATAATAATTTTACCTTCTTCTAAGTTAACTTAGTCATTGAGGCAGCGATAGAAGAGAAACTTTCCACAAACCTTCTGGAATAACTGACTAAACCTAAGAAGCTTCAAATATTGGATGGAGTCATGGGTATAGGCCACTTTTTAACCACCACAACCCTCTGTGGATCCACCATGATCCCTTCACTAGAAATAACATGACCCAAGTAAGTCATAACATTCAACTAGAACTCACACTTAGAGAGATTTGCATACAAATATTGATCCTTTAGGGTCTGAGTAATACCCCGAACTTTCATTAAGCCTAAATTGTATCTCTATAAGATTAAGGACTGACTTCCAAAGTGAGTAGTGTTTAAATCACATTTTAAGATAATTTATGAGTAGTTGAATTACCAAGTGTGAATTTTAAGATATTTTGCTGTGAGAGTGATGATTGGGTCAATAGACCTCATTTAAAGTTTGTTGTTCAAGATTGTTTGTGCTATAAGCACCCCTTGGTTAGGTTATTTTCAGATTTCAAATAAAGATTTGACCATTTTGGGTCTAAGCTAAGATAGAATTCCACCTTAATTATGACTTAAAGTCAAGAGAAGTATATTTGGTCTTTATTATAGACCCTTGAATTATTTTAAAGTGGATTTCCTAAAAGTTCTGAGCTTAAGTATGAGAGTAGTATATAGCACCGAGTTGGGTATGATTCCAAGGTCTCACGCCCCAAAACTATGTCCCCCCATAGGTTTCTGAGTTACCCCAAATGGATTAAGATAAGTGATAACTAAAGTTAAGGTTCGATTCCAATGTCAAGGGTAGAGAAGCTCTCCCCAATGTGGGTAATACGTTGGACTCCATGTGGATTACATGATTTATGTCGGTTAGAAGAAACTCCCAAAATAGTCCCCTACTCTAATTAAGATAAACGTGTATATATATGTTGAAAGTTTGATTTTGAGATGTCCAAAGTCCCCCAAGTCCAAGTTCTCTAAGTCTCAAAAGTCCTATTCTCCATAAGATAAAAGTATAAGTTTAGAAAGCTATTATTTTAAAGATTTCTCTTGCTTACAAGTTTTGAGAATAAGATGAAGAATACAGATTTTAGAACTAAGTGTAATGACTTACTAGATTTGTACTATACGCTTCATTATACATGATTTATGAGATTCAGATTTCAGTTTTACTCGAGATATGTGAGTCATTTATATCAGCATGCATGTTTTATTAAGAATGATAACATTGTTTACTTAAATGCATACACCCCCATATACTCATTACATCCTCAAAATACTGATCCACATATACGTTTGTATGCTACATTGTCTCATAATGTAGGTTCAGGTGCTCAGTCCTAGTAGTGGCAGTGATTTCTAAGTACCTTTGTCTACCCTTCGTAGTTGGTGAGTCCTCATGGTTCAAAGACCTATTGGTCAGATTTCCAGTTGTTATTGCTTTCAGCTTAGTCGAGTTAGTTGGGGGTCTATCCTAATGACTCTCTAGTTCTTGATTAGTAGAGACTTTGTCAGACTAGATTATCAGTACGTTTAGACTTTTAGTATTTTTGACTGTTCAAACAAGTATTTCTTTGTATTCCATAATAATTTTGATATGACAGTACCATCGTTTTGCTTTATTCATCTCAAAGTAAGTTTTATATATAGTAGCAGGCTTAAAAGGGTTAGCTTAGGTTACTTATAGCCTTAAGCACCGTGTGACGTTCTGGGATGAGATTTTGGGGCATTACAAACTTGGTATCAGAGCCTAAGGTTTAAGGAGCCTTAGGGAGTCTAACAAGCTGCGTTACGTAGAGTCTTGATCATCGGTGTGTAGCGTGCCACATCTATGAGCAAGAGGCTATGGGACGTTTTAAGAAAAAATCATATTTTTCTTTTAGAGTCTTTCATGCCTACTACTATCTCTATCTTCTATTGACTCATGTTTTCTTATGACAGAAAATGTCTCCCCGAAGAGCTAATGCCCATAGAAATATTGATCAGCCACCTCAACCTGCCGATCCCCTGAATGAGAACGTGTATCACATTGAGTTTCGTGCTGCCTTTCAGGCGTTAGCCCATGCAGTCACCGCGAATGTTTAGGCTAATAACAAGGCTACAATTCTGCACCAGCATAAAAGTGATTTTATTGCAGCTCGAATTTAAGATTTCATGAGAATGAATCCGCCAAAGTTCTATGGGTCTAAAGCATGTAATGACCCATAGTTGTATCTTGAGGGAGGGAAGAAGATCACCCAAGTTATGCATATTTCTGAAGAAGAGAGTGTAGAGCTAGCCTCTTATAGGCTGAAAGATATTGCTTATGACTGGGTTGTGGCATAGAGGAAAAATAGAGTGAAGAATGCTTCTCCTACGACTTGATAGGTGTTTTAGGATGCATTCCTGGACAAATTCATCCTACTTGAGATGAGGGAGGCAAAGATAGAGGAATTTATAAACTTGAGGCAAGGCTCTATGACTATAAAAGAGTATTGCCTTAAGTTTAACCAGTTAGCCAAGTATGCTCCTAACTTGGTAGTTGTATGAGCAATTTCATGACCGGTGTGTTTGGTTTGGTGCTGAAGGAGTGTAGGACTGCTATGCTCAATAGGGATATGGATCTGTCTAGACTGATAATGTATGCTCAGCAGATTGAGGCTGATATGATAAGGGAGAAAAACAGAGTAATGGGAAATAAGAGGGCTATATCGGAGAAGTTTGAGCATGGTCAGACTAGATCCCATGGAGAGAACCCTCCGCAGTTTCAAAGTCATTTGTTTATTTCAGCGCCTTCGTCATCTAGTGCTCTCATACCCAGAAATAGGCAGGAGCAAGGGAATAAGTCTTCTATGTCCAGGTCCCAGAACAGTGTGATTAACAGGCTCAATCATCCTTCTTGTGCTAAGTGTGGTAGGACCTATCCCGATAAGTTTTTGGCCGAACAGAGGGGTTGCTTTGGTTATGGAAATTTGGGCCATAGACTTAGAGAGTGCCCGCATGCTAGGCAGAGGAGTAGAGATATTCGACCTCAGACTCAGGCTACTAGTGCCCCAACTTCTTTAGCCCATCTAGCCCCTCCTCAGGGCACTTCATCCAGTACTGCTGGCGGTCAGCACCAGAATAGATTCTATGCCTTGTTATCCCACCAAAAGCGAGAGGATTTACCAAATGTTTTTACTGGTATGCTCCGTGTCTTTTGATTTGATGCTTATATGTTGTTGGACCTTGGGTCAAGTTTCTCTTATGTGACCCCATTAGTTGCTGTGAATTTTGAAATGAGTCCCGATAAGATTCCTGAGCCTTTCCTGGTTTCTACTCCAGTAGGTGAGTCAGTTGTTGCTAAGCAAGTGTAGAAAAAGTTTTCTATCACTGTCCTTCATAGAGTCATATTTGTTTATTTGATAGAGTTGGAGATGGTTGATTTTGATATAATTCTGGATATAGATTGGCTTCACTCTTGTTATGTATCTATAGACTATTGTACCCGTGTAGTTAAGTTTCAGTTTCCTTATGACCCAGTCTTCGAGTGGTCCAGAAGTTCAGTATCTCCCAAGAGTCACTTTATATCCTATCTCAAAGGTAGAAAGTTGATATCCAAAGGTTGCATCTACCATCTAGTTAGAGTTAAAGACACTAAATCTGAGATTCCAACCATTCAGTCTGTCAGTATAGTTAATGATTTTCCTGATGTTTTTCCGAAAGATCTCCCAGGGGTATAGTATTCGGGATTGACTTTCTTCCCAATATATAGCGTATTTCTATTCCTCCATACCGTATGGCACCTGCAGAGCTTAAGGAGTTGAAAGAGTAACTCAAAGATCTTCTAGATAAGGGTTTCATAAGGTTCAGTGTTTCTCCTTGGGGCGTATCTATGCGTCGTGCAAAAGAAAGATGTTTCCTTGCGTATCTGTATTGACTATCGTCGGCTGAATAAGGTCACAGTTAAGAACAAGTACCCTCTTCCTAGAATTGATGACCTATTTGATCAGTTGCAAGGTGCAAGTTATTTCTCGAAGATAGATCTTAGATCTAGCTATCACCAACTTAAAGTAAGGGAGTGTGATATCTCAAAGATAGCCTTCCGAACCCATTATGGTCACTTTGAGTTTCTAGTCATGTCTTTCGGGCTAACCAATGCTCCAGTAGCTTTCATGGACCTCATAAATTGAGTGTTCAGATAGTATTTTGATATATTTGTCATAGTGTTCATATATGATATTATTCTGCACTCCCGTAGTGAGGATGAATATACAGATCATCTTAGAATTGTCTTGCAAACTCTTAGAGATCATCAGTTATTCGCCAAATTCAGCAAGTGTGAATTTTGGCTAAGGTCAGTAGCCTTTCTGGGTTATATTATTTCAGCCGAAGGCATTAGAGTTGATCCCCAAAACACAGAAGCTATAAGAAATTAGCCTAGACCTATCTCTCCATCAAACATTAGAAGTTTCTTGGGTCTAGCTGGCTATTACCATTGTTGTATTGAAGGTTTCTCATCTATTGCATCTCCTATGTCTAGACTGACCCAAAAGAAAGTTAAGTTCCTGTGGTCAGATTCTTGCAAGAAGAGTTTTCAGGAGTTGAAGACTCGACTCACTTCAACCCCCGTGTTGATATTTCCTGGTGGTATGGATGATTTTGTGGTGTATTATTATGCCTCTAGAGTTGGTTTGGGTTGTGTGTTGATGCAGAGAGGTAAGGTTATAGCCTATGCCTCTAGACAGTTAAAGCCATATGAAAAGAATTACCCAACCCATGATCTTGAATTAGCTGTTGTGGTTTTTGCTTTGAAAATCTGGAGACACTAACTGTATGGTGTTTATGTTGATTTGTTTACGGACCATAAAAGGTTGCAGTATGTGTTTACTCAGAGGGAGCTGAATCTTAGACAGAGAATGTGGTTAGAGTTGCTAAAAGATTATGATATGAGTATGTTATATCATCCGGGCAAGGCTAATGTAGTGGCAGACACCCTCAGTAGGTTGTCTATGGGCAGTGTAGCTCATGTAAAGAAGGAAAAGAAAGAGTTGGCTCGTGAAGTGCATCATTTGGCTAGACTGGATGTTAGGTTTCTTGACTCAGCTGAAGGTAGTGTTTGGGTTTAGAGTAGTTTCGAATCCTCTTTAGTTTCAAAAGTGAAGGAGAAGCAAGACATAGATGCTAGTTTGGTCAGACTGAAGGAGTAAGTTAAGGACCAAAAGGTGGAGGTTTTCTCCCAGGGAAAGATGGTGTGTTGAGAGGTCAGAATAGATTGTGTGTTCCTTGTGTTGGTAATTTGAGGCAGAGAATTATGGTTGAGGAGCATGGTGCATGGTATTTTATTCATCCCGGTGCTACTAAGATGTACCGTGACTTACGGGAAATCTATTGGTGGAGTGGTATGAAGAAGGATATAGCTGAGTTTGTGGGAAAATATGCAACTTGTTAATAGGTTAAGGAAGAGCACCAAAGACCTGGTGGTAAGTTGCAAGAGTTTGGTATCCCTACTTGGAAGTGGGAAGAGGTGAATATGGATTTCGTGACTGGTCTACCCCTTTTGCATCGTCATCATGATTTGATTTGGGTTGTTGTAGACAGGTTGACTAAGTCAGCTCATTTCTTTCTAGTACATATATCTTATACAGTTGAGGATTATGCTAGGTTGTACATCCGGGAGTTGTCAGGTTGCATGGAGTTCCCTTGTCTATCATCTTGGATAGGGGTACTCATTTCACTTCTCAGTTTTGGAGAGCATTTCAGAAGGGTCTTGGTACCCAAGTTCATTTGAGTTCCGCTTTTCATCCACAGACAGATGGTCAGGCTGAGAGGACCAACCAAACTTTGGAAGACATGTTTAGGTAATGTGCTCTTATTTTCAAAGGTATTTGGGATAAACATTTGCCATTAATTGAATTTGTGTATAACAATAGTTATCACTCTAACATCTAGATGGCCTCGATTAAGGCTTTGTATGGGAGAAGATATAGATCACCCATAGGTTGGTTTGTAGTTGGTGAAGCTACTTTGATTGGGCCTGATACTGTATTTGAGGCTATGGAAAAGGTAAAGTTGATTAGAGAAAGGTTGAAGACAGCACAGAGTCGTTAGAAGTCATATGAAGATGTGAGAAGAAGATATCTTGAGTTTCAGGTGCGTGAATTGGTGTACTTGAAGATTTCTCCCATGAAGGGGGTGAAGAGGTTTGGGAAAAAGAGGAATCTTAGTCCCCGTTATGTTGGCCCTTATATAGTTCTGAGACGTGTGAGGAAAGTAGCCTATGAAGTTGAGTTGCCCGTAGATCTGTCAGTTGTCCACCCCATTTTTCACGTCTCTATGCTTAAGAAGAGCATTAGTGATTTCATTGTTGTAGATCCTTCGAAGAGCTCAGATATTCAGACCAGTCTTTCTTACGAAGAGATTCCAGTTGAGATTCTAGACCATCACATCCGTAGACTAAGGAACAAAGATGTTTCCTTGGTCAAAGTTCTTTAGGGAAACCAGTCAGTTGAGGGTGCTACTTGGGGAGAAGAAGTAGACATGCGAGCCAAGTACCCGCACCTCTTCTCCATAAGTTCAGATCTAGCTGAAGGTATTATTCTTCCTTAATTCAGTTCCTTTCTAATCTTGTGTATTCAGCTATATAGTTTTCTTCTCCATGGGTCCATACATTCGTTGAAGTACTCAAAAGTTTAGAATGATGTAGAGTTAGTTTAGAAATTCATTCAGCTGTGCATTCTCAGTATTCTCTGTATTCTTAGCCTAGATAGTGACATTCGAGGAAGAATGTTCCCAAAGGGGAGATATTGTAATACCCTGAACTTTCCTTAAGCCTAAATTGTATCTCTATAAGATTAAGGAATGACTTCCAAAGTGAGTAGTGTTTAAATCATATAATTTTTTTCTAATTTTGACTTTTTATCATGTGGGAACTTGAATTAGATTTCCAACGATACCAATTTCGTCCAAATCTGGTATCGGAGTGAGAAGTTATGGTCGTTTTACTGAGAGCTGTCAGAACCGCCCAGGTGCGACGGGCAGGTTGACAGACCGTCGAGCTTGCAATGGACTGTCGCTCAAGACGTCGCAACCAAGGCAGTAAACCCATTCACTGGCCAAGTGCGACAAGAATGTTGATGAACCATCGAGCTTTCAATGGACTGTCGCCCAAGCCGTCACTACTAAGGAAATGATCCCCTATTCTAGTCCAAGTGCGATGGTTAGACCGACGGACCATCGAGCCAGCGACAGACCGTCGCACGAGCCATCACTGATCCTGTTCAGAATTTTATAAGCCATTTTTAAAAGTGCTTTTTAGTCCTTTTTCACCCTTTTTAACACCAAGATATATCAAAAACAAGCGTAGAACTTCAGATTCTTTCATAGCATCAAAAACTAGGATTTCTCCCTCAAGAGCAAGACCCAATTCCTTCTCCAAGATTTCACCATAGTTTTTGCAAATTGATTTAAGAATCAAGGTCCCCAAGTCAAAAGCTTTAAGAACCCTTACTCAAGAGTACGAAAAGAGTCTCAAGCAAGCTTGTTCATCTACAAGTCATAATCTAAGGTATGTGGGGTTTGAACAAGGGTAACTCTTTCACCCTTGTGCCCAAAGGCTTATTTTAAATACAAAATTTCTGCAATTTATGAGATTATCCATGAAATTAAAGTTAGGGTTTATACCCATTTACAATTGTTTGCAAGATTTTGAGAGTTCCCATGGATTAAGAGTTGAATTTCATGATTTTGCTTATATTTCTATGTCTATTAATGAACTTTGCAGATTTTAAGATGATTTATGAGTAATTGCATTACCAAGTGTGAATTTTAAGATGTTTTGATATGAGACTGATGATTAGGTCAATGGACCTCATTTAAAGCTTGTTGTTCAAGATTGTTCGTGCTATAAGCACCCCTTGGTTAGGTTATTTTCAGATTTCAAATAAAGATTTAACCCTTTTGGGTCTAAGCTATGATGGAAGTCCACCTTAATTATGACTTAAAGTCAAGAGAAGTATATTTGGTCTTTATTATAGACTATTTGGTCTTTATTATAGACCCTTGAATTATTTTAAAGTGGATTTCCTAAAAGTTTTTAGCTTAAGTATGGGAGTCGTATTTAGCATCGAGTTGGGTATTATTCCAAGGTCTCATGCCCCATAACTACGTGCCCCATAGGTTTTTGAGTTACCCCAAGTGTATTAAGATAAGTGATCACTAAAGTTAAGGTTCTATTCCAATGGCAAGGGTAGAGTAGCTCTCCCCAACATGGGCAAGACGTTGGACTCCATGTGGCACACATGGTTTATGTCGGTTAGAAGAAACTCCCAAAACAGTCCCCTACTCCAATTAAGATAAAAGTATATATATATGTTGAAAGTTTGATTTTGAGATTTCCAAAGTCCCCCAAGTCCAAGTTCTCTAAGTCCCAAAAGTCCTATTCTCCATAAGATAAAAGTATAAGTTTTGAAAGCTATTATTTTTAAGATTTCTCTTGCTTACAAGTTTTGAGAATAAGATGGAGAATACAGATTTAAGAACTAAGTGTAATGACTCACTAGATTTGTGCTATATGCTTCATTATACATGATTTATGAGATTCAGATTTCAGTTTTACTCGAGCTATGTGAGTCATTCATATCAGCATGCATGTTTTATAAAGAATGATAACATTGTTTACTTAAATGCATACACCCACATATACTCAGTACATCCTTAAAGTATTGATCCACATATACGTCTGTGTGCTACATTGTCTCATAATGTAGGTTCAGATGCTCAGTCCCAGCAGTGACAGTGATTCCCGAGTACCTTTGTCTACACTCTGCAGTTGGTGAGTCCTCATGGTTCGAGGACCTATTGCTCAGATTTCCAGTTGTTATAGCTTTCAGCTTAGTTGAGTTATTTGGGGATCTATCCCAATGACTCTCTAGTTCTTGATTAGTAGAGGCTTTGTCAGACTAGATTATCGGTACATTTAGACTTTCAGTATTTTTGACTGTTCAGACAAGTATTTCTTCATATTCCATTATGATTTTGATATGATAGTACCATCATTTTTCTTTATTCATCTCAAAGTAAGTTTTATATGTAGTAGCAGGCTCAAAAGGGTTAGCTTGGGCTACTTGTAGCCTTAAGCACCGTGTGACATTCTGGGATGAGATTTTGGGGCGTTACAGTCTGCAACATCAAACGGAGGTGATCGTCATGATCCACCTCACTCTTGGAATACACCAAAATATCATCAATAAATACAATCATGAATAATCCAAGAACTGACAAAAAACACTATTCATAAGATCCATAACACGGTTGGGGCATTGGTCAAACCAAAAGCATCACCAAAAACTCAAAATGACCATATGGATTTCAAAAATCCATCTTAGGGATATCTACTTCCTTAATCAGCCGATGGTACCCAGACCAAAGATCAGCCTTGGAAAAAAACTTAGCACCCTGAAGCTGATCAAAGAGATCATCAATCCTCGGAAGTGGATACTTATTCTTCACGGTTACTTTATTCAGTCGGAGTGGAGGCACGAGCCTACTTCTTAGGTGTTTGCTTGGGGGAGTCGTTCTTTGGTGCCATTTGTACCTGATGAAATAAATATTAGTTACTTCTAAGAAAAATAAAGAAAAGTCAAGCAAAAGCAACAAGTATGAACAGTGGGCGGGCACCCTACGGGTTAGGCTACGACTCGTTGCCAAAGGCTATGAGTCATCCTAACACTAATTGAGTAAAATGTCATTTGAGGTTTGGGGTTCTGGTCACCCTACAAGTCCACCCAATGAGTCGTTGGGTCACCTGATGACTCGTCAGGTGACTCATAGTATGAGCAGAAAATAATTGGTTGATACTCATATGTTCCTAGTCACTACGAGTCCTAGTGACCAGAAAAACTTCATCACTATTTACTCATATTATCAGTGTCTACGAGTCTCTTACCAACTCGTTAGGTCATCCTAAGAGTCATTACGAGGCTCGCAGGACTGCAACATGCATAAATGATGATGGATTCTTATTCAAACCACTTTCCTAAGGGTAATAAGACTTACCCTAGCAATTTTTATACAAAATGTAGTTTATAAACCATTTCCCACTAAGTTCTACACAAATTATCAATAGTTTTAGCATTCTCAGGAACCCTAGCCTTTACTTTACCGTTAAGCCCATTATTAATTTAAAACCCAAAACATATTCTTCACATACAATCAAGACCAATGAGAAAAATGCTTAACTTTCTGATTTGCTCTTAATTATGTTCTTGAGAATGAGAAATTTTACACTTTTGGTGTATTGTAGAACTTGAAGAGGTGTTTAACAATGATTAGATGTATATTTATGGGGGGTCCATTTAAGGAATGTAAAGGAATTTTAGGCTCTAAAAAAGGAGGCAGGATCATTTAAATTAACTTTCCCTTTTTTATTTAACATAAGTTGAATCGGGTCAGGCTTCTTGGTCCACAATGTCGGGCCTGACTATAATTCATGACAACGAATCATAACCTTTGTCTATGAGTTATAATCTTCCTCCATTTAGTGTTCTAACTTTTCCTGGGTCTCCAGTCGTGATGACTTCAAGTGATAACTCATTGTCGGTGACAACGACTCATTCTGGGAGTCGTCATGACTCTAGAGACCACTTACCTGAGAGGTGTCTCATTAGCTATTGCTAATGGACCTGGTAATGAGTCGTAGAGAGTCCCTACAACTCATCGGTCCCAAGTAGGGAACTGGGCACTAAAAATTTTTTTGGTCTTGTCCTGCAATTTTCAACCCTGCACACTGAACACACAAGTTACCCTATAATGTAATAGGTACAAAACATGGGTTGCCTCCCATGCAATGCTTGATTTAACGTTGCGATACGACATGGCTATGTTAGATACTCAAATTTCCCCAACAAGCCTATGGGTTGCCTCCCATGTATCACCTGATTTAATGTCACGGCACGTTGTCGTTACCTTGGTTACTTAGACTTCGCCAAGGATTAATCAACACATACCTTTACCCCAACAATATTTCCCATATAGTTCTTAACCCGCTACTCATTCACCTTAAATAAGGCTTCACCATCTCACTTCAACTCGATAGCACCATATGGGAATAATCTAACCACGGGGAATGGTCCATACCACCTACACTTCAACTTGCCAGAAAACAAGTGAAGTTTTTTAAATTATATAACAAAACCATATCACCAGGATGTAACACCCTTTTTCTTGATCTTCTTATTATTATACAACTTCATATTTTCCATGTACAAAGCTGAACTCTCATAAGCTCAAAGCCTAAATTCATCTAACTCATTTACCATGCTCATTCTAAATATTGTTGCACCACTTCACTCAAAATTTAGCCTTTTTAATGCCTATAGTACCTTATGCTAAAGTTCGACTGGCAAGTGGAATGTCTTACCATACACAAGATGATATGGAGAGGAACCTATAGAGGTTTTAAAAGTTATCCAGTAAGCCCAAACTGTATCATCTAGCTTTCTTGACCAATCAGTCCTACTGGCATTCACAAACTTTGCCAAAATGGACTTGATCTCATGATTAGAGCCTCAACTGGCCCGCTCGTCTACTGATGGTAAGGTTTTTCCACCTTATGTTTAACACCATATTTTTCGGGCAGGGCCTTAAACAGAAGATTACAAAACTAATAATTTCATGTGGAGTGCCAAATCAAGAAAAGATGTTTTTCTTCAAGAATGCAGTGACACATCGACCCTCATTATTGGGAAGCGCAACTGCCTCTACCTACCTTGAAACACAGTTGAATGCCACTAGTACATACTTCATCCCATAAGAAATCACAAACGGACCCATAAAATAAATTCCCACAAATCAAACAACTCTAACTCCAAGATAGGTGTCATAGAGAGTTCATGTTTTCACAAAATATTACCTTACCACTGACACTAATCATAGGCTCTTGTATTATTATAAGCATCTTTGTGGGTTATACGGTACCACCATAATGACCCCCAAATGGCGATTAATGACAAGCCTATAGAATGATCATAATCTCCACCTCAGGAATACACCTCCAAATAACTCCAACCGCATATACCCAAAAAAGATAAGGCTCATCCTATAAAAACATTCTCTCCTCATGCATGAACCACTTGCGCTGCTGAAATGATAAATCTTTCGGTATAAGCTCACTTGCCAAATAATTGGCAAAATCAGCAAACTAGGGAATTAAGTCTTGTGTATTGCCATGACCTTCTCATTTGGAAAAGTATCATCAATTTCAAGCTTATTCGCTAATTTCAGCATCGCCTCCTCCTCAAGACGGGATAGGTAATCTGCAACCTAGTGTTCAGTGTATTTCCAAACTTTCACCTCTAAGTCAAATTCTTACAACAAGAGTACCTAGTGAATCAATCTCGGCTTAGCATCTTTATTTGACATTATATACCTCAATGATGCATCATCAGTATGAACAATGACTTTTATCCATATCAAATAGGATCGGAATTTCTCAAAATCAAAAACCACCGCGAGTAACTCCTGCTCGATAAATGTATAATTTCTCTGTGTGAGGTTTAATGCTTTGCAAGCATAGTAGATTAGGTGAAGGATCTTCTCACGTCATTGGCATAAGATAGCTCTTAAAGCCATATCACTAGCATCGCACATCTCCTTAAAAGGTAAGGACTAATTTAGAGACACAATAATAAGAGTCGAGATGAACCGTTCCTTAAAGAACTCAAAGGCCTTGAGAAAGGTATCATCAAACATGAACTTTACCTCCTTCTCTAAAATTTTGCATAATGGTTTAATAATTTTAGAGAAGTCCTTGATGAATTTACTATAGAACCCATCATGACCCAAGAAATTTCTAATACCTTTAACTAAAACTAGAGGAGGTAACTTTTAAATTACCTCTATTTTTGCCTTGTTAACTTTAATACCTCTCTTTGAAATCATGTGTCCAAACAATCCCTTTATTAACCATAAAGTGGCACTTTTCCCAATTTAACACTGGGTTGTACTCCTCACATCTCTGAAGTGCATTGGCCAAACTGGCCAGACAATCATCAAACGAGTCTCCAACAACTAAAAAGTCATCCATAAATACCTCTATAGTGTCCTCCACCATATAAGAAAATATCGATATCATACAACACAGAAAGGTGGTGAGAGCATTGCAAGGTTTTAATAGTATCCTCTTAAATGCAAAAATACCATATGGGCAAGTAAAAGTAGTCTTATCTTGGTCTTAGAGGGCAATGGAAATCTGATTGTACCCTGAATAACCATAAAAAATAGTACCAACCCCTGCCTACAAGTCTGTCTAGCAGATGATCCATGAATGATATAGGAAAATGGTCATTTTATGTCCAAGTGTTTAACTTTCTATAGTTTATGTACACTCTCTATCCAATAAGAGGTCTCATAGGCACTAAATTATTATTGTCGTTTAGGACCACAGTAATCCTACCCTTCTTAGGTACACATTGAACAAGGGTTACTCACTTACTATCAGTAATGGGATAAATCATGATTGCATCTAACCACTTTATGATCTCTTTCTTTACCACTTCTTGCATAGGTGGGTTAAAACTACGCTGGTGCTCGATACTGGGAGCACAATTCGATTCAAGCTAAATTTTATGATTACAAACCTCGGGTGGAATCCCTATAATATCTGCAATAGTCATCCGATGACTCTTTTGTATCTCGACAATACTGAAATCAATGCCTCAACTTGTGTATCTAATAAATCAGCAATAGTGATGACCGATAAGGTATTTTTGGCCCCCAAAAATACATATCACAAGTGAGAGGGGAGGGTGCCTTCAATTCCAAGATCGGTGGCTCCTCATAAATGGTCGAGCTGACGGAGTCGCTCTATTCTTCAAATCAAGATCTAACTGTTTTGCTTCATAAGAAGAAGAACCTCAGCCATAGAGTGCACTCACAATCTCATCATATTCATCAATCCCATCACTGTCAAAGTTCATGATAACCACAACAAGTGCCTCAACACCACGTCTCTCCTCAATAGGTACAGTTAATACATCATCATCAGCAGTGTCTATCACAGACACCATTCGCATATTCTTTGACTGTTGCATCGACTAAAACACATAAAAAGCAACGTGTTCACCATTAAGTCAAAATTCTATCTACTCCATCTGTATGTCAACCAGGGATCTACCTATGGCTAAGAAGGACCTACCCATGATAATAGGAACTTTAAAATCCACATCATAGTTAAGGATCACAAAATCAGCTGGAAATATAAAGGACACCACATTCACTAACACATCACATAAAATACCAACCGTTTTTTCACAGTGTGGTCGGCCATCAATAATCTCATAGATGTTAGCTTGGGTGTTCCCAACCCTAACTGCTTGTACACAACTAACGACATCATATTTATGCTAGCTCCTGAATCATACAATGCTTGAGCAAAGTTAAAGGACCCAATAGTACATGGAATTGTAAAAGCTCCAGGGTCCTCCTTTGTCTTAACTATAAATCAGGAAGCGATAGCACTACAATGGTGCAGATTATCAGCAGGCTTAAAATTCACCATCCGCTTCTTAGTAACTAAATCTTCTATGAACTTTGTATAGCTAGACATCTACTCCAATTCTTGCATAAAAGGAATATTAACAGGCCATTCTTTCAACATCGATATGAACTTCTGATACTTTCCTTCCTCTTACTTTTTATTTAATCCCTAAGGAAAAGGTGGGGGAGGCCATGGAATGGTCTTTACTACAGGCTCTAATTCCTTTCCTTTACCTTTATCCTTTTTAATTCATTTATCAACACCTGTCAATTTTTGTGATGGCCTACCACTAGTCACCAACTTTTTAGATTCTGCTTTGGGTGTATCTAACATCATCCCGTACCTCATCAACTACAGGTATAGGGGGATCAATAGTTGACTTTTCACTCCGAGTGGTGATAGCTAAATAGTGACTGTTGTTTTTCAGATTTTGCAGTGTTGCTAAAAAATATGCCCGACTGATGCTGATTCAAAGTAGTCAACATCTGAAAACAATGTTGCTCAAGTGTTTAATCACGGTACCATGCGTTTCTACTTTCTGGCTCAGTCCCAAAATATCTGCGTTGATCTCCTTAAGGCAGCTCTCTTGATTTTTTGAAACTTAAACCAGCTTAATAAGTAATGCTTCCAACCTCGAATCAGTATCACGGTTCCCCGGTGGAACATATTCACTGTTCTTATCCTTATAATCATCCTTTCATCTCAAGTCACCATCTCTCTCTGTGCTCCGATCCCTATATTTGTTCCTAAAATAGTTTCAACCTTGACTCTCTTGCCTTGAGTTCCAAGCGTCCTAATTGGACCCTTAGCCCTTGGAGCGAAAACCTATTATCTCTTTATCTAAATACTTTATTTTTTTCTTACTATCGAAATCATACAACTTATGAGATTTACCTTATGGCGCCCACTGTATTCACTTTCTCAGCATTCATAGTTGCAAATTGCTTTATCAATAACCTATTTTTTGTCCTTAATTTGTAACCTCCTAAGCCACTGTATTATCTATATTTTGTTGCTCACTGGAAGCACCAATAGCATAGGCATCGGATTTTCTTTCTACCTCTCAAATATGTCACCCTCAGTTGGTATTAGAGACTCGATCTAAGATTTCTGCAGCTAAATCCTAACAAAGGCTCATGAAAGCCCACCAGTAATAATGTCTACAACAATTTTGGTATTGGCATTTAGGGTTCTATAAAATATCTCAAGCAAATTCCTCCCTGAAATATGATGATTGGGCACAATCATCAACTTCTTCTTGAAATGTAACCAAGTCTCATACAATGCCTCAGAATGTAACTGGCTGAAATTATAGATCTCATCCTTTAATTACAGCATTCTAGAAGAGGGAAAAATTAGTCAAATAACTATTTTCGTAGCCCATTTCAATCAGTGATGGACCCACAAGGTAGTTCCCCTAATCAGAATATCGCTTTACCAGTAAGAGAAAATAAGAAAAACCCAAGTCTCAAAGCTTCCAGATTTACCCCATGTAAATTATATGAAGTGTAAATCCTAAAAAAAATTTTAATGTGCATATTAGTATCATCAGACAGTAGACCAACAAACACACCATTCAGATTCAGCAACTGGATTATGGCACTCATAATATCAAATTCACCCTCTGGAAAACTTAGGAGGAATGGTAACTTTTATCTCAACGGGCTCAAAATACCCCAAATCTTCTGTCGGATCATCATATGCTATCACAAATAGAAAAGTTGAGGTGCTTGACCTTTCTGTCTTCTAGGTCTATCGAGTTCTGCTCGACGCTCTTCTTGCTATCTCACTCTTTTCTCTTCAGCTGCTCAATGGGCAGTGACATCCCTTCTTGTATTCTCTTCAGCCAATAGTCGAGTAGTATTTTACATGGTTATTTCTTGAACACCTATAGGAGTTTAAGGATTCAAGAGATTTGGGTCATCATGAGCTTCATGTCTATGTCCTGCCATCTATGATTCTGTCGTAGGGTTATTTCAAGCTCAGTGTCAAGTGGGATCAAGGGATTGCCTTGACTCCAAGTACTAGGCATACACTAGAATAAACCCTAAGAACCGTAGAAAAAAACAAAAAACAATGGCCTCAACAAACTCAATCAATCAATCTGACACTGCATTCCCCGGCAATTATGCCAAATTTTAATGTCTCCCAAATTATACCTCCAAGAAATATAATGTGGTCACTGTTAAATATATAACCCAATAAAAGTTAGGATTTAACCCACAGGAAATAGGCTGAATATCTCTCACGAATTTGCTGAAGTAGCAAGAACAATGTAGAAAAGTAAATAGGGGATTTTATGAGAATAATATCAAGAGTAACAAATCTTTGTCGCTTTGGTTGAAATCAATATGAGATTAACACTAGGACAATATTCCCTCTGACTTTCTAACTTAGTAGACTTATTGTGTTTTGCCGAACTATCCCAATACCTTGCATGTAGAGTCTGATAAGATATGTATCACAAATCGTCTATTGAACACATTTAGTGAATTTTACTCTTTACTTTTTGAGTCTCAAAGTGTCTCCTTACTAATCCTTATCCTAGTTCCCAGATTAAATATTACCTTTTGAGTGTTAAGTTAATTAGATGAGGGTTGGTAGCCTCAAATTACTATTGTGATCTTCTTCTCCTAATCTCTACCTCTCTTTTAAAGTAAGTATCGAATATAGGTAAGTTATTAACTTCTACAGACGTTAAGAACGCAATCAAACCAAAGATGATCGCAATACATGCAATAATAGTAATTAAGAACAACTTCACATTTTCTCTAATTCATTATTCGATCAGGGTTTCCATAACCCTAGTTAGGTGGTTTAGCCGCTCATAGTTGCAAGAACATCCATTGAATTCAAGGAAGAAAGTATATGACTAATCTTAAAATAATTTAAGAACAAAACTCAGAATCTCAAATTAATAATCAATCGTAAAAACCAAGAACAATGAATTTTCATATCAAAGTTTGTATCTTAGAATAAGTATACCATTATGAATGTAAAGAGTACGCAAACTAATACAAAAACATCAAAGGAGTATTTATAGTTTCATAAAATGACCTACAAAACCTAACCAAAACAAAATAGAAAAATAAGGTTGGAAGTGGCTATGCCGCAGGAAATGAGTCGTCTGGACTGACAACGACTCGTTGTCAACTCTGTTTCCTATCTTCTGTGCTAAGTGGTAATGACTCGTCATCTCTCCCTACGAGTCATTGGCTGCACTCATCATCTTTCCAGTAAAATATCAGCTTTTAGTATTTTTTCTTTGATGCTTAGAATAATTAGTACAACGAGTCGTAGTCAAATCCTATAACTTATTACCAGCCTCATCTCTACTAGGCTTCAATTTGTAAACTCTCATGATTTTCTACCAAGTTTGCTCAAAACAATCATCTGTAGGACTCATAGTCAAATCCTACGAGTCGTAGCCAACACCCACTTTGTTTCTCTTCTTAGAACTTCTCACTATTTTCCTGACGACTTGGGCTACAAGTCATATAGTCACTCAACGACTTGTAGTCTGGCAGTCACTTTACTTTTCAAAGCTTTTTTTCTCTTCTTTTTCTAATCACTTCTAACCCGATTTTCCTGCAACATAAACATAAAAACACCCATCACATCTAACAAAATGACCTAAATTCTTGTATATTTTTGTAGTTTTAAGCATCGAATGTGCCATGAAACCCTGAAACATCAAGTAGCTATGAATTTTTCAGACAAACACTGTCACTATAGAGAGATATAACTGTATCTCTAGCAGTAACCTTGCTCCATGTGTATTCATTTTCTTTATATGCTTTTTTTATTTTACCCCTCCCTAGGAACTCTAATCCCGTTTACTCCTTTGATGACTCAAACTCAAAACCTTAGGCTTGAAAGTGAGAGGTGTTTACTATTCTAACATTTCCCTCTTGTCTCTTTATATGTTTAGGTTTATGCTTAAATCTTAAGGCCAATTTTGGATATGAGATTCCATATAACTATTCTTATATAATAAAACAATGGCAAAATTAAACAAAATGGTCATTGAATTAATTTATTTATTTTTCTTCTTTTTCTCCTTCTCGTTCTTCTTCTTCGCTTCTCCTTATTCTCTTCCTCCCCCTTCTCCTTATCCTTCTTATTCTCTCCTCATTATCCTTCTTATCCTTCTTCTTCTCATGCTTCTTCTTCTTCTTTATCTCCCCTCTCTTATTTTTTTTCTCCTTCTTTTCTTCTTCTCATTCTCCTTTGTTTTCTTCTTTCCTTTCTTTTGCTCTCTTTTTACTCCCCTTTCTTCTTCTTCTTCTTCTTCTTCTTCTTCTTCTTCTTCTTCTTCTTTTTTCTGTTGTTGATGTTGCTTTCTCTTCTCTTTATTTTCTTCTTCTCATTCTCATTATCCTCCTTCTTTTTCTGCTACTTCTTCTCCTTCTTTTTCTTTTTCTTATTCTTCTCCTCCTCTTCCTTCTTCTTTTTCTTTTTCTGTTATTGTTGTTGTTGTTGCTGCTACTGTTACTACTTTTCCTTCTTCTTCTTCTTTTCTTTCTCCATCTTCTTCTTTTCTTATCCTGCTTCCTTCTTCTTTTTTTGTTTTCAGCCATTAAAGTTTCTCGAAAAGCTTGATTTTGAGTGATTTGCATATTAAAAGACTCAAAATATCATGAAGAGCTCATATATAAAATTTGAGACCATTTGATTTTGAGTTGGTTCGGATTAAAAGGACTGACAAATCAAGTTTGCTTCATTGGAAAACATGGGAGAGATGAGTAATATTGTTGTTGGTAGTGATGTTGTGGGGTCCTCAGTTTTGTCATGCAATTTGTTTATTGGGCTTTTTGCAATCAAAAGGGTGAACATGTCGATCTCTTTGGAATTGCACTTACTAGAGGGTACTGATGTACTTGTTTGCTTACACATTCTTTGTTAGGATAATTAGTCATTTTGGAACAAGGATATATCTAGTGATGGTAACTCAACAGGCAATATCTATACATCTAATACATAGTTATACAGCATATATAGATGTTTATATACCGTTTATGCAATATCTATACATCATATATACATTACATAACTATTTATACAGTATTGATACATCATATATACATTATAGATATATAAAAAAATATTTATACAGTATCGATATATTGTATATACACTACATAAATATTTCTACATATCCATATATTACATAACTATTTACACAATAATGATACATATTTATACACCTTAATTTATACAATATCTATACATATTTATACACCATTTATATATATATACACACACATTTTGTACACTGTTTATACACCATTTATACAATATCGATACATTACATATAAACTATATATACAGTTGAAGAAAGTACCATATATCCTTAATGGATCCCTAAAATTTAAGAACGTGATTCTAACTAACTCAATTCCTCTATCCTATTTTTAGTCAGGTTATTATATATGTCTATTCACTATAAATGACATATTAATCATCTTCAATGAAAACTGAATCCTCTTCAATTATGATTTGAGGAAGTACTAGTATCCACTCTGAAGTTCTCTATTATTAATCATGTACTCACGTATCTTTAGTTGAGTTTGATTCTTCTCTTTTATATTTGCTATTTGATGTAAGATTGGATCCATGTAGAATATGCGGGTTCACATGCACCCATATATAAAGCATGATAGCGCTAAAAAAAAATTTTTAATGGGTAATATAATTACCTCAAAGTATGTACAGATCCACACGAGGATCACATGATCATTGAAATACTTGGACATGACTAGAACATAAATTAAAAGTGTCCAAGTCAGGAGATTGACCCATTTTTTATAATTTTTTTGTGGTTTGTACATCTTTTGACTATTTTGTTTTGGTAAAAGGCATGACTATACCTTTTGCAAACTAATTACTTTATTGTACATATTTGAAAATCTATAACAAATTTGAAAATTCTCAATATAAATGAGAGGTTGGGGCAAAAGTTACTGGGCTCTTGAGAATCCATTGTCGATACCACAGATTCAATTTCGTTAGAAATAATCTTTCTATCTTCACGAAATAGGGATAAGACTACATTTACATCACCCTCTCCGATCCACTTATGAGATTGCATTGAGTATATCATTGTAGTGCCTTAAAAAGATAGAAGGAAATAAATTATAGTTGTGTTAGGATAATAAATAACATTACCTACCAAACTTAAAAGAAACAACTTCTAAGATTTTCACTCATTTTATTGACAAGGGTGATTTAGGGTTTTCCTTTTATAAATTTATGATTTGCAAGTACATACTCCTTTGCTTCATTGTTTGTTTCAATAATTTGCTTTTAAGTAATATTTTATTCAAGATCTCGTAAAAAATTAAGGATCAAAATTGTGTTTCACAACCTTTGCTAATTTCAGGAAAATAATCTTTAGAACTTGAGTGGCATAGATGGAAAAAAAAAAGGTTAAAACAGCTACTACTTAGGGATGTTCATGGGCCGGTTATTGGTCAAGACCATAACCAAACCAACTTAGTCGATTTTTAACTTTCTAAAATCAAATCAAATCAACACTAAAAAATAACCGTCGGTTTGGTTCTTATCGATTTAGTTTGATTTGATTCATTTTTTTCGGTTTATAACTTTAGCTAATGATAAAAGTTAAATTTTTAAAAATAAATCCAATTCAACATATGAGATGTCAACCGAGTGTTGTACCTTAACCTTGAAACTAAGATGTCAATTCATTGTTATACTTAGGCAACGCTACGAACAACACCATATGAACGCTTCTACAAAAAATATTTAGAAAACTACATATAAGATATGATAAACTCTCCAAAAGGTGAACACATATTTTTTTCTCAATAGGGACAAAAAAATGTTCAAAACTAGCGATTATCTATAGTCTAATTAAACTCACCTGTAAAATTTCATAGACAACACGATAATTTTCATAATTAGTATCATTTGTCATTCAAAGTGCAAAAATTATTTAAATCTCATAGCGTATTGTCAACTAGATGGACACATATGACTAAAAGTGCTACAACTAAAGTTAAATTCATGATTAAAATTTAAAATGAAATAAATATTTATGTTTTATTCATGAATAATATATATATAAATTTTTATTTTCGGTTTGATTATTTTGTCGGTTATTTTAGAGTAAAACCAAACCACTTAAGTATCGGTTTTTAAAATCTAAAACCAAACCAAACCAAACCAAGCTAAATATTGGTCTTTTTTATCGGTTTGGTTTTGTTCGTTGTTCCGTTTGGTTAAAACCAAACTGTGAACACCCCTAGCGAGTACTGAGTTGTAGTAATTACTAGTGGCGATAGGCCCGTGCTGAGCACGGGCCCAACATGCTAAGATTAAGTATTTAAAAATTATCGTAAAAACAGTGAAATAAATCGTCATAATTAAGTATTGATATATTTATATATAATATGAGTGTATTTAAGAATTTAATCACAGTTTATATTCTCCCGGTAATTTTACCATCTAAAGTTTAAATCTTTCATTAAGTGTTAAGAAAATATATTTATGCATGAAGTGGCATAAAAAATTAAATAGTTTTAAATAATTTAAGTTTTTAATTATTCTAATTTATAATATTTTTTCTTCTATTCCAATTTAAGTGACACTGATATAATTTCAAGAGTTGAACAAATAACAATTAAAGTAGCAAAGTAGACATGTCTTAAATGACTCATAATAACTAATTGGAAGTGATATAACAAAATTGCTATAAACAATACGTGCGGAAATAACTTAAGTGGGCCTCATTTAAGATGTCGAGTTAATTTAAAACATCAAGAGTTAATTTATTATTTTATGTGCATTTTACATTTTTTTATTAATTATTATTAATTTTTTAACACTTAAATAACTTATAATAATTAATTAGGGGTAATATAGTAAAATTACGATTGAAACAGCTGAAGCAGACATGTTATAAATGTCTATTTTACCTTTTATTAAATATTATTAATTTTCTAATACATAAATAAAATATAATAATAATTAATTAGGGGTGATATAGTAAAAACCACGAAACAAGTAGTGGTCGGCAAGCATGTCGACCACCGAAATAAAAAAGTTTACGTATTTCATACTCCATTTATTTGTACCTAATAAAAATTAAAAGTTTGATCATTCACATCTTAGTTCATAACTATGTATTTAATTTTTTATTTGAATCCAATCATTTAGATCTCAATAAGTGTACCACTCCCATACTCCCTTTTTGACACACATATTACATCCAATTATTTTAATTTATCATTTTGTATCTATTTTATTCTTGTTATTAAATATTGTTTATTATTTAATATTTAAGCGACTTATAATAACTAATTAGAAGTGATATGGTAAAATTAAGATAAAAAGTATTTGTAATTTTTTTTAAGTGGATCTCATATAAGTCATCAAGTTAATTTAAAACATCAAGAATTAACTTATCATTTTGTGTCTATGTTACCTTTTTTTATGAAATATTATCAATTTTCTAATACTTAAATTATCTATAATAATTAACTAGGGGTGATATAATAAAATCACGGTTGAAGCAGCTAAAACAAACATGTCGTAAATGTCTATTTAACTTTTTTAATTAAATATATTAATTTTTTAATGCGTAAATAACTTATAATAATTAATTAGGGATGATATAGTAAAATCACAGTTGAAGCAGCTGAAGCAAGCATGACGTCCACAAACTGCCTGCTTCAGAAGCTTCATCCGACTTATAATAACTAATTAGAAGTGATATAGTAAATTACTATAAAAAGTAGTTAAACTTATAATTTTGTATCTATTTTACCCTTTTTTTTCTGAAATATTATCAGTTTTCTAATGCTTAGATGATTTATAATAATTAAATAGGTGTAATATAATAAAATCACGATTGAAGTAGCTGAAACAGACATGTCATAGATGTCTATTGTACCTTTTTAATTTTATTTTATTAATTTTTAATATAAAATGACTTATAATAATTAATTAGGGATGATATAGTAAAATCACAGTTGAAGAAGCTGAAGCAGACATGTTGTAAATATCTGTTTTATTTTTTTTTAAATTATATATTATTAATTTTCTAATACGTAATGACTTATAATATTAATTAGAGATGATATAGTAAAATTACGATTGAAGCAGTTGAAACAAACATATGATAAATATGTCTTTTACTTTTTTTTTAATTAAATATTATTAATTTTCTAATACATAAATGACTTATAATAATTAATTAGGGAAAATACAGTAAATCACGATTGAAGCAACAGAAGCAGACATGTAGTCCACAAGCAGCCTGCTTCAGCAGCTTCATTCACACTTATATATTAGTAATAGATATAATAATTAATTAGAGGTGATACAATAAAATTATGATTGAAGCAGCTGAAACAGACATGTCGTCCACAAGCTATCTGCTTTAGCAGTTTCATTCACACTTATATATGAGTAATAGATAATAGAAATAGACAGAGAAAAGTGACACACATACAGATACGATACAGTAGAAAAGGGAGGGGGGGGGGGAGGGAGTCGAGAGGGATATGCGATTAAAAGGGACAAACTAGGTACTCAATTAGGTAATACTTCTTCAAGTAATTGGATAAAAGAGACAAAAAAAATTCAATTTTTTCTAAATATTTTCGCTCCAACAACTAAAAAAGTTGTCTCAACACCTATCAAAGTTGTTCGACAACTTTACAAAATTATTTGATAACTATGCAAAGTTATTAAACAACTTTGATAGTTATTGAGATAACTACTACAATTGTTGAACGACTATTTTAATTGTTTAAACGACTTTATATTTTTTACCTTAATAATATTGTTGAACCACTTGTTCCCTTTTTTTAATTAAAAACGAGGTCTTCGGCTCATTTTTCTCAAGAGAGTAGCAGAGCAGCAAAAGAAACGAGGGTGGAGGGTCGGTTTTCAGTTTTCACTATTATTTCCCCATCAAAGAAAGCAACCAACACCACATTACTATTACCAACAACAAGCACTGCCCCACTGTTGATCCACCAGTCATGTTACTGCTTCATACTCCCCAGTACCCCCTATTCATTTTCTTCCTTAGGTAAATCTAATATTCCCTTGGGCAAAAGTTTAGGGTTTGTGATCTCTATCTTTTTCTGCATCTATAATTTATGATGAATTTATGTCATGCCCCTGCACTATTATCCCTCTTTCTGTTACTGTTGTTGCTAAATGGCAACTCACATCTGTCCATTTGCTGCACCTCATCCTTTTAAGTCATTTAATTGTGGATTTCAGAATATTTTTGATGCTTCTATCTGGAATTTGCCTCCTTTGTGATCTTTGGGGCGCTTATTGGAAGCTATACTTTTGTAATTGATCTGTTTGAATTGCCCATTAAGTCAAGTATGTGGGAATAGATGCTGTTCTAAAGTGGATCAGTTTCCTTGATGTGCTTTATTAACAATGTACTAATATTTATTGCTATCTGAACGCTTAAATGGTATTTCTATTGAAATAGGTACAACCACATTGCTGGTGGATACGGTGAGCTAAATTGAATTTTAGAGCCTGCTAACAAGTTTCTGTTCAAGAGTGTTAGGGACTGTCCTCTCGTATTGTCATTGGGCATCTGCTGATAGTTAGATTGTCCTTATGGGTTCTCGATTCCCATCTCATCAATTGAGCAGTGGCCTTTATGTATCTGGCCGGTCTGAGCAGCCAAAAGAAAAGACCCCGACTATGGGCTCAGCTGCCATGCCTTATACCGGAGGGGATATTAAAAAGTCTGGAGAACTTGGAAAAATGTTTGTTACCCCAATGGATGGCTCGAGGTCACGGAAATCTGGACCTATCAACAATGCCCCGTTGAGAGCAGGATCCTTTAGTGGTGTTACTTCTCATTCAGGTCAACTTAATTCAGTCAATCGTATGACGACTTCTGGTGGTCCTGGATATGTTTCTACGAAGAAGACCAACTCTGGGCCTTTAAATAAACATGGGGAGCCTATGAAGAAGTCCTCTGGTCCTCAAGCTGGAGGAGGTACTGTTTCGTCCCGCCAAAATTCTGGCCCTATCCCACCTATTCTCCCTACCACAGGCCTTATTACATCTGGTCCTCTAAATTCCGCTGGAGCTCCTCGAAAAATTTCAGGCCCCTTGGATTCAACAGGGTCAATCAAGCTGCAGAATTATTCTTTAGTTAATAACCAAGCAGTTACTCGCCTTAACAAATGTGAAGAATACTCCTTCCGCAAGAGCTTCCCAAAGCCAATACTTTGGTCCATCATTCTTTTATTTCTGATGGGATTTATTGCTGGTGGTTTTATTCTCGGTGCTGTTCACAATCCCATTCTTCTGGTAGTTGTTGTTGTCCTATTTGCAATAGTTAGTGTGGTGTTCACATGGAATACTTGTTATGGAAGAAAAGCTATTGTTGGTTTCATTTCTCAGTACCCAGATGTGAGCTTAGAACTGCAAAAAATGGCCAATTTGTTAAAGTTTCTGGGGTATGTATCGCCTTCACGTGAAACCTTTGTGTGTACTTCCTTTGTTGCTCTTCCTATCTCATTCTCTCATATAAATGGCTACTACTATTCTCACCTATCAAGAAAAAAAAAAAGATGCTACCACAATTCTCATTTGTCATAGTTATGCCCTCTTTACTAAAGTCCGGTGACATGTGAAATTGGTATAGTAGTAATGATTTTGAAAGTTGATGTTGAACTTGGGTATTACCTGATAGTTCAGGTAAGTACTTGATTTGAAGTTATCATTAATGATTTAGTCAACTCGTGATTTAATTTGTGTCTTGAATAGATGCATTAGTGTTGAATTATTAAAATATTGTTACTCACGGGAGTATCATGGTTCTATTGTGCTTACGAGACTGCTAATGATGATCAAAAGTTCTCTTTTCACTTTGGATTTATTATTTTGTGGTGAAAAAATTCTTTCAATTACTTTGCAAAATGAAATAATGCTTAAAAATGTCAAAACTTTAGAGTTGGGGATCCGAGGATCTAAATTGTAAGATGTCCTTGTGTAATGGAGAATCGCAATTGGAAGGACTTTCAAAATTTTATTTTGTTTTTCAATATAACTAGTGCTGCTATTCCTTTTTCACTTTGGTTATCTCTAGTATTTTGTTGTAACACTTCTCTCTTCAGTTTTTCAACATAGCTTTACGCTTTTTCTCGAGCTGGGGGTCTTATTGGAAACAGCCACTTTGCCACCTAAGGTAGGGGCAAGGTCTGCGCACGCCCCACTGTACCTAGACCCTGTTTGTGTGATCACACTGGGTATGTTGTTGTTGTAGGCACTTCTCACTTTGGCTGCAATGTTATGTAAAGGACTTCATAGAAGATGATTCTTCTACAACTGTATTCTACTAGTTTCTGATGACAACATTAATTGGAAATGAATTATTTGTTGTTTTAACTTCTATCAGATTCTGCTTTTAAAGCTTTTTTTCGTTTAACTTGGCTTCTTGAGCTTAAAATACTATTCCTAGTGTTATGAGTAAGTTGTTTGAATTTAATAAATATTTTTAAGCTTGTAGTTTTAGTTTTTTATGTTGTTCTTGATTTATTTTGATCCCATTTTGGATATCCCATCCCGATTCAATGTTTTTGCAGGTAGTTACCTGTGGAAATGTCCCTCTTGAATCCTCTTTTCAGAAGGTTTCTAGATGCGTATATACAGTCACAAGCTTATACGAGTACCGAGGGTGGTATTCAAAAACTGCCAATCCAGATCACCGTCGGTTTACTTGGGGTCTTCGTGCACTGGAGGTAGGAAATATTGTTTAAGTCCCTTGTTCATTTATCAAGAAACCAATGTTACTCTGATTTCTTCCTTGTATTGGTGGACCATGATGATAGAAACTAATTAATGCTATACGAATATTGCTTAATTTTTCTATTGCTTTCTTGTGTTTCATGGCCCTAGTATTAAACAAAGAAATTGCTGGGAGCAGGTGTTTTTTTCCCCAAAATTTTTGTTGAAAACAAGAAAATGTTTGAGGATCATTCTTATGCTGCTTATCTCTTCTTTTTGCATGTTAAGCTTTAAAGAGAGATCTCGAGGTCTCTAAATTCGGCACCTAGACATTAGTTGAAAAGGGGCCACATGGTGTATGAAGCATCCCGCGTTCATGAAGGTTCTGGGGAAGGGCTGCACCCCAAGATGGTGTCATGTAGTAACATACCTAACACAAGCATCCACTGCTAGAATTTAAATCAAAGAAAAAAACAGATAGCTTGGAGTTGAGAAAACAAAAAACATGAACCAAGATTTGGGCTTGCCTGGGTTGTTAGCATGTCGCACTGCTTTATAAGTTTTCAGCATTGGGAGTCCCTTTGTCTCTGGTCAGAATAAGAGTTATGAAATGTCTGAAGTACAATTGAATAAGGTAAGAATAGCAATACGGACAAAAGTAAACCCAAGAAATCTTCTAAATCTAACGTAATAAAGCAACAATGCTTCTTCAATTCGCGACGAAGTCATAGAATTTGCTCTTTCGAAATAAGTCGTATAGACGGGATAACTAGAAAGTAAATGTCACTATAGGAAGAAGGCTCCAACTTTTAGGGAACTACCTAATTTTTGTTTATAGGGAGAAGTAATTATCCTAATGCCATGCCCTTTGACTGGATGTGTTTCAAGTTACCACAAATAACTATTACCATGATATCGTGGAATTTTTTGAATTCCAACAACATCAACATTCCCGGCGTAATCCCACAAGTGGGGTCTGCGAAGGGTGGTGTGCGTGCAGACCTTACCCCTACTCAGTGGAATACCCAGCGTATAGAAAACACAGTTTGTCGTTTGAAGTAAACCAATCAAAACATGCTTTAGAACACTGCTCCAACTAATCAATGGAAAAGTTCTAGGCAAAGAAAAGTAGAAGACAGAATGAGGCTTATATGCATTTGTATTCTAGAAAAGTATTGATATCTTAAAGTGTTCTAAAAACTTCTAAGGTTGCGAAGTAATATCGAACAAGCTACGGAAACTAAAATTTTTAAGTACGAAAAGTAAAGAGATAATCAAGATAGGATATAGATAGACACAAATAAAAAGAAGGAACTAAGAACTATAGGATACAACAACATACCCAGTGTATTCCCACCTAGTGGGGTCTGGGGAGGGTAGAGTGTACGCAGACCATACCACTACCTCAGGAGAAGTAGAGAGGCTGTTTCCGATAGACTCCCGGCTTAGAACCAATAACAGTATAGCAACAAAACATAAATGCATATAAACTTGTACAGGCAAAATAAACTACCGCTAGCCACAAGATGATACTAGTGCCTCAAGATACTACTAAAACTATATATCCGAAACCATAGACAACACACAATCCACGAACAAGAAACTTTAGACACAAATAAGGAACGCCCCCTACTGCGATCCATGCCCTCTCACCCCCTAACCCTCTACCCTAATCCGCATCCTCCACACCTTCCTATTAAGGGTCATGTCTTCCGTAAGCTGTAACTGCTCCATATCATGCCTAATCACTTCCCTCCAATATTTCTTCGGCCTACCTTTACCCCGCCTAAAATCATCCCTAGCCAGTGTCTCACATTTCCACACAGGAGCATCAGAACCCTTTCTCATCACATGCCCGAACCAACGTAACCTCACTCCTCGCATCTTGTCCTCCACCGAAGCCACTCCCACCTTCTCCCGAATAATCTCATTCCTCACCCTATCTTTTCTGGTATGACCACACATCCAACGCAACATCCTTATCTCCGCCACCTTTAACTTTTGAATGTGGGAGTTCTTAACTGGCCAACACTCCGCTCCATACAACATAGCCGGTCGGACTGCCACTTTGTAGAACTTACCTTTGAGCTTTGGGGGCACCTTCTTATCACATAAAACTCCCGAAGCGAGCCTCCATTTCAACCACCCTGCCCCAATACGATGCGTGACATCCTCGTCAATCTCTTCATTGCCCTGAATCATAGACCCTAGATACTTGAAACTCTCCCTCTTCTAAACGTCCTGAGAGTCCAGCTTCACAACCACGTCAGCCTCCTGCGACACATCGCTAAACTTACACTCCAAGTACTCCGTCTTGGTCCTACTCAAACGAAATCCTTTAGACTTAAGGGTCTGTCTTCAAATCTCCTAACTTATCATTAACTCCTCCCCGAGTCTCATCAATCAATACCACACCATCAGCAATTAACATACACCAAGGCACCCTCCTTGAATATGTCGCGTCAAAACATCCATCACCAAGACAAACAAAAAAGGGCTAAGAGTCGATCCCTGTTGCAACCCTATCAAAATCGGGAAGTGTTTCGAATCTCCACCTATCGTCCTTACACGAGTCTTCGCGCTATCATACATGTCTTGAATCGACCTAACGTATGTCACGGGCACCCCTCTAGCCTCCAAGCACCTCCATAGAATCTCCCTGGGAACTCTGTCATATGCCTTCTCAAGATCAATAAACACCATGTGCAAGTCCTTCTTCCTCTCCTGAAATTGCTCCACTAATCTCCTCACAAGGTGAATAGCCTCAGTAGTCGAGCGACCTGACATGAAACCGAACTGATTCTTAGAGATAGTCACGATCCTCCTCATTCTCAACTCTATCACCCTTTTCCAAACCTTCATAGTATATCTCAACAACTTAATCCCTCTATAGTTGTTGCAACTCTGGATGTCTCCCTTGTTCTTATATAATGGAATCATCGTACTCCATCTCCATGCTTCAGGCATCTTCACCGCCCTAAAAATGATGTTAAACAACCTCGTCAACCACTCCAAGCCTACCCCGCCAGTGTTCTTCCAAAAATCCACAGGTATCTCATCTGGCCCCGTCGCCCTACCCCGACTCATCCTACGAATAGCCCCCTTGACCTCCTCAACCTTAATACGCCTACAGAAACCATAGTCGCGACACTCCTCAGACTTCTCCAACTCCCCCAACACGAAACCTTTGTCTCCCTTCGTCGTCTAAGAGTTTATGAAAATAGGACTGCCACCTCTTCCTAATAAGGGCATCCTCAACCAACACTGTACCATTCTCTCCTTTGATGGACTTCATCTGGCCAAGGTCACGAGCCCTCCTCTCCTTGGCCTTGGCAAGCCTATATAACTTCTTATCCCCACCTTGCTTCTTTAAAGCCGCATATAAGCTCTCAAAAGCTGTTGTCTTAGCCGCCGTAACTGCTAACTTAGCCTCTCTTCTAGCTACCTTATACTTCTCCTTATTCGTCTGCCTCTCCTCATCCTCTTTGCTCTCAACCAACTTAGCATACGCCACCTTCTTAGACTCTACCTTCTTCGTTCCACCACCAGTCCCTCGATGCTTACCAGGTCGTCCTCTCGAGACACCTAACACCTCTCTAGCAGTCTCTCTAACGCAACTGGCAGTCGTCTCCCACATACTATAACTAAGAACTATGGGATATGAACCTAAAACCCCTAGTTACAATCTTCAAATAACACCTAACTCTATGGTGACCAAGAGGGAACTGAACGCCCTCGAAATCACACGTTTCTAAACCAACATTCAACACTAGTTCACCAATCTCTTTCTCAAAGGAGAATAGTTCTTCAATATTCAAGCAAAACTAAGGAAAGTAAAGTCGGATTTGGGTATTTATACCCTTAGGGGTCATTTGGTGTGAGGTACTAAAGCATATAATCCCGGGATAAAATAATAGTCTCGGGATAAAAAATTTTATACGTCGTTTGGTTGTCAATATTCGGGATAGCTTATGTTGGGACTAATAAATAGTACCGGGATAAGTTATCCCACACATATGGTGGTATAACAATCCCAACACAATTTATTCTTGGGATAAAACTATAAAATGACAAAATTACCCCAAATCCTTTGATTATCACTTTTCATTATATATATATATATGTGTGTGTGTGTGTGTGTGTGTGTGTGTGTATTACTACTATACATAAGAGAGAATGTGAGATTTTGATAGTCCTCACATCAATTTTATCCCTAATTTAAATTTTAATTACTCTACAAATTCTCATCCATTTTGATAAATTTGAACAATTATATGAGCTTATTAAATGCTACAAAAGTGATGAGTCTTGGAAAAATGATAGTAACACCATAAAAACTATTTATAAATCAAATTCAAAATTGATGCAAGGGTTTATTGTCTTTCTATTTTGTAGAAATGTTTATTAATCCTACTTTAGATTTTCATTTTTCCTAACAAATTTATCATGGACAAGTAATTAATATCTTGACATTTCCTTTCTAACTTAGTACATGCTTAATTATTAAATAAAAAATTATTTTTTTGTATATAGCTAAAAATGTTTGATTTTTTTTTTTAAAAAGTACAATTTAAATCCCAAATACGATACTAAGGGTGTGTTTGGTATGATGGAAAATATTTTCCATGGAAAATGTTTTCTTGGAAAATGTTTTTCTGGAAAATAAGTTGATTTTCTACTTATTTTCTCATGTTTAGTTGGTGAGTGGAAAATATTTTATGCTGTTTGGTTGGTGAGTAGAGACTATTTTTTAGAAAAATATTTTCTAGTGTTTGATTGGTGAGTGAAAAAATATTTTTTTAGAAAATACTACTAATTGTTAACTAGTATATCAGTGCCTCTAGCAACTCAACAATTTGTAAGAACTAATTTAAGCATAACAAATAATATCAATATGGAATACTAAAATATTACAATCACTAAACTTAAACAACTATTAATTATCAAATATAAGAGACACTTTTCAATATTTTGTCAGGACAATCTCCAGATACTACAATCAATAGAAATATAACGGAACGACAAACTTATTCAACCTCGTGAAACAAGTTACATCGATGACAATGAAATATGCAATTAGCAAAAGTAACATAGGTAAGTCTTCCTCTATGCATATGAAAATAACAATACATTAACGAACATTGGAAATGGAAAAAATTCGGGCTTCACTATTTTTTATTTCAAGCAGTGAAAAATTGAAGCAAAGCACAGTGAAAAATATTTTCGAGTAATGTAAATTTTTGAGAAATTTGAATTTTTTGAGTCATGTGAATATGAGTATTGTTGGGGTGGGGAAGAGGGGTGAGGGTTGGGGTCATAAGTCACATTTGTCATTTTCTGGAAAATGACTTCCCTTACTCCATGAGGGAAGTCATTTTCCCACAAATTGAGGAAAATGAGTTTTTGTGGAAAATGTTTTCCAAACATTTTATTGCAACCAAACAAGGGAAAATAGGAAAACATTTTCCATCATACCAAACACACCCTAAATCATGAAAAAATGAGAGTAATTGTTTTTCACATTTTTTTATGATAATTTTTTTAAAATAAAAAATGGGACTATCAACATTTTATAGAATTTAGGACAAAATAAGTAATTTAACACGAAATATTAAACCTTTATACATGTTTAAGAAATATTAACATAAATTTCTTAACATGTATTTTAAGAAAAAAGAAACTACTAAAGTTGAAAAAAAATAGTAACTTTTCAATTTTTTTTGTATGGTCTAATATGAAGGAATATAGTTAAGCTAAATAAGGTGAAGGATATTTTTGTAAACAAACTATCAATGCAATGCAGATTATTTTTAGTATCACAAACCAAACAATCACTAAAAAACAATACCAGGATAACTAATTCTGGGACAACTAATCCCAGTATAACCAATTCCAACATAACTAAGCCCAGCTTAACTTATTTCCCAACCAAATGAAATAAAAGTTATGCTGGGATTAGTTATGCTGGGATAAGTTATGCTGAGATTAATTATGCTGGAATTGTTTCTTATTGAGTGTTTGGTTTGATGTATTTAAAATAATTAGCATTGTATAGCTTCTAAGAATAAGTTAATTGATTACAAAATTACCCTCCACCTTATTTAGCTTTTTTTTAATATAATTTCTTTTCAAGCTTTTACTTAAAAATAAAACTTCCATCTTATTTAGCTTAATTTTTTTTTGTGTGCGCATTTCCATTATTCTGTCATGTGTATTTAAAAATAGAACTTTCATTTTATTTAGCTTTAATTTTTTTTGTGCGCCTTCCCATGATTATCCCGTGTGTGTTTAAAAATAAATCTTACATCTTATTTAGTTTGATAAAACTTCTAGCTTAAATTTGTTAAAGTAAAAGAGGATTTGTTGTTTGTCACTTCATTTAAATACATCTCACTCATTTATTATAAAAAATATTAAAATTCATTTTAATTGATATATACAATATCAATTTTCAAGTGATTAAAAAACTATTTAATTTAAAATATGTAATTCAACCATGAAGTCAACATTTCTATTATTCTTAGGAGAAATCAGAATGTATAAATAAACATAATAATTAGTCAAATAAATTCAACGTATAATATATTCATAAATAAAGTGTATTTATAGTGAAAATTTGTTTAATAAAAAATATGAAGATTTATCATAAAATAACGAGTAGTGGAGGTTGTGAATGTTATTATAAATGGTATTATAAATATTGTGAATATGCATGGATGTGAAAAGTGATTATAAAAAGGGTTTGTAGGGTACTTTTGTCATTTTAATTACTTTATCCAAGGATAACTTATCCTAGTATTACTATACCGCCAAGAGGGAGGGATAACTTATCCCGGTACTAATTAATAATCCCGGGATAAGTTATCCCAAATTGTACAACCAAACAAGAAATTATGAGGCACTGAAATTTTGGGATTATTTATTCTTACCCATCACACCAAACGGCCACTTACACCCTCGGGCCCAAAAGTGACCCATTTGCAACTTGAAAACAAGTCAACCTGTTTTGGGCCACCTGCATGGGTGCATGACACCTGCTCACATAGGTTAGGTGTATGTGCCACTGTTCTGGCACTTGCCCATGCAGGAGGCTCACCTGTGGGTGCAGGTGAGCTCGCAGGTCCTACCAGTGGGCTTTTTAGCCTCTTCTCGCACTCATTTAACCCCTCTGAGGTCCCTTGATCCATGGTAGATACGACCACCGACATATAACACCCCTTTGATAGTGATAGGATGTCTTCAAGCGCCTCTTGTTTCATGAAAACTCCTTGGAACACTTGAATTTCCCTAGCTTGGCTTTTAGTGAAGGGTCTTGAGCTTACCCGGATTGTATCATACTCTCCATCTCCATCTTGAGAAGAATTTGACCTCAAATTCACGGGATGATCATCTTCTATCATGTCGAAGAGTGAAAGATTGCACACATTGAAGGTGTTGTTCACTTGATATTTCGGAGGAAGGTCAATCTTGTAGGCATTATCGTTTATCCTCTTTAATACTTGAAACGGGCCATCATCTCGAGGCATCAATTTGTCTTTTCTTTGGAACCTATCTTTCCAGAGGTGCACCCACACCTAATCACCCAGTTCAAGCACAAGCCGCTTCTGACCCGTGTTCATTCTTTTAGCCACCTCTTGATTCTTCTTCTTAAGGCGAATCCTCACCTTCTCATGCATATTCCTCATTGCTTCTACCCTCTTGTTCCCATCTACGCTAATCACAACATCACTAGATAAAGGAGTGAGATCCAAAGGGGTGAGGGGGTTAAAACCATAGACACATTCAAAGGGAGTCATGCTAATAGTCAGAGTGGATAACACGATTATTAGTAAATTTGACTAAAGGTAGGTGGTTCTCCTAAGAGGCCATTTTTCCTTTTAACTAAGGTGCGTAACATAGAACCCAAGGCTCTATTTACCAGCTTCATTTGCCCATTAGTTTGTGGGTGGAAAGACATTGAGAAAAGCAATTTGGTGCCAAGCCTACCTCACAATGATGTCCAAAATTGACTAAGGAACTTGGAGTCTCTATCACTCACAATGGTCCGAGGAAGGTCGTGTATTTTGACAACATGCTCAATAAATAAAGAAGCTAGATTTGGAGCATCATCACTTCTATGACGCGGAATGAAATGGGCCATATTAGAAAATCGATCAACCACAACAAAGATACTATCTCTATCCCTTCTCGTCCTAGGCAAACCCAAAACAAAGTTTATAGAGATACCAAGCCATGGGTGTTGGGGTGGATAGTGGGATATATAACTTGAGGGAGAAGGCAGGATTTCGCACTTCGACAATCCATACATTGACAACAAATTCTAGTAATATCTTGACGCATCTTGGGCCAATAGAATTGTTTTTCTAAGATTTCAAGGGTCCTGTCAATTCCAAAGTGACCCATCATACCACCATTATGTGCCTCTCTTACAAACAACTCTCTCCATGAGCTAGAGGGAACACACAACCTCTTTACTTTAAACAAGAAACCATCTAACTTGGAATAGGGTATAGAAGTTCTAATCCCTGATCCATCTTTCCCTATTCTATTCTTCTCAATCTTTGAAGTTGGAGCAAACGTGGGGTCCTCGCGATACAATGTCTTCAAGCATTCAAAACCAATTAGTTTAGAAGACAGTGGCATTCAAAACATGCTTTCGGGACAAGGCATCGACTACTACATTTTCCTTCCGCTTTTTATATTGGATTACATAAGGGAAAGTCTCTAAGAATTCAATCTACTTGGCATGTCGCTTGTTCAACTTGTCTTGGTCCTTAAGGTGTTTCAAAGATTCATGGTCGGTTCGAATCACAAATTCTTTAGTCCACAAGTAGTGTTGCCAATTGCCCAAAGCTCTAACCGAGGCATACAACTCAAGATCATACGTGGAGTAGTTCAAGGTTGTCTTTGAGTTTTTCGCTAAAGTATGCAATGGGTTTTTGGTCTTGCATTAAGACGGTCCCAATGCCTACTTTGCTAGTATCACATGCAACTTTAAACACTTTTCCAAAGTTGGACATTGCAACAAAGGAGCGGAAAACATTGTTTTCAAAGTTTTAAACACCTTTGCGTGCTCTTCACCCCACTTAAAAGCTTATCCTTTCGGATTACCTCAGTCAACCAGTCGGCTATGATGTTAAACCTTTTGACAAACCTTCTATAGAGACTAGCCAATCCATGAAAACTTTTCACATCACCAATGGATTGCGGAGTTGGCCAATTTCGTATAGCGTCTATTTTGGATTCATCCACTTCAACACCCCGGGAGCTCACAATAAAATCAAAGAAAACAACTTCATTCACACAAAAGGAACATTTTTCAAGATTAGCAATTAGTTGTTCCCTTCTAAGCACTTCAAAAACACACCTCAAGTGTTGAGCATGATCATCTATGGACTTGCTATAAACTAAGATATCATCAAAGTACACGACCACAAATTTTCCTGTGAACGGTTTCATCAAATGATTCATTAACCGCATGAAGGTACTAGGAGCATTGGTGAGCCTAAATGACATAACCATCTATTCATAGAAACCAAATTTGGTCTTGAAGGCAGTTTTGCGTTACTTATAGCTTCCTTGTTCGTAGACAAAGCGATCGGAATTATCTTTCATTCCAAGGCATAACTTGTATCCATACGATGAGATAGAATGCAATAGAAACAAAGACAGGGAACGGGTTACCTACTGTTAACGGGCAAAGCGAGCCCCTTTATTCTGAATTCTTTAATTCAGAATCAATCAAATCTCCCTAAGTAGGATTCGAACCTACGACCAATCGGTGAACAGCCGACCGTTCTACCACTGAGCTACTGAGGAACAACAGGAGATTCGATCTCATAGAGTTCAATTCCTGTTCCCAACCCATGACCAATATGAGCTCGAAGCTTCCTTCGTAACTCCTGGAACTTCTTCGTAGTGGCTCCCTTACCTGCCTCATTTCAGAGGGAACCTCAAAGTGGCTCTATTTCATTATATTCCATCCATATCCCAATTCCATTCATTTAATATCCATTCATCATCAGGATTCATCCATTTGATGATATCCTCTTCTAAGATCAACTTTTGAAAACACACAAAAACCATTTAATTCATCCAACATATCATCTAATCTAGGAAAAGAATGGAGATACTTTACCATTATCTTGTTGATAGATCGACAATCAACACATATGCGCCACGTCCCATCTTTCTTTGCCACCAGCAACATCTGAACCACACATGGATTCATGCTCTCTTTGATTTATCCTTTTGTTGAGGAGTTCCTTAACTTCCCGTTGGAGCTCTTTAGTGTCTGTTTTTGTTGGGCAGTTGAGAACCCAACCTAAAGTCAATTTGATGCTCAATTCCCCGAAGTGGGGGCAACCCTTATAGTAGCTCCTTTGGGAATACATCCTCAAATTCCTGCAAAACAAGAGAAATATAATGGGGAATAGGAGAAGTATAGAGGTTAGTATGAAAAACATGGGCTCGGAGGAGCATGAGTGCTTTATCCTCATGTTCCTTGAAGAGATCTTTGTTCCTGGTCAACATCACCATAGGACTCTTTCCCTTCATTCCCCTCTTCCCCTCTTATTCATTTTTCTCCTTTGTTTGGGGCCCTTCTTCCCGTTCTTTCTTACCCTTCTCTTTCAGCTCTCTCATTCTTTGGTGAACCTCATTTGTTTGAGATGGTGAAAGTGGATGGTGAGTGAATTTCTGACCATTCAACTCAAAAGAATACTGATTAGTCCTTCCATCATGCTTGGTTGAATGATCATATTACCATGGCCTCTCAAGCAAGATATGACAAGCTTGCATGGGTATCACATCATAAAGCACCTCATCATGGTAATTTTCGACCTTGAATCGAATCATCACTTGTTTACTCACCTTCAACTTCACATTCATTTAACCATTGGAGCTTGTATGGTGTGGCATGTTTGGCTGTGGGTAACTTCAAGAAATCAGCCATAGTAGCACTAGCCACATTAGCACAACTCCCACCATCAATGACACATTTTCTTTGATAAGAAACTTAGTATGGAATAAATTTTCCCTTTGATTATGATTATCTATTGCCTTACTAATCATTGCTCGCCTCACAACAAAGTTTGGGACCTCAAACTCTCTATTTTGAGGCCAAGCATCCTCATTATCTTCCTCTGCTTGCTCATTTTATTCGGGTCCCTCTCCATCTTGTGCTTTTTCATCATTCTCATCTTTTAGCCCCACTTCTTCTCCAAGGTAATACAACCTCGCTTCTCGAAGGATCACATTTCTCCGATTGGGACATTCACTTGCTTTATGTCCCCACCTTTGACATCTAAAACATTGAAAATCTTTAGGATTGGGAGTTGGATATTTGTTACCTTCAATTTTTGGTGGATACTTTGGAGTAGTCTTCTCCACAGGTTTCTTGTCGTAGGACTTGTTGATGTCCTTGCCTTTTCTCCACCCGATTGATGGTTAAGCTGCCTCTTTGTTCTTACTCTATGGATTAGTGGATGAGTGTCCTTTGAATTTGAAAGATGCCCTCTCTTTGATGTCCCTCTCAACCTCTAAAGCCGCTTGAAAGATGAATTCGAGGGTGGGAAAACCTATGACAAGTCATGCACGAGGCAATCTCCTTGTTGGACCCAACCTTGAATCGGATGATGGCATGCTCTATGTTCTCATGATACTCAAGCTTCGAGATCAATTGCTGAAATTCATCATGGTAAGCTGTCACATCCTTGCTCCCTTGCCTCAGATTGTACAATTTGGCAAGTAACTCATGCCTATATCATTTCGAAACATACTTCTCTCTCATGAGGCCTTTCAAAGCATTCCATGGTGGTGGTTGTCCCTCGTCTAACACATTCCTAAACCTTTTGGCATAGTCCCACCATATGATGGCAAATCCCTTGAATTGGGCTGACGTTGGTTAGATCATTGACTTGGAAGATCCTATCACAAGCGGACCCCATGCTAGATAAGCTTCGAGATCACTCTCTCCCTTGAAAGTTGGAATTTTGATTGAGTTGATCCAACATCTCGATCTCTATTGCCATGTTGGTGCTCATTATGGTTCCATTGATCATCACCTTGGGTCGATTTCCCAAGTTTACTCTCCCATAAGTCACCAAACCAAATCTTCCTCCTCGACCTCTATGACCTCCTTGACCCATCGGTCTATCCCTTATGTTCTCCACCTATACATCCGCTTCATCATATGCTCCAAACTCTCCTTAAGGTTCCTCCTTCCCTTCTTCGGCTTGGATGGGTTGGTTGTGGTTATGGGGTACTTGGAGTGGGGAATTTTGGTTTGGTGGAGGTTGGGGTATTTGGTTTTGTGTCTCACCTTGGTTGGTTTGGTTGAATTATGGTGGAGTGGATGAAGGGATTTCGGTTATGTGGATAGGTAGTGGTTTGGGTAGGATCTTGTGTTGGTCTTGGTGGATTAAACATTTGGTGAAGTGTTTCCAGGGTGATGGTAGCGGAATTGTTTTGAGCATGTCCGCAAGAAAATGTATGGAAGTTTTGACGGATGGTCTGGCTAGAGTTTGGACGGCCTTCCATGTTTAACTATTCCATCCATACTAGACACACTTTCTTGTAGGGAGGTTTATGTGTCCTTCCATGGATTCCATTCTCCAACTTAAGGATTCAATGGCCGCTACGATTGCATTTGGGGTATTGTTATCCATAGCTTGTGATGTTTCATCTTCCGGAGCCATTGTACCTAAGAAGATACTAACAAAAACAACAAACATGTTAGCGTTGGAGAAATAACCTTACAACTCTACACACCTTTGTATGCCTCACACTTGGGTCGCAAATGTTGAAGGATGGCTTATACTCAAGGTGGTAGTGAAGGTGTCAATTGCTACTCTTGATCGGATTGGATTCTTGTTTGAAAGACCCAGGTGAGCTCGCAGGTCCCACCCGTGGGCTTTTTAGCCCCGTCTCGCACTCCTTTGACCCCTCCAAGGTTCCTTGATCCATGGTTGATGCAACCACCAACACATAACACTCATTTGATGGTGATGGGATGTCTTCAAGCACCTCTCATTTCATGAAACCTCCTTGGAGCACTTGAAGTTCCCGAGCTTGGCTTCTAGTGAAGGGTCTTGAGCTCACCCGGATTGTATCACAAAGTGTGTCATATCAGTGAGTTCATGTCGAGATGTCAAAGAGAAGTTTGAATGCCGTCTTTGTTTTTGACACTGCTATGTGATGTCATTGTAAGTTCATTTGGACCTCCTTCCTAGTTTGTTGTTTTCATCCTGTTCTTCTCTTTCCCTTCATTTTTTCCCCACATAATTTACACTTTTGTTGTTCATATATGCTGTCTAATTCATTGAAATAATTCTTGCAGAAAACTGAAGTCCTCTTTTGTCTTTGCAGCGACATGTCTCTGATTTTTATATCTCTGATTTCCAGTCTGGATTAAGGGCTTTGGTCAAAACTGGCTATGGTGCAAGAGTAACTCCTTATGTCGAAGAGTCTATTGTTGTGGATATTGATCAATCAAATAGGGACATGTCACCTGAATTTGTCCGATGGCTGGCAGAGAGAAATCTATCCAGTGATGACCGTATAATGCGATTGAAAGAAGGGTATGGTTCAACTCAACTTCAAAGAATCTTAAATATTTCTTTTGCTTGCGTTCTTTGATTAATGACAGAGAACATAATCATTTCTAGATGCCAGTTCTACCTCTACAGTTAGACGCCGTTTGGTAGAGTGTATTAGAAAAAATAATGCATGCATCAGTTTTGTGTAATGCTATTACCTTGTTTGGTACATTTTTTAGCCTTTGTATAATTAATGCCTCTGCATTAGTTATACACTATTGTATATTGAAGTTTACTAATACCACCCCTTTCCATGTATTAATAATACAACGGATTTCAATACATGCATTAACTTTGATTAATGACAAAGGTACCCCTCAAATCCCTCTAGAAAATTTCCCCAAGTCCTTTTTCCATCATACTTTGCCTCTTTTTTCTGTACTTTGCCTCTTCACAGTTCTTTAATTTATGATCTTTGTTTTTTCTGTGATTTGATAAGTTGTGTGTGACAGATTTCCCGCCTGATTTCATCTGCTCATATGAAGAGACTCTTTTGAGGAAACAAATTAATCAAACAATAATGGAAGTGAACCATACCTTATAAGTAGCATACAAGATAGCTTACAGGGTCATGCTTTCGCTATTGTGAAAGGAACTGATCTAGTTGGCAGATTGAGGGTATTGGGAACTTTTGTTTCCTATGTAGATTAAAGGGTATTGGCATAAGAAGATGCATTTTGAATGATGTCCCTGTTTATTTCTTGCCGTCTCAAGAGTTAGAAGGATAATTTGCTCAAAAAAAGTGTTTTGAGTGAAACTAATCTTGGACTGTAAATACCGATGAAAATAATATAATATATAAGTAGCACAACGTGAAGTTTTATAAAATTTAACAAAACTAAAAAGTGTAGCGGGTATTTTTGTAAACAAAGATCTTTTTTAAAAAAAGTATACAAGATATTATTTTTATTATATCAAATCAAACAATGTATAAAAAATAAAGTCACAATGCAAGCATAACTAATACCAACATTATTAATACACCCTATTCAACATTATTCTTATACATTCTACGAGACAACTCCTTAGTAACTTGTAGAATTATTGGTGAATGTATTTATTAGTTTTTTTCATCCCTGCCATGCATGTTGTTCTCAGTTTGGCTTTCCTCTCACGCATCTTTGTTCAGGTATGTAAAAGAAGGGAGCACTGTCAGTGTAATGGGAGTTGTCCAACGGAACGATAATGTTCTGATGATTGTTCCTCCTGAAGAACCATTTTCAACAGGATGTCAGTGGGCTAAATGCATTCTTCCAGCCAGTCTGGAGGGCATCATTTTGAGGTGTGAGAACAGTTCAAAGATTGATGTCATTCCAGTGTAGCACTTAAAACACTGCTGTTTTTGTTTTAAATATGTTGGAGAACCTCTTCCAATGTCAACAAGAATGGCATCTTCACTCAGTTAACCAGATGTATAGTTGGTCGATTTAATTCTATTTGTTTTTTATTTTATTTCTATTCTTCCTGTAATGGTGTTTGGTGTCGTCAAGTGTGCAGAGACACCATGTTGATTACTGAGGATTTTTGATAAGAGTTCTTTATCGCTAGAAAGTCGGATACTTTTGTTGATGTTGGGTGCTATACGAAACATTAAGGCCCATCAGATACAAGATATGTCTATTTGGTATTAGTTATTCTTTTGTGGCCACTTAGCCACTCTCAAGGTTGTTCCTCCAAATGAGCCCCCACTGTTCTGCTTGCTTGTTGGTAGTCTTGAAAGTCGGACGATGAAAAAGCTTGCTACTGATACTTATAAATATAATGTATGTGTTGTCCATGCTAACCACGGCCCGGCATATTTGGTTCATGGAAGCTTTGATACATTTTACTTAACTAGACTCTGTGAACATGCTTTGCACATTATCTCCTATCAACCTCAATCATCACAAAAATTAGATAATTATTAATAACTATATGAATTTATTTTTTGAGGTGCAAAAATGTTTTCACGACCCTGGCATTAGGTCCCTACCTTGACTCAAATTTAGATTCTTGACCCCGACTCCGCACATGACTTGAGATCTTGATTCTTGATTTGATTTGAGACCAATTTGTACCCCAACTCGTGACTCGACTCTTGACCCAACCCTAAACGCTAAAATCGTCTCTCGATGTTGATTCGATATATGACCTGTGATCCTAATTCTTGACCTCACCTTGGACTTGATAAGTATCCCAACTCGTCACTCGACTTTTCCCCAACAATAAACTCTAAAACCCGACTTTCCACCTTGAACCAAATCCGGCCCTAGACTCGGGATCCAACCTCAACATTATCTCGACTCTGTCGACTCTAGAGTTGACCTCCATTATCAAACTCGACACTCGATTGGAGATCCTAATTCGGACCCGACTTTTGACCTAAACTCAAGATCTAACTCTCGATTCTAATCGTCTCATTTTTTTTTGAAATATGAGGAAAATATGTATATTTGAAAAACATTTTTCAAACACACTTGAGCCAACTGAACATGAAAACTGAAAAATATTTTTCAAAAAATATTTTCTTTCTTACCAAACACACCCTTAATTTTTTTTTTTAATGAATTTTAGGGGTTGAGCATCACCCCCAGGCCTTATCATTAATCACAAAAGCTATACATAGAGGGGGCATAAACCTGACCTCCAATCTGTGTTTACAGAGAAAGTGCAACTACTGCAAAGGAAATACAAAGAATGTACTCTAAATCTATGAACTGGTAAGCTAGCTCTAAGATGGCTCATGTAACTTGTTTAGTTTTCTTCTTCTAAAACTTGGCATGCCCATCTTATCTAGCTGAAAATATCCTGCTACTTCTGGGGGAAGTTGACAACAATGGAAATAATGATGAAACTGGTCTGACTGATGACTGATTTTGGATAAGGCAAAATTGGCTTCCCTGTAAACATGTCTGCAAATGCACAAAGAGAATTGTGATATGAGCCTCAACAAAGATTCAACAAGAGTTTGCAGCTGCCATGAAACTGGTATTTGCTTGCTGATCCATCTGACCAAGAGCTCAGAATCCACCTCCAATATAACCTGATGTATGTTATTCCCCAGACACCAAGAAAGTCCCCAGATAGAAGCCTCCACTTCTGCTTGATTATTGGTCCCCTGGCCCAAAGGTGTAGCATAAGCATAGATGAGGTCTCCATTGTGATCTTTAATGATCCCCCCTGCTACAATCTTCCCAGGATTAGTGAGAATACTGCTACCATAATTAAGTTTAACCATATTAGATGGTGGTTTGGACCAGTACACAAGTGTTACTTTTGTCTCTTGTCTGTATTTTTCAACATATGTCATCAGGTTGAACCATCCAATAGGCCAAGAGATGTATGGAAAAACAGTATGTAATAAGTAAGGTATGTCTTTGTAAATGAGGAATTTAACTCTGGCCAGTTGAGGCTGTTTTCCACCATACTTGACAGCACATCTATTTTTCCATAGGTTCTAACAGATAATAATGGGCAGAGTCTGCATGACCAACTTATGAGCATTATTAGTTGCCTTAGAATTCCACCACTCCAACAACAAGTTTTTGAGAGAACTTGTGTCATGAATCAATCCCAAAGATGCAGAGAAATAGTGCCAGATGTGTTTAGTAAATGGTCCATCAACAAATGTATTTGGGATGGTGTCCCAGCCAGAAGTAGAACAACAACCACAAGTAACAGGGGCAATGCCAAATTGGTTGAGTCTTTCATTTGTAGGTAGTTTCCTTCTTAGGACTCCCTAACGCAGAAATGAGCATTTGAATGGGATCAATCTATGCCAGGTGTGAGTATTCATCATGGTTTTGTCTCTATGCTCTCTACTAATTCCCCAGGCAGAGGTGCAACTAAATTCACCACTTGTAGTTAGAGTCCAGATTGGGGAGTCTGCAACCCCTTCTTGGAAATGGAATTCAACTTTGAGAACACTTTGTAGCAGCTGTGGGGGAAGGGTTGTAGTTAGTTTTTGCATATTCCATGTACCCTCAGTTATGAAAGCTGCAACCTTAGCATAGTTTGATCTAACTCCATCAACTTTGTACTTGTGTAAAGGTCCCAGTCCTGACCAATTATCCCACCAAAAGATGCATGTACCAGATTTGATTCTCCATAATATAGTTCAGCTTCCTCTTTGTTTCTTATCATGACCTTTCATATCATTGACTGCCCACTGAAACCTTTTCTAGCCACAATATTAACCCTCTGACAGTATTTAGCAAGCAAGAAATTGCCCCACAGAGTGTCCCTAGTTCTGAAGATCCACCACTATTTCAATTGCATAGTTTTACATATATCAGCAATGCACCTAATACCAATTCCTCCCTCATTAGTAGGAAACCAAAGATTTCTCCAAGATGCCCAGTGATATTTTCTCTTTGTGTCTTCTATCCCCAGAAGAAATCAGCAAACAGACACACAAGGTGTTTTAGAATAGTCTTGGGAGAAATACATGCTTAAAAAATATGAATGGGAATTGATTGCAGAACATGTTTCACCAAGATAGCTTTACCACCATAACTAAGCAATCTGGAATGCCAATCTATTATTCTGGAAGCAACTTTACTGACCAACCCAACATAATGACTGATCCTTTGTCTGCCAATATAGATTGGGCATCCAAGGTATCTGATAGGGCTGTGTTTCTGCTGAAAGACAGTTTCATTTTTAACCTTTGAGACTGTGGAGGGAAAAGATTGATCTAGTAGCAGAAAGTAACTTTTATCCTTGTTGATTAGTTGGCCAGATACCTCTTCATAAGATGCCAGAGTCTTCATTAGCAATCTCAGAGTTTGCCTCCTTCCAGTAGTGAATATGATTATGTCATTAGCAAAGCTGAGATGATTAATTTGAGGACCTTGCCATGCCATGTGAAAACCATAGTATTGAGGATGCTGATGTAAACTGTTAAGAGCTCTTGACAAAACTTCATCCCCAAGAATGAACAAAGCAGGGGAGAGAGGGTCACCTTGCTTTAGTCCCCTGGTAGAATGAAAGAAGCCATGTCTGGTACCATTCACAATAAGGGTGTCAAACGGGCCGGTTTGACCCGGTCCAAATCGGCCCAACCCGACCCATCACACCAACCCAGCCCGATCATCCCCCAGGCTGTAATGTACCGGGTCTCGAGCTAGGTTATTCTTTTGGGCCCGATTAACCCGGCCCTGACCAAAACTGGTCCAGGCTCGCCGGTTAACCGACATGGATAAGATTTTTTTTTTTAAAAAAAATTAGATTTTCTGAAAAATGGTCGTTGGGCCCAACAGTCATATAGCCGTTAGGAGCCCAAAACGGCTATAATGCTTTTTTTATTAATTTTTTTTAATTAAATTATTTTTTTAAAACCAAAAAAATTCCTATAAATACCCTACACTTTCAAATCATTTTCCACAACTTTTTTATTCTCTCAAATCTCAATTCTCAATTCTCAAATATTCTATATATTTCCTAAAGTGCTCACTTTAATTTTTTAATTTTGCGATTACAAAGTACGAGTGGAAGTTTCAAAAGTCGCAACCTTCGGATACTTCCAAAATTTGGTATTTTCGTTCCATCTCTTACGTTTAATTTTTAATTAGTGTATTAATTGCTGAATATTTAATTTTATTATATTTGTGAATTTTGAATTTGTTTAGTTTAATTTATATTATGGATAAATTAAGAAACCTCGCCACTAAAAGTGTTAAAATTTTTTGTCCCGGAAGTGGTAGTGGTAGTAAAAAGAGAATTACTAGCGGTAGAGGTACTTCAAGTAGTAGATATACCCGTGGGCCTCCGGCACCTCTTAGTCAACCTTTTGAGGAAGAAGTAGGTGTACCTTTAGGTGTAGGTGTCCACGATATGGAATGTAGAAGCTTAGGAAAATTATGGTATAGAAAAAGAAAATAAAGTAGATGCGGTTAATTGAGACGAAGATGATGAAAATATTGGTGAGACACCTGCAGTAGGAAGTGCTAACGTTAAATCTGAATCGATTAATCTCCCTCCTCGTCCTCTCCGTCCTCCCCGTGCCCCAAGAGCTCATAAATCAACAAGTATTGCATGATAATTTTTTGATCGTATATCAGATATTGAGGTGCAATGCAATAGTTGTCAACACATATATAAGCATAAAAGAGGAGGCAAGCAAGGGGTACGCATACGTTAATGAGACATATAAGTGATAATCACGAAAGAGAGTTAAATATTGCACGAGGTGGTGCGGATGTTGGTGGGCCAACGCAAAATAGAATGGACCCAACAAACGATCAGGTAATGAAGAAGTATAATAAATTGAGGGACTGGGAAGAAATAGCTAAAATGTTAGGTGTGGGTTGTTTTTCTTTTAGTTTTTCTTCTTCTTATGCCTTTATTCATTATATTCAAGCAATTTAAAATCCTATGTTTAATGGTATTCCTAGAAGTACTTGTAGGGCCGATATTTTTAGACTTCATTCACAATATTATTTTTATTTATCAACATTGTTAAAAAATATTCAATGTAGAATATCCCTAACTTCTGATATTGATCGTGCTGCAAATAAAAATGATTATTTGATCATTACTTGTCACTAGATAGATAGTAATTTTGTTATGCAAAAACGTATTCTTGCTTTTTTATATGATGAAGATCGTAAACATACTGGAGATTTTATTGCTGATTCGATTGCTAAAGTTGCAGAATTTTATGATATTGAAAATAAAATCTTATGTATTGCTTTTGATAATGCTTCTAACAACAAGACTGCTATAACAAAGTTAAAATCTAAGCTATCCCCGCCATTACCTAAAATTTTTCATGTTAAATGTGCTTATCATATATATAATTTAATTGTAAGAGATGGTCTTGAGTTTTTTGAGCTTTATATTGAAAAAATTAGGCTTGCCGTTGGTTTTATTCAAGAAAATAATCGTAGAAGAAGAATTAAAGACTTTAAACTTAAATGTGAACAAAATGAACTTGCACCGATATTGATGCCTGAAGAATGTGATACTAGATGGAATGATACATATGATTTTTTAAAAATTTGTTATAAATATAGAGTTCCTATTGCACTATCTTTTAACCAACATTGTGGTTCGTTTGCTGATTCTGCCCACTGCATACAATATAATTCTGACTGGGCTGTAATTAATGATCTTATTAAGTTTTTAGAAAATCTTTTATAGCTACGGTTGAATTTTTCGGTGCTTATTATCCTACTATTTGTAATATTTTGGCATATATAGTCGATATTTCTGGTTTGCTCAAAGAATATAAAAATAAAGAAGGTTACAAAGAAGTTGTTGGTGCCATGTTTGCTAAATTTAAAAAATATTTTTTTTCGATTCCCCCTATTTACTTGGTTGGTGCTATGCTAAATCCGTGCATGAAATATACTACTATGTCCCTCTTTAGTACTCTTATTTATGCTAACTTAGAGATAAATACTAACAATGATTTTGATGATGAAGAACAAGAACAACCTGATTTCTGGACGACTATGGCCGATGCGAACACTTACATAGATAAATTATATAACCACTATGCCGATTTAGTTGATTTAGCTGTGCCAAAAAATATCACTCCAATTGTCGCTTTTCATCCTCCTGAGGAGACATCATCTTCTAAAAGGCCGGCACATAGTAGTTTTTCTGATCACTTTTATGATTTACTTTGTTGGAATAGTGTTGAGGAGGGAGCTTACATAATAATTTATCGGGAAGAACTGAAGTATTATCTCCGATCATCGTTAGAGGATCGCAGACGATGAATCAATACGTTGGATTGGTGGAGGAATAATGAAGCACAATATCCCGTGCTTTCAAGATTAGCTAGAGATATCCTGAATGTTCCAATGTCAACCGTTGCATCGGAGAGCACTTTTAGTCAGGGACGACATCAGCTTGGAGACAATCGAATTTCATTGGGAAGCAATGCAATTAATGTTCTAGTTTGCCTTAGAGCCGAATGAAGAAATCAAGGAATGGAAGCGGAGCCGAACGACGAGTAGAGACTTGAAGAAATTATGACTTCACGGGAAAACTCAGCAGAATCAAGTCCAATGCATGGTTTTGCCCCCGTTGACTTTGACTATCCTATGCAAGTTCCCGTTAATATTAACATGAATGAGTTGGAAAAAATGATGCAAAATTTGTAGATTTTTCATCCATGTAAACTATAATTTTTGGATCATTTTGCAATCAATAAAATTCAATATTCATTCACTCCTTAGTCCTTACTTTGTAATTTTTTCTATTTAATGATTTAAATTAAATTTTTAGTTTGAATTAAATACTTAGTTTTAATATATTACTAATTTACTATAAAGTATTATTAATTTATTATATTAAGTAGCATATGTTTTATTTAAAGAAGTACATATATTTTATATGTGTACGTACATATTGAATGGTACGTATATATGTGTATATATCTTCTATAGACGTATATATTTAACGTATACATGTGTATATGTTTTATAAATTAGTATATAACTATATATTTAGTGTGTGTATATATTGTAGTATATTTTATTTAAAGTAGTACGTATATATTGAATGGTACGTATATATGTGTGTATATTTTCTGAAGTAGTATATATTTAACGTATATATATGTATATGTTTTAGAAATTAGTATATAACTATATATTTAGTGTGTGTATATATTGTAGTATATATTTTATTTAAAGTAGTACATATATTGAATGGTACATATATACGTGTACATATCTCCTATAGACGTATATATTTAACGTATACATGTGTATATATTTTATTAACTATATATTGAGTGTGTGTATATATTGTACTATTGTAGTATATATATATATATTGTAGAATATGTTTTATTTAAAGTAGTACATAAATTGAATGGTACGTATATATGTGTATATATCTTCTATAGACGTATATATTTAATGCATACATGTGTATATGTTTTATAAATTATGTATATCATTATATTGTAGTATATATCTTGTAGTATATGTTTTATTTAGAGTAGTATATATCTTTAACTAACGTATTGTAAGACCCTGTAAAACTCTAAGCTTAATTCAGTCCATTAATGCTTGTCAAGGGGTCCCAGACTTAGAATATTTTAGCTAAGCATCCAGACTTAGTATATTTTTGGCCTTCAAAAGTTGGCGATCTTACTTCGCGATCTTAATTTCCTTCAAATGTCTATATTTAAGTTAATTCATGATCAGCAATATCATTAGGGGTTCCCGGATGAGTTTTGGATTTTTCGAACTTCGTTTAGACCTTGTTTGAAATTCCAAAACAGTGAGTCGATGCGTCGCATTGACAGATAAAGTTTTCCTCAGCTTAAGGCAATTTCCAGTGAACCAACGCTGGCTATAGCGTCTATGCGCACATTTTTCTATCTTTTAAACCCGCGTCTTTAAGGGTAATTAGGTCTTTTTCCCTCGACCTTCAGCCCTCATAACATGAAATTTAGCCCTCTTTTGGCTAATTATATTCATTATTTCTAAATTGCTCAAGAACAAGAAAACCCTAGGTGATTAATTTCAAATCAAAAACTCTAGATTTCTCCGTTAACTTTCAAGAATTCTCCAACAAAGGTATGTAAAGTGTTCATCCAAGGACCCTTTCATCCTTGGAGTTCAAGAAACTAATTTTTAAACCATGAATGGTGATTTCCATGTTGTGGGTTGTATGTTATCCGTGTTGATATTAATGTATGTTTTCTAAGTTGAAATCTTTAATTTATCTCATGATATTATGATAGCATGTATGTTGAATTTGAATTCTCTTATGTTAAACTCTGGAAGTATGAACATAAGATGATAGTCATGATGTTTTACCATGATGTCCATGCCCAAATACAAGATTATGCCTTCTAAGTGTTTGTCAAAATGCTTAAGTGAATGAATTGTGAAATTGTGACACATTTGTAATCTAAATGATGATCCCATGCTATATCCATGTGTTTCTGTTGACTCTTATGCTAAAGCTATGCTTCGTAATGAATTGATGAAATTTCCATGAGATTAAAATTGTGAAATTATGATACGATGCATGCCTTCCTATTCATGTGCAAATTTATGACTTTCAAGTTCTCATGAAATCCCTCAATGATTGTATTGTGAGTTGATGACTATTGTCCTGTGTTCAAGAATAGTCATGTCTTATTATTTCCATGCTATCGAGTCCTGCGGGTATTTAATACCCGATAATTTAGCTGTGTACCTTGAGCCAGTGTCAGTTTTCAAGATACTCTCAGTCAAGCCATGATCAGTAGAATTAAGTCAGTTACAGAACTTAGGAAAATTCAGTTATCTCAGTGTCAGTCCAACCCATTTAGTATTCAGTTAAATCCTCAGTAAACTCAGTCAGTTATTAGAATTCAGCAGTATTCCATCAGTCAATGGAACTCAACGAACTCTGTCCAGCTCAGCTCAGTATAATCAGTTCAGTATCTATTCAGATGGGAGTAGGATTCAGCACCGAGTGAACCTAAGGATGGGAACTCATCTGCTAGCAAAGGGTGTGATTCTTAGAAGCAATCCCTGTGTTCCAGAACTATGTAGCCAACATAGGTTGAGACATCAAACCTTCTAGATGAGGGTTGATGAGGTGGCTTAACCTGTTAGATGGGGGTCCCACTATTCTTGTTAGAGTACCTGATAGATGAGGGTCACTCACAACTTATCCTTACCAGTGGCACGGTATTGACATCGTTCCAATTAGGGTTATAGATTGGATCCCAACTCAGCTATATTATCTTATTTGGGGCATGTCGGTTAAATGACTACCTCCCACAGTCTCAGTCTCAGTCTTCAGTAAAGAACTCAGATAGTTCTACAGATTTTAGGACTGTCAGATGTAGTCTCTCAGCTTAGTACGAAACTCAGCTAGTTTTATCAGAATTAGGACTGTCAGACACAATCACTCAGTAAACAACATATTATTTATAAGTAATCCATATTATCAGTAAACTCAGTGTTCAGAATCCTCATGATTCCAGTTACAGTTATGTATTCATGCATGTATTCTCACGCAGTCATGTTCATTTCATTCAGTTAGTTATAGTTTATACATATGAACCTTTGCACTCAGCCTACCTCACTTTGCATACCAGTACATTCTCACGTACTGACGTATACTTTTTTCTTGCGCTATGGTCAGGTTCCCGATCGCGCTTAACAACTCAGGTTTCAGCAGTCAGAGTTAGTGGTGAGTCCTCATAGTTCGAGGACATAATTATTTAATTATTTTTGTACTTCAGTACTTAGTTTATTTTAGCAGTTGGGGTTAGTTGGGGATATGTCCCATCAACTCCTTATTCAGAGAGTTTAGAGGCTTTTTTATACTATAGCATATTCAGACTGTTATTTTAGTTTTGGGTACTGTTATACCTTATTCAGACATTGTTTTATTCAGTATTATTCAGTTTTGAACCTTATAGCATTTCAGCCCATTATTCTGCATATTTCAGTATCATTATACAGTTACTGCAGCAGGTACCAGTCATGGGTTAACTTATGGTCCTTCGGGATTATGAGCACCGTGTAGCATCCGGGGTACCAGACTTGGGGCGTTACAAACTTGGTATTAGAGCCTAAGGTTCAACAGTGTCTTAGAAAGTCTGAAAATCTATCTAGTAGAGTCTTGTGCATGGGTGTGTTGCGCTTCATATTTATGTACAGGAGGCTATGAAATGTTTTAGGAACAGTTTCCCTTCTTTCAGTATTTATGTCGTGCGAGTGAGCATGAGCTTAAATTTAACTCCCAGTCTAATCTATTTCTCCCTTTTGTTTACAGAACATGCCTCCCAAAATGACTAATGAAAGGAGAAGTGGGAATCAGTCAGTACCTCAGCCTGTTCATGCAGATCCCCTGGACGAACACATTTCTCATGCAGAGTTCAGAGCTGTATTTACTACTCTTGCTAATTCAGTTGCTGCTCAGAATGAATGCCCAGTTTTCTTTTCAGCCAAGTTAGTGGCCAATTCTGCTGCAGCCAGGATTCAGGACTTCACCTGAATGAATCCTCCTTCTTTCACCGGGTCTAGGACAGATGAGGAACCTCAAGAATTCTTTGATCAAGTATAGAAGGTTACAGATATCATGGGGTTAACTGCTAGTGAGAGTGCTGAGCTAGCTGTATATCAGTTGTAGGATGTGGCTCACATATGGTTCAAGCAATGTAAAGTAGAGAGGGTCGCAGATACAGGGTCTATTAAGTGGGAGGAGTTTGCCACTGCCTGCTTAGATAGATTCTTTACCCTAGAGCTGAGAGAAGCTAAGGTGTTAGAGTTTATCAACCTCAGGTAGGGCAACATGACAGTGAAAGAGTATTCTCTTAAGTTTACTCAATTATCTAGATATGCTCCTCATGTAGTGGCAGATAACATATCTAAGATGAGTAAGTTTATTTTTAGGGTGAATGATAGTATGGTCAAGGAGTGCAGGACTGCAATGTTGATTAGTGAGATGGACATAGCCAGGCTTATGGTCCATGCTAAATAGATAGAGGAGCATAAGATTAAGGAAAGAGAAAAATAGAATAAGAAAGCAAGGACAAGTAGTTTCAACTTTGCTCACCCTAAGTCAGAGGGTGGTAATCGTTCCTAGTTTCGCCCAAAGTCTTCAGTTCCAGCACTTTCCTCAGCCAGTCCTCCAGTTCCTAAGTTCAGGAATGGTAACAAAGATAGGGCTCCAGGCTTTAAGTCTCAGGGTAGTGTCAGCAGTGCCCAAACCCATCCTCTTTGTCAGATATGTGGCAAGCACCATCAGGGTATTTGCAGAGTTGGCAGTGATGTTTGTTTCAGATGTGGCAAGCCAGTCCACAGAGTCAGATATTGTCCTCAGTCAGGTTTTCAGGGTCAGTATAACCGTTCCTCAACTCAGTCCGGTCACCCGAATCAGCAGGGTGCCACCTCCTGCGCCACCAGTGGGAAACACCCAAACAGAATCTATGCTCTTCTGTCCTGATAAGATCAGGAGAATTCTCTTGATATGGTCACTAGTACGTTACAGATCTTTCATTTACATATTTACGCTTTGTTAGATCCAGGAGCGTCTTTGTCTTTTGTTACTCCTTATATAACAGTTGATTTCGGAGTCAGACCTGAAATTCTAGCAGAGCCTTTTTTAGCATCTACCTCAGTGGGTAAATCTATCATAGCCCATGGGTATACAAGAACTATCCGGTTATGATATCTCAAAAAGTCACTTCAGCAGACCTAGTCGAATTAGAGATGACTGATTTCGATGTCATTCTCAGCATGGATTGGCTTCATTCCATCTATCCCACAGTCGACTACAGAAAAGAGTTTTTTAGTTTTAGTTTCCTAATGATCCCGTCCTAGAGTGGAGGGGTAGTACTTCAGCATTCAGGGGTCAGCTTGTTTCCTACCTATGGGCAAGGAAGATGATCTCTAAGGAATGTGCCTATCATCTTGTTCTAGTTAAGGACTCTAGTTTTGAAACTCCCAGTATTGAATCAGTCCCAGTTGTAAATGAATACTCAAATGTATTTCTATAAGATCTTCCCAAAATTTCTTCCGAAAGGGAAATAGACTTCGGTATTGACTTTCTTCCAGACACTCAGCCCATATCTATTCCGCCATATAGAATTACACCAGCAAAACTCAGAGAATTGAAAGAACAGTTGAAGGATCTCCTAGATAAGGGATTCATTAGATTTAGCGTGTCCCCGTGGGGTGCACCAATTTTATTCGTGGGTAAAAAAGACGATTCTCACAGAATATGCATAGACTAACGTCAGCTCAATAAAGTCACAGTCAAGAATAAGTATCTACTTCCTAGAATCGATGACTTGTTTGACCAACTTCAGGGTGCCAGTTATTTCTCTAAGATAGACCTCAAATCAGGCTATCATCGGCTCAGAGTTACAGAATGTGATATTCCAAAGATAGCCTTCAGAACTTGGTATGGTCATTTTGAATTCTTAGTCATGTTCTTTGGTCTTACCAATGCCTCAATAGCCTTCATGGACTTTGTGATGGGTTTGCCTTGTACTCATCGCCAACATGATTCAGTTTGGGTTGTTATAGGCAGAATGACCAAATCAACTCATTTTCTTCTAGTCTATACCTCTTATTCATCCAAGGATTATGGCAAGCTCTATATCAGAGAGTTGGTTAGATTACACGGTGTTCCGTTGTCCATTATATCAGATAGAGGTACCCAGTTTACCTCTCAGTTCTAAAAAGCATTCCAAAAGGGTTTTGGTACCCTAGTCTACCTTAGTACAACCTTTCATCCTCAGATGGATGGTCAAGTAAAAAGGACCATTTAGACCTTGGAAGATATGCTAAGGGTGTGTGCTATTGATTTCAAGGTTAGTTGGGATGACCACTTGCTTTTGATCGAGTTTGCATACAACAACAACTATCATTCCAGTATTCAGATGGATCTATTTGAAGCTCTCTATGGTAGGAGATGTAGATCTCCAATTGGTTGGTTCGAAGTCGGTGAGGCTGTAATTATAGGGCCTGACTTGGTATTTGATGACTTAGAAAAAGTCCAGTTGATCAGAGAAAGGCTCAAGATAGCTCAAAACGGATAGAAATTGTACGCAAATATGAACAGAAAGGATTTTGAGTTCGAGATTGGTGACCATGTGTATTTAAAAATATCTTTCATGAAAGGAGTGAAGTTCGACAAGAAGGGAAATCTCAGTCCCGGATATGTCGGTCCCTTCAAAATTCTTAGTCGCTTTGGCAAAGTAGCTTATGAGCTCGAATTGCCTTCAGATCTAGCTTTAGTCCATCCAGTGTTTCATGTCTTATTGCTCAAGAAGGACATAGGTCACCCATCAGTCATAGTCCCTATAGAGGTCATAGATGTTCAGTACAGTCTCTCATATGAGAAAATTCCAATCGAAATTCTTAACTATCAGATTTGCAGACTGAGGAACAAAGAAGTCTCTTTAGTCAAAGTTCTTTGGTGGAATTAGTCCGTTGAGGGAGCTACTTGGGAAGAAGATAAGCGGACCAAGTATCCTCACCTCTTCTCTGCAAACTCAGATCCAGCTCAAGGTAATAGTTTTCCTTAAGCTTATTCAGTTTCAGGTTTGGATTTTAGTTACAAACTTGGTATCAAATACCATTGCATGTTCAATCATATGTTCATGAGTCAGTTCAGTCATGTATTCATGCATCAGATATGCATTCTCATTATGAGAAAACTCATCTTATCAGTAATCCTACTCATGCCTTCATGAGTCAGTTATTCATGCATCAGATATACATGTTCAGTATGATAATCCAGTATATCAACAGCTTCAGTCATGAAATCATGCATCTAATATGCATGTCCAGTATTCCCTTTTCAGTCATCAGTTCTCCCCTCTTAGTCAGTCTCATTCGAGGATGAATGTGCCCAAGAGGGAGATATTATAAGACCCCGTAAAACTCTAAGCTTAATTCAGTCCATTAATGCTTGTCAAGGGGTCCCAGACTTAGAATATTTTAGCTAAGCATCCAGACTTAGTATATTTTTGTCCTTTAAAAGTTGGCGATCTTACTTTGCGACCTTAATGTCCTTCAAATGTCTATATTTAAGTTAATTCATGATCAAGAATGTCATTAGGGGTTCTCATACGAGTTTTGGATTTTTTGAACTTCGTTTAAACCTTGTTTGGAATCCCAAAATAGTGAGTCGACGCGATGTTGGTTTGTCGCGTTGCCAATCGTGTCGAAAAATAAAGTTTCCCTTAGCTTAAGGCAATTTCCAGTGAACCGACGCGATGTTGGCGTTGGTACCCTCGACGCGCCTCGTCGGTTATAGCATCACTGGGCACATTTTTCTGTCTCTTAAACCCGCATTCTTAAGGGTAATTAGATCTTTTTCCCTAGACCTTCAGCACTCATAACATGAAATTTAGCCCTCTTTTGGCTAATTATACTCATTATTTCTTAATTTCTCAAGAACAACAAAACTCTAGGTGATTAATTTCAAATCAAGAACTCTAGATTTCTTCATAACTTTCAAGAATTCTCCAACAAAGGTATGTAAAGTGTTCATCCAAGGACCCCTTTTATCCTTGGAGTTCAAGAAACCATTTTTTTAAACCATGAATGGTGATTTCCATGTTGTGGGTTGTATGTTATCCATGTTGATATTAATGTATGTTTTCCAAGTTGAAATCTTTAATGTATCTTATGATATTATGATATCATGCATGTTGAATTTGAATTCTATTATGTTGAACTATGGAAGTATGAACTTAAGATGATAGTCATGATGTTTTACCATGATGTCCATGCCCAACTACAAGATTATGCCTTCTAAGTGTTTGTCAAAATGCTTAAGTGAATGAATTGTGAAATTGTGACTCATTTGTAATTTAAATGATGATCCCATGATAAATCCATGTGTTTATGTTGACTCTTATGCTAAATCTATGCTTCGTAATGAATTGATGAAATTTCCATGAGATTAAAATTGTGAAATTATGATATGATGCATGCTTTCCTATTCATGTGCAAATTTATGACTTTCAAGTTCTCATGAAATCCCTCAATGATTGTATTGTGAGTTGATGACTATTGTCTTGTGTTCAAGATTAGTTATGTATTATTATTTCCATGCTATCGAGTCCTGCGAGTATTTAATATTCGATAATTTAGCCGTGTGCCTAGAGCCAGTGTCAGTTTTCAAGATACTCTCAGTCAAGCCATGATCAGTAGAATTCAGTCAGTTACAGAGCTCCAAAAAATTTAGTAATCTCATTGTCAGTCCAGTCTCATTCAGTATTCAGTTAAATCCTCAGTAAACTCAGTCAGTTATCAGAATTCAGCAGTATTCCATCAGTCAACGGAACCTAGTAAACTCAGTCTAGTTCAGCTCAGTATAATCAGTTTAGTGTCTATTCAAATGGGAGTAGGATTCTGCACTGAGTGAACCCAAAGATGGGAACTCATCTGCTAGCAAAAGGTGTGATTCTTAGAAGCAATCCCTGTGTTCTAGAACTACGTAGCCAACATAGGTTGAGATATCAAACCTTTTAGATGAGGGTTGATGAGGTGGCTTAACCTATTAGATGGGGGTCCCACCATTCTCGTTAGAGTACCTGATAGATGAGGGTCACTCACAACTTGTCCTTACCAGTGGTATGGTATTGACATCATTCCAATTAGGGTTATAGATTGGACCCCAACTCAGCTATATTATCTTATTTGGGGCATGTTGGTTAGATGACTACCTCCCACAGTCTCAGTCTCAGTCTTCAGTAAAGAACTCAGATAGTTCTACAGATTTTAGGACTGTCAGATGTAGTCTCTCAGCTTAGTACAAAATTCAGCTAGTTTCATCAGAATCAGGACTGTCAGACACAATCACTCAGTAAAAAACATATTATTTATAAGTAATCCATATTATCAATAAACTCAGTGTTCAGAATCCTCATGATTCCAATTACAGTTATGTATTCATGCATGTATTCTCACGCAGTCATGTTTATTTCATTCAGTTAGTTGTAGTTTATGCATATGAACCCTTGCACTCAGCCTACCTCACTTTGCATACCAGTACATTCTCACGTACTGACGTATACTTTTCTTTTGTGCTAAGGTGTTTTATACCATAGGTTCGGATGCTAAGGTTCCCAATCGCACTTAGCAGCTCAGGTTTCAGCAGTCAGAGTCAGTGGTGAGTCCTTATAGTTCGAGGACATGATTATTTCATTATTTTCGTACTTCAGTACTTAGTTTATTTTAGTAGTTGGGGTTAGTTGGGGATATGTCCCATCAACTCCTTATTCAAATAGTTTAGAGGATTTTTCAGACTATAGCATGTTCAAACAGTTATTTCAACTTTGGGAACTATTATACCTTATTCAGACATTGTTTTATTTAGTATTGTTCAGTTTTGAACCTTATGGCATTTCAGCCTATTTTTTTGCAAATTTCAGTATTATTATACAGTTATTGCAGAAGGTACCGGTCATGGGTTAGCTTGTGGTCCTTCGGTATTATGAGCACCGTGTAGCATCTGGGGTACCATACTTGGGGCATTACACGTATAGTCGTATACAAGATTACATGTGTAATTGTGTATATGTATTCTGTGTATATATTTTTTAAATTATAATGTATTATATACTATATATATATAGTGTATATATATTGTTTAACATATTTAAAATTTATATGGGTGGTTATATATAGTCTATATTGGAGAAAAAACTTTTTTTTGGCTTTTGACCGATTTTGACTAAATTTTTAATCGGTTTTAATCGGGTTTAGGTGGGTTGGACCGAGTTGGGTTAAGTGAGCCAGTTTAGGGTTGTTTTTAAAAATTTTACTGTTGGGATCAGAATTGGACCGACCCATTTAACCAGGCCTGAATCCGAATTGTCCCACAACCCGGCTAAATCTCACAGGCCGATTCTGGGTTAACCAGGCCCGACCTACTTAACACCCTTAATTCATAAGAACTGAGTATTAGTTATTTGATAAAGTCCTCCATATAATGTCAATAATTGTCTCACCAAAACCAAATCTTCTCAAAAGAAGGCAATTATATGATCAAGACACCCTATCATAAGCCTTGGCCATATCAAGTTTAATAATCATATTTCCACCCACCACTGGTTTCTTGATACCACTGGTGATCTCCTGGGTAAGCATAATGTTCTCTGCTATATTTCTTCTTTTAAAAAAACCAGACTTGTTGCTAGATATAAGAGAGTGAAGTCTGGGAGCAATTCTGAGATAAATGAGTTTAGAAATGACCTTGTTAGTGAAGTTACTTAGGTTAATAGGTATATAATCAGAGAGTTTGTTGGGGTGAGTAACTTTAGGAAGTAAAACAAGATAGGTGTGGGAAAAATATTTAGGCATGGGATGGCTACAAAAGAAAGCAAGCAACACCTGAATAAGATCCTCCCTTATGATATTCCAACAAGACTGGAAAAACTTCCCATTCATACCATCAGGACCAACTACTAAGTGAGCACTCATTGAAAAAACAACAGTTTTTAATTCCTCCAGAGTAGGTATTGCCTACAGATGGTCATTTTGTTCATCTAAAATCAGTCTGGGAATATTGACTAACATCTTTTTCTGTACATATTCAGCTTTTCCGGTAAATATGTCTTGGAAATGTTTACATGCAAGATCAACAATATCAGTATCCCCTTGAATCCATTCCCCTACCTCATTTTTTATTTTATGTATAAACATTCTTCTTCTCTTCCCCTGATAAGAGCATGAAAATAACTAGAGTTTGCATCTCCATATTTGAACCAATGCAATTGGGATTTTTGTCTTAAGATGGCATCCTCAACCTTGAGGTGTCTGATGTTTTCAGCCTGCAATCTGTGGAACTCCTGTCTATTCCTATCTGAGTTATGTAAGATTAACTTTTCCTCAACTTTCTTGACCTTTTCTTCATAAATCTTCACATTAGTATAGATGTCACCAAATTCTTCTTTAGACCAATGACTAAGAGTTGGAGTTAATCTCTTTAACTTCTGTTGAAATCTCTACATAGGTGTACCTGTACAGGGCTTCTGCAAATATCTCTCCACTGTGTTAAGAAAGATGGGATTATCCACCCAACAATCTATAAATTTGAAGTATTTAATATGGGAGTCCACCCTATCCTTTAACTCTATGAGTAAAGAACAGTGATCAGAGCCTATAGAAGAAAGATGAGTCATGGTGGACAATGGTATTTTCTCCAACCATGTATCAGATACCATTGCTCTATCCAATCTCTTCCAAAATCTGAACTGGATACCTCAAGGTTAGACCATGTGAATTTGGGACCATGAAAGCCTAGATCAGTTAAGCCACAGGCTTCAATCACCCCCTGAAATTCAAAACTTTTCCTCATATCATAAGGAATACCACCTAATTTTTCATCAACTTCAGTGATTACATTGAAGTCACCAATAGTACACCAAGGTAAAAAAGTTGCAGACAGGTGCACCAGTTTATTCCACAAGGGCCTTAGTAAGGTGTTTCTGCATTTGGCATAGACAAAGGTCATGAGATATGTTTGGACTAGAGCACTATGAAAAACTGAACAAGTGATCTATTGACCATCAGTAGCAATGATGTCATAAGAAACATCTATATTCCCAAAATACCCAGATTTTTCCATTGGCATTGCTGAGAGCATACTCCATATTGAGTTTCCTTTTAGCTTCTTCAAGATGTATATTATTAGATAAAAGTTCCAAAATTGCTATCAAAGAAAGTTGATGAATGGTGATGAGTTGCTGAATTCTCTCCTAGACACCTTGGTTAAAGATACCCCTTGCATTCCAAATGAGGTGTCTAATCATTTAGCTGTTTTATGAATATGAGACCTGGTAAAAGGCCTGGTAGTGTGTCCAGTCATGCTAGACACAACATGTTTTGTCCCCTTCTTAGTTTTGAGTAAAGATCCCTTGGGAGAAAGCCCTTGCTGGCTAGCAAGTTGAGTCACATCCATAGCATATTCAAGCAACCTTCTTAAACATGTCATTGTATTTTAGGATTTTAATTGTTTAATTTAAAGGAAAAACTTCACATATAATCAACTTAGTCCCTTCTTAACTAATTTCTTAGTCTAAGTTCTAGTAATTACATTTTATAGATTTTAGTTAGTGGTAATGAATTTAAGACTCTAATATACAAATATTAACTAATATATTTTATTACTATTTAACTTATGTTTAGAGATAAAAAAGGAAAGGGGAGTGATTTACTTTCTTTATTCTTTCTAACAGATCTTTTTCAAATCATTTGTTTTTTCCTTTTCCAATTTCCACATGGGCTATTATGGCTTACCTTTTAATTTTCAAAATACAAAACTAGAATTCAAACTAATATTTTTCTGAATTTAAAATATAATATCAATATACTTGTCCACAAAAATCAGCTATGAATAGAAATATAAATGTAGAATTGATACAAATGAAAATTAGGTCTGAATTTAACATTCAAATACAAATCAAAACTCTTACAACTCATACCTTCAAAATAAAATTGATACAAATTTAAAAGTATAAAATGGATATAAATTCAAATTATAGGTATATATACAAATTCAAATGTATAAATGTATACAAATTCAACATGTATATGAAAGAAATATAACAAAATAAATACAAAAATACACACACACTGATAGAAATATACAAACAAATTCACTTTATGACTAAATATAATTTATACTAAATACCTTTGAGTTATATACAAACACATGGTAGTTGTATAATCATATGTGCTCTTGGGCTTATTTATATGTCCAATCACCAATATTCACCCATATTTGGACTTGTTCTAAGAGCTAAAATGTGCTATTCTGATTATAATTAAGCTTTAATTGCATTTCTTATCTAATGGATATGATTAGTGTATGCAGGACTAAATTGTGATAAAATTGAATGTGATTGGACGCATTAACGAGATATAACGATGAAGGGAGCAATGAAGGCATTGGAACATGGATTGGGAAGAAATTAAAGAAGAAAAAGGTGAGAAACTGGAAGTCCAGAAGCTCCTCAAGTATGTCACCGTGTCGCGGTGAAGGATTAATCACTATTGCTCGAGTTTTGAAGCCCATCATATCGTGGTGAGGGAGGAATTTGAAATTGTCAAAATCCAGTAACTCACCGTAATTTCACTGCATCACGGTAAGGACCAAATCTACATTTGATAAGAAACAATAACTCACCGCGATTACACCGCATCGCAGTGAGTATAGCGATATGAGGCTTACTGCATCGCGCTGCTTGTCAAAAGTAGAAATATCAGATCCAACTATAAAAGGAACAAATTGAGTCGACATAAAACACTTTAGGAAACATAGCCGTGGCGGAAAAACAACAAAATCTCTCTTTTAGGGTTCTTATAATTTCTTTTGAGCTTCTTCACTTCAAGATTAATTTTGGCTATTATTAATTACTTATTTTTGATGTTGAATTCAGACATGAGTGGCTAAACACCCTCGTTCTGGGGTTGAGGCCAAGAACATGATTACTCTTTGATATCCTTTATCGTAGTTTCTTGTTGGATTATCATATAGGTTGTTCTTAATTTCTTGTGCTTACTATTTTGATGACTGGCCACCCTTAGAATAAATTTATATTTCTATGTGCATCTGGGGGGAGAATCGTAGGATAGAACAAAGAGATTAAGGAACAAGGTTCTCATCCTTTTATAAAATAGAGGATTTGAATTAGTATCTAGAATACGGATATACCTAGATGCCTTGTTTGGTTCAATTGCAGAAAGATAACCATATACATCTAAATGGATTATTGCATCCCCGCTCAACGATGTAGTTGCAAAGTTCATGTACGTAAAATATTAGAGGTCAGGAGACCATGATTGTGTTATAAATCCTACAAATCAATAATCTGATAACCAACTAGACTACGGTAAGAATAGAGAATTGTAAGATTGTTAGAAGAGCCTCAACCCTAGAATTCTCTTCATTACTGTTTTCAACTATTGCTTTCTTTGATATTGTCATAAATCACTATTTCTTATTTATTTAAATTTTTATTCAATACTTCAAAATTATCTTGATACTTTACAACACTTAATACCTCCCTACCTAAAACTAAAGTTGTTTGAATTACTAGTGGTATAGTTCTCATGGGTACTATATTCGACTGTCTAAGTCACTATATTACTTGTACGATCACGTACACTTGCATATGTATTTGAACGCAATAAGTTTTTGGAGCCGTTGTCTGAGACTAGTATAATTAGTAATTTGCTAAATTTTTGGTTTTTGATAGTAAGTTTAAGCGTTAACGACTTGATCTTAGCGGTTAAATTTTGCAGGTTTAGCTGAATACAGGATTGGCGAGAGATAGAGAGTTGGTAGATCCTTTTTTAGAACCATAACTAGTATTTCAATAGAGACGAAGAGCTCATTATCCAATTCAACAGGTTTAAATGGCTGAACAAAGAGATCCAAATCTTGTTGATCCAAATGATACAGTTGATCCAAATGCCGGGCGTGTTCCAACTCTGGTTATTCCAGCTGCTCCTTCTCAAGTAGCTTCTAGACCTATTCGTAAGGTGTCAATACCACTTACAAACCATGCGATTAACAGTTTTCGCAAGCTCGAGCCAGGTGGTCATTTTGAATTAAAGAAGAATATGGTGCAGTTGCTGAATTCGGCTAGGCAATTTGTCAAATTTTCACATGAAGACCCACAACAACACATACATACCTTCCTGGAAATAAGTGATTCCTACATTCCTGCAGAAGTGAATACTGATTATGTCAGACTGACTGTCTTCCCCTTTTATTTAATTGGAGAAACAAAGAGGTGGTTACATGCTGAACCACCACTCTCCATTACTTCTTGGGAAGATCTAGATTGGAAGTTCCTTATTCGATTCTTTCCATTAGGGAATACTGAATATTTGAAACACAAGATTCTGAGTTTCAGATAGAAAGAAGGAGAGAATCTCTACCAAGCTTGGGAGAGATTTAAAAGTATGCTCAGAAATTGCCCTCACTATCATCATTCTAATGATGTTCTTGTTCATACTTTCATTGAGAAGTTAGAGACAAATACCAAGATTCTCTTAGATTTAGCAGCAGGTGGGCAAGCTCTTGAGAAAACTTATGATAAATTATATACACTGCTGAATCAGATTTCACAATGGAATCCTAAATGGCATGCTGACTCAAGAAGTGCTCCTAAGAAAGTTACAGATGTGTTAGAAGTAGATCAGTTCACTGCTTTATCAGCTCAGCTTGCAGCACTCCAGAATCAGATTACTAATCAGATCAGCAGCATAAAGTTAGGGGTTGTACAGCTAGAAACAACAACAAATGCAGTCCAACAGGTAAATTCTTGGTGTAAGGTTTATGGAAGTAGCAAGTACGAAACAAATTCTTGTACGGTTGAGCCAGATTCTGTTAATTATGTGGGGAATGCGAATCATCTGGGATAATAGAATTTTGGTAACACCTATAATCCCAACTGGAGGAATCATCCTAATTTCTCATGGGGTAGAAATCAAGCACAAAACAATAATCAGTATAAAGGTCCAATGCAATAGAATCAACAACAGGGTAAGAATAATTAAACCACTACTAAAATAAGCAATATAGAGGAGATGTTGAAGCAACTTCTAGCTTCTTAGGCATAGATGGCAGTGGATATAAAAAGTCAGCAGGCAAATATGAAGACTCAGTAGTTGATTACTAGGAATTTGGAGTTGCAACTCGGTCATATTCTGGGAGCATAAAACACTAGACCTCAAGGAGGCTTACCTAGTGATACAGAGGAAAATCCAAAGTAGGTAAATGTAGTCACAACGAAGAGTAGGTTGCAGTTAAAGAAGGCGGTACTTGAGCAAGTTAGTCCCACAACTACTGATGATGATCCTAAAAAGAATAAAAAGAAATGGGTCAAAGAAAGAGATGTAGGTGATGAAATTCAAGTAGATAATAAACTATACCTTTACCCTTTTCTCAAAGGCAGCAAAAGCACCAAGAGGAGACAAGTTACAAAAAGTTTTTGGATCTTCTAAAATAGGTTCATTTAAATCTTTCTCTTATTAATATTCTACAGAGTGTTCCAAAATATGCAAAGTATCTGAAGGACATAGTGGAAAACAAGAACCGATTGATAGAGTATGCTATAGTTGTACTTACTGAGGAGTGCACATCTAAGATACAAAACAAATTGCCCACGAAGTTGAAGGATCCAAGTAGTTTTACTTTACAGATCACTATTGGGAAAGACATCAGTGCTCGTGGATTGTATGACTTAGTGGCGAGCATCAATCTTATGCCCACATCTTAGTACCAAAAGATGGGTCTTGGGAGTCCCAAACCCACGGCCATTATTTTGTAGTTGGATGATAGGTCCCTTACTAGGCCAGATGGAATTATTAAAGACGTCTTAATGCAAGTGGGATCACTGTTTTTTCCAGTAGACTTTGTTATTCTTGACTTTGAAGCTGATCCGATTGTTCCATTTATTTTGGGATGCCCATTCCTAGTAATAGGGTAGTCACTTATTGATGTAGTAGTGGGGAAGATGACTATGAGAGTGCATGACAAAGTGGAGGTTTTTGATGTATATAAGGCGTTAAAATTTCCTACTATATATGAAAAATTGTCTTCCATATCAGTCATTAACCTTACATCTGAGCTACATCTGTTGTTGTCTGATGATCCACTCGAGTGAGCTTTGATGGGTTTTGATCTTTATGGAGATATAGAGGTGCTTGAAGTGGTTTAAGTTATGAATTTGGTAGTTATTGACATGAGAAAGTTGCCTTTTGAGACATTGAACAGGCCAATTGGCCTATCGCCCAAAGCTCCAGTTGATGAAGCTCTAAAATTGGAGCTTAAAGTTCTTCCTCTGCAATTGAAATATGTTTTCCTTGGTGATAATGATACCTTGCCTACTATTTTGTTTGCAGGTTTATCTGATGTACAGGTAAGGAAAGTATTGGCAGTTTTAAAAAGGAGGAAGAAGACAATTGGTTGGCATATGTCAGACATCACTGGAATTAATCCAGATTTTTATATGCACGGTATATACATGGAAGAAGGTTAAAAAGCAAGTATACAACAATAAAAATGATTGAATCCAGTGATGAAGGAAGTGGTATGAAAATTAGTCATTAAGTGGCTTGATGCTGGGATTGTTATCCCATTTCTGCTAGCAGGTGGGCCAGCCCAATACACTGTGTCCCAAAGAAAGATGGCATGACTGTGTTCACTAATAAATCTAATGAGTTGATTCCCATGTGTGTGGTAGCTGGTTGGAGAATCTGCATTGACTATCAAAAGCTGAATGAAGCCACCAGAAAAGATCATATCTCATCCCATTCATTAATCAAATACTAGACAGGTTGGTAGAGAAGGAATAATATTACTTTTTGGATGGCTGCTCAGGGTATAATCAGATCACAATTATGCCAGAAGATCAAGAAAATACCAGTTTTACTTGTCCATATGGCACATATGCATTCAGATGTATGTCTTTTGGCCTCTGTAATGCACCTGTAATGTTTTAGAGAAGTATGATGGCAATTTTCTACGACATAGTTGAAGAATTTGTCAAGGTATTCATGGATGACTTCTCTGTTTATTGTAACTATTTTGATGTATGCTTGCAGAATCTAGATCGAGTCTTAGCTCATTGTGAGGAGACAAATCTTGTACTAAACTAAGAAAAGTGCTACTTTGTGGTCAAGAAAGGAATAATCCTTGGTCATATGGTGTTATGTAGAGGACTTAAAGTGGATAGAGATAAGGTTGAAGTGATTGAAAAGTTGCCATATCTGATAACTGTGAAGGAAGTGAGAAGTGTTCTAGGGCATGTAGGGTTTTACAAGTAGTTTATCTAAGATTTCTCGAAGATTGTAAGTCCTATGTGTAAACTTCTAGAAAAAGAAGCTAAGTTTGATTTCAGGGCTGATTGTCAAGAAGATTTTGAGAGGATGAAGAAGTTACTAACAGAAGCTCCCATCTTGATTTCTCTAGATTGGGCGTTACCGTCCGAGCTAATGTGTGATGCTAGTGATGTTGTTGTGGGAGCAGTTTTAGGTTAGAGAAGAGACAAGGTATTTTGTTCTATTTTTAATGCAAGTAAAGTCTTTAATGATGCCCATATAAATTACACAGTCACAGAAAAGGAGATGTTAGCACTGGTTTATACATTTGATAAATTTAGATCATTCTTGGTGGGCACCAAGGTAATTTTTCACACAGACCATGCTTCCATCAAGTACTTGTTCAACATAAAAGATACAATGCCACCATTGATTAGGTGGATTCTATTGCTTAAAAAATTTGACCTAGAAGTGCATGATAAAAAATAAGCAGAGAATCAAGTTGTAGACCATTTGTCTAGGCTAGAGAATTATGACCACATTGCTGATGATACGCTTTGCATTCGGTAAGAGTTTTCGGATGAGCAATTACTGGCTCTTGATGTATGTGAGTTACCTTGGTATATAGGCATTGTGAATTTATTAGTGTGTGGGGTTTATCCCCCTAAAGCTATCATTCAACAGAGAAAGAAGCTGCTATATAATTCTCATGCATATGTATGGGATGAGCCTTATCTTTTCAAATAGGGCCCGGATGGGATTGTACATAGATGTGTGTCTGAGGCTGAATCTAATCAAGTGCTACAAAAGTGCCATTTATCTTCTTACAGTGGCCATCATAGGGGTGAATGAACGGCTAGAAAGGTATTATAATCAGGATTCTTATGGACAATATTGTTCAAGGATATAGTTGCTTTTGTTAAAGGAAGTGATCAGTGTCAGCGGTTAGGTACAATTTCCAGGCATCATGAGATACCCCTGAACAACATTCTTGATGTTGAGGTATTTGATGGTTGGGGGAGATATTTTATGGGACTATTCCCACCATCCAATAAAAACTTGTATATCCTAGTGGCGGTTGATTACGTATCTAAGTGGGTGGAAGCTATAACTTTCCCCACTAATAATGCAAGAGTGGTATTGAAGTTTGTAAAAAAGTATATATTCTCCCAATTTGGCACTCCCGGAGCTATAATCAGTGATAGAGGTACGCATTTTATTAACACTTGGTTTAAAAATCTTTTTGCTAAATATGGTGTTAGGCATAAGGTGGCTACTGCGTACTATCCATGAATAAGTGGACAAGTAGAGATATCCAACCGGACATAAAGTATATTCTACAGAAGACTGTTAATGGTCAGCGAAAGGATTAGGCTGAAAAGCTGGATGATTCACTATAAGCGTATAGGACATCCTATAAAATGCCCATAAGTACCTCTCCATATTGCTTGGTTTATGGGAAAGCCTGCTATTTGCCTGTAGAGCTGGAACATCAAGCTTATTGGGCAGTTAAAAGGTTAAATCTTGATATGGAGGTCATGGATGAGAAGAGATTGTTGAAGCTTATTGAACTTGATGAGTTTCGTCTCTATATTTATGAGAATGCCAAACTGTACAAAGAGAAGACCAAGAAATGGCATGACAAACATATCCTTGACAGAGTTTTTGAACCTGGATAGCTTATTTTTCTATTTAATTTGAGGTTGAAATTATTTTTGAGTAAGTTTCGGTCTAAGTGATCTGGGCCTTTTGAGGTGGTGCATATGCTGTATTATGGTGTGGTGAAGCTGTGGAACAAGGAAAAGACTGAGAAGTTCTTAGTGAATGGACAACATATGAAACATTATTGGATAGATCATGGAGACAAGCACAATGTGTCCATCACCTTTACGGATGAATGAGATTGAACTGAGTCGTGCACGACATAAACTAAGGCACTGCATGGGAGGAAACCTACGAATATAATGTAATAGCGTAGTTTCTTTCTGTTTTTAGTTGTTAGAAAAGAAAAAAGAAAATGAAAATACAAAAAAATGAGTCGTGCCATGACAAAAATTAAGGCGTTGAGTGGGAGGAAACTCATTTTTTCTTATGATATTTTATTTTTTTTATTTAGTATGCAGGGATGAGAGAATCGAAACCAAGGATAATACCACATCCAAGGAAGCAATCAGGTTTGCAAAATAATGTATGTAAGTTAGGTACAAATCAAGTAAGAAAAGAGAGTTGAAAAATGAACAAAAAATGTGAATTTGGATGTCACCACATCGTGGTGTGTAGTCAAAACGCAATACAACAATTCCAATAGATCATTACGATTCCACCGCATTGCGGTGTGTAGTGAAAACACAAAAAATTCTAATTTTGAGTGTCACCGCATCGCGGCGTGTGATCAAATTAGAATTGTCACAAAAAAGAATGTTACCACGATTCCATCGCTTAATGGTGAGGAATGTTTTTGGAAAAAAAATTAATTATTTTATCGAGTTTAACCCAACCCGACCCGAACTTACACCACCCCTCTATAAATACCACCTTTTAACCCTAACTCTAACCATTTTTAACCTTATAAGCGCCGCCCCAAGTCCCCCTAACAAATATTCTCTCTATTTTTGTTGAACACTAGACGAAACCTCTAATTTATTTTCCCTTATTCACCTCAACTAAGGTAAGTACTTCATACTTTAATTCTTCTCTTTATTTTGGTACTAATTTTGAATTTGAAATCATGATGTAGTTGAATGAGGTGTGTGTTACAATCTTTGAATCTTCTGTAATAAGTGAAAGGTTCAAAAAAAGGGTGCTGATTTGATTTGCAAATTTAGGATTTGCTCCCTGTATGCGCTTGATTACTCTTTATGTTGAATTGTTATCGGAAAAAGGGGAATGGATTTATGGTAGTTATTCTATGACTTACTCTTAATTGTCTGCCATGGTTAAAACTTGCTTAGTGTTGAGGTGTGCATTATAAGAAGAAGAATTCTGAGTACCTTTCTTGGCTACTATGTACACCTGAACAAAGTGATTAAGTGTGGGGTGATCCCCACATGTTATTGTGTGATATTATTTTTGATTTCCCATTGGGAGAATGTGTGTAAAGTTATAATAAGGCGTGGAATGGTGTTAAATTTGCGTAATTGGGTATTGCCTATGAGGATTGTACACTGTGGTTGTGAACTTCCCTTTGTAATGACAAGTAATATTTATGTATGTGCATATTTGGGAGCTATCTGCAATTATGTCCAACATGTTTTAACTTAATGTAACTCTATGTGCACTCTACTTTGAGACGTAATTATTAATAGACATGGGTTAATTTGTGTAGTTGTTGTGAATTATAGTGTAACCACCATTGACTTGAATTCATGTAAAGATGTCGAGTTAGGCATATGTATGAGTTAATGTTAGTCTGGTTTGACTGAAATTAGGGAAAGTCTAAGTACCCTAGTCCAATTCTTGTGCACTGTTGTTAGCAACTAAGCGTGGGGTGTATTTTGTACCTGTTCCACCTTATTTTAGGCTAGTGTATTAAAGAACTCAAGTCTCATTTGTTTGTTGCATATTTTGGCTGACAGACACCATGGATCGCAGATAATTAAAAGGAAAGGGCAAGGCTGACACTTTAGAGCCGGCTAGGAAATGCAACAGACAGTCAGACTGACAGATTGATAGGGTACCACGTGCTCCAATAGTCCCACGTGGTCAATTAAGGAGATTTGGATTTAAGGCAGTCAGATAAGCAGATAAGAAGTGGTATACCAAATACCTCGACACAAAATACATACCTGAGGTATTTATTGATAGGGTGAGCTTACAATGGGAATACCCTAGCATAGTTCAACGATTGGAGCAGTTGAACATGAACTTTGTATTTCACCAGCTTACTGAGTGCAATTTTCACCTTGTACATGATTTTTATGCTAACTGGGATCCATGGGACCCAGATCATAAGGTAAAAGTTTGCGACAAAGTGGTCAGATTTACAGCTACAGACATAAATAACTTGTTGGGGGTACCTGAGGCTGATGTAAATCCATTAATATGCTCATATCAGACACTTTCTGTGTGGTACACAATCTGCTGCTAGGTATACTAGGCAGTGAAATACTGGTCTTCATTCCTCCTTCCCATATGCATAGATGAATAAGGAGGCCCGCATGTGGAAAGAATAGTCTATAATTGCCTTATTTAAGGAAACACATGACTGAATTTACACGTGATTAGGTATGTTTGATTGACTCCTTGATGTGCAATGATGTTAATATTAATGTCGGCCAAGTGATCTTTTCTGCAATGAAGAAGTCACTCTACTATGAGAGGCGCAGATACTGCTTTAGAGTTTTGCTGACCCAATTTTTGAGGCGGCATAGGGTAGAGAAGGAGGAGTTAGACTACAAGACAGTGGTAGATGTGCAGTCTGTTAATATTACTACAGCTAGGAGTAGAGCTGGGGTTTATGGCTCGATCCTTACTATATCTGAGCGCCAAGCTCAGACTGATGAGATCACTGCAGAATGTATGGATTACAAATGCTGCAGCTGAAAGTAGGGGGAATACCATCTGCTAATGCAGAAATTCATGAGGTGGAGCTGGCTTACCCCCTGGGTCACGTCATCATAGAAAGATAGTGCTGAGGATAGGGCCAGATTTTGTTAAGCCGATTGATAATGATGTGCCGATCGATGAGGAGCGACAATGATGTGACTTAGAAATTGAGTTAGATAATGATAAGCAGCTTGATGAAGGCGATGCAAAAATGATGATGAGGTAGATGATGACGGTGATGATGTTGATGACGTAAATGATGATATGACTGAGGCCTAAGAAGGGAGTATTCTGCCACCTTACCATTTAAGCTTATTTTTTAGCACTGGGATAGTACTTCATTTAAGTGTGGGGTGGTTGTGTCTCACATCTTATTCTCTTTATCTTGGTATTTTGGTTTATGTTGGTTGAACAATTTTTATTTTTGTTTTTGGGATCTTTAATTTTTATTTTTCTATTTGGATGCTTAACTTAGCCATTTCTAGCTATTTAGAACATTATGGTCTGTAATAGTTAGTAATGATTTAGTAATTTTGCTTTTAGTTTAAAGTGTTTGTTGTTGTTTCCCTCAAGGTAATATATGTGTTTTTTCCCTCAAGGTAATGCAAAATAAATCGTCATAGTTAGTTTCCCTCCCTTGTGGTAGATGAATGACAACCGTCTGAAGGGGAGTTAGTCTTTAAAAGTTGAGAACCCAATCATGACTTTTGGAGAAGTATTGTGTGTTGGTCCATTTTTACAGTGACTTTGAGCGAATTTATTTTTAAACAAAAGGAAAAATGAGTTAATTTTAGATGCTAATTCTCAATAAGTGAAATACAATTTGTTGGCTTAAAGTTGAATTTGACAAAGAACAAGATCGGGAACCGTAAGGATCTGATTTGATTCCTAGCATGAACCGTGAGAGGAGTGTTTGTTTGTATTCTACATGTATAGAAATGTCTATAATTTTCTCGGTGTGTTTATAAAGAGAAATAAAGGGTGTTGGGTATAGGAAATGATGTAGGCATTTCTTTGATAGCCAAACTTTTATACTTCATTGACCTACCCTTATGAATATCCCTAGTTAGCCCTTTGAGCCTATAGTCGAATTTCTTTAGTAGCCTCATATGTAGCCCAATCCTTTCTTTAATAGACCTTGATTTGATCCAAAGATCCTCAGTGCTTTAGTATAGATGATTAAATAAGTAGGGAGTGCGAAATTGAAGTAGGAGAAAAGTGAAAGTGAAGCCCTAAAGGAATAGTTATTTGTGTGTTTAATTGTGGTGGGTGGGAGTTACAAAAAATTGAAAGAAATTTCAATTTTTGTAGCCCGGTGTTGTTAGAATGAACCTGTTTTGGCCCTGGTCCGCCTCGGACATTGTGCACCTCAACCAAGGCAAATAACTTTAGTTGAGGGTGGCTATTGTAGGGGTGCGTAACATTAAATGGGTGTAGAGAAGGGCTGAAATCATAATGTAAAAGAAAAATACTCCCACCATAGTGTATATTATTTTGCTTTATAAGATTAGTGTGAAACAAATGGGTGTGAAGGTAGAAAAGGTGAAGTTGGGTTAAGAGAGAATGACCTTAATTGTATAATGCGAGGTATTAAAGAGCTTAGGGAGATTAGTCACTATTTCCTAAAATAGTTCCTACCCGTCCTTTAGCTTACATTGCAACCATAAAAGACCTAGTTGATCTTTCATCCTAACTTCGACTCTTAGTAGAGTAGTACACTAAGGGAAAGTTTATGGTTCATTATCTATCATGTATGAATTCCTTGTAGAGAGTGAGTGATTTATTTCTGATATTCCCCTCATGAGATACATTGAAAAATTGTGAGTGGTATGGGGAAACTTTCTTGTTGTGAGGGTGCATGTGGATGAAAGTACGGATTACTTATTGTGTTGTTAGAATTGAGTGATTTGATTAAGTTTCCCAACAAATTGGATCTCACTGTTGAGATAATGAGGTTTGAAGCAAATTTTCCATGTGCATAAAAGTATTTTTGACATGTTTCGAGATGAAAAGTCATTGTTATAAATTGTAAGTGCCCAACGCAAGCATAACTCTTAGGTTGTGATATGAAGCTTAATTAGGTATTGTGTTGCTTGAAATTATTCTAGGACAAATAAGGTTTTAAGTGTGGGGTGGTGATCTTAGGCATATTTATATGTCCAATCACCATCATTCACCCATATTTGGACTTGTTCTAAGAACTAAAATCTGCTATTCTGATTATAATTGAGCTTTAACTGCGTTCCTTATCTAATGGACATTATTAGTGTATGCGAGACTAAATTATGATGGAATTGAATGTTATTGTAAGCAATGAAAGCATTGGAACATGGCTTGGGAAGAAATTAAAGAAAAAAAAAGTGAGAAATCGGAAGTCCAGAAGCTCCTCAAGTATGTCATCGCATCGTGGTAAAGGATTAATTGCCATTGCTTGATGTTTGAAGCCCATCGCATCGCACTAAGAGAGGAATTTGGAATTATCAAAATCTAGTAACTCATCGCGATTTCACTGCGTCGCGGTGAGGACCAAATCCACATCTGTCAAGAAACAGTAACGCACCGCGATTACACCGCGTCGCGGTGAGTATAGCGATGTGACGCGACGCGAGGCTTACCGTATCGCGATGGTTGTCAAAGCAGTAATATCAGATCCAGCTATAAAAGGAACAAATTGAGTCAACACAAGACACTTTGAAAAACACAGCAGCGGCGGAAAAATAACAAAATCTCTCTTTTAGGGTTCTTAGAATTTCTTTTGAACTTTTTCACTTCAAGATTAATTTTGTGTATGATTAATTACTTATTTTTTATGTTGAATTCGGACATGAGTGGCTAAACACCCTCGTTCTGGTGTTTAGGCCAAGAACATGATTACTCTTTGATAATCTTTGTCGTAGTTTCCTGTTGGATTATTATATGGGTTGTTCTTAATTTCTTGTGCTTACTATTTTGATGAGTGGCCACCATTAGAATAAATTTACATTTCTATGTGCATCTGGGAGGAGAATCATAGGATAGAACGAAGAGATTAAGGAGCAAGGTTCTCATCTTTTTATAAAATAGAGGATTTAAATTAGCATCTAGGATAGGGATATACCTAGAAGCCTTGTTTGGTTCAATTGCAGGAAGATAGCCATATACATCTAAATAGATTATTGCATCCCCGCTCAATGATGTAGTTTCAAAGTTCATGTAGGTAAAAGACTAGAGGTTGGGAGATCACGATCATGTTATAAACCATGCAAATCAACAACCCGATATCCAACTAGACTGTGGTAAGAATAGAGAATTGTAAGATTGTTAGAAGAGCCTCAACCTTGGAATTCTCATCCTTAATGTTTACAACCGTTGCTTGCTTTGCTATTGTCACAAATTGCTATTTCTTAGTTATTTACATTTTTATTCAAAACTTCAAAATCATCTTGATACTTTACAACACTTAATACCTCCTTGTCTAAAACTAAAGTTGATTGAATTTCTAGTTGTATAGTCCTCGTGGGTATGATGTCTGACTGCCTAAGTCACTATATTACTTGTACGATCATGTACATTTGTGTGTGCGTTTGAACACAACAATATGTAATGTAGAATATGAACCAACATATTTTCTACAAACCAAAAAGTGATTATACAACTTATATGTATATTTTGTAGATGTATATATATTTATATACCAACACATGACAACTGTCTAATTGTATATGAACGTTATTTATGTACATTTATACATTAAAAAATTGACATGGTATATATACTTGTGTGTAACTTATAGAGAAAAAGATATATAGACATGCATATATATATATATATATATATGTATGTATATCAATTGTATATACATTCAAATAAATATATATTTGGGGATATACAAAATACCTTTGAGTCATTAACAACATCGTTGCTCCCCCTATTAGAGTGAGAATCCTTAAAACTTTTTTCCTTTTTCTTTAGTTTATACAAAATACAGATTATACAAACTAAGATTTACCTAATGTTTAATAGAAGAACAAATGTAGTTTATACAGACCAACTTTAAAAAATACAATTTAGTTATATTCAAACATATGGCAGTTGCATACCTATATATAATGTATAAAATATGAACCGACATATTTTATACAAACCAAAAATTAATTATACAACTTATATGTATATATATTTATGTATATGCCAACACAGGACACCTGTCTAATTATATATTACAGTTATTTGGGTATATATATATACATACATACATACATACATACATGCATGCATACATAAATACATACACAACAATAACAACAACATACATAATATATTTTCACCAAGTGAGGTCTGGAGAGGGTAAGTGTAAGCAGTTCACACCACTACCTTAGTGGTGAGATGGAGAGACTGTTTTCGACAGATTTCCAGCTCAAGATAAAACAGTTCAAATCCCTTTTTAGCACGAATTGGAAGAAAATTTTTGGAAAAATATTTTTTGATGTACTAAATCCTTAGGCAAATCACAAAATATACACCCTCTGTTCCATTTTAGTTGATCATCTTGCTAAAAATAAATGTCCATATTAGTTGATCACTTACTAAATCAGGATAGATTTTTTTTTTAATTTTACCCCTTCAATTAATAGTATTCATTTCATGTGACAATTACAATTTCAATGTTCATTCCTATGCCTCATGAATATCATTAATACTGGTAAAAGGTAAAATAGAAAAATTAATAATTCAATCTATGATTTCTTAATCACCATGCTAAATGAAATGTATCCAACTAAAATAAAATAGAGGAAGGACTATTTAAGAGTCAACATAACAAAACCTACCAATAGTCTCTACTTTTCAAGGAAAAGTATTGAAGAAGATGGTGAAAAATTTAAGAAGGGAGAGAAAAATCAAATAAATTAAAAATCTAAGAAGAGAGAAAAAAATCAAATAAAGTGACCACTTTTTAAAATTAGATCAAAAAATAAAATTAAGTGCTCAATTAAATCAACCAAAATTTAAGCTAATTAGATGAGAGAAATTCGAAAACAACCTTTCTACTTCTTGGGAGGCAGTGGTATGGACTGCGTACATCTTACCCTCCCCAGATCTCACTATGTGGGAATACACTGGGTTTGTTTTGTTGTTGTTGTTGTAGATGAGAGAAATTAATTGTATGATATACAAGCTCTTATATTTGTATATGAGCTACCTACTTAAATAATAGTTTTTCAATTAACTTTTGATTATGTCGGTTAGTTATTTTAAACATTAATCATGATAGATGATTAAGGACCCTTTTTATCTATGTTATGTAATTTTTTCTAATTTAAAATAGTTAAAAAGGTTTTGAATGTTCAATAACCAAAATTTGGGGAAACTCTTTTTTTTCAAAACTTACAACAATACAACAATCATTTAGATGTTAAAATAATATAATTTAAATAGCATAATAGTTAAATTTTGATTGATTTGAACATCCTATTAAAAATCTACTTCAAAGATCTATCACACTTTTTAAGGAAAATTTTAGCCAAATTTTTTTTATTGTCGTTTATTAATTTTTCTTGTTTTTAAAAATTTAAATAGAAAACTCCTATATAGCAAGTGAAAAACAAATATTTTTAGTCTTAAACTTAATAATGGACTCCCGTAGGAAATTGTGAACTTACATAAATCCCGAATTTTTAATGGGTTGTAAAACTTTTTATCATAACTTTGTTAAATTAAAAGATATTTCAAATTTTGATTTTTGTGATACGTATTTTTAGCCTTGATACATATGCATTGTGATACATTTATAACAACGTGGTTAGTTAAATAAGGAAGTAACTGATTTTCAATTATTATAGAGAGTAAATCACGCGCAAATCGTGGCATACCATATCCACTTCCAAACGATTCTCTGAAATACCAAAAATCAGCAAACAAAAGGTCAACTTTTAAATTTTTCTTCCTTCTCCCATAATTTAAACATATTTGTCATTATTGGGAGTGTTCACAAACTGATCTTGAAATTTAATGTGATGGACTAACTTTTCAGATATATTATTATGATACATCTGGAACCTGGTAAAAATTACTCAATACCCATTCAAAATTCAATCTCACACAAAATAAATAATTTACATATGTCAAACATATGTTAAATATATCAAAAATTTATAAATGAATTCAAAATATGAATCACTATAAAAAAGTATTTGTCATATATATCACTAGTATTCTGACAACAAATGTATCACTCATATCTTTCATCAATATACTGACATCAAATGTATCACTCTTATGTATCACCATTTATAGCATGAAAATATCGATAAATTAACAATATTATAGATGTATCAAGCGCATTAATAAAAAATATATGTATCAACGCTGAATTTGATAACTAATTATGGAGATCATTATAGTGGTCATCGTTATTGCCATGGTTCCATCGAAAACTATAAAAATTTTTAGCTTCTACAGTATGAAGATTCTTCAGAAGAATATGAATGTTTGTCAACATGAATAACACAGTAAACTTTCAAAATTTTAAGAATTTTTTTTTTAATAAAGATGGTAAAAAATTGAACCAAATTGTAAATTGCAAATGATAAGATCTGATGAAAATTTTTTAATTTGATTTTTTTAGATATTTAAGAGATTCTCTCCCATTATTTATTCTCTTAAAATAAATGCAAATCTGTTACTTTATTTTTTAATACTAGTTTAACCGCACGTGTCTCGCACGTGTAACGTTAATTATTTAAAATTAAATGATTTTGTCTATTGCGAAGATTTTTAATGAAGTTAAAAAGTTCAAATCATTTTTCAAAAATTCTTCACACTTTAATATAATAATATAAATGTAAACACATATTTTAGCATAAGCACATACATATTTTATGACCAGAAGTTTCAAGTGGTTGATGGATATTCACTCTTGCGATTGTCATGCAATATCACTTTCTGTTGTTGTCAGAGGCTAAGGGAGACGAATCAATTTGAACTATATTTGTGGAATATTTTTTTTATTTCTATATTTAAAATCTTTCCTATTTTTTAAAGACAAATCCTTACAAATCATTGATTACATTCTATTACGTACGTAAAACTTTTAAAAATTTGATACTTCTTAATTTTTTTTATTCTAATGCTTTTATATTTATTTCTAGATTTTTCAAATTTTCTTAAAATTAAATTTAGTCGATTTAGAATTCTTAAACTAATGAAGAAAAGTATTAGTTGTCATTAATTCTGATGACTTACAATAAGGAAATGTTTTAGCATAAATATATTTAATTAATTTTCAACTCTTATATGTTAGAAAAAATAGAGAAAAGACAATTTTGTCTAAAGTAAAGACTTTTAATGAAGGGCAAAAAGTTCAAACAACATTTCTAAGGCCCTTCACACTTTTAATATATTATAGATATATTAAGTAGAGCTGTCAATGCGGCCCGACAGAGCCCATCCGGGCTATCCCACATGAGTTTTGGTGTTTGACGGGCTAGGCTCAGCTGGCCCATCAAGATGGCAAGTCAGAAAAAAGTAAGCCCAACCCATCATTACGTGGGCTGCAGGGCCCAACGGGCCAACCCACTTTTTAAAATGTATGATTTTTATAATCTTAATTTAAGTTTAAAAATGTTAATTACATAAATATTTATAATATAATATTATATGAAGTGACTACTTGTTAATCAAGTTTCAAATTTACAATTTTTTGAATAATCTACGAAATTAGAAATGGGCAAAATATAAATATAAATATTGTTTATACACCATATATGAACTCAGACAAGCAGACATTATAGATTTTCATCTCAAAATGGATATATAATTAGCAACAATTATCTCCAACGGGGGAGAATTTAATCATGTGATTTCTTTATGGAAGAATATAACTGGGAAAAAGAAGTTTAATAAGTAAACAACGTTCTATTTTCGAAGCTATAATGGATCAATCAATCAAGTGGAGAATTTTTTATTCTTTTGGCACCATAATGCAATAGGATATATGAATTCCAACAATATATACATTTGAGAATGAAAACAACAAAGTAATAATAGCAAATCCATGATAGAATATGCTTCCTCCGATAAGCTCTGTACTATGCAAATTTAAATTAATCAAAATTTTAGATATCAAATATTTAGATGTGAAATAAAAAAAAGATAACAATAATAAATATGAAAGAAAGGAAGAAAGATGTGGAATGAAAAAAAATGAATTTTATGCAATACAAATAATTTTCTGTAGTATTTATAGTAACCAAAGAAGCTTGTTACTAGTAATATTCATTGAACACGAAAACTAGAGAGAGAAACTCTGCCGTCTCACTACAACCTCCATGTCAATAGATACCCTGACTACCCCAATCCCTCTCCCTGACTCACCGGACTCCATGAAAATCGATGACCCTTCTCCCACCCATAATGCCACTAAATCTTTCACCAGCATATTGTCACAAGCAGTCCCTTGTGCCTTTTCAACTATTAGGGATTACAATCCCTCCCCCAAAGTAATACCCAGTTTCCCAATACAAAATCAGGAAATGAAATGCTTGGTGATCCTCTCCAGACAAACGTCACCCAAGGAAATCAATCGATTACTCTAACTAGTGAAGATAAAGTACGAAACTACAAACCATAGGCATACTCCCTAATTGTTAAATTAACTGGGAAGAGAGTTACCCATGAATATATTAAAAGAAAACTTATTACCCTGTGGAAGCCTTCGGAAGCTTAAACCTTGATAAATCTAGGACATGATTATTATACAGTTAAATTCATCAAAGAAGAAAACATGAACGTAGCCCTTCAAAAAGGGCCTTGGTTTGTGAACGGTTTTTACTTATCCATTAGAAAGTGGCACCCTAACTTTGTCCCATCAGAAGCAAAAGAAACTGTCACCGCCATATGTTTAAGACTTCTTGAGCTCCCTACTGAATACTATGACCATCATATCTTATCAAAAATTAGGAATAGACTTGGAAAGTTAGTCAAGACAGATATCTGCACTTCTTCTACCCTACGAGGTCGATATGCTCGTATTTGTATTGAAGTCCCTATGTATGTTCCTATTAAATCCTATATTTATATAGATCAGTTAAAATAACTAATCCTTTATGAAGGAAATGATCTCCTATGCAAAGTGTGCAGATGCATTAGCCATCTCTCCATAAATTGCATCTCAAAAAAGGCTTTGCCAACAATCCCTCAGCACAAGAACCCAAATTCTCTAAAAAAAATACTTCATCTAGTAAGGAGATCAACCCCAGGAAGGAAAAATGGGAAACAATGTCTTTCAATAGGAGAAAAAGGTTGAACAACAACAATAAAATGCAAGATTCAGAAGCTGGTACATCCAAATCTCAAAAGCCACCACGAAGCTCAAATTACAATGAGGTTAGCACTATCAATGTCAAATTATTTCATGCTGGCATAGGTAAGTTTATAGATCAATTTTTTAAAAATATGTGGAGAAATCTCATGGAACTACTGATGGGACCAATACTGTCCACGCAAAAAATGACATCATCACCAAAACCCCTTTGTCCTCATTGATGGAAAGTACTAGGCTAGCTCAGCCTAACATGGCCTCCATCAACTTATCCTACCTGGCCCCTACATTGCCCCTACCAAAATTACCCTTTTGACCTTAAAATCCACCGCCTCAAACCAGCCTATACCTCAATTGAACCTTGATAATAATCCTGTAGACCTTAAAGATCTGCCACCTGTGCATAGTAACAGTCCAAATGGACAAAAATTTATCCCATCCAATAGTTCGACTGACGTGGCCAGCTCCCCAGCCACATCTTTAATAGTCCAAATAAAAACTTTTTCCACATTCCAAAAAACATCAAATCCTAATAATAGTACTATCCTGGGAAAATCTAAAAATACAGATTTGGAAAGCATTGGCCATACTCTATTTAAGTCCACTTCCAAAGTCTCAGGAATCATCACTACTCTATTAAATAATCAAAATATTTCTAGTATCACTACTTCCAACTCTACTACTTCTACTAACTCCTTTATTCCACTTACTATTGTACAAAATGCCCAGGCGCCCTTTGACCTCTCAATGAAAAACTTCACAAAACTCAAACCCTCTCTTCTACTACAACATAAACAATATTCCATCCCAAATAATCCTATAGCCAATTCAACTAATACCGGTAACGGGATTGCCAGAGGGAACCATGCCAGTCTATATCAACCCCAGGTCCCTCCAAATACCAACCCTTTATCTTGGATGGAAATATGTCTACAAGGCTAATGGGTAGCCCTTCATATTATGACAAACAATGGATAGATAATGTTGATCCTACAGAACCTCTATGCATTAGCCACCTTTGCTTCGGATGTGATGCGCCGATCAATGGAGACGTACAACCTCCACCTTTGGATGTAATCTGTACTTCAGCCGCCTATGAACTACCAACTACCTGAAATCCCATTCTTTCACATTCTGGCATTGGAGTCCCCCACAGTGCTTCCTCAACAGCACCCAACATCGATGGGAGCCATGCACTTTCCTTCGGTTATGCCCAACTTCTAGGATATAGATCCTCTATATCACCACTGGCAAGTCCAGGGGATGACTTAAGGAATAGGTTGATGACGTCCAAATACACCTCATCTTAGAAGATAATACGGTCGGTATCAAAATATAGTAACCCAACAAAGGTGGGGTCTAATCCTAAGGGAACACATGGAATTATGGTTATTAACAGTTGCAGTCAATGGGCAGAACTGGAAAAGTAAATAGGGGGATTTTGTGTAGTAACTTGAGCAAGTAACTATATCAACTTTGGTTGTAATCAGTCGTAGGTGAACACTAGGATTGTGTTCCCTCTGGCTTTTCAACTCCATAGGCTTATCGTTCTTTGTTGAATCAACCTGATACTTTACATACAGAATCGATAAGTTATGTACCTTCTATAATTCCTTTACTTTTTGAGTCTTAGGATGTCGCCTTACTAACCTTTATTTGAATCCCAGTTAACTATTACCTTTTGAGTCTCTAGTTATTAGATGAAAGCTAATCATCTTACTTAGATCTTACCTAGTGGTGTGGATCCACAATTAAAGCTCAAATTACTGTTGTCATTATCTTTTCCTAGTCACTACTCCTCTTTTGGAGCAAGTAGCAATAATCTAGGCGGGATACTAACGTTTGCAACCACTAAGATAACTTTTATAATGAAGATAAAGAAATACATGCATGGGTATCAGTTCAGAACAACAATAACACTTCTCCTACTTCGTCAATATGCCAGGGATTCGACAACCCTAGCTATGGGTTTTAGCCGCTCATGCTTGTGAAGAAATCAATATCATTCATAATCAAAAGCATAGATAAAATCACAATGATCAGAAGTACAAAATCCACAATCGTAACTAAATTAATCAACTGAAGTCAATACAACAGAATCCCAAGATCAAAATTAAATCTTGGAATCAAAATATGTCTATAAGTATCAAAAGTGCGTAACTACCACTAAAAATACATAAAGGGTATTTATAGTAGATGAGGAAACCCTAAAACCAAAGCCCAAATAAAATAAGAGAAAACAGGATCGGTGGCCACATGTGGCCTGTACTTACGCCCTGACCTTGGGTGCCGGTAGTATCTGCGGTCAGCAAGGTGAGCACAGGTACAGTGTGCAGGTACCAGATAAAAAGATCCTGTAAGTAAGATCTCAGGATTTTGGACTTCTGTCACTTGCTTTGCCTACTTGCGGTGCGTAGGTCCTACTTGCGGTCCACATGTTGACTTAGTAAGTGTCGGAAGTCATTTTTTATCTCTTCTTCAATTCTCAAACATGCTTTGATCACGAACAAGTTGGAAAGTATCTCGGACATCCATAATTGCTTTAAAAAGTAGCCAAAAACACTTTTTTTTAAAAATCTCTTTCACGAACTTAGCATCCAAAACATAGTTTCCTACAAAACATACCCAAAACACATCATATCTAACAAAATAACCTCAGAAACTTGCATATTTTCCTCATTTTAGGTGTCAAAAGTGCTATATTTCTATAGCACATCAACACCTTTAATTTAGAATTTTTGCACGTCCTTAGGAAACAAAGCACAATAAAACAAAAATGACCTATTACTAGGAGAATCTAAGCTATTCAAGACAGTCAGTCAACACTTTCAACTCAAATTACAACCTCCCCCTCATATCTCACTTTTCAAAACCAACTATGTATGAACTTGAAGCACAACAATGTGACACAATGGGATCAACGTATGGAAAATACATTAGAAATAGATAACCACACATATATACAAGTTACACTACCCAAAATAAGCAAATAGCTAGCAATATGACTCAAGTTACCTCACAACAAGGATGTCCCACTCACTTATATGAAATAATGCATGTCAATGCAGGATTAGTCAAGAGACAGTCACACTCAGAAGATAAGTTCCAATCAATGTCATCAAATACCATAGGCTTGCCCTTATTTTCATTACCTTAGCATTCAGATAGTCAAGTTAGGATCACTATTGGACTTTCTCGACTTGTAATGTAGGCTCGGGGGCTGGTATGGTACATATGGACATATTAAATAACTAAGCCTCCTTAGCACTACACTAACCTTGGGGTCTCACTTACTAGACAATTTTCTTTTTATTCCACCCCTATTGTTCCCTCTTTATTCGTTATTACACATTCAGTTTAGGTGTGTTTTTCTTTTCTTTTTTTACTTTTTCACATTTTTTCCTTTTTTTTTCTCTTTCTTTTTCTACCACACCCAACCCTACTAATATTTTCTCTTATTTTACCCCCTTCATACCTATTTTACACGACGAACCTCTATGATAACAACCTCAACTTAGGCGTTTTGCCTGAGTTGAGGTGCACAATGTCCTAGGAGGACCAGGGCCAAAACAGGTTCATTGTAATATAAATGGGAAGGTGAATGGTAAAATAAGAAAAATAAGATTATAAGGCTCAAAACAGGGATCAAGGGATATCATTTACACATGGAAGGTCATTTAGTCTAAAAGTGGACTAAAATAAAAAATGGCCTATGATCCTTTCCTAACTGACTATCCTTCAACCTAGGCAAGACTAACCAGGCAAGTTCTGAATTCAACGCACAAATGAAACTAGGTAATATCTCACACACACATCACACTGAGTAAATATTATCAACTACTACCTATCTGATTCATACAATTGTTAGAAAATGATTATCATGCCCCTAATCCTAATGCCATAATAAAATCCACAATGTTCACACATATATATAATCACGTAGTTCTAAAACATAGAATTTTGGAGGGGTCTCAAAAATCAATCAAAACATGACTACTATCCCAAATACTTAAAATTCTTCTAATTACATAAAAACACAACACAATACGAAACAAAACATAATACGAAACAAAATTATCCTCGACATGCTAGTTCTACAACCATACCAAGGCCAACAGGAAAAGAAGCACAACAAAAAAAGCGCGCAATCGCATAGTATGCTCACCCCTAACTAAAAACTGCGCACTATCCTCAATGTACTAAAATGAAATAAAATAGAGCAAAGTGAGAAAATACCTGGTATGAACTAGGTGTCTGTGTACCTTGGGTTACCTCCTAAGTAGCGTCTAATTTACTGTTTCATCACGACTCTGTTCTCTTGGTTACTCAGATTTCGTTGGGGTCTATTTCAGTACAAACTCTTACATCTTCCAGATTTTCGATGTAGTGCTTCACTCGTGGATCATTCACTTTAAATGGGATATCACCATCACGATTTATCTCAATAGTACCATATGGGATCCCCTTAACCACAGTGAATGGTCCAGTCTATCTTGATTTTAACTTGCTAGGAAACAAGCACAGTTTTGAATTATATAACAAGACCAAATCACCAGGTTTGAATATTCTCTTCTTGAACTTCTTTTCATGACACAAATTTATTCTTTCTTTGTATATGACTGAGATCTCATAAGCCCAGAGTCAGAATTTATCCAACTCATTCACCTTGCTTAACCTTAAGTTTGTTGCATTATGCCATTCAAAGTTTAGCCTTTTCAATGCCCATAGTGCCTTACGCTCAAGCTCAATCGGTAAGTAGCATGCTTTGTCATACACAAGTTGATATAGAGAGGAACCTATGGGGATCTTATAGGATATTAGGTAGGCCAATAATACATCATCTAACTTTCTAAACCAGTCAGTCCTATTTGTATTTACAGTGTTTGCCAATATGGACTTTATCTCTCTATTAGAGACTTCTACTTGCCCACTAATCTGAGGATGGTAAGGTGTCATCACCTTATGTCTTACACTATATCTATCAAGCAGTGCTCTAAACATGCAGTTGTGGAAGTGTGACCCACCATTACTGATAATTGCACGTGGAGTGCCAAATCGGGAAAAGATATTTCTCTTCAAAAAAGCAGTGACATTTCTACTTCATTGTCTGGAAGTACAAATGCCTCCACCCATTTTGATACATAGTCAATCGTTACCAGAATGTATTGCATGCCATAGGATCTCACAAATGGTTCCATAAGTCAATCCCCTATACATCAAACAACTCCAACTCCATAATAGGTGTCATGAAGAGTTCCCGGCGTCGTGAAATATTACCTTGATGCTGATATTGGTCACAGTATTTTGGAAAATCATGAGCATCCTTGTAAATTAAAGTCTAGTAAAACTCAGACTATAGAATTTTATGGGCTTTCTGTGTGCCACTATGGTGACCCCCAACTGTGAAGAATGACAAGCTTCCAGAATGCTCATCATCTCCACCCCTAGAATGCATCTCTAAATCACACCATCAACGCAGATCCTAAAAAAATATGGCTCATCCCAAAAGAACTTCCATACGTCGTGCATAACTCTCTGTCGCTGCTGGAAAGATAGATTTTCTGGGACAGGATAGTTTGCCAAATAGTTGGCAAAATCAACAAACCAGGGAATCTAATTTTGAGATGCTTCCAATACTCGCTCATCAATAAAAGAATCATATATCTCAAATTTATCCCTTAGTTTCTGTATTGTCTCCTTCTCAAGTCTGGATAAGTGGTCTGCAACTTGATTTTCTTTCCCTTTTCAATCATTAACTTCAAAATCAAACTCTTGCAGCAAGAGAACCCTATGGATTAATCTGGGTTTGGCATATTTCCTTGACATCAAGTACCTCAAGGCTGCATAATTAGTGTGCACTATAACTTTAGTCCTAATAAAATAAGAATGAAATTTTTCAAAAGCAAAAACCACCATAAGTAGCTCTTGCTCTATAATTGTATAATTTTTCTATGCAGGGCTTAAAGCTTTATTGACATAGTAGATGGGGTGCAATATCTTTTGACAGTGCCCAAGTGCACACGCAAGTGTACGCGGTCTACCAAGTAATATAGTGGCCTTGAAAAAATCCTAATATTGATACCACAGGGACTTGGTTTTGCCAACTATCCAATTCTAGTTTAATGATTGAGAAAAAGTAAACATTAAAGTTTTGGAATTGTAAACTGAAAAGTAAACTAAACTAATGTAGAAAAGTAATGACTTAGGACAATCAATGGATACAAGCCCAGGGTTAAGGCTTATGAACAATCATACTACGTTATTTAATTTAATTCATTAAATTGCTTATCTTGGCTGTTGATTCATAGGGTTAATCGCATGATCATGGTCTCCTAACCTCTAATCGTTTACCTAATATGGACATTACAACTACATCGTTGAGCGGGGATGCAATAATCCAACTAGATGATTTAAATCTATCATCCTATGTGTAAATCAAGTAAGGCTTCTAAGTACATCCCTGTCCTAGACGCTAATTCAAAATCCTTATTTTATAAAAGACTACGAACCTTACTTTGTGTATCCCTATGTTCTATCTTTCTATTCACCCTCTCGAGATCACAAGGTCGACAATAAATATATTCTAAGAGTAGCTAATACTTAAAATAGTTAAAAAAAGGATAAACAAGCAACTATAATGATAACCAATTTAACAAACTTAATTTAAAACGAAAGTATTCATGATCTTCGCCTTAACCCCAAAAAGGGAGTTTAGCCTTTAATGGAAATATTCATCATCCAATCCCTTGGATTGATGATACAAACCATAAAGAAACTAAATTAAAGAATAATAAAACCTAAAAAGAAGTGTGGTAGCCTCAAATGATGTTCAAGTCGATCTAGGATGTTCCAAGATGTCCCAAGATGATTAAAATGTGTTTTTGGATATTATATTTACAGTAGACAAGTCATAAACTGACTTGGATTAGGCTTCCACGTTGTTCTTGTTCATCAAGGCAATATTACCCTGATTTTTGGCATCAACACATCACGGTATATTTCCAAATTCTATCACTGGGCACTTTTCTCCCGATTTTGGTCCTCACCGCAAAGTAGTGTAATAGCGTTGGGCTACTGTTTTTGGACAAATTACAATTGACTCGACACCGAGGCATGGTGTTTTACTATTTTGGTCCCCTTATGAATCCAATGGTGTAAGTCATGAACCCATTCTCCAATCACACATTCCATACGCGCCCAATACATTCCAGGGGTCCAAATTGAGTCCAAGTTGTATATTATGCTTTTGTTGAACCATTCCAAGCCTTTTTGAGTTGTTTACACTTGATTTAAAGCTTGTGAATCCTTCATATATCATAATAATACATTAAACAAGAATCCTATAGCATTAAAAACAACAATTTAGAGCTCAAAACAACATAACATCTAAGACGGTGAATAAAAAACATGAGCTAAGCATAGGCTAATTTCACTTTGATCTTTAACTCATTGTTTCAACTCTTGTCTCGATCCAATTGACCATTGAACATTATAAAAATGTCGTTTCATGTATATTTACACAATAAAAACCTTAGTAACTCATTAAAATACATTAGAACCCAACACGATAGACTGGACAAACACCTAGCTCAAGCTAGTAACATTAGTTTTCTCAGTTGAACTCTAAATGATCAATTTGAATAAAAACTTGTGTGAAAGCACCATTAAATATTTTAAACACATAAATGGACACTTAGATTCACAATTCTATCATTATCAACACATATAGCATATGAATCATCCTCAAAACAAGGCTAAAAGGCTAGAATAGTGACACTAGAATGCATAAATACATCCAACATCATATTTTCTCTTCTTTGGCCTAGAACATCTCCCAAGGCCATTCCTCTCGCATCACACGTTACCTCAAAAGGTGCAGACTAGTCAGGAGACACAATGATGGGTGCCAAAATCAACCGTTCCTTTAGGTATTTGAATGCCTTGAGACAAGCATCATCGAATATAAATTTTACCTTCTTCTCTAAAAGCTTGCATAAAGGACTTGTAATTTTAGAAAAGTCCTTGATAAATGCCCTATAAAAGCCTGCATGACCCAAAAAACTTCGTATGTCTCTAACTGATACTAACAGCGTTAACTTCTCAATTACCTCATTCTTTACTATTGCACCTCAATACCATGTTTGGAGATCTTGTGCCCTGGCATGATACCTTCTTTCATCGTGAAGTGGCATTTTTTCCAATTTAGTACCAAATTGCACTCTTTACATCTCTATATTGCACTGGCCAAATGGGCTAAAAATCATCAAATGAGTCCCCAACCATTAGAAAGTCATCCATGAATACTTCAATAGTGTCTTCCACCATGTTAGAGAATATGGACATCATACATCTCTAAAAAATGGTAGGAACATTACATAACCCGAACAACATTCTTTTGAATGCAAAGGTCCCATAGGGGAAAGTAAAAGTAGTATTTTCTTGGTCTTCAAGAGCAATCATGATTTTATTGTAACCCAAATACTCGTTAAGAAAAAATACCAACCCATGCCTGCTAGTCTATCCAACATTTGATCTATGAATGTCATAGTAAAGTAGTTTTTTTGTGTCCACTTGTTCAGCTTTCTGTAATCCATGCATACTATCCAATCGGTCACTGGCCTTATTGGTACTAATTCATTCATCTCATTTGGAACCACTGTGATTCCTCATTTCTTTGGCACGTATTAAACTGGGCTCACCTACTTGCTTTCTGCAACGGGAAAAACTGCCCCAGCATCTAACCACTTGATTATCTTCTTTTTCACCACTCTTGCATAAGAGGGTTTAATCATCTCTGATGCTCAATAATGGAAATATTGTTCGGCTTAAGCTGTATCTCATGCGTGCATATACCTGGTGGAATCTCTACAATGTCTGCAATAGTCCACCCAATAACTCTCTTGAACTTATGTAGCATTGATATCAAAGCTTCCACCTGCGCTCCTACCAAATCTGTTGTAATAATTATTGATAAATTTTGGTTGGCTCCCAATAATGCATACTACAAATAAGGTGGGAGGTCCTTCAATTCCAATGCTGGTGGGTCTTCAATCGATAGTCTTGCAGGAGGTGTAGTTTTATTCTTCAAGTCAAGATCCAACTTCTTAGAGGCATATTTGTAAGAACCTATGCCATGTAGTGCATGAACCAGCTCATCATATTCATTTATCCCATCACTCTCAAAGTTCGTGATCACTACTACTAATGTTTCTATCCTAATCTCTCTTTAATAGGTATATCCACTGCAACCACATCATTATCCACTACATCAATCATTGCTACCACTCTCATATCATTAGGCTGCTGAACTGTCATGGATATGTTCAATACTATTTGCTCATTATTCCATTTGATAGTGATCTTCTCTAGGTCTATATCAATCAACACCCGACCAGTGAATAAGAAAGGTCTACCCAAGATAATCAGAGAGTGACCATCCACTTTACAGTCTAAAATCATAAAATTTACTAGATAAGTGAATGATGCCACCCTTACTTTTACATTGCGCACAATACCCACTAACTTATTTATAGATGAATCATCCATCAATAACCTTGCAGATGTAGGCTTGAGATCACCTAACCCCAATACCTTGTATATCACTAATGGAATTATATTTATTCCTACTCCCAAATCGCATTGAGCCAGATTAATGTCATAAGGCCCAATAAAATAGGGAATGGTGACTAAACCTGGGTCTCCCTTCTTTATACTAATGGTGTATAAAAATCTACACTAAATTGCTGCACTGTATCTTTGAGATCGTCTTCTACCCAGTAATCATCGTCATCACTCCCAAAGTTATCATCACTACAAGTTGGCTTCTCAAATTCAACTTCAGGTGGCTTATATGCAATAATATTATCCTTCTTTGGCTCATTAGTAGAGGGAAAAAATGCTCATCAGGTTGGGAATCATTCTTCGTGTTAATAGCCAGACAATGAACTAGTGTTGGAAGATTTAACACATTGTCACTAGGAAGTGCACCTGCCTGATGTTGAGCCAAAGTGGCAGAGATTAGCCCATACTATTGCTCCAACTACTTAATAGCAGTTGACTGTGATTCAACCTTCTGGGTCAATATTGAAACATCGGCCTTGTGTTCTTTAAGGCAAGTTTCCTGACTCTCTTGACCCTTCATCAGCTTAGCCAACATCTCTTCTATTCTTGATTCCACATCTTATCTTCCAAGTGGATTGTATTTGTCTCTATCATCATAGTTCTAACCTTGATTCCCTTTCCCTTGGGCTTAAAAACCTACCAAATGACGATCTACATACTTTGCCTTCTCCTCTAACTCAGACTCATGGACCCTAAAAGCTGCACCTGTGCCCTTACAGATTAACCTTTGCATAATTTATTATATTATATTGTCTGGAAAAATCACCAATGTCTGTCCTCAGTAGTGAAATCTCCTGAGCTACAATATTCTTAGCTACTCTCTATTCACCAGAAGCTCCAATGGCCTAAATGTCAAACTCTCTCTCAACCTCCCAAGTTTTCCACCCTCAGTTAGTTATTGAGATATGATCAATAATACTCAAATCCATCTCCCATAATAATCTCATGAAGGCTCCTCCAGAGATAGTGTCTACCATTGCTCTAGAATTAATCATCAGGGCACTATAGAAGATCTTCAATAAGCTTGTCCTTGAAATTCTTTGGTTGGGCACCATGCTAAGATTCTTCTTAAAATGGATCCATGCCTCATACATAGATTCTGATTGAGCTACCTGAAGTTATAAGTCTCATCCTTGAGCTATAATACCCTGGATGCCAGAAAGAACCTGTTCAAGAATTATCTGCGTAACTTACTCCATGTAGTGACAGACCCTTTTGGAAGTCCACTTAGCTATAAAGATGCTTCTCCAGTAAGTGAGAAGGGAAAAAACCTCATTCTCAATGCCTCGTGATCTACCCCAGGTATGGTTATACAAAGTACAGATCCCAGTAAAATTTGAACTTGATATCAGGGAAAAAAAAGGAGGAATGAAAGCTCTAGCCTCTACCATCTCAACATATCCTAGATCTTCTTCATCATCAACATATGGTTGCATGTACTGATATGTTGGGACTACTTGAGGATGGGCACCTTTGTCTCTGTTCTGGTTTCCACCGAGTACTGCTTGGCGATCTGTTGTCTGTCTCTGCTCAGCTAACTCTGACTCTTAAGCTATGCATTGAGATTATTCTACTACCGTCCACTCATTTTCATCTTGATCTAAAAGCTCACCAGTCTATCGATCAATAATGTACTGAACTCCTTCAGGAGGAGGGGGAGGTAAACCATCTCTTTTCGGCTCCGTCATCCTACTAGCTGTTTGTAGGATCCTTTATGGATTTGGATTCAGTAGGAGCAAGAGATTGCCTATAATCTATATTCTAGGCGTACACCGACATATTCCCAACTAAGAACAAAAGTAAAAAAACTTGAAAACTGCTACAACTTCAAATCACAAATCAACACAGTGTTCCCCGGTAACAGCGCCAAAATTTTGATAAGGTCCAAATACACCTCATTTTAGAAAATGATACGGTCAGTATCAAAATATAGTAACCCAAAAAAGGTTGGGGTCTAATCCCAAGGGAAGACGTGGAATCGTAGCTATCAGCAGTTGTAGTTAACAGGCAAACTGGAAAAGTAAATGGGGGGATTTTGTGTAGTAATCTCGAGCAAGTAACTATATCAACTTTGGTTGTATCAGTCATAGGTGAACACTAGGATTGGGTTCCCCCTAGATTTTCAACTCTGTAGGCTTATCGTTCTTTGCTAAATCAACCCGATACTTTGCATACAAAATCGGTAAGTTATGTACCTTCTACAGCCTTTTGGATGAGTAGATGGATTTCACCCTTTACCTTTTGAGTCTTAGAATGTCGCCTTACTAACCTTTATCTTAATCTCAGTTAACTATTCCCTTTTGAGTCTCTAGTTATTAGATGAAATCTAACCATCTTACTTAGATATTACCTAGTAGCATGGATCGACAGTTAACGCTCAAATTATTGTTGTTATTATTTTTTCCTAGTCACTACTCCTCTTTTGGAGTAAGTAGCAATAATCTAGGTGGAATCCTAACATTTACAACCACTAAGATTACTTTTATAATGAAGATAAAGCAATACATGCATGGGTATCAGTTTTAAACAACAATAACACTTCCCCTAATTCGTCAATCCGCCAGGGTTTTCCACAACCCTAGCTATGGGTTTCAACCGTTCATGCTTGTAAAGAAATTAATATCATTCATAATTAAAAGTATAAATGAAATCATAATGATAAGAAGTATAAAGACCCACATTCGTAATTGAATTAATCAACTAAAGTTAATACAAGAGAATCCCAAGATCAAATTTGAATCTTGGAATCAAAATATATTTGTGAGTATCAAAAGTGCGTAACTCCCACTAAAAACACATAAAGGGTATATATAGTGCATGAGGAAACCCTAAAACCAAAGCTCAAATCAAATAGGAGAAAATAGGGTTAGTGGACACATATGGCTTGTACTTATTCCCTGACCCTGGGCGTAGGTAGTACCAGTTTTCAACAGGGTGAGTGCAGGTACAGGGCACAGGTACCAGATGAAAAATCCTGCAAGACAACTCTCGGGATTTTGGATTTCTGGCATTTTCTTTGCCTACTTGCGGTTCGTAGGTCCTACTTGTGGTCCACATGTTGACTTAGTAAGTGACAAGAGTCATATTTTTAGATCTTCTTCAATTCTCGAACATGCTTTGATTAAGAATGAGTCAAAAAGTGTCCCAAACATCCACAATTGCTCCAAAAAGTAGCCAAAAACACCATTTTTTATCCTTTTCATGAACTTAGCATCAAAAACATGGTTTCCTACTAAACATGCATAAAATGCATTATTTCTAACAAAATAACCTTAGAAACTTGCATATTTTCCTTATTTTAAGCATCGAAAGTGCTATATTTCTATAGCACATCACGGGTTCCTTCTATCAAGCTTTGGGGATGATAGGGTATATGGAGACTATTGGTGCCAACCTACCAAACAAAGTAGCCTCCTCATCCTAGGTACTACCTCCCTCAAACCATATTTCTTTAAGAATAATTCTAACAACAATATAGGAAATAGAAGAGGCATTAGAAATAAGACGCGCAACTAGGACAAAATTAATGGTCTTAAAAGATTTAAAAGTAATGATTTTCAATGAGAAATACGAGAAGGAATTCATTCTTATTTGTCCCCCAAAACTATTGAAAAGATCAATAGATATCAGGCATCTTTTCCACCAATAAATAAGGAATTATATGCTGACAATGAATCAGATAATGTGAAATCCAGAACCTGAACTCTCGATAGAACTACCTCTGGATATTCCCATGATCAACCCCTTATTTGACCAGATCCATAAACATCATCATATAGAATTATGGGGGAGGGGGGGGGGGAATGGCCCTGAATTCAAAACATATTTATGATCTTTGCTGGATTGGCACAAACCACCAATGGCGGCCTTGCTAAAAATGTAGGATCATCACCAGTTTACAAGAATGATTAATGTTCTAGTAGTGGGCACGTCAGGTGGACTTGCAATTCTGTGGAATGACCCTATCCTGGTACTTGATCAAATCTCTACAACCGATCAAGAACTCCATGCCATGATCAAGGTAAACTCTATGAATAATGCTTGGTTATTTAGTTGTGTTTATGCTATCTCCTTAAGAAGTAGGCATAAAATTCCTTGGCAAAATCTTAAATCTATTAAGGATAACTATCAAGGTAAATGGTTAATTGGTGGGGACTTTAATGAGCTTATTTGTAGTACGGAAAAAAGGGAGGTAACCCCTAAATAGATCTCACTCTAATGATTTTTGGTATATTGTTAATTATTGTGAACTTATTGATATGGGTTTTTGGGGAAGCAAGTTTACATGACTTACTAAAAGGTTTAAAAAAAAGGCTCCCTAATTTTTGAACGTTAGGACTGTTTCTTTGCAAATAACGATTGGATTCTAGAATACCCAGATGCATACGTCATGCATCTACCTAGGACCCACTTTGACCATTGTCCCCTACTTCTAAATATATTCTGAGAGGGACACACATAAAATACGAATTTATTTAGGTTTGAAACCATGTGGACCTCTCACTTAGTTTTCGAAAATATAGTTCAACAGAGTTGGGAAGACGACCTTACTCTAATAAATGCTATCAAACGACTTAAAATCAATGCTTCTAAATGGAATCGAGAATCTTTTAGAAATATTTTTACAAAGAAAAAAATATCTTGAAAAGACTCCAAGTTATTCAAAACTCCCCTAATTATCCTCACAGTTGTTTCCTGGTCAATTTGGAACAAAAACTTATTGGGGAATTTAATAATATCCTAAAATTGGAAGAGGAATTTTGGAAACTCAAGTATAGAATCAACTGGCTTAATGAAGGAGATTAAAATACTAAATTCTTCCATGCATCGACCCTCATCAGACGCTAAAAAAATTGAATCCTTTCTCTCTAAGATGATGATAACAATTGGTTCACTGATCAACAAAGTATAGAATCTCACACCTTATCATTCTTCAATAATATTTTCAAGACAAATCATCACAAGTCTTTTAATATACCTACTATAGTAAGTTCAATAGCTCTTAGTTATGAGGAAAAAATGGAACTAGCTAGGCCTCCGCTGGATTCAGAAATCAATGACACCGTCCCTTCTTTACACCCTTTTAAAGCCTCGAGGCCCGACGACCTCCATATTTTTTATATAAAAAATATTGGCATATAGTGGGACCTTCAGTCGTTCGTCTATGTAAGTTAGTGTTTCAGGAAGAACACATCCCCAAAGAAATTAATAAAACCCACATCTCTCTTATTCTAAAGTGTAATAGTTCTACATCTTTAAAGAATTTTCATCCTATTAGTCTTTGTAACACTTTCTACAAAATCATCACCAAGATCTTAGCTCGTAGAATCTGAACCATTGTTAATAGACTCATAGGCCCATGTCAACCTAGCTTCCTGAAAAATAGATAAGATGTTGATAATGCTATTGTAGTTCAGGAAGTTATTAATTATCTTAGGTGTGTCAAAGGCAAGCAAATCTACCCCCTTATGAAAATTTACTTGGCAAAAGCTTTCAAAAAATTAGCATGGTCCTTCATATGCAATACTTTGGTGTACTTTAACTTCCCCGCAATTTGTATAAACATTATTATGTCTTGTATCTTCTCCAACTCCTCAGCCATTTTAATAAACAGATCTAGGAAAAATTATTTCACCGCACTAGAGGCATCTGACAAGACAATCCTATATATCCCTATATCTTTATTCTAAGCGTGGAAGTATTATCGCACAATATTAATTATAAAGTTTCTGCTAGAAAATGAAACTCCATCTCTATATCCCCACGGGGTCCCTCACTCTCTCGTATGTTCTTCGGTGAATATCTGGTCATTATTCCATCCACTAATCATTGCAGCAACAAAGATATTAAAGCCATACTAAGAAATTTTTGCACTTGGTCTGGACAAACCATAAATCTAAATAAATAAAAAAAATTATGTTCTCTCAAAACAACCCAGGAAGCATCCAGAGAACCATTGCTTCTTTCTTCAATATAAAGAGTAGTGTCTCCTTCGAAAAATACCTCAAGTTCCCTATTTTCCATGCTCATCCTACTAGTTCGTATTTCATTATCCTTGATAACATGAAAAAAGACTCATGGGATAGAAAACTAAGTTTTTAAACTTAGTTAGTCGTACTACCTTCGTAAAATCTATGCTTAATAGTATTCCTACTCACTTGATTCACTACATTAAAATCCCTGTTAATATAACAAAGAAAATTGATCGAATCCAGTGTAATTTCATCTGGGGAACCACTCATTCCAAAAAAATTATCCATCTTCTAAAATGGGATACTGTCATCCAGCCTAAAGAGAAAAGGGGCCTAGGTGTCAAAAAAGTAAGCCTGAAAAATAATGCTATGCAAGCAAAGCTTGCGTGGAGACGACTAAACAGTAATCCTAACACCCTTTGGGCCTATCTTCTAATCAACAAATACGCTAGAGGTACTAGTATTATGATGCAAAATAAGCACCTAAAATCTCCCAGCTTCATTTGGAAAAATATTGTCAATAGCTGGAAGTTATGTAACCTTTTCATCAAATGGAATATTAATATGCATCATAGTCCTAGCAAGATACAATAATCTTAGGTGTTTCTTACAAAATAACACTAAATATTAAATAGAAAAACAAATTTAGGATATCCAATATTATTAACATTCCTAGTGTTTAATTGAATATTTTTGTTAGTATTAGTATTGATTTGGGCTTTATTTGAGTTAATAATAAGAAAAATTATGTGGTGTGGATAAAAAGACTCCATAATTACTTGTCATGGTCAATGTTTAAAATAAGGATAAATAACAAAAACATACACGTTAACATACCATATTTACACAAAATCCTACCCTTACAAAGAAACTACAAAAATCCCAATTAGTCTATTCTTTATCTAAACAACTAATACATAACACTACCCACAAATCCCAAATCCAATTATTTTTTCCCCTCCATACCAGCATCCCCAAATCTCAAATCCAATTTAAACACCCTTTTTCTTCTCTTCCAACATATTTATTTTCAATTTCTAAAGAAATTTTAGAAAGATTTCTCAAATGGAGGTTTGTAGGAATTGATAAAAGGTTCTATAGACGCTAAGGAAGGCTAGTGTCTCCGCCAAGAGAATAATATGGTTGAGATCTGAAAGAACAAGAGAGAAGAAAAAAGTACGATAGAGAAAAGACTGAAATCAACTGAAAGCTGAAGTATCTTAAAACATGAGTAACAAACATAATCTAATAAGCTGGTAAATCACTACACTTAGATTCTTAAATTTTTACTCTTGTAGAATAAGTAGAACTGAAGTTGGGAAGCAATAAAACATGAATACTATATATAAATCTTATGTAAAGCTAAACATACTGTAAAATTGAACTGAGGGTCATGTATGCATACTGAACATGAAAGAAAACATGAACATGTAAAACTGAGAATGAAAGACCAAGTAAAGCATGTACTGAAATGATCTGAATAACTGAAATAATCTATAAAATAGATTGAATAAGTACTGAAATTTATCTACTTGGTCAAGCAAACCTAAACTGAGCTACACTGAATGTTGACTGAAATTCTGGGAGCTATCATGTAACCAACATAAACCATGGATATTACCATGGAGTCCAACGCCTGACTCACGTTGAGGAGGGTTGTTCCATCCTTGCTATCAGAGTGAAACCTAAACTGAAGTAATCACTAAACTGAGCCCATTTGGGAAAAGGGAAATGCTCTTTGGCGAGTCCCTAAATCCTAAGGGGCACATAGTTTCTGGGAAGTAGGATGCGCTGAACCCACACTTCCCTCTCAGTGCTAAATCCTACTCCTAACTGAATGACACTGGTGTTATTCATGGTTTAACATAACATGGTACTGTACTGACAAGGATCAATTTGAACTTGAAAATAGTAATGAAGTCATGGTCTGACTAACTTATAATTTGAAAAGTCTGAAATATCAAGTAAACACATAGGTATTGGGTGTTCATAACCCACCATCACTGAATGATTACTAAAATATAATAACAACTCTTAAAACAATAATATGATATCATAGTTCAGGGACTCAAAACAATTAGATAATTCAATACATAAGTATAATATATGAATTTAATCTTGGTGTGTATTGACCTTAGGAGAATAACACTTTCTCATCAAAGTAACAAAATTAAAGACAAAATATCAAACTTGTTGTTTAAAATATGAGTAAGTGCAACTATTATGCTCTTTAGTCCCTTGAATCACATCATAATACTATACTTTCAACACATGAGGATTTGGGAATGAACCCTAACTTAAAACATATAAATTCAACTTGAAAATCATACTTTTAGGCACAAGGATGAAAGATTAACCTTGTTTAAAACCCCACATACCTTTGTTTAACGAATTCTTGAAGAAATCTTGAAATAAGAGCTTAAATTCATGAGTTCTTGAGAGAAGAGGCTTGAATTATTGTTCTTGGGAAAAGGGAGTGTTTTACGTTAGTTTTTTTGAGGAAGATGGGCAAATAATGCCCTTTTTTGTGTTATAAATTGTGTTTGGATGGCTGGGGTTGAGGAGAAAGGACTAAACTGCCCCTTGGCCTCTTTTTCTGGTGGGAATAGCCCTCGTGGTGTGACCCCTAGTCTAGTTGACTAGCCTTCCTAAAGTGACCCCTAGTCGGGTGGAATATCCCTCGCAACGTGGGGCTATAGCGACCCCTTACTGCTCTCACCAAAAAATGTCATAACTTTCCGCTCGGGTATCGAATTAAGACAAAATTGGTATCGTTGGAAAGATAACTCAATTATCTATCATTTGGAGGGTCTTGAACTGCAAAATTCCTTATATGTCAAAAGTTATACATGTTCAAAGTTGAACTTTGTAAAATCGAATACCAAAATTTGGCTGAATCAAGAGCTCTTAGGTCAACTTTGCTCTAAGTGATTTCTATGAACATTTTTCACCTAATAAGAACTCCTCATACTAGGATAATGATCATGACACATGTATTCAAATACAAATCATGGGACTAGAGTTTACGCACATAGGAATGAAGGTTCAATTTCTAGCTCAGAAATATGGGGTGTTGCATTATCTCCCGTTGGAATCATTCGTCCTCAAATGCTGGATAGGAATTTGTTGAAGTCTCATAAGTGTAGAATGATGTACACATGACATGTATGGTAATAAAGGATATAGCTGAGCTGAAACATTATAACTTTATCATGAAACTAATTCATGAGTTGACTTGACTGTATTTACTATAATGAGTTGATTCATGCTGAGAGGTTAGAGCTCACTCGAAATGTTCATGATATGAACTTACATATAGAATTGTGAAGTGATAACTGATGCAATAAAAACCCAAGAATTACTAAGGATGGAATAAAGTACGTAACTTGTCATTAGGAATTGTTCCTCAACAAAACACATATAGGGATCAAAAGAAAAGGGCTTCATGGCATCGCCAACTACATTAAGAAAGTACGAATCATGAGATAATGAGACCAAGGTCATACAAGGAGTATTACATTGTCTGAGCTGGAATACTTGGAAAAATAATATCATGCACTGAACACTTATGAATTGAGTCATGACTAAATTGCTGAATCATATACATGATGCATGGACTAAACTAAATTCGCAATTTGCATGGACGTGACTGAATTACCTCACTGAATAGCCATACTCATGAAACTTCGGATAGTAAGTCTAGATGGAAAGATGGAAAATAATAAGAGCTTATCTGTCCGAGTACTAAACTAAATTGCTGGCTATACAGACTGAATCATACTAAAAGCTTATACTCAACCGGAGTATTTCTTCAACACTCTTTCTAAGAAGTTCTAATAACATTAGGGAGAAAAGAATCTTGGGCATGATCTAAATAAGATATATAAGTATGGAATCATAATATGGCTATAAATCTGTAACAGGGAACATAGGCTTATGAAAAATAAGCTAGGATAGAATTACTAGGCCTTAGGCAATGCAACTTCCCACTTCAATCTTAGCCACACTTCTCAAGTACTCCCTCAACCATACTTATCCATACTCTTGCCATGTTCAAGCCTAACTTGAAATCACAAGGTACAACACATAACACCATAATACTAGTATAAACCATGAATTCAATACCCCATGCGTTTTCACAACTTCTAATCTCAAGAATAATTCTTTTTACCACTTCAACAACTAAATTCGACCTCTTACTAGGAATTCACTAGATCATAATGCACTCATATACTTATACACCAACATGACATTTAATCTTATATTTGTAACCATTTATGACCTTTTGGTCAATCAACCCACTTTGGAATTTTACCGTTCTCTAACACCTCTTGTCAATAACAACTTCCATACACTATCCCCACGAAAACATACTTGGAATTCTCAACTAACCATGACCTATATCAAAAGATCTACCTCAATATTCCTTCAAATTTATAGCCTTACATAAAACAAGTATACAACAATCTTTTCCTAATACGGAACATTTACTTTCTTCCATCTAGACAATTGTTCATCACCACTATCATTTCATAAGGAGAGGTCACTAAAAGGTTAGAACATGAGGACTTGAAGCATGAAAGAATACTATGCATAACTTTGACACTTAACTGAGGCCTGAGGAATAGAGTATCAAAAGCATGAATTCATTAAAGAGATCTAAACTAAGGATATACATGACATACTATGAATTTTACTGATCATTAAGCGTGTAGCATGAGTACCTGGAACTGAACATTCTGTATAACATGAGTACATGAGTCATGAGCTGCATGACCAGAGTTTGGAGTTCAAAATTTATGGAATATGATTTGTACTGTTACGTGGACTGGAACTCCTCATACTAAGAACTAGAAGCATACATGATTCTATAGAAAGTGCATGAAGATGAGCTATGATCATAGAGATGACTTGTAAGGCTTGAGTAGATGTTGTGATAACTGAAGTACAAAACTTTGCACTGAGATAAGAATGGATCAGGCATCTTCCTCCCCTAGTGTTGTTCTACAACACACTGACATCACTACTAGAATCTAAGACCTGACTTGGTTCCTTGTTCTACCATCTCCCCCTTAGCTTTAAGCCATCATTCTAAGTCCGTGGACCCATTTAATAAACTCTAAACTGAACTGCAATCACTTTACTCTAGAGTCTGAGATATAACAATACACATAATAATAAACTCACCCTGAAAGACTACACCTGAAAGTGTAAAACCCGCTGCTAGTACTTTCTTCTGAGATACAACTCTTAGCTTTCTATAGCACCACTAGTCATCATATAAACTTGAACACTTCCTAACTTAGAATATTTAGGAGTATCACCATACCATAAGTTCACACCATTTAGAATTTTTAACTCTTCCTTCTATTAGCTCAATCATCCAAGATTCAAACTTAGATTCTAACACTTAACATGGATATCCCCAAACCTTTAATGAAACATACTAACTTTCTTCATATCCTACTAATATCAAACCTCTAAACTTATATTTTAACCTAAACCATGAGGATTACCATTACACCTGAACATCCGACATCAACACCCATAAGCCATAACTTAGCTGGTAAGAACATCATATACTACACTACTAGCCCCATTCGCACTTAACAACAACTAAGGGTACTATATAAGAACACACACTTTAAAAACTTAGAAATACTACAATCCCATAGCTGTCTGCGGGGACTATCCGAGAAATCTATTGATAGGAATTTTAAGCTTTGCGGTTTCTGTTACCTTGAAAATAAGGCAGAGTTGACATGAATGTAGCATGAAAAAAATCTATATAAGTTTATTAAAGAACATATCTAGAGTACGATCTGAGATATGAAAGACAGAAAACATTTCTTAAATGTCCTGTAGCCTCTCGAAGAAATGTATAGGCGTCTCCGTGCCGTTCCATAAGAGTACTAGACACGGATTCATAGACACCCTAGTATACTTGAACTCTAGGCTCCGATTCCAAGTTTGTCACAACCCAAGGCTACCCCCTAGTCATAACATGGTGCTTAGAATCAGAAGTGATCCCAAGCTAACCCACTGCTTGAGCAACTAATTTAAATTGTATAAAAACTAAATTTACTGAGCGGGAGCATAATTATGAGAAAGTCTAAATAAATAAAATACTGACAAATTTTACAACATGATAAAACTAAGGAAAAAAATTGAATTACATGTAACGACTCTAACTGACTATCTATGAGAAGCCTCAACTATACCGACTATAGACAGCTGGAACATGCCTCCAACTGCAACTAATCAATACATATGAATAATATCAAGATAGAACATGAACTACAACTGTCTGGAGTCCCCGAAACAAGAGAACTTATCACCTGCTGGTTGAAAGCTGTAGACTATCCGATTATGATGTGTGGGCTATAATTGGTACCTACATTATGAGACAATATAGCACATAGACACATATGTGGATCAGTACTTTGGAATATACTGAGTAAGTGGGGGTGAATGCTACATGTAAAACTGAATAGATACATAATCTTAAGACATGCATGCTAAGTACAAGTAGACTCACCAAGAGACTGAAATCAACTGAAAGCTGAAGTATCTTAAAACATGAGTAACAAACATAATCTGATAAGCTGGTGAATCACTACACTTAGTTTCTTAAATCTTTACTTTTGTAGAATAAGTAGAACTGAAGCTGGGAAGTAATAAAACATGAATACTGTATAAAAAACTTATGTAAAGCTGAACATACTATAAAATTGAACTGGGGGTCATGTATGGATATTGAACATGAAAAAAAACATAAACGTGTAAAACTGAGAATGCAAGACCAAGTAAAGCATGTACTGAAATGATCTAAATAACTGACTAATTGAAATAATCTGTAAAATAGATTGAACAAGTACTGAAATCTGTCTACTTAGTCAAGCAAACCTAAGCTGAGATACACTGAATGTTGACTAAAATTATGGGAGCTATCATGTAACCAATATAAACCATAGATATTACCATGGAGTCCAACGTCTGACCCACGTTAAGAAGGGTTGTTCCATCCTTGCCATCAGAGTGGAACCTGAACTGGAGTGATCACTAAACAGTGCCCATTTGGGCAAGGGGAAATGCTCTTTGGCGAGTCACTAAATCCTACGGGGGCATGTAGTTTCTGGAAAGTAGGATGCGCTGAACCCACACTTCCTTCTCGGTGCTAAATCCTACTCCCAACTAAATGACACTGGAGTTATTCATGGTTTAACATAACACTATACTAACAAGGATCAATTTGAACTTGAAAATAGTAATAAAGTCATGATCTGACTAACTTGTAATTTGAAAAGTTTAAAATAACAAGTAAACACATAGGTATAGGGTGTTCATAACTCGCCAACATTGAATGATTACTAAAATACGATAAGAACTCTTAAAACAATAATATGAGATCATAGTTCAGGTACTCAAAATAGTTGGACAGTTCAATACATAAGTGGAATACATCATTTAAGCTTGGGGATGTATTAACCTTAGGAGAATAACACTTTCTCATCAAAGTAACAAAATTCAAGACAAAATATCAAACTTGTTGTTTAAAACATGAGTAAGTGCAACTATTATGCTCTTTAGTCCCTTGAATCATATGATAATACTATACTTTCAACACATGAGGATTTGGGAATGAAGAACCCTAACTTAAAACATATAAACTCAACTTGAAAATCATACTTTTGGGGACAAGGACGAAAGATTAACTTTGTTCAAAACCCCACATACCTTAATTGAATGAATTTTTTAAGAAATCTTGAAATAGGATCTTAAATTCATGAGTTCTTAAGAGAAGCTTAGATTATTGTTCTTGGAAAAGGGTAGGGTTTTTACGTGAGTTATTTTGAGGAAGATGGACAAATAATGCCTCTTTTTGTGTTATAAATCATGTTTGGGCGAGTGGGGTAGAGGGAAAAGGACTAAACTTCACTTTGGTCTTATTTTCCCGTGGGAATAGACCTCGTGAGGCGACCCCTAGTCAGGTGGAATAGCCCTCGCGGTGCGGGGGCTATCGCGACCCCGTACAATTTCTCACGAAAAAGGTCATAACATTTCGCTTGGGTATCATATTAAGGCAATATTTGTATCATTGGAACTCTAACTCAATCATCTATCATTTGGTTGGTATTGAGCTTTAAAATTCCTTCTACGTCAAAAAGTTATACATGTTTAAATTTGACCCTTGTAACATCAAATACTAAAATTTGGCCGAATAAAAAACTCTTTGCTCAACTTTGCTCTAAGTGATTCCTATGAACATTTTTCACCTAATAAGCACTCTTCACACTAGTATAATGGTCATGAAACGTTTATTCAAATACAAATCATGGGATTAGTGTTTACACATGTAGGAACGCTGGTTGGATTTCTAGCTAAAAAATATAGGGTGTTACAAGTCGAGATACAGTCAAAATACTCAGTTCATCAACTCCATGAATGCCGCTGGGGCATTGGTCAACCTAAAGGACATGACCATGAACGCATAATGATCGTATCGAGTTCAAAAACTATCTTCAGAATATCTGAAGCTCTAATCCTCAATTGGTTATATCCAGATCTCAAATCAATCTTCAAAAACACCGAAACACCTTAAAGCTAGTCGAACAAATCATCTCTACAAAGAAGAGGATAGTTATTCTTAACTGTCACCTTGTTCAACTGCCGATAATCAATACACATTCGTATAGACCGATCTTTTTTCTCAAACAAAACAAACGAACCCCAAGATGATACACTAGGTTGGATAAATACCTTATCCAACAACTCTTATAATTAATCCTTCAATTTATTCAACTCAGTTAGGGCCATCCTATATGGAGGAATTAAGATGGTCTTTGACGAAAGGCCTCTATGAATGAATTATGACCAAGTGAACATTGTTATTTTATTCAAGATTATGCTATGCCTTTCTTTTTATGCTATCGAGTCCTGGGGGTACTTAATAGCCGACAATCTAGGTGTTTACCTAGAACCAATGTCAGCTATAGAATAATATCAGTCATGTCACGATCAGTAGTACTTAGTTAATTATAGAACTCAGTGAAACTCAGTATCAGTCCAATCTAGTCAATTAACACACTAAGTAATAGTTCCGTTAATCCTAGTACAGTCTAGTGATCAGTTCAGTGTCTTCAGTTGGGATTAGGATTTAGCTCCAAGCAAACCTAGGGATGGGGGCATTCCTATTAGTATAAGGTTTGACCCTTATTAGTAATCTCTGAGTTACAGAACTACGTTGCCAACATAGGTTGGGATGACTTCCTTCTAGATAAGGGTTGACACATCTCTCATGAGATTTCTATTAGTGAGGGTTGACAAAATGTCTTCCTGTTAGTTAGGGTTAACTCATCGCCAGTGTTAGTACCCATGGCATAGTATTAGCACCCTTCCAACTGGGGTCATAGGTTATACCCCTATCAACTTAGATTTGGGGCATATTGATATGTTGATTACCTCTTACAGTCTCAGTTTCAGTCTCTGTTTAGAATTCAGTTCAATTCTACAGAATTAGGACTTCAGACACTGTCACTCAGTATCAGTAATTCAGTTATCAGTAACTTTAGATATTAGTTACTCTATTATCAGAACTTAGTACTTAGCTTCAGATAAGTTCAGATATAGTATACATATATGTATGTGCACAGATTACATACTCACCCTTTACAACAGTTTCAGTTATCCGTGTACTCTTATATCTAGTTACACTATATCATTCAGTCAGTTATGGTTCATGCATATGAACCCTTGTATTCAGCCTTACCTCATCTATCATACCAGTGTATTCTATGTATTAATGCATACTTTCTCTTTGTGCTATGAAGTCTTATATTATAGGTTTGGATGCTCAGGTTCTCTTTGAATGAAAGATTGTAATAATATCCACCTGAGTACCCAACTCCTTCTGAAATACTCTCCAAAATCTCAAAGTGAACATGGAAACACGGTCCAAAATGATAGAAATAGGAACACCATGCAAACAAACTATCTCTCAAACAAGATATGGTCTAACTTCTAAGCACTGAAGGCATCTAAATAAGAATGAAATGTACTGACTTGGTCTTATCCATAATGACCCAAATACCATTGAATCCATGGGAAGTGTGAGGCAACCCACTAATAAAATCCATGGTAATCTGTTCCCATTTCCATTTGGGAATGAGAAATCTCTGAATCAATCCACTTGGTCATTGATGCTTGGCCTTTACCTACTGACAACATAGGCAAAAAGCCACAAAGTCTGACACATCTCTCTTTATACCACTCCACTAACAATGTTGTCTCAAATCACTATACATCTTGTTTATATTGAGATGAATGGAATTTCTAGAGTTATGAGCCTCATGCAAAATCAGCTGAAGTAAGTCATCGACCCTCAAAAATCAAATATAGCCATAAAATCTCAAAACACCCTTAAAATATAAGTTATTTCTCTCTAATTCACCACTCAAAAACTGATCATGCATGTAGTGAAGCTTACTATCCTCAAATAGACAATCTTGAATCTGCTCAAATAGCGAAGACCTCACATCCACACTAGCCAAAATCCTCTTAGGATATGAAATATCAAGATGAACCACCAGGTTGGATAAGGACTGGATGTCCCATGACAACAACCTCTATGAAACTGAAATACAAGCCAAGCTACCCATACTCATACCCTTCGGACTTAAGGCATCTGCGACCACATTTGCCTTGCTCGGATGATTTATGATGTAAATATTATAATCCTTAAGCAATTCCATCTATCTAAAATGTCTAGCATTAAGCTCCCTCTAGGTCATAAGATGTTGAAGACTGTGATAATTGGTAAAAATCTTACAATGCATGCCATACAGATAGTGAATCCAATACTTAAGCACGAAGTCAACCGCCGCTAAATCAAATTCATTAGAGGGGTAGTTTCGCTAATGCAACTTAAGTTGTCTAGAAGGAAAATCAAGAATAAGACCCTGCTTTATAAATACACAACCCAAACTGGCACCAGAAGTATCACAAAATAGGGTGAATCCTTCAACCTCAACAAGAAGATCTAAAATAAGGGATGAAGTAAGGAAATCCTTGACCTTTCCAAAGGTCATCGCACACTCCTTAGACAATAAAAAAGGAATCTCCTTTAGATTCAATCTGGTCATAGAACTTAAATAGTAGCAAAACCCTGGACGAATTGCTTATAATATTAGCCAAACCTATGAAGCTACGAAGCTTCGTCGGAGATATTGGTCAAGTCCAATCATGAATACCCTCAATGTTGGTTGGGTCTTTGATAATACTATCCTTTGACAGCACATGCCCAAGAAATGTCACTAACTTAAGCCTAAACTCACACTTAAAAACTTAGTAAAAAACATATGATCTCTCAAAATGTAGAGCACGATCCTTAATTATTTCACATGCTCCTTTCTACTTCTTGAAAATACAAGTATTTCATCGATGCACATGGTCATAAAGGAATCCTAATAAGGTATAAAAACTTTGTTCATTGAATCAATGAATGCAGTGGGGGAATTAGTCAACCCAAATAATATCATTGGAAACTTATAATGACTATAATGAGTCTTGAAAGCTGTCTTCTAGATATTCTTGGCCCTAATCCTCAATTGATGGTAACCATATCTTAAATCAATCTTATAAAACACTACAACACCTTGAAGTGAGTCAAGTAAATCATCAATGCAAGGCATAGGATAACAGTTCTTCAACACACCTTATTAAGATACCTATAATAAATACACATACGCATGAAGCCATCTTTCTTCTTCATAAATAATAAAGGATCTCCCAAAAAAGACACACTCGGTCTAATAAAATCCTTACTAAGAAGATCCTGAAGCTATGAATTTAGATCTTTAAGCTCGACATAAGCTATATGGTAAGGTTCCATAAAAATAGATCGATTTTCAGGCTCAAGATCAATAGTAAACTCAATCTCATAGACATGGGGAATACCAGGAATGTCGATAAGGAACACATGAGGAAACTCACAAACAACAAGAACACAACTATGTGACAGACTCTCCACAATAGTATAAAAATATCAGTGAGATAAAACTCACAACCCACTAAAATAATTTCCTAGAATGAACTTATAAAATAAACCCCATCGGCTTGTGACTAATCACTCCCTGCCATGCTATTGGTGGTACGCAGCCATGGCTAAGGTAACTTGGAAAATGATCTATGACTGTGAGATAGTGGCATAACTAGTTTATGCCCAGAATCACATCAACATCCATTATATCTAGAATAATAAGATTAGCATAAGTATCAATATCACTAACAACCATAACATATGATCTGAAAACTTTATCCACTAATAAAGAATCAACCATGGGAGTAGATATATGCAAGGAAAAGATAATAAATCCTAAGATAACTCCAATTGTATTGCATAATAAGAAAAATTATTAGAATAAGTGGATACTAGATTAAGTAAAGTAAAGGTAGACTGGCAGAACACAAAAAATGTAACTATAACAACAACAAGTGAAGTCTCAGCCTCAGGCCTAGTAGGTACTGCATACAACTGACCATGCCCACTACCTGGCTGGGCACCTGACCTATCTCTTATCCTGCTTGCCTGAGAACCTCCTCGAGTTCCTTGAAAACTACCCTTACAACTATGAGAACTACCTCTAGCAGAGAAATGATAAACTTTAATAGGGGGAACACTCTGAGTTGTAGTAGCAATTTCCCCACTACTAGGTCACTCTCAAGAATAATAACCAAAAAATCCACAACAATAACAGGCTCTTTAAGTTGAACCAAAACTAATATATTCAGCTGACCTGGAATAAGCACCATGGCTAGAATGGATAGAAGATGAACCCCTTAAAAACTAACTACTACCCTGACTAGGGCGGTCTCTAACACTAGAATTACCTACCTCAGTAGCCTAAAGTTCTTCCTGAAAAGGTCGACTAGGCTGACTTAGAGACTTATAGGATGGATGCAGAGGATACTACTCTGAGAATTTCCATCTCTAAGTTAGGAATAACAATGACTCTAACTAAATCTACCCTAAAACCTAGGACTTTTATCATGACCCTCATGATCCATATGGTGCATCTCCTATATCACCCGAGCATGATCTAACACCTCAGCAAAAAACCTACTTATAGTAACTATACTTTAAGTAAACATATAAATAGGAAGTCTCAACCCTTTAACAAAGTAAAAAACTCACTCATACTCTTTGTCCAAAATAAAAGTCATATTCCTAGCAAACTCATGAAAATGAGCCGCATATTTCACAACGTTCATGGACCCTGCACCAATTTAGAGAGCTGATCCGTCAAATAATCTCTAAGGCTGTGAGGCATGTTCTTCTCTATGAACATCTAGGAGAACTGAACCTATGAAAAACAAGAAGATTCAACTGGCTTAGAATCCATATAACCTCTCCACCAATGTTTAGCAACCAAGTCCTATTAAAATATGGTGTAATCCACAATAGGTGTCTCAACATGGCCCAAATTACGGAGCCTATCTTTATAAGTAATCAAGAACTCATATGCATCTTCCCCCGGAGCACTAAAAAACCTAGGTAGAGCCAATATCAATAATCTACCCAATATATTCTGCTCCATAGAAGATATAGTAGGCTAAGAAACCACTGGTTCAACATCTACTAATGTAAGAGAAGCATCAACTCTAGGAGCTACAACTGTAGGTTGCACCCCCGCCTTAGTACCACTCTAATCTGTAGATAAGCATAATTTTATGACACACCACAACCTATCCCCAAAGGTTAAACCAACACACCTCGGAGTATTGTAGAAGATATAAGCCCCGGTAAAACCTAGCCTAGTCCCTGGCCCACCGCTACTTTGGGATAAAGAATGACTGGCTCAAGAGCGAGAATATGGCCTGGGAAAGCGGCCTATCCTGGCCCTTAGATGGTTACACATCACTCGATTGGTCATGAAATATAGTCCATCCATGAACATGAGTATGATCCCTAGGCTCGGTCTTGGGACCCTCATTTTGTGTAGCAGTGGCATTTTTCCTGGCTATCTGCAAAAGAGTTAAGTAAAAGGGAACCTCTTAAAAAACATAGACTCTTAGCACGATATGAGTGAAATAAGTGAACAACTTCTAAGAATGTCCCAAAGCCTAAAAAATATAGGAAACAAACATTATCGCTACAATCCATAAAACTCTACTAGACGTTTGCTATTGTACCAATAATACCTATGTAACCTTGTATCTGATACAAATTTGTCATGACCCAATTTATGATTCATAATGGAACCTACTCTATCTCTCTAATGTGTTGCCAAATCATAATAAGAGCTAACGTGATAGGCTAACTTGGTGGAAAATTCCCAATCATAGGCAAAAATAAACATCATACTCATAAAAAAGCAAGGAGTTTTAAAGAGATAAAACAGTTAATAAAAGATAAAATACCATGATTTTGTAGATAATAGTATAAGAGAATCTAACAATAATACAACTCAGAGGCTTAGAATAGTCAAAACTATCTGTCTTGATTACTAAAGGCTGAATATCAAAAGATACAAGGAAATAGGTGACTCCGACTCTAAGAGCTTATCCTATCTCTGAAAATCAACACAGTATGATTAATGATCAATAATGGTAGCTAGTACTTGAATCTGCATCAAAATGTCTAGGAGTGTAGTATACGTACCAAACAATGGGTACTAAGTATGCATCATCGGCTGACTAAGCTAAATTATGATATAAGTATAATAAAATACAAGCTAACATAATTATGTCAGGATATAGTCAAACATAAAATAGCTCCAACATCATTGTGAATACATAAGTGAATAGATTGGAATAATAACTTACCATAAAGCATCAACACATATAGTCATAACTACAAAATTATATCCCATATGCTAATTATTGTGGAAAAGTAAATAACTCATCCCAAACCCCCATATGCTTGGAAAGTAGAACCAAGATAGAAAAATTTAGTCATCCAACATTATAACTAACCTATATTTTCATTTAACCATCATTTCACATTTTTACCATCAAATAGAAACCTTATTATCGTAATACGCTAGTCATCGTTAATCAACTATATATCTCTTATCACTAATTCAATTATCAACTAGTCATCATATATCAACTATGTACCATTTATCATCTAAGCATGATTTATCAGCAATTCCTTTTACCATTAGATTCCATTTAAGTCATGCCACATTATAATAAATTCCTTATTTTCCGACATAGCCAAATTGCTACTCTTAATCTCACACCTCTATATCGTTAATCATAGAAATTATTTCATCATAGCATAATATGCATATCCAGACTCAAACAAACAAATATAATCAATGTCCAGACTTGCACCTCTAAATAATTAATAATTAGACTCGAACTGATAAATATAATCAATAGCCAATGTTGAACCTATTAAATAATCAATAGCCAAACTCAAATTTTTAAATATAATAAATGGTAAGACCTAAACTAATAGATAATAAATATCCATAATAATCCCCAGTACTCAAACTATGTATATATAAAATAAAAACCATAATAATCTTTTGGGTTCGAACCGTCTATATATAATCAACATCATAAGTAGTATTATCAATAGTATAAATTATATCATAATCTATAGGTTTCAACCCTCACATTAACCAGCATAACCATCATTTATCGAGATTGCTGAATATTGCCTCATTACACATTAACTAAGTCCATTAGAAACTATGACAACCTTTATTAGTGTAAGCAACTAAGGCGAACATTACCCTAAGAATGGGTAACTAAATCAATTTCACTTAATATTTAGTAATATAAGGCATTCTTATGCTAAACATGAGTAATGAAGTCCAATTCACCTAAAGCATAAGGAAACAAGTCATGTGTTTAGACTCTAATGTATTTTTTAAGCCGTGCCTTCAATTTTTTAATGTATCATTTGATTGAAGGAACGACTTTTAATTGTATTTTGTGGTATAATTAAAAATCTTTTTCCTATCAACTGTTCGACAGAAATACAAGTTAGAGAGAAAGTACTTGAATTAACATTGAGAAATTCTGAAAAGAGTCAAGATACGATTTTTGGCTTGTGTGAGTATTATAGGATACAAAAGACAAATGTTTATCTATGAAATGAAAGATTTGATTTTTTTTGTTAAACACGTTGTTTGATAATTTGGTATATTTGTTATGATTTTGCGGGAGTGATGGTAAACTTATTTGTTGCTAATTGCTATTGTAATTAACAAAATCGACAACAATAGCAAATCAACATAATTATACAACTAGAGTATGAGGAATTAACAAACTAAGCATATTGAAAATACAAACCTCTTATATCGGCTGTTAACTATATTGAGGATATGAAGGATTTCCTCGCAAAAAGTAGAACTAAATACAAGAGTCGATCACAACTACTATCGATTCAGAACTAAATCTTTTTTCTTTAAAAGTTAATATGGGTTAAGTTAAGATATCTGTCCCGTTAAGACAACATTATCACATTGTAGAAAATAAAATATCCCTATTTAGTGTTGTGTTAACATCTTTCTATCCACTCTTTGGTATTATTTAAGTCTTTTGTTGTAGTGCAGGCATTTTGCAAATGTGGAATTGCTTGTTTTGTACTTCCTACTTCCTATGGTAATTTTCTCAAAATTGATTTGAAGAAGCATCGTCTGGATGTTACTAGCATAAATCGTGCAAGAGTAGCCAGACTACGTAAGATAGATATGGAAAGCATGTGAATGACTTAGAAAAGAAATTGGGTGGCTCAGATTTGGATAAAGTCACGTTAAAGAACTACTTGAATGCCCAATACTATGGAGAAAATGGTATTGGTTCACTTTCTCTGAAATTCAAAATTATCTTTGATACAGGGAGTTCTAACCTCTGTGTTTCACCGTTAAGATACTATTTTTCTGTAAGTTGTGCTCTTTATTATATTAAGTTATTTACCCCTTCACTGGTTTATCAAAATTTCTTTCTCACATTTGAGATGCTCTCAAATTTCATATTGGTTTTACTTCAAGGACAAAGCGATCGAGTCCAGCACATTTACAAGAAATGGTGATCATAGTGTTCCTTTGTACTAAGCATCTTTGTTTCATTTAATGTTTCTTTTGATTGTGATTTTTATAATCAAGGAAACCTTGGGCAATTCGTTATGGAACTGAAAGACTCTCTGTCTATTTCAATCAACACAATATTGAATTGGTGATCTTGTAGTCAAAGATCTGGTGAATTCTTACTTAACAACTGGTTTTCCATAGATCCTCTGTGGTACAATGAATGAAATAATAAAGTTATTGGCTTGTCCCCCACTATACAGAAGTATACAGTTCATTTCCTCACGAGAATAGAATCTTACTAATTTGTGTGTACGATAATTATAAATTCATCTTTTAGTTGTAGCTATATCCCAAATTACTGCTTAATTGGAAGAACTTGGATAATATCTTGATCTTTTTAAAGGAATGAAATGCAACTTCACTTGCACTTGGAGAGTGTTCGAAGATTGATTTGAGGAGAAAGGCTTTGTTATAGCCAACATTATGGATCCAAAAGATAAAGTGATTCATATCGAGACTTCATCTACAAATTATGTCAAGGTATATGTTCTATTAGTTTGGTATAACAATCTATTTCATCAAATTGCATAAGATTTAAAAGTTTATATATTTTGTATCCTAATTTTGTTTAAGTTAGATGTTTTCATATAAAACATATCAAACTCTAATCCTTCCTGCAAGAACAACACAACCTTACCAGCTCGCCGCTAGCAGAAGCTAACCACTTGAAAAATGCACTACAAAACGTTACTTTTGTTGCCTTTTCTATAAAATAGCCTACCAGTAGCAGAGATTGATTCTGTTACCTTTTAAATTAATTAAGTTCTGTTTATTTATCAACCCCTTATCATAGGTGTGCCTACCGATACCTGTCGAAGTCTTCGACTTGCAAAAAATGATAGGCTCAACACTTGATTCTCTTCTACCTAAAGGCATCGTTCTTCAATGCTACAGTTCAATTAACTGGACACAGATCGTTACCGTTATTTCTTTATTCTACCACTAAGCTTCTTCTTTTTCATCATAGGTGAGATTTGAATTTATTACCACTATTTTGAAAGTTCTTATTTTTCAGTTGGAGAATACTTAGTTACTTTCCGTAGTAGGATAGCCAAGACTCAGATTGACTTTTTACTGCTTAGGAAGGGGGTTAGAGCATTGTGTAGGGACTGTAAGGTAATCCGGAGTGAGAATCTTGTGACCCAGCATAGACTCCTGGTGATGGACTTGGTTATTAAGAAGGGAAAAACAAGGCGGGGTAGGAAGGGTCGGCCTAGGATTAGGTGGGTCAACCTGACTTCGGTTAGGGCTTTGGAGATAGGGGCAAAGTTGGAGGGGATGAGGGTGTGGGAGTGCAGGGGGAAGTGGATAGTATATGAGATAGGGCTGCTAGTTGTATCAGGGAGTCTACTAGAGAGGTATTGGGTGTTTTGAGGGGTGGGTCTGGCCGGTATCGGGGAGATTGGTGGTGGAATAAAGATGTTAAGAAAAAGGTCAAGAAGAAGAAGACGGCTTAAGGGATTTTTCAGTTGGAATCTTTAAGGGATCCTTAATTATATCGTGAGAACATGTAGAAATGTTGTATTAGTAATTTACATCATCTCTCTACCTCCAAAAGGTAATGGTAAGGACTCCATACACTTTACCCTCCCCATTCTTCACTTTGTGGGATTTCACCAGGTATGTTGTTGGTGATAAACACTATGTCTTTTAGTGGATATTCTGAACATATGACTGTCTTTCTGAACATTTGAGAATGAAACTAAAAAATAGGTAAAAGTTATCTCAACTTTGCTCAAGCGACAAATATTTTGGACCATGATTCTTTTCGTTGGTAAATGGTCAATAAAAAGGATCAAGAGAGTATACTATTTATTAATATGTGAAATTTGATACTCTTTTCTATTTCATTTTATGTAACTTTTTTATGTCAATGGAGAAGGTTAATAAGGTCCTGGTTAATTGGGCAGAAGAGGTATATCATGTTGCTTGGTGTGCCCCAACAATCTTAGAAAGATGCATTTCAAACTTTTCTAAAATTCATTACTAATAATCTCTTTTTTAGCATTGCAGTCTGGTTTTCAGGCTCCAGACACTTTGTCCCTTAACTGCAGTTCTTTGTCAAACACATCTGACATTTTTGGCAAGGTACATTGCTGTTATATTGTTTCAGCTGATAAATAATGCATCTCTGTATGCTTAATCTGCTAATGATTTCTCCTAATTGGAACTCTGCTTTGATAGAAATTGCTAATGCAATACGACCTCTAGATTTGCACCCATGTCAGACACCTGCACCGAGTCCGAGAAACTTAAGTTCTTACCATGTTAATACAGTTTTTGTCAAGTTTATATGCTATGGTCTCAGAGTTGAGTTTGCCTTGTATCTCTACTCTTTAGTTACAAATTTTTGAAAAGCATTTTCTATTTTCACATTTTTCTAGTCACATGATGGTCCAATAGTTTAAAGTTTTTTTAATTTTTAGTAGGCATGTTCAACCCATGTATTTGTTTATAAAATCTTTTCTTAATGGATCATTGAAGTGAATTATCAAACTGTTACCTTTCTCAACTTTTTAAAGTTATTAACAGAGATTGGGCTATTTGTTTGATACCTCAAAATACAATTTTGTGTTATAGGAAGTCATGAAGCATAGAGATGCTGCACGGATAGCATCCATTGAGGCTATGCAGGTTACTTCGGCTACTAAAAGCTTACTCAGATGCGAGTTTAGAGTCTTTGTGAATTTTACTGTCCGTCTTTGTTTTGATTTGAATCTGCTGGGCTTTAATGCAAAGCTTTATGACTTTGGACTTGCAAAAGTTGAGCCAATCGGAGATCCATCCTACGCTTTACCATCCGTCTTAGTGTTTTGTGTGCGTATTAAATTGGTGCTTCAGAACTTATTCGGGTACTTGAGAAAGCAATTTTTCTTTCTGAAGAGATACTGCTGCAATGTATTGGTCATTGCTACCTCACTCATTTCCCCACTCTTAGACCTTACTATCTTGAGAGATCCTAACTCATTTCCCCACTCTTATTATCACTTCCCCACACCTCTCTTAAAGTTTAATTGAATATATATGATTATTTGGCGTGTCCTTGTCCTTAGAATTTGCTTAAGTGCTCTTTTTTGTTGACATTTTTATCATGCTTATCATTTTTTTGTAGCAATCAAGAAATTATGCAACTGCCCAGCAAAAGAGCAATTTTGAAGGTTAGTAATCATGTGAGGTTGTGGATTCTTTATGCATGTGATATTTATTTTTGTGGTAGATTATGGTTTCTTTCTACGTTGATATTTATTTTCGTATGATACTGTAGGTTTCTTTGTGCGTGTTATGTTTGTGATGTTTATTTCTAGGAAAGGTCCTCTTTATTGTGATGATTTATTCCAAAGTACTAAACTAGATCATTCCATTTGCTAATTACTTGTGAAAACTTTCTCAATTACAAGTTTTGATGTTTTGAAGATACAAGTTTTGAAGATTTCATGCTGGCTATTCAAAGTTGATTATCGTCATTGCTGAGACTTTACAATACAAGATAGGAATGTTAGATTTTGGATTATGTAACCAGTTCTATGATATTTATATCATGTCTTGACGATAATTGAAGTGTAAATACATTTGTTTGTAATATATTCAAAAGTTTTCTTTATATATTTTTATATGCATCTCGTTCTCTATATTGTATTTTATAATAATTTTAAGAAACTGGACAAAGAAAATTATATATTTAGTTAGAGATCATAATTTATGGTCTATAAAACATAGTTCAGGGATTATGTATTTCTTAGGACGAGCAGATAATGGTCGCTAAAGGTCTATAGGGACCAAAAGAACATACATGTAATATTTAATTAAGGACCAGAAAATTGGTCACCAAAATATTTTTAGGAATCGAATTTGTGTTGGTCGCTAAAAATCTTTATGGACCAGTAAAAAAAGCTCATCACTATTATCTTTTAGCGATGAAGCCTATAAGGACGGGTGGAGACCGGATTTTTCTAGTCGCTATTGACTTTTAAGGACCAGAAATAGGTTTTTAGGGATCAGATTTCCCTTCGTTAATAGCCATTTTTCTTGTAGTGTAAACTAAAGTTCCATCAAGCCTAAATTTGACATTCCAAAGCTTCAAGCATAGTTAGAATTTGCATATGACATTGCGTTATTGAATTTTTCACCTGGTGACTAATTGGAACCAGCAAAGACTTCAAAACATGGAATTATCTCAAAAACCAAACAAACCATTCGATAATCAAATTGTTAGTTCCATCAAGTTATAAATGACTTGGGGCAGATATATAAAATTTCTAACAGTGAAAGTATGCGGAAATGTGGAAAATGGTCTGTAGGGTCATTATATAATTATTGTTCAAACAAAGTTAGAATGGATTTCACACCATCCTAAAGCTCTTGAGGTGTGTAATAATTGTAGAGAGGATTATTTTTAAGTAGAGAGCGCCCTCGAAGTTGGTTAGTCAGCCAATCTGAATTAGCTTATGCTTTTTGCAAATTTTAAGGCCTTATGAGTTTGGTACGACTATAAAAAGATCGATCATTGGTAAATATAGTGTCCCCAGTAAGGGATTATTAGTGATTCATCTCATCCAGGTTTGTCTCATAGCATTGTGGCACCTTCGGCTAGAGGCAATCCACCTTTTACCTCGATTGGTGATTTAGATGGTTAGTAAGAGTTTGAACCCACTTAGATTTGTAACCCTTTGGGTAGGTCAAGAATGTGACTTTAGATTCCACCTTGATAGGTGAGCATTTTTATTTCCTACTTTTAAAATTTTATTTTATTGTTTTGGTATTTTCATACCCATCGATGATTATATGTATTGATATTTTTATATTGATCATTATATGCCCGAGTGTAGAGTTCATGATAATATAACTAACCCCATAGATGACTTCCTTTAGTAGTGGATGGAGTGGATTAGTATTTCTATTTTGCTAGAGGTGTCAATTTTGGGTTTGAGTCCTATTTACCCTGGCATATTATTCTTCTTATGTCACTAGAGTGGTACTTGTCATTGATTTTAATTTTAGTACCACCTACTCTTTATAATGGTATTTTTATAGTTGTTGTTATTATTGTCATTGTATGATATTGATCGTTCCTTCTTTGATGGGTGAGTAGATAGAATTATCTAGATAGAATATTTTTTTCTGCGATTTATATTCATTGGCATAGACATATAGCTTGGTTTGATGATTTTTCTCTTATTGACGAGTTTTGATTAGTTATTGAGTAGGCTATGAATGTAGAGGTAGGTCAATTTTCCTTGGTTCTATTATGGATCCAGTGTTGGTAGTTTAATTTTATCGCTCATTTTGGGGTTTGAAATTATGGGCTTGCCTTCTAGGTATTGGGATTTTAGCATTTGGTATCCTTTTCTTTATAATCCATTTTTAAGATTAACCAGTTTGGGATCCGCTCTTCTAATTTTTCTAGTTTATCAACTGGTGGTGGTTTTGATGTTGAGATGTTCTTGACTTGCCTTTAAGTTTTGTTCGATTCACATCCAAGTGATATCATTGAAGTATTGGTTTGGACTTGGACACTCTGTTATAGTTGTAATAAGATTTTTGTTCTAGTGGAGTTAAGGGAGGTAGAGATAGGTGATCTTTCATATTATTTCTTTTTTAGTTTAAGGTTAGGTATTCATTATGGAAATGGAGTATTGGATTGATCAGTTTTTGGCTAAGGTTGCATTTCTACATTTTCTAGAGTTTTTAGCCATCACTAGTTGTATTTGTAGCCTTGCTGATCTCTTTGGTATGTTTTGGTGATCCATGCCATTGAGAAAATATAGAGTTCATTATATGCATTTATCTTATGGTTTATCCTTTGTTGTGATTTTGTGCATCAGCTATGCCTCAATTTTACCATTGGTAGGATCTAGTAGGAATATGCCTGATATTGGATAGTGAGGTTGACTTGGGTGTTTTCCTTTGGGTTAGATCGGTTGCCTTTATTTTTGGAGTTTTTGCTTTGGAATAGCGACTTGCAAGTTATGATAGATTTTGAGTATGAAAGCTTACCTATCTACAAGCTTTTTTTTGATAGTTGACATTGAGTTGTTCAACATTAGTACTAATATTTTTGTTTAAAGTTGTATATCTTGAGGGAAACCTTCATTTCTTGATGTGTTTCATTTAAGGTTTCACCTTTGGGCTAGCTAAGCATATTCTTGAGATACCGATTCAATCTTTTTCAGTTCAGATGGATTGTGGTTGATAGATGTTCAGAGGATAACCTTTGGGAACTTAAGGATAGATTCTTCCTCACTTGACCTTAACATTCAGTTTTATCAAATTTTTTGATTATCTACACAAAAAGAGTGGGGTGCTCAGGTTGGGATAAGCATGGTGATCTGAGGTGTTTTTATGCACTTTAGCATTTATATCCTAGCATATTTAGCATTGTTTTTAGGAAAACTTATGTGCTTAATTAGTAAATAATGATATAAACAAACATCAAAGTGTTTAAGTATGTGATTACAATGTTTAAAGGTGTTTTCAAACAAGTTTGGATTTGTTTATAATGTTCAAAGTGAAATTGGATCACGCAAAGAGTCAAAACAATAAGTTAAAGATCAACATGGCCAAGCCTAGTCTTAGCTCGAGTTTCTTGTTCACCTTTCTTGATATTGTGTTGTTTTGATCTTTAATCCGGGGTGTTTAATGATTTATGATTCTTGGTGAGTGGATTATGATGATATATGGACATTTAGAAAGCTGGAAATAAAGCTAAAATGACACCACAAGCATTGGGTTTGAAGGAAAAATGAAAAGGACAATTAAGGAGGCAAATTGCACTTTCCAGTGAGGCAAAGTGATATAGGGGAAACGCGGACCTTTATCCCATGAAATAATCAATGCGAAGCACAGATCTCTCCCTTGAATAAAGCCTCGCAATGAACCACTCTCTCCCATGAGCTAGCAAACGTGCCACACCCATTATTCAACACACGACCAACTTCTCCTACTATAAATACAACCCTTGCACTTTATTCTAATCACTTTTGGACGTCTTTTGCTTTGGAGAGGGGCTGATAAACAATTATTTTAGTATTTATATCCCTATAATTTCGAATTTTAATTAATTATATCATGTATTCATCTAGATTGATTACAGCTTTGTGGATTAGTGGCTAAAGGACCCTTTTTCGGGGTTAAAGCCAAGAACATGTTTACTTTCGCATTGAATTGAGTTTGTTTGGATTTATTATAATATTTGGGTGCATTTTTATTCTTGTTTTAATTATTTTAGGATTCGTGACACTTAGAATATATCTATTATTGACCTTGTGAACTCGGGAGGGGGAATGAGAAGATAAAACGTAGGGATAAATAGAGTATGGTTCTTATTCTTTTATAAAATAAGGAATTTGAATTAGCATCTAGGATAGGGATATACCTAGAAGCCATGCTTGGTTTACATGAAGGATGATAGCTTCATGCATATACTGGATTATTGCATCCCTACTCAATGATGTAGTTGTAATGTCCAAGTTAGGTGGACGATTATAGGTCGGGAGACCATGATCATACGATAAGTCCGACGAATCAACAACCAAGAGTAGAAATCTAACAAATGAAGTTCAATAGCGTAGTACAACTGTTCATAGTGCTTTAACCCTGGGTTTTCATCCATTAATGGTCCATAGTCTTTTCTTATCCACATTTATTTATTTTAAATTTTGTTTAAAAACTTTAAAAACTCTTTTAGTTACGTTTGCAATGATTAATCTCAATAGTTGAATTGGAATTTGATAGTTTTTAAAACAAGTCTCTGAGTGATTGATATTCGACTTTGTAAAAAGACACTGTATTACTTGGTGAGACCACGCACACTTGCGAGTGCGCTTGGGTGCAACACATTTTACCATACTTAGTTGGTGGGTCATCATGAAGTGGATTGTTTGGTGGTGAGTGTTTGTGTCTTGAACTCCCAACTATTGATTTTGAGGGTCATTTGGACCCATTTGTAGCATTAGAAGTAGATTGAAGGTATTTGTATTCCCCACTTATGTATATAGGTGGCTTCTTATACGATTATCCTTATGCTAGCCATTATGGATTTTGATGGATCAACTTCTGTTCCTCGAGGTTAGTGTAATAGAGTGGCACACACAGGACTCAGGTGACTTTTTTCTAGTTTTGGAGTGGACAAAAGGTTTGAAAAGGGAAAAGAAGTTTATCCATGGAAATTAGGGTTGGTTTAATGATTCATGCCTTATATTGCCTTTGGCTTTGATGTGTTTTTGCTTGGATGTCCCTGTATCATTGTGGTATCTGTGTATTGTGTAATGGATTTTCATACATTAGCCTTCCTGGTGCAGTTTGAGGTTATTTGGATGTGGTGTTGAGTTTTGGTAATTTGGGATCTGAAGTAAGGAAGTTTATCGGAAAAGGGATACCTATGGTAAAATCCCTTAGAAACGTGTATCTTCTTAAAGGTTATCTGGCGAGTCGTGCTCAGAGCATGTGGGCCCAGTACCTCATCATGTCAAGCTTTCGTGCTCCTCCTATCCATTGATTATTGTATACAAAAGTCTTATTAGTAATGGATATTATAATGACCCTCTAGGTACTTTCCTTGATTTATGTGTATTTTTTAGCATTTTGAGCCTTTCCATGGCTATTAAAAGTCATTTATGACTTGCCGGAATAGCCGGTTCAATTATCGAGCAATTCTTAAGAATTGCTCATTTTCTATTTTAGACCTGTCACTGTTAAAGAATCGGTCTCAGACCAAATCTCTTAGTAGAAGAACTCAGATAAGAATTTTGATAGTTTCATCAACACTACAACGTTAATATTATTCTTGAGGGACCCTTGGTTAAGGTACCGAGTCATCTGGACTCATTTTTGGCAATTGGGTGGATTATATAAAAATGGATTTATATATGTGGGCCCCAAATTTAGTTGAAACAATATTAGATGCAAGTTTTTGTGTTTCCATTGAGTCGAAAATGTTTAATTTCATATGGTAGCACAACTCATTTCCATGCACAAGACTACAAATGAATCCCGAACTCTCGGTTGGAGTTCCTTTTGGACTTAGCAAATTTGATGCAACCACCCAATTAGACCTTTGATATCTTACGCAACAAAGGGATCACTTTAGGGATCTCCCTTGGCCCTGACCTAGACACTAAAAGAATGGCCGTGTTGCTTAAATGGAGGCTGCTTAATCGGTGCTTGACCAGTAAAGCGAAGGCCAGATATTTTTGGCGAAATGCTTAAGTGATCAGTTGATCAATTAAGCAATCATTAAGTATCTTAAGTGACACCTGGGGATTATTAAATATCTTTCTTCACTTAAAATTCCCTTTATTTTTGTACCATTTGAACTATTGGAGAGCTTGTACAAATGGAAAGAGTGCGGAATCATCCATTGAAGCTAAGGTAAGTTATCTAACACTCCTTGGACATTTCGAATTAATTTTCCCTTCAATTTACTTCGTATTTTTTGGTAAATTCTAAGAAATTAGGTATTAAAATCTTTAAACTTTAGGGGCTAATTTTGGCCCAATTTATGCACCAATTGTGCTCAACTTCTTAGAACACATTCCTTGTTCTTCATTGTGACGGATTCCATTTTTTATTCTATTTGTGGGCTCTTCGGGTTAGTTAATGACCCAAATTCGACCCTACCCTTTATATATAAATACAAGTCTCATTTAACATGTAATGACATATAGATTACTATTTTAATAGCAAGGCGACATTTTAGGATCGTTGAGCAAAGACTAATAATTTGGGGGCAATTCAAGCACTTGCTATTCGACATTAAGGAAGGCTTCTATCTACACCAATTTGTAATGACCCAAAACCCAAGGGTCATGATGGCACGTGTTGTAACAAGACGTGAGTAAGAAACATATCACCAAACTGATATAGAAAGGGAAATCAATACTAAAAACCCAAGGTAAGACTTCTAGAGAGAAGCCAAACTACAAAAACATGAAAATAGTGAGAATACAATCAAAGATAACAAACCAAGTCCCAAAACCTGGTGTCACGGTCTGAGAACCACTAAATACATATTGAATTACAAAGATACAATAATAGTCCAAACAGGATCAAATTCTATCTCAGAATACTAAATAACTTATGAAATTGACAGAAAGAGGTAAGAGGCCAACTTCTGAATCATAGGACGTCTGCTACCTCAAATATACTCCAAATGCCACCTAAATTATCTATTCGTGTAGCACACTCATACATAGATCAATACTGAAATAGCACACTAGGGCTGAGTACCTTCCACATGTACTCAATAGGTATCGTAGGCCGACTGAGTAAAGTAGAAAATCAAGCATATAAACACAAACTATGTGTATGTCACCTACAATTAGAAAATGTCTCAAACGGTGGCCCATGAAGTCTCCACTAATAGTTCTTCTATATGTACTTTTAACATATACAGGTAGGGGAAAAAATAAAAAATATTTACGTACACCAAATACAAGTACAAAAATATAGATTAAATGGACCGATATAAAGTGAAGAATAGAAATATAATCAAAGAATAAGCATAATATATGAAATGCAATAAAGATGTTGTTGATGATGATGATGATGTGTGCATGAGGTCATCACACAACATCCGTATACACCTACCGAGCTGACTTTCTAGGTAGGATCCATAGGGTGAGAGTCAAGGTTCACAAGTAGTGGGGTATCGAGGGAAAGAAGGTGCAAGCCAATCAAGACCTTCTAAAAAGCTTTGTAAGTATTGTGGAAGAAATCATCAAGGTGCATGTTGGTTTGAGATAGATTCTTGTTATTGGTGTGGCACACCGGGACACATAATGAGAGATTGCCCAAAAAGGGGCATGGCTAATATGGCATGACCTACTGGATCTACTGTTGCATCATCATCCTCGGTTCCTTTTTTTGGTAGGGGTCAGAAGATACCTACTAGTCATGGTAGGGGTGTTAAGGGATCTAGTTCTAGTGGTGTTTAGAATCGTAAATATGCTCTAGCAGGTCGACAAAATTTTGAGGCTTCTCCTGACGTGGTTACAGGTACATTGTCCATCTTTTCACATGAAGTATATGCATTAATTGATCCCGGCTCTACATTATCATATGTAACTCCATTAATTTCTGGAAAGTTCAAAATAACACCAGAATTACTAGCTAAGCCATTTAAAGTGTCTACACCAATTGGCAAATCTATTATAGCTAGAAAAGTTTACCGTAATTGTATAGTAACTGTTTGTAATCGTGATACATTGGCTGACCTTGTGGTGCTTTAATGGTAGATTTTGATGTTATAATGGGTATGGATTGGCTATCTTCTTGTTATGATGTTGTGGATTGTCGAGACAAAAGAGTGCATTTCCATTTTCCAAAGGAAGCAGTCCTTGAGTTAAGGGGTAATAGTAGGGCACCAAGGGTAAGTTTATTTCTTATATTAAGGCAAGGAAGATAATGTCCAAAGGATACATAGACCATCTAGTAAGGGTGAAAAATAAGAGGCAGAGTCACCGACTCTTCAATCCATCTCAGTGGTCAATGAATTTCTTGACGTATTTCTTGAAGAGCTTCCGGGTTTACCTCCAGAAAGAGAAGTAGAGTTTGGTATAGATGTGATCCTAGGCACTCAACCGATTTCTATACCTCAATATAGAATGGCCCCTGCAGAATTACGTGAATTGAAGAAATAATTAAAAGATTTATTGGAAAAGGGTTTCATAAGGCCTAGTATTTCTCCTTGGGGCGCACCCGTGTTATTTGTATGAAAGAAAGATCGCACGTTAAGAATGTGTACTGATTATCAATAATTGAATAAGGTGACAATTAAGAACAAATATTCCCTTCCTAGATTTGATTATTTATGTGATCAGTTACAAGGTGCTAAGTGTTTTTCAAAGATCGACTTGAGGTGAGGGTTATCACCAACTGAGAGTAAAGGAGAAAGAAATACCTAAAACGGCTTTTCGAACTCGATATGGTCATTTTTAGTTTTTAGTTATGTCATTTGGGCTAACTAATGCACCAGCAACTTTCATGGATTTAATGAATAGTGTGTTTAAGCCATTCTTGGATGTATTTGTTATCATATTTATAGATGATATTCTGGTGTATTCAATATCGAAAGAAGGCCATGCTAATTTTTTTCGACAGGTGTTACAAATCCTTCGCGATCGTAAGTTGTATGCAAAGTTCTCCAAATGTGAGTTTGGTTAAAATCGGTAGCATTCTTAGGTCATATTGTATCCAATGAAGAATAAGAGCTGATTCTGATATGATAGAGGCAATGAAGAACTGGCCAAGACCCATGACGCCTATGGAGGTTCATAGTTTCCTAGGCTTGGCAGGTTATTATAGAAGGTTCGTTGAGGGGTTTTCTTCTATTTCTGCACCTTTAACAAAGTTATCACACAAAGAAGCTAAGTTTCAATGGGATGAAATGTGTGAAAGAAGTTTTCAAGATTTAAAGAATAAGTTGACTTCTACACCCATATTGGTACTTTTGGATGGCACGGAAGGCTATGCGGTATATTGTGACGCCTCAGGAGTTGGCTTAGGATGTGTTTTGATGCAACATGGTAAAGTAATAGTTTACACCTCAAGACAATTGCGGCCACATGAGAAGAATTATCCAACACATGATCTTGAGCTAGCAACAGTTATATTTTCTTTAAAAATATGGCGCCACTATTTGTATGGGGTACATGTTGATATATATACAGACTGGGTTTGCAGTACCTCTATAACCAGAGGGACCTAAATTTAAGGCAGCGAAGATGGCTTGAGCTGTTAAAAGACTATGATATTGATATCTTATATCATATGGGAAAAGCAAATATGGTAGACGATGCACTAAGTCGTAAGGCGATGGCATGTAATTATAGGCAGCCCATGGAAATGCAAGGGATAGCTTGGGATCTACACCAATTAGATATATTGGGGGGTTCGCTTTATTGAATCTTTAGAAAAAGGCATTATTGTGCAAAATACAGCAGAATCCTTATTAGTAGCCGAAGTTAAAAAGAAATAATACATAGATCCTATTCTTTTACAGCTTAAGGAAAATGTACAACAAGGTGTGACAAAGGCATTTGATCTTACTGAAGAGGGAATACTTCGATGCCAAAATAGATTATGTGTACCTAATGTAGATAGGCTAAGAAAACAGATTATGATGGAGGCACATCATTCAAGATATTCTATCCATCCCGGTTCAACAAAAATGTATTATGACTTGAAAGAGGTATTGGTGGGGTGACATAAAGAAGAACATTACAGAATTTGTAGCTGAATGTCCAAATTGTCAACAAGTCAAAGTGGAGAACCAAAAACCAGGAGGTTATATGCAGCTTATGGAGCTCCTAACTTGGAAGTGGGATATGATCAACATGTATTTCATCACTGGTCTACCTCACTCATCTCAAAAGCTTGATTCCATATGGGTAATAGTCTATAGACTCACCAAATCAGCACACTTTCTACCAGTTAAGACTGCGTACACAATTGAAGAGTATGAAAAATAATATATTAGAGAGATAGTTCGGCTGCATGGATTCCCAATCTCCATTATATATTATAGGGGATCTCAATTTGCCACATATTTTTGGAGGTCATTCTAGAATAGTTTGGGAAAGCAAGTAGTTTAAGCATAAATTTTCAACCTCAAACGGATGGACAGGCAGAACATACAATCCAGACACTAGAGGATATGCTGAGTTCTTATGTATTGGACTTCAAAGGTAGTTAGGATGATCATTTTCCACTAATTGAGTTTGCATACAATAATAATTATCACTAAAGTATCAAAATGGTGCCTTATGAAGCTTTATATAGAAGAAAGTATAGATCACCAATTAGGTGGTTTGAAGTGGGTGAAACTACCTTATTTGGGCCAGATCTTGTTCATCAATCTATAGAAAAAGTTAAGGTGATACAACAACGGTTAGAAAAATCTAAAAGACGACATAAATCATATGTGGATACTAGAAGAAGACGGTTAGAGTTTTCTATAAGAGATTGGGTGTTCTTGAAGGTGTCTCTAATGAAAGGGATAATGAGGTTTGGTAATGAGGGAAAACTAAGTCCCCGCTACATAGGGCCATATAAAATTATTCAAAGATTTAGACAAGTGGAATATGAGTTAGACCTACCCCAAGAACTTTCAATGGTGCATTCGGTGTTTCATGTCTCAATGCTCCTTAAGTGCATAGGAGATCCATCTCATATTACTCCTACTAAAGATGTGCAGGTTACGAAATAACTCACCTATAAAGAAGTGCCTACTTTTATACTAGATCAGCAAGTTAAGAAGTTAAGAAATAAAGAAGTAGCTTCAATAAAAGTGCTTTGGAGGATCCCGCAAGTAGAAGAAATCATATGGGAAACCGAAGAAGCAATGAAGTCAAAGTACCCTCATTTATTTGAATCTAAAGACTTGGTCCAACGATGTTGATTTATGGCATAAGAAAGTAAGTATAAATACACAAGTGTTATGTGGATATAAACGAGTATAAACTTAGTCTTATATTCGCTTAGACTAGCTAGTTATGCTAGCATTCGAGGACGAATGTTTCTAGGGGGGGTAGGATGTAACACCTTATATTCTGCGTGTACTAGTTCTACTCCTGTGGCATTTTATATGGACTTATGGGGTAGGTTATGGGCTCGGGTATCCTATGTGATAAGTGGTGGTAAGATAGGTTTGAAGGAATTCCCACATATATTGAAACGTGGTATGATTAAGTTACCATCTATGAGAGTATCTAAACTTGGGACCTTAAGTAGGTATTTGAATCTAAAGGATGAAGTGACCAACTGTACATAAGTTTTAAGTTTAACTATAAGCATTTTGATCTTAAAATGGAATAAAATATTGAAGTTCTTTCTTGACTTATTTAAGCTAGTTGGTGAATCACCTACTTTGACCTTTTGACCAAACTAGGAACTAAGTAGGTGCATCAACTATTAAGGCTCCCTTGACCAGCTTATTGGTCCAAATACACTACCACCTACTTAATTTAATTCTAGCCCAAATTAAAGAAGAGAAAAGGAGGATAATGGGTAGCCAAGGCCCAATAGTTTTTAATCCACAAAGGACCAATATAATGGGCAAGTAGGTGACTCACCTACCTGATAAATTATGGACCAAAAATGACCAAGAAAGTCGGCCATGATCAGCTCTTTTTAAAGGGATTAAAACCATCCCTTATACCTCATTTTAATTAGCCAGAAAAAAACAGCTTTCAAGATTTTCTCCCTTGTTCTCTCTTATCTATGCAACAACCCTAAAATTTCACTAGGGTTCTTTGTAAACCTTCCTTCCAAGTTAAATGTAAGTGAGAAAATCATGAGCATATATTAAGAATACTATAAGAATTATGTTCTCCATGATTAAACTATAAGATATCCCTTTTTAAGTTTGGCAGTCCCTTTATCCTTGATTATTAAGAGATTTTTATCTTCACTTTTAGGTTGTGAGTAAAGGGATCAAGCTATTGAAGAGATATACATTAAGGTAATAAACTACCACCAAAATTAAGGTATGGATACTGTCCATTTTTAGCCTTTTCCTATGTACGTGTGTTGGTTGAGGATTGTGTATATATTGTTATTAAGAACACAAGGGATGGTGAGTTTAATTTTTGGTTGCCATATTAAGGGATATTTGGGGATGTTTTGGGTCTTTTTTATTTATGTATGTTTGGGGCCTCTTGGTTGACGTTGGGGAAAGGTGTGAATAATTTCCATTGAAAGGTAGAAGAAGGGTATAATGGTACACCACCGAATTGAATGTCGCATAAGTTTACTGGCCACATCACTTGATATACTGTTTTGAGAGTACAGTAAAGACAAAATTGTTAAGAGGATCTTATAAGAAGTTACATTGCATGTGAATGTAATTGAAGAAGAACGAGGTTGAGAGAACACCCTTGATTAGTTGATTATTGGTTATTACCCGATTACTATTTTAGTAAGTTTAAATGGAGTGTATATGTTAATTAGCTACTAATACTAGTCTTATGCTATTGTAGATTAATAATCTAAAAGGGAAGACGTTAAATAAATGTGTGATCAGTTGTGCAGCAATGTATGTATGGTTCATCGATCCTATACTCTTTGGCATGAATCTAACTCCTTTGTTACAAAGTAAGCTTCCTAAGCGTTCTTCCTTTCAAGTTATACATTACTTCAATGTACAACCTCTAAGGTGGATAACAGCCTTATTCAAACTTGTTAGGTTGTTAAAGTACCTAAATATGTGTTTGTTACTAGATCTGTCCATTTTCCCTTCTAAATACTAGTATGATATGAGTGCTTTCAAAAATAAGCCTTACGAGTTGTTCTCTTAGTCAGCATGACCCATGGTGTTAGTTAAGCTCCTATGTGTTATATTTCTATTATTGTTGTATTCTACTTCATTGCTACTGCATCTAGTGCATATTTGCATACCTTTTGCTATTGGTCAAAAGTTCCAAATCTAATACATGGCCACCAAAACAACAACTTTAAAGATGAAAAGAATGATTTGAAGTGATTCTATATATATTCTTGGGTGGTATCCCAGGGGTGGAAGAAACACCTAGCATGGGTTGATCCCAACATTACGAGTGGTATCCCAGGGGTGAAAGGAAAACCTAGCATGGGTCATCCTCTTTTTCCATTGATTAGCTGGTCATTTGTATTATGCCTTATAATCTTATAAAGTAAAGAAAAATAAAGAAAAGTAAAGGATGTAGTAAAGGATGTAATGTACATAATCCCATAAGTACAAGCAAAGTTGGTATTCTATCCTTATATTTATAGTTATATACAGATAACTGATTTTGTTTTATAGTCACTTCATGCCATACATACTTAGTACACTCTTCGTATTGACACCCTATAGGAGCACATGACTTCCAACTACTGTTGGTGAGCTCCAAGTTGATTCGGATCTTTCTAAGTCCTTTATATATATTTTGGTATTATATAGTAGTTATGAGCAAGGCGGGGGTTTTCCCCGACCTTAACTAAGTCCATGTGTCTTTTAGAGGCTTGCAGACTAATGTGAAGTTAAGTGTGGTAGTATTGTGTTCTTTTAACGTTGTAGCCCCAATGGCCAAGTCTTGTATATGTAGGTTTGGACTTACTTACATGGTTTGTTTTATCAATGCATCATATCCATACTACAAGAACCTTTGAATGCCATAGTTACATGCATAAAAAGTATAGGGTTACGAGTTGGTTCTCCCAAAATGGGTGCCTGTCTGCCCCAATGGAATTTGGGGCTTCACAACTCTACTGATCGAGACCTAACTGATTCTACTCTGTGATTGACCATGTATCTAGATAAGCAGCTAAATTTTTGAGTATCGAATACCCCAGGACTCAATAGCACAAACTTAGAAGACATGGCATAATTCTTGAGACATGGTAACTTACTACTTAGTCAACATTCCGTCATTTGGGAATTCAAGCAAACACTTGCATACATGCTAAACATGATGTAATTTCTCCATTCAACTCATATGGATGTTTCATCAAACACTTATGGGGCATAATATATGCACATAATACTAAAACAATATGTAGGCAACATGATTCAATTCCAATTACATAATTCCTAGAGTTTCAACATGAATTCACATGATAAAGCACACATATCAATTAACTGTACATGAATCTTGCAATAAATCATGAACACACTTTAGTTCAACTTATGGAAATCATGAAATCACTCTACATGAACTTTGAAAGAGTTTCTTGGACTCCAAGGGTGGAAGGAACCCTTGGATGAACACTTCACATACCTTAGTTAAGGAACTTCTTAAAATTGATTGTGGAATCTTGAATTCTTGATTTGAAATTGAAGCTTCTAAGGATTTTTTCTTGAGCAAATTTTTGAAATAATGAGTTTAATTGTTCCCTAAAGTAATTTATTTCGTGTTTTGGGGGATAAAGGTTGAGGAAAAAAGACCTAAATACCCCATAAGATGCACTTTTTTAATGAATAAAATACTATACCATCGACCCACAGATCAATGCATTGCATCATTGGCATCGATGCGATAGCCAACGCGTCACGTCTAGTACGCGTTGACTATCTGGAAATTAACACTTGAAGCTGGGGAAAACATTCATCAACATGATAGTTAACGCGACGTACCAAGATCATGTTGATCCACTATTTTGGGATTCCAAAGGTGCTTCAAACAAAGTTTAAAAAATCTGAAACTTGTCCGGAAACACCTTCAGACATTCATGATCATAAATCAATCTAAAAATCCACATTTAATGGACGTAAAGTCCATGAAATAAGATCACCAACTTTCAAAGGATAAAAAGACTCAAAGTCTGAATACTTAGCTAGAATATTCTATGTCTGGGATCACTTGACAAGCCTAAAGGACTGATTTAAGCTAATAACTTTACGGGGCCTTACATTATCTCCCCCTTGGGGACATTCATCCTCGAATGAGACTGATGAAATTGAGAATCCATAGGGACAACTTAGATACTGTGCATGCACAACTGAATCATGGTTTCATGATAGAGATCACTGATACACTGAATTATCGTGCTGAACATGAATATCTGATGCATGAGCACATAGTTGGACATGATTCATGAATGCATGACTTGGATTACTGATAAGCAGAGTTTCTTATACTGGACATATATATATGATGCATGAATACAAGACTACACTAACCCATGAACATAAGACTGAACATGCAATCATAACTGATACCAAGTTTGTAACTGAAATCTGAACATGAAACTGAATAAGCTTAAGGAAAAATATTACCTTGAGCTGAATTTGAGGTTACAGAGAAGAGGTGAGGACACTTGGTCTGTATATCTTTCTATGCTTCCCAATTAGATCCCTCAACTAACTAATTTCACCATAAAACTTTGATTAGAGGGAATTCTTTGTTCCTCAACCAGCAAATCTGACTGGAATCTCTTCATAAGAGAGGCTGTTCTGAAAACTATGCCCTCTATGTGGATTATGACTGATGGGTCATCTATGCATATCATTATCAAAGAGACATGAAACACTGGATGGAATGAAGATAGATCTAAAGGCAACTCAAGCTCATAAGCTACCTTTTCAAAATGGTTGAGAATTCAGTAAGGACCGACATATCGGGGATTGAGTTTCCTCTTCTTGCCAAATATCTTCACCCCTTTAATAGGAGAGATTTTAAAGTACACATAGTCACTAATCTCTAACTCGAGATCCTTTCTGCACACATCTGCATACGATTTCTGCCGGCTCTGAGCTGTCTTAGGTCTTTCCATGATCAACTGGACTTTCTCCAAGGTATCAAATACCAAGTCAAGCTCTACCACTGTGGCCTCACCTTCTTCAAACCAACCAATAGAAGATCTACATCTCCTCCCATAAAGCACCTTAAATAGAGCCATATGAATACTAGAGTGATAGTTGTTGTTATATCAAACTCAATCAAGGGCAAGTGGTCATCACAACTACCTATAAAGTCTATCGCACATGCACGTAACATATCCTCTAAAGTCTGAATAGTCCTTTCTGCTTGACCTTCTATCTTAGGATGAAAGGTTATGCTGAGATGAACTCGAGTACCAAGACCCTTTTGGAATGCTTTTCAGAAATAATAGGTCAACTAGGTACCTCTATATGAAATAATGGACAATGGAACATCGTTCAATCTAACCAAATCCCTGATATAGAGTTTGGTGTAATCCTGGCTGAGTAAGCGGCATGGAATAAAAGGAAATAAGTTGATTTGGTCATTTTGTCTACATTGACCAAATCTAAATCATGCTAACGATGAGTACGAGGAAAACCCATCACAAAGTCCATGTTTACTTCTTCCTATTTCTAGGTGGAAATGCAGAACTCCTGCATGGACCTACTAGGCTTCTGATGCTCAATTTTAACCTGCTGACATGTCGAGCACTTAGCTACAAACTCTTAAATATTTCTCTTGATCCCACTCCACCAATAGATCTCCAGCAAATTACGGTACATCTTAGTGGCCCTTGGATGAATAGAGTAGCGCACACCATCCACTTCTATAAGAATTCGTTGCCTCAAGTCATTTACGCCTGGATCACATTGTCGATACTGACAACGCAAAACACCATATCCACCTTGTGAGAAAACCTCTACTTTATGATCTTTGACTGAATACTTCAACTTGACTAAACTGGGATCTCTATCCTACTTCTCATTTTTCTCGGAAACCAGGGATGATTCTGAACTATTATGCATCCATATACTACCTTTTGCTGAATCGAATAAGCGGACACCTAGCGGGCTAACTAATGAACTTCCTGAACTAATTTCTTCTTAATGTCCTCCACATGAGCAACACTACCTATAGACATTCTACTGAGAGCATCGACCACTTTATTGGCCTTGCCCAAATTATACAAGACACTCATGTTGTAGTCTTTCAATAAATCCAACCTCCTTCTATGATGGAGGTTTAAATCTTTCTGAGAGAACACATACTGTAGGATCTTATGATCAGTGAACACATCAATGTGCACCCCATAAAAATAGTTTCTCCAAATCATTAAGGCAAAAACTACTGCTACCAACTCAAGATCATGAGTAAGATAGTTCTTCTCATGGGGTTTAAGTTCCCTAGAGGCATAACCTATAACCTTACCTCTCTGCATAAGAACACACCCCAAGCCAACCCTGGAGGCATCATAATACACAACAAAGCCCTCTGAACTATCTGGTAAGGTCAAAACTAGAGTTGTATTAAGTCGAGTCTTCAACTCTTGAAAATCTTTTCACAAGATTCTGACCACTGGAATTTGACCTTCTTCTGTGTCAATATTGACATAGGGTATGCAATAGACAAAAATCCCTCAACGAACCATCAGTAATAGCCGGCCAAACCCAAGAAACTCCTGATATCTGACGGAGAGATAGTCTTATGCTAGTTTCTCACTGCCTTAGTCTTTTGGGGATCAAATCTAATGCCATCACTGGAAATTATATGGCCAAGGAAGGCTACCAAACTTAGCCAAAATTTGCACTTACTGAATTTGGCAAATAGCTGATGTTTTTTGAGAGTCTGTAATACTATTCTGAGATGGTCTACATAATCGTGTTTATTATGGGAGTAAACAAGAATGGCATCTATGAAAAGTATGATGAAAATGTCTAAGTACTACTTGAACACATGGTTCATCAAGTCCATGAAAGATACTGGAGCATTGGTAAGACCAAATGACATGACTAAGAATTCAAAGTGACAGTACCGAGTTCTAAAAATTGTCTTTGGGATGTTATATTCCCTTACTCTGAGCTGATGATAGCCCGATATGAGGTCTATCTTGGAGAAATAACTAGCACCCTAAAGTTGGTCAAACAAGTCATCAATTCTAGGAAGTGGATACTTGTTCTTGACCATGAGTTTATTTAACTGGTTGATAGTCAATACATATTCTGAGAGAACTATCTTTCTTATGCATGAATAAAATTTGTGCGCCCCACGAGGAGACACTGGGTCGGATGAATCCCTTATCTAAGAGGTCCTTAAACTGTTCTTTTAATTCTTTAAGTCCTGCTGGAGCCATTCTATATGGTGGGATAGATATGGGTTGAGTATCTGGGAAAAGATCGATTCCAAAATTAATTTCTCTTTCGGAAGGGACTCTAGAAAGGTCTTCGGGAAAAATATCTGGTAATTCATATGCTACTGACACTGATTAAAGAGTAGGGGTTTCTGAACTAGAGTCCTGGACTCGAACGAGATGGTAGACACATCCCTTAGCTCTTATTTTTCTAGCCCGAAGGTAAGAAACAAGATGAACCCTAAGTATTGAAGTACTACCCCTCCACTATAGGACGAGTTCATTTGGAAATTGAAATTGAACAATTCTGTTTTTGCAGCCGACTGAGGAATAGCAGTAATGAAGCCTATCCATGCCGAGAATGACATCAAAATTAGTCACCTCTAATTTGACTAAGTCTGCTGAAGTGACTTTCTGAGATACCATAATCGGACAGTTCATGTATACCCATCGGGCTATGATATATTTACCCACTGGGGTAGAGATTTAGAAAATCTTTGCTAGGATTTTAGGACTGACTCCAAAGTCAACAGCTATATAAGGAGTAACAAAGGACAAAAAGTCTCCTGGATCTAGCAAAGCGTCAACATGCAAATGATAAACTTATAACGTACCAGTGAACACATTAGGAGAACTTTCCTGATCCGGTAGGGACTGAAGAGTATAGAGTCTATTTAGACGTTGCCTACTAGTGGCACTGGAAGTGGCACCTTGCTGATTTGACCGACCGGACTAAGCTGGGGGAAGGTTATTATAACACTGATAACCTGACAAGGGATAATCTCTGACTCTGTGACCTGGCTTACCACACCCAAAACACACATCGTTGCCTGCTCTATAGATACCTTGGTGTTTTTTGCCACACTTCTGAAAAAGAGGATTAGTTCGGCCACTGTTAACACTGCCCTGGTGTTTAGGTCCTGGTGCCCTATCCCTATTGCCATCTCTAAATTTTGGCACAAGAGCACTGGATAAGGATGGAGCTGGAACTGAAGTATTTGGGCAAAACTAAGAATGATTCCCACCCTCTAACTTTGGTTGTGTGAAGTTGAAGCTACCTATTCTCGCTCTCTTGTTCCCCCCTCATTTTCCCTATTCTTAGCCTTCTCTATCTACTGAGCATGAACTATGAGCCTGGATATGTCCATTTCCTTAATAAGTGTTGCGGTCCTACACTCTTTGACAATGCTTCTAGACACCCCTGACACAAACTTACTCATTTGAGATCTGTTTTCTGCTACCACATAAGGAGCATATCTAGCTAATTGAGTAAACTTGAGAAAATACTCTTTCACTGTCATATTGGCCTGCTTCAAATTGATAAATTCTAGAACTTTTACTTCCCTCAACTCTAGTGGGAAGAACCTATCTAGAAAAGCATTAGCAAACTTCTCCCACTCTATGGGCCATGCATCTATGGCCCTTTCTACCTTCTACTATTTAAACCATGAGTGAGCCACACCCTGTAGCTGATATGTGGCCAACTCAATGTTCTCAAAGGCAGTCACCCAATGATATCGTTAACCTTCTACACCTAATCAAGAATTTCCTAAGGGTCCTCATCTGACTTAGACCCGGTAAACGATGGAGGGTTCATTCGGGTAAAGTCCCTAATCTTGGAAGTAGTAGTATTGGCCACTGGGTCTGCCGAAACCACAACTGGACATTCATTTTGGGCTGATACAGAATGATCTAGGGTGGATAAGGATGCTCTAAACTCCACATTGGAGACATGCTCGCCTAAAGGATCTAGATAGATGGCCTAAAGGGCTGACTGGTCTCCCGTTCCTCTTTTCTGAATCCTCTTTTGAGGCATATTCTTTAAACAGAAGAGAAGCTAGGATTAGAAAGAGAGTATAAGTAGATCTCATTCTCTCACTTACATGACATGAATACTAAAAGAAGGGAAACGTTTCCTAAAACATCTCGTAGCCTCCTGTCGATAAGTGTGGCATGCAACACACCCATGCACAAGACTCTACTAGATGCGGATTTCAGACTTGCTAGGACACTATTGAACTTTAGGCTCTAATACCAAGTTTATAATGCCCCGTGTCTGTACCCCAAATGCTACATGGTGCTCATAATCCCCAAGGACCACAAGCTAATCCATGACTGGTACCAACTGTAATAACTGTATAATAATACTGTAAGCATTGCGAAAATAGGAGAAACATATACCATAAGGTTCAAATCTGTACATAAATATGAATGAAGTATAAAGTACCAAAACTGAATATAAGTGATGAAAAATTAAACAACAGTCTGAAAATATTCTAGTCTGAAAAGCCCTAATTGTCTAAGCTGTGTAGTTGATGGGTCAAGCCCTCAACTATTTCCATCTACTGAAATAAAATTGAAGTACTGTAAATAATAATCATGTACTCAAACTATAAGGACTCACCACAACTCTAAAATATGAGAATCTGAACTGCTAAGGGTGATCTGGAGCTTGCGCATCTAAACTTATGATATAAGACACCATAGAATAAAAGAAAAGCAAGTGTCAGTACTTTGAATATATTGGTATGCTCAGTGAGGTAGGATGAAATGCATGGGTTCATATGCATGCATAATAATAACTGAATAACATGAGTATGACTGAGTAAGAGTACTTACATGAATAAATAGACTGTAACTGAGATCGTGCTAATACTGAGTACTAAATCTGAATACTGTTAATCGATATCTAAGCTCAGGAATACTGTATTACTGACTATCTAGGTGATTGTATTTGTCAGTTCTAAATACCTTGGAACCATACTGAGTTCCGTACTGAGCTGAGTGACTATCTCTTGTAGTCCTAAATTTGTAGAACTGAACAGAGTTCTATTCTGAGACTGAGACTGGAATTGAGACAGTGGGAAGTAATCATCTAACCGACATAACCCTTCTCTAATTAATTTTGGGTACAACCTATAACCACAGTTGGAAGGATGTCAATACCGTGCCATAGGTAAGGACAAATGTTGAGTCACCCTCATTTGACAGGTACTCTGAACGAGAACGGTGGTACCCTCAACTGGAAAATAGATCACCTCATCAACCCTCAACTAGCAAGTTGATGTCTTAACCTACGCTGACTATGTAGTTCAGGAATACAAGGATTGCTTCTAAGGATTACACCCTCTACTGGAAGGTGAGTCCCCATCCTTGGGTTCACTCCGTGCTCAACCTTACTCCCAACTGAATAAACACTAGACTGAATTCTAAACTGTACTAGGCTGGCCTGAACTGTTATTGATTGTACTGTATAACTGAACCGAACTAATTTTTACGAAATGGAGATGGACTGATTCTCAGTTCACTGAGTTTTCCTAAGCTCTATAACTGACTGAATTCTACTGATCGAGACCTAACATATTTTACTCTGTGACTGACCATGGCTCTAGACAAGCAGCTAAATTGTCGGGTATTGAATACCCCTAGGACTCGATATCACAAATTTAAAAGACATGGAATAATTCTTGAGACATTGTAACTAACTACTTCATCATCATTCATTCATTTGGGCATTCAAGAAAACACTTGCATACATGCTAAACATGATGTAATTCACTATTCAACTCACATGGACAATTCATCAAACACTTATGGGGCATAATATATACACATAATACTAAAATAACATGTAGGCAACGTAATTCAATTCCAATTACATAATTCCAAGAGTTTCAAAATGAATTCACATGATAAAGCACACATATCAATTAACTCTACATGAATCTTGCAATAAATAATGAATACACTATAATTCAACTCATGGAAATCATAAAATCACTCTACATGAACTTTAAAAGAGTTTCTTGGACTCCAAGGGTGGAAGGAACCCTTGGATGAACACTTCACATACCTTTGTTAAGGAGTTTCTAAAAATTGATGGTGGAATCTTGAGTTCTTGATTTAAAATTGAAGCTTCTAGGGTTTTGTTCTTGAGTGAATTTGAGTAAGAATGAGTTTATTTGATCACTAAAGTTATTAATTTTGTGTTTTGGGGGATGAAGGTTAAGGAAAAAAGACCTAAATACCCCCCAAGGATGCAGTTTCTTAATGATTGGAAAACTGTACCATCAACGTGTAGACTAATGCGCCGCATCATTGACATCGTAGAGATAGCCAAAACGTCGTATCGAGTCCACGTCAACTCACTAGAAATTGAAGTTGGAATCTGGGGAAAACGTTCATCAATGCGATAGTCGACACAGCGCGCCAAGATGCATTGATGCACTGTTTTGGGATTCCAAAGGAGCTTCAAACAAAGTCTGAAAAATCCAAAACTTGTCTGGAAACACCTACGGACATTCCTGATCATGAATCAACCTAAATATCCACATTTTATGGATATAAAGGCCATAAAATAAGATCACCAACTTTCGAAGGCTAACATGACTCCAAGTCTGAATACTTAGCTAGAATATTCTAAGTCAGGGACCCCTTGACAAATCTAAAGGACTGATTTAAGCTAAGAACTTTGTGGGGTCTTACAGGTGCCAAATAGGCAATACAACATTAGAAATAAGAAAGGAAACCGAAATAGTTTAAAGGTAGTCACTAAATAAATACCAACCCACGACATTATAGAGCTAGTAAAAGAGCAACTATAAATACAACCCAAGTATCTAGAATAGTCAATACAATTTGTATTGATACTAAGGTCTAGACATAGGTAAGATAGAAGTAAATAGGTGACTCCAACTCCAAGAGCTCACCATATCTCTGGATATCAACACAGCATCAACATCGATCAACGGTGGTAACTAGTACTATGATCTACACCAAGAAGGTACAAAAGTGTAGTATGAGAACCAAAACCGTGTGTACTAAGTAGAAATCATCGGCCAATTGAGCTAAACCATAATATAAATATACTAAAAAGAAATAGAAAATAAGTAAGTCAAGGTAGAGGCGAACATGAATCAACTCCTACATCGTTGTGCATATTTAGGTAAATAAACCAAAATAATTGCATAACGTAACATAAGGCATCAACACACACAAAAATAACTACATAATTGGCTCCCATAAGATAATTGGTTCAAAAAAGAACATAACCTATCACAATCCCCCATAAACCTAGAAGGTACACACAAGATAGTAAAAACCACTATCGCCCTTTACAAATTTTCAGTTTACCACTAGAATCCACTCACTTCATGCTATATTATAGCCATTTCCTCATTTTCAAACTGAGCCAACTTGTTATTTTGATCTCACATCTCAATGTCATTATATCATAATAATTATATGTCATATCTTAATATACATATCCAAACTCAAACCGGTAAATATATAATCAATAGCCAAACTTGAACTGGTAAATATATTAAATAGATGGACTCGAATAGATAAATATATCATCAAAGATATAATCATCCTACGAACTCGAACAGGGTAAGTATCATCCATAATATATCCATATTATGGACTCGAATTGGTAATTAGAGATATATCAATAGCATATGTAATAGCATAACCAATAGGCATCAACCCTCATATCAACCAACATATCCATCAAGTGTCCATGATTCTCTATGTTACCTCAATAAGCATTTTTAAGAGTCTAAATAGCATATAAAGGTCTACAAAATCTAACATGCATCTTAGCCTAAGGTGGGTCAAGGGCTTACTTCTAATCCCCAAAGTTCTACTTTAGGCAAAGTCTACCCGAACTAGTCTTAAGGTGCCTTAATACACTTTTATATAATAAACAAGCATTATTTTGCACTAAGATAGGAAATTCACCTAAAATATATGCAACTCGGTCAACTATACCTAATTTACGGTTTTGAAATAGACTAAAAAATCCAACTAATCCAAAAATTATAATTAATTATACAAAGACTTAAAACCCACTCTGAATCTTACGAAATATCATAAAAATAATATGAACTAGGTCAATTTAACATAGGGTAAAACCTAGATTACCTGGATGCCAAAAAACATCAAAAGATTCGTTAAATCACCATATTTTCCTTCTGAGAAGCTTCCGCAAAAGGCCAAACTAACAAAATCACATTCTACTCTTAAATAAAAGAATAATGAGACCCATTTTGCACTATTTTACTTTGAGTCCAAAAATCACTCAAAATCCCATGTTGGTCCTATTTAGGGAAAATCATATTTTCGAAGCCAACACAATGTTTGCATATGCTCAATGAGTCATTACCCTATAAATGGGTGAATTTGAGCTTATTGGGGCAAAAATTAAGCCTCCAATATTTTGGGATTTTTGAACAAGAAATGAAAAATATACCATAAAAAGGGTTAAATCTTACCACAAATCAAAGGGGCATTACAAAAATAAATGTTAGCTAAGCTCCCCAGTCTTCCTTAAGCCTAAATTTCAAGATATCTCACTATTTTATATTTTACCTCTCAAGAGAATGATGAAGGAATGGAAAAACTAGGATAAAATGGACTATTTATACATATCCCAGGTATCCAGGTGTTGTTATCGTGACCCAATATTTGCGATTGCCAAATTTTATGGATGCATAAATATGTCGCGTTCACGGACCAATCCATCGCGATCGTGATTCACCAAATACAAATGAGACTTCGATAACAAAGTCTCCGCCAAGACCTCGAGATTTATCCGAAATCCTATATATGCTAACGAACTATGTAACCATAAAAAATTTAATATTTCAGACTCAATGGCACAATCAAAAGTTCCATCCGAGGTAACTTTAATAAAATGTGGGTCCTATACCTAATTTCCAATTTCTTAATTATTTGACTAATTGGTAGAATTGAGCTCTGGTACCTCAGGAAAAAACAAGGAGTCCTTCTACCCTGATATCAAATTTAATAATTGCTGGAATTGTCAGAATTTGCATTAAAGGTCATTTAATTGATGTTTTCATCCAGTGGCCATTTGGAAACAATGAAGACTTCAAAATAGGGAATTTATTCTAAAAAAATGAACTGCTCGATAACAATATTGTCGGTTCCAAAATGTCATAAATTACTTGGGGCAGCCATAGGAAAGATCTAACAATAAAAATAAGCCGGAATATGGAAAATAACCTGATCGGTCATTATAATATCCACTACTAAAAGAACTTTCATCTGCAAAAGTTATGGATTAGGATATACTTAAAGTCTCGAACAAGTGAGGATATTGGGTTCGCATCTTGATATTAATCTCCCAAGTAGATTTCTCTACTGGGCGGTGCCTCCGCTGAGCCATAACTAAGGAAATTACCCTAGTGAACAATCACATAACATCACTAGACAAAAAGAGCACCATCTCCTTCATGAAGGTCAATCGCTCATCAAACTGTACTATGTCTCATATAAGAAGATCAGATGGACCCGAAATGTATCACTGTAATCGAGAAACATAGAAATCAGGATGGAATAGAAAAATCTGGAGGTAAGGCTAGCTTATAAGCCACCTCACTAACTATGCAAAGAATGTAGAAAGGTCAAATATACCTAGGGCTAAGCTTGCCCTTCCATCCGAATCACATCACACCTTTCATGGGAGATACACAAAGGAATACTCGATCACCATCTCCGAATCACAAGGCATGAAGACTATGTTCTATATAGGCCTTCTACCTAATCTGAGTTGGACTCAAGTTGTCATAAATCACCATGACTCTATACAATGATTCCTAAATAGAATTAATATCACGGGGCCAAACCTCAGAATTTTCAAACTTTAAAATGGGAGAATGACATCTCTTATCATATAAAGACTCAAATAGCACCATCTTAATATTCGAATCATAACTGTTATTATAAGTGAACTATGCCAAGGCTATGTGCTCTTCCCACTAGCCTCCAAATTCCATAACACATACTCGGAGCATATCCCCAAGAACCTAAACAGTCCACTCGGACTTGCCGTCTGTCTTCGGATGGAGGTCTATACTCAAATCCATCTAAGTACCCAAATCGTCCTAGAAATATCTACAAAAACTAGAAGTAAACACGAAACCCCAGTCTGAGATAAGGGATATAGGCATGATGTCACCCAAAACTAACCTCTAATGAAGTATGTTGCGATTGATGCCAAATATTTTAACCCAACTAGGTTAGGGTCAATCCCACATGGAAAACGTTGAACAGTTTCTTAACTTGCTGAAATCCACAAGCAGTGCAAAAATGTAAATGGAGAGATTTGAAATCAATCATAAGTAGTAACCGAACTTGAATGCATTTGAGGTTGCAAACAATAAAAGACAAACACTAGGACTGTGTTCCCCCTGGCTTCTCAAATCCAAAAATTTCTCATATTAAACACACCTATTCTGCTTCTCTGCAAGTAAAGTCGACAAGCTATGTATTATCAACCTTCTTGTGAACGTGTTGATAAATCTCACCCTTTACCTTGTGAGTCTCGGGGCATCGCCTTATTTTTCCTTGTCAATGACTTTAGCTTATCATTAACCTTTTGAGTCTCAATTTGATTAGATGACATGATAGAATGATAAGATGGGTGTGAATCTTAAATTTTTTCTTAATCCTTTTTTCCTAATATAAAACTCCCTTGTAATGACGTTATCAAATACTATAAATATTCAAGATTCTGTAGTATCTCTAAGGTCAATTAATGTGAATAAGATTAAGATACATGCAATTATGTTAGAATAGATGAATCTCTCATTTCTCTTACATAGCTAATCCACCAGGGTTTTCATAACCCTAGTAAGAGAAATTATCTTCTCATGTTCATACAATAATCCATGATAATCAATAAAGAATTCATGTAATTAATTTCCCAATAAGAAGAAGAATAAAATTCAAAGTCTTCAATTTAATAATAACCCAAAAATCTCAAGAATATTTAAAGTATTGTAAAAGTATATAAAATGACGTTAGGGAATGTAAACTAATAAAAGATTAACCCTAGGGTACTTATAGTATCTCAAAACAACCCAAAAATCCTAATTAAAATGGAATAGAAAAAGTAAGTCGGCACAAGGTACGACTCACTTCATCCACTCGGTGTTCTTACGAATAGTACTGTGCTAGTCGTATGTTTTCCAGTGTTTGATCTTCTAGGGCTCCAGGTTTCTGTTATCTTTATGACTCATGAGAATGAGTCATACCTTTACCATATGACTCATGGACTTCACTCATTACCACCTGGGACTTCTTCCTTTAATTCTCTTAATGCTAGTCTACTTATAGTTCATCCATACGAGTCGTACTCAGACTTCTGACTCATTTTCTTCTGAGACTTTAACTCTGAATTTGACTCTAATTTCTATTCTCTTGATGAATGCTTCCTCAGACTTGTATCCTCATCTGAGAATCTATATTCGCCATTCATGTCTTATTGGCACTTGGTTTTTCTATTTGGCTTTTGTAATAAAGGTCTTTATGAGTCACCCATACGAGTCGTATGATGTGTTGACGACTAGTATGATGACTTGTATCATATGCAAACTTTTTCTTTTTTGGTTGTTTTTATCAATTTCCTTCCAAGACTTTTATTTACCTATTTTACCTACAACAAGCACAAAACCACCACATATATACTAAAACAACCTAATTTCAAGCATTAATACTTTTCTTTAAGCATGGAAAGTGTTGTGTTTCCACAATGTATCAACGCCTCAACTTAGAAAATTTACGTGTCCTAAGGCAAATAGAAATAAAATATTATAAAACAATAATAACAATGCTTATGCAGGAAGATCATAAGATACCTATGGCAATGACTTTTTTATTTCAATTTTCAACATATTTATTCCCCTTCGTAATTTTATCTTCTAAGGAATAAAACTATGTATATCGATGTAGTAAATGAAGAAACATAAAGGAATCTGATAATGACATTACATTAGTAATAGAGAACCATACATAGACACAAATCACATTAACCAAATGATCTAGCAACTTGAAAATGCTCACTATAAAAGAAATCCCATTAACTCATTTAATATTAAGCGACTTATTCAGGGATAGCAGAATATGCTCTTGCTCACAAAGAAGTATCACTGGTGTATATAGAATACCATATGTTTTCCCATATGCTCTCTTCTTGAGTTTTCAGTCAGTTAGGATAGGATCACTAAAGGACTTCATTTGGCTTGTAACATAGGTTTGGGGATGGTATGGTATCATTTTGGGATTTTCAGTGACTACGCCTTCTTTAAACTATTCTTTATTTGGGATACACTTATTTTCAACTTTGTCTTAATTTTATTTCGGCCCTTATGTCTCCCTTTTTATTTTAAAAGGCATTAAGACTGGACCATGTGCGGTTTTTCTTTTCTCATTTTCTTTTTCTTTTCTTTTTGTCCTTTTTAGTTTCATTGCACCTATCCTTTTTTATTTTTTTCTTTCACACATCTTTTTTCGTACTCATTGTTCCCTATAAACCCTAATAATAGCCATCCTTAACTTAGGCGATTTGCCTGTTTTGAGGTGCATAGTGTCCAAGGATGAATAGGGACAATATAGGTTCATTTTATGTGAAACAGGAAGATGAAATCAGTTTAATAAAAAATAGGTCAATTAAGGCTCAAACAATGGGATCAAGGGATTCATATCGCATTTGGTTAGGCATTTAGCTTGAGTGGACTGAACAAGAATGGACTATGATTATCTTATACTCGACTATTCTAAACTCTAGTTTAGATCAATCAATAAAGTTCTAGACTCAGACACACCGGGAACTAAGTAGCGCCTCACACATACTTGCACAGGGTTATGCTGCTAGGTACTACTTATCTAGTTATTCAATTAATCACCCTACCTGTTCAATTCCTAATACTAATGCCATTATTAGATTCACAATCATCTCATACAAATACACATATCACACAGTTAACACAAAAATTTAGGAAGGGTATCAATTTTTCAGCAATTTTTTTTAAATCAAACAATTTCAGCATAGTTATACAAAACAACATCTACTGCCACAAGTACAAATTTTCCTCCTATTTTTAGCTATTACAGCACACACACAACAAAAATAGAAAGTAAAACATGCCAGTTCTCAAATTTTTCAAATTATGGCCACGGGCTTTGTAACATAGTAAGTATAGTTGTGTGTCGAATTTGGTACACCCTCACCCCCAACTTAAAGCCAATGAACTATCCCAATGGTAAGTAACAATGATATACAAGATATCAGGAACATACCTGGGCACTCAAGGCACCAACTCATACTTCTTCATCATCACGTGGGCCCTCAGATCTGGTCCCACCATTATTAAATATAGTCCCATCAGCTATTGGGACTGTCTCTGCAATAGTGGAACCAGTTATGGACAGTGTGCTCATTGGTACATTAATTGTTGGGGCTACCTCACTGCCTACCTCAACATCAATAATCATTGGTTTAGAGCTTCCACCTCCAGCATACATCTTTTGGACCCTCACCTGCCGATCTTTCTCACTCTATAGGTTATGTTGCTTAGCCTTTTTCATTGATTCTTTTTTTTCACTCCGGTGCCTTTTGTTATTATTTTACTATCGAGGTTCTTCTTCCAGTTTTTGAATCTCCCAGGTATTTTCAAACTGTACTTCTAGCTCAACTTTTCTAATCATGTGTTCTGGGATGAATGGTTTGTCGTAAAGCTTGTCTACCATTTTCTAGACTCCAAAGATCTCCACTTTTACCTTAGCAATATTTGGGATTTAGCTGCTCTCCATTTGATGAGTCATCTGCTACTCAAATGCATCTAGTCTACCCTACATCCATTTGTCTTGGTTTCTGTCTTAGTGTCAACCCATGGCTTCACACCTCTTTTGATATTCTGGACCTTTTCCTCCAATAAGGTTAATCTCTTTATCGCCTCATCCCATATGGCCTGTGAGATCACTATAAAGATAGATGGCATTGCTCTGGTCGTGGTGGTACAGATTGTACAGGAAGAGAAACATATGATGTACCCGTTGCATTGGATGTTTGCTGCTCAGTGTACACACCTGTCTTATATGTCCTTGCATCCTCAGTGTATCCACTCTATCTAAACATCTCAACTATCATATCAGCTCTTCACCTCACTTTCCTAGCCATGGGGTTTGCAACATCCCAAATCAACCCTAAGTTAATAATATTTATAGGCTCAATGAGTTGGTCGATTCTGGAAATTTCTTGCACTCAATTCTGGAAAGTTCTTGCACCCCTGCAGCAAAACACAACTGAGTTATCATTCAAGAATATTCCAATAATAAATTCTCTCCACCCATAATTCTATCATGTATTTCTGGAGCTAAAACTTTCCCATGTCGAACTCATATCCAACCATCAACCCTTATACCACTACGGCATGAACCAGACTTAGCACGTTGTCCCCAGTAGTGGGACATAATCCATTTTGGGCCAATGTACACCATGCCTTAGCCTAGAAATTCAACATATATTTCTTAACTTTATGCGACATAACTCCTAGTCCACCTACTATTTAATTAGCTTCTTCCCCATTTAGGGTAATCAACCCTGTATTTCACTGAAAATGCCTCATTTTATCTTCTGACCTCTATTGCTTTCTCGTAATCTTACGTATTTATCCATGTGGTAATCTATCTCTCCTATGTTCACGAGTTGCAGGAAGTTCGGTCCATTCAAGAACTGGTAATAGTATGCAGGAAGATGTTCACTCGCACTCCCCCATGGTTAGTGATGTAATGGGATTACTGTAATTCCACGATAATTTATCTCGAGATGTCACACAGTGCTTAGGACCACAAGTGATCCCAAGATAACCCTTCTACTGGCATAACTCATAAGAAACTGAATAATATGTATAAATTAACTGAGTTTACTGTGCGGAAACATAATAATGATGGAGTCTGGGAAAAATACAATATTGATACAACTTTTACACTCAGATAAAGTGTAAAAAGAGGGACTAAAATTACATAATTGACTCTAACTATCATCTGTGAAGCCTCTTCTATAATGACTATAGATAGCTGGGAAACGACTCCAACAATCACTAATCAATACATATGAATAAGAAAATAAAGTACATTAATAACTTCTAACTAAAGTCCCCGAAGTAGGAGGAATCATCATCTGCTTGCTGGAATCTGCAAACTGTCTGAATATTGTATGTGTGCTACAAGTCGTACCAATATTATGAGACAATGTAGAACATAGATATATATGTGGATCAGTACTTTGAGGATATACTAAGTATATGGGGGTGAATTCATAAGTAAAACATTATATCATATCATAATTTGTAAATCAATGAATGCTACATGTAAATGACTGACATAAGCTAGAATATCTGAAATGCTGAAATCTGTAATCACGAATAGCAAATCATACTTTATAAATCTAGTGAGTCATAAAATTTAGTTCTAAAAGTTGTACTTGTATTCTTTCTTTAAATCATACTATCTAAGTGTAGAAAGGACTCACTCTTAAATCCAAAATCTGAAAGCTGAAATCTGAAGCTAATATCTTTCTTTAAACCATAATTTGAGTAAGACCTGTGAGACTTTACACTTAGTTTTCTAAAAGATTTTATGTAAATCTTTTTCTTAAACTAGTAGGGAAAATACTTTAAAAAGTTTTTTGTAAGGGAAAACACTTATCTTAATGCTTTAAACCAATAGACTATTTTAAGAGTAGGGGACATCATTTGGGAGGTTCTTCTAATCGACATACACCATGTGAGAAACCATGGAGTCCCACGTCTTGTCCCTATTAGGTAGGGTTGTTCTACCCTTTTCATCGTAATATAACTTTCTATCTTAAGTGATCACAATCTTTGTCATCCACGTAGAAGTGGAAATAATCTTAATCCTACGGTGGAACGTAGTTCTGGGGCATGAAACCTTGGTAACATACCCATCTCGGTGCTAAATACTACTCCCATTCTTGTGCTCAAAATCTTTAGAAATCCACTTCAAAAATAGCACAAAGGGTTTACAAGAAAACCAATTATGCTTTTTCTTTCCTTTAAATCTCAAGTCATATGAACAAAGTGGATTCTTTATCTTAGCTTAGGACCAAAAAGGTCAAATCTTTATCAAAATCTGAGAATAATCTTAGCTGAGAGTACTCATAGCACAAATAATCTTGAAATAGCAATTTTAATTAGGGCTTAATGACCCATGCATCAAACTCATGTTAAAACACCAAAATTCTCATGCTTGATGATGTAAATATTGATAAATCAACTCAAAATCTAGAAATTTCAGCAATATGCATGAAAATATGAACATAGCCAAGGAATTTAACTTCTAAATCATAGGGAATCTCATAAACAACAATATTGGGTATAAACCCTACCTTCAATTTCATGACAAATCACATAAAATTTCAGTAAATTTGTAATTAAAATAAGTTTTGGGCATAAGGATGAAAGGATTATCCTTTTTCATAACCCTACATACCTCAATTAGTGATCTTAGATACCAAAACTTGAATCTTGGATCTTAATTGATGCTTAGAAAATGAATTCTTTGAGTTCTTGTATTGAGAATTCTTAATCTTGAATTTTTTTGTTGAATTAATGGAGGAAATTTGAATTTCTTGAAGAGAAAGTTAATGATCTAGGGTTTTCTTTTCCTTGAGAAAGAATTCTTTGATTTGGGTAAAATTCAATAAAGAATGACTTGAGAATGATTTTAGGGATTAAATCCCATATCTGGAAGAAATAAAATTATGGGAAAAGGCCAATTTAACCCTGGACGAAGCTTTCAATTTCCGTCAAAATTTTCCAAACTAGGCATTTAGCACGAAGCACTATGATTGCGTCGGGCCACTAGAAATAGACAACCGGGAACTGAGGGCTTGGCGCGACTCCCTTTTGAAATATCATTTAGACCACCAACGTGACGTAGTAAGATCGCGTTGGGCTAATAGATTTTGACAAATGGGAAAATGGGCCATTCCACGATGCGCTAATATTGCGGAGGTCCACTGGAATTGACGATTGCCATTTTTGCCTTCTCTGCGATGTGCTGAGAGTCTAGGTAGCGCACTGTCAACTTAAAAATTCTCTAACTTCTCAATCGAGTGTCGGATTTGGGCGAATTTTGTATCGAATGAAATCTTATTCAATTTCCCACACAATGGAAATTTGAAATATAGAAAATTCCATATGGAATAAATATTACTCATTTTGGAACCTATCTATTAATATTTTAGAAATGAATTTAAACTAGAAAAAATATGGGGTATTACAATCACCACCTCTCCGTAAGTTACCCTATGAATACTGCCTCTTTAATTCAACTTTATTCATATTATAAAACTCCCACACTAATACATGACTGTACTTTCCAAGCACTGTAGTCATTCATTCAAACCCATACTGGCAAAATCGAGCCTCAAATCTGGGCAACTCGGACATCTCTGTGGTGGTTAACCTCCTCTCAAGATATAGACTCCTTTTTATTCTTCCATTCAGGAGTTTTATCAACCCATAATTATATATTTCTGCATATCAAGGTACCCCCACCATTCAATAGTGGGCACTAGAGCAGGTGTAATCGCTAACAGTTGGTTTTTTCTGTCAATAGGCATGGCATAAACCTCTTCCTTACTAGAACTCTTTGAACTATATTCCTCTAAGCTTGATTCAACATTTTTCTCTGCCCCTGCATCACCCTTAATGTCTTTATTTTTCGTCATCCTTATCATCCTTAGATGATGAAGGTGAGTGTTGAGTGGATGTTCTCGAATTCTTCATTTTTGGTCCCCGTAGTGGTGTGTCTTCCAGAGTGACCACTTTTATTGCCGAAGGGTATTTTTCTCTTAGGTCAACTTTCTTCTTAAAGTGAAATACAACTAAATCCTCGCTGCTATTGGATGATTCCATTTTCATGTTCACTAACTAATAGTCAGATTTTGGAGTAGGCTTCTTCCTGGCTGCTTTTTTTGAAGATGAAAAGCCTTTGGGTGGCATAGTAATTCTACACATACATTAATTAGTAATTAATAATGAGAGGAATGAAAAAATAAGTTAATTTGGTATCAGTGGGAAAATTCTGTTCAGGGTACGACTGTGTGGTAAGAGTTGTATTAGATGGGTACAACTTGTATGATAGAGTCGTAAGGTCGACAGTATAGATAAGTATGTTCAATGGTTTGCTTAGGAGTCCTCCGAACTATTCATAAGGATAGTTTAAGCTCGTTACTAACACTCATAAGCAGACTAGAAACTAAACTCTTTATATATGTCAACTCCCAAGGTCCATACAACTTATGTGTATAAGTCGTTTAGGTTGGATATGACTTACATAGCCAAGTGGTACCTAAACCAGAACCTAAACTTAGTTATACATCTATGTTTTTAGAGGTTATGAGTATCGTCATAACTCATTACTTATGGGTATGAGTTTTAAGGAGTCTCGTATCCGCTACAACATACATATTTAGCTTAAAAGTTGATTCAAACATGCATACCCTATTCTACCCTTCAATGCACAACATTACCACCCATTTTAGTCCAACAATATTTAATTTTAGCACACAACATCAAGTGCACCCCAAACATCTATTTTAAGCTTTATTTCCATGAACTAACATTCCAAATTTCATGACACAAGTAAATTCAACTCAAGGGAATCCTAAATTGTCACTCATTTTCAACATCAACTTGGAAGATAAATCATTGAGATAAAAAAAACTAACTCAAATGGTTGAGAGATGAGGTTTCTTGCAATTTTCACTATTCTTCCCCAAAAAAACACAAACTAATTTATGTGTTTTTTGAAGTGAAATCCTGCATTTTCGAGCTTCAAAATCACAATCAATGAAGGTTTGTAGTGTTTTTGTGGTTTCAAGTACCCAAATCGGGTACCTTTTTTGTTTAAAACAGGTGAGTTAGGTGAAGTAGACCTGCGACCCTCAACTTGACAAGCTTGGTTACGAGTCATGTGTATGATGTGTACCCAAGCTTATCAGACTTTTCCTCTATTCGTATTGACCTGGAACTTTACCTGGGTTTAGGAGTCAATACTACTCAGTGTGATGAATCGTACCCTTAGGGTACGAGTTATTTTGAGTATCATAAAGACTCCAAATTTTTTTATCGGGAGCTGCATCAACTCCCAAGTCCTTATGACTCTTGATCACGAGTCATTACTATAAGGTACGACTCGTGAATAGTCTGTATAACTTTGTTTTCTAGATTTTTTGCCTTTTTTCTATAATGTTTCTTCCTAGAAACTAAAAACACATATTACCCTATAAATAGATAAGAACAAGACATGAGTTTCCTCCTACGCAATGCCTAATTTAACGTCATAGCACAACAAGGCTAACTTGGATAGTAGATTTCACCAACTAGAGTCATGGGTTGCTTCCCATGCATCGTTTGATTTAACTTAGCGGCACGACATAATTTCTTTGGTTACTCATAATTCACCAAGGTCCATCTCAAAAATCATATTTATGTTCTTTGTGTTACCCATATAATGCTTTACTCTTTGCCCATTCTTCTTTAACAGGGTTTCACCATCCTACTTCAAATACAAATCACCATATGGGAAAACACTTTGCACTGTTAATTGACCATACAATATAGACATTAACTTTCTTGGAAAAAAGTGAAGCCTTGAGTTGTAGAGCAATACCTGGTCGCCTTTTTTTAATATCCTTTTCTCAATCTTGTGATCATGATGCAGTTTCATCTTTTCTATGTAAAGTGAAGAACTTTCATATAACTGGAGTTAGAATTCATCCAACTCATTCATATTATTCATCCTTGACTTTGCTGGATCTTTTCACTCAAAGATCATCTATTTCGACGCCCATAGTGCTTAATGTTCAAGTTTAATAGGTAAGTCACATTCCTTGCCATACACCAACTGATATGGTGAAGCACTAATGGGGTTTTGGAAAGCTATGAGATAAGCCTCTAATTCATTGTCTATGTTTCGTGACCAATTAGTTCTATTAGCATTGACTGTCTTCGCCAAGATAAACTTTATTTCAATATTGGACACCTGGACATGTTCACTAGTTTGCGGATGATAACATTTTTCCTCCTTATGTTTTACTCCATATATCTCAATCATACTTTTTAATAGATAATTATAAAAATATATACCGCTGTCACTAATGATAGCACATGGTGTGCAAAATAGAGAAAAAATGTGCATTTTCAAGAATATGGTGACACTGTGTGCTCCATTGTTGGGGAGCGCAATCACTTTTATCCATTTGAAAACATAATCCACAGCCATAAGAAAATACTTTATGCCAAATAAACTCACAAAAGGTCCTATGAAATCCATACCCCATACCCCATACCTCCAATAATTCCAATTCTAAAAAGAAGTCATAGGCAGTTTAAGGAATTTAGAGATGTGATCTTGGTGTTTACATTGATCACAAGCTGAAGAAAAATCAAGTGCATCTTTATATATTATTGGACAATAATACCCATACTGCAAGATTTTATAGGCTATACGGGTTCCTCCATGATGACCCTTATTTGGTGAATAGTGATAAGCTTCAAGTATGCTCATTTTCTACACCTCAGGTATACATCTATGAATAATCCTATTCACACAATCATTGCCTTGGGTTGTTTGAGATCTTCTTATTTTATGCATTGCCTCGGGGGTAGAAAAGAGTATTTGGTTTTGTTTGCCTGAGGACATGCAAAAGTCTAAGTTGAGGGTATAGATGTGGCATGGAAACACGACACTTTTAATGCTTAAAACTGTAAATTTATGCATAAACTTTGGGTGTTTTGTTAGATATGATGCACCTTGGTGTGAATTACAGGTAAAAAAGGTTCATAACATAATATGAGATAAAAGAAGAGAAAAAGTCCAGAAAAGACCAACTCCAATCAGTATATGAGTCTGCCCTCAAGTCATAATCATTAGATATGACTCGTATGCTGAATCGTATTAGTAACAGAATCAAATACAAAATAAGGAAACCAAATATGAATAAGATACACTCACTATCCCATTCATAAGCTAGGGTAAGATTCATATGCAGAAGTCGTGAGCATAACAAAATCTAAGATACTATCTAGGAATTGAAGTATTAGAAGGATACGAGTTGAAAGTATGAATACGACTCGTATAGGGATGTTGTATCCCATCCAGAGTTCAATGCCAAAAAAACCAAAGTCCTAAATGGATATGGATGAGGAATTTAAGTTGCATACATCGTTAGGACTCTTAAGCTAGAATCATACATTTAAAAAAGAGTTGAAGCCATTGGAAGATTAGACACTGAATTGGTTATGGCAAGGTAGGGGACGACTTATAAACTGAGGATACAAGTGAAGACTGAGTCATATCAATTGCTGACTTAACTGTACCTTTGCCATTTTTAATAGGATTCTTATCTTATTTTTAGATACTTTAAATACCCTAGGGTTTATCTTTTATTAGGTTATGCATTATGACATTATTCTATACACAATTACTTTCTATTACATTATTTTTTTGAGATTTTATGTTTTATTAAATTAAAGACTTTTGGAGTTTATTCATCTTAATCTTCTACTATTGATTTTATGTGTTCTTCATTGATAATTATGGTTTCTCACATAAACACGAGCGACTAATCTCCTTTCCTAGGGTTATGGAAACCCTGGAAGTTTAGCTACCTAGAGAAAGTATGAGATCAAATAGTTCTAGGGTTTCTATAGGAATCTTAATTCTCCTTTGTATTAATTTGCCTCAAGTAGCAACAAATACTTGATATAGCCTTTACTCATATCTATTCAATAACCAAGAATCTTGTGATTGGGTAGCGAGAATTAAGAAAGTTGTATGATAACCAAGTACGATTGGGGCCAGAACAAGGGGCAACAAGGCAAAACTTTGAGATGATAACCAAGTAAAAGGGTGAAATTTATCTTCTGGATTATACCTAACTCGTAGTGTTTGCATGCAGAACAATAGAATAATTGGGTTGAGCACGAGAAATTTACATCATTGAGAATCTAGGGGGAACACAATCCTAGTGTTCATCTTATATTGATTTCAACTAAACAATGCTCAAGAGTCGGTTACTATTTTCTAATAACAACAAAATCCCCCCTTTACTTTCTTGTTATACTTATGGATTACATCAAGGCTAGAAATATTTCATGTTTTCCATGTGGGATTGACCCCAACCTTGTTGGATTATTATATTTGCAATCGGCCACATTATTCTTCTCGTGGAGGTGTAGTTTTGGGTGACATCAGCTACTCACTAGGATTCATAGACGTCTCCCGATGTTGTCATGGGTATGTTGAGACTTTTCTCCCATGATGTGTATTGTTTGCTTGATCTGGGGTCTACTCTTTCTTATGTGACCCCATATATGGTTGTGCATCTTTAGTGTGGTCCTGGGAGTTTTTTGTTTCCTTTTTCTATCTCTACCCCGGTTGGAAACCCTGTGATTGTTAAAAGGGTATACATGGTATGTGTGATATCTATTTGTGGTAGGGATATTCTTTTTTATTTGATAGAGTTAGACATAATTAATTTTGATGCCATTTTAGAAATTGATTGGTTGCGCTCTTTCTAAGTTTCCTTAGATTGTTGGACCTGTAGGGTCATGTTCCGATTCCTTAATGAGTCGGTCATTTTATGGGAAGGTTGTTCCTTATTTTCTAAAGAAAGGTTTATTTCCTATCTTAAAGCTCGAAAGCTTATTACAAAAGGTTACTTGTATCATTTGGTTCGAGATAAAGATTTTAATTCGGAAAAGCATTCTTTAGAGTCCGTTGTTGTGGTGAATGAGTTTCCCAATGTGTTCCTCAATGATCTTCCTGGTGTTTCTCCTGATAGGGAAATTGATTTCAAGTTTGATCTTGTTACTAAAACTCGTATGATCTCTATTCCTCCTTACCTTATGGATCTGACGAAGCTAAAAAACTTAAGGAGAAATTGAAAGACCTCTTAGAAAAAGGTTTTATCTGATCTAGTATGTCTCCATGAAGTGATACCCCGTTGGTCGCGTGCAAGAAGGGTGGTTTCCTTCGTATGTGAATTGATTATCGTCAGTTGAACAAAGTGACCATAAAGAATATGTATCCTTTTCCTAGGATCGATGATTTATTTTATCAATTTTAGGGTGCGAAGTGTTTTTCTAAGATTGATATTAGATTAGGTTATCATCAACTTAAAATTAGGGATGATGATATCCTTAAGACAGCCTTTAGAACCCGATATGGTCACTATGAGTTTCTTGTTATGTTCTTTAGGGTGACCAATGCCCCAGTGGCATTTTTAGATTTGATGAATAGGTTCTTCTCTCCGTTCTTAGACATGTTTTTCATTGTCATCGTTGATGATATCTTAGTCTATTCTAATAGTGAGGCGGATCATGTAGATCAACTCCATACCGTGTTATGAACTTTGAGGGCTCATCATTTGTATGCTAATTTCTCCATGTATGAGTTTTGTTTAAAAGTCGTAGATTTCTTGGTCATGTCATCTCTAGTGAAGGGATAATGGTAGATCTTTAAAAGATTGTGGCAGTTAAAAAGTGGCCTAGACCTATGACTACAACCTATATTCAGAGCTTCTTGGGTCTAGCCGATTATTATAGAAGGTTTGTGGAGTGTTTTTCAACCATAGCTACCCCATTGACAAATTTAACCCAAAAGAAGGTTATGTTCTTTTAGTTCGATGCTTGTGAGGGTAGTTTTGAGAAGTTGATAGACAAATTGACTTCGGCTCCAATTTTGACCTTTTCCAAGGGTAGTGATAGTTTTGTGGTTTATTGTGATATTTCTTGAGCCGGTCTTGGTTGCGTGTTGATGCAACATGGTAGGGTAGTGGCCTATGCTTCTATGAAATTAAATTTTAACGAAAAGAACTATACCACCTATGACTTAGAGTTGTTAGCATAGTCTTTGCTTTGGAAATTTGGCGGTATTATCTCTATGGTGTTCATTTTGATATATTTTTCGATCATAAGAGTCTCCATTATGTGTCTACCCAAAATGAGTTGAATCTCTAGAAAAGAAGGTAGCTTAAGTTATTGAAAGACTATGATATGAGTCTTCATTCCCATCCCAGTAAGGCGAATGTAGTCGCTGGTACTCCTAGTATATTGTCTATGGGGATTTTGGCCCATCTTGATGAGGATAAGTGGGATTTACTGAAAGATATTCACTGTTAGGCTAATCTTTGAGTTTGACTTATGGAATCCGAGGATGGTGGTGTGTTTGTGCATCCGATAAGTCAATCATCTGTTGATGTTAAGATAAAGGAAAAAGAAGTATTGGAACCTGACTTGATAAAGGTCAAGGGTAATATAGCTCAACACAAAGTTGTGGAATTTTTAAATGGTGGTGATGTTATCTTGAGGTACCAAGGTAGGCTATGTGTTCCCAATGTCAATGGATTGAGGGAAAGAGTCATGGCCGAGACTCATGGAGCCCATTATGTTATTTATCCTAATTCCACAAAAATGTATCATGACCTTAGGGAGTTCTATTGGTGGAATAATATGACGCATGATTTTGCTAGCTATGTAGACAAGTGTATGGTGTGTCAACAAGTGAAAGTTGAGCACCTGAGGACCAGTGGTTTGTACAAAGAGATTGTGTTGCTCGAGTTGAAATGGGAGGCGATTAATATGGATTTTGTTACTGGACTTCCTTGATTCCGAAATAAATTTGATTCTATTTGGGTCATTATTGATAGAATGACCAAGTCCGCCCATTTCTTGCCCGTGAGAACTAATTACTCAGTGGAAGATTATGCTAAGTTATATCTTATGGAGATCATGAAGTTGTATAGTGCTCCGGTTTCTATTATCTCAGATCGTGGTCTTTTATTTTCATCCAACTTTTTGAAGTAATTCGAAAGAGGTTTGGAAAATAAGGTATGCCTTAGTACCATTTTTCACCCGCAAACGGATGGTCAAGTAGAGAGAACTATCTAAACATTCAAACATATGTTGCGGTCTTAGGTAATTGATTATGGCGGTAGTTGGTATGACCACTTTCCTTTGATTGAGTTCGCCTATAATAATAGTTACCACTCTAGTATTGGCATGGCACCTGTCGAAGCATTGTATGGTAGGAGATGTTGATCTCCTATTGGGTGGTTCAAAGTTGGCGATGGTAAGTTTCTTGGGCCTGATTTAGTTCAACAAGATTTATAGAAAGTAAAGGTGATTCACGATAGATTCAAAACTGGTCAAAGTCACCAAAAGTCCTATAAAGATGAGATGCATAGGGACTTGGAGTTTAGTGTCGTCGATTGTGTATTCTTGAAAGAATCACCCATGAAGGGAGTGATGCGGTTCGATAAAAAAGGGAAGCTTAGTCCCTACTATGTTGGACCTTACTTGATTGTAGAAAGGGTTGGAAATATTGCCTATGAGTTGGAGTTGCCTCCTACTACAGACTCCATTCACACAATTTTCCATGTGTCTGTGATGCAGAAATATGTGGGTGATCCTTCCTTGGTTTCCCTCTCAGAAGATGTTAGTATCTCAGAATCTTTGACCTATGAGAAGATCCCAGTAAGGATCTTAGATCGTCAAGTTCCCCGGTTGCAAACAAAATAAGTGGCTTCGATAAAGGTTCCATGGAGAAACCAAAAGTCAGAGGAATCTTCTTGGAAGGCGAAGAAGGACATAAAAGTCCAAGTATCTGTATTTTTTTCCGTTCTGGAAACTCATCATTGAGGTATGTTTAAACCTTCTTTATTTGACTTGTGTCTTGGATTGATAATGGTTTCGAGTCCCAAAACTTTGAATGAGCCATAAGGTCTTGCAAAATAACGGGATTGGATTCCCCATTGAATGAAATGAAATGGTCAATTGATGATGATCATGATACGTGTTGTGTTGTATCCTTGTTGTGTGCTTATTTCTAACTCGTGTAAGGGTTGTTGATGAATGTTAAAGTGTTAAATTCTATTTATGATTTACTTACCCTTCATTCACGGATGAATGATCCAATGTGGGGGAGAATTGAAACACCAAAACTTTGAACAATTTCAAAACAACAACTTTTGGTGTCTTTGAGTTGGGTATAACTTGGAGCATTGAGTCATACACTTGGTCACAATTCGTACCCTTACCCCCTACCATTTCGTATCCTAGGCAGCATGTTAGGGTATTATACTATCCTGCATATGACAAGGTCATCCCTTTGTCATAATCATGCATAGGAATCATACACTACTCAACCATATAAAGTGAAGTCTGCTAACAGAGTGAACTATTTTTATTATAGATGGAGCTCATGATTGGGGAATAATTAATACACTTTTTTATGACTCAAGGGTGCCTAATTGTACCCACAATAGTATGGTTGACCTAGGATAGGACAATGGTACGAGTTAGGGTATCACTCGTACCCCAGGGTACAATTACTCAAGGAACCATAAAGGAGATTCGTACCCCTCCAGGAATAAGTTTTTCATCTTTTAACCAAGGACTTTTTGATCATTTCCATGCCTAAAACCCTAAACCCTCTTACTATATAAGGCATTTTAGGATTGTAAGTCCTTATTTACAAGACTTAAACATTCAAAAACACTCTAAAGGCTTCTTGGATCAAGATTGGAGGCTAGGGTTTTGTGGTGTTCATCTAGTGCCAAAGAAGAGTCAAGATTTTTGGTGTGTCATCTTTTTAAGTCATGTATCTCTTACCTTCTTTAAATATCACTAAACATGTGTATTTCACACTTGGATTAGTAAGTGTACATGGTGGTTTTGAATCAAATAAAAAGGGTATTGTTACCTGATAATAAATAAGGATGATTCTTGCTTATATGTGTGTTGATACATGTTATTGATGGTATATTTTATATGTGGGTGCTTGTTTTATGTTTTTTAACATGAGTGTCCTGAGTAAACCTAGTCTTGATGATATGTACCATGAGAATGGCCTTGTTAGAGTTATGCACCCAAGGTTTTTGTAAAAATGTCTAAGAGAAATGACTAGTTGTATGTTGATAATGTGTTGATCTAGGGAAATGGCCCAAATGAGTATGAATTATTATTGAATGATATTGTAAAGGTATTATGAGCCATGTATTGTATAATTGATAACCTTGTTGGGTAGGGTAAAGCCCTAGACATGAAAATGAACTTGAATTATGTATGGAACCAAATGTGGTGAAAATATTATGTAATATTGTTAATGCTAAGTGAATAGTTTGTGTGGGTATTGAGGACCACAAATTAAATTGTATGATTAACTGAATGAAGGCATTGACCTATTAATATTCTTAAGCAATGGAGGCTCCCATAAGGACCATGTGGTCATGTATGATGATTCAATTGGCTAAATGAGCCAAAGCTCTTAAATGTGACATACATTGTATGAATGTGAATGCACGAGCTAATGGGTAAAGAGTTGAATGTCTACCAATGATGCCAATGAAACAACATGTGATTCGAGCTACTCGTCTAATGATATAACTAGTGATTTGAGTTCCTAGTCCCATAAAACAACGAGTTATTTGAGTTCCTCGTCAATGACACATCTAGTGATTCGAGTTCCTAGTCTGAAGAGATATCTTGAGGTTAGAATACCTCATCTAATGACACGGCTAGTAATTCAAGTTCCTAAATCGGTGATATGACTTGCGATTCGAGTTCCTAGTTCAATAAAATGAAACGACTAGTGATTTGAGTTCCTAGACCAGTGAGACTACTAGCAATTCGAGTTCCTAGTTTAGGGAGATGGAATTGAGGTTGGTTGAATGGTCTAACTTGGTTTAACTTATTTATGACTTGCTGGAACTGACAGTTTGGTTAACAAGCAGTTCGTTAGGTTTTTAGAGTTAATTCCCTATTTAGAAGTCTTTACTGGTTCCAAATGGCCACCGGGCAAAACCTTTAGTAAAACAATCTTGTATGCAAATTTTGACAATGCCAGCTGCTACAAAGTATCTACTTTATTCTAGGTAGACCTTTGGTTTGGGTCCCAATACACCCGAGCTCATTTGGACCTATAGGTCGAAAAGTTGAAAAAAATAGTAATATAGGTGTGGGACCCATAATTGTTCAAAATGACCTCTGATGGAAAATCTGACTTTTGCATCACATCTTGAACATTGACTTTGGTCTAAGGGAATACTTGTTTCATGTCCCAAGGCTTCCGAACTTAGTTTGGGAAATTCAGTAGATTTTATGAAAAATGAAACTATAGGTGTGGGCCGCAGTTTTTGGAAAAACGATCTATGATGAATGTATTGATGATTTCTTTGTATCTAAAATATGGTTTACACTCAAATTTCACTATTAGATCATGTTCATACTGTTCCAAATGTGTTCCGAGGGTCAATAACAAGTTTTTGACATTGCGGATATCTGGTGCACAGGGGAGATACCGAGATCGCACAAGGGTTATGGTTATTTCTCTATTTTGGTTGAAACCTATGGATGGATATAGCAATATCTCCATACCTGGTATAGGTATAAAAAGACCCTTTTTGCTGCATTTTGGTCATTTTCCTTCATCTTTGACACCCAGAAACCCTCGAAGAGTGAAGTAACTCAAAATTGAGTCTTGTGGGTGACTTGGAACCTTGATAAATATGTAGTATCATGATTATCATCTGAATTAAGGTAAGATTACATAACTTTCTTGATGAATTTCTTGGTTCTTGACCCAAAACCCCAATTAACTTGAGGGCTTGTTTTTATCCGTAATGAGATTTATTTTCACCCATTCTTGAGGTTTATGATTCCTTGATGATGTATGAATGGTGGGTTGAACTCGGAAATGTATTTTAGATAAGTCAGACCCACTTGGAGGTTTTTGGTGTCATTTTCAAACTCGAAGCACAATAGTGCAATATGGGTATTGTTATTCTCATATTGATAAGTAGATTATGATTTTTATAGTGTGATAGCATTTTGGTCTTATGAAAGGAAGATTAGCTTTTGGTGAATAATGTAAGGATTTGTGGTTCGGCTTATACATAGGCTTCTGTCTACTCTTCTTTGTAAGATAATGTCTATTGCATATTGCGTGTGAATATGAATGTTATGTTTTATTATGGGTAGAATAACCAAATCTTTATTATTGATGTTTGGGGATTAGATGAGGATTTTGACCTGTAAGGTGAAGTGATTAGTATTCTTTTAGAATCTTATTGCCTTTTCTCTATATTTAGCTAAATCATAGAATAGATTTGATATAATGCTAGGTTTAGAATATGGTTTTAACATTGGAAGTATGGTTGGTATATTTAACCTTATATGGGCCATTATGGTGATCTTGAATAGTAATTTAGGTGGAGTTGACCTAAATGCCCATTTTTCTAGACGAAGTTCCTATCTTAGTCTTGGTTATGGATTACTTGACATCTATAAGTTGAACAAAATACCTTAGCCTAGTTTGGGGTATGAATTGCTTAAATATGGAAATTAAATTTATAAGTGGGTTCTGTCGGCCCACCTTAGGCTATGACTTATGTTAGACCTCATGGACTTAGTTGTGGATGTTAGACCTAGTTGGGACTAATGATCCTTTAGAATAAGTTTACTTTGTGTCTTGGTATATTATGTTGAGTTATCCCCGGATTAAAACTTAATGACTATAGAGATGTTATTCTTCTTAGATACAATTTTGGCCTATATATGATATTCCTCTAATATTTGGCATTTGGGCTATAGAAATGATATTCCTCTTAGATATGGTATTTGGCCTAGAGAGACTGTATTTCTCATAATCATGATATTTTGCATATTGAGAAGATACTTTCTCAAAGTCATGATATATGACTTATAGATATAAGATATCATATAGATATGATATGCCTCATAGTTATGGGTCATGCCTTATTGGTATATTATGTCTCCTAGATGTGAGATGCCTTTTATATCTGAGATCCCTCCTTAGTGAGAGATGCTTCTTACGTATGATATGCCTCCTAGATGTGTAATAGCCCTTTTGGTCATTTATTGTTGTCCCGCTTATTTTCTCCGTTAGAGCTATACGCTTTCACAAGTCAATTATGACTTGCTAAAATCAATAGTTCTTTTACCAGGCAATTTGTATGGTTCTTAGAAACAATTCCCCATTTAGAAGTGTAACGCCCCAAATTTGGTACCCAGAATGTTACACGGTGCTCATGATCCCGAAGGACCACAAGCTAATCCATGACTAATATCTGTACCTGAACACTGCATAATATACTATATAAATGCAGAAATAAAGGTTGAAATTTCATAAGGTTCAAAACTATATAACTGATAAAACATAATATATGGATAGGGTATGAGATAACCAAAACAACTGAAATAAACAGTTTGAACATACTGGAGTCTGAAAATCCTCTAACTGACTGAACTCTCTGAATAAGGAGTTGATGGAACATCTCTCCCAACTAACTCCAACTACTGAAATAAATTAATTAATGAGATAATAAAGTAATGGTCATGTCCTCGAAGGATGAGGACTTACTGCTAACTCTGACTGCGGAGAATGGAATGCTATTGATGCTCTGGAGCTCATACTTCTGAACCTATGGTATAAAACACCATAGCGCAAATGTGTCAGTATGTTTGAATGTACTGGTATGCATTTAAGGTAGGTTGAATATAAAGGGTTCACATGCATGAACAATACTAGCTGACTGAATAACATAAATGTGAGAATACATGCATGAATACATAATAACTGTAACTGAGTTTGTGATAACATGATTACTGAGCCTGAGTACCGATAACATGAGATACTAGTAATTATATAACTGAAATAACTAATACTGAGCGACTGTATCTGACAGTCTTGTGTTTGATGGAATTTGCTGAGTTTCGTACTATTCTGAGTTGACTGTGTCTGACAGTCCTGAAATTCTAAAGAACTATCTGAGTTCTATTACTAAGACTGAATGATTGTATCTGACAGTCCTGATCTGTAACTGAAACTGTGGGAAGTAGTCATATAACCGACATGTCCCAGATAATGTAATATAGCTGAGTTGGGGTCCAATCTATAACCCCAATTAGAATGGTGTCAATATCACTCCACTGGTAAGGACAATCTATGAGTAACCCTCATATAACAGGTAACTCTAGTGAGAATGGTGGGAACCCTCATATAACAGGTTAAGCCACCTCATCTACCCCCATATAGCAGGCTCTGATGTCTCAACCTATGCTGGCTACGTAGTTCTGGAACGCAAGGATTGCTTCTAAGAATCACACCCTCATATAACATCTGGGTTCCCATCCTTAGGTTCACTCGGTGTTAATTTCTACTCCTATCTAGATAGACATTGAACATGATTAACTGAACTGACTGGACTGAGTTAACTGAGTTTCGTTGACTGACGGAATACTACTGAGATTACTAAGTTTTCCTGAGTCATAAGACTGACTAAATTGTATGGATCATGGATTGATTGAGAGAATCTTGAAAATATGACACTGATTCTAGGCACACAGCTAAATTTTTGGGTATAAGTACCCCCAGGACGCGATGGGAATAAACTGACAAAGAATGACTTTCTTGAATACATGACCACATCAACAATCCATAATATAATAAGTTGGAGAATTCATGAAGTACAAGTTCTAAAGCCCCACAATGGCCACACATATATCCATAACTCATTGACTAAGATATTTCATCAAACACTTGACATGCATGAACTTGTACATAAATAGGGATTCCATATTATTATACTAGTATGACACTTTTCCTTCACATAGGCATTTAATCAAACAGATGGGGAGCATGCTTTGGTTTTACAATCATCAACACATCTAATAATCATGGATACATCAATAAACTTGTAAATTGAAGGGGTTTATCATAATTATTATACAAATCACCACATCCTAGGGTCAATCATTGGAATATGTAATTTGAAACATGAATCAAAACCCCACAACATTATGAACATGAATTTCAATTCAATTTAAATCATGAATAGTCATAAATACACAAATCTTGGATTTTGAAAAGAGATTCTTGAAATTCATGGGCGAAAGGGACCCATGAATCAAAGCATGACATACCTGGGTTGTGAGTTCCTTGAAGTCCTTTGACTTGAAGAACTTGAATCTTTTAGTTTCTTGAAGAAGGATTTGGATCTTGTTCTTGGGGATTATCCTTGAGAGAAAACCCTAATTTGATGTTGTAGATGGATAATGAATTTATGAGCCTTGATATGATATATCTAGAGGTTAAAAAGGGTGGAAAAGACCGAAATACCCTTTTAAAACAGACTTTAAAATAACTGAATAAACTATGCGATGATCCATCGCTGGGTCGACGGTCCATCGGTCCTGACCATCGGACCTGGGCAGAATAGGGGTTCATTGTCTCTACTGCGATGGCTTGGGCAATGATCCGTCATTATTTTGACGGTCTTTTGCTAGATCGACGGTCCATCGGCCTGAGACATCGCCCTTAGGAATAAGGTGGGCTCACTACCTCCACTGCGATGGCTTGGGCAACGGTCCATCGCTAGCTTGACGGTCCATTGGCCCTAACCGTCACACCTGGGTGGTTTTGACTACTCTCTGTATTTCGTCCATAACTTCCTCATTTGATGTCGGATTTTGATGGAATGGGTATCGATGGAAATCTTATTAAATTTCCCACTCAACAAAAAGTGAAAATATTAAAAATATCACATGTAAAAAAGTAGATCATCTTTCAAAGTAAGTTTTTAGCATTCTTGAGATGATTTCAAGCTATGTAGAAGTATGGGGTATTACAATATCTCTCTCTTGGGAACATTCATCCTCGAATGAGGCTTACTGAGAGAGGAGAAATAAAAGACTGAAGAACATCCTGAACATGAATGACTGAAACATGCCTCTATGACTAACATGACTGATAAACTGAATATATATCATACTGAACATACATATCTAATGCATGAGTAACTGATTCATGAATGCATGACTGAGTGTTCTGATGAACCAAGGTTCTCACAATGAGAATGCATGTCTGATGCATGATTATATAACTGAACTGATACATGAATGAACATGAATTGGATACCAAGCTTGTAACTAAAATTTGAACATGAAACTAAAAAGCTTAAGGAGAACTATTACCTTGAGCTTGATCTGAGTTTGTGGAGAAGAGGTGAGGATACTTGGCTACATGTTTTCTTCTGTTTCCCAAGTAGCTCTCTCAACTGACTGATTTCTCTAAACAACTTTGAATAGAGGGACTTCTTTGTTCCTCAGTCTATGATTCTGGTAGTCAAGAATTTCAACTAGAATCTCTTCATAAGAGAGGTTGTTCTAAACATCTATGCTCTGAATAGGGACTACAACGGCTGGGTCACCTATGCACTTCTTGATCAAAGAGACATGGAAAACTGGATGAACTAAGGCTAGACCTGAAGGCAATTCGAGTTTATAAGATACCTAGCCGAAACGACTGAGAATTTTGAAGGGACCAACATATCAAGGACTGAGCTTTCCCTTATTGCTAAATCTCTTTACTCCCTTCATGGTTTATATCTTTAGATAGACATAATCACCAATTTCAAACTCGAAATCCTTTGTGTGCACATTTGCATAAGACTTCTGTCGGCTCTGAGTAGCCCGGAGTCTTTCTCTGATCAACTGGACTTTTTCTAAGGCATCGAATACTAAGTTAGGCCCTATAACTGAGGTCTCACTAACTTCGAACCAACCGACTGGATCTGCATCTCCTACCATAAATATCTTCTAATGGAGCCATCTTAATACTGGCATATAGATGTTGTTGTATTCTAACTTAATCAAAGGCAAGTGATCATCCCAACTACCCTTGAAATAAATTGCACACGCTCGCAGCATATCATCTAAATTCTGAATGGTGCTTTTTTCTTGACCATCTATCAGAGAATGAAAGGCGGTACTGAGATGAACTTGGGTACCAAGACCCTTTTGGAATGCTTTCCATAAATAAGAGGTGAACAAGGTATCTTTATATGAGATAATAGATAACAGAACACCGTGTAATCTTACCAAATCTCTGATAAAGAGTTTGGCATAATCCTCAGCTGAATAAGAGGTATGGACTGGAAGGAAATGAGATGATTTGGTAATCCTATCTACAATGACCCAAACTGAATTATGCTAGCGATAAGTACGAGCAAAATCTGTCACAAAGTCCAGGTTCACTTTTTCCCACTTCCAAGTAGTACTACTGAACTCCTGCATGGACCCACTAGGCTTATAATGCTCTATCTTAACCTGCTGACATGTAGAGCACTTAGCCACAAACTCTGCAACATCTCTCTTTATCCCACTCCACTAATAGATTTCTCGCAAGTTGCGGTATATCTTTGTGGCCCCTGGATGAAGAGAGTAGTGTGCACCATGCACTTCTGCAAAAAATTACTGCCTTAAGTCATCTACATCTGGAATATACAGATGACCCTGACAATGCAATACATCATCTTTTTCTTTGGAGAAAACCTCTACTTTCTAATCCTTGACTGACTCCTTTAACTTGAAAAGGCTGGGATCTATATCTTGCTTTTCATTTTCCTCAAAAACTAGAGATGATTTTGAACTACTCTGAACCCATATGTCACCCTCCTCTGAATGACTAAGAAAATGCCTAGTTTGGCAAGATGATGGATTTCCTAAGATAACTTCTTCTTACTGTCCTTAACATGAGCAACACTACCCATAGAAAGTCTACTAAGAGCGTCGGCCACAACGTTGGCCTTGCCTGGATGATAAATGACACTCATGTCATAATCTTTCAAGAGCTCTAACCACCTTCTCTGATGAAGATTAAGATATTTCTGAGAAAAGACATACTGAAGGCTCTTATGATCTGTGAACACATCTAAGTAAACTCCATATAGATAATGCCTCCAGATCTTCAAGGAAAAAACTACGGCTGCTAATTCAAGATCATGAGTAGCATAATTCTTCTCATGAGGTTTAAGCCGTCTGGAGGCGTAGGCTATGAACTTATAATGCTGCATGAGGACACAACCCAAACCTACTCTGGATGTATCACAATACACTATGAACCCATCTGGACCATCTGGAAGAGCTAAGACTGGAGTTGAGGTGAGTCGAGTCTATAACTCCTAAAAACTCTTCTCGCAAGGATCTGATCACAGAAACTTGACTTTCTTCTAAGTCAATCTGGACATAGGGGATGCAATAGAATAAAATCCCTCAACAAACCATCTTTAATAGCTATCCAAACCTAAGAAACTCCTGATATCTTATGGAGATACAAGGCCAGGCCAGTTTCTTACTACTTTGGTTTTTTGAGGATCAACTCTAATGCCATCACCGAAAATGATATGAATAAGAAATGCTACTGACCTTAGCCAAAATTCATACTTACTAAATTTGGTGAATAGTTGATGATCTCTGAGGGTCTAAAGTATAATTCTGAGATAGTCTGCATGATCACGCTCACTGCGGGAATAGACCAGAATATCATCTATGAAGACTATGATGAATATGTCCAAGTACTGCTTGAACACGCGGTTCATTAAGTCTATGAAAGCGGATGGGGCATTAGTAAGACAAAAGTACATAACTAAGAATTTTAAAGTGACCATATCGAGTACGAAAGGCTATTTTTGGAATGTCATATTCTTGGACTCTGAGCTGATGATAGACTGATCTGAGGTCTATCTTAGAAAAATAACTTGCACCCTGAAGTTGGTCAAACAAGTCATTGATTCTGGGAAGTGGATACTTGTTCATGATCATGACTTTGTTGAGCTGACGGTAGTCTATATACATTCTGAGAGAACCATCTTTCTTGCACACGAATAAGACTGGTGCACCCCCACGGGGACACACTAGGTCTGATGAATCCCTTATCTAAGAGATCTTTCAACAGCTCTTTCAATTCTTTAAGTTCTGTTGGTGCCATTCTGTATGGTGGAATAGATATAGGTTGAGTATTTAGAAGAAGATCAATGCTGAAGTCTTGTAAGGGCCCACAAATTTGCCTCTTAGTTTGAGCCTTAAGGCGTGTCGAGTGAGACGTGATTTCGGCCCTAAAAGATTAAAAAGTGGCTTTCTAAGTGAGTATCAGTTCTTTTCGCTTGAGATTAGGAAGGATAAGATAGAGGAGTTCAGGAACATGAGGCAAGGATCCATGAATGTTAAGGAGTATTGTTTGAAGTTCAATCAGTTGGCCAAGTATGCTCCGGATTTGATTTTTGACATTCGGGTTGGTATGAGTAAGTTTATGGCCGATGTTTCTTGGATGGTACTGAAGGAGTGTAGGGCTGCGATGTTGCATAAGGATATGGATCTTTCTAGGTTGATGACTCATGCCCAATAGATGGAGGCGGATAAGCTTAGATAGAGATAGGTTAAGGGGTAACAAGAGGACTAGATCTGATCAGCACGAGTTTAGCCAGCCTAGGTTCCTAGAAGGGAGTCGCCCTTAATTTTAGAGACGTCCACTTATTCTAGTTCCTTCATCAGCTAGTGCTCCCGCGCCTAGAGGTATTCCATAGCAAAGTAGTAGGCCTATCATGTCTGGGTCGTAGAACAGTGTTGGGAACAGGCCCCATTATCCTTCTTGTGCTAAATGTGGTAGGAACCACATTGGGGAGTGCTTCGAAGATTTGAGGAGTTATTTTGGTTATGGCAAGTAGGGCCATAGACTTAGAGATTGCCCCCATGCTAGACCAGGGAACATAGATGCCCGACCACGGGCACAGGCTGCTAGTTCCCCATCTCTAATACTTCGTCCCGCCCCTGCTCAGGGCACTTCTTCTAGCACCACTGGCGGTCAGTGCCTGAACAGGTTCTATGCCTTCCCACCCCATCGGGAGTAGGATGACTCCCCTGATGTTATTACTAGTATGCTCCATTTCTTTTTTCTTAATGTGTATGTGTTGTTGGACCCTGAGTCAAATCTCTCTTATGTGACCCCACTTGTAGCTGTGAATTTCAAAATAAGTCCCGAAAAGATCTCTGAGATTTTTCTAGTTTCTACATAAATCGGAGAGTCTGTTGTTGCTAAACGAGTGTTTAGAAATTGCCCTGTTACTGTGCTTCATAAAGACATACTTGCAGATTTGACAGAGTTAGACATGATAGATTTTGACCTTATTCTGGGTATGTCTTGCCTTCATTCTTGTTATGCATCTATAGATTGTCGTAACCGTGTGGTGAAGTTTTGATTTCCTGATGAACCAGTATTTGAGTGGTCCAGGAGTTTGGTATCTCCCAAGAGTCATTTTATCTCCTATGTCAAATCTAGAAAGCTTATATCCAAAGGTTGCATCTACCACCTAGTTAGGGTCAAGGACACTAAGTTCGAGACTCCAACCATCCATTCGGTTGATGTTGTTAATGAGTTCCCCGATGTCTTCCCAGAAGATCTCCCAGGGGTACCTCCCGATAGAGATATAGATTTTGGGATTGACCTTCTTCCCAACACTCAACCTATTTCTATTCCGCCATATCGTATGTCAGCTATAGAACTCAAGGATTTGAAGGAGCAACTCAAAAATCACTTAGATAAAGGTTTCATTAGGCCCAGTATTTCTCCTTAGGGCACACCCATCTTGTTCGTGCGAAAGAAAGATGGATCTTTGCATATGTATATTGACTACCGTCAACTCAACAAAGTCACCTTAAAAAATAAGTATCCTCTTCTGAGAATTGATGACCTATTTGATTAGTTGCAAGGTGCAAGTTATTTCTCCAAGATATACCTTAGATCCGGCTATCATCAGCTTAAGGTGAGAGAATGTGATATTCCAAAGACAACCTTCCGAACTCATTATGGTCATTTTGAGTTTCTAGTTATGTCTTTCAGGTTAACCAATGCCCCAGCAGCTTTCATGGACCTCATGAATCGAGTGTTCAAGCAATACCTTGATATGTTTGTCATTGTCTTCATAGATGACATCCTTGTGTACTCCCGTGATGAGAATGACCATGCAACTCACCTTAGAATTGTCTCGCCAACTCTTAGGGATCATTAGTTGTTCGCCAAGTTTGGTAAGTGTGAATTTTGGCTAAGGTCTTTAGCCTTTCTGGGTCACGTTGTTTCAGCCGAGGGTATTAGATTTGATCCCCAAAAGATAGAAGTTGTTAGAGATTGGCCTAAACCTATCTCTCTATCTAACATTAGAAGTTTCTTGGGTCTAGCGGGATATTACTGTCGTTTTGTTGAGGGTTTCTTTTCCATTACGTCTCCTATGACCCGTTGACCCAAAAAAAAGTTAAATTCCAGTGGTCCGATTCCTGTGAGAAGAGTTTTCAGGAGTTGAAGACTCGACTCACTTCATCCCCTGTGTTGACTTTACCTGATGGTACTGATGGTTTTGATTGAAGAAAATATCGTTACTACTTTATACATATGCATGCACCCCCATATACTCAGTACATTCCAAAGTACTGATCTACATATATGTCTATGTATTACATTATGTCATAATGTAGGTTCAGGTGCTCAGTTCTAACCTCGCCCGTGATTCTTCGAGTACCTTGCCTATGTTTTCTACAGTGGTTAGTTCTCATGATTCGAGGACCGATCTTCAGATATTTACCGCACTTGAGAGACTATGTTTTATCTTCAGTTCATTTCGAGTCAGTTAGGGCATGTCCCAATGGCTCTCTAGATTTTGATTCATAGAGGCTTTGTCAGTCTAGTATCATACTTGTGATATGTCGAGAGGGATCAGTATTGTGGTTTTGTTGATATTTCTCTATGTTGTGGTCATATAAACCAATTATCCTTTCTTATTTCCTTTCTTGTGATATGGCTATGCGAGTGTTTAAGTCTATCGTTATCTTGAATTGGGTGTTTTTGGGTAGAAACTGGCTCTAAGGGTTAGCTTGGGGTTACTTGTAGCCTTAAGCACCGTGTGACGTCCCGGGAGGCAATTTTGGGTCTTTAGAAACTTAGTATCAGAGCCTAAGGTTTCTAAGGAGTCCTAGGGAGTCTGACAAGCCGCATTGAGCAGAATCTTGATCATTGGTGTTTAGCGCGCCACACCTATGAGCAAGAGGCTATGAGATATCTTAGGAAAAAGTTGTTTCTTCTTTCAGATTCTATCGTGCCTACAGTTGTCCCTCTTATCTAATGATCCGTGCTCTTCCATTTTTAGAAAATCCCTCCTCAAAGAACGAATGTCCGTGGAAATAATGATGAGCAACCCCCACCTGTTGATCCTTTGAATGAGATGGTGTCCCATGCTGAGTTTAGGGCGGCCTTTCAGATGTTAGCCCAAGTGGTCACCGCGAATGTTAGGGCTAATAACTAGGCCCTAGTTGCTAATCGGCAGGGGGTGATGTAGCAACGGCTATGATTCGTAACTTTATGCGGATGAATCTGCTTGAGTTCTATGGGTCCAAGACAGATGAGGACCCCCTGTTGTAATTAGAGGAGGTGAGGAAGATCACTAATATGATGCAGGTTTTGGAAGAAGAGAGTGTTGTGTTGGCATCCTACAGATTGAAAGACATTGCTTATGATTGGGTTGTATCATGGAAGAAGGGTAGAGGTGAGAATGCTTCTCCTATGACTTGGCAATTATTCCAAGATGCCTTCTTGGATCAGTTCTTTCCGCTTGAGATGAGGGAGGCTAAGATTGAGGAGTTCATGAACTTGAGGCAAGGCTTCATGACTATTAAGGAGTATTGCTTGAAGTTCAATCAGTTGGCCAAGTATGGTCCGGATTTTATTTTTGACACTCGGGTTGGTATGAGTAAGTTTGTGACCGGTGTTTCTGGGATGGTACTGAAGGAGTGTAGGGCTGCGATGTTACATAAGGATATGGATCTTTCTTGGTTGATGACTCATGCCCAACAGATAGAGGCGGATAATCTTAGAGAGAGAGACAGGTTGAGGGGTAACAAGACGACCAGATCTGATCAGCTTAAGTTTAGCCGGCCTAGGTTCCTTGGAGGGAGCCGCCCTCAGTTTTAGAGACATCCACCTGTTCCAATTCCTTCATCTTCTAGTTCTCCCCTCCTAGAGGTAGGCCAGAGTAAGGTAGTAGGCCTATCATATCTGGGCCATAGAACAGTGTTGGTAACAGGCCTCGTTATCCTTCTTGTGCTAAATATAGTAGGAACCACATTGGGGAGTGCTTCAGAGATTTAAGGAGTTGTTTTGGTTGTGGAAAGCAGGGCCAAAGACTTAGAGATTGCCCCCATCCTAGACCGGGGAACAAAGATGCCCGACCTCAGGCACAGGCTACTAATTCCCCAGCTCCAGTACTTCGTCCCTTCCCTGCTCAGGGCGCTTCTTCAAGCACCACTGGCGGTCAGCGCCAGAATAGATTCTATGCCTTTCCACCCCATCGGGAGCAGGAGGACTCCCCTGATGTTGTTACTGGTATGCTCTGTGTCTTTTGTCTTGATGTGTATGTGTTGTTGGACCCCGAGTCAAATCTCTCTTATGTGACCCGACTTGTAGCTGTGAATTTCAAAATGAGTCCCGAAAAGATCTCCGAGCCTTTTCTAGTTTCTACACTAGTCGGAGAGTCTGTTGTTGCTAAACGAGTGTTAGAAATTACCCTGTTACTATGCTTCATAGAGACATACTGTCGGATTTGATAGAGTTAGACATGATAGATTTTGACCTCATTCTGGGTATGGATTAGCTTCATTCTTGTTATGTATCTATAGATTATCGTAACCATGTGGTAAAGTTTTAGTTTCCTGATGAACCAGTGTTTGAGTGGTCCGGGAGTTTGGTATGGGAGTTCGGTATCTCCCAAGAGTTATTTTATTTCCTATGTTAAAGCCAGAAAGCTTATATCCAAAGGTTGCATCTACCACCTAGTTAGGGTCAAGGACACTAAGTCCGAGACTCCAACCATCTAGTCGGTTGATGTTGTTAATGAGTTCCACGATGTCTTCCTAGAAGATCTCCTAGGGGTACCTCCAGATAGAGAGTAGATTTTAGGATTGACCTTCTTCCCGATACTCGGCCTATTTCTATTCCGCCATATCGTATGGCACCTTCAGAACTCAAGGAGTTGAAGAAACAACTCAAAGATCTCTTAGATAAAGGTTTTATTAGGCCCAGTATTTCTCCTTGGGGCGCACCCGTCTTGTTCGTGCGAAATAAAGATGAATCTTTGAGTACGTACATTGACTACCGTCAACTCAACAAAGTCACCATAAAAAATAAGTATCCTCTTCCGAGAATTAATGACCTGTTTGATCAGTTGCAAGGTTCAAGTTATTTCTCCAAGATAGACCTTAGATCCGGCTATCATCAGCTTAAGGTAAAAGAATGAGATATTCCAAAGACAGCCTTCCAAACCCGTTATGGTCATTTGGAGTTTCAAGTCATGTCTTTCGAGCTAACCAATGCCCCAGCAGCTTTCATGGACCTCATGAATCGAATGTTCAAGCAATACCTTGATATGTTTGTCATTGTCTTCATAGAAGACATCCTTGTGTACTCCCGTGATGAGAATGACCATGTAACTCACCTTAGAATTGTCTTGCAAACTCTTAGGGATGATCAATTGTTCGCCAATTTCAGTAAGTGTGAATTTTGGATAAGGTCTGTAGCCTTTCTGGGTCACGTTATTTCAGCCGATGGTATTAGAGTTGATCCCCAAAAGACAGAAGCTGTTAGAAATTGGCCTAGACCTATCTCTCTGCCTGACATTAGAAGTTTCTTAGGTCTAGCAAGATATTACCGTCGTTTTGTTGAGGGTTTCTCTTCCATTGCATCTCCTATGACTCGTTGACCCAAAAAAAGGTTAAATTCCAGTGGTCCAATTCCCGTGAGAAGAGTTTTTAGGAGTTGAAGACTCGACTCACTTCAGCCCCTGTGTTGACTTTGCCTGATGGTACTGATGGTTTTGTGGTGTATTGTGATGCCTCTAGAGTTGGTTTGGGTTGTGTTTTGATGAGGTGGCTTAAATCTCTTAGCTTCTTGAAGAAGGATTTGGATCTTGTTCTTGGGGATTATCTTTGAGAGAAAACCCTAATTTGATGTTGTAGATGAATAATGAACTTATGATTTTTGATCTGATATAACTAGGGTTAAAACGGGTGAAAAAGACTTAAATATCCTTTTAAAATGACTTTAAAATAACTGAACAAACTATGCGACGGTGGTTGTGACGGTTTGTCGCTAGGTTAACGGTCTGTTGGTCCTGACCGTCGCACCTGGGCAGAATAGGGGTTCACTGCCTCTACCGCGACGGCTTGGCCGACGGTCCATTGCTAGCTCGATAGTCCATCAGCCTGAGCCGTCCCCCTTAGGAAGAAGGTGGTCTCACTACCTCCACTGCAACGTCTTGGGTGACAGTCCGTCGGCCCTCACCATCGTACCTGTGCGATTTTAACTACTTTTTGTATTTCAGCTATAACTTTCTCTTTCGATGTCAGATTTTCACAGAATGGGCATCGATGGAATGATTATTCAATTTCTCACTCAACCAAAAGTGAAAATCTTAAAAATATCACATGTATAAAAATGGATTCATCTTTTAAAGTAAGTTTTTAGCATTCTTGAGATGATTTCAAGCTAAGTAGAAGTACGAGGTATTACAATATCTCTCCCTTGGGAATATTCGTCCTCGAATTGGGCTGACTGAGAGGGGAGAAATGAAATACTGAAGCACATCCTGAACATGAATGACTGAAACATGACTCCATGACTAACATGACTGATAAACTGAATATATATCATATTGAACATGCATATCTGATGCATGAGTAACTAATTCATGAATGTATGACTGAGTCTTCTGATGAACCAAGGTTCTCACAATGAGAATGCATGTTTGATGTATGATTATATAACTGAATTGATACATGAATGAATCACTGAATATGCAATGGTATTTAATACTAAGTTTATAATGGAATTTTGAACATGAAATAGATACCAAGCTTGTAACTGAAATCTGAACATGAAACTAAAAAACTTAAGGAGAACTATTACCTTGAGCTAGATCTAAGTTTGTGGAAATGAATGAATAACTGAATATGCAATGGTATTTAATACTAAGTTTATAATGGAATTTTGAACATGAAATAGATACCAAGCTTGTAACTGAAATCTGAACATGAAACTGAAAAGCTTAAGGAGAACTATTACCTTGAGCTAGATCTAAGTTTGCGGAGAAGAGGTGAGGATACTTGGTCCGCATGTATGCTTCTTCTTCCCAAGTAGCTCCCTCAACTGACTGATTTCTCCAGAGAACTTTGACTAGTGGGACTTCTTTGTTCCTCAGTCTACGAATCTGGTAGTCAAGAATTTTGACTAGAATATCTTCATAAGAGAGGCTTTTCTAAACATCTATGCTCTGAATAGAGACTACAACGGTTGGGTCCCTTATGTACTTCTTGAGAAAAGGGACATGGAAGACTGGATGAACTGAGGCTAGACCTAAAGGCAATTCGAGCTCATAAGCTACCTTGCCAAAGCGAATGCGAATTTTGAAGGGACCAATATATCGGGGACTGCACTTTCCCTTCTTGCTGAATTTCTTCACTCATGGGAGAGATCTTTAGATAGACATAATCACCAATGTCAAACTCGAGATCCTTTCTGCGCACATCTGCATAAGACTTCATCTTGCCTTGAGATGATTCATCTTTCTGCGCACACGCATAAAAGTGGATTTATCTTTGAAAGTAAGTTTCTAACATTCTTGAGATGATTTCAAGATAAGTAGAAGTATGGGGTATTGCAAGAAGTCTTCACCATTTCAAAATGGTAAATGATCGAAAACCCTAGTAAAACAATCTCATATGCAAATTTTTACTATTTTATCAACTCTGTAATATAGATTTTAGACTAGGTAGACCTTTGGTTTGGGTCCCACTGCACTCGAGCTCATTTCGACCCATTGGTCAAAAAGTTAAAAATCAGAAAATATCAGTATGGGACCCATAAGTGACCTAAATAACCTCATATGGAAAATCTTACTTCACCAATGCATCTGGAATGTCAAATTTAGTATTGTTACATAGTTTATTTGCAAAAGTTAAAGTCCGTATGAGTCATGGAGGTCTAAAACAAGTTTTGACCTTGCTGGCACTTGAGCATGTTGATCAAGGCCAATGAAGGGCCACTGTGGAAACAGAATCAAGTCCCTATAAAAAGGGAATGCAGTACCTCTTTGCCTTATGGGGTTATAAATATCCCCCTTTCTCGAGATTTGGCCATTTTCTACCTCCCTTTGAGTTCTTAAAACCCTACAATGACATGGTAACCTCAAATTGATTCATGTGGGTGGGTTATCTTGATTAATATATATATATATATACATATATATATATTCATTATTAATAGTGGATTTGAGGTAAGACTCCTTCCTTTTCATGCTTCAATTTCTTGAATATTTGACCAAAACCCTAAATTTCATGAGGGCTTGATTTTAGTCCAAATAATCTTTATTTTACTTGATTGTTGAGGTTTATAATTCCCTAATAATATTTGGACATTGGGTTGATATAAAAAAAAGTATGGAACCCACTTGGTGTTTTTGGTATCATTTTTGGACCCAAACCACAATGGTGCAATATGGGTATCAATGTTGTTATTATGATATGTAGATTGTGTTTTTAATAAGTTGAAACCATTAAGAAGCTTCCCAAAAGGGAAAATCAAAGATTTAGCGGTGAGCTTCATTTGGATTTGAGGTAGGTTAAGTTTATTTCTTTTTAGATTGAGCTATGTTAAAGTATAATTATGATATATTGCAAGATTTGGTAATGGTCCTAGGTGTTGGATTGATAAATGGTAATATTTGGGATTAGTTGAATCATTTCTTCCATTTTGAACCCATAGATTGGGATGCTTGACTTGTAGGCTAGAACCTTTGTTAATTGGACTTATTATCTCATGGAAAACATAAGAAGGATCTAGTTGCTTTAGTTAGATGGGGTGATCTTGCCACTCAAGGTAAGGGTAAGTTGACCCTTGTTTCATATATTTCTGAAATATCCTTAGTTGCCATGGATAAGTTAAGTGTAGTTTTTAAGAAAGACCTTGACCTTAGAACTAGTGTGGCTTGTCAAACATCTAAGGCTTGATTTAGATACCATAGCCTAGTCCTAGGTATAAATTGCTTAGAATGTATTCCAGGGATTTATATGTGGCTTGTTGATCCACCTTCAGGCAAGATTGAGGATTAGTTTCCTTGAACATTTACACTTAGTAATTGACTAGAGAGTACCCCCTTGGTAGAGATATTGACGATTCTTGGTATATGTTGGTTATGGGGAATGGCATTGGAAATGATGCCTAAGTGAGTAGGCCTTTGTTTTCCTTTTTAGCTAAATCTTATGCCAAGCTATTAATTATATTATTATGATTAAAAATTGTTTGAGCTAGCGAGCGTGCTATTAAATGAGCTCTTGACTATAATATGGACTAATCCATGAATGGTGTTATCGACCATGCTATGAATAATATATTCATATTATGTCATGCTTTATCCATAGTTCATACCAATGATAAATTATCTTTAGGCTAATAGTAGGCCAAAAAATATGTTATCGAGGAGCCCTTAGTATCATATATTTTTGGATAAATTTATCCAAAAATATATGAATACTTATATATTTTTTTGATAAATTGTCCTCGATGGAGAATAATAAGAAATAAAGGTATGCTTCTCCTTACTTTATTTTTATTTTATCCCTAGTGGGGCTTGTCATTTACTTTAGCCCTCATGGGGCCTTGCCTTTTACTTTAGCCCTCGTGGGGCTTTTCATTTACTTGTTATTTACTTTAAACCTTGTGGGGATTGTTCTTCAATATTGATATATATATATATATATATATATATATAAACATATATATATATATATTATCATGATGCCCGATAAGGCCGGATTATATATTTATGAAGATACTCGGCGAGGCCGGAGGATATTATGATAATGTGATGATACTCGGCAAAGATAGAGGAAATTATGATGATATGATGATGTCGAGTAAGGAAAGAGGATTTTATGAGGATATAATGATTCCTGTATAGGCCGGAGAAAATTATGATGATATAATAATACCCGACAAGGCCGGAGGATATGATGAGGATGTGATTATACCCAGTGCGAACTGATGATAAGATGATGATATTATGATACGGAGGTGTAATACCCCGATCATTTCTTAAGCCTAAATCATTCTTTTGAGTGGATATGTATGACTTCCAAAGTGATTGATGTTTAAACCATGTTTAATTTCTCTAATTTCTACTTTTTGTCATGTAGATCATTGAATAAGCTTTCCATCGATACCAATTTCATTGAAATCCGACATCGGACGAGGGAGTTATGGCCATTTTTCTAAACGGTATCGGATTGCCCAAGTTTGACGGTCGACCTGGCGGACCGTCAGGTCCCTGGTGGACCTTCAAGTGCCCCGTCAAGCCAAGACAGTGACTCCTTTTTCAGGCTATCGTGCGACGGCCAAGTTGGTGGACCGTCAAAAAGTTGACGGACCGTCTAAGGGACCGTCAGGTCAAGACAGAATGTCTCGTTTCTGGCCCTCGAGTGATGAATGACTTGGTGGTCCGTCAATTTCCTGACGTACCATCACGTCGAGGAAGAACGTTCCAGTTTTGGGACTCGAGTGACGGACGATCTGGTGGACCTTTAGGAGACTTGATGAACCGTCAGATCGACCGTTACAGGCCCCGATCAACGAATTTTTTCTTTTTAAAAAAGGCATTTTGGTCATTTCAGCCCCATATGGTCTTATATATATATATCCTAGTAGAGAATAGCCATTCATTTTTCCTCCTTTCCAGAGTCCAAGAAACATCTAGAAATTAGGGTTTCTTCCAAAACCCAAAAATTCAATCTTCTTCCAAGAAATTCAAGGATCTTCCATAAATTTCTCCAAGTTGTTCGAGAACTAAGTTCCCCAAGTCAAGGACATAAAGAATATTGGTCTAAAAGTGTGAGAAAGAAGTTCCAAACAAGTTTCTACATCTCCAAAATTATAATCCAAGGTATGTGGGGTTTGAACAAGAACACTCCTTTCGTTCTTGTGCCTAAAGATTTACTTTCTATTATTGATTTACATGATTTTGCAAGTGGTTTACACCCAAATTTTTTTATTTATGATTTATGAGATTTGAGTTGAATAAGTTTGATATTTATGATTATTTCACCATCATGTTTCTTAAATTGAGAATTTATTCCATGAGTTGTATATTGTCATTATGTATTGATGATTTCTAAGCGATTTAAGACAAGTGTCATGAGTTATGCCTTTCCATGAGAAATTTGACTATTGAATATATATAGATATTTGATATTGAAAGTCAAGAATGAGTCCTATGATGTTTCCTTGAATCTTTTGATATTGAAAATGATTCGAAAAGCAAATATACTTGATGTTGAGAAAGATTGTGTTGAGTTGAGTCGGGTTAGGAATCCACAAGATGTTTATGATTTACATATTAGATATATATTTATGTTTTAGTCTTTAAAATAGACCCATGAGTTGATATTGATTAAGGTGGATTTCCTAACCATTCTGAGCTGAGTCTGGGAGGAGTATGTAGCACCGATCGGGAAATATGGTATTTCCCCAAAACTACGTGCCACCATAGGATTGATGTCGATAATTGTGGGACATAGGTCGAGTATGGTATTGTGATAATGAGATTGAGGTTGTACTCCCTGGAAAGAGTACAACACCCCATCCAATGTGGGGTTCTCTTCTTAGGAGGGTAAAACGTTGGACTCCATGCGGCTCACATAGCGTAGTTACGTCGGTTATAAGAAACTCCCACGTCCATAATGATCTAAGTACCATGAGATACCGAGTCACTCTAAGTCATGATTCAAAGAGTTTGAGTTGAGTTAAAGGATTTATGAGATTTATGAAGCATATGTTATTACTGATGACTTACGGAAATGATGTTTTAGATAATTCAAGCGAAGAGAGTTATTATTGTCAGCATGCATGATTTTCTTATACATTTATGATATTATTTAAAATGTTGCATCCACCCCACATACTAAGTACATTCCCAAGTACTGACTCTCATACTCTTTTGTATTCTATATTTCCTCATGATATAGGTTCAGGTGCTCAGTCTCAGCAGCGACAGTGACCTTTGAGTACCTTTATCTACATTTATGCGGTTGGTGAGTCCTCATGGTTTGAGGACCTGTGTCTATAATTTTGTCTTGTTAATAGATGGTTGTTTACTTTCAGTTCAATACGAGTTAGTTGGGGATCTATCCCAATGGCTCCTCAGTCCTATGAAGTAGAGGCTTTGTCAGACTAGTGTACCAGCATGTATAGAGATTTCAGTATTTTATTTGTACATGACTGTATTACTTCGTATCTCAGTATGTTCATGTCATGATTATTCTTCCCTACTTTATGATGATTTGTGTCGTAGAGAGTTTTGAAGGTGATGACAGGCTTAGAGGGTTATCTTGAGGCCACGCGTGGCCTTGAGCACCATGTGATATCTTGGGATAAGTTCTCGGGGCGTTACAAGCTTGGTATCAAAGCGCCTAAGGTTCAAGGAGTCCTAGGGAGTCTGACAAGCCATGTTACGTAGAGTCTTGATCATCGGTGTGTAGCGCGCCACATCTATGAGCAAGAGGCTAAGAGACATATTAGGAAAAGTTGTTTTTGTTTCTTTCAAGGGTTTATCGTGCCTATGACTATTTCTCTCTATTGTTGATTCGTGCTCTCTTATGATAGAAAATGCCTCCTCGTAGAGCTCGCAGAAAAAATGAATGACCTCAACCCGTTGATTTTTTTGGTGAGATGGTATCCCATGCCGAATTTCGGGCATCTTTCTAAGCGCTAGCCCAGGCGGTCACCGCCAATGCCCAAGCCAGCACCCAGGCTATTGTTCCACCCCCGCAAGGGAATAATTCTGTTGCAGCCCAGGTTTGTGACTTTATGCAAATGAATCCACCTGAGTTCCTTGGGTCGAAAGTAGGTGAGGACCCACAAATATATTTAGATAAAGTGAGAAAGATCACTCAGATTATGCACATTACTGAGGAGGAGAGTGTTGAATTGGCTGCCTATCGAATAAAAGATATTGCTTATGATTGGGTGGAGATGTGGAGGAAGAGTAGAGGGAGGAATGATACTCCTATGACTTGGTAATTATTCCAAGATGCTTTCTTAGACAGATTCTTTCCTCCAGCGCTGAGGGAAGCAAAATTAGAAAAATTTATGAACTTGAGATAGGGCCCCGTGACAGTTAAGGAGTATTGCCATAAGTTTAACCAGTTATCTAAGTATGCTCCCGATATGATGGATGATTCTAAAACTAGTATGACTAAGTTCTTGGCTGGTGTATCTGGTTATGTTGTGAAGGAGTGTAGATCTGCTATGCTTAATAGGAACATGGACCTTTCAAGACTAATGATTCATGCTTAGCAGATTGAAGAGGATAAAGTGAAGGAGAGAGAGAGTGAGAGGGAATAAGAGAATTAGATCAGAGCAATAGGGGTATAGTCAGACTAGATTTTCTGGAGGGATCCGCCCTCAGTTCCAGAGCCATTCTCTTACGCTAGCGCCTTCATCATCCAGTACTCCTGCATTCAGAATTAGGCCGGAGCAGGGTAATAGGCCTACTATATCCAGGTCCCAGGAAAGTGTAAGTAACATACCTCATCCTCCCCCTTGTTTGAAGTATGGTAGAGACCATATCGGTAAGAGCTTAGTCGGTCAGAGGGGTTGTTTTGGTTTTGGTAAGTTGGGCCACAAGTTCAGGGATTTCCCTTATACTAGACAAGGGAGTCGCGATGTTCGTCCTTAGAGCTAAACTATTAGTGCTCCATCCCCTGTAGTTTGTCCTACTCCTTCTCAGGGTGCCTCGTCTAGTACTGCAGGTGGTCAGCGCCAGAATCACTTTTATGCTATACCACCCCACCAGGAGCAGGAGGATTTACCAGATATTGTTACTGGTATGCTCCGTGTATTTCATTTTGATGTGTATGTGTTGATGGAACCTGGGTCAAGTCTTTCTTATGTGACTCCGTTGGTGGCTGTGAATTTTGAAATCAGTGCTGAAAAGATTTCTGAGCCTTTTCTAGTCTCTACACCAGTGGGTGAATCTGTTATCGCTAAGAAAGTATATAAGAAGTGTCCTATCATTATTCTTAATAGAGTCATGTTTGCAGAATTTTGACATTATTCTGGGTATGGATTGGCTTCACTCTTGCTATGCATCTATAGACTATCGTACCCATGTAGTTAAGTTTAAGTTTCCCAATGAGCCAGTCTTTGAGTGGTCCGAAAATTTTGTATCTCCTAAAAGTCATTTCATATCCTATCTTATAGCTAAGAAATTGATATCCAAAGGTTGTATATATCATTTAGTCCAAGTTAAGGACACCAAGTTTGAGACTCCAACTATTCAGTCTCTTAGTGTTGTCAATGAGTTTCTTGATGTTTTCCTAGAAGATCTCCCAGGGGTACCTCCTGATAGAGAGATAGAATTCAGAATTGATCTTCTCCCTGATACACAAGCTATTTCTATTTCTCCGTATCGTATGGCCCCAGCAGAACTTAAGAATTTGAAAGAGCAACTCAAAGATCTTCTTGATAAGGGTTTTATAAGGCCCAATATGTCTCCCTGGGGTGCACCCATTCTATTCGTGCAAAATAAAAATGGTTCATTGCGCGTGTGCATTGACTATCATCAGCTTAACAAGGTCACAGTCAAGAACAAGTACCCTTTTCCTAGAATTGATGACCTATTTGATCAGCTGCAAGGTGTCAACTACTTCTCAAAAATAAATTTGAGATCCGATTATCACCAACTTAAAGTCAGAGAGTGTGATATTCCAAAGATGGCTTTCCGCACTTGTTATGGCCATTTTGAATTCTTAGTCATGTCCTTCGGGCTAACGAATGCCCTGGCAGCTTTTATGGACCTCATGAATTGGGTGTTTAGACCGTACGTAGATATGTTCGTTATTGTGTTTATAGATGATATCCTTGTATATTCCCAGAGTGAACACGACCATGCAGATCATCTTTGAATTGTCTTACAGACCTTTAGGGATCAACAGTTGTTTGCCAAATTTAGCAAGTGTGAATTTTGGCTTCGGTCAGTTGCCTTTCTGGGTCATATTGTTTCTTCTGATGGTATTCGAGTTGATCCTAAAAAGGTAGAAGCTATGAAGAATTGGCCTAGACCTATTTCCCCGTCTGATATTAGGAGTTTCTTGGGTCTAGCTGGCTACTACCATTATTTTGTCGAAGGTTTCTCTTCCATTATTGTTCCTTTGATCCGGTTGACCCAAAAGAGGTTAAATTCCAGTGGTCAAATTCTTGCAAGAAGAGTTTTCAGGAGTTGAAGACTCAACTCACTTCAGCCCCTGTGATGGACCTGCCTAATGGTGTAGATGATTTTGTGGTATATTGTGATGCTTCCAGAATTGGTTTGGGTTGTGTGTTTATGCAGAAGGGTAAGGTTTAGCCTAAGCCTCCCGACAGTTGAAACCTCATGGGAAGAATTATCCGACCCATGACCTCGAGTTAGCTGCAGTGGTTTTTGCTTTGAAAATCTGGAGACACTATTTGTACGGTGTTCATGTTGATGTTTTTACGGATCACAAGAGTTTACAGTATGTGTTCACTCAGAGAGAGTTGAATCTTCGGCAGAGGTGATGGTTAGAATTACTGAAGGACTATGATATGAATGTGTTGTACCACCTGGGCAAGGCCAATGTAGTGGCAGATGCCCTTAGCAGATCGTCCATGGGTAGTGTAGCACATTTTGAGGAAGATAAGAGGGACTTAGCCCGTGAAGTGCATCATTTGGCTAGGTTAGGTGTTAGATTGCTTGACACAGCTGAGGGTAATGCTTGGGTCTGAAGTAGTTTTGAATCTTCCCTAGTTTCTGAAGTGAAGGAGAAACAGGATACAGATTCTAGTTTGGTCGAACTGAAAGAATCAGTTAAAGACCAAAAGGTTGAGGTTTTCTCCTAAGGGGGAGATGGTGTATTGATATTTTAGAATAGATTGTGTGTGCCTAATATTGATGATCTGAGGCAAAGAATTATGGCTGAGGCGTATGGCGCACGGTATTCTATCCATCCAGATTCTACCAAGATATACCGCGATTTATGGGAAATTTATTGGTGGAATGGTATGAAAAATGATATAGAGAAGTTCATAGAAAAGTGTGCAACTTGCCAGTAGGTAAAGATAGAGAACCAGATACCCAGTGGTGTGATACAAGAATTTAACATTCCTACTTGGAAGTGGGAAGTGGTGAACATAGATTTTGTGACCGAGTTACCTCTCTCTCGTCGTCATCATGATTCTATTTGGGTCGTTGTAGACAGGTTGACTAAGTCAGCACATTTTCTGCCAGTACATACATCTTTCACTGCGGAGGACTATGCTAAGCTATATATTCGAGAGTTAGTCAGGTTGCATGGAGTTTGATTTTCTATCATCTCCGATAGAGGTACTCAGTTTACTTCTCAGTTTTGGAGAGTCTTTCAGAAGGGTCTTGGCACCCAAGTTTATCTTAGCTCCACTTTTCATCTGCAGACAGATGGTCAGGCTGAGAGGACTATCCAAACTTTGGAGGATATGTTGAGGTCTTGTGTTCTTTATTTCAAAGGGAGTTGGGATGAACATTTGTCGTTGATTGAATTTGCTTACAACAATAGTTTCATGCTAGCATTGGAATGGATCCATTTGAAGCTTTGTATGGGAGAAGATGTAGATCGCCCATAGGTTGGTTCAAAGTGGGTGAAGCTGTTGTGATTGGACCTGATGTTGTATTTGAAGCTATGGAGAAAGTTAAGTTAATTCAAGAGAGGTTAAAGATAGCCCAGAGTCGTCAGAAGTCGTATGCAGATGTGAGAAGAAGATCTCCTGAGTTTGAAGTCGATGATTTGGTGTATTTGAAAATTTCACCCATGAAAGGGGTGAAAAGATTCAAAAAGAAAGGGAAGCTGAATCCCAGATATGTTGGCCCTTACAGAGTTTTGAATCGTGTTGGGAAAGTAGCTTATGAGGTTGAGTTGCCTTCAAAATTATTAGTTGTCCATCCTTTGTTTCATGTTTCTATGCTCAAGAAGCACATTGGAGACTCTGTTGTTGTTGAACCGTAGGAAGGTTGTGATGTTCAGGATAGCCTTTTGTATGATGAAATCCCGGTTGAAATCCTAGATTATCAAGTCCGTAGACTAAGGAACAAGGAAGTTCCCTTGGTTAAAGTTCTGTGGTAAAATCAATCAGTAGAGGGTGCCACTTGGGAAGCAGAAGTGGATATGCGAGCCAGTTACCCTCATTTTTCTCCATGAGTTCGAATCAAGCTGAAGGTACTATTCACTTAATTCAGTTTACTTCCAATCTAATGTATTTAGCTATATAGTTATTCCCTCTACGATTCATGCATATGGTGAAGTCCTCAAAAGTTTAGAGTATAGTGAGCCCTTTAATGTGAGTCGTTCCAGCTGGGCGTCCTCATTTTCTCTTGTTCTTGGCCTATTTGGAAACATTCGAGGACGAATGTGTCCAAGTGGGAGATATTGTAATACCCCGATCATTTCTTCAGCCTAAATCTATCTTTTGAGTAGATATGTATGACTTCCAAAGTGATTGATGTTTAAACCATGTTTTATTTCTCTAATTTCTACTTTTTATCATGTATAGCATTGAATAAGATTTCCATCGATACCAATTTCATTGAAATCCGACATCGGACAAGGGAGTTATGGCCATTTTTCTAAACGGTATCGGATCGCCCAAGTTTGACGGTCGACCTGGCGACCGTCAGGTCCCTGGTGGACCTTCAAGTGCCCCGTCAAGCCAAGACAGTGACTCCTTTTTCAGGCTATCGTGCGACGGCCAAGTTGGTGGACCGTCAAAAAATTGATGGACCGTCAAGGGGACCGTCAGGTCAAGACAGAATGTCTCGTTTCTGGCCCTCAAGTGATGAATGACTTGGTGGTCCATCAATTTCCTGATGTACCATCACGTCGAGGAAGAACATTCCAATTTTGGGACTCGAGTGACGGACGATCTGGTGGACCTTCAGGAGACTTGATGAGCCATCAGATCGACCGTCACAGGCCCCGATCAGCGAATTTCTTCTTTTCAAAAAGGCATTTTGGTCATTTCAGCCCCATATGGTCTTATATATATATCCTAGTAGAGAATAGCCATTCATTTTTCCTCCTTTCCAGAGTCCAAGAAACATCTAGAAATTAGGGTTTCTTCCAAAACCCAAAAATTCAATCTTCTTCCAAGAAATTCAAGGATCTTCCATAAATTTCTCCAAGTTGTTCGAGAACTAAGTTCCCCAAGTCAAGGACATAAAGAATATTGGTCTAAAAGTGTGAGAAAGAAGTTCCAAACAAGTTTCTACATCTCCAAAATTATAATCCAAGGTATGTGGGGTTTGAATAAGAACACTCCTTTCGTTCTTGTGCCTAAAGATTTACTTTCTATTATTGAATTACATGATTTTGTAAGTGGGTTTACACCCAAATTTCTTTATTTATGATTTATGAGATTTGAGTTGAATAAGTTTGATATTTATGATTATTTCACCATCATGTTTCTTAAATTTAAAATTTATTCCATGAGTTGTATATTGTCATTATGTATTGATGATTTCTAAGTGATTTAAGACAAGTGTCATGAGTTATGACTTTCCATGAGAAATTTGACTATTGAATATATATCGATATTTGAGATTGAAAGTCAAGAATGAGTCCTATGATGTTTCCTTGAAGCTTTTGATATTTGAAAATGATTCGAAAAGCAAATGTACTTGATGTTGAGAAAGATTGTGTTGAGTTGAGTCGGGTTAGGAATCCACAAGATGTTTATGATTTATAGATGATATATATATTTATATTTTGGTCTTTAAAATATACCCATGATTTGATATTGATTAAGGTGGATTTCCTAACGCGTTCTGACCTGAGTCTGGGAGGAGTATTTAGCACCAAGCAAAAAATGTGGTATTTCCCCAAAACTACGTGCCACCGTAGGATTGATGTTTATAACTGTGGGCCAGAGGCCGAGTATGGGATTGTGATAATGAGATTAAGGTTGTACTCCCTGGAAAGAGTACAACACCCCCGCCAATATGGGGTTCTCTCCTTAGGAGGGAAAAACGTTGGACTCCATGCGGCTCACATGGTGTATTTATGTCGGTTATAAAAAACTCCCATATCCATAATGATCTAAGTACCATGATATACCGAGTCACTCTAAGTCATGATTCCAAGAGTTTGAGTTGCATTAAATGATTTATGAGATTTATGAAGCATATGTTATTACTGATGACTTATGGAAATGATGTTTTAGATAATTCAAGCGAAGAGAGTTATTATTGTCAGCATGCATGATTTTCTTATACATTTATGATATTATTTAAAATGTTGCATCCACCCCACATACTCAGTACATTCCCAAGTACCGACTCTCATACTCTTTTGTATTCTATATTTCCTCATGATATAGGTTCAGGTGCTCAGTCTCAGCAGCGACAGTGACCTTTGAGTACGTTCATCTACATTTCTACGGTTGGTGAGTCCTCATGGTTTGAGGACCTGTGTCTCTAATTTTGTCTTATTAATAGATAGTTGTTTAATTTCAGTTCAGTACGAGTCAGTTGGGGATCTGTCCTAATGGCTCCTCAGTCCTATGATGTAGAGGCTATGTCAGACTAGTGTGCCAGCATGTACAGAGATTTTAGTATTTTATTTGTACAGAACCGTATTACTTTGTATCTCAGTATGCTCATGTCATGATTATTCTTTCCTACTTTATGATGATTTGTGTTATAAAGAATTCTGAAGGTGATGACAGGCTTAGAGGGTTAGCTTGAGGCCACGTGTGGCCTTGAGCACCATATGATATCTCGGGATAGATTCTCAGGGTGTTAAAGAGGGAATGCTTGAGGATATGTTGATGATATTATGAGACCTGATTCAGATAGATGATATGTTGATATTGCGACGATACACAGTTTGAATGTGGCTAGCACTATTTATTGTATTTATATGTTTATTTATAATCTTGTTTAGTTGTCTATAATATAGATACTAGAGGTATCAGTCATAGTCTTCTAATGGGTTGAGGTATTAATTATTATAGTTGTTGATTCAAGAATGAAATATGCTTAGTGGTGGATATTAATTAAGTGACTAATAATGACTAGTTGATTTATTAATCTTTGTGATAAAGGGGACTAGTGACATCATTGACTATTTATAGTAATGATCAACATATTAAGAAGATAGGTAGTAATGAGACTAGTAAATGATGGTGATTAGTTTTTATTAATGACTAAGTTTATGATGTTGATTAATTATTAAATGAGCATTTTTAATTAATGATACTTGTTAAAAAGAGGTGTTTGTTGAGAGATGAATAAGTGTATAAATGGTGATTAGTGGTCATATGATGGATGGTGACTAGTGGGATTATGATGTCTAGATTTGAATAATGTTTAATTGAAGAATATGGTCATGTGGTGAATCTTGACTAATTGATACATCTGCCTAGCGAGTAAATAATGGTTAGTCATTTATCCATGAATAGTAAATAAGTGTTGAATAGTGGATGAATAGTAATTAGAGGTTATATTATGACTAGTGAGTTAGTGATTTAGTAATAAATGTTGGCTAGCTATTGAAGATTAATTAGGGTGTGTTGATGAGATAGAAGCCTATGTGGTGGTATGGTTATAGTTATGAGTTCATTGGTATATGTTATTCAATTATGATTATTGATGATGATTAAGAATGTTGACAAATGACCATTTGATGGATATTGTGGAAAACTTTTGATAATAAGAAAGTATATATATGTGTGTGTGTGTGTATATGATTTAATTCTTTTATGTCTTTTTGGTGTGCTCTCCAATGGTATAGGATGTTGTGATGTGTTCTTTACTTTATGCTCTTCTGGGTGTACTCTTTAATGGTATGGGATGCCGGGATGGGTTCTTTACTTTATGCACTAGTTGGTGTTTAGGCACCAACTTATTACTTGTGTTTACTCGTGATTGCACTTGTGTTGCTTTATGATTTTGAATCATTTATTCTTTATGATGGATGATATGGATATTCGTTGATGCGTTACATTATATTGTCATTTCGATATTTCATGCTTACAATGTACAATAATATTGGAATGTGTTCATGACTTATGCTATACTATTACTTTGAATTGCTTGTTTATTATATATACAGTGATGATGGAGATAATTCATGTTCGATTATGTACCTTGAAATTTTAAGATTATCTTGCACTATATCATTCTTATATCATGATTTAACTCAGTCTCCTGATGATGCCTACTAAGTACCCATTGTTTTTGTACTCATACTATACTTCTGTACCTTTTTAGTGCAGATTTGAGTATTAGATGTCACTGTTGATCATGGTTCATAGTGTGATTAATTTTCAGAGATAGAATGAGCTCTTAGAGTTTAAGTCACCTGATTTCCTTCCATCTCTTATATTCAGTCTTTAGTGTTCTAGAAATATGTATCAACTATTTTAGATTTGGAGGTGTATTGATACTATAAGCTTCTCTTATACTAGCTCTACCAGGTTTTGGGATTGGTATCTTGTATGATTGTTATTCTATCTAGAACCTTTATGTCTTTAATTGATGTTCTTGAATTTTTCCTATGTTGGGCCTTTTTTACTTGATTAACCCATGACGTTAGCTCTGGGTTATGGTATTGGCTTACCTACTGGTGGAAATTGGCAGGTCCTATCATGACTCATAAATCTTGTCATGACAAGATGTGAGACTCTTATTAATATATTATGCCTCGGTGTGAAATATTAAAAAATATACTTATGACCTATAGATAGGTTATGCATTATTGTCGTGTTATGACTTATGGATACGAGAAACATACTAATGATATGACTTGACCATCCAAGAAGTGTTTATCCTTGAAAAGAATATGATTGTAGTTTATTGATATAGTGATGCTTATGGTTCCATTGTCTGAGTACAGGTTATGGCATGCGTAGTTGTGGTAGATTCATGATGCATAGATGCGCTATACTCATGATACTTAGATGCGACATATTCATGATGTATAAATGTGGTATATTCATGATGCATAGATGTGGTATATTTATGAAGCTTAAAGGTGGTACATTAGTGGTCATTAAATCGGTAAGTGATGCAACTTTAACTAATATATAAAATTATTACTATTTTTCCTAAATAAGGGTTAAAGCCAACTTCCTACCTTAAAACAGATTTCTTGATAACAAATGTTTGTCTTAATTAATAATTGTATGTCTTAATGAATAACTTATAAGTAAAAGAGATTAATAATGATTTTTTAAAGACTTGATAGAGACTATTTCTAGACTATGATTTGACACTACTAATTAATCCGGTCGTGAGAGATTCCGACCTTTTCTACACTTTTATAATAATTTTATCTCAAAGTTTATTACGGTCAATAGATTATGGATTTACACTCCTTTTTGCCATGTATTAAGTTCATGAAATTGTGATAGTGTTTAGCGCTAATGATTATTATTAACCATGAGGATTAGTAGACATTAGTGATTAAGCCAATGACGATGACTAGTTGAAACGATGAGCATTATTGGATTGATTGTATTAGATAATAAATGATGTTTGTTAGTAAATGAATAAGTTAATAAATAGTATTTAATAGTTATTATACATCTAAATACAAATCTCTTTGGCATGGGATGGAGGAAGATGTTGTATAGATGATATAACTCTGGGAAAAAACCCAATTATTGTTATAATATTCATGTTATGTATATATCAATGTTGATAATATGACATTGATGATGAATGATAAAATATGGATATATACTCTACCTTGCTTCTCTTTTCCTGTCAATTTATTTTAGCCCTCGTGGGACGTACTATTTACTTTATCCCTCGTGGGGCTTGCTCTTTACTTTTCTCTCATTGGGATTGCTCTCTATTATTTATATTGTTTTAGATATTATGATGGTATGATAATACTCGATAAGTCCAGAGGATATTATGAACAATGATATTTATAACCGATGAAGTCAGAGGATATTATGATGATGATATTGATACCCGATAAGTCTAGAGGTTATTGTGATGATGATATTGTATACCAGTAAGGCTAGAGGATATTGTGATAATGATACTAATACCCGACAAGCGTGCAAGATGAATATATTGATCTTCCTACGTGTACATCTATCGGTTCAAGTTCGACTAACCCTATGTATGACAACTACATGTATATATATGTACCCAGCAAGCTGCAAGATAATTATGATAAGGATGGTTATAATTATGATTGTTATGATGATGGAATTATGATATTTGGGATTCTATTGCATTCATACTTGCATATACCTTGCCTATCACTAGAATGTACCCATATCTATCAGCTCGTATGGGAGGGTTGCATAGATATGGGTGATTACTATGCCTTGTAATATTGTATGCCTTAGAACCTCCTAATCCTAGGGCAGTGGGGGTATGCATAGGATCGGCTAAGTATTTGGTTATCTAGAATAGCCGGGTACTCGTGTTGTTATTGATATTGTTATTATCATTGTTATAATTATTGTTAGTGCTAGTTTATGACAGATTGGTTATTGATTTGGTATCAGTATTTGGGTATGATTTTGGTCTCTTCTATATTTTGACTTCATTGTTATGCATGATCAATTCAGGATGAGGCATATGGATTAGAAACCCTGATCATATTAGTACTAAAGCCTTTTAGGATTATAAGACCATAAAATTGATGATATGATGATCTAGATTGTGCCTCAAGTTGACCTTTTATTTATATATATATAGAGAGAGAGAGATATGCATAATATTCTTATATTGCTATGGTATTTCTGTATATCCATTCCATCATTTATCCAGATTGTATTTTCATTCTTTGGACTTGTATATTTCTATATATATTTTTATTTTGCTCTTTATTCATATATTGGCTAGGGGTATATGGTATAGTATTGGGATATCTTTGTATGGGTGGAGTAGGATAGTTCATCCTTGACATCTTTTTTGCCTTAATATGTTAGTCTTTTTGACATAAATAAGATAGATTATCCTAATTATCGCATTGGCTTGTTATATTATTATTGGACTCTTGGGTGTAGTTTCTATTTTGTTTATATGTTATGTATATCTTCTTTATCTTTTGATCTTAGTTGGCAGTTGCCTACTGAGTACTATTCATTTGGTACTCATAATACACTTCTGCAGCCTGCAGATCATAGTACAGGTTAAAATTATTGATGTTGCATCATGCGGAACAATCATTGTTCAAAGACTTATAGTGATCTCCTGACGTTTGGAGTATTGCTTACCTCCTTTTTATGTACTAGTCTAGTCTTCATGTTGTATTTGGAGATAGTTGCAATAGTGTAATTCCCTTTGTATTTCATTCTTTTTACTCTTGTACTATTAACAACTCTTATACTGATACCACAAGGTTTTGGAATTACATTGTGTAATTGATCTTTTATCTTAGATATTATGCATTCTTTCCTTTATCAATTTAGGTTATCCGTTACTAGTCATTCCGGACAATAGGTTTTACTTGCCAACTGGGGGTTAAAATTGGAGCCATCATTACCTGAGAAATTGGGTCTTAAAAAATTGGTATCAGAGTCAAGATTCACCAGTGTGTTAGTTACAAGATCTAAGTATTTAGTAGAGTCCTACGGATCGGTGTAGAAACATCTATAACCTATCTTTAGGAGTCTATGGTGACATTCTTAAGAAATTTATTTGTTGTCTCCTTGTCATATGTCCACACTGCTATGAATCTTAAACACATTCTTTTACTCTATTTTATCCTAAAATGGGCTATTCGAGATGATCGATAGATGCAGATGAGATTTTGACACGTGTTTGTAAAGTTTTAACACAGCATAGGATCAGAGAGTAGGACATGGATATTGAATATCTTTAGTGTCATACAAATGATTTAGGGCCAGCTTAAGCTCTAGTAAGTCTCATGACTATTTTTGCCTTCAAGGATCAGTATTAGGAATCTAAGCGATGTTGCATATCCCTCTGAGCCATGGATGGCATGAGATTCTTCGAGCAGTTCTTCAAAAAAAGTTGGGTCTATTGGTGTTCATCAGTGTTCTTTACCAGTTTATGAATACAAGATTGGATTTATCGAGTGGTCCAGATATTTTTATTTGATATATCCCTTTGAGTAGGGCATAGCGTGTGGATTTATAAGAGAATTAACATAGCCACTCCATTTCATATCGAAGAACTTGATAGTAGTTGGGCCTTCCTCTCCTCATATTATTGATTATACGAGTGCCATAGAGAGAATATATATTCAGAATAATGGAGTTGGTGGCAAAAGGCCATGCCATTGGTATTATGCTATTGGTATTTCATTCGACAATGAGGATCCTTCTTGTAGATGTCGGCTTCACTTGAAGTGTTTCAGCTCTACGCAAGTAGTATTTTAGACTATGAGTGGTTCTCAGACTAGTCATGATGATCATAAGTGGGCAGAGTCCCTAATAGACCTTTCAGAGTTTTTGGTATAGGTTTTTAGGCCATGATTAACATTCTGAATCATGAGGGATAGTATCTTAAAGTATTATAGGATCTTTATTTGGTTGTGTTGTGAGGGACACTAGTTCAGAGAGTACCCCAGATATGAGTTATTGGATTTTATAGAGTTAGCCTATATTCCCTACTATCCTAGAGTTCTTGAGGCAGGCTATGACTACAGAAAGGGTGATCATTGGTAATAGAAAGTGCTCTCAACATCAGTTGGCTAGCCATTTGGGATCAATTTATGCTATCACTATGTTGGTGCTTCAGAAGTTTATTACGATTATAGAGAGATCGACTAATAGTCTAAAGAGTGTCCCAAAAATAGGATTTCTAGTCTTTCAGCTCATTTTAATTAGCCTTATGGTGATTGTGGCCCCTTCAGTTAGAGTTGTACGCTTGGCATCTATGTTAATCATTCAGTTGGTCAGTACGAGTTTGGACCCTTTTAGATTTACTCTTCCTTATATCCCTCAGGCATGTGACTGTGGATTGACCATGATTGGTATGCTTTTATTTCCCCGTATTTACCTTGTGTATTGTGTGTACTAGGTTATTCATACTCCTTGATGATTATGTGCCTTATGAGTTCACATAGGTCATTGTGTGCCTTGTTATTAAATTCATGATTATGTGACTAGTTTGTTTTTTATTTCTTTTAGTAGTTGATGAAGTAGATTCGTATTGATATTTTCTTTGTATGGGTGTAGCATTTGGGTTAGAGTACCCTGTATCTTAGCACATTGTCCTTATTATGTCCATTGAGTGGTATATGATATTGATGTTAATTTTCAAACCGCCTATTTATTAAATTGATATGATATTGTTGTTGCAATTTCTATCACAACTTGAGGTTATTGATACTATTTTATATTATTAATTAATGTAATTGATCCTTGCAGGGTAGCTGTATAGACTAGTGTTATCTAGTTAGAATTTTATTTTCTTGCGATTCTTACTCAGTGGCTTGAGTAGATATAGCCCAATTTAATAAGTTTTTTCTCATAGCAAGGTGAGGCTGATTCTTTACCATCTTAGTTAGCTGTGTTGGATTGATTCAGGATCGTATTTTGATGTTGAAAGTAAGTTGACCTTTCGTGGTTTTTTATAGTTTTAGAGTTGGCAATATAGTTATATAGCCCATTTTTGTGTTTGACATTCTTAGGCTTGCCTCCTATGTTGCAAAGGATTTCACCTTTTCTATCTTTTCTATATAGCAATTTTTTTGGCTTGAGCTATTTTTGGTTTGTTCTTTGCTTGTGTCTATTTAATCACCCAATAGTGGTTTTTATATTGATATCGAGATGTCCTAGATTTATCTCTTAGATTTTTTGGATTCATTTCCTTGTAATGGTTTGCCTTTGTTGTTGGTGTGGAGATTGGATGCTCCGTTCTCACTATGATATGATTCTTATCTTTTGTGTAGTTAAGGATATAGAGTTAGGTGGCCTTTCCTTTGATCTCTTTGTAAGTTGGCCAATTGGAAATTCTTTGTCTTTAGTTGTTTGACTTTCTAGTGGTGGTTTTGACATTGACCTTGGTTTTGAGATTGGTATTTTTTTTCTTCTTCGATGATGTGATTCGTCCCTTTGACTTTGGCCCAGTACTTCATCCCTTTGAGCTTGTCTTATAGCAACACACATGTATTTATGAGGGTCTATTGCAATTGACCTTAAAATGTATTTCTTTATAACAAATGTCTATCTTAATGAAAAAATTATAAGTAAAAGAGAATAATAATGATGTTTTAAAGACATGAACGAGACAGATTCTAGTCTAAGATTTCATAGTACTAATTATTCTGGTCAATATAGATTCCGACCCTTTATTCACTTTTATAACAATTTAGTCCCAAAGTTCACTCTGGGAAATAGATTGAATATTTACACTCCTTTTTTTAGTGGCTTAAGTCCATGCATCTATGATAAGATTTAGTTCTAACGATGATTAGTAACCATGAGGATTAGTTGACATTAATGATTAAGCCAATGACGATGACTAGTTGATACAATAAGTATTACTAGATTGATGGTATTAGTTAATAAATTATGTTAGTTTGTAAATTAATTAGTGAATAAATGGTATTTAGTGGTTATCATGTATTTAAATACACATCTCACATGTACAGAATGGAGGAAGATGTTGTATAGATGATGTAAACTTTGGGTAAAACCCTATGATAGTTATAATATTCATGTTATGTATATATGTATGTTGATAATGTGACTTTGATGACGAATGATGAATTATAGAAATATACTCTACCTTGTTCATCTATTCATGTCTATTTCATTTAGCCCACATGGGATTTCTATTTACTTTAGCCCTCGTGGCGCTTGCTATTTACTTTAGCCCTCGTGGGGCTTGCTCTTTACTTTAGACCTTGTGGGTCTTGCTCTCTATTATAGACATTAATATTGATATTATCATCTTATGATGATAGCCGTCAAAGTCGTAGAATATTGTGATGATGATATTTATACATTACGAGGCCAAAGGGTATTATGATAGTGATATTGATACCCAACAATGCTGGAGGATATTGTGATGATGATATTGATACCAATCAAGGAATAAGGATATTCTGATGATTATATTGATAGCTGAAATGTACGAATAATGATGATATTGATATTCCTATGTGTACATCTACCAGTTCGAGTCCGCCTAACCCTATGTTTGTCAACTATATAGATATGTACTCAGCAAGGCCGGAGGATGATTATGATGATGATGGTTTGTATAGTGATTGTTATGATGACAATATTATGATATTGTGGTTTTTGTTGCATTCATACTTGCATTCACATTGCCTATCACTAGTATGTGCCTATATATATCAGCTCGTATAGGAGGATTGCATGGATATAGGTGATGACTATGCCTTGTGTTGTTGTATGATGATTTAACCTTTAGATCCTAGGGCGATAGGGATATGCATGGGCTCGTCTAGATATTTGGTTGTCCGGAATAGCCGGGTACTCACACTGTTATTGATATTATTTTTATCATTATTATGATCATTGTTATGCCTAGTTTATGACAGATTGGTTATTTACTCGGTATCTGGATTTGAGGTGTGATTTTGGTCTCTTCTATATTACAAATTATTTGTTGTGCTTGATTAATTCAGGATGAGATATATGGATTAGAAACCTTGATCATATTAGAACTAAATCCTTCTAGGATTACTAGACCATAAATTTGACAATATTATGATCTAGGTTGTGCTTCGAGTAGACCTTACATTTATATTTATATATATATATATATATCTAGCTATATGTAGCTATGGTATTTTCGTAAATCTCTTCCTTCATTTGTTAAGATTGTATATTCATTCCTTGGCCTTGTATATTGCTATATATTTATTCTTTTTTCCCTTTATTCGTATATTATCCACAAATATACGATAGAGTATTGAGATTTTTTTGTATGGATGGAATATGATGGTTCATCCTTGATACCTTCTTAGTCTTATTATGTTAGTCTCTTCGACAGAATTAGATAGATTATCCTTATTATCTCATTAGCTAGTTATATTATTACTAGACTCTTGGGTGTAGTTTTCATTCTGCTTATATGTTAAGTGTATCTTTTTTATCTTTGGAGCTTAGTTGGTAGTTGCCTACTAAGTACCATTAGTTTGGTACTCATACTACACTTTTGCAGCCTACAGATCATAGTATGGGTTATTTCCGTTGATGTGTGCATCGTGCAGAGAATCCATGGTTCGGAGACTTAGAGTGAGATCCTGACCTTCATAGTATTACTTACCTACCTCTTACATACTAGACTAGTCTTCATGTTGTATTCGGAGATAGTTGTAACAACGTAATTCCCATTATATTTCGTTCTTTGTACTGTAGTATTATTAGCAGTTCTAGTACTAATACCACCAGGTCTTGGGATTACATTGTGTACTCGTTCTTGTATTTCATATATTCCACATTCTTTCCTTTATCAATTTAAGTACGGGTTTGTCTTAGCTACTGGCGGGTTATATTACGCGTCATTATGGCCTAAGAAGTTGGGTCATGCCTGTTCTATAAAGAGCAATTTAAGAAACATCCAGATAATGCTAATTTTGACATGTTGGATGAACTACTATAATAAGAAGTATAGATAATGATGAATTACAAAGTATTCCAACAAAGGATAAAGTATAGAGAGTTGTCATGGGACTGAATAGAAATAATGCTAGTGGACTAGAGCATTTTATCAAGTTACTTTGGGAGATAATAGGGTATGATGTGTATATCATGGTGCAGACTTTCATTATTGGCGTAGAACATCCTAGATTTGTAACTCATAAAAATCTAGTACTTTTACCAAAAATAGTGATGGTGAAGACATTTTCAAATCTGAGGTTTGTACTCTTAGTAACTTAGTAAATAAAATGTTGTCAAGTATAATTCATGAAAGAATAAAGACAATACTTCCAAGGATCATATCTACTAAGCAGGTTTGTTTTGAAAAAAGGAAAGATCATAACTGAGATTGTGTTGTTGGTACAATAAATCATTGATGAAATTAGGGAAGAGAGGTAAAGCTCCTAATTTTGTGATTAAATTTGACACAATGAAAGATTATCATAGGGTGGAACATATATGTTTAATGAAAGTTCTAAGGAAAATTGGTTTAAGCGAGAGAACTATTGATAAGGTTTATAGACTAGTTGGAAACAACTAGTATTCAATATTATTAAAGGTTTCTTGAATTCATCTAGAGGTCTTAAACAATGACCATCTTTCTCCCCTTCTTTTTATTCTAGTAGTTGAGGTAACGACTAGAGCACTTAACTCTTTGATGAAGAAAAAATTGTTCAAGAAGTTTTGGATGCCAAGAGGAAGTCCTACAAAAATCATTTGGCCTTTGCAGATGACACAATAATGTTGAGTAAAGCAGAAGCTTTTCATAACCCAATTTCAGGAGTCATGTTGGCACCTACATTACCCCACTAGTTGGCAAGCCAAAACGTATCTCAAAACTATATGTAATGGGCTAGTCTGTGGAAAATGGCATAAATGCTGGAATTATATAATTAAATGAATTACAAGACATAAATAGTAAGAATAATAGCATACCAAAGAGAACTAAGAGGAGAGTAATATTATCCTATAGCCTAATAAGGTCGGTACAAAGCCCTCTAATAAGTGAATAAGAGTACTATAAAAGTCAAATATACAACAGTCTTAAAATAGAATGACAATTCAAAATAAAAGAAAGAAAGAAAGTCAACATGGCTCACCTTATCTCCTAACTGTGACCAGCACAAGCACAGTATCAACAGTGATAGCTGATACTTGAATCTGCACCAAAAAGGTACAAAAGTGTAGTATGATTACCAAAGCCATGGGAACTAAGATGGCATCATCGGCCGACAGAGCTAAATCATACTATAAATACAATAAAATAAAAGATAAAGTTAAGACAATGTTAAGGGAAAACCTAGAATAATGCACCAAATGCTGAAAGTAAACAATAGAAATTATAAAAGTAAATATAATACAACCACACTAAATAACCAAATGGTTAGAAGATGCAAAAAAAGTAGATAATCCAATGGCAGCACCCATAATCCCAGTGGGTGCAATTAAGAGGAAGTAAATAAAATATGTCATGACCCAATTCCTTAGGTCATGATGGCACCTAGTATTTTACCCACCAGTAGGTAAGCCAACCTATAGTCTAGAACTGTTAGTAACCGACCACCAAGAGAGATGAATGAAAATACTAGAATAAATATGATAAAAGCATAATACATGTAAGATAGTCCCAAAACCTGGGGGAGTTAGTAAAGCATCTTCTAATACAATAAGACACCAATGTTGAATACTAAATACAATCAAACTCTGAATACAATTTAGAGATTAGTCTAATCATGGAGAATGGTAGTACTCTCAATTCTAGGAGATCACCCTAAATCTTCGATCCATAGCTTCTCTACAAGATAAAAACAACAACAGCGAGAACCCATACTATGAACTATTGGCTGCAAAAGTGTAGTATGAGTACCTAACACATGGTTCTCAGTAGGCACCTATCGACTGAGCTCCAAAGATAATAAAAATATAAATAACATGCAAAGTATGAATATAAACTCTAGGATGCTTAACACGGTAAGGCTAAAGGGGAAATAAGGATAAACAATCCTATTCTAGTTTTACTTAGAAACTAAAGCACTATACCCTATATCATTGGCCAATGTACAAACAAAGAGTAGAAGAAGGATACATAGTAGTATACAAGGCCAAGGAATACATATAAAATATGACTGAAAGGGATTTAGGCTAAATTCATAGCTAAATATATGCAAATACATATAGATATAGAAGGATAACTCAAAGGTAACAGCCTAAGGTAGTCAATCTTGCATTTCAAGGCATACTATGCAAGTAGGAAAGTTAATACGCGTGTGATCTAGGCCTATAGTAACCATGTCTAACCATGAGATAATTATCCGTAATATAATAACTGAAAAAGCAAAAGAAATCAGAATTGTACATCAAATCTCAATAACAATCCAAAAATTAATCTGCCATGAACTAACCATAATAGCAATAATACAATTATTGACTAGTCCAAACAGACAATAGATATATAGAGCCCTATAACTCGGAAGGCTCTATCAACACACCACAAGCAATACTCATAACCCATACCTATGCAACCCCCATGAGGATGAAAGATATAGGAATCAAACAATATACTGGTAATAGGCAATACATATGCAAGAATGAATGCAATGTAAATCCATGATACCATAATCGATCTAAGAGCCATAACGAACCTAGTACATACATCATATTGTCATGACTTAATTTCATATGTCATAATGGCACTTGCAATAACTCACTAATTTGTAAGCTAACACATAATCCAGAATGACTAGTAATGTACTACTCAATAATATAAGGAAAAAATATGGAATAAATAAAAGAATGATCAATACATAATAAGAAATACACTGATATGACTTATCTAAGAATGTAAAGTAGAGACTAGTCTAATACATAAGAGAGATATAAGTAATACTTCGAATATCAGGATCTCACTCTAAGTCTCTGAATAATGGTTGCTACGCATGACGCACACATAAATGGCAATAACCCATACTATGATCTGTAGGCTACAGAAGTGTAGCATGAGTACCAAATGAATGGTACTTAGTAGGCAACTGCCAACTAAACTCCAAAGATAAAGCATATATATACAACATATAAAAATAATTAAAAATACACTCAAGAGCCCAAAAATCATATAATAAGTCCATGAGATAATAAGAAATAACTATCTTGTTTATGTCCAAGAGTCTAACATAATAAGACTAAGGAAGTATCAATGGTGAACTATCCTATTCCAGCTACATTATATAGACATCAATTCTATACCGTATATCCCATACCAATATATGAATCAAGGGTGAAATAAAGATATATAGCCATATACAAGGCAGAGAAATGACTATAAAATATGAATAAATAATGGAAGGGATATATAGTAGTACCATAGCTTTATATAGCTAGGTATATATATACACATAAACATGAGGTCACCTTAAAGCATAACCTATATCATCGTGTCCTTATTTTAAGACCTCATTATAATACTATCAGGATTTAATACTATCGTACTCAAGGTTACTAATCCTCAAGAATAGACATGAAATAATTGTGCATAAATATGCAATCACGAGACAGAAGAGGTTGTATGTATACCTAAAATCATGATACAAAATCAATAACCAATCTGTCATAAGCTAGCAATAATAATGATCATAACAACAATAATAACAATATTAATAATAGCGAGAATAACCGGCTACTCCGAACAACCAGATACCTAGCCAAGCATGTGTGTACCCCAATCGTGCTAGAATCAGAAGGTTCAATCAACATAAAATAATGCTAGGCATACTCTTGACCATGTCTATGCAACCATCCTATTACCTCTAATAGATATAGGTGTATACTACTGATAGGCGATACGCATGCAAAAATGAATACAAGGTATACAATAAATATCATAACTCATCATAACCTTCATCATCATGAGAATTATTATTGTAATAAACCTCAAACCTTTCCTGGTATGAATATATCATCACTGTATCCTTTGGCCTTGTCGGGTATCAATATATCATCACAATATCCTCTGGCCTTGTCGAGTATCAATATATCATCACAGTATACTCCGGCCTTGTTGGGTATCAATATATCATCACAATAGCTTCTGTCTTTGCCGAATATCAATAAATCATCACAATATCCTTTGGCCTTGATGGATTTCAATATATCATAACAACATCCTCCAGCATTTTTAGGTATCAAAATATCATAATAATATATTCTACAGCCTTAACGGTTATCAATATATCATCATATACAATATGAATACATATATATTTATATACATATATGTAATACCCCAAACTTTCTTTAAAGTCTAATTTAGTCTCCAGAAGATTTAGGGATGACTTCCTAAGTGAGTAATGTTTAAATCAGATAAAATTTCCCTAATTTTGACTTTTTATCATGTGGGAAATTGAATTAACATTCCAACAATACCAATTTCGCAAAAATCCAATATCGGGGTAAAATGTTATGGACATTTTACAGAAAACAGTCTGAACTACCCAAGTGCGATAAAGAGGTCCGACGGACCATCGAGCTAGTGATGGACCGTCTCCCAGACCTTCACAGCTGAGGCAGTGAGTCAACTCTCTGGCTAAGTAAGACAAAGAGGTCTGACAGACCATCGAGCTAGGGACAAACCATCGAGCTAGCAACGGACCATCTCTTGAGCCGTCGCAGATGAGGCAGTGAACCCCTATTCTGGTCCAGGTGAGATGGTCAGTCTGATGGACCGTTGACCCAGTGATGGACCATCGTACCAACTATCATAAATCCCGCTTAGTAATTTCAAGTCATTTTTAAAAGGACTTTTTGGTCATTTTCCACCTTTTTTAACACCTATTTAAATCAGAGCAAGGCTTATAACTCCATATTCATCTATAACATCAAAAGCTAGGGTTTTTTTCAAGATTAAAAATCTAAGAACAAGATCAAAACCCTTCTTCAAGAAAACTCAAGAAACCAAGAATCTATCCAAGAACCTTTAAGAAAGAGTCTCCTAAGGTATGTTAGATGTTGATTCTTGGGTTCTTTCCACCCAAGAAGTCTAAGAATCCTTTTCAAAATTACAAAGTTTATGTATTTATGAAATTTCATGATTTATGTGTATTGAAGTTCATGATTATGTGTTGTTGAGTTTTAATTCATGATTTAGACTACAGGTATTAAGAATTGATTCTAGCATGTGATTAATTGTGTGATGTTCATGATAAACCCTCTTCAAGTTGCATGTTGGTTGATAAAATCATGATACTTAGGTGTAGTATTTTTTGTATAACCAAAGCATGCTCCCCATATGTTTGATAAAATGCTTGTGTGAAGGAAATAGGGTCATTATAGCATGTTGACAAGAAATCCCCAAATTGTGTATAAATTCATGTATGCCAAGTGTTTGTGGAAATGCCTTAGTGAGTGAATTATGATATGTTGCATGCATTCTTATGCTTGTGCATTCCTTATTGAATGAATTATGAGAAATTAGTATGCATCCCTATACCTTTACACATTTTAAGATTCTCAAGTGCTTGAAGAAATGCTTTAGTGATTGTAATGGCGAATGAAAGTCCATTGTCATAGTTATTCAAGAATAGTTATGTTTAACTTTTATGTTATCGATTCCTGGGGGTATTTATGCATGAAAAATTAGCTGCAAGTCTAGAGCCAGTGTCAGTTTCAAGATACTCTCAATCAAACCATGATTAGTAGAGTTCAGATAGTTACAGAACATAAGAAAATTCAGCAATCTCAGTATTAGTGCAATTTAGTCTCAGTATCAGTCTAATCCAACTCAGTATTCAGTTTCGGTTCAATAGTATTCAGTATTCAATTCAGGATTCAGTGAAACTCAGTAAGCTAACAAGAATTCAGTAGGATTCAGTTAGATAGTAGAATTCGAGCAGCATTCCGTCAGATAACGGAACCAAGCAAACTCAGTCAGATCAGTCAAGTAATATAGTCAATAACAGATTCAGTTCCATCTAAGTTCAGTTAAGAATCAGTTCAGAGTCTTTCAGTTGGGAGTAGGAACTAGTACCTAGAGAGGCAGAGTCGTTAGCAGTAATCTCTGTACTCCAGAACAGCGTAGCCAGTGTAGGATTAGGAGTCACCCACTAGATTAAGGCTTGACTACCTTTTAGTAGTCACCCATTATCTTAGGCTTGACTTTCTGTTCAGGGTCACCCGTTAGAGAGGCTTGACCATAGTAGTGTCTATACCCATGGCACGATACTAACACCCTTCCATCTAGGGTTATAGGTTGGACTCCACTAGTTCAGATTTGGGGCATGTCGGTTAAGTAAGAACTCCCTCAATTATAATTCAGTCTCAGTCATCATACCAGCACTCAGAAATCAGGACTATTAGATACGGTCATTCAGCTCAGTGAGGAACTTATATAGTTCTATAGATTCATAGACCACCCGCTAGAAAGGCCTGGTCTCATATAAAGTTAACCAGTATTAGTATTAATCGATTCAGAGACCACCCGCTAGATAAGCCTGATCTCAAACTCAGATTCAATCATTCCTTATCATTATTACTAGATTTGAAGATCATCCGCTAGATAGGTTTGGTCTCAGTTTCAATCAGTCAATATTAGTAAGCTCAGAGTTCAGTTATCAGTAGACTCAATTATTCAGAATCTCAATTTTAGTAAACACAGATATCAGTATTAGTAATAGGGGCGTTACAATATAATACGTGCATACGCTCAAGACGAGGAAAAAAGAGGGTAAATCAACAAGCCTATTAGTATACTCATAATCACAATCGTATCACCATAAAGTATCTTCTAGTCAATGCTTCCCAACTACTCATATTAGCAAACTGACGTTGTTTATAATTAAACCTCTAGTTCGCTAGTCTTCACATGACCTCTAGTTATTTTTTAAAACATTAGACTTATTCAAGGGATAGCAACTAACCATTATTTATTAAATAGCCAACATCTAACATCTATCCAAGGTTCATACATAGACCTTAATCGTTATTTATCCACTATTCAATACTATCAACAAATCATCATATATTTGTTAACCATTATTAGACAGCACATAACCACTTATTATCTAACCATCATTTATTAACTGGCATTATTCATTAACATTATTCATTAACTTACCCTCGCTAACCAAAAAATCCTTATTTAACTATTACTTAATCAACTATTTAGCAATTATTCATTGTTATTAACTACTTATCTTATATTACCAACATCACTTATAATCTAGCCTCATTAATATATAACTCCTCATTTGACAACTAATTAAAATTATAGACTTAGTTATCAACATCACTGATTTTCGCCTATGCTAAATCCGACATTATCATTAGCCACGTATCAACCATCTCTAACTACCATATTTCAACTAAGAAATATTCATTAACTAATACATTTTATTCCTATCCACCAAGTGCTATAGTCTCCAAATAGAAAAAACTAACTACCACATAGCTTAACCCTTAATTAAGCAAAACAATCATAAGATCATGTTTCATCTAGAATCACATAAGCTACTGATACAATAATCATAGTTGTACCAAATCTATGCATGCCATCACCATTATCTAATCAATAAAGTCGTAAGCAACATACTGCATCTTCCTCTGTTCCATTCAAGAGACATGTGTATATAAAACATGTGTATGAATTCATAAACTGTAATTGTATCCCTTTACAATGATAAATATTTTTCGGATATACAATCATTATCATAACATGGCCCTTGGCACAATGATATATCTAGAATAATCACAACATCATAATCACAGCCATGGACTCATATAGATATCCAAACACATATCGATAATCATATTTCTAACCTGTAGCATATCTCTAGTCATCTCATATATAGGTGGAATCTCGCACATAGGAAGCATATTATCAATAAGCACGTAATCATCTCTCACATAGGATATCTTATATTAATAGGTCATACATCATGACTATGAGAAATATCATCTCTCTAGGACAATTGTCATATCTAAGAGAAGTATCATCTCTATAGGCTCAACAATCATGATTAAGGGAATATAGCATGTCTATAGGCCAATCATTAATACTAAGAGGAGGTAACATCTCAATAGTCCAATCTTTAATACTAAGAGAAAGTATCATCTCTATAGGCCACATAATGAATCTAGGGGGAATATCATGTCTAAATGCCTAATATCACTTCCACAATGAGTATCATAGCCATAGATCAAAAACCATAATTCGAGGAACATCAATACAAGTTACCAAGTCATGAAGTATCATTATACAAAGGTTTACTAGCTTCATCTACGACTAACATCCACAACTAAGCCCAAAAGTCTAATACGAGTCTTGGCCTAAGTGGGCCGAACGATCAAACTTCTAAACCTCAATTTCCATAAATAGGCACACCATGCCCAAAACTAGGATAAGGTATCTAGTTCAACTTCTAGATGTCAAGTAAGCCACATTCAAGTTTAAGATAGGAGCTTCAACTAGAAACAAGGCTACTCAAGTCTACTCTATCCAAGTTATGATTTCAATACTACCACACTAGTCCTATAAGGTTTAATCCATAATTCATGCTTCAAATGCTAAAACCACATCCCAAACATAGAATTACATCATAATCATGCACTATTAAAGAGTTATAGCCATCAATAAATTGTTCCAAATCACCCATATTTGGGGCTAAAATCAATACTCAAGCCATTTTGGGGTTTTGGGCCAAGAAATCAACAATTCAATACTAAAATTAAAGGATTCATACCTTAGATTCAATGTTAATCATGATTACGCAAGTAATCCAAGCTCCCAATCAACTTCCAAAACTCCCTCTAAGGGCTAAACTCTCTATAGGGATTTGGGACATCAAGACAATGGAGAAAAATGGCTAATTCTCAGCCAAAATACCTATTCAAAGGACCCTTCGCAGGACCTTAGAAAGGCCGATCGCAAACATACGCTTGTAATATATTCGTCCCCGAAAGTCAACGAATATAAAGAATCTCAAAAGCTCAAAGGGACAAAGTACTGGGCCCCCATGCTCTGAGAATGACTTCCCAGATAACCTCAGAGGAGAGAAAAATGCTTGTAAGGAATTTTTCACAGGTATCCCTTTTTCAACCAGCACCCTCATTTTTCTTCTAAAAAGCCAAAACTCAACTTAACCGCTAACTGGCCTCAAACTGAACCAAGAAGGCTGATGCACAGACTTCTGAACCACATCATACAGACACCATCTCTATATCCTGATAAATCAACAATCCATATTTAAGCCAATGTCAACCCAAGTAATTAGTCATATTACCGACTCCAATTCAAAATATACCCTTTTTCTTACTATTTTGTACCTTATAGCTACTCTAAGCCAAGAGGAAAATCAGCTAAGTCTTGTCCACATGGTTTCATCCCTAAGAACTCAAAAAAGTAAAGTTGATTCACTGAAAGATCATATAAGGTGATGTTTGAGCACACTAATGGAGATAATCAAGGATTTTAATCCATGCTACTACTGCAACCAGTCTGAATGATAGTCAAATAAAAATCTCAAAGTCAAATGTATAACTACTAATCAATAAATATTCCTCTCTAGGATGTCCTATCGACCGGGAATAAATTCATACAAATCCAACTAAAGTATATTACTCCCATTGAGAAAATCATCAAAAATCCCCAAAGGAAACTAAAACTCTAAGTCATGACTCATATAACAAATATGGAGCCTATGGGATATCATCTTAACACTTTTAAATTATAATTTAACCGACATTAAGAAGACCAAATAGGAAACTACGGAGTAGGCTCAACCAGCCTATAAATAAAACTTGAACAAGGACAAGTCTAAAATAAAAGTTGCACTCAAGCTCTACAACACCAGGCAGAATCACTCGGTCTCCAATATCTAAACCAAAACTAAAAATGGGTAGGCGTTAATGCTCCAAATCTATCATACTTCCAAATCCCTATTCAAAGGATTCAAATCCAAAACTAAGAACATAAGGCTATATTAATATCACATTTCACAAAATGACTCTAGTATGCAAATCTGACATACCCCAGATAAATATACTAAGCCATAATCAAGACATATATGAAGAACAAAATCACCTCAGGGATAATCACTGACTGATAACATAAGCAACAAACTTTATATTAGTTGGAGGGCATGAAATATAGTCGCAAAATAGAAATCATGCAAAAAGATAAGTCATTAGCTGAAAATGCAATTAACCCACTCCATATCTATTGGAGGGCATGAACTATCCAAACATACTCAAAAACTCGTCAAGGCTGAAAACTGCACCTGTAATGGCAAAAACTCAAGCGATTCAAAAAACGCAACTTAAGTCAAAAACTAACCAATCCAATACTCTATCAAGAAATAGCCACAGGTACATGTCGCCAAGAAGAAACACTCCACTAAGACTCATTAGGCTGAACAAACTCTGGAATAAGGATTTCCCAAATCCACCCCACAATCTCCTCTTCGAACAAGAAAAATACCAATCTCAAAACCAAGGTCAAAGTCAAAACCACTACAAGTAAATCAACAACTTGAGAAAAGGAACTTCCAATTTTCCAACTCAAGAAGCGATCATAGGAAAAGACACTTGCCTCTAACCCTATAACTCTTAAGGCAAAACCATATCGCAGGAAAGAAGCATCCAATCTCCATATTAAAAATAGGGTAAACCATCCTAAAAGAATGAACCAACTAAACTTATGAGATGAATCCACGACATCTCAACAACAATATTAAAATCGCTATTGGATGATGAAATAGCCACAAATAAAGAACGAACCTCAAATTGGTCCATCTCACAAACTGGTTATATCAAAAGGTATAGCCAAAACAAAAGCCTTTGCAACCCAAGAGGCAAGTCTATAAATCTCAAACTCAATAACGGGCAACATAACTTAATTGTTGACTTAGAAAACCACACAGAACAATAAAAAGTCAAATTACCTTTGATACCATAATATATCCCCAAAATAATCTAATACATCTAACAAAGAGGAAACACAGTCAACCTCACCACGCTAGGGGAAATAAATTATAAAATTAGGTTATATCTATTCAAGCCACCAAATAATATCACATAAAATAAAGTCTAATTAGATAACACTAGTCTAAGCAGCAAGGATCAACTTCATCAAGTAATAACATTAAGCAATAATATCAAGTAATATCAATAACCTCACGCAGTGATAGAAATAGCAACAATAATATCAATATTAACATACTGAATAGGCGATACCAAAATTAATATCAATATCATGCAACACTCAAGGGCCACTATAAGGTAAAGGGGACTAGAACACAAATACTATACCCATAGGGTAAAATATCAATTCAGATATACTCTATCTATTACTAAAAGAAATAAACCACAGAGTAGAAACATAATCATGAATTTAAAAATAAGAAACACAAAGCAATATCAATTCATCAAGGCATATAATCTTCAATGGGTATGAAAACCCTAATAAATATAATAATAGATTAATATGGGAAATAAAAGCAAACCAATAATGCTGACATCCGCAATCATATGCCTAACAAGCATAGGGAAAATAAATCTGAATGGCTCCAACTCAGACCAGCTGACTGAATTAACAACTGAGGTGCCACGCACGCTATATCTAACTTATGATGCCACAATATCAAAAAGCTAATCTGAATGAGCTGAATTACTTGAAATCCCACATTAGGGACACTCTCTTGACTAGCAGTTTGTCTCTCTATAGCCGTAGCAACTCTTGAAGCATCAATATGGATGAACACAAACTGAGCCTAAATAGATGGCTAATTGATACAGAGAGAAATCCATAAAATTATGTCCATTCTTTTGAAATAACATCCTTTCTCAAAACTTTAGGCTGGCGGGGAATTACTAACTCTAGTTGATTATCTATCTCATAATTGGGGCATTATCTGAACTAGTGTCTCATTACAACACAACCAAACCATGATAATAAAATACTTCAAGATACGTCTCCTCATAATGCAGAATGGTCGTCATGGATGAAAGAACCATATAACACTCTACCAGTCTGATAGGAACTCTGCCCACTAGTATCATGACGACTAATTTAAGAACTACTCATACTATGGAATATTGTCTGAGTAGAGCTGATAGGCTGCAGTTGAGGCTGAACTCTACTTGTAGAATACTTACCCCCAAAAAAATACCAATAGCGCTATACTGATGGAACGTCTCTTGCCGCTATTTCCATAAGTCTCTATACATGATCTCTATGGTCATCTTATAATCAACATCCTGAGGAAGGAAGACTCAGTTGTATTCCAGTGCTCTGACGCCAAACGAAATAACAATAATAATACTCCAACACTTTCAGGCACCAATGTTCAGCTCAAAAAGATATAACATGGTTAAATTCTTGGACCACACGAGATATCTAATCTCGTACTCAAATCTGGTGAAGAGCCCTACTGAACACTAATAAATTCTACTTTGGTCTAAGGGATACTCGATGAATCAAACATCATCGATGGCTGAGAGGGAACTATAATACATATCAAATTTCCAATGCCAATCATCGAAGGCTTAAGTAGTCACAAGCTCAATTAGAGCCTAAGTTGGCCTAAATCCTTTTTGGCTTCCGCTGAAGATTCTTTATATCCGTGTCTGAGTCTTTATTTTGATGTTACATTGAAATTATAGGAACTTGTGTTGAAGTCTCATCTGCATCTATCGACAACATTGCATCATCTTTTAGGGGTAGAATAAAGTTAATGAATATGTTCAAGGTTCATAACAATGTGAACACATGATAACGAATCAAAAAGTGAATTTTCTAAAATATCCCTATAGCCTCCAAAAGATAGGTTATGGATGTCTCTACACTGATCTATAGGAATATACTAACACTTAGATCTTGTACTAATACACTGGTAAAACCTAGGCTCTAATACCAATCTATCACAACATAATTTCTCAGGTCATAATGGCACCTACCATAACCCACTAGTAGACAAGTCAACCTGTAGTCCGGAACAACTAGTAATGAAGTACTCAATAATATAAGGAAAGAATATGGAATAAATGAATGAAAAATAAATACATAATAAGATCCCAAAACCTGGTGATATTAGTACAAGAGATTTTAATATAATAAGAGTAAAAAAGTGAAATATTAAGCGAAATACATTTATATGACTTATCTTTGAATACAACATAGAGACTAGTCTAACCATAAGAGAGAGATAAGTAATACTCAGAATGTTAGGAGCTTACTTTAAGTCTCTAAGCATGGTTGCTCTGCATGACACACACATCAAAGGTGATAACCCATACTATGATCTGCAGGTTGTAGAAGAGTAGTATGAGTTCAAAATGGATGGAACTCAGTAGGAATTTGTCGACTGAGCTCCAAAAATAAAGTATATAGATACACCATATAAATAGAATGAAAACTACACCCAAGAATTCCTCTTGTTCCTCAGTCTGCGAGTATGATAGTCAAGGATTTCGATTGGAATCTCTTTGAAAGAGAGGTTGTTCCGAATGTCTATGTCCTCTATAGGGACTACAACTTTTGGGTCACCTATGCACTTTCTTAAGCAAGGAGACATGGAACACTGGATGAATGAGGCAAGATCTAAAGGCAATTCGAGCTCATAAGCTACTTTGTTGAAGTGACTAAGAATTTTGAAGGGACCAACATATTAGGGATTGAGCCAAGCCTTCCCTTCTTACTGAATCTCTTCACTCCCTTCATAGGAGAGATCTTTAAATAAATATGATCACCAATCTCAGATTCGAGATCCTTTCTAAACATGCATGAATGGAAACATGAGAACATGATTGAGTCTATAATGTGTGTCATGGACTGAGCACCGTGAGTTGAACTGAGCCATTGAGTATATGTCTTATGAACAAGATTGGAGCTAGAGGGTCAACCTATGGGTACCCACTACTCTAAACTAGATTCATTACGTGAAGAGGAAAATAAAGTGTCTAGGTCATGGAAATTCGGGAGTTATAGTGTATCTCCCCCTTGGGACACTATGTCCCTCAAAGAATGCTGACTTGATTAAAACGTTGAGGAAAATTGAGGCGATGCACAAGGCACCTACAAATGGAATTGTGACTGTATATCAGGGATCTAAGACTGAGACTTAAAACATGGACTGAGCTGCATACGCAACTACATGATTGGTCCATCTTTGAATGGTCATATTTATGAGACTTCGGATAGTGTGACTAGATGGAAAGAATGTGAAAATTTATGAACTTGTCTATCTAACTACTAGACTGAGGTACTGGCTGTTTAGACTAACTCTTACTAACTGACTCATCTGATCTGCTGACTGACTGATGGCTGAGTACTGGGTATGTAAGACTGAACGGTACTTAGTTTGGATAGCTAGACTTAAACTACAAACTATCATGCATAGAAGGTAAGGACTTACTGGGTAACATGAGGTAAGTGAGCATAAATGAGTGAAAGTTGTATTATCTTAAAGATGTAAGACCAAGTGTATAACATGATTCAGAAACTCTCTGTAATCTGAGGTACTGAAATACTACTAACTGAGTAATTATTATCCATATATTTATGGTTGGGTAATCGTAAAAGTGAACTGAGTTTCTGATCTAGCTGGACTATGACTAGGGCTGAGATTGTAGCTATGATAGTAATTGAGACTATAACCGCAACTAAGACTGTAACTGGGACTGAATGTTGGTTTATGATAACTGATGTTTAGACTGGTACTGAAGTACTAAATCCTGATGGCTAAGTAACTGATAACTGAAAGCCATGTCCTGTAGGACTACCTGAGTCTTTTACTGAATATAGATTATTGAACTAACGTGGTAACTGAGGCTTAGGGATAGAACATCAATACCAAGGATTCACCTAGGGATTTTAATTAAGGGTATTCGTGACATAAATCTGAGTTCGATTGATCACAAGGAGTGGAGCATATGTTATGTGAGCTGGGCATACTGTAAATCATGACATGAGTGTATAAGTCATGAGCTCATGACCTGAGTCTGAAGTTTCTGTACTCATGGGATATGATTCATAACACTGAGTGAAATAGAACTCCTTATCCTAGGAATTGGGAGCGTACATAAGTTTTCACTAATGTGAACGAATATGAGCAATAGTCATAGAGAGCTGACATGTAGGACATGAATAAATATCAAGATAACTGATGAGTTTTGATATTCTGAGATGGTCTGCAGGATCACGCTCATTGTAGAAATATACAAGAATGTCATCTACGAATACTATGATGAGCATGTCTAAATACTGGTTGAACACTCGGTTTATTAAGTCCATTAAGGTTGCGGGTGCATGGGTAAGACTAAAGGACATGACTAAGAATTCAAAGTGGTTATACCGAGTTCTGAAAGCCGTCTTTAGAATGTCATATTTACTGAGTCTGAGCTACTGATAGCCTGATCTGAGGTCTATCTTAGAGAAATAGCTGGCACCCTAAAGTTAATCGAACAAGTCATCGACTCTGGGAAGTGGATACTTGTTATTAACTGTGACCTTGTTGAGCTGGCGGTAGTCTATACACATTCTAAGAGAACCATCTTTCTTGTACATAAATAAAATTGGTGCACCCCATAGGGACACACTGGGTCTGATAAATCCCTTAAATAGGAGATCCTTCAACTGTTCTTTCAATTCTTTGAGTTCTTCAGGTGCCATTCTATATAGAGGAATAAATATAGGCTAAGTATCTGGAAGAAGGTCTATGTTGAAGTCTATTTCCCTTTCGGTAGGAATTCTTGGAAGATCTTTGGGAAAGACATCTGAATATTCATTCACTACTAGGACTGATTCAAGATTGGGAGTTTTGAAACTAGTGTCCTTGACTCGAACAAGATGATAGGCACATCCCTTAGATATCATTTTCCTAGCCCATAGTTAGGAAACAAGCTGACCCCTATATGCTGAAGTACTACCCTTCCACTCTAGGACGGGTTTATTTAGAAACTGCAACTGTACAATTTTGTTTCTACAGTCGACTGTGGCATAGTAGGAATGAAGCCAATCCATGCCAAGAATGATATCAAAATCAGTCATCTCTAATTTGACTAAGTCTGCTGAAGTGACTTTTTGAGATACCATAACCGGATAGTTCCTGTATACCTATCGGGCTAGGATAGTTTTACCTACTGGGGTAGAGACTGCGAAGGGTTCTACTAGAATTTTGGTACTTACTCTGAAATCAACTGCTATATAAGGAGTAATAAAAGATAAAGAGGCTCCTGGATCTAGCAAAGCGTGAACATGCAAGTGAAAGATTGGTAACGTACTAGTGACCACATCAGGAGAATTTTCCTGATCATGTCGGGACTGAAGATCATATAGTCTATTTGGGTATTTCCCACTAGTGGCACTGGATGTGGCACTCTGCTGATTCAAGCGACCGAACTGAGCTGAGGAACTATTATGCTGGCTTCGTGGATCATCCTTAGGAAAGTATCAAACTCTGTGACCTGACTCGCCACACCCATAACACACATCACTGTTGGCTCTTTGTATAGCCTTATGATATTTGCCACAAGTCTGACAAAGGGGATTGGTTCGGGCACTGCTAACACAGCCTTGAGTTTTAGGACCTGGAACCCTATCTCTAAATTTAGGGACAAAAGCACTGGCTGAGGGAGGAACTGGAATCAAAGACATTGGGAGGAACTGATAATGGTTACCACCCTCTGACTTAGGCTGAGCAAAATTGAGATTACCTATTCTCGCTTTCTTATTTTCTCTCTTTCTTTCTTTCTATGCTTTCTTACCTCAATTTGCTGGGCATAAATCATATGCTTGGATAGGACAACAGCCTGCAGATTACTCTGAGCTACTACTGAATAAAATAAAGTATGATATTCGATTCTAAATTCTCCATGAAAGACATTCTAGTCCAGGAAATCTGCCTAAACGGGCGGAGGTGCCGACTGATTCTCGGTTCTCCTTTCGTTAGACCTTTTGGGAGACATGTTCTGTAATGAAATAGAGAACGGATTAGACTACGAGTTAATTTTAAGCTCATGCTCACTGGCACGACATGAATACTAAAAGAGGGGAAACTATCCTAAAACATCTCATAGCCTCTTGTCCATAAGTGTGGTGCACAACACACCCATGCACAAGACTCTACTAGATGCAGGTTTTCAAACTTCCTAGGACACTGTTGAACCTTAGGCTCTGATACCAAGTTTGTAACGCCCCGAGTCTAGTACCCAAAATGCTACAGGTGCCCATGACCCCGAAGGACTACAAGCTAACCCATGACTGATATCTATAACTGAGCACTACATGATATACTATATAAATGCGGAATATAAGCTGTAAAGCCGTAAGGTTCAAAACTGTAACATGTCTGATAAAACAATATCTGAATGGGGTAGAGAAATACACAAAATTGAAATAAACTATCTGAACATACTGTAGTCAGAAAGCCTCTAAATTGTCTGAAAACTTTGGAGTTAATAGGACATGTCCCCAACTAACTTCGAACTACTGAAATAAACTAAGTACTGAAGGAATAAAGTAATTAAATAATAACATCCTAGAATGATGAGGACTCACTGCTGACTCTGACTGCTGAAACTGAAATGCTACTGATGCTTTAGAGCTCGTTCTTCTGAACCTATGGTATAAAAACACATTAGCGCAAATGCGTCTGTACGATTAAATGTAGTGGTATGAAAGTGAGGTAGGCTGAATGCAAAGGGTTCATATGCACTAACAATACTAACTGATTATATAACATGAACGTGAGAATACATGCATGGATAAGTAACTAAAACGGAATACGTGGTAATACTGACTACTGAGTCTGAATACTAATAACATGAGCTACTGATAACTGAGATAAATAATACTAAGTAACTGTATCTGAAAGTCTAGATTCTGGTAAAACAACTGAGTTTCGTACTGTACTGAGTGACTGTATCTAACAGTCCTAATATCCGAAGAACTATCTGAGTTTTATTATTGAGACTAAGTAACTGTACCTGACAGTCTTGATTTTGTAACTAAAACTGTAGGAGAATTCATCTAAACGACATGCTCCTAATAAGCTATTATAGCTGAGTTGGAGTCCAATCTATAACCCCAATTGGAAGGGAATCAATACCGCGCCACTGGTAAAGACAAGTTGTGAGTGACCCTCATCTGACAGTGTGTGTTCCCATCCTTGGGTTCACTCGGTGCTGAATCCTACTCCCATCTAAATAGACTCTGAACTGGACCGAACTGATTTGTTACTGATTATACTGATTAACTGGAATGAACTGAGTTCGCTGGATTCCATTGACTGACGGAATACTACTGAGATCTTATAACTGACTGAGATTTCTAAGATTTTTGAGTACTGAGATTACTGGATTACTGAGTTTACTGAAGTTACTGAGGTTACTGAGATTACTGAGTTCTGGACTGATACTGAATTTACTGAGTTTTCTTGAGTCATGTGACTAACTGGATTCTACTGATCGTGGCTTGACTGAGAGTATCGTGAAAACTGACACTGGCTCTAGGCACACAACTAAATTTTAGGGTATTAAATACCCCTAGGACTCTATAGCGTAATAAGTAAATCATGGCACAATCTTAAAAGCTCAACAATGGATACATGTTCATTATTCTTTCATTAAGACATTTCAACGAACACTTGTGATACATTACTTGTATAAGGATGAGAAAAACACATTAACATACTATAGAATGGCATTATTTCATTCTCATAGACAATTTATCAAACACTTGCATGATACAACTTGCACATAGACTAGCATGGCATGATTTCTTTATCTTATTACCTTACATGGCAAGTCATCAAACACCTAGTGAGCATAACATATGCACATAACACTATTCAATAAATAGGCATCATAATTCACATTCCTATTTACAAATTTCAAGGGTTTAACATAGTTTCACATGATACTACACATATATCACTTTACTTCACATATATATTGCAATTAAATCATGAACTAGAGAACCCATTAACATAATAGTCATGAACACAATCAAACTAAATCATCAAATTCACAGAATATTATCTTGATTTTTTGAAAAGGTTTCTCTGACCCCAAGGGTGGAAGGATCCCTTGGATGAACACTTGACATACCTTAGTTGGTGAATTCTTAAAGGTTGATGGTGAAATTTCTTGGCAATTGATTCTTGAATTGATAGTCCTAGGGTTTTGTTTTTGAGAATTTTTTGAATAATGAATATGATTATCCAAAAGAGGGCTAAATTTTGTGTTATGAGGGTTGAAGGTTGTGGGAAAATGACTTAAATAACCCTAAGTACGCGGCTTTTAATGACTGAAATCTAAGCATTAACGCAATACCCAACGCGTCGCGCCATTATCGTGTTAAGCCTCAGTAGTTTTGGCTCTGGCAACCTGCAATAATGTTAACCAATGCGATTGGTGATGTGGCATGCTAAGATCAAGTTGGTCCACTATTTTGGGACTCCGAACGTGATTTAAATGAGTTTTGAAAAAATCCAAAACTTGTTCGGGAACACTTATTGAACTTCCTGATCATGAATTCAGCAAAATATAGAACATTTAAGAATATTAAGGTCGCGAAATGAGATTGCGAACTTTCAATGGCTAAAATAAACTAAGGCTGAAAACTTAGCTAGAATTTTCTAAGTCTGGGACCCCTTAACAAGCATAAATAGTCTGAATTAAGCTTAGGATTTTTTTCCAGGGGCTTACACTTTTAGAGTGTACATGCAGTTTATACTCATGACTTAAGGGGTGTCATCTTTCTTAAAGGTAGTACTTTTTCAAGAACTTGGCATTGATAGGGCTAATTTTCACGGGATCTGCGTCGACAAACTTATAAACACCACTTGAATACAATTCTTTCACGACATATGGTTCATTCGACTTTGGGGTGAATTTACCCCCAAATTTATGATAAGTAATTATGGTCCTTCTTACTGTAAGGACTTGATCCCCAACCTGAAAGTACCTCAAGCAAACTCTTTTGTTGAAAGAACAAGATAGACGGGGTTGGTAACATTCAAGACTTTGTTGAGCCTCTAGTCTCTTCTCATCAAGAGTTTCTGACTCCGCAAGATGCAACTTAGCATTTTCTTTATCTGTGATCCCTTCTTGAATAACCTGTCTCAAAAAAGGTATTTGACACTCAAGTGGCAGGACCACTTCAAATCCAAAAGTAAGTGAATATGGGGTTGCTTGCATTGGTGTGTGGTAAGTTGTTCTATATGCCCACAAAACTTCTTCATTCGTTCATACCATTCTTGTTTGGACTTGGAGACTACTTTTTTTAACAGATTACATAAAGTCTTATTAAATGCTTCGGCTAGAACATTGGCAGCAGCATGCTACATAGAAGACTTGCGCAGCTTAAAACCAAAGAGATCGCAAATCTTATTCATTAACTTGTTATCAAATGGCTTACCGTTGTCGGTTATTATGTACTAAGGGATTCCAAAGAGGTAGGTGATATTCACTCGAATGAAGTTTGCAATATTTTCTTTATTTACTTCCATAAGAGCAATAGCTTTGACCCATTTTGAGAAGTAATCTGTCGCAGCTAAGATATACAGGTGCCCATCAGAAGACTTTGGCAGTGGTCCAACAACATCCAATCCCCAAGCATTAAATGGCCAAGATGATATAATTGGGTGTAGTACCTCAGGAGGTTGATGTATGAAATTTGCATGAATTGATAAGCTTTGCATCTTTTAGCATAGTCCAAGCAATCTTTCATAATTGTTGGCCAATAGTACCTCATTATATTAATATGAAAATAGAGCTTCGGTCCTAACTGATGAGATCCATAAGCTCCCAAATATACTTTTTGTAAAGCTTGAACTATTTTTCCTTCTCCCATACATCATAAGAGTACTCCTTCAAATGATATTTTGTATAGAATATCTTTATAGTAAAGAAAGTGAGGTTCACGACGATGGATGTCAGTCTTTCTCCTTAGATCCTCTGGAAGGATCCCATAACATAGGTAGTCAATGACAGGTTGTCTCCACTCTTCTTTTACAGCTTCAGACACGACGATGAGGTGCTCAACCTTATTTTCTACATCTTTATCCTCATTTAGTGGCAGTATTACCCATTCTTGGTAGATAGTAACTCGTGTCTGATTTGAAAGAGTTAGGGTTAAGGCCAAAGTAGCTAGGGCATCAACTTGCTTATTTTCTTTCCTTGGAACATGCTAGAGGGTTACATTTCCAAGCCATCCTATTAAATTTTGAACATAATCATGAAATGGGAATAGCTCATGAATTTTTACTTCATATCTTCCCAAAAGCTTCTTAATCACCAATTGAGAGTCATCAAAGACTTGTATTGTAGTTTTCTCATATCGACAGCCATCTTAAGTCCAAGTATTAGTGCTTGATATTTAGTAAAATTATTAGAGCAATGATTTGTCAAGGTAAAAGAGTATGGGATGACCTCTCCTTGTGGAGTGAAAAACACTACTCTAGCACTAGCTTTATCTTGATGTGTGGCACCATTAAAGCACATCTTCCACGGGGGTCTGGCTTCAACAACCATTGCAACTTCATCAGAAAGTTCATCGGTCAGTTCCCAATCATCAGGTATCGGGTAGTTTGCCAATGTTTGTCCTTTACAGCCTTTTGAGGAATGTACATAATCTCAAACTGTTGAAATTGAAGGTACCATCTTGCAAGTCGGTCACTAAATACTGATTTCAACATTACAAATTTTATGGGATTTGCCCTAAACATAAGATGGATAACTTGAGCTTGAAAGTAGTGTTTTATTTTTTGGATTGAGAAGGCCAACGCCAAACACATTTTTTTGATTAGAGAATAATTCAGCTCATTTGGTGTCATCATTCTACTTAGATAGTAAAAAGAGTTTTCTTTGCCTTCACTATTTTCTTATGATGGTAGTGCTCCAACTGACCTTTCCTATGCCGCGATGTAGAGTATCAACAGTTTTCCAGGTATAGGTGCCGCAAGAATTGGATTCTTCATCAAGTATGATTTGATACTCTCAAAGGCCTTACTACAAGCTTGGTCCCATTAAAAAGGAGCATTTTTGTTCATGAGTCGGCTAAATGGTTGACATTTCCCAGCCAGATTTAAGATGAACCTCCTTAAATATGCTAGCCTTTCTTGAAGACTTTTTAACTTATGAATGTTTTGAGGCTAGGGCATCTTTAAAATTGCATCTGCCTTGGCTTGATCAATTTTAATTCCTCAGTGTTGTATAATGAAGCCAAGGAACTTTCCAGAAGCAACTCCAAAGGCACATTTCAATGGATTTATCCTAAGTTGATATCTTTGAAGCAACTCGAATACCATTCTTAGATATTTTAATGGCCATATCTCTTTATTAACTACACCACTAGGTCATCCACATAGCATTCAACATTTTGATGGAGTAGGCCATCAAAGATGTTTTACATAGCCCTTTGATAAGTGGTGCCAGTGTTATTTAAACCAAAAGGAATCACCTGAATAGCAAAAAATATCTTTGGGCGTATAAAATGCAAAGAGATCTTCATCCTTTGGCACCATGCTGATTTGGTTGTAGCCATATGAACCATCCATAAATGATGGTGCCTCATAACCAGTGGTTGAATCAATCATCAACTCTAGTATGGGGAGTGGAAAATCATTCTTAGGGCAGGCGTTGTTAAGATCCTGAAAGTCAACACAAACTCAAATTTGACCATTCTTCTTTCGTATTGGAACAATACTTTAAATCCATGTGGGGTATTTGACTTCATGAATAAATCCAGATTCAGTGATATTGTTAACTTCATTTTAAATCAATGGAACCAACTCTGGCCCAAAGTGTCTTTGGGCTTGCTTAATAGGACGAGCCCCATTCTTGACTGCCAGCTAATGGGTTTCTACTTTTGGATCTAGGCCAGGAATTTCCTTATCACTCCAAGTGAAGACATCCGTATATTCTTTAAGTATGTCCCTATAAGAAATTTCCCCCTCTATTTCTAGAATTGTACTCAGGTAAGTTGGTCTTAAGTCTTCATCGGTTCCAAGATTAACTTCCTTCAAGGGATCTATCGTGGACTTTACTCTTTCTTTAAGTTGTGATGGAGCATCTACCTCCTCTTGAAGATCATCATCGTTAATGGATATGAGGTAACACCAGAAAGTATCTTCCATCTCTTCATCAATCTTCATTTGAGATGGGACATCATTCTCATTTTAGGTTATAAAATGACATGAGGAGCCAACACTCTCTTCATCTTCTTCACGCTTCTTGGTAAAAACCATAGTATGCATCTTTGCTTTTAACACCTCTTTGCATGAAATCACCAGTTTTGTATGTTGTCTCATTCTAGAAGGAATCAAACTTTGGAATTCTTTCGGATTCTTAGGTTAAGAGTGTCTTGTTGTATTTAGACAACTTCTTCGATGTTTTCTATTTTTCTTGGTATTTAGTGGACCCAAACTCTCAAAAATAGAAGTTATTGCAGTTGGTTCTCCCAATCAATCAAAGAGAGAAGGCCTTTTTGACACGACCCAAACCAGGGCCTAGTCGTGTCGGGTGCCTCAAGCCCAATCAGGATAAGAGGCCACCCCCAATACCCAACCATAACCACCCTACACCCGATGTCGGATGAATTCTGATTATATAACATAATAACATGGAACAATCATAAATCAAATATAGTCAAACAGAGTTAGCCCCAATACTAATACTAATGCCAATGCTGACATCAATACCGACACCGCCTATTCCAACCCAAAGTAGACTCACAAAGCCTCTATCCAAAATCAAAATAACATTTGGTCGGGACATGTCCCCGACCATAGCCAAAAACCAAAGTCTAAGAAATAACAAAAGTATGTAGATAAGTTTATAACATGAAAAGGAGTCTTTCGGATTATGAAAGCTCACTACTTCAATCCAACATAAAGTTATCCCTGAATCCAAGTTACTGAGAAGGAGGAATAGTATGGCTGGTTCCTGCATTATGTGGGGATAAAGTAACCGAAGACGAGTTAGCATATGAACGCTAGCATGTACTCAGGAGTAAGAATAAAATAATGCCAATATTTAAAACCAAATAAATAACCATATGCAATCACATCCATACATATACATATATATAATCCATGCCGGGAAAGGGAACCGGGTATAACATGCATTTAAGATCTTAACTTAGGCTATCTTGACTATTCTAAAACCACCAACGGGCTATATGGGTCTAGTGTTACCCCCTGAACGGGCCCCAGTGCAAGTAGCCGCAAGAACCAAAGATATCGCAGGGGCCGGAGATTCCCTTGTACCCTTCACCGTCTATGATACATATATATAAGTATAACTTAGGGGATTACCGTGTACCCTACAAGTATATGCTCACCATGACCAACCCTCATGTCGGCAAACATGAGTTTCCAGTGTACGTCCATTAGACTCACACCTTCACGGTTAGCTATCACAACCCGCTATTATTGCCTAATTAAAACCATTAGCATATAACCAACCACCAATTCCAGGTGTTATTAACCAAGGCATTATGAAGTGGTATCGTCATACCAACTATAGCTTGCAAGCAATGTCATTAACCAACACTTATGGGATTTCCATATACCCCACATAATTTCTAATTTACCAAAACTATGGACACCAAGTCCTTACCAAATCATTTACAACTATTTAAACCAATTTAGGTTCCATAACCATACTCTGCAATGCAATAGTTTCAAAAAAACTCAAACTATGTGACAAAACCATTCTTATAGGCATTTTAACAAACATATTGAGGGCATATCATTTCCAAAATCAAAACCAAGTACCAATTTACCATTCCTATGCAACCACATATTCAAACCATAATCATAATATGAAAAAACATAAGTAAAGTATGGAAAAACAATATCTAACAAAAAACCCCAACATATAATTCAAAACCAAACAATACCCACAATTAAGTCCTGAAAACCATTCATTAAAACATGAATTTAGTTGAACTAAAAATGAGAGAAGAGTAACATGCCTTAGATACCAAAGAGTATGGAGAGAAACCACTCTTGTAAGCCTTAATTGACCACCTTGAAGGAAACCCTAGCCTTTTCTTAACCTAAGAGCTTGAGAGAGATTTGAGAGTGTTTTGAGTGGTTTTTTATTGAGAATACTAGGGTAAATGATGTCCCAAAAGTGTTTTAAGTCATGGGGTCAAAAGTAGTTAAGAGGAGAAATGTCCAAAATACCCCAACTTAAACTGTAAAAATCACTGCAGGAGGGTACGAATCCCCCCTTAACTCGTACACACAACATACGAGTGGTACCCACCACTTGTACCCTAGGCAGAATGTTGGACATCACACATTGTCTATCATACGACTCCCCTTGCCCAAATCGTACCCATACGATACGACTAGTATCCTCAAATCATATCCAAGAAATAATCCAATGGGTTGGATACTGGATGGCATACGAATTGGACTATACCACTCGTACCATCTCTATACGACTTGTATGGAGTCTAGTCATACCTAGGAAAATACATGATCAAGAACACACTACTTAACATACGACTTGGCCCCCTAGGTCGTACCCACATCATACGACTAGTAGCCTAAGTCGTATGATGTCCAGAGAGTTCAAAACTCAGGAAATTTCTAAGGATCAAACTCAGGGTGTTTAAATTCTCCCCCACTTAGATTATTCGTCATTGAATGATAGAACAAGGCATGACTAGCACGATTTAAACCCCAAACACCCCCTACTACAACCTTTAACTAAGTTAGAAAATAAAGATGCAAGGAAATCAATCTTTCCTCTAACAAAGTTTGAAAACAAAAGTACGATGAAGAACACATACCTTATGCACAAATTTTTTAAGCAGAAAATAGGAACGGATATTTGGACTTCATGTCCTCTTCGGCTTCCCATGTAGCCTCTTCAATCTTGTGGTTCCTCCAAAGAACCTTGACCGAAATTACATCCTTGGTCCATAACTGATGAACCTGCTGGTCCAAGATATTGATCGAGACCTCTTCATAAGACAAAGAACCCGAAATATCAATATACTTGATAGGTACGATTTGAGACAGATCACCTATACACTTTCTCAACATAGAATCATGGAAAATTGGGTGAGTAGAGCTCAAACTAAAGGACAACTCCAACTCATACGCAATATTACCAACCCTTCTCAAAATTGATTACAGGCCAACATATCGGTACTAAGCTTCTCCTTCTTACCAAACGTCATCACTCCCTTCATGAAAGATACATTCAAGAACACCCTAACCCTAACCTCAAACTCTAACTCTCATTGCCTCACATCCGCATTGGACTTTTGATGACTTTGGGCAGCCTTAAGTCTATTTCGAATCAGTTTTGCCTTCACCATGGCTTAGTGAACTAAATTCAGACCAAACATCTCTGCCTCACCAACCTCGAACCACCCAATAGGAGACTTACACCTTCTACCATACAACGCTTCAAATGGAGCTATTCCAGTGCTAGAATGGTAGCTATTATTATAAGCAAACTCTACAAAAGGTAAATGATCAACCCAACTACCACCACAGTCAATCACACAACCACGAAGCATGTCCTCCAATGTTTGAATAATCCTTTCTGCCTTCCCATCCGACTGCAGATGGAAAGCAATACTCAGATTAACCTTAGTCCCCAAACCTTTCTGAGACGACTGCCAAAAGTGAGATGTAAACTGCGTACCACGATCTAAGATAATAGAAATAGGCACCCCATGCAACTTCACAATCTCATGAAGATACAACCTTGTATAATCCTCAGCCAAGAAGTTAGTCCTCTCTGGACAAAAGTAAGCTGACTTTATCATCCTATCCAGAATGACCCAAACCAAATCAAACTATTTCCGAGATCGAGAAAGACCAATAATGAAATCCATGTTGATTACTTCCCACTTCAATTTGTGTAGCTCAATTTGATGATATAATCCTCTGGGCCTCATGTGCTCAACTTTCACTAGATGACACACCATAAACTTGGCCATAAAATTTGCCACATCCCTCTTCATATTATTCCACCAATACATCTCCTTGAGGTCATGATATATTTTTGCCGAGCTAGGATAAACGATATAGCATGACTCATGCACCTTATCTAAGATTCTTTCTCGCAACCCACCAGTGTTAGGAACACATAATCTCCCTTGGTACCGCAAAGTACCATCACCACTAATCTCAAAGGCCATCACTTTCTGCCTGCCTATATCACTCTTGATCCTCATCAAGACAGGATCTAACATTTGTTTCTTCTTAATATCAGCACCAAGAGACGACTGCGCCACTTTCTGAATGAACACTCCATCATTCTCAAAGTCGAAGAGACAAACTCCAAGGTTAGCAAAATAGTGAATATCTTTCACCAACTCCCACTTCTCTTTATCAACATGAGCTAGACTCCCCATGGATAACCTGCTAAAAGCATCAACAACCATATTAGCCTTACTTTGATGGTAGTGAAGAATCATGTCGTAATCCTTGAGGAGCTCAAGACATCTCATTTGTTTGAGGTTAAGCTCTTTCTGAGTAACACATACTGTAAGCTTTTATGATCAGAAAAGATGTCAATATGTACTCCATACAAATAGTGACACTAGATTTTAAACGCGAACACCACAGCTAACAATTCCAAATCATAAGTCAAATAATTCCTCTCATGCACCTTCAACTTCCTAGAGGCATAAGCTATCACCATACTATGCTGCATCATAACACAACAAAGCCCTATACGGTATGCATCATACTAGACCACAAACCCATCAGCGGCTTCAAGCAAAGTCAAATCTGGAGCCAAAGTTAGCTTATCCTTCAGCTTCTCAAAACTACCCCCACAAGTATCAGACCACAAGAACTTTACCTTCTTTTGAGTCAATTTAGTCAACGGGGAAGCTATAGAGGAAAAACTCTTTGTGAACCTCCTATAATAACTAGCTAAACCCAAAAAGCTATGAATATCAATTGGAGTCGTGGATCTAGGCTACTTCTTAACTACTACAACCTTTTGCAGATCTACCATGATCCTCTCACTAAAAATGATATGACCCAAAAAGTGACAACGCTCAACCAGAATTCACACTTTAAAAATTTGGCATACAACTATTGTTCTTTCAGAGTCTGCAATACAACATGGAGGTGATTCGCATGATCTACCTCGCTCTTAAAATACACCAGAATATTATCTATGAAGATAATGACAAATAAATCCAAAAACTGATGGAAGACTCTATTCATCAAATCCTTGAATACTGCTAAGGCATTGGTCAACCCAAAAGACATAACCAGAAATTCAAAATGACCATACTGCGTACTAAAACAAGTCTTAAGGATATATCCCTTCCTAATCTTTAACTGATGACACCCAGATCAGAGATCTATCTTGGAGAAAAACTTAGCACCCTGCAACTAATCAAACAAATCATCTATCCATGGAAGAGGATACTTATGCTTTACTGTAACCTTATTCAACTACCGATAATCAATACACATCTAAAGAGAACCATCTTTCTTACGCACGAATAACACCCGTGCACCCCCACGGGGACACACTAAGATGGATGAAACCCTTATCTAAGAGATCCTTTAATTGCTATTTAAGCTTCTTCAGCTTATCTGGAGCCATTCTATACGGAGGGATAGAAATCGGCCGAGTGTCTGAAATAAGATCAATCCCAAACTCAATCTCCCTAGCTAGAGGAACACCAGAAAGGTCATCAGGAAAGACCTTGGGAATTTATTCACCACAAGGACAAGATGCAAAGAAGGACCCTCTGAGTTAGAATCTTTAACTCAGACTAGATGACAGAAACACCCCTTGGAGATTAATTTCCGAGCTCTAAGATATGAATGAACTTCTCCATAGGAGCGAGGGAACCACCCTCCCACTCAATAATTGGCTCATTAGAAAAATTAAAAACAACCTTAGGATCTGACAATCTAGAGAAGCATAGCACGAGTGGAACTAATCCATCCCCAATACGACATCAAAATCCACCATATCTAACTCAAACAGATCCACCAAATTTCTTTTACTACTAATAGATACCACACACACCCTATAAACTCTTTTAGCAATCACAGTGTCACCTACTGGGGTAGAAATAGAAAAAGGGTCTAAAATACACTCTAGACCAAAACCAAAATCACAGCCACAAATGGGGTCACATAAGATAGAGTGGACCCCAGATCAAGTAAACAGTACACATCACGAGAAAAGAGTTTCAACATACCAGTCATGACATCAGGCGATGCCTCAAACTCCTGTCAGGTAGTGAGAGCATAAAGATAATTTCAACCAGTGCTAGAGCCAGCACCCTTTAGTGCTAGAGCTAAAAAAGATGCAGCAGGAACCTTGTTTGCCCCAGAGGCAACCTTACCAATAGGACAATTTCTAAGCAGTGTCTATCCTGATCAAAGACAAAGAACCTGTCCTTTACCTTATCACATAAACCTAGATACAAACGGCCATAAAATCTACATGGAGGATATAATAGAGATGACTAATCCCCATTAGCCTGAGATTGGGAACCCTGTGCCCTGAAGTTGTCGCCACCATGTAAACTCTTATCACCCAACGACTTTGGGTAGGGAGATCTAGCCGTCAAGTAAGATCCATAATTACCCCACTTCTTCTTGGGCCACTTACTACCACCCCTGCCACTCTGTTGTTGGCCACCCCCTTGCTAAAAAAATCTAAACTTCTTTCCCTTCCTTTCGCTTAACTCAACCTGTTTCTTCTTCTCTTTTTCTACTTGGTGCATGTACATAACCAACCTAGAGATATCTATGTCCTTGATTAACAAGGCAGCCTTACTTTTAAGGATTAACTCATGAGATAATCTCGAAGAAAACTTTCTCATCCGAACCCTCATACTAGAAACCAACTCCGGAGCACTACCGCAACAACTGGTGAAACTTTAAGGCATACTCCTTGATTGACAACTTACCTTGCTTCAGATTAACAAACTCTTTCATTTTCACTTCCCTCAACTCCTGAGGAAAGAAACGATCTAAGAAAGTATTAGAAAAATCCTCCCACAGGGATAACTCAGTATCATCGCCCCTTGACTGCTCCCATTTCTCGTACCATTGGTACACCACATTCTTCAGCTGGTAGGTAACAAACTCCATGTCTTCCACATTCATGGAATGCATAACTCATAAAAATAATTCCATTTCATCCAGGAAACCTTAAGGATCCTCCTCCACCTTAACACCCATAAAGGTCGGAGGGTTCAACCTCATGAACTGGCCAACCCTTGTAGCCTCAGAAGATGGAGTAACAGGAACACCACACTCAGAATGAGTAGCTACCAATTTTACCAACATATGAATAGACTGACAAAACTTAGTGTTCATCACTTCATCCTGAGGAGCTCAGGAAGGAGTAGAGGGAACTAATAAAATGCCTGAATAATTTAGAATTGGACCTCTAGACATGGTATGGATCTCATGAGTAGCGCGTATTCTATGAATATTATCCCCAGTTGGGACAAGAGATTTTTTGTGAACTTCAGATCATCGAGGAATGATCTAAAAACTAAACAAATAAAAATTATAGAAGAATTTAGTACTTAGACTCTATATCTTAAAAACAGAACACAAGAAAGAAAAACATTCCTAAATGCCTTATAGCATCTCCCTTATGAGTGTGGCATACCACACACCCTTAAAAGAGACTCTATTTAACACAGATTTATGGACTCTTAATTGATCATTAACCTAGGGATTTGATACAAATCTGACACGACCTAAACTGGGGCCTAGTCATTTCGGGTGCCTCAAGTCCAATCGGGACCGGAGACCACCCCAAATGCCTAACCATAACCACCCTATACCATATATAAGATGAATTTTGATTATAAAACATACCAAGATAGAACAATCATAAATCACGTACAGTCAAATGGAATACTAATATCAATGCCAAGGCTGACACCAATACCGATACCTCTTATGCCAACCCAAAGTAGTCTCACAAAGCCTCTATCAGAAATTAAAACAATATCTGGTTGGAACATGCCCCCGACCATAGCCAAAAACCAAAGTCTAAGAAATAACAAAAGTATGTAGAGAAGTTCATAAGATGAAATAGAGTCTTTCAGAGTACAGAATCTCACTACTTTAATCCGACATAAAGTTGTTCCTGAATCTAAGTTACTGAGCAGGAGGAGTGTATGTCCGGTTCCTGCATCGTGTAGGGATACAACGCCAAAAGATGGGTTAGCGGGTGAACGCTAGCATATACTCAAGAGTAAGGATAAAATAATGCCAACATTTAAAACCAATTAAATAACAATATGCAATTACATCCATACATATACATATATATAATAAAGGAATCGGGTTTAGCATGCATTTAAAATCTTAACCTGGGTTGTGTAGCTTGACCATCCTAAAACCACCTATGGGATATATGGGTCCAGTGTTACTTTCTAAATGGTACCCAGTATATGTAGCCACATGAACCGGAGATATCACAGGGGTTGGGGATTCCCGTGTAATCTTCACCCTCCATGATACATATATACAAGTATAACTTAGGGTATTTCCGTGTACCCCACAAGTATATGGTCCCCATGACCAACCCTCATGTCAGTAAGTATGAGTTTCCAGTGTTCGTCCATTGGACTCACACCTTCATGGTTAGCTATCACAACCCGCCATTATTTCCCAATTAAAACCATTAGCACATAATCAACCACCAATTCCAGAAGTTAATTATGAAGTGGTGTCGTTATGCCAACTATATCTTGCAAGCAATATGATTAGCCAACACTTAGGGTATTTCCATGTACCCCACATGATTCTAATTTACAAAAACCATGGCCACCAAGGCATTACCAAATCCTTTGAAGCCATTTAAACCAATTTAGGTTCCACAACCATACTATGCAATGCAATAGTTTTAATAAAAGTCAAACTATGTGACAAAACCATTCTCATAGGCATTTTAACAAACATGTTGAGGGCACATAGTTTCCAAAACAAAAAACAAGTACCAATTGACCATTACCATGCAATCACATGTTCAAACCACAATCTTAATTTGAAAAACCATAAGTAAAGCATGAGAAAAAATTATCCAACCATTTACAACCAAAACCCCCAATATATAATTCAAAGCCAAACAATACTCACAATTAAGTCATGAAAACCATTCAATAAAATATGAATTTAGTTGAACTAACAATGACGAAGAAATAACATGCCTTAGATACCAAAAAGTACAGACAGATACCACCCTTATAAGCCTTAATTGACCACCTTGAAGGAAACCCTAGCCTTTTTTTAACCCAAGAGCTTGAGAGAGATTTGAGAGTGTGCTGAGTGTTTTTGATTAAGAATACTAGTGCAAATGATATCCTAAAAATGTTTTTAGTCATGGGGTCAAAAGGGGTTAAGAGGTAAAATATCTAGAATACCCCCAACTTAAACTGTAAAAATCACCGCAGGAGGGTACGACTCCCCTCTTAACTCATACACACAACATACGAGTGGTACCCACCACTCATACCCTAGATAGAATATTGGAGATCACACATTTTTCACCATACGACTTCCCTTTCTTAAATTATACCCATACCACACGTCTAGTACCCTCAAATTTTACCCAAGGGGTTGGGCACTAGACGACATACGAATTGGACTATACCACTCGTACCATCTCCATACGACTCATATGGAGTTTATTAGAACCTAGGACAGTATATGATCAAGAACACACTGCTTAACATATGACTTGGTACCCCTAGGTCATACCCATATCATATGACTAGTAGCCCAAGTCGTATGATGTCCAAAAAGTTTAAAACTCAGGAAATTTCCAAGGAACAAACTCAGGGTGTTTCACTTTTGTTAGATGAAGTAGACTCCTCTTCTACAGTGACGTATTTACTAGCCGCCCTTCTTGTAGAAATGTGAATCGGAGGTGGCTGCATGTACCCTAGGCATTCACATACCTGCATGGTTGTACCTTCATACAAAAATTTGCCCAACCTTGATGGCTTTTTAGGATTATATCCAGCCTTTACAAATAGCTTGCATTCATTTGGATCAAAGCACTCGTTTGTAAGCTTTGGAGGGAGTGTTATTTCTTATGGTATATTTTGAGCCACAAATTCTCTCAGTATCCTTGAGGATGGATTTATTGAGTCAATCCATTTGATAAGAGTTATCCCTCTTAGCACATTATCTTGGGCATCAAATGAATGTTGTTTTTATTTTTTTACCTTTGGTATGTAGCGGAGAACAGGAGTTGCCTTCTTTATCAAAGATGCAACACTTTCATTATTTAAAGTGGAGAGGTGCTTCTTGGTGGCAGTTTTTTCAATAGTCACCACGACCTTCTTAGCTACAAGATCATCATACTTGGTATTTATTATATCATCAACCCTTTTCTCATTCACAACATACTTCTTCAAGTAGAGTTTCGCATCGATAAAGCGTGACTCAGCTTTAGGGAATGACTTATCATCGACAACTATCTTTCTTTCCACTCTGCCTTTGAGGTACTTCAAGCATTAGTAAGAGGACGAGATAATTTTGTTCTCATGTACCTAAGGCATACCAAGAAATATATTATATGAAGTCTTGGAATCGATCACATGCATCAATGCATTTGATAAAAAATTATCCATATGAATCCCCAATTTGACAGATCCCATGGCTCTCTGAGCACCTTGGTTGAAGCCTTGGATCATCAAATGGCTTCTGGAAAGTTCGTCAGCAGCGATGCCAAGTTACTTCATTGTATGAATAGGCAGGATGTTTACTCCGGATCCCTCATCTATTAGTATTCTATTTATCTTCTTTCCTAGAATTTGACCCACTATGTACAAAGGACGATTGTATAGAATTTCACCAAGCAGAAGATTATTATTTATAAATGTGATTCTTGTATCACATACATGTGCCTCTTGGCCAAGAGTTTCAGCAAATTTTTCAGAAGATGAAGAAACTTCCATAGGTAGATTTTCACCCTTTGCCCCCTCTTTGGCAGTATTAAAAAAAGATGCCTCAAGGTTGACTTGAGAAGTTTTTGCACAAAACCAACTTGGTAAGAATTCTTCCAAAGTCAGTGGACGCCCTGTTTTTTTATGGTGAAGCTCAATTACCCTCATCTTCTTCGAAAGCTCAACCATTCTCTGTTTTCTTGGTTTCTTAACTATCCTCCTTTTAGTTGGTTGCTCGGACGAATCCTTTTGTAGAATAGTCTTTTTACGTCTGTGCCTAGTCACTAGATTTCAACCTTCATCATCACCTTCATCAACTGAAGACTTGTCATACTCTAATAGTTTGTTATTATACTCTTCGACACATATTTGGACCAGATAGAGTGAGCCAAAAGTGATAGAGATTTAATGAGAACTGTCCATCTCAGCATCAAACAAGATCTTCTTCTTATTTGCTAATTACATGACTTTGTACTTAAAGACAAAACACTTTTCCAGAAGTGACCCAAAAGCCTATAATACTTGCAATTATTCGGGTAATTGGTCCTTCCAGCTTCGGTAGGCCGCTTTATCTCTAGAATTTCAATGATTTTATGCTCTAGGAGTTTATTAAAAATCTCAAAAACATCAAAATCAAGGAAAGGGTATTCCTTTTCTTGCATCTCTTTTAAAGTTAACTTCTAATTTGGACGTGCTCGAGAAGTCATCTTCATGTTTTGCTTCTTACTCACCTTTGTGGTGATATTTACAACAGACACATTAACATTCATGAATTCTTTATTATTATTTTTTTGGACAAACTTGCCCCATCTTTTGGGTTTTTGCTTATCCTTTTCCCTTTCGGGGTCATGAATAGGCGTTACTTCCTTTTCGACAGAAGACATGCTCCACTCCATGTCGTGAGCATGAGTAGCTAGCTCTTCGAAAATTTTTGGCTTAATGAATTGCAAGATATATAGAAGTTTCTAGTGCATTCCTTGGATGTACATCTCTATTGCAGAAGTTTCACTGAGCCTATATTTGCATTTTAGACTTGCATTTCTCCATCGATTGATGAACTCAATGACTGGCTCATCCTTTCTTTACCGAGTATTCGTGAGCTCTACCATTCTCACTGTACGCCCTGTTCTATAAAAATAGTTTAGGAATTCATGCTCTAATTGCTCCCAACTATCGATAGAGTTAGGCTTAAGGTCTGTCTACCAATCGAAGACTCTTTCTTTTAGAGAACGAACAAACTATTTGACAAGATAGTCACCATAAGTTCCAACATTATTACATGTATCAATAAAGTGTGCGACATATTGTTTTGGATTTTCTTTTACCTCAAATTATTAAAATTTAAGGGGTTGATAGCCGGCAGACATTTTTAGGTTATCAATTCTTGTAGTGCAAGGCTTGGCGTACGTAAGGGAAAACTTGGTGCTAACATCGTACTTATCTTTGAGGGTCCCTTCAATGAACTCTTTCAACTGATCAATCGGGATCATTCCCTTAGAAGAAACTTGTACCTCCTTAGCTGGTGGTGTTTGTTTTTCAGGATATTCTACCTCGTGACCTTCTGGATCTTTCCCAGGTGCATGGCTAGACTCCCTGTCTATTAAACCATCCATTCTTTCCGCCAACTTATCAATTCGAGAGTCTTGATTTTGCACATACTTAGTAAGAGCTTCAATTTCCCTCGTCAAGTTTGCAAGTTGCTCCTCCACGGATGAGGCATCAGTTACCATGGCTTGCATAATTACCGGAGATGTTGGAGAGCAACATAAATTATCGCATAAGTTGATCTTTGAAGTGCTCAGCTTACGCAGTATAAGTGGAGATGATAAGTTGGTTGAACGATCATCATTCTTTACGCTAGGGTATTTAGAACTAGAGTGCTTAAGTAGAGATAGAGTCTTCTTAAGTGACTCTGCCACATTGCTTCCTCCTCCTGAAGCAGTTGCATGGGATCTCGCTCATTTTGGGGTTGAAGATCCAAAAATTAGAGCTAGTGCAAACAACACTTGATGTGTTTGTTGTCCTAGTTTGTTGGCCTTGCTTCTTGTGACAACGCCAAAGCTTTCAAAAGTAACACTAAGGATGCTCTCTACTTCAGCAGAGAATTTAAAATCACCAGCCTTGGAAGTAGATGATTGAGAATTATCCTTTTTGAAAGTCATTTCGTTGCTCTTAAACTTTGAAGTTTGAAAAGTTGAGATGAGAGGTAGAGATTATCCCACTGAGCGTGCCAAAATTTGTTGGACAATAAAATTTTGAGACTGAAAAAGTAAATAATAATCGAGACAAGAAAATATTACAATAATCATTTTATTGATTTCAATATATGAGTGTTACAATCTCTATGAACCCTCTGATTCGCCTTTTCAAATATAAATTCAAGTGCTTCAAGCTTGATCTTGAATTTGAACTTGATTTGCGGATTTGATGGATTTGATCTTGACTTGTACTTGAATTCAAGGGCTTTTGGGCCTGTTCTTGAATCTTACGATCTTGATCTTGAATCTTGATGAACAGTATTTAAATGCTTGAGCGTTATAAAGAAATTGCAGTGTTTGATCCATGAGCTTTCTCTTGCTTCTTGTTAGAGTTCTTCGTCCCCTTTTCTGAATAATGGGACCCATAATTGTAGTTACGAGAAGTGAAGAGTCATGGTGAAGATAGACTTCTTTTGACCAATCAAATTCAAGTGACAAGGCACTTTTTCATGGGTTTTGATTTTACTAGGCCTGCTGCTCATTTTGGCATGTGGCATGACCCTATTGTCTCCTTCACTTGACTTGTCATGCCACGTCATTCGATACGTGGCGCTTATTTAGGCTCATCATTTGTAGCCCAAATCAATGGGCTAGCCCAATAAAAATTGGACATTAATTAAATCCATACATGTTTGGACTTAAATAATTAATTCAATTGTATTAATCCACAATATTTATTTGGTACTAATATATTTTGAATTTAATATAATACGAATTTCGTACGGATTTTAATTTAATTAAATTTCGTTGCCCACAATGACATAGTTCGAATATCAAGAGTCAATTAACAAGATCCTTGACCGCGATTTTTTCATATGCCCTTTATTTATTCGATACATCCTTTATAAGATTCGAGAGTCAAGTAAAACAAAAATTTGACCGCAATTTATTCGTATATCATTTAACTGTTTTAATTTTTTTAATTCTTGTAATATATAGTACTTTTTATGTAATTTGTTTTTTAAAAACTCTAAGACTCGGAGTATATTAAATTTACGGTCAAAATAAAAAGTTTGGTTGTTGAAATTTGTACTTTGTTATATAAATTGGGACAAGCGATAATTTATATATCCAAATTAATAGTTAAAATAAAGAAGTTTAGGTTTGAAAATTTGGATTATATCATATAAATTGGTATATGGCCAATAATGTATACACCCAAGTTTATAATTAAAAAGAGTTAATTCTTGAAATTTAAATTATGTCATATAAATTGAGATAAAAGATAATTTATATGTATATGGAATAATGTATATGTTCAAATTTGTAATTAATAAAATAATAATTTTTAAAATTTAAATTATGTCATATAAATTGTGCCAAAGATAGTTTAATGTACATGTAAAACAAGGGAAAAAGAAAGACACGTGAGTGGCGGGCGCACTTGTATGACTGAATAATAGTTCAGCAAAGTACGACGCTGGTTTTTCCTATATAAATAACTTCCAATCCTGCCTAGTGTTTAACGACCCCCAGATCTCCTCCTCTGCAAAGTGCAAACTAAGCAAACACACCACACAAACCCACTCACTTCATCTGCCTCTGAAAATGAGTGATTTCAAGTCCAACTTTATGGAAGCCTACTATGTCCTTAAATCTGAGCTGCTTAATGACCCAGGTTTCGAATTCACTGATGATTCTCGTGAATGGGTCGATAAGGTATGTATTTCTGACTTCTTTAATTTCTCCCTATGTGGATTTGTAGATCCACTTGCTGCATTACATCTGTTAAGTTTCTACTCATCAAATCTTGCTTTAATTTGGCCATTTTCAGTTGCTATTCTTGTATGGATCCTTCTCATCTTTTGTTTCATTCTTTAGATTTCACTGGGCATTACTTTTTCATTTCAATTTATTTGTCTGATTTAATCTTGTGGTATTGAACATGCCAGGTGTAAAGTTAAAATTAAAGAAAGTAAGACAAACAAATTGAAAAGAAGGAAATAGTAGTTTGAATATTGGTTTATCCAAGTGATTTTGTATTGTTGATTCCTAATTATTCATTGTCGTCTCTGCTACTTTAAAAGTTAAGACCTTACCAGTGATCTGCTAGTCACACATGTTAGGAGGAATATTTTTTATTTTTTTTTGTGGTGGTGTTATTTGACATGAGCCAAAATAAAGGTTCTGACTTGCATATATATATATATATATATATATTTTGGAGTTAATTGTTGATAAGTTTAGAGCTTTCCTTCATATCCTCAATATAAATTTGAATTTTGGTTCAAGACAGACTCTTTTTTGTTTGATATAATGAACAGAGGATGAATACATAAAGACATGTCTATGCTTCAGAAAATAAATTCTCTCACCATTGAAAATGACAAGGCAATTAACATAGGACCAACACTAGAATTTAGATTGAAATGGAGCTTATTCTAATGTTCATCAAGCTTGAAGTATAATGTTCCTGAATATATGAATCCAACATATCTTTACTCTAGATCTATGCACTCTTGCTTGTCATTTATGCTTGCCTGGGGGAGTGTTGTATGCTTGTTGGGTTCTCTTGTCTTTTCCTGTAACAAAGAGGGGGAGAAAGGGTGTGAGAGAGAGAGATTTACCTGTGTGATTATATTTTTGATGAAGTAAGAGGTTGTATTAAAAGGCATCAAGGAGATAACAACAGTTTATCTGCGTTATTTGAGAAAGGGGATTCTCTATAACAACCTTTGGTGTGAGTTCAACATGGATTATCTTCTGATGTAAACTAGTTGGTTTTTCTATAACTAATTGTCAGTTCTGTACTGTTGATGTGGTATTTTTTGTATCTTCTTTATAGTTCTTCCATTTGTGGATAACGGTTCTCCTCTTCTTTTCACTTTTAATCTTTTGGAGTTATTCAAATATTTGAACAGTCTATATGTAACTGATACTTTTTATATTTTGCTTCAGATGTTGGAGTACAATGTCCCTGGAGGTAAGACCGAATTTCTACTCCTTAACTATTTTAAAATTTTGTTCTTATTTTACAATCATGATAGCTCGAGAATATCTTCCAGCAGCTTTATGATGGTACATTCTTTGTGCAGGGAAGCTGAATCGGGGACTATCTGTTATTGACAGCTATAGTTTGTTGAATGATGGGAAAGAACTAACCAGTGATGAAATCTTTAAAGCATCTGCTCTTGGCTGGTGCATTGAATGGGTATGCAAACTAAATACTTCTCAATCTGTGGCTCAAGCTGAATTTTGGTGACCCTATAAATTTAACTTTGGTTCCGGCTTTCTTCTTTTCAAGTGTGTGATTAGAGCAATTTATGTTGTAGCTTCAAGCATACTTCCTTGTTCTTGATGATATAATGGATAACTCTCATACACGTCGAGGTCAACCATGCTGGTACAAAGTAGAAAAGGTGTGGGCTTAATCAAAGAGATTACTATTTGTCCCTCTTTATACTTTCATGTGTTATGACTACTCGTCATTCTGTTTTCACCCCGTCATTTTTGCTTCAATACTTCTTATAGGTTGGAATGATTGCTGTTAATGATGGCATACTTCTTCGCAACCACATTTCGAGAATTCTGAAGAACCACTTCAGGCCAAAGTCTTATTATGTTGATCTTCTAGATTTGTTTAATGAGGTATGATTCTTTTCACACAAAACGGCCTTTGAATTAAACCTCATATAACACTTAACTTTTTGGTTTCCCTCTTTTGCTTTGTGGACATACTCTGACAGGTAGAGTTCCAGACTGCCTCTGGACAAATGATAGATTTGATCACAACACTTGTAGGAGAGAAAGATTTATCAAAATACTCATTGCCTATGTAAGGAGACTTTTTCAAGGCTTGTGCCATTTTTCGGCTTGTTCAGTATTTCTTGCATGATTAACTTTATGATGATGTGATTACATGCAGTCATTGCCGGATTGTCCAGTATAAAACTGCTTATTATTCATTTTACCTCCCGGTGAGTATAAACCTTCCTTTCAATTGAGTTCACAGATTATTGTACTATTTTGAAAATGATTACATGTCTGCTATGTGTCTTAACACTTGCTTCCTAATTTTATTTTATTTTGAAAAAAATGGGAAATCTGTATCCTTGTTGATTCGAGGTTCATGCTCTCTTAAAAACATTTCTAAGTTCTGAATCTTCTTTGAAATATATCAACTATATGCAACTCTTGGAAAGGCTTAGTGGAACCTCTATTTTGAAGTCCATCTGAGTTTACTTGAGCAATACCTTTCCATCTTTGCAAATCATATGCTGATAAATTTGTGTTTTACTGTTCTGGTCCTATTGGAAAAGTTGTTTGTTCAGAATCATAGAATGTAACTCAAAGTTTAATTTATATATAAGTTACAACCAGAGTACTCATGGTTAAGCTCTTCAGGTGGCATGTGCACTTCTTATGGCAGGAGAGAATCTTGACAATCATGTTGATGTCAAGAACATACTTATTGAAATGGGAATCTACTTTCAAGTTCAGGTGAGAATTATGGCCACTCCCTAATAACTTCCATTGTGTATAAAGTTCTATATTTATTTCCAAAGAATCGTTTTCCATTTGGAAATTGACCTTTAATGAGGAAAAATGAACATTCACCATGGAACAAAACGGAAACAATCTTCTTTTTTTCTCAACCTGGATTATGCTTTTGAAGTTTCACGGCTGTATTCTAACCTAGCATCTCATTGGGAAATGGAAAAGAGCAAAACAAAAACAAAGAAGATGCTGCCTTAAAATTGGCCTACTTTCAAATCATAAGAGAATGTAGTCTTTTTAAAGAAGAACGAGAAACATCGTAGAGACAAAAGGTCTCGTGCTTCATGCGGTCAAACTGTAAAAATAATTTTGTGCATGGCCAACGGAGTAATGAATGTGGTCTTGGAAACAGTGGCCTTTCAAATTCCATCTAATTTAGTTTCCAATATACCCAAGAACCATTGACAGAACTCAGTTTCACAATGTTTGTCCTTTCATGCTACAGATTCTGACTTGTGTTTTTTTTTTCTTTCTAGGATGATTATCTAGACTGTTTCGCTGACCCAGAGGTGCTGGGTAAGGTATGTTGTAAAGGAAGATCATAGTACAAAGCTCCTTTAAATTAATCAGTGAGCTATTTTAACTTGAAAAATAGAAATCTTAAAGTGACCTCTTTTGCAATCAGATTGGCACTGATATTCAGGATTTCAAGTGTTCTTGGTTGGTTGTTAAAGCTCTAGAACTCTGCAACGAGGAGCAAAAGAAGATATTATATGTAAGCTCGAAACTCGTTGTCCCTCGGTTATTTTCTATCATGATTTTGTTCTATTTGAAGATGCTAATTAGAAGAGCTTGTTTTGCAGGAGAACTATGGAAAAGATGACGCTGCTTGCATTGCTAAAATAAAGACACTCTATAATGATCTCAAACTTGAGGTATTCCACTTTTCAACCCCCTATCATTATAGTTTGGTTTGTCCCATCTCTTATTTTATGAGATAAATCAAAAGTTTTACGCAATCAGTGTATTCTCTCTTCACGCCCCAACAAGAAGTTGATCTCACTTGATGCCCAGGAGTCGAAACATAGTTTCTTCAGCTTTTAATTTATTTTCTTCTGAATTTTGTAGGAAGTATTTCTGGAATACGAGAAGAAAACCTATGAAAAGTTGACCAGCTCTATTGCAGCTCATCCAAGCAAAGCAGTGCAAGCAGTGCAACTATCATTTTTGGGAAAGATTTATAAGAGGCAGAAGTAGGAAATAAAATAATTAGTGAATTTCATTCTCCCATTGGGAATGAGATGTTTGTATTTCATGCATTTTTCTGCTTTCTTTGTCTTCTACTTCTTTAATTTGATGAACTGATGCTGGATTGTTATTTTTCAAGAAATGGAAACAATAATCCTTTTTCACCTTTAATAAACAGTATACATTGGGTGGTAAAAGTCCATTGAAATCTTGGTCGTTTGGTGTGAGGTATAAGGGATAAGTTATCTCGAGATAAAATAATGGATTATTTTATCCCATGTTTGGTTGGAGGTATTAGTTAATACCGGAATAACTTATCCCACCATTTACACCACAGTGATGGGATAAGTTAACCCATATGCATGGTGGGATAAGTTATCCCGGGTAATCCCGGGATTAGTTAACCCGGGTAACTATTTCCCAACCAACCGACCCCAGTATTCAACTCATCATTGTTGCGTGATTGCCTTTACCATCATTGCTTATCAGTACTGGTAACTAGGGGTGTTTATCTAAACCAGAATCAATCTGGTTGGTATTGCTCTCTTGTCAGTTTTTCCATTTTCTTCTTTGTCACATAAAATATAAAGTCAATCTCTCTCTACCAGGGTTATGGATAAATTTTTTGATAAATCAAATTATATTTAGTAAGAATCCTATAAATTGATGAACGTATGATATATTAAAATGTCCTTGTTAGCGAAATAGTAAGTCCATCTGTCATGGATGTTAGAATCAAGTATTATTTAAAGTACATAATGTCACGCTCCCAAACTGGAGCAGGGCGTGATTGACATGTAACTTTACCACTCGTCGAGTAAACCATGTATTATCTAGCTGAAGATCTAAACTATATTCTGAAAAATTGATTTTACCATTTTAACAAATTATATATATATATCATTCTGAATCATCATTTAAACGAACTATGAGAGAACTAGAAGAATTACCCTAAAAAACACCAGTCCATCACACTTACCCTCGTCTTTACTTGCTAGCTTTGTTTATTTGAATTTTGTTATTTCTCTACTCTTATAGAAAAGACTTGTTTAATTTGGAAAAATATTTCACATTATTAAAAATAGTTTCTTAAGACAGTGTGGGCGATGCAATTTTATTAAATTTAAATCCGTACAGAATTGGATTATATTAAATTCAAAATATATATGTCCCAAATAAATATTGTGAATTAATATAATTGGATTAATTATTTAAGTCCAAACATATATGGGTTTAATTAAAGTCCAATTTTTATTGGGCTAGCTCATTGATTTGGGCTACAAATGATGAACCTACTTTAATAAGCCCAAGATATTTTCATATTCTAGAGGCCCAAATAAGCGTCACGTGTCAAATGACGTGGCATGCCAAGTCAAGTGAAGGAACCAATAGGACCATGCCACATGTCAAAATGATGCAGCAGATCCATGAAATAAAAGCCCATAAAAAAGCGTCACATCACTTAAATCTGTTTGGTCAAAGGAAGTTTATATTCATCATGACTCTTCCTTTCCTACAACTATAAATAGGGGTCTCATAATTCAGAAAAGAACCCCCAGAACTCTAACAAGAAGCAAGAAAAAACTCGTGAATCAAACGCCGCAATTTCTCTACAAAGCTATGGCATTCAAAGCAAGTTCATCAAGATTCAAGATCAAGACCGCAATATTCAAGAACAAGCTCAAAAGCCCTTGAATTCAAGCACAAGTCAAGATCAAATCCTTCAAGTCCATCAAATCAAGTTCAGATTCAAGATCAAGGTTTAAGCCCTTGAATTTATATTTGAAAAGGTGAATCAGAGGATTCATGGAGATTGTAACACTCACATATTGAAATCAATAAATTGATTGTTGTAATATTTTTTGTCCCGATTTATTTATTTTTCAACTCGAGAATTTTACTGTCCAACAAATTCTGGAACGCCTAGTTGGACAATCTCTACCTCTCATCTCAACTTTTCATACTTTAAAGTTTAAGAACGACGAAATGACTTCCAGGAAGGTAAACTCTCAATCAACTGCTGCCAAGACTGCTGATTCAAAGTTCTCTACTGAAATAGAAAGCATCCTTGGTGTTACTTTCTGAAGCTTAGGAGCTGTCACAAGGAGCAACACAGACTTGCTAGGACAACAAACACATCCAGTGTTGTCCGAACCAACTCTAATTTTTGGATCTTCAACCCCAAAAGAAAAGAAGTCCAATGCAAGTGCTTCAGAAGAAGGAAGCAGTGTGGCGGAATCGCTTACGAAGACTCTAGCCTGCTTGATCATTCTGGTTCCAAATACTCTGGCGCAAAGAGCGATGGTCGTCTAAGCAACTCATCATTTCCGACTATACCGCATAAGTTGAGCACTTCAAAGATCAACTTATGCGATAATCCGTGCTACTCTCCAATATCTCCAGTGATTATGCAAGCGATGGTGACTGATGTCTCGTCTATGGAAGAGAAGCTTGTGAATCTGGCAAAGGCAATTGAGGGCCTGACTAAACATGTTCAGAATTAAGATACTCGAATTGATAAGATAGTGGATAGGGTAGAAGGTCTGATAGATAGAGAGTCTAGCCATGCACCTGAAAAATCTCCAGAGATTTATGAGACAGAAAATCCTATGAAATAAACACCACCGACTAAAGAAGTACAAGTTTCTTCTGAGGGAATGATCCCGATTGGGCAATTGAGGGAATTCATTGAAGAGACCCTCAAAGACAAGTATGATGTTGTCACTAAATCTTTTCTTACGTATGCAAAGCCCTACACTGTGAGGATAGATAGCCTCAAAATGCCTGTCGGCTATCAACCCCCTAAATTTCAACAATTTGAGGGAAAAGAAAACCCAAAACAGCATGCCGCACACTCTGTTGAGACATGTAACAATGTTGAAACTTACGGTGACTATCTTGTCAAACAGTTTGCCCATTCTCTAAAGGGAAACGCCTTTGATTGGTATGCAAACCTTGAGCCTAATTCCATCAATAGCTGGGAGAAATTGGAGCATGAGTTCCTAAATAGCTTTTATAGCACAAGGAGTATAGTGAACATGTTAGAGTTCACAAATACTCGACAAAGAAAGGATGAACCAATCATTGACTTCATCAATTGATGGAGAAATGCTAGCCTAAACTGCAAAAATAGGCTCAACGAAGCTTCTACAATAGAGATGTGTATCCAAGGAATGCACTAGGAGCTTCTCTACATCTTGCAAGGCATTAAGCCTAAATCCTTTGAAGAGCTAGCTACCTGTGCTCACGATATGGAGTTGAGCATGTCTTTTGCTGGAAAGGGATCAGCGCCTAGCCATAACCCTCGAAGGGGAAATGATAAGCAGGAGCCCAAAAGATAGGACAAGTTTGTCCCCAAAATTGACAATAAGGAGTCCATGAATGTCGATGTGTCTCCTGTGAAGGTCACCACAAAGGTGAGAAAGAAGCAAAGTGTGAAGATGACTTTTGGAGCACGTCCGAATTAGAAAACTTTAAAGAAGATGCAAGAAAAGAAATATCCCTTCCTTGATTCTGATATTGCTGAGATTTTTTTATGAACTCCTTGAGCATAAACTCATTGAACTCCCAGAGATGAAGCGTCCCAACATAGCTGGAAGGACCAATGATCCTAACTACTGCAAATATCATAGGCTCGTAAGTCATCCTCTGGAAAAGTGCTTTGTCTTTAAAGATAAAGTCATGCAACTGGCAAAAGAGAAGAAGGTCTTCTTTGATGATGAGATAGCCAGTTCTCATCAAATCTCTATCACTTTTGGCTCACTCGACCTAGTCCAAATATGTGTCAAAGAGCATAATGAGAAGATATTAGAACCTGACAGGTCTTTAGTTGACGAAAGTGATGATGAAGGTTAGACTTTGGTGACCAGGCACAAACGCAAGAAGATGAGTCTACAAAAGGAGTCATCCAAGTAACCAACCATAAGAAGAATGGTGAAGAAACCAAGGAAACAAAAGTTGGTTGAACTTCCAAAGAAGACGAGGATGACGAAGCTTCACCACCAAAAACCTCGACGTCCGGTAACTTTAGAGGAATTCTTGCCGAATTGATTTCGTGTAAAGACTGCTCAAGTTAACCTTGAGGCATCCTATTTTAATACTGCCAAAGAGGGGCCAAAGGGTGAAAATATACCCATAGAAATTCCTTCATCCTCTGAACCGCTTGGTTAACCTCTTGCCAAGAGGCACATGTATGTGATACAAAAATTACATTCAAAAATAACGATCTTCTGCTTGGTGAGGCCCTACATAATCGTCCCTTATACATGGTGGGTCAAATTTTGGGAAAGAAGATCAATAGAATCTTGATAGATGGGGGATATAGAGTTAACATCCTGCCTATCCACATGGTGAAGGAGCTTGGCATCACTACTAGCGAACTGGAAGAAAGCCGTATAATAATCCAAGGTTTCAACCAAGGGGGCCAGAGGGCCATGTGATCTATCAAGTTGGGGATTCGTATGGATGATTTTCAATCAAACGCATTGATGCATGTGATCGATGCCAAAACTTTATACAATATATTGCTTAGTAGGCCTTGAGTGCACGGGAACAAAATTATCTCATCCTCTTACTATTAATGCTTGAAGTACCTCGAAGGCGGAGTAGAAAGAAAGATACTTGCCGATGACAAGCCATTTACTGAAGTTGAGTCACATTTTGCCGATGCAAAATTCTACTTAAAGAATCATATTGTGGATGAGAAAAGGGTTGAAGATGTAACTAAGACAAAGTGTGATGATCTTGCATCTAAGAAGGTTGTGGCAACTGTAAAAAAATTCACCACCAAGAAGCCTCTCTCCACTTCAAATAAAAAAAGTGTTGCTCCTACGAAAAAGAAGGCAACTCCTGTTCTTTGCTACGTATCGAAGGTAAAGAAAGAGAAAGATCACCCATCGAATTACCAAGATAATGTTCTAAGGGGGCTAAATTTTCCTATCAGGAATATTGATGCAATAAATCCATCCTCAAGACTACTTGAAGAGTCTGTGGCTCAAAATTCACCACAAGATATGATACTCCATACGAAGCGTACGAAAGAAGGCTTCGACCCAAATACATACAAGCTATTTGTAAAGGCTGGATACAATCCTAATAAACCATAAAGGTTGGGAAAAATTTTGTCGGAGGGTAAAACCAAGCAGACACGTGAAGACCTAGGATACACGAAGCCACCTCCAATTTGCATCTCCATAAGAAGGGCAGTTAGTAATTACATCACCGTGGAAGAAGAATCCACTGCTGTTAATAAAAGACCCTCTGTATTTGATAGACTTGGAGAATCAACCATAAGAACTTCTGTGTTCTAAAGGTTGGGCCTTCTAAATAAGAAGAAAAATAACAAACGTCGGAGAAGTCATTAAAGTACAACAATGCACTCTTCACCTAAGATCTAGAAGGATTTCTAAAGTATGATTCCTTCTAGAATGAGGTGGTAGACAGAACTGGTAGTTTCATGCAATGAGGTACTAAAATCAAAGGCTCATATTGTGGTTTATACCTAGCAATACGAAGAAGATAAAGAGAGTGTTGGCTCCTCATATTATGTTACAATCCAGAATGAGAAAGATGTCTCATCTCAAATGAAGGTTGATAAAGATATAAAAGATGCCTTCTGGTGTTATCATATATCCATCAACGACGATGATCCTCAAGAGGAGAAAAATTCTGAAGATGCTCCATCGCAACTTGAAGAGGGAGTAAAGGCCACAGTAGATCCCTTGAAGGAAGTTAATCTTGGAATTGATGAAGACCCAAGACCAACTTACCTGAGTGTATTTCTAGAAGTGGAAGAGAAAATCGCTTATATGGACATACTCAAAGAATATATGGATATCTTCACCTGGAGCTATAAGGAAATGCCTGGCTTAGATACAAAAGTAGCGGTCCATCAGTTGGCGGTCAAGAATGGTGCCCATCCTGTTAAGCAAGCCCAAAGACACTTTAGGACGGATTTGGTTCCTTTGATTGAAAATGAAGTTAACAAACTCATTAAAGCTGGCTTTATTTGTAAAGTCAAATATCCCACATAGATTTCAAGTATTGTTCCAGTACGGAAGAAGAATGGCCAAATTCGAGTTTGTGTTGACTTTCGGGATCTCAACAATGCCTTCCCTAAGGATGACTTTCCAATCCCCATACCAGAGTTATTGATTGATGCCACCACTTGTTATGAGGAAATGTCCTTTATGGACGGTTCATCCGGCTACAGTCAAATCCGTATGGCACCAAAGGATGAAGAACTTACTACATATCATATGCCCAAAGGTATTTATTGCTACAAGGTGATGCCTTTTGGTTTTAAGAACGCTGGCGCCACTTATCAAAGGGCTATACAAAACATCTTTGACGGTCTGCTCCATAAAAACGTTGAATGCTACGTGGATGATCTAGTGGTGAAGTCAAGAAATAGAGACGACCACTTGAAAGACCTAAGAATGGTGTTCAAGTTACTTTGAAGATATCAACTTAGGATGAATCCATTAAAGTGTGCCTTCGTAGTTACTTCCAAAAAATTTCTTGGCTTCATTGTGCGACACCGAGGAATTGAAATTGATCAAGCCAAGGTCGATGCAATTTTGAAGATGCTCGAGCCTCAAAATATTCATGAGTTAAAAAGCCTTCAAGGAAGGCTAGAATATTTAAGGAGGTTTATTTTAAACCAGGCTGGAAAATGCCAACCATTTAGTCATCTTATAAAGAAAGACACTTCCTTCGAATGGGACCAAGCTTTTTGTAATGCCTTTGATATTATCAAATCATACTTAATGAAGCCACCAGTTTTTGTAGCACCCATACCTGGGAAACCATTGATACTCTACATCGCAGTACAAGAGAGGTCAGTTGGAGCACTACTGGCTCAACAAAATAGTGAAGGCAAAGAAAACTCTCTTTACTATTTGAGCAGAAAGATGATGCCAAATGAGCTAAAATATTCTTCAATTGAAAAGTTATTTTTGGCATTGGACTTCTTAATTCAAAAGATGAAACACTACTTTCAAGCTCATATTGTTCGTCTTGTGTTTAGGGAAAATCCCATCAAGTTTGTAATATCGAAACCAGTCCTTAGTGATCGACTTGCAAGATGGTACCTTCAATTTCAGCAGTTTGAGATTGTGTACGTTCCCCAAAAGGCTGTAAAGGGACAAACATTGGCTGACTTCTTGGTAGACCACCCGATACCTGATGATTGGGAACTGAGCGATAAACTTCTTGATGAAGATACAATGGTCATTGAAGCTAGACCCCATGGAAGATATACTTTGATGGTATCGCATATCGAGATGGAGTTGGTGCCGGTGTGGTGTTTGTCACTCCACAAGAATAGGTCATCCCATACTCTTTTACCCTAATAAATCGTTGCTCTAATAATGTTGATGAATATCAAGATTTAATACTTGGACTTGAGATTGAAGTTGACATGAAACAACTATAATTACAAGTCTTTGGTGACTGCCAACTGGTGATCAAGTAGCTTTTGGAAATCTATGAAGTCAGAAAGCCCGAGCTACGACTATATCATGATTATGCATAGAAGTTGGTGGGGTGGATTGGAGAGGTAACCCTTTAATATGTTCCAAGGAGAGAATATAAGCAAGCTGATGATTTAGCTGCTTTGGACTCAACCCTAACTCTTCCAAATCAAATGCAAGTTACTGTTCACCAAGAATGGGTAGTACCGTCGCCAGATCAGGATGTAGAAAACAAGGTTGAATACCTTATTTCCGTGTCTGAATATGTAAAACAAGATTGGAGACAACCTATCATTGATTACTTATGTTATGGGAGACTTCTAAAAGATCCAAGGAGAAAGACTAACATTCATCGTCGTGCACCTCGCTTCCTTTACAACAAAGACACACTGTACAGAAGATCATTTGAAGGAGTACTCTTATGGTGTTTGGTAGAGAAATAAGTAATTCAAGCTTTGCAAGAAGCGTACTCGGGAGTTTGTGGATCACATTAGTCTGGACCGAAGCTCTATCTTTACATTAAAAGGATGGGAAATTATTGGCCAATGATGGTGAAAGATTGCTTGGACTATGCTAGAAGATGCAAATCTTGCCAATTCTATGCAAATTTCATACATCAACCTCCAGAGGTACTACATCCAACTGTAGCATCTTGTTCATTCAATGCTTGGGGAATAGATGTTGTTGGTCTACTACCAAAATCTTCTGGTGGACACTTATACATATTAGCCGCAACAGATTACTTTTCAAAATGGGCCAAAGTTGTTGCTCTCAAAGAAGTAAAAAAGGAGAGTGTAGTGAATTTTATCTGAGTGAATATCATCTACCTCTTTGGAATCCCTCAATATATAATAACCGACAATGGCAAGCCGTTTGTTAACAAGTAGATGAATAGGATTTTTGATGTTTTTGGCTTCAAGCAGCGCAAGTCTTCTATGTACCATGCTGCTGCCAATGGTTTAGCTGAAGCATTCAATAAGACTTTATGCAATCTGTTGAAGAAAGTCATCTCCAAATCCAAATGAGACTAGCATGAGCGAATGGAAGAAGCTTTATAGGCGTATAGGAAAACTTACCGTACACCAACGCAAGCAACCCCATACTCACTCGCTTTTGGAGTTGAAGTAGTCCTGTCACTTGAGCATCAAATACCTTCTTTGAGACTGGCTATTCAAGAAGGGATCACTGATGAAGAAAATGCTAAGTTGCGTCTTGCGAAGTTAGAAGCTCTTAATGAAAAGAGGCTGGAGGCTCAAAAAAATCTTGAATTTTATCAAGCCCGGATATCTCGTTTTTTCAAAAAAAAGGGTTCGCTTGAGGTCCTTCCAAGTTGGAGATCAAGTCCTTGCAGTAAAGAGACCTATAATCACTTTTCGTAAGTCTGGGGGTAAATTCATCCCAAAGTGGGATAGACCTTATGTCATACAAGAGATATATTCAAATGGTGCTTACAAGTTTGTCGATGCAGATGGATTAAAAGTCGGTCCTATCAATGCCAAGTTCTTAAAGAAGTACTATCCTTGAAGAAAGATGACACTCTTGGCCCGCAAGAGTATAAACTGTGTACGACTCAAACAAAAAAGAAATAAAGCAGTTCACTAGGTTAAAACCCTCAAAAGAGGCGGCCTAGGCAAAAGTTAGGAAGCAAAAAAAAAATACTCACCCAGAACTACGTTGTGACTTGATCCTCTTTACTGAGGTATGTAGGCGCTTGGAAATTCATTCTGAGTTCAGTTGCATGAGTGTCAAAAAAAATATGTTCCTGCAGTATCTACCATATGGATACCAAGTATGAAACTATTCTAATTAAATTTTGGACTTACTCTAAATATTTGTGACTCAATGGGGCAACCCGTTGAAAAGAAAGAGAGTTTCTTCAATGGAATTTGGAATGCCAAAGTTCTCCAAGCCTACAACTAGAATGATCTCAAAATTTTCATGGCTTAAGGTGGATAATTTTTGTTCCTTTGCACCTTAAGCGGACCTCTGACGAGTTTATCCTTAAAGGATATTGAAATTTTCATGCCTTAAGGTGGACAAGATTTGTCCTTTTGCACCTTCATCTGACCTCTCACGGGTTTATCCTTAAAAGAATATTGAAATTTCCATTCCTTAAGGTGGACAATATTTGTCCCTTTGTACCATAAGTTGGCCTCTCACAAGTTTATCCTTAAAGGATATCAAAATTTCCATGCCTTAAGGTGGACAAGATTTGTCCCTTTGCACCTTAAGCTAGCCTCTTACGGGTTTATCCTTAATGGATATTGAAATTTCCATGACTTAAAGTGGATAAGATTTGTCCCTTTGCACCTTAAGCTAGCCTCTTACGAGTTTATCCTTAAAGGATATCAAAATTTCCATGCCTTAAGGTGGATAAGATTTTTCCCTTTGTACCTTAAGCTGGTCTCTCACGAGTTTATCCTTAAAGGATATCAAAATTTTCATGCCTTAAGGTGGATAAGATTTGTCCCTTTGCACCTTAAGCTGAACTCTCACTAGTTTATCCTTAAAGGATATCGAAATTTCTATTCCTTAAGGTGGACAAGATTTGTCCCTTTGCACCTTAAGATGGCCTCTTACGGGTTTGTCCTTAAAGTATATCGAAATTTCCATGCCTTAAGGTGGACAAGATTTGTCCTTTTGCACCTTAAGCTGGCCTCTCACGGGTTTATCCTTAAAAGGATATTAAAATTTTAATTCCTTAAGGTGAAAGGGCCCATACTTAAAGAAAATCATGCGTCTTTAATCAAAAAAATTTCGGACTTAAGGTGACGGAGACGAAGTTAAAATCTCGCACCTTAAGCCGACGTCCATCGTCTTAAAGAAAAAAAAAATTGGACTTAAGGTGACGGAGGCGAAGTTAAACTCTCACACCTTAAGACGGTGTTCACCGTCTTCAAGCAAAAACTTTTTGTACTTAAGGTGATAGAGGCAAAGTTAAACTCTTGCACCTTAAGCCGATGTCCACCGTCCTCAAGTGAAATTTTTGGACTTAAGGTGACGGAGGCAAAGTTAAACTCTCGTACCTTAAGCTGATGTTCACCGTCTTCAAGTAAAATTACCAAATTGGTACACACCAATTCCATTTCGTCGGATTAAAAGAGCCATCAATCACTATGATCTCTTTCTTAGAAAAGAAATTGCATCAATTCTGACTTGGCTGGAAAGTATTCTTGCTTTTATCATTAGCTTGGGTAGTCCTCATTTCTGGTGTTTTAGTCACCTTTTAATGGCTCCCTTAATTATGTGCGAGGAATTTCCCTATTTAGTAATGGGAAGCGGGCTAGTCCCCAAAAATACCTAACCGTCGGAAATCTATTAGGTCTAGCAACAATGAAAATGTGGAGTTTATATATACTTTTATTCATGGATGAACGTTACCTTATCGATGGCTTTATCATTTGATATAAGGCAATTCCATTGTTAATCCTTAGAACTATGATAGGAGACCGCCAGACGATTGCGTGTTGGCGACCAAGAAGATTGTATATGTGCTAACCGATACAACTCACGTGCTTTCCTACTCGTCTTTCATAGGCCTATTTGTACCCAGCTACAATCTCTTCCCTTATAAAAGAAAAAAGGGCCCCTCGGCCAATCCTCAATCGACGGAAACTCCGTCCTAACGAAGTAAAGTTTCTGCCCCTATCACTTGATTGATCTGATCAGACACTCGCTCTTCCCTACTTTTGACAGAAGGCTTATTACGCTTTTATCTTTGTGTCTGCTATAACTGCTAACAACAGTAGTATGTATATATATACATATATATATATATACACATATATATGTATATATAGAGATACATATATGAATATATGTATATATATATACATATATATACATATATATGTATATATATGTATATATATATACATATATATGTATATTTAGACATACATATATAATAGTTCTTGAGATGTAAGATTATGAATAAAATTATTTTATAATGGTCTTCTCAAAATAATTCCTTTTCAATCGATAATATACATAATTCGTTCAATTTTCTTGAGACATTGTTGATTTTAAGTAAGATTTTATCAATTTTAATTTTAAAAATTTCTTTCGACTGAGGATTGTTATAGAAACACTATAGGCAATATCTGTATTTGAAAAATAATAAAATCTTTTATCTTATTAAAATATTTCTTACCTTTCTGCTCCCCCCTCCCACTTTGATATTCATTTTAACTTTTTACACATTCATTAAGCAAAATAATAAGATACACGGTATAGTTTACTAAGATATTCCTATTTATTAATATTTTTAAAAAATATTGAGTAGTATTAAAAAGAAATCTTCTTTTATGTGAAATGTGAAGTTGGAAACAATTGTCAATTTAGTATTGAATCTTAAAGTGATAATTCTTTTGAGCTAAAACAACACTAAAATGAGGCAGAAAAAATATTAAAAAATTCTTAATATTTTCTAATGAAATATTTTTACAGAACTATAAACCTATAATTACTAAAAATTCCCCCTGATACAAGTGTGACTATGAAGATCAACGTGTGTACAAGTGCAGCAAAGTATCATCCTAGGAAGTTCAATGTTGAGACGTGAGAAGGATCAAAGGCACACTAAATATGCCCTATTTGCTCATTTATTACACTAGAGGGGCGCCCCCTTTTCATTAAGGGTCTTTTGGTCATTTCATCTTTTATGTAATAAGGAGACTATATATAGTTTAGTATTAGGGATTTTCATGACTTGGTTGATGAATATTGTAAGTCTTGAACTTTTGAAACACCAAGACCTCTCTCCTTGAGGCACAAAATCAAAACTTGTAACTAGGATAGCTTCAAGGGTGGAATCTCTTGTGATTTCTTGTTTGTTAGAAATATTGGTGCTTGAGTGTTGGACTCCGCTCTTGTATCTTCATAAGAACTTGGTACTTGTTAACGTGTTTTGTTGGAGTTTTAGAGTTTAATAAACTCTTTATTTACTACTTTACATGTTTCCCTTGTGTCAAGTTATCTATCTTCTTTATCATTAAGTTTGTGTTTGCTTCCTTTTGTTATTTTGTGTCTTGCTTGTTACGGGTATTTGCGGGTCACTTGTGGACTGTTTGGTGCTCATTTAGATATCGTTTGGTATCATTTGGTATCAGAGCCAAGGCTGGTAGCTGTAAGTCTTGACATTTGAAACATTAAAGTCCTCTCCCTACTTGAGGCAAACCAAAACTTGTAACTAGGATAGCAATTCAAGGGTGGAATCTCTTGTAATTGCTTGTTTTTGAGAAACCTTGGTGCTTGAGTGGTGGAATCCTCTCTTATATCATCGTTAGAGTTAGGTTATCGTGTGTGGAGGTGTTAGGGGTCTTAGAGTTTTATGTACTCTTTGGTTACTAGGATTTACACCACCTTTGTCTATCTATCTATCCCTTTACCTTTTTTTTTTTCATCTTGTAGTAGTTGTGTCTTGTCTTCTTGTAATAGGTTGTTGGTGTTATTTTAATCTTATTGTTTATCATATTAATGTAGTGTTGTTTCTATTTTGGTATGGTTATACACGTTATTATCTCTCCATTGTTGAAGCATTCTCGGATTTTCTTTTCATTCTTGTGTTGTTATTCTTGGCCGAGACCTGGTTCCTTGGGCTCTCAGTTTGTGGTGTGTTTTGTGACATTTTTGGGTTTTTTTTTGTGTATTCTTGGAGTTTTAAGGTATAATTAGGTATCATAGCCAAGGCTGGTTGTGTTCCTACAATATCAATCTTGGGCTCTCTTAGTCAAGAAAAAAAAAAGGTGTTGAAGTGCTTTTGTTCTTGGCCGGATGTTCTTCTTTTTGTTGTTATGTTTGGCCGAGATTTGTGTCTTGATTTGAGTGTGTTTTGTTGTCTTAGTTTTTTTCTAGTGTTTTTTCCCTTTCTCCTCAACACTTATTGAGTCTACCACCCAAGTTCTTGAGCAAGATTCCAGTTGTGTTGTGGTGTTAAGTGGACGGTTTCTTATTATTGTTGTTGGTGTTCATCTTGTGTTCTTGTGTTGTGTTGAAGAAGTTGTTGTTTGATCTTGAAGAGAGAAAAGAAGTATAGGACTTTGTGTTTGTCTTGAAAACAATCCAAGACAACACCAAAGTAGAAAAAGAAAAAGAGCCCTCCAAAAAGCAAGTTACTAAAAAGGAGTAAGACACTTTTCAAACTTAGACAAAAGAGGAAAGAGACAAGACTACCCCAAAAAGTTGTCTTGCCAAAAGAGTGCAAGTTGGTAGAAAGTTGGTGGAAAACTTTTGAATCTTGAAAAGAGAATATAAAGTCTTGTAATCCGATACCATAGCCAAAATATCTTCCTCAAAGGTGTATTATTGAACATCAAAGTCTTGGAACAAATTCTCTTCAACAACAAAGTGTGTTTTTGTCTTGTAAACTTCTTTAGTTTTCTTGTTGCCGTTTGTGTGGTGTTGTTACTTGCGGTTCAAAGACTTGAACCTTTGTTGATGTGTTGTGTTTGAAATTGTGGACTGTTTTTGGTGCTATGGAACCCGAGAACTCACACTCTCAACCCACGGGGAAACACAATGCTACTAGTATCATTTTGGCTCGCCTAGAAGCTATGTCCCGAGACATGGCTAGGATGACCACGGGTATTGAAAAACTAGACTCGGATGTGGTATCAATGAAGGGTGAAGTGTCAATAATGGGTGGGATATTAGAGAGAGTGGAAATCCAAAGAATACGACCTTTTACCCCTCGACATATTTCACCAACTAGTACTCCCGAGGCCATGCACCAAATGCTATATCCACCTATTGCGACAAATCAAACTAACCCTCACTCCTAAATATGAGATCATAATAGACCAAGCGACCCTCAACTTCACCAAGTATAAAAAAAGTACTTGGAACCCAAATACCACCACCAAACCCGAGACCTCCCATCCCAAATCCACTAGACCAAAGACCTCACTATCTAAATCCAATCCCGCCGCTACAAGCTCCACTTAACCCAAATAGACCCATCCATGTTGAGGGGTATGGTAGAGGAGAACAACCTACTGGTTATGAAAAATATAATGATGTTTACATGAGAAGGGAGTAGATGAGGGGTCGGCAAGGTAATCCAAGGGAAGTTCACGGCCGAGAAGGAAGAGTGGTCTTCGGAACCAACAAGGGAACCAAAACCGTTATGTAGGTCTAAATACCATCAAGGTGGGTATTCCAACATTCAAAGGTGAGAGTGATCCGGAAGAATTTCTAGATTGGGAGTCCACTTGTGAGAGAATCTTCCAAGTTAATGACCTTACCGAGGAGAAAAAAAGTTGTTATACGATTACACATTTTGAGGGTTATGCTACTACGTGGTGGGAGTATGTGAAGTGATTTGGAAATGTTTTGATTGAGGGGAATACCCCTCCTTGATTTAGGTTAAGGTACCTCATGAGACAAAGGTACTTAACTGAGAGTTACCATCAAGATTTCCTTGCTAAGTTGTATAACTTGAGGCAAGGAAACAAAAGCGTCGTGGCTTACTATGATGAATTCCAACAACTCATTTTGAAACTTGATCTTCGAGAGGATCAAGTAATCCATGAAATAATTTGATTCAAGGTGGGGTTGAATAGGGATATTGCCTCACGGTTGACACTTCACAAGTTTGACACCATTATGCCATCTTCCAAGCCACCTTGGAAGTTGATAAGGAATTACGGGACAAACCAAGTGTCAAGCTCAAAGGGAAATCTCCATCGGGTTGGAACAAGGACAAAAATGACCCATCCAATGTGGATAAAACCGAGGACAAGGCTGCACAATCTGAAAACAAGGCTTACCAAAGGTACCCTCCGAGAAATGAAGGTTAACCGCATTTCTCTTCTAGTTCTAAGGGCTTTCAATATTTTAAATGACAAGGTTGGGGACACAAGGCTAACGAGTGTCCAAATAGGAGAAATATGATCCCAAGGGAGGGAAAATTATACTTTCTTAGAGAGGAGGTGGGACTTGAACCAAAGGAGATTGATGATCAATCTCAAGATGGAGAGAAGGTAGAACCCAAGGAGCCAAAGGAGGGGGATGAGGAAGATATTTGGCCGTATGAAAGTGATATTGTAGTTCCTATGTAAATGGAAAGAAAAGTCATTCTTTGTGAGGGTATGTAAGAAGAATACGAGAGTGAGGAGGATGAAGAAGGAGAGAATCCAAGAGTTGGGATTGTGGGATTTGCCCACAAGGACTCTTGGTTGATTACTAACCGAGATACTAGCACTTTGCCTAGTATCAAATCTTCTTATGTGCAGGTTGTAGAACATATAAATCTAAGGATCATGCTTGATGATATCATGGGACCCTTGGTTGAACATCCTAACCTTAGGAAGAGCAATGAAGAGATGATGAAAAGAGGAGAGCTTGTTGGTGATGATTGCTTGAATTTGAGGGCAAATTCCTCTCAAGATGGAGAGGATGATACAAGTGCGACTATGAAGATCAACGTATGTACAAGGGAAGCAAAGTATCATCCTAGTAAGTTCAATGTTGAGATGTGAGAAGGATCAAAGGCACACCAAAGCCGCCCTAATTGCTCATTTATTACACTAGAGGGGCTCCCCCTTTTCATTAAGGGTCTTTTGGTCATTTCATCTTTTATGTAATAAGGAGACTATATATAGTTTAGTATTAGGGATTTTCATGACTTGGTTGATGATTATTGTAAGTCTTGAACTTTTGAAACACCAAGTCCTCTCTCCTTAAGGCACAAAATCAAAACTTGTAACTAGGATAGCATTCAAGGGTGGAATCTCTTGTGACTTCTTGTTTGTTAGAAATGTTGGTGCTTGAGTGGTGGACTCCTCTCTTGTATCATTGTAAGAACTTATTTCTTTTTAACACGTTTTGTTGGGATTTTAGAGTTTAATAAACTCTTTAGTTACTACTTTACATGTTTCCCTTATGTCAAGTTATCTATCTTCTTTATCATTAAGTTTGTGTTTGCTTTCTTTTGTCATTTTGTGTCTTTCTTGTTACGGGTATTTGAGGGTCACTTGTGGACTGTTTTGTGCTCATTTAGATACCGTTTGGTATCACCCCCCCCCCTTTTCTAAAATTGGGGGCCTAAAGCCTTAGCTTCAGTTGTTTTATGCTGAAGCCGGCCTTGGTCAATTATTTCCATCTTGGTATCTTTACTATAATAGATAAATAGCTTTTGGTAATGGAGTAGGTTCCATATTCTGTAAACATGTACCTTTCCTATGTATACCAACCCTGCATGAGAAATTTGATTATATTAAGTTTTTTCCAATACTAACTGGAATATATAGGTGCTCTATGATCCCAAATAGTAAGGTCCTCCTTTATATAGATTCCATGAATCCATTTTATCACTAATTAATGACTCCATATTCATATTGATTTGTCCTAACATCTGTCCCATTGAAGCTGTATTCCAACCCCTTCTACTACTGATATTCAGCCACCCTTGTTTCTCGGGGTGACAAATCTGGTCCCAAGATACCAATGCTACTTTCTTTTTCTCTTTAGACCATCACCAAAGGTAATCCATGTTTTTTTCTACCTCCTTAAGGATACTTTGGGGTGATATAAACACTGCAACCCAGAAGCTATGAATGGAGATTAGCACAACATTAATCACTTGCAACCTATAAACATAAGATATTTTCTTTAAATAGGTCACACTAATCCTCTCAGTGATCTTATCAATCAATGCATGACAGTTAAATTTCTTCCACTTCTTAGAGGATAGATATATATTGTAATACCCCATGTATGAAAGCCACTTTGAAACTTATGAATCGTCTTCTTAAGTCGTATATACACCTTACGAGTCATATGTCGTAAGTTATAGCTATGGTAGTGTAGAGTAGTTGTAGTCTATTGTAGATACGATTTGACCCTAGAAATTGTCATTTCATGTTACAAGTCATATTAAGTGAAGTCGTAAGATCAACAGTATAGGTTCCCTAAGTTCATGTCCAAGTTATGAGGGGTTGTTTCAAGTCGTATATATATGTAACAATTCATAAGCTACCACTCGTATGTTGACCAATGTGTGCTATCTTACTGCTAAGCTTATGAGTTACTAGTCTAACTCGTATCCTTATCTAATGAGCAGTAAGATTTACTCGTGATGACTGGAGGTCAATTTTTGTAAGTTCAGTTAAGGGGCTTTTTGGCATTTTCCCTACTTATAACTCCCAACCCACGACCTATACCCAAAAGAGGCGTTATTTTCCTCACTCTTTCACTCAATTAACAATATCTTTTCTCCTCCCATCTCCAAGAAAAACCAGATTAGGGTTTCTCTCTACAAGTCATCTCTCAAGTCTCAAAGTTGAAGTCCTTTTCATAAGTCAAGAAAATTCCCGGTATGTGTGATTTTGAACAAGGTTAATCTTCCATCCTTGTGACCGAAAAACATGATTTTTGAGATTGAATTTACAAGTTGCACATTAGGGGTCATCCCCCAAATTCTCATCTATTGAAGTATAACCTTATCTTGTGATTTAAAAGGCTAAAGATACATAAAGGTTACATCTATACATGTTTTGAGCTTTAAGATTGATGTTGTGATTTGAATTTCATTACTTTGATGTGGATTCTGATGAAAAATTTCTATATGGGTGTTGAGCCTGATATTTTGTTATAAGTTCTATGAAAGAAAGTATAAGTTTCAAGATTTAAGAAGAGGCATTAAGTTTACACGAAAGTTTAAGCTTATAAAGTTTTATTCATATGCAATATAGCATGATTCAAGAAATCTTGATCCGTTGATCTAAAGATAAGACATGAAAATCCACAAGCGTTCATCTTGTTTATGATTTAAAGTAAAAAGAAGCATAACTGGTTTTCATTTTATAAACCCTTATGCTATTTTAAGGTGGATTTCTTAAGTATGAGAATATATATATATATATACACACACGCACACACTTTTTCAAATGATGCATGCTAAGCATAAATGACTCACCTTGGACTTTAGTAAAAATAAAGACTGCAAGATCATAAAACATGAATAATGAAGCATATGAATAAGCTTAGTTAGACATTACACTTAGTTTCTAAAATCTTTACTCCTTTCTTATGAGAGCTCTTTACGACCGACATAAATCATGTAAGCTACCATGGAGTCCAACGTCTTACCCACACTGGGAAGAGTTGTTCTACCCTTGCCTTCGGAATAGAACCTTAACTTAAGTGATCACTACTACAAGATCATAAAACATGAATATGAAACATATGAATAAGATTAGTGTAATGCCTCGAGTATGTACCTAGGACGGTACACGGTGCTTACGACCCCAAAGGACCATTACCTAACCCATGAATGATATCTACTGTGATCACTAAAACATGATACTGTAATAAATGCAGAATAATAAGCTAAATTTCCATAAGGTTCAAAACATCTGAAATATCGATAAATTATATTGTCTAAAATAATAATTTATAAAACTGAACACTGTCTGAAAAATAGTCTAAAAAGCCTCTAGCTGAAACTGTATGAGAGTGGAGTTGATGGGATAATACCCCAAGTAACTCTATCTACTGAAATATTGATTCCACTAAAATAATAAAATAAATAAATATCCTCGAATGATGAGGACTCACAGCTAATCTACTGTTGCTGGCTGAATCTGAGTCTATCTATCCGCGATCGGGAACCTGAGCGTACGAACCTATGATAGAAGACATCATAGTACAAAGAAAAAGTATGCGTCAGTACGTGGAATGTACTGGTATGATAGATTAGGTAAGGATGAATGCAAGGGTTCATATGCATGAATGATAACTGACTGAATGATATAAGTAATTGATCATGAGAGTAAATGGATAATTGATACTGCTGTACATACTGAGTATGCACAACTGTGCATATAAATAAATACTATGTCTAATCTTGTCTGAAGCTAAGTACTGAATTCTAAAACTGAGTAACTGATATCTGAAGTTACTGATAACTGATTTCCTGATACTGGTTGACTGTATCTGACAATCTTGATTCTACAGAACTGAACTGAGTTCTATTTTGAAGACTGATACTGAGATTATGGGAGGTAATCATCTAACCGACATGCCCCAAATAATCTAAGATAACTGAGTTGGGGTCCAACCTGTGACCCTAGTTGAAAGGGTGTCAGTATCGTGCCATGGGTAAAGACACTGAAGAGTTACCCTCATCTGGCAGGTACTCTAATGAGAACGGTGGAACCCTTATCTGCAAGGTTAAAACACCTCATAAACCCTTAATTAGCAGGTTTGATGTCTCAACCTACACTGGTTACGTAGTTTTGGAACGTAAGAACTGCTTCTAGAGATCATACCCTCTACTGGTAGGTGATCCCCCATCCTTGGATTCACTCAGTGCTGAATCCTACTCCCAACTGAAAGACACTGAATTAAGTATACTGAACTAGACTGGACTGATACTAAGCTTACTGAGTTTTCCTGAGTTCGGTAACTGACTGAGTTCTTTTGAATTCTGTAACTGACAGATAGTACTACTGATCATGACATGACTAAGATTTTGTAACTGAAACTGGCTCTAGGAACACAGCTAAATTTTCGGGTATTAAATACCTCCAGGACTCGATAGCATGAAAAATAATGCATAATATACTCTTGAAAATCATAACAATGTATACTTGTCCATAGTTCACTCATAGAGGCATTTAATCAAACACTTGTAATGCATCTACTTATACATGAATAGGGAATACATGCTATCATGTTATAATGGCACTATTTCATTCACATAGGCATGCTTAGGTTATACAATAAAAAAACATATAGTTATTATGGCTACATCAATCAACTTAAAAATTTAAGGGTTTATCATGAAGATAATGTAATTCAACACATACAATGATTTATTTCATAAAAACATGTAATTTAATCATGGACTAAAACCCAACAATAACATGAACATGAATTTTAATTCAATTCAAGCATGGAAGTTCATAATTTAAGAATCTTGTATTTTAAAAATAGATTCGTGGACTCTATAGGTGAAAGGAACCCATAGATGAACACCTAACATAACTTGGGTTATTAGTTCTTGTAGGTTCTTGAAGAAATTTTTGAGTTTTGACCTTGATTCTTGACTCTAGGGTTTGTAGTTTTGAGAGAAAGCTTATATTTTTTTGAGATAAGTGAGCAAATAATGGGATAATAGGCTATTTAGGGCTTTAATCCCATGTTTAGGCTGACTGGAATAAGGAAAAAAGACCTAAAAGCCCTTGGAAATTAAATCTTAGAATTAACTTAAATGTCCTGATTTTCACCCTTTGCGCGATGCGGCGCTATCGCACCGTGTCTATGGAATTTCCAACTGGGAAAATGCATGGTGGCGCGACGCTGTGGTATCACATTTCCACCTTGGATGAGACTTGGATGTTTGGCACGATGTAGTACAATCACGTTGCTTTACTGAAAATTGACAAATGTAAACTTGGTGCTTAGCACGACGCGCCAATATCGCGGTCCCTTACTGGAATTAGAAAATTGGGAATTAGAAGCCCTCCGTGATACGGTGAGATCGCGGAGTCATACTGGAAATTTAAAATTGTCATTTAGACTGGCTCCGTGATGCGCTAGTGATCAAAATGATGGTTTTTAATGACCGGTACTTAAAATTGCCATAACTTCTTACCCGATTATTGAATTTGGGTGAATTTTATATAGTTGGAAGCTAATTGAATTTCCTACGCAATGGCAGGCCCTAAATTGAAAAATAATGAGCATTTCAAAATTATTATGTTAGATAACTCATGAACTGAGAGTTAATCTTAAGATAAGGAAATTCGGGGTATTACAATATCTTTCCCTTGGGAACATTCATCCTCAAATAAGACTAATTAAGCTGAGACACTGATAGACTGAGTTTACACACTGAACATGCCTATCCGATGCATGACTACATGACTGAACTACTGAATAACTGAGCTCTTACACTGAACATGCATATATGATGCATGGAATACATGACTAAAGTACTGATAAGCTGAATTTTCATACTAAACATGCATATCTGATGCATGAGTACATGACTGAACTAATTCATGAATGTATGACTGAATATACAATGATGATGGATACCAAGATATAATTATAGCAGAACATGGAACTGAGTATAGCTAAGGAAGACTGTTACCTTAAGCTGGATCTGAGGTTGCGGTGAAAAGGTGAGGATACTTTGTCCACATATCTGCTTCTGCTTCCCAAGTAGCTTTCTCAACGAAATGATTTTTCCAAAGAACTTTGACCAAGGGAACTTCTTTGTTCCTCAGCTTGTGAATCTGATGATCGAGGATCTGGATGGGAACCTCTTCAAATGAGATATCATTCTGAGTATTTACATCCTGTAAGGGGACTATAACTGCTGGGTCACCAATGTATCTTTTTAGAAGGGAGACATAGAATAGTGGATGCACTGAGGCTAGATCTGAAGGCAACTCAAGATCATAAGCTACCTTTCCGAAACAACTGAGAATTCTATAAGGAACGACATATCGGGGACTGAGCTTTCCCTTCTTGCCGGACCTCTTTACCCCCTTCATGGGAGAGATTTTCAAGAACACGAAATCACTGATTTCAAACTCGAGATCCTTTCTCCTCACATCTGCATAGGATTTCTGTCGGCTCTAGGCATCCCTAAGTCTTTCTCTGACTAACTGAACCTTTTCTAAGGCATCAAACACTAGGTTAGGCCCTATTACTGAGGACTTACCTACCTCGAACCAACCAACTAGAGATCTATATCTCTTACCATAGAGAGCCTCAAATGGGGCCATTCGAATACTGGAATGATAGTTGTTAATGTATATAAATTCGATCAAAGGCAAGTGGTCATACCAACTCCCCTTAAAATTGAAAACACATGCTCTTAGCATATCTTCTAGAGTCTGAATGGTCCTTTCTGCTTGACCATCTTTCTGAGGGTGGAAGGCTATACTGATGTAAACTTGGGTACCAAGACCATTTTAGAATGTTTTCCATAAATGAGAGGTAAACTGAGTACCTCAATCTGAGATAATGGATACTGAAACTCCGTGTAACCTGACCAACTCTTTGATATAGAGTTTGGCGTAGTCCTCGACTGAATAGATAGTATAAAGTGGCAAAAAATAAGCTGATTTGATCATACTGTCTACGATAACCCAAATAGAATCATGATGATGACGAGTACAAGGAAAACCCATCACAAAGTCCATGTTCACTTCTTACCATTTCCATATGGGAATACTGAACTCCTGCAAGGACCAACTAGGCTTCTGGTGCTAAATCTTAACTTGCTGACATATAGAGCATTTAGCTACAAACTCTAAAATATCCCTCTTCATCCCACTCCACCAATAGACCTCCCGTAGATTGCGGTACATCTTAGTGGCCCCTGGATGAATAGAGTAATGCGCACCATATGCTTCTTCAAGAATTTGTTGCCTCAAGTCATCAGCACCTGGCACACATAAACAACCCTAGCAACGCAACACACTATCTCCCCTTAGGAGAAAACCTCTACTTTCTGATCTCTGACTGACTCTTTCAGCTTAACAAGACTGGGATCTCTATCTAATTTTTCCTTCACCTCAGAAACTAGAGAGGATTTGGAACTATTCTGAACCCACACACTACCTTCTACTGAATCGACTAAAAGGACCCCTAGTCGAGCAAGCTGATGAACTTCCTGAACTAAAGTTTTCTTATTGTCCTCAACATGAGCAACACTACTCATAGAAAGTCTATTGAGAGCATCATCCACTACATTGGCTTTGCCTGAATGATACAAAACACACATGCCATAATCTTTTAATAACTCTAACCACCTTCTCTGACGCAAATTCAAATCTTTCTGAGAGAACACATATTAAAGGCTTTTGTGATATGTGAACACATAAACATGCACCCCATACAAGTAATACCTCCAAATCATTAAGGCAACCACTACAGCTGCTAACTCGAGATCATGAGTCGGATAATTATTCTCATGTGGTTTAAGATGTCTTGAGGCGTAGGCTATGACCTTACCACTTTGCATGAGGACAAAAACCAAACCTACTCTAGATGGATCACAGTACACAACAAACCTGTCTGAACAATCTGGTAGCATCAAAACTGGGGTTGAGGTGAGTCGAGTCTTCAACTCCTGAAAACTCTTCTCGCTAGAATCCGGCCACTAAAACTGGACATGGGGGATGCAATAAACGAAAACCCTTTCACAAACCAATGTTAATAGCCAGATAAACCCAAGAAACTCTGGATATCTGATGGAGAGATGGGTCTACGCTAACTTCTCACCACCCCAGTCCTTTGAGAATCAACTCTAATGCCATCACAAAAAATAATATAACTAAGGAATGCTACTGACCTTAGCCAAAATTCACACTTACTGAATTTGGAAAAACAATGATGAGTTCTGAGAATCTAAAGTATGATTCTGAGGCGATCTGCATGATCATTCTTGCTAGGGAATGGACAAGAATGTCATCGATGAAGACTATAATGAAGAAGTCCAATTACTTCTTGAACACGTGATTCATTAAGTCTATGAAAGTTGTTGGGGCATTTGTAAGGCCAAAGGACATGACTAAAAACTCAAAGTGACCATATCGAGTTCTGAAAGCTATTTTTGGAATGTCACATTCTCTTACTCTGAGTTGGTGATAGCCTGATTTGAGGTCTACCTTAGAAAAGTAACTGGTACCCTAAAGTTGGTCAAATAAGTCATCGATTCTGGGAAGTGGATATTTATTCTTGACTGTGACTTTTTCAACTGACGGTAATCAATACACATTCTGAGAGAACCATCTTTCTTACGCACAAATAAGATTGGTGCACCCTACGGGGAAATGCTAGGTCTGATGAATCTATTATCTAGGAGATCCTTCAATTGTTCTTTTAAGTCTCTGAGTTTTGCTGGTGCCATTCTGTATGGCGGAATAGATATAGGTTGACTATCTAGAAAAAGGTCTATTTCAAAGTCTATTTCCCTAACTGAAGGAACTCCAGGAAGATCTTCGGGAAACACATATGAGAATTCATTTACTACTGGAACTGACTCAAGACAGGGAGTTTTTGAGTTAGAGTCTTTGACTCGCACAAGATGGTAGATACATCCATTGGATATCATCTTTATCGCTCTAAGGTAAGAAATAAGCTGACCCCTTAGAGTTGTAGTACTACCCCTCCATTCAAGGACTGGTTCATTTGGGAATTGAAAATAAATAATTCTGTTTCTACAATCAACTGAGGCATAGCATGAATGAGCCAATCTATGTCGATAATGACATCAAAATCTACCATCTCTAGCTCTACAAGGTCTGCTGAAGTAACTTTTTGAGATATCATAACCGGACAGTTCCTGTATACTCGTCGGGCTATGACAAATTTACCCCCTGGGGTAGAAACTGAGAAAGACTTTGCAAGGATTTTTGGACTGACTCCAATGTTAATGGCTATGTAAGGAGTTGCAAAAGATAAAGAAGCTTTTGTATCAAAAAAGGCATAAATATGTAAATGAAATATCTATAACGTACCAGTGACCACATCAGGAGAATTTTCTTGATCTTGTCAAGACTGAAGTGCATAAATCTTGTTTAGGCGTTGCCTACTGGTGGCACTAAAAGTGGCACCCTGCTGATTCAGGCCTGAGAACCTGACTGAGGAAAATATCTAACTCTGTGGCCCGGCTTGCCACACCCAAAACAAACATCACTGCCAACTCTGCAGACACCCTTATGGTTCTTGCCACATTACTGACATAGAGGATTTTTTTAGCACTGCTGACACTACCCTAAGACTTAGAGCCTGGCTCCCTATCACTGTTACCATTTCTAAACTTAGGTACTGGAGCACTGGCTGAGGACGGAGCTGGAAATGAAGATTTTAGGCGAAACTAGGAATGGTTACCGCCCTATGACTTAGGCTGATTAAAATTGAAGCTATTTATTCTAGCTCTCTTGTTCTACCTCTTTCTCTCTCTAAAATTAGCCTCTTCTATCTGCTGATCATGGATAATGAACCTGGATATGTCCATCTCCTTAATCAACATCATTGTTCTACTCTCCTTAACCACACTATCTGACATCCTAGATACGAACTTTATCATTCTAGACCTACTATCTGCTACTACTTGGGGAGCATACCTAGCTAACTGAGTAAACTTGAGGGAATACTCTTTCACACTCATACTTACCTTCTTGAGATTGATGAACTCTAACACATTGGCTTCTCTCAACTCTAATAGAAAGAATCTCTCTAGAAAAGTAATAGCAAACTCTTCCCATTCTATGGGCTCTACATATGTGCCCATGTCTACCTTCCATTGCTTAAACCACGTATGAGCCATATCTTGTAGCATATAGGCAGCTAACTCAACACTCTCATTGAAAGTTACTCCCATAATATCTGTGACTTTCTGAACCTGATCGACGAACTCCTGTGGATCCTCTTCTGTCTTAGATCCTGAGAATAGAGGAGGATTTATATGAGAGAAGTCCCAAATCTTGGCTGCAACAGTATTGGCCACTGGATTGGCTAGAACTGCAGCTGGCCGTTCATTCTTAGCTGCTACGAAGTTAGCTAGAGTAGTGAATGCAGCTCTAAATTCTGCATGAGAGACATGCTCGTCCAAGGGTTCTGCCTGAACGGATTGAGGTGCTGGCTGATTTTTGATTCTTCTTTCGTTAGTCCTTTAAGGAGGCATGTTCTGTAAACGAAAGGAAGATATGGATTAGACTAAGAGTTTAACTTGAACCATGCTCACTCACACGACATAAATACTGAAAGAAGGGAAATTTTTTCCTAAAACATCTCATAGCCTTCTGTCCATAAGTGTGGAATGCTACATACCCATGCACAGGACTCTACTAGATATGGCTTTTGGACTTCGTAGGACACTGTTGAACCTTAGGCTCTAATAATATGTTTGTAATGCCTTAAGTCTTTACCTCGAATGCTACACGGTGCTTACGACCCCAAAGGACCACAAGCTAACCCATGACTGATATCTTTCGTGAGCACTAAAACATTATATTGTAATAAATGTGTAATAATAGGGTGAATTACCATAAGGTTCAAAACATATGAAATACCGATAAATTATATCATCTGAAAAACAAATTATAAAACTAAACACTGTCATAAAATTAGTCTAAAAAGCCTCTAACTGAAACTATTTGAAAGTGGATTTGATGGGACAGTCCCCCAACTAACTCCATCTACTGAAATACTGTGTCCACTAAAATAATAAAATAAAAGAATATCCTCAAATGATGAGGACTCACTGCTAATCTACTGTTGTTGGTTAAATCTAAGTCTATCTATGCATGGTCAGGAACCTGAGCATCCGAACCTATGACATGAGACATCATAGCGCAAAGAAAGAGTATGTGTCAGTATGTGGAATATACTGGTATGCTAGATGAGGTAAGGATGAATGCAAGGGTTCATATGCATGAATAATAACTGACTAAATGATATAGACTAACTGAACATGAGAGTACATGGATAACTGATACTGCTATAAATATTGAGTATGCACTAATGTGCATATAACTAAATACTGTGACTAAGCGCTTCTAAAGCTAAGTACTAAATTTTTAAACTGAGTAACTGATATCTAAATTTACTGATAACATATTTACTGATACTGGTTGACTGTATCTTATAGTCCTGATTCTGTAGAACTAAACTGAGTTCTATTCTGAAGACTGAGACTGAGATTATGGGAGGTAATCATCTAACCGATATGCCCCAAATAAGATAAGATAACTGAGTTGGGGTCCAACCTGTGACTCCAGTTAGAAGGATGTCAGTACTGAGCCATGGGTAAAGACACTAAAGAGTTACCCTCATCTGGCAGGTACGCTAATAAGAATGGTGGAACCCTCATCTGGTAAGTTGAAATACCTCATCAACCCTTAACTGGCAGGTTTGATGTCTCAACCTACCCTGGCTACGTAGTGTTGGAATACAAGGATTGCTACTAGAGATCACATCCTCTACTGGTAGGTTATCCCCCATCCTTGGGTTCACTCTGTGCTGAATCCTACTCCCAATTAAAAGACACTGAACTGAGTGTACTGAACTGGATTGGACTGATATTGAGCTTACTGAGTTTTCCTGAGTTCGATAACTGACGAAGTTCTACTGAGTTCTATAACTGACTGGGAGTACTACTGATCGTGACATGACTAAGATTCTGTAACTGACATTGGCTCTAGGCTTACAACTAAATTGTTGGGTATTAAATACCCCCAGGACTCGATAGCATTAAAAATAAAGCATAATATACTCTTGAAAATCATAACAATGTATACTTGTCCATAGTTCACTCGTAGAGGCATTTAATCAAACACTTGTAATACATCTACTTATACATGAATGGGGAATACATGCTATCATGTTATAATGGCACTATTTCATTCACACAAGCATTTTATCAAACACATGGGGAGCATGCTTAGGTTATACAATAATCAAAACATATAGTTATCATGGCTACACCAATCAACTTGAAAATTTAATGGTTTATCATGAAGATTATGTAATTCAACACATATAATGATTTATTTCATAAAATCATGTAATTTAATCATGGACTAAATCCCAACAATAACATGAACTCGAATTTCAATTCAATTCAAGCATGGAAGTTCATAATTCAACAATCTTGTATTTTGAAAATGGATTCGTGGACTCTATGGGTAAAAGGAGCCCATAGATGAACACCTAACATACCTTGGGATATTAGTTCTTGAAGGTGCTAGAAGAAATTATTGAGTTTTGACCTTGATTCTTGAAGCTAGGATTTGTAGTTTTAAGAGAAAGCTTTTATTTCTTGAGATAAGTGAGAAAATAATGGGATAATAGGCTATTTAGGGCTTTAATACCATGTTTAGGCTGACTGGAATAAGGGAAAATATCAAAAAGCCTTTGGAAATTAAATCTCAGAATTAACTGAAATTCCTCGATTTTTACCCTTTGCATGACGTGGCACTATCGCGTCGTGTCTCTGGAAATTGCAACTAGGAAAATACATGGAGGCGCGATATGGTGATATCGCATTTCCACCTTGGATGAGACCTGGAAGCTTGGCGCGATGAGGTACATTGCTTTACTGGAAATTGATAAATGTGAACTGGGTCCTTGGCGCGACGCGCCAATATTGTGGTCCCTTACTGGAATGTGACAATTTGGAATTGGAAGCCCTATGTGATGTGGTGAGATCATGGAGTCTCACTGGAAATTGAAAATTGTCATTTAGACTGGCTCCACGATGCGCTAGTGATCAAAATGATGGTGTTTAACAACTGGAACTTAATTGCCATAACTTCTTACCCGGTTATCAAATTTGAGCGAGTTTTATATCGTTGGAAAGCTAATTGAATTTCCTACAAAATGGATGGATCTAAACTAAAAATAATGATCATTTCAAAATATTTATGCTGGATAAATCATGAACTGATAGTTAATCTTAAGCTAAGAAAGTTTGGGGTATTACAATATCTTCCCCTTGGGAACATTCATCCTTGAATGAGACTAATTAAGTTGAGACACTGATAGACTGAGTTTACACACTGAACATGTTTATCTGATGCATGACTACATGATTGAACTACTAACTAACTGAGCTCTTAAACTAAACATGTGTGATCATTCTCGCTATGAGAATAGATAAAAATGTCATCGATGAAGACTATAACAAAGATGTCCAAGTACTTCTTGAACAGGTGATTCATTAAGTCTATGAAAGCTTCTAGGGCATTTGTAAGACCAAAGGACATGACTAGAAACTTGAAGTGACCATACCGGGTTTTGAAAGCTATTTTTCAAACATCACATTCTCTGACTCTGAGTTGGTGATAGCCTGATCTGAGGTTTGTCATAAAAAAGTAACTTGCACCTTGAAGTTGGTCAAACAAGTCATCGATTTTGGGAAGTAGATATTTATTCTTAACTGTGACTTTGTTCAACTGACGGTAATCAATACACATTTTAAGAGAACCATCTTTCTTATGCACAAATAAGACTGGTGCGCCCCACAGGGAAATGCTAGGTCTGATGAATCCCTTATCTAGGAGATCCTTCAACTGTTCTTTTAACTCTTTGAGTTCTGCTGGTGCCATTCTATATAGCGGAATAGATATTGGTTGAGTATCTGGAAGAAGGTCTATTTCCCTAACGAGAGAAACTCCAGGAAGATCTTCGGGAAACACATCTGAGAATTCATTTACTACTGGAACTGACTCAAGGCTGGGAGTTTTTGAGTTAGAGTCTTTCACTTGCACAAGATGGTAGATACATCACTTGGATATCATCTTTCTCGCTATAAGGTACGAAACAAGATGACCACTAAGAGCTGTAGTACTACCCCTCCATTCAAGGACTAGTTCATTTGGGAATTAAAAATGAATAATTTTGTTTATACAATCAACTGAGGCATAGAATAAATGGATCCAATATATGCCGAGAATGACTTCAAAATCTACCATCTCTAGATCTGCAAGGTCTGCTGAAGTAACTTTTTGAGATATCATAACTGAAAAGTTCCTGTATACCCGTCGGGCTATGATAGATTTACCCACTGGGGTAGAAACAAAGAAAGGTTTTGCTAGGATTTTTAGACTGACTCCAAAGTTAATGGCTATGTAAGGAGTTACAAAAGATAAAGAAGCTCCTGGATCTAAAAAGGAATAAATATGTAAATGGAAGATTTATAATGTACTAGTGACCACATCAGGAGAATTTTCTTGATCTTGTCTGGACTAAAGTGCATAAAGCTTATTTAGGCGTTGCCCACTGGTGGCACTGAAAGAGGCACCCTGCTGATTCGGGTGACCTAACTAAGCTGAAGAATGAGTATGCTGACCCTGAGAACCTGACTGAGGACAATCTCTAAATCTGTGGCCTGGCTTTCCACACCCAAAACAAACATCACTGCCAGCTCTGTAGACACCCTTGTGGTTCTTGGCACATTGCTGACATAGAGGATTTTTTTAGTACTGCTGACACTACCCTAAAACTTAGAGCTGGCTCCCTATCGATGTTACCATTTATGAACTTAGGTACTGGACACTGGCTGAGGACAGAGCTGGAACTAAAGATTTTTGGCAAAACTGGAAACGGTTACCGCCCTATGACTTAGGCTGATTAAAATTGAAGCTATTTATTCTAGCTCTCTTGTTCTACCTCTTTCTCTCTCTAAAATTAGCCTCTTCTATCTGCTGATCATGGATAATGAACCTGGATATGTCCATCTCCTTAATCAACATCATTGTTCTGCACTCCTTAACCACACTATCTGACACCCAGATACAAACTTGCTCATTTTGGACCTACTGTCTGCTACTACATAGGGAGCATACTTGGCTAACTAAGTAAACTTGAGGGAATACTCTTTCACCCTCATACTGCACTTCCTGAGATTGATAAAATCTAACACCTTGGCTTCGCTCAGCTCTTAGGGAAAGAATCTCTCTAGGAAAGCAATAACAAACTCTTCCCACTCTATGGGCTCTGGATCTGTGCCCTTGTCTACCTTCCACTGTTTAAACCACGTATGAGCCATATCTTGTAGCTAATAGGCAAATAACTCAGCACTCTCACTGGAAGTCACTCTCATAATATCTGTGACTTTCTGAACCTGATCGAGGAGCGTCTGTGGATCCTCTTCTGGCTTTGATCCTGAGAATAGAGGAGGATTTATTTGGGTGAAGTCCTAAATCCTGGTTGCAGCAGTATTAGCCACTGGATTAGATGGAAAAATAGCTGGCCATTCATTCTGAGCTGCTACGAAGTTGGGTAGAGTAGTGAATGTAGCTCTGAATTCTGCATGGGTGATATGCTCTTCTAGGGGATCTTCCTGAACGGGTTGAGGTGCTGGCTGATTTCTGATTCTTCTTTCGTTAGTCCTTTTGGGAGGCATGTTCTATAATAGAAAAGAAGAAATGAATTAGACTGAGAGTTTAACTTGAGCTCATGCTCACTTGCACGACATAAATACTGAAAGAAGTAAAACTATTTCCTAAAACATCTCATAGCCTCCTGTCCATAAGTGTGGCGCGCTACACACCCATGCAAGAGACTCTACTAGGTGCAGCTTTTATATTTCTAGGATTATGTTGAACCTTAGGCTCTGATACCAAGTTTGTAATGCCCTGAGTCTGTACCCTAGATGCTACACGGTGCTTATGACCTTAAAGAACCACAAGCTAACCCATGACTGATATCTGCTAAGAGCACTAAAACATGATACTGTAATAAATATGGAATAATAGGCTGAAATGCCATAAGGTTCAAAACATCTAAAATACCAATAAATTATATCAACTGAAATAATAATTTATATAACTGAACATTGTCTGAAAACTAGTCTGAAAAGCCTCTAACTGAAACTGTCTGAAAGTGGAGTTGATGGGACAATCCCCCAACTAACTTCATCTACTAAAATACAGAGTCCACTAAAATAATAAAATAAAAAACTATCCTCGAATGATGAGGACTCACTGTTAATCTACTGTTGTTGGCTGAATTTGAGTCTATCTATGCACGGTCGGGAACCTGAGCATTTGAACCTATGATATGAGACATCATAGCGCAAAGAAAGAGTATGTGTCAGTTTGTGGAATATACTGGTATACTAGATGAGGTAAGGCTGAATGCAAGGGTGGGTTCATATGAATGAACAATAACTGACTGAATGATATAGAGTAACTGAACATGAGAGTACATGGATAACTGATACTGCTATAAATACTGAGTATGCACTAATGTGCATATAAATAAATACTGTGACTAAGCTTGTCTAAAGCTAAGTCCTAAATCCTAAAACTGAGAAACTGATATCTGAAGTTACTGATAACTAATTTACTGATATTGGTTAACTGTATCTGCCAGTCGTAATTCTTTAAAACTGAACTGAGTTCTATTCTAAAGACTGACACTAAGACTATAGGAGGTAATCATCTAACCGATATGCCCCAAATAAGATAAGATAACTAAGTTGGGGTCCAACCTGTGACCCCAGTTGGAATGGTGTTAGTACCATGCCATGGGTAAAGAAACTGAAGAGTTACCCTCATTTAGCAGGTACTCTAATGAGAATGGAGAAACCCTCATCTGGCAGATTAAAACACCTCATCAACCCTCAACTGACAGGTTTGATATCTCAACCTACGCTGGCTATGTAGTTCTGGAATGCAAGGATTTATTCTAGAGATCACAGCCTCTACTGGCAGGTGAGTCCCCATCCTTGGGTTCACTTAGTGCTTAATCCTACTCCCAACTGAAAGACACTGAACTGAGTATACTGAACTAGATTGGAATGATACTTAGCTTACTGAGTTTTTTTGAGTTTGATAACTGACTGAGTTCTACTGAGTTCTATAACTGACTGAGAGTACTATTGATCGTGACATGATTACATAGGCTCTAGGCACACAACTAAATTGCTGGGTATTAAATACCTCCAGGACTCAATAGCATGAAAAATAAAGCATAATATACTCTTGAAAATCATAACAATGTTTATTTATCCATAGTTCACTCATAGAGGCATTTAATCAAACACTTGTAATGCATCTACTTATACATGAATGGGGAATACATGCTATCATGTTATAATGGAACTATTTCATTCACACAAGCATTTTATCAAACACATGGGGATCATGCTTAGGTTATACAATAATCAAAACATATAGTTATCATGGCTACATCAATCAACTTGAAATTTAAGAGTTTATCATGATCATCATGTAATTCAACACATACAATGATTTATTTCATAAAATCATGTAATTTAATCATGGACTAAAACCCAATAATAACATAAACATGACTTTTAACTCAATTCAAGAATGTAAGTTCATAATTCAACAATCTTGTAATATAGGTTCTGGTGCTCGTTTCCAATAGTGCAATTGACTACAGGCATCATCACCTACATCCTGAATTTGGTGAGTCCTCATAGTCCGAGGACCCAGTTTTTCAGACTCCTGTTCATTGTTGAAAGTTAGTTTAGATCTTTGATTTCCATTTAAGTTCATGTCAGCTAGGGTCTTTCCCAACGGCTCTCTAGTTAATAGTAGAGGCTTGTCAGACTACTTATCTTTCAGTTTAAAAATTTTGATTAATATTTCCAATTTACTAGTTGACAATAAGATATTATGTTGTTTTTTCAGTCTTTATACATATGTTAGTTCACCGTTCATGCGAGTTTGAAGATGAATAGATATCATGGGTTAGCTTAGGGCTATTCATAGTCTTAAGCACAGTGTGACGTCTAGGGGGAACTTACAGGATGTTACAAACTTAGTATCAGAGCCTAAGGTTTTAAAGAGCCCTAGGGAGTTAGAAGAGTCATGTTACGTAGAGTTTTGATCATGAATGTGAAGCGCGCCATATTTATGAGCAGAAGGCTACAAAATGAGTTAGAAATCATCATTTCTTTCATGATCTATAGTTTTACAGTTGTATCTATCTGCCTTAAATCGTGCTTTTATGTGACAGAATATGCCTCCTTATTGAGTTGACGCACGCAGAAATGGTGATCAACCACCCTTACACTTAGTCCCTCTGAATGAGAATGTATCTCATGCTGAATTTTAGGTTGTGTTTTAAGAGTTGGCCCAATTTGTGAATGCTAATATTTAAGAAAACCAATAGGAAACATTCCCACTTTAGTGAAAAATGGTAATTTAGCTACAACCTAGATTTAAGACTTTATGGGGATGAATCCACCTGAGTTCCATAGGTCAAAGGTGGATGAGGATCCTCAACTCTTTTTAGATAAGGTGAGAAAGACTACTCAGATCATGCATGTTACTGAAGAGGAGAGTTAGATTTGGCATCCTATAGGCTGAAGGATATTGCTTATGATTGGGTCACTATGTAGAAAGATGGTAGGGGTGAGAATACAACTCCTATGAGGTAGAAGGTATTTCAAAGTGCTTTTTCGGATAGGTTCTTTCCACGTGAGATATGGGAGGCTAAAGTAGAGGAGTTCATGAACCTAAGGCAAGGCTCAATGAAAGTGAAGAAGTACTTCCTTAAGTTCACTCAGTTAGCTAAATATGACCCAGAGTGTTATCTAACTCTAGAGCTCATATGAGTAAGTTTGTTATTGGGTGTCTGATTTGGTGGTCAAAGAGTATAGGATTGGCATGCTGATTAGGGATATGGATATTTCTCAGTTGATGAACCATTCTCAACAGATTGAGGAAGAAAAGTTGAAGAAAAGAGAGAAGAGAAACAAGAGAGCTAGGACTGGATAATTAGAGTATAGTCAACCAAGGTCTGGAGGGGGAAGCCATTCACAGTTTTAAGGTTATCTATCTATGCCTATTCCATCTTCAGCCAGTTCCCCTACACCCAGTACCAGGCAGGAGCAGTGGGACATGACTTCAAATTCTAGGTCTTAAAACAGTGTAGTCGGGAGGCCCAATTACCTGAAATGAACAAAGTGTGGCAAGACCCATCCTAGTAAGTGCATGATGGGTAAGGGGGTTGCTATGGTTGTGGTAAGATGGTCCACAAGATCAAGGAGTGTCCGTATGCTAAGAAAGGAAGTAGATATACTTATCCTCAGACTCAAACTACTAAACTAGTAGCTTAGCCAGGTGTAACTCCTACCCTGGGCATCACACGGTGCTTACAACCCCGAAAGACTACCAGCTAACCCAAGACTGGTACCTGCTATAAATATTGCATAATAATCATAAAACATATGAAAAAGTGAAGCTGAAAATACCATAAGGTCCATAATACTGAAAAACAAATACTGAGTACATTTATGGTATAACTATTAACTGAAAGTATCTGAAAGCCTCTAAACATTGTAAATAAAAGAGTTGATGGGATAGGCCCCAACTAACTCACAACTGTTGCTTGAAAATAACTGAAATACTAAAATACTATAAGTAATATCGTAACTAAATAATATCTTGTCCTCGATAGATGAGGACTCACTACTATAGGTGCATATGATAAAATGATCTGGCTAAATACGGTCAGGAATCCGAGATATGAACCTATGATATGAGACATCATAGCGCAAAGAAGAGTATATATCAGTCCTTTGAATGTACTAGTACTCTAGGTGAGGTTAAGCTAATATGCATGGGTTCATGTGCATGAACAATAATAGTGACTAAATATCATAAAGTAGATGGATGAGAGTATATACAAGACTGGGACTACTGAAAGTACAGAACATACAATACCAAGCATATATCGTCTTCCTGAATTAGACTGAAACTGAAGTGCTGAGTTCAGATAACTGAATACTGATAACTAAAAATTTAGACTATAACTGAAGTACTGAATTTCTAATAACTGAATAATTGATAACTATAAGTCATGATCGGGTAGAACTGAACTGAGTTTTGTACTGAATATTGAATACTGAATATTGAAATTATGGGACTATAGGAGGTATTATTTAATCGATATTCCCCAATTTGAGCTAATTGGGGTCTAACTTGTAAACCCAATTAGAAGGGTGTTAGTACCATGTTGTGGGTACTAACACTGGTTGTGAGTCACCCTAACTGGCAGGAAGATATTTTATCAACCCTCACTAGCAGGAAAACTCATACGAGATATGTCAACCCTTATATGGTAGGAAGGTATCTCGACCTACACTGGCTACGTAGTTCTATAAGTCAGGGATTGCTACTAAAAGTCACACCCTAACCTAGTGGGAATGCCTTCATCCCTGAGTTTTCTTGGTGCTGAATCCTACTCCCAACTGAATCGATACTGGAACTAATCACTAGACTGTACTAGGCTTGACTGAACTCACACTGATTCTATTAACTAACTGAATGCTACTGTTTGGTATACTACAAAATCATTCTATTTCGACTGGAGACTAGATAAATAGATAAATTTTGGGTATTCGATACCCCCAGGACTCTATAACATAGATAATGGAACTATATCTTAACTTTAAAAGCATCACACATAGGTTACCATGCATAATTCATTCACATAGATATTTTGTCAAACACTTGGGAGGCATAGTCTTGTACATGGGAATGAACAACATGTTAATGTATCATAACTTCAATAATCAATTCACAATTGAAGGGATTGACATGAAATCTACATCAACCAACATACCCTTTTGTTTACTTTACATGAAACTTCCATTTTCTTAACTTGAAACTCAAACAACAATACATACATGGACAAAATTCAATATAAATCATTTAAAACTCATAACTTGAATTTAAAAGTAGTTCTTGGACTCCAAGAGTGAAATGGAACCAAGGATGAACATCTAACATACATGAGTAGTTGAATTTGTAAGAATTATTGGTGATTTCTTGGAACTTGATCTTAGAATTGATGAACTAGGGTTTTCTCTTAAGAGAATTGTATAAAAGGATGAGTGAATTTTCCTTGTATAAGGCTTAGTTTTGTTTTATGGTGGGTTAATATGGGTGGAAAATGACTTCTTTTCCCCCACAAACCCATAATTTAATAACAAAAAATGTGCCCAGTGAAGAGACAAGCACCACGTTGCATCGATCACCCTAACGCGATGACCGATGCATCGCGTTGATGGTGATGATGCGATAGCCAAAGCAACGCATCATGATCGCATTGGCTCACTATTTTGGTCATCGAAACATATCTTAAACGATGTTTGAAAATTCCAAAACTCACCCGAGATGACCTATAGATAACCCCTAATCATGAATCAACTTAAAAATCAACAATCTAAGGTTGGGAAGGTTGAAATAAAATTCATCTAAGTTGAGAGGACAAAATGAGACTAAGTCTTAACACTTAGCTAAATTTTCTAAGTCTTGAACCCCTTTAGTGTACAACATAAGACTGAAATGAGCTAAGATTCTTGCGAGATCTTACACCAGGATGCCCTGTTCCTCCACAGGGTGCATCATCCAGTACTAGTGGTGGTCAGCGACAAAGCCGATTTTATGCTTCACCATTCTGTCAGGAGAAGGAGAGTTCTCCAGATATTATTACTGGTATGCTTCATGCCTTTCACCTTGATGTATATGTGTTGTTATACCCGAGATCAAAGCTCTCTTATGTAACTCTGTGGTTGCTGTAAATTTTAGAGTATGTCCTAAAAATCTCCCTAAGCCCTTCTCAGTTTCTACCCCAGTAGGTGAGTCAGTTGTTGCTAGGCTAGTGTATAGGGAGTGCCCTATTACCGCCCTTCATAAGATCACACTAGTGGACCTAATAGAGTTATATATGGTAGATTTCAATATTATTTTAGGAATGGATTGGCTCCATTCATGCTATGCATCAATAGATTGTCGCACTCGTGTGGTGAAGTTTTAGTTTCATGATGAAGCTGTTTTTGAATAGAAGGGTAGTTCTGTGTCTCCCAAAGGTCATTTTATCTCTTACCTTAAGGCTAAAAAGTTCATATAAAAAAGGTGTATCTACCATTTAGTTTGAGTCAAAGATACTAAGTTTGAAGCCCCGATAGTTTAATGAATCTGTGTAGTCAATGAGTTTCCTGAGGTTTTTTATGAAGATCTGCCAGGGGTACCACCAGACAGAGAAATAGAATTTGAATTTAATATTCTTCCTGATACTCAGTCCATCTCTATCCCTCCATATCGCATGGCTCCGACCAAACTTAAAGAGTTAAAGAAGCAACTTAAGGATCTATTAGATAAGGGTTTTATCAGACCTAGTGTTTCTCCATGGGGTGCTCTAGTCCTTTTTGTGTGCAAAAAAGATGTCACTCTCAGAATATGTATAGATTATAGGTAGCTAAACAAGTTTATCATCAAGAACAAGTACCCTATTTCTCGAATTAATGATTCATTCAATCAGCTTTAGGGTGACCGATGGTTTTCCAAGATTGAAATCAAGTCAGGATACCACCAGTTGAAGGTCAGGAAACAAGACATTCAAAAAAGAGCTTTCCAAACAAGGTACTACTATTTTGAGTTTGTGGTTATGTCGTTTGGACTAACAAATGCTCATACAGACTTTATGGATTGTATGAATAGGGTCTTCAAGCAGTACTTGGACATATTTTTTATTGTCTTTATAAATGACATACTGGTGTATTCCAGGAGTGAGGAGGAACATGCAGACCATTTGAGAATAGTACTACATTCCCTCAAGGACTATCAATTATATGCAAAGTTTGGTAAATGTGAATTTTGGCTGGAATCTATTACTTTCTTGGGGAATGTCATTCCAGGGGCCGGTATTCATGTAGATCCTCAGAAGACTAATGCAGTGAAGCACTGGCCTATACCAATCACTCCATCCGATATCAGGAGCTTTTTGGGTTTAGCTGGGTATTACAGAAGATTTGTTGAAGGGTTCTCCTCTATAGCCATACCATTGACTAAGCTAACCTAAAATAAAGTGAAGTTTATATGGTTGGATAAGTGTGAGAAGAGTTTCCAAAAGTTAAATAATAGATTGATTCCGGCTCTAGTGCTATCTTTACTTAAGGGGTTTGACAAATTTATGGTGTATTGTGATGCTTTTAGAGTTGGGTAATATTGTGTGTTGATGTAAAATGGGAAAATGATAGCCTATGCCTCCAGTCTACTTAAGGATCACAAAAAGAATTACCCAACTGACGACTTGGAGTTAGCTTCCATGGTATTTGCCTTGAAAATTTGAGGCACTACCTATATGTTATGCATGTTGATGTTTTCATTGACCACAAGAGTCTTCAGTATGTATTTTCTTAGTGGGAGCTAAATCTTTGTTAGATAAGGTGGTTGGAGTAATTGAAAGATTATGATATGAATGTACTCTATCATCCGGGTAAGGCCAACGTGGTGGAATACGCACTGAGAAGGTTTTCCATGGGTAGTGTAACTTATGTGAAAAAGGAAAAAAGGGAATTGGACAAAGAACTGCATAGATTCGCCCGTTTGGGAGTACATTTTCTTGACATGGATGATGGGGGAGTAGTGATTCAAAATCGTCTCTGGTAGTAAATGTAAAAGAGAAGCAACAAAATGATCCCCTACTTAACCAATTATTGGAAGCATTCCAATAATAGAAAGTTGAGTTTTTCTCCCACAGAGGAGATAGTGTACTTCGCTATCAAGGTAGGATTTGTGTTCCAAATGTAGATAGGTTGAGGAAAAGAATAATAGCTGAGGCTCATAGTTTGAGGTATTCCATTCATCTGACTGCTACTAAGATGTATTGTGACTTACGGGAAATTTATTAGTGGAATAGTATTAAGAGGGACATAGCAGAGTTTGTGGCCAAGTGTCCTAACTATTAGCAAGTTAAAGTTGAACACCAGAGACTGGGTAGTATGCTACAGGAGATCAGCATCCCCACCTGGAAGTGGGAAGTAGTGAATATGGATTTTATCATAGGGTTGTCTCGTACAAAATGCCAGCATGATTCAGTTTGGGTCATAGTAGACCGAATGACTAAAACAACCCATTTCCTACCAGTCAATACTTTAGATACAATAGAAGATTATGCCAAATGTATATTCACAAGTTAGTAAGGCTTTATGGGATACCATTGTCCATTATTTCAGATAGAGGCACGCAATTCACTTCACAGTTTTGACAGTCTTTTTGAAAGGTCTTGGTACAAAGGTTAAGCTTAGTATTATTTTTCATCCACAGATTGATGGTCAGGATGAATGCACAATTTTGATATCAGAAGACATATTGAGGGCGTGTGTTTTACATTTTAAAGGAAGTTGGGATAACCATCTACCCTTGATTGAGTTTGCTTATAATAATAGTTATCATGCTAGTATTCAAATGGCTCCATTTAAAGCATTATATAGGCATAGGTGCAGATCACTCATAGGATAGTTTGAAGTAGGTGAAAAGCATTGATTGGGCTAGATTCTATTCTTGAAGCTATGACAAAGGTTCAGATGATTCGTGAAAATTGAAGGTTGCTCAGAGTTGTCAGAAGTCATATGCATATGTAAGAAGGAGAGAGCTCAAGTTTGAAGTGGGGGATTGGGTATTCTTGAAAGTGTTTCCTATGAAGAGAATAATGATATTTGGAAATAAAGGGAAGTTGAGTCCTTGATTTGTCAATCCGTATAAGATAGTGTTACATATAGGAAAGGTGGCTTACGAATTGGATCTTTCATTAGAGATAGCGGAGGTTCACCCAGTGTTCCATGTTTTGATGCTTAAGAAGTGAATGTGAGATCTTTCCTTAGTAGTTCCCCTAGAGAGTATTGGAATCAAAGATAACTTATTGTATAAGGAAATTCTATTAGAGATACTTGATAGGCAGGTATGAAGGCTAAGAAATAAAGAAGTAGTGTCTGTAAAAGTTCTTTGGAGAAACCAATTGATTGAAAGGGCCACTTGGGAAGCTGAAGCAGACATGATGGCCAAATATCATCACCTGTTTTCTTCTAACTCAGTTCCTACCAAAGGTAAATAGTTATTTCAGCCAAAACTCTTTCTTTTTAAGTCCATTTAACTATTATTAAGTCGTATCTTATGTTATGAATAATTGGACCCTTGGGATAGATATAAGCTTGGTTATAAGTTAGGTATAGAGGTGTTGGTTCTTTTCCAAAATCCATATCTTAGATGAAACATTTGAGGACAAATGTTTTTAAGGGGGAGATATTATAATACCTCATATCTGAAATCCACTGTGCAATTTACAACTCATCTCCTTAAGTATTATATACACCTTATGAGTTATATGTTGAAAGTCATATCTATGGCAGTGTGGAGTAGTTAAAGTCTATTGTAGATATGATTTGACCCTAGAAACTTTCATTTTATGTTACGAGTCATTTGAAGTGAAGTCGTAATTTTAGCAGTATAAGTTCCCTAAGTTCATATCCAAGTTAAGAAGGGTTGTTTCGAGTCATATGGACATATAACGAGTCATAAGCTACCACTCGTATGTTGATCAGTGTGTCCTATCTTACTGCGAAGATTACGAGTTACTAGTCCAACTCTTATCCTTAGCTAACGAGTCATAAGATTTACTCATGATGAATGGCAGTCAACTTCTATAAGTTTAGTTAAGGGGCCTTTTGGTCTTTTTCCTACTTATAAATCCCAACCCATGACCTATACCCAAGAGAGACATTATTTTTTTCACTTTTTCAGTCAATTAACAACAACTTTTATCCTCGCATCTTCAAGAACAACAAGATTAGGGTTTCTCTCACCAAGTCATCTCTCAAGTCTCAAAGTTCAAGTCCTCTTCAAAAGTCAAGCAAATTCCAGGTATGTTGAGTTTTGAACAAAGTTAATCTTCCATCCTTGTTCTTGAAAAGCATGACTTTTTTTATTCAATTTACAAGTTTTACATTAGGGTTAATCCCCCAAATTCTCATATATTAAAGTATAACTTTATCTTGTGATTTAAAAGGTTAAAGATGCATAAAGATTACCTTTATTCATGTTTTCAACTTTAAGATTGATATTGTGATTTGAATTTCATAACTTTGATGTGGATTCTGATGAAAGATTTCTATATGGGTGTTGATCCTGGCATTTTCTTATAAGTGCTATGAAAGAAAGTATGAGTTTCAAGATTTAAGAAGAGCCATTAAGTTTACACGAATGTTTAAGCTTTTAAAGCTCCATTCATATGCAATATAGCTTGATTCAAGAAATCTTGATCCTTAAGTATGAGCATATATATATATATATGTATATATATATATATATAATTTAGGAGTAGTATTTATCACCTAGAAGGTAATGCAAATGAGCGTATCCTAAATTTCTGGAAACTAAGAGCCACCGTAGGTTAAGTTTTTTCCTAATATGGATGAAGTATAGTCATCATTTAAGTTAAGGTTGTATTCCAATGGAAAGGGTAGAACAACTCTCCTCAATGTGGGTAAGACATTGTACTCCATGGTAGCTCACATAGTTTATGTCGGTTGTAAGAAGCTCTCATAAGAAAGAATAAGTGTACAGATTTTAGAAACTAAGTGTTATGGATCACTAAGCTTATTCATATGCGTCATTATTCATGTTTTATGATCTTGCAGTCTTTATTTTTACTCAAGTCCAAGGTGAGTCATTTACGCTTAGCATGAATCATTTGAAAGTGTGTGTATATATATATATATATTCAGTTCTCGTTTTACTTATGCATTCACCCTCACATACTCAATACATTCCAGAAGTACTGACCCACATATATGTCTATGTGCTATATTTTTTAGGTTTTGGTTCTCATTTCCAGTAGCGCGATTGACTACGGGCATCATCACCTGCATCCTGATTTTGGTGAGTCCTTATAGCCCGAGGACCCAGTTTATCAGACTCCTGTTCGTTATTGAAAGTTATTTTAGATATTTGATTTCCGGTTAAGTTCGAGTCAGCTGGGGTCTATCCCAACGACTCTCTAGTTAATAGTAGAGGCTTGTCAGACTATTTATCTTTCAGTTTAAAGAGTTTGTTTAAGGTTTCCAATTTACTAGTTGACAATGAGATATTAAGTTGTTTTCTTTCTGTCTTTATACATATGTTAGTTCACCGTTCATGCAAGTTCAAAGTTGAATAGATATCATGGGTTAGCTTAGGACTATTCATAGTCTTAAGCACCATATGATGTCCAGAGGTACTTCCGAGGCATTACATATATGTTCTTAATTGGGAAAGCATTCAGAGTGTAATTAGTCCTTGTCAGTATTAAGTCTCTAGTATTATCATCCATTCTAGCTAGAAATATGTTAGAGTTCTCCAAGTTTATTGTTAAGCTATAGATTAAGCTAAAATAAGCTAATTAAAGCCTCCATCACTCTATTAACAGAAGCCACATTACCATTGCAAAATACCTTCAACTCCTCAGTATATGTTAGATAATGAGTTGCAAAGACTTACACAATGGATGGAATCGAAAATCAGGTAGCATACTCATTATATTAAGAGTTTTAGACAAGTATTCCATCATTAGGACAAATAGAAAAGGAGAAACATGATCTTCTTGCATAAGTCCTCTTTTACTACCAAAGAATCTATGGCTTTTCCCATTCAGTTTCAATGAGAACATGGTAGTTGTCACACATATCATGATCCACTCAGTAAACATATCAGGGAAATCAAATCCTATTATAACTTTCTCAAGAAATTCCTAAGTCACTATGTCATAGGATTTTAAAATCTATTAATTTTCTAAAATCTATCTTCAAAGGACATTTAGGAGAAGCATTCTTCCATTTATATAAAACCAAAAGATCATGATATATCAAACATTGTACATCATCAGCCTGCCCTATACAAAAGCTGACTGGTTTTATGCTACAATAAAACTAACTATTTTTCATAGAACTACTGCAAGTTAGTTTTTAAATGGATTTATACATAACATATCAACAAAAGATAGGTATAAACTAACTAGCATCTTAAGTTAACTCTATCTTATGAATTAGAGCTATGCTAGTTGAACTAATCTGCTTTGGTAGTTTAATATTTTTGAAGATCTCCAATACTACAGATGTTCCATCATGCCCTACTATAGTCCAAACTGATTTGTAAAAGTCACCAAATCCACCTGGTCTAGTGTTTTTGTTACTATCAATCTAAAATAGTACTTGCTTCACATTCTTTACATAAAAAATGGATATCAACTCCATCTTTTGCTACTCAGATAACACCGCTCCCAGATTAGGAACCTCATCTACTATTGGCAACCTATTAGTAGTCCTACTACCTATTAGGTCTTCATAATTGTCAATAAATAGTTTGACTATTATGTCAAGATTAGTTTGCCATTCCCCATACTATCCCATACTTCAATTGAGTGGTAGAATATTTCAATTTTCCATATTTAATAACCGTGTAAAAATACCTAGTGTTGTCATCTCCCACCCTCATTCAGTATTCTTTACTTCTTTGTTGCAAGAACTACTTAAGCTAGATATGATGATTTTTTAAATTTTTGATAATCTTGTCTCTCTTATTGTTGCTATGTCACATTTGTGGTATCTGTTGGAATTTCTTATGAGCATATTTTAATATTTTCCTATCATTATTTTCTTCACTAATAATATGTTGAAAGTCTTTGTTGTGTAGTTCCTTCAGTATTTTTAAACAGTTTTAACATCCTTACCATTTTGAACACCATTCATCCTTATATAATAGTCTCCTAGCCTTCTTGTACTATTGTTTGGAACTGTTGAGTCCACACATAATAAAATTGAAAAGACCTTTTAGCTTTTTGACTTTTAGGGAGTGTACTCCTTGAGAGACAATTATCACTAGTTCCCTCAGGTAGAAATATAGTCTTACAAGAAGGCATTAGTCTCAGCGAGTTCGCATCAATGAATATCCAATCAATTTTAGATAAAATTCTTTAATCGTTATGTATATCACTTTAAGAGTATCTATTACCTTGTGCAAGCAATTCAATCAGCCCACTGTCCACCATACATTTGTGGAAATCTATCACTTCTGACCAAGTAACTAATTGGGTTTCCTCATATCCTATCTTCCGCTTGTAGTATTGAGTTAAAGTCTCCTATAACCATCCAATGTTTTAAATGTCTTTAGCTTTTGCCGCTATACTCTCCTATAGGTTCCTCTCTTTTGTCTACCATACATTTGTGGAAATCTATCACTTCTGACCAAGTAACTAACTGGGTTTCCTCATATCCTATCTTCAGCTTGCAGTATTGAGTTAAAGTCTCCTACAACCATCCAATGTTTTGAATATCTTTAGATTTTGCTGCTAGACTCTCCTATAGTTTCCTTTCCTTTTTCCACCATATATTTGTGGAAATCTATTACTTCTGACCAAGTAACTAACTGGGTTTCCTTATATCCTATCTTCAGCTTGCAGTATTGAGTTAAAGTCTCCTACAACCATCCAATCTTTTGAATATCTTCAGCTTTTGATGCTAGACTCTTCTATAGTTTCCTCTCTTTTGTCCACCATACATTTATGGAAATCTATCTTTTCTAACCAAGTAACTAACTGGGTTTCCTCATATCCTATCTTCAGCTTGCAGTATTGAGTTAAAGTCTCCTACAATCATCCAATGTTTTGAATATCTTTATCTTTTGCTGCTAGACTCTCCTATAGTTTTCTCTCTTTTGTCCACCATAAATTTGTGGAAATCTATCATTTATGACCAATTAACTAACTGGGTTTCCTCATATCCTATCTTCAGCTTGCAGTATTGAGTTAAAATCTCCTACAACCATCCATGTTTTGAATATCTTTAGCTTTTGCCGCTAGAATCTCCTATAGTTTCCTCCTCTCTTTCCTAATACTAAGGACATATACATAGAAAATCTCATAGGTCTATTGTAATGGTATGTTCACAACTTCACATGTAATTTGTTGGTCATTTTATCACAGTGGAGTGACTCTATAATTGAGGCCTTCGGGGTATTCATATCTTGCCATTGTAGTGGTACTTTAGGCTGGTAATGTACTTCTAACGAACAAACAAATTTGCAGCTACTTGCTCAATTTGGTACTTTTTTTAGTAAGCCTATCAGACGTACCCTATTCTTATTGCAAAGGAATTTGATCTCATTTTGCTTATTAGGGACAGTAAGTCCCTCATATTCTAGCTGAGCATATTGACCATCTCCTGCATTAGGAATGGTATGGCTAGCCTTTTTTCTCCATTTTCCATGTTTACATATTTCCTCTACCAAACTTGAAAGGATTTAGAATTAGCGTTTTGCTGCACTTGCCTTGAAAGTGTCTTGGTGAGGTCTTTCTTGTTCTTGAAGGAGTCTTCCACCTACATTAGTGCCTTGGTACCTTTTTTTTATTTTATCACCCTGAGTTACCTTTACAAGATTTCCCATACCAACTTAACTCTTTGTTTGTGACTCCTGTTACAAGAAAGGCAAGAAGAACCGAAGGGCAACAAGCTGAAATATTGAAAAAATTGAGCTGTAAATTGCTATAAAAACTGCAGGGAAGAAGAAAGAAGATGAAACTTTCTTTTAATTCTCTATATTTCTCTAGATAGTTCATTACATAGGATTTATATATATATATATAGTGTGTGTGTGTGAGAGAGGATTACAAACTAAAAAATAAGCAAAAATATCTCACACTAAACTATTACATATGTTACTCACTAACTACCACTCATTTTAGCTAAAAAGACTTTTCTACTACAAAAATATCCACTGTCTAGGAGTTCTAGAGAAATCTTATTTCCTAATACTCCTCCTTAATATTTTTCACTGAAACTCCTTGTAACGTCCTTTGGAACTCAAACTTGTTGATGGGAAGATCCTTGGTTAGAATATCGGCTTGTTGTTCTTTACTTCTGCAATGCACCATCCTAACTTCTCCATTCTTCTCGGTATCTCATAAAGCATAAAATCTGATGTTGATATGCTTCCTTATTCCATGTTTCAATGGATTTTCAGCCATAACAATGGCTGATTTATTGTCCACATAGATCATTGTTGGTTCTTTGGGTAAAAGATCCAATTCAACAAGATTTTTCTCAACCAAAATCCTTGATTTGTAGCAGATGCAACAAGCACATACTCGACTTCAGCTGAAGATTGAACTATGATATCCTTCTTATTTGTGCTCCAAGAAAAAAATGCTTGAACCAAATGAAAATGAGTAACCAGATGTGGTTTTGTAATCGTCCAAACATCCACCCCAATCACTATCTGAATAACCAATAAGAATTCCACCCTCCACACTTCTGTACCAACTTCCATAATTTGTTGTCCCTCTAATATACCTCAATATCCTTTTAGCATCTCCAAAATGCTTGGTGCTGGGAGATCGCATATATCGAGACAGTAAACTAGCAGCAAACATCACGTATAGCCTAGTAGTATTCAGGTACAACAAGCTTCTAATAAGGCTCCTATAAAGTTTTGAATCTGTTCTTTATTTTCCATCATCCTTCATTAACTTTTCATTCACACCATGTGGATTTGAAATATGTTTACATCTATTAAGCTTGAACTTTTGTAAGTGATCCAAGGCATATCTCTTTTGGGACAAGAAAATTCCTTCAGAAGATTGAGAAATCTCCATTCTCAGGAAAAACTTCATCTCTCGTAGATCAGACATTTCAAAAACTTTTAACATCCCATTTTTAACTTCTTGAACTACAAGAGAATTTTCACATGTGATCATCAAACAATCAATATAAATAGATATCACAATTAACCTCCCATCAGTTTGCCTTTTAAAGTATAAAGTAGGCTTATTTAGTCTTCTATTGAAGCCTTAAGACAACAAATGAGTATCCAACCTACTATACCAAGCTCCCGAAGCTTTCTTAAGACCATAGAGAGATATTTTAAGCTTATACACCTTGTCTTCTTCACCTGCAACTATAAAACCTTCAAGTTGTTCAACATAAATATTTTCTTCAAGAAATCCATTTAGAAATTCAGATTTAACATCTAAATGGTAGATTTTCCACTTGTATTGTCCTGCTAGAGTGACTAGAAATATCATTATTTCATGCCTAGTGACAGGAGCAAACATATCTCCAAAGTCCACTCCAGGCTTCTGGGAATAACCTTTAACTACAAGTCTGGCTTTATGTTTGAAGATGGAGCCATCTGGATTGAATTTTGTTTTGTAGACCTATTTGACACCGATGACATTTTTTTCTTTGGGCCTATGAACCAACTACCAAGTAGAATTTTTGTTAATCATGGCAAGATCCTCCTCCATTGTGGAAATCCAAGCTTCATGTCTTGTCGCTTCTTTAAATGAGGATGGCTCAACAAAAGCAAAATTTCATTACTCATAAACTTCAGCTAGTGATCTGGTCTTCAAAACTAGGGAACTGATTGTCAATTCAAATGCTGAATAATGTTCTATTCCAGCAATATGACGGGAAGAAATATCACTCGTCTATGTATTTTGAGCTGCAATTGAAGTACTGTTATCTTGGTTCTTTACAATAATATCTTAATCCCAATCATAGTGGCTAGACTCACCCACTACAAGATTTCTACTGTTAAACACCTTTTTGGTGCTAACATTATACACTTTGTACCCTTTTATAGTTATACTATATCCCAACAAAATACAAAGCTCTTCCTTGTTGTCCAATTTCCTTTTTTTTAGAATATGGAACATGGGCATAGCACACAGAACCAAATACTTTCAAGTATCTCGCAGATGGCTTTATACCCTTCTATGCTTCAAATGGCATCATGTCTTGGAGTATTCTAGTTGGTAATTTATTCAACAAATATATGGAGGTATTGACTTCCCCAACCTAAAAATATTTAGGCATCTTCTTTTGTGCCTACATGGATTTCGCCATCTCCATCACTGTTCGTTTCTTCCTCTTAGAAATCCCGTTCTGTTTTGGAGTGTAGCTAACAGTGAATTATTATTGAAAACCCAAATCTTTACAATATTTTTAAGCTGATGCAAAGTGTATTAAATTCCATTATCAAACCTGATATACTTCAATCATCAACCACTCTCTCTTTCAATCATAGCCTTGAATTCTTTGAAAACAGAAAACACCTAAACTTTGCTACTTAGAAAATAAACCCATGTCATTCGAGCTAGATCATCTATAAGGAGAATAGAGTATTTATTTCCACTCAAAGAAGCCATCATCATTGGTCCACATATATTTGTATGAACCAATTCTATCTTTTCTTTCACCTTCTAAAGACTTCCTTTATAAAAGGATCGTCTATATAATTTACCAAATTGACATGATACACAAACATCTCAACATATGTCAATTTTAGGTACATCAAGAACCATACCCTTGGATTGCATATACACCAATGAACTAAGGTTGTATGACCGAACCTTTTGTGCTTAAAGCCAAGTATCACTCATTTCATCATTGAAAGAGTAACTTTCAGCAGAATAGCATAAAAGTAGAAAGGAATTGCCAGTCAAGCTAATTTTAGCTACCTTACATCTTTTAGGATCATAAATGACACATTTTATCCTTAAAATTAAGTGAATAATTATTATGAAGCAACTGAGCAATACTCAACAAGTTTTGGGTCAAGCTTGGCACATAAAGAACATCATTTATGATTTACATACCTTCATCCATGGGAAATTTCACCGACCCTCTATCTTGAGCTTGTACCAGTGCACTATTTCCAAGCTTCACTTTGGTCCTATCAGATCTTTCCAAGCTAACAAACAAATTTTCATCAATCTCCATCTGCCTTGTGCATGCACTATCAACATACCAATTGCATCGATCAAAATATAATGTGCACGAGTCCATGAATACCTCATCCTCTAATTTTTCAACTTGGTGATCTTTCACGAAATTTACTCATTGTGAAGACTAACCACTTTGAGTTTGTTTTTGCTTGCAATACTTCTCACTATGTCCATACTTCTTACATCTACATTGAATAAGAGACCTTTCGACTTCTGCCAACAATTCTTCTCCAAGTGGTTTGTCTTCTTACAAATACCACAAGGTGGAAATTTTCCCTTCCTTGATGATTCACCTTTGTCTCCACCAGATTTCACCTCTCCAGAGTGGTCTAAAGAGACTTTTTCCTTGTTTTTTTTGGTTGAATTTATTCCTTACTTGAAAGGCATCTTCGACCATTTCTTTACATCTCATAGTTACCTGTTGCTCTTGCATTTGTAATTTAGAGATCAACTCAGCTATTGAAAGAGTAGTCAAGTCACAAAACTCTTCAATAGCTGAGATTTTTTATTCAAACTTATTCGAAAGGCTGACCATGATCTTCTCTACAAATTTCTAATCTAGAAGGTTTTCACCAAGTATTCTTATTTAGTTCACAATATCCATCAGTTTAGAAGAGTACTCTTTCACACTGTCCAAGTCCTTCAACTTCAAGAGCTCAAACTCCCTCTTCAAAGTAAAGACCTTAATAGACTTCACTCTTTTGTTGACTTTAAAATCTTCCTTCAACTTATCCCAGGTTTCTTTGGCTATTTCACAAGTCACAATTCTCATAAACATCACTTATGTAAGACTTGAATGTATGCAAATGAGAAATTTTGGAGATCTAGTCGCCAACTCTTCATACTTTTTAATTTAATAGAGAGTTGCATTGTCTCACAATGGTTGGATAATAAGTTTTCCCCTCTCAATGAAATCCCATAAGTTAAGAGCCTTCAAATGAGCCTTCATATTGATAGCCTAAATATGATAATTTTCTCCGATAAAAATCAAAGGACCCGTCGTTGGTTGATTATCTAGTGTCATAACTTTCCAACAAATAGATCCAAGAATAGAACCAATAAAATAATGATCCAATCAACAAAATCATATTCATATCCCTTAAGAAATGAACTCTAGTACCATGTTACAATAAAGGTAAGAAGAACTGAAGGGCAATAAGCTGAAATAGTTGAAAAAATACAGCTGTAAATTTTTACAAAAACTGTAGGGAAGAAGAAAGAAGCTGAAACTTTCTTTTAGTTCTCTATATTTCTCTAGCTAGTTCATTATATATATATATATTGTGAGGATTACAAACCAAAAAATAAGCAAAAATATCTCACACTAAACTATGACATATGAGGCTCACTAACCACCACTCATTTTAACTAAAAAGACTTGTATACTACAAAAAATATCTACTATTTTAACACCTCGCAACCATTGTTTCTATGGGTATAAACTCCGATCCAATTATTTCTATTTAAATATAAGTGTCATGATTATTTACCTAGGGTGTAAGTTGCTTTTTAGGGGAAGAATGTTCATAGTAAACACTTAGAGTGAAGTGGAGTTAAGAACTTTTGATTCGACCAAATTTTGGAATTCGATTCTACAAGGGTCAACTTTGAACTTGTATAACTTCTAGAATATGTGGAATTTAGAGCCTCAAGACCCACCAAATTAAAGATAATTGAGTCCTCTTTCTAACTCATCCAATTTTTCCTTAATCTGACACCTGAGCGAAAAGTTATGAGCATTTTCACGAGGAATTGTGAGGGCCCGCAATTGCAGCATATTATGGAGCTCATCACAAAGATTACCCTTCATGACATGCTGGTGCTTTAAATTCAGACAGTTTTTGGTTTTTTTTACTTGGGATGAGAGGTATTGATATCCTTTCACTTATAAACAACCTCTAAACACTATATTAGCCTATTTCATCAGTTTTCATGATATAACATCGATTACTTCACTCTAAAAATCCTCTCTCTCAAATCCCCCTTTTCAAATCAAGGTTAGAGTTCAAAGAGGTGGTCATCTAGGGTCCTACGGGTGTTTTCTTCTTTAAATTTCTTGGAAATTAAGTCATGTATCTCTCTTTCTTGAATTTATATTTTCTTAATGGTATAAATTAATTACTAATGCATGGTTTTGATATGGGTTTTGAAATAGTTGAAGGCTTTTGACATAATTAGTCATGAAATTGATTTTCCATTATTTACTATGTAATATTCATATTTTATTATTGATCTTGAACATTGTGGGGTGCATGAGAATGGTGACTAAACTTAGGGGTCTTGTTTAAACCTCAATTTAATGATTTTTCCTTGATTTATGGTTTGAAAACCATGTGCCCTCAGCCTGTTTGTGAAATTGACAATGAATATGATTTTGTCACATAGTTTGAATTGCTCACTTGTACTAATGCATTGTCATAAAAATATTAAATGGTGTATAAATGCTTTCTTTGAAAGGCCTTGGTGGCCATGGATTGATCTTGAATTGGAACCTTGGTGTACGGTTGGTTAAATGGATTTGAGTCCCAAATAGTTAATTACTTGGATGTATTTTGGGCTGATGGGTTAGAGTCCCAGTTGGCTAAATAATAGACATGGCATGATAATATTAGCTTGCAAGCAATGTTGGTATGATGATACCAACGGGTTGACTTAATGCATAATTGGTTTAATAAAATGAGAATGTGTATTAACTATTTTAATTGGGCTTAAAAGTGGATTGTGTAGCTAACCGTGGAAGGTGGAGGTCCCAGGGCGACCAATACTGGAGGGTTTGAGTCCCCTTGCTATGACCAGGTGGTTGGATTCCATCTTATTATTATTATTTTTGCGTGATTAGGATGTTGAGTCCCCCATATCACATTACATGATCGGGTGCTTAAGTACCCTTAGTATATATATATAATCTTTCTCCAGTTCGTGTGGCTATACACACTGGGGCCCGACCAGGGGGTAATAGATGGGGCCATATAGCCCGTGGGTACTATTATATGACAGTTAATCTACACAATCCAGGTTATTATTCTTAAACATCTATGCTAAGCCTTGTACCTTTTCTCGGCATGTGATATATATGTATATATATATACATGTGTATTTGCATTTGATGGTATGCATGGGATTTGACTGGTTTTGAATTATCATCCATGGCATTATTTGTTCCCTTATCCCTGAGTTATATGCTAGTGCTTCAACTGCAAACCGTTGTCAGACACTGTATCCCTACGGGATGCAGGAACTAGCCATACTTCTACTTCTCCTGCATAGTGACTAGGTGATCGTGAGATATCTCGTGAGTCAGACTAAAGTGGTAAGCTTCCATACTTCGGAAGACCCCATTTCATGATTTGGTTTCCTTATTTCATATATTTTTCTTTGGTCTAGTTTTGGTATTATCGGAGGCATGTTCCTACACTTTATTGGTACTCAGTTTTTGTTAGAGGCTTTGTGGATACTGTGGATATGGGTATTGTGGATAGTTTTGGATATTAATAGACTTTTGAGTTTATCTTTCCTATCTCGCTTTATATTGTTATTCATCTGCTGCTATGTATTCTTGGTTATATTGGAATAGGATCAGGAGGTAGTCTTTGGTCCTTAATGGACTTGAGATGCCCGTCGCGACTAGCCCCTGGTTCGAATTGTGACAACTATCTAGGAGTTTCTAGAGAAATATTATTCATAACAACTCCCCATTATAATCTACCTATCCTTACAGTGCCCTCTGCTAACTGGACTTGTACCTATTTCCCTTTCCTTTTATATGGATCTTGAGCAGTTTTTGGTAATTTCTTCTTAAGTTTACACTCATCCTCACCATGCCCATACTTGGTGCAGAATTTGCACAAATAGGACTTTCAATCATAATAGATAATTTGTTTAATCATGTTGCCTCATCCATGAACTTCACCCCATCAGTTAATAGAGCACCTGTCTCCACCTTAACTAGTATTATTGCAAAGATTATCCCATTTCAAGCCTTTGTGTTGTGATCCACTATAAGAGGCCTTCCTATCAAGCCACTAATCTTGGTCAACCCTTTCCTACTCCAATATTTGAAATCTAACTTCATAAATGTAATCCATATTAGGACAATGAGTGATTCCTCACTAGTAAATTTCAATTTAGGTATCCATTTCATGACAATAAATGGGCCATTGTCAAAATGATAAATTCCACCTCGTAGCACCTTTTGCTTGCTCAGAATTATTTCAAATCTCACTACTGTTATCCTATTTTCCAGCATAACCACTTTGTCTTCCCATGTTTCTCCATAACTTTTGGATGTATCTATGTATCAACTGAAAAATGGGGGTATGCCCCCAACACATAGCATACTACAACTTTTCTTCAAAAATCAATCTCCAGCTTAATGTTATCTGACTCGATTTCAACTATTTGTTTCTCACCCAGTTTAGAAGGAGCTATATATACTCTAACTTATATCCTGCATTGGAGAGTTTTACTATATTGATGTCGTCTCAAATTGATTTTCATCTTTGTTTCTGAGGTTGCTTATCAACATATGTTACATTTATTGTTATAATTTCTCCTTATTTAACCAACAAGCCAAGCTTCATTTTTTATATTAATAAATTGCCTACTCTCTTCACATTTTTCTTTATCCATTTTCCACTTTTAGAAATCACATACATGTTACTTTTATGTTTTTTGTTGTAGCAAATTTCAAGTAGCAAAGTATATAAAATATTATAATGTGTGTGAAATTTTTTGATTGCACTTTTTGTGGTGGAACGAGTTAACTTTGATATTTCTTTTTGCTGGATAAAATATTTTGAAATTATATTTTGAAAATTTTCTAGAATATAAAGAAGAATTCGGAAAAGAATAAGGAAGGACTTAAAATAAAAAATATTAGTAAAAGAGCTCAAAATAAAGTAGAAAAAATAGAGATCTTTAAATATTCATTAGATTGCAAAAATTTTAAAAATATTATTATTCTAATTATATTTAGAACTGTTATAAAATATAATAGTAAGAACAAGAAGAATGGAGAAAGAAGAGGGAGACTTCTTTATTTCTCTTGAGGAATTCTTGTGGGTCCTTTTCAATGAAGGAAAATCTCTATATTTATAGGAAAAAATTAACTTTGTCCGAAAAGTTGGAGTTTCTAACTTTTCCATAAATAGACATTCACTATTTATGATAATACATTATAACACTCCCCCTTGAATGTCTAATTGATAGATAATGTACATAATTAAAATATTACTAGAAAAAACTCAGTGGAAGAAAATCCAGTGAAGGAAAAAGAGTACACATGACTAACAATACGCATATAATTGCCTCATTAAAATCCTCACAGGGAAAATCAAATGGAACAAAACCTTGTAAGGAAAAAAAGGACAATGCTTATTAACCCTCCCTAATGAGAAATTCTAGAACCTTTGCATCGATCTTGTGCACCATCTTCTTGAATTGCAGTTGGAAGAGACTTAGTGAATAAATCAGTCACATTGTCACTTGAACGAATCTGTTGCATATTAATATCACCATTTTTATGAAGATCATGTATATAGAAAAACTTTGGCCAAATGTGTCTCTTTATATCTCCTTTTATGAATTCTCCCTTAAGTTGTGCTATGCATGTTGCATTATCTTCATGCAAAATCATGATACTTTGTCACATTTCTAACCATATTTTTCTCAAATGAGATGTATCATTAACCTCAGCCACATACATTCTCGACTTGCTTCATGAATAACTATCGTCTTAGCATAATATGAATGTCATGTATACATGGTATGATAGCGACCCTTCATGACAATAGGTAATATGTTTGTATTGAACTATTATGTTAATCATATGAATATCATGTGTATTCAAAAACTTAACAATATGTGTTAGCGTAAACACATTAATACAAGGACTTTTAATTGCAATATGCAAGTGATCTGTTTCACTATCTGACATGACCCAAACAAGGGTCTTGTCGTAATGGGCATCCTAAGTTCAACTAGGACTGGGGACCACCCCCGTTACCCAACCTAACCTCCAAATATGCATACCCTGAGTCAGATGGACTCTGAACGTACAACAAGATAGCGCTTATTACAATACTAGACTCAAAGATAGGTCTGTAACCGGGACCAACCTAAGAGAGTCCAACCATCCAATGCCAACCAACAACCATAACCAAACCAATATAAAAACTAAGTTCATGTCCATAAAATAACATAAAAATAGAAAAATCATAAATTCATTCCAACGGTATCAACCCCAATACCAATACTAATGCTAAGGTTGACACCAATACTGATACCGCCCATTCTAACATATAGTAGTTCTACAAAGCCTCTAACCAAAAGAAAAATAATACCCGATAGGGACATGCCCCCAACCATAGCCGAAACCAATATCCATTAAATAACCAAAGTATGTAAATACATCCATGATATGAAATAGAGCCTTTCAAAATATAGAAGCTCACCACTTTAATCCAATAGCTGATCCCGAATCCAATTACTAAGCAGGAGTAGTAAAATAGCCGGTTCCTATAGCGCATAGGGATACAGCCACACAAAGATGGATTAGTGGGTGAATGCTAGCATAAACTTAGGATAAGGATAAAATAATGTCATCCAGTAAAACCACGTAAACCAACCATTTGCACACAACCAGACATATATATATACACACAACAATGGTGGAAAAAAAATTCGGGTTTAGCATGCCTTTAAAACCATTAACCTGGGTATGTGTAGCTTAACCATCTTCGAACCATCCACGGGCTATATAGGTCCAATGTAACCCCCTGAATGGGCCCCAATGCGTAGTGCCGCACGAATCGGAGATACTGTAAGAGTTAGGGATTTTCGAGTACCCTTCACTCTCCATAATATATATGTACAGTGTACTTAAAGGATTTCCATGTACCTTATAGTATCATATATGATCACTATGACCAACCCTCATGTCAGCAAACATGAGTTTTCAGTGTCTGTCCATTGGACTCGCACCTTCACAATTAGCTATCACACTCCTCCATTATTGTCCAATTAAAATCATTACCATCAAACCAAATCATTATTCCATTATTATTAACCAAGGCTATAAGTAGTGGTATCATCATACAGACTATAGCTTGCAAGAAATGTCCTTAGCTAATCTTTTTATGTAAAAGGATTCCTATGTACCCATAGATTACATTATCAAGTTAACTTGGGGGAATCTCGTGTACCCCACAAGTATTCCATTATTGTGTTTTCTTAGGGGAGTCTCATGTACCCCACAAGTTGTTCATTAACATGTTTACTTGGGGGATTCCCTTGTACCCCACAAGAAAGTTTAATTAACAATAACCATGATCACTAAACCTTACCCTTTAACCATTCCAAACCATTTATACTATTTAGGGTTCCATTACCAAACCATACCATGCAATAGTTCCATTAAAAGTCCAATAATATAGTTAAAGCACTATTATAGGCATTTTATCAAACATGTTGGGGGCATAGTGTTTCCAATTACCAATTTACCATTCCTATGCAATCAACTGTCCAAACCACCATTAGAGTGTGTAAAAACATAATTAAAACATGGAAAAACCATAACCAAGCATTTATAACCAAAACCCCCCAACATATATTTAAAAATCCAAAACCATACAATAATTATGCCATGAAAACATTGTATAAAATATTCCTTTAGTTGGAACTAACAATGAGGGAGGAGTACATGACTTAGATTACGAAGATGATAGAGACAAATCACCGGTACTAGCCCCAAATTGATCCTCTAGATGAAACTGTAACCTTCTTTTACCCAAGAGACTTAGAGAGAATTAGAGAGAGTTTCTAAGTGCTTAAGATTAGAATAATAAGGTAAATTATCTCCCAATAGTGATATAAGTCGTGGGGCCTTAAGTGGTTAAGTGGGAAAATGTCCAAATTACCTCCAACTTAAACTACTTAAAATTCCCATCATATGGTAAGACTCCTAATACCAGTCGTACCCTCCAATACTAGTGGTACCCACCACTCGTACCCTAGTCCCTCCCTCTCTTGGACCCAACACAATCCACCATAGGACTTACCCAAACCAAGTCATACCTAAACCATACGATCAGTGTCCTTAAACCGTATTCCTGGCATAATAGAATCAAAGAAAGTTTGAACACTATCTACTATATGAGTCAATGGTATGACTCATACCCTATCTTACGACTCATGGTGATCCACTCATACTCAGATCCAAGTTAACTTACTAAGTCTCAGATTAGGTAAAGGAAAAAACCAAATTATACGACCCATAACCAACTATACGACTCATACCCAACAAGTCATACCCATTTCAGAAACCAATCCAACCCACCAACCAACACTCGTTAGCACAAAACCAAGAGAATACCAACTGTACCCCATCATACAAGTAGTACCCTCAAGTCGTATGATGTCCAGAATCTAAAAATCCAGGAAATTTTCTAAGGGTCCAAACCCAGGGTGTTTCACTATCTCCATGTAGAAGTAAAATTATATCATAATCATTAGTTACAATAAGATGTGTAAATGCATCAATTGCACAAGATATGGTACTTCAAGATCTAATTCAATTTTGCATGTTTCTCATCTCAACTTCTTTCAACAGATAATCTATCGCTTTTGAAAACACTCCAAGAGTTTTAATAATTTTTAAGTTATAAATTTATGTGATATAAGAATTATAAATAAGTTTTCTAGAAGCTTTTATATACTTCAAACATTTTCAATCCTTAAAAAGTTTTCATATAAATTTTGTCAAGTGACAATATTCTACATTTCATGTGTGACATCTTCAAATGTCTGGACTGCAAATCAAATAAGTTTTATGATTACAAAGATGCATCCTTTCATGTCACTTGGTAAATGTTTCTATTCCAGTATACTTAAATAAACATAGAATTTAGATCCTCTTAATCTTTTATAATATTGTGCTAATATTGTATCAAAGATATTGTCGATGATATATCATTTTGTATCGATTCGCAATGTGATATAACATTTTGAGATATCATCACTTCATTATTTTCAGATACCTAAACTTCCCATAAGATTTCATAAAGTATTATGTCATGGGCTCTTCAAGGATAAATTACCTCCTTATTATGATTATTTACTCATTTTTCAAGGATTATTACATTTAGAATCAATTGATCTACCATGCTTTATCATGCAGTAGATTTTTCCTTCATGACATTCAATTTAGAATATTTACAGCTAAATATGAGATTGATATTGGGTCAACAAATGCTCCTAGCATTTGAACTTGAATTATATTTTGAATGAGGATCAGATGATGATAATTCACAATATATTTTTTAGTTGTTTATTATCTCCCCTCATCTTAGGAAAACTAACATACATCTCAATTTACTTTAGAGGACCCATCTTTGTGCATCATTGTACATCCTTTAATCAAACATCACACATCAAAACTATTAGATGGAATAATTGAGTCCTGCTCTTGAACCAATTGAGAGGGAGAAATTAATCATAATTTTTTATTTAATGCAAATACGTGCTATTGTATGCAATATATCATACTTCAGACGAGGAGTGTCAAAATGAACCCAAATTGAGTTGACTTTCCCAACCCGCCCAAAACTTAATGGGTTGGGTTCAATATAATTTGCTATTAGGTAAATCTCAACCCCATTAAGTCCCAACCGATTTTCGAATTGGGTTCAAATGAGCCCAATCAATCTCTACTTCTACAAGTTTAATAGAAAAATTATTTTCTTAATGGAAATAGGAAAAAAGTGACAATGTGTTCTTCCACTCTCAAAATTACCTACCTCACCTCACCTCCACCTTACCCCAACCCCACCACAAGCAAACTTACCCCACCCGTACCCCACCTTACCTCCCTTAAATAAATTATTTTTATTTGTTAATTTTTTTATAAATTGTCTTCTTACCCCGCCCCACCTCATCCCCATTCACCCTTCCTACCCCGAACCCCCACCCCCACCTCCACCCTAAAAAAATATTTTTTTAAAAAAAAAATTTAAAAATATTCTTAGCCCACGATCAAAACCCTACCCTCCCTCCTTCCCTGCACCTCCTACCCGTCCCTAAAAAAAATAATCTTTTAAAAAATAAATTTTAAAAGTAAATAATTAAATTTTATTTAAAAAAAAAATATTACCCCGACCCTCATCTCTCCCTACTCTCTGCACCCTCTCCCCTTATACGACATATCCCCTCCCCCCCAAACATATATTTTAAAAAAAAAAAATTTACCTCAATCCCTATCCCTTCCCTACCCACTACCCCCCACACCGACACCCCCACTCCCTGCCCTCTCCTAATTTTTTTTATCTAAACCCCACCCCTCCTACCTCCGACCCCTTATCCCACACCCTCTACCTCATACTTCTCCCTAAAAAAATGAATTTTTATTTTTAAAAATATTAAATTTTAAAAGAAAATTCTTTCCCTACCCTAACCCCTACTCCCTACCTACCCATCCAACTTTCGAACCTCATCCGAATTTGTTTTCTTGAGTTTAGATTTACAAGGGGTAAATATCAGTATGTTAAAATTTATTAGACTAAGCGGGTCAAGACCCAATTTGATTTTTAACTCATTTCAATCCAAAATAAATTTGAGCGGGTCATGACCCAACCCAATATCCAATTCAACCCATTTAATATTCCCAATATCAACCCAGCCCACCCATTTAACACCCCTACTTCAGACCACCACATGAAACTTTATTCTCATAAGCTATCGTTCAACTATTTATCAAAGGCATTCAACGCCACACTAACATTATCAAGACGAATTGTCATGATTATATTATCTAAAAATCAGGCTCTTAACTCAATTTATATTGAGCAAGAAAAATCTATGAATGTCAATTGCAGGTTGAAAAACATATATGTGATCATCTTATATTGATGCATCTTTTCAAAATATCATAATAGGTGAACGGACCCATACTCACATTTTATACTTTCCAGATTTAAGGGATTCAATCCCAACATTAGTTGGTCTAATCAACTTATCATGAGACAAACAACATAAGTAATTCTTGAAGAATATTATAATTCTTCATTACATGTCGAATACTGAATATTCACATTTTGGGGATGTCATAATCATTCATGTCAACTTATGAACTTTTATACTAGAAAACTTCAAGTTTACCATGACATGTACCGTTTAGTTTTACTATTACATGAATAAATTTTAGATTTACTACTTCAGAAATAAATTTCAAAATAACTCTTCTCAATTATTCTACCTCTTTCGGGGGAGAGTTGTGATGCCATCACAATCAAGTGCATGTTTTATTGATAAACTTTACTAAATACTATTATCACATTTACCTTAGGAAATGGATTTGTACTTATAATAATAAAAATTCCCATTCCCCAAGAATGGAATATAATCGTGCCTTAAGCACATCAAATTATGATAGTTTATAATATTTTTCAATATATTGCTGCTTCAGGAGCAAATCAAGACATACAAATAACGTAGTGAATTTTTCTCTAACATATCTTGTAATCCTAACAAACATGTGAAAATACTATCACTTTTGATAATTATTATCATATTGTCCCTCCACGCGTATATTCATATGTCCAATCACTTTTCTTATTTCAAACATATTATGCACTGTTTCTACATTCCCTTCAGAGAATGGATCATCTTTAATCGGACATATCTCATGACTTTTCACTAAAAACACATTATTTTACCTTAGCCATCATAATATCATCAATATGATGCATTAAGATTCAAACTCCACGTCCTATCCATATAATGGCATCTTAGGTTATAAATCGATGGGGTTTAAGCCCTTATATCTTAGCTTTCGAAATAATAGTAAATTATGTACTTTGGAATAAATTTAAAAATAATAATAATGTAGAACTAATTAAGTTCCTCAGATCAAACGAAGCCAACATTGTTGTACAATTAGTAGGAAAAGAGAAATAATATAAAGAAGAACTAACCTTTTGATAATTGTCCTGGACTTGCTGCGAATTAGTTTTACTTTTCAAACTTCTTAATAATAAAACAGGTCTTACCTTTAGGATGATTATGTTGCGGCTAGAAAACATTCACCACTTGCGTTTAATATTTAATTTCTCAATTGGTTAGAGTCTCGTGCTGATAACGTGTTATAAAATATAATAGTAAGAACAATAAGAAAGGAGAGAGAAAAGGGAAAATTCTTTATTTCTCTTGAGAAATTCTTGAGGATCTTTTTCAATGAAGGAAAATTCCTATATTTATAAGATAAAATTAACTGTATCCCAAAAGTTGGGATTTCTAACTTTTTCATAAATAGACATTCACTATATATGATAATATATTTATAACAATAACATTATTTTAACTAATAAATCTCCATTATTAATTTAAAATTATGACATGTGTGACCTAAGAACTAAAAAGAATGAAGCTAATAGAAAATGAGAGAAGATTAGTTCCAGACTAAACATTTACTTTTGCAAGAACATATAGAAAAACAAGAAATGAACGTTGAAAATAATATACAAATATAACGAAACTTTAAAAGTATTTAACCATGTTAAGTCAAAACTCAAAAAGGTCATATTGATAAAATTGATATGCAATAATAAAAGTTCAACATCAAGTAAATTACCTAGTGTATTGCTTTATAGGTACAATGTGGATGATACATTTCATGTTCGCTCAATTAATATAATGCACGAAACATATTCAAAATGTATTAACTCATCCTTTCTTTCTTCAATTTTTTGGTATATAAAATTTACTCAGTGAAGCATTTGAGAGCATGGTTTATACATGAAAATTTTGTGGGACTCTACGAGATGAGCCTAATCTGTTAGGGTTTTTTGGAGGTTACACTACCCTAAACCCTATCTTGGAGGCTACTCTATAGTCTACCCTAAATTTTAAATTACAGAATAACATATTTCCTTGAAAAGATATCTCCAATATCCCACAACATCATGAGATATTCACAAATAGATTATTTTATGTTTGAGGAATATGCTATTAGAGATTCTCGAATTACAGAGAAAACCAAGAAAGAAGAATTAAAGAAGAAATAGAATTACACCCACGGAAGAATCTACGTAGAATCTTGGAGGTGCCACGGCACACGAACGGCTTGTATGAAGCTTTGCATATATTACTACTATATATAAGTGTGACCAAGCACACAACTCTTCGTCGTCATGCTAGCTTGCCGATCAAGAGGTAATTTTGGAATATAAAAATATAGGTGCTTTGATTGTGGTGTATCAGATGTTATAGTGGCATATTTTTCCTCTATTGTACAAAAAAGATCAAAGGATATTATGTATTTACTGATCTGTCCTACTAAATAAAGTACTATTTTCTGATATTGGGGACCCCACCCCATACTGATATTAATTGAGCTACGCGTGTAATACCCCGTACTTCTACCTAGCTTAAAATCATCCCAAAAATGTTAAAGGCTTAATTTAAAAGATGAATTCACTTTTATACATGTAGAATTTTCTAGATTTTAAATTTTTGTTGTGTGAGAAATTGAATAAGCTTTCCATCGATACCAAATTCACCCAAATTCGATACCCGAACGAAGAGTTAGAGCCATTTTAGTAAGAAAGTGTGCCACCTGAGCCATTAACACGGCGCGGAGCATGCCAAAATGGAAATTGTCAAATCCAGTGAGCCTCCACGATTATAGCGCATCACACCAAAGCTCAAATTCAGAATTGTCCCTTTCCAGTGTCTCAACGCGATACCACCGCATCGCAGTGAGCTTTCAGGTCCCATCCAGTATTGCAACATGATTTCACCGCATCGCGCATAATGCAATTTCTCAGCAGTCATTTTCCAAAGACACAGCGTGATAGCACTGCCTCGCGCCAGGTCCCCAAATCGGATTTTCAGTGGCGAAAAATAAAAACTTTCTAAGGGTAATTGGGTCTTTTTTCATGACCCAGATCAGCCTTTAACCACGAAATTATGCCCTTAAAATCCTATTATATCAGTTTTCCTCACTTTCTCTCAAGAACAAAATCCTTCTCTCTCAAGAGGCAAAAATCCTAGCTCAAGAAATCAAGGCCAATTCCAAGAACCTCAAGAACTTAGATTTCCAGGTATGTCAAGTGTTGATTCATGGGTCCTCTTTCACCCATGAAGCTCAAGAATCTCTTTTCTAAATCCAAGAATTTTGTATTTATGAATGTTCATGATTTAGTTGAATTGAGATTCATATTCATGTTTTTGTTGGGTTTTGATTCATGTTTTAAATTTCATGTTCCAATGATTGTTCCTAGTATGTGATATGTTGCATAATATTCATGATAAACCCTTCAAATTTGCTAATTTATTTATGCAACCATAATAATTAGTTGCATTAATGATGGTATAACCAAAGTATGCTTCCCATGTGTTTGATAAAATGCCTAGGTGAAGGAAAAAGTGCAACTATATTATGTTAATATGAAATTTCTATTCATGTACAAGTTAATGCAGGTCATGTGTTTGATGAAATATCTTAGTCAATGAATTATTGATATATCTATATAGCCATTGTTGTGCTTTTGAACTTATGCCATGATTTAATATTATGTTATCGAGTCCGGAAGGTATTTATACCCGACAATTTAGCTGTTTGCCTAGATCCAGTGTCAGTTTCCTGATAATCTTAGTCACGTCATGATCAGTAGAATTCACTCAGTTACATAATTCAGGAAAACTCAATAATCTCATGAACTCAGTCAGTTAACATAATTCAGTAATATTCTGTCATCCACAGAACTTAGTAAACTCAGTCCAGTTCATCTCAGTATATCAGTTCAGTGTCTATTCAGTTGGGAGTAGGATTTAGCACCGAGTGAACCCAAGGATAAGGACACACACTGATAGTAGAGGGTGTGACTCCTTAGAAGCAATCCTTGCATTCCAGAACTATGTAGCCAGCATAGCTTGAAACATCAACACTGACAATTGAGGGTTGATGAGGTAGATTAACACTACCAGATGAGGGTCCTATCATTCTCCTTTGGGGACACTGCTAGATGAGGGTCACTCACAGCTTGTCTTTACTAGTGGAGCGGTATTGACACTCTTCCAATTGGGGTTACAGATTGGACCCCAACGCAGCTATAACAACTTATTAGGGGCATGTCGGTTAGATGACTACCTCCCACAGTCTTAGTCTCTATCTCAGTAATAGAACTCAGATAGTTCTACAGATTTCAGGACTATCAAATACAGTCACTCAACTTAGTACGGAACTCTGCTAGTTCCATCAGAATCAAGACTGTCAGCTACAGTCACCCAGTATCAGTTATATCAGTTATCAGTAATCCATGTTATCAGTATATTCAGTGTTCAGAATCCTAATGTTTCAATTGCAGTTATGTTTTCATGCATGTATCCTTACGCAGTCATGTTCATGTTCATGTTCATGTTCATGTTATCATTCAGTTATAGTTCATGCATATGAACACCATGCATTCAACCTCCCTCACTTGCATATCAGTATATTTTCACGTACTGACGCATACTTTTCTTTTGCGCTATGGTGTTTTATACCTAGGTTCGGACGCTCAGGTTCCCGATCACACTAACCAGCTCAAGTTTCAGTCAGCAGCAGTAGATTACCAGTGAGTCCTCATCATTCGAGGATGCTTTATCATTTCAGTATTTCAGTACTTAGTTTATTTCAACAGTTGAAGTTAGTTGGGGACATATCTGTAACACCCCATACATAATTACGTGCATTAGCCATGGTTATATGTGTTGGAGTATAAGTATTGATCCTAACGTATATATGAGTTTAAGTATGAGTATTGATTATTTTGAGATGGTTTCAAGTGTATAGTTTGATTATACGTGTATAGGAATCGACTGTATTTATATCGGAATTTGCCCGTCGATGTTTTCATACGAAGTTTATTGAATAAGCTTTCCAACGATATAAAGATTTCCAAAAACGGATAAGTTTCGGATATAATCGAGCACGTTCGAAACTATAAAACGGCGGCCGGGATAATTGTAAACAGTAAATGTGCAGGAAATTCAAACTACTGAGGCCTGCCAGTTTTTTGGGTCGACTTTGAACGATCTTAACTCTCTCAATATAATGAACTGGGAGGGATGCGACCTATAAAAAGAAAGATCTTTGAGTCTTCTTTCCAATGCAATTGGTTTCATCCAAATCCAACATCTGAGTAAGGAGTTATACTCGTTTTACTTCAGCCTCTCAAAACAGTTTTTTAGGGTCAACTTCAAACGATCATAACTCCTTGTAAAGGATGAACTGGGTGTCCTACTTTATATGAAATGAAATTCCTTTTAATTATCTATCCAAATATACCAATTTCACCCAAATCCGATATCGGAGCAAAGAGTTATGGCCGATTTACTTTAGCCTGTCAAAACAGTCCACCATGGACAGATTCGGATTTACTTAAATTTTTAAGGGCAATATGGTCATTTCCCATCATCTCTTGGACGAAAATTGGTCATTATATAGATATAATTGGTCTTATATCCATCAATTATCATCATATTATTGAGAATAAGGAAACCCTAGCCTAATTTCAACTCCAATTATCTTGTGATTCAACCGTGGAAAGTCCAAATTGATTCCGTAGTTGTGTTCATCGTCTCGAGGGCTTCGAGAAGCATCCCTTATTTGTTCCAACAGGACTTCAAAATCAAAAGGGCCATTTTATGTTAAGAATGTAAATTATGTTGGTGTTATTTATATGAATATGTATATATATATATATATATATGCATGTGAGCATAAGAAGTATGCTATTTGATTGTTGTTGAAAGATGATTGGGAAATGATGTTGGATTATGTTGAATTGTGAAGGGATGATGTGGTATTGAAATGATGATTATATATATATATATATACACATAAACCTATTGTTCAAGTTGGTTTTTGGAATGTTTTGCAAATAGTGGTTGTATGGAATTATGGAAGAGAATTGTGGTGTTGGGTTGCTAATACTAGATGCCAAATATTTCATTGTAGATAAGTGATTTGTAAAGGCGGGAAGTTGTATTGAATTGGTATCCAAATCTACAACGAGGTATGTAAAGCATACTCTAACAATGTTCTTTGGCATGAAAACACCAATATTCCATCAAGTAAGATTCCAAGGTTGTCCAAAAACATGTATTGTTCTACATTACCAACGAAGTTGTTTCCATTCTATAAAGTGTAAAAATGTTTCATTGATATACCAAAAGGCTCCTATTTCATTGTTGTGATATTGATGATTCTGAAACACATTGTTGATGTACCAATGAGTCTTTATAACATCGTTATTGTATAGAAGGTCTATTACTTGATTCCTATTGATGTATCATTTTTCCAAAGGTACTATATTGGCATGAACACTAATGTAATAATCTCAAAAGCTTTTGAACTAAGTTGTTGGAAAGATCTCTTATGTGTGTTACTTGATATACGTGTGGGTGGTATCCCAGGGGCATAAGCCTAGCATGGGTCGATCCCTATTTATGTGTTTATGGGTGGTATCCCAGGGGCATAAGCCTAGCATGGGTCGATCCCAGTTGATATGTACTGGAGGCAGCCTAATGGTCACAGTACGGTACAATATTGATTATTGTTAGGTGGTTGGAGGTTCGGGAGGAGGAGGTAATGGCGAATGATAATTGTAAAGAATGAAATGAACGAATGTATACCGTTCCACAAATGTGTTCGAATTCACGAACCCAATTCAAATTAATGATAATGTACATGATCCTAAAAGTGTTTATGAAGTGTGGTTCACTTCTATTATGATTTATTCACTTGCGTCTGATTTTCCTGATCCCCTATATTACATATGATTATTTACAGCTTTACATACTCAGTACATATTTCGTACTGACGTCCCTCACGGGGGACCTGCATTTCATGCTGCAGGCACAGGTGCTTCAGGTCATTCGCAGCATAGATAGGAGCCATATCATACAGCTATTGTTGGTGAGCTCCAGTTTGCTTCGGAGCTTTTCGAGTCGGTTCCTTATGTTTTGTTATTGTACAGGAGTCATGTATGGGCGGGGGTTTGTCTCGACCCTAGTTATGTCATGTATATCCTAGAGGCTTTGTAGACATAAGGAAGGGTCAAGTCATGGGAGTTTATATAGTGATGTTATATTTGTATATGTGGTGGCCCCGACGGCCAAGTATTATATTATATATATATATTTGTGCGTGTTGTGCTGATACAGGGAATTAGACCCTTCTGTATGTAACGAAGTGCTGCCCAAATTTTTGGTGAATGTAAGGAAAAGTACAGGTATTTGAACGGGTTCTCCCGGGCCTTCTCGGCTTCGGGTGCCAGTCCGGCCCGATGGGATTTTGGGGCGTGACAAAAGTGGTATCAGAGACGGTTCGTCCTAGTGAGTCTACAAAGCCGCGTCTACGTAGAGTCTTGTTTATCGGTGTGTTGTGCACCACATCTTTAAACAGGAGGCTATGGACATTTAAGAATTGTTTCTTTTCTTCATGTCTTAGATCGTGCGATAGAGCTTATATTGTATATGAAGTCATAGTTGACCACTGAATCAGTTTGTTCCTCTTATTATAGTAATGATGCCGGTTACCAGAAGCAAAAATACCGGTAAGGAAGTAAATGTGGCTGCCGGAGAGGAGACTAGTAAGTCACCCACTATACCAGCTAATCAAAGTGAGGCTCCAGCTGAGCATGCATCAGAAACTTCCCCCAGTCCGGAAGAAATAAGGGGGAGGAGAACTATATCCCCAGAGCCACCTATTAATGCTGTTGATCAAGATCTTAGAAATACAGTGCAACTTTTGACTCGTATAGTTGCTGGGCAAGTCTAAGGGAAAGTTATTCCTGCCGCGGATTTTAGCGGTACTGATAGGGCGGCTAGTCTTCGGACGCAAGATTTTCTTAAGATGGATACGCCTACTTTTACCGGATCCGATCTTAACGAAGATCCGCAGGACTTTATTGATCATATCCAAAGGGCCCTCGAGGTGATGCACGTATCGGGCAGAGAGACAGTGGAGTTAGCCGCGTATAGATTCAAAGGTGAGGCTATATATTGGTATGAAGACTGGAAACGGTCAAGGGGTATTGATGCACCCCCAGCTACTTGGAAAGAGTTCAAAGAGGCATTTATTGATCATTATCTTCCATATGAGACTCGTCAGGCCCGTGCGGATCAGTTCTTAAATCTTCGGCAGGGTAATACAAGTGTGAGGGAGTATAGTCTTCGATTTAATTCATTGTCCAGATATGCTCCTAATGTTATAGCTACTATGGATGACAGAGTTCATCGGTATGTGAATGGATTGGATTCGTATTTGGTTAGGGATTGTACTATTGCTGCACTGAATAAAGACATGGATATAGCTAGGATCCAAGCATTTGCACAAAAAATGGAAGATCAGAGGCAAAGAAGAAGAACACAGGAATTTGAAAGCGGATCTTCGAAGAGGGCCAGATCTACAGGGCAGTTTATGGCGCCACAAGGAGGTTTTAGACCTCAATTTTCTGCTAGACCACCTAGGCCATTATTTTCTTATTCTGCATCTAGTGCTCCACCACAGCATCAGGGGTTCAGAGGCAGTCAATTTGGGCAAAGAAGTGAGGGTCATAGTTCGCGATCTGTGGGTTATCATGGGCAAGGGAATATGAGCCAATCGAGACCTGCTCGAGAGCCATGCAATAAATATGGAAGGCATCATATGGGCGTATGTCGAATGGGAACAAATATTTGTTATTGGTGCGGTATGATGGGGCATATGATGAGAGAATGCCCACGAAGGGGCGCAGGTGACATAGCACGACCTTCAGGATCAGCTGTTGCATCATCGTCACCGGTATCTTATTCTGGTAGGGGTGCACGACCTGCGGGTCACGCTAGTAATGAAAAAAGAGTTGCCAGTTCCAGCGGGACTCAGAATCGTACTTATGCTTTAGCGGATCGACAGAATCTAGAGGCTTCCCCAGATGTGGTTATGGGTACGTTGTCCATATTTTCATTTGATGTATATGCTCTAATTGATCCCGGTTCTACATTATCATATGTTACTCCTTTGGTTGCTGGAAAGTTCAAAAGGACCCCCGAATTGTTAGATAAACCGTTGGAAGTGTCTACCCCGGTTGGGGAATCTATTATTGCTAGAAGAGTTTATAAAGATTGTGTAGTAACTGTGTGTGGTCGAGACACGATGGCCAATCTTGTGGAACTAGAAATGGTAGATTTTGATGTTATAATGGGTATGGATTGGTTGGCGTCTTGTTATGCCAAAATTGACTGTTGTACGAAAAAGATGTATTTACATTTTCCTGATGAAGCAGTTATTGAATGGCAAGGTAAGATTGGCACACCAAGAGGTAGATTTATTTCTTATTTCAAAGCGAGAAAAATGATTTCCAAGGGCTACATATGTCATTTAGCTAGAGTAAAGGATACGGAATCGGAATCATCAGATCTTCACACGGTACCAGTGGTAAATAAATATCCTGATGTATTCCCTGAAGATCTTCCAGGTTTGCCTCCTGAACGAGAAGTAGAGTTTGGTATTGATGTAATACCAGGCACCCAACCAATCTCCATTCCTCCGTATAGAATGGCCCCAGCAGAATTATGAGAATTGAAAGAGCAATTGAAAGATTTGCTAGAGAAGGGATTCATAAGGCCTAGTATGTCCCCCTGGGGAGCACCAGTGTTATTTGTGCGCAAAAAGGATGGCTCGCTAAGGATGTGTATTGATTATCGGCAATTAAATAAGGTGACTATTAAGAATAAATATCCTCTCCCAAGAATTGATGATTTATTTGATCAGTTACAGGGCGCCAAGTGTTTTTCTAAGATTGATTTGAGGTCAGGTTACCACCAAGTGAGGGTCAAAGAAAAAGATATACCCAAAACAACTTTTCGAACAAGGTATGGTCATTATGAGTTTCTAGTTATGTCATTTGGGCTAACAAATGCACCTGCAGCTTTTATGGATTTGATGAATAGGGTGTTTAAGCCATTCCTGGATGTATTTGTGATAGTTTTTATAGATGATATTCTAGTTTATTCTAGATCAGAAGAGGACCATGCCAATCACTTACGACAGACATTGCAGACTCTTCGTGATTGTAAGCTTTATGCAAAGTTCTCTAAATGTGAGTTTTGGTTAAATTCGGTGGCATTTTTGGGTCATATTGTATCTAGTGAAGGGATAAAAGTTGATGCTCAAAAGATAGAAGATGTGAAGAACTGGCCAAGGCCCACAACGCCTACGGAGATTCGTAGTTTTCTCGGGTTGGCTGGTTATTATAGGAGGTTTGTTAAAGACTTTTCTTCCATTTCAGCACCCTTAACCAAGCTAACCCATAAAGCATCCAAATTCCAATGGAATGATGCGTGTGAGGAGAGTTTCCAAGAATTGAAGAATAAGTTGACTTCTACACCCGTATTGGTACTTCCAGAAGGTACAGAAGGGTATACAGTGTATTCTGATGCTTCCAGAATTGGTTTAGGATGTGTATTGATGAAGCGTGGTAAGGTAATAGCATATGCTTCTAGACAATTGCGGCCACATGAGAAAAATTATCCTACACACGATCTTGAGCTGGCAGCAGTTATTTTTGCTTTAAAGATATGGTGCCACTACTTATATGGGGTTCATGTTGATATATATACTGACCATAAGAGCTTGCAATATATTTTTAATCAGAAGGATCTAAATTTAAGGCAGCGGAGATGGCTTGAACTATTAAAGGACTATGATGTTGATATCTTGTATCATCCAGGGAAAGCAAATGTGGTAGCTGATGCGTTAAGTCGTAAGGCTATGATGGCGCCTATAGAAAGGCAAGGGATGGTTAAAGATCTTCACCAGTTAGCTAGTTTGGGAGTTCGCCTTCTTGAAACTCCGAATAAAGAGCTTATCGTACATAATGCTGCGAAATCTTTATTAGTAGCTGAAGTGAAAGAGAAGCAATATGCAGATCCTATTTTATTACAGCTTAAGGAGAACGTTCAGAGTGGTGCGACCAAGGCATTTGATCTTACGCGAGATGGAGTACTTCAGTGCCAAAACCGATTGTGTGTGCCGGATGTAGACGGGCTAAGAAAGAAGATTATGACAGAGGCACATTTTTCAAGGTATTCCATTCATCCAGGATCAACCAAAATGTATCAAGATTTGAAAGATATGTATTGGTGGAATGAAATGAAGAAGAGCATTGCAGAATTTGTAGTTGAATGTCCAAATTGCCAACGAGTTAAAGTGGAACATCAAAAGCCCGGAGGCTATATGCAATGCATAGATATTCCAATTTGGAAGTGGGACATGATCAACATGGATTTTATTACAGGTTTGCCTCATACAGCTCGGAAATTTGATTCTATATGGGTGATTGTGGATAGGCTTACTAAATCCGCACATTTCTTACCCGTTAAGACCACTTACACAGTTGAAGAATATTCGAAGCTGTATGTTAAAGAAATAGTCTGATTACATGGAGTGCCAACTTCTATTATATCGGATTGGGGAACTCAATTTACTGCAAACTTTTGGAAGTCTTTCCAACGGTGTTTGGGAACACAAGTGAATCTGAGTACAGCTTTTCACCCTCAGACGGATGGACAAGCAGAGCGCACCATTCAAACACTTGAAGATATGCTACGAGCATGTGTTATAGATTTTAAAGGCAGCTGGGATGATCATTTACCTCTTATTGAGTTTTCCTACAATAATAGCTATCATTCAAGTATCAAAATGGCACCATATGAAGCTTTATATGGGAGAAAGTGTAGATCACCAATAGGATGGTTCGAAGCGGGTGAAACTCTTATGTTCGGACCGGACCTTGTGTATCAAGCCATAGAAAAAGTCAAGGTGATTCAGCAACGGTTGAAAACAGCCCAAAGTCGGCACAAGTCATATGCGGATAGTAGAAGAAGAGAGCTAGAATTTTCGTTAGGCGATTGGGTATTTTTGAAGGTATCGCCAATGAAAGGGGTGATGAGATTTGGCAAGAAAGGAAAGTTGAGTCCACGATATATAGGCTCGTATAAGATTATTTGAAGATGTGGGAAAGTTGCTTATGAATTAGAGCTACCTCAGGAACTCTCATCAGTGCATCCAGTATTTCATGTATCGATGCTTCGAAAGTGCATCGGAGATCCGTCCCTTATTACTTCTACTGAAGATGTGAAAGTAACAGAAGATCTTACCTATGAGGATATGCCTATTGCTATATTAGATTGTCAAGTTAAGAAAATGAGAAATAAAGAAGTAGCATCGGTGAAAGTACTTTGGAGAAATCAACAAAGGAAAGGGATTACATGGGAAGCGGAGGAAGCAATGAAATCGAAATACCCTTATTTGTTTAAAGGTGAAAAAGAAGTGCAAGGAGGGCAACTGGAACACTAACAAGTGAGTTTTTACATATGCATAATATCTATATGATGACGTGAATATCAATTATGAATTCGAACTTGTTTCGGCTAAATAACTACATTTACATTCGAGGACGAATGTCCTTAAGGGGGGAAGGATGTAACACCCCATACTTAATTACGTGCATTAGCCATGGTTATATGTGTTGGAGTATAAGTATTGATCCTAAGGTATATATGAGTTTAAGTATGAGTATTGATTATTTTGAGATGGTTTCAAGTGTATAGTTTGATTATACGTGTATAGGAATCGACTGTATTTATATCGGAATTTGCACGTCGATGTTTCCATACGAAGTTTATTGAATAAGCTTTCCAACGATATAAAGATTTCCAAAAACGGATAAGTTTCGGATATAATCGAGCACGTTCGAAACTATAAAACGGCGGCCGGGATAAATGTAAACAGTAAATGTGCAGGAAATTCAAACTACTGAGGCCTGCCAGTTTTTTGGGTCGACTTTGAACGATCGTAACTCTCTCAATATAATGAACTGGGAGGAATGCGACCTATAACAAGAAAGATCTTTGAGTCTTCTTTCCAATGCAATTGGTTTCATCCAAATCCAACATCTGAGTAAGGAGTTATACTCATTTTACTTCAGCCTCTCAAAACAGTTTTTTAGGGTCAACTTCAAACGATTATAACTCCTTGTAAAGGATGAACTGGGTGTCCTACTTTATATGAAATGAAATCCCTTTGAATTATCTATCCAAATATACCAATTTCACCCAAATCCGATATCGGAGCAAAGAGTTATGGCCGATTTACTTTAGCCTGTCAAAACAGTCCACCATGGACAGATTCGGATTTACTTAAATTTTTAAGGGCAATATGGTCATTTCCCATCATCTCTTGGACGAAAATTGGTCATTATATAGATATAATTGGTCTTATATCCATCAATTATCATCATATTATTGAGAATAAGGAAACCCTAGCCTAATTTCAACTCCAATTATCTTGTGATTCAACCGTGGAAAGTCCAAATTGATTCCGTAGTTGTGTTCATCGTCTCGAGGGCTTCGAGAAGCATCCCTTATTTGTTCCAACAGGACTTCAAAATCAAAAGGGCCATTTTATGTTAAGAATGTAAATTATGTTGGTGTTATTTATATGAATATGTATATATATATATATATATATATGCATGTGAGCATAAGAAGTATGCTATTTGATTGTTGTTGAAAGATGATTGGGAAATGATGTTGGATTATGTTGAATTGTGAAGGGATGATGTGGTATTGAAATGATGATTATATATATATATATACACACATAAACCTATTGTTCAAGTTGGTTTTTGGAATGTTTTGCAAATAGTGGTTGTATGGAATTATGGAAGAGAATTGTGGTGTTGGGTTGCTAATACTAGATGCCAAATATTTCATTGTAGATAAGTGATTTGTAAAGGCGGGAAGTTGTATTGAATTGGTATCCGAATCTACAACGAGGTATGTAAAGCATACTCTAACAATGTTCTTTGGCATGAAAACACCAATGTTCCATCAAGTAAGATTCCAAGGTTGTCCAAAAACATGTATTGTTCTACATTACCAACGAAGTTGTTTCCATTCTATAAAGTGTAAAAATGTTTCATTGATATACCAAAAGGCTCCTATTTCATTGTTGTGATATTGATGATTCTGAAACACATTGTTGATGTACCAATGAGTCTTTATAACATCGTTATTGTATAGAAGGTCTATTACTTGATTCCTATTGATGTATCATTGTTCCAAAGGTACTATATTGGCATGAACACTAATGTAATAATCTCAAAAGCTTTTGAACTAAGTTGTTGGAAAGATCTCTTATGTGTGTTACTTGATATACGTGTGGGTGGTATCCCAAGGGCATAAGCCTAGCATGGGTCGATCCCTATTTATGTGTTTATGGGTGGTATCCCAGGGGCATAAGCCTAGCATGGGTCGATCCCAGTTGATATGTACTGGAGGCAGCCTAATGGTCACAGTACGGTACAATATTGATTATTGTTAGGTGGTTGGAGGTTCGGGAGGAGGAGGTAATGGCGAATGATAATTGTAAAGAATGAAATGAACGAATGTATACCGTTCCACAAATGTGTTCGAATTCAAGAACCCAATTCAAATTAATGATAATGTACATGATCCTAAAAGTGTTTATGAAGTGTGGTTCACTTCTATTATGATTTATTCACTTGCGTCTGATTTTCCTGATCCCCTATATTACATATGATTATTTACAGCTTTACATACTCAGTACATATTTCGTACTGACGTCCCTCACGGGGGACCTGCATTTCATGCTGCAGGCACAGGTGCTTCAGGTCATTCGCAGCATAGATAGGAGCCATATCATACAGCTATTGTTGGTGAGCTCCAGTTTGCTTCGGAGCTTTTCGAGTCGGTTCCTTATGTTTTGTTATTGTACAGGAGTCATGTGTGGGCGGGGGTTTGTCCCGACCCTAGTTATGTCATGTATATCCTAGAGGCTTTGTAGACATAAGGAAGGGTCAAGTCATGGGAGTTTATATAGTGATGTTATATTTGTATATGTGGTGGCCCCGACGGCCAAGTATTATATTATATATATATATTTGTGCGTGTTGTGCTGATACTGGGAATTAGACCCTTCTGTATGTAACGAAGTGTTGCCCAAATTTTTGGTGAATGTAAGGAAAAGTACAGGTATTTGAACGGGTTCTCCCGGGCCTTCTCGGCTTCGGGTGCCAGTCCGGCCCGATGGGATTTTGGGGCGTGACAATATCCCATCAACTTCTTAGTCAAACAATTAGAGGCTTATTCAGACTATAGCATGTTCAGACAGGTATTTTAGTTATTTTGGTAGTGATGTACCATATATCCAGATGTTATGTTTTATCATATTTTTGTACCTTATGGCCTTTCAGCCTTTTATTTCGTATTTATACAATATATTATGCAGTGCTCAGTTACAGATATCAGTCATGGATTAACTTGCATCGAGTGGCATTCCGAGTACCAAATTCGGGGTGTTACAATGCGCCTTATACATTTTTAGCAGTAGCTGAAGTATGGTCCTCCCTTAGGTTTCTATGGCATGGTCCTCACCTGCAGTTATTTTATATTGACTCATCCAAACAAAAGTAGGGTCTACTTTTACAATGACGGTTCATACTTTTTCTTTTATCTGCTTGGCATTTTAGGAGGTCCTGAATTGTAGCTTTTAAATCTTTTATTTATTTATATATTTAATTAGAATGTTAAATAGAGAAATAAATATGATTAACGTAGACTAATTGTAATTTTACAATCCAATTAATTAAATATCTGTATGACTAATCAAAAAATTAAATTGCCATTTATTACTTTCTCCAATCTTAAATAAATGGTGTCTTAATGTTTTCATTTTAGTATTTTTAAATAAAGTTAGATAATCAAGAAGTCATTAAAGAATTTTTTTTACTCTTGAAATTTTATTTATACTACATAGATTGGAATTATGAGTAGCTTACATAAAAAATATTAAAATTACAATAAACGACAACTTAAAATATTAATTGAGACAAAGCAAATAACATGTATTGGGCCGTCTTGGCACGGGCTCCCAATACCTAGTTATATTATTATATATAAGGGTCATGAAGCACGCACCTCTCCGGTATTCTTCCTACTTCTTCACCTGCTTCAATCTGTAATTTTACTATATCACCCTTAATTAATTATTATAAATTATTAATATATTAAAAAATTAATATTATTTAATAAAAAAAGTAAATAACTATTTATGACATCTCTACTTCAGCTGCTTCAATCCGTAATTTTACTATATTGCCCCTAATTAATTATTATAAATGATTTAAACATTCAAAATTTAATAATATTTAATAAAAAAGAATAATCATTTATGATATGTTTACTTCAGCTATTTCAACCCGTGATTTTGCTATATCACCCCTAATTAATTATTATAAGCCATTAACTTATTAAAAATTAATAATACATAATTAAAAAAGAAAATAAACATTTACGACATGTCTTTTTCAGTTGCTTCTACCCATGATTTTAGTATATCATCCCTAATTAATTATTATAGGTCATTTAATTATTAAAAAATTAATGATATTTAGTAAGAAAAATAAAAATAGAGATTTATGATATGTCTATTTTAGTTGTTTAAATCATTATTTTTTATATCACCGTAATTAATTATTATAGGTCATTTAAGTATTAAAAAATAATAATATTTAATAAGAAAATTAAATAGACATAAAATGATAAATTAACTATTGATGTTTTATATTAACTTGACCTCTTATATGGGACCCACTTAAATTTTTTCACAAGTATTTTTTTTACAGAAATTTTGTTATATCATTTGTAATTAGTTATTATGAGTCATTTAAGATATGTCTGCTTCGCTACTTCAATCGTAATATTTGGTTGACTCTCGAAGTTATATTGGTGTCACTTAAATACGAATAGAAGAAAAAGTATTATAAATCACAATAATTAATAACTTAAAAATATTTTTAAAATATAATTGACTATCAACGCCACAAAATTTTGGATAAGGAGAGAGTATTATAAATTACAATAGCTAATGGCTTAAAATAACAAATTACAATGTTGAAAAAGTATTATAAATTATAATAGCTAACAACTTAAAATATCTAAGAAAAATATATTAAAATATAATTGATTATCTAAATTTTATCTATGTCACATAAATTGAAACCAAATGAATACGTGTAAAAATATAATAAATTATAATAATTAATAATTTAAAAAATTTAAAAGATATAAAATATTTGATAGACTCTCGAAATTATACCAGTGTCACTTAAATTGGAACGGAAGAAAAAAATATTATAAATGACAATTATTAAAAACTTAAATTATTTTAAATATATAATTGACTATGAAGACCATAAAAGTTTGGATAAGGAGAGTAACATATATTAATTGCAAATTACATGAAAGGTATTATAAATTATAATAGTTAATAATTTAAAATATCTTAAAAAAAATAATTTGTTATATATTTTTAAAAAAATACGTAAAAATATTATAAATCGTAATAATTAACAAATTAAAAAACTTAAATGATGTAATATAAATATTTGACTGTCGAAATTATATCAATACCACTTGAATTAAAATTGAAGAAAAAATATTATAAATCTCAATAATTAAAAATTTAAATTATTTTAAAAATATAATTGACTATCAATACCACAAAAGTTTGAACAAGGAGAGTAATATATGTTATTTGAAACTTACATAAAAATTATTACTATAAATTATAATAGTTAACAACTTAAATATCAAAAAATATATTAAAATATGATTAATTATCTAAATTCTATCTGTATCATATAAATTAAAATAAAAATATATATATATTGGGTTCATGCTAGCACGGGCAGTTGACATGTGTATATGAGCTAGAAATATAATAAGTACTACACGTGGCACCAGAAGAAGCAATTTGACGTATGGTGACATTGGCAAAGTCTAGAACATATCGCCCAGGTGTCTGCGGTTTGAACCCCAAGAACGTCTTTTTCCTTTTCTTTCTTTATTTCTTCTTTATTTGTTGTCTATCGGAAACAACCTTGCTACTTCTCTGGAAGTAGTTGTATGAACTGCGTACATCTTACTCTCCCCAGACTCTACTATGTAGGAATACACTGAGTTTGTTGTTGTATTTCTTCTTTATTTGTTATTGTATGTTTTTTAATTAATTCAAATTATGGAGGAGGGGGAGGGAGGAGGGGTACTTAATAAATTCTTATTTTTTAACTTCTTTTCTAATTAAGTATAATTTCTCGATAGTTGATACATGCGTATTTCATGACAAGAATTTCTAAAAATTAAATGTTTAGTAAATATTAATTAAAATATATTTGAATAGTAAATTAAAAATTATGAAATTTTTTTAAACTTTACAAATGATAAATAATATTATTCTAGAGTTTTTAAAATTTAAATGTTACTTTGATCTTTTACCAATGTTTGTGGTAATTGAAGATAACTTGCTTGAAGCTACATTTTTGTTCTTTGTCAACTATATATCTAGAACAACACATAAAGATAATGAAATATGAATATCTTTTTAGATAGATATTAGACGGTATATACAAGTTTTAATTTTTATGTGATTTATTTTTTCTTCTCAAAGTTTTTTAGAGAATAAAGCCTCTTATTTATAACAAAAAAATAAAAGTAAAAAAAGGTTGTTTAGGTATTTTTAATCTCAGAATATCTAAAAGAAAATGTAACTAAACATGCCTATTTGATCTATTTTTTTTATATAAATAGGAAAAAACTCTGAATTGAAAAAACCAACCCATTTATGCTATTTAGACTGTGTAGCACTCGAAACCTCTAAATCCTAAATCCGTCTCTGAGTGTACCCATATTCTTTGCCAATTAAATTCATGGTTCTTCATATTTTATTTGTAATTGCAATTTACTTTCTGTCACTCTAAAATTTATTACAAACAAACAAATTGACATGCCTAGTGGCATCAAAGTTTCCCTTCATCTCTTTTCTTACTGATGTGTTATAGAAATATATCACTTTCGATGGTTATAACGAGGAAAATATGCAAGTTTCTGAGGTTATTTTATTAGATATGATGCGTTTTGGGTATGTTTTGCAGGAAATCATGTTTTGGGTGCTAAGTTCGTGAAAAAGATGAAAAAAGATATTTTTGGCTACTTATTAGAGCAATTATGGATGTTCGGGACACTTTTCGGCTTGTTCAAGAATTGAAAAAGAGCTGAAAAGATGACTCCCGACACTTACTAAGTCAACATATAGACCGCAAGTAGGACATGTGGACCGAGGTAGACAAAGCAAGTGCCAGAAGTCCAAAATCCCGAGAGCTGACTTGCAGGATTTTTGTTCTTGGCACTTGTGCCCGCTACTTGTACCCATCCTGTTGACCGCAAGTGCTACCTGAGCCCAGGGTTAGGGCATAAGTGCAGACCATAAGTGGCCACCGACCCTATTTTCTCCTATTTCGTTCGGGCTTTGATTTTAGCATTTTCCCATGTACTATAAATACCCTCTATGTATTTTTAGAATTTTTATTCCAAGATTAGATTTTGATCTTAGGATTCTCTCGTATTGACATTGGTTGATTAATTCAGTTACAGTTTTGGGTTTTCTACTTCTTCTTATTGTGATTCCATCTTGTGCTTTCAATCATGAATGTTGTTGATTACTTCACAAGCCAGAGAGGCTAAAACCCCTTAGCTAGGGTTGTAGAACCCTAGTGGATTGATGAAGTAGGGAAAGTGCTATTGTTCTTCTAAACCGATACCCAAGCATGCATTGTATTATATTCACTTTAATAGTTATTATAGCGGTTTCAAACGTTAGGATTCCACCTAGATTATTGCTACTTACTCCAAAAGATTAGTAGTGACTAGGAAAAGATACTGACAATAGTAATTTGGAGTTTAGCTGTCGATCCACGCTTCTAGGTTTTATCTATGTAATATGGTTAGATTTCATCTAATAACTAGAGACTCAAAAGCTAATAGTTAATTGAGATCAAGATAAGGGTTAGTAAAGCGACATCCTGAGACTCAAAGGAAAAGAGTGAGATCCTTCTACTCATCCAAAATACTGTAGAGGGTATATAACTTATTGATTTTGCATGTAAGGTATCAGGTTGGTTCAACATAGAACGATAAGCCTATAGAGTTAATAAGCTCGGGGGAACACAATTCTAGTGTTCACTTACGACCGATTACAATTGAAGTTGCTATTCGTTACTTGTTCTATATTGATAATCAAAACCCCCATATACTTTTCCAGTTCCGCCCGTTGGTTACAATAACTGAGAGCCACGATTTCACGTATTTCCTTGGAATTCGACCCCAACCTTTATTAGTTTACTATATTTGGAAACGACCGTATTATCTTTTGAGAGGAGGTATAGCTTAGACATTACCAAATTTTGGCGTCATTTCTGGAGAATGCGGTGTTTATTTGTGAATTGAAGTTGGTGCAATTTTCAGGATTTTTTTTGTTCTTAGTTAGGTATATGCCAATTTATGCCTAGCATATGGAGTAAAGGCAATCCCTTACTCCCACTGAATCCAAATCCATAGAGGATCCTACAAACACCTAGTAGGATGACAGAGCTAAAGAAAGACAATCTTCTTGAAGTAGTTCGTGATGATGTGCCTCCTCCTTCCGAAAGAGTTCAGGATATTATTGACCAGCAGATGGAGGTGCTATAAGCACAAGCTGATAACCATGGGAGGGAAGAAAAAACTCAGTGCTTAGCTCGGGAGGTAGAGCTATCTGTGAATCAAACTGAAGTAGATCACTGAGCAGTACTTGGTGGAAACCAGAATAGAGTTCGAGGTGGCCGAGCCCATGTTATCCTAGCATACCAGTACTTGCAACCATATGAGGATAATGAAGAGGATCTGGGGATATTGAACCGATAAATAATGGTACCATTATTCATCATGTTTTACCCCTAGGCATTAAGTTTAATATATCGAGTACTATGATCCAACTATTATACATGAAAGGTGTGTTTGTGGAGTTGCCTACAAATAACGCAAACATGCATCTAGTCTATTCTACTAGAATTTCCACTTCATAAACATATTCAAGGGTGAAACAGGAGGCTCTTAAATTGAGTTTGTTCCCTTTCTCTCTTATAGGATAAGCATCTTTATGGTTAGGGGAACTTCTAAGAGGATCTATCACTACATGGAATGAGTTGTGTAGATAATTCTTGAATCAATTCTTTTCTCTATTCAGGATGTTGCAGCTTAAGAATAAGATCTATAATTTCAGGTAGCTACAGTCTGAGTCCATGTATGAGGCTTGGTTCAGCTTCAATAAGAAGTTGAGTATGGTTACCAACCATCGAATTTCATGGAAGAACTTATTGGAGTTAATCTATAAAGCCCTGACCATCAGTTCCAGAGCCATGGTAGACACTATCTCTGGAGGAGCTTTTATGAGATTACGTAGGAAGTAGCTTCTGATATTCTAGACCAAATCTCTCTTACTAACCGAGGGTGGCAAACTTTGAAGGCAAAGAAGGGTTCTAGCACTTATGCTATTGGAGCTGCTGGTGACCAGAGAGTAGCTGATAATTCCATAGAGAAAGAGATTGTGCTACTGAGGACTGATCTTGGGTTACTGGAAAAATAGGTCGTGACCATGAATTCTAAAAAAGTTCATCTAGTAGGATCAAAGGGTGCAGCTTCCAAAGCTTATGAGTCTGCATTAGAAGGAGAGGCTAGGTATTTGGATTGTCAGTTGGAGGGTTTTCGAGCATAAGGTCAAAGAAATTAAGGTCGGAACTACTATGATGACATATATAAAGACCGAAGTAGGGACAAAGAAGGTGACTAGAGACAGAGAGATAATTATAAGGAGAAGAGAGACTGGTACATTTTGCCTTGCAGACGGGATATGAAATCAAGAATGGAAGAAATGCTGACCAAACTGGTGAAGGGTCAAGAAAATCAAGAGAACAACCTTAAGGAGATTAAGGTTGACATTTCAGGGTTGACCCAGAAGGTGGAGTCTCATGACATTAGTATCAAGCAGTTGGAGCACCAGTTTGGGAAAATGTCTACTGTGATCAAACAAAAACACCATGTTACTATTCTGAGTGAAAAAATTCAGAGTCCACCAGCTATAATTCATTGTCTAGATATCATCACTAATGGTGGTGCCTCTAATGATGATCCACTTATACCTACTATCGAAGAGTTGAAGATTGATAGCACTGATGAGTGGTGATTTTACTACTCACTTGCACTCAACATTCGTACACATTACCTTGTTTTGGATGAATAAATAAGACATATTTGTATTTAAATGTACTAATATCCACTTTTTGCAGGAATAGAGTTGAAGGAATGGAAAGATATGGAATGGAGCTCAAAATGATAAAAAAAAGGAGTAAGAAAGTGCAGCTGAAGACCTAGAACAGAAGGTCCTCAGTTACCACGGTCACGGTCTACTGACCGCGATCGCAACATTCAAAGATGGTCAGTCAACTATGGTCACGTGAGTCTGTCGTGGTCGCCGCCAAGTTGGTGCGATCGTGGCTTAATGAAAATATTCAGCCCAAGGGAAAAATTGAAAATGCACGTGGCTGATCCCAATTTTGACAAAAAGACTCAAACCCTAGCCTCATGTATCATATTCCATCTTCCCCAATTTTTAGGTTTTAGCTCTTGACTCCATAGCCTCCATTTTTTAGAAGAAAATATTATGTAAATTTTGGGTGAAGAATACATCGGAGACTTTTGAAGTGGAATATTTGCTCGCTAACATTGTGATATTGTGGGAGAGCTAAGTTTGAAGTAACATTCACTTAAATATTTGATAATTTATTTCAATGGAGATTATGGGTTTATCTATGCCTATTTATCTTATGTGTAGCTAAATCTCCCTCTTGGGGTTATGTATGAATAGGGGTTAAAGTGTGTATGGGTTGTTATTATTAGCTTCTATTTGGTAATTCATGTTTATGGATTTTATCATTGCTATGCTAATTTGGTTGGGATTTGATGGGTGAAAGCCCCAAATACCCACATGGGTTTGATGAGTGAAAGCTCCAAGAACTAGAAAGCTCAAGGCCATCTTTGAAAGAAGGGTTTTGGGTGAAGTGTAGGAATCCATATCATCCTTGAAAGAGGGATGGGGAAACCAAATCAATGATAGACAATTATGTGTGTAGTTTGCTAAATTTTCACTATCTTAGAAATAAGGGTGAATGTAAGGTTGACTATACCATGGGTGTCATCCAAGAAATAGGGATTCCTAGATTGAGGTTGTGGTTACAAGTTGTTGAACACACTTATTAGGTATTCAAAAGAATCAATGGGTGAAAGTTTGGTGTTTTGTTGAAAGACTAGCATCAAAATCCATAACCAATCCTACCCATATTTGTCTTACTAAATTGATGTTGATTGCTAACACCCACATATCTCTCCCTTAGTAATACATAATCCCAAGATTCATGCATAATTGTTAAGCTTTAATTATTCGTAGCCCCAAATTTATACTAGAAAAAACTAAAAAGAAACATTAGTGTAGGTATCTATCTCCCCCATTTTATCTTTTTGTACCATTTGTTTGAATTTAACGTGTATCTATTATTACGAATTAATTTGATCGCCACTCACATTGTTCCTCATAGATTCGACCCCGATTCCAAAGTTGGGTAAATATATTGACGAAGAACGCCTTGCACTTAATTTGATGTGTAAGTTGAGAGTTATAAAAATGGTTGTTTCTAGGGAACAATTGGTCAAATTAATTTAGTTTATAATTTTAGTTACTTGCTTGAATTCAAGCTTGTATATATGTGTTTGTGATTTTCTTTGTGGGTTGATTTAATTTTATTTTTACTTTTCTCTACGGAATCTTCCACCAAGTATGAGTAGGATAGTTTGAAGTCATATCTTGACAACCCATGTTCTTATTGTGATGGATCACACTTCAGGAGAGATTGTAACTATGCTCCTCGAAGAGAGACAGAATGGACATTGGGATGATTATCTAATGCCCCTCCCTATATTATAGTAACCGAATTTCTAGTTCTTCTTATGATATTAATAGGTCTTATGATGAGAAGAATAAAGAGCAATACACCGAGTCCAATAGTTGTTACCGAAGGTTATTAGCTAATTTGGATCGGGTAGATGCAATGGGGGAGAATATAGAATACATGCATCAAGAATAGACAAGTGTCAAGAAGGAGGTAATGGGCAAAGAAGAAAAGCTTGAAATATCCAATGCCCCTCTTCTGAGAAGAGGTTTGTCAAGGAGAGAAACTAAGATATGATGAGAAGCTTGGTAGCAAAGACTCCTCGGTGACTTCCTAATTATCCGACTCATATGAGAAAGAATAAGCCAAAATAAAAGAAATGATACTAGAGTCAAGAGAAGAATTAAAGCAAATCTCTTATAATGACTCTAGTTCATTTCGAGGTGAAGATACTTCAGAAGAGGCTAACCCGAAATTAGGTATTGGACCTCGTTCAACCCACTTTTCAACATTATACTTAAAGAATGTGATGAGGATCCATACCTTTGAACAAATGGGGGATTGTGGGATAACGGAGTCCGACTCTTATATTTTGGAGTTTGACATTCCAAGGGAGCACATAGAACCCTATTTATCAAAGGCTAAGGAGTTCAATTTCCGATGTACAAGGAATGACCTATTGATGTACTCACTTTTACCCAAGGAGACAAATCAAAAATCTGATGTAAAGTTGGGTAAAAGGTTCAAGTCTTCAAAATGGTGAGATCAAAGCTTGCTCTCCATTCCCTCACATTTTCCAAGTTTCATCTTGGAAAATTTGAATCTTCTGTCCCTCAGCCACTCATTTTATATTGAATGAAATCTGGGATGGAGATTCAAATTTTCTAAGTGAAAACATAAAAGGAAGGAGTAGAGGCGTTGTACCACGATATTAAACTAAGTGCTAGATGGGAGGCAACCCATCACGCCACAAAAAATGGAACGTATCCTTTTTAATTGAGAAGGCTAGAGTAGATTTTGACTTTGGTTTGCAGATGCATAATCCATAAAATGTGGTGCTATAAGTCAATTCAATCGAATTTGAAAAGGAAAAATGTGAAATTGGCAAGTTTGGACTGAGCCGAAAAGGCAGGAACCACGGTTGTCTGGTCTCAATTACCGCGAATGCAGTTCATGCCTCCACGATTGCGGAGGCTGCATGACCGCGATCGTGGAACTATGACCGCGACACGGTCTAATCAGTTTAAAAAACCATTCAAATACAATTTTCCCCACACATTTCTTCTAATTTTTCTATCAAAATACCCTTAAATTTGTGGATTTGCATTGCATTTTCAAGTATCAACTCACCCCGTGCATCCTCTAATTTGGTAAGTTGTCTCAATTTCTTTGGTTTTGTTATAATCACATGCTTAGAACCTGCAGTGTAAAAAATGGCCTAAATTAGTATTTTCAATTGCTAAATACATGCCTAGTTAAAATTTTTACTGTGGTTGGATGTTATAGTAGGTGTACACGCTAATGGAGAAGTCTTGAATACCCAAATTTAAGCTTTAAAAGGTTGAAATAATCGTGTACTTCATGTGTTCGATTGAATGCCCCAATGAGTTTAGTTTGAATTCTTTCAAGTTTATGGGCCATAATCACACATTCTAGGCTTTAGTTAAGTGTTTATTTATCTTGCTTAGTTGAAACAAAGAATTGGGGTTATAATCTCATTTTGAGCACAGCGCAGAAGCTGTCAATTTTGGTCCCAGGTACCGTAATCGCATCACGGCAGTCACGGTCAACACTCCGCTATCGCCATAACTGAGGGAAAATTTCGGCAGACATCAAAATTTTTGCACATCCTTAGCTAGCCCGGAACATACCATAACTCTACCACATGAGCTTATCTATTTAATTTAGCATGGTTTCGATATGATAATACTAATGTTGGCCTAATTTGCATTGTTTATAAGTTTTCAACCTCAAATATAGAAGGATTTGACAACACTAGATTCATGACCCCAAAATGTCAGAACCTCTACAATGTGGATCTGCACAGGACTAAATTACTTCCTGAAAGAGGTGTTAGCTTGCATAAAGTAGAGGAAATATTCCCAAGCTTTCATTCTAGACTCACTCAAACAGGGTCTCTATACTTTACCTCGAAACCCTGTGTTGCTAATGAGTATTGGGTGCATGAATTCTATGCTAACTTAAGTGTATTTTCTTTCATAAACTAAGTGATGATGATTCAGGGAAAGCAAGTGAACTTTGGGAAAGATCGTATCAACGAGGTGTATGGACTCCCAAATATTTCCATGAAAAATCATGTGATCCAGGCACCTGATGGCAAATATTTTATTTTCTGGCAAAGATGTTCACTGGGCCACTACCAAGAGAGACATTCTGATGAATAACTTTACAGCTGAGGCCAGACTTTGGCTGAATATTATCTATAGCTGAGAATCGATTTTCACTCACATAACCATTATTATAGACTTGCGAGCTCAGATAGAGACCTGTCTTCTCTTTGGCATTGCCTTAAATATGGGTGAGATTGTGCACTCAGAATGGAGGTACATCAGAAATCATGGAGGTACCCATCTTCTCATCCCTTCACTTATCACAGAGCTATGCAGGAGGGCACAAACGGAAGAGTATGCTACAGATACCTAGGTGTTCCCATGCCCCCTCATCTTTCCACTCAAATTTAGAGGTGAGGGCACCCCGGGACATAGCAAGAAGAGGAAGGCGAACTTTGGAAAATCGACCCAGGAGGACACGGACTCTGGTAGGCCTTCATCAGTCAACCCCCTTGATGACATATCGAGTTAGATGCGGGTTGTTAGAGAGATATTGTCTAAACTTCCTTAGGGATCGGGAGAGTCTTCCACCGTTTATCACTCATACATATATTAGTTAGACTATGAGAGATACAAGGAGGAGCAAAAGAAGCAGAGAGCCACTGTTGCCCATTTGGAGAGAGCTTATTCAGCCTTAGCTGCATCATACAGAGACCTCAGGGAATCACATGAGAAAATGGTAAAGAGAGAGAAGAAGCAAGATAAATTCTTCAAGAAGATATGGAAGGGGGTGAATGGCATATTCAAGGTGCTCAAGCCCAACCATCGACTACCTTCACCTAGGTTGGACAGTGAGGATGAGGCCCCTACTGATTAGTCTACGGATGATGCTGGGGGTGATGGTGTAGAGTCAGCGGGAGAGGATGTCTCTAGATACATCTTCAGGAAGACCCCTACTACTCTTGTTTGCTTGCACATGCAGTGGGGACAATGCATTCTTTTAGTTGGGGGTGCCCCCAAATTTGTGTTATTTTGATGATGCGTGACTGGATATTTCTCTTTATGTTAGTAATTGTTTTGGGATAATTCCTTGGATATGTTTTTAATTGTTTTTTTGAAATGCTACATTTTGCGCACCCATTTGGTGTCTGCGTTTTATGGATTATCATGTTTTTCTTCTATTTCTAGTTTTTCTCTTTTTACTCTAGCCTTGTTCTTTATTTTGATGATACAAAACTAACTTTGCCCCATGATGGATTGAGTGACGACATTCTTAAGGGTAAAGCATTGTGTTTGGGTTTTGAGGCATAGGTGCAGGGAAAGTCTGAGTACCCATAGCATAAATGTCAAAAATGCAAGGAAAATCTGAGTACCTATGGCATTGTATGTTATAAAGTTAGGGTCAATTTATACACTACTTGTAAAGTCTGAGAAGCCATATGGTTAGTTTTGCCCATTTGGAGCCTAAATGTAAGACTACGGCTTTGGTTGTAGCCATAGTTTAGCAAATTGTGCGAGATGCTAATGCAAAGCAAGAAACCCCCTCCATCCAAAAGTTTTGAAAAAAATCAAGGGCATGGACGTGAGCAATGTTATAACAAAACTTTTTCTCCTTTGTGGCTCCACAAATTTTTGGCTTGTGAATATTGACAAATACTCCACTTGTGTCTCTAGCGAGAGGAACATTTGGACCCCCTTAGAAAATTTTGCATGCCATGTGTGGTGAGACATTATCTTTCATCTCTTGTGTACTTGTGTTATCTAGATCTTCCCCGATAGTCTTTCAATACTAATTTTGATTGTATGTGATCAGAGAAATGATCTTAGGCCACTTTTGCAATTTTGAAACCCACTCTTTCCTAAAAGCCTACCCATGCATAATTGCAATCCCTAGTTACCCATTTTGAGCCTTTGGACCTTTCGTTGGAAAACTCATTACAAGTCGTGTTCCATTTTTTTTATCCCTCTTATGAACCGTAACCTCCTTGAATTTAAAAATGCAACGTGAGGCTTAAATCCTAAGTTGGGGGTGGTGAAAGTTGATGGAAGGAAGTTTGGAGCCACGAAGTGTTAGTGAAATGCCTTATGCGCCTAAATCATGAAAATAAATAAATAAAAAAGGAATGAGTTCATCAAAGAATTGAATTACATGAAAGTTGCAAGAAAAGGAATTAAAATAAAAGTGGTGAACTATGGAAGCGAAAAATAGGCATATGAAAAGTAAGAAAGTAAAGAAGAGTGGCCCTTAGTCGAAAAAAGAGGATTTTCAAGTGTGATGTAGATGTTCAAGAAGGGGTGTAGCCATGTTTCTCCTAAATGATATCCTACCCTAACCTGAACCTACATTACAAGCTTAAAAAGTTCTTTGAGATCTCCGACCATTTACTTTCTTCGTAGTGACGATTGAAAATAGGGTCAAGCCAATGGTATGACACTTGTTGCATGGAGATTTCTTTTGTGAGGGAGAGAGTTGTCCACTTAAAATTCTTTATTGCATGTTTTGTAGCTTGGTGTAAGGAATTCTTATTCTTATGAGGTTGGCATTTGAAAAAAGTTGAGGTGGGTGATTTTGTCACCGTTCGGCAATGAAGCAAATGGATATAGCTTAGTTGTGGTCAAAATAGAGTCATTTCTAGAGTATTGGTTTTTGTTTTTTGGTTGCTCTTTGAAGTCCTATGTAGCCTTGATTATAGAAATTTTGTAGTGATGGGTGTAGTGAAATTTTCTTAGCCCATGTGCAATGAGCTACTGGTGGTAGTGACTAAGGTTAAAGTCATTGTGATCTGTAAGTCATGAAGTTTGGGCATAAAAGATTGTGTCTCATGGTGAGAGGTAGTATTGGTTGAGGATAATAAATAGCTTTAAGTTGGAGGTATTGATGAGTGGTGATTTTACCACCCACTCACACTCAACATTTGTACACATTACCTTGTTTTGGATGAAGAAATAAGACATATTTGTATTTAAATGTACTAATATCCACTTTTTGTAGGCATAGAGTTGAAGGAATGGAAAGATGTGGAATGGAGCTCAAAATGATCAAAAAGGGAGCAAGAAAGTGTAGCTGAAGACCTGGAATAGAAGGGCCTCAGTTACCGAGGTTGCGGTTTGCTGACCATGATCACAACAGTCAAAGATGGTTAGTCAACCGCGGTCATGTGAGTCTATAGCGGTCACGGTAGTCGTGGTCGCGGCCAAGCTGGTGCGATTGCGGCTCAGCGAAAATATTCAGTCCAAGGGCAAAACTGGAAATGCACGTGGCTAATCCTAATTTTGACAAAAAGACTCAAGCCCTAGCCTCATGTATCATATTCCGTCTTCCCTAATTTTTAGGTTTTACCTCTTGACTCCATATCCTCCATTTTTGGAGCAGAAAATATTGTGTAAATTTTGGGTGAAGAATACATTGGAGACTTTCTAAGTGGAAGATTTGCTCACTACCATTGTGATATTGTGGGAGAGCTAAGTTTGAAGTAATATTCGCTTAAATATTTGACAATTCATTTCAATGGAGATTATAGGTATATCTATTCTTATTTATCTTATGTGTAGCTAAATCTCCCTCTTGGGGTTATGTATGAATAGGGGTTAAAGTGTGTGTGGATTGTTATTGTTAGCATCGATTTGGTAATTCATGTTTATGGGTTTTATCATTGCTATGCTAAGTTGGTTGGGATTTGATCAGTAAAAGCCCCAAATACCCACATGGGTTTGATGAGTGACAGCTCCAACCTCTAGAAATCTCAAGGCCATCTTTGAAAGAAGGGCTTTGGGTGAAGTGTAGGAATCCATATCATCCTTGAAAGAGGGATGTGGAAACCAAAGCAATGATAGACAATTATGTGTATAGTTTGCTAAATTTTTACTATCTTAGAAATAAGGGTGAATGTAAGGTTGACTATACCATGGGTATCATCCTAGAAATAGGGACGCCTAGATTAAGGTTGTGGTTACAGATTATTGAACACACCTATTAGGTATTCGAAAGAATCAATGGGTGAAAGTTTGGTGTTTTGTTGAAATACTAGCATCAAAATCCATAACCAAACCTACCCATATTTTTCTTACTAAATTGATGTTGATTGCTAATTCCCACATATCACTCCCTTAGTAATGCATAATCCTAAGATCCGTGCATAATTTTTAAACTCTAATTATTCGTAGGCCCGAATTTATACTAGAAAAAAACAAAAAAAAACATTAGTATAGGTATCTTTCTCCCCAATTTTATCTTTTTGTGCCATTTGTTTGAATTTAACGTGTATCTATCATTTTAAATTAATTTGATCACCACTCATATTATTCCTCGTGAATTCAACCCCGACTCCAAAGTTGGGTAAATATATTGACGGAGATCATTTTGCACATAATTTGACGTGTAAGTTAAGCATTATCAAGCACTAAGAGCGATGAGACATCTGAGTCAACCTTTTATGGGTCTCAGGTCTAGACCACTTCTTAACCATCACAACCTTTTATGGGTCTACCATGATACCCTCACTAGAGATAACATGACCTAGAAAAATCATAGCCTTCAACCAAAACTCACACTTGGAGAACTTCGCATTAAACACTGAACGTTCAAGGTCTGCAACACAGCACGAAGGTGATCGACATGATTTGCCTCACTCTTAGAATAGACTAACATTTCATCAATAAAAACAAGACAAACAAATCCAAAAACTGATGGAAAACCCTACTCATCAAATCCACAAACGCTTTCAGAGCATTGGTCAACCAAAAAGACATGACTAGGAACTCATAGTGACCATACTGAGTCCTGAAGGCAGTCTTAGTGTATCCACTTCCCTAATCTTAAGATGATATAACCCGACCTAAGATCTATCTTTGAAAAACACTTCACACCTTGAAGATGATCAAACAAGTCATCTATCCTTGGAAGAGGATACTTATTCTTTATTGTCACTTTTTTCAACTAACGATAGACAATGCACATCCAAAGGGAACCATCCTTCTTACGGACAAATAACACTGGAGAACCCCAAGGAGACACACTAGGAAAGATGAAACATTTATCTAAGAGATCCTTCAATTGGTCCTTAAGCTCCATCAACTCAGCTGGATCCATTCTATAAGGAGGGATAGAAATTGCACGAGTGTCAGGAACAAGATCAATTTCAAAATAAATTTCCCTAACAGAAGGTATACCAAGAAGATCATCAGGGAAAACCTCAAAAAACTCATTAACCACAGAAATAGATTCTAGAGACGGACCTTTCGAGTTAGAATCTTTAACCCAGACCAAATTATACAAACACCCTTTAGAGATCAACTTTCAGGCTCTAAGATATGGGATGAACCTCCCATTAGGCACTAAAGAACCCCCTTCCCATACAATGATGGGCTCATTAGGGAATTTGAACATGACCTTACGGGATCGACAATCTAAGGAAGCATAACATGAATGCAACCAATCTATCCCAAATATGACATCATAGTCAACCATATCTAACTCTATTAAATCCACAATAGCTTCCCTACCACTAACAAATACCACACATCCCCTATAAAATCTTTTAGAAATCATAAAGTTACCAATCGAGATAGATACAGAAAAAGGATAAAAAATAATTCAGGACCAAAACCAAAATTTATAGCCACAAACGGGGTCACATAAGATAGAGTGAACCATGAATCAAGTAAACAATACACATCAGGGGAGAAAAATTCAACATACCAGTGACAACATTCGGAGATGCCTCAGAATTCTGGCGAGATGCAAGAGCATATAACCGATATTGGCTAATGTCGGTACCAGAAGCAAAAAAAGATGCAGAAACAAGTCCCTTTGGTGCAAGAGTAGATGGAGAGGCAAACAAAACCTTGTTAGCCCTAGAAGCCATTCTAGCACGACAGTAACACTGCATGTGACCAATCTGACCAAAATAAAAATACCTATTCTTCCTTTCCTCACAAAACCTATAGTGTGATCGCCCATAAAATCTACAAGGAGGGTGGGATGGAGCTGACTGAGCCCCACTCGTCTGAGATTGGGCACCCTGCGCCCGGGACCAAACATCAAACTAAGACCCACGATTACCCGATAGCTTCGGGTAAGGAGCACTAGCTATGGAGAAAGAACTAGAACTCCCCCACTTCTTCTTTGGCCACTTACCACTATCTCTACTACTTTTCTCAGAAGACCTTAACTCTTTTCCCTGCCACTTACTAGACTCAGAATGCTTCTTATTTTCTTTGTCTAATTATTGCATATAAATAACCAACCTAGATATATCCATGTACTTGATCAGCAAGGCAACCTTACTTTCAAGGATCAACTCAGGAGACAGTCCTAAAGCAAACTTCTTCATCCATTCCCTCATATCAGACACTATCTCCAAAGCATATCGAGACAACTGGTGAAATTTCAAGGCGTACTCTTTGACCGATATCCTCCATTGTTTTAGATTAACAAACTCTTCTATTTTTTACTTCCCTCAACTCCTGAGGAAAGAAGTTGTCCAGAAATGCATTAGATAAATTCTCCCACTGAGAGGACTCATCATCATCACCACTTGCCCAGTCCCACTCTTTGTATCATTAGTACGCCACATCTTTAAGCTGGTAGGAAGAAAACTCCACCTCTTTCACATTAGTGGCATGCATAACCCTAAAAATCTTTTCCATCTCATCCAGAAAACCCTGAGAATCCTCCCCCACCTTAACACTCATAAAAGTTGGAGGATTCAATCTCATGAACTGGCCAACCCTTGTGGCCTCAAAAGATGGAGAAACGGATGCACCACACTCAGTCTGAGAAGATACCAACTGAGAAATCTTATGAATCGACTAACGAAACTCATCATTCATCACATTAGCATGAGAAGGACTAGAGGGAACCAAAGAAACTTTAGGATAATCAGGGACTAGTTCCCTAGACTGCGTATAGATCCCACTAGTAGAGTATATTCTATCAATATTGTCCTCAGTTGGGACAGAAGATTTTTTGTGAGCTTCAAATTATCGAGGCATGATCTGAAAGATAAGGAAACTAAAATCAGAAGAATCCAAGACCTTAGACTCTATAGCTCGAAATAAGAAACAAAAAAGTGAAACATTCCTAAATGTTTTGTAGCCTCTCCCTTATGAGTGTGGCGTGCTACACACCCTTAAAAGAGGCTACTCGACACGACATTGTGGATTCCCGATTGACCATGAAGCTAAAGCTTTGATACCAACTTGACATGACCTAAACCAAGTCCTTGTCATAAGGGGAATCCCAAGTCCTACAAGGACTGGAGACCACCCCGATACCCAATTCAACATCTAATCATATACCTTGAGTCGGATGAATTCCAAACATATAAAAAGATAGAGTAACTATCAACTCAAAGACTTTGGGATAGGTCCATGACCATCGCCAACCCAAAAAAGTCTAACCATCCAATGCCAACCAACAACCATAACCAAAATCGAAATAATAACCAAGTACAAATCCATACCATACTAAAATTGAACAATCACAAAACAAATAAAGTCATACAATATCATCCCCAATACCAATACCAATGCCAAGGCTGACACCACTACCTGCACCTCCCATACCAACCCATAGTAGTCTCACAAAGCCTCTATCCGTAATTAAAATAACATTCGGTCGGGACATGCCTCCGACCATAGCCAAAACTAATGTCCAAGCCTAACCAATAAAAACATAAGAAAACTAAATTTAGAAATTGTGCCTTCCAAAGTATGAAAGCTCACCACTTTAAGTCAACATAAGCTATTCCCGAAGTCCGATCACTAAGTAAGAGGTGTAGTATGACCAACACCTGCATCGCATGAGGATACAATGTTGAAGATAGTTAGCAATTAGAGCACTAGCATGTAACTCAAGGATAAGGATAAAATAGTGCCAACATTTCAAAACTAATCAATCAATGCATGTAACCAATACAATACATACATATATATACCATGCCGGGATAGGGAACAAGCTTAACATGAACTTTGAAATCATTAACCTGGGTTATGTAGCATGACCGTCATAGAACAAGGCACTTATATTCTATATGAGTCCAACTCTCTCCTAGCTAGAAGGGGCCCAGTGTGTGTAGCGACACGAACTAGAGAATATCCAAATTCGCATATGCCTATATGGAAGACTCGAACCTCCCGGCATAATCAAGGTGACTTAATAACCAATACATGTAGTAAGGGGGACTCAAACCTCCATTTTATATATTCATTCGGGGGACTCTAACCACTCGATCATAAGACACCCGCACCGACTAGTGTGGTTTCCAATGTTAGTCCTTCGGACTCCACTATTATAGCACGACTATACATCCCGCTTTAAAACCATCATTCCACATACACAACCATTAAGCCAATTACTTACCATAGGCACTTCGTTGGTATCATCATACAAACACCACTTGCAAGTGTACAACATGCATTACCATTATCAATCAACCATTCATTCATTTGACTTTGGGACTTAAACCCATCGTCCAATAAAGACACTAGTTTAATTAAAAGTTAGGGACTCAAACCCATTGTCTAACAAAGACAAACCCATTTAACAATTTAAACCACCAAGGTTACAATTTAGATCATTACATGGCCAACAAGGCCTTCACAAAACCATTTACCAACTATTCATATTCATTACGCTAATGCCTTCGTTCAAAACATCATTAATATGTGACTAGTTTATTCTTTCAGGAATTTTCACAAACACTTTGAGGGCATACTATTACCAAGGCCAAAAATTAAGGTAAATACCATCAAGTTTAGGGTAACACATGACCCATTTGTTAAACCATAATTACCAAGAATCCATGTGTGCAACCCATCACAAAAAATATGTATAAATACAAGTTTAACCAAGAGTGAACAATACTTAATCATATGCAAAAAAAAAAACCTCAATTTTGGTTTTCAAAACCACCATTTGAGAATCATAATCACACTTTAAAACACATGATATTTGAGAACTAACAATGAGGAAAGAGTCACATGCCTTATTCAAGAAAATTCATGGAAGAATCTTGACTCTTAAGCCTCAAGATGAACACCTTTGAAGAACCACATCCCCAATCTTTAAGAGAGAGTTTAGAGAGTGTTTCATTTTTCAATAGTGGGCTATGAGGGGCCACAACATATTTTAAGATGTGGGTACTTAAGGGTTTTAGGGTAGGAAATATCCTAAATACCCTCAACTTAAAAGTTGAAAACTTGGTCGTAGGAGGGTACGACCCATCCCCCTAAACCGTACCCTAGGGTACAAGTGGTACTCTTATCTCGTACCCTAGCATCATTTTGGACCCTCATACTGACCACAAAGTTCTAACTTGTATCCTAACATACGATAAGTACCCTCTAACCCATACCTTAGATAGAATGGACAAGGCTAAGGTTAGGGCATCATATGACCTCACCATTACACCTTGTACCCTAACATACGAGAGGTAAGATATCTATTCATACTTTAGATAGAAACCAACCAAACCACACTGATTTATATACGAGATGAGGGATCTTAACCCGTACAACATCATACGACTAGTACCTCAAGTTATATGATATCCAGAAGCTCAATGTTCAAGAATTTTCTAAGGGTCAAAACCAGGGTATTTCATGACCATTCTCATGCAACCATATATTCAAACCACCATTATAATATAAAAACCATAAGTAAGACCCGAAACCCCCAACTTATAATTTAAAACCCAAAACCATATCACAGTTATGCCATGAGAACCATTCATAAAACATGCCTTTAATTGAACTAACAATGATAGAGGAGTAACATGCCTTAGATTACGAAGAAGATGGAGAGAAATCACCCTTTAGAGCCTTAATTTACCACCCTGAAGGAAAACCTAGCCTTTGTTTAACCCAAGAGATTGAGAGAGTTTTTTAGTGTTTAAGATTAGAATAATAGGGTAAATGAAGTCCCAATAGTGTTTTAGGTTGTGGGGTCATGGTGGGTTAAGAGGGGAAATATCCAGAATACCCCCAACTTAAACTGTAAAAGAATTCCCGTAGGTGGGTATGACTACCCCACCCAAACCGTACCCCAACATACGAGTAGTACCCACCACTCGTACCTTAGGCAACTACTTGGACCCCAAAACTATCCAACATACGAACACTAAGACTAACTCGTACCCAAGCATATGAAGAGACCCCTTAACCCGTACCCATAATAGAATCAAGAGGGGTTAGATACTATCCAACATACAGTTGGACTATACCACTTGTACCCTATCCTAACGACTTATGGTGAGCCACTCGTACTCAGATCCAAGTTAAGTTACCAAATTATAGACTAAATGAAGGATCAACCAACCGACCCGTCACCAACCATACGACCTAAACCCACCAAACCATAACCACACCAGAAACTCACCCACAAAACACTGGATAACATACAATATTGGCCACCTAACCCGTACCATTACCATACTGCTCGTATGGTGAGTTGTATGATCGGTAGAAGACTCAAAACCCAGGAAATTTTCCAAGGACCAGAACCCAGGGTGTTTCATTTCTCCCCCACTTGGATCATTAGAAAACAAAGATGCAAGGAATCAATCTTTTCTTTAACTAAGTTAGAAAACAAAGATATAATAAAGAGCATATACCTTCCGTACGAATCCCAAAGCAGAAAATAAGAACAAATATTTGGACTTCATGTCCTCTTCCGCTTCCCAAGAAGATTCTTCAACCTTGTGGTTCAATGCACATACCGCGTATAAAAGGCTATCTTAAAGATATCCACCTCTATAATCTTAAGTTGATGATACCCGAATCGAAGATCAATCTTGGAAAAGAATTTGGCACCCTGCAACTGATCAAATAAGTTATCTATCCTTGGAAGAGGATACTAATTCTTTACCATCACCTTATTCAATTATCGGTAATCAATGCACATTTGAAGGAAACCATCCTTTTTACTCAAGAACAACACCGGTGCACCCTACAGGGACACACTAGAACCCTTATCTAAAAGATCTTTTAATTGCTCCTTAAGATCCTTCAACTCTGCTGGAGCCATTCTATAAGGGGTAGAAATTGGACAAGTGTCCAAAATAAGATCAATCCCAAGCTCAAATTCTCTATCTAGAGGAACGCTACAGGGAAAACCTCAGAAAATTCATTCACCACCAGAACTAAATCCAAAGAAGGACCCTCTGAGTTAGAATCTTTATCCCAGACTAGATGATAGAGAAACCCATTTGAGATCAATATCTGAGCTCTAGGATATGATATAAACCTCCCCGAAGGAACTAGGGGACCACCTTCCCACTCAATAACAGGCTCATTAGGAAATTTAAAGACAACCTATGACTCAGAATATCTAGGGACACATAGCACGAGTGCAACCAATCCATTCCCAATATGACATCAAAGTCAACCATATCTAATTCAATAAATCCACCAAGGTCTCTTTACTACCAACAGATACCACACATACCCTATAGACTCTTTTAGCAATCAAAGAGTCACCTATCAGGGTAGAAACAAAAGAAGAATATGAAATACACTCAGGACCAATACCAAAATGCACAGCCACAAAGGGGGTCACATAACAGAGAGAGGACCCCAAATCTAGTGAAAAATATACATAGCGAGAAAAGAGTTGCAGCATACTAGTCATGACATTAGGTGATGCGTCAGACTCCTGTCTAGTAGTGAGAGCATAAAGACAGTTTTGACCTGTGCCGAAACTAGATAGTGCACCCGTTGGAACAAGAGCTGAAGACGAAGCAACTGAAATATTATTTGCTCCAAAGGAAACCTTACCAACAGGACAACTTCTAAGCATATGTCCTAGCTGACCACAACTGAAGCACATGTCCCTTACCTCATCACAGAAACCCCTATTCAGATAACCATAGAACCTGCAAGGAGGACAAGATGGGGCCGAGTAAGCCCCACTAGCCTGAGATTGGGCATCCTATTCCCTGAAGTTGTCGCCACCATGGAAATGCCTTTCACTCAATGACTTTGGGTAGGGATAACTAGCTATTGAGTAGGACCCAGAATTTCCCCACTTTTTCTTGGGCTACTAACCACTATCCTTACTACTCTGTTGTTGCCCACCACCCTGCTCAGAGAACCTAAACTTATTACTTTGCCTCTCACTAAATTCAGTTTTCTTCATTTTTTTCTTCCTCTACCTGCTGTATATAAATAACCAACCTGGACATATCTATGTTCTTGATTAATAAGGTAGCCTTACTTTTTAGGATCAATTTATGAGACAATCTCGTAAAAAACTTCTTCATCCGATCCTTTATATCAGACACCATTTCTGAAGCATACCGGGACAATTGGTGAAACTTTAAGGCATATTCCTTGACTGACATCTTCCCTTGCTTCAGATTAATAAACTCCTCCACTTTTTCTTTCCTTAAATATTAAGGAAAGAAGTGGTCCATAAATGCATTGGAGAAATACTCCCATAGAGATGACTCAGCATCATCACCCCTTGACTGTTCCTATTTCTCATACCATTGTTACGACATATCCTTCAGCTGATAGGTAGAAAACTCTACCCCTTCCAAATTCGTGGCATGCATAACATAGAAAATCTTTTCTATCTTATCCAGAAAACCCTGAGGATCCTCCTCCACCTCAGCAATTGTAAAGGTCGAAGGGTTCAACCTCATAAACTGGCTAACCCATGTGGCCTCTGAAGATGGAGTAACAGGAACACCACGCTCAGAATGAGTAGCTACCAACTGTGCCAACCTAGGGCTCTGATACCAATCTGACATAACCCAAACTAGGGCCTAGTCATGTCGAGTGCCTCAAGCCTAATTAGGACCGGAGACCACTCCCAATACCCAACCATAACAATCTTACACCTTACGTTTAATGAATTCCGAACATATATATAACATAACAAAATGGAACAATCATAAATCAAATACAGTCAACCGTTATCAGCCATAAAACTAATACTAATGCCAAGGCTGAAACCAATGCTGACACCGCCTACACCAACCCATAGTAGTCTCACAAAGCCTTTATCTGAAAGTAAAATAGTATCGAAAGATGCCACCAACTATAGCCAAAACCAAAGTCTAAAAAATAAACTGTAACACCCTAATTTTCTGAATTGAAATGCTACACGGTGCTTATAACCTTGAAGGACCACAAGCTAACCCATGATTGATATATGTACCTGTAAACTGCATAATATACATGTAAAATGAAGAAAACATGAACGATAGGACATAAGGTTCAACTGAATAAAATATCTGACAAATCATAACATCCATATGGGGTAACAAATACCCAAAACAACTAAAGTCTGAAATAAACTTGAACTAAATATGAAAGCCTCTAAATACTGTCTGAGTAAGGAGTTGAAGGAATATATCTCCAACTAACTCTATAAATTGAAAGATAACCAAAGAAAATAAATAAAGTCAAATTATATCATCCTCGAATGAAGAGGACGCACTGCAACTCTGTGTATTGAAATGCGACTGTTACTGCTGATCTAGAACTCGTGGCTTTGAACCTATGGTGTAACATAAAAGAAGCACCATAGTGCAAATACGTCAGTACAACTAAAAGTAATGAGTATACCAGTGATGTAGGCTATATGCAAAAGGGATTACATGCATGAGCAGTGCTAATTGAATGACTAATATAAATGTGAGAGTGCAAACATGCATACATAGTAATTGAGATCATGAATACGTGATACCTAGATCTATATGCTAATACATGGTTTATTGATATCTAACATGACTAATACTGGGATTTCTGATAACATGGATGACTGTGTCTGACAGTCTTGAATCTGATGGAACTATCTGAATTTTGTACTGTAATTGAATTGACTATATCTGACAGTCCTGGTATACTGAAATCTGAAGAACTATCTGAGTTCCTTTACTAAGACTGAGACTGAAACTGTGGGAGGTAGTTGTTTAACCGACATTCCCCAAATGCGCTATAATAGCTGAGCTGGGTTCCAATCTGTTCCATAATTGGAAGGGTGTGAATACCGCGCCACTGGTAAGGACAAGCTGTAAGTGACCCTTATCTAGTAGGTTACTCTAATGAAAATGGTGGGACCCTGGTCTGAAAGGTCAAATCACCTCATCAACCGTAATCTGATAGGTTAAGATATCTCAACCTATGCTGGCTACGTAGTTCTGTAACATAAGGATGACTGCTAAGAATCATACCTTATCTGGCAGGTGAGTTCCCATCCTTAGGTTCACTCGGAGCTAACTTCTACTCCCATATAAAGAGATTGAACATGATTAACTGAATGTACATGGACTGAGTAACTGACTTCTATTGACTAACGGGATAGTACTATTATCTGAGAATTAACTGAGATCATGAGATTTCCTGAGTCACATGACTATCTGAGTTATATAGATCATGGCTTGACTGACAGTATCGTGATAACATGACATGGATCTAGGCACACAGCTATATTTTTTGAGTACAAGTACCCCTAGGACTCGATGGAAGGAATTTGACACATATGACTGACTTGATCATAAGAATAAAGTCCACAATTTACAATATCATAAGTAGGGGATTTCATACTACACTTGGTTCTCAACATCTTATACATGGAAGGGGATGCGCACAACATATATATACTCGTGTTGCTTCAATATCATGCTCATTCCATATCACAACAATAACACACAACAATAACGTGGAGTTCATGTGGAGTCATACAGAATAGAACATGGGCTTGTCATTTAAGCACTATTAAGTCATAAAAACATGGATTCTATCATTCTTGGCATTTTATCAAACACCTTACATGCACAACTTTGGGTGTAGGTGTACTTATAAATTTAACAATCGTAATCCATCCAAAATTCATGGGTTTCAACTAACCTACTCACATGTTTCATGAAAAACACATCAAGATACAACCTTGAATCCAAACAACAATCATCAAAATGAATATAGTCATAAAACAACAACAAAATCACAATTTATAATTTAAAACATTATTCTTGAGCTCCATGGATGAAAGGGATCCATGGATGAACACTACACATACCTTAGTGATTGAATCTTGAAAGAAATCTAATGTTTTTGAAGGTTTTTGAAGTAATCCTTAGGCTTTCTCTTCGTTTTTCTTGACTAGAGCTTAACCCCTTTGGGAGAGAATGTTCTTGTTCTTAAGGAGATGATCTTGAGAGAAAACCCTAATCCTGTGGTTGAGAGTGTATGATAGAGCTTTTTGAGATGTTTAACTAAAGAGAATGGCAGATAATACGCTCCTTGAGGGTTATAAGTTGTGGAAAGTAAAGTAAAAGAACAAAATACCCTAGCAAAAACGTCCCCCAATTGCTGGAAAAAAATAGCTGACGACATTCATGACAAGTCATCAAGCTGGTGATAAGTCATTACGAAATATCGTCACAAAAAGGTAAAATCTTGATTTTTTGGTTAAGGTTGACAACATTGGTGATAGGACGTCATGGGCATGACGACTTATCACAAAATGTCTTCACTAGGGGTGGAAATCTACCCAGGGCTGACGACATTGGTGATAAGTCATCACGCTTGTGACAGCTTATCACGAATGTCGTCACTCAGTTTCCCAGCCTGACATACTGGAGTAAAATGGGCATAACTCTTTGATTCGATATCGGATTTAGGCGAAATTGGTATCGTTGGAAAGATAATTCAATTATGTATCTTTTCATTGGTCATGAGATCAGAAATTCATTGGATAAAGAGATATATTCTTGTTTGAAGTTTGACTATACTAATATCCTTCTCAAAAATTCAATCGGTAAGGAAATGTTTTGATTCGTCTATTAGCTAGGACACTTTTGAGGCCTTAATATGCATCAACCCTGATCATAGAACTAACAAATCACTAAAATTTATTAATCATGAGTTCGAAGCATGATCCTAAAAATGTCTGAACTTTTAGGGTATTACAATATCCCCCTTGGGGAACATTCGTCCTTGAATGAGACTGACTAAGCTGAGATTACTAATGCACTGGCCTTACTTAAGGGATGCATCATCTGAAACATGATGACATGACTGACCTAAATGATAAGATGAATATATCTGAACATACTGAACATGCATATCTGATGCATAACTGACAAGCTAAACTCATGCATATCTGATGCATGATTACCTGACTAAACTGTTACATGTATGCATAACCGAATGCAATGATATTTAGTACCAAATTCGTAAATGGAATTCTGAACATGAAACTAAATAAGCTTAAGAAGAACTATTACCTTGAGCTTGATCTAAATTGGCGGAGAAGAGGTGAGGATACTTGGTACGCATATCTACTTTTGTTTCCCAAGTATCTCTCTCAACAGAATGGTTCCGCCAAAGAACTTTGACTAAAGGAACTTCTTTATTCCTCAATCTACGAATCTGATAGTCCAAGATTTTGACTGGAATCTCTTCATAAGAGAGGTTATTCTGGATATCTATGCTCTGAGTAGGGACTACAACTGAAGGGTCACTATGCACTTCTTGATCAAAGAGACATGGAAGACTGGATGAACTGAAGCTAGATTTGGAGGCAATTTGAGCTCATAAGCTACCTTGTCGAAGTGACTGAGAATCTTGAAGGGGATGACATATTGGGGACTGAGATTTCCCTTCTTGCCGAACCTCTTCACTCCCTTCATGGGAGAGATCTTGAGGTAGACATGATCACCAATCTTAAACTCGAGATCTTTTCTACGCACATCTGCATAAGACTTCTATCAGCTCTGAGCAGCTCAAAGTCTTTCTCTGATTAACTGAACCTTCTCTAAGGCATCAAACACTAAGTCAGGCCCTATGACTGAGGCTTCACTAACTTCGAACCAACCGATTGGAGATCTGCACCTCCTACCATTGAGAACTTCGAACGGAGCCATCTGAATACTGGAATGATAGCTATTGTTGTATACAAACTCAATCAAAGGCAAGTGGTCATCCCAACTTCTCTTGAAATCAATTGTACACGCCCTTAGAATATATTCTAGAGTCTGAATGGTCCTTTCTGCTTGACCATCTGTCTGAGGATGAAAAGTTATACTGAGATGAACTTGGGTACCAAGACTCTTTTAGAATGCTTTCCAGAAGTGAGAGGTGAACTAGGTACCTCTGTCTAAGATAATAGATAGTGGAACACCATGTAATATGACCAACTCCCTAATGTAGAGATTGGCGTAATCCTCGGCTGAATAAGAGGCATGGACTGGAAGAAAATGAGCTGACTTAGTCATCCTGTCTACAATGACCCAAACTGAATCGTGCTGATGACGAGTTTGAGTCAAACCCATCACGAAGTCCATGTTCACTTTTTCCCACTTCCAAGTAGGAATAGTGAACTCCTACATGGAACCATTAGGCTTCTGATGCGCTATCTTAACCTGCTGACATGTAGAGCACTTAGCCACAAAAGCTGCAATATCTCTCTTCATCCCACTCCACCAATAGATCTCCCGTAAGTCATGGTACATCTTAGTGGCCCCTGGATGAATTGAGTATCGCGCACCATGTCCCTCTGCAAGAACCCGCTACCTCAAGTCATCCATATCTGGAACACAGAGACGACCCTGACAACAAAGGACACCATCTCCCCCTTGGGAGAAAACCTTGACCTTCTGATCTCTGATTGACTCTTTTAGATTGTCAAGGCTAGAATCCCTGTCTTGCTTTTCTTTCACCTCAGAAACTAGAGATGATTTTGAACTACTCTGAACATATACACCAACCTTTGAAAAATCAACTAAGCGAACACCTAGTCTGGCAAGCTGATGGATTTCCTGAGCTATCTTTTTTTTGCTATCCTCAAAGTGAGAAACACTACCCATGGAGAGTCTACTGAGAGCGTTGGCCATAACGTTGGCCTGCCTGGATGGTAAAGGACACTCATGTCATAATCTTTCAAAATCTCTAACTACCTTCTCTGACGAATATTGAGATCTTTCTGAGAAAAGACATACTGGAGACTCTTATGATCTATGAAGACATCTACATGAACTCCATATAGATAATGCCTCCAAATCTTTAAGGTAAATACTACGGCTGCTAACTCAAGATCATGAGTAGGATAATTCTTCTCATGGGGCTTTAATTATCTAGAGACGTAGGCTATGACCTTACCATGCTGCATGAGGACACAACCTAGACCTACTATAGATGTATCACAATACACTACGAACCCATCTGAACCATCTGGAAGAGCTAGAACTGGAGCTGAGGTAAGTCGAGTCTTTAACTCCTGAAAACTTTCTCGTAAAAATCTGACCACTAAAACTTAATCTTCTTTTGAGTCAATATGGACATAGGGTATGCAATAGAATAAAATCCAAAAAACCATTTGTAATAGCCAGCCAAACCCAAGAAACTCCTAATATCTGATGGAGAGATAGGGCGAGGCTAGTTTATTACCACTTCGGTCTTCTGAGGATCTACTCTAATGCCATCGCCGGAAATAATATGGCCAAGGAATGCTACTGACCTTAGCCAAAACTCGCACTTGCTGAATTTGGCGAATAGCTGGTGATCTCTGAGGGTCTGAAGAACAATTTTGAGATGGTCTGCATGATTGCGCTCTGTGCGGGAATAGAACAGGATATCATCTATGAAGACTATGACGAACATGTCCAAGTACTACTTGAACACATGGTTTATCAAGTCCATGAAAGTGGCTGGGGCATTGGTAAGACCAAAGGACATGACTAGAAACTCAAAGTGACCATACCAAGTATGGAAAATTGTCTTCGGGATGTCACATTCTCTAACTCTGAGCTGATGATAGCCTGATCTGAGGTTTATTTTGGAGAAATAACTGGCACCCTAAAGTTGGTCAAACAATTCATCTATCCTAGGAAGAGGATACTTGTTCTTGACAGTGACTTTATTAAGATAATGGTAATCAATGCACATCCTGAGAGAACCGTCTTTCTTATGTACGAATAAGACTGGTGCGCCCCACGAGGAAACACTGGGTTTAATGAATCCCTTATCTAAGATATCCTTCAACTATTCTTTAAGTTCTCTGAGTTCTTCTGGTGCCATTCTGTATGGCGAAATAAAAATAGGCTGAGTATCTGGAAAAAGGTCAATGCCGAAGTCTATTTCCCTTTCGGGAGGAATGCCTGGAAAATCTTTGGGAAACATGTCTGAATACTCATTTACAACTGGGACTGATTCGATATTGAGAGATTCAAAACCAGAGCCTTTAACATGAACGAGATAATAAACACATCCGTTACATATTATTTTCCTTGCCCGAAGGTAGGAAATGAGATGACCCCTGAAAGATAAAGTATTACCCTTTCACTCTAGGACGGAATCATTCGGGAACTGAAACTGAACTATCATGTTTCTACAATTAACTGTGGAATAGCAGGAATGAAGTCAATCCATGTCGAGAATGACATCAAAATCAGTCATCTCTAACTCAACTAAATCTGTTGATGTGGCTTTCTAAAATATCATAACCAGGTAGTTCCTGTATACCCGTCGAGCTATGATGGTTTTACCCACTGGGGTAGATACTGAAAAGGGCTCTGCTAAAATTTCGAGACTGGTTCCGAAATGGCCTGCTATATAAGGATTAACAAAATACAAGGATGCACCTGGATCTAGCAAATCATAAACATGAACATGGAAAATCTGCAACGTACCAGTAATGACATCAGGAGAATTTTCCTGATCCTGTAGGGTATAAAGAGCATAAGTCTGTTTGGACGTTGCCCACTAGTAGCACTGGAAGTGGCACCCTGCTGATGTGGGCAATTAGACTGGGCTGTGGAATGATTCTGCTGACCCTGCAGACCTGACTGTGGACACTCTCTAACCCTATGGACTGGCTTATCACAACCAAAACAAACATCGCTACCAACTCTGCAGGTACTCTTGTGGTTCTTACCATAAGTCTGACACAGGGGGTTAGTTCTGGCACTGCTGAAACTGCTCTGAGACTTAGAGCCTGGTGCTCAATCTCGGTTACCGTCTCTAAATTTCAACACTGGGGTACTAGCGGAAGAAGGAGCTGGAACTGCTGGCTTAGGACAAAACTGTGAACGTTTTCCTCCTTCTGATTTGGGTTGAGCAAAACTAAAACTGCCTGACCTTGCTCTCTTGTTCTGCCTCTCCCTAGTCCTAATCTTCTTCTCCTCTATTTGCTAAGCATAGGTTATGAGCCTGGTTAAAGTCATATCATCATTCATCATTGCAGACCTACACTCATTTACCACGCTATCATTCACCCCTGACACAAACTTTCTCATCTTAGCCATGTTGTCTGCAACCACATGAGGGGCATATCTGGATAACTGAGTAAATCTGAGAGAGTACTCTTTAATCGTCATATTTCCCTGCTTGAGGTTGATGAACTCTAGAATTTTTTCCTTCCTTAGATCTTGGGGAAAGAATCTGTCCAAGAAAGCCGTGATAAATTCCTCCCACTCTATAGGACCTGCATCCTCTAACCTCGCAGACTTCTATTATTTGTACCAAGTGTGAGCAATATCCTATAATTGGTATGCGACTAACTCGACAGTCTGACAAGAAGTAACTCCCATGATGTTTATGACCTTCTGGACTTGGTCAATGAATTCCTGGGGGTCTTCATCAGACTTATACCCGAAGAAAGATGGAGGGTTCATTCGGGTGAAGTCCTGAATCCTAGCTGCGGCTGAGTTGTCCACTGGATTAGCTTGAATATCTGGTGGCCGTTCATTTTAGGCAGACACAGACTGAGCAAGAGTGGTAAATACGGTCCTGAACTCCACATGAGAAACATGATCAACCAAAGGTTGTTCGGGCTTAGGGGCTGACTGATTTCTTCTCTTAGGAGGCATGTTCTGAAATAAAGAGAAGAAGCGGATTAGACTGAGAGAATGACTTGTGATTATGCTCACTGGCACGACATGAATACCGAAAGAGGGGAAACTATTCCTAAAACATCTCATAGCCTTTTGCACATAAATGTGGTACGTAACACACCCATGTACAAGACTCTACTAGATGCGACTTTCAGACTTCCTAGGACTCTATTGAACCTTAGGCTCTGATACCAAGTTTGTAACACCCCGATTTTCTAAACCGAAATGCTACATAGTTCTTATGACCCCGAAGGACCACAAGCTAACCCATGACTAATATCTGTACCTGTAAATTGCATAATATATATGTAAAATGCGGAAAACATGAACAATAGGCCATAAGGTTCAACTGAATAAAATATCTGACAAATCATAACATCCATATAGGGTAACAAATACCCAAAACAACTGAAGTCTGAAACAAATCTAAACTAAATCTGAAAGTCTCTAAATACGGTCAGAGTAAGGAGTTGAAGGAACATGTCTCCAACTAACTCCATAAACTGAAAGATAACCAAAGAAAATAAATGAAGTCAAATTATATCGTCCTAGAATGAAGAGGACTCACTGCAACTCTATATACTAAAATGCGACTGCTACTGCTAATCTGGAACTCATGGCTCTGAACATATAGTGTAACATAAAAGAAAGCACCATAGCATAAATGCATCAGTACAACTGAAAGTACTGAGTATACGATTGAGGTAGGCTATATGCAAAAGGGCTTACAAACATGAACAGTGCTAACTGAATGACTAATATGAACGTGAGAGTGCAAACATGCATACATAGTAACTGTGATCGTGAATACGTGATATCTAGATTTGTACGCTAATACAAGGTTTATTAATATCTAACATGACTAATACTGGGATTTCTGATAACATGGATGACTGTGTCTGACAGTCCTGAATCTGATGGACCTACCTGAGTTCCGTACTGTAATTGCATTGACTATATCTGACAGTCCTGGTATACTGAAATCTGATGAACTATCTGAGTTCTTTTACTGAGACTGAGACTGAAACTGTGGGAGGTAGTTGTTTAACCGATATTCCCCAAATGCGCTATAATAGCTGAGCTGGGGTTCAATCTATGCCCTGATTGGAAGGGTGTTAATACCGCGCCACTGGTAAGGACAAGCTATGAGTGACCCTTATCTGGCAAGTTACTCTAATGAGAATGGTGGGACCCTGGTCTGACAGGTCAAATCACCTCATCAACCCTAATTTTACTGGTTAAGATGTCTCAATCTATGCTGGCTACGTAGTTCTGGAACGCAAGGATGACTGCTAAGAATCACACCCTTATCTAGAAGGTGAGTTCTCATTCTTGGGTTCACTCGGTGCTAACTTCTACTCCCAACTGAAGATATTGAACATGATTAACTGACTGTACATGGACTGAGTAACTGACTTATGTTGACTGACGGAATAGTACTATTATCTGAGAATTAACTGAGATCATGAGATTTCTGAGATTTTTTTAGTCACATAACTGTCTGAGTTCTATAGATCATGGCTCGACTGAGAGTATCGTGATAACATGACATGTCTCTAGGCACACAACTATATTTTTTGGGTACAAGTACCCCTAGGACTCGATGGAAGGAATCTAACACACATGACTGACTTGATCATAAGAATAGAGTCCACAATTCACAATATCATAAGTAGGGGATTTCATACTACACTTGGTTCTCAACATCTTATACATGGAAGGGGATGCGCACAACATGTATATACTTGCGTTGCTTCAATATCATGCTCATTCCATATCATAACAATAACGTAGAGTTTATGTGGAGTCATAAAGAATAGAACACGGGCTTGTCATTTATGCACTATTAAGTCATAAAAACATGGATTCTATCATTCTTGGTATTTTATCAAACACCTTACAAGCACAACTTTGGGCATAGATGTACTTATAAATTTGACAATCGTAATCCATCTAAAATTCATGGGTTTCAACTAACCTACTCACATTCTTCATGAAAAACACATCAAGATACAACCTTGAATCTAAACAACAATCATCAACATGAATATAGTCATAACATAACAAGGAAATCACAATTTATAATTTCAAACATGATTCTTGAGCTCGATGGATGGAAGGGATCCATGGATGAACACTACACATACCTTAGTGATTGAATCTTAAAAGAGATCTAATGTTTCTAAAGGTTCTTGAAGAAATACTTAGGCTTTCTCTTCATTTTTCTTGACTAGGGTTTAACCCCTTTAGGAGAGAATGTTTTTGTTCTTGAGGAGATGATCTTGAGAGAAAACCCTAATCCTATGGTTGAGAGTGTATGAGAGAGTTTTTTGAGATGTTTAACTAAAGAGAATGGAAGATAATACATTCCTTGAGGGTTATAAGTCGTGGCAAGTGAATTAAAAGATCAAAATGTCCCTCAATTGCTGGAAAAAATAGTTGATGGCATTCGTGACAAGTCGTCAAGCTGGTGATAAGTCGTCACGAATTGTCGTCACAAAAAGGTGAAATCTTGATTTTCTGGTTAAGGTTGACGACATTGGTGATAGGCCATCACGGGCGTGATGACTTATCACAAAATGTCGTCACTGGGGGTGAAAATCTGCCCAGGGCTGACGACATTGGTGATAAGTTGTCACGCTTGTAACAACTTATCACGAATGTCGTCACTCAGTTTCCCAACCTAACATGCTGGAGTAAAATGGGCATAACTCTTTGCTCCGATATCGAATTTAGGCGAAATTAGTATCGTTAGAAAGATAATTCAATTATATATCTTTTGGTGGGTCTCGAGCTCAGAAATTCATAGCATAACGAGAGATATGCTCATTTGAATTTTACTATACCAATATTTTTCTCAAGAATTCAATCGGTAAGGAAATGTTTTGATTCGTCTATTAGCTAGGACACTTTTGAGGCCTTAATATGCATCAACCTTGATCATAGCAATACCAAAGAACTAAAATTTATTTCTCATGAGTTCAAAGCATGATCCTAAAAATGTCTGAAATTTTTGGGGTATTACATAAACAAAGTATGAAGACAAGACCATAATATGAAATGGAGCCTTCCGAAGTTTTGAAGCTCACCACTTCAATCCAACTCTAATTTGTTCTCTAATCAGATCACTGAGCAGGAGGAGTAGCATGGACGGTTTCTACAATGCGTAAGGATACAGCGCCCAAAGAAGGGTTAGAGGGTGAACGCTAGTATGCACTCAGGATAAGGGTAAAATAATACCAATATTTGAAACCAAGTAAATAACCATATGCATTCACATCTATACATATATATATATATATATAATCCATGTCGGGAAAGAGAACTGGGTTTAGCATGCCTTTAAAATTATTAACCTGGGTATGTGTAGCTTAACCATCCTAGAACAACCCATGAGCTATATGGGTCCAGTGTTACCCTCTGAACGGGCCCTAGTGTGCGTAGCTTCACGAACCAAAGATATCAAAGGGGTAGGGTATTTTCGTGTACCCTTCACCCTCCATGATATATATATACAAGTATAATTTAGGGGATTCCCATGTACCCCAAAAATATATGATTTCCATGACCAATCCTCATGTCAGCAAACATAAGTTTTCAGTGTCCATCCATGGGACTCACACCTTCACTATTAGCTATCACAACCCGCCATTATTGCCCAATTAAAATCATTAGCACACAACCAAAACACCAATTCCATATATTATTAACTAAGGCTATGAGAAGTGGTATAGTCATACCAATTGTAGCTGGCAAGAAATGTCCTTAGCCAATCACTTAAGGGATTCCCATGTACCCCGTAGCTTCCATTATTAGACTTACTTGGGGATTCTCGTGTACCCCATAAGGTTTTAAATCAAACCATGGCCACCAAGGCCTTACTATTTAGACATTAAAACCATTTAACCAATTTAGGTTCCATTACCATATTATACCATGCAAAGTTTTCAATGAAAGTTCAACTGTGTAATAAAAACATTCTCATTGGCATTTTATCAAACATATTGAGGACATATAGTTTTCAAAACCAAAATTAAGTATCAATTGACCATTCCCATCTAACCACATATTCAAACCACCATTATATTATGAAAACCATAAGTAAAAACATGGGAAATATAAAGCAACCATTAATAACCAAAAACCCTAACATATAATTCAAAACCCAAAACTATATCATATTTATGCCATGGAAAGCATTCATAAAATATGTCTTTAATTTAACTAACAATGAGAGAGGAGTAACATGCCTTAAATTATAAAGAAAACAGAGAGAAATCACCCTTTAGAGCCTTAATTGACTACCTTGAAGGAAATTCTAGCCTTTTCTTAACCCAAGAGCTTGAGAGAGTTTTTAAGTGTTTAAGATTAGAATAATAAGGTAAATAAAGTCCCAATAGTGTTTTAGGTCATGGAGTCATGATGGGTTAAGGGGAGAAATGCCCAGAATGCCCCCAACTTAAACTATAAAAGAATTCCCATAGGTGGGTACGACTACCTCACCCAAATTGTACCCTAACATACGAGTGGTACCCACCCATCATACCCTAGGCAGCCACTTAGAACCCAACACTATCCAACATACGACACCAAGACCAACTCGTACCCAAGCATACGACGAGTACCCTTAACCCGTACCCATAACAAAATTAAGAGGGGTTGGACACTGTCCAACATATGAGTTAGACTATATCACTTGTACCCTATCCTCACGACTCATGGTGAGCCATTCATACTCAGATCCAAGTTAAGTTATCAAATTTTAAATTAAGTGAAGGATCAACTAACCGACCCATCACTAACCATACGACCCGTACCTGCCAAACTGTAACCACACCAGAAACTCACCCATCAAACATTGGTCAACATACGAGATGGGATAGCTGACCCGTACCCTCACCATACGACTCGTGTGGTGAATTGTATGATCAACAGAAAACTCAAAACCTAGGAAATTTTTCAAGGACCAGAACCCAGGGTGTTTTAAACATGAAAAGAGATTAAATCTTAGTTGCAATCAAAATTCTGGTGTGTCTTAATTTACCAGAATCTTCAAGCTTAAAATGAATGTTAGTTTAGGAAATTGAATGAGCACATAAGTGTGTATGTGTGTGTGTGTGTATGTGTGTGTGTGTGTGTATATATATATATATATATTTATATTATTACTACAAGTAAAAAGTGTGAAGAAGCAGACACCTCTTCGCCGACATGCCTTCTTACAATCGAATTACTATATTACCCCTAATTAATTATTATAAGTCATTTACGTATTAAAAAATTAATAATATTTAATAAAATAAAAGTAAATAGACATTTATAACATGCCTGCTTCGACTTCTTCAACTGTGATTTTACTATATCACCCTTAATTAATTATTGTAAGAAATCTAATTAAAAACTCAATAATATTTAATAAAAGGGGTAAAATTGACATTAAATGATATATTAAGTCTTGATATTTTAAATTAACTTGATGTCTTACATGAGGCACACTTAAATTAGTTTCACAAGTATTTTAATAGTAATTTTATTATATCACTTCTAATTATTTATTATAAGTCATTTAAGACACGTCTGCTTCACTGCATCAATTGTGATTTTACTAAATTACCCCTAATTAATTATTATGGTCATCTAAGCATTGCGCCACAAAAATTAAAATAGAAGAAAAAGTATTATAAAGCAGAATAATTAAAAAATTAAATTATTTTTAAAATATAATTGACTATCAATGTCACAAAAGTCTGGACAGGAGAGTAATAATATTATCTGAAAATTACATAAAAAGTATCATAAATTATAATATATAACAATTTAAAATATCTAAAAAAAAATAATTTGTTATATATTTCAAAACAATACATAAAAAATACTATAGATCACAATAATTAATAACTTAAAAAATTTAAAAGATATAAAATATTTGATTGACTCTCAAAATTATATCGATATCATTTAAATTGAAATAGACAAAAAAGTATTATAACTGAGAATAAATAAAAACTTAAATTATTTTTAAAAATATAATTGACTATCAGTGTCGTAAAAGTTTAGACAAGGAGAGTAACATATATTATTTAAAAATTATTATTATAAATTACAATAGTTAAAAACTTAAAATATCTAAAAACATATTAAAAATATGATTGATTATCTAAATTATATTTGTATCACATAAATTGAGATAAAAAAATAACATATGTTGGGCCTGTGCTAGCACGTGCCCCTCGATATATATATATATATATATATATATATATATACTCACAAATTATATTTGCAAATTTGGAGTCACAAAATCGCAAAGATGGAAATTACTTCAAGCCTCATCTTTAAGTTTCATCAAGCTTACCACTTCGACAAGCCTTGAAGTAAGGAGAATTTGTTGACATCAAAACTTTGTGGGACTCTACAAGATAAGCTTAACCCTGTTAGTAGGGGTGTTCATCGGTTGATTCGGTTCGATTTTATGTATTGTCGGTTCGATTCATCAATTTTTGATTTTTAAATATGTCAAATCAATAAGATATTTTTTTATTGATTTTTGATTTATCGATTTTTATTCCTTAACGGTTTGATTTTTTATTTAATCGATAAGAAAATACTCATCAAATAGAAATAGTAGCAACTAACATAAAATGAGATTGAATCTTAGTTGTTGTCAAAATTTTAGATAATGTGTGTTAATTTACTAGAATCTTCAAGCTTGAACTGAATGTTAGTTCAGAAGATTGAATGAGTTTGTTAGTTTATAGAAATATATATATATCTATACCTATATCTATATATATAGATATAGTAACAACTAACATGAAAAGAGATTGAATCTTAGTTGCAGTCAAGAAACTAACATGATGTATTTTAATTTACTAGAATCTTCAAGATTGGACTAAATGTTAGCGTAGGAAATTGAATTGCCTTTCACTTAAATACTCCACAATAAACAAAATCGTCTTTCAGGTTTTTTCTAAAAACTATTATTTATTTATTAGAAAATAAAAGAATTCTAAAATATATGGAAAACTAATGTTAGTAGGTTTTATTTTTTTTAATGTAAAAAGGAGTTCTAAAATAGTAGGTTTTCTTTGTCCTCATCTAGGTAAAAAACAAAAGGAGTTCTAAAATAAATGTAATAAGAAAATAAAAGGAAAGTATTTTTTAAGAAGTGAAAGCCACAAAATCACTCACGGAAAATATTTACTTCTCCTTTAATTTTAGTTTCAAAAATCATGATGAAAAAATCTTAACAAAATTATTTACGTTCGTGTGGGAGTGTCCTATTAGCATACAGAGAAGGAAAAAAAAGTGGTTTATTATATTATAAAAGAAAGAAATATAGTTGACGGGGTTAGAAATCTCTTTTCATGCTTCACCATCTTTTCTTGTTTTCATTTTTATTACTCTCTGATCAAAAATGCAAATTTTTCTTTATGCCAATATAACGTGTATGGTCTTGTGTTTTTCAATTCTAATTGATTTTTTATTTTGTTTTTCCAGCATCTAGCATTCTCATACAAGCATGACTTTTAGGTAAATTTTAGTAAGATTATCCTTTGATTATTATTATTATTATTATCATCATCATCATCATCATCATCATCATCATCATCATCATCATCATCATCATCATCATTATTATTATTATTATTATTATTATTATTATTATTATTATTTCTTTAGTCAAGGATCTATCGAAAATAACTTCTTATTACTTATAAAAATGGTAATAGTCAGGCAGGGATAAAAATATGCATGTTTTTGTTGTTGCAGCTATTAGATGTTCTTATAGGCCTTATAAGGGCTAGGGTTTTGCTTTGGACGTACCTGGTCACCAAAATTAAAAAGGTAAACATCTCTTATCTTTTTTTCCTATATATGTTATCGATCAAGTATATTTATTGTTTCGAAAGTTATGTTATTTTTTCAAAGATATAGCTTGTAAATTTGATTTTTGTATGCATTTTTTCTTATTTATTTAGTATCACATGCATCACAGTGCTGGCCTTAAGAGTGGGTCTCAGTATCTAATTTCATTCATTATTGATTATTAATTTGTTTGGATATATTAGAGATGTGTGTGTTGGGGTAGGGTGGGGGTGGGGGGGTTTGAAATACTTAGAATATTTATATCAGTATATGGTAAACTTTACAAATTAAGGAGTACTAAAAGATATAATAAGAATTATAAGGAAATTAATAATTATGAAGTTCTAAAATATACCGTAAGAGGTGGAGGAAAAATTAAAAAAGAAATACACTTTTTCTTCGGCTAAAAAAGACATAGACTTTAATAACTAACTTCCTTTCAAAGAAGTTAAAATTGAGAAAAATTCAAAAAGGTAAAAAAGAATAATATGTTATAAATGTATTTACATTATAGTGAATGTCTATCAAGATCTACTTCGATATCTATTAGGATTTGAAGCATCCGTCTTTTACTCAGACTAGGAGTAAATTTCCCCTATAAATAGAAGGGTTTTGGTCATTGTATTCACAATCTTATGATCTCTCATCCCTCAAGAGAAGAACTAAGAATCACTCTCTCTATTCTCTCTACTCTTTTCCTTTATTCTTTATTATTTTATAACACGTTATCAGCACGAGACTCTACCAAACAAGGTGAGATTATAAATCTGAAGGATTTCAAGGTTAGTAATTCCTTATGTTATCTTTCTTTTGCTACTACTAATATAATTATTATTGAATTTGAGGAAAAATAATTGGTTTGGAACCATTTATATTTTAAATTTATTCCTCAAAAATAATATTATCAAAAAAGATGATAATAAATATTGGGTTCAAGTCCCATCGATTCATGCCTAAGACGCCTTTATATGGTAAGATGTTAAGTTTGAATCTCAATACACCATATTGATGATATTATGATGGCTAAGGCAAAATAATGGATGTTTAATGAAAAGTCATGAAATTCGACCCATTGAATATGCTCCATTCCATAAAGTGAATGTGGTAGCAATATACGATAAGTCTGAAATATGACAACTTACTTCATTCATGAGGTGTATTTGGTAGCAGTGCATAACATGTCTGAAAGAAGACAAGTGATTAAATGCACGAATATACGCGTGGAGGAACAATATGATAATGATCATCAAAAGTGATGATATTTTCACATGCTTATATGATTATAAGATATACTAGAGAAAAATTCTCTACATAATATGTATGCCTTGATTTGCTTCTGAAGTAGCAAAATCTTGAAAGAGGTTATAATCTATCATAATTTGATAGGCTTTATGCACGATTATATTCCATTCCTGGGGAATGAGAAACTTATTAATGCAAACGTGCACTTGATTGTGATTGTATCACAACTTACCTCCGAAAGAGGTTGAATAATTTTGAAATCTACTTCTGAAGTAGTAAATCTGAAATTTATTCATGTAATAGTAAATCTGAAATTTACTAAACAAAAAATTACATGTCATGGTAAACTTGGAGTTTACTAGAATAAACGTTCATAAATTGATATGAACGATTGTGACGTCTCAAAAATGTGCATGTATTGAAGAACTAGAAGATTCTTCAAGAATTATTTATGTCGTTTGTTCTCATGATAAGTTGGTTGGACCAACCAATATTGGGATTGGGTTTCTTCAAATCTAAAAATTATAAAAGGTGAATAAGGGCTCTTTCACCTATCATATGATATGTTGAAAAGATGCATCAATAAGATGATCACATGTACATTCATTGTCAACGTGCAATTTGACATTCATTAAGTTGCTTGCTCAATAAAATTGAGTTAAGAACATAATTTTCAAATTTTTCAATCAAGAAAGTTATCTTGATGATGATGGTTTGACATTGAATGCCTTCGATAAATAGCTAAACCATCGCTAATGAGAACAAAGCTTCATGTGTTGGTCTAAAGTATGATATGTTGCATACAATAACACTTGTATGCATTAGACCAATAAATTATGATTATTTCTTCCCCTTCAATTAGTTCAAGGTCATGAACCAACTATTCCATCTAATAGTTTTGATGTGCGGTATACGATTAATGAATATACCATGATGCACAAAGATGGATTTCTCAAAGAAGATAGAGGATGTATGTTAGTTTTCCTAACATAAGGGGGAGATTATAAGCGCTATGAATTGACCAATTTTCGAAGCGCGTTAGCCAAGACTCAGATTAACTTTTTGTTGCTTAGAAAAGGGGATAAGGTGTTGTGTAAGGATTGTAAGGTCATTCCAAGTGAGAATCTATCGACCCAACATAGGCTTATGGTGATGGACTTAAGTATAAAGAAGGATGGAAAGAAAAGGGGCAAGGAGGGTCGACCAAGAATAAAGTGGGGTGGCTCGACGCTGGTGAATGCATTGGAGATAAGGGAGAAAGTAGTGGGAATGGGGGTATGGGAGTGTAGGGAAGACGTACATGGTATATGGGATAGGGCCGCTAGGTGCATCAATGAGACTGCTAGAGAGGTGTTGGGTGTCTCAAGGGGCCGAGCTGGATAGCTTCGGGGGAATTGGTGGTGGAATGAAGAAGTTAAGAAGAAAGTGGAGACAAAGAAGGGGGCGTATGTTAAGTTGGTGGAAAGTAAGGATGACGAGGAGAAACGGGTAAATAGAGAGGAGTACAAGTTAGCTAGAAAGAAGGCTAAGGTAGCAGTTACAACTGCTAAGACAGAAGCATTTGAGATCCTGTATGCGGGGTTGGAGGAGAGAGGCAGGGAAAATAGGTTGTATAGGCTTTCTAAGGCTAGGGATAGAAAGGGTCATGATCTTGATCAAGTGAAGTGAATTGAAGGGAAAGATGGTAGAGTGCTGGTGGAGGATGATCAAATTAAGAGAAGATGACAACCTTATTTTCATACACTCTTAAACGATGAAGGGGACAGAGACATTGTGTTAGGGGAGCTGGAACACGCAGAGAAGTGTCGTGATTTCAGTTATTGTAGACGTTTTGAGGTGGAAGAGGTCAAAAAGGCTATTCTCTGGATTCGAAGGGTAGGACGCGGGGCTTGATGAGATTCTGGTGGATTTTTGGAAGTTTACAGGCGAGATTGGGTTAAAGTGGTTGACTAAATTTTTTAATGGCATTTTTAAGATTGCGAAAATGTTCGAGGCTTGGAGAAGGTGTACTATGATTCCTTTGTATAAGAACAAGTGTGACATTCAGAGTTGCAACAACTACAAGGGTATTAAGTTGTTGAGTCATACTATGAAGATTTGGGAGAGAGTGGTCAAGCGGAGGTTAAGGAGGATAGTGTCTATTTCAGAGAATCAGTTTGGGTTTATGCCCGTTCGCTTGACGACAGAGGCAATTCACCTGGTGCAAAGACTGGTGTAACTGTATAGGGAAAGAAAGAAGGATCTGCATATGGTGTTTATCGACTTAGAGAAGGTATACGACAAAGTCCCTAGGGAGGTTCTATGGAGATACTTGGAGGTGAGTGGGTTCCCGGTGGCGTACATCAGAGCGATTAAGGACATGTATGATAGAGAAAAGACTCAGGTGAGGACGACGGGGGGAGATTCAGAGTATTTTCCTGTCCTGACAGGGTTGCATCAGGCATCTACTCTTAGCCCATTTTTATTTGCATTGGTGATGGATGTGTTGACTCAGCGTATTCAAGGAGAGGTGCCTTGGTGTATGATTTTTGCAGATGATATAGTTTTGATTGATGAGACGCGAGGGGTGTGAATGATAAGTTGGAGGTTTGGAGACATACCCTTGAGTCTAAAGGTTTCAGGTTGAGTAGGAGCAAGACAGAGTATATGGAATGCAAGTTTAATGACTTGAGACAGGAGAATGGGGTAGTAGTAAGGTTGGAGTCCCGTGTTGTTTGCAAGAGGGATAGTTTTAAGTATCTCAGGTCCATGATTCAGGGGAATGGTGAGATTGATGAGGATATCTCTCATCGTATTAGGGCAGGATGGATGAAGTGGAAGCTCGCCTCGGGTGTGTTGTGCGATAAGAAAGTGTTGGCCAAGCTTAAAGGCAATTTCTACAGGGTGGCAGTCCGTCCGTCTATGCTGTATGGAGCGGAGTGTTGGCCAGTCAAGAACTTCCATATTCAAAAGTTGAAGGTGGCGAAAATACGGATGTTGCGTTGGATGTGTGGGCTTACTAGGAGTGATAGGGTTAGGAATGAGAATATTCGGGAGAAGGTTGGAGTGGCTTTGGTGAAGGACAAGTTGCAAGAAAGTAGGTTGAGATGGTTCGGTCACGTGATAAGGAGGGGCACGGATGGACCAGTTCATAGGTGTGAGAGGCTAGCTTTGGATGGTTTTAGGCGGGGTATGGGTAGGTCGAAGAAATACTGAAGAGATGTGATTAGACATGACATGGAGCAGTTACATCTTACTGAGGGCATGATCCTAGATAGAAAGGTCTGGAGGACGCGAATTAAGATAGAAGGCTAGGGCGTATGGGTGGGTCGTTGTCAGTAATTAGGAGAGCTTTGGGGTAGCCGGGTTGGTAGTCCTAGGGCTATGCCCATAGGTTGGAGATGCAAGTAGGAGAGTATGGGGGTGCAGCGGGTTCTTCTTATTTCTGTTATGCCATCTTGTTTCATGTTTTATTATGGATTTACTACTATTCTTTGTTCTTGTTATGCCATCTTGTTTCATGCTTTCTTACGAACTTGTTTACTATTCTTTGTCTTGAGTCGGGGGTCTATCGAAAACAACCTTGCTACTTTTCCGGAAGTAGTGGTATGGACTGCGTACATCTTACCCTCCTCAGACCCCACTATGCGGGAATACACTGGGTTTGTTGTTGTTTGTTTGATTATAATTTACTTTCTGTCACACTAAGATTTGTTGCAACCACACTACTTTTAGAAAATATCTTTCAATTTATATTTTTATATTCGGTTGACAAAATTTTTGGAAAAAAATATTTTTCAAGGAAAAAGAGTTCCTTTATAACGAGGAAAATGATTTTTCTTGCGAAAATAAATTTCATACTGATTGTATCATTCCATCCTCCAACATGTACAACACCCACACTCACCTCCCCTAGTATTTATCTGAATTACATACCAAAAAATTTTAAGATTATTTTTTACTTATATTATATATATTGAACACATGCTGAAAAACATGTTCCCTTCCTACCGAATAGCATCTAATTTCGTCTTTTGTATTCTGATAGCATATATAATGGGGATTAACAAAAAAATAAGAAGATACAATTTAATTCGTCTCGCTCTTTGTTTAAAATTGTACTGCAGAAATAAAAAGGGAAAAAAAGGAAAAGAAAAATTGGATAAGGCGGGCTGTAAAATATGAAGAAAATACATAAAGTATACATGGAGGCTCAGGGGCTTCGTTGCATCTTTCTTTAATTTACCTCTGTAGCTCTTGTTTGCAGAGTGGACAGCAAGATATAATTCTGAGCCATTGATCAACACACTTGAGATGAAATATATGAGAACAAGGCAATTGTCTTATCTCTTCCTTATCTCCATACTTGGCTAAACAAATACAACATCCCTGTTACACAAAAGCTTTTAAATTTTGACTTTGACAATAACTTTTAACTTCTACGTATTCTATAGTGATTGCATAAAAATCATTCCTTACAATGTCACTATATAGAAGTTAAATCGTCAGACTTAATTCGAGTTTAAGTTCTTTGACATATACATTAACAGTGTAAAAGAAATCTTACACATGGGTCTTGTAAAAGATAACTATAGACAATCGTTCATAAAAAAATGAGATTTAATTATCAAAATAAATAAAATAGATTGCTTGCTATATGATTGATAGAATAAATAATATCAGCTGTATATATAAGTTAGATCCTTAGTTTTTGAAAATAAGATTAGTAATTAGACCACTTACAGAATTTTCATTTTGCAACGCGGAATTTCTGAGGTCTTCCTTGTTTCCAATTTCCTTGTACTTCCAGCTGGGAAGACCTGAGAGTTGTTCGTCGGAAGCCCCTCGATCTACAGATGCCATGTTCATATTGTAGCCTAGAAATGTACTCAACATTGGGACACAGCAGCAAAGCAGTAGAAACAATATGAAGAGGAAAGAGTAGGTGATTGCATTCCAAGAAAGGAGAGAGATGCATAACAAGTGAAGTTTAGGAGCACGATGGTATGAAAAAAACCGCGATTCAAACACCCAAACGTTCCCCATCACAAACCATATGGCGAAGAATAGCTCGACGCTTGTCCTGAATTTCTCCATCATGTGCAATGCCCTATCATTATTTGTACAAACACCTTTTAGATGCATGCGAATAACATTATGCTTGAGGAAGAAACATCCGTTAGTGTGGGTTATGTAATATTTTTGTTCAGTTTTCTAGTTGAATATGCATGTGAAAAATAAATCTATTAAAGCTTCATATGAGTAAGATATGAACTACTATCTGAGATACTCCAAACTTTTGACACTATCATAATAAGAAGCTAGCCTGGACTTCAATTACAAAAAGTAGAAGTAATTAAGGATTTGGTGCTTTTTTTTTTCTTTTTGGCTAAAGGATCTGGTGCTTCTTACTCCGATGTTACTAAACGAATAAATTCGTTATGATAAGTATACATGCGAACAGAAAGATATCAGAATAATTTTATAATCGAAACGTTATGTTGATAATCTGAGATTTCTGAGGGGAATAGATGACCAAATTTCCAATGAATTTTGTCAGACATTCTATAACAAATACGGGTGTTTCAAATAGTTGGTTGTTATGCAACCTTAGGCAAAAAGAGCAGTGAAAACCTGCAAGAGTCTAGACAGGGACAAGGAAGTACAGAATTGCAATTGGGATTTGGAAATCAGATTTCTAATTTTGACCGTGAATAAAATTTTTACGTCTTTTCAGAATTAAACATAAATATATATATGGAAACTACATAATAAATACTACTATAAGTCATAAGTAAGGATTTGAAATATTTAAAAGTTATATCAAGAAAACTCTGATCAAAGAAAAATTCATTTTGACTCTTAAAATTCAAAAGGTGTCAGGTAAACTGAAGCGGAGGATATAATTAATAGTAATCACCTGGATTCATTATGGCTTCTCTGCTGCTCCATGTCAGAATTATCTCTTTGCGGCCTTACATAGAACAGCCAGTAGCGCCAGTAAAGCAGCACAACACTAACGATACAGCCAAGGACATATCCCAACACCCATATCCGCATTGGCCAAACTGGCTTCTCCTCTTTTGAAACAGCCAATGCATATAAACTCATAATTATTTGGGTACTTAGTGATATGCACTCCATCATCATCCAAGTTATTGAATTGAAGGGATTGGACCCAAGATCAGATCTTGATCCATTCTGATAATGGAAAACTCTTCTTAGGAAACTAAACCATCTTGCTCTTGATATTCTCATTGCCATTCTTATCAAGAATGAAGAACGAGGATTAATATTACGAGAAGACCTGTTTCTATTTCCACCCACGCTAGCCGCTCTTTCATGATCTCCTCCTCCTGCTGCTTGTGAAATAGGTGGGAAAGATACAACAATGCTGGAATGGCAAAGAGATACTGGTGTAAGGAAGTATCGGCAGGCATTCATGGGCAGAATTTAGTTGAGTTTATTTTCTGTGTGTACTGACGCGTGAAAAGAACTTCTACACTATCAGGTCAGATTTACCAACAACATAAGGTAATTCTCCATATCAAATTAAGCCTTATAAGGTAACTCAAAAAGTAAAAATAACTGATCGAATTGCACCGACAGTGTAAAAACTTGATCAACAAATGGAATGAGTGTATTTAATTACCGGATTGTAAAGAGGGAGAAATTTCTAAGAAGCTTCAACTTGCGCGCATGCAAGTTTTGTTACAATCAGTTATAACTATATATATGTTCAATGGTCAGCCAGTGACCACCAAAGAAGTTTGCGCACAAATTTCCCATGCTTCCAGTACACTAGCTAATTCCATCTATATATTTTAGGGTCCAAACTTCAGTATGTCACAATTTACACACTTGACAAATTACTATTATTCTTCAATAAGCTTAGATTTTCACTAAGGAATTTAAAATATAAAACGATAAACAAAACAAAAAAAATAAAAATTAAACATCTATTATATATACATATACATAAAAAAAATAAATTTGACCTTGTATATATAAGCTTCGCCCTGGCACCATGCCAGGAAAGGGGTGTGTAGTTGAAAAGGAAATCCTTACTTAGAGAAACAGGTGATTAATGGACATGGTTGAACCAATATGAAAGGGGAAGTTGGAGTATGGGTTCATCACATGGTGACCAAGAATTGAGCTTTGCTTTGATTCAAAGTGATCAACTTTTAGAAGGGTGAGAAGTATAACCATTCGCCTAACTTCCTAGCTAGCTCTAGAGTATCCTTTATTTCTTATTTTTTGTTTATTTTCAACATCACTCCAAATAATAATTGAATTAGCACATCAGCAGCAGTCAATTATTAATCTATATATTTTCCTGACGTTAACGGTCCATATGATTTTAATTACAGAAATGCTACGTGATGAGTGGGCGACAAAATGTGCCCATACTTTAAATAAATGACATAATTATGGCATGAATATAAAAAGTAATCAAAATAAATTTATTGTATTTTTTTTGTGCACTATATATATATTTTAAAAAACAAAATGAGGTTAATGATATCAAAAATGCATAGTGCACTATTGTTGCGATCAAAATAAATTTAGTGTATTTTTTTTGTGCACTATATATATATTTTAAAAAACAGAATGAGGTTAATGATATCAAAAATACATAGTGCACTATTGTTGTGCATTATTTAATTTTAATGCTTTATTCATTTTTTTCATGTAGTACATAGTGTACAAAATGAGGGCACTATATAAGAAATTGAATAGTACACTATATCCTTTTCAACTTAACCCCTAAAGATCAAGCGCCTAAATTATAAAAAAGAGTTTCCATTTTCTTGTGTTTAATGATTCTTAGGAGTCGTTTGGTACAGTGTATAAAAATAGTATTGAAAATGGTATATTAATAATGCTAGGATTAGTAATACAGAGATTAGTAGTGTTGAGATCAGTAATGCTGAACTTATTTCTTATGCAGTGTTTGGTTTGATGTATTAAAAATAATATGCACTGCTATATTTCTTTAAAAATATTATTTATTTACAAAAATACCCTCAACATTCTATAACTTTTGTTAACTTTTTTTTCATGAATATTATTGTTAATTGATTTTTAGCATTTTGTTATATTTATTTTTGGTTTTGATTGACCTATTTCAATGCTTTTTTTTCTCTGTTAAAGATATTGTTTTCTTAATAAAAATTGGGTTTATTTTTAATAGAAATGTAAACCTTGTAGAAAAAATCTCAATGATGTTTAGCTTTATTATTGGTTAATTTTGTGAATGATTTTGTTGATTCGTTTGCATACAAGAGAGGAGTTAATGGGTAACACAAAGGAATTATGACTAGAAAGTTAAAAAAGTAGTGTTTTCAACCGATCAAATCGAATTAATCGATTCTAATTATTGTCTTGTTCTACATACTTGAATACATTTTAGTTGCATGTAATTTATACTGAATTAGAATCAAAGTTTATCATGAAAGTTGTTGTCACTTTATAAGTTATTTTAAGTGAAAATTAATTGGTATTGATATCAATTTTTTTTTTTTGAGTGAGACAATTATTTACCATCAAAAAACATTATTGATCGAAAACATCAACTTAAGCTTCAAGAGGTCGCCTTGTATTGATTAGTCTTGAATTTATTTAGCAACGGATAACTTTCTCTAAATAATAAAATTTGTAAGATAATTTACTTATATAAATTTACTAGTATAAAAATAAAACATAAATCCAAGAAAATAAATAAAATGATAAGGATTTGGGGGGGGGGGGGTTGTCTTTACATATATAAAACCATGATATTAAATTTAATGTATTACTAATACCACCAAATGTAAGGTATTAATTATACTCCCTATAATACCATGTAGGGTGTATAACTAATCTATGTATTAGTTATGCATTGACCCAAAATTTCTACTAAATATATGTCGCGCCCTATTCCGAACCGGTCGAAACACCACACGACGTATGGTGATAGGTGTCGTGACTCTTGGGATTAAAAAATTTATCTTTTAGAGTCGCCGCCTAACTTTTTAGGAAAATTAAAAAGAAATCATTTTTACTGTAAAACTCTGTTTTAGTCTATCGAAACGTTTTAGAGATTCTGAGTAAGGGTTTTGGTTACCCGAGGGGAAGGTGTTAGGCACCCCTCAGGGCCAATCCGAAGATAGTCCTTACGCTTAGTTTAGGAAAATATTAGAAAACTTTATTTTTGCTATTTGCTTAGAAAAATTTAGCATCATTTTACATTATTTAGAAGGAAATTTAGGGTTCAATAAACATAACGCTACCACGTATGAAAAGATAATATGATTATTATGAAAATAAGGATGATAATATAAATTTTTTATAAAAGTCTTATAATTCTATTAGGGAATTTGAAGAGATATTCAAATTAAAATATTCAATTTTAATTATTTACGATAATAAGCAAAGTATTTTAAAGCATGGAATTTATTACGAAATGCGTTTTTAAGAGTGCAAAATAGGTAGTCATGTTGAACTTATAAAATAATAACAACGACAATGATGATGATGATGATAATAATAATAATAATAATAATAATAATAATAATAATAATAATAATAGTAGTAGTAGTAGTAGTAGTAGTAGTAATGATAATTATAATAATAATACGAACATTGATGATATTTTTTTTAAAAAAAATGATAACTATGGTGCAAATAATAAAATAGACTATAATATGACGAAAATAATTTTAATAGTATCGAAAATAATGTACCTCATACGTAGTAGCGAATGAATATTTATACCTTACATTTCTTTCCTTTCGGATCTGAAAATTCTAATAGCGTTTGTAAAATAAACATGTTATCATTATTTATTTAATCAAGTTGAAATCAATGATTTGAATCTAAGGTTGGTGACTTACTTTCTTGCTAATTAATTTCAAAAAAATATTTTTTTTTTAAAAAGATAGGAATTACTACTTCCGTTTTATTAGCAAATCTCTTTAAAGTGATACGACTAACTAAGCATTTGGGCAAGTTTAAGGCTTGCTAGCCTTTTGAAGCGAATTTACTTCTATGAACTAACTACTTAAGCGTTAATCACAACAATATGATGATATCTTCAACTAAAGGATCGGTATATAATAAAGGAGTAATAAAATAATAAGCCCATAAAGTTGTCTCAAGCAAAGTAAATAAACACAGGGTTAGTAAATACAACTCAACATGGAGATATAAATTAAATCGAAAGGCAATAAAGAATAATAAACTCGGCTTAGAAGCTTAGACTCCTATTTTTGCGGGACTCCGAGGCTCTGCACTCCTATTAGCGTTTGACCCGATGTTGGGTCAAAGTGAGTTCCATTAAGAAACCACAACTCCCGAGTACATGTAAAATAAAAGAATAAGGATTAGAAAGCATTTCGACTTTCAACAGATAATAACACACGAAGTGGGGAGAACATATATAGCGAGGCACAAACGTAAAATGTAAAGCATACGAGTAAACAGGTAGTAACTTGCATAAGCAGCCATTCATATGCCTATAAAATGTTTTATAATGGAAAAGAAAGAGACTGCGCAGTCACAAACTAACATGGATGTGCACTCCAGGTGTTAAACTCATTTTGTTTTTCAACTCCTAAGGGTAGCGAGCAAATATAAGGAGAATTTAAGATAGCGTCGGTTTTGAAAAAAAAAAAAAAAGAAAAGAGAGTATCCACAAGTTAAATTACCCACCTTTCTCCACTCAAACTCGTCTTAAAATAAGAGCGCGGGATGCGCTAATTTAGGGTCAAAAGGGGCATGAACGAACGTGATGAATTTTACCTATGTTTATAAATATTAAAGTCTTTAGTTTGAAACTTTCACCGAGTGGTGAAAATTAACAAACCACATTCTTTGCTATGTTACTCTCCATTTGTTACTAGGGGAATCCCGTAATACACACTGGGAATACACAAAAGCAAAATAAGCCATGTATATACTAACTTAGTGATTAAAATACAAGTATACATGAGAATGTAAGGATATTATAAGAGAGATGACAAGTTTTCAAACTTTAAACTTTTAAATTTTATGACAAATTTTAGTTACAGTGAGTCACTAATCATAAAACCATAACAAAAATTCAATGTCAAACCCTCTGAGGCTATCTTCTCGTTTCAAAAAAAATTCCTAATCAACCACCATGAGCAAACTCAACCAATATTGACTTTAAATGAAGCCCAGGTAACGGGGATTAATAATGAATATCGCGCACAAGAAAAAAAAATGAATAAGCAAAGTAAGTAACACGAACCCGTCCCATACTTCGATATATTTTAATTTATTTCTTTTCAATAGAAGCAAACATCCCAACATCATCAATGCGGTAGGAAAGTGACTAAGAATAAAGCAAATCCGAGCAAATTCAATTCGAGAGTGTCCTGAATGATAATATTTCTTTATAGGGGTTTTCAAACACGCAATAATTGCATGATAAAAACTACTTGCTACAAACCCAAAATTTCACAAGAAGATAATCTAAAAGGACGAAGTGAGGGTGAAAGCTCGCATAGAAACTAACAATAAAATCAAGGACACAATTGATATTTCTCAAGAATCGTGGTCAACCCATTATACAGTTAATTTGCAACAAGGAAAGCATCATCAGTCCCAAAATAACATGAACGCCAAAACACATATATGTACGCACGTATTAAAATTTTAGGGCCAAAACTTTATTCATACGCAGTAATGCAACAACATTGTAGATATCAAGAAAAAAATGAAACAAAACACTTGTAGAGATGAAGAAAGTAACAGACAAACCGACGCCAACTCAAACTCGATGAAAACTTCCATGCAAAACTCATTTTTATTAGCTAACAAACTCTAGATTTTGATCGGGATCACTTCTTAGAATAAAAATACCTTTTTAAATCCACAACGTTAACCAAATTCTGGAAACAAATTCAGCGAAACAACACATTCGTAATTCTATCAAAATGATGAAAAATGAAGAACAAAAAGAAAATATTCACACATTTATAGACCTCTGTGTTTGCATTTTTTATCCACCAAATGATTTCATGAAATTAGTACTCTGTTCTTATCCATGGGTCGATGGGAGTTACAACAAACACAAAATTAATCAGAAAATCAAACACGGACCCAATTTTAAAATCAGTCAGTTACCGATGATTCAAACAATCAGAATTCATACATCAATCCATATTTAACAATACCAACACAAAACTCTAACATGCTCACTAACCAAATTGGGTAAAAAAAAATGGCAATAAAATGAGAAAAGGGAATCACACCTTTTGGGGTGCAACAAACAAGGGTTTTTCTGTCGAGTATTCTGGCGACTTTGAAACTCAACTCGAACTTGAAATTTTAAGCAAACGGAAAAAGATTAAGAAACTTGAAATCCCCGATTTTGAAACCTTTTTCATCACTATTTTTTCTTCCAAATTCCGCTCCAACTTCAAACTCCTATATCTCAAAGACCTCTGAAAACTAAGCTTTTCTATGAATTTTCTCACGAATTTCTTCCTGTTTTTCTTATTTTTTTTTGTATTTTCAAACTCTTTTCCTTCTCTCCTTTTCTTGTTTTTCAAACTCTCCCCCTTGTTTCGAATTTTCACCCCCTAAGATTTTTCTCTCCTCTCAATATTTTTTGCTTCTGTTCTTTCTCTTTTTCCACCTTTTTTTCTCTCCAATCTTCCCTCTTTTAATGGGTGAAGAATACACGTATATACAGCAAAATCCGGATTCAAAAATCCGGATTTGAAACCCCAAAAATAAAGAAAATGGTGGAAAAACAAACTTGAATTTTGAACTTAAATCAAAGCCTTCTCTCCCTATATCTCAACTTTTTAGAACTCTTAAATGATGGATTGAACCGTTTCTAATTCATTTTCACTCATTCTGAATTAATTTTTCATGTTCTTAGAGGATTTGCGAGCTGAAGGGGCTGATTTTAGTGAGATTCTCACAGGTGGTGGCAGGTGTCCAGCTATGCTACTCCGATTCAGGGTGGTGGAAAGGAGAAAGTAGAAGAGAGATGAAACTCTGTCTGATTTTTGTGAGATTTGGGTAATGGAGGATGGTGACCCATCGGTGATATACAATGGGGAGCATCTTATAGGTGTGGGTGCCATGGTAGTGCTAGGCTGCGGTTTTGGCATGAGGGAGAAAGAAGAGGAAAAGAATTTTGATTTTTGTGTTGGTTTGGGAAATATTAAAAGAGATGTGTCGCTGGTTTCTTGGGAAGAGTATACGCGTGTTTCTGACTTTTGGCAGACGCGTGAGTTGTTTATTAAATGCACAAATTTGAAAAATATTTGACCAAAATTTGGACCGTTCGATCATTTTATCGATCAGTTCAAATTTAATATGTAAAAAAAAAAATAAGAAAAACAAAAATAAAATAAAATAAAATAAAACAAAATAAAAATTATATACATAGTACCTCTTAAAAATAATAGTATAAATAAGAAAAGGAAAACGCTATATATACGGATAGATATGTGGAAGGTTGATCTTAAAATGATTATTTTTTATCCATTCGATATTTGATCGGATGGTTCGAATTAACTCAGATATTAAATAAATAAAAATAAATTATATACCCACATATATAAAGTAGAAGACAGTTGAAAATTCTGGGATCCTTCGAATCAGAATAAATTAACGAATCAGGTTAAAATATATTTGTTGAGGCGGAGTGACGAAGCGAACATAGAAATTGTACTGAGTTTTGGGCTAATTTGGGGCTTTTGGTTGAAAATTTATAAAATAAGAGCTGGGCTCGGATGGAATAAAAATGAAATTGGATTATTGCTAGTTCGAATGCTCTTTTTCTGCTAAAATTAAATTTATTGATGCTCCCTGATATCCTAAATTTTTTTTTAGTTTTAACATATATAAATTACAAACATAATTCTTTAAGCGTCCAATTTAATATCTCTTTTTTTTGCGATTTAATATTAACAAACTATAGGCATATATATGTGCATGTAGAAAATAAGAATATAATTTATAAAAACAAGAATATGAGAAAGTATATGTACATCTTATAAAATAAATATTTTATGTAATAAAAATATATATATACATATGGTCACAATATCGCCCTAAAATAAAGATTAGAAAGAATGTAAATGTGAATACCAAAAGATATATATTTTTATTCGTTAAAATATTTAATTATATTTAATAAAAATATTTTATATTATGATAGAAAATAAATTTCTCTTTAAAAAAATGTAGAAATAGAAACAAAAATACGAATCTTATTTTTTAATTTAATTTTTGAAAATTATTTAGGGCCGAGGAGCATCGGTAAAACAATTAAAGAAAAAGTGTGAGCCAAGATTGGGTGTCAACAATTGCCCCTGAGTGACCAAAGATTTGCATGAAAATCATTGGGAAATCATGTTGACGTAACCAATTTTATCTCGGGTGAAACAAGATGTTTGGAAGATTATCTAATCATAGAAACATGGAACACAGGGTGAATAGAGCTCAAACTAGAAGACAACTCCAACTCCTACTCAACATTGCCAACCCTCCTCAAAACAAAGTACAGACCAATATACCAGGGACTGAGCTTTCCCTTCTCACCAAACCGCATCACTCCCTTCATGGGAGACACCTTCAAGAACACCCTATCCCCAACTTCAAACTCTAAACCCCTTCACCTCACATCCATATAGGACTTTTTGTGACTTTGAGCAACCTTAAGTCTATCTCGAATAACCTTCTCCATGGCTTGGTGAACAAAATCCAGGCCAAATATTTCTGCCTCACCAACCTCGAACCACCTAATAAGAGACCTACACCTTCTACAAGACAAAGCTGCAAATGGATCCATCCCAATGCTAGAGTGGTAGATATTATTATAGGTAAACTCTATAAGAGGAAAATGCTCAAACCCAACTACCACCATAGTCAATCACGCAAACCCGAAGCATATCCTCCAACATCTGAATAGTTCTCTCTTCTTTTGTATCTGACTGTGGGTGAAAAGAAGTACTAAGAACAACTTAGTCCCCAAGCCTTTCTAAAATGACCGCCAAAAGTGAGATGAAAACTGCATACCATGATCTGAGATGATAGAAATAGGTACCCCATGCATCATCATAATCTCATGATGATACAACCTTGCATAATTCTTAGACGAGAAGTTAGTCATTACTAGCAAAAAATGAACCTACTTTTTCATCCTATCTTCAATAACTCAAACCAAATCAAATTGGTTTCGAGACCGAGGAAGAACGGTAACAAAATCCATGTTGATCACTTCCCACTTCCACACAGGAAACTCAATCTCTTGATACAATTCTTCGGGGCTCATGTGCTCAACTTTCACTTGTTGACACACCATGCACTTGGCTATAAATTTAGCCACATCCCACTTTATATTGTTCCCCCGATATATCTCCTTGAGGTTATGATACATTTTTGTCAAACTAGGATGAACAACATATCTCGACTCATGCGCCTTAACCAAAAGCCTCTCTCGCAAACCATCTACACCAGGAACACATAACTTTCCTTAGTACCATAATGTACCATCACCACAAATCTCAATGTCCATCCTCTTCCGGCCACCTACATCATCATTGATCTTCATCAAGATAGGATCTAATACTTGTTTCTCCTTGATCTCAACACCAAGAGACGACTGGGCCACCTTCTGTATAAATACACCACCATCCTCAGAGTCTAAGAGACAAACTCCAAGGTTAGCTAAACGGTGAATATCCTTCACCAACTCCTGCTTCTCCCCATGGATAACCTTCTAAGAGTGTAAACAACAATATTAGCTTTACCTTGATAGTAGTGACGACTCATGTCATAATTCTTGAGAAGCTCGAGCCATCTTCTTTGCCTGAGGTTAAGCTCTTTATGAGTAAACATATATTGCAGGCTCTTTTGATCATAAAAGATATCCACATGTACTCCATACAAATAGTAGTGCTAGATTTTCAATTCGAACACCACAACCAATTGTTCCAAGTCGTGGGTCGAACAATTTTTCTTGTGCACCTTTAACTACTTAGAGGCATAAGATATCACCCTGCCATGCTTTATTATGCAACCAAGCCCCACACGTGTGTATCATAATAGACCATAAACCTTTCCGAGCCTTTAGGTAAAGTTAAAACAAAAGCCGAAGTTAGTTTATCCTTCAGCTTTTCAAAACTACCCTCACAAGAATCAAACCACAAATACTCACCTTCTTCTAAGTCAACTTAGTCAATGGGGTAGCTATTGAAGAAAAACTCTCTATGAACCTCCTGTTCTAACTAGCTAAACCCAGGAAGATCTGAATATTAGTCGAAGTCATGGGTCTAGTCCACTTCTTAACCACTGCAACCTTCTACAGATCCACCATGATCCCTTCACTAGAAATGAAATAACCCAGAAAAGTGATAACATTCAACCAAAATTCACATTTTAAGAATTTGGCATACAACTGTTGCACCTTCAAGGTCTATAATGCAATATAGAGGTGATTGACATGGTCCACCTTACTCTTAGAGTACACCAGAATATCATTTATGAACAGAATGGCGAATAAGTCCAAAAACTGATGGAAGACCCTATTCACCAAATCCATAAATATTGTTGGGGAATTGGTCAACCCAAAAGACATAACTAAAAACTCAAATTGCCCATACCGAGTATGGAAGGCAGTCTTAGGTATATCTACCTCCCTAATATTTAATTGATGATACCATGATCGAAGATCAATTATAGAGAAAAATATAGCACCTTACAACTAATCAACCAAATCATTTATCCTTGAAAGAGGGTACTTATTCTTTACCGTCACCTTATTCAACTACCGGTAATCAATAAACATCTAAAGAGAACCATCCTTCTTATGCATTAACAACACTGGTGCAACCCATTGGGACACACTAGGATGGATGAAACCCTTATATAAAAGATCCTTTAGCTGCTCTTTAAGCTCCTTCAACTCAGCCGGAGCCATTCTATACTAAGGAATAGAAATTGGACGAGTGTAAAAAATAAGATCAATACCAAATTCAATCTCCCTGTTTGGAGGAACACCAGGAAGGTCATCACGGAGGACCTCAGGAAATTCATTCACCATAGGGACGGAATGCAAAGAAGGACCTCCCCATTAGAATCTTTAAGTCAGACTAGATAACAAAGACACTTCTTAACGATTAATCTCTGAGCTTTATAATATAATATGAAACTTCGCTTAGGATCTGGGGAACCACCCTGCCACTCAATAACAAGCTTATTAGGAAATTTAAAGTCAACCTTATGGGTCCAATAGTCTAGAGATACATATCATGAGTGCAACAAATCCATCCCTAATATGACACCAAATTCCACCATATCTAATTCAAACAGATCCACCACAGTTTATATATAATCAACAGATACCACACACCCCTATAGACTCTTCTAATAATCACAGAGTCACCTACCTAGGTAGAAATAAAAAAGGGTCAGAAATATACTCGAGACCAAAACCAAAATACACATCCATAAATGGGTGTCATATAAGAGAGTATGGACCCCGGATCAAGTAAAAAGTACACATCATGGGAAAAGAGTTTCAACATACCATTCACAACATCAGGCGATGCCTTGAACTCCTATCAGATAGTAAGAGCATAAATACGATTCCGACAAATATCGAAGCCAGATGGTGCACCCTTTTGGTATCAGAGTTGAAGAATAGGTAACTGAAACCATGTTTTCCCCTTAAGAAATCAAACTAACAGGACCATTTCTAAGCATATGCCCTGGATGACCATAGTTAAAGCCCATATCCATTCTTTCATCATAAAAACCCTGATTCAAACAACCATAGAATCTACAAAGAGGATATGATGAAGATTATTGAGCCCCACTATCTGAGATTAGGCACCCTATGCCCTAAAGTTTTTTCACCATTCAAATGTCTCTCACCCGATGGCTTTTTGTAGGGAGAACTAGCCATTGAGTAAGATACATAATTTCCCCACTTCTTCTTGGGCTATTTTATACCATCCCTGCTACTCCCCTGCTAAAAAATCTAAATTTCTTGCCCTGCCTCTCTACTATCTTATCTTACTTCATGTTCTCTTTCTCTATCTACTGCATGTATACCACCAACATGGAGATATCCATGTCCTTGTTTAACAAGGCAGACTTACTCTCTAATATCAATTCTCGGGACAAACTGGAAGCAAACATCCTCATTCTAGCCGTCATGCTAGAAACCAACTCAAGAGCATACCGAGATAACTAGTGAAACTTCAAAGCATATTCCATAAATGACATCTTACCTTGCTCCAGATTAACAAACTCTTCTACCTTTGCTTCTTTCAACTCTTAAGGAAAGAAGTGTCCAAGAAAAATATTAGAAAAAGCCTCCCACAGAGATTACTTAGCATTATCACCCCTTGCCTAATCCCATTCCTCATACCATTAGTATGCCACATCCTTCAGCTGATAGACAACAAACTCTGTGCCCTCCACATTATTTGCATGCATAACACAGAAAATTTTCTCTATCTCATCCAAAAAACCTTGAGGATTCTCCTTAACCATAACACCTGTAAAGGTCGGAGGATTCAACCTCATGAACTAGCTGATCCTTGTGGCCTCACAAGATGGAGTAACAGAAACCTCAAGCTTAAATGGAGAAGCCACTAATTGTGCTAACATATAATAGACTAACAAAACTCTGTGTTCTTCACTTCAGGCTAGGGATCTCGGGAAGGACTAGATGGAACCGGCGGAACTTGAGGATAATTAGTAACTGGACCCCTAGACCAGGTATGGACCCTATAAGTAGTATGGGTCCCATCAAAATTGTCCTTAGGTGGGGCAAAGGAGTTCCCGTGAACTTTAGATCATCGAGGCGAGATGATATAAAAAGTAACCAAATAGGAATTAGAGGAGCAATTAGAGCCTTAGACTCTACAGCTCAAAAAAAATACAAGAAAAAGAAACATTCCTAAATGCCTTGTAGCTTCTCCTTTATGAGTGTAGCGCACTACATATCCTTAAAAAAGCCTCTACTCAACACGACTTTGTGGACTACCAATTGACCCTGAAACTAAGGATCTGATACCCATCTGACACGACCCCACTGGGGCCTAGTCGTGTCAGGTGCCTCAAGTCCAATCGGGAATGGAGATCACCCCCAATACCCAACCATAACCATTCTACAGCCTATGTTGGATGAATTCCAAACATATAACATGATAGAACAATAATAAATCAAAGAAATTAATAAAATCCACAACCATAACCAACCAAACTCCCAACTAAATATCTAACTAGTGTCAACCCTAATGCTAATTCCAATACCAAGGCTGACACCAATAGCGACACAACCAATGCCTATAGTAGTCACACAAAGACTCTAATGAAAAACAATGAACATCTGATCGGGACATGCCCCCGACCATAGTCAAAACCAAAGTTCAAGAAACAAAGAAAAGAAAAAAAGTCCATAACATAAAATGAAGACTTCCGAAGTATAGAAGCTCACCATTTTAATCTGACTTTGAGTTGTCCCCGAATCCAGGTAACTAAGCAGAAGGAGTAGTATGGACGGCTCCTACACTACAGGGGAATAGAACGACCGATGAAGGTTAGCTTAATGAATGCTAGAATGTACTCAGGAATAAGGATAAAATAATGCCATTATTCAAAACCAAATTAAATAACCATATGCAATTGCATACATATATATGATCATAGGTATATTTATACACCTAAAATGATAACTTACCCATATTTTAGCTAAGTTTGGAGGACAAAGTGCCTAGTTTCTTATGTTCTTACTCTACTTCTATGTAATTGAGCTAACCGATGTGATTAGCATAATTTCAGGTATTAATGAGGTAGATGGAGACATAATGGGACTATGGAATGCTGATGGCATATGACACAAGAGAGAGTAGCACTCTGGACCAAATGTGGTGCCTAAAAACTATGTCCAAGACTAATTTGTCATTTAGAGTTAGTCTAGGGACTTAGATGGAAATTATGAGGGAAAAGTTATTAAAACTACTTAATGCTGAAAAGTCACGTATTATTGATTATTCTATATTTTTTTTGTACTGAGGGTGGCGGCTTAGCACCAAGGGAGAAATGCTATTTCATCTTCTCAGCCAAGATTGTGTTTACTTTTTGGTATGATGAATATTTCTATTGTGATTTCCATTTTATTCATGAGTAGCTAAGTTTATTTTTAGGGTAATGGAAGCCTTGTAGTATACAATCTATTATTTGGGTTTTGAATTCATTATGCATTGATTTGTTTACATCATACTCTCTTCGCTTATCTTGAATTCTCGTGGTTTCAAACATAAAGAATATGCCTTAAAACACAACTTGTTCGATAGAAAGGTTGATGTTCGGAAAATAGAGTAGTGACAAGAAAATAGGATTTCCAACCCCTATTTTTTATGTTAATGCCTAAACAGGATTAACTACTTGGAGATTTCATATTATTTTTGTAAACACTTTTGAATCGAGAGAACTAAAGTAAATTAGTCCTTGATGGTTGAGAAACACTAGGATTATGTTATTAAATGCAATACGGTTCTTTGTAAGCATGATGTATGTATGAACTCATAAATCCCATAATTAGAATGTATTGATAACTACAAGGTGGACATAACCCTAGCTTGCAATTTCTCTGGATTCAAATACTACACATTTCTCATCTTGTTACTCTGAAACTATAAATTTATGATCTGAATCAAACCCCCTATTTATTTTAAAAAAATGAATGATTAAAAGTCAACTAATCTGCATACAACTTAATTAGCACCATATTCCCTGTGGGATTTGGCCCCAACCTAGTTGGGTTATTTATTTGACAACGACTGCTTACGCTCTAGTAAAAGAGTTGTAATTTGGGCGTATCAAATTTTTACGCCGTTACCGGGAAGGTAAGGGAGAGATGATCTGGGGTGTATTTATACGCCTATGCATCATAACTTACCCATATTTTAGCTAAGTTTGGAGAACAAAGTGCCTAGTTTCTTCTGTTTTTACTCTACTTCTATGTAATTGAGCTAATCGATGTGATTAGCATGATTTCAGGTATTAATGAGGTAGATGGAGACATAATGGGACTATGGAATACTGATGGCATATGACACAAGAGAGAGTAGCAGTCTGGATCAAATGTGGTGCCTAAAAACTATGTCCAAGACTAATTTGTCGTTTAGGGACTTAGAAGGAAATTATGAGGGAAAAGTTATTAAAACTACTTGGTGATGAAAAGTCACGTATTATTGATTATTCTATATTATTTTTGTATTTAGGGTGGCGGCTTAGCACCAAGGGAGAAATGCTAATTCATTTTCTCCACCAAGATTGTGTTTACTTTTTGTTCTGATGAATATTTCTATTATGATTCCTATTTTATTCATGAGTAGCTAAGTTTATTAGTTAGGGTTATGGAAGCCTTGTAGCAGACAATCTATTACTTTAGGTTTTGAATTCTTTATAAATTGATTTTTTTACATCATACTCTCTTCGCTTATCTTGAATTCTCGTGGTTGCAAACATAGAGGATAAGCCTTAAAACACAACTTGTTCAATAGAAAGGTTGATGTTCGAAAAAGAGAGTAGTGACAAGAAAATAGGATTTCCAACCCCTATTTCATATGTTAATGCCTTAACAAAATTAACTACTTGGAGATCTCGTATTGTTTTTGTAAACACTTTTGATTCTAGAGAACTGAAGTGAATTAGTCCTTGATGGTTGAGAAACACTAAGATTGTGTTATTAAATGCAATATATTTCTCTGTAAGCATAATGCGTGTATGAACTCGTAAAGCCCATAATTAGAAAATATTGATAACAACAAGGTGTACATAACCCTAGCTTACTATTTCTTTGGATTCAAATACTACATATCTCTCATCTTGTTACTCTGAAACTATAAATTTATGATCTAAATCAAACCCCCTAGTTATTTTACAGAAACGAATGATTAAAAGTCAACTAATTTGCAGACAACTTAATTAACACCATATTCCCTGTGGGTTTCGACCCCAACCTAGTTGGGTTATATATTTGACAATGACCGCTTACTCTATTATAAAGGACTTGTAATTTGGGCGTATCAAATTTTGGCGCCGTTGCCGGGGAATAAGGTTGTCGATTGAGTTTATGTGTGTTAATTGAATTATAGTTAAGTTTCCTTATTTTACATTTATTTATTGTTTTTGTTCATTACAACCTCATTGTTGTTTATGCCACGAGCAAGAAGTTTAGGAGAACCATTATTACCCTTCAATCCTGAACCTCATCTCATTGAATGAATGGCTAACCAACAGGAAGTTGAAAGATTTACCACTTTGGCTAATGCTCAATTAAATCAAAAGAATGTAGATAACCTAGGCGGGTACCTAATCTAGATGAAGAGGACCTGGGATATGATGATTTAATTGACCTGGCTAATAGGAGGCATGCGGCGGGAGTAGTTGCACCTGTAAATTAAAATCATCCATTCAGAAGAAGACTAGACCACCAAGCTGTCCAGTTTGATATTAACAATGATGAGGATGATTTAGATGGAGATGGAGCTGCAGGGGAAATCATTCCACCACCACTAGCTCCTTGGGTGAAATTCAACATCACCAGTACTATGATCCAACTACTGAATTTGAAAGGACTCTTTGGTGGATTACCTGATGATGATCCAAATCTACATTCGGTGAATTTCATAAATATTTGTAAGTCGTTTGATAATCCTAGAGTGGGACAAAATGCTATTCGTTTGAGATTGTTCCCACTATCTCTGTCTGGAGAGGCAACTATGTGGTTGAATGAGCTGACTCCTGATTCTATAACAAACTAGAGACAATTAAAAGAAGCTTTCCTAGAAAGGTTCTTTTCGCCCTCCAGAATGTTACAGTTGAGGGATGAGATAAATAACTTTAGGCAATTGGCTAATGAATATTTTCATGAGACTTGGGCGAGGTTTAAAAAGAAGTTGACTCAATGCCCAAACCATAAGATGATTGATGAACACTTGATAGAAACCTTCTACAGAGATTTGAACTCACTTACAAAGCCAATAGTGGATAATGCTACAGCAGGAGCTTTTATGGAGCTCATCTTTACTAATGCTGCGGACATGTTAGAAAGAATCACTAAGACAAGTAGAGCTTGGCATACCAAAGATTCTATGGTAGTAAGCAATACTGGGTCTAGTGTAATATCAGCATAGTAGAATAGGAGAGAAGAGGAGCAAGATCAAGATATGGCTTATATGAAAACCCAAATGGATCTACTCACAAATCATTTACTATCAGGGAATATAGAAAAGGTAATAGATATGGGGTCCTACAATAAGAGAGCTAAATCAAACATCGAGGAAGAGGCTAACTACTTGCATAGCCAGGGGGTTTTCAGATTGGTGGTCAAGGAAACCAAGGTTGGAACCATCAAGGAGATTGGAAGAATAAAAGTGATAAGAGTGGACTGTATGTACCTCTTGGAAGCCGTGATAATTCTTCCACTAGTTCAGGCAAAATGTCCATAGAGGACATGATGGAGAAACTATTAAAGGGAGTTGAGGTGACCAATTCTGGGGTGACTACTATAAAGAGTGACATATCTTCCATGATTCAACTAGTAAATTCACACTTAACCACTATTAAACAACTGGATCAGTAGATGAGCCAATTATCTGCAGTATTCAACTAAAGACAGAATGGGACTCTACCAAGTGATATAATTCAGAATTCGAGGACTGATGGATCGTGTATGGATATTACCACTAGGAGCGATAAAATATTATCTAGTCCAGGATTAGGAGCATCCTCTCATAGTGATGTAGTCAAAATGGATTGGGAGATGGTTGATGAATCTTCAGTGGTGCTTGTAGAGTTAGGAGGTTCAAAAAACAAGAGTACAGAAGTGGAACAATCACCTAAACTGAAGCGTGTTAGTGATGTGGAGTAAGGCATAAGAAAGGAGGTAAAAGTTGCACCATTTGAAATACCAAGGCCACCACCACCATTTCCATAATAATTAAAAAAGAAAGAAAATGAAGGTAAGTTTAACAAATTCATGGCTATGTTGAAGAAATTGACAGTGAACGTGCCTTTAGTTGAAGCACTGGAATAGATGCCCGGATTTTCTAAGTTTATAAAAGATCTGTTGATGAAGAAAAGTACTGTGAACTATGAAATGGTAGACAATCTTCATCATTGTAACATTATTGCTACAAGATCTATTGTTCATAAGAAAGCTGATCCGGGAGTATTTACTGTTCCATGTACTATTGGATTGCTAAATTTTGAAAGGGGCCTTTGTGATCTTGGGGAAAGTATAAATATTATGCCATTGGAGGTTTCAAGAAACTAAGTTTGGGAGATCCTACACCCACCAATCTACAAATTTTAATGGTAGATAGATTGGTGAAAAAGCCGATCGGTATTCTGCATGATGTACTCGTGAGGGTGGACGATTTTATATTTCCTGCCGACTTTGTAATTTTTGATTGTGAAGTGGACTTTGAAGTATCCATAATTTCAAGCAGGCCGTTCTTAGCAACTGGGAGAGTATTAGTTGACCTGGAGCTGAATGAGCTGAAATTTATGCTCAATGGGAAAGAGGTTAGTTTTGAAGTGTGTAAATCTACAAAAAGATATGAGTTTTTTCTCGATCGTTGATGCATTATATGAAGATGAGGTACAAATGGTACCATCGATGTATCTTGATGAAGTTTGAGTAGTCAAGATAATCTAGTCATGTCACTATGTTAAATCAGGCGCTGCATGGGAGGCAACCCATAATTTTATTTTTATTTTATCATATTAAACAAAAATACAAAAATAAGAGTTGAGCCACGACCGAAACTATGGCACTTGGTGGGAGGCAACCCATCCTTCTAATCATTTTTAGTTGGTTTTGATTAAGTGTAGGTGCATGAAGTACTAAGGAGGTGATTTGTACCAAATTTATATTAAAAGTAAACTATAGCAAAGGTGGCAAGTTTAGGAGTAACAGGAACATTACAGGTAAGTTGGAGTGGTCAAATGTGTAAGGCTTGAGTCATGATTCATGTTAGAGTTATGACCCAAAATATGTTAATACGACCCAAAAAGTTTTGCGGTGTGACTTTATTTTGTGATTTTCAATGAGGTCTGTGGTGGTAGCATAGGGATCGGGCCGATAGGCCCAATCCCGGAGCCCACCATTGACCTCGATAAGGGGCGGGGGTAAAGCCCCCGTGATATGGACCTTTCCTACTACCTCAATGAGAGATAGCGTGGGCGTCGAAACTGCCTAAGTCATGTTATCCCTTGTGCAGTGCCCAAAGTTAACTAGGCTATGCATTGTGCATCGTCTAACACATAGCCTATGCCCACTGACTCACTTGTGCATTATGTTGAGCGGCTCATAACAAAATATGAGTGACAGGCTTTGCGGCGCACATCTCTCTTTAGGCGATTCCTTGTGCGGCGCATAACTTAACACATAGGCTCACTGGTCCAATTAGACATTTGGTTGAGTGATGCATACTTTAACTTAGGCGTTTGGTTTTGCGCTGCATACTTATGATTAGGCGATAACTTAGGTGGCGCTTAACATAAAGCATGCGTCCATTGCCTAAGGTATACGATAACTTGTGCGGCTCAAAGGTTAATTTAGGCGATAAGTTGGGTTGCGCAAACCACTCTAATTTCAACATAATATCCAACTTTTCATTAGGTCAACCCGACCCGAATTTTATTCTTTAAATAGACTCCATGCCCTAAATGCCCAAATTCACCCTTATTTCACCCCTAAGCCGTAAAAGATTGTGCTCTCAACATTCTCCTTGTCCTTCAAGGTTATTCTTTGCTTAACAATCTCAAGAATTACCCCATTCTTTCCTCAAACTTCTATCTTCAAGGTAAGTTTACTGTCTTAATCCTTAGTTATTGTGATTTTATGTTATAGTTAATTGATTTCTTGAGGATTATAAATTAAATTCTTGCCATAGTTATGTCAAAAAAGGGTTTTGAACATCTTGGGAAGATAAACACCATTGTTGTAGTGGACATTATTATTGTAGTACTTTAAGCTTTTGCATATGATTGAATTATTCATGACTAACGTAGTTTAGTTGTGTGGCCATTATTTCACAACTTACTTGATGGAACATGGTGTTGGTTAAATCGTGTGAAAGTGATGGTGTTTTGTGTATATTGATATGTTGAAGCTGTAAGACATAACTTTGTTAAAAAATTATTTCATTGAAGTAAAATTGGTGGAATTGAAGTGAGCAAATTGTATTGTGACTAATGTTGGTGCACCATATCAAAGTGTATGTTGGCAAAGTCTGAGTACCCAACAATAACACCTAATTAGTTTATACTATCAAATTAAGTGTGGGGTGGTGACTTCACCACCTTTATCTTAATTGTAGTTAGTTTCATTATGTGTGACTGACGTGGATGATGTGATGAATACAGGAAAAATGGCTCCGATGATGATCTCCATGCAAGTGGTATGACTCCTAATGTGTATGAGGAGTACTACTAGCCAGGTTCTTTATCTTGTTATTTGCAGTAGGGAAAGTGCTTAGCTTAAGTGTGGGGTGGATGGTTACTATGCTACTTGTTTTGTAAGAAAATAGGACATTCTCCTTAGTATACTTCTGTGATAGGATTAGTTATTTTGTTTATTTTGTTTCTTGTTAGATGTTTGTTTGATTTAGTCATAATTAGGTGTTTTTCTCGATGATGGATGGATGAAGACCGTCTTAAGAGAAAATTAGTCATTTACTTGCATGTAACTGTTCTTATGGATCACATGACATTATAACATAAGTATGTGATGGATCATTACGTTTGAAACACCTAGGCGCTAGTTATGACTCTTGTTGTGATTGTTGGTTTTATTTGAATTCATTTAATTGTTGCGTCGAGAATCTATAATTCTCCTAATTGAGTTGACCATGTGCCATGAGTGTGTAAGACTGTTGTATATTCCTTATTGTAACTAATGCTAAAACTTGCTTGGTGTGTGTGCAAAGTAACATAAAGATTGTGAGTTTAGGAGATGATTTAGGCATTTCTTTGATAGCCATTATTCATGCCTTCTTTTGACCTACCTTTGCACATTATTTTAGCTATCTCCGTTGAGCCTTTAGCTTGTTCTTTTGTTAGCCTCATATGTAGCCTAACCCGTTCTTTAATAGACCGTAATTTGATCCAAAAGCTCCCAACCGCTTTAATGTAAAATCAATTTGAGTTAGGAGTTTGACAATAAGAGAAAAAAAGGTAAAATTGATGCCCCAAAGTCTAGTTATTGGCGTGTAAAATTGATGTGGTTGGGAGTAGCAAAAATTGTTGAAAAAGTTCAAAATTTTATCTCGGACATGTTACAATGAACCTGTTTCGGCCCTGGTCCTTCTTGGACATTGTGCACTTCAACTAAGGCAAATAGCTTAAGTTGAGGGTGACTATCATAGGGGTGCATAACATGAAATGGGTGCAAGAAAAAATATTGAAAGAGCTGCATACTTCCACCATAGGGTTATTAATTGAGTTTAATGGGATGGGGTGAAAACAAAAGATATGGATAGATGAAAGTGGTGTAAATTGGTTGTTAGAAATTGGTCTTAGTTGCATATTGTAGTGTATTAAAGCTCTTAGGGAAGATAGTCACTATTTCCGGATAAAATAGTTCCTACCCATCCTTTAGCCTGCATTACAACTCGTAAAAGACCTATTTGATCCTAATCTTAGCATTCTGATAGTAGTGGAGCATTACACTAAGGGAAAGCATATGGTCATTAATTGTAATTTGAGAATTCTTTGTGAGAGTCAGCGCAACTTGATTCGTTTACCCATTTTGTTAGAAATTGCATGATTATGAGTGATTATAGGTAACTTTCTTATTATGAGGGCACATGGTTGATGAAGGCTGGGTAATTTATACGATTCTTTGCTTAAACGGTATGCATAAATTTTCCAACTTAATGAGTCTATTCTTGAGGGTAGGTTGTCTCTAGTAATGATCAATGAATTTACTTCTTGTTTATAATTATTGTGTGAGCCTATTTGAGCATCTTATTTTTTCTTCGTGGGTGTTAAGACTTGTGTAGTATGCATAAATGGATAAGTTGTTCGAGGAAGAACAAAGTTTTAAGTGTGGGGTGGTGATCTTGGGCACTATAGCTTACCAATATTTTAGCTAAGTTTGGAGAACTAAGTGCCTAGTTTCTTATGTTTTACTCTACTTCTATGTAATTGAGCTAACCAATGTGATTAGCATGATTTCAAGTATTAATGAGGTAGATGGAGACATAATGGGACTATGGAATTTTGATGGCATATAACACAAGAGAGAGTAGCAGTATGGATCAAATGTGGTGCCTAAAAACTATGTCCAAGACTAATTTGTCATTTAGAGTTAGTCTAGGGACTTAGAAGGAAATTATGAGGAAAAAGTTATTAAAACTACTTGATTCTGAAAAGTCACGTATTATTGATTATTTTGAATTATTTTTGTACTAAGGGTGGCGGCTTAGAACCAAGGGAGAAACACTACTTCATCTTCTCCGCCAAGATTGTGTTTACCTTTTGGTATGATGAATATTTCTATTGTGATTCCCGTTTTATTCATTAGTAGCTAAGTTTATTAGTTAGGGTTATGGAAGCCTTGTAGCATACAATCTATTACTTTGGGTTTTGAATTCATTATGCATTGATTTGTTCACATTATACTCTCTTCACTTATCTTGAATTCTCATGGTTACAAACATAGAGGATATGCCTTAAAACACAACTTGTTCGATAGAAAGGTTGATATTCGGAAAAGAGAGTAGTGACAAGAAAATAGGATTTCCAACCCCTATTTCATATGTTAATGCCTTAACAGGATTAACTACTTTAAGATTTCATATTGTTTTTGTAAACACTTTTGATTCGAGAGAACTGAAGTGAATTAGTCCTTGATGGTTGAGAAACAACAACAACAACAACAACAACAACAAACCCAGTGTATTCCCACATAGTGAGGTCTGGGGAGGGTAAGATGTACGCAGTCTATACCTCTATCTCTAAAGAAGTAGAAAGGCTGTTTCTGATTGCTAGGATTATGTTATTAAATGCAATACATTTCTCTGTAAGCATGATGCATGTATGAAATCGTAAAGCCCATAATTAGAAAGTATTGATAACTACAAGGTGTACATAACCCTAGGTTGCTATTTCTCTGGATTCAAATACTACACATCTCTCATCTTGTTACTCTAAAACTATAAATTTATGATTTAAATCAAACCCCCTACTTATTTTATGGAAACAAATGATTAAAAGTCAACTAATCTGCATACAACATAATTAGCACCATATTCCCTGTGGGATTCGACCCCAACCTAGTGGGTTATATATTTAACAACGATTGTTTACGCTCTTGTAAAAGAGTTGTAATTTTGTTGTATCCATATACCATGTCGGGAAAGGGAACTGAGTTTAGCATGTATGTAAAAACTTAACTTGGGTTGTGTAGCTTGACCATCCCAAAACCACTCAAGGGATATATAGGTCCATGTTACCCCCTGAACGGGCCCTGGTGTATGTAGTCACACGAACCAGAAATATCATAGGGGCCAGGGATTCCATTGTATCCTTCTCCCTCAATGATACATATACACTGGTATAAAATTAGGGGATTCCCATGTACACTTTTTCGACTTATAGATCAATTTCCACCACTTGTATATTGTATCTCCATTGTATATTTTTATATACAACCTTGATTGTCATGATTTTTAGTTCATTTTTGGACTTTGGGGGAGGCTTGAATCAATGCTATGGAGGCTTGGCCCTGAGGATATGCAGGGATGAGAGTCCATTTGGACTCAAGGATAATTTTCCATGCACAAAAGGAAATAACAGTCAGGAAACTCTACATTATATGAATGGTTTAAAGTACATAGTTAAAGTAAATCAAGGAAATGCTTGATAATCAAAATGTGTCTATTCTTTATGTACCTTCAATCCCATTTACCGTATAATAATCTTTAATAGGAATTCTAATCTAGATAACGCCACTTTAGAAATTTAACTAATCGACTATGATTAACACTTGAAATCAAAAGAAAGGAGCAAAACTAACTTAAATAAATGTTGCTTGGGAAGTTAAGAAAGTGTGAAATCAGTTCTTGGAATATTATCAAAATTCAAAGCTTAGGAATTTTCTCATATGCATATACCATCATTAAATATCCAGTAACTTTGAGAAATCAAAACTCACACTAAAGAAGAGACATCTACTGATAATTATTCGTATGTCCATGCAAAGGATAAAAACGCAACTCACAACTCATATTTGAATACCAAATTAACAACACATGTCCATGATAAAAAAATGTAATCATCACATATAACGTCTGTGAATGTAAAAAGTCTCATTGTCTTTGCATAGTAAGGATGTAATAATGGAAGATTCAAATGAACCAAAACATATTGTAAAATGAACAAACAATAACAACCTGCTACCAATTTACTGATCATACAATGTTAGGTGGAAACTTCAAGTTGAAATTTTGACTTTAAAACCATATTGAATACAAATATAGCTTTAGGAATTCAATACAACAATAAGCATTCACATAAATTTTGAAAAGCATAGTGCTTCTCATTAATGACCTGGAAACAACTTTAAACTTTCAAACGAGTGCTATCCACATAGTAAGTGAAATATCAAACTGGTAGAAGATCCATACAAGAGGTGAAATCTTTACACAGGTTCCATCATCAACTAGGCTCACGACAATGAGAATTCTAACATTGAAAAGATCATATATTGAAGCATTCAAGCAAAATATAGAAGAAGTGTGAAAGAATAAACTTTTTACCTTTTTCGGAGTAGCAAACTATGACGATGTATCATTGATGACTTCACCATTCTCCTTGACTAAAAAATAGTAGCAAAAATTGAAACTTAAGCTAGAATTCTCACCACTCTAAGGCTAGGGACTGAAGTCCAAAATCTTATCTGAGTACAGAGAATTCTTGGCTTTTTTTTCTTTCAAAAAATTCCCCATTTTAATTGTGAATGAGAGGGGTTAATATGGAAACTCAAAAATTCAATTTTTAAAGAACTGGCAATGTGGGATAAGGTTTTCTGGGGGTCTTTTAGAGATTTTGATGTTAATTTCAAATTGAGGATAAGGTTTAATGAGTTATATTCGTACTAATATTCTTATGCATTTTAATTTCAATTTGAAAAAGTTGAAAGAAAAATAGACGAGCTACTGGGTAGGTGCTGTTGCAGACTATTGATGGATTTTTGAGTTGTTTTTGAATTTTGTTGTTGGGTTATTGACGGGTATCGTTGTTGAAATAGTTGTTCACTTGTAATTGTTTAGTCTTTTTGCTTAAGTTGTGTGTTGTTTTTTGTTATATGTTAAAGGGAAAAGGGAAAAGAGAATTATGAGTGGGCCATGTCTGGCTGAAATAGGCTGGTGTGATATTGGGTTGGCCAGCCCAATTAAAAAAACAAAGAAAGGGGATGATGGATTAGAAAGAGGATTTTGAACTTGCTAACAAAACAATAATTAATAACGGGAATGGGCCCATTAAAATCATAGTTGTTTTATATTAATAAAATGGCCACAACTGAATAAATTTAAATAAAATTAAGACTAAATTAACTTCTAATTAATTTATGAGCTTTTAAAATTCAATAATTTCAAAATAAATATTTAATAAAGCACAATTATTTTATTTTAAATTAAGAAGTTAATTTTTTTTATCAATTTCTTATTTTCAATTAATATTATGTAAAATAGAGTATTTTCTATTGAATTACACTTTCCACTCAGAATAAATTTTAAAGCATTTCTTTTAACTAATAATTATATGATCTTTTATAATTAAACACAGAACATATTAATTTCACTTAAATTCAAGTGGTACGCTTGAAATTTACTTCAACATATTTTAAAACATATATTTTAAAAATTTTAAAAATTGAGAAACTCAAAATACTAATTTGAAATATGGAGGGAAAAAATTAGGTGTCAACAGTCATTGGTATAGAGGTTATATGGATTTTAGACCAGTTGGATCTTCTTTCTTGTCAAGGACTTAGTTATTTGAGATGTTCTTAGAGAAGTTTATGCCTCGTAACCTTAGATACCGTTTGAGAGATCATTCCCTAGATTGGAGTAGGGCTCCGTGACAGTTGCAGAGTTTGAGGCTTATTTTCTCAAGTTGGTGAAGCATGAAACTTCTATTCTGGATATTAAGTATGAGAGAGTTTATTTCATTATAAGAGGGATGAGACTTCCCATTCGTATGGCTACTTAAAGTTTAGTTGCTGCAGGTAGGTATTTTGCTGAGGTTTTGCATTATGCCAGGGTGATGAAAGAGATGAATCCTGAGAGTCTGAGGTATGTGACAGGAGTCCCAGGTTTAAGGGAAGATTCAGTTGAAGCCGTAGTAGTTCCTGATTTAAAGGAGTAGTTCTCATGTTGGATACTCTCCGCATCCATATTTTTAGACTTAGAGTCAGCCTAGTCGGCTAGTTCAGACAACTCTTTAGATTACTGATGGAGGTCAGTTTAGTGCTAGAGACCTCCCTGGTCAGGATGGTGATCACTCTTTGATGGGTTAATATTCTGGTTATTCCAGATATGGTAGTTATTCCCGTCAGCCAGATATGTTGGTTCTAGTTCAGCTCATGCTTTTTGTTTTACTTGTGGACTTCATGGTCACTATTTATGGGATTACCCTTGTCATGGGGTAATTATTGCTTCATCTCAGAGTGTTTCCACAGTTAGAGTAGTTCAATCCTCAAGTAGAGGTGGTTTTCATGGTCATAGGGGTGGTTCCCAAGGTACTCGAGGAGGTTCTCCAGAAGGTTGGACAGGAGTTCGGTCAGGTTCCCGACTAGGTGGAAGGCGTGGTCATTTATATGTAGTACCTACTAGAACCAAGGATGAGAGTTTGGATGATGTGGTTATAGGTATATTTTTGGTGTGTCGCCTATCGGCCCTTGCTTTATTTGATCTGAGATCCACTTATTCTTTTATTTCTACTTATTATACACCACGGTTGTAGTTGTCTTGTGATTCATTATCTGTGCCATTGCATATATCTATTCTAGTAGGTGATTCTTTAGTAGTTGATCGAGTATTCAGATCACTTTTAGTGATGTTGATACTTATGTTGATCTTATTATTTTGGATATGGTGGATTTTAATGTGATTTTGGGCATAGACTAGTTATCCCACTATCATACGGTCATGGATTGCTTTTCTAAGATCATTACCTTAGACATGCTCCGCATACCCCTAGTTATATGGCAGAGAGAGGTTAGTCTTGAACCAATAGGGATAATTTTTTATGTTCGTTCTAAGGGGCTTATTTTAAGGGGTTGCAAGTCTTATCTCAATTATATTTTTGATACTAGTGTGGAGAGTCTGTTGCTTGACTCTATTTTAGTTGTTTGTGAGTTTCTTGATATGTTTCCTACCTACCTTCCTGGTATTCCGCCTATCCTTAAGATTGAGTTTTCTATTGATCTACTGTATGACTCCTGCCGAGCTTAAGGAGCTAAATTCTCAACTTTAGGATCTTCTTGGTAGAGGTTTTATTAGACCAAGTGTATCTGTTTAGGGATCTCCTGTATTTTTTATGAAGAAGAAAGACGTCTCTATGAGCATGTGTATTGATTATAGGCATCTTAATATGGTGATGGTGAAGAACCGTTATCCCATGCTTCATATTAATGATTTATGTAATCAACTTCTAGGTGCAATAGTATTTTCTAAGATTGATTTGAGATCTGTTTATCGTCAGTTGAGGATTCAGGCTGAGGATATCCCGTAGATAGCCTTTAGGACCAGTTATGGTCATTATAAGTTCTTAGTGATGTCATTCGGGTTGACTTATGTCCTAAACGTTCATGGATTTGTTGAACTGAATATTCATGCCTTATTTGGATTCCTTCATGATGGTGTTCATTGACAACATCCTTGTGTATTCGAGAAGTAAAGAGGTGTATGTACAATAATTAAGGATCGTGCTCCATACTTTGAGAGATCATGCGCTTTTACCAAGTTCTCTAAGTGTGAGTTTTGGCTTGAGTCAGCGACATTCCTTGGATATGTCGTGTCTCAGAATAGCGTTATAGTATACCCAACTAAGTTTGAGACAATTCATGATTGGGCTAGACCTACATCTCTGATCGAAGTTCATAGCTTTACTGGTTTGCAGCTAAAGGCTAAGCATCAACATCTAGGTGTTTTGACTTAGAGGTTGCCTATTCCCGAGTAGAAGTGGGAATGGATTACCATGGATTTTGTTAGTTATTTTCCTCACACTTCTCATTATTCCAATGGTATTTGGGTCATTGTAGATCGTTTGACCAAGTCAGCATATTTCATTCCTATTCAAGTGTCCTTTAGTGTTGAGAGATTGGACCATATCTATGTTTGGGAGATAGTCCACTTGTATGGTGTGCCCATTTCTATCATTTTGGATCGTGGTTCTGTGTTCACTTTAAGATTCTTGAGAGATTTTCAGGAGGAGTTATGTACGTGAGTGGATCTTAGTACAACCTTTCATCTGCAGATGGATGGCCAATCTGAGAGGACTATTTAAATTCTTAAGGATATGCTCCAAGGTGGTGTTATGGATTTTGGAGGCTAGTGGGGAAAAACTTAGCCTTGGTAGAGTTCGTGTATAATAAAAGCTGACATTCGAGTATTGAGATGGTGACTTTTGAGGCTTTGTGTGGTAGGAGATTTCATTTTCCAGTTGGATGGTTTGAGACTTTTGAGGTTAGACACCATGGTATTGATTTAATTCAGAAGTCGTTAGATAGAGTTAGTGTGAATTTAGGAGAGGTTGAGAGAGGCCTAGAGTAAGCAGAAGGCCCATGCAGATTATAGGATTAGTGCCTTGAGATTTGGAGTTGGTGACCATGCGTTCCTCTATGTATCACCCATAAATGGTGTAATAAGGTTTGGGAGGAAGGGCAAGCTCATTCTGAGATATATTAGAGCTTTTGAGTTCTCTTTGCAGTTGGAGAGGTAGCTTATGAGTTAGCTCTACCTCCAAATTTTGTTGTTGTTCATCCAGTTTTCCATGTCACTATATTACGGTGATATATTCCTAATCAATCTCATGTCCTTAGTTGGGAATCAGTCCAATTGGATAAGTATTTGACCTTTGTAGAGGAGCCGGTGTTTATTTTGGCTAGTGATGTGAGGCGATTACGTACTACAGAGATTTTCGTAGTCAAAGTTCATTAGAGGCACTACCTCATAGAGGAGGCCACTTGGGAGATCGAGAGTGAGATGTAGGCCCAATATACTGACTTGTTCAAGATTTTAGGTACTTCTTAATCCTTAACTTTTGAGGACAAAAGATCCGTTAGTGGTGGATATTGTAATGAGCCTTCAGGTCATTTTCCATATTTAAACTTATTTTTGATATTACAGCATTTCCATAGATTCCCCAAGTCATTTATGACTTGTTGGGACAGACAGTTGGTTGCCTAGAAGTTCATTCAGTTTTTAGAGCCAATTCTCTGTTTTGAAGTCTTCGTTGGTTCCAAATGTCCATCGGGCAAAAATCCAGTAGAATAATTTTGTATGCAAATTTTGATTGCACCAGCAACTATAAAATATTAATTTTAGGCTAGGTAGACCTTTGGTATGAGTTCTGAGGTACCCAAGCTCATTTTGACCTATTGGTTGGAAAGTTGAGAAATTAGAAATTTGGGTGTAGGACCCACATTTGGTCGAACGACCTTAGATGGAAAATTTGAGTACGGCCTTGAGTCCAAAACATCGAATTTAGTTTGGTTAAATAACTCGTTTGGTTATAGGGGATTCCGAATAAACCTCGAGGGTATGACAAAAACATGGAAAATTTTCAAGTTTCAGCTGCTATATGGTTTCCGGTGATCTCCAACCATGAGCGGTGATCGCAACTCCGCGTGCAAAGGATATGGTACGATCACCAAGCCCTGTCGTAATCATGACTAGCCTATCTAGGTTGGGGATTATGCGATCACACACATGTCCTTTCCGATAGAAACGTTTGATTACCTGATGGGGGTAAAAATAGGCCCTTATGTCGCAAACTAGCCCTTTTTTCATCCATACCTTTAGAGCAAAACCCTTAAGGAGTGGAAAATCTCAAAATTAAGACTCGTGGGTGACTTGGGATCTTGGTCAACATCGATTTTTGTGATTATCATTAAGTTTTGTGATTATCTTCCAAATTGAGGTAAGATTTCAACCTTTTCTTGGTGGATTTTAGTGAATTCTTGACCAAAACCCCAAATAGCTTGAGGGCTTGATTTTAACCCTAATTTATCTTAATTTTCACACATTCTTAAGGGTTATGATTCCTTGATCATGTATGAATGTTGGATTGGACTCAAAAATGTGATTTTCGTAAGAGGGACCCACATGGGGTTTTTCATATCATTTTCGGACCCAAAGCACAATGGTGTAATATGGATATTGTTATTCTCGTATTGATGTGTAGCATGTGATTTTTATTACTTGTCATCTTAAGGAGGATTCTCGGAAGGGAAAAGCAAAGGTTTAGCAGTTGGTTAAGCTTTCTTTTCCGTCTAGGTAGGCTAGGTTTATCCCTTGTTAGACTAAGCTATGTCATAGTATATTTATGATATCTTGTTAGATTGGGATGGGTTTTAGGTATTGAATTGACGAAATACAAGTTCTAGTCATTTAAGTCTATAGAGTTGGAATGCTTAGCTTGTTGCCTTGAACCTTAGTGAATTAGATTTCATTACTCATGTTTAGCTTGAGAAAGCCTTGAATTACTCAAATTAGGTAAAAATGCTTTAGACCCACCCTCATGCTTAGCTTAAGTTGGACTTAGTTTCTTACATTAATGGAGGTTGCCTTAGTTTTATTGTACTTATTTATAGTGCTTGAATGGAATCTCTACCTTAGGAGTCATTGTGGTTTCCTATACATCTAATGGTTGATTTATATGCCATAGACTAGCTCAGGGTAGAAATTTAACTTAGAATGTCTTTTGAGGATTTAGAAGTGGGCTCTTGACCAATCTTAAGCCAAGATTTATATAGTTCTCTTAAAACCCTTATATGCTTATTAAATGACTAGAGAATTCCCTTTGAGGCAATATTGAGGAACCATGGTAATGAATTATGGTGCTGACTTCGGAGGTAATGGTCATGGTCTAATTGACTAGAGTATTGATTATGCTATGCTAAGCTATTGATTATGGTATTAAATACGCCCATGACTATGTTGTGATTAAGCCACTGATTAGGCTATTATTTGGCCTTTGACTTAGCTATTGCTCATGCTTAATAATTATGCTAGTAACCATGCTAGAAATCTTTCATATTAATGATATCGTACATTATGATGTTGATGATGCTGAAAGGCACGCTTAATGATTATATGAGAAGTTATTCTACTAATTATATTTGAAATCATGATACTTCGTTAGATGATTGCTTATGTTATTGATTTTTCCACCGATTATGATTATGTGTATATATATATATTGATACTCTATAAGGACAGAGGATATTTTGATGATATGATCATACTCAACAAAGCCAGAGGATATTGTGATAATATTGATACCCGGCAAGGCCGGGGGATGATTATGATGATATATTCCTGACAAGGCTAGAGGATATTATGGCGATACATTGATACTCGGCAAGGACGGAGGATCTTATATTGACGTGCCTATGTATACATCTATTGGTTCGAGTCTAGGTACATCTATGTATGACAATTATATGCTTATATATACTTAAGTGTAATTTGGATATGATAATGATATTAGGATTGCTGTTTATAGCCCACTAGTGATAAATACATATAAAGGGGTATAGTTGATGATTAATGTTAATTAACGATTAGTTGTGGATATTGTTTAAATGGGTAATAATGAATAGTTGATAATAGAGAATTAGTTGTAAAGTAATGTTAAGTTAGTAAATAATGTTTGTTTATAGATGATGGTTAGATAATGAATGTTGACAAATTAATGAATATGAGGTGAATAGTTCCTAGGTGATGACTAGAGGCCATATGATGACTAGTAATCTAATGAATTAGTTAATGAGAGATGGTTATCTAATAAGCGGTGGCTAGTGAGTAGTGATGATAAGGTGGTTAATGATGACAATATTATGAAATATGGGCATTTGCCGAATGTTGGTAAATTGTGGAATGATGGTTGAATAATGAAGAAAGTTTGTTAAAATGTTGGTTAATTTCTTTATTATTGTCTGGGGTGTACTCTCCAGTTGTATGGGAGGCTGTGCCGAGTTCTTTAATTTTCTACACCAGTTGGCGTATGGGAGCCAACTTTGTAGTAATGTTTTCTTGTGTTGATGCTTTATGATGCGTTGTTATTCCAAATTGTTTATTTATTATGCATGACATTATGGACATGTGTTGATGCCTTAAGTTATTCTGTTATTCTGGTTTAACTACTTATTTTGTACAGTGGTATTGGAGGTGATTCAGGTTTAAGTCTGTACCTTGACTTAGTCTATGTTATCTCGCACTTTATCTTTCCTATATCATGATTTAGCTCAGTCGGCAGATGATTTCTATCGAGTACCTGTCATTTTGGTACTCATACTACGTACCTTTTTGGTGCAGATCCAGTAGTAGCTATCGCGTTGATTTGAGTTCGTGTTGTGTTGATATTCTTGAGATAGGGTGAGCTCTTAGAGTTCAAGTCACCCATTTCCTTCTTTCTTATTATTATTCAGTCTTTTGTATCAAGAAAGATGTATTCAGTATTTTTAGACGTCTCGGTTATATTATTGACATTAAATGCTCCTATACTAACTCTACCAGGTTTTGAGTTTGGTATCATATTTGACTATCTTATCTTTTTATAATGACTTGCATATTATTTAAGTGTGTTGTTCATTTCTACCTAAGTTGGGTAATTCCCAAAAAATTAACCTATTGTGTTAGCTTCGGGTTATGTTTCGACTTACCTATTGGTGGATTTTAGTAGGTGCCATCAAGACTCGTAAATCAGGTCAGGACACGTATACGCAACCAAACTATATAACCACACAATATTAGACTTTTCAGACTTGATGGCATATTTGAAATTTCCATTTGAGGTTATTCGATGAAATGTGGGTCCTACACCTAATTTCCAATTTCTTAACTTTTCCCAATAGGTTGAAATGAGCCTGGGTACCAGGGGACCCGAACCAAAGGTTCACCTAGCCTAAAATCGACATTCCAAAGCTGCTTGAACAGTTTGAATTTGCATTTAAGGTCGTTTGACTGAAGTTTTCACCTGATGGCCATTTGGAACCAGCAAAGACTTCAAAATAAAGAATTGCCTCTAAAAACCAAATAAATAACCTGATAACCAAACTATCGGTCCCAACAAGTCATAAATGACTTGGGGAAGCTATAAAAATTCTCGAATATAAAAAATAAGCGAAAAGATGGAAAATGACCTGAAGGATGATTACAATATCCATTACTAAAGGACTTTCATCCACTAAAGTTAAGGTGGGATATACCAAAAGTCTCAAACATATGAGGATACTGGGTCTGCATCTCTCTCTCAGTCTCCCAAGTGGACTCCTCTGCTGGGAAGGGCCTTCACTGAACCTTAACTATAGGAATCTCCCTAGTGTGCAACAACGTAACATCACTAGCCAAAATGAGCTTGGGCTCCTCCACGAAGGTCAACCTATCATCTAACTAGACTGAGTTCTCTCTAAGCATATGAGATGGATTAAGAATATATCTCTACGATATGGAAACATGGAAAATTGGATGCACAACAGCAAAATATGGAGGTAAATCTAACTCATAAGCCACCTCATCAACTGTGCAATGAATCTCGAAAGGTCCAATATATCTAGGGTTGAGATTTCTCTTCCTCTTGAACCTCATCATACCCTTCATGGGTGATACATAGAGGAATACTCAATCACTAACTCCAAATATCAAGGCACGAATCCTGTGGTCTGCATAGGCCTTCTGCCTACTCTGAGCTGATCTTAACATGTCCTGAATCACCCTTAATCTATTCAATAACTCCTAAACCAAATCAGTACCACGAGGTTAAATCTCAAAATCTCAAACCATCTAATAAGAGAATGACATTTCCTACCATACAAATACTCAAATGTCACCATCTCAACACTCGAATGATAACTGTTGTTGTAAGTAAATTCTGCCAAGGCTAAGTGCTCCTTGCACTGGCCTCTAAAGTCAATAGCATAGGCTCGGAGCATATCCGCAAATACCTGAATTGTCCGCTCAAAATTACCATCGGTCTGAGGATGAAAAGTTGTACTCAGATCTACCTTAGTACCCAACTCATCCTGAAAAGCTCTCCAAAATCTAGAAGTGAACATGGAACCCCGGTCTAAAATAATAGATATGGGTACACCATGCAAATAGACTATCACATGAATAAAGATGTTAGCTAACCTCTTAGCACTTAAGGAAATCTAAATTGGAATGAAATATGCTGACTTGGTACACCGATCCATGATAACCAAATACCTTCGAAACCATAGAAAGTATGGGGTAAGCCACTAACAAAGTCCATGGTAATCCACTCCCACTTCTACTCTGGAATGGGTAATCTCTGAATCAAACCATCTTGATGTTGATGCTCGACCTTTACCTGCTGACAACAAACACAATGAGCTTTAAAGTCTGTACATATTTGTTCATGACACTCCACCAATAATGATGTCTCAAATCTCTATATATCTTTGTTTTGACCAGATGAATAGAGTATTTAGAGTTGTGAGCCTTATGCAAAATTAACTAAATCAAGTTATCAATCCTCAAAACACAAATGTGTCTATTGAATTTCAAAACACCCTCAGAAACTATGGTTATCCTCTGAGACTCACTACTCAACACCTAATTATGAAGGAAACGAAGCTTACTATCCTCAAATTGATAATCCTAAATTTACTCAAAAAGCAAAAACCATGCCTCAACAATCGCAAGAATCCTCCTAGGGTCTATAATAACAAACAGAACCATCAAGTTGGCTAATAAATAGAACCATCAAGTTGGTTAAGGACTTAATGTCCCATACTACGACCTCTGAGAAACTGAAATACAACCCAAACTGCCCATACTGACTACCTTCCGACTCAAGGAATCTTCTACTACATTAGCCTTGCTCGGATGATACAAGATGGAAATATCATAATACTTAAGCAATGAAATTTATCTACACTACCTAGAATTAAGATCTCTGGGTCATAAGATGATGAAGATTGTAATTATTGGTTGAAATATCACAATGCATGCCAAATAGATAATGCCTCCAAATCATAAGTGCAAAAACTACAGGCGCCAACTCTAAATCATGAGTGGGGTAGTTTCACTCATGCACCTTAATCTATCTTGAAACACATGAAATATCTTGACCCTATTGTATCAAAACACAGCCTAGAACAACACCAAAAGCATTACAAAACACGGTGAATCTTTGACCATCAATAGGAAGTGATAAAATAGGAGATGGAGTAAGAAAATCCTTTGGCTTTCCAAATCTTAACTCACATTCCTTAAACCATCAGAAAGGAACCTCCTTCTGAGTTAATCTGGTCATAGGCACTTAAATAGTAGCAAAACCCTTGATAAATCGTCAATAGTAGCCGACCAAACCAATGAACCTATATATCTTAGTTGGAGATATAGGTATAGACCAACAACGCATTGCCTTAATACTTTTTGGGTCTACTATAATCCCATCCTTAAATAACACATGTCCATGGAATTAAATTCAAGAGGGGGGAGGGGTGAATTGAAATTTTCTTCTGTAAGTCGACTACTGACTCCTCACAGTTAACTCATCTGTAGATTAGAACACTTCATAAATAGATTAAATTTATAATAGCCGAGTAAGTAAATAACAAAACATAAATTAATAGCAAAAAGATTTATCCTGGTTAGGCACAACAATGTCGTGACTACATCTAGTCCCCTTGGGTTTCATAGTTTTGTTACATTGTTGAAAGTTTGGTTTGAGTACAATGATAGGAAACAAGTTCTAAAGACTTATTTTGGTCTTCAGATCTTGTGACACAATTTCAGTTGACGTTACAAAGTTGACTCGATCCTACTCTTTATATAACAATTGTAAACTAAAGTTACAAAGCCTTATAAGACTAAGAATGAGACACTTTGAATTTTCTCCTTGAAGTTGCATAAAAAGTGTCTATCTTTAATCTTCATCTTTCATAGTCTTATGCTGCAACTCTTCATAAGGAAACCCAAGATATTTCTTCTCAATCAAGGATTTAAATTAATTCCTTGATTGAGGAATGTAGCTTTTTGATATGTCCATATGCGGTTTTGGATCACGTCCATATCAGATATGTCTCCGATCTATCTTTTCTTTTAGTTTTTTAAAGATTAATGTTCATGTGACAATTTTGGACTTTGTTCCTTTTTCTTTTTATCTTGATTGATCTCCTGGTTTATCTAGTCAATCCGTGGTTCTGGGATAATGATTCTCCTTCTATTTTCATGATGTTTTGATTGATTTTCTTACTATTCTGTTTAGATGTTGTGATCCTTTATGATTGGTTATCTTTTTATTCCTTTTATTGTTTCACCATCAACAATCTTTCACTATCTTGCTTCCTTTATCTTAAACTTCATATGATTTGATATCTTTTTATTTCTTTTATTCTTTCACCATAAAAAATCTTCCAGTATCTTGCATCCTTTATCTTGCAAAGATTCAATTATAGTTTGTCATTATTAAAACATTACGTAGGGAGGCTAAAAATCTCCCATTTTTTTATATGACAAACTTAAACATCAATAAACTTTCCTGTTAAGATTGCTGGCTAGCTCCCCCTGACTTTCTTCCTTGGTGGATGTAGTTGACTCTAATGTGATGATGGTCGACTTATGTCCTTTGTTACATGTCTAGTTGACTGATGTACATCTATTATACTTTGTTAGTTGTCTAGTTATCTAATACACATCTTTTCCCTCTTTTTACATAATCAAAAAGGACAAAGCAAACACAACAAAAGAAATATACCCAGCCACAAAACAATAAAAAAAATAGAGCAAAAAAAATAGTACAATAAGATAACTAGCCAAAAATCAAAGAGTACTAGTCATGCATAGTTATGATGGCAACAAAAACACATCAGAGAGTAGTAAGTAGTGTCTTTATACATGCTAGAGTACATGAAGGGACATACCCCCTTTTGAATAAAAGAGTTCAGTGTCGTTTGGTAAGGAAATAGGTAAGAGTGTTGTGCATGTTAGAGTACAAGTGATCATAGAATATCAACACTCTTGGTAAATTTGGAGTAAGAGTTCTAAATATAGATAGCAAGATTATTTGAGGATGAAGAGGATTCTGACTTGATGGACTCAACTTGGTAAAATATCCTATTAAAAAACCTCACTCCTTCCTATTTGAAACCATCAAGGGAGATTCACATTTTGCCTATGTTGATACCTATCTCTTTACCCTGCTGCAGTAGCTTGGCAGTTGACTCTTTGATGTTGGCAATTCCTTTGTCGTTGGCAGTTAGCCTGTTCTTGATTTCTTCAGTCTCCTTATCTGCATAGGACATGGATGTAGGCACAAGTTTACATACCTTTGATGTGTTAGGTCGGCTCTTGATAGAATTTTTCTTACACTATTCCTTTTCAATTAGAACATAAGCCATGCTTGCAAAGGTCTTGGAATCATAGGTGGTAGATACTTCTACTAGTGGATAGTTAGAAAGATCAATTCCATAGTGGATAAGAATTTGAGTGATGAACAAACCATAGGGTAAACTTGCCGAGACATGGGAGTCAACTGCAGTTTCCATCATGTATTCATAAATCCAGGCACTCCAGTTAATTTTGTGAATTTTGATCAGACAGTAGAGAACAAATATATCTCTACAAGTCATATTCGTGGGATAACCCTTTCGAGGAATCAAGGTGGTTGCAACGATGTAAGGAAAAATTCTATTGCAAAAGCTGAGGGATAGAGAACCAAAATAGGGGCTATTTAAGTCAGGATTAGCCTTCTTTGCTTCATCAAAACTAATTTCAAAATTCTTGAGCAAGGCGTCATTCATGAAAGGGACAACGCTAGAGAATCCAGTGTTAAATACTTTGTCAAATAAGAAGTCATTTTGAACAATACGAGTACCAGGAACTAGGATTTCTAGTTCCCTACTGTCAGGGGAAAGGCAAAGATTGGAAAAAAATATGCAGATGGGATCTTCAAAGACCTCTAGGACACATAGGTGAAACATTACCTACAACTCTTGATCTTTGAGAAAGTGATAGATATTGCAGTGGGATTCCTTTAGGATCGAGAGATTGATGACTCATCCAGAGAGAATAGAGCAATTTTTAAAGGAGAGAAAGTTCTCTTTGTAAGTAGGAGTCCAAGACTTATGCATATCCTCCGGAGGAAGAGGCTCCAGTGTAGAGGATCTCATTTTGTTAGTGAATGATAAAAGACTAGACACGGTACATTTCTTGGACATAGTTGACCGAAAGAGTGAGAGAAGGCTTTTTTAGAAGACTCAGAGAAAAGGACAGGATCAAAGTTGGAGGAATCTAGGTTGAGGGATGTTTTGGTGAGATTCTCCATTGATCGGGTCTTTGTCATAGCAGAGAGGATGGGGAAGGATGAGTATAAAGGGAAAAAGAAAGGGAAGATATAAATTGAAAAAGTAGAACAAAGGTTAGGATTGAAGATAAAAGGACGGATAAGTGTTGGGAAGAGGGAGAGTGTAGAGGAGGTAATGATGAAGGAAGAAGAAAAGGTAACGTGTGAAGAGGGATATTTTAAAAGAAAGGACAAGGGGTCAGAAGGAAGTTTACAATTTTTGTCCCAAAAATAAGTCTTTAGGAATTCTTAAAGATTTGGTAAAATATATAGTACCGAGATTTTCTAAAGCAATATCCTTCATAATATGTTATACAAAATTTTGAAAGAAGAATCTTTCCTTAAAAAATGAAAAAAATTACCACTTACTAAGAAAGACGAAGCTTTAGCACATATAAGTAGACTAGGATCTCAAAAATTGTTACACATTAAGAGCACAAATTCGCATGATTTAAAAACCTTTCTTTTTTAATGATAAAAAACAAATTTTCAAGTTCTAGAACTTGTCTCAAGAAAATCTTTCATGAATAAAATCGTATGAAGCAGCTTAAAACATTTGAGAGCAGCAACTAATAAATATAATTCGTATAGATTCTGACCTTGCAAGGGATTTTATTGAAGATAGTTCCCTCTTTCTTTATTTTTATTTCATCGGTGCAAGAGTCGACTCTGAAGGGGTATATAGTCGACTAGTTAGAGATTTTGTGTGCATTTTCTCCGGTTTGTAAATCACTTACTGAGTCGAATCTAATTCCATTTCCTCCAACACTGTCATTGGATTTTGGATTTATTCTTCTCTTGCATTTAAGGCATAGAGGATTTATTTCTTTCAAGTCATGTACTTAGAACACCCGCCATAGGGAGCTCATATTTTTGTGTTTGCGGACATGTTCTTGCAAAATATAAGGATCAATTCTTTTTAGGTACCCAAGTGGTCTTGGGTCCTATAGGGTTAGATGTGCTTTCTTTGGATTTCCAAACTCACACACTTTTAGGATTATGCCTACAATTATAGGAATTGCGCCCTCTTTGTCCACAGATGAAACAAACGGGCCTTCGATAGGAGAAAGAGTTCTTAGATGATTTAAACGACCCTGATGAGGAACTAGAATAATTTTTGAAGGAGTTTGACCTTATGAAACTATGACTTGGGGATTCTTTAAAATTTTTCAATTTTATTTTTCATCATTAAGCTCTTCATGAAGTAGGTCAATTTTAATTTGACTTGCTTCAACTTCTATTTGCCAGTTTCGTCGTTCCGCTTTGAGTTTTTGTTTAAATTTTGCTTCACAACTTTTCTTATCTTGAGAGAGTTTGTTATATTCATCTATAAACTTTTGAAGTTTGTAAGTATGCATATCTAACTTAGATTCAAGAGAATTACAATTATGACAATTATGTGGCCTTACCTCGCTAGATTCACCTGTTGCTATGGTGCACATATTTGCAAATTCTACTTCTTCTTCAATGTTATCTTCATCACTCCAGGCTATAAAAATTTTATTTTTCCTGGATGATCTTCTTCTTAATACTGGAAAGTTCTGTTTGAAGAGGCCATGCTTTCCACAGTAGTAGCAACATTCATCATTTTTTATGGAATCATTATTTTTGCATCCTTTGTATCTTTACTATCTCTGTCTCATCATTTGCCTTACTCCACGATTTATGAGTTCTGTTCCTTCACTTTTGCATCTCCAGGAATGTCCACTTATTTTGTTGGAACAACATTAAAGGCTACTAGCTTCTTGTTCTTCTCCTTGTGGAACCTATTAATATAGTTTTCTCATATTCAATAAGATTACCTCGTATTTCATCATATATCATGTTGTGAAGATATCCAACTTCCAGAATGGAAGTCTTGGTTTCCAAAATCTTTGGGAGCTTCGTACCAGCTTTCGAACTTGCTGGTTGTGAGGATAAATCATCTCCAGTGATTTTAGTTCGCACACGATTTTAGTAAATTTGGTAAACATCATTTCAATATCCTCATTTATTCAATTTTGAATAACTCGTATTCATTGACCAGGATAGTGATTTTTGACTTCTTGACTTTGGTGGTTCCTTCATAGGTTACCTTCAATTTGTCCCACATCTTTTTTGCGATTTCACAAGTTGATATCTTGTCATATTCTTCTCTGCTAATTGCACTCAAAATTAAACTAATATCATGTGCATTAGTTTGAATTACCTCTTGTTATTATTTAGTGACCTCGAGGCTTTCAAGATCTTCTAAGTCAATACTTCTAGATTTCTTGTCTTTGTCCTTTGACTTCTCTTTAAGTCCCGGAATTGGCTTTGGACCTTCCTAATGACAACCCAGGCTTGGAAGTCATTTGATTGGACAAAAATTCTAAACCTGTTTTTCCAGTAAGAGTGATGTTGCCTATTAATGTATGGTGGTCTTGTGGAGAATTGGCCATCCTAGAAAAGAGCACCGAGTATCTAATAATTTTCCATTTGATCTTTGCTCACTTGCAGTTAAGCTATGCAGTTGGCGAGACCTTGCTCTGATACCAATTGAAATTTCAGATGGGGTGTTGAATTAAAATTTTCTTCTATGAGTCAACTACTGACTCCTCAGATTTGAGTCACCTGCATATCCGAACACTTCACAAACAGATTCAATTTAGAGAAATCAAGTAAGTAAATAAAAAACATAAAGCAATAACGCAAAGATTTATCCTAGTTCAGCATACCAATGTAGTGCCTACGTCCAGTCCCCTTGGGTTTCAAAATTACCTTAGATCATTGAATGTTTGGTTTGAGTACAATGATAGGAAACAAGTACTGAAAACTTATTTTGCTCTTCAAAATTGTGACACAACTTCAGTTGATGTTACAAAGTTGACTCGATCCTACTCTTTATAAAACAATTGTAAACTAAAGTTATAGAGCTTTGTAAGACTAAGAATGGGACACTTTGAATTTTCTCCTAGAAGTTGCATAAAAAGTGTCTGTCTTTGGTACATCTTTTATAGTCTTCGGCTGCTAATCTTCATAAGGAAACCCAAGAGATTTATTCTCAATCAAGGATTTAAATTGATTCCTTGATTGAGAAATGTAGTCATTTTATATGTCCATATGCGGCTTTGGATCACGTCTATATCAGATATGTTCGTGATCTATCTTTCCTTTTGGTTTTGTAGAGATTGATGTCCATTTGATGATTTTTGCCTTCCTTCCTTATTCTTTTTATCCTGATTGATCTCCTGATTTATCCAGTCAATCCGTGATTCTGGGATACTGATTCTCCTTCCATTTTTATGATGTTTTGATTGATTTTCTTGCCATGCTGTTTGGGTGTCGTGATCCTTTATGATTTAATATATTTTAATTTCTTTTATTCTTTTACCATCAACAATCTTCTAGTATGTTGCATCCTTTATCATAAACATGGTATGATTGGATATCTTTTCATTTATTTTATTCTTTCATTTCAGCAATCTTCCAGTATCTTGCATCCTTTATCCTTCAAAGATTCAACCATTAGTTTGTTATTATTTAAAAGTTACTTAGGGAGGCTAACAGGAATATCACTGACTCAAGATAAAACTCACACTTAGAAAACTTGGCAAAAAACACATGATCTCTCAAAGTCTTGAGCACAATCCTCAAATGCTACATGCTCCTCTCTACTCCTTTAATACATAAGGATATTGTCGATGAATACTATCACAAAGGAATCCAAATAAGGTCTGAACACTTGGTTCATCAAATCCATAAATGTGGTTGGGGCATTAGTCAAGACAAATAAATTCACCTAGAACTCAAAGAGACCCTAACAGATCTTTGGGACATCCTCAGCCTGATTCCTCAACTGATGTAACCAGATTTCAAATCAATCTTAAAGAACACCGCTACACCCTATATATCAATATGAGGCATAGGATAATGGTTCTTCATCAGCGCCACATTAAACTGCCTATAATCAATACACATAGCATAGACTCATCCTTCTTCTTCATAAACAACACCGGACCTCTCCAAGAAGACACGCTTAGTCTAATAAAACCTTTACCAAGAAGATCTTAAAGCTGACAATTTAGCTTTTTAAGCTTGGTAGGAGATATATGGTAAGGTGCCATAGAAATAGGTTGGGTGCCAGGCTCGAGATTAATAAAAAACTCAATCTCATGGATAGGGGAATACCAGCCAGGTCGGTAGGGAACACATCAGGAAACTCATAAACTACAAGAACAGAGTCAAGCAATGGACTCTCCACAGTGGTATAAAAAATATAAGCAACATAAGACTAGAAACCCCTCGGAATAAGCCTCCTAGCTCAAAAATAAGAAATAATCCCCATTGGCTCGCGACTAACCTCACACTGCCACAGGACTGGGGTACGCCAGGCATGGCTAAGGTAATAGTTTTGGAAAAAGAATCCATGACCGCATGATAGTGGGATAACCAGTTCATGCCCAAAATCATATCAAAATCAACCATATCGAGAATAATAAAATCAACATGAGTATCAATATCTCTAAAAGCCACAATAAAAGATTTGAACACTTGATCCACTACAAAAGAATTACCCACGGATGTAGATACACGCAAAGATACAAATAATAAATCCCAAGATAAATCTAATCGTGGAGAATAATAAGCAGAAACAGAAGAATAAGTGGATCCAGATCAAATAAAGTAAGGGTCGAATGACAACACACCAAAATCATACTTGTAGTCACAACATTTGAAGACTCAACCTCTATTCTAGTAGGTACTACATATAACTGACAACGCTCTCCACCTGGCTAGGTTTCTGACTGACCCCCTATCCGTCCTGCCTAAGAACCTCTTTGAGTACCCTAAAAACCACCCTTACGGCCATAGAAACCACCTCTAGGTGAGGGATAAACTTCTATAATAAAAGGAACACTTTGAGCTAAAGCAACAATCGCCCCACGACTAGGGAAATTTTGAGAATAATGATCAAAAGATCAACTACAATAACATTCCATCTAAGATAAATCAAAACCAATAAATCTGGCCGACCTAGAGTAACCACCATGACTAGAATAGCCAAAAGATGAACCTCTAAAAGACAGACCGCCAACCCAACCAAGGTGATCACTAGCACTACACTGACTTTTATTAGTCATCTAAAGAGTTTCCAGAATTTATCCACTAGGTTGACTTTGAGGCTGATAAGATGGACGCAGAGAATACCCACCATGAGAACTACTACCTCTGAATCAGGAACTACTATGGATCTCACTGAAACTTTCCTGATATCTAGGCCACTTATCGTTTCCCCCTTAGTTCTGCCAATGTATATCCTCTATCACCCAAGCATAATTCTAAACCTCAACAAAAGAACTAATCACAAAAACCAAAATTTGAGTGGACATGCGAAAGGGAAGTCTTAATCGTCGAACAAAGAAACAGACTCTCTCATACTCGGTGTCCAAAATAGAAGTAGCATTCCTAGATAACTTGTGTAAATGAGCCTCATACTCCACAACTATCATGAATCCCTACTCCAATCTAGAGAAATGATCTCTAATGATATCCCTAAGGTTGCAAGGAATGTACTTCTCCAAGAACATATCAGAGAATTGAGTGCATATCAAAGGAGAAGACATAACTGATTTAGAATTCGTAAAACCTATCCACCGATATCGAGTAGCCAAATCCAACTAAAATATGGTGTATCCCAAACCACAAGTCTCAACAAGGCCCAAATTATAAAGCCTATTGATACGCCCAAATTACAACTCTCAATAAAAAGTGTAAGCGGTCGCTGTCAAATATAGAACCCAACTGGGTTGGGTGTCGAATCCCACAGGGAATACTGTGCTCACTAAGTGTTGTAATCGTTATTGGACTGTTGATCAGAGGTTCTTAAGAAGAAAAGGGTTTTTTAACTTATAAAATAATTAATTGTAACAAGAGTATTCCACTAATGATTTTCTTTATAATTCGTAACTTTATGAGATTAAACAAACCAGGGTTATGGTCACCAAAATGCTAGCACCATTCGGGTTGTGAATCATTTATGAGTTCCACTTAACAAATCAAATTGCAAGAGAGGTTGATTCCTATTCTTTATCCCTTAGTTTCTCAACCTAAGTGGATAGATTATCCTCTAATTCTCTCAAACTCAAAGGATGCATTGTTCTTTCAACCGATTTCTCATGTAAGCTAATCCTGTTAAGGATTTGGCTATTACTCTAAAGGTTAAAGCCTTTATAATTCATATAAACACTTTCTTTTCCCAATAAACACTTTCCTTTCAGACAAGTGATGTTCTAGGGCTCACTCTTCAAGTTTGCAACCAAGAAAAGTAATGAAATTGAAGAAAGGTTTATGCAATATCATTTAGTTATGGAACTCAATTTGATTCCCAACCCATAGATGTGTTTTACATTAAGGATCCCATAACCCTAGTTATGGGATTTTAGCCACAATACTCCATAGACGAAGAAGAAATAATTCTTGTATTATTCATAAATAGATTAAGAATTTACTTACAAAGAATCCCACGAATCAGTTCTTGAATCTTCAATAATCAATGTTAAATGATAAATTTCTACAAGATCTCTAGAATCCCCAAAGTAAAAGGTTCACCAGAGTTTCAATAGATGAGAAAAACTTATAAAAGATAAAAGATGCGTTCTTAACCCTAAAATTTGGTATTTATATATTTCCAGCTAAAAAAAGAATTTAAAATTTAAAAGAAGAAAAGTCGTGTCCCAGTTGACGATCCATATGGTGGTCCGTCAAAGTGTTGATGGTCCACCATCTTGTCCGTCACTCGTTTCTTCAAAATCGCAGTTTCTGGATAAGACCTGATGGTGACACTGGCGTTCCGTCGCAATACTGACGGTCCACCATACTGATCGTCACTGAGTCTCTCTAAAAGGTGGTTTCTAGATAAGCATTGACGGTCCATCTAGTGGTCCGTCGCATGTCTGACGATCCACCACGTTAATTGTCACTGAGTCCCTCAGAAAGGTGGTTTCTGGATACAGGTTGACGGTCCATATGGTGGTCCATCGTATGGATGACGGTCCTCCATGTGGTCCGTCACTCAAGACATTAGCATGCCATGTTCTAGTTTTCCTTGACGGTTCACTTGGTGGTTCGTTGCAAGCCTGACGGTCTACCATTTTGACCATCAAACTCACTTTTCTGCTAATTTTTCTAGCTTTCTTCTATGGTTATCTCCTTTCACTAAAAACACTAAAAACTTTATTAAATAAGACTTTGGTTTCTTGAAAACATACAATTTTCCTAAGAAAATGATGCTAACTATTCCGTAAGATACCGGAATAGCTATACCCTCAACTTAAGATAATTGCTTATCCTTAAGCAACTCAGCACCTAATTGCACACATGAACAATTAAATGACATGCAACCAACCCTTGAGACATTTTGATGCAACTATTTACTCATCAGTTCAATCACATTTATTTAACACATCAGGATTTACACCCAGTATCTATCATAGTTCATCCCCGCAAGCATGAATGTTACATTCTTCAGAGAACAACAAAGTTAAGTGAAACTTCAGTTGCCCTCACAACAATGAAATCCACCACTCATTGTATGATGTGGACAAAGTCTAACTCTCACACTCACAAAAAAGTTACAACCATAGTCCAAGTACCCATAGGCTTGCCCTAGACATACGACACTACCTCAAGGTTGACTCACTAGGATCAAACAGGTTTTTTCAAGGCTTAAAATAAGGTTTCGGGTTAAGTAGGGTATGATTTTGGGTAAAGTGACTCATTGAAACTTAACTCTCCTTGACCTAGCATCTTTTCAGCCTCAATATGCTATTGTAGCATACCACTCTTCTTTTTTTTTTCTTTTTTAAATACCCTCGACTCATGCTGATGCATTCAACAGCCAGTTGACTCTAATTATATTCTAACTTAATTTCCATTTGGCTCTTTCCTTTAGCCACCCTCAACTTAGATGTTTTGTCTAAGTTGGAAAGAACAATGTATTAGTATTTGGCCAAGGCTAGATCTGAATGTTGAAAACCTATGGAGAGTAGCTCACAGTGACATGATTTTAAAACGGGTTTTAAAGGCACAAAATAGGTTCAAAAAGGGGTAATCATTTTGGCAGGGATGTTTATTTAGGCTAGATGGACTCAAAGTACAAGGAGGCCTATTATCCTATCCCAATGACTCCCCTAGAAGACTGTATCAATGATTAGGGCAAGTTCTAGGTCTTAACCTATGAAAGAACTGTAAGTAAAATCTCACACTCACAGGCAACGAAATTAAACTTCCTTTGCAATTCTTGGAATGTTCATCGCATGTCTCATGCTTCTTCTAGACTAATGCTAAATGCAGAATTACTAAGAGTTCTGTACACATGTTTACATGAAAGAGTAACTAATTACATATACATGCTCATAGTCTTATGCCAATATCATTCATTATCCATATTTATAACAAAGTACTGAAACAGAAATATTTTATAGATAATCTTAAACACAGATATTTACAACACAGGCTGCAGAATTTGAAATGCAATAAAGAAAAAAAACTAAACGTGTACATGATCGGATACAGAATATCGGCAATAACATCCAACCATGATGTGAATACACCCACCCCCACACAGAAAGATATGTATTATCCTTAAAGTAATAACTTACCGTACATGGTTGAACTGGGTTATTCTCTTCTCCTCCTACTCCTCTGAGGCATCTGTTAGGTGAGGTGATATTCCTGCATTCTCCTTCTATGCAATGTTATCCCCTATGGTGGTAGGGGCACTCACAACCTCAACCTCCACAATTAGAGGAATCATCTCCCGAACTGATCCTGCACTTTGCCCCCTTTCTGGGGAAGCACTAGTAGAGACTCCTGCCGCTTTATTTTTTATCTCTCTTTGCTTTTTTTCAGCTTCTTTCCTTGAATTCTTTGCTGCTATTTTTGGGTTATGTTGATCTAACTCCTCGGGTGACATGGCTTTGCTCTTCCTCATTTTTTCTTCTTTTCTTGCGGCTCTTTCATCCATTTGCTACTTGCCTTTTTCTTTCACAGGTCTGCCCATCAAGTCTAGAATGCCTTCCTTTTCATCACTTACCACTAAATTCAGGTCAAATGCAGGCGGTTGTGACTGTTTCTCCTTTAACTCTGCTATGTCAGCCTTTGCCTGCTCAAACTCTGCCATGAACTTGGCAAGATCAGGGAGAGACAATGAATCTAGACTTTTGTTGATGAGGGCTTCCATGTTATCCATTCTAACTTGAATAGCTTGAAATGGTATGACTGCTTCGGCCACAATTTCATCCAAAAAAGGCTTGAAATCTCCAGCCCATTTTTCTAGCTATTTTTGAAACTGCTTTTGGTTCTTTACCACCTTAACGAAATTATGTTGGTTGAATCTTTACTCTACAACTCCGGTCCCCCAGCAAACTTTGTAGACTCTGATGCTGCAGACGTGTCCTGGGGCATATAATCAGGTGGTACATATGTGGTGATAGGTAAAGGCATACCTTCAGGCATTTCTGCGGTCTATGGAACTGGTGCAGACTGAGGATGATATGCCGGAGGTTTGGTTACCTGAATTTCAAATTTTGATTCGTCCTTTGACTTCTCAATATCCTGCCTATGTATATCCTGTACTGCATTATCAACCCCACGGATCAGCGGCACACTTGCTTGTTTGCATAACCTAGTGATCAAATATGGGAAGGGTATAGAAGTGGTCACTTTATGTGCCCACACGAACATCTCATCTACAATTAGCTGTCCAAAATCAATTGGCAGTCCTGAAACCAAACTGGCTACTGCTACTGCTCTGTGATGATCCAAGTTTCCATTTCCTTTTGTTGGAATTAACCTCAACCGAACAATAGCCCACCGGAACTTAGCTTTAAAACTAAGAGTGAATTTTGCGATGCGCTCTTTGGGATTAGTCAACCAGGAAGGATTTTCATCGTCGGTTAATAAAGAAGCAACCCAACGTCTCTGACCGGGAATATTTCACATTCTATACTCAAAATTCGGGACAACGGGTAGAGCCTCATATCTTGGCCCGAATAGTATCCTGTTAATTGTTCGGGCTGAGATATCAACAGTGCCCCCTCGAACCGGAACAGACTCCCTATTTTTTCTATTTGAGATTGGAGTTCCCTTTGGGTATTCCTCTTTCACCAAACACAGATAATTTACGAAGAATTCCCTCACCCAATTTGGTTGGTACTCTCCTGGTGGCCTACTCACCTATGCCAATCCATATTCATTGATCTGGTTCTCTAACTCGGGATATGCATGAAGTTTTGTTGTCATAATCTGATGTTCCTCTATGAATTATCTTCTGATCCCTCGAGCTGTGGATGTTAACCCATCATAAAACTCTTTTCGTGCTCCCTCTATTTGCCACCTGATGTCCTCTCGAACCTGTGGATCCTTACGCCTGATAACATTATCACCCTCTGGTAGAGCTTCAGTATTAGGATCCTCTGTTTGATCCCCCATAATAATATTTTCAGTTTTACCTGCTATCGGCAATGGTTGAGTTGCAACAACAGTTGCCTCATCAGGGGTTGAACTTGAATTGCTAGAGGTACTCTGACTCTCCTCTTCAGACTGGGAGAGTATGAGAGCTTCTCTTTCATTTTTCCTAGTGTTGTAAGACGGAGCAGACACATTCCTACCTCATTGAGATCTTCCTCCTCTGGTTTGTGGGGGGTTTTTGGAGCTATATCACCTGAAAACTACTTAAGAAATCAGTTTTGTATTCAACACAATCAAAACAGTGCATAATGAGGTCTGACGGTAGGTTTGATGGACCACCAATGGTGGGACGGTCCACCAACTCTGCCGTCAGTCGTTAAGCAGTGTTCCAGAAAATTTGCGTCTTCTGACGGTCTACTTGGTGGTCCGTCACAAAGTTGACGATCCACCAAGTCAACCGTCATGGCTTATACAGAAGGTGCATTTGTATCGCGTCTTCTGACGGTCATCTTGGTGGTCCATCACAGAGTTGACGGTCTACCAGTTTGACTGTCACACCTTCGTCTTCAGCCATCCTTCTGGGTTGAACCATTTTGTCGAACAATAGCACCTCAGATTATTTTTTAGCTATCAACATAGCTCTAAGCTCATACTTTAAGCACATTGGCCTCAGTTTACAACTAATATTGCTCAGATTTCACACAAATTGGTACCTTGAGTCATTCAAACTCATTACACTAAGAATAAGCTAAAGAAACAAACCAAGTTCTTACACTTATTAGGGAAATTCAGAAGAGGAGGTTTCTTTACATACCAGATTTTGCAGTCAGGCTTTGTTCTTAAAGCTTCAGAGAGAAAACTAACTCACAAACTCAAGCACTAGCTTTTCCTTTTATTTATGGTGAAAAGAAGGAAGGAGTAACTAGTATAAATATAGTAAAAAATAGAGAAGATAGGGAGTCTCAGATGGTATAACTCCCTTCAGGTTCTTTGAATCTTAAGGAAGTGGACAGCCAAAGGCCATGGAACGGTTACCATGGATGTACCCGCTCAAATTTATTCACAAAGTCGCACTTTGGGTCAAATACAGAGTACTTATAAAGATTACCAATTTAACCTAACCCGATTCAGAGTTAGGGTTAAAGTGATGGTCACATTGACGGTACGTCAATACTTTGACGAACCACCACTCTGAACGTCACACACTACCTGAGTTTATGTTTTTCTATTTTGGTGTGATGGCAAGTGGGACAATCTACCAAACCTATGATGGTCCACCATATTGACCATTACTTTTTACCAGAATATGGGTCACCAATCTTACTTCTGACGGCTGTTGTGACGTCCCACCAGGTTCGTGATGGTCCGCCACGCAGGTCGTTATGGCTTATCCAGTGAATGCTTTTTCTTGCTAGTTCTTGAAGGTTGAAAGTGGTGGTCCGTCAGGGGCATGGTGGTCCTTCAAGCCATCCATCACAATGTTCCAGTAGCTCAGATGTATGCCTATCTTTCTTTTTACTACATTTCAGGCCCTGCACACTTCATAAACATATCAAAATTGCGCAAGAACATAAAATAGACTCTAACTATAGTTACAACAACATGTTAAGGTTGCCTCCCACTAGCACCTGATTTAACGTCATGGCACGACTCAGGTATCTCTAGTACTCAGACTTCATCGAGATAAAAGACATCAATACTTTTTATTAAGTCTTTTGGACAAATATAAAGTTTGATTCTTTGCCCGTTCACTTTGAAGACACTACTATCTTCGTTTTCAAGCTCGACTACTCTAGATGAGTAGACTTGGCTAATTTTGAATGGACCTGACCATTTAGACTTTAACTTACCTAGAAATAGCTTTAGTTTGGAGTTGAAAAGAAGTACCAAATCACCTTTCTTAAATTCTCTTTGTGCAATCCTTTGATAATGGTATTTCTTCATCTTCTCTGTATACAATTTGGCTCTTACATAAGCCCTAAGACAAAATTCATCCATCTGCTCCAATCTTAGATCAGTTGTTTCCTTCCAATGCATATTCAGCCTTTTGAGAGCCCACAAGGCCTTATGTTCAAGCTCGATTGGCAAATTACATGCCTTCCCATAGACTAGTTGATACGGTGACAAGCCAATTGGTGTCTTAAAAGAAGTTTGATATGCCCACAAGGCGTCATCTAGCTTTTGGGACCAATCTCGCCTATTAGCATTCATAGTTTTGGCGAGAATGGCCTTTATCTCACGATTCGACACCTCCACTTGCCCACTAGTTTGTGGGTGGTACGGAGTTGCTACTCGGTGTTTCTTTACTCCATACTTTGCCAAAACAGCCCTGAAATCTTTATTGCAAAAATGGGATCCCCTATCACTTATGATTGTTATTGGTACTCCAAATCGGGAGAGAATATGTTCTTCTTCATAAATGCTATAACTCTTTTTCCTTCATTGTCAGCCAAGGTAATAGCTTCTACCCATTTCGAGATGTAGTCCACAGCTACTAGGATGTATTTTGACCCATATGAGTTTACAAATGGTCCCATAAAGTCGATGCCCCATACATCAAACAACTCTACTTCCATCATTTTGGACATTGGCATCTCATTGCGTTTGAAAATTGATCCTTGCCTCTGACATTGATCACATCTCCGAACAAACTCATATGTATCTCTGAATAGTGTAGGCCAATAGTAGCCGCTCTGCAATACTTTCTAGGAAGTACGGTCACCTGCATGGTGACCACCAACAGGTGAAGCATGGCATGCTCCCAAAATACTCAACACTTCTACATTTGGGACACAGCGCCTAATAACACCATCTGCACATCACCGAAAAAGATAGGGCTCATCCCAAAAATAATGGGTCACATCATGAAGGAACTTTTTCCTTTGGTGAAAGGAAAGATTATCCGGCATCACCTCACTTACCACGTAGTTTGCAAAATCATCATACCACGGAATCTGCTCGAGCTTCCCAGCTAGTATCTTCTCATCCGGAAAGAAATCATCAATATCTAACTTGTCCTTGATTGCTTGTTCGCATTCAAGTCTGGATAAGTGATCAACCACCTGGTTTTCACATCCCTTACGATTTTTTACCTCAAAGTCAAATTCTTGAAGCAACAATACCCACCGGATCAATCTCGGCTTCACATCTTTCTTAGCCATTAAATACCTCAGAGCTGCATGATCCGTGTGGACCACCACCTTGGTCCCTAACAAATACGCTCTGAATTTCTCAAAGGCATAAACTATAGCCAGGAGCTCCTATTCGGTGACAGTGTAGTTCTTTTGAGCCCCATTCAGGGCTTTGCTAGCATAATAGATTGGATGAAATAGCTTATCCTTTTTCTATCCCAACACATCTCCAAGCGCCACCCCGCTAGCATTACACATTAGTTCAAACGACTTTGTCTAGTCAGGAGTAATAATAACTGGTGCCTCCACTAATTTCAGCTTAATGCATTCGAATGCCTATCTGCAGTCATCATCAAAAGATAACTTGGCCTCCTTTTTAAGAAGTTTGCATAATGGGTTTGCAACCTTCGAGAAATCTTTTATAAATCTGCGATAGAATCCTGCATGGACAAGAAATCTACGTACCCCTTTTACAGAGATGGGGGGAGGTAGTTTCTCAATGACCTCAACCTTGGACCTGTCCACCTCAATACCTTTTGCAGAAATTTTATGACCGAGAAAAATGCCTTTCTTCACCATGAAGTGGCATTTTTCCCAATTAAGGACCAGGTTAAACTCTTCGCACCGTTGTAATGCTTGACTTAAATTCAGCAAGCACAAGTCAAATGAATCTCCAACAACTAAAAAGTCATCCATGAACACCTCCAAGGTGTCTTCAACCATATCAGAGAAGATCGACATCATGCATCTCTGGAAAGTGGCCAGTGCATTACATAAACCAAAAGGCATCCTTTTAAAAGAAAATGTGCCATATGGGCACATGAACGTCGTCTTCTCCTGATCTTCAGGAGAAATAGAGATCTGGTTATACCCTGAATAACCATCTAAGAAATAGTACCAACCTCTACCTTTCAATCGATCGAGCATCTGGTCCATGAATGGCATTAGAAAGTGATCCTTTAGTGTCTACAAATTTATCTTTCAGTAGTCCATACACACCCTCCACCCAGTGACAGGCCTGAGTGGGATCAACTCATTCTTCTCATTGGTTACTACTGTCATGCCCCCTTTCTTGGGCACACACTGTATAGGACTCACCCATTTACTGTCTGAGATTAGGTACACCACCCCTGCATCTAGCCATTTGATGATTTCTTTCTTCACCAGCTCTTGCATAGGCGGGTTCAGGCGATGCTGATGCTTAATAGTAGGCACACAATCTTCCTCTAGTTGAATCTTGTGCATACATATATGCCAGGAGAAATACCAATGATATCTGCAATAGTCCAACCAATAGCTCTCTTATACCTCTTAAGAATAGAGATGAGATCTTCCACCTATTGTTCGCCCAGATCAGCTGCAATGATAACCGGCAGTGTATTTCCACTACCCAAGAATACATACCTCAGATAAATGGGTAACTCTTTCAACTCTAATAACGGTGGCTCTTCAATGGATGGCTTCGCCGGTGGTGAAGGTCGATTCTTAAGGTCAAGATCAAGATTCTTAGGGGCATAAGAATACGACCCCATTTCTGTCAAAGAACAGACAGTTTCTTCATACTCCTCAATATCCTCACGATCAAAATTCATAAGCACAACAGCTAATGGTTCAACGGTAAGCTGCTCTTCTATAGATAGTTCTTGCTCATCCTCATAATAAACATCAACTATAGAGAACACATTCATTTTTTTTGCTGCTTTATTGATTTGCATACATCAAAACGTACCACTTCGTCATTCATTCAAAATAAGAGCTCATTCGCTCGCAAATCAATCAGCACACTTTTGGTTGTGAGGAAAGGTCGACCCAAGATTATAGGCACCTCAAAGTCCACCTCGCAATCCAAAATAATGAAATCCACAGGAAAAATGAAGGTAGCCACCTTCACTAATACATCGTACAGAATGCCAACAGGCCATTTTACCGACCTATCTTCCATCACAAGCCGCATATTAGTTGGTGTAGGATATCAAAACCCCAACTTCTTATAAATGGCTAGCGGCATCAGATTAATGCTAGCCCCCAGATCACACAAAGCCTTAGCAAAATCCAAAGATCCAACCGTGCAAGAAATGGTGAAAGCTCCCGGATCTTGCTTCTTCTGTACTAAGGACCTTGTGGCAATCGCACTGCAATGGTGGAAATTATCCGTGGTTCATAGATTTCTTCCCTTTTATTTGTCAAAAGGTCCTTCATGAATTTGGCATACCCTGGCATTTTGTCCAGTGCCTCTACCAAAGGCACATTAATAGTCAGCTGCTTCAGCATGGTGATGATAGGCGAATTTACACGCCTATATCAATATATTTTGCCCATATTTTAGCCTAGTTTTGAGAACAAAGTATATATTTCATGCACTTTTAGTCCCTTTTCCTGTAAATTAGCTAACAAACATGATTAGTAAAGTTTCAGGTATAAATGATGCAGAATTCAGCATTTTATGGCTTACTTGACGCAAAAGAAAGCTCACGAAGGAAGGGAAGGGAGTTTACACGCCTAAGGACCAAAACTGCTGCATGGAAAATCTGTCCCGGGCTAAAATAGCATTTCTGAAGACTTTGGGGATTTGCAGTAACTTAGTTGGATTTGGACAATGATACATTAACCTAGTACAATTGGGTTATGTATTTCATTAGTTTATTTGGATTATGATAATGTTACATTAACCTAGTAAAATTGGGTTAAGTATTACATTAGCCTAGTAGGATTTGGTTAGATATTTTATTTATCTAATAGGATTAGGATATGGGTATTATAAATACCCTATTTTTCTAGAGATTTTACAACTTCGAATTATAACTTCGAATTACAACTCTCATTCTACTTTTAACATCATCTTCTTATATCTTCTAATTCTTCCATTAATTCTATTTTTCTTCTTCTACTCTTCTATTGTTAAATTCCACAACAAGAGAATCGTTACTTTGCCTAGGAATTCACGCCTCACGCCTACCACCTAAGCTACACGAAATTACTCAATCTTGTGGTATAACAACAATGTCAATCGTGATCTCCTTCGCATTCATGGGTAACTAAACTTCTCTGTTGAGGTTATGGAAGCCGTATGAGATACTATCTATTGTTGTGAGTTTGTGAGTTTGCGACACGTATACTGCTTATATCATTATTCTCTTCATCTTAGTCTACATTCTTTGTGGTTGCAAACGCAAGAATACGCCAGTATAACATTTAACTTGTTCGAAAGAAAGGTTATTTGTCTGGAAAAGAGATAATGTCAAGGTAGTAGGGTCACCCCCTAAAATTCCCTACTAAAAAGCTAGTGTCGTAACTGGACTAACCTCTTGGAGAATTCGTACCGTTAGACACACTTTAAGCTCGAAAGAGTTAAAGTGAAATAATCCTCGAATAGGTCAAAAGACGCCTGGATTTACCATCGAATACAATTCTCTATAAGCAGTTGCATGTCAGAATTCTACACACTCATAGCCAATAGAGACGTATACCTCAGAAGGTGGACATAACCCCAACGCCTCAATTCTCATTGTTTACAACTTACGTAACAATCTTTCTCTTTTACTTTGCTATTTTCAGCTTTTATTTAATTGTTTTGGTGACACATTACAATCACCCTTTTTTACGAGACTTGCACCAAAAGTTTAGTAATCTTGATTACTTGTTGGCCAAGCTATTCCCTGTGGGATCGACACCCAACCCAGGTTGGGTTCTATATTTGCTAACGACCGCTTTACACTCCTACGAGAGCTGTAGATTGAGCGTTATCAAAAATTGGCGCCGTTGCCGGGGAATACAAATGTCAATTAAGTTCGTAATAATTACTAGACCCTTTGGTCAAAGACTCTCGTACTTTTACTTTTAGTTTTCATTTTTGTTTACTGCAGGTTTTTTGTTCAGTACATCAATGGATGCACAACGTGAAATACCATTCGATGATGATGATGATGATCTTGATGGAGCTGGTGCCACTGGAGCCATTATTCTTCCACCATTAGCGCCCGGAGCCAAGTTCAACATCACAAGCACCATGATTCAGTTATTGCAACTCAAGGGATTATTTTGTGGACTAGCAGGCGATGATCCGAATATGCATCTCATCAACTTTATTTCTACATGCAAGTCATTTGACAATCCTGGAGTTGGTCAGAATGCAATTCGATTACGCTTATTTCCATTGTCTCTGTCTGGGGAGGCAACTCTATGGTTGAATGGGCTGACTCCTGATTCTATTACAAATTGGAGGCAATTGAGAGACGCTTTCCTCGAAAGATTCTTTCCGCCATCCAAAAGAGCACAATTGAGAGATGAAATCAGCAACTTTCGTCAGCTTCCAACTGAAGCCCTTCATGAAACATGGGAGAGGTTCAAGACGAAGCTAATGAGGTGCCCAAACCATCACATGACTAATGTTCACCTAATGGAGATAATTTACAGAGCCTTGAATTTAATAACTAAACCAGTGGTGGATAATGCGGCTGGAGGATCATTTATGGATCTCACCTTTGGTCAAGCAAGCAATATGCTAGATCGTATGACGAAACAAAGTAGAGCTTGGCATACCAGGGATTCTGAGGTAGCAAGCCCCACTTTATCTATAGGCATGACTGCAGACCAAAGGAGAAGAGAAGAAGAATATGATCAAGATATGGCGCACATGAAAACACAAGTGGATCTTCTTACAAAGCATCTATTATCAAGGAAGACCGAAAAAGTCAAAGCTGTTGCGTCAAAAGGAAGAAACGAATCTGATTCGGATGAAGAAGCCAACTACTTAAACAATCAGGGGGGTTTCCGAGGTAATACCCAAGGAAACCAAGGTCGGAACTATTATGATAATTTTGGAAACAAGGACCAAGGTAGTTGGAGAAAAAACAATGAAAAGAGTGGTGTATATGATCCCCCTGGTAGACGTGATACCACCACATCTAATTCTGGAAGTATGGAAGACATGATGGCTAAATTATTGAAAGGAGTGGAAGCAATGAGCGCGGGAGTTACTGAGGTAATTAATGATTTGTCCTCCATGAAAAAACTAGTTGATTCTCATTCCACTTCAATCAAGCAAATAGAGCAGCAATTGAGCCAACTTTCAGCAACACTCAATCAAAGAAAGGCTGGCACTTTACCTAGCGATACTGTGCAAAACCCAAGGAGTGATAGGTCATGCATGGCCATCACTACCAGAAGTGGTAAGGTGCTGGAACCTTCAGCAAAAGGCAAGCTAGTGGCTGACGAAGTTGCAGACATGGATGATAACGCAAAAGGAGAAGATGCCGCAACAACCAGTCCCGACGTTAAGGACGTCACGCCCAGTGACGTGCAGCCTGAAAAAAATGGAAAAACGGAAGAAAGAGGAGAAGAAAATCGTGGAGAGAACACTTCCATACCCACCACCACCTTTTCCCCAAAGACTGAAGAAGGTGGCGGATGACACTAAGTTAAGCAAATTCATGACTATGTTAAAGCAGCTGACCATTAATGTTTCATTGGTGGAGGCACTTGAACAAATGCCTGGGTATGCGAAGTTTATGAAGGATCTTTTGACAAAGAAGAGGGCAACAAGTTATGAGCTGAAAGACTATGTGCATCATTGTAGTGCAATTGCTACCCGATCGATAGTTCAGAAGAAGGCCGACCCCAGAGCTTTCACTATTCCTTGCACCGTCGGATCTTTGAACTTTGCCAAAGCATTATGTGAATTAGGATCCAGCATCAATTTGATGCCATTATCGATCTACAAGAAGTTGGGGTTAGGAGATCCTACTCCAACCAATATGAGGCTCGTCATGGCAGATAGGTCGGTAAAATGACCTGTTGGTATTCTATGCGATGTCTTGGTAAAAGTTTCTTCATTTATCTTTCCAGCAGACTTTGTCATCTTGGATTGTGAAGCAGATTGTGAGGTTCCCATAATCTTGGGATGCCCTTTCCTTGCTACAGGAAGCGTGCTTATTGATTTGAGAGCTAATGAGCTCTCATTCTGAATAAATGATGAAATAGTTTTCTTTGATGTGTGCAAATCAATGAAGCAACCCAAAGAGCTGAACGTATTCTCGATGGCTAATGATGATGAGAAAGAACTACTTGAAGAAGAGCAAATTATTGATGACCTAGTGGCGGTTGTGCTCATGAATGAAGAGAGTAAGGATGCTGAAAATTGCGAAGAAGCTATTTGTGCTCTATCAGGATTAGGGACATATTGCCATACTCCCAAGAATCTGGACCTCGATCTCAAAAATCGACCCACACCACCAGCCAAGCCATCTATTGAAGAGCCACCAATGCTAGAATCGAAAGAGCTCCCCGATTATCTAAGGTATGTGTTCTTGGAAAGTATAAATATACTTCCGGTGAGTGCGAATGATTTAAGTAAACAGCACGTAGAGGCTCTCATCTATGCTCTGAAGAGATACATGAGAGCTATGGGTTGGACTATTGATGATATAATTGGTATCCCTCCTGGGATAGGCATGCACAAGGGTCATCTCGAAGAAGATTGCATGCCTACAAGTAAGCCTCATTGTCGTCTGAATCCATTCAGAAAACGATCCACCATCTATCTCGACGAAGTCTAAGTACTCAAGGTAACTATGTCGTGCCGCGACAATAAATCAAGCGCTAGATGGGAGGCAACCCATCGTTTATCGTTTTTCATTTTTCATTTCGTTCTAGTATGTGTTTTTCTTTTGATAAACAAAAATCCAAAAATAAGAGTCATGCCACAACCAAAACTAAGGCGCTTGGTGGGAGGCAACCCATCGTACTAATCGTTTTCATTTGGTTTTAAGCAAAAATAGGTGCAAGAGGTATTCAATGAGGAGATTGATTTCAATTGACGATTTGGACGCATTGTATGGTAAAGTTGGTAAGTTAGGAATAGTGATGCATAAGGCTATGGATTGAGCATTGCTCATGCCAAACTAGGCATCGAGGAAGGCTAGGCCTAGGTAAAAATAGGCCACGAACGATGCACAAACCTATCCTATAGCCTAAGGTCTCAGAATCTAGTGTGCTATACACTATGCGCCGCCCAGTCCTAAGTGTGCTATACACTATGCGCTGCCTATGCTATAGCATTAGGTCTCAGGATCTCATATGCCATAGACTATGCGGCGCATATGTCCCTAAATGCCATAGACTATGCGCCGCATATACCATGACTATGCCAAGCATTATGCGCCGCATATGTAGCATTTTTGTCTCCAAAACCGATTGTAAATGGGTCAAAACCCGACCCATTCTCTTCCTATATAAAGGGGACTTAGTCTTGAAACATAACCACACTAGAAATTAACCTAAAGGCGCCGTATTCCCTCTCCAAACCATCCCAAAATTTTTCTTTTTGCTCTCCCACTTCACAAGAACATCTCCAAAGGCTTCAATCACGTAAGTACTCTTTTGTTCTTCATCTATTTTTCGTAAGTGCTACGTTGCTATGTCTATTATGAATTGCTACATCTTGAAGAAATATTGGTGATGTTAATGTGTTTGAATTGTTGATACAAAACCAAGTGAGTGAACATGAACGTTAGGATACTCTTAACTTGTTTCCGACTTGAATTTTATTTTGATGCATTGTTATGCTACTTGCGGAATTGCTACAGTCATGAACATCTCATACTCTTGTCACTTGAATACTTACATGTTAGAATGTCCCGTTCATCGGAATATGACTTATAGTTGCCCACCAACATAGGCGATTGTGATTATTGATAGAAACTATACCATGGTGTAATCCTTATGTAGAAGTCTTGATATACCTAACATGAAAGTATTGCAAAGGTTGCAAGAAGTGATACATCTCTGATTTTCTTGTTGGAATATAGCTCCTACAACGTATGTCGATGAAGTCTAAGTAATCGACCACTTTCATTTCACTAATTCGTATCAACAAACTAAGTGTGGGGTGGTACCCCTACTGCTTATGTATAGATTGTATCCATTGATATTGTGCTAACGTGAACTCTATTTCAAGTCTCAGGTACAATGGCACCCAAAGCAAGACAAGGCAAAGATAAGGCTACCACTTCACAAAAAGGAAAGAAAAGAGGCCGAAAAGAGCAAGGAGAACCCTCCTCGCTGCAAATACCTCGACTCACTCTTGGAATTAAGTGGGATACTTATGAGGAACTTCTGAGGATGACGACTCTGCTGATGATTCTGATGCAAGGGGTATGACCCCAGACATAGAGGATGAGTCCGACTAACCAGGTTCTTCTTATTTATTTTCCACTGAGGACAGTGTGTCCCGTCTAAGTGTGGGGTGCTGGTATTTGCATGCTATACTTCTCTATCCACATTTGCATTTATTTATGTTTGTTTATTTTGTTAGTAGTTAATTGTTTTTTTTTCAGTAGTTAAAATTTTTTTTTACTTAGCTTCGCATGAAATTATTCTAATAGGAAGCATGTGATTATGACAAGAGTTTGTGCTAAAATCATGACTATTGAGACATTTAGGCTCTAATTGTGACTCACTATGTGATATTGTTTGGTTTAATTCCTTCATCTGTTGGGTCAAGAGTCTATACTACTCCCAATAAAGTCGACCATGTGCCTTGTGTGTGTGAGATAATAGTATATTCTGTGCTTGTGGCTGATGCTAGAACTTGCCTGGTATGATGTAAAGCAAAAATAAAGAGTGCAAGTCTAGGAGATGATTTAGGCATTTCTTTGGCAACCTATGATTATTTACCTTCTTTTTACCTACCCATGGACATCATCCTAGTTAAACCCTTTTGAGACTTTAGCCTATTTTCTTTGACAAACCTCGTATGTAAGCCTAATCCATTTTTTTTCAAGACCATAATTTGATCCAAATTCCTAAGTGCTTTAAAGTGAAAAAGTCATGTGACAAAATAAGAGGAAATTGGGTGAGTATGATGCTTTAGAATGCATTGGTGCTTGAATGAGTTATGAAAAAGAAAGTTCTATCATAAGAGGTATGTTATCAAAAAAAAAGGAAAGGAAAACTGAAAAGTTAGTTATGTTTAAAATTGAAAAAACAAAAGAGGAGAAAAAGAGTGGTAGAATAAAAGAAAGTAGAAAGGTTGTTTGAAAGAAAAGTGTTAATGATACAATGTGATGTATTAAAGCGCTTAGGAACATAGTCACTATTTCTGGCCAAAATAGTCCTACCTGTCCCTTAGCCTACATTTAAACCATCAAAAGACCTAGTTGATCCTAAGCTTGGCATTCTGACATTTAGTGGAGCATTACACTAAGGGCAAGCCTATGGTCATCAGTTGCTTCATATGAATTCTTTGTGAGAGCGAGAGAAAGGATATTTTGATACCCATGTTTGAAAAATATGTTGTACTTGTGAGTGATTATGGGTAATACATTGTGAGACACACATGGTTTATGAGTTTTGGGTAGTTGTGTATGATTCTTTGTTCCTTAACTTTTGAATATGAGTTGACCACCATCACGAGTCTATGCTAGAAGTTAAACTGTTTCTACTAATGATCGAAAAACTACTCTTTGTTGATAATTGTTGTGCTTGTCTTGACGAATATTTTGTGTTGTTGTTGTGAAACCCTAAGTTGATGTTTAGAGGGACATGATATTTTGATCGAGGACGAACAAAGCTTTAAGTGTGGGGTGTTGATGATAGGAGAATTTACACGCCTATATCAATATATTTTGCTCATATTTTAGCCTAGTTTTGAGAACAAAGTATATATTTCATGCACTTTTAGTCCTTTTTCCTGTAAATGAGCTAACAAACATGATTAGTAAAGTTTCAGGTATAAATGATGCAGAATTCAGCATTTTATGGCTTACTTGACGCAAAAGAAAGCTCACAAAGGAAGGGAAGGGAGTTTACACGCCTAAGGACCAAAACTGTTGCATGGAAAATCTGTCCCGAGCTAAAACAGCATTTCTGAAGACTTTGGGGATTTGCAGTAACTTAGTTGGATTTGGACAATGATACATTAACCTAGTACAATTGGGTTATGTATTTAATTAGTTTATTTGGATTATGATAATGTTACATTAACCTAGTACAATTGGGTTAAGTATTACATTAGCCTAGTAGGATTTGGTTAGATATTTTATTTATCTAATAGGATTAGGATATGGGTATTATAAATACCCTATTTTTCTAGAGATTTTACAACTTCGAATTATAACTTCGAATTACAACTCTCATTCTACTTTTAACATCATCTTCTTACATCTTCTAATTCTTCCATTAATTCTATTTTTCTTCTTCTACTCTTCTATTCTTAAATTCCACAACAAGAGAATCGTTACTTTGCCTAGGAATTCACGCCTCACGCCTACCACCTAAGCTACATGAAATTACTCAATCTTGTGGTATAACAACAATGTCAATTGTGATCTCCTTCGCATTCATGGGTAACTAAACTTCTCTGTTGAGGTTATGGAAGCTGTATGAGATACTATCTATTGTTGTGAGTTTGTGAGTTCGCGACACGTATACTGCTTATATCATTATTCTCTTCATCTTAGTCTACATTCTTTGTGGTTGCAAACGCAAGAATACGCCAGTATAACATTTAACTTGTTCGAAAGAAAGGTTATTTGTCTGGAAAAGAGATAATGTCAAGGTAGTAGGGTCACCCCCTAAAATTCCCTACTAAAAAGCTAGTGCCGTAACTGGACTATCTCTTGGAGAATTCGTACCGTTAGACACACTTTAAGCTCGAAAGAGTTAAAGTGAAATAATCCTCGAATAGGTCGAATGACGCCTGGATTTACCATCGAATACAATTCTCTATAAGCAGTTGCATGTCAGAATTCTACACACTCATAGCCAATAGAGACGTATACCTCAGAAGGTGGACATAACCCCAACGCCTTAATTCTCATTGTTTACAACTTACGTAACAATCTTTCTCTTTTACTTTGCTATTTTCAGCTTTTATTTAATTGTTTTGGTGACACATTACAATCCCCCCTTTTTACGAGACTTGCACCAAAAGTTTAGTAATCTTGCTTACATGTTGGCCAAGCTATTCCCTGTGGGATCAACACCCAACCCAGGTTGGGTTCTATATTTGCTAACGACCGCTTTACACTCCTACGAGAGCTGTAGATTAAGCGTTATCACATGGTCATGAATTTATTGAACTTGGTGTCATCAACCTTCTTCTTCATTCTTTGAGAAAAGGGAGGCGGTGGTTTTGGGAGAGTTTTCTCCACCACTTCCTTTTCTTTGTTTTTATCATCTTTAACTGCATCGAACTGCTGACAGTTGGGTGTAATATCATGAATGATCTCATCAGAGTTTTCAGCCTCTACGAGATGATCCCAATCTACTTCATCAACATTCTCTGCTATACCATCAGCTGTCGACTTATCCACAAATGGGTTTTCCAACACCTTGCCACTCCTAGTAGTAATTTCCATACATGACCCATCCTTTCTTGGATTTTGGACTGTGTCGCTTGGTAGAGTGTCAACCTTCCTTTGATTAAATACCGCAAAAAGTTGACTGATTTGCTGCTCCAACTATTTTATGGTAGTGGAATATGAATCAACCAATTGATTCATCAAAGATAAAATATTTTTCACCTCAGCTACTCCCATATTAGTTGCCTCTACTCCCTTCAATAGTTTAGCCATCATGTCTTCCATGGACATCTTTCTAGAGTTAGATGCAGCAGCTTCACGACTCCCAGGAAGAACATATAAACCACTCCTATCATTCTTATTCTTCCAATTTCCTTGATCTCGGGATTTGTACCTAAATTTCTCATAGAAGTTCCAACCTTGGTTTGCTTGGCCACTGCCTCGAAAACCCTCCTGATTATTCATGTAATTCACTTCCTCCTCAAAATCAGAGTCAGCTCTTCCCTGTGATACAATAACTTTAACCTTCTCTATCTTTCTTGATAATAAATACTTAGTAAGAAGGTCCATCTTCATTTTTATGTGAGCCATATCTTGGTCACGTTTCTTTTACCTTCATCTCTGTTCTGCAGTCATGCCAATAGATACAGTAGAGTTTGCTACCTCCAAATCCCTGGTATGCCAAGCTCTAATCTTCTTTGTCATACAATCAAGACTTTCAGACACCTCAAGAAAAGTGAGGTCCATGAATGACCCACCCGCAGCATTACCCACCACTGGTTTAGTCACCTAATTCAAGGCCCTATATAATATCTCTTTCAGGTGGATGTTGGTCATCTGATGATTCGGGCACTGTGTGAGCTTTTTTTTGAACCTCTCCCAAGTTTCATGAAGAGCTTCAGTTGGAAGCTGCCGAAAATTGCTAATTTTATCTCTTAACTGTGCCCTCTTGGACGGCAAAAAGAACCTTTCTAAGAAAGCATCTTTCAATTGCCTCCAATTCGTAATAGATTCGGGGATTAGCCCATTCAACCATAACTTTTCTTCTTCGGAAAAAGACGACGAGAATAATCATAGCCAAATAACATTTTGTCCTACTCCCGGATTGTCAAATGAATTGCATGTTGAAATAAAGTTGATCAAATGCATATTCGGATCATCACCAGCAAGCCCACAAAATAGTCCCTTCAGATGCAACAACTGGATCATTGTACTCGTAATATTAAACTTGGCTCCGGGTGCTAAGGGTGGAGGAATAATAGCCCCTGTGGCACCTGCCCGATCCAACTCATCATCATTATCATTAATAGCAAACTGAACAACTCGGCGTTCTGGTCTCATTCTATCTTGGCGATTTCTATTGACATTCCTATTTACTGGTGCAACTTCATCATCTGCACGCCTTGGATTTAGTAAATCATCATATCCCAGGTCTTCATCGTCTGGTTTTACTTCCCGACCAACATTATCAGCATTTTGCTGGTTCACTTGAGCGGCTACTAGAGCAGCTAATCTAGCCTGCTCCTGGTGAGCATCTACCCTTTCTGGATCCCGTTGACCATCCATTCAGCCAATAAGATGTGGTTCAGGATTAATAGGTAATAATGGTTGACCTGATCTTCGAGTATTTGGCATACAAAACACTCAATCTGCATGAAACAAAAACAACAAACAAAAAGTAAAATTAAGAAATCTTTGACCAAATGGTTGATTAACAATCACAAACTTAGTTGACAACCGTATTCCCCGGCAATGGTGCCAAAATTTAATACGCCCAAATTACAACTCTCGATAGAAAGCGTAAGCGGTCGTTGTCAAATATAGAACCCAACTAGGTTGGGTGTCGAATCCCACAGGGAATACTGTGCTCACTAAGTGTTGTAATCGTTATTGAACTGTTGATCAGAGGTTCCTAAGAACAAAAGAGGGTTTTAACTTATAAAATAATTAATTGTAACAAAAGTATTCCACTAATGATTCTCTTTGTAATTCGTCACTTTATGAGATTAAACAAACCAGGGTTATGGTCACCAAAATGCTAGCACCATTCGGGTTGTGAATTATTTATGAGTTTCACTTAGAAAATTCAATTACAAGAGAGGTTGAGTCCTATTCTTTATCCCTTAGTTTCTCAACCTAAGTGGATAAATTATCCTCTAATTCTCTCAAACTCAAAGGATGCATTGTTCTTTCAACCCATTTCTCATGTAAGCTAATACTGTTAGGGAATTGACTATTACTCTAAAGGTTAAAGCCCTTAGAATTCATGTAAACACTTTCTTTTCCCAACAAACACTTTCCTTTCAAACAAGTGATGTTCTAGGGCTCACTCTTCAAGTTTACAACCAAGAATAGTGATGAAATTGAAGAAAGGTTTATGCAATATCATTTAGTTATGGAACTCAATTTGATTCCCAATCCATAGATGTGTTTTACATTAAGGATCCCATAACCCTAGTTATGGGATTTTATCCACAATACTCCATAGACGAAGAAGAAATAATTCTTGTATTATTCATAAATAGATTAAGAATTTACTTACAAAGAATCCCAAGAATCAGTTCTTGAATCTTCAATAATCAATGTTCAATGATAAATTTCTTCAAGATCTCTAGAATCCCTAAAGTAAAAGGTTCACCAGAGTTTCAATAGATGAGAAAAACTTATAAAAGATAAAAGATGCGTTCTTAACCCTAAAATTTGGTATTTATATGTTCCCAGCTAAAAAAAAATTAAAATTTAAAAGCAGAAAAGTCGCATCCCAGTTGACGGTCCATATGGTGGTTTGTCAAAGTGTTGACGGTCTACCATCTTGTCCATCACTCATTTCTTCCAAATCGCAATTTCTGGATAAGACCTGACGGTGACACTGGAATTTCGTCGCAATACTGATGGTCCACCATACTGATCGTCACTGAGTCTCTCTAAAAGGTGGTTTCTGGATAAGTATTGATGGTCCATCTAGTGGTCCGTCGCATGTCTGATGGTCCACCACGTTGATAGTCACTGAGTCCCTATGAAAGATGGTTTCTGGATACGGGTTGACGGTCCATATGGTGGTCCGTCACATGGGTGACGGTCCACCATATGGTCCGTCACTCAAGACATTAGCATGCCATGTTCTGCTTCACCTTAACGGTTCACCTGGTGGTCCATCGTAAGCCTGACGGTCCACCATTTTCACCTTCAAACTCACTTTTCAGCTATTTTTTCCAGCTTTCTTCTGTGGTTATCTCCTTTCACTGAAAACACTAAAAACTTTATTAAATAACACTTTAGTTGCTTGAAAACATACAATTTTCCTAAGAAAATGATGCTAACTATTTCGTAAGATACCGGAACATCACCTATCATCTCAAGCGATCAGAAACTCATGCACATCATCGCCCGAAGCACCAGAAAACCTAGGTAGAGCCAATCTCAAGAATATTCCCAACATCTTCTTCTCCTCAATAGACATAGAAGGTTAAGAAACCATTGGTTTAACAACTAGCTACTGAGCAACCACCGACACTAGAGGGACCTCAACTTTGGGATCCACAGCTACAGGCTGCACCCCCTCCTCTGTACAACTTTGATCTATAACTATGCACCATCAGATAATGCACCACCAACTATCCCCAAAAACTAAACCAAAGTATCTCTTAGAATTGAAGAGGAAATAATACTCAGTTTAGCCTAGGTAGGTCCCTCGCCACCAGTATGTGGGGCAAATGAATCTCTGGCTTAGAAGTAGGAATACGGTCTAGTAAAGGACCCTTATCCTGGACCCTAGCTAGGGACACATCTATAGGATATCCATGATCTCTGGGTCTTCCAAAAAAAAGAGTAGGATCCCTAGTCTCAGTCTCAGGACCCTCCTCTAATGTTGTAGTAACACGTGTCCTATCCATTTATAAAAGAGTGAAATCAAATGAATATTCTATAAACTAACGCAAACTCTTAGCATGATATGAGTGAAAGAAGTGAAGAACTCCTAAGAATGTTCCACAACCTCTTGAAAATAGAAAATGGACATCATCGCTTTGATCCACAGGACTCTACTAGATACTTACTCTTATACTAACAATATCGGTGAAACCTAGGCTCTGATACCAATTTTCCATGACCCAATTTAGGAGTCATGATAGTACCTACTAAATCCTACAAGTAGGTAAGCCGAACCATAACCCAAGGCTAACATAATGATTTAACTTTATGTAAAAATGCAAATATAGGCAGAAATCAACAACATATTTTGTATTCTAACAAGGCAATATAGTTAGATAAGGGTAAATAAATAGTACAAAAATCCATCCCATGACTTGGTAGAGCTAATACAAGAGCATCTAGTAATAATATAACCCAAGTTTTAAAATAGTCAACACAATCCTATCTTAAAACTAAAGACTAGACATGAAAGATAGTAGGAAATAGGTGACACCGACTCTAAGGGCTTGCCTTATCTCAAGCTATCAACACGACACGAACATCGATTAATGACGACCACTAGTACTTGGATCTACACCAAAAAGGTATAGAAGTGTAGTATGAGTATCAAACCATAGGTACTCATTATGCACCATCGATCGACTGAGCTAAACATGATATAAGAATGATAAAATGAAAGATAACATAGCTAAGTTGAGGTAGAAACGATCCTAAATCATCTCCAACATCCATGTACATAACTAGGAAAATAAACTAAAATAATAGCATAACCTAATGTAAAGAATCAACACACGCAGTCATAACTACAAAATTGGCTCCCATAGGCCATTTAGTGTGGAAAAGTAAATAATCCAATGGAAGCCCTCATAAGCTTGGTGGTTACAAACAAGATTGTCTAACCCGCCATTGGCACTTATCAATCTTTAATATTCCACTAGGATCCACTCACATTATGCCATATTATATAACTATTTCCTCATTTTTGGACATAGTCAAGATGCTAATTTCAATCTCACACCCTGGTATCACTATATCATGAAAATTATATCATAACAGCATAATATGAATATTTAAACTTGAACTGGTATATATCATCAATAGCCGGACTTGAATCTATAAATATAATCAATAGCCAGACTCGAATCAGTAAGTATAATCATTAGCCAAAATCAAACTGGTAAATATAATTAGTAGCCAGACTCAAACTACTAAATATAATCAATATCATAGACATCCTTCAGACTTAGACCTGTAAATATAAATATATCAATATAATCAAAAGTATCATTAATAGAGATAAATAATAGCATAATTAATAGACACCAACCCTCACATCAACCAACATAACCATCAAGTGTCCAAGTTTCTCAATATTACCTCAATAAGCATTTCCAATCATCTAACAAGCATATAAAGGTCTATAAATCTAATATGTGTGTTAGCCTAAGGTAGGTCAAGGGCCCACTTTTAATCCCCAAAGTTTCATTTTATGCAAATTCTACCTGAAGTAGGGGTAAGGTATCTAAATTTATTTTTAGATATTAATCAAGCCTCAATTATCCCTAAGATAGGAAATTCACCTAAAATATAAGAAACTAGGTCCATTATGCATAATTTATGTTTTTCAAATAGACTAAATAGTCCAACTAACCAAAGTATTGCAATTCATCATACTAACACCTAAAACCCATCCCATAATATCATAAACATACTATGAATTAGCTTAATCTAATAAGGGGTAAAAACTAGCCTACTTGGACGCTGAGGAATGCTCAAAAGATTTGTTAAATCACCAATTTTGCCTTTCGAGATTCTCCTGCAAGATGCCAAGATATCAAAATCACATTCTACTCATCAATATGAAAATAATGATACCCATATTACACTATTATGCTTCAGGTCCAAAAATCACCCAAAATTCCATATGGGTCCCATATACAAAAATTAGCATTTTTGAAACTAAGACAAAGTTTCCTCATGCTCAAGGAGTTATTACCCTAAAAAATAAGTGAAATTCGAGATAATTTGAGTCAAAAATCTAGACTCCAAGGTTTTGGGATTTTTTAACAAGAAATGGAAAATCTACCATGTAATTAGAGAAATCATACCTCAAATCCGAAGGAAAATTAAGAAATAATTGTTAACCAGGCTCCCCAAACCACCCACAAGCTTTAATTCCAAGTTATCTCCCTATATAGGGTTTTAGCTCTCTTATAAAAGGGTGAAGAATGTCAAAAAATGTCTAAAAATGGACTATTTATACCTCTCCTAGGTATATGGGTATCGCTATCGCTACCCGACCATCACGATCGTGACATATGGAAATAGGGGTAGAAGTTGTGATTGCGATATTCCCTTATTGAGATCACGGTCTTGTGGGCTGTTATGGTGAGTTACAATTGCGACTTAATCACCGTGATCGCAGTTCCTGGTGACTGCCAAGGGTATCATGATTGTGACCCTTGGCACCGCAATAGCGATGCACTGGATACACCTGAACCCACAAGATTCATCCGCCAAGCCCTCGAAATTCATCTAGAAGCCCATATATGCAAACGGACTATATAACCACTCTAAATTAAATATTTCAGACTCAATGACATAGTTAAAATTTCCATCCGAGGCCATTTTGATGAAATGTAGGTCCCACACCTAATTTCTAATTTGTTAACTTTTCGACCAATAGATTAAAATGAGCCCAAATTCCTTGGGACCTAAACCAAAGGTCCACCTAGCATAAAAATGACATTTTTTGAAGCTAATGGAACAGTCAAAATTTGCATTTGAGGTTGTTTAGCTACAATTTTTGCCCGGTGGCCATTTTGAACCAATGAAGACTTCAAATTAAGGAATTGGCTTTAAAAACCAAACGAACTGCTCAATAACCAAACTGTCAGTTTCAGCAAGTCATAAATAACTTAGGCAGCTATAGAAAATATCTAATAGTGAAAATAAGATAATATATGGAAAATAACCTAAAGGGTAATTATAGAAATTTAGTAAGTGAAGACATTCGAGCTCCCATTCAAATTGTGTGAAGGGTACAAAAACTGTATGCCTAGTTGTATGAGGTTTACATGAAGATTGTAAAATATTTAAAGGCTCAGCCATACAGGTGTCCATACGAGCCATGTGTTCTTTGTATGATCCGTGTGGAGTTTTTGTGAAGATCATACATATGAGTGCCTATTCTAGTTGTATAGTCTTTGTATGACTCATGTGGACTTGTACCCACCCAATTCTCCTACTTAGAATGACCCACGTGTACTTGTTCCCACCCCTTTCTCCTATATATCTTAGGATAGGATTACTTATGTCTAAATACAACTTTTAGGATTTTATTTTTGAGACATACATTATGGGTACTATTCCAATATACTTTGATAGTTCTTTATCATACTTTTTTTATTAATTCCATAATTCAACTTGTTCTCCACTCCATTGTTCATCTATAATCCCTTAAATTACTTGTTGATTATTGTAAGTATTTTCATCATGAATTCCTTATTGAATAGAAATATGACCACCACGATTATGAGTAGCTAAACATAATGACTAGGGTTATGTCAACCATGATTAATTAGCAAAAAGGCTAAGTGCTTGATAATTCAAGACTGGTGTGTATGTGTGTATTGTAATTTTGTTCATTGTGATTAAATTCTAATGGTTGGAAATATTAAGAACTTTCTTGGATTCTAAACTTGCTTGAAAAAGAAGTGGAGATTAGGGAAAGAAAATAACAATAGAGATTTGAAGCTATTCACCATTAACTAATAACTTGAGCCTTAGCAAGAAAAGTTATGTGAGATAAAAAAAAGGTCTAGGAGTAAAACACTTGGAGATAAAGAGGTAAAGGGTGATATTCATCTGATTAGGGTTGAGAGATGTTTAGATAAACCTATCTTATTACATTTTGTATGCAACATATTATAATTGATTGCTAAGTACAAACAAACTACATAGTTATGAAGTCATGGGTAACACAGTCATACTATCGCATATCCACTGATTAAAAATCTACAAAGTCAATAGTTGTTACTATTGATGTTTTGATTCACAAAACTCCTCTATCATAGTCCTACTATCTCACATCCATTGATTACTAATCTATGAAATCAATAATTATTACTATTAAAGTTTGATTCACAAAACCCCTTTTTCTTATAGGAGATTGTTATTGATCTACTTCGATAGACATATTGATTGATATTTTGACGTATTCTCTGTAATATCGATCCCAACCTAGTTGGGTTAGATATTCGATCAACGATCACTATAATTTGTTTTGAGGTGTAATTTGGGTGACATCAAGTATGAATTGATAAACTTGAACAAGTACATCATTGAGGACTCCCACTGATCTTTTTATGGATCGATTGACTATCAAAAGCCCTATAGTGATGGCCTTTGGAGTTTCCAAGATTAAATTTTTGAACACATCTAATGGCATAAAATTTATACTCTCCCCTAAATCACATATGGCTTTACTGAATTGATAAAGCACTAATAGTTCAAGGAATGGTAAATAGCCTGGGATCTTCCTTCTTCACTACCATGCTACTAGAAATTATCACACTATATTGTGCGATACTTTAATCACTTCAAAAAATAGGACTTTATTTTTTGTTACCAGTTTTTTCATAAATATGGACTAACTGGGCATTTCTATAAACGCCTTTATCAATGGGATATTCACGGATAAGTTTTTAAGTTTAGAGATAAGCTTATTGAATTTAGTGCCATCCACCTTCTTCTTGAATCATTGTGGGAATAAATGATGTATCTTGATAGTCACCTTTAAAGAAACTAGACTTTCTTTCAATTTTGATACATTTTCATCAACAACTTGTTGTTTATCTTTATTAACAATCACCTCCTAAACTTCTCCCAATACTTTAATGTTCGACTCTTTGGGAAGAGTAACTTTTTCATTTTTCTAGTCACCCCTTTCCCTCTTTACATTTGCTTGCTCTTCAACTTCCTTATTGTTGGGGTATTAGGCAAGATCCAGTACATTAGTTCAAGTGTCCTTCTGCTCCAAGTTACAATGTACATACAATAAGAATCATTCTTGGGATTTATCATGGTGTCACAAGGAAGCCCTCCCATTTATCAAGGTTGAGGTGAGTCGAGATTTGAATCTACTACATCTCATGTTTCTAATTGAAGCCATATTTGAAGTAACCATTTAGAATAATTGAGAAAAGTCTCTCTTTATTTTCTTTAGCATCTTATCACTCACTTCAACTCCCACAAGAATTCTAGCAAGCATATCTTTTTTTGTAGTTTCTTTGGATCAACATAGATGGCTTATTTACCCTTTTATCATCATAAGAGGGGATATATCTATCATGATCATGATCCCTGTCTCTCTTATCGAGATCTCTTTCTATTTCCTTATGCCTCCAATCTTGACCATGAACATCATCTCTCCATTCTAGATCTTTCCAATCACTTTTTGTATTCTTCCAACCTTAATTCTCATTTTTCCTTTGGTAAGTAGGTCATAAAACCCCTCCCCCTATTTGGTTTGATAAGAAATGGATTTCTTCTTTAAGCGAGTCGACATTATCATCCTTATAAGCTCTATTTTATCTTCCTACAATGTTAGCTGATTTTGGATTTTTTCCACGACATGCTTTTTTAAAAGATCTATTTGCATCATGATCTTGACCATGTTTTCATCTATATCTTTATTTTTTCCTTTGTTCTTGGATCACATAAGACACAAAGATATCCCACATGGACACCTCGGTATCTCGTGTGTGTCAATCTCTACTTTGTTTTGTCATTTGGTCTAAGAATCCTATAGCAACTCTAAATATTTGATTCATTAAAGACCTTGCAACTATGTTATCCGCTATAGTCTTATTCAATGAGTCCAAAGATCGATAGAAGATTTAAATAAATATCTTATCTCAAATTTCATGGTTTGGGCAATGAAGAACTTTCTTCTTTAAATCTTAGCCACTTCTCATGGAAGGGCTCACTACTCACTTGGTGAAAGATTGTAATTTCATCTTGAAGTTGAAGCTCATGCTACGGTGGGAAGATCATATCAACAAAAGCCTTTATCATCTCAACCCAAGAAGTAATAGGCCCTTTAGGAAACTCCCTTAACCAAATCACTGCCTCTCCCATCAAAGAGAATAGGAACTATCTGGAAAAGATTGACTATTTTGGGAAATATTTATTGTTTCAAAAAGAGTACAAACATCTATGAAATTCTTCAAGTTCATATTTTCATCCTCATTCTCTTGGATATTGAACATCCCTTTTATTTGGAGCAAGTGAAGCATGGCGCTAGTGGCATGAAAGGCTACATTGTCTACCGAGTGTGGTAGATGAATATCTCTAACCCTTATGACATCTCCTAATTGGTCTTTATCCTTGAGTTGCCCATCAAAAGATATGGTATCACTACCATGCTGACTCATAATACCATGTTGGATAATATTATTACCTAAAAAAACAAAATTTTAGATGATGGTACGGTCGCTGTCAATTTACTATAACCTAACTAATGTTGGGGTTGAATCCCAAGGGAACATATGGCTTTGCAGATCACAGTAGTTGTAGTCAACGAGCAAAACAAGAAAAGTAAATGGAGGGTTCTGTTTGTATTAATCTAGAACAAAGAACAATATTAACTTGGTTGAAATCAGTCATAAGTGAACACTAGGATTGTGTTCCCCCTGGCTTCTCAACTTCGTAGGCTTATCGTGCTTTATTGAACCAATCCATTACCTTGCATGTTAAATCGATAAGTTATGTACCTTCTACAGTCATTTGGATGAGTATAAGGATTTCACCCTTTACCTTTTGAGTCTCAAGGTGTCGCACTACTAACCCTTATCTTGATACCAATTAACTATTACCTTTTTGAGTTTCTAGTTATTACATGAAACCTAAACATCTTATGTAGATAGAACCTAGAAGTGTGGATCGACAGTTAAACTCCAAATTACTATTGTCTTTATCTTTTCCTAGCCACTACTCCTCTTTTGGAGTAAGTATAAATATCTAGGCGGGATCCTATTGTGTGAACCCATTATGAAATCAATCATAATGAAGATAAAGGAACACATGCCATTAGTATTGGCTAAGATTAACAATTTCACTTCCCCTACTTCGTTAATTTGCCAGGGTTTCCATAACCTTAGCTATGGGTTTTAGTTGCTCATGATTATGAAAAAATCAATAAAATTCATTATAGAAGGAAGGATGAAATAACTATGATAAGATGAATAAAAACCCACAACCATAGTTGAATAAACCAATCAAAGTCAATACAAGAGAATCCCAAGATCAAAGACGGATCTTGGAATCAAAATATATTTCTGAGTATCGAAAGTGCAAAACTCCTACTAAAAAGTACACAAGTGGTATTTATAGTACATGAGAAAAATCTAAAAAAAATCCCAAACAAAATAGGAGAAAATCAGGTCGGTAGCCACCTGTTCTCTGTAACTGCGATCTGGCACAGGTGCAGGTAGTACCTACAATCTGGCATAGGGCGCAAGTGCAAACCATATCTTGTGGATGAACAAATTACTATAAGTCAGATCTCGGAATTTTGGATTTCTAGCACCTACTTTGTCTACAGGCAGTCTGTAGGTTGATTTGGTAAGTTCGAGAGTTAGTTTTTAGCTCTTCTTCGACTCCCGAACATGCATTGATCACGATCAAGCCAGAAAACATCCCAAACATCCATAATCACTCCAAAAGTAGCCAAAAACATTTTTTTTACCATTTTTATGAACTTTGCATCAAAAAGATGGTTTCCTGCAAAACATACCTAAAATGGATCATTTCTAACAAAGAGGCCTCAGAAACCTACATCTTTTCCTCATTTTAAGCATTGAAAGTGATATATTTCTATAGAATATCAACATCCTCAACTTATAATATTTGCATGTCCTCAGGAAATAAAAACACAAAAAAGCACATAACTAGGAGAATCAAAGTTATTCAAGGCAGTCAGTCATCACATTAAGTTCAAATCACAACATCCCCTCTATATCTCTTTCCAAAGACAACAGTGTATGAATATGAAGCAAAAAACTATGACACTATAGAATCAAGCTATGGCATTATATTAGCAACACACAATAACTCATAGGTACAAATTACATTACCCGAGACAAGAAAATAGCTAGCAGCATGACTTAAGTTCCCTAAAAAAAAGATGTCTCACTCACTCATATAAAGTAATGCATGTAAATGAAGGGTAGGTCAAGAGACACTCACACTCAACAAAGAAGTTCCAGTCAATGCATATCAAATACCATAGGCTTGCCCTTTATTTTCCTTACCTTAACATTCAGATAGTCAAGTTAGGATCATATAGGACTTTTCTCGGCTTGTAATGTAGGCTTGGGGGCTGGTATGGTACATATGTATATTGTGACTAAGCGTCCTTGGTACTACACTAACTTTGGGGTCTCACTTACTAACCAATTTCCTTTTTATTCCACCCTTATTTCTCCTTTTTATTCGTTTATGCACATTCAGGTTGGGTGTGGTATTTTTTTCCTTTTTTTCACTTTTTCACAATTTTTCTTTTCTTTTTTCTTCTTTTTTCATTTTTCTACAACACCCAGTCCTACTAACTTTATCTTACTCTACCTTCTTCATACCTATTTTACACCACGCATCCCTATGATAGCCACCCTCAACTTAGGCATTTTGCCTGTGTTGAGGTGCACAATGTCCAAGGAGTACTTATGCCAAAATAGGTAAATTGTAAAACAAATGGAAAGGTGAATGGTGAAAACAAGAAAAATAGGCTTACAAGGCTCAAAGTAGGGATCAAGGGATATAATTTACACATGGAACGTCATTTAGGCTAAAAGTGGACCAAAGTTAAAAAAATGCCTATAGTCCATTCCTAACTTGCTATCCTTTAACCTAAGCAAGACTAACCAAGAAAGTTTTGAATTTAACACATAAAGGGAACTAGGTAGTATCTCACACACACATAGCACATAGTCAATATTACCAACTACTACCTAATCCTAATGCCATAACAAGATCCATAAAGTTCACACATATATACATAAACACAGTTCTAAGATCTCAAAATTTTGGAGGGGTATCAAAAATTAATCAAAACACGACTACTGCCCTAAATACTTAAAAAATCTCCTAATTATAGAAAAACAAAATGTAATATGACACATAATTATCCTAGACATGTTGGTTGTACAATGATACAATGGCGGATAGGAAAAGAAGCACAGGAACAAAAACCCATGGCGGCATGGTATGCCCACACCGAACTAAAAACTATGCACTGTCCTCAATGCGCTAAAACAAAATAAAACATAGGAAAGTGAGAACATACCTGGGACACACTAGGTAGAGGCAGTGGTTATGTTACAGTGAAAAACTAGTGGATGAACCATCTGCTATAGATGTATACCTCATTCTATCGATGAATAAAGTATCTAAACAATCATGTATGACCTTTTTAACGGCTTTCTCCTCTATTGTATAAGGATCCTGCAAGTCCTCTAAGTGACCTCTTTTGGTCCCAATTGCTTAGACTTCTTCATCATCCTCCACAAAGAAATCAAAATGCCTCATCACATGCAGAGGTAATATCTGGACCACAGGAGGTATAATCGAAGAAGTAAATGCTACACAATTATTTACAAAAGAGTGTACCTCTACTCGTAGGATATCAAAATCCTTTCTCATTGGAACTAGATATGGCACACCTGTCTATGTATATCGCGATGTAACCCATCTGTCTAGCTCATCGATCTATGTATAAGAATCAACACATAACTCTGATAGTACGGCTCTCTGAGTAGCCTCCGATTTAGCCTTGGCCAGCTCAAATCTAGTCCTAACCCCTTATCTTATCTGCTCGAAGAGGGTAGTCATATCAATCTTAACAACCTTCAACCGAGTAGTTGTGGCCCTCTGGTTGTCCACTAAACTCTGCAAAAGCTCATTAAATAAAATAATCATACCTATTGTAGGAGCTATAGTGGATGAGAGAGAAGGCTATGTAGATGCACCAACTGGCTCTGAGATCAATGATGGGGATGAAAAAAAATATCCTGTATACCCTCGCCTTGTGTACTCAAATACAAAATATCTTTCTTCTCCCCTATCATCATGTCAATACCAATACCCTCATCATCTGTATGTGCCTCAATAGGCTCTACAGAAACTAGTGGACCCTTAAATTTGGCTTATTGTACTGCTGCCCGCTGTCTCGATCTCCTATAAGTGCCTAATGGTACTAGACCCTTCATGGTCCTCCTTTGCGTAGTTGTAGTTGAAAGTACCCTCTCATCTATACTCGGTAACTCAGGCACACCGACCTCATCACACAACCTCTAAATCATGTATAGAAGGGCAGATTAGTCAACTCTGCAAATATCTATCATGCAACTAATGTCGAAGAATTGCAGCAAAATCAACATCATAATCGACCATCAGAAAGACAACCAATTCTGCTCCTTCCCATGTTAATGTATTATTCAAAGTGGTGGGTATCAATCGAAATCTAATAAGAAACCACCAAAACATGGCCTCCAATGTCAATAGGCCCTTCTTGATCACAGCTTGCTCCATAATCCATGGGTTTGCATCACCCAGTGGTAAAATATAACTAGCTATGCTCTTAGACAACTTAACTCTCTCTAGACGGTGCTCAATATCCCTTAGGATATGTCTATTTTTTCTGATCCTCAGTCTGTGGTCGCACTCAGCCGTAGATATAGAAGTGATGTAAACTGGGCCAAATATAACTCTTCGGATAGTCTCATTTATGATATCGACTCTAACCTCTCTAACCAGTGTGTGATAAAGTCATGCCGTCATTATAAATCTGATAAATCTTAGATAATAACATATAGGAAGGACTACGGTAACTCTTTAGGATGCATAAATCTCCCATACCATAGTTGATTTGTAGGAACCAAGTAGTCTGGTCATCCACTCTAGCTGATATCTGTCAAATGTTGTATGTATATGTAGTACTCGTTCTATCCATGATAAGTCGATCTGACGCTCCTCATAAATATAGCTCAAAAACTTACCTATTTTGCAAATATGACTGTCTCTGTGAAATATATGTTGTATCCCTTCCACACACCACCTCAGATGTCCCTCCTCGGGAGGTGCATCAGGGGAAGGTGTAGGAACGGAATCTACTGTACTAATGCATTGTGGGGAGGCTGCTCAACACCCTCATTAGACAGGGGTACCAATGTCTACTATACATGAGTAGAGGTATCCTCCTCAGACAGGGTCACCGAAGATGACTACTCCTGCTCAACCTCATGAGATGAATCCTTAGACCCCTTCTTAGACTGGGGGTCCTAAGAATCAATATATGGATTAGTCTCATACTCTACCTCTTCCTCCTCATCAACATCAGGTAGAGGAGTGTGCAGGGTAATATCACTACAGACTTCATCCTTATTTGGGATGCTGCTGACTGAGCAGCCTGGCGAGTCTGTCTTTTTATGACTCTGTGTGTAACTCGACGATAGTGTCTCTATGTCACTGCCTCAAGTAATCCTCCACTGATCCTCTAGTCTTGGGAGACTCTTCCCGTCTCCCCAAAGTATCGACCCTCATCTTCTTCACCACTTTAGGTGCCATATGTACCTAAAAAACCAAGTGTCAGTTTCCAACAAAAGTGAGGGATAGCAAAAGTCAAAGAGAAACTTAAAATTTGGGAAGTTCAAATTTTTCCTTAATTTTTAAATCCCTAAAACCTATTTGAAATCCTAACAAGTCCAATGCATATACACTAATCAAGGAACATAAATTTCAAAGAAAAAAAAATATGTTCAACTCGTGGTATTACTCTATTCATTCAAGTTCAACTTCAAGTTAGGGCCTAAACATAGTATTTTAGTTCAAAACAAGCCCCTACATTATAATTTTATGATACTTCAAGTCTCCCTCATAAAAGCATAATAGTTTCTATATATTTTGCAATGAAATACATATATCAACTTGTTTTAACAATAGATAAACCAATGTATAACCATTAGAAGCCAAGAAAGTTACCTTTTATATGAAGATCCAGAAGAGAATAAGGAAGAAATCAAGTAAAACAAAGGTTGAAACTTGTTTTTAGCATGTTAGGACAAGTTGGTATCTCAAACAAGTGTCAATTTAGCCTTTACTTAAGTGTGGGGTTGGTTTATGTTTTAAGTTGGAAATTTGAATTTAAAGAGAAAAGTGAAATTTTGATGATTAGAATGAGTTAAAATGAGGGTAAGAATGTTTTTATATATGTGGGGGATGCTTTAGAACCTATTTATATGTCGGTGGAACCAAAATTTTAATTAAAAAATGGGCCCACAACTTGACCTTTTCGCGCCCTATACTCACGGTCAGGTCCTAGTCGTATATAGTACCTGTGGCCTGCAGGTTCAAGGTGCACTTACCAGGCCAAAATTATTAGCCCATTGTTTTGCAACCCATACTCAAATTTTTGATATTTTTCCAGATACTTATGGTCCCACAACCTATGTTTTATGTCCCAAAACTAAATTAAATGCCAGAGTTTGTAACTTACCACTTTTCATCCTCAAAAGTTCAACTTTTTGACTTACTCAACTTACTGTGTGGTACTTATGACCATGATGGGATGATCAGACAGTCCCCTTACCTGGAAATTGATGAATGAAACAATGTTTACCGTATTTTGAATAACGTCAAGAAATTAAAATCCTACAAAAAGACAAAAATACCAAAAATATGAACACTAAAATAGTGACTTGCCTCCCACTCAACGCTTGATTTAACATCGCGGCACGACATGGCTATTTCGTTTTTTAAGACTTCACCAACAAGCCCATTGGTTGCCTCCTATGTAGTGCTTCATTTAATGTTGTGGCACGATGTGGGTATCTTCACTACTAAATATTCATCAACATACCCATAGAAAAATCCTCCAAGGTCATAAACACAATCAATCACCGACACTACCTTCATGTTGATTGGCTGCATCATTGACTTTCAAATGTTTAATGTTGCTTCCTCACCGTTAACTCTAAATTCAACTCAACTTTTTCCATGTCAACCAAAGCTCTGCCTATGGCCATGACTTGTCTTCCCAAAATAATGGGCATCTATGTGTCAACCTCATAGTCCAAGATGACAAAGTCAGCTGGAAAGATGAAGTTATCTACCCTCATGATCAAATCAAATGAGATTCCCACAGGCTTTTTCACTGTGCAATAAGCCATCAATAGCCACATCGAAGCCGATTCTAGAGGGTTCAAGCCTAATTGCTTGAATACTTCCAGTGACATAAAATTAATGTTGGCTCCTAAATAACAAAAAGCTCAGGAAAATCTATATGAATCAATAGTGCATGGTATAGAAAACACTTTGGGGTAACCCGTTTAATATGCCGAAGACCTAGTCGTGACAGCACTGCAGTGGTACAAACCATCAATATCCTCAAAAGTTGCTCCTTTTTTTCTTATGACTAACTGTTTCATGAACCTGGCGTATCCATATATCTGCTCTAATACCTTGAGAAGAGGTATGTTAAAGCTCAATTCTCTCAGCATCTTAATAAACCGCATGAACTTACTTACCTTTTTCTTGTACCTCAGTCATTGTAGAAAAGGTGGGGGAGGGGTCTCGAGATTAATTTGATAGTTGTCTTAGTGACTGTACCTTACCTTTATCTTTAGAGACTGCACCTTTATTACCTGTTACTTTCTCAGACTCAGCAACAGATGTCTCATCATCAACAACTACAGTAGTAGTTAGTGGGGGATCCAAAGTAGTGATACCCTCCTCGTAGTAATAGCACGTATATGACCGTCGTTTTTCAGATTTTGTATTGTGTTGCTCAGAAGGATACTTGGCTGCCTCTGGTTCAGATTTGCTGACATCTGCCCAAATTGGTGTTCCAACTGCTTGATAGCAATGGCATGTGACTCGTCCTTCTAGGTCAACTCTAAAATATCAACCTTAATCTCCTTAAGGATGATCTGTTGACTTTCTTGAGCCTTCACTAGCTTAGCTAGCATCTTTTCTATTTTGGATTCTGCATCGCATCTGCCAGATGGAATGTACCTATGTCCCATCTCTATATAGACATCCTTTTTTCTCCAGTCACCATCATGCTCTCTACTACAGTCTCTGAATCTAGCATAATAGTTCCAACCGTGGTTCCCTTGCAATTGGGCTTAGAAACCTGCCATCTGATGATCCGATAATTAGCTTTCTTTTTTAATTCTGACTCGTAAGCTTTGGAAGCTGACCACTGTGATGCTACTACATTCACTTTCTCAGAATTAGCCATTACAAATTGCTTTGCTAGCATCCCTAAATCATTCCTCAGTAACGCAATTTCTTACACTACTGTATTATCAGCTGCTCTATGGTACAGGAAACACCAATATCATAAGTACCAAATCCCCTCCCAGCCTCCCAAGTTTTCCATCCTCGGTTAGTGAGTAGATCTAATCTAACATCTCCGATGTTTCCTCCCATTGTAATCTCAAAAAAGCTCCTCCAGAGATGGTGTCTGCCATAGCCCTAGAGTTGATGGTCAGGGCTCTGTAAAATATCTTGGATAAGCTCATCCATGATAAGTGATAATTTGGCACCATTCTCTACTTCTTCATAAACCTGAACCAAGCCTCATACATGGACTCTAACTACAACTGCCTGAAATTATAGATCTCATCCTTCAGCTGCAACATCCATGATATAGGGAAGAACCTGTTTAAGAATTGTTTGCACACATCATTCCAAGTCATGATAGAGCCTTTTGGCAATTCCCCTAACCATAAAGATGTTTCTCCTGTAAGTGTAAACGGAAAAACCTCAGTTTAATTGCTTCCTGATTTACCTCTAGATTGGTTTACGAGGGCAGATCCCAAGAAAAACTTTGCAATATACAAGTTTGCATCATAGGTGGTTAGACCTATAAACACACCCTTCAAATTTAGAAGTTGGATCATGGCGCTCATAATGTCAAACTTTATGCCTGGGAGAAAAACAAGAAGAACTATGGCTCCAGTCTCGGTCGGCTCAACATATCATCGATCTTCTTCATTATCTATGTATGGTTGCATGTACTGATATGATGGGATTACTTGAACATGAGCATCTCTATCTTTGTCCTAATTTCCATTGAGTGTTGATCGACGGTCTGCTTCCTATCTCTGCTCTACAAGCTATGCCTCTGTATGTACTCTCTGAGCTTCTTCTGCTGCCCTTTTCTCTGCTTTAGCATAAGCTAATAGCTCTCCTACCAGATGATCAATACTATTCTGCACTCCTTTGGAAGGAGGCACATCAACACGAACCCCTTCAGGATTTTCAACTCTTTTTGGCTCGAACGTCCTACCAGGTGTTTGTAGGATCCTCTATGGATTCGGATTAACTAGGAGTAAGGGATTTCCTCTACTCCATGTGATAGGAAACACCAGCATATGCCCAACTAAGAACAAAAAGGAAAACTAAAAACCCCAAAAACTTCAACAAGTGCAAATCAATAATCAACATCGTGTTCCCTAACAAAGGTGCCAATTTCTTGGTGACGTCCAAAGAACACTTCTTTTTTGACACGACCCAAACCCCGGGCCATGTTATATGGGTACCCCAATCTCACATGAACAGGAGGTCACCCTAATAATAGTAGATTCATAATGTCTAATATGTCACAGTTGTTCATAATACTTCTATGCAAAACCAAAGTCAATAAATGTATATGTCGGTACAAGCCCCCAATAATAGCAAAACCAAGTCTTAATGAGACCAAGACTAAAGATAAGAGATAAAGAGGTGGATGTCTTATGAAACACCTTGGTTAAGCGGTTCAAGTCTTAAAATGGTTTGTGGTTTGACTTATCTCCATACATCACCAACATATGACTAGACAATGCACTTAGGTATTTTCACAAACACCTTGGGTGCATACTTTCAACAAGGCTATTTTCAAGGTAGTATTTTCAAGATTTGGGTTACTCAAGACCATCATATTAAACTAGATACAACAAGCACCCACATACGCAAATCATCATCAATAACACATACAAACATAAGTCTAAGCAAGAATAATCATTATCCATTACTATACAAAGAACTCTTTTTTATTTGATTTCAAAACCACCATGTAAACTTACTAATTCAAGTGTGAAATAGGTGGGTTTAGAGATAATTAAAGAGGGTAATAGATACATGACTCAAACAAGATGGCACACCAATAATCTTGACTCCTTCTTGCCACTAGATGATCACTCTCCAAACCCTAGCCTTCAATCTTGCTTCAAAAAGCTTTTAGAGTGTTTTGGAGTGTTTGAGTCTTATAAATGAGGGCTTAGAAGGATACAATGCCTTATATAGTAAAGGTACTTATTGTTTTAGGAACGGGAAATAACCACAATTCCCTTAAAAAAAAGATGGAAAGTGACCTCGTCTAGGGGTATGACTCCCCCATACGACTCTCTTAGTAATCGTACCCTAGGGTACGAGTGGTACCCTAACTCATTCCCTAGGATTATCCTAGGTCAACCATACTATTATGGGTATGAGTGGGAACCCTTGAGTCATAACCATATACAAAACACTCCACTCCAATGATGACTACCCTCTACACGATTGAGTTGCATATGACTCGTATGCATAGGGTGCGATCAAGGGAATGTCATTTCGTATAGAAAATAGTATGCTACCATAACATGATGTCCAAGTTACAAGAGGGGGAGGGGTGAGTGGATACGACCCATATCCATAGGTACGACTCAAGCTCAAAGTCGTACCCAACTTAGAGACACCAAAAGTTATTATTTTTCGAGAGGTTCAAGACCTAGGTGTTTCAATTCTTTCCACTTGGATAATTCATCCGTGAATGAAGGGTAAGGTAAGCATATAAACAAGCTAAAATATCATCACACATCACTTCGATCAATGTTAAAACAAGCATTTAACAAGGATACAACACACCTCATGCTCACTATCAATAAATCATTCATCTCATCGACTTTGGGACTCTAACCCGTTACTTATTAACACTTACTCATTTCATGACTTTGGGACTTCAACCTATCAACTTTCAAAGATATCAATCAACTCAAAGTATTGGGGATTTTAACCCATCATCTATCAAAACATTAATTTATGCAATGCACTAGGGACTTTAACCCATGGTCTAACAAGGCACAAATTATTTCACACATTGGGAACTTTAATCCATTGTCTAACAAAGACATAATTCAATTCAAAGCTTGGGGACTTCAACCCATTGTCTATCAAATACATACATCAAAGTAAGGAGATTAATGTATACCTCCAATACAAGCTTTCAGGATGGGAAATAAATGTGGGTACTTGGACTTCATATCCTCTTCCGCCTCCCAAGTAGCTTCCTTGAACTTTTGGTTCCTTCATAGGACCTTCACCGAATCCACCTCTTTCATTCGCAACCGAAAAACTTGCCAATCCAAGATCCTCACCAAGACTTCCTCATAGGACAAAGAGTCCAAGATACCAACAACTTCTGAGGGAAAAACTTAGGAAGGGTCACCCACATATTTCTACAGCATAGACACATGGAAAACCGGGTGAATGGAGTCCATAATAGAAGGCAACTCCAAATCATAGGTAACATTGCCAACCCTCTTCACAATCAAGTAGGGATCAACATAGCTGGGACTAAACCGCATCACTCCCTTCATGGGAGACACTTTCAAGAATACCCAATCGCCCATATCAAACTCTAAGTTCCTACGCCTCACATCCACATAGGATTTTTGGCGACTTTGAGCGGTTTTCAACCTATCACTAATCACCTTAACCTTCTATAAGGCTTGGTGAACTAAATAGGGCCGAAGAAACTTACCCTCGCTAACTTTGTACCACCTAATGGGATATCGACACCTCATACCATACAATGCCTCAAAAAATGCCATGCCAATGCTAGAGTGGTAACTATTATTATAGGCGAACTCAATCAAAGACAAGTGGTCATGCCAACTACCACCATAATTGATCACACAAGCCCGCAATATATCCTCCAACATTTGGATAGTTCTCTCCGCTTGTCCATTTATTTGCAGGTGAAAAGTGGTACTAAGGAACACCTTAGTTCCCAAACCTCTTTGGAACGACTTACAAAAGTGGGATGAAAATGGAGGACCACGATCTGAGATAATAGACACTGGAGCACCGTGCAACTTCATGATCTCTACAAGATACAACATAGCATAATCTTTCACTGAGAAATTATTTCTCATGGGAAAAAAATGGTCGGACTTCATCTTTCTATCAATGACGAGCCAAATAGAACCACATTGATTTCGAGATCTAGGGAGACCGGTCACAAAATCCATATTAATTGCCTCCCACTTCTACTCGGGCAACATAATTTCTTGGTACAAACCACCAGGCCCTATGTTCTCAACATTCACTTGTTGACACACCATACACTTGGCCACATAGCTAGCCATATCACACTTTATATTGTTCCACCAATAGAACTCTCTGATACGCTCAAATTACAACTCTCATTAGAAAGTCTAAGTGGTCGCTGTCAAATATAGAACCCAACTGGGTTGGGTGTCGAATCCCACAGGGAATACTATGATCACTAAGTATTGCGATTATTATTAGACTGTTGGTCGAAGGTTCCAAGATAAGGGGGTTTTGGTTTAAGTGCACAATAATACTGTTAGTGTAACGAATGAGACGATATAAGTAATAAGATTTGATCACAGAGGATGATAAGTTAGGGTTATGTCCACCTTGTAGCTTCTACTTCTATATTAACTATGGATAATACGAATTTTATACATGCATGCACTTATAGAGAGACGTATTCTAATTCTAAATCCAAGTGTTTTTCAACCATCAAGGATTTATTCACCTTAGTACTCTCGAACCTAAAGTGTACAACAACTTATACGAACTCTCCAAGTAGTTAATCCTGCTAGGGCATTAACGTGTAAACTAGAGGTTGGAAACCCTAATTTCTTGTCACACTCTCTTTTCCAAACAACAACTTTTCTATCGAACAAGTTATTGCGATAATGGCGTATTCCCTATGTTTGCAACCACGAGAATTCAATTATAATGAAGAGAGTAATGATATAAGTGCATTACACATCATAAATTCACAAACCCATAGCAATAGAGAGTATACTACAAGGTTTCCATAACCCTAATAGATAAGTTTAGCTACTCATGAATACAACAGAAATCACAATAGACATAATCATCATACCAAAACTTAGAACAATCTCGGCGATGGAGATGACTAGCGACAATAAGAGAGGAACGTGTTTCTCTCTCTCCGTTGCTCAAGCTAAGCAGTTTTCTGCTCTCCAAAACTATTACAGAATCTGAATTATGTGAATAATCCCTAAAAATTCAGCAATAATGCTTTTAATAACATCCTACTCTAATAAATTGCTACTGCATCCTTAACTATTTAAAAATACTGAGTTTGCCCGGGAAAAAGTTCCCATGCATCACATTCAGTCCAAAAGCTGCTTTCCCTTTTATGTGAAGTTTTGCTTTGCTGTCCACAGGTCCCCAAAGTGCTGAAATCTTCTTCATTAGTCCCTGAAAAGCATGCTAATCACATAGGTCAGCTCACTTACTAAAAAATGGACTAAAAGTGCAAGACTTATGTATTTTATCCTCAAAACTTAGCTAAAACATGGGTAAGTTATGGTGCTTAGACGTATAAATACGCCCAACATTACTCTCCAAGGCTATGATACATCTTGGTGAAACCAGGATCAATAGTATAACGGGCTCCATGAGCCTCGACTGTGACAATTTCCCTTGATCCATCGATGTCGGGAATACATAGCTTACCTTGGTATCTCAAAATACCATTACCACCAATCAAAAAGTCTGCGGCTTTGGTTTACCTACATTACTCTTAATCTTCATCAATTTGGGGTCCAATACTTTCTTCTCCTTTATCTCAACAATAAGAGATGACTGAGATACCAAAAGCACAAATACACCACCATACTCGAAGTTTGCAAGTCGAACACCAAGACTAGCCAAACGGTAAATGTCCTTCACTAATTCCTGTTTGTCCTCATCTATAATGGCCAAACTTCCCATAGACACATGGCTAAGAGCATCAGTGACTATATTCGTCTTATCGGAATGGTAATAAAGACTCATATCATAGTTTTTCAATAGCTCGAGCTAGTTTCTTTGTCGGAGATTCAACTTATTTTGTGTAAACACATATTGAAGGCTCTTATTATCAGAAAAGATGTCGACATGAATACCATAAAGAAAACACCGCCAAATCTTCAATGCAAAGACCACAACTAATAACTCTAAGTCATCTGTGGGGTAGTTCTTCTCATGAACTTTCAATTGCCGAAAAGCACAGGCCACCACCCTACCATGTTGCATTAACACGCAACCAAGATCAACACGAGAAGCATCACAATACACCACAAAACTATCACTACCCTCGAGCAAGGTGAAAATAGGAGTCGAAGTCAATTTATCGTTCAGTTTTTCAAAACTACCCTCTCACACTTCGGACCATAAGAACTTGACCTTCTTTTGGGTCAACTCGGTCAATAGGGTAGATATAGTGAAAAAACACTCCACAAACCTTTCATAATAAATGGCTAAACCGAAGAATCTCTGAATATCGATTGGAGGCGTAGGTCTAGGCCACTTCTTAACTACCGCGACCTTTTAGGGATCTATCATAATACCTTCACTAGAGATGATATGACCAAGAAAAGCTACAACTTTCAAACTAAACTCGCACTTGGAGAACATGGCATACAAATAAAAATCCTTCAAAGTTTGCAATATGGCATGGAGCTGATCTATATGATCTGTCTCTCTCTTAGAATAGAATAAGATATCATTAATGAAGACAATAACAAACATCTCCAAGAACGGATGAAATACCCTATTCATCAAATCCATGAATTCCACCGGGGAATTAATTAACCCAAAAGACGTAACAAGTAACTCATAGTGACCATACCAGGCTCTAAAGGCAGTCTTAGGGATATCTGCATCCCTAGTCATAAATTGATGATTACCCAACCTATGATCAATCTTAGAGAAAAACTTTTCACCCTGAAGTTGATCAAACAAATCAGCGATCCTAGGAACGGTCACTTTGTCCAACTGACAATAATCAATGCATATATGAAGGGAACCATCCTTCTTGCACACAAACAATACGGGATCATCCCACAAAGACAAATTAGGATGGATAAAACCTTTATTTAAGAGGTCTTTTAATTTCTCCTTAAGCTTTTTTAGCTCTGCCAGAGTCATTCTATAAGGAGGGATAGAAATCAGATGAGTTTCCGAAACAAGATCAATGCCAAAATAAATTACCCCATCGGGAGGAACACCGGGAAGATGATCAAGAAAAACCTCGGGGAATGCATTAACCACAGAAACAGATTCTAGGGAAAGCTTTTGTAACGCCCCAAGAACCTATCCCAAGATGTCACACGGTGCTTAAGTCCACACGTGGCCTCAAGCTAACCCTTTAATCCTTTCATCACTTTCAGAACTCACTATAACACTAATCATTTTAAAATAGGGAAAAATAACCATCTCATGAGCATACTGAGATACAAAGAAATACTGTCTTGTACAAATAAAATACTGAAAGTTCTGTACATACTGGTACTCTAGTCTAACAAAGCCTCTACTACAAAAGACTGAGGATCCATTGGGACGAATCTCCAACTGACTCGCCTGAACTAAAAAGAAATAACCATCTACTATCAAGGCAAAAATCAAGGATATAGGTCCTCGAACTATGAGGACTCATCAACTGTAAGAATGTAGATGGAGGTACTCAAAGATCACTGTCACTACTGAGACTGAGCACCTGAACCTACATCACGAGAAAATGTAGAACATAGAAGAGTATGGGAATCAGTACTTGGAATTGTACTGAGTATGTGGGGCTGTATGCAACACTTTTAAAGAATATCATAAATGTAAAATAAAGTCATGCATGCTGACAATAATGACTCTCTTCGCTTGAATTTCCTGAATCATAATTTCCATAAATCATCGATAATAACACATGCTTCACAAATCTCATAAATCATTGGACTCAACTCAAACTCTTTAACTCATGACTTAGAGTGACTCAGTAACTCAAGAAACTTAGACTATTATGGACTTGGGAGTTTCTTATAACCAACATAAACCATGTGAGCCACATGAAGTCCAACGTTTTGCCCTCCTAAGGAAGGAACCCCACATTGGCGGGAGCGTTATACTCTTGCCAGGGAGTATAACCTCAAACTCATCTCTGTGATCACAAACTCAGCTCTTTGGCCTTAAATCTCAATCCTACGGTGGCACGTAGTTCTGGGGAAGTAGGATGCACTAAACCCACACTTCCCACTCGGTGCTAAATACTCCTCCCAGACTCATCTCAGAACGCGTTAGGAAATCCACCTTAATCAACTCAAGGGCCTATCATGAAGACCAAAACAAAAATATATCTCATCTGTAAATCATATACAACTTGTGGATTCCTTACTCGACTCACACTCAAAATAGTCTTTCTCAACATCAAGTACACTTGCTTATTAAATTATATCAAGTATCAAAAGCTTCAAGAAAACATCATAGGACTCATTCTTGACCCTCAAACCCAATATCGATATATATTCAATACTCAATCTTCTCATGGAAAAGCATAACTCATGACACTTTTCTTAAATTGCTTAGAAATCATCAATACAAAATGAAAATATACAACTCATGACATAAATTCTCAATTTAAGAAACGTGATGGTAAAATAATCATAAATATCAAACTTATTCAACTCAAATCTCATAAATCATCAATAAAGAAATTTGGGTGTAAACCCACTTGCAAGGATCATGAAATTCCAATAGTAAAAATCAATTCTTTGGGTACAAGAATGAAAGGATATTTTTGTTCGAGCCCCACATACCTTGATTATTATCCGGGATGAATAAACTTGCTATAGACTTCTTTTCCCATTTCTTGAGTTAGAGATCTTAATGTTCTTGACTTGGAAGTTTTAAATCTTGAACTAATTTGTGAAACCATGGCTTGATGTTGAGATGTTTAGACAAGAATTGGATTGAATTTTTGGAGAGAAACCTTAGAATTTTGGAGAAGATGGAAGAGAAAATGAGGATTTTCTCCCTCACTTGTATATATATAAAGGGTAAGGACGGATGGAAAAGACCAAAATACCCTTAAGCAAATTCTAGAACTGGAGCCCGATTTTTGACCCTGGTGCGACGCGCCAGGAACACGGTCCTTCACTAGAATTGGACAATTAGAAAACTGCTCAGTGGTGCGACGCGCCAGGATCACGGTCATATTAGCCACCTTGGTCATGACCTGGAGGGCACCGCAACGTGGTGGAATCGCGTTGGTGCACTAGAATTTGACAATTCCAAAAATTGAACCATGGCACGACATCTCAATATCGCGGAGGTTCACTAGAAAATGACAATTGCCATTTTGGCTGGCTCCGCAACGTGCTAAAGTTCCAGGTGGCACACTGTCTCACTAAAATGGCTCTAACTCTTTACCCGAGTGTTAGATTTGGGCGAATTTGGTATCGATGGAAAGCATATTCACTCAAAAGGCAGATTTAGGCTTAAGGAACGATTGAGGTATTACATATTTTCCAAGTTATAATCTTTAACTCAGACCACATGACACAAACACCCCTTTGCAATCAACTTTAAAGCTTTAAGATAAGAAATGAATCTTTCCTTAGTAACTAAAGAACCACCTTCCCATACAACGACAAACTTATTAGGGAATTTGAACATGACCCCACCGGTCCAATAATCTAAGGAAGCATAGCAAGAGTACAACCAATCTATCCCCAAAATGATATCAAAATCAACCATGTCTTACTCAATCAAGTCAACAAGAGTATCTCTTCCACAAACAGATACCACACACCCCCTATAGACCCGGTGAACGACAATCGAGTCTTCTACCAAGGTAGAAACAAAAAAAAGAACCTATAGACTCTCGGGACCATAATCAAGGTGCACAGTCCCATACGGGGTCACATAGGAAAGAGTAGACTCTGGATCAAGCAAACAATACACATCATGGGAGAAAAGTTTCAACATACCCATGACAACTTTGAGATACACCTCATAATCCTGGCGAGTAGCAAGTGCATACAAGCGGTTCCGGCCAACGCCGGTGCTAGAAATAGAAGCAAAGGTAGACATAGCAACCTTTGGTGCGAAAGAAGGTAGAGTAGCAATAGGGGCCCTGTTAGCCCATGAATATGATAGAGAGGGGCACTCACGTTGTATGTTCACTGCCCGACCATAATGAAACCATTGGTTTCTCTCCTTCTCACACTGACCATGATGACTCTGACCACAGAATCTTCAAGGAGGGTGGGATGGAGCTGACTAGGCACCACTAGCCTAGAATTGGGAACCCTGTGCCCAAAACACATTATTAAACTAAGGCCAATGATCACCCAACAACTTTGGGTAAGAAGAGTGGACACTAGTCGAGGAGAAGAACTCAAACTTCCCTACTTCTTTCATGGCCACTTACCACTACTTTGCTCGGAAGGCCTAAACTTCTTGCCTTGCCTTTCACTAAGCTTAACTTGCTTATTTTTCTCATTCTCTACTTGTTGTATATACACAATCAATCTAGAAATATCCATGTTCTCAATCAATAAAGCTTTCTTTCTCTCGAGAACTAACTCACGGGATGAACTCGAGATGAACATACGCATTCAAACCCTCATGCTAGAAACCATCTTGGGAGTATACCTTGACAATTGATGGAATTTCAAGGCATACTATTGAATGAACATCCTCCCTTTCTTTAAGTTGACAAGCTATTATGCCTTTGCTTACCTTAACTCTTGAGGAAAGAAGCGTTCTAAGAAAGCCTCGAAGAAATCCACCCACAAAGCCATACTAGCATTAAAACCTCTAGAAAACTCCCACCCTTCGTTCCATTGGTATGCTACATCTTTCAATTGGTTGGAAGCAAGCTCAACACCCTCAATTTCTAAAGCATGTATGATTTGAAAATTTTTCTCCATTTCATTGACAAAGCCCTGAGGGTCTTCCTTAACCTTCATACCTGTGAATATAAGAGGGATCAAACTCATATATTGGCCAATTTTTGTGGCGTCAGAAGAAACAGTAGCCAAAGAACCACGCTCTGATTGGGAGGCTATAAATTAAGTTAAAAGGTTGATAGAGCAACGAAACTCCGCATTAGAAGAATTTCTTTAATGAGACTAAAGAGGAGAGTCACTCTCATAAGTACGGTTGGTGGGTCGAACCCCACGAGGATGGCTAGATGTCGCAGCCCTATCCCGGGTCTAACTCCAAAAAGTAGATGATCTTCATCCATAGGACCTTAAATTGGGGCTGAAGTATTTGCTTGTGTTTTAGATCTGATTGGAGGCATGATCTGAAAGATAGCAAATAGAATCATAGGTATTCAAGACCGTAGACTTTATAACTTGAGATTGAAACACAAGAAAGGAAAACATTCCTAAGATGTATCATAGCCCCTCTTTTATAAGAGTGGCATGCTTCACACCCATAAAAGATGATCTACTCGATACCGCATTATGAACACCCAACTGACCATGAATCTAAGCTCTAATACCAACTTGACATGACTCGAACCCCGATCCATATCGTATGGGCACCCCAAGATCACATGAAATGGAGGTCGCCCCAATAATATTAGATTCATAATGTCTAACTCATACCCAAGCTCACAGTTATTCATAATAGCTCTATGCAAAACAGATGTCAATAAATATATATGTCAGGACAAGCACCTGACAATAGACAAACCAATCTTAATGAGACCAAGACTAAAAATAAGAGACCAAGAGGTACATGCCTTCCAAAGTGAAGAAGCCCAGCACTTCATGTCAATGCAGAAACCACTTAAATCACTTAATTATTGCATGGAAAGAGATGAAGATGCTCCATCCCCTATGTCACATGGGGATTAGCACCCGAAGATGGTTAGCGATTGGAGCGCTAGCATGTAATTCAAGGATAAGTGATAAAATAACATCATCAATCAACAAAAAGTCAATATATTATATTTTATCACATTCATACACTTATCCATACATATAGGTATATCATATGCCAAACAAAGAACAAGCCTTATCAACATGCTTTAAGCACTAATTCATCATTCATGAAGTGGAGGACTACTACCTACCATACTTATAGCTTCAAACATTCTCAATAGGCAAATGACTCTACCCACATTCAAATTATCATTAGACATGGGACTTTAACAATACACACTCACTCATTAGTAAAGGACATTAAACACATACACATTCATACAACCAAGGGGATCTAACCACACACACAATTATCTAGGTAAGGGACTCCAACCTCGCTCCCACTTATTAGACAAGGGACTCTAAACTCATGTCTCACTTGGACTATAACCACAAGCCATTTCATTCGGAAAGGTACTTTGACTTCAAGAGATATCTTTAAGCACAGGACTTTAACCTCAAGCAGTATTATTCGGAAAGAGACTTTAACCTCAAGCCATTCATAAAGTAAAGGACTCTAACCTCAAGCCATCACATAAGGCAAGGGACTTTAACCTCAAGTCATCACAACTATCATTAGTTGGTATGTGGTACTTTACCTTTGCACATGCATTAACATACATTTAATACAACATTTAAGGACTCTAAATATTTTAGCCAATTCAACATTATACATATGACCACATGGTTCTTATGGGAGTCTTCATTGCTCAACCATTTTAATAAGTCAATGTCTTCATGCATTTAATATAAAATTCAATTTTTGGTCATCAAGACCCTTACAATAATTCATACTTTAATGGCAATCTTATACCACTTTCTCACCATATTTGGGTTCAACACACAATTTAAGTTCATCTTTATATTGAGGGACTTCAACCCCTTATTAGTCATTTACTCAATAAGGTTATCAATTTTACCACACATGGATTATAATTCCTTTAACATATCATTTATAAATTATTAATTACCATTAGTCCATTTCCCTAGTTCAATATATCAGCAATATATGACTAGACAATCTACTTAGGCTTTTTCACAAACACCTTGGTTACATACCTTAAACAAGGCTATTTCTATGGTAGATGTTTTCAAGACTAGGGTTACTCAAGACCCTCATGTTAAACCATATAAAAAAAGCACCCACATACGCAAATCATCATCAATAACACATACAAACATAAGTCTAAGAAAGAATTATCATTATCCACTATTATACAATAAAACCCTTTTTCATTTGATTTCAAAACCACCATGTACACTTACTAATCCAAGTGTGAAATACATGGGTTTAGAGATATTTAAAGAGGGGAAGATATACATGCCTCAAACAAAATGACACACTGTAATACCCTGGAAAATTTTCTTCATAAAGATTTCATGAGAAACGTATCGAGTTCTACGCTTTAGAGCGATTCATAAATTTTTTGTATAGTATTTCTAAGAATTTTACCTACCATTTTGTAGAGTATCGAATAAGCTTTCCAACGATATATAGATCATAGAAAATGGACACTCGAGCGATGAGTTACGACCATTCTGATCGAACTACGACCATTCCGATCAAACTGTGAACAGTAAAACGTGCAGGAAATTAAAATTACTGTAGCCAGGTGAATTTCAGGGTCAACTTCAAATGATCATAACTCCTTTTACATAATTATATGGGTTATCTACTATATATCAACGGAAATCTGTGCGAGTTCTCTTTCTAATGAAATTGGTTTCATCCAATTTTACTATCGGAGCAAAAAGTTATGGTCAATCTAGTTCAGCCTATCAAAAGTGAATTTTTGGGCAGACTTCAAACGACAACTCCTTGTACATAATGATCTGGGTGAGGTACTATATATCAACGGAAATCTCTAAGAGTACTCTTTCTAATGAAATTTGTTTCATCCAATTTGGCTGTCAGAGTAAAATGTTATGGTCGATCTACTTCAGCCTATCAAAACAGTCCACCAAAGGATAGATTTGACATTATTTGTTTTTTAAGGGCAATTTGGTCATTTCACACCCCTCTTGGATAAAAATTTATCCATTTAATCCATAATTGAACCTTCAAAATTTATTTTCTCCATGAACCATTTGGGATAATGAAACCCTAGCCAAATTTCACCTTCAAATACTTTCAATTTCACCATAGAAATCCAAAATTTATCCGATAAACAAACTCCTCATTTCAAGACCTTCGAGGAGAACCCATTATTTGTCCAAACAGGATTCCGTAATCAAAAAGTCAATTTCAAGGTATATGGGATTTTGAACAAGAGCAATCTCCGTTCTTGTGCCCAAAGCTTTAATTTTATTATGGTTTTACATGATTTTGCAAGTGAGATTATGTCTAAATAATGCGATTATGAGATTATGATGATTGAATAAATAAACTTTGATTTATATGATTATCTCAATGTTTTCATGATATGATTTAATAATTATCATTGCAAATTACACACTTTTACCACGAGGTGGTATTTTGAGTGATTTTGGGACGTATGTCGAGATGGTATTTTGGGATAATATTTTGAGATATGTGTCAAGCTTTATGCTTCCCAATGACGATTTGAATTATTGAATATATATTTGAGACATGAGATGTCTTGATATCTATAATTGTAAATTTCATATTTTTATTTTGAATGATTTCGAGATATATGTTGAAATGGTATTTTGGAATGATTTTGAGATTTATGATAAGATTAAAGCTTCTTTATGACGAAATTGAATCATTGAGCATATTGAGAAATAACATTTGAGATGTTACCATGAGTCTTGATATTTTCTCAAAAATATTGATGTTGTCATGACTTGATAAATTGTTACATTTTGACATTTAAAAAGGTTGAGTTCTATTATTGAAATTTCATGATATTCGAAAATGGGTATACACTCAAATTACTTTATGAAGGATTTATAAGACTTTGAATTTTTTCCCAATATGGATATACATGATTACTTCATTATTCTACTTCTTAAATTGAGAATTTATGCTATGAATTGCATACTACTACAATGAATTGATATTTCTAAAGGCTTTCGAGATAAAAGTCATGATTTGAGTTGTACTACGGGATATGTATTCTTATTATGAATTAAAGGTATCAAGTGCTTTTCAAAAGTTGTTGTCATGATTTAATTGTCGAGTTGAAAGAATAATCATTTGAGTACATTGACCTTGAACTCGCAGAGTCGAGATGATTTTGACTATGAGAAAGATTGATTTTGATATAGATGTTGAGATGAATTATGGTATTTTTTTCGGATGATTTTGATGATTTGAATTGTTAAAAATATTATGTATTGAGTCTTCATATCCTTGTCCAAATATCGAGTCGGTTATGGTTCAATGCATTGATACCTTGTTGATGTTGAAAAAGATTGAAATGTTTTAAGTCGAAGTTGGGGTTAGGAATCCACAAATTGTTGATTAATTATAAATTGAGATATTTGATTTGGTCTTTATGATAGACCCTTGTGATGATGATAGTGGATTTTCTAACGCATTTTGAGCTTGTCGGGGAGTAGTACTTAGCACCGAGAGGGAAATTTGGTATTTCCCAAAACCTATGTGCCACCGTAGGGTTGTTTGATGATGATATTATTGGCCAGAGATCCCGATTGTGATTATTGCAGTTTTAAGGTCGTACTCCCTAGCAAAGAGTATGATGCTCCCGCCAATTGAGGTTTCAAATGTTGGTATTCCACGTAGCTCACGTAGGGTTGTCGGTTATAGGAAACTCCCCTGTCCATAAAAGTCATGTTTTTTGAATTACCGAGTCACTCCGAGATTTGAGTCAAAGAGTTGAGATGTTATGATGAATTATGATTACCTATGATGAATTTTGACGATATGATAATTTATGATGATTTATGATGATTTATCATAATTTATGATTTTTGTTGATTTATATGGATTATAAGATTTTACCATTTGAACTATTTATTATGAAAGTATGAAGAGTATGATTTCATATAACTCAAGCCAAGTGAGTCTTCATTGTCTGTATACATGTTTTCATGAAATTGATGATGTTATTTAAAGTGTTGCATGCACCCCCACATACTCAGTACATTCTCTTTGTGCTGACCCCCATTTACTATTTATTCAGTTGTAGTTTTCGGTCAGCAGGTAAAGAGTCCTCACAGTTCAGGGACTTGAGTCGGTTATTTCAGTTTGGAGCATTGTATCTTCTTTCGTCGGTCGTATTGAGTGTGGTAGTTGGGAGTCATGACCCGACTATATACAGACAATACTAGTAGAGGCTTCATAGACAGTAGTAGTGGCTGATGTATTCAGTCTCCTTCTTGTATATGTATATGTGTTAGTAGAATTGTCATCTTGAAATTCCAATATTGTACTGAACAGATTTTGTATTGAGATATTTTTAGCTTTATTCTCTCAGAATTATGTTTTAATCAGTTGCTTTTGAGTTATACCAATGAAAAGGGTTAGCTTGGGGTCACTTGTGACCCTAAGCACCGTGTGGCATCTCGGAACTCAATTTTCGGGGTGTTACACACACCAACAATCTTGACTCCTTCTTGCCACTAGATGAGCACCCTCTAAGCCCTCATATCTAATCTTGCTTTAAGATGTTTTTAGAGTGTTTTGGAATGTTTGAGTCTTGTAAATGAGGTCTTAGGAGGCTAAAATTCCTTGTATAGTTAAGGTACTTAGGTTTTTAGGCAAGGAAAATAACCACAAAGCCCTTAGTAAAAAAATGGAAAGCGATCTCGTCCAGGGGTACGACTCCCCAATACGACTTACTTAGTAATCATACCCTAGGGTATGATTGATACCCTAAGTCGTACCCTAGCCTTCTTATAGGTCAAGCATACTATTTTGGGTACGAATGGGAACCTTTGATTTGTAACCAAAGGGTCTAACTAACCCCCTAGTCGTATACACAAATCGTATACAGAATAGTCCACTCTAAATAGAGACTACCCTCTACACGATTGAGTTGCATATGACTCATATGTATGGGGTACGATCAAGGGAAGTTCATGTAATATAGAAAATAGTATGCTACCCTAACATAATTTCCAAGGTACGAGAATGGGGAAGAGTCGATACGACCCGTATTCATGGATACTGCTCAAGCTCCAAGTTATACCCAACTCAGAGACACCAAAAGTTGTTATTCTTAATGTTAAAGACCTAGGTATTTTAACTTTTGGATAATGGTATGGTCACTGTCAAGATATAGTAACCCAACTAAGGTTGGGGTCGAATTCCAAGGGAACACGTGGCTTAGCAGATCTCAATAGTTAAAGTATATGGGAAAAATAGGAAAAGTAAATAGAGGGATTTGTTTGTAGTAGTCTCGAGAAAAGAACAATATTAACTTGGTTGAAAATTTGTTGTAAGTGAACTATAGGATTGTGTCCCCCCTGGTGTCTCAAATCTGTAGGCTTATCGTGTATTGTTGGATCAACCTAATACCTTGCATGCATAATCGATAAGTTATGTACCTCTTACAGTCTTTTGAATTAGTAGAAGGATTTCACCTTTTAACTTTTGTGTCTCAAGGTGTCGCGTTACTAACCATTATCTTGATAACAGTTAACTATTACCTTTTGAGTCTCTACTTGTTAGATGAAAGATAACGATCATTCACTTTATTCCATTGTGAGCAATGGATGGACAATTAACGCTCGAATTGTCCTTTTTTCCTAGTCACTATTGTTGTCTTTATCTTTTCCTAGTCACTACTCCTCTTTTGAAGTATATAGTAATATATAGGTGGGATCCTGATGTGTACACCCATTAAGAAATGTGTTCAACCATTATGAAATCAATCATAACAAAGATAAAGTAATGATACCGTGGGTATTGATTCAGATCAACAATCTTACTTCCCCTACTTTATCAATTCGCCAAGGTTTCCACAACCCTAGATATGGGTTTTAGCTGCTCATGATTGTGAAGAAATCAATAACATTCATATTGGAAAGAAAAGATGAAATCACAATGACAAGATGTATGAAAATCCACAACCATAAACTGAATAATCAGTCAAAGTCAATATTAGGAAATCCCAAGATCAAAGATGGAACTTGAAATCAAAATATGTCTCTAAGTGTTAAAAATGTGTCCCCTCTACTTAAGAGGTATTTATAATACAAGAGAAAACCCAAAAACCAAGGCCCGAACAAAATAGGAGAAAACTGAGTCGATGGGCACCTGCTCCCTATACCTGCGGTCTGGTAGAGCGCAGGTAGTATTTGTAGTCTGGAAAAGGATGAAGGTGCATGCCACAGGTACCAGATGGGCAATTTTGCTGCAATTCAACTCTCGGGATTTTGGGTTTCTGGCACCCGCTTTGTCTACATGCGGTCCGTTGATCTACATGTAGTCCCTAAGTTGACTTAGAAGGTGTCAGGAGTAAGTTCTACTGCTCTTCTTCGACTCTCAAACATTCATTTATCACGATCAAGCCAAAAAATATCCCAAACATCCATAATAAATTCAAAAGTGGCCAAAAACACTTTTTCACCTTTTTGATGAACTTATTATCCAAAACATGGTTTCCTGCAAAACATACTCAAAACAAATAAGATCTCAAAAAAGGTCTTAGAAATTTGCATATTTTCCTTATTTTAAGCATAGAAAGTGCTATATTTCAATAGCACATCAGCTTTAGTGATGGCATCGGGTGACTTTGGTGATAGATTGTTTCTTTGCCAAACTATTCAGTGATACGCCAAACTTTTTCTCCTTATTACAGAATTGCTTCATATTAAACGTTGAAGATCTATTAACTTAGGCAATGGATCATCAACTTTGGTGATACGCTGTCTACTTTGGTTATTCATCAAACTCCATGGGCGATGCCTTTTTGTATTTTTAGCTTAAAATCTCAATTATTTTTCTTTCTTATGCTCTATCAACTACTTTTTTACTTCAACCATTAAAATAAATCAAATTAATATTAAAACTAACTCAAAATAGATTCAAGAATTTGATTCTCATTATTTTATGCTAAATGATTTACAAATTGCTGGCTCATTATTCATTGACCTAGAAAGGGGTATTAGCTAATATGGTCACACCAAATAAGATAATCAAAATACAATAAACTGTGAATGCATCCCAAGAACAACTTGTATACTTATCAAGCACTCATTAGGATGTACTAAGTGTATTAGCCCATCAAAAGATCCCAGGGAAAGATGGAGGGATAGTTGTTCATCTTCCATATGGATAATTAATTTATTTGGAATGTTAGAGGACTAAATGACCAGAATAAAAAAGGAAGGTTAAGATCATTTATGATAAGGTTAATTTAGAAACAATTAGTCATATGGAGACCAAAATAAAAATGAATAGAATAGAGAAGCTGGTTGGAAATATGTTTCCTGGATAGGAGTATACTAAAAACTCAGAGAACCACTACCATTCTAGAATCTGTCTTACTTGGAGACAAGATTTCTTACAAGTGAATGTGGTAAGTAAGATGGACAAGAAATTACTTATAAAGTTGATATTGAATATTATGTGCAAACTTGTCTTGGGAAAAAAGATAAGGTGGGGTAGTGGTTACCAGGAGGAATATTGGTGAAGTATTTTGGACTATCTACAATAGGTTTCACCACTAAAGAGGTTTCCAAAAGATTCTTTGAGAACATGGTGAAGTATTTGGGTCTTTTATAGACACATCTTTAGAGATCGAGATTCGTATTTAAAAAAAAATTTGGAGAAAGTTGTTTGATATACTTGGCACGAAGTTGCATTTGTCTACTAGTTTTCACCCATAGAAGGAACAAACCAATGTCTTATTAAAGTACCACCTGAGGCACTTTCTGAGTTCACATCAGAAGGATTCGGAAGAGCTCTTTGGCATAGATCAATCCTTATATAACTTGCAATTGATAAAGTCTATCAGGCAATTTGAGTAAGCTATAAGTTAGAAACCGGAAACTCTAGATTCACTATTGGCGCATTTAAGGGTAAGACTTTGGGATCTTACCACACGGTCAAGGGTTTTGAAAAGTAGTTTGAAACTTCCAAGTCCTAGTTAGACAAGCCACCAATGAATATGAAGTTTGCCAACTACAAGAATCATCCTTAGACTTATAAGGTTGGGACATTGTTTTAAACTAAGACAGTTCAAGGTATAATGAGGCGTGCACCAAAACTTTATACCAAAATATGAGTTGCTATTTAGGATCATATATAAGCTGGGAAAGATCTCATATAAGTTAAAGTTATAAACTTATCTTAAGTTTCATCACATCTTTCATTATAGTGTTCTCAAGCCATACTATAAAGATAAAGGATGATCCCAATTGATGTCACTCAAGTTGGGCATTAATTACCATCACCACTTAGCATGATTTTCAGACTGAGGCTATCATTGACACTAGGCTAGTAGAGATCAAGGATAAAGAGTCATTGTCATGTTCCTCTTCTACTTGAAAGGACAATCATAAAAGAAAGTCACATGGGAACAATATGAAGACTTATGGCAATTTAAAGATAGGATTCGAGTATTATGTGGGAGTAATGAACCATGGTCTTTGAAACATACGGTGAGGGATAATATGATGACCCACCATGTATTTAGGCACCATATTACACAAAGTTGTCCATGTGTAAGAATTTCATAGGAAGAAACTATTCCTCAGTGACATATTCTAGACAAATAGGGAAATTTTCCATGGAAAATCCTAGAATTACTTGGATTTTGTATGGATGGTCCTTGTAACTTTTTAGCATTGTGTAAAATTCTAGAGAGAGAAATATCATGTAATATGATGGACTTATACAATAATTATTATTTTCCCATTAGCTCCTAATTTAATAATATAAATAAAGGTGCATTCATTTGTAAGAACATTTAGCAAAATCATCCAAGTCTTAAGTAATATAAAATCTTTCATTAGAAGCTCTATTGTATCTTTCTTCAAATTAGTAATCCCTTAGTGATATAGTTTTAGATGAGCTTCGTTGAGCATGCAAGATTATGAAAGATTTGTGAGCGAGTTGTCAAGTGTTGCATGATGTGCTTAGTAAAATCCATGCATAAGTCTCATGTCTTATCATTGTAATTATTCCAATAATAAAAGACATTTAATATCGATTCAATGATTTGAACTTAGAGTAATTCAAATGAGCATGTTAATGAATGGATTGACTACCAATAATTATAATCAATGTGGTTTGTTACAACACAAATAATACCCCCTCTGTCCATCACTAATTATTCATGATTGATTTAGTGCACTCATTAAGAAAGAATAAATAAAAGAATAATTTTACTATGTCACCCCTATTAATTACAAGTAACCTAAATATTAGAAAATAAGTAGTATTTAATAAAATGGGTAAAACAGAAATAAAATGATAGTTATCTCTTGATTCTTGAAACTAAACAAGTAAAATTAGACAAGTAATATACATATATTATAAAACTTAGGACGAAGCATCACAACTAGTCACGTGGCAAACTATTGAGAAGCCACGTGACAGTTTTATAATAAAACTTAATAGTATAGTAATAAAAATTTTGAATTAAAAGATTAAAAACATCATAATTTGGAACTACAGTATCCTTTATTTTAAAAAAATAAAATTCATTAACTTAAACATAGAAACTCATAGATAAAGAGTTTAACATAGACTTTTACTCTTTGACAAACTTATTTCTTTTAAAATTTTAATCTTACAAAGCATATCAAAGTATAATTTATTTTTTCTTAGATATGCCAAAAAATAGGCATAGAAAAAATACCCCAAGCTCTAGACCCATCAAAAGATAGGCCATTGAATTAGCTTTCCAATGCCACCAGTATCTCCTTAATATTCTAAGGAACTGTTAGACTACCAGTGACAACGACTATGGAAATTACCCATTGTCAGACACAACAAGTTGTTGCAAGGAATTGTTAGTCACGGCAGTAAGTGGACAAAAAATTTTGTTAGTATCAATGATTCCAGCACACGACTCTTTCTCAGACTAAACGAGTCATTGGGTGGACCCACCATCACAATAGTAAGAAACCAAGGAAATCAGCCTCTTGACAATGACTCTTCCTAACGACTCGTGATCAAACTACTTGAGTAACTAGAAGAACTCATTGTCAAAATAGTAAGGACCCTAGGTTTAGGTCCTTTGGCAATAATTCTAGGCCACGACTCGTTAGCAGACCCAACGAGTCATTTCCTCAGTCATTACGACTATTATTAGCATTTTTTTATACATTTTAAAAAGGGATATTTGGTCTTTTCCTATTATTTTAACCCCAAATCCACATCATTTGGGTTCTCCCAAACTAGTTATTGTGGGTTGATATTACCATAACACCTCATAAACTTAAAATCAATCGACACAAAAAAGGGTGATTTTCTCTTCTCTAACATCAAAGTAGGATCCTCAACTTCAAGCCCAAATTCCAATGAATTCTCCAAGGATTTAATCATAGGTATGTAGGATTTCATCAATGGGTTCCTTCCATCGATTGAGTCCCAAAACTTCTCAATCCTCAAGTTTAATTTCGCCTCCAAGATATAAGTTCCAGGTCAAATATGAGTCTACCTAACTCCTTTAGTTTATCCTTGTAATTAAACAATGAGTACATATTTTCTCATATGAGTAGCATCCTCTCAAACTTAGAATCATAAATGTCTCTTTTATTCAATAAATCATTGAGTTTGGCATAAACTATAAAATTCCCTATTAAGATCAACTTTTAATATTATCATGTTCAGTTTTATTAGTTAGAGCTGGTGGGTTATTTATGAATATATCAATTTACATGTATTTGAGCATTTTCAGATTATCCATTGTTGATATCTTCAGAATAAGATCATGATGAGAAGTTTAATTTATATTTCTGTGTCCTTCAGTTGGGAGTAGTACTTAGTAAACTTAGGGATGATGACTCACCCATCATTTAGGCTTGAAACCGTTAGTAGAAGTCCCTAAGATTCTAAACTATGGTGCCACTATAGGTTATAAGAGGTCACCCGTCAGTTGAGGCATAACACCCTAGGTCTTTGAGACCTTAATTTTGTGGATCCACACCAGCCAGTGTTGGTACCCTTGGCAAGGTATTAGCACCATTCCAACTAGGGTAATAGGTTGGACCTTGATTTTTTTGGATTGGGGTATGTTGGTTATTGTTAGATCCCACAGCCTTCATTTCTTATGTTTACTATAGATTTTTGTTCAAATTATGCATGACCTTTTAATCAGTTATTTAGTTATATTACGTACATATTTATACTTGGTCTTACATATAGTTCACTTTCTCCATACATTCATGATTATCTTATGTTAGTTAGTTTTCCTATCTTGAATACTTAGTACATTCAAAGTACTGATCACATACTTTTCTACACAATATTATCTTATAATATAAGCTCGAACGCTCAGTACCCGAATCACACTTAGTTTATTTCCATACCATCAGTTATAGTATTGGTGAGTCCTTATCTTTGTAGGACTATCTATCAGTTATTTATTTCAGCATTTTTTTTATTTCAGTAGTTAGAGTTAGTAGAGGACATATTCCAATAATTCATAATGCTTAGAGGCTTTCAAACAGACAGACAGATAGATGTTTAGAGTTTTCACTTGTTGAGTATTTCAGACAATGTTAGTATTGATTTTATTATCATTTATTACCAGTTTATTTTTAGTTCAGCTTTCCCCAAGTACTTTGTTATTTCTTCAGTATCCTAATGCATGCTAGGCCAAGGGTTAGCTTGGGGTCACTTGTGGCTCTAAGCACCATGTTACGACTGGGGGTAGTCTCGGGTCATGACAAACTTGGTATCAGAGTCGCAAGTTTAAAGTGTCCTAGGGTGTTAAGCCTCATTAAGTAGAGTCTTGTTCATAGGTGTGAAGGACATCACACTTATAACAAGAGGTTATGAAATGTTCTAGGAAAGTCTCACTTCTTTAATGATTCATGTCGTGCAATAGAGTGTGAACTGTATTAAATTTTATCTTCAAACTCATCCTCTACCCATTTATAAAAAATTCCTCCTATGAGAACTAATGAGAGGAAAAATAGAAATCAGTAAGTATCATCGCCAGTTCCCGAAGACCCTCTAAATGAACAGGCCTCTCATGCTGAGTTCAAGGATACCTTCATGGCATTAGCCTAATCTATGAGTGCTCATAATAACTAGCAAGTTGTTTCCCTATCCAACCCAGCAGTGAATAAGCTACAACTAGAATTTGAGACTTCACTCAGGTGAATTTGCTGGCATTCTTTGGTTCTAAGTCTAAAGAGGATCCACAGGAGTTCTTAGATAGTGTTCAGAAAGTCATTGAGATCATAGTTGTTAAATTAAGTAAAAGTACTAATTTGGCTACTTGTAAATTGCAAGGAGTGTCGCACACCTGGTTTAAGTAGTGGAAGAAAGATAAAGGTGCAGATAGAGTGCTAGTAGAGTGGGATGAGTTCGTTGCTACTTTTCTAAAAAGGTTATTACCACTTGAGTTAAGGGAGGCCAAAGTACATGAGTTTATCAACTTGAAAAAGGTCAGTATGATTGTTAAGAAGTATTCACTCAAGTTTACTCAATTGGATATGTACGCTCCGACTATGGTGTCTAATTTTATGGCTAAAATGATTAATTTTGCATATAGTTTTTTTAAGGGCGTGGTCAAGGAGTGCAGGATGGACATGCTGGTTAAAGAGATGGACATCTTCAGACAAATGGTACAAGTTTAATAGATTGAGAAGGAGAAGAAAAGAGAGAATAAAAGGGGTAGAACTGGTAGTTTTCATTTCTCTCAACAAAGGTTAGATGGTGGGAATTGTTCATAGTTCCTTCAGAAATATTTAGATCCGGCCCCATCTTCTTCTAGTGCCCCAATGCCCAAGTTCAGGAAGGATACCCGTGATAGAGAGCCAGGCTCTAAGTCCAAATGTTGTATGTATAGCAGTTGAACCAACCCAGTTCGCAGGAGAAGTGGTAAGGACCACAAGGGAGAGCGCATGGATGGTAGTGATGCTTGTTTTAGGTGTGGCTAATCTGTCCATAAAATAAGGGATTTATAAGTGGCTTCACAGAGAGATAAGAATAATAGTCAGCTGAGTCATACTAACTCTTCAACAGTTCCAACAGGTTTCTTCACTTAGCAGGGTGCCTCCTCTAGTGCAACTGGTGGACATCATCAGGGAAGGTTCTATACCCTTAAACTCGACAGGATTAAAAAGGTTCTCCTGATATGGTCACTGGTACATTGAAATTTTTTCATATTCATGTTTATGCATTATTAGATCCCGGGTCCACACTCTCTTTCGTGAATCCCTATATAGTGGTAGATTGTTGTGTTAGTATCCAAATACTTGTAGAATCCTTCTCAATTTCTACTCTAATTGATAGTTTAATTATAGCTAGATAAGTATACAAAAATTTCCCAGTCATAATATCCTAGAAGGTCACTTCAGTTGATCATACAAAATTAGACATAACTGATTTGATGTTATACTTGGCATGGATTGGCTCCTCTCTTTCTATTACTTAGATGACTATAGAAAAAATTAGTCTAGTTTTAGTTTCAAAATAAACCAATCTTAGAGTGGAAGGGTAGAACCTCAGTACCTATAGGTCAATTTGTCTCTTTCCTCAAGGCGATGAAAATAATTTCCAAGGGTGCGTCTATCATCTTGTCTAAGTTAAGGATTTAAGATCCAATAACCCGAGTCTTAGGTCAGTTCGAGTAGTGAATGAATTTCTAAAAGTGTTTCCTAAAGATCTACCTGAAGTTCCTCCCAAGAGAAAGATTTTTGAAGTTCCTTCAGAGAGGGAGATTTACTTTAGAATAGATGTCCTTCTAGATATCTAGCTTATATATATATCCCACCTTATAGAATGGCTTCTATGGAGCTTAAGGAATTGAATAAACAATAGAAATATCTCTTAAACAAGGTTTTTATCATACCTAGTGTCTCTCCATTTGGTGCTCCAGTTACTTTGGTGCGCAAGATAGACGGTTCTCTCAGAATATGCATCGCTTACCGTCAGTTTAACAAAGTCACAGTCAAGAATAAGTATCCCATCCCTAGGATTTATGACTTGCTTAAACAACTTTAGGGTGCTAATTGTTTCTCTAAGATGGAGCTCAAATCTGACTATCATCAGGTCAGAGTTCGAGATTGTGACATTTTGAAGACAACCTTTAGAACTCGATATGGTCACTTTTAATTTTTTGTTGTGTATTTTGGACTACGAATTATCTTGCGGATTTTATGGACTTGATGAATAGAGTGTTCAAGCATTACTTGGACATGTTCATTATAGTCTTCATAGATGACATCCTCATTTATTCTTAGAGTGGGGGTGAACATGCATATTATTTGATGATTGTCTTGTAGACTCATAAGATCACCAACTATTCAATAAGTTTAGCAATGTGAATTTTGGTTGAAATTAGTAGCCTTCCTTGGTCATAGTATTTCCAGTGAAGGTATTCGAGTTGGTCCTCGAAAGACCAAACTAGTGAGAAGCTGTCCTAAACCCATCTCTTTATCATATATCAAGAGTTTCTTAGGTTTAGTATATTATTATCGATAGTTTTTTGAAGGATTTTCCTCTAAATGTCCCGATTGACTTAGAAGTAAGTCAAATTTTAGTGATCCAAGTCTTAAAAGAAGAATTTTTAGGAGTTGATGACTCGACTCACCTCCGCTCCAGTTTTGACTCTATCAAAGGGTACAAATAACTTTGTGGTATTGTTATGCTTCCATAGTTGTTCTTAGTTGTGTATCGATGTAGCGAGGCAAGGTGATAGCATATACCTCTAGACCACTCAAGACTCATAAGAACTACGCAACTCATGATGTAATTGGAAGTATTTGTTTTTGCCTTAAATATTTGAAGGCATTATTTTTATGGGATTCATGTTGATGTATTCACTGATCACAAAAGTATTCAGTATTTGTTCACCCAAAATGATCTAAATCTTCATCAGAGTAAGTGGCTAGAGTTGTTGAAGGAATATGATATGAGCATCTTGTACCACCCGATTAAGGCCAATGTTGTGGCCGATGCCCGTAGTAGATTTTCTATGGGAAATGTTGCTTCGTGGAGTATTAAAAAATGAGTTAGTTTGTGAGGTTCATCAACTTACAAGGTTGGGAGTTTAGTTTGTTGATTCAACAGAAGGTAATGTCTTTTCTTAGAATGGTTTAGAATCTTCATTGGTTATCGAGGTAAAGGAAAAAAAAATATAGTGATCCTATTTTGCTTAAGTTGAAAGAGGCAGTTTGGAATTAGAAGTTTGAGGTTTTCTCTCAAAGGGGAGAAGGTGTTGTTTGATGTCAGGGTGAATCATATGTCCTATATATGGATGGTTTAAGACAGTGGATGTTAGAAAAAACTCATGGTTCTCGATATTTTATTCACCCAGGAGACACTAAGATGTACTATGATTAGCGGGAAGTCTATTGGTGGAATGGCATGAAGAAGGATATAGAGAAATTCATGGCTAAGTGTCCAAATTGCCGGTAGGTTAAGGTTGATCACCAGAGGCCTAGTGTTACGCTTCAGGAATTCAGTATTCCTACTTTTAATTGGGAAATGTAAAAAATGTACTTCATTATAGGGTTGCCTCATATGTGTCGATAGAATAATTCTTCATTTTAATTGGGTCATCATGGACCAAATGACTAAGTCGACTCCTTTCTTTCCAGTTAACACTTTAAAATCAGCCAAAGATTATGCTAAACTCTATTTACGGAGTTAGTGAAGTTTTATGGAGTCCCTTTTACTATTATTTAAGATAGAGGTACTCAGTTTATCTCTCGATTTTAAAAAGCTTTCTAAAAGGGCCTTGGTACCTAAGTTTATCTTAGTACAACTTTTTACCCGCAGATAGATGGTCAGGAAAAGAAGACCATTCAAACCTTATAGGACATGTTTGATATATTTCAAGGGTAGTTAGGATGACCACTTGCCTTTTATTTAGTTTATTTATAATAACCACTATCACTCCAGTATTTAGATGGCCCTGTTTAAGAATATTTATGGTAGGAAGTGTAGATCTCCTATTGGTTGGTTTAAGGTAGGTAAAGCTTCTTTGATAGGGTTGGATGCAGTTCATGAGGTGATGGAAAAATTTCAAATGATTACAAAAAGGCTAAAAACTGCTAAGAGTGATTAAAAATCTTATACAAATGTGAGGAATAAAGAGCTTAAGATATTTGTGATTTTTTCTACATGAAGGTTTCACCCATGAAGAGGATAAAGACGTTTGGTAAGAAGGGAAAGCTCAGTCCCTGTTATGTTGGCCCTTTACAAGATATTGAGATGATATAGTAAGGTAGCCAATGAGTTGGATTTAACTGCAGTGTCAGCATTAGTGCATCCTGTCTTCCATGTCTCCTTGTTGAAGAAGTTTACTAGTGACACAATATCAGTAGTCCCGTTAAAAAGGGTTGGTGTGAAAAATAGTGTATCTTATGAAGAGGTCCCATTTGTTATCCTTGATCATTAGACTGGTAGGCTGAGTAATAAAAAGGTCTCTTTGGTAAAGTTTTTATGGAACTCAGTCAGCTAAGAGACCTACTTGGGAAGCAGAGATAGATATGTTGGCCAAGTACCCCCATCTTTTCTCTTCAAATCCAGTTCCAACTTAAGGTAATAGTTCCCTTAATTAATTAATTCATTTCTATATCAGGCCATCCAACTATTTTCATGTCATAGCATACATTATTGAGTGCATTTCAGTCCATGCATCAGTCATAGATTCATATATCAATTCATGATTCAGCTACTAAATATTTAGTGCAAAATTTCAGTTTTTCCCCTAGTACTTCAGTTTAGTCAGTTTCGTTCGGGGATTAAAGATCATAAGGGGGAGATATTCTAATACCCCAAAACATAAACCATTGAATTAGCTTTCCAAAGCCACCATTCTCTCCTTAATCTTCAAAGGTACTACTAGACTGCCAGTGACAATGACTCTAGCAATGGCCCATTGTTACACATAATGAGTCATAGTAAAGAATTGTTTTCATGATAGTAAGTGGCCAAAAGATTTATGTTAGTATCAAAAAGTATAGAACATGACTCATTGTCTAAATAAACAAGTTGATGGGAGGACTCGCCATCGCAATTGTAAGAAATTAAGGAAATCAGCCTCTTGACTATGACTCTTCCTAACGACTCATGATCAGACTACACGAGTTATTAGAAGAAGTCGTTGTCATAATAGCAAGGACCCAAGGATCAGGTACTCTAGCAAAGACTCTAGGCCACGACTCATTTCCAGATCCAACATGTCATTGCCTCATTATTTATGACTGTTATAAGCATTTTCCTACATATTTTAAAAAGGGATTTTTGATCTTTTCCCATTATTTTAACCCAAAACCCATGTTTTTTGGGTGCTCCCAGACCAGTTATTGGCGGTTAATATTACCCTAACAACTTATAAACTCAAAATCAATTGGCACTTAGCAAAAATAGGTGATTTTCTCTTCTCTAATAGCAAGTAGGGTTCCTCGACTTCAAGAACAAATTCTAATAAATTCTACAAGGATTTCAACTCCAGGTATTTGAGATTTTATCAATGGGTTCCTTTCATCCGTTGAGTCCTAATAACTTCCCAATCCTCAAGTTTAATTTCCCCTCTAAGATTTGAGTTCCAGGTCAAATAAGAGTAGAATCGTCTAATACTCAAATCATAAATTCCTCTATTATTCAATAAATTATTGATTTTGGCGTGAATTATAAAATTCCCTATTATGATTAACTTTTAATATTATTTGGTTTAGTTTAGTCAGAGCTTGTGGATTATGAACACCCGATGTCTAGGGATTCATACATATATTAGTTTATATATATTTGAGCAGTTTAGATTATCCATTTTAGACACCATCAAAATGAGATCATAAAGAGAAATTCATTTTATGTTTCAGTGTCATTCAGTTGGGAGTAGTTTTTAGCATCGAGTGAATGTAGGGATGGTGCCTCACTGGTCAATTAGGCTTGAGACCATAAGTAGAAGTCCCTAAGTTCCCAAACTCCGGCACCACCATTGGTTATCAGGGTTCAATCGCCAGTTGAGGGATGACACCCTAGTCCTTCAGGACCTTAATTTAGTGGATCCACACCAGCTAGTGTTGCTACCCTTTGCAAGGTATTATCGACCTTCCAACTAGGTTATAGGATGGGCCCTAATTTGTTTAGATTGGTGTATGTCAGTTAATGTTAGCTCCCACAGTCCTCAGTTCATGTGTTAGTGTATGTTTTAGTTTAGTTTATGTATGACCTTCTAATCAGTTATTTAGTTATATTTAGTACATGTTTATACTTGGTCTTGCATACAGTTCACTATGTCCCATGCATTCCTGATCAGCTTATATTAGTTACTTTTCCCATCTCGCATACTCAATACATTCAAAGTACTGATCACATACTTTTTTGTGCTATATTATCTTATAATATAGGTTCGAACAATCATTATCCGGATAACTCTTAGTAAGTTTCCATACCATTAGTTGCAGTATTAGTGAGTCCTCATTATTTGAGGACCAGTTATCAGTTATTTATTTCAGCATTTTTTTTATTTTAGTCAGTTCGAGTTAGTTGGGGGCATGTCCCAACAACTCATAATAATTAAAGGCTTTCAAATAGAGAGAAAGAATGTTTAGAGTTTTCACTTGTGTATTTCAGACAATGTTAGTATTGATTTCATTATAATTTATTAACAGTTTATTTTAAGTTCATCTTACGCCTAATATTCTTTTATCTCTTCATTATCCTAGTGCATGCTAGATCATGGGTTAGCTTAGGGTCACTTGTGGCTCTAAGTATCGTGTTAAAACTAAGGGTAGTCTCGGGTCGTGACAATAGATCAGTCTCAAACAAAAACAAATAGGAAAGTTTGAGAAAATAAAAACTAGAGTCAAATTGAAGAATGAAAAAAAAGGAAAGGGGCAGTCGCCTTCTCCATCTTCAACTCTGTGCAATCCATAAAGTTGTGTTGTTATAAATCAAGATGACCAAAATATAAGAAATACAAGGATTATGTGGTGTCGATGAAGATCACAATTTAAAAGATTCATATGATTCTTAGGTGTCTTCACTCAAGACATTATACTTATCTTACAAACATCATGTACTCAGCCCAATCAATGACTTCTTCATCTCTATTAAACATAGATATAAGCTCTGTCCCCAAGATGGGTGTCCCTCATCTACCCTTTAATGTAACCACATGAGTATAATTTTCAATTTCACCATTTTTTTCCTTGACAGATTGAGCTTAATGAGGACCTGATACTAATGCCTAAGAGGTTGAAGGACGAAGCTGTCATTACCCCAACCAGAGCATAGCCATGATGGGTATCTCAAGTCCACCGAGGACTGAAGACCACCCCCCTTAGCTGTACAAATAACACATAATACAACTAGGAGTGAATGAATTCCAAACATGTAATAAGATTTAAAAATTAGATAACTTAAAATTACTTAAGATGTCTAACCAACAACTCCCAATCCACAGTATTCCACAAAGCCTCAAAACTAATATAAGTCGGGTAATGCCCCCCAAAAATAGCCAAAAAGGTAACCAAAGAACTATTTATGAAAAAACTGGACCATGAAGTAACAGGCCATTCGGAAGAAGGAGGCTCACCACTTCAAGTTGACTCACGAACAATCCAAGATCCACCTATCATTACATAAGAAAAGTAGAAGTGTCTTCGGTTCCTACATCGCGTGTAGATATAGCATCCGGATATGGTTAGAAGGTGAGCTCTAACATACAACTCAAGGAAGGGATAAGACAATTCCAAGTCAAAACCATAGTAAAATCCATATGCACATATTTTACATACATATATATATACATACATATATATATAACATGCGGGGGTAGGGAACAAGGTTTATCATAAAGTAAAACATTAGCCTGGACAGTGTAGCTTAACCATAAAAAAAGGCACCCACAGGTTATATGGGTTCAGCTACCTTTGCTGAAAAGACCCTAGTGCGTGTTACCTACACAAACCAGAGGTATCAAGGAAGACCAAGGAATGCCCCGGCCCACCGTCATCCAGGATACAAATATGTATATATATAAAGTTTGTCATATGCACACAGACATCAAGATGAATCTTCACGCTGGAAAATGTAAATTTCCAGTATCAGTCCCTCTTGGACAATCACCTTTACGGCTTAGCTACGCAACCCCCTTTAAGCCCATATTAATATAAGTTTTACATAACCTATCCATTTAACCAAGGAATTGACCATTAAGGCACACCATAGGTATCATTATACTATTACTCTTGCAAGCTTCTAATTATGCCATCACAATTCCATTATCTTGGGGAAATGACCCAACCCCTTAATTTATTAAATCAATATGGGGGAATGCCATTCCCCCCTTGGTTCATCAAATCAAATTTGGGGAATGGCTCAACCCATCTTTAGTTATTAAATCAACTCAGGGGAATGCCTCGACGCTAAAGCTTTTAATTTAATATAAAAAACATGGCCAACAAGTCTTTCAAAACCATTTTCATCTGTTTAACCTTTTATGAAATGCAATAATATAGGTGAGTGAGTCAAACCATGTGACAAATCATATTCGAAGCCAATTACACAAGTAGGTTGAGGAAACATAATTTACAAAACCAAAATCATCAATTTGGGGGAATGCCTCGACCCCCTCTTCAATTCAGATAAACATGAACCCAATTAGTTCAAAATCCATTGATAAAGCATGAACAATGCATATAAAATCATGGAAATTCTATTAGAATAACATTCATTCCAAAAACACTCAGCCATATCAGAACCTATATTCAAATCCATATGAATAACTATTTGAACACATTCTTTAAGTAAACAAATTTAAGGGAAGAGTAAAATTCCTGAGATATCAAAAATTAAAAAGAGAAATCAACCCTTTGACGCTTGGATTGCCAATTCCTTGGGAACCCTAGGTGTTCTTAACTTAGGGATTTGAGAAAGTATGAGCGAGTGTTTTTATTTGTTAAAGTGATATAAATAACCCTCTTTGTGTGTTTTATGGGTGTGGGTACTAAGTTGGGAAGGAGGGAAATGATGAGAATACCCTTACTTAAAAGTGTAGAAAATGTCGTTGTGACGTCACGGGTCACCTTACGACTAGTTATATATGGGTACGAGTTATCTCCATGATTCGTAGTCTAAACAGTAACTCAAGGACCCCTCATTATTGACCTTGTGAATCATACACTACAACTCGTGAGGTATTGTTATGACACGTAGGGTCCAGGTCATTATCAAGGAAGAAACATAGGGTACCTTTACTAGTGTAGCTATGAGGGGCACTAAACGAATCATTTAGAGTCTTGATGACTCATTGACTCTAGTCATATTCACAACAGATATCTTGGACAACCTCACTGGTAGCATTATGATTGGTGTCCTATGACCTTCAGTGGCACCTTACAACTCATAAGGTCAGTCCTAATCAGGGTAGTGAGTCCTAAAATTCAGGAAATTTCAGGGCCAAAAATCTAGGGCGTTGCATTCTCCCCCTGGGATTATTCGTCAGCAAATGATGATTCAAGGCATCTATTAATAGGATTTAACACAGAAAGAAAACCACAATTACCTTTAATAAATACATAAAACAAAGATAGTAAGGAATACACATACCTTAAGCACGATTATCCAAAGCGAGAAATAAGAATGGATATTTGGACTTCATTTCCTCATCAGCTTCCCAAGTAGCTTCTTTGACCTTATGATTCCTTTATAGAACCTTAGTCCTCAAATGACAGACTTGACTATACAAAAACTCAATTGTAATTTCCTTATAAAATAAGAAATCTTAAACACCAACACTCTCTAAGTGAACCACCAAGGAAGGATCACCCATGCACTTCTTTAATATCGATAAAAGAAAAACTGGATGGATAGAACCCAAACTCAAAGGAAAATCCAACTCATAATCCAAAATACCCACTCTCTTCAAAATCAAGTACGGGCCAATGAAATGGGTATTGAGTTTCCCCTTCTTTCCAAACCTAACATGACTTGAACCGGGGCTTTGTTGTAATGGGTATCCCAAGTCTAACCAGGATCGGAGACCACCCCCATTATCCAACCCAACCTCCAATACACATACCCTGATTCGAATAAATTCTGAACATATAACAAGATAGAATTTATTACAATTCCATACTCTGGGATTGGTCCATGACCACGACTAACCCAAAAAAGTCCAACCATCTATTATCTAACAAATAACCAAAACCTAAACAAACCATAAACCAATCCATACATCCCATGCCAAATGAGTTATAATATTAGTATATAAATAATCCAAAACATAATAGGGTGGGAAAATGTAATACCCCATATATTTTTAAGCTAGAAAATAAACCGTTGTTCCCACATATGAAACCTCCTATCCTATGATTCATATTTGAGTACATGAATTAGGATGAGTATCCTAGTGATAATAGAGCCTATTATGTGTTAAGTCTATTCATCAGAGTCACTTAAAGTAAGCCAAGCTAAGAACTTTTGAATCCACTAAGTTTTCGTGTATGATTTCACATAGCTCATCTTTGAATGAGAATAACTTAGTTTATAGGTGGTACTTTGGAAGATTTATACCCTCCAAATTTTAGATAATTGAATAAGTTTTTCGTCGATACCAAATTCGCCTAAAATAGACACCCGATGAAGAAGTTATGGCGATTTAAAGTTTCAGCAGCGTCATTTCAGTCAGTGGCGCGTCACGCCGTAAGCCAAAATGACGCTCATCAATTTCCAGTGTCTCTCTTTGATTTCAGTGCGTCGCAGTGAGTTTCCAGGTCACAAACGGGTGGAAATACGATGTCTTCACATCACGCCGGGGGCCCAAATCAGGGAATTTTTATAGAAATTAAATGACGCATCTAGAGGGGTATTTGGGTCATCTTCCCCCCCCCCTATATACGTACCAAACACATGATTGAGGCCCCAAATCATCTTTTTACATTACTGTTTATCAAAATTCACTCAAGAACAACCAAGAACAAGTCTAGGGTTCAATTGGGGGTTTCAAATTCCAAGCTTATTTCACTACTATCTTCATGGATTATTAATCTAAGGTATGTGTAGTGTTCATCTATGGATCCAATCCGTTCATAAAGATTGAGAACCATGTTTTAAATACTATTTTGTGAACTTTTTGTCGTGATATAAGCATGTACATATTGATGATTGTTGTTTAAGTTTTAAGATGATATCTAAAGATGTTTTCATGGAATATATATGGTTGTTAGTTGAAAACTATGAACTTTAGGTGGTGTAATATGGTGCAAGTTATGAAACACACCTATACCTTAAAGAATGCATGCTAGGTGTTTGATAAAATGCTTGGGATGTTAGGAATTTATGTTTACATGGTTCCATGATATCTAAATGACAAGTTTGTGTTAGCTATATACTTAAATATGAATTCCATGTTATTGATGTGTTGCTATTGTTGTGGTATGAAGCATGTATAATAATGGATATGTATAACATGTACATGAAATATATCCATGCAATCCCTACAATGTTTAATATCTTGAATAACTACCTGAAGTATAAGATCCCCTACTTATGATATTATGAATTATGGACTTCAATATTGTGATCAAGTCATGTCATGTGTGTCAGTTTCCTTCTATCGAGTCCTGGGGGTATTCGTACCCAAAAAATATAGTTGTGTTCCTATATCCATGTCATGTTGTCCCGATAATCTCAGTCAAGCTATAATCTATAGAACTCAGTCAGTCATGTGACTCAGGAAACCTCAGAAATCTCATGATCTCAGTTAACTCTCAAATTATAGTACTATTCTGTCAGTCAACAGAAGTCAGTTAATTAGTCCATGTACAGTCAGTTAAATCATGTCCAGTCTCTTCATATGGGAGTAGAAGTTAGTACTGAGTGAACCCAAGGATGGGAACTCACCTACCAGTTTAGTGTGTGATTCTTAGCAGTCATCCTTGCGTTCTAGAACTATGTAGCCAGAATAGGTTGAGACATCTTAACCTATCAAATTAGGGTTGATGAGGTGGTTTAACCTATCAGTTCAGGGTTCCCACCGCTCTCGTTTTGAGTACCTGACAGCTAAGGGTCACTCACAACTGTCCTTACCAGTGGCGCGGTATTGACACCCCTCCAGTCAGGGCAGAGATTGGACCCCAGCTTAGCCATAATGGCATACATGGGGAAATTCGGTTAAACAACTACCTCCCACAGTTTCAGACTCAGTCTCAGTAAAAGAACTCCGAAAGTTCTTCAGATATCAGTATTCCAGGACTGTTAGATACAGTCTAATTCAGTTATTAGAAATATAGTTTCAACCATGTCAATTATCAGTAAACCATGTATTAGCGTACAGATTTAGCTATCACGTACTCACGATCTCAGTTACTATGTATGTATGTTTGTACTCTTATGTTCATATCAGTTAGTCAGTTAGCATTATTCATGCATGTAAACCCTTTGCATTATCCTACCTCACGGTAACTGAGTACTCCGATTTTACTGACGCATTTGTGTTATGGTGCTTTTTTTTCATGTTACACCATAGGTTCAGAGACACGTGTTCCAGACTAGCAGTAGCAGTTGCATTCCAGTATACAGAGTTACAGTGAGTCCTCTTCATTCGAGAATGATACGATATTATTTTATTTCATTTATTATTTCAGCTCAGTTTTGCTAGACAGAGTTAGTTGGAGACATGTTCCTTCAACTCCTTATTCAGATAGTATTTAGAGACTTTCAGATTTATTTCAGATTTTATTTAGTTTTTAGTTGTTTTGGGTGTCTTTCACCCACACGGATGTTACTATTTTATAGATTCTTTATTAAGTTGAACCTTATGGCCTACATGTTCATGTTTTCTGCATTATTACATTATATATTGCAGTGCACAGGTACAGATATCAGTCATGGTTTAGCTTATGGTCCTTCGGGGTCATAAGCACCGTGTAGTATTCCGATTCAGAAAATTGGGGTGTTACAAACTTGGTATCAGAGCCTAAGGTTTAATAAAGTCCTAGGAAGTCTGAAAGCCGCATCTAGTAGAGTCTTGTGCATGGGTGTGTTGCGCACCACATTTATGTATAGGAGGCTATGAGATGCTTTAGGAATAATTTCCCTTCTTTCAATATTTATATCGTGCTAGTGACCATAATCTCAAGTTTAACCCTCAGTCTAATCCGTTCTTCTCTTATTTCAGAATATGGCCCCAAAGAGAAGAAACCAGCCAGCTCCTCAGCCCGAAGATCCTTTGGGAAAACATGTCTCTCATACAGAGTTTAGAGCCGCATTTACCACACTTGCTCAGTCTGTGGCTGCCCAAAATGAATGGCCACCAGTTATTTCAGCCAATCCAGTGGCCAATTCCGCAGTAGCTAGGATTCGGGAATTCACACGAATGAACCCTCCATCTTTCTTCGGGTCAAAGTATGATGAAGACCCTCAAGAATTCATTGACCAAGTCCAGAAGGTCATTGATATCATGGGAGTTACTTCTATTTAGAGTGCTGAGCTAGTCGTATACCAATGACAGGATGTCGCTCATACTTGGTACAAACAGTGGAAGTCTGAGAGGGTAGACGATGCAGGTCCTATTGAGTGGGAGGAATTTTTCACGGCTTTCTTAGACAGATTCTTTCCCTAAGAGCTGAGAGAGGCCAAAGTTTTTGAGTTCATCAACCTCAGGCAGGGAAATATGACGGTTAGGGAGTATTCTCTTAGATTTACTCAGCTAGACAGATACGCCCCTCATATGGTTGCAGACAACAGGGCTAAGATGAGCAAGTTCATGTCAGGGGTGAATGATAGCGTGGTAAATGAGTGTAGATCTGCGATGCTGAACAGCGATATGACTTTAGCCAGGCTCATGACCTGTGCTCAGCAAATAAAAGAGAAAAAGGTTAGGACTAGGGAGAGACAGAAAAGGAGGGAACGGTCAGGCAGTTTTAATTTTGCTTAACCCAAATCAGAGGGAGGAAACCGTTCACAGTTTCATACCAAGTCATCAGCTCCAGCTCATTCTTCCACCAGTTTTCCAGATCCTTCCTCCTCCAGTGCCCCAGTGCCAAAATTCAGAGACGGCTACAGAGATAGAGCACCTGGATCTAAATCTCAGGGCAGTGTTAGCAGTGCCCGAACAAATCCCCTATGTCAGACTTGTGGTAAGAACCACAAGGGTTTTTGCAGAGTTGATAGTGATGTTTGTTTTGGTTGTGGCAAGCCAGGCCACAGGATTAGAGAGTGTCCTCAGCCAGGTCCTCAGGGTCATCAAAACCGTTCCACAGCTTTGTTCGATCGCCCGAATCAGCAGGGTGCCACTTTCAGTTCTACTAGTGGGCAACGCCCAAACAGACTCTATGCTCTTCAAACCCGACAGGATCAGGAAAATTCTCTTAATGTCGTTACTAGTACGTTACAGATTATCCATGTTTATGTTTATGCTTTACTAGACCCAGGTGCATCCTTGTCTTTTGTCACTCCATACATAGCAGGCGATTTTGGAATCAGTCCCAAAATTTTAGTAGAGCCCTTTTCAGTCTCTATCCCAGTGGGAAAAACCATCATAGATCGGCGGTTATACAGGATAGAAAATAAACTGTTGTTCCTACACATGAAACCTCCTATCCTATGATTCATATTTTATTACATGAATTAGGATGATTATCCTACTGATAATAGAGCTTATAATGTCTTAAGCATGTTCATAAGAGTCACTTAGAGTAAGCCAAGATAAGAACTTTTGAATCCACCAAGTTTTCGTATGTGATTTCACATAGCTCATCTTTGAATGAGCATAACTTGGCTTATAGGTGGTATTTTGGCAGATTTATACCCTCCAAAATGTAGATGATTGAATAAGATTTCCGTCGATACCAAATTCGCCTAAAATAGACTCTCGATGAAGAAGTTATGGTGATTTAAAGTTTCAGCAGCGTCATTTCAGTCAGTGGCGCATCGCGCCGTAAGCCAAAATGGCGTTCGTCAATTTCCAGTGTCTCTCTACGATTCCAGCACATCACGGTGAGTTTCCAGGTCACAAACGGGTGGAAACGCGATGTCTCCACATCGTGCCGGGGGCCCAAATTGGGTAATTTTCATAGAAATTAAATGACGCATCTAGAGGGGTATTTGGGTCATCTTTCCCCCTATATAAGTCCCAAACACGGGATTGAGGCCCCAAATCAGCTCTTTATATTACTTTTTATCAAAATTCACTCAAGAACAACCAATAACAAGTCTAGGGTTCAATTGGCGGTTTCAAATTCCAAGCTTACTTCACTACTATCTTCACGGATTATTAATCTAAGGTATGCGTAGTGTTCATCTATGGATCCAATCCGTTCATAGAGCTCAAGAACCATGTTTTAAATACTATTTTGTGAACTTTTTATGGTGATATGAGCATGTACATGTTGATGATTGTTTTTTAAGTTTAAAGATGATATCTAAAGGTGTTTTCATGGAATATATATGGTTGTTAGTTGAATACTATGAACTTTAGGTGGTGTAATATGGTGCAAGTTATGAAACACACCTATGCCTTAAAGAATGCATGCTAGGTGTTTGATAAAATGCTTTGGATGTTAGGAATTTATGTTTACATGGTTCCATGATATCTAAATGACAAGTCTGTGTTAGCTATATACTTAAATATGAATTCCATGCTATTGATGTGTTGCTATTGTTGTGGTATCAAGCATGTATGTTAATGGATATGTATAATATGTACACGAAATATATCCATGCAATCCCTACAATGTTTAAGATGTTGAATAACTACATGAAGTATAAGATCCCCTACTTATGATATTATGAATTATGGACTCCAATCTTGTGATCAAGTCATGTCATGTGTGTCAGTTTCCTTCTATCGAGTCTTGGGGGTATTCGTACCCAAAAAATATAGTTGTGTGCCTAGAGCCATGTTATCTTGTCCCGATAATATCATTCAAGCTATAATCTATAGAACTCAGTCAGTCATGTGACTCAGAAAACCTCAAAAATCTCATGATCTCAGTTAACTCTCAAATAGTAGTACTATTCCGTCAGTCAACGGAAGTCAGTTAATCAGTCTATGTACAGTTAGTTGAATCATGTTCAGTCTCTTTAGATGGGTGTAGAATTTAAAACCGAGTGAACCCAAGGATGGGAACTCACCTACCAATTTAGGGTGTGATTCTAAGCCATCATCCTTGCGTTCCAGAACTATGTAGCCAGCATATGTTGAGACGTCTTAACCCGTCAGATTAGGGTTGATGAGGTGGCTTAACCTATCAGTTCTGGGTTCTCATCGCTCTTATTTTGAGTACCTTCTAGCTAAGGGTCACTCACAACTGTCCTTACTAGTGGTGCGGTATTGACACCCCTTCAATCGGGGCAGAGATTGGACCCCAGCTTAGCCATAATGGCATACATGGGGCATGTCGATTAAACAACTACCTCCCACAGTTTCAGACTCAGTCTCAGTAAAAGAACTCAGACAGTTCTTCAGATATCAGTATACCAGTAATGTTAGATACAATCAAATTCAGTTATAGCACGGGACTCAGAAAGTTCCATCAGATTCAAGAGTGTTAGACCCAGTCGCCCATGTTATTAGAAATACAGTTTCAGCCATGTCAGTTATCAGTAAACCATGTATTAGCGTACAGATTTAGCTATCATGTACTCACGATCTCAGTTACTATGTATGTATGTTTGTACTCTTACGTTCATATCAGTCAGTCAGTTAGCATTATTCATACATGTAAACCCTTTGTGTTAGCCTACCTCACTCGTATACTCCAGTTGTACTGACGCATTTGTGCTATGGTGCTTTATTTTCATGTTACACCATAGGTTCAGAGACACGAGTTCTAGACCAGCAGTAGCAGTTGCATTCTAGTATACAGAGTTGCAGTGAGTCCTCTTCATTCGAGGATGATACGATATTATTTTATTTCATTTATTATTACATCTCAGTTTTGCTAGACGGAGTTAGTTGGAGACATGTTCCTTCAACTCCTTATTGAGACATTATTTAGAGGCTTTTAGATTTAGTTCAGATTTGATTCAGTTTTCAGTTGTTTTGTGTATCTTTCACCTACACGGATGCTACTATTTTACAGATTCTTTATTCAATTGTACCTTATGGCCTACATGTTCATTTTTTCTGCATTATTATATTATATATTGCAGTGCACAGTTACAGATATCAGTCATGGGTTAGCTTTTAGTCCTTCGGGGTCATAACCACCGTGTAGCATTCCGATTCAGAAAATCATGGTGTTATAAAACATCACAGATATAGTCAAATTGTATCATCCCCAATGCCAATGCCAATACTAAGGCTGACACCACTATCGACACCACCCATACCAACCCATAGGAGTTCCACAAAGCCTCTAACCAAAAATAAAACAATATCTGATTGGGACATGCCCCCAACCATAGAAAAATCCAATGTCTATGAAATAACCAAAGTATGTAAAGACATCCATTATATGAAATGGAGCCTTCCGAAATATGGAAGCTCACCAATTCAATCCAATGGTTGATCCCAAATCTGATCACTAAGTTGGAGGAGTAGAATCGTTGGTTCCTAAATTCCATAGGGATACAGCTGCCCAAAGATGGGTTAGTGGGTGAACTCTAGCATAAATTCAGGATTAATACAAAGTAAACCAACCATATGCATTCACAATCACACATACATATATATAACCACGCTGAGAAAGGGAATCGGGCTTAGCATGTCATGAAAAACATTAACCTGGGTATGTGTATCTTAACCATCCTAGAAGCACCCACAGGCTATATATGTCCAGTCTAACTCCCTGAACAGGCCCCGATGCATGTAGCTGCACGAATCAGGGATACCATCGGAGTAGGGGATTCTCGAGTACCCTTCGCTCTCTATGATACATATGTATAAGTGTTCTTAGGGGATTCTCGTGTTCCCCATAAGTATTATATATGGTCTACATGACTAAACTTCATGTTGGTTTCCAGTGTCCGTCCATTGGACTTAGACCTTCACAGTTAGTTGTCACTCCCCACCACTATTTACCAATTAAAACCATTACCACACAACCATACCACCATTCCATTTATTATTAACTAAGGCTATACATAGTGGTATCATTATACTGACTATAGCTTCCAAGAAATGTCCTTAGACAACCTTTTAGAGATTAAGGGATTCTCATATACCCATAGATTACATTATAGAGTTGACTTGGAGTATTTCAATGTACCCCACAAGCAGTTTCTTAAGTTTGCTTGGGGGATTACATTATACCCCACAAGGTTTTCAATTAGAACAACAATAACCACCATGACCTTACCATTTAACCATTCAAAACCATTTAAACAATTTAGGGTTCCATTACCAAGTTGTACCATGCAAAAGTTAAATGAAAGTCCAATAATTTAACCCAAAACATTCTCATAGGCATTTTTTCAAACACGTTGGGGTCTTAGTATTTCAAAAGACAAAACCATGTACCAATTAACCATTCCCTTGCAACCAATTGTTCAAACAACCATAATAAAATGAAAACTATAAGTTAAAGACATGGGAAAACCATAACCAACCATTGTAACCAAAACCCCCAACATATATTTGAAAATCCAAAACCATACAATATTTATCCCATGAAAACAATTTATAAAACATGCCTTTAGTTTGAAATAACAATAAGGAAGGAGTAACATGCCTTAGATTATGAAGATGAAGGAGAGAAATCACCCTTGTAAGTCCCAATTCGCTCCTATTGATGAAACACTAGCCTTTCTTAACCCAAGAGCCTTAGAGAGAATTTGAGAGAGTTTCTAAGTGTTTTAGATTAGAATATTAGGGTAAATTATGTCTCAAGAGGGTAATATATTGTGGGGACTTAAGAGGTTAAGAGGGGAAATGTCCAGATTACCCCAATTTAAGATGCTTAAAAATTTTATAGGAAGGTACGACCACCCCATACTAATCATACCCTACCATATGAGTGGTACCCACCACTTGTACGCTAGGTCTCCCCTTAGACCCCAACCTTATCCAACATACGACTACCTAAGACAAACCTTACCCTACCATACGACTAGTACCATAAAATCGCACCCTAGGAAGAATAGAATCACCTAGACTAAACTTAGGGCAACATATGATTGACACCTACCATTCGTACCATAACATATGAATAGTATGTTCTAATCGTACCATAGGAAGAAACCAACAAACACATACTAGCCACCATACGATCAAACCCTCCCTAGCCATGTAGTATCATACGACTAGTACCCCCTAGTCGTATGATGTCCAAAAGCCAAAACTCAGGAAATTTTCTACGGGTCAAAACCCAGGATGTTTTAGTCTCCCCCACAATGATCATTCTTCCCCGAATGACGGACAAGGTAGTACATGAACGAATTACACCCCCAAAATAACCACTCCAACCTTTAACTACATTGGAAAAAAAAGATGCAAGGAAATCAACCTTTTTTAAACCAAGTTAGACAAAATATATGTGATGAAGAACACATACCTTAGCATGAATATCCAGAGCAGAAAACTAATGTGGATACTTGGACTTTATGTCCTCTTTCGCTTCCCAAGTAGCTTCTTTCACCTTGTGGTTCCTCCATAGAACTGTAAGACCCTGCAAAATTCTAAGAGTATCTCAGTTCGTTAAAGCTTCATAATAGGTCCCCGACTTAGAATAGTTCAACTAAATATTAGGACAAGTTTATGTAAAAATAGTGGCTCGCCGCGATTAGGATGCGTCGCGGTGAGTATTGCGATGAGCCTTCCATCGCATCGCACTGAAGGCCATTTTGGCATTTGTCAAATTCTAGTATCTCACTGCGATTTCCCCGCATTGCGGTGAGGCTCAAATTGATAATTGTAACGAACCAGTGAGTCACCGCGATTCCACCATACTATGGTGGATATAGCGATGACCCAGTCACAAGCGTCATGGTGAGGCTTTAATCTGCATTCCAGTTATGGGATTTTAAATCCCAAGGGCAACTTAGACTTTTCCCATGACTTAGATCAGCCTTTAAACACGAAATTATGCCCTAAATACCCTATTATGTCACTGTAATGACCCGATTATCTAAACTAGAATGCTACATGGTGCTCATGACCCTGAAGGACCACAAGCTAACCCATGACTGATATCTGTACCTGTACACTGCATAATATGACATGAAAATACGGAAATATGCACTGAGAGGTCGTAAGGTTCAATACTGAACATAACTGAATAATAACAATAACGTCAGACATAAAGTGGTATCTCGATACTAAAAAAAATTAAAATACTGAAGTCTAAAAAACATGAAAAATATTGTAGTCGTCTGAAATCCTTTAACTGTCTTACTAAGGAGTTGATGGGACATGTCCCCAACTGACTCCATTAACTGAAAAATGAACTGATATGATAAAATAAGATCATGTCCTTAGAGAATGAGGACTCACTGCTAAAACTCTAAACTCTCGAATACTACTGTTGCTGCTGATCTGGGAGTTAGTCTCTGAACCTATGGTGTAACATAAAAAAAACACCATAGCATAAATGCGTCAGTACAAAAGAATGTACTGAGTATACGTGTGAGGTAGGCTGAATATATTGGGATTATATGCATAAATGATAATAATTGACTGACTAATATGAACGTGAGAGTGCACACATGAATACATAGTAACTGAGATCGTGAGAACATGATAACTGAATCTATATACTAATGACATGAATTTACTGATATCTAGCATGACTGGTACTGGAGTTTCGATAACTAAAATAACTGATAACATGAGTGATTGTGTCTGACAGTCCTAAATCTGATGGAACTATCTGAGTTCCGTACTGTGACTGAGTTGACAGTATCTGACAGACCTGAAATCTAAAAAACTATCTGAGTTCTTTTACTGAGACTGATACTTAAACTGTGGGAATAGTTATTTAACCGACATGCCCCAAATGCGCTAGAACAGCTGAGATGGGGTCCAATCTGTGTCATGATTGGAAGGGTGTCAGTACCGCACCACTGGTAAGGACAACTGTGGGTACCCTCATCTGACAGTGTCCACAAAACAGAATGGTGGGGCCCTTTCTGACAGTGCTTATCTACCTCATCAACCATCATCTGACAGTGTTGATGTCTCAACCTATGTTGGCAACATAGTTCTGGAACACAAGGATGACTACTAAGAATCACACCCTCATTTGACAGTGTGTATTCCCACCCTTGGGTCTACTCGATGCTAATTTCTACTCCCATCTAAAGAGACTGAACATGATTGACTGACTGTACATGGACTGAGTTTACTAAATTTCATCGACTGATGAAATACTATTGATATCTGATAACTGACTGAGTTCATGAGATTACTGATCTTACTAAGTATGAGTTCATGAGATTTCTAAGATTTTCTGAGTCACATGATTGACTGACTTCTATGGAACATGGCTTGACTGGGAGTATCGTGAAAACATGACATGGCTCTAGGCATACAACTATATTTTTTGGGTACAAGTACCCCCAGGACTCGATAGAAGGAAACTGACAAGGCATGACATTCCTGAATACATAACCAACACCAATAATTCATAATACTTCTTGAACATAGGAATAGAGTTCATAATTCATAATACCATAAATAAGGGATTTCATGCTTCACATGGTTATCATAGTCTTTATCATGGAAGGGAATGCATATAACATGTACATACTTGCATGATTTCAATATCATGAACGTTGCATAACACAACAGTCAATACACAACAAGAGCATGGAAATTATGTTGCATCATAAGGGTTAGCATGGACTTGTCATTTAGCTACTATTGAGCCATAAGGAACATGATTCTATCATTCTAGGCATTTTATCAAACACCTTACATGCACACTTTATAGCATAGGTGAAATCATCAATTTAAGAATCTAAAACTACCTAAACTCATAGGTTTTCAATCAATAAACTCACATACGTCATGGAAAGTCATCAAGATACCATCTTGAAATATAAATAACAACTATCAACATGAACATTATCAAATCACAACAAGTAAATCACAATAGGTTATTATTTAAAACATGATTTTTGGACTCCACGAATGAAAGGGATCCGTGGAAGAACACTATGCATATCTTAGTTCGTGATTTCGTGAAGATTGACGGAGAGATTCTTGAAATTTAATGATGAATTCCCTTGGAATTGAACCTTCTATGAAAACCCTAGGGCTTGTTTTTGAGAGTTTTTGAGAGTAATTGAGTATAAGTTGCTGAATTATGGCCAAATCTCGTGTTATAAGGATTATATAGGGTGGGGAAATTGACCCCTTTTAACCATACGACACGTTTTTAATTTCTGAGAAAATTTCCAGATTTTCAACCTTGGCACGATTTACCACTATCGCGCCAAGTAACTGGAAAGTGACAAATGGGAAATTGCACGGGGGCGCGACGTGGGGCTATCGCGTTGCCACCTTGTCTGTGATCTATAAGTTTTGCATGATGCGCCACTATCGTGGAGCAATGCTAGAAATTGACAATTATCATTTGAGCTATCTCTCGACGCGCTGGAGGCTTTGGTGCTACACTATCTCACTAAAAAGGCTCTAACTCTTTGCCCGGGTGTCGGATTTGGGCAAATTTTATATCGATGGAAAGCTTATTGAATTTTACACATGAAAAAAATAAAAATATTGAAAATTCTTCAGGGAATAATCATTATTCACTTTATAAGATAATACTAGGCATTCTTGGGATGAAATTAGCTAGGAAGAAAATTTAGGGTATTATAATATCTTCCCCTTGGGAACATTCGTCCTCGAATGAGACTGGATGAGAGGGGGAACAATAAGCTGAACATAAACTGAACATGGATAACTGGAACATGATCTCATGAATGACAAGCTGAACATAACATACTGAACATGCATATCTGATGCATGTGTAACTGATTTATGAATGCATAACTGAGGGCTCTAAGGAACTAAATTTTCTCACAATGAGAATGCATGCCTGATGCATAATTATATAACTGAGATGGTACATGAATGCATGACCGAATATGCAATGGAACTTGATACTAAGTTTGTGATGACACATGAGCATGAACCTAAATACCAAGTTTTCACTGAATACTGAACGTGAAGCTGAATAAGCTTAAGGAGAACTATTACCTTGAGCTTGATATGGATTAGCGGGAAAGAAGTGAGGATACTTAGTACGCATGTCTTCTTTGGGTTCCCAAGTATCTCCCTTGACGGATTGATTTCTCCAAAGAACTTTGACTAGAGGGGCATCTTTGTTCCTCAATCTACGAGTCTAATAGTCTAAGATTTCAACTAGAATCTCTTCATAAGAGAGGATGTTCTGAACAACAATGCTCTAAATAGGGACAACGAATGATGGGTCACTTACGCACTTCTTGAGCAAAGAGAAAAGAAAGACTGGATGAACTGAGGCTAGATATGATGGCAAATCGAGCTCATAAGCTACCTTGCCAAAGTGACTGAGAATCTTGAAGGGGCCGACATATTGGGGAATGAGCTTTCCCTTCTTGTCGAACCTCTTCACTCCCTTCATGGGAGAGATCTTGAGGTAGACATGATCACCAATCTCAAACTCGAGATCTTTTCTACGCACATCTGCATAAGACTTCTATTGGCTCTGAGCAGGCCGGAGTCTTTCTTTGATCAGCTGGACTTTCGCTAAGGCATCAAACACTAACTCAGGCCCTATGACTGAGGCATCACTAACTTTGAACCAACTGATTAGATATTTACATCTCCTACCATAGAGAGCTTTAAATGGAGCCATCTGAATACTGGAATGATAATTATTGTTGTCTGCAAACTCAATCAAAGTCAAGTGGTCATCCCAACTACACTTGAAATCAATTGCGCACGCCCTTAGCATATCTTCTAAAGTCTGAATGGTTCTTTCTGCTTGACCATCTGTCTGAGGATGAAAGGCTGTACTGAGATGAACTTGGGTACCAAGACCTTTTTGGAATGCTTTCCAAATGTGAGAGGTGAACGGGGTACCTCTATCTGAGATGATAGATAATGGAATATCGTGTAATTTGACCAACTCCCTGATATAGACAATATATGTACTTAGCTTCTCATGCTAAGTTCATATACTGCCAACATGGCTCTGATACCAAGAAGTATCTAAAAGGTTAAAACAAGTAATTAAACTAAATAAAAGTGAAAGATTAAAGCAACTTACAATTTTTATTCAAACTTTGTTAATAGAAAACATTACAAGAGAGAGAGATTGGGCAAGCGAAATATATCTTATGTTGGATATTTTCTGATGCCTTCTCTTAGAATTACAACTCGTCTTATATATACAAGAATGGAAAATAAAATACTAAGGTGTACAAGTGTAAGGCTAAGATTGAATCTTAATGGCCGACAGTCTAGTGGCTGACAGTCCTTTTGTAAAAGGCAGTTGAGTGCTTTTTCTTTTGGAAAAGCTGAGTGTTTTTGCTTTTGAAAAGCTTGTCTTATAAAGATTCCCATTAGCAACAATAAAATGCCCTTTCAAAAAGTAATTCCTGCTCTTTGAACCTCTACCATTTTGAAGGGTCATTTACCTATTCTTAATAGGGGTTTATATAGGCCATAGCTATTCCTTTGGGATTTAGCATATCTCCATTATTATCACTGCTTCCTATGGAAGAAGCTTCTTCTAGAAGCTGTAACACTTCATCTTCATTAGTTTCCTGCTTTTCAATATCCTGCAAAGCCTTCTTTAATTTTTTCTTTAGTGCCTTCTTATTCTGTGAAGCACTATTTAGATGGGAAGCTGTCTTTCCTTTATCTGGAGTCTTTGGTGTTACTGGTTTGGGAGTCCAGCCTTTGACCTTTATCTCTTTGGATAAATATTTAATACGATCCTATTCTCCTTTAGCGAAGTTCCAAGATATAATATATGAAACTTACTTTTTAATAAAGAATTTGCACATTTGAATATGCTCTGGGAGGGTCACACACCCTTCTTTTGAACAGAATTCATTGAATCTGTTAATGAATTGTAGAGGGAGGATTTCTTTGATTCCTCCCAAATAGATCCATCATTCATTAAACCATCTAGGGATAATGGCTTCTACCATAGCTGGGCAATATTTAATAAACCAGGTGTGTCCTGGTCTGACATATAAGAAATTAAACCATGCAGACTTATAGTCATACAAATTATAAGTTTGAGGCTTGTGAGGCATCGATAAGGCAATTGGGGTATGCAAGTGATCTGCAAACCAGTTGAAAGGGGTTAATACCCTTTTTATGGTAAACCTAGAATAATCGATGTATTCTGGATTCCTTTCGTTCATGAAATGTTCGACTTCGATGGAGTCGGTGTCCACAAGGATAGCTTCATAGTAACTCCTTATTTTGAGTGAATTCTTTGTATCCACGAAGTTTTTATCATTGTAGACTAGCTTGATTAGCTGGTATAGGGGATACCCTTCATATTCTTTATCAAGGGCGAGAACTAGCATTACCTGAGTGGTAACAAACTTGAATTCCTCTTTGATGGAAGGAGTTATTATTGTCATTTTGGTTGTTATAGGATTGACAGCCTGTGCGAAGGTTTCAGGAGCCTTCATAGTATAACTCCGCTTCGACTGAATAGATGAACTTGATGATTTTCCTTTATCAAAATGTTTGTTAGTCTTCAAATCTACCAATCTAGTTGGCATTGGTGGAGGAAGCTTTGGAAATTCTGCCAAAGCTGCATATTTGTTTTGAAACGGTAACTGTAGTTCCGGTTTTAGCGTAGGCCTCTGAGGGACTGATGGTCTCAATGGGTTCAGCAAGGCTGACGGAGTATCAAATGGTCTGGCCATCTTTGGTTGTTCCTGTTTGTTCCCGACTGGGATTTTCCCCAGTGTAGTGGGTCTCATTCCGGCCCTTTAAGAATTCTCTTGTTAGAAAATCGGGAAGGGAATTATTTTCTCCTTTGATAAATTCGATTTGAAAATCAAAGATAGATAGGAGAGCTTGCCATCTAGCAAATATTTGTTTAGAAACCAGATTTTTAACGTCCTTTTGTAAAATCTCTTTAGCAGATTTACAATCTACTCGTAGTAAAAATTCCTTATTGATAAGGTCATCTTGAAATTTTGTGATACATAGAACTATAGATAAAATTTCTTTTTTGACCGTGCTGTAATTTCTTTGGGCGGAATTCCAAATTCCAGATGTAAATCTGACTAATTGGTCAGAGGAGTCAATGCCTACATTTTGCTTCAGGCTGCTTCAGGATGCCTCCATACCCGACAATCATAAAGGTTTCAGGATTAGGGATTCCTAAACAAGGAAGGTTTTTAACTAGTTCCTTTACCTGAATGACAGCCTTGGTTTGCTCGATGCTCCAAGGGACTGGGTTTTTTTTAAGTCTCTTGTAGAGAGGTTCACAGACCTACCTAATGTTAGGGATAAAGTCTGCTACATAGTTAAGACTTCCTAAAAAACTTTGAAGCTGGGTTTTATCGCTAATTTCATTTGGGAATTTGGAGGAGAACTCTATGGCTCTGCAAATAGGTTTATAACTACCCTGATAAAGATCATGCCCTAAGACTCTTATAGATGTCTGAAAAAGCTTCATTTTCTTTGCACTTATGACTAAGCCATTGAATTTAACAATTTTGAAGAAAGTATTGAGGTGTTTAAAATAAGAATCAATGTTCTCATAGAAAATAAGCCCATCATCAATATAAACAATCAGCATATGACTATAAGGATTGAAAATACTGTTCATGATATTTTGGAACTCTGAAGGAGCATTTTTGAGTCTGAATGGAAGGACATTCCATTCATAATGTCTAAAAGGGACATTGAAGGCAGTCTTGAATTTGTCTTTTTCAGCAATTTGAATCTGCCAGAATCCTGACTTCATATCAAACTTACTATAAAGATTAGCTTTAAAAGTTCTCTTTAAAAGATCCCTTTTGTTAGGAATTGGATGTTTGATCCATTTTAAAACTGCATTTAGGGTCTTGTAATTTATTACAAGTCTGGGAGTACCTCATTCCTTTTCTGCACTGTTATTTACATAAAAGGCAGAACAGCTCCAAGGAGAATTAGAGGGTCTGATAATCCCATTTTTTAATAAATGGTTTATCTCATTTTTGCAGATCTCCATCATTTCTTGGTTCATTTGAATGGGTCTCACCTTAGTAGGGATAGCCTATTTGTTGAACCTAGTAATGTAGGGTAGTTCTACTAAATGCATTTTTCTTTCCCAAAATGCATTAGGAAATTCAGAACAAATTTCTTTTTCGAAAGTTCCTTGAAGATTGGCTATTTTACTTTCCATCTCCGGGGTTTTTAAAATTTGTTCAATTTTCTTTATTTGAATTTCTTGTTTAAGAAAACAAATATGTGAAGAAAGCCTGTTAATTTTAAAAGATTCTTTCCTTAATAAAGTTACCTTCTTCTTGTGAGAGGGGCCTTAATAAAGGGAAGAATAGATTTTGATTTAATATCGTCGTGCGAATTCCATCAAAATCACTAGTATAAGGTCGAATTTGATTAACAAAAGGTATTCCTAGAATGATATCTTCAGTGATACCTTCAGTAATGACAAAATCATTAATAAGACAAACGTCATTGTTACAGATATGAGCTTTTGACAGTTTGTAATCGATTTTCATCTTTTCTCCAGTGGCGGAGTATAGACGAGAAGTACTTTTCTGTAGATACCTGGTGGGTATAAGTCCCTTGATGATGCAATTTCTATCGGCTCCAGTATCAAAAAGGGCGACTCTGTTAAGAACAAAGTCTTTGTTTATGATAATTTTTACGGCGATGTGCTCGCTGTAAGCCTTAATAGCCATGATGGTTGTACCAAAGGTAGAGAAAGAATCTGAGCCGGGGAATGAACCTGGCTCTTTGAGATGATCATTTTGAATAAGATCAGTGATTATCGGGGAAGCTCTAGGAGACCCTAGTGAAGAGACATTCTCTGGAGAAGACACGTTCTTTAGAACCTGTTCTGTAAGAATGTTGAGTTCAACTCGATCGAGTCTGATTTTTAGGTCTCTGATTTCTCCCTTGAGGATGGAGATTTCACCCTTGAGATCAGCTATAGAAGGTTCCGCAGGTTTATCGAATCTAGACATAACCTGTTTCATGCTAAAAGGCTGAATGATAGGTTTGTGAGGCTTTTCTTCTTGAGAAAGCATCAATCTTTTGAGTTCTAGAAGATATTTATTTCTAGCCTCATCATCTTGGATGTGCTCTATAATGTCAAACATGATTTCCTTAGGATTTCCAGATATGACATTAACAGTCTTCTTTGTGAAAGTACAGAAAGTACCATTACAAGCACAATCTTGGCCAGACTGAGATCGATCGGATTCATATGCGGCGTTGATAAATTCTTCGTCGCTATAATCATCACTAGAAGAACTGGAAGTGTCGGAAGAGTCTGAAGAGTCCTCCATTATAGAGAACAATTTCTCTTTGGTCTCTTCAGAGAGCCCTAATTGGTTGATCTTACTTTTCTTGCCAGATCTACGATCTATAGCTCTATGGACAGTTTTACCACAAGTCCAACAAACATCCTTATTTTTTGAAGATTTTCTCCTAGCTTTTCTACTAGATTTATAAGACTCTTTTTAGAGGAATATTTTCTAGGTTTGGACTTTCTATGAGACTTAGAGGATTTTTTCCTATGTTTTTTACTAGAAGGAGAGGAAATGTTTGTGAAACCAAAATCTTGGCAGAAGGTTCCTAACCCATATTTGCAAGAACTATCATTCTTGAGTTGTTTCTTAAGTTTAAGGTCTGTGCAGAGGTATATCCCTACGGTGGTAATGAAGCTTATTATATCTCCATAAGTTAAAATTCCATAAGGAATTTTTCCTTCGAACCTATCCTTGATTTTGGTTCTAACCTTATCTGCGAACAGAGGAGGGAGACCACTAATGAAACGTTGATTCCAGAAGTCATTGTTACAGTCAGGTCGAATCATAATTTTGACAAAAAAGGTATCTTTATACCATCTAAAGTCTGCTAAATCTTTGCAGGTGAGGTTGTTAAGGATTTCTAGGCTCCTATCTTGAAACAATTTGGGTTCTCCTATAAAATGTCTAGCTATATGATATAAGAGGGTAGCACATGCGTCTTCATTTAAGACTTGCTCAAGGGTTTCTTGTCCATTTTCACTTTTGACGACGGCGGTTTCCATGGTCGTGGCCTCATAGATAAGGCTCTTAACGTCATTTGTGAAATAGTTGTCCCACCAGTGTTTTATCATACCAATGAATCCTGCTACGATCATAGTGGCTTCTTCTTTGTCAGAAGCTCCTCTGATTATATAAGCCGTAATGGAAACGCCCATTTCATTGAGTTTGTTATAGATTTGGTGTTCAGCCAATCCATCAACATTCCACTCAGTTATGCCTCTACCATCATGATTTGAGGTAGAGAGGTAAGGATTTTCCTCAAACTGGACGTCTGGAGGAGAGGGTCATTTGTAGTAGTTTTTTTTGTAGAAAAACGTTCATTGGTGAGTTTTGAAAAAGAGGTCTCTTCCTTTTGGGTGCTAGGCTCGCCTTTCTCTTTTTCGGAAATGTTAAACTTGGAGAGTTTCTCATTGATTTGTTCCAGTATTTTCCCTGAAACTTTAAAGCCATCGCTGAGATTAGGGAATTTCTCCTTTTGGAATTCAGGTATTCTAAAGATAGGGTTGGTAGTGAGACTAGGGCCTGGAATACTTTTCTCAAGAGTGGGTGAGCTAAAAGGAAGTTTTGAGCTCTTAGTATCTCCTATTTGCTGGTAGATAGTATGGAGGACCTGATTAGTATAGTTGTTTTGTTCAACTATTCTATCTAGGTCTCTGTTGACAGGGGCTGATAGGGGTCTATCATGCTTCTTTTTGAAGGGAGAAACATTGAGAATTTCATTGGAATGAGGAATTTTTATTCCTTCAAGGGGAGGAGTAACGGATTCAATCACTTTGTTACTCTGAGTATACCATTTATTAATAATAACTTGAAAGGATTCATTTTGGTTTTCCATTCTTCCAGTGAATTCAAACCACCTAAAGAATTTGATGTCGCATCGAAGTCTTTTCATATCAGATATCCAGAGTCGGCCAAACTCCTTTTGTTGATCTTTAGAATAGGTACTGGTGTACCACTTTCTTTTTAACGCATCTTTAGGAAGATACCAGAGGACCTCAAGAGCTTTGAGGTCTGGAGTATACACATCATTAGATTTGTTGACCTCTAATCCTGGGTCAGTCCTAATCCTTTGACGAGGTAGAGTGGGACGAGGTTCCATGTCCGAGGCTGTTGGGCTAGCTGGGTTATATAGATTTTCGGGTTCTGGGGATTCGCGAACCCTAGTGTGTTGTTGATAATATACTTTGGGAACAGGACCAGAGAAGTCAACTCCGCTAACTTTTCCCTTGTCATTATCATTTTCTTCACTCCCTACTGGGTTTTTTGAGGTAGAGACTCTTGTGAGATAGATCTCCGAAATGAAGAGGTTCTGGAGGCTTCAAAACCTAGGAATTTTAAATCAATGGATCCATCAGGGTATAGGCTAACCCTTTCGATCTGTGATTTCTCCGGATAGGTCGGGAAAGGTTGAGTGATAGCATCAAAGTGCCAATCATTGTTATGCATGATATCATTCCAAACAAGAGCTTTAGGAACAAATATATTAGTTCGGTCTTTGTTTGCCTCCATAAGGGTGGTAATGCCTCTGGGGCTTGTGATTCTAGCTTTGGGAGCTAGAGTTTTACCCATAAGCCGATAATATACTCTGTATATTATTGTTATTTCTCTGGTATTATCCTTATTGTTAATGTTTTTTGTTTTAACATTAAGTGTCAAAACATCCATGATGTTAGGATCATTGATATATACCGAGAAATTAGGGTAACAATTAAAGTATACTGGGCCGTCGGCGAGGTTACTTTGGATTACACCTAAGAGAGAGTCGTCGAAATTTAATAGGCAAGCATCTCTTAGAATTGCGTAGATAGGGATATCAAGACCTTGTCTAAAAAGTGGCTTAATAGCCACTTGAACAAGTCCAATATGAAGATAATTAAACTGATTTTTAAATCAGTTTATATTATGCTCATTTAATAATTGAATAATTTCTAAGGAATTATTAATGGCAACAGTAGACTCGGAGGTCTTGATATTATGTGTTTTAATAAAACTAAATTTACCAAGTTGATAAATAGTTTTAAAAGGTTCTTCTGGAATACTCCAGTTTTGAAGATCATTTTCAATATTAGCAATCTGAGTTGCTTGGGAAGATAGATTAATAGTATTTTTAACATAGTTGTTGGAATCCATTATAAAGAAAATACTGTCTAGAGACTGACTGGGAAACTTGATTTATCACATAAGATAGCACATAACAATAATCATTAATGATTCAACCTATAACAAATTAAATCAATACATCTACGTCCTATGGGATCTAACAAGTCTTAATGGCTATTACTTCAGTTTTCTCCTAATGTCATCTTAGCGACGGGACTACCAACAGGGTCGAATCCTTACCTTAGCTGAGACCACACTTTCAGGCTGACCAACGTTTGAAATCGGATATTAATCGGATACTTCAAACACTTGGAGAAAACGAACACCCCATACTTTAGATAAACCTCATTATAGGACAAGATATATTAAAATAATTGATTAGAAGTTTCACCATTAATAAATTTAAGTAATAAGTATCTTTTATGAAAATAGTTTTCCCATGCTCTAGACAATATATGTACTTAGCTGCTCATGCTAAGTGCATATACTGCCAACATGAGAGGGGGAAGAATAAGCTGAACATGAACTGAACATGGATAACTGGAACATGATCTCATGAATGACAAGCTGAACATAACATACTGAACATGCATATCTGATGCATGTGTAACTGATTTATGAATGCATAACTGAGGGCTCTAAGGAACTAAATTTTCTCACAATGAGAATGCATGCCTGATGCATAATTATATAACTGAGATGGTACATGAATGCATGACCGAATATGTAATGGAACTTGATACTAAGTTTGTGATGACACATGTGCATGAAACTAAATATCAAGTTTTCACTGAATACTGAACGTGAAGCTGAATAAGCTTAAGGAGAACTATTACCTTGAGCTTGATATGGATTAGCGGGAAAGAATTGAGGATACTTGGTACGCATGTCTGCTTCGGCTTCCCAAGTATCTCCCTTGACGGATTGATTTCGCCAAAGAACTTTGACTAGAGGGACTTCTTTGTTCCTCAATCTACGAGTCTGATAGTCTAAGATTTCAACTAGAATCTCTTCATAAGAGAGGATGTTCTGAACAGCAATGCTCTGAATAAGGACTACGACTGATGGATCACCTACGCACTTCTTGAGCAAAGAGAAAAGAAAGACTGGATGAACTGAGGCTAGATCTAAAGGCAAATCGAGCTCATAAGCTACCTTGCCAAAGTGACTGAGAATCTTGAAGGGGACGACATATTGGGGACTGAGCTTTCCCTTCTTGCCGAACCTCTTCACTCCCTTCATGGGAGAGATCTTGAGGCAGACATGATCACCAATCTTAAACTCGAGATCTTTTCTACGCACATCTACATAAGACTTCTATTGGCTCTGAGCAGGCCAGAGTCTTTCTTTGATCAACTGGACTTTCTCTAAGGCATCAAACACTAAGTCAGGCCCTATGACTGAGGCATCACTAACTTTGAACCAACTGATTGGATATCTACATCTCCTACCATAGAGAGCTTTAAATGGAGCCATCTGAATACTGGAATGATAGTTATTGTTGTATGCAAACTCATCAAAGGCAAGTGGTCATCCCAACTACCCTTGAAATCAATTGCACACGCCCTTAGCATATCTTCTAAAGTCTGAATGGTCCTTTCTTCTTGACCATCTGTCTGAGGATGAAAGGCTGTACTGAGATGAACTTGGGTACCAAGACCTTTTTGGAATGCTTTCCAAAAGTGACAGGTGAACGGGGTACCTCTGTCTGAGATGATAGATAATGGAATATCATGTAATTTGACCAAATCCCTGATATTGAGTTTGGCGTAATCCTCAGCTGAATAAGAGGTATGAACTGGAAGAAAATGAGTTGACTTGGTTATTCGGTCTACTATGACCCAAACTACATCATGCTGATGATGAGTTCGAGGCAAACCCATCATGAAGTCTATGTTCACTTCTTCCCACTTCCAAGTAGGAATGGTGAACTCCTGTATGGAACCACTAGGCTTCTGATACTCGATCTTAACTTGTTGAAATCTAGAGCACTTAGCTATAAACTCTACAATATCTCTCTTCATCCCACTCCACCAATAGATCTCCCGCAAGTCGCAGTACATCTTAGTGGCCCCTGGATGAATAGAGTATCGCACACCATGCACTTCTACAAGAATTCACTGCCTTAAGTCATCTATACCTGGAACACATAGATGACTCTGACAACGAAGAACACCATCTCCCCCTTGGGAGAAAACCTCTACTTTCTGATTCTGAACTGACTCTTTTAACTTGACAAGGCTAGGATCCCTATCTTGCTTTTGTTTTACCTCAGAAACTGGATATGATTCTAAACTCCTCTGAACACATACACCGCCCTCTAAAGAATCAACTAAGTGAATGCCTAGTCTGGCAAGTTGTTGAACTTCATGAACTAACTCATTTTTACTGTCCTCAACATGAGACGCACTACCCATGGATAGTCTACTGAGAGTGTCTTCCACTACATTGGCCTTGCCCGGATGATAAAGAATGCTCATGTCATAATCTTTCAAGATCTCTAACCACCTTCTCAGACAAAGATTGAGATCTTGCATAGAAAAGACATACTGAAGACTCTTATGATCTGTGAAGATATCTATATGAATTCCGTAGATATAATTCCTCCAAATCTTCAAGGAAAATACTATGGCTGCTAACTCAAGATCATGAGTAGGATAATTCTTCTTATGGGGCTTTAACTGTCTAAAGAAGTAGGCTATGACCTTACCATCCTCCATGAGGAAACAACCCAAACCTTCTCTAGATACATCACAATAGACTACGAACCCATCTGAACCATTTGGAAGAGCTAGAACTGGAGTTATGGTGAGTCGAGTATTTAACTCCTGAAAACTCTTCTCACAAGAATGTGACCACTGAAACTTGACTTTATTCTGAGTCAATCTGGATATAGGGGATGCAGTAGAAAAAAATCCCTCAACAAACCGTCTGTAATAGCTAGCCAAGCCTAAGAAAATCCTTATATCTGATGGAGAGCAGGGAGAGGCCAGTTTCTTACCGCTTCGGTCTTATAAGGATCTACTCTAATGTCATCACCGAAAATAATATGACCAAGGAACGCTACTGACCTTAGCCAAAATTTGCACTTACTGAATTTGGCGAATAGCTGATGATCTCTGAGAGTCTGAAGTACTGTTCTGAGATGGTCTGCATAATCACGCTCTGTGTGGGAATAGACCAGAATATCATCTAGAAAGACTATAACAAATATATCCAAGTACTTCTTGAACACACGGTTCATTAAGTCCATGAAAGCTACTGGGGCATTGGAAATACCAAAGGGCATGACTAGAAATTCTAAGTGACCATACAGATTACGAAAAGTTGTCTTCGAAATGTCACATTCTCTAACTCTGAGCTGATGGTAGCCTGATCTAAGGTCTATCTTTGAGAAATAACTAGCACCCTAAAGTTGGTAAAACAAGTCATTGATTCTGGGCAGAGGAGACTTGTTCTTGACCGTGACTTTATTGAGTTGACGGTAATCAATGCACATTCTGAGAGAACCGTCTTTCTTTCACACGAATAAGACTGGTGTGTCCCATGGTGAAATGTTGGTTCTAATGAATCCCTTATCTAAGAGACCCTTCAACTGTTTTTTGGGTTCCTGAAGTTTTGTTGGTGCCATTCTGTATGGTGGAATAGAGATAGGCTGAGTACCTGGAAAAAGGTCTATGCCGAAGTCTATTTTCCTTCCGGTAGGAATGCCTGGAAGATCTTTGGGAAAGACATCTGAATACTCATTAACCACTTGGACTGATTTAGGACTGGGAGATTCAGAACTAGAGTCCTTAACATGCACGATATGATCAACACACCTCTTAGATATTGTTTTCCTTGCCCGAAGGTAGGAAATAAGCTGACCTCTGAACGCTAAAGTATTACCATTCCACTCTAGGATGGGTTCATTCGGAAACTGAAACTGAACTATTCTATTTCTACAGTCGACTGTGGAATAGCAGGAATGAAGCCAATCCATGCCGAGAATGATATTAAAATCAATCATCTCTAACTCGACTAAATCTACTGATGTAACTTTCTGAAATATCATAACCGGGCAGTTCCTATATACCCACCAAGCTATGATGGTTTTATCCATTGGGGTAGAGACTGAAAAGGGCTCTGCTAGAATTTCAGGACTGACTTCGAAATATCTTGCAATATAAGGAGTAACAAAATACAACGATGCACCTGGATCTAGCAAAGCGTAAACGTGAACATGAAAGATATGTAATGTACCAGTAATAACATCAGGAGAATTTTCCTGATCCTGTCAAGTCTAAAGAGCATAGAGACGATTTGGACATTGCCCACTAGTAGCATTGAAAGTGGCACTTTGCTGGTTCGAGCGACCGGACTGAGTTGCAGAATATTTCTGCTGACCCTGATAACCCGACTGGGGACAATCTCTGACTCTGTGGCCTATCTTGCCAAAACCAAAATAGACATTGCTACCAGCTCTGCAAGCACCCTTGTGGTTCTTACCACAAGTCTGACATAGGAGATTAGTTCAGGTATTACTGACACTTTCCTGAGACTTAGAGCCTGGCGCTCTATCTTTGTTACCCTCTCTGAACTTGGGAACTGGAGCACTGGATGTAGAAGGAGCTGGAACTGATGACTTAGGATAAAACTAGGAACAGTTTCCTCCTTCTGACTTAGGCTGTCTAAAATTAAAGCTACCTGTCCTAGCTTTCTTATTCTGCTTTTCCCTCTGCTTAATTTTCTGCACCTCTATCTGCTGAACGTGAGTCATGAGTCGAGCTAAAGTCATGTCACTATTTATCATGGTGGATCTGCACTCGTTAACCACACTATCATTTACCCCAAAAGCAAACTTTCTCATCTTAGCTCTGTTGTCTGCAACCACATGAGGGCCATATCTGGTTAATTGAGTAAACCTGAGAGAAGATTCTTTTACCGTCATATTGACCTTCTTGAGGTTGATAAACTCTAGAACCTTCGCTCCCTCAGCTCCTGGGGAAAGAATCTGTCTAAGAAAGCCGTGACAAACTCCTCCCACTCTATATAACCTGCACCATCTACCCTTTTGGACTTCCACTGCTTGTAATGTGGCTAACTCAGCACTAACAACAGTAGTCATCCCCATAATATCTGTCTCCTTCTGGACCTGATCAATGAATTCTTGAGGGTCTTCATCTACCTTAGACCCGAGGAATATTGGAGAATTCATTCAGGTGATGTCCCAAATCCTAGCTGCGGCTTAGTTGGCCATTGGGTTGGCCGAAATAACTGCTAGCCGCTCATTATGGGCAGCTACTGATTGAGAAAGAGTGGTAAATGCGGTTCTAAATTCCGCATGTGAAAAATGCTCGCCCAAAGGATCTTCAGGCGGAGGACCTGACTGGTTTTTTCTCTTTGGAAGCATGTTCTGAAATCAAGAGGAGAAACGAATTAGACTGGGAGATTGACTTATGATTATGCTCACAGGCACGACATGAATACTGAAAGAAGGGAAACTGTTTCTTTAAACATCTTATAGCCTCCTGCACATAAATGTGGCGCGCAACACATCCATGTACAAGACTCTACTAAATGCGGCTTTCAGACTTCCTAGGACTCTATTGAACCTTAGGCTCTGATACCAAGTTTGTAATGACCTGATTATCTGAACCGGAATACTACACGGTGCTCATGACCCCGAAGGACCACAAGCTAACTCATGACTGATATTTGTACCTGTACACTGCATAATATGACATAAAAATATGAAAACATGCACTGAGAGGCCATAAGGTTCAATACTGAATAATAACAATAATGTCTAACATAGAGTGGTATCTCGATACCAAAACAAAACTGAAATACTGAAGTCTGAAAAATATGAAAAATACTGTAGTCGTTTGAAAGCCTCTAACTGTCGGACTAAGGAGTTGATGGGACATGTCCCCAACTAACTCCGTCAACTGAAAACTTAACTGATATGATAAAATAAGATCACGTCCTCAGAGAATGAGGACTCACTGCTAAAACTCTAAACCCTGGAATGTTATTACTGCTGCTGATCTGGGAGTCGTGTCTCTGAACCTAAGGTGTAACATAAAAAGAAAACACCACATCACAAATGCGTCAGTACAAAAAAATGTACTGAGTATACGTGTGAGGTAGGCTGAATACATGGGGCTTATATGCATGAATGATAATAACTGCCTGACTAATATGAACGTGAGAGTGCACACATAAATATATAGTAACTGAGATCGTGAGAACATAATAACCCATTCCATATACTGATGACATGAATTTACTGATATCTAGCATGACTGATACAGGAGTTCCGATAACTGAAATAACTGATAACATGAGTGACTGTGTCTGACAGTCCTAAATTTGATGGAACTATCTGAGTTTCGTACTAAGACTGAGTTGACTATATCTGACAGTCCTAAAATCTGAAGAACTATCTGAGTTCTTTTACTGAGACTGATACTGAAACTGTGGGAATAGCTATTTAACTGACATGCCCCAAATGGGCTAGACCAGCTAAGCTGCGGTCCAATCTGTGCCCTGATTAGAAGGGTGTCAATACTGCGCCACTGGTAAGGAACACTGTGGGTACCCTCATCTGACAATGTCCACAAAAGATAACAGTGGGGCCCTCATCTGACAGTGTTTATCCACCTTATCAACCCTCATCTGACAGTGTTGATGTCTCAACCTATGCTGGCTACATAGTTCTGGAACACAAGGATGACTACAAAGAATCACACCCTTATCTGATAGTGTGTGCTCCCATCCTTGGGTTCACTCGGTGCTAATTTTTACTCCCATCTGAAGAGACTGAACATAATTGACTGACTGTACATGGACTGAGTTTACTGAATTTCGTCAACTGACAGAATACTATTGATATCTGATAACTGACTGAGTTCATGAGTTTACTGAACTTACTGAGAACTGAGTTTAAGAGATTTCTAAGATTTCCTGAGTCACGTGACTGACTGACTTCTATGAAACATGGCTTGACTGAGAGTATCACGAAAACATGACATGGCTCTAGGCAGATATCTATATTTTTCGGGTAGAAGTACCCTCAAGACTCGATAGAAGGAAACTGATAAAGCATGAAATTCCTGAATACATGACCAACACCAACAATCCATAATACTACTTGATCATAGGAATAGAGTTCATAATTCATAATGCCATAAATAAGGGATTTCATGCTTCACATGGTTATCATAGTCTTAATCATGGAGGGGAATGCATATAACATGTACGAACTTGCATGATTTCAATATCATGAACGTTGCATAACACAACAGTCAATACACAACAAGAGCATGGAAATTGTGTTGCATCATAAGGGTTAGCATGGACTTGTCATTTAGATACTATTGAGTCATAAGGAACATAATTCTATCATTCTAGGCATTTTATCAAACACCTTACATGCACACTTTATAGCATAGGTGAAATCATCAATTTAAGAATCTAAAACTACCTAAACTCATAGGTTTTCAATCAACAAACTCACATACTTCATGGAAAGTCATCAAGACACCATCTTGAAACATAAATAACAACTATCAACATGAACATGATCAAATCGCAACAACCAAATCACAATAGGTTATTTAAAACATGAGTCTTGGACTCCACAAATGAAAGGGATCCGTGGATGAACACTACGCATACCTTAGTTCGTGATTTAGTGAAAATTGACGGAGAGATTCTTGAAATATGATGATGAATTCCCTTAGAATTGAACCTTCTATGAAAACCCTAGGGCTTGTTCTTGAGAGTTTTTTAGAGTAATTGAGTATAAGTTGCTGAATTATGGCCAAATCTCGTGTTATAAGGCTTATATAGGGTGGAAAAATTGACCCCTTTTAACCCTAGGACATGTCTTTAATTTTTGAGAAAATTTCCCGATTTTCATCCTTGGTGTGACGCGGCACTATCGCGCCAAGTCACTGGAAAGTGATAAATGGGAAATTGCACGGGGGCACGATGCAGAGCTATCGCGTTTTCACCTTGTCTACGACCTGGAAGTTTGGCGCGATGCGCCACTATCGCGGAGCAACACTGAAAATTGACAATTGTCATTTGAGCTATCTCCGTAACGCGCTGGAGGCTCAGGTGATACACTGGCTCACTAAAATGTCTCTAACTCTTCGCCCGGGTGTCGAATTTGAGAGAATTTTATATCGATGGAAAGCTTATGAATTTTCCACATGACAAAAAGTGTAAATCTTGAAAATTCCTCATGGAATAATCATCATTCACTTTAGAAGCTAATACTAGGCATTCTTGGGACGAAATTAGCTAGGAAGAAAATTCGGGATATTACAGTCACTTTTCCTCACTTTCTCACAAGAACAAAATCATTCTCTCTCAAGAGGCAAAAACCCTAGTTCAAGAAATCCAGATCAATCCCAAGAATCACTCCAAGAACTCTAAGAAAACTCACAAATTAAGGTATGTTAGATGCTTATTCATAGGTCTCTTTCACCCATAAAGTTCAAGAATCCTTTTTCGAAGTACAAAGATTGTGTATTTATGATTTTCATATTTGAATTAGATTGAATTCATGTTTGTGATATTAGTTGGGTCTCAATCCGTGATTTAAGTGCATGTTTTTCCTGAAATTGAATAGCAAGTGTGAAGAATATTTGATTATCTTGATAAACCCTTGAATTTACAAAGTGATTAAGGTGTCTATGATGTTATTTTAATTTTAATCCATGTTCCAGATTACAAGTTCCAAGATTTATCCTAATATGTGTTGAACTACATGATATTCATGATAAGCCCTTTAATGAGCAAGTTGATTGTTGTAATCATGTCAACCCTAAGTGTTTATGATTTAATGTACCAATTATGTTTTCCATGTGCTTGATAAATTGTCTATAAGAAAGAAACAACGCCATTATAGCGTGTTAACATGTGTTCTCCATTCATGTATAAGTTAATGCATTACAAGTGTTTGATGACATGTCTCTATGAATGAATTATGACCAAGTGAACATTTATATGTTATTCAAAGTTATGCTTTGCTTTACTTTTCAGGCTATCAAGTCCTGGGGGTATTTAATACCTGACAATTTAGTTATTTATCTAGAGTTAGTTTCCATTATAGAATAGTATCAGTTATGTCACGATCAGTAGTACTCTCAGTCTGTTACAGAACTCAGTAGAACTCAGTCAGTTACAGAACTTAGGAAAACTCAGTAATCTCAGTATCAGTCCAGTCCAGTTTAGTATACTCAGTTCAGTGTCTTTCAGTTAGGAGTATGATTCAGCACCGAGCAAGCCTAGGGATAGGGGCACACCCGTTAGTTAGGGCTGGGTCCCTAGAAGTAATCCCTAAGTTCCATAACTATGTAGCCAGCGTAGGTTATGAGATGTCACCCGCTAAATAGGACTGACATACTCAGGGATCACCCACTAGTTTAGGACTGATCTGAGGGGTCACCCGTTAGTTAGGACTAACTCCACTACAGTTTTCTTTACCCGTGGCATGGTACTGACACCCTTTTAATTGGGGTAACAGATTGGACCCCAGCTTAGTTATCTTATCTTATTTGGGGCATGTTGATTAGATGATTACCTCCCGCAGTTTCAGTCTCAGTCTTCAGAATAGAACTCAGTTCAGTTCTACAGAGTCAGGACTATTAGATACAGTCAACCAGTATCAATAATCTCAGATTATTAGACTCAGTACTTAGCTTCAGAAAAGCTCAGTTACAGTATTCAGGTATATGCACAACATTGTATACTTAGTATTCACAGCAATTTTAGATTTTTCATGTACACTTATATTCAATTACTCTATATCATTAGTCAGTTACTATTCATGCATATGAGCCCTTGTATTCAGCCTTACCTCATCTAGCATACAAGTACATACCACATACTGACGCATAATTTCCTGCACTATGATATTTCATATCATAGGTTCGGATACTCAGGTACCCGACCACGCATAGTAGATTCAGATTCAGCCAGAAGCAGTATTTTTAGCAGTGAGTCCTCATCATTTGAGAACATTCTTTTATTTCATTATGTCAGTAGACTCAGTATTTTAGTAGATGGAGTTAGTTGGGGGATTTTCCCATCAACTCCACTTTCAGATAGTTTCAGTTAGAGGCTTTTCAGACTAGTTTCAGTCAGTATTTAGTTTTACAGATATTATCTTAGATGTTATATTTTATCAGTATTTTAGATGTTTTGAACCTTATGGCATCTCAGCCTATTATTCCGCATTTATTTCAGTATTATTATTCAGTGCTCACAGAAGATATTTGTTATCTTGTGGTCCTTTAGGGTCGTAAGCACCCTGTGACGACTATGAGGTAGTCCCGGGATGTTACAAGAACCTTAACTGAAGCTACATCCTTGGTCCGTATTCTATGAACTTGACAATCTAAAATCTAAACTAAGATATCTTCATAAGATAGAGAATTCAAGATACCCAATCCATCCAAAGGAACAGCTGATAAAGTATCACCTATACAATTTCTCAACATAGAGACATGGAATACCGAAAGAATGGAGCTCAAACCAAAAGGCAACTCCAATTAATATGCCACATTACTAACCCTCCTCAAAACCATATAAGGACCAACATACCAGGGACTGAGTTTTCCTTTTTTCCCAAACCGCATAACTTCCTTCATGGGAGACCTTTAGGAATACCTTATCCCCAACCTCAAACTCCAAGTCCCTATGCCTTACATCCACATAGGACTTTTGGTGACTTTGGTCAACCTTAAGCCTATCACGAATCAACTTTACCTTCTCTATATCCTATTCAACCAAATCTAGTCCAAACATATCTGCCTCACCAATCTCGAATCACTTAATAAGAGATCTACACCTCTTACCATATAATGCCTCAAAAGGGGCTATCTTAATGCTAAAATGATAGCTATTATTGTAAGAAAACTCTACGAGAGGTAGATGCTCAACCTAATTACAAACCATAATCAATCACACATGCATGAAGCATATCTTCCAATGTCAGAATAGTCCTTTCTACTTGCCCATCCATCTATGGGTGAAAATCAGTACTCAGACTAACCTTAGTACCCAACCCCTTCTAAATCGACCGCCAAAAATGAGATTAAAACTGCTACCACAATCAGAGATGATCGAAATAGGTTTCCTATGTAGCTTTACAATCTCATGAAGATACAACCTTGCATAATCCTCAGTCAAAAAGTTAGTCTTGATTGGCAAGAAGTGAGCCGACTTTGTCATCCAATCCACGATGACCCAAATTGAATCAAATTAGTTTCGAGACTAAGGAAGACCGGTAACGAAATCCATATTGATAACTTCCTGTTTCCATTGTGGCAATTCAATCTCCTGATACAAGTCTCCTGGCCCTATGTGCTCAACTTTCACTTGTTGACATACCAAACATTTTGCCACAAAATCATCCACATCTTTCGTCTTACCATTCAACCAATACATTTCCTTGAGATCATGATAAATTTATGTCGAACTGGGATGAACAACATAGCGTGATTTATGCACCTCAGCCAATACCCTTTCTCGCAAACCATCTACATCAAGAACACGCAACCTCTCTTGGTACCACAAGGTACCATCACCACTGATCTCAAATACCATTAGCTTTTTCCCACCTACATCACTCTTAATTTTCATCAAGACAGGATCTAGAATTTTATTCTCCTTGATCTCTTCACAAAGAGATGACCAAACCACTTCCTGTACCAACACACCACCATTCTCGAAGCCCAACAGGCAAACTCCAAGATTAGCAAGCGGTGAATATCCTTCACCAAATCCCGCCTCTCCTTATCCACATGAGCTAAAATACCCATGGACAACCTGCTAAGAGAATTAGCAACAATATTTGCCTTACCTGGATGGTAGTGAAGACTCATATCATAATCCTTAAGAAGCACAAGCCATCTTCTCTAGTAGAGGTTAATCTTATTCTAAGTAAATAGATGTTGTAGACTCTTACGATCAAAAAAGATGTCCACGTGCACTCCATATAAATAGTACCAACAAATTTTAAACGCAAACACCACCGCTAAAATTTCCAAATCATTAGTAGGATAGTTCCTCTCTACACCTTCAACTGCCAAGAAGCATAGGCAATCACCTTACCGTGCTGCATTAAGATGCAACTAAGTACCATTCGAGATGTATCACAGTAAACCACAATCCCTTCATTGCCTTTAGGTAAGGTCAAAATGGGAGTCAAGGTTAGCTTATCCTTCAACTTCTCAAAACTACCCTCACAAGCATCCGGCCAAGAGAACTTTACCTTCTTCTGAGTATACTTAGTCAATGGGGCAGCTATCATCGAAAAACTCTCCATCAACCTCCTATAATACCTAGCCAAACCCAAGAAGCTTTGAATGTCGATTGGATTCATGGGTCTAGGTCACTTATTAACCACCACCACTTTTTTGGGATCCACCATGATCACCTCACCAAAAATAATATGACCCATAAAAGTGACAACGTTAAACTAGATCTCACATTTTGAGAATTTGGCATACAACTGTTGTTCTTTCAAGGTTTGTAATACCACAAAGAGGTGATTAGCATGATCCACCTTACTCGTAGAGTACACCAAAATGTCATCAATGAATACAATGACAAATAGATCCAGAAACTAAAGGAATACCCTATTCATCAAATCAATGAATGTTGTCGGGGCATGAGTCAAACCAAATGACATAATAAAGAACTCAAAGTGCTCATACCAAGTACGAAATGCCATCATAGGGATATCCACCCCCCTAATCTTAAGTTGATGATACCCAGATGGAAGATTTATCTTTGAAAAGAATTTGGCACCTTTCAAGTGATCAAATAAGTCATCTATCGTTGGAAGAGGATACTTGTTATTGATCATCACCTTATTCAACTGTTGATAATCAATACACATCTAAAGGGAACTATCCTTCTTATGCATGAAGCCATCTTAGGGATATCCACCCTTAATCTTAAGTTGATGATACCCGAACGAAAGATCTATCTTTGAAAAAAATTTAGCACCTTGCAACTGATCAAACAAGTCATCTATCCTTGGAAGAGGATACTTGTTATTGACCATGACCTTATTCAACTATTGATACTTAATACAAATCTGAAGGGAACCATCCTTCTTACGCATGAATAACACGGGTGCACCCTACTGGGACACACTAGGATGGATGAAACCCTTATCCCAAAAATCCTTAAGTTGCTCTTTGAGTTCCCTCAACTCAGCCGGAGCCATTCTATAAGGAGGAATAGATATTGGACGAGTGTCCAGAACCAAATTAATCCCAAACTCAATCTCCCTAGCTGGAGGAACACCAGGAAGATCATCCGGAAAGACCTCAGGAAACTCATTCACCACTAGAATCGAATGTAAACAAGAACCTTCCAAGTTAGAATCTTTAAATTGGACAAAATGATAGAGATACCCTTTAGCAATTAACCTCTAAGTCCTAAGATATGATATAAACTTCCCCTTAGGATCTAGGGAACCACCCTCTTATTTAATAATTGGAACCTAAAGAAAACCCTACGGGATTCAACAATCTAAGGTCACGTAGCATGAGTGTAACCAATCCATCCCCAGAATAACATTAAAATCCACCATATCTAATTCGAACAAATCCACCAAAGTCTCCTTACTACCAACAGATACCACATACCCCCTATAGACTCTTTTAGCAACCATAGAGTCACCTACTGTGGTGAAACAGAAAAAGGATCTGAAATAACCTCGGGATCAAAACCAAAATACACAGCCACAAATGGGGTCACATAAGAGAGAGTGGACCCCAGATCAAGTAAGAAATACATATTAATAGAAAAGAGTTATAACTTACCAATCAGGACATTAGGCGATGCCTCAGACTCCTATCGGGACGCAAGAGCATATAATCTAATCTGGCCTGTGTCAGTACCAGAGGCAGAAACATATGCAAAAACAGCACCCCAGGGTGCAGAAGCAAATAAAGAGGCAACAAAAACCTTGTTCTCTCCCGAAGCAACCTTACCAACCGGAAAATTTCTAAGCATATGACCTAGATGACGATATTTGAAGCACTTGCCCCTCCCATCATCACAAAAACCCCAGTGTAACCAACCATAGAACCTACAAGAAAGATATGATGAGGTCGGCTGAGCCCCACTAGTCTGAGATTGGGCACCCTATGCTCGGAAGTTATTTCCACCCTGCTAACGATTATCACCCGACTGCTTAGGGAAAGGAGCACTACCTGTGGAGAAAGGACCAGAACACCCCCACTTCTTCTTTGGCAACTTACCACTATCCCGACCACTTTGTTGTTGACCAACCTACTCAGAGAACCTGAACTTCTTACCCTGCCTTTCCCCTATCTAATACTATTTCCTTTTTTCCTCCTCCACATATTGCATATGAACAACCAATCTAGAGATATCCATGTCCTTGATCAGCAATGCAGTCTTGCTTTCAAGGATCAATTAACGAGACAGTCTTAAAGCAAACTTCTCATCCTGGACTTTATATCAAACACTAATTCTGGAGCATACCTAGACAACTGGTGAAACTTCAAGGTATACTCCTTCACCGACATCTTCCCCTATTTCAAATTAATAAATTCCTTCGCCTTCTCTTCTTTCAAACCCTAGGGAAAAAAGCAGTCCAAAAATACATTAGAGAAAGTCTCTCATAGAGAAGACTCATTAACCTTAACTCTTTCCTGATACCATTCCTTGTATCATTGGTAGGCCATATCCTTTAGATGATAGGCAGCAAAATTCACCCCTTCTACATTCGTGGACTACATAACCCTAAAGATCTTTTCCATTTAATCCAGAAAACCTAGAGGATCCTCTTCCACCTTAACACCAGTAAAAGTTAGAGGATTTAATATCATGAACTGGCCAATGCTTGTGGATTTAGAAGAAGCAATACCAGATACACCACGCTCATCCTGGGAAGCTACCAACTAAGCAATCACATGAATCGACTTACAAAACTCCACATTCATCACATCTGCCTGAGGATCTTAAGGAGGACTAGAAGGAACAGGTGGAACTCTAGAAATATCATGGACTAGACCCCTAGATCGAGTATGTATCCCCTGAGTATAGTGTGTCCCATCAATATTATCCCTATTTGGGATAGAGGAGTTTCTGTATGCATCAGATCGTCGAGGCATGATCTGGAAAGAGAGGAGATTTCAGGACTTAGACTCCAAGCTTGAAAATAGAACACAAAAAAAGAAATATTTCCTAAATGTCTTGTAGCCTCTCTCTTATGAGTGTGGCATAGTATACAACATTACACGAGACTTTACTCAATACGGCTTGGTGGACTCCCAATTGACCATAAACCAAAAGCTCTAATACAAACTTGACATGACCCCAACTGGGGCCTTATCGTAATAAGCATCCCAAGTCCAACCAGGACCAAACACCACCCCCATTTCAAAACCCAACCTCCAAATATGTATAACCTGAGTTAAAAGAATTCCAAACGTATAACAAGACAACGTTTATTACAATTCTAGACTCTGGGATAGGTCCATGACCATGACCAACCCAAACAACTCCAACCATCTATTATCCAACCAATAACTAAAACCAAAACAAAACTATACACCAATCCATACATCCCATGCCAAATGAGTTCCAATATAAGTATATATATAATCCAAAACATAATAGGATGGAACAATCATAAATACAGTCAAATGATATCAGTCGCAATACCAATGTCAATACTAAGGTTGAAACCATTGTCGACACCACCTATACCAACCTATAGTAATTTCACAAAGCCTCTAACCGAAAGTAAAATAATATTCGGTTGGAACATACCACTAACCATAGCCAAAAACAATGTCTATGAAATAAGAAAAGTACATAAAGACATCCATGATATGAAATAAAGCCTTCCTGAATATGGAAGCTCACCACTTTAATCAAATAGCTGATCCCAAATCCAATCACAAAGAAGGAGGAGTTGAATGAATGGTTCCTGCATCGCATGGGAATACAGTCGCTCGAAGATGGGTTAGTGGGTAAACACTAGTATGCACTCAAGATAAGGATAAATTAATTCTAGTCTTTAAAACCTAGTAAACCAACCATATGCATTCACAACCATACATACATATATATAACCATGCTGGGAAAGAGAACCGGGTTTAGCATGCCATATAAAACATTAACCTGGGTATGTATAGTTTAACCATCCTAGAACCACCATATGGATCCAGTGTAACCCTATAAACGGGCTCTGATGAATGTAGTAGCATGAACCGGAGATACCATATGAGTAGGGGATTCCCAAGTAACCTTTTCTCTTCATGATACATATGTGCAAGTGTACTTAGGGGATTGTTGTATACCCCATATCATATATGATTGCCATAACCAATCCTCATCTCGGCAAATATGAGTTTCCAGTATACATCCATTAGACTCAAACATTCACGATTAGCTATCACACCCTGCCATTATTACCTAATTAAAACTACTACCACATAATCATACCACCATTCCATTTATTATTAACCAAGGCTATAAGTAGTGGTATCGTCATACTGACTATAGCTTGCAAGCAATGTCCTTAGGCAACCTTTTAGAGATTAAGGGATTCCCATGTACTCATAGATTACATCCTTGAGTAGACTTGGAGGATTCCCATATACCCCATAAGTAGTTTATTATTAACTTTGGTTGGGGGATTCGCTTGTACCCTACAAGGCTTTCAATTTGACCAACCATAACCACCAAGATCTTACGATTTAACCATTTAAACCATTTATACCATTTAGGGTTCCATTAGAAAGTTGTACCATGCAATAGTTCAATGAAAGTCCAACAATTTAACCAAAACCATTCTTATAGACTTTTTATCAAACATGTTGGCAGTATAGTATTTCCAAAGCCAAAACCATGTACCAATTAACCATTCCCATGCAACCAATTATTCAAACCAACATAATAATATGAAAACCATAAGTAAAAGATAGATGACAGAGACAAATCACTTTATAAGTCCTAATTTTCTCCTATTGATGAAACCTAGCCTTTCTTAACCCAAGAGCCTTTGAGAGACTTTGAGAGAGCTTTTACTTATTTAAGATTAAAATATCAGGGTAAATGATATCCCGTGCGGGTTATAAGTCATGGGGCCTTAAGAGGTTAAGAGAGGAAAAGTCCAGATTACACCAAACTTAAGCTGTTTAAAAATCTCACAGAAGGGTATGACCACCCCATACCAATCATACCCTACCATAAAAGTGATACCCACCACTCGTACCCTAGGCCTCTCTTTGGACCCCAAACATGTCCAACATATGACCACCCAAGACAAACCGTACCCTACCATATGACTAGTACCATAAAGTCGAACCCTAGGCATAATAAAATTATTTAGACTAAACTTTGGGCAACATACGATTGACACCCTACCATTCGTACCATAACATACGACTAGTATAACTAATTGTACCTTGGATAGAAGCCAACCAACCCATATTGGTCACCTTACAAACAAACCCACCCTAGATGTACCATATCATACGACTAGTATCCCCCAGTCATATTATGTCCAGAAGCCAAAACTCATGAAATTTTTGATGGGTCAAAACCTCATCACCCCTTTCATAAGAGACACCTTAAAGAACACCCAATCGCCAACATAAAATTCTAACTCCCTACGCTTCACATCTGCGTAGGACTTTTGGCAACTTTAAGTAGTCTTAAGTCTATCCTGAATCACCTTTACCTTTTCCATGGCTTGATGAACTAAGTCAAGACCAAATGATCTAGTCTCACTAACCTCGAACCACCCAATAGGAGAACGGAATCTCTTATAATACAAAGCCTCAAACGGAGCCATATGAATAATAGAATGATAGTTGTTATTATACACAAACTCTATAAGAGGTAAATGATAAACCCAATAACCATAAAAGTAAATCACGTAAGCCATTAGCATATCCTCCAACATCTGATAGTCCTCTCAACTTGTCCATCCGTCTGAGGGTAGAAATAGGTGCTAAGGTTCACCTTAGTTCCCAAACCCCTCTAAAGTGACTACTAAAAGTGTGACTAGAACTGGATACCTCGATAAGATATAATAGAAATAGGAACAAGATGCAACTTGATAATCTCTTGAATGAAGAAATTAGCATAATCTTCTGTAGAATAATTAGCCCTCATTGGCAAGAAGTAAGCAGCCTTAGTCATCCTCTCCATGATGATCCAAATCAAATCAAATTGACTTCGAGATAGTGGAAGGCCAGTAACAAAGTCCATGTTAATAACTTCCTACATCCACACGGGCAACTTGATCTCTTGAGAAAAATTGCCAGGCCTCAAGTGCTCTACCTTTACTTGCTGACAAGCCATACACTTGGCCAACTGGCCACAAAATTAGCCACATCCCTCTTCATGTTGTTCCACTAATAGATCTCTTTCAAATCATAGTACATCTTTGTCAAACTAGGATGGACAGTATAACTCGACTCATGAGCCCCTGCCAAGATTCTTTCCCACAGCCCACTAATATCGGGAACACATAATCTACCTTGGTATTTTAGGCTACCATAACCACCAATCTCAAAAGTCATGTCTTTCTGCTGACCCATATCATCCTTAATCTTCATCAAGATGGGATTCAAAACCTATTTCTTCTTCATCTCAGCATGAAGAGGTGACTTCACACCTCTTACACAATTATACCTCCATCCTCGGAGTCTAAATGATAAACTCTAAGATTAGCCAAATTATAAATATCCTTCACCAAACCTTGCTTCTCCTCATCAACATAAGATAAGCTTTCTATAGACAACCTAGTAAGTGCATCAGCAACCACATTAGCTTTATTGGGGGTGATAATAAAGACTCATATCATAATCCTTGAGTAACTCAAGCCATATTCAAAGCTACCTCACAAGCGTCAGACCATAGAAACTTTACCTTCTTCTGAGTCAACCTAGTCAATGGAGCAGAGATCGAAGAGTAACTATCCATAAATATCCTATAATACTCGGATAAATATAAGAAGATTTGAATATCGGCTGAAGTTGTGAGTCTTGGCCACTTCTTAATTGCCTAAACTTTCTATGGATCCACTATATGATCCCCTCACTAGAAACAGTATGACCAAGAAAAGTAACGTCATTCAACGAGAACTCATACTTCAAAAACTTAGCATACAACTTCTGATCATCAAGAGTTTGCAACACTATACATAGGCTATTGGCATGATCCTCCTCACTCTTAGAGTATACTAAAATGTCATCAATAAACACAATGATGAATAAGTCCAAAAACTGATGGAATACCCAACTCATAAGTTCCATAAATGTCACCAAAGCATTATTCAACCCAAAAAACATGACCAAGAACTTGTAATGGCCATACAATGTTTGGAAAACAGTCTTAGGTATATCCACCTCCCAGATCTTCAACTGATAATAACCCGACTAAAGATCATTCTTAGAAAAGTACTTAGCACCATGAAGCTGGTCAAGCAGGTCATCAATCCTGGGGAGAGTATACTTATTCTTCGCAGTCACCTTATTTAACTATTGATAGTCTATGTACATCCAAAGACAGTCGTCCTTCTTATGCACGAAAAGAATAGGAGCACATATGGAGAAACACTAGGGTGAATAAAACCCTTATCTAAAAGATATTTCAACTGCTCCTTGAGTTCTTTCAACTCAGCTAAAGTCATTTTGTAAGGAGGAAGAGAGATAGAATGGGTATCCATAAGGATAAGATGGGTATCCATAAGGATATCAATCCCAAATTTATTTTCTTATTGGGAGAAATACCAGGAAGATCAATGGGAAACACTTTAGGAAACTCATTGACAACAAAGATGGATTTGAAAGATGGGTCCTCAAAATTAGAATCCTTAACCTAAACTAAATGATATAAACACCCCTTGGAAATAAATCTCTGGGCTCTAAGATAAGAAATAAACTTTTCCTTAGGCACAGAGAACTTCTTTCCCACTCTATCACCGGTTCATTAGCGAATTGGAACTGACCCTTTGGGTTCTACAATCAAGATATGTGTAGCATGAATGGAGCCAATTAATCCCCAACATCATTTCAAAATCTAACATATCCAACTCTATCAGATCCACCAATATCTCCATACCACAGATAGATACCATACAACCTCTATAGACCTTTCTATCCACAACAGAGTCACCCACTGCGGTGGATATAAAAAAAGGGATCAAAAATACACTCAGGACTAAAACCAAATGAATAGCCACATATGGGGTCGCATAAGAAAGAGCAAACACTGGATTAATTAGATAATACACATCAGGAGAGAAAAGTTATAATGTGCCAGTGACAACATCAAGAGAAGCCTCAGATTTTTAATGGGTGGAAAGAGTATACAGACGGTTCCTACTAGTGCTGGTTCCAGAAGTAGCAACCTTCGATGTTGGAGTTGAAGATGTAGCAACCGAAACCGTATTAGCTCTAGTAGTGACATCACCTGTGAGATAGTTCCCTTAAATATGGCTTGGCTAGCCATATCTAAAGTACTTACTTCTCCTCTTATAACAAATACCATGGTGCAAGGGTCCATAAAATTTGCAAGGAGGATATGATCAAGCTGACTGGGCTCTACTAGCATGAGATTGGGCACCTTGTGCCTTAAAACTATTGTTTCTTTAAAAATAATGATCACCAGATGACTTAGGATATAGAGTACTAGTCGTAGAATAAGAACCAAATTTTCCACACTTATCTTAGACCACCATCTTCCATCTCTACTACTATTCTACTAGCCTCAACCATGCTCAGAATACTTAAATTTTTTACTCTGCATTTCCCCTATTTTGGGTTGTTTGTTCTTTTCGTCCTCCGCCTGTTGCATATACACTACAAGACTAGAGATATCCATGCCATTATTCAGTAAGGCGGCCATGCACTCTAACACCAAGTCCCGAGATAAACTCGAAGCAAACTTTCTCATCCCAGCCCTCATAAATGACACTAACTCCGGAGCATAGCCAGATAACTAATGAAACTTTCAGGCATACTCCTTCACCATCATTCTGCCTTGTTTCAAATTCACAAACTCCTTAACTTTCATCTCCCTCAACTTTTGAGGAAAGAAGCAATCGATAATGGCATAAGAGAAGTCATCGCACGTAGCCGGCTCAGCATCTTTACACCTCGACTTCTCTTGTTCCTCATACCACTAATATGCTACATCTTTCAACTAATATACGATGAACTCCAAACCCTCAGAGTCAGTGCATCCATCACTCAAAAAATATTTCCATTTTATCTACAAACCTTTGAAGTCTTCCTCAACCTTGGAACCAGTGAAGGTCAAAACACTCAACCTCATAACTAAATCGTTTTACCCTTAAAAGAAGAAGTGGCTAGAGCAACACGCTCAGAGTAGCGCAATTGAGAGGCCACCAACTGAGTAAGAAAATAAATTGATTGACTGGTGAAACTCAATATTCGACACATCCCCCTAAGGCATTAGGGTAGAAATACCATCAGCCTGAGGAGCTCCAGGAGGACTGGTAGGGGCTGATGGATCTCTACAGGGGAAATCAGAAACAGGGACCCTAGACCGGGTCCGTACCTCATAAGATGGATGAGTTCCATCCAAATTGTCCTTAAGTGAGACCAAAGAGTTTCCACGAGCACCAGATCTTAAGGAAAACATGATTTGAAATATGAACAAATGAGAATTAGAGGAGATTTCAACATCCTAGACTCTAAGATCGAAAGTAAAGCACATGAAAGGAAAATATCCCAAGTCCCTTGTAGCCTCTCACTTATAAGTGTGGCATGCTACACAATCATAAAAGAGACTCTACTTAACATGGCTTTGAAGACACCGAATTGACCATGAACTTAGGGCTCTGCTACCAACTTGCACTACGAGAAATTGCTTTATTTATTACCAATGTTTAGGGATGAATTAATAATCTCATCACTAAAAGTACATTAGGACGATATTAGCAACCGATCCTTAATATTATATTTTATTTTAATGGTACAAAATTCGATGCCTAAAAAAAATTTTAACTGGTCCCAAATTGTAATTAGGAGCTTTGAGCGGGAAATAAAAATGCCAAAATCTAATATTAAAATTTAATTAATTTAATTTTATTTAACTAAATAAACCAATACACACCTTAATTAATTATTCCTTTTTTACAATACTAATACGCGCCTAAATATATGAACTCGTTCTCAAAATAGCATATACATACACGCACTATACATCATTTTCAATCATCAAATACAGCGGCTGGTCGCAGATTTACCCTAGAACTCCATCAATATACGCACCAATTTTACATATGTACAATGAGTGAGGGAGCAGCTTTTCCAATTCCTTCTTCAATTCGGGTTATTGTAGCTAATTTGCCCTAATCTCTGTCGCAAATTTGAGGTATGATTTCTTGTTTCCTTCTATTTTGTGCTCTTTGCTGGTCTAAATTGGTTCGAGAAAGAGGGTGATGGAAAAATGCAGTCTTTGAGTTTCTTGAATATACCCTTTGTTTGTTTTCTTCTATTTTGTGATCTTTGTTGGTCTAAATTGAATGGAAAAGGTTGATTATGAATGAAAAAAGTAGTTAAAATGCTATATCTGAGTAGCTTGAATTTAGCCTTTGTTTTTTTCTTTTTGTTTTGTGTTCTTTGTTTGTAGTCTAATGGAATTGACTGTAAAGGTAGATGGAGAAAGATGGTGATGTAAAAATGCAATTTTCAAGGTAAAAGTGGTTTTGGAAAAAAGTTTGGTAAATTTTGATGAAAAATAGTGATCTGAAGATAAATAAATTTTATAAGGGTAGAAGGTTGTAAAAAGATTTAGATCTTAGGGTTGGTAGAAAGGGAAGTATAAATAGTGTGATTATAGGTTTAAGTGAGTATACATTTTTTCCTGAGGAGGAAAGCATTAATCTTGAATTTATTGTAGGTATGAGGAATTAAGGAAATTCTTTTGGATGTGGAAAATGGGGTTTTGTTTACTAGCATTTTGCAAGGAAAGTTGTTTTTTGTTAGTTGGAACTTGCTGATTTTGTAGTATCTTGTGATTTCAACAAACTAGAAAATGAAGCAAAAATTATCCAAAAAAACTATTGTTTTGGTATAATTTCTAAATCTAGCAGTATCTTGTGATATCAAAACATACAGAAAGTGAAATAGAACATGGCAAAGAAACTATTCTTTTGGTATAATTTTTGAATCTAGCAGTGATTGGCTAATTTGTGTTTATGGATGGGTTTGGTAAGTCTTAATGTGTTGGATTTGTTGACCTTGGACTAATTAAATGTCATTTCTTTAATGATTTCTTCCAATATAAACTCATCTTCATGCAACTAGGTTGGTTTTTAGGAATGGGAAGTTTCGGATCTGTTGACCGTACCGTCCGTATAGAATTAATCCTTGTGTCATTGAATATATCTGATTTTTGGGTTAATATTTTATATGTTTGGTAGATCAACACAATGGAAGATGTTGCTATTAACCGAAATAATATAATAAGAAGATGAAATTTTTGCTTGGTGCAAGATGATTATACTTCTATTTCAAAGAGAGGAAATTATAATTTTCTGGGAAATACATCATGTGGAAATGCATATCCTAGCCTAAATAAGAGGAAATAACCATTATTTTCTCAAGTGGTAGAATCAACTAAGAAGCAAGCAGTAAACTAATTATTTCTATCCATGATTTTGGCTTCATTGACAGTTGGAAGTATTGAATTTAAAACGCTTGATGTACGTTGTCTTTGGTAGGAGGGAAAATGTTATTTTCCAAGAAAATATTTTTTAGGAAAACAAGTGGTATGCAAGTAAAAAATATAATACTAAAAGCATTTATAGATATTTATGATAAAATTATGAGGATGGTGTGGGGGGTGGGGTGGGGGAGTAAAACATCAGGTAAATATGTCTATAAAAAATAAATTGTTCGCTTTTGGTGTCTCTATGTAATTGTGACTTGAACTCTTTAGTGAAATCTTACTGTATAAGTGTATTTGCATGTGCAGGATTTGAATGCTCCAAAGTTCAGGCACTCACGTCTTTCTAAGAGTGATTCACAACATCAAATTGTACTTAAGACATTTTTGATCACATTCATTCGTCCCTCATAAATTAACTTTTGTTCTCCTGTCAATGAGTTTGTGTCTTGCTTGGTTTGTTCTTTGTCTTTAGCCCAATGAAGAACTGTCAGAGCTTTGGATACCTTTGGCGCACCAAGGATGAAAACCTTGTACTGAATCTGACACTACCTCCAATGAGTGTCTAAAATCACGTCTTCTTATATATCTAAAATTTACTTCTAGTTTCAAGGCTTTCTGTTAAGCAATAGCTCGATTGAGCATCAATATGATCTTGCTGTTGACTAATTACTGTTCCTTGCACTATGTAGCACAACCTAAAAAATCTGAGGGATACGTCCAAGTGTTCCTTGATGGAGGAATAAATCAATAGAGAATGGGTGTGTGTATCATATTTCCATCGTTTTGATTGTTCATAGAAGCAAACTTAGTGATCAACTCCTTCGATTATATAAACAAGCAGTTGACCTTCATTAGTAGCATCTATATTTCTTGTAAAAGATCTGTGATGCAGTTGTCATTGTAAGAATTTTGAATGCCACACTTGTGATCCCTTAGTTGGAAGTAAATCCTGTTTGGCAAGATTCAAGGTATCTTTAGTATATTTCTAAAATTGGTTTTCTTTTAGATTTTAAGTACATATACAAGTTATACTCCTCTTCTCTACAGCTCATTCGAGGATATCTTTGATATGGATCACTTCATCAACGTATTGAAAGATGACATCTCTATAGTCAAAAAATTTCCCGATGAATTCTCTTGGAGCACACATGAATATTATGGCATGGTTATTCTACCTACAAGAATCAAGACTACCCCAATTCATTCTTCAGCAAATTGTTGGTATTTAGGGAATGTATCACCTGTACTGCAGAGGTTAGTTTGATGATTGCTTTTCCTTGAGTGTTTTACTGGAAAATTGACATTAGTTAGTGTATTAATATATTATATATTAGTCAGTTATGTAATTTATACCATTGCACCATGTTCTCATCGACAGATATTCGACAACATTCCCAAGTACCTCCAACACATATGGTGTAAAGCCAACTTTCAAGCATTGGCCTTTGTTCCTCATATCAGACATCTCAAAGATGCCATTATGAATTGTTTGAGGTATCCCAATGAAGAGAACATGGTTAGTAACAATTACCCTAGAGAGGTTACTGATCTTAAGCCCAACCAAAGAGCCGGCAAGTTTGTTGTTCTTAACCTTTGGTTTGACAAGGTAAGAAAACACCTTACTGTTGTTGATCTAGCTATCCTGCTGTGTCTCCCTATCTAATATTAGTACTTCCACTTTCATGAAAATATTGGTTTTCCTCTGATTCCTTTTAAAGGTGATACAACATTATGTATTGATGAACTTTTGGACTTGCTATCTCTTCTAGATATAGCTGCTTATTCAGCCTGTAATTTTGGTGGCGACAAGGCAGAAAATTTGGATCTAGCCAAATACAGGAAAGTAATTTAGGGAGGAAGAGTCGTCAACTCTCAATTTACTGATGAAGAATTAAAGAGCCAAGGATGGTGTCCATTGACCCCAGAAGAAGTTGGATATTGTTGGCTGCTTTAGGATTTGACAACACTTCTCACCTAAACTGGTCGAGAAAGATGAACTCGCACTGAGTGAGATTCCCTAATAGTTTACTTCTGTCCTTTACTAGTTGACAAGTGTTGTTTGAAAGAAGCTAGCCAGAAAGTAGGTCAGGCAAGCGAACGATAGTACAAGAGAGCTAACACGCGGGCGAGGTTGAAGGGGTCTTGCGCAACCTTCGAATTATCGCAAGCGCAACCTTTGACCCCTTCATCGACAACCTCTCATTTGTTCGACTACTCGAACTTTCCTATACCCTACCTCCCATAAGGTCTTTGTAAAGATTCTGCATTTATAAAACTATATGCCTCTCTTTAAGTGAATACTTGAAGTAAAGCCAATATCTTTGTATCCTGAATCCTTTATTTGTTCAAGTTCTTTTCTAGGTTTATGGTGGGGAACAATGGGTTTCGGTAGTGAGAAGTCTGTTTCCCCTGATAGAGGATAAAAAAGCCTTGCATCTTCTGAGGAAAGATCTCTTATCAAAGGAAAGGCTTCCTTATTGGTTGCAGTTGATTATTATGTTGGGATGCATAGTGATATTTTTATTTTCGCCTCCCCTAGAAATATGCACAATGCAATGGTAATTCACTCGAATCTTTTCATCTTATAGTTTCATGTTAGCTTGCTATACTGACCCTTTGAATATACTCCATAAAATACAAGTCATTTCTTTTAAACATGCATAAGGCACCCTACTTATGATAGCATGTTGGTTACAATTTTGTTTGATTACTCCCCCGTTCTGCTTTACGTGACATGCTATTACTCTTTAGTCTGTCACGTAAAGAATGACACGTTTCTATCACTAAAATCAATTTAATCTTGAACATATCATTCAGCCGTTAATAACATGGTCTTATAGCCATAGAAATGTCATGGCTTTTAAAACCACGAGCTTCTAAAAGCTTGTTGTTCTATCTTTGTACCCATTTACTTCTTTTTAGCAGAACCTTTTTATCCATGTTTCTTAATCTCGGTGTCGAAGTGCCGCATGAACTGGACTAATGGATCAAATATTTACCCGTAATTGTTTGATAAGTGATTTTGTCTTAGTAAATATATTTTTCCCTAGTCAACGCATAGAGCTCAAAGGTTGCATTATTAGGCTATATATGGTCCACACAGCTAATTAATAATACACCTATATATAATACATTTCATTAAACTCAATCTGATAAAGGGGAAAATCAGTTCCCAATCCTAATTGACCCTTTGGTGCCGGAGATTGCTCATATGTGGGATTGAGCCAGATAAGCTTCTGGGAAGATAATTAGAGCTCTTACAATATTCTTGGAGTGTAGGGTTAGTACTAAACAAATTATCCAGTATACATGTTATATTTGCTGCTACTTGACAACTAGTACGAATGAACCACTGTACAGGCTATATTTACTATGATTCAAGACTATTCTTTCTATCTAGAACAAGTAGAAGCATGATGCAGTCCTACATATCTTTCCTTAAACTTACATTCTGTCTTTTATGGATAGTTTAACGATTGGTCATATTTACTGATTGGTCCTACATATCTTTCTTTAGAATTACATTTTGTCCTATTAACATTCTTTCTTTAGAATTACATATCAATTCCCAATCGTTGTTGGTCTTATTTACTGCTAGTTAAACTTGTATAGTTTAATCAATTAACTTTTTTAAAGTTTTATGGAATTTGATTCTAACAAGTGTATTTTGGATATCTCAAAATGGAGAATCCTTCATATAAATTGAGACCAAGAGAGTGTTACGGAAGTGTCCAGTGGTTGTTGCTTCTATATTGAGATAGAGAGAGTTGCAGTATTGTCCTGGTCCTAGTTGCGTGTGGCTGCTACTGAATATGGAAGCCCTCTTGTACCAAGAATTACTATAATATTATCAATTTTATATGGGATGACTGTTGTGTCTTTAAGTCCCAACATATCAATAATATGAGTATCACATAAATATCGACGTTAAGATAGATGTTCAATCATACAAGATGATCACTAATTTATTGTTCAATAGAAAGTGAAATATAGGATAAAATAAAAGGAAGTTGCATGAGATTGTTTGACATGATCACTTGCATTAAAATGTGGTGTTTTCCAATAGTCTTTTTAGTATAGTTAGAAACTTGTAAGTCAGCATAGGGATAAATGTGAGATTTAAAGTAGTCAATTCAACTTTGTACATACAAGGAGTACATGGTTGATCTGTACATAGAAAGACTTGACTACATGGAATGACCTATAGAGTAATAATACAGGATTTCTCCTTGAGACTGTTTTAATGAAATCTAGAACAAGGAGTACATGGTTGATTTGTAAATACAAGTCTCATTGACCCAATTCTGGAACAATCATAGTTATACATATTCTGGTGTCGCATATTTTGGTGTTGCAAATTGAAGGGAAGCAAGTACTTTTATCATATTCATCTCATAGTTGGACTTAGTTTTCAAATTTGTATACTTCTTTTATCCATTGGCTAAATCAGTTATCCATTGCTATGTTGTGTTCTAATTCTTTGCTTCTTACGTATATTAAATTATATATTAATAGTTATTAATTGTCTTTCCAAAATTTTGTTCTTACAGATTTCTGAAGATTGAAGTTACAAGTGAAGATGCAAGTTCAGAGAATGCACAGGCTCATTATTACTTTGCTAAGAACATTATGTAAACTTGACATCAAATTCTAGCTTGGGATGTTAATTGGTAAAGTTTTTTTTATTTAGCAAATTGAAACTATTGACATTATATAGCTCGGGATGTTAATTGGTTAATCTTTTATTATTTAGAAAATATTGAAACTATTCACATCATTTTCTAGCTCGAGATGTCAATTTATCTAGTTTTTTTTTGTTTACCAAATATTCAAATTATATTTGTTATCCTTTGACATTTTCAGTAGCAGTTTTATATCTAGCAATGAAATATATAAATTTTATTGTTTCAATACCACTCTAGGAAGAGTTAGTTGCTCGTCTCTAAAGGTTAATCAAGGATGAGTTAGTTGCTTAGCTCTAAAGATTAATCTAGCACGAGTTAGATGCTCGTCGTGATAGATTAATTTAGGACAAGGTAGTTATTCATCGCAAAAAATATTCAGCGATGAAAAAATAACTACTTTTTAAAGATGAATATCATCCATTAGGGATGAGACATACAGTCTCTGAAAGTTTTTTTAAGACTAGATATGTTACCATCTCTAATGTCATCTAACAACCAGCTAGAGTACCTCGTCGCAATAGACTTTTAGCAAAGGAGGATAGATGAGCTGCGTCCAACATTTTCCCGTCCTAATAGATCACTTGCGACTAGAATTGGACATTTAGGGACGAGAATTACCTTCTCTAGAGGTTGTTTTTCTTATAGTATTGTCATGACTCGAATCAGGGCCTAGCCATGATGGGTATCTCAAGTCCATTGAGGATCAAAGACCCCCCTCCTTTTACCTAGCCAAACAACACACAATACAACTTGCAGCGGATGATTTCCTAACATATAACAAGATAGAAAAATCAGATAACTTAAAATTACTTAAGATGTCCAATCAACAACTCTCAATCCACAAATCCTCTAAATAGACCAAAACCAATCAAAGTTGAGACATGCCCCTGACAATAACCAAAAAGGTAACCAAAGAAATCATCTATGACAAAATTGGGCCATGAAGTAACAAGCCATACATAATAAAGAGGCTAACCACGTCAATCTGAATCCTAAAGAATCCAAGAACCACCTATCGCTACGTCGAAAAAGTAGAAGTGTCTTTGATTCCTACATCACATAGGGATACGACATCCGTAGATGGTTAGCGTGGTGAGCATTAGCATGTAACTCAGGGAAGGGATAAGATAATGCCAAGTCAAAACCAAAGTAAAATCCACATGCACACATTATACATACATATATATATATATATATATATAACATGCGGTGGTAAAGAACAAGGTTTATGATAAAGTAAAACATTAGCCTGGACTGTGTAGCTTAACCTTCATAAAAAGGCACTCAGGGGCTATATGGGTTTAGCTCCTCCTGCTGAAGGGGCCCCAGTATGTGTTAGCTACACGAACTAGAAGTATCAGGGAATGCCCCGAACCACCATCAATCCAGGATACAAATATGTATATATATAAAGTGTGTCATATGCACACGACCATCAAGACCAATCCTCACGTTGGCAAACGTAAGTTTCCAGTAGCAGTCCCTCTAGGACATCCACCTTTACGGCTTAGCTACACAACCCCCTTTAAGCCCATATTAATACAAGTTTCACATAACCTATCCATTTAACCAAGGAATTGACCATTAAGGCACACCATAGGTATCGTTATACCATTACTCTTGCAAGCTTATAATTATGTCATCACAATTCCATTATCTTGGGGGAATGACCCAAGCCCCTTTGTTTATTAAATAAATATAGGGGAATGTCACGACCCTCTTGGTTCATCAAATCAAATTTGGGGAATGCCTTAACCCCTTTTTAGTTATTAAATCAACTCAGGGGAATGCCTCGATCCAAATCTTTCAATTTAATATAAAAACAAGGCCAACAAGTCTTTCAAAACCATTTTTCATCCGTTTAAGATTTTATGGAATGCAATAATATAGGTGAGCGAGTCAAACCATATGAAAAATCATATTCAAAGCCAATTACACAAGTAGGTTGAGGGAACACAATTTATAAAACTAAATCAAAACCAAAATCATCAATTTGGGGGAATGCCTCGACCCCCTTTCTGATTCACATACACGTGCACCCAATTAGCTCAAAAACCATTGATAAAGCATGAACAATGCATATAAAATCATGGAAATTCTATTAGAATAACATTCATTCCAGAACACTCAACCATATAAAACCCCATATTCAAATCCACATAAACAACTAGTTGAATACATTCGTTAAGTAAAACAAATTTAAGGAAAGAGTAAAATGCCTGAGATATCAAAAATTATGGAGAGAAATCAACCTTTTGATGCTCTGATTGCCAATTCCTTGGAAACCCTAGGTGTTCTTGACTTAGGGATTTGAGAGAGCATAAGAGAGTGTTTTGATTTGTTAAAGTGGTGAAAATAACCCTCTTTTTGTGTTTTATGGGTATGGGTCCTAAGTGGGGAAAGAGGAAATGACGAGAATACCCTCACTTAAAAGTGCAGAAAAAGTCACTCAGACATCACGGGTCACCTTACGACTAGTGATATCTGGGTACAAGTTGTCTCCAGGACTCGTAGTCTAAATAGTAACTCAAGGACCCCTCATTATTGACACTACGAGTCACACACTACTACTCATGAGGTGTTTGTTCTATTTGTTTTGTGCAACTCCTTTAATTCTGTCTGATGTATTATTCTATTTGTATAATTATATACTTTTGTTCTCCCTACTTATGAAATTGCAGTCCCTCTTGTGATGCTTTTGCTGTGATTGTTTTTTGTTGATGATGTTTCTTGGAATAATGATTTTTATTTTTTGCATTCCATTTCTATTTCTAGTTCTTTCTATTTGATTGTGGATGTACCATGGAGATTTTCCTACCAAGCCTACATTTTTTGTATCTACCTTCTATCAATATTAAAACTTTTATTTTGTAACTTCTTAATCCCAATCTTAGGAAATTGATCTATATCCATGTTCAGCAAAGCTTTGGCTTCTTGTGGTAACTATTGAAAAGTAGAATAAGTTACACTATCCATACCTGTCAAACAGAAAATTTTGTTATCTAGAAAATCTACCACTTTGTAGCCTCTTTTGAATATGTGTTCCACCACCACATTCACTCTCTTCATTAGAGTATGTACTCTTCTTATCTACACTACAATACACCATGGAACATCTCACCTTCTATCCAGGATCTTCTGGACTAATAATGAATCAGTTTCTAGCCTCAAAGATAACAAATTATGGCTAATGCAGTATTATATTCCCATCCATAAAGCCACGTCTTCAGCCCCCAAATTTGTAGTATCCTCGATTCTTTTTCCCTTGACTATACCAGATCAACCACATCATCTCTAATATAGTACACAACAGAGCTTGGTCCAGGGTTACCCTTTAAACCTCCATTAGAGTTTCATTTATATTGACGTCTATTAGGCATTTTCCAATTCACCACAGTACACCCAATTCTAGATGTATATGCAACTATAAATCTCACCAGTTCAAACCAAGAATCAAGTATATTCGCTAGCCATGGAAAAAGAAACTTGGCCAGATATACCAGATTTATAGTGATTTCTATTCTCATATTATATTTGATTTCTTGCCTCCATGTTTAGTGCAATTTCTTCTCTTCCAAATCTGCCATAGGATAGACATTGACACAACTTTGTAACGAGACACAAGCTTAGAGACTGTAGTAGCATTCCACCATTTAAGAAAACTAACTTGGACCAACAAATAAGGACCATCAACTCCTATAATAGATGTAAAATATTTCTATAAGTTCTTAGATACCCGGCACTACATTAAAAAAATGATCAGTAGTCTCCTGAATACTATCCTCACAATAGTAGCAGACCATATTATCACATATTTTGTTCCTGATAAGAATATCTCCTCTGGGTAACCATTGTTTCCATAATCTTCATAAGAAAATGATACCTTAAAAGGTATTCCTTTCATCCATATTGCTTTAAAATTATGAAGAGTACCTTTTTTGTCTTAAGCATTCCCAAGTAGATCCCACTATAAACTTCATAAAGGCATTTAGCATCCACCAAGCCTTATCCTATGTATCAGATCATATTTCACATATTTAATGATATGGTTACATACCTCTTCTCTAAATCTATGTTGCAACAGGTCCATATTCCAATCTCCATTTCTAAATAGTTAGTTCTTCTCCTCTAGTTGATGATCATTAATAGCAGTGATATGTAAAAATTAGTGGAGAGCACCCAACTAGATCCAATTATCATACTAGACACTAGAACTACCACATTTGGGTTCCCACTATACCTCTTGATCAAAAGTATCTCTGGCCTCAAATATATATTTCCAAGTCAGTGATCCACCTTTCCATTCCACTAGGTGTGGCCTCACTTTTGTGCAGTAATTATTCCACATAAGTTAGCCCATAAGGGTTTTTGGGTTCTAAATATCCACTACAACTTAGAAAACAATTGATTTTACACATCAAACAGTAATCTAAAATCCAGACCCCCTTTCACTTTAGGTCGAAAAACGTCATCCAAGGCCACCCAATGTTTGTTTCTGCCTATCTCCCTGAAATTCTATAGAAATCTTGCAAAAATTCTTAGTAGGTCATAAATCACACACTTGGGTGGAGTAATCGAAGATAGTAGCCAAATACAAATGCTATTAAGAACACTTTTAATTAAATAGCCTTATAACCAGTGATAACATCTTCCCTTTTAATACATGTAGCTTGTTATGGACCTTCTTCATTAACTCTGAAAATGCACCTTTTTCTTCTTTGCATGACCAATAGGACAACCTAGATTTATTAATGGGAATTTTTCTCCATTAAATCCAGTACTATCCTCAACTTCCTTGATGTGAGCATGTGCATCCCTATGATATACAAAGAAAGAACTCTTATACTTATTAATTATTTAGTCAGATTGTTCCTCATATTCCCTAAGAATATCCATCCTTAATTGCAATGATAAGATATCAGTAGAAATAAAGATGATGGTATCATCTGCATATACATATTATGCATCCCATAACACGTGTAGTCTACCTAATAGAACAAAGAATTAAGAGAGATGGACAAGATCTTTGCAATTAATATGAACAAAGTAGGTGATAGGGATCTCCTTTCTTTAATTTCCTAGTAGAATGAAGGAATCCTTGAACTTGACCATTTATAAATATTGAGTACCTGTTATGAGCCACTAATCTTCATAATTTTTCAACCACAGAATAATCAAAGTATCACGACCCAATTTCTTAGGTCATGATAGCACCTTCCATAACCCACTAGTCTATTAGCCAATCCATTGTCTGAAATAGCTAGTAACAGACTGATAAGAAAAGCAAAACTAAAACTAAATAACAAAGAAAAAGAAAGAAAAAAGTAAATATATTTCCAAAATCGAGTGATGCCAGTACAAGAGTTTCTAATACAACAAGAGTATAACTGAAATAAAAAAATAAATATATATGCAAATATGTCTCTGAATACAAAATAGATATCAGTGTAACATCAAGAGCTCACCCCAAATCTTTGATCCATGGCTACTCGGCACGATGCACACTTCAACAATAAGAACTAGTACTATGATCTGCAGGCTACAGAAGTATGCTAGGAGTACCAAATACGTGGTACTAAGTAGGCATTAGCCAAGTGAGCTCAAAAGATAATAAAAGCATATATAACATGTAAAGTAGGAATATAAACTACAAACAACTACCATAGAAAACTAAAGAGAATAATGCCTATCGAACAACAAGAATAAACGATCCTATTCTATCAGTATTAAGGGACTACAGTGTGATACCACATATACCTAGACAATATACAATAAAGAGTGAAAGAAGGAGATAGAGTAATATTAAAAGGTCAAAGGATACATATATAATATGAATAAATAAATAAATAAAGAGAGGGGTATATGATAATACCATACATATATGTATGTGTATATATAATTGTATGTATGTATGTATAGGACTAATTAAAGATAATAGCCTGAGGGAGCCAATTTAATATCTGGAGCAATTCTATTCAACAAGGAAAACCAATACTAGCATAATTAGGGTTTATGACCAAAGAATGACTAAACATGAGTAAAATATTAATAATATAATTTATTGTAAGGAAAAAGTCATCGTTTACACCCTAAACTATATTCAAAAATTCGAAAACATACTCAAATTATTATAACAACCTTTTACACCCTGTACAACTTAAAAGTAAATTTATTTCCATCCCAGAAGCTGATGTGGCAAGAAGATTAAAAAGAAGGAGAAATAGCGCGTGTAGGAGTAAAATTTAAAGAAAAAAGGATTAGAAAAAATTTCATCCTCCATGGACATCCCTAAGTCACTTCTTCATTTCTTCTTCTTTACATTTTCATCTTCTCTTCTCTTTTTTTTTTCTAATCGAAATCACTTTATTTCTTTTACTAATTAGTCAAATACATATTCTTTACTATTCTCTGCCTTGAGTTTGAGCAAAATTTCTAATGGTGATATTATTTAGTGGTAAGTGATAAAATTGATGGTGATATATAATTTATTTTTTATAACTGACAATAGAAATGGTGCAATTTTCGTTGTGGATGGTGAAATTTGTGGTTGGGGTTGTGCTTAAACCTGATCGTGTCAACGAAGGTAGATTTGGTGGAGAATGATTTTGATCATTAGATGAGTTTATTAATAGTGTAATTAAATATTGATTGAACAATTTACAATGCAAGAAAGTTTTAGATTAAAGTTTTGAACCAAAGAAAGTGAGAAGATAAGGAAATGGGTCTATTTTTTGGTAAACTACGATGGTGAATTTTATTGAATATATGCTAATTCTTTGTAATTTTTGTATGGTGGCAATGTTTATGGGATGATTTTGATAGTGAATTTAGTTGTGGGTAGTAAATCTATGGTGGTGGAGATATGAATTTGATGATGACGATGACGGCAATGGTGGTGGTTTGATGGAGGTTTGGTGGTGTTTTAGTTAAGAAGATGTAATTAGGTGACATGAATTTTTTTTAATAAAATCTTACAGAAAATTGAATATGGCAGTGATGAGACAGTTACGTGGCGAGAGTGTGAATCACTTTTCATTATGTGACTGGTTGTAGGTATGCAAGGGTGGACATAAATTTACTTTTATATAGTTGAGGTGTGTAAGAGGTCAGCATAATAGTTTGAGTGTGTCTTCGACTCTTCGAATATAGTTTAGGGTATAAACAATGACTTTTCCCTTTATTGTAATACAGAAAAAGATTAGAAAATGTATCGACAATCTCAGGTACCAGCCCATAATCATCCTGCCACGAACTAACCATAAACCAACAATAAAGTAACTAACTAGTCTAGACAAATAATACCTAACCAGGCCCCCATAAGCTCAGAAGGTTCAAGAAAACACTCAGCAATCAACAATCATGGCTTATACCTATACAACCTTCCATAAGGCCAATAAATATAGGCACCGAAAAACCATATACCGGTGATAAGTAATGCATATGAATGAATGAATGCACATAAACCAATAGTAACCCATATGTGATTCGAGTGCCAAATGTACCAAGTGTATACACCTTCTCTAACTCAATAGCTCACAAAAGCAGGACCGTAGAGACCATCCTTCTCCAACACTATGGCTCACAGACGAAGGGAACCATAGGGGACTCGCAATATCTGTATGCACTACCTGGTCTCAAACTAGGACTTTACTTAACCATTATAATCAATTGACTCGGTCCAGTACTAGATAGATATATGTATAAGCTTAATAAATGCACAGACTTAAACCGCGACTAGAAGAGTGTAAATCTGTAAGTCCATTACTCGAGATCAATGTCGGAACTAAATCTACATAATGGTGTAAAGAGGGTTGAAATCTATCTCGACTAAAGTAAATAGTAGTGGTAAAAGAATTGAATAGTAATGGACTAAAATCAACCTCGGTATAGTTTTTAAAATAACAAATTTAAATTCAAATCTCATAATTTATTAAAAAAGGTGGTATAATACCCGTTATAGAAGAAATCCATTTTTAAAAGTAAAAAGTGAGAATAAATCTCTGTTTAGAAAATAGTGGTAATGCCAATGATTTGGTTAGAATCATACCACTAAGTAAATGATAATACACCTAAAATATGTATGTCGTCACTAGTACCCAAACAATACAACCATAAACGTCTATAAATCACAACCACATATTCACAAGGGAGAAAATACTAACCTGGTGCTCAACTGGTATCGAAATAACAGTTTCATGCCCATAATATACTATTCAATATAATATTAGCACCATAACTCGGGAACTAAGGTAAACAAGGACATAAAGCTAGTACAAGGTCCAATAGGGAAATATCGCCTAAAATACTAAGTAATATGCACTTATGCTAAGGTTTTCTTATTCAATTCTATGGTTAATCAAATCTATCATCAAATATAATAGAATTCTACGCCTAAAAAGGTATTCTAGGTTAAGGTTCAGGTCACCTTGCTATTCTAAATTCCCTAAATAGGTTAAGTCATGCTATACTAGTCATAAACATATAATGTCACACCTACCTATAATGCAATTTATACTATACACAATATCATAGAGAAAAGTAGATCAAAGACTACCTCGATGCCGAACCGCACGATTCTTGAATCACCGATGAATCGCTTTTCTTTGCTCCATATCTCAAAACAACATCGCACTATCAAAATCATAATATAAATGTTAATAGGAGTAAAATGATACTTATATTTCTATATAAAACTCGGGCACCAAAATCCGCTAATGAAATTTCAAAATTGAATCCATCACGAGGTCCCTCGAAGGACAAGGAATGTGTGCTAAAAAATTAAGCACAAAATGGACAACAAATTGTAGATCAGATAAATCTCAAGATATGGCTAAAGTAAGAGAGAAAACAAGAACTAAATGGAGGATTTAGTCTGAAAACTTACAAAGATTAGTGCAAAATGATTGCCTCAACACCCTCAACTCATCCACGACTCCAAATTATGATTTTCCAATGTTCTCCCAGCTTTAGCGTTCCATAATGGCTGAAAATGGTGAGAAAATGGCTAAGAAATCGAGAAAGAGGGGTTTTATATTACCATGCCTTTGCATATCGTACCACAAAGCCTCGATCTAAAAGAATACAAATATCTGGTTGGGATATGCTCCCAACTATGGCCAAAACCAATATTTGGAAAGAAAATAAAAAGTCGAAGAATGTCTAACATGAAATGATACATTCCGAAAAGATGAAATCTCACCACTTCAGTCCAATAAGCTATTCCCAAATCAAGTAGTATGAAGTAGGAGTCGAACGTACGGTTCCTGTATAGTGTGGGTATACAACCTCCAGTAGATGGGTTAGTGCGTGAACACTGGCATCAATCTCAAGATAAGGATAAAGTAATGCAAATTATCAAAACCAAGTGAAAACCAACAGATGCAAAAAACCATACATATATATAAGTGCTGGGAAAAATGACTGGGTTTAGCATGCCATTTAAAACCTTAACTTGGGTCGTGTAGCTTAGCCATCCTACCACCCACGAGCCATATGGGTTCATCTCCCCTACTGAAAGAGTCTCGATACGTGTAGATGTATGACCATGCAATAACCCTAGGATGACTAGTACATCCCTCCAATATAAATGTGATACTCGCACGTGGCCATCGAAGACCACTCATATCAGTAAATATGAGTTTTTGGTTTTGATCCCCCCGGGATTCCCATATTTCATGGTTTAGATTACACTTTTCTCAATAATTTCCAATTAAAACCAAGTCCAAACAATCCAATTATCAAATTATTAGCCAAGGTTATTTGATAAACCAGTGGTATCGTCATACCACTATACTTGTAAGCATTACCCATAGCCAAACAATTTAGATTAAGGGAACTCTCGATGCCCTTTCTATTTACTATATTAACCTCTTGGGAGACTACCATGTTCTCCACAAACATAACCAATTAGACTTTAACCTTTTTAAACCATTCAACCCATTTATAGTTTCATGCATAATCTTAAAACAAGCAAGAGTTCCCTTTTGAAAAGAGTCAATGCAATAAATATATCTTTATAAGCATTTAATCAAACACCTTGGGGGCATAATATAACCAAAACCAAATTCCATTACCATTAAACCATTACCATCAAATTCCATTATCCAAAACCACCATTTATGCATAGAACGCATAATTAAAACCATAAGAAATCATAACCAAGCATTTAACATCAAAACCCCCTAAATCAATGATTGAAAACCAAAACCATGCAAAAGTAAAAACCATGAAATCAACCATATAACCATGCCTTTAATGGAAATTACAAGTAGGGAAGAGAATCATGCCTTAATCCAAGAAGATTGATGGAAATAATTCACCAAGTCAAGCCCCAAAGTAATCCCTTAGTTGAAACCCTAACTCTTTGCTGCAAAAGCTCTTGAGAGAATTATGATACGTTTTGGAAGATATTCTAAGTTTTTAAGAATTAAATACTAGGGTAAATAACCTCTTCAGTGTATTACAAGTTGTGGGTCCTTATTAGGGTAAGTAGGAAAATATCCAAAATACCCCCATTTAAATCCCATAAAAACCCGACACAGGGTTACGACTGACATTCTTACGAGTCATAACCTAGCTTGCAGTTGATACCCACCCAATCATAACCAATCCTCAACCATGGATCAGACACTGTCCAGTGTATGACTCATCCAACTAAGCCGTAGCCTCAGCATATGATTCGTACCCATGATCTATATCCCTGGTAGAATGTAACACTAGGAAGATCAAATACTAACCACCTTATGAGTCACCTATATGACTCGTACCCATGTCTTATGACTTATACCCTCAAGTCATATCCATTCTAGTGTCCAAGATTGTAACGACCCAAAATCACCTCTCGGGACATCACACGGTGCTTAGGGCTACAAATGGCCCCAAGCTAACCCTTTGAGCCTATCACTTCTCATAATAACTCATTAAAGAAGAAATATACAAAATACTAGCACTGTCATATCAAATGAAAGGAAATACAAAGGTAATACTGGTTCAAATGACCACAATAGTGGAAATCTCAACACAACCACAGTCTGATAACTAGTTTGACAAAGCCTCTATTACTCCATGAACTCGAGAGACGTTTGGACAGGTCCCCAACTGACTCAAACTGAACTGAAAGTAATAACATAAACACTCGAATACTAAAATATCTGAAGATAGGTCCTCAAACCATGAGGACTCACCACTGTAGAAATATAGACGAAGGTACTCGGGAATCACTGACGAGGCTAGGACTGAGCACCTTAACCTACATTATAAGACAATGTAGCACAAAGACGTATAAGTGGATCAGTACTTGGGAATGTACGGAGTATATAGGGGTGTATGCATTTACATAAAACAATATCAATACTCTTTAATAAAATCATGCATGCAAATAGGAATGACTTACAAGGCTTGAATAATTCTAAAATGTAAAGCTCATAATTCATGTAGAATGAAACATGTAACACAAATCTCGTGAGTCATTATACTTGGGCTTTAAAATCTGTGCTCTCCTCTTTTTCTTATTACTCATAGGAAGAACAAAGCTTTAAATAATACTTTCAACTCATGCATATGTCTCTGTAAAACTTCTTTATTTCTCAAGAACTTTTAACTCTTTTGAACTCAAATACTTGTAACTTGGAATCATATGACTTTGGTTTAAAAACTGATGATCAACTCTTATTAGTAGAGAAAACTACTTCCTTCTTTTGAAAATACTCAAAAGCAATTCGCTCACTTAAGAAAATATCCCATCTCAAAACTTTAGGGAAAATATTCTATCTCAATGGAAAATACTTTAGTTTAGGGAGGTTCTCTTAACCGACATAAACCATGCGAGCTACATAGAGTCCAATGTCTTTTCCTCCTAAGGAAGAAACCTCACGTTGGGGAGAGGTGTCATACTCTTGCCAAGGAGTATAACCTCAACTCAGAGATAACTTATCTCGGCCTCGGGCCCAATCATCTCGGCCTAAGACCCAAAATCTCAAACCTATGGTGGCACGTAGTTTTGGGATAAGAAACAGTGGTAACTTACCTAACTCGATGCTAAATACTACTCCCTTTAGTTTATCTCGCTCATTTCATGGAAATCCACTTTTAAAATAATCTCATGGTTCGAAAGGAACCCGACAATCAAATATGTAATCTCACATGGTAGAGTGTATTTCAAAACTCTATGACCATTAGGTCAAAATATTTCTCATTAATCTCAAAATACTCAAATCATGAGTGCTTATAGCACAATAGTTCATAAAATTGTAAGTCTCAAGTAGGGCATAACGACCCATAATTCAATCTCAAGTTAAAACTCATCATAATGCATATATAGATTCATAATTCACGTGGAAATCTGGAAGTTACAACAATTTTTCTCAGAATATCAACATACTCATATACTTCAATTTCTAGAATATTGAAACTCTTAAATTCTTAAGGAGCAACAACATAGGGTATAAACCCAGCTTCAATTTCTTATGAAAAATATGCAAAATCATGCTATTTGACTTTTAATTCATGGGAAACATCAAGATATTCAATCAATAACCATGGGTAAAAAACCCTAAGTCAATATCATGTAAAATCTCATAGATTGCAGAAAATTATAGTTTAAATAAGCTTTTGGGCACAAGGGTGAAAGGATTACCCTTGTTCAAAACCCCACATACCTTAGATTATGAAATTTGATGAACAAGCTTGCTTCAAACTCTTCTTTTTACTCTTGAGAGAGGGTTCTTTCAACCCTCGAAATTGGGGAACTTAAATCTCAACTCAATTTGTAGAATCTATGGTGAGTTCTTGGATTTCTATGAGAAGGGTTTTAGATTTGACCTTGAGGGAGAAACCCTAGATCTCTTGTGTTTTGGATGATGAATGAAGTCATTTTCTTCTTTTGAAATATATCTAGTTGATAAAAGTGTGGAAAAGACCAAAAAGTCTCTTTTAAAAATAACTTAAAATACAGAACAGGGGCTGTGACGGTCCGTCGCCAGCCTGACGGTCCGTCGGATCGTCCGTCGTACGTCGGTCAGAAAAAGAACACACTGCCTCAATGTGATGGTCTCAGCGATGTTGCATCACAAACTCGATGGTCCGTCAGATCGTCCTTCGTACGTTGGCCAGGATGAGGCTACACTGCCTCAGCGACGACGGTCACAACTATGGTCCGTTGAAGTCTTAACGGTCCGTCGTCCTGGCCGTCGCACTTGGGCCAAAAAAGGGAGTTACTGCCTTGGTTGCGATGGTCCGTCGCACACTCGATGGTCGTCAACCTGTCCATCGTACCTAGGTGGTTTCGACAACTCTCGATAAAACGGCCATAACTTCCCACCCCGATGCCGGATTTGGACGAAATTTGTATCGTTGGAAAGCTAATTCAATTCTCTACACTATAGAAAGTCATTTTCAGGAAAATTCTACAAGATTAAAACAATAATAACTTGGGAAGTCTCTTCTCAATCTTTTAGGGTCGGATTACACTTCACTTGACACACTCAAGGCTCAAACTACAAGGGAACTTTACGGGGTCTTTCAATATCTCCCCCTTGGAAACATTCGTCCTCGAATGTCGCTTGTTAGACTAGGAACACAGGAAAATAGAGTATACATAGCTGAAGCAAGTTGCTAAATGTGCTCAAAATCTCTCTAAACTCTTGAATACCTTAGAAATTGCAAGAACTCATGCAAGAATAGATATATAGCTAAACTTTAGATTAGAAGGGCTGAATTAAGGAAGAATAATGCCTTCGGATCGATCTAAACTCACGGAAAAGAGGTGAGGGTACTTGGCTCGCATATCAGCTTCTGCCTCCCAAGTAGCACCCTCAACTGATTGGTTCCGCCATAATACTTTGACCAAGGGAACCTCTTTGTTCCTCAGTCTGCAGATCTGAAAATCTAGGATCTCAACAGGAATCTCATCAAAGGAAAGACTATTCTTAATATCAATACTCTCTGAAAGGTCTACTACAATGGAATCACCAATATGATTCTTAAACATGGAGACATGAAACAGAGGATGAATGGCTGACAACTCCGCAGACAACTCAACCTCATAGGCTACTTTCCCAACACAGCTCAAAACTCTATACGGGCCAACATAACGGGGACTCAGCTTTCCCTTCTTACCAAACCTCTTCACCCCTTTCATAGGTGAAATATTCAAGTATACTCAATCACCCATTTCAAACTCAAGATCTCTTTTCCTCACATCGGCATAAGACTTTTGACGACTTTGGGCTATCTTCAATCTCTCCCTAATCAACTTAACTTTCTCTATAGCTTCAAACATTGCATCAGGCCCAATCACGATAGCTTCACCCACTTCAAACCAACCTATGGGTGATCTAAATCTCCTACCATTCAAGGACTCAAATGGTGCCATCCCGATGCTAGCATGGTAACTATTGTTATAGGTGATCTCTATCAATGGAAAATGCTTATCTCAACTACCTTTGAAATAAAGAGCATGCGCCCTCAACATATCTTCTAGAGTTTGAATGGTCCTCTCAGCCTAACCATCTGTCTGCGGATGAAAAACGAAACTCAAAAGAACTTGGGTACCAAAACCCTGTTAAAATGCTCTCCAAAACTGAGAAGTAAATTGAGTACCCCTATCTGAAATGATAGACGAGGGAACTCCATGCAGCCTGACTAACTCCTGGATATACAATCTAGCATAATCCTTTCCTGTATAAGATGTATGCACGAGAAAGAAGTTCACGGACTTAGTCAGCCTATCTACAACAACCCAAATAGAATCATGATGATGATGCAAAAGAGGTAACCCGATCACAAAGTCCATATTCACCACCTCCCACTTCCAAGTGGGGATACCAAAATCTTGCATCACACCACCAGGTCTTTAGTGCTCTACCTTAACCTATTGGCACGTTGCACACTTCACTACAAACTCATCTATATCCTTCTTCATACCATTCCACCAATAGATTTCTCACAAGTCGCGGTACATCTTGGTAGTATCGAGATAAATAGAATACCGCACGTCATGCGCTTCATCCATAATTCTCTACCTCAAATCATCAACACACGGAATGCATAATCTAACCTGTAATCTTAACACGCCATCTCCCCATTGGGAGAAAACCTCTACCTTTTGGTCCTTAACTGCCTCATTCAGTCTGACCAAACTAGGATCTCTATCTTGTTTCTCCTTCACTTCTGAAACTAAAGAGGATTCAGAACTACTTTGCACCATAGTACTTACCTCAGCTGAATCAAGAAACCTAACACCCATTCTATCCAGACAATGCACATCACGAGCTAAATCTTTCTTACCCTCCTCTACATGAGCAACACTACCCATAGACAATCTGCTAAGGGCATCTGCCACTACATTGGGCTTGCCCGGGTGATACAACACACTAATATCATAGTCTTTTAACAACTGTAACCACCTCCTCTACCTAAGATTTAACTCCCTCTAAGTAAAAACATACTGCAGGCTCTTATAATCAGTAAACATATCAACATAAACACCATAAAGATAGTGTCTCCATATTTTCAAAGCAAAGACCACAACAACTAACTTAAGATCATGGGTTGGGTAAATCTTCTCATGCGACTTTAACTGTCTAGAGGAATAGGCTATAACCTTACCACTTTGCACCAACACACAACCCAAACCAACTCTAGAGGCATCACAATACACCACAAAACCATTTGTACCATTAGGTAAAGTCAACACAGGGGTTGAAGTAAGTCGAGTCTTCAACTCCTGAAAACTCTTCTCATAAGAATCTGACCACTGGAACTTAACTTTTTTTTAGGTCAATCGGGTCATGGGAGATGCAATAAAAGAGAAACTTTCAACAAAACGGCGATAATAGCCACTAGACCCAAAAAACTTCTAATGTCAGATGGAGAGATTAGTCTAGGCCAATTATCTACAGCTTCTGTATTTTGGGGATCAACTCTAATAACTTCGGCTGAAATAATATGACCCAGAAAGGATACATACCTTAGAAAAAATTCACACTTACTGAATTTGGCAAATAACTGGTGACCTCTAAGAGTTTGCATGACAATTCTAAGGTGATCTGCATGGTCATTCTCAGTACAGGAGTACACAAGGATATCATCTATGAACACTATGAGAAACATATCAAGATATTGCTTGAACACTCGATTCATGAGGTCCATAAAAGTTGTTGGGGCATTGGTTAGCCCGACAGACATGACTAGAAACTCAAAGTGGCCATAGCGGGTTCGGAAGGCTATCTTTGGAATATCACATTCCGTCACTTTAAGTTGATGATAGCCGGATCTAAGGTCTATCTTGGAGAAATAACTTGCACCTTGCAACTGATCAAATAGGTCATCAATTCTCGGAAGAGGATACTTATTTTTTATTGTGACCTTGTTAAGCTGACGATAGTTAATGCACATATGCAAGGAACCATCTTTCTTCCGCACGAATAGAACAGGTGCGCTCCAAGAAGAAATACTAGGCCTTATGAAACCTTTGTATAAAAGATCTTTGAGTTGCTATTTCAACTCCTTAAGCTCGACAGGTGCCATATGGTATGGCAGAATAGAAATGGGATGAGTGTCGGGAAGGAGGTCAATCCCAAATTCTATCTTTCTATCGGGAGGTACCCCTGGGAGATCTTCCAGAAAAACATATGAAAACTCATTAACAATATCGAATGACTGAATAGTTTGAGCTCGAACATAGTGTCTTTGACTCTAACTGGTGATAGATGCAACCCTTGGTTATTAGATTTTTGTCTTTGATATAGGAGATAAAATGACTCTTGGGAGATACCAAACTCCCAGACCACTCAAAAAGTGGATCATCAGGGAACTGAAACTTGACCACATGGGTATGATAGTCTATAGATGCATAACAAGAATGAAGCCAATCCATACCCAGAATAAGGTCAAAATCCACCATGTCTAACTCTATCAAATCAGTAAGTATGACTCTATGAAGAACATTAACGGGACAATCTTTATACACTTGTTTAGCAATAACTGACTCCCCTACTAGTGTGGAGACTAGGAAAGGCTCAAGAATCTTTTTGGGACTCATTTTGAAATTCACAGACACAAGTGGGGTCACATAGGAGAGACTTGACCCGGGGTCCAACAACACATAAACATCAAAACAAAAGACGCGGAGCATACTAGTAACAACATTGGGAGAGTCCTACTCCTGACGGGATGGTAAGGCATAGAATCTATTATGGCGTTGACCGCCAGTAGTGCTAGATTAAGTTCCCTGAATAGGGGCGAGATGAGGGACAGTAGCTGGTGTACTAGTAGTCTGTACCTGAGGTGGGGCATCTCTGGTCCCCTTCCTAGCATGCAAATAATCTCTAAGTCTGTTTCCCTACTCGTCACAACCAAAACAACCCCTCAAATATGTGAACCACTCACCGGGATGATCCCTACCACACTTAGAACAAGGAGAATAATGCGGCCTATTACCAACACTGTTCTACGACATAGACATAAAAGAACTGATCCCTTACTCCTGCCTTTCTCTAGGTGCGGGAGCACTAGCTGATGAAGGCGCTGGAATAGATGGACGTCTTTGAAACTGAGGGAAGTTTCCTCCACGGAACCTAGGATGACTATACTCATGCTGCTCGGATCTAGCCCTCTTGTTACCCCTCACTCTAATCTTATTCACCTCTATCTTCTGTGCATGTATCATTAACCTAGATAGATCCATTTCCTTATGCAGCATCACAATCCTACACTCTTTTAGCACCAAACCAGAAACACCTGTCACGAACTTGTTCATACTAGCTTGGGTGTCAAAAATCAAATCAGTAGAATACTTGGCCAACTGGTTGAACTTCAAGCAGTACTCCTTAACAGTCATGGAGCCCTGCCTCAAGTTCATAAACTCCTCAATCTTTTCTCCCCTCATCTCAAGCGGAAAGAACTTGTATGCATCTTGTAATACCTACCAAGTCATAGGAGCAACATCCTTACCTCTACACTTCCTCCACGATACAACCCAGTCATAAGCTATGTCTTTCAACCTGTAAGACACCAACTCAACACTTTCTTCCTTAAAAATATGCATCACCCGCGTGATCTTTCTCACTTCCTCAAGGTACAACTGTGGGTCCTCACCTGCCTTGGACCCATAAAACTCTGGTGGATTCATCTGCATGAAATCACAGATCCTTGAAGTAGTTACATCACCTCTTTTCTGATTTGCAACTGCAGCCTAGTTATTTCCCCGAACATTAGTGGTGACTGCTTGGGCTAACGCCTGAAAGGCAGCCCTAAACTCAGCATGAGACACAGTCTCATTCAAATGATCAACAAGTGGGGGTTGCTCATCATCATTTCCATGGAAATTCGCTCTTTGGAGAGGCATAATCTAAAATAGGAGAGAACAAATTATTAGAAAATAGGGACAGCTGTAGGCACGATAGAATCTGAAAGAAAAAAACATTTTTTCCCTAAAATATCTTGTAGCCTCTTGCTCATAGATGTGGCGCACTACACACTGATGATCAAGACTCTACTCAACATAGCTTGTCAGACTCCCTAGGACTCCTTTAAAACATTAGGCTTTGATACCAAGTTTGTAACACCCAAAAATTACCTCTCGGGACGTCACACGGTGCTTCGGGCTACAAATGGCCCCAAGCTAATCCTTTGAGCCTATCACTTCTCATAATAACTCATTTAAGAAGAAATATACAAAACACTAGCACTGTCATATCAAACAAAAGGAAATACGAAGGTAATACTCAGTACAAATGATCATAATACTGGAAATCTCAACACAACCACAGTCTGATAACTAGTCTGACAAAGCCTCTATTACTCCATGAAATCAAGAGATGTTGGGACAGGTCCCTAACTGAATCAAACTAAACTGAAAGTAATAACATAAACACTCAAATACTGAAATGTCTGATGAAAGGTCCTCGAACCATGAGGATTCACCACTGTAGAAATGTAGACGAATGTACTCGGGAGTCATTGACGGGGATGGGACTGAGCACCTAAACCTATATTATAAGACAGTATAGCACATAGACGTATATATGGATCAACACTTGGGAATGTACTTAGTATATGGGGGTGTATGCATTTACATAAAACAATATCAATACTCTTTAATCAAATCATGCATGCAAATAGGAATAACTCACATGGCTTGAATAAGTCTAAAATGTAAAGCTCATAATTTATGTAGAATGAAGCATGTAACACAAATCTTGTGAGTCATTATACTTGGGCTTTAAAATCTGTGCTCTCCTATTATTCTCATTACTCATAGGATGAAGGAAGCTTTAAACAATACTTTCAACTCATGCATATGTCTCATGGAGAGTAAAACTTTTTTATTTCTCAAGAACTTATAACTCTTTTGAACTCAAACACTTGGAACTCGAAATCATATGACTTTGGTTTAAAACTGATGATCAACTCTTATTAGTAGAGAAAACTATTTCCTTCTTTGGAAAATACTCAAAAATAATTCGTTCACTTTAGAAAATATCCCATCTCAAAACTTTAGGGAAAATATTTTATCTCAATGGAAAATACTTTAGTTTAGGGAGGTTCTCTTAAACGACATAAACCATGCGAGATACACGGAGTCCAACGTCTTGTCCTCCTAAGGGAGAAACCTAACATTGGGGAGAGAAGTCATACTCTGTCCAAGGAGTATAACCTCAACTCAGTGATCACTTATCTCGACCTCGGGCCCAATCATCTCGGCCTCAGGCCCAAAATATCAAACCTACGGTGGCATGTAGTCTGGTGTAAGATATCGTGGTAACTTACCCAACTTGGTGCTAAATACTACTCCCTTTAGTTTATCTCACTCATCTCATGGAACTCTACTTTCAAAATAATCAAATGGTTTATAAGAACCCAACAATCAAATTTGTAATCTCACGTGGTAGAGTGGAATTCAAAACTCTATGACCATTAGGTCAAAACATTTCTCATTAATCTCAAAATACTCAAGTCATGGGTGCTTATAGAACAATAGTTCATAAAATTGCAAGTCTCAAGTAAGGCTTAATGACCCATAATTCAATCTCAAGTTAAAACTCATCATAATGCATATATAGATTCATAATTTATGTAGAAATCTAGAAGTTACAACAATTTGTCTCATAATATCAACATACTCATATACTTCAATTTCTAGAACATTGAAACTCTTAAATTCTCAAGGAGTAATAACATAGGGTATAAACCCAGCTTTAATTTTGTAAGAAAACATGCAAAATCATACTATTTGACTTTCAATTCATGGGAAACATCAAGATATTGCACTCAATAACCATGGGTGAAAACCCCTAATTTAATATCATGTATAATCTCATAGATTGCAGAAAATTATAGTTTAAATAAGCTTTTGGGCACAAGGGTGAAAGTATTACCCTTGTTCAAAACCACATATACCTTAGATAATGAATTTGGATGAACAAGATTGCTTCAAACTCTTCTTCTTACTCTTCAGAGAGGGTTCTTGCAACCCTCGAACTTGGGGAACTTAATTCTCAACTCAATTTATAGAATCTATAGTGAGTTCTTGGATTTCTTGAAGAAGGGTTTTATATTTGATATTGAGGGAGAAAACCTAGCTCTCATGTGTTTTGGATGATGAATGAAGTTATTTGATTCTTTTGGAATATATCTGGTTGATAAAAGAGTGGAAAGGACCGAAAAGTCCCTTTTAAAAATGACTTAAAATACTGAATGGAGGCTGCGACGGTCCGTCGGATTGTCCATCACACGTTGGTAAAAAATGAACTCACTACCTCGATGTGACGGTCTCAGCGATGGTCTGTTGGATCATTCGTCACACGTTGTCTAGGATGAGGCCACACTGCCTCCGCGGCAATGGTCTCAACGACAGTCTATCGAAGTCTTGACGGTCCGTCGTCCTGGCCTTCATACTTGGACCAGAAAAGGGAGTTACTGCCTTGGTTATAATGGTCTAGGTGATGGTCCATTGCACACTCGATGGTCCATCAACCTGTTTGTCGCACCTGGGTGGTTCCAACAACTCCTGGTAAAACGGCCATAACTTCCCACCCCGATACCAGATTTGGATGAAATTGGTATCGTTGGAAAGATAATTCAATTCTCTACACTATAGGAAGTCATTTTTAGGAAAATTCAACAAGATTAAAGAACTAATCACTTGGGAAGTCTGTTCTCAAATTTTTAAGGCCGGAATTACACTTCACTTGACATGATAAGGCTCAAACTACAAGGGAACTTTGCGGGGTCTTACAAAAACCATCCCACCAGCTAACACTAGTCAGTTTAAGAAAGGTCTTCACCTTTGTACCCTAGATTATGGTTAGTATCATGAGTTGTAATGGGTCCGAAGAACAAGATTTCTAGAGATTTTCTAAGGGTCTAAACCTGGGATGATTCAATTTGAGAATTGTTTTATATACACTTAAGAATAATCAACTATTCACCAAGTTTAGTAAATGCAAATTCAAGTTGAAATCAATAGCTTTCCTCGGTCGTATCATTTCTTGTGATGCTATTCAAGTTGATCCCTAAAGATCAAAGTAGTGAGGAACTAGCCTAGTACCATCTCTCCATCAGACATTAGGATTTTTCTAGGTTTGGCCTATTACTACAGATGCTTTGCAGAAGGATTCTTCTCTATTACCTCTCTTATATTAAGACTGACTCAGAATAAAGTTAAATTTTAGTGGTCTGGTTCCTGTGAGAAGTATTTTTAGGAGTTGAAGACTCGACTCACTTCCGCTCTAATACTGACCTGAGCAGAGTGTTTAGATGGTTTTATGGATTATAATGATACTTTTAGAGATGGTCTTAGTTGTGTTTTGATACAGCGAGGTAAGGTGATAGCCTATGCCTCTAGACAACTTAAACCCCATGAGAAGAATTACCCGACTCATGATCTTGAGTTGGTAGTAGTTGTTTTTGCCTTAAAGATATAAAGACATTACCTATATGGGGTTTATGTAGATGTGCTTAATGATCACAAGAGCTTATAATATGTATTCAAGAAGAAAGATCTAAATCTTTATCAAATAATATGGCTTGAGTTATTGAAAGACTATGATATGTATGTTTTATATCACTCGATTAAGGCCAAGGTTGTGGTCGATGCCCTTAGCAGGTTGTCCATGGGATGTGTTTCCCATGTTAAGTATGATAAAAAGAAGTTGGTTCTTAAGATTCATCAGCTATGTAGATTGGGTAATTAGTTGGTTGATTCAACCTAAGGTAGTATTTGGGTTCAGATTGGATCGAAATCTTCATTGGTTGTCGAAGTGAATGAAAAGCAAGGTAGAGATCCCACTTTGCTTAAGTTAAAAGAGAAAGTTCACGATTAGAAGGTTGAGATTTTCTCCTAAGGGGGGGATGGTGTTCTTCATTGTCAGGGCAGGCTGTGTGTTCCAAATATGGATGATTTGAGACAACGGATGCTAGCCAAGGATCAAGGTTCCTGATATTTGATTCACCCAGGAGCCACTAAGATGTACCGTGATATGCAGGAAGTATTTTGGTGAAATGGTATGGAGAAGGATATTGCCAAATTCGTGGCTAGGTATCCGAATTGTTAGCAGGTTAAGGTTGAACATCAGAGACCTAGTGGTATACTTTAGGAGTTCATCATCCCCACTTAGATATGGAAGTGGTGACTATGTAATTTTTCATGGGGTTATTTCATACATGTCGTTAATATGATTCGATTTGGGTTATTGTGGATAGAATAACCAAGTTAACCCATTTCTTACCAGTCCACACTTTATATTAAATCGAGGATTATGCAAGAATCTATCTCAGGGAGTTGTTGAAATTACATAGGGTTCCTTTGACCATTATTTCAGATATAGGTACACAATTTAACTCTCATTTTTTAAAGGCTTTTCAGAAGGGTCTTGGTACTCAAGTTCATCTTAGTACAATTTTTCACCCGCAGACAGATGGTCAGGCAGAGATGACCATTCAGACCATAGAGAATATATTGAGGGTTTGTGTTATTAATTTCAAGAGTAGTTAGGATGATTACTTACCAATGATTGAGTTTGTGTACAATAACAACTATCACTCCAGTATCCAAATGGATCCATTTGAAGCTCTCTATGGTAGGACATGTATATCTCCTATTGGTTAGTTTGATGTTGGTGAAACTTCTTTGATAGGGCTAAATTCAGCATTCGAGGTGATGGAAAAGGTTCAACTAATTCATGAAAGGATGAAGACAGCCCAAAGCCATCAAAAATCCTATGCAGATATGAGAAAAATAGAACTTGAATTTGATGTTAGTGTATTTGAAAATTTCATCCATGAAAGGAGTGAAGAGGTTTGGTAAGAAAGAGAATATCAGTCCCCACTATATTGGCCCATATAAGATTTTAAGTTTTTTGGGTAAGGTAGACTAGGAGTTAGAGTTGCCTACAGGGTTAGCATCGGTGCACCCGGGTGTTTCATGTTTCTATGCTAAAGAAATACATTGGTGATCCAGTTTCAGTCATTCCGTTAGAGAGTATGGGCGTGAAAGATAGACTCTCCTATAATGAAATCCCAGTTGAGATTCTTTACCATCAGATTCATCTATTAAGCAATAAAGAAGTTGCCTTAGTTAAGATTAAATGGAGAAATCAGTTCGTTGAGGGAGCTACATGGGAAGCGAAAGTTGATATGCGATCCAAGTCTCTCTATTTTTTTTCTACGAATTTAGATTCATCTTGAGGTAATTGTACTTTAGATCAATTCTCTTGTTTTCTATCTCAGCTATCTAATAATCCTGATGGCATATCCTGTATTTATAAGATTAGTTCAGTCCATGAATCACGTTTTAGATTTTAGATATTTAGTCATGATTCAGCTTCTAAATGTTTCTGCATGATCTCAATCTTCTTAGTGTCCCAACTCAGTTAGTTTCATTCAACGACGAATTATCCTAGGGGGGATATTGTAATACCCCAAAATTTTCAAGCTCTAAACCTCTTAAAAAATAGGCCACGAAGTTAGCTTTCTAACACTTCAAGTCTCGACTTAATCTGATGTTTTGCGGCACGCAAGTGCACACAATTGTACAAGTAATATAGTGACTAAAATAGTCGGATATCGTACCCATGAAGACAATGTAACTAGCAATTCAACAAACTTTAGTTTTCGACAATAATGTATTAAGTGTTTCAAAGTACCAAAGTGATTATGAAGTTTCAAGTAAGAATATAATTAATAAAGAAGTAACAATATGCGACAATAGTAATGTAAGCAGGGATGTAAACAATACTAGTGATAATTTTAGGGTTGAGATACTTTCAATATTCTTGCAAATCTTCATTCTTATCGTAGTTTAGTTGATTATCGGGCTATTGATTTGCAGGGTTTAGAGTATGATCATGGTCTCTCAATCCTATATTCTTGTACCTAACTGGACATTACAACTACATCGTTGAGCAAGGATGCAATAATCCAATTAGATGCATTAAGCTATCATCATTCAAGTGAACCAAACAAGGCTTCTAGGTATGTCTCTATCCTAGACGCTAATTCAAATCCGTTATTGTATAAAAGAATAAAAACCTTGATCCTTAAACTCTTCGTTCAACCTATGATTCTCCTCTCGGATTCACAAAGGAATATAGGTGTATTTTAATGGTGGTCAATCATCAAAATAGTAAGGACAAAAGATTAAGCATAACCAATATGATAATTCAACAATAAACTATGATAGAGAATATCAAAGTGCAATCATTTTTACGGACTCAACCCCAGAACAAGGGTGTTTAACCACTCATGTTTGAATTCAACATCAAAAATAAATAATTAAACATAGAAAAAAGTAAACTTGGAATAATGTAGTTCAAAGAACCGTAAGAGAAGCATTGCGAGTGTTTTTGCCTCGGTTGTACATTTTCAAAGTAGTCTCAATTCTGTTTAAGTGTTCAATTTATAGTAGGACAAATTTAGCCTAGTGGGGAGCCACCTCCATGCCGCATGGGTCAATCTAAGAGAGCAAGGTGCGCGGTGCATATAGGTCAATCCATTGGAATGGGGTCCACATTGTGGGCCAATCTTGGACCCTTACTGGAATTTCCCACTATTCCATAAATACACTAAAGTACACTCCTTCTTAGATAATTGCTTCTTTACTTTATTCCACCTTCAAATGCATGCTTTTCAAGCTCAATCCACCTATTCTCAAATCCATATAGTCAATCCCAAAGTGTCAATCATCACTTATTTCCCATCATGCATACAATTACGCCCAATTCCATGAAAAATCCACCCTACACACTAATCATTTCCATTTGCCAAACCATGCAATTACACATCAAACACAATAAAAATAACACATTTTAGCTCATAGAACAAGTCCTATTATGGGTGAATATTGGTGCTTGGACATATAAATACACCCAAGATCACTATCCCACACTTAGAACCTTGTTCTTCCTCGAACAACTTCAAGCAACACTATACTTAATTAAGCTTAGCATCACAACCAAGGAAAAAAACTTGTGTTGGGTATTCATAAACCAAACAATGACTTTTAGATAAAACATGTCAATTCACTTCTATAAACATGGGATTATTCTCTTCAAATATCCTTACCTCATAAGTGAACTTTCAATTTGTAGGGAAACTCGATTAAGAACATTATACGTAACCTAACTATAATCCACATGCACCCTCACAACAAAAACGTTTCCCAAATTCACTCCACAATCTTACAATATACAATGGAATGGGAATATAAAAAAAATCGCTCACTCTCAGCAAATAATTCATACATAATAGACAATGAACCATAAGCTTGCCCTTGGTGTACTACGCCACTAATATTCAAATATTGGGATGAAGGATCAACTAGGTCTTTAATAGTTGTAATGTAGGCTAAGGGACGGGTATGAACTATTTGGGAAATAGTGGCTAGTCTCCCTAAGCGCTTTAGTACATCACACAAACATTTAAATTATCAAATTAACAACCAAATTCTTTCCGCACACCCTTCCCTTCTTCCTTTGCTTTAGCCTTATCTTTTTAAACTTGTTCCACACACTATGGTGGGAGTGTCATTTATTCATCAGATTTTTTCTATCAACATTTTTTCTTATTTTTCTTTTCTTTATTTCATACTCTCAACCACCACAGATATCAACTTCCTATCTCAATAGCAATCTCTTAAGGGCTTTAATTTCACAGAAACAACAAACCCAGTGTATTCCCACATAGCAGGATTTGGGGAGGGTAGAATGTATGCAGTCCATACCACTACCTCTAAAGAAGTAGAAAGTTTTTTTTCGATAGACCCCCAGAAGGGCTTCAATTTCACCATAATCCTTATTCAAATTTCTACTCCTTAACTCTAATAATTTCAACTAAAGCGCTTAGGAGTTTTTTTGGATCAAATTACGGTTAAAGAACAAAAGGGGACTAGGCTACTTATAAGGCTACAAGAAATTAATCTATAGTCTTAACAGGGCTAAATAGGAATATGCACAAGGGTAGGTAAACGAGGTCTAAAATTTTGGCTAATAACAAAAATGCCTACATCATTTCCTAAACCCAACATCCTTCATTTCACTTTGTAAACACACACACACAGCAAGTTATAGACATCACTATGCATGTAGAATAACTAAACACCTCTCTCACTCTTGGTGCATGCTAGATTCAAGTTGGATCCCTATTGGTTTCCAATCTCGCACTTATCAAATTTAAATTTAAGGAAACAAATAAAAAATGTACACCTATTGAGATTAAGTGTCTATGCTAGCTCCCATTTTAATTTATGACATGCATCAATTTCAAAACAAGTATGTTCCAGGTCAAGCAACCACATGGCCCAACATAAAGCATTTCTCCTTAAAGTTGTGATTAGGTTCTTATAACTTCTAATTTCCTACGACTAACTCCCCTTAAGATGGTCGTCATCCATCCATCATAGGGGAGGGAACCTAACTTTGATGACTTCTTAAGAATTTCCTTGAGGGAAAAAAACAAAAATTTCATTCCTACTTTTAAACAAACGTAACTACTAAGCTACACAACTAATAAGCAAACTACTACTAAGTAAATCTCATCAATACAAACTATTACAGACCGTATAGTTCCAAATATATAGAATGAATGAATCCAACACACAAAAAGAAAAACATCCAACAAATTAAAATATCTAACAAAATAGAACAATAAAAGTACCAGGAATGAGATATCACCACCCCACACTTAGAATGAAGCAGTGTCCCAATGCTTACAAAGTAAACTAAGTATAAGGTGAGGGTCAAATACATGGTCACATGTCATCCATGTAATTATCAAAATCTGGACCATAGGCCTCAGCTCCCAAGTCTGGCTCATCGGTGTCATCCTCTTCATCTGACTCCAAATCAGAATCACGCAACCAATGCTCCTTATCAGTAGGCACATCATCATCTACCAACTATATAAAGTCTGGGCCAATTTGCAGCATGGTCCTAGCAAGAAGGACAAGAGGATAGTCAAGCTCAATAGCATAAATCTCCTATTGTGTCACTGGGCATCCCCCTATTCTCAACTGTAGCAGCTGAAGCCCATACATTCGGGTTGTGATCTAGTTATTCTAAGCTTGATGCTAGGGAATAAACAATATTGGACCATAAGTCCCAGTGACCCCCTTAGTACGGGGTATATCTACCGGTGGAGTTTCAGCTACTAGCCTATAATAGAGATCCTCCTCCTCTATAACAAGATCCCTTAGAAACCACATAGTAAACTACCAAAGCCATACCTGCACCCCATATGGAACCTCACCTTCATTATATCCAAAAAGATGACAGCACCTACATTCACATCAATATCATCATGCATAAATGCATAAATAAGACATACCCTATCACGTGTCACCTCAGTCCAATATGTCCCATCAATGAGACATGTAAATAATCTATTCCCATATGCATAAAGGCATAAATAAGACATACCCTATCACGTGTCACCTCAGTCCAATGTGAGACATGTGTAAATAATCTTGCCCACATGCGGGCCTCCCTATTTATCTGACTGCAGGGGAATGTAAGGTGAATGCCACTATCTTTATGATGTATCCACCTGACTATAGAGTGGTTCCCGCATAATAGATGTGAATATGTGCATAAGGCAGTTCGATGTTCATCTGCTTCAGAGGCTCAGAATCTACCTCAGGTGTAACTAGAAGGATATTCAAAGAATGAGAAATGAAAGTGACCACCTAGACTCGTATCTTGACCTCTGAGTGCCTCTCTCGTGGGTCCCAGTTTGCGTAAAACTCCCTAATAGGGCTCAAATTGCACTCATGGGGCTTCTCAAACAAGAAATTCATGTGTATCTCCTCTATGTCACGCACCATGATGGGGAAATCTCTCAACAAGCTGGCTTAATCAATGAATTAATTTGTAGAATACTTAGACTCATTTTGCTTTGCATACCATATCTGCCTGGCCTCTAAACCTGATCTAGTTTCATACCTCCTAGCATGCCCATATGGGATAGAGGGTGGTCAGGGCATATGACCAGTTTTTCTATTCCTTTTGCGTGCCGGCTCAGAAGGTCCAACCAAGGTCTTAACTTTTTGATGACGACTAGATATATCATCAATTAATCACAACATTTAGTAAACACACCAAACAATGCATCTATTTTGAACTAGCAAACACTAAATATGAGAAAGTGTTGAAGACACCCCACACTTAGTTACTAGCACAGGTGCGTAAGTATGAGAACTAAGGTACTTTGGATTCCCCTATTCAATATACATTTAGCATAAACACAACTCCTCAGATATCAAGCAATCATTAATTCAAACCGTCATTGAATTTTATGGCATTGATAATCCAAATCACTTCATCAAAACAACTTTAAGAGTATATATTTCATTATTTCAATAGGACTACCCCAATATATACTCATATATAATCCCAAAATAACACATTTACACCAGTGCATTCACAATTTCAAGAATAAATTCAAACCAATGGCACACATATCACTATTTGTAGCAACTACTAAGTGTGTGGAGATTTACAAACCACCCCACACATAATTTCTCTCGTGAGAGTGTAACTTAACAAACCCAAGGTACTTAGACTTCCATTGTCAACAATGTACACCCCACATGCTAAATTAAGTGCCACTACTAAACACACACCTTCACTACATATTTTTCAATCATGCAAGCTATCCACAATTATTATATTCCACTAACAACTCATGGCATTAATCTATTTCCACAACAATGGAACAAGCAAAGCATGTGTAGCATCATAAAAATTTATAGCACAAACATTCTCTATGAAATCAAAATATCTCACTAAGTATCAAGCAAAGCAATTGTAAACTTCAATTATGCCAAAAATCAATTCACTTCTTGCACTCAAATAAATCAAGAGAATTAGAATATGAGAACTTACCTTAGTTGTCTTGAAGAAAATGAGTGAAAGGCTTCTTGTTGTTTGATTGAAAATAAAAAAAATAAAAGAGAGTATTTAACTTGGGGAATAGGGGATGGCGTGGATAGGGTTACGATGGGAGAGGGAAATTAGGAAATAAAGGGGAGTAAAGGAAACCGATTTTGAGATTTTTTCTCAAATGGGAGTCGGGTTTGCATCACGGGGCTTAGCGTGCGTAGAAGACTCCGTCTCACGAGGCTTAGCGCATGGGCTAGCCTCTACGTCTCCCCTTCTATTCCATAAAAATGGGCCTTTAGTCGCGGTTCTATTGTGCCTAGCTACTTGAATTTGCATTCTTGGCATAAAATTTTTGCCTTTTGGGGGGGCCATTTCATTCCCCCTTTTCTTTTTCACCTTGTACCTCTCTGTAGTGCATATTTTACTTACCCAAAAGATTTTCTTCGACAAAGTCTCACTTAATTCTTATTTTCCCTTATGACACCAAGTATCTCATTCCTACACACTAAATCAAAACAACAAAGTAATGTAAGAAAAGTGGGTTACCTCCCACTCAATGCCTTAGTTTTGGTCGTGGAATGACCCAACTCATTTTGTATCTTTCATTTTTTTTCTATTTTTTCTTTTTCTTGTAATGACTAAGAAATAAAATACACTATTACAATACATTATGGGTTGCCTCTCACGTAGTGCCTTAGTTAACGTCGTGGTAGGACCCAACTCAACTTCATTCATCTGCAAAGGTGATGGACGTATTGTGTTGATCCCCATGATCTACCCAATAATGCTTCACTCTTAATCTATTCTTCATGAACTTTTATGTTTTGTCCTTGGTCCATAGTTCAACAGCTCCATGAGAAGTCATTCACACTAATTCAAATGGTCCAGACCACTTGGACCCCAGCTTACCTGGAAATAACTTTGACTTAGCATTGAATAATAGCACAAGTTCTCCCGACTCAAAAGTTTGAGTCACAATATGCTTATCATGCCATCTTTTGATCCTTTCTTTATATAATCTCACACTATCATAAGCATGTAAGCTAAACTCATCAAGCTTATTTAGTTATAAAAATCTCTTCTCTCCAGTAGCCTTTATATCAAGATTCAACTTCTTTAAATCCCAATAAGCTTGATGCTCAAGCTCCAAAGGTAAGTTACAAGCCTTGCCATAAACCAAGAGATAAGGAGAGTTCCCAATGGGTATCTTATATGCTATCCTATATACCCATAGTGCATTATCCGTCTTCTCTGACCAATCCTTACGCTGTCTATTTACCATCTTCTTTAGAATCTTCTTAATCTCTCGATTAGACACCTTTACTTGGCCACTAGTATACGGGTGATACATTGTGTCCACTTAATGCCTAACACCATATTTAACCAACAAATTTTTAGACCAAGTGTTAGCAAAGTGCGTACCTCCATCACTAATAATTGCTCTAGGTGTGCCAAAATGATAGAAAATATGTATCTTGACAAACTATATAACTACTCTCGCATTATTTGTTGGGAGGGAAACAACTTCAACCCATTTAGACATGTAATCAATAGCCACCAGGATGTACAAATTGTCATACGATGGGGGAAAGGGCCCTATAAAATCTATAACCCAAACATTAAATAGCTCAACCTCTAGAATATTATTTAGGGGTATCTCATGGCCCCATGATATTGTGCCCAACCTTTGACATTGGTTACATCGCCTTACAAAAAAAACCACATCTTTGAACAATGTTGGCCAAAAGAAGTCTGACTATAACACTTTTCTAGCTTTTCGCTCACCCCCATGATATCCCCCATAAGAATATGAATGATAATTTTGCAACACTTGTTTAGATTCAGCTTTGTAAATATATCTGTGCACAATCCCATCAACACCTAGTGTGTAGATATAGGTCTTATCCAATACATATGTATGAGAATCAGTAACAACTTCTTTCTTCATTGACTGGTAGCTTCGGGAGGGTAAATTACTAAAAAATTCACAATATATACATACCAAGGAATCTCAAACACATCTAGTTCCAATAATACTCATCTGTAAACTCTTCTCAAATGTAAAGTGTATCATCAACAATGTAATCATGACTCTCAAGCCTTGAATGATTATCCTCCATTTAATTTTCAGCTCCCTTTCTATCATGAACTTCTAGATCAAATTCTAAAAGTAAGAGTATCCACCAGATTAATTGTGGCCTTGCATCTTTTTTGTTAAACAAGTACCAGATAGCTGCATGGTCTATATGAATGATTACCTTGGTACCTACCAAATAAGATCTAGATTTATTGAATGCAAAAACGAGCGTTAACATCTTCTTCTCTGTAACTATGTAATTTACATGGGTTTTTTAATTCGACTTTACTTGCATAGGAAATAGAGTGAAATACCTTTTCTTTTCGATACCCCAACACCACCCCCAAAACCATATCACTGGCATCACACATTAACTCTAATGGTAATGCCCAGTCAACAGAAATCAATATGGGTGTTTTTATCAACCTTTTCTTCAGAACCTCAAATATTTGCTGACATTCATTCCCAAAATAAAACTTAACCTCCTTTTTCAACAACTTGCACATTGGACTTGCGATCTTCAAAAAGTTCTTGATAAAGTGCCAATAAAATCTCGCGTGCCCAAGAATGTTTCTCACTCCCTTCACTGACATAGGATGAGGTAGCTTTTAAATAACTTCAACTTTGGATCTATCTACTTCAAGTCTTTTGTGTGACACCTTATAACCAAGTACAATTCCTTTCTTGACCCAAAAGTGGAACTTTTCCCAGTTCAGTACAATATTTGTCTCTTCACAATGGGCCAATACTCAATGTAGATTCTGCAAGAAAATATCAAACAAGTTACCATAGACAGAAAAGTCGTCCATAAATACCTCTATAAATTTTTCCACCATACCATAGAAGATAGCCATCATGCATGTTTAGGATGTTGTTAGAGCATTACAAAGTCCAAAAGGCATATGCCTGAATGCGTACGTGCCATATGTACAGGTACATGTGGTCCTTTCCTAATTTTCTGGTGCTATTGTGATTTGATTATACCTTGAATAGCCATCCAAAAAGCAATAGCATTTCTGCCCTGCCAACCTATTCAGTATTTGATCGATGAATGGAATGGGATAGTTATGTTTCCTGGTAGAATCGTTAAATTTCTTATAATCTATGCAGATCCTCTATCCAGTAATAGTATGGGTCGGAATCAACTCATTATTTCATTAGTCACAATGGTCATCTCTCTTTTCTTTGAGATATAGTGCACTGGTTGACCCATTGGCTGTCGGATATGGGATAGACTATTTTAGCATTAAGACACTTTATTACTTTCTTTCTGACCACTTATTTCATCACCAAATTCAATCTTTGCAGATGTTGCACATTTGATTTGTATCCCTCTTTCATATATATATTTTGTACTTATAGAATGCTGGATTGATTCTCGTGATGTATGGCATCTTCCATCCAGTTTCTTTCTTCCTTCTTTTCAACACTATTAATGCCTCTCTCACCTGCACATCAGATAAGCCAAAAGACAAAATCATAGGCAAAGTGTCATCCTTACTAAGGCAAGCATATTTTAAATAAGAAGTAAGAGCCTTGAGCTCTGGTTTAGGTGCTTCATCAACAGATGCCTTTGGAGATAGTCAAATCGGTCTATTCAATAGTTCAAACACAGTAACTCAAGTGTTAATAAATGTCAAATCCATAATTTACAACATTTCAAGTGCCTCAACATCACCATAGAGATCATACCCCATTAAAGCTCGCTCAAGTGGGTCATTTGACAATAGAAGGTGGAGCTCAGACTTAAGGTCTACAATTTTTATAGCAGACAATTCTTCATATATAGCAAGAAACTTCATTGCCTTGTACACATCAAAGACCTCGACCTTGTCATGAGCTTTCATAGTCATCTTTCCTACAACTACATCAACAAGAGATTTCTCAATTTTTATGAATGGACATCTGAAAGTAAATAGAATGGTCGAATCAACATCAAAGTCAAGAATGACAAAATCCACTGGAAAAATAAGCGATCCCACTTATACCAATACAGCTTTAATGATCCTGTCAGGCCTAGCAAGGGGCCTGTCAGCTAACTGTAAGATAATAGTCGTGATTTTAGGACTTCCAAGACCCATCTTTCTGTACCAAGATGTGGGCATTAGATTGATGCTTTCCAATAAATCACATAAACCGCTGGCACTAAAGGATTGTCCGATGGTGATCTGAAAAGTAAAAATACCTAGATCTTTCAGCTTAGTGGGCAATTTATTATGAATCTTGGTTGTTCACTCCTCCGTAAGTGCTACTGTAGAATATTTTATCAAATGATTCTTGTTTGCCACTATGTCTTACACATACTTTGTATACTTCGAAACAATCTGCAAAATATCAACAAGAGGGAGATTGATATGAACTTGCTTTAAAAGCTCAAAAAACTTCTTGTAACTAGTCTCCTCTTGGTTCTTACAAAGCCTTTAGGGGAAAGGTGGAGGTAGAGTCTTCTTCTCTACCTTGGTTTCATTACTTGCATATTTTTCTTCAACCACTTTCTCCTCATTCTTTTCAGTATCATCATCAGTAGCCTTGGGATTTACTTTTTTAGGTTGCAGTTCCTTTATCTACAAACCATTCCTAGTAGTGACTGTATTTACCTATATTGGATTTGCTAAATCAGCAACTTCCCCTTCTAAGAAGTTTTTGCAAGGTACCACGCTATCAAAATCACAATTTACTCATTAATAAAATTATAATGACACCCATATTGCACTATTGTTCTTTTGATCCAAAATGACATAAGAATCTCATATGGGGCTCGCTTTTAGAATTGTACTTTCGAAACCAATACAACTTCCCTCTATGATCAAGGAACATTTATCCTCAAAATTGGGTGAATTTTGAGATCTAATGGTGCTAAAATCAAGTCACCAAGCTTTTAGGGATTTTAAATAGGAATGGAGGAATCAACCATGAAATTAATGGAATCTTACCAAAAATTCAATTGGAAATCGCATAAATTATTGATACAAAGACTCCACAATCACCTACAATTAGTTCTCCCAAGAACTCCCACTTTTTATGGTTTAAGATTCTAGAGAATGGATGAAAATGGTGAAAACTCAGGCTACGTGGGTACTTATACCCTTCCCAGGAACGCAGGTGCCACTAAAGAAGACACTTGGGCACTTTAACAGTAGTGTCTTGTACTTCTAAAGAGGTATGCAATCCCATAATCTAGGCCGCTAAATCAGACCATGGGTTATTTTAGTGCTAGCCGCTAAAGCTCCCAGGTGTCGCTAAAGCGGTACCTACTGGATGTACAGGAATGATAAAGCTCCCAAAGAGATGCTAAATCTCCCTCCGCTAAAGCTCACAAAGCGCCTCTTTAGTGGTCGCACTAGATATCAGACACCAACTGGAGACTTAGAAGTTTTTTGAGTCTCCGCTAACCCCTTGGGATTCATCAAGAATTCAATGTGACAAACAAAATATTCTACCCTATTAAATTCAATGTTCCAGACTCAATGTCACAATCAAAATTTCCATCTGAGGTCGTTTTGATGAAAAGAGAATCCCACACTCGCTTGCCATTATTTTAAGTTTTGGCCAATAGCTCTAAATGAGTTTGGGAGCCTTGGAACTCAAACCAAGGATCCACCCAACCTAAAATTAATGTTTCAGAGCTATGGGAATAGTCAAAATTGGTATACAAGTTCATTTGACTGAAATTTTTGCTCGGTAGCCAATTTAAACCAGCGAAGGCTTCAAAATAGGAAATTGGCTCTAAAAGCCAAATGAACTACCTAGTAACCAAACTGTCACTTCCAATAAGTCATAAATAACCTGGGTAATCTATATGAAATCTCTAAATAGAAAAAATGAGAAGAAATATAGATATGACATTATTATATCTATCCGGTTGATTAACTTTTGAAGTATTTATACCAGATTTTCCTTCTCTGGGTATCTTTCTTAGACTGCAACAGTTTTTCTTTTCTTGTATAGAGGGGAAAATATCGTAACTGATACATGGTGTGTTTTCTTCATAAGATTCTCAAAAAGTTTAGTACTAAAATCCTTAAAACCATCATGATCCATGTCAATAGGTTCTTTAATAAATTTCAGGTTCATTTGCTTTTCTCTACCGGATGATGTTGATGGTATACTCTCTATTGCAGGATCAAATAAATAAAGACTAATAGGATAAAAGTCTATTTTATCAAGCTCCTCCACAGTAGGAACGAGGTTTAAATATGAATATTGTGAAAAAAATTAACACAGAAAAGAAAAAAGTTAAACCTGATATAATTCATCGCAACATTAAAAATACATACCATCACTATTGTACCTCTCTAAATATTCCAGCCATAAACTAATTGTATTGTGTCCTAACTACCACAACCTTCCAGTTCAAAATTCACGGTATGTGGTTACCTTTCCGAACAATAATGGATTTTTCAACTCTGGAGCAGCTTTCGAACATCCACATATTAAGTACATGGAGCATTCCTCATAGCCTATATAACCTCTTTTCAACCAAATACTCTTGTCTAAGTAAGGTCATCAACTTGGAGAAAGAAACTTTACCCCTAGAAAAAACTTCATACTTTCCATCCTCCACTATCTTAAAATCTGACAAAGGAACAGAAACATCTTTTAATTGGGAAAAAAGAAATGTATGGATAAGGTATAGAATTTCCATTTGGATAGCATCTTGACTATAGTCAAAATTTTCCATGAGAAAATGTTGTACCAATATTTTCTTATCAACATCATATATTGATTGGGGGAAATACTTTGTAATGACCTAAAAATTTGATGAAATATGTTAAAAAATTTATTTCGTGCGATTCGACTCTTTTACCACACTTCAAAGTTGCATTATGTTATTTTTGGGGTGTGGGGTAATTGGCATAATTCTCGATGCATTTTGGTACCTTTTGTGCGATATTGTAATTTTTGGTGTCTTTGAGAGCCTTATTTTGGACTTATGTGGGTACCTTTTGATCCATGCAAAGGATGGTTAAATGGACTATGCCAACAACTCTGGAATATTCATTTTATTCTAGGTAGACCTTTGGTTCGGGTCCCGATGCACTCGAGTTCATTTCGGCCTGTTGGTCAAAAAGTTGAAAAATTAAAAATATGGATGTGGGACCCATATTTGGTTTAAACGACCTTGGATAGAAAATCTGACTTCATCAATGCATCCACAATAATAATTTTAGTGTGGTAGCATATTTGGTATGATATTTTGTCTTTTAAATCTCATTTCGACCATCAGTTTGGAAAATTACAATTTTGAGTTTTGGGGGTACACTTTGTGAAAACGATATTTTTTTGAAATTATGATATCTCCATTGAGTCCGGAGTATCAAATTTAGTGGGTTCCCATAGTTTGTTTGCATATATCAAACTCTGAACGAATCCAGGCACCTCGTCAAAGTTTGGGTTAGACTTGAAAAAAATCTTGTTATTCCAGATCTAGTGCAGTATAAAAATAGCCCCAATACCCTCTTTTTTGGCCCATTATTTCCTTTCTTTCACCTTGCCTCTTGATAGTTAAACTCTAAAATAGTGTGAGAGCTTAAAAGTGAAGCTTATGGGTGCTTGGACAGCTAGATTAACATCTATTTCTTGATTCTCTTACGGATTTAAGGTGAGATTTCATCATTTTCTACTCTAATTCATGATTAATTTCTCAAAACTTCAAAAATCTTAGGGCTTGATTTTAAAATCCAATTTCACTACTTTTCACTTGAATAATGTTTTAATGTTACAATTACTAATTTTTCATTAATTTAACCTTCAAAGCAACTTCAATTCTTGACTATAACATGAATTTCAAAGATTCTATCTGATAAAGCTTACAAATGATTTTTATTTGATTTGAACCTAGTTTTTATTTGATTTGACTTGGATTTTTTCAGTTGGAGAATTCTAAAAATATGAAAAATGTATTTTTAAAGTAAAGTTACGATTTTGCCGTACTTTTTCAAAACTACATTTCGAGGGTTCGTTTTGGCCAGAACCAAAAGTGGTTAGTATGGGTATTTTTAGCTTTATTTTGACACATAGATTTTATATTTCTTGGTTTTAGTTAATTTTGAAGACCGTTCGTGAGAAGTACAACTTTGTGGTTAAACTGCTGCAAACCAATTTAGGACTTCTAGGTAGGTTATTACTTAACTCTTCAGAATGAGCTGGGTAGTTAATTTGTATACCAAAATACATGTTAAGGGTGGAAATTAATCATGAAACATGTCTATCAATATGTTGTTCCTGTGTGGGCCTTAAATGTGATGTAATTGTTGAATCTAAGATATTATGTGAGATGTGTGACCATGTGGGGTATTATTTGATGATTTGATAGATTTGAATACATAATAACAATTGTGTTGTGTTGTTATAAATTTCTATTGTAGTGTCTTTGGCATATTATTATATAATCATGTGGAAAATTTATGAATAGTGAAAATAGCGAGTGGATATTGACTCACGTGGTTGTGAAAATGTAACGTTATGGTTGATTGTGGACATATTTCATATGGATTTGTTTTAGAAATACATTATGTGGATTGATTGAGGAAACACTCATTTTTAATGGTTGTGAATCTTGAATCATCATTCTCATGTCATCATATGTATCATTTCACTTGTTTTATATTATGTATATTCTTTGGAAACACTAGAAATACTAGAATTACTAGAAATATTGGAAACACTAGAAATAATGAAATTATTAAAAATATTAGAAATATTGAATATTGCTCAATTTTATGAACCAACCTCAAGGTTGTGTGCCATTCTCAAGGATATGTGCCAAACTCAAGGTTGTGTGCCAATCTCAAGGTTTTGTGACAACCTCGTGCATCATAATCATCATCATCATCAATAACATATCATTTTCATTAGCATTATCATCTTATATAGTGCATTTTCTTTATTGTGTTGACGTTGTGATTAAATTTATTTATTAACTTGTTATATGTATACTTACTACATACCTTGTTATTTATACTTGGCCATCCTATATATACATGTTCTTTTCTATTTATACTTACATGTTATATAATTTATACGTGTATTATACTTTTTGTATTGTTGTTGTATTTGTGATATATATTAGAACTGTTAGTGCAAGCGGTGTGGGATACCGTTAGGGTTCTTTTCTGATTACAGGTGACATGCCCTTAGTGTTTATTTTGTGTACTTTATTTTCTACTTTGCTCGGTTAGCCTATGATACCTATTGAGTACAAGTGGAATGTACGCATCCTACTATTCCCTTTTTGGTATAGATCTAGGTTCGGGTATGCCCCATGTTGCTTAACTTAGGTGATTGTTAGAGCTTTCAAGGTAGTTGATGATTTTCAGGCGTACTCATATCTTCTACTATATTTCTCTATAGACTATGTCTTTGTTTTTATTTCAGAGACAGAGTTTATCTTATATTTAGATATTTTATGTATTTCTTTCAGATTTGAGTTGTAATAGACATGTTCTTTTACTATTGACACCTAGTTTTAGGAGTTATGACTGTATTTCTGTGTAACTTTCCATATTTCTTTTATTTGTACGGTTTGGATTTATTCTAATAGCCTTACCTTGGGGTTATTTTGTTTTTTTTACCCTTCGTGTATTGATTTGTGTGATAGACTTACTTGTCAAGGTTTGCAGTGACAAATTCCATCATGACCTATCATTTTTGGGTTATGAAAAATTGGTATCAACGCAACTAGGTTTCATTGATATCAATGGTGTAAGAATGGGATATCTAATAGAGTCTCGCAGCTCAATACATAGACGTCTGTATCTATCTTTGAGAGGCTATAGGATGTCCTTAGGAAAACTTCACTCATTTTATTCCTTATCATGTGTATTTCTTGTATACCTTGAGTTCTAAGTTGTGTTTCACTCTTACTGCGAAGATAGTGTTGACTAGGTCTCATGAGGTCAGAGGTGAGAATCCTTATCCCAAAGTGTGAGCCTCGAGTCATGGATGGACTCGAGGAAGTGGATGGGCCCATCGATCAGCCCCATCTAGTAAGAGTGTTAGGGGACTCTCTCCTGAGCCTCGTGTTAACTATTTATCAGATGGTTAAATTTGAAGAATCTTTTTAGAGCATTATGAATCATGTAAAAATGACAGAGGTTATTCTTAGATCATCTCAGGGCGGTGCTAAGAAGGTGTGCCATTTTGGTGAGTTCGAAGGTTATGCTTCTTGTGGTAGAGATTTTAGGGTTTTTTATGGTTATAAGGGTAGGCTAATGCAAGCAGCTTTATAGAGCTCAGGTGTTAGATCTTCGGGTTCAACAGTGCAGGGTGGCATTTGTTCCTAGTGGTTCCTTCTTCTGTTGCGGTGTTTCATAGGACTTGTTATGTATTTCATAAGGTTTGGCATTTATCCAAGGACTGTCCTCATCGTGTGATTAGGGCTACTTTTATTTCAGCAGTGAGAGGTAGGGGCACTACCAGAAGAGCGAGAGTTAAAAGTGGTGGAGCTGGCGGTGGTGGTTATGGGGCTACTCAGCCTGTTAGTGTTCGTGGTCAGTGCTATGCTACACCTGCCAGGCCTAAGGAAGAGGCTTCTAATTCTGTTTTCACTGGTCTCATCCATATTTATTACAGATCTACATCTGTGTTATTTGACCTTGGATCGACCTTTTCCTATGTGTCTACATATTTTACTTTGAGTTTTGATTCTATTAGTAGCCTCTTGCCATCCCTATTCATATATCTACCCCTGTAGGAGATTTTTAGTGGTGGATCGAGTGTACCGATCTTGTGTTGTGACCTTTTATGGTTGCGAAACTTGGGTAGATTTGATTGTGTTAGATAAGGTTGATTGTGATGTTATTTTGGGTATGGGTTGGCTGGCTCCTTATCATGTTGTCTTAGATTATTTTGTTAAGACTTAGACTTTAGCTCTACCTGGTGTGCCAAGGACAGCTTGGAAGTATCCCTTTCATTCAGGTCCTAAAAGGATTATATCTTATGTTCAGGATCATAGATTGGTTGAGAGAAGATATTTATCTTATTTGGCTCATATTCGTGATACTAGTGTTATTTTACCTCCTTCTTTAGATTCTATTCGTGTTGTCTATGAGTTTGGGGATGTGTTCCATATGAATTTTCCTGGTATGCCTATGGATTGTGATATTAACTTTGCTATTAAGCCGGGCACCAAGCCTATTTCATTCCACCTTATAGGATGACCTCAGACGAGTTGAAGGAATTAATGGATTAATTATAGGAGTTGTTGGATAAGGGATTTATCCGACCTAGTGTATCACCTTGGGGAGCACCTGTCTTGTTTGTGAAGAAGAAAGATGTGTCTATGCATATGTCTATTGAATATCGATAGTTGGACAAGGTGGAATAAGTATCCTCTTCCTTAAATTGGTAATTTATTTGATCATCTTCAGGGTGTTGCAATGTTTTTAAAGATTGATTTGAGAGTCGGTTATCACCAATTTAGGATTAGAGCTTTGGATATTCCAAAGAGAGCTTTTTAGAATCGATATGGTCATTATGAGTTCTTGGTCATGCCTTTTGGATTGACCAATTCCCTTTCACATTCATGGAGTTGTTAAATCGAGTGTTCTAACCATATCTCAGCTCCTTTGTTATTGTATTTCTAGGTGATATCTTTATTTATTCCAAGAGTGAGGTTGAGCATAAGGAGCATTTTTATTGATGTTGAGCTGGGCACCAAGCCCATCATGATACTGACTTTTCTATTGATGTTGAGCCAAGCACCAAGCCCATTTCAGTTCCACCTTATAGGATGGCCTCAGCCGAGTTGAAGGAATTGAAGGGTCAGTCGTAGGAGTTTTTGGATAAGGGATTTATCCTAACTAGTATAGGGCCTTAGGGTGCACTTGTCTTGTTTATGAAGAAGAAAAATGTTTCTATACATATGTGTATTGATTATCGACAGTTGAACAAGGTGGAATAAGTGTCCTCTTCCTCGTATTGATGATTTATTTGATCAGCTTTAGGGTGTTGCAGTGTTTTCAAAAATTGATTTGAGATCTGATTAACACTAATTTAGGATTAGAGCTTTAGATATTTCAAAGATAGCTTTTCAGACTTGATATGATCATTATGAGTTCTTGGTCATGTCTCTTGGGTTGACCAATGCCCCTACCGTGTTCATAGAGTTGATGAATCGAGTATTTCGACCGTATCTCAGCTCTTTTGTTATTGTATTTCTAGATGATATCTTAGTTTATTCCAAAAGTGAGGTTTAGCATAAGGAGCATTTGCAGATTGTGCTTCAGAGATTGAGGGATGAGAAGTTGTATGTTAAGTTCTCTAAGTATGAGTTTTGGTTAGAGTTTCTTTCTTTCTTGGTCATGTGGTGACTAAGAAAGGTATTATGGTTGATCCAACCAAGGTTGCAGCAGTTTGTGATTGAGATAGACCTACTTCGCCCACCGAGATTCAGAGCTTTGTTGGTTTGGCTAGTTATTATTTGTATTTTCTTGATGTTTTTTCATCTATTATAGTCCCGTTGACCAAGTTGACTCAGAAGAATATTTCTTTTTAGTGGTACGATGCTTATGATGCGAGCTTTCTAAAGATCAAGGATTTGTAGACTTCAGCTCCTATATTGACCTTGCCCAAGGAGGGCATGGGTTTTAACATCTTTTGTGATGCTTCGAGTGTTAGGTTAGGCTCTGTGTTGATATAGGAGGGTAAAGTGATTATGTATACTTCCCGTCAGTTGAATCCCTATGGGAGGAATTATCCTACCCATGATTTTGAGTTATACATAGTTTTGTTTGGTTTGAAGTTGTGGAGGCACTACTTGTAAGGAGTCCGTTGTGAGATTTTCTCGGATCATCGTAGCCTTCAGTACTTATTCACCCAGTAAGATCTGAATATGAGGAAGCATCGTTGGCTTGAGTTGCTTAAGGACTATGACTTGACTATTTGATTTTAGGCGTATTTACACGCCTAAAGCACCTTAATGTACCCATATTTTAGCTAAGTTTTGAGGACAAAATATATAATTCCTACACTTTTAGTCCTTTTTCCTATAAGTGAGCTAACCAACGTGATTAGCAAGTTTTCAGGAATAAATGATGAAGATTTCAGCATTTTATGGACTGTTGGACACCAAAGGAAACTTCACGTAAGAAGGAAGGCAGCTTCTGGAAACTTATGGACTGAAAGTGATGCATGGAGAACTTGTCCCGGGCAAAAACAGCATTTCTAAAGACTTGGGGGATCAGCAGTAACTTAGTAGGATTAGGACAAGTATGCAGTAACCCAGTAGGACTAGGACAAGGATGTTATAAAAACCCTATTTGCTGAATTTTTCAGCAAGCTTTTTATTATTCACTCATTTATTAATTCAAGACTTTTTCATTCGACTTTTGCTCCTAATTCACGTTACAATATTCTGTAAGTCTAACATAGAGAACTCGGCTCTCTTGAGAAGAACGGCTAGGGAAAAACGTGTGAGAGCTTTTGACACCATATCACTTCCATCGCCAAGATTATTCTAGGTTGTGGTATGATGATTATATCTATTGTGATTTCCGTTGCACTCAGAGTAGCTAAACTTCTCTGTTAGGGTTATGGAAGCCTTATGAGACACTATCTATTGCTATGAGTTTGTGAATTCTTGATACGTATGCTGCTTATATCATTACTCTCTTCATCTTAATTGAATTCTTGTGGTTGCAAACATATAGAATACGCCAGTATAGCATTAACTTGTTCGAAAAAAAAGTTACATGTATGGAAAAGAGAGAATGACAAGGAAATAGGGCTACCAACCCCTGTTTAAAAGTTAGTGCCGTAACTGGATTAACCTTTTGGAGAATTCGTACCATTAGTATACGCTTTAAGCTCGAAAAAGTTAAAGTGATATAATCCTTGATGGTCGAAAGACACTAGGATTTACCATAGAATACGAATCTCTATAAGCGCATGCATGTCTGAATTCCGCATAACTCATAGCCAATAGATACATAAAACTCATAAGGTGGAAATAACCCTAACTTACAATTCTCATTGATTAAAATCTTACTAAACATTCCGTTTTTACTTTGCTATTTTGATAATTTTACTTCACGCATAAAATCCCCCCTTTATCCGCAGAACTTTCACCAAAAGTCTACTAATCGTTGCATACTTAGTGACCGATTATTCCCCGTGGGATTCGACACCCAACCCAGTTGGGTTCTATATTTGACAACGACCGCTTACACTCTTACGAGAGTTGTAGTTTGAGCGTTATCAAATTTTGGCGTCGTTGCCGGGGAATACAGTTGTCAACTAAGTTTGTGATAGTTACTAGACCCTTTGGTCAAAGATTCTCAGATTTTACTTTTAGTTGTTTTATTGTTTTATTCAGGTTTGTTTGAGTGCATTCCAAACACTCGAAGTTCAGGTCAACCGTTATTACCCATAAATCCTGAACCACAACTTATTGGCAGAATGGATGCACAACGTGACATTGAAAGAAGGGCGGCTCAACAGGAGCAGGCTAGATTAGCTGCGTTGGCAGCCGCTCAAGTGCATCAATAGAATATTGATAACCCAGGTCGGGCAACAAATCTTGATGATGAGGACCTGGGTGATGATGAGTTACTTAATCCATGGCGTGCAGATGAGGTGGCAGCGCCTGTGAACAGGAGAGATCGTCAAGCTAGAATGAGACCTGAACGCCATGCTATGCAGGCCCCTTTTGATAATGATGATGACGATCTTGATGGATCTGGTGCCACAGGGGCTATTATTCCTCCACCCTTGGCACCCGGATCTAAGTTCAATATCACTAGCACCATGATTCAGTTATTGTAGCTCAAGGGGTTATTTGGTGGACTCGCAGGAGATGATCCGAATATGCATCTGATCAATTTTATTTCAACATCCAAGTCATTTGACAATCCAGGAGTTGGGCAGAATGCAATTCGGCTGTGCTTATTTCCATTGTCTCTGTCTGGGGAGGCAACTCTATGGTTGAACGGGCTAACTCCTGATTCTATTACTAATTGGAGGCAACTGAAAGACGTTTTCCTAGAAAGATTCTTTCCGCCATCCAAGAGAGCCCAATTACGGGATGAGATCAACAATTTTCGACAGCTTCCAACTGAAGCTCTCCATGAAACATATGAGAGGTTTAAGAAGAAGCTTATGCGGTGCCCAAACCATCAGATGACGAATATCCACTTGATGGAAATATTATATAGGGCTTTGAACTCGGTGACAAAGCCAGTGGTTGATAATGCTGCAGGTGGGTCATTCATGGACCTTACTTTTCTTGAGGTAAGTGATATGCTAGATCATATGACAAAGCAGAGTAGAGCTTGGCATACCAGGGATTTTGAGGTAGCAAGCTCTACCGTATCTATTGTCTTGACTGCAGAGCAGAGGCGTAGACAAGAGGAATGTGACCAAGATATGGTTCACATGAAAACGCAGATGGATCTTCTTACCAAGCACTTATTATCAGGGAAGACCGAAAAGGTTAAGGCCGTTGTATCACAGGGAAGAGATGAATCCGACTCTGAGGAAGAAGTGAACTACTTGAATAATCAGGGGGGTTTCCGAGGCAATGCCCAAGGAAACCAAGGTCGGAACTATTATGATAAATCTGGATACAAGGACCGCGATCAAGGTGGTTGGAAGAATAAGACTGACAAGAGTGGTTTGTATGTTCCTCCTGGAAACCGTGAGGCTGTGGCATCTGGCTCTGGGAAGATGTCCATGAAAAATATGATGGCTAAGATGTTGAAAGGAGTGGAGGCAACCAACACGGGCGTAACCGAGGTGAAGAATGATTTGTCTTCAATAAATCAATTGGTTGACTCGCATTCTACTGCAATAAAACAGCTGGAGCAGCAATTGAGTCAACTTTCAGCGGCATTAAATCAAAAAAAAGCTGGAACACTACCTAGAGACACAGTGCAAAATCCAAGAAATGATGGATCGTGTATGGCTATCACCACCCGAAGTGGTAAAGTGTTGAAAAATCCATCCAAAGGCAAGCAGGTGGTTGATGATATAGCAGATAATGAGATCATTGCAGAACCAAAAGATGCTGAAGCAGCTGATGAGGTTGTTCGTGATGTCACCTCTCAACGTCCACAGCCTGAAAAGATCGCCGAACTGAAGCAAGATGAAAAGGAAGCGGTGGAGAAAACTATTCCCCTTCCACCACCACCTTTTCCTCAGAGATTGAAGAAGAAAGCTGACGATACTAGGTTCAATAAGTTTATGACTATGTTGAAGCAGCTAACTATTAATGTTCCTTTGGTCGAGGCACTGGAACAAATGCCTGGGTACGCAAAATTTATGAAGGATGTTTTGACAAAGAAGCGGGCAGCAAGTTATGAGTTGACGGATACTGTTCATCATTGCAGTGCAATCGCTACCAGATCACTAGTTCAGAAGAAGGCTGACCCCGGTGCCTTCACTATTCCTTGCACTGTCGGATCTTTGAATTTTTCCAAGGCATTATGCGATTTAGGAGCCAGCATCAATTTGATGCCGCTATCTATTTATAGAAAGTTGGGGTTGGGTGATCCTACTCCAACCAATATGAGGCTCGTGATGGCAGATAGGTCAGTAAAATGACCTATTGGTATTTTATATGATGTATTGGTGAAGGTTTCTTCATTCATCTTTTCGGAAGACTTCGTTATTCTGGACTGTGAGGTGGACTCTGAAGTTCCCATAATCTTGGGGCGCCCTTTCCTTGCAACAGGGAGTATGCTTATTGATTTAAGAGCGAATGAGCTTTTATTCCGGATGAATGACGAAGTAGTCCACTTTGATGTATGCAAATCAATGAAGCAACCCAAAGATCTGAACGTGTTCTCGGTAGCTGATGTTTATTTTGATGATGAGAAAGAATTATCCGTAGAGGAGAAGCTTATTGTTGACCCATTGGCGGCTGTTCTTATGAATATTGAGCGTGAGGATGCTAAAAATTATGAAGAAATTATTTGTACTCTAACAGGAATAGGGTCGTATCCTTATGCCCCCAAGAAGCTGGACCTCGATCTCAAAAATTGGCCTACACCACCAGCTAAACCATCCATTGAAGAGCCACCAATGTTAGAATTGAAGGAGCTACCCAGTCATCTAAAGTACGCATTCTTGGGAAGTGGAAACACCCTCCCGGTTATTGTGGCGGCTGACTTAGGTGAGCAGCAAGTTGCAGCTCTCATCGTTGTTCTAAGGAAATACATGAGAGCCATCGGTTGGACCATCACTGATATTATTGGTATTCCTCCTGGGATATGTATGCATAAGATTCAGCTTGAAGAAAATTGCATACCCACTATTGAGCATAAAAGATGTTTGAATCCACCTATGCAAGAGGTGGTGAAGAAAGAAATTATTAAGAGGTTAGATGCAGGGGTAGTGTATCCAATCTCTGACAGTAAATGGGTGAGTCCGGTATAGTGTATGCCCAAGAAAGGGATCATGACGGTAGTTGCAAACGAAAGGAATGAGCTAATTCCACTCAGACCTATCACAGGGTGGAGAGTATGCATGGACTATCGGAAGCTGAATTCATGGACGCTTAAGGATCACTTCCCAATGTCATTCATGGACCAAATGCTTGATCGATTGGCAGGGAAAGAATGGTTTTGCTTCTTGGATAGTTATTCCGTCTATAATCAGATCTGTATTGCTCCCGAAGACCAAGAGAAGACAACGTTTACATGCCCATATGGTACGTTTGCCTTCAAACATATGCCATTTGGGCTATGTAACGCACCCGCCACTTTTCAGCGTTGTATGATGTCCATTTTTTTTTATATGGTTGAAGACACCTTGGAGGTATTCATGGACGATTTTTCAGTTGTGGGTGAGTCATTTGAATCGTGCTTGGCGAATCTAAGTATGGCGTTACAGAGATGTGTTGAATTCAACTTGGTGCTAAACTGGGAGAAGTGCCACTTTATGGTTAAAGAAGGTATTGTTCTTGGGCATAAAATTTCCAAAAGAGGAATTGAGATGGATCGAGCTAAAATTGAAGTCATCGAGAAACTACCACCTCCAATCTCTGTAAAGGGAGTTCGTAGTTTCCTCGGGCATGCAGGTTTTTATCGAAGGTTCATTAAAGACTTTTACAAGATTGCTAGTCCGTTATGCAAGCTTTTGGAGAAGGATGCAAAGTTCGACTTTGGTGAAGATTGCTTGAAGGCATTCGAATGCCTCAAAGGGAAGCTAATTGAAGCTCCTATCATTGTAGCGCCCGATTGGTCTCTACCGTTTGAAGTTATGTGTGATGAAAGCGGGGTAGCTTTGGGTGCTGTACTTGGTCAGAGAAGAGAAAGGTTATTTAATCCAATCTACTATGCGAGCAAGGCCTTAAACGTAGCCCAAAAGAACTATACTTTCACGGAACAAGAGCTTCTAGCGGTTGTTTATGCTTTTGAAAAGTTTCGTGCTTACTTGTTAGGAACCAAAGTGGTAGTTCATACAGACCACACAACTCTGAGATATTTAATGGCAAAGAAGGACGCAAAATCAAGGCTAATTCGATGGGTGTTATTGCTGCAAGAATTTGATTTTGAGGTAAAAGATAGAAGATGTTGCGAAAACCAAGTGGCTGATCACCTATCTAGACTTGAGAATGAGCACACAGCACAGCCCGATCTTGAGATTAATGATGCATTCCCCGATGAAGTGATCCTAGCCACGATGATGGAAGAGTTACCATGGTATGCTGACTTTGCGAACTTCATGGTAAGTAATGTGATGCCTGCGAATCTATCTTTTCATCAAAAGAGGAAGTTCATGCATGATGTAATACACTACTTCTGGGATGAACCATATCTGTTTCGACGATGTGCGGATGGTGTTATTAGGCGATGCATATCTCATATGGAGGTGCCTAGTATATTGGAAGCATGTCACGCTTCCCAAGTTGGGGGTCATCATGCAGGTGATCGGACAACAAGGAAGGTATTGCAAAACGGCTATTATTGGCCTTCGATATTTAGAGATGCCTACGAATTTGTGAGAAGATGTGACCAATGTCAGAGACAAGGCACGATTTTGAAGCACCATGAGATGCCCATGTCAAAAATTCTTGAAGTAGAGTTGTTTGATGTGTGGGGTATTGATTTCATAGGTCCATTCGTAAATTTGTTTGGGATAAAATATATCCTAGTTTCTGTCGACTATGTATCCAAATGGGTCAAAGCAGTAGCGCTGGCCGATAATGAAGGAAAGCGTGTTGTAGCATTCTTGAAGAGAAATATCTTCTCTCGTTTTGGGGTACCACGTACCATCATAAGCGATGGAGGATCACACTTTTGCAACAAGTTGTTCAAATCCGTGTTGGTGAAATATGGGGTCAAGCAACATAAGGTAGCCACGCCTTATCACCCACAAACTAGTGGACAAGTAGAGGTTTCTAATCGAGAGATCAAGCAGATCCTTGCTAAGACTGTAAACGCTATTAGGAAGGATTGGTCTCGGAAGCTGGACGATGCACTATGGTCTTATAGGACTGCATTCAAAATGCCAATTGGCATGTCCCCGTACCAACTAGTTTATGGGAAGGCCTGTCACTTGCCCATTGAGCTCGAGCATAAAGCATTATGGGCGTTGAAGCGACTGAATTTGAATTGGATGATGCCGTGAATATGAGATTGGAGCAGCTGACTGAGATGGATGAATTCCGTCTACATGCGTATGAAAGATCAGACTTCTACAAGGAGCGGATGAAAAAGTATCATGACCAACGGATTGTTCAACGAAACTTTCAAAAGGGTGATATGGTACTTCTTTTCAATTCCAGACTGAAGATATTCCCAGGTAAGTTAAGGTCCAAATGGTTTGGTCCGTACAAAATTAGCCAAGTCTACTCGTCTGGAGTAGTTGAGCTAGAAAACAATAATGGTGTTGTCTTTAAGGTGAATGGCCAACGAGTAAAACCATATATCTGTCCTCTTGGCTCGATAAAATGCATGGCTACCATCTATCTCAACGAAATCTAAGTACTCGAGGTAACTATGTCGTGCCGCGACAATAAATCAAGCGCTAGATGGGAGGCAACCCATCATTTTTCATTTTTTATTGTTTTACTAAGAGTTTGTTTTTGTTAAATAAAAAATCCAAAAAGAAGAGTCAAGCCACGACCAAAACTAAGGCGCTTGGTGGGAGGCAACCCATCGTTCTAATCGTTTTTGTTGTTTTTGAATAAGTGTAGGTGCAAGAGGTGTAAAGGAGGAGATTGGTTTCAAATTTTGATTTGGAAGTATTGCATGTTGAAGGTGGTAAGTTGGGAATGAAGAAGCAAAAGGCTATGAGTTAGGCATTGCCTATGAAAATCTAGGAAACGAACAAGGCAAGTCCTATGCTATGGCCTAAGCTCTCTGAATCTAGAATGCCATAGCATAGACGCCACCTATGCCTAACAATGCCATAGCATAGGCGCCGCCTATGCAAAAGCCTTTTGTCTCTGAATCTAGAATGCCATGGCATAGGCGCCGCCTATGCCTAACAATTCCATAGCATAGGCGCCGCCTATGCTCAACTAAACTTTGCAAAAGGCGCCGCTTATGCCAATCATAGGCAAAGCATTAGGCGCCACCTATGCTCACTTTTTGGTCTCCTAATCCAATTCCAAATGGGTCAAAACCCGACCCAAGCTTGTCCTATAAATAGAACCTTAGTCTTAGAACAAAAATGCATTGCAAATTCAACCTAAGCGCCGCCTACCTCTCCAAAATCTCTCAAAAATTTTCCTTTTGCTCTTTTAACTTTGCAAGAACATCTTCCGAGGCCATCAACCAAGTAAGTACTTCTTTGATCTTCTTTTATATTCCGTAAAGTACTACAATACTACGCCTATAATAAGTTGTTAAATCTTGAAGTAGTGTTGGTGATTTGAATGTGGTTGATTTGTTGTAATACAACTAAGTGAGTGAAAGAATACGTATGGGTGTTCTAGACTTGGTTCCAACCTGAATTTGATTTTGATACACTGTCATACTTTTGCGGAATCGACATGGTTAAGATAATTTCATAATCTTGTAACTCGAAAGCTTGTATGTTTGAATGACTTGTCCATCGAGATGAAAATCATGGTTAACTACAAACATGAGATGTTGTGATTATTTCTAAGCCATAAATTGATACGATATATATGTAGTAGTTTTGTTCAAAGAGATGCATTAGTCCAAACATGAAAACATAGTTAAGAATACATGAAAAAGAATTGAAAAGGATAGTGAAGATGACAAGAAAAGTATGACTACGCTGAATATATTATTGGAACATAACACCTAAATGTATGGCGATGAAGTCTGAGTAATCGACATCGTTCACTTAATTAAGTTTGTGCCAACAAATTAAGTGTGGGGTAGTTCCACTACTATTGGTTTGTCGATTGTATCTACCGAGATGAAGCTAACATGACTATTATTTTAATCTCAGGTACAATGGCACCAAAAAGTCGACCCGGAAAAGAAAAAACATCTACCTCATAGAAAGGCCAGAAAAGGGGAAGAAAAGAGCAAGCTGAATCCTCCTCGCTGCAAATACCTCGACGCATGTACAGGATAAAATGGGTCCTAGATGAGGAAGGAAAGGAGTGGTACAAGAACAATAAAGTAAAAAAATATGTCCATGTGGAGTTGATACAAAAGGAGAGCTTAGCAAAGAAAGAACCCCACATTTTGGCTAAAATAATGACGCTATATCTTGATTTCATTTTCCAAGATATGGGAGAATGCAATCTTAATCTAACGCGAGAATTCTATGCCAATTGGTCCCCAAAGACTACCGGAAGTGAAGTGAAGATTCGGGTCCAAGTCTTGCAACTGAATGCGGAGTTCTTCAACTCTTTTCTAGGTCTTCCATCTGTGGATCCATCACCACTCAAGGAGCTTTATCACAGACCTCCATACAGGGCAATCAGACACACACTATGTGGAACAAGATCAATGGCACGGTGGAGTCGTCACAAGGATACCGATCGGCACAATACCTTCCCGTATGCCTCCTTGAACAGAGAAGCTCGGATATGGTTGCGGATAGTAAATTTTTACCTGATTCCAGGGTCACAGTACACAAAGATCACACGTGATAGAGTGTTCTTGGTGTACGCTTTGATGTTGAACATCCCCATCAACATTGGGGCGATTATTCAATCTTCAATGCGTAAGGCCAGACTGCACAAGAGGTCCCACTTCAGCTTTGGCAATCTGTTGACTGCGATATTGAGGAAGGAGGACATCGAAGAGGAACCTACAGATCATAAGCTTCCACACAACCCGAAGAAGGTTGACCTCACAAAGGTTAAAGATGTTGAATCCATGCATGACGTCAACCTAACCACTGCAGAAAGACATGCTCGCGACGAAAGCTTCTTCTGCCATTTATATGGCATGACGAGGTTTACCATAATGAGCGGGGGTCGTGTTCCAACTGCTGCAGAGCTCCAACAGTTGGATTATGACTACCCAATGAATGAGCATGCGAGGGCTATGTGTGGAGTAGGTGTATATTTTGAGGAACCTCTTGATGACGACATGCCAACCGATGATGATCGACGAATGCCAGACTCCGACGTGGAGAAGAACTCTGATGACGAAGACTCTGATGATGATTCCGATGCAGGGGGTATGACCCCAGACATAGAGGATGAGTTCGACTAATCAGGTTCTTCTTATTTATTTTCCACTGAGGGCAGTATGTCCCGTCTAAGTGTGGGGTGCTAATATTTGTATGCTATACTTCTTTATCTGCATTTGCATTTATTTATGTTTGTTTGTTTTGTTTGTTAGTAGTTAAATTTTAGAATTTTTTTTGCATGCAATTGTTCTGATAGGCGGCATGGTATTATGACAAGAGTTTGTGCTAAAACCATTACTATTGAGACAATTAGGCTTCAAATGTGACTCACTATTGTGTGGTTTAATTCCTTCATATGTTAGGTCAAGAGTCTATACTGCTCCCAATAAAGTTGACCATGTGCCTTGTGTGTGTGAGATTATAGTATATTCTGTGTTTGTGGCTGATGCTAGAACTTGCCTGGTGTGTATGTAAAGCGAAATAAAGAGTGCAAGTTTAGGAGATGATTTAGGCATTTCTTTGGCAACCTGTATTTGTTTACCTTCCTTTTACCTACTCATGGACATTATCTTAGTTAATCCCCTTTGAGCCTTTAGCCATTTTCTTTGACAGCCTCATATGTAAGCCTAATCCATTTTTTTTCAAGACCATAATTTGATCCAAATTCCTAAGTGCTTTAAATTGTGAAGTCATGTGACAAAATAAGAGGAAATTGGGTGAGAGTGATGCCTTAGAGTGTATTGGTACTTGAATTTGTTATGAAAAAGAGTGGCTATCATAGAGGTGTGTTATAAAAAAAAAGAAAAGAAAAGAAAAAGAAATAGAAAAACAAAAATATAAATTGTGTTTATGATCAAATAAAAAGATAGTTATGCTTGAATGGCAAAATAGGTGAAAAGGGGTGATAGATGAAAGAAAGGTAGAAGGGTTGATTAAAAGAGAGTGTTAATGGCATAATGTGATGTATTAAAGCGCTTAGGAACATAGTCACTATTTCTAGCCAAAATAGTCCTACCCGTCCCTTAGCCTACATTACAACCTGTAAAAGACCTATTTGATCCTAAGCTTAGCATTCTGATATTAGTGGAGCATTACACTAAGGGCAAGCCTATGGTCATCAGTTGCAACATATGAATTCTTTGTGAGAGTGAGAGCAAGGATAATCCTATACCCATGTTTTGAAAAATGAAATACTTGTGAGTAATTATGGGTGATATATTGTGAGACACACATGGTTGATGAGCTTTGGGTAGTCTTGTATGATTCTTTGTTAATAATTGTTGTGCCTGTCTTGATGAATATTTTGTGTTACTGCTGTGATTTCTAGTTAGATGATTGCATGGACGTAATATTTTGTTCGAGGACGAACAAAGCTTTAAGTGTGGGGTGTTGATGTTAGGCGTATTTACACGCCTAAAACACCTTAATGTACCCATATTTTAGCTAAGTTTTGAGGACAAAATATATAATTCCTACACTTTTAGTCCTTTTTCCTGTATGTGAGCTAACCAACGTGATTAGCAAGTTTTCAGGAATAAATGATGAAGATTTCAGAATTTTATGGACTGTTGGACGCCAAAGGAAACTTCACGTAAGAAGGAAGGCAGCTTCTGGAAGCTTGTGGACTGAAAGTGATGCATGGAGAACTTGTCCCGAGCAAAAACAACATTTTTAAAGACTTGGGGGATCAGCAGTAACTTAGTAGGATTAGGACAAGTATGCAGTAACCCAGTAGGACTAGGACAAGGATGTTATAAAAACCCTATTTGCTGAATTTTTCAGCAAGCTTTTTATTATTCACTCATTCATTAATTCAAGACTTTTTCATTCGACTTTTGCTCCTAATTCACGTTACAATATTCTGTAAGTCTAACACAGAGAACTCAGCTCTCTTGAGAAGAACGGCTAGGGCAAAAAGTGTGAGATCTTTTGACACCATATCACTTCTATTGCCAAGATTATTCTAGGTTGTGGTATGATGATTATATCTATTGTGATTTCCGTTGCACTCATGAGTAGCTAAACTTATCTGTTAGGGTTATGGAAGCCTTATGAGACACTATCTATTGCTATGAGTTTGTGAATTCTTGATACGTATGCTGCTTATATCATTACTCTCTTCATCTTAAATGAATTTTTGTGGTTACAAACATATAGAATACGCCAGTATAGCATTAACTTGTTTGAAAGAAAAGTTACATGTCTGGAAAAGAGAGAATGACAAGGAAATAGGGCTACCAACCCCTGTTTAAAAGTTAGTGCCGTAACTGGATTAACCTCTTGGAGAATTCGTACCATTAGTATACGCTTTAAGCTCGAAAGAGTTAAAGTGATATAATCCTTGATGGTCGAAAGACACTAGGATTTACCATAGAATACGAATCTCTATAAGCGCATGTATGTCTGAATTCCGCATAACTCATAGCCAATAGATACATAAAACTCATAAGGTGGACATAACCCTAACTTATAATTCTCATTGATTAAAATCTTACTAAACATTCCGTTTTTACTTTGCTATTTTGATAATTTTACTTCACGCATAAAATCCCCCCTTTATCCACAGAACTTTCACCAAAAGTCTACTAATCGTTGCATACTTAGTGACCGAGTATTCCCTATGGGATTCGACACCCAACCCAGTTGGGTTCTATATTTGACAACGACCGATTACAATCTTACGAGAGCTGTAGTTTGAGCGTTATCACTATTCTCTACTATTTGGGCAAGGCTAATGTGGTCATGGATGCCTTGAGCTGGAAGTCGACTAACATGGGTAGCTTTGCACATATTTTGTCCTAGTAGAGTCCTTTGGCCTTAAAAATCCAGTCCTTAGCTAACCAGATGGTTAGGCTTTATATTTTTACCCTTGGGTATGTTTTGGACTTTGTGGAAATTAGTTTTTATTGATGGAGATGATTCAATCTCATCAATTTGATGATGCAGGTTTAAGGTCGATTTGAGATAAAGTGTTGAGTGGCGAGGCTAAGGAAGCCTCACTTAAGTCGAATGGTTTTTTGAGGATTGGTGGTCAAGTTTATATGTCGAGAGTAGGTGATTGGATTAGATTGATTTTGCAAGAGGCCCATTATTTCAGGTATTTTATCCATCCAGGAGTGACTAAGATGTATCGTGACTTGAGGAAGCATTACTAATGGGGTGGTATGAAAAAGGATGTACTGAATTTTGTAGCTCATTGCCTTTGTTGCCAGCAGTGAAGGCGAATCATATAAGACCAGGTGGATTGCTTTAGAGGTTACCTATTCCTAAGTGGAAATAGGAATGAATCACTATGGACTTCGTGATGGGTTTGCCTAACTCTTCGCATGGTTTTGATATCACTTGGGTCATCGTGGATAGATTGACCAAGCCGACATATTTCCTTCTGGTCCAGGTTTCCTTCAGTGCCAAGAGGATGGCTTGTATGTACATTTATGAGATTGTGCATCTGGTGCCAGTGTCTATCATTTCAGATCATGGTTCGGTATTCATATCTCACTTTTGGAAGACTTTTTAGGATGATTTGGGCACTCGAGTTAATCTTAGCACAATGTTTCACCCCCAGACTGATAGTCAGTTAGAGAGAACTATCCAGGTTTTAAAAGATATGCTCCGCACGTGCGTGATGGATTTTGGTGGTCAGTGAGAGCAGTATGTGGTTTAAGAAGAGTTTACTTTTATAATAACAACTACCATTCCAGTATCAATACAACTCCTTTTAAGGTATTTTATGTTAGGCATTATCGCTCTCCAGTTTGTTGGTTTGATTTTACTGAGAAACCTCGTCGTACAGACTTTCTTCATGAGTCCTTGGATAGAGTTCAGATTATTTAGGATAGACTTCGAGCGGCTCAGAGTAGGCAGAAGTGCTATACTGATAGACTTTGTACCTTGAGATTTGGTATTCGCGATCGTTTTTTTCTTTGAGTTTCACCCATGAAAGGTATGATAAGGTTTGGGAAGAGGGTCAAGCTTAGCCTTATGTATGTTAGTCCTCTTGAGATTCTTTGGGCTATTAGTGATGTGGCCTATGAGTTAGCTTTGCCCACAGATTTATCGGCTGTTCATCCAGCTTTTTATATTCTTATGCTTTGCTTCTATATTCCTGATGAGTCTCAGGCCATTCGTTAGGATTTGATTCAGTTAGATAAGCGGTTTTCCTTTATTGAGGAGTCGGTCTCTATTTTGGCTAGGGATGTTAGGTGGTTTCACTCTAGAGTTATCCTTGAGGTTAACGTTCAGTGGCGATATCGACCTGTAGATGAAGCTACTTGGGAGGTCGAGTCTGATATACATAGTTCCTATCCCCAGCTCTTCGTTGATTCAAGTATTTCTTTGCCTTAGTTCGAGGACAAACTAGATTTTTAGTGGTGGATGATTAACGAACTAAAAATTTGATGAAATATGTGAAATTTGTGATTTTATATGATTTAACTGTTTTACCCCTCCACATAGTTGCATTGTGGTATTTTTGGAGTGTGGGGGTGATTGGCATAGTTTTTGATGTATTTTGGTATTTTTTGTGTGATATTGTGATTTTTGGTGGCTTCGAGAGCCTTATTTTGGATTTATGTGGATATCTTTTGATCCGTGCAAATGATGGCTGAACGGACTGTTTCAACAGCTCTAGAATATCAATTTTAGGCTAGGTAGGCCTTTTAGTGCGGGTTCTAATGCACCCGAGCTCATTTTGACCGGTTGGTCAAGAAGTTGGAAAATTAAAAATATGGGGTGTGGGACCCATATATGGTCTAAACAACCTCGGATGGAAAATCCAACTTTGCCAACACATTGGTAACGCCAATTTTAGGGTGGTAGCTTATTTGGTATGATTTTCCGGCTTTTAAATCTTATTTCAACCTTTGGTTTAGAAAAATATGATTTTAGATTTCAGAGGTCAACTTTATGAAAATGATATTTTTCTGAAATTGTGATATCGCCATTGTGTTCGGAGCGTCGAATTTAGTGTGGTTTCATAGTTAGTTTATGTATATCAGACTCCGAACGAATCCTGAACACCCAGTGGAAGTCCGGGTTGGACTTGAAAAAATAATCTGTTTTTTTCAGATCTGGTGTAGTATAAAAACAACCACAATACCCTCTTTTATGTCCCATTTTGCCTATCCTTTGACCTTGCCTCTTGAGGGTTAAACCTTAAATAGTGTGAGAGCTTAAAAGTGAATCTTGTGGGTGCTTGGAAAGCTAGATTAACATCTATTTCTTGATTCTCTTATGGATTTAAGGTGAAATTTCATTATTTTCTACTTTAATTCATGATGAATTTCTCAAAACCCAAAAATCTTAGGGCTTGATTTTAAATCCCAATTTCATTCCTTTTCACTTGAATAATATTTTAATCTTATAATTACTAGTTTTTCATCAATTTAACCTTTAAAAAACTTTGATTCTTGATTTTAACACTAATTTCAAAGATTTTATCCGGTAAAGCTTAAAAATAGTTTTTCTTCGATTTGAACCTCATTTTTTACTTGATTTGACGTGAATTTTCAGCTGTAGATTCCTAAAAATTTGGAGAACACATTTTTGACGTAAAGTTATGATTTTGCTCTTTTTTTGGAAAATCCATTTCGGGGGTCCATTTTTATCCCGAACCAAAAATAGTCAATATTGGTGTCGTTAGCTTTATTTTGATGTATAGATTTGATATGTATTAGTTTTAGTTGATTTCGGGACCATTTATAAGAAGTAGAGCTTTGTGGTTGAAGTGTTGCGGATCGATTTCGGCCTTCGAGGTAGTTTATTGCTTAACTCTTCAGACTGTGTTGGGTAGTTAATTTGTATATCAAAATTCATGTTAAGGGTGGGAATTAATCATGAAATATGTCTATCTATATGTTGTGCCCGTATGGAGGCCTAAATGTGTTGTAATTGTTGAATCTGAGATATAATGTGATATATGTGACCATGTGGGGGTATTATGTAATGATTTGATAACTTTGAATACATGAGAATAATTGTATTGTGTTGTTAGGAATTCCTATTGCAGCGCCTTTAGCGTATTGTGATATAATCATACTTTGTGGGCATGTGAATTATGTGAAAAATTTGTGGATAGGGAAAAGAGTTAGTTTATATTGGCTCACGTGGTTGTGGAATTGTAACATTATGGTTGATTGTGGAAATACTTCATATGGATTGGTTTTGGAAATACATCATGTGGATTGGTTGTGGAAATACTCATTTTGAATGGTTGTGAACTTTGCATCATCATTCTCATGTCATCATATGAATCGTTTCACTTATTTGTTTTATTTCTTTATATTTACTTGTTGTCATGTGTGTACTTGATTTGTGTGTTATATTATGTATGTTCTTTGAAAACACTAGAAATACTGGAAATATTGGAAACACTGTAAATACTATAATTACTGGAAATATTGTAAACATTGGAAATACTGAATATTGCTCAAGGTTGTGTGTCAACCTCAAGGTTGTGTGCCAATCTTAAGACTATGTGACAAACTCAAGGTTGTGTGCCAATATCAAGGTTGTGTGCCTACCTCAAGGCTGTGTGCAACCTCGTGCATCATTATTATCATCACATCATCATCGTCATGAGCATTATCATCTTATACATTGCATTTACTTTATTATGTTGACATTGTGATTGAATTTACATATTGACTTGTTATATGTCTACTTTCTCAATATCCTTTTACTTATACTTGACCATATTGTATATAAACATTCTTCTCTATTTATACTTGCATGTGAAATAATGTATAGTTGTGTTATACTTGTTCTATTGTTGTTGTATTTTTTATATATATTAGAAATGTTAGTGCAAGCAATGTGGGCTACCATTGTGGGACATTTTCTGAAAACAATTGAAGTGCCCTTAGTGTGTATTTTGAGTACTTTATTTTCTACTTTACCCGGTCATCCTATGATACCTACTGAGTACAAGTGGACCGTATTCACTTCTACTGTACCCTTCTGGTGCAGATCCAGGTTCGGGTGCGCCCCACATTGCTTAACTCGAGTTATTGTTGGATCTTTTATGGTAGTTGGTGATTTTTAGGCATTCGTATGTCTTCTAATACCTTTCTCTATAGAATATGTCATTACTTTCATTTCACACACCAAGTTTCTCTTGTATTTGCATACCTTATGTATTTCTTTTGGTTCGAGTTGTACTAGACATGTTCTTATACTATTGACACCTAGTTTCGAGAGTGATGGTTGTATTGCTATGTTTCTTTCTTCATTTATTATACTTGTATCGTACGACTTCGTTCTAGAAGCCTTACCTTGGGGGTAATTCTGTCTTTTTATCATCCGTGTATCGATTTGTGTGATAGGCTTACTTGTCAAGGTTCGCCACAACAAGTGCCATTATGACCTATAATTTTGTGTTGTGACAGAATTTTGCATCAGTATGCTTGGAGATGAATCGTTGTTCACACCCAATTTTGACCTCCCGATACTCCTTTGAGGCTGTTATTTTATCAAAACTACTAATTGCAAATATTAATATTGTTTAACACATTTTTCTTGTATCAAATAGATATTGGTGTGGCACGTTCATGATTTGAAAATATACAAATTATTTTACTACTTTTTATTATCATTTTTTATAATTTATTAATTTAAATATAATAATTTTACGTTTTGTTAATGTTTATAAAAATTATTTAATGTTCGCACTCGTAATTTACAAACATTTAGCTTTTAGTATTACTATTATAATTATTGTAATTATTATTTTTATTATTATTATTATTATTAAATTTTATAACTAATTTATTTTAAATTTATTACCGATAATTTTATAAATATTTTTAAGTAATCTTACTTTTACATGTGTTGTCTATTTTTAATAGCGACATCTTATTATATATTCTCATTATTATTATTATTGAGTTATTATTATATTTATTAAATAGCAACCTAGTTTGATTTGATTTTCTCCAATTTATTTAATTTCTAACCACATTTTATATACATTTGATGTCAGTTCTAGCCATTTATACAAATTTGGACCCTATCTTCACCAAACTGACTTATGTTGTAATTTTTAATCCTAACTGTTGATCAACGATGATCCGATGGCTGTGATTAAATAGCCCAATTCTTTCCTTTTTAATTACATACACACCAAAACTCTAAAAGCATTTTCACTTTGCCCAAATGTTCAGTCGCACTTTTTCCTTTCTCATTTCTCATCCTCTCTCTCTAAACTCAACCGCCGAACCACCTCACCACCGGCAAGCTATCTCCAGTGGACTACCCAACAAGCGTCGCTGGCCTACACCGCTCCTCCTTCTTTCTTTTTGTCTTCTCCAATCAAATAAACGACAACAACAACGAAACCCACCAAACTGTCGTTGGCCTCTAGCTCCTCTAGACATCGACGCTGCTCCACTAGTTGCACTCTCTCCGACGAACTCAAGCCTACCATGGCTCATGAAACAAACCCATGCCTCTATCGGCTGACAAACCCCCCTTAGTTTCCGTCCCCTCAATTTTCTGTAGCGGCTGCATCACCGGAGGTGATGACCGTTGAGGCTAATGCAGGACTCAAATTGAGATTTTAAGTCCCGAAGGGAACTCTCCAACTCTCATGGGGCTAAAGATTTTATTTTAAGTTTCCTCTCTTGATATTTTAACGGAAAATTCATCTCTGGTATGATTTTACATAACCCATAACAGGTCTAATTTAGTTATGTTCGTTGACTGAGCCAATTTTCAGATTCGAAATTCATGAGTCATGCCTATAAATTTTGGCTCAATTCCTATGAATTTATGTTTATTTACATCTTTGGACTGATATATTAAAACCCCAAAATCATACAAGTTTTAGCCTAATCCTAATTTCCGACTTGAGTACGGATTTTTCCCAATCCCTAAATCTAGATTCCCGCTTCATTTCGCTGTTATGTAGTTGTTGCTGAGATAGTGCAAAAATTAAGTTGAATTTTTAATTTGTGTACTCATTGAACCTACTAATTTGAAATTAATTATAACATCCGTATGATAGATTCTTTTTGGCAGGCTTGAACTTTGATTTCTTATCTTAAGAGGACATGCAATTATTTTGGCAACTGTGGATCTGATTTCTTGCATAATTACAATAATCTGATTAAGGAATATTTTTATATGATTAATTCTTTTATTTTTTTTAGTTTACTGTTTTTGGTAAGAAGTAATGCTGCCCATACTCATAGGTTATCTATTTTCCCCTTTAATATATTTCAAGGAATATTTCTACTTGGTTATTTATGGTAAAACTTTGACTCATCTTCAATCTATTGATTTAATTTGCCATATTTGAAAGTAGGAGATTGTGTATATTGATATTTTTCTTTCCTTTTAGGCCGTGAGCAATAACTTTGTGATATGGGGAATATTTTTTTACCTTATTTTCTCATAGTATGCTATACTATATAAACATCAGCCTTCACTTATTCTAGACAAACTTGGATTCCTCCTTTGTCATATTTTTACACTATTTAATCTTTATCTGCACTACAAGAATATTGCTTGGGTTTGTGGTCTTGATGCGAGTTTTACTATTAGCTTTTCATTATGGATCCTTGCTGTAGAATTCCGATGTTCTTATCTTGTTTTATAATTTTTCTGCTTATCGGTATGTTCACTATCAATGCAATTTTCATTGAGTAAAGGCCCAAAATCATACATTATCTTTGCTTTAGAAATAAAATAATACATATTCTTTCAACTAGAGCACTAATAGTCCTTTTATTTAGCAAAGTTGTGCATTTTTAATCATAACCCTAACACCGTTAATTTGTTTAACAGCAGCCAATCACCTTTCTTCAAAAAAAAAAAAAAAAACCTCACCTGCATATAAGATTGGTTTGTTTTCCTCCAAAAGTATATGCCTCCATATACGATTGGTTTCTTTCCCTCCAAAAATATATACTCTGTTTCTCTGTCTTCCTTTCCTCTGAAAAACACCACTCTCCGCCCAACTTGAAATTGAAAATTTGAAACAACAAATCATATGAAACCCGAATTGAATCTATAGAAGCACCAATTATTAGGAAGTAATAATGTTCCTAAGACGCAACAGTGATAAAAAATCATCTCCTTTCTATGGTGAGATTCTTTTATTTTTTCAAATTGATAATAAATTGTTCAGCATAGGGCACATACTGTTTCTCACCTTGATTTTGAGCAAATATAGCAGAATATTTCATTTGCTCATTTTGGTTAAATAATGTCTCAAAATTTGTTGATTTTCTTGGAATCTAGGTAGGGCAATTTAGTTTGCTAGTTTTCAATATGGTTAGCTTAATCATGTTAGTTCATTTGCAAGAAACAATAATTTTGAATTTTTTTTATCTGTAACAACACTTTTTGAAGTTCACTTTTTGTAATTTCAGATTTGTCAACCGAGTCTTCACTTATGACGTTGAAAATATATCATAGGGGAATTATGAAGCGTACACCAGACAAGCATTACGTTGGAGGAAACATGGATTACATTGATTATGTAAATGAGACAGAACTGAATCTTGTTGAATTCAAGAAGATGGCATGGTTGTGTGGTTATGCAAATGATTCGATAACCTTTAGCATCGGTGTAGAAAATCTGGTAATAAATGGAAGTTGATCTCTTCAGATTTTGAAGCATACGCAGTTAGCAAAATCATCCGAAAGGACAATGTGCTTGAGATATGCTTTGAACACTTGGATTCTTACTTTCAGATGGACAAAATGGATTCAGTAAATCAATCAAACATGGGATAAAATGATAAACAATAGATTTTGTATGAAAATTCGTCGGGTGAAAATTTTAGTGACTCAGAAGCTGATTTATCAGATGATGTTACAATTAATACACATGGGAAGAGGAACCAAAGCATTCTAGAAGAGGGGGAGCTCCTTAGTGTTGAAATAAAGAGAGATAGCTGATATATATGGAGATTCTAATTGTTGTAATTCTGAAGACACAAAGAGCTTACATAATGATTCTGAAACTGAAAGTTTCAACTTTCCTTAGCACAATCCAAAGACCGATGGAAATAACCCAGCATTAGGTCTCGAATATGTCTTTAATACAAAGATGGACTTTAAAAATGCTGTAGCAACTCATGAGATTAAGAATGGAAAGTCTATTCAATGGTGTAGGAATGATAATTTAAGATCGGAAGCAATTTGCATACATCATCCAGAGTGCAAATGGAAAATCAAGGCTTCAAAAATGCAAAGAGACAAGGCTTTCCAGGTTCGAACTTATGACCCCGTACATACTTGTAAGGAGTGGAATTATGAAAATAGGACAATCACTTCATCTTTCATTGCAAGAAAGTACCTCAAAGAAGTTGCATTGAATAGAAATTGGAGTGGCAGAATTTTGGGATAAAGTAAGTGTCAAACTAAGAGCTCATGTGACCTTATCTCAATCTAAAAGAGCTAAGATGAAAGCGATTGCATTAATTAATGGTGATATTAAAGATCAATAAAAAATGATGTGGTAGTATTACAATGAGATTAATAGAACAAATTCAGGCAACACAATATACATGAAGCTTACTGACAATGAGGTCCCCAATAAGCCACAGAGATTTCAAAGAATCTATATCTGTTTTGCTGCCTGTAAGAGCGGGTTGTAGAAAAATAGTAGGCGTGGATGGGTGTTGGTTGAAAGGTCCAATGTATGGGACTCAACTGTTATCTGCCGTTGGCCTCGATGCTAACAACAATATATTTCCTATTGCAAATGCGATTGTAGAAAGGAAAGTAAAGAGACATGGACTTGGTTTTTAAATTATTTGGCTGCTGATTTGTGTATAGGTGAGAATGGTTGGACGTTTATGTCTGACAAGCAAAAAGTTCTTATTGAAGCGTTTAATGATGTCTTACCTTATGTGAGTCACAGGTTCTGTGTTAGACACCTTCATAACAATTTTAAAATTACTGGCTTTGGCGATGTCACATTAAAAAAAGAACTTTGGGCTGCTGCAAAGGCTAGTACTGTCAAAAGGTTTGATGACTGCATGAAGAATATTTCAAAGTTAGATCTTGATGCTGCTACTTTGTTAAATGAAAAAGAACCTAGTGAATGGTCAAGATAACAATTCTCTTCAGATGTTAAGTGTGACATTTTGTTAAATAATTTGTGTGAAGTGTTTAATAACATGATACTTATGCTAGAGACAAGTCAATTGTGACACTTTTGGAGAAGTTATGGTATCTTCTCATGGCTAGAATACAAGCTAATAGAGAAAAAGAACAAAAATGGAAATTGAGAGATGTTTGTCCTAGGATCAAGGATATATTACACAAGAATTAGATTGCAGATGCTGAATATATCCCTAGAAGATCTAATCATTGGAGCTATGAAATCTTGGGAGCTACAATTATGGACAATTGGACAGTTAACTTGAAGAACCAAACTTGTACTTGTAGGAAATTGAGTCTCACCGAAATTCCTTGCAAGCATGCTATTGCGGCAATTTGGGCAAAAAAAGATAACATTCTTGACTATGTTCACGATTGTTACAAGGTGGAAACATATAAGAGAATTTATGAAAATTCATTTCTTCCAATGAATGGAGGACCAATGTGGCCTAAGTCAAGTAAACTTCCTCCTCTGCCTTCAAAAATTACAAAAGTTAAGAAGAAAGAAAGAAAACCTAAGTTGCGAAAGAAGGAAGAAGATGAAGTTGGAGCTAGTCGAACAAAGACGAAACGAGAGCAAGACTCTCTAAATTGCAGCACATGTCATAAACCTGGCCATAATAAAAGAACTTGTGGTTACTACACTCTGACACCAGAAACTACCTCTTCATTTCGTCAAAAATTACATGTAATGTCGGATTTTATGGTAGCTTTGATTTTTAATTTAATAAGTTGAATTTAGTATAACATTATACTTGTTATTATTTTTCAGGTTACAAGAGGACGGAATGAAGTGGAACAAGTACAAATGAGAGATAGCGAAGTAGACATTGAACCATATTTTGCTTAGGAAAGTTCTCAATGTACACAAAAAAATGAATCTACATTCTGGGGTTAAAATGGCTCACTATGTATGCTGTTTTTGTTAGTGCTGGATCCTGAAATTGTTTAGCTGTTGTAATTTTGGTTTGACTGTCTCTTTTTGCTAAAAATGACAGCAACTTGGATATTATTTTTGCTGAATTTGGGTTATCTTTTTGTTGGAATTTAGTTGTTATATTTTACTTAAAATGACTGCGATTTCGATAGTGTTTTTGCTAGAATTCAGCTATTGTCTTTGCTGAAAAGTGACTGTAATTTGGATGTTTTTGTTGGATTTTGACTGAAGTTTATGTTTTGTAATTTGATCGTTGTTCTGCCATTCAACAAATGTTCCATTCATGTCGTTATTCATTAATAGAAAAAAATATCAGCATAGCTTAAATGTATGTAGAACGCTTAAGTGAAGCTTGAGGTAATTCATTCCTCGCTTGTTCATAAGAGTTTCAGATTGAATTCAACACTACATATGATATTCCATTTCGACTCTCACTAGTTATTTGCTTGCTTGAACAAAGAGCACGCCCGAGGGGGCAATATATTAGATTTAGCATACCAAATCTAATACCTGCAATGTATGTAATATTTGATTTCAGTGCTGACCCCATGGTTTTGATTTGTTTTTCCAAATGATATACTAAAATGCAAATGGTTGCACATCTTGCTTAGTTTAAGTGTTTGAACCTGTGGGGTGAAATTCACTTTCGATATAAAGTGTTGTAAAAAGACCGCTGAAGGAGTACAATGGTGAATTATGCATTCATGAAGTTTTTGAAGAGGGATACCTTTTATAACTCGTATAGAAAGTTGTTTATAATTATAAAGCTCATGAGCAACGTTAGATGATTGGATTAAATGTGAGGAAAAAGTCAATTTATTAGTCAACATACAGTAATTTATTAATGATTGCTGTTAAAAAAATTAATGGTGTTAGAATTGTGTCTAAAAATGCACCACTCTTAAAACAAAAAGAACTATTAGTGCACCAATTGAAAGAATATGTATTATTTTGTGTCTAAAGCAAAAGATAATGTATGATTTTGGGTCTTTACTCAATTTTCATACCTCTGTGGTAATTTTATGGTGTTTTGGAGCCTTTAGAAAATATACTCATAGGATGTATTGTTGTGTTAAGGTTTTTGAGATGTGTATTCTTGCTCTTCCCAGATGTCGTGTATTTATTTTTTGTGTGTTTGGGATATCTCGTTCTCTTCACAGGGGTTTAAAGGGTTTCCTTTATATGGGACCGACGAAGAGTTGCTGGGGACGAGAAGGGACAATACAACCTCTCAATTAGCTTTCATTTATTTAACTTTTGTCTAATTTATTTAATTTTGTAATGAACAATTGTATAAATGCTTATGTAATAATAAATTATGGAGACTACTTGTGGGGCGGAGGATTATGTATTTATGTGAATCACTTAGTCAAAATTTTAATCTAGGGTCAATAATAAACTTACTTTGTCACCTAAAAAATCTGTTTTTAGGAATTTTAATTAACCTCCAACATATTAAATTAAGTTCGAATATGTTCACGACATGTTTAATTGTCATTAGCATGTTTAACATTTTTTGGCATAATTTTCAGCCTTTAGTTTTTACAACATGCTCATATAATTTTCTATGATTTTTTATTAACATGTCAACCTCTAAACTAATTTTACAGCACTCCTGAAGTAATTTTCAGCAACTAAATTTTAGTTTTCAGCCTATTTTTTTTATTAATTTCCAGCAATAAAAATTCACTTTTCATCCTTTAAATAATAATTCCAGCATTAATTTTTTTTCTTAGCATTTTAAAATGAATTTCAGCAATATAAAAATAATTTTTCAGCAGTTAAACAAATTTTCAGCATATTGTTGTTAATTTCTAGCAATATAAAGATTATTTTAACAAATAAAACTTAATTTTCAGCCTTTAAATAATATTTTCAGCTACTGAATTTCAATTTACAACAGTTAAATAATGGTTTTAGCACTTAAATTTTGATTCTAGCACTTGTGATATTTCCTGCATTTAAACAATATTTTCAGTGATCAAACTTAATCTACAGCAGGTTAATTATTTTCAGTACTTAAACATATTTTCTAGCATTTTTTGATACTCCAACTAATTTTCAACATATTTAACTTATCTCTTTTATTTTATAATTGATCTAATTTCCAACATATTTACTTGATTTACGACATGTTAAATGAATTTGCAACATATTATTTTGAAGTGAATTAATAGTTATCTTTCGTCAATAAACGCTTATTCATCACTTAGATATCATGCCTATAGGTTTCATTATATAAATTGAACAATTGATGGTTATAACATAAATCACTTAACTAACCTTTAATTAATCAAGAGACTCCAATGCAGGCACCGAACACCGGACGGAAAATCAAAAAACAAAAATCAAGAGGCTTATTTGAAAATCTTATGTGCTACGTGATTGTCCAATGTGTTTAACGTGAACTTTGAGTCTAACTAGAAAGCTTAATTTTCTTTGGCTAGACCCCATATCCAAATTAGAAAGCTCCAATGCCTCTTTGACATTAAGCTGGGACGGGTAGGCATTTTAGAAAACACTAGTTTTGTCATTCTTTTAGAATGCTTTTAAGTCTAATAACCAAACTAGGTTAGGGAAGGTAGACTTTCGGAAATGATAAAAGTTGACCCGAGCATGATTCGACAATGCAATATACAACATTGCCTCTCGTTAATAAGTCGGGTGCTGATTCAAATAATAATATAAATTCTTGTCCAATCTTTGACCTCGTTTCTTTACTTTGATTGTTTTAACTGTTTGGGGTAGTTTAGATTCTCTTATTAATTTTTTTGCTATATAAATTATGTCACTTTTATCTCACTGCTTGTCTAGTTTATATATTTTATTGGTTTTATCATTTAGATAATTAATATTTTTAAAAATAATTAGATTACACGTCTTGTTTATTCATATTTTTATCACTTAGTAACATTAAGTTAACAAAACAAATGACCTTTGTTTATCATGTAGAATGCCCATGTATTATACGATTCGGCCAGAAACCATATTTGTGGACCTCGAAAGGTGCTGAACACCTTTTTGAGGTAATTTTCTTTATCCGATTTTTGGTGAACTAGACTAAACAAATAATAGGTTTGTAGTCGAATAGTTACCTAACGCACCTTAATTCGTTAGGTAGCGACTCTTCACTCTTTAAATCTCCTTAAAAGAGTTGTCACATCGAATTTTGTTTTTCGTGAGATAAATGGGGCATGACAGAATGACGACTCTGCTGGGATACTTAGGTTCTAACCATCACAGATTTGTGTTTTATGTGGGATTCTATTATTTTTTTGAGTTTTATTTTTATGTTTATGTTTTTTCATAATATTATTTGTTTTAACAACATGATTTATTTCTTAAGCCCTTTTCCCTTTCCCATTATATGTTTTTATATAATTCCTTCATATTTATCCCCTTGCATCTTCTCCCTTTTTTTAGCTATGTGTTTTAATATATATTTACTTTTCATACTGCTGGATATATTATTGTATTTCTTGCTATGTTCTATGTGTCATCGCTTTCTATGACTGTCATTTCGCTCATATTTTCCTCCACTTGGAAATCATTTTTTTAAAGAACGGAAGCATTGCACAGACGTTCATTCCTAAAACACCCTTCAGAAAATGCCTTTTGAATCGGTCGATCATCGGTGCATCGATAGTCATGATTTTTCCCACTATCTAGTTATTCGCTTGAGGGGACCATATCATGCAACCACTCTTATTTCTAGAACCTAAGTTTATTCCTTTACTAAGGAATAAACATCTCAAAAGCCTACGATGTTTTGTTAGAAAGCCTTACCCTAAGTTTTAAGGGATTTCAAAATCCTAAAAAAGAACACCCCATTACTTATGTTCATTTTTAGAGATAAGTATGCTTAAATATTGTTATTTGCTCTTTGGAGTTGGGTATGCTAACACTTTGTTTTGCAGGTTTCATGGTACCCCCAACTTCATGAATTTGACAAATCGAGTAAAGGCTGTCTTAATTTTCCTTATGATTTCCTTGTATTTTTCTTTCTTCAAATTATTAGACAATTTAGTTCAATAAAATAATAATTTTTGGGATTTATCATTTATGAGTAAATGACATTATTTTATAGCATACTTATCTCACTGCCACGCCTCAAATCCTATTGGGGAGGACAGACACCCGTAGCTGTGAAGGCCTGAGAGAACCAATCCATAACTTTGTACTTCTCATGCATGTAACTTTGTTAACCAAAGGTTTTTCCATACATGGATATAATGCATTGATGAGAAATAAACTATAAGCCCAAAACTATATATAGTAGACTTGGCCGTTGGGGCCATAACATCTAAAAGATAAGACACTACCATGCTTAACTTTACATTGGTCTACAATGCCTCTAAAAGATACATAGACACTTAGTTAAGGTCGGGTCAAATCACCGCCATACTCTTAACTTCTGTACAATACAAAAATATATAAAACAGTCTCGGAAAGTCCCGAATCAATCTGGAGCTCACCAATAACCGCTGGATATCCTGGGCTCGTACTGAGAAGATGTATTAGCTGAAGCACCTTTGCCTGTAGCATAAAATACAGGCCCCTATAAGGGGTGTTAGTACAAAAATATGTACTAAATATGTAAGGCTGAAAGTAACCATACATGATATATGAGCTCAATGGAAATCAAATACAAATGTACAAATAGTGTTAGTAGACCACCTTTATATATACTTGTAGGGTCAGGTACATTACATTCTTTTCTTTATTTTACTTTTCTTACTTCATAATCTTTGTAAGTCATATGATACAAATGACCAGATAATCAGTGGTAAATAGACAAATTAGGATCTCCCCATGCTATTCTTACGCCCCTGAGCTGCCACTCATATATAAACATTGGGATCAACACATGCTACGCTTATGACCCTGAGATTCCACCTACATATAAAGGTATCAGGATCGGCCCATGCTAGGCTTATGCCCCTGAGATGCCACCCGTTCAATTAAGATTTGCATTACTTAGTTTATTTAGACTTTGAGATTGTTACTTTGGTGGTCATAACATTTTGTTACCTCTGATTAATAAGCTATCAATAAGAGACATTAGAATAAACATTTAATGCAATGACAAAGAGGTACAGAGCAGATTGTACACAGATGAAATGTTCAGGAGCTGAAAATGACATACGGGTCTTATTTTACTTAAAGGGAGAACTCTTGCAACTTGCTAGTGAATGTAAAAATACAGACTTGTTAATAAGCAGATGGTTAGGTATTTTAACACACTAGGGAGTAAGAACAAGGTCATTAGCTAGATGGGAGTTCATGTGCTGCCACTAGGTATCATTTATCATGTGAGAGCTTTAGAAGCTTACTTTATACCACAAGTGTTGGATTTCATGCCAAAGAATACAACATAGAGTAGACTTACATACCTGGTTGAATAAATTCTCTATTAATCCATCTTAACTTCCAGCCATTAGGATTGTTTGTCTACAATAAAGTATATGGTAAAACTAATATCAGTAACTAGCCATCACATTGGGCTACTTAACTTTGCCCAAAATAGTACCTGGGCAGTAAGCCCTTAGTTTTTCAATCAAGGATGTTAGTTTAACACTTTTCTCCTCCAATTATATCCACATAAAATACATATTCATATAAGATCACCCAAAACAACTTGGATTTATTACACCCTCCAAACGATACATAAAACAACATGGGCAATAAACATATATAATAACTAATACGACGGTATATCAACATACCTTTCTTCTATATTTCAATACAAATTAATCACACCTTTTCCCAATATCAACCTCAGAGCCCCCAATATATACACACAAAACAGTCCACAAAACAACCCCAAATCTCTTGTATTGTAGCAATCAAATATGGAACTCATCATCCATTGAGTTCTCACTAAAAACACATCCATAATTCTTTCCCAAATTCATATATAAGAAGGAAAAAATGGAGCAGTCACCTTACCTCAATTTTTTTCAACTTATTCTTCTAATTTGAACTCTCAAGAACTTGAACTTTCCTTCACACTTTAAATCAAAGAAGAAAAGATAAGTCTCTTAATAACAAAGAAAAAATGAGCAGCTAGCTTAATATAGATTATGCCATGGACGTATAATTAAGAATGAATAGCATATTTTCCTAATCTTCTAGGGGTGAATTAAGCCGAACCATAATTGTTTTCACTTACCTAGGTGAGGGTTTCTTCAAGAACCCTAGAAGGAGAATTAGGGCTACTCCTAGCTGTTTTAGAGAGAAGTAGGGAAAAATTTATGAAATATGGTACTTCTTGCGACTTAGAATTAAAGGAAATGACCAGTAACTTATCCTCATAAAGGACCTATTTTTGGCCATATATTTAGATGCATTTTGGACCTCAAAACTGGTCAAATGGGTCCAAGTAGGTAATGCACCTGCTTAAAGAGTTTAAGCTATTTAAAAGGTCAAAGTAGGTGATGCACCTACTTTCTTAAGTTCTTATTTGGGATCAATTAACTTGGGTCTTTGGGATATTTAAGTGTTGGACCATTTCTTCATTTCCTTTTATTTTACTTAAGTTAGGCCAAATGAGTACATTAACATAGGACCAAATCTGATCCATAGCCTTGGGTCAATTAACTTGTTCCATATAGCTCAAGTAGGTGACTCACCTATTAGCTTAATTAAGTCAAGCAAGTACCTCAATATTTTAATCCATTTTCGGTCCATAACCCTTTTAATCTAACTTGTAAATCGTATACACTTGGTCAATTCAAACTTTAGATTCAAATACTAGCTTATGATCCCAAGTTTAAATAGTTGTATCAATGTTAACTTGGTTGCGTCACGCTAAAATGTACGGGCAATATCTAGAACTCCATCTATACCATCAATACTTGCCTAACAAATCTCCTCCATTACCTATGCACAAGGCTATACTAAGTTACATATAAATAGAATCGGAACATGCAAAATACGGGGTGTTATATCCTCTCCCTCTTAGGAACATTCATCCTCAAATATTAGCATAATTGTCCAACCAAAACATGTTCAAGCCTAAGTTTATTATTCTTGTTATCACATAGTTCTTATATATTATACTTGTTATTTCTCCAATTTAGAATCTTAGACTTTCTTTTTGTATTTGAATAAATGGGGATACTTGGATTTCATCGCTCTTCAGCTTCCCATGTGATCCCTTCTACTTGTTGGTTCCTCCAAAGAACTTTTACAGAAGCTATTTCCTTATTTCTTAACTTCTTAACTTGTAGATCTAGAATGGCAATAGGTATTTCTTCATAGGTGAGACCTTTCGTAACTTGTACATCTTCAGTAGGAGTAATATGAGATGGATATCCAATGCACTTTCAAAGCATTGAGACTTGAAACACTGGTGGACTGTTGAGAGCTCTTGGGGTAGCTCTAACTCATATGTGACTTGGAAAAATATTTGAATAATCTTATATGGGGATATATAATGTGGACTTAGTTTTCTTTTCTTACCAAATATCATTATCCCTTTCATTAGTGACACCTTAAAGAATACCTAATCACTGATAGCAAACTCTAGCCCCCTTCTTCTAATATCTGCATACGATTTGTGTCAACTTTGGGTTGTCTCCAACCGTTGTTGGATTACTTTAACCTTTTCTATAGCTTGATGAACAAGATCTGTTCTGAACAAGAAAACTTCACCCACTTCAAACCATCTAATTGGTGATTTATACTTTCTTTCATACAAAGCTTCATTTGGTGACATTTTGATACTTGAATGATAACTATTATTGTAAGAAAACTCGATGAGAGGTAAATGATCATCCCAACTACCTTTAAAATCCAATACATAATATTATAGCATATTTTTAAGTGTTTGAATGGTACGTTCTGCTTGTCCATCTATTTGAGGATGGAAAGCTATACTTAAATTCACTTGTGTTCCCTAATTTCTCTTAAATGTCTTCTAAAAATTTGTTGTAAATTGAGCTTCCCTATCTAATACAATAGATACTGTCTCTCTGTGTAGCCGAACTATCTCTTTGATATGGAATTTTACGTATTCTTCAACTGTGTAAGTGGTCCTAACCGGTATAAAGTATGTTGATTTGGTAAGTCTATCAACTATTAACCATATGGAATCAAACCTTTGAGATGTACGAGGCAAACCAGTGATGAAATCCTTGTTAATCATATCCCACTTCCAGATTGAAAGATCTATACATTGCATGTAACCCACAAGCTTTTGGTGCTCTACTATAACTCTTTGACAATTCGGACATTCGTCTACAAATTTTGCAATGTTCTTCTTTATGTCATCCAACCAATAGAATCCTTTTAGATCATGATACATTTTAGTTTACCTGAGATGGATGGAATACCTTGAATGATGTGCCTCTGTCATAATTCTCTTTCTTAGTCCATCTACATTAGGCACACATAATCTATTTTGGCACCGAAGTACTACCTCTTTTGTAAGCTCAAATGCCTTTTTCATACCACATTGTACATTCTCCTTAAGCTGTAATAGAATAGGATCTGTATATTGCTTCTCTTTCACTTCGGCTACTAATAAAGATTCTGTCGCATTACGCATAATAAGCCCCCCATCTGGAGTTTCAAGAAGGCGAACCCCCAAATTGTCTAGTTAATGTAGATCTTTAGTCATACCTTGTCATTCCGTAGGCTACCTATAAGTGCCTACCATAGCCTTACGACTTAACATATCAGCTACCACATTTCCTTTCCCTGGATTATATAAGATATCAACATCATAGTCTTTTAATAGTTCAAGCAACCTTCGCTGCCTCAAATTTAGGTCCTTCTAATTAAAGATATTTTGCAAACTCTTATGGTTAGTATATATATCAACGTGAATCCCATACAAGTAATGGCATCATATCTTTAAAGAAAATATAACTGCTGCTAGCTCAAGATCATGTGTAGGATAATTTTTCTTATATTGATGTAATTGTCTTGAGGCATATGCTATTACTTTACCATGCTGTATCAACACACATCCTAAGACAATTCTTGAAGCATCATAATATACTGCATACCCTTCTGTGCCTTCTGGAAGTACCAATACAAGTATAGAAGTCAACTTATTCTTCAGATCTTTGAAACTCCTTTCACATGCAAAATTTCATTAAAACTTGGGCTCTTTGTGTGTTAGCTTTGTTAAAGGTACAGAAATTGAAGAAAACTCTTCAACAAACCCCCTATAATAACCTGCCAACCCAAGAAAACTATGAACCTCTATAGGCGTTAAAGGTCTTAGCCAGTTCTTTACAACCTTTATCTTATGTGTATCAACCTTTACTCCTTCATTAGATACAATATGGCCCCAAGAATGCCATAGATTTTAACCAAAACTCACATTGAGAGAACTTTGCATATAACTTACGATCATAAAGAATCTATAACACCTATCGTTTATGACTGGTATGGTCCTTATTTGATCTCGAATAAACCAGAATATCATTTATAAACATTATCATGAACGCATTTAAGAATGGATTGAACACCCTATTCATCAAATCCATAAAAGACGTGGCTGCATTAGTTAACCCAAAGGACATGACTCGAAACACTTAATGACCATACCGTGTTCGAACAACTGTCTTGGGTATATCATTCTCTTGACCCTCACTTAGTAGTAACCCGACCTCAAATCAATCTTTGAGAAATACTTGGTGCCTTGTAACTGATCAAATAAATCATTAATTCTTTGAAGGGCATATTTATTCTTAATAGTCACCCTATTCAGTTTTCGATAGCCAATACACATTATCAATGAACTATCTTTCTTATGATCAAATAACACTGGTGCGCCCCAAGGGGACATACTAGGCCTTATGAATCATTTTTTTAGCAAGTCTTTTAATTGCTCTTTCAACTCTCATAATTCTTTCGGGTTCATTCTATATGAAATAATTGAGATTGGTTGAGTACCTGGATTCATATCAATACCAAAATCTACTTCTCATTCTGCAGGCAAACTTGGAAGATTTTTAGGAAATACATCAGGAAATTTATTTACCATCAGAATAGTTTGAAGAGTTAGTGGCTCTGCATTTGTATCCTTCACTCTAACTAGATGATATATGTAACCCTTGGAAATCATCCTTTTTGCCTTAAAATAAGAAATAAATTTACCTCATGGATCACCACTATTACCCCTCTATTTAAGGACTTTTTCTCTTGGAAAATGAAAATACAACCTCTTAGTTCGGCAATCTACTATGGAATAGCAAGAAGCCAACCAGTCCATACTCATTAAGCATCAAAATCTACCATTTCTAACTCAACAAGATCAACCACTGTATCACAGCCACAAATAGTTATTATAGAGTTTCGATACACTTTCCTAGCTATAATAGATTCACCAACCGGTGTAGATACTTGAAATAGCTTAACTAGTAATTCTAGTGTTCTTTTGAACTATACAGAAACCAATGGAGTGGCATATGATAATGTAGAACTTGGATCAATTAATTCATATAGATTATGTGAAAAGATGGACAATGTACCTGTAACCACATCCAGAGAAGCCTTTAAATTTTGTCAATCCTGTAGAGCATATGTACGATTCTGAACCCCACTAGAACTAGTTGCTCCTTTAACACCTCTACTATGACTTATTGGTTGTACACCCCTACCTAGAGAAGGATCCAATGATGATGATGGAATGGCTAATCCAATAGGTCGTTCCATGCCACCCATGCCCCTTTGTGGGCATTCTCTCATCATATGTCTCGACATATTAGACAAAAGAAAACATCTATACCAAACTGATATGCACCTAAATGAAGCTTTCCACATAGTTTACATAGCTACCAAGGAGGCCTTAATTGGCTCATACTCCTTTGCTCTTGATACCCCACTGCTTGTGCTCACTTCTTTGCCCAAATTGATTGGCTTTTCACCCTTGAAACCATGATAGAGCACTAGCTGTAGAATAAGAAGATGATGGCCTAGACGGTCTATTAGAAAACCGAGGCCTAAAATCTCCTTGGGATGCCATAAACTGCCCTGTATATCTGGCCCTCTTCGAATACCCTTTTTCTAATTTTTGCATTCTTTTTATTTGCCTTTGGTCCTCTATTTTTGTGCAAAAGATTATATCCTTGCTATATCCATGTCTTTGTTCAAAGAAACAATAGTACAATCTCTCACCAGATATGGATCCAATCTATACACATATTGATGAACTCTATCATCCATAGTAGCTACTACATTAGGAGCATACCTAGATAAATAGTTAAATCGGAAGTTGTACTCCCCCACGCTCATATTCCCTTAATGAAGATCCAGGAACTGATCTGCACGGGCCTCTCGAATCTCAAATGGAATGTAATGATCAATAAATGCCTCTTTGAACTCTTTCCAAGAAGCTGATGGTATATCGATACCCCTAGATCATTTCCAGTCTTCATACAAAAATATAGTCTCCCCTTTGAATCTATATGCTACTATCTCAATTATCTGTTTACCTGATACATGCATGAAATCTAGAGGACTTTGGATTTGATCAATAAAGTCCTATGGGTATTCATTAAGATCTGATCTGGTGAATGTGGAAGGATCCAACTTAAGAAAATCCTGCATCCATAGGCTAGCTACCATATCTTCACTACTAGAACTTGTGGTTGGAATAGTTTTTCCTTGAGCTTTTCCAACAACAATATGATCTAGAAATTGCACCGCATTCCTTAGATCATTCTTAGTAGAATTAATATGTTGTTCTAAGGATGTTGTTCTTCCCCTCCTTAGCTCTTCTGGAGATAGAGGAGTAGAAGAGGTTTGTGATACAAACTCTGCTTGAGCCTTACTTTGATTAGCTTGTCTAGATGGTGACTTGTTGGTCCCTTCTCCGGCAGCCATGTTTACTCGCTTACATTTATTCTTACTCCTTCTTATCACTGGCATCTTTACTATAATAAGAAAAAAAATAGATTCAATGGTTAAATATAACTTTACCTACAACTTGGGCTTTATTGCACGATCAAAGATATGAAGAAAAAGAGACAACCCTTAAATGTCCCATAGCCTCCTGTTTATAGATGTGGTGCACAACACACCCATAAGCAAGACTCTATGTAGACACGGCTTTGTAGACTCCCTAAGATGACCTGCTCTAATACCATTTTTTTCATGTATCAAATCCTATTGGGGAGGACAGGGATCCATAGTCATGAAGGCCCGAGAGAACTAATCCATAACATTGTATTTATCTGCATGTAACTATAATAACCAAGGTTTGGCCATACATGGATATAATGCACTGATGAGAAATAAATGATAATCCCAAAACTATATATTCCATACTTGGTCATTGGGGCTATAACATTTACAAGATAAGACACTATCATGCTTAACTTTACATTAGTCTACAAAGCCTCTAAAAGATACCTAGACACTTAGTTATGGTCGGGACAAACCCTCTCCATACTCTTAACTTCTATAGAATACATAAATATATAAAATAGACTCGAAAAGCCTCAAATCAATCTGGAGATCACCAATAGTCATAAGATATCATGGGCTCAAATTGAGAAGGTGTATTAGCTAAAGCACCTGTTCCTACAACATGTAATACAGGTCCCCTATAAGGGGTGTCAGTACAAAAATATGTATTGAATATGTAAGCCTGAAAGTAACCATACATGGTATAGGAGCTCAATGGAAATCAAATACAAGTGTACAAATAGTGCTAGTAGACCACCTTTATATACTTGCAGGGTCAGGTACATTATATTTTTTTCTTCATTTTAGTTTTCTTACTTTATAATCTTTGAAAGTAATAACGCTCAACTCACTCCCATGTTTGAGGGGTGAGGCAGTCATTGTCAATAACCCAACTCGCGTTGTGGTCGAATCCACAAGGAGCAAAGTATAAATTTCAAGTCCTATGGGTGCTCTAATTACTAAAAGGTTACCAAGAATGAGAACAAACTCGACATTTAAAATAAAATGGGGGGATTGGTTTGGAAATTTTTTGTAACAATCTTTTGTTAACAACTTACTAGATAGCACTTTTGATTTAAAAAAAAAGTTTGAAGGAAATCTTTCGATTATGTCTACCTAAAAGTAAGAGCATGAGGGTTGATAATGGTTTAACATGAGCTTTAGTTTTCAACTAAGGGATAGGCTAGGTCAGAGATCATGGTAGTTAATCTTTCAGTAAAACTACAATGATTTCAACCATTGGCTTTTTCGAGCACCTAACAAGTATGTCATTCTTAGTCACCCATAACCTCAATCTAGCTCCCCTATTTCTAGGATGGTACCCTTGACATGATTTACACTCCAATCACACTTATGTCTAAGATTGAAAAAGATAGTAAATCATAGTCTTGATTGTCCACAATTTCCTTGTCAGACTATAGCCCTCTTTCAGGGATGATATGGGTTTCCATAACTTCACCTTCATCCCTCTATCAAGGATGATGAAGGGTTTCTAGAGTTTGGGGGTTTTGACCATCAAATCCATTTGGAGATTTGGGGTTTTCACCCACAAATTCCAACTAATAAGCTCAAGAAATGGTGGAATCCATAATCAATGACTAAATATCTTGCAAACACATCAACACCCATACACAAATACACTTTAGTTCAACGTAATCCTAAGACTAAAGAAGTTAGCTACTCATGAGATAAGGAAGGAGAATTTTACCAAGTAATTCGTCCATGGTGTCTATAATAATGGAAGGTAAATAATTTTCACTTCCACACTTCACTTTTACCAACTTCCTTATGGAATAATAATTACAATAACTATTAACAATCAACCTTTTTCCTAAATTCTAGGGTTCTTGGTTTTCTCTCTAACTTCCTCTCTAATTTCTTTCCACTATACCCTAAGATAAGGTATTTAGATCTTCTATATAAATTTTGAATCAATTTTCTGATTTAACCATAATGCCCTTACTATTTTATCCTTCTAGGCTACGACCGTAAAGGTTTGACTACGATCGCGCCAGCCGTGCTGGGGCCGAGCGATCGTGGTGTATTGACCTTCATGTTTGACTGCAATCGTGTTCCTTAGTACGTGATCGTTATACCCGAGGCTATATCTGTACTCTGCTTAGTTGACTGCAATTATGGTGCTTAGATTGCAACCGCAGTAACTGAGGCAATTTCCGCTCTGAGTCACAAGTAGCATTTTCCTACTCCATTTTGATCAACTTTTTAGCTCCGATCCACATCTTTCGATATCATTGCTTCTATATCTGCAGGATGTGAATATTAGTGTATTCTATGAAAATTATGTCTCATTTACTCATTTAAAGCATGGTAATGTGCACGAAGATTTAGTGCGAATGAGTGGAAAACTTACCACTCATCAACACCCTAACTTAAAACTTTGGTTGTGCTCAAGCAACACTACCCTTTTCTATGAGACAATTTTATATGTATGCCCTTATTCTATTACCAAATGGTCATGATGACTTCGACTTGGTTACTACTACAAAAAGCTCTTCGCACATGAGCGAAATGGTTTCAACTACACCCCTCAATATAAAATGGAATATTTGAAAAATGCAATAGACTTTGGGGAGCTACTATGTGAAAACTACTAATACTCTAGAAATGACTCATTTTTTGACTTCTACCACATTACACTCCACTTGTCAAATTTTTCAGAAGATGAAAAAATCACCCACCTCAACTTGTTCACATGCCTCCTCACAAGAAAGAAAATTTCACATACCAAGTTACCAATCATGCAACAAGGAATTTTAAGTGCAAACACACTCTCTCTCTTAAGAAATTCTCCATGTTAACAAGTACCTTGCCATAGGTTTGCCCCTATTTTCAATCGCCATTACAATGATCACACTTAGTTGGGAATCACAAAGGACTTTTTGAGTTTGTAATGCATTTTTAGGGTAGGGTAGGATATCAACTTAGGACAATAAGGCTAAACCCTCCTTGAACTTCTATATCATACTCTTTTCACTTTTTTCTATTGGGCCACTTTCTCTCTTACTATTTTGCCTACTTTATCTTTTCTCAGTTTTCCTTCTTTCCTTTTTTTTTATCCATAAATAATGTCTTTCCTTTCTTTGTGGGATCTTTTCTCATTTCTAATCGTCTTGATTTATTAGCTTATGCTTGTAGTCACCTTCTTATGATTTCATGGACCAACTATACCTTTTTCAACTTCCACCACCCCCAACTTAGGCTTTTAGCCTCTAATTTTATTATTAAATTCAAGAAGGGTAGGGTTCAAAAGAGGAAAAATAGAAGAGTCACAACTTGTAATGTGTTTGCCAAAGAAAATTCCAAAGGCTTAAAGAGGGTCACTAGTGGTAACTCCTATGTATTGGTAGACCTTTTAGGCTAAAGAGAGATTCTAATATCATAAGATGGCCTATGATCATTTTACCAACTAACCACAATCAAACTTTAGCTTTGAAAGACTAATGGGGCAAGTTCTACATGATATAAGTACACATAAGATATAGACAAAGAAGCTCACACACAAGGCATGTGAATTTCATAAAGGGGGTTTCATTGTTCTAGCCACTCGAGAAAAAAATGGAGTACCAAATTTTTTTCCTAAGTTATTTTTTGGAGTCATAAAAAGAGGAAAGGTTTGGTTACAAGGTTGCTTGCGTCCATGCCCTCAAATTCTGCAAAAAATTTGGATGGAGGGGGTTGTTTGTTTTACACCCGTACCATGCATAATTTTTTAGTCATGGAAACAACCCAAGCTATAGTCTCATATTGCAACCCATAGGGCTATTTAGACTTTGCTAATGGGTGTGAATGCGATCCAAACTATCAATTCCACAGGTACTCAGATCTCTCTTGCATTGAACTTGATGCCATGAGTACTCAAAATTCCCCTGCATCGATAGATCAAGACCTAAACACGACACATTACCCTTAAGAATGTCGTCACTCAATTTATCATAGGAAAAAGTTCATCCACAGCTAAGAAAACCTAGGTAGCCTCACCACACCCCCAACTCAAAGGCCTGAAGTTCCCTTATTGAAGTAAATTTAAGAGGCATAAAGGATAAGAAAGTCTCCTATAGATAATAGTTAGTCTAGGAATCTGATTCCGCGATCACGTCAATAGGTCTGTGATCGCGGAGCTGCGATCACGGTATGTTGTCCGCGATCGCGGTAGCTGAGACTGAATTCCCCTGTTTTTGCTCTGTTTTTTATTTCCTGCACAACTCCGAGTTTTCCAGCTCTGTTTTCCCCTGTTTTCTAGGAACACCACTTATTGTTAAAAAACCTACAAAACATTAAAACAAACACAAATGAGTCAAAGATGGTTTGTCTCCCATCAAGCTCCTAATTTAACATCGCGGTATGACTCTCCCCTTTCACTACATAGCATCTTTGAATTTAATACACTCCACCTTGGCCAACATGGGAATTTTATCATTGTAGTGCTTCACCCTTTGACCATTGACTACAAATTTCTTCCCTTCATTATCTTCCAATTCAATAACACCAATTGGGTGGACCTTGGAAATCACAAATAGTCCTAACTATTTTGAGCCGAGCTTGCCCGCGAATTTCAAATGGGAATTGTAGAGGAGTACATTCTCTCCAACATGGAATTATCACCGTAATATTCGAGCATCATGACATTTCTTTATTTTCTCCTTATACAATGCCGAACTCTCATAAGCCTTTAGTTGGAACTCCTCCATCTCATAAAGTTGTGTTACCCACGTCTCATATGATTTTCCCCAATTCATATTCAACTTCTTCAAAGCCCACAAGGCCTTGTGCTCAAGCTGGACAGTTAAATGACATGCCTTTCCAAACACCAATTGGTAGGGAGACATCCCAATTGGTGTTTTGTAGGTCATTCTATAGGCCCAAAGCGCTTCATCAAGTTGTCTTGCCTGATTTGTGCAACCTACACTCACTGTCTTTTTGAGTATTTCCTTGATTTCTCAATTTGAGACCTCCACTTGACCACTCATTTGGGGGTGGTATGGAGTGGCAACTTTGTGCTTAACCCCATACTTGTTAAGAAGATCCCCAAATACCTCAAAAACAACAACAACAAACCCAGTGTATTCCCATAAAGTAAGGTCTAGGCAGGGTACAATGTACGCATTCCATACCACTACCTCTGAAGAAGTAGGGAGGTTATTTCTGCCTAATGCAAGCCGCCATCACTAATGATGGCCCTAGAGGTGCCAAACTATGTGAAAATATGTATTATTAGAGATGACGTAACATATTTACTTTCATTATTAGGGAGTGCAATGGCTTTCAGCCATTTGGAGACATAATCGACCGCCACCAATATGTATTTATTCCCAAAGAAACTCACAAAAGGACCCATGAAATCAACTCCCCAAACATCGAAGAGCTCTACCTCAAGGTTAAGCTTGAGGGGAATCTCGTACCTTCTTGAAATACCATCATAAATTTGACATTTGTCACATAGTTTTACCCATTCAATGGCATCCCTATGCATGGAAGGCCAATAAAATCCACATTGGAGGATTTTGGCGGTAGCTCGGATTCCTCCATGGTGACCGCCACAAAGCGAAGAGTGACAAGCTTCCAAGATATCATTTATTTCAATATCCATGACACACTACCTAATAACTCCATTAACACATTCCCGAAACAAAATAACTCATCCCAAAAATATCGCTTTGCATCAAACAAAAACCATTTCTTTTGATGAAAACTCAGTCCCTCGGGGAGTACACCACTTGCTACATAGTTGGCAAAATCGGCATACCATGGTGTATTATTACCCATGATGGACATGAAAAGTTCATTGGGGAAAGAATCATCAATTTCTACTTCCCCATACTTTTCATTGTTGCCATTATGTCATGAGAGATGATCAACCACTTGATTCTCACACCCTTTCTGGTCTTTTACCTTAAAGTTGAACTCTTGTAAGATCAAAATCCACCTAATTAGGTGTGGATTTTCTTCTTTCTTCGGCATGATATACTTAAGGACAGAATGATCCATGTGTACCACTACTCTCGTGACTAACAAATAGGCGTAGAACTTTTTAAAGGCATATACAACCGCCAACAATTCTTGCTCGGTGATGGTTTAGTAGCGTTAGGTGCCATTAAAGGTTTTTATTGCATAGTGGATAGGATAAAAAAGCTTTTCCTTGTATTTACCTAGCACAACACCTATTATCATACCACTTGAGTCGCATATTATCTCGAATGGGGATGAACAATCTGGAGCCACAATAATAGGGGCTAAAATGAGCAATTCCTTAAAATGTTAGAAAGCTTTCAAACATGCCCCATCAAATTTGAATTTGGATTCTTTCTCAAGAAGTTTACACATGGGGTGTGCTATCTTGGAAAAGTCATTTATGAAACATTGATATAACCCGACATGGCGAAGGAAACTCCGAACACCTTTTACGGAAATGGGAGGTAGGAGCTTGGAAATTACCTTGTCCTTGGCTTGATTGACTTGATTGCCCTTTCCCGATATCTTGTGGCCTAAAACATTCCCTTCTTTGACCATGAATTCACACTTCTTCCATTTCAAGACAAGGTTTGTTTCCACGCACCTTTCAAGCACCTTGTTCAAATGTTCAAGGCATGACTCAAAAGAGTTCCCCAGTACCGAGAAGTCGTCCATAAACACTTCCATAGAGTCTTCAACTATATCCGCAAATATTGACAACATGAAACATTGAAAGGTTTTCGGGGCATTGCACAACCCAAAAGGAATTCGCTTGAATGCAAATGTACCATATGGGCAAGTAAAAGTTATTTTTTCTCGGTCCTCTAGGACGATACAAAATTGATTGTACCCCAAGTAACCATCCAAAAAATAATACCATCTTCTCCCAACGAGCATATCTAGCATCTGATCCATGAAAGGCATTGGAAAATGATCTTTCTCGGCCCACGAGTTTAATTTTTGGTAGTCCATACACACTCGCTATCTGATGACCAGTCGGATGGGGATGAGATCATTCTTTTCATTTTCAGCAACCATGATGCCACCCTTTTTCAAAACACATTGTACCGAGCTCACCTAAGTGCTATTGGATATAGGATATATCACTCCCTTATCCAGCCATTTTATGATTTCTTTCTTCACCACCTCTTGCATGGGTTGATTTAATCTCCTTTGGTGTTCCATACTCGGTATATGATCTTTCTTGATTTTAATTTTGTTCGAACAAATGCCAGAAGCTATTTCTATGATATCCTCTATCATCCAACCAATGGACCGCATGGATTATTTTACCACCATATTCAATGCTTCTACTTGAGAGAAGTTGAGGTCACTTGCAATGGTGATTGGTAAAGTATCACCCTCTCCTAACAATACATTTTTGATATGGGGTGGTAAGGTCTTCAATTTAACCTTAGGAGGTTCAAGGATGGATGGTTTTACGAACGGGCTCTCGCAGTGTTTTAGATCAAGATCAAATTTGACCGGGATCTTGGTATGAAATCCAAGACCCATTAAAGATGCTACCACCTCATCATACTCCACTTTATCTCTTTCACAATTCCATATCACCCCAACCAAAGTATCATTCAACAAGCTCATATTAACATGGTTAGACACTTCCCAATCAATCTCATCAATCACCGAGATAACTTGTAAGTCCATTTGTTTCTTCATGGACTTGCATAATTTGAAGGATACCTTTTCATTATTAAATCTAAACTTCATCTCGTCGGACTCCACATCTACCAAAGCCTTCCTGTTAGCTTAAAATAACCTCCCAAAGATAATAGGAATCTCGACATCTATTGCATAATCCAAAAGTCGGTCGGGAAGATGAATCGGTCCACTTTTACTAGAACATCATGGAGAACTCCCATGGGATTTTTGATAGATCGATTGGACATGAGAAACTTCATCTTGGTAGGATTTGGATTCCATAATCCAAGCTTGTGAAATATGGCATAAGGCATGAGGTTCACACTTGCTCCAAGATCACACAATGCCTTTGCAAATGTAAATACGCCAATGGTGCATGAGATTGTAAAAGTACTGGGGTCCTTCTTCTTTTCTACATATGTGTTTTTCATAATGGTACTACAATGATGTGTTACTTCTATTGTTTCTTTCTTCACAAGTTTCCTTTTAGATATCAAATCCTTTATAAATTTAGTATACCCCGATATGTCTTGCAATGCCTTAATAAGAGAAATATTAATAGAAAGGGTACTAAATTTATCAAAAAAATTATTGAGCTTATCATGCACTCCCTTTATATAGGACTATTTTGGGTAAGGAGGAAGCCCCCATGTCCACCTCGACATCCTCTATGTCCCAATCCTTACACTAAATTGCCACTTGGTTGAAGACTTTTGAAACAATCCCATATGGTGAGTTGATAAATGATTCACCAGTTTCATTGTCCACTATGGCCTTATTTTATTGGTCCAATGCCCTATAAAATATTTGGAGAAGCATCTTCTCCGTCATCTCATGGGTGGGGCATTTTAAAAGTGTTTCCTTGAATCTTCCCCAAGCACCATACCACGGTTCTCCGTGGTATTGGAAGAAATAAAAAATCTCTTCCCACAACTTCAACATCCTAGAAGGTGGGAAGTATCGACTTAAAAAGGCATCTGTGAGACTTGTCCATGAAGTAATAGATTCGGCGGGCAAAGGTCTTAGCCATAACACTGCCTTTCCTGTGAGAGAAAATGGGAAAGGCATAATCTGATAGACTCTCGAGATATATATGCAATATTGAAAGGAGCTCAGACTTCCACAAATCCCTTTAAGTGTGCATTTGGGTCTTCATGGGCTTCACCCCCAAAAAGTCCATTTAAGAGGAGTAATTGCATCATTACACTTGAAATATAAAATACTCCATGCTCCTTGGTGGGGGAATACAAATAGCACTGTCATGATCTCCAACCCAAAAATAGTCTGAGTCCTCATGACTTATGATGAGTTGGGAAGAATAATGTTTACCTAATAAAAAATTAGAAACAACAAGGAAATTAAATTAAACTCACCACGGGTGCACCAAAGTAAAAATCACACCGCAAAAATGAAATCTATATTTCATTCCCTGGCAACGATGCTATTTTGATACCGCTAAACTCACTCCCATGTTTTAGAGGTGAGGCGGTCGTTGTCAATAACCTAACTCGTATTGGGGTCGAAATCACAAGGAGTGAAGTATAAATTTCAAGTCCTATGGGTGCTCTAATTACTAAAAGGTTACCTGAAATGATAACAAACACGACATTTATAATAAAATAGGGAATTGGTTTTGAAATTATTTGTAACAATATTTAGTTAATAACTCACTAGATAGCACTTTTGATTTAAAAACAAGTTTGGAGGAAATCTTGGGATTATGTCTACCTAAAATTAAGAGCATGTGGGTTGATAATGGTTTACCATGAGCTTTAGTTTTCAACTAAGGGATAGGATAGATAGAATACCATGGTAGTTAATCTTTCAATAAAACTACAACAATTTCACCCATTAGCTCTTTTGAGCCCCTAACAAGTGTATCATTCTTAGTCACCCATAATCTAAATCGGGCACCCCTAATTCTAGGATGGTACCCTTGACATGATTTACACTCCAATCACACTTATGCCTAAGATTGAAAAGGGTAGTAAATCATAGGCTTGATTGTCCACCATTGCCTTGTCACACTATAGACCTCTCTCAAGGATTCTATGGGTTCCCATAACTTCACCTCCATCCTTCTTTCATGGATGATGAAAGGTTTCTAGAGTTTGGGGTTTTCTCCCATCAAACCCATTTAGAGATTATTGGTTTTCACCCAGGAATTCCAACCAATAATCTCAATCAGTAGTGGAATCCATAACAACAACTAAAAATCATGCAAACACATCAATACCCACACACAAATACACTTTAGTTCAACATAATCCCAAGACTAAAGAAATAAGCTACTCATGAGATAAGGAAGGAGAATTTTACCAAGTAATTCTTCCATGGTGTCCATAATAATAGAAGGTAAATAATATTCACTTCCACACTTCACTTTTACCAACATCCTTTTGGAATAATAATTACAATAACTATGAACAATCATTTTTTCCCCTAAATTCTAGGGTTCTTGGTTTTCTCTCTAACTTCCTCTCTAATTTCTGGACATCATACCCTAGGAAAAGGTATTTGGATATTCTATAGAAATTTTGAATCAGTTGTCTGATTTAACCATAATGCATATACTCTTTCATTCCGCTAAGCCACGATTGCGGAGCTTTGACTGTGATCGCACCAGTCGTGGCTAGGACCGAGCGATCGCGGTGTGTTGACCTTTATGTTAGACCGCGATCGCGTTCCTTAGTACACTATTACTTTACCTAAGGCTATTTCTATTTTATTCTTAGTTGATTGTGATCGCGGTGCTCAAACCGCGGCTGCGGTAACTAAGGCCATTTCTGCTCCCTTTTGATCAACTTTTTAGCTCTTATCCCCATCTTTTGATCTCCTTGCTTCTACATATGTAGGATGTGAATATTTGTTCATTCTATAACAATTATGTCTTATTTAATCATTTAAAGTATGGTAATGTGGACGAAGAAGTAGTGCAAATGAGTGGCAAACTTATGACTCATTAAGAAGCCATATGATACAAATGACCAGTTGGTCAGTGGTAAATAGACAAATTAGGATCGGCCTATGCTAAGCTTATGCCCCTAAGCTTCCACCCATATATAAAAAATGGGATTGGCCCATGTTAGGATTACACCCCTGAGCTGCCACCCTCATATATAGGTATCGGGATCGGCCCATGCTAGGATTATACCCCTGAGCTTCCACCCGTTCAATCAAGATTTGCGTTACTTAGTTTATTTAGACGTTGAAATTGTTACTTTGGTGGTGATAACATTTTAGTACCTTTGAAAAATAATCTACCAACAAGATACATGTGAATAAACACATAATGCAATGACAAAGAGGTATGGAGAAAATTGTACATGGATGAAATGTTCAGGAGATGAAAATAACATACGAGTCTTATTTGACTTAAAGAAGAACTCTTGAGACTTGCTAGTGAATGTAAAAATGAAGAATTGATAATAAGTATGTGGTGAGGTATTTTAACATATTAGGGAGTAGGAACAAGGTCATTAGCTAGATGGGAGGTTATATGTTTCCACTAGGTATCATTTATTATGGGAGGGCTTTAGAAACTTATATTGTACCATAAGTGTTGGATTTCATGCCAAAGAATATAACATAGAGTAGACTTACATACCTAGTTGTATAACACCGCTATTAACCCAACTTAACTTCCAGCCTTTAGGATTGTTTATCTAAAATAAAGTATATGGTAAAACTATATCAGTAACTACCCAACATATTGGGCTACTTAACTTTGCCCAAAATAGTACCGGGGAAGTAAACCCTTAGTTTATCAATCAAGAGTATTATTTTAAGCTTTTTCTCCTCCAATTATAGCCACATACCATACATATTCTTATAAGATCTCCTAAAATAACTTTGGCTTCATTACACCCACCAAACGATACACAAAACAGCATGGCAATAAACATATACAATAATTAATTTGGTGGTGTACCACAACACCTTTCTTCTATATTTAAATACAAACTAATCTCACCTTTCCCCAACATCAACTTGGTAGCCCCAAAAATATACACACAAAACAGTCCACAAAACAACACCAAATCCCTTTTATTGTAGCAATCAAATATGAAACTCATCATCCGTTGAGTTCTCAATAACAACACATCCATAATTCTTACCAAAATTCATATATAAGGAGGAAAAAATAGAGCAGTCACCTTACCTCAATATTTTGCAACTTATCCTTCTAATTTAAACTTTTCAAGAACTTGAACTTTCCTTCACACTTTAAATCAAAGAAGAAAGAAGAAGTCTCTTAATAACAAAGAAAAAGTGGGTAGTTAGCTTACTTTATATTCTTTCATGGACTTATAATTAAGCATGAATAGCATATTTTCCTAATCTTATATGGGAGAATTAAGCTAAACAATAATTGTTTTCACTTACCTAGGTGAGGGTTTTTTCAAGAACCCTAGAAGGATAATTAGGGCTTCTCCTAGATGTTTTAGAGAGAAGTAGGGAGATCTTTATGAAATATGGTACTTTTTATGACTTAGAATTAAAGGAAATGTTCAGCAACTTGGCCTTATAAAGGCCATATTTTTTTCCATCTATTTAGCTGTATTTTGGACCTCAAAATTAGTCTAATGGGTCCAAGTAGGTAATTCACCTACTTAAAGAGATCAAGTTGTTCAAAAGGTCAAAGTAGGTGATGCGCCTACTTGGTTAAATTCTTATTTGGGCTTAATTAACTTGGTCCTTTGGCAGATTTAAGTTTTGGACCATTTCTTCATTTCCTTTTATCCAAAGCCCTACCTATCCTATATATAATGCCCAATTCTCTCAAGTCCAAACATCCCAACCTTCTTCTCAATCAAATAACAAACCCAAATCCAACTTTGAAAAGATACAATAAACACCTTTAGCCAAACTTATAGGTATTGTATGAAAGACTAAAAAAGGTAGGCCACATCACGCCCATTCCTTCCATACCTGTTGATACTAAGTTTGTATGGTATCACCATGATCAAACTTGTGCCTATCATTTTGAAATAAAGGGGCATCCTATTGAGCCATGTTTCTTTGCAGAACAAGATTCAGAATTTGATCAACACCAAGGTCATTCTGTTAAATTACCCAGCACAAAATGTCGCCAACAATTCTCTTCCAGACCATTAAGTAAATATGCTTTATATTGATGAACATGTGGACTTGGGACATTCTATCTGGTTCCTTGACAGAAAAAAGGGTACTCCTATCAATATATAATGACAGACACCATTTGAGTTTATAAGCATCTTCTGGCAGCTAGGAAATAAGAGGATATTTTGGAAAGCTTGAGGTTCCTATTTTTGATCAAGGAAGAAATTGTCATGTCATCATCAATAAGGAGAGAGGATCCCCTAATCAAAATAATAGAAAAAATACTACACTCAGCACCTGAACCTCTACTCCATCTAGGCCTCGTCAAGCACTTAGTTAGACTTGAAAGATTTTTCCTTTTGAGTTTTCATGATTTTAAAATAAATAGACTCGATGTTCGAGTTAGTTTGCAGTTTTGGTTTTTGATTTTTGATTTAACATGTGTTTTAAGACATTTAGCACCACTAATAAAAAATTCTTTGGGCTTATTAATATTCTCTATTTCTCTTCCTTACAACAAAAATCTCTTTAAAAATATTAAATTTGAGACTGTGACACATAATGAGATCATACAACAACATATAAATGATGGAAGGAGATGAGATTCCCGAGTAATTTGTTAGTAAGGTTGAAGATTTTGAAGATAATCTAAGACACTTCTCACCCTTTGAAGCAAATCTTTCCACATCAAAATGAGGCAAAGGGAAAATTCTCGCCAAATTGGAAAAAGCCCTATGTTGTTCATTGAGTCTTGACCGGCTGAGCACTCATACTTGTAGAAATGGATGGTATAGTTTGGTCCAAGCCCATCAATTCAGATGTTGTTAAGAGATATTATGTTTAATCTTTATTTTGTGCTCTTACATTGTAATTGGAAATACGTATGACCTGATACCAGTTTAAGAGGGATATGTAGGAACTTCTATGGAGTTTGGTATCATTATTATAAAATTCTCTTATTCCCCCTCTATAAACACTGTAACTGGGGCAGAATTTTTGAGAGGACCTTAAAAATTCGATAAGGGTAAGACATTGGCATATATATGACACTGGGACAAAATTTTTGAGATGACCTCAAAAATTCTTACAAGCAGTCTTTTGCGATCTTTGCAAAAAGACAAATCTATACTGGGGCAAAATTTTTTGAGTGGTCCTTAAAAATTTCTTGACAAGAGAAAAAGTCCTTATAAGACGTATTATCTCGAAACATGTCACAATCAATGATTCCAACAACATTTCATATTCTTTATAATAAACTTTACTTAGAATTTTCAAAAGATAACTATTTGCAAATATGATTTCAAAATATTTTTTTCTACCCAATTAAAGACTCGAAAGAGACTCATCGTCGGTCGGAGACATCTAGAAAAAGACACCTCTAACGAGGTAGAGGCACAAATCAACCTCCACTTTGACAAACTCATAATTTTTCTTTTAGTGTAGGATCAATAAGTACGCAGGTAACGAAAGAGGAGTAGCAAACAAGAGCATTTTTTTCTCCTATTTTTGAGATGTCTTCTCGTTCGTTCATCCATCACACAAACTCAACGTCAAACTTACTTACCTTTCATTTTCATACCTTTCCTTACGACATTATTTCAAATCCTATTCACTACTATCTCATTGACCCATGATATCATTTCTAATGCCCGTCCCATATTATTGACATTCTTTAGTAATATCATTTGTTCCTAAATTTAGAACTATACACGACCTAATTATCGTAAAATTAGAGATATGCAGGCTACTTTAAACTAAAGTCTCGGCCACACTATTTTAAAAAGAACCTCTTATTGCTTTAATTCTAAGGAACTATTCTCTCGGTTGGATAAAATTGGCTACTACGTCAACATTTGTTGTTCAACAATTCTTTTTATCATTCTCAAGCAACGAAGGAGCGGTTGTTGACACCCAATTTTTACCTTCCGATACTCCTCTAAGGCTAGTATTTTATCAAAATTATTAATTACAAATATTAATATTTTTTACACATTATTCTTGTATCAAATGGATATTGGCGTGGCATGTTCATGATTTGAAAATATACAAATTATTTTATTACTTTTTATTATCATTTTTTATAATTTATTACTTTAAATATAATACTTTTACGTAACTTGTTATTGTTTATCGAAATTATTTAATGTTCACACCCGTAATTTACAAACGTTTAGTTTTTAGTATTAATATTATTATTATTATTATTATTTTTAAATTTTATAACTAATTTATTTTAAATTTATTACCGACAATTTTATAATTTTTTTTACATGATCTTAATTTTACATGTGTTGACTATTTTTAATAGCGACATCATACTGTATTTTCTCATTATTATTGAGCCATTATTGTTTTTATTAAATCGCATCCTAGTTTGATTATATTTTCTCCAATTTTACATTTGATGTCAATTCTAGCCATTTTATGCCAATTTTGACCGTATCTTCACCAAACTAACCCATGTTGTAATATTTAATCCCATTCTTTGATAAAATTTGATCCGACGGCTGAGATTAAATACCCCAAAATTATACAAGTTCTTGTCTAATCCTAATTTCTGACTTGAGCACGGATTTTGTAAAATCCCTAAATCTCTATTTCCTCTTCCTTTCGTTGTTATGTTGTTGTTGCTGAGATAGTGCTAAAATTAAGTTGACTTTTGAATTTGTGTACTAACCGACATTACAAATTTGAAATTAACTATAACATCCTTTTGATAGATTATTTTTGGCAGGCTGGAACTTTGATTTCTTACCATAAGAGGACATGTGATTATTTTCATACCCGTGGATTTGATTTCTTGCATAATTACAATAATCTGATTAAGGAATATTTTTATATGATTAATTCTTTTATTTTTGTTTTGTTTACTATTTTTGGTAAGAAGTAATGTTTCCCATACTCATATGATATCCATTTGCTTTTTTAATATATTTTAAGGAACATTTCTACTTGCTTATTTATGGTAGAACTTTGACCCATCTTTAATCTATTGATTTAATTTGCCATATTTGAAAATAGGAGATTGTGTATATTGATATTTTTCTTTTCTTTAAGGCTGTGAGCAATAACTTTGTGATATAGGGAATATTTTTTTACCTTATTTTCTCATAGTATGCTCTACTTTATAAACATCATCCTTCTATTATTATAGACAGACTTGGATTCCTCCTTTGTCATATTTTTACACTATTTACTCTTTCTCTGCACTACTAGAATATTGCTTGGATTTGTGGTCTTGATAAGGCTTTTGCTATTACCTTTTTAAAATGGATTCTTGCTGCAGAAATATGGTGTTCTCATCTTGTTTTATAATTCTTCCACTTATCGGTAAGTTCACTATGACACTATCAATGCAATTTTCATACCTATGTGGTAATTTTATGGTGTTGGAGAGCCTTTAGAAATATACTCAGAGGACCTAATATTGTGTTAACGATTTTTTAGATGTGTATTCTTGTTCTTCCCAAATGTTATGTATTTTTATTTGTGTGTTTGGGATATCTCATTCTCTTCACAGGTGTTTAAAGGGTTTGGTTTATTTGGGACCGACAAAAAGTTGCCTTGGACGGGAAAGGAAAATACAACCTCTCAATTAGCTTTCATTTATGTAATTTCTGTCTAATTTATTTGATTTTGTAATAAACAATTAAACAAATACTTATGTAATAATAAATTATGGGGACCCCTTGTGGAGCTGGGGATTATGTGTTTATGTGAATCACTTAGGTAAATCATTAATCTAGGGTCAATAATGACCTTATTTCGTCACATAGAAATCCTATTTTTAGGAGCTTTAATTAACTTCCGACATATTAAATTAACTTCTATTATGTTCATTACATGTTTAATTACTGTTAGCATGTTTAACAGATTTTGGCATAATCTGCAGCCTTTATTTTAGTTTTCAGACTGTTTTTTATTAATTTCCAGCAATAAAAAGTTATTTTTCAGCAGTTAAATAATAATTCCAGCATTAAAAAAAAACAGTTTTTAGCATTCTATAATGAATTCCAGCAATATAAAAATCATTTTCAGCAGTTAAACAAATTTTCAGTATATTGTTGTTAATTTCTAGCAATATAAAGATTAATTTTTAAAAAATAAAACTTAATTTTGAGCTTTTAAATACTATTTTTAGCTACTGAATTTCAATTTGCAACAGTTAAATAATGATTTTTAGCACTTAAATTCAACTTAAATGATATTTCCTGCATTTAAACAATATCTTCAGCAATTAACTTAATCCACATCATGTTAATTATTTCCGGTACTTAAATATATTTTCTAGCATTTTTTTGATACTCCAACTAATTTTCAGCATATTTAAATTATCTCTTTTATGTTATAATTGATCTAATTTCCAATATATTTATTTGATTTACGACATATTTAATAAATTTGCAATATATTATTTTGAAGTAAATTAATAATTATCTTTCATCAATAAACAATTATTCATCACTTAGATATCATGTTGGTACACACACGCAAGTATATGTGGTCTCACCAAGTAATATAGTGGCCTTTTACAAGCCAAGTATCTATCCCTCAGATACTTGTGTTGACAATTATCCAATTTTAGTTCACTATTACGACCAGTTCAGTGCAAACATAGTGTAATACCCCAAACTTTCTTTAAGTCAAATCTAGTCTCCAGAAGAGTTAGTGATGACTTCTTAAATGATTAATATTTAAATCAGTTAGAATTTCCCCAATTTCGACTTTTTAACATGTAGAAAATTGAATTAACTTTCTAACGATACCAATTTCGTCCAAATCCGGTATCAGAGTAGAAAGTTATGGACCTTTTACTGAGAGCTGTCAGAACCTCAAAGGTGTGACGGGCAGGTTGACGGAGCGTTGAGTTAGCGACGGACCTTCGCCTAAACCTTCACAGCTAAGGCAGTAAGTCAATCTTCTGGCTAAGGTGCGACGGACAAGTTGACGGACCGTCGAGCTAGCGACGGACCGTTGCCCAAACCGCCGCTTCTAAGGCAGTGAGTCCTTATTCTGTCCCAAGTGCGACGGTCAGAACGAAGGACCGTCGAGCTAGCGACGGACCATTGCACGAGCCTTCGCAAATCCCGTTCAGCAATTTAAATTCATTTTTAAAAAGTTATTTGGGTTTTTTTCCACCCGTTTTAACCCCTAATTATACCAGACAATAGCCCATAACTTCATTATTCATTCACAACATCCAATTAGGGTTTCTCTCAAAGATCAATCCCTAAGAACAAGAAACCCTAGGTTCTTATATCCAAGTCAAGAATTCAAGCTTTCCTCCACAAATCTTTAAGAAATCATCCACCCAGGTATGTCAAGTGTTCATTCATGGATTCCTTTCGTCCATGAAGCCTAAGAATCTAATTTTAAATTATAAATTGTGATGTTTATGTTATGGATTGATTACGATCATTTTGATGTTATGTATGATACCCAAGTTGGAATCGTTAAATGTGTTTTCATTAATTTATGCTAGCATATGGATTGAAATCTACTAAATTGTGTTGATTTATGTAACCATGATGAATTAATTTAATGTTCAAGCCTAAGCTTATAGTTATGTATGGAAGATGTTTGATAAAATGCCTAAGAGAATAGGAAACATGCCTTATGACTCAATTGTGACCAAAATGATGAACCTATGTTTCACCCTTAAGTTCAAATGACTCTCATGTTATTGTTATGCTTTGTGATGGATTGATGTAATGCTCAGGAGATTAGGCTTATGAAATTATGACATGTTTACATGCACTTCTATTCATGTATGAGCTGATGGCATGTAAATACTTTATGAATATCCCCAATGATTGTACTATGAATTGTTGACTATGGTCATATGTCAAGAAGTGTCATGTCTTATCAGTTTTATGCTATCAAGTCCTGGGGGTACTTATACCCGATAATTTAGCTGTGTGCCTAGAGCCAATGTCATGTTTTCAAGATACTCTCAGTCAAGCCATGTTCAGTAGAATTCAGTCGGTCTCATGACTCAGGAAAACTCAGTAATCTCAGTGATCTCAATCAGTTATCAGATCTCAGTGATACTTCATCAGTTAACAGAACTTAGTAAACTCAGTCCAGTCTGTTCAGTATAATTAATTCAATGTCTAATTAGACGGGAGTAGGATTCAGCAACGAGTGAGCCCAAGGATGGGAACTCACCTACGAGTAGAGGGTGTGATTCTTAGAAGCAATCCTTGCGCTCCAGAACTACGTAGCCAACATAGGTTGAGAAATTTAACCTGTTAGATTCGGGTTGATGAGATGGATTAACCTATTAGATGAGAGTCTCACCGTTCTCCTTAGAGTACCTGTTAGATGAGGGATCACTCACAACTTATCTTTACTAGTGGTGCGGTATTGATACCCTTCCAATTGGGGTTATAGATTGGAACCCAACTCAGCTATATTGCTTTAATTAGGGACATGTCCCATCAACTCCTTATTCAGATAGTTCAGTTTAAGAGGCTTTCAGACTACAGTATGTTCAGACAGTTTATTTCAGTTCATATTTTGGTATTGATATACCGTACTCTCAGATATTATGTTTTATCTGTTTTGGACCTTATGGAATGTTTCAGTCTATTATTTCTGCATTTTACATGATGTCATACAGTATACAGGTACAAATATCAGTCATGGGTTAGCTTGTGGTCCTTCGGAGGTCATGAGCACCGTGTAGTGTTTTGGGTACTAGATTTGGGGAGTTACAAACTTGACATCAGAGTATAAGGTTCAATAGTGTCCTAGGAAGTCTGAAAGCCTCATCTAGTAGAGTATTGTGCATGGGTGTGTTGCGCGCCACATTTATGTGCAGGAGGCTATGAGATATTTTAGGAACAGTTTCCCATTTTTCAGTATTTATGTCATTCCAGTGAGCATAATCTCAAGTTAATACCTCAGTCTAATACCTTTCTCTTCCATTTATAGAACATGCCTCCTAAGAAAAGAACTGGGAATCAGTAAACCCCTCAGCCCGAAGATCCTTTGGGAGAACATATCTCTCATGCAGAGTTCAGAGCTACATTCACTACTCTTGCTCAGTCAGTTGTTGTTCAGAATGAACGACCGGCTGTCGTTTTAGCCAACCCAGTGGCCAATTCAGCTGTAGCCAAAATTTGGGACTTCACCTGAATAAATCCTCCATTCTTTTTTAGGTCTAAGTCAGGTGAGGACCCTCAGGAATTTCTTGATCAAGTTCAGAAGGTTACAGACATCATGGGAGCTACTCCTAGTGAGAGTGCTGAGCTAGCTGCATATTAGTTGCAAGATTTTGCTCATACTTGGTTCAAGCAGTGGAAGTCAGAGAGGTCAGTTGATGCAGGATCTATTAAGTGGGAGGAGTTTGTCACCATATTCTTAGATAGATACTTTCACCTAGAGCTGAGAGAAGCCAAGGTGTCAGAATTTATCAACCTCAAGAAGGGCAACATGACGGTGAAAGAGTATTCTCTTAAGTTTACTCAATTAGCCAGATATGCTTCTTAGATAGATATTCTCTCTGGGGTGAATGATAGTATGGTCAATGAGTGTAGGTCCATGATGTTGAATAGTGACATATTCAGGGTGCCAGCTATTTTTCTAAGATATACCTCAGATCAGGCTATCATAAGCATAGAGTCAGAGAATGTGACATCCCACAAAATAGTCTTTCATACTCGGTATGGTCACTTGAAATTCTAAGTTATGTCCTTTGGTATTACCAATGCCTCAACAACTTTCATTGACTTGATGAACAGTGTGTTCAAGCAGTATTTGGACATGTTCATCATAGTCTTCATAGATGACATCCTTGTTTATTCCAGCAGTGAGCGTGATCATGCAGACAATCTCAGTATAGTATTGCAGACTCTAAAAAATTATCAATTGTTCACCAAATTTAGTAAGTGCAAATTTTGGCTAAGATCAGTAGCATTCCTTGGTCATATTATTTTCGGTGGTGGCATTAGGGTTGATCCTCAAAAGACCAAAGTAGTAAGAAACTGGCTCAGAATGGTCTCTCGATCAGATATCAGGAGTTTCTTGGGTTTGGATGGCTATTATAGATGGTTTGTTGAAGGATTTTCTTTTATTGCATCCCCTATGTCTAGATTGACTCAGAAGAAAGTCAAGTTTTAGTGGCCAGATTCTTGCGAGAAGAGTTTTCAAGAGTTTAAGACTAGACTCACCTCAGCTCCAGTTTTGGCTCTTCCAGATGGTTTCGATGGGTTCGTAGTGTATTGTGATACATCCAGAGTAGGTTTGGGTTGTTTCCTCATGCAACATGGTAAGGTCATAGCCTATGCCTCCAGACAGCTTAAACCCCATGAGAAGAATTATCCGACTCATGATCTCGAGTTAGTAGCCATAGTTTTTTCTTTAAAGATCTGGAGGTAATATCTATACGGATTTTATGTAGATGTGTTCACAGATCATAAGAGCCTTCAGTATGTATTTTCTCAAAAAAATCTTAATCTTTTTTTAGAGAAGGTGGTTAGAGCTCTTGAAAGATTATGACATGAGTGTCCTTTATCATCTGAGCAAGGCCAATATGCTGGACGATGCTCTCAGTAGACTGTCTATGGGTAGTGTTGCTCATGTTGAGGACGGTAAGAAGAATTTAGCTCAGGAAGTCTATCAGCTTGCTGTAACACCCCGATTTTCTGAACCAGAATGCTACATGATGCTCATGACCCCGAAGGACCATAAGCTAACCCATGACTGTTATCTGTACCTGTATACTGCATAATATATTATAAAATATGGAAACATGAACATGAAAGGCCATAAGGTTCGAACTGAATAAACATCTGATAAGACAATATTTGAAAATAGTATAACAATACCAAAACAAATCTGAAATAACTGTCTGACATGCTATAGTCTGGAAAGCCTCTAAACTATCTGAATAAGGAGTTGATGGGACATATCCCCAACTAAATCCATCTAGCAACTAAACTAAAACAACAAATAAAGAAATAATCATATCATCTTCGAATGAAAAGGACTCATTGCAAACTCTGAACACTGGAATACTACTGCTGATCTGGAGCTCGTGCCTCTAAACCTATGGTGTAACATAAGAGAAAGCACCATAGTGCAAATGCGTCAGTACGTCTGAATGTACTGAGTATACGAGTGAGGTAGGCTAAAATGCAAAGAGTTATATGCATGAACAATGCTGATTAATATGAACGTGAGAATACATACATGCATACATAACTGTAACTGAACTCGTGGAGATACTGACTACTGAATCTGAATACTAACAACATGAGTGTACTGATACTGAGATACTGAATAGATGAACAACTATTTCTGACAGTTCGAATTATGAAGAACTGGTCTGGTTGACTGTGTCTGACAGTTCTGAAGCTGAATACTGATATCATAAATTCTGATAACTGATATGACTGATAAATGAGTTCAGAAAATTGATATAACTGATATAACTATGATGATCGGCCTAACCGATGTAATTGATACCGAGCGACTGTATCTGACAGTCTAAGTTCTGATGGAACTATCTGAGTTACGTTCTACTTGGAGTAACTAAATCTGAGATCAATCCTATCTAGCAGGTGATCATGAGTATACTGATAATAAGGATAATTTGACTTGGTCTGAGATCATTCCTATCTAGCGGGTGATCTTTAAATCTAATGATTCTGATGCTGATTAATCATAGTTGAGATCAGTCCTAGCTAATGGGTGATCTTGAAGTCTATTTATAATGATAAGCATTGACTGTATCTAACAGTACTGAATCTGTACTACTAAGCTGAGTTGACTGTATCTGACAGTCCTGAATCTATAACTGAAACTGTGGGATATCTTCATCTAACCGACATGCCCCAAGCTAAGCTGACTGGGGTCCAATCTTTGCCCTGACTGGAAGAGTATCAGTACCGCGCCACCAGTAAAGACATCTGCTGTGGAGTCAGTCCTAATCCAGCAGGTGACTCCTGGGATCAGTCCTATATATATAAATGTACTAACAGGTGACCTCTGAGTATGTCAGTCCTATCTAATGGGTGACATCTCGTACCTACGCTAGCTACGTAGTTCTGGAACTTAGAGATTGCTTCTAAGGATCTCAGTCCTAATCTAGCGGGTGGGCCCCCATCCCTAGGTTCGCTCGGTGCTGAATCCTACTCCCATCTGAAAGACACTGAACTGAATAACTGGGCTGAACTAAATAACTTAACTGAACTGATTTTACTGAACTGATATTGATTAACTGAACTGATACTGGTGGTATTGTTTAGCGGAGCTAAACTAAGGTTACTGAATTCCTATGACTGACGAAATATATTAAGTTCTGAGGATTGGTTGAGAGTACTGAAGTTATTGAGATTAACTGTGAATATTGAGGTTGCTGAGGTTACTGAGCACTGAGATTACTGAGATTACTGAGATTACTGGACTACTGAGATTATCGAGTTTTCCTGAGTCACATGACTAACTAAATTCTATAGATCATGGCTTGACTGAGAGTATTGTGATAACATGACATGGCTCTAGGCATACAACTATAGGTTTTAGGTACGAATACCCCCAGGACTCGATGGAAGGAAACTGACACAACATGAATGACTTGATCATAAGATTGGAGTCCACAATTCACATTATCATAAATAGAGGATATTATACATCATGTAGTTCCTCAACATATTAAGCATGGTAGGGAGTGCATATCTATATTCATGTGCATACTGTATATCTCCATTATCATACATGCTTCATACCATAACAATAGCAATACATGAAAAGCATGGAATTCATATTAAAGTATATAGCTAACATGGACTTGTCATTTAGACATCATGGAACCGTATAAACATGAATTTCTAGCATCCTAAGCATTTTATCGAACACCTTGCATGAAATCTTTAACTCATAGGTGTGTTTCATAACTTTTACCATTTTACACCATCTAAGGTTCATAGTTTTCAACTAACAAGCATATATATTCCATGAAAACACCGCTAGATATCATCCTGAAACTTAAACAACAATCATCAACATGTACACACTCATATCACCATAAAAAGTTTACAAAATAATATTTAAAACATGGTTCTTGAGCTCTATGAACGGATTGGATCCATAGATGAAAACTACACATACCTTAGAAAGGAAACCTTGATGATTTTCTAGAGAGTTCTTGGATTGGGAAACTTAATTCTTGATTATCTTGGAAAAAGGCTTGAATCTTTCTTTTGAGAGATGAGTTTGATGAAAACCCTAATCTTGTGGTTGAGAGCATAAGAGAGGGTTTTTGAGATGCTTAGCTGAAGAAAAATGGGAAAAATTATGCCTCTTTAGGGTTATAAGTCGTGGGAAATAAAGGGAAAAAACCAAAATACCCTTATGAAATAAATTCCCAGTTGCTGAAATTAATAGCTGACAACATTTGTGACATGATGTCAAAAATGTGGTAAGCTGTCAAAAATGTCATCACACAAAAGCTGGATTCTGCCTAAGGCTGACGATATTTGAGACATGGCGTCAAAAATGTGGTAAGCCGTAAAAAATGTCGTCACACAGAAGCTAGATTCTGCCTAAGGCTGACGATATTTGTGACATGGCGTCAAAAATATGGTAAGCTACCACGAATGTTGTCACTTAGGAGATGGTTTCTGCCTAAGGCTGACGACCTTCGTGATAGGGCATCACAAATGTGGTAAGCTACCACGAATGTCGTCACACTGATTTCAGCTTGACATGCTGGAGTAAAACAGGAATAACTCTTTGCTCCGATATCGAATTTAGGAAAAATTAGTATCGTTGGAAAGATAATTCAATTATCTATCTGTTGATAGGTCATGATCTCAAAAATTTCAAGTATAATCAAATATATGCTCGTTTGAAGTTGACTATACCAATATCCTTCTCAAGAATTCAATCGGTAAGGAAATGTTTTGATTCGTCTGATAGCTGGGAGTTATTTGAAGCCTTAATATACTTCTAAATTAATCATAAAACTATAAAATAACCATGATGTACTATTCATGATCTTGGTACATGGCTCTAATATTGGTTTGGATTTTTCGGGGTATTACACTTGCCTGACTAGGTGTTCGCCTAGTTAATTCTTCAGAGGGTAATAATGGGTCCAGAATAGTTCAAAATCATCTCTAGTTTCTAGGTGAAATAAAATCAAGATAGAGATCCCAGTGTAGTCAAGTTGAAATAGTCAGTCAAGGATCAGAAAGTAGAGGTTTTCTCCCAAGGGGGAGATAGTGTTATGCGTTGTCAGGGTCGTCTATATGTTCCAGGTGTAGATGACTTAAGGCAGAAAATTTTTGCAGAAGAGAATGGTGCCTGTTAATCTATTCATCCAGGGGCCACAAAGATATACCGCGACTTGCAGGAGGTCTATTGGTGGAGTGGGATGAAGAGAGATATTACAACATTTGTGGCTAAGTGTTCTACATATCAGCAAGTTGAGATTGAGCATCATAATCCTAGTGGGTCCATGAAGAAGTTCAGTATACCTACTTGGAAGTGGGAAGAAGTGAACATGGACTTTGTGATTGGTTTGCCTCTTACTCGTAGATAGTATAATTCAGTTTGGGTCATTGTAGTCAGGATAACCAAATCAGCTTATTTCATTCAAGTCTATACCTCTTATTCAACTGAGGATTACGCCAGACACTATATTAAGGAGTTGGTCATATTATACGGTGTTCCGTTATCTATTATCTCAGACAGAGGTACCCAGTTTACCTCTCATTTTTGGAAAGCATTCCAAAAAGGTCTTGGTACCCAAGTTTATCTCAGTACAACCTTCCATCCCCAAACATATGGTCAAGAAGAAAGGACCATTTAGACTTTAGAAGACATTCTAAGGTCATGCACAATTGATTTCAAGGGTAGTTTGGATGACCATTTTCCTTTGATTGAGTTTGCATATAACAACAACTATCATTCCAGTATTCGGATGGCTCCATTCGAAGCTCTTTATGGTAGGAGATATAGGTCTCCAGTCGATTGGTTCGAAGTTAGTAAGGCCTCAGTTATAGGGCCTGACTTAGTATTTGATGCCTTAAAAAAAGTCCAGTTGATCAGAGAAAGACTCCGTCTGCTCAGAGCTGACAGAAGTCTTATGCAGATGTGTGCAAAAGGGATCTTGAGTTTTAGATTGGTGATTATTTCTATCTAAAGATCTCTCCCATGAAGGGAGTGAAGCGGTTCGGCAAGAAGGGAAAACACAGTCCCCAATATGTCGGTCCCTTCAAAATTCTCAGTCGTTTCGGCAATGTAGCTTATGAGCTCGAGTTTTCTTCAGATCTGCCCTCAGTTCATCCAGTCTTCCATGTCTCTTTTCTCAAGAAGTGCATAGGTGACCCGACAGTCGTAGTCCATATTCAGAGCATAGATGTTCAGAACAACCTCTCTTATGAAGAGATTCCAGTCAAAATCCTAGACTATCAGACTCGCAGAATGAGAAACAAAGAAGTCCCTCTAGTCAAAGTTCTATGGAGAAATTAGTCCGTTGAGGGAGATACTTGGGAAGCAGAAGAAGATATACGAACCAAATACCTTCATCTCTTCTTTGGTAACTCAGATCTAGCTCAAGGCAATAGTTCTCCTTAAGTTTTTCAATTTCGTGTTCAGGTTTCAGTTACAAGCTTGGTATCCATTTCATGTTCAGCATTCCATTATAAACTTAGTATTAAAAATCATTGCATATTCAGTCATTCATTCATGTATCAGTTCAGTCAAGTAATCATGCATCAGTTATGCATTCTCATTGTGAGAAACTTAGTTCCTCAGAACACTCAGTCATGCATTCATGAATCAGTTACTCATGCATCAGATATACATGTTCAGTATAATATATATTCAGCTTATCAGTCATGTTAGTCATGGAGTCATTTTTTAGTCATTCATATTCAGGATGTGCTTCAATCTACTGTTTCTCCCCTCTCAGTCAGTCTCATTCGAGGATGAATATTTCCAACGGAGAGATATTATAATACCTCAAACTTTCTTTAAATTAAATCTAGTCTCCAGAAGAGTTAGTGATGACTTCTTAAATGATTAATGTTTAAATCAGTTAGCATTTCCCTAATTTTGACTTTTTATCATGTGAAAAATTGAATTATCTTTCCAATGATACCAATTTCGTCCAAATGCGGTATCAAAGTAGAAAGTTATGGATGTTTTACTAAGAGATATCAGAACCGCCAGGTGCGAAGGGCAGGTTGACAGACCGTCGAGCTAGTGATGGACCGTTGCCTAAACCATCACAACTAAGGCAGTAAGTCAATCTTCTGGATAAGGTGCGATGGACAGGTTGACAAACCATCGAGCTAGCGACAGAGCATTTCCCAAGTCGTCACTACTAAGGCATTGAGTCCCTATTCTGGCCCAAGTGCGATGGTCAGAACGAAGGACCGTCGAGCCAGCGATGAACCATCGCATGAGCTGTCGTAGATCCCGTTCAATAATTTAAATCTATTTTTAAAATGGTATTTGGGTTTTTTTCCCACCTATTTTAACCCCTAATTATACCACATAATAGCTTATAACTTCATTATTCATTCACAACATCTAATTAGGGTTTCTCTCAAAGATCAATCCCCAAGAACAAGAAACCCTAGGTGATTAATTCCAAGTCAAGAATTCAAGATTTCCCCCATAAATCTTTAAGAAATCATCCACCCAGGTATGTCAAGTGTTCATTCATGGATTTCCTTCATCCATGAAGCCTAAGAATCCAATTTTAAATTATAAATTATGACATTTATGTTGTGGATTGATTACGATCATATTAATGTTGTGTATGATACCTAAGTTGGAATCGTTAAATGTGTTTTCATTAATTTATGGTAGCATGTGGATTGAAATCTACTAAATTATGTTGATTTATGTAACCATGATGAATTAATTTAATGTCCAAGCCTAAGCTTATATTTATGCATGCAAGGTGTTTGATAAAATACCTAAGACAATAGGAAGCATGCCTTATGACTCAATTGTGACCAAAATGATAAACCTATGTTTCACCCTTAAGTTCAAATGACTCCCATGTTATTGTTATGCTTTGTGATGGATTGATGTAATGCTCATGAGATTAGGCTTATGAAATTATGACATGTTTACATGCACTTCTATTCATGTGTGAGCTTATGGCATACAAATACTTCATGAATATCCCTAATAATTATACTATGAATTGTTGACAATGGTCATATGTCAAGAAATGTCATGTCTTTTCAGTTTTATGCTATCGAATCCTGGGGGTACTTGTACCCAACAATTTAGCTGTGTGCCTAGAGTAAGTGTCATTTTTCAAGATACTTTCAGTCAAGCCATGTTCAGTAGAATTCAGTCAGTTTCTTGAATCAGGAAAACTCAGTTATCTCAGTAATCTCAGTCAGTTATTAGATCTCAGTGATACTCCATTAGTTAACGGAACTCAGTAAACTCAGACCAGTCAGTTCAGTATGATTAATTCAGTTTCTAATCAGATGGGAGTAGGATTCACCACCGAGTGAGCCTAAGGATGGGAACTTACCTGCGAGTAGAGGGTGTGATTCTTAGAAGCAATCCTTATGATCTAGAACTATGTATCCAGCGTAGGTTGAGACATCTAACCTATTAGATGAGGGTTAATGAGGTGGCTTAACCTGTTAGATGAGGGTCCCACCATTCTACTTAGAGTACCTGTTAGTTAAGGGATCACTCACAACTTGTCTTTACCAGTGGCGTGGTATTGAAACCCTTCTAATTGGGGTTACAGATTGGACCTTAACTCAGCTATATTTCTTTATTTGGGGCATGTCGGTTAGATGACTACTTCCCATAGTTACAATCTCAGTATCAATCTCAGTAATAGAACTCAGGTAGTTCTTCAGAATTCAGGACTATCCGATACAGTCACCCAGTTCAGTACGAAACTCATCTAGTTCCATCAGAAATAGGACTGTCAAACACAATCATTTGGATAATAGTACAATAGTTATACTAAACCTATGTTATCAGTATTCAGATTCAGTAATGTCTTAATTTCAGATAAAGTTCATGTATTCATGCATGTATTCTCACGTTCATGTTATTTGGTCAGCTAGTATTTTTCATGCATATAAACCCTTGCATTCATCCTACCTCACTTGCATACTATTATATTCAATCGTACTGACACATTTGTCCTATGGTGTTTCACAACATAGGTTCGAAAGCACGAGCTCCAGAGCATCAGTAGCATTCCAGGCTTAGCAGTCAGAGTTAGCAGTGAGTCCTCATCCTTCGAGGAAATTATCATTACTTTATTATGTCATTACTTAGTTTATTTCAGTAGTTGGAGTTAGTTGGGGACATATCCCATCAACTCCTTATTCAGACAATTCAGTTTTAGAGGCTTTTAGACTACAGCATGTTCAGACAGTTTATTTCAGTTCTTGTTTTGGTATTGATATACCATATTCTCAGATAGTATGTTTTATCTGTTTTAGACCTTATGGCATGTTTCAGTATATTCTTTCCACATCTTACATGATGTCATACAGTATACAGGTACAAATATCAGTCATAGGTTAGCTTGTGGTCCTTTGGGGTCATGAGCATCGTGTAGTATTCCAGGTACTATATTCGGGGCGTTACACATAGCCACAAGAGTTTGAAAGTTAAAAGTAACTATAAGCAAAACAATGCGGTACATTAACGGTCTAGGACAATCAATGGGGTGAAACCTAGGGTTAAGGCTCTGTGAACAATCATACTATGCAATTGAACTTCAATGGTTAGGTTACTTATTTTGGTTTTTGATTCACGGGGTTGATTTTATGAATATGGTTTTCCAAGCCTCTAATCACCTATCTAACTTAGACCCACATCTACATCGTTGAATGGGGATGTGACAACTGAATTAAATGCATTCATATTTCATGCCGTAAGTGAACCAAAAGGTCACTTAGGTATATTCCTATCCTAAATGAAAATTGTAACTTTATTATGTAGAATATTATAATCCTACTCTATTTACCCCTACGTTCTATCCTCTTGTTCCTCCTTTCGGGCTCACAAGATGACTATGGTTGTATTCTAAGGGTCACAATTCGTTAAAATAGTGATAAAAAGGATAAATAAACAACCAATTATGATAAATAATCAAAACCAAATAATTTCATAGAAATAATACAATGTTCTTGGCCTTAACCCTGGAAAAGGGCTTTTAGCCACTCATGGACATAACCATAATCACAATACATATTAAATTCCATAAAAACCCAAATTAATGGAAGAAGAACCCTAATTAAAGTGTTATATAGCCTCCCTCAAAGTTTTAAGGATGTATAAGGTGTTTAGCATAATGTTTAAGGTTCCTATTTATAGGAGGACAAAACTGCAAAATGCCAACGCGCCTCTGTGCCCATCGCGGTGACTAAGGTCTGAGACATGCCATCATCATAGACACACACTAGAATTGGTCCCTTATATATCCCCCAGGTCCATGGCATATACCCCAACGCGGTGGCTAAGGTCCACAGCGTGCCATTGACTCCAAGATGTCTGTTTTTTGGTCAAATCTTGTCCCGTGATTTTGTCCATCTATTCCAAGCCTTGTGATGTTGTGTACAATTTATTTCCATCTTGTTTATAATATATATATCATAATTATAATCTCTACAAGAATCCTATAGCATCAAACACCAATAATTAGAGCTCAAAACAACATACTCTTCAAGACAATGAACTAGAAACTAAAACTAAGAATACTAGTTTTGTCCTTTTGATCTTTAATTTAGTTTTGACTCTTGGCTTGTTTAAATTGAAATTTAAACACTATAAATAATTTATTATGTACATAATTAAATGATCATACCATTAGTAACTTATTACACACACAAGAATCCATCGAGATCAACTTGAACAACACATAGCTCGAGCTGGTAACACTAGTTTTCCCGTCTAAACTCTAAGTGACCAATTTGAATCCAAACTTGTTTGTAACACACTCTAAACATTGTAATAAAGTATTTTAACACTTAGATTCTCCTTTATACCATTATTAACACATTAAGCACACTAAAAGTCCTCAAAATAATGATTAATAAGTTCAGATAACAACACTGAGGTGCATAAATCCACCTCAGATCACAACCCCATACTTAAAGTCTTATTCATCCTCGAACAACTCTTTTCTCTAAGAATCATAATAAGAGAATACTAAACACTTCAATAAAAAGAAAAACACCTAAGATAGTAATATAATAACTACGCAAAATGCAAGTTTTTATACTAAGAATGTTATACACATAATTGAAAGCTCAAGAACACTACTCCAAAACATCCTAGACTCAAGAATTGACTCACCAAGATGGAAAACTCATACATATTGATCAGTCAATGACATCATACAAATAACCCAACTATCATCAAATATGTTCCCTCACCATAAGAGAGTTGCCCATGCTTACTCACATAGATACAATTTATTAAAAACTGGGTATAAAAATCAATTTACGTTCACTCTCACAAAGAATTCACAAGTTACACATGATGAACCATAGGCTTTCCCTTAGTGTAATGCTCCACTAATATCATAATGATGAAGCTTAGGATAAAATAGGCCCTTAAGGGTTGTAATATAGGCTAAGGGATGGACAGAAACTATTCTGGCCAGTAATAGTGACTATCTTCCGTAGGCGCTTTAATACATCATACTTTTCATTCAATTAACCTCTAACAACCAATTTATACCACTTTAATGTACCTATATATTTTGTCTTTCCCCATCTCATTAAGATCACTCACATACAATATGAAAGGCAAGATTGTCTATTAATTAATCATTTAATTTTTAGCACAAATTTCTTTCACTTTCAGCCATAACACACAATTGTACACACCAATAGCTATTACTTTGTGAGTTTAATTTCACCTTTCTCCTTTCTCAATTTCCAGTACCTTAACTCATTAAATTCTACTAAAGAGCTTAGGATCTTTGGATCAAATTACAATTAATCAAAGAAGGTGATATAGGCTACATATGAGGCTACCAAAGAAAATAAGCTAAAGGCTCAATAGGAATAACTAAGATAATGCACAAGGGTAGGTAAAAGAGGGTATGAAACATGGCTATCAAAGAAATGTCTATCTCATCTCCTAAACCCACACTCTTTATTTTTCTTTGCATACACACTAGGTAAGTTCTAGACATCATATACAACAAAGAATACAAAACAATCTTACATACATATGGCATATGCTCGATTCAAGTAGGCTTATCATAGACTCTCAACCAAATAATAACATGTATTCAATTTTAAGCCAACAAGTTCAAGAGTCATAAACTAGATCTAATGAGTCTCAAGTTAGTAATTCATACAACAAGCTTTAATAAACAAAACAATTGTATCATGTAATCACACATAACATCAACAAGAATATCTAACTTACCTAAAATATTTTTTTTTTAAATTTACTCCTAAAAAGATAAAGGATACTGGGTTCAAGGGGCGCCATCGCGGAAAAGAATAAAAAAAGCAACCATGGGGTGGGTGAAGTGTTCATCTACTAGAGTAACCCAAATAAACTAAAAACTATAAAAAGAAAATCATTTTTGTAATTTTTTTAGATTTATGCAAAAATTAGTTAAGCAACTAAGATTAAAGACCTTACAACATTACTTCACCCAAAAAACTATAACACCCTGGGTTTTCGACCCTTAAATTTTTTTTGAGATTTTTAGTTTCTAGATAAGATACGACTAGAGAGAACGTGTCATACATAGATGTGGGAGTGGTATGGGTTGGTCGTATATTGACTAGTGATGGATGGTGGGTTGAAATTTTATTCTTGGAATGGACACAACTTGAGTGGTACTAGTAGTATTGGTGGATATAGGTTATTGGGTTTGGTTATTTCCTTCACTTAATCTTAGACTTGGAATCTTAAGTTGGATCTGAGTACTAGTGTATCACCATGAGCCGTAAGTTAGGGTATGAGTCATACCATGGACTTGTATGGTGGACAGTATTCAGTCTTCCTTTGATTCTATTCTACCAGGGGTATAGGTCAGAGGTACGGGTCGTATGCTTTGGCTAAGATTTGGTTTGGGTAAGTCGTACCTTGGACAATATTAGGTCTAAGAGGAAGGCCTAGGGTATGAGTGTTGGGTACTACTCGTATTGGAGGGTACGACTAGTATGGTTAGTCGTACCCCTTGACGATAATTTTATGCAGTTTAAGTGAGGGCAATCTAGATATTTTCCCACTTAACCTAATAAGGCCGCACAACTTTTAATACACCTGGGAGGTTTTTTCCCTAATATTCTATTCATTAACACTTAGAAAACACTTTCAAATCCTCTCTAAAGTTCTTGGGCAAAGAAAGCTAGGGTTCATCTTAAGAATTAGTTTTGGGCTTGTATTGGTGATATCTCTCCATTATATTCTCAATTAAGGCATGTACTATTTCCCTCATTGTTAGTTCCAACTAAAGTCATATTTTGTAAGTTGTTTTCATGGCATAATTGTTATATGGTTTTGGGTTTTCAAATGTATATTGGGGGTTTTGGTTATAATTACTTGGTTATGGTTTTCCCATGTTTTAATTATATATTTACATTTTTTAATGGTAGTTTGATTACTTGGTTGTATGGGAATGCTTTATTGGTATTTGATTTTGGTTTTGGAAACACTATGCCCCCAATATGTTTGATAAAATGCAAATGAGAATTCTTTTACTATATTGTTGGAATTTTCAATGGAACTATTGAATGGTATTGAAATTTAAAATATGGGGGTGAATTAAAATTTTATTTTGTGAGTTGACTACTGACTCCTCATAATCGACTTGCCTGCAGATCAAAATACTTCAAAAACAGATTAAATTTAAATAGTAAATCACGTAAATAATAAAACATAATGTAAACAACACAAATATTTATCCTGGTTCGGCACACCAATATAGTGACTACATCCAGTCCCCTTGATTTTCAAGTTTCCTTTAGATCGTAGAAGATTTGGTTTGTGTACAATGATAGGAAACAAGTTCTGATGACTTATTTTGATCTTGAGATCTTATGACACAACTTTAGTTGATATTACAAAGATGAATTGATCCTACACTTTATATAACAATTGTAAACTAATGTTACAGAGCTTTGTAAGACTAAGAATGAGAAACTTTGAATTTTATCCTTGAAGTTGCGTAAAGTGTGTCTGTCTTTGGTCTTCTCTTTTTATAGTCTTCGGTTGAAACCCTTCATAAGAAAACCCAAGGGATTTCTTCAAAATCAAGGATATGAATAGATTCCTTGATTGAGAAATGTAGCCGTGTATAATGTCCATATCAGATATATCCACATATGAATTTTGAATCATATCCATATCAAATATATCTATGATTTATATTTTATTTTTGATTTTGATGTCTTGCCAATGTACTTATGATCTTCTCTTTTTGATTGATTAATTCTGCCATGAATTTGGGGATTGCAACCATGATTTTGGGAGGGTTGATCCTTCTTCTATTTCCGTGATGCTTGATTATTCTATTTTCCATACCAAGGTCCTCCATATCATTGGAAATATATTATGTCATGATTTTCTATAATACTTAGGACTATGATGCTCTTTTCATTTGTCTTCTCATGATTGATTTTACATGGATGCTAGTTGGATACGGTGGATGTCTTTGTATTCTTGATGTCCATCTATTTCTGAAGCCGACTTCCTTTATTTTTCCATTATTACCAGCTCCAGAGATACATTTGTGAGTCTTTCATTATTAAAACATAAACTGGGGATGCCAATAATCTCCCTTTTTTTAATAATGACAACAAGAGTAAACATCAGTTAATTCCTTTTTTGTTAGCTGCTTCCCCTGACTTGTGTAAGTATTAGCTGACATTTGAGCTTGTTCTGCTCCCCCTGACTGGTAGGCTACTCTGATGTTTCTGTCCTTCTCCCTCTTTGACCTAATAAAAAAAAAATAATATACAGGCAATATGCATACAGTGAAATGCACAGATAAGAGGTTTCTAAATATCATGAATGCTAATAATACCAAGCCTTTTTCGTAGAAAGCAAACTCTTTCTTCTAGTAGAGGTTTTGTAAAGATATCTTCTAGTTGATTTTCAAAGTCAACAAAGTTTATGCAAAAGTCACCATTTACAACATGATCTCGAATGAAATAATGCTTTATATCAATATGTTTAGCCTTAGAGTGATGCAAAGTGTACTTAGATAGGCTGATGGCACTATTGTTATCACACATAATAGGAATAGATTCAAAATCTTAGTCGAAGTCAAGAAGCTAATACATAATCCATAGAATTTGAGAGCCACATCTTTTGACAGCTTTGTATTCAACTTCTATGGTTGAGAGAGCGACGGGAGTCTATTTCTTGATATGCCAATAGATAAGAGCATTGCCAAGAATTTGACATGTTCTATTGGTGATCTTTCTCTTATTTTTGTCTCTTGCAAAATCAGCATCTGAGTATCTAATTAAATAAAAATGAGAAGAGCAGGGATACCATAGACCGAGGTCTTGTGTTCCTATTGGATATCGAATAACTCATTTGACTGTAGTGAGATTAGATTCCTTAGGAGTTAACTGGAATCTGCCGCATTTATACATACTGAACATAATATCTGACCGACTTGCAATTAAGTAGAGTAGAGGTCAGATCATCCCATGATATATTTTTTCTTCAACATCCTTTCCGACCAAATCTGAATCAATGCTTGTAGATGAACTCATGGGTGTTCCATAGGCCTTTCCCTTCACCATGCCAAACTTTTTGATGAGTTCTTTCATGTATTTGGCTTGACTGATGAAGGTGCCCTTGGGATTTTGCTTGATTTTTAGTCCCAGAAAGAATGTTAGCTCGCCCATAAGACTCATTTCAAATTCTCCTTACATCAAATTAGTAAAATTCTCTCACATAGAGCTTGCATAATAAGGATATTTAGAACTACCAAAAATGATATCGTCAACATAAACTGGCACAATAAGGAGATTTGAATCGAGCTTTTGAATGAACAAAGTTGTCTCAATTTTACCCCTTTGAAAATTATTATTTAGTAAAAAAGTACTAAGTCTCTCATACTAAGCTTTTGGGGATTGTTTGAGGCCGTTGAGTGCTTTTGATAACTTGAAAACATTATTTGGAAATGAAGGATCTTCAAATCCAGGGGGTACGAGTAGCCTTGAGCTACGAGCCTAGATTTATTTCTGATGACTTTACCTTCTCCATTTACCTTATTTCTATAGACCAATTTGGTTTCGATTACTGAGCAGTTTCTTGGTCTTTCAACTAGTATCCAAACTTGATTTTGTTCAAAATTTTTTAGTTCTTCCTTCATATCTTCAACCCTTGATTCATCATTGAGAGCTCCATAAAAAATTTTCGGTTTGATTTGAGACATGAGGGAAACAGATGTTTGTCTCCTGTTGATAAGGTGTTTTGTTTTGTGAGTCGACTACTAACTCCTCATAGTTTACTCGCCTGTAGATCAAAACACTTCACATATAGATTAAACTTAAATAGTAAAGCACATAACTAATAAAACATAAAGTAAACAACACAAAGATTTATCCTAGTTCGGAACACCAACCTAGTGCCTATGTCCAGTCCCCATGGATTTCAAGTTTCCTTTAGATCGTTGAAGATTTGGTTCAAGTACAATGATAGGAAATAAGTTTTGAAGACTTATTTTATTGTTCATATCTTGTAACATAACTTCAGTTGATATTACAAAGGTGACTCGATCCTACTCTTTATTTGTAAGACCAAGAATGAGACACTTTGAATTTTCTCCTTGAAGTTGCGTAAAGAGTGTCTGTCTTTGGTCTTCTCCTTTTATAGTCTTTGGATATTACCCTTTATAAGAAAACCCGAAGGATTTCTTCTCAATCAAGGATATGAATTGATTCCTTGATTGAGGAATGTATCTATGTATATCAGATATGTCCACATATGACTTTTAAATCACGTCCATAATAGATATGTTTGTGATTTATATTTTTTTTTATTTCGATGCCTTGCCATTGTACTTATGATCTTGTCTTCTTGATTGATTTATTCTATCATGAATCTGGGGATCATAACCATGATTATGGGAGGGTTGATCCTTTTTCTATTTACGTGATGCTTAATTGATCTACTTGCCATGCCGAGGTCCTCTATTTCATAGGCGAGATATTATATCATGATTTTTCATAATATTTGGGACTATGATGATCGTTCCATTTGTCTTATCATGATTGATTTTACTTGTTTTTTACTTGGATACAGTGGATGTCTTTCCATTCTTGATGTCCTTCTATTTCTGAAGTCGTCTTCCTTTATCTTTCCATTATTACCTATTGCAGAGATACACTTGTGAGTTTGTCATTATTAAAACATAAACTTGGAAGGCCAACATGTATGGTTTAGTAATGGAGTGCTAAATGGTATATATGGTTTAGAATAGTTAAATGGAATTGTTTGGTTGTCATAGTTATGGTTAATTAAACTCCTTGTAGGGTACGATGGAATACCCTAAGTAAACATGTTAATGAACACTTATGGGGTGCATGAGACTCACCCAAGCAAATATAATAATGGAACACTTGTGGGGTACATGGGAATCCCCCAAGTTAACTTGGTAAGTGGGTACACAGGAATATTATTACCCAAAAAGGTTTGGCTAAGGACAATACTTGCAAGTTATAGTTAGTATGAAGATACCACTATTAATAGCCTTGGTTAATAATAATAAATGGAATAATGGATTGGTTGGTTAGAAATAGTTTTAAATGAGAAATAATGGCGGGGTGTGATAGCTTACCATGAAGGTGGGAGTCCAATGGATGAACACTGGAAACTCATGTTTTTCTACATAAAGGGTAGGTCATGGTGACCTTATATGATACGATGAGATACACGGTAATCCTCTAAGTACACTGTACATATGTATCATAGAAAGCGAAGGGTACTTGGGAATCCTCTGCTCTTATGGTATCTCCGATTCGTATGGCTACATGCATGGGGGCCTGTTCAAGGGTTTACACTGAACCCAATAGACCGTGTGTGGTTAAGTATGGTTAAGCTACGCATACCCAGGTTAATGGTTTCAAATATATGCTAAACCTAGCTCCCTTTCCTGACATGGTTATATATGTATATGTATGGTTTGTATGCATATGGATGGCTTACTTGGTTTTATTAACTTGCATTATTTTATCCTTATCCTGAGTTCATGCTAGCATTCACCCGCTAACCCATATCCGGGTGGCTATATCCCTAGGCGATGCAGGAACCAGCCGTTCTACTACTTCTGCATAGTGATTGGATTTTGGGATTAGCTTTTGGATTGAAGTGGTGAGCTTTCATTTTTTTTAAAAGGCTCTATTTCATATTATGGACATTTTCATATACTATGGTTTTTTATAGATATTGGTTTCAGCTATGGTTATTTTTATGATATTGGTTTTTATGTCCAAACTGGATATCATCTTTCTTTTCTTTAGAGTCTTTTGTGGAACTGCTATGGGTTGGAATGAGCTAGATCGGTATTGGTGTCAGCCTTAGTATTGACATTGGTATTGGGGCTGACACCGATTGATGGTGTTGTTGGTTGTTCTATCCTTTTATATTATATTATAGAGCTTGGTTTGGATATTGTTTTGGTTTTGGATTACGGTATTGGTTTGTTATGGTCATTGGTTGGATTTGGGATGATTAGGCTCATCTGGGTCAATCTCGGTCATAGACCTATCCCAATATCTAGATTAGTGCTATAATATGCTATCTTGTTATATGTTCGAAATTTATCTGACTCAGGGTATATACTGGATGGTTGGGTTGGGTATCGGGAGTGGTCACCGGTCTTGGTTGGACTTGAGATGCTCATTATGACAAGGCCCCTGGTTGGGTCGTGTAAAAAACAATGGGAATTTCCCCACCCCACACTTAAAAATATACTTTGTCCCTAAAGTATACACAAAAGTAGATATAGAAATAATCCCTAAGGCCTCTAGTCCTAGCTAGTAGCATTTTATCTCATTATAATGGTCCGTAGACCCCACACTTATTCTCCGCCATGATCCCTAACTCAGGTTTCTGGTACTCAGACTTCCCATCAACTTATAACTCACCAAAAACAAAAACTATATGAAATAAACACTAAAATAATGAAAATAAAACCTACCTTAACTTGTGTTAGCTCCGCAACAACGCCTGATTTAGTGTTGCGACATGATCCACAACACAGTTAACTATTTTTGTTCATCCTCTTCCTCCTACTTGGAGGCCATCTTCTTATTCATTTCTGACCTCTTGAGTGTGAACTCTCAAGGTCAACAACTCTCTCAACTATAGCCTTTTTAGGCTCATTAATCAGCATCACTTCGGGATTAGTTATTGGAGCTTGGATAGATTAATGAGGAAGTTTGAAGAGGTCTTTAGTGGATTGGGTTCTACTACCTCACACTCATCCACTTCTATTTCTGAGATCATGCATAAATCTTTGTAATGGGATAGTGTGTTGAGTGGTTTATAAACCTTGAATACTACCTCTTCTTCATCATCATACTTTATTGTGAGCTTGCTCTCTCCCATATCTATCAATGCTCCTCCCATCACAAAGAATGGACGTCCCAAAATAATCAATATCCTGTCATCTGCCTAATAATCCAAGATAATAAAGTCAGCAGGTATAATAAACTTACCAACCTTAATGAGAACGTCCTTGATGATTCCTTCAGGATGGACTATAGTCTGATCTACCATTTGGAGTAGAATAAAGCATGGCCTCAGCTTCCCTAAACCCAAGGTGTTGAAAATCGATAGGGGCATCAAATGATACTTTCCCCAAAATAACTTAGTGCATGGACCTCCTCGTTGTTACCAATATGAATGGGGAGAGTGAGCCTCCCAGGGTCCTTAAGCTTTTTGGGCATCTTCTGCATTACCACAGAGCTATACTACTCAATGAGTTCTACTGTCTCAATATCCTGCAACTTAATTTTATTAGTTTCCACGTCCTTCAAGTACTTAGCATACTTGGGCATTCTCTGCAAAAAATCTAAAAGAGAAAGGTTAATGTGAAGCTCTCTAAATGTGCCAAGGAACTTCTTGAAGCATGCATCCTCCTTTAATTTTCTTAGCCTCTGTAGAAATGGTGGTGGTGGTCCATCCATCTTAGCAACTTTTATTTTTGGGTACTCAGATTTCCCCAAATAATCATCAACTTTGTCTGCAATCGGTTGAGGAATCAAATCTGTATCTACCTCCTTATTTGTCTTTGGAGGTATGTCAGTCAGCTCTTTATCACCCTCAAAGTGATTGCCATTACTTATTTAGAAGGTTCATTGTCACTTGGCAAACTACCTTGAGGCCTGGTATTTTGTGCCTGCTGCATTTTCCCCAACTGATACTCCAGCTGCTTCTAAAGAACTTTTTGATTTTTGAGTTCAACAACCATTTATTCTTGGGTGGCGATGATCTTCTTTAACATTTTCTCTATGTTAATGGCCTATCTGTTTTGTTGCAACTAATATTGTTGATTAATGTTCCATAAATAATTTAGTGCCTGAGTCCGCCACTTTTGGTTGTAGGCATTACTGTAATTTGGCCTTTGAGTATTTCCCACGAAATTGACTGACTTAGGATTTTCACCACACATATCTATGGAGTGGCCACTATTGCCACATACCTCACACCATGTAGGAGTCTGTTGTACTGCATTCACCTAAGCCTGAGACTATTGCACACCCAACTTCTTGAATTGTGCCATCATTTGGTTCTGCAGAGCTGATAGTTGGGTGGCTAAGGATGTAATATTGTTAATTTAAATCATGCTGACAACCTTTTTCATAAAGCCTCTGGAGGCATCACTATGCCAATAAGAATTTCCTTGTGCAATACGATTCAACAAAGTATACAACTCATCATAAGTCTTTTCCGGATCCTGAAGACCTATAGTTGAATGTAGAAAAATCTTCGTGTTATAGTCAAAGGCTTCAATAAATATGTGAGCTAATACCTTATTGGACTGTTATGATGTGGACAGTCCCGAAGAAGAGACTTGAATCTCTCCCAAGCATGATAAAGGTTCTCATCTGGCCTCTATTAAAAGATATAAATCTCAATATGAAGTCCCGCAGTCTTGTTAGATGGAAAGAAATAGATGAGGAAGTTCTGGGATAAGTCATCCCAAGTTGTGATTGAATCTGTCGGCTCAATGTTCAACCACTTCTTCGCTTCCCCCAATAGTGAAAAGGGGAAAAGTATCAGCCTCATATAGTCAAGTGACGCACCCATAGGGATGAATGTTTCGCTGATTTCCAAATAGTTCTGCAAGTGAACTTGTAGATCTTTATGTGATATCCTAGTGAATTTTCCACTGCAATGCAAGAGAGACACCACGTTCTGCTTTATCTTGAATCTACCTCTAGAAGCCAATTTTTGAATAGGGGAGGTCAAATTTGTCGCAAGTGGGATTGCCAATTCAGGAACTGTCCTGTGGGCTGGTGGTTATGATTGGATACTATGCTATTTAACTTCATTGGTTAGGTTACTTATCTTGTTTGTTGATTCACGAGTTAGATATAATGATTATGGTCTTCTGAGCATCTAATCACCTATCTAACTTAGACCCACAACTATATCGTTGAGCGAGGATGTGAGAACTAAGTTAAATGCATTCATATTTTATTCTGTAAGTGAATTAAATATGTCATGTAGGTATATTCCTATCCTAAATGCAAATAATAACTTCATTCTGTAGAAGATTATAATCCTACTCTATTTTTCCCACGTTCTATCCTCTTGTCTCTTTTCAGACTCACAAAATGACAATGAATATATTATAAGGGTCAAAAATACTTAAAATGTTGATAAAAAGGATAAATAAATAACCAAATATGATAAATAATCAAAACCAAATCAGTTCATAGCAATAATACCCATGTTCTTGGCCTTAACCCCGAAAAAGGAAGTTTAGCCCTTCATGGACATAACTATAATCACAATGATAGAATACATGTTGAAATATATAAAAGAAAAATAATGAAATAATAACCCTAATTTAAGTGTTCTCCAACATCCCTCAAAGTTTCAAGGTCGCCCAACTTTTTTAGCATAATGTTTAAGGGTCCTATTTATAGGAGGACAAAGCTGCCAAATTGAACATGGCAACGCACCGCGGTGCCCATTGTGGAGACTAAGTCACGTGATGTGCCATCATCATGGAAACACACTTAAATTGTTCATTTAGGAAGCCCCCAAGTCTATGGAGTGAACCCCAAAACGGTTTCTATGGTCCGCAGAGCGCTATTGACTCCAATATGTCCAATTTTTTTATCAAATCTTGTCCCGTGCTTTTGTACATCCATTACAAGCCTTGTGATGTTGTGTAAAATTGATTTAAATCTTTTTTATAATCTATATATCATCATTATTAACTCACAAATTATCCTATAGCATCAAATACCACGAATTAGATCTCAAAACAACATACACTTCAAGACGATGAAATAGAAACTTAAGCTAAGAATACTAGTTTTGTCCTCTTAATCTTTAACTTAGTTTTGACTCTTGGCTTGTTTAAATTGAAAGTTAAACACTACAAATAAGTTATTACACACATAAGTACACAATCATACCATTATAAACTCATTATTCATACTATAATCCATAGAGATCAACTAGAACAACACATAGCTTAAGTTAGTAACACTAGTTTTCTCGTCTAAACTCTAAGTGCCCAATTTGAATCCAAAATTGTTTGAAACACACCCTAAACATTGTAATCAAGTAGTTTAACACTTATATGATCATTTATACCATTATTAACACATTTATCTTTACTAAAAGACCTCAAAACAAGGCTAAATAAGCTCAAATAATAATACTACTAAAAGACCTCAAAACAAGGCTAAATAAGCCCGAATAATAATACTGAGGTGCATAAATCTAACCTCATATCACATGCCTATAGGTTTGATTATATAAAATGAATAATTGCTTGTTTTAACGTTAATTAATTAATTAACCTTTAATTAATCAAAAGGCTTATTTGAGACTCTTATGTGCTACATGTTTGTCCAATGTATTTAACTTGAACTTAGAGTCTTACAAGGAAGCCTAATTTTCTTTGTCTAGACCCCAAATCCCAATTATAAAGGTCCAATGCCTCTTGGAAATTAAGTTGGGACAGGTAGGCATTTTAGAAACACTAGTTTTGTCAATCTTTTAGAACACTTTTAAATCTCATAACCATTCTAGTTGGGGTATGGGTAGACTTTAAAAAATGATGAAAGTTAACCCGGGCATCATTCGATAATGCGATATACGACATTCTTATGTTAATAAGTCGAGTGCTAATCCAAATAATAATTATAAATTCTTGTCCAACCTTTGACCTCGTTTGTTTACTTTGATTGTTTTAACTATTTGGGATAGATTAGGTTCGCTTACTTAATATTTTTTTTGCAATATAAATTGTGTCACTTCTGTTGCATCGCTTGTCAAATTTATATATTTTATTTATTTTATCACTTAGATAATTAGTATTTTTAAAAATAATTAAATTACATGTCTTGTTTATTCATGTTCTTATCACTGAGCAATATCAAGTTAAAAAATAAGTGACCTTTGTTTATCATACACATATTATACGAATTTGGTTGGGAATCACATATGTGGACCTCGAAAGGTGCCTAACACCTTTATTTTGAGGTAATTTGAGTCTTTACATGATTTCTAGTGAACTAGACTAAATAAATAATAGGTTCGTAGTTGAATGGTGTCCTAATGCATCTTAATTCATTAAGTGATGACTCTTCACTCTTTAAATCTCCTAAAAAGAGTTGTCACGTCGAATTCTGCCTTTTACGAGAAAAATGGGGCGTGATAATTGTAATATAGATAATTTTCTACATAGCTGGTGCATTCCAAATCTGTGGTTAATGCAAATTCAAAGACGAAAAAAATAAGAACGTTGCCCTTGACGAAGACATGCATATCATCTTGATTGTTTTGATGAATCTCAAGCTTAAGTAAACATTTTGTAATTTGTCCAATGTAATTCGAAAGTGGAATATTGAGATAACACCCAAAAATTATTTCAACAAATAAGTCATGTACTTCTTGTCTAATAACCTCTTTTTACTCCTCTTTGAATTTGGCATCATAGGAGCTTTCAAATCTTAAAGGATGTGTTGGAATCTCTTTTATAACATAACTCATACCCTGGAAAATGACATACAAAAAATAGTTAATTTTGAAAGAGATACATACTTCGACTGAAATTACAAAAGACATAATACTACCATGTACTCTTGTAAGAGATACATACTCTTATGAAAGATACATATATCTAACAAATATATTTATAAGAGATACATACTATATTGTACAACAAAACATATCTCTTATAGTTATAACATGCATCTCTCACATGCATTTCAAAATATTTCTAACAAGAGATACATTTAATAAAAGTAATACATAGCCAGAGATACAAATTGAAAAAAGTATCAAAATATAAACATGCATCTCGGCCTAAATTATTTACTACTAAAAAACATGCAATACATTTGGAAGGGTGTCTCTATTTGTAACTTCTGCAAACCTTCTTTTTTTCACGAAATATGCCTCCGAAACTGGTAGATTCTCTTTTCTTAAAATGATCCACTCCTTTTTACTTTGCCTTCTTTGCCATCTTATCACACAATTTATTCATGATAGCGCAATCGTTTCAATGCTTGGATCTATTTTCATGGAAATCATCAGAGACTTTGTCAAATACATTAGGAACAAAATTAACAACATCTTCATTTTGCTCAATGTTGTCTAACTGAGAGATTCCAAGACTAAAAGATGGTCTTATATCAAGATCCATTATGCTAATTGAAGCGATAAATGCTTAAACTTTAGATATACTAAGCCTTTATTAAACTACGTTAACATACAAAACTTTAAAAAATTTAATATGAATATTAATTTGATTTTACTAAGTTATTGAAGTTGATAAGATGAGAGTGAAGATGAAACTGGGGAAACCACCTCATTTCTAAATTCTGAAGAAGTTGAGAAAATAAAGGTAAGAAATTGCACCTTCACAACATCATTGACGGAGGAGGAAACCACCACTTCAATCTGTTAAGTTGTATCAGAAAAAATGAGTCTCTTTTAGGATGTATCTATAACTTTTATTTAGAATAAAAAAAAATAGGGATGTTTGTAATTTTTAAAAAGTAAATTTTTTTTAGTATTTTTGGTATCTTAAGTTGTGTTTTTATGATTTTTTTCCTAATTTTTTTTCTTTCAGATCTTTTAAAACATATTTAAGGGGCATTTACTGAAAATAGACTATGTTTCAGCAAAATGGGGGTTTCCCTATTCTAACTTTCAAAATTACAATCCATGAACCCTCTTTCTATTTTTTCCTATTTTTTTTTTTCCAGTTTTTTTCCTCTTCTATCTGGAACCCATTTTTATTTCTTTTCCATTTTTTCTCTCTCTTCTATCTATAGCATCTACTTCTCTTTGTACCCCTATTTTAACTTTCAAAATTACAATCCATGACCCCTCTTTCTTTTTTTTTTTTTTTTTTTCTGATTTTCTGTTTTTTTTTTATTTTTTTTAAAGTTTTTTTTTCTCTTCTATCTTGAACCTCTATTTTTCTTTCTTTTTTGTTTTTTCTCTCTCTTCTATACATAGCATCTACTTCTCTTTCTTTTTTTCCCTTTTTTTTCCTTTTTTCTTTTTCTTTCTCATATTTTTTTCCTTTTTTGATTGTATTTTAAATTTTAAATTTTTATTTTTATTTTTTAAAGATATGACTATGTTGAGTACAAGCCATGGATGATGAAGAAATATCATATTCTCTCATTGTATTTGTATTCACTATGTTTTTTTTCTTCTTCCTATTCTGTTTTTTTTTCAATTTTGTTTCTTCGATTCTTTCTTTTCATTTTTTCTCTCTTCTATCACTAACTTCTATTTCTCCCTTCTTCTTTTTTTCTCTTTTTTCTTTTTTTTTTCTTTCTTTTCTTTTTTTTTCTTTTTTTTGTATTTTTTTCTTTTTGATATTTTTCTTTCTTTTTTTCTATTTCAGTTTTTCTTATTTTCCCTATTTTTGTCAGTTTTCTTTTTTCTTTCTCTCTACTATCGTTAACTTGTATTTGTTTTTCTTTTTTGGTTTTCTTCTTTTTTTGTATTTTTTTCTTTCTCATTTTTTGGTTCTATTTTATATTCTTTATATTTTCAGAAAATATGACTACGTCGAACATAAGTTATGGATGATAAAAAAAATACCATAATCTCTTATTGTATTTGTGTTCACACCATTATTTATATTCTTATATTTGTTAATACAATTGTATTTGTATTTTACAATTCAGGTTTGTATTTGTATTTATAGTTTGCATATATACTTGTGTTTGTATTTTATAGTTTGCACTTGTATTTGTACTTTATAGTTTGCATCATTGTTTATATTTTATATAATTTGCACTTGTATTTTGAGGAACTATTTTGTATTTATATTTTATACTTGACTGTTTATTACATTTGTTTTTTTATGATTTTATTTGTATTTGTATCTTGTTTTCATCATTGCACTTGTATTTTAAAAAACTATTTTATATTTTTAGGTTGACCGAATATTGTATTTGCATTTGTAATTTCATTTATTTGTGGTTGACTACATCATTTGTATCTTTAACAATTAAAAATGAATTGTTATTTTCTTTCTAGAATACTTCTACTTATATTCATTAACACGAATTATATTTTATTGGTACAAATTGAATAATAGAAATAAACATGATAAATTATACAAATACTAATGTTAAATTATACAAATACAAATGTTTCATTTGTATCAAATGATACACACTTATACAACAAGAACCATACACATACAAATGATACTTGTTTATATATAAAATAAAAATGATAACTTGACATACAAACACTGATGATACATTTGCATTGAATTACACATTGCATATTTATATATTTTAGACTCAAGCAAATACAAGTAATCCATATAGTTGTTTGTTTACAAATATAAATAATAAATTATACATATTCACAACTAAACTATTCAAATACAAATAATAAATTTATTTAAACTATATAGTATGATATAAATAAATATAAAATATATATAAAAACATGTATTAGGTTATATTGACTGAATGTTCTGTAGAAACAATGTTGATGGTGAGACAAAAGTCTTGCTAGATTTCATTCTAACTCTTTCGTCGTTACTGATTAGGTATATGGTTATATATTTCATGTATAAATAAAAAGTGATCATCATATTCTTTTCATACTTATTTTTGTCTTCATTTAAAAATTGGGGTTCGTTGATAATTTGTAAGTCACTTTTTCGCATATAGACAAAAATTTATATTCTTTTCTAATATCTAACTTTGAAATCAATTAGAATTAGAGTATTAAACCTATAATATGTAGAATACATCTAAATTCTAGGAAGACTACACAAACATGATCCTGGTAAGTTGCTTGGGTCTTTTTTTTATCATGATTCCATTTGATGAAATAAATAAATGTAGATTTTCAAATTTGATGAATTTATAGTGAAATTTTTTTATCTTTATTGTTGGTTTCTGAATCCATTAGTGTTAAATAGTAGGATACTTGGGATCACTCCTCCTCGATATAGAATATGTCTCAAAACTCCGTGGTTTCTGTCGGAAAGGTGCATAAGTACACTATGTATTCAACTGTAAAGATAATTGAGCAATATAGAGCTGAGTTTCCAGAATATAAATGTTGGGCGATTAAATTTTAAGTCAGAAAAATTATAATCAGGACAAAAAAATATTGCAACAATAATTTTGTTGTTTTCAATATGTGAGTGTTACAATAACTATGAATCCTCTGATTCATCTTTTCAAATATAAATTCAAGGGCTTTGAGCTTGATCTTGAATTTACACATGATTTGTTGATTTGATGAATTTGACCCTGACTTGTTCTTGAATTTAAGGTCTTTTGGACTTGTTCTTGAATCTTTCATAATGATCTTGAATCTTGATGAACTAAATTTGAATACTTGAGCTTTGTAGAGAAATTACGGCGTTTGATCCACTAGCTTTCTCTTGCATCTTGTTAGAGTTATTGGTACTTTTTATGAATTATGAGACCCCTATTTATAGTTGTAGGAAGTAAAGAACCATGGTGAATATGAACTTCTTTTGACCAATCAAATTCAAGTGATATGGCGCCTTTTAATGACTTTTGATTTCACTAGGCCTGCTGCATCATTTTGGCATGTGGCATGGTCCTATTGGCTCCTTTATTTGACTTGGCATACCACGTCATTCAACACGTGACACTAATTTAGGCCACTAGAATATGACAATATCATGGGCTTAACAAAGTGGGTCATCATTTATAGCCCAAATCAATGGGCAATAAAAATTGTGCTTTAATTAAATTCATACATGTTTGGACTTAAATAATTAATTAAATTATATTAATCCACAATATAAATTTGAGACTAATATATTTTACATATAATATAAATTAAATTTCAGACAAATTTTAATTTAATAAAATTTTGTTGCCCACAAAATGCCCCCAACTTCAAGACTAGTTGAGTGTATACTTTAGAGACTAGACCTAAAGTATGATTATTTAAACATGCTTACTTCGTGATTCAAAGATTTTCATACAGATGAACACCCTATTTCACTAGATTAGAAAATAAAGCTGAACCATGCAATTTGCATATTGATATTGCCTTTTAAAAACTTTCTTTTTTTAGTCCCGATTTATTTCATTAATTTCTACGCATACGGACTATTAGTGAGACATGATATCCAACTCCAATAATTAATTTCTTAATGATGCCCACTTCTACTAGGATATCATGACTTTATCCAATTCCAAATAGATTTTGAAAAACTTTTCACTATCTTACTTAGTCCGGAATAAATTTCTTCCAATTTGAATTTATATTAGAGATCGAAATCTTTCCAATTTGAATTTATATTGAAGATGAAAACAACCTCCAATTTGAATTTATATTGAAAAATGAAACAAACTCCAATTTTACATTGGAGATGGAAACTCTTTCAATTTAAATTTATGTTGGAGATGGAAACCCTATCAATTTGAATTTATGTTGGAGATGGAAAAAACCTCCAATTTGAATTTTTATTGAAGAAGGAAACAACCTCTAATTTTATATTGGAGATGGAAACTTTTTCAATTTGAATTTATACTGGAGAAGAAAACAACCACCCTATAACTCAGTAAAAGGATGTAGGTTCTCCACTTTTTCAATATCAGTTTTAGGGTTTCCAGAATATGAATAATGTTGACGTAATTTCTTTCCCTTCTACTTTTCTCTTATTTTTCGTCACTTTTTTCTAGCCTAGCATGTTAATGGTAGAAAATTCATATCTCTGTGTAGGAATATCGAAATCATGAACATTTTGATATTTCAGAAACTAGACTTCGAGATCTATATCATATCAAAAATTCATATTTAAAATTTTTCAATATAATTCTCGACAATTATTTGAATTTACTCCTAAATGTTATCATATTGAAAATTTTAGATCTGTGCATCTTTGCCAAAACTTTCGTACCTAGAAGTAGGATGGAAGAAATCACAAGCTGCTTAATTCTTGTGAAACTAGACAAGAAAATCTATAACATATCAAAAATTCATAATTTAATATCTTCAAAATCATTTCAGGTGTTATCCTAAATTCAACATTAGAGTTTAATATTTCATCAGTTTCAGATTTGTATGATGACACAAAAAAGTTTATATCTCAATATGGGAGTATAGAAATCATGACCCTCTTGATTCTATAGATGACAAAAACATAAATATATAACATAGCCAAGATGTGGAGTTTAGAGCCCCATGGATCATTCTATATAAATTTTTGATGTCGATCCTAATTTCTGTCCGACAGAAAATTTCAGATTAGCATCATCCCACTAAATAATTTATATCTTGATGTGGGACCATCACCATCAAAGGGTGTTTTGATGGGTGCAAACTAGATTTTTAGGGCTTCATTCTTAGAAAACATTATGTCTCAATCCAAGTTGGTGATATGACTTTAAAGTTTGCAATAATCTGACGGGTAATATCTCTTTTAATTATGTTTTCTTGTATTTTCTTTTCCTTTCCTCTTTTTCAAGATTGAAATACATGACATTCACGATGGGTTAGCTTGAGGTGCGAGAGTTTAACCTCTTCTATGTCACCTTAATACCTAATGAGTCCGGCTTTAAGTATGGTCCCTTTTACCGATGTACTTATTCATTGGTCTTCTTTAAATATGGGCCCTTTCACTGCTACACTTATACAATTGCCTTTTTTAAGTATGGGCCATTTCATCGATGTATTCATACAATGGTCAACTTAAGGTACGAGATTGTAACTTTTCCTCCGCCACCCTGAGACCTGACAAGTTCGACTTTATGTTTGGGTCTTTTGGCAATATACTTAAGAAATGTTTAGTTTTAAGTATGGGCCCTTTCACTGATTTAATTATGGAATGGTCATCTTAAGGTGCAAGAGTTTAACTTTACCTCTGTCATCTTGAGATTTGAAAATTTTGACTTCAAGATTAGTGGCTAGGTTGTCTTTAAGATGGTGATCATGCAACAACTGGCTTATGGTGCAATAGCTTAACTTCGCCTCTGTATACCTTAAGACAGACCAATTTGGCTTGAAGTTTTGGTAACTTCACAAAACAAATCCATCAGAATGTTAACTTAAGGTACAAAGGGGAAAATATTGTCCACCTTAAGGCATAAAAATTTTGAGATCCTTTTAAGGATGAATATGCAAAAGAGACCAGTTTAATGTGCAATGGGACAAATTTTGTCCACCTTAAGACATTGAAATTTTGAGACCCATCTACAGATAAGCCCATGAGAGGCCATATTAAGGTGAAAAGGGACATGTCTTGTCCACCTTTAAACATGAAAATTTTGAGATCCATTTAAGGATAAACCCATGAAAGGCCATCTTAAGGTGCAAAGGGACAAATTTTTTCCATCTTAAGGCATGAAAATTTTGAGATCCTTTTAAGAATAAACCCGTGAGAGGCCAGCTTAAGGTGCAAAGGGACAAATTTTGTCCACCTTAAGGCATGAAAATTTTGAGATCCTTTTAAGGATAAACGTGTGAGACGCCAGCTTAAGGTGCAAAGGGACAAATTTTGTCCACCTAAACGCATAGAAAATTTGAGATCCTTTTACGGATAAATCCATGAGAGGCTTGCTTAAGGTACAAAGGGACAAGTTTTATCCATATTAAGGCATGAAAATTTTGAGATCCGTTTAAGGATAAACAAGTGAGAGGCAAGCTTAAGGTACAAAGGAACAAATCTTGTTCACCTTATGTCATGGAAATTTAAGAGGCCTTGATTTGATGACTTGGAGATTTTTCAACTTCTACTTGCAAACGCGGTGATTTGGGCGGCTCAACTTTCAAATTTGGCGAATTTGGCAACTTCATCTTGCAGGATTGATAATATTTTATTACCTTAAACTATGGGCTTGGTCGATTTGTACCCTTAGTTGTAGGCTTGGAGAACTTTAACATTTCAAATCCCATTAAAGGAACTCCTTTTCTTTTTGATGGTTTTCCCTCATTGAGCCATAAATATTTAGAGTGAGTCCAAAATTTAATTAGAATATTTTCATATTTGGTATTCATATGGTGGATACTGCAGGAACATATTTTTTTTGACACTCAGGCAACTGAACTCAAAATTAAATTCTAAGCGCCTACGTACCTTGATAAAGAGGATCAAGTCACGGCGTATTTCTGGGTGAATATTTTTTCTTTCATCCAAACTTTTTCCTAGGACGCCTCTTTCAAAGTTTTCAACCTAGCGTACTTAATTTTGTGAGCCATACATAGCTTATACTCTTGTGGGGAGTAGACATGCAGTTTATTCTCACACATTAAGGAGTGTCATCTTTCTTTAAGGATAGTACTTCTTCAAGAACATGTCTTTGATAGGACCAATTTTCATGCCATCTGCATCGACAAGATTGTAAGCACCATTTGAATATACTTCTTGTACGACATATGGTCCATCCAACTTTGAGGTGAATTTGCCCCCAAACTTTCGAGAAGTAATAACGGGCCTCCTTATTGAAAGGACCTGATCTCCAACTTATAGGCACCTCAAGAGAAATATTTTATTAAAATAAAGAGATAGAAGAGCTTGATAACATTTAAGATTTTGTTGAACCTCTAGCCTCTTTTGTTCAAGAGCTTCCAACTTTACAAGATGCAACTTAACATTTTCTTCTTCAGTGAAACTTTCTTGAATAGCCAGTCTTAAGGAAGATATTTGAATCTCAAGTGGTGAACTTCTTCAACTCCAAAAGTAAACACATATGGGGTTGCTTACATCGGTGTGTGGTAAGTCATTCTATATGCACATAAAGCTTCTTCCATTCGCTCATGCCAGTCTCATTTGACTTGGAGATGACTTTTTTCAGCAGATTTGATAAAGTCTTATTGAATTATTTAGCTATTTCATTACTAGCAACATGGTACATTGAAGATTTATATTGCTTAAAACTGAAGAGATAACAAATTTTGTTCATTAGATTGTTATCAAATGGCTTGCCATTATCAGTTATTATGTACTGATGAATTCCAAAGTGGTAGATGATATTCACTCAGATGAAGTTCGAAACATTCTCATTCTTCACTTCTTTGAGAGAAACAACTTTAGCCTATTTAGAGAAGTAATCTGTTGTAGAAAGATACACAAGTGTTCACCAGAAGATTTTGGTAGTGGTCCAATAACATCTAATCCCCAGGACTTGAATGACAGGATGGTATAGTTGTGTTCAATACTTTAGGGGGTTGATATATGAAATTTTCATGGAATTGGTAAGCTTTCCATCTTCTAGCATAGTCTAAACTGTCTTTCACAATCATTGGCCAATAATAATCCATCCTTTTAATGTGAAAATGAAGCTTCAGTCCTGACTGATGAGATTCACAAACTCCAGAGTATGCTTCTTGCAAAGCTTGAACTACTTCTTCCTCTCCCAAACACCACAAGTGTACTCCTTTAATAATCTTCTATATAGTGCGTCTTTGTATTAAGGAAAAAGAGGTGCACGATGATGGATGTTAGTCCTTCTTCTTGGATCCTTTGAAAGTGTCCCATAACACAAGTAGCCAATGATAGATTGTTGCCAATATTCCTTTATTGCTTCTGACACTGCGATAAGGTGTTCAACCTTATTTTCTATATCCTTATCCTCATTCGGTAGCTGTACTACCCATTGTTAGTGGATAGTAACTCGTGTCTGATTTGAAGAGTTAGGGTTAAGAATAAAGTATCTAGGGCATCAAATTTCTTATTTTCTTTCCATGGTACATGTTGGAGGGTTACTTCTCCAAGCCATCCCATAAACTCTTGAGAATAATCATGATATGGATATAGATTAGGCTTTCTAACTTTATAGCTTGCCAAAAGCTGCTTGATCACTAATTAGGAGTCACCAAAGACTTTTAATTATAGTTGTTTCATGTCGACAACTATCTCAAGTCTGAATATTAGCGCTTGATATTCAACAACATTATTAGAGCAATAATTTTTCAAGGTAAAAGAGTATGAGATGACCTCTCCTTGTTGAGTAATAAACACTATTCTAGTACCTGCTCCATCTCATTATGTGGCACCATTCAAGTAGATCTTCAAATAGGGATCTAACTTCAATAACCATTGCATCTTGATCAGGAAGTTTATCAGTCAGTTCTCAATCATTAGGTATCTGGTGATCTGCCAAGAAATCAGCCAATGCTTATCCTTTTATGGCCTTTAGGGGGTTGTACAGAATCTTAAACTGTGGAAATTAAAGGTACTACTTTGAAAGTCAGTCACTAAGGACTGGTTTTGACATTACAAACTTGATGAGATTTTCCCTAGATACAAGACACACAACATTAGCTTGAAAGTAATGTTTTGTTTTGTAGATTGAGAAAGCCAATGCCAAATTTAACTTTTTGATTGGAGAATACTTCAGCTCATTTGGTGTCATCGTTCTTCTCAGATATTAAAGAGAGTTTTCTTTGCCTTCACACTTTTCTTGAGCCAATATTGCTCCAACTGACCTTTTTTCTATTGCGATATTGAGTATCAATACTTTTCCAGGTATGGGTGCCGCAAGAACTGGAGGCTTCATCAAGTATGATTTTATACTCTCAAAAGCTTTGCTACAAGATCGGTCCCATTCAAAAGGAGCATCCTTATTTATGACATGACTAAATGATTGACATTTTTAGGGTAGGTTTGAGATAAACCTTCTTAAATATGCTAGCTTTTGTAAGGCTTTTTAACTCATTTATGTTTCGAGGCTTGGGCATTTTCAAAATTGCATCAACCTTGGCCTGATCAATTTCAATTCCTCGGTGTTGTACAATGAATCCAAGAAACTTTCCATAAGTAATTCCCAAGGCATATTTTAGTGGATTCATCATAAGTTGATATCATTAAAGAAACTCAAATACCATTCATCAGTTTTTTAAGTAATCGTCTCTCTTTCTTGACTTCACCACTAAGTTATCCACATAACATTCAATATTTTTATGGAGTAGGCCATCAAAGATGCTTTGCATAGCCATTTGATAGGTGGCACCAGTGTTCTTCAAACTAAAAGGCATCGACTTGTATCAATAAATACCTTTGGGCGTATGAAATATAGTGAGCTCTTTATACTTAAGTGCCTTGAAAATTTGGTTGTAGCTGGATGAACTATCCATGAAGAACATTGCCTCATAAGTTGGGGTGGCATCAATTAACAATTTTGGTATGGGGATAGGAAAATCATCCTTAAGGAAAGTGTTATTGAGATCTCAAAAGTTGTCATAAACCTGAATTCGGTCATTATTCTTCCATAATGAAACAATACTTGAAATCCACATAGGGTATTTGACTTCATGAATAAAGCTAGCTTCAATGAGTTTGTTAACCGTATTTTCGATTAATGGAACCAACTCTGGCGTAAAGCACCTTTGGACTTACTTAATAGGATGAGCACCATTCTTGACTGCCAACTAATGGACTGCTACTTTTGGATCTAAGTCATGCATTTTCTTATAAATCCAAGTGAAGATGTTACTATATACTTTGAGTATCCCCATATAAGTTATTTCCTCCTCTATTTCTAGAAATGCACTCAAGTAAGTTGGTCTTGGGTCTTTATCGGTTCTAAGATTAACTTTCTTCAAGTAATCTATTATGGACTCACTCTTTCTTCAAGTTACAATAGGGAATATCTAACATCTTCCTCATCTTGAGGATTATTATCATTGATGGATATGTGGTAACACCAGAAAGTATATTTTATCTCTTCAACAATCTTTATTTTAGATGAGAGATTATTCTTATTCTAGGTTGTAACATAGTATGAGGAGCCAACACTTTCTTCATCTTCCTTATGCTTCTTAGTATAACCATAGTATGAGACTTTTCTTTTAACATCTCGTTGCATAAAACCACCAGTTCCGTATGTTTCCTCATTCTAGAAGGAATCAAACATAAAAAATCTTTCTAAATTTTAGGTGAAGAGTGTCTTGCTTTGTTTAGACAACTTCTGCAGTGCTTGCTACTTTTATTGGCATTTAATGTACCCAACCTCTCAAAAATAGAAGTTATTGTAGTTGGATCTCCCAATCGATAAAATACAAGATCTTTCGTTGGATGCAGTAGACTCCTCTTCTACAGTGATGTAGTGACTAACCACCCTTCTTATGGAGATGCAAATTAGAGGTGACTGTGTGTACCCTAGGCCTGCATATGCCTGCCTAGTTTCCAAGCCTTGATGGCTCATTAAGATTATATCCATCCTTTACAAATAACTTTTATGCATTTGGATCGAAGCCTTCTTTTGTACACTTTATAGGGATTGTATCTCTTATGGTAGATTTTGAGCCACACATTCTCTTAGTATCCTTGAGGATGGGTTTATTGTGTCAATCCACTTGATAGGTACAGTTATTCCTCCTAGAACATTATCTTGGGCATCGAACGAATTATCCTTTTTTGTATTTACATTTGGTATGTAGAGGAGAATAGGAGCTGACTAGTTTTTCATAGATGTGATGCTTTCTTTATTCAAAGTGGAGATAAGCTTCTTAGTGGTGTTTTTTTCGATAGTCACCACAACCTTCTTAGATATAATATTATCACACTTGGACTTGTTGACAACATCAACCCATTTCTCATTTATACAATAATTCTTCAAGTAGAATTTTGCATCAGCAAATTTTGACTCAACTTCAGTGAATGGATTATCATCGACAACTATCTTTCTTTCCACTCCGTCTTTGAGGTACTTCAAGGATTTACAGTAAGAGGATGAGATAATTTTGTTCTCGTGTACCCAAGGCCTAGTAAGCAAAATATTGTATGAAGTTTTGGCATCAATACATTTGACCAAAAATCATATGAATACACAATGTGATAGATCGCATGTCCCTTTGACCCCCTTGGTTGAAGCCTTGGATCATCAAATAGATTTTGGCCAGCTCATCAGAAAAGATGGCAAGTTCCTTCATTATGTTGATAGGCAGGATGTTGACTTGAGATCCTTCGTCTATCAAGATTCTATTTATATTCTATCCCACAGCTTGATCCATTATGTACAAGGGACAGTTGTGTAGGGTTTATCCAAGAAGAAGATCGTTATTTATAAATATTATTTTGTATTATATACATGTTCCTCTTAGTCAAGAGGTTCAACAAGCTTTTCAGAAGATGAAGGAACTTCTATTGGTAGATTTTCACCTTTTTCCCCCTCTTTGGCAGTATTAAAATATGATGCCTCAAAGTTAACTTGAGCATTTTGTGCACGAAATCAACTTGGTAATAATTCTTCCAAAGTAACTGGACTCCATGGTTTTTGGTGGTGAAACTCTATTACCCCCGTCTTCTTCGGGAGCTCAATTCTGTTTTCTCAATTTCTTCACCATCCCCCTTCTAGTTGGCTTCTCTAAAGCTCGAACGACTTCTTTCGTAGACTTATTTTCTTGCATCTGGGCCTAGTCACAAGAGTCTAACCTTCATCATCACCTTTGTCAACTGAAGACTTGCCATTCTCTAATAGTTTATCTTATTTTCTTCGACACATATTTAGATCGAATCAAGCGAGCCAAAAGTGATAGAGATTTCATGAGAACTGATCGTCATATCGTCGAAGAAGATCTTCTTCTTATTTGATAATTTCACGACTTTGTCTTTCAAGACTAAGCATTTCTCCAGAGGGTAACCCACAAGCCTATGATACCTGTAAAATTTTGGGTCATTGGTCCTTCTAGCTTTGTAGAGCTACTTCATTTCTTTTAGTTGAATAAGCCTATGCTTAAGAAATTAATTGAAAATATTGTCCATAACTAAATCAAGGAAGGGGTATTCTTTTTCTTTCATCTCCTTCATAGTTAACTTTTAATTTAAAGGTGCTCAGAAGTCATCTTCACGCTTTGTTTCTTACTCACCTTTGTGGTGATCTTCCTAGGAGACACGTTGATATTCATGGATTCTTTGTTGTCATTATTAGGGACAAAAGTATTCCATAGTTTCAGTTCCTGCTTATCCTTTTCCCTTTGAGGGTCATGGATAGGTGTTACCCCTTTTCCAACAGAAGACATGCTCCACTCGATATCATGACCACATATAGCTAACTCTTCAAAGGATTTTGGCTTAATGCCTTGACATATATAGATAATTCCTCAGAGCATTCCTTGGGAGCACATCTCTATTGCAGAAGTTTTGTTGAGCCTATCTTTACAGTTTAGGCTCGCATTTCACCATCGATTAATGAAGTTAATGACCTTCTCTTCCTTTTTTTTATCGAGTATTCGTAAGCTCTACCATACCGACTATACGCATTATGCTATAAAATCAATTTAGAAACTCATGCTTTATTTTCTCCCAACTATCGATGAAATTAGGCTCAAGGTTTGTGTACCAATCAAAGGCATATTCCTTTAAGGAACGAAGAAATTATTGAATAAGATAGTCACCATAGGTTCCAACATTATTACATGTTTCAACAAAGTGCGCGACATGTTGCTTCAAATTTCCTTTTCCATCAAATTGTTGAAATTTTAGGGGTTAATAACCAGTAAACATTTTATAGCTAACAATCCTTGTTGTGTAAGGCTTGGGGTATGCCAGGAAAGTCTTTTTGACAACATTATACTTGCCTTTGAGTGTACTTTATATGAAATACTTTATTTGATCAATCGGGATCATTCCCTTAGAATAAACTTGTACCTCCTTAGCTGGTGGTGTTTGTTTTCCAGGATGTTTTGTCTCGTGAACTTCTGGAGCTTTCCCAAGTGCATGGATAGACTCTCCATTGATCAATATATCTATCCTATCCACTAACTTATCAATCCAAGTATTTTGATTTTGCACAATATTTGGTTAGACCATCAATTTCCTTTGTTAGATTTGCTAGCTGCTCCTCCATAGTGTGGAATCACTCACCATTGGTTGCATGATCACTGGAGACATTAGTGAGTAATAGGGATTACATAAGTTGATCTTTGAAGTGCTCATCTTATGCAGTGTAAGTGGATATGATGTGTTAGTCGAATGAACAACACTCTTCGTGCCAGAGTATTTTAACCCAGAGTGCTCAAGTAGAGCTAGAGTCTTCTTAAGTGGCTCTACCACATTACTTCCTTCTTCTAAAGTACTTGCATGGGATCTCAATCCTTCTGGGGTTGAAGATCCAAAAATTAGTGTTGGCGCAGACGAGATTTGATATGTTTGTTGTCCTAACATATTGGCCTTGCTCCTTGTGATAACTCCAAAGCTCCCAAAACTAACTCCAAGGATGCTCTCCACATCAGCAGAGAATTTGAAATCAGCAACCTTGGAAGCAGTCGATTAAGAATTGAACTTCTCAGAAGTTATTTTGTTGTTGTGAAACTTGAAGTTGGAAAAGTTAAGATGAGAGGTAGAGATCATCCCGTTGGGTGTGCCAAAATTTATTGGACAGTAATTTTTGAGTTAGAAAAATAATAATCTACACAAGAAAAATATTGCAACAATCGTCTATTAATCTCAATATGTGAGTGTTACAATCTCTATGAATTCTCTGATTCACCTTTTCAAATATAAATTCAAGGGCTTCGAGCTTGATCTAAAATTTGAACTTGATTTTTTGATTTGATCTTGACTTGTTCTTGAATTCAAGGTCTTTTGGGATTGTTCTTGAATCTTGCGGTCTTGATCTTTAATCTTGATGAACAGGATTTGAATGCTTGCGCTTTGTACAGAAATTGTGGTGTTTGATCCACGAGCTTTCTCTTACTTCTTATTCGAGTTGTTGGTCCTTTTTCTGAATTATCAGACCCCTATTTATAGTAGTAGGTAGTAAAGAATCATGGTGAATATGAACTTCTTTTGACCAATCAGATTTAAGTGGCATGGCGCCTTTTAAGGGCTTTTGATTTTACGAGGCCCGTTGCATCATTATGATATCTGGTGTGGTCCTATTGGATCCATCAATTGTCTTGGCATGCTAAGTCATTCGACACGTAACACTCATTTGGGCCTCTAGAATATGACAAAGCTTGGATTTAGCAAAGTGGGCTCATCATTTGTAGCCCAAATCAGTGGGCTAGCCCAATAAAAATTGGACTTTAATTAAATTCATACATGTTTGAACTTAAATAATTGATTCAATTATATTAATCCGCAATATTTATTTGAGACTAATAGATTTTGTATTTAATATAATTCAAATTTTATACAAATTTTAATTTAATGAGATTTCATTGCCCACAATAACTTATTTGTTCTGAAATTTCCGTACTTGGTATTTCAACTTTTCTAATTGGGTTTTTTAGATCTTTGCTATTTCAATTTTCTTCTTTGAAAGTTGTTTGCACTTATGAATTACTTAATTAATATGTCCATGTTGCAGATAAATATTTTATTGACGGATTTTAATATATTTTGTGTGGTACATGCTTAGCATATACCTGGGGGTGGATGCAGGGCATGTGATCATGGGTTGTATTTATTTTTGTTCTCATGTGGCGTTTGGTATTTGCTTTGAATTCGTTCTTTATATCGTGTCACAAAGTTTTACATAAGGATGAATCATTTCCTAACAAAGGCGACTCTGTATTAAAGATTCAAATATGAGACCTCTAATTAAGAATGAAAGAATACTTATCACTAAATCTAACTCTTGTTTGCTTAGTGTTTCAAAAAGCTAGATCATGAAGGTATATTTATAAAAATATTTTAATGCATGATGAATTTGTTAATTTATTGGATTACTTCGCACCTAATGTCCTCTGTAACAATCTTTTATTTTTTGTAATTGTAAATTGGTTAGTAGTTACGTTATATTATTATGCTCATAAATAATGTGCAAAGAATTCTCTTTATAATATGTAGGATTTTCCTGATTTACATTATGTAGAACTCCTAAAATAAAAGAAATTTTTGCATGGAAAGGAAATCTTCTGACGAATGAAAACTTTGTGCTTGTTCAGGACGGTTAATCTTCAGATTTTGAATTGAGTATGAGTTTAAATACAAAAATTTGATACCAACGGGAGATATTAACTAGAAGTCGTTCCATTTAGAAACAAATTGTTTTCCTTTTTTATGTGGAGAATATCAACATGCAACTTTTCTTTCAAATTTTGTTGGGATTAAGATTGAGGGTTATGAACTTGCGCCTCTTCAAGTTCTTGATTGGATTCTTACACAAATATATATATTGGAGTATACGCACATATATTTCTAATTGCACTATTGCATACTAATTACATCTTTTTCTTTTAGTTTTTTCAAGGTAGCATGGTGTATGTTATTTGCAGATGATATGGTATTGCATTAAATTTAACGTTGAAAAATATTTTTTTGACGTGACTATCTTAGGCCTCTATGTACTAAGGGCCTATTTGTATTGACTTATTTTAAGTGTTTTTAAGCCGAAATAGCTTTTAAACACTTTTAAAGTGTTCCCGTAAAGCTCAGTTATTAATTTAAACAGATTCATATTAGGATTATTTATAGTTGTAGGAAGTAAAGAACCATGGTGAATATGAAATTATTCTGACCAATAAGATTCAAGTGATATGACGCCTTTTATTGACTTTTGATTTCACTAGGCCTGTTGCATCATTTTGGCAGATGACATGGTCCTATTGGCTCCTTTACTTGACTTGGCATACTACGTCATTCAACACGTGGTGCTATTTGGGCCTCTAGAATATGACAATATCATGGTCTTAGAAAGTGGGTCATCATTTGTAGCCCAAATCAATAGGCTATAAAAATTAGGCTTTAATTAAATCCATACATGTTTGAACTTAAATAATTAATTAAATTATATTAATCCAAAATATATATTTGGGACTAATATATTTTAAATTTAATATAAATTAAATTTCATACGAATTTTAATTTAATAAAATTTCATTGCCCACAAAATGCCCCCAACTTCAAGACTAGTTGAATGTATACTTTAGAGACTAGACTTAAAGTATAATTATTTAAATATGTTTCCTTTGTGATTCAAATATTTTCATACAGATGAACACCCTATTGCATTAGTTGAGAAAATAAATGTGAACCATGCAATTTGCATATTGATATTGCCTTTCAAAGACTTTCTTTTTTTAGTCCCAATTTATTTCATTAATTTCTATACATACGACCTATTAGTGAGACATGATATCCAACTCCAATAATGAATTTCTTAATGATGTCCACTTCTACTAGGATATCATGACTTTATCCAATTCCAAATAGATTTTGAAAAACTTTTCACCGGCTTACTTAGTCAGGAATAAAATTCTTCCAATTTGAATTTATATTGGAGATGGAAACCTTTCCAATTTAAATTTATATTGAAAATGAAAATAACCTTCAATTTGAATTTATATTGAAGAATGAACAAACTCCAATTTTATATTGGAGATGGAAACTCTTTCAATTTAAATTTATGTTAGAGATGAAAACCCTTTCAATTTGAATTTATGTTGGAGATGGAAACAACCTCCAATTTGAATTTTTATTGAAGAAGGAAACAACCTTCAATTTTATATTGGGGATAGAAACTATTTCAATTTGAATTTATAGTGGAGAAGAAAACAACCACCATATACCTTTGTAAAAAGATGTAGGTTCTCCACTTTTTCAATATCAATTTTGGGGTTTCCAAGACATGAATAATGTTGTGGTAATTTCTTTCCCTTCTACTTTTCTCTTATTTTTCGTCACCTTTTTTTAGCCCAGCATGTTAATGGTAGAAAATTTATATTTCATTGTAGGAATATCAAAATCAAGAACATTTTGATATTTCAGAAACTAGACTTCGAGATCTATATCATATCCAAAATTCATATTTAAATTTTTTCAATATAATTCTCGACAATTATTTGAATTTATCCTAAAATGTTATCATGTTGAAAATTTTAGATCTGTGAATCTTTGCCAAAACTTTCGTATCTTTAAGTAGGAAGAAAGAAATCACAAGACGCTTGATTTTTGTGAAAATAGATAAGAAAATCTATAGCATATCAAAAATTTATAATTTAATATCTTCAAAATCTTTTCAGGTGTTATCCCAAATTCAACATCAAATTTTGATGTTTCAGCAGTTTTAGATTTATGTGATAACACCAAAAAATTTATATCTCAATATGGGAGTATAGAAATTATGATCCGCTTGATTATATAGATGACAAAAATATGAATATATAACATATCCAAGATGTGGATTTTATAGCCTCATGGATCATTCTATATAAATTTTTGATGTCGATCCTAATTTTTGTTCGACAGAAAATTTCAGATTAGCATCGCGCCACTAAATAATTTATATGTTGATATAGGACCATCACCATAAAAGGGTGTATTGATTGGTGCAAATTAGATTTTTAGGGCTTCATTCTTAGAAAAACATTATGTCTCAATCCAAGTTGGTGATATACGACTTTAAAGTTTGCAATAATCTGATGGGTAATATCTCTTTTACTTGTGTTTTCTTGTATTTTCCTTTCCCTTTTTTCAAGATTGAAATACATGAAATTCACGATGGGTCAGGTTGATGTAGGAGATTTTAACCTCGCCTCTGTCACCTTAATACCTAACAAGTTCGGCTTTCAGTATGGTCCCTTTCACCGATGTACTTATGCATTGGTCTTCTTTAAGTATGGGCCCTTTCACCGCTACACTTATGCAATTGCCTTCTTTGAGACCTAACTAGTTCGACTTCAAGTTTGGGTCTTTTGTCAATATACTTAAGCAATGGTTAGCTTTAAGTATGGCCCTTTCACTGATTTAATTATGGAATGGTCAGCTTAAGGTGTAGAAGTTTAACTTTACCTCTGTCACCTTGAGATTTGACAAGTTCGACTTCAAGATTAGTGGCTAGTTTGTCTTTAAAATGGTGACCATGCAACAACTGTCTTATGGTACGAGAGTTTAACTTCGCCTCCGTATACCTTAAGACAAACCAATTTGTCTTGAAGTTTTGGAAACTTTACATAAAAAATCCATCAAAATGTCAACTTAAGGTACAAAGGGGAAAATATTGTCCACCTTATGGCAGAAAAATTTTGATATCCTTTTAAGGATGAATTTGCAAAAGAGACCAGCTTAATGTGCAAAGGGATAAATCTTGTCCACCTTAAGATATGGAAATTTTGAAACCCATCTACGGATAAGCCCATGAGACGCCATCTTAAGGTGCAAAGGGACATATCTTGTCCACCTTAAAATATGAAAATTTTGAGATCCATTTAAGGATAAACCCGTGAAAGTCCAGCTTAAGGTGCAAATGGAAAAATTTTGTCCATCTTAAGGCAAGAAAATTTTGAGATCCTTTTAAGGATAAACCCGTGAGAGACTAGCTTAAGGTGCAAAGGGACAAATTTTTCCACCGTAAGGCATGGAAATTTTGAGATCCTTTTAAGGATAAACCTATCAGAGGCTAGCTTAAGGTGCAAAGGGACAAATTTTGTCCACCTTAAGGCATGAAAATTTTGAGATCCTTTTAAGGATAAACCTGTGAGATGCCAGCTTAAGGTGTAATGGGACAAATTTTGTCCACTTAAACGCATATAAATTTTGAGATCCTTTTAAGGATAATTCCATGAAAGGATAAATTAAGGTACAAAGGGGAAAGTTTTATCCATATTAAGGCATGAAAATTTTGAGATCCGTTTAAGGATAAACCAGTGAGAGGCCAACTTAAGGTACAAAGGGAAAAATATTGTTCACCTTAATGGATGGAAATTTAGGAGGCTTTTATTTGATAACTTGGAGATTTTGTGAACATCTACTTGCAAACTTGGTGATTTGGGCTGCTCAACTTTCAAAGTTGGTGAATTTGACAACTTCATCTTGCAGGCTTGATGAAATTTTATTACTTTAAACTATGGGCTTGGTCGATTTACACCCTTAGTTGTAGGCTTGGAGAACTTTAACATTTCAAATCCCATTGAAGGAACTCCTCTTCTTTTTGATGGTTTGGCCCCATTGAGCCATAAAAATTTAAAGTGAGTCCAAAATTTAATTAGAGTATTTTCATATTTAGTATTCATATAGTGGATACTACAGGAACATATTTTTTTTGACACTCATGCAACTGAACTCAAAATTAAATTCTAAGCGCCTACGTACCGTGATAAAGAGGATTAATTCACAACGTAGTTCTGGGTGAATATTTTTTCTTTCATCTAAACTTTTGCCTAGGCCGCCTTTTTCAAGGTTTTCAACCTAGCAGACTTAATTTTGTAAGTCATACACAACTTATACTCTTGCAGTGCAGAAGTAGACATGCAGTTTATTTTCGCGCATTAAGAAGTGTAATCTTTCTTTAAGAATAGTACTTCTTCAAGAACTTGTCTTTGATAGGACCAATTTTCATACCATCTACATTGACAAACTTGTAAGCACTATTTGAATATACTTCTTGTACAATATATGGTCCATCCCTCTTTGGGGTGAATTTTCCCCCAGACTCTTAAGAAGTAATAATGGGCCTCCTTACTGCAAGGACTTGATTTCCAACTTAAAAGCACCTTAAGAGAAATCTTTTATTGAAATAACGAGATAGAAGATCTTGATAACATTCAAGAATTTGTTGAGCATCTAGCCTCTTCTCTTCAAGAGCTTCCAACTTTACAAGATGCAACTTAACATTTTCTTCTTCGGTGAGCTTTTCTTGAATAGCCAGTATTAAGAAATATATTTAAATCTCAAGTGGTAGGACTTCTTCAACTCCAAAATTAAGCACATATAGGGTTGCTTGCATCAGTGTGCGGTAAGTCATTCTATATGCTCATAGAGCTTCTTCCATTCGCTCATGCCAGTTTCGTTTGACTTGGAGATGACTTTCTTCAGCAGATTGCATAAAGTCTTATTGAATTCTTCAGCTATTCCATTACTGGCAACATGGTACATAGAAGATTTACGTTGCTTAAAACTAAAAAGATCACAAATCTTGTTCATTAGATTGTTATCAAATGACTTGCCATTATCAGTTATTATATACTAAGGAATTCCTAAGTGGTAGATGATATTCACTCGGATGAAGTTTCCAACATTCTTTTTCTTCAATTATTTGAGAGAAATAATTTCAGCCTATTTGGAGAAGTAATCTGTTGTAGAAAGATACACAAGTGTCCATCAGAAGATTTTGGTAGTGGTCCAATAACATCTAATCCCCAAGTATTGAATGGAAGGAAGGTATAGTTGGGTTCAATATTTTAGGGGTTTGATCTATGAAATTTGCATAGAATTGGTAATGTGAAAATGAAGCTTCGGTCCTAACTGATGAGATCCACAAACACCCAAGTATGCTTCTTGCAAAGATTGAACTACTTTTTTCTCTCCCAAACACTACAAGAGTACTCCTTTAATAATCTCATGTATAGTGTGTCTTTGTATTAAAAAAGAGAGGTGCATGGCGATGGATGTTAGTCCTTCTTCTTGGATCTTTTGAAAGTGTACCATAACATAAGTAGCCAATGATAAATTGTTGCCAATATTTCTTTATAGCTTATGACACTGTGACGAGGTGTTCAACCTTATTTTCTATATCCTCATCCTCATTCGGTGGCAGTACTACCCATTCTTGGTGGATAGTAACTCGTGTCTGATTTGAAGAGTTGGGGTTGAGGGTAAAGCATCTAGGGCATCAACTTTCTTATTTTCTTTCCTTAGTATATGTTGGAGGGTTACTTCTCCAAGCCATCCCATCAACTTCTGAGAATAATCATGATATGGACGTAGCATAGGCTTTCTGACTTCATAGCTTGCCAAAAGCTGCTTGATCACCAATTGTGAGTCACCAAAGACTTGTAATTATAGTTGTTTCAGGTCGACAACTATCTTAAGTCTGATTATTAGCGCTTGATATTCAACTACATTATTAGAGTAATAATTTTTCAAGGTAAAAGAGTATGAGATGACCTCTCCTTGTGGAGTAATAAACACTATTCCAGCACCTGCTCCATCTCGTTGTGCGGCACCATCCAAGTATATCTTCAATGGGGATCTAACTTCAATAACCATTGCATCTTTATTAGGAAGTTTATAGATTTGTTCTCAATCATTAGGGATCGGGTGATCTCCCAAGAAGTCAGCCAATGCTTGTCCTTTTATGGACTTTAGGGGGATGTATAAAATCTTAAACTATTGAAATTAAAGGTACCACCTTGAAATTTAGTAACTAAAGACTGGTTTCGACATTACAAACTTGATAAGATTTGCCCTAGATACAAGAAGAACAACATTAACTTGAAAGTAGTGTTTTATTTTCGAGATTGAGAAAGACAATGCCAAATATAACTTTTTGATTGGAGAATACTTCATCTCATTTGGTGTCATCGTTCTTCTTAGATAGTAAAGAGAGCTTTCCTTTCCTTCACTCTTTTCTTGAGCCAATAGTGCTTTAACTGACCTTTTTTGTGTTGTGATATTGAGTATCAATACTTTTCTAGGTATGGATGCCGCAAGAGCTGGAGGCTTCATCAAGTATGATTTTATACTCTCAAGAGCCTTGCTACAAGATTGGTCCCATTCGAAAGGAGCATCCTTCTTTATGACATGACTAAATTGTTGACATTTTTAGGCTGGGTTCAAGATAAACTTTCTTAAATATGCTAGCTTTTGTAAGGCTTTTTAACTCGTTTATGCTTCGAGGCTTGGGCATCTTCAAAATTGCATCAACCTTGGCCTGATAAATTTTAATTCCTCGGTGTCGTAATATGAATCCAAGGAACTTTCCAGAAGTATCTCCAAAGGTACATTTCAGTGGATTCATCCTAAGTTGATATCTTTAAAGAAACTCGAATACCATTCTTAAGTTTTTTAAGTGGTCGTCTCTCTTTCTTGACTTCACCATTAAGTCATCCATATAATATTCAATATTTTTATGGAGTAGGCTATTAAATATGTTTTGCATAGCCATTCGATAGGTGGCACCGGTGTTCTTCAAACTAAAAAGTATCGACTTGTATCAATAAATACCTTTGGGTGTATGAAATATAGTAAGCTCTTTATCCTTTAGTGCCTTGCAAATTTTGTTGCAGCTGGATGAATTATCCATGAAGGACATTGCCTCATAAATTATGGTGGCATCAATCATCAATTCTGGTATGGGGATTGGAAAATCATTCTTAAGGCAAGTGTTGTTGAGATCTCGAAAGTTGACACAAACCTGAATTTGGTCATTATTCTTCCATAATGAAACAATACTTTAAATCCACATAGGGTATTTGACTTCATGAATAAAGCTAGCTTCAATGAGTTTGTTAACCGTATTTTTGATTAATGGAACCAACTCTGGCGTAAAACGCCTTTGGACTTGCTTAATAGGATGAGCACTATTCTTGGCTGCCAACTTATGGACTGCTACTTTTGGATCTAAGTTAGGTATTTTATTATAAATCCAAGTGAAGATGTCACTATATTCTTTGAGTATCTCAATATAAGTGATTTTCTCCTTTATTTCTAGAAATGCAGTCAAGTAGGTTGGTCTTGGGTCTTTATCGATTCTAAGATTAACTTCCTTCAAGTAATCTATTATGGACTCACTCCTTCCTCAACTTATAATAGGTCATATCCAGCATCTTCCTCATCTGGAGGATCATCATCATTGATGGATATATGGTAACACCAGAAAGTATATTTCATCTCTTCAACAATCTTCATTTGAAATGAGACATTATTCTTATTCTAGGTTGTAACATAGCATGAGGAGCCAACACTTTCTTCATCTTTCTTATGCTTCTTAGTATAACCATAGTATGAGCCTTTGCTTTTAACATTTCCTTCCATGAAGCAACCAGTTCCGGTTGTCGCCTCATTCTAGAAGGAATCAAACATCAGAAATCTTTCTTGATCTTAGGTGAAGAGTGTCTTGCTGTGCTTAGACAACTTCTGCAGTGCTTGCTACTTTTCTTGGTATTTAGTGGACCCAATCTCTCAAAAATAGAAGTTTCTTGTAGTTGGCTCTCCCAATCGATAAAATACAAGACCTTTCATTGGATGCAGTAGACTCATCTTCTACAGTGATTAGTTACTAACCACCCTTCTTATAGAGATGCAAATTAGAGGTGGCTACGTGTTCCCTAGGCCTGCACATACCTGCCTGGTTGTACCTTCTGATGAGAGTTTGCCCAACCTTGATGTCTCGTTAGGATTATATCCAGCCTTTACAAATAACTTTTATGCATTTAGATCGAAGACCTCTTTTTTATGCTTCATAGGGATTGTTATCTCTTATGGTAGATTTTGAGCCATAAATTCTCTCAGTATCCATGAGGATAGGTTTATTGTGTCAATCCATTTGATAGGTAAAGTTATTCCTCCCAGCACATTATCTTGGGCATCGAACGAATGATCTTTTTTTGTATTTGCATTTGGTACATATTGGAGAATAAGAGTTTCCTAGTTTTTCATAGATGTGATGCTTTCTTTATTTGAAGTGGAGATAAGCTTCTTAGTAATGGCTTTTTAGATAGTCACCATAAACTTCTTAGCTTTAATATTATCACACTTGGTCTTGGTGGCATCATCAACTCATTTCTCATTTATAACATAATTCTTCAAGTAGAATTTTGCATCGGTAAATTTTGACTCAGCTTCAGTAAATGGCTTATCATCGACAACTATCTTTCTTTTCACTCCGCCTTTGAGGTACTTCAAGTATTTATAGTGAGAGGATGAGATAATTTTGTTCTTGTGTACCCAAGGACTACTAAGCAATATATTATATGAAGTTTTGGCATCAATACATTTGACTAAGAATCATATAAATACATAATTTGATAGATCCAATGTCCCTTTGACCCCCTTGGTTCCAGCCTTGGATCATCAAATAGATTTTGGCCAGCTCGTCAGTAGAGATGCCAAGTTTTTTCATTATGTTGATAGGTAGGATGTTGACTCGAAATCCTTCATCTATCAAGATTATATTTATCTTCTTTCCTATAGCTTGATCCATCATGTACAAGGTACAGTTGTGTAGGGTTTCTCCAAGAAAAAGATCGTTATTTGTAAATATAATTTTGTATCACATACATGTGCCTCTTGGTCAAGAGGTTCAACAAGGTTTTCAGAAGATGAAGGAACTTCTATGGGTAGATTTTCACCCTTTGACCCATCTTTGGCAGTAATAAAATATCATGCCCAAAAGTTGACTTGAGCAGTCTTTGCATGCAACCAACTTGGTAAGAATTCTTCCAAAGTCACTGTACTCCATGTTTTTTGGTAGTGAAACTCCATTACCCCCGTCTTCTTCGGGAGCTCAACTCTGTTTCCTCAATTTCTTCACCATCCCCCTTCTAGTTGGCTACTTGAATGACTTATTTCGTAGACTCATTTTCTTGCATCTGGGCCTAGTCACCAGAGTCCAACCTTCATCATCACCTTCGTCAATTGAAAACTTATCATTCTATAATAGTTTATCTTATGTTTTTCGACACATATTTGGACCGAATCGAGCGAGCTAAAAGTGATAGATATTTCATAAAAACTAATCTTCTCACCATCGAAGAAGATCTTCTTCTTATTTTCCAATTGCAAGACTTTGTCCTGGAAGACAAAACATTACTCCAGAGGGTGGCCCACAAGCCTATGATACTTGTAAAATTTTGGGTCATTGGTTCTTTTAGCTTTGTCGAGCCTCTTCATCTCTATTATTTCAATAAACTTATGCTCAAGAAGTTTATTAAAAATATTGGCCAAAACTGAATCAAGGAAGGGGTATTCTTTTTATTGCATCTCATTCAGAGTTAACTTCTAATTTGAAGGTGCTCAGAAGTCATCTTCACGCTTTGTTTCTTGCTCACCTTTGTGGTGAACTTCCTGGGAGATATGTTGACATTTATGGATTCTTTATTGTCATTATTAGGGATAAAACTATTCCATAGTTTAAGTTCCTTCTTATCCTTTCCCCTTCGAGGGTCATGGATAGGCATTACCTCTTTTTTGGCAGAAGACATGCTCAACTCGATATCATGACCACGCGTAGCTAACTCATCAAAGGATTTTGGTTTAATGCCTTGACAGATTTAGAGAATTTCTCAATGCATTCCTTGGGTGCACATCTCTATTGCAAAAGTTTTGTTGAGCCTATCTTTACAGTTTAGGCTTGCATTTCTCCATCGATTAATGAAGTCAATGATCGGCTCTTCCTTTCTTTACCGATTATTCATAAGCTCTTCCATACTCACTATATGCCTTGTGCTATAAAAGTAATTTAGAAACTCATGCTCCAATTTCTCCCAACTATCGATGGAATTAGGCTCAAGGTCCGTGTACCAATCGAAGGCATATTCCTTTAAGGAGTGAACAAATTATTGAATAAGATAGTCACCATAGGTTCCAACATTATTACATGTCTCAACAACGTATGAGACATGTTGCTTCGGATTTTCTTTTCCCTTAAATTGTTGAAATTTTGGGGGTTAATAACCAGTAAACATTTTATGGCTATCAATCCTTATTGTGTAAGGCTTGGGGTATGTCAGGAAAGACTATGAGACAACATTATACTTGCCTTTTAGTGTACCTTATATGAACTTCTTTAATTGATCAATTGGGATTATTCCCTCATAAAAACCTTGTACCTCCTTAGCTGGTGGTGTTTGTTTTCCAGGATGTTCTGTCTCTTGATCTTTCCCAAGTGCATGGATAGACTCTCCATTGATTAATACATCTATCCTATCCACTAACTTATCAATCCAAGCATTTTGATTTTGCACAATATTTGGTTATACCCTCAATTTCCTTTGTCAGATTTGCAAGTTGCTCCTCCATAGATGCGGCATTAGTCATCATTGCTTGCATGATCACTGGAGACATTAGAGAGTAATAGGGATTACATAAGTTTATCTTTAAAGTGCTCATCTTATGTAATGCAAGTGCATATGATGTGTTAGTTGAACGAAAAATGCTCTTCGTGCCAGAGTATTTTGACCCAGAGTACTCAAGTAGAGCTAGATCTTCTTAAGAGGATCTACCACATTACTTCCTTCTTCTAAAGCACTTCCATGGGATATCAATCCTTCTGGGGTTGAGGATCCAAAATTGGTATTGGCATAAACGATATTTGATATGTTTGTTGTCCTAGCATATTGGCCTTGCTCCTTCTGATAACTCCAAATCATCCAAAAGTAACTCCAAGGATGATCTCCACATCAACATAAAATTTAGAATCAACAGCCTTGGAAGCAGTTGATTGAGAATTGAACTTCTTGGAAGTCATTTTGTTGTTGTGAAACTTAAAGTTGGAAAAGTTGAGATGAGAGGTAGAGATCGTCCCGCTGGGTGTGCCAAAATTTATTGGACAGTAATTTTTGAGTTAGAAAAATAATAATCGACACTAGAAAAATATTGCAACAATCGTCTTATTAATCTCAATATGTGAGTGTTACAATCTCTATGATTTCTCTTATTCACCCTTTTAAATATAAATTCAAGGGCTTCGAGCTTGATCTTAAATTTGAACTGGATTTGTTGACTTAATCTTGACTTGTTCTTGAATTCAAAGGCTTTTTGGATTGTTCTTGAATTTTGCGGTCTTGATCTTTAATCTTGATGAACAGGATTTGAATGCTTGCGCTTTGTAGAGAAATTGTGGCATTTGATCAACGAGCTTTCTCTTACTTTTTGTTAGAGTTGTTGGTCCTTTTTCTAAATTATGAGACCCCTATTTATAGTTATAGGAAGTAAAGAATAATAGTGAATATGAACTTCTTTTGACCAATCAGATTCAAGTAACATGGTGCCTTTTATAGGCTTTTCATTTTAAAAGGCATGTTGCATCATTTTGACATGTGGTATGGTCCTATTAGCTCCTTCACTTGGCTTGGCATGCTAAGTCATTCGACACGTAGCACTCATTTGGTCCTCCAGAATATGATAAAGCTTGGGTTTAGCAAAGTGGGCTCATCATTTATAGCCCAAATCAGTTGGCTAGCCCAATAAAAATTGAACCTTAATTAAATCCATACATGTTTGAACTTAAATAATTGATTCAATTATATTAATCCGCAATATTTATTTGAGACTAATATATTTTGAATTTAATATAATTCAAATTTTGTACAAATTTTAATTTAATGAAATGTCGTTTCCCACAATAACTTATTTGTTCTGAAATTTCTGTACTTGGTATTTCATCTTTTCTAATTGGGTATTTTAGATCTTTGATATTTCAATTTTCCTATTTGAAAGTTATTTTCACTTATGAATTACTTCATTAATATGTCCATGTTACAGATATTCATTTTATTGGAGGATTTTAATCTATTTTGTGTGGTTCATGCTTAGCATATACCCAGGGTGGATGCAAGGCATGTGATCATGGGTTGTATTTATTTTTGTTCTCATGTAGAGTTTGGTATTTTCTTTGAATTCTTTCTTTATATTCATGTCACAAAGCTTTACATAAGGATGAATCATTTCCTAACAAAGGCGACTCTATATTTAAGATTCAAACATGAGACCTCTAATTAAGAATGAAAGAATACTTATCACTAAATCTAAATCTTGTTTGCTTAGTGTTTCAAAATGCTAGATCATGAAGGTATATTTATAAAAATATTTTAATGCATGATGAATTTGTTAATTTATCGGATTACTTCGCACCTAATGTACTTGGTAACAATCATTTGTTTTTTGTAATTGTTAATTTCCTGATTTAAATTATGTAGAAATCCTAAAATAAAAGATTTTTTTGCATGGAAAGGAAATCTTCTGACGAATGAAAACTTTATGCTTGTTCAGGACGGTTAATCTTAGGATTTTGAATTGAGTATGAGTTTAAATACAGTAATTTGATACCAACGGGAGATATTAACTAGAAGTCGTTCCATTTAGAAAAATATTGTTTTCCTTTTTCATGTGGAGAATATCAACAAGTAACTTTTCTTTCAAATTTTGTTGGGATTAAGCTTGAGGGTGATGAACTTGCGTCTCTTCAAGTTCTTGATTGGATTCTTATGCAAATATATATGTTGGAGTATAAGCACATATATTTCTAGTTGCACTATTGCTTACTAATTACATTTTTTTCTTTTAGTTTTTTCAAGGTACCATAGTGTATGTTATTTGCAAATGATATGGTATTGCATTAAATTTAACGTTGAAAATTATTTTTTTAACGTACTATCTTAGGCCTCTATGTACTAAGGGCCTATTTGTATTGACTTATTTTAAGTGTTTTTAAGCCAAAGAAACTTTTAAACAATTTTAAAGTGTTCCCGTAAAGCTCGGTTAGTAATTTAAACAGATTCATATTAGGATTAGCTTCATTTAGCATATGAATGGTAAGATTCAAGCTCTTCTCACACTTGAGGAACCTGTTGTTCTTTTTAAAATAAATTTGTATAAAATTATTGAATGATATTTGATAATTTAACTATTTGCTAATTGATGCAGGCTTTGATATAAGTTCATATTAAGGATTATATGTTAGAGATAGTGATTGTTATTGAGTTTAGTCAATTTTTGTATGTTGTAAGGACTATAGAAAACCTAAAAGTTTGATGTTTTAAGATTGCACATGGATTAATGGTAAATATGTTGTAAAAGAGAATATTTATACTTGATGTACCTTACATCTTTTGCTGCTAGAATTTTTATTTTATTCAGTCAATTGATATTTTGGCAATAGTTAAATGGGTCGTGTTCTAGTGTTGGCGTAGTTGTAGACATCGACTTCAAGACTTAGACTGCTTAAGTTTTAACTTTTTTTTTTAAAGTCTTCTCCTATTTTTATTATATTGATTCATAAAAAAAGCCCTCAAATTTCATTTTGTACTTGTTGGAATTAAAGGAAAATTTCTTTATATTTTGTTTGAATTCAATTGTTGTTTTTCAACAAATTCTTCTTCTTTAATATATATTATATTGATTAATGGTTTTACATGAAGCACACGTATAACATAAAACTTAGACTAGTAATAGTAAACATATAAATCCCCACATGGGTAACAAAATAAAATATAATGATATCGAAATACGATTTTTATGTCTAATTCCTTAAGTCATAACCTACCTCAAAGTATCGAAATCCAAGCATGGAATTCTTCAATGCAGAACTCTTTCCCTATCTAACGGTTGATATGCCCAAATTACAACTCTCATTAGAAAGTGTAAGCTGTCGCTGTCAAATATAGAATCCAACTAGGCGGGGTCAATCCCACAGGGAATACTATGCAAACTAAGTGTTATGATTGTTATTAGACTGTTGATCGAAGGTTCCAGAGTAAAGGAGGTCTTGACTTGTCAACAATATTCAGATGTTTGTATCAAATTGTGTTCCAACTAGTGAGTTTTATTGCAAGTATTAATTAAATGAGAGTAGACAAACTAGAATTATGTTCACCAAGATGTTCAAGCAGTCGGGGTTGTGAGTTATCTTAAGTTTCAAATTTATAACTTCAATTGTAAAAGTTATTGAAATCTAAAGTTTACCCATTTGTTTCTAAACCTAAATAGATAGTTTATCCTTCAATTCTTTTGAACTTAAAGAATATGTTGGTTTATTCAACTAGTCTTTCACGTGGGTTAATCCCGTTAAGGTATCAACCCATAACCCAAAGGTTAAAGCTTTTGGATTCCATGTAAAGCTCTTGTTTTCCCAACTTGCACTTTTCTACTCAAACAAGCAATGTTCTTGGGCTACCCTTCAAGTTTGAAACCAAGAAAGGTCATTAATTTGAATAAGGGTTTATACAATCTCAATTAAGTAGGAAAATTAAGTATTTTAACAACCCCAATCAACTATTCACATCAAGGCTCCCATAATCCTAGTTATGGGAGCTTAGCCATAATCTCAAGAGAAGAAGAAGTGGTCATTGTGTTAATCATAAATAAATTCAGAGAATTACTTACAAACGATCCAATAATTGTTCTTGAATCTTCAGTGAAATATTAAAAAAATAGCTAGATCCATAATGGTAGCTTCAATATCCGAGAATAATATGTTACAATCAGTTTTAAAAGATGGAAAAATGATAAAAGATGCATAAATAAAACCTAAACTGGGTATTTATACATTTCCAGGGACTGGGTTTTAAAATTCAAAACTCGAATTGCCGGTTCAAGTTTGACGGATGAGTTGATGGCCCGTCAAGTCCTTGACGGTCTGTCGCTGGCTTTGTCGCAAGGCTTCCAGTGACGTTGAATTCTATTTCACCTCCAACGGCCTGGTTGATGGCCCATCACTAGGCTGATGACCTGTCACCTAGACCGTCGCTTCATCACTAAGGTTGACTCATTCTTCTTCGAATTGATGACCAAGTTGACGGTCCATTACTTTGGCCATCGCAAGGGTCTGCCATGCTTCTCATTCTATTTGTTGTTGATGTACATCCTGACGGTCCGTCATATGGTTGACGATCCGCCAGTTTGACCGTCAAAGCCATTTTTCTGTTGCTTCTCCAAGTTATTTCTCCAGTTAAGTCTCTGACCTAAAAACACTAAAATCCAATGTCAAATACAACAATAGTTTCTTGAAAATGCCCAATTATCCCTTGTAAAAGGTATAAAATGTTCCTTCAAAAGATGGAAACATCAACACCCTTAACTTAAGACAATTTCTTGTCCTCAAGCAACTCAACACCAAATCGCGTGCATGAATAAATATAGTGACGGACATTCAACTGTTAAACTAAACTTCATACAACCATTCAACTGTTATCTTGCTCATATGGCCTCAACACATCAGGATCCATAATTGGCATTATTTATAATTAAGCACAAACACAACCATAGACACAACCTCCCAAAGAAATAAAAAAAACTAAGTATAACTCAATATGCCCTCACAGTCAAAGAAGTACACCACACTCTAGTCATTTAAACTGTGGATGAAGCTAAGACTCTCACTCTCACAAATGAAGTTGCAAACATAGCATACATATCCATAGGTTTTCCCTTATCATCTAATGCTCCCTTATGATTGATTCGCAAAGATCAAGCAAGTCTTTTTAAGGCTTGTAATGAGGTTCTGGGGCTCGGTGAGGACAAATTTGGGGAAAAGTGACTTAAAGTTCAGACTTTACTCTCTTTGCCCTTGATTTCCACTTATCAAGACTACTATTTTTCTAGCTCACTTAAAATTCTATTATTCATCAATGCTTTCACTATAAACCCAGTTTTTGTATAGAGTTAGCATCAACCACCCTCTAATTATGTTGTTGCAGTCAGTTGAGGTACATAATATCTAACTAGATCAATGCTAGATGCGACATTTCATTTTAACTCTAGACCACCTTCATCAAACTGCCAACGCCTGACAGTAGCCATCCTCAACTTAGGTATTTTGCTTAAGTTAAGGTGTATAATGTCCAATATTGGACCAGGGCCAAATTTAGGTGCTAACATCCTAAAGTGAGTTAATCAAAGTTATTGGGAATGAATAAAAACTAACATAATCTCAAAAGAGGTTAAAAAATAGAAATATCTTTTTTAGGGTCATTCTTTTTGGCTAAGTGGACTAAAAGTACAAGGAGGCCTGCTATCATATCTTATTGAATCAATCACAAAACAATATCAATGAACTGGGAAAGTTCTAAGTGTAACACTATACAAGAACTATAACAAACACTCACACACATAGGCAATGAGTTAACACTTATTCTACCAACTCTTTGGATTTACATCATATGATCATGCTCACTTTAGATCCTAATGCCAATTACAGAATCACAAATGGTTATTCAACATATTTACCAAGTGAAAAGAAAGATAGTTATACAATCATATTCAAAGTACTTTGCCACAGTCATTTTTCATTCATACATACAAAAAAAGGGGCGAAAAGACACAACATATATATAATCACTGAACAAATATTTATGTCACAATCACTTAAGAAAAGGAAATGCAACCTAAACATGCCGGTTCTACTAGATAGGCCGTGAAGGAAAAAAAAACAGGCAACAAAAACCCCCGTGGTACAAGTATACCCGCCCCCACTAAAAATAAATTCTTTATCCTTAATGCATTAAAATAAAGAACAAAGGAGGGGAATACTTATAAAGCCTCTAAGTCTGATGAGGCATCAGTCAAATATGGTGAGGCTTCTGTGGCCTCAAGTGCAACAACGTTGACCCCTATGGTGGAAGGGATTCTCATAACATCCTCCTCCTGAATCAGAGGTATCTCAACTCGATTTGGGTCTGAAATGGGCCTCCTAACTGGTCGACACTTTTGCGTCTTCATCCTAAACTTTTTTCTTCCTCAACTCTTCCATTTTATTCAACTTCTTAGTCACTTTTCTTAATCTCGCTTATATCTTTCTTCCAGTGTCATTTCTACTTTTCTCTTTCTCTTTGAGGTCTTCTTATTAGCTTTATTATCCACCTACTTGCCTTTATCCTTGAGAAACATACCCATCATGTATACAATGCCCTTATCCTCATTACTGATAATTAGAGTAGGGTCAAAAACGAGTAAGCTCTTGCCTGAATTCTTCCATGAACTGAGAAAACTCTGGAATAGACATCGCATCCTACCTTTTGTTGACACGCTCCTTCATATGGTCCATCCTTATTTGAATGTTTTGAATAGGATGAATTACCTCAACTTCAATACGTTCAACAAAAGGCTTAAACTGTGTAGACCATGTGTTTAGCTGCTTCTCAAACCTCTTTTGTGCTCTAATAGACTTGGAAAAATTCTTTTGTGTCAGCCTGTATTCAGAATATTGAGGTGGGATAGACGAAGAATTTGCTATTCCACCCATTAGTGGCATAGATGTTGAACCTATAGAAGTGGTAGGCAACACATAATCCAGTAGTACATATGCAGTGCAAGGCAATGACATACATGAGGGAATATCCGAAGTATTGGGGGATGAAGCTGACTGAGTCTGATAGGTAGGAGGCTTATTGACTCTTATTTCATACTTTGAGTCATCTTTTATTTTCTCAATATCCTATATGTGACTCGCTCGAACCTCATTATCAACCCCACTGATCAAAGACACATTTTCCTATTTGCACAACTCCGTGATAAGGCATGGAAATGGTAGAGCACTGGATGTCTTATATATGTGGGAAATCAGCTCATCGACGATAGTGTGGTCGAAGTCTACCTTCAGCCCCTCAATTAAGGCAGCAACCTATACCGCTCTCTTAATCTCTAAGTTAGCATCGCCGCTTGGTGGCATCAATATCAACCTTACAATTTCCCACCAGAACTTTTCCCTAAACCTTAGGGACAACTTAGTTATCCGCTCACAAGGGTTATGCAGACATACTGGATTTCCCTTATCTATTAATACTCAGGCCAGCCAGGGTCTTTTTTGGTTTGATGTGAATATTCGGTGCTCCAGGTTTAGGATTGCAGTAGGTATCTCATACTTAGGACCACACATGAATCTATTCAATGTGCGTTCTGAAATATCTATGTTCACTCTACGCACCAAAACCATATCCCGGTTTCCCATGTCATTGATCTTAACATCCTGGGGGCAATCTTTCTATAGCAATGCCAGATAGTTGGCAAAGAACTCATGAACAAGATTTGGTTGGTATGGCCCGGATGGCCTACTCATCCAAGATAACTCATATTTATTGAATCTCCGCTCCAGCTCTGGGTACTCATGCAGTTCGGTGGTGATAATTTGATACTCTTCATGAATGGGCCTCTTTATTTGTCTACTTGCTATTGGTTCTAGACCATCCAGGAAATTCTCCCATGCTCCCTCTATTTTCCATCAAACTTCTTTTCACACTTGCGGGTCCTTATGCCTTATGACATTTGGATCCTCTTATTCCAATTCCTTGACTTGGTCAGGGTTAGAGGTTTTGAACCTTTCCTTATTGGGACTGGAACTTATAGTGCTGCTACTACTTTAACCCTTTTTCTCAGACTGAGAGGGTGTCGAGGGTCTCTATCTCATTACCGAGTATTGAAGGTAGGCATATTCTCACTCCTTGTTGGCTCGGCTCTTACCCATTCTATTCTACCACTACCTCTGGTTAGGGGAACTTTTCGTTCTATATCGCCTAAAAAGGGACAAATAATCAGATTGCAATTCGGAACCAGACAGAAATAGTAAAAACTTGACTCGACAAAAGGTCTAATAATCCATCGAGACAACGATGGTTTGTTGCCCTCACCATCAAACCTAAAACCAGTGAGTCTTTTATCAAATAGCCTTGCAACGGTCGACCCGACGGTCTGTCAAGGTTCTGACGGTTCATCAAGTTGTACGTCGCAGATGAACTAGTAAGTATCATACTCAATAAAATTGTGATGGTCTACCCGATGGTCCGTCAGGGGTCCAACAGTCCATCAAGTTGGCTGTCAGCCTCACTTTTGAACTTCAGATTTCACTTTGGCATTTCGTCGAACACCTGGTGTACTTTAAGTTATTATACACATAATTAAGACATTAATTTAGTATTCAAGCACAAATTTTTCCACGTTTGGTCCATGGGTTACTCAGAGTTCACCTAGAATAGTGTACACTAGAGTTTGACTTAGAATCAGAATCATAACAAAGCAAAAACAAAATGAAATTCCTTTAAACAATTATCAAGTTACACGACTCATGTTCACCAATTTGAAAAGAAGAGTAAGGTTGTTATCATACCTTGTTTCTATAGTATACTTCACTACCTTGACTTTGCAAACCTATAACAAAAGAAGACTTAAAGCTTTATCACTGATTGCTAACTTGATTTTTGATGTAAAAAAGAGAAAGAGAGGGTTGCTTAAATAGGAGAGAAATAGAAAGAGGGAAAGTCCTAAGAGGATATGAATTCTCTCAGGTACTTTTAATGCAGGGGAATTTAAATGGGCTTAGTATTTGAAAAGATGGTAACACACTCAACCACACTTCTCCTTATCAATTTAAAGACGTTTTTGGTCGACCCGACAGTCTGTGAGAAATCTGACGGTCCATCAGGTTAACCGTCACGGCTTACCAGAACCATATTCAGTCTGCCTTGGTGGGACTGTGATACTAATTGTATGTCAAGGGTGAAAAGGTTCGTTAAGTTGTGCATCGGTCTTATTCTAGAAGCTCAAGTTTCTGGTTTTCTTTTGACAACTTCAGCGATGGTCCATCAACCCTTTGATGGCCCATCAAGCCTACCGTCGCGCATCTCCCAACTTGTTCAGCTTCTGTTTTCCTGAATTCCTCTTCATTCACACTTAAACAACACATACAATTGCACAAAAACAACAAATAAACTCTAACTATGCTTACAACAACACTTTGTGAGTTGCCTCCCACTAGCGCCTGATTTATTATTGCGACATGACTCAATTATCTCGATTACTCAGATTTCATCAATATAGATGGTAGCTAAGAACTTTACTGAGTCCATTGGACCTATATACAACTTTAATTGTTGCCTGTTAACCTTGAAGACACTTTTATCCTCATTTTCAAGTTCAACTACCCCAGATGAGTAGACTTGGTTAACTTTGAATGGGCCAAACCGCTTTGACTTAAGTTTACCTGAAAATAGTTTTAGTCTGGAATTGAAGAGAAGTACCCAATCACCCTTCTGAAAGTCACACTTTTCATTCCTCCGGTCATGGCAACTCTTCATCTTTTTCTTTGTATAGGTTTGCTCTTTCATAAGCCCCGAGGTGAAACTCGTCTATCTTATTCAACTGCCCCAGTCATAATTCTGCTGCCTCATTCCAATTCAAATTTAGCCTCTTGAGTGCCCCAGTGCCTTATTCTCCAATTCAATCGGCAAGTGACACGCCTTGCCATAGACCAATTGGTACGGTGACATGCCAATGGGTGTCTTGAAAGCCATTCTGTATGCCCACAAAGCATCATCTAGCTTCCTAGACCAATCTTGTCTACTTGCATTCACCATTTTGGCCAGAATAACTTTTATCTCCCGATTTGAAATATCCAATTTCCCACTAGTCTGTGGGTGATATGGAGTTTCCACCTAGTGTTGCTTAACATCGTATTTCACCAAGGCAGCCCGGAACACTCGATAGCAAAAATGTGATCCACTGTCACTTATGATGGTACATGGTACCCCAAAGTAAGAGAATATGTTCTTTTTAAGGAATGCAACCACTCTCATTCCTTCATTATAGGTCAAGGAAATGGCCTTAACTCATTTAGACACATAATCGACGGCAACCTAGATGTATTTCAACCCATAAGAGCTTACAAATGGCCCCATGAAGTCAATGCCCCAGACGTCGAACAACTCCACTTCCAACATTTTTGTCATGGGCATCTCATGGTTCTTTGAGATTGACCCTTGTATCTGGCATTGGTCACATCTCCACACAAACTCATATGCATCTTTGAATAAGGTTGGTCAATAATAGCCGCTCTGCAGCACTTTTCTCGTAGTACAGTCACCTGCATGGGGACCCCCAACTGGGGAAGCATGAAAAACTTCCAGGATACTCTGCATATCTACCTCTATGATACACCTCCTAATAATGTTATTCGTACAATGCCGAAATAAATGGTCATACCATAAGCAGTGTGTAACATCATGGGTAAACTTTTTTCTTTGGTGAAAAGAAAGATTCTCTGAGATAATCTCACTTAGCACATAATTTGCAAAGTCCGCATACCAAGGTACTCATTTAAGCACAACAACCAGGATTTTCTCATCTGGAAATGTATCATCAATTTCGATCTCATACTTGACTGCTTGATCTTCCTCAAGTCTGGACAGGTGATCTACAACTTGATTCTTGCATCCTTTTTGATCTTTGACTTCAAAGTCAAACTCTTGAAGAAGAAACACCCATCTGATTAGCCTTGACTTAGCATCTTTCTTTGCCATCAAATACCTCAAAGCAACATGGTCTGTATACACCATCACGTTGGTACTTAATAGAAAAGCACAGAACTTCTCAGATGAATAGACCACCGCGAGAAGTTCCTGCTCAGTAATAGTGTAATTCTTTTGAGCCCTATTTAATGCTTTGCTAGCATAGTAAATGGAATGAAACAACTTTTCTTTGTTTTGGCCAAGCACAACCCCAAGCACCACTCCACTTGCATCACACATGATTTCAAATAGCATCGACCAATTTGGCACAACAATGATTGGGGAATCAACTAATTTCTCTTTAAGGCATTAAAATGCCTTCCTGCAATCATCATCAAATGTGAACTTGGCCTCCTTCTCCAAAATCTTGCAAAGTGGATTTGTAATTTTGGAGAATTCCTTTATAAATCAATGATAGAATCTTGCATGACCAAGGAAACTACAAACTCCCTTTACTGAAATGGGAGAAGGTAGTTTCTCAATAACCTTGACCTTTTCCCGATCGACTTCAATTCCCTTAGATGAAATTCTGTGACCAAGGAGAATACCTTCCTTCACCATAAAGTGGAACTTTTCCCAATTCAGCACAAGGTTAAACTCCTCGTATTGTTGTAATGCTCTACTCAAATTTACTAAACATAGCTTGAAAGAATCACCTATCATTGAGAAGTCATCTATAAACACCTCCAAGGTGTCATCCACCATATCAAAAAAGATAGACATCATGCACCGTTGAAAGGTAGTGGGTGCATTACACAGACCAAAAGATATTTGTTTGAAAGAAAAAGTACCACACGAGAAAGAGAACGTCATCTTCTCCTGGTCCTCTAGGGCGATAGAAATCTAGTTATAGCCCAAATACCTATCCAGGAAAAATACCAACCTCTTCCCACCAACCAATCAAGCATTCGATCCATAAAAAGAATCGGGAAGTGGTCCTTCAAAGTTCATAAGCTGAGCTTATGATAGTCTATGCAAAATCTTCTCCCAGTCATATGCGTGAGTGGAATCAACTCATTTTTCTCATTTGCCACTACGTCATACCCCTTTTCTTGGGCACACATTGGATGGGGTTTACCCACTTATTATCAAAGATGAGGTATACAACTCCTACATCAAGCCATTTAATGATTTTTTTCTTAACCCCTTCTTGCATCAGTTTGTTAAGGCAGCATTGGTGCTCAATGGTCGGTGTGTAATCTTCCTTGAGATTAATCTTGTGAGTTCAAATACCCGGAGAAATACCAATAATATCAATAATAGTCCAACCTATATCCCTTTTGTATTTCCAAAGCACAGAGACAAGTGCTTCAACCTTCTTCTTTCCCAAATCTACTACAATAATCAAAAGCAAGGTGTTTCCACTGCCTAGAAACACATACCGTAGATGGCCCGACAACTGCTTCAACTCCAACATCGGTGGCTCTTCAATAGATGGCTTAGACGGTGGTGTTGGGTGATTTTTGAGGTCCAAATCCAGCTTCTTGGAAGCATATGAATATGATCACATTCCCATCAGGGCACATACTGTCTCCTTATATTCTTTGATACCTTCGCTATCAAAGTTCATCAAGACTGCAGCCAAAGTTTCAACAACAAATTTCTCCTCGATCGACACCTCTCTCTCATCCTCACAATAAACATCAAATAGAGAATACACTTATTTCTTTATTCTGCTTCATGGATTGGCACACACTGAACTGAACTACCTTATTATTAAGTCTAAACAGTAGCTCATTAGCCAACAAATCAATAAGCATGCTCCTGGTTGTGAGGAAAGGTTTACCCAAGATTATGGGTACCTCAAAGTCGACCTCGCAATCCAAAATAACAATATCAGTAGGAAATATAAAGCTGGTAACCTTTACTAGGAAATCATACAATATCCCCACTGGCTGCTTCACTGATCTGTCTACCATAACTAGTTACATATTTATGGGTGTAGTGTCCCTCAAACCCAACTTCTTGTAAAAAACAAGTGGCATCAGGTTAATACTTGCTTCGAGATCACATAAGGCCTTAGCAAAATCAAGAGACCCGATAGTATAAGGGATGGTGAATGCTCCTGGGTCTTCTTTCTTTTGCACTAAGGATCTTGTCAAAATAGAGACATAATGGTGAAGATTATCTACCAGTTCATAGCTCATTGTTCTCTTCTTTGTCACAAGCTCCTTCATAAACTTAGTGTAATTCTCGGAAATATGATCCCGAGACGTCACATGGTGCTTAAGACTACGAGTAGCCTTAAGCTAATCCTGTCTGCCTGTTACTAAATCTGAATCTCATAATAAAGGAAATATAGAAATAAGAGCCATACTAAATATGGAAAACTGTCTGAAATAACTGAGAATGATCTGAAGTAATGTCTAAAAATCAATACTGTAAGTCTAAATAATATCTAGTAGTCTGACAAGCCTCTATTACTAATATCTAAAGAGTCACTGGGACAAGCTCCCAGCTAACTCAAAATGCCTAAAAAGAATGCTTTATCATGTGAACTAATAAGCTGCATAATCTGAATGAATAAGTCCCCAAACTATGAGGACTCACCAACTATTAGATATAGATGGAGATGCTCAAACTACTCTCGCTGCTGATACTGAGCACTTAAACCTACATTGTGAGACAATGTAGCACATAGACGTATATGTAGATCAGTACTTTGAGGATGTACTTAGTATATGGGGGTGAAATGCATAAGTAAAACATCATCTCATCATCATAATTTATAAAACAATACATGCTAAATAAAAATGACTCGCATAAGCTAGAATATCTAAAATACTAAAATCTGAAATCATACATAGCAAATCAAACTTTATAAATCTAGTGAGTCATAACATTTAGTTCTAAAAGTTGTACTTGTGTTCTCTCTTTAAATCATATTATCTAAGTGTAGAAAGGACTCACTCTTAAATCTAAAATCTGAAATCTGAAATCTGAAAGCTGAAATCTGTAGCTAATATCATTCTATAAAGTATAATCTGAGTAAAGTTTGTGAGCCTTTACACTTAATTTTTCTAAAAGCTTTTCCGTCATTCTATCTTAGGACTTAGGAACTTTGGGAGGTACTTCTAATCGACATAAAACATGTGAGCTATCATGGAGTCCAACATTTTACCCACGTTAGGGAGAGCAGTTCTACTCTTGCCATTGGAATAGAACCTTAACTTAAGTGATCACTATCTTAGCCCACTATGGGCAAATCATAAACCTATAGTGGCACATAGTTCTGGGGCATGAGACCTTGGAATCATACCCAACTCGGTGCTAAATACTACTCCATACTTATCGCTCAGAACATTAGGAAATCCATCTTAAAATAGCATAAGGGTTTATAATTAAAACCAATTATGCTTCTCTTTCTTTAAATTGCAAACTATATGAACAATGTGGATTCCTTATCTTAGCTTAGGATCAAAAGATCAAAGCTTTACTAAAAATTTGTGAATAAACTGATCATAGGATGCTTAAAGCATCATCTTTATTGAAACATCAACATATAAACTTGGGCTTAACCCATACATCAAACTCATGTCAAAACATCATAGTATTCAAGCTTAATAATGAAAACAATGATAATTCATCTTAAAATCTGTAAATTTCTTCAATAGTCATGAAAGTATGAAAATAGACATACAATTCAACTTCTAAAACATTGGAAATATCATAATCTTGCAATTAGAAATAATGTGCATGAACCCTAATTTAAAATTCATGTATAGACATTCAAAATCATATAAATTTGTAGTTAAAAACATGTTTTGGGCAAAAAGATAAAAGAAGTATCCTTGTTCATAAACCCCATATATCTTGGTAGATGATTAGATGAAGAATCTTGAATTATTGATTCCTAATTGAGTTCTTGGAGATTGATTCTTGATTACCTTGTATTGGGAATCCTTAATTTTAAGATTTCTTGGAGAAACTATGGAGGATTTTGATTTCTTGGAGAAGAAACATTGGAGCTCTAGGGTTTTGCGTTGAGAGAGAATGGATGAATTTACGCATAAAGTGCCTTGAATTTGTTTAAATCTTATGTTTTGGACGGATTTGGGGCCTTGGAAATTGACCAAAATGCCCCTTTTCATATTTAAACGAAACTGAAAAAGTAATATTTTCTGAACTGGTAGGACACCATGATGCTCCACTATCATGGTAGCTCACTGGAAATAGGACAATTGGGAACTGGACATTCTCCACAACGCGCCACCATTGCGGTGCCCCTTTGGAATGCCGTTTTGGCCATTGGCTTGGCGTGCTACTATCGAGTTGGGATAATGGATTTTGACAAATGGGAAATTGGACCTCTCCACAATACGAGGCTATCGCGGAGGGCCACTGGAATTTGACGATTTCCATTTTGGCATCCACTGCGACGTAGTGAGTGCCCAGGTGGAACACTGCTTTTCTGAATTCGCCATAACTTCTCAACCGGGTATTGAAATTAGGCGAATTTTGTATCGATGGAAAGTTTATTCAATTTCCCACATAATGGAAGGTCTAAATCTGGAAAATTTCACATGGAATAAATGTTATTCATTTTGGAAGCTATACCTTAACATTCTATGGATGAATTTAAGCTAGGAAAAGTATGGGGTATTACACTTAGTGTATCCAGGCATAATCTCTAGTGCCTCCACCAAAGGCACATTCACTATCAGCTGCTTTATTATCACCATGAATTTACTAAAATTTGTGTCATCAACCTTCTTTTTTAATTGGTGAGGGAAGGAAGGCGATGGTTTTGGGAGAGTAGTAACCACTGCTTCCTTCTTCTTTCCCTTTTCTTTTTCTAACTCATTAACTTGCTAATGGTTTGAAGGAATCTCATTACCATCCAGCATCTTAGACTCCACTGGACGGTTTTTGTCATCTTCCACATCTTCTTCAATCATATCATTAATCACAACTTTGCCCATAGAAGGGCCCGATAATACTTTACCACTCGAGTGGTAATTTCCATACGAGATCCATCATTCGGAGGAATTTTCATTGTATCACTCAGCAATGTACTTCTATTTCTTTGATTAAATGATGTGGACAACTGGTTCATCTGCTACTCCAGTTACTTAATAGAAGTGGAGTGAAAATCGACTAACTAACTCTTCAATGATAAATCACTCTTTATTTCAGTCACAACTGGATTGGTTGATTCCACTCCTTTCAATAATTTTGTCATCATGTCCTCCATGGGCATCTTTCCTAAACTATTATCAGTAGCATCACGATTCCCAAGAGGTTCATACAAACCACTCCTGTCAGTCTTATTTTTCCTATTCCCTTGGTTGTGGTCTCTATACCCAGCTTTATCATAATAGTTCCAAACTTAGTTTCCTTGAATATTGCCTCAGAAACCCCCTGGTTGTTCAAATAATTAGCCTCCTCTTTAGAATCAGTGTTGGCTCTACCTTGTGACCCAACAACTTTCACCTTCTTAGTTTTCCTAGATAACAAATGTTTAGTAATTAGATCCATCTGGGTATTCATGTGTGCCATATCTTGGTCATGCTCCTTCTCTTTTTGGTGTTGCTCTGCAGACATACCACTAGACATAGTAGAGCTTGCTACTTCAAAATCCCTGGTATGCAAAGCTCTACTCTGTTTAGTCATCGTATCTAGCATTTCTGAAGCTACCAGAAAAGTGAGATTCATAAATGCTCCACCTACAGTATTATTCACAACTCTCTTCGTGATAGAGTTTAAATCTCTATAAAAAGTCTCCATCCAGTATCTTTCAGTCATTTTGTGTTTGAGACACTGCATCAACTTCTTCTTGAACCTCTCCCACGTCTCATGAAGAGCTTCAGTCGGAAGCTGCCTGAAGTTACTTGTCTCATCCCTTAACTGTAATATCCTGGATGGCGGAAAGAGCCTTTCTAGGAAAGGCTCTTTCAACTGTCTCCAGTTTGTTATAGAATCAGAAGTCATCCCATTTAACCACAATATTTCCTTTCCAGATAGAGACAACGAAAATAACTGCAACTGAATAGCATTTTGTCCAACTCCCGATTTATCAAAAGACTTGTAAATAGAGACGAAGTTCACTAAATGCATATTCAGGTCATCACCCAGAAGTCCGCCGAACAAACCCTTAAGATAAAGTAGTTGAATCATTGTACTAGTGATGTTGAACTTAGCTCCAGGTGCCAGTGGTGGAGGAATAATGGCTCCAGTTACACCTGCTTTATCCATATCATCCTCATTATTATTAAGGTCAAACTAAACAGCTTGTCACTCTGGTCTCACCCTAGCGGGGCGATTCCTATTTTGTTCACAAGTGCAAATACACCATCTGCATGTTTTTGGTTGGTCGGATCTGTCAAATCATTATCTCCCAGATCCTCATCATTTGGGTTTCACTTCCATCCTGGAATACCAACATTCTTTTGATTTAGTCGAGCATAAGATAAGCCAGCTAATTTCTCTACTTCTTGCTGAGCTTCTATTCTACCAATTAATTGAGATTTCAGATGTACTGATAATAATGGTTCACCCAACCTCCTTGTACATGGCATAAAAAATAATTACCCTGCAAATAAAAAAATAACAAATAAAGGTAAAATTTGGGAAACTTGACCAAAGGTCAATTAACAATCACAAAACTTAATTAACAACCGTATTCCCTGACAACGGCACCAAAATTTGATACACCCAAATTATAACTCTGGTTTGAAAGTGTAAGCGGTCGCTGTCAAATATAGAACCCAACTAGGTTGGGGTCGAATCTCACAAGTAATACTGTGCAAACTAAGTGTTATGGTTATTAACAGACTGTTGATCGAAGGTTCTGGAATAAAGAGGGTCTTGACTTGTCAACAATATTCAGTTATTTGTAGCAATTTGTGTTCCAACTAGTGAGTTTTATTGCAAGTGTTAATTCAATGAGAGTAGAAAAATTAGAATTATGTTCACCAAGATGCTCAAGAAGTCGGGGTTGTGAGTTATCTTAAGTTTTCAATTTACAACTTCAATTGTAAAAGTTATTGAATTCTAAAGTTTACCCATTTTCTTCTCAACCTAAATAGATAGTTTACCTTTCAATTCATTTGAACTTAAAGAATATGTTGGTTTATTCAACTAGTCTCTCACGTGGGTTAATCTCGTTAAGGTATCAACCCATAACCCAATGGTCTTTAGATTCCACGTAAACCTCTTCTTTCCCCAACATGTACTTTTCTACTCAAACAAGTGATGTTCTTGGGCTCACCCTTCAAGTTTGCAACCAAGAAAGGTCGTTAATATGAAGAATGGTTTATACAATCTCAATTAATTAGGGAAATTAAGTGTTTTCACAACCCCAATCAGCTATTCACAGCAAGGCTCCCATAACCCTAGTTATGGAAGCTTAGCCACATATCTCAAGAGAAGAAGAAGTAGTCATTGTGTTATTCATAAATAAAGTCAGAGAATTACTTACAAAATTTCCAATAATTGTTCTTGAATTTTTAGTGAAATATGAAAAAAATAGCTAGATCTACAATGATAGCTTTAATCTTTGAGAATAATACATTACAATCAGTTTTAAGAGATGGAAAAATAATAAAGTTGCCTAAATAAAACCTAAACTGGGTATTTATATATTTCCAGGGACTGGGGTTTCAAAATTTGAAACTCGGATTGCCGCTTCAAGTTTGACGGATGAGTTGACGGCCCATCAAGTCCTTGACGGGCCATCGCTAGGTTTGATGCAAAGCTTCCAGTGACATTGCATTCAGTTTCACCTCCGACAGCCAGGTTGATGGACCATTGCTGGTCTGGCGGTCCATCGCTTGGATCATTAGTTCATCACTAAGCTTGACTCATTATTCTTCGATTTGACAGCTCGTTAGTGTCCTGACGGTCTGTCGCTTGGGCCTTCGCAAGGGTCTACCAATGTGCCCATTCTGCTTGTCGTTGATGAACGCCCTGATGGTCCATCACATGGTTGAAGGTCCATCAGTTTGACCGTCAAAGACCTTTTTCTCTTGCTTCTCCAAGTTATTTCTCCAGCTAAATCTCTGATCCGAAAACACTAAAATATAGTGTCAAATACAATAATAGTTGCTTGAAAACACCCTATTATCCCTTGTAAAAGGTATAAAATATTCCATCAAAAGCCGGAACATTAGTGGTCTCATTTTGAGATAAAACTATAAAAAATATCATATACACATCAAAAGGAAGCTAAGGATATTCATGTTTACTAATTTTATGATGGGCTCATAATTAGTCCAAAAAATGAGTTTGAAAATGAATGTGGTAAAATCAAATTTTATTTTAGAAACATGTTCCCCAATATTGTAGAAGTATATATATGAAAATCCATGCAGAAATGGATTAAAAATGAGACTCAAATCAAAGAAAAATTATTTTTAAAGCTTTACCGGTAAAATCCCAAAATTCAATCCGAAAGGTTTGAAGCTATTTTGAAGATAAAAATAATGAAAAGTAGTCTAAATAAGATTTTGGAGCTTACCTAAGTAAGAGGGATAAGAAAACCCATAAATTGACCTTTTCCAAAGCTTTAAGGTCCAAAAATGGAGGAAATTACAAAAATGAACTATTTATACTATTTTATAAACATTACCTCATGGTTGCAGTTCAAACCTCGCGATCGTGAGGGTAAATGATGACTTGGAAAAATAATTGGACATCGCGCTCGCATCTAGGACTCTGTGTTAGTAAAGGTTGATGACCCGAATGATCGGGTTTACAACAACCCAATCACGTTCGTGATGACAGAGGCACCCAATCCAGACTCAAAAAATCATTACAATGGAGGCCATCATCCTCGTGATTGTAATAAAGCAACAATTCTTTCTATGCATTCACGACCAATTACTCGCATTTGCGAAGAAGGACCATGCACCAGCAAACTAGCTGGTTTCTCACAAGTTTAAATTCTTTGAATGAATGCTTGAAATTCGTTCAAATCCCACAGAACAAAATCATATATGTTATCAAGATAATTTCAAAATTTTAGATTCAATGGAAATGTTGGATTTTGAAAAGAGGTCATTTATAATAAATTATCCTTGGAAACCCCTAAAAACTTAATTTAACAAGTTTACAAATGTAGGATCGAAATGCAAACTAAATGATCTGGGCCCGAATTACTCGCTCTACTAACCAGAAAATTGATATTTGGAACTAATAGAATTATCCAAATTGTCATCCAACACCCTAAATCAAAAATGTTGACTGAGGTCGAACTAATGTCTTTTAAATCCTCAAATAGTTTCAAACTCTCCCAAATCACTTTCGAAAGCCTCATGGATCATGCCAACCATACCCACACCACAAGAACAACATGTAACAACTACGGAGAAGAAAAAAATAGTCAAGACACATAAAAATAAAATTTTCACATATCCAATTTTTACAATATCTCATTCAAATATATAGATTATAAGAAAAACATGCATTTTATTTAAAAGAGAATGGATAAGAAAGAGTAATAAGATAAATTTGAATAAATTAATTTAATATTTAGACTAAAATTTGAGTTGGGATGAAGTTCCACTTTATTCTTATATATACTCCTACAATGATATATAATGTCTAGGTTCCTTTTCCCTTTCTTTTTTTGATATTGATCATTAGCTTTATCCTGGATTTATTTAATGAATTCTTTATTTTATAATTTTTTAATATTTTTATTTCTTATAGGTAGATAACAGATGATTGTATTACATGTTAATTCTTTTTTCTAATTATGTCCAACCTTGATTTCAAGTAAGAAATATTTTTCATTATGATATTGTTAATTTGATTTTTGATAAAAAATAAATACATTCTATGATGACCTAATTTCTTGTCATGACCCAATTTCTCAAGTTATGATAGCGCCTGCCTTATCCCACCAGTAAGCAACCTTAATCGAATCAAATATACTGGTCAGTATAATCTTGTATATTCGTCTATTCTCCATGAGAATTCTGATTTATTGTCAAAAAGTTGAAGAAATAAATTCATCATTCGACTACATTCGATTCAAGAACTCGAGAATCAACTAATGCCTTATTCAGGTATCTCGATTGAAATCACTATAAATGGTATTTTCCACCTAAATAGTATTCTTGTTTATTTTGATGTTCTTTGATACAGAAGAAAGAGTTCGGGCATTATTAAATATGGGACTATAGAAATGCATTCAGTCATTAAAAACAGGATTTGATTAAGTATTGAGGAGTCAAGAAATTTTGGTCAAAACACCAAATAAAAGTAGATCGATTTTTATTCATTTTTTAAGAGGTGCATATCTTTCTCAGATCTTCTTCTATAATGGTATGGAACAACAGTATCGTTGGGGTTGATACAAAAATCACCTTAAATCTAAGAAGTCAAGTTGGTGGGTTGGTCTGGTATGAGAAGTTATAGGAAATAGTATATTACAACATTTCTAATTTGTAAATTTATAATGACCGTCGTGTTGTACATGATGGATATTCTACTTTTCTATGTTCTTCCCAAAAGTATGTTAATCCTTATGTTTGTGGAGCTGAGTATATTTTATTCGCTAGGATAAAGCCTTTCCTCTGTAGGGGCCTTATGTTGTAAACATCCTACGGGTGGTCGTCCATCTTTCTAAAGTAGTCCTCGCTAAGATTTCAGGAAGAGGGATAATCTTATGTGTAAGCATAGTATTTCTGGTCGAACTCGCCCAATCAACTAAGAAGAACCGAACCTGACAGACACATATTTTTCTTTTTGGGAGGGTACTCTGAGTAGTGGGTATCTCATAATACCTTGACCCGCCTACTCGGGTCTTGTATGGATATGCTCTTATAGATTTATATATTTCCATCTAGTCTTACTATGCAAAGTTTCATGAGTATGGTTATTCCATGAGGTAATTTATTCGCATCCATGCAAATTATGAATTCGGTTTGGTCCATCCATGATGTTTATGCTTCAAATATTTAGTCATGATTCAACTCATAAGTATTTAGTACATGATCTCAAGCTTTGTAATATCTCAACATAGATAGTTTTATTCAGCGACGAATGATCCCAAAGGGGAGATATTGTAATACCCCGCAAGTAGTAGACGAGTTTCTAGCTATTCATATAATGTTTAAAAGTCTTAAAGTCATTTAAATTACACTAAGTACAAGTTGCATGTCCTTTTTAAGACTCCAAGATTTCAAACATTTTATTTTTGGCCTTCCTAAGTTCAATACATTGATTTAAGAGTTAAAATATGTTCAAGAATGTTAAAAGGGTCATTCGGGAGAGTTTTGGAATTTTTGAAAGGGGTTCGGGGTGTTTTTTTACCACGGAGGAAAATGCCTCTGTGATTGTAATGTGTTATAAAGACTAACCCTCTGCGATACACGATGTGTCATGGAGGTTAGTTTCCATGATATACATTGTGTCATAGAGGCTATCCTCCACGATAGCCTCCATGGTACGGAGGCTGTAATACCCTGCTTTTTCATTTAATGCTCAGGGGGCATTTTGTTCTTTTCCCCTCTCCCTAAACACAAAATTAATGTTTTAAAACCCAAGAGGGACACTACTTTCCCCATTCCTCATCAGTTAAAAGAGTAAAATCATTCTCCATTCCCAAGAACACAAAATTAAAAGTTTCTCCCAAGAATTCTCCATTCAAGGTCCCAATTCCAAGTTTTCTTCAAGGATCCAAGCATATTAGGTATGTGGCATATTCATCAATGGGTTCCTTTCACCCATTGAGTCACAAAGTATTCTTAATTTCAAGTTAAATTCCCCTTTTGACTTAGGGTTCCGCGAAAAGCATAAATTCCTAAAATCTTTAGTTTATTTCTTAAGTTTTTCCATGAATAGGTTTTTCCTCATTAGTTTCTGAACTCTTCAATACCCCATACATGAAATCTATTTATGTTAATGATGTTACTAAGTTTCGGGTTCAAGTCACAAAAATTCCCTATCATGCCATAGTTTCGATGATTTCCTATTAAATGAATTTTTAGTGTTAGTGGGTTATAAACACCAGATACCTAGTTTATCTTGCATATGATAGTTTTCAAGATTACAAGTCAATCATACCATGTTTATACCATGAATTTTATAGCATCGTCATGTTGAGCATTGCAAGTATTAAATCATGTTACAAGTTTTCAAGTTACAAGTCATTCAAACCATGTTTGTATCATTGTATTTCAGATTATCATATTTATGTTAAGCATCTTATCAGTTCTAAATCATGTCCAACTTTCACCAGTATTACATCATATTAAATACATCAATTTGCATGTTCATGATTACTTTAGATTCAGCATGCATTGTTATTTTCAAAATACCATGAACTGAGCATATCCGTTATCAGTGCATTTACCAGCTTATATTTCAGGTTCTTTCAGTTGGGAGTAGGAATAAGCACCGAACGAACCTAGGGATGAAGGATCACCCACCAGTAGAGGACTTAGACTATTAGTAGAAGTCCTTAAGTTCCAGAACTACGTAGCCAGCGTAGATTATGAGATGTCACCCTCCATTTTAGGACTGACACTCTCTTAGGGGTCGCCCGCCATTTTAGGAAAGACACCATATCAACTTTGTTGGATCCACAATGTTAGCCATTTGTTAGTATCCATGGAAATGTACCAACACCCTTCCAACTGGGGTTATAGGTTGGATCCCGATTAACTTAGATTAGGGCATGTAGGTTACATGATAGCTCCCATAGTTTCAGTCAGTACTCATATTATATCAGTTTAGGTTTACATGACAAAGTATTCAATTATCAGTTATTTAGTTACTCAATTTTATAGATTATTTCAGTACATATTTATACTTGTTCTTGCATTAAATTTTCATGTTCATGCATTCATGCTCAGTATTCATAGATGATCCTCGGTATGGTTTTACATCATATTTAGCTTTAACTTGGGATTTGCATATGGTACTCATGTTTTTACCGACTTCCAACTTATGAAAAAGTTTTCAGTTCATAATACAGAATTTTTTAATAAATCTTACCTCTTTTACGTACAACCATGATTTAAATGCATATTACAACAGATAGCTTATGTCTTCAGTTTTAAAGCATACATTAAGTATTTTTCATGATTTAGTACATGTCTCACATACTTAGTACATTCCAAAGTACTGACCACATATATGTGTTTGTGGCTAAATTATTTTGTAATATAGGTACCAGATGTAGCTCACACACCAGGGTAAGAAAGTTCTCAGCATTCAACCAGCAGGTGATGAGTTCTCTTATTTCATATTGTACTCAGCTTTAACTTGAGATTTGCATATGGTACTTATGTTTCTACCACCTTCCAACTTACAAAAAAGTTTTCAGTTCATGATATAGAAATTTTAATAAATCTTATAGCTTTTACGTACAACCATGATTTAAATGCATATTTCAGCAGATAGCTTATGTTTTCAGTTTTAAAGCATACGTTAAGTATTTTCCATGATTTAGTGCATGTCTCACATACTTAGTACATTCCAAAGTAATGACCATATATATGTGTTTGTGGCTAAATTCTTTCGTAATGTAGGTACTAGATGTAGCTTACACACCAGGGTCAGAAAGTTCTCAACATTCAACCAGTAGGTGATGAGTTCTCTTATTTCAGGGAATCAAGACAGTTATAGTTCTAGTATTTTAGTTTCATTATTCTTATGTATTGATTAGGGATAGTTAGGGGTCATGACCTGACTACCTATAGCCAGTATAGTACAGGCTTCATATATAGACAGTCAGAGTCTTTACATGTAATTCAAGTTCCTTTTTTAGATTTATTGTGTTATAAGCTTTTGCAGTATACTATTTATTCAGATTTTCTCATGATTATGCTTCAAATCAACAAATTTAGCTTTTATATATATTTTAAATCACTTTCTTAAGAAGTATGCTAGTACATGGGTTAGCTTGGGATCACTTGTGATTCTAACCACTGTGTTATAACTAGGGGATAGTTTCGAGTCGTGACATAAAACTACAGTAGGAGTAGTGGAATCAAAAGTACGTTCTCCATTATGGGTTCACATCCTATGAGTCGGATAAACTGCTTTAGCATTTTCTCAGTATGGATAGAGACTCTATCTATAACCCTATGGTCGTTATTTTTCCTTGGAGGCATGATCTAAAATATAGGAAAAATTTAGGAGTTAGAGAAAATCACATAAAACTAGACTTTATTGCATGAGCTAGAACATGAAGAAAGTTAAACATTCTGAAATGTCTTGTAGCCTCCAATTTATAAGTATGGAGCACTACCCACCCATAAAAAGGACTCTACTAAACATGATTTTGTAAGCACCCAAGGACCTTGAACCATGCTCTGATAATTTTTCATGACCCGAGCATATACCTTGGCCATGACCAACATTCTAGATCAGTGAAGGCCTGAGATAACCCTTCAGCATTTCATCATAAGCATAGTCATAAATAAAGAGTGTAATTAGGCCCATAAAATATGAAGTGCAATAATAAAAATGATCTAAAATACAAGACTTAAAATGTTAAATAAAATATTTGATTAACTCAAACTACAAAGACTCTAACTAAATGAGTGAATATCTAATACAGGGATATGTCCTCGACAAATACCATAAAACTATTATAAGCCAGGTCTAGCTGAAATAAATAAACATAGCCCTCCAAAAGATGGATGGCTTACCACTTGATAGCTTCCATCCCGAGTGAAATCCTAATATTGAAATGAATTGTAGGGATAAGCTTCAAAACCTACATCATAAAAGATGAAGTGTCCTAGGACGGTCAATATTAAGAGTAGTTGAACGCAACTAAGAGGAAGGGAACAAAAGTAGTTTCTACAAGTCATCTCATATGCTTATATTAATGATAATAAGGAGTAAGTGACTTAATGCATGAAATAAAACTAATAACTTTAAAAATATTAATTTTGACCTACGTAATTTATACAGATATTAAGTAACCCACCTGTTAGATAGGTCAATTGCATACCCAAGTAGAGGGTCCTAGTCCATTAGCCATATATACCAAGGTAATCATCACTAGGACATTATATCATTAACATAAGTGCATACCTTGTAGCATACAACATTCATTCCTTTTTTAGGAAAAGACCTCTCCATTTTGGCAAATATGGTTTCAGGTATTGGTCGCAAGGACTACACCTATTCGATGAAACTAGACACTTCTCTTTAATCCTAATTAAAACAATTTTTATCACATTTATCATGGTGTGTTTCGTAAAGTCATTCATCAGGACTTTTAAGTCACCTATATCTTGCCAAACAACTATCATTAAACATTTTTACTTCTAATCCCCACCATTAAAAATCATGTACAAAGTCATAATTGAATTTTCCATACCAATTTCAAGCCATTTGAATAAAACATCACCTTAAATGATATTAAGGATGGGGAAAATATGGATGTTCCTTATGCAATTTAAATCATGTAAGAGACTTGAAAGTAATGGATTAAACATTCATCCGTTTAAAGCTCAATTTCATGACATTAAGATTCATTATATTCAAATAGAAAATTTAGTCTACAAACCCCAAATAGAGATTGTATCATCTATTCATAAAAATAGGAATTTTATAGAAAGCTTTTCAAAACAAAATCCTTATCCCTAACTTCAAACCCATTGATAATGCTCAACTTACATGTCAATTTAAGTGCAAGGCGGTCTTGTCAATATATTTAATATTGTACCAACTTTGGAGTCGGGGTCAAATCCATGAGGAATAATGTGAATGACAATTAAATTAGTTTAAAATGATAGATACTAGATAAATTCAAACCAATAGTACAAAGAGATAAAAATGAGGGGTGAGAGAGGTATCGACACTAATGATTCATTTTGGGCTTTTCTAGTACAAATTTGGAGCTACAAATAATTAGAGTCTAGGCAATTGGGCACGAATCTTGGGATTATGCTTTCCTAGGAGCAACATATGCATGAGTGTATGATAGTTTGATGCAAATTCTAAGTGTTTTTGATGTGGTAGGCTAGGTAGAAAATCCTTGAGACTAGTTCGTCAACAAATCCCCAATGGTGTCACTCATTGTCCCTTTCAAACATCTAACGAGTGCTTCAATCAACACCACCTAATACCTCAATTAGACACCCCTATTTCTAGGATGGTTCCCTAAGTATAGTCAACTTCATAATTATTCTTATGTCTAAGATTGTGAAAATTAGTCAACTATGCTTATAAATTGTCTATTATTGCCTTGGTTCCTACATCCCTCTTTCAAGGATGATATGGGTTCCTAAAGTTTTCCTAAACCCCTGTTTCAAGGATGGTTTGAGATTTCAAGAGCTTACGATTTTCATCCATGAAACCCATTTGGGTATTTCAGACTTTCAGCCATAAATCCCAGCCAAGTCACTCAAGCAATAGTAGAATCCAACATCACAAACTACTACATGCACAAGAAATTCACATATCACACATATTTACACCCTTTTCTAGCATAACCTCAAGAGGAAAAACTAGCTAATCACAAGATAAATAAGTAAAATTTTTACTTAAAAACTCCATTGATATGATTTGAGAAAATCTAAGAGAATGTTACTTCAAACTATGAGTTCCAATGAATCTTCAGTGGGAGTTCACTAATTCTTCACTTGAAAGTGACTCAAAAATATTCTCCATCCAAAATTTATACAATATTTTCTTCTCCAAAAATAGAGGCTACAATCCCTAGAATAATGTTCAAAATTGAGGAAGATGGAATATGTTGAATAATAGGATTTAAGTCTTCCTTTTTCCAAATTTAGGTTCAGCCAAATCCATTTAAAGTTCTGCCCTTGGTCTGTATTTTTCCACCAAGCTGCGACCCCACAAGCTTGACTGTGACTGTGCTAGACTCATACGATCGTTACTTGTTGACTTGCTTTTCTGCCGCAATCACGGTCCTCAAACTACGACCGTGATACCTAAGGCTATTTCCTTGTAACGCCCCAATTTTCTGAACCAAAATACTACACGGTTCTCATAACCTTGAAGGACCACAAGCTAACCCATAACTGATATCTATACCTGTATACTGCATAAAATATTGGAAAATGCAGAATCATGAATTGAAATGCCATAAGGTTCAAACTAGATAAACATCCGAATAATAATAACGTCTGAATAAGGTGGTATCATAATACCAAAACAAAACTGAAAATATTAAAGTCTAAACTAAGTCTGATATCTAGTATGCATCTAGTCTGAAAGCCTCTACTGTCTGAGTAATCTAAATAAGGAGCTGATGGGATATGTCCCTAACTAACTCTGTCTAATAAACTGACTAATGGGATAATGAAGAAATAATCATGTCCTCGAAGTATGAGGAATCACTTCTAACTCTGATTGCTGAAATTTGTAATGCTACTGCTGCTCTAGAACTCGTGCCTCTAAACCTATGGTGTAACATGAGAGGAAACACCATAGCGCAAATGCATCAGTACGACTGAATGTACTGAGTATATGAGTGAGGTAGGCTAAATGCAAAGGGTTTATATGCATGAACAATGTCGACTGATATGAACGTGAGAATACATTCATGCATAAGTAACTATAACTGAACTTGTGGTGATACTGACTACTGAGTATAAATTCTAAAAACATGAGTTTACTGATACTGAGATACTAAATAGATGAACAACTATTCCTGGCAGTTTGAATTATGAAGAACTTGTCTGATTGACTGTGCCTAACAGTCCTGAAATTGAATACTAATAATGTGAGTTATGATGACTGATATAACTAATATAACTGTGATGATCGACCTAACCGATGCAACTGATACTAAGTGACAATATCTGACAGTCTAAGTTCTAATGGAACTATATGAGTTCCGCTCTGTATGGAGTAACTGAATTTGAGATCAGTCCTATCTAACGGGTGATCTTTGAGTATATTATTATTAAAGATGAATTGACTTATTCTAAGATCAGTCCTACCTAGCAGGTGATCTCTAAATCTGATGATACTGATACTGATTGACCATAGTTCAGATTAGTCCTATCTAGTGGATGATCCTAAAGTCTATTTATAATAATAAGGATTAACCGTATCTAACAGTCCAGAATCTGTATTACTAAGCTGAATTGACTGTATTTGATAGTCCTGATTCTATAACTGAATCTATGGGATGTATTCACCTAACCGACATGCCCTATGCTAAACTAACTGGGGTTCTGATATGAATGATAACATGAGTGACTGTATTTGACAGTCTTGATTCTGGTGGAACTATCTGAGCTCCTTACTGTAACTGAGTTGACTGTATCTGATAGTCCAGAAAATCTGATGAATTATCAGAGTTCCTTTACTAAGACTAATACTAAAACTGTGGGAGGTAGTTGTCCAACCGACATGCCCCATATATGCCAATATAGGTAAACAGGGGTCCAATCTCTTCCTTGACTAGAAGGGTGTCAATACTGCACCACTAATAAAGATAGGCTGTGAGAAACCTCTACTGTCAGGTACTCAAAATAAGAACGGTAGGAACCCTCTACTAGCAGGGTAGGCCACCTCATCTACCCTCAACTAGCAGATATGATGTATCAACCTACGCTGGCTACGTAGTTTTGGAATACAAGGATTGCTTCTAGAAATCACACCCTCTACTGGCAGGTGAGTTCCTATCCTTGGGTTCACTCGCTGCTAACTTCTACTCCCAACCGAAGAGAATGAACATGATTAATTAAGCTAAACTGATTAACTAAACTAAACTGATTAGCTAAACTAAACTGATTAGCTGAACTGATACTAGTGGTATTGTTTAGCGAAGATAAACTGAGTTTACTGAATTCCATTAACTGACAGAATGTACTGATGTCTGAGGACTGATTGAGAGTACTGTAGTTATTGAGATTTTTCTTGGAATACTAAAATCACTGAGATGTCTGAACTACTGAGATTTCTAAGATTTCCTGAGTCACATGGTTACTGAGTTCTATGGATTATGGCTTGACTGAGAGTATCATGAAACATGACATGCCTCTAGGCACATAGCTAAATTTTTGGGTACAAGTACCTCCAGGACTCGATTGAAGGAAACTGACACACATGACACTTCTTGATCATAGGAATAACATCAACAATTCATAATACCATAAGTAGAGGATTTCATACTACACATGTTTCTCAACACCATATACATGAAAGGGAATGCGTGTAATATGTAAATACTTTTATAACTTCAATTTCATGAGCCTTCCATATCACAAGAATAATACACAAGAATTAGCATAGAATTCATGTTGAGTCAGAAGGAATAGAGCATGGTCTTGTCACTTAAGTTCTATTTTGCTAAAATACATGATTTCTAGTCTCTTAGGTCTTTTATCAAATACCTTGCATGCACACCTTATGGCATAGGTATATTCATCACCTTAATGATTTAAACCACCCAAAATTCATATATTTCAATTTACATGTCTTCCTAGTCTCACAAAATCACATAAAGATTCTAATTTGGGAGTTGTATAACAATCAATCACACAAACATAATCAATCCACAACATAACTTCATTATTCATAGTTTAAAAGAGGGTTCTTGAACTCCACGGATGAAAGGAATCCGTGGATGAACACTATGCATACATTAAAGCTTGATCTTGAAAGAGATCTAATGTTTCTTGAAGGTTCTTGAAGAAATCCTTAGGCTTGCTATTGATTTTTCTTGACTAGGGTTTAACCCCTTTGGGAGAGAATGTCCTTTTTCTTGAGGAGAATGAGAAAATAATGGGATAATAGCCTTCCTAGGGTTTTAATACCGTGTTTAGAGTGAGGAAAAAGACCAAAATACCCCTACGAAATTACCTCCCAGTTGCTGAAATTATCAGCTAACAACATGGGCTGATAAGCCATCAGATCTGTGATAGCCCGTCAACCCAGGTCCTCACCTGGGAGATAAAATTTTTGGATTTCTACCTAAGCCTAACGACATTGCTGATAAGTCATCATAAATGTGATAGGTTATCAGAAATGTCGTCAGAATTGTGATAAGTCGTCAGAAATATCGTTACTCAATTTTTAGGCTGACATGCTGGAGTAAAATGGGCATAACTTTTTACTCCGGTATTGGATTTAGGAAAAATTGGCATCCTTAGAAATATAATACAATTATATATCTGTTGGTGGGTCATGAGCTCAAAAATTCATAGTATAACGAGAGATATGCTTATTTGAAGTTGACTGTAGCAATATCCTTCCAAAGAATTCAATCGGTAAGGAATGTTTTGATTCGTCTGATAGCTAGGAGTTATTTGAAGACTTAATATACATCTAACTTTCTCATAAAACTATAAAAAACCAAGATGTACTATTCATAATCTTGAAATAGGCGCTAATATTGGTTTGGACTTTTCGGGATATTACAATATCCCCCCTTAGGAATATTCATCCTCGAATGAGATTGACTGAGATAGAAGAAAAGATCATCTGAAGTACGTAGAAGACATACACTACTAAAACATGGTTTTGGGACTGACATGACTGATAAGATGAATACATTATTCAGAACATGAATATCTGATGCATGAGTACTGATTCATGAAAGCATGACTGAGTGTTTTGATGAACTGAGTTTCTCATAATAAGAATGCATATCTGATGCCAAATTTTATGACTGACATAATATGTAAATACATGAATGAAAGTACTGGTAAGATGATCACATATATTTGATGCATGAATACATAACTGAATTGACTCATGAATGCGACTGAATATGTAATGGTAAAGATACCAAGTTTGAACTAAAAACTAAGCATGGAGCTGAATACCAAGTTTGTTATTGAAATCTAAACATTTTAATGAGTAACTTCTAGAAGGACTGTTACCTTGAACTAAAAATACCGATGAGTCTGAGACTAATTACTCAATATGCATGAGCTGAAAAATGATAACATAACTAAGTCTGGAGTGTGATACATGAACTGAACTGAGTCTGTAATACATGGCATATAACTGAGGTTGGATCTTAAAGGTCAACTTATGAGTATCCCCTACTCCATACTGGATTCATTACATAAAGAGAAAATGGAATGCTTATGTTATGAAAGTTTGGGGAATCATAGCGTGTATATCCCCCTTGGGACACTAGGTCCCTCACAAAATACTGACTTGGATAAGCTACTAAGGAAAGCTGAGGTGATGATCAAGGCACCTGGGAATTGAATCGCGACTGATTATATGAGATCTGAAATTGAGGCATGACACATGAACTAAAACAGTTGAATCAAGAGGACCTGAAACATGAATGGACACTAGCTGAACTTGACACATGACTGAGGCCTGAGGAATAGGATATCAATAATATGGATGTACCCAAAAGTTCTGAAATGAGGATATATATGACACATCCTGGATTAACTAATCAATAGGAGTGTAACATGAGTCATGGAAGCTGAGAAATCTATAAAGTGTGATATGTGTACATGAGTGATGAGCTACATGACCTGAGCTGGGAGCTTTCTACATTCGTGGGACATGATTTATATTACTGAGAGAAATAGAATCAAACCCCTTATGTTGGGAAATGGAATCGTACATGATTTTATAGAAAGAGTGAATATAAGTTGTGTTCAAGGAACTAATACATGAAGCATACATAGGCATCATGCTGACTAGAGTGTGAAACTTTACACTGAGATAAGGATGGGTCGGGAATCATCTTGCCTAACTGCTTTTCTGTACATACTAGAACTACTACTGAAATCTGAGAGCCTGACTTGGGTACTTGATCTACCATCTCCTCCTTGACTTTAATCTATCATCTTAAGTCTGTGAATACTTTACTAAGCTCTGGACTGAACTGCAATCATCACCACATACTTACACTCTGTTCGACCCATGCTTTCCTTACTAAACACATTATCTTCTACTATTTCCTCATATACTACTAATATTGCATTCCTAATTCACATCCATCTATACACACTTAATTTCAAATCAATAGTCTTAATTTCTTGCTTGCACTGTTCAAGCCTACTGATTCACTTTGGTGCATCTATCCCCATTAATACTTAATCTATTCAATCTGGATGACATTAACCCAACTCTATTACTGCTAAACCCCTGGGTTCATGCTTCTAACTCTAGTCATATGCTATCATAGGATTTTGAGAAGGGATCTGGTGGAATATTTAAATTCGGTTCAAGAATGAGTTCTCATGTTCATGAATGAAATCCGTATAACTTTGGAACATAACGGAACTGAGGGATACTAACTGAGCATGTGGAAAATCTTATAACTGTCTGTAGGGACTGTCTGAGAAAGCCCTATCTGTAGGATTTGAGCTTCACTACTTCTGTTACCTTGAAAGTAAGGTGGAGTTGACATGAGTGGAGCATGATGAGAATCTACATGAGTGTCTTAGGAAACATTTATATAGCACGATATGAAATATGAAAGAAGGGAAACTGTTCCTAAAACATCTCATAGCCTACTGCACATAAGTGTGGTGAACAACACACCCATGTACAAAACTCTACTAGATGTGGCTTTCAGACTTCCTAGATCTCTATTGAACCTTAGGCTCTAATACTAAGTTTTTAATGCCTCGATTTTCTGAATCGAAATGCTTCACGGTGCTTATGACCCTGAAGGACCACAAGCTAACCCATGACTGATATCTGTACCTATATACTGCATAAAATACTGGAAAATATTGAAATATGGACTGAAAGGCCATAAGGTTCAAACTAAATAAACATCTGAATAATAATAACGTCTAAATAAGGTGGTATCATAATACCAAAACTAAACTGAAAATACTAAAGTTTAAACTAAGTATGATATTTAGTCTGTATCTAGTCTGAAAGCCTCTACTATCAAAGTAATTTGAATAAGGAGCTAATGGCACATGTCCCCAACTAACATCGTCTAATAAACTGACTAATGGTATAATGAAGAAATAATCATGTCCTCAAAGGATGAGGACTCACTTCTAACTCTGACTACTAAAATCTACAATGCTACTGATGCTTTGAACTCGTGCCTCTGAACCTTTGGTGTAACATAAGAGAAAGCACCATAGCACAAATGCGTCAGTACGATTGAATGTACTGAGTATATGAGTGAGGTAGGCTAAATGCAAAGGGTTTATATGTATGAACAATGCCGACTGATATGAACTTGAGAATATATACATGCATAAGTAACTATAACTGAACTTGTGGTGATACTGACTACTGAGTCTGAATTCTGACGACATGAGTTTACTGATACTGAGGTACTGAATAGATGAACAACTATTTTTGATAGTTCAAATTATGAAGAACTGGTCTGATTGACTGTGTCTAATAGTCCTAAAACTAAATACTAATAACATGAGTTATGATTACTGATATAACTAATATAACTATGATGATCGGCCTAATCGATGTAACTGATACTAAGTGAATGTATATGACTGTCTATGTTTTGATGGAACTATCTAAGTTCCGCTCTGTATGGAGTAACTGAATCTGAAATCAGTCCTATCTAGTGGGTGATCTTTGAGTATATTGTTAATAAAGATTAATTGACTTATTCTAAGATCAGTCCTTCCTAGCGGGCGATCTCTAAATCTGATGATACTAATACTGATTGACCATAGTTGAGATTAGTCTTATCTAGTGGATGATCCTGAAGTCTATTTATAATGATAAGGATTGACCATATCTAAAAGTCCTGAATCTGTATTACAGAGATGAATTGACTATATCTGACAGTCCTAAAAATCTGAAGAACTATCTGAGTTCCTTTACTGAGAATCATACTGAAACAGTAGGAGGTAGTTGTTTAACCGACATGCCCCATATGTGCCAATATAGCTAAATTGGGGTCCAATCTCTGCCTTGACTTGAAGGGTGTCAATACCCCACCACTAATAAAGACAGGCTGTGAGAACCTTTTACTGGTAGGTACTCAAAATGAGAACAGTGGGAAACCTCTACTAGCAGGTTAGGCCACCTCATCTACCCTCAACTAGCAGGTATGATGATTCAACCTACATTGGCTACGTAGTTATGGAACGTAAGGATTGCTTCTAGGAATCATGCCCTCTACTAGAAGGTGAGTTCTCATCCTTGGGTTCACTTGGTGCTAACTTCTACTCACAATTAAAGAGACTGAACATGATTAATTGAGCTGAATTAATTAACTGAAATGATTAGCTGAACTGAACTGATTAGCTAATCTGATACTAAGGGTATTGTTTAGTGGAGCTAAATTAAGTTTACTGAGTTTCGTTGACTAACAGAATGTTCTAATGTATGAGGACTGACTGAGAGTACTGTAGTTACTGAGATTTTTCTTGGAATACTGAAATCACTGAGATTACTGAACTACTGAGATTTCTAAGATTTTCTGAGTCATAAGTTTGACTGAGTTCTATGGACATGGCTTGACTGAGAGTATCGTGAAACATGACATGGCTCTAGGCACACAAATAAATTGTAGGGTACAAGTACCCCTAGGACTCGATGGAAGGAAACTGACACACATGACACTTTTTGATCATAGGAATAACATCCACAATTCATAATACCACAAGTAGGAGATTTCATACTACACCTGTTTCTCAACACCATATACATGAAAGGGAATGCGTATAACATGTAAATACTTGCATAACTTCAATTTCATGAGTATTTCATATCACAACAATAATACATAACAATTAGCATGAAATTTATGTTTAGTCGTAAGGAATAGAGCATGGTCTTGTCATTTAAGTTCTATTTAGCTATAATAAATGATTTCTAGTCTCTTAGGTCTTTTATCAAACAACTTGCATGCACACCTTGTGGCATAGTCATATTCATCACCTTAATGATTTAAACCACCCAAAGTTCATATATTTCAATTTGCATGTTATCCTAGTTTCATAAAATATCATAAATATTCTAATTTGGGAGTTGTATAACAATCAATCATACAAACATAATCAACCCACAACATAACTTCATGGTTCGTAGTTTAAAAGAGGGTTCTTGAACTCCACAGATGAAATGAATCCATGGATAAACACTACACATACCTTAAAGCTTGATCTTGAAAGAGATCTAATGTTACTTGAATGTTCTCGAAGAAATCTTTAGGCTTGCTCTTGATTTTTCTTGACTAGGGTTTAACCCCTTTGGGAGAGAATGTTCTTATTCTTGAGGAGAATGAGAAAATAATGGGATAATAGATTTCTTAGGGATTTAATACCGTGTTTAGAGTGAGGGAAAAATACCAAAATACCCCTATGAAATTACCTCCCAGTTACTGAAATTATCAGCTGATGACATGGGCTGATAAGCCGTCAAATCTGTGATAGCCCGTCTGCCCAGGTCATCACCTGGGAGCTGAAATTTTTGGATTTCTGCCTAAGCTTGACGATATTACTGATAAGTCATCAGAAATGTCATCAGAAATGTTATAGGTTATCAAAAATGTCATCAGAATTCTGATAAGTCATTAGAAATGTCGTCACTCAGTTTTCAGGCTGACATGCTGGAGTAAAATGGGTATAAGTTTTTTCTCCGATACCGGATTTAGGCAAAATTTGAATCATTGGAAATATAATCCAATTATGTATCTGTTGGTTGTTTATAAGCTCAAAAATTCATAGTAAAACAAGAGATATAATCATTTGAAGTTGACTATAGCAATATCTTTCCCACGAATTCAATCTGTAATGAATGTTTTGATTCGTCTGATAGATGGGAGTTATTTGAAGACAAAACATACATCTAACTTTCTCCTAAAACTATAAAATAACCATGATATACTATGCATGATCTTGAAACAAGCGCTAATAGTGGTTTGGACTTTTTGGGGTATTACAGTCCTGCTTGAATTCTTCAACTGCACTTTCATGCTTCTTTTTGATAATTCTAAGATCCAATCCACATATTTATATTTCACAAGCTATGTGCCTAAAAATGTGGATATTAGTTCATTCAATCAAAATTATGTCTCATTTATTCATTCAAAACATGGTAATGTGCATGAATATTGAGTGCAAATGAGTGGTACAATCAGCACTTATAAACACCCCCCAACTAAAAAATTTTCTTGACCTCAAGAAACACTACCTCTTACCATGAGACAACAATTATCTATGTCCAAACTTCATGACTCAAAGCTCATAATGACTTTAGCTCAGCCACCGCCATAAGTAGCTCGTTATACATGGGCTAAGCATTTTTCAATACACCCATCTATATAAAATTCAATATCTAAGGATGAACAAGACTTCTAAGAGAAACCAAGAAACAATAATAAATACTCTAGAAGTGAGTCACTTTTTACCAAAATTAAGCTATACTCCATTTGCTTCATTGCTCAAAAAGTGACAAAATCACCCACCTCAACTCAGTCACATGCCTCCTCACAAGAAGGAAAATTCCACACACCAAGCTTCTAGATATGAAACAAGGGATTTAAGTGCAAAAACTCTCTCCCTAACAAAATAACTCTTTTTTTTAACAAGTGTCATACTATAGGCTTACCCATATTTTCAATCGCCACTATAAAGAAAGTAAATGGTGGAAGATCTCAAAGGACTTTTTGAGCTTGCAATGTAGGTTCGGGTTAGGGTAGGATATCATTTGGAAACAACATAGCTACACCCTTCCTTGAAAATCTACATCACACTTATTTAATCCACCTTTTGACTATGGTCCACTCTTCTTTGTTTTTCTCCCTTTTCATATGCCTACATTTTGCTTCCTTTGTTCACCCACTTTCTTTTATTTCTTTTTCTTGCAACTTTGGTGCAATTCATTCCTTTGTTGGATCTTATTTTTTTACTTTGTATTCAATGGCTATGAATTCAAACATTTCACTTACAACTTAGTGGACCCACACTTACTTCCATCAATCTTCACCACCCCCAACTTAGGCTTTTAGCCTCAATTTACATTTTCAATTTCAAGGAGGGCATGGTTCAAAGGAGGGATAAAAAGAATGGTTCATGGACTGTAATGTACTTTCCAAATAAAGGTCTAAAGGTTCAAAGTGTGTAACTAGGGATTGCTTTTATGCTTGGGTAGGATTTTTAGGATAAAGTGGCTTCCAAATTCACAAGGATGGCCTAAGATCATTTTTCCAACCGAATACAATCAAAATTAGCTTTGAGAGACTAATGGGGAAAGTTCTAGATAACACAAGTATACAAGAGATGATGCAAATATCTCACCACACATAGCATGCATAATTTTCCAAGGAGGATCAATTTCCCCTTTTGTTAGAGACAAAATAGCAGTATCTATCGCTATTCACAAGTCAAAAATTTGTGGAGCCACAAAAAGAGAAAAAGTTTTATTACAAAGTTGCTCACGTCCATGTCCTTGATTTTTAAAAAGTTTTGGATGGAGGGGGCTATTTATTTTACATTAGCACCACACATAATTTGCTAAACATGGCAACAACCGAAGCCTTAGTCTCATATTTTTGCTCAATATGGGCAAACCATCCATATGGCTACTCAGACTTCGCCAATTGTGCACAATGGGACCCCAAAATTTACAATGCCATAGGTACTCAGACTTTCCTTGAATTAATGACTTAGATTCCATGGGTACTCAGAATTCCCCTGTATCTATGCTCAAAACCCAAAGACGACACTTTACCCTTTAGAATGTCGTCACTCAATCTATCATAAGGCAAGGTTTGTCATGCATCATTAAAATCAAAATAAAACTAAAGTAAAAAAGAAAAACTAAAATAAATAAGACCAATTATAATCCATGAAAACGTGGGCACGCTCAAAGTGCCCAAATAGAGTATAAAAAACAAAATAAAAAAATATCCAAAATGTCATCTAAAATATCCAACAACAATAAAAACTATACAATTCTAGGTTAAAACACCCCCAACTGATAAGCTAGTAGTGTCCTTCCTATATGATCAATAAAGCATAAGAAAAAAGTAAGGTTTATCCCTAGATCTACATCAGGAGTTGCTCACTCCCACTGGCTTTGCACCATCACCGCTAACATCATCAATGGACCAATCTGTAGAGGCCTTATTATTTCTCTCTACCCGGGGAGAAGACAATCTATCATAGGGTTTTAGGACCTTCCATAGGCCCTTTACCCCTTTCCACATCTTGCAGAATAATTTGTCCCTTTTTTTCTCCCTCTTTATCATCTTCTCATGAGAGTCCCTAAGGTCTTTGTGTGATCGGGTTAAGGCTGAGTAGGCTCTCTCCAACTTGGAAACAATGGCTTCCTTCTTCTTCTGCACCTCTTGGTATATGTCATAATACGATTAAGTCACATATGAATGCCAAGCGATGGAGGACTCTCCTTGTCCGTGAGGTAATCTGGACACTAGCTCCCCAATATTTTGCAGTTGTCCAGAGATATCATCGAAGGGGTTGGATGATGAAGGTCTACAATAATCTATGCCCTCTTGGGTTGACTTGCCTAAGTCCATCTTTCTTTTCTTGCTCTACCTGGGGCACGCTCACCCTGAAATTTGAGTGGAAAGATGCGAGGACCTAGGAGTACCCATGTATCTGCAACATACTTCTCCACCTATGATCTCCTACATAGCTTAGTAATAACGGATGGTAAGAGAAGATGTATACCTTTATGGTTTATGAAGTACCTCTACTCTGAGAGAACAATCTGACCCACATTAAATTCAATGCTAGATAGGATACAAGTCACCATCCGAGCTCACAAGACTATGAAAATGGTCTATTAGTGCACGTCGATACTCTGCTACAAATGATATTCATCCAAAGCGTGGCCTCAACTGTGAAATCATTCATCAAAATGTCTTTCTTGGTGGTGGCCTAGAGAACCTCTTTGTTTGGACATAAAATATTTGCTATCTATGTCCCTGTCTCATATGTTTTTACGTGGAACTACTCCATGTCAATATACGATAGCCCATACTCCTCATTGAACCGCTCCGCTACGAAGTTCACTTGCTTACCCTATATTTTTATCACCGGGTTTGTGAGGAAACTATGCTGAGGTTTATGTAGAACTCACGTACCCATTTCTCATTAGCATGGAAGGGGTCCGGGGAAAAGCACCTCCACTCGTTAGTAGTGAGTTTGGCATAGAAACCTTGGAGCTTCTCATTTACTTTGTACAAGCTGATACCCCTCTCAGGGAGTAGCTTTGTCCAAGGCAAATCATCATAGTAGAGGTTTTGGCATTGGGCGGCCATGAATCTAGTGTTGTCAAAATCTCTCATTCTTGTGGCTTAGTACCTTCAAGCAACACATTATAGACCATCATTAGCACTATCATATCCAAAAGAATGCTAGATTGATCAATCAACCTCTTGTGGAAGTTTTATAGAAGGTTCTGGGGTGAGAAATGGATGTGCAAAAATTTTGGTGTCTGCAGACACTGCCCTCAAATATGGCGATCGCGGAGCAATGACCACGATCACGATCATCGGGACCGCGATCGCGGGTACCTATGACCATAGTTGACAGTCTGCACATCTTTAGAAACACATGATTTTAACCCCGATTTTATGTTCCAACTAGGCACATAAACATCAACAACAATTAACTTAAGCCTAAGATGCATGATCATAGCCCTAATCTCGAAGGAATTCGCATTGAACTCATTAGGGAATTTAATTGAACACATGGCGTACACGTTAATTTTAACCATTTAAGGCCTAAATTTTGGTACTTAAGACTTCCCCATTAGTGTGTACACTACCTGCATTAGCTAACTATAACAATAATCTTTAACAAGAATGTATTTTGTAATGAAAATGATATTTTAGGACTTTCCTTAAACTATAAGTTCTAAGCATATAATTACATTAAAAACAAGGGAATTGAGACAACATACCAAGTATGATGATGTAATTGGATTAAAGTGACACTTGGATACTCTACACAATTACAAAAAAATTAAGAAAGGTGTGTGTGAAGAAATGGCAATCGGATGGTGATTTATGTTGATTTGATCGTGATTGCGGTCCTAGTTCTGCAATCGTGGTTATGCGGCCTCCGCGATCTTGATGGAACGAACTGTTGTTATGGTAATTGAGACCAAAATCTAGGTCTCTACATTGCTTAGATCAGTCCACCATCTTAGAAGATTTGAATCTCCGTACCAACTTTTATTTATTGTACAATGAGCGGCAGAGGGACAGAAGATTCAGATCTTCCAAGATAAAACTTGGAAGAATTGAGAAAATGTCGAGGAACTTCGATGCTAAGACGTCAACTTACACATCAATTTAAGTGCAAGTCATTCATTATCAATCTATTTCCCAAACTAAGAGTCAGGGTTAAATCCACGAGGAATAATGTGAGTGACGATTGAGTATGTTTGCAATGATAGTTGCTTGCTAAGTTCAAACCTATGGTACAAAATGGTTTGGAGGTTTTCAATGTTTTCGAATGTAAAAGAAATTCATGGACTTCTAAAGGACTAATTTAAGACTAAAATCAATTAGAAGGTAATAAAATAGGAATGGATCTCAGGGTTATGCTTTCCTAGGGGTAAATTAGTATGTGCGGGAACATGAAAGTAGCCTTCAATTCAAGTTAATACATGAGCAGGTAGGCTAGGTTAGAGAGTTTCGATGTTAGCTTTTCATCAAAACATCAAATATGTCACCCATGGATTCTCTCTAATACCTCATGGGTGTTGCCAACAATTTCACCCAAAACCTCAATTAGGCATCCCTATTCCTAGGATGATGCCCAAGGTATAGTCAACCTCAAAATCACCCTTATGTCTAAGATAGTGAAAAGTAGCGAACTATGCCTATAAATTGTCTACTATTTCCTAGGTTCCCACATCCCTCTTTGAAGGATGAGGTAGGCTCCAAAATTTCACTTGAACCCCTCTTTCAAGGATGGTTTGAGCTTTCAAGAGTTTGGGATTTTCATCTATCAAACGCATTTGGGTATTTGGGGATTTTACCCACAAATTCCAACCAATTTAATCAATAAATAGTAGAACCCATCAATATTAACTAAGAATTTGATCTACAATTATAACCCACACACACTTGCACCATAATCAAGAATAACCCCAAGAGGTAGATCTAGTATATTATAAAGATAATAAACCCAAATAGACCAAGATTTCCATCAAAGTTATTCATGAAAAGTAAAGATAGGACAAATGACACTCAACCTTAAATGAATCTTCAATGGAAGAAGCCAAATCTACACTTTAGAGTTCCTCTCATTAATTCTTGCCTCAAATTAGTACAAATTTAAGCTCTAAGATCCAAGAGATTACAAACCCTAAACTAAACTAATGATGGATAATATATAAGATAAAAGATAGTGAAAAATTAACTAAAACCCCATATTTAAGCCTCAATTCCACATTTTTCAAATATTACAAAAATGCCCTTGAAACTTTTCCGCTCTACCACGATTGCTATCTTTGGACTGTGATCACGGTAGTTATATTGAAATCGCACTTCGCTTGACTTATTGACTGATAGCAATTGCGACCCTCAGTCCGCGATTGCGGTAATTGAGGGTCGAGTCCTGGGCCTGCAATTTTAGCTTTTATTCTTTTTACTCATATTTCTTCTTTTCTACCTTCTCCTTGGAACATTTTTATAAAGTTTCCTTGATTATCTTCTCATTTCACTTTTGCCTACACAAATGAGAATTAAGTAAGAAAGTAACATCAAATAAATGAAAAAGCATGATAATTTCGATTAAAAGTTACTAGTAAGTTGTCAAATGTATGACTTATCAACACCCCAAAATTAAACTATTGCTTGTCCTAAAGCAACCAAGAATAATTTAACAAGATAGGGTATTTAACTCAAGTCCACCTAAAAGAAAAATAAACTAAAGGAATAAGCTAAAAAATCTCTACAAAGACATACCAAACATGTCATGCAACAAGTAAACCAAGATTTTTCCAATATGCACACATTTATGAAGCAAGGATGCAAGTTTATATGAAATGAATCTTCCAAATAAACAAAGCATCTTACGAGGAAACAAAAAATCTTCAAAAAAATTCTCAATCTTCACAGTGTAACTTACTTCACCCATTTACCCAAATCGAGAGTAAGACTTCACCTTCTATCCCAAAGTATTAATGCTACTCACAAGCAAGAGTTAGCTCCACATACGCAAAAGACATTAAAATTTCTAAAGGATCTCAAATAATAAAAGAATTCACTCTCTCGCAAAGAAATTGAAATATAATAAGTAAAACGATAGGCTTGCCCTTTGTGTTTTTTGACACTAATGTAGACTTACTTAGTTTTGAATCACTAAGGTCTTGTAGGTCAAGATGAAGGTTTAAGGTGTGGGAAGGAATATATCTGGATCAAATGACCAAAATACCTCTTTTAATGTGATTTCTCAATCCCTTGTACCCCAAAATTTTCAAACTATCCACCTTATTCTCTTTCAAATTATTTTCCATATTTCCTTACGTTTTTATTAGAATTTACAAAACAATTCAAGGACACCATTTTCTTTCTTCATTTCTTTGGAATTTTCAAGGGACTTTCTAACTATAAGTGCTTCTTACCCCCCCCCCCCATTTGCCTCATTTCTCTTCACATTCTGTGGGTTATGCTATACAACTTTACCATTAAGTATATTTTTTGTCTCTTAAGCACATGATTTGACCACCTTACATACACCTTTCTTAGATCATCTTAGCATATCATATTAAACCCCCCCCCAAACTTGGAGTTTGAATCACCTTTACATTATTCTTCCAACAACACAAACCCCACAAACTTAGGCTTTCACCTATATTTTATTTCTTAGAATCATGCAATGTATCAAAGGACAACAGTTCCAAGAGAAAGATTTTAAAAAGGGCCTAGGTATTTTAGAAAGGTTATCATTACACAAATAAAGAAAAATGGGTAAAAAGGCTTAAAGAGGTTAACTACGAAAAAATGTTAAGGTGGGAATTTGGCTATGTGATGGGCAAAAATAGCCTTAGGTCATTCTATAAACCAAGATTGTCTAGGATTTTCCTTTGAACACACTCGGAGAAAGTTCTAGACTACATATATGTACAAGAATTAGTCAAAAATCTCACCACACATGGCATCATACTCATAGAACACCAGTTTGAGCAATTTGAGCTTAATAAGTTACTCCGAGTCAATGACTCATGCTTGTAAATAGAGAAAGATCCAACTATTAAATGTAATGGTCTCATTCAAAAGAAAGCTCAGAAACATCCTTGATGTCTCTTTTTTTTCAAAAAGAAAACTATCATTCCATTTCTTGCCAATGACATGTTGAACGAATTTTTGAGTTTCTGCCTCTTCCTAAACAATTAAATAAAAACTTGGGGGAATACAAGACAACATTATCATTACACTTCATGGGATTCTTTCCTCACAAATTCACATATCATGCATTTAGTTCATAAAACACTTATGTCACCAATGGAAACACAAAGGACCCTTCACCCTTAATAATAATGTCACCCAATCTATCATAGGGAAAGGAAAGGATTCATGTCCCTCGGGTTACTTAGACTTCACCCGGAGATGCTATGATAAGCACACTAATTGATCATGCCATGGACACAATATTCATCCATAATTTCAACCAAAAACCATCAGTTATACAATTTTTAATACCAATTGGAATCAAAGCTATACTCCAAAAATGATCACACAATGCCTCAAGAAAGTTTACTTAACCTTTACAAGCATATGAGACATTTCTCGCTTATTTACATTTTAACAAACATGTGGTGTGCATGTAAAGTAAGGGATAGAATAGGTAAAATAACAACACATATGAACAAGTCCAATGCACTAATCCATCACCAAACATACCACTTGAAATCATTCTAACCCAATTAAATCATCCACCACTCAATTAAGCAAACAAACCTCAAGTGGATGCTTCATCAAACACATAGTGTGCACTAGTGTATGAAATCAAGAATTTTACAATTTAGCATTTGAGACAAGGAACACATTCAAAAATTATCATCTCAAAAACCACATTCTACCAAATTAAGTTCAAATGAATTAAATTCAAACTAAAAGAAATCATGGAATGTGATCATCATTCGTATTTTAAAAATCATACCTTGTAAGCTTACTAAAAAGAGAAAAGTGATGAAAAGAAATTCCAATATACTTATCCAGGGTTTCATTCTTGAGGTACCCATTACAACTTGTTCTATCATCTACAAGCACCCAAAAACAATCTAAAAATAAATTAAAAACATTAGAAAACATCAAGAAAAATTCCTTGGGTTTCCTCCCAAGAAGTGCCTTAGTTAAAGTCGCGACACGATATCTTTTGCCTATCAAATTTATGTCTCCATTTGAAAGACTTGAAACAGCGGCCCAACTTTAGATCAATACATCTTTGAGATATTTTGGGCAAAGGTCAGTACACAATAAAATATTTTCTATCTCTCCACTTTGAAGATTTAAACCTTTTACCCAATTTCACATCAAACTTTCAGGCTTGTTGGGTATTGGTGAGAGCATAAAAAATTCACTTGTTACACGCCAAATTTTGAATTTATTGGCCTTCAATTGAGGGGCTTCATTTTTCCCTTTTGTAGTGAAAATCTTCAAAATGTAGGGATTTTCCATCTCATCTCCGAAATTCATTATTTGCTTGGGTGGTTCGACTTTCATCACATCCACCAAGCATAATGCTGAAAGTGGTTCGAGTGAGGTATTATTCCTAATTTTGGAGTTGCATCCATTTTGACATTCTCATCCCAAAATGGACTAGATCCTTCACAAAGGATTTGCTTAGATTTTTCTTTCGACTCTAGTACCATTTCCTCAATCTTGGCATTATCTCTCATGTTTGGTTCGGTTGGTTGGAAAAGCACCGAGGATTCTTTAAAATTTATCTCATTTTGAAGAGTGATCACACTCATAGTGTTTGAAATATTATCCTCCATAACCACTTCTTCTATCCTTTCAATTTCCTCTTTACATGCCCCCATGTCTTGATGCATGAGTTGTATGTTATCCTCCGCTGTTTCTACCCAATCCAAGATAGGTTTAAGAATTTCTTCAACACCATTGTATCCAGCACATTATTCTTCCTTTTTGTCATTATAAAACCTATCAAGCTCATAATAATAACTAGCATTTAGGTTAGTATAAAGAGGGGAATGGGCATTTGGACAATTTCTCCAATGTCCATCTCTACCACCACATAAGGAACAATTATACTCCCAAGAAGATTGAGATGGTGCATGAATCTCTTTATGGGGAGCATATATATAATCTTGTCAAAAGTGGAGTCCACCATAATATAGACATGGATTATAAAGAAAAGATTTCCAACCAGCAAAATCATGCTCATTCCAAGATGCTATAGTAAGAAATAAACAAAAATAGAAATCTACCTAACACAAAGAACAAAAGAGAATCACAAACAAATATTTACAAGTTTGAATTTAAGCAAGTAAGCTAAAATTCCAAACTAACTCAATATGCTAAATTATTCCCCGGTAACGACGCCATTTTTTATAATGCTTCACTTACATGTTGATTTAAGTGCAAGGTGGTCGTCGTTAATATATTTACCCAACTTTGGAGTTGGGGTCAAATCTACGAAGAACAATGTGAGTGGTGATTAAATTAGTTTAAAATGATAGATACTAGCTAAATTCAATCCAATAATACAAAGAGATAAAAATTGGGGTTGAGAGAGGTATCAATATTAACGATTCTTTTTGGAGTTTTCTAGTATAAATTCGAAGCTATGAATAATTAGAGTCTAGGCAATTAGGCACATATCTTGGGATTATGCATTCCTAGGTGTAATATATGCATGAGTGTACAATAGTTTGGTAAAAATTCCAAGTGTTGGTGATGTGGTTGGCTAGGTTGAAAATACTTGAGACTAGTTCATCAACAAAACCCCAACAGTGTCACTCATTGACACTTTTGATCTTCTAATGAGGGCTTAAATCAACACTACCTTACACCACAATTATACACCCTTATTTCTAGGTTGGTGCCCTAAGTATAGTCAACTTCACAATTACCCTTATGTCTAATATAGTGAAAATTAGTCAACTATGCTTATAAATTATCTATTATTGCCTTGGTTCCCACATTCCTCTTTCAAGGATGATGTGGGTTCCAAAAGTTCACCCAAACCCCTCTTTCAAGGATGATCTGTTCTTTCAAGAGCTTGGGATTTTAATCCATGAAACTCATTTGGGTATTTGAGGCTTTCACCCATAAATCCCAACCAATTCACCCAAGAAATAGTATAATACAATGTCACAAACTAGTAAATTCACAAACAAATCACATCTTACAAATATTTACACCCTATTCTAGCATAATCCAAAGAGGAAAAACTAGCAACTTATAAGATAAATAAGTAAAGATTTTACCCAAAATCTCCATTAAAATTATTATATAAAATCTAAGTGAATGTTACTTCAAACTAAGAGATTCAACAAATCTTCAATGGGTGTTCACTAATTCTTCACTTGGAAGTGACTCCAAAATATTCTTCATAAAAAATTTATACAATATTTCTTCTCCAAAAATTGAGGCTACAAACCCTAAAACAATGTTCAAAATTGGGGAAGATGGAATATGATAAATAATAGGGTTTGAGTCTTTTTTTTGTCAAATTTGGGATCAGCCACATACATTTATAGTTCATCCCTTGGGCTGAATTTTTCCTCGAAGCCATGATGGCATAGGCTTGACCAAGACCGCAGTACCGTGACCATGCTAGAATCATGCGATCTAGCCTTGTTGAATTTCTTATCTATCATAATCGTGGTCCTCAGCACGACCGCGGTATCTGAGGCTATGTCCTGCTCCAAGTCTTCAGCTGCACTTTCTTTCTTCCTTTTGATCATTCTAAGCTCCAATACACATATTTCTATCTCATCAACTATGTGCCTGCAAAATATGGATATTAGTGCATTCAATCATAATTATGTCTCATTTATTCATTCAAAATATAATAATATGCACGAATATTGAGTGCAAATGAGTGGTAAAATCACTACTCATCGCCCATCAACAAAAGAAGATATATAAATAATAATTAATTTCACACTTTATAAAAGCATTTGATCAAGGTAGTGTTCAATATTCCATTTGGGTGGAAACAATTTGAGAAAGCTTGACTTTGATCCTTAAATCTTAAACCCTAGGTGCTCTTGCTTTTTAGAATGTTTTAGGGGATGATTAATGGGTTTATAATCGTATTCCTCTCTAAAATACTGGTAATTAACTTTCTAAAGGTGTTTTAAGTATTTAACGGTTAGATATCATAAAGAAAATGACTAAAATGCCCTAAGTTGGCCCTAAAAAATTTCTCAAAATCAGGTTTACACAACATGGTCCATGGTTCGTGGAAGCTTTAACGGTCTATAAAATCAATTCATCAGAATTAGATGTTTTGAACTTTCAAGATCAGGTCCATGACTTGGTCTACAAGTCATGGAACCTATTCACGATTCGTGAATCCATCTCATGCAAATCAGAAAAAATTCCATCAATTGTGGGAACTTTTTCACTGATCATGGAAACTTTACCACATATCATGAGAGATTATACCAATTATGGATTAACAAAGCTTCTTAAATTTTTGGGGCGTTACAATTAGCTAATGTTAATATAAAGTTGAGAAACCAAGCCATACCTTGAGTGAAGATTCAATGGAGGAAATGTACTAGTGAAGAGGCTACTTGGGAGATGGAAGAAGACATGCACAAGAAATATCTATTTTTATTTATTGGCCTAAGTAGTTTCTTCTACCTTTCTATATATATTGGGGATAATTAGCATTTGAAGATGAACTAATGGTAATTTATATCTAACGTAATGACCCAAATCTATTGTTTCACTGAAAAAGGGGTAAATTTTGCACTTAGTCTTTCCATAGCCAATCTTTCAGAAATTTAGGAATAGGCTGGGATTGGATGATTTGTTGAAAGTGCGTTAGTCAAATGAAATTTCATACTAATGTGATGGTTGTTGGTGATTTTTTATTTGATTTTCAGATAGACAATGAGTTTAGGGAGTCATAGTAACTTTTGGTCCCTAAAATAGAGTTATAGAACTCCGGTCATAGATTTTATCATAAATGGGTTGGTTCTCAATATCATAATTTATGAAGTCTATTGTAAAATAAGAAAAACTTAGGAGTGTTCCAAAGTTTCAACCTTAGACTGCTGCAACAGAAAAAGGTACCACTTGAGTAGACCTTTGTTTTAAGGCCCAAACCACTATAGGGGTAATTTAACCACCCAGTGGTAACATGTAGTGTTTGACCATTTTAAAAGCTAGAAAATGTTTTTCATCTTGTTACTATTAGAAAAATGCAAAGGAGCTCTAAGGAAGTCTATTTTCTGAGTGACTTTAGAGTTTATCATTTTTTGAGGTATGTTATTACATCTAACTTGAATTACTTTACATAATCTTAAAAAATCACTAGAAAATGAATTCGTTGTGTAGTTTAGGGTTTAAAACTAGTTCATGAAATTGATGTGAAGGGGTGAAAATAAGAATAAAATCAACAAATAATGATCCTAAGGTATTATAAAACACTAATGGATTATAATTATGGTTGTATATGCTAATTAAATAGGTCTCATGATGTTTTAAGGATAGAAAATCCTATGATGGTGAAGTAAAGCAAATTTACGATTGAAATTAGTGGGTATTGAATCCTAGTAGTTTTAAAGGGATGAATAATTAAAATGGTTGTGTGTTCTTATTGTTATAGATTAAGAACAAGTTGACCAAAAAGAAAAAAGACAAAAGTGTGGGTTAAAGGTGACTTTGAGCAAGGATTCATGGAAGATTACAATTTGTTACAGTAATTAAACTTGCTAGACTCTATCCTTATTTGTGAATTGAGTATGATGGCTTTCGAGCACTAATTGTAATTTTTAACCATATTGCATGTTCATGTGCATTGGTATAGAAATTATGGTGAATTGATGATAATGGTGATGATATTGTTGATGATGATAATGCAGTAAATCATGATATTCATGATGATTAATGATGATAAGGATGAGATTTAGAGGTGAAAGAGAAGATTTGCATGTCTTGCATTCATATACTCATTCACCTGCTTTGAATAATTAGTTATGATCTTATATTGAAGTGAACTTGTTGCTGAATTTGACTAAGTGTAAATATATATGATTGTGTGATTGTACTCCCCTTAAAGTGAATTACATAATTGATTGACTGTCTTGGATTATAAGTTCTGTGACAGTCGCTTTACATCTATTAGATTTACTTATTCATACAATGTTGGGTTGAGTCGACCAATGATGTTTACCAGTACATGTTATTTTATTAATGTTGCCTATGATCTTCTGTTTGTTGGCTGAATGGCATATTGTAGCATTTGAGACAAGACCTCACTTTTAGCTAGCAGTTCTGACTCAGTTTCAAGGGTGAGCACCATGTCCGGTCAATGTTTTGATCTTCTTGTCGTTGTTCAATTTCTTTTTTTTGGACTAAGACGTTCCTTTGCTATTTCAATGTTGGATATTTTATTTATTATTTATTTAGACCTTCATAGATGTTCTTTTAAGGTTAATTCATGTCCTAAAAATGTAATATATAATCCCTCACTCTATTAGTGACTTAATAATTTTGTTGGTTTGACGCTTTTATTTATTCAGCTAATCATGGATTTTAGAACTCATTTATGGTGAAGTTAAAATAAGGTGAATGTGAATATATCTCTTTGTTAATTGAGGTTTTTGGTTGAGTATGGTTCTCCCACCATAATTTTCGGTGGGTATTAACCATGACTGTTTGGGTCGTTACACTTTTGCTTTCTTGTTATGATCGTCCCCTCTATCACGGCTAGAACGAGGGCCTGACCGTGACGGGTATCTCAAGCCCACTATGGGTCGGAGACTACCTCCTAACCTAACCACCTAAGCATAATAAAATAATAGCAAAAGAAAAACCAAATAATAAGAATGATATATAATCCAATGGGAAGGTTCTATGAATCCAAAACAAACAAACAACCCATAATTTTTCCATAAAACCTCTAAACCAGAATACCAAATTAGGTTGGGACATGCCCCTAATTATGAAAATAGAACTCTTCAATACACAAAATCTAAAAAAGAATCCTAATAAAATAGTAAAGCTTTTCGGATGATGAGGCTCACTACTTCACAACAACTCAACCGATATCCGCTCCACCTAAGACTGCACACGAGTAAACAAAGGATCCTAGGTCTCTACATCATGAACCGATGTGCATCCACGGATAGTCAGTGGGATGAGAACTGGAATGTAATTGAAGGAAGGAATAAAATAAAGCTATGTCTAAAACCAATCAATATAATATGAACACATGCATATGTATCTATATATATAATGTCGGGGTAGGGTACAAGTTTATATACATGAGATTTAAGAACCATTAAACTGGACTGTGTAGCTCTATCTATCCTAAGGGAACTATGGACTATATGGGTTCATCTCTTCTTACCGAAAGGGTCCTAGCATATGTTAGCTACGTGAACCAGGAAAATCTGAGGAAGGGTCAGCGACATCAAGGCTCTAGCCATTCCAAAAATAAATATAAATAGGGTAAACTAAGCACACGATCATAAATACCCCCACCCCGACAAACATTGTTTCTGGTATTGGACCTCTCAGAACCTCCACCTTCACAACATACTACATAACCCTTTTTAATCTTAAATTAAAGTATTTGCACATAATCCCATCGATTAACCCAAGATTTATTTATTAAGGCCTTTACTATTGGTATCGTAACACCAATTATTCTTGCAAGCTAAGTCCAATTATGTTATTCCAATTCAATTAAACAAATTGACTCCCAAGTTTAAATTTAAAACCAAACCATGGCCACTAAGTCCCTTCAAAAACCATTTTTATGATCTATTAACCTTTTATGCAATGCAAGGTTCAAAAAGTGAGTTAAATTGTGCATATATCCATGACTCCAAACCAATTTCATTAAGTGGGTTGAGGTTCATGTAACTTCCATACCAATAACCATATATTTTGGGAAACCAATGTTCCCTAGTATAATTCACATACCCATGCACTTATTTAGTTCAAACCCATAAGATAAAGCACGAATAATAAGTTCAAAGACATGGGAAAAAAATCCAAGTAATAACCATTCAAATCCCTCAACCCAATTTCAAAACCCCACAATTAGCTTCACATGGATAGTAATTAAAAATATGATATTATCTAAAATCAAGTAAGGGAATAGAGACATTCCTGAAATACCTAGAAATTTGGAGAGAAAACCACAAACTAAATCTTAGATGATTAATCCCTTGAAACCATAGTTTTTTCTTGACTTTATAAGTTTAGGAGGAGATAATAATATTTATGATTTGGAAAATAATGAAAAACGAACCCTTGGGATGTTTTTAGTCATTGGATAATAGTTGGACGGGAGAAAGGGACCAAAATTCCCTAAATTAAAATGCATAGAAAGACTGTCGCAAGTCGTTATGGGTTACGCAACGACTCGTGGTGACTGGTCATGAGTCATTTCCTGGACTCGTGTTTTGGTCTTCAACTTAGGGAAATCATACTGTTATGGTCATGAGTCCCTCCCCATGACTCGTGACCTCTCCCTATGACTCGTGGGGGTCTAGTCGTGATCAGGACAATAACCCAAGCACACTTCACTATTGAGACTGTGAGTCTCACCATATGACTCATGACGAGTGATAATGACTCGTCACTTAAGTTATTGCCTGGGCAGTGTTGTCAACACTTATAAAATTTTAGAATGTAAGACTTGGGGCATTACCTTACCCCCTAGGATTGTTTTTCCCTGAATGAGGAGTTAAGATACCCTTTGGCATAAAAATAAGAAAAAATGCAACCAGAACTAAGAACAAATTCAATATGCGGTTAGAATAAAAGAATGTGTACCTTAAGCATATTTATCCAACCTGAGGAACAAAAATAGATACTTGAACTTCATATCTACCTTAGCTTCTTCCTATGTAGCTTCTTCTACCTTTTGGTTTCTCAAATGAACCTTCGACGAAGCCACATCCTTAGTTCTCAATTAAAGAACTTACCTTATCCAATATCTATATCGAGACTTTATCATAAAAAAAGGAATCAAAAATACCAAAATCCTCCATAGGAATAACCAAAGAAGGATCGCCCACGCACTTCTTTAGCATAGACACATGGCAAAAACGTTAAATATAAGCCAAACTCCTGGGTAACTACAACTTATAAGAAACTTTCCCAACTCACCTCAAAATATGATATTAACCAATATAATAAAGATTGATTTTCCCCTTCTTCCAAAACCTCATCACTCTATTCATAGAAGAGACCTTCAAGAACACCCAATCGCTAACCTCAAACTTCAACTCTCTTTGCCTCCCATCCACATAAGACTTTTGGCAACTCATATCATTCTTAAGTCTTTATCTTATCACCTTCACCTTCTATATGGCTTGGTTAACAAATTTAGGACCAAACAACCTAGTCTCACCAGCTTCAAACTATCTAATAAGATACCTACACCTTCTACCATAAAGAGCCTCAAAAGGAGCCATCTGAATACTTGAATTATAACTATTATTGTATGGAAATTCAATAAGAGACAAGTGATCAACCCAACTTTCCTTAAAATCAATCACATGAGCCCTTAGAATGTCCTCCAAGTCTGAATAGTCTGTTCCACTTTCCCATCCATTTGAGGGTAAACGGCGGTGCAAGGTTCACCATTATCCCCAAACCTTTCTCTAATGAATGTAAAAAGTAAGAAGTAAACTGGGTACCTCAACCTAAAATGATGGACACAGGCACTCCACGAAACTTGACAATCTTCTGTCTAAATAATTTGGCATAATCCTCTCCAGAGTAGTTGGTCCTCAAAGGCAAGAAGTGAGCAGACTTAATCATCATTTCCACAATAACCCAAATGGAATCATACTGATTTTCAGACCGCGAAAAACCCATAATGAAATCCATAATTATCATCTCCCAATTCTACATAGGCAACTCTATCTCTTGAGACATGCCATCAGGCCTCAAGTGTTCTACCATAACTTACTAACAGATCATACACTTACCCACAAAATTTGTCGCATCTCTCTTTATATTATTCGACAAATAGATCTTTTTTAAGACATAGTACATCTTAGTCAAACCCAAATAAATCATATATCTAGACTCATGAGCCTTATCAAAGATCCTTTCCCATATATCATCAACATCGAGCATGAACAACCTGCCTTTATACCTCAGAATGACATCTTCCCCAATCGTGAATGCCAAAACCTTCTTCTGAACTGCGTCATACTTAATTTGCTTAAGTATGGGATCCGAAACTTGCTTCTCCGTAAACTTAACACCAAGATATGATTTGATCACCTCTTGTACAATCACTCTTCTATACTCAGAGTCCAACAGATAAACTCCTAAGTTATCCAACCGGTGAATGTCCTTTACTAACCCTCTCTTCTCCTAATCTACATGAGATAAGATCCCCATCAACAACCTACTAAGCACATCAAAAACAAAATTAGCGTTACCTCGATGATATTGAAAACTCATGTCATAGTCCTTGAGTAACTTGAACCACCACCTCTGCTTGAGATTTAGTTCCTTTTAAGTGAACATGTACTGCAAACTCAAATAATTGAAATAAATATCTACATGCACCCTATAAAAATAACAACACTAAATTTTCAATGTAAATACCATAGCTTCCAACTCTAAATTGAGAATCAGGTTGTTTTGCTCATGAACCTTGAGCTTCCTAGAAGCATAAGTGAAATACCCTGAGTTTGACCCTTAGAAATTCACTGAGTTTTGAACTCTCTATCCATCATATGACTCAAGATTATTAGTCGTATGATGATTGTACAACTTAGTAGACCAAGTTGCATAATAATTAGTGTGTAGTAGGCCATTCACTGTCCAAGGTACGACTAGACTCCATACGAGTCATATGGAGATAGTACAAGAAGAGTAGGGGAAATTATATGATTAACAATATCAATCCCTAGATATACTATCTAGGGTACACGTTATGGGTACCACTAGTATGATGGGGTACGAGTGAGGTGCCTAAACTATACGATCTTGCGTTTATTTTTTAGCTTTTAAGCTGAGAATATTTTTGACATTTTCCCTCTTAACTTCTTTTGACCACATGACTTAAAACACTTTTGAGACTTTATTTACCCTATTATTCTCAATCAAACACTCCTAAAACACTCTCAAAACTCTCTCAAGGCTCTTGGTTAAAGAAAGGCTAGGGTTTCTCCAATACAATTAATTTGGAGCTTACGAGGGTGATTTCTCTCCTTACTCTTTGGTATCTAAGGTATGTTAATCCTCTCTCATTGTTAGTTCAACTAAATTCATGTTTTAATGAATGGTTTTCATGATTTAATAGTGGGTATTATTTGGTTTTGAATTGTATATTGAGGTTTTGGTTGTTAATGGATGAATATTATTTTTCCATGTTTTTATGGTTTTCATGTTAAAATTATGGAATTCAACATGTGGTTTCATGGGAATGGTCAATTGGTTCTTGGTTTTGGTTTTTAAAACTTTATGCCCTCAATATATTTGTTAAAATGTCTATAAGAATGGTTTTTCCACATAGTTTGGCTTTTATTGAAACTATTGCATTGCATAATATGGTAATGGAACTTAAATTTGTTTGTTTAATTTTAAATGATTTGGAAAGTTCTTGGTGGCCTTGGTTTTGGTTTAATTAGTAATCATGTGGAGTACTTGGGAATCTCCTAAGAGTTGGCTAATGACATTGCTTGCAAGCTATAGTTGGTATGATGATACCACTTTATAAATCCTTGGTTAATAACTTCTTTAATTGGTGGTTGGTTATGTGCTAATGGTTTTAATTGGGCAATAATGGTGGGTTGTGATAGCTAATGGTAAAGGTGTGAGTCCAATGAATGAATACTGGAAACTCATGTTTGCCGACCTGAGGGTTGGCCATGGTGACCAATACTTGTGGGATACATGGGAATCCCCTAAGTTATACTTGGATATATGTATCATGAAGGGTGAAGGGTACATGGGAATCCCTATCCCCTGTGATATCTCTGGCACATACGGCTACACCCACTAGAGCCCATTCAGCATGTAACACTGGACCCATATAACCCATGGTGGATTATGATGGTAAATCTACACAAACCTAGGTTATGGGTTTTAACTATATGCTAAACCCGGTTTACTTTCTCGACATGGAATATATATATATATATATATTTATATATATATGGATCTGATTGAATATGGTAATTTACTTGGTTTTAAATTTTGGGATTATTTAATCCTTACTCTTGAATACATGCTAGCATTCACCCGCTAACCTATCTTTGGGTGTTGTATCCCCATGCGATGTAGGAACCAGCCATACTACTCCTCCTTCTCAGTAACTTGGATTTGGGGTTAGCTTTTTGTCAGCTTGACTGGTATGCTTCCATACTTTGAAAGAATCTATTTCATATTATGAAATTTTATAAATACTTATTTTATTTCTTAGTCTTTGGTTTTTGGATTTGGTTGGGGGCATGTCCTGATCGGATGTTATTTTATTTTCGTATAAAGGCTCTGTGAGACTACTATGGGTTGGCATGGGCAGTGTTGGTGTCGGTGTCAGCCTTGGCATTTTTATTGGTATTAGCGCTAACACCGTTTGACTGTATTTGATTTATGATTTCTCCATCTTTTTATGTTACAAAATCGAAATTCATCCAATATTGGGTGTAGGGTAGTTATAGTTGGGTATTGGGGGTGGTCTCTAGTCCCGATTGGGCTTGAAGCACGCAACACGACCAGGACCTGGTTTGGGTCATGTTACATTCGTTCAAAGGCCTAGGTCCATGGTTAATTTGGTGTCCACCAAGCCGTGTTGAGTAGACTCTCTTTTAAGGGTATGTAGCACACCACACTCATAAGGGAGAGGCTACAAAGCATTTAGGAATGATTTTCTTTCTTGTGTTTTGTTATAATGCTATGGAATCTAAGTCCTAAATTCTTCTCTAATTACCATTTGTTCATTTTTTAGATTATGCCTCGAAGATCTGAAGTTCACAGAAACTCCTAAGTCCCAACTGGGGATAATGTTGATGGGACACGCTCTACTTATGGGATCCATATTTAATCTAGGGATCTTGTTGTTATTTTCCTTGAGTTCCACTATTTCCCTCTAGTCTTTCTCATTATCCTAAGGGTGAAGTGACAAATATTGAGTTTTGTCATTCCATATATATGTTGGCACAATTAGTAGCTACTCAGTTTGAGCGTAGTGTTCCTGTTACTCCATGTTTGGAGGACACAAGGGTTGGCCAGTTTATGAGGTTAAATCCTTAAACTTTTATTAGTTTTAAGGTGGAGGAAGATCCTTAAGGTTTTCTGGATGAGATAGAAAAGATCTTCCATGTTATGCATAGCACAAATATGGAGGGCGTAGAGTTTGTTTCCTATCAGCTGAAATATATGGTTGAGATCAGTCAAGGGGTGACGATGTTGAGTCATCTCTGTGGGAGGATTTCTCTAATGTATTTCTAGATTGCTTCTTTGCTCAGGAGTTTAGGTAAGCAAAGATAGAAGAGTTTGTTAATCTAAAGCAAGGTAAGATGTTAGTGAAGGAGTAAGCCTTGAAGTTTCATTAGTTATTGAGGTAAACTCCAGATTTGGTTTCAAGCATGAGGGCTAGAATGAGAACGTTCACTTCCAATTTACCTTGAGACTTGATCTTGGAGAGTAAGGCTACCCTGTTGAACAAGGACATAGATATCTCCATATTGTTTATGTATATATAGCAGGTTGAGGAAGAGAAGAAGAAGAAGAAGGCTAATTTAGGATAGAGTTAGGGAAAGTAGTGTTGATTATCTGAGCTTGGTGGTGTCCATCAACAGAGTGGCAGGGATGGTGGAAAGTAGCCTAAGAAGAAGTGGGGCAATTTTGGGTCTTACTCGATAATAAGTGCATCCTACCCAAAGTCGTCTGGTGATAGGCGTTTCTAAGGTGGCAAAACCTTTAGGGAATAGAGGTCCTAATCTCAGGAAAGTGGGGCTCAGTCCACTCCATCATATCCTTCTTACAGATTTTATGGTCAGTTTCTTTAAGGTTTTTGTAATGAGGGAAGGGATAGTTACTTCAACTATGGTCAGCTCGGACATATGCTTAGAAACTATCCCATTCGTTAAGTTTCTTTGGGGGTAAAAAAGGTTCTAGTTGCTTCATCATTATCTCTAGCACCAAAGGGGGTGCCATCTAGTTCAGACATTAGTCGAAATTGTCTCTATTCTGTCGCTACTCGATATGAGTCTGAGGTATCTCCTGATGTCAAGATTGGTACATTGAATCTCTTTTCTTGAGATGTGTACTTATTACTTGATCTGGGGTTAACTCTGTCTTATTTGACCCCATTTGTGGATGTGCATTTTGGTTTTAGTCTGGAGTGTGTTTTGGATCATTTTTCAATTTATAACCTAGTAGGTAACTCTGTGATTGCTAGAAAAGTATATTGGGGGTGTGTTGTATTTGTTGGTAGTAAAGAAACTTTGGTGGATTTTTTTAAATTAGATATGTTGGATTTTGATGTTATATTGGGAATGGATTGGTTGCACTTTTATTATGTATCTCTAGATTATTAGACCTGTAAGGATGTCTTTAATTTCCTAATAACCCGATTATTATGCGGGACAGTAGTTCCCAATATCCTAAGGGAAGGTTTATATCATATCTTAGATCCCAGAGATTAATCTCTAATGGGTATCTCTATCATCTAGTCTGGGTTAAGAATACCAACTCGAAAGGTCTTTTTATGCAATTTGTCCCGGTGGTGAATGGATTTCCTAAAGTCTTCTCTGATGACCTTTCTAGTGTTCCTTCGGATAGGGAGATTGAGTTTGGGATTGACTTTGTCCTAGACACTCATCCTATTTCTATTCCCCCATTTAGGATGACTCTATCTGAGTTGAAGAAGCTTAAAGAATAACTAAATGATCTTTTAAATAAGGGTTTCATCCATCCTAGTGTGTTCTGTGGGGTGCACTAGTGTTATTCATCCATAAGAAGGATAGTTTCCTTCAGATATGTATTGATTACCTATAGTTGAATAAGGTGATGGTAAAGAATAAGTACCTTCTTTATATGATAGATGACTTGTTTGATCAATTGCAGGGTGCTAAGTTTTTCTCTAAGATTAATCTTCAATACAGGTGTCATAAATTAAAGATTAGGGAGGAGGATATCCCTAAGATTTCCTTTCATACTCAGTTTGGGCATTTTGAGTTTCTGTTTATGTTTTGGGGTGGACCAATGCCCCAACGGCATTTATGGATTTGATGAATAGGGTATTCCATTAGTTTATGGATTTGTTTGTCATTGTGTTCATTGATGATATTCTGGTGTACTCTAAGAGTGGGGTGGATCCTTTCAATCACCTCTATATGGTGTATTGACCTTGAAGGAGTAGAATTTGTATGCAAAGTTTTCAAAATCTAAAATTTTGTTTAACGTTGTCACTTTTCTGGGTCATATTATTTCTAGTGAACGGATCATGGTAGATCCATAGAGGGTTGCAGTAGTTAAGAAGTGTCCTAGACCCATGACTCTAACCAATATTTGGAGCTTCTTTTGTTTAGGTGGTTACTATAGGAGGTTTGTGAAGAGTTTTTCTTCTATATCTACCCCATTGACTAAGTTGACTCGAAAGAAGATAAAGTTCTTGTGGTCTAATGCTTTTTAGGGTAGTTTCGAAAAGCAATAGGATAAGCTAACTTTGACTCTGGTTTTGAATTTTCCTGAAGGAACTAATGGGCTTGTGGTCTACTATGATGCATCTCGTGTAGGGCCTGATTGTGTTCTAGTGTTGCATGATAAGGTGATAGCTTATGTCTTTAGGTAGTTTAAGGTCGATGAGAAGAATTATCTAACCTATGACTTGGAATTGTTAGCCGTGGTGTTCGTGTTGAATATCTGGTGTCACTCTGTATAAGGAGTGGAAGTTGGATAGCTTTTATGATCTTAAGAGTCTTCAGTATGTGTTTACTCACAAAGAGCTTAACCTCAGGAAAAGGAGATGGCTCGAGCTTCTCAAGGATTATGACATGAGTCTTCACTACAATCTAGGTATAACTAATATAGTTGTTGATGCTCTTAAAAGGTTGTCCATGGGGAGTCTATCTCATATGGATAAAGAGAAGCAGGAGTTGGTGAAGGATATTTACCATTTGGCTAACCTTGGAGTTCGTCTCTTAAACTTTGAGGATGGTGGTGTATTTATAAATGAGGTAGAGCAATCGTCTCTCGGTGTGAGATCAAAGAGAAGCAGATGTTAGATCCTGTCTCTATGAGGATCAAAGGTGATGTTAGTTGGCACAAGGTGATGTCCTTTGATATTAAGGGTGATGGTACTTTGTGGTACCAAGGGAGAGTATGTGTTCTAAACGTCGATGGTTTACGAGAATGGATCTTTGATGAGGTTCATGAGTCGCGCTATGTTGTTCATCCTAGTTTGATGAAAATGTATCATTACCTCAAGGAGATATATTAGTGGAACAATATATAGATGTATGTTTCTAATTTTGTAGACAAATGCATGGTTTGTCAACAAGTAAAAGTTGAGCATATGAAGCCCGAAGGATTATATCAAGAGATTGAGTTTCCTATGTGGAAGTGGGAAGTAATCAATATGGATTTTGTTACCGATCTTCGTCGGTATAAAAATCAGTTTGATTTGGTTTGGTTCTTCGTGGATAGGACGACAAAGTTGGCTCACTATTTGCTAGTGAGGACTAACTTCTCCGCTGAGGATTATACGGGGTTGTATCTCCATGAGATTAGGAAGTTTCATGGGGTACATAGTTTTTATTTTACTTTTGGCAGTCATTTCAGAAAGGGTTGGGTACAAAGGTGAGTCTTAGTACTACTTTTCACCCGTAGTCGGATGGGCAAGCGGAGAGAACTATTTTGACATTGGAGGATATACTTTGTGTATGTGTGATTGACTATGGTAGTGGTTGGGTTGAGCATTTTCCTCTTATAGAGTTTTCCTATAGTAATAGCTACTACTCTAGAATTGGGATGGTTCTATTTGAAGCTTTGAATGGTGGAAGGTGTAGGTCTCATATTGGGTTATTCGAGGTTGGTGAGGTAGAGATTTTTAGCCCGAATTTGGTTAACCAAGCGATGGAGAAAGTAAAGGTGATTTGGGATAGACTTAAGGCTGGCCAAAGTTGCCAAAAGTCCTATGCGGATGTGAGGCGAAGAGAGTTAGAGTTTGAGGTTTGGGATGGGTCTTCCTAAAGGTGTCTCCCATGAAGGGAGTGATGCAGTTTGGGAAGAAGAGAAAGCTTAGTCTCAGGTATGTTGGTCCTTACTTGGTTTTGCGAAGGGTGGGTAATGTTGCGTATGAGTTAGAGTTGCCTTCTAGATTGTGCTCTATTCATCTGGTATTCCATGTTTCTATGTTAAGGAAGTGTATGGGTGATCCGTCTCAAATCGTGCCTATCAAGGATATTGGTATTTTAGATTCTTTATCCTTTGAGGAGGTACTAGTTGAGATCTTGAATCGGTAGGTTCGTCGGTTGCGGACCAAGGATGTAGCTTCAGTTAAGGTTCTCAGGAGGAACAACAAGGTTGAAAAAGCTACTTGGGAAGCAGAAGATGACATGAGGTCGAAGTATCCAATCCTATTTTCTGCTCCAAAAATTCGTGCGAAAATATGTGTTCTTAATCATGTCTTTGTTTTCAAACTTTGTTAAAGGAAATATTAATTCCTTGCATTTTTTTAACTTAGTTAAAGGTTAGAGTTGAGGTGTTGGGGTGTAATCATGCTTGTACTTGTTTGTTCCATCATTCGGGGATGAAAGATCTAAGTGGGGGACAATTGAAACACCCTGAGTTTGACCTTTCAAAATTTCCTAGGTTTTGAACTCTTTGGCCACATACGACTCAAGCTTACTAGTCATATGATGAGGGTAAGACTTAGTAGCTTAAGTCATATCATAATTAGTGTATGGTAGGTCATTCACTGTCCAAGGTACGACTAGACTCCATACGAGTCATATGGAGATGGTACAAGAAGAGTAGAACAAATCATATGATTAACAGTGTCAAGACCTTGAGATATAGTCTAGGGTACGAGTTAGGGGTACCGCTCGTATGATGGGGCATAAGTGAGGTGCCCAAATCATACCCACCTGGGTTTATTTTTCATCTTCTAAGATGAGGGTATTTTGGATATTTCCCCACTTAACTTCTTTTGACCCTACGACATAAAACACTTTAAGTACTTCATTTACCCTAGTATTCTCAATAAAAAACTCCTAAAATACTCTCAAATCTCTCTCTAGGGTCTTGGTTCAAGAAAGGCTAGGATTTCTCCAATACAATCAATTCAGGGCTTACAAGGGTGGTTTCTCTCTATACTCTTTGGTATCGAAGGCATGTTACTCGTCTCTCATTGTTAGTTCAACTAAATTCATGAATTAATGGATGGTTTTCATGATTTAATTGTGGGTGTTGTTTGGTTTTAAATTGTATGTTGCGGATTTTGGTTGTTAATGGATAAAAAGATTTTCCCATATTTTTCTTATGCTTTTTATGTTAAAATTATGGAATTGAACATGTGTTTTCATGGGAATGGTCAATTGGTTATTGGTTTTTGTTTTGGAAACTATATGCCCTCAACATGTTTGTTAAAATACCTATAAGAATGGTTTTGTAACACAGGCTGACTTTTATTGAAACTATTGCATTGCATAATATGGTAATGGAACTTAAATTGGTTTGGATGGTTTTAAATGATTTAGAAAGGCCTCGGTGGCCATGGTTTTGATTTAATTGGTAATTATGTGGGGTAATGGGAATCCACTAAGTGTTGGCTAACGACATTGCTTGCAAGCTATAGTCGGTATGACGATACCACTTAATAAAGCCTTAATAACTTCTGGAATTGATGGTTGGTTCTGTGCTAATGGTTTTAATTGGGAAACAATGGCGGGTTGTGGTAGCTAACCGTGAAGGTTTGAGTCCAATGGACGGACTGGAAACTCATATTTGTTGACGTGAGGGTTGGTTATGGTGACAATATACTTGTGGGGTACACTGGAATACACTATGTTATACTTGTATATATGTATCATGGATGGTGAAGGGTACACTGTAATCCCCGAACCTTGTCATATCTTCTCTTCGTTTGGCTACACAGTTGGGGTACGTGCAGGGGGTAATACTGAACCCATATAGCACATGGGTAGATTATGACTAAATAATCTACATAAACCCAGGTTAAGGGTTTTAAATGCATGCTAAACCTGATTCCCTTTCTTGGCATAGAATATATATATATGTATGGATGTGATAGCATATGGTTATTTACTTGGTTTTAAATGTTGGCATTATTTTATCCTTACTCCTGAGTATATGCTATCATTCACCCACTAACCTATCCTCGGGTGTTGTATCCCCATGCGATGCAGGAACCGGCCATACTACTCCTCCTACCCAGTGACTTGGATTCGAGGACAACTTTGTGTCGGATTGAAGTGGTGAGCTTCCATACTCCGGAAGACTTCATTTTATGTTATGGACTTCTCTGCATACTTTTGTTATTTTTTAGACTTTGGGTTTTAGCTATGGTCGGGGGCATATCCGAATAGTTATTGTTTTGATTTCAGATAGAGCCTTTGTGAAACTAATTTGGGTAGGCATGGGCGGTGTTGGTATTGGTGTCAGCCTTGGCATTGGTATTGTTATTGGGGTTGACAACATTTGAGTGTATTTGATTTACGATTTTTCCATCTTGTTATGTTACATAATCGAAATTCATCCGACATCGGGTGTAGGGTGGTTATGGTTGGGTATTGGGGTGGTCTCCAATCCCAGTTGGGCTTGAAGCACCCGACACGACTAAGTCATGGTTCCGGTAATGTCAATAAGCCATAAACCTTCCATGTTGCATCAAGGCACAACCCATTCACACATGGGACGTATCACAATGTACCACTAACTTATCAGTACCCTCGGGAAGGGTCAAAACTTGTGCAGAAGTCAACTTATCCTTCAACTTCTAAAAACTACCCTCACAAATATCAAACCACAAGAACTTAACCTTCTTCTAAGTCAACTTTTTCAACGAAGCAAAGATTGAAGAGAAACGCTCCACAAACCTCCTATATTACCCAACAAAGACCAGGAAGCTCCTAATATCGGTTGGAGTTGTGGGTCTATGCCACCTCTTAAACACCACAACTTTCTATGGGTCAACCTTGATCCCCTTACTAGATACCATATGCCAAAGAAAAGTCACAACATTTAACCAAAACTCACACTTAGAAAATTTGGCATACAACCTCTGATCCTTAATTGTCTGTGACACAATTCGGAGGTGATTGACATAATCCTCCTCACTCTTAGAATACCACAATATATCATCAATGAAGACTATAACAATCAGATCTAGAAACTACCTAAATACCCGGTTCATAATATCTATAAAAGCAGCTGAAGCATTAGTTAACCCAAATGACATAACCAGGAACTCATAAGGTCGTTCTGGGTTCAAAATGTAGTCTTGGTAATATCCACCTCCATAATTTTCTACGATGATACCCTAAAAGAATATCAACCTTAGAGAAGAATATAGCACCACCCTAAAGCTGATCAAAGATATCATCAATTCTAGGAAAAGGGTACTTATTCTTCACCGCCACCTTATTCAGCTGAAGATAATCTATACACATCCTAAGGGACCCATCTTTATTACACACAAAAAGAACAGGATCACCCCACGTAGAAACACTAGGACAAATGAAATCCTTATCAAGAAGATCTTTTCACTGTTGCTTTAATTTAGCCAGATTCAGTCTATAAGGAGGACTGAAAATATGATGAGTATTAAATAAAAGATCAATCCTAAAGCCTATTTTCCTATCGGGAGGAATTAAATAAAGATCATTAGGAAACAGCTCAAAAAAATCATTAATCATAGGAACAGATTACAAAGAGGGACCCTCAGAATTAGAATCCTTAACCCAAACTAGGTGATACAAGCACTCATTAGAAATAAACTTCTAAGCTCTAAGACAAGAAATAAACTTCCATTTTGTAACTTAGGAACTCCCTTCCCATCCAATTACAAGTTTGTTAGGGAATTGGAAATTGACCTTTCTGGTCCTATAATCCAAAGATGCATAGCATGAATAAAGTCAATCCATCACCAAGATCACATCAAAGTCCACCATATCCAACTCTATCAAATCCACCAATGTCTCCCTATGAAAGATATATGCCACACAACCCCTATAGATCTTTCTTGAAATTATAGAATCATCAACTAGAGTAGAAACATAGATAGGGTCAGAAATATTCTCAGGATAAAAACTAAAATGCATAGTCACATAAAGGGTTACACAGGATAGGGTAGAACTCGGATCAAGCAAACAATAAACATCATGGGAGAAGAGTTGTAACATATCAAAAATAATATCAGGAGATGCCTTAAATTTGTGATGGGTTGCAAGAGTGTAGAGATAATTTTGACCAGTGTCAGTACCCGAAGTGGCACCTTTTGGTGAATAGGCCAAAAAAGTAGTGATCAAAAACTTTTTAGCTCCAGTGGATACCTTAGTTGCATGATAGTTCCTCTGTATATGTCAAGGATGACCATAATTGAAACATAAGTTCCTCCTCTCATAACAATAACTAAGGTGAAGCTGAATTCAAAGTTTATAAGGAGGATAAGATGGGGTCGACTAAGATTTAGTAGCCTGATACTGGTCACCATGTTGCTTAGGACCACTGATATCCTAAAAACGACAATCACCAGAAGTCTTAGTATAAGGTGCACTAGCCGAAGAATATGAATTAGAATTTCCCCAAGTCTTTTTCTTGGTCCATTTTCTTCTATCTCTTCCACTATTCTACTGCCTTGTACCTTGTTTTGAATATGGAGACTTTTTGTTCTTCCTCTCTTCTATCTTATCCAATCTCTTCCGCTCATTCTCTACCAGCTGTATATAAACCATAATACTGGAGATATGCATGTCACTGTTCAACATTTCAGTCTTAAATTCCAATACCAAGTCATGGGACAACCTATAAGAAAACTTTCTTATTTTAGATATCTTGCTAGACACGAACTCCGGAGGATAATGAGACAACAGCTGAAATTTTAAGACATAAACTTTCATACTCATCTTACCCTGCTTTAGAGTCACAAACTCCTCTGCTTCAGCTTTCCTTAGCTCCCGAGGAATGGAATAATCAAGAAAGGAACCCAAAAACTCATCCCATAATGCTAGCTCAACATCATCACCTCTCAATTATTCCCATTTGTCATACCACTGATAAGCTATATCTTTTAACTGATATGCAACAAACTTTACTCCTTAAGAATTAGTAGCATACAATACTCTAATAATATTCTCCATCTTATCCACAAATCCCTGAGGATCTTCTTTAACCATTTATCCTATAAAGGTTAGGGGATTCAACCTCATGAACCGTCCAAGCCGAGTGACCTCAGATGAAGAAGCAATGGAAATAACATGATTCGATTGGTGAGACTGAGTTGTCACCAACTCAGTAAGAAAATAAATAGACTGGTGGAACTCCACATTAGAGATGTTCCCCTGAGATGGATAATCATAAGCATCACCACCACGAGAAGCCCAAAGAGAACTAGTGGGGATAGGTGGAACTCCACATGAGGCAGTGAAATCTTAAGAAAGTACCCTATACTTAGTATTTCTTTCATGAATAGGGTGAGTCCCATCCATATTTTCCTCATGTGAAACAAAGATTCCATCAGAGTTTCTACAAACATCAGATCTTTGGAGAGGCATGATCTGAAACGTGAGTAAATCGAGAGTTAGGGAAATTCATAAGACCAAACTCTATAACAAAAAATAAAATTGAAAAAGGGAAACATTCCTAAATGTCTTATAGCCTCCTAAGTGTGGAATGCTACAAACCTATAAAAAGAACTCTACTTGATACAACTTCGTGAACACCCAAATACCCTGAACCTACTCTATGATACTAATCTTGTCATAGACCAGACCAGGTCCTAGCTGTGATGGGTATCTCAATCCTATCGTGGGGTAGAAACCACCCCTAAGCCTAACTACCTAAGTTGTAATACCCCAAACTTTCTTTAAGCCTGATTTAGACTTCAGAAGATTAAGGTATGATTTCCTAAGTGTATAATGTTAAAATCAGATAGATTTATCATAATTTTGACTTTTTATCATGTGGTAAATTTAATTATCTTTCCAACGATACAAATTTCGTCCAAATCCGGTATCTGAGTGAGAAGTTATGGCCATTTTACTAAGAGCTGTCAGAACCTCCCAGGTGCGACGGGCAGGTTGACAGACCGTCGAGCTTGCAACAAACCATTGCAAAAGCCATTTAAACCAAGGAATTAAAACCAACTACTGGCGAAGTGCGATGTTCAGTCCGATGGACTGTTGAGCTTGCGATGGACCATCGCCCAAATCATCGCAGATCTCGTTCAGCATTTTAAGCCATTTATAAAAGGGATTTTTGGTCTTTTTCCACCCCTTTGAACACCTAGATATATCAAAAAGAAGCATAGAACTTCATATTAATCCAAAGCATCAAGAACTAGGGTTTTCTCTCAAGATTAACCCTTAAGAGCAAGACCCAAATTCCTTATCCAAGATTTTACCATAGTTTTTGCAAATTGATTTAAGAATCAAGGTTCCCAAGTCAAAAGATTCAAGAACCCTCACTCAAGAGTACGAAAAAAATTCTCAAGCAAGATTGTTCATCTAAATTCATAATCTAAGGTATGTGGGGTTTGAACAAGGACAGTCCTTTCGTCCTTGTGGCCAAAAGTTATTTTAATTATAAAGATATATGGTTTTACATACTTTCTTAGGAAATTAAAGTATGGATTGATACCCTATCTTATTATTTCTTAAGATTATGATGTTTTCAATGATTTAGAAATTGAAGTACATGAGCATGTTGAAATTATAATGCGTATTGCTTAAAATTTCCAGATTTCTAAATGATTTATGAATCTTTATGATATAGAGTATGAATTTTGATATGTCTTAACCTAATATCGAATTATGGGTCATTACGCCCTACTTGAGATTGTAATTTTAAGAACTTTGGTGCTACAAGCACCCATTATTTGAGTATTTTAAGGTTATTGAGAAAGTTTTGATCATGGTGGTCATAGTAGCTTTGAAATCTACTTCACTGAATGAGATTACAGATTTTGTAGTTGGTTTCATTATAAACCACAAGTTTTTTTTTTAAAGTGGATTTCCTATGAGATGATCGTAGCTAACTAAAGAGAGTAGTATTTAGCACCGAGTTGATTAAGTTACTACAGTTTCATACCCCAGAACTACGTGCCACCATAGGATTGAGATATATGGGCCCAAGGCTGAGATAGTGATCACTAAGTTAAGGTTATACTCCCTGGCAAGAGTATGACGCCTCTCCCCAACGTGAGGTTTCTTCCTTAGGAGGACAAGACGTTGGATTCCATGTAGCTCACATGGTGTATGTTGGTTAAGATAACCTCCCTCATAGTAAGATTTTCAGAGTAGTTTCTTAAAGTATAATTTTTCCATGAAGAAAGTAGTTTTCCCTACTAGTAAGAGAAATAATCAGTTTCTAAAGTAAAGTATGTTCCTTGAGATGAGTTATTTTCCTTAAATCTTTAAAAGATATCTTGGTCAGCAAATATTTTTAGATATTAAGTGTAAAGGCTCCCAAACTTGTTGAATTAATGTTTTACTTGAGATTTCAGTTTTAAAATTTCAGTCTTAGCTCTCAGAAATAGAGGCGAGCACTTTACCACTTAGACTATATTCTTTGAGAAGGGAATAGAACTACAGATTTTAGAAGTAGTATGTTGACTCACGAGATTTATACTATGTGTTCCATTATTCATAATTTACTAGATATGTATTTTTTGAGATTATTCCAGCTATGTGAGTCAGTAATATTAGCATGCATGATTTCTATAAAGATTGATGATATTATTATTATAAGTATTACATACACCCCCATATAATCAGTACATCCTCAAAGTACTGATCCACATATACGTCTGTGTACTACATTATCTCATTATGTAGGTTCAGGTGCTCAATCTCAGCAGTGACAGTGACCTTTAAGTACCCTTATCTACATACCAGCAGTTGGTGAGTCCTTATGATTCGAGGACCTATATCTGTAGCTTTCCCGCTTTCATAGTATTTTGAGTATTACTTTCATCTCAGTTTGAGTCAGTTGGGGGTCTATCCCAATGAATCTCTAATTTGAGTGGTAGAGGCTTTGTCAGACTAGACGATCAGTAGTGTTTTAGACTTTTCAGTATTGTTTTATTCAGACAGTATTCCTTTGTTATTTCAGTTAATATATGATATGAAAGTACCTTTGTTTTACTCTGGTTGTCGTTAGAGTAAGCTATAAATCTAGTAGTAGGCTCAAAGAGTTATCTTGGGGCTACTTGTAGCCTTAAGCACCGTGTGGTTTCTCGGGATTAGATTTTGGGTCGTTACAAACTTGGTATCAGAGCCTAAGATTTAAGGAGTCCTAGGGAGTCTAACAATCTATGTTACATAGAGTCTTGATCATAGGTGTGTAGCACGCCACATCTATGAGCAAGAGGCTACAAGATGGTTTAGGAAAAAGTCATTTTTTTTTCATAATTGATCTTGGTTACAGTTGACTCTCTCTTCTATTAATTCATGCTCTTTTATGATATAAAATGTCTCCCTAAAGAGCTAATACCCATAGGAATGATAACCAGCAACCTCAGTCTGTTGATCCCCTGAATGAGAATGTGTCTCATGCTGAGTTTTAGGCTGTTTTTTAGGTATTATCCCAGGAAGTCACCTAGAATGTCCAGTCCAATAACCAAGCTGCAGTTCTGCATTAGCAAAAAGGTGATTTAGCTACAGCCACGATTCGAGATTTTATGAGGATGAATCCACCAGAGTTCAATGGGTCGAAGGCAAGAGAGGACCCATAGTTGTATCTTAATGAGGTGAAGAAGATCACCCAGGTTATGCATGTGCTGAAGAGAAGAGTATGGAACTGGCCTCTTATCATTTGAAAGACATTGCCTATGACTGGTTTGTGGCGTGGAGGAAGAATAGAGGGGAGGATGCTGCTCCTATGACTTGGCAGGTATTCCAGGATGTATTCTTGGATAAGTTCTTCCCACTTGAGATGAGGAAAGAGAAGATAAAGGAGTTCATGAACCTGAGGCAAGGCTGTATGACAGTTAAAGAGTATTGCCTCAAGTTCAACCAGTTACCCAAGTATGCTCTTAACTTGGTAGCTGACACCTAATCTAGTATGAGTAAGTGCATGATCGGTGTGCCTGGGTTGGTGCTAAAAAAGTGTAGGACTGCTATGCTCAATGGGGATATGGATCTATCCAGGCTGATGATGCACGCTTAATAGATTGAGGCAGATAAGATAAGAGAGAGAGAGAGAGAGTAAGGGGAAATAAGAGGGCTAGATCAGAGCAGTTTAAGCATGGACAGACTAGATCCCATAGAGTGAATCGGCCCCAGTTTCAGAATCATTCATCTATGCCAGCGCCTTGATCAGCTAGTGTTTCCGTACCCAGAAATAGTAGGAGCAGGGGAATAGGCCTTCTATGTTCAGATCCCAGAACAGTGTAACTAAAAGACCTCATTATCCTCCATGTACTAAGTATGGTAGGGCCCATCCTGGTGAGTGATTAGCCGATCAGAGAGGTTGTTTTGGTTTTGGCAAGATGGGCCATAGACTTAGAGAGTGCCTGAATGCTAGGCAGGGGAGCAAAGATGTTCAACCTCAGACTCAGGCTACCAGTGCACCAACTTCTTTAGCCCGTCCAGCCCCTCCTCAAGGCGCTTCATCTAGTACGACTGGTGGTCAGCGCTAGAATAGATTTTATGCCTTACCATCCTATCAAGAACAGGAGGATTCTTCCAATATTGTTACTTGTATGCTTTGTGTCTTTCACTTTGATGTTTATGTGTTGTTGGACCCTGGGTCAAGCTTCTCTTATGTGACCCTGTTAGTTGTTGCGAATTTTAAAATGAGTCCCACAAGGATTCTGGAGACTTTCTTGGTTTATACTCCAGTAGGTAAGTCAGTTGTTGCTAAGCAAGTGTATAAAAAGTATCTCATTATTGTCCTTCATCGAATCATATTTTCTTATTTGATAGAGTTAGATATGGTGGATTTGGATATTATTCTGGGTATGGATTGTCTTCACTCTTGTTATGCTTTTACAGGATGTCGTACCCATGCGGTTAAGTTTTAGTTTCTTGATGAGCAAGTTTTTGAGTGGTCCGGGAGCTCAGTATCTCCCAAGAGTCATTTTATATCCTATCTTAAAGCCAGAAAGCTAATATCCAAAGGTTGCATCTATCATCCAGTTCAGGTTAAGGACACTAAGTTTGAGGCTCCGACTATTCAGTCAGTTAATATAGTTAAAGAGTTTTCGAACATTTTTCCAAAAGATCTCCCAGGGGTACCTCCCGATAAAGAGATAGAGTTCTGGATTGACCTTCTTCCCGATAAACAACTTAATTTTGTTCCTCCATACCATATAGAACCTGCAGAGCTTAAGGAGATGAAAGAGAAACTCAATGATCTTCTAAACAAAGTTTTCATAAGGCTAGTGTTTCTCCTTGGGGCGCACCCGTCCTGTTCGTGTGGAAGAAAGATGGTTCATTGCGTATGTACATTGACTATCGTCAGCTTAATAAGGTCACAGTTAAGAATATGTACCCTCTTCCTAGAATAGATAACCTGCTCGATCAATTACAAGGTGCAAGTTATTTCTCCAAGATAGACATTAGATCCGGCTATCATCAGCTTAAAGTGATGGAATGTGATATTCCAAACCCGCTATGGTTACTTTGAGTTTTTAGTTATGTCTTTGGGCTAACCAATGCTCCAGTAGCTTTCATAGACCTCATGAATCGAGTGTTCAGATAGTATCTTGATATGTTTGTCATAGTGTTCATAGATGATATCCTTGTGTACTCCCGTACTGAGAATGACCATACGGATCATCTTAGAATTGTCTTGCAAACTCTTAGAGATCATCAGTTGTTCGCCGAATTCAGCAAGTGTGAATTTTTTCTAAGGTCGGTAGCCTTTCTCGGTCATATTATTTCAGTCGAAAGCATTAGAGTTGATCCCCAAAATACAGAAGTTGTAAGAAATTGGTCTAGACCTATATCTCCATCATTTATTAGAAGTTTCTTGGGTCTAGTTGGCTATTACCGTTGTTTTGTTGAGGGTTTCTCATTTATTGCGTCTCCTATGTCTAGACTAAAGCAAAAGAAAGTTAAGTTCCTATGGTCAGATTCTTGCGAGAAGAGTTTTCAGGAGTTGAAGACTCGACTTACTTCAGCCCCCGTGTTGATATTACTTGATGGTACTGATGGTTTTGCGGTGTATTGTGATGCCTCTAGAGTTGGTTTGGGTTATGTGGTGATATAGAGAGGTAAGGTTATAGCCTATTCCTCTAGACAATTGAAGTCGCATAAAAAGAATTACCCAACCCATGATCTTGAATTAGATGTTGTGGTGTTTGATTTTAAAATTTAGAGATACTCTGTATGGTGTTCATGTTGATGTGTTTACGGACCACAAAAACTTGCAGTATGTGTTTTCTCAGAGGGAGTTGAATCTTCATCAGAAGAGATGGTTAGAGTTGTTAAAAGATTATGATATAAGCATGTTGTACCATCCGGGCAAGGCCAATATAGTAGAAGACACCCTTAGTAGATTGTCTATGGGCAGTGTTGCTCATATGAAGAAAGATAAGAAAGAGTTAGCTCAGGAAGTGCATCGTTTGGCTAGACTGGGTGTTAGGTTGCTTGATTCAGTTGAGGGGAATGTTTAGGTTCAGAGTAGTTCTGAATCCTCTTTAGTTTTGGAAGTAAAGGAGAAGTAAGACATGGATGCTAGTTTGGTCAAACTGAAGGAGTCAGTAAAGGACCAAAGGGTAGAGGTTTTGTCCCAAGGTGGAGATGGTGTGTTGGTATGTCAGAATAGATTGTGTGTTCCGTGTGTTGGTGATTTGAAGCAGAGAATTATGGCTGAGGCGGATGGTTCGCGGTATTTTATTCATTCTGGTGCTACCAAGATGTACCGCGACTTGCGAGAAGTCTATTAGTAGAGTGGTATGAAGAAGGATATAGCAGAGTGTGTGGTGAAGTGTGTAACTTGCCAACAGGTTAAGGTAGAGAACCAAAATCCTGGTGGTGCAATAAAAGAGTTTGGTATCCCCACTTGGAAGTGGGAAGAGGTGAATATGGATTTGGCAAAAAGATCTATTGGACCCCTATACTATGTCAGTTTTGTAAGTTGGACACTTCATCTTACATATTTGTCATCTGGACCCCTGAACACACAAAAAAGCTACATTTTAAACACTTTTTTGGAAAGTGTAACACACTCTCCCTTGTCAGCTGCCATATCAGCTGCCACGTGTGCCACGTCATCTGTCATGCGTGCCACGTCATCAGTCACGTCATTTAAAAAATAAAAAAAATAAAAAATAGAAAAAGTATTACATTAAATTCCAAGTCATTTTTAAAATGCTACATAAGAAATTAAAAATTAAAATTAATTTAATTAAATAAAAAAATTATAAATTGTAGAAAAATTTGAATAATCATGCTTTTAAAATTTGAAAAATTTGAATAATCATTTTTAAAATAAAAAAATAAAAAAAAATAAAAAAAGTATTACATTAAAACTAATTAAATATTAAAATTAATTCTAATTAATTAATTTAAATTAGTAAGAATATTAATTAATTAAAATTCTTAACTAATTAATTTATTTAAATTAATTAAATTTTAAATTAATTAATTTATCAAATTTAAAATTCTTACCTAATTTAAATAAATTTTACTGAAATAATTAATTAATTTAAATATGATTTACATATTTAAAATATTTAATTTAAATTAATTATGGGGGGAGGGGCTGGGTGGGGCTGGGGTGAGGTGGGGGCTTTGGGAGGATCTGAGTGGGGTGGGGGTTGGGGGAAGGGGTTGTGTGGGGCTAAGTGGGGTGAGGGGATGGGGGAGGGGTTGGGTGGGGTGCGGGCTGGGGAAGGGGTTGCGTGAGGCTGGATGGAATGGGGACGGGCTGGGAGAGGTGGGGGCTGAGGAAGGGGGAGGGGTTACGTAGGGCTGGGTGGGTTGAGGACGTGTTGGAGTGGGGTGGAGGGCTGAGAAAGAGGGGTGGGTAGGGTGGGGATGGGCTGGGGTGGGGTGGGGTAGGAAAGGTTGGGTGGGGTGAGGAGGGGCTGGAGAGGGGGGTGGGAAAAAATTTTAAATTTATTTTTTTAAAATTTTTAAAAATATTTTAAAATTAAAAAAGATGGAGGAAAAAAATGAGGGGTTGAGGGGTGGGAGAGGTTGGGTGGGGTGGGGAGGGGCTGGAGAAGATGGTGGGGTCGGATTTTTTTTTTAAATTTATTATTTTTAAATATTTAAAAATATTTTTAAATTAAAAATGATAGAGGAAAAAAGTACGGGCGGGGGGTGTGGGGGTGGGGACGGGTTGGGGTGGGGTGGGGAGGGAAAAAAATATTTTTTATAAAAATTTTAAAATGAATTTTTTAATTTTTAAAAATATTTTAAAATTATTTTTTATTATTTTAAAAATATTTTAAATTAAAAAAGATTGAGGGAAAAAAAAAGTTCCTTTTTTATTTATTTTTATAATTTTAAAAATATTTTTAAATTATTTTTAAATTTCTAAAAATATTTTTAAATTTTTAAAAATATTTTTAAATTTTTAAAAATAGTTTTAAATTTTTAAAAATATTTTTAAATTTAAAAAGATGGATAGAAAAAAGGACCCTTTTTATTATTTTTTTTAAATTTTAATATTATTGTTTTTTTTTTGAATTATTTTAATGTAAAATTGGCCAAAAATTGACCCCCACTCCCACCCCTAGGTGAGTGGTTACACTCTTTTTGTCCTAGTCACCATGATCTTGGCACATAAGCAAGGTCAACGGTCAAAGGGTGCGAAATATTGCTTTTTGATGGGTTCAAGGGTCCAGATGACAAACATGTAAGTAGAAGTGTCCAACTTACAAAACTGACATAGTACAGGGGTCCAATAGAGCATTTTACCTATGGATTTTGTGACTGATTTGCTCCTTTAAACATCATCATCATGATTCTATTTGGGTTGTTATAGATAGGTTGACTAAGTCAGCACATCTCTTGCCGGTGCATACATCTTATACAACAGAGGATTATGCTAGGTTGTATATCCGGGAGTTAGTCAGATTGCATGGAGTTCCCTTGTCTATCCTCTTGGATATAGGTACTCAAGTTTACTTCCCAGTTTTGGAGAGCTTTTTAGAAAGGTCTTGTTACCCAAGTGCATGTTAGTTTTGCTTTTCACCCGCAGACAGATGGTCAGCTGAGAGGACCATCTAGACTCTAGAAGATATGTTGAGGGCATGTGCTCTTGATTTCAAGGGTAGTTGGGATGAGCATTTACCATTGATTGAGTTTGCATATAACAATAGTTATCACTCTAGCATTCAGATGGCCCCATTTGAGGCTTTGGATAAGGGGAGATATAGATCACCCATAGGTTGGTTTGAAGTGGGTGAGGCCTCTTTGGTTGGGCCTGATGCTATATTTGAGGCCATAGAAAAAGTTAAGTTGATTAGAGAAAGGTTGAAGACATCCCAGAGTCATCAGAAGTCATATGCAAATGTGACAAGAAAAGATCTTGAGTTTGAGGTAGGTGACTTGGTATATCTGAAGATTTCACCCATAAAAGGGGTGAAAAGGTTTGGCAAAAAACGGAAGCTTAGTCCCTAATATGTTGGCCCCTATAGAGTTCTGAGTCGTGTTGGGAAAGTAGCTTATGAAGTTGAGTTGCCCACATATGTATTAGCTATTCATCCTATCTTTCACATCTCCATGCTTAAGAAGAGCATTGGTGATTCCATTGTTGTAGATCCTTCAGAGAGCTCAGATATTCAGACCAGTCTTTCTTACGAAGAAATTCCAGTCAAGATTCTAGACCATCAGATCCGTAGACTAAGAAACAAAGAGGTTTCTTTGGTCAAAGTTCTCGGGTGGAACCAGTCCATTGAGGGTACTACTTGGGAAGCCGAAATAATCATGCGAGCCAAGTACCGTCATCTCTTCCCCGCAAACTCAAATTTAGTTGAAGGTACTGCTCTTCCCTAATTCAGTTCCTTTCTAAGCCCGTGTATTTAGCTATATAGTTGTCTTCTCCATGAGTTCATGCATTCTCTGAAGTACTCAAAAGTTTAGAATGATGTAGAGTTAGTTTAGAAATTCGTTCAGAGCTTAGTTTAGAAATTTGTTCAGCTGTGCATTCTTAGTATTCTCTGTATTCTTATCCTAGCTAGTGACATTTGAGGACGAATGTTTCTAAGGGGGAGATATTGTAATACCCTGAACTTTCTTTAAGCTTAATTTAGCCTTCAGAAGATTAAGGGATGACTTCCTAATTATATAATGTTTAAATCATCTATAGTTTTCCTAATTTTGACTTTTTATCGTGTGGGAAATTGAATTAGATTTCCAACGATACCAATTTCGTTCAAATCTGGTATCGAAGTGAGAAGTTATGGCCGTTTTACTGAGAGCTGTCAGAACCGCCCAAGTGCGACGGGCAGGTTGACAGACCGTCGAGCTTACGACAGGCCGTCTCTCAATCCGTCACAACCAAGGAAGTAAACCCATCCATTGTCCAAGTACGACGGTCAGGCCGATGGACCGTTGAGGTTGTGACGGACCGTCGCCCAAGCCGTTGCAGATCCCGTTCAATATTTTTAAGCCATTTTTAAAAGGGATTTTTGATCTTTTTCCACCCCTTTTAACACCTAGATATATCAAAGCGAAGCATAAAACTTTAGATTCATCCAAAGCATCAAGAACTAGGGTTTTCTCTCAAGATTAACCCTCAAGAGCAAGTCCCAAGTTCCTTATACAAGATTTCATCATAGTTTTTGCAAATTGATTTAACAATCAAGGTTCCCAAGTCAAAAGCTTCAAGAAACCTCACTCAAGAGTACGAAAAAGAGTCTCAAGCAATTATTTTCATATAAATTCATAATCTAAGGTTTGTGGGGTTTGAACAAGGACACTCCTTTCATCATTGTGCCCAAAAGTTATTTTAATTACAAAGATATATGGTTTTACATGTTTTCTTATGAAATTGAAGTATGGGATTATACCCTATCTTATTATTTCTTGAGATTATGATATTTTCAATGATTTAGAAATTGAAGTACATGAGCATGTTGAAATTATAACGCGTATTGCTGAAAATTTCCAGATTTCTATATGATTTATGAATCTATATGATATCTAGTATGAATTTTGATACGTCTTAACCTGAGATTGAATTATGGTTCATTAATCCCTACTTGAGATTGTAATTTTAATAACTTTGGTGCTATAAGCCTCTATGATTAGAGTATTTTGAGGTTATTGAGAAAGTTTTGACTGTGATGGTCGTAGTAGCTTTGAAATCCACTTCACTGAATGAGATTAAAGATTTTGTAGTTGGTTTCATTATAAACCACGAGTTTTTTTGTAAAGTGGATTTCCTATGAGATGAGCATAGATAACTAAAGGAAGTAGTATTTAGCACCGAGTCATACCCCAGAACTATGTGCCACCGTAGTATTGAGATTTATGGGCCCAAGGACAAGATAGTGATCACTAAGTTGAGGTTATACTCCCTGGCAAGAGTATGAAGCCTCTCCCCAACATGGGTTTCTTCCTTAAGAGGACAAGACGTTAGACTCTATGTAGCTCGCATGGTGTATGTCGGTTAAGAGAACCTCCCTAATAGTAAGATTTTCAAAGTAGTTTCTTAAAGTATAATTTTCCCTCGAAGAAAATAGTTTTCCTTATAGTAAGACAAATAATCAGTTTCTAAAGTAAAGTATGTTCCTTTAGATGAGTTATTTTCCCTAATTCTTTGAAAGATATCTTTATCAGTAAAGATTTTTAGATATAAAGTGTAAAGGCTCCCAAACTTGTTCAATTAATGTTTTACTTGAGATTTCAGTTTTAGAATTTCTGTCTTAGCTCTCGGATACAGAGGCGAGCAGTTTACCACTTAGTCTATATGCTTTGAGAAGGGAATAGAACTACAGATTTCAGAAGTAGTATGTTGACTCACGATATTTATACTATGCATTCCATTATTTATAATTTACGAGATACACATTTTTTTGAGATAATTCAAGCTATGTGAGTCAGTTATATTAGCATGCATGATTTCTATAAAGATTGATGATATTATTATTATAAGTATTGCATACACCCCCATATATTCAGTACATCCTCAAAGTACTAATCCACATATACGTCTGTGTGCTACATTGTCTCATAATGTAGGTTCAGGTGCTCAATCTCAGCAGCGACAGTGATCTTCGAGTTCCCTTATCTACACATCAGCAGTTGGTGAGTCCTCATGATTCGAGGACTTATATCTGCAGATTTCCCACTTTTATAGTGTTTTTAGTATTACTTTCATCTCAGTTTGAGTTAGTTGGGGGTCTATCCCAATGGGTCTCTAGTTTGAGTAGTAGAGGCTTTGTCAGACTAAACGATCAGTGTTGTATCGGACTTTTCAGTATTGTGCTATTCAGACAGTATTCCTTTGTTATTTTAGTTGAGATATGATATGACAGTACCTTTGTTTTGCTCTGGTTGTTGTTAGATAAGCTATAAACCTAGTAGCAGGCTCAAAGGGTTATCTTGGGGCTACTTGTAGCATTAAACACCGTGTGGCATCTCGGGATGAGAATTTGGGTCGTTACATGAGCATACCAAAATAATAACGGAAACAAAACAAATAATAATAATGATATATAAACAAACAAGAAGGTTCTAAGAATCCAAAACAAATAACCAACCCATATATTATCCACAAAAACTCTAAAACCAGAATACCTAATTAGGTCTCAATATGCCCCTGACTATGAGAATGGAACTCTTCATTTCCCAAAATCTAAAAAAGAAACCTAATAAAATAAGAAAGCTTATCGTATGACGGAGGCTCACCCCTTCACAATAAGTCAGATATCCGCTCCACCTAAGACTACACATCAGTAAACAAAGAACCATGTGACCCTACATCATAAAATAATATAGCTTCAAGAGACAATCAGTTGGATGAGCACTGTCATAAAACTCTTGGATGTGATAAAATAATGCCATTTCCAAAACCAATAAAAACCATATGCACACATTTATATGTATATATATATATAATATCATAGAAGGTTACAAGGTTATAAACATAAGACTTAAGAACCATTAATCTGGACTACGTAGCTCTATCCGTCCTAAGGGAACCCACGGGCTATATGGGTTCAGCACCCGCTACTGAAAGGGTCCTAGCACGTGTTAGCCGCATAAACTAGGAAAATTCATGGATGGGCCAGAGACATCAATATATATATAGTGTGTTTGTGTGTGTGGACTATACACACAGACATAAAAAGTCTCACATTGGAAAATATGGTTTTCAGTATTGGTCCCTTTGAGACCTCCACCTTCACGACTAGCTACACAATCTCGTTTAAGCCCAAATTAAAATATTTTCCCATAATCCCATCCATTAAACCTAGAGTTATTTATTAAGGCCTTTATCATTGGTATCGTCATACCAATTATGCTTGTAATCTAAGTCCAATTATGTCATTCCAATCCAATTAAATCATTTGACTCTTAAGTTCTAATTTAAAACCAAACTATGGACACCAAGGCCTCTCAAAAACCACTTTTATGATCCATTAACCTTTTATGCAATGCAAGGTTCCAAGATTGAGTTAGATTGTACATATATCTATGTTTCAAAACAAATTTCACAAAGTAGGTTGAGGTTCATGTAACTTCCATACAAAAATCCATAAATTTGGGGAAACCCATGTTCCCGAGTTCAATTTACATATCTATGTCTTATTTAGTTTAAAACCATAAGATAAAGCAAGAATGACAAGTTCAAAACCATGGGAAAACAATCAAAGTAATAACCAATCAAATCCCTAAACCCAATTACAAAACTCAACAATTAACTTCACATGGATAGTAATTAAAACACATGCTTTTATGTAAAATCAAGTAAGGTAAGAGAGACATGCCTGAAACACCAAAAAATTTAGAGAGAAAACCACCAAATAAAGCCTAGATGATTAATACGTTGAAACCCTAGCTTTCTCTTGACTGTAGAAGTTTGATAGGAGAGAATAATGTTTACGATTTGGTAAATAATGAAAAATAGACCCTTTGGGGTGTTTTTAGTCATGGGATAATAGTTGGATGAGAGGAAAGGACAAAAATTCCCTAAATAGAAACATGTAAGATAACTATCGCCAGTCGTTACAGGTCAGGTAATGACTCGTGGTGATTGATCATGAGTTGTTGGTTGGACTCATGGTCTGGGTAGAAACTCAAGGCAATGACACTATTATGATCATGAGTCCCTCACCACGACTCTTGAACTCACCCTACGACTCGAGGGGGTCTAGTCATGATTAAGATAGTAACCCGGGTACACTTCACTGGTGAGACTACGGGTCTCACCCTATGACTTAAAGTGAGTGACAATGACTCCTCACTTGGGTCCTTTCCTGGGCAGTGTCGCCAACACTAAAAAAATTTCAGAGTCCAAGACCTGGGATATTACACCCTCTCAATATTATAGAATCAACATTATAATTATTAAGTAAATTATTTAAATATGTAAGATTCATATTTGTTGAACTCACCCATGTCTATCTAAGATATCGAATAATGGTTTTTTAAGGAGTCATGGAATCCTTGTATAGAATACTTATGGATGCCCATTACCATAAATTTTACTTCGCAACATATTATCAATGCCTTTTGTGGAATGCTATGTCTAAACTTAGATTCGTGAGACAGAGATGGTTGAAAAAGTTCTAAAAAAGAGTTGTACAGTTGATTTTAATCATTCCTATTCTCCTTCCTACCATGAGTTAGTAGTCATTAATACCTTAGTTTTAAGGAAAGAGATATTGTGAATTTTGCAATTATTGTTAAGTAGTCTAAGTGTTTGTTTGAATACGTTAATGCCTCTTTATAGAAAGCATTTTTCTTGTGATGAAATCTTATTTAGTGAAGCTTGTTTGAAAATAAGCAATGAATATTTTTACTTTCTAACAAAAGTTGTATGCTATGACATCTATATATCCTGGCCTTGTTTCAATTTGAATGTGTTTTGATTTAGTCTACACTCTATTAATTTACATTTTCACATGAAATTATTTTTTGATAAGTTCCTTATTTTTATCCTTTTTCATTATTTTACATGTAAACTCGGGAGAGCATTGGGAGTTACGATATGACTTGTCTCTGTCCAAATCAGAGAGAGATTAGTAGTAGTGTCATATAGTCGTGTCTAGAAGCCTCTAACTTCACGTCTACAGTATCTAGCTCCTACTCCCTTTTAATATTTGGTTCTTATTTATATCATTCATTATTAGATACTAACATTTTCTCCTATAATTCAGTATTGGTTATTTGTTTAATTTTGTAATTTAACCTTGCGAATTATCTGGCTCGTTCTATTTTTTTCAAATACAACAGTTCATATCTCGAGTATTAAAAAATACACGTATATCTTTAAAAAATTGGTTCTTTCAAAAAATAAAAGCCCGACCATTTCTTTTAGGGGAAAAAAGATAGAAACGGCATTTCAAATTAAACTATTTTCATGAAAATGACTATGAAATTTAAATTTCACTTTCTAGCCATTTCAATTTACAGGCTTGTTCTATACCGTTTCTACACGGCTTCTATACAGTTTCTATACATACTTATACATATAAATATTCTATACGAAGATTATACAGTTTTGTTATACAATTTATACAATAACTGTACATTTTTTTGACATGTTTTATACAACAATTATATAATTTTCATACACTTTCTATATATTGTTTATATATATTTTATATATATACATATTTGATAGAACTATACAATTTCTATACATTTATCTTATATAGATACATATTCTATTTAACAATTATACCATTTTTATAATTTAATTAGTATTTCTTAAAAATAAAAAAAAAGAATATTTGATTTGTTAAAAAATTTATAACAAAAAAAAATTAAAATATTTGTAAAAGAGCCGAATTGCCCAAGTTGAATACTGTATCAGTATTATATATAGAATATATCAGTATTGTATATGAACTGTAAATGGACTACGTAGGCCAAAATGACCCAAATTAGGAAATGACTATAAAGCAAAAATAGTATATATCCGACTGGCCACTTTTTGAAAAGTTTTCAAACTTGGGCTATTTATTTTAAAAAGTGTTATAAAGTGTCCTTTTCCCTTTCTTTATGAAATCAACATGTCACCCTTAATAATTTTCCCATTACAAAATTTCAAAGCAGGCCCAATAACAGTCTATTGTGAATTTCTTAAATTGATCTATTTGTGTAAAAGGAAAAGTTACACAAAATCACAAACTAAAGAGACATTATTATCCAAAATTCCTTACCTTTTAAACAATTACTTGAGATTTAATATTTTAATCTTGATACATATGAATACCCCCCCCCCCCCATTCGAGTTTGACTCCCCCATTAACACATGCAACCCTTTTTTTCAAATATTTTCTCTCCTAATTTCTCTCCCAAATTATCACCAGTTGAGAAAACTTCCATTTTCATTACTGCAACTTCTACAATCCGTCAATGTACTACTTTAAATTGTAAATTTTTTTAAATTATTTTGAAAAGATAGTTAATTGTTTAAGTGAATTTTAAGTTAATATTTAACAACATAGATCAATATTCTTATAGTCTTTAATCTCTGTTGTGTTAATTTTTTTGATCTTCAATGGTTAATGAAGATTCACCCTCATTCAGTTTGGAAATTTTTAAAACAAAACACGAAAGATGTTTCGGCAAGTCAATAAGTTGTGGATTTTATTTTGGATAATTTTGATTACAATAGAGGAAGGTTTTTGTGAAAATATGTCAAAGCATCGCAATGATCAAGAAAAGATAAAGAATCTTAGAGAAGATTTTGCTGCATTAAATCAAGAATCGGACAAGCAAATGGAAGATCAGGAAGAATTAGAGCAGATCCCTATTTTTCTACTGAAACAGGTATGGAATTCATCGGTGATACATATTTTTTATGTTAATACGCTTGATACATCTATTAAATTATATTTCTCGATATATTTTCATAGTATAATGGTGATTCAGATGAATGATACATTTGTTATTAGTATATGGGTGAAATATTTATTGACAGTGTATGAGCGATTCATTTGTTGGTAGATTATTGGTGATATATTTTGTTGACAGTGTGTGAGTGATACAATTACCGTTAGATTATTAGTGATACATATGTATTAAATTGTTGTACACTTATTATATTTTTTTATTCATTTATAAATCTATAATACATTAAACATATGAATATATAAATCATTGTTTAACTTGTGTTTTTATCAATATTTATTTTTGGCAAAAAACGTTAATTTGGTTGTAAAAAATCGACCTGCCCATAACTTAAGGTATAAGAGTGCACACAACCTCAATATAGTACAGAGGCTTACAGATGTTTTGAAAAATGAAGGAATCAAAATCTTTCGAAGCACCTATTTTGGATCATTTCTAGACTTTAACAATTGTAACTTTTAAGGATTGATAGCAAGGTCTTTGATGACCATAGAGGTTTAACGCTCTTATCATGATCAGTTAAGGATATTGTCAATAATACCATCCTTCATTTTTCATTGTGTGAGTTTTCCATTGCTACTGGGTTGAAATGCACAGGGAATGAAGATAATTTCAACTATTCTGACCTTTCAACCTGAAGATTACAGAAAAGGTATTTTCTTAAATCCAAGGAAAATATCAAAAGAAGTGAGTTGGTCACCTGTTTTATGAATATATAGTGGGGAAGAAATCTAAAAGATGTTGTCAAGATTGGGATTTTGTACTTTATTCATACATTTGTGTTCTTACAATTAGATAAAGTCAATATTCCCACTCGAGACTTTCACATGATTTAGGATGAAAATTATAGACGATTTTCATGGGGTGAATTGACACTTTCAAAACTTATGACTTAATTTAGTTGATCTATGAATGAGGTGCTACGGTATGATCGTTTGAATGTCATGCCATACATACTTTAGATTTTGTGGTATGAATGTTGTTTGGAAGTTGATGAATCTACATTCATTCGTGAGAATAATTTAATCCCAATGAAGGTCGATTGTAAAGTGATTAAACTAAAGTCAAGATATGAGGATTTGATGGAGGACATGTTCAGTAAGGTAGTGTTCTTATATATACAACCATAATAGACAACTTTTAAATATTTATTTTAAAGTTTTCAAGTTTTTCAGTGATACATGTGTATACCTACTATTAAATTTAAGTAATTCTAACTAGATATTTTTGTTCTTTTGTGTTATTTTTGTTGTAGCTTGTATACAAAAATATATCTCCATCGGCACAGGAATTGAACCAACTTGATTTCACAACCCTCTTACATTTAGTCAAACTAATCATGATACTAATGTAGTTCAGACTGTATCTAACAAAACAAGGAGATGAAAGGACTACTCCGACAAAAATTCAACATAAATTTAATAATTTCAGTCCTCTACCAACTGCGAACCTGCTAAAAAGATGATGAGTTGAGTTGGTCCGTCTTCACACCCTTCCGTGAAGAAACAAAAAGCTGGGTTGAAGTAAAAAAAGTGAGTTCACATGTCTCAAAGACACAAAAACAATCCTCATCATTGTCTAAAGAGAAAAACAGTCAGATTCATCAAGAACTCATTCAGAGCCTTTTGTTTCATTTGAAAAAGACACAGTTGTGCATATTTTAGAGGAGTGGAATGCACTTGATGCAACTTCTATAGTTAAGAAAAAATAATCACTTTTCATGTCAGACATGGATGAAATAAAGTCTTATATTAAGATTTATTTAAGTATAATAATTTTTTTTTTTAAAAATCAATCTTCACCTATTACATGTACATTGATATAAGTTTACAAATATTTATTCATAAAAAAAGTAATTTCATGAACATGTATCAATATTATTTACATATATCAGTATGTTATGTCAATGATAATTCATGTATCAATATGATACATATATTTTTGCATAATTTTACTGTGTAAATATATGAACATTATGCTTTTGTAAATATATGAGGATTAACCATGTGTTAACACCACAAGTAAATCATGAGGTATATGTATTGACAAATGTTGATTCACGTTGCAGGTTGACATGAAATTTAATGAGCTTTAATCATTGATGATACACCATTACTCATACTTAGTGAAAGCTGTGAAAGAAAGATCTATTTCATATGACAATGTGTAAAAAAATTATCATTATTACCAAAATATTGTCGCTTTGTTTTAAATTATTATCATTTAGGTTGCTCATTCTCCAGTCCATGAAAGTGAAAATAAATAGCCTTGATAAAAAAGGATACCCTCATCATTCTTACAATGAGGACAATACAAACGCTAAAAGTGACAATGTTGTAGAGGATGTAGGGCAATCATCTAGATAAGGTGGCAATGAAGGACGATATGACTAGCGCAAGGGTAATATGAATAAGACATTCGGTTGTTAATTCTATCGACTGAGTTATATGGTCGGTTTGTTTCTACTTTCTCAAACTAATATTCTCAAATAGTTTATTTTGTCATTATTGGAAGTATTGAAACTATTATTATAATTCTATAAGATTCCAATAATAAATGTATGATATGTACTGATTATGATTTTTATATGTTTTATTTTGATACATCTAATTCCAGTTGTATCATTCTAATACATATTCAAAGTTTAATCAATACTTATTCAAAATTCAATCCCACACAAAGTTCATTATTTAAAAATGTCAAGTTGGAGGCTGTTATTGTGTCTATAAATAATATGCAAGAAGAAGAGATTTCTAATACAACTGTACAATTAGAAAAAGGAATTAATGATGAGCGCTTAAAGGTAATATTAATACCACATACTTTATTAAATTATATTGTCTTATTTATATGGTCGATTATTTCTTATTTCTCAAGCAATTTATTTGTCATTATTGGGTGTATTGAAATTGTTCATTGTATTTGTCATAGACTGATCTTAGATTTTTATGTGGCATGATAGATTTTTACTAACAAATTTTTAACTGATCTAAGAATTTAGTAACAAATGTTGGATATGTATTGATTAAGATTTTCAGATTTATCATTTTGATACATTTTGTAAGTTTAATCAATACTTATCCAAAATTCAATCTCAACAAAGTTCATTATTTACAAATATCAAGCAGGAGGATGATATTTGGTCTGTAGACAATGCGCAAGAAGAAGAGATTCATAATACAGTTGTAGAATTAGATAAAGGACTTAGTGACGAACGCACAAAGGTAATATGAATAACACATATTTTTTAAAATTATATCTACTTACTTATATGGTCGATTGTTTCAAATTTCTCAAACAATTTATGTGTCATTACTGGGAGTGTAGAAATTTTTCATTGTATTAGTCACGAGCTAGTCTTAAATTTTTATGTGGCATAATAACTTTTTATTAACAAATTTTAAATTGATGATAAACTGATCTAATATTGCTGTAACAAATGTTTGATATGTATTGATTAAGATTTTCAGATGTATCACTTTGATAAACCTGGTTCCCAATGTATTATTTTGATACATATTAAAAGTTTAATCAATACCTTTGCAAATTCAATCTCACACAAAGTTCATTGTTTACATATGTCAAGAAGGAGGCTGAAGAAGAACTACATAATACAGTTGTAGAATTAGATAAAGAAACTACCTTGAATATTGCACCATTGTCTACAGCATATACCCCATGCAACATTAATAGCCAATTCTTCACTAGTAACAGTGCTATTGCAACTATTGACATATGCAATCGGCAAGGCAACACTGATGGTTAGTTGTATATTAATGACAATGCTATTACAGCTATGTCATAGGTCCCCGTGTGCAAGACTGTGGTTTCAGATGTCATCAAGACACCGACCCAAAGGAATAGACAACCTTCAAAATATTATCAGTCGCCGTACATTAATATTTTTTATTCGGGGTCGAAAGATAAAGAGTCATCCAGTCTTGTAAAAAGTTTAACTATCTGTTTGAAGGTCACAATATTTATGAACCACATTCAGAAAAATTGTTCTCTAAGTTCTCTCCTTAGATATCAGTTGGCGTATATAAAACCCATGCTAGTAGCGAAGACCGATGAATTATATTTCAAACTATCATATAAAGGTTTATTAGTCTAAATACTTAGTGAAAACATAATATGTTTACAGGAAAGAGAATGATGAGCACTACACGGCTAAATACACTGATAAAACTGAAGCTTTATTTCCTTATTGCACATTCGAAAAAAAAGTTTTATCACATGGCACATCAAATACATGTTGGACTGATAAGGTATGCCTCAATAAAATATATGTATCACCTAAGTGAAATTATTTATTATGAAAAATCACAAATTTATATTCCAATTTCAGGAGGTGTACTATGTAATAAAGATTTTGTCACACGTCTGCTTTATTTATGTACTTTCTACCATATATATGGACCACATCTAGAGTAGTTGATACATATATATTCTTTATGCCCTCATAATTATATTGTTTTTCTGTCACAATATTACTAGGAATTTATATGTATCCACTAATTTGAACTTGCATTATGTATACACATATGAATCAAATGTTATATATTTTAATTTTTCATTATAGCATATCGATGTGATATTCTACTATCTTCACAAGAAAGAAAAATTAGACACCACAAATAAATATAGATTTACCACCACTAATTGCATATTCAAGAACTACATCCATGACATATTCATTCATTATTATCGAATGCAATCAAACGCTATTCTAAGATCTCAGTAGGAAAACATTTGTTCCATGAAAGTTGCACAAGTAAAGAGATCCATTTGTGAAATTATTCATGGTCTATGCATTCCAGCAGGTCTTCCATGACATTTTTTTGATGAGGTGTACGTGTTAATAAACTATGAAGGATTATTTTATTGGGAGTTGGCAATTATAGAGCTCAAGAAAAGATACATTCGCGTGTACGACTCATTTAAAGGTCATGATGATCATGCATTTGAGATAAAAGAGCTTGCTGAAATGTTATCAACTTACTTGTTAATATCAATTTTTTTATGAAAATAAAGAACCCTACGGGCTGGTCATTATTGAAATCATAAATGGTAAAGACAAACTAGAATACATTTGATATTTAGTTTAATGATGATATTATGCAACAGTCAAACGGCTCACTGTATGCATCATTTTTTCTTTTAAATATATGAATTTTACATAACTGACCACTAAAACTCCTAAACTAATATAATGATATGTTTTAGGGATTGTGGATTATTTGTTGTGGCATATTCTGAATTTTTAAGAGATAGACTTCAAACATCTTCTTTATATTGTAATTCAGGATTGTATCATACCAGATACGCGTCATTGTTATAGAATTATGGGGAGAACAAGGCATCTAATGGATATATTAGTAACAATCAGGACCTTCCTAGGCCTAAACACACCTTCATTCCATCAGAGAATATGGAGATGATAGATGTCGAGCCGTAGTTGCCTAGTAGTTGTTGTTTGAGAATTTGCTTTAACTGTTTGTTATGTTTAACATTTTTTGGATATTTCAAGACTACTAGTTTTATATTTTAGTGTTTTGGATAGATGCTTCATTCATATTAGTTGTTGTTTTTAGTTTTAAGTTGTCTAGTTGTTACTGTCATGACATTTTCAATTATGTCACTTTGTTGGATATTCTTATGTTATGATTGTATTTGATATTATCTATTATATGTTTGATACATATGTTGATATATTTTACATAATGTAAATACTTGTGTAGCATATTTACAAATAGGTTAATGAAACACATACATAGTTAACTCATATCTTCAAAATTAGTTATAAGTAATATGAATCATAATTACAATATTATTTTTCTCAAAATAGTTAGGTTTAATACTTTTAAAACGTATCACATAAATGAATCACATTTTATTCTACTAGAAAAATCGATCACTAAACTATAAAGCATATTTACTACACAAGTTATGAAACACATATATTTTTGATTCATATATTACCAATTTGTTATAAGTTATATGAATCCATAATTATGATATTTTTTTCAAAATCAGTTAAGGATTTTAAAATGTATCACTTTTATTTTTACTAGTAAAATGTATCACCTACCAGATGTATCAAAACGTCTTAAAACTAATTCTGGCACTATTTATATGAATCACATAACTTCTATAAACATTTAATATGTATCAAATAACCTTCATACAATATATATATATATATATATATATATGTATGTATGTATGCATGTATGTATATATGAGACACATAAATTTCTAGCACTATTAATATGAATCACTCATAATGCATATAACTCATGCCATACACAATTCATAAACTAGTGTAATATGTTTAATTAATACATATAATTCATGTAATACAATTAACAAAAGAATACATGTAAGTTGTAACACATCTCAATGGTAAAAGAGGCAATTGCAAATAATTATTTGATATCTCATGAAACGTATTATTGAGAAATTAACTAAAATTATTGAATTCATAACATTGAACTTTACGAACATTTCATATTTCAATTCAAACAAAAAAAATCACATTTCCTTTAGGAAGTAGTTGCAGGTGCATCTATTATGACCTTCACGCCTACATTTTCCACAACAATTTGAAGTTGATGAAAACATTTTACTACTTTTGTTTTGTCTTCCTTTGTTAGTTTTTTCTGGCGATCTTTTATATTTTGGAGGTAAAACTACATCTACCAACACCTCCACTAGTACATGTCAATCCAGTTTGTCGGGCATTAGACAAAGTGGCATTTCATACGTCATTGTCACGACCCGAGTTGGGGCACTAGCTGTGACGGGCATTCCAAACCATGAAGGCCCAAAAGCCCTTCTAACTTGCAATCATATACACCATTCATATACAAAGAGAAAATGCAGAAATACATAACAAAATGGAATCATGGTCAAGTTTTAATTCAAACTACACAATACTGAAATGAGTTCATAACGATCAACAACATCTAACACTAGTATGTGAAATCTCTAACAACTGAAGGACATCTGTCTGACAGCTGGGTCAAGGCCCCCAGTCGCACCATGAATCAAAATAAAATAATAATAACAAGTTCTAATACAGGCCTTCCGAAGTAAGGGAGGTTCACCAGCTGTAAGCTTCTGACAAATCAATCTACTACTTAACGGGACCCTGGGACTGTGTCTCAGATCCTAAAATATAGGGGATCCATACAGATGTACTAGTATGTAGAGCAATCCAAAATAATGTATTTATATATATATATAACATTGTTGAGAGCAAGTCTTGAAACAATAAGTATGAAATACTTAAAAATACATAGGAAATTTCAATGATCTAAAATCAATCTTGTCAATGCAGTTCTAATCTTTGTATTACTTCTGAGTTAGGTGGTACACCTTACATTTCTACGATTCCACGGGCTATATGAAATCCGCCCTTGACTCGGCGGGTAAGACCCTAACCCAAGTTTGCCGCAAGGGTTTGAATTTTTGAATATCTGTTATGCCACAGGGCCGTCGCCAGCGTATAATCCCTAATTTGGGAAATAATAAACCCATATCGGCAAAACAAGGTATTTTCAGTGATGAGCCCTTACACTCAAAAATATTCTTCAGGCAATCACCTAACTCTCTTTAAGCCCATATTTAGCCTGTTCTAATCATACATCTTTCTGAAATAAAATTCTAAAAATCTGAGTAAAAATCTATATTCTATTTTGTTTTGAATTTACCATGGCATTATCTATATTGGTATTGTCATACCGAGACTTGCAAGTCATAGCTCTGAGCCATAAAATATCATGTTACATTGTTTTCATTCAAAACATAAAGTTTAGACCACCATATCATTAAATCAGTTTAACAGAATCCATATTTTAATCATATGTAAAATTATGCAAGACTCTCTCTTTTAAACATTTCAACAAACATGTGGTGGTCAAGTATTTTATTAAAAACCATGCAATCTCTTTGAATCACTACTTTTCATTTATATTAGCAAGAATCACCCTCTCTTCGGTTCATATCTAAAATCAAGGCTAAAACAACATAAAAGATATTTGAATCATGTTTCTCAATATGCAATTGAATAATTCTTAACACATGAAAACAAGAGGCTTTACAACAAGAGAGGGATTTTAATTGTTCATGTTCTCAATTTAACATTAGAACTCAAAAATGCATACATACTTATATACAAGTAAAGATCTGATTTAGGGGAAGGCCTCAAGATCAAAACATTATCATAAAAAGGATTTCACAATGCATAATTATAAATGTAACTTCAAAACCGTTTGTAAATTCATGATTTCTCAACATTAAAACATTATAAAAATGATTTCACCATGCCTATATAGTTTAGTAAAACCCCACGTACCTTAGATTACTTATATTAAAGAGTAGAACACAAATCTTGATTTGTTTTTTTGAAATCTTGGACTTAAGAGTTTGATTCTTGATCTTGAAGGAACCCTAGTTTCCATTTTGTTCTTGATACGGGAAAAATGGCCTTCTTATCTTTTGATGACATTTTTGGAGGCCAACACATAGAGACTCAAGACTTGGTCACCTCAAGAAAACAAGAACATGCATGGAGGACCCGTTTTGTGCATAACTTAAAGCAATCTCGCGTGTGGAAGATTGCTTGGAGAATTTAAGGTTGAGGACTCACGGTTTTGGACCTTAATTAAGGGTATTTTGGACATTAAACATGGTGTATTTACACACCATGGCCGCCCCTCTCATTAAGGGCAAAGTGGTCTTGTTATCTTCATTTGTAATATATTATAAATAGGCCCCCTTAGTCTTATTTTCACTAGATTTTGAAGGATGAAGAATTGAAAGACATAACTTCTCTCTTTTGATAGTGTAACACCCTTAGTTGTAGGACTTGGAAAAGTCATCCTTAGCATAGGGCTTGGAAAAGCCAATATTGATCTTTGCTTGGAAACGGTAGATCTTGAGGCGAGTTCATTCCCTTGGTGGTCACCGTAAGAGTGTGGTTTTGATTGTTACATTCATTAGGGGTTAGTGTTGAAATACACTTGGTTCTTAATCTTGTAATAATCTTGGTCTCACTATCTATCTTTATTTTTCTTGCAAATCGTGTATGTGTTGTGTAGTGGACTATTTTGGGGTCTTCGTTGAATCCGAAACTTGTATTATTGTTGTTCATCTTGTTCATCACGTTTTGTAACTGTTTTGGTGTTAAAATATACTCTTGTATCTTGTATTCTTGTTGTTGGTAGCGAATCCGAGTGAGGTCTCCATCTTGGTCCTCGAATCCTTAAGATTAGTGGACTGATTTGGTGTTTGTTTCGTGCTTCCCTTGTCAATCCCGTATCATTTGGTATCAAAGCATGGCTTGATATTGTTCCTACAAGATCAATCTTGGGCTTGCTTGTTAGAAAATTCAAAAAAAAAAAAAAAAAGGAAAGTGTTAAAAACTGAAAAAAAAATCAAAAAGAAGCAAATCTGTCCATTTTGTGTTCTTGGCCGAAATTGTGTTATTGTTGTGTCTTGGCCGAGTTTTTTACTTGTTTTGTTGTTTCTAGTGTTATTTTTCTTCATCTCTAACACTCTTTAGTCTAAATCTAAGTTTGAGCTTACATTGTTGGTGTTGTATACGTGAACTTGGACTTGGCCGATTTGTTGTTGAACATTGTTGTGGTGGACTGTTTTGGCCTTGTGGCTTTCATCTTGTTGTTGTTATAAGCTTGGCCACGTGATATTGTTGTTAATTGGTGGATTGAGAACCATTTTGTTGAAGGTGTAGTTGTCTTGGCCAAGTGTTGGAGATATTGTTATTGTGGAATTTGGGAGTGGCCGTGTGAAAATTGTTGGTGTTCTTGGAGATTATTGTTGTAGTTCTTGGTGTTGTTGTTGTTGTTCTTGATGATCATCACCACCTTCATATATTGTTAAAGATAAAGTGAATGTTAAATCTAAAAAGTTGAAGGAAAAGGGTGTATTATTTGTTAGTCTTGAAAGACACTACAACCAACAAAGACCTATCAATCAAGTCTCAACCACTTTCCAACACTTTTCCATGATTTAGGGATCCATGTTTTAAGGAGAAGTACAATAAAGTCAAGTCTTGAAAACTTGAAATTGAAAAGGGCTCCAAGACTTGTTTGAATTTCCCTCCTTAAACAAATTCCACCAAAGTCCAAATTGAAAAATTGACCAAGACTTGAAATTGGACAACAAAAGTTGTGTGGGACCGAAACCAATACGTGACTGCCATGTCATCACTGCTACTGTTCACGCAATATTTCCGAGCTCAAAATTTTAGATTCTTAGTTTCATCTTATTGTTTCATTAGTTTCATGTCTTGATTCTAGAATTAATTAACAACTAGTAATCACCTACTTAGTTGTAGATTAATTATTGAATCTGTTTCTTCGTGTCTTCGTTGTTTATGTGCTTTTCTCATTTTTAACTCGTAGTAACTTCTTTGTTTCAAGTTCGTAAGTGAATTTTATTTTTGTGTCTTGAGTCGATCAAACAAGAATCTATTCCGGCCACCAAGTAGAATTGACATCCTATTGACTACCGGAGTATAAACAACCTTTCAATATTTGCCGCTCCAATTGTGAGAATCACAATGGTGAGTGAATACGAGTGTTAGTGAGAAGTTTTTACTACTAATCTTGTTTGTTCATTTTGTAGGTTTAAAAGGTGATATAAGGGGAATATGTCTTCGATAGCCGGGGATTATTGTGACTACAACATGGGAGACTATGATTGTAGTGAAGGGTTTTATGGCTACGAAGTTGAGGGAGATTGCGGAGGCTATGAAAATAGCCATGATCGAGACTTGGGCAGATTTGAAAGTTACTGTTTTAAGGGAGAAAATGAGGTGAATGAAGTGCCTAGTGCTTATGGTAACTTTGGAGATGATGTAGGACCTCGTGATGGATCTTATGATGATGTTGGGGCATGTGAGGAGTCTTACACTTCTTACTCCGAACCTAGATTTGGTGTTAGGTATAACCCTTTTGTTTGCAAAGCTTATGAGAGCTATGATGAGGGTACACGTGAGGAGTATGAAGATCCATATTCTCCACCTTGTAGTACTTCTTATCAAAGTCGATATAGTGTGAATGGTTATACTAGCTCTAGTGGAGGTTGTCCAATGAGAAGAAGAGGGTATGCATCTCCAAAACTAAGGGGTACTCGTATGCCTTACAATGTAGATCCAAGAAGGAGTGTACACTCCGGAAAGGTGACCATGTGTGGGATACCGGGCTGCCTCATTGAGCTAAATGATAGGTACCATAGAAACTACATCGTTCCATCCATGGTTGACTACTTGGGGTTGTTTCGTGAGCCTTTACTTGTTCCATACTTCTTGGACGGGTTTAAGGTTACCGAGAGGGTCAAGGTTGTCTTCTCCCAATTTGAATACCATGAGGAGGTGTGGTGCGATATTCTTTCATTGACATACGGTCATGTATGCTTAGGTGCCAATTGGTTTGCACAACATAGAGTTCCAAACGTGCAAAATTGGCCAAATATTATAAGAGACCAGTGGGGGAATCGCCTCATGACTTACTTGCTGCCTAAGCCACGAAGAGAAATGCCTACCTACTCCAATCCGAATTATTATGAGAGACAAAAGATTGAGAGGAGTAAGGGAGTGCAGGGTGGTAATCCGAGAGTGGAAAAAGGAGAGGTTGTGTGGAGCAAAGTAAGAGGATTACCACCAAACTATGCTAACATTGGTTGTCCTTCTATTTCTAAGGACATTTGTGTAGGTACCAACATGGCAAGCGAAGAAGAACAATGCCAAAAGGAAGTTGCTGCCCAAACTTTTGGAGGACCTTCACACCATGACAAAGAAGAATCTACTCAAGGACTTCAAGGTAAAATGGCAAACTCTTACACTTTTGTACATGTGAATGATAATTGTGTGGCTAGTAGCCCATTGAGTGTGAGTTGTAGCTTGCCTATATGTGAGTGTATTGTTTCTTTGCCACTTGATGATGATGTACATGTTGTGAGTGTGGATACACTAGTTGATCCTATTGATGACCGAATAGACTCTTCTTGTAAGATCGATTTATGTCCACCTAGTGTTGAAACCATTATGTTGAATGAAAGTACGTTATCTTCTGAAATTTGTGTTGATCAACTTATGTGTGAAAATGACCCACCACTTGAGGATGTGTATGATGTAATTAATGAACCTCAAGTATGTGATGATGTTGAAAATGTTGATCAAAGTGAGAATGAACCCGAGAGCTCTTCTTGGGGTAATGTTGTGTTTGAAACATCCTTGAAACTTGATGTTGATCATTTAGAGAGTGAGGAACTTGCTTGTTCCAAATCTGTCTGTGAGGTAGATCACACTCTTTTTATGTATAATGTCTTGTTTGAAGATGATTTAAACACTCCTAATGAACCTAGTGGTGAAAATGATGGTATAGCTTGCCTTGGAAGCTATAGCCTATATGCTAACCCACTATGGTGTGACAACATTCCTCCTAGAGAGGGAAATCTCTTCTTGGAAGATGAGAGAACTCTTAAGGGTAAGGAATGTGTAGTTGCGGAAGCTACTTCTTCTTCTACTTTGTGTGATTTCATTATTGAGAGTACTCATGGTGATTATTGGGAAACTAATAGTGAGTACACACATGAGAGCACCTTAGTAGAAGCCGATTTGAGTGATACCTTTCTCTACTCTCTATTTGCTTTGGATGATATGTATGTTATTGTAGAAAGTATGTCATTTAGTTTGGGTGTAGACCACGGGAAAGGGAAGTGTTGTCGAGACCCGTGTCTATGGCCACTTTTCCCATTTGACCCCGGTGCCAAATTTAGAAATGGTGATGCTGGTGCACCAAACTTGCTGCTTGGTCTACATGACAAGCAAAGTGGCACTCTTGATGTATCCTATAACCAAATCCTTTGTACATCTTTTATTGAGTTTTTAATATTCCTTTCAAAGGATTCTTGGTTATATTGCAAATATGTGCAACCTTGGCATGTTGAGATGATTTGTTATGCTAACCCTAACCCTCATGCCATGAGAAGTTTGCATTTGTTGGTCCTCTTTTCGGTTTTGCAAGGTTTGGATTCGAGGTCGAATCCCTTTCAAGAAGGGGAGGATGATACGGGACAAATGACCTTCTTATCTTTTGATGACATTTTTGGAGGCCAACACATAGAGACTCAAGACTTGGTCACCTCGAGAAAACAAGAACATGCATGGAGGACCCGTTTTGAGCATAACTTAAAGCAATCTCGCGTGTGGAAGATTGCTTGGAGAATTTAAGGTTGAGGACTCACGGTTTTGGACCTTAATTAAGGGTATTTTGGACATTAAACATGGTGTATTTACACACCATGGCCGCCCCTCTCATTAAGGGCAAAGTGGTCTTGTTATCTTCATTTGTAATATATTATAAATAGGCCCCCTTAGTCTTATTTTCACTAGATTTTGAAGGATGAAGAATTGAAAGACATAACTTCTCTCTTTTGAGAGTGTAACACCCTTAGTTGTAGGACTTGGAAAAGTCATCCTTAGCATAGGGCTTGGAAAAACCAATATTGATCTTTGCTTGGAAACGGTAGATCTTGAGGCGAGTTCATTCCCTTGGTGGTCACCGTAAGAGTGTGGTTTTGATTGTTACATTCATTAGGGGTTAGTGTTGAAATACACTTGTTTCTTAATCTTGTAATAATCTTGGTCTCACTATCTATCTTTATTTTTCTTGCAAATCGTGTATGTGTTGTGTAGTGGACTGTTTTGGGGTCTTCGTTGAATCCGAAACTTGTATTATTGTTGTTCATCTTGTTCATCACGTTTTGTAACTGTTTTGGTATTAAAATATACTCTTGTATCTTGTATTCTTGTTGTTGGTAGCGAATCCGAGTGAGGTCTCCATCTTGGTCCTCGAATCCTTAAGATTAGTGGACTGATTTGGTGTTTGTTTCGTGCTTCCCTTGTCAATCCCGTATCAGTTCTTGAGAGTGGAGAGGATTGAGATGTTGAAAACTGATAAAATATGGATTATGATTCTTAGGGTATGATATAATTTCTTTGGTGAGGTTTCTAGGAAGGGAAAGTACCAAAATACCCCGCTAAAAATGCAATTTTTACGTGTTTCAGCCTCAATTGACACCTCTCAGTAAAATGGGCATAACTTTCGAAACTGGTGGCGTTTGAAAGAGGACTCAAATACCTTTAATTTTATAAATATTAGGACCTCTAACTCATTATATATGCTAAGATATAATCGATGAAACTTGACCCAAGTTTAGACATTCACTAAAACTTAGGCAAGAGGAAAGTTTTCAACTTGTCTCTGAGCTAGGGGATTTTTTGTGACCTCAATTAACATTCAAAGTTATTCACAACCTATAGTATTGATCATCAAACATTTATTACCAAAGAATCCATGATTTTGTTTCTATATACGTAAGAACGATGGTTTAAACTTTAGCTCGAATGTGCGGGGTGTTACATTATCTCCCCCTTGGGATCATTCACCCCTGAATGATGGGTAGGGACTTTGGAAGCTCTAAAAGTGTAGAATAAAGAACGTAACATCGTATTTAACATTTTTCCTCAACAAAATATGCGAAGGCAATCAACAAATTTATGATAACCCCTAGGGAAACGTGTAAGCACGAAACATGAGATAACGAAACTTAATGTGGACATGATCTTGTCATGTGTTTTATAGCACATGATCAAAACATTGTAAGACATGAATTTTTATAATAATTCTCGGCTTGATGAAGATTGGTACAAGACATGAGATGAGATTCTCGCAGGACATAAGAATTGAAGCATTCTTCATCTTACAAGATACAACGAAAAGACTTAAACATTAGAGACACTACTCGTCTACACCACAAACAATAATTTACATGCTTTATTATTTCCAACATACAATTCTACCAATATGCATCTAACCACGCGAGTTTGAGTCCAACTGTATAATACTATTATGTTGAAGCTTACGCAGAGAAAAAAGGTTCTAGCATAAGCTATAGGACTCTATATTCTACATCCCCTTAAGAAGACTTACTTCACCTTATCACTACTGCCAAACAAACTCAAGTTTTAAAGAAAGGAGTACTAACCATACAGAACATTGGTTTGTATTTTCAACAATCACAACATTCAAGCCTAATCATTACTACACACACTACATGGATCTCCCCACTAAGACCAAAAATTTTCAATCACTTTCGCAAATATTTTTGCCACATTTCTCCTTCTTAGCTATTCCACACAACAATAGTTCATCTCCTTCTTTTCCCTTTTACCTATAACCTTAGTTCGAGAATCAAATCAAATTTTTCACCTTCAAATATAAAATTATTTTAGTTCATTAATATGTACACACCGCTGCAACATTATTCTATTTCTTTCAGAAAGATCTTTCAAACAACTCCTCTATCTCTGCCAGTGTAGCCTCTTCGTCTTTATCATCATTATCGAAATCAAAGATGCTATCATCGCCATCCTCTTCTTCTACCCTGGCCCCTGAACCTGTAGTCTACACATAATAATCCTCAAATAATTTCTCCTTCAAGATTGACCTCACAACGAAATCTGCGTTGTCATGGAACACATACTAATTAAGGTGAGAAAGGTAGAAATGATGAACTACCAACTAATATGAAGGAATAAAGACTTCCATGACACTTTTTACGAATTGATAATCATGACTAATTGGAGTATGTCGTGCTGCAAGCACTCTTGATTCACTAGTAGATGCTGAAGACTGGTCCAGTTCTAGCTTGTCATATACAAGTGTAACTCCAAACTCTTTCATCTTAAAAGTTTTACTCCAATAAGGCAATGAAACATTAATCTGATCACCAGTTTGTAAATACTTGCCAAACTTCCTATGGCATAAAAATGTCAACTTGTTGTTCCCTCCTGGAATGCAAATGAATGATGGGGAATAAATTCAATTAATACCCTTTATAATGTTTTTGACCTTGATATCAATTGTGCGCGTACCCCCAAATTTACTATCACAAAAAAACAAACTACACGAAGAGTGGAACGTTCATAGATGATGCAAATGAGCAGTCCAGTTATCTTGACATTAGGAAGTAAATCCACATTAAATGTCAACAACCTCTATTCCTTTTGTTACTAACCAGCTTAGAGCCTCATTTCCTGGAAAATAAGTACTAAAGATGCCAAATTCATAGAGACCCTGTTGTACTAAATATATCCTTTTTGTGCTAGTGAACCTATTATTCAACTACTATATCTAGTGTGTTGTCATCTAGGTTAAGAAAAAATCTTAGAGTATTCAGTAATTCCACTTCAAAACTATCAATGGGCTTTAGTTTGAAAATTCCTGAAATCTTGCTTAAGCTCTCACTTTCCACGACATCTAAAAAGAAAGTTGTCATTAGGTTTGGTAGATTTGTAACTGTTTCCAGTGATGAGAATCTAATTGCTTTTAACATTACAAGGCTTGGCGGAAGCTCTAGTAGAGATTTGAGGCTTAGACATCCATTTAATTAAAGGTCTTGGAGCATACCAACATTTTTGATACTCTGAGGCAAATTATAAATCAAGTTTTCACTTATATTCAAGAAGCATAATGAGGGAAGGTTGCTGAGGCCAAAGAATATAACATCATCTATTAAGTTTCATTTAGCAAGACTTAATTTGACGAGCGAACTTGATAACAAAGAGAAGGAAAACTGGTTAGAGCATGGGGGTCTTCTCAACTTTGATGACCAAGTTTGCCAGAGGGCCCTCCAAGAATTCTCACTACCAACCGCGTCTAGCTGACCAAAATTCATTCCGTCTGCCTACAGGGTTGTCAAAGATTTTTGCTTTCCTAGATCTACAACTGTCGTAACTAGTTTAGAACATCCAGAGATAATAAGTTTTTCTAAGGATTTGAGCATACAAAAGCTTCCAGGGAGATTCCTTAGATTCTTGCAGTCTCTCAAGTTCAGATAGACAAGTCCATCAAGGCATCCAGTTGATTCGTGAATCCTGGCCAACTTAATGCAGTCTTTCAGGATCAAAGTTTTCAGGTGGGGAAGTCCTGAAAAATCAGGAGTTGTTTTTAGGAAATGGTAATGACTAAAGTTGAGGATTTTTAACGATTTGAGAATCTTGATTCCCTCCTAGGCTTTTTTTTTCAAGTATTTTTTTTCATTTCAAGGGAAACCAGGCTCTCTAGAGGGAATCGTTAGGGATGATATTCATGTGAAATCCAGACCAATAGAGTAATCTTAGAATTTTCGGAAACAAACTATAGAATCCAGTTAACCTTACATATCTAAGATGGAGTATCCTCAGTCTCTGCATTCTAAAAAATGCATCACCTTCTAATTCTATGTTGTTTGAAGCTTCTGTGTTGGCATCATCAAAATGCTTACGGCGTTTTCCATGACCGAATAGACCAATATCTTCACTGAAGAAATATGATCTAAAAGATTTGACTACTTTGGACAATTTGTTGGACATTCCTTTGTCAAAAACTAGGCCTTTAATTTTTTTTCAGTTCCAGTTTTATTGCACTCAATACATTGAAGAATTCTCTGTATCGCCAAAATATACTTCTTTTCCAAGGCTCTCAAGGGGATTCTTGGTGAATAATTTCTCTTCCCATATCTTGAATCAGTGAATGCACTTTCAATCTTTCCTTCTCCATCTCGATCAGACATCTATCAAAAATAATCTGAATTCCTACTACTGAGAAAAACCACATCCATCGAGTATGGTAATTGCATAATCTTTGTCCTTTCCAACAAAGAAACTGACAATATCGAGGAATAGATTCTGTATATCATTATCTGGCAGCAAATCGTAGCTGATTCTGAGTTTTTCCACGATTTTATTGTTAGGGATTGCCTTTAATTTCCTCAATGCACTCTCCCACACCTCTATACTTCTGTCACAAAGAGAAGAACCTAAAACTTTGAGTGCCAAGGGAGTCCCTTTACAATGAAGTATCACCTTTTTTGAAAGGTCCTCGTGATCTTCTGAAGGTTTTTCTTTTCCGAAAGCATGTCAGCTGAAGAGTCAAATTGATTCTTGAGTATTCAATGGCGTAACCTTGTACATTTTACAACCACAGACCTCACTAGCATCAAACATGTACTGATTTCTTGTTGTTATGATTATTTAACTACCTGGATAAAACCATTCTCGCATCCCAAGAATAGCATTTAACTGATCTTTATCATCCACATCATCGAGAACAAGAAGGATTCTTATGCATTGGATGGCCTCTTGAATCTTGATGACTCCTTCGTCAACATTGTATATCTTTTCAACTTTCTTCCCTAGAACATTTGAAAGAAGTTGTCTTTGAAGACTTGCTATACCATCATGTCTTTATGAGATTTTATTCACATCAGCAAGAAAGCTGTTGTATCAAATTTGTCGAAGTTAAGATTGTAAGCAGTCTTGGCTAGGGTAGATTTACCTATTTCCCCCATACCATATATAGCCATAATATCAACACTAGTTGATCCATCTTCCAACCATAAATTTATGTCTTTTACTCGAGAATATATTCTAACGGGGTGGAGAGTAACACTTAGAACTGCACGATTTAGGTTACCTGTAACCACCTTCACAATCTCTTGAATAAAGCTTGACTCACACCTATCAGATTTGTTCTGTAAGACTATTCCGCCCAAATCAGTAATTATTGCTACCACATTAATCTATCACTATAAATGGCAAACAATTCCTCAATATACGGTTAAACAACTAAAACTATTTATTTACACAAAAGTCATCCTCACTCTGACTTCTAACCTTGTGACTCCGTATCACCAACTTCTTGGCCAATCTCACTACCAATAGGTCATGACACTTTAACAAAAACTACTACTCGGGTGGAAATACAATTTCAATATTCTACTGCATATCATTACCCTTATACATTACATCTACAGTATGAATTTTGAAAGGGGACTGAATAGACTTTGTACCTCAGGCTGAAAAGAACGATTTCATCAGAATAAAGGCATACACTCAAATCAATACAACTTGAAGAACTAATGGATTCCTCTCAAGTCCTCATATTGTCTCATAACTTTATGGTTGACTCAATCAGAGAGAACCACATCGTTGGGGGAGCTAGACTCTTAGACTTGTATCGCCTTGACAGTGAGGCATGACCCATGAAATTAGAACAAAGAATGAATTTAGATAACTTTCTTATGACAACTCTACAACACGAACAGAGTATGAAAAAATAAGAAACAACTCTTAAATGCCCGGTAGCCTCCTGATTATAAGTATGCTTCACAACACACCCATAAGCAAGACTCTACTATACTTTATTTCGCAAATACCCTGGGACTATGAACCGTGCTCTGATACTAAGTTTGTCATGTCCCAATCCGGGGCCCTAGTCGTGAAGGGCATCCCGAGCCATGAAGGCCTGAGAGCCCTTCTAACTTGCAATCATATACATCATTCATATACAAAGAGAAAATGCAGAAATACATAACAAAATAGAATCATGGTCAATATTTAATTCAAACTTCACAATACTAAAATGAGTTCATAACGATCAACAACATCTGACATTAGTCTGCAAAATCTCTATCAACTGAAGGACATCTGTCTGACAGTTAGGACAAGGCCCCTAGTTAGACCAAGAAACAAAATAAAATACCAATAATAAGTTCTAATACAGGCTTTCCAAAGAAAGGGAGGCTCACCAGCTGCAAACTTCTGACAAGTCAATCTACTGCTTAACGGGACCCCGGGATCGTGTCTCATATCCTGAAATATAGGGGGTCAATACAGATGTAGTGGTACGTAGAGCAATCCAAAATAATGTATTTATATATAGGAAAAATGACCTTCTGGACCCCTGTACTATGTCGGTTTTGTAAGTTGGACACTTCTACTTATATGTTTGTCATTTGGACCCTTGAACCCATTAAAAACAACATTTTGCACTCCTTGACCATTGACCTTGCCTATGAGGCATTGAAATGGTGATTAGGACAAAGAGAGTGTAGCCACTCGCCTGGGGGTGCGAGTGGGGGTCAATTTTTGGCCAATTTTACATTAAAATAATTAAAAAAAATAAACACAACATTAAAATAAAAAAAAATTAAAAAGGGTCATTTTTTCCCTCTAACTTTTTTAATTTAAAAATATTTTTAAAAATTTAAAAATAATTTTTAAAAATTGAAAAATAATTTAAAATTATTTTTCAAAATTAAAAAAAAATAAAAATATTTTTTTCCCTCCCCACACTACCTTAGTACGTCCTCACCCCACACTTCACCCAGCCTTATCCCACCCCACCCCCACCCCCAGCCCCTTCACCCTACCCCAATACCCATCCAGCCCTTCCCCACCCCCACCCCAACCCCTTTCAACCCCTCCACCCCACCCCAGCCCTGTCCCCACCCCCATACCTTACCAGCCCCGTCCAGCCCCTCCCACCCTACCCCCAGCCCCCACACCTCTCTCAGCCCCATCCCCACCCTACCCCATCCTTTTCCAGCCGCCATACCCCACCCCAACACTTTTCCAGCCCCCACACCACCACCTTCACTTTTTATTTTTTATTTTTATTTTTATTTTCCCTCAATTAAATTCTTTTCATTTTTTTTTAAATAAAAATTTAAATTTGAAATCTTTTTTTTTTGGGGATTAAAATTTAAATTTGAATTTAAAGTGAGTGATAGTGAATATTTAAAAAATTAGTGAATTTCTCTTGAAAAAAATTAAACCTTTTGTGAATTTTTTAAAGATATTCAAATTTAAAAATAAAAAATTTATTATTTTTGTATATATGAATTTATAGTTAAAAATTTAAATTAGTTGGAGAAGAATTTTAATTATTTGGAATGACTTTGATGTTTAATTTGTGAGCAAAAATAAAAATATGATTATTCAAATTTTTCTACAATTATAATTTTATCTTATTTAATTAAATTAATTTTAATATTTAATTTGTTATTTAGCATTTTAAAAATGACTTGGAATTTAACGTAATACTTTTTATAATTTTTTTTTAAATGACGTGGTAGATGACGTGACAGCTGACGTGGGGAGAGTGTGTAACACTCACCAAAAAAGGGTTTAAAATATTGCTTCTTAGTGGGTTCAGGGCTCCAAATGAGAAACATGTAAGTAGAAGTATCCAATTTACAAAGCCGACATAGTACAAGGGTCCAGAAGGTCATTTTGCCTTATATATATATAACATAGGTGAGAGCAAGTCTTGAAACATTAAGCATGAAATAGTGGCAATATAAATAATCTTAAAACAATCTTGACAATGCAGTTCTACTCTTTGTATTACTTTTGAGTTAGGTGGTACACCCTACATTTCTACGATCCCACGGGTTATATAGAATCCGCCCTTGACTTGGCGGTGAAGTCCCCAACCCAAGTTTGCCGCAAGGGTTGGAGTTTCTGAATATCTGCTACGCCAAAGGGCCGTCGCAAGTGTATAGTCCCTAATTTGGAAAATAATAAACCCGTATCATCAAAACACAATTTTTCCAGTGATGAGCCCTTACACTCAAATGCCTTCTTCAGGTAGTCACCTAACTCTCTTTAAGCCCATTTTTAGCCTGTTCTAATCATGCATATTTCTGAAATCAAATTCTGAAAATCTGAGTAGAAATCTATATTTTGTTCTGTTGTGAATTTACCATTGCATTATTTGTATTGGTATCATAATACCAAGACTTGCAAGTCATATCTCAGAGCCATAAAATATCATGTTACAGTCTTTTCATTCAAAACATAAAGTTTGGACCACTATATCATTTAATCAGTTCAAAAGAATCCATATTTCAATCATATGTAAAATTATGCAAGACTCTCTTTTAAACATTTCAACAAACATGTGGTGGTCAAGTATTTTGTAACAAACCATGCAATCTATTTAAATCACCACTTTTCTTTTATATTAGCAAGAATCACCCTCTCTTCGGTTCATATCCAAAATTAAGGCTAAAGCAGCAGTAAATACATTTGAATCACCCTTCTCAATATGCAATTGAATAACTCTTAACACATGAAAACAAGAGGCTTTATAATAAGAGAGGGATATAATTGTTCATGCTCTCAATTCAACATTACAAATAAAAAATGAATACATATATACAAGTAAAGATCTGATTTAGGGGAAGACCTCAAGAGCAAAACATTATCATAAAAAGGATTTCACAATGCATAATTGTAAATGTAACTTCAACACCCTTTGCAAATTCATGATTTCTTAATATTAAAACATCATTAAAATGATTTCACCATGCCTATGTAGTTTAGGAACACCCCACATACCTTAGATTACTTAGATTAAAGAGTAGAACACAGATCTTGATTTGTTTCTTTGAAAATTTGGACTTAAGATTTTGATTCTTGATCTTGAAGGAACCCTAGTTTCCATCTTGTTCTTCAGATTGGAGAGTATTTAGATGTTGAAAACTGATAAAATATGGATTATGATGCTTAGGGTATGATATAATTTCGTTGGGGAGGTTTCTAGGAAGGGAAAGTACCAAAATACCCCACTAAAAATGCACTTTTTGCGTGTTTCAGCCTCAACTGACACTTCTCAGTAAAATGGGCATAACTTTCTACTTTGATATCGGATTAATGAGAAACCCATGGCGTTGGAAAGAGGACTCAAAGACAGTTTATTTGATATGTAGTAGTCCCTCTAACTCATTATATACAATAAGATATAATCAACAAAACTTGACCCAAGTTTAGATATTCACTAAAACTTAAGCGATAGGAAAGTTTTCAACTCGTCTATGAGCTAGGGGATTTTTTGTGACCTCAATTAACATTTAAAGGTATCCAAAACCTATAGGATTGATCATCACATATTTTATCAACAAATAATCCATGAGTTCGGGTCTATACGCATAGGAACGATGGTTTAAACTTTAGCCGGAATGTGCGGGGTGTTACAGTCATGATTAGTGTTTCCTTTTTGAAGTAATAAGAACAGTATGACTTCATTTTCTTTACATGTTTTATTTTAAAAACAACTATAGCATGCGTACAAGGTATCTCTTCAAGATGAAATCTACCACAGTTGCATGCTCTATTACTCAATCGAACAATGTATTTTCTTCCTACTTCATACACATGGTAGATGTAGTTCGTTGATGCCCTAACTTAGAAAATATTTTTTAATGTACACATACATAATCATCATGGAATATGAATGATAAAAATTAATGAATAAATATGTATCATGAATGAATTTTTAAAGTGATGACATATATTTCCAGATGTATCTTTATGATACATTTGATTTTCAGATGTATCATTATGATACATTTGGTATCAGTACGGATCCAAAACTTTTTGACAGTTACATAATATGTAAATAACTTACCATCATACGTGATTCCTTTGCCTTGTTCATTTCAAGAATTTATTGAAGCCTACCTCCTAATGAGCTTTTAGAAAGAAAGCTCAACCTATTTCTATTTTTACAGTATCAAGCACCAAAAAATATTCTAACTTTTTCAAGAAAATCTAAAATAAGCAGTTCACATGCTTCAATAAGACAAGAGTTAATACCTTCAGAAATGTTGGAAGTCATCATCCTTTTCCTATTTATTGGAGCATGAACTCGTGACCACTTTTTATATTCAACATTTACAAGATATTCCTTTACTCTATTTTAAACCTTTCCCACTTTACACATAAGCTCATCAAAATCATCTAACTTGTACACTTTAGCCATGGCAGAAAACTCACTGGTCAGCTTGTCCTTACATTTTCTATAATTTATGTAGACATTATTCCCTAGATGCCAAATACATGAAAAATCTGGTATACATGGATAAACTATACTAACACCCTTGATTATGATTCGATGTCGATCATAGATAACACATATATTATCGCGCTTCCCGTAAGCACATTTAAATTGCTAAAAAAATCATGTCCACGAAGAATTTTTTTCCAGAATATACAACCCCATAAGAAAGTGGCAATTTATGACTTTATACATAACATCAAACAATCATTATGTCTAATTTATATGTCACTTAGCATCATTTAGAAAGAAAAATTACTAAGATCAATACCTGCTTCATCAAGTGTGCAATCTAAAGGAGATGTTCTTTTATATGGTCCACTTATGTGACTCCCATCTACTACCATAACATGCCTACATTAATAAAATCCCTAATAAATGGACATAGTGTTATGAATCGGTACAAGAATTTATTCTCGGGCGACTTATGCTTCCTTATATGTGAATTAGGGTAAACACAATTCAAAATATATCTGTAGGTTGGCATTTTCTTGTATCCATCTGCTGGTCGACCTATTAATATATTTAAAGAAAATTCTTTAGCATGCCATGACTATAAACAAAATTGTTGTTTCATATCTTAAATTCTGTCACTTGGTGTAATTATTCTTTTATGGTTCAACAACTTTGGAGTAGTTATTCAAGCTACAAAAGCAATTTTTTCCTATCGTTGATCATAGTGCGCAGGTATGTTCATTATTGAAATATCTTACTATAAAAGTATCAAAACTATGCACAAATGAAGCCTTGAATAACCAACTACATTTTGGAGATTTACACATCAAAATATAACTGAAAGGAAAAAAATTAAAATATATCATAAATATGAATCTCTATTATACTGTTAGTAAATATATCACATATGTTTCATATGTATCAATCAACTTTTAAATTAAGTCACACTCTTTAAATATGAGTCAAAAATTTTAAACTTCAACTTATATGTCAAGTATGCTAAAGGTATCACATATATTCAATAAATAATTTTGAAAAAATTACAATGAAATACAACCAAATGTATCACACAAATTTCATAAGTATCACATATTTTTAAAGATAATTCAACAAATAAAAGAAGACAAAAATAAACTATAAGTATGAATCACAGATGTTAAACTACAAGTTAACAATATATAAGTTAAGCATTTCGAATGTTTCAAAAGTAATAACTAATAAATAAAGAAATCAACAAATCACTGTAAAATCACATAACTGCCATATGTATCTAATTTTTTTTTATAAATTATCCAGAAAATACAAAGAATATTAAGGAATAAATATGTATGAATCACAATTTTCAATATATGATATGTAAGTCAGTGCTGATAAAAGTATCACAAACATTAACTATCAAAAATTGAAAACAATAGTGCACGACAATAGAGATAAATGTATCACATAATTTCTAGATGTATCACAAAAGCAGATCATCATTCACTGAAGTGTAACAACTCAAACAAAACCAAACCTCTGTTTGTCAGTTCTCTCAACTCTGAAATTAAACTTGTGCTTGATTGCATAGTTATGCATCACTGATACAAGAGTTTCTTTGTTTATAAATTATTGTTTTACCTTGATAACACTATTACTGCAATCCACTGTGGGTTCTTCAACACCTATATCAACCACAAACAAAGCCTCAACATTATCAACTACAGCTAATGCAAGTGCAACCGAATCAATAACATCATGCTGCTCAATTGCAACATCATCTGCATCGCAAGCAATACTACTAATTACAATATCAGTTGTTGTAATACATAGTGAATACATTCCAAATCCCGATGCATGTTTCAAAATATATAAAAAAAGTTTCACAGTTATATCATTATAAATCTCCATTACTAATGAATTTCTTTCAACAATGTATTTGACATGAATTTTCCCCCCAGAGATTTATCAATTTTCAATTAAATTGCTATAACATTCATTAATTCTCGGTACAAAGTTTTTTCATTAATCACAATACCATTAACATGATAGTTCTCATACCTAGTCTTTCAAATCCAAACACTCAGATTCCACAACAACACAGATATGTTCGCCATTGAAAATAATCAAAAGATTGAAGAAAGAAGGAGGAGAATTTTTTTGATACAATTGAAATCAGTAAACATGGTTTGCTTGAAATTTGAAAGTTGATCGTGGTTATTATCAATTTTATGTATCTCAGAAATTCATCATGCAACTGATTGAGCGTGATTTGCTCCCCGAAATAAATTACAATTAATTAATTTCTTTTTAAATAATCATTCTATTTTTAATGTATCATGGTATAACAGATGTATCATAATACTCAAAATCTGGGATATCAAGTAATTAAACAAAGTTATGGTAAAAGGTGTTAAAGGAAAAATTTATTATTTCCACCCTAAACTATACACGAAAAGTCTAAGACACACTCAAACTATTAACGGGACCTATTACACACCTATACTATAAAAAAGTGAATTTAATACCTCCCCACGATAGCCATGCCCAAGTTTAATGGGTAAAGTGTACTTCACTCGTCCTATGGTGATGCCACATGTCTAATTTGATTTTCCTATTAAATTAATGGACCCATAAATTAAACCTAATACAACCCAACTAAATTACCCAATACTAACCCGACCCAACTAAATTACCCAATTCTTATGTAATACCCCGTAAGATCCTAGCTCAATTCAGCTCACGATTTTATGTTAAAGGGGTCTAAGACTTAGAAATTTCACTATGTGTTGGGACTTAGTCATTTAGAATGCCCCTAAACTTTGATGATTTCATTTTTTATCTACCCAATCATAGAACATCGATTTTTAAGTTGATTCATGATCAGGGTAGTTCAAAGTACATCTGGGATGAGCCCGCGACTCCCCCTCCACTGCACCTTACTAGATCCCACGGTTCCCCCTTAACTACACTACACTGGAGCCTACGGTCCACCTTTCCTTACCTGTCCAGCTTTGTGCTCTTTGATAATTAAGGGAATTTGGGTTATTTTCCTTCGCCCAATCAATCCATAATACGAGATTTGACTCTCCAAAGAGAATTTTCCTCGTTCAATCACAAATTCACTCAAATAAAGCCTCTTTTTCCTAAAAAAAACCCTAACCTATTCCCAAGAAATCAAGAAGTTCAAGCTTCAAACCTCAAGAAATTCTCAAGAATCTTCATGAAATTATCTAGTGAGGTATGTGTGATGTTCATCTATGGTCCTCTTTCACCCATGGAGTCCAAGAATCCCTTTTTTTTCTTAAATCATGAGTTTTATAAGTTTTATAATTTTAAGTTGAACTATGTCCATGGATATCTTGATAGTTAGATTTCAAGTTATGATTATAAGTATTTCCTAGTGGAATGAGACATTACATGTTTTGAATATTAAAATCTTCACATTTAAATACCTAGTTCATGGTTTTAGTATTGTAACTATGTTATTACCACATTTTTTTTACCCATTTCCATGTTTATGTTTATGGCTCTCATGTGTTTGATGAATTGGCTAAGTTTGAGTTTTGAACAACGAGTCCCTATTATGGTTTTTATAGCTTTTATATGGAATTACTATTAATCTATTCAGTGCTGGTAGGTTATGAACACCTGATACCTAGTTGTTTACATAATTTTAGTATCTTTAGAATGATTTAGCATAAACCATGTATATTGTCATCCAGTTAGTTATTATGACCAGTTAAACTTAGTTCAGTTCAGTAATCAGTGTCATTTATTTTGAAGTAGTATTCAGCACCGAGCGAAAACAGGGATGGGGCATTCCTTCCAGTTTAGGGTGTGACCCTTAGTAGCAATGCCTGAGGTGCAGAACTACATAGCTAGTGTAGGTTTGAGATGTCTTCCTGTCAGTTTAGGGTTGACATATATCTCATGAGTGCTCTTTACAGTATATGGTGACTCATTATTCCTTTGGGACACCAGTTTAGTGGATCTACACAACCAGTGTTAGTACCCATGTTATGGTACTTACACCCTTCCAACTGGGGTTACAGGTTGGATCCAGATTAGCTTAGATTGGGGAATGTCGATTAGATGATACCTCCCACAGTCTCAGTACAGTATTCAAAATAGTTTCAGTTCAGGTTTGCTTGACCAAGTGTACAGACTTTTGGTAATTTAGTTATATAGTTTACAGTCTTTAAGATTTCAAACTTACTTTAGTTTAAAGATTGATGCTTGGTATTATATTCTCAGATGTTAAAGTTTTTTTGCATTCATGTTCAGTTATCTTATGTTATTCATTAGTCCTTATTTCATATGCATAGTACCCCATGTATATCAACCTAACCTTATCTTATATACCAGTATATTCAAAGTACTGAACGTATACTCTTCTATCATGACCCGAGGCTACCTCCTAGTTGTGACAATGATAATTACGGTCACAAGTAACCACAAGATAATTCATGAGCTGGTACCTACTGTGAGCACTGAATAAAATAATAATAATGGAAATGTGTGGAAATAACTGATAAAACGATAAGGTCTGAATACTAAAAATACGATCTAATCTCAAGTTTGAACAATGGATAAAAATTGTTAAAAAAATAAACTAATTAGTTGAATGTCTGAAAGCCTCTAAATTGATAGAGGAGTTAATGGGACATATCCCTAACTAACTCTGACTGACTGAATGTATTGAACTACTGAACAACTAAAATAAACCATCATGTCCCCGATAGATAAGGACTTACCGCTGTTGCAACTGAGTAATGCTGGGATGTCTAACTACGGTTGTGGAACTGAGCATCCAAACCTATGATATAAGACATCATAGTGCAAAGAAGAGTATACGGTCAGTACTTTGAATGTACTAGTGTATGCTATGAGGTCAGGATGATATACATGGGGTACTGTGCATATAAGATAGGGACTAACTATAAAGCATGAGATAATTGAACATGATAACATAAAAACTGTAACATCTGAGAATGCAATACCAAGCATAAATCTGAAATCTAAAATAAGTCTGTAAGCTGGAAGACTTAAAACTAAATAACTGATATACTGAAAATTTGTACACTTGGTCAAGCAAACCTGAACTGAATTCTTTACTGAATACCGAACTGAGACTATGAAAGGTATTATCTAACCGATATTCCCCAATCTAAGAAATCAGGGTCTAACTAGTAACCCAGTATGAAGGGTGTCATTACCGTGCCAAAAGTACTAACACATGGTTGTGTAGATACACTCAACTGGTGTCCCAAAGGACCAGGAAGTCAGTCATTAACTGGCAGGTGACATCTTAGAGAATGTCAGCCCTAAACTGGCGGGCGATATATCATAATCCTATGCTGGCTATATAGTTTTGGAACTTAGGGACTTCTTTTAAGGACCCATTCCTAGATGAAAGGTGAGCCCCAATCCCAAGGTTCTCTCAGTGATAAATCCTACTCCCAACTGAACTAAAACTAATTACTGGACTGAACTACACATAACTAAATAAACAACTAATCATAATAACTGATTGAATGATAATGCTCATGGTATATCTGAAATCATTCTAAAGATACTGAAATTATGTAAAAAACTAGGTATTGGGCATTCATAACCCACCAGAAATGAATGGAAATAAGAATAAAGACATATAAAAGCCTTGAAACCATAGTAAGGAATCATTGTTCAAAATCCAACACTTAGGTATTTCATCAAACACATGAGAGTCATGAACTTAAGCATGGGAATAGGTAAATCACGTGATAATAACATAGTTAAAATACTTAAGCCATGAATTTTATGTTTTAAAACAACAAGAGTTCAATATTCAAAATATGCAATCGCTCATTCCATCGAAAACACGTGTAATCATAACTTGAAATCAAATTATCAAGATGTTCATGGGCATAATTCATATTAATCATGTAAAATTCATAATTTAAAACATATAATGGGATTATTGGACTCCATATGTGAAAAGGGCCCATGGATGAACATCACACATACCTTAACGACTGATTTCTGGAAGGATTCTTGGATTGGAAACTTGAATTCCTTAAATTCTTGTGAAAAGGTCTTGAAGGTTGTTCTTGGGGATGGAGGCGGGTTTTTGACTTGTTTACTGATTGCTTAAGATTAAGAGAGAAGATTTAATGTGTTTAATACTTCATCAAATCATTTTGAAGTGATTAGGGATGGTTTAGGGGTGTGAATGACTTCAACACCCTTGATTTAAATCAGAACGGAGCATTTTTGGCACTGTGCAATGACCTTGGAGACTCCCTGTAAATCGCCCAAGCCAAGGTGAAAATTGCATGGCCAATCACCTAGCCCTGGTCTAGGCGACGCATAGCCAATCTCACATCCATTCCAGTGGCCTTGGGTGATTGTTATGCGAAGCACAACCCTTTGCATGGCCATAACTTTTCCCTCGGGTATCAGATTAAGGCGAAATTGGTTCACTAGAAAGATAATTCGACTATCTAAAATTTGGTGGGTCTTAATTGGCCAAATTTCACACATATATAAAGTTTTACTCATTCAAAGCTGACCCTTGTGGAATCAAACACCAAAATTTGACCGAATCAAAGGTTTTTAGCTCACTTTGCTTTAAGTGACTCTTACGAACATCTTTCCTACCTCATAATCTTTCTTCACACTAGGTTAATGATCATTAAATATGGATTCAAGTATGAATCACGACACTATAGTGTACATACGTAGGAATGATTGTTTGATTTCTAGCTTAGAAATATATGAGGTGTTACAACATCTCCCCCTTGGAACATTTATCCTCGAATAATACATGTTTGACTGAGAGTACTGAACTAAGGAAACTAAGATCACATACTCAACATGCAAGACTATCAACATGATTACATGATTGATTCGGAAACATGACACATGACTAAACTAATTTCGAGAATGCATGCAATGACAGAAGAATGGTTATAAGGCTGAGTTAAAAATGATACAGTCAACTTATGAGTAAAACTTACCTTAGGATGGATCTAGTTTAGTTATCAAAAGTTGAGAGTTTTAAGCCATGAAAACTCAGGGTATTACAATATCTCCCTTTTGAGATTATTCGTCCCCCCAAATGATACCAACTTGGCTGAAATACTAAGAAAAGACTGAGATGATGTATGGGACACTTACGAACCGAATCACAACTCGATATCTGAATTTGAAACATGATGCATGAACTGAACTAAATTCACAATCAACATGGATGTGAACAATTTAACTTTTGGAATGGCCATACTCATGAAACTTCAGATTGTAAGACTAGATCAAAATATGGAAAAACCTTAGAAACTTGTCTATTTGACTGCTAAACTAAATTTTTGGCTATACAAACTAAATTTTACTAAAAGTTTATACGCAACTGGAGTATTTCTTCAACATTCATTCTAAGAAGTTCTAATAACAATAGGGAGAAAAAAACTTGGGCATGATCTGAATAAGATAAATGAGTAAGGACTCTTAATATGGCTATAACTCTGTAACATAGAATATAGGCCTATGAAACATAAACTACGCTAGAATTACTAGGCCTTAGACAATGCAACTGCCAAATTCAAGCTTAGACTTTCTCTTTAAATACTCATATGGGTACATATAACTACTCTAACCAAAGTCTAAGATGAACTACCTACTCCCACCATGTTCAAGCCAAACTTGTAATTATAACGTACTACACATAACACTATGATTCTAGTCTGAACCATGAATTCAATACCCTATGCATTTTCACAACTTCTCATCTCAAGAATCATTCTTCTTACCACCACAACAACTAAATTCAGCCTTTACTATGAATTTACTAGCGTATAATGCACCCCTCCACTACCATACCAATATGACATTAAAGCCTATTATTATAACCACATACAAACTTCCAGGCAAACACCCATAAAAGCATATTTCTCATATTCTTTAAACATACCTAGAATTCTCAACTGATAATGACATATACTAAAAAAGTTTAACCTCAATCTTCCTTCACCCTAATAGACTTATATATAAAACAAGTATGCAACAATTTTTCTTCAATAAGAAATATTTACTCTCTCCCAGTATATAATTGATCATTAATTTTTCATTACCACTATCTTAACATTACAGAGAGGTCACTGAAAGGTTAGAACATGAGGACCTGAAATATGAAAGATTACTATGCATAACTTTGACACTTAACTGAGGACTGAGGAATAGAGTATCAAAAACTTGAATTCAAAAGAGATCTAAACAAAGGACATACATGACATAATCTTAATTTCACTGATTATTATAATATACCTTGAGTTCTAGGAACTGAGCATACTGTAAAGCATGGGTACCTGAGTCATGAGCTGTATGACCTGAGTTTGGAGTTCATAAATTTGTGGAACATGATTCGTACTGCTGAGCAAACTGGAACTCCTTATACTAGGAACTGGAAGCATACATGATTCTATGGAAAGTGCATGAATATGTGTTATGATCATGGAGCTGACATGTAAGGCATAACTAGATATTGTGATGACTGAAAAACAAAACTTTACACTGAGATAAGGATGGGTTGGGAATCATCCTCCCTTACTTTTGTTCTACAACACACTAGCATTACTACTATAATATGAGAGTCCGACTTGGTTAATTGTTCTAAGTCTGTGGACCCTTTTAATAAACTCTAAAATAAACTGCAATACTCAACCTGAAAGAGTACACCTAAAAATGTAAAACCCTATGCTAATAGTCCCTTCTGAGATACAACTCTTAACTTTCTATAGCCCCAATAGTCATCACATAATAACTTAAACAATAACTAACTTTGAATCTTAATAAGTATCACCATACCATTAGTTCACACCATCTAAAATGTTCAATTCTTCTTACTATTAGATCAACCATCCAAGATTCAAACTTAGATTCTAACACATAACATGGATATTCTCAAACTTTTAATGAACCATAGTAACTTCCTCCATAGCCTACTAATATCCCACTTCCAAATATATATTTTCCCTAAACCATGAAATTTCCATTGTACCTGAACATCTGACACCATCATCCTATAGCCCATAACTTATCTTGTAAGAACACAGATTACTACATTACTAGCCTCATTCAAACTTAGCAACTCAAGGGTACTATATAAGCACTCCCACACCATCATACTTGACTTAATTTCTTGCATATACCTTTTTAGACCAACTAATTCGCCTTTCATACAACTAGCACCATGGATACAACATCTACTAACTATCGATAAACATTATCCCTACCTTACTGCTTCTAAACTTCTGGATTTTTACTTCCAACTCTAGATCATATGCTATCATAGGATTCTAAGAAGGGATTTGAAAGCACATCCCTTAGATATCATCTTTCTTTCTCTAAGATATGAAATGATTTGACCCCTAAGCACTAAGATACTACCCCTCTATTCAATAACTGGTTCATTGGGAAACTGAAAATGAACGACTATCTTTCTAAAGTTAATTGAGGCATAACATGAGTGAAGCCAATCCATGCTGATAATGACATCAAAATCAGTTATCTCTAACTCCACAAGACCTATTTAAGTGATTTTCTGAGATACTGTAATCGAGCAATTTCTATATACTCGTCTGGGTGTAATAGATTTACCCATTAATAAAGCTACTGATAAAGGCTCTGCTAATATTTCTAGTCTGACACGAAAATTGTCAGCTATATAAGGAGTCACAAAAGAAAGTGAATCTTTGGTATCTAATAAAACATAAACATGAAGATAAACGACCTATAACACACCCGTATCCACATCAAGAGAACTTTCTTGATATTGTCGGGAATGAAGTGCATACAATCTATTATGGCATTGACCATTAGTGGATATGGAAGTGGTGCCCTATTGAGTCAGATGACCTGTTGGTGCTGTTAAAGAGTTAGTTTGACCCTGCTGGCGACCATTTCTCCCTTTCCACATACTTGCAGGGTACTCTCTCATCCTGTGGCCTAGCTTTCCACATCCAAAACACACACCGCTACCATCCTTACACACACCCTAATGATTCCTACCACACTACTCATAGAGTGAGTTAGTATGACCACTATTCATACTACTCTAGGGCCTAGATCCTAGTGCTCTATCCTGACTATCATTCCTTAACTTTTGCATCGGCACACTAGCTGAAGAAGGAGCTGGGGATGAGAATTTTCAGAAGAACTGGGAATGGTTACCGCTCTCTGACCTTGAATTAAAACTACCTATTTTGGCCCTCTTATTATCTCTCTTTTTCTTCCTATATTTCTTTTCCTCACTCTACTAAGCATGAAATATAAGCCTAGATAGGACAACAACCTACTGATCATTCTGAGCAACTACTGAATGAGCTAAGGTAGTGAAAGTAACTTTGAATTCTGCATGAGAGACATGCTCATTTAAGGGATCTTGCCAAATAGACAGATGTGCGGGATGCTTCCTGTTCCTTCTTTTATTATTTTTTTAGGAGGCATTATCTATAAACCAAATGAAGGATGAGTTAGGAAGAGATTTTAAATAGAACTCATACTCTTTTGCATGACATGAACACTGAAAGAAGGGAAACTTTTCCTATAACATCTTGTATCCTCTTGTCCATAAGTGTGGCATGCTTCACACCCATGCACAAGACTCTACTCAATGCAACTTTCAAACTACATAGGACTCTCTAAAACCATAGACTCTGATACCAAGTTTCTCATGACCCGAGACTACCCCCTAGTCGTGATAACAGTGCTTAAGGTCACAAATAACCACAAGCTAACCCATGAGCTGGTACCTACTGTGAGCACTAAATGAAATAATAATAATGGACATATGTGGAAATAACTGATAAAGCCATAAGGTCTATATACTAGAAATATGATTTAATCTCATGTCTAAACAATAGATAAAAATGGTTAAACAATGAACTAATTGTCTAACTGATTATCTGAATGTCTAAAAGCCTCTAAACAAACTAAGGAGTTATGGGACAAGTCCCTAACTAACTCCGAATGACTGAATCTGCTGAACTACTGAACAATTGAAATAAAACATCATGTCCTCGATAGATAAAGACTCAGCACTGTTGAACCTAAGAAATGCTAGGATGTCTAACTACAGTCGAGGTACTAACCATCCGAACCTATGCTATAAGAAATCATAGAACAAAGACGAGTATGCGGTAAGTACTTTAAAATGTACTGGTATATACAATGTAGTCAGACTAATATACATGGGGTACTATGTATTTGAGATAGGGACTAACTATAAAGCATGAGATAATTGAACATGAATGCATGAAAACTATAATAATTGAGAATGCAAGACCAAGCATAAGTCTGAAATATGAAATAAGTCTATAATATGAAAGACTACAAACTGTATAACTGATAAACTAAGAATCTGTACACTTAGTCAAGCAAACCTGAACTGAATTTTGTATTGAATACTGAACTGAGACTGTGGGTGGTTAACATGACCCAATTTGAGATAATTAGGGTCCAACTTATAACCGTAGTTGGAAGGGTTTCAGTATCGTGACACGGGCACTAACACATTTCTTTGTGGATCCACTCAACTGGTGTCCCAAAAGACTAGGGAGTCATTCCTAAACTGGCGGGTGACATCTCAGAGAATGTCAGTCCTAAACTGGCGGGTGACATCTCATAATCCTATGCTGGCTACATAGTTCTGGATCTTAGGGACTACTTATAAGGACCCAATCCTAGCTGGTGGGTTTGCCCCCATCCCTAGGTTCGCTTAGTACTAATTCCTACTCCCAACTAGACTGACACTAATTATTGTACTGAACTAAGCTAAACTGAACAAGAAACTAATCATAATAACTGACTGAATGATAATGTTCATGGTATATCTGAAATCATTCTAAAGATACTAAAATTATGTAAACAAATAGGTATTGTGTTTTATAATCCACTGGCATTGAATAGAAATAAGAATAAGGACATATAAAATCTTTGAAACCATAGTAGGGAATCATTGTTCAAAATCCAACACATGGGTATTTCATCAAACACATGAGAGTCATGAACTTAAGAATGTGAATGGGTAAATAATGTGATAAAAACATAGTTACAATACTAAAATCATGAATTAAGTTTTTAAATAACAAGAGTACAATATTCAAAATATGCAATGGCTCATTGCATTAAAAAAATATGTAATCATAACTTGAAATCAAATTATCAAGATTTTTGTGGGAATAATTCAACTTAATCATGTAAATTTTATAATTTAAAACATAAAAAGGGATTCTTGTACTCCATGGGTAAAAAGGGCCTATGGATGAACATTAAACATACCATAACTACTGATTTCGAGAAGGATTCTTCGATTGGAAACTTGAATTCCTTGAATTCTTGTGAAAAGGGTTTGAATATTGTTTTTGGGAATTGAGAAGGGTTTTTGACTTATTTACTGATTACTTAGGGTTAATAGAGAGGACTTAATGTGTTTAATACTTCATCAAATCATTTTGAAGTAATTAGGGATGGTTTAGGAGTGTGAAATAACTTCAACACCCTTAATTTAAGTCAAAATAGAGCATTTTTGGCACTGGGCAATGACCTAGGCGACGCCCAACAAATCGTCCAAGCCAAGGCAGGAAATGCATGGCCAATCGCCTAGCCCTGGGCTTGGCGACACATGTCTAATCACACACCCATTCCAGTGGCCTTAGGCGATTGTTAGGCAACACACAACCCTTTGCACGACCATACCTTTTTGCTCAGGTATCAGATTAAGGAAAAATTGGTATCGTTGGAAAGATAATTTGAATATCCAGAATTTGGTGGGTATTAAGCTTCCAAATTCCAAACATATATAAAGTTATGCTCATTTAATGCTGACCCTTATGAAATCAAACACCAAAGTTTGACCAAATCAAAGGCTCTTAGCTCAGTTTGATCTGAGTGACTCTTACGAACATCTTTCTCACCTCATAATCTCTCTTTAAACTAGGTTAATAATCATGAAACATGTATTCAAGTACGAATCATGGGACTAGAGTTTAGACATGTACGAACAAAGGTCTAATTTCTAGCTTAGAAACGTACAAGGCATTACATATTTTTTGCGCTATGATGTCTTATATCATTGGTTCAAATGCAAAGTTTCCCAACAAAAGTTAGACATCTTAGTATAATCCAGTAGCTGTAGTGGTGAGCCCTCATACATTCAGGATATGTTATGTTTATTAAGTTATTTCAGTATTTTATTTTATTAAGTCGGTCAAAGTTAGTTGGGGGTCTATCCCATCAAATTCTCAGTCAGTTTAGAGGCTTTCAAATGTTTAGACAGTCAGTTAGATAGTCAGTTTATTACTTTCAGTGTTATCAGGTTTATCATACTTATGATTGATTCGATATTTAAGTATTTACATTTATACTTCCTTTTTAGTTTATCTTCCACACAAGTTCTATTTTCATATTTATTCAGTGCTCATAATAGATACCAACACATGGGTTAGCTAGTGATTACTTGTGACCATAATCACCATTATTGTGACTAGGGGGTAGCCTCAGGTCATGACAGAACTTAGTATCATAGCCTAAGATTTAAAATGTCCTAAGGAGTCTGAATGTCACGTTGAGTAGAGCCTTGTGCATAGGTGTGAAGCGTGCCACAATTATAGACAAGAGGCTACGAGATATTTTAGAAAAAGTTTCCCTTCTTTCAGTAGTCATATCATGTGAATAAGCATGAGCTCTATTTAAACTCTCTTTCAAACTCGTCCTTTATTCTATTTATAGACTATGCCTCCCAAAAAAATAAATAGAAGAAGGGATGGGGACCAGACCATACCTCCGCCTATTCAGGAAGATCCCTTGAATGAGCATGTCTCTCATGCTAAGTTCAGAGATGTTTTCACTACCTTAGCTCACTCAATATCCACTCAGAACAATCAACCAGCTGTTTCCCCAGCCAACCCAGTGGCAAATAAAGCTGCAGCGGGGATTCAAGATTTCACCTGAATAAATCCCCTTTAATTTTTAGGATCCAAGTCTAAGGAGGTTCTATAGGAGTTTATTAATATAATTTAGAAAGTGACAAGTGAGAGTGCAGAGTTGGTTGCATATTAATTGCAAGATATTTCTCACGCCTGGTTTAAGCAGTGAAAGGAAGAATGTGGTATTAATGCCGGTCTTGTTGAGTGTGAGGGGGGGGGGGAGTTTTCCATGGCTTTTCTAGATAGGTTCTTCCCATTAAATTTGAGGGAGACAAAGATTCCAGAGTTCATTAATTTGAAATAGGGCAGCATGAGTGTGAAGGAGTACTTACTTAAGTTTAATTAGCTGGCGAGGTATTCTCTTAATATGGTTGTAGATAATAGGTCTAGAATGAGTAAGTTTGTATATAATGTATTTGATGGTATGGTCAAGGAGTGTCAGACTGCTATGTTGATTAAGGAAATGGACCTATCTAGGTTTATGGTTTATGCTAGGCAGATTGAGGAAGAGAAGCTTAAGGAGAAGGAGAGTGAGAATAAGAGGGCTTGAACAGGTAGTTTTAACTTTTCTCAGCCAAGGTCGAAAGGAGGTAACCGATCAGTTTTTTCAGAATTTCTCATCCCCGGCTCCATCTTTAGCTAGTGCGCCACTGCCTAAGTTCAGACAAGATAGTCGGGATAAGGCACCATGCTCTAAGTCCCATAGTAGTGCGAACAGTGGTCATAGTAACCTGCTCTACAAGAAATATGGTAGGCATAATTAGGGGGTGTGTAGAGATGGCAGTGATGTGTGTTTTGGATGTGGTAAACCAGGCCACAGAGTCAAAGATTACCCTAAGGTTAGTCAACAATGTCAGTCCAACTATCCACTAGTTCCAGCCGATTGCCCGACTCTACAAGGTGCCACTTCCAGCACGACTAGTGGTCAACGCTATAATAGGTTGTATGATCTCACCCATCAGGGTCAAGAAAGTTCTCCTGGTATGGTTATAGGTACATTTCAAGTCTTTTATCTCCATGTTTATGATTTATTAGACTTGGGAGCTTCACTCTCTTTTGTAATCCCTTATATTGATGTCAACTTTGGCGTCAGTCCTAAAATATTAACACAACCCTTCTCAATTTCTACCTCAGTCGGTGTCTCTATTATAGCTAGAAAGGTATAAAGGAACTACCCAATCACAGTATCCCAGAAAGTTACCTCAGTTAATCTTATAGAGTTAAAGATGACTGATTTTAATGTCATTCCTAGCATAGATTGGCTCCACTCATGTTATGTCTCAGTTGACTGTAGAAATAGAGTTTTTCAATTTCAGTTTCCTAATGAATCAGTTATTGAATGGAGAGGTAATACTTTAGTACTTAGGGGTAAAATTATTACTTATTTTAGAGAGAGAAAGATAATATTTAAGAGGTGTATGTACCATCTTGTTCAAGTTAAAGACTCTAGTTTTTGGACCCCTAGACTTGAGTCAATTTCAATAGTAAGAGAATTTCTAAATGTGTTCCCTGAAGACCTTCCTAGAGTTCCTCCCAAAAGGGAAATTGACTTTGGAGTAGACTTCCTTCCATATACCCAGCCTACTTCTATTCCACCTTATAGAATGGATCCAGCTGAGCTTAAGAAGTTGAAATAATAGTTAAAATATCTCTTAGACAAGGGTTTCATTAGGTTGAGTGTTTCCCCATGAGGTGCACCAGTCTTTTTCGTGCATAAGAAAGACGATTCTCTCAGAATATGCATCGATTAATTTCAGCTGAACAAAGTCAAAATCAAGAATAAATATCCACTCCCCAGGATTGATGACTTATTCGACCACTTCAGGGTACCAGTTACCTCTATAAGATAGACCTTAGATCTCGCTATCATCAGCTTAGAGTCAGAGAATGTTACATTCTAAAGACAGCCTTCAGAACTCGATATGGTTACTTTAAATTTCTAGTTATGTTTTTTGGACTAACGAATGCCCTAGTAGATTTCATGGTCTTGATGAGCATACTGTTTAAGCAGTCTTAGACATGTTCATCATAGTCTTTGTTGAAGATATTATTTTCTATTCCCATAGTGCAAGTGATCATCCAGACCATCTCAGAATTGTATTGCAGACTCTTAGAGTCCATCAATTATTTGTCAAATTTTGTATGAACAAATTTCGGCTAATATTAGTATCTTTCCTTGGCCATATTATCTTTGGTGATTGCATTCAATTTGTCCCTAAAAAGACCGAAGTAGTGAGATACTGGCCCAGACCCATCTCTCTATCAGATATCATGAGTTTCTTGGGTTTGGCTGGCTATTATAGATGCTTTGTTGAAGGGTTTTCTTTTGTTGTGTCCCTCAGTATCAATTGAATTAGAAGAAAGTCAAGTTTCAGTGGTCAGAATCATGTGAAAAGAGTTTTTAGGAGTTGAAGAATGGACTCACTTCAGCCACAATCTTGACTTTGCCATATGGTTTAGATGGGTTTGTATTTTACTTTTATGCTTCCAGATTTGATCATGGTTGTGTATTGATGCAGAGAGGTAAGGTCATAGCCTATGCCTCTAGACATCTTAAACCCCATGAAAAGAATTACCGTACCCATGATTTTGAGCTGGCAGCTGTTATTTTTCCTTGAAACTTTGGAGTCATTATCTTTATGGGGTTCAAGTTGATGTCTTCACTGATCATAAAATCTTGCAATATGTGTTCTCGTAGAAAGATTTTAATCTTCATCAGAGAAGGTGGCTTGAGTTGTTAAAAGATTATGATATGAGTGTGTTATATCATTCGGGCAAGGACAAAGTAATGGCAGATGCCCTTAGAAGGTTGTCTATGGGTAGTATTGCTCATGTTAGGGATGAGCTAGTTAGAGAGGTTCATCATTTTACTAGGTTAGGCATTCGGTTGGTTAATTTAACTAAAGGTAGTATATGGGTTCAAAATGGTTTGGAATCTTCATTGGTTGCTGAACTGAAAGAAAAGCATGAGGGATCCCAGTCTGGTTAAGTTAAAGGAATCAATTAGAGATCAGAAAGTAGAGGTTTTCTCCTAAGGGAGAGATGGTGTCTTTCATTGTCAGGGAAGGCTGTGTTTTCTGTGTGTTGATGATTTCAGGTAATGGATTTTGGCAGAAGCGCATGGTGCAAGATGCCCAGTCAATCCAGGATCCACTAAGATATGTCGTGACTGTCAGCGAATCTATTGGTGAAGTGGTATGAAGATAGATATTATAGAGTTTGTAGCTAAGTATTCTAATTTTCAATAGGTTAAAGTTGAGCACCAGAGGCCTAGTGGAGCATTACAGGAGTTCAGTATCCCCACTTGGAAGTGGAAAGTGGTGAACATGGACTTTGTAATAAGATTACCTGGTACGCGTTGTCAACATGATTCGATATGGGACATTGTAGTTAGAATGTCCAAGTCAGATCATTTCTTTCCAGTTCAGACTTCTTACTCAACTGAGGATTATGCCAGGATCTATCTTAAGGAGTTGGTTCAGTTGCATGGGATTCCGTTGTCTATCATATCATATAGAGGTACTCAATTTACGTCTCGCTTTTGGAAAGCTTTTTAGAATGGTCGTGGTACCCAAGTTTATCTCATTACAGTTTTTTCACCCTTTGATAGATGGTCAGGCAGAGAGGACTATTCAGCCCTAAAAAAATATGTTGAGAGTATGTGCTATTAACTTTAGAGGTAGTTGGGATAATCACTTAACTTTGATTAAGTTTTCCTTTAAAAATAGTTATCACTCCAGTATTCAGATGGCTCTACTTGAGGCTCTTTATGAAAGGAGATGTAGATCTCCTATTGGTTAGTTTGAGGGTGGTAAAGCTACTTTGATAGGTCCAGATCCAGTGTTTCATGCGAAGATGAATGTTCAGTTGATTAGGGTGAGGCTAAAGAAAACCTAAAGCCATAAAAAATCTTATGAAAATGTGAGGAGAAGAGATCTTGATTTTGAGGTTGGCAACTTGGTATATTTAAAAAATCTCTCCCATAAAGGGAGTAAAGAGATTTGGAAAGAAAGGGAAACTAAGTCCCCGATATGTTATCCCATATAGGATCTTGAGTTGTTTCGGAAAGGTAGCCTATGATCTAGAGTTGCCTGGAGATTTGGTGTTAGTACATCCCATGTCTCTTATTTCATTATCAAAGAAATGTATTGGTGATTCAACTGCAGTTGTTCCTTTAGAGGATGTGGATGTAAAGGATAGCCATCTTATGAAGAAATCCGAGTTGATATCCTTAATCGTCAGATTCATAAACTAAGGAAAAAAAAAGTTCCCTTGGTCAATGTTCTTTGGCAAAATCAGTCCGTTGAGGTAGCCACTTGGGAGGTAGAGGCAGATATACAAACCAATTACCCTTGCCTTTTCTCCGTAAACTCAGATTCTACATAAGGTAATAGGTTTCCTCAGATTGACTCTATTTCATTCTCAGATTCAGCTTTGTAATCCATCTCATGCCATTGCATACATTCAATTCAGTTCATGTATCATATTTAAGAATCAATTATGTAATCATGTTTCTAGTCATGCATATTTAGTATATGATCTCAGTTTCTTCAGTATTCTCATCTAAACTAGTCTCATTCGAGGACGAATGTTCCCAAGAGGAGATATTGTAATACTCCATAAGATCCTAGCTCAATTCAACTCATAATTTCATGTTAAAAGGGTCTAAGAATTAGAAATTTCACTAAGTGTTGGAACTTAGTCATTTCCAATGCCCCTAAACTTTGATGATTTTATTTTTTATCTTCCCGACCTTAGAATGTTAATTCTTAAGTTGATTCATGATTGAAATAGTTCAAAGTACGTATCAAGTGAGTTTTGGAATTTTTGGACGAGCATAAGGGACTATTTGGGAATCCAAAATAGTAGCAGCATTGGTATGAGCCCACGAAGCCCCCTCCACTGCACCACACTGGAGCCCGCAGTGCGTCTTTCCTTATCCGTCTAGCTTTTTGTTCTTTGATAATTGAGGGCATTTGAGTTATTTCCCTTAACCCAATCAGTCCATAAAATGAGATTTAACTCCCCAAAGAGCATTATTGGCTCTTTCTATCACAAATTCACTCAAAAGAGCCTCCCTTTCCTCAAGAACAAACCCTAACCTATTCTCAAGAAATTAAGAAATTTAAACTTCAAACCTTAAGAAATTCTCAAAAATCTTCATGATATCATCTAGTGAGGTATGTGTTATGTTCATCCATAGGCCTTTTCCACCCATGGAGTCGAAGAATCACTTTTTGTTCATAAATCATGAGTTTTACATGTTTAAGTTGAACTATGTCAATGGATATCTTGATAGTTTGATTTCAAGTTATTATTATAAGTGTTTCTAAGTGGAATGAGCCATTACATGTTTTGAATATTGAAATCTTTGCATTTAAATCTCTAGTTCATGGTTTTAGTATTGTAACTATGTTATTATCACATGCTTTACCCATTCCCATTTTTACGTTTATGACTCTCATATGGTTGATGAATTTCCTAAGTTTGAGTTTTGAACAATGAGTCCCTATTATGGTTTTTGATGATTTTTTATCGCATTACTATTACTTCATTCAGTGCTGGTGGGGTATGAACACCCGATACCTAGTTGTTTACAAAATTTCAGTAGCCTTATAATGATTTAAGATAAACCATGAGTATTGTCATTCAGTTAATTAGTATAAATAGTTGTTTTCTTAGTTAAACTTATTTCAATCCAGTAATTAGTGTCATTCATTTAGGAGTAGGATTCAACACCGAGGGAACACAGGGATAGGGGTATTCTTGCTAGTTTAGGGTGTGACCCTTAGTAGCAATCCCTGAGTTACAGAACTACATAGCCTATGTAGGTTTGAGATGTCTTCCTGCTAGTTTAGGATTGAAACATATCTCATGAGTTCTCTTGCCAGTATAAGGTGAGTCATTAGTCTTTTGGGACACCAGTTTAGTAGACCTACACAGCTAGTGTCAGTACCCGTGACACGATATTAATACCGTTCCAACTGGGGTTACAAATTAGACCCTGATTAGCTCAGATTGGAGAATATCAGTTAGATGAAGCCTCCGATATTCTTAGTATATTATTTAGTATAGTTTCATTTCAGGTTTACTTGAACAAGCGTTCTACTTTCAGTTATTTAGTTATAAACTTTATAGTTTTTCAAATTTTAGAATCATTTCAGTTTACAGATTTATGCTTGGTCTTGCATTCTCAGATGTTACAGTTTTCATGCCTTCATGTTAAGCTATCTCATGTTATTTGGTAGTCCTTATTTAATATGCATAGTACACCATGTATATCAGCCTAACCTCATCTCATATACTAGTACATTAAAGTACTGACCACATACTCTTCTTTTCTCTATGTTGTCTTATATCATATATTCGGATGCGAAGTTTCCCGAACATAGTTAGATAGCTCAATGTAATCCCGTAGCTGTAGTGGTGAGTTATCATCAATCGAGGACATGTTAAGTCTATTTAGTAATTTTAGTATTTCATTTTATTCAGTCAGTCAAAGTTAGTTGGGGGTCCGTCCAATCAACTCCTCAGTCAGTTTAGAGGCTTTCAGACGTTCAGAAAGTTAGTTACACAGTCAGTCAGTTACTTTTAGTTTTATCAGGTTTATCAGACTTATGATTAATTTTGTATTTTAGCATTTAGATTTATATTTCCTTTTTAGTTTATCTTCCACACAAGTGTTAGGTTCATATTTATACTGTGATCATAGTAGGTACCAACTCATGGGTTATCTTGTGGTCAATTGTGACTCTAAGCACCGTTGTTGCGGCTAGGGAGTATCCTTGGGTCATGACACCTAACCAAACACAATCCAATTATTTCACCCTACCTTACCCATTCAGGTAGAATATGAATCGACAAAGAGATAACCCATTTGAAGTCAATCAATCGACGAACAAAAGGGAAACTTCATCTCTCTTTTCATTTCAAGTTTATTAGCAAATTTCAACCTGATAGAATAGATAAACACCTAATTTTGTTGTGTTTTTTCTTTATTGGAAATCAAAAATCATTTATATCTTTTTGTTTCAAGTTACGAGTTGAATTTGATTGATTGTTACAAGTTAAGTTTGATTGATTTCAAGGTAGGGGTTACGACCTAGGGGTTACACACAAGGGTTTTTAGTCTAGGAGCTACTTATTTTTAATTAAAAGGTTAGCCTTATCTCTATTTTTGTTCCTAAATTTGATCTAGGGTTTTCGAGTTAGGGGTTTTTCCGTCTTTAATTTGTCTAAATTAATTTTTTTAGTTTATTTTTATGCTTCAATATGTGATAGTATAACCCGTGTGTCTTATAATTGTTCCATATTATGAATTCTTACTTGTGATTTCAACTAGGGTTTTTGAGTTAGGGTTTTTTGCCATCTTTAATTTATCTTTAAAGTTAATGTGTTCTAGTTTGTTTATATTCTTCAATATGTGATAATATGACCTGTGAGGCTTATAATTTTTCCATATTATGAATTTTTACTTGTGATTTGAACTACGGGTTTTGAGTTAGTGGTTTTTGCCCTCTTTAATGTATTTTTAAAATCAATGTGTTGTAGCTTGTGTATATGATTCAATATGTAATAATATGGCCTATGATACTGGTAATTATTGTATAAATTCTATAATGTTTTGTTCGTGTACTGTGAGATTTGTATCTTTATTGTGTTTTCATGGTCAATAATTTCATATTTTAAAAATGAGTTTTCAACTGATCACTTTGAGAATTTACCAAGGTGGAGTTCTTAATAACGATAAAGTGAAGGGAAAAAAAGGAAATAGATATGATGGTGGACAAATTAATAAATTTCTAGATGTTGATGTAGATAGGTTGTCTTGTTTTGAATATAGGGATTATGTAAAATATTTAGGATATGATCCTAGACAGTCCTTACTATATGTTAGATTGCCTAAGTGTTCTAGTTTAAAAGAAATTAGATTAGACAAGGACACAACTGAGATTTCACAAAAATTGTGAAATGGGAATATTTTGGAAACTTTTGTGTATCACATAGTTGATGACCCTGTGTTGGTCCCACCATTATTGGAATATGCAAGTGATGGGAAATGGCACATGGAGGGGGAAGTAGTGTGTATTTTGATAAAGACAGGGAAAATAACATTAGGAGTGTTTTTAGGGTATCTAAAAATAGTGAAGATGCCTCTTCTTTTGTTCAACATACTGCTCATAGTTATCCTCCTCTTTTTGTCAAACCTACTACTCATAGTTCTCCTCCTCCTTTTGTCCAACCTACTACTAATAGTTCTCTTTATCCTCATTTCTTCCCTACTCTTGATGCTCATGTCCCTTAGCTTGCTGCTCATATGGCTTTTCCTATAGTTGCTACTACTAGTCCTCATATGGCTCATGTCTCTTCTCTTATTATTCATACTTATGATCTGACTGCACCTTCTAATGCTGCTCCTACTAGTTCTACTGCTGCTCCTACTAGTTCTCCTACTTCTCATGTCCCTCTTATTATTGATAAAATTTCATAGGTTAGGAGAGAGACTGGTAAAGCTTAATCTATTGTAGATTCGATAGAGAATCATTTAATAGAGGTGTAGAGATTGGGAGTGATACAATAAATATGTGGATAAATATTTAAGAGGTCTTAGGAAAGAAAAGAGGAAAAGAAAGAGAAGAAATGAGAGAGAGACACTAATAATTCCTGAGTATTTTATGTTAGGAATTATAAGAAAGGGGCCAGATGCTTGCTATGATGAATTGGTAGGTGGTGATAGAAATAGTTTGGAAGGTCAGTTAGCTGGTGATGAACCTTTTTACCCATCAGATGAAGCTTCCAACTTTGAAACTTATTCAGAAGATGTAACTGATGAAGAAGATGAAGTTGAAAAATTTAAACATAGAGATAAGGCTAGAAGAAGGAAAAAAGTTAATTAGGACTTGTTTTTGAAAGTGTTAATGAATTTAGAGATGTTGTTACTAAATATGTTGTTCTTGAATATGTTGCAATTGAAAAATGTTTTAATGAACCTACAAGGTTAAGGGTTAGGTGTACAACTGGGTGTCCATGGCTTCTATATGCTAGCATTGATTCTAGGTCCATGAACTTTGATATGAAGACCTACAATCCAATTCATAAGTGTGATCCTATAAATAAGAACAAACTCTGTAATACCAAGTTCTTAGATAGTCACTTCAATGAGAGGATAAATGAATAATAAGACATTAGAATTTGTGAGTTTCATCTACTTATTAAGAAGGAATTGGATTTACATGTTGGAAGACATTGTATAAGAGGGCCATAAATAAGATGATTGTAGAACTGATAGATGATTATAATCTGGAATTTGAGAAAATTTTAGATTATAGAGATGAGTTGTTAAGATCAAATCCAGGATGTACATGTGTCGTGAAGCTTCATGATGAAATATTTGATGATGGTAGAAAAATATTTCAAGTCTTCTATATATATTTTGATGCAGTTAAGATGTCCTTCCTAGCTAGTTATAGGAAGTGCATTGGTTTGAATGGATGTTTTTAAAAAGGAGTTCTAAAATGACAGTTTCTAGTTGTTGTGTGTAAAGATGGTAACTGTAATAATCCGTACTTTTCTTAGCTCAATTTAGCTCCTAGAATGTCAAGGGTTAGCTTTGAAAATGAATATCTCTTGATACATGTAGAATTTTTAAGATCTAGACCCACCAATGGGTAGATAATTGAACCAACATTCCAACGATACCAATTTTTCATTAATCCGATACTCGGTTGAGAAGTTATGGTGTTTTTAGTAAAACAATATGGCATTTCGACAGGCACCGCGTCGTGGTGAAGGCCAAAATGGAAATTGTTTGATTTTTAGTGGAGCACCGCAATTAGCCCACATCGTGGAGAAGTTTATTTCCCGTTCGTCTTTTTTCTAGTGAGGTGACGTGATTTCAGCGCATCGAGATGATGGAGAAAATAGGGCTCATCCCTTTTCCAATAGCCCAACGTGATTGTACCGCATCCCACTAGAGCCCAAATTGGCACTTATGCCTTTTCCAGTAAGCCACCGCGATAGTGGCGCATTGCGGTGGTGTGCAAAATCAGGATTTCCATTTCTGAGTTATATTTTAAAAGGGGTAGGTCATTCTTTCCCCAATCTCTAATTCATGAATAACACTGAATTAATCCTATTCCAACCATAATATGCTCACTTTTCATCAACTTCCTCTCAAAGAAACCCTAGAATATCAAAACTTAATTCTCAAGAAATCCAAATTCCACCATTCTTTCTCCAAGGAAACTCAAAATTAAAGGTTACCAATTCAAGATAATCAAGAATCCATCTTTAAGAGAACAATTACGAACCCAAAATCAAGAGTTCTAATCAATTACATCAATTAAGGTTTGTGGGTTTTTCAACAAGGATAATCCTTTCATCCTTGTGCCCAAAATTAGTTTTACAGTTGATTTTGTATGAAATTACATGAGTTTCAAATTAGGGTTCAAACCCAATATTTTTAATTGAAAGATTATGAGATTTGAAGTAATTTAGATGATGAATTTGCGTGTTTATTTTCTTATTTATATGCGTATTGCTGAAATTTCCAGATTTAGAGTTGAATTATCAATATCTTCATTATCAAGCATGAATATTATTATACTTTGACATGAATTTGATGCATGGGTATTAAGCCCTAGTTGAATATTACTATTTCAATATTGATTATGCTGTAAGAACTCTATGACTAGATTATTTTCAGATTTTTGATAAAGATTTGATCTTTTGATCTCAGCTTAGATATGGAATCCATTTTACAGTTTCAGATTATAGTTTAATTTAACAGATATAAAGTCGGTTTTCATTATAAACCATTATACTAGATTTAAAAGTAGATTTCATATAGAATGAGCATACAGATTAAAGGGAGTAGTATTTAGCATCGAGATGGGTATGTTTACGTGCCCCAGAACTATGACCCAACGTAGGTTCAGATCAAATTATTCCTATTTCTATATGGATTACAATTATAGATGTGAACACTTAAATTAGGTTATACTCCCTGGCAAGAGTATGGCACCTCTCCCCAACATGAGGTGCTCCCATAAAAGAACTAGACGTTGGACTCCATGATAGCTCGTATGATTTATATCGATTAGAAGAGCCTCCCTGCAGAAAAGAGTAACCCTAACGTTGGACTATATATTGCTCACATGATTTATTTCGGTTAAGTGAATCTAACAAGGAAATAGTTTTTCATAGGTATTGTGCTTGACCCTATTCTTACTTATTTTGAGATTTTGTTACATGATTTCTGTTATACTTTAGATATGTAGATTATAAATCTATATTTTGTATTTTGTACTTTAACTCAGCATATTTTCTAAGTTATACATCCTCAGTTAAACTAATGTATCAACATGTTCAACACTAGTTTTAAATCATATAAATTATTTATGCTTCTTAGCTTTTCAGTTTTAAGAATGTTTTAGCTAATGATTCAAAGATTGTTATATGTCTCACAAATTTCAGTACAAACATGATTTAGTTCACGTTATAGAGTAGGGTTTATGTTCTTAGTTTTAAAAATATAATTTATAAATTATTCATGATTTTTGTATATCACATATGCTCAGTACATTCAAACTACTGACCACATACTTCCTTTGCGCTACATTATTTCATCAGTTCTAGATAAAAATTCATGGTTAGATAGGTCACAACTTTCATTCATTAGGTGATGAGTTCTCTTTATTTAAGGACTCAAGTCAGTTTATAGTTCTAGCATTTTATTCCTAATCATATGTATTAATTAGAGATAGTTGGTGTTATGTCGTGGCTATCTGTAGTTATCATTAGTCGAGGCTTCATAGATAGTCAGTGAAAGTTGTGAATTGAGTTCCACTTTCTATTTCTGTTAATTATAGTTGTTGTAAACTATTTTTATAGTGATCTATTAAACCTCTTTATTTCATGATTAATCTTTCGCTCAATATTTTTAGCTCTTACGTATGCCTATATTCAGTTTCTAATGCATTATACTAGTACCATAAGTTAACTTGTTTCACTTGTGATTTCAAGCACCGTGTTATGACTAGAAGGTATTCTTGGGTCATGAAAAACATAATATCAAAGGACAGAGTTCCAGTGCCCTAGGGTGTCTATGAAGTTGTGTCTAGTATAGCCTTACATTGGAGACGTTAATACTTTTCTTCGAGAGGTTATAAGACATTTAGGAACTAGTCCCTTTCTTTCATAATCTAGATCATGCTAGAGAGTTATTATCTACCAAATATATATTGATCTAAGAATTTCTCTATTTCCACCTAATATGCCTCATTTTTGAGGAAACAAAAACAACCTCACTTAAATATCTACCGACAAAGTTTTCTCAAAAATAGCCCACCTACAACCATGAATAAGACATCATAAGGGCTTGGGAAGAGATCACTAGTGCCTTTAAGGTCAGTGATACAAAAGAATTTATTCTTGTCTATGTAAATTATGCATTTATGACAAAGTAAGATATATTATCTAACCTATTCCCAAAAACTTATGGAAGAATAACCGCAAATATAGAATTATAAACCTATAAATGTGACAACTATAAAAAGTTTAGAAGAGTAAAATACGTAGTAGTATCGTATAATGTTAAAAGGATATATAAAGTGTAGGGTGGTAATAAGAAATAGTAGTAAGATGATAATTAAGGGAGGTTCTTATAAACTTATGTTAGATAGAAGGCTTGGTTTAAGTTGGCTATACTTTGTTATGAATTTTGGTGGACAAGTATTTCCTTGATCCTTATCTAGTAGTTAAAGGTTTGTATAGTATATTGGTTATTGAGTAGTTTTACATGATTAATGTTAGACACTAAGTTTGAATTATGATTACTTAATAAGATAAAGATAATTATTATGCGGGGATGATGTTGTTATCTTTATAGAATAGATCTAGTAGGTTCACCTAGCATATGCATGAATCTAAATTTATAATCTTGCTAGTGGTTGTGGTGGTGCAAGTTCGAGGCTTATGTGATATCCATATGAAGTAGTTAGATATTGAGTAATATCTTAGAAGGGATCCCCATCTCAAGTAATCTTATAATGTAGTCTTTCAGAGGGGGTTTAGTATCCATAGGTATAAAGGTACCCCAATCCTTAGAGAAGAAAGAGGTGGATTAGTTTATATTTTATTGATAATATCTACAAACTTAGAAAGGAAACGCGAATCTAAGTGGAAGATCAAAGAAGATAGAACCAGTCAAGTTCTGAGATTCAAGTAGTAAGGTTAGTGAGTTCTAAAGCATAGTTAGGAAAATACATAGACCTATTTCTGTTTTAACATTTTCAGTGTACTTTAGTTATTATGACACTCAACTTATGTCTCACATGTTAGTACCATAATCATACTACTTACTCATGCTCTTCATGCAAGTTTTATACATATTTTGAGTTCCATTGTTCCTAGCAAAAAATGTAAAAATATCATTCAGCAGTCGTAGGCATATTCCATGGATTCATGAATTCCAGTCATATGTCTTACAATTCATGCCTTGTAGACCCATGATTACTCAGTATGTTAATCTCCTTGAAATCATGCTACACCCTTAATGGCTAGCAAAATCACATTATGTCGTGTATGTCCTTAGTTTTGACCCCTCTAATGACTTCATGCCTATGATAATGTATTTCTCAAACCACAGTTAAGTGGCAAAGTTATGTATAGTATTCTTTCTTGCTTTAGGTCCTTATGTTCTATCCCTTCAATGACCCTCTTATGTTAACATAGTGGTATACAAATGGATGAATGCATTGCACTACTGAATTTTTTATTAGATATTAGAGTAAGTTTTTAAAGTGGATATAAACTTAAAAGACCTATAATTGAGATTGGGATGTTTACCTATAGATAGTACGTTGAACCTCCAAGTTAGGATTGAACAGAGTAATACCATGCAACTAGTCTTACACTTAGTAGCCTTGAATCATATGTACTTAAGAAAACATGAAGTTGTAGGTAGTGTAATATAGTGTTTTATAAGAAAAGGCATGTTTTAGAAGTGTTGTTAAGAGTGAATGTTAGACGTCGTATTGCCTAAGTCATAGTATTCCTATTCTTGGTCTCTGCCCAAGTTGCTCATTTTATATAGTTGAATCCAGAGGGTGCCTAATGTTCAAGTCTATACTGCCCATGCTTTATGAACCCATTTTAGTAGACTAAAGTACTCAAATCATGATAAAATCCCTTATTTGATGTATTACATAGCTCATTACCAATGACCCTTTTCCCTATTGTTTATTAGAACTTGAAAGGAAAAGTGTTTGTAGTAAAAAAAATTTCTTCTCAATGACTCTCAAGAATTTCATGTCAATACCTATCACTTTACAGTTCTATACGTACATTCTTCCATGTATACCTTAATTGAGTTCTAAATGCTCAGTATGAATTAGTTCTTATTGCTAGAAATTCAGTTAAGAGAACGAAATAGATAGTTACCATAATTTTCCATCATTCATTCTGGTCTTAATCTTTTAAGTTTCATATTTATACCTATTCCCACAATTCTATATATGCATTCATACTATCTGTAAATTTAGTTTAGTCTTTACTTAGTCTAAATAATCCCATAAATGATATATACCTAGATTGATAAATGTGTTCCATATTAGTGGTTACTATCCTTTCATCCCAGTTATATCCTTCATTCAAGGATGAATATCCCAAGAGGGAGATATTGTAACACCCCGAATTTCAAATCTAAGACCTAAACCATTCTTTGAATGCACATAAAACTAAATATTATGATTTCTAATTTTTCATAAATATTAAAATCAATTCCTTAGTGTGTAATGATATTTGGTTATCAATTAAGGTCACGAGGAACCTCTAGCATAAACTTGAGTTGAGAGATTTTATATCCATTAAGTATTAGTGTGAGATTTCACTAGGGTCAAATTCAAACGGTTATTACATCTATAATATGAAGAGTTTTGTAGATTAAGGTACTTAAATCAAAGGTTTTTTAGTCTTCTTTCCAACTCAACAAACCACTCACTAATTTGACTCTAGATTTAAAAGTTATGAGCATTTTGTTCTTGACCGTTACCTTGTTCAACTGCCTTTAGTCAATGCACATACAAAGGAAACCATCCTTCTTGCGCACAAACAACACCGATGCACCCCACAGAGAAACACTTGGTTGAATAAAACCCTTATCCAGAAGATCCTTAATTTTCTCCTTGAGTTCCCTTAACTCACCCAGAGCCATTCTATACGAAGGAATATATATTGGACAAGTGTTCAAAAGAAAATCAATACCAAACGCTATCTCCCTGAGAAACACTAGGTAGAACATCTGGACAGACCTCTGGAAACTCATTAACTTCCGAAACTGACTGGAAAGAAAAACCTTCCGAGTTGGAATCTTTAACCCAAACCAAGTGATAAAGACACCCTTTAGAGATTAACCTTCAAGCTCTAAGATAAGAAATAAATCCACCCCTAAGAGCTAAAGAACAACCCTCTCATTCTATTTCTGGCTTATTAGGGAACCTAAAGATGACCTTACAAGTTCGACAGTCTAAAGATGCATAGTAAGAATGCAACCAGTCCATACCCTAAATCATATTAAAATCTACCATCCCCAACTCAAACAGATCTACCAAGGTTTGCCTATCACCACCAGATACCACATACCCCCTATAGACCCGTTTAGCAATGACTAAGTCTCCTACTGGGGTAAAAAATAGAAAAAGGAGCTGAAACACTTTTCAGATCAAAACCAAAAGACACAGCTATATAAGGAGTGACATAATAAGGAGTGGAGCCTTAATCTAGAAAACAATATACATCATGGAAATAGAGCTGTAATATACCAATAACAACAACAGGTGATGCCTCAGATTCTTGCAAGGATGCCAAAGCATACAACCTGTTCTGACCAATACTAGAACTAGGAGCAGTAATAGAAACAGATACCACACCACCAGGTGTAGGAGCAGAAGATGAAGCCACCAAAATTTTATTCTCCCCTATAGAAACCTTATTAGCCAGACAATCCTTGAGCCGATGGCCTACCTGACTGCACTTAAAACACTTATCTCTACCTTCCTCACAGAATCTCCAATGAGGACAATTGAAGAACCGACAAAAAGGGCATGAAAAAATAGACCGACCTCCACTCGCTTGAGATTGGGCAACATGAGCCCAAGAATTGTCACCACCTTGGGACGTCTGTCGCCCGACTATTGTGGGTAAGAAGCACTAGCAACATAGAAGGAACTAGAAGTCCTCCACTTTTTTTTGCCACTTGTCACCATCTCTACCACCTTGAGAGTGTGCACTTCCATGATAAAAAAATCTGCCCCGCTTCCCCTACCTATCTCCAAATTTTACTTACTTTCTCTTCTAATCCTCAACCTACTCCATATGAACTGTCTACCTAGAGATGTCCATAGTCCTAATGGGTAAAGTAGTGTTGCTCTTGAAATCAAATCTATATTCCACCCGAAAGCGAATATCCTTATGTTTGACCTTATATCATCTATCAAATCAGGAGCATAGTTTGACAACTAATGAAACTTCAAGGCATATTCCCTCACAAACATCCTCCCTTAACTAAGGTTTATAAACTTCTCCATCTTAGCTTTCCTCAATTTTTGAGGAAACAAATGATCCATGAAGGCATTAGAAAAGGCCTCCCCAACCTTTTCTCTTCCATATCACCCCAATATTTTTCCTAATCCTCATACCCTTGATAAGCAACATCTTTGATATGATAATTCACAAAGCTAACTCCCTCCACGTCATAAGCCTGCATAACGTGAAATATCTTTTCCAGTTCATCTAAGAAGCCATATAGGTATTCATCCACCTTTACTCCCGTAAAAGTAGGAGGTCCCATCTTCATAAAATGACCAACCCTTGTAGCCTTAACAGACAAAACACTAGCCACACCCCATTCAGCCTGAGTGATGACCATTTGAGCAATGACATGAGTAGACTAATAAAACTCCATATTTTTCATGTTACCCTGAAGGACCTGAGGAGCAGCAGGAGGAATATGAGGAACTCCAACATAATTAGGAATATGATGATGAGATCGTAGATATACTATAGACGTAGGAGGTACCCCTTCAGCATAATCCCTAGATGGAATAGAAGAATTTTCTTGTGTTCCAAATCTAGGAGGCATGATTTGAAAGAAAAACAATCAAGGATTAGTGAAGATTCCAGTACTGAGAATTTTAAGAAAGTGAAACATTCTTAAATGTCCCACAACCTTTCCCTTAAGAGTGTGGTTCACTTCACACCCTTAGAAGAGACTCTACTCGACATGAATTTATGGAATTCCTAGTTGACTATGAACCTAAAGCTCTGATACAAACTTTTCATGACCCAAACTAGGTCCTAGACGTAAAGGGAATCCTAAGTCCAACCAAGACCGGAGACCACCCCCTTTACCCAACCCAACCACCTTATACAACCTCAGATGAGCTGAATTTCGAGCATAGAACAAGATTGCATAAATGCTCTTATGAAGACTCTGGGATAGGGTAACAACCATTGCTGTCCCAACCGAGTCTACCCATACCAAACCAACCATCTACGCCATACCAAACAAAAGAAAATATCAAAACATAATATGACAATCAAACCCAAAAAATACTACAATAGAATAACCAACAATATCGTCCAATAATGTCAGCCCTAACACGAATGTCAAGATAAGGCCGACACCAATACCAATCCCGCCCATACCAACCCCTAGAAGTACTACAAAGCCTATATACAAAACAATATAAATATCAAGTTGGGACATGGCCAAAACCAATATCCAAAATAAAAGTAAAATGTCTAAGAATGTCCATATTATGAAATGGAGCCTTTCGGAAAGATGAAAGCTCACCACTTCAATCCAAAATTTTTCCCCAAGTCAATCACTATGTATGAGAAGTCGTACGATCAGTTCCTGCATAGCGTGGGTATACAGTCGCCAATAGACAAGTTAGAGAATGACCACTAGCATGTATATCATAATAAGTATAAAGTAATGTAATTTAAAAAACCAAGTAAAACCATGCATGAAGCACAGAACCATACATATATATAATTGTCGGGAAAGGGAATCCGCATTTAGCATGCATTTAAAACCATTACCTGTGTTGTGTAACCTTACCATTTAACCACACCCATGGGTTGTATGGGTTAATCTCCCCTACTGAAAGAGTCCCAGTGCGTGTAGCCGCATGACCAGGAAATATCCCATGGGATGACTAATACATCCCTCCAATATAAAATGTGACACTCGAACGTGGTCATCGAAGACCCCTATATCAGAAAATATGAGTTTCCAATTTTGATCCCACCGAAACGTCCACCTTCCATAGCTTAGTTACACATCCCGCCATTAATGCCCAAATTAAAACCATGTCCAAACAATCCAATTACAATTTATTAACCAAGGCCAATTATTAGTGGTATCGTCATACCAACCATACTTTCGAGATTTATCCATAGCCAAACCATTTAAGTTATGGGGACTCTCAAGTGCCATTTTTGTTTGCCATATTAACCTCTTGGGAGACTACCATGTTCTCCATATGCATAACCAATTAGACTTTAACCTTTGTAAACCATTTAAATGATTTATAGTTTCATATATAAGCTAAAAACAAGCAAGAGTTCCCTTTAAAGAAGTCACTGCAACGAACATATCTTTATAAGCATTTTATAAAACACCTTAGAGGTACAATATAACCAAAACCAATTCCAAAGACCATTAAACCATTACCATGCAGTCCAATTGGCTAAAACCATCATTGGTCCATATAAAATCATAATTAAACCATGAGAAACCATAACCAAGCCATTATAAACAAAACCCCCAATTAATAGTTGAAAACCATAAACCATGCAATATTGAAACCATGAAAACATCCATAAAATCCATGCCTTTATAGAAATAATAAGTAGGGAAGAGACACATGCCTTAAGCTAAGAAACATGATGGAAGAAAATCACCAAAGAAATTCCCAAAGCAATCCCTAAGTTGAAACCCTAACTTTCTTTCCCCAAAAGCTCTTGAGAGGATTATGATATGTTTTGAAATAGTTTTCTAAATGTTCATGAATAGAATAATAGGGTATATAACCTCCTAAGTGTATTAGAAGTTGTGGGTCATAATTAGGATGAGTAGAGAAATATCTAGAATACCCCTGCTTAAGTCCCTTAAAAACATGTCAAAGGGATACGACTGACCCTCTTACGAGTCGTACCCTTCCTTACGATTGGTTTCCACTAGTCGTACCCAAGCCTGAACCTTTGGATCAGACACAGTCTAGCATAAGACACATCCAACTAAGTTGAAACATCAACATACGATCCCTACCTATGATTCGTATCCCTAGCAGAATTAATTACCAGGAGGATCAAACACTGCCCACCATATGAGTCACCGATACGACTCATACCAACTCTTATGACTCATACCCCTAAGTCCTGACCATTCTAGTGATCAAAACTATCCTTCTATCTAGCACTGGTCAGCATACGATATGACCATACCACTCATACCCCAACATACGACTTATACCCTGGAGTCGTATTAGTTCAGAGAATGGATTTCGAGGAAAATTTCTAAGGCCAAAACCAGGATGTAACATTGTTTGATTAAAATTTTGCCTGGTGCCCATTTGGAACCAGCAAAGACTTCAAAATAAGGAATTGGCTTTAAAAACTAAAATAATTAATCGATAACCAAATTGTTAGTCCTAGAAATTCATAAATGACTTAGGACAACAACATAAAATCTCTAATGGTAAAAATACGCAAAAATATAGAAAGTGATCTGATGGGTCATTACAATATCCAGTACTAGAGAACCTTTCACCCATAAAAGTTAAGGATAAGGATGCACCTAAAGTATCGAATAGGTAAGGATATTGTGTCCATATCTCTCTCTTAATCTCTCAATAAGCTTCATCTATTAGGTGGTGCCTCCACTGAACCTTAACTAGAGGAATCTCTCTAGTGCGCAACCGCCTGACAACACTAGCCAAAATAAGCTTAGCTTTTCCACGAAGGTCAACCGCTCATCTAACAGGACTAAGTTTTATCAAAGCACATGATATAAATATTGAATATATCGGCGCAACATGGAAACATGGAAAATTGAATCGGCAGCAATAAATTTTATAGGTAAAGCTAACTTATTAGCCATCTCAACTGTGGGAAAAATATTAAAAGGCCCAATATATATAGGGCTGAGCTTGTCCTTCCTCTCGAACTTCATCATAAACTAGATGGGCGGCACATAGAGGAATACTTGATAACAAGCACCAAATGTCTAGGTGCAAATCCTACGATCATCATAGACCTTCTTTCCACTCTAAGCTACCCTCAACCTATCCTGGATCACCATAACTTTATCCAATGACTCCTAAAGAAAATTAGTACCATGGGGTCATATATTGAAAATTTCAAACCATCCAAGAATCTACTACCACATTTACCTTGCCTGGATGATACAAGATAAAGATTTCATAATCCTTAAGCAACCCCATCAATCCACACTACTTAGAATTAAGTACCCTCAAGGTAATAAGAATGTCAAATACTTAGATGATAGGTGACAATCTCTTAATGCACATCATAGAGATAATGCCTCTAAATATTAAGCAAGAAAACTACCGCTGTCAACTTCAAATCATGAGTGGGGTAGTTACGCTTCTACAGTATAATCTATCGCGAAGCATAAGCAATAACATGACCCTGCTGCATCAACAGACAATCCAATCCAACATTAAGAGAATCACAATACACAATGAATGCCTCACCCTCTATAGGAAGAGCTAGAATAGGAGCAAAAATGAGAAAATCCTTAAGCTTTCCTAAGCTCAACTCACACTCCACAGTCTATCATAAAAAAAGAACCTCTTTTAGAGTTAATCTAGTCATAGGTGCTAAAATAATGGACAAAAAAATAAAATACGAACCTCGATTGGAGATGCAGGCCTAGCCTAATCATGAATATCCTTAATCTTTATTGAGTCTACCATAATCCCATCCTAGACACCACATTCCAAGGAACATAACCGACTCAAGCAAAAGCTCACACTTTGAGGACTTGGCAAAAAGAAATTGATCTCTATAAGTTTTGACTACAACTCTCAAATTCTATGCATGCTCCTATCTACTCATCAAATACAAAAAGATGCCATCAATGAACACAATCACAATGGAATTCAAATAAGGCATGCACACTTAGTTCATCAAATACATGAATATGGATGGGGCATTAGTCAACCCAAAAAACATTACTAGGAACTCATAATGACTATAACGGATCCTAAAGGTTGTCTTCGGGATAACAGGCCTAAATCCTCAAACGATGGTAACTAGAACTCAAATCAATCTTAAAGAACACTGCTACACCTTGAAGATGGTATAACAAGTTATCAATACTAGGCATAGGTTAACAGTTCTTCACCATCACCTTATTAAGGTAACTATAATCAATACACATACGTGTGGAGCTTTCCCCTTTTTATATACAAAAGAGGAGCTCCCTAAGGAGACACATTCGGTCTAATGAAACCCTTATCCAAAAGGTCTTGAAGCTGAGTATTGAGCTCCTTAAGTTTGGCAGGAGCCATATGGTAAGGTGTCATAAAAATAGGATGGGTTCTAGGCTCAAGATTAATAACAAATTAAATATCATGGGCAGGAGGTATTCTAGGTAGATCAGTTGGGAAAATATCAAGAAACTCATGAACTACAGGAATAGAGTTAAGCGATGGACTCCCCATACTAACATCATGAATATAGGCGAGATCAGACTCACAACCCCTTAAAATAAGTGTCCTAGAAGACATATAACAAATAATCCCTGCCGGCTCATGGATAAAAGCTCCCTACCATATGATAGGGCTTATATTGGGCATGGCTAAGTAACAGTCTTAGAAAAATAATCCATGACTGCATGATAGTGAGATAAGCAGACCATACTCATAATCACATCAAAATCCAGTATATCTAGAATAATAAGATCAGCATGAGGATCAATAATCACAACACATGATCTGAACATTTGATCCACTACTAAAGAATCACCCACGAGAGTTGCTACACACAAGGGCACCAGTAATAAATCCCATGATAACTCTAATCATAGAGCATAATAAACAAACATATAAAAATAAGTGGATCATAGATCAAATAAAGCAAGGGACGACAGATGGCACACCAAAAACATACCTATGATAAAAGCATCTGAAGACTCAGCCTCAGGTTTAACAGGTACCGCATACATCTGACCATGCCTGCCACCTAGCTCTTCTATCCTACCCGCCAGAGAACTACCTCAAGAACCATGGGGACAACCCCGACGACCCCGATAAACACCTCTAACTAAGGGATGAACTAATCTAATAGGGAAACACTCTAAGCCAGAGCAAGAATCGCCACATGAGTAGGGCACTCTTATGAATTATTACCACGAGCTCCACAACTATAATATGTCAAAATTACTAAACTAAACCAAAAGATATGGCTTACTCATAATAGCCACCACACCTAGAATTGCTAGAAAATGAACCCTTTGAAGGCTATAGACACCCTAACTAGGGTAATCATTAGAACTAGGCTGACCTCCATTGGTAATCTGAAGGGCTGCCTGAATAGGTCAACTCGGCTGACTCTGAGGCTGATATTGTGGATGCAGAGGATATCTACCACGAGAGTTGCTACCTCTAAAATGATAATTAACATGGCTCTCACCAAAACAACCATGATACTTATTCCTCTAATCGCTTCCCCCACAGGCCTCGCGATGCATCTCCTCCATCACCTGAGCGTGATAAAAAACTGCAACAAAAGACCAACACAACAACCAAACACTGAGTATACATGCAAAGAGGAAGCCTCAATCCTAGAATAAAGAAATGAACCCTGTTACACACAATACCCAAATTAAAATTAACAAGCCTATCCAACTCATAAAAATGATCCTCATACTCCACCGCTGCAATGGTGCCCTACTCTAATCTTGTAAACTAGTCTCTCAACTAATCCTTGAGGCTGTGGGGCATGTACTTTTCGAAGAACATCTTGGGAAACTTATTCCATATCTAAGAAGAATATCTAGCTGGCTTGGAATCAAGATATCCTCTCCACCAGTGTCGAGCAGCCAAACCTAACTGAAACATAGTGTAATACACACCACAAGTCTCAATTAGGCCCAAATTATGAAAATTATCCTCACAAGCAATTTGAAACTTATATGGATTATCACTCGGAGCACAAAAAAACCTAGGCAAAGCCAATCTCAAGAATCTACCCCACAACTTCTACTCCTCTACAGACATTGCAGGCTGAGCAACTATTTGCTAAGAAACTACCGATTGAGTAACCACTAGCGCAGGAGGGACCTCAACTCTGGAAGAGAAACTATAGGGTGTGCCCCTGCCTTAGTACCACTTTAATTTATAGTCTGTGCACCATCAGATGATGCACTACCATCCAAACCCAAAAGGTGAACCAAGGCATCTCTGAGCATTGAAGAAGAATAAAATCTAGGTGGAGCCTGGGATGGTCCCTAGCCCATTACTATCTGGGGTAAAATTATCAGTTATGACCCAAACCAAATCCTGGCAGTGACAAGCATCTCCAATCCACCATAAAACAAAGACCACCCCCTGAACCTAACTAATCACTATACATTTCCCAATAATGGCTGAATTTTAAACATACAACAAGATAACACAAGATAAGTTTAAAGAATAAAAGATATGTCTATAGCCAATAGCTAGTACAAATCACATCTAACCAACATCACCAACTCCACAGTAATCCTACAAAGCCTTTATGAATAAAGAATCAAAAACCAGTCTTGGTCCAAACATGTCCACAACTCTAACAATGACAACGATAATGTTAATGGTAATGAAAACTCTCAATCCTAATATATGATTAGAACTGATTAAATGTCTTAAGTCTTTAAGGGAATGGAAGCTCACCACTCACCACAACAAACCGATGAACCAAGATGATCCACCTAACTCTCCATAGGAAAAGTAGAGGTATTTTCGATGCCTGCATCGCGTGGGGATAAAACATCTAGAGATGGTTAGCTGGTTGAGCACTAGCATGTCACTCAGGAATAAGGATAACCTAATGATGTGATTAACTGTTTGAAATCATTCAAATCCAATGCACATAATCAAATGCATACACACACACACATATATATATATATATATATATATATTCACTTTATTGATGATTTTTTGAAACACTAAATTTGTCTATTACTTTCTCTGTCCAACAATGTCACTATGTTAATCTGTCCCACAATACTAGTATAGTTTGAAAAACTAAAGGATAATTTACCTAGTTTACCCTTGATATTAATACTTTTCATTATTAAATGCATTTTTCAAAGCAATAAATTAATTATATTTAATGAATGATATAGTAACATTATCTATCAATCTACATATATACATATATCACCTATTGGGGTAGGGAATAAGGCTTAACATGCATTTTAAAACTTTATCCTGGATTGTATAACTCAACCGTCATAACATACGAAGGCACTCACTGGATAAATAGGACCAACTCTCCCCTAGATAAAAGGGTCCCAGTACGTGTGGCCACACGAACCAGAGAGTATACATATGCACCATGGGGACTCAAATATCCCAGTATATTAAGGTGACACAAGCACCCAATTATGTAATATAACATGAGGGACTCAAACCTCCCAATCATATGATAATAATAAGGGGGACTCAAACCACCCGATTATTTCGAACCCCACATCGGCAACTACAGTTTCTAGTATTGGTCCCTCGGGCGATCCACTTTCATAACTCAGCTATACAACCCCCGTTAAAGCCCTTATCACACATTCCTATTCATCAAACCTTGATACACATTTAGGCATACATTGTTGGTATCGTCATACCAACTACATTTGCATAGTAATATCAACATTCTAAAATAATTTTATTATTTGGGTAATTCATAGCCCATCTTGGTTCAATTATACATTATCTTGGGGAATTATACAACCCATAAGTTTTGATTAAAAATAATTATGCTTCATCAATTTTTTAGATTATTCAATAGTTCAAGAGTATTTGAATATGTATACTTTTCATATTCAAAACCAATTTCACAACATGGGGTTGAGGTCATAACCACTTCAAAAGTCACAAGTTGGGGGAAATGACAATCTCCTAGTTCATTAACCATACCCATTCACCCCAAAAAATCAAAACCAAAATTAAATCATGAACAGTCATATGTAAACCATTGAAAACATTATTCAACAACAAACATTAAAAAACCTCAACCCATGCTTAAAATCCATCATTAATACCATATAAAAAACACTTTAAAATATATTCATTTAGAAAATTAGCAATTAGGGAAGAGTAACATGCCTGAAATACCAAGTTTCACGGAAAGAATTAAATCCTTGAGACCTTGGATGACTTACTTCTTAGAAACCCTACGTATCTTTCTTGAGAGAATTTAGAGAGAATAAAAATTCTTTGATATGTTAAAGTTTGGAATGAATGCCCCAAAGGTGTTTTATGGACGTGGGGTCTAAGTACTTAAACTGGGAATTGTCAAAAGTGCCCTCAACTTAAAATCTGAAAAAGTGTTGCCGGTGACTATGGGTCACATGGCGACTTGTAACAACACCTTACGACTAATCACCAAACATTGTAACCAAGGTAGTGTCAGAGGGCACCCAGATTGTTGACCATATGACTTAAATCATACGACTTATATCATGTCCCTACGACTTGTAGGGTCCAAGTCGTATCCAAGATAGAACTATTTTGGTTTTATAGTGGTTACCCTACCATTTACACCAAATGACTCATAATGAGTACTCAATACTTGTAGTGAGCCACTCGTAGTCAGAGCTGAACATAGCCACAAACGCTCTATTTAGGCTACGATTTGAGTCCAATAACTCATTATGGGTCATTACGGCTCATGTCTCTAAGTCATACTCAGGATAAAAACATAAGCACCATTCAATGGACACCTTACGACTAAGGTCGTAGGACCCATCTTGACACCCTACAACTCATAGGGTGAGTCATTGTCAGGACAGTAAGGATAAAATTTTAGAATTTTTTAAGGTCCAAAATCAGGGGTGTTACGTTCTCCCCCTTTATGATCATTCATCCTTGAATGATGGGTCAAGGCATACGTTAGTATGATTTGACACAGAAACACTCCCTCACTTACCTTCAAAAAAGACATAAAACAAAGACATCAAGGAATTAGAAATTTCCTTTAACAAAGTCAAAAAACAAAGATGCTAAGAAATACACACACCTTAAGCATATTATTTGGATCGAGGAACAAGAATGGGTACTTGGACTTTATGTCCTCTTCAGCTTCCCAAATATCTTCCTCAAACTTTTGGTTCCTCCAAACCACCTTTACCAAAGCTAAGTCCTTTGTCCGTAACCGACAGACTTGGCTATCTAAGATTTCCAACAGAACTTTCTCATAAGACAAGGTATTCGAAATGCTCACACCTTCTAAAGGAATAACGAACGAAGGATCACCCACTCATTTCCTCAACATCAAAACATGGAAGACCGGTTGAATGGAGCTCAAGCTAGAAGACAATTCCAATTTATACGCAACATTGCCAACCTTTTTAAAAACCGACTATAGACCAACATAAAAGGGAGTGAGCTTCACCTACTTCCCAAAACATATCCCGCCCTTCATGGGAGACATCTTTATGAACACCCAGTCACCAATATTAAACTCCAACAACCTCCATCTCATATCCACATAGGACTTTTGGAAACTTTGGATAGTCTTAAGACTATCCCAAATCATCTACAGGTTCTCCATGACTTGGTGACCCAAATCACAGCAGAATAAGCTATTTTCACGTACCTTAAACCACCCAATAAGAGATCTACACCTCTTACCATAAAAATCCTCACATAAAGGCATGCCAACTCTAGAGAGATAACTGTTGTTATATGCAAACTCTATGAGAGGCATGTGATTAACCCAACAATCACCGAAATCAAATACATAATCCCTAAGCATATATTCCATGGATTGAATTATCCTATATACTTGGCCATACATTTGCATATGGAAAGCAGTACTAAGGGTAACCTTAGTCCCTAAATCTCTCTGAAAGGAACACAAAACGTGGGAAGAGAATTGCATACCACAATCGAAAAGGATAGAAACTGGAGCACCATCCAACTTCACGATCTCCTCAATGAACAACTTGGCATAATCCTCAAATGAGAAATTAGTACTTACTGGCAATAAGTGTGCAGACTTGGTCATCTTATCCATGATGACCCAAATAGAATCAAATTTCTAGCGAGATTATGGAAGGAGGGTAACAAAATCCATATTAATTATTTGCTATTTTTATTTCGACACCTCAATCTCGTGAGTCAACCCATCATACCTCAAGTACTCCACATTCACTTATAGATACTCAATGAACTTAGCCAAAAAATTGGACACATACCGCTTCATATTATTCTACCAATAAATCTCCTGAATATCGTGCTACATTTTTGTTGAACCAGGATGAACCATATAGCGCGACTCTTGATCCTTTGCCAAAATTATTCCTCGCTACCCATTAACATTAGGAACACCTAATCTACTTTGGTACATCAAGATACCATCACCACCAATCTCGAAAGTCATCACTTTCTTGTGACCCACCTCATCCTTGATCGGCATCAAGATATAATCCAAAATATATTTCTCCATCACCTTTGCACCATGAGGTGACTTCATCACCTCTTGAAAAATCACACCACTCTCTTCGTAATCCATGAGAAAAACTCTAAGATTAGAAAAACGGTGAATGTCCTTCACCAAATCCCTTTTCTCCTTGTCCACATAAGATAAGATCCCTATGGACAACCTGCTAAAAACATCTGCAACCACTTTAGCTTTACCTAGGTAATAGTGGAAACTTGTGTCATAGTCCTATAGCAACAAAAGTCACATTTTTTGCTTGATATTTAGCTATTTCTGAGTGCACTCGTATTACAAGCTCTTATGATCAGAATATATATATACATGTCCCCATCAAAATAATATTACAGGCTCTAATGATTAGAATAAATATAAAGACCACAGCTAACAAGTCTAAATCATAGGTCGGATAGTTCTTTTCATAAACCTTTACCTACCTAGAAGCATATACAACCACGTTGCAATGCTGCATCAACAAGAAACCCAGTCCCACCCGGGACACATCACAAAGACAACAAAACCATCAGTACCCTCAGGTAGAGTCAAGACCATTTCTAAAGTCAACTTATTCTTCAACTTCTCGAAACTACCCTCACAAGTATCATACCATAAGAACTTCACTTTATTCCGAGTTAGCTCAATCAATGAGGTTGTGATAAAAGAGAAACTTTCCACAAAACTCCTATAACAACTAGCTAAAGCTAAGAAACTCAAAAAATCAATTGGTGTTGTGGGTCTAGGACACTTCTTAACCACTGCAACTTTCTATGGATCCATCATGATCCCTTTACTAGAATCAACATGACCCAAATAGGTCACAACATTAAACCAAACTCACACTTTAAGAATTTCGTATACAGCCGCTGATCTTTCAAGGTTTGTAACATAAGATGGAGGTAATTGGTATGATTTTCCTATATTTGGAATACACCAAAATATCATCTATAAACACAATTACGAAAAAATTAAAGTACTAATGGAATACTTGATTCAAAAGATCCATAAATATTTCCCGGGATTAGTTAACCCGAAGGACATCATAAATAAACTAAAAATAAGCATACTGAGATCGAAAGGAAGTATTAGATATCCATTTCCCTAATCTTCAATTGATTATAAACCTGATCAAAGATGAATCTTAAAGAAGCACTTATCACCCTGAAGCTGATTGAAGAGATCATTCATCGTAGAAAGTGAATACTTATTCTTCACTATCACCTTATTCAATCGGCGGTAATCTATACACATCCGAAGGGACCCATCCTTCATACTGATAACGCTCAAATTAAACTCTTGAATGGGTGTAAGTGATCGTTGTCAATATAAAACCAACTAGGTTGGGGTCGAATCCCACAGGGAATAGGGTGTGAACGTCAATTTGTTTATGAAATACTTTACTGGTAGTTTATCATTTTTGAAAGTTGGGGGTTTAAAGTTCACAATATATCAATCTTCACTTTCTAAATTTTTAGAGTTGTTATCAATATAAATGGGAAACCAGGGTTATGATCACCAAAGGTTTCGGGTATTGACAGATACCAGGTAATGCTAGAGATCCTCGGAATGAGTAGAACAACAGAACATCCCTGACTATGATACTATCTGACTTATCTCTCCACCTCACCAGATAATTTATTATTTATTCTCTCGAACTTAGATAATTTATCTATATCCAATCGGATGTTATCTCAGGTAGATTAATCCAGTTACGGCATTAATCATTAAACAAAAGGTTGGTAGCTTCCGAGTCCCTGTTGATAATTCTCGTCCTCTAGTCTATTTCTCCGTTAAAAGCAATTAAAACCTAAGCCATAATCTAATGTTTGCAACCACTAGATTTCAGTTAAAACCACTGAATTTCAAGATGTTCTACTACTCTTTGAATCCGTTACACACCTAGCATCATATCAAACCCTTATCCTTGGATCCCATAACCCCGGCTAATGAAATTAGCTGCTTATGATTTGACGAAGGAAATCACAAGATGAATTCATGATGATAATGATAAACTTACGTATAGATGGAAAACAACAAATAAATTTCTTCAATTAAATCCCAAGTTAGAAACCCAAGAATAGTTGATAAGAAAGAAACTAAAAATAATTGGCAAAAGAGAACAATGTACGTATTTCTCCCTCCAAAATTCTTGTTCTGAATAATGAAAACTTTCTTTCTTAAAAACCCTAAAAATTGCTATTTATACTAAAGCCTAATTAAGGAAATAAAATAACAAAATCACAGCTAGGATCGGATTTAGGTGACGCCATATTGGTGTTGGTCGTCAGGCTTCTAACGACATCTCAGATTTATCGTCAGAAGTCATGCCATCTTGACCTGTTCTACGTCACTCTGACGATGTCCTATGATGGCTTACCACACTTGTGATGGCGTGTAGCAAATGTCGTCAGACCTTCAGCTTATTTCACCATGTTCTGCCTCACTCTGATGACATATTCTGACGGCTTACCATACTTATGATGACATATTGAGAATGTCGTCACTCTCATCCAACAACTCTTCTCCACTGTTCTTCCTGACACCTTTTTCTTTTATCTTACCACATCTCTGACGGCTTGCAAGAAATGTCGTCAGACTCATATCAGCTCACTTGTACTAGATTTTACTTATTTTGTTCATATTTCATATATTTTCTCCCATCCTTGCTACAACTGCAATATCATAAGAAAACAATCAAAAATAACCAAAAGTTGCTTAAGACTTCACAATTATTTAGAGTTAAAAGCCTCAAATATGTTAGCATCTGTTACACATCACATACGCACGAAAAGAATCAGAGATGCCCAAGGAGAAATACTACGGTGAATGAAACCCTTATCTAAAAGATATTTCAACTGTTCCTTAAGTTCCTTCAACTCAATCGGAGTTATTCTACAGGGAGGGATAAAAATAGGATGAGTGTCTGTAAGAAGCTCAATCCCAAAATCAATTTCCCTATTAGGAGAAACACCAGGAAGATCATCAGGGAACACCGTAGGAAACTCACAGACAATAGAGATAGATTGCAAAGAAGGTCCTCTAGACCTAGGATCCTTAACATGCACTAAGTGATAGGGACACCCCTTAGAAATCAATTTTCGGGCTCTAAGATATGAAATGAACCTTCTCTTAGAAACTTGGTAACTACCTTCCCATTCAATTACCGGCTCATTAGGGAAGTGGAAATTGACCCTTCAGGTATGACAATCAAGAGACGCATAGTAAGAATGCAACCAATCCATCACCAAAATCACATCAAAGTCTAACATGTCCAACTTTATTAGATCCACCAAGGTCTCCCTACCATAGAACGACATCAAAAACCCCTATAGATCCTTCCACAATATAGTCACCCACCGGGGTGGACATAGAAAAGAGATCCAAAATACACCCAGGATTAAAACCAAAATAAATATCCATGTAAGGGGTCATATAAGAGAGTGTACAGATGGGATCAAGTTGAAAATATACATCACGAGATTAAATTTTGAGCATACTAGTAACAACATGGAGGGATGCCTTAGAATCCTGGCAGGTGGCAAGAGCGTACAAATGATTTTGACCAGTGCCAGAGTTAAAAGTAGAAGTAGCACCTTTTGGTGTAGGAGTTGACGAAGTAGAAACAAGGATCTTATTTTACCCAAAAGCAACACTAGAAGGACAATCCCTCTGCATATGACCAATCTGACCACATTTAATGCACTTGTTCCTACCCTTTCCACAAATACCACAATGCACCTAATCATAAAATCTACAAAGAGATATGATGGAGCTGACTAAGACCCACTATCTAGAGGCGTGGGACCTTATTCCCAAAAACTAACACTATTCTCAAAACAACGATCACCCAATGACTTCAGATAAGGATCACTAGCCATAGAGTAGGAACAAAAATTTCCCCACTTCTTCTTAGACCGTTTTTCAACATCTCTACCACTCTACTGCAGCCCTCCACTCTTATAGGAAGACCAAAAATTTTTATTCTTCATTTCACTTATCTCTTCTTGCTTCCTCTTCTCATCTTCCACGTGTTACATGTACACCAAAAGTCTAGATATTTCTATGTCCTTATTTAACAAGCCAGCCTTGTTCTAAAAAATCAACTCACGGTACAACCCGAAATCAAACTTCCTCATTCTATGCCTTATGCCATACACCAATTCTGGAGTATATCAAGACATCTGGTGAAACTTCAAGGAAAACTCCTTCAATATCATCCTGCCTTGCTTCAAGTTTATGAATTCCTAAACCTTCACCTCTCTTATCTCCTAAGGAAAGAAGCAATCAAGAAAAGCACTGGATAAGTCATCGCATAAAGTAGAATCAACATCATCACCCCCAGACTAATCCTATTCCACATACAACTAATATGCCATATCCTTCAATCGATAAAAAGCAAACTCCACACCCTGCACATTATAGAATGCATCAAATGGAAAATCTTTTCCATCTCATCGATAAAATTTTAAGGATCTTCCATAACTTTAGATCCATTAAAAGTTGGATGAATCAACTTCATAAATCAACTAACTCTAGTGTCCTCAGAGGCTGCAGTGACAGAAGCAACACACTCAGTCTGACAGGCATCCAACTGCATAAGAAAATGAATCAACTGGCAAAATTTAGCATTAGACACATCACCTTTAGGTTCTCGAAGAGGGATAGAGGGAACCGATGGAACTCTGCTAGGTCAATCGAAAGCAATGACACTAGACTGGGTTTGAATTCCTTGAGTGAGATATGCTCTGTCCATATTGTCCTTAGATGGGACTGAAGAGTTTCCCCAAGCATCAAATCTTCTGAGAGGCATGATCTGAAAAGCAAATATGTGGAGATTAAAAGAGATTTCAAGACCTTAGACTCTATAGATCAAAATAGAATAATAAGATGGGGAAACAATACTAAATGCCTCGTAGCTTCTCCAATATAAATGTGGTGCCCTACACACCCAAAAATAGACTCTACTTGACATGACTTTGTGAACACCCAATGACACCAAACCTAGGCTCTGATTTTAAACTTTATCATGACCCAAACAAAGTTCTGGTTGTACGGGCATCTCCAATCTACCATGGACTGGGGACCACCCCTAAACCTAACCAAATACCATACATCACCCAACAATCTATTAATTCCAAATATATAACAAGATATCACAAGATAAGTTCAAAGAATAAAAGATATGTCTGTAGCCAATAAATAGAAACCGACCAAACAAATGCAACAAAAATCACCCAAGTCAACAGTAATCCAATAAAGCCTGTATGCAAAAAGAATAAAAAACTAGTCTTGGTCGGGAAATGTACCCGACTTTGACAATGACAATGATAATGTTATTGATAATGAAAACACTCAATCCTAATTTATGATAAGAACTATTGAAATGTCTAAGTCTTCTGGAGAATGAAAGCTCACCACTTTCCCACAATGAACTGATGAACTGAGCCAATCAACCTAATTCTGATCAGGAAAAGTAATGGTATCTTTGGTGCCTGCATTGCATGGGGATATAACATACAAAGACGGTTTACGGGATGAGCACTAGCATGTCACTCAGGAATAAGGATAACAAAATATTGTGATTAACAATTCAAAATCATTCAAATTCAATGGACATAATAAAATGCATATACATATATATATTACATATCAGGGTAGGGAAAGAGGCTTAACGTGCGATTTAAAACTTTAACCCTGATTGTGCAGTTCAACTATCATAACATACGAAGACACTTACTGGATATATGAACCCAGCTCTCCCTGAGCTGGAAAGACCTCGGTGTGTGTGGCCTAACAAACCAGAAAGTATAAATATGCACAATGAAGTACACAAACCTCCCTACACATCAAGGTAAAACAAGCACCCAATTATGTATTATAACATGGGGGACTCAAACCTTCCGATCATATGATAATAATGAGGGGAACTAGAACCACTTGATCATTTAGACCCCAGCATCGACAACCACAACTTCTAGTATTGGTCCCTTGGGAACTCAACTTTCATGAATCATCTACACAAACCTCCTTAAATCCAAATTAAATCATTTGTCACACATTCCCATTCATTAAACCATGAAACACAGTTAGGCATACATTGTTGGTATCATCATACCAACTACACTTGCAAGGTTATATCCCACATGCAGAAACAATTTCATTATTTGGGGATTTCATAACCCTTCTTGGTTTAATTATACAATAGCTTAGGGAATTATACAACCCTTAAGGTTCAGCTTAGGTGGATATGAAATTATACACCTACCATATCCCACCAGTAGGTATGCCAAACCTTAACCCAGAGCTAAACACAATGGTTTAACTTGGTGGAAAATTGCCAGCATATATGGAAATTAATAACACCACTCCAAAATAACCCAAGTATTTGAAATAGATAAAAGATAGTGAATATATAGAAAGCCATCCCACGACTTGTTAGAGCTAGTACAAGAGAATCGAGTCATAATACAACTCAATTTTTAGAATAGTCAAAAATATTTGTCTAAAAAAAGCTAAACATAAAAATAGAAGAAAATGGGTGACTCTGACTCAAAGAGCTCACTCTATCTCAAAAAATCAATACAATACGAACGTTAGTCAACAAAGACAACTAGTACTTGAATTTGCACAAAAAAGGTTACATAAATGTAGTATGAGTACCAAAATCACAGGCACTATGTAGGCATCACCAGTCGACTAAGCTAAATCATCATATAAGTATGATAAAATGCAAGATGACATAACTAAGTCAAGGTTGAGATGAACTCGAATCGACTCCACATTGTTGTGTATCAATAAGTAAATAAATCAGAATAACAACATAACATAAGGCATTAACACATGCAAACATAACTATAGAATTAGCCCCTATGTGCCAATTATTGTACTGAAGTAAATAACCTATCGCAAGCCCATATAATCCTAGAAGGTACAAACAAGATAGAGTAACCTATCACCATCATTTACCAACTCTCATAGTACAATGAGAATTCATCCATGCCATGACACACAATAAACATCGATTGTCCATAATCTCTATTTATCAACTAATCGAATTGTCACTAGAATCCATTCATATCATGCCATATTATAATAATTTCCTTATTTTATACTTAGCTAGCATCACTATTATCAATCCCAGATATCATCGTATCATAAGGAGTGTATCATCATGGTATAATGTGTATATCTGGACTCAAATCGGTAAGTATAATAAATAATATCTTCATAAGTATTATCATTGATATCATTCTCCATATCATCAGCAACACCATCAACATTATCGTCAATATCATAGCCATCTTTCAGACTTGCACCAGGCATAAATAATTGATATCATCATCATTATTTAAATATATACATGTATTTTCATAGATTATAGGATAACATACATCCGTACTTATACCAATAACCATATCATAAATACCATGGACATCAACATAATAATTAGAGTATTCAATAGAATAAATACTAGAAAAGAAATTTAGCATGATTACTAATCATAATAAATGCATGATCTCTAGGATAATCGCCGACATAGTAAATAAGCATGATTCTTATCCTAAACAGTAGTATATTCAGTATCATAATTAATAAACATAGTATTAAGTAAAATTACTTGCATAATTACTAATATATTAAATAAGCATGATCTTTAGCATAAGCAATAGCATAAATGCTAATATAATTGTTAACTTCGTTAATGGCATACCCAATGGCCCAATCAACAGCCTAATAAATGTCTTAGTCAATATTATGATTAAGGTTTTATTCAATAGTATAATCAATATCACCACAATAACTATTTCCAAGATTTACCCAAACATATAAATGTTTTCAATAATTAACATAAGTCTTGGTCTAAGGTTAGTCGAAGAGCCCACTTCTAAATCCTTGAAATCCTTTACCAAGAAATGTCTACCCAGGACTAGGCTAAGGTATCTAAGTCCATTGTTAGATATTGAATATGCCACAACTATCTCTAGGCTAGTAATTTCTCCTAATAGAGAGCAACTAAGTCAATTCCGCCTAAGTTATGGAAACTAAGCTTAATTCCACCCTAAACTCAAGTGACTAAGTCAATCTCCTCATTAGTAGAGTAACTAAAGTATTTCAAACCTAAACAAGATCCTACAAGGTCAACTTTACCTAAGGTAATGTTTAAATAGGCTAATTATACCCAAAAGTGATGTCCAACTCAGCATAAATAGCCTAACTAACCTAAGTATTGCAATTTATTACACCAAAACCAAAAACTCATCCAAATCCAACACAATATAATAAACATACTATGAATTAACTCAATATAACAAGCGGTAACATCTAGCCTACTTGAATGCTGAAAAAAGCTCAAAAGATTCGCCAAATCACCGTTTTTACTTTTCGAGAAGTTTATACAAGATTGTAAGTGGTCAAAATCACATTCTACTCATTAATACGAGAATAGCGATACTCATATTGCACCATTATGCTTTGGGTCCAAAAATCATACCAAAATCCCATGAAGGTTCTACTTACAAAAATTGTATTTTCAAAACCAACCCAATGTTCTCATATGCTTGAGGAATCATTACCTTAAAAAATGAGTGAATTGAGCTAATACGAGGTTACAATCAAGCCTCAAAGGTTTTGGGGTTTTTGAACAAGAAATTAGAAAAATCTATCATGATAAGGGTGAAATCTTACCATAAATGGAAAGATAATCACATAAATAAGTGTTAGTCAAGCTCCCAAATCACCCATAATCTCTAATCTTAAGATATATCACTATTCAGGGTTTTATATCTCTTAGAATAGATGAAGAATGAGAAAAATTGACCAAAAGTGTCTATATATACTCATACCAGGTGCTCGGATGTCTCTATCGTGACTGTGTACCACGATCGCAGTCTGCACACATAAAATGCATGTTGCGTTCAAGATTTACCCTTCGTGGTCAACAGCTGAGTAAACTCATTAGGGGTCACAATTTACCCTTTACGATCTCGGTTGCACTATATATTGGTGCACTAGATTTTTTAAAGTTCAGAATGGACTTTCATCGGGTGCTCGGGATTTGTTCTAAGCCCCGTATATGCAAATAAACTATGCTACCACACAAAATTTAGTGTTTCAAACTAAATGCCAGAATTAAATTTTCAATACGAAGTTGTTTCAACAAAAAATGGGTTCCACACTTAATTTTCATAACTTTTCGACCAATAGGTAGAAATGAGCTCGGGTGACTCGGGACCTAAACCAAGAGTCCACCTAGCCTAAAATCAATATTTTAGAGCTATTAGAATAGTTATAATTTGTATTTGAGGCTGTTTATCCAAAGTGTTTTCCCGGTGGCCATTTGGAACCAACAAAGACTTAAAAATAATGAATTAGCTCTAAAAACTAAATGAACGACCCAGTAACTGAACTATTAGTCCCATTAAGTCATAAATGATTTGGGGAAACTATAGAAGAGATTTAACATAAAAAATAAGTATAAACATGGATAATGACCAAAAGGGTCATTACAGCTGAAAAGTGGGTCGCACACCCACTTGCTACAGTTCTTAACTTTCAACCAATAACCCAAAATGAGTTTGGGTACCTCCGGACATGAATCAAGGGTACACCTAACCTAAAATCAATGTTTTGAAATAGTTTGAATAGTCATAATTGGCACGAGGTCATGTTACTGAAGTTTTTGCCTGGTAGCCAACATGAACCAACAAAGGCTTCAAAATTGAGAATTGGCTCTTAAAACCAAACAAACTATCCGATAACCGAACTGTCAGTTCCAGCAAGTCATAAATGGCTTGGGGACACTAGGGGAAGGCTCTAAATGGCTAAAATGAGTGGAAATATAGAAAATGAACTGGTGGTTTATTACAATATCCACTACTAAAAGAACTTTAATTTATGAAAGTAAAGAATTAGAAAGTACCTAAAGCCTCAGACAATTGTGGATACTAGGTTCGCATCTCTTATTCGATCTCCTAAGTAATCTCCTTTACTAGGAAGTTCCTCTACTGAATCTTAACTACTAGAATCTCTCTAGTGTGTAACCCCTGACATCACTAGAAAAGATAAGCACAGGCTCCTCCATGAAGGTCAACTGCTCATCCAACAAAATAGATTCTATCTAAGCAGATGAGATGAGTCAGAAATATATCACCGTAACATATAATCATAGAAAACTAGATGGATAGTAGCAAAATCTGGGGGTAAGGCTAATTCATAAGCCACCTCACCAACTGTGCAGAGACTCTTAAAAGGTCTAATATATATGGGGTTGATCTTGGATTTTCTCTCAAACCTCATCATACTCTTCATAGATGATACATGGAGGAATACTCGATCAGCAACACTGGTTAGTGTATGACCAAGCCGTACCAACAATAGCCCAGCATACGACCTGTCCCCCCTAGTCGTATCTTGACCAGAAACCATAAATTTAGGAAATTTTCTAAGGGTCCCAAAACCGAGAGTATTTTAAAAATAGTACACATCACTTCTTCTAAGGGAAAATGTGTGTTCTGTAGTAAAATAGAAAATGGTCGACTGAATTGAAGGCTTAATAATGAGTAAGTAAGATCTAATTAAAAAAGTTGTGATGTAGATTCAAGACATAATTTCAATACCATAAATGGATAACTACTTTAGGTAAATCTATTTAAGGAAAGGTTTGGAAGATAAAGAAGCCAAGGTGTCAAAAAAGGAATGGAATTTCTCATTTGGGTTCAAAAATTGATTGGTATTCATTTTAATAAAGATTAAATTCACATCAATTAAGCACCGACATCTGTAAATAACCAAGATCTTCTACAAAGTCATTTGCAAATTCATCTAAAGCAAAGGAAAAACTAAAGTAGATTATTGAGGTGCTACAGAAGAAAAATCCTAGAAGGAACGTTACCTTAAATAGCAGAAGCTAGCTAGACTTTAGCTTGATTTTATTAGGATTTTTCATATAGTTGTAATCATTTGATTTTATTATTTCTAGTATGATACAAAATGGAGTATGAGTTTATCTTCAAGTTGGGTAACATGGAGATTTGTGATCACATGCCTTTAGAGGTTTGTAAATTGATAAGAATTAGAGTTTATAATTCTTAGTCATTAAGTTGTTAGGAATTAAAGTGTGTAATTCCTAGTTGTTGACTTGTAAGTACTTAATGTTGATAATTCCACGAGTTGCAAAGTTTGTAGTCAATTTTTAAGAGGCTTGTGTAAATTTAGGGTAATCCTATAGAGGTTGTAGGTCTTGGTTTTTTACACCATTTGAGATGGGTGTTTTCCACATGAAAATTTGTGTTCTTACATTTACTACTTTTTTTAATCTCATATGTGGAACATGGAACTTGGTCAAAATGTAGAAAATATTTATACACAATTCACTAAAATTATAGGGCGTGTGGAATATTAATTGGTATTACAGCATGGTTATCTTGATAAAAGGCTAACACCTTATGATAAGATCAAGCTAAACTCTGCACCTCCTACTGGTTATTAGAAGGACAATCCATTACAAGACCTCAATTTTTCAATGGGAATTACTTTAAATGGTGGAAAGAGAAAATGAAATACTTCATTCGGTCTAAATATTGCTGAACTATGTGATAGAACTACCAACAGTCCTAAAATGTCCATAAAAACAATGAAAGGAGGACAAGTGAAGAAGACTAGAATTGAGTTCATTCCAAATGATATCATCTCCATAAAAACAATTCCAAAGACACATATATATTTTGTGTGGCCTTAGTCATGATGAGTACAATAAAGTTTCCAATTATAGAACTACCAAACAAATTTGGGATGCTTTGTCCAATGCAAATAATGGCATGAGCAAGAAGAGAAAACTCAGATTTGTTATGATATTCACTCAATATGAAATATGTAAGATAAAGGATGGTGAAACTTTAAAAGAAATGATTAATAGACTCAACACCTTGGTTAATGAACTGTCATTCTGAAGAAAAACATTGACCACTAAAGAACAAGTAGACAATGTTCTAAGAATTGTTCCAAAGTCTAACTAGGATGTCAAGTTTACTGCTATTATGGAGACAAATGATCCTAACTATCATGACTCTTGATAAAATCATAGGTAATCTTAATACCTATGAGATAAACATGACTAACTCTAATAGGTGTAAATTAAGGAGAAGTTACTTGCCTTAAAAGTTTTGAGAGTGATGACTCAGATATGGATAAAGAACAAATGGCCTTTATTACCAAGAACTTCAGAGTAATTTTCAAAAAAGATACCAGGAATGAAAAAAAAGGAACAAGTTGAAGGAGTCGATCCAATGATAAATCATAAAGTGGTTAATTTTAGTGTGAAAAAAGAGATCATACGATCAAGGACATTTAAGGTAAATTGAATAGAGAAAGGAAGGAATGGAGAAGAATCAACAATCTAAGGACAAAGGTGACCTCAAAAAATCTCATAGTGACATTGATGATGATCAATTTATGGAAATGGGTGATTTTTATCAGGAGGAAGAAAGGAAGGATAAAACAATTTTTAGGTAAGTTTACTTTAGCTCAAAGATAAACTTTATCTCATCTCTAAGGAAAAGTTGATCACCTGGGTGGTCTATTCGATTGATAAACTTCATAACCTAACTGCTAAAAAAAATTAGTTACTCAGATCTTTTTTCTATCTATAGTAGGAATTCATAGACACCGGATAAGAAAAGATCTCTGTGGAAAAGGAAAATTGTACTCTAAGAAAACAGGTTAACCGACATATTTCAACCATCCCAGCTTTAAAATCTGAAATTATAAAGCTTACTAATACTAATAAGGGAAAAAGTAATGTTAGAAACGATTATCAAAGAATTACGTCAAAACTTAAACAAAGAAAAAATGAATTTTTAAAAGAGAAAAGGTATGAATTCTTAATTGAGAAAATTCTTTATTAAAGATAGATGTAGAAAGAGCTAATAGGTGAATTCAATCATCAAAAATTGTAAATAATCTAAGTAGAAGAACCCATAATGAAAAAATAGACTAGGATCATACAAACAAACCACTTCTTCAAAGGATTTATTTTATCTTTATGGAAAACGAGGACATTCTACCATAAAGTGTCCTAAAGGTAATGAAAGGATGAAGAAAAATTTTAAGTTTATTAAATAGACATATTTCAAACCTATCAAAAGAAACAAGCACTCCTCATGAGAAGATGAAAGAACTTGGTTCATATTTTCTTAAATAGCAAGGATTCTCCTGTCAAAAGAAATAGGTACACCAACCAATTGCCACTATAGGCTAGAAAAAAATTCATTCACTCCAATGATTATAATAAAAGACACAGGCTTGTGTTGGTGCATAAATCTAATCTCTAAGCTATTTTTATAGTAAGAGTGAAAGGCAACAAGTGATATTAAACTATGGATAGTTCTTGCTTAATACAGATGACTAAAAATAATCAAAAGTTCCTTTTACTTATCTCTGTAGAAGGCGGATATGTATTCTTTGATGATGAAAAAATGAGGGGGTCATTACTATTGTAGGAAAGATAAGAGGAACTGAAAATAAAGCTCGAGAGGAAATTTATCATGTTGATGGGCTAAATCTATAATGACTCTCTAGGTAATTTCTTTAATTTTCATGTATTTTTTTGCATTTAGAGATTTCTTTTAGCTGCCCTAGGTCATTTAAAATATGCTAGAATTGATAGTTTTGTTATCATGAAGTTCATTTGGTTTGAAAATCCATTTCCATAGTTAGTATCTTTTGATATTAAGAAATACGTCTCTGACCAAAACATCAGTTAAATGGATTCAGATGTTATTTATGATGGTCTCAACAACTCTAGAACATCAATCTAATACACAAGGAACCTTGGTCCAGGTTTTGATGGTTCCAATCTTTTTTCAGCTATTGGATTGAATATGTAAAAACAACCCTTGGGTTATGATACCGACTTTTTATCAAAGTAACCTCGGTTGGAAATTTTGAGCGCGCCATTAATTTTGGAATATCAAATTTTATAGGATTTCATAGTATTTTTTGCATTCACATGATTTTGAATAAATCTTGAAGGACTAATAGGCATACTTACAACTTGCCAAAGTTGCTGGTGCAAGGCAAAAAAGGTCTTTTATTTGTGAGGGCCATGATTTTTTACCTCTGTATTTGTAGGATAGCCTTTGCATTCATAAAGAGGTGGCTCAACAAGCCAATCCATCCTTCTTCTTTGAAATTATGGTGGACCGGCTACACTCGTGAAGGCCTGTCTAGGCTTAGGTAGACACCTGTTTTAGCAGTAGGCATCCTACATTCTTGAAGGTGGGATTCCTAGTAGTATATATATTTTCTTCATCATTTTTCTCTAGTTAATCTCTAAATATTACAACTATTAAAGGTACAATGAGCTTTAATATCATGGGATATTGGTGTTTTTGAGCAGGGATTTGTTTAGTATCGTGTTTGTGGGACCTTTACCTTTGAATCTAATAAACTTTTACACAATTTTTCTATTAATTATCTATTTTAACTATTTAGTTTAGATTGTTGTTGGGGCCAGTTTTGGGTTGTTTAATCTTTGATCTATGTAGGATGCTGTGACAATTTCAATTTCATGATTCTGCAAGTAGGCGTCACATGGTATTTTTAGTATGATTTATGACTTGGAGCATTTATCCATCATATGCTTATTCTTTTCTTGTCTTGGTATGTGGATTATTATTTTGTTTTTGTGGTAGCTCTCGAAAGAATTTCGAAAAGGAAAAACTCAAGTTTATAGAATTCGATAAGAATTCAGAGGCGTCCTGGTAGGCTAGGATTAACCAAATTTTAAATTAACTATAATTATGATTTTAGTATTCTATTTTGCTAGTTTTGGGAAGGAAATTTTAGCTTAATTATCATTTTTATTTTTATTCATTATTAAGACTGTTAGGGTTTTATTTTTGTAGATTTCAGGTCTATTCTCCCTTAGTGTAGTGTGGTATCATCTGGTAATGCTTGGATTAGTGCTACTTGTACCTTGAGATGGGAATGGGTAGACTTATACTAGACCCAACTAGGCTTTGGCCTAGGTGCCATTATCGCAAACCCATAGTTTGATCCACTACCCTTTTAGCTAACATACTTGGCATTAGGTTTATTTAGTATTAGTTAGACTATTTACTAACACTTTAGTTTTTACCTTGGGTTGGGTTTGACTTAAACTTGATATCCGACATACGATTTATTGATACCATCTTTATGAGCTCAAGCGCGATACTGACATTGATTACAACTATGATTTGATTACTATTTACTAGCTCCAGTATAATTTTAGTATTGATTACGGGTTTGGTTTGATAATTATGGGGTCTCTTTTTTCTATACATAGTGAAGGTATTATAAGTTTTGATTCAAGTCTAGCATCTATTTAGAATTATGGTTGTCATGATCTATTATTGATCATAGTTGTTACAGTGATTTCGGTAGTGGTGTTGAGTTTTACTATGCATGATTTATATAAGGCCTCTTGTTATCATCTACTATATTTCAATTCAAATCCAATTTCTGGCCTCTTGTTATTAGTCACTAGTTTTGGTTCAAGTCGGGTACATATTTGGTAGTTTCATTAGTATGTGGGATCACAAAGTTACTTGTAACTATTTAAGTTACTGGTTATTTATGTTTCTATATTAGTTTACTAGTGTCTACACCTACCGACTTATGGGGGCTTAGTAAGGTTAATTGTTGTCTCGTGTGTGGGTTTGGGGCTTATGAGGCCCTTGCTAGGTTGTAATTAGTGCATTTCTCATACTATTTTGGTTATTTACTTCCTTTTATCATACTTACTGAGTTCAATATATATATACATGTATTTATATCCCTTTAAAGATTGACTTATCTTACATACTTGCATTATATTTATGATTTTAATATATTTAATCTAAGTTAACCGACGATGCCTACTGAGTATCCATTACTTAGGAACACATACTGCATTTATGTATCTTTTCCCTATTGTAGATTTAAGTACAAGTCACTGGTGGTGACATTATTCTGAGGACAAATTATTGATCTAGAGATGGGGTGATCTTTCAAGAGTTCGAAGCTGATCCCCCCTCTATTTTTTAGTTATAGTATTTTTAATCCGATATTACTAAATATATGTATATTTTGGATATTATCTAGTACTCGTTTTTCTTTTGTAGTGGTTCTAGTACTGACCTTACCAAGTCTTTGGAGGGATTTTTTTTGTTGATTATGTCCTATCCTTCTCTTGTAAAAGATATTATGTAGATATATATTTCCCTGCAACAACTTATATTATTGTTATATTGATTCTTTTTTGTTTCCTTACTTCCTACCTATTAAACCATTACTTGTCATACCAGGCAATAGCTTGGCTTACCTACTGATGGTATAAAGTAGGTGCCATCATGACATGAGAATTGGGTTGTGATAACTTTGTATCAGAGCCAAGGTTTCACTAGTATTATTGATACAAGAGATAATGTATAGTAAGTCCCAGATGTCTATATCCTATCTTTGAGCTGGTACTAAAACACCCTAGGGTTTGGCCCTTGGAATTTTCCTGAGGTTTAAGCTCACTGTCCTTTTAATAACTCATCATATAAGTCGTATGGTGTGGGTACGGGTTAGATCACCCTAGACATAAGGAGTCCAGTGGATGGTGGTTAGGTTTCTATTATGGTTATGGTTTGGTGGTATGTGTCATTAGGTGTTGTGATGAGTAGTTAGGATGATCCTTCATCAAATCAAAAACTTAGTTTCTTGACTTGGCTCAGAGTGTGATTTTTTCACTAAGAGCTATGAGGATAGGGAATGAGTGGTAAAATGGAATCATATGTTGTTCAGTGTCAATCCTTTTGGATTTTGTGTTAGGTACGACTAGGCCATACAAGTCGTATAGTTTGGTAATGAGTAGGATCAATGAGTCATATGGTGGATAGTGTATGTGTGTCCAATTTACTATAGTGGTGACAAATCAATGGTAAGAGTCGTATATTGTGGTCACGAGACACGGGATCTATTCATAACCACCTACGATATTTCTATATTTTTAAGTTGGGGGAATTTTGGACATTTCTCCTTTTTAACTTCCTTTGATAGCATAACTTAAAACACCTTTTGGGACTTTATTAACCAATTGTTCTCAATTAAACAGTCTTATAATCTCTCTAAAAATCTTGGTTCAAGCAAAGGCTAGGGTTTTCTAAAAATAATCATTTAAGCCTTCCAAAGGTGGTTTCTCTCTGTCATCCTTAGTGTCTAAGGCATGTTACTCCTCCCTTATTTATATTTTACAAATAACATGTGTTTTAATGTATGCTTTTTATGTTATTATTATGATTTAGCAATAAAGGTTAGGGATTTTGGGTGTTCTTGGTTGAATAATGTTTCTCATGGTTTAATTATGTTTTCTTTAATGTTTTTGTATGATTTTGGCATTTTGGGATGCAGGGAAATGGTAAATGGATTTTGGGGTATTATGTATTCCCCAAATTGGTTGGTTATGGTTTTGAAACTTATGTACCCTCGACCTATTTGTTAAAATGCCAATGAGAATGATTTTTGTCACATAGTTTGATTATCCCTGGAATCTGGCATTATATAAATGGTAAATGAAAAGTGAATTGGTTAAGGTTTAATTTCATATGGATTTGGAAAGGCCTTGGGGGCTATGGTTTAATTGTAAATAGTTTTGGTTATATTTAAATTATTGGAGTCTAATTTGGTTTAATTGTTTATATGGCATGATTGGGATATACTTGCCAACTTTTAGCTTTTTTATGATGATACTAATCATTAATTACTAAGAAAAGACTCTTTGGTAAATTTTTTTGAATTTTTAATTAGTTTTAATATGGGCTTAAATGGGGTTGTGTAGCAAAGTCGTGGAAGGTGGCGTTCCCCGGGGGACCAATACTTGAAAATCATGTTTGCCGATGTGAGGTTTTGTTATGATGATTGTGTACATATGGTCACTCTTTATATTTTAAGAGATGTACAAGTCATTTTAGGTTATTCTTTGATTCGTGTAGCTAACACGCACCGGGGCTCTTTCAGTAGAAGAAGCTAAACCCATATAGCTCGTGGGTTGACATTTAGGATGACAAACCTACATAGTCTAGGTTAAGGTTTTAAATACATGCTAAACCTTGTTCCCTACCCCATTATGGTACATATATGTATATATGTGATTGGATATGGTTATTTGACTTTTTTTGAATAATGGCATTATTTTATCTTTATTTTCGAGTACATGCTAGAGTTCACTCTACTAACCATCTTCGGGCGTTGTATCCCCATGCGATGCATGAATCATCCATAATACCATTCCTCCTGCTCAGTAACTTAGATTCAGGGAAAATTTTGAGTCAGACTGAAGTTGTGAGCTTTCATACTCTGGAAGACTCCATTTCATTGTATGGAATTCTTTTCACTATTTTTCTTTCATGGATTTTGGTTTTTGCTATCGTCGGGGGAATTTCCTAATCAGATGTTCTTTGATTTTGGTTAGAGGCTTTGCCAGACTATAATGAGCGTGGGCGTTGTCGATATTAGTATCAACCTTAGTATTGGTATTGTCATTATTGTTGGCACCGGTTGGATATTTGATTGAGGTTATTGGATTATGATTATAGACATTATTTGATGATTTCAAATTATGAATTTTTTTATCTTGTTATATGATTGGAATTCATCTAACATAGAGTGCAGGGAGATTATAGTTGGGAATTGGGGTCTGTCTTCAATCCTGGCTAGACTTGAGATGCCCGACATGACTAGGCCTTATTTTGGGTCATGTCATATTGGTATTAGAGCCCTAGCTTCATGGTCAATTAGGTGTCTGACAACGTCATGTCCTAGTTATGGAAGGTGGAGGTCCTGGGGAGACCAATACTCAAAACTCATGTTTGCCAATGTGAAGTTTTGTCATGGTGACCGGGTGTGTGATGTCAAACTTTATATTTTGGGAGATGTACTAGTCATCTCAGGTTATTCACCAGTTTGTGCGGCTAACACGCACCAAGGACCTTTCAACTAGGGGAGTTGAACCTATATAGCCCATGGGAGGAAATTATGAATAATAGAGCTAAATTGTCCAATTTAAGGTTTTAAATTCATGCTAAACCTTATTCCCTACCCTATAATGGTATATATGTGTGTATATGTGATTGCATATGGTTATTTGACTTGTTTTTGAATAATGGAATTATTTTATCTTTATCTCTGAGTTTATGTTAGTGTTTAATCCGCTAATTATGTTTGGGCCTTGTATCTCCACATGATGCAGGAACCGTCCTCACTATAACTCCTCCTGCTTAGTGACTTGGATTCGGGGAAAACTTTGAGCCAGAATGAAGTGCTGAGCTTCCATACTCTGAAAGACACTATTCCATATTATTGACTTCTTTTCATTATTGTTGTTTCTTGGGTTTTAGTTTTAGCTATGGTCGGGGGCATATCCCGACTGGATGTTCTTTAATTCTGGTTATAGGATTTATCCGACTATTATAGGCATGGGCAATGTCAGTATTGGTGTTAACCTCTGTATTGGTATTGGCATTAGGGTTGGCACCAGTTGTATATTTGGTTAAGGTTGTTGGATTATGATTATAGACTTTATTTGATGTCTTATAATTATGATTTTTTTATCTTGTTATATGTTCGAGACTCATCAAAAATAGTGTGCAGGATAGTTATGGTTGAGTATTAGGGGTGGTCTCCGATTCTGGCTGTACTTGAGATGCCTGACACGACTAGGACCTAGTCTAGGTCTTGTCATCTAGAAAACATACTTAGAAAAATCTCATTTTTTTTGTTCAATTCCATGTGTTGTGTTGGTATTATTTTATAAAATCCTTATTTGTTTCTCTCTTTTGGAGGTATTTAGAATGAGGGGGTACGATAGTCGAGTAGTAGGACCGCAAGTTGACTACCAGATCTTTAGTTAGAGACATAGGTCAACCTTGAGGTAGAGGGTAGGCTAGAGTTGCTTCCCTAGTTCAAGATCGGGATATAGAGACTTCGCCAGACCCTATTATTGCTCATGAACACAAGATAACTCCAAATATTCCACTACCTCAACTATAGATGGTCAGGGGGAACCGAAGCCCAACCTAAGTTAAAATTATCATCATTTCTTTATGGGTTATTGATTCAGTTATTAGGGTTAGTTTGTAGTACATTAATCGATAAAGCTTAGCCAGCAGTATAAGGTGGTATTAATTATGGGGTGCAACCTGCAATAGTGACTCCTAACGCATAGGTTTTGCATGCACCAATAGTCCTATAGCCGATATTAGCCCATCCAATTATGTCTATGATGGAGAAAAAGATACCAAGCCAATTTTTGAGATTGACTCTCCCATGTATGTCGGTACTCTAGAAGAGGATGCTTATGAGTTTCTTACCTACTATCAGGTGAAGTTACATAATTTGGGTTTGGTTTAGTCATTCAGAGTGGATTTTTTTACATATTAGTTATACACAACTGGAAGGAGGTGGTGGATATATTATCTTAATTATAGGCTAGATGGATCCTCATATATTATTTAATATCAGTTCTTGTAAGTTTTCTTGGGGAAGTATATTCCTCACAGCATGTGCGAAAACCTGAGAGATAATTTTTCTTCTTTGAGATATGATTTTTATGTCTGTGGCAGAGTATGAGGTAAGGTTTAACGAGCTATACTAACACACCACTATGATTCTACCTACAGAGTATGAGCAAATATAATGCTTTATTAGGAGTTTGGGACTATCACTTTGTAAGGATACTCAATGTTTGGTGACTTTGGGAAGTTTTTATCTGTTATTTCTAAGAATGTGTATTCTCTAGAGGATTTAAATCATAATTCTCAAGGGGGAAGCTGCAAGAGACCCCATTATCAATGTAGTCTTTATGTGAACCATAATGATTTACAGTTCAAGGGTTGAGGATATTATAGTAGGTACTCTTACTACAACCTTATCAATATTAGGGTCAGTATCATAGGCTAGTTTATGTTGTACTACGGTTATCATATATGGGTCACCCCAGTTAATATAGTATCAATGGTTAGAGTAGTGGTCAGCAACAAAGGGGTATTTTGTCAAGGTCATTGAGCTAAGGTGTCCATGCTAGATCAACAAAAACTTCTAAGTAGAGAGCAAAGTGCTAAGGGCAAGATATGATTATAGGATTGTTGGTCATTTTACTCAAGCATGTCCTCGTCATGGGGTGATAGATATTTTAGTTTAAAATGCAAAGTCGACTAGGGCAGCACCACCTATAGATATGGTTGGTGCATAAGGTTATTTGATTGATCCCTAGGGTTTCAATGATGATCCTCAGGTAGTTAGGATAAGTGGTCGGGCAGGAACCCAATCTGGTAGAAGGCAGTGCCATTTCTCTTCTCTACTATGTAGACAAGAGGCTGAGTTCACAAAATCTATAATCACCGGAATGACTTCAGTAATCCATTATCTAATATTTGCTTTATTTTATATAGGATCTAGCTTTTCATATATTTCTACATATTATGAAACACAATTGGGTTTGTCTTTAGAGTCTTTATCATTGTCATTACGAGTAGCTACCCCAATAGATGATTTCATTTTTGTGGATAAAGAATATTGGTCATGTTTGGTGACTATTCAATAGTATCATATTTAGGATTATCTTATTGTGTTAGCTATAGTGGATTTTGACTTAATTTTTGGAATGGATGAGTTATCCCCCTAAAATACAATTTTGGATTGATTTACCGATATCGTTCCCTTAGTAATTTCTAGCATGTCCCTAGTTGTGTGGTAGAGGTCCATATATATATGTGCTAATGGATATTATTTCTAATATGAAGGCTAGTACATTGATAATGAGGGGTTGTAAGTCATTCTTTTCTTATGTTTGGGATGTTAGTAATGTGAGTCCTTTGTTTGATTAAATTTTTTGTCCATGGTTTTCCCAATGTTTTTCCTACTGAACTACCTGGTCATCCTTCCGAGCGAGACATTAAGTTTGATATTAAACTTGAGTCGAGTACCCGACCTATTTCTATGGCTCCCGTTGAGCTAAATAAGCTAAATATTTAGCTACAAGATCTTTTGGGTAATGGTTTCATCAGATTGAGTGTATCACCTTAGGGTTCTCCCATTTTATTTTTGATAAAAAATGATGTCTCTATATTAATATGTATTGACTATAACTAGTTGAATATGGTTACGGTGAAGAATATGTATCCTATGCCTCGTATCAATGAGTTATTTGATCATCTTCAGTATGGAATGACATTTTTAAAGATTGACTTGAGCTATATTTTCCATCAGTTAATGATTGTGACTGCGGATATCCATAAGACAACTTTTAGGACATGATATGACCATTATGAGTTCTTGGTGATGTATACTGCATTTACTAATCCCCTAACAATAATTATGGATTTGATAAACTATATTTTTAGGATGTATAGGGACTTTTTGATATCAGTTTCATTGATAACATTCCAGTGTATTTAGTGTAGGGAGAAGCACGAGGAATATTTTAGGATTGTGCTCCAGTTATTGAGAGATCATAGGCTTTATTCTAAATTCTCATACTGTGATTTCTAGCTTAAGTCTATAAATATCTTTTTGCATGTGGTTTCTAAGTATTGCATTATGGTGGAACCAACAAAGGTTAAGTCTATTTGTGGTTGGACCAAGCCTATGTCTCCTACATAGGTTTGTAATGTCATTGGGTTAGCAATCTACTACATGCAGTTTGTTAAGAGCTTTGCTACTATTACAACCCCTATGACTAGATTTACCAGGAAGGAGATACTATTTGAGTGGTCTAAAAGTTGTGAGGTGAGCTTTCTAACGCTAAAGGATTTCTTACTTTAGATCCTATTTTGACTCTTCCAATTAAGGACGAGGGGTTCACCGTCTACTGTGATTCTTTTGTTGTTTGTTTGGGGTGTGTCATGATTCTATGGTGATGTGTTATTCCATATGAATTGAGGAAAATAAAGATGCATGAGCTTAACTACACTACTCATGTTTTGTAGTTGACTACAGTAGTTTTAATGCATTAGGTTTGGAGGCATTACCTATGTGGTATTTGTTGTGAGATCTTCACTAACCATAAGAGTCATCAATGCATTATAACACCGAGGGATCGTAATTTGAGGCAACGTAGAAGGATTCAGTCTCTAAAGGACTTTGATATCTCTATTATCTACCATCCAAGTAAGAAAAATATGGTCGTAGATTCATTAAGCCAAAATGAAATGAGTATGGGTAGCTTTGGATTTATTTCAGTTTCAAAGTGGTTGTTTTCTTTAGACATCAAGTCCTTCGATAACTTGATGTTTAAAATTGATATTCAACTTGCTGGAGTAGATATCGAGTCATCAGTTTGAAGATGGTAGACTTTGTAGCATTTGAGATCAGGTGCTGAGAGGTGAGTCTAGGAAGGATACCTTAGATTCGAAGGGTATTTTGATGTTTGATGATTGCATCTGTGTTTCGAGTGTTTAAAATTTGATAGAGTTGATTTCCTTGAGAGGCTCATAGCTATAGGTATTATATCTACCTCGAGGTAACTAAGATGTATAGGGTTTTGAGGGAACATATTGGTGGAGCAGTATGTAAAGAGATATAAAAGTGTTTATGTTTTGATTCCTATATAATCAATAGGTAAAGGCCAATCATTTGAGACCTGGAATATTTCTTTCAAGGCTACCCATTCCTAAGTTTAAATGGGAGAGGGTTACTTTGAACTTCATAGGTGGTTTGCTTTTCACTTCATATGGTTTTGGTATCATTTGGGTCATGGTGGATCGATCGACCAAATCTGCCCATTATCTATCTTTTTATATTTTTTAAAGTGGAGAGAGGTTGGCTTGTATCTATATTTTAGAGATGGTTTGCTTTCTCATAGTGACCGTGTCCATTAGTTTAGATTGAGGTTATCCATTTTATTCTACCTTATCCAGGACATATCAAGAGGATTTTAATACTCATGTACTTTAGCACCGCCTTTCATCAAGACTGATAGACAGTAAAAGGGGATGATTTAGGTTTTAGAGGATATGCCCATGCTTGTGTCTTACATTATGGAGGTCAGTGGGAATTTTTTTTACCCTTAACGGAGTTTGTGTATAATAACAACCTTGATTTCAGTATTCAAAGGCCTCATTCGAGGAGTTATATAGTAGGCAGTGTTGATCTCTAGTAGGTTGGCTTAAGACTTCTAAGGTTAGGCCCCTTGGTACAGATTTACTTCTTGAGTAATTTTATTGGTTTTGATCTATTTAGGATATGATTCGGGTAGCTCGGAGCAGGAAGAAAGGTTATGTTGATCGTAGACTTTGTGCTTTGAGGTTTTGAGTTAGTGACTCAGTCTTCTAGCGAGTATTACCCTTGAGTGGTGTGATAAGGTTAGGGAGGAGGTACAAGCTCAGCTCCAGGTACATTACACCATTTGAGATCCTTCAGATAATAGGCAGGTTATATATGAGTTAGCTTTTCCTCCACCCTTTTTATCTACCAACTCATTGTTTCATGTATAAACATTGCAACCTTATATGCCAGATTAGTCGAACCTGCTTTGATGGGACATAGTTCAGTTAGATGAGAGGTTCACATTGAGAGAAAAAGATATATTTATAGAGATGCTAGGAGATCTAGAAACATTCTTTTAGTTAAGGTTCAATGGAAAAACCGTCCAGTTGAAGAAGCTACCTGAAACATCGAGCATGATATGTGGGCACAATATCCATACATGTCCGAGACTTCAAGTGATTTATGAACCATTACTTTTACAAACAAAAGTCCTTTTAATAGTGGATGTTGTAAAGATCCTCCTAGTCAATTCCATTATTTTTGAGTTTTTTCTACATTTTTAGCTTTCCTACAGCTACTAGTTATTTATGACTCATTGGGACTAATATTTCGGTTACTGCATAGTTTGTTTTGGTTTAAGCATGTCTGGTTTAAGCATGTCGCGACTTGATTTAAGAGTCATATTGGCACCTACTAAACCCCGCCAGTAGGTAAGTCTAACCATAACCCAAAGATGAATGCAATGGGTTAAAATTATGGAAAATGCCCAACTAAGGCGGAAAACAGTGTATGCAACTTGTAAATAAACAAGGCAACAAAATAGATAAGGAGTAATCCAACAATCAAGAAGTCTATCCCAAAACTTGGTAGCTCCAGTATGAGAGAGACTATAAATACAACTCATGTCTTAAAACAGTCAACATGATCCTTTCCTGAAACTAAAGACTAGACATAAAATAGAAAAGAAAATAGGCAACTCTGACTCTCAAAGCTCACCCTATATACGAAAAATCCACAAGAACGATCGTCGATCAACGACGACAAATAATACTCGGATCTGCACCAAAAAGGTATAGAAGTGTCGTATGAGTAAAAAACCACAAGTACTCAGTAAGCATCATCGGTCAGCTGAGCTAAAGCATGATAGAAATATGATAAAGTGAAAGATAGCATAACTAATTTAAGGTACAGAAATGAACCTGAAATATCTTCAACATTTTTGTGCATAAATAAGTAAATTAAACGGAGTAATAACATAACATGAAGAATCAACACATGCAATCAAAACTTAAAAATTGGTCCTATGAGCAAATTAGTGTGGAAAGGTAAATAACTCTACGTAGGCCCCCATAAACGTAAAAAGTTCAATCAAACCATCTTTCTTTTACCAACTAAGAATCATCACCATCTAGCAATCATTCGTCAATTTACCCTTATTTGTCCACTAATCACCTTTTATCATCTAACAATCATTCATCAACAAGGCATCTCTTGTCAATTAAACATAATTTGCCTACTAGTTATCTCTTATCAACTAAACATCATATATAAACTATTTATCTATTATCAACTAGTCATCCTTTATCAACTAAACATCATTTATCACTATCCTCGTACCATTATGATCCATCTATGTCATGCCACATTAAAATCATATTTTCCACTTCCAGGCTTAAGTTAGTATCTTTATTATAAACATCACACCCCAATATCTGGACTTAATTTGGTAATTATATATATAATCATATCTCATAGAAGAGATGGACATGAACTAGTAAATATATATATGTGTATATATTATCAATCTCATAACCATCCTGCAGTCTTGAGGTAGATATGCATATTTATCATCTATGTCATCATCAATATCCAAACTTGAACCAATAATTATATACTCCATATCTTTATAAAGAATATAATTACTAGCATATCAATAGCATGAATCACTTAGAATAACCAATAAGCTTGATCGATAGTATAGTAAATAGACATGATCACTAGAGCATAATTGCCAACAAAATCGATAGCACAAATCACTTACCATAATCAATAAGCATGATCACTAGCATAGTCAATAGACATGATCACAAGAGCATAAAATCTCAATATAAACCATCATAATGTTCAAGTGCCAAAGTTTCTCAATATACCTCAATAAAAATTTTAAAGACGTATAACAAACGTATATTGGTTTTCGATGACTAACAACAATCTTAGCCTAAGGTGGGTTGAATGGCCCACTTGTAATCCTCGAAATACATTCAAGGGAAAATTTTACCCCGAACAAGTCTAAAGTATCTTAATTCATTTAGAAATATTCAATAAGCAGTAATTTTCCCTAATATAGTGATACTTACCAAACACAAACAACTAAGTCAATTTCAAATAACATGCTAGTAACTAGGGTTGTCTTCCTTATCTTAAGAATCTAAGCCCGATTTCACCCTAGATATGAAAGGAAATGAAGTTTTACCTAGTGAGAGTAACTAGGGTATTCTCATTCTAAACATAACCATGAAGTTCAATTCACCTAAGGCACAAAGAAGTAAGCTAAGTACTCCAAGTCTATGGTTTCAAGGTGGCCCAAATGTTCCAACTAACATAAGTCTTCAAATTCATCATGCCAACACCTAAAACCCTTCAAAAATCCAACATAATATCATAAACATGCTATGAACTAGCTCAATCTATACGGAGGGTAAGCCTAGCCTATCTAGGTGCCTATGAAACCTCTAAAAATCCGCTAAATCACAAACTTTCCCTTCCGTGAAGATTTCACAAGATGCCATGCTATCAAAACAAGATTTTATCAAAAAATATGAGAATAATTACACTAATATTGCACCATTGTACATTGGATCCAAACATTACATAGAAACTCCATGTGCATCCCATCTACGAAAATCACATTTCGAAGGCCAACCCAACAAAATCTCATGATCCAGGTGTAATTACCCTTAAAAGTGGGTGAAATTCGAGCTTTATTGGGGCTAAAATCAAGTCCCCAAGTCCTAGGGGTTTTAGACAAGAAAGGTAAATTAACTATGAAATTAGAGAAATTTTACCTCAAATCCGGAGGAGAATCAAGAAATAAGCATTAATCAAGCTTCCCAATAACCCACAAGTGTAAATACCAAGCTATCATACTCTTTAGATTTTTAGATCTCTTGGAATGGATAAAGAATGAGCAGAAATAGGCTAAAAAGGGCTTTCTATACCTTCCCCAGGTGTTCGGGTATCGATATTCATACTCAGCACCTCGACATCACTGCTTCTGGTGACTATCATGTGAGTTGCGTTTACAAAATATGTCCATAATTGCGGTACATACAAGCCTGCCCAGGGTATCATGATTGCGGCCCCTGGGTAGCTTTTGGCGAGTGCACCAGATACAGATGAGACTTGGAATTTTCAAAGTCTCTGCCAACCTCTTAGGATTTATTTGGAATCCTGTATACACAAACGAATATGCAACCATACAATATTTGATGTTCGAAACTCAATGGAGTAGTCAAAATTTCCATCCGAGGTTATTTCAAAAAATACTAGGTCCCACACCCATACTTCATTTTCTTAACCTTCAGAATAATAAGTCATAATAAGCATGGGTGCCTCGTGACCCAAACCAAGAGTCGTTGCCTAAAATCGATATTCTGAAGTTGCTGGAATGGTCGGAATATTCATACGAGATTATTTGTCTTAAATATTTATATGGTGGCTATTTGGAACCAACAAAGACTTCAAAATAGGGAATTCTCTCTAGAATCCAAATGAAATGTCCGGTAACTTAACTGTCAATTTCAGCAAGTCATATATGACTTGGGGAAGCTATAGGAGAGCTATAATTGTAAAAATAAGTGGAAATATGGAAAACAACTGTAAGGGCCATTACAATATCTACTACTAAAAAGGACCGTTTATCCAATATACCTGAAGTCTCGAACAGGTGATGATAATGGGTTTGCATCTCGCTCTCAATCTCCCAAGCAGCTTCCTCTACTGGTGCTACCTCCACTGAACCTTAATTTTTTGAATCTCCCTAGTGCGCAACCACATGACATCACTTTCCAATATAAGCATAAGCTCCTCCAAAAAAGTCAACCACTTGTCCAACTAGACTGAGTCTCATCTAAGCACTTGCGAGGGATCAGGAATGTATCACTACCAAATAGAAACATGGAAAATTGGATGAACAATAGCAAAATTTTAAGGTAAGGCTAACAGATAAACCACCTCACTAACTATGCCATGAATCTCAAAGGTTACGATATATCAGGGGATGAGCTTGACTTTCCTCCAAAATCTCATAACACCCTTCATAAACAACACCCAAAAGAAAACTCGATCACCAACTCCAAATCTCAAGGAATGAAGCCTACAGTCTGAATTGGCCTTTTGCCAACTCTGAGCTATTCTCAACCTTTCCGTAATCACTTTGACTCTATCCAACGACACCTGAAGAAAATCAGTACCATGAGGTCTAACCTCAGAAGTATTAAACCATCCAATCGGAGTGAGACATCCCCTACCATACAAAGCCTCAAAAGGCATCATCTCAATACTCAAATTATAAAAATTATTATATGCAAACTCTGCCAAGGCTATGTACCGCTCCCACTGACCCACGAAATCCATAATATAGGCTCTGAAAAAATCTTCAAGAACTTGAATAGATTTCTCCGACTGACCATTTGGCCGTGGATGAAAGGTTCTACTAAAGTCTACCTGAGTACCCAACACCTCCTAAAAAGCTCTACAAAAGCTACAATGACCAAAGTACCATTGAAGCTATGAGATGTGCAAGGCAACCTACTAACGAACTTTATTTTAATCTGCTCCCATTTTCAATCGGGAATGGTCTATTTTTAGACCAAACTACAATGTCATTGATGCTCAGCATTTACCTACTGAGAACATAGGCACAGAGCTACAAAGTTTGCCACATATCTCTTCATTCTACTCCACCAATAATAATGCCTCAAATATCTGTACATTTTACCTTACCCAGATGATTAGAATATCTAGAGTTACGATCCTCATCCAAAATCAATTGAATCTAGTCTTCGATCCTCAAAACACAAATGTGACTATCAATCTCAAAACGCCCTTAAAATCTAAGGTTATCATCTGGACTCATTACTTAACACCTACTCATGAAGGAATTGAAGCTTACTATCCACAAACTAATAATCTAGAATCTGCTAAAAAAGCAAAGACCTTACTTCAACACTAGCCAAAATCCTTCCAAGGTCTGAAATATCAAGACAAACTATCAAGTTGTGTAAAGACTATATGTCCCATGCCAACGATATTTGTGAAATCAAAATTAAGCCAAGCTACACATACTTATTCTTACGACTCAAGGCATCTCGTACTATATTCCCCTTTCACAAATCATACAAGATAGAGATATCCTATTCCTTAAAAAAGTCTATCCATCTATGTTACATGCATAAAGATCTCTGTGGGTCGTATGATGCTAAAGACTGCAATGATCAGTGAAAATCTTACCATGCACACTATAAATATAATGTCCCCAAATCTTAAGCATGAAGTCTACCACCACCAACTCCTAATAATGAGTGGGGTATTTTTGCTAATGCACCTTATGCTGCCTCGAAACATAAGAAATCACACAACCCTGCTGCATTAAGACAAAACCAAAACCAACACAAGGAGAATCACAATACACAGAGAATCCCTCACCCTCTATAGGATGAGCTAGAATAGGAGCAAAAGTGAGAAACTCCATGATCTTACAAAATCTCAACTCACACTCCTCGGACCATCGGAAAGGAATCTACTTCATGTCATTCTGGTCAAAGGTATTGTAACCATAGAGAAACCCTTGATGAATCATCTGTATTAACAAAACCAAGATAGTAAATCTACGAACCTCAGTCGGAGATATAGGTTTTGAACAATCACAAATAGCCTCAATCTTTATGGGTTCTACTATAATCCCATCCTTAGAAACCACATATCAAAGGAACGTCACAGACTCAAGCAAAAACTCACACTTAGAGAATTTGATAAAAAGAAAATTATCCCTTAATGTCTATAGCTTAATCCTCTAATACTGTGAATGATCCTCTCTAATCCTCTTATACACAAGGATGTCATTGATGATCTAAATCACAAAAGAATCAAAATAAGGCGTGAATACATGGTTCATCGTGTCCTTGAATGCCACTATTGTATTAGTTAATTTGAATGACATCACCAAGAACTCATAATGACCATAACGGGACCTTAATGTTGTCTTAGAGATATCCTAAACCCAACTAGTTATCTAATCAATCTTAGAAGACGCCATTGCACACTGATGCTGGTCTAATAAACCATCAACGTGAGGCATAGGATAATAATTCTTTATCGTCACCTTATTAAGATACCTATAATAAATACACATACGCATGGATCCATCCTTCTTCTTCATAATTAATATAGTAGTTCCCCATAAAAATACACTTTGTTTAATTAAACCCTTACCAAGAAGATCCTCAAACTGAGAACTCAGCTTCATAAGCTCAGATGGAGCCATACAGTAAGGTGCCATAGAAATAGGTCAGGTGCAAGGCTCAAGATTAATAATAAACACAATCTCACACGAAGGACGTATACCAGGTAGATCAATAGGGAAAGCATCAGGAAACTCAGAGTCTAAAGGAATAGAGTGAAACCACTAACTCACCATACTAATATCATAAATATTAGCAAGATAAGACTCACAACACCTTAAAATAAGTTTCCTAGAACATATATAATAAATAATCCATGTAGGCTTGCAGCTAAATGCTCCCTACCACACGACTGGGGGTATGCCAAGTATGACTAAAGCAATGGTCTCTATAAAATAATCCATGATCTATGATAGTGGGATAACCATTCCATGCCCTGAATCACATCAAAATCCACCATGTCTAATATAATAAGATCTGCATGAGTGTCAATATCTCTAACAATCACAACACATAATCTAAAAAACCAATACACTACTAAAAAATCACCCACACGAGTAGATACACATAATGGAAAGGTTAGTAAATCTTAAGATAACTCTAATCATAGATTATAATAAGAAGACACATAAGAATAAGCAGATCCCAAATTAAAAAGAGCAAAGGCTGACTTAATGGTGCCTATGAAAATAACATCCAAAGACTCAGCCTTGGGTCTAGTAGGTACTGCATACAACTGACTACGCCTACCTCATGGCTGGGATACTAACTGACCTTCTGACCTACCAGCCTAAGAACCTTTTTAAGTACCATAGGAACCACCCTTACGACTTAGAAAACTACCTATACCTAAGGAATGAACTTCTCTAATAGGGGGAGCACTCTAAGATAAAGAAATAATTTCTCCACGAAGAAGGCACTCTCAAGAATAGTGACCATGACCCAAACAACTATAACATGTCCCATGAGAGGAACAAAAACTAATAAATTTTGATGACTCAGAGTAACTACCTTATCTAAAATAACCAAAACATAAAAACCTCAAAGACCGACCACTAACATGACCTGAGCAATCACTAACACACAATTTAACTCAGTTGTAATCCTGAGCATTACCTGAATTGGTCTACTCGACCGACTATATGGCTGATACAACTGATCTACCGTAAGAATTGCTATCTCTCAATAAGGAACAACTATCTCCCACTTAATATGCTTGATATATAGGCCTCTTACCTTTCCCAACGGGCCTCATAATGCATCTCCTTTATAACCTGAGAATGATTTGACACCTTTACAAAACTCCTACACACAAAACAAGGCTTTGAGTATACGTACAAAAAGAAAGTCTTAACCATTAACCAAGCAACAATACTTCTCATACTTAGTAACTAAAATAGAAGTACAATTCTTAGCCAACTCATAAAAATGAGATTTATTCTCTATAACTATTATGGAGGCCTGCTACAATCTTGAAAATTGATTTCTCAAGGGATCTGTAAGGCTGTACGGCATGTACTTATCCAAAAAGAGCTCAGACAACATAGTCCATGTCAAAAGAAAAGATCTAGCTGGTTTGGAATTAAGATAACCTCTACACCAATATCGAGCAACTAAGTTTAACTAAAAGGTAGTGTAATCTACACCACGAGTCTGAACATGGCCCAAGATATGGAACCCATCATCACAAGTAATAAGAAACTCATATACATCCTCGCACGGTGCATAAAAAATCCTAGATAGAGCTAATATCAAGAATCTACCCAATAACTTCTTCTCCTCAACAAACATAGTAGGCTTGGTAACCATTAGCTGAGCGACTACAGGCTGAGAAACTACCAGGGAAGAAGGACCCTTAACTTTTAGAGGCTCAGTGCCACTTTGATATATTGACTGTGCGCAATCAGACTGTGCATCACTAACTAATCCCAAAAGTTGAACCAAAGAATCTTTGAGCACTGAAGATGAAATAAACCTCGGTGGAGCCTGGTCTAGTCCCTAGCCCACCACCAGTAGAGGTAGAAGAATCTTTGGCTCGGGATCATGAATAAGATCTCATGGAGGTCTCATTTTCTATCCCTTAGTTGGGGACACATCCTACGGTTATCCATGATATCTAGGTCATCTAAGGACAAGAGTAGGATCCCTAGGCTTGATATCATGACCCTAATCTCGTGTACCAGCATTATGCAACCTATAAATTTGTGAAAGAGTGAAGTTAAAAACATACTTTACAAACCTACTCAGACACTAAGTACAAAATGAGTGATAGATATGAAGAATCTTAATAATGTAATATAGCCTCCCAAAGATAATAAATAAACATCATCTTTTTAATCTATAGGACATTAATAGACATTTTCTCTTGTACCAATAATACCAGTGAATCCTAGGCTCTAATACCATTTTGTCACGACCCAATTTACGATTCATGATAGAACCTACTAAACCCTGCCAATAGGTAAGCCAAATAATAACTCTAAGAAGAATGAAATGGAATAAGTTAGTGGAAAAGGCCCAACGTAAGGCGGGAAACACTATATTTAACTTGTAAATAAAGAAGACAAGGAAATATAAAAGGAGTGGTTTAGCAATTTAGATATCTATTGCAAAATCTTGTAGAGCCAGTACAAGAGTGACTACAAATGCTTCTAAAGTCTTAAAATATTCAACATAGTCCTATCTTCAAACTAATGACTGGACAAAAAAGATAGAAGGAAATAAGGGACTCTAACTCTAAGAGCTTACCCTATCTCTGGAAATCCACAAAGCATAATTATCTATCAATGATGGCAATAAGAACTCAAATCTGCACCAAAAGGTACATAAGTGTAGTATGAGTACCAAAACCATAGGTTCGCAGTAGGCATCATCGACCGACAGAGGTAAAGCATGATATAGATATGATAAAGTGCAAGAAAACATAACTAAGTTAAGGTACAGAAACAAACCTGATGTAAATCCAATATCAATGTACATTAAGACTTACTATTTTTTATGGATATTATTTTGTTCATGGTTTGGGGTATGTTTAGAACTATTTGGTATTTTTGGTTTAAGAGGCTTTTGTGGACAAGTATGGCTAAGATGTTGATTTTGACTCATAGAGTTTAAATTTGATAATCTATCCATCTTATTACTATTTGGTTGGCTTCTAGTGTATTTTTTATTGTGTTCTGGATGTTAGGGTAAGTGGGTGATCTATGGTTCATGGTGGTCTTGAGATACACGTCATGAATTTTCTCTGGTTTTAGTGATAACAAGCTTGTTATCAAAGCACGGTTAAGGGTCTTTGGGTGTACATAATTCTATGTCAAATAGAGTCTCTTTTATGTGTGTGTAACACATAACACTTATAAGGGTGATGCTATGAGGTATTAAGGGTTATTTTACTTTCTTGTGTTCTATTTTGAGCTATAGAGTCTAGTTATCTTAAAAATTATCTAACTCATGGATTACATGCATTTTAGATCACTCCTCCGCAAAGATCTAATATTCGTAGAAACTCTGATGGAGCCACTATCCCACCTAAGGAAAATATGGAGGGAATTTACCCTTCTTATGGAATTCAAACCTAGTCTAGGGTCACTTCTACTAATTATAATACTCTATATATGGTTCAAAGGATCCCTATTAGTGTTCACGAGCATTCCAAGTAGGTGACACTCATCCTTAATCACCTCATAGAGATATCTCTAATGTGGAGTTTCGTTTGTCTATTCATATGCTTACTTAGTTGGTGGCATCATAGTCTTATTAGTTTGATCATGTTGGTTCTGTTGCTCATTTATTTGAGGTCACTCGGGTTTTCCAGTTTATGAGGTTGAATCCCCCAAACTTTATTGGCTCTAAGGTTAAGGAGGATACTTAGGGGTTTATTGATTAGATACAAAAGATTTTTAGGGTAATACATGCTACTAATTTTTAAAAAATAGAGTTTACTGTGTATCAATTAAAAGATGTTTCTTATTGATGAGCGGTGAATTTACCACTTATTTACAGTCAACATTCATGCATATTACTATGATTTTAATGTAAAAGTAAGACATATTTGGGGTTAAATTCTCTAATTCCCATATTTTATAGGTGTACAAGTGTTGAGAAGAAAAGAAGCAAACTTGAGCTAAAAAGGGATAAAAATAGGAATTAAAATTCTAGAGCTGGACAAGCTAAACAAGGATCAGGATCTAGCTTCAGTTATCATTATCACACTGATTCAAGCTAGTCAACCAACTGCGATCACGATGGACTAACCATGATTGCAGTGACTACAATTGTGATCAATCTTCCACGATAATGTGAGAGCAAAATATGGCCCAAGGGAAGAAACATCATTTTGACAAGCTGACCCCAAATACCATTTAAGGCTCAAAACCCTTTTATAAATCGGTGATGGAATGGGAGAGGAGTTCCTTATTACAAAAAAAAAGGTTTATTTCCTATCTTAGATCTTGGAGGTTTATTTCCTAATGGTTTTTATATTATCTAGTTATTGTTATGGATTGTAATTCTAAAAGTCCTCCTTTGTAATTTGTTCCCATGGTTAGTGAATTTCCTGAGGTGTTTGCCGATGATCTTCCTGAAATTCCTCCTAATAGAGAAATCGATTTTGGAATTAATATTCTACCAAGTACCCATACCATTTTTATTTTTTCTTATAGGATAGTTCCAACTAAGTTAAAAAAGGTGAAGGATCAATTAGAGGATCTTCTTAATAAGGGTTTCATCTATCCAAGTGTTTCTCTGTGGGTTCTCTCTACTTTTTATGTGGAATAAAGATGGGTATCTTTGGATGTGTAGAGACTATCGTCAGTTGAATATGGTGATAGTGAAAAATAAGTACCCTATTCCTAGGAATGATGATTTTTTCAACCAGCTTCTCGGTGCTAGGTGTTTCTCTAGGATTGATCTTTGTTCACGCCATCAACAGTTGAAAATTTAGGGGATTGATAATCCTAATACTGCTTTTTGAACTTGGTATGATCATTACGAGTTCTTGGTTATGTCATTTGGGTTGACTAATGCTTTGGCTGGTATTATGGATTTTATGAATTGGGTATTTAGATTGTTTTTAGATTTATTTGTAATATTTTTCATTGATGACATCTTTGTGTAATCTATAAGTGAGGACGGTCATGTGAATCAACTCTGAATTGTGTTGCATACTTTTAAGTACAAAAATTTGAATGCAAAATTTTCTCTGTGTTAGTTTTCGTTAAGTGTTATGACCATTTTTGTGCATGTTATTTCTAGTAAGGGATTAAGGTGGATCAACATAAAGTTGATCTAGTTAAGAAATGGCCTAGACGCATGACTCCAACTGACATTAGGAGCTTCTTGTGCTTGGCTAGGTATTATAGGAGGTTTGTTGAGAGTTTCTCTTCTTTTGCTGCCCTATTGAAAAAGTTTTCTCAGAAAAAGGTTAAGTTCTTATTGTACTATTCTTGTGAGGGTAGCTCTAAAATGTTAAAGGATAAGTTGACTTTTTCTTTGGTTTTGAACCTGGCTGAGGGTACTGAGGGGTTTTTTGTATATCATGATGCATCCCATTTGGGATTGATTATTTTGATGCATCTTGGTAAGGTTATGACCTATGCTTCCAAGAATCTTAAAGTTTATGAGAGGAATTATCCAACACATGATCTTGTGTTGGAGGCTATGGTATTTTCCTTGAAGATCTGACGTTATTATTTGCATGGGGTACATATTGATATTTATTTAGATCATAAGATCTTGCATTATGTGTTTACTCAGAAGGAATTAAATCTCATACAAAAAAAGTGGCTTGAATTGTATAAGGATTACAACATTAACCTTCATTATTATACACGTAAAGCTAATGTTATTATTGAAGATCTTAGGAGTTTTTCTATAGAAAGATTATCACATATGGATGAGGAGAAAAAAAGGATTGGTGTAAGATATTAAAAGATTGACTAACTAGGGAGTTCATCTCTTAGACTATAAGGATGAGAGAATAATTATTCAAGAAATGGTTAAATCATTTCTTGGTGCTGCGGTGAAGAAGAAGCAAACTATAGATCCCAAGGCGATGTAGATTAAGAATGATGTCGGTCAACAAAAGGTTATGGCTTTTGAGATTAGAAGAGATAGAATTCTGAGGTATCAAGAAAAGTTTTGTGTTTCTATTGTCGATGGGTTGCAAGAATGAATTTTTACTGAGGCTCATGAGTCTAGATATACAGTTCACCCGGCTTAGACTAAGATGTATCATAACTTAAAGGAAATCTATTTGTGGAATAATATGAAGAGAAATGTGGCAAATTTTGTTTCTAAGTGTATGGTTTGTTAGGAAGTTAAAGTTAAACATTTAAAGACTGGTGTCATGTCTCAAGATATATAGTTTCCCAGGTGTAAGTGGGAGATCATTAATTTGGATTTTGGTATGGGTCTTCAACGGTCTCGTAATCAGTATGATTCTATTTGGGTCATTATGGATAGAATGACTAGTCTTCTCACCTAATGCCTGTGAGGAATAACTACTAAGGAGAGAATTAGGCCTACTTTTTCATTTAGGAGATAGTCAAGGTACATGGAGAACGTATGCTCATACTTCATACTGAGGTACACTATTTTTTTCTCACTTTTTACATTTATTTCATAATGGTTTAGGTACTGAGGTAAACCTTAACATCACTTAGTACCCTCAGATGCATGGACAAGTAGAGTAGACTATTCATACCTTGAAGAAAATGCCAAGGTCCTATGTAGATTTTAATGGTTGTTGAGTTGATCATTTACCTCTTATTGAATTTTCTTAGAATGATAGTTACCATTCTAAAATCCAAATGGATCCTTTTGAGGCTCTTTATGGTAGAAGTTGTAGCTCTTCTATTGGATGGTTTAAGGTCGATAAGACTAGGTTTTTTGGTCCTGACTTGCTTCATTAAGCCATGGAGATAGTGAAAGTGAATAGAAAAAGACTTAAGACTCCTTAAAGCCGCCAAAAATTCATAGGCAGATGTAAGGTAAAGGGAGTTAGAGTTTGAGGTTTGTAATTAGGTGTTCTTGAAGTTTTCTCCTATTAAAGTAGTCATAAGGTTTTTTAAGATGGGGAATCTCATTTCTTGTTATGTTGGTATAAATTAGATTATAAGGAAAGTTAGGAATATCGCTTATGTATTAGAGTTACCAGAAAGTTTGGCTTCTATTCTACCTGTATTTCCTTTTGTGTATACTGAAAAAGTATGTGGGTGATCCTTCCTTAATAGTTTCAGTTAAGGATGTTGGTGACACATATTAATTGTCATATGAGAAGTTACTAACTTATATGTTGGATAGGAAAGTTTATAGATTAAGGACTAAGGATGTAGCTTCGGTGAAGGTTGTTTGGAGAAATAGAAAGTTGGAAAAAGCTACGTAGGAAGCTGAGGAAGATATGAAGGCCAAGTACCTATTCTTGTTCCCCATATTGGGTGAAGTAATTGAGGTATGATTTTGGTTCCCTTTAAAATTTGTTATTTGATTCGGATGTATTTTTACTGTTATCGTGCAAAAATTGTCCTAACTTCTCATTCCGGGACGAATGATCGTATGAAGCGGGGGAGGGGTAATGTAAGACCTCTCGAAATTTCAATGATTTTAGTTTTTACCCTCCCACATTTGTAATGCCAATATTTGACTTGAATTATATTTTGGGAAGTTAAAAGGGTATTTTAGGAAAGTTTGGAATTTTTAAAAGAGGTTCGGGCTATTTTGGAACTCCTAGGAACTATGCCTCTGCGATAGTTGTGGGTTACATCACTGGAGTTCCGTGATAGCAGCATAGCACGGAGGCTAGCCTCTGTGATATTCATGTTCCATGTGGCATTGTTAAAATTGCCAAGCTTATGTTTTTTTCACTTGGGGTGAGGGGCTTTTGGTGTTTTCACCCTTTCCATGACTTATAAACATAAAAATTACCTTTTCCCCTTCATTATTAATGATTAAACACTCCTATTCTCTTCTCTACCACCTAAACTAAGAAATCTCAAGGTTTTAATAAGAAATTATTACCCCTAGATCAAAACATCAAATTGGCTTCAATTTATTATGTATTTCAAGCATGTGTCTCATTTCCCTAACATTGATTTTACATTGTAGAATTTATTTACTTATTATCCATATGGTTTACATTGATGAGTTTGAAATTGGGTTGATGGATTTTGATTGGTATTACTTGAAATACTTTTCACTTTTTTAAATTGATTATTATGTTTTGAATTTATAGTTTTTGGACTGAATGGGTGCATTGTTATGGGAATTGGAATGGGGAACATGAGTTTCCCCAAATTGATAACTTTGGGCTTGGTAATAGCACTAACCTCAACCCATTTTTTAAAGTTTGTTTTGAGCATGTATATTTATATAATTCAAATTACTTATGAGCCCATTGCATTACATTAATGGATAATAGGATAAAATAGAATTGTAAGGCTCTTGGTGGCCAAGGTTTAGATTTCAAAATAAATCTTTGGAGTCAAATAGTAATATGGATTAGAATGTCGTAATTATATAATCTTGGAGGCATAATCGGTATGACCATACCAAGTGGTAAATGCATTAATAGAAGACTCCAGGGATAACTATTGGGTTAATGTGCAAACTATTTTATTGGCCTAAAAGGAATTGTGTAGCTCACCGTGAAGGCGTAGTCCCGGGGGTATTAAAATTTGAAACCACATTTACCAGTTTGGGGATTGTATATTACCATGTGCTTGGTTCAAACATTGTGTTTTTGGAAGGCTAGAGCCTTTGTGTGTTTAGCCTTTCCTTTGGATTCTTCGGTTCATAGGGCTAACACGCACTGGGGCCGTTTTAGCAGGGGGACCTAAACCTATATAGACCATAGGTGTCTTAAAATAGAGGGAGCTACACAGTTTAGGTTAATTGTTAAAAATCCCATGCTCATGACCCTTGTTCTTATCCAAGCATCCTATATATGTATATGTAATTGTTGTGTATATGGTTTTTACTTGTTTATGGAATTTGCATTATTTTATCACTTTTCCTGAGTTACATGCCAATAGTTATCCAACTAAACACCTAGGATGTTCCATCATTTCATAATGTAGGTTTGAAAGGTTTTTCTATTGCTCTTGTGAAGTGTTAGATGGTTCGGTCATCTTTTGAGTGACTGTGAAGTGGTGATCCTCTATATTTTTGAAGGCTTGGTCATTTCATCTCTTTTCTTTATGCCTTTGTATTTTTCTAGGATTTTTATTTTGTCATGTTCAGGGGGACATCCTGACCTGTTTGGCATTTCTTATTTTAGAGTCTTTTGTGGACAAGTGTGGGTGGATGTTGGTTTTGACTTATAGAGTTTACATTTGATTATTTATCTTTCATATTTCTATTACTGGGTTCTTGATGTTAGGCTCATGATAGGCTTGAGATACGTGTCACAACTTGGCCCTAGTTCAGTTCGTGACACTTGAGGAGGCTATAAAATATTCTTAGGAACATTTCACTTTCTTTGTTTATTTTCATTCATCGGGTACATATTGGTTTCTGAATTATCATTGTTTCATACTTTAGTGGATGGCTAGTATATCGACTACGATGGCCGAAGCATGAGACCCCGAGCCTGCAGCTATAAAAGCTAATAGAGGTAGAGGTTGACGTAGAGGTCGAAGCTAGAATAGAGCGGCAACATGAACTAGGGGACAATATAGGAAGACTTAACCAATTTTTGTTATTCCTATCAAGCTAAAGGTAGCTCACGACGTTCAGACGCTTGAGACACTAGTAGGCTAGGAGGTAGCCCAGTCCCCACCAGGGTTAATATCTATCTTATTTTTCAAAGATCCATTGTAATAGATTTTGGTATTATTAGGTGGTACACCAACAAATTGGGCTTATTTAGTAGCTTTGAATAGTGGTAATTTAGGGGCACAACATTCTGGTGTAGCTCCTAGAGTAGCAGTTTCCCCAACACCAGTAATTCCACATGTGGTAGTTTCTAACATAGTAACAATTATAGAAGAACAAAATATGTTGGGTTGAGTTCTTATACTAACTCAACCAAGGTTTGCAGTAAACCAAGATAATGATGTGTTAGATTTTCTTGCTAGCTATGATAAGAGGCTACCTTATTTGCACATGGTAGTGTCTTATGGCATGGAATACACAACCTTATAGCTTTATTGTACGGCAAGGTAGTGGTGGAGAGGTTATATGGACTCCGGGCTAGTTGGATATCTCTGATTAACATAAAATCAATTCTCAGAGGCTTTAATAGAGAAGTATATGCCTCGCAACATATGGAAGTGTCTGAGGGATCAATTTACTAGCTTATAGTAGTGTTCTATGATGATTTTTAAGTATGAGGTGAGATTTTATGAGAAAGACATGATACTATGATCTTACCTATCGAGTATGATCGGTTTTGGTGTTTAGTTAGAGAGCTTAGACTTCCTTTTTGCATGACTACTTCGAGTCTAGTTGCCAATGGCAGGTCATTTCTAGATTTTTTTGTAATATTCTTAGACTATGTATGAGATACATTATGATACCGAAGGGGGTGGTGATAAGAGGCCATGTCAGTAGGGCATTTATATTAGGTGCCATAATGACTTAAAATTTAATGGTATATTTCCTAGGCATGTTATGCTTAAGGTGTCATTGGTCATTTCTCAAAGACATTTCTCTATTGTGGGATGATTAAGTCCGAAACATAGAGTGTTAAGGTTGTTAGATCAGTGATTCCTCAAACTAAAGGTAGTTTATAGGGTCGGAAGGTGATCCCTAAGTTTCTTTAGGAGGTTTATAGGTAGGTAGGATAGGTCGTTAGTCTGGTACCTAGTCCAAAGATATATAGGGTTAGTTATACATTTTACTTGGTAGGCCAGAGGCATAGTTTTTAGGTGTGGTTATTATTGGTATGATTTAATTATGTCATCATCCACCTATTTCATTACTTTATTTGTAATCCACTTATTCATATGTCTCTGTTTATTATGCATAGAGATTACAATTATCTTTTGAGCCTTTATTTGTGCCATTACGTGTAACTACTTCTATGGGTGATTTCTTAGAAGTGGATCAAGTTCGTAGATTATATGTTTTGATCATTCAAGAGTATTATACTTGATTTGACCTTATTATGCTAGATATGGGGGATTTTGATATGATTATGGCCATAGACTGCTCATCACCTACCATGCATTCTTAGGTCGTTTTGCCAAGACTGCTTTCTTAGAAATCTCTGCCATACCACCAATTGCATGCTAGAATACTTTTAGCCACGCATAATGGGGATTATTTCTTGTTTGAGATAAGAGGCTTGTATCCGAGGGTTGTGAGTTTTTCCTTACTTATGTTTGTGATGTTAATACTGAGATCCCTTTACTTGATTTTGTTCCAATTATTCATGAGTTTGCTGATGTATTCCCTACTGACCTACAGGCCTTCCTCCTTAGTGTGATATTGAGTTTACTATTGAGATTGAGCTACATAATAGACCTATTTGCATGGAATTTTATCTTATAGCTCCTGTCGAACTTAAGGAGCTAAATTCTCAAATTTAGGATATTCTAGATACTGATTTTGATAGGCCAAGTATATCTCCTAAGGGTGCTCCTATTCTATTCGTTAAGTAAAAAGATCATTTTATACATATGTGTATCAACTACAGGGTTGCTGAATAATGTAACAATGAAGAATAAGTATCCCATTCTTTGTATGAATGATTTATTTAAGCAACATAAAAGTGCGATAGTGATTTACAACATTCCCTAGAGATTTTGTTACTATACATTATGGACTCGAACTGAGGACATCCATAATAAATCCTTTAGGACTCTCTATGGCCATTATCACTATCAAGTTATGTCTTTTGGGTTTACAAAATACACCAACAACGTTCATGGACTGGATGAATCACATTTTTAAAGACCTTCTTGCAATGTTTTGTTATCATTTTCATCGTTGATATTCTTGTCTATTTGAGGAGTAGGAAGGATCAGAAGCAGCATTTGAGGACGGTGCCCCACACATTCAGTGATCATAGGATTTTTCCAAATTCACAAATTATGAGTTCTGTCTATAGTCTATGAAATTCCAAGGACACATAGTGTCTAAGGATGGGATTATGGTAGATCTGACGAAAATTGAGGATATTTATTATTAGACAAGCCCTACATATCTTACCTTGGATTATAATTTTATTAGTTTAGTAGGTTATTATAGGTTGTTCGTTGAAAAGTTTGCTAATATTGTTGCTCCTATGACGATTAACTCTAAAGAGCTTCCAATTCAGTGGTTTGATATGTGTGAGTCATACTTTTGGCAAAACAAGTTCTTTCTCACTTCAACTACAATTTTTACTCTTCCTATTGAGGGAGACGAGTTTATAATTTTTTTTTAGTTCATATAATGTTGTCTTAGGGTGAGTTTCTTTCACAACCCAATTTCTCAGATCTTGATGGCGCCTACTATAATCCACCAGTAGGTAAGCCAAATCGTAGTGTGGAACCGCTAGTAACGGACTACTTAATAATTTAAGGAAAAGAATTCAGAATAAATCAAAATAAAGATCAATACATAATGAAACCCCTAAACCTGGTGGTATAAGCACAAAAGCTTCTAATATATTAAGAGTGGAAAAGTGAAATATCATGAGAAATACACCGATACAACTATCTTCAAACACAACATAGAGACTAGTATAATACATAAGGTAGAGATAAGTAAAACTCCGAATGTCATGATCTCATGCTAAATCTCCAAATCATAGATGCTCCACATGACACAAACATTAACGGCGATAACCCATACTATGTTTTGTAGGCTGCAGAAGTGTAGTATGAGTACCAAAGGAATAATACTCTGTAGACAACTGCCAACTAACCTCCAAAGATAAAGAAGTTAGATATAACTTATAAAAAATTGGAAACTGTACCTAAGAGTCTAAAAATCATATAACAAGTCAATAAGAATAATAAAGGACAACTATTCTGTTCATGTCCAATAGACCCACGTGATAAGGCTAAGGATGTATTAGGGTGAACTATCCAATTTAAGCCACATTTAGTACACATCAATACTATATTGTATATGTCTTGCTAATATATGAATGAAGAGCGAAAGAAAGATACATAGAAATATATAAGGCCAAGAAATGAATGTACAGTATGAAAAAATTAAGGAAGCGATATACGGTAGTGCCATATCTTTATATAGATATGTATATGTATATATATATATATACACATATACATGTAAACATGAGGTGATATGAAGGCATGCCATAGATTATTATCTCCTAATTCTAAGACCTCAACATAATACTATCAGGATTTAATACTATCATGCTCAGGGTTTCTAATCCACATGGCTAGACATGAAATAATCGTTTATAATAAAGCCATCATAATATAGAATAGGTTGTAGACATACCTCAAATCTTGATACCGAATGAATGACCAATATGCCATAAGATATCCATAATAATGATCATAACAATGATAATATCAATATCAATAACAACATGAATAACCGGCTACTTCGGACAACCAAATACCTAGCCGAGATGATACGTACCCCTAACACCCAAATATTGAAAGGTTCAATCAACATACAACAACACAAGGAATATTTTTTAACCATATATATAAAACAGTCCCATATTGACTGATAGACAAAGATGCATACTAGTGGTAGGCAATGCACATGTAGAAATGAGTGCAAGGTACACAATCAATATCACAATCTCATCATCGTAACCATCTCTATCATAACTATCATCATTATATCCATCATTAGCATAATCAACCTCTGGACTTGCCGAGTTTCAATATATCATCACAGTATCTTCTGACCTTGCTGGGTATCAATATATCATCACAGTATCTTCTGGCCTTGCTGGGTAAAAATATATCATCACAGTATCCTCCGGCCTTGCTGGGTATCAATATAATCATTACAGTATCATCTGGACTTTCTATGTATCAATGTAATCATAAACATCAATACACATATATTTATAGACATATAATAGGTGCACGGGCTCAAGAGGTGGCAAAAAGGAGGGTAAATCAACAAGCCTATTGCCCAGAGTGATTTTCGGGACTAAATTATTATAAATGTGAAGAAAGGGTCAAAATATCCCATGTTCGAACTAAGTGATAGGGTTGAATCATGTAGATGATCTCTGAGTATTCTCCTAAACATTTCTTCATGTAGTCATTATTCACTATATAGAAACTACCTAACTCCTAGTAAAGATTCACCACTAGACCATAATCGCCAATTAACAAATGTTCATTTCTAACCATAATAATCTCAATAGTCACCATATAGAAAAAGACCACTGACCATTATTTAGACACGTTTATCGATCCACTATCATGTCTTATTATCTAGCATCATTAATACCAAAAACCTCATTTAAAAATTAATCAACATGTTAAACTTAGTCATCAATACAAACTAATCTTCACCAACGCTAAACTTGTCATCATCATTAGCCATGCATAATCCTTTATACTAGCTAGCATATTTCAACTAGACAAGATTCATTAACTAGTACACTAGATTTCTAGCCATCATGTACTATACTAATTATTAGAAAACTAGTTCCACATCCTAAATAATATTTAGGAAAAATAGTCATAAGATCATATTTCAGCTAGAATGACATTAATTATAGATTTAATAATCAAGAATGTACTGAATCTATGCATTCCATCACTAATATTATATCAATGGAATAATAAGAGTCATACCATATCTTTCTCCATACTATACATGAGAGATATATATTTAAACAAATATATATATATATATATATATTTATTAATTGTTACCACATCCTTTACAATGATAAACACTTCTTCGATGTCCAACTGATATCATAACACAACCTTTGGCCCAATATGTGTCTGGAATAATCATAACATCCTAATCACGACAATAGGCCAAATACATATCCGAAAATCATATCAATGTCCATGTATATAAACCATATCATATTTATAAACCGTAGAATATCTATAATTATCTCACATATAGGTGGCATCTCCTACTAGGAGGCATAATATCAATAAGCATATAACTTTTATAATGTATCTCATATCTATAGGTCATACAACATAACTATGAGTAATGTCACCTCTCTAGGAAAATTATCATATCTAAGAGGAATATCATCTCTATAGGCCTAAAATAATTATTAAGAGGAAAATAATCTCTAAGAAACCCAATGTCATATCTTAGGGGAAATAGCATCTCTATGAGCCAAATATCAGGTCTAAAATCATATAGCATCTCTATGGGTCAAATACCATGTTTAAGAGGAAATAACATCTCTATGGTCAAAATACCAATTCTAAGAGGAAATAACACCTTTATGGACAAAATATCAAGTCTAAGAGGAAATCGAATCTCTATGGGCCAAATGCCAAGTTTAAGAGTAAATAGCATCTCTATGGGCTAAATATCATGTCAAAGAGTGAATAGCATCTCTATGGTCCATGAAATACCTAGACTCTAGACCATGCCAAGAATTTCATCATTTGATGTCTCTGGGATAGATACGACTAGGGGTGTGAGTTGTACCCCTTTGATACGAGTCGTATCCTATTTTCCATACCTTTTTGTTCCCTGAGAAGCCTAGTAGGATAACACACTGCCTACTATATGACTTGGCCTCCCTTTAGTCGTACCCAAAGGGTGTGATTCCTACCAAGGTGAGTCGTATAAAGGTGTCTTGAAGTTTGAAATGGACTGTTGGGGTAAAGTTAATGGATACGAGTTAGGATTTAGTCGTACCCTTTGGATGCAACTCAAAGATATATGTGCATACCCTTTACAATGTGTGTAACCTTGGATAATCCTAGGGTATGAGCTAGGGTATCACTCATACCATAGGGTGCGGTTCCCTTAGTGAATCGTATAGTTAGTCGTACCCCTGGACGGGTCTATTTTCCATCTTATAATTAAGGGCCTTGTGTTTATTTCCCATGTCTTAAAACCTAAGCCCCTTTACTATATATGTTCTTGTATCCTTCTAAACATTTATTTTTTAAGGATCAAACACCCTAAATATTCTCTCAAGCCCGTCTTTGGAGGATTGGAGGCTAGGGTTTCAAGGGTGATCTTCAAAAGGAAAATTAAAGTCAATATTCTTGTCGATTTAAGTTACCTAAGGCATGTAACTCATCACCTTTCGAAATAACTCTAAACCCATTTATTTCAAGCTTGGATTAGTAAGTGTACATGTTGGTTTTGAAATCAAATGAAAATATTTTTGTTGCCTAATAATAAATAATTATGATTCTTGCTTAGACTTATGTTTATACATGTTATCGATGGTAGTTTGTACATGTGAATTCTTGTTGTATGTGGTATAACATGTGGGTTTTGAGTAACCCTAGTCTTGATGATTTCTACCATAAAATTGGCCTTACTAAAGGAATGTACACAAGGTGCTTATGAAAATGTCTAAGTGAGATGGCTAATTATATAATGATGATGCTTTGAATTAAAGCAGTGGCCCAAAATGTATGAATGGTTGAAAAATGATACAATAAAGGTAAAATAAGCCATTTAATGTGTAATTGATGAACTTTATGGTTTGATGAATAAGAAGGAGTTAAAGTCCCTAACATTAAAATGAACTTGAATTGGGTATTGAACTAAATTATGATATAGAATTTCTAAAGAAGTATGAATGGCTTGTAAGTTTCTTGATGACCATAGTTTGAATTGTATGATGAGTTGAATAAAGGAATTGTCCTTTTGAAATGGTTGATCAATGAAGGCTCCAATGAGGATCATGTGGTCATGTATGGTGTTAAAATTGGCTAAATGGGTTAAAGCCCTTATGTGTGGAATTGAATGTATGTGGATGCATAGACGAAGGGCTAGAGTACCAATGGTCACTAATGATAGTCATGATGTCTTGAAGTTAAAGTCCCTTTCATAATGAAATCATTTATGATTAAAGTACCTTGCATAATGAGATCTCATGAGGTCAAAGTTCCTCGCCAAATGAATTAGCTTGGGGTTAGATTCCCTGATCTAGTATGTCATGACATTAGAGTCCCTTGTCTAATGTGTGAGCAGATGGTTAGTGTCCCTTGATCGAATGAATGTGTGTGAACGGTTAAAGTCCCTCACTTATATGAATATGTGTGAGTGGTTATAATCCTTCACTTACATTGTTGTGCATATGGTTCGAGTCCCTTACCTGATGATATATGAATAGGGTTAAAGTCCTATGTCTAATGAGAAATGCTTGAATATATAAGTGTGGAAGGTTGGAGTCCTCTATTGCATGTATGATGAATGAGTGGTTCCAAAGTGTTCATAAGACTTTCCCTCTTGGTTAGCATGTGATATGTCTATATGTATGGATGAGGTTTTGAATGTGATTAAATAGGACATATATTGACTTATTGATGAATGATAATGCTATTTTAACCTTATCCTTGAGTTACATGCTAGTGTTCCAACCGTAAACCGTCTCCAGATGTTATGTCCCCATATGACATAGAGGATGGAGAATCATCTTCTCTTCCTGTGAAGTGATTAGGTGGTCAAAGCAGTTAGTGCATTGACTATGGATTGGTGAGCTTCCTTTTTTTTGAAGACATTTATTCTTGGTCCCCTATCTTTATCCTTAGTCTGATTTTGACTCAATTTTGCTATTGTCGGGGGCTTGTCCCGACATATTCATTTCTAAACTTCAGTTTATATAGAGGTATTGTGGATGACTGTGGACTTCAGTATATTGGTTAGTTGATGAATCTAATGAATTGTTTAGACATGCTTAAGTTATGACTCCTAGTATTTTTTCCTCTCTCTCATTATATGGTCAGGATTTACTCGACCTAGGTGATTGATGTGATGATTATTATGGGTTATCGGGGCGACCTATAATTCATGTGGGCTTGAGGTCCCCCTACAACATGGCTCGATTATAGGGCATGTAAAGTTAGTATCAAAGCTTATGTTCATGGTCAGTTGGGTGTCTATAATACCATGTCGAGTAAAGTCTCCTTTATGGATGAAAAGGATGTCACACTTATAAAAAAGAAGCTATGAAACATTTTTGGAAATATTTCCCTTTTTGTCTCTCAATCTCAAGATATAGAGTCTAAGGTCTTGGATTTCACTTATTTCTATTTGATATCTTTCATATCATGCCTACAAGGAGATCTAAAACTCAGGAAAACCCTTTTGAGGGCCCTATGGATGAATCTTTTCTTACTTCTAGAGTTCAAACTTGGGCTAGGACTGCGGCATACGATCATCTTTGTGGGGTTCCACCTATCCCCACCAACCCCAACTATGAAAGTGACCCTTTATTCTATCACCTCATGGGGATTCTACTAATACCAAACTTCATCTCTATATCAATCTCTTGACTCAATTGGTGGCTTCTCAAGTAGAGTATGGTGCTCAAACTACAGATTCTTATGAGGCCACAAGAATTGGACAATTTATGAGGTTGATCCCTCCTATGTTATCCAGTACGAAAGGTGAGAAAGATCCTTAAGGCTTCATTGATGAAATAGAGAAGATCTTCTAAATCATGCATGCTTTAAGGATTGAGGGTGTTGAGTTTTCTTCCTACCAATTGAAAGATGCAGTGTACTAATGGTATGAAGGGTGGGAGTTTTCTAGAGGTGTTGATACTAGTTCCGCCATGTGGTAGGGCTTCTCCATGGCATTATTAGACTACTTTTTTCCTCAAGAGTTAATGGAGGTAAAGGCAAAAACATTTGTGAACTTGAAGAAAAAGAGGATGTCCATTCAAGAGTACGACTTGAAATTCCATCAATTGTCAAGGTATTCTCTTGAGATTTTTTCTAGCATGAGGGATAGAATTCATAAGTTTGTCTCAGGATAGTCCCATAAGTTATTCTTTAAGAGTAAGGCAGCTTGTTGGTTGAGAACATGGATATTTCTAGGTTTATTGTGTATTTGCAACAAGTGAAAGAAGAGAAAATAAAGAAATTTGAGCTTAGTGAGAGGCAAGAAAGGAAATTTAAGCCTACTAAGAATAGTTGTGGAAATAGTTGCAAGTGTCCACGGAAGAAGTGGGGAGTTCAAGTTCTTTCTCCTAGGCTAGTGTTTTCTCTCCTTACCAAAAGTTTTTAGGTTATTATCGGACTCATTTTAGTGATTTGTCTCGGGCTCAGGGTGCCCAATTCTAGGCTAGTGGTGCTAGTAGGATCCACGTCACCCTTCTTGCAGATTCTATGGTCAGAATTATTGTGGTCAGAGTGATAAAATGAGAAACAGATGTTTCCATTATGGTTAAGTTGGGTACATGTAGTTTAAGTGCCTATCTCTAGAAGCTTTTTTGTCCAATAGGGACCCTATTTTTAATCTATCTATTCCCTCACCAAAGGGTATTATGTCTACCTCTACTTTCATTTTTGGTATCAGCGCTAGTCAGAACCGCTTTTATGCAATTGCTACTCGCAAAGATTCTGAGGCACCTCTCGATGTTGTCATGGGTATGTTGAGAATTTTTTCCCATGATGTGTATTATTTTCTTGTTCTGGGGTATACTCATTTTAATGTGACCTTGTATGTGGTTGTGCATTATGATTGTGGTCCCAAGAGTCTGTCAGTTTCTTTTTTTATTTCTACCCTAATCTGAGACCCTGTGATTGTTAGAAGGGTCTATAAGGGGTATGTGATATCAGTTTGTGGTAAATATACTCTAATAGACTTGATAGAGTTTTCCATTACCGACTTTGATGTCATTTTGGGGATGGATTGGTTCCACTCTTGCTATGCTTCTTTAGATTGTAGGACCTGTAGGGTCATGTTTAAATTTTTTAATGAGTCTGTCATTGTATGGGAAGGTGGTTCCCTAGTGCCTAAAGGAAGGTTCATTTCTTATCAAAGGCCCAAAGTTTGATTTAAAAAAGGTGTTTGTTTTATTTAGTCTAACTTAAAGATTCTAACTCAAAAGAGCCTTCTCTAGAATCCTTTCCCATGGTTAATAAGTTTCCCAAGGTGTATCCCAATGATCTTCTCGATGTTCCTTCCTATAAATAAATTGATTTTAGGATTGACCTTGTTCTAGACACTCATCTAATTTCTATCCCTCTTTATGGAATGGCTGTGGCAGAGCTAAAAAAGCTTAACGAGCAATTTAAAGCACTCTTAGATAAATGTTTTACCCGTCCTTGTATGTCTCTATGGGGTGTTGTTGTGTTATTCATGCGCAAAAAGGATGCTTAATTTTGTCAACAAGTGAAAGTTGAGCACATGAGGCCCAGTGGGTTGTACCAAGAAATTGTGTTACCCGAATGGAAGTGGGAGACAATTAATATGGATTTTGTCACCGGTCTCCCTAAATCTCGAAATCAATGTGATCCTATTTTGGTCATTGTTGATAGAATGATCAAGTCCGCTCACTTTTTGCCCTTAAGGACTAATTACTCGGTGGAAGATTATGCTAAGTTGTATCTTGTGGAGACCGTGAAGTTGCGTGGTGCTCTATTTTTTATTATCTCCGATTTTGGTCCTCTATTTTCATCATACTTTTAAAATTCATTCCAAAAGGGTTTGGGTACTAGAGTATGCCTTAGTACCATTTTTTCCCACAAATAGATAGGCAAGTGGAAAGGACCATCCAAATATTTGAGCATATGTTGCAGGCTTGTGTGATGGATTATGGTGTTAGTTGGTATGACCACTTTTCTTTGATTGAATTTGCCTATACTAATAGTTACCACTCTAGTATTGGCACGACCTCTTTTGAGACATTGGGTGGTATGAAGTTTGCAAAGTTAAGTTTCTTGGCCCTGATTTAGTTCACCAAGTCCTAGAGAAGGTGAAGTTATTTGTGGTAGGTTGAAAATCACTCAAAGTCGCCAAAATTGCTATGTAAATATGAGGAGTAGGGACTTAGAGTTTTGCGTTAGTGATTGGGTATTCTTGATGGTGACTCCTATGAAGTGAGTAATGCAATTTGGTATAAAGGGGAAGCTTAGTCCTTGTTATGTTTGCCCCTACTTGATTGTGAAGACAGTTGTTCATGTTGTCAATGAGTTGGAGTTGCCTTCTAGTATGAACTCCATTCACTTGGTTTTCCATATCTTTGTGTTGCAGAAATGTATGGCTGATCCTTAATTTGTTATTCCCTTGAGTGATGTTGATATCTCGGACTCTTTGTCCTATGAGGATATCCCAGTGAGGATCTAAGATCGGAAAGTTCTCTCACTGCAAACGAAAGAGGTGGCTTCGGTGAAGGTTCTAAGGAGTAACCTGAAGTCCAAGGAAGCTACATGGGAAGCGGAAGAGGCCATGAAGTCCAAGTATCCGCATTTTTTTTCTATTTTGGAAACTTAGGATAGAGGTATATTTTGATCTTCTTCCTTTGATTTGTTTTATTGAAATGTAATGGGTTAAAGTCCCTAATGTGTTGAGTTGATTTGTGTATTGTTAGACCATGGGTTAAAGTACCAAATTCTTTGAAACTATATGTGTGTTTTTTTGTGAAGGGTTTAAGTCCCTAGTATCTTGAGTTTATTAATGTCTTTGGTAAATGATGGGTTCGATTCCCAAACCCTTGAATTAAGTAAGTATCCTTTATAAGTTGATCAGTTTAAGTCCCTAAGTTGAGAAATCAGTAAGTGTTGATAAGTAAAGGTTTAAGTTCGTAAGCATTGTAATGAATAGGTGTCTTTTGTAAATAATAGGTTTAAGTTACAAAATCGATGAAGTGAATGATTGGTTGATAATGAGCATGATATATGTTATGTAGTTTCCTTATTGTATGCTTATTCTAACTTGTTTAAGGGTTGGTTTGATATGTGGTGATGTTTTAACGTGTGTTTATTTCATGCCTTACCCATTATTCGCGGATGAATGACCCAAGTAGTGGAGAATTGAAACACCTAGACTTTGGACCATGCCAGGAATTTCATCATTTGATGTCTCTGGTATGGATATGAATAGGGGTGTGAGTTGTAACCCTTACATAATAGTTGTATCCTCAACTACCTTCCCTCTCGTACCTTGAGAGGATTAGTAGTTGGACACACTGCCCACTATACGACTTGGCCTCCCCTTAGTGGTACCCAAAGGGTATGAGTTATACCAAAGTTATTCATATAGAGGTGTCTTAAAACTTTGAGTGTACTATTTGGGGAACGGTTGATGTATATGAGTTAGGATTGAGTCGTACCCTTCGGATATGACTCAAAGGTGTATGGAATCTACCTTGACAGTGTGTGACCTATTAGAAGCCTAGGGTATAAGCTAGGGTACCACTCGGACTTCGTACCCTAGGGTACGGTTCCCTTAGTAAGTGGTATAGTGAATCATATTTCCAGCTTTTAACTAAGGGCCCTATGGTCATTTCCCATTACTTAAACCCTAAGTCCCCTTACTATTTAAGTGCTTAGAGCCTCTTAAACATCCATTGTTGATGGACCAAACACCCTAAATACCTCTCAAGCTCATCTTTGGAGGAATGGAGGCGAGGGTTTCATGGGTGATTGTCAAGAGGCAAAGTGAAGTCAAAATACTTGGTGATTCAAGTTTTCTAAGGCATGTAACTCATCCCTTTCCTAAATAACTCTAAACTCATGGTAGAACTCCAGGCAAGGAGATACCGCGATCTCTGAGATGGGGCTGCGTTTGCAATAATGAGATTGCCATGACCTTACCGCAATCGTCATAATCCATGTCGTGATCGCCGACGTACTAGAACGATCTAAACTTTGAAAATTTCTGAGTTTCCAATGATGCCTCGGGATTCATTCGGAATCTCACTTTCACACATGAACTGTGTATCCATACTAATTTTAACATTTTGAATGAGTTGGAAAAGTAGGATTTTAAATCTGAGGTTGTTTCGACAAAATGTGGGTCCTACACCCTTTCTTTTTTATTTTTAACTTTCCAACCAATAGGTAAAAATGAGAATGGTTGCAGTGTGACCCAAACCAAAGATCTACCTAGCCTAAAATTGATATCTCAAGCCAACTGGAATAGGCGGAATTCACATCCGAGATTTTTTTACTGAGGTTTTTGCTTTGTCCCCATATGGAAACAACAAAGACTTCCAAACGATGATTTGGCTCTAAAAAACAAACGAACTATCTGGTAATCAAAATATCTATCCCAACAAGACATAAATGACTTAGGAAACCATAGAGAAGCTCAAATAGTGGAAATAAATGGAAATATGAAAAATGACCGAAAGGGTCATTACAATTTCTTTATAGCTGGGCTAAGACATTGCTTATGATTTATGACAATCAAAGGTGTACAAGTGCAACTACCCCACTCTTTATTTAGAGTTAGCGATGGTATTTATCATGGTTACAATTTGGAGGCATTATATTTATGGTGGTTGTTACGAGATATTTACAAACAATTATAGTCTTTAGTACATTATAAACCAAAGGGAGACAAATTTGAAATAGTTCTTGTGGATTGACTTTTTGAAGTAATATGATATCTCCATTTTATACCATCTGGTCAAGGTGAATGTGTGTAGCAGATGCCTTCAGATGAAAGGCAATAAGTATGGGTAATTTGGTTTCTATTTAGGTTTAAAAACAATTATTAGACTTGGGTGTTAAGTCCCTAGCAAACCCAATTATTTTGCTTGATATTTTAGACTATAGGAGGATTCATTCTAGTGTGGAAGATAGGTCAATTTTGTTAGAGGAAATCAAGGCTACCAATTTAAGGATAGTTGACTTTTTGCATTCATGACCAAGTGATGAAGATGAGTCCAGGAGGGATATTTTGATTTGGAGGGTATTTTGTGATTCGATTGTTGCATTTGTGTTTTAAGGGTTGGAGACTTGATTAAGTTGATACTATGAGAGGATCATAGCGCTAGATATTCTATTAAGTCGGGGATAGCCAAGATGTATAGATATTTGTGGTAGCATTATTTATGGAGTGGTATGAAGAAGGATGTAGCAGACTTTATAGAAAAATATTTGTGTTGCTATTTGAAAAAATTTAAGCATTTGAAACTTGGTAAATCGATTCGGAGGCTACACATTCTTGTGTGGAAGTAGGAGAGGATCACTGTTGACTTTTTAGTGGGTTTCCCCATACTTCTTGTTATTTTGACAACGTTTAAGTTATCATGTATAGGTTGAACATTTTCTCATTTCATCCCATTGTGATTTCCTTTAGGGTTAAGAGAGATTAGCTCTTATCTACATTCACGAGATAGTTCATCCTTGTGTGTTACCTGTGTCCAATATCTTAGATAGATATTGAGTGTTCACTTCTAGCTTTAGGAGAATTTTGGTACTCAGCTGGACTTTAGTACCGCTTTCCACCACCAGATCGACTCGAGGCAAACTATATAGGTTTTGGAAAACATGTTATGATGCGTTAGTGACTTTGGAGGAGAGTGGGATCAATATTTACCATTAGAAGATTTTATTTATAGTAAGAGCTACCATTATAGGATTAAGATGGAAACATTTGAGGCATTTTATGGTAGGAATTTTAAATCTTATAGTGGTTAGTTTGAGACTTCCAAGATTACACCATGTGGAATTGATGCACCGTGGAAACACAACACTTTCGATGCTTAAAGACAAGGAATTTATGCTTGCTCATAGGTTATTTTGGTGAATATGAGGTGTTTGTTGTTTGATTCATGGAAAAATAGGTATGAAGCATCTTGGTATAAAATTGGAATAAAAAACTCTAAAAAAGATGAATATGTGCATCCTACGAGTCATCCTAGAAATCATCAACATATAATAAGGCTTATAGCTTTACTCATAAGCAAGAAAGTAACAAAAGTAAAGTAGGGAAGCTAAGTGAAGAGTGCATACGACTGGAGAGTACGAACCTTAAATTGTGTCTATGAGTCAGCAGAAGTAGTTGTTGAGTGAGATGAATTTTTTTTTAAAGTTCTGAGTTGAATTCACGGAAGAAGAGGAGTCATAAGAACTGAGTACGACTCATAACGATAAGTCGTGAAGAGAACAGTGTCCAGAGCATTAGAAGCTTAAGTCCCAGGTAGTGATGACTGAAGAACATGAGTCGTAAACTATTATTACAACTCGTGGGGATGCATGGTAAGGCCAACAGAAGCTCGAAGTCCTAAAAGATCAATTACTGGTGTATTTACGACTAGCACTGTACGACTCGTAAGAATACCTTACGAGTGGACAACAAGAGTCGTATCTTGTGACAACATACTTTTCCTATTACATTTTAATTAGGATTTCAGGGTTATTTTGAGATACTATAAATACCATAGGGTTATTTCTTTATTAGGTAACACATTTTTATAATACTATTAATACTTTTAAAATATTTTTCTCATTGAGTTTTTTTTTTTGAGATTTTGGGTTTTATTCAATTGGAGACTTTGGATTTTCTTCCTGTTATTCTTGTGAAATTTATTACCTGTATTCTTTATTGAATATCATGGATTGTTATATAAACATAAGAGGCTAACTACCTTGACTAGGGTTGCGGGAACCCTGTTGGAGTAACTACGTAGAGGATGGGGGAAATTTATCTAATTGATTATGACTACATGTATCTTAATCTTACTCATATTAGTTGACCTCAGAGCTACTACAGAAGGTTGAGGATTTCCCATATTAGAGAATTTCCTCACAAGGGAGTTTGAGATTAGGAAATGCGGATTAAGACAGTAATTTGGGATTCACGTCCATATCGTAATTCCGCCATCTAATATAATAAACTTGAGTCCCAAAAGGTCATAGTTGAACTAAGGTTATACACAAGGATCAATAAGGAGATACTCTGAATCTCACAAGGTAAAGGGTGAGATTTATCATCATGGCCATAACACCGTTGATAATACATAGCTTGTCAATATTACATGCAGAGAAAGGATTAGATGAGTTGAAAACAAGAAGTTTACAGAGTTGAGAAACAAAGGGGAAACAGTCCTAGTGTTCATCTTATACTATTTAAAAACTCAAGCATTCATGTTCGGTATCTTCTTATTGTTTACTTTTCCATATTGCTCGTGGATTTTGTCATGTTTGAGAGATTGTTAAATGTTTTCCCAGTGTGTTCAACCCCAACATAGTTTGGGTTACTATATTTTACATCGACCACAATATACTTATTTGGAGGTTAGTTTTTTGGTCGATGTCAAATATTGTAACCCAAACCAGTTTAGGGCCAAACCCATAAAGAAAACGTTGAACAATATCTCAATCTTGATAAAATCCACAAGCAATACGGAAAAGTAAATGGGAGGATTTTGAAATCAATAATAAATAGCAACCGAACTTGAATTCTTGAGTTTTTAAATAGTAGAAGATGAACACTAGGACTGTGTTCCCCTTCTTTCTCAACTCCGTAAACTTCTCGTGTTCAAATCACCTATTCTTTTTCTCTACATGCAAAGTTGAGAAGCTATGTATTATCAACTTTCTTGTGAACATGATGATAAATCTCACCCTTTGCCTTGTTGGTTTTAGGGTGTCCCCCTTTTTTCTCCTCTATTATAACCTTTGTTCAACTTTCACCTTTTGGATCACAAGTTAATTAGATGAGATGGCAGAATTATGAGATGGATGTGAATCCTAAATTAGTATCTAAATCCCCTTTCCCTAATCTCAAACTCCGTTGTGAGGACATTCTCAAACACAGGAAATACTCAAGCTTCTGCAGTAGCTTTGAGGTCAATTAATATGAAGATCATTAAGATACATGCAGTGATAATCAAATAAATTAATCTCCCACTTCCTCTACGTAGTTAATCCACCAAGGTTACCACAACCCTAGTTAAAGAAATTAGCTACTCATATTCACATAACAATCCATGTTAATTAATAAACAATACATGTAATTAATTGCACAACAATAAGAGGAAGAAAATTTGAAGTCTTCAATTGAATAAAACCCAAAATCTCAAGAACAAAATCTCAATGAGTAAAATATGTTAAAATGAGTAAAAGTATTGTAAAAGTGCATAACGTAATAAGTGAATAACCCTAAGGTATTTATAGTATCTCAAAATAACCCAAAAATGCTAATTAAAATGGAATATGAAAAGTATATCGGCACAAGGTATGACTCTTATTGTCAACTCGTAAGGTCTTCTTACTATTCATCCAGTGATTTTCGTAAGTACTCCAGTAATTTATTTTTTAGTGCTTCAGGTTTCTGTTGTCCTTACAACTAATCACCATGAGTTGTAACCATAGCTTATGACTCGTGGTATTCACTAGTCAGCATAAGGGCCTTAGTCTTTCAACGCTCTGGACACTTGTCTCTTCATGACATACCCTTATGAGTCATACTCAAGTCTTAAGACTTATATAGATAAGTCATGAAGAGACCAATGTCCAGACCATTTAAACACTAAGTCCTAGGTGGTGACGAGTGAGGATCAAAAGTTGTATGCAATGGTTACAATTTATTAGGATGAGTTGTAAGAACAACAGAAAATTGAAACCCTAAAAGATCAATTACTTTAGTCCTTATGACAAACATTGTACAACTCATAAGAAGACCTTACGAGTGAAAACAAGAGTTGTACTTTGTGCCAACATACCTTTCCTATTCTATTTTAATTAGAATTTCTATGTTATTTGGGGATACTATAAATAAATTAGGGTTATTACCTTATTACGTTACACACTTTTACAATACTTTTGCTACTTTTAACATATTTTACTCATTGAGATTTTGTTCTTCATATTTTGGGTTTTATTCAATTGAAGACTTCGTATTTTCTTCCTCTTATTATTGTGCAATTAATTACATTTATTATTTATTGATTATCATGAATTGTTACATGAACATGAGCTACTAATTTCCTTTACTAGGCTTATGGGAACTCTGGAAGATTAAATATTTAAAGGAAGAGGGATATTCATATATTTGAGTCTGACTGCATGTATATTAATCTTCTTCATATTAATTGACCTCAGAGCTACTGTAGAAGATTGAAGATTGCCTATATTTGTGAATGTCCTCAAAAGGGAGTTTGAGATTAGGAAAAGGGGACTAATACAGTAATTCTTGAGACCCAAAATGTGAATGTTGAACTGAGGTTACAGTCAAAGAGAAATAAGAAAACACCCAGAAATTTACAAGGTAAAGGGTGTGATTTATCATCACGTTCACAATATATTTGATAATACATAGCTGGTTAACATTGTATACAGAGCGACAGCATAGGTGAGTTGAAAATGATAAATTTATGGAGTTGAGAAACCAACGGGAAAACAATCCAAGTGTTCGTCCTCTATTGATTACAAACTCAAGAATTCAAGTTTAGTTACTTCTTACTATTGATTTCAAAATCCTCCCATTTACTTTTCTGCATTACTCGTGGATTTTGTCAAGTTTGAGAGATTGTTCAACATTTTCCCTGTGGGTTTGACACCAACGTGGTTTGGTTTACCATATTTGACATCGACCCAAAAAATAACCTCCGAAGAAGTATGCTATGGACGATGTCAAATATAGTAACCCAAACCATGTTAGGATTGATCTCACAGGAGAAAAACTGAACAATCTCTCATACTTGACAAAATCCATGAGCAAAGCAGAAAAGTAAATGGGGGATTTTGAAATCAAAAGTAAGTAGTAATCAAACTTGAATGCTTGAGTTTGTAAATAGTTGAACACGAACACTAGGACTGTTTTCCCCGGGTTTCTCAACTCCGTAACCTTCTCGTGTTCAACTCACTTATTCTCTTTCTCTGCATGCAAAGTTGAAAAGCTATGTATTATCAGTTATATTGTGACCATGATGATAAATCTCACCATTAACCGTGTGAGTTTTAGGGAGCGCCTTATTTCTCCTTATCTGTCACCTTATTTCAACTTTCACCTTTTGGATCTCAAGTTGATTATATTAGATGGAGGAATTATGAGATGTACGTCGAGCCCAAATTACTATCTTAACCCCCTTTTCCTAATCTAAAACACCCTTATGATGACATTCTTAAATACAAGCAATCCTTAAGCTTCTGCAGTAGCTCTAAGGTCATACATATGAAGAGGATTAAGATAGATAATGTAACTACCAATTAGATTAATCTCCCACTTCCTCTATATAGTTAATCCAACAGGGTTTATGTCGCCTCAGTTGCTTATGTTCATGTAACAAACCATGATAATCAATAAAAATACATGCAATTAATTGCAGATGAATAAGAGGAAGAAAATCCAAAGTCTCCAATTAAATAAAACCCAAAATCACAATGAGCAAGATATGATAAAAGTAATAAAAGTATTGTAAAATTACCTAACCTAGTGAAGGAATAACCCGAAGGTACTTATAGTATCTTAAAATAACCCAGAAATCCTAATAAAAATGGAATAGGAAAAGTATGTTGGCACAAGGTACAACTCGCGTTGTCCACTAGTAAGGTCTTTGTAAGAGTCGTACAGTGCTTTTCGCACATACTTTAGTAACTGATATTTTATGGCTTCACACTTCTGTTGTCCTTGTGACTCATCACCATGATTCGTAACCATATCTTACAACTCATAGTCTTCACTTGTAACCACCTAGTCTTTCGATGCTCTAGACACTGGTCTCTTCACGACTTTTCCTTATGAGTCGTACTCAAGTCTTACGACTCTTCTTATTCTGTGACTTTGACTATGAACATTAAATTTCATTTAATATATCTCAAGACTACTTATCCTTACTCATAGCCATAATTTATGGTTCGTACTCTCCAGTGGTATGCACTCTTCACTTAGCTTCCTTGCTTGACTTTTGTTACTATCTTGCATACGAGTAAACCTAAGAGCCATATGATATATGACGAATTTTAGGATGACACATTGGATGCACAAAATTCATGTGTTTAAGATATTATTCTTCCAATTTTATTCCAAGGTGCTTCATACAATTGTTTTGTGCAATCAAGCAACAAACATCTCCTATTGACAAAAATAACCTAAGAACAAGCATAAATTCCTTGTTTTTAAGCATTGAAAGTGTTGTGTTTCCATAGCACATAAACACCGTCAACTTAGAATGTTTGTGTGTCCTTGGGTAAAACAAAACTCTAACACAACAATGATGCTTAGACAGTGTTCAAAGTTTTTATTCCCCGTCCTAGTTTCAAATTTTGAAGAATTCAACTGTGGGAATCAATTTGGTACACGGAATAAAAGAAGTAATCCAATGATTTCATTACATTAGTAATAGATAATTTTGCAAAGATACAAATCACACTGACCGAACAGTCTAGAAATCAAACAACATAACCCTTGTATGCTTATAATCAAAGAAATCCCATTCACTCAGTTTATATCAATAGTGTTTATTTAGGGAAATTTCATAAGATGTTGTCACTCATAAAGAAGTATTGGCCAGTGTATATAAAATACAATATTCTTTCCTATATGCTCTCTTCTTGAGTTTTTGGATAGTCGGGATAGGATCACTATAAGTCTTTATTAAGCTTGTAACATAGGTTTGGGGATGGTATGGTATATTTTTTGGATTTTTCAGTGACAAAGCCTCCTTGAAACTACGCTTTATTTGGGGTCCACTTATTTTCAACTTTTTCTTTATTTTATTTCTGCCCTAGTTTCCCCTTTTTAATTTTAAAGCACATTTAGATTAGGCCAGTTGTGGTTTTCTTTTCTGACTTTCTTTTTCCATTATTTTTCTTTTATTATCTTTTTACTTTCACCGCACTGATCCTTTTTTATTTTTCTTTATACACTACTTTCTTCATACTCATTTTTCCTACACACCCCAATAATAGCCGCACTAAACTTAGGCGATTTGCGTTAGTTGAGGTGCACAATATCCAAGGAGGACCAGGGCCAAAATAGGTTAATTGTAGTTGAAACGGAAGGAGAAATCAGTATAAATAATAAAAATTTATCAATTAGGCTCAACTTTTTGGATCAAGGGTTACATTTTTTTTAGGAATTTAGGCTCTAGTGGACTCAAAACAAAAAAGTCCTATGATCATCTCCTAAATGAATTATTCTGAACCCTAAGTAAGAGCAACCGAGCTAGTTCTAGATTCCGTACACATCGGAAACTAAGTAACTTCTCACACTCTCATCGTATAGGGTCATACTACTAGTTACTACTTATATAGTTATGCAATTGGTTTCCATTGATGTTCTATACCTAATTCCAAAGCCATTATTATATTCATAATTATCCCTCACACATACACATATCACATAAAAAACGAAAATTTTGGAGGGTCATCAATTTTTTCAAAACCACACAAGTTTAGCATCGCTATTAGATATGCTAAATCAGCACAAATATTCAAAACCATATCTACTACTTAAGTAAAAGTTTTCTTCCTATTTTCAGCATCCCACAATACACAAAAATTAAAACAAAATATGTCGATTTGCAAGCTTTCAGATTGTGGCCTATAGATTTCAAAACACGGCAAGTGTAACTTGTGGCGACCTTGGTACATCCCCACACCAATATAAATCCTATGCACTATCCCCAGTGTATCTAATAATGTATTATAGGTATTGGGGACATACCTACGCATTCAAGGTGCTGACTCATGTTGCATTATCACGTAGGCCCTAAAAATGAGTACCACAATCCTCAACAGTAGTCCCATCAGTAGCAGGGAATGTCTCTATAGTAGTGGCACTAGTTGTGGCCAGTGTGCTAAATAATATGTTAGATGTCGGGGCTACATAATTACACCTCTAAGCATCTTTACTTATCATTTTTAAACTATCGATACCAGTTGCGATCTTTTGGACCCTTACCTGCCGGTCCTTTTGACTTTGCACACTATTTTTTTTTTGATTTTTTTAGATTTTCTTTCTCTCACTTCTTTCTCTCCCTACTTTCTTCTCCCATAGGGTTTCTGCAGATGTTTTAAACTTCTATCTTAGGCTCAATCTTTGTTATCACAGACGCTGGGACAAATGGTCTGTCATATAACTCATCAACAAGTCTCCGTATCTCGACCACCTCAGCTTTCACCTCTGTAATGTCAAGGGGTTTGCCACTTCCCATATGGCGTGTTATCCTCTACCAAAAAATGTCTAATCAACCCTATATGCATTGGTTTAATTCTTCTAGCCTATTCTCAACCCGTAGTTTCACACCACCTTCTATTAACTATAACTTTTCTTCGAGAGATCCTAAACTTCTCATAATATCATTTAAATTGGATTGCAAAATTATCACATATCCTCGTAGTATAGATCTAGATGAAGTTTGGTGAGCTGGTGTAGACTATATAGGAGAAAGGGCACTTGATGTAACCGCTGCATTAGAGGTTGTGGTCAGTCTGCCCACCTTTACCTGTGGTGTCACCTGTTTCATTCAACCCTTTAGCCTCAGAATGTTCTCCTTGGCTTCTGAATATCTCATCTAACATTGTAGGTTATTGCCTTACTTACCTGGCCATGGGGTTCACTGCATCTCTAATCAACCCTAAATTCATCGTACTCTTCGGCTTAGTTAATTGACCAATGTCAAGTAGTTTTGGCACTCTTGTAGTCATGAAAATCTGTGTTAATAAAGAAAGTAATGCAAGAATTACCTTCTCTGTGCCCACAACTCTATCCCATATTTCCCTTGCAATAAACTATGCTACATCAACTCATGTCCAACCATAAGTCCTGTTACCAATGTTTCATGTATTAGACTGAGTGCATTGTCCCCAGTAGTGGGACACATTATGTTTTGTGCCAATGTACACCATGCGTTGGATTCAAAATTCAGTTTTTACTTCTCGATCTTTTATAAAGACACAGCCAGCCCATCTATCACCCAACTTGCTTCTTCCCTATTCATAGCAATAAAGTTCGCTATCCATTTGTAGCGTATCATTTTGTTATCCGACACCATTTATTTTTTTGTATCCTTTTTTTATTTTCTCCATGTGGTAATCAATTTCTTCTGTGTTTACTAGAGTCTATAAATATGGACCATCAAAATCTAGAGATCATTCTTGGAAAGACGTTTACCTGAACTCCATGGATAGTCAAAACTGTAATAAGATCATCTCCACTCACAAATTTTCACTAGGGTATTGTCTCTTTATCTCACCATAATATGAAACATAAAATACACGTATTAGTGAAGGACTTAACATTCCTTACACAGTAATCATCCATTAGAACCTTATTGTTGAAACTTGGCCTCAAATCCAGGCATTGAAGACATGCCAATAGTAATCAGTTTTGGTTCTAGGTATATCCCTCTTCTCAAATTTCCTATAGTTGGGTTCACCTCCAACCTAAAATTATATGTTTCCTGTATTCCAAAGTACCCTTACCATTCAAAGATGGGCACTAGAGCATATTCAATGGTTAACTGAATTTAGGGTGGTGGTCATGGTTGTTGAACATTAATTGTGGACTCCTCCCCACACTTTTATTCTATGAGTCTACTTCATATGAACTAGACTCTAATGGGATTGAAACAACCTCAGATTCTATTTTTAATAATCCTTGTAATCCTCAGAAGATGATGCAAAGTGTGGTGGGGACATACTTAGCTACTTTATTCTGATTGTCTTCATCATAGTTATGGACACCTTTATAGGTGCTTTTGTGACCGTATGTTGTGTCTCTTTGGGAAAAACTTTATTTTTCATTAGGTATTCCACGAGGTGACCACTCAACACACTTGTTACCTCATTTATCAAATAATGATCATACTTGAGAGACTTCTTCTTCTTTATGTTCTTCTTGGAGGGTTCACCTTTTTGAGCCATAGTACCTGTGAGCATACACTTATTAGTGATTAATAAGGAAAGGAAATAAAATAAAGAAATTTAGTGTCAGTGTGCATTTTCTTTTCATGTGATGATTGGAGGTATGATTTTTATAAACTGGTTATGACTCATATGACTTAGTCGTCATATTGAAAAAAGGCAAGTTTATGTTTACGAGTTAGGTTATGAGTTCTCCTAACAAGTTCTAATGTTATCTTACAACTCATTACAAATACTCATAAGCTAACTTGAAACATTTTCCTTTATTCATGTTTCATAAGTCTTACGACTTCAATTAATGAGTCGTAGGGGTTGGTTACGACTGCAATAGTAATGTCGTATCCATACAAGAACCTACACCGTCCTAATGTTATATGTTGTTAGTGGTTATGAGTCTTGTAATGACTCGTTACATATAGGTACAAGTCGTTAGGAGCCCTGTATACACTGCACCATAAGGGTTTAGTTTTGAGTTGGTTCCAATCGACATTCCCCAAAATACCCTTTAATTTAATTCCCTGCTACCTCACATCTATCCAAAAACACAAATTTAAAGTACAACAATTAAAGTTCACTTCCAAATCATATTTTAAACATAGCTTCTAAGCAATAGGGTTTAAATTTACATATACATATATATTTAAATCAGTTAAGTTCTAAATTCTCAACACATATTCAAATTAAAATTGAAATATAAGGATTTTAAGCTCAAAAACTAACTTCTTATGTTGAGAGTTTAGAGTTCTTGAGTTGAGCATCTTCTTGACCCTAATGCTCGATGAATTCGATGGATTTGGAAGGTTATAATCAATTATTTTATGTTTTTTAGGAGATTATTTTTCCAAGAGCTTAGCAATCAGTCAAAAATGGAGGTGTTTCTAATAACTTTCAAGACCTTATGGTTCGTAGATGGTAAGGTGCTTGAAATCAGTCAAAACCTTAACTTTTCCACTAGTCCGTAGATGGTAAGGTGTTGCCTCCTTGTGCTTAAATCCATACTTCTCAAGCAGACTCTTGAATAGACTATTACAAAAATGTGACCCACCATCACTAATGATAACATATGGTATGCTAGATCAAGAAAAAATGTATTTTTTAAGAAGGTAGTGACACTTTTTCATTCATTATTGGGGAGAGAAATTTCTTCTACCCACTTTGACACACAATCAACTTGTATAAAAATATACTTCATAATAAAGTATCTTACAAAAGGTCATATAAAGTACACACCCTAGACATCAAAGCATTCTAATTCTTAAATATAGGTCATAGGAAGTTCATGGTGCCTGGGGATGTTACCTTGGAATTGACATTGATCACAAGTTGAAGTAAACTAATGAGCATCCTTGTAAATTATTAGCCAATAGTACCCACATTGCAGGATCTTGTGGGTTGTGCAAGTTCCTCCATGGTGACCCACAACTGGTGAAGAATGAAATGTCTTAAGGATGCTTATTATCTCAACTTCAGTGATACATCTACGAATAACACCATCCACACAGATTTGGAATAAGTAAGGCTCATCCCAAAAAAAAAATTCTTACCTCATGCATAAATTTCTTTCTCTGCTTGAAAGAATGATCGTATATGACTAGATCACTTGATAGATAATTTGTATAGTAAAAAAACCATGGAATCCGATATTAAGAAGCAAAAAATATATGCTCATTTGGAAAACTATCATCAATCTCAAGTCCATCTTCAACTTACTGCATAGCTTCTTCCTCAAGTCTTGACAAATAATCTGCAACTTGATTTTTAGTGCAGTTTCTATCCTTGACCACGAAATCAAACTCTTGGAACTAGAGAACCCACCTAATGAGTCTAGGCTTTCCATCCTTTTTAATAATTTTGTACCTCAATGCCACATCATATGTGTGTAAAACTAACTTTGTCCCAATCAAATAAGACCGAAATTTCCCAAAGGCAGAAAACCACTTCTAATAACTCTTTTTTAGTAACTGCATAGTTATTTTAAGCAAGGTTTAGTGACATGATGGCATAGTATATGGGATGAAAGATCTTTTGTTTTTATTTCCTAACACCTAAGGCCACTCCACTTGCATCAGACATAATCTCAAATGGCAAGGACCAATCAGAGGGCCTGATGATAGGAGCCATTATCAATTTATCTTTTAGACATTCAAAAGACATCAAGCATGATTCATCAATATCAAACTTCATCTCTTTCTTAAGACTACATAGAGCATTGAAAATCTTCATGAAATCCTTGATGAATTGCCTATAGAATCCAATATGTCCTTAAAAGCTTTAAATACACATCATAGAAATTGATTGAGGTAATTCCCGATCACTTTAATCTTAGTTCTATCTACCTCTACACCACTTTTCAAAATCTTGTGCCCAAGCATAATAACTTATTTAACCATGAAATTACACTTTTCACAATTCAGTACCAAGTTGCATTGCTCACACCTATGAAGAGTGTTTGCCAAGTTAATAAAGCATTCATCAAAAGAATCACCAACTACTTAAAAATCATGCATAAACAATTCGATGGTGTCTTCTACCATGTCAGAGAAGATTGACATCATACATCTCCAAAATTTAACTGGATCAATACATAACTTGAATGGCTATGTTTGAATGCAAAAGTCCCATAAGGACAAGTGAAGGTTCTTTTCTTTTGGTCTTCAGATGTAATGGTGACTTAGTTGTATCCTGAATCCAAAATAAATAATACCACCATTTTTCCGTAAGTCTATCAAGAATTTATTCCATAAATAGCATGGGGAAGTGGTCTTTCTGGGTCCATGCATTGAGTTTCCTATAATCCATGCACACTCTCCACCCTATTATAGGCCTCATTGGAACTAGATCATTATTCTTATTAGGTATAGTAGTAATAAAACCCTTCTTCGTTACATATTATACCTGACTGGCCCATTTTCTATAAGCAATGAGATACAGTACATCAATATCTAGCCCCCTAAGTATATATTTCTTTACAACCTCTTGAATAGGAGGATTAAGTAGACACTGATGTTCCATACTTTGAATTAATTTTAGTTTATGTTGGATTTTTTGAGTGCAATAACCAGGTGAGATACCTACATTATTTACAATGGACCAACCTATGTCCATCTTGAATATCTATAGAACTGATAATTAAACTCCCAATTCTGTCTATATCAAGTCAACTGGAAGGGTTTTTGACAAAGTGTTGTCAACCCATAAAAATGCAAATCTCAAATAAGTAGGGAGAGCATGTAACACTTAGATGGGTGTCTCCTCAATAGACAGGCGAGCAAGTAGAGTGGTTCTATTTTTTAGACCCAAGTCAAGATTCTTTACTACAAAATTATAAGAACCGCTCTTATAAGTTGCACACACCATATCTTTGTAGTTATCAATTCCATCACTGTCAAAGTTCAAAATTACCGTCGCTAAAGCTTCAATACTAAGCTTTTATTTAATAGGAATATCCTTAGAACTATTATCCTAAATAGTCACTATATTAACATGGAATGGGTCCATCTCTTCATCAAACTCATCAATCACTGATATGACCCTTAACTAATTCGGCTGCCTCATAGACTTGCATATATTAAATATCAAGCTTTCTCATAGTCATAAAATCTGATGCACTAACTTCATATCAATAAATATCCTTCCTATAGCCAAGAATGGTCTACCTAAAATTATAGGAACTTTAAAGTCCACTTCATAGTCCAATATTACAAAATTAACATGGAAGATAAAATAAGCCACCTTCAATAATACATCATATAGAATACCAACTAACTTCTTCACTATTTGATCTGCCATTACTAGTCTCATGGTGGTTGGTGTGAGATCTCCCAATACCAACTTATTAAACACAACTAGTGGCATGAGGTTAATACTATCTCCCAAATCATATAGTGCCCAAGTAAAGTTGAAACACCCAATGGTATAAGGAATGGTTAAAGCACCAAGATTATCCTTTTTCTCAACCAATGATCTAGTAGCGACAGTGCTGCAGTGATGAATATTGTCATTTGGATGATAACTAATTGACCACTTCTTGGTTATTAGATCTTTCATACACTTTGCATAACTAAAACTTTGTTCTAATTCCTCTACAAGTTGAATGTTTATAGACAACTCCTTTTACTTAGATAGAAACTTCTTATACTTACCCTCTTCTTGCTTGTTTTTAAATCTTTGAGTATATGGAGGGTGAGATCTTAGGATATTCTTCAAAATAAGCTCCTCAACCTTAGCCTTTTTTGTGTGTTATTTGCTACTATTATCAATATCAACATGATCATCTTCATTCATTGAATCAATCAAGGTGGGTGCAGTCATATCTATGGTAGTCTTACCACTCCAAGTGGTAATAGAATTGTAATGACTATAAATATTTGGATTTACCACTGTATTACTAGGAAGATTATTGGGTTTTCTTTGATTTAATGTGGCTGACATCTAGCCATAATGCAACTCTAGTTGTTTGATTACGGTAGCACGTGACTGAAATTTATGATTCAACCTTGAGAGGTATGCCTTAATCTCATTAATAAAGCTATTTTGACTTTCTTGGACTTTGTCTAGTTTTTGACAACATTGCCTCTATTTTAGACTCAGTATCCTAGCTATATGGTGGGAAGTATCTATCACTCTTTTGTTTGTCATATTCTTTGCATTTGCAAACACCATCCCAGTCTCTATTCCTATCTCTTTATCTATCATTGCAATATTTCCAACCTTGATTCCCTTGCCCTCGGGCAAAAACATGTTCTAACTGACGATCTAGGTATTTTGCTTCCTCATCAGATTCTGTCCTGATAGTTCTAGAGGTTGAACTTTTCTCCCCTACTGTATTTACATTATCTTCACTCTTTTTTATGAATTTTCTTGTAAGAAGTCTAATGTCTATTCAAAATTTTTGAACCTCTTGTTTTACAAAATCATAACCAGCTCCATAATCATTAGCTACTACAATAGCCTATGTGCATGTACCACACTACATCTCTCATATGCCAACCTCGATTGGTAAATAAAATATTATCTAGCATCGTTTGCACAATATCCCATCAAAGACACATAATTTCACCTCTTGAAATTATATCTTCCATTGCTCTGGAACTTACATTTATTGATTTATCGAAGATTTCCAATAGATTGAATCCTATGATTAGGTCATGCTCAGCTTCTTTTTGAACCTACAAAAGGCTTCATACTTGGATTCTGCTGGTAGCTTTCTAAAACTATAGATTTCATCTTTCAACTGTAACATCCTTGTTGGAGGGAAGAACCTGTTCAAATTTGTGTACGCAATTCATACCAAGTAGTGATTAAACCTCTTGGTTGTTCCCCTAACCATAGTGATGCTTCTCTAGCAAGCAAAAATGGGAATAACCTCAAAATCAAATCTTCTTGGATCACCCACAAAAAGTATACAATGTATATATCCCAGTAAAATTAGAAAGATGCATGTTCGCATCATTTGTTACTGATCCCGAAAACACACTCTTCAAGTTCCGTAGTTCTTGATCATTGAACTAGTAATGTCAAATTTAACATTAGGGGTTAGATCAGGAGGAGTTATGGCTCCTATATCAGTACGTTCAACACATCTCATGTTCTTGTCTTCATCATATGGATTAAGATGCTGGTATGTATGAACCATTGGATATCTGCCTCTTTCAACTTAATTTCAATGCTCAAACACTTGTCTTGGTCTTGCTAGTTCTGCTTGTTGCGCTACTCTATCCTCTTAAGCTAAATATGCCTCTTCTGCTACTTTTTTTAATAATTACTCCATCAGTCTATCTATGATATTCTATGGATCTCTTGCAGCATGAGGAAGTGTTGTGTTGGGATCAACAGGTGGAGGAGGTGGTATAATTTGAGTGTCTTGAACCCTATTAGGAAAACTATCACAAACTTGCACTGACATCCTTCGAGGTGTTTGAATAATTCTATTAGGCTCTAGATCTAAATGAAGCAAGGTATTTCCTCTTCTCCTAGTGTTTGGCATACAATGTCATATGCCAAATCAATAACAATAAAAAACCCATAAATTTCACCAAATTCAATCAATAATTCACACTGTCTTCCTCGAAAATGGTGGTAAAATATGATGTCACCCAAGAACTAACCTCTAAAGAAGTATGTTATGGTTGATGTTAAATATAGAAACCTAAACCAGGTTGGCATCAAACTCATAAGGAAAATATTGAACAATCTCTCATACTTGAAAAAATCCATTACCAATGCGGTAAAGTAAATAGGGTATTTTGAAATCAATACTAAGTAGTAACTGAACTTGAATGCTTAAGTTTGTAAATAATAGAAGAAGAACATTAGGACTTTGTTCCCCCAGATTTACAACTCCTTAAAGGTCTTGTGTTCAACTCACGTATTCTCTTGCTCTACAAGCAATATTGACAAGCTATACATTATAAACCATCTTGTGAATGAGATTATAAAACTCACCGTTTACCTTGTGAGTTTAAGAGTGTCTCCTTATTGCTCCTTGTCTGTAACCTAAGTTCAACTTTCACCTTTGTGGTATCAAGTAGAATAGATGAGATGGTAGAATTATGAGATGGATGTAAATCCTAAATTATTGTCTTAATCTCCTTTTACTAATCTAAAACTCCCTTGTGAGGACTTTCTCAAATACCGACAATCCTCAAGCTTTTGTTGTATCTCTGAGTTCATTTAATATGAGGAAGCTTAAGATACATGCAGTCATAATAAAATAGATGAATCTCCCACTTCCTCTACATTGTCAATCCTCCATAGATCCCACATCCATAGTCAAAGAAATTATCTGCTCATGTTCATGTAATAATCCATGAAAATCAATAAACAATACATGTAATTAATTTCATGAGAATTAGAGAAAGAAAATTCAAAGTCTCCAACTGAATAAAACCTAAAATATCAAGAACAAAATCTCAATAAGAAAAATATGTTAAAAGTATAAAAGTATTGTAAAAGTGTGTAACCTAATAAAGTAATAACCTAAGATTTTTAAAGTATCTGAAAATAGCCCAAAAATCCTAATTAGAAAGTAATAGGAAAAGTATGTCAGCACAAGGTATGACACGCGCTGTCTGCTAATAAGGTCTTCTTATAAGTCATACCGTGCTTTTCATAAGTACTCTAGTAACTAATCATTTAGGGTGTTATCTTTCTGAAGTCCTTGTGACTCATCTCCATGAGTCGTAACCATATCTTACGAATCATTGTATTCACTCATCACTACCTGGGCCTTAATATTTCAATGCTCTTGACACCGGTCTCTTCACGACTTATCCTTATGAGTCATACTAAGATCTTATGACTCATCTTTTTTCGTGAATTTAACTTTGAACTTTAACTTTGTTTTCTGATCTCTCAATGAATGCTTCTCCTGACTTACATCCAAAACTTAAGATTCTTATTCTCTAGTTGTATCCACTCTTAACATAGCTTCCCTGCTTAAATTTTGTTATTGCCTTGCGTCTAAGTAAACCTACAAGCCATATGATATGTTGATGACTTGTACAATGACTAGTAGGATGCACAAACTTCATCTTTTTTTGATCTTTCTCTTCCAAATTTATTCAAGGTGCTTATTAACTATTTTTCCTTCAATCAAGAAAAAAACACATCATAGCTACAATAAACCTAAGATAAAGCATAAATTTCTTATTTTTATGCATCAAATGTGTTGCATTTCCACAATGCATTAACCATATTGATTTATGAGTATTTGGATATAGTTTAGGTGATTTAGGATAGTCTACAAATGACTAAGAGTAGGCAAAATGGTCATGCTAACTGTAGGCTTCATGCTTTGATATTTAGGCTTTAATGACTAGGTTTTACTTTAAGTGTTACCCTCAAAGGGAATAATTAGGTTTGGGAAGAGGGGTAAGCTTAGACCCAGGAATATCAGGACATAAAATGTACGTCAAATAGTTAGGATGGTATCTTATGAGATGGCCGTACCCCCAAAATTTTTAATAGTTAATCTATGTTTCATTATATTTATGTTGTAGAGATATATTTCAAATGAGTGGCCCGTAATTCACTGGGACTTAATAAATTTGGATGAGAGATTGTCCTTTGTGGTGGAGAAAGTATATACACAAGTGAGAGATATTAGATGGTTGCATTCTAGAGATATTCCAGTTGTTATGATTCAGTGGAGATACCATCAAGTAAAGGATAATACTTGAGAGATTGAGAGTGAGGTCAAGTCCCAGTATCCCCAATTGTTTAGCCTTAAGATGCTTCTTAATCCCTTACTTTCATGGATGAAAGTCCATGTAATAGTGGATATTGTAATGACTCTCAAGGTCATTTTCTATATTTTCATGCCTTGTCAATATTTAGAGATTTCCTAAAGCTTCCCTAAGTTATTTATGATTTACAGGAAATTAAAGTTTAGTCACCGGATAATTTTCTTTGATTTTAAAGTCAATTCCATATTTTTGATCTATTGTTGTTAAGAAAATGGTATAGGGCCTAAACTTAAAGTAAACATGTAACACCCCACAATCTCCTAGCTAAGATTCTAACCATTCATCATATGTTTATAAGCCCAAAATAATTATTTTAACAATAGATAACTATCATGGGCATTTATAAAGTAGGTAAAGTGCTTTCTATGCGAATCATGGTCATAGGAACCATTTAGAGCATAGTTACATAATTAAAGAACTTTTTTCGGTTAAGTTTTTGTATTTGATCCTACAAGGATCAACATAAAATGTGTATAACTTGGAGAATGTACAAAGTTTTGAAACTCAAAACACCATCAAATGAAAAATGTTTGAGTTTGGGTATTTGAGGTCACTATGATGCTAAAATATTATTTTTCTTTAGTTTTTTGAGGGAAAACTAATCCCATAACTTCTAGTAAAATGTTTTCCATCATTCCATAACATAAACTCATCCTTCCCTCTTTTTCCAATCTATTATGAACACCAAAATAAGGGGTTTCTCTAAAAATTATATCAAGTGATCCAAACTCAAAGTTTCTTTATGGAAATCAATGAGTTATGGTAAGTGGGTGTTTAATGAGGATCTATTTTCATCATCATACACAAATTATAGTTTCAATACAGGATTCCATGAATTTCAATAAACTACGGGTTTTACCAAATTATGATTTCAAGCTTAAATTTAGTTCTTCGTGATATATAAACATTAATGAACATGTTTTAATTATCATTTATGAACTCTTATTGCCATATTAGTGTATTAAGGTTATCCTCAAATACAAGCATGATTTTCATGATTTTACCCAAGTATTTCAAGTATTATGATTAAGGGATATATGATATATCTGCTTTTAAGGCTATTACGTACGATTACCACATTTTGATCTATTGATCACAGACTATAGGCGATTACATCATAGTTATGATTTCTTTTCGATTTTATGATCTCATACACGATATGAAATTCATAAATTTACTTATGAACATGAATTAGATATAGAATCATGATTATTCTCTTTGACTTATAGACCAGTACACTTACTTTACGGTGTATATAATACATTATGAGCACTAGCAATGTTTTTGGACTAGTATTTAGCATCGAGGAATAGGGGTTTAGTGCATCCAAATTCCATAACTATGTTCCACCATAGGTTAAAGGGGTTAATGCCAATTAAGAGTATCTGTCATTGGAGGAAGTCTTTGTTAGTTAAGAATGGTTCCCTTCTTATCAGCAAATTCATGCCAATCATGGTTGTTTACCCTGGAAAGGTATTGAACATCCTCCCAACATTGGCTAGAAGTTGGGCTCTATGTTTCTCAAATTGGGTATGTCGGTTGAAAATATCTCCCATAAAAATATTCATTTTAGAAACTAAGTGTAATGACACACTAACTTTACTATATCTTTCTTTAATATGTATGCTTTATGATATATCAGTTTTAGGTTTTAATCATGAACATGGTGAGTTTGTATACACTTTGCATGAATGTTTTATTTTTTGATACACCCATTTTACTTATTTCATGCACGCGCACATACCCAGTACGTTCCAATAGTAGTTCAGTACTTTCTATATAAAGGTTTGTGTGGCAACATTATTCATAATGTTGGTATCAATTGTTGCACACTAAATCATGATCAGGCAGTTCACAACTTACAGCCAGTATGTGATGAGTTCTCTTCATTTGAGGAGTCAATTCAATTATACTTCTAATGTTTTATTTCAATTCATTTGTATTCATTAAGGATAGTTGGGGGTCATGTCCCGATTACCTATAGTCAATATTAGTAGAGGCTTCATAGACAACCAGTTAGAGTTGATGTATTCAATTTCAAATTCCTTTTATATAATTAGTGTTGTAAACTTTTAGTAGCAAAATATTAAAATTAATTATCGCATGATTTGACTTCTTCTTATTATATATTTCTATTATACATTATTAATCAGTTCCTCATGCTTTATGTCTATACCTTGATTAATTCAGGATTGCTCATCATCCTATGCATCGTGTGACATATAAAAGGTGGTCTCGGGGTGGTACAAATATGTCATTAGAGATTACAGTTAAAGTACCTTAGGGTGTCTAAAAATCCATGACTAGTAGAGACTTTTTAAAGGTCGAGTGTGCACTACACTTATAATCATAAGGCTACTGGGAATTTAGGAAATGTTTGCCTTCTTTCATACTATAGATCATGTAGTAAAGTTTTCCTCTTATAAATCTACGGTGACTCATATGTTACTCCAAAATTCTGTAACTATGCCTTATCTTTGAGTTATTGCAAGTAGTACATATTTATTCTCCTGATATGCTTTTTTCAAATAAACTATAAAAACTTATCTTTAGTGAAGCCCGATAGTGAGTTTAAGCCTTAGATTTAACAGCTTATGTATCTCATGCATATGAATTATATGGTTAAGATAAAATATGTTATGTATTTAGATTAACGTTTTACCTTTTATTATGGATAGCACTATGAGAGAATAGAGTATGTACTTAGATTATTAATTAGAGTTTTTATTTTAGGGATAGTGTACCTTAATTTTTTGTGATCCATAAGTGGTAGAATGTCCTTAGAGTTAGGAGTATGTATTTAGAAGAGTTTTGAAAAGAAAGGTAGGGAAAGTGATTGGTTAAAAGCATATAGATGGATCTATGTATGCTATTAAGTTAGGATTTAGGTGATATGTTTTTAGTGCTAACTAAATGGTAGTGAGTATGGTATAGATTTCATGGTGGAAGATAGAGAAACAATTATTAGTTAAGGTGACAAGGAGTACGCTTGAACTAGGAAAAGAGTTCTTGATGGCATTTTATTCTGTTAGAAAAGTATAGGTCATTATGAAAGTTTATTAGGTTGTTAAGATTGTTAATCTGGGCTTCACTTTGCGATCGTGAAAACATTGGTTGATGCTTATAGATATTAATATAATTTGAAATGCAAATGGATAAGTAGTAGTAATATCTTAAAGGTGGATCTTCTAATGGACTATAATAAGATAGACCATAAGATTATGATCAATTATTGTTATTATGAGGTTCTAGTGGACAAGTGTTTCTTAATGTTTTTTATTAATGCCAAACAAGAATAGTATGTGATGTTGTATTATTAATCATGTCTAGTACTAGACACTAAGTTTGAACAGGGGATGAACATCAACATAGAAATAATGATTGCTTGGGTTGGTGATGTCATTTGTTTGGATAGTGATGCTAGTTATGTGGAAGTGTGCTAATAGGCCTGAAATAATATATGCAAGAATTTAAGTTCATTTATTTACAAATATGTATGATGGATAGGTATGATGTACAGGTCTACCCAAGGTAGCATGAGGATTCGTGATTTTCTATGATTGTTACGTGGCATATTTCCTTAGATAGTACCCTTGAGTTGGTACATGTGAATAAGGATAGCTATATAGTATTTGGTGTTCTTTACAAATAAATTAAGGAGTTATAGATAGATGATGTTGAGTCTCGGTATAATTTTAATTCTCATGGTTTTGGGATGAATACAAATTTAGTGGTATGATATTATAAAACATTTAAGAGAATGGTAGATTGTGTATTTAGAGAGGCATATATGGTTACCGAGTAGATTGTAAGTATATGACGATGCTTATTGAAGCTACAGAAAGTTAAGTGTGGTATATATTAAAAAAGTGTCAAAGAATGAAGTTAGTATTTTCCAAATATAGTTTATGTGGTTGAGTTGAGCATTCATGTGTATATCATTAGAGTAAAGAAATTATGGATCAATCTTGAGGATATGGATTAGGCCCAAAGTCTTAGAATGTTGTCTTTAATCTAAGGGGAGATTATATGGTGAAAAAACAAATCAAGTTTTTTTAATTAGATTGTGATGTATGTAAATAACAGTTATGATGAGATAGTGATCCATTCTTAGTCTAGCATTTTCCTTAGGTTGCAGTCATTATGGCTCAAAATCCATGTCTTGCATGATAGAGTCACGCCAGTGACCAATTCTTATACACTTCATACATATTCATGTTCTTCTCAGCCCCTAGTAAAATAAGTAATAGCTTCACTCCATAATCCTAGACACCCCCGTGAATCTATGAATTTCAGTCTTATGTTGAGTAACTTAAGATAAATATGAAATCGAGTTTAATAATATGCTCAATTCCCTGAATTCATGGTACACCCTTAATAACTAGTGAAATCACATTATGTCATATATATCCTCAATTTAAATCTCTTTAATGAATACATGTCTATGATACATTATTATTCAAGCCACAATCAAGTGTCAAAGTTTTGCATAGTATTCTTTTATACTTTAGATCCTCATGTTCTATCACTTCAGTGACCTTTCTTATGTTAAGACAGTAGTGTTTAAAATAGATGAACAATAGTTTAGATGGAAGAGAGTGGATGTTCCGTATAAGGGAGAATTATTGTATGCTTTGTTTTCCCAAGGCTATAAGTGGTGAAGTAATATCGAGGCAAAGCTTTGGTATATGTCATAGTTAGTTGAGAATTTTTGGTGTGGATTTTTGGAGATAATTCATTAAATTTTTATTTATATCGGTAATAAAGAATATTAAAAAAGGTTCCTAGATGGGTTAGTTGACTAGAAGTTCATAAATGGTTATAGAAATAGGCTTGAATATCATGTTGGTATATAAGTGGATGAATACATTGTGCACCATGGAATTCCTGATTAGAGCTCAGAGTTATTGTAAAAGTGTTAAGGAGTATTGTTCTCTAAATGAGAGCTCTGAATATACATAAGATATTGAATCCTATAGTTTGGACTAGTATTATTGTGTTATGTGTAGTAACTTGTCACATTGAATTAGGATGGAACATAGTTAGAGTATGTAGCTCAACTAAGACTTTGGTAGGAGTAGTCACCTTTACTCTATCAAGTTTATAAGTTGCATCAAATAAAGTGTAGTATTTAAGAGGAAAACTATAGTTGAGAAGTGTTGTAAATCTTGAAGTTTAATAGTTGCATCTACTAAGGGATAGTAATCCTATTCTTTCTTCTGTTCTAAATGCCTATATTCCATGTTATATGGTTTTATCCAGAGGATATCTCATGGTTGAGTCTATACCGTCTCTATAATACAAACATATATCAATAATTTAGACTAGTTAGACCATGTTGCAATTTATTATTCAAATCCCATACTTAGATCAGGCCCAAAATTGTTTTCCTCATTTGTTATTAGAAATTATGAAATGGAGAGTCTGAGAAAACTTATCTCCCCTTCTTGGTGTCTCTAGGAAATTTCATTGCATTAGTTATCAATTTACAGTTCTATATGTACGATTATGTCATGCAGGCTTCAACGAAGTTCTAAAATATCAACATGAATCATCTTCTTATAGTACATCAAGTAACCTAAGAATCTATTTTATGTTAGGGGCTTTATCTTTTCCTCTCAGCTATATCCTTTGTTAGAAGATAGGATGGCCTAGTACCTTTATTTTTCACTCCTAACAATGATTCAACTTGAGTAATAAATTTTTATCCTAGGATTGTGCCCTTTTAATTTCATGTATACGCAGTTCCATTCGATTCCTATATATGTACTTATGTTTCATAAGTAGAAACCGAGTTAGCATTCTGTCAAAAGGTGAATCCAAAAAGAATCGTTATCAATTTTAGAAATCCAATTTCATGTTATTAACTAAATTGTTTTCATCCTAATAAAAGTCCATATTAGGGGAAGAATAATCCTAAGGAGGAGATATTGTAACCCCCCACAAGATCCTAGCAAAGCTTCTAACTATTTGTCATATATTTATAGGCCCAAAAATAATTATTTTAACCATAAAAAGTGTCACGATCATTTACCTAGTGTGTAAAGGTCTTTTGATATGTATTGTGGTCCTAGTAAATATTAAGAGAAAAGTAGAGTTGACAACCCTTTTATCGATTGAGATTTAGTATTTGATAATACAAGGATCCACTTAAAATGAGTATAAATTATATAATATCTAGATTTTGGAAAATAAGACTCACCAAATCAAAGGTATATGAGACCACTTTACAATGCATCCATTTTTTCCTTAAATTCTATACTGGAGTGAAAAGTTATGTGAATTTTTGTGAAGGAACCTATAGGGGCCGCAATAGAGGTGTGACACGGAAGTTATGCACCACTTTAAGGTCGTGACATACAAGTTGTGAGCAATTTTAAGGTTATTCCATGCCAGTGGTCACAACAATGTTAAAACCCTATTTTTTTTTAGTTTTTCAAGGGGAAACAGGTCAGTTATGTCCTAAATGATCTTATAAATTATACTAAAACATTTTCCCTTATTCCATAACATGAACTCATCCTTCTCTCTCCCCCAAAACTCTCATAAACACCAAAATAAAGGGCTTTGTCAAGACCAAATATTTGAGTCATGTTGGCACCTACTTTATAACACCACACTATTGGAACAGGGTCCATGGCGACATAGCCAAAATCGTTGTACTAGAAGAGAAACCTGTATCTATAGAGGTATTATGACAGTTAAGAAAATATTTCACCAGTTCACATGAATATATCTCTACTGCTATGGTTCTTGTAATGGTTCTATTAACTATTACTATATCTGGACTGTACCAATGGTTATTAAGATCACTACCGCTATACTTATTTGATAGTAATTGCATTGAAATAAACTATTACCAAAGGATTTTATGAAACGATTATTTTATCTATTCCAATAGTTAAATAAATGTATTACTATAGTTATCTTTATACTATTACAATAGTTTTTCAATTAAAGTTCTGGTTTTATTGGGAGTATATAAACTCTATAATGATGCTTTAAATAAGTTAAAATAACAGTTTACAAGATATTGTCATAGGGTTTTATGCAATTATTGTTTTATCTATTTCAACAGTTAAATAAGTGTACTACTACAGTTAAAATTTATACTATTGCAATAGTTTTGTGATTAATTGTAACACCCTGTATTTCCCTAGCATAATATAAGTCCGAATACATGAGTATTCATGTATAAAATTTTAAAACACTCATTATTTTTCAGTTTAGAGCCATCAATCGAGTAGGAAACTCAGTTAGCCTTCCAACGATATAAAATTCTCCTAAATCTAATAACCGGGTAAGAAGTTATGGCGATTTTAAGTTTCAGTCATTAAACACTTTTATTTTAACCATTAGCGCATCACAGAGAAGGCCAATCTCCCATTTGGCAAATTCCAGTGAGGTCCGCGATCCTACGCATCGCCCCATAAGCCAACTTGACATTTGTCCATTTTAAGTGTCGAAGCGCGATACCACCGCGTCGCGGTGAACTTCTAAGTCCCAATCAATAAAGGATTTCAAATTTCTCATTTCGTGCCACAGACCAGTTTCTTAGTTGTACAACTCTAGTGACACGGCGCGTAAGTGCCGCATCGCGCCAGTCCAGAAAATCAAGATTTTCAGTCAGTTTTGAGTTTTAATTCCAAGGGCTTTCATGTACTTTTCCCTTATCCCAGTTATCCCCTAACACGAAATTAAGTCCCTAATAACCTAATTGGGCTTATTCTAATTAATTTTTTCCCAAAATCAAGAACATTCTCTCAAGTAGCAAAACCCTAACCTTCAAGAATCAAGGTCAAACCTCAAGAACTTTTCATCAATACTTCCAAATTCTTTATCCCAGGTATGTTAGATGTTCATCCATGTATCCCTTTCATATATGGAGTCCAAGCAACCCTTTTAAATTATAAAATTGTGATCTTTTCAAGTTATTATGTTTAAAATTGTGATTTCACCCATGAATCTCCATGAACTATGATTCTATATCATGTTACCATGAAATTATTATTAATATTTATTCCTCCATGTTTTAATATTGTTATTTAATGAACAAGAAAATGATTTAACTCTATTATGTTGGATTCATGCTATTTCTATTTGTTTTAGGACATTCCTATGATTGTTTTAAGCCATGAACTACAAGGTTTTGAAAAAATAACTACAAGAGTGATTGATTTAATAAAAGCCTTCATGTTTTATCCGCTAAGCTTTAGTATCATTTTACTATTATTGTTTTGAGTCTTAGGGGTATTGAATACCCAAAATCCATAGATGTTTATCTATGTCTAGTCTCTGTACATTACAGAATAACTTTAGATTATACTATGAGCATTTTGAAAATAGTCACATATCAGTCAGTTAAACTCAGAACAGTCTAGTATTTAAGTGTCTTTCAGTTGGGAGTAGGATTTATCACCGAGCGAGTGTAGGGATGGTGGCTTCCCCATCAATAGGCACATTCGTTAGTAGCAGTACCTATACTCCAGAAATACATAGCGAGCATGGGATATGAGTAGTCACCCGTCAGATTAGGCTTGAGTATCTCGCAGGGGTCACCCGTCAGTTCAGGATTAACACGTTTAGTCTTTAGATATTATATCAGTTTAGTAGATCCACGCAACCATTGTTAGTACCCATGGCACAATATTAACACCCTTCCAACTGAGGTTACAGGGTGGACCCCGATTGTCTTAAATTGGGGAATATCGGTTAGATTATACCTCCCACAGTCTCATATATAGTTTCAGTTACAGTCCCAGCTCAGTTATTTACTATTAGTGTTGTTTGACCAAAGCATACAAATATCAGTATATTTTAGTATTTTAGTTTACAGATTTTACTCATTTTATGTTATATGCTTGGTTATGTATCCTCAGTATTTATAGATTTTCATGCATTTTCAATATCTACAGATTCCATGCTCTTTATTCAGTGCTTCATGCTTTACATGCATATCCAACTAATTATTATTATTCCTATTCATGATACCATGCATATCAGCCTACCTCATTTAGCATATCAGTACATTCAAAGTACTAATCGCATACCTTTCTTTTGTGCTTTGATGTATTATATCATAGGTACTGACGCTTAGTCCTGGATTGTACTTAGTCCCCTAGATCATCTGTATTTCAATAGCAGTGGTGAGTACTCATCAACCGAGGATGGATTATATTACTTCATATCTTTATATAAGTAGTTAGCAGAGTTAATTGGGGCCTATCCCATCAACTAACAATATTCAGTTTAGAGACTTTTCAGACACTACAGTTAGCTTTTTAGATTATTCAAATTTTAGTATTTTACCAGATTCATAATTCAGTAGTCGTTTCACGATTTAAAACCATATGGCAATTTAGTTATTCTTCCGTATTAATGATTATATTATTTAGTGATCACTGCAGGTACCAGATCATGGGTTGGCTTGTGGTCCCTCGGGATCATAAGAACCGTGTTACGACTAGGGGGTAGTCTTGGGTCATTTAACGCCCCAAATCTGGTACCCAAAATTCTACACGGTACTTATGACCCGAAGGACCACAAGCTAACCCATGATTGATATTTGGACCTGTATACAACATAAAATACTTTATAAAGAGGAAACATGAACTAAAACGCCATAAGGTTCGATACTGAACATGATCTAAATGATATAACATCTGTGTGGGGCAATAGAATACCCAAAACAAAACTGAACATACTGAAGTCTGAAACATTATTTTCTAGAAAGCCTCTAACTGACTGAACTTTCTGAGTAAGGAGTTGATGGGACATGTCCCCAACTAACTCCAACTAATAAACTAACTAATGAGATAATAGGAAAATAATCATGTCCTCGAAAGATGAGGACTCACTTCTAACTTAATCTGTGGATATCTAGAATCTACTGTTGCTCTGGAGCTCGTGTCTCTGAACCTATGGTATAAGACACCATAGCGCAAATACGTTAGTACTTTTAATGTATTGATATGCATGTAAGGTAGGATGAATGAATGGGGTTCATATGCATGAACAATAATAATAACTGACTAACTATCATGAGCGTGAGAATATATGCATGAGACATAACAACTGATACTAATACTGTGATAACATGATTACTGAATATGAATATAGCTGATAACATGAGTGACTGTATCTGACAGTCCTGAATCTGATGGAACTATCTAAGTTCCATACTGTATCTGAGTGACTGTATCTGACAGTCCTAAAATCTGAAGAACTATTTGAGTTCTATTACTAAGACTGATTCATTGTATCTAACAGTCCTGATTTTGTAACATAAAATTATGGAAAATAGTTATCTAACTGACATGCCCCTGATACACCATGATGGCTGAGTTGGGGTTCAATCTATTACCCCAATTAAAAGGGTGTCAATATCGAGCCACCGGTAAGGACAAGCTGTGGGAGACATTCATCTGATAGTATTCCCTATACGAGAATGGTGGGGCCCTTATCTGACAGTGCTTATCTACCTCATTAACCCTCATTGTACAGTGTTAATATATCAACCTATGCTGGCTACATAGTTCCTGAATGCAAGGATGACTTCTAAGAATCACACCCTTATCTGATAGTGTGTTTTCCCATTCTTGGATTCACTTGATGCTAATTTCTACTCCCATCTGAATAGACACTGAACATGATTTAACTGAACTGAAAATGGGCTGAATTACTAATTCTTTTAACTGACGGAATACTACTGATATCTGACAACTGACTGAGTTCATAAGATCATGGAGATTTCCTGAGTCATAAGACTGTCTAAATTCTAAGGATTATATCTTGACTGAGAGTATTGTGGAAACATGACATAGCTCTAGGAACACAACTAATGTTTCGGGTACGAGTACCCCCAAGACTCGATGGAAGGAAACTGACCAAGCATAAATTATATGAACATATAACTAACATCATAATCCATAATACATTTATAGAAGCATTTGATCAAAACATGTGATAGGCATAACTTGTACATACATGGGGATTTCATGGTATCATGCTAGTTAGGCATTTTTCCTTCTTCTAGGCATTTAACCAAACATGTTGTAGGCATGGTACATGTAAACATCATTGTACAATAATTAAATAACATGGTTCAATTCTAATTTCATCATTCAAGGGTTTAGTCAAAGGTTTGCATGAATCTATATCTATAATAATTTAACCCACAAAGAATTTATCACCCAACATGGAGTAAAATTCAATTTCTCATTTATCAATATAAACAAGAACAACCCAATAATGAAATCATAAAGAAAATCCATAACTTGAAGTTGGAAAAGGGATTCTTGGACTTCTTGGACGAAAAGAGTCCATGAATGAACACTATGCATACCTTAGTTCGTGATTTCATGAAGATTGACGGAGAAAATTTCTTGGAATTGTATCTTCTATGAAAACCCTAGCTTGTTCTTGATAGATTTTTGAGAGAAGAAAGTGTATTTTGGGTGTAATGTGGCTTAATCACGTGTTAAAGGGCTTAAATAGGGGTGGGAAATTGACTCTTTTAACCCTGGATGCGTCATTTAATTTCAGTAAAATTTTCCATAACTGAACCCCTTGCGTGACGTGTCGCTTTCGCGCCATGTCACTAGAATTTGACAATTGGTAAACTAAGTGATGGCGCAACACGGATCCATTGAATTTCCCCTTCTTTTGCGACCTGGAACTTTGGCGCGAGTGGAGGAAATTGCGCTAAGATACTAGAAAAGGAAAATTCTGAATTCGGGCCCTGGCGCGATGCACCATAATCGAAGACCCCTACTTGAATTTTCCAAATGCCATTTCTTCTTGTGGAGAGGTGCGCCACTTACTAATATGGCACTTATTATACGACGGAAACTTGAAATAGTCATAACTTCTGACTCGGTTTTGGATTTGGACGAATCTTATATCGATGGAAATCTTATTGAATTTCCCACTGACAGAAAGTGAAAATATTGAAAATACCATATGTACAAAAGTGGATTCATCTTTTAAAGTAATTTTCTAACATGGAATAACCATCAATAAATTTAGAAGCTAATACTAGACATTCTTGAGATAAAATTAGCTAAGAAAAGTATAGGGTATTACAATATCTCCCCCTTGAGAACATTCGTCCTCGAGTGAGATTGGATGAGAGGGGTGAAAAGACAACTAACGTACATGCTGAATATAAATAACTGGAACATGATCTCTTGACTGACATGGCTCTCAAGCTGAACATATAATATTGAACATGCATATCTCATGCATGTGTAACTAATTCATGAATGCATGGCTGAGTTTTCTAAAGAACTAAGTTTCTCATAATGAGAATGCATATATGATACATAATTACATAACTAAACTGATACATGAGTGCATGACTGAATATGCAATCGTAATTGATACCATGTTTATAATGGGAACATGAGCATGAAACTGCATACCAAGTATGTGATGAACACTGATCATGAAACTGAGTAAGCTTAAGGAGAACTGTTACCTTGATCTTGATCTGAGTTGGTAAAAAAGAGGTGAGGATACTTGGTATGCATTTCTGCATCTTCTTCCCAAGTAGCTCCCTCAACAGAATGATTTCTCAAAAGAACCTTAACTAGAGGGACTTTTTTGTTCCTCAATCTACGAGTCTAATAGTCTAAGATTTCTACTGGAATCTCTTCATATGAGAGAGTGTTCTGAAAATCAATGCTCTAAATAGGTACTACAACTGATGGGTCACCTATGAACTTTTTGAGCAAACAGACATGAAAGACTGGATGAAGTGTGGCTAGATCTAAAGGCAATTCGAGCTCATAATCTACCTTTCCAAATCGACTGAGAATCTTGAAGGGACCGACATATCGGGGACTGAGTATCCCTTTCTTTCTGAACCGCTTCACTCCCTTCATGGGAGAGATCTTTAGATAGACATAGTCACCAATCTCGAACTCGAGATTCTTTTTTACGAGCATCTGTATAAGACTTCTGTCAGCTCTGAGCAGCCTAGAGTCTTTCTCTAATCAACTGGACTTTTTCTAAGGCGTTGAATACCAAGTCAAGAACTATGACTGAGGCCTCACTAACTTCAAACCAACCAATTGGAGATCTACATCTCCTACCATAGATATCTTCAAATGGAGTCATTTGAATACTAGAATGATAGCTTTTTTTGTATGCAAACTCAATCAAAGATAAGTGGTCATCCCAACTTCCCTTAAAATCGATTGCACATGCCTTTAGAAAATCTTCAAATGTCTGAATGGTCCTTTCTGCTTGACCATCTGTCTGAGGATGAAAGGTTGTACTAAGAAGAACTTGGGTACCAAGACCTTTTTGGAATGCTTTCTAGAAATGAGAGGTGAACTGGGTACCTCTGTCTGAGATAATGGATAATAGAACACCATGCAATCTGACCAACTCTTTGATATAGATTTTGGCGTAATCCTCAGCTGAATAAGAGGTATGAACTGGAAGGAAATGAACTGATTTGGTAATTCTATCTACAATGACCCAGACTGAATTATGTTGATGACGAGTTTAACCCAAACCCATCACAAAGTTCATTTCATAACTTCCCACTTCCAAGTAGGAATACTGAACTCCTGTATGGACCCACTATGCTTCTGATGCTCTATCTTAACCTGCTGACTGTACTTAGCCACAAACTCAGCAATGTCTCTCTTCATCCCACTCCACCAATAGATTTCCCATAAGTCGTGGTTAATCTTTCTGTCCCCTGGATAAATAGAGTAGCACGCACCGTGCGCTTCTGCAAGAATTTTCTTCCTTAAGTCATCTATACCTGGAACATAGCAACGACCCTGACAATGAATAACACTATCTCCCCTTTGGGAGAAAACCTCTATTTTTTTTATCTTGAACTGACTCTTTCAACTTGGCAAGCCTGGGATCTTTATCTTTCTTTTCTTTTACCTCGGAAACTAGAGATGATTCTGAACTAATCTTAACCCATATATCATCCTCATCTATATCGACTAAGAGAATGCCTAGTCTGGCAATTTGATGAACTTCCTAAGCTAACTTCTTCTTACTGCCCTCAACATGAGAAACACTACCCATGTATAGTCTACTGAGAGAGTCGACCACTACGTTGTCCTTGCCCGAATATAAAGGACACTTATGTCATAATCTTTCAAGATCTCTAACCACCTTCTTTGATGAAGATTGAGATCTTTTTGAGAAAAGACATATTGAAGAATCTTATGATATATGAAGACATATACATGAACTTCATAGAGATAATACCTCCAAATCTTCAAGGCAAAGACTACGACTGCTAACTCAAGATCATGAGTAGGATAATTCCTCTCATAGGGTTTAAGCTATCTGGAGGCGTAGGCTATGACCTTACCATGCTGCATGAGGACACAACCCAAACCTACTCTCGATGCATCACAATCCACTACGAACCCATCTAAACCATCCGGGAGAGCTAAGACTGGAGCTGAGGTGAGTCGAGTCTTCAACTCCTGAAAAATCTTCTCACAAGTATATGACAATTGAAACTTGACTTTCTCCTGAGTCAATCTGGACATAAGGGATGCAATAGAAGAAAATCCCTCAATAAACTATCTGTAATAGCCGGCTAAACCCAAGAAACTCCTGATATCTAATAGAGAGACAGGGCGAGGCTAGTTTCGTACTGCTTCGGTCTTTTGAGGATCCACTCTAATGCCATCATTGAAAATGATCCGACCTTAGCCAAAATTTGTACTACTAAATTTGGAAAATAACTGATCATCTCTGAGAGTTTGAAGTACTGTTCTGAGATGGTATGCATAATCTCGCTCACTGCTGGAATAGACTAGAATATAATCTATGTAGACTATGACGAACGTGTCTAAGTACTGCTTGAACAAACGGTTCATCAAGTCCATAAAAGCTGCTGGGGAATTGGTAAGACCAAAGAACATAACTGAGAATTTAAAATGACCATACCGAGTACGAAAAGTTATTTTCAAAATGTCGAATTCTCTAAATCTAAGCTGATGATAACTAGATCTGAGGTTTATCTTAGAGAAATAACTGGCACCCTGAAGTTGATAAAACAAGTCATTGATTCTAGGAAGAGGATACTTGTTCGTGACCATGACCTTATTAAGTTGACGGTAGTCAATACACATTCTGAGAGAACTATCTTTCTTGCACACAAATAATAATGGAGCGCCCCACGGGGAAATTCTAGAGCTGATGAATCCCTTATCTAAGATATCCTTCAACTTTTCTTTCAGTTCTCTGAGTTCTGCTGGTTCCATTCTGTATGGAGGAATGGATATAGGATGAGTATCTAGAAGAAGATCAATATCGAAGTCTATTTCCCTTTTGGGAAGAATTTCTGGTAGATCTTCAGGAAAAATATCTGAATATTCACCTACAACTGGAACTGATTCAAGGAAGGGAGTTTCTGAACTAGTGTCCTTAACTCACTCAAGATGACAGACACATCCTTTAGATATCATTTTCCATGCCCAAAGGTAGGAAATAAGCTGACCTCTGAACGCTGAAGTACTACCCTTCCACTTAAGGATGGGTTTATTTAGGAACTGAAACTGGACTATTCTATTTCTGCAGTCGACTGCGGCATAGCAGGAATGAAGCCAATCTATGTCAAGAATGTTATCAAAATAAGTCATCTCTAATTTGACTAAGTCTGCTGAAGTGACTTTCTGAGATATCATAACTAGGCAGTTCCTGTATACCCACCGGGCTATGATGGTTTTATCCACTAGGGTAGAGACTAAAAAAGGCTCTGCTAGAATTTCGGGACTGATTCCGAAATTGACTTCTTTGTAAGGAGTAACAAAAGATAAAGAAGCTCCTAGATCTAACAAAGCAAAAACATGCACATGAAAAATCTGTAATGTACTAGTAACTACATCAGGAAAATTTTCCTAATCCTTTCGGGACTGAAGAGAATAGACATGATTTAGGCATTTCCCACTAGTAGCACTAGTGGTGGTACCCTGCTGATTTGGGTGACCAGACTAAGTTGAGGAGCGAAGATGACTTTGATAACCTGACTGAGGGAAGTCTCTGACTCTGTGTCCTTCTTGCCAAAACCAAAATAGACATCGCTACCAGCTCTACAAGCACCCTTGTGGTTCTTACAATAAGTTTGACAAAGGGGATTAGTTCGGGCATTGCTAACACTACCCTGAGACCTAGAGCCTAGCGCTCTATCTCTGTTACCCTCTATGAACTTAGGAACTGGAGAACTGGCTGAAGAAGAAGTTGTAACTGATGACTTAGGAAAAAACTAGGAATACTCTCCTCCTTCTGATTTAGGCTGAGCGAAGTTGAAACTACCTATCTTTGCTCTCTTATTCTACTTCTTTTTCTTCTTAATATTTTGCTCTTCTATCTGCTGAGCATGAGTAATAAGCCTAGCTAAAGTGTGTCACTATTCAGCATGTCAGATCTGCACTCATTTACCATGTTATCATTTACCCCTGAAGCGAACTTATTCATCTTGGCTCTGTTGTCTGCAACCACATGAGGGTCATATCTGGCTAATTGAGTAAACTTAAGAAAATACTCTTTCACCGTCATATTTCCCTACTTGATGTTGACAAATTCTAGAACCTTGGCCTCTCTAATCTCTTGGGGAAAGAATCTATAGAATATGGTGAAAAGCTCCTCCCACTCTATAGGACCTGCATCATCTGACCTTTCTGAATTCCACTATTTGAACAAAGTATGAGCCACATCCTACAACTGATATACATCTAGCTCAGCACTACCAACAGTAGTCACCTCCATGATGTCTGTCACCTTCTGTACCTGATCAATGAATTCCTGAGGGTCCTCATCTACCTTAGACCCAAGGAAGGACGGAGGATTCAGTCGGGTGAAGTCCCAAATCCTAGTTACGGCTAAGTTAGCCATCGGGTTGGACGGAATGACTGCTAGCCATTCATTTTCAGCGGCAACTGATTGAGTAAGAGTAGTTAATGCGACCCTTAACTCTGCATGAGAAACATGATCTCCCAAAGGATTTTTGGGATGAGGTCCTGACTGATTTCCGTTTCTTCTTTTAGGAGGCATGTTCTGTAGAAGAAAGGGAGAAATAGATTAGACTAAGAGATTGACTTGAGATTATGCTCACTGGCAAGACATGAATACTGAAAGAGGGGAAACTACTCCAAAAACATCTTATAGCCTCCTATACTTAAATGTGGCGGGCAATAAACCCATGTACAAGACTCTACTAGATGCGGCTTTTAGACTTCCTAGGACTTTATTGAACCTTAGGATCTGATACTAAGTTAATAACGCCCCCAATCTGGTACTCAAAATGTTGTACGGTGCTCGTTCTCCTGAGGGACCTTAAGCTAACCCATGACTGATATTTGTACCTGTTTACTGCATAAAATACTTTATAATGCAGAAACATGAATTGAAAGGCCATAAGGTTCAATACTAAACATGATCTAAATGATATAACATCTGTGTGGGGTAATAGAATACCCAAAAAAATTAAACATTCTAAAGTATGAAACATGATAGTCTAGAAAGCCTCTAACTGACTAAACTGTCTGAGTAAGGAGTTGCTGGGACATGTCCCTAACTAATTCCAACTAATAAACTGATTAATAAGATAATCGGGAAATAATGATGTTCTCAAAAGATGAGGACTCACTTCTAACTCTATCTGCGGATATCTAGAATCTACTATTGCTCTGGAGCTCGTGTCTCTAAACGTATGGTATAAGATACCATAGCGCAAATTCGTCAGTACTTTGAATGTACTAGTATGCATGTGAGGTAGGCTGAATACATGGGGTTCATATGCATGAACAATAATAATAACTGACTAACTATCATAAGCGTGAGAATACATGCATGAGACATAACAACTGACACTAATATTGTGATAACATGATTACTGAATCTGAATATAACTGACAACATGAGTGACTATTTCTGATAGTCCAAAATCTAATGGAACTATCTGAGTTCCATACTAAAATTGAGTTGTCTGTATCTGACAATCTTGAAATTTAAAGAACTATCTGAGTTCTATTACTGAGACTGATTGACTATATCTGACAGTTCTGATTCTATAACATGAAATCATGAGAAATAGTTATCTAAATAAAATGCCCCTGATACGCCATAAATGTTGAGTTGAGGTCCAATCTTTAACTACAATTGGAAGCGTGTCAATACTGCCACCGGTAAGGATAAGCTATGGGCGACCCTCATCTAATAGTGTCCCCTATACGAGAACGGTGGGGCCTTTATTTGACAGTACTTATCCACTTCATCAACCCTCATTGGACATGTTTGATATCTCAACCCATGCTGGATACATAGTTATAGAATGCAAGGATAACTTCTATGAATCACACCCTCGTCTGATAGTGTGTGTTACCATCCTTGGGTTCACTAAGTGTTAATTTCTACTCCCATCTGAATAGACACTGAACATGATTTAACTGAACTGAATATGGGCTGAATTATAGATTCTGTTGACTGATGAAATACTGCTGATATCTGACAACTGACTGAGTTCATGAGATCATGGAGATTTCCAGAGTCTTAAGACTGTCTGAAGTCTAAGGATCATATCTTGACTGAGAGTATTGTGAAAACATAACATGGCTCTAGGCACATAGCTAATGTTTCGGGTACGAGTACCCCCTGGACTCAATGTAAGGAAATTGACCAAGCATAACTTGAACATATAACTAATATCATAATCCATAATACATCTATAGACGTATTTTATCAAAACACGTGATAGGCATAACTTGTACATACATGGGGATTTTATGGTATCATGCTAGTTAGGCACTTTTCCTTCATCTAGGCATTTAATCAAACATGTTGTAGGCATGGTACATGTAAACATCGTTGTACAATAATTAATCAACATGGTTCAATTCTAATTTCATCATTCAAGGGTTTAGTCATAGGTTTGCATGAATCTATATCAATAATTATTTAACCAACGTAGAATTTATCACCCAACATAGAGTAGAATTCAATTTCTCATTTATCAATATGAACAAGAATAGCCCAATCATGAAATCATAAAGAAAATTCATAACTTGAAGTTGGAAAAGGGATTCTTGGACTTCATGGATCAAAGGAGTCCATGAATGAACACTATGCATACCTTAGTTCGTGAGTTCGTGAAGATTGATGGAGAAACTTTCTTGGAATTGGATCTTGTATGACAACCCTAGCTTATTATTGAGAGGTTTAGAGAGAAAAGAGTGTAATTTGGGTGTAAAGTGGTTGAATCACGTGTTAAAGGTCTTAAATAGGAGTGGGAAGTTGACCCTTTTAACCCTGGAAGCGTTATTTAACTTCAGTAAAACTTTCCCGAACTAAAACTCTAGTGCAACACGGCACTATCGCACCATTTCACTGGAATTTGATAATTGGGAAACTGAGGGATGGTGCATTGCGGAGCCATCACGTTGCCCCATTTTTGCGACCAGGAACTTTGGCGCGACACTGAGGAAATCGTGCTAAGACACTGGAAAAGGACAATTATGAAATTGGGCCCTGGTGCGATGTGCCATAATCACGAAATCCTACTAAAATTTTCCAAATTCCATTTCCTCTTGTGGCACAACGCGCCACAAACTAATATGGCGTTGTTTTACGACGGGAACTTGAAATAGTCGTAACTTCTGACCCGGTTATTGGATTTGGGTAAATCTTATATCGATGGAAAGCTTATTGAATTTCCCATATGACAAAAAGTGAAAATCTTGAAAATTCCTCATGGAATAACCATCATTCAATTTAGAAGCTAATACTAGACATTCTTGAGATGAAATTATCTAGGAAAAGTACGAGGTATTACAGGTCATTACATTAATGTTTTGATCTTTTTGACACAACCCATAGCGATGGTTTAAATGAGTTAACACAATGATTGCAAGCTATTACAGAAATCATATTATTTTTAATGAACTTTCTATAGCAACAGTTCTAAGTTGCTATTGCAATAGTTTAATTTGCTACAAAAATATGTAGCCCTATAATGAACAGAACTAATAAATACCAATAAACTCAAATATATGATAAAATATATAATAAAAATCATAAAACAGTCATCAACAATCATCTTTAAACTTTTATATAAAAAAATATGCTAGTCAGTATGATAAATATCTATAAAACTAGAAAATGGTAAAATATGACATGAGTTTCATAGAGTTGTTGTCCATATAAAAAATGTTCTAGAAAAAGTTTAAAACACCATTAAAATTTTATTAACTAAAATCTTCCATGTCCTTCACATTCTCTTCTTTATTTTCCCACCAACAAAAAAATCATGTCAATAATCTTTGATGATATGATTCTGGTTATTCTTTATATATCACCTCATTATTTCACATTAGTACATCAGTAATCCACACAAAGACAAATAAAGATAGGGAAAAGGTCATGGAAACTCACAACACCTTGAGCTTATTAGGTAAAGATCATAAATAATTTATAACACTTTCTAGGCATTTAGTCCTATCTCACAACAAGCTAATTAGCAAAGCCTTGACTATATAGTAGTTAATCGATTGGAGTGATTGGAATGGAGATCAATTAGTAACTTATGGCATGGATTATCTAAAAGGATTGATTTTAATATGAAAGATTGCAAGAGGATTGTTCTAGCAGGATAATTTGTTGGGGAATGGTACTCTCAAGAAAATGTTTCCTAACATTTTATTATGAAATCAGCAATAAGATTCTACTCTACATTATGTACTTAAAATGGTTACAAGAAATAAGAGATATGATCTTAAAAGAGAATTCTCAAAGTAGCAGCCAACACAAATAAAAAACCTAATGATTTCACACGTGGTGGGTACACTAGTGGTACAAAAGTAGAAGAGGGCTGCAACAATAATTGTCAATAGAGAAGAAACAAGTAGTTAAAAGAGTTCTAACATACCCATGTGGAAAAATCAACATTCTTAGTTTCAAAATAATATGTAACTTTGTGTTTCAGATAGAGGGGTTTTGAGGGTTTAGAAGATAAATGATCTTGAACCTTCATTTAATAAAAAAAATGAGATCAACATAAAGAAAACTAACTACTTTCCCAAATGGTATTAGATTAAAAGTTCATTACTACAACACAATATTGTACAAATCAAATCAAATCAAATCAATAAAAAATAAGAAGAAAATCAAGACAAAACTTCTGATCTTAAACTTACTGCGTGTCTCCCTTTGTAGTGTCTCGGGTAGGGTGCGGTGAAGATTCTTTAGCTTAAATGAACAGGGATTACAGTAAATAGAGAAAGACACAATGATAGTTTTGTTTGTTAACATTTCCGTTTTGATTATTCAAGTTTATTTCTAGCATGTCATCAATCAGTGTCCTTATTGAAACACAATTTTTGTTTACCAATAAAGGAATCAAAGCTAAACTTAACCAATCTATCATTATAAGAAACAACACACAAAATTGATAGTTAAGTATAGTACATAGACTAAAGCATCCACCAAATTATCTAGGATGAAAATTTCTAGATTCAATAAACATGTGCTTCACAGAAGTCAATGAACTACACTAAACATGTAAAAGATAAGGTGGTTAGTCAATGTCTAATTCACAATCTAATATTAGCATTCACTTACAATAATTTTGGCATCTACCTCTGATATTTTAGTTAACTATCCATAAGGATGACTAAGATATCATTAACTACATGTGAGACCTGAAACCATGGAACATATCTTCCTCTATTTTAGAAAGTTTTTCTCTTTTTGGGAGAAAGTAGGTACTACTAATTAAATTACTAAAATAAATTTTTCCTTAGATCACTGCCTAGAAAAAATCAAGAAACTAAATCCCAAACATTAGGGAAACACTATAAGTTTGGAAAATACATTTCTATTTTACCTCTAGAATATCTGGTGAACCCAAAATAAAAAATACAACAACAAACATAATAAACAAATCTCTACCGATTTTGCCAATAATAAGAGCTATAGGATTTTATACATTAATAGGTAAACCAAATTCTATAACACAACCTACAATTAAACTCATAAAATAGATTCCACTAGTGATGGGTTATAAACAAAACATTAATGGTTTTTTATTTGAGAACCCATGTGTAATACCCCGCATGTTTCTAAGCTAGGAAGTGAATAAGTATTCCTACGTATGAAATCTCTTACCCTGTGATTCATACATGAGTACATGACTTAAAATGAATATCCTAGTGATAGTATAGCTTATGATGCATTAAACATGTTCATATGAGTCACTTAAGGTAATACAAGCTAAGAGTTTTTGAATCCATCAAGTTTTAGTATTTGATTTTGCAAGGGTCATCTTTGAACGATTATAACTCGATTTAAATGTGGTATTTTGGATGATTTAGACCTACAAAATTGTATAAAATTGAATTAGATCTCCAACGATACCAATTTCGCCTTAATCCAATATCCGAGCGAAAAGTTATGCCCATTTTTGTGAGAGTAAGGATAGGCGATTGGTTAGGCGCCGCCCAACCCAAGCATAGGAGATTGGTTAGGAGCCACCCAAACTAGCTTAGGAAATCAGTTGGGCACCGCCTAAGTCAGTTCCAGGTGCCAAAAACACTCTATTTTGTGTTATTTTAAGGGTAATTGAGTCTTTTAATACTCCCTACACGTCCCTAAACTTAACCCTACGAAATATATAGCTTCTAAACATATTACAACCCTATTATCACCTCAAAGCTCATCATACAAGAGCATTAAAAGATAAAAACAACTAGGGTTGTATAACTAAGCTTGAAGATCCGATTTCAAGGATATTCCTTAATCAATCATCAAGAATCATCCTTCTAAGGTTTGCGTGAGTTGATTCCTAGACTCCTTTCATCCATGAAGCTCAAAAACCATCTTCTAAATTATGTATTATGATATTTATCTTGTTGGTGGTTGATATTCATGTGGTTGGAGTTTGATGATGTCTAAGATGGGGTCTTTGTATGTTTTATGTGAGGATACGGTGGTATTTAACGTATAAACATGTGAAATTGGTGGTTGAATGTTTGAAATCTTTATGAATCCACCTATTCCTAAGATATGCATATAAGGTGTTTGTGAAAATACCTAAGGGAATAGAAATCATACTTTTATGACATAATAAGTCCTAAGTGATGATTCCATGTTCTAAGTTTATGTTCAACATGATCCCCATGCTATTGTCTTGAATTGAAGAAGTTGTATTAGTTGCTCATGATATTGTGGTGATATGGAATGACCATGTTATTGAAGCCATGCAAGTATATAGATGTTGTGTGCATTCCTGATCATGTGATAGTTTGTTGAGAATCATTCTTATTATGAAATCCTTACTTATGATATTGTGAATTGTGGACTCAAATCTTGTGATCAAGTTAGTCATGTGTGTCATCTTCCTTCCATTGAGTCCTGGGGTACTTGTACCCGAAAACTATAGTTGTGTGCCTTGAGCTAGTATCATGTTTCAAGAGATGCCCAGTCAAGCTATGTTCCATAGATTGCAGTTAGTCATGTGACTCAAGAAAGACTCAGAAATCTCATGAACACTCAGTACTCAGTAAGATAGGCAATCTCATGACTTAGCTAGATATCAGATATTAGTAGTGTTTCGTAAGTCCAAGGAACTCAGTAAACTCAGAATCAGTTCAGTTCAGGTAGTAAATTCAATGAAGTTAATCTTTTCAGAGTCATTCAGTTGGGAGTAGGGACTAGCACCGAGGGAGTGCAGGGATGGTGGTTTTGTCGTTATAAAGGCAGAGCCATTAGCAGCAATACCTGTACTCCAGAACTGCATAGCCAGTTCAAGATGGGATTCACCTATTAGATTAAGGCTAAACTTGATTATTATATTGCCTTAGGCTTGATTTCTTGTTCAGGGTCACCCGTTAGAGAGGCTTGCCATAGAAAAGATCTCTACCCGTGGTATGGTATTGACACCCTTCCAATCAGGGAAAAGATTGAACCCCACTAGTATAGTAGCGGGGCATGTCGGTTAGGTTACTACCTCCCACAGTCACTGTACAGTTACAGTTTTAGCATTAGTCTTCAAAGTAGAAATCAGGAATCAGGAATGTCAGATATAGTTATCGATCTCAGTAAGGGACTCAGATAGTTCCATTGATTCCTAGACCATCCCGTAAGATAGGCTTTGTCCCATATTCAGATTCTTATTATTATATCTAGAGGTCACCCGACAGACAGGCTTGATCTCAATCTCAAATTCAGTCGAGTATTCTCATTATCAGTTTCAGAGATCACTTGTCAGCTAGGACTGATCTCAGACTTAGATGTTCAGATACAGTTTGGAACTCAGATACTTTTCCTAAGAATTAGGACTGTTAAATACAGTCATCCATGTCATCATTCATTCAGTATCTCAGTATCATGAAACTCATGTTGTCATAGTTCAAACATAAATAAATAGTATCTCCACGAGTTCTGTAGTAGTTACATACATATGTATGTATGTATGCATTCTCACGCTCATATTAGTCAGCATGTTTATGCATATAAACCCCATGCATTTAGCCTATCCCCATGTATACTCAGTACGTTAGTTGTACTGACGTATTTGCGCTATGGTGCTTTCTTTTTATGTTACACCATAGGTCCTTAGGTGCATATTTCCGATCAGCAGTAGCAGTTCAGTAAGCACTGAGTCCTCATCTTTCAAGGAAATAATCTTTACATTTATTATTCTAGTAATTCAGTTTATTCTCAGTTTAGGGAGTTTGATGATGTCTAATATGGGGTCATTGTATGTTTTATGTGATGATACAGTGGTATTTAACTTATAAATATGTTAAATTGGTGGTTGAATGTTTGAAATCTTGATAAATCCACCTAAACCTAAGATGTGCATGTAAGATGTTTGTGAATAAACCTAAGGGAATAGAAATCATGCTTTTATGACATAATAATTCCTAAGTGACTATTCCATGTTGTAAGTTTATGTTCAACGTGATCCCCATGCTATTGTCTTGAATTGAAGAAGTTGTATGAGATGCTCATGATATTGTTGTGATATGGAATGACCATGTTATTGAATCCATGCAAGTATATAGATGTTGTGTGCATTCCCGATCATGTGATAGTTTGTTGAGAATCATTCTTATTATGAAATCCTTACTTATGATATTATGAATTGTGGACTCAAATCTTGTGATCAAGTAAGTCATGTGTTTCAGTTTCCTTCTATAGAGTCCTGGGGGTACTTATACACAAAAACTATAGTTGTGTACCTAGAGCTAGTGTCATGTTTCAAGACATCCCCAGTCAAGCTATGTTCCATAGATTACAGTTAGTCATGTGACTCTGGAAAGACTCAGAAATCTCATGAACACTCAGTACTCAGTAAGATTGACAATCTCATGACTTAGCTAGATATCAGATGTTAGTAGTGTTTCGTCAGCCCAAGGAACTCAGTAAACTCAGAATTAGTTTAGTTCACTTAGTAAATTCAGCGTAGTTAATCTTTTCAGTCTTTCATTTGGTAGTAGGGACTAGCACCGAGCGAGTCCAGGGATGGTGGTTTTCCCGTTATAAAGGAAGAGCCGTTAGCAGCAATACCTTTACTCCAGAACTGCATAGCCAGCATAGGACAGGAGTCACCCGTCAGATTAAGGCTAAACTTGATTATTATATTGCCTTAGGCTTGATTTCCTGTTCAGGGTCACCCGTTAGAGAGGCTTGACCATAGCAGAGGTCTCTACCTATGGCATGGTATTGAAACCCTTCCAATCGAGGCAAAAATTGAACCCCACTAGTATAGTAGGAGGGCATGTCGATTAGGTTACTACTTCCCATAGTCACAGTATAGTTACAGTTTTAGTATCAGTCTTCAGAGTAGAAATTAGGAATCAAGACTATCAGATACAGTCATCGATCTCAGTAAGGGACTCAGATAGTTCCATTGATTCCTGGACCATCCCGTCAGATAGGCTTGGTCCTATATTCAGATGCTTATTATTATATCTAGAGGTCACCGGGTAGACAGGCTTGATCTCAATCTCAAATTTAGTCGAGTATTCTCATTATCAGTTTCAGAGATCACTCGTCAGCTAGGACTGATCTCTGACTTAGATGTTCAGATACAATTTGGAACTCATATATACAGTCATTCAGTTTCTCAGTATCACGAAACTCATGTTGTCAGAGTTCAAACTCAAGTAAATAGTATCTCCACGAGTTCTGTAGCAGTTACATACTTATGTACGTATGTATTCTAACATTTATATTAGTCAGCATGTTCATGCATATAAACCCCATGCATTTAGCCTACCCCCACGTATACTCAGTACTTTAGATGTACTGACGCATTTGCGCTATGGTGCTTTCTTTTTATGTTACACCATAGGTCCTTAGGTGCATATTTCCGAACAACAGTAGATGTTCAGTAAGCAGTGAGTCCTCATTTTCAAGGACATAATCGTTACATTTATTATTCCAGTATTTCAGTTTATTCTCAGTTTAGGAAGTTTGATGATGTCCAAGATGGGGTCTTTGTATGTTTTATGTGAGGATACGGTGGTATTTAACGTATAAACATATGAAATTGGTGGTTTAATGTTTGAAATCTTGATGAATCCAGCTATGCCTAAGATGTTTATGTAAGGTGTTTATGAAAATACCTAAGGGAATAGAAATCATGCTTTTATGACATAATAAGTCCTAAGTGACTATTTCATGTTCTAAGTTTATGTTCAACTAGATCCCCATGCTATTGTCTTGAATTGAAAAAGTTATACTAGATGCTCATGATATTATTGTGATATGGAATGACCATGTTATTGAAGCCATGCAAGTATATAGATGTTGTGTGCATTCCCGATCATGTGATAGTTTGTTGAGAATCATTCTTATTATGAATTCCTTACTTATGATATTGTGAATTGTGGACTCAAATCTTGTGATCAAGTCAGTCATGTGTGTCAGTTTCCTTCCATCGATTCCTGGGGGTACTTGTACCTGAAAACTATAGCTGTGTGCTTAGAGCTAGTGTCATGTTTAAAGACATCGCCAGTCAAGCTATGTTCCATAGATTGCAGTTAGTCATGTAACTAAGGAAATACTCAAAAATCTAAGAAACACTCAGTACTCAGTAAGATCGGCAATCTCATGACTTAGGTATATATCAGAGGTTAGTAGTGCTCCGTCAGTCCAACGAACTCAGTAAACTGAGAATCAGTTAAGATCAGTTAGTAAATTCAGTGCAGTTATTCTTTTCAGAGTCTTTCAGTTAGGAGTAGGGACTAGCACCGAGCGAGTGCAGGGATGGTGGTTTTCCCATTATATAGGCAGAGCCATTAGCAGCAATACCTATACTCCAGAACTACGTAGTCAGTGTAGGACAGGATTCACCCGTCAGATTAAGTCTAAACTTGATTATTATATTGCCTTAGGCTTGATTTCCTGTTCAGGGTCACCCGTTAGAGAGTCTTGACCATAGTAGAGGTCTCTACCCGTGGCATGGTATTGACACCCTTCTAATCAGGGAAAAGATTAAACCCCACTAGTACAGTAATGGGGTGTGTCGGTTAGGTTACTACCTCCCACAGTCACAGTACTGTTACAGTTTTAGTATGAGTCTTCAGAGTAGAAATCAGGAATCAGGACTGTCAGATACAGTCATCGATCTCAGTAAGGGACTCAGATAGTTCCATTAATTCATGGACCATCCCATCAGATAGTCTTGGTCCCATATTCAGATGTTTATTATTATATCTAGAGGTTACCCGGCAGACAAGCTTGATCTCAATCTCAAATTCAGTCGAGTATTCTCATTATCAGTTTTAGAGATCACTCGTCAGCTAGGAATGGTCTCAGACTTAGATGTTCAGATACAGTTTGGAACTCAGATAGTTTTCCTCAGAATTAGGATTGTTAAATACAGTCATCTATGTCATCAGTCATTCAGTATCTCAGTATCACGAAATACATGTTGTCAGAGTTCAAACTCAAGTAGAAAGTATCTCCACGAGGTCTGTAGTAGTTACGTACGTATGTATGTATGTATTATCACGTTCATATTAGTCAGTATGTTCATGCATATAAACCCCATGTATTTATCCTACCCACACGTATACTCAGTACTTTAGTTGTACTGACGCATTTGCGCTATGGTGCTTTCTTTTTATGTTATACCATAGGTCCTTAGGTGCATATTTCAGATCAGCAGTAGCAGTTCAGTAAGCAGTGAGTCTTCATCTTTCAAGGACATAATCGTTACATTTATTATTCCAGTATTTCAGTTTATTCTCAGTTTAGGGAGTTAGTTGGAGACATGTTTCTTCAACTCCTTATTCAAACAGTTTAGAGGCTTTTAGACGATTATAGAGTTTTCAGATTTAGACTTTAGTATTTTTACTTTTGTTTTGGTACTGTGATACCACCTTATTTCAGATATCTTATTATTTAAGATTGAACCTTACGCCGTCTTTGTTCATGTTTTCGCATTTTTTATAAATATTATGTAGTTACAAATACAGATATGAGTCATGGGTTAGCTTGTGGTCCTTCGGGGTCATGAGCATCGTGTAGCATTTTGGTTCAGAAAAATCAGGGTGATACAAACTTGGTATCAGTGCCAAAGGTTCAATAGAGTCCTAGGAAGTCTGAAAGCTGAATTTAGTAGAGTGTTGTACATGGGCGTGTTGCGTGCCACATTTATGTACAGGAGGCTATAAGATGTTTTAGGAACAGTTTCCCTTCTTTCAGTACTCATATCATGCCAGTGAGCAAAAGATCAAGTTAAACTGTCAGTTTAATCCTTGTTCCTCTTCTGTTTGCAGAACATGCCTCCTAAGAAGAGAATAGGGAATCAGTCGGCCCCACAACCCACAAATCCTTTGAATGAGAATGTGTCACATGCAGAATTTTGGGCAACTTTTCAGGCGCTAGCCCAGGCTATGACCACTAGTATTCAAGGCAACCGAATGTCTGCAGCCCCCCCCCTATCAAGATGGGGATTCAGCTACAGCCAGAATCAGAAATTTTATGAGAATGAACCCTCCAGAATTCTTTGGGTCAGTAACTGGTGAGGACCCACAACTGTATCTAGAAGAGGCCTTGAAGATCACCCAAATCATACATGTGTCAGAGGAGGAGAGTGTGGAATTAGCGTCCTATAGGCTGAAAGATATTGCTCATGATTGGGTAGTGTTGTGGAAGAAGAGTAGAGGGGAAGATGCAACTCCCATGACTTGGAAGATATTTCAGGATGCCTCTTAGATAAGTTTTTCCCATTAGAGATGAGAGAAGCTAAGGTAGAAGAGTTTATGAACCTGATACAAGGCTCCATGACAGTGAAGGATTATTGTCTTAAGTTCAACCAGTTATCTAAGTATTCTCCTGACTTGATAGCTGACCCCAGAGTGAGTATGAGTAAGTTTGTGACTGGTGTGTCTGGGTTGGTATTGAAAGAGTGTAGAATAGCTATGCTCAATAAGGACATAGACCTTGCTAGATTAATGATGCGTTCTCAGTAAATAAAGGCAGATAAGTCTAAGGAGAGGGAGAGATCTAATAAGAGATTCAGACCAGGTAGTTACAACTTTTCTCTGGATGGGTCACAGGGTGGTAATCATTCTCACCATAGTCAGAAAAATTCAGCCCCTGTTCCATCTTCAGCTAGTGTGTCCACACCTAATTTTGGATATGTTATTCATGGTGGGGCGCCAGGCTCTAAAGCCTAGAGTAGTGTTAGAAGTGAGTGTACTTATCCGCTTTGTGGAGAGTGTGGAAAGAATCATCTAGGTGCATGCAGAGCTAATAGTCAAGTATGTTTTGGGTGCGGTAAGCCAGGCCACAGAGTGCGGGATTGTAGAGTGTTGGCTCAGAAAGATAGAGATTCACTTAAGCAGGACACAAATCCCAGTACCAATAGTGGTCAGCGTCAGAATCGACTCTATTCACTCCAGACTCACCATGATCCAGAAAGTTTTCCCAACCTAGATTCAGGTACGTTACAAGTTTTTCATGATCATTGTATGCATTGTTAGATATCTTGCGCTCGTTTGAGCTTATGTTTCCATATAAATTAGTCAGTAATATTGGCAGGTCTAGTTCAGTTCATACATCATGCATTAGTCTCAGCTCTCCAATGTTTAGTTATAATCTAGTTTGTAGATGCCCTGTTCATCACCCCAGTATCTCAGTAAGGTAAACATTCCTAGAGGGACATAGTGTCCCAAGGGGGAGATACCCCATCCTTTTCTTGATTCTTTCATGTTCTCATTATAAATTAGTTATCAGGTGCCATGGCATAATCAGTCAAGCTTTCAAAAGTCAGCTCAGTTAGATATTCAGGCATTAGATATACGTGTTCAGTAGAGAAAGTAATATTTATCAGTAGCTTCACTAATACATTTACATATCATGTCAGTCATGTAATCATGCATCAGATATGCATGGATTTAGTCTTTCAGTTGTGCATCAAAAATGCATTCTAATTTTGAGAAAACTCACTTTATTAGAGTCCTCAGTCTTATATTCATGAATCAGCTTCCCATGCATCAGATATGCATGTTCAATATACTGTGCTCCGCTTTCAGTCATGTCAATCATGAATCCATGTTTCAGTAATGTATGTCTTGTACGTACTTCATCTTATCATCTCTTCCACCTCAGTTAATTCTCATTCGAGGACGAATGTTCCTAAGGGGGAGATATTGTAATACCCCGCATGTTTCTAAGCAAGGAAGTGAATAAGTATTCCTACGAATGAAATCTTCTATCCTGTGATTCATACTTGAGTACATGACTTACAATGAATATCCTAGTGATAGGATAGATTATGAAGCATTAAGCAAGTTCATATGAGTCACTTAAGGTAATAAAAGCTAAGAGTTTTTGAATCCATCAAGTTTTAGTGTTTGATTTTTCAAGGGTCATCTTTGAACGAGTATAACTCGATGTTAATGTGGTATTTTTTCTGATTTAGGCCCATCAAATTATAGATAATTGAATTAGCTTTCCAACGATACCAATTTCGCCTTAATCCAATACCAGAGCGAAAAATTATGCCCATTTTTGTGAGAGACAGTAAGGATAGGCGATAGGTTAGGCGCCGCCCAACCCAAGAATAGGAGATTGGTTAGGCGCCGCCCAACCTAGCTTAGTCAATCACTTGGGCACCGCCTAAGTCAGTTCTAAGTGCCAAAAACACTCTGTTTTGTGTTATTTTAAGGGTAATTAAGTCTTTTAACACTCCCTACACGTCCCTAAACTTAACCCTACAAAATATATAGCTTTTAAACATATTACAACCCTATTATCACCTCAAAGCTCATCGTCCAAGAGAAATAAAAGAGAAAAACAACTAGGGTTGCATAACTAAGCTTGAAGATCCGATTTCAAGGAAATTCCTACATCAATCATCAAGAATCTTCCTTCTAAGGTATGCGTGAGTTGATTCATGGACTCCTTTCGTCCATGAAGCTCAAGAACCATCTTCGAAGTTATGTATTATGATTTTTATGTTGTTGGTGGTTGATGCTCATGTGGTTGGAGTTTGACGATGTCTAATATGGAGTCTTTGTATGTTTTATGTGAGGATATGGTGGTATTTAACGTATAAACATGTGAAATTGGTGGTTGAATGTTTGAAATCTTGATGAATCCACCTATGCCTAAGATGTGCATGTAAGGTGTTTGTGAAAATACCTAAGGGAATAGAAATCATGCTTTTATGACATAATAAGTCCTAAGTGACTATTCCATGTTCTAAGTTTATGTTCAACGTGATCCCCATGCTATTGTCTTGAATTGAAGAAGTTGTATGAGATGCTCATGATATTGTTGTGATAAGGAATGACCATGTTATTGAAGCCAGACAAGTATATAGATGTTGTGTGCATTCCCGATCATGTGATAGTTTGTTGAGAATCATTCTTATTATGAAATCCTTATGATATTGTGAATTGTGGACTCAAATCTTGTGATCAAGTCAGTCATGTGTTCATTTTCCTTCCATCGAGTCCTGGGGGTACTTGTACTCGAAAACTATAGTTGTGTGCCTAGAGCTAGGTTCATGTTTAAAGACATCCCCAGTCAAGCTATGTTCCATGGATTGCAGTTAGTCATGTGACTCAGGAAAGACTCAGAAATCTCATGAACACTCAGTACTCTGTAAGATCGGCAATCTCATGACTTAGCTATATATCAGATGTTAGTAGTGTTCCGTCAGTCCAAGGAACTCAGTAAAATCAGAATCATTTCAGTTCAGTTAGTAAATTCAGCGCAGTTAATCTTTTCGGAGTCTTTCAGTTAGGAGTAGTGACTAGCACCGAGCGAGTGCACGGATGGCGGCTTTCCCTTTTATAAAGGCAGAGCCGTTAGCAGCAATCCTTCTACTCCAGAACTACATAGCCAGCGTAGGACAGGATTCACCCATCAGATTAAGATTAAACTTGATTATTATATTGCCTTAGGCTTGACTTCCTGTTCAGGGTCACCCGTTAAAGAGGCTTGACCATAGCAGAGGTCTCTACCCATGGTATGGTATTCAAAACCTTCCAATCAGGGAAAAGATTGAACCCCACCAGTATAGTAGCGGGGCATGTCAGTTAGGTAGACCTCCCACAGTCACAGTACAGTTATAGTTTTAGTATCAGTCTTCAAAGTAGAAATCAGGAATCAGGACTGTCAGATACAGTCATCGATCTCATTAAGGGACTCAGATAGTTCCATTGATTCCTGGACCATCCCATCAGATAGGCTTGTTCCAATATTCAGATGCTTATTATTATATCTAGAGGTCACCCGGTAGACAGGCTTGATCTCAATCTAAAATTCAGTCGAGTATTCTCATTATCAGTTTCAGAGATCACTCGTCAGCTAGGACTGATCTCCGACTTAGATGTTCAGATATAGTTTGGAACTCAGATACTTTTCCTCAGAATTAGGACTGTTAAATACAGTCATCCATGTCATCAGTCATTCAGTATCTCAGTATCACGAAACTCATGTTGTCATAGTTCAAACTCAAGTAAATAGTATCTCTACGAGTTCTATAGCAGTTACGTACGTATGTATGTATGTATTCTCACGTTCATATTAGTCAGTATGTTTATCCATATAAACCCCATGCATTTATCCTACCCCCACGTATACTCAGTACTTTAGTTGTACTGACGTATTTGTGCTATGGTGCTTTCTATTTATGTTACACCATAGGTCCTTAGGTGCAGATTTCCGATCAGCTGTAGCGGTTCAGTAAGAAGTGAGTCCTCATCTTTCAAGGACATGATCGTTACATTTATTATTCCAGTATTTCAGTTTATTCTCAGTTTAGGGAGTTAGTTGGAGACATGTTCCTTCAATTCCTTATTCAGACAGTTTAGAGACTTTCAGACGATTATAGAGTTTTCAGATTTAGACTTTAGTATTTTAAGTTTTGTTTTGGTACTGTGATACCACCTTAGTATAAATATCTTATTATTTAAGATTGAACCTTACACCCTCTTTGTTTATGTTTCCGTATTTTATATGAATATTATGCAGTTACAGGTACATATATCATCCATGGGTTAGCTTGTGGTCCTTCGGGGTCATGAGCACCGTGTAGCATTTTGGTTTAGAAAAATCGGGGTGTTACACTATGACAATGTGGAATAGGTGGATTAATTATGTACCAAATAGGTGAGTTGCTGAGGTGGTTTGCGTTAATCTATATACACATCAATAACACAAGAGTTGAATTTTTTGCATTGATTCATGGATTGAATATACTGTATAGATATTCTTTCATCCTTATCATCATTAGTATGGAATCCAAGGTAATTATTTCTCTTAGAAAAATAGGCATCCAATGTATACTAACATGTAACGACTTCATTTTTTTATGAAATATGTGTTCTGTATGATTTTACTATTTTATCCCTCCCCATAGTGATGTTGTGGTATTTCTAGGGTATGGTGGTGATTGTCACGAGTTATGATGCCTTTTGGTGCCATTTATGTGATTTTATGGATTTGGGAAGCTTTGACAGCCTTATAATTGATTTTAGTAGATATTATCTGATCCATGCAACAGATGGAAGAACATACTTCACCAGCATATCCAAAATATAAGATTTAGGATGGTAACATGGTTGGTATGATGTTATGACTTTTAAATCTCATTTTGAACCTTGCTTTGGAATGTCGTGATCTTGGATTTCAGGAGTCAACTTTGTGAAAATGACGTTTTTTTTGAAAATCTGATATTCCCATATCTCTTGGATCATCAAATTTTATAGGGTAGCACAATTCATTTGTATTCACTGTATTTCAAATGAATCCTGAGTTTCCCAATGAGACTTGGAAAATTACCAAGTCCCCAACAGGTGCACTAATTATCTTATGCACCCATGATCATGATACTTCTAAATCGATCGCGATTGGGCCTAAAGTTAAGGTTTTTTAATCATGATACCCTTTTTTTAATCTCAATAATCTTTTTAGGTTAGGTATCGTGATCGTGAAGCCTGGGTATATAAATACCTAGTTTTCGCAATTTTCACTATCTTTGAGACTTGGAGCTTAGGGTTTCGTGGTTTTGAGCTACATTATCCATTTCAAATCTTGGGTAAGCTCCATTAAAATAATTTCAACTAATTTCTTCCATCTTGAACATCAAATTCTTGTTTTAAACTTGGATTAAAATATAAAATTTGGGGATTTTAGCCCTTAAGGCCTAAAAATGGTATTTCTCTTATTTAAATCCCAAGTTCACCATTTTATCACTTGAATGAGTATCTAATCCTATAATTATGAGTTTTTCCTCAATTTCATCTTCAAAACAACCTCGATTTATGATTTTTAAATGGATTTCAAATATTTTACCTGATAAAGTTTAAAAATCATTTTTGTACTATTTGGACTTTGTTTTTAACTCACTTTAGCTTGGTTTTTCAATTGTAGCCTCCTAAATATATCAGGCGATATGTTTTTGAAACATAGTTTTGATTTTTCTCTTCTTTTTCAAAAACCTATTTTAGGGGGTTTGTTTTGACCCAACTTGAAACTAGGAAATATTCGTATCGTTGGATTCCCTTTGATGCATAGACTCTATATTCTGATGTTTTAGTTAATTTCAGGACCATTCGCAAGGCATAAGTCTTTGTGAATGGAAGTTTTGTTCTATTTTTCAGCCTTCGAGATAGGTTATTCTTAACTCTTTTAGACTAGGTTGGGTAGTTAATTTATATATAGAACCATGTTAATGGTGTGGGAATTAATCATGAAAAATTGGCTATCTTATTGTGTTGTGCCCGTGTAGAGGTCTACATTTGATATAATTGGTGAATTTGTTATATTATGTGCTATATGTGATAGTGTGGGTGCCATGTGATAATGATAGCCTATATATATGAGTATAATTGTTTTTTGTTTGATGAAAAGCATAATTTGGTAGAAATTGTGTATTATGATGTATTCATACTAAACTGGCATATGAATCTTGAGGAAATTCATAAATGGTTGGAAATAGTGAGTTGGTGTTTAGCTCTCGTGATATTATATTGGTTATTTGTTAAAATACTCATTCTGGTTGGTGTGGACATACTCTTTATTATTGGTTGTGGTTATTACATCATCATACTCATTCATGAAACAATGGTAGCACTTTGGAAATATTAAGACACACAGACAACAACTTTTTATGACAAAAATTATGACATCATATAAAACCCTCCTCAAGGAATATACTTTGGGGGAGAAATGATATATGTATTATATAATGACCATACCGACTATAGAAAGAAGTCTTGGGAATGTCAACCTCCCTAATTTTCAACTGATCATTGCCCGAACGGAGATTGCTCATAGAGAAACATCTAGCATCCTGAATTGATAAAAAAGATCAGCAACCCAAGGAAGAGGATACTTATTTTTCATTGTGACGTTATTCTGATTATAATAGTCTATACACATACGAAAAGATCCATCTTTCATTTGCACGAAAAACACAGTAGCACAACATAGAGAGACATTAGGACAAATAAAGCTCTCATTAATAAAATATTTTAATTTTTTCTTAATATCCTTTTGTTCATTGGGAGCCTTCCTATAAAGACGAATTGAAATAAGATGAGTATCAAGAAGAAGATAAATCACAAAATCAATTTTTCTATATGGAGAAATTCCAGGAAGATAATTGGAAACACTTCAGGAATTTCATTAACCATAAGGACAGATTGCAAAGAGGGACCTTCTGAGTTAGAACCTTTAACCCCAACTGGATGATAGAAACACCCTTTTGAAGTCATTTTTTGAGCTCTAAGGTTAGAGATAAATCTCCTTTTGGGTACTAAGGAATTCCCCTCCCATTCTAATATTGGTTCATTAGGGAACTAGAAATTGAATTATTGGGTCTTATTATCTAAAGAAGCATAGCACAAATAAAGTCAATTCATCCTAGAGATAGCATCAAAATTTAGTATATCAAACTCTATCAGACCCCTCCAATTTCTCCCTATGAATAATGTACACCAGATAACCCCTAAAGATTTTTATAAAAACTATAGATTACACACCGAAGTAGGAATAGAAAAGGGCTTAAAAATATTTTTAGGACCAAAACTAAAATGCACAACCACATAAGGGGTCAAATAATATAATGTAGAACCTGAATCAAGAAAATAATAAAAATAAAGGGAAAAGAGATATAACATACCAGTAACAACATCTAGGGATGCCTCAGATTCTTGACAAGTAGCAAATGCATAGAGATGATTTCTGAGAATATCAGTACCAGAAGTAGTGCCCTTAGAGTAGGAGTTGAAGAATTGAAAAGAAAAACTTTATTAGTGCAGTGAAAACCTTAGTAAAGGATAATCTTATTTCTTATAACCAAGATTGCCATAATTATAACTCTAATTTCTCATCTCCTTATAATATCCATGGCAAAGCTGGACATAAAAATGACAAGGAGGGTAAGATAGGGATGACTAAGATCTACTTTCTTGAGATTGGGAACCCTATGAATTAGGACCATTACTATCCTAAAAACAATGATCACCTGAAGGCTTATGATAAGGAGCATTGGAAGCCAACTACGAGTTTCCCTAATTCTTCTTCTTAGTCCACAGTCTACCATCCCTCGCACTGTTGTACTGACCTGCACCCTTCTTTGAATATCTAAACTTCTTATTCTTTCTCTCTCTCATCTTTGCCTATTTTTTTCAAATCCTTAATATTTTTTGTATAAACCACTAGCCAGGAGGTATCCATATCATAATTCAACATACCAGCCTTGCATTCCAACACCAAATCAGGGGACAAAGTAGAAGCAAACTTTCTTATTTGAGACTTCATATTAGACACCAACTTTGGAGCATAACGGGCCAACTACTAAATTTTTTTAGCATAACCCTTCACACTCATCTTCCCTTACTTTAAGTTCAGATAATTTTAAACCTAAGCTTCCCCCAACACCTGGGAAAAGAATAGATGAAGAAAGGCACCCAAAAACTCATCCCACATAGCCAGCTCAACTTCATCTCCCCTCATATTTTCCCATAACTCTTACCACTGATAATCAACATCCTTTACTGTTACCCAACAAAATCTACACCTTCAGAATCAGTAGCATACAACATCCTAAAAATTATTTCATCTCATCAATAAACCCCTAAGGCTCCTTCTCAATACTAGATATTATAAAGGTTGGGCGTTTCAACATTATAAACTAGACAACCCAAGCGACCTCAGATGAATGATCAATGAAACAAACACAGCCAACCTAAAAAGACTGCAATGCTACCAATTGAGTATGCATATGAATAGATAGACGGAACACTGTGCTAGAGATATATCCTAGAGGCAACCAAGCATAAGTATCACCAGCTTATGAAGCTCGATGAGGACTAGTAGGGACTAGTGGAACTTTACGTCGAGCGGTATAGTAAAGTATAGGGATGCTAGACCAGGTTTGCACTCTAAAAATAGGTCGAGTCCCCTCTAAATTCACCTCAGGTGGAATAGAGGTTCCAGCAGAGTTTGTAGAAACATCAGATCTTTGGGGAGGCATGATCTAAAATACAAGAAAGCCAGAAGTTAGAGATGTTACATAACACTAGACTCCCCCTTATAAGTGTGGTTCACTACCTATGCATAAAATATATTTTACTCGACATGTCTTTGTGGACATCAAATAACCAAAAACTATTCTCTGATACCAATTATTTCAGGACTCGTACTAGGGCCTAGTCATGACGGGTATGTCAAACCCACCATGGACAGAAGACCACCTCCTTAGCCTAACCTCAAGAGAATAATAATAGTAAGGTGGAATCCAAATACAATGGTAATAATAGATTAAAAAAAGAATTGAATTTTTAAAGAGTCAAAACAAACAAATCAACTTTTGCATAACCACAAATGGCATTGTCTTTAAATGGATGGTTTCTTAAAACTTTAAAGAAACTTAATAGATATGCTTAACCACCCAATGTTGTATGATGTGAGGTGGTTTTATTCACTTTAGTGTTGTTATCCTAGCTTATTTAGCTTTATTTTGAGGATTTCTCATGTGCTTAATGTGTTAATGATGAGATAATTGATCTTAGTGTTTAAGTACTTTATTACAATGTTTATGGAGTATTTCTAAAAAAATTGTACTTAATTTGGTCACTTAGAGTTCGAACAAGAAAACTAGTGTTACTAGCTTGAGCTAGGTGTTATTCCAGTCTATTGAGATGGATTATAATGTGCATAATGAGTTCCTAAGGGTTTGATTGTGTGATTATGTGTGAAATAACTTGTTCATAATGTTCAAAGTTCAATTCAATCAATCCATGAGTTAAAACTAAGTAAAGATGAAAGTGGTCGAAACTAGTTCTAGGCTTGAGTTTCTAGTTTATTGTTAAGTCTTGTTTGTTGTTTTACACACTAAAATGTGGTGTTTGATGTTATAGGATACTTGGTGAGTTTATTTTTATTATATATGGATGATGAAAAATCTTTCAATTAAGTAAGAAAAACACCACAAGGCTTGGGATTGAAGGGAAAATGCACATGACAAAGTTAAACGTCAATGGCGACTTTCCAGAGTGCCCTTGCAATAAAGGTGCATCGAGACCGCCATTACCATAGAAAAGGTGGTTATATATACCTCTAATAAAATTAAATGGGTTGTCCATCATAACCCCACAGTTCCAGGGACTGCCCAATGCACCACGAGCCTTATTCTTTTACCGGCAAAATTCTCCTACTATAAATACAACACTTCTACACATTGTAATTCAGTTTGGACGTATTGGGGGATTTAGGAGTGTATTTTAATCACTTTAAGTAAGGTTTTTATTCTTTTAATTTAGTTTATTTATGGATTATAATATGTATTCTTTAATCCTAATTACGATTATGTCCATTAGAAGCTAAATGGCCCTTTTCGGGGCTAAGGCCAAAAACATGTTTATTATTGCTTTGAATTGAGTTTGTTTGGATTTAATATCATATTCGGTAGTTTATTTATCCTTTTTTAAATATTTTAACTATTCTCTACCCTTAGAATACATATATTGTCGACCTTGTGAGCTCAGTAGAGGGAATAGAAAGATAGAATGTGGGGATAAGTTGAGTAAGGTTCTTATTCTGTTATAAATTAAGGAATTTGAATTAGAGACTAGGATCGGGATATACCTAGAAGCCTTGCTCGATTCACTTGTTGGACGGCATATTAATGCATCTAAATGGATTTTTACATCCCCGCTCAATGATGTAGTTGTAATGTCTAGTTAGGTATAAAGTTAGAGGTCGGGAGACCATAACCATATGGTAAATCCTATGAATAAAAAACCGAGATAAGTAATATAGAAAATTAAGTTAAATAGCGTAGTATGAAAATTTGGAGAGCTCTAACCTCAGTCTTTCATCTATTTATTGTCCAAAGTCTTTACTTTTCCATATTATTTTAGTTTACTTTTAGTTTATAAATGTTCAAAACTCTTTTGACTACGTTGGACTAGTTAATCTCAAATTTTAAACTAGAATTGGATAGTTGCTTAACATAAGTATTTGAGGGGTCGATATTCCTCTTTATTTAAGGCCATCATATTACTTGGTTAGGCCACATACACATTCGTGTGTGCTTTGGCGCAATCAAGTTTTTGGCACTATTCCAGGAATTTGTAAATTGGCAACTATTTAAGTTTTAGTTTTATTTTTTAGATTTCATTGGTGATTTACACTTGGTGTTGGTACTAAATTTGTAGAAAATAGGTTTATAGGCTAATATGCTAGCAAGGGATAGGGAATTGGTTACACCAAGCCCCAAACCTGAGTTACTCTTTCACCAATTAAAGAGAGAAGTCGTACTTCTCCATGGCATCCTTCAAATTTAAGAGAAACAAGACAATCCTGCTATCATGGCTGAAGATCAACCATCCCACAAGACAGTTCATGAAGTGGAAAACCCACTTCCAACAAATTTGACCTCCCTTTTTTAGAAACCGACTTCTGGAGGTAACTTTGAGCTGAAACAGAACATGGTACAACTTTTGATCAGTAGTAGACAGTTTATGGGGCTTTCACATAATGATCAACAATTCCACCTGCAAACTTTTTAGAGATTAGTGATACATTCATCCCTACAGGTGTATCAACTTATTATTTTAGGCCATCACTATTACCCTTTTCACTACTAGGGGAAGCAAATAATGATTGAACACTGAGCAATCACAACCTGGGAGGACTTATCTTGGAAATTCCTCATCCTATTCTTTGTATCTAGCAATGCCGCAAGACTATGCAGTAAGATTGTGTACTTCAAATAGAAGCTAGATAAGAAGTTATATCATGCTTGGGAGAGGTTCAAAGATCTTTTTCAGGACTATCCAAATCATCAGCAATCCCATGAAGTACTATCTCACACTTTTTTTTTGACACTTGATTACAACACTAAAATTTTGCTAAATTCAGCTGCAGGTGGTAAAGCATTTGAATTGACATATGATAAGTTATATACCTTGTTGAACTAGATTGCACAAAGGAATTCTTAGTGGAATCCTGACTCAAGAAGTTCTACAAAAAGGTAGCTGGCATGTTGGAGGTGGACTAATTTACTACTATATAATCTCAAATTATTGCACTAAACAATTAGTTAACGACTCAGTTCAGTAATATAAAATTGAGGGTTATACAACCTGCAATAATAGGGAATACAATTTAGCAAACTAGCAATTGGTGTAAGATTTGTGGAAATAATGGTCATTCTCTTACTATGTGTGCCTCAAATGTTAGTCAGTAATGCTTGTGGGTAATGTTATAAGGCTGAATAATGAAAACACCTTTAATATAAAGTGGAAGACTCAGCCACCAAATACATCATGGAATAATTGACAGCAACAGTTTCAGCAGCAGCATGTTCAAAGGAATCAGGCTACTAGCAACAAAGAAGAGATGATGAAACAAATTTTAACTGCTCAAGCACAATTGGGAGTAGACATATAGATCTTGAAAGTGACTACAAAGATCTTAGAGATGCAGGTTGTGTAGATACAACAGGCATGAAATACCAAGTTCCACGGTGGTTTTCTAATTAACATTGAGAACCTTAAAAAAGTTATGAAAATCACTTTGAAGAGTGGTAAATAGCTTAATAAATAATATCCAAAGACAACTAAGGAGGTAAATGCGTAGATAGCTCCTAAGAAGAGAGATGATAAAGCTGCTGAAAAGTCAAAAAAGTCTGAGTAAACGAAAGACAAAGTTTTTGAATAGGAGAAGAAGAGACTACCACCACCTTTCGCACAGAGTCTTAGAAAAGTGAAGGAGTATGCATGCTTTAAGAAGTTCTTAGAAACGTTCAGAGAGTTTCACATTAGCTAACCTCTTTTGGATGTTTTGCTGGGAATGCCCAAGTATGCTAAGTACTTAAAGGATGTGGTCACTAACAAAGTTAAGTTACAGGATATGGTGACAGTAGTACTCACTGAGAAGTGTATCTAAGTAGTGATGCAGAACATGCCCAAAAAGCTCAAAGATTCAGGAATTTTTACTATTTTCTTTCAAATTGGCAATAGTGAGGTGGTCTACACAATTAGTAATTTAGGGGAAAGTATCAAATTGATTCCCCTATCCTTGTTCAATACGTTAGGATTGGTAAAGTCAATACTGAGCTCTGTTATAATCTAATTGGCAGACCGAATACTAGCCTGTTCTGAAAGAATCATAGAGGATATTCTCATAAAGGTTGGTAAGTTTATTATTCTATCTGATTTTGTTATTTTAGTTTTTAAGCAGATGAAAGAGTGTCAGTCATCTTGGGATGTCAATTCCTGGAGACGAGAGGAGCGTTGATAGATGTGAGAGAGGGCACACTCACAATGAGGTTTGATGATGAAGAGGCAGTTTTCAAGTTGTTACAAAAAACTAAAAACACTATCCCACTAAAAAGATTTGTGCATGATTACATTAATTTAAGGGGATAAGTATGGAGTGGTGGAGTTTAGTCCACAAAAGACCTATTCAGACTTCCTCATTAAGTAGCCCATGACACAACAACCTCAGCCCAAAATGATCTAGATTGATGAGACTTAAAAAGAAATTATTGCGAAATATGTTAACCTTGAGGGTTCACACTCAAGAGGTTCGAAATAAATAGTACTATGGCCTCCAAGAAAGAGAAAGAGGATGAAGAAAAATATATTTGTCAAAGATGAGGTCGTGCCACGACACTAAATCAAGCGTTGCTTGAGAGGCAACCCAAGTTAAGGTATGTTTTATTTTTAGTATTTTTAGTGTTTACTTCACTAGTTTTTCTTTTTGTTGAGTAAAATGTTGATGCGAAGTCTGAGTACCAAAAACCATAAGCCAAGGAACATGGAGAAGACAAAGTGTGGGATTCCCGGATCCTCTTTATGCAAAAAGATGCTACTAGCTAGGCCTAGAGGCCCCATGGAGTATTATATCTCTATTTTTAAAGTATACTTTAGGGACAATGTATATTTTTAAGTGTGGGTGGTGAAATTCCCATTTTTAGCATAATTTTTTTTGTGCTAGGAATAAGTGGGATATTGTTGTTGGTGTTATATGTTATTACATGATGAAAGTGTTTTGATTGTAAAGAGAATATTTATTGTGTGAATTACTACTTTTTAGACTACTAGTTTCATGATTAGGACTCTTGTACTTTTTGTCTTAAGGTTGAATTCATATGATTGTTTAGTTGAGAGTCTATAAGGAGCATACTTGAGTTGAGCATATGCCATGTGTTTGTGAGGTTTTGTATATTCTATGTTGCATGTGATTCCTAGAACATGCTTGGTGTGTGTGCAAATCAAAATAAAGATTGTGGGTTTAGGAGATGATATTGGGATTTCTTTGATAGCCATGTTTCATTCCTTCTTTTGACGTACCTTTGTGCATAATAATAGTTAACCTCATTGAGCATTTATATTTTTCTTTAGTATCCTCATATGTAGCCTAATTTCTTCTTTGATTGACCTTAATACGATCCAATGCTCCTAGAGCTAAAATTAATTGAGTTGAGAAGTTTGAAATTCAAGTAGGAGAAAGGTGAAAATAAAGCCCCAATGTGATAGTTATTGGTGTGTACAATTGTTATGTATTATGGTGTAATGTAAAGAAAAAAATTCTTCAATTTAATATATATGAATAGACAATACTTAAACCATAGTGTATGTGAATAATCTAAATGAGATGGGGAAAAACAAAAGAAAGAGGTTAACAAAAATGGTATAAATTGGTTGTTAATAATGAGTTGATTGTATAATGTGAGGTATTAAAGTGCTTTGGGAAGATAGTCACTATTACTAACCAAAATAGTTCCTACTCCTCCCTTATCTTACATTACATCCCATAAAGACCTATTTGATCTTAATCCTTAACATTCTGATATCAGCTGATTACTATAATAAGGGAAAACCTGTGGTTCATCTTGAGTAACTTGTGAATGCTCGGTGAGAGTAAGAATTATATGACTCTTGTACCCATTCTGTTATAAATTACCTTTGTGTGAGTAATTATGGGTGACTCTCTTGTTGTTGTGAGGGCACATGTTTGATGATTGATAGGTGAATTATATGATGTCTATGATTGAACAATATGAATGAGTTTACTAACTAGGTGAGTCAATTGTTCATGCTAGGATGTTTTGGAGTAGTATTCTTGAACTTTCAATTGTGTACATAAGTGCTTAGTGTAGAAACTTGTATTCTATGTCGTCACTTTAGTACTAGATTGAGTGTCTTGTATTTAGTAGGAGTGTATATTCACCTAATCTTTTGATTCTTAGAGTAAAGAGTTGTTCGATGACGAATAAGTCTTTAAGTTTGGGGTGGTGATCTGAGGTGGTTTTATGCACTTTAGTGTTGTTATCCTAGCTTATTTATCTTTTTTTTAGGACTTATCATACGATTAATATGTTAATTATAAAATAATTTAGCATCTAAGTATTTACGGATTTGATTAGAATGTTCATGGTGTCTTTCAAACAAGTTTGTACTTAATTTGGTCACTTAGAGTTCGAACGAGAAAACTATTGTTACTAGCTTGAGCTAGTTGTTATATTCCATCGCGATGGATTCTAATGTTAGCGATGAGTTCATATAGGTTTGATTTTGTAATTATGTGTGGAAAAACTTGGTCATCATGTTCAAATTTCAATTGAATCAAGCCAAGAGTCAAAACTAAATAAAGACCAAAGTGGGCGAAACTAGTTCTAGGCTTGAGTTTCTAGTTCATCGTTATGGATTGTTTGTTGTTTTGAGATCAAATCCATAGATTTTGATGTTATATTATGCTTTGTGAGTTGATTTTAACGATATAATTATGTTTAAAATTCTGGAAATTAAGTGGAAACAACACCACAAGGCTTGGGATTGAAGGGAAAATGCACAAGACAAAGTTAAACGTCAAAGTGGAGTTTTCAGAGAGCCCCCGCGATAACGACGCATCATGACCACTATTCCCATGGACTAGGTATATATTATCAACCCCTAATCCCATTAAATGGTTGGCGCATTGCGATCCACAGTCCCAGGCACTGCCCAATGCTACGTGAGCATTATTACCTAGCTAGAAAAATTCTCCTACTATAAATACAACACGTGTACACATTATAATATTCTTTGTGCATCTTGGAGGGTTTTAGAGGGTCTGTTAAACACTAATAATAGGGTTTTTATTATTTTAATTATGTTTATTTATTGAATATAATATGGATTCATTGATGTTGATTATGATTGTGTCCATTAGCGGCTAAATGCCTCCTTTCTGGGGTTAAGGCCAAGAACATGTTTAGTATTGCTTTGAATTGAGTTTGTTTTATTTCTTATCATATTTGGTTGTTTATTTATCCCTGTTATGACTATTTTCAATATTTTCAACCCTTAGAATACATATATTATCGACCTTGTGTGCTCAGGACAAGGAATAGAAAGATAGAATATGGGGAAAAGTAGAGTAAAGTTCTTATTCTTTTATAAAATAAGGAATTTAAATTAACGACTATGATAGGTATATATCTAAAACCCATGATCAATTCACTTGAATAATTACATCTTAATGCATCTAAATGGATTATTGCATCCCTGCTCAATGATGTAGTTATAATGTCCAGTTAGGAAGAATGTTATACGTCGGGAGAGAATGACCATATGATAAACTCTTCGAATCAACAATCAAGATAAGTAATCTAGCAAATGAAATTCAATAGCGTAGTATCATTGTTCAGACTTCTTTAACCCTGGGCTTTCATCCATTGATTGTCTAAAGTCTTTACTTTTCCGCATTATTTTAGTTTACTTTTAGTTTATAAACATTCAAAACTCTTTAAGATATGTTGCACTAGTTAATATCAATTGTTAAATTAGAATTGGATAGTTTCTTAATACGTGTATCTTAGGGATCTATATTAAACTTTATTTAAGGCCACCATTTTATTTGGTGAGACCACGTACACTTGCGTGTGCGCAAGTGGACAATCATTGAATAAGAGTGTAACACCCCATATTTCCCTAGAATAATCTAAGTCCAAAGACATGAGTATTCATGCATAAAATTTTGAAACACTCATTATTTTTTTAGTTTAGAGTCTTACATTGAGTAGTAAATTCAGTTAGCTTTCCAACGATATAAAATTTTCCTAAATCCGATAATCGGGTAAAAAGTTATGGAAATTTTAAGTTTCAGTCATTAAACACCATCATTTAAACACTAGGGCGTCACGGAGCAGGAAAATCAACCATTTTCCATATTCCAGTGAGGGTCCACGATCCTGGCGCATCGCACCATAGGACAACTTGGCATTTGTCCATTTATGGTATCGAAGAACGATACCACCGCAACGCGGTGAACTTCCAGGTCCCAATAACTAAAGGACCACGATTTCCCCGCGTCTCACCATAAACCAGTTTCCCAGTTATCCAATTATCGATCTGCGTCGCGCCAACCCAGAAAATTGGGATTTTAAGTCAGTTCCGAGTTTTAATTCCAAGGGCTTTTAAGTATTTTTCCCTTGTCCCAGTCAGCCCCAAACACAAAATTAAGTCCCTAATAGCCTAATTGAGCATTATTCTAATAAATCTTCCGCAAAATCAAGAACATTCTCTTAAGTAGGAAAACCCTAACCTTCAAGAATCAAGGTAAAACCTCAAGAACTATCCATCAATCCTTCCAAATTCTTCATCCCAAGTATCTTAGATGATCCATGGATCCCTTTCATCCATGAAGTCCAAGCAACCCTTTTAAATTATAAAATTTTGATCTTTCAAAGTTATTATGTTTTAAATTGTGATTTCACTCATGAATCTCCATGAACTATGATTCTATACCATGTTACCATGAAATTATTGTTAATATTTAATCCTCCGTGTTTTTAATGTTGTTATTTAACAAACAAGACCATGATTTAACTCTATTATGTCAGATTCATGCTATTTCTATTTGTTTTAGGACATTTCTATGATTGTTTTAAACCATGAACTACAAGTCTTTGACAAAATGCGTACAAGATTGATTGATTTCATAAAAGCCTTCAAGTTATGTCCCCCAAGCTTTAGTGTGATTTTACTATTATTTTTTGTGTCCTAGGGGTATTGAATACCCTAAATTCATAGCTATTTATTCAATTCTAGTCTCAGTACATTATAGAATAACTTCAGATTATACTATGAGCATTTTCAGAATAGTCACATATCAATTAGTTAAACTCATAATAGTCTAGTATTTTAGTGTCTTTCAGTTTGGAGTAGGATTTAGCACCGAGCGAGTGTAGGGATGAAAGCTTCCCTTTGAGATAGGTAGAGTCGTTAGTAGTAGTGCTTATACCCCAGAACTATGTAGCCAGTGTAGGATATAACTAGTCACTTATCAGATTAGGCTTGACTATCTCGTAGGGGTCACCCGTTAGTTCAGGCTTAACACCCTTAGTCCTTTGGACATTATATCAGTTTAGTGGACCCACATAGCCATTGTTAGTACCCATGGCATGGTATTAACACCCTTCCAACTAGTTTACAGGTTGGACCCCAATTAGCTCAAATTAGGGAATGTCGGTTAGATGATTTCTCCCATAGTCTCAGATATAGTCTCAGTTACAGTCCTAGCTCAATTATTCAATCTTAGTATTGTTTGACCAAAACATACAGATATCAATATTTTTCAGTATTTTAGTTTACAGATTTTACTCAGTTTATGTTATATGCTTGTTCATGCATCCTCACTATTTATAGATCTTCATGCATTTTCAGTATCCATAGATTCCATGCTCTTTATTCAGTACTCCAGGCTTTACATGCATACCTAGTTAATTATTATTATTCCTATTCATGAGACCATGCATATCATTCTACCTCATTTAGAATACCAGTACATTAAAAGTAATGATCGCATACCTTACTATTGCATTATGATGTATCATATCATATGTGCAGAGGCTCAGTTCCGGGATCACATTTAGTCCCCCAGATCATCAGCAGTTCAGTAGTTATGGTGATTTCTTATAATCCAAAGATGAATTATATTACTTCATGTCTTTATCTCAGTATTAGCAGAGTTAGTTGGGGCCTGTCCCATCAACTCACAGTATTTCGTTTATAGTCTTTTCTGACACTATAGTAAGCTATTTAGATTATTGAGATTTTACTATTTTGCAAGATTCATAGTTCAATAGTCGTTTTATGATTTAAAACCTTATGGCAATTTTATTATTCTTCCGCATTCATCATCATATTATTCAGTGCTCATAGTGGGTACCATCTCATAGATTAGCTTGTGGTCCCTCGGGATCATAAGCACCGTGTAATGACTAGGGGTAGTCTTGGGTCATTACAAACTTGGTATCAGAGTCTAAGGTTTTAAAGTATCCTAGGAAGTATGAAATCCACGTCAAGTATAGTCTTGTGCATGGGTTTGTAGCATGACACACTTATGGACGAGAGGCTACAAGGAATTTAGGAAAAGTTTCCCTTCTTTCAGTATTCAGGTCGTTCGATTATGCATGAGCTCAAGTTAAACTCTTAGTATAATCCATTTCTTTCTTCTATTTACATAAAATTCCTCCCAAGAAGAATAGGAACTCAGCCAGCCCCTTGGCCCATCCAAGAAGATCCTCTGGACGAGCATGTCTATTAAGTAGAATTCAGAGATGCGTTCACTACTCTAGAAAACTCTGTAGCACCAAAAAATGAATGGTTATCTACTATTTTGGCCAACCCAGTGGTCTAATACTGCAGCTACCTGAATTTAAGATTTCACCCAGATGAATCCTCCTTCTTTCACAGGATCCAAATGAATTCTTAGATATGGTTTAGAAGGTAATAGATTCTATGGGGGTGACGTCTAGCTAGAGTTCCGAGTTGGCTGCATATCAGTTGTAGGATATAGCCCATACTTGGTTTAAGAAATAGAAGGTTGATAGAGGTGTTGATGCAGTGCTTGTAGAATGGGAAGAATTTTCCACAACTTTCTTAGATAGATTCTTCCCATTGTAGTTGAGAGGGGCCAAAGTGTTAGAGTTAATTAATTTGAGGCAAGGAATAATGAGTGTAAGGGAGTATTCCCTCAAGTTTACTCAGTTAGATAGGTATGCTCCTCATGTGGTAGATGTTAATAGGTCCAAGATAAGTAAGTTTGTGTCTGACGTATCTGATAGTGTGGTCAAGTAGTACAGGAATGCAATGCTGATTAGTGAGATGGACTTATCTAGGTTGATGGTTCATGATCAATAGATAGATCAGCAGAATATTAAGGAAATAGAGAGAGAAAATAAGAGGGCTAGGATGGGTAGTTTTAATTTTAGTCAGCCAAAGTCAAAAAGTGGTAATTGTCCCCAGTTTCATTAGAGGTCTTCAGCCCCAACACCCTCTTCGGCCAGTGCCCCAGTAACCAAATTAAAAAATGATAATATGGATAGGGCAACAGGATCTAAGTCCCAAGTCAGTGTTAGCAGTGATCGTATGAATTCTTTATGTCAAAAATGTGGTAGACACCATCAGGGTGATTGTAGAGCGGGTAGTGATATGTGCTTCAGGTATGGAAAACCAAGCCATCGGATTCGGGAGTGTCGAGTAGTTTCTCAGAAATGAAGGGATGTGTTCCAATAGGGCCAGTCCCATCAGTTGTCAGTTCCATCTGTCCTCCTGACTCAGCAGGGTGCCACTTGTAGTACTACCAGTCGTCAGCGTTCGAACAGATTATATGCTCTTCGGTCCCGCTAAGATCAGGAAAATTCTCCTGATGTAGTTACTGGTACATTGCAGGTCTTTCACTTACATTTTTATACTTTACTAAACCCTGGAGCTTCTCTTTCTTTTATAACTCCATATATAGCCGTCAAATTTGGAGTCAGTCTCGAAACTCTATAAGAGCCCTTTTCAGTTTCTACCCTATTAGGAATTTCCATTATAACTGGATAGGTATACAGGAACTATCAGGTCATAATATCTCAGAAAGTTACCTCAGAGTTAGAGATGACATATTTTAACATCATTCTCGGCATGGATTGGCTCCAATCATGCGATGCCTTTGTTTATTGTAGAAGCAGAATAGTTCATTTTCAGTTCCCGAATGAACCAGTCCTTGAATAGAGGGGTAGTACTATAGCTCTTAGGGGTCAGTTGATCTCATACCTTATAGCCAAAAATATGATATCAAAGGGGTGTATTTACCATCTTGTTTGAGTCAAAGACTCTAAATTAGAAACTTTAACTCTTAAGTCAGTTCTCATAGTAAATGAATTCTCAGATGTATTCTATGAAGATCTCCCTGGAGTTCCTCCTGAAAGGGAAATTGACTTCAGAATAGACCTTGTCCTAGACACTTAGCCTATATCTATTCCGCCATACAGAATGGCTCCAATAGAACTTAAGGAGTTAAAAGAATAGTTGAAGGATCTCTTCGATAAGGCATTCATTAGACCAAGCATCTCCCCATGGGGCACACCTATTCTATTCGTGTGCAAGAAAGACGGTTCTCTCAGCATGTGTATTGACTACCATCAGTTGAAGAAGGTAACAGTCAAGAATAAATATCCACATCCTAGAATTGACAACTTGTTTGATTTAATTTAGGGTGCTAACTACTTTTCCTAGATAGAACTCAGATCAGGATATCATCAACTTAGGGTCAGGGAATGTGACATTTCAAAAATAGCTTTCAAATCTCGGTATGGTCACTTCAAATTCCTAGTCATGTCCTTTGGTCTTAAAAATTCCCAGTACCTTTCATGGACTTGATAAACCGAGTGTTCAAGCAGTACTTAGAAATGTTCGTCATAGTCTTCATTGATGACATTCTTGTTTACTCCCATAGAAAATATGAGCATGCAGCTACCTCAAAATAGTGCTTCAGAATCTTAGAGTCAATCACTTGTTCACTAAATTCAGTAAGTGTGAATTCTGGCTTTGATTAATAGCTTTTATTGTCCATATTATTTCTGGTGATGGCATTAGAGTTGATCCTCAAAACACTGAGACAGTGAGAAATTGGCCTAGATCCATCTCTTCATAAGACATCAGGAGTTTCTTGGGTTTGGCTGGCTATTACCGTCGGTTTGTTTAAGGTTTTTCTTCTATTTCATCCCCATGTCCTGATTGAATCAGAAGAAAGTTAAGTTTCAATGGTCAGATTCCTGCGAGAAGAGTTTTCCCTCACCCTCAGTTCTTACTCTACTAGACGGTTCAAATGGTTTTATTTTGTACTATGATGTATCAAGAGTAGGTTTGGGTTGTTTCCTTATGTAGAGAGGTAAGGTTATTGCCTATGACTCCAGACAGCTTAAACCTCATGAGAAGAATTATCCAACTCATAATCTTAAGCTAGTAGTTGTAGTGTTCCCTTAAAGATTTGGAGGAATTACTTTTATGGGTAGCACGTAGATGTGTTCACAAATCACAAAAGCCTTCAGTATGTGTTCTCTCAGAATAATTTGAATCGGCATCAGAGAAGGTAGTTAGAGTTTTTGAAGAATTATGACATAAGTGTTCTGTATCATCCAGGCAAGGACAATGTAGTGGCTTATGCTCTCAGTAGATTGTCTATGGGTAGTGTAGCTCATGTTGAGGATGGTAAGAAAAAGTCAGCTCAGGAAGTTCATCAGCTTACCCGAATAGGTGTTTGCTTACTTGATTCAACAGAGGATAGTGTGTGGATATAGAGTAGCACCGAATAATCTCCAGTTTCTAAGGAGAAGGAAAAATAGGATTGAGATCCCAATCTAGTTAAGTTAAAAGAATCATTCAAAAATCAAAATGTGAAGGTCTTCTCCCAAGAGGGAGATGGTGTGTTGCGCTGTCATGGTAGATTGTGTATGCCTGGTGTAGATGATTTGAGGCAATGAATTCTAGCAGAAGCGCATTGTGCACGTTACTCTATTCATCCCTGGGCCACTAAGATGTACCGCAATTTGTGGGAGATCTATTGGTTGAATGGGATGAAGAAAGATATTGCAGAGTTTGTAGCTAAGTTCTCTACATGTCAGCAAGTTAAGGTTGAGCACCAAAAACCTAGTGGGTCCATGTAGGAGTTCAGTATTACCATGTGGAAATAGGAGAAAGTGAACATGGACTTTGTGATAGGTTTGCCTTGTACCCGCCATCAGCATGATTCTATTTGGGTTATCGTAGATAGGATGACCAAATCAGCTCATTTCTTGCCAGTCCATACCTCTTATTCAACCGAGGACTATGTCAAAATTTATCTTAGAGAGTTCGTTAGGTTGCACAGTATTCCCTTATCTATCATCTCATATAGAGGTACCTATCTTACCTCTTATTTTTGGAAAGTATTCCTAAAGGGTCTTGGTACCTAAGTTCACCTCAATACAACTTTTCACCCTCAAACAGACGGTTAAGCAAAAAGGACTATTCAGAATCTTGAGGATATGCTGAGAGCATGTGTTGTTGAATTCAAGGGTAGTTGGGATAACCATTTGACTTTTATTGTATTCGTATACAATAACATATATCATTCTAGTATCCGTATGGTTCCATTTGAGGCTCTCTATGGTAGGATATATAGATATCTAATTGGTTGGTTTGAAGTAGGTGAGGCTGCTGTAGTAGGTCCTGACTTACTGTTTGATGTGTTAGAGAAGGTTTAGTTGATCAGAGAAAGGCTTAGGGATGCAAAGAGACGACAAAAATCATATGCAGATGTGAGGAGAAAGGATCTCGATTTTGAGGTCGGTGATCTTCTGTACTTAAAAATCTCTCAATTTAAAGTAGTGAAGAGATTCAGCAAGAAAGGGAAACTCAGTACCCAATTTGTCAGTCCCTTCAAAATTCTCAGTCATTTCGGAAAGGTAGCTTATGATCTCGACTTTCCTTCAGATCTAGCCTCAGTACACCCAGTGTTCCATGCCTCATTGTTGAAATAGTGTGTTGGTGATCCAACTGTAGTTGTTTCTTTATAAAGTGCAGATATTCCGAATAATCTTTCCTTTGAGGAAGTTCCAGTCGAAATTCTTGATCATTAAGTTTGCAGACTAAGGAACAAAGAAGTTCCACTAGTCAAAGTTCTTTGGAGGAATCAGTCCGTCGAGGGAGCCACTTGGGAAGTAGAGGCAGATATGCGAACAAAGTACCCACATTTTTTCTCCATGAATCCTAATTAAGTATAAGGTACTAATCTTCTTAATATTTCTCTCTATCATACTCAATTTAAGTTACACCTCATGTTAATGTCAGTTGTGCGTTCAAGAATCAGTACAATCATCCATTCCATGCTTCAGATATGCATGTTCAATGCCTAAGCTTAGTCCATCAGTTTCTTCAGCTTATCTATTTTCATTCAAGGACGAATATCACAAGGGGGAGATATTGTAACACCCTGTATTTACCTAGAATAATCTAAGTCCCAATACATGAGTATTCATGTATAAATTTTGAAATACTCATTATTTTTACAGTTTAGATCCTTCCATTGAGTAGGAAATTCAGTTGGCTTTACAAAGATATAAAATTCGCCTAAATCCAAAAACTGGGTAAGAAGTTATGGAAATTTTAAGTTTAAGTCGTTAAACACCGTCATTTTAACTTTTATCACATTGTGGAGTAGGGCAATCTCCCTTTTGGCGAATTCTAGTGAGGGTCCGCTATCTTAGCGCATTGCGCCATAGGCCAACTTGATATTTGTCCATATCCAGTGTCGACGCGCGATACCCCCATGTTGTGGTGAACTTCTAGGTCCCAATTAGTAAAGGACCAGGATTTTCCTGTTTCACGCCACAGACCAGTTTCCCAGTTGTCCGATTCCAGTGACACGGCGCGATAGAGCCGCATCGCGCCATCCCAAAAAATTAGGATTTTCAGTCAGTTCAATGTTTTTATTGCAAGCACTTTTAAGTACTTTTCCCTTTTTCCAGTCATCTCCAAATATGATATTAAGTCCCTAATAACCTAATTGGAAATTATTTTAATCAATTTTTCCCTAAAATCAAGAACATTCTCTCAAGTAGCAAAACCCTAACCTTCAAGAATCAAGGCCAAACCTCAAGAACTCTCTATCAATCCTTCCAAATTGTTCATCCCAGGTATGTTAGATGTTCATCCATGGATACCTTTCATCCATAGAGTCCAAGAAACCCTTTTAAATTATAAAATTGTGATTTTTCCAAGTTATTAAGTTTTAAATTGTGATTTCACCTATGAATATCCATGAACTATGATTCTATACCATGTTACCATGAAATTATTGTTAATATTTAATCCTCCATGTTTTAATGTTGTTATTCAATAAATAAAACCACGATTTAACACTATAATGTAAGATTCATGCTATTTCTATTTGTTTTAGGACATTCCTATGATTTTTTTAAAGACTAGACATAGATAAATAGAATCAAAATAGGAAAGTCCGACTCCAAGATCTCACCCTATCTCTGAAGTCCAACATAACATGATCCTCGAATCAACGATGTCAACTAGTACTCAAATCTGCACCAAAAGGTACAAAAGTGTAGTATAAGTACCAAAACCACAGGTACTCAGTAGCCATCATCGTCCGACTGAGCTAAATCATGATATAGATACGATAAGATACAAGATAACATAACTAAGTCAAGAAAAAGGGCAAACCTGAAAGTTACTCCAACTTTTATATACACTATTAAATAAATAAATCAAAACGATAACATAAGGAACATGCGAATGTAACTACATAATTTGACCCCATAAACCAATAAGTGCATAAAAGTAAATAACCCAATGCAGGCCCCCATAAGCCTGGAGGGTACAATTAAGATAATATAACCGAACAACCATGACTTATCAACCTTTATGCTATCATTGGGGACCCATCCGTAACATGTCACACTAAGAACCACTCCCCTTACTGGACTCAGACTGGTGTTTATATCCTCAATATCATGACTAATAGCCGAACTTGAATCAGTATACTTATCATAAATATCATAATTAATCCTCGGAATCGAACTGATGCATATATCATTAATATCAAATCAATAGCTGGACTCGAACCAGTATATATATCATCCATATCATAATCAATAGCAAGACTCAAATCGGTATTCATATATCAATATCATAACTACTAGATTTTACCATAATTAACATCAACTCCCAATATCAAACCATCATGACTATTAAGTATCTAGTCTCACCAAGTATCATAATAAGCATTTCAAAATATATAACAAGCATATAAAGGTTTATCAAAACTAGTTCACGTTTTGACCTAAGGCAGGCCGAAGGGGCCCACTTTTAATCCCCAAACTCCATTATAAGAAAATTCCACCCTGGACTAGACTAAGATATCTAAATACATTTTAGATACTAAGCAAGTCTTAATTAGCCCTAAAATAGAAATTCTACCAAATAACTAAGCAACTAGGCCAACTATGCCCAACTTATGGTTTCGAGATGGCCTAAAAGGTCCAACTAACCCAAGTATTGTCAATTTTATCACCAACACTTAAAAATCATCCCAAATCTAACATAATATCATACAAATACTATGACATACTCAATATGAAGAGGGAAAAACTTAGCCTACCTGGTTGCCAATAAAAGCTCGAAGAATCCACTAAATTACTATTTTTTCCTTCTGAGAAGCTTTCGCAAGGTGCCACGTTATCAAAATCACAATCTACTCATTAAAATGAGAACTATGATACCCATATTGCACTAATGTTCTTAGGGTCCAAAATCACTCAAAAATCCCATGTGGGACCATTTACGAAAATTGCATTTCCAAAATCAACTCAACATCCCCATATGTTCACGGTGTAATTTTCCTAAATAATAGGTGAATATCGAGCTATATTGGTACTCAAATCAAGTCTCCAAGATTTTGATATTTTTAGAGGAGAATGGAAAAATCAACCATGAAAACGAAGGAACCTTACCATAATTTAAAGGAGAATCGCATAATTAATCTTTATCCAAGCTCCCCAAAGCACCCACAATGCTATTCCTAAGCTATCCCACTCCTTAGGGTTTAAAACTCTTGAGAATGGAGGATAAATAGGCAAAAATAGACTGAAAGGGGTATTTATACCTTTCCCAGGAATTTGAGTATTGTATACACGACCTGCCGGTCGCGTTCGCGATACTCACCCATTGGTCGCCCTATCGCTTATACAAACCCAATAGTCGCGTTAGTGACTTATGTGTCCTTGATGAGGTTATCACTCACACAACAAGATAGTTGCTTTCACAACACTCCCCGATATCTTCCAGATCGCATACACGATCCTTAGCTCGCGATCGCCGGTGCACCAACACTAACTGAGACTCCATCAACCCTGCAGGATTCATCTAGAATCCCGTACACTTAAACGAACTATGCTAACCTATTACATTCGACGTTCTGGACTTAATGGCACAGTTAAAATTTATATCCGAGGTTGTTTGACAAAAAATGGGTCCTATACCCAACTTGTCATTTTCTTAACTTCTGACCAATAGCTCAAAGTGAGCCCGGGTGCCTCAGGATCTGAATGAAAGGTCCAATTATCCTAAAATCGACATTCTGGAGTTGTTGGAATAGTCATAATTGACATACGAGGTCATTTGACTGAAGTGTTTGCCTGGTGGTAATTTTGAACTAACGAAGACTTCAAAATAGGAAATTGGCTCTACAATTCAAATGAACTTCCCGATAACCGAACTTTCAGTCCCAACAAGTCATGAATAAATCAGGGTAGCTATAGAAAACCTCTGATGGTAATAAGCAGAAATATGGAAAATGACCTGAAGGGTCATTGCAATATCTACTACAAAAAGGACTTTTATCTGCGAAAGTAAAAGATTAGGATGTGCCAGATTCCTGAAACAAGTAAGGATAATGTGTCCACATCTCGCTCTGGATCTCTTAAGTAGACTCCTCCATTGGATAGTGCCTCCACTGAACCTTAACTATAGAAATTTCTCTAATACACAACAGTCTGACATCACTAGACAAAATGAGCACAGGCTCCTCTAAGAAGGTCAACCACTCATCCAACTGGAATGAATCCCATCTAAGCACATGAGATGGATTAGGAATGTATCACCTCAATATAAAAACATGGAAAACCGAATGGACAATAGAAAAATCTAGGGGTAAGGCTAACTCATAAGCCACCTCACCTACTATACAAACAATCTCGAAGGGCCCAATATATCTGGGGCTGAGCTTGCCCTTTCTCCCAAACCTCATCACACCCTTCATGGGCCACACACAGAGAAATACCCGATCACCAACTCCAAATATCAAGGCGCAAAGCCTACAATCTGCATAAGCCTTTTTCCTATTCTAAGCTACCCTCAACTTACCCAGAATCACCCTAACTCTATCCAACGACTATTAAAGAAAATTAGTACCATGAGGTATAACCTCGAAGTCCTAAACCATCTAATTGGGGAATCACATAGCCTACCATACAAAGCCTCAAAAGGTGCCATCTCGATACTCAAATAATAATTGATATTATATACAAACTCTACCACGACTAAGTGTTTCTCCCACTAACCTCTGAAATCCATAACACAGGCTCAGAGCATATCCTCGAGAACCTGAATAGTCCACTTTATCTGGCCATCATCCTGTGGATGAAAGGTTGCACTAAGGTCCACCTGAGTACCTAACTCCCCCTAGAAAGCTCTCCAAAATCTAGAAGTGAACACAAATCCCCAATCTAAAATAATGGATATAGGCACACTATGGAAATAAACTATTTCACGTACATAGATACTGGCTAACCTCTTGGAACTGACGAACATCTGAATAGGAATAAAATAGGATGAATTGGTCATCTGATCCACAATAACCCAAATACCATCAAAACCACGGGAGGTGCGAGGTAAACCACTAACAAAGTCCATGGTAATTCGCTCCAATTTCCACTCGGGAATGGCAACCTCTGAATCAATCCACTATGTCGCTGATGCTCAGCCTTCACTTACTGACAACATAGGCAATTAGTTACAAAGTACACCATATCTTTCTTCATCCAACTCCACTAGAAATGTTATCTCTATCTTCATTCATCTTTGTTGTACTAGGATGAATAGAATACCTAGAGCTGTGAGCCTCGTGTAAAATTGACTAAATCAAGTCATCAACCCTCAAAACACAATGCGGTTATTAAATATCAAGACATCCTCAGAATCTATGGTAACCCTCTTAGACTCACCACTCAACACCTAATCACAGAGGATGCCAAGTCTCTTTTCCTCAAACTAGCGATCCTGATCTGCTAAAATAGCGAGGACATCTCCTCAACACTAGAAAAGATTCTCTTAGGGTTTAAAATGTCAAGTCTCACCATTAAAATAGCTAAGGATTGAGTATCATTCCAATGACCTCTAAGAAACTGAAATACAAGCTAAGCTACCCATACTCATTGCCTTCCGACTCAAGGCATCTGCTACCACATTTGCCTTGCCAGGATGATACGAAATGGAGATATCATAATCCTTAAGCAGCTCTATCCATATACACTTCCTAACATTAAGCTGTCTCTGGGTCATAAGATGATGAAGATGACGATGATCTATAAAAATCTCACAATGTACACCATAAAGATAATGCCTCCAAATATTATGCAGGAAAACCACCGTCGCTAACTTCAAATCATGAGTGGGGTAGTTGCGCCCGTGCACCTTAATATTCCTCAAATAATAAGCGATAACACGACCCTGTTACGTTACACAACCCAAACCAACACTAAAAGCATTACAATACACGATGAATCCCTCACCGTAAATAGGAAGAGCCAAAATAAGAGCCAAAGTAAAGGAGTTAGTAAGGAACTCCTTGAGCATCCCAAAAATTGACTCAGACTCCTTGGACCATCAGAAAGGAACCTTTTTTCGAGTCAACCTGGTCATAGGTGCTAAAATAACAACAAAACCCTCAACGAATCATCTGTAATAATCGGCCAAGCTAATAAAGCTACGAACCTCGATCAGAGATGTAGGCCTGGCCCAATCACGAGTAGCCTCAATATTCACCGAGTCTACCATAATACCATCCTTAGAAACCACATGCCTAAGAAATGTCACCAGCTTAAGCCAAAACTCATACTTATAGAAATTAGGCGAAAGTAAATGATCTCTCAAATTCTGGAGCACAATTCTCAAATATTGTGCATGCTTCTCTCTACTCCTTGAATATATAAGGATGTCGTCGATGAACACAATCACAAAATAATCCAACTAAGGCATGCACACTTAATTCATCAAATCCATGAATGCGGCTGGGATATTAGTTAATCCAAAGGACATTACAAAGAACTCATAATGACCATAACCGGTCCTAAAGGCTATTTTTAGGATATTCTCGGACTAAATCCTCAACTGATGGTAACCATAACTCAAATCAATCTTAGAAAACACTGCTACACCCTAAAGCTGGTCAAATAAGTCATCAAATTGAGGCATAGAATAATGGTTCTTCACTGTCACCTTATTAAGCTGCCTATAATCAATATATATACACATAGAGCCATCCTTCTTCTTTATAAATAACATAATATCTCCCCAAAGGGACACACTCGATCTAGTAAACCCTTATCAAGAAGATCCTAAAGCTGAGAAATCAGCTCCTTAAGCTTGGTAGGAGCCATACAGTAAGGTGCCATAGAAATAGGCTGGCTGCCAGGATCAAGATCAATAACAAACTCAGTCTCATGGGTAGGAGGAATGCTAGGAAGATCGGTAGGAAAAACACCAAGAAACTCACGGACTAAAGGGACAAAGTCAATCAACAAACTCTTCATGCTAACATCATGAATATACACAAGATAAGACTCACAACCCTTAGAGATATGTCTCTTAGCATAAAAATAAAAAATAATCCCCATCGGTTCACAACTAATAGCTCTCTGCCACACGATCGGGGGTATGTGGGGCTTGGCTAAGGTAATGGTCTTGGAAAAATAAGCCATGACCATGTGATAGTGGGATAAATAGTCCATGCCCACAATCACACCAAAATCTACCATGTCCAATATAACAAGATCAACAAGAGTATCAACATCTCTAATAGTCACAACACATGATCTAAAAACCCGACCCACTACTAAAGAATCACTCATGGGAGTATATACATATAAAGACCCATATAAAAAATCCTAAGATAACCCTAAAATCAGTAGACACATAAGAGTAAGTGGATCCCAGATCAAATAAAAAAAAGACCGGCTGATGGCACACCAAAATCATACTAGTGATAACATCTGAAGACTTAGCCTTGAGCCTAGTAAGTACTGCATACAACTGACTACACCCGCCACCTTGTTGATCTCCTAATGGATCTTCTATCCTACCTTCCTGAGAACCTCAGTGAGCCCTCTAAGACTATTCCTATGACCATACATATCACCTTTGGCTGAGGAATAAAATACTATAATAGAGGGAACACTCTAAGTTGTAGTAACAATCGCCCCATGACTAGGACACTCTCGTGAGTAATGACCAAAAACTCCACAACCATAACATGATCCATGAGCTATTTTAGAACTAAAAGATTCAGCTGACCCAAAAAAACCACCACGACTAGAATGACTAGAAGCCGAACCCCTCAAAGAATGACCGCTACCTTGACCAAATTAATCACAAACACAAGACTATCCATCATTAGTAATCTGGAGTGCTACCTGAATAGGTCTACTAGGCTAACTTTGAGGCTGATGCGGCAGCCGCAGAGGGTATCTACCTTGAGAACTGCTACCTCTGAATTGGGAGCTACTATGGCTCCTATTGAAACTACCCTGTTATTATTGAGGTCTCTTATTGCTGTCCCTTGGGCCTCATAATATATCTCCTTAATCACCGAAGCATAGATAAAAACATAAAAAAAAACTTACTCACAACCACAAAACTCTGAGTGGACATGCAATGAGGAAGTCTCAATCCTCGAACAAAGCAACGGACCCTCTCATACTCAATAGTCAGAATAAAAGTAACATACCTAGATAACTCATAAAAATAAGACTTATACTCTATAACAGTCATGGAGACCTGCTCCAACCTTGATAATTGATACCTTAAATGATTCTTAAGAATGCGAGGCATGCACTTCTCCAAGAAAATCTCAGAGAATTGAGTCTATGTCAAAGGAGAAAATCCAACTAGCCTAGAATCAAGATGACCTCTTCACCAATGTCGAGATGCTAAGTCCAACTAAAAAAATAGTATAATCTATACCACGAGTCTCAACTAGGCTAAAATTATGGAGCCTATCATCATAAGTAATCAAAAACTCATATGCATCCTCGCCCGGTGCACCAGAAAACCTAGGTAGAGCCAATCTTAAGAATCTTCCCAACAGACATAGCATATTGGGCAACCACTAGCTAAGTAACTACCGTTGCAAGGAGGACCTCAACTTTGGGAGATGCAGATATAGGCTCTACCCCCATCTCAGTACCACTCTGATTTGTAGACTGTGCACCATCACACGGTGCACCACCAACCAATCCTAAAAGTTGAACCAAAGAATCCCTAAGCATTTAAGAAAAAATAAATCCCGATGAAGCCTGGGACGATCCTTGTCCCACCAATGGTTGGGATAAAAGAATCTCTATCTCTAGAGCGAGACTAGGATTTAGTAGAGGCCCCCTATCCTGGACCCTAGATGGGGACACATCTTGAAGATGTTCATGACCTCTAGGTTATCCATAAATAGGGATAGGATCCCTAGGCTCATTCATAAGACCCTCATCTTATGTAGCGGTAACACGTGTCCTAGCCATCTGTGAATGAGTAAAACCAAGGAAATGCTTTAGAAATTGTAAGACCCCCCAAAATCCTAAGCTTAGCTCAGTCTATTAAAGCTTGATAAGGGGTCCTCAACTTAGAAAAGTTAAGATAAATATTAGGACAAGTTTATGTAAAAATAGTGGCTCATCGCGATTAGGTCGCGTCGCGGTGAGTATCACGATGAGACATCTATCACATCATACTGAAGGCCATTGTGACATTTGTCAAATTCCAGTAGCTCATCGCTATTGCCCCGCATCGCGGTGAGGTTCAAATCGATAATTGTCATGAACTAGTGAGTCACCGTGATTCCACCGCACCGCTGTGGATATAGAGATGACCCAATCACCGCGTTGCATTGAGGCTTTAATCTGCATTCCAGTTATGGGATTTTAAATCCCAAGGGTAACTTAAAATTTTTCCATGACTCAGATCAACCTTTAAACACGAAATTATGCCCTAAATAACCTATTATATCACTTTTCCTCACTTTCTCTCAAGAGGTTAAAACCCTACTTCAAGAAATCAAGGTCAATACTAAAAATCTCTCCAAGAACTGCAAGAAAACTCACAAATTAAGGTATGTTAGATGTTCATTCATAGGCCCCTTCTACCCATGAAGTCCAAGAATTTTTTTTCGAAGAATAGAGATTGTGTTTTTATGATTTCTATGTTTGAATTAGATTGAATTCATGTTCATGATATTAGTTGGGTCTTAATCCATGATTTAAGTGCATGTTTTTCCTAAAATTGAATAGCAAGTGTGAAGAATATTTGATTATCTTGATAAACCCTTGAATTTACAAAGTGATTAAGGTGTCTATGATGTTATTTTGATTTTAATGCATGATCTAGATTAAAAGTTCCAAGAATTGTTCCTGATATGTGTTGAACAATATGATATTCATGATAAGACCTTCAATGAGCAAGTTGATTTTTATAATCATGTCAAACCTAAGTGTTTATGATTTAATGTACCAATTATGCTTTCCATGTGTTTGATAAATTATCTATGAGAATGAAATAATGCCATTATAGCATGCTAACATATGTTCTCCATTCATGTACAAGTCAATGCATTACAAGTGTTTGATGAAATTTCTCTATGAAAGAATTATGACCAAGTGAACATTTATATATTATTCAATGTTATGTTTTGCTTTATTTTTCATGCTATCAAGTCCTGGGGGTATATAATACATGATAATTTAGATATTTATCTAGAGCCAGTGTCAGTTACAGAATAGTATTAGTTATGTCATGATCAGTACTCTCAGTCTGTTATAGAACTCAGTAGAACTCAGTCAGTTACAGAATTATGGAAAACTCAGTATTCTTAGTATCAGTACAGTCTAGTTCAGTATACTCAGTTCAATATCTTTCAGTTGGGAGTAGGATTCAACACCGAGTGATCCTAGGGATGGGGGAACACCCGTTAGTTAAGACTGGGTCTTTAGAAGAAATCCTTAAGTTCCAGAACTACGTAGCCAACACAGGTTATGACATGTCACCCATTAGATAGGAAAAATATACTTAGAGATCACCCGCTAGTGTAGGAATAATCTCAGGGGTCACCTGCTAGATTAGGACTAACTCCATAGTAGTTGTTAGTACCTATATAATGGTATTAGCACGCTTCTAGTTGGGATTATAGGTTGGACCCCAATTATATTAGAAAGGGGCTTGTCGGTTAGATGATTACCTCCCAAAGTTTTAGTTTTAGTCTTAGTGTAGAATTAAGTTTAGTTCTACATAATCAGGACTGTTAGATACAGTCAATTAGTATCAGTAACTCAGTTATCAGAATTCAGTACATAGCTTCAGAAAAGCTCAATTACAGTATACATTCATGTACATGCGCAATATTACATACTCAGTAGTTACAGTAGTTTCAGTTTTTATGTACTCTCATATTCAGTTACTCTATATCATTTAGTCAGTATTGATCATGTATATGAACCCTTGCATTCAGCCTTAACTCATCTAGCATACCAGTATATTCCATATGCTGACACATATTTTTTCTTGTGCTATAATGTCTTATATTATAGGTTGGGACCCTCTGGTTCCCCAATCACGCATAGACAGATTCAGATTTAGCCTGCAGTGGTTTTGAACTAACTCCTCATCTATCTAGGATATGCTTTATTTTAGTATTTCAGTAGACTCAGTATTTCAGTCGAGAGAGTTAGTTGGGGGATTGTCCCATCAACTCCACTTTCAGTTAGAGACTTTTCAGACTAGTTGTCAGACAATATTTAGTTTTATAGATTATTATTTCAGTTATTACATTTTATCGGTTTTTAGATTTTGAACCTTATGGTAATTCATCCAAATTTTGTATTTATTTCATAATTATTATACATTGCTCATAACAGATATAAGTCATGGGTTAGCTTGTGGTCCTTTGGGGTCGTAAGTACTGTGTTCAGCTAGGGTGTACTCTCGAGGCATTACACACTTGGTATCAAAGCCTAACGTTCAATAGAGTCCTAGGGAGTCTGAAAGACGCATCGAGTAGAGTCTTATGCATGGGTGTGTAGCGCGCCATACTTATGGACAAGAGGCTATAAGATGTTTTAGGAAAAGTTTTTCTTCTTTCAGTATTCATGTCATGCGAGTGAGGATGAATTCAAGTTAAACTCTTATTCTAATTTATCTCTTCCTTATGCTTCCAAAACATGCTTCCTAGAGAAGCTAATGGAAGGAGTAATGAAGACCAATCAGCTTCTCCGCCCGTTCAGGAAGATCCCTTGCATAAGCATATCCCTTACGCTGAATTTAGAGTTGCTTTCACTACCTTAGATTATTCAGTAGTTGCTCAGAGTAATTTGTAGACTATTATCCTATCTAATATTTTGAATTGCACTCAGCATAATGAGGGAAGGGAGCATAGAATGAATAAGAGAGCTAGAAAAAATAACTCTATGATAAGATCAAGGGGTAGTAACCGCTCCCAGTTTTATTTTCAGTCCAAGAACCAGTATCTAAGTCTAAGAATGTCAATCGAGATGGAGCACCAGACTCTAAGTCATAAGGTCATGGGAAGGGTGTTCGTACTAATCTGCTTTGCGAAGAATATGGTAAGAACCATAAGGGAGTGTGTAGAGTGGGAAGTGATGTGTGTTTTTGATATGGCGAGTCAGGTCACAGAGTTTGAGAATATCCAAAGGCTAGTCCATAAAGTCAGCACAGTCGTCTTTTAGATCAGTCTGGTCGCCCGAATCAGCAGGGTGCCACTTCCAGTACCACTATTGGTCAATATTAGAACAGATTTTATGCACTCCAGTCTCTCCATGATCAGGAAAATTCTCCTAATATAGTTACGGGTATGTTCTGAGTCTTTCATCTCTAAGTTTAAGCTTAGTTAGGTTCCAAGGATTTTCTTTCTTTGTAAACCCTATATAGCCATCAACTTTGGTGTCAGACCCAAAATATTAGCAGAGCTCTGCTTAGTGTCTCCTTTAATCTCTAGAGTAAAGTGGTGACAGTTTAGTTTAGATTTGTTGATTAAGTGGTTCACAACATTAGAATAGTGGATTTAAACCAAGGGGGAGATGGTAGAACCAGTAACCAAGACCGACTTTCATATTTTAATAGTAATATCAGTATGCGTAGGAAAGAGGTAGGAGGGGATGATGCCCAATCCATCATTACCTCAGTGCAAATTTTTATACTTCAGCTATCACGATATCTACTCATGCCTTACATGTCAGCCCCATGATCATAGCTCATGTTCGTGCATATTAACGAAAATCATGTACGGTTCCAGTTCCTAGTATATGGAGTTCCAGTTCAGTCAGTGTTAAAAATCATGTCCCATGAACGTAGAAACTCCTAACTCAGGTCGTGCAGCTTATGACTCATATACTCATGTCATACTTTACAGTATGCTTAGTTCCCATGACTCAAGATACGCTCTTAAAGATCAGTTAAATTCAGATTGTGCCATAAATAGCCTCAGTTTTGACCTCTTGATAAATTTAGGAAGTCGATATTCTATTCCTTAGGCCTCAATTAAGTGTCAGCTTCAGTATAGTGTCCATTCATGTTTTTGGTGAACTCTCTGTATGAAAGGATGTAGTGATGAGTAGTTGCTTAGATGGGAGAAAAGATAGTTGCATGCTTGCTTTACTCGAGGCTGTAGTTATTATGATAGGCTTGAATGTCATGTTGATGTGTAAGTGGCTAAATGTATTTTGAAAATTTGAATAGGCTTGAACTTAGTGGGAAAATTCAGTCCAGTTATTTAGACTAAGTACAGTTCAGTCTTACATGCCCAGTATTCAACTATCAGCTATTCAGTTAATTAGATAAGTTAGTATGTTTTAGCCTTTGTGCTCAGTACCCATATGAATATTTTTAGTAGTCTCAGGTGAAGTACCGTACTAAGGTGGAGTGTATTGTTGAGAGAGTATTTGATGAATATGTCTAAGCTTTAAAGTTTGTAGTTACAGTGCATAAGGCTTAGTAACTTTATCTTAGATAAAGTTTCGTAGGCCTCGCCTTATGTTACAGAATTTTAGTGAAGTTGCAATTTTACTCAGATGTTTTATTCAGTTCATGCCAAGATCCCTTGCTCCCTAAAGTCATTAGAACCTTATAGAAAGAGTGTCAAAGGAATTCTCCAGTCAAGTATAAGTTTTTAGCATGAGTTAGTTCGTAAAGCCATGAATTCAGTTTAGTTTAGCAGTCAGGCGGGCAAGTTTGTATCGTTTCCCATCTTTCCATCTATCTGAAGTTTCTTGAATATAACCATTCCAAGATAGAGCATCCTAGTAGTTACAAGTTCAGCCTAGTTCATGCATCATGCCTTAGTTTCAGATCCCATATATTCAATCATGATTTAGTTCGTAGGTACCCCATGCATCATCTCAGTTTTTCCTTAGTATCTCAGCCAAGTCAGCATTCCTTGAAGGACATAGTGTCCCAAGGGGGAGATGCACTATAACCCCCGATCTTTCATATCCTAAACCTTTAAGTTTCTCTTCACGTAGAAAGATCAGTTAGGAGGAATGAGTACCCATAAGTTGACTTTTTTGTTCCAATCTCAACCATATGACCATTCCCGTGTCATGGCATTTATTCAAGGAATCAGTTCAGTTTATGATATTCATTCCACATATCATGTTTTACACTCAGTTATACTCTCACATTCCCATACATTCATGTTCAGTAAATGATCTCAGGTTTATCAGTACTCAAAGCTTAGGAGAACAGTCTTTCTTAGCTTTACCCAGTTCCATGTTTAAGCTATAATTATAAACTTGGTATCAGTTACCGTTGCATATTCAGTCATGCATTCATGAATCATTTTCAGTCATGTACTCATACATCAGATATGCATGTTGAGTAAACAAACCCAACTTATCAAGTAGCTTCAGTCATGTATTCATGCATTCAGATATGCATGTTTAGTATGGGAAACTCAGGATATCAACAGTTTCAGTCATGCAGTCATGCTTCAGTTGTGCATGTCCAGTATGTACTCTCAGTTTATCATTTCTCCCATCTTAGTCAGTCTCATTCGAGGATGAATATTCCCAAGAGGGAGATATTGTAAGATCCCATAAAATCCTAAGCTTAGCTCAGTCCATCAAAGCCTGAAAAGGGGTCCCTGACTTAGAAATGTTCAGCTAAATATTAGGACAAGTTTATGTAAAAATAGTGGCTCATCGCGATTAGGCCGTGTCGCGGTGAGTATCGCTATGAGCCCTCCATCACATCACGCTGAAGGCCATTTCGGCAGTTGTCAAATTCTAGTAGCTCACTGTAATTTCCCCGTATCGCGGTGAAGCTCAAATCAACAATTGTCATAAACCAGTAAGTCACCGTGATTCCACTGCGCTACTGTGGATATAGAGATGACACAGTCATCGCATCACGTTGAGGCTTTAATCTGCATTCCAGTTATAGGATTTTAAATACCAAGGGTAACTTAGATTTATCCCATGACTCAGATCAGCCTTTTAACACAAAATTATGCCCTAAATACCATATTATGTCACTTTTCCTTACTTTCTCTCAAGAACAATAACATTCTCTCTCAAGAGACAAAAACCCGAGTTTAAGAAATCGAGGTCAATCCCAAGAATCTCTCCAAGAACTCCAAGAAAACTCACAAATTAAGGTATGTTAGATGCTCATTCATGGTCCCCTTCCACTTATGAAGTCCAAGAATTCTTTTACGAAGTATAGAGATTGTATATTTATGATTTCCATGTTTGAATTAGATTGAATTCATGTTCATGATATTATTTGGGTCTCAATCCATGATTTAAGTGCATGTTTTTCCTAAAATTGAATAGCAAGTATGAAGAATATTTGATTATCTTGATAAACCCTTGAATTTACAAAGTGATTAAGGTGTCTATGATGTTATTTTTATTTTAATGCATGATCTAGATTAAAAGTTCCAAGAATTGATCCTGATATGTGTTGAGCAATATGATATTCACGATAAGCCCTTCAATGAGCAAGTTTATTATTATAATCATGACAACCCTAAGTGTTTATGATTTAATGTACCAATTATGCTTTCCATGTGTTTGATAAATTGTCTATGAGAATTAAATAATGTCATTATAGCATGCTAACATATGTTTTCCTTTCATGTACAAGTTAATGCATTACAAGTGTTTGATGAAATATCTCTATGAATGAATTATGAACAAGTGAACATTTATATGTTATTAAAAGTTATGCTTTGCTTTACTTTTCATGCTATCGAGTCCTGGGGGTATTTAATACCTGATAATTTAGTTGTTTATCTAGAGCCAGTATCAGTTACAAAATAGTATCAGTCATGTTACGATCAGTAGTACTCTCAGTCCATTACAGAACTCAGTAGAACTCAGTCAGTTACAAAACTTAGGAAAACTCAGTAATCTCAATATCAGTCTAGTTCAGTTCAGTATACTCAGTTCAATGTCTTTCAGTTCAGAGTAGGATTCAGCACCGAGAGAGCTTAGGGATGAGGGCACACCCGTTAGTTAGGACTAGGTCCCTAGAAGCAATCCCTAAGTTCCAGAACTATGTAGCCAGTATAGGTTATGAGATGTTACTCGTTAGATATGATTGACATATTCAAGGATCACCCGCTAGTTTAGGACTGACCTCAGGAGTCACCCGCTAGATTAGGACTGACTCCACAGCAGTTTTTAGTACCTATGGCACAGTATTATCACCCTTCTAGCTGGGGTTACAGGTTGGACCCCAATTAGATTAGAAAGGGGCATGTCGGTTAGATGATTACCTCCCACAGTTTCGATTTCAGTCTTAGTATAGAATTCAGTTCAGTTCTACAGAATCAGGACTGTTAGATACAGTCAATCAGTATTAGTAACTCAGTTATACGAATTCAGTACTTAGCTTCAAAAAATCTTAGTTACAGTCTGCATTCACGAACATACACAATATTGCATACTCAGTAGTTACAGCAGTTCCAGTTTTCATATACTACCAGGTTTAGTTACTCTATATCATTCAGTTAGTATTGTTCATGCATATGAACCCTTGCATTCAGCCTTACGTCATCTAGCACACCAGTACATTCCACATACTGACGCATACTATTTTTTGCACTATGATGTCTTATATCATAGGTTTGAACGCTCCGGTTCCCAACTGTGCATAGACAGATTCAGATTCAGCCAACAGTAGATTTAGAAGTGAGTCCTCATCTATCAAGGATATGCTTTATTTTAGTATTTCAGTAGACTCAGTATTTCAGTAGAGGGAGTTAGATGGGGGATTATCCCATTAACTCCACTTTTTAGACAGTTTTAGTTAGACGTTTTTCAGACTAGTTGTCAGACAATATTCAGTTTTACAGATTGTTATTTCAGTTATTACACTTTATCTGTATTTAGATTTTGAATCTTATGGCAATTCATCCAAATTCTGCATTTATTTCATGATTAATATACAGTGCTCACAACAGATATCAATCATGGGTTAGGTTGTGGTCCTTTGGGGTAGTAAGCTTCGTGTGGCACCCATGGTGTACTCTCTGGGTGTTACAAAAACCAACTCATACACTTGGATAAAATGAGTAAAAGAAGTGAAGAACTCTTAAGAATGTCCTATAGCCTCCCAAAGATAAGAAATAGATGTCATCATTCTAATTTACGGGACTCTACAAGACAATTGCCCTTGTACCAACAATACCAGTGAAGCCTCGACTCTGATACTAATTTGTCACGACCGATTTATGAGTTATGATGGAACCTACTAAATCCCACCAGTAGGTAAGTCGAATCATAGCGCAGAGCTAATTGCACTGGGCTAACTTAGTGAAAAATAACCTAAAAGGGCGAATTAGACAATACAACTCATAAATAAGCAAGACAATAAAAATAATTTCAAAGGTAGCCATAGCATAGAAAACCATTCCACGACCTAGTATAGTCATTACAAGAGCTACTATAGCATACCATAAGTTCTAAAATAGTCAATACAATTTTTTTTGAAACAAAAGACTAGACATAGCTAAATAGAAGAAAAAGGGGCAACTCTATCTCCAAGAGCTCACCCTATCTCCAAAGTCCAACACAACATGATCCTCGAATCAAAAATGACAACTAGCACTCAGATCTGTACTAAAAGGTACAGAAGTGTAGTATGAGTACCAAAACCTACGAGTATGCAGTTGGTATCATTAGCCAACTAAGCTAAATCACGATGTAGATATGATAAGATGCAAGATAACATAAATAAATCAAGGAAAAAGGAAAACCTAGAAGTAAATCCAACCTTGTTGTACACAATTAAATAAATAAACTGGAATTATAACATAAGGAACATACGATTGTAACTACAAGATTGACCCCTATAAGTCAATAAGTGCAAAAAAGTAAATAACCCAACATAGGCCTCAATAAGTCTGGTGGGTACAATCAAGATAATATAACTAATCAACCAGAACTTACCAACCTTCATGCTATCATTAGGAAGCCATCCGGAATATGTCATACTAAGAACCACTCCCTTTACCGGACTCAGACCCGTGTTTATATCCTCAATATCACGACTAATAGCTGGACTTGAACTGGTATACTAATCATAAATATCACAATCAATAACAGAACTCAAACCAATACATATATCATCAATATCAAATTAATAGTCAGACTCAAATCGGTATATATATCATCCTTATCATAATCAATAGTTGGACTAGAACAGTATTCATATTATCAATATCATAACTATCAAGTTTTACCATGATTAGCATCAAATCCCAATATCAAACCATTATGACTATTAAGTATCTACTCTCACCAAGTCTTATATAAGAATTTCAAAATGTATAATAAACGTATAAAGGTCTACCAAAACTATTTTATGTCTTGGCCTAAGGCAGGCTGAAAAGGCGTACTTCTAATCCTTGAAATTCATTATAAGGCAACTCTACCTCAGACTAGACTAAGGTATCTAAATCCACTTTTTTATGGTAAGCAAGTCTTAATTAGCCTTAAGATAGAAATTCTACCATATAACTAAGCAACTAGACCAACGATGCTTGAATTACGATTTTCAGATGGCCTAAAAGGTTCAACTAACCTAAGTATTGTCAATTTTATCACCAAAACCTAAAACCCATCCCAAATCTAACATAATATCATAAATGTACTATGACATAGCTCAATCTATGAAGAGAGAAAAACCCAACCTACCTGGACACCGAAGAAAGGTCAAAGAATCCACTGAATTCCGCATGATGCCAGGCTATCAAAATCACAATCTACTCATCAAAGAAAAGAACAATGATACCTATATTACACTATTATGCTTCGGGTCCAAAATCACATAAAAATCCCATGTAGAGCCCGTTTATAGAAATTGTATTTTCGAAACCAACTCAACATCCCCATATGCTCAAGGAGTAATTACCCTAAAAATAGGTGAATTTCAAGATATATTGGTGCTAAAATAAAGTCACCAAGTTTTTGGGATTTTTAGAGCAGAATGGGAAAAACAAACATGAAAATGAAGGAACCTTACACAATTTGAAGGAGAATCATGTAATTAATCTTTATCCAAGCTCCTAAAAGCACCCACAATACTATTTCTAAGCTATACCACTCCTTAGGTTTTAAAAATCTTGAGAATGGATGAGAAATGTGCAAAAATGGGCTAACGGGGTATTTATACCCTTCCTAGGTATTCGGGTATTGCATACGGGACTCGTCAATCATGTTTGCTGTACTCACCCACTGGTCATCCTATCACTTATGCGATACCCAATAGTTGCGTTAGCAACTCACGTGTCGCTGCTGAGATTGTCGTTCATGCAATAAAATCGTCCTTTATGCGATACTCCCTGACATCTACTAGATTGCGTACGTGATCCTTGGCTTGTGACAGCCGGTGCCCTAGCACCAGCTGAGACTTGGAAATTTCCAAGTCTCCGCCAACCCTTCAGGATTCATTCAAAATCCCGTACACACAAACGGACTATGCTACCCTATAAAATTTGACATTATGGATCCAATGTCACAGTCGAATTTCTATCCGTGGATGTTTTAATGAAAATGGGCCCACACCCAACTTGCCATTTTCTTAACTTTCAACCAATAGTTTGAAATAAGCCCGAGTGCCTCAGGACTCGAACCAAAGATCCACCTAGTCTAAAATTGATATTCCAGAGCTATTGCAACAGTCAGAATTGACATATAAGGTTTTTACATGAAGTTTTTGCCCGGTGTCTACTTTAAACCATTAAAGACTTTAAAATAGAGAATTGGCTCTAAAAATGAAACGAACTATCCAATAATCGAACTGTCAGTCCTAGCAAGTCATAAATGACTTGGGATAGCTACAGAAAAGCTTTGACACCGAAAATAAGAAGAAATACGAAAATGACCTGAAGGGTCATTACAAAAGTTTTGGAATTAGAAATAATTAAGTACTTTTAGTATGTCAAAAATTCAATGTAATAAAAGGAAAAATAATTTGCAAGTTAAAGTATCAATTTATATGTCTCAATGCACTATTAACAAAGAAAGAACAAATAAAAGTAGGCTAAATTCAGTAAAATTGAGTGATTAATTAAGATTTTTGATAAAATATGAATGATAAAATATTAAAGAGAATATTACCTTTGTTTTGAAAATTCATATAAAGATGAATTATAGGATAAACAAATTTGGTTAGGAATTTTTTTACTTCTAAATCATTTAATAAAGCCTATTATATTTTGATTTAAAATTATGACCAGATAATTTAAAGATTTTGAAGAGCCAAAAAAGAGTAGCTAAATCTTATATTTATGATTGTATTTTTGGAAGCTACATTCTGCTCTGTTAAAATCATCTTACATACTTTATCTGAGTTTTATTGGTATAGTTTGAAGTAGAAGTTTTGTGGGATAGGGATAGGAGTGCGGGTCTAAAAGTATAAGCATAAAAGTCCAACTACAAAATAATAACTATTTAATAGTATTTTATATTTACTGTTTTTGAAAATCAACAACAAAATGTTTTGTATAAGAATAACAATTTCATTTATTTCATATAAAAATATCTAAAATAATTGCGGTTATGATTAGTAATTTCACCATTAAAAATTTAAAAGAAAAAATGGCCAAATGCCCCTCCAACCTTTATCTCAAATCCCAACTACACACCTATACTTTGCGGGGGTCCTATGACCCCCCTAAACTACTTAAAAATGAAATAATTACGCCCTTAAAAACTCATACCCAAATTTATAATAGAGAGTATTGTACACGCACCATGCTGCATCATGACATGTCATACCATGTCATGTCATGCCACGTAATCACTTTTTTAGTATAAAAAATTGATTACTTTTGCTTATTATATATTTTCCTTTGTTATTTTTCTCTTTCCATTTTCATTTTCTTATCTTTCATTCTTTTTCTTTGTTAATTGCCATTTTCATTCAATCACAACTTTTCCAGTGATGTTCTACCAAAAAAAAATAGCGATGAACACAGAAGTGAAGAAACCTTATGAATATGATTCCAAGTTCAAATTAAATGTACAGGCTAAAAGTTTATTGCCTTAAGATAGTTGATTTCTTTATTGTAATTGTGGAACTGCAGCTGATGTTGTATTCATGTTTGGATCTTAGTGATACCAATGACTCAATTGAAGGTTCTGTATACTTGGACAGATGAGGTTATAGGCGTTATTGTGATGAAATTTCTGTAATTTTGATTGAGTATTTTCATTTTAATCAGCCATGTCACTGAGATCCTATAAAAAAAAATAAGTGAAGAAGACAACGTCTGCTGCAAAGTTTAGATCTTTTGGTTAGTTTTCTTTTGTTGAAAGTTTAGAAATAAACTTTTTTGGGTGTCTTGTATTGATGCACATTCATGAAATTGAAACAATGATAGAAATTTTAGGTGAGTCGAGAAGTCGGGGTGATAAATAATTGAAATAATTTCTCATCATCGTCGACGATGGAGGCAACAATTTTGAAGAACTCGTAGTGGCAATTTTGAAAAGGGGCAAAAAAGATGATGGACGAACGATGCTATTGAAAATTCACAAAAAAGATTTGAGAATATGATGGTGGAGATTGGATTATTGAAGGAAAATGGCAACAAAGAAGATGAAGAAAAGGATTCCATTGATGAATTTATTTTTGGAGCTCTTTATTCATTGAGAGTGTTTTTGGGATGTGAAGAAGAAAGAAATAAAATAAATAAATCAATATATATATATATATATATAAGAAATATTAAAAATAAATTTTCATTTTTTTTGGGTGCTCACTCTTTTAAAGAGAGTGAAACACACTCTCTTTCCATGTCAGCTTTTAGGGGTGTTATAATTTCTGTTTTAAATAGTTCAGGGGGTCATAGGACCCCCGCAAAGTATAGGTGTGCAGTTGGAATTTGGGGTAAAGATTGGAGGGGCATTTGGCCATTTTCTCCAATTTAAAATATAAAAATATGATACAATTAAAACTTTAAATTTTTTATTTATTTTAAATGAATAAATTAGCATTTTTAATGATACTTTTAAATAAGTATCCCCGCATCACGTGGGTACTTATACTAGTATTTACTAAAATAGAAGAAATAGTTGGAGTATTAAGCAGATACTGTATGCGTAACTTGATAAAAAGTCTTCAAAAATTTACACAGTTATTTATTTCAATCCAATTATTATCACATAGTCGTAAATCAACATCCACATTATGAACATTATAAATCAATTGTAATGGTTCACGATATTCATAAGCATCATCAAGAATTTCATATAAAGAATTCCATCTAATAGGGACTTCTCTTGGAACTTTTATATATGAAATTTGACATTTTCCACAATGACATTCAAAATTAATAAAAATAGACTTTCTTTTTGTTTTTAAAAATAAAATTACAAGCAACTTGAACTTTATAACAACTACTTCAAGACAATTCAATACTGTCTTTCATTATAAAGATTTAAAAATATGTGCAACTCATTTAACATGAAAATTATCAAGAACCAATATCTCATGTTATGATGACACCTACTATAACCCACCAGTAGGTCAGCCAATCCACATTCAGAACAACTGGTGGACTATCAATAACGAATGATAGAAAATAGAGGAAAGTTAAATAAACGATTAACAACAATACAACCCTAAGACTTGGTAAAGTTAGTACAAGAGCTTCTAATCCAATCAGACTACAAAGTAGAAATACAGAATAAATACATATACAAATATGTCTCTGAATTCAAAATAGAAATCAGTCTAATCAATACGAGGGAGAGCAGTAATAATCCGAATGCCAGGAGATCACCCCAAATCTCTGATCCATAGCTGCTCCGCACAATGCACACATCAATGACTAGAAATCATACAATAATCTATAGGCTGCTAAAGTATAGTATGCATACCAATACGTGGTACTAAGTAGGCATTAATCGATACATATAGAAGGAACATAAACTATATAAAACAATTCAAGAAGTTAAAAATGACAATTCTAAGGGAGCAATAAGGATAAAATTATCCTATCCTAATAGTATTATGGAAATAAAGTACAATACCATATATCACTAGTCAATATACAAATGAAGAGCGAAGAAAGGATATATAGTAGTAATACAAGGTCAAAGGTACATATACAATATCAATAAATAAGAAAAGAGAGAGATATATGGTTGTATCATGCATATATATATATATAGAGAGAGAGAGGTAGTATAATTAGGGTCCCTAACCGTAATGTCTAAACATGAGATAACTATTAATAGTATAATTTACCATTAAAAGAAAAGAGAACAGAATCATACCTACAACCTCAGGTACTATTCCATAATCAACTTGCCATAAACTAACCATGGACTAACCAGGTAGTCTAAAAATTATACCTAACCAGCCCCCCATAAGCCCGGAAGGTCCAATCAAGCACTCAGCAAACAACACCCATAGCTTATACCTATACAATCCCCAGAAGGCCAATATATATAAGTGCCAAAATGCTATACTGATGATAGGCAATGCATATGAATGAATGTGCAGAAACCAACAGTAAACTATGTCCAACTTAAGTGACATAATGTAACAAATGTATACAACTCATTCAGTTAAGTAGCTTGTAAATGCAGGACCTACATAACCACTCTTCTTCGACATCGTGGCTCATTGATGACAGTGCCCCTAAGGAATTCAAGAATATTTGTATACACTGCTTGGTCCTGATCCAGGACTTTCAATAATCATCATTATCAATCTACTTAATTCAATACCAGAGAAATATAGATATAGTAAAAGCACAAACTCGAACAGTGACTAAAAGAGTGTAATTCTGTAAATCCATTGCTCGAGATTAACTCTGGGACTAAAGCAGCATAATAGCATGGAAAGGGATTAAAATCTCTCTCGACCAAAGTAAATAGTAGCAGTAAAGAGTGGATAAACAACATATCAGAATCAATCTTAATCTAGTTTTCAAAACATTATCTTTAGCTTCAAAAGCTCATAAATTATCAAATAAGTTGGTATGATTCACATTCTAAAAGAATCTATTATAAAAGTGAAAAGTGGGAATAAATTCTTTTTTAAGAAAACAATAGTAAAATCATGGTATTGATTGGAATTGTACCACTAAGTGAACATGAATGCACCTAAAAATATGCATACCACGACAGTATCCAAACAATACAACACTAAGCACCTAAGCATTTGCAAACTAGATCACACTCTTTTCTAAAGTTAAAATACTCACCTGGAGTCCAACACATATCCTAGCACATCCGTGGGCTCAATAATAACAACTAGCATAATAATAGCACTATAATTTTGGAAACTACGGTCTAAGTTAACAAGTCAAATAGTATGCCTTAAACTAAAGGATCCTTAATATTGAACTATGGTTAATATGCTTATAATCTAGGGTGATAAGGTTCTAAATCCATAACAAGTATTTCATCCTAAGGACCGGGTCACCTTTCTATCCCCAAACTCCTTAATTAGGCTAAATCATGATATAATAGTCATAAACGTCATATCATCCTTACCTAGCATGCAATCCATACTATATACCATCTTATGAATAAAAGTAGACCGAAGCCTACCTCGATGTCGAACAGAAATTCTTGAATCGTCCATAAATTGCTCATCTTTGCTCCACGATCACGAAATACTACCACATTATCATTAAAACCTACACATTAATAGGAGTAAAATAAGATCCATATTGCTCTAAAAATATTTAGGTCAAGAATGGGCCCGAGAGGCCTATAAATAAAATCCAAAATTAAATATGTCATGAGGCTCCTCAAAGGACAAGGAATGTATGCTAAAAAATTGAGCACAAATAAAGCATAAATTGGAGCCCAAATCAGCCCCTAAAGTCTAAGGATTCTTAGACCAAAATTCTAAGAATTTACAATGAAAAATGATGAAATATGATGGGAAAAAAAATAGGAAATGACCAAGGAATGTTGGGCTAAATTACCTTAGCTTCAATGAATGATTCCCTACATTTCCAACGCTCTAAGATCTCAAAAATGGAAGAAAAGGGTTAAGAAACGAGGAAGAAAAATGGGTGAAGAAGGGAATTTATCCCAAAAACTTGTCGTTAAAGAGACCAGATGATTGATTAAGTGGTCAAATAATTGCTTAAGCGATCCTCTATGAAAACCCGGCGTTTGCTAAATCGGTCAAGTGTCGCTTAAGTGATCTCCACTTAAGTATTTAGGTCTTCGCTTAAGTTACTAGACAGGGTTCAAGGCCAATCACTATATCATTCCCTAGTCGCTTAAGAGACCACCGGTAAAGCAACTAAAGTTCCGCTTAAGAGATTGCATCAGATGATTCTGGGTACCAAATTTTTCTAAGTCCAAGTGGACTCCGACCAGGTGCTTGGAATTCACTATAACAAATTTGACATTTTGGACTCAACGAAACCATCAAAGCTTTCAACTGAGATCATTTCGACTAAATACGAACCCTCACTTGTAGTTTTTCTATAACTAAATTATACCCAATAGCCCAAAATAAGTCTAGAAGCCTTGGGACCTTAACTAAGGGTCCCCCTAGACAAAAACCATTACTCTGGAGCTGATGGCACTGTCAAAATTCTCATTCAAGGATGTTTACTAAGATTTTTGTTCTGAGACCAATTCTTAACAACAATATCTCCAAACTAAGGAAATAAGCCTAGAACTCAAATAAACTGCTCGATAATCGAATCAATAGTTTTGGAAAGTCATAAATGACTTTTAACTGCAGTAAGAAGGCTCAAAATACCAAAAGATCACAAAATCAAGGAAATAACTTGGAGGGTCATTACAATATCAACTACTAGAAGGACTTTTATCCACAAAAGTCAATGGATAAAAATAGCCCGAATGCTTAAAAGAATGTGGTACTAGGTCTGCATACCTCGAGCATGACTCCCCATATAACCTCTATAAATAGACAATGCTTCTAAGGTATTTTTCATAGGCATTTTTTTTTCAACCAACTACCATACATCACTTTCCAAATAGCCAAAACTCAACCTCAATAATCAATTGGGCTCCAAATAAATTGAAAATTATTGATGCACGTAAATTCAAACCACAACACACTGATATCACATCGATACAAGCACAACCAAGAAAAAACTCCACCAAGCTATAGGAAATCCAAGTCATGAATCATGGAAACAACTCCAATATTAAAATATAACCTCTTTTTGCCTTTCCAAGTCTGTTATCTACTCTAAAGCACCCAAAGTGTCATCCAAGTCCTTTATATACAAATACATCACACTATTCTTGAATAGATAGAGTTGATCCAGTAAAGATCCATAAGGGTAAGCATAAGAATAAACCTATAAGGTGATACCTAGACACAAAAATGGAGATGATCAAAGCCTTTGACCTCTATCTAAAGCTACAACCGATTCGAATGACCATCAAAACTGATAGTTCGGAATCCAAAGCATAAACTCTTAAAGCTGATTGATCCACTCAAGAATTTCCCACCATTAAGAATGAAATGATGTTAAGTCCAAGTTGAGCACACTTCTCCTACTGAGAAAACAATCTAAAATTTTAACGAAAATTAAGAACCAAGGTCAAGAGTAGAAGAAACAATCATCAAGTGCTAATGGGCTATCATCCGAATATCTATCAACCACAATCTATCTGAATTAAAGAAGGCCGAACATGTAGGTATATAGTAGGATTAGCCAGCCCATAAATAAATGCCCAACAAAAATAAATCTAGAAAATTATGGCTACAATCAAGTTATGAAATCCGTAGCTATAATCTCTGCATCGAATTTGAACTACTCAATCTTAACAATCTGAACCGATTCTATTGATGATTAAGTATCCAAATGCTAAAATATATCATAACCCTTAAGCCTCCATTCCAAAGAGTAAAAAAACCCAAATGGAGCCAATAAATATAAACCAAGGCCAAACACCCAAGTCAACCTTACTAAAAAAATCAGGCATATCCCCACTAGTTACCGCTAGAGCCAAAATCAAAATATAACTGAAGAATAAAATCACAATGAAGGAAAAACCATAGGCTGAAGAAATAAGCAATCAACTCCACATATGATGGAAAACATAAAATATCAAAGAATAATCGAGAATACGTTGAGGCTGCAGATGTAATGACCTAATTTTGGTGATTTTTGTAAAATATTTTTTTTTGTGCGATTTGAGAATTTTACCCCTCCTTGTGGTTGCTTTATGATATTTTTAGAATGTGGGGATGATTGGCATAGTTTTAATGTATTTCAGTGTGATTTATGTGAGATTGTGGGTTTTGGTAGTTTTAAAGGCTTCTTAGTTGACTTTAGTCAATAGTTATTGATTTGTGCATCAGATGGCAAAAGAAACTGAGCCAGCGGATCCAAAATGTCAATTTTAGGTTGGTAAGTTAGTTGATATAGTTTTATAACTCTTATATCTCATTTTGAACCTAGACTTGTAAAATTGTGAAATTGGATTTTAGGGTTCAACTTTGAGTAGATGATGTCTTTTTGAAAATCGAATATCGCCATTTAGTCCATAGCATCGAATTTAGTCTAGTAGCATAGTTTGTTTGCATTCTTAGGATTTTGTGTGAATTACGACGAGTATGTAGAGACTTGGAATTCTCTAAGTCTCCAGCTGCTGTATTACTTAAGAGACACTTTGGTAGCTTAAGTGACTTTGCTTGACAGCCAAATTGTCGCCTAAGAGACACCAAGATCGCTTAAGTGAATATTGCTTAAGCGACAACCTGGTCGCCTACATGATAAGGCAGGCATCACTTAATTAATGCCTGGTCGCTTAAGTGTCTCGGTGATTACTTAAGTGACACCTGGGTGGATTATATCCTGCATTTTCGTGTTTCTTCTCCATTTTAGAGACTCAGAGATTAGGGTTTTGAGTTTTTGGTCAATTTCTTCCATTTCAAAGCTTGGGTAAGCTCTAAACTCCTATTTCAATTACTTTTCTTCGATTTCAAACATTTTAGTCTTTTTAAAACTCAGTTTTAAAGGAGGAATTTAGGGATTTTGGCCTGAAAGGTGTAAAAGCTGTAATTCTTTGATTTAAACACCAATTCCAACTCATTTACACTTGAGTTTCCTTCTATAACTCACTTTAATCATGAGTAATATATTTTTTTTATCTAAAATTCCAATTTACCCTTTTCTTTTTGAAAATCTATTTTGGGGGTCCGTTTATACCCCAACCTAAAAATGGGAAATATAGGTATCATTGACTTTCATTTGATGGGTAGATTCAATATTTGTATGTTTTAGTTGATTTCGGGTCCATTTGTGAGGATAAATCTCTATGGTAGAGGCTTATTGGATTGGTTTCATTATTCGAGGAAGGTTATGTATTAACTTCCATCAGATTAGGCTGGATAGTTAATATTGGTATAAAATGATGTTATGGGTGTGGGAAACAATTATGGAAATGGATATAATATTGTGTTGTTCCCGTGTGGGAGCCAATGCTGTTGCTATTTGGTTGTTTTGAGACATTATTTACTATGTGTGACTGTGTGGGGTCTTATATAAAGTTGTTGGTCTTTATATATTTATATTTAGCGGTATCTTTCTGGTGAAAAGCCTAAATTGGAACTTATGTGGTATCAATGTGATGCAACCCGATTGGTGGCCTTGTCGTAATGGACATCTCAAGTTTGATTGGGACTGGAGACCACCCCCATTACCCAATCCAACCTCCAGCCACCTGCCCTGAGTTGTTTGAATTTTGAGCATGTAACAACATAGTGTAACATCTCACATGAAGACTCTATGATAAGATCACAACTTTGACCGACCCAATTGAGTCCAACAATCCAACCATACCAAATGAATACCAAAACAAGGGCCAAAAATCAGTCCATAACCAAAGATGTTCCAAAACGTAGTATAATTAATCCCAAAATAAAATATGATGGAAAAGTGAGAAATTATGTCCGATGATGCCAGTCTCAATACCAATACCAATGCTAAGGCTGGCACCTATACTGATCTCGCCCATTCCAACCCATAGTAGTACCAAAAAGTAATCAAATCCGATTGGGACATGCCCCAAACGATGGCCAAAACCAATATACAACATAAAATCAAATGTCTAGAAATATCCATAACATGAAATGGAGCATTCCAAAAGTATGGAAGCTCACCACTACAGTCCAAATGAAGATCCTCGAGTCAATCATTATGTAAGAAGTGTAGAATAGTTGGTTCCTTCATAGCGTGGTTATACAGTCTCCAGTAGATGCGTTAGCGGATGAACGCTAGCATGATCTTAGGATAAGGATAAAATACTGCCATTTACAAAATCAAGTAAAACAATCATATGCACACAACCATACATACATATATATATATATATATATATAAAACCACACCAAAAAAGGGGACAGGGTTTAGCATGCCTTTAAAACCTTTACCTAGACTGTGTAGCTTTGCCGTCCTAAACCACCCATAGGCTACATAGGTTCAGCTCCCCCAACTGAAATGACCCTAGTGCGTGAAGCTACACATCCAGGGAAGAAAACCTGGGATAACTAGTACATCCCCCAAAAAATAGCATGAAATCATGCACACGATCATCAAGACCAACCTCACATCAGCAAATATGAGTTTCAAGTTTTGGCCCCCCCGGGACCTCCACCTTCTACGGCTTTGCTACACATCCCGCCATTATTGCCTGATTAAAACTATTTACAGTAACCAATCAATCCATTTACCATTTATTAACCAAGGCCATTTAGTGGTGGTATTATTATTCCGGCCATACTTGCAAGTACTATCCATAGCCAACCATATATAGGATTAAGGGGACTTCCAAGTGCCCTTCCATTTACCATATCAAACCACTTGGGGGATTCCACAAGTATAACCACTCAGGAATTTACCTTTCCAAGCCATTTAAGCCATGCATAATTCCTTTACCAAGTTTTAAAACAAGCAAGAGTTCCATTAAAATACTCAATGCAATGAAAACCTTATTATGGGAATTTTGTCAAACATACTAGGGGCATAATATAACCAAAACTAATTCCAATTACTATTAAACCATTCCTATGAAATCCAATTATCCAAAACCACCACTAATGCACATAAAGAATAATTAAAGTCATGTAAAACTAAAGCCAACCATTTAATATCACAACCCCAATTCATATTTGAAAACCAAAATTATACAATTAATGAAGTCATGAAAACATTCATAAAAGCCATGCTTCTAGTTAGAATTAACAATGAGGGAAGAGAACATGCCTTAAACTAAGATGATGATGGAAAGAAATCACCAAGATAAGCCCTAAATGAATCCCCTAGTTGAAACCCTAGCTTCCCTTGCCCAAAAGATTTTGACAGAATGATAGAGTGTTTAGAAAAGTTTCTAAGTGTTAATGAATGGAATAATAGGGTAAATAACCTTCCAAGTAGGTTAGAAGTCGTGGGACCTTATTTGTGTAATTAGGGAAATATCCAGAATACCCCCACTTAAGTGCACAAAATCCCATCCCAAGGCTAGATTTGACCCTTACTAGTCGTACCCTCCTATACGAGTGGCACCCTCCACTCATATCCTAGCCTCAACCTTTGGACCCAACACTATCCAACATACAACTCATCCAACCAAGTCGTATCCAAAACATATAATCCGTAAACTTCATTTGTACCCTTGGTAGATTAAACCCAAGAATGATTTAGACACTGTCCACCATACGAGTCCTGGGTACGACTCGTACCTTGGCCTATGACTCATAGTGAGCTATTCGTACTCAGATTCAACCTAAATAACCAAGTCTAAGATTTAGTTAAGAAACTAAATGATTCTTACCCACCAATATGACTCATACCCTTAAGTCATATATATTTCAGTAATCAAAATCCATTCCACCAACAAACACTGGTCAGCATACGACGGGACCATACCATTTGTACCCTAATATATTACTTGTACCCTTGAGTTGTATTGGGTCCAGAAACCTGAATTCTAGGAAATTTTATAAGGTCCAAAATCTAGGGTGTTTCAGTCTCCCTCACCAGGAACATTCATCCTAGAATGACAAAAGAGGTAGGGGTAACCACATGCATGAGTCATTTGCATTATCAAATATATATATGATCTTTAACAAAGTTTGAAAACAAAGATGCAAATATGTTAATCTTTCCTTTAACAAACTCAAAAAATAAAGATGTGTTGAAGACACATACCTTTCGCATGAATCCCAGGAGCATAAACCAAATGCGGATATTTGGACTTTATGTCCCTTTTCACTTCCCAAGTAGCTTTTTCCACCTTATAGTTCCACCAAAGAACCTTAACCAAATCCACATCCTTGGTCCACAACTGACAAACCTTCCTATCTAAGATTTCAATCGGGATTTCTTCATAAGACAAAGAATTCGTGATACCCAGTCCTTCCAAAGGAACAACTGAAGAAGGATCACCAATGCACTTCCTCAACATGGAAACATGGAAAACCAAATGAACCAAGCTCAAGCTAGAAGGCAACTCCAGCTCATAATCAACATTACTAATTCTCCGCAAAACCTTATAAGGAACAACATACCAAGGACTGAGCTTTCCCTTCTTACCAAACTACACTACTCCCTTCATGGGAGATACCTTGAGAAAAACCTTATCCCTAACCTCACGCTCTAAGTCTATATGCCTAAATCCCCATAAGAAGTTTGGTAACTATGGGCAACCTTAAGACATTACCGAATAACCTTCACCTTCTCCATAGCTTGGTAAACTAAGTCGGGACCAAATATATCAGCCTTACTAAGATCAAACCACCAATAAAAGATCTATACCTCTTACCATACAATGCCTTAAAAGTAGCCATACATATACTAGAGTGATAACTATTGTTGTAAGAAAACTCCACCAAAGGTAGATTCTTAGTCCAATTGCCACCATAATTAATCACACAATCTTGAAGCATATCCTCCAATATATGAATACTTCTCTCCGCTTGCCCATTCATCTGTAGGTGAAAAGCAGTACTCAGACTAGCCTTAGTCCCCAACCTTTTCTAAGAAGATAGCAAGAAGTGGGATGTAAACTGCGTGCCATGATAAAATATAATTGAAACAGGAACCCCATGCAACTTCATAATCTCCGGAAGATACAACTTCGCATAATCCTCCACCGAGAAAGTAGTCCACACTGGCAAAAAGTTAGCAGACTTAGTGATCCTATCCATGATGACCCAAACTGAATCCTATTAATTCCGAGACCGAGGAAGTCCGATAACGAAGTCCATATTGATTACTTCCCATTTACACTTGGGCAAATCAATTTCTTCGTGCATCTCTCCTAGCCTCATATTCTCAACTTTAACTTTTTGACACACGATGCACTTGGCCACAAAATCAGCCACATCCCTCTTCATGCCATTCCGTCAATAGATCTTCTTGAGATCATGATACATCTTTGTCAAGCCGGGATGAACAACATATCAAGACTCATGCACCTTAGCCAAAATCCTTTGTTGCAAACCGTTGACATCAATAACACACAACCTCCGTTGGTACCATAAAGTACCATCACCATCAATCTGAAACATCACTACCTTTTTCCCTCCAACGTCACTCTTGATTTTCATCAAGATAGGATCTAGCACTTTCTTCTCCTTAATCTCTACACTAAGAGACAATCAAACCACTTCTTGCACCATCACAACACCATCTTTGGAGTCTAAGAGATGAACTCCAAGATTAGCCAAGCGGCGAATATCCTTCACTAATTCCCTCTTTTTTTCTTCTACATATGCCAAACTCCCCATGGATAACCTGCTAAGAGCATCAGCAATAACGTTAGCCTTACCTGAGTGATAGTGAAGACTCATATCATAGTCCTTGAGAAGTTCAAGCCATCTACTCTGCTTGAGATTAAGCTCCTTCTGAGTGAACACATACTGTAGACTATTATGATCAGGAAAGATATCCATATGCACACCATACAAATAATGCCACCATATTTTCAAAGCAAACACAACCACCAACATCTCTAAATCATGAGTAGCATAGTTTCTCTCATGCACTTTTAAATGCTTGGAAGCATAGGAAATCACCTTCCCATGTTGATCAACACACAACCAAGCCCTACCCTAGATGAATAATAATAAACCACAAAGCCATTATTACCTTTCGTCAAGGTCAGAATTAGAGCCAAAGTTAACTTATCCTTCAAATTATTGAAATCCCTTCACAAGTATCTGACCAAGAAATCTTGACCTTCTTTTGAGTTAACTTAGTCAAAGGAGCAACTATCAAAGAAAAGCTTTCCACAAACTGCCTATAATACCCGGCTATACCCAAGAAGCTCTGAATGTCGGATGGAGTTGTGGGTCTAGGCCATATCTTCACAACAACAACCTTTTATGGATCCACCATGATCCCCTTACTAAAAATAATATGACCTAAAAAAGTTACAACGTTCAACAAAAACTCACTCTTGGAGAACTTGGCATACAACTGTTGTTTCTTTAAGGCCCGCAACACCACACATAGGTGAGTAGCATGATCTACCTCACTTTTTGAATAAACCAGAATGCCATCAATAAATACAATAACAAAAAGATCCAAATACTGACAAAACACCTTATTCAGTAGGTCCATAAATGCCACCAGAGCATTAGTCAACCTAAATGACATTACCAAAAACTCAAAGTGCCCATATCGAGTACAAAAAATAATTTTAGGGATATCCACCTCCCTAATCTTTAGCTGATGGTACCCGGACCAAAGATATATTTTAGAAAAAAACTTGGCACTTTGAAACTGATCAAATAGATCATCTATCCTTAGAAGAGGATACTTGTTCTTGACTGTCACCTTGTTTAACTGCCTATAGTCAATGCACACCCAAAGGGAACCATTCTTCTTGCACACAAACAACAACGGTGCACTGAATGGAGATATACTAGGACGATTAAACCCTTATCCAGAAGATTCTTAAGTTGCTCCTTGAGTTCTCTCAACTCAGCCAGAGCCATTTTATACTGAGGAATAAAAATTGGATGAGTGTCCAAAACTATATCAATACCGAACTCTACTTCCATATCCAGAGGAACACCAAGAAGATCATCTGAAAAGACCTCTGGAAACTCATTAACCACTGGAACTGACTGGAAAGAAGGACCTTCCAAGTTAGAATCTTTAACCAAGACCAAGTGAGAAAGACAACCTTTAGAGATTAACCTTCGATTTCTAAGATAAGAAATAAATTTTACCCTAGGAGCTAAAGGACCACTCTTTCATTCTATAACCGTCTTACCAGGGAACCTAAGGATAACCCTACGGGACTAACAATCCAAGGATGCCTAAAATGAGTGCAACCAATCCATACCCAGAATGACATTGAAATCCACCATACCCAACTCAAACAGATCCACCAAGGTTTGTAAGCCACTAACAGATACCACACACCCCCTATAGACTCTCTTAGCAATAACTGAGTTACCTATAGTGTAGAAATAGAAAAAGAATATTAAATAACTTTTGGATTGAAACCAAAGGATACAATCACATAAGAAGTCACATAAGAGAGAGTGGACCCCGGATTAAGCAAATAATATATATTACGAGCAAAAAGCTATAACATACCAGTAATGACATTAGGTGATGCCTCAAATTCTTGTCGGGATGCCAAAGTATACAACCTATTTCTACCAATACTAGAACCAGATGCAGTAACAGAAGTAGATGAAATACCACTAGGAGTAGGAGCAAAAGATGAAGCCATAGGAATCTTATTCGCCCCCGTAGCAACCTTATTAATTGGACAATCCTCGAGATGATTGCTTGCCTAGCCATAATTAAAGCATTTGTCCCTTCCTTCATCGCAATAACCTCAATGAGGACGACCACAGAATCGATAAAAAGGGCATGAAAAAACCGATTGACCTCTACTTATCTGAGATTGGGCATCCTATGCCTAGAAATTATCACACCTTGATTACACCTATCGCCCGACTAGTAAGAAGCACTAGTAGAAGAGAAGGAACCAGATCTCCACCACTTCTTTTTCTACCATTTTCCACCATCTCAACCATTTGAGACTGAGCACCTCCTTGGTTAGAAAACCTATTCCTCTTATTTTGTCTATCTCCAAACTCCGCCTACTTTCTCTTTTGATTCTCTACTTGATGTATATGAATGGTCAACCTAGAGATGTCTATGTCTTTAATCGGCAAGGCAGTCTTGCTTTACAAAATCAGATCTCAATTCAACCCAGAAGCGAACTTCCTTATTCTTGCCTACATATCAGTAACTAAATCAGGAGTATACCTTGACAATTGGTGAAACTTTAAGGCATATTTCTTGAAAAATATCCTCCCCTACTTGAGGTTCACAAATTCCTCTATCTTTACTTCCCTCAACTCTTGGGGAAAGAAACGATCCAAGAAGGCCTTATAAAAAGTATCCCACAAGACTGATTCTTCCACATCACCCCTATCCCTGTCCCACTCTTCATACCACTGATATGTAACATCTTTGAGCTAATAAGATACAAAGTATACCTCCTTCACATTGGTAGCCTTCATCACCCGAAATATCTTTTCCATTTTATCTAAAAAGTTGTGTGGATGCTCTTCCACCTTTACTTTAGAAAAAGTAGGAGAAACTATCTTCATAAATTATCCAACCCTTGTGTCCTCAAGAGACAAAGAACCAGTTGCACCCTGCTCATCCTGAGCAGTGACCATCTAAGAAATAACATGAATAGACTGACGGAATTTCACATTAGTCACCTCACCTTGAGGAGGACTAGTAGAAACTAATGTAACTCCAGAACTATCAGGGATAGGACTGCGAGATCAAAGATGAACCCCAAAAGTAGGATGCACCCCTTCAGCATTACCCCTAGATGGGATAGAAAAATTTTCTTATGTTCCAGATCTACAAGGCATGATCTGAAAGACGAACAAAAAAGGAATAGAGAAGATTTCAAGACTGAGACTCCATGCTTGATAATAGAATACCAAGAAAGTGAGACATTCTTAAATGACTTGTAACCTCTCCCTTATGTGTGTGGCGCTCTACACATCCATAAAAGAGACTCTACTCGACACGACTTTGTGGACTCCTAATCGAACATGAACCTAGGCTCTGATACCAACTTGATGCGACCTAACTGGGGGCCTTGTCATAATAGGAATTCCAAGTCCAATTGGGGACCACCCCATTACCTAACCTAACCTCCAGCTGCCTGCCCTGAGTTGGCTAAATTTCGAGCATGTAACTAGATAGTGTAATAGCAGACATGAAGACTCTGGGATAAGATCACAACCAAGAACGAGCCAAACGAGTCCAACCATCCCATACCAATAATCCAACCATACCAAACCGATACCAAAATAAGTGCCATAACCAGGTCATCACCAAAGATATTCCAAAACGTAGTATAATTAATCCCAAAATAAAATATGATGGTATAATAAGAAATTATGTTCGATGATGCCAGCCTCAATACCAATACCAATGCTAAGGCTGACACCTACATCGAAGTCACCTATTCCAACCCATAGTAGTACCATAAAGCCTCTAACCAAAAGAGTAAAAAAATTTAGTTGGGATATGCCCCCAACCATGGCAAAAACCAATATCCAAAATAAAATCAAATGTCAAAAAATATCCATAACATAAAATAAAGCCTTTTGAAAGGATGGAAGCTTACCACTTTGGTCCAAATATGGATCCCTGATTCAATCACTATGTAGGGGAGAAAAACAACCGGTTCTTGCATAGCATGGGTGTACAGCTGCAAGTAAATGAGTTAGCAGGTGAACACTAGCATGATATCAGGATAAGGATAAAATAATGCCATTTATAAAACCAATTAAAACCATCCATATGCACACAACTATACATATATATATATATAACCATGCCAGAAAAGGGGATAAGGTTTTCCATGTCTTTAAAATCTATATCTGGGTTGTGTAGCTTTGTCGTCCTAAACTACCATGGGCTATATGGGTTCAACTCCTCCTACCGAAAAGGTCCCAGTGCGTGAAGCCGCACGACTAGGGAAGAAAACCTGGGATGAATAGTACATCCCCCAAAATATAGTGTGAAATCATTCACACGGTCACTAAGACCAACCTTACAATGGAAAATATGATTTTCCAATTTTGGTCCCCCCCGAGACCTCCCTCTTCCATAGCTTTGCTACACATCCCGCCATTATTGCCCAATTAAAACCATTGCCATGCAACTAATCAATCCATTTACCATTTATTAACAAAGGCCATTTAATGGTGGTATCAGCATACCGACCATACTTGTAAGTACTATCCATAGCAAATGATATATAGGTTTAAGGGGACTTCTAAGTGCCCTTCCATTTACCATATCAAACCACTTAGGGGATTCCATATACCCCATAAGAATAACTATTTAGCCATTTACCTTTGCAATCCATTTAAACCATGCATAATTCCTTTACAAAGTTTTAAAAAAAGCAAGAGTTCCATTAAAATACTCAATGTGAAAATATTATTATAGGTATTTTATCAAACACATTGGGGGCATAATATAACCAAAACCAATTCCAATTACCATTAAACTATTCCCACTTAATAAAATTATCTAAAACCACTATTAATGCACATAAATCATAATTAAAACCATGGAAAACCATAACCAACCATTTAATATCAAAACCAACAATTCATATTTGAAAACCAAAATCATACAATCAATGAAGTCATGAAAACATTTATAAAAACCATGCTTCTAGTTAGAATTAACAATGAGGAAAGAGAACATGCCTTAAACCAAGATGATAATGGAAAGAAATCACTAAGACAACCTCAAATCAATCCTCTAGTTAAAACCTTAGCTTCTTTTTCCCAAAATATTTTAAGAGAATTATAGAGTGTTTAAAGAGTTTCTAAGTTTTAATGAATGGAATAATAGGGTAAATAACCTTCCAAGTAGGTTAGAAGTCGTGGGACCTTATTAGTGTAAGTGGGGAAATATCTAGAATACCCCCACTTATGTTGCACAAAATCCTATCCCAGGGGTACATTGGACCCTTACGAGTCGTACCCTCTTATATGAGTGGCACCCTCTACTCATATACTAGCCTCAACCTTTGGACCCAACACTATATATCATATAACTCATCCAACTAAGTCGTATCCAAAATATACAATACATACCCTTCATCTATACCTCTGACAGATTAAACCCAAGGAAGATTTAGACACTGTCCACCATTTGAGTCTGGGGTATGACTCGTACCCTCGCTTATGGCTCATGGTGACCTACTCATACTCAGATCCAACCTAAGTAATCAAGTCTAAGATTAAGTTAAGGAACCAAATAATTTGTACCCACCAATATGACTCGTAACCTTAAGTGTATCCATTCCAATAACCAAAATTCATCCTACCAACCAACACTGGTCAGCAAACAATTGGACTATAATATCCATATCCCAACATACGACTCATAACCTTGAGTTATATTGGTTCCAAAGACCAGAATTTCTAGAAATTTTCTAAGATCCAGAAACTAGGGTGTTTCACAATGGTATATAATTGTGTATATTACTATATTGGCATATAGATTACACTAAATTCATGAATGATTGACATATTGAGTGGATCTTGGCTCACATAGTTGGTATATTAGTTGGTTGTGTAAATTCTCATTATGATTGGTTGTGAGCATGCATCCTCATATTATAAGAACTTGTGATACATTAGTATAACTGTGAAAATATTGGAAACACTGGCTTGTGATATCTTCCTAGACCTTCTACCAAGGGATGTTCTAGAGAGGAGTCATAGATATTGGTATTGGTTATTGGATTGTATATGGGTTGTGTACCCCCATGAGTCCTACTCGGGAGAAATTAGTGGTGATTTTACCACTTATTTGCACCAAATATTTGTGCACACTACTATATTTTGTATAATAAAATGAGGCATTGTCATGATTTAAATACGCTAATATCCATATTTAGTAGGTATCTAGTTTATAAGATGAAAGGTTATGGATTGGATCTAAAGGAGATCAAATGGAAGCAAAAAAAGTGCATTTGAAGTTCCGGAATAGTTCTGCCTCAGTTACTGCAATCGCTGTTCTCAAGCTATGGTTGCGGTCAGTCAAAGATTGCCAGGATAGTGCGATCACAGAACACAATCATAATCGCATTAGCCGTGATCGCATACAACCTCACACAATTGTGACTAAGTGAGAGTATGACCCAGGGAATTTTTATAATTTCTCTTGGATGAATTCCAAACCTCATATAGGCAAAAACCCTTTCTTCTTTTGGTATTGCTTACCTCATAGATATTTTTGAATTGGAAGAAAAAAACCCTAATTGGGAAAGTGTGTAACTAATTGTGGAGGCTTGATTTCTTAGTATTTTATGAAGAATGAATGATTTGGATAATCCTTATGGTATATCTTTCTTTACATTCTTCATGAGTAGCTAAGTAAATTAGTCTTGGGATTATGTTGAACTAAAGTGTAATTGTGTGTGGGTGTTTTTGTGTTTGCATGATTGTTAGTTGTTGAGTATGGATTCCACCATTTCTTGAATTTATGAGTTGGAATTTATAGGTGAAAACCCCAAATCTTCAAATGGGTTTGATGGGTGAAAACCCCAAACTCTAGAAACCATTCATCATTATTGAAAGAGAGATGATGGTGAACATGATGTAACCCATAACATCCTTGAAAGAGGTTTATAGGGGGACAAAGAAATGGTGGACAATTAAGCCTATGGTTTACTACCTTTTGCAATCTTACAAATGAGTGTTATTGGAGAAGCTTCATCCTAGAAATAAGGATGCTCGATTGAGGTTTTGGGTGATTACAAATTGTACATTTGTTTGGTGCTCAAAAGAGACAATGGGTGAAATCATTGAGGTTTCAGGTGATTACGAATTACACATTTGTTTGGTGCTCAAAAGAGCCAATGGGTGAAATAATTGTGGTTTTATTGAAAGATTAACCACAATGATCTTTGACCTTGCCTATCCTTTAGTTAACAACTAAGTTTCATGTTAAACCATCACCATCCCACAAGCTTTTACATTTAGTTACACATAATCCCAAGATCTCCTCAAATCTTTATTTTAATTCAAAAGTGTCATATTCGGGCGCTGTTAACCAAAAGTCATTACAAGGAAATCCCAAATAAATTACCCCATTTTATTTTACATATCATGTTTGTTAGCATTTTGGGTAACCTTTTAGTAATTAGAGCACCCATAGGACTTGAAATTTGTAATTCACTCTTTGTGGATTCGACCCCAACTCAAGTTGGGTTATTGCAACGACTGTATCACCCCTAAAATATGAGAGTGAGTTGGGTGTTATCAAAATGGTGCCATTTTTAGGGAGTGGAATATAGATTTCACTTGTGTGGTGTGATTCTTACTTGGGAAAACTCGGGGTGGTGTAATTTTCTTTATTTGTTGTTATTGATTTTTTTAGGTGATCGAAGTGTTAACGGAATATTGAGTGATAACGCAAGCAACATGGGCCCATTTGATGGTCCCCTAGATTATGAGGGCTAACTAAATAGAGCGGGCCAAACATGTGCAATCCGTATCCCACCAACTAATGGGAATGGAGTCTTCCATGTGACTAGCATCATGATTCACATGTTGCAAATAAATAGATTGTACGGGGGTCAAGCCTTTGAGGACACAAATGTCCATTTGAAGAATTTTGTGGAAGTGTGTGTGCCATTCAATAAGGCACACATTACTCAAGAATCCATCTGGCTTCGCCTCTTCCTGTTCTCACTAACGGTTAGGCAGTTTTATGGCTCCACTCACTTTAACCTGAATCAATTACATCTTGGGATGAGCTTACTATGGTGTTTCTTGATAGATACTTCCTACCATCTAAAATGCTTAAAAATCAGGACAAGATTATGAATTTTTAGCAAATGAATGGAGAGCCGTTGTTTGAATCTTGGGAACGGTTTAATGAAAAATTAGCCCAATGCCCAAATCATAAAGTACCGAAGAATATGATTCTTGAGATTTTCTACATCTTCTACCATGCTCTTAATCCATTAAACAAAATAGTGGTGGATAATGCGGTGGGTGGCTCCATAGTAAAGAAGCACCACCATGCGGCCTTTCTATTGATAGGAGAAGTGTCAAAGTAAAATCAGGGTTAGCATACCCGGGATACCAAAGTTCCCAAGATCCCTTCCAAAACATTCATGGTTGATAATAAACAAGAAAAGTAAAATGAAGAGAAGAAGGAGACCATGGTGAAAATAATGGCCCAACTTGAAATCTTGACAAAGCATGTTATGGGTGCACCCATAAAAACGGTAAATTTCGTAGCATCAAAATCTTATGAAGATGATGAAGAAGAAAAAAAGATGGATGAGTAAATCCGGTATTTGGCTAACTACTCGGGGGGTTTCCTCCCCTCCTATCAAAAGCAAGGTGGAAATCAAGTTTAGATGGATCATGAGCAGGATAGAGATTGAAGGGATAAGGAACATGATTTTGTCTGTTATGTTCCCCCTCATTATCGAGCTAAGGCCAAGGAGTCAAGTGCCATCGACCCTAAAAATTCAAGACCAAGTATGTGTTAGCAAGAAAATTAAATAGACTGGAAGGTATGGACAAAATGGCCCATAAGTTGAAAGGTGACTTCTCTTAACTATCTAAAACTATGGTGTCTCACTCTGCCTCTATCCAGAAATTGGAAACCCAAATTGGGCAAATCTTCTTGCAACTAAATGCTAGGCCTAGAGGTGGACTCCCTAGTGACACGATTTCAAATCCAATAAATGATGCTCAAATTCTAGCAATTGTCACAAGGAGTGGAAATACACTTGATAATCCCTCTGAAGGAAACTTTAGTGAGAAAATGCCCAAAGCTAAAGCAAAGGAGATGTTACCTCAAAGTAAAGAAGAAAATAATGAGAAAGATACTGATGAAAGTGATAAAAAAGTGGTTGAGGTATAAAAGCCACAAAGTGGAGAAAGTCTCACAATCCAAGTTATTCCCCTATTCCCTCAACAATTGCATAAAAAAAGAAAGGTGACAAATTAAGGAAGTTCATTGCAAAACTTAGCAATCTATCGATAAACATCCCATTGCTCGAGGTGATCCAAGATATCCTAGGATACACTAAGTTAATGAAAAAGTTGATGTCCAAAATGAATCTTGTCGAAGGTGAAACCATGGAGGTGACTTATGGGTATAGTGCTATCATGGATAGTAAGATTGCAAAAGAGAAAGACGACCCCAGAGCGTTCACCATTCCTTGCACAATAGGGACATTGGTGTGAGCATAAAATTTATGCCTTTTTCATCTACAATAATCTTGGATTGGATTCCCCTACACCGACCTCTATATGACTCTTAATGGTGGACCGATCTATCAAAAGGCCGATGGAAATGATATTTGATGTCCTTGTTAAAGTGGACAAGTTTATAATTCTGGTGGATTTTATAGTATTGTATTGTGAACTGGACCAAGGGTACCTATCATCCTTGGCCACCCTTTATTAGCCATCAAACGAGTCATTCTTGATTTGGAGATGGGGGAAATGAAGTTTAGGGTACAAGAGGATGAGGTCTCTTTCAAAATTTTCAAAACAAAGAAACAAACCATGGAACTTCAAGTTGTGTCTGTGGTGGATGTTAAGGGTGAAAAAGAAAATGAGGAGGGGATTCAGGTCCCACCTTGAAAATCAAAGAATGAAGACGTCATGCCACGATGTTAACTTAGGCGCTAGGTAGGAGGAAACCCAAAAATGCAATAAAAGTGGCTCATATCCTTTTTGTTATGTTTCTGTAGCGTAGATGTTAGTTTTGACATTCGAATAACTCATGTGTTTGAGGCATGATGTAGTGCGTTGTATGAGCTTGGAAAGGTGAAAATGTGCAAATTTGCATTGAAAACTATACAGGAAAAAATCTATCAAAAATTGAGCAAAGAACTGAACAGGGGAGCAGAAATGCTCTCAGTTACCATAATCGTGGTTGTTAGACGCGATCGTAGTCACTCGGGTGTCTGCAATCGTGGCCACCTGACTGCGGTCATGGCCACTTCAGCCACTTAATCCCTAATCCCCCCCATTTCCCCTCACACTCCCTTTTAAGTTTTATTCTCTAATTGGATCGAATTTTGGCCAATATTATGAGCCCTCCAACAATATCCTAGCCTCCTCCTTGCATCACAATTATGGTAGATGTCATGAATCTATGCTTAAAATCTTTAAAAATAGGCCTTAGAATGCATGATTTAGAGAGGGCCTAAAGTTTTGATTGTTATGCTTCCATGTGGTCATAATTGATATTTATGTGGTTTTGGATGTTTGAGTAAGGTGTGCACACAAGTGGGGAAGTCTGGAGCCCAAAAATATTTTCAAAATGTAGAACAATGAGTGCACACACCAAGTGTTTGATACATTTCCCAAATAAACTTTCAATAATGATTCTTGCTGATTGAAAGTACGTGTTCGAACACTTATTAGCATCATTCAATTTGTCATCATGTTAATCCATATGGTAGAGCATGTTGTGGCCCAAAAATTTAGAAGGATTTTGAACATGAGAATTTGGTACGAAACCAACCTCAGGTATGGGACCGCGGTCACGATCCACATTTGCGGCACCATGAACACTGTCATGGCCTGCTAACTGGGGCCAATTTCCTGCCATGATAGAATTCCTGCACTTCTAATTTCTTGCCAAGCACTACCAAACACCCATTCCAATGAGCCTTAGTGAACAATGGGCATAGTTTGCATGTTAAATTATCATTGATTTATATCATGTGTTCCTAGTGCTTTTAGGGTAACTTCATGGACAAGTATGATCACATTTGATTCATGGCACCCGAGTGCCACACTCTCTACTATGGTGATCTTCAGAGGACAAAGCTACTCCTTGAAAGAGGAATTTTCTTGTAGAATATGTCAGAAAAGCTATCGCCATTTCATGACAAACTTGAAACCACGGGGTTGTGGTGCTTTACCTCAGACCGTGCATTACAAATAAATAATGGGTCTATGAATTTTATGCCAACATCATTGAAGTGTCTTTCTTAGACACATTTAATGTGGCTATTAAGATTTGGGGAAAACCGATGAGTGTTGGGGCTGAGCAAATCAATGATGTTTATGGGCTCCAACATGAAAACATGGGTGAATTCAAAGGAAAAGGGTATAAACTGTGGAGTTGGTTGGCCGAGGACTATGCCCCGAAAAAGAAGTTTCTTGAGAAAAGACTAAAAACAACATTTCCATGAACGACTTCACGCCTGAGGCTCGAATATACTTGCACATTATTTGTAGCCGAGTCTCTCCTTGTACCCACATGACAGCAGTCCCAGACATGCATGCTTGGATGGTTTCTTATATTCTATACGACATCCCTTAGATATTGGTCAGCTTGTGGTCAATGAAATAGATATTTTCAAGAGCCAAGGTGGTAAATATCACTTTTTCCCCTCTTTTATTACTGAGCTATGCAGGAGATCGTAGGCTGGTGATACATGGGTGCACCCTAGTGACCCTATCTACCCCTTGAGGATTCGAGGAGAGGGTGAACCTGGCAAAGGCAAGAAGAGAAAAATTGACTGGGAAAATTCGGCATGTGTTGAGACTAAGTCTTATAGACCAACCACCAGCGGACCTCTTGTGGAGATGGAGTTGATATTGTAGCCATCAGGGAGCTTGTGTCTAGTTTTCCCCAAGGACTAGGAGAGCCTTCTACCACCCATCATTCATATGTGTCATGTGCCAATTATGACAAGTACATGGAGGATAAAAAAAAGCAAGAATCTACCATTTCTAAGCTTGAGAAAGCCTACTCCTCTTTAGAGGAGTCACACTAAGACCTCCGGCGTGCATATAAAAAGATGGTCACATGAGAGAAGAAGAGTGATGAGTTCCTTATCAAGATGTGTAAGGGGGTAAAGGGCCTCTGGAAGGTCCTAAAACCCCAAGATAGACTTCTTTCCGCTTGGGTGGAGAGTAATGATGAGGCTCTAACCAAGTAGTCCAACTTTGAGAAAAATAATGATGATGCAGAGTCTGAGAGTGATAAAAACCCTTGATGTGGTTTCAGGGAGCACCCTTATCTCTTTTATCCTTGATTATTTATGCAGTTGGGACACGACTACCTTTTTAGTTGAGGTGTGTCCTTATTCTCGTTTATTTTATTTGGGCCTGTATTATTGTTATTACTGCATAGTTTCCCCGCTCTTTTGGCTGATTCTTATTTTTAATTAGGTTGTAATATCCAGACATTATGATGGTGCCCATACTTGCATGGATTAGTTACTTGGTTAATAGATTTTTGATATATTTTACTTCTATTGGATGAGCCTTTTCCTATGATAGACTAAGTGATGACATTCTTAAGGGGAAAACATCATAATTAGGTTTTTAATCATGGATGCTAGGTAAGTATGAGTACCAATGGTATTATGGTCAATGCAAAGGAAGTCTGAGTACCCGTGGCATTGATGATTTGGGATAACATTAATACCCATTGGCGAAGTCTGAGTAGCCATATGGGTAGTTTGACCGTATTAGACCCACAATATGAGACAATAGCTTGGGTTGTTTCCATGATTAATAAATTATGCATGGTGCTGATGCAAAGCAAACACCTCCCTCCGTCCGAAAACATTTGCAAAATTTAACTTGTAATAAAACTTTGCCTCTTTTTATGACTCTGAAAAGTGACTTTGAAAAATAGTTGGTACTTCATTTTTGTGTCGAGTGGGTGGAACAATTGAACCCCTTTGACGAGATTCGCATGCCATGTGTGTGATCTTACTTGTGTATATCTCATGTCTACTTTTACCATCTAGAACTTGCCTCATTAGTCTTTAAAGGCTAAATTTTGATTGTGCTTGGTTGGTAAAATGATCATAGGTCATCATGTGACATTGGAATCCCACTTTAGCCTAATAAGCCTACCAATACATAGGAGTTTCCCCTAGTCACACTCTTTGAGCCTTTGGACTTTTCTTTGGCAAACATATTACAAGCCTTGACCCTTTTATTTTTCCTCTTTTGAACCCTACCCTCCTTGAACTTAAGAATACAATTTATGGCTAAAAGCCTAAGTTGGGTGGAAATTTAAAAAGGGTATAGTAGGTCCACGAAATCATAAGAAAGTTCCTACAAGCTTTATCTAATAAACAAAAATGATTAAAAGAAAGAAAAGATCCAAAAGGAAAGAAAGGCATGATTTATGCACAAAAAAAAAGAAGAGAAAATGGAAAGTGGAAAAACCAAGAAAAGGCAAAGTAGGCACAATAGTAAAGGAAAAGACGTGGCCCAACAGAAAAAAAGTGAAAAAAGTGTGATGTAGAAGTTCAAGAAGGATTTAGGCTTATTGTCCAAAGTTGATATCCTACCCTACCTTAAACCTACATTACAAGCTTAAAATGTCCTTTGTTATTCCCAACCAAGTGTGATCATTGTAGTGGCGATTAAAAATAGTGGAAATCCTATGGCATGGTACTTGTTAACATTGAGAATTTCTTGAGAGAGAGAGTATTTGCTCTTAAACTCCATATTGTAGTGTTGGTAACTAGGTGTGTGAGATTTTCTTTCTTGTGAGGAGGCATGGAACAAGTTGAGGTGGGTGATATTGTCATCTTCTGCACAATGATATAAAAGGAAGAATATTATGGTTAAGTTCAACAAGTGAGTTATTTCTAGAGTTAGTAGTAATTGTCACATGGTTGCTCCTCAAAGTTTATTACGTCCTCCATTATCACATTTTATGTTGAGGGGTGTCATTAAAAATCATTTTTCCCATGTGTGAAGAACTTCTTATGGTAATAATCAAGTTTGAGTCATCATGGTCATTAGGTAATAGAGTGTGGGCATACATGTGAAGTTGTCTTATAGAAAAGGGTGGTGTTGCTTGAGGACAGACAAGGTTTTAAGTTGGGGGTGTTGATGAGTAGTGATTTTACCAATAATTTGCACAAAATATTTATGCACACTACCATATTTCATATAAGAAAATGAGGCATCATCATCATTTAAATGCACTAATATCCTTATTTTGTAGGTATATAGTTGTTAAGATGAAAGGTTACGGATTGGAGCTAATGAGATCAAATGGAAGCAAAAGAAGTGAAGTTGAAGATCTGAAACAGTTCAGCCTCAGTTACTGCAATCGCGGTTCTTAAGCCGCGGTCGCGGTCAGTCAAAGATGGTCAGGATAGTGCGATCATGGAACACAACCGGGTCGCATTGGCTGCGATTGTAGATAACATCACACGATTGTGACTAAGCAGGAGTATGACCCAGGGTAGTTTTGTAATTTCTCTTGGACAAATCCCAAACCTCATATCGGTAAAGACCCTTTCTTCTTTGGGTAATACTTACCTCATAGATATTTTTGAATTGGAAGCAAGAAACCCTAATCGGGAAAGTCTGTAACTAATTATGGAGGCTTGATTTCTTAGTATTTTGTAAAGAATGAATGCTTTGAATAATCCTTATGGTATATCTTTCTTTACTTTCTTTATGAGTAGCTAAGTAAATAAGTCTTGGGATTATATTGAACTAAAGTGTAATTGTGTGTCGGTGTTGTTGTGTTTGCATGATTGTTAGTTGTTGAGTATGGATTCCACCATTACTTAAATTTATGAGTTGGAATTTATGGGTAAAATCCCTAAATCTTCTAATGGGTTTTATGGGTGAAAACCCCAAACTCTAGAAACCCTTCATCATCCTTGAAAGAGGGATGAAGGTGAATATGAGGTAACTCATAACATCCTTAAAAGAGGGTTATAGGGGGACAAGGCAATTGCGGAAAATTAAGCCTATGGTTTACTACCTTTTGCAATCTTAAAAATAAGTATAATTAGAGTATAAATCATGTCAAGAGCATTATCCTAGAAATAGGGATGGTTGATTGAGGTTTTGGGTGATTATGAATTGCACACTTGTTAGGTGCTCGAAAGAGCCAATGGGTAAAATCATTGTAGTTTTATTTAAAGATTAACCACAATGATATTCTACCTAGCCTATCCTTTAGTTAACAACTAAGTTTCATGTTAAACCATCACCAACCCACATGCTTTTACTTTTAGGTAGACATAATCCCAAGATCTCCTCAAATCTTGATTTTAAGTCAAAAGTGTCATATTCGGGCGTTGTTAACCAAAAATCATTACAAAAAAATCCCAAATCAATTCCCCCATTTTATTTTATATGTCGTGTTTGTTAGCATCCCGGGTAACCTTTACTAATTAGAGCACCCATAGTACTTGAAATTTGTAATTTTCTCTTTGTGGATTCGACCCCAACCCGAGTTAGGTTATTGACAATGACCACCTCACCCCTCAAATATGGTAGTGAGTTGAACGTTATCAGGGACCACAACTTGGTAGGCTTATATTAAAATTATCCAAAAACCTCAAGCATTACATCATCATCATCATCATCACCATCATCATCTTCATTGTATTTCGTATATATTATGCTTATTCTGTGTTGTATTATTGTCCTTGATATGATATCTATCTATTTGCTCTTCTTTATTATACATGTATATGGTATACATGTATATTTGTTATTTTTCTTGTATTTGTGTGTGGTAGATGCCATATATTATAGTATTGTTAGCGGAGACGGTGTGGTCTACCATTGGGATATTTTTCGATTGTTGTTGACATGCCCATAGTGTGTATTTTATATTCTTTATTTTCTACTTTTCTTGATAGGCCTATGATACCTATTGAGTACAAGTGGACCATTCTCACCCCTACTGTGCCCTTTTGGGGTAGATTCAGGTACGAGTGCACAACACGGTGGCTGATTCAGGAGGTATTTGGAGTATATTCGAGGTAGAAAATGATCTATGCTTCTGGAGTTGTTCTACTACCTCTTTTTGTCTATTTCACTCTTATTTTTTATTATGAGATAAAGTTTGATCCATTTTGGGCTTTTATTATATCTTTGACATTCGTGATGTATTTAGCAGTTCTTACACTATGACACCAGGTTTTGGGATATTGTATGGTATCTTTAGTAATGTATTTCTACTTTTACTATATACGTATAGTTTGACTCTGTTCTAGGAGACCTTCCTTGGGTTTTAGTATTGATTTCTCATTTCATATCATTTTTAGTGATAGGCTTACTTGTCAAGGCTTGCCACAACTAGTACCATCATGACCCTTGGTTTTTGGGTCATGACAAATTGGTATCAAAGTCACTAAGTTTTCATTGGTCTCATCAGTATAAGAACAGGGTTTCTAGTAGAGTCCTACGGATCGATACGTAGACGTCCGTATCTATTCTCTAGAGGCTATAAGATATCTTTGGAAAACTTTCCTTATTTCATTCTATATCGTGCTAGTCTTTCATACCTTGTTTTCTAAGTCATATTTCACTATTTTCTACACAGATGTTGAGGACTAATTCTCTTATGGATGGAGATGCTGAGCTATCATCCTTGGAGAGGGCTCAGTCTAGTGGGAAAGTTGTAATCCATGGATGAGCTCAAGGAAGTGGATGGGCATTAAAATTTACCTATACATAGGTAGTACTAGAGGGCTCTTATCTGAGCCTCTAGTTGAGCATGCTAGAGATATAGGGCCTAATCTAGTCCCATAGAGTTCTTTTTCCCCAATCTTGGAGGGGTTGCTGATTCACTTGTTAACCCATTTGGAGGGTGATTTTTTGAGTATATCTGGTGTTCCTCTATCTTTGAGTATTATACCTTTTTCTATGCCAGAGTCTACCTATTGTTTTCCTTTGGTTTTGAGTATGGATACTCCAATGGTACCAACATATGTTTATAGTACTCTATAAACTCCGAGTGTCATCACTCCTTCTATGCCAGCATCTAAGGTTGGTATTCCAAGACTCAGAGTTCAGCCTTATTCTATGTTACCTCCTCAGGTGGGATCTCATACAACCAAATTTACCATGTCACATATTGTTGTGAGTACCGTTATGTCTTTCGAGGATCAGAAGAGGTTTGAGAGATTTACTTATATGGGTCCTCCTAGGTTCAATGGTGCTGCAGGCGAGGATGCCAATGATTTATTGATTGATTGTCATAAGAAGTTGTATATCCTTGGTTCGGTTGAGTCGCAAGGGATACTTATACTACTTACCAATTGAGAGATACTGTAATGCCCCGAGATCCCATCCCGAGACGTCACACGGTGCTTATGGACCCAAAGGACCACAAGCTAACCCTTTACTAATATTTGTACCTGTACACTGTAAAATATCTGAAATAAATACGGAAACTATCCATAAGGTTCAATACATCTGCACATACTTAAAGCTGAATACAAATACATCAACATCCATATGAAAAGCCTCTAAACTATCTGAACTGTGGAGTTGACGGGATATGTCCCCAACTAACTCAGTCAACTGAAAATATAAACAAAATCTGATGTAATAATAGTAAATTGAGATTCGTCCTCACAAGAAGGCGACTCACTTCTACTGCTGCTGACTGGGATTGAACTGATGGGGATACTCTGGATCCTGTGCCTCTAAACCTATGGTATCAAATAAAACACCAGAGCGCAAATGCGTCAGTATAAAAATATACCGAGTATGTAGATGAGGTAAGGCTAAATGCAAGGGCTTATGCATGAACATAATTTAACTGAATAATATACAAAAGATGGATTACCATACATAAAGAATCTGTAATTACTGAACATACTACGCATACTGTCACTAAGAATACTTGGAATAACTCTGGTAACTAATATTGAATATATTAAAATTCTAAATTTTTTAGACATACTGATATTATGAGTATCTGAAGCTTCTGAAACTGATAGCAACCCTATCTAACAAGTTGTCTCTGAATATGCTAATAATAAGAATGATAGACTGAAACTGAGATCAACCCTATCTAGTAGGTAGTCTCTGAATCTGTGGATGATAATACTACTTGATAATTGATTTTGAGATCTGATAACTAATTTTGAGATCGGCCTATCTAGCAGCGGATTTTCAAAGTTGTAAATAATCATACTTGATGGCCTGTATCTAACAGCCTTGCATTCTGTACACTAAATAGAGCTCTTTCTTGAAGTCTGAGACTGATTCTGAAACTGAGACTGTGGGAAGTAGTCTTCTAACCGACATGCCCCGCCTAGCTAAGTCGGGGTCCAACCTGTGCCCTAGTTGGAAGGGTGTCAGTACCGCGCAGCCGGTAAATACAACTTTATGTGACCCTCATCTATCAGGTACTCAAACAATAATGGTGGAGCCCTCATCTAATAAGTCAAGCCACCACATCTACCCTTAACTAGCAGGTATAATGTCTCAACCTATGTTGGCTACGTAGTTCGGGAGCACAAAGATTTCTTATAAGAATCACACCTTCTACTAGTAAGTGAGTTCCCATCCTTGATCTCACTCGGTGCTGAATCCTACTCCCAACTGAAAGACACTAATCTAATTAATAACTGAACTTAGACTAAGATGAATCTGATACTGATCATGTTTCTCAAGAGATTTGATTGAGTTACGCTCAGATTACTTAGTTTCGTATTTGACAGAAAAAGGTTTCGAATCATGGTATCTGACTGACGATACAGAGCTTGAATAGATTACTCAAATCACTTCTGAGATTATAATTGAATCATTTGAATACTATTAGATCTGAGTTGATTTACAGGACTGGGGCTAGATTACTAGCGATACAGTGATTACAGAGATTTTTGAGATTACTGAGTTTTCTTATGTTCTGTACTTTTTTTAGGATGCAGAGCTTTGTAGTTCACTGAGTTCTGAGAATTGTGGCTCGATTGGAATTAACGCAAAACTGACACGGGCTCTAGACAACAGCTCTATTGTCGGGTATAAATACCCCCAGGACTCAATAACATAAAAGTAAAACATAAACATTCTTGTATCATCACGATCATCTATTCATCATCACTATCATTCATTCATCAACACAAGAATTCATTCATCATCATAATCATTCATGTATCATCGCAATCATTCATGTATTATCGCAATCATTCATTCATCGTCACCATCATTAATGCATCATCACAATTATTAAAGCATCTCTCTAAGTAATTAGAAATCATAACATACTCCCCCCTCCCCAAAATCCTTAAGGCATTGCATCAAACATTTAGGAAACATAAAACTCTATTCATCAAGGTTTTACCTCAACTATTTCATACCTATATCAGTCTTGACATATGTTTGGGCATCACATGGCTTAGGGAAACATCATACTATCATGTCATAACTTACTCGATAACCACTTGGCATGTATTAAAAACGTAGAATATGTTAAAGGGCACATAATTGGGGAATTTACTACTATCACATCTCCACTTGTTCACTAAGGTCCTTCAACAAACACTAGACATGCATAGGTTCACACTTATTTGGAAATTTCACACTATCATGGTACAATTCATTAACAACTATAACACATAACAATATCTTAGAAGTCATTATTTTCATAAGGTTGTATCATTTATTTGTCATTGGATCACAATTTAACTGCAATGCTTGATTTCTAGTCTCTTAGACATTTTATCGAACACCTCATATGCACAACTTAGGCATAAGTATAATAACCAAACTACTCATCATGAACAACCAAATTTATATGTTTCCAACTCATATATTATCATAGATTCATACAAACCACACAAATATCCCATCTTGGAGATCATTCAACATCAAGAACAAGTACATAATCCATTTACCACACAAATACCACATACTAAGGCCAAGACTTGATTCTTGTAGACAAACATGAACCACAACTCACAAGAATCAATAAAAATTCATAAACATAAATCTTGGAGATTTAGAAAAGGGTACTTGAGCTTCTTGGATTAAAGGGACCCAAGAATCAACATCTACATACCTTGGGGAAACTTTTTTCTTGAAGGTTCTTGGAGAGATTCTTGATTTCTTGACTTCTCTTGATTTTTCTTGAAGAAGAAATAAGGGTTTTGATCTTTGAAAGAAACCCTAATTTGATGTTTTGGATGAAGGAGAAGTTATGAGCTTTTATTTGGGGTGATTGAGTATTAAATACTGTGAAAAATGACCCAAAAATCCCTTTAAAATGGTGTTTCAGCGCTGTCTCGGACAATTCTGACGGTCAGAGTAACGAACCGTCACTCTGGTGACTAACTGTCACTCCCACCATCACTTTTAGTTCAGAAAAGGCCCTCACTTCTTGACTTTTGACGGCCAAAGTGGCGGGCCGTCACTATCTTGACGGTCCATCAGCTTGTCCATCACTCTTGGACAGCTCCAAAAATTCTCAGTAAAACGGCCATAACTTCTTACTCCAATCTTGAATTTTGGCAAAATTGGTATTGTTGGAAAGATAATTCAATTATATATCTTTTGGTAGGTCATGAGATCAAAAATTCTTTGTATAATGAGAGATATGATCGTTTGAAGTTGACTATGGCAATGTCCTTCTCAAGAATTCAATCGGTAAGGGATGTTTTGATTCATCTAAAAGCTAGGACGTATTTAAGGCCTTAATACACATCAAACTTGATCATAAAACTACCAAATCACTAATATTTATTCAACATGATCTAAAATCATGGTGCTACTATCGGTTGGGATTCTCGAGGTATTACAATATCTCCCCCTTGGGAACATTCGTCCTCGAATGTTGTTTGATAGACTGAGAATACGGATCAACAGAACTTACTCATGACATGGAAACATCTCAAGGAATGACTATGCAACTGGAACGACTGACATACTGAGTTCTCACACTAGGCATACATATCTGATGCATGGAATACTCAACTGAATCTACTCATAGCTGAATTCTCATAACACATGCATATCTGGTGCATGGATGTCCACCTAAACTGATTTTCGAAAGAACGACTTGACAAAGCAATAACAACTAATGGTAACTTCATAAATAAAATCTGAACATGCATTTGAATGAATCTAATGACATGCAACATCATAAAACCATAGGGTATCTCCCCCTTAGGACTATATGTCCCGCTAAACACACTTCGCTGAAATACTGGGGCGGTGCTTGGGGCACCACAGACTAGGTCATAATTGACTAAATGAGATCTGAAACTCATGCTTGACTCATGCTACCGTACAAGCTCGAAATGTAAGCAAGGGATCTAACAATGCATATCACAAAGATGAAGGTCTCATAACCTTCCCAGGTCTATGTCAGGGAAATCTTCATGATCTTGGTGAGTCTGAAGTGCATAAAATTTGTTATGAGTTGAATAGCGACTGTGCTAACTTCGGGGACCTGGCTTAGGACAGTCTCTAACTTTGTGAACTAGCTCGCCACATCCAAAACACACATCACTACCAGCTCTATATACACCCTTATGATTCTTACCACATTCTTCACACAGCGGGTAGGTAAGACTGCTAGTCTCACTACTCTGGATCTTAGAGCGGCGTACACTAGATGAGAATAGAGCTGGGACTTAAAACTTTTGACTATGGTGAGAACGGTTACCACTCTGTGACCCTACTTGGGATAAACTATGACTACTTATTCTGGCTCTCTTACTTACTCTCTCTCTTTCTTTTATTTTATCTGCCTCAATTTGTTGTGCATGCAACATTAGCCTAGAAAGATACATATCTCTATTGAGCATAGCAGCTCTACACTCTTTCAACACATCACTCGATACCCCAGTCAAAAACTTACTCATACTCATTCTAGGGTCAGCTATCAAGTCGGTAACATACTTAGATAATTGGTTGAACTTAAGACAATACTCTCTCACGTTCATAGAATCTTGCCTTAGGTTCATAAACTCTTCTACCATAGCCTCTCTCATCTTTAGAGGGAAAAATATATCTAGAAAGGCAATCTGAAACTCTGACCAAGTCACAGGAGCTGCATTCTCCCCTCTACTATTCTTCCACATCACTACCCAATCATGAGCAATATCTTTCAGCCTATAAGATGCTAATTCCACACTCTCCTCATCAGAAACATGCATAACCTGGGTGATCTTCTTTATTTCTTATAGATAATACTGCAGGTCCTCACTTACTACTGACCCAAAGAATTTTGGCAGGTTAATTTTCATAAAATTTCTAACCCTGGCTGCGGCGGAATTCATATCTTAATAAGGTGGGGATGCAGCCTGACGATTACTCTAAACATCAATCACAGCTTGGTCTAGCGCCTGGAATGATGTCCAAAACTCTGTGTGTGACACACTCTTATTTTCGAGATCTACTGGCTGTGGGGGCTGGTCATCCACCCTATAGACAAAATCTCTGCGAGGAGGCATACTTTGTAATCGAAAGAAAGAAGTGGATTAGACAAAGAATCAACTTGAGTTCATGCTTAATCGCATGACATAATCACTGAAAGAAGTGAAACTACTCCTAAGAACATCATGTAGCCTCTTGTACATAAATGTGGCGCGCTACAAACCCATGCACAAGACTCTAATAGATGCGGCTTTTCAGACTCCCTAGGACACTATTGAACCTCAGGCTCTGATACCAAGTTTACAACGCCCTGAGATCCCATATCGATACGTTACACGGTTCTTATAGACCCGATGGACCACAAGATAACCCTTTACTGATATCTATACCTATACACTGCATAATATCTAAAATAAATGCAGAAACTGGCCATAAGGTTCAATATATCTGCACATACTTGAAACTGAATACTAATACATCAACATCCATCTGAAAAGCCTCTAAACTATCTGAACTGTGGAGTTGATGGGACATGTCCCCAACTAACTCCGTCAACTGAAAATATAAACAAAATCTGATGCAATACTTATAAATTGAGATTCATCCTCGAAAGAAGAGGACTTACTGTTACTGCTGCTGATTGGGATTGAACTGATGGGGATACTCTTAATCCTATTCCTCTGAACCTATAGTGACAAATAAAACACCATAGCGCAAATGCGTCAGTACAAAAATATATCGAGTATGTAGATGAGGTAAGGATAAATACAAGGGCTTATGTATGAACATAACGTAACTGAATAATATGTAAAAGCTGGATTGGCAGACATAAATAATTTGTAATTACTGAACATACTGCGCATACTGTCACTAAGCATACTCGGAATAACTCTGGTAACTGATATTGAATATACTGAAATTCTTAAATTTTTGGACATACTGAGATTATGAGTATCTGAATCTTCTAAAACTGATAGCAACCCTATCTAACAGGTTGTCTCCGAATCTGCTAATAATAAGAATGATTGAATGAAACTGAGATCAAACCTATCTAGCAGGTAGTCTCTGAATCTGTGGATAATAATACTACTTGATAACTGATTTTGTTACTTGATAACTGATTTTAAGATTTGATAATTGATTTTGAGATCGGCCTATCTAGCAGAGGATCTTCAAATTTGCAAATAATCATACTTGATGGCCTGAATCTAACAGCCTTGCATTATGTACACTGAACTGAGCTCTTTCTTGATGTTTGAGACTGATTCTGAAACTGAGATTGTGGGTAGTAGTCTTCTAACCAACATGACATACCTAGCTAAGTCGGGGTCCAACCTATGCCCCAATTGGAAGAGTATCAGTACCGCTCCATCAGTAAAGAAAACTTTATGTAACCCTCATCTATCAGGTACTCAAACAAGAATGGTGGAGCCCTCATCTAACAAGTCAAGCCACCTCATCTACCCTCAACTAGAAGGTATGATGTCTCAACCTACACTGTCTACATAGTTCTGGAGCACAAGGATTGCTTCTACGAATCACACCCTATACTAGTAGGTGAGTTCCCATCCTTGAGCTCACTCGGTGCTGAATCCTACTCCCAACTGAAAGACACTGATATGATTCTTAACTGAACTTAGGCTGAGCTGAATCTAATACTGATCATGTTTCTCATGAGATCTGATGGAGTTACGCTGAGATTACTTAGATCTGTATCTGTTGAAAAAAGGTATCAAATCATGGTATCTGACTGACGATTAAAGCTTGAATAGATTACTCAAATCACTTTTGAGATTAGAATTGAATTATTTGAATACTATTAGATCTGAGTTGATTTACAGGACTGGGGCTAGATTACTAGTGATACAGTGATTACAGAGATTTCTGAGATTTCTGAGATTACTGAGTTTTCTTATGTTCTGCAGTTTTCTGAGGATACAGAGTTTTGTAGTTCACTGAGTTCTGAGAATTGAGGCTTGATTGGAATTATCGTGAAACTAACACGGGATCTAGATAACAACTCTATTGTCGGGTATAAATACCCCCAGGACTCAATAATATAAAACTAAAACATAATCATTCTTACATCATCACGATCATCCATTCGTCATCACAATCATTCATTCATCAACACAATCATTCATTCATCATCATAATCATTCATGTATCATCATAATCATTCATGTATTATCGCAATCATTCATGTATTATCGCAAACATTCATTCATTGTCACCATCATTAATGCATCATCACAATTATTAAAGCATATCTCCAAGAAATTAAAAATCATAACGTACTCCCCCCTCAAAATCCTTAAGGCATCGCGTCAAACATTTAGGAAACATAAACCTCTATTCGGCAAGGTTTTTACCTCAACTATTTCATACCTATATCAGTCTTGACATATGTTTGGGTATCACATGGCTTAGGGAAACATCATACTATCATGTCATAACTTACTTGCTAACCACTTGGCATGTATTTAAAACTTAGCATATGTCAAAGGGCACATAATTGGGGAATTTACTACTATCACATCTCCACTTGTTCACTAAGGTCCTTCATCAAACACTAGACTTCACACTTATTTGGGAATTTCACACTATCATGGTACAATTAATTAACAACCATAAGACATAACAATATCTTAGAAGTCATTATTTTCATAAAGGTGTAGCATGCATTTTTCATTAGATCACAATTTAACTACAATGCTTGATTTCTAGTCTCTTAGACATTTTATCGAACACCTCACATGTACAACTTAGGCATAAGTATAATAACCAAATTTACATGTTTCCAACTCATATATTATCATAGATTCATACAAATCATATAAATTTCCCATCTTGGAGATCATTCAACATCAATAATAAGTACATAATCCATTCACCATACAAATACCACATACTAAGGCCTAGACTAGATTCTTGTAGACAAACATGAATCACAACTCACAAGAATTATTAAAAATTCATAAACATAAATCTTGGAGATTTAGAAAAGGGTACTTGAAATTCTTGGATAAAAGGGATCCAAGAATCAACATCTACATATCTTGGGGAAACTTCTTTCTTGAAGGTTCTTGGAGAGATTCTTGATTTTTTGACTTCTCTTGATTTTTCTTGAAGAAGAAATAATGGTTTTGATCTTGGAAATAAACCCTAATTTGATATTTATGATGAAGGATATGTTATGATCTTTTATTTGGGGTGATTGAGTATTAAATAGGGTGAAAAATGATCCAAAAATCCCTTTAAAATGGTGCTTCAGCGCTGTCTCGGACAATTCTGAAGGTCAGAGTGACGGACCATTACTCTGGTGACTAACCGACACTCCCATCATCACTTTTGGCCAATAAAAGGCCCTCACTGCTTCAGTTTTGTTGGCCAAAGTGGCGGGCCGTCACTAACTTGACAGTCCGTCACTCCTGAACAACTCCGAAAACTCTCAGTAAAACGGCCATAACTTCTTACTCCAATTTCAGATTTTGTAGAAATTGGTATCGTTGGAAATATAATTAAATTATATATCTGTTGGTATGTCATGAGATAAAAAATTCTTTGTATAATGGGAGATATTATCGTTTAAAGTTGACTATGGCAATGCCCTTCTCAAGAGTTCAATCGGTAAGGGATGTTTTGATTCGTCTAATAGCTAGGACGTATTTAAGGCCTTAATACACACCAAACTTGATCATAAAACTACAAAATCACTAATATTTATTTAACATGATCTTAAATCATGGTTCTACTATCGGTTGGGATTCTCGGGGTATTACAATATCTCCCCCTTGGGAACATTCGTCCTCGAATATCGCTTGATAGACTGAGAATATGGATCAACAAAACTTACTCATGACACAGAAATATCTGAAGGCATGAATATGCAACTGGAATGACTAACATACTGAGCTCTCAAACTGGCAATGCATAACTGATGCATGGAATACTCAACTGAATCTACTCAGAGCTGAATTCTCATAACACATGCATATCTGGTGCATGGATGTCCACCTAAACTGATTTTCTAAAGTACGACTTGACAATGCAATAACGACTAATTCTAAATTCATAAAGAAAATCTGAACATGAATCTAGATGAATCTAATGACATGCAACATCATAATACCATGGGGTATCTCCCCCTTGGGACTCTATGTCCCTCTAAACAAACTTTGCTGAAATACTGGGGCGGTGCACGGGGCACCTACAGACTAGGTCATAATTGAATGAATGAGATCTAAAACTCATGCTTGACTCATGCTAACATACAAGCTCAAAATGTAAGAAAAGGATCTAACAATGCATATCACAAAGATGAAGGGATCATAACCTACCTGGGTCTATGTCAGGGAAATCTTCATGATCTTGGTGAGTCTGAAGTGCATAAAATTTGTTATGAGTTGAAGAACGACTGCGCTGACTTCGGAGACCTGGCTTAGGACAGTCTTAAACTTTGTGACCTGGCTCGCCATATCCAAAACACACATCACTACTTGCTCTACATACACCCTTATGATGCTTACCATATTCATCACACAGCGGGTAGGTAAGACCCCTACTCGTACTACACTGGATCTTGAAGCCTCGTTCACTAGATGAGGATGGAGCTGGGACTGAAAACTTTTGACTATGGTGAGATGGTTATCACTCTGTGACCCTACTTGGGATAAAATATGACTACTTGTTCTGGATGTCTTACTCACTCTCTCTCTTTCTTTTATTTTATCTGCCTCAATTTGTTGTGCATGCATCATTAGCCTAGAAGATCCATGTCACTATTGAGCATAGAATCTCTACACTCTTTCAACACATCATTCGATACCCCAGTCAAAAACTTACTCATACTCATTCTAGGGTCAGCTATCAAGTCGGGAACATACTTAGATAATTGGTTGAACTTAAGACAATACTCTCTCACGGTCATAGAAACTTGCCTTAGGTTCATAAACTCTTCTACCTTAGACTCTCTCATCTCTAGCAGGAAAAATATATCTAGAAAGGAACTCTGAAACTCTGACCAAGTCACAGGAGCTCCATTCTCCCCTCTACTCTTCTTCCATATCACTACCCAATCATGAGCAATATTTTTCAGCCTATAAGATGCTAATTCCACACTTTCCTCCTCAGAAACATGCATGACCTGGGTGATATTCTTCATCTCTTCTAGATAATACCGTGGGTCCTCACCTACTACTGACCCAAAGAATTCTGGCGGGTTTATTTTCATAAAACTTCTAACCCTGGCTGTGGCGGAATTCACATCATGCTAAGGTGGGGCTTCAGCCTGACGATTACTCTAGACATCAGTCACAGCTTGGGCTAGCGCCTGGAAAGCTTCCCGAAACTCTGCATGTGACACACTCTCATTCTCAAAATCTACTGGTTGTGGGGGCTGGTAATCCACCCCATGGACAAAATCTCTGCGAGGAGGGATACTCTGTAATCGAAAGAAAGAAATGGATTATACTGAGAATCAACTTGAGCTCATGCTTAATCGCATGACATGATCACTGAAAGAAGTGAAAATACTCCTAAGAACATCTTGTAGCCTCTTGTACATAAATGTGGCATGCTACTCACCCATGCACAAGACTCTACTAGATGCGGCTTTTCAGACTCCCTTGGACATTATTGTACCTCAGGCTCTGATACCAAGTTTGTAACCCCCGGAGATCCCACCCCGAGATGTCACATAGTGCTTATGGACCCGAAGGACCACAAGCTAACCCTTTACTGATATTTGTACCTGTACATTGCATAATATCTTAAATAAATGCGAAAACTGGCCATAAGGTTCGATACATCTGCACATACTCAAAACTGAATACTAATACATCAACATCCATCTGAAAAGCCTCTAAACTGTCTAAACTATGGAGTTGATGGGACATGTCCCCAACTAACTCCGTCAACTGAAAATATAAACAAAATCTGATGCAATAATATTAAATTAAGATTCGTCCTCAAAAGAAGAGGACTCACTGCTACTGTTGCTTACTGGGATTGAACTAATGGGGATACTTTTGATCCTGTGCCTCTGAACCTATGATGTCAAATAAAATACCATAGCGCAAATGCGTCAGTACAAAAATGTACCGAGTATGTAAACGAGGTAAGGCTAAATGCAAGTGCTTATGCATGAACATAACTTAACTGAATAATATGCAAAAGCTGGATTAGCATACACAAAGAATCTGTAATTACTGAACATACTGCGCATACTATCACTAAGCATACTCGGAATAACTCTGGTAACTGATACTGAATATACTGAAATTCTGAAATTTTTGGACATACTAGATTACGAGTATCTGAAGCTTCTGAAACTGATAGCAACCCTATCTAACAGGTTGTCTCCAAATCTTCTAAGAATAAGAATGATTGAATAAAACTAAGATCAACCCTATCTAGCAGGTAGTCTCTGAATTTGTGGATAATAATACTACTTGATAACTGATTTTGAGATCTGATAACTATTTTTGAGATCTGATAACTGATTATGAGATCGGCCTATCTAGCAGCGGATCTTCAAATTTGTAAATAATCATACTTGATGGCCTATATCTAACATTATTGGATTCTGTACACTGAACTGAGCTCTTTCTTGATGTCTGAGACTGATTCTGAAACTGAGACTGTGGGTAGTAGTCTTCTAACCAACATGCCCCACCTAACTAATGTGGGGTCCAACCTGTGCCCCAGTTGGAAGAGTGTCAGTACCGCGCTTTCGGTAAAGACAACTTTATGTGACCCTCATCTATCAGGTACTCAAACAAAAATGGTGGAGCCCTCATCTAACAGGTCAAGCCACCTCATATACCCTCAACTAGCAGGTATGATGTCTCAACCTATGCTGGCTACGTAGTTCGGGAGCGCAAGGATTGCTTCTAAGAATCACACCCTCTACTAGTAGGTCAGTTCCCATCATTGAGCTCACTCGATGTTGAATCCTACTCCCAACTGAAAGACACTTATATGATTCTTAACTGAACTTAGACTGAGCTGAATCTAATACTGATTATGTTTATCAAGAGATCTGACTGAGTTACGCTGAGATTACTTAGTTTCATATCTGACGGAAAAAGGTATCGAATCATGGTATCTGGCTGATGATACAGAGCTTGAATAGATTACTCAAATCACTTCTGAGATTAGAATTGAATCTTTTGAATACTATTAGATCTGAGTTGATTTACAGGACTGGGGCTAGATTACTAGCGATACAGTAATTACAAAGATTTCTGAGATTACTGAGCTTTCTTTTATTCTGCACTTGTCTGAGGATACAGAGTTCTGTAGTTCAATGAGTTATGAGAATTGTGGCTCCATTGGAATTATCGCGAAACTGACATAGGCTCTAGACAACAGCTCTATTGTCGGGTATAAATACCCCCAGGACTCTATAACATAAAAGTAAAACATAATCATTCTAGCATCATCATGATAATCTATTCATCATCACAATCATTCATTCATCAACACAAGCATTCATTCATCAACACAAGCATTCATTCATCAACACAAGCATTCATTCATCATCATAATCATTCATGTATCATCGTAATCATTCATGTATTATCACAATCATTCTTATATTATCACAATCATTCATTCATCGTCACCATCATTAATGAATCATCACAATTATTAAAGTATATCTCTAAGTAATTAGAAATCATAATGTACTTCCCTCCCTCAAAATCCTTAAGGAATCGCATCAAACATTTAGGAAACATAAACCTCTATTCATCAAGGTTTTTACCTCAACTATTTCATACCTATATCATTCTTGACATATGTTTGGGTATCACATGGCTTAGGGAAACTTCATACTATCATGTCATAACTTACTTGCTAAACACTTGGAATGTATTAAAAACTTAGCATATGTCAAAGGGCACATAATTTGCGAATTTACTACTATCACATCTCCACTTGTTCACTAAGGTCCTTCAACAGATACTAGACATGCATAGGTTCACACTTATTTGGGGATTTCACACGATCATAGTACAATTCATTAACAACCATAACACATATCAATAACTATAAGTCATTATTTTCATAAGGGTGTAGCATGCATTTGTCATTAGATCACAATTTAACTACAATTCTTGATTTCTAGTCTCTTAGACATTTTATCGAACACCTCACATGCACAACTTAGGCATAAGTATAATAACCCAACTACTCATCATGAACAACCAAATTTATATTTTTCCAACTCATATATTATTATAGATTCATACAAACCACATAAATATCCCATCTTGAAGATCATTCAACATCAACAACAAGTACATAATCCATTTACCACACAAATACCGCATACTAAGGCCAAGACTTGATTCTTGTAGACAAAAATGAATCACAACTCACAAGAATCATTAAAAATTCATAAATCTTGGAGATTTATAAAAGGGTAATTGAGCTTCTTGGATGAAAAGGACCCAAGAATCAACATCTACATACCATGGGAAAACTTTTTTCTTGAAGGTTCTTGGAGAGATTTTTGATTTCTTAACTTCTCTTGATTTTACCATTTGTAGGGGGGTGCGGATAATTTCGGATAATTTAACTAGATAATAAATACGTCAATACGTAGTATTTATTTTTATATAATGTATTTTATGAATATTATTGATTGGAATAATTTTTATTTTTATCTTCTTGACTTAAGATGTTTTATTAATTTATATTCTAGATTAGATATTATCGTAATTAAATTATCTAGTGTTTTAGGATCCTCGTTAGTAATATGTAACCTTTTGTATTCTAGGTATAAACTATATAGTTGAGTTTCTATTTCTTTTAATGATTTATTCTTTTCGTAAGATGTATTCATTAATTTGTGTAGTTTATTATTTTATCCTATTGAAATTTTAGCAATTTCTGTGTAGTATTTTATTGTAGCTTTGCTATATTCAATGCGTAGGTTTATATTTTTTATCTGACTAATTAGTATTTGTTGTTCACGTATAACTAATTTTCCATCTGTATTAAATAATTTTTCATACGTATTAAATAAATTATTACTTGTATCTTCCTTTTCTAAGGTTAATTTTATTTTAAGTAATTTTCCTTCTAGTTGTCTTTTTTCTATTTCAAGTTGAATTCTGTAATTAACTTCTTCATATATCCAATTTTGCCTTTCTTTATTTTTTTTTATATATTCTAACATTTATTTATTCTGAATAATATTCATCTGAATCTAAGTAATATTGATGTTCATAATATATGCGTAAGTTTTCTATACTGTTTAATAATTCTTCCTCTTCATAATCTTCTAATTTTTCCCATATTATTTTCTTTATTTCTATAATCTCTATATCTCTAAGTGTATATAAAACAAGTATTTTAATAGCATCTATCATGCTTTTTCATAATATTTTCTAGTTGTTTGTTTTAGTCTAAGTAGTTCTTGCATATTTTCATTAAGAAATTCTATATATTTTATATCTTTAGTTTTCATGTATTTGTCTAAATTTGTTTTCATTTGTTTTTCTATTAATTGTATGTTTCTTATATCTTTTTCCAAAAATTCTAGATATATGTAATTTATCATGGTAAGTATTTGTAAGAGTAGTTAGGTAGGTATGGTATGTAATTTATTCTAGTCATATAATATTTACCAAATGCTTTTTCTAATATGATTTTTCTTATATCTACTACTTTTATATCCTTAAGTGCATACAAAATGAGTATTTTAAATTTATCTACCATTGTATCAGATAAATAATTATTTATTTTCATAAAATTGCTATTTTCAAAATATTCCCTTCAATCATGTACATAACAAAATATGGTCATCTTAGATTACTATATACTAGATTATTCTTAAATAACATGTTCTTCGGTCACTATTAGCATGGTAATCTGGATATTTTCCCTTAAACAACGCCTCTACTCTGGTTACTCCCCACCACGGCTTCTTGCCTTATTGGTTTCACCTTGAGGATGGCATAGTTCTTAGGGATCTTTCTCCGTTTCCACTTTGCTAATAAACTTCTTAACATATTATTCTTCGAATAATTCTACTATAAAGTAACTAACATGAATTTATTTTATCATACCATGATTGTTGGGAATTATGAATTTAGCTATTCATAATCATAAATAAATATACCTGTTCGGGTAGATTTGATATTTCTAAGCTTTGCTATTCCATAGATTTTTTCATTGAAATAAATCTGTTTTTTAATAACTAAGCAAAATATTTGTAATGGGCAGGAGAGAGTTTTTCTTCAACATATGAAGGCTTTCTTTGCAATGCCTTCGGTTCCTTTTATTTATAGAATGAAGTTTTACAAAAGCATTTACATTTCTTGCACGTTTTCTAAAATTCTAAAAAAAAGTCTCCTAATTAGACAAGAACTATTAATGCTATAGCCTAAAAAGTTTAAAAGGCTAAAAAAGGCTACTAGAATTATTAGTGCTATAGCCTAAAAAGTCTAAAAGGCTAAAAATCTATACAACAATTTTACGTAAAATATATTTAATATATTGTCTTCTATTACTACTCCGTTGATTTCTTCTTGTTGTCGTATCTGCTGCTTTTCCATTTCTCCATTATTGCTTCTTATCTTATCTTCCAACTGTCGCCTTTATCTTCTTCTATTCCAGTTGAACTTCTGGGACAATATTATCTTCTCCGTTACATTTTGAACATTGATGGTCTGGATATTTATGTCCAATTAACTTGTAATATCTGGTTAATAATTCATCTGAAATAAATTTTTCTCTAATGGCTCTGGCGATAGTTTTTTTCTCTGGATTGAGTAAAGTTAAGATCCATTGCCTAACGTCTTCCATATCTGCTTCTTGTAGTTCCTTTGAATTTGAGTATACTATTACATTACCTCTTGAATAATAACTCCATATAGGATTTCTATTGCGATAAGTGTTTGCTAACTCTTGAAGAATCGTAGATAGTCCAATAATTCTCTTATTTGCATAAAAATTTGGTATCTCAATTCTAGTTATTTCTGGTTGTTGAGTAATATCTTCTAGTATAATCATATCTCGGGTCATTCCTATTTTTACAACTTGTATAGGTGATTTAACTTCATCATACAATATCTCTGCTGGTGCCGTATAAAATTTTATAAAAATAGGTTACCTTTGGTTATTCTTTTAAAAATGTTAAATGAATCATATATCTCTGGTATACTAGATATTTCATTTCCGTCTTGGGTATATATAGTACTAAGTAATCCATATTCGTAACAATTATATCTACATAAATTAGCTTCTGCTCCTGTATCTATCATGGGCATATAATATCTATTGTAATATCCTTCTACTACTATCTTCATTAATACATATATTTTCATTTTATGTTAAAGCTCTTCTTAAGAATAATTTCTCTCTGTTATATGTTATAGTTAATTGTGTATGTTCTATATTATATGGTTTTACTTGTTCTAGCCATTTTATTCCTAGTATTATGTCTGTTTTTTGTATTTCTTCTTTTACTTCAAATTCTATTTTTATTTTTCTTATTCCTATTATTATTTCTTTTTATGCTATATTTTTAGTATTTATTAAACTTCTTGGTAGATCTGGGCATATATTATTGTCAGTTTTTATTTCCTTATTTTTTACTAGATATTTTGCTATATAATTTTCTTCTTGTCTTGTATTTAAGAGTATTAAATATTCTTTTTCATTTACCTTTCCTGTTATGTAATATTGGTTTGAATTATCCATTGAACTTGTTTCATAACTTGTTCTTTTTGATGAGCTTGATGATTCCGGTTTATCATATGCTATTCTTTTTGTTGTACTTATTCTATCATTTATTATTTCTAGATCTTCTTCTATGTCTATATTTCTGTAACTATAATCATTATTATCAATTGTTTTTACAAATTGTTCAAAAGGTCTTTCTATTTGTATTTTATTAATTTTATTTTTTCCAGTTATTTTATGTTTTGTTGTTAATACATATAGATTTTTACATCTTGCCGTAAATATTTTACTTCCTGGGGTTAATTCTATTCCTGATATTTTCCAATATAATACTAATGATTTGTCTATATTTTTATCCGTTACTGCTACTGAATAATTCACACTTATTATAAATTTAAATTTTTGGTATATTAAATTTCCTTTTATGACAGTTATTATACCTTTTCTATAGGTTTTATAATTCTATCATCTGTTAAATATAATTCTATTGGTGTATCTATTCCTTCTCTAAAACATGCTTTTATTAATATTTCTGTACCTCCAAAGTGTACATATTTTATTGGGTTTCTACTTTTTATATCCTTTATCTCTTTATTAATTATTCTTTTTGTTACTAGTGGTCTACTAGCTTTACCTTTTGCATATCTACAGTCTATTAGATGTTCCTTTTGGCTTACTACATAATATTCTTCCTTTTTTCTAGTAAATATATTTTTTATTGTTGGTATTTTAAATATTTTTTCTACACTTAAGTCTAACTCTTTTCCTTTTATTTCATCAAATACATTGTTATCAAATATTATTCTTTGATATGTTCCTTCGTCATTTAAATATTCTTCTTTTGTTATTATTTTTATATCTTCTTCAGTCATTTAATTCATCTAATTCACTATCTATTTCATTATCTGTTTCATTCTCTGAAATTTCATATATACTGTCTTCACTTTCTAATTCGTAATCTATATAATCTATCTGCATATATTCTGTATTTTCTATCTTTATTTCTGATATTTGTTTATTTTTTGGGTTTTTAGGTAATTTACAATCTCTAGCTAAATGTCCTATTTTTCCGCAATTATAACAAGTACATTCCTTAATAGATTTCTTTTTCCTATATGGTCTTTTATGTTTATAATTTTTTACATAATATCTTTTTCTTGGTTTCTTATACTTATATTTTGATTTTTTGTATTTCTTATATTTCTAATGTCTTTTCCTTTTCTTATAATATCTTTCTTCGCATCCAAATTGAAGTGCTATTTTATCTTTGCAACATGCTAAATTTCTTATTAATGTTTTTTCCATTTTTATTTCTTCTCTGTATTTTTCACATAGGTTTCTATACCATTGTTGTAAATATTTTATTATTGCTCCTAGAGTATCTACTATTTTTGTTTCATCCCAACTTTTTATTATTTTTGAACTAAATGGTTCAGGTAATTTACTAAAATATAATTTTCTTATGTCTTTACTTTCTTCTGTATTATATGCTCCTTTATAATAATATTCTTTAAATGCGCAAGTATATTCATCTATGTAGCACATATTACATATTGCTAATTTTAACATTAAATTCCTATTTATATCTTTCTCTTCATTTTGTTCTTCTTCTTTTGTTGTCATGCTACTAAATTCATCTTTTATAGCTGTTTCATATTTTTTTAATAATTCTATAGGTGTTAATTTTGTTGATGATGTTCCTTCTGTGGGTTTGTCAGTTCTTAATATTCTTTTACTATTTTCAGTTAGATTTAAAAACCATAATTTCACTGTTCCTATTAGTGTTCTTTCTATATATTTTGGTGCATCTATTACACTTATATTATTATCTAATAATTGTTTTGTCATATATCCTATCCATAATTGTATTGTTTTTTCTGTATCTATTACACAATCTAAGTCTAAAAAGTTATAATTTTTATTAACTATTTGTTTTGGTGTCCATTTGTCATATTCATTCTTTAGATTATATCTTTTAAACTTATTCTTATAATATGTAGGTTTCCTTATTTCTGATGTTCTGGGTATTATATTTTCATCTTCTTTTTTATCAAGAGTATTTATTTTCGTGTTGATATTTTCTAAGTTTTCTTCATTAATTACTTCTTGTTTTTTATTGATTTCTAATTTTTTTGTATTTTTTAATATTTTTGTATATGTTTCACTATCTTCTGAATCATAATTATCTGTCTCTTCAACATCTATATTATTTATTTCTAATTCCTTGTCTTTTACTTCTTTATTGTCTATTTCTAATTTTTCTTTAAATTGATTTATCTCGTTTAATAATTTTTGTTCTTTATCTTTTTCTTCTTTTTCTTTCTGTCTTTTTTCATACAGATCTTTTAACATTTGTAGTTCTTTTTCTAATTCAGCAATCCTACTATTTTTAGTTTCTTCTATTTTTCGTATTTCTTCTGTAGTTTGTTATTTTATTTTTTCTATTTCCTTTTATCTATCTATTTCTTCGTTTTTCCTTTCTATTCTTACCATAGCTGTCAATATATCTTCTAATTTTAATTCTTCTTTTTCTAACATTAAATATAAATGTTCACCTATTTTTTTATATCTTCTCCCTAGATTAGAAAATACTATTATTATTTTTAATCCTTCGTGATTTTCATATATTTTTTCGTCTATTATAAATTCTTCTTTGTTCATTTTATTGTAAATAGTTCATGTTGATATATATATTCTAAACTATCTATTTGTGATTCTAAATTTGATATTTCATCTTTTTGTGCATTTATTGAGTTTTTACTAACTCCGGCAAATATATTTTAACTTAATCTTTCTATTCTTATTTTTAATTCTTTACGTTTTTCAGAAATAATTTGTTTGAGTTCTTTGTATTTTTGTATTTTATTCATTTAAACCATATTTATAGTATTTTGGTGGATACCTAAATCTGATTTTATCATAATTAGGTGGTGTGTGTCTCATTCTTCTAGATTTTAAATGGATTATTAATTTTGCTTCAATACTAGATATTAAGGTAATTAGGTAGGCTAGTCTTTGTGAGTTTTCTTTTGTTTTATTTAGACTTATATATTCTGAATAATTACTAATTAAAAATTCTTTAATTTTTATAAAAACTTCTCTGTTTTTAAATGGTCTTCTCATTAATCAATATAAATTAATCTCAAGTAAATGCAATCTACTTTCAACATGTATGCTTCTTTCATATTTTTAAAATAACTAGGCTTTGATACCATTTGTATTAAATGTTTAAATGTTGATACCATTTCAACATGATAGCAACTACGGATGCTGAGAACCTATCTGTATTCGATACTAACTCGATACAGTGGTTGAGATTAGGAAAAGAAGATCACAATAGTAATTTGAAGCTACCAACCTTCATCTAATTAACTTGAGATGTAGAGGAGATAGTTAATATGGGATCCAAGATAAGGGTTAGTAATGCGACACTCTGAGACCGAGAAGAGAAAAGTAAAATTCACCAAAAGGTGTCGAGAGATAGTTTGGTGATACATAACTTGTTAGATTTTTTATGTAAGGCACTATGATAGTTTGACGAGCACGACAAGTGTACGAAGTTAGGAAGTTAGGGGGAACACAGACCTAGTATTCATGTCATATTAATTTCAACCTAAAGCGATCAAGATTTGTTTCTATTACTACTACTATTCTCACAAAATCCCCCTATTTACTTTATGCACTATATGAATACATCAGAAAGTTAATGAAAGAGATTCATCATATTCTCTGTGGGTTCGACCCCAACCTTTATTAGATTCTTTATTTGACAGCGATCGTACTATATTTTTTAGGAGGTGGAATTTGAGCGACATCGGCTAGCTGGAGAGAAACATCTAACCTTTTTATTAACTTCCGAATCCTCTAAAACTCTGTGGCAATACTGGTATAAGATTATCTAGAAAAGGCATAGAAACGTTCCTCATACTCCGTAACAGTCATGAAGCCCTTCTCCAAGTGATTGAACTCATCTCACATATGATCCCTCAAACTGTATGCAACAAACCTATCTAAAATGGCCTCAACAAACTGATCCTAAGTCATCTCTGGCTAACTAAGAGGTCTGCAACTAACAAGTGACCTCCACCAGTCCCTGGATATATCTGTAATACCTCGAGAATCCCAACCGATATTAGAACCATGGTTCAAGATAATGTTAAATAAATCTTAGTGATTTTGTATTTTTATGATCAATTTTGATGTGTATTAAGGCCTTAAATACGTCCTAGCTATTAGACGAATCCAAACATCCCTTACCAATTGAATTCTTGAAAAGGACATTGCCATAGTCAACTTCAAAATAGAATATCTCCCATTCTACAAATAATTTTTGATCAAATGACCTACCAACATATATATAATTGAATTATCTTACCAACAATATCAATTTCACCAAAATTTGATATTGGAGTAAGAAGTTATGGTCGTTTTACTGAGAGTTGTCGGAGCTGTCCCGGAGTGACGGATAAGCTGATGGACCGTCAAGTTAGTGATGGCCCACCACTTTGGCCATCAAAACTTCATAAGTGGCCTTCTATAGATTTTCATCATCTTTTTCCTACTCTACTGCTCCAAAACTTTTTTTCTTGCAAAGCTAACCCAAAAACACATCATATCTCACAAAATGGACCTAAGTACTTATATAATTTCTGGTTTAAAGCATCGAAAGTGCCATGAAACCATGCCACCTCAAAACCCTCTACTTAGAACATTTGCATGTATTCAGGCAACTAACACATAACAAAGAACACATGGTACTTAATTAAACGAAACCTAAGGCACCGTTGATAGTTAACTCAATTTTAGCTCAAAAACTCTTACCCCTTTCTATTTCAAACTTTTCGAAACCACTTTGTGGATACATGTAGCACAAAATATGATACAAAGAAATCAAGCAATGGCATTACATTAGCAACAAAAAATCAAGAATATATGCAATGTACATTACCAGAATAGATAAATAGTTAACAATACAACCCATGCACCTTCAAAGAAAAGAATTCCCAACTCTCACAGTATCATCATGTAAATGCAAGGGACCATGTAAAGACACTCACACTCACAAAAATGTTTCCAATTATAGAATACCATAGGCTTGCCCTTATTTTATACACCTTAGTTTTTCGAACAGTTGGACTAGGATCATTATAGGACTTTGCTCAGCTTGTATTGTAGGCTTGGGAGCATGTATGGTACATTTGGGATATAGTGACTCACCCTCCTTGATGCTACACTTTCATTTTGGCTCCACTTATCAACCATTTTCATTTATTCCTCCCCTTTTCTCCTTTATTGATTTTTTGGATTGGGTGTGGTTTTTATTTATTTATTTATTTATCAAAAAAGGCTCAAAAATATTCCTGAACTATCTGAAATAGCTCAAAAATGCCCCTCGTTAGATTTTTGGTTCAAAAATACTCCTTCGTTAAATATTTGGCTCAAAAATATCCCTCCCTCTAACGAAATTCGAAAAAGGATCAAAAATACCCCTGAACTATCTAAAATGGGTCAAAAATACCCCTCTGTTAAATATTTGACTCAAAAATACCCCTCCCCTTAACGAAATTAAATTATTTCGATTGAATTAAACCCTAACTTTAACTTTTTAACCCTAATACTTTAATTTTTTTGCATAAAAGTATTTTTTTAATTTTAAAAATAAGATAATGAAAAAAAGTATTTGAATTATAATATAAATTGGTTGAATTTGATTTGAAAAATAAACATACATTTATTCTAAATAGGTATTTTCAATTTACATCTTTTTAATCTTTAAAGAAATTAACGAAATATAAATTAACAAAATTAATTAAATATAAATTTTCACTTAAAGAAATTAACGAAATAAAAATTAAATGATGAACTTTATATAAATTAACGAAAAAATTGAAATAATTTAATTTCATTAAATGTCCCTCTGTTCAAATATTTGGCTAAAAAATAATTTAATTTCGTTAAGGGAGGAGTATTTTTGAGCCAAATATTTAATAGAGGGGTATTTTTGACCCATTTCAGATTGGTCAGGGGTATTTTTAATCCTTTTTCGAATTCTGTTAGATGGAGGGGTATTTTTTAGCCAAATATTTAACGGAGGGGTATTTTTGAGCCAAAAATCTAACGAAGGGCATTTTGAGATATTTCGGATAGTTCAGGCGTATTTCTGAGCCTTTCCATTTATTTATTTTATTTTTCTTTTCTTCTCAAGTTTTCCACATTTTTCTTTCTTCTCTTTTTTTCTACCACACTCAGCCTTACTTTTTTTTTCTTTTTCATTCAACACCCTTCTTCATACCCAATGTTAACTAAGCACTGATGTGCTATAGAAATATAACACTTTTGATGCTTAAAACGAGGAAAATATGCAAGTTTCTGAGGTTATTTTATTAGATATGATGCATTTTGGGTATGTTTTGTAAGAAATCATGTTTTTGATGATAAGTTCCTGAAAAAGGTGAAAAAGATGTTTTTGGCTACTTTGGAGCAATTATGGATGTTCGGGACACTTTCCAGCTGGTTTGTGATCAAAGCATGTTTGAGAATTAAAGAGGAGCTGAAAAGGTGACTCCCGACACTTACTAAGTCAACATGTGGACTGCATGTAGGACCTATGGACCCCAAGTAGTAAAAACAAGCTCCAGAAGTCCAAAATCTCGAGAGCTGACATGTAGGATTTTTTTTATCTGGTACCCACGCCCTGTACCTATGCTCACCCTACTGATTGCACGTACTACCTGCACCTAGAGTTGAGAAGCCAGGGGGAACACAATCTTAGTGTTTATCTATGACTGATTACAACCGAAGTTGATACAGATACTTGATCGAGATTATTACACAAAACCCCCCATTTACTTTTCTTATTCTGCCCATTAACTACAACTGCTGAGATCCACGATTCCATATGTTTCCTTGGGATTAGGCCCTAACCTTTATTGGGTTACTATATTTTGATAGTGACCGTATCATCTTGTGAGAGGAGGGTAGTTTAGACGTCATGAAAATTTTAGCTTCATTGTCGAGGAACATGGTGTTGATTTGTTATTTGAACTTGTTACTGTTTTTGGGTTTTGTTTTTGTTTCTGTTCTTAGTTGGGCATACACCATTGTATGAATAGAACATGGAGTAGAGGCAATCCCTTACTCCCACTAAAACCGAATCTTGAGGGATCCTAAAAACACCTATTAGGATGTCTGAGCAGAAAAGAGATGAACTTCCTGAAGGGGTTCGTGATGTTGTTCCTCCCCCTCCTCCTGAAGGAGTACAAGATACTTTTGATTGACAGTCTGGTAAGCTATTAGATCAAGATAAATATGATAGGAGGGCAACAAAAGAAGCTCAACGGGTATTTTAGAAGGTAGACATAGCTGAGCATAGAAGAAATAGACTACCGAGCAGCACTCAGTGGAAACTAGAATAGAGCTAGAGGTGCCCGTGTTCAAGTAATCCTAGCATATTAGTATGTGCATACTTATATAAATGATAAAGAAGACTTGAAATATATTGAGCTGACAGAGACTGGAGCAATATTTCCTCCTATTTTACCCCAGGCATTAAATTTGACGTCACGAGCGCAATGATCCATCTCTTAAATATAAAGGGCGTGTTTGCAGGTCTACCTATAGATGATGTAAACTTACACCTTGCCAATTTCATTAGGATATGAAGTTCGTATATAAATCTAGGGGTGAATCAGGAATCACTCAGATTGAGGTTGTTCCCATTCTCACTTACAAGAGAAACATCTTTATGGTTAGGGGAACTACCAAGAGGCTCTATCACTACATGGAATGCATTGCGCAAGCAATTCTTGAACATGTTCTTTCCACCATCTAGGATAATGTAGCTTAAGGATGAGATCTATAATTTTAGGCAACTGCAGTCAGAATCTATGTTTGAGGCATGGTTTTGGTTCAAGAAGAAGCTGAGTATGGTGTCTAACCATCGGTTGTCAGGGATGAGCTTATTAGAGATATTTTACCGATCCTTGAACATCAGCTCCAGAGCCATGGCAAACACCATATCTGGAAGAGATTTTATGATACTGTGTGATAACGCTCAACTTACACATTAATTTAAGTGTAAGTCAGTTGTCGTTAATATATTTACCCAATATTAGAGTCGGGGTTGAATCTATGAGGAACAATGTGAGTGGCAATTAAGTTAATTCAAAATAATAGATACAAGTTAAATGCAAACCAATGGCACAAAAAGATAAAAATGGGGGAGACAAGTGTCTACACTAATGTTTCTTTTTGTTTTTTTCTAGTATAAATTTGGGGATATGAATAATTAGAGTTTTAACAATTATGCATAGATCTTAGGATTATGCATTACTAAGGGAGTGACATGCGGATGCTAATAACTAACTTAATTATTAGTAGATCAAGTTTGGGTAGGTTTGGTTATAAGTTTTGATGCTTGTCTTTCAACAAAACACCAAACTTTTACACCAAACTTTTACCCGTTGATTCTTTCGAATACCTAATGGGTATGTTCAACAATTGGTAACCACAACCTCAATCTAGGCATCCCTATTTCTAGGATGATACCCATGGTATAGTTAACTTCAGAATCACCCTTATGTCTAAGATAGTGAAAATTTAGCAAATCACATACATAATTGTCTATCATTTCTTTGGTCTCCACATCTCTCTTTCAAGGATGATGTGGGTTCCTAAATTTCACCCAAAACCCTTCTTTTGAATATGGCCTTGAGCTTTCTAGAGTATGCAGATTTCACTAATCAAATCCATGTGGGTATTTGGGGATTTCACCCCCAAATCCCAACCAAGTTAGCATAGCAATGATAAAACCCATAAAAATGAACTACCAAATAGAATCTAACAATAACAAACCACACACACTATTAACCCCTATTAACACATAACCCCAAGAGTGAGATCTAGCTACACATAAGATAAATAAGCATAGATATACCCAAAATCTCCATTGAAATGACTTGTTGAAGATTAAGTGAATGTTACTTCACACTTGGCATTCCCACAAATCAACAATAGAAGTGTGCTAATCCTCCACTTAGAAAGTCACCAATGTACTCTTCACCAAAAATTTATATTTTATTTTCTTCTCCAAGTATGGAGGCTTTGAACTCAAGATCTAAACCTAAAATTGGGAAAGATGTAATATCTCCATGATGCTAGGGTTTGAGTGTTTTTGCCAAAAAAATTGAGATTACCAATGTGCATTTCTAGATTTGCCATTGGGCTGCCATTTTCTGCTTAGCAGCTATCGCGCAGGTCTGGCCGCGACCTCGAATATCTTCCACGATCGTGGTTGCTTGACTGCCACGACTACGGTAACTGAGGCCAGTTCTTACTCCAAGTCTTCGACTGCACTTGCTTTCTCCCTTTTGATCATTTTCAGCTCCAATCCACATCTTTTGATCTTATCATCTCTATACCTACAAAGTGTGGATATTAGTTCATTTAATCACAATTATGTTTCATTAATTCACTTAAAACAAGGTAATGTGCACGAATGTTTAGTGAAAATAAGTGGTAAGATCACCACTCATCAACACCCCAACTTAAAGCATTTTCTTTTCCTCAAGTAACACTACCTCTTACCGTGAGACAGAATTATTTATGCCCAAATTTCATGCCTTAAAGATCACAATGACTTCAACCTTAGTAACTACAATAAGTAGCTCATTGCATATGGGATAATCTAATTTTCACTGCTCCCCTCATCAAAAGATGCACTATCAACGGATACATAAGAATTTGATGAGCAATTAAGCAACAACAACTAATTCTCGAGAAGTGACTCACTTTTTGACAAAAACTAAGCTATACTCCATTTGTCTTATCATTCAAGAGGTGACAAAGTCACCCATCTAAATTTTTTCATGGGCCAACCTCACAAGAAAGAGAATTCCACACATCAAACTAAGAAATATGCAATAAGGAATTTTAAGTGCAAAAACTCTCTCTCCCCCTCATGAACAAAATCTCTATGAAACAAGTGTCATACCATAGGCTTTCTCCTATTTTTAATCGCCACTACAAAGAAAGTAAATGGTTGGAGAGTTCAAAGGACTTTCTATGCTTGTAACGTAGGTTCGGGTTAGGGTAGGATATCATTTGGAGAACAAGATTGCTACTACCTTCCTTGAACATTTATGTCATATTATTTAATCTGCCTTTTGGACTATGGGCCACTCATCTTTGTTTTCTCTCTTTTAGCATGCCTACTTTTTGCTTCCTTTGTTCACCATTTTTCTTTCTATTTCTTTTTCTTGAAATTTTCATGCAATTCCTCCCGTTATTGGATCCTTTCTATTTCTATTCCTTTATTTTCAACACTTAGGCACATTTGGCATTTTACTAACAGTTCATGGACCCAAACTTCCTTCCATCAACTTTCACCACCCCCGAAATTTAGGCTTTTAGCTTTAAGTTGCATCTTTAAGTTAAAGAAGGGTATGGTTCAAAAGAGGGATTAAAAGAATGGTTCATGGTATGTAATGAGTTTTCCAACAAAAGGGTCCAAAGTCTCAAAGTGGGTAACTAGGGATTACAATCATGCACGGGTAGGCTTTTTAGGCTAGAATGGTTTCCAAAATCACAAAGATGTCGTAAGATCACTTCTCCAACCACATACAATAACACAAGTATAAAAGAGATGAATGAAAATAGCTCACCAGACATAGCATGCAAAATTCTCCAAGGGATCTCAAACATCCCTCCCACTAGAGACAAAATTGGAGTATCTATTTCTATTCACAAGTCAAATATTTATGAAGCCACAAAAAGTGAAAATGATTTATTACAACAATGCTCACGTCTATGCCCTTGATTTTCAAAAATTTTAGACGAAGGGGATTTTTCATTTAGCATTAGAACCATACATAATTTTCTAAACTATGGCTACAACCTAAGCCTTAGCCTTACATTTTGGCTCAAAACGGGAAAACTAACAATATGGCTACTCAGACTTTGCCAATTGTGTAGAATATGATCCCAAATTTACACTTTACAATGCCACAGGATCTCAGACTTCCCTTGAATTCATGACATTAATTCTATGGGTACTCAGAATTCCCCTACACCTATGCCTCAAAAATCAAACATGACGCTTTACCCTTCAGAATATGGTCACTCAATCCTCATAGGTCAAAGCTTGTGATGCATCATCAAATTCAAAATAAAAGCTAAAGTAAAAAGAGAAAAACTAATAGTATAAGAAAAACATGCTAATACATAAAACATGGGCACCAATCGGGTACCCAAAAATGTAGTATTTAAAAATAAAATAAAAATAGTCTCTAAAATATCATCCCAAAATAACATCAGCAGAAATATTCGACACACAACACCAAAACAATACAAATCCCAGGGCATCCCCAACAAAAAGAATGCAGTGTCCTCACTGTATGTGAAACCAACCAAGAGTAAAAGGGGTCTCCCTGAATATGCATCAAGAGCTATCCTTGCCCACTGACTCTGTACTATCACCAATCATCAGCAGACCAATCAGCAGGGACCTCGTCCTTACTTTACATCCTAGGTGAAGGTAGTCGATGGTTAGGCTTGAGCACCATGTGATCCTTAAGGTCCTCACTCTCTTCACCATTTTCTCATATGAATCCTGAGGTCCCTATGTGATCTAGCTAAGGCGGAATAATCTCTCTCTAAATTGGCAATAGTGGCTCCCTACTTCTTCTACTCTTTTTGGTATTTCTTATAGTCTGACTGAGCTACGTACGAGTGGTGAATGGTGGAGGACTCTGCCGGTACCTAAGGCATTCTGGATAGTAATTCTCTCACCACCTGTATCTAACCATAGATGTCATCGAAGGCGGTGGCTAATGAGGCCGCAAGAGTCTGTATCCTCTTGGAATGATTTACTAGAGTCCATCATCCTCTTTTTGCTTTGACCTAAGGCACCCTCACCTCTAAATTTGAGTGGGAAGATACGGGGGCCTGGGAGCATCTAAGTATCTATAGCATACTCCTCTACATGTGCTATCCTACATAGCTTTGTGATAAGGGAATAGAGGAGAAGATGTGTACCGCCATGATTTTTGAAGTACCTCCATTCTGAATGCACAATCTAGCCCACATTCAGGGCGATGCCAAAGAGAAGACACACTACCATCAAATCTCGCATATCTATGAAAATTATCATGTGAGTGTATGGCGATACTCAACTACAGATGATATTCAGCTAAAGCCTAGCCTCAGCTATGAAATAATTCATCAGAATATCCCTCTTGGTGGTGGCCCAAGGACTCTCTTTACCAGTACATAAAATATCCTCTATCAAGGTCCCTGACTCACTTTTTTTTACATGAAACTGCTCCATGTCAGGATCTAGCAGACCATATACCTCATTGATCTGCTCTATCCCAAAATTCACTTGCATTTTCTTAATATTCATTACCGGGTATGTGATATAAGCTATGCTTAGATTAGCGTAGAATTCACATACCTAGTGCTCATTATCAACATAGGGGTTCGGGGAAAAACATATCAGCCCGGTTTGATTAAGTCTGGCATGAAAAATTGGGAACTTTTCCTCCACTTTATCTAAGATGATACCCCTTTCAGGGAGCAACTTAGTTCTGTGTAAGTCCGCATTGTAGAAGTTTTGACATTGTAGGGTCATGAATCTGTTTTTGTCAAATTTTTCCATCTCTAAGGTGTCTTAGTACCTGTAAGCATGCAACTCAGACCAATATTAGTGTTGTCATACCAAAAACATGCTAGATGAAATAGGTAAGCTCATGTGGTAGTGTTATGGAAGGATTGTGGGGCATCAAAGGATGTGCGGAAATTTTGATGTCTGCTAAAAATTACCCTCAGTTATGGAGATCGCAGAGCATTGGATGTAACCACAGTGCCGCGATCACGTCCATCGAGACTACAATCGCAGTACTTGAGACCAAGTTTGATAATTTCTGCACAGTGCTCAAAATGCAGCTTTACCCCAATCCTTTGTTTCAACTAGGCATTACAAAATTATAAATAATGAATTAAAGCCTAGAATGTGTGATTATAGCCCCTAAACTTGAAAGAATTCAAATTAAACTCCATAGGGCATTAAATCGAACACATGGTGTACATGATCTCTTCAACCGTTTAAAGATTAAGTATGGGTACTTAAGACTTCCCCATTAGCGTGTACACCAACTAAAATATCTAAACACAATAATAATCACTACTAAGCATGTATTTAGTAATAAAAACACTATTTCAAGCCTTTCTCTATACTATGAGTTCTAAGCAAGTAATTGTATCCAAATCAAGGAAGTTAAGACAACTTACCAAATTTGATGATGCGAGGGATGAATAGACACTTGAATACGCAATGCAATGCCAAAAATTAGAGAGAATTTTGAGAGAAATTGAGAGAGGGGTGTGGGAAGAACTGGAATTCAGATGGTCATTTAAATTGGATTAACCGCGATTGCGGTTCTAGTTACGCGGTCGCGGTCATGTGGCTTATGCAATCATGGTGGCACAGACCGCAGTCACGGTAATAGAGACCAAGCAACCAGGTTTCTTGCACTTCTTGTTCAGTCCAAATTGCCAATTTCATATGTTCTTTTTTCAAATTCAATCAAAAATCTATTTAGCACTAATATTTCATGGATTATGCATGCATAATAACAAAAAAATGAAATCTACTCTACATGCATAAATCAAAAGGATACGTGCCACTTTTCATGGTGTGATTGGCTGCCTCCCATCGATCACTTAAATTGACGTCATGGTACAATGCCTCCACCACTTCTTTTTGTGTTTCTACTTAGAAGATTTGAATCTCTATCCCAACTTTCATTCAATATACAATGAGCGGCAGAGGGACATAAGAATTTGATCTTCCAAGATGAAACTTGGAAGATGTGAGAACATGGAGACAAAGCTTCGATCTCTCTATTTTGAAGATTTGAATCTTTTACAAAACTTACATCGAACTATCAGTTTGGATCCTTGCATAAAAGTGAGTACATTAATAGACCATTGCATGTATGTTGGAGGTTGAGTTCCTTGGCCATTGATGGATGGGGTTCCATCTGGTCCTTTGGACTATCAAATTCTAAGATATAAGTGTAACACCCCATATTTTTGAGCTAGAAATCAAACCAGCGTTCCTACGTGTGTAAGCTCAAATAACATGGTTTACATTTAAATTCATGTGTCATGATCTTTCTCCTAGTATATGAAGTGATTATGAGGTAAAAAATGCTCATAGAAATTGCTTAAAGCAAAGTTGAGCTAAGAATTCTTCATTCTTTCAATGTTTGATATTCGATTCTATAAGGGTCATATTTGAGCGAGTATAACTTGTTGTATATATAGAATTTGGCATATTACAACCCACCAAATTGTATATAATCGAATTAGCTTTCCAATGATATTATTAATTTTTCTAAAATCTGATACCCGAGTGAAAAGTTATGTTATTTTTTGTGTGAGGCAGTGAGCTATCGTGATAAGGTCACGACACGAGTTTTATTCCCATTTTTGGGAGTCGCAACAGGAGTTTCATTTCTATTTTTGAGAATCCCACCATGATGTTCATTTACAAGGGAAATACAAGCCAAGGGGTAGTTTAGTCCTTTCCCCCATCCCCATCCATCCAAACACGAATTATAACCCAAAGAGAGGAATTATTTGCCCATCTTCTTCAATCAACTCACGAAAAAACCTTCCCCTTTCCCCAAGAACGAAAATTCAACTCTTCTCCTCCAAGTAATCTAGAATTCAAGCCATTGAACTTCAAGATTCTCAAGAAAATGATCAAGATTCGGGTTCCATCTTTCAATTTAAATAATCTAAGGTACGTGGGGTTCTCCTAAAACTACATGGGCATAGCAAACTCTTCTTAATTATGTTAAAGTTTAGAAATCATGAATTTACAAAGGGGTTTGGATTTACATTCATGATTATGCATTTTTGAAAACCTTTTGATGATATTGATATGGTCTTGAGGCCTTCTCTTGAAATTGATTTGGTTAGTATATACGTATGTATGTGTTTGATGCTTGATATATGAATTGAGAGTATGAATTATTGAATCTTCCCCTCTCCCATTGTGTTCTGCATGATTTACAAGTTATGGATTCCTAAATTGCATGATTTAAAGAATGAGTCAAGAGCCTTATTATTCTATAAGAATTTTATGATGGGTGAGAATTGGGAGATTGTTGTTATTATAATTTACAAAAACAACAACAACAAACCCAGTATATTCCCACACAGTGGGGTCTGGGGAGGGTAGAATATACGCAGTCCATACCACTACCCCTAAAGGAGTAGAGAGGCTATTTCCGATAGACCCTCGGCTCAAGACAAAGGACCGTAGACCAAAAGAAGAGCAACATGATAAAGTAACAAAGAAGCAACATCCACAAAAATAAAGTATAATCAACAAACCATGGATCCCCTTCCCCCAAAACTAGAACTACCCACCAAGCTATTCTTAACCGTCCTATCTATAGACTACCACTCGACCACACACCTTATACCTCAAGCTTAATAATTTTCCTGTAAGCCTTCTTATCAAGGGTCATGTCCTCAATAAGCTGTAACTACTGTGCTTCACGTCTAATGACTTCTCTCCAGTACATCTACGGTCTACCCCTACCCCATTTGAAACCCTCCAAGGCCATCCTCTCGCACCTACAAAATGGGGTATCTGTACCTTTTCTTATCACATGGCCAAACCATCTCAACCGCACTTTCATCAACTTATCCTCCACCAAAGCCACTCCCATCTTCTCCTGAATAGTCTCATTCCTAACCCTGTCAGCCCTCGTAAATCCATACATCCAATGCAATATTCTTATTTCCGCCGCCTTCAGCTTTTGGATGTGAGAATTCTTAACATGCCAACACTTTTCCCCATATAACATGGCCGGCCGGACTGCAGCTCTATATAAGTTACATTTAATATTGAGAGGCACCTTCTTATTGCATAAAATTCCCGAGGCAAGCCTCTATTTCAGCCACCCTGCCCTAATACGGTGGGAGATATCCTCATTAATATCACCATTCCCCTAAATCATAGACCCAAGATACTTAAAACTATCCCTCTTACAAACCGCCTGCGACACCAACTTCACTAACACCTCGTCCTCCTGCCTCGAGTCACTAAACTTGCACTCCAAGTACTTCATCTTGGACCTACTCAACTTGAATCCTTTAGATTCTAAAGTCTATCTCAAAACCTCTAGCTTATCATTAACACCTCGGCGAGACTAATCAATCAAAACTAAATCATCAACAAAAAACATACACCAAGGTACCTCTCCTTGTATATTCTGCGCCAATACATCCATTACCAAGGCGAATAAAAATAGACTGAGCATCGATCCCTGGTGCAACCCCATCAAGGACGAAAAATGTTCGGAGTCCCCTCCCACTATCCTTACCTTAGTTTTCACCCCCTAATACATATCTTTAATCGAACGAATATACGCCACGGGGATCCTTTTCCCCTCAAAGCATTTCTAAAGAACCTCTCTAGGGACCTTTTCATACACCTTTTCCAAGTTAATAAGAACCATGTGCATGTCCCTCTTTCTCTCTCTATACTATTCTACCAACCTCCACACTAGGTGAATTGCCTCAGTCATCGAACTACCAGGAACAAAACCAAATTGATTCTCTAAAATAGGCACTATCTTCTTCAACCTCCGCTTCACCACCCTCTCTCAAATCTTCATCGTATGACTCAACAATTTAATACTATGGTAGTTGTTGCAACTCTGAGTGTCACCTTTGTTCTTATATAAAGGAATAATCATGCTTTATCTCCACACCTCGGACATCTTAGCGGTTTTAAAAATGCTGTTAAATAAATATGTTAGCCACCTCAATCCTGCTCCGCTAGAAAATTTCCAAAAATCCACTGGAATCTAATTGCGCCCCTTTTCCCTGCCCCATCGTATCTTGTAAATAGCCTCATAGATCTCCTCCACCTTAAAACACCGATAGTATCAAAAATTGCGAGATTTCTCAGTGTGTTCCAACTCCCCTAACATAATACCCCTGTCCTCCACATCGCTCAAGAGATTATGAAAATACGACTGCCAACTTTTCTTAATTAGAACGTCCTCCATAATAACTTTTCCATCTTCCCCCTTAATGCACTTCACTTGGTCCAAATCTTGACCCTTACACTCCCTAGTTTTGGCAAGCCTATACAACCTCTTTTCCCTACCCCTCTCCTCTAATCCCGAATATAGTCTCTCAAAAGTTGTTTCCTTAGCAGTCATAACTACTAACTTAGCCTCTTTCTTAGCTAACATGTACTCCTCCTTGCTCACCCATTTCTTCTCTTCATCCTTATTTTCAACCAACTTAATGTAGGCCGCCTTTTTCGTCTCCACCTTCTTCTTATGTTCTTTATTCCACCACCAATCCCCCCGATGTCTATTAGACCAGCCCTTTATGACACCTAGAACCTCTCTAGCAGTTTCCTTAATGCACCCAGTGTCCCTATCCCACATACTATCCATGTCCCCCTGACACTTCTATGCCCCCATTGCTTCCAACTTCACCTCTATCTCTAAAGTACTGACTAGAGTCAGGCCACCCCACCTAACTCTAGGTTGAACCTCCCTATCCTTTCTCTTTTTGACCATCTTTATAACAAAATCCATCACCAGGAGTCTATGTTGGGTCGCAAGATTCTCATTCGGAAAAATCTTACAATTCTTACACAGAGCTCTATCCCCCTTCCTAAGTAGCAAAAAGTCAATTTGAGTCTTGTCTATCCTACTATGAAAAGTAACCAGATAATCCTCTTTCTTTGGAAAGTTAGAATTCACTACCACCAACCCAAAGGCCCTCACAAAATCCAAAAGATCAGATCCCTCATTATTCCTATCCCCAAAACCAAAGCCTCCATGCACATCATCGTACCCTATCGACAAATGCCCGATGTGACCATTGAAGTCCCCTCCTATTAAAATCTTCTCCGAACTAGGCACGGCTCGAATCACCTCATCCAAAACCTCCTAAAATCTCCTCTTCTCCTTCTTGCCCAGGCCCACCTGAGGCACATAAGCACTACAGACATGCATCATAAACCCCCCAATGACCAACTTAATAGTCATCACCCTATCACTAACCCTATTAACCTCCACTACCTATCCCTAAGCTCTTTGTCCACTAAGATACCTGCTCTATTCCTATGCCTCTCACTACCTGAGTACCTCAATATATATCTATCCACATCCCTAGCCTTAAAACCTACCCATTTAGTCTCTTGGATACACACAATATTGATCTTTATCTTCCTAAGAACTTAACTAGCTCAATCGACTTACCCTAAAGGGTCCTTATTTCCATGACCCTACCCTCAACTTATTATCTCTTGGCTCTCCTCTCCTAAAATCCCAACTTCTGTATCTCAGATATATAACTTGCAAGTCTTAGTGTGATAATACCAACATAGAGAATTCCATAACAGACTCACAATAAAAATAGAAACCAGATTTTAAATTTTGAATTTAGAAAGATGCATGTTTAGAAAAGGTTAAAAATGGGCATAAAGAGATGTTAGGTGGTTACTCAAAGAAAGTACGAGTTTAGATAACTCTTTGCCTGAAACCGTGTTTTTCCGATACAGGTTATTATGTCTCTAAGAGGTATTATACACTTTCCTAGTGCCTTGTGTGGTATCAAAATCAAAAACTCCAACTCTTGCGGCAAACTTGGGTTGGGGGTTTGGCCGCCAAGTTAAGGGAGGACTCCATATAGCCCGTGGGGTCATAGAATTATACGGTGTACCACCTAACTCAGAAGTAATACAAAGAATAGAATTGCATTGATAAGAATATTTTAAGATTATTAGAGATTGCCCATGTATTTCAAACTATATCATGCATGTTGTTTCATGACTTTCTCTCACCTTTTATATATATATATATAAATACATTATTTTAGATTGCTCTATATACCAGTACATATGTATTAACCCCCTATATCTCAAGATCTAAGGCACAGTCCTGCGGTCCCATCCAGCAGTAGATCCGCGTGTGTCAAAAGTTGCCGTTGGTGAGCCTTCTCTATTTTGGAGGGCTTAATTATTAGATTTCATTGTTTCTTTATTTTTATGGTTTACTGGGGGCCTTGTCCCAGTTTTGTCTCAGACTTTTGATGGTTATTGTAATGTTAGAGATTTTGCAGACGGTTGTCACATGTTTAGAATATTCTGAATTTCCCTTTTAAATTGTTCATGTATATGAGATTGACGATGGTTCCATCATGTATTGTTATTCGTAAATTTTCTTATACTATACGAATATTATGCATGATTACCAAATTTAGAAGAGCGCCCGGGCCTTCATGGTTTGGGATGCTCGTTACTGCCAGGGCCCCAGCTTGGGTCATGACAAACTTGGTATCAAAGCACGGTTTATGGTCCCAGGGTGTCTACAAAATTGTTTCTAGTAGAGTCTTGCTTATGGGTGTGTTGTGCACCACACTTATAATCAAGAGGCTACCAGGCATTTAGGATATTTTTCTTATTCTTTCATACTCTAGTTCGTGCTATAGCACCGTCAATAAGAAATTATCCAAAATTCCATACTTGTTCCAATTTCATGGGGCATGCCTAATTGTCGAGGTGATACTATTCTAAGTGTTTAGCTTCCCCAGCGATGTGGTTCTCTCTTATTGAGTTATCTATAAAGTTATGAATTTGCACAAGGACTTGAGAGGATTCCATGAGTTCTTTAAAGTGTGTTTATTTAAGTATATATCCCTATCTGCATCAATCATGCGGTTGAGCCTGAGGTATGGAGTGTATTCAGTCTCCTTTAATAAATTCTTATTGCAGATGTCTTGCATAAGGGTAATGATGTGTAGCAGAATATTGGAACTATATTTTCACCCGAATAGTAGTATATGTTATAGTGTCATGAACTATTGGTAGTGATATTGGCCAAGAAGTTGGTGATATGAAGTCACAAGGTTATAAGTCAGAGTGAGGGTGACTTTTGTGTAAATAAAAAGTTTTAGTTATTTAACCATTGATTGAGGGATGGTTTGCCAATGTATAGTGATAGACTAATATTATAGCAATATTTGTAGATTGTATGGTAGTCTGTGAAGAAAGTGACTGGATATGATTATTATTTGTTCAAAATAGATAAAGAGCTCAAAATGGATAGTTAAGGTGGTTGTAGAAATCATTTATAAGTGGTAAATGGAAATGGGTAGATTAATTAATAAGTTGTAGGTACAGACTAATTAGTGTTTATTGAATTTTAAAGATCCTTGTGATGTATGATTAGGTAAGTAAGTATGATATGAGGAATTAGAATATGATGATAAGATTGAAATGGGTCATATTATAAGATTAAGATCGACTAATTCTGTCATGTGACTTTACCCCTTTGATGGTCTTTTTTTTAGTAGTGGTAAGCTAGTACTTTATGTGAGAAGGTATGTATTGGATCTTGAGTTGTAATAGAGAGGTTATGGAGAGGTTGTGATTGTAGGTAGTACCTAAGTGAAGTGAAGTATTTGGGTTGATTTCCCAATTTGATGGACTAGCTAGTATTGTATGTGGCATGCTTTACTGGTGGTATATAATTGAGGATAGATAGCAGACTTTAACTTTAGATGTGGAGTGTAGTGGTGAGAATAGTAGCTCTAGATTGAGGATGCATGTTTATGGGAATTAATTAGTAGGTTTGATATGATGTGTGAAATGGCCTAGGTTGGTAACTTGTAAAAAAAAGTGGATAAATGGTGATATATAGTCATAAGGGCTTGTGTAAAAAAAATAGATGAAGAGTTATTGTTGAGTCATTAAGGTGTTAAGAGTGACAGTCATATAAGAATAAGTTGAACCTCAGATAGCATGCTGTTAGATAAGGTTGTTTGGTATAAGCGTCATGTGTACCCAACTTGTGTTTTTGAATTTTGTAGTACGGAGAAGTCTAAGGTGTTGTATAGTGTTCATTAAAGTTGAACTTGAGGAAATACAAGTAGGCAATATGCGCCTTTGATATAGTTGTGAAGATTTTATTAAGTTTTAGGTTATATGATTAGAGGTGAAACAATATTATTGTAAGGAATTGAAGATGAAGCTTTAAGTATTTAGAAGCGTAGGTGTCTAGGCCTATGAAAATGTTAGTCATAAGTTGATGACTTTGGGAGTTAGAAGAAATTACAATTAGTGTCCCTGTAAGGGGATGTCCTAGAAAATAATTTAGTGTCTTTGTATTAGAGATTAATGAGAGGAGTTTGTGTTCATGTATATACTGATACCCTTTTTTTAATAAGAAGTTTGGATGCGTGCGCTCATGATAGTGGGAGTTATAGAGTGATGGCTGTAGAGGCTAGAAGAAGTTAAGAGTAGCATTTATAAAAAAGCAAGGACTTCAGAGTATAGTTCTTCACGGAGAATAGAGTGTAAGTATGTAGTGATATCTCATTTATGTTGAGAATTGTGGCTATTGATTTTGATGTGGGGTTATATCTATAAGTCTAGGAGGGTGACTTTTCTCTAAGGGGGAGATGATGGATTAAAGTAGTTCCTAAATTTTCTTATGGTGTCAAGTTTCAAGTATGAATCACGATCAATCAATTCCTGTTCAAGCATAATCCTCCTACTTCAATTTGGGAGAGTATCGTGCTAATGTCTTACGTCATTTGTTCAAGTCATGCCTGTGCCTATGGTTTGAGTCCTCTATGGACTTATGTTTATGATTTGACATCTAAACTAGAAGCAATTATGTCTCTCAGTAATCCAGTTTTTCATATATATAAGCTATATGTTCTGTTGTTCATGATACATGAAAATCTATGTCTATCAGAATGCTTGGTCCTAAGGAAAAATATTTCTATATGTCACCGATTCATTCTATTTTGGGTTTAGCCAAAGTGTTAAAGTTTATGCAAACTCATGGCAAATATCAGTTCCTTAAATGAAAAGCAATTGCTTCAAGTGACAATCTTTGTTTTAGTTATAATGTAACACCCCATAGCATTCTCGACTCAATACCACTCTTGGTTGCATGTATGGAGAGCTGACAACCTAAATTTTTTTCTAATTGGTAGAAGACTTAGTCATATTTATGAGCTCTTAACTTCCATTATTTTTCAAATTGATCTTCTCGAACCCAAGACGTAGATTTTTGAGTTGATTCATGATCAGGGGTGTAAAGGGATTCATGATCAGGGGTGTAAATGAGGTGTCTCAGGAAAGTTTTAGATTTTTTAGATAATGTTTGAGGCATATTTGGATGAGAAAAATAGTGGTCCAACGCAATGTCGATGCATCGCGTCAGGAATCACGTCGGAAGGGACCGATACAGCGCGTCACTTAACGCGTCGGGTGCCCAGTTCGTCCTACTGATTTCTGGGTTCAGGGAGGTAATTCAGTCTTTTTCCCTTATTTTATCTTGATATGTGGACCAATGTTTTCTTATTGTGCTCTATCCTAAGAATTCATGTTGTATTGTGTTTCTTTCGAGTGACTCTCTACTTATGATCCAGACACTTGATATATGGAGCACTTCATGTCTATTTTATCGTATCTTCATTTCATGTCCCTCCTTAAGTAGTGCAATAAGTATAAGTTATGGTCTAATTGTGTTACTTCCATTCATGAGATTTATGCTCGGATCCCTTAATGACCCTCTGTATGATAGTATGATGAAGGTTGTAGAAGTGTGGTGATTTGTTATGTAGGGGGAGTAGATGTTCTTGAAGGTGAAAATTTTGATGTGAATTCTCGAGCTAAGGTTATAGGAGAAGGGGGAAGAAGGAGATGAACTCTCGTTGTGTGAAATAGCTAAGAAGGAGAAATATGGTGAAAATATTTTTAAGAGTGATTGAAATTAAATTATTGGTCTTAGTGGGGAGATCCATGTAGTGGGTGTAGTAATGATTAGGCTTGAATTTTATGATTGTTGAAAATACAAACCAATGCACTGTATGGTTAGTACTCCTTGATTTAAAACTTGAGTGTGTTTGAAAGTAGTGGTAAGGTGAAGTAAATCTTCTAAAAGGGATGTGGAATATGGAGTCCCATAGCTTAAACTAGCACTTCTTTTCTCTGAGTTAGGCTTCAACATACAAGTATTATATAGTGGGACTCAAACTCATGTGGTTAGATGTGTATTGGGAGAATTGTATGTGGGAAATGATGAAGTATGTTATTTGTTGTTTGGGGTAGAGTTGAGTAGTGTCTCTAAGTTTTGGTTCTATTAAACAAAACCTTATAAGGTAGAGAATGATTCTACTCCTATGTCCCATGAAAACCTTATTACATGATTATTACCGATGTAAGTGAGGCCTTTTATCACCAAATGAACTCATGCCTCGTGTTTTGATTATTATGATTCATAGAACTCATGTACAATATCATCCCTATGTAAAAGTCTCATTACCTTCGTGCTTACATGTTTCACTAGGGGTTATCATGAAGCTGGTTTGATGCTCTTGTATATCTTATTGAGGAAAAATGATCAATGCGAGGTTTTGTTGTTTACTCTACACTTTTAGAGCTTCAAAAAGTCCCTACCCATCATTCGGGAATGAATGATCCCAAGGGGGAGATAATGTAAGACCCCACATTTTTGAGCTAGAAATCAAACCAACGTTCCTACATGTGTAAGCTCAAATTCCATGGTTTATATTTAATTCATGTTTCATGATCTTTCTCCTAGTATATGAAGTGATTATGAGGTGAAAAATGCTCATAGAAATCGCTTAAAGAAAAGTTGAGCTAAGAATTCTTTATTCGTCAAAAGTTTGATATTCGATTCTACAAGGGTCATATTTCAGCGAGTATAACTTTTTGTATATATAGAATTTGGCATATTACGACCCACCAAATTGTATATAATTGAATTAGCTTTCCAAAGATACCAATTCCGCTAAAATCCGATACCCGAGTGAAAAGTTATGCCATTTTTTGTATGAGGCAGTGAGCTGTCGCGATAAGGTCGCGACGCGAGTTTCATTCCCGTTTCTGGGAGTCGCGATGTGAGTTTTATTTCTATTTTTGGGAATTGTGCCACGATGGTCAGTTACTCGGGAAAGAGAGGCCAAGGGGTATTTTAGTCCCATTCCCCATCCCCAGCCATCCAAACATGAATTATAACCCAAAGAGGGGTATTATTTGCCTATCTTCTTCAATCAACTCATGTAAAAACCTTCTCCTTTCCCCAAAAACAAAAATTCAAATCTTCTTCTCCAAGTAATATAGAATTCAAGTCATTCAACTTCAAGATTCTCAAGAAAAGTATCAAGATTCGGGTTCCATCTTTCAAATTAAATAATCTAAGGTGCGTGGGGTTCTCCTAAAACTACATGGGCATAGTAAACTCTTCTTAATTATGTTAAAGGTTTAGAAATCATGAATTTACAAAGGGGTTTGGATTTATAATCATGATTATACATTTTTCAAAACCTTTTGCTGATATTGATTTGGTCTTGAGGCCTTCCCTTGAAATTGATTTGGTTAGTATGTATGTATGTATGTGTTTGAAGCATGATATATGAATTGAGAGCATGAATTAGTGAATCTTCCCCTCTCCCGTTGTTTTCTACATGATTTACAAGTTATGGATTCCTTAATTGCATGATTTTAAGAATGAGTCAAGAGCCTTATTATTATACATGGATTTTGTGATGGGTGAGAATTGAGAGAGGGATGTTATTATGATTTAAATTCTAAAAATGATGAATGAAGGAATTTCTGGAATGTTTTGAGAAATTGACCACCAGTTGTTGAAATTGTTGAAAGGATTAGAATCTTTGCATGGTTTTGACTTATGTCTTGAAATATGAATTCTTTTATACTATTTCCATGCTTAGGTTGTCTGAACATTGTTTTGAATAAAAGAATCATACATGGCACCACATGGCTCAAATATACGACTTGTAAGTCTTAGTGTGACGACACCAACACAGATAATGCCATAACAGACTCAGAATAAAAATAGAAATCAGATTTCATATTTTGAATTCAGAAAGATGCATGTTAAAAAAGGTTAAAAATGGGCATAAAGAGATGTTAGGAGGTTACTGGAAGAAGGCATGAGTTCAGATAAATCATTGCCTGAAACTGTGTTTTTCCTATATGGGTTGTTATGTCCCCAAGAGATATTATACATTGGCCTAGTGCCCTATGGCGTATCAGAATCAGAAACTCCAACTCATGCGACAAACTTGGGTTGGTGGCTTGGCCGCCGAGTTAAGGGCGGACTCCATATAGACCGTGGGGTCGTAAATTTGTAGGGTGTACCACCTACCTTAGAAGTAATACAAGGAATAGAATTTTATTGACAAGAATGTTTTAAGATTATTAGAGATTGCCCATGTATTTTAAACTATATCATGCTTGATGTTTCATGACTTGCTCTCACCTATTTTATATATATATATATATATAAATACATTATTTTAGATTGCTCTGCATACCCATACGTATGTATTGAACCCCTATATCTCAGGATCTAAGGCACAGTCCTGCGGTCCCATCCAGCAGTAGATCCGTGTGTGTCTGAAGTTGCTGTTGGTGAGCCTTCTCTATTCTAGAGGGCCTGATTTTTTGATTTCATGCTTTCTTTCTTTTTATGGTCTACTGGGCCTTGTCCTAGTTTTGTCTCAGACTTATGATGGGTATTGTAATGTTAGAGATTTCGCAGAAGGTTGTCACATGTTTAGAATATTCAGAATTTCCCTTTTAAATTATTCATGTTTATGAGATTGACCATGGTTCCATCATGTATTGTTTTTCGCCAATTTTCTTATACTATTGAATATTGTTCATGATTACCAAATTTAAAAGAGCGCCCGAGCCTTTTTGGTTTGGGATGCTCATTACAGCCAGGGCCTCAACTCGGGTCGTGACAATAGGGATTGTGCCCCTCCTCCTCACAATCCACTATTTGCCTAGGTAGATGGATTCACATCACATCTTCTAAGCACAATGCTGAGAAGTGGTTTGAATGAGGTCCAACCCTTAATTTCAGAATTGTTTCCTCCAAAGCATCTTCACCCCAGAATGAGCTTAATCATCATAAGATATTTGCCTTGATTCTTCTTGAGACTCTAGCACCATTCCTTTTATTTTGGCTTCTTCTTCTTCATTTGATTTGGTAGATTGGGATGCCACTGAGGAGTCTTCACTACCAAGCTCATCATCATAGCTTGGTTTCTCCTTTTGATGAACCACCTCTTGGGAAATGGGCAAGGTAGTGATAGTTTTAAGCTTTTATTCTTTGCTCATTTCCTCCATCTTGATACTTTTCCACCCTAATGCCTCTTGATGCATGTTTTATATACTCTCCACCGTTGCATCTACCCAATCCGATATATCTAGTAGCTTTATGTCAAAGCTATTGAACTTGGTATGTTGCTCTTACTTTTTCTCATAATAAGACCCATCAAGCTCATAAGAAGAACTAGCAACCCAGTTGGCATAATAGGAGGAGGGGCATTTGGATAGTCATCCCAATGTCCTTCTTGACCACTACATAAAGAACACCTATACTCCCTATAGGATCGAGATGGTGGGTCCATCTCTCTTCGGGAAGCATAGTTAATATCTATCATAAAGTGTGGTCCATCATAAATTGGACATGGGTCATCACAATAGGATTCCCAACTACCTACATCATACTTTTCGGAAGATGCCATTGAGAAAAGTAAAATAAAATAGGAATCTACCTACAAAAGAAAAAGCACAAACAAATATATACTAGCTTAAATTCAAGCAAGTAAGCTAATATTACAAACTAATTTAATATGCCAAATTGCTCCCTGACAACGGCGCCCTTTTTGGTAACACTCAAATTACACCTCAATTTAAGTGCAAGGCAGCTGTCGTCAATATATTTACCCAACTTTGGAGTCGGGGTCGAATCCACGAGGAATAATGTGAGGGGCAATCAAGTAAATTCAAAGTAATTGATACAAGTTAAATTCAAACCAATGGTACAAAAATAAAAAAATAGGGGAGACAAGTATTTACACTAATGTTTCTTTTTGGACTTTTCTATTATAAATTTGGGGCTATGAATAATTAGAGTTTTAACATTTATGCATGGATCTTGGGATTATGTATTACTAAGGGAGAGACATGCGGATACTAATAGCTAACTTCATTATTAGTAGATCAAGTATGGGTAGGTTTTGTTATAAGTTTTGATGCTAGTCTTTCAATAAAAGACCAAACTTTCAGCCATTGATTCTTTCCAATACCTAACGGGTATGTTGAACAATTGGTAACCACAACCTCAATCTAGGAATCCCTATTTCTAGGATGATACTCATGGTATAGTTAACTTCACAATCACTATTATGTCTAAGATAGTGAAAATTTAGAAAACTACACACATAATTGTCTATCATTGCTTTGGCATCCATATCCCTCTTTCAAGGATGATGTGGGTTCCTAAAGTTCACCCAAAACCCTTTTTTTGAAGATGATCTTGAGCTTTCTAGAGTATGGATCTTTCACTCATCAAATCCAAGTGGGTATTTGGGGCTTTCACCCACAAATCCCAACCAAGTTAGCATAGCTATAATAAAATCCATAAACATGAACTACCAAATAGAAGCTAACAATAACAAACCTCACACACTATTAACCCCTATTCACAAATAACCCCAAGAGTGGGATATAGCTATACATAAGATAAATAAGCATAGATATACCCAAAATCTCCATTGACATGATTTGTTGAAGATTAAGTGAATGTTACTTCAAAATTGGCACTTCCATAAATCAACAATAGAAGTGAGCTAATCCTCCAATTTGAAAGTCTCCAATGTATTCTTCACCAAAAATTTATACAATATTTTCTTCTCCAAGTATAGAGGCTATGGAATCAAGATCTAAACCTAAAATTGGGGAATATGGAATATCTCCATGATGCTAGGGTTTGAGTCTTTTTGCCAAAAATTTGGGTTCAGCCACATGCATTTTCAGATTTGCCCTTGGGCTGCAATTTTCTACTAAGTCAAGATCGCGTGGGTTTTTCCGTGACTGCGGCTATGCAACTAAAAATATCTTCCACGACCACAGTTGCTTGACTTCTGCTTGATTTTCGTGACCGCGGTAACTTAGGCCAATTCCTGCTTCAAGTCTTCGACTTCACTTTCTTGTTCTTTTTTGATCATTTTTAGCTCCAATCCATATCTTTTGATCTTATCAACTCTATACCTACAAAGTGTGGATATTAGTGCATTTAATAACAATTATGTCTCAATAATTCACTCAAAACAAGGTAATGTGAATGAATGTAAAGTGAAAATGAGTGGTAAAATCACCACTCATCACTGTATAGGGAGGCATCTTTGGGTATGTTAGAACAAATCTCCCTTTCTAACCGAGGGTGGCAAATTTGGGAGGCTAAAGGGGGATTTAGCACATATGTTATTGGTGCCTCCTTTGACCATAAAGTAGCTGATGACATAGTAGCACAAGAGATTGCATTGATAAGAACTGATCTTAGAGTACTAGAAAAGAAGCTTGTAGTAGCGACTTCTAAGAAGGTAAATGCAGTAGCAACATAGGGGCCAACTTCCAAAGCTTATAAGTTAGAGTTGGAGGAGGAACAAAATTATTTGAATCTTCAGTTGGTGGATTTCTGATCCCAAGAGTAAGGGAACCAAGGTCAAAACTACTATGACAGATACAAAGACCATAGCAGAGATCGAGATGGTTATTGAAGAAAGAAGGATGACTATTAAGAAAAGGGCGATAGGTACATTCCACTTGGCAGATGGGATGCAGAATCTAGAATAAAAGAGATGCTGATTAAGCTGGTTAAGGGACGAGAAAATCAAGAGATCAACCTTAAGAAGATTAAGGCCGACATTTTAGGATTGACCCACAAAGTCGAGTCATATGCCACTGCTATCAAGCAGTTGGAGCACCAGTTTGGGCAGATGTCAACAACTCTGAACCAAAGGAAGCCAAGTACCCTTCTGAGAAACACGATGCAAAATCTAAAAATGATGGTCATGTACTTGATATTACCACGAGGAGTGGTATCACTACTATTGATCCCCATGACCTACTGTAGAAGCTACTGATAATGAGGCACCTATCGTTGAGTCTGAGAAGGTAACATGTGATGAAGGTAAAGCTGCTAAAGGCAAAGGAAAGGGTACGGTCATTGAGATAGAAATTAGGTGAATTCCAAGAACATCCCTACCTTTTCATCAGAGATAAAAGCAAAAGAAAAAGGAAGGTAAGTTCAATCAATTCATTGGGATGCTAAAAGAATTGAGCTTTAACATACCTCTTCTTGAGTTGTTAGAACATATGCTTGGATACTCAAGGTTCCTGAAACAATTGGTCACAAGGAAGAAAGAGGCAATATTTAAGGATATTGATGGTGTGCACCACTACAGTGCAGTCACGACTAGGTCTTTGGCGCAGAAAAAAGGTGATTCTGAAGCATTCACTATACCATACACTATTAGGTCATCCTAATTTGCCAGAGCCTTGTATGACTTAGGGGCTAACATTAATTTGATGCCACTATCCGTATTCGATTAATTGAACTTGAACCCTTCAGAACCTACTTCGATGCAGCTGTTGATGGTTGACCATACGATGAAGAAACCTGTGGGGGATCTCTTTTGATATGATTGTGAGGGTGGACAACTTTATCTTCCTGGCTGACTTTGTCATCATAGACTATGAGGTTAACACTGATATTTCTATTATATTGGGAAGACCATTTATTGCCACAGGCAGAGTTATGGTTGGCATAGAGAAAGGTAAGATAAAATTTAGAGTGAATAGCGAGAAGGATACATTCAACATCCAAAAGACAATGAAGTAACCAACTGACATGAGGGTAGTGTCAGTGATTGATTGTATTGATGACCCTGGAGGATACTCCTATGGCTATCTTGATTAATTATGAGTAGACAAGATACCCGTGTCATGCCGCGATGTTAAATCAAGCGATGTATGAGAGATAACCTATGGGTTTGTTGGTGAAGTCTGAGTAACCAACAAAGCCACATCATGCTGTGACATTAAATCAAGTACTGAGTAGGAGGTGACCCACTATTGTTAGTGTTCACGTTTTTGTTGTTTTTCCTTTTTTTTTGGTTTTTAGCTCTTAGAATTACCCAAAATATTATAAAATGTTGCTATATTCATCAATTTCCAGGTAGGGGGCTATGTGATCAACCGATCATTGTCACAAGTCCCACATAGTAAGTTAAGTAATAAGCTAAAAGGTTAATATTTTGAGGATGAAAAATGGAAAGTTAAGGAATTTGGCATCTAATTTTACTTTTGGGACCTCAAACTTAGGTTGCGGGACCATAAGTAGCTAGAAAAAAAATCAAAATACCAAGTTCATATTGCAAGAAAAAGGGCCAAATGTTTTGGCCTGGTACTTGTGCCCTGCACCTGCTGGGTGCAGGGGGAACCTGTGCCCCATGCCTAGCCACAAGCGGAAGGTGAGGCTAGGTCAAAAAGTGGGCTTATTTTTTAATTCAAATTTTTGGCCCACCAAAACATATATATGACCTAAAACATTCCCCACTTATATTTAAACAACCTGCACCTCATTCTAACTCATTCCAATCCTTAAAACTTCACTTTTCTCTTTGAGTTCAAACTTTTCTCTTAAAACCCAAACTAACACCACACTTAAGTAAAGGCTAAATTGACACTTATTTGAGATACCAACTTGTCCCAACACACTAAAAACAAGTTCCAACTTTGGTTTCGCTTGACTTCTTCATTATTTACTTCCGGTTCTTCATAAAAGAGGTAACTTGCTTGGCTCCTAATGGTTATGTATTAATTTATTTTTTGTTTAAAAAAGTTGATATGTGTATTCCATTGTAAAATATATAGAATCTATCATGCTTGTACATAGGAGCCTTGAAGTAGCCTAAAATCTTAATGTAGGGCCTTGTTTTGAAGTAAAATCTAAAGTTAGGCCCCAATCGAAAGTTGAACTTGAATGAATAGAAGTAATACCACTAATTTAGCATGTTTGTATGGTTTGAAAGCTGTGATTTATGATACATGTGTGCACATTTGACTTGTTGGGATTTCAAATAGGTTATAAGGTGTGAAAATTAAGGAAAAATTCAAACTCTTTGAATTTTGAAATTTTCTTCAACTTTTTCTATCCTTCACTTTTGTTGGAAACTAACAAATGGATTTTTAGGTACATATGTCATCTAAATCTATGAACAAAATAAAGGCTGGTACATTCAGGAGATGGGAAAATTCTCCGGAGCCTAGTGGTTTAGTGGAGGATTTCCCGAGGAAGTAACGTAGAGACACTGTAGTTGAGGTAACACGTAAAGTTATGAGAGGAAAAATATGCCAGACTACTTAGATAGTTTCATACTATACAAGGATGAAGTCAACAAGGATGTCACCTCCACACACTTCTTTACCTTATGATGATGAGGAGGAGGAAGAGGAGGAGACAGATTCCGAGTCTACTCCACAGGTTGCCACTCAGGACCCCCAGACTAAGAAGGGGTCCTAAGATTTATCTTAGGAGATAGAAAAGGAGGAGCCATCAGTGGTTCCCCAGTCTGAGGAGAGTACCCCTACTCATGTACAACAGACGGATTTACCCTAGTCTGAGAAGGGTACCACTACTCATGTACAATAGATTGATGTACCTCATTCTAAAGAGGGTACAGACTAGGCTACCCACAATGTATTAGTACAACAGGGGTAGAGTCCCATACCCGCACATGACTCAGATGCACCTCTTAAGGAGGGAAATTTGAAGTGGTGTGTGGAAGGGGTACAGGAGATATTTACTATTCATACTCATATTTAAGAGGAAGACAGGACTACAAAGTGCAATTATGAGGAGTACAGGATTGACCTATCGAGGATGGATTAAGTACCACAGTTGCAGGTAATATTTGATAGATATCAGCTAAGTGGATGACTAGGCCACTCGATTCTTATAGCTCAGCTATGTTACAAGAATTTTATACATCTTATAGAGCTATTGTAGTCTTTCCTATGCACAGACATCCAAGCCTAGTAAGATTCATGAGGCAGCCACAGCTTGAGCATACATTGGTTAGAGGGTTTAAAGTTGACATTTTGACAGAGACTATCCATAAAGTTATCTTCATCCTAGATTGCATTAATCCTGTATCTACATCTGAATGTGACTATATACTGAGGGTGTCACATGATCGACATATCATGGTGGAGGCTAAGCACAAATAAGAGAGGGTTGAAATGGCTAGGTGGATAGCTATTTATATTTCACTTTTGGCTAATACGACCCCATGGATTGAGGGGTATAGTATGATTAAGAAAGGTCTATTGAAATTTGAGGCCAAGTTTTGGTGGTTACTGATCAGATACCAACTGATACCTATTGCTTAAGATAATACATTAACATGGGGAGAGCAACAGTGGTTTCTTGTATGATAGTCGGATATGGTGTTAATTTTTCTACCATTCTCAGGTATGAGTTACATGATAGAGAAGTTGGGGATTTAACTAATCGGTCATTCCCTTGCATAATTTAGAGGCCGTATGATGAGGCTGGTGTGCTTGAGATACCGAATGTAGATGAGAGGATACTTGAGATAGTGATTGTACAAATAAAGATTATGAAGGATCTAGCACGTCCAGGCCCTTATAGGAGATCAAGAGGGTTAACAGCAGTACCACGGTCCCAGAATGAGGGCCCAATAATTTTCATAAAGCTTGATGAGGCACATCGAGGTGATGTGGGTGTTAGTATTGATATAGAGATAGGGGATCAGAGAGAGGCTCTAGACTCGAGTACACAGGGCTAGGAGACACTAGCTACTTCTTCTTCTTCAGCCCTAACTTCGACCTCGAAGCCAATTGGTATATCTTCTGAGACTACTCTCCCATACACTATAGATCCTGCTATAGGTATGATCACTATATATAGCGAGTACTTTCAAGTCTTAGTGGATAACAAAAGGTCCATCGATTCTTGATTGAGGATTATTGGGACAGAGATGAAGAACCTCTACGAGCAGATAAGATCAGGTTAGGACTAGATTTGAGTAGGCAGAGTCCCGATGGGAGGCCAGACATATAGATGCATTATTCGAGCTACATGTTTATCATTAGACATGGTTCAATGAGTTTAAGAGATGGGTTACAACTCGATTTACAAATACAAATGCACTAGATCTATCCTAGATAAGGGAGGAGTTTGATATATTATGAGCAGAGGTATGATATCTATCAGAGAGTCGTGTAGTATCCACTCCCTCAATTATACCTTCTATGTTCCATATATTATCTCCACACACATCGAGATAATTTGATTTCTTTGTGAAGGGTAATGAGATGGTCCCAGCAATTGGGGCCAAGAAAGTTCACATAGACGTCTTGTAGGATCCTTATTTGCCATTTGACTATGCTGTTAAAAAGGCCAGACATGATTTGTTGGAGACTGGATTCGTTGATAGGCAGAGGCATGCATCTATAACAATTGGTGCATCATCCAGTAGTGCACCTCCACTACCTCCGCCAACTGAAATGCCCCCATTCGAGGATGCTCATAATTTTGGTGCCTAGTGCATTCCAGGTATGGTCTCAATTTACTCTATTTTATTTTAGAGCATTGAGGATAGTGCATAATTTTTAGTTAGGGTAGGCATACCATGCCGCCATGGTTTATTTTTCCTATGCTTCTTTTCCTGTCAACCGCGGTATGGTTGTAAAACCGACATGTCTAGGATAACTTTATGTCGTATTATGTTTTATTTCATATTGTGTTCTATTTTTGTATAATTAGGAGATTTTTAAGTATTCAGGGTAGTTGTCATGTTTTGATTGATTTTTGATACCCTCCAAAATTTTATGTTTTGGAAATGTGTGAACATTGTGAATCTTGTTATGACATTAGAATTAGGGACATGATAATCTCTTGCTAACAATTTCATAAATGAGATATGTAGTAGTTGGTAATATTGACTTTGTACCATGTGTATATGAGATACTACCTAGTTACCGTTGCGTGTTGAATTCAGAACCTGCCTGGTTAGTCTTGCCTAGGTTAAAGGATAGTCGGTTAGAAAAGAATCATAGGCCATTTTTTATTTTGGTCCACTTTTAGCCTAAATGACCTTCCATGTGTGAATTATATCCCTTGATCCTTGTTTTGAGCCTTATAAGCCTATTTTTCTTGTTTTACCATTCCCCTTCCAATTTATATTACAATGAACCTATTTTGACCCCGATTCTCCTTGGACATTGTGCACCTCAACCCAAGAAAAAAAGCCTAAGTTGAGGTTGGATATGATAGGAGTGCATAGTGTAAAATGGGTATGAGGAAGGGTAAAATAAGAGAAAAAGTTAGTAGGGCTGGGTGTGGTAGAAAAAGAAAAAGAAAAAAAAAAGAAAAAGAAAAAGAAAAAGAAAAAGAAAAAGAAAGAGAAAAAGAAAAAGAAAGAGAAAGAGAAAAATAAAAAGAAAAAAAAATTGTTAAAAAGCAAAAAAGAAAGAATAAAATACCACACCTAACCTGATTGTGCAATAAAGAATAAAAAGAAAATTGGCTAGTAAAGTGAGAGCCCAGGGTTAGTGTAGTGCCAAGGAGGCTTACTGACTTGATATATCCATATGTACCATACCAGCACCCAATCCTACATTACAAGCTGAGAAAAGTCCTATAGTGATCCTACCTTGACTATTTGAATGCTAAGGTAACAAAATTATGGGCAAGCCTATGGTATTTGACATACAATTATTGGAACTTCTCTTATGAGCATAAGTTTCTCTCGACCATCCCTGCATTGACATGCATTATTTCATATGAGTGAGTGGGAGATCCTTGTTGTGAGGGCACTTGAGTCATAATTGTTATCTATTTGCTTGTTTTAGGCAGTTTAACTTGTCAATATAAGTGGTTGCCTTTTACTAATGTAATTTCCATACCTTGATACCATTGTCACATTGTTGTGCTTCATGTTCATACAAGTTGGTTTTGAAAAATAAGATTGGAGGGGGTGTTTTGTTCTGAGCTGTAAATGGTTGACTATCTGCCTTGAATAGCTTAGATTCTTCTAGTTAAGCATCATTTTTATTTTTGTTGTATTTTGTTGCCTGAGGAAATACAAATATTCTAATTTGAGGGTGCTAATATGCTATAGAAATATAGCACTTTTGATTCTTAAAATAAGGAAAATTTGTGAGTTTCTGAGGTTATTTTGTTACATATGATGCATTTTGGGTATGTTTTGTTGCAAATTATGTTTTGGATGATAAGTTCATGAAAAAGGTTAAAAAGGTATTTTTAGGTTATTTTGTGATCAAAGCATGTTCGAGAATTGAAGAGGAACTGATAAGATACTCCCGAAACTTACTAAGTCAACTTGTGGACCGCATATAGGACCTACGTACCACAAGTAGGTAAAGTAAGTGCCAAAAGTCCAAAATCCTAATAGATGACTTACAGGATTTTTGTCATCCGATACCCATGCCGTGTACTTACACTCACCCTACTGACTGCAGGTACTACCTGCGCCTAGGGTTAGGGCGTAAATGCAGGACACATATGGCCACCGACCTTATATTCTCCTATATTGTTTGGAGTTTGGTTTTAGGGTTTCATCAGGTACTGTAAATACCCTTTTTGTATCTTTTAGTAGGAGTTACGCACTTTTGATACTTACAAACATATTTCGATTCCAAGATACGATTTTGATCTTGGGATTCTCTTTTATTGACTTCAGTTAATTAATTCATTTATGGTTGTGGGTTTTATTACTTCTTATTATTTTGATTTCATCTATGGTTTAAATTATGAATGATATTGATTTCTTCACAAGCATGAGCGGCTAAAACCCATAGCTAGGATTGTGGAAGCCCTGGCAGATTGATGAAATAGGGGAAGTATTGTTGGTGTTCTTAACCGATACCCATGCATGCATTTCTTTATCTTTATTATAATAGTTTTCTTAATGGGTGCACACGTCAGTATCCCACCTAGGCAGTCCTGCTTACTACAAATAGAAGAAATGGCTAGGAAAGATAAAGACAATAGTAATTTGGAGTTTAACTATCGATCCATGCTTCTAAATTTTATTTAAGTAAGATGGTTAGATTTCATCTAATCACTAGTGACTCAAAAGGTAATAGTTAACTGGGATAAAGATAAGGATTAGTAAGGAAACATCCTAAGATTCAAAAGGTAAAGGGTAAATCCCTTTGCTCATTAAAAAGACTGTAGAAAGTACATAACTTATCGATTCTGCATGCAACGTATCAGGTAGGTTCAACAAAACACGATAATCCTATGGAGTTGTAAATCCAGGGGGGACACAATCCTAGTGTTCACCTATGGATGATTACAACTAAAGTTGATACAGATACTTTCTTGAGATTACTATACAACCCCCCTCCCCATTTACGTTTCTTATTCTTCCCATTGACTACAACTACTGAGATCCACAATTCTACGTGTTCCCTTGGAATTTGACCCCAACCTCTGTTGAGTTACTATATTTTGACAATTATAGTATCATCTTCTATGAGGAGGTGTAGTTTGGATGTAATCAAGTACCTTTATGATATCCACTCTTAACATAGGCAATTTGCTTGAGTTGAGGTGCATAATGTGTAAAGAGGGACCAGGGCCAAAGAAGGTTTATTGTAATCAATTAGGAAGGTGAAAAGGTTAAAATAAGAAAATATGTCAATGTAGGATCGAATCAAGGATCAAGGGATACTTATTCATTTTTGGGTGGTTATTCAGGATAAGAGTGGAATAAGTCAAAAATGGCCTTTGATCATGTCCTAGCCAACTATCCTGCAACCTAGGCAGGACTAAACAGGCAAGTTCTGGATTAAATGCACAAAGGGAACTAGGTAGAGGCCTCACATACATATGGTACAAGCTTATATAATCAAATACTACCTACTTAGTTCATGAAATGATAAGATATGATTATTTTGTCCCTAATCCTAATACCATGACAAGATTCACACAATGGTCTCACATATATTTACATCACACAGTTCAAATTTTTTTTGGAGGGGTATTATTTTTTCAAAACACTTAGGAACAAACAAATATGTCAACTTCCCCTAGGTTCCTTATTTTTCTCCTAATTAAACACAAACAACACATAAAAAATAATGATACAAGAACAACCTAAACATGCCGATTCTATTTTGATAGCCGACCAAAAAAAAACACAACAAGAAAAACCCTTGACTGTGGTATACCCCCACCCCAACTACATACTATGAATTATCACCAGTGCATAACAATAATATAAAAATAAGATATGAAGACATACCTGGGATACTCTAAGCATTCGAATCTTACTTGCCCCCATTAGGGGCATTATGTGGCTCAACTGGGGCAGGTGGTGGTGGGGAGCGACTAGAAGAGATGTCCACTTCTATCTCGGCATGCCTTCACTCATCAACTAAATATAACATAACTGAATCATGAGCAACCCTTTTTAGGGCCTGTTGATAATCCATCGTTGGATACTATAACTCCTACTCACAATATCTGTTTTCCCTAATAATCGGGACCACATCATCCTCCATGAACAAATAAAATACCAAAGTAGGAGGTTGGGGTAATGTGTACATAAAATATGGAATGACTGTAGGGATGATCAGAATATGGATCTCTGATAATGATCGTACCTATGAGCGTAATGTAGCCATCACCTTGCATAGGCCCGACAAGTCCAATGCCTAAAAATCATGCAGTCCTGCGCTCAGTATAGTATCAAAGTTATCTATAAGAGCATACAACTCTCTAGTGTACTCCTCTAAGTCTTCTATCATCTTCCTCTCAAATCTAGACTTAGAAGCCTCTAAAGTGGTCTGTACTTATGGATGAATCGATTCAATTAACATGGCTAACTTAGTTTTTGTTTGAGTGAGAAAATCAATCACCTCCTACTACCGCTCAGACACCTTCTATAAGAAAATACATGTGGTACACTAGCAACACCAGTAGTTTTTGGGTGAAGGGAAAAAATGGTAGCCTCGGCTTGTGCAGAAGTAAAAATTGAGGCTGGTGTGGATGTACCCATGGCTCCCTTACCACTTGTAGTAGTACTGGACTCAACTCTTGGACTTCCCATGACCATATCAATGCTCATATTTGGCCTCACAATAGGCTCGACCATAATATAAGTACCCTCAAAATAGTCCATACTAAAAGAAGTTAGTGGATGCACTCGATGTGCAAGGATCGAGTTGGACGAATCCTTAATCTTACTAATATCTGTTATGCGGGTCACCTCAGTCCACTAATCCACCTCTAAAATAAGTGTCACTCTGGCTGCATTACATAATTATTGTAACAAAAATAAAAAAGGGAAAGTAGTGGTATCACTAAATGCTCTCATATGGATACCAATTCGAATCGACCTCTGAAATCAATATCGTAACCATCAATTAGGCTGGAAATCAAATCTACTATATACTAAGTGAGTATGTTTTTTGAAGATGTCAAAATCGATCTATGTTACACCACTTCCCTCTAAAACGTCACTGCAAAATGTAGTAATGCCTTCTTGATCTCACCCTTTCCCTCAACCCATGGGGAATCAATGCCCAACTCTACTATCTGTGTAGCTATTCATCTAGACAAATCCACTCTAAGTGATCTATTCACTATATCCCTTATAGTGCACCTACTCTATGCTATACTCATCTGATAATCAAACTCAGTTGTCGTGACTGACCCTACATACTCTGTCCCAAATAACACTCGTTGAACAACCATCTCAAAAATATCAATTCTTATCCTTAACCAAAGTATGGTTCAATTTGGACTGATCAACATCTCTACCCTGATTGGGGTAACTCTCTATATAAAAAATGTATAAGAGGTATAAAACTCCCAAATAAGAGTTGGGCTATTTGAATCAAAAGTCTGGGTCATCAACCCAAGCCTGTATCTCTTAAAAGAGGACGATAGGTCTGGATCTCATGCTAACCTGATCAACTTTATCCAGACCTCCCCTACTTTATCATGGTTAGCCTTGGTCAGTGATAAAACTATCTCTGTCATAAAGCTGTTGCATTCTCTTCACACACCATCTTAAAGGAATTTAAGCTATGGTCACTATAGAGACATGCATGGAGTTGGACTCTAATTTAGAAGGTGGTGAAGCATTAGGCTGAGTACCTTGAATAGTGGTTTGAGTACCCTGACCTGATGATGATGATATCTCTTATGGTACCTTAGCTGCATCAAAAGCCTCATCAGACTAGGGTGCAACTGAGATTGATACAAACTTACTCTTAGCTGATCTGAATGCAGATTCTGACCCCTCTTCTAAGTGGGAGCCGACTGAATCCTCCTCTCTAGAACTTGAACCTGACCCTGAATCAACCTTCTCCTTTGAAAAAATGCCTAAATCATCATCTCTCTTCTCAGACTAGGGAGAGTATGGTGGTGAACTAGTGGTTGACTTGATCTAGGTACCAGTCTTGCTAAAGCATTTTGGTAAAGTATGTGCCCCAGCCTTTAGTGCCTACGGGGCCTATGGTGGCTGTAGTGGTGTGGGATGAGAGCCACACTCAACAACAACTTCTGCAGCTATATCCTACCTATGTGTTCAGCCTCGAGTCTATAATGGGACCATTGGTGTACTGTCTGGGCTCATGGGATAATCCTCATTAAAACCAATCCTCTTAGGAGATTCAACACGCAACTTGGACTGAACTTTCGTTTACTAAACAAATTTTGGTTCCATGGGATCTAAAAAAGTAGTTTTTAGTGATTGACACACAATAATGAAACAAAAAATTTAAAAAAATTTCACTACCCAAGGAAGGGGATACCTAAGACCTCTACCTACGGGCCATTGGTAGTAGTTACGAGGGGGCATAAGTACCATTGTAGGTATTAGACAAAGCCCTGAAGCTTCAGGTTTTCAAGTTTGATACCTATGAAGCCACCTATGGGACCTATGGGCTCATAGGTACTACTTACGAGGCTCGTAAGTAGCTGCATAGTTTCCCCCTCTAAGAGAAAGTCATATTTTTTTAAAAAATGTCATCCCATACTGATATAATTTCAGTTTTTAATCCAAGTTCAAACACTATAACATGCTCAAGTCAATTTCCATAGGTTTTACACATATATTTCAGTCTTTCCTCTTATCATTCAACTTCTACTTTGTTAATCATGTAATCACAGGTTTTCTAAACAAAAACATGCAACAAATTAAATTTTACCCATTTTAGGCTCCATAAATTTCAAGAATCATGGGATTTTAACAATTTCTGGGCTATATCAAGCATTACCTTTAACGCCCCGAAATCGGGTCCCGAGACGTCACACGGTGCTTAGGGTCACAAGTGACCCCAAGCTAACCCTTCTACTGGCATAACTCATAAGCAACTGAATAAAAATACAAATCCATACAAATCAACAGAAATTAACTCTTTTCTGAATCTGATCAATACAAAAATGGAATTTTACAGGATTACAATTCTGCCTTTACAACCAAAATTGAAATAAAATACATCAACTTTTATTGGCTGTCTATGAAGCCTCTACTAGTACTGACTGTAGGTAGCCGGGTCATAACTCCCGACTACCCTAACTCAATACGACTGAATAAAGAAAATACAACACTATAAACTCTGCATAACTAACCCAAGCCCTTGAATTAAAAGGACTAATCACCTGCTGACTGGATACCACGAACTGACTGGATCCGAAGGTACAACTATACCTTGTACCTACATTCCGAGAAAATGTAGCCCACATACGAATATGTGGGTCAGTACCATGGAAAGATACCGAGCATATGGGGGTGCAATGCATATATAAAATAATATCTTAATATTATCACAGTTTATAAGATTATGCGTGCTGATATAGATGACTCACTTAGCTCGAATTAAATCATCAAAATTATGAATGAATAATACATGTAAAGTAAAACAAATGAGTCATTACAATACGTTCTCAATTCACTTTCATCTCAATTTCAAATTATCAAAACAATCAAATCTCATCTCAATTCTCATTAGAATATATTCCCTAAATCTTTTAAGAATAATGACTTTCTCAAACTCATCCTTTTAAGCAAATATGTTTTCATCTCAGATAGAAGAGTACACACACCATTGAGAGATCCTATAACCGACATAAACCATGTGAGCCACATGGAGTCCAACGTCCAACCCATGTTGGGGAGAGCTGTCCTATCCTTGCCATCGGAGTAGGATTTCCAATATCAATTCAAAAACACTAGTGATCACTATATAAATCAGCCTCAGGCTCACTCCTACGGGGGCACGTAGTTCTAAGGAAGTAAGGTCACTTTATACCTCCCACTCGGTGCTAAAGATTTCTCCCAGACTTAGCTCAAATCATTTCAAAGACAATCCACAACAAAACAATTTCAGTAATATATAAATATACATCGGGAGCCATCATGCTTCCCATTTATCAAAATCAACCACGTTGTGGATTTCTTTCACACTCGAGTTCAAAACAACTCCATTAAGACCAAAAGGTCAAATCATTCAAAATATCTCAAATTATTTAAACTCAAGGTGTTTATAACATATGATTTTCTCAAAATAATAATCTCAAATAGAATTCCAAAAACCCATACATCAATATCACCATAAAACCTTCCAAAGTTTCATACTTTATGATATAAGCACAAAAATAATCACTTAAAACTTAAAATTTCAGCTTTATAATCATACATCTTGGTAAAGAAAATTAGCTTTGGGATTCAAATCTCATTGTGCTTATAGCACATAATTTCTCAAAGTACAATTCCAATTAGGACTCAAGGTCTCATACATCAAAATCATATTAAATTTTCTCAAGATTCATACTTTTCATCATAAATATATATAACTTACTTTAAAATCTGGAAAATTTAGCTCTATGTACAAAAATGTCATCATTCTCATTCAATTCAACTTTCAAAACATAGAGAGTATCATAATCTCATGTAAAATCATATAGGGTATAAATTCATATCAAAACATGTAAAATCATGTATATTCATAAAAGAAAAATCAATTTGGGCACAAGAACGAAAGAGAGTTCTTGTTGAAAAACCCCACATACCTTCAATGATGAACTTTAGATCGATACTCATTTTTGAGATGTTAATCGTGCCTTTGAATGATGGTTCTTGGAGTTCTTGAACTAAGAACTTGGAATCTTGAATAAATTTGCAGAATTAATGGTGAACTTTGGAGGTTCTTGAAGTTGGATGTAGGAGCTTAGGGTTTTCTTTTTGAGGGAATTTGATGAAATATAACATATAATGCTTCTAACAGGCTTTAATATAGGGTTTGGACGGATTTTGAGTGAGGCAAAATGACCAAAATGCCCCTAAAACCATAAAAAAAACTGAAATTCACGTCTGAAACAGTGTTGGCGCGTGATCTGCGTGCGGCGCGGGCCTAATCGCCCTGGCTTACAACTCTTCACTAAAAGGGTTGTAACTTTTCACTCGGGTATCGGATTTTTACGAAATTGGTATCGTTGGAAACATAATTCAATTATCTAAAAGTTGATGTCTTAGGATGAAAAATTCCATGTATATAAAGAGTTAAACTCGTTTGAAGTAGACCCTTGTAGAATCGAATGTCAAACTTTGGACGAATCAATTGGTCTTAGATCAACTTTGTTCTAAGTCATTGCTATGAACATTTTTCACCTAAAAGCTACTTCATAGACTAGGATAATGATCATGAAAACTATATTCACATGAGAGTCACTTGGATTAGAGTTTAGACGCATAGAAACGACGGTTCGAATTCTAGCACGAAAATACAGGGTATTACATTACCTCAAGTTCAATGATGAAAATATTATTTTAAACTAAGTTGGACCCAAGAATTTTTACCTAAATTAAATTGTTTTTGAAGTAGAAGTTGAACAATGTGAATTAGCCCTGCTTTGATGGGAATTTTGTGCAAGCAGTGTGTTAATGAGAGGAGTTTTGCTTTTATAGTAGAAGAAGGAAGTTGGAGAGTTTTAAGGGAAGAGAGAAGATTGAATTTGAAGAGTTTTGGAAGTAGCGGGTCTATTTTGAGGGTTAAATAACTCTAGGGGGTTAGATTGGGACGGGTAGCATGTTCCTGACCTAGATTTTAAAATTTGCCCCAAAAAGATTTGAGCCACTTATGACCCTACTTATGGCCCGAAAGTGAAAGTTACGGTCCTCATAAGTGGGCTCATTAGTAGGTCTTGCAACTATTTTCCTCTTTGATTTGTATCATACAACATATCGGGTTGTAGGTTGTACTTAAAACCCTTAAAAGTGGGGTCATAAGTACAAATTTAAAGGACCTAAAGTTCCCTGACACCTACGACTTCAACTTACCTATGTTTGTTGGACCTATAACCACCGTAAGTAGGATAATGGAGTTTTAGGTCCACTTACTTGGACTTTTCTGAATTTTTGTAATTTTTACTAGTTTCCAGGTGTTTCTCCATGCTTTTAACCTACAAAATAGAAATAACGTGAACACTAAAACCTTGCGTTGCCTCCCAAGCAATGCTGATTTAACATCGCAGCACGACCGGGCTATGTTGGATACTCAGACTTCACCAACAAGCCCATGGGTTGCCTCTCATAAAGTTCCTAATTTACCGTCGTAGCGCTACATGTTTCCTTGGATAATTAGACCTTTCCAATATTTACATCCTCACAAACCTTCAAATCCTCCATACTTCACATATAGTTCTTAATATGATGCTTGTTCACCTTGAAAAGGGTATCTCCATATCATTTCATCTTAATTGCACCATGCAAAAATACTCTAACCATGGTGAATGGTCCAGACTACCTCGACGTTAACTTAACAGGAAACAAGCGAAGTCTCAAATTATACAATAAAACCATATCACTGGGATGGAATACCTTTTTACAAATCTTCTTGTCATGGTACAACTTCATCTTATCCTTATACAAAGCAAAACTCTCATAATGCCTTGTGCTCAAGTACAATTGGTAAGTGGAATTATTTATCATACACAATCTAAATGGAGAGGCACCTATGGTGGTTTTGTATGTTGTATGGTAGGCCCAGAGTGCATCATCAATCTTTTTCAACCAATTAGTCTGGTTGGCATTCAAAGTCTTTTCTAAAATAGACTTGATCTAACAATTGGAAACCTCAACCTTACCAATTATCTATGGACGGTAAGGTGTTGCCACCTTATGTTCCACACCATATTTGTCACGCAGGACCTAAATAAATGATTGCAAAAATGGGACCAACCATACTAATGATAGCATGTGGAGTTTTAAATTGAGAGAAGATGTTCTTCAAAATATTATTAACACTATGACTCATTATTAGGAAGAAAAACTACTTATAATCATTTAGAAACATAGCCAACTGCCACCAATATATACTTCATACCATAAGAACTTACAAACAAACTCATGAAATCAATACCGCACACATTAAACAACTCTAGCTCAAGAGTAGGTGTCAGGGGAGCTCATGCTTCCGTGAGCTATTTCTTTGTTGCTGGCATTGGTCATAGTCCTTAGACTAATCATGTGCATCTTTATAAATATTCATACAATAGTACCCATACTGCAAGATTTTGTAGGCTATGCGAGTACCTCCATGGTGACTCCCAACTGGAGATGAGTGACAGGTCTCAAGAATGCTCACCATCTCAACTTTGGAAATAGAACTCTTAATCACACCATCCGCACATACTCAAAATTAATAAGGATCATCCCAAAAAATTTTCACACCTCATCCATAAATCATTTTCATTGCTGAAACGACAAGTCTTCCTAGATGAGGTCACTTGCCAAATAATTGGAAACATCAACAAAATAGGGGATTAAGTCTTGTGGTACTGCCAACACCCACCCATATGGAAAAGTATCGTCAATATCAAGCTTATCCCCTAATTTGAGAATCACCTCCTCTTCTAGGGAAATAGATAGTCTGTAACTTGATTTTCTATACCCTTCCGATCTTTGAACTCAAAGTCAAATTCTTATAACAATAATACCCATAGAATTGACCCAGACCTTGCATCTTTCTTCTCCATAAGGTCCCTTAAATATTCATGATCAGTATGCACAATGAATTTGGTCCCAATTAAATATGTCTGGAATTTCTCAAAAATAAACACCACCACAAGCAACTCTTGTTCAGTAACTTTATAATTTTTCTGTGCGGGGTTTAGTGCTTTGCTAGCATAGTAGATAGGATAAAGTACTTTCTTGTCTATTTGGCCTAGGATAGCTACTAGGGCCACACCACTGGAATCACACATCACCTTAAATGGAAGAGTTCAGTCTAAAGACACAATGATAGGGGAAGAGATCAACCTCTCTCAAAGGCACTCAAAGGCACTCAAAGGCCTTAAGACAAGCATCATCAAACACAAACTTTACCTTTTTATCTATTAATTTGCACAATGGATTTGTAATTTTAGATAATTCCTAGATGAACCACCTATAAACCCCTACATGACCTATCAAATATGAATACCTCAATTTTAGCATGTTAACCTCTATTCACTTCTTCAAAATCTCGTGCCCCAAAATTGTTCCCTCTTTAACCATGATGTGACACTTCTTCTAATTCAATACCAAGTTGCACCCTTCACATCTCTAAAGTACATTAGCTAAGTGGGCCAAATAGTCATAAAAAAAGTTACCCAAAATCGAGAAATCATCCATAAAGACCTCTATATTATCCTTCTCCATATCGTAAAGATGGATATCATATAATATTGAAAGGTGGCGGAAGCATTACAAAGAACAAAAGGCATTCTCTTAACACGAATGTACCATATGGACATGTGAAAGTGATTTTCTCTTGGTCTTCAAGGGAAATAGAAACTATAATTAAACCCCAAATAACTATCAAGAAAATAATACCATCCTCTGCCTGCAAGACAATCTAACATTTGATCCATGAATGGCATAGGAAACTGATCCTTCTACATCCAAGTATTCATCTTCCACTAATCCATACAAAATCTACATTACATAACTTGTCTCATAGGTACTAATTCATTCATCTCATTAAGGACCACAGTGGTCCCTCCCTTCTTAGGTATACAATGAAACGGCGTCACCCTACTTGCTATTGGTAATAGGGTAAACCACACCTGTATCTAACCATTTGATGATCTCTACTTCACCACCTCTTGCATAGGTCAATTCAAACGATGTCGATGCTTAATTCTAGGTACACACTCTTATTCCAACTAAATATTATGAGTGCAAATTTTAATTAAAATCACAATAATATCTGTAATAGTCCAACAAATACCCTATTTAAACCTCTGTAATATAAAGATCAAGGTCTCAACCTATGTATCCAACAAATCAGTAGCAATAATAATTGATAAGGTATTATTGGCCCTCGAGAATGCATAACGTAAGTTAGAAGGAAGGGCCTTCAATTCAAAGATATGTGGCTCCTCAATAGATGGATGAGCTGGTAGAGTTGCTCTATTCTTCAAATCAAGATCCAACTTCTTTGGCGCATAAGAATAAGAACCTCTACCAATAAGAGCACTCAACATCTCATCATATTCATCAATAAAATCATTTCTGCTAATTTCTCTACACTAAGTCTCTCCTCTGTGGGTACACTCACCACATCATCCTCAATAGTGTCTATCACTGGCACTATACATATTGAATTCTACTTATTAATTATTAAGCCTGACTTTCATATATTCCATCTCCATATCAAATAAAGCCTTACCCATGGATAGGAAAGGCCTTCCCAAGGTGATGGGGACATATAAATCTACCTCATAATCGAGAATCACAAAATCAGCTAGGAATATAAATAAAGCTTCCTTCATCAAAACATCGCACAAATACCAACCATATTCTTTATAGTCTAATGGCCATCAATAATCTCATCAATATCGACTTAGGTGACCCCAACCACTACTGCTTGTACACAACTAATAGCATCAAATTAATACCATCTCCCAAGTCATATAATGCTCGTGCAAAATTTAGGGACCTAATAGTGCAAGGAATAGTGAAACCTCTGAGATCTTTTTCTTCTCAACCAAAGATCGAGAAGTAATAGAACTGTAATGGTGTACATAAACAATGGGCTCAAACTCACCATCTGGTTCATCATCACTAAATCTTTCACGAACTTGACATAACTGGGCATTTTCTTTGATACTTCTACAAGAGGGATATTCACAGACAATTCTTTTAATTTCAACATAAATTTTTGACATTTCCCTTTTTCCTTCTTCTTCTTTAAACTTCAAGGAAAAGGTAGGGGAGGTTGTGTAATGGTCTTCAAAATTGGTTCCACCTCCTTACCCTTTCCTTTATTAGTCTGAACACATTTTTTAACACCAGTCAATTTCTGTGATATCTCACTATTTTTCACCAATTTCATAGTCTCAGCATTGGTTGTACATTAAGATCAATAGTATCACACCTTACTTCATCAACTATTAGTATAAAATTATCAATAGTAGCCTTACCACTCTGAGTGGTGATGGCTAAGAAGTGAATGTCATTTTTTGGATTTTGAACGGTGTTACTCGAAAGAGTGTTCGATTGATACTGATTTAAAGTAGCCAACATCTGACTAAACTACTTCTTAAGATGCTTAATCATAGTAGCATGTGATTCCACTTTCTTCCCCAGTCTTGAAAATCTGCCTTAATCTCCTTAAGGTAACTCTCTTGATCCTCTAAACCCTTAACCAGCTTTGTAAGCAATGCTTCCATCCTAGAATTAGCATCACAGTTCCTCGGTGGAACATACACACCACTTTTCTTCTTATAATTATCTTTCTCCTTCAGTCACTATTTCTCTCTGCTCCCATCCCTATATTTATCCCAATAATAATTTTGACCTTGATTCCCTTGCCTCGAGTTCTAATTGTCCTGATTGGACCCTTATCCTTTGGCTTGAAAACCCAAAATATCTCTATATAAATACTTAGCCTCCTTCTCAGAGTTAGACTCATCATGTCTAACAGACTTACCTTGTGTGCTCACTATATTCACCTTTTTGACAGTCATAGGTGTAACCTGCTTGGCAAGTAATCCAATCCATATCCTCAACTGTATTACCCTTAAGACACTGTATCATCTAGGGTTTTTTCCTCACCAGAAACACCAATAACATAAGTACCAGCTTCTCTTTCTACCTCTCAATTATGCCACCCTCAATTAGTTTTAGAGACCCGGTACAAGATTTCTGCAACTAACTCCCAACAAAGGCTCATAAATGCCCCACCAATAATAGTATTTACAACTACTTTGGTGTTCGCATTTAGGGCTCTATAATATATCTCGAGAAAATTTCTCCCTAAAATTTTGTGATTGGGAAAACCAATCAACTTTTTCTTGAACCTCAACCATTTCTCATGCAGTGCCTCTAAACGCAATTGCCTAAAATTATAAATCTTATCCTTCTAATACAACATTCTAGAAGGCGAGAAGAATTTGTTCAAGAATTATGTTCACAACTCATTCCAAGATGCAATTGACCCACGAGGTAGTTCCCCTAATCATAATGTCACTTCATCAGTAAGAGAGAATAGGAAAAAATAGAGTATCAAAACTTTCTGACTCACCCTAGGTAGATTATACAAAGTGCAAATCCTAATAAAATTCATGATGTGCATGTTTTCATCATCCGTTGACAAACCAACAAACATACCCTTCAGATTAAAGAATCGAATCATAACACTCGTAATGTCAAACTTTACCCCTTGAGGACACTCGGGAGGAATGATATATATTGTATTAATGTATCAAATTACCTTAAATCTTCCTCAAGATCATCAAATACTAGCAAGTACTAAAAGGTTGGGTATGGTTGAGCTATATCTCTTGTAGCACAGTTTCTATTAATTGTTGCTCAACACTCTTCATCCTGTCCCACTCTTTTCTCTTGATTTGTGATCAATGCCTAAACTACACCTCTAATTAAAGATAAAGAAATCATTGTCAATTAAAAAAACCCAACTTAAGTTGAGGTCAAACCCATAGGGAATTCATGGACTTGTCTCTTTAGTTTGCTGGAATCAAAGGGATGTAAGAATGCAATTCTAACTTCGAAATTCTAAGTCTTTAACTGAGTAAATAACCAAAATCAATACAAAGCAATTCTAAGTTCAAAATTGAATCTTGGAATCAAATACAAGGCTATAAGCATATAGAGTGCATAAAAATTAACTAAAAAACATCAAAATGGTATTAATAGGTTACAAGGAAACCCTATGTAACAACTCCCAAACAAAGAAGGAAAATCAAGGTCAGTGGCCACTTACCAGGCCACCTACGGGAAATAGGTGGCACATATGGACCGTAGGTGGTCCCGTGTAGGTTCCCTGGTCCTCAAACACTACAAAAACTATTTGGTCATTGCATTTTTCAGACCTACACCTACGAACCATAGGTGGCACCTACGGGCCGTAGGTGCCTTCTGTTAGTGATAGGGTCTTGTTTTCTGAACTTTTGAGTCTTTGGATCTCAATTTTTGACACCTACTTTTGCACCTACAAACTATAGGTAGCACATACAGGCCGTAGGCACCCACTTCTATGGCCTAAAATTTGAACTTTCACTTTTTTATTCCAGAACAACTCCAAAACCTAATTTCCTGCAAAACATAACACAAACCCATCATATCTAACAAAAAAAACCTAAGTAACTTCTATATTTTCATCATTTTAATCATCAAAAGTTCTATGAATCTATAGAACATAAACACTCTCAACTTAGAATATTTGCATGCCCTCAGGCAACACAACATAATAAAACAAAACAATGACACTTAAATAGGATAACTCTAAGCTATCTAAGGCAGTCAATCAACACTTTAAGCTCAAAAACAATATACACTCTTATTTCAACAAAATAAAACCAAATATGTGTATACATGAAGTACAATAGTGTGACACAAGGGAGTTAAGATTTGCCATTATATTTGCAATAGAAAACCATGCATATATACAAGTTACACTACCCAAACAAGTAAGAAACTAGCAATACAACCCATGTGCCCTCACAAAAAAAAAGTCCCACTCACTCATATGAAATAATGCATGTCAATCTAGGGACGGTCAAGATACACTTATACTCACAAGAGTAGTTCCACCAATGCTCATCAAACACCATAGGCTTGCCTCTATTTTCTTTACCTTAGCTTTCAGACAGTCAAGTTAGGATCACTATGGGAATTTATTTGTCTTGTAATGTAGGCTTGGGGGCTGGTATGGTACATATGGATATATTTAATAACTAATCCTCCTTGGCACTACACTTACTTTGGGGTATACTTATCAACTAATTTCCTTTTTTATTCCACCCTTATTTCTCCCCTTTTGTTCTTTTATTGCACATTCATGTTATGTGTAGTTTCTCTTATTAATTATTTTTCTTTTAACATTTTGTTTATTTTCTTTCTCTTTATTATTTTTCTACCACACCCAACCCTACTGTATTTTCTCTTATTCTACCTTTATTCATACACACTTTACATTACACACCCCTATGATAGCCACCCTCAACTTGGGAAATTTGCCTGAGTTGAGGTGCACAATGTCCAAGAAGGACTAGGGCTAAAACAGGTTCACTGTAACATAAATGGGAAGGTAAATCGTGTAATAAGAAAAATAGGCTATAAGGCTAAAAAATCAAGATTAAGGGATACTTATTCACACATGGAAGGTCATTTAAGCTAAAACTGGATTAATATAAAAATGGCCTATGATCCTTTCCTAATAGCGTATCCTATAACCTAGGAAAGACTAACTGGGCAAGTTCTGAATTTAACATACAAAGGGAACTAAGTAGTATCTCACACACACATTGCATAGATTTACATCACAAGCTAGAATCTATTCGGTTCATGCATAAGTTATCAATGATTATCATGTCCCTAATCCTAATACCATAACAAGAACCACAATGGTCACACTTATATACATTCACACAGTTCTAAAAACAAATATTTGGAGGGGTATCATTTTTTCTCAAAAATCAACCAAAAAAACATGTCAACTACCCTAGATACACAAAAATCTCCTAATTACACAAAAATACAACACAATACCAAAAAAAACCCAATATGAAACAAAATTTACCTAAACATACCAATTCTACAACTATACCACAATCGACAGGAAAAGAAGCACGACAAAAAAAACTCATGGAGTCTATGGTATACCCTACTCCCAACTAAAAAATTGTGTACTAGCCCTAGTGCATGTAAATAATATAAATGCAAGGGAATGAGGACATACTTGGGATGCACTAGGCATTCGCATCATCATCATACTCGTGTAAGGGAATGTCTACTGGCGGAGGTGGTGGAAGTGGTGCACTACTAAACAATGCACCCACAACTATCTCGACATGCCTCTACTAAGCAGCAAAGTTCATTTCCCTCAAATCATATGTATCTCATATTAGGGCCTAATCATATGGTATATTAGGATCCTGAAACTCTACCTCTCTACCTCTCTTAGTCCCACCTATAGGGACCTTCTCCTAATCCTTCACGAACAAGTCAAACCGTCTAGGTCCACATAGAGGTGCCAGCTGAACAAATAGAGGTATAACTGAGGGATGGCTTGAATATTACTCTTAGTAAGAGAGCATATCTCTGCATGCAGTGTGGCCACCTCCTATCTAATCTTACCTAGATTGGGTGTCTCTGTATCACTGGATCGGGCAACACTCAACCCTCAAAATCATCTATACGAAAATGCATCTGAACTCAAAACTCTAAAATTTCAACCATATGTATAGCATGTAATCTAGTCTCTGCCGCCTCAACTATCGTCGAGACCCAAGGACAGATCTTCTTGTACAATAATGCCACTTTGACCTTAACATTCTCTAGTTGGGTGGTGGTAACCCCCTGACTATTTACTAAGCACTCAAAAACTCATGTGATACAAAAACCATAACTATAGAAAAAACTATAGTAGACGGGCAAGGGGCAATGCATATGTCCCAACTGGATTTGAAATGGAAGCTGGGGTTGAAGTAGGAGTGGCTGGGGTCCCCTCACCCTGTGTGATCATAGTAGGGGCATCTCTCTGCTCTCCCATGTCAAATTCCATAATAATACCATTTTCTACTCCCTCACTAGAAATAGGCTCTACAGGAACTGATGGGCCTTCAAACTAGGATGAAATCACTATCGGAGGCATACAGGACCTTAATTCATGGACCGAGTTTGCCAAATCCTTGGTCATACTAGTTCAGGACATACCTGTTGCTTTTAATCTCACGTCAACATATGGTATCTCTAGCACACCAACCTTATCACATCGCAACTGTACCAGGCAAGGAAAGAGAAGTATGGTTGTCTCCCCAAATTTCCTTTCATGTATCTCATATCTGATAAGGTCATAAAATAAATATCATAACCAACCACCATGCTCGCAATTAGTGATGCACCATTCCAAGCGAGCATGTTTTCCACTACAGTCATACATAATCGATAATGCACTAACAACCACCAAAACTTTACAGCAAAATTCAATGTTGCCTTATTAATCACAACTTGACCCTCGACCAAAGGGGCATCCACACCAAGAGGTGAAATATAACTACCATCCATCTCACCAAACTTATCATCTTACTCCTATGCTTAGCCTCTCATATAGCACATCTTTCAAACACCAATCTCAATCACTGATCATATTCTACTATAGACATAGGATCTATAAAATCTAGGAAAAAAAGAACTCGATGGATGACCATCACTGAAATATCAACCATGACCCCTCTTACAATCACCTTCTCTAACTGGGGCTACTCTACATGCCTACCACTTCTTGTAATTGTAAAGGATATTGTAGCAAGGTAAGAGGCATAGAACTCTCGCATCAATGCCTTCCTGTATGAACATAGGGGTATGGTCATCCACCCTTGCTGATACTTATCAAACATATCTTGCAACAATGATTCTCTAACCAACCCAAACAACTCAATCCATCTCTCTTCATAAATAGCCCTTTTAGGCTGTCCTGTCTTAATCACAAAACTGTCTCTCATAAAGTAGTTGTAACCCTTCTACACACTATCTCGGGTTAACCTCATTAATAGGCTCTGTCAAGATATGCATGGATCAAAAGTATGGGGTGTCTTATCTAGAGGCTCCTAGTGAGATTTATGTGTTGTACCCTTCTTAGATTGGGTACTACAGAAGGTGGCTTATGAACTGGTGCTGCGGATTCATCCTAAGATCCCTCCTTAGACTGGGGTCCTGTGTAGATGCCTCTAGAAGTAACTCAGACTCCACCTCCTCCTTGTACTCATCCATTCCATCATCATACTGGAAGACTAGAGAGGTGACATCCTAGCCTTTTTCATCCTCAGCCTGCATACTTGTGTACTAATTTATAGATGAGCTTCAGCCTGAGTAGAAGTAGGCCATCTTTTTGACTATGAATGGACTGCAAGTGGTATACCTGAGTTCTCCTTAATAATAGTTCTCAACTGCAACATGCCTCTGGGATCTAGTCACTAGCCATATCACTTTGGTCGAGGAAACTAGGTACTCTACCACTACTCTCAAAGGAGTTGTCTCTTCGCATCGAAGATGCAATCTCTTTCGTTGAAACCTTTGGTGCCATATGTGCCTAACAAAATAAGTGTTAGTGTCCAAAAGATGCTGAGGGACTATAAACTTGAAGAAAAACTCAAAATTTGAAAATTTTGAATTTTCCCTTAATTTTACATTCCTATAACTTATACTCAGCCTAAACATGTCCAATATGCACACACAATGTTAGAATAAAAATTTTCAATACAAACTAGTATGGAAACTATTGGGATTCCTCTACCTTTTTAACTTTCAACTTCTGTTTAGGGCATGGTCATATAGTTTAATTCTAGAATAATGCACCATTTTAGGATTTTTCACATTAACTCAAGGCTCCTATAAACAAGTTTGTTGATTTCCACATATTTTACATGAAACTAAACATGCCAACTCCCTTATTTTTAGTTTTGCTTAAGATAGTACTATTAGGAGCCAAGAATGTTACTTGATTTTCAAAGATCCATAAGTGAAATATGCAAATATGAAGTGGAAACCTAGATTGAATGCATAATTAGTTCCTTTAGACAAGTTGGTATCAATAATAAGTCACGTACTTGCCTTTTATCAAGTTTGGGGAAGTTGGGAAACTTTAATTTGAGGGGGAAGAGGAAATTTTAAAGTTAGATGGGGTTGTAAGGGTGGTTTATGAGCTTAAAACTGTAGGTGGGTAGGTTAGGGTCGGGTTAGGGTTGGTATGGACCCTGATTTTTAGCAAAACTAGGAACAAAAATTTTCCACTTACGGCACCACCTATGGACAGTAGGTACCAATTCATAGGTGGGCCCAATTTTTGACCTTTTACCGTACTCTCTGGACTTTGTATTCTAAGATATATTGCACTAATTATGAAGTCATAAGTGTTATTTATGACTTCATAAGTAGATTCATAATTCCATTCCAGACAATCCCATAAAATCTTTAAAACTTCATTTTAACATTCAAAGCACAACTTACCTGGCTTGAGTGCGACTTATGGACTTCATGAGTTAGTCACAAAGTCCCCTTACTTGGAATATTCTGAATGAAGCAATGTATTACCATGTTCTAGGAATTCCTCATGCTACTATACCTATAAAAAAGAAAAATAATATGAACACTAAAATAGTTGGTTGCCTCCCACCCAACTCTTTATTTAACATCACTGCACAACGTGGCTAAGTTGGTTACTCAAACTTCACCAACAAGCCCATGGGTTGTCACCCATGCGGTGCTTGATTTAACGTCGCAATATGATGTGTACCTTGATTACCCAAAATTCATCAAGGTACTTATATGAATACCCTCCCGGTGCATCAATATAATGAATAACTGACACCACCCTCATGTTTGTTGGCTGCTTCATAGTTTTTCAAATGTTGAATGTGACTTCCTTATTATTAACTCTAAAATAAAGCTCACCCATCTCCAAATCAAACATCGCTTTACCCGTGGCCATGAATGTTCTTCCCAATATGATGGGGATCTCAAAGTCAACTTCATAATCCAAAATGACAAAGTTAGTAGGAAAAATAAAGTTATCAACCTTCACCAACATATCAAACGATATTCCAATGAGTTTATTTACTGTGAGGTCTACCATTAACAACCACCTCATGGTCGGTTTTGGAGGGCTCAAGACCAATTGATTGAATACAACCAGCGATATCAAATTAATGTTGCCTCCCAAGTCATTTAACGCTCTGGAAAATCAGGATTTCCCTATGGTATATGGGATGGCGAACGCTTTAGTATCACTCTTCTTCTAGGCTAGATACTTAGAAGTGATAGTACTGCAGTGGTATGATCCACTAATTTCCTCAAAACTATCCTCTTTTTATTTCATCTCCAATTCTTTTATAAACCTGGCATACCTAAGTATCAGTTCCAAGGCCTCGAGAAGAGGGATGTTCAAGATCAACTTTTTAAGCATATCAATGAATTTCTTAAACTTTCCTTTCCTCTTCTTCTATTTCAGTCTTTGAGGAAAAGGTGGGGGAAATTAAAGAATTTGCTTCACTATCGGCTCACTGACCTTTCTTTTACCTTTATCCTCACCAACACTAACATCAACACCTACCTCATTATTTGAATCCACGACAGGTGTCTCGTCAACCATATTATTGTCATTCTTCAGTGCATCTATAGTAGGCAACGAGTGATCAATAGTATACTTATCACTCTGAGTGATAATAGAGAGACAATGACCATCATTCTTAGGATTTTAAACCATGTTGCTTAGAAGGGTTCCCGGATACCTCTGGTTTAAAGTAGCAGACATCTTCCTAAGCTGGTGCTTTAACTGCTTAATTGCAGTCGCATGAGACTCAACCTTGTTGTTCAGAACTGAGATATCATCCTTAATCTGCTTAAGGCATGTATCTTGATTTTATTGTCCCTTCACTAGTTTGGACAATAATGCCTCCATTCTTGTTTAGTATCACGACTTCTTGACAAAACATACCTATCTCCTTTCTCCTTCAGTCACCATCATGCTCCCTATTGAAATCTCTACATCTATCTCTATAATAGTTCTGAACCTGTTTTTCTTTCCCTTTGGCTTGGAAACCTTCTAATTCTCGATCACGATACTTAGCCTCCTCTTCTAAGTCTGACTCATATGCTTTAAAAGTTGCACCCTATGAACCTACCATGTTTAACTTCTTAGAATTAACTATTGCAAACTACTTCATCAGCAACCTAATATCAGTTCTAAGCTACACAATCTCATGTGAAATATAATCATCACCTACTCTATGGTCGCTAGAAGCCCTAATGGCATAAGTGCCAACACCCCTCTCTACCTCTTGAGTATGTCACCCTTGATTGGTAAGAGAGATCTGGTCTATAATCTTAGATGCTACTTCCCAGCATAAATGCATGAAAGCTTCTCCAGTGATTGTATCTACCATGGATCTAGAATTGATGTTTAGGGATTTATAAAATATGTCCAGCAAATTTGTCCCTGAGATGCGATGATTAGGTACTATGCTCAATTTCTTCTTAAATAGAAACCAAGACTAGCACATCAACTCAGAATATAGCTTCATAAAGTTGTATATCTCATGTTTTAACTACAAAATTCTGGATAGAGGAAACAAATGGTCTAAGAATTACCTACACAATTTTTGCCAAGTGGTAATCGATTCTTTGGGAAGTTCCCCAACCACAAAGAAGCTTCTCCAGTCAACAAAAAAGGGAATGACCTTAATCTGAGTTCCTCCTAGTCTACCCAAGGTATGGTGTAAGAATTGAAGATCACAATAAATTATCAAGATACATATTTGTGTCATATATAGCTAAACCTGCAAACACACCTTTCAGATTTAAGAGCTGGATCATGGCACTGGTTATGTCAAATTTAACACTTGGCGGTAAAGTAGGAGGAATGATAACTCTTATTTCTGCCTGATCAACATATCACATATCCTCATCATCATCATATGGTTGTAAGTAATGGTATGATGGGATTACTTGATCTCAACTACCTCAAACTCTATATCGATTACCATCAAGTGTTGCTTGACAATCAACTGTCGATCTTGGCCTAGTTAGCTCTACTTGCTGAACTAACAAATGGGCTTCCTCATCCATTCTATGGTTAGCATCTGTATTTTCTAATAACTTCTCCATCTTCTGGTCAATAATGTTTTAAGGATCTCCTGGAAGAGGGGTAGGTACCACATTAGGATCATCCCAAACCCCTTAAAATTGGCTATCACATATGTGTTCTGTCATAGTGTGATTAGGCTGTATGATTTTTTTTGGGTTAGTATTCAGTGGGAGTAAGGGATTTCATTGTCTCCTTATGTTAGGCATACACAAGTGTACACCCTACTATAAACAAAAAACAAAAATATAAAAAAATTCAGCAACTTTAGTCAACAACTCAACACCGTATTCCCTGGCAACAACACCAAAATTTTGATCAATGCCTCAACTACTCCTCTAATTAAAGATAAAGAAGTTGTTCTCAAGTAAAGTATCCCAACTCAAGTTTGGGTCGAACCCACAAGGAATACGTCGACTTGTCTCTCTAGTTTGTTGGAATCAATGGGAAGTACTAAGAGTAAATGGGGGGGAGGGGTTGTAGTAGTAATCTCTAACAAGTAATCAAACTCAAAAGCTTTGGTTGTAAATAGTTAGAAATAAATAATAGGATTGTATTCCCCCTGGATTATGACTCAGTATGCTTTCCATGCTCAATCTAACTATTTAATTACTGTGCATATAAAATCTAGTAAGCTAGGCATCATGAATCGCTTCTTAGCACACTTTGGTGAATTTCACTCATCTCCTTTGGTCTCAGAACGTTGCCTTACTAACACTCACCTTGGACCTCTATTTTAAATATATCCTCCCAGTCTCAATTTGATTAGATGTAAGTTAATCTTCTTAAGCAGATAATATAGGTAAGCTTATTTTGGCAATTGACCCGCGATCATTGTTGTGATCTCCTTTTCCTAATTTCTACCTCCATCTCAGGTTCATAGTAAATATGGGATGGATCCTAATATTTGCAACCATTAATAAAGCAATAAGTATGAAGAAAACTATAATGCATGCAATAACAACTATCTAGAATGATTGAACACTTCCTCTGCTTTGTTATTTAGCCAGGGTTCCCACAACCCTAGATAAGGAAATTAGCCACTCATGGTTGTAATATGAGCAAAAGAATTTATAATTGAAGACTTTCAAACAATATCACAATAATCAACAAATAAAACCCAAAGTCTTAAACTAAATAAACAACCAAAATCAATACAAAGCAATCTGAAGATCAAAATTGAATCTTTGAATCAAATATATATTTTTAAGTATTTAGAGTGCGTAAAAACTAACTAAAAACATCAAAATGGTATATAGAGTTTTCAATAAAAACCTAGGAAACAACTTCCAAACAAAGAAGGAAAATCAAGGTCGATGGTCACTTATGGACTACCTAAAGACATAGGTGGCACCTACGGATAATAGATGGTTCCAAATAGGTTCTCTGGCCCTCAAACACTATAGAAACTCTCTGGACATTGCTTTTCTGAAACCTACACTGGCACCTACGGACTGTAGGTTCCCTCCGTCAGTGATAGGGTCTTCTTTTATGAACTTCTATGTCTCTGGATCTCAATTTTTGACACCTACTTTAGCACCTATGGACTTCAGGTAGAACATATGGGCCATAGGTTCCAACTTCTGTGGCCCAAAACTTCAACTTTAATCTAATTTCCAAAACAACTCAAAAACCTAATTTCTTGCAAATAACACAAACTCATCATATCTAACAAAATTACCTAAATAACTTGCATATTTTCACCGTTTTAAGCATCAAAAGTTTTATGAATCCATAGAACTCAATATACATAATGGGATTTTTCAACCTCTCATTCTCTTTAGCTAATAACTGAGCAGTGGTTTGTGCAACTTTTCTTAAACAACATACAAAGGTTGCATATTCAGATTTTGATTATCTTGAACCTCATTATGTCAAATCTATGCTCATATTCTTTCATCTTATAATTCTCTCATAACGACCACTCTAGCTCAAGATAAAGTTGGATCAAGGGATTTGCTAGACTCTAAGTACTGGGCATACAACATCTTACGCCCTAAGAATAGTAAATAGGGGGAATTTTTTTAAGAACAGTAGTTGTAGTAATTACTAAATCTTGATCACTTTAGGAGGAAATCAGTATAAGAAGAATACTAAGATTGTGTTCCTCTAACTTTCTAACTTTACAGACTTATCATGCTCGTCAAACTATTATGATGCCTTGTATACAAAATCTAATTCGACACCCTTTGATGAATTTTACTCATCTCCTCTCGATCATAGAGAGTCACATTATTAACCCTTGTCCTGGATCCTAGATTAACTATTTTCTCACAGTCTCAAGTTAGTTAGATGAAGGTTGGAGCTTTAAGTTACCATTGTGATTTTCATTTCCTAATCTTAACCTCTCTCTCGAGATTGTATCAAACACAAGTGGGTTCTTAGCATCTGCAATCACTAAGAAAGCAATCAATATGAAAAAAACTACAATGCATGCATAAACATTGATCAAGAAAAACTTTGCACTTCCTATACTTTGGTATTCCATCAGGGTTCCCACAATCCTAGTTAGAAGGTTTAGCCTCTTATGTTTGCAAGAACACCCATAAAATTCATAATAGGAAGCATATGAATAATCTCACAATAAATTAAGAATGAAAACTAGAATCTCAAATTAATCTCAAACCGTAAAAGTCAAGAACAAGTATTCCAAGATAAAAGATGTATCTAAGAGTCAATAAAATATTATAATCATGTGAAGTGTGTAAGCTAATAACAAAACATCAATGGGGTACTTATAGTATACATGAGAAACATAAAAATCCTAATAAAAATAAAATAGGAAAACTAACTCGGCACCTACCTACAACCCCACTTAAGGGCCTTATATACTACTTATTGAACCTAGATGGTTTAATAGGTTTAGAAGAAATTCCAAGCTTTAGATACCTGCTTATGAGGTGTACCTATGGGGGACATAGGTACCAATTATTACCCATAAGTAGTTCTTTGTAAGTCTCAGAGCCAAAATTACCTTTTAGAATCCAACTTCTACAACCTACAGACCCACTTACGATTGGGGTAAGAACCACTTATGGCTTATAAGTTGGTCCATAAGTGGCCTTCTACAGCTTTTCATCGTATTTTTCTCCTCCTCTGCTCTAAAACCTATTTTTCTGCAACACCAACATAAAAACACATCACATCTAGCAAAAGGGACCTTAGTTCTTGTATAGTTTCTGGTTTTAAGCTTTGAAAGTTCCATGAAACCATGGCATATCACTAGATATGACTTATATAGTAATATGTAGCACACTATTTGTAACACCCTGCATTTCAAGCTAGAATGTAAACCGTTATTCTTTCACATAGAGGTTGCAAAATTCATGAATCCTATGTAAACTTAGTGTGTAATAAATTATGTAATGTGTGAATCTATTTTAGCATGAATTGAGATCATAGAAGTCCCTTAACTCAAAGATGGGTTGAAAACTTTCCTATCGTTCAAGTTTTAGTGAATGTTGAAACTTGGGTCAAATTCAATCGATCTTAACTATGTATTTCTGATGAAATGGGTGGCCTACTATATATCAAAGGAAAGATATTTGAATTAGCTTTCCATCGATACATAATTCGCCTAAAACGGACACTCGGTGAAGAAGTTAGAGCATTTTTAGTGTCAGCATTCCTGTTTGACTGGCCACCACATCACGATGAGCCTTAAATTGACAATTATCAATTCTAGTAGCTCATTGTGATTTCCAGCGTGTCATGGTGAATCCTTATATGGTTTTCCAGTCCCAAATTTTAAATTCTAAGGTTAAACTAGACATTTCCCATGGCCTTAAACCCATCCAAACACGGGATTTAATCCCAAATACACCTAAAATACATACACTTTCACCAAAATTTATCAATAATGCTCTCTAAGGTTTCAAACAAGAATCCCAAATAATTCAAGATTCAACCGTGAGTTTTTGAAGATAATTAGAGATTTGGAATCCCCAATCCGTAAGCTTCAAGAATCATTCATTATTCTACGAAATAGAGGTACGTGGGGTTATCCTAAAGTTCATGGGCATGTTTTCAAAAAGAAACTTACACAAGACTTTAAATTTATACAAGTATATATATATTTTAACAAATGGGAGTTTTCAATTGATACAAATAACTTGTTTTGATATATGATTCTGAAAGAACTATTGATATATCATGGAGTTATTTGTTTGAATGTATTTCAATGGTTGAATTGTGCACATGTGACGTGAAATTCCAAAAGGGTGCGATGTGCATGAGTTGTGAATTTTCTAAATTCACCATGATAATGTTTATACCCCATATTATACTAGTATTAAACCATTGAGATCATGAGTTTTGTAATTGATATGACATTACTTATAAATGATTAAACTTCTTGAATAATTTCCTGTTGAGAACCATGGTGTATGTGTTTTAATGGTGTAAAAGTCATACATATGTGCATGTCGCAAATGGTATGAAAAGCTGGAAAATTGATGTGATATCGATGACTTGCAAGTCGGGTATGACGATACACTGTAGAGTATGACATGTGATTGATTAAAATGAGTTTAATGCAGTAATTTTGTGAGATAGGTGGTTACCCGAAGAAAGCACGAGTCGAGTGACTCGACGTTGGAAACTATGTTTGCCAACTCGGGAACTTGATACCCTGCTGTGTGATCTTATTTACCTGACATTATGTCATCCCAAATTGGGACTATGTTTAGGAGCCCTGCTTTGTAATCTTGTGCACTACTATACTTGATTGGGTCGAGACACCCTGTTGTGTGATCTTGTGTGTCTTTCCCTTATTTATAATCTAATCTTGGTGGCAACCGAGATTTGACAGTTGGTGAAAATGTGAAATTGTAGGGTGTACCACCTAGCTCAAATGTGTTGCATTTTTGTTGAAAAATCATTATACTATGCCCATGTATTTTTGAAATCATTTTGCAATAATGTGTTTTATAACAAATCTTATTTAGTTTATAAAAAAATCTCTACTTTGTTTTTGATTACTCTATGTACCAGTACTTTGTATTGACCCCCTTCCCTCCCTGGTTCGAAGCACAATCTAGGGGTCCAGTTAATCAGTAGATTCTTCTGACAGATTTGCAGAGTCAAGTGGTAAGCCTTCCATATTCCGGAAGGCCTGATTTCTGGCAGTTTATTTATCATTTAATAGCTTTGGGTCTACTGGGGGCTTTGTCCCAGTTTTTAGGCAGTTGTTTGTTTTAGTCATATAGTAGAGATTTCGCAAACGGTTTTAAAATATCGATAGATGTTGTGAGACATTATTTCCTATTATTGATTTCATTAAACTCGTGACCATATTTCCTTAATATTATGTATCTTTCGTATTTTTTTATCATATAAATTATGTGCATGATTACCAGATAGATATGGGTGTTTCGTGCCTTCATGGTTTGAAATGCTCGTCACGGCCAGGGCCCCGGTTCAGGTCGTGATAAACTTGGTATCAAAGCACGGTTCATGGTCCTAGGGTGTTTGTGAAATTGCGTCGAGTAGAGTCTTGTTTATGGGTGTGTAGCATGCCACACTTATAAGCAGGAGGCTATAAGGAATTTAGGAATGTCTCTCTTTCTTCATGTTCTAGTTCGTGCTATGAAGTTAGAATTTTCCTTTTCCATACTCTAATTCGTGCTACAGTGTTGTCCATACGAAAGTAAAGTCATCCCAATTTTTTCTTTGATGTGCTCAGATGTGTCTCATTGTTGGGGTGAATCAAGTGCAGAAGTTCAGAATCTAAATGGTATTGTTTTTTCTAATTGAGCCGTAAAGATTAAAAAAAAATATTGTGCAAGGACTTAAGAAGAGTTTGTTAGTACTTCAGAGTATATTGATTCTGGTATAAACTTTTATATTGATGAAATCGTGCTTTCTAGCCTACGGTATTAAGTGTATTCAGTACCTTTCGGAATTTATGTTGCTGATGTCATGCTTAAGGGGGATAATATGTAACAGAACGTTGGTACTGTATTTCCACCCGAGTAGTAATAGTATAAGTTAAGTGTCGGTGTCATGACCTATTGGTAGTGATGTTGGACCAAGAAGTTGGTGATGTGAAGTCACAAATTTTAAAGTTAGAGTGAGGATGACTTTTGTGTAAGTAAATATGTTAGTTGAATAACCGATGTTTGAGGACAATTTACTCCTTTATGGTGATAGACTAATGTGGTAGCTAGTAGCATGTGTGGATTGTATGGTAGTCCGTGGAGAAAGTGTTTGACTCAGAATTTTATTTATACAGAGTAAGATGTGTATTCTTAGGCCATTTAATATTGTATGTCAAGTTTTTTTCTCTTGTAATCTTGATATCATTGTGTTGTTGAAAATAAAGTCTAGTGAAGCCGTGTGGGGCTATTTCAATTCACTAGCATAGTTGTTTTTTTTTCATTTCATTTTCTTGTTCAAAACATAAAAAAAATCAAAGTCTAGTGAAGCCGTGTGAGGCCTATTTCGATACACTAACAATTTGTTGTTCTTCCTATTGTTCTTGTGTTGGTTGGAACTGGGGGTTTAGAAGCAACATGTCAAGAAAAGTGGTCAGGGCAATTTATTGAATATATGTATAGCCGAATCTTATTGCATGAGATCGAGTTGGTAATAGAGGTAAATTGTTGTTTTCTCTAAGCATGAAAATGGCTAGATTAGCCAGTAAGTTATAATTATTGACTCATGGTTGTTTGTGGAATTGGAAGGTAGTCTAAATATGCACTTGAGTAAGTAAGTATGATGTGAGGAATCCATATAAGTAGATAAGATTGTATGGGATATGATATAAGATTAAGGTTGACCATGTTTATTGTGTGATTTTTCCCCCTTGATCTTGTTTTTCTTAGTAGATGTAAGCTAGTACTTTATGTGAGAAGGTATGAAGTGGATTTTGAGCTATAATAGTGATGTCATGGAGGGGATTATGACTGTAGGTAGTATTTGAATGAAATGAGTAGTTGTAGTTGATTTCCTAATTTGATGGACTATATATTATATTGCATGCTTTGCGTTATTAGTGGTAGACGATGGATGCTAGACTATAGGCTTGAATTATAGATTGTAGAATATGGTGGTGAGAATAGTATTTTATGATTAATGATGTATGATTTATGGGCATGAATTAGTAGGCTTGATATGATTTGTGAAAGAGCCCAGGTTGAAGATTTATGAAAAGTTTAAGAGGTAATCATGAGGGATGTACATGAGGACTAGTGTTAAAATGATGAATTGTGGTTGAATCATTAAGTGGTTAAGAACATGGATATATTCGAATAAGATGAACCCCAGGTAGCAGGTTGTTAATAAAGTTTTATGCGTATAAGTGTATGTTGTACCTAGTCAGTATTTTTGAAATTTATAGTATGGGGGGGCGTCTGAGGAAGACTCGGGGGTTGTTGTTGTTGTATGGTGTTCGTTATAGTTGAATTCAAGAAATATATGTAAGAAATATGTGCCTTAGGTATAATTTTACAGATTTCGTTAAGTTGTTGATTATGTGATTTGAGGTGCAATGATAGTATCTTAAGGAAATTGAAGATGGAGTGTTAAGTGTTTAGAAGTGTGGGTGTCTATGCATATAGAAATATTAGTCGTAAGTCGTTGACTCTGAAAGTTAGAAGAAAATGTCCTAGAAAATAATATAGTGCCTTTGTATTAGGGATTAATGAGAGAAGTTTAAGTTCATGTATATACTGATACCCCTTTTGTGATAAGGAGTGTGGGTGCGTGCACTCACGAGAGTGAGAGTTGTAGAGTGGTGGCTATTGATGCTAGAAAATGTTAAGAGTAGCATTTTTTTTTATGAAAGCAATGCCTTCCGAGTATAGTTCATCAGGGAGAGTTTAGAGTTAAGGTTTATGATGATGTCTTATTTGTGTGGAGGTTATTGCTACAAATTTTGATGTGAGGTTATGTCTGCAAGTCTAGAGGTGTGACTTTGATCTAAGGGGGAGATGGGTAATTAAGTTCCCAAATTTTTCTTAATTCGACAAGTTGCGGGGGAGAAATCATGATAAGTCTACTCTTACTCAAGCATACTCCTCCTACTTCCATTTTATAGATTATTCCGCTAATATCTTACATCATCTTTTCAAGTTATGCCGGTTCCTATGATTCGAGTTTCCCATGGACTTATGTCTATGATATGACCTCCGAACTAGAAGAAATTATGTCCCTCAGTAATCCAGTCTTTCATGTTTTCAGGCCATATGTTATGTTGTTCATGATCCATGAAAATCTATGTCTCTCAGCATGCTTGGTCTTAAGGAAATATGATTCTATATGTCACTGATTCATCTTATGTTGGGTTTAGCCAAAGTGATAAGGTTTATGCAAACTTATGGCAAAATCCTCAGTTCTTTAAATGAGGAGCAATCGCTTCAAGCGGAAATCCTTGTCTTAGTTGTGATGTAATAGTCCATAGCATTCTCGACTCAATACCACTCTTAGTGGCACGTATGGAGATCTTGTAACCTGAAAACTTTTCTAATGGTTACAAGATTTAGTCATATTTATGAGCTCTTAACTTCCATGATTTTAAATTGATCTTCTCGACCCCAAGGCATAAGTTTTTGAGTTGATTCATGTTCAGAAGTGTAAAGGGGTGGTTCGGGTAAAGTTTTAGATTTTTCAAACTACATTTGAGATGTCTTTAAGTAAGCAAATCAGTGGATCAATGCGATATTGGTGTGCCACATCGGTAATCGCATTGGCCAAACCAGTGTCTCAATGCGATCTCGATGCGTCGCGTCTCCTATCGCGTCGAGTGCCTAGTTTATCTTATCGATTTTTCCAAATCTAGGAGGGGAATCCCGTCTCTTTCCCCCATTTTTTCTTGACATATGCACAAATATTTCTCCCTGTGCTCTATCCTGAGTACTCATATTGTATTGTGATTTCCGTATGACTCTTTACTTATAATCCAGAGACTTGTTAGATGGACCACCTTGTGGTTATTCTATTATATCTTCATTTCATGTCCTTTCTTGAGTAGTGCATGAGTAGAAGTTATGGTTTAATGGTGTTATTTCCATTCTTGACAATTATGCTCGAGTCTCTTAATGACCCTCCGTATGATAGTAGAATGGTGGCTATAGAAAAGTTGTGATGTGTTAGGTAGAAGAGTAGATGTGCTTAAAGGTTAAAAATTTGATGTGATTCTCGAGATGAGGTTATAGGTGTAAAGAAAAAAGAAGGAGGTGAACTTTTGTTGTGTGAATTAGCTAAGAAGGAGGGATGTGGTGAAAAATATTTGTAGAGTGATTGAAACTGGTGGTCTTGGTGTGCAGATCCATGAAGTTGGTGTAGTTGATTAGGCTTGAACGTTGTGACTGTTGAAAATGCAAATCTGTGTCCTATGTGGTTAGTACCCTTTTAATTAAAATCCTAAGAGTGTTTGATGATATTGATGAGGTGAAGAATTTCTTAAAGGGATGTATAGTACAGGGTCCTTTAGCTTAAGTTACCACCTTGTTACTCCGAGTTAGGCTTCAACATAAAAAGCGCTTTGCACTAAGGCTCAAACTCTTGTGGTTAGATATGTGATGGAAGAATTGTAAGTTGGAAGTGATGAAGTGTTGTTTTTTTGTTTGGACATGGATGAGTAGTGTTTCAAAGTGCAATATCTATTTCATTGTATCAAGAGAGATGGAGAATGATTCTATCCCTACTTTCCGCAAAAAAGCTTCTTTAATTATTAGTACCAATATAAATTCGGTCTATGATCACCAAATAAATCCTGGCCTTATGTTTGGAAGATTATTATGCATAGAGCTCATGTGCAGGATCATCCCTATATAAAGTCTCATTATATCATGTTTCGTGCTTACATGTTTCGCTAGGGGTTATCATGAAGCTTGTTTGCTAGCATTCTATATTTTGTTGAGGAAAAATGTTTAATATGAGACTACGCTCTTTATTCTACACTTTTAGTGCTTCAACAAGTCCCTACCTGTCATTCGGGGACGAATGATCCCAAGGGGGAGATAATGAACACCCCGCATTTAGGGGTAGAACGTAAACCATTATTCTTTCATATAAAGGTTGCAAAATTCATGAATCCTATGCAAATTTAGTGTGTAATCAATTATGTAGTATGTGAATATAGTTGAGTATGAATTGAGATCATAGAAGTCCCTTAACTCAAAGACGGGTTAAAAAATTTCCTATCGTTCAAGTTTTAGTGAACGTTGAAACTTGGGTCAACTTCAATCGATCAAATCTCATTATATATGATGGAATGGGTGGCCTACTATATATCAAATGAAAGATCTTCGAATTATCTTTCCATCGATACCAAATTCACCTAAAACGGGCACTCGGTGAAGAAGTTAAAGCATTTTTAGTGTCAGCATTCCCGTTTGACTGGCCACCACATCGCGATGAGTCTTTAATTGACAATTGTCAATTCCAGTAGCTCATCGCGATTTCCAGCGCATCGCGGTGAATCCTTATATGACGTTTCAGTCTCAAATTTTAAATTCTAAGGTCAAACTAGACATTTCCCATGGCCCCAAACCAATCCAAACACAGGATTTAATCCCAAATACACCTAAAATACATAAACTTTCACCAAAATTCATCAAGAACGCTCTCTAGGGTTTCAAACAAGAATCCCAAATAATTCAAGATTCAATCGTGAGTTTTTGAAGATAATTAGAGATTTTGAATCCCCAATCTGTAAGCTTCAAGAATCATTCATTATTCTCGGAAATAGAGGTACGTGGGTTTATCCTAAAGTTCATGGGCATGTTTTCAAAAAGAAACTTACGCAAGACTTTAAATTTATACAAGTATATATATGTTTTTACAAATGAGGGTTGTCAATTGATACAAATAACATGTTTTGATATATGATTTTGAAAGAACTATTGAGATATCATGGGGTTGGTTGTTTGAATGTATTTAAATGGTTGAATTGTGAACATGTGACCTAAAATTTCAAAAGGGTGCGATGTGCATGAGTTGTAAATTTTCTAAATTCCCCATGACAATGTTTATACCCCATATTATACTAGTGTTAAACCATTGAGAGCATGAATTTTTCAATTGATATGACATTACTCATAAATGATTAAAATTCTTGCATAATTGCATGTTGAGAACCATGGTGTATGTGTTTTAATGGTGTGAAAGTCATACATATGTGCATGTTACAAATGGTATAAAAAGCTAGAAAGTTGATGTGATATTGATGACTTGCAAGTCGGGTATGAAGATACCCTGTAGAGTATGACATGTGATTGATTAAAATGAGTTTAATGCATTGATTTTGTGAGATAGGTGCTTACCCGAAGAAAGCATGAGTCAAATGACTCTACGCTGGAAACCGTGTTTGCCGACTCAGGAACTTGGTACCCTGCTGTGTGATATTGTGTACCTGACATTATGTCATCCTAAATTGGGACTATGGTTAGGATCCCTTCTTTGTGATTTTGTGCACTACCATACTTGATTGGGTTGAGATACCCTACTATGTGATCTTGTGTGTCTTTCCCTCACTTATACTTTAATCTCGGTGGCAACCGAGATTTGACAGTTGGTGAAAATGTGAAATTGTAGGGAGTACCACCTAGCTCAAATGTGTTGCATTTTTGTTGAAAAATCATTATACAATGCCCATATATTTTCAAAATCATTTTGCAGTAATATGTTTTATAACAACGCTCATTTAGTTTATATAAAAATCTCTACTTTTTTTTGGATTACTCTGCGTACCAGTACTTTGCATTGACCCCCTTCCCTCCTAAGTTCAGAGGTACAGTCTAGGGGTCCAGATAATCAGTAGATTCTTCAGACAGATTTGCAGAGTCAAATTGTGAGCCTTTTATATTCTGGAAGGCCTGATGTCTGGTAGTTTATTTATCATTTGATAGTTTTGGGTCTACTGGGGGCTTTGTCCCAATTTTCAGACAGTTGTTTATTTTTGTCATGTAGTAGAGATTTCACAGACGGCTTTTAGATGTTGATAGATGTTGTGGGACATTATTTCCCATTATTGATTTCATTAGACTCGTGACCATGTTTTCATAATATTGTGTATCTTCCACATTTCTTTTTATCAAATGAATTATATGCATGATTACCAGATAGATAGGGGTGTTTTGGGCCTTCATGGTTCAGAATGCTTGTCACGGCCAGGGCCCCAATTCGGGTCGTGACACTATTTCAAAGTATAGTGGATTATGCTAGGATAACAGAGTCTATTCTTTGAGGGTTTCAGGTAGGCACCAAGAGGATACATCATCAGGACGAGTTCAGAGGTCACACTTCTTAAGGTAGAAATTCTAAAAGTTTCTATGAATATCATAGTAGACCAGTGCAGGTAACCTTGTAGGGTTTAGGTAGTGGGTCTTCTATTTATGTCGCTTTTGATGGTCATTCAAGCTCAACTATAACTTTTTCAATTGAGTTGGACCATAGAGGTTGCTATGTGTGTGATGAGGTTAGCCATTTAGCCATACCTATTGTATTTTTAGGGCTACTCCTATATAAATTATAAGAGGTAGAGGTTCTACTAGAGGTACATATGACAGAGATAGTGGCACCTATAGTGGTGGTTACGGGCTACTCAGTCAGGTGATGGACGTGGAAAGCGCTATGTTATACCCATTGACCATATATAGAGGCATTTAACACAATCATCATAAGTATCATCCTTATTTTTTCCAAATTTGTGTCTGTGTTATTTGATATGGGATTGACTTTCCTCTTTATGTCTATTATATTTAGCTTTAGTTTTTTATTATACTATTGAGCCTCTTTTCATGCCTATCTATGTATCTACCCTTGTAGGAGACTCTTTAGTAGTGGATTAGGTGTATCGATCTTGTGTAATGATTTTTGTTAGGCGTGAGACTTGGGTAGATCAGATTATCCTAGATATAGTAGATTTTGATGTCATCTTGGATATAGATTGGTTGACTCAAGGATTTTTTACTGCAACTCCTATCATGACTTTGTCTAAGAAGGACGTAGGTTTTACCATCTTTTGTGATACTTTTGGTGTTAGGATAGGTGCTGTGTTGATGCAAGTGGATAAGGTAATTATGTATTCTTCTCATCAATTAAAGAACCATGAGAGGAATTACCATACCCATGATTTAGAGTTGTGTGTAGTTTTATTTGTTTAAAAGTTGTGAAGGCACTACTTGTATGAATTCTATTGTGAGATCTTCTCAGATCATCATACCATTAGTATTTCTTCACCCAGTGAGATATTAATATGAGGCACCACTATTGGCTTGAGTTGCTGAAGGATTATGACTTAACTATTCTCTATTATTCGGATAAGGCTAATGTGGTTACAGATGCCTTGAGCTAGAAGTCAACTAGCATGGGTAGCTTGGCACATCTTTTTACCCAGAAGTAGTTTGGAGGTTCAGTCTCTACCAAACCAGATAATTAGGCTTGATATTTCAATGCTTGGATGTTTTCTAGCATTTATTGAGGTTGGGTCTTTCTTGATGGATCAGATTTGTGCTCATCAGTTTGATGATATTGGATTAAGAATGATTCAAGATAAGGTGTTGAGTGGAGAGGCTAAGGAAGCCTCTCTTGATTATAATAATTTCTTATGGATTGGAGGTCAAGTCTATGAGCCATGAGTAGGTGAATGGATTAGATTGATTTTGGAGGAGGCTCATTATTCCAGGTATTCCATCCATATGGGAGTGACTAAGATGTATCGTTATTTCACACAACTTTATTGGTAGGTTGGTATGAGGAAGATGTGGCATACTTTGTAGCTTGTTATCTATGTTGCCAATAGTTAAAAGAAAAGTATTTGAGGTTTGGTGGTTTTCTTGAGAGGTTACCCATTTTCTAGTAAAAATGGGAACAAATCACTATGGACTTTGTGAGTGGGTTGCCTCATACTTCTCTTGGATCTGATAGTTTTTCGGTCATCATAGATCGATTGATCAAATTAGCTCATTTAATTCTAGTTCAGGTTTCTTTCAGTGTTAAGAGGTTGTTTCATATCTATATTTGTGAGATAGTTTGCCTTTTGGTGTACCTATATCTATCATCCCAAATTGAGGTTCAGTGTTCACATCTCACTTTTGAAAGACTTTTTAGGAGGAGTTGGGTACCCAGGTTGATCTTAGCATAAGTTTTCACCCCTAGATAGATGACATGTTAGAATGGACTATTCAGGTTTTAGAGGATATGCTCTACGCTTGTGTTGAGAAGTTGACTTATAATAATAGCTACCATTCCAGTATTAAGATGGATCCTTTTGAGGCTTTGTATGGTAGGTGTTGTTGCTATCCAATTGGTTGGTTTGAGGTTTTTGAGATTAGACCTCGAGGTACAGACTTGTTTCGTGAGTCTTTGGATTGAGTTTGGCTCATTCAAGATAGACTTTAAGCGGCTCCAAGTAGAAAGAAGTTCTATGCGGATCATAAACTTCGTACATTGAGATTTAGTGTTGCTAGTAAAGTTTTCCTTTGTGTATCACCCATAAAGGGAGTGATAAGGTTTGGGAAGAGGGGCAAGCTTAGCCCCAGGTATATTGGACCTTTTGAGATTCTTTGGACTATTAAGGTTGTGGCTCATGAGTTAGAATTACCCCTAGATTTATCATCTATTCATATACTTTTTCAGGTTTCCATGCCTTAGCATTACATTTTGGATGAGCCTCACGTCATCCATTGGGATTCAGTGCAGTTAGATGAGAAGTTGTCTTTTATTGAGGAGAACATCTCCACCTAACTAGAGATGTTAGATAGTTGTGTTCTAAAGATATTCCAGTGGTTAAGCTCTGATAGAGACATTGACCTATATATGAGTCTACTTTGGAGGTTGGTCTGATATGCATCGTAGTTATCCTTAGCTTTTTGCTGATTCAGGTATTTGTCTTGCCTTTAATTTGAGGACGAACTAGATTCAGAGTGGTGGATGATGTAATGACCTTATTTTTGGTGGTTTTGTTACATATTTATTTTTGTGTGATTCAACAATTTTATCCCTCCCCATGGTTTCTCTGTGATATTTCTGGGTTGCGGGGATGATTAATACGCTTTATAATGTATTTTAGTGTGATTTGTGCGAGATTGTGGTTTTTGGTGGTTTTAAAGTCTTATTAGTTGAGTTCGGTCAATATTTACTAATCAGTGTGTTAGATGAAAAAATGTATTGCACTAGCCGATCTGAAATGTCAATTTTAGGTTGGTAACATGGTTGGTGTGGTTTTACTATTTTTATATCTCATTTTGACCCTCAATTTAAGAAGTTTTGAAATTGGATTTCAAGGGTCAACTTTGTGAAAATGATGTTTTTTTAAAAATATGTTATTTCCATTGAGTCTGCAACATTGAATTTAGTCTAGTAGCATAGTTTGTATACATTCTTGGATTTAGATGAATCCCGAGGGGTCAGGGGAGACATAAAATTCTCTAAGTCTCCAGCCGGTGCACTGCTTTGGTTGCTTAAGCGACTTGGATTGACAACAAAAGTGTCATCTAAGATATACCATTCTCCCTTAAGCGAATGCCTCTTAAGCGACAAGGCGGGCCTCGCTTAACCAATGTCTGATCACTTAAGCGACTCAGTGATTGCTTAAGCAACACCTGGGTAGATTATATCCCTTATTTTTGTGATTCTTCACCATTTTTGAGACTTGGAGCTTGGGGTTTCAAGATTTATGGAAATTTCTTCCATTTTAAGCTTGGGTAAGCTTCAAACTCCTATTTCAATTACTTTTTTTTAATTTTTTTAAATTATTTTAATATTTTTAAAACTTGATTTTAAAGGTGGAATTTGGAAATTTTGGCCCAGAAGTCCTAAAAGTTGTTATTCTTCTTTTTAAACCCCAATTCTAACTCATTTTCACTTGGTTTTTCTTCTATAAGTTACTTTAATCATGGGAAACATATTTTTGGACTAAAATTTCAACTTTACCCTTTTTTTTTGAAAACTCATTACAGAGGTTAATTTTGACCCTGACTTGAAAATGGGCAATATGAATATCTTTGGCTTTCTTTTGATGCTTGTATTCTATATTTATGTATTTTGTTGGTTTCGGGTCCATTCGTGAGGAGAAATCTTATTGGTACAGGCTTGTTAGATTTATTTTTGACATTCAAGATAGATTATGGCTTAACTTTCTTTAGACTAGGTTGGGTAGCTAATATTGGTATAAAATCATGTTATGGGTGTGTGAAATAATCATGGAAATGGATATATTATTTTGTTGTGCCCGTGTGGGGGCTTATGTTGTTTTTATTTGGTGGTTTCCAGACATTATCTACTATGTGTGACCGCATGTGGTCTTATATGATGTCGTTAGCCTTTATGTATGTATATTTGGTGGTATCATTCTGGCAGCAAGCTTAAATTGGAATTTATGTGGTATTAGTGGCATATCTTTGTGTATATGACTCTATTGGCCAATGGATTACATTGAATTCATGAATAATTGGCTTATTGAGTGAATCTTGGCCCACATGGTTGGTATATTGGTTGCCTATGGAAATTCTCATTTTGGTTGGTTGTGAGCATTGGATCCTCATATTATATGCCCTTGTGAGACATTGTATCATTGTGGAAATAGTGAAAATACTGGCTTGTGACATCCTTATAGACCCTCTATCGAGGGATGTGCTGGAGAGGAGTCATGGATATTGCAATTAGTTATTAGATTATATATGGGTTGCAAAACCCCCATGGGTCCTAGTAGGGAGCATAGATCGATAGGTATATATAGAGATTGTACGGAAACATCGAGAATCACATCATTATCATCATCACCATGACCATCATCTTTATTGCATTTCATATATATTGTGCTCATTCTGTGTTGTATTATTTTCCTTGATGTGATATCTATCTATTTGCACTTCTTTCTTATACTTATATTTGGTATACTTTTATATTTGTGCTTATTTCTCATATTTATGTACGGTATATACGCATATTTTAGAACTGTTATTGGAGACAATGTGGGCTATTATTTGGGATATTTTCTGATTGCAGGTGACGTGCCCATAGTGTGTATTTTATATGCTTTATTTTATACTTTGCTCGGTCAACTTATGATACCTACTGAGTATAAGTTGACCGTACTCACCCCTACTGTGACTTTTCGGTATTAATCCAGATATGAGTGCGCAATACGATTGCTAATTCAGGTGGTATCTGGAGTATATTCAAGGTAGCAGATGATCTATGCTTCCGGAGTTGTTCTACAACCTCTTCTGTGTATTTCCTATTTTATTTTTTATTTTGAGATAGATTTTGATCTTTTTTGAACTTTCATTATATCTTTGACATTTGTGATGTATTTAGTAGTTCTTACACTGTAACACCAGGTTTTGGGATATTGTATGGTATCTTTGGTCATCTATTTATGCTTTTACTATATACATGTGGTTTGACTCTGTTCTAGGAGTCTTGCTTTGGGTTTTGGTAGTGATTTCTCATTTCATATTAGTTTTAATGATAGGCTTACAAGTCGAGGCTTGTTGCAACAAGTGCTATCATGATCCTTCATTTTGGGTTGTAAATTAGTATCAGAGCAACCAGGTTATCATTGGCCTCATCAATGTATCAATAGGGTGTCTAGTAGAGTATCGTAGATAGATATGTAGACGTATGTATCAATCTTCGAGAAGCTATAAGATATCCTTAGAAAACATCCCTTATTTAATTTTATATCATGCTGTTCATTCATACTTATGTTCTAAGTCATATTTTACTCTTTTCTATGCAGATGGTAAGGATTAGATCTCGTGCAACTAGATATGTGGAGCTATCATCCAAGGAGAGAGATCATTCTAGAGGGAGAGTTGCGAGCCGTGGATGGGCTCGAGGTAGTGTATGGGCATGAGGATTTTTCCCATTCAGATGTAGCACTAGAGAGTGCCAGTTTGAGCATGCTGTAGATATGGGGCCTACTCTATTCCCATAGAGTTCTTTACCCTAGTCTTGGAGGGGTTGCATCTTCGCTTGTTAACCCATTTAGAGGGTTCTCCTTTAAGTACATATAGTGTTCCTCTAGACTCGAATATTGTACCTCTATTTGTTCTAGAGTCTACCTATGGTGTTCCTTTAGCAGTGAGTATGGATCCTCCGATGGTACCAATATCTACGTATGGTACTCCACAAACTTTGAATATCATTCCTCCTTCCGTGCCAGCGTCTGACTATGGTATTCTGAGACCAAGAGTTCAACCTTCTTTGGTGTAACCTCCTCAGGTGGGATCTCAGACAACCAGATTTACTATGCCTCCTTTTGTTGTAAGTACAGTTCTGTCTTCTGAGGATTAAAAAGGGTTTGAAAGATTCACTCATTTGGGTCCTCCTAGGTTCAGTGGTGTTGTAGGCGAGATTGCCTATGAGTTGTTAATTGATTGTCGTAAGAAAGTTCATAACCATGGTTCTCTTGAGCTACATGGGGTTGCTTATGCTACTAGTTGAGAGATGCAACCAGGTATTGGTGGAGGTCACATATTAGTTGCAGACCTCTTGGTTTTCCAGGGATGACTTGGGATCAATTTGCTGAAGCCTTTTTGGATAGGTTTGTGCCATATAGTTTGAGGGATCAGATGTGAAATGAGTTTGATCACTTAGAGCAGTGCTTCATAACTGTTACAAAGTATGAGGCATGTTTCCATGCCTTGTCCAGATATTCTAATGCCATTATTTCCGCTGAGTTTGAGAAGATTTAGAAGTTTGTGAAGGGGTTGGATGTTTCTCTTCAGCTAGCTGATGTGGCTTGTTGTTCTATAGAAATATAGCACTTTCGAGACTTAAAACTGTGAAAATATGCAAGTTTCTTAGGTTGTGTTGTTAGATATGATGCTTTTTGGGTATGTTTTGCAGGAAACTAGGTTTTGGATGCGAAGTTAGTGAAAAAGGTAAAAAAATAGTGTTTTTGGCTACGTATGTGATCATCTTGGGTTTTTGTGACACTTTACTAATTGTACGTGACTAATGCATGTGCTGAAAGTTGACTATTTGAATCTTGGTTTCAAGTGTTGAAAGGCCTGACACTTACCACATGTAGAACTTGTGGCCCGTCTATGACTAAGGTAAGTGCCAAAGTTGAAGATCCCAAGAATTGACAGTGCTTTAGTAATTTTACCATAACTTTTCACCCTGCTATTGGATTAAGGTGTAATGTATCGTCAGAAAGTTAATTCAATTAGCTAGCTGATGGTGGGGACTTTGCACTAACTTAGTCTAAATGTGGACCACATGTAGAACATGCAAACCACATTTGGGCAAAGCATGTGTAAGAAGTCCAAAATCCTGAGAGAAAAGCTGCAGGATTTTTTGGTCTGAGCACAAGCGGTGACCACATGCACCCAGCCTCAGGCCGCATGTTCCACATACGCCTAAGTCCAAGCTGAATGTGGACACCACATGTGTCCACCAACCCTTTTTTCTCCTTTTTTTGTTCGTTCTTTGGTTTTAGGGTTTCCTCATGTACTATAAATACCCCTTATATGTTTTAGTAGAGGTTACACTCTCTTGCTATTTACAAACATATTTTGATTCCAATATTTAATTTTGGTCTTGGAATTCTCTTGTATTGATTTTAGTTGATTAATTCAGTTATGGTTTTGTGTTTTTACTTGTGATTATTGTGATTTCATATTATGCTTTTAATCATGAATGTTGTTGATTACTTTAAAGAACGAGTGGCTAAAAACCCTTAGCTAGTCTTGTGGAAACCCTAGCAAATTGACGAAGTAGGGAAAAGGATATTGTTGTTCTGAATCGATACCCATGCATGTATTGTATTTTCTTTACTTTAATAGTTATCTTAGTGGTTGAAAACACTAGGATCTCACCTTGTTTATTGCTACTTACTCCAAAAAAGGAGTAGTGACTAGGAAAAGATAATGAAATAGTAATTTAGAGTTTAACTATCGATCTACGCTACTAGGTTTTATCTAAGTAAGATGGTTAGATTTCATCTAATAACTAGAGACTCAAAAGATAATAGTTAATTGGGATGAAAATAAGGGTTAGTAAGATGACATCCTAAGAATCAAAAGATAAAGGTTGAAATCCTTCTACTCGTCCAAAAGACTGTAGAAGGTACATAACTTATCGATTCTACATGCAAGGTATTAGGTTGGTTCAACAAAGCATGATAAGCCTATGGAGTTGAGAATCCAAGGGAAACACAATCCTAGTATTCACCTACGACTGAATACAACCGAAGTTGATATATGCTACTAGTTCGACATTGCTATTCACAAACCCCAATTTACTTTTTCAGTTTTGCCCATTGATTACAACAAATATGAGCCACGATTCCACGTATTCCTTTAGGACTCAAACTTAACCTATGTTGGGTTACTATATTTGGAAGCAGCCGTATCATCATTACAGTGGAGGTATAGCTTGGGCGTCCGTAAATTTTGGCCCCATTTTCAGGGAATACGGTGTTGATTTGTAAATTGAAGTTGTTCAAATTTTTGGGGTTTTATTTTTGTTTTTGCTCTTAGTTGGGTATACGCCACTATATTTCTAACACACAGAGTAGAGGCAATCCCTTATTCCCAGCGAATCCAAATTTGGAAAGGATCCTACAAACACCTAGTAGGATGATGGAACAGAAAAGAGATGATATTCCTGAAGGGGTTTATGATGATGTGCCTCTCCCTCCTCCTGAAGGAGTTTAGGATATTGTTGATCAGAAAATGGGTGTGATTTTAGCAAAAGTCGCTAATAAGAGGAGGGCAACAGAAAAAGCTTAGTGAATAGCTAGGAAGGCAGGGCTAGCTGAGTAGAGAAAAAAAACATACTACCGAGCAACACTCAATGGAAATAAAAATAAAGCTAGAGGAGGTCGTGCTTAAGTAATCCCAACATACCAATAGTTGCAGCCATATGAAGATGATGATGAGGATCTGGGGTATGTTGATCCGATAGAGACTGGAGCTATCATTCCACCTGTCTTGCCCCTAGGTGTTAAGTTTAATATAACGTACGCTATGATCTAGATCTTATACTTGAAAGGTGTGTTTGTAGGGTTGCCTACAGATGATTCAAACATGTATCTGGCCAATTTTACCAGAATTTACACTTTATATACAAATCCAGGGGTGAATTAAAAGGCACTGAGGTTGAGGTTGTTCCCCTTCTCACTTATAGAAAAAGCATCTTTATGGCTAGGGTAATTGCTAAGAGGATCTATCGCTATATGAAATGAGTTATGCAGGCAATTTTTGAACCAATTCTTTCCTCCATCTAGGATATTGCAACTTAAGGAAGAGATTTATAATTTCAGGCAGCTGCAGTCCGAGTACATGTATAAGTCTTGGTTCAGGTTCAAGAAAAAGTTGAGTATGGTGCCCAACCATTACATTTTAAAGATGAACTATATAGCCTTGAACAAAATTTCTAGATCCATGGTAGATACTATCTCTGGAGGAGATCTTATGAGATTATGCTGGGAGGTAGCTTCTGACATTCTAGACCAGATCTCTCTCTCTAATCGAGGATGATAAACTCAGGAGGTAAAGAGGGGTTCTATCACTTACGCTATTAGAGCTGCTGGGTGACCAGAGAAAAGCTAATGATTCTGTAATGTTAGATTTTGAGCTACTGAGGACTGATCTTAGGTTGATGGAAAAGAAGTTCGCAATCGTGAATTCCAAGAAAGTTTATGCAGTAGGATCATAGGGTGCAACTTCTGGAGCTTATGAGTCTATATTAGAAGAGGAGGTAAGGTATCCGGATCATTAATTAGAGGGTTTCCAAGCTCAAGGGCAAGGAAACCAAGGTCAAAACTATTATGATAGATAAAAATACTATAGTAGGGACACAGACAGTGATTGAGGATAAAAATATGATTACAATAAAAAAGGAGATAGGTGTATTCTACCTGGCAGAGGAGATACGAAATCAAGAATGAAAAAAATGTTGACCAAATTTGTGAAGGGGAAAGAAAGCTAGGAGGCTTGCCTTAAGGAGATCAAGGTTGATATTTTAGGTTTGGCTCAAAAGGTTGAGTCTTATACAATGTCTATCAAGTAGATAGAACATCAGTTTCTGCAGATGTCTTCTACTTGGCATCAAAGGAAACCAAGTGCCCTCCTAAGTAGCACGGTGCAAAATTGTTCAAACATCAATCATTTTATATCTATCACCACTAATTGTCGTGCCACTACTAATGATACCTTCGTACCTACTCTTAAAGAGTTGAAGACTGATAGCACTGAGAGCAATGAGACTCTGGAGGCAATGTCTAAGAATCGACATGGGGTGATAATGATTTTAAGTATGATAGTGGTGAGGATTGGCTCATAGAGCCCAATGATCATGTGCACCCTTATTTTGGACCCCTTTCTTACCATTAGAAGAAAAAAAACCCTAGATTATTCACTATTCTGTGTTTTATTGGGCTTTTTAATGTCTAACAGGTCTTATTTGACTTGAGATCAGAAGTAAATGTGATGCCTCTGGTAGTGTCCAAGCTATTAAAGATGGGGGAACTCAAACATACATCCATAAAGTTGTTGATGGATGATTTATCTGTAAAGAAACCAGTGGGTGTTTTGTGTGACTTAGAAGTAAGGATGGCATTCTTTAGTTCCCTGCTGATTTCATGGTTCTTGATTGTGAGGTTGATTTCCAAGCCCCCTTTATACTGGGTAGACCTTTCCTATCCACTGATAGGGTGTTAATTGATATGGACTTGGAGGAGATCACCGTCAAACTGAATGATGAAAAAGTAGTTTTTGATGTGTGTATAATAGTACAACAACCAGATGATATGCGAGTGGTCTCTGTGATCGACACTATTGATGAGGATATTGTTACAGAGACCAGTATGCAAGATATATAAGGTGTTGAAGAGAGAATAGAGGTGACAACCACTTTGCTACCGATTATTGAGATTGAGGTGGCAACACTATATGAGCAGATCTGACTATAGGTCCAAACTACACTTGAGACGACTGAGGTTGTACTGTTGCCTACTCACTAGGCTGCGATGTTAGAGCTACTAGCTAAGTTGTACTCACGAATGGATGTTTTTAAGGGTTTGGTTTCACTACCAGTTGTTCAGCCGTCAACTCCACGTGGTCCCTCACACTTTGATCTTTTTGCTGGGAATGATAAGGTGGTCCCTGATGTTGGGACCAACAGAGGCCTAGATGGGGACGTACAGAATCAGTCATGCCATATGATCAAGCCCTAAAAAGTTCCACCCATGATTCTATGGAGACTTTATTTGTTGATAGGCATAGGCGTGTCGAGATAGTTGAAGGTGCATCCTCTTGTAGTGAACCGTCACCACCATTGCCTTCGTAAGTTGATACACCCCCTATCTGGGGAAGATCATGATACGGGCTCTTAGTGCATCCCAAGTATGCCCTCATTCCTTTTATTTTATATTAATTTAGTGCATTGGGGACAATGCGCAGTTTTAGTTGGGGTGGCATATATCATTGTCATCGCGGATTTTTTTGCCATACGTCTTTTCCTGTCAATCGTTGTATGGTTGTAGAATTGACATGTCTAGGGAAAAATTTATATCGTATTGTGTTTTGTTTCGTATTGTGTTGTGTTTTTGTGCAATTAGGAGATTTTTAAGTATTTAGGGAAGTTGTCATAATTTTGATTGATTTTCAACAAAAATGATACCCCTAAAAAATTTTAGAACTGTGTAAATGTATATATGTACGAGCATTGTTAATTTTGTTATGGCATTGTGATTAGGGTCATGATAATCACTTGTTAACAATTGGAAGAACTGGATAAGTAGTAGCTTTAAAAATTGATTTTGTGTCATGTTTGTGTGAGAAATACTTAGTTACCTTTGTGTGTTGAATTCAGAACTTGCCCGATTAGTCTTGCCTAGGTTTTAGGATAGTTGTTTAGGAAAGGATCATAGGCCATTTTTTTTGTCCATTTTTAGCCTAAATGACTTCCTTATGTGAAATAGTATCTCTTGATCCCTCTTTGAGACCTTTCACCTTCCTATTTGTGTTATAATGAACCTATTTTGTCCCCTGTCCTCCTTGGACATTATGCACCTCAACTCTGACAAAATCCCTAAGTTGATGGTGTCTATCATAGGGGTGCGTAGTGCAAAGTGGGTATGTAGAAGGGTAAAAAAAGAGAAAAAGTTAGTAGGGTTGGGTGTGGTAGAAAAAGAAAAGGAAAATAAAAAAGAAAAATTGTGAACAAGTGAATAAAAGAAAGAATAAAATACCACATCCAACTTGAATATGCAATAAAGAATAAAAAGTTAGAAATAAGGGTGTAATAAAAAGAAAATTGGCTAGTAAGTGAGACCCCAAGGTTAGTTTAGTGACAAGGAGGCCTAGTCACTTTATATGTCCATATGTACCATACCATCCCACAAGACTACATTACAAGCTGAGAAAATTCCTATAGTGATCCTAACTTGACCATTTGAATGATAAGGTAAAGAAAGTAAGGGCAATCCTATGATATTTGATGCACATTGATTGGAAATTCTCTTTTAAGTGTGAGTGTCTCTTGACTTTCCCTACATTGACATGCATTATTTCATATGAATGAGTGGGACATCTTTGTTATTAGGGAACGACATATATTACTAGTTGCTTACGTGTTTGGGGAGTGTAACTTGTACATATACATGGTTGTTTGTTGCTAATGTAGTGCCATACCTTGATCTCATTGTGTCACATTGTTATGTTTCATGTGTATACATAATTGGTTTTGAAAAGTGAGATAGGAGGGGGGGTAGTGGTTTGAGCTTAAAGTGTTGATTGACTACCTTGAATAACTTAGAATCTCCTAGTTAAGTGTTGTGTTTTATTTTGTTTTGTTTTATTGCGTTTTGTTGCCTGAGAACATACAAACATTCTAAGTTGAGGATGTTGATGTGATATAGAAATACAACACTTTCGACGCTTAAAAATGTAAGAATATGAAAATTTCTTAGGTTTTTTTGTTAGATATGATGCTTTTTGGGTATGTTTTGCAGGAAACTTGGTTTTGGATGCTAAGTTTGTGAAAAGGTGAAAATGGTGTTTTGGCTACTTATGTGATCAATCTTGGGTATTCGTGAAATATTTTGGATTGTATGTGACTAATGCTTGTGATGAAATTTAAATATTTGAAGCTTAGTTGCAAGTGTTAAAAGACCTGACACTTACCTATGTCTATATGTGGATCACGTGTAGAACTTCTGGTCCGTATGTGACTAAGGTAGGTTCCAAAGTTTAAGATCCTGAGAGTTGACAACGCTTCAGTAATTTGGCTATAACTTTTAACCTTGATATTGGATTAGGGAAAATTGGTATCGTTGGAAAGCTAATTCAATTAGCTATTTGATGTTAGGAAATTTTGTACATACTTAGTTTACATTCGTACCACATATAGCACATGCCGACTGCATGTGTCAGAAGTCCAAAATACTGAGAGCAAAGCGAAAGGATTTTTTTTTCTGAGCACATGCGGTGGCCACATATGCCCAGCCTCAGGCCACATGTGCCATATACGCCTAAGGACAGGCCGCATGTGCCACATACGCCTAAGGATAGGCCGCATGTGGACACCACATGTGGCCACCGACCCTTTTTTCTTTTTTTTTGTTTGGTCTTTTGTTTTAGGGTATCCTTATGTATTATAAATACCCCTTATGACTTTTTTTGTAAAAGTTACGTACTCTTGATACGTATAAACATATTTTAATATCGAGATTTGATTTTTGTCTTAGAATTCTCTTTTATTGAATTTAGTTGATTAATTTAGTTATGGTTTTGAGTTTTTACTCATGATTATTGTGATTTCATCTTATGCTTCCAATCATGAATGTTGGTGATTAATTCACAAGAATGTGTAGCTTATGCATCACCATCTCTCAAAATACACCTAATAAAAAAGTATAGTGCAGTTTTTATCAAATAAAGAATCCAACAAAGGTTAGGGTCGGACCCACAGGGAATAATACAAATCTCTATCATGAACTTATTAATGTAGTAGGATAGTGCAGAAAGTAAATGGGGGGATTTTGTGAGAACAACAGTAGTAGTATCACATCTTGACCACTTTAGGTGGAAATCAATATGATAAGAAACTAGGACTATGTTCCCCCTGACTTCCTAACATCACAGGCTTATCGTGCTCGTTAAACTATCACGGTTCTTACATGCAGAATCTATCAAGTTCTGTATCACCAACCACATATCAACACCCTTTGGTCAATTTCACTTATCTTCTCTTACGTGTCGCATTCTAACCCTTATCTTAGCTTCCAAATTAACAATCTCCTCTCGGTATAAAGTTTCTTAGATGAAGGTTGGTAGCTTCAAATTACTGTTGTGATATTATTTTCATAACCTCAACCTCTCTCTTGAGTTACTATTGAATATAGATGGGTTCTTAGCATCTGCAGTTTCTAAGAAAACAATAAATATGAAGAATACCACAATATATGCATAAACACCGATCAAGAAAGACTTTTCACTTCCTCTACTTCGTTATTCTATCAGGGTTCCCATAACCCTAGTTAAGAGGTTTAGTTGCTCATGTTTTGAAGAACACCCATAGAATTCATAATAGAAAGTATATGAATAATCTCACAATAAATTAAGAATGAAAACAAGCATCTCAAATTAATCTCAAATCATAAAATTTAAGAACAAGAATTTAAAGATCAAAAGTGTATCTCAGAATCAATATAATGTTGTAAGTTTGTAAAGTACGTAAACTAATAACAAAACATTAGTAGGGTATTTATAGGATACATTAGAAGCTTAAAAATCCTAACCAAAACAAAATAGGAAAACTAAGTCGGCAAATACCTACAACCCCACTTACAAGTCGTAGGTACTATCTACGGACTCCAGATGGTTTTGAAGATCTCAAAGAAATTCCATGATTTAGATATCTACTTATGAGGGGTACCTACGGGGGTTGTAGGTACCACTTACACCCTATAAATATGTCTTCATAAGTCTCATTACCAAAATCAACTTTCAGAATCCAACTTATGCAACCTACGAACCCACTTACAATGGGCGTAAGTACCACTTACTGCCCGTAAGTGGGTACATAAGTGGAATTCTATAGATTTTCATCATCATTTTCTCCTCTTCTACTCAAAAACCTATTTCCCTGCAAAACCAACACAAAACCACACCACATCTAACAAAAGGGACCTAAGTACTTACATAATTTCTAGTTTTAAGCATCGAAAGTGCATGGAAACAATGGTACATCAACATCCTCAAATTAGAACATTTTCATGTCCTAAAGAAATTAACCATAACAAAGAACACACGATGCTGAATTAAAAGAAAACTAAGGCATATATAGCAGTCAACTCAATTTTAGCTCAACAACTTTTACCCCCTCCTAGTTATAACTTTTAAAAACCAATGTGTGGATACATGTAGCACAACATTATGAAACAAATAAATCAAGCAATGGAATTACATTAGAAACTAATAATCAAGTGTATATGCAATCTACACAACCTGAATAGATAAGCAGTTAACTACATTACTCATCTACCTTTACAGAAAAGAAGTCCCAACTCTCATAATATCATTATGTCAATTTAAAGGACCATGTCAAAACACTCACACTCAAAAAAAAAAGTTCCAATCAATGTGCATAGAATACTATAGGCTTTCACTTATTTTGTATACCTTAGCTTTTCAGACAGTTGGACTAGGATCACTATAGAACTTTGCTTGGCATGTAATGTAGGCTTGGGGCAGGTATGGTATATTTGGGATATATGACTCACCCTCCTTGACACTACACATATATTTTGACTCCACTTCTATACCTTTTTCTTTTATTCCTCCCCTTTTCTCCATTACCAATTTTTTTGGATTATGTATGGTTTTTATTTTTCGTTCTTTTATTTTTTAAGTTTTCCACTTTTTTCTTTCTTCTCTTTTTTATTACACTCAACCTTACTTTCTTTTTATTTTACATTTAACACCTTTTGGCATACCGAATGTTAACTATGCATCCCTATGATAGCCACCCTCAACTTAGGAAATTCGCCTGAGTTGAGTTGCACAATTTCTAAGGAGGGACTAGGGCCAAAATTGGTTCATTGTAATCAATTGGGAAGGTGAAAAGTTTAAAACAAGAAAATAGGTCAAAGTAGGATCAAGTCTGAGATCTAGAGATACTTATTAATTTTTAATAGTTATTTAGGATAAGAGTGGACTAAGTAAAAAATGTCTTAGGACCATGTCCTAACAAACTATTCTACAACCAAGGAAAAACTAACCGGGCAAATTCTTGATTAAATGCGCAAAAGGAGCTAGGTTGAGGCCTCACACACATGATACATGGTTATATCATCAAATAATGACTATCTGGCTCATGCCATGCTAATCTATAATTATTTTTCCCCTAACCTAATTCTATGAAAAGATTCACACAATGGTCACATAGATATTTACATCACACAGTTCACAAAATTTTTGGAGGGTTATTATTTTTTCAAAACACTTAGGGACAACAAAACATGTCAAATTCCCTTAGGTTCCTTATTTTTCTCTTAATTAAACACAAACAACATATAACAAAAATTATAACACAAACACAACCTAAACATGTTAGTTCTACTGGGATAACACAACTAATGGGAAAATACACAGTAAAAAAAACCTCAACTGTGGTATATCCCTACCCCTAAATAAAGACTATTCACTATCACTGGTGCACAACTATAATATAAAAACAAAGGATGAAGATATATATGGGATGCTCTAGGCGTCTGAATTTGACTCACCCCCTATATGGGGCATCATGTCACTTATATAGAGAAGGAGGTTGTGGGACGTGACTAGAAGAGGCATCCGCTACCATCTCAGCATGACTTCGCTCATTAACCAAATATGACATAACTAAATTGTGAGAGACCCTTTTCAGGGCCTGCTGATAATCCATCACAAATCCTATAGCCCCTCCTCACGACCTCTCTTAGCCCTAATAATTGGGATCATATCATCCTCTATGAATAAATCAAATACCATAGTAGGAGTTGAGGTTAATGGTTGAATAAAAAATGGAATGTATAGAGCAAAGACTAGAATATGGCTCTCAAATATTGATCATACCTCTAAGAACAATATATCTATATCCTTGCGTAGGATGACATGTATGGTGCCTAAACCTCGCATAGTCATGCGCTCATCCAAGTCTCAAAGTTATCTATACAAGTATGCATCTCTCTAGTGTACTCCTTCATGGCTTTCATTATTATCCTCTCGAATCTAGATTTAGAAGCCTCTAAAGTGGTCCGAACCCATATCTTGATCAATTTGAATAATGTGGCCAATTGAATTTTTTTCTGAGTGAGGCAATAAATCACTCTTGTTGTAGCTCAGCTATCAGCTATAAAAATCTCTTGCAACACACTAATAAACCTAGTAGCTATCGAACGAAAAGGCTGGTGTAGATGTGCTCGTGGCCCATTCAACTGCTAGTGTAGTAGTGGGCTCAACTCTCGACTGTATATGTCCATATCAGTGCTTACATAAGACCTCTTTATTGGATCGGTTGAGATATAAGTCCCTTCAAAATGGTTCGTACAAGATAAAGTAGGTGGATATACTCGATTTACAAGGATTGAGTTGGCCACATCCATAATCATACTAATGTCTGCCACGTAGGTCACCTCAATCCACTGATCTACCTATAAAATAGGATATACTCTGGCCACATTATAAAACCGCTATATTAAACATTTAAATGAAAAGGTGGTGATCTCATAAGATTCTCTCACATGGATCTCCATTTGGATCCAAAGCACAAAATTAATATCTAACCATCAATCAGCTGGATATCATCTAGACAAATCCACTCTACGATTTTGTGCTCTACAACCCTTATAGTGTACCTACTCTACACTATCCTCATCTGATAATCAAACTCAGTTGTCATGGCCGATCCTACATACTCTGTCCTGAATAACACTCCTAGGACAACCACCTCAAAAATACTCTCTCTCACTCTCCTAACCAAATATGGGTAATTTAAGGCTGATCAAATTCTGTACCCTTGACTGGGGTAACCTGTATATCAAAGATGCATAAGAGGCATAGAACTCCCATATAAACATTAGACTATATAAAATCGAAGGCAATGAAATATCCCAAACTTTGGTCCTTGAAATATTTCCTGAATCTTAGGTATTCTGTGGATCATATGACTCATCATACCACTCGTATGGTATGGTTACGGGTCAAGAACCCTAGTCATATGTTGGACAATGTCACATTGTCCAAGGTCTATTCTTGGTATGAAAAGGTATCATACAACTCGTATAATCATGAGATGAGAAGTATAGTACCAAACCATATGTTGTTCAGTGTCTAGTCTTGACATTGTGCTTATGGTAACGATTTGAATGGGTACAAGTCATATGGTAGGGTAATATTTATGTTAAGGAGTTGTATGTTAGATATATTATGTTTTCCAACATTCTGATCAAGGTACGAGTAGAAGGTACAACACGTATGATGAGGTACGAGTGACGGGTCCAACTGTACCTTCCTATGAGTCTTTTATAGATTTTAAGCTGAGGGTATTTTTGAAATTTCCCACCCAAACCCTTAAGACCCCACATATTATAACACTTTTTGGTCCCTTATTCTTCACTTTGGAAGATCAAAACACTGTTAAAAAGTCTCTAGAAACCACTCAAGGAGATTGGGCTAGGGTTTCATCAAGGTGGTCACCTAGAGGGTTAAAGATCAAAATTTCTTTATAAATATTCACAATTCAGGTATGTTATCTTCCTTCATTGTTAGTTCATAAAAATCATATGTTTTAAACATCGTTCTTGAATCATAGATGGTGGTTTTAAAATCCATGGTGTTCTCTCATAATTTCACTTGTGTTTATACATATTTTTGTTAATGGTTTTTTCACATATGGGTGTATGGACATTGTGGTTTAATGAATTGATAATGGTTAAACCTAACTTGATGGTTTTTTTATTTGAATAAAGGTTTGATAATGGGATGCCCTCAACCTATTTGTAAAAATACCTATGAGAAGAATCTTGTCACATGATGAATTGGGTTTTGAACTAAAACTTGGTATATGAATGTTAATGAAGGATGAATGATTATGTAAGGGTTTTGATGACCATAAATTGACTTGAAATGTGTTTTAAACTAAGGCATTGGCCAAATAATCTAAATGCTTGGTAAATGGTTTCATGAAAGGCCTTGTTGGCCATAAGTTGAATTGAATTGTAACCTTGGTAGTGTAAATGACTAAATGGATTTGATTTCCATAATGTTTAACTGATTGACGACTTTATATAGACAATATGTTCGAGTCATAAAGTTAAATGATAATGATTATGGCATATTGTACCCTTGGAGCTAGGATTTGTATAACGATACCAACGGAATGCCTTTGTTAATTGATTAAACTAATGGTTGTGTGCATGTGTAAAGAATGTTTTAAATTAGGCTATAAAATGGTATGTGTAGACGTTCCGTGAAAGTTGAGTCCAAAGGAATAACACTGGAATTTTCACTAGCCAGTGCGGGTATCTATATGACCTGGGGGTTTGAGTCCCCCAAATGGATATATGAATGGGAGGTTTGAGTCCTCCATATTGTATACATTGGTGCTTGATTCACCTTGATTATATCGGGAGGTTCGAGTCCCCAATAATGGCATTACGAATATCGATATTCTCTGGTTCGTGCAGCTACATATACTGGGCCCTTCCAACTAGGGGAAAGCTGGACCAATATAGCCTATGGGTGATTTTTTTTATGATGGTTATGCTACACTTCCCAGGTGTTTTCAAAGTTCATTCTAATACTTGTTCCCTATCCTGGAATGATATATGTATGTATGTATACATGTGAGTACATATGATGATTTGACTTGGTTTTATTGATGCCATTATTTTTTTATCTATCCCTGAGTTACATACTAGTGCTTTAATAGCTATACGTCTCCAAATGCTATATCCCCACACAATATAAGGACCTGACCTTCTTATTTTCCTCTGCAGTGACCAGGTGTTTAATTATTTCATGGGTTAACATTGAAGTGGTAAGTCTCCATAGTTTCAAAGGCATTCATTTCATGGTATTTTTACTTTATGTCATCGACTATGTTAGACTTGGATTTTGTCTATTTATTGGATTGTATCCCAATATTTTATTGACTTTGGATTTGTAGAGGCTTTGTAGATTACTGTGGACTTGGGTGTGTTGCGGTGATGAATGTCTTAGACATTTCATAAGCTATTGTTAGTCTTATTTCACATATCTTGTTATGTGTTCAAAATCTATTTGACACTTTTGGTTGAGAGATTCACTAGGTTAGGTAAAGGGGGTGATCTTCTGTCCTCATAGGACTTGAGATACCTATTATGGCCAGGCCCTAGTTCAGGTTGTGATAGGCTGGGTTATCCACCCAAGCCTGTATCTCTCAAAAGAGGCCTACAGGTCAAGATCTCCTGTTAATATGGTCAACTTTATCCTAACCTCATCTACAATACTTTGGCATGGTCAACCTTGGTTAGTAATAAAACTATCTCTATCATAAAGTTAATGCATGCCCTCTAAACACAATCTTAGAGGAATCTAAGCTATGGGCAGTATAGAGACATGTGTATAGTCGGACTCCTATGTAGTTGGTGGTGAAGCTGTAGACTGAGTACCCTGAGAAGTAGTCTAAGTACCATGGGACGATGAAGATGATATCTCTTATGGAACCTGAGATATATCAGCACCCTCATCAGACTGGGCTGCAGTTGAGCTCGATACAAACTTACTCTCGGCTGGTTCGGATATGGATTTTGACCATTCCTCAGACTGGGATCCTGTTGCAGCTTCTTCCTCTCTAGAACCTGAATGACCCTGAATAAACCTCCTTCTTTGAACCAGTTTCTGGGTTATTGTCTACCTTCTCAGATTAGGGAGAGTGTGTTGGTAAACTTGTGGATGACTTCTTCTAGGGACCATTCCAGACGAAGCATGCTTGTGAAGTCTGTTCTCTATCCTTTGTTTCCTACGGGGCCTATGGTGGCTATGGTGATGTGAGCTTAGATACGAACCTAGCAACAACTGCTTCAACTATAGATTTCCTCAGTGATCGACCCCGAGTCTATCATGGGACCAATGGTGTGTTGTCTGGGCTCATGAGATACTCCTCAATGGAATCCCTCTGCTTAGTAGACTTATCGCACAACCTAGACGGATTTCCTTCTCCGGAACAACTTTTGATGCCATAGTACCTGAAAAAGTAGTTGTTAGTGTTTGACACACAATATCAGAACAAAATATTTAAAAAAATTTAAATACCCAAGCAGGGTCTACTTATGACCCCTACCTACGGTCCGTAGGTAGTTAGAGGGGCATAGGTACCGTTATAGGTACCAGAAAAAAATCTAAAGCTTCAATGATTCAATCCTGATACCTACAAGGCCACCTACGAGCTCGTAGGTACTACTTCTAAGAATCATACGTAGATACATAGGTTCCCCTCTGAGATCAAGTTAGATTTTAACAAAAATGACATTCCACAGAGATAATTTTAATTTTTAGACCAAGTTCAAACACTACAACATGTGCAAGTCAATTTCCATAGGTTTTATAAAGAGTAGGCCAATGGTACCCACACTACAAGATTATAGAGGCCATGCGAGTACCTTTATGGTATCCCCCAATAGGAGATGAATTACAAGTCTCAAGAATGTTCATCATCTCTAACTTTGGGAATACATCATCGAATCACACCATCCGCACACACTCAAAATAAATAAGTCTAATCCCAAAAAAAATTTCATACCTCATGTATAAATCATTTTTATTGCTGAAATGACAAGTCTTATGGGATGAGGTCACTTGCTAAATAATTGGAAATATAAGAAAAATAGGGTATTAAGTATTGTGGTCCTGCCAAGACTCACTCATCTGGAAGAGTATCATAAATCTCAAGCTCATCCCCTAATTTGGGCATCGCCTTCTCTTCTAGGCGAGATAGATGGTCTGTAACCTGATTTTTTGTACCCTTTTTATCCTTGACCTCAAAGTCAAATTGTTTCAGCAATAGAACCCATCGAATTAGCCTAGGATTTGCATGTTTCTTTTCCATAAGGTACCTCACAGTTGCATGATTAGTATGAATAATGACTTTGGTCGCAATCTAATAGGACTGGAATTCCTAAAAAATAAACGCCACCGCAAGTAACTCTTATTCAGTAACTATATATATTTTTTATGCGAGGTCGAGTGATTTATTGGAATAATTGATGAGATGATGTACATTCTTGCGTCTTTGGCCTAGGAATCTCCTAGGGACACACCATTGGTGTCATACATCACCTCAAATTGAAGAGCTAGTCTAGAGAAACAATGATAGGGCTAGAAATCAACCTCTCTTTTAGGAACTCAAAGGACTTGAGACAATCATCATCAAACAAAAACTTTACCTCTTTTTCTATTAATTTGAACAATGGATGTGCAATTTTAGAGAAGTACTTGATGAACCGCCTATAAAATACAACATGACCTAAGAAATCTAAATACCTTTGACAAAAATAGGTGGAGGAAAATTTTCAATCACCTCAATTTTAGCCCTGTCAGCCTCTATTCCCTTCTTTGAAATCTTGTGCCCCAAAATTATTCCCTCTCTAACCATAAAGTGACACTTCTCCCAATTCAACTCAAAGTTTCACTCCTTATATCTCTAAAGTTCATTATCCAAGTGGGCCAAAAAGTTATCAAAAGATTCACTCTTAATTAAGAAATCATCAATAAATACCTCCATAGTATCCTACTCCATTTAGAAATAATAGACATCGTACAATGCTGATAGGTGGATGGAGCATTCCAAAATCTGAAAGGCATCCTCTTAAACACGAACGTACCATATGGACAAGTGGAAATTATTTTATATTGGTCTTCAAGGGCAATAGAAATCTAGTTATACCCCGAATAACCATCAAGAAAACATTACCATCTTCTACCTACAAGGCAGTCTAACATCTAATCCATGAATGGCATAGGAAAGTGATCGTTCTATATCCAAGTATCAACTTTAGCTAATCCATACAATCTTTTTACCCCATAACTGGATTCACTAACTCATTCTTCTCATTAGGGACCACAGTGATCCCTCCCTTCTTAGCAAAACACTGAACTAGGCTTACCCATTTACTGTTGGTAATAGGATAAACCACACCTGCATCTAACCACCCACTTAATGATCTCTTTCTTCCCTACCTCTTACATAAGTGGATTCAAACAACACAAATGCTCACCTCTAAGTACACTCTCTGGTTCAAACTAAATATTATAAGTTCAAATTCTAGGTAAAATCTCGACAATATTCACAATAGTCCAAACTATGTCCCATTTAAACCTCTGCGATACAGAGATAAAGGCCTCAACCTGTGTATCCAAAAATTATGTATCAATAATAACTTACAAGGTATTATTGGCCCCCAAGAATGTATAACATAATTGATATGGGAGGGACTTTAATTCTATAATACCCCATAAAATTCTGGGCTCATTTCAGCTTCTAGTTGCAAGCTTAAGGAGTTAAAGGTTTGATATTTTTCACTAAGTGTTGAGTACTTAGTAATTTTCAAGACGTCTAAACTTCACAGATTTTTATTTTGGTCTTTTCGACCCCGAGATATTGTTTTTGGGTTGAGATATGTTAGGGGTTGTTAAACGTATGTCTAGAGGGAGTTTTGGGATTTTCAGACGAGCGTAGGGGCGTGTTTGGAAAATAGAAATAGTGCACCCTCATGATAAGACCGCGGGGCGAGGTTTTCTCCGTAGGACAGAGTGTCGCGGTATAGAGCTTGCTCTATTGGACTGAGGGTCACAGTGTGAGGCTTACTCCACTGGAAAGAGGTCCACTGTATGCTAGTACTATTCCATCTATCTCTTTGGCCTCTAAAATAAGGGCTAACTGGGATTGTTCCCTTAACCCAAGTCATCCATAACAGGAAAAGGATCAATAATAGGGGTATTATTTGCCCATTTCTATCAAAATTACTCTTAAGAAACCCTTCTCGTTTCCTAAGAACACCATCCAACCCCCCTCTCTCAAGAAATCAAGAGTTCAAGATTCCAAGTTCAAGAAACCCTCAATAAATTTTCAAGAAACTATCTATTGAGGTATGTGGGTATTCATCAATAGGTTCTTTTTACCCATTGATCCCAAAAACCTTCTCTTTGATAAAAATATGGGTTCTTGTTTTATAATGGAGCTTACATGTTAAAGATGGGTTAAATTCATGTATTTCCTTAGTAATTGAACTCAGTTTTATTTCCATGAATGATCCCATAAAAGGTTTGGTTAATTCATGTTTCAAACTGTAATTTCCCATGTAACGTTTGAGTTAATTTCATGTTTCAATATCAAATTATGAATTTAGCCATGTAATCATGTTGTTTCCTCATGTTTAATACATCCCCATGTTCAAGTTCATGATTCTCACATGTTTGATGAAATGTCTATGTTTTGTGTCTTTTAATCATAATTCTATTCTACAGTTTTAAGCTTTGATATTGCAGTTTATGATCATTTAGTGCTGGCGGGTTATGAACACCCGATACCCATGTGTTTTACATGATTTCAGATTTTCAAGTAATATATCAGTTAAGCCATGAATCTTATCATTATAATAAGATATTTATATTCATGATGAGCACTATAAGAAATAGCATCCATTTAAACTTACTTTAGTTTAGTACCAATGTCAGTTCAATTTGGAGTAGGATTTAGCACCGAGTGAATGCAGGGATGGAGGATCCCCTACCAGTTTAGGCAGAGTCATTAGTAGCAGTCCCTAAATTCCAAAACTACATAGTCGGCATAGGATATGAGGGTTTACCCATCAGGTTAGGCTTGACTTCCTCTCATGGGTCACCCATCAATTTTAGCTTGACATCCTGGTCCTTTGGGGTATCAGATTAGTGGATCTATACAGCCAGTGTTAGTACTCATGACACTTTACAGACACCCTTCCAATTAGGGTTGTAGGTTGGACCCTGATTAGCTCATATTGGGGAATGTTGGTTACATGATATCTCCCACTATTTCAGTTAGTATTTTAGTGTATCTCAGCTCAGATTTTCTTGAACAAGTATACAAATTATCAGTTATTCAGTCATACATATTTTAGTCTTTTAGATTTTTGATTATCTTACTAATATATTTGTTCTTGGTCTTGCATTCTTAGATATTATATGTTAATGCATTCATGCTTAGTTTTCTCATATATTTCAGTCAGTCTTTATCTCACGTACCAGTATATTCAAAGTACTGATCATATACTTTTCTTTGTGCTATGTTGTCCTATAACATAGTTTCGGATGCTCAATTTCCCAACCATATTTAGAAAGCTTAGTGTTACCCAGTAGCAGTTGTGGTGAGTCCTCATCCATCAAGGACATGATATGTTTTCTTAGTTATTTCAGTATTTCCTTATGTTCATTCAGTTAGAGTTAGTTAGGGGTTTGTCCTATCAACTCCTCATATTGTTTTAGAGGCTTTCAGATAATCAGTTACACAATCGGTCAATTTTTGCAGTTTTATCAGTTGTTTCAGACAAACAATTTAATTTCCAGTATTTTTATTAGAATCTCAGACAATTCATTGCTACGTATTTTAGTATTTGGATTTACAGTATCTTAGCAGCTTATCTTCTAGACATGTGTTGTATTTCTATTTTACTCAGTGCTCACAGTAGGTACCAGTTCATGGATTAGGTTATGGTCACTTGTATCCGTAAGCACAATTGTCCCGGCTTGAAGGTAGCCTTGGTTTGTGACAAAACCTATTATCAGAGCATAAGTTTTAAAGTGTCCTAGGGTGTCTGAAATTTGTGTTGAGTAGAGTCTTGTGCATTAGTGTTAAGTGCATCACACTTGTGGGCAAGAGGATATGAGATGTTTTACGAAAATTTCCCTTGTTTCTATGTTCATGTCATGTGAAAGAGCATGATCTCTTTTTAATTCCTCTTTCTAAATCATCCTTTATTCCGTCTATAGAAAATGCCTCTCAGAAGAAACAATAGAATAAGGAATGGGGATCATCCAACAACACCACCTCTTCAGGAAGATACCATGAATGAGCATGTCTCTCATGCTGAATTCAAGGCTTCTTTTACTACCTTATCACAATATGTAGCTACTCAAAATAACTAGAAGGCTATTTCCCCAGCCAATCCATTAGAAAATACAACTGCAGTTAGGATTCGAGATTTCACTAATATGAACCCCCCTCTGTTTTCTGGATCCAAGTCTTAGGAGGATCTACAGGATTTTTTGGACATGGTGCAAAAAGTGATAGATATCATGGGAGACACTTTGAGTGAGAGAGCAGAGTTGGCGCATACCAGTTGCAAGATGTAGTTCACACCTTGTTTAAGCAGTAGAAGGAGGACCAAGGAGTTAATGCAGGTCCCGTAGAATGGGAAGAATTTTCCATAGATTTCTTAGACAAGTTCTTTCCCCTAGAATTTGAGAGAAGCTAAGGTTTAGGAGTTAATCAATTTGAAGTGGGGTATACGAGCGTGAAGGAGTACTCGCTTAAGTTCACTCAGTTGGCGAGGTATGCTCCTATGATGGTGGCAGATAATTGGTCTAGAATGAGTAAGTTTGTATCTGGTATAACTGATAGTATGGTTAAGGAGTATAGGATCTCCATCTTGATTGAGGATATGGACCTATCTAGACTCATGGTTCATGCTTAAAGTATTGGGGAAGAGAAGCATAAGGAGAAGGACAGACAGAACAAGAGGGCCAGAACAGGTAGTTTTAACTTTTCTCAACCAAGGTCAGAAGGCGGTAGTCGTTCTCAATTATATCATAAATCCCCAACTCCATCTTCATATAGTGCGCCAGTGCCCATGTTAAGGTAAGACAGTCGGGATAGGGAACTAGGTTCTAAGTCCTAGGGCAGTCTAAACAGTGGTTGTACTAATCCGTTCTATAGGAAATATGGTAGGAATCATCAGGGTGAGTGTAGTACAGGTAGTGATGTGTGTTTTTGATGTGAAAAGCTAGGCCACAAGATTGGAGAGTGTCCAGTGGTTTCTTAGAGGAGAAGAAGTGATCGCCTGTAAGGCCAGACTAATTCTTCAGCAACACCGGCAGGTCACCTGGCTCAGCTGTGTGCCATGTGTAGTGCCTCTAGTGAGCAGCGCCAGAACAGGTTGTATGCTCTCCAGACTCAGCATGATCAGGAAAGTTCTCATGATGTGGTTATAGGTATGTTTCAAGTCTTCCATCTTTATGTTTATGCATTGTTAGACCCCAGAGCTTTACTTTTTTTTGACGACTCCTTATATAGCTTTCAACTTTGGTGTCAGTCCTAAAATGCTAGAAGAAACTTTCTCAGAGTCTACCCTGGTGGGTAAACTATCATAACCATGTGGGTATACAGAAATTTCTCGATCACAATATCCTAGAAAGTCACTTTAGTTGATCTTGTAGAGTTAGAGATGACTGATGTTGATGTCATTCTCGACATAGATTGGATCCACTTATTCTATGAATCAGTTGACTGTAGAAATAGAGTCGTTCAATTTTAGTTTCCTAATGAACTAATTATTGAATGGAGGGGAAGTACTTCAATACCTAAATATCAGTTTGTTTCCTATTTTAGAGCAATAAAAATGATATCAAATGAGGTGTATTTACCATCTCATTTGAGTCAAGGACTCACATCTTGACACTTTAAGTATTGAGTCAGTTCCAGTAGTATATGAATTTCCAAATATATTCACTGAAGATCTTCTCGGAGTTTCTCCCGAGAGAGAAATTAACTTTGGAATAGATCTCCTTCCAGACATCCAACCTATCTTTATTCTTCCCTATAGAATAGATCCAGCTAAGCTTTAGGAATTAAAGGAATAGTTAAAATATCTCTTATATAAGGGTTTCATAGGGCCTAGTGTTCCTCCATGGGGTGCTCCAGTCCTATTCGTGCGTAAAAAAGATGGTTCCCTCAGAATATGCATCGACTACCGCTAGTTGAATAAAGTCAAAATCAAGAATAAGTATCTACTCCCTAGAATTGATGAGTTTTTAAACAAACTTCAGGGTTCCAGGTATTTCTCTAAGATTGACCTTAGATTCGGCTATCATCAGCTTAGAGTATATGACAATCCGAAGACACCCTTCAGAACTCGGTATAGTCACTTTGAATTTCTAGTTATGTCTTGTGGACTAAAAAATGCCCCTGCATCTTTCATGGACTTTATGAATAGGGTGTTGAAATTGTACTTGGACATGTTCGTCATAGTCTTCGTTGATGATATCCTTGTTTATTCCCGTAGTGAGAATGATTTTGTAAATCATTTGAGGGTTATGTTGCATACCCTTAGAGATCATTAGTTATTTGCTAAGTTTAGTAAGTGTGAATTTTGTCTAAGATCAGTAGCTTTCCTTGGCCATATAGTTTCTAGTGATTACATCTGAGTTCACCCTCAAAAGATCAAAGTAGTGAGAAACTGGCCTAGTCCCATCTCTCTATCAGATATGAGGAGTTTCTTAGGATTGGTTGGATATTATAGGTGGTTTGTTGAAGGGTTCTATTCTATTTCTTCCCTTATGTATCTATTAACTCATTAGAAGATCAAATTTTAGTGGTCAGATTTATGCGAGAAGAGTTTTTGAGAGTTGAAGAATTAACTCACCTCTACCCAAGTCTTAACTTTGCCAGATGGCTCAGAGGGATTTGTAGTTTATTGTGATTCCTCCACAGTTGGTCTTGGTTGTGTGTTGATGCAGAGAGGTAAGGTCATTGCCTACACCTCCATACAACTTAAACCCTATGAAAAGAATTATTTGACCCATGATTTTGAGTTAGAAGCTGTTGTATTCACCTTGAAAATTTGAAGGAATTATCTTTATGGGGTTCATGTTGATGTGTTCACTGATCATAAGAGTTTTCATTACATGTTCACATAAAAATATCTGACTCTTCATCCAAGAAGGTGGCTTAAGTTGTAAAAGATTATGATATGAGTGCGTTGTATCACCCAGGAAAGGCCAATGTAGTGGAAGATGCCCTTACTAGGATGTCTATGGGTAGTGTTTCCCATGTAGAGTATGATAAGAAGGATTTATTCCATGAGGTTCATTAACTTGCTAGATTGGGATTCTTGTTGGTTGATTCGGCTAAAGGTAGTACATGGGTTCTGAATGGTTCAAAATCTTCTTTAGTTGCCGAGGTAAGGAAAAATAAGACAAGGATTCTAGTTTGGTTTACTTGAAGGAGTTTTTTAGAGATAAAAAAATAGAGGTTTTCTACCAAGAAAGAGATGGCGTGCTCTGTTGCTAGGGCAGGTTATGCGTTCTATGTGTTGATGGTTTGAGACAATGAATTTTAGAAGAAGCACATGGTGCGTGGTACTTTATGCATCTAGGGACCACTAAGATGCACCGTGAATTGCAGGAAATCTGTTGGTGGGGTGGTATGAAGAAAGATATTGCAGAGTAATGATCGCTCATATTTTCTCCACAAACTCAAATTCAGCTTGAGGTAATGATCTTCCTTAGATTGACTCCCTTTCATTCTCTGTTTAAGCTATGTAACCATTTTCTTGTCATTGCATGTATCCACGAAATTAGTTTAGTTCATGTATCATGCTTCAGACTCAGTTATGTAATCATGTTCCAAGTCCTGTATGTTCAGTTTATGGTCTCAGTTGCCTTAGTATTCTCAGTCTAACCAGTCTCAGTCGAGGACGAATATTCCCAAGGGGGATAAATTATAATACCCCATAAAATTCTAAGATCGTTTTAGCTTCTAGTTGCAAGCTTAAGGAGTTCAAGGCTTGAGATTTTTCACTAAGTGTTGAGTACTTAGTCATTTTCAAGACCCCTAAATTTTGTGGATTTTTATTTTTGTCTATACGACCCTGAGACATTAGTTTTTGGGTTGAGACATGTTAAAGGTTGTTAAAGTTATGTCTTAAGGAGTCTCGGAATTTTCAAACGAGCGTAGGGGAATGTTTGGAGAATGAAAATATTGCACCCTCGCAATAAGACCATGACAAAGGGCTTGCTTCTATAGACTGAGTGTCGCAGTGCAGAGCTTTCTCCACCGGACTGAGGGTTGCGGCACAAGGCTTGTTCTACCAGAGGGAGGTCACGAAGCGCCAGTATTGTTTCGTCTAACTCTTTGACCTTTAAACTAAGGGGTAATTGGGACTTTTCACTCAACCCAAGTCATCCATAACACGAAAAGGATCAATAATAGGGGCATTATTTGCCCCTTCCTCTAAAAATTACTCTTAAGCAACCCTCCTCTTTTCCCAAGAACACCATCCAAGCCCCTTTCTCAAGAAATCAAGAATTCAACTTCCAAGTTTAAGAAACCCTCAATAATCTTCAAGAAACTATCTATTGAGGTATGTAGGTATTCATCAATGGGTTTTTTTTACCCATTGAGCCCAAAAACCTTCTATTCGATTAAAATATGGATTCTTCTTTTATTATGGAGTTTACATGTTCAAGATGGGTTAAATCCATGTCTTTCCTTAGTAATTGCACTCAGTTTTATGTCCATGAATGATCCCATTAAAGGTTAGGTTAATTCATGTTTAAAACTACAATTTTCTATGTCATGTTCGAGTGAATTTCATGTTGCAATATCAAATTATGAATTTAGCCATGAAATTATGTTGTTTCCTCATGTTTAACACATCCCTATGTTCAAGTTCATGTTTGTCACATATTTGATGAAATGTCTACATGTTGGGTCTTTGAACCATGATCCCATTCTATAGTTTTAAGCTTTGATATCGTATTTTATGATCATTCAATGTTGGCGGGTTATGAACACCCGATACCTATGTGTTTTACATGCTTTCAGATTTTTAAGTAATAAGTAGTTAAGCCATGATTTTTATCATTATAATCAAATATTTATGATCATGATGAGCACTATCATAAGTAATGTCCAGTTAAACTTAGTTCAGTTCAGTCCCAATGTTAGTTTAATTGGGAGTAGGATTTAGCTCCGAGTGAATACAGGGATGGAGGCTCCCCCGTTAGTTTAGGCAGAGTCATTAGTAACAGTTCCTAAATTCTAGAACTATGTAACCAACATAGGATATAAGGGATCACCCATTAGGTTAGGCATTACTTCCTCTCAGGGTCACCTGTTTGTTTAGGCTTGACACCCTGGTCCTTCGGGACATCCGATTAGTGGATCCACATAGCCAGTGTTAGTACTCGTGTCATGGTACTGACACCCTTCCAACTAGGCTTACAAGTTGGACCCCGATTAGCTCAGATTGGGGCATGACGGTTACATGATATATCCCACTGTTTCTGTCAGTATTTCAGTGTATCTCTGCACAGGTTTGCTTGGTCAAGTATACAAATTATCAGTTATTCAGTTATACAGATTTTAGTCTTTCAGATTATCTTAGTAAAATGTTTGTGCTTGGTCTTGCATTCTCAGATATTACATGTTCATGCATTCATGCTCAGTTATCTCATGCATTCCAGTTAGTACTTATCTCAGGTACCAGTATATTCAAAGTACTGATCGCATACTTTTCAATTATCTATGTTGTCTTATAACATAGGTTTGGACGCTAAATTTCCCGACTTCTCTTAGACAACTTAGCCTTACCCAACAACAGTAGTGGTGAGTCCTCATCCATTAAGGACTTGATATGTTTTGTCAGTTATTTCAGTATTTTCTTTTGCTTAGTCAATCGGCATTAGTAAGGGTTTTATCCCATCAAATCCTTATGATGTTTTAAAGGCTTTTAGACAATCAGTAGATAGTCAACTAGTTCTTTCAATTTTATCAGTTATTTCAGACAAACAATTTAGTTTCTAGTATTTTTATTATATATCTCAGACAAGTCATTGCTACATATTTTAGTATTCAGATTTACAGTATCTTATTAGCTTATCTTCCGCACATGTGTTGTATTGCTATTTTACACAGTGCTCACAGCAGGTATCAGTTCATTGGTTTGCTTGTGGTTACTTGTGACCATAAGCACCATTTTCCCAACATAGGGGTAGCCTAGGGTTGTGGCAAATTTCAAAACCGGTGGCTCTTCAATAGATGACCGACATGGGGGAGTGGCTCTATTCTTCAAATCAAGATCCAACTTCTTTGTTTCATAAGAATAAGAAACTCTGCGAATAAGAGCTCTCACCATATCATCAATATAATCACTATCAAAAATCATGATCATTATCGCTCATTCTTGTACACCATGTCTCTCCTCAATGGGTACTCTCACCGCATCATCCTCAACTGTGTTTATCACAGGTACCACATGTATATTTTTTGGCTATCGCATAGACTGGCTATCGCATCGACTAACCCACATTAAAAGTAACTTATTCATCATTGATCCTGAATTTCATATTTCTTATCTCCATATCAAACAAATCCCTACCCGTGGATAGGAAAGGCCTTCCCAAGATAATGGGGACATCAAAATCCACCTCGCAATCGAGAATCATAAAATCATCTAGGAATATGAAGGAATTAACCTTCACTGAAACATCACACAAAATATCAATTGGTTTTATCACAGACCGATCGATCATCAATAATCTCATTGGCATCAGTTTAGGTTACCTCAACCCCAACTGCTTGTAAGAAACTAGTGGCATCATATTAATACTATCTCCCAAGGCACATAATGCTCGTGCGAATTTTAAGGACCCAATAGAGGAAAGAATAGTGAAAGATTGGGGATCCTCTTTCTTCTCAACCAAAGATTGGGAAGCAATAGCACTACAATGGTGCATATTATCAGCGGGCTCAGAACTCACCATCCGCTTCTTCGTTACTAAATCTTTAATGAACTCGGAATAACTAGGCATCTTCTCTAATGCTTGTACAAGAGGGATATTCACAGACAATTCTTTCAATATCAACGTGAATTTCTAACATGTCCCTTTATCTTTTGTCTTCTTAAACCTTTAAGGGAAAAGTGGGAGAGGTCGTGGAATGGTCTTTAAAACTGGTTCCACCTTCTTACCCTTTCCTTTATCAGTCTCACCACATTTTTCAATATCCATCAATTTCAATGATGTCTTACCATTTGTCACTAATTTCTCAGTCTCAACTTTTCATGCATCATCAAGATCAATAGTATCATTCCTTACCTCATCAACCATTGGCATAAAAGGATCAATAGTAGCCTTACCACTCCGTGTGGAGATAGCTAAGCAATGACTATCATTTTCTAAATACTGAATGGTGTTATTGAGAAGAGTGACCGATTGATGTTAATTTAAAGTAGACTACATCTGGCCAAATTGTTGCTCAAGTTGCTTAATCACAATAGAATGCATTTCTACTTTCTATCTCATGACCCAAAATCCAAGGGTCATGATGGCACTTGTAGTGGCAAACCTTTACAAGCAAGCCTTTCATCTAAATCGATACACAAGGGGAAAAGGCAAAAATGACCCCAAGGCAAGGCTTCTAGAATGAAGATAAACCATACAATTATAACAAATATGGAAAGAAACCTACTCAATAATACTAAATCCCAAAACCTTGTGTCACAGTGTAAGAATCATAAAGAGTACAACTCGAAGTCAAACACAAAGGACATCCAAAACAGGATATAACTCTGTCTCTGAAATACTATAAAGACATAGTCTAATAAGGAAAGATAGAAGTAGAATTTGGATGCCTGAAATCAACCACTACCTTGAAAATCTCTAAAAGACACCAGAAATCAAACACCATAAGGCACACCTGAACCTGAATCTGAACCAAAATTGTACAGTAGGAGTGAGTACGGTCCACTTGTACTCAGTAGGTATTGTAGGATGACCAAAAAAAGTGGAAAATAATACATACAAACTACGCACTAAGGGTACATCACCTGCAATCAAAAAATCTCCAACAATGGTAGCCCATACAACTTGTACTAACAGTTCAATAATATCCATACATAACACAGTAGAACAACAGAAAGGAAGACAAATACACATTTACACCACGTATAAGCAAGGAAAAGAGACAACATATACAGGAACATCAAGTACAAGTATGGAAAGATATAACAATGGATAAGTAACAAGTCAAACAGAATATACAATAACATCACAATCATAATAAAGTAAATACAATAAGAATGATGCTGATGATGATGTAATGTACAAGGTTATCGTACAACCTCCAAGATCGTTGCACAACTTCTAAAATAATTACAAAGTCTCTATCTACATATACGGAGGTAATCATAAAAGATGTAGGATCCAAGGAGGGTTCTTCAACTCGTATACAATCCACATATATCTATATCTCCTCCCTGGCACATCCCTCGGAGAGGGTTTTATAAGATGCTATATTTTCTATTAGAAAAAAGTGTTGCCATTGTTCTTCAATATTTCCACGGTGGTACCAATTTCTCATAAATAAGTACGAGGATGTAATGCTCACAACTAACCACAATAGGTATTACCACAACCAACTACACTAAGTATTTCCACAACCAACCAATATACCATTACGTGAACCAAATATTCACTCATTATTTCCAACCATCCATGAAATCCAACATGATTCATATGCCAATAGAGTATGAATACATCACAACACAAATATGGTCATACAACATGTTTTTTCATCAAACAAGATACAATTATCATTATACACAAAATGCTATCAATAACACATAGGACCCCACATGGTCACACATAACACTTAATATTCCAAAACCACCACATAACATCACAAATAGGCTCCCATAAGGGCACAAAACATTAAGATTCCCAGTTTCATTATTAGTTCCAACACCCTTAACATGCTTTTCTATCAATATTAACTACCCAACCCAGTCTGAAAGAAGTTAAGCCATAACCTACCTCGAATGATGAAAATCAAAACAAAAGCCTTCAATCCATAATCTTACTCCTCACAACTGGAACCAAAATCAACTTAAATATGAAGTTATAGAACTATGCATCAAAATAAAGCTAACGATACCCACATTATCTAGTTTTAAGTTGGAGTCAAAACTGCCCCCCAAAATGGATATTTGAAAAAAAGGGAAAAATCATAACTTTGTTTCAAAAATATGTTCTCCATATTTTTAGGAGTCTACAGCTAAAAACCCAAGAAAAATTGAGTTACAAATGAGCTCCAAATCAAAGAAAAATCATTTTCAAACTTTATCGGGTAAAAATCCCTGAAATCCATTTTAAAATCAAGAATCAAAGTTGTTTTGAAGATGAAATTGAGGGAAAACTAATAATTATGAGGTTAGAAACTCACCCAAGTAAAAAGCATAAAAATTGGGGTTTAAATTCGAGAATTACAATTTTTAGGCCTTACGAGCCAAAATTCCGAAATTTTGTACTTCATTCAAGCTTAAAACAAAAATTAGACAATAATGATTGAAGAAAATAATTGAAATGGGTGTTATGGAGCTTACCCAAGATTAGAAGTGGAAGAAATAGCTCTAAATCATAAAACCCTAAGCTCCATGTCTACAAAATAGTGAAAATACCATCACGGATCAATTGTCGCAATCACGGTACTAGACTGTCAAGGGTATCGTGATTGCATAAAAGTGTTGTAATCATGACATATGTCTGTAGGCCCAATTGCAATTGGAATAGGAGTATCTCTATTGCGTGTGCACCAGCTTGGGACTTGGTGCATTCCAAGTCTCTGCTGGTCCAACAAGATTCATCTGGAATCTCATGAATGCAAATGAACTATGCTAACCTATCAAATTTGACGCTCCAAACTCAATGGCTATTTCAGATTTTTGAAGAGACGTCATTTTAACAAAGTTGACCCCAAAAACCCAAAATCACAACTTTCTGAATCGAGGGTCGAAATGATATTTAAAAGCCATAAAATCACACCAACCATGTTACACTCTAAAATCGATGTTATGAATCTGCTGGCGCAGTTTTGTTTTCCATCCATCACATAGATCAAAAGATGTTGAGTTAAGTCAACTATAAATCCCTTAAAGCCACCAAAAACCACAATATCATATAAATCATACCGAAATGTATCAAAAATTATGCCAATCATCCTCTCACCTAGATATACTATAATGTAACAATGGGGAGGAGTCAAATGGTCAAATCACATATAAAAATATATTTCAAATATTTCATTAAAATTCAGGTCGTTACATCATCCTCCACTAAAAATCTAGTTCATCCTCGAACTAAAGAAAAGGAAATACCTAAATGACCAAAAAGCTAGGGATAAGAACTGTGTATATCAGACTCACCCTCCCAAGTTGCCTTATCTATAGGTTGATGTCTCCACTAGACCTTAACTACATGAATAGATCTAGAGTGCAGCCGCCTAACATCCTTAGCCAATATGGAGACCAGCTCCTCAACAAAAGACAACCTCTTATCTTACCGAATCGACTCCCAATAAATGACATGAGACTCATCCAAAATATAATGGCAAATCATAGAAAGATGAAAAATGAGATGAACATTTGACAAGTGTGGGGGAAAAGCTAACTCATAAGCCAAATCACTAACAGTCCGAATAATCTCAAATAAGCCTATATACCACGGGCTAAGATTTTCCCTCTTCCCAAACCTCATCACACCATTCATGGGTGAAACATAAAGGAAAACACGATCACCAACACTAAATCTCAAGGATTAAAGTCTGCGATTTGCATAATAATTTTGCCCACTTTGAGCCGCTCAAAGTCTATCCTGAATGATCCTAACTATATCTAAAGATTCATAAAGCAAGTCTACATATCGAGGTCTAACCTCAGAAACATCAAACCAACCAATTGGAGAGAAATAATGCCTACCATACAAAGCCTCAAAAGGAGGCATATCGATACTAGAATGGTAGCTATTATTATATAAAAACTCCACCAAGGCTAAATGCCAGTCCCACTAACCACCAAAATCCATCACACAAGCGCAGAGCATATCCTTCAAAACTTGGATAGTCTGTTCAGACTGACCGTTAGTCTGAGGGTCAAAATTTATGCTAAGATCAACCCAAGAATCTAACTCATCCTGAAAAGTCTTCCAAAAGTTAAATGTGAACACCAAACCTCGATCTGAAATGATAGACAATAGCACTCCATGAAGACACATAATCTTATAAATGTAGATTCGGGCCATCCTCTCAAGACTGAAAGAGATCTGGACCATAATGAAATGAGTAGACTTGGTGAATAGATCCACAATGACCAGAATACTATTAAAACCAAGAGAAATATGAGGCAATATAGTCATGAAGTTCATGGTGATTCATTTTTACTTTCTCTCAGGAATGGGTAACCTCTGAAGTAGTTCACAGGTCTCAAATGATCGACCTTCACCTACAGGCAACATAGGAAATGAGCTACAAAGTCTAAAATATCTTTCCTCATACAAAACGTTGAGTAATGTTGTCTGAAGTCACGATACATCTTAGTCACTCCTGGATGGATGGAACACTAGAAATAATGGGCCTCCTCAAAAATCAATCTAATCCAATCACCCACTCTTGACACACAGACATGAACCCTAATCCTCAAAACACCATCAGAATCAAGTAAGTCTTCCTTAGCCTCACCAATAAACACCTTATCCTTAATCAACCTTAATTTTTCATCACCAAATTAATGAGCTCGAATTTGCTCTATCAAAGAAGACCGATCCTCCACAAAGTCCAAAACACACCCAGGTTTTGAAATATCAAGTATAACCATTTAGTTAGCCATATATTGAACCTCTAAGGCCAAATCCCTCGAGGTAAAAAGATTCGCCAAGCTACCCATGCTAGTCGACTTCTGGCTCAAGGCATATGGAACCATATTAGCCTTGCCTGGATGATAAAGTATAGACAAGTCATAATCTTTAAGCAACTCAAGAAAAAAATATTGCCTTATATTTAGATCTTGCTAAGTGAAGAAGTATTGAAGGCTACGATTATGACTCAACCAGTATACACCATTTGCATCACACATTATCTCAAACGGTTTTGACCTATCTGGTATAACTACAATAGTAGCATCAACCAGCTTACCTTTAAGGCATTCAAATTCCTTCAAGCAATCATCATCAAAGGAGAATTTGACTTTTTTCTCCAAAAGTTTGCAAAGAGGGTTTGCAATTTTTGAGAAGTTCTCTATAAACCTGCTATAGAAGCCAGCATGACCAAAGAAACATCGCACTCCCTTCACTGAAATAGGAGGTGGAAGCTTCTCTATAACCTCAACTTTAGCTCGATCAACTTCAATCCGTTTTTTTGAAATTTTGTGTCCGAGAACAATGCCCTCCTTCATATTAAGTGGCTCCTCTCCTAATTAAGCACAAGATTAACCTCCTCACACAGCTGTAAGACCCTACTCAGATTTACCAAGCAGAGCTCAAAAGAATTGCCAATAACCGAGAAATAATCCATAAACACCTCTAAGGTGTTTTCAACCATATCAGAAAATATCGATATCATACACCACTGAAAAGTGACAGGTGCATTACACAACCTGAAAAGCATCCTCTTGAAAGAAAATATGCCATATGGGCACGTGAATGTCATCTTCTCCTGATCTTCAGGAGCAATAGAAATTTGGTTGTGACAAGAATACCCATCTAAGAAACAGTACCAACCTCTTCCCACTAGCCGATCAAGTATCTGATCCATGAAAGACATTGGGAAGTGATCCTTTAATGTCCACGAGTTGAGTTTTCTGTAATCCATATACAGCCTTCATCTAGTAACAAGCCTGAGTTGAATCAACTTGTTCTTCTTATTAGCTACCACTATCATGCCCCGTTTCTTGGGCATGCACTGAACAGGACTTACCCACTTACTATATGAGATAGGGTATACCACTCCTACATCTAGCTACTTAATAATTTGTTTCCTCATCACCTCTTGTATAGGTGCATTAAGACGATGCTGATGCTTAATAGTAGAGACACAATCCTTCTTTAGCTGAATTTTATTTGTGCATATACCAAGAGGAATGCTGATACTGTCTGCAATCGTCCATCCAATAGCCCTCTTATATCTCTTAAGAATAGAAATGAGGGCTTCCACCTGTTGTTTACCTAAGTCAGCCGCAATAATAAAGGTAATGTATTCCCGCTGCCCAAGAACACATACCTCAAATGACCAGGCAACTCTTTCAGTTCCAAAGTGGGTGGCTCTTCAATAGACGAGATGACGGGTGGACAGAGATGATTTTTCAAGTCCAAATCCAGCTTCTTTAGTGCATAAGAACAAGACCCCATGCCTATCAAGGCACACAGTCTCCTCATAATCTTCAATACAGTCTTGATCAAAATTCATTAATACAACAGCTAAAGTCTCCACAACAAATTTTTCTTCTATAGGTACTTCCTGCTCCTCCTCATAATAAACATCCATAATAGAAAATACGTTTATATCTTTATGGTATTTCATGGACTGGCATACATCAAATCAAACTACTTCATCATTTAGCCTGAATAGTAGCTCATTTGCCTTTAGATCAATAAGTACACTCCCGGTTGCGAGGAAAGGTCTACCCAAGATTATGGCCACCTCAAAGTCCACCTCGCAATTGAGAATTAAAAAATTAGCTGGAAATATGAAACTGGCTACCTTTACTAATACATCATATAAAATCCCCATGGGACACTTCACAGATCTGTCTGCCATAACTAATCTCATGTTTGTGAGAGTAGGTTCCCCCAAATCCAACTTCTTATACACAGAAAGCAGCATCATGTTTATACTTGCTCCCAAATCACAAAGAGCTTTTGTGAACTCAAGAGGACCAGTAGTGCACGGGATAGTAATTGCTCCCGGGTCTGCCTTCTTCTACACCAACGACCTTGTGGAAATAGCAACACAATGCTGGAGATTGTCCACTATCTCATAACTAACTGTTCGCTTCTTCGTAACAAGGTCATTCCTGAACTTTGCGTACCTAGGCATTTTCTCCAATGCTTCCACCAATGGCAAGTTGATTGTCAACAGCTTAAGCATGACCATAAACTTGCCAAACTTTATGTTGTCGACCTTCTTTTTCAACTAATTGTGAAATGGAGGAGGTGGTTTTGGGAGTACAGTAACCACCACTCCAGTCTCCTTTCCCTTATTTTTGTCTAACTAATCAACCTGTTGATGGTTGGATGGTGTATTATCAATAACTTCATCCAGTTTTTCAGACTCCACTAGATAAGTTTCTTTATGCTCAATATCCTCTGCAATCACAGCTTTGCTCACAGACGAGCCTGGTAATACCTGACCATTCCATGTGGTAATTGCCATACATGAGACATCATTTCAAGGATTCTGAGCTGTATCACTGGGAAAATTTTTCCTCTTTCTCTGATTTAATACTGCTGAGAGTTAGCTTATTTGTTGTTCTAGCTGCTTGATAAAAGTAGAGTGTGAGTTTACCAACTGACTCATGGAGGACAAGTCACTCTTCATAGTGGTCACCCCAGAGTTGGTAGTCTCAACTCCCTTTAATAATTTCTCCATCATATACTCCATGGACATCTTGCCAGAGCTAGTTGCAGCATTATCTCTACTTCTAGGAGGTACATATAGTCCACTCCTATCATTTTGCTCTTCTAGTTCCCTTGATCTCTATCCTTGTAACCAGCTTTATCGTAATAGTTCCAACCTTGATTTCCTAGGCTATTACCTCAGAAACCCCCCTAATTATTTAGATATTTTTCCTCTTCTTCCGAATCAAAATTAGTTTTCCCCTGGGATGCAACAACTTTCACCTTCTTTATTTTTCTAAATAATAGATGCTTAGTCATCAAATCTATCTGTGTTTTAAAATATGCCATATCCTTGTCACATTCTTCCTCCTTCTTACATTGCTCTGTAGTCATACTAGCAGACACAGTAGGGCTTGCTACCATAGAATCCCTAGTATGCCAAGCTGTACTCTGTTTGGTAATCCTATCAAGCATCTTCCAGGCCATTGGAAAATTAAGGTCAACAAATGATCCCCCTGCAACATTATCCACGACTGGCTTTATAATAGAGTTCAAAGCCCGATAAAAAGTATCTATCAAATGAACATCTGTCATGTTATGGTTCGGGCATTGCATCATCTTCTTTTTAAACCTCCCCCAGGTCTCATGAAGAGATTCAGTGGGAAGTTATTGATTTCATCTCTCAACTGTACCCTTCTGGAGGGTGGAAAGAACTTTTCTAAGAAATTCTCTTTCAACTGCCTCCAGTTGGTTATAGAGTTGAGAGTCAGTTCATTTAGCCATAGTGTTGCCTCCCCATACAGAGACAACAGAAACAAACGCAGACGGATAGCATTCTAACCCATTCCTGGATTATCAAAAGACTTGAAAATGGTGAAAAATTCACCAAATACATGTTTGGATCATCACCTGGAAGACCACCGAATAACCTCTTAAGATGAAAGAGATGAATCACCGTATAGGTAATATTGAATTTAGCTCCTAATGCTAGAGGTAGAGAAATGATAGCTTTAGTTACACCCATTCCATCCATTCCATCTTCATCGTCGTTCAGATCAAAATGCACTGGTTGACATTCTTGCCTTGCCCAAAAGGGGCGATTTCTGTTTACATTCTGATTCACTGGTGCAACCACATTCTCTGCACGCCTTGGGTTAATAGGATCTAACAAGTCGTCATCCCCCAAATCATCATTATCAGGATTGGGATGATATGCCTATTGGCCATCATTCTACTGATTTACTTAAGCTCTAGCCAGAGCGGCTAGTCGTTCAGCCTCTTAGAGGTCTGCCATTCTGCCTATTAACTGTGGTTCCAGATGTATTGGTAATAATGGGGCACCCGATCTTCATGTACTTGGCATACACAATAACTATCCTTTATCTAATAAATATAACAAATAAAAGTCAAATTTAAGAAACTTGACGAAAGGTAAATTAACAAACACAAACTTAATTGACAACCGTATTCCTGGAAACGGCGCCAAAATTTGATAAGCCTAAATTATAACTCTCGTTAGAGAGTATAAGCGGTCTCTGTCAAATATAGAACCCAACTGGGTTGGGTGTCGAATCCCACAAAGAATACTATGTTCACTAAATATTGTGGTTGCTACTAGACTGTTGATCGAAGGTTCAAGAATAAAGGGCAATTTTGATTTATCAATTATATTCAAATGCTTGTCACAGAAAGTAATCCAACTGTAGGTTTCATTACAAATAGTAATTCAATAAGAGAAGTCAAACTAGAGTTATGGTTATCAAGATTCTTAAGCAGCTAGGGCTGTGAATTTTTTTGAATTCCCAATGAACAATTCAAATTACAAGAGTTGAATTATATGGTTTACCCATTAGTTTCTCAACCTATATGAGTAGCTTATCCCTTAATTCTTTGAAACTTAAGAAACATATTATTTATTTAACTATATTCTCACAGGGGTTGATCCAGTTAAGGACTCTACCCTCTATCCAAGGTTTAAAGCCCTTAGATTTATGTAAACCCTTTATTTTCCCAACAAATACTTTTCAATTCGAACAAGTGTTGTTCTTGGGCTCACTTTTCATGTTAGCAACCAAGAAAAGTCATCAAAATGAAGAAGGGTTTATGAAATATCAATTAATAATGGGAATCTACTAGATTCACAACCCCCACACAACTATTCACATCAAGGCTCCCATAACCCTAGTTATGGGAGCTTAGCCACACATTTCCATCATAAAAAGAGAAGAAATCATTATGTTATTCATAAATTAATTCAGAATATACTTACAAAAGTCATAATTATTATTCTTCAATCTTCAATAGAGAAAAAGATAATGGAAACTAGATCCACAATTCTAGAATGAATCTCAGAGAAAAACTCCCTACAATATGTTTTAAGTATGGAAACTCTGATAAAAAAATAAAAGATAAAAAAAAATCCCTAATAAAACCTAAAACTAGGTATTTATATGTTCCCCCGTTAAAAGAATTTAAAATTCAAATAATATAAAATCCACAACAAAGTGACGGTCAAAGTGGTGGTCCGTCGCAAGACTGACGGTCTACCATTTGGTTCGTCACAACTGATTCTGGATAGTCACTTTCTGGTTAATACTAATGAACCATTTGGTGGTCCGTCACAAAACTGACGGTCCACCATCTTGACTATCGCTGGTGGTGCTGGATTGTCAGGTTCTGGATAATCCTGATGGCTGAAGCGGTGGTCCGTTGAAAGATCGACCGTCCACCAAGTTGGCCATCGCCGAGCCTTCCGAAATGCCTGGTTCAGTTTATTTCTGATGGCCAAAATAGTGGTCCATCGTAGGACTGACGATCTAACACATGGACAGTCGCTTGGTCTTCAGAGTTCATGGGTTCTGCCTTGATCTGACGGTTGAGTTGGAGGTCCATCGCAAAACTGACGGTCCATCATTTTGACCGTCAGAAATATTTTTCTGCTAATTTTCTGAGTCTTTTCCTTTAATCATCTCCTTACCCTGATAAACTAAAAACCAACATTAAATGCAACCTCAGTTTCTTGAAAACATGCAATTTTCCTAATAAAAATATGAAAAATGTTCCGTCAAATGCCGGAACATCATGCCTCACAAGCATTAGACCACAGAAGGGAAATCTTTGAATTAAACTACTAAAAGAAAATCTTCTTCTGAGTTAACTTAGTCAATGGAGCTGCAATAGATAAGAAACCCCCAACAAAACATCGATAATAACCTGCCAATCCAAATAAACTTCATATCTTGGTGTGCAAAGTAGGCCTAGCCCAATCACAAACCACTGCAGTCTTGCTTAGATCAACCATAATACCCTCCTTAGTAACCACATAACCCTAGAAAGAATTAGACTCCAACCAAAACTCACACTTGGAGAACTTTGCATACAACTTCTCATCCCTCAATTTCTTAAGAACAATCCGCAATTGGTCCTCATGATCGGTCTCACTCTTGGAATAAATCAAGATATCATTTATAAATACAATAACAAAGAAGTCAAGATATGATCGAAACACCCAGTTCATCAACTCCATGAACGCGACTGGGGCATTAGTCAACCCAAAGGACAAAACCAAGAACTCATAATGACTATATCGAGTCACAAAAGTTGTCTTTGGAATATCTAAAGCTCTAATCTTTAACTGGTGATACCCAGATATCAAATCAATCTTGAAAAACATGGTGGCACCCTAAAACTGATCAAACAAATCATTAATTTAAGGAAGAGGATACTTATTCTTAGCCGTCACCTTATTTAACTATCGATAATCAATACATACACATATAGACTCATCATTCTTCTTCACAAACAAGACAAACGCACCCCAAGGTGATATACTAGGTCGGATTAATTTGTTATCCAACAACTCCTATGATTGATTCTTCAATTCCTTTAACTCAGCTAGAGCTATCCTATAAGGAGGAATAGAAATGGGCTTGGTGCCCAGCTCAACATCAATAGAAAAATCAATATCACGATCAAGAGGCATACCAGGCATATCTATAGGGAACATATCCATAAACTCGCAGATAACACAAATAGGATCCAAAGAGAGAGGTGAAACCACACTAGTATCACGCTATGAGCCAAGTAAGATAATATTCCCTCTAAACCAATCAACGAGCCTGATCATAAGATATGACCCTCTCAAGACCTGAATATAACACACTATTCCAAGCTAACCTCGACATACCCAATGAAGCTAAAGTCACGATCTTAGCATAACAATCTAGAACTGATGGTAAGGAGTCAACCAATCCATACCCAAGATAATGTCAAAATCAACTATATCAAAGATAAGCAAATCTACCCAAGTCTCACGCCTCATAAAAGGCATAATATAAGATCTGTACATCCAATCCACCACTAATGAATCTCCTACCATGGTAGATACACGAATAGGTATGGTAAGAGGCTCACTAATAGAATCAAAACCCAAAGCAAAATATACAAACACATAGGAAAAAGTCAATCCCAAATCAAATAACACAGATGTAGATTAGAAATAAATAGGGATGATACCTATGATCACAGCATCAGAAGCCTCTGTCTTTGGTCTTGCGGGTATAGCATAACACTTTCCACGACCACTAATTAGATGAGTATCCCTACGACTACCATCATGGGTTCCACTACCTCTGCCTCTCATACCTCTAGCAGAACTTCTACCCCTTATAGCTAAAATATGAGTAGCTCTAATCACACAGTAAGGACAGTCCTTGGCCAAATAGCCAATCTCATCACACATAAAGCAACCTCTATAGCCTGACTCAATAGGAGAAGGCACCACTAGGACTGGATGGCCTCCCTAAACTGCTAGAACAGAAAATCCACTACACAAACTCTGGAAGGCTACCTGCATTGGTCTATCATCATACCTACGAGAACCTCTAAAATCTTTGCCTTGAGAAGCCTAACCTCTGAACTCACTAAAACAATGAACCTTCTTGGTGCATCCCTAAAATGCTTGCAAAATACTATCAATCATCTTAACATAGTCCACTATACTCTAAAAAGACACCCCAAATACAACCATATGAGATGTAGCCAACTAAAGAGAGACATCCTAACCGTTCATGAATTTTTGAATCTTCTCAGACGCGATGAAAATGCTGGCATAAAAATATCTGGACAAGGCATGGAAGCATGCCTCATACTCTGCAATAGTAATGAAGCCTTGCTTCAGTTGATCAACTCATACATCATCTGATCCCTTAGGATGTAAGGCACAAATCTCTCTAAAAAGAACATTGACAAACTGATCTCAAGTAATCTCAAGAGAATCAAGAGGTATCAACTAACCAATGACCTCCACTAATCTCTAAAGCCATCTCTTAATTGATAATTAGTATAAGCAACCATATTCGACTCAAGCAAACTCAAATTATGTAGCTTCTCCCCGATAATCAATCAAGAACTCATAGGAATCCTCACCCACAACACCACTGAGTCTAGGAGGATCCAAATAAGTAAATCTCTCAAACCTGTTCTGATCCTCAAAAGGAATAATTGTACTCGCAGCAAGAGGAAACATGGTGAATCTGACGGACTGAGATCCTATTTGTAGAGGTAACATAGATAAAGGCTAAACTCCTGAACTGGAAATACTATACTCAAATGTCGGCTCTAAAATAGGAATAGTACTCGGGGTCTAAGGAGTACCAAGAGTAGAACCAAGTGCAATTGAAGGATCTACACTTGGGACTGGAGGAACACCAAGCACGCTCAAAAGAGCACTCTCCAAATGGGTCAATAATAAAACCATCAACCCCTCTAATACTAGGGTAGCAAAACTCTATAGAACTAAATTAGGACCTACACTTCCAACATGCTCAATACGTGGCTCAGGGGAAGTCCCCTAACACTACTCCTAGATGGGGTAGATCCACATGCCCGTCCACTACCTTGAGTCCATCTACGACTCGCAACTTACCCATTAGATTAGGCTCTCTTCTCAGATGAAGGCTCTATATCTCTAACCTCATAAGATCTAGTCATCACCATCTGTACAAAATAGTAGTGAAATATGACTTAGAACACAAGGTATGAAAGATATCTGCATGATAAGAAACAAAATAAGGAAATTTCCTAGAGACATCCTATAGCCTCTCAAATATAGATACAGATGTCTATGTACTGATCAATGAGACTTAATTATACATCCCATTCTTAAACGGTTATGACCAATGAACTTGGCTTCTCTGATAACAATTTTTCATGATCCAAAGTTAAAGGTTCATGATGGCACTTGTCATGGAAAACCTTGACAAGTAAGCCTATCATCCAAATCAATACACAAGGGGGAAAGACAAAAATAACCCCAAGGCAAGGCTTTAAGAACAAGCACAAACCATACATTTATAACAAATATGAAAAGAAACATACTTAATAATACCAAATCCTAAAACCCGGTGTCACTGTGCAAGAACATAGCTAGTTTATGACTCTGTCTCTGAAATGAAATAAAGACATAGTCTAATAAGGAAAGATAGAAATATTTTCCAAATGCCTAAAATCAACCATTACCTTTAAAATCTCCAAATGACTCCCAAAATGAAACATCGTGAGGCGCACTCAAACTTAAATCTGCACTAAAATGTTACAATAGGAGTGAGTATGATCCACTTGTACTCAGTAGGTATCATAGGCCAATCGAGAAAAGTAGACAATAAAATATTCAAAATACACACTAAGGACACATCACCTACAATAAGAAAATATCCCATAACTGAAGCCCACACCGCTTACACTAACAGTTCTACAATATCCATATATAACATAGAAGAATACCGATAAAAAATACAAGTATACATTTATACCACATATAAGCAAGGAAAAAGACAACATATACGGGAACACAAGTACAAGTAAGAGAAGATAGAACAATGGATAATTAATAAGTCAAACCGAATATACAATCACATCATAGGCATAATAAAGTAAATACAATAAGAATGATGATGATAATGATAATGAAGATGATGATGTAATGCATGAGGTTGTCACACAACCTCTGATACCATCACAAAGTCTCCGTATACGCCTATGGATCAAAATCTATAAGATGTAGGACCCATGAAGGGTTTACCAACCTCTACATATTCCACATATATCCATATTTGTTCCTCTGCATATCCCTCGAGAGGGTTTGATAAGGTGCCATATTTTCTATCAGAAAAAGGTATTGCTAGTGTTTCTCAGTATTTACATGATGGTACTAATGTTTCATGAATGAGTATGAGAATGTAATGCTCACAATCAACCCCAATTGGTATTTCCAAAACTAACCACAATGAGTATTTTGACAACTAACCAATATGCCATCACGTGAGCCACATATCCACTTATTATTTCTAACCATCCATGAAATCCAATATGATTCATATGCCAATAGAGTATGAATATATAACAACACAAAATTAGTACCACAACATGCTTTTTCATCAAACAAGATACAATTATCATCATGCACACAAGGCAATGAATATCATATAATACCCCACACGATCACATATAACACATAATATTCCAAAAACACCACATAACATCATATAAAGGCCCTTACATGGGAAAAACACATTAAAATAGCCAATTTCATGATTAGTTTCCACACGCTTAACATGATTTTGTATCCACATTAACTACCCAACTGAGTCTAAAAAAAGTTAAGTCATAACCTACCTTGAATATGAAAAATTAGAATAAAAGCCTTCAATCCATAATATAACTCCTCATGTATGGACCTATAATCAACTAAAACATGGAAATATATAATTTACATGTCAAAAAAAAGCTAATGATACCCATATTGCCTTGTTTCAAATTGGGGTCAAGATAGACCCCCATAATGGATTTTTGAAAAAGAAGTGCAAAATTGTACCTTTGTTTCAAAAACCTATTCCCTACATTTTTAGGAGTCTAGATCTGGAAACCCAACTGAATATAAGTTAAAAATGAGGTCCAAATTAAAGAAAAACCATTTTAAACTTTATCGGGTAAAAATCTCCAAAATCCATTTTAAAATCAGGAATCAAAGTTGTTTTAAAGATAAAATTGAGGAAAAACTAATAATTATGAGGTTCAAAACTCATTCAAGTAAAAAACATAGATATTGAGGTTTAAATCCGAGAATTATGAATTTTAGGGCTTATGGGCCAAAATCCCCAAATTCTATACCTAATTCAAGTTTAAAACAAGAATTAGATAATAAAGTTTGAAGAAAATAATTGAAATGGCTTTTATGGAGATTACTCAAGTTTAGAAGTGGAAGAAATAACTCAAAATCATGAAACCATAAGCTCCAAGTCTAAAAAATTGTAAAAAATAGCGAGAACCAGATATTTATATACCCAGGCATCGCAATCACAGACTAGGTATCGTGATCGCAGTACCTGGCTTGTCAAGGGTATCATGAGCATGGACAAGTATAACGATTGCGACATATGTTTGCAGGACCCAATCATGATTGCGTCAAGACCATAACGATCGCGGGAGAACCATTTAAGTGGTGCACTATGTAGGGACTTGGTGCATTCCAAGTCTCCGTGGGCCCCTTTTGTGAATGAAAACTAACTATACTACCCAATAAAATTTGATGCTCCATACTTAATAGAGATATCAGATTTTAAACAAAAAATTATTTTCACAAAGTTGACCCCAAAACCCAAAATCACAACTTTCTGAACCGAGGGTTGAAATGAGATTTAAAATCCATAAAAACATAACAACCATGTTACCACCCTAAAATTAAAGTCCTAAATCTGATAGAATAGTCTATTTTTCTATCCTTCATATAAATCAAAAGATGTTGACTGAAGTCAACTGTAAGGATCTCAAAGCCACCAAAAACCACAATGTCACATAAATCAAACCAAAATGTACTAGGAACTATGAGAATCATCCCCATACCTGAAAAATACAATAATGTAGCCATGGGAAGGGGTAAAATGGTCAAATCACATAGAAATACATATTTCATCAAAATTTAGGTCATTACATTCTAGTTCAATCTTGAAATATTTTCCTTAATCTTCTTAAGGAAAATCTTTGACTCTCATAACCCTTAACCAACTTTTTAAGAAATGCTTACATCCTTAAATTAACATCATGGTTCCCTTGTGGAACATACACAACTTTCTTCTTATAATCATTATTGCTCCTCTATTCACTATCTCTTTATACTCTTGGCTCTATATATGTCCCCATAATAGTTTTAACCTTGATTCCCTTGCCTCAAGTTCCAAGTGTCCTAATTAGACCCTTATCACTTGGCTCAAAAACCCACCATATCTCTATCCAAATACTTAGCCTTTTTCTCAGAGTCATACTTATCATGACTAATAGACTTACCTTATGCGCCCACTATATTCATCTTTTTTGCATTTATATTTGCAATCAACTTGGTAATTAATCTAATCTCCATCCTCAACTATGCTACCTCTTGAGCTGCTGAATCATCTAGGAGTCTCTGCTTATTGGAAGCACCAATATCATAAGTACTAGCTCCTTTTTTTACCTCTCGAGTATACCACCCTCAGTTTTTTTTAGAGACTAAGTCCAAGATTTTTGTAGCTAACTCCCAAAAGAGTCTCATGAAAGCCCCAATAATAATAGTATTAACAACAACTTTGTAGTTCATATTCAACATTTGTCAAGAAAATTCCTTCCAAAAATTTTGTGATTGGGCATAGCCATCAACTTCATATTAAACCTCAACCATGTCTCGTACAGTGCCTCTAAATATAATTTATTAAAATTATAAATCTCATCCTTTAAATAGAGAATTGTAGAAGGCGAGAAGAATCTATCCAAGAATTATGTCTGCAATTCATTTTAAGTTGTAATCGACCCACAAGGTAGTTCCCCTAACCATAATATTGCTTTACCTGTAAGAGAAAATAGGAACAACTTGATCCTCAAAGTTTCTTTACTTACCCAAGGTAGATTACACAAAGTGAAAATCCTAATAATATTCATAGTGTGCATGTTTATATCATCCATTGGCAAACCAGCGAACTTACCTTTTAGATTAAGTAACTAAATCATAGAAATTGTAATGTCAAACTTCATCCCTTAGGGCAACTCAAGAGGCATGATATATCCCAGCTCAATAGGTTCAACATACCTTAAATATTCCTCTGAATCATCAAACACTGGCAAGTAATAAAAGGTTGGGGGTGGTTGAGATATATCTCTTATAGAGAAATCTATATTGAGTGTTGCTTGATGATCTTTTTCCTATGTTGCTCTTTCTTTTTGATTTATGTGAAGGGAATTTGACAACCTCATATTCTATTCATCAAATAATCGAGCAATGGTCTACACGACTATTTCTTCAACACCATATGGAGGTGGAAAATTCAGATTTGGATTATTTTGAATCCCATCATGCTAAACTCCATGCTCATGTGCTTACATCTTATGATTCTATCGTAAGGTCCACTACATCTCAAGATCAAGTAGGATCAAGGATTGACTTGACTCTGAGTACTAATCATACACCAATGTACGCCCCATGAATAGCAAAACATTAAAAACCAAACACTTCAACAATTTCAATCAATCAATCCATAATCGTATTCCATGGTGCCAAAATTTGATGTTGCCTAACTTACACCTCCTAAGAAGTATAAAAAAGTCGTTGTTAAATAAGGAACCCAATAAATATTAGGATCAAACCTACATGGAATATGATGAATCTCTATCACAAACTTGTTGATATAGTCGGAAAGTGCAGAAAGTAAATGGGGGAAATTTGTGAGAACAATAATAAAAACAAATCTTGATCACTTTAGGTTGAAATCAATATGAGTTGAATACTGGGACTATGTTCTCCCTAACTTCCAAACTTCGCAAACTTATTATTCTCGTCAAACTACCACGGTGCCTTGCATGAAGAATCTAACAAGTTATGTATCACCAACCATCTTTTGGCATCCTTTGGTGAATTTACTCATTTCCTCTCGGTCTCAGAGTGTTGCATTACTAACCCTTATCTTGGATCCTAGATTAAGTATCTCTTCTCAATCTCAAGTTAATTAGATAAAGGTTGGTATCCTCAAATTACTATTGTGATCTGTTTTCCTAATATGAACCTATCTTTTGAGTTAGTATAAAATACATACGAGTTCCAAGAATTTGTAAAAAAGCAATCAATATGAAGAAAACCACAATGCATGCATAAACATTGATCAAGAAAGACTTTGCACTTCCTCTACTTTGTTATTTCATTAGGTTCCTATAACTCTAATTAAGAGGTTTAGCCACTCATGTTTGCAAGAATACCTATAGAATTCATAATAAAAAGCATATGAATTATCTCACAATAAATTAAGAATGAAAAGAAGAATCTAAAATTAATCTCAAATCATAAAAGTCAAGAACAAGAATTCCAGGACCAAAAGTGTATCTCAGAATTAATATAATATTGTAAGTATGTAAAGTGTATAAACTAATAACAAAATACCACTGGGGGTATTTTTAGGAAACCTTAGTAACCTAAAAATCCTAACCAAAACAAAATAGGGAAACTAAGTCGGCACCTACCTACGGGTCCACTTACGGGCCATAGGTACTACCTCTAGACCTTAGATGGTTTCTTAGTCATAGAGGAAATTCCAGGATTCAGATATATACTTATGAGGGGTACCTATAGGGCCTTGGGTACCACTTATGCCTCATAAGTAGGTCATCATAAGTCTTAGAGACAAAATCAAATTTCCGAATCCAACTTCTACAACCTACAGACCTATTTACGATGGGCATAAGTACAACTTATGGCCTGTAAGTGGGTCCATAAGTGGCTTTCTTTATATTTTCATCATATTCCTCTTCTACTCCAAAAACTATTTTCCTATAAAACAACACAAAACACATCACATCTAACAAAAGGGACCTAAGTACTTGCATAATTTTTTGTTTTAAGCATCGAAAGTGCCATCAAACCATGGTACATCACTATCTATGACTTAGATGGTTATGTATGGAGAATTATTTCATAGTATAGTGGATCATGCTTAGATAATTGAGACTATTCTTCAAGGATTTCAGGGAGGTGCCAAGAGGGTGCACCGTCAGGGTGAGTTCAGAGGTTACACTCCTCGAGGTAAAGTTTATAGAGGTTTTTTTAGGTATTATGATAGACTAGTACAGGAAGCCTTGTAGGGTTTAGGTAGTGAGTCTTCTATTTTAGCAGCTTCGGGAAGTCATTCGAGCTTAGCCATGCCTTTTCCTATCGAGTCAGACCATAGAGATTGCTATGTCTGTGGTGAGTTTGTCCATTTGGTCAAACACTATCCCCGTTATGTTTTTAGGGCTACTTTTTTATCAGTTATGAGAGGTAGAAGTTCTAATAAAGGTACGTGTGGTAGAGGTAGTGGTACCCATGGTTGTGGTCACGAGGCTACTCAGTTAGGTAGTGGTCATAGATAGTGCTATGCTATACCCACTAGACTAGTGGAAGAGACTTTTAATGCTGTTATTAGAGGTATCATCCTCATTTATTTCAAATTTTCATCTTTGTGATTTTATTTGGTATCGACTTTCTTCTATGTGTCATCATATTTTGCTTTGTTTTTTTATTCTGCTAGTGAGCCTTTTTTTATGCCTATTTGTGTATCTACCCATGTAGTAGACTCTTAGTGGTGGATCGGGTGCACTAATCATATTTTGTGACTTTTGTTTGGTGTGAGACTTGGTTAAATTTGATTTTTCTAGATATGGTAGATTTTAACGTCATCTTGGGTATAGATTGGTTAACTCCTCATCATTCTGTTCTAGATTGTGATGCCAAAAATATGACCTCAGCTTTGCTGGGTGTGCCAAGGATAGCTTAGAAGGGTGTATTTCATTCGAGTCCCAAGAGAGTTATATCTTGCCTTAAGGATTGTCGATTGGTTAAAAGGGGGTATTATTCTTATTTGGGTCATAGTCGTGACACTAGTGCTGCTTTATCTCCTTCTTTAGATTCTCTTTGTATTGTACATGAGTATGTGGATGTTTTCCTTATAAATTTTCTTGGTATGACTTTGGATCATGATACTGACTTTGCTATTTCTATTAAGTTAGGCAACAAGCCTATTTATATTCCTCCTTATAAGATGGTCGCAACAGAGTTGAAGGAATTATAGAATCAACTGCAGGAGTTATTGGATACAGGACTTATCTAACCTAGTGTATCACCTTAGGGTGCGCCTTCCTTTTTGTGAAGAACAAATAGGTCAATGAGTATATATATTGAATATCCATAGTTAAACGAGATGAAGAATACTATTAAAAACCCTATTTCTCATATTGATTATTTATTCGATCAACTTTAGGGTTCTTTAGTGTTTTCAAAGATTGATTTGAGGTTCAGGGATCACCTACTGAGGATTAGAGCTTCAGATATTCCAAAGACCACTTTTTGGACTTGGTATGGTCATTATGAGTTCTTGCTCATGTCCTTTGGGTTGACCAATGACCCATCCACATTCATGGAGTTGATAAATCAGGTATTTCGATTGTATCTTGACTTTATTGTTAATGTATTTATAGATGATATCTTAGTTTATTCAAAGAGTGAAGATGACTATAAGGAGCATATGTAGATTATGCTTCAGAGATTGAGGGTTGAGAAGTCGTATGCTAAATTCCCTAAGTATGAGTTTCGGTTGGTGTCTATCTTTCTCTTGAGTCATAAGGTGTCTAAGGATGTATTATGGTCGATCCGACCAAGACTGCAATAGTTCGTAATTAGGCTATATCAGAGGTTTATGGTTTGAGTAGGTTACTATCAATGTTTTTTTGAGGGCTTTTGATCTATTGCAATTCTATTGGAAAATTTGACTCAGAATAAGATTTCCTTTTAGTGGTCCAATGCTTGTAAGCAGAGCTTTTAAAAGCTCAAGGATTTGTTGACTGCAGCTCCTATCTTAACTTTGCCCAAAAGGGTGTGGGTTTTACAGTCTTTTGTGATATTTTTGGTGTTATTTTAGGTATTGTGTTAATTTAGTAGGTAAGGTGATTGGCGATGTGCTATAAAAATATAGAAATTTCAACGTAAGAGGGTAAGGTGATTGCGATCTGCTATAGAAATATAGAACTTTCAACTCTTAAAACTATGAAAATATGTAAGTTTCTGAGGTTGTTTTTCAGATATGATGCGTTTTGATATGTTTTATTGGAAATCATGTTTTGGATGCTAAGTTAGTGAAAAAGAGGAAAATGGTGTTTTTGACTACTTTTGAGAACAATTATGGATATTCGAGACACTTTCTGGATTGTTCATGACTAAATCATGTTCGAGAATTGAAGAAGAGCTGGAAAGATGACTCCCGAAACTTTTTACGGAAACATACAGACTGTATTTAGTACTTGTGGACCGCATATGGGCAAAGCAAGTGTATGAAGTCTAAAATCCCAAGAGCTGACTTACAGGAAATTTTTGTCTGGCACTTGCGGTCTCTACTTGTACTCTTCCTACAGGCCACAAGTACTACCTGCGCCCAAGGACAGGGCGCAAGTAGGGACCAGAAGTGACCACTAACCTTTTTATATCCTATTTCATTCAGGCTTTGGTTTTAGGGTCTCCTCATGTACTATAAATACCCTTTATGTATTTTTAGTAGAAGTTACACACTCTTGATACTTACAAATATTTTGATTTCAATATTTGATTTTATTCTTGGAATTCTCTTGTATTAACTTCAGTTAATTAATTTATTTATGATTTTGGGTCTTTAATTCTTAGTATTGTTATTTCATCTTATTCTTTCAATCATGAATGATGTTGATTACTTCAAAAACATGAACAACTAAAAACCCAGAGCTAGGGTTGTGGAAACCCTGGCAGATTAACGAAGTAGGGGAAGTACTATTATTCTTCTGAATTGATACCTATGTATGAATTGATTTATCTTCAATATAATAGTTTTCTTATTGGGTGCACACATTAGTATCCCATAGATTATTGCTACTTATTCCAAAAGAGAAGTAGTGACTAGGAAAAGATAATAACAATAGTAATTTGGATTTAAACTATCGATCCATGCTTCTAGGTTTTATCTATGTAAGATGGTAAGATTTCATCTAATAACTAGATACTTAAAAGGTAATTGTTAACTCGGATCAAGATAAGGTTTAATAAAGTGACATCCTAAGACTCGAAAAGTTAAAGGGTGAAATCCTTCTGCGCGTCCAAAAGACTGTAAAAGGTAATCCTTTTGTGTATCCAAAAGACTGTAAACAAAGCATGATAAAACTATGGATTTTAGAAGACAGTGGTAACATAATCCTATTGTTCACCTACAACTGATTACAATCAAAATTGATACTCGCTACTTGTTTGATATTGCTATTCAAAATCCCCTAATTACTTTTCTAGTGTCACCCATTGATTACAACAACTGAGAGCCACGAGTCCATGTATTCCCTTAGGATTTGACCCCAAACTATATTGGGTTACTATATTTGGAAGTGACCATATCATCTTCAGAGTAGAGGTGTAGCTTGGACATCACCAAATTTTGGCGTTGTTGCCAGAGAATAGGTGTTGATTTGTAAATTGAAATTGTTGCATTTTTTTTAATTTTTTTTTGGTTCTTAGTTAGGTATACACTGATGTATTCCTAGAAAAAGATGTAGAGGAAATCCCTTACTTCCAGTGAATTTGAATCTAGAGAGGATCCTACAAACACCTAACAGAATGGTGGAACAAAAAAAGATGATAATCCTGAAGGGGTTCATGATGTTGTAACTCCCCCTCCTTCCAAAGGAGTGCAGGATATTGTTGACGATAGACTGGTGAGATTTTATCTCAATATTAAATTGAGAAGAGGTCAATGAAAGAAGGTCAGTGGGTAGATAGGGAGAAAAAACTAGATAAGCAGAGACAAATAGTATACCGCCGAGCAGCACTTAGTGGAAATCAAAATAGAGCTAGAGGTGCCCATGTTCAAGTGATCCCAGCATATTAGTATATGCATCCATATATAGATGATGAAGAAAATCTGGGATACGTTAAGCCAGTAGCTAATGGAGCCATTATTCCTCTAATTTTACCCCCAAGCATCAAATTTGAGATAACAAGTGCAATGATCCAGCTCTTAATCTAAAGGGTGTGTTTGCAGGTCCATTACGACCAAACCCTAGTTTAGGTCTTGTCTTACAAACAAAACATCCTTGAGCTTTTAAATATTTGTCTCACAATTATCAGACCACAGGGAGAAAATATCCTTCAGAGTCAACTTGGTCATCGGAGTTACAATAGATGAAAAAAAACTTAACAAAATATTGATAGTAACCTACTAAACCTATAAAACTCTTATTCTTGGTAGGCGAAGTAGGCCTAGCCACGAACTGCTGTAATCTTGGCTGAATTGACCATAATATCACCACTACGGGCACCATTAACTCTACTACATTTACCTTAAGTATAACCTATACCTCTAACATCCTCTATAGGAGTAAACCTAAGAAACAACAGGGACGGTCATTGGCTAAAAGGCCAACTTCATCACACATATGACAACCTCTATGACCCAACTCAATTTGAGGATGCATGGATGATCTAGAGAAACCAACCAAAGTTTCTAAAATAGAAGACCCATTATATGAACCCTACTAGGCTACCTGCACTGGTCTACCATGATATCCACGATAGCCTTTAGAATCGGTACCTTAAGGAGAGTGACCTCTAAACTCGCCCTGATGGTGCATCCTCTTCGTGCCTCCATGAAACCCTCATATAATAGACTTAGTCATCCTTGAATGATCCACTCTACTATAAAATAATTCTCCATAAAGTTTATCTATGTCATAGCTAGCAAAAGTGAAATATCTAACCCCTTCATGAAATTCTAAATCTTCTTAGACATGACAACAATGCTGACATAAAATTATCTAAAAAAGGCATAGAAGAGTGCCTCCTACTCTATAATATTCATGAAATACTACTCTAAATTATTAAATTTATCTCTTATTTGATCCCTCAAACTTTAAGGAACAAAGCTATCAAACATATCCTCAGCAAACTAATCCTAAGACATTTCTAGAATTAAGACGTCTACAACTAACAAGTGACCTCCCCCAATATCTAGCTACATCTTTCAACTAATAAGTAGTACAAGAAACCCTATGTGATACAAAAGAACACAGTTCATCCAAATTCTCATGGAAATTAATCAATAACTTATAGGCATCCTTGTCTACAATACCATTGAATCTAGGAGGACACAAATGAGTGAATTTTTCAAACCTCTTTTTCTCCTCAAAATAAATAACCGTACTCATAATAATAGGAAGCATGGTAAATATAGATGGTTAAGATCCCACTTAAATAGCTAACAAAGATGAAGGTTGAACTCCTGCACTTATAATACCATACACAAATGTAGAAACTAAAGGAGTAATAGCACTTATTGTACTTGGATTACCAATAGAAAATGTTGGTACCATTAAAGGATCCATACATGAAATTTAAGGAACACCATAGGCATACAGTGGCATAGATAGAGGTACAACACTCGGAGATGAAGAAATAGAAGGTGTACTGAAAGGAGCACCCTTCAAATGGTTCAACAAGCAAATTAGCAATCCCTCTATTTCATCAAAGCACAAAGGAAAGTGTACGTGATCACTGAAGTAGTAAAATGGCCTATGAAATCCCAGTATCGATCCCACAGGGACTTGTGCTCAACAATGATCTAATTCTAGTCTTATTATGAGGGTTAAACAAGTGTAGAAGTAACTAATAGCATGTGTGGATTTAAAACTAAAAGTAAATGTAAACTATGTTGTAAGGTAAAGTACTTGAACTATAATGGGGAGAAACCCAAGGATGATGCACTAGGAACAATCCTACTTAGCTATGAAATATTTTTGGTTTAATTAATTATCTTTGTTTTTGGGTCACAAGGGTGATAACATGACTATGGTCTTTTGATCCTCTAATCATCTATATAACATATCCTCATAACTATATCATTGAGTGGGGATGCAAGAACTAAATTAAATAAAGTTGTATATCTTCCCGTATATGAACCAAATAGGGAAAATTAGGTATATTCCTATCCTAAACACAAATCCTACTTCAATTCCTTGAATGATTAAGATCCTATTCCATACTTTGCACTTCTAACCTATTGCTCCTCTTTTTGGGCTCACTATAGACTTATGAGTATATTTTATGTTTATAAAATTCATAAAATTATAAATACAAGGATATATTAACAATCAATAATGATAAATAGCATAAACCAACTTAATAACAAGCTTAAGTACTCATGTTATTAGCCTCAACCTTGTATGAGGTTGTTTATCCACTCATGGAATTAAAAAGAATCACAATCATGGAATTATTATACATAATCAAAAAGTAAACTAAATAAAAGGATAAAAACCCTAACAGAAGCCTCATCAAGTCTATTTCATACTCCAAATGTCATCCTTAGGTGTGTACAATATGCTCCAAGTATTTTATTTATAGTTTTAAGAGATTGGCTGATTTAGAAACATAGTCATGCCAAGCTATGACATTGGTGCAATAAGGGTGTGGAATTCCTTTAACACAGAGTTCGAAGAGCGTGTCATGCCCTTGTGCTCAAATTTTCTATATTTCATCCCAACTTGCTCCCTTGATTTGGCTTTGAGTTCTTCACTTTGTGGGTGCTTTTCAATCATCATTAGACCTTGTTTTGTTTCTGATTATCAACTTTAAAATCTCACAATACATCCTATATCATCAAAAATAATGAATTAGTGCTTAAATACAATAGAATCCAACAAGATAGACTAGTAACACTACAAGCTTAACCTAGTAACACTAGTTATCTCGTCAAAACTCTAAGTTATTGTTTACTTTTGAAGATTATTTTAAACACCCCTTAAATGATATAAATATGTAACTACCATCTTAGATACTATATTATATGAATATTAACTCATTATACATACAAAAATTCCTCAAAATAAAGCTAATAAAACTTGATAACAACACTTAGGTTCATGAATCTACCTAAGATCATCACCCCACACTTAAAGACTTGTTCCTCCTTGGACAACTCCTTACCTTAACAATCATATAAGGAAAACTCAAACATGAATATAGCACTGCAATGACTACACAATTAGTAACTTTCATACTCAAGCATTCCATGTATAATAGACAACTCATGAATACTACACTAAAACTTCCTAACCACAAAAATTGACTCACCCAAATTGACAAACTCATGCATATTAATCCATCAAGGATATCATATAAGTAACCTAACTATAATCAAACATGCACCCTCACACAAAAGAGTTACCTCTAAAAGGTTCATACCTAGAGTGATTGATTGATCATGGATTCTCCACCTAATCTTGAAAAAGGGCAATCTACCACTAGACCACCCTATTTTAATGGGCAGTACTACGGGTGGTGGAAAGATAGGGTGTATGACTTCATTATGGCTGAGGACAATGAGCTAATGGATGTAATACTTGATGGTCCTCATGTGCTGGTTAGAGAGGTCAAAGTAGGAGACATAAGAAGGATGGTTGTTTAAACTAGTAGAAGGTTGGATGATGAAGATTGAAAGAAGGTTGAGAAGAATTACAAGACAAAGAAATTGCTTATATGTACATAGAACATGATGAATAAAATAGGATTTCTACTGGTGAAAATGCAAGGAAATCTGGGATTGCTTATGAAGAAACCACTAGTGTAAAGGATTCTAAAGTTGATAATCTGACTACTCTGTATGAAACCTTCAGCATGAAAGAAGTAGAAACTATTTAAGAGATGAATACATAATTCACTTTAATCACCTATGAGTTGCGCTACTTAGGAGAAGTTATTCCTTTTATAAACAAGAGAGAAAAATTCTAGGTGTTATTTCTAAATCCTGGAAAAGAAAAGTGGATGCTACACTGGGGCAAAAAACCTGAAAACTCTCAAAATGGATGAATTTATTAGTAATCTAAAGACTCATGAACTCAAGAAGCGGCAAGGAAAAGAGAAGAAGGAAGAGAAAATATAAAAATTTCTTGCATTGAAGGATTCAAAATATGATCAAAGTGAAAAGACACAGATATTGCCTATTTGGCAAAAGGATTGTTAGACTAGGAAGTGAGCTGGTTAGTTTCAAAGAAGAGGAAGTAGCAACAAAAAGGGAGGCACTATTGAAGTTTGTCACAAATATGGAAGACCTGAACATTTTATTAAGGACTTTCTAGTGTACAAAATGAATTATAAAGAATATCTCAAGACTGGAGGTAAGAAAGGAAAAAACAGGGACTAGGTCCCTATAAAAAAAATAAAAGGTTGCAGCAGATTATGCAGTAAAGCAGGACTTAGCAGTCTGGGAGATTCCTCTAGTGAATCTGATGAAGCTGAGAAGTCTACATATATGTCTATGCTATCTGTGGAGAATAGTGAAGTTATCTATGATTCCTTATTTACTCGTATGGAAAACACAAAAGATGAAGAAGAAAATGAGGTAACTCTATCGAACATTAAGGAAAACTTAGATAACTACTCCGCTAGAAAGATAAAGAAACTTGTGTTTATAGACTCTGTGTGTGAATTGATTGTTGAGAAAACTTCTCTAGAAGAGAAAGTAGAAAATCCGAATCTTGAATTGATTTCTTTTACTCTCCAGATATCTAAAACTAAAGAATTATCACAAAATTGAAATATAAGAATCTAAGTTTAGTGAGTCAATTAGAGAAAGTAAATGATCTTGATGGTAAAGGAAAGAAACAAGCCTCAAGGCTTTAATTTGAGCTTGAAGAAAAGTTGAGGGATTCCAAAAAGTATCTTATGACTGCACTTCATAAAAATGAAGAATTAGAAATTGACTGGTCCGTCTAAGGGAGAACTTAACAAATCACTAAAATGGGCCACATCCACTAAAATCTTTCTAATTTAACTAGTTAGAGTGTCAATAATGGTAAAGGGCTTGGCTATCTATATGATACCCAATTAGTTGGGTCTCAAGGAAAACCTGTTCATGGTATTATAAATAGGGTCCACAAACCTCTATGTAATCATTATAGATGAGATTGACACTTGAACAAAAACTGTCACCATTAGCTTAGATCTAGAATGAGCAGTAATGAATACATCTAGAAGGAGAATTATTATCCTAAGGGCTTCATTCCATTAAAAATATGAAGAAGAACTCTCTAACTAGATGGGCCATGAAAGATTTGATCACACCATTATTTCCTTTTAGGAACTCAAACTCATATGGGTTTCTTAATTTAACAAATGACTATGTTTGTAGGTAGGAGGAGGGAAATGTAGTCAGGACTAGTTCATGGATAGTGGATGTTCAAAGCATATGACAGGGAGGACTGGCAGCTTCCTTTCTCTCAAGACACTTCAAGATGGAGGTGTCTCTTTTAGAAATGGTAAAAAGGGCTATATTATTAGTGTGGGAAAGATTAGAAAATAACCTGATCAAAAATAAAAGATGTGTATAATGTGAATGGACTTAAGTACAGTCTTCTAAGTGTTTCTCAAATATGTGACAAAGGTAATGAGGTCGTATGTATATACTTTGTCAATCTTGTAGTGTGGGAGAGTTATTCTCGAATCCATGAGGATAAAAAATATTTATGTGGCTAATTTAGAGTTTGTGGGTGATGGGTAATTTACTTGCTTAAGTTTTCAATGTGAAGATGCTCATTTATGGCAAAAAAGGCTGGAACATGTAAGTTCATCTTTACTAAACAAGTTAATTTCAAAGGAACCAGTCCACATCATGCCTAAGCTAAAATGTCCAGACAACAAGGTCAATAATTCATGTGTTAAGGGCAAACAAAATAGTTCTTTCTTTAAGCTGAAGAAGTAGATGTGTACTTCTAGACCCCTTGAGATGTTGCATATAGATCTATGTGGACCTGTTAAAGTCTAGAGTAGAGGAGGAAAGAAGTATGTGATTTTTATTGAGTATGACTACTACAGGTTCACCTGGACAGTGTTCTTGAGTACCGAGGATGAAACCTATGAGGTTCTGGTTTCTTTTGCCAAACAAATTCAAATGAAGATAAATAGTAAGATTACTGAATTCAGATCTGATCATGGAACTGAATTTGAGAACTTTCAAGTTGTAGGATTCTATGCTCAATATGGAATCTTACATAAATTCTATACCCTAAGGACTCCTCAATAAAATAGAGTTGTTGAAAGAAAGAATAGATTCCTTATTGGGATTGCCAGGACCATGCTAATTTATAATGGGCTTCAAATGAACTTATGGGTTGAAGTTGTAAATATTTTTTTCTATGTGAAAAATAGGTGCCAATTAGATAACTCCTAAACAAGACCCCATAGGAGCTTTTGTTCAATATAAAGTCTAAGTTTTACTACTTCAGACCTTTTGGTTCTAAATGTTTTGTTCTAAATAATGGGAAAAATGATCTAGGAAAGTTTGACTCTAAAAGAGCTGAAATAGAATTTGTGGGCTATTCCTCAATAAGAAAATCATACATAGTTTTCAACAAAAGAACTTTGTGTGTTTAATAAAGTGTGTATACGGTCTTTGATGAGTCTGGAAAGCAAATGAATCTAGGTGATGGTGAATATTCAGAAATTAAAAAACCCATTTTTGTTCAAAGGGATGGTATTTTAAAGATGATGATCAAGATCTAAATGATGCAGATGAGAATGATGAAAGTTATAGTGATCTAAGATTTTAGTCACAGACCCCGACTCCAGTAAAAGAATAACAAGAAGGGTCTAGTACAAATTCTCAAGGACCTGGTCCCTGTGGAAGTCGTCTCAGAAGGTCAAACTGAGGGCACAAATCCTCTTAACCCTTGATAATCTAAATTCGCCTTTGGGTTCTAGACTCTAAACAAGTACTCAAACCATAAATTTCATGGAGTTCTTGTCCAAAATAGAGCCAAATTATGAAGAACAATTTGAGGCAGTGTTGATCAAAATAACCTAACCTACCAGATGAATCAGTTTTTCTCCCTAAGAATGGCTATGATTAGGAAATAGATATACTTGGTAAAGTTGGTATATATTGTTCTAACTCAGTACTATACCTTTGTAGGTATACACCCATGAGAATAGTTTTTGAGGAAAAAGTTGAGGAAAATAAAAATAAAGGATTCACTTGAGAAAAAGAGGGACCTGTTCCCATCTCTCAGGCTAGTACCAAAATAGTGCGATTTCAAAAATCATAAAATTCTATATAAAAAGCCACGTGTCATTCCCTATCTGAGTAAAAGCAATCAAATCTTGGCAAGGTGAAGAGTCACACCTATTAAGATCAAACATGTCATTTCAAAAAGACATTTATTTATAAAAAAAGTCATCTCCCGTAATTACAAAATCAATTCCATTTTATTTCATCCTCCTCCAAATTAATTCAAATCATCTTTCTCAATAATCTATCATCTTTAAATTAATCTGGTCCCATTCTATCTAACACACAAAAAACTCAAAATGGCAGACATTCCCGACTCTTGAAGCCTCATTATAGACTCAGAAGTCAATAAACTCTATATAGTCAGTTTTTAAAACCCTAAATCAAACACTCTAATCTTTTAACGCCTAAACCCATAGAAGAAATTTCCTTATGTCCTCACCAAGAACCTGGGTAACCTCCACCCACTGAATCATCTAAAAATAATAAAACCCTAAATGAACCATTTCCTCCCGATACTCTAGCATTCGTCAAAAACCTTGTTGGGTCTGCCATAGACGTAGACAAAAATTAGGGTTTAGGTTAACCGATTGAAGAAGAAGTGTCTCAATCTGAAGTTCTTATTTTCTCAAAAGAACCAAAATTACATGATGTCTCTCAAATCCCACTCGCATCTAAAGATCTAGAAGGAACCAAACTATTAGAAACCTTACAAGTACCTGGTTCCCTTACTCCATCAAAGGCATTCCCCATCTTTGTTCAACTGTGTGATGAAGAAAAATTAGTAAAGAGACATGAACCTTCAAGTAGTGTAAATTTGGTAGCTAAAAACTTAGTTATACTTACAAATTATCCCAATGAATCTCCTTTAGAACGGAAGAGCAAATAGTAAGTACAAAACATAATGCTTCAAAGGAAGGGGAGTTTGTGCAACCTTCGAATGGCAAGGATAAAGTTGATGTTCAGGAATTGCTTCTATAGTGGTAAGTTCTAAACCAAAAGGGTAGTAAAGTCAAATAAAAAGTTGTTGATACATGTGTGAATTTTGCTAGATCATATTCTACCAGGGGATATTAATTAAAGTTGTTAGTGGATGCAATGAAGGCTAGCAAGTATTCTACCACTAAGAGATAAAAGATGATAAAAGTTGTTGTAGTTGAGAAGGAGAATGTTGAAGTTGTAGTGTATGAGAGGGTGAGGAGATTGACCCTGATGTTGTTGTTGCAACTGAGAAAATAATAAAATAAATTTATGTTGCCGAAAGGACCAGGTCCTCCTATTCAAAGTCTAGTAGCCCTATTAGAATAAAACAGAAACACAGTTCTGTTAAGAATAAGATAGTATTTGAGGGAACTAGTACCAAGAAGAGGAAATTTGTTGAAGAGGAACCAAGTAGTGATTCCAAAAAAAGAAGAAAGAAGGAATAAACAAAGTCAGTATCTAGAGATGTAAGAAATACGATCTTGAAAATCCAAAAAGTACAGTCTGGTGGAGTGTTTGATCCTAGGATTTATGAGGAATTTGGCATTGTAGAGTTAGTCGAGTATGTCAACATCAAGGATGGTTGCACCTCGTAGAGGAACCATATCCCATGTTTTTAAGGAAGAACTAAGAGAATTCATTATACAATAGATTTATCAGATGATGGGCTAAGCATGACTACCAGGTGTCTGGTAAACAAATAAAACTAGATGAAGAGAAATTGGGAAAAATCCTAAATGTGTCTATTATACGTGTGCGGACTGTTTTAAAATAATAGGCCTAAAGTGAGTTCATTATTGATGACTATAAAGTGAGAAGGACATCAATAGCTGGTGCAAGAAAAAAATTTCATAAGTGAATTCAAGTTGGTGTTTGAATATTAAACAAAGTCATATTTCCCAGGTTTAAGAAGAGAATTGTAGCCTCTATGGTTAATCTGTTTATGGTAGAGGGTCTGAGATAATATGACCTAAAAAGTTTCCTTCTCTTAGGATAGAGAACATGAATAAGGTGATCCACGAGAAGAAAGGAAGATACTGGATGACTTATGGGTACTTCTTGAAAAAAATATTTCATCACTTTGGAGTGATTGGAACTAAATGGACTCCTATAATAGTATAACCAAGGTTTAGTCTAACAACATTGGTTAAAAATTAATGCCTACAATGAAAAATGGAAACTGTGTCGTAAGTGTCAGAGCTATTGGCTTCTCAGGAAAACTTTAGCAAGGAAATAGAGAAGATAAAGATTAAGTTAGCTTCTAAGGATGTAAGGTAGTGCACTTTAATATGAAGAATAAGAAGTTATTCTTAGAGGGACCAGGCGTTATTGAGGATCTTAAAGATGAAAATACAGAACTCCAGACTAAAGTTATAGTACTCACTACAGGGGTTCAAGGGTTGAATGCTGAAGTTAAAGACCACACTAAGCAGCTACTAAATAATCATGCTGCAGAGAGATCTAGAATATATTTATTGCTCAAATTATTCTCCCCTAAGGCCCCCTTTACCTAATTCCTATCATCCCCACATTAGTTTATCATCCCTGTGTCAGTTTCTAATTCTTGTTTTTGATGTGGATTTTAAATATAGTTGTTTTATGTTTTTTTGGGGTGTCATGTAATGGTAATTATCCAATTTAATATTAATGAGGCCATGTTTTTGTGTTTTATCTGTTTCCTCTTTATTTTAAAGTTGTTCTTCATGATAGTCTTGTTCAGTGGCCATGAGTTAACGAACTTGTGCCTATTTTACTATTGGTTTTCTATTATCATCAATGATGCCAAATGGGGAATACCGAATTCATATGGTAGGGAAAAGTTACCAGGTGTAGGTTTTTAAAGGATTATTGACAGATGGGAAGAATGTTTATAAAACATAATGGTATATTAACAGGCAAAGGAATGCTGGTGCATGGTGATAGGGGGAGCATGGTGCATAGTGATAGGGGGAACATTCATCGACTGTAGTGGTGATCACTCTGATTGAATTAGATGAATGAAATTTAATGCTCAAATAAGGTAGTTGGTTTGTCACTATCAAAAAGGGGTAAAATTGCTATATCTTATTTTGAATATGATTACCTAACAACAAGGGACCCGGTCCCTATTTCTTAATGAAAACACACAACTGGCACTTTTCTGTGCAGGTGAGTTGTATATTAGTTAGGACACCTAGACTAATAGTAATTCAACCGTAATCATTATCCATGAATAAATAGAAAAGAATGTTCTTATTTTTTGCATTATGGCTATTCAAAGAGAGAAATCGGCAAAAATTCAAATATTGCTCAAGATCTAAGATTTTGTGTGTTGAGAGAGTATTTGTTCTTTATTCAATTCTTGGTTTGTCATTGAATTACTCATGTTATAAGAGTAATCAATTTTGAGATGAGATCTTTACAAAGTTGTCAAAGATAGTTTGTAATAGATTTGTTGCAAACTAGTGAAGCCTAGAGTTAGGTTTAAATTGAGTATGAAATCAAGAGTTTGATTATAGTTGATTCTTGAGTGCTTGTGAGGGAAAGCCGTGGTTTTTCCTTCCTTCAGAAAGGAGGTTTCCACTTAAAATATTTGTGTTCTTTAATTTTCTTCAAAGTGTTTTTTTTTACTATTTTACTGCATTATTGCTTATGTCTTACTTTAAGGGACCTGGTCCCTCGTAGTTTGTTGCAACCCCCACATTTTAATAGATTTTTTATAAACAACTAAACTGTCACCAACTCTACCTTCACATAATCCTTTTGTTTTTCCCCATCTCTTTAAGTTAATTCAGACATATTAAGGAGGGAGTATTCTCTATCAATTCATGAACCATATTTGCACAATTTTCTCTCTTTTCATTACATCACTCCAACCTTACACATCAACTTTTTCAACACCAATAGATATTATTTTGGTGATTCAGTTTCATCTCTTTCCTTCATATTTTCGTACTCCTTAACCTTAATAATTATTCAACTAAAGTTGTTAGGATCTTTGGATCAAATTATGGTCAATCAAAGGAGGGGAATAGGCTACATATGAGGTTACCAAAGAATATAGTCTAAAGGATTAATGGGGATAACATGGTTGTCAAAGAAATGTGTATATCATCTCCTACACCTATGTTTCTTATTTTTCTTTACACACATACTAGGCAAGTTCTAGACATCAATATGAAACAAGGAATACAACAAAAGCCTCACATCACACATGACACTTGCTCAAATCAAGTAGGATTATTATAGACTCTAGACCAAACAATAGTATGAATTCAAATATAAGAGCACATAACACATAAGTCATAAAAATGAGCCTAGGATTCTCAAATGTTTTTCATTCAACACAATAAACATGCTTTCACAAACAAAATCATTTGCATCATATAAAAACACATAGCAACTAGCAAGAACACCATACTTATTCCTAACACAAAATTTTTAAATTTACTCCTAAAAATAAAAAATACATATTGGGTTCAATGGGAGCCCGTTGGATGTACTAGACTGACACCAACAATTAAAACTCGAAACAAACAAAGGGAAAATCTTTTTGTAATTTTTTTAAATTTACTCAAAAATAAGGAACGCAACTGCAAATGAAAAACATATAGCAATACCTTACCCTAAATCATGGTAATTTTTTCACCCCACACTTAAAAACATACTTGGTCCCCAAAGTATAATTCAAAAGTAAGGATAGAAATACTCTCTGCGACCTCTACGCCTAGCTAGGAGAATCATTTGACATTAATGAGGTTCGGTGGACCCCAGACCCAGTCTTTTCCATACTTCTTATCTTAGATCTCTGGTACTCATGCTTCTCTTCAACCTGTGACTTGTCAAAAACAAAAACTTCATAAAATTAAAACTAATTGCCTATGAGATAGTCCAAAGAGGTCTTTGGTGGTTTGAATTCAACCACCGACACTCATCCACTTGCATAGCTATGATCATGCACAAATCCTTATAATACAAAGGCGGATTGAATGGTTTGTAATCTTTAAATATCACCTCTTCATTATCCAGTATCGTTAGAGTGCCCTCTCTAACAACCATTAGTGCTCCTCCAGTTACCAAAAATGGACGTCTCAATATGATTATAGTTCAATCATTTGCATCAAAATACAAAATAATAATATTAGCAGGAATAATGAACTTATCAACCTTGTTAATCACGTCTTCAATAATTCCTTTGGGATGACCTCGGTTCTATCCGCTGTTTGGAGCACTACAAAACATGGCCTCATTTTCCCTAAACCAAGTGTGTTGAACACTAATAGGGGAATCAAGATTATACTTTCCCTAAAATCACTCAAGGAATGGACCACATCATTATCACTAATTTGTATAGGGAGATTCAAACTCCCTAGGTCTTTCAACTTCTTGGGCATTTTCCTAATCACCACTAAATTTCACTCTTAAGTCAATACCACCATCTTAGTATCCTACAGATTTATCTTATTAATGATCATATCCTTTAAGTACTTAACGTACTTAGGCATACCCTGCAAAACTTCTAATAAAGAAAGATTAATATGGATTTCATAGAACGTGTCAAGGAGATTTTTAAAACAATCATACTTCTTACCTTTTTAAGACATAGAGGGAAATGTAGGGGGTGGTGTTTTTTGCACCTGGTCAATAGGCTTTGCATTTGGAGACTCACCCTTTCCCAAATTTTTAGCCTCTTTACTTGCAACTTGCTTCTCCTTAACCTATTGTGGGACCAAATATGCTTGACCTCCCTATTTTTCTTGTGAGGCCTATTAATAAGATATCTACCACTCCTCTAGGATATTCTCTATATCACTAGGAAACCCACCTTGAGGCCTAGTAATATATGCCTGAGCTAATTGCCCACACTGCATCTCTAAATTTTTCAGGGAAACTTGTTGATATTTTATCTCAATAGGCATTTGTTCTTGGTTGGACAGGATTTTCTTTAATGTCTCCTCAATATTATTGGCATGTGTGCTGTGTTGTTGCTAAAAATGGAAAGTCTGATTATTGCACCAAGAATTGTTGGGTTGACTCCGACACTTGTTATTTTAAGCATTACCATAGGTTACCTTTGTTTATTACCAACAAAATTTACAAATTCTAGATTTGCTCCACACAAGTCTACAGAGTGACCACCTTTAACTGAATGTAGCAAATTATTGGTTATATAGTCAAAAGCTTCAAAAAAAGTGTGAGCCAATACCTCATTAGATTGTTGGTGATATGGATAGTCCCTGAGAGGTGATTAGAACCTCTCCCAAGCATGATATAAATACTTATCCAACTTTTACTTAATGATTAAAATTTCTTGTAACGACCCAAAATCACCTCCCAGGACGTCACACAGTTCTTAGGGATACAAGTAGACCCAAACTCCTTTGAGCTTATGACTTCTCATAATAACTCATTCAAGAAGGAATATACAAAACACTGGCACTGTCATATCAAATGAAAGGAAATATGAAGATAATACTCGGTCCAAATGACCACAATACTGGATATCTGAACACAACCACAGTCTGATAACTAGTCTGACAAAGCCTCTATTACTCCATGAACTCGAGAGACGTAGGGAAAGGTCCCCAACTGACTCAAACATAACTAAATGTAATAACATAAACACTCTAATACTGCAATGTCTGAACATAGGTCCTCAAACCATGAGGACTCACTACTATAGAAATATAGACGAAGGTACTCGGGAATCACTGACAAGGCTGGGACTAAGCACCTGAACCTACATTATAAGAAGATGTAGCATAGACGTATATGTGGATCAGCACTTGGGAATGTACAGAGTATATGGGGGTGTATGCATTTATATAAAATAATATCAATACTCTTTAATCCAATCATGCATGCAAATAGGAAGGACTCACATGGCTTGAATATGTTTAAAATGTAAAGCTCATACTTCATGTAGAATGAAGCATGTACACAAATATCGCGAGTCATTATACTTGGGCTTTAAAATCTGTGCTCTCCTCGTATTCTCATTACTCATAGGATGAAGGAATATTTAAAAAATATTTCAACTCATGCATATGTCTCATAGAGATTAAAACTTCTTTATTTCTCAAGGACTTATAACTCTTTGAACTTAAACACTTGGAACTCGGAATCATATGACTTTAGTTTAAAAACTAATGATCAACTCTTATTAGTTGAGAAAACTACTTGCTTCTTTGGAAAATACTCAAAAGTAATTCGTTCACTTTAGATAATATCCCATCTCAAAGCTTTAGAGAAAATATTCTATCTCAATGGAAAATACTTTAGTTTAGGGAGATTCTCTTAACCGACATAAACCATTTGAGCTACATGGAATCGAACGTTTTGTACTCCTAAGGAAGAAACCTTACATTGGGGAGAGGCGTCATACTCTTGCCAAAGAGTATAACCTCAACTCAGTGATCACTTATCTCTGCTTCGGGCCCAATCATCTCATCCCCAGGCCTAAAATATCAAACCTATGGTGGCACGTAGATTTAGGGTAAGAAACTATGGTAACTTACCCAACTCGGTGCTAAATACTACTCCCTTTAGTTTATCTCGCTCATCTCATGGAAATCCACTTTAAAAATAATCAGATGGTTCATAAGAACCCAACAATCAAATCTCTAATCTCACGTAGTAGAGTGGATTTCAAAACACTATGACCATTAGGTCAAAACATTTCTCATTAATCTTAAATTACTCAAATCGTGGGTGTTTATAGCACAATAGTTAATAAAATTGCAAGTCTCAAGTAGGGCTTACTGACCCATAATTCAATCTCAAGTTAAAACTCATAATAATGCATATATAGGTTCATAATTCATGTAGAAATCTGGAAGTAATAGAAATTTGTCTTAGAATATCAAGATACTCATATACTTCAATTTCTAGAACATTGAAATTCTTAAATTCTCAAGGAGTAACTACATAGAGTATAAACCCAGCTTCAATTTCTTAAGAAAACATGCGAAATTATGCTATTTGACTTTCAATTCATGTGAAACATCAAGATATTGCAATCAATAACCATGGGTGAAAAACCCTAATTCAATATCATGTAAAATCTTATAGATTGCAGAAAATTATAGTTTAAATAAGCTTTTGGGCACAAGGGTGAAAGGATTACCGTTGTTCAAAACCCCACATACCTTATATTATGAAATTGGATAAACAAGCTTGATTAAAGAACATCTTATTACTCTTGAGAGAGGGTTCTTTCAACCCTTTAACTTGGGGAACTTAAATCTCAACTCAATTTGTAGAATCTATGGTGAGTTCTTAGATTTCTTGGAAAAGGGTTTTAGATTTGATCTTCAGGGAGAAACCCTAGTTCTCTTGTGCTTTGGATGATGAGTGAAGTCATTTTCTTAGTTTGAAATATATTTGGTTTATAAAAGAGTGGAAAGACCGAAGAGTCCCTTTTAAAACTGACTTAAAATACTGAACGGGGGCTGCAACAGTCGGAGCGATGATCCGTCGCTAGCCTGATGGTCTGTCGGATCATCCGCCACACGTCGGTCAGAAAAAGAACACAATGCCTTGATGTGATGGTATCAATGATGGTCCTACGCAAACTCGACGGTCCATCGGATCATCCAACACACGTTGGCCAGGATGAGGCCACACTGCATTAGCGGCGATGGTCCATCACAATCTTGACGGTCTGTCATCCTGGCCATCGTACTTTGTCCAAAAAAGGGAGTTACTTCCTTGGTTGCGATGGTTCGGGTGACGGTCCGTCGTACACTCGATGGTTCATCAGCCTGTCTATCGTACCTGGGCATTTCTGACAACTCTCGATAAAACGGCCATAACCTCCCACCCCGATGCCAGATTTGGACGAAATTGGTATCGTTGGAATGCTATTTCAATTCTCTACACTATAGGAAGTCATTTTTAGGAAAAGTTCAACAATATTAAAACACTAATCACTTGGGAAGTCTATTGTCAATCTTTTGGGATGGAATTACACTTCACTTGACACGTTCAAGGCTCAAACTACAAGGGAACTTTATGTGTCTTACAATATCTTCCCCTTGGAAAAATTCATCCTCGAATGTCGCTAGTTAGATAAGGAACACAAGAAAAATAGAGTACACATAGCTAAAGCAATTTGCTAAACGGGCTCAAAATCTTTCTAAACTCTTGAATACCTTGGAAATTGTAAGAACTCATGAAAGAATAGATATATAGCTGAAATTTAGATTAGAAGGGTTGAATTAAGGAAGAATAATACCTTCGGATTGATCTGAACTCACGAGAAAGAGGTGTAGGTACTTGGCTCACATATCTGCTTCTACCTCCCAAGTAGCGCCCTCAACTGACTAGTTCCGCCACAACACTTTGACCAAGGGAACCTCTTTGTTCCTCAGTCTACGGATCTGAAAATCTAGGATCTCAACGGGAATTTCATCGAATGAAATACTGTTCTAAATATCAGCAGTCTCTGAAGGATCTACCACAACGCAATCATCAATATTCTTCTTAAGAATGGAGAAATGAAAAATAGGATGAACGACTGACAACTCCACAAGAAACTCAACCTCATAGGCTACTTTCCCAACACGACTCAAAACTCTATTCGAGCCAACATAACGGGGACTAATCTTTCCATTTTTACCAAACCTCTTCATCCCTTTCATGGGTGAAATCTTCAAGTACACCAAATCACCCACTTCAAACTCAAGATCTCCTCTCCTCACATCGGCATATGACTTTGGACAAATCTGAGCTATCTTTAACCTCTCTCTGATCAACTTAACTTTCTCCATAGCTTCAAACACTGCATCAGACCAAATCACAGCAGCTTTACCCACTTCAAACCAACCTATGGGTGATCTTCATCTTCTACCATACAAGGCCTCAAATGGTGCTATCCCGATGCTAGCATGGTAACTATTGTTATAGGTGAACTCTATCAATGACAAATGTTCATCCCAACTTACTTTGAAATCAATAGCACACACCCTCAAGATGTTTTTTAGGGTCTGAATGGTCCTCTCTTCCTGACCATCTGTCTGCGGATAAAAAGCAAAACTCAAAAGAACTTGGGTACCAAGACCCCGCTGAAACGCCCTCCAAAACTGAGAAGTAAATTGAGTACCCCTATCCGAAATGATAGACAAGGGAACTCCCTGTAGCCTGACTAACTCCCGAATATACAATCTAGTACAATACTTAATTGTATAAGATGTATGCATGGGCAAGAAGTGTGCGAATATAGTCAGCCTGTATACAACAACCCAAATAGAATCATGATGACGACATAAAAGAGGTAACCCGGTCATGACATCCATATTCACCACCTCCCACTTCCAAGTGGGTATACCTAACTCTTGCATTATACCACCAGGTCTTTGGTTCTCTACCTTAACCTGTTGGAACATTGCACACTTTCCTACAAACACACCTGTATCCTTCTTCATACCATTCCACTAATAGATTTCCCGCAAGTCATGGTACATCATGGTAGTGCCGGGATAAATAAAATACCGCGCACCATGCACTTCATCCATAATACTCTACCTCAGATCATAAACACATGGAACGCACAATCTACCCTGCAATCTCAACACACCATCTCCTCCTTGGGAGAAAACCTCTACCTTTTAGTCCTTACCTGTCTCCTTCAGTCTGACCAAACTAGAATCTCTATCTTGCTTCTAATTTAGTTCTAAAACTAAAGAGGATACGAAACTACTTTGCACCCAAGTACTTCCCTCAGCTGAATCAAGCAACCTAACACTCAATCTATCCAGACAATGCACATCATGATCTAACTCTTTCTTACCTTCCTTTATATGAGCAACACTACCCATAGACAATCTGCTAAGGGCATCCCCACTACATTGGCCTTGCCCAAGTGATACAACACACTCATATCATAGTCTTTTAACAACTCGAACCACCTTCTCTACCAAAGATTCAACTCCCACTGAGTAAACACATACTGCAGGATCATATGATCAGTAAACACATCAACATAAACACCATAAAGATAGTGTCTCAGGATTTTCAAAGAAAAGACCACAAAAGCTAACTCAAGATCATGGGTTGGGTAATTCTTCTCATATGGCCTTAACTGTCTAGAGGCATAGGCTATCACCTTACCTCTTTGTATCAACACATAACCCAAACCAACTATAGAGACATCACAATAAACCACAAAATGATATGTACCATCAGGCAAAGTCAACACAGTGGCTGAAGTAAGTCGAGTCCTTAACTCCTGAAAACTCTTCTCACAGGAATCTGACCACTAAAACGTAACCTTTTTTGGGTCAACCGGTTCATGTGAGACACAATAGAGGAGAAACCTTCAACAAAACGGCGGTAGTAACCCACTAGACCCAAGAAACTTCTAATGTCAGATGGAGAGATAGTTCTAAGACAAATTCTTATAGCTTCTATGTTTTGGGGATCAACTCTAATACCTTTGACTGAAACAATATGACCCAGAAAGGCTAAAGACCTTAGCCAAAATTCACATTTACTAAATTTAGCGAACAACTGATGACCTCTAAGAGTTTGCAAGACAATTCTAAGGTAATCTGCACGATCATGCACACTGCGGGAGTAGACATGGATGTCATCTATGAACACTATGACAAACATATCAAGATATTGCTTGAACACTCAATTCATGAGGTCCATAAAAGTTGTTGGGGCATTTGTTAGCCCGAAAGAGATGACTAGAAACTCAAAGTGACCATAATGGGTCCGAAAGGTTGTCTTTGGAATATCACATTCCCTCACTTTAAGTTGATGATAGCCGGATCTAAGGTCTATCTTGGAGAAATAACTTGCACCTTGCAACTGATTTAATAGGTCATCAATTCTTGAAAGCGAGTACTTATTTTTTACTGTGACCTTGTTATGTTGACGATAGTCAATGCACATACGCAAAGAACTATCTTTCTTCCATACAAATAGAATAGGTGAAACCCAAGGAGAAATACTGGGCCTTATGAAACCTTTGTCTAAAAGATATTTGAGTTGGTCTTTCAACTCCTTAAGCTCAGCAGGTGCCATATGATATGGAAGAATAGAAATGGGACGACTGTCGGGAAGAAGGTCAATCCCGAATTATATCTCTATATCGGGAGGTATCCCTGGGAGATCTTCCAGAAAAAACATTTGGAAACTCATTAACAATATCAACTGACTGAATAGTTGGATCCTCGGACTTAGTGTCTTTGAGTCTAACTAGGTGATAGATGTAACCCTTGGATATTAGATTTTTGGCTTTGAGATAGGATATAAAATGACTCTTAGGAGATAGCGAACTCCTGGACCACTCAAAAACTGGCTCATCAGGGAACTGAAACTTGATCATAGGGTACAATAGTCTACATATGCATAACAAGAATAAAGCCTATGAATCTATGAAGAAAAGTAATAGAAAAATCTCTATACGCTTTTTTAGCAATAATTGACTCCCCTACTGGTGTGGAGATGAGGAAAGGCTCAGGAATCTTTTCGAGACTTATTTTGAAATTCACAGCCACAAGTGGGGTTATATAGGAGAGACTTGACCCAGGGTCCAATAACACATAAACATCGAAACAAAATATGTGGAGCATACTAGTAATAACATAGGGAGAGTCCTCCTACTCCTAACGGGATGGCAAGGCATAGAATTTGTTCTAGCGCTGACTGCCAGCAGTGCTAGATGAAGCGCCCTGAACAGGGGTGGGATGAGGGATAGGTGCTGGTGTACTAGTATTATGTTCCTGAGGTCGGGCATCTCTGGTCCCCTTCCTAGCATATGGACAATCTCCAAGTTTGTGGCCCTGTTTGCCACAAACAAAAAAAACCCTCAAATATGCGAAACACTCATCGAGATGATCCCTACAACACTTAGCACAAGAAGGATAACGGGTCTTAATACCAACACTGTTCTGTGACCTAGACATAAAAGATCTGCTCTTTTTCTCCTACCTTCCTCTAGGAATGGGAACACTAGTTGATGAAGGCGTTGGAATAAATAGATGTATTTGAAACTAAGGGCGACTTTCTCCATAGAACCTAGGCTGACTATACTTATGCTGATCAGATCTAGCACTCTTGTTACCCCCATCTCTCTTTAATATTATCCACCTCTATGTAATATGCATGCATCATTAACCTAGATAGATCCATATCCTTATGTGGCATCGCACTACTACACACTTTCAGCACCAAACCAAAAACACCTATCACGAACTTGCTCATACTAGCTCGGGTGTCAGAAATCAAATCAGGAGCATACTTAGCCAACTGGTTGAACTTCAAGCAGTACTCCTTAACAGTCGTGGAGCCCTGCCTCAAGTTCATAAACTCCTCAATCATTTCTTTCCTCATCTCAAGCGAAAAGAACTTGTCTAAGAATGCATCTTGGAACACCTTCTAAGTCATAGGAGTAGCATCCTCACCTCTACCTTTTCTCCAAGATACAACCCAATAATAAGCTATGTCCTTCAACCTGTAAAACACCAACTCAACACATTCTTCCTCAGAAACATGCATCACCTGCGTGATCTTTATTACCTCCTTAAGGTACAACTGTGGGTCCTCACCTGCCTTGGACCCATAAAACTGGTGGATTCATCTGCATGAAATCATGAATCCTAGAAGCTACATCACCTCCCTGTTGATTTACAACTGCGGCCTGGTTATTGGCCCAAACATTAGCAGTGACTACTTGGGCTAACGCCTAAAAGGCCATCCAAAACTCAGCATGAGACACAATCTCATTCAAAGGATCAACAGGTGGGGGTTGCTCATTATCGTTTCCGCGGGAATTCGCTCTTTGGAGAGGTATTTTCTAAAATAGGAGAGCATGAATTATTAGATGAGAGGGACTACAATAGGGATGATAGAATCTGAAAGAAGGATAGAACTTTTTCCTAGAACGTCTTGTAACCTCTTGCTCATAGATGTGGTGTGCTTCACACCAATGATCAAGACTCTACTTAACGCGTCTTGTCAGACTCCGTAGGACTCCTTTAAAACCTTAGGCTCTTATACCAAGCTTGTAATGACCCAAAATCACCTCTTGGAACATCACACGGTGCTTAGGTCTACAAGTAGCCCCAAGCTAACCCTTTGAGCCTATTGATAACGCTCAATCTACAGCTCTCGTTTGAGTGTAAAGCGGTCGTTAGCAAATATAGAACCCAACCTGGGTTGGGTATCGATCCCACAGGGAATAGCTTGGCCAACAAGTAAGTAAAATTACTAAACTTTTGGTGCAAGTCTCGTAAGAAGGAGGGATTCTTGTCTTGCAAGTAATATAAACAAAAGATGAAAATAATAAAGTAAAAAGAGATAGATTGTTACGTTGGTTGTAAACAATGAGAATTGAAGCGTTGGGGTTATGTCCACCTTCTGAGGTATACGTCTCTATTGGCTATGAGTGTGTAGAATTCTGTCATGCAATTGCTTATAGAGGATTGTAGTCGATGGTAAATCCAAGCGTCTCTCGACCTAAACAAGGACTATTTCACTTTAACTCTCTCGAGCTTAAAGCGTATCTAATGGTACGAATTCTCCAAGAGGTTAGTCTAGTTACGGCACTAGCTTTTTAATAGGAAAGGGTGTCCTACTACCTTGACATTATCTCTTTTCCAGACAAATAACTTTTCTCTCGAACAAGTTAAATGTTAGACTGGCGTATTCTTGCGTTTGCAACCGCAAAGAATGTAGATTAAGATGAAGAGAACAATGATATAAGCAATATACGTGCCTCGAACTCACAAACTCACAGCAATAGATAGTATCTCATACGGCTTCCATAACCCCAACAGAGAAGTTTAGTTACCCATGAATGCGAAGGAAATCACGATTGACATTGTTATTATATCATGATATTGAGTAATGGCGTGTAGATCAAGTGATAGGCGTGAGGCGTGATTCCTTAGCAAGTAACGATTCTCTTGTTGCGGAAATTAAGAATAGATGAATAGAAGAAAAAAACTAGAATTAATAGAAAGATTAGAAGAGTTGTAGAATTGTTTGTAGTGTAGAATAATAGAGGAGTAGAAGATTTAAGAAGATGAGAGGGATGGAAGGAAGTATTGTGTTCTCCCTCCTTCCTCCCTCCTTATTCTCTAAAATCTCTAGCATGATAGGGTATTTATAATACCCATATCCTAATCCTACTAAGCTAATGCAATAAATAACCAAATCCTATTAGACTAATGAAATCCTTAACCCAAATGTACTAGGTTAAGGTAACATTATCATAATTCACTTAAAAGAATGAAATACATAACCTAATTGTACTAGGTTAATGTATCATTGTCAAAATCCAGCTTTGTGTCTGTAAGTCCCCAAAGTCTTCAGAATTGCTGTTTTAGCCCGGGACAGATTTTCCATGCAGCAGGTTTGGTCCCCCAAAGTCTTCAGAAATGTTGTTTTAGCCCGGGACAGATTTTCCATGCAGCAGTTTTGGTCCTTAGGCGTGTAAACTCCCTTCCCTTCCTTCGTGAGCTTTCTTTAGCATCAAGTAAGCCATAAAATGCTAAATTATGCATCATTTATACCTGAAACTTTACTAATCATGTTCGTTAGCTCATTTACAGGAAAAAGGACTAAAAGTGCATGAAATATATAATTTGTTCTCAAAACTAGGCTAAAATATGGGCAAAATATATTGATATAGGTGCGTAAATTCGCCTATCATCAACACCCCACACTTAGAGCTTTGTTCGTCCTCGAACAAACTATCATGTCCTTCTAAACGTCAACTTAGGGTTTTACAGCAACAACAGAAAATATTCGTCAAGACAAGCACAACAATTATCAACAAAGAGTATCTTTTCGATTATAAGTAGAAACAGTTTAACCTCTAGCATAGACTCGGGATGGTGATCAACTCGCATGCAAACGTTAAGGTACAAGGAATCATATATGACTACCCAAAACTCATCAACCATGTGTGTCTCACACTATAGTACCCATAATCATTCACAAGTATAGCATATTTTTCAAACATGGGTATCAAAATATCCTTGCTCTCACTCTCACAAAGAATTCATATGTAGCAACTGATGACCATAGGCTTGCCCTTAATGTAATACTCTACTAAATTTTGGAATGTTAAGATTAGGATCAAGTAGGTCTTTTGATGGTTGTAATGTAGGCTAAGGGACGAGTAGGACTATTTTGGCCAGGAATAGTGACTAAGTTCCTAAGCGCTTTAATACATCACTTTGTATCATTGACACTTTTTTCTTTCAACCTTTCTTCTTTCTTTTGTTATACCACCCTTGTTCTCCTCTTTTGTTTTTCAATTTTAAGCACAACTCGCTTTTCATCTTTCTTTTCCTTTTTCTTTTCACAACATACCTCTTATGATAGCACTTTCTTTTTCATAACACATTCAAGCACCATTACAATTTATAGCATCATACTCACCCAATTTCCTCTTATGTTGTCACATGACTTTTTCACTTTAAAGCACTTAGGAGTTTGGATCAAATTACGGTCTTGAAAGAAATGGATTAGGCTTACATATAAGGTTGTCAAAGAAATAGGCTAAAGGCTCAAAAGGGTTAACTAGGATGATGTCCATGGGTAGGTAAAACTGAAGGTAAACATGTATAGGTTGCCAAAGAAATGCCTAAATCATATCCTAAACTTACACTCCTTATTTTCGCTTTGCATACATACCAGGCAAGTTCTAGCATCAGCCACATACATAGAATATACTATTATCTCACACACACAAGGCACATGGTCGACTTGATTGGGAGTAGTATAGACTCTCGACCCAACAAGTGAAGGAATTGAACCACACAATATCACATAATGAGTCACAACTAGAGCCTAAACGTCCCAATAGTCACAATTGTAGCACATACTCTTGTTATAATCTCATGCTGCCTATCAAAATAATTTCATGCGAAGCTAGAAAAAATTTACTACTAAAAAAATGAAACAAAAATGAAACAAAAGCAAACAAACATAGATGCGAATAGAGAATTATAGCATGCAATACCACCACCCTACACTTAGTCGGGACACTGTCCTCAGTGGAAAATAAATACGAGAAACCTGGTTGGTCGGACTTATCCTCTATGTCTGGGGTCATACCCCTTGCATTGGAATCATCATCAGAGTCGTCATCCTCAGAAGTTCCTCATAAGTATCCCACTTAATTCCAAGCGTGAGTCGAGGTATTTGCAGCGAGGAGGGTTCTCCTTGGTCCTTGCGACTTCTCTTTTTGCCCTTTTGGGAGGTGGTAGCCTTCTCCTTGCCTTGTCTCGCTTTAGGTGCCATTGTACCTGAGACTAGAAATAGTGTTAGTGGTAGAACAATATCAATGGATACAATCTATGCACAAGCAGTAGGGGTACCACCCCACACTTAGTTTTGTTGACACAAATCAGTGAAGTGAAAGTGGTCGATTACTCAGACTTCATCGACATACGTTTTAGGGGCTATATTCCAACAAGAAATTCAGATATGTAACACTTCTTGCAATCTTTGCAATACTTTCATGTTAGGTATATCAAGACTTCTTCATAGGGATTACATCATGGTATCGTTTCTATCAATAATCACAATCTCCTATGTCGGTAGGCAGTTATAAGTCTTATTCCGATAAACGGGATATTCTAACATGTAAGTATTCAAGTGACAAGATTATGCAATTTTCATTACTATAGCAATTCTGCAAGTAGTATAACAATGCATCAAAATCAAATTCAAGTCGGACATAAGTTAAGAGCATTCTAACGTACATGTTCACTCACTTGGTTTTGTATCAACAATTCAAACACGTTCACATCACCAATACTTTTTCAAGATTTAGCAATTCATAATAGGTGTAGTAAAGTAGTACTTACAAAATATAAATGAAGAACAAAGTAGTACTTACTTAGTTGAAGCCTTTGGATGATGTTCTTGTGCTGAAAAAGAGCAAAAGGAAACTTTTTGATAGGTTTTGGAGACTATAGGTGGTGCATAAGCTAGGTTTCCAATGTGTTTTTGGTTCAAGACTAAGTCTCATATTTATAAGAAAAGGTTGGGTCGAGTTTTGGCCCATTAAAATCGGATTTGGAGATCAAAAGTGACCATAGGTGGTGCCTAATGCTTTGCCTAGTTGAGCAGAATGCCATAGCATATGCCAAGCATTTATTTAAGAATGCCATAGCATATTCCATGCATTTATTTAAGAATGCCATACACTATGCGGCGCATTGTCTATGGCATAATGGGACATATGCGCCGCATAGTCTATGGCATATGAGATACTGAGACCAAATGCCATAGCATAGGCGGCGCATAGTCAAAAGCATACCTAGGAATAGGCGGCGCATAGTGTATAGCACACTAGATTCCGAGACCTTAGGCTATAGGATAGGTTGTGCATCGTTCTTGGCCTAGTTTTACCAAGGCCTAGCCTTCCTCGAAGCCTATTTTAGCGTGAGAAAGGCTCAATCCATAGCCTTATGCATCACCCTTCCTAACTTACAAACTTTACCATACAATGCGTCCAAATCGTCAATTGAAATCAATCTCCTCGTTGACTACTTCTTGCACCTATATTCACTCAAACAAATGAAAATGATTAGTACGATGGGTTGCCTCCCACCAAGCGCCTTAGTTTTGGTCGTGGCACGACTCTTATTTTTGGATTTTCATTAATTAAAAACAAATCAAGTACTAGAATGAAAGAAAACGATAAACGATAAATGAAAAATGATAAACGATGGGTTGCCTCCCATCTAGCGCCTTATTTATTGTCGTGGCACGACATGGTTACCTCGAGTACTCAGACTTCGTCGAGGTAAATGGAGGATCGTTTTCTAAAAGGATTTAGACGACAATGAGGCTTACCTGTGGGCATGCGATCTTCTTCGAGATGGCTCATACATTTCCCCGAAGATTCACCAATTATATCATCAATAGTCCAACCCATAACTCTCTTGTATCTCCTCAGAGCAGAGATGAGAGCTTCTACGTGCTGTTCACTTAAATCATCTGCACTCTCCGGAAGTATATTTCTACTTTCCAAGAACACATACCTTAGATAATAGGGGAGCTCTTGCGATTCTAGTGTTGGTGTCTCGTTAATGGGAGTCTTCGTTGTTGGTTGATTCTTGAGATCACAATCCGGTTGCTTAGGAGTATAAGACTCTATTTCTGTTAGAGCACCCATAAGTTCTTCATAATCTTCATTATCCTCATGCTCAACTTTCAGTGGCGCAGCAGACAATTGCTCAACAGTAGGCTGTTTCTCTATAGATAATGCTTTCATATCCTCATGATGAACATCAACTACAGATAACTCATTCATATCGCTGGGCTGCTTCATGGCTTTGCATATATCAAAGCGGACCACTTCGTCATTAATTCGAAACAAAAGCTTATTATCTTTCATGTCAATAAGCACACTTCCAGTTGCGAGGAAGGGGCGTCCCAAGATTATGGGAACGTCAGAATCCACCTCACAATCCAGAATAACGAAGTCTGCAGGAAAGATAAATGAAGATACCTTCACCAACACATCATTCAAGATACCCACAGGTCATTTTACCGTCCTATCAGCCATCACGAGCCACATATTGGTTGGTGTTGGATCTCCTAGCCCCAACTTCTTGTAGACGGATAGTGGCATCAAATTGATGCTAGCACCCAGATCGCACAATGCCTTAGAAAAATTCATAGATCCAACCGTGCAAGGAATAGTGAAAGCACCAGGGTCTGCCTTCTTCTGTACTAAGGACCTTGTGGCAATTGCACTGCAATGATGAATATTATCTGCCGGCTCATAGGTTACTGCCCGCTTCTTTGTCAAAAGATCCTTCATTAATTTTGCATACCCAGGCATTTGTTCTAGTGCCTCCACCAACGGAACATTAATGGTCAGCTGCTTCAACATGGTCATGAATTTGCTGAACTTTGTATCATCCCCCACCTTCTTCAATATTTGAGGAAAAGGTGGTGGTGGGTATGGAATTGTTCTCTCCATGGCTTTCTTCTCCTCTTGCTTCCGTTTTTCAGCTTTTCCAGGCTGCATGTTGTGAGGAGTGATGTTAAGGACATTAGGATCGGCTGCTGCGGCATCTTCCCCTTTCGCCTTATCATCAATTTCCGCCTCTTTGTCAGCCACTTGCTTGCCCTTAGATGAGGTTTCCAGCACCTTACCACTTCGGGTAGTAATAGCCATGCATGACCCATCATTCCTTGGGTTTTGCACGGTGTTGCTAGGTAAAGTGCCAGCCTTTCTTTGATTGAGTGCTGCTGAGAGTTGGCTCAATTGCTGCTCTATTTGCTTGATTGAAGTGGAATGAGAATCAACTAGTTGTTTCATGGAGGACAAATCATTAATTACCTCAGTAACTCCCGCGCTCGTTGCTTCCACTCCTTTCAATAATTTAGCCATCATGTCTTCCATACTTCCAGAATTAGATGTGGTGGTATCACGTCTACCAGGGGGAACATATACACCACTCTTTTCATTGTTTTTTCTCCAACTACCTTGGTCCTTGTTTCCAGAATTATCATAATAGTTCCGACCTTGGTTTCCTTGGGTATTCCCACGGAAACCCCCCTGATTGTTCAAGTAGTTGGCCTCCTCTTCCGAATCAGATTCGTCTCTTCCTTTTAGCGCCACGGCTTTCACTTTTTCGGTCTTCCCTGATAATAAATGCTTTGTCAGAAGATCCACTTGCGTTTTCATGTGCGCTAACTCTTGATCACGTTCTTCTTGTCTTCTTCTTTGGTCTGCAGTCATGCCTATAGATAAAGTGGGGCTTGCTACCTCGGAATCCCTGGTATGCTAAGCTCTACTTTGTTTCGTCATGCGATCTAGCATATTGCTTGCTTGACCAAAGGTGAGGTCCATAAATGATCCTCCAGCCGCATTATCCACCACTGGTCTAGTTATTAAATTCAAGGCTCTGTATAGTATCTCTATTAGGTGAACATTAGTCATATAATGGTTTGGACACCTCGCTAGCTTTGTCTTGAACCTCTCCCATGTTTCATGAAGAGCTTCAGTGGGAAGCTGACGAAAGTTGCTGATTTCATCTCTCAATTGTGCCCTTTTGGAAGGCGGAAAGAATCTTTCTAGGAAAGCGTCTCTCAATTGCCTCCAATTTGTAATTGAATCAGGAGTCAGCCCATTTAACCATAGTGTTGCCTCCCCAGACAGAGACAATGGAAATAGACGTAATCGAATTGCATTCTGACCAACACCAGGATTGTCAAAAGACTTGCATGTAGAAATAAAGTTGATGAGATGCATATTCGGATCATCGCCTGCTAGTCCACCAAACAATCCCTTGAGTTGCAATAACTGAATCATGGTGCTTGTGATGTTGAACTTGGTTCCGGGCGCTAATGGTGGAAGAATAATGGCTCCTGTGGCTCCGGCTCCATCAAGATCATCATCATCATCATCGAACGGTATCTCACGTTGTGCATCCATTGATGCACTGAACAAAAACCTGCAATAAACAAAAACAAAAACTAAAAGTAAAAGTACGAGAGTCTTCGACCAAAGGGTCTAGTAATTATTACGAACTTAATTGACACTTGTATTCCCCGGCAACGGCGCCAATTTTTGATAACGCTCAATCTACAGCTCTCGTTTGAGTGTAAAGCGGTCGTTAGCAAATATAGAACCCAACCTGGGTTGGGTGTCGATCCCACAGGGAATAGCTTGGCCAACAAGTAAGTAAAATTACTAAACTTTTGGTGCAAGTCTCGTAAGAAGGGGGGATTCTTGTCTTGCAAGTAATATAAAAAAAAGCTGAAAATAATAAAGTAAAAAGAGATAGATTATTACGTTGGTTGTAAACAATGAGAATTGAAGCGTTGGGGTTATGTCCACCTTCTGAGGTATACGTCTCTATTGGCTATGAGTGTGTAGAATTCTGTCATGCAATTGCTTATAGAGGATTGTAGTCGATGGTAAATCCAAGCGTCTCTCGACCTAAACAAGGACTATTTCACTTTAACTCTCTCGAGCTTAAAGCGTATCTAACGGTACGAATTCTCCAAGAGGTTAGTCTAGTTACGACACTAGCTTTTTAATAGGAAAGGGTGTCCTACTACCTTGACATTATGTCTTTTCCAGACAAATAACTTTTCTCTCGAACAAGTTAAATGTTAGACTGGCGTATTCTTGCGTTTGCAACCGCAAAGAATGTAGATTAAGATGAAGAGAATAATGATATAAGCAATATACGTGCCTCGAACTCACAAACTCACAACAATAGATAGTATCTCATACGGCTTCCATAACCCCAACAGAGAAGTTTAGTTACCCATGAATGCGAAGGAAATCACGATTGACATTGTTATTATATCACGATATTGAGTAATGGCGTGTAGATCAAGTGATAGGCGTGAGGCGTGATTCCTTAGCAAGTAACGATTCTCTTGTTGCAGAAATTAAGAATAGATGAATAGAAGAAAAAAACTAGAATTAATAGAAAGATTAGAAGAGTTGTAGAATTGTTTGTAGTGTAGAATAATAGAGAAGTAGAAGATTTAAGAAGATGAGAGGGATGGAAGGAAATATTGTGTTCTCCCTCCTTCCTCCCTCCTTATTCTCTAAAATCTCTAGCATGATAGGGTATTTATAACACCCATATCCTAATCCTACTAAGCTAATGAAATAAATAACCAAATCCTATTAGACTAATGAAATCCTTAACCCAAATGTACTAGGTTAATGTAACATTATCAAAATCCAGCTTTGTGTTTGTAAGTCCCCAAAGTCTTCAGAATTGCTGTTTTAGCCCGGGACAGATTTTCCATGCAGCAGGTTTGGTCCCCCAAAGTCTTCAGAAATGCTGTTTTAGCCCGGGACAGATTTTCCATGCAGCAGTTTTGGTCCTTAGGCGTGTAAACTCCCTTCCCTTCCTTTGTGAGCTTTCTTTAGCGTCAAGTAAGCCATAAAATGCTGAATTATGCATCATTTATACCTGAAACTTTACTAATCATGTTCGTTAGCTCATTTACAGGAAAAAGGACTAAAAGTGCATGAAATATATAATTTGTTCTCAAAACTAGGCTAAAATATGGGCAAAATATATTGATATAGGTGCGTAAATTCGCCTATCATCACCTATCACTTCTCATAATAGCTCATTCAAGAAGGAATATACAAAACACTGGCATTGTCATATCAAATAAAAAGAAATTCAAAGATAATACTCAGTTCAAATGACCACAATACTGGAAATCTTAATAGAACCACAGTCTGATAACTAGTCTGACAATGCTTCTATTACTCCATGAACTCGAGAGACATTGGGACAGGTCCCCAACTAACTCAAACTGAACTGAAAGTAATAACACAAACACTTGACTACTAAAATGTCTGAAGATAGGTCCTCGAACCATGAGGACTCATCACTGTAGAAATATAGATAAAGGTACTCGAGATTCTCTAACGAGGCTGGGACTGAGCATCTAAACCTACATTATAAGACAATGTAGCGCATAGACGTATATGTGGATCAACACTTAGAAATGTACTGAGTATATGGGGGTGTATGCATTTACTTAAAACAATATCAATACTCTTTAATCAAATCATGTATGATAATAGGAATGACTCACATTACTAGAATAAGTCTAAAATGTAAAGCTCATAATTCATGTAGAATGAAACATGTACACAAATCTCATGAGTCATTATACTTGGGCTTTAAAATCTTTGCTCTCCTATTATTCTCATTAATCAAAGGATGAAGAAAGCTTTAAATAGTACTTTCTACTCATACATATGTCTCATGGAGAGTGAAACTTCTTTATTTCTCAAGAACTTATAACTCTTTTGAACTCAAACACTTAGAACTCAGAATCATATGACTTTGGTTTAAAAACTGAAGATTAACTCTTATTATTAGAGAAAACTTCTCCCTTCTTTGGAAAATACTCAAAAGCAATTTGTTCACTTTAGAAAATATCCCATCTCAAAGCTTTAGGGAAAATATTCTATGTTAATGGAAAATACTTTAGTTTAGGGAGGTTCTCTTAACTGACATAAACCATGTGAGCTACATAGAATCCAACGTCTTGTCCTCCTATAAAAGAAACCTCACATTAGGAAGAGGCATCATACTCTTTCCAAGGAGTATAACCTCAACTCAGTGATCACTTATCTCAGCCTCGGGCTGTAACGACCTAATTTTTCTGGAATCGAAATGTCACACGGTGTTCATTATCTTGAAGAACCACAAGCTAACCCTCTACTGATATCTATACCTGAGCACTGCATAATATAAATAATAAATGTAAAAACTGGCCATAAGGTTAAAAACATATAAAAATACTCAAAATTGAAAACTAAATACTGATACATCTGTCAAAAAAACTTATAAATTGTCTGAACTGTGGAGTCGATAGGACATGCCCCCAACTAACTCCATATACTGAAAATAAACTAAGTCTAATAAGATATTAAAAAAATAAGGATCATCCTTGAATGAAGAGGACTCATTGCTACGTCTACTGCTGCTGATAGGGACTGAGCTGCTAGGGGTATTCTAGTATGGTATTAAATAAAACACCATAGCGCAAATACATCAGTATGGGAATATACCTAGTATGAAGATAAGGTAAGTCTAAATGCAAGGGCTTATGCATGAACAATTACTTAAATAAATAACTATGATAGTACTGAATGAGAACACATGCATGAATGCACAAATCATAATTGAAATCATCGTGACTCAAAATACTGCAAATCAGGTACTTCTTTACTAACATCTGAATTCACTACTAATACTGAGATACTGAACAACTAAATCTTCTGATAATGATAACTGAGTAGTGAAGTTAAGATCAGTTTTATCTAGCGAGTGATCTCGAAAATTGATGATACTGAAACTATTTAACTAAATCTACTCATATCAATGACTGAAAGCTAAGATTTTTACTCTCAACTAACTTAATCTGAGATCAAACCTCTCTAATGGATGATCACTGAATCTACAATCAATGATAAGAAATGATTATGTCTGAGATCAAAACTATCTAGCAGAAGATCTCTAAATATGATAATGAGAATACCCAACTGAATATGAGACTGGGATCAAGCCTATCTAACGAGTGATCTCTGGATCTGATAATGAGATTACTAAACTGAATCTGATACTTAGATCAATCCTATCTAACGGGTGATCTCTGGATCTGATAATGAGGTTACTCAACTGAATATGAGACTGAAATCAAGCCTATCTAAGGGGTGATCTCTGGATCTAATAATGAGATAACTCAACTGAATCTGAGACTGAGATCAAGCCTATCTAACGGGGGATCTCTAGATCTGATAATGAGATTACTCAACTAAATCTGAGACTAAGATCAAGCCTATCTAACTGGTGATCTCTGGATCTGGTAATACTATTACTGAATAACTTCATGTGAGACCATGCCTATCTAGTGGGTGGTCCATGAATCAATGGAACTATCTGAGTTCCTTATTGATATAGGTGACTATATCTGACAATCCTAATTTCTAAGTTTTACTCTGAATATTGATACTGAAACTGTAATTATGGGAGTGCTCACTTAACCGACATGCCCTGAATCTGAACTGGTGGGGTCCAACCTGTAACCCCAGCTGGAAGGGTGTCTATACCGTGTCATGGGTAAAGATCTCTTTGGTCAAACCTCTCTAACAGGTGACACTCACAGGAAGTCAAGCCTAAGGAAGTATAATAGTCAAGCCTTTTTCTAATGTGTGACAAGACTTTTTCTAAAGAGTGACTCCTGCATCCTGTGCTGGCTACGTAGTTTTGGAGTTCAGGGATTTCTCCTAACAACTCTGCTTCTTTAACGGGGAATCTCCATCCTTGCACTCGCTCCTGATGGTCTGTTGGATCGTTCATCGCACATCGGTCAGCAAAATAATACACTGCCTTAATGCAGCGATCTCAGCGACAGTCCATCGCATGGTTGATGGTCCATCGGATTGTCCGTCGCACGTTTGACAGGATGAGTTCACACTGCTTCAGCGGTGATGGATCCAACGATGGTCTGTCGTGGCCTTGATGGTCCGTCGTCCTAGCTGTCGCACTTGGACCAAGAAAGGGAATCACTGGCTTGGTTATGATGGGTTGGGCGACGATCCATCACAAGCTATACAGTCCTTCACAAGTTCAATGGTCCATCAACTCGACCGTCGCACCTGGGTGTTTCTGGCGTCTTTCAGTAAAACGACCATAACTTTCTAGTCCGATGCTGGATTTGGATGAAATTAGTATCGATAAAAATCTTATTCAATGCTCTACATGAAAAAAAGAAACTTGAAGAGGATTTATCATGAAAATCACATAAATATCACAGACTAGTGTCAAATCTTGAAAACCTTATAAACAAACATGAATCAAAACTCAATAATATCATGGACATCAATTACAACTCACATGAATCATGAAAACGCATAAACATAAGATTTTTTAAATTTAGAAAAGGATTCTTGAGATTCTTGGATTAATGGGACCCAAGAATCAACATCTGCATACCTTAGGAAACTCTTTCTTGTTGGTTCTTGGAGAGATTCTTGATTTCTGAATTTGAAAAAGAAAAAAGGGTTTTGATTTAATAGAAACCCTAGTTTTTGATGTTAAAGATGTAAAATGAAATTTTGAGCCTTGATCGGATAAAATAGGGGCTCAAAAGAGTGGGAAAAGACCAAAAAAACCTTTTAAAATCGAGTTAAAAAATGCTAAATGGGGGCTGCGATGGTAGAAGCAACGGTCCGTCGCGTAGTTTAATGGTCCATTGGATCATTCATCTCACATCGTTCAGCAAAATAATACACTACCTCAAAGCTATGGTCTCAACAACAGTCCATCGTAGCCTTGATGGTCCATCGGATCGTCAGTCACTCGTTGGCCAGGTTGAGGTCCCACTGCCTCAGCGGCGACGGTGTCAGTGATGGTCCGTTGCGGCCATGACGGTCCATCTTCCTGGCCGTTGTACCTGGGACAAGAAAGAAAGTTACTACTTTGGTTGCGATGGGATAGGAGATGGTTCGTTGCAAGATCGATGGTCCATGAACCCATCCATCGCACCTGGGAAGTTTCGACTACTTTCAGTAAAATGGCCATTACTTCCTCGTCCGATGCTGAATTTGGATGAAATTGGTATCGATGGAAAGCTTATTCAATACTATACATGACAAAAAGAAACTTAAAGATGATTTATTATGAGAATCACATGAATATCACATACTAGGTTCAAATCTTGAAAATCTTGAAAACAAACATGAATAAGAACTCAATAATATCTTGGACATCAATTTCAACTCACATGATTCATGAAAACTTATAAACATAAGATTTTTGAAATATAGAAATAAATTTTTGAGATTCTTGGATGTATGTGACCCAAGAATCAACATCTTCATACCTTAAGAAACTCTTTCTTAAAGGCTCTTAGAGAGATTCTTGATTTCTTAATTTCTCTTGATTTTTCTTGAAGTTGAAAGAAGGGTTTTGATTTTATAGAAACCCTAGTTTTTGATGTTAAAGATGAAGAATGAAATTGTAAATCTTGATCGAATACAAATACGGGCTGAAAAGAGTTGGAAAAATACCAAAATGCCCTTTTAAAATCGAGTTAAAAAAATATTGAACGGGGGCTGCGACGGTCGAAGCGACGGTCCATTACTTAGTCTGACGGTCCGTCGGATCATCCGTCGCACATCGGTTAGAAAAATAATACACTGCCTATATATGATAGTCTCAGTGACGGTCCATCGTAGCCTTGATGGTCCGTCGGATCATCCATCGCATGTTGGCCAGGCTGAGGTCACACTGCCTCAGCAACGACGGTTCCAACTACGGTCCGTTGCAGCCTTGATGGTCCATCGTCCTGCCCATCGCACATGGTACAAGAAAGGGAGTCACTGCCTTATTTTTGATGGGCTGGACGACATCCCATCGTAAGCTCAACGGTCCGTCAAACCGACCGTCGCACCTGTGTAGTTCCGACTGCATTCAGTAAAATGGTCATAACTTCCTCGTCCGATGCCAGATTTTGATGAAATGGGTATCGATGGAAAGCTTATTCAATGCTCTACATGAAAAAAAGCAACTTGAAGAGGATTTATGATGAACATCGTATAAATATCACATACTAGTGTCAAAGCTTGAAAACCTTGAAAACAAACATGAATCAAAACTTAATGATAGCATGGACATCAATTTCAACTCACATGAATCATGAAAACTCATAAACATAAGATTTTTGTAATTGATATAAGGATTCTTGATCTTATTTGATGAAAGGGACCCAATATTTAACATATGCATTCCTTAGGAAACTCTTTCTTGAAGGCTATTGGAGAGATTCTTGATTTCTTGATTTCTCTAGATTTTTCTTGAAGATGAAAAAGTATTTTGATTTTATAGAAACCAAAGTTTTAGATGTTAAAGATAAAGACTGAAATTGTCAGCCTTCATCAGATATAAATTGGGGCTGAAAAGAGTGGGAAAAAGACCAAACAACCCTTTTAAAATTGAGTTAATAAAATGTTGAACGGGGGCTGCGACGGTCGAAGCGACGGTCTATCTCATAGTCTGACGGTCCGTCGGATCGCACGTAGCACATCGGTTAGCAAAATAATACATTGTCTAGATGCGGCAGTCTGAGCAACTGTCCATCGCAGCCTTGATGGTCTGTCAGATCGTTCATCGCACGTTGGCCAGGATGAGGTCACACTGCCTCAGCGGCGATGGTCCCAGTGATGGTCCATCGCGGCCTTGACAGTCCTTCGTCCAGACCGTCGTACTTGGGTTAAGAAAGGGAGTCACTTCCTTGGTTGCTACAGGCTTGGAAATGGTCCGTCACAAGTTCGAAGGTCCGTCAACCCAGCCATCACACCTTTGTAGTTCCGACTGCTTTTAGTAAAACGGCCATAACTTTCTCATCCGATGCTAGATTTTGACAAAATTTGTATCTATGGAAAGCTTATGCAATGTTCTACATGAAAAAAGAAACTAGAAGAGGATTTATCATGAACATCATATGAATATCACATACTAGGGTCAAATCTTGATAACCTTGCAAACAAACATGAATCAAAACTCAATAATAGCATGGACATCAATTTCAACTCACATGAATCATGAAAACGCATAAACATATGATTTTCGAAATACATAAAAGGATTCTTGAGATTATTAGATGTAAGTGATCCTAGAATCAAACTCTTCATACCTTAGGAAATTCTTTCTTGAAGGCTCTTGGAGAAATTCTTGATTTCTTGATTTCTCTTGACTTTTCTTGAACAATAAAGAAGGGTTTTGATTTTATAGAAACCCTAGTTTGGATGTGAAAGATAAAGAATGAAATTGTGAGTCTTGATAAAAAATAAATAGGGGATGGAAAGAGTGGGAAAGAGACCAAATATCCCTTTTAAAATTGAGTTAAAAATGCTGAACAGGGGCTGCGATGGTAGAAGCGACGGTCCATCGCTTAGTCTGAAAGTCCGTCGGATCGTCTGTCGCACAACGGTTAGTAAAATAATACACTGCCTTGATGAAATGGTCTCAGTGACTATCCTTCACAGCCTTGATGGTCCATCAAATCATTAGTCGTATGTTGGCCAGGATGAGGTCACACTGCCTCAGCGGCGACGGTCTGTCGCAGCATTGACGGTTCGTCGTCCTTACTGTCGCACTTGAGATGAGAAAGGAAGTCACTACCTCAGTTGGGATAGGCTTGGCGATGCTCCATCGCAAGATCAACGGTCCTTTAACCTGGCCATCGCACCTTGGCGGTTTTGACTACTTTTAGCAAAACGACCATAACTTTCTCGTTCGATGCTGAATTTTCACGAAATTAGTATCGATGAAAATCTTATTCAATGCTCTACATGAAAAAAACTAACTTGAAGAGGATTTATTATGAAAATCACATGATTATCACATACTAGGGCCAAATCTTGAAAACCTTGTAAACAAATATGAATCAAAACTCAATAATAGCAAGGACATCAATTTCAACTTACATGAATCATAAAAACTCATAAACATAAGATTTTTAAAATTTAGAAATGGATCATTGAGATTCTTTGATGAAAGGGACCTAGGAATCAACATCTGCATACCTCAGAAAACTCTTTCTTGAAGGCGCTTGGAGAGATTCTTGATTTCACTTGAAGAAGAAAGAAGGGTTTTAATTTTATAAAAACCCAAGTTTTTTATGTTAAAGATGAATAATAAAATTGTGAGCCTTGATCGGATATAAATAGGGGCTGAAAAAATTGGGTAAAAAACCAAAAACACCTTTTGAAATTGTGTTAAAAAAAATTGAATGGGGGCTGTGACGATTGAAGCGACGATCCGTCTCTTAGTCTGACGGTCCATTAGATCGTTCATCGCACATCGGTCAGCAAAATAATACACTGCCTTGATGTAATGGTCTCACCGACCGTCCGTCACAGCCATGACGGTCCATCGTATCGTCCTTCACATGTTGGTCAAGAAGAGGTCACACAACCTCAGCGACAACGGTGCCAGCGACGGTCCGTCGCAGTCTTGATGGTTTATCTTCCTGGAAGTCATACTTAGGCAAGGAGATGGAGTCACTAAATTAGTTGCGATAGGCTGGGAAATGGTATGTCGCAAGCTCGACGGTCCATCAACCAGGCTGTCGCACTTGGGCAGTTCGAACTGCTTTCAGTAAAACTGCCATAACTTCCTCGTCCAATGCTAGATTTTGATAAAATTGGTATCGATGGAAAAGTTATTCAATGCTCTACATGAAAAGAAGTAACTTGAAGAGGATTTATCATGAACATAATATGAATATCACATACTAGGGTCAAAGCTTGAAAATCTTGTATACAAATATGAATCAAAAATTAATTATAGCATGGACATCAATTTCAACTCACATGAATCATGAAAAATCTTAAACATAAGATTTTTGAAGTTTATAAAAGGATTCTTGAGCTTCTTGGATGAAAGGGACCCAAGAATCAACATCTACATACCTTAGGAAACTCTTTCTTGATGGCGCTAGGAGAGATTCTTGATTTCTTGATTTCTCTTGATTTTTTTAAAGAAGAAAGAAGGGTTTTGATTTTATATAAACCCTAGTTTTTCATATTAAAGATGAATAATGAAATTGTAAACCTTGATCGGATATAAATAGGGGCTAAAAAGAGTGGGAAAAAGACCAAAAAACCCTTTTAAAATCGAGTTAAAATAATGTTGAACAGGGGCTCCGACGGTCGAAGCAACGGTGCATCGCTTAGTCTTACTGTCCGTCAGATCATCCATCGCACTTTGGTCAGAAAAATAATACACTGGCTCAATGCGACGATCTCTGTGATGGTCTATCACGGCCTTGACGGTCCGTCGGATCGTCCATCTCTCGTTGGCTAGGATGAGGTCACACTGCCTCAGCAGCGATGGTCCATCGTAGCATTGACGGTCCATCATCCTAACCATCTTACTTGGGCCAATAAAGAACACTGCCTTAGTTGCGAAGGGCTAGGCAATGGTCCATCGCAAGCTCGATGGTCCGTGAACCCGGCCGTTGCTCCTAGGAGGTTCCGACTGCTTTCAGTAAAACCGCCATAACTTCGTCGCCTGATGCCGAATTTTGATTAAATTGGTTTCAATGGAAATCTTATTCAATGCTCTACATGAAAACAATAAACTTGAAGAGTATTTGTCATGAATATCACATGAATATCACATACTAGGGTCAAAGCTTGAAAACCTTGTAAACAAACATGAATCAAAATATAATAATAGCATGGACATTAATTTCAACTCACATGAATCATGAAAACTCATAAACATAGGATTTTTGAAATTTAGAAAAGGATTCTTGAGCTTTTTGGAAGAAAGGTACCCAAGAATCAACATCTGCATACCTTAGGAAACTCTTTCTTGAAGTCTCTTGGAGAGATTCTTGATTTCTTGATTTCTATTGATTTTTTTTGAAGAAGAAAGAAGGGTTTTGATTTTATAGAAACCCTGGTTTTTGATATTAAAGATGAAGAGTGAAATTGTAATCCTTGATCGGATATAAATAGGGTATAAAAAAAGTGGGAAAAAGACCAAAAAACCCTTTTAAAAATCGAGGAAAAATAATGCTGAACAGGGGCTCCTACGGTCGAAGCGACGGTCCATCGAATTATCCATCGCACTTCAGTCAGAAAATTAATACACTGCCTAGATGCGATATTCTCAGCAATGGTCTTTCACAGCCTTGACGGTCTGTCGGATCGTCCAACGCACGTTTGCCAGGATGAGGTCACACTGTCTCAATGGTGATGGTCCCAACGATGGTTCGTCGTAGCCTTGATAATCTATCTTCATGGGCATCACACTTGGTACAAGAAAGAAAGTCACTACCTTGGTTGCGATGGGATGGGCGATGGTCAATCGTAAGCTCGACGGTCCGTCATCCCGGCCGTCGTACCGGGGCAGTTCCGACTGCTTTCAGTAAAACGGCAAAAACATCCTCATCCGATGCCGGATTTTGAAGAAATTGGTATCAATGGAAAGATTATTAACTGATCAACATGAAAAAAAGAAACTTAAAGAGTATTCATCATGAATATCACATACTAGGGTCAAAGTTTGAAAACCTTGTAAATAAACATGAATCAAAACTCAATAATAGCATGGACATTAATTTCAACTCACATGAATCATGAAAACTCATAAACATAAGATTTTTGAAATTTAGAAAAGGATTATTGAGCTTTTTGAATGAAAGCTACCCAAGAATAAACATCCGCATACCTTAGGAAAATCTTTGTTGAAGTCTCATGGAGAGATTCTTGATTTATTAATTTTTCTTGATTTTTTTTTACGAAGAAAGAAGGATTTTGATTTTATAGAAACCCTGGTTTTTGATTATAAAGATGAAGAATGAAATTGTGAGCCTTGATCGGATATAAATAGGGGCTGAAAAGAGTGGGAAAAAAAACAAAATGCCCTTTTAAAATCGAGTTAAAATAATGCTGAATGGGGGCAACGACTGTGGAAGCGACGGTCCATCGCTTAGTCTGAAGGTTCTTCCGTCGCACTTCAGTCAACAAAATAATACACTTCCTTGATGTGGCGATCTCAGCAATGGTATGTCACAGCCTTTCCGATCCGTCAGATCGTCCATCGCACCTTGGCCAGGATGAGGTCACACTGCCTCAGCGGCGACGGTCCCAGAGATAGTTCATCGTAGCCTTGATGGTCCGTCATCCCGACTAATGCACTTGGGCCAAGAAAAAGAGTCATTTCCTTAGCTGCGGTGGGCTAGGCAATGGTTCATTGCAAGTTTGACCATCTGTCAACCTGGTCGTCGCACCTGGGCGGTTCTGACTGCTTTCAGTAAAACAATAATAACTTCCTCATCCGATGCTGGATTTTGACGAAATTGGTATCAATGAAAATCTTATTCAATGCTATACATGAAAAATAAAATTTAAGAGTATTTGTCATTAAAATCATATAAATATCACATACTAGGATCAAAGCTCAAAATCTTGTAAACAAACATGAATCAAAACACAATAATAGCATGAACATTAATTTCAACTCACATAAATCATGAAAACTCATAAACATAAGATTTTTGAAATTTAGAAAAGGATTCTTAATATTCTTGGATGAAATGGACCCAAGAATCAACATCTGCATAGCTTAGGAAACTCATTCTTGAATTCTCTCTGAGAGATTCTTGATTTCTTGATTTTTCTTGATTTTCTTTGAAGAACCCTAGATTTTGATGTTAAAGATGAAGAATGAAATAGTCATCCTTCATCGGATATAAATAGGGGCTGAAAATATTGGGAAAAAGACCAAAACGCCATTTTAAAATTGAGTTAAAAAATGCTGAACGGGGGCATCGACTGTCGAAGCAATGGTTCGGTGATTAGTCTGACTATCCGTTTGATCTTCCGTCGCACATCGATCAGTAAAATAATACACTACCTTGATGCGATAGTCATAGGGACAGTTCATCGCAGACTTGACGATCCGTCGGATCGTTCATCGTACGTTGGCCAGGATGAGGTCACACTGCCACAGCGGCAATGGTCCCAGTGACGGTCCATCAAGGCCTTGATGGTCTGTCGTACTTGGGACAAGAAATAGACTCACTTCCTGGGTTGTAACGGGCTTGGCGACGATCCATATCAAGCTCGACGGTCCGTCAACCCGGTCGTCGCACCTTGGCGGTTCTGACTTTTTTCAGTTAAACGACTAAAACCTTCTCATCCGATGCCGTATTTTGGTGAAATTTGTATTGATGGAAATCTTATTCAATGCTATACTTGAAAAAATGCAACTTGAAGAGTATTTATGATGAACATCACATGAATATCATATACTAGTGTCAAAGCTTGAAAACCTTGTAAACAAACATGAATCCAAACTCAATAATAGCATGGACATTAATTTCAACTCACATGAATCATGAAAACTCATAAACATAAGATTTTTGAAATTTATAAAAGGATTCTTGAGATTATTGGATGAAAGGGACACAAGAATCAATATCTGCATGCCTTTGGAAACTCTTTCTTGAAGGATATTTGAGAGATTCTTGATTTCTTGATTTTTCTTGATTTTTCTTGAAGAAGAAAAAAGGGTTATGATTTTGTAGAAACCTTATCTTTTAATGTTAAAGATGACGAATGGAATTGTGAGCCTTGATAGGATATAAATAGGGGCTGAAAAGAGTGGAAAAAGACCAAAAAGCCCTATTAAAATCGAGTTAAAAAATACAGAACGGGGGCTGTGGCGGTCGAAGCGACGTCTGTCGCTTAGTCTGACGGTTCATCGGATCGTCCGTCACACATCAGTCAGTAAAATAATTCATTACCTCGATGCGACGGTCTTAGTGATGGTCTGTCGTATCCTTGACGGTCCGTCGGATCATCCGTCGCACGTTGGCCAGGATGAGGTAACACTGCCTCAGCTATGACGGTCCCAGTGATAGTCCATCACAGCCTTGATGGTCCTCATCCTGGCCATCACACTTGGGACAAGAAAATGAGTCACTTCCTTGGTTGTGATGGGCTTGGCGATGGTCCGTCAACCCGCCCGTCGCACCTTGGCAGTTTCGACTGCTTTTCGTAAAATAGCTATAACTTTCTCGTCCGATGGCAAATTTTGAAGAAATTGGTATCAATGGAAAGCTTATTCAATGCTCTGCATGACAAAAAGCAACTTGAAGAGGATTTATCATGAATATCACATGAATATCACATACTAGTGTCAAAGCTTGAAAAGCTTGAAAACATTGTAAACAAACATTAATCAAAACTCAATAATAGTATGGACATCAATTTCAACTCACATGAATCATGAAAACTCATAAACATAAGATTTTTGAAATTTAGAAAAGGATTCTTGAGCTTCTTGGATAAAAGGGACTCAAGAATCAACATCTTCATACCTTTGGAAACTCTTTCTTGAAGGGTCTTTAAGATATTCTTGATTTCTTGATTTTTCTTGATTTTTCTGGAAGAAGAAAAAAGGGTTTTGATTTTTTAGAAATCTTGTTTTTAATGTTAAAGATGACAAATGAATTTTTGAGCTTTGATCGGATATAAATAGGGTTGAAAAGTAGAAAAAGACCAAAAATCCCTTTTAAAATTGAGTTAAAAAAATGCTGAACTGGGGCTGCGATGGTCGAAGCGATGGTCGAAGCGACGGTCCGTCGCTTAGTTCGATGGAATGTCGGATCATCCATCGTATATCGGTCAGCAGAATAATTCACTGTCTCGATGCAACGGTCTCAGCAATGGTCCGTCGTATCCTTGACGGTCCGTCGGATCATCCGTCGCATGTTGGCCAGGATGAGGTAACACTGCCTCTACGGTGACGGTCCCAGTGACAGTCCGTCACAACCTTGACCGTACGTCATCCTGGACGTCGCACTTGGGACAAAAAAAAAGTAAATTCCTTGGTTGCGACGGGCTTGGAGACAGTCTGTTAACCCGGCCGTCGCACCTTGGCAGTTTCGATTGCTTTCAGTAAAACAACTATGACATTCTCGTCCGATGGCAGATTTTGGCCAAATTGATATCGATGGAAATCTTATTCAATGTTTTGCATGAAAAAAAGAAACTTGAAGAGTATTTATCATGAACATCACATGAATATAACATACTAGGGTCAAACCTTGAAAACCTTGTAAACAATCATGAATCAAAACTCAATAATAGCATGAACATCAATTTCAACTCACATGAATCATGAAAACTCATAAACATAAGATTTTTGAAATTTAGAAAAGGATTCTTGTACTTATTGGATGAAATGGATGCAAGAATCAACATTTGAATACCTTTGGAAACTCTTTCTTGAAGGGTCTTGGAGAGATTCTTGATTTCTCTTGATTTTTCTTGAAGAAGAAAGAAAGGTTTTGATTTTATTGAAACACTAGTTTTTGATGTTAAAGATGAAGAATGAAATTGTGAGCCTTGATCGGATATAAATTGGGGCTGAAAAGAGTGGGAAAAAAAACAAAAATCCTTTTTAAAATCGAGTTAAAATAATGATGAACTGGGGCTCCGAAGGTCTAAGCGATGGTCCATCGCATAGTCTGACGGTCCGCCGGATCATCCATCACACTTCGGTCAGAAAAATAATACAGTGCCTAAATGCGAAGGTCTTAGAAACAGTCTGTCGTAGCCTTGATGGTCCCTTGGATCGTCTGTCGCACGTTGGCTAGGATGAGGTCTCACTTCCACAGCGGTGATGGTCCCAGCGATAATCCGCCATAGCCTTGACGGTGGGTCGTCCTGGCCGTCGTACTTGGGATAAGAAAGGGAGTCACTACCTTGGTTTTTTGGGCTAGGCGACGGTCTGTCGTAGCCTCAATGGTCTGTCAACCCGGCCATCGCACCTGGGCGTTTATGACTGATTTCAATAAAACGGCCATAACTTCTTTGTTCGATGCCGGATTTTGATGAAATTGGTATAAATGGAAAGCTTATTCAATGCTCTGCATGATAAAAAGAAATTTGAAGAGGATTTATCATGAACATCATATGAATATCACATACTAGGGTCAAATCTTGAAAACCTTGTAAAAAAACATGAATCAAAACTAAATAATAGCATGGACATCAATTTCAACTTAGATGAATCATGAAAACTCATAAACACAAGATTTTTGAAATTTAGAAAAGGATTCTTGAACTTCTTGGATGAAAGGGATCTAAGAATCAACATCTGCATACCTTTGAAATCTCTTTCTTGAAGCCTCTTTGAGAGATTCTTGATTTCTTGATTTCTGTTGATCTTTCTTGAAGAAGAAAAAAGAGTTTTGATTTTATAGAAACCCTAGTTTTTGATGTTAAAGATAAAGAATGAAATTGTGAGATTTGATCAGCTATAAATTGGGACTGAAAAGAGTGGGAAAATAACCAAAAACCCTTTTTAAAATCGAGTTAAAATAATGCTAAACGGCGGCTCCGACGGTCGAAGAGGCGGTCCATCGCTTAGCTTGACAGTCCATCGGATCATCCGTCGCACTCCGATCAGAAAAATAATACACTGCCTTGATGTGTCAATCTTAGCGATGGTCTTTTGAAGCCTTGATGGTCCGTCGGATCATCCGTCGCATGTTGGCCAGGATGAGGTCACACTGCCACAACGGTTATGGTCCCAGCGGTTGTTCATCACAGCCTTGACGGTCCGTTATCCTTGCCATTGCACTTCGGCCAAGAAAGGGAGTCACTGCCTTGGTTGTAATGGGTTGGGAGACGGTCCATCATAAGTTCGATGTTCCGTCAACCCGGCCGTTGCACCTGGGCGGTTTCGACTGCTTTAATTAAAACGGCCATAACTTCCTCGTCCGATGCAGGATTTTGACGAAATTGGTATTAATGGAAAGCTTATACAATTCTCTACATGAAAAAAAAAGTAACTTGAAGAGGATTTATCATAAACATCACATGAATATCACATGGTAGGGTCAAAGCTTGAAAACTTTGTAAACAAACATGAATCAAAACTCAATAATAGCATGGACATCAATTTCAATTCACATGAATCATCAAACCTAATAAACATAAGATTTTTGAGATATAGAAAAGTATTCTTGAGCTTCTTGGATGAAAGGGACCCAAGAATCAACATCTGCATACCTTTGGAAACTCTTTCTTGAAGGCTCTTGAAGAGATTTTTTATTTCTCTTGAAGATAAAAGAAGGGTTATGATTTTATAAAAACCCTAGTTTTAGATGTCAAGGATGAAGAATGAAATTGTGATCCTTGATCGGATATAAATTGTGGTTGAAAAGACTGGAAAAAAAAACAAAAAGCTCTTTTAAAATCGAGTTAAAATAATGCTGGACAGGGGCTCCGACAGTCAAAGCGACGGTCCATCGCTTAGTCTGCCGGTCCGTTGGATCATCAATTGCACTTTGGTCAGCAAAATAATACACTGCCTCGATGCGATGATCTCAGTGATGGTCTATCATAGCCTTGACAGTCGATCGGATCGTCCGTCGCTCGTTGTCTAGGATTAGGTCACACTGCCTCAGGGGTGACGGTCCTAGCGACAGCTCATCACAGCCTTGATGGTCTGTCGTCCTGGCCATCGCCTTTGGGCAAAGAAAGGGAGTCACTGCCTTGGTTGCAATGGGCTGAGAAACGGTCCATCATAAGCTCGACGGTCCGTCAACCCGGCCGTCGCAACTGGGCGATTCCGACTGCTTTCTATAAAACAGCCATAACTTTCTCGTCCGATGTCGGATTTTAACAAAATTGGTATTAAAGGAAAGCTTACTCAATTCTCTACAAGGCAAAAGGAAACTTGAAGAGGATTTATTATGAATATCATATTCTAGGGTCAAATCTTGAAAGCCTTGTAAACAAACATGTGTCAAAACTCAATAATAGCATGGACATCAATTTAAACTCACATGAATCATGAAAACTCATAAACATAAGATTTTTATAATTTAGAAAATGATTCTTTGCTTATTGGATGAAAGGGACCGAAGAATCAGCATCTGCATACCTTAGGAATCTCTTTCTTGAAGTTTCTCAAAGAGATGCTTGATTTCTTGATTTTTCTTGATTTTTCATGAAGAAGAAAGAAGGATTTTGATTTTATAGAAAGCCTAGTTTTTGATGTTAAAGATGAACAATAAAATTATTAGCGTTGATTGGATATAAATAGGCGATGAAAAAAGTGGAAAAAAGTGGTAAAAAGACCAAAAATCCCTTTTAAAATTGAGTTAAAAAAATGCTGAATGGGGGCTGCGATGGTTCGTCGCTTAGTCTGGCGGTCCGTCGGATTGTCCGTCACACATCAGTCAACAAAATAATACACTACCTTGATACGAAGGTCTCAGCGACTGTCTGTCACAGCCTTGATGGTCCGTCAGACCGTTTGTCGCTCGTTGGCTAGGATGAGGTCACACTGCCTCAGCGGCGACGGTCCCAGCGACGGTCCGTCATGGACTTGATAGTCCATTGTCCTGGACGTCGCACATGGGCTAAGAAAGTGAGTCACTTCCTTGGTTACGACGGGCTTGGCGATGATCCATCTCAATCTCGACGGTCCGTCAACTCGGCCGTCGCACCTGGGCGGTTCCGACTGCTTTCAGTAAAACGACCATAACTTCTTCGTCCGATGCAAGATTTTGACAAAATTGGTATCAATGGAAAACTTATTCAATGATCTACATGACAAAAAGAAACTTGAATAGGATTTATCATAAATATCATATTCTAGGGTCAAATCTTGAAAACCTTGTAAAAAACATGAATCAAAACTCAATAATAGTATGGACATCAATTTCAACTAACATGAATCATGAAAACTCATAAACATAAGATTTTTGAAATTTAGAAAAGGATTCTTAAGCTTCTCTAATGAAAGGGACCCAAGAATCAACATATGCATACCTTAGGAATCTCTTTCTTGAAAGCTCTTGGAGAGATTCTTGAATTATTGATTTTTCTTTATGAAGAAAAAAGGGTTTTGATTTTATAGAAATCCTAGTTTTTGATGTTAAAGATGAAGAATGAAATTCTGAGCCTTTATCAAATAAAAAAAGGGGCTGAAAATAGTTGTAAAAAAGATGAAAAAGCCTTTTTAAAATCGAGTTGAAAAAATGTAGAATGGGGCTTCGACGGTCGAAGGGACGGTCCATCGCTTAGTCTGATGGTCCGTCGAATTGTCCGTCGTACATCGGCCAGCAAAATAATACAATTACTCAATACGACGGTCTTAACGACTGTCCGTCCCAGCCTTGACGGTCCGTTGGATCGTTCATAGCACGTTGGCCAGGATGAGGTCACACTGCCTCAGCGGTGACAGTTCCAGCGACGGTCCATCGCGTCCTTGATGGTCCGTTGTCCTGGATTTCTCACTTGGGACAGCAATGGGAGTCACTTCCATGGTTGCGAAAGTCTTGGCAATGGTCCATCACAAGCTCGACAGTCCATCAACCAGGCCGTTGCACCTGGGCAGTTTTGACTGCTTTTAGTAAAATGGCCATAACTTCCTCATCCGATGTCGGATTTTGACGAAATTTGTATCAATTGAAAGCTTATTCAATTATATACATGACACAAAGAAACTTAATGAATATTTATCATAAATATTACATTAATATCGCATTCTAGAGTCAAAGCTTGAAAACCTTGTAAACAAACATGAATCAAAACTAAATAATAGCATGGACATCAATTTCAACTCACATGAATCATGAAAACTCATAAACATAAGATTTTTGAAATTTAGAAAAGGATTCTTGAGATTTTTGGATGAAACTAACCCAAGAATTAGCATCTGCATATCTTAGGAATCTCTTTCTCTAAGGCTCTTGGAGAGATTCTTGATTTTTCTAGAAGAAGAAAGAAGGGTTTTGATTTTATAGAAACCCTAGTTTTTGAGGTTAAAGATGAAAAATGAAATTTTGAACCTTGGTTGGATATACATAGTTTCTGAAAAGATTGGTTCAAAGACCAAAAACCACTTTTAAAATCGACTGAAAAAAATGTTGAACGGGGGCTGCGACGGTTGAAGAATCGGTCTGTCGCTTAGTCTGACGGTCTGTCAGATCGTCCATCGCACATCGTTCAGAAAAATAGTACACTACCTTTATGCGATGGTCTCAGCGACTGTACTTCGCATCCTTGATAGTCTGTCGGACTGTTCGTCGCACGTCGGCCAGGATAAGGTCACATTGCCTCAGTGACGATGCTCCCAGCCACGGTCCATTGCGACCTTGACGGTCGGTCATCCTGGTCGTCGCACATGGGATAAGAATGGGAGTTATTGACTTGGTTGCGACGGGCTTGGTGATGGTCCTTCACAAGCTCGACGGTCCGTCAACCCGGTTGTCGTACCTGGGTGGTTCCTACTACTTTCAGTAAAACGGCCATAAATTCCTCGTTCGATGCTGGATTTTGACGACATTGGTATCAATGGAAATATTATTTCAATGCTCTACATGAAAAAAGCAACTTGAAGAGGATTTATCATGAACATCACATAAATATCATAATCTAGGTTCTAAGCTTGAAAACCTTATAAACAAACATGAATCAAAACTTAATAATAGCATTGGCATCAATTTCAACTCACATGAATCATGAAAACTCATAAACATAAGATTTTTGAAATTTAGAAAAGGATTCTTGAGCTTCTTGGATGACAGGGACCCAAGAATCAGCATCTGTATACCTTAGGAATCTTTTTCTTGAAGGCTCTTGGAGAGATTCTTGATTTCTTAATTTTTCTTGAAGAAGAAAGAAAGGTTTTAATTTTATAGAAACCCTAGTTTTTGATGTTAAAGATGACGAATTAAATTGAGATCCTTCATTAGATATAAATAGGAGCTGAAAAGTATGGTAAAAAGACCAAAAAACCCTTGTAAAATCAAGTTGAAAAAATGTTGAACAGGGCTGTGGCGGTCGTAGAGACGGTCCATCGCTTAGTTTGATGGTCCGTCGGATCGTCCGTTGCACATCGGTCAACAAAATAATACTCTACCTCTATGCGAAGGTCTCAGCGACTATTTGTCGCAGCCTTGACGGTCAGTCGGATCATTCGTCCCATATTGGCCAAGATGAGGTCACACTGCCTCAGCGGCGATGGTACCAGCGACGGTCCGTCGCGGCCTTGACGGTCCATTTTCCTAGACATAGCACTTGGGCCAATAAAAGGAGTCACTGTCTTAGTTTTAATGGGCTATCAACCCGGCCATCGCACCTGGGTGGTTCCGACTGCTTTCAATAAAACGACCATAACTTCCTCGTTCGATGCTGAATTTTGATGAAATTGGTATCAATGGAAAGCTTAATCAATGCTATACATAAAAAAGTAACTTGATGAGTATTTAGGAAAATTCTACACGGTTCAAAATATTTCTCACTTGGGAAGACACTTCTCACCCTTTTAGGATTGGATTTACACTTCACTTGACACGCTCTAAGACTCAGACAATGAGAGAATTTTGTGGGGTCTTATATGGGCCCTATCATCTCGGCCTCAGCCCCTAAATCTCAAAACTACTGTGGCATGCAGTTCTGGGTTAAGAAACTGTGGTAACTTACCCAACTCGATGCTAAATACTACTCCCTTTAGTTTATCTCACTTATCTCATGGAAATCCACTTTTAAAATAATATCACACTTCATAAGAACCAATCAATCAAATCTATAATATCACGTAGTAGAGTGGATTTCAAAAATCTATGACCATTAGGTCAAAAAATCTCCCATTAATCTCAAAATACTCAAATCATGGGTTCTTATAGCAAAATAGTTCATAAAATTGCAAGTATCAAGTAGGGCTTAATGACCTATAATTCAATCTCATGTTAAAACTCATCATAATGCATATATAGGTTCATAATTCATGTAAAAATCTAGAATTTAGAGCAATTTATCTCATAGTATCAGCATACTCATATACTTTAATTTCTATAACATTGAAACTCTTAAATTCTCAAGGAGTAACAAAATAGGGTATAAAACCAGCTTCAATTTCTTAAGAAAACATGCAAAATCATGTTATTTGCCTTTCAATTCATGGGAAACATCAAGATATTGTAATAAATAACCATGGGTGAAAAACCTTAATTCAATATTATGTAAAATCTCATAGATTACAGAAAGTTATAGTTTAAATAAGCTTTTGTGCACAAGGGTGAAAGGATTACCCTTGTTCAAAACCCCACATACCTTAGATTATGAAATTGGATGAACAAGCTTGCTTCAAACTCTTATTATTACTATTGAGAGAGGGTTCTTGTAACCCTTGAACTTGGGGAACTTAAATCTCAACTCAATTTGTAGAATCTATGGTGAGTTTTTAGATTTCTTGGAGAAGGGTTATATATTTGATCTTGAGGAAGAAACCCTAGATCTCTTTTGTTTTAGATGATGAATGAAGTCATCTTCTTCATTTGTAATATATCTGGTTTATAAAAGAGTGGAAAGACCAAAGAGTCCCTTTTAAAAATAACTTAAAATACTGAACGGTGGCTGCGACGGTTGGAGCGATGGTTCGTCGCTAGCTTGACATTCTGTCAGATCGTCTGTCGTAGGTCGGTCAGAAAAACAACACACTATCTTGATGTGATGGTCTCAGCAATGTTCTGTCGTAAACTCAACGGTCCGTCAGATCATCCATCGCATGTTGGCTAGGATGAGGTCACACTGCCTCAGCAGCGACGGTCTCAACGACAGTTCATCGTAGTCTTGACGGTCCGTCGTCCTGGCCGTCATACTTGGGCCAGAAAAGGGAGTTACTGCCTTGGTTGTGAAGGTTTGGAAGAAGGTCCATCATACACTCAATAGTCCATCAACCTGTCCATCTCACCTGGGTGGTTTCGACAACTCTTGGTAAAACGTCCATCACTTCCCACCCCGATACAGGATTTTGACAAAATTGGTATCATTGGAAAGCTATTTCAATTCTCTACACTATAGGAAGTCATTTTCAGAAAAAAAATCAACAAGATTAAAACACTAATCACTTGGGAAGTCTCTTCTCAATCTTTTCGGGACAGAATTACACTTCACTTGACACGCTCAAGGCTCAAACTACCAGGGAACTTTGTGGGGTCTTACATTTCATTGCACAACCTTGAATTCTTTCTAGAGGGGAATAAATAGATATGGAACTCCCTTGATAGATAATCCCATGTAGTGATTGAACTTGCAGGTTCTGTATTTAACCATTTCTTTGCTTACCCAAAAATTATGAAAGGAAAGATAGTGAGCCTCACGTAGTCAATAGATTCTTAAGTTGGAATGAACGTGCCACTGGTCACTATGAGATTTTTCAAATGGACCTATAGATCCTCATGTGACATGACAGTAAAATGCCCACTGCTATGCAAAATTTTCACCATTGTCACGACTCAATTTCTCAGGTCATTATGGTGCCTACTATCACCCACCAGTAGGCAAGCCATTCCCATTATCTAGAACTTCTAGTAATAGACTACCAAAATAATAAAGGGATGAATGGAAAATATATTTAATATAAGATTAACATTCATAAGATAATCACAAAACCAGGTGAAATCAACACAAGAGCTTCGAACATAAATAGGAGACAAATGAGGTATTAAATGAATATAGAAAAAATGGTCAAATACCCCTCCAACCTTTACCCCAAATCCCAACTACACACTCAACCTTTAAAGGTGACCTATTACCCCCCTGAACTATTTTAAAGTGGAATTATTATCCCCTGAACTATTTTAAAGTGGAATTATTACACCCTCGAAAATGACAACCAGTCATTGCAATTGTGGTGTGATGCACATGCCGCCACATCATTGCCACATCATTTTTTATTTTTTTACTATAAAAAAATTATTAATTTAACTTTATTATTTCCTTTTTTCTTCCCAATTTTCCATTTTAATTATTATTTTTCTTTCTTCTTCTTCTTCTTTATTTCTTCTTCTCCAATTCTTCTTCTTCTTCTTCTTCTTCTTCTTCTTCTTTCTTTCTTCTTCTCTAATTCTTCTTCTTCTTCAATGGCACCCAAGAACCCATCAATGGAATTTCTTCATCAATAGCATCCAAGAACTCATCAATGGCATTCACGATTAATTTATCATCTTCCTCATCTCCTCATTCAAGAATTCAAGTTCTTAAATTTTTTCAAGTTCTTTTTCCCTCCCCCTTAATTCTTTCTCCATTTCACTTTTTTTCCATTTAACATACCTTAATGCGTCAAGCTTGCATAATTTTTTAGTGTACCTCAGTTACACTTGCAAAATCAGAATCAAAATCACAAACTGTTGCAGTGGTCATTTATTCTGATGTGCCTCCAATTAAGAGAAAGATAAGAAGGCACAAGAAGAAATACACACATTAGAAAAATCCTACTACTATAAGAGATTTTGTTGCAATGGAAACACAAGAAAATTCATTGGTACCAGTTGAACCCAAAATTGTTTGTAGAAAATTCTCAATGTGAGAGACCAAAATGGAATATGGTACCATTCATATGGATTCCTCAAGTTCTTGAGAAGTTGAAAATGTCATAACCAAGCATATCATCAACATCTTCTATTATCTTTGGATTCAACTTCTCGAATCTCTTAAAGCTATAACCACTGAGAATTAGTTTGATAAATTAGTTTTGGATTAGATGTCATTGTTGAGTTCTTAAAGAAGAAGAAGGAAAAAAAATTAATGGTAATTTGTTGAGAACGATGATTCTTCGTATGGTAATTCGGTTAATGAGTATGTTAGTTTGATAAATTAATTTTGTATTGGATGCCATTGTTGAGTTCTTGAAGATGACATTATTGATTTCTTGAAGAAGAAGAAGAAGAAGAAGAAGAAGAAAAAAAGAATAAAGAATGATAATAATTAAAAATAAATAAAGAAAATAAATAAATTTTGGTCATGTCAGTGTAAAAAAGTTAATTGACGCGCCTATGAGCGCGTGTAGTCACGTACAGTGACACGTCAGCACCTGGCGGGTAATAAATTTGGTAAAGATAAGTTCAGGAGGGTAATAGGTCACCTTTAATGGTTGAGTGTGTAGGTAGGATTTGGGGTAAAGGTTGGGGGGTATTTGACCATTTTCTCAATGAATATACAGATACAATCATCTTTGAATAAAACATAGAGACTAGTCTAGTTCATAAGAGTAAGGAATGTAATACTCTGAATGTTAGGAGCTCAATCTCTGGCTCTGAACCATGGCTGCTCTGTACAACGTTCACATAACACCGACAATAACCCATACTATAATCTGTAGGCTGCGTAAGTGTATTATGGGTACTAAATATATGGTAATCAGTAGGCAACTATCGACGAGTTCTAAAGACAATGCAATACATATAACATATAAACAAACTGGAAAACTATACCCAAATGTCCAGCAACCACATAAGTAAGCCAATGTGATAGTAAGGATAAACTATCCTATTAGCGTCTAATAAACTAATTTAATAGGGCTAAGGAAGTATTAAGAAAGAACTATCCTATTCCAGTCATACTCAAGATTCTCAGCATTATACTGTATATTACTAGCCAATATACAAAATAAGGGTGAAAGGAAGATATATATATATATGAGTATACAAGGCCAAGGAAAGAATTACAATCTAAATAAATGAATGAAAGCGATATATAGTAGCAACATAGCTACATATATTTATATATATACATATATATAAGGTCAACTCAAAGTACACCTAAATCATATGACTAGAATTTTTAGACCTCATAATCATAGAAGGAACTAGTGCTAGTATACTTGGAGTTTCTAATCAATACATCTAATCATAAGACACTCAGGCATAATAATATAATAATAAGGTAAAAGTGCAAGAATCATACATCAAATCTTGATACCGGATCATTAAATAATTTGTCACAAACTAGCCTTAACAATGATCACAACAATAATAATAACAATAGCAATGACAACGCGAGTAACCGACTGGTCTAAGAAAACAATACCTAACTAAAACTATCGCAAACTCCCACCACCCAAGTCTCAGAAGGTTTAATCAACATACAGCACACCACAAGCAATACTCATCACCCATACCTATGGAATCCCCCATTAGTCTTATAGATATAGGTGCATACTTATGATAGGTAATGTGCATAAATAGATGAATCCAACATAATCCACAAAACCATAATTGATATAAGTATCATAATCTATGTCTGGAATCTAAACAGTATGTATAATAAATATCATAATCATCACCATCACAAACATCATCATCATAACTATTGTCATCGCAATCATCATCGTAATTATTCTCTAGAATCACACTAATATATATAGGCAACATCATAACTGTCCTTCGACTTTGCTGGGTATATAAGCATATTATCATAATCATCCTCCAGCCTTGCCGAGTATATAAGCATATCATCATAATCATTCTCTGACCTTGTCGGGTATATACACATATCATTATAATCATCAACACATATATATAACATCAATACTATGATCTATCATCGGGTTTTACCCAGAGTTTATATTATGAATACATCATCCTCATCCATCCCATATCGAACAGATGTGCATATAGATATATAATAGGTGAATAGACATAAGTCTTGTATAAAAAAAATGTAAAATCCACAAATCTAATACCTAAGGTAACTTTGGGACTATATCATTATAAAAGTATAAAAAGGGTCAGAATCTCTCACAATCAAAGTAATTAGTAGTATCAAACGTAGATCAGAATCTCCCTTGGTCAAATATTTGAAACATCATTTTCCATATCTTTAACATAGGTCATTTATTATGACAGGCAATTATTATTATAAAGAAATACATTTTTAAGGTGAAAAGTTGGTTTTAACCCCCTAAATAGGAAAATCAGCAAAAGAATCATATTTTAGTTAGAATCATATTAGGCACTAATTTAATGATAATTGATAACACTCATCTTACACATCAATTTAATTTAAAGGAAGTTGTTTTCAATATATTTACCCAACTAAGAGTCAGGGTCGAATCCATGAGGAACAATGTAAGTGGCGATTTAGTATGTTTGAAATAAAAGCTACATGCAAAGTTCAAACCTATGATACAAAATAGTTTGGGGGTTTTAAATGTTTTGCAATGTGAAAATAATTCTTAATCTTCTAAAGAACTAATTCTAGACTAAGAATAATTAAAGTTTAATCAATTAGGCAAGGTTCTTGGGATTGTACTTTCCTAGGGGTAAGTTGTGTATGGTAACATGATGATTTGATGAGAATTCTATCATCGATTATGTGGTAGGCTAGGTTTAAATTCCTTAAAGCTAGTTCTTTGAAAAAACCTCAAAGATGTCATTCATTGACCCTTTTGAGTACCTAAAAAGTGTGACAATTAAAGCCACCCAACACCTCAAAGAGTATCCCTATTTCTTGGATGATACCCATGGTATAGTCAATCTCATAATTACCCATCTTTCTAAGATGGTGAGAATTAGCAAACTATGCCCAAAATTTTTCTACTATTGTCTTGGTTCCGACATCCCTTTTCAAAGATGATGTGGGTTCCAAAAGTTCACTTAAACCCCTTTTTTAAGGATGTTTGAGATTTCAAGAGCTTGGGGTTTTCACCCATCAAACCCATTTAGGTATTTGGGGTTTCACCCATAAATCCTAACCAATTCATCTAAGCAATAGTAGAATCCATCATCAACTAATTAGAATCTACATAAATACATCACAACCCACACACAAATGCTACCTAATAAAACATAACCCCAAGAGGTAGATCTAGCACATCATAAGGATAATGAAAACAAATATACCAAGATGTCCATCAAAGTGATTCATAAGAAAAATAAAGAGAGAACAACCCACACTTTAGACTAAAATGAATCTTCAATAGATAAAGTCAAGTTACACTTTAGAGATCCTGTAATTAAATCTTGTCTCAAATTAGTTTAAATTTAAATTCCAAGCTTCAAGGATTAACAAAACCCTAAACTAAGAATGGGAGAAAGGGTTGTAAAATGCAAATTTTTCCTACAATGAATGGGTATTGAGCCTTAAATAGGATTTAGGTTCGGCTGGCCAAATGACATTTTTCCCCTAGGTCATTTTCCACTCTCACGCGATCGTGGAGGTTTGAGCGTAATCGCAGAAACTATGAATGCGTTAAGATAACTGCAATTGCGATTCTCTGACCCGACTTAACTGGCCGCTATCACGTCCCTCAGACTGTGATCGCGGTAACTGAAATAATGTTCTACTCCAGGTTTACTAGTTGCACTTCCTCTCTCCATTCTAGACCCTTTTCAGCTTGTGTCTACATTTTTTATTGTCATAACCTGTATGCCTACAAAATATGGAAAATAGTGCATTTAATGGTGAAGTTGTCTAATTTAGACATTCAAATCATAGTAGTGTGCATGGAAGTAGAGTGAAAATGAGTGGTAAATTCACCACTCATTTATAAGGAATGTAACAAATCTATCCATCACATCACTCATATTCAAGCAACGAAACCATAAGCATCAATATATCTATAAACTATAACCACATCCTTTACAAGTATAAATACTTCCCGAGTGTCGAACCGATATCATAACACAGCCTTGGGCCCAATAATGTATCCAGAATAATTACAACAATATAATCATGGACTTAGGCCTACATTCATATCGAGAACCCATATATATAATCATATTTGTAAATCATTCGTATCAATAAGTCATAGCATATCTCTGAGGCATATCATATCTATCAGCTATAAATCATGTCTATGAGGCATATCTTACCTATAAGGCATATCATAGCTATAGTCCATAAATCATAACTATGAGGCATGTCACATCTATAAGGCATCACATATCTATATCCCATTAATCATAACTATGTCTATGCCTAGATTATTGAGAACATTGATGGACCATATCTTAAATCAAGTCCGAAAGCCATATCATATCTATAAGCCTTTAATAATTATCTATAAAAACCATCATCATTCACTAAGTCATGAAGTAACATTATACTGTAATAGCCCGATCATTTCTTAAGCCTAAATCCATCTTTTGAGTGGATATGTATGACTTCCAAAGTGATTGATGTTTAAAACATGTTGTATTTTTATAATTTCCATTTTTTTCATGTATATCATTGAATAAAATTTCCATCAATACTAATTTCATAAAAATCTGACATCGGATGAGTGAGTTATGGTCGTTTTACTGAATGCTATCGGAACGCCCAGGTTTGAGGGTCGACCTGGTGGACCGTCAGGTCCTTGGTGGACCATCAAGTGTAGCGTCAAGCCAAGGAAGTATCTACCTTTTTGGGATGTCGTGTGACGGTTAAAGTGGTGGACCGTCACAAAGTTGACGGATCGTCAAGGTGTCCGTCAGACCGAGGCAGAATGTCCCATTCTTGAGCCCCAAGTGACGAATGATATGGTGGACCGTAAGTACCTATGATGGACCGTCACTTCGACCGTCACTCCGAGGAAGAACATTCTAGTTTTTACACTCGAGTGATGGACGTCCTGGTGGACCGTCATATCGACCATCATAGGCCCCGATCTGCAATTTTCAACTTTTTTCAAAAGGGCATGCTGGTCATTACCGCTTCTTGTGGCCTTATATATATATGTGTGTGTATAGAAGAGAAGATCATTTCTCTCCATTTCTATCCAAATTTCTTTCAAGAATTCTTTAGAAACCTAGGGTTTCTTCCAAACCCAAAAATCAAATCATCTCCAAGAAATTCAAGAAATCTCCCATAAATTTCTTCAAGTTGTTCAAGAACTAAGTTCGTCAAGTCAAAGGCAACAAGGTCTTGGTCTAAAAGTGTGAGAAATAAGTTTCAATCAAGTTTCTATTTCAATCAAGTTTCTATATCTTCAAAATAAAAATCTAAGGTATGTGGGGTTTGAACAAGAACACTCTTTTCGTTCTTGTGCCTAAAGATTTACTTTCTATTACTGATTTACATGATTTTACAAGTGGGTTTATACCCAAATTTCTTTATTTATGATTTATGAGATTTGAGTTGAATAAGTTTGATATTTATGATTATTTCACCATCATGTTTCTTAAATTGAGAATTTATTCCATGAGTTGTATATTGTCATGACGTATTGATGATTTCTAAGCAATTTAAGACAAGCTCCATGAGTTATGCCTTTCCATGAGAAATTTGACTATTGAATATATATCGATATTTGAGATTGAAAGTCGATAATGAGTCCTATGATGTTTCTTTGAAGCATGTGATATTTGAAATGATTTGATAAGCAAAGGTACTTGATGTTGAGAAAGATTGTTTTGATTTTGAGTCGAGTTAAGAATTCATAGTTGTTCATGATTTACAGATGAGATATATTTATGTTTTGGTCTTTATAATAGACCCATGGGTTGATATTGATTGAGGTGTATTTCCTAAAGCATTCTGAGCTGAGTCTAGGAGGAGTATTTGGCACCGAGTGGGAAATTTGGTATTTCCCCAGAACTACGTGCCACCGTAGGATTGATGTTGATAGTTGGGGGACAAAGGACGAGTATGAGATTGTGATGATGAGATTGAGGTTGTACTACCTAGAAAGAGTATGACACCTCTGCCAATGTGGGGTTCTCTCCTTAGGAGGGAAAAATGTTTGACTCCATGTGGCTCACATGGTGTAGTTATGTCGGTTATAAGAAACTCCCACGCCCATAATGATATGTCTCTTAAGTTACCGAGTCACTCTGAGTCATGAGTTAAAGAATTTGAGTTGAGTTAAATGATTTATGAGATTTATGAAACATATGTCATTACTGATGACTTATGGAAATAATGTTTCAGATAATTCAAGCGAAGATAGTTATTATTGTCAGCATGCATGATTTCTCTACATTTATGATATTATTTAAAATGCTGCATCCACCCCCACATACTCAGTACATTCCCAAGTACTGACCCCCGTACTCTTTTGTATTCTATATTTCCTCGTGATATAGATTCAGGTGCTCAGTCTCAGCAGCGACAGTGATCTTTGAATACCTTCCTCTACACTTCTGTAGTTGGTGAGTCCTCATGGTTCGAGGACCTGTATTTTCGGTTTTGTCTTGTCAATAGATGGTTATTTATTTTTAGTTCAGTATGAGTCAGTTGGGGATCTATCACAATGGCTTATCAGACTTGTATAGTAGAGGCTTTGTCAGGCTAGAGTACCAGTATGTACAGAACTTCAGTATTTTGATTGTATAGGACAATATTACTTTGTATCTCAGTATGTTCATGGCATGATTATACTTCCTTATTACCGCTCGATTATTGTCATGGTGAATTATAAGAGTAAAGACAGGCTCAAAGGGTTAGCTTAAGGCTGTGTATGGCCTTAAGCCCCGTGTGACGTCTCAGGATAGGTTCTTGGGGCATTACATATACTAAATGCTCACTAGTCTTAACTATGTCTAACATGCATACATAATTCCACAAGGACTAACACAAGTGTTGTCCTAAGGTGGGCCAGAGTAACCCACTTCTAATCCTCAAATTCCATAGTTAGGAAATTTCTATGCGTGGACTAGGCTAAGGCGTCTTTCTAGACTTCTATAGGTTACGTAAGCCATAATTAGTTCTAATTCCACCTAGAAAATGAGCAATTAGTTAAATTTCACCTAAATTATAGTTTCAACATCACTAAAATAACGCAAATAAGGTTAATCATACTAACCATGCTTACAACCCTAAAGCATATCCCAAACCTAGCATCATATCATAACCATTCTATGAATTATCTTATTCTATTAATAAGATAGTAGGATCCTAGAATATACCAAGTATTTTACCATACGGGTCAAATTACTGATCTAATCTTCAAGCTTCTATAATCAAGACTAAGTCACGGTGTTCTACCCATAATAAATATTAGCATTCACATTCACATGAACTATATAACACATATAATCTTACATAGAAGAGTTTACAAAAGCCTACTTTGAAACTGAACCGCAAGCCCTAGAATCATCCACCAACTATTTGTCTTCACTCCACAATCTCAAAATGCCACTACGCTATCAAAATCATAATCTATACATTATTTGGAGTAAAACAAGATACATATTTCCTTAAAAAAATTTGTGTGATGAACAAGCCTCTAGGTCTTGCTAATACAATCCAACATTGAACTCGTCATGAGATCATTTGAAGGATAAGGAATTTGTAATCAAAATTTAGGCACAAACAGAACACAAATTAGGTCTCAAATCAACCCTTAAATTTACAAATTAAAAGATCTAATTTCTATGAATTTATCAAGAAATTGAAGGAATCTTACCATGAATTCAAAGGAAAATCATAGAATCATGGATAACCAAGGTCCCCAAATTATCTACAAGCTTCATTCCCTTAATCAAACACTTTAGGTTTAAACTCTAAATAAATGGGTGGAGAATGGCCTATTTTTTTACTTAGGGTTCAATTTATACCCATACCAGGTACTCGGGTCCCACTATCATAGCCCGAGATCTATCATCACAACTTTGTAAGGCTGAGCATGTGAGTCACGAATGCCCCCTATGACCCGTGAATACACTACTTGGTTACTGCATAAGGTGTTGTGATCGCAATATCTCTTTTCGTGATCACACAATTTTACTTACAAAGGGTACAACAAATGCGACCCTTGGCTTGTGATAGCAATTGCACCAGTTGACAGCTTCCAAATCTCTGTCAAGGCTTATGGATTCATCCAGAATCTCGTAAATGCAAATAAACTATGTAAACATACCAAATTGAATATTATTGACTAAATAGCACAGTAAAAATATCCATTCGAGGTCATTTTGAAAAAATGTGGAACTCACACTCAATTTCTAATTTCTTAATTTTCTGACTAATTGGTTGAAATAAGCCTGGGTGCCTCAGGGCCTAAACCAAGAGTCCACCTAGCCTAGAGTCGACATTATAAAGATGATAGAGCTGTAAAAATTCTCATCCGATGTCATCTACTAGGATTTTCAATTTGAGGACAAATCCTAAATAGTGAAAGCTCCAAACCAGGGAAATAATCCTGAAATCAAAGTATCTGATCACCAAATTGATAGTTATGGAAAGTCATAAATAACTTGTATCCTCTGTATGGAGGCTTAAAATGGTAGAAATGCATCAAAATCAAGGAAATAACCTAGAGAATCATTAACAACGTGGAAATACAACCTGGCTGACGCACAGTGCTTACATTCTTAAGAGACCATAAGCTAACCCATGAGTTGATACCTGCTGTGAGCACTGAATAAAAATGATAACTAAAGAACATATGCGGAATTTAACTGAATATGCCATAAGGTTTTAAATACTGTAAACAAGGAAATTTAATTTGTAGTTCTGGAAATGTCTGAAAATACTACAGAAAAGACATTATAACACTGATAAATTGACTAACTATTTGAAATAGTCATAAAAGCCTCTAACTGACTAAGGAGTTGATCGGACAAGCCCTCAACTAACTCCAATTGAATACTGAACTGAAAGACTGAAGTAAACATAAATGGTCCTTGATATATGAGGACTTACCACTGCTGTTTCTACTAATATAGTGGACTGACTAAGCAAGGTCGGGAAAATGAGCATCTGAACCTATGATATAAGACAACATAGCATAAAAAATGAATATGCGGTAAGTACTTTAAATGTACAGGTATGCAAGATGAGGTTAGGTTGATATGCATGGGTTATGTACATGAAGTAAGTACTGACTGAACATCATGAGATAACTGAATAACTTATATGAAAACATGAATTCTGTAAAATATCAAAATGCATGACCAAATATAAACTTGATTCTAAAAAAAGTTTATATTCTAAAATACTAAAATCTGATAATTGTATGCAATGGTCAATGCAGCCCTTAATTCAAGTATACTAAATACTGAACTGAGACTGTGGAAGCTAGCTATAACTAACATGCCCTAATGTACTATCAGAGTCGAATATGTAACCCCAATTGGAAGGGTATTAATACTATGTCACGGGTACTAACAATGGCTATGCGGATCCAATAATTGATGTTCCAAAGGACCAGGGTGTCAAGCCTAAACTAATGGGTAACCACTGAGAAGTAGTCAAGCCTAAACTAATGGGTGACTCCTAATATACTACGCTGGCTATATAGTTCTGGAATATAGGAACTGCTACTAACGACTATGCCTAACTTACGGGGAAGCCACCATCCCTGCCTTCACTCAATGCTAAATCCTACTCACAACTGAAAGACACTGAATACTGGACTAAACTAAGTTTAGCTGTTTATGGCGACTGACTGAACTGAAAATGCTCATAACTATCCTGAACCATTTTGTAGATACTGTAGACTAGGTAAGCAGCTAGATTTAGGGTATTCAAAACCCCCAGGACTCAATAGCAATAACAATAGAACCATAATACAACTTTAAGGACATCATATGTAGTCATTGTTCGAAACCCAATAATCTAGGCATTTCATAGAACACATCGGGGTCATGAGTTAAAGAATGGGAAAAGTCAAATCATGTAATAATCATATAATTTTAATATTAAAAACAAGGGTTAAGAATTTAACATGTTAATATCACCATTCTAGCATATCAAGGGCAATTTCAACAAAAATAATTTGTAAACATGATACATAATCGAAATTCAGCAAATTTCATGGATATAATTCATATTAACACATAAAAATCATAACTTTGAACTTGAAAATGGGTTGTTAGACTCCATGGGTTAAAAGGACCCATGGATGAACATCTAACATACCTTAAATCTTTGATATTGGAAGAGAATTAACTTTTCTTGAACGTTCTAGTATTGAGAACCTTAAATTCTTGATTATCTTGAAGAGAGTGTAATGGAGTCTTGAAGTTCTTGGGAGATGACCTTATGAAGAAAACCTAATCTTGTTCTTTGGAAAAAAGTGGGTTAATGTCTTTTAAAACTTATTGATAATGGCTAAGTTCATTTATTTTGTGATTTATGTCGTGGGGGTAGGGTTTGAGGTTGGGGAAAGAGAAAAATACCCCTACGAAACTAAATCAAAATTGCTAAAATTTTCAGTTGATCACTTGAGTTGATAACTTATCAACTAGTTGATGTCTTATCAACTTCAGTCGTCACTTCTGTAGCTAAGATTGTTATCGGTGAGGACTTGGTTGATATGTCATCGCTTTGTTGATGAATTATCACCTTAAGTCATCACTTTGTAGATGAAGTTGATAACATTCTGGTTAATGCTGATGACTTGGCTGATAAGTCGACACTTAATTGACGACTTATCACCTCAAGTCGTCACCTTGATGAAAAATGGACAAGCTAAGGTAAAATGAGCATAACTTTCCACTCCGATATCATATTATGGTGAAACTAAATGCGTTGAAAAAAATATTCAAAGATATTTCTTTTGGTAAATATTAGACCACATAAATAAATATTTATAAGGATTAATGGTCGCTGAAAGTTAACCAAAGCTGAAACGTTCACTAAAACTCAATCAATAGAAGTGTTCTCAACTCGTCTTTGAGTTAGGAGATTTTTATGACCTCGATTGATATAAAAAGATATTTCCACACTATAGATTTTATCATCACACATATATAGACATAATATCATTGGGTTTTGGTCTGTATACTAAAGAACAATGGTTTGAATTCTATCCCAAAAATTTGGGGTGTTACATTATCTCCCCCATGGGAAACATTAGTCCTCGAATGAGGCTGCTAAGACTGAGAGTACTATACCAAGGTAACTAAGATCATATACAAAACATGCATGACTGGGAACATGATTACATAACTAAGTCTGAATCATAATACATGACTGAATTGATTTCGTGAATACATGCAATGGCATGGGAATGGTTATAAGGCTGAGATATAAATGAGAGAGTCAACTGATTAGTAAACTTTACATCCAACTGGATCTGGTTTCATGTAGAAAAGATTAGAGAATTAGGACATGAAAACTCAGGGTATTACAACATCCCCTTTGGGGTAGTTCGCCCTCAGAATGATACTCACTTGGCTGAAATACTAAGAAAAAACTTAGAACGAGACACTTGCAGACTGAATCATGACTGAATATCTTGAATCTGAGACTGATAAATGATACATGAACTGAGATAAACTCGCAAACTACCAGTATGCAAACATTTTCCCTTTTTGAATAGTTATATTCATGAAACTTCAGATAGTATGACTAGATGGAAAGATGGGAAACCATAGGAACTTGTATGTCTGACTGCTAAACTAAATTTTTGGCTATACAAACTAACTCATACTGAAAGCTTATACTTAACTGGACTATTTCTTCGACACTCTTTCTACGAAGTTCTAATGACTTTATGGAGAAAAAAATCTTGGGTACGGTCTGAATAAGACATCTGATAAAGAAATCACAACATGGCTAAAATTTTGCAATATAGAACACAAGCGTATGAAACATCAGCTATGATAAAGTTACTAAGCCTTATGCACTACAATACTAACTTTAAATCTTAGACACACTTCTCAAATACTCCCTCAACTATACTTTCTACTTCAACGCCGTACTTCACTTGAGGCTACTAAAAATATTCACATGGGCACTAATAACTCTACCTACTGAAGTCTGAGTTGGACTGAATTCTCTCACTATGTTCAAGAATACTCGAATCTACCAAATGCACACATAATATTATAACAAAAGTCTAAGTCATGAATTCAATACACTCTACATTTTCATAATTCTTTATCTACTGAATAATTCTGATTACCCCTTCAACAACTAAATACAACCTCTTACTAGCCATTCATTAGCGCATAATTCATTTATCCACTTACACAACAATATCAAATTCAAGCATATCTTCATAACTACATATGAACTTATAAATGAACACCCATCAAAGCATCTTCCTTATATTCTCTAATACCTCTATCACTAAAAACTTCCAGGTGCTGTCCCCAAGAAAACACACACAAAATTTCAACTAACCATGATATGTAGCAAAATATTTTCCTTAATCATCATTTAAACCTAAACCTCGTGTAAAATAATCATACAATAATCTTTTCATCAACAAGAAATGCTTTCTCTCTCCCATGTAAGAAATTGTTTATTACTACTATCATTTCATAAGGAGAGGTCACTGAAAGGTTAGAACATGAGGACCAAAAACTTGAAGGGATATTGTGCATAACTTGACACTTTATAAAGGATAGAGGAATAAAGTATCAATATCATCGATTCATCTAAGAGATCTAAACTGTGGACATACATGACATAAGATCTAAATTTCATTGACTATTGAGAGTGTAGTATGAGTACTAGAACTGAACAGTCGATAAAGCATGAGTACATGAGTCCTGAGCTTCATGACCTGATTCTTTTGGAGTTTGTAAATTTGAGGAACGTTGTTCTTATTGCTGAACAAACTGAAACTCCTTATATTACGGACTAGAAGAATGCATGATTCTCTATGATGCGCATGAACATGAACTATGACTAGGGAGCTGACATGGAAGGCATGATTAGATATTGAGAAGACTGAAAAAACTTGCACTGGGATACGAACGGGTTAGGCATCCTTCTCCCTTACTGCTATCCTACAATATACTGGCATCACTACTAGGATCTAAGTGCCTGACTCTGTTACTTGTTCTATAATCTCCCCCTTAGCTTTAAGACATCATTCTAAGTCTAGGAACGACTTAATCAACATCTCTAAACTAAACGGCCACCACTTTACTCTAGAATCTGGGGTATAATAATATGCATAATTGGTAAACTCACCCTGAATGACTATACCCGATAATGTAAAACTTACTACTAGTACTTTTTTCTGAGATACAAATCATATCTCTTCACAGCCCCAACTATCATCATGTAACAACATAAAATTGAGTAACTTAGAATTTTCTACCCCGTTTTGTATTAGCTCAACCTTCAAAGATTCAAACTTAGTTTCTAACACATAACATGGATATCCTCAAAGTCTTATTGAACCATACTAACTTCCTTTATAGACTACTAATATCACATCTCTAATCGTATGTTTCTCCCTAAACTATGAGAACTACTATTACACCAGCACACCCGACATCAACGTGCTATAGCCCATAACTTAGCTGGTAAAAAAATCAATTACTACACTACTAGCCCCCTTAAAAATTAGCACTCAAGGATGCTACATAAGAATAGACACAATATCGTACTTAATTTAAATTCTTACATACACTGCGTCAATCATACTAATTCACCTTTCATTCCACTAGCCCCATTGAATATATAATCTGCTCAAATTCAGATAACACTTTCCCAACTCTATTACTACTTCTAAACTTTTGGTTTCATGCTTCTAATTCTAGGTCTCATTCTATCATAGAATTCTGTGGAGGAATCAGAAAACAAGTCTGACTCTTAAGCACTAAGGTACTACCCCTTCACTCAATGACTGGTCCATCAGGAAACTAAAATTGAACTACAATATTTCTTAAATTAATTAAAGTTAATTTTTTAGGATACTGTATTCAAGAAGTTTCTGTATACACACCTCGCTATGATAGACTTACCTACTGGGGTAGATACTAAGAAAGTCTCTACTAAAGTTTTGGGACTGAATTCAGAATGGACAGTTATCTAGGGGTTACAAAAAAAGTGAAGATTCGGGGTCTAACAATGAATAAACATGAAGATAAAAGAATTTTAACATACCCATAAGCAGATCAGGAAAACTTTTCCAATCCTGTCCGAACTGAAGTGTATATAATCTGTTCTGATAATAACCACGGGTTGCAGTATAAGTGGCGCCCTGTTGAGCTGGGTGACCTAATGGAACTTGAGGATGACTGTGTTGACTCCGTGGACCAGTCTTAGGACATTCTCTAACTCTGTGTCCTAAATCACCACATCAAAAACATACATTACTTCTTACTCTACACACACTCTTATAATTCCTACCATACTCTCCGTAAAATGGATTGATATGACCACTGTTCTCACTACCTTGGGTATTGGAACCTGGCACCCCATCCCAACTGTCATTCCTAAACTTTGGTACTGGTATACTAGATGAAGATGGAGTTTGGGGATAAAACTTCTGACGGAACTAAGAATGGTTACCACCATCTGACCTTGGCTGAGCAAAATTGACACTACTTCTTCTAGCCCTCTTACTCTCTCTTTCTTTCTCCCTATTCTTTCCCATTTAATCTAATGAGCATAAACCATAAGCCTAGATAGGACAATATCCTGTTGATCATTTTGAGATGCTACTGAGTGAACTAAGGTAGTAAAGGTGGATCAAAATTTGGTGTGAGAGTCATACTCATTCAGGGAATCTTCCTAAATAGGCAGAGGAGTGGGATGATTCTCGTTACCACTTTCATTATTCTTTTTGGGATGCATGGTCTGCAACAAAATAAAGTATGGATTAGAAAAAGAGTTTAAATAGAGTCCATGCTCTTTTGCACGACATAAACACTGAAAGAAGAGAAACTTATGTTAAAACATTTGTAGCCTCTTGTCCATAAGTGTGGCATGCTTCATACCCATGCATAAAACTCTACTAAAAATGTCTTTTAGACTCCCTAGGACACATTAAAGCCATAGGCTCTGATACCAAGTTTATAACAATCGAGAAATACACACTGGTCGCCAGACGGTGCTTATGATCTTGAGAGAGAACAAACTAACCCATAACCTGATATCTGCTGTGAGAACTTAATAAAACTGATAACAAAAGAACATATGCAGAATTTAATTAAAAAATTCATAAGGTTTTAAATACTGTAAACAAGGCCACTTAATTTGTAGTTCTAAGAGCATCTGAAATAATATTTAAAATCCTGATAATAATAATTATGAACTGACTAACTTTTTGAAATAGTCTGAAAAGCCTCTAACTAATTGAGGAGTTGATAGGACAAGCCCCCAACTAAATCCGACTAACTACTGAACTGAAAGACTAAAGAAAACCTAAACGGTCCTCGATATATGAGGACTCACCACTGTTGCTGCTACTGATGCACTAGACTGTCTAAGCACGATCGGGAAACTGAGCATACGAACCTATGATATAAGACATCATAGCGCAAGAAACAAGTATGTGATCTGTACTTTGAATGTACTGGTATGCGAGATGAGGTTAGGCTTATATGCATGGGATATGTACATGAAGTAAAGACTGACTGAATATCATAAGATAACATAATAACTTAAATGAAAACGTGAATGTTGTAAAATCATAGAATGCATGACCAAGCATATAACATGATTCTAAAAATAGTCTATAATCTGAAATACTGAAATCTGATAATAGAATAACTGATAACTGTTGCTATGGTCAATGCAAACCTGAATTGAAGTTTACTGAAAACTGAATTGAAACTGTTGGAGCTAGCTATAATCGATATGCCCTAATCTACTATCAGGGTCAAACCTGTAACCACAGTTAGAAGGGTGTCAGTACCGTGCCACGTGTACTAACAATGGTTGTGTGGATCTACTAACTGATTTCCCAAAGGACCAGGGTGTCAAGCCTAAACTGATTGGTGACCCCTGAGAGGTAGTCAAACCCAAACTGATGGGTTACTCCTCATATACTACACTGGATATGTTATTTTGAAATACAGAAACTGCTACTAACGACTCTACCTAATTAATGTGGAAGACGCCATCCCTATATTCACTTGGTGCTAAACCCTACTCCCAACTGAAAGACATTTAATACTGGAATGAAGTAAGTTTAGTTGTTTATGGCGACTGACTAAACTAAAAATGCTTATTACTTTCCTGAACCATTTTATAGATACAATAGACTACGTAAGCAGCTAGATCTCGGGTATTCAAAATACCCAAGACTCAATAGCAATAACAATAGAACCATAATACAACTTTGAGGTCATCATAAGTAGTCAGTGTTCAAAACTCAATCATCCAGGTATTTCATCAAACACATAGGGGTCATGAGTTAAACCACGGGAATAATCAAATCATGTAATAATCACCTAATTTCTATATTAAAAACATAGGTTAAAGATTTAACATGCGAAGATCACCATTCGAATGTATGAAGGGAAATTTCAACAAAAATAATTTGTAAACATGATACATAATCAAAATTCATGAAATTTCATGCATATAATTCATGTTGAGATAAAATGAGCATAACTTTATACTCCGATATTGGATTAAGGTGAAATCAAATGAGTTGAAAATAATATTAAAAGATCTTTCTTTTGGTATATAATAGGCCACGTAATTTAATACGTACAAGGAGTAATTGTTGTTGAAAGTTAACCAAAGCTGAAACGTTGACTAAAACTTAATCAATAGAAGCGTTCTAAACTCGTCTTTTAGTTAGGAGATTTTTATGACCTCGACCGATATAAAAAAGATATTTCCACACTATAGAACTTATCATAATCACACACATATAGACATAGAAACATTAGGTTCAGGTTTGTATACTTAAGAACAACGGTTTGAATTCTAGCCCAAAAATATAGGGTGTTACAAGTCATTACAACCATGTTCTATTTCAACACAAATCTACCTACAAGTGTCGATCTACTGATGGTGTAGGTAACATTAGTTTGAATGGGATTTCCACTTTGCATACTATCCTATGGGCTTATGGATCTTCATCCATAAGACAAGGAATAGCTTTTTCTTGTTGAATTTGAGTTATTAGGTAGAGAAGTAATACTTCTCTCTTGAACTGGTGTAAGAACTGCTCATTTTCAGGATATGGATCATCGAAATCTCTTTCCCTTGCAAACTTTCCTACTTTTTAGACCTGAAACTACAAATTAAAATGCTATGATCAAGTTTTAACCCCTATAAAATGAAATAGCAAAACTAAAAGTAAGACAATTGCAAATTTATAAGTCCTTGACAACGACGCCAAAAACTTGTTGCATCCAAGCACACACTCAAGTAGTAAAATGGCCTATGAAAACCATGTTTCAATCCCACAAGGACTTGTACTCAACAATTATCTAATTCTAGTCTTATTAAAAGGGTTAAAGAAGTTGTGAAGCAACCAATAATGTTTGAGGATTTAAAACTAAAAGTAAATGTAAACTATGCGGTAAGGTAAAGTCTTTGAAGTATTATAATAGGGAGAAACCCAAGGATGAGGCCCTTCGAAAATCCTTCTTAGATATGAATTGACACGACCTAAACTAGGGCTTTATCGTAATAGGCACCTCAAGTCCAAAAAGGACAGGAGATCACCCCGCTATTCAATCAAACCAAACAACCACAATGACAAAAACACAATAATAACCAAGTCCAGTGTTTGTCCATACAAAGCTTCTAAAAGAAGTCAAAGAATAATCGATCGGGACATGCCCCCGACCATAGCCAAAACCAATATCCAATTCTAAACCAATAAGACATAAGAAAACTCAAAAAAAGAAATAGAGCCATTAGAAGTATGGAAGCTCACTTCTTCATATCCCCACAAGTTGATCCAGAGTCCAATCACTGAGTAGAAGGTAGGTGGATATGACCAACACCTATATAACGTTGGGATACATCGTCTTAGATGGTTAGTGATTTGAAGGATAACATATAACACAAGGATAAGGATAAAAAAGAGCTAACAGGTCCAAACTATTCAACCAATGCAGATAACCAATACAATACATATATATACTATGTCGGGGCAGAGAATGTAATTAGCATGAAATTTGAAAACATTAACCTAGGTTATGTAGCATAACAGTCATGGAATAAGGCACCCATGGGATATATTGGCCAAGATCTCCCCTAACTGGAAGGACCTTGGTGCATGTAGCTTCACAAACATGAGAATATCCATAATTGTATATACCTATATGGAATACTTGAACTTCCCGACTCATTCAAGGTGACTTAAGAACCAATAAATGTTGTAAGGAGGCCTCGAACTTCCCTTTAATAAGTTCATTCGGGGGACTCAAACCACCCGATCATAAGACACCCACACCGGCTAGCACAATTTCCAATGTTAGTCCTTCGAACTCCACTTTCAAGGCCTAGCTACAAATCCTGATCTTAAAGCTTAATTTAAAACCATCACTTTACACACACAACCATTAATCCATTTACTTACCAAAGGCACTTAGTTGGTATCGGCATACTAACACCACTTGAAAGCGTACAATAATTCCATAACCATTATAATTCGACTTTGGGACTCGAACCAATTGTCTATGCAGGCCATCAATTCAATTCAACATTTAGGGACTTGACCCATTATGAAATAGAGACATAAATCAAGTTAATATTTTGGGACTCAAACCCTTCAAGCCAATTAAACCACCAAGGTTATCAATTAGATCATTATATGGCCAATAATGTATTCATATAACCATTTACCTACCGTTCATATTCATTAGGTCAAGGCCTTAGATAAAAACACATTTCGATTCAATTTTTGGTCATCAACACCTTCAAAAAATCATTCATTCTATATTAGTAGTCTTATACAAAACATTAGTGCAAAAACCAATTCATCATGTGACTAGTTCATTCTCTTAGGCATTTTCAAAAACAATTTGAGGAAATGCTTTTACAAAGTCTAAAACCAAAGTATAAACCAACAAGTTTAGGGTAACCCATGACCCATTTGTTAAACTATAATTCCCAGGCACCTATATGCGCAAACTATGATAAAAAACATGTATAAACATAAGTTAAACCTAGAATATTCAATACTCAACCATATGCAAGAAAACTATTAATTTTGGTTTTTAAAACCACCATTAAAGAATTATAATCACACTTTGAAACACATTATATTTATGAACTAACAATGAGGGAAGAGTCAAATGCCTTATTCACGAATATTCACGGAAGAAACTTGACTCTTGATCCCCTAGATAAACACTTGTAGAAACCCTAATCCTAATCTTCAAAAGAGAGTTAGAGAGAGTTTTTGGAATGTTTTGATCCTTCCGTGTGTGTTATGAGAGGCCACAACATGTTATAAAACGTGGTGAGTTAAGTGTTTTGGGGTGGCAAATTTCAGGAATAACCTCATTTTAAAAGATAAATACTTGCTCTTAGGAGGGTATAATCACACTCCCTAGACCGTACCCTAGGGTATGAGTGGTACCCTTATCTCGTACCTAGGACTCATCTTGGACATCCATACTGACCAACATACAACCACAATGGATTAATCTATATCCTATCATACGATAAGTACCCTTTGAACCGTACCTTGGTAAGAATTATCTTGACCAAACTTAGGTCATTATAAGACTTAATAACATACACCTCATACCCTAACATACGATTAGTAAGAAGCCTAATTGGACCTTGGAAAGAATTCAACCAAACTACAATGCCTAATATACGAGAGAGGTCCATAAACCATAAATTAGCATACGACAAGTATGCTCAAATAGTATATTTTCTAGAAACTCAAACTTAGGAAATTTTCTAAGGGTCCAAAGACAAGGCGTTTCAATTCTCCCCCACTTGTATCATTCATCCTCGAATGATAGGTAAAGGCAAGCACAACCTTGAGTTACACCATTATCACCCATCAAAGTAACTTTTAACCAAGCTAGAAAATAATGACATAACACAAGGATATTAATAACAACTCATAACTCAAGCATGAGTTATAGAATGGGGAAAAAATATGGATACTTGTACTTCATGTCCTCCTCCTCCTCCCAAGTAACTTCCTCAACCTTATGGTTCCTCCAACGAACCTGTACAGAAGCCACATCCTTCATTCCCAACCAATAAACTTGACGATCTAATATCTCTACCGGAACTACCTTATACGATAAGGAATCTGAGGTACCCAATCCTTCTAAAGGAACAATGGAGGATCACCCATAGAATTTCTTAACATAGAGACATGGAAAACTGGATGAATAGAACTCAAACTAGTAGTCAATTCCAACTCATAGACAACATTACCAACCCACTGTAAAACCAAATATGGACCATCATACTGGGGACTAAGCATCCCCTTGTTTCAAAATCATATCACTCCTTTCATGGGAGACACATTTAAGAATACCCAATTGCATACATTGAACTCTAACTCCCTACGTCTCACATCCGTGTAGGACATTTGGAGATTTTGAGAGGCTTTCAACATATCATTAATCACCTTCACCTTCTGTAAGGTGCGGTTAACCAAATCACGACCAAACAACTTACTCTTACTAAATTCATACCACCTGAAAAGAGAATGACACCTTCTACCATACAATGCCTTGATAAGAGCCATACCAATGCTAGAATGGTAACTATTGTCCTAGGTAAATTTAGTCAAAGGAAGATGGTCATACCAACTAGAACCATAATCAATTACACCAACATAAAGCATGTCTTTTAATGTCTAAATGGTCTTTTTCACTTGTCAATTTGATTGCGGGTGGAAAATGCTACAAAGGCACACCTTAGTTCCCAAACCTTTTTGAAACAACTTCTAAAAATAAGATGAGAATAGAGTACAATGATCCAAAATGATAGAAATCATAGCATCATGCAACTTCACAATCTCCACAAGATACAACTTAGTTTAATCCTCAGCTGAATAGCTAGTCCTCACTGGCTAGAAATAAGCAGTCTTAGTTATCCTATCCATGATGCCCCAATTTGAATAACACTGATTCTGAGTTCGAGAAAGGCCGGTAATGAAATCCATATTAATCACCTTCCAGTTCCATAAAGGAAACTCAATATATAGGTAAAACCCCTCAGATTTTATGTACTCGACTTTCACTTGTTGATACACCATACACTTAGCCACATAGTTATCCATATCTCTCATCATATTATTCCACCAATAGAACTCCTTAAGAACATGGTACATCTTTATAGAACCAGGTTGAAAAGAATAACCATAAGCTTCGGCTAAAATCCTTTACCTCAATCCATTGACTTTAGGAACACATATCCTCCCTTGGTACCTCAATATACCATCTCCACCCATCACAAAATCAATATCATTTTGCTGGCCCATGTTACTCTTAATCTTTATCAAATCAGGATCCAATACTTATTTTTCCTTTATTTCAACAACAAGAGATAACTGCGATACCTAATGTACAAATACAACACCATTCATAAAGTCCGTGGGACGAACTCCAAGACTAGCCAAACGCTGAATGTTCTTCACCAATTGCCGCTTATCCTCATCCACATGAGCTCGACTCCCCATGGATAACCTGCTAAGAGCATTAATAATTATATTAGCTTTACTTGGATGGTAGTGAAGACCCATGTCGTAGTCCTTTAATAACACAAGCCACCTCCTTTTCCTAAAATTTAGCCCTTTCTCAGTAAACACATACTATAGCCTTTTATGATAAAAAAAGATGTCATCATGAACCCCGTAAAGATAGTGACGCCAAATAATTAATGCAAATACCACCGCTAATAATTCCAAGTCATGAGTAGGGTAGTTCTTCTCATGAACTTTCAATTATCTAGAAGAATAAGCCATAACACTACCATGCTACATCAACACAAAATGAAGCCCAACACAAGAAACATCACAATATACTACAAAAACATCATTACCCTCGGATAGGGTAAAAATCAGAGTAGAAGTCAGCTTATCATTAAAATTCTAATAACTACCCTCACACATAGATGACCATAAGAACTTGACCTTCTTTTAGGTCAACTTAGTCAATGGGGCAGCTATAGTTGAAAAGTTTTCCATAAACCTCTTATAGTAACCGGCCAAACCCATAAACCTCCAAATATTGGTTGGAGTCACAGGTCTACGCAACTTCTTAACCACAAAAAACTTTTGTGGATCAACCATGATACCCTCACTAGAGGCAACATGACCAAGAAAAGTCACAGCTTTCAAAGAAAACTCACAGTTAGAGAACTTGGCATACAAACAATGGTCCTTTAAGGTCTGCAACACAACAAGAAGGTCATCGACATAATCCGCCTTACTCTTAGAGTAGAGCAAGATGTAATCAATGAAAACAATAACAAACAAATCATGAAATGGATGGAAGACCTTATTCATCAAATCCATAAACACTGTGGGCGTATTAGTCAAGCCAAAGGACATAACAAGGAACTCATTGTGTCCATACCAGGTCCTGAAGGTAGTCTTAGGGATATCCACTTCCCTAATCATAAATTGATGATAGCCCAACCTATGATCAATGTTAGAGAAACGCTTTGCCCCTTGAAGTTGATCAAACAAGTCATCCATCATAGGAATAGGATAATTAATTTTATGGTCACCTTATTCAGATGATGATAATCAATATACATTCGAAGGGAACCATTTTTCTTATGCATGAACAACCTGGGATCACCACAAGGAGACACACTAGGATGGATAAAACCTTTATCTAATAAATCATTCAATTGCTCCTTAATCTTCTTCAACTTGGCCAGAGCCATTGTATAAAGATGGGTAGAGATAGGATGAGTGTTTGGAAAGGACAAGTGTTCGAAACAAGATCAATGCCAAAATTAATTTCCCTATCGAAAGGAATACCAAGATAATCCTCAAGGAAAACCTTGAGAAACTTGCTAACCACAGGAACGAATTGTAGTCAAGGACCTTTTCAGTTAGAACCTTTAACCCGGACCAAATGATATAAAGACTCTATTAAAATCAACTTTTGGGCTCTAGGATATGAGATAAACCTTCCCTTAGGCAATAAAAAAACCCATTCCCATATAATGACCGACACATTAGGGAATTTAAACATGACCTTATGGGTCAGACAATTTAAGAAAGCACAACACATCCAATATAACATTGAAATCTATCATATCTAATTCAAACAGATCCACAAAAGTTTCTTTACTACAAAAAGATACCACATACCCCATATAGACTCTTCTAGCAATAACAAATTCACCTACTGGGGTAGAAACAAAAAAAGGGTTTGAAACACACTCAGGACCATAAACAAAATACACAGCTACAAACGGCGCCACATATGAAAGAGTGGACCCTAGATCAAGTCAACAATACACATCACGGGAGAAAAGATTCAACATACCAGTAACTACATCAGGATATGCCTCAGAATCCTAGTGAGATACAAGGGAAAATAATCGATTTTGGCTAGTGTTAATACCAGAAGTAGAAAAAGATATAGAAGTAACACCCTTGGTGTAAGAACAGATGAAGAGGCAATTAGACCCTTGTTATCCCAAGAAGACATCTTTGCACGATAGTCACAGTGAATGTGAATAATCTAAAAGTAATAAAAATATTTCTTCTTCCCTTCCTCATAGAACCTATGGTTTAACCATCCATAAAATTTACAAATAGGGTGGGATAGTGCCGACCAAGCCCTACTAGCCAGAGATTGGGCACCCTGTGCCCGGAACCCACAATCAAACTGCGATCAACGGTCACCCAATGACTTTAGGTAAGGAGAACTAAGCATGAAAAAAGAAGCAAAACTCCTCCACTTCTTCCTTAGCCACTTAAAACCATCTCTACCACTTTGCTTAGAAGATCTAAATTTCTTTCTTTGTCTCTTACTAAATTCAACATGTTTCTATTTCTCTTCCTCCAATTGGTGTATATATTCAACTAAACTAGAGATGTCCATGTCTTTGGTCAATGAGGCTTCCTTACTCTAGAGGACCAACTCACGAGATAGTCCAAAGGCAAACTTGTGCATTTTATCCCTTAGGGTAGAAACCATCTCAGGAGCATACCTAGACAACTAATGGAATTTTAAGGTATACTCCTTAATAGATATTCTATCGTGCCTCAAATTCACAAACTCTTCTTCTTTAGCTTTCTTTAACTCCCGAGGAAAGAAGCAATCTAAGAATGCACTAGAGAAATCATCCCATATGGCAGAACTAGCATCTTCAGCTCTAAACTATTTTTATAATTTATACCATTGGTATGCCACATCTTTCAATTGATAGGCTATTAACTCAACACCTTCAACTTCCAAAGCATGAATAATCCATAAATCTTCTCTATTTCATCAATGAAACTTGGAGGATCCTACTCTACCTTAGTACAGGTAAACATAGGAGAAAGCAACCTCATGAATTTGCCAACCTTCATGGCCTCCAAAGATGGAGTAAAAAGAGAACCATGCTCAGACTGAAAAGCTACCAACTGTGTTAACAGATTAATGGAGTGATGGAACTCAACAATAGTAGCATCCCCTTGAGATGACTAAGTATAAGTTTCACTCTCAGCAGTAGGATTAGTGGTTATATATGGAACCCCATGAGGACAGTCAGATGTTGTGACCTTTGATCGAGTCTGGACTCCAGAAGTTGTACAAGCTCCATCCACATTATCCACATTCAGGACAGAATAGTTTGCATAAATGTCAGATCTTCTAGGCTGCATGATCTAAAAGATTAGCAAACAGAAATCAAAAGGATTCAAGACCTTAGACTCTATAGTTCAAAGTAACACAATATGAAAGTGAAACATTCCTAAATTTCTTATAGCCTCTCTCTTATATGTATGGGGCGCTACACACCTATAAATCAGATACTACTAGACATGACTTTATGGATGCGTAACTGACAATCAAACTAGCTCTGATACCAATTGACATGACCCAAACCATATCCTTGTCAATATAGGCACCTCAAAGCCAATATGGACCAAAGATCACCCCGCTATTCTCCAACCAACTGACCACAATGACATAACCACAATAATAACTAAGTCAATTTCTATACCATAACATAAAATACCAAAGTCCATAGTTTATCCATACAAAGCCTCTAAAAGAAGTCCAAGAATAATCTATCGAGATATGCTTGACCATTTCTAAGACCAAAATCCATGTATAAACTAATAAGATATAAGAAAACTCAAAGCAAGAAATGGAGACTTCTAAAGTATAGAAGCTCACCAATTCAAGTCACCACAGGATGATCTTGATACCAATCACTTAGTATGAGCTATGTGGATATGACCAACACCTGGATCGCATGGGGATATAGCATCAAAGACAGTTAGCGATTGGATTTCTCGCATGTAACTCAAAGATAAGGATAAAATAGTACAAACATGTCCAAACCATTCAACCAATTCATTTAGCCAGTATATTACATAGATAAATATATATACCATGCCAGGTAGGGAACGTGATTAGAATAATCTTTGAAAACATTAACCTTGGTTGTGTTGCATAACCGTCATAGAACAAGTCATCCACTGGCTATGGGCTTAGCTCTTCCCTAGACGGAAGGGCCCCAGTGTATGTAGCTGCACGAACCAGAGAATATCCATAACCGCATATATATATATTGGAAACTTAAACCTCTTTTTCATATGTTCATTCAGAAGACTCAAACCACCTAGTCATAAGACAACCTCACCGGCTAGAACTATATCTAGTGTTAGTCCTTCGGACTCTGCTTTAACGGCCCAACTATACATCCCGCTCTTAAAGCCCAATTTAAAAGTATCATTTTACACAAACAACCACTAAGCCATTTAATTTCCAAAGGAACTTCATTGGTATCTTCATACCAACACCACTTATAAGCATACAACAATGCCATAACTATTAAACTTCTACTTTGGGACTCGAATCCATTGTCTATACAAGCCATCAATTTAATTAAACATTTAGGGACTCGAACCCATTATCACGTAGAGACATAAATCAAGTTAATGTTTGGGGACTCAAACCCCTTTATATAACTAAACCACCAACATTATCATTTAAATCATTACATCATCAAGAGGGAATTTACATAACCATTTACCAACCGTTCATATTCATTAGGCAAGTACCTTAGTTCAAAATAAATTTCAATTTAATTTATGGTCATCAAGACCATCACAAAATCATTCATTCTTCATTAGCATTCTTATACCAACCATTTGTGCAAAACCCAATTCATCATGTGACTAGTTCATTCTCTTAGGCATTTTTACAAATACTTTGGGGGCATGTTTTTACAAAGTATAAAACAAAAGTATATACCATCAAGTTTAGGGTAACCCATGACCCATTTGTTAAACCACAATTACCAAGCACTCATATGTTCAAACCATGATAAAAAACATGTATAAACACATGTTAAACAAAGAGTAAACAATACTCAACCATATGTACTCAAAACCCTCAATTTTGGTTTTCAAAACCACCATTTAAGAATCATAATCACACTTTAAAATACATGATATTTATGCACTAACAATGAGGGAAGAGTCACATGTTTTATTCACGAAGATTCACGGAAGAAACTTGACTCTTGAGCCCTTAGATGAACACTTGTAGAAAACCAAGCCCTAATCTTCGAGAGAGAGTTAGCGAGTGTTTTTGGAATATTTTGATCCTCTAATGTTTATTATGAATGGCCACACCATATTATAAAAAGTGGAGACTTAAGGTTTTTAGGTTGGGAAATATCTGGAATAAACATAACTTAAAAGATGAAAACTTGCCTGCAGGAGGGTATAACCATACCACCTATATCGTACCCTAGTGGTACCCTTATTTCAAACCCTAGGCCTCATATTGGACCTCCATACATACCAACATACAACCACAAAGAATTAAGTCATATACTATCATACAAGTAGTACCCTTAGAACCGTACCTTGGTTAGAATCATCTAGACCAAACTTAGGGCATCATACGAATTAACAACATACACCTCATACCCTAACATATGACTAGTAAGATGCCTAATCGTACCTTGGACAGAATACCACCAAACTACATTTCCTAACATATAAGAGGGTGGATATAAACCGTATCTTAGCATATGATAAGTATGCTCAAATAGTATGTTTTCAAGAAACTCAAACTTAGGAAATTTTTGAAGGGTCCAAAGCCAAGGTGTTTCATAAATCTGGTTGGTTTAGTTTATTATCTTGGTTATTGGTTCACAAAGGCGATAAACCACATCACAAACCTAGCATCATATTATATCCATTCGACGAATTAGCTCAATCTATGAAGAATACAATAGGATCATAGAATATTACATGTATTTCACCTTATGATTCAAATTACTTGTATAATCTGCAAGCTCCTATAATAAACACTAAGTCATGGTGTTCTACCCATAATAAATCTTAGAATTCACATTCACATGAAATATATAACACATATCATCTTACGAAGAAGAGTATATAGATGCCTACCTCGAAGACAAACAACAAACACTTGAATCGTACACCAAACATCTATCTTTACTCCATGATATCAAAATTCCACTACTCTGTCAAAATTATCATCTATACATTATTAGGTGTAAAACAAGACTCATATTTCCATATAACAAGTTGGGTCAAATTTTGGGTAAAGAATTAGGCTGCAAGGCCTGGTAACGGAATCCAAAATTAAACTTGTCATAAGGTCTCTGAAATAATAAGGAAATTGTGATTAAAAGTTAAGCACAAACAGAACACAAATCAGGTCTCTTAAAGCTCAAATTTTTAAGAATTTATCAATAAATTGAAGGTATCTTACCATGAACTCAAAGGAAAATCATAGAATAATGGATACCCAAGCTCTCCAAATCATCTACAAGCTTCAATCTTAGTTAATCTCTCTCTTATCCTATTCTTCTACTTTGTACTAACGTGATGAATATATAACATGTTTTTTATCATTAAAATCACATTGACCAGTTAATTAGTACACATTCTAAACTTAAGTTATCATTTTAGGTGTAGTAAATTTATGTGGTTTGGTGAAAACGTTGGATGCACATGAATTTTACCCTGGGTCTACTCATCTAGGATTTATCATGAATGATAGAAACTAGGAAAAATTTCATAGAAACAGTATCAGAAGAAAGATCCCTAGAATATAATGTTCAACACTGAGGTTTACCCGTTTATCATGTCACATCATTTCCTAGCCCAATAAACCTATTGGTATTCATAGTATTATTGGACTATGATAGTAATTGTTAGAATCATATCTTGGATCGGCCATTTCTACTAGTTCTTGCAAATCTCAGAAAATACCTACAGATTGTTGTTCCTTTGTCATTTGTATGCCCATTTTAACAACTTTTTCTCAAGTAAACTAATGCCTAAAACATAAACTTGAAGTCCAATTTCCATGTTCATTTTGTACTACAATTCTAATTTAAAGGAAAGTTATTAGATATATTAACCTCTCGCTACATTTTTTCAGGGACACAACATCGATGACTTTTCTTCATATTTTCTATGTTGTTGTTGTGCACTAGTACCATTGTGTAGTAAAGATCATCAAGAAGAATATTTCCATTATGTTGATGGTCAGTTGAAACTGATTTTTATTTCTGTTAATTTTCCAGTGTTTCTCAATTTGGTGGCCATTGTAAATACATAACATATGTCTTCACATGTACTGTTATTAGTTATTACAAATTATAGTTAATAGTACACACTCTCCCCTCAGTTGGTCTTATAGTCATAATAAATTAGTACTTATTCTAAATAACAAAAATAAGTTACAAACATGATCGAGAAGCCAACAAGCATATCAAAAAGAATGAAAAAGCAGAAAGAAAGTTTAAAAACTCACCAGATTGAATACAATACTCCACTAATTTTGCCATAAATGTACAACTACACTACACCTATTCCAGTAAAAATGCACCTGAAAGAAAAGTTATCAAATAAATATTTCAATATATGTCACTTACACTACTAGATCTCTAAAACCACAAAAAAGATCCAATATTTTTAAGAGCCATCCATCAACAGATGTAAAGTTACCCTTAGTCACCTACCAGATAGAGAAATCCATCAAAAGGTAAAATAAAAATTGAAAAATACTGCACACAACAGATATTTGTTTTTTTTGTAGTGACCCCTCTTGCTATTGATGTAATGCTCCGAATCTGGTACCCAGAATGCTACACGGTGCTCATGACCCCAAAGGACCACAAGCTAACCCATGACTGATATTTGTACATGTACACTGCATGATATGACATAATAATGCAGAAACTTACACTGAAAGGCCATAAGGTTCAATACTGAACATAATTTGAATGATATAACATCTGTGTGGGGTAATAGAATACCCAAAACAAAACTAAAAATACTGAAGTATGAAACATGATAGTCTAGAGCTCTAACTATCATGTCCCTAACTAAAAATACTGTCTGAATAAGGAGATGATGGGACATGTCCCCAACTAACTCTAACTAATAAATTGATTAATGAGATAATAGGGAAATAATCATGTCCTAGAAAGATGAGGACTCACTTCTAACTCTATCTGTGCATATCTGGAATCTACTATTGCTCAGGAGCTTAGGTCTCTGAACCTATACTATAAGACACCATAGTGTAAATGCATCAGTACTTTGAATGTATTGGTATTCATGTGAGGTAGGCTGAATGCATGGCGTTCATATGCATGAATATTACTGGCTAACTGACTAATATGAACGTGAGAATACATGCATGCATACATAGTAACTATATCTGAAAATCATGATATCATGAGTATGAAGATGACTAACATGACTAATGACTAAATTCTAATAACTGATAACTTGAGTGATTGTATCTGACAATCTTGAATCTAATAGAACTAGCTTAGTTTCGTACTGTATCTGAGCTGACTGTATCTGACATTCCTAAATTCTGAAAAACTGTCAAAGTTCTTTTACTGAGACTGATACTGAGACTATGGGAGGTAGTCATCTAACCGACATCCCCAAAATGATGCAATATAGCTGAATTGGGGTCCAATCTATGCCCTGATTGGAAGGGTGTCAATACCGCGCCACTGATAAGGACAACATGTGAGTGACCCTAATAGAATAGGTAACTCTAGTGAGAATAGTGGGAACCCTCATATAACAGGCTATGCCACCTCATCTACCCTCATATAGCAGGCTATGATGTCTCAAACTTTGTTGGATACATAGTTCTGGAATGCAACAATTGCTTCTAAGAATCATACCCTCATATAACAGGTGATTTTCCATCCTTGGGTTCACTCGGTGCTAATTTCTACTCCCATATTAATAGACACTGAACAAATTTACTGAACTAAACATGGACTGAGTTACTGAATTCCATTGATTGATGGAATATTACTAATATCTGACAACTGACGGAGTTCATGAGATCATCGAGATTTCCTGAGTCATAAGATTGTCTGAAGTCTAAGGATTCATAGATTGACTGAGAGTATCATGGAAAAATGACATGACTCTAGGCACAAAGCTAATATTTTGGGTACAAGTACCCCATGACACGACGGAACGAAAACCGACCAAGCATAACTTACTGGAACATATAACTAACATCATAATCCATAAAATATTATAAGAGTATTCCATCAAAATATGTGATAGGCATAACTTGTACATATATGGGGATTTCATGATATCATACTAGTCGGGCATTGTTCCTTCATCTAGGCATTTAATCAAAAACATGGTAGGCATAGCACATGTAGACAACATTATATAATAATTAATCATCATGATTCATCTCCAATTTCATCATCTAGTGTTTATTCATAGGTTCACATGAATATACATCCATACACATCAATTACACATAAAATTGATCACCCAAAATGGATTTGAACTCAACTGATCATTCTGAACTTAAACAAAACAAATCCAACATGAATTCATAAAGAAATCCATAAACTTAAACTTAGAAAAGAGATTCTTGGGCTTCATGGATGGAAAGATTCCATGAATGAACACTACGCATACCTTAGTTCATGATTTCGTGAAGATTGATGGAGGAAATTCTTGATTCTGAATCTTCTATGAAAATCCCTAGGTTGTTCTTGAATGGTTTTTGAGAGAAGAGAGTGTATTTTTGGTGAGAAGTGGCTGAATCACATGTTATAAGGCTTAAATAAGGGTGGGAAATTGACCCTTTTAACCCTGGACGCATCTTCTAATTTCAGTAAAAAATTCCCGAATTGAACCCTTGGCGAGACATGGTGCTATCGCACCGTGTCACTGGAATTTGACAATTGGGAAACTGAGGGATGGCGCGATGCGGAGCCATTGTGTTGCCCCTTCTTTTACGACCTGGAACTTTGGTGCAATGCAGAGAAAATCACGCTAAGACACTGGAAAAGGATAATTCTGAATTTGGGCCCTGGCGTGATGCGCCATAATTGCAGACCCCTACTGGAATTTTCCAAATGCCATTCCCTCTTGTGGCGCAGAGCTCCATTGACTAATATGGCACTGTTTTACGATGAGAAATTGAAATTTTCATAACTTATGACCCGGTTATCAGATTTGGGTGAATCTTATATCGATGGAAAGCTTAATGAATTTCCCTCATGACAAAAAGTAAAAATATTGAAAATTCCTCATGGAACAACCATCATTCAATTTATAAGATAATACTAAACATTCTTGAGATAAAATTAGCTAGGAAAAGTATAGGGTGTTACAATATCTCCTCCTTAAGAACATACATCCTCGAATTAGACTGACTGGGAGGGGAGAAAAGAGAACTGACGTATATGCTGATTATGAATAACTGGAATATGATCCCATGACTGACGTAACTGACAAGCTAAATATATAATACTGAACATATATAGCTGATGCATGTGTAATGGATTCATGAATGCATGACTGAGTGTTCTAAAGAACTAAGTTTCTCACAATGAGAATGCATGTCTGATGGATAATTACATAACTGAACTGATACATGCAAGCATGAATGAATATGAAATGGTACTTGATACAAGGTTTCTAATAGGAATAAGAGTATGAAGCTGCATACCAAGTTTTTGATGAATACCGAACATGAAACTGAGTAAGCTCAAGGAGAACTGTTACCTTGATCTTGATCTGAGTTGGCGAAGAATAGGCGAGGATACTTGGTACACATGTCTGCCTCTACTTCCCAAGTAGCTCCCTCAACAGACTAATTTTGCCAAAGAACCTTAAATATAGGGACTTCTTTGTTCCTCAATGTATGAGTCTGATAGTCTAAGTTATCGAATGGAATCTCTTCAAAAGAGAGTGTTCTGAACATCAATGCTCTGGATAGGGACTACAACTGATGGGTCACCTATGCACTTCTTGAGGAAAGAGAAATGAAAGACTTGATGAACTAAGGTTAGATTTGAACGCAATTCGAGCTCATAAGCTACCTTGCTGAATTGACTGAGAATCTTGAAGGGACCGACATATCGGGGACTGAGTTTCCCTTTCTTGCAGAACTGCTTCACTCCCTTCATAGGAGAGATCTTTAGATAGGCATAGTCACCAGTATCAAACTCGAGATCGTTTCTACGAACATCTGCATAAGACTTCTGTCGGCTTTGAGCAGCTCAGAGTCTTTCTCTAATCAACTTGACATTTTCTAAGGAATCAAATACTAAGTCAGGTCCTAAACTGAGGCCTCACTAACTTCAAACCAACCAATTAGAGATCTACCTCTCCTACCATAGAGATCTTTTAATGGAGCCATCTGAATACTGGAATGATAGCTATTATTGTATGAAAACTCAATCAAAGGTAATTGGTCATCCCAACTTCCCTTGAAATGATTGCACACGCCCTTAGCATATCATCTAACGTCTGAATGGTCCTTTCTTCTTAACTATATATTTGATGATGAAAGGTTGTACTAAGATGAACTTGGGTACCAAGACCCTTTTGGAAAGCTTTCCATAAATAAGAGGTAAATTGGGTACCTTTGTCTGAGATAATGGATAACAAAACACCGTGCAATCTGACCAACTCCTTGATGTAGAGTTTGGCATAATCCTCGGCTGAATAACAGGTATGAACTGGAAGTAAATGAGCTGATTTGGTTATTCTGTCTATAATGACCTAGATTGAACTATGCTGATGATGAGTTCGAGGCAAACCCATCACGAAGTCTATGTTGAGAACTTCCCACTTCCAAGTAGGAATACTGAAATCCTGCATGGATCTACTAGGCTTCTTCTAATACTCTATCTTAACCTACTGGCATGTAGAGCACTTAACCACACACTTTGCAATGTCTCTCTCTATCCCACTCCACCAATAGATTTCCCACAAGTTGAGGTACATCTTTGTGTCCCCTGGATGAATAGAGTAGCGTGCACCATGCACTTCTGCAAGAAATTCCTGCCTTAAGTCATCTACACCTGGAACACAGAGACGACCCTGACAATGCAAAACACTATCTCCCCCTAGGGAGAAAACCTCTATTTTCTGATCCTGACTGACTCTTTCAACTTGACAAGGCTGGGATCTCTATCTTGCTTTTCTTTCACCTCAGAAACTAGAGATGATTCTAAACTACTCTGAACCCATATATCACCCTCATATATACGAACTAAGCGAATGCCTAGTCTGGAAAGATGATGGATTTACTAAGCTAATTTTTTCTTACTGTCATCCACATGAGAAACACTACCCATAGACAGTCTACTGAGAGCGTCGACCACTAATTTGGCCTTTCCCAAATGATAAAGGACACTCATGTCATAATCTTTTAAGAGCTCTAACCACCTTCTCTGATGAAGATTAAGATCTTTCTGAGAAAAGACATACTGAAGACTCTTATGATCTATGAAGACATCTACTTAAACACTGTATAGATAATGCCTCCAAATCTTCAAGGAAAAGACTACGACTGCTAACTCAAGATAATGAGATGATAATTCCTCTCATGGGGCTTAAGTTGTCTGGAGACATATGCTATGACCTTACTATGCTGCATGAGGACATAACCCAAACCTACTTTGGATGCATCACAATACACTACGAACCTATCTGAACCATCTGGGAGAGCTAATACTGGATTTGAGGTGAGTGAAGTCTTCAACTCTTGAAAACTCTTCTTGCAAGGATCTGACCACTGAAACTTGACTTTTTTCTAAGTCAATATGGACATAGGGGATGCAATGGAAGAAAATACCTCAACAAACCATCTGTAATAACCAGCCAAACCCAAGAAACATCTAATATCTGATAAAGAGACAGGTCTGGGCCAGTATCTTACTGCTTCGGTCTTTTGAGGACCAACTCTAATGCCATCACCGAAAATGATATGACCAAGGAATGCTATTGACCTTAGCCAAAATTCGAACTTACTAAATTTGGCGAATAGCTAATGATCTCTGAGAGTCTAAAGTACATACATGGGGATTACATGATATTATACTAGTAAAAGGAATAACTTGTACATACATGGGGATTACATGATATTATACTAGTTGGGCATTGTTCCTTCACCTGGGCATTTAATCAAACACATGGTAGGGATAGCACATGTAGACAACATTATGCAACAATTAATCATCATGATTCACCTCTAGTTTCATCATCTAGTGTTTATTCATAGGTTCACATGAATATACATCCATACACATCAATTCCACATAAAATTGATCACCCAACATGGATTTAAACTCAATTGATCATTCTCAACTTAAACAAAACAAACCCAACATAAAATTCATAAATAAATCCATAAAATTAAACTTAGAAAAGAGATCCTTGGGCTTCATGGACGGAAGGAGTCCATGAATGAACACTATGCATACCTTAGTTCGTGATTTCGTGAAGATTGATTGAGGAAATTCTTGATTCTGAATCTTCTATGAAAATCCCTAGGTTGTTCTTGAGAGGCTTTTGATAGAACAGAGTGTATTTTGGGTGAAAAGTGGATGAATCACGTGTTAAAAGACATAAATAGGGGTGGTAAATTGACCCTTTTAACCCTGGACACAACTTGTAATTTCAGTAAAAAATTTCCGAATTGAACCCCTGGGGAGACGCGGCGCTATCGCGCCGTGTCACTGGAATTTGACAATTAGGAAACTGAGGGATGGCGCGACGTAGAGCCATTGCATTTCCCCTTCTTTTACGAATTAGAACTTTGGCACGACGCGGAGGAAATCACTCTAAGACACTGGAAAAGGACAATTCTGATTTTGGGCCCTGGCGCGACACGCCATAATCGCGGACCCCTACTGGAATTTTCCAAATGCCATTCCCTCTTGTGGAATGGTGCGTCACTAACTAATATGGAACTATTTTATGACCGAAACATGAAATAGTCGTAACTTTTGACCCGGTTATCTGATTTGGGCGAATCTTATATCAATGAAAAGCTTATTGAATTTCCCACATAAAAAAGTAAAAATCTTGAAAATTCCTAATGGAATAACCATCATTCAATTTAGAAGCTAATACTAGAAATTCTTGAGATGAAATTAGCTAGGAAAAGTATGGGGTATTTCAATTGATAAGGAAACTAGAACACAAACTAGACCTACGTCAACAAAAATATAGGTAGGTATTAACTTAACCAAACCTCGAGGGAATGAATCTTACTCGAAATCAGAAATAGATAAGGAAACATAACAGTGATCACCCAAGTCAGGGAATATGAAACTATACAAGTAATAATAGTATTAGCAAACATAGGCAATATGAGAAATGTTCAAATAAAACCCCCTTACCGTAGAAATCAAAAGCAAACATCGAGACGATGGATGCAACAAAACAATGTCAACAAGAAAGTCAAAAGAATCCCAATACTTCAATTGTGAACCACTTTAAGAAAACCATAGAAAGTCGCGGAGTGACAAGGCAGAATCCCAGCCTACTGAGATCTCTAACATAAGCTATCGACAACATTACGCTGTGCTCGAAAAATTTTAAAAGAAAACAAACCATATCTCATCTAGTTGAACCCTAACAGTCAACTATTCTAGCCTCAAATAAATCCTAGCCCCAAATGCTTCCATGAACCCTAACCCCAACTAGTTGCATGCATCCAAAATCATGTAAACTAAAGTAAAATCACAAGATTCACCCATTGTAATGTAAAAATCAAGAAAAAAAACCCAAAACAAAATTGTTTCTTGATGAATTTTATAAGTTAACACTAATTTAAGATTCAATTTGAATAGAGAGTGAACAATAATTTAAAATCAACTCAAAAAATTAAAGAAAACAAAAATTTCAATTCTAATAAAAAGTGTACAGTGGAAGCAAATACCTTCAAATGCTTCAAATCGGCAAACCAGTGTTAGCTTGACCTTCAATACATGAAGAACTACCTTTAATTCGTTCAAAAACTCATTCAAATCGGGCAAAAGGTCCTTGAAATCGTGAATGATTCTTGAGAGAGAAAGAGTAGAAAGAGAGTTAGGGGGGCTAAAATGAATAAAAACCCTAGAAGCCCCCTCCTTTTCTATACTTTAATATTAATTGAAAAAGTAAAATTAATATTTTGCAAACGGAACAGGTGGTCAGTAAATAAATTATTATTTTTTAAAATAAAGCGTACCGATGAATATTTGTTGCTAAATCCGTTGCTACAAAATAATTAACATAAAGACCAATATTTCATTGCTAATCCGTCACAAATTTAGGCGCCAATTTCTTCCGATATTATTTTGTGATGGAATTTCAATTTTGTCACTCATTTGTTGTTAATAGCATACATAAAAATTGAATTGTTATGCATGCAACCAAATTGAAAGTTTTGTTGCTAATTTGTCGCTATATAGTGATGAAAAATGGCCTGTAGGTAAATTTCATCGCTAAACACAGTTTTTTTGTAGTGATTAAAAAGGATTCAACCTCGAATCCAAACTTTTCAAGACCAAAAAAGGGACAAACAAGCACAACATCCTCATGGTGTGAGGGTTAGAGTTAGTACAATAAATAACATAATCATGAAAAGGTGGTAAACCCTTGAAATATAACTAGAAAACCTTTGTTTTAATCATAAAAAAATTAGTAAAAATGTCAAAGAAAATGGTTATGAAAATCACCAAGAGATAACGAAACTACAAAGGTCATATTGGCATCAACAATCTCCAAAGGTAAGAATACCTTCCTCTTAAGAGCCATAAAACACAATTGATTCATCATCTCTTTAGTAGACCACACCAAGAATGGTGGACCCAATGGTCCATATATCACAATGGTTTTATGGGGTCAAGGACATGAGTAGCCCTTGTAGCATTATTACTCAACCAAGTGGACCATTCAACAAACTTCCTACCTCCAAATAATGAAATCGAAGACTTGTATGGATATCATCATAGGAAAAGAGATAGTATAGAAAGGAATCTAACATGAAAGACTCATCCATAGTGCTATTATCTAAAAGGGCACCATTGGCCTCAAGATTTTTAACACACAATGTACCAAGGATAAAGTTGAATCATTTAGGCACACCATGAATTGCCCTTCTAAGCAATTCATGCCAACATAAGATATTGATTCAACATGATTATGAGCAACATCATATCCATGAAGGTATTGGAGAAAGATACTAAGTACTCTATTCTCATGAAAGATGTATTCACGAGTATGAACATACAAAGAGAGAAAGAGACATTGCAAACACATAGGACCTCTTCTTTTCAAACATCTTCCTGAGGGAAAAAATTTCATCAATGGAGCCATGCAATTAGGGAGAATAGAGAACCTACTATGTAAAAAATCATACCAAGAAAGATAGTTTTACAAAGAAATTAGTTTTTCCCTATAAATGATGTGAAACATGCTCCTAAGAGTCCCACAAGATACTTTAAGTTGTCCAACCCTATGAAGGTGACACGAAGCCTTTAACATCCTTGGACTCCTGCACAAATAAAATTTTAACTTGGAATCCACAAGTTGTGGTCCACACAACTTAAGCTCAAGAATTTCAAATATGGATGCAAGTACATAAGAAATACCCCAATGAGGCGATGACACATTTTCCCTAGGTTCGTCAATCATGAAACCACCTTTAAGAAATGGGTCTCCTATTAAATCCAAGCCATAAAGAATGGTATTATATGAATTTAATTCATCTAAAATCATTTCAAGAGGGAACCCTATCCTTGACCTACAAGTAGTGATACCTTGGTAAAGAATAGAAACCCTCAAGGGTGAACTCTCTTGGAGACTTTTATTACTCCCCTTCTTTAATAAACACTTAATATTATTGGAAATTCCCCCATGCACAACTTGGTCTATCAAGTGGATTGTAAATCCCTAAGAAAGAATTTACATCATAGGGAAGGATATCAATATTCACAACCAAACCTTTCTTGTCATCTTGACCAAGCATCAAGTTGGATGTGTAGAAATTTCCACATCCTAATACATTACCATGTTAAAATGGGAGAAGCATCCAAGGACATGGGTCTCAACTATTCTTTGTTTCCCCTATGGTGCCATCCCAAGAATTAGGATTACCCTCTATACTACTATTGGCAATATTATGAGTAAAAAGAAGGTAGAGAAAGGTGTCACACAAGTCAACTTCAACTATGGTGTTCTCATGAATATACTCACTATTAGTTTCAAAATCATTTCCATGCATATTCTCAACATAGGAAACACACAAGGAAGAAGTAGATTGAATTTCGAAATAAACACCACCTTCCCTTTCAAAGAAGAAATCCTCAAGTAGACATTAATCACCATTAACATCAAAGGGATTACAACTCATGTTGTCATAAGGGTGAAGAAATTCATTCTCATGTTTACCAAACAAAGGTGGGGTATCATACAAAGGATCAAAATCAAAATCATTTTGAAAAGAACAATCAATAATTGGGCTACTTAAATATTCAAGCAAGTCAAAGTCATCATAACCCAATTGATTATTCTTTTCCAAAAGTAAGATATCACTATCAAGAATTGGATGTCTAGCATAATCTTTACTTAATCCTATATCCTTAATGTGTTTTGAGAAATAGGATAACATGTGAATCTTAAACATACCACCTTTCCTTTTAATCACATCATCTTGTACTTCACTAGGTGTCATGCAAGGAATGATCTCACTATTTTAACCCAAGATATCTTGCTTTGAGAGAGGTTCACTTTTTAACGTTAAGAAGTTTAAGCATACAAGTTCACTCTCACAAAGACATATGTCATGCTTTAGAACATTTTCATCTATATGAGATATTTTAGCAAAATTATCATTAAGGCCTTCATCACACAATATGCAAAAAAAGTCATCTCCATTCTCATGATCAACTCTATCAACATCACTAACTTGTGGCTCATCAAGAACACAAAAATATGCTCAAGTAGTGGACTACATTCATGAGTAAGTTGATCATTATTCACACCTTCACTAGTTGTTGGCAACTCATATGCCAACATAGACACGCCTTTATTTTCACAAGGGTCAACTAGTGTGTGACTACTCTCATCACTCTATAATGGGACCTCATTAAAGTTACAAGTTATATCACTAGGAGGACACAAATTATTCTTATGAGAACAATAAATTTTTTCATTGATAGGATCAACTAGAGCTTTCATAGTTACAACAAGATTGATCTTCATGCAACCTAGCAATAGCAAGAGTATCACAAAGGGAAGACTCGTGCAATTCTCATCTAGGAATACCACCAACTACATCCACTTGGCTACTACTATCCACGTCATAACATTCTAAGTTTATAGGAGTGTAGGAGCTAGCATTATTACCTTGTACCTTATCTGAGGTATGGCCTTCGCCTTGGTGTGTATCATGAAAGCTCACTTGCTCCTTTGGGAAGTTCTCATCACAAGGGAGGTTGTCAATTCTTCTCCCTTAATTCATCACTCTTCCCAAAGTTGGACTACTTAGCCGAGAAATCCATCAGATCATCAAGCATGTGTTCATAAGGAATTCTTCTTAGATCCTTCTTTAGAAGTATTCATTCTTGTAGATGCACAAAATAAGAGTTGATACTAGGTAAAATTCTAGTATCAATGTGAGTGAGTAACAAAGAGTTAGTGTTGACAAATCTCACAACTAAGTGTTCCATGCTTACACCTTTCAAGAAACCACCTCGCTCATCATTGTTAGTCAATTCTAGTTGTTCTTGAGACATATTATTCATTCTTTTTCATGGGTTAGTTCCCTTTCTATCTTCTTAAATTCCTCCTTTTTCAATACTTACCTACTATCCTCCTCTACATGAATGGATTGGTTTTGGTTAAGTAGAGCTCAGAATGGGGGGAATTTGATTTTGTGGAGGTTGAGTCATTTGGTTGAGTGGAGCTTGGAATGGAGGGATCGAGTTTTATATAGGTTGGGGAATTTAGTTTCCAAGTTTTAATAGATGGATTTGATTGAGTTAGGGATGAATTGGTCTAATGGTAATTCATCTTGAAGGATGAGTGGTAGTTTGGGTGGTGAGATTTTGTTGAGTCTTTGGTGAGTTAGACATTTGGTAGAAGGTTTCTAGGGTAATGGTAGTGGAAGTATGTTGAGCACGTACACTTGAGGAAGCATGGTAATTTTGAGAAGTGGAGTTATTGGAGTTCATTTGACCTTTCATGCGATCCAACCTTCCCCTCATAGTATACATAACCCTTTTGATCGATGACATATCCCCTTTGATCGATACCATATTTTTGTGAAGTCTATCAAGGCCACGGGTGAGAGATTTAAGATAGTCCAAGATAGAATTTGTATAATTGTTGTCCATGGTTTGAGAAGTTGTTCCGTTGGTTGACATTGTACCTAAGAAAGACAACAACAAAAACGACAAACTTGTTTGCTCAAAAGTATTGTCACAACTCTACTCTCTTTTAGTTACCTCACACTTGGCTTCACAAGTGTTGAATGTTGGCTTGTAATCCACAAGAAGTCGAGGGATGGTGCCTACTATTTCTCGGAATAGATTTTCGTTTGAGGGGCTCAAAGAAAATATCATTCGTCTTGAGCCACGAAACTACAACGAATCAAAAATGAAAAAACTACACAAGGAAAGATTACAACGAAAAAAAATAGATTCAAAACTAATTCACAACTAAGTATGTGAGTACTAGTTGTTAATTAGAAATTATAATAAAGAAAAGAATCCAAATAATCAAAGAAAACAAACTTAGAATAAAAAATTTGAGCTTTGAGGTGATTTTGGATGGTTGATGATGTGGCTGCTTCAAAATGGTTGGTTGACATTTGGAAATTTTCTTGTTTCCAATTTGAATTTCAATCAATATTTATCTTGGAGGTGTGGCAATCGGTGTTGGGTGAAGAAAATGCAATGAATTGTACCCTTTAATTGTTCTTCAAGCTCAAAAGAGTTTGAATTTCCTTGTGCTCCCCTCCTTGTACTTTTCCTTGTCCTCTTCTTTGAGAATATTACCTTTTGATGGTTTTGGACTCTTTATTTCTTTGGATGACTTGGATTATTCTTTGGAATATTCTTTAGACAAACAAGTACCACACCCTATTTCTTCTCCTTTTTGGATCAAACAACCACTTTTTGAATGTTCTTCTTTAATAACATATGATAAACATAAAGAACACCAAGAACATTTAAAAATTGAATCTTAGCCGAATGACCTCAGAATTGAATGATTTTTTATTTTTCAAGCACACATTGAACTCCTAAACACTAATATCACGCGTTCAAGCCCAAATCCTTAACCAAACCCTTCCAAAATTCGAGATCCACCTTCAAGTCTCTTCAAGTTAAGCTCAACAATGGTGGATGACTCAAATCAATCGGGAAATATCTCAAATTCTATATATAGACTCTATTTGAACAAGGATCTAACACTACAAAGAAACAAAAGACACAAAAACACAAAAATTTCAAAGATCTATGTCTTGACCAAAGGGGTAAAAACGGAAAGAAACTTTTTTTGTGATTTTTGTTTTTCGACACTCTTTTTTTGTTTATTTTCTAGATAACAACCCAAGATTGATTTCGTAGGAATGAAATAAAACCTTGCTCTAATACCAAATGATTGAGAATCTACCTAAGAATGATAAAAACTACCCAAAGAAGAAAAACACAAACCATACTAAAAAGTAAAGATAAGTAAATTGACATAAGAGACTACGAAGAAATAAGAACCAACACGTGTATTAAATTTAAAGACCCTTAAAATTCGCCGAATCAAACACCAATTTCTTACGTTAAACCAAGAGGGAATCAATTTTCTCAAGAACCCCCCCCCCCAGGCTATCTATTTATAGTATTAAGATAAGCTATTACAATATGCCCAAATGTGGACCATAAACTAAGGGGAATTAATATAGGAATAAGCCCAACACATAAAGTCTAATATTCATTGGTGGGACGACTATGTCTGACATAAGGACCAATATGCATTCGTGGGGCAGCCTATGTGTGTTATTTTTATTCTTCATAATTATTCTTCATCACTTGGAATCCTTTTGTAAGCATCAATGCACGGCCCATGCAACCTTCCAAACATGGAATTTCTCCATTGTGGTCTCAAACCAAGTTCTCTATTCATGTTCTTGTACCCTCAATGTGACCAAAACTTGATTCTACATGTAATGGCCAAATGATATCATTAAAAGCTATTATGTTCATTTGTCTTGTATAAGGTAAAGTACTTGAACTATTATAATGGGGAGAAACCTAGGGTTGAGGTACTATGAAAAGTCCTACTTAGCTTTGAATCTTGTTGGTTTAGTTAATTATCTTGGTTATTGGTTCACAAGGGTGACAACATCACTATGGTCTTATGAGCCTATAATCATGTATCTAACTTAGCCTCACAACTACATTGTTGAGTGGAGATGCAAGAACTAAGTCAAATGCATTTGTATTTTTTCCCATATATGAACCAAATAGGGAGAATTACGTATATTCCTATCCTAAATGCAAATCCTACTTTAATTCTATGAATGATTAATATCCTATTCCATGCATTCCAAAATCTAACCTATTGTTCCTCTTTTCATGCTCACGGTAGACTTATGAGCTCATTCTTAGGAAAGAAAATCTATAAAATAGTAAATACAAGGATATATGCAAAACCAATAATGATAAATAAAATGAAAAAACTTAATAACAAGCTTAAGTACTCATGTTCTTGTCCTCAACCCCGGATGACGGTGTTTAGCCACCATGGAATTACAAAGAATCACAAGCATGGAATTCATGTACATAATCCAAATATAAACTAAAGAAAATAATAAAAACCCTAAGAGAAAACTCATTAAGTGTATTCCAAGATCCAAAGGTCATCCAGGGTGTGTTCAATATGTTCCAAGTGCTCTCTTTATAGTTCCAAGCAATTTCCTGATTTTGACAAATGGGTGTGCAACACTAAGACATTAGAGTGATAAGGGTGTGGCGTGCCCTTATTGCGGATGCTCACTAGAATTTTCAAATTCTATATTGTGTCCATGGGTGTGGTACATACTTAACGGAAAGATCCAAGGGCATGGCACCCCCTTGTGCTCAAATGTTCCAAATTTCATCCAAGCTTGCTCCTCAATTTGGCTTTGAGTTCCTCATTTCGTGGGTTTTTTTCCACCATTATTAGACCTTTTTTTGCATTCTATTATCATCTTTAGAATCTTAAAACACATCTTATATCTTAAACACCACGAATTAGTGCTTAAACATAATATAACACAACAGGATAAACTAGAACACCACATAACTTAAGATAGTAGCACTAGTTTTCTCGTCTAAACTCTAAATGATCGTTTTCATTCCCAAATTGTTTTGAACACCCCCTAAATATTATAAACATGTAAATTCACACTTGATACTCAATTATATGAATATTAACTTATTATACACATAATAAGTCCTCGAAACTAAACTAATTAATACTGGGGTAGAAGAACTCTGTGGGACTGGAGTAGGACCCATTTTGCTAGAATGCTTAATCTGAGGCTCAGGGGAGAGTCCCCTAGTACAAACTCTAAATGGGATAGATCCTCATGACTATCCACTACCTCGAGCCCATCCATGGCTCATAACTCACCCTCTAGATTGATCCCTCTCCTCAAATAATAGCTTTGCATTTCTAGCCTCATGAGATCTAGTCCTCACCATTTGTGAAGAAAAGAATGAAATACTATTTAAAACACAGGGTATAGAAAGATCCACATGATATAGAATGAAATAAGATAAATTTCTTAAAAAAATCTTATTGCCTCTCAAAGATATATACAAAATTCTACGAGCCTATCTGCGAGACTCTACTAGCACCCAGTTTTTACACCGATGAGACTAATGAGACCTTAGTTGCTCTGACTTTGATTTGTCACAATGCAAAAACCAAGGGTAGTGATGGAACTTATAGAAAAAAGGCATGACACGTAAGACAATAACCTAAACTTATATGAAAAGAGAAATCAGTCAAAAACTGAAAGCAAGACTCCTTAAATGGAGTTGCACCTCAAGTATATGATAATAGCAGAAATACAAAACCAATGATACCTTACATTGTCCTAAAGCCTGGTGTCATAGTGTAAGAATAGCTAAATACATATCAAATTTAAAAGATATAATAATAGACCAAAAGGATCATAATCTACCTCAAAATACAAAAAAATACGTAAAATAGATAAGAATAGATAGTAGATCAGCTCTCAGAGAATATATAATCTACTACCATAAAAATACTCGAGATACTACCTAAATCAACTACCGTGTAATATACTAATACTAGTATATGCACTGAAAGAGTGCATTAGGGGTGAGTATGGTCCACTTGTACTTAGAAGGTATAATAGGCTGACTGAGCTAAGTAGAAACTAAAGCATGTAAAATACACACTATGGGCATGCCACCTGCAATTATAAAATGTCCCAAATAGTAGCCCACACCATCTCCACTAATAATTCTACAATATACACATATAACATAAAAAAATATGAGAAAGAATTAAAAATATTCACGTATACCAAATACAAGTATAAGACTAAAGTGTAAATTGACAGATATCACATGAAGGACAACAATACAACACAGAATGAGCACAATACATATGAAATGCAAGGAAAAAGTTGATATGATGATAATGATGTAATGCTCATGGTTTTCGCACAACCGCCATATAAAGCTACCGAGCTATTTTCTCAAAGTAGGACCCATGGGGGTTTGTAACACATATACAACCCAAACAAATATCAATATTGATTACTCCTCTTCGATATATCTCTCGACAGAGGGTCCATAAAGATGTCACAACCCACTATTTATTCCAATATTTTCATAGTTATATGAATGCCTCACAAGTGCATATAATATAAGGATATAATGCTCACAACAAACAAGAATGATAATTTCCATAGCAAACTAATAAACCAACTATGTGAGCCAAGATCCACTCAATGTGCCAACTATTCATGAATTTAATATAATACATATGCCAATAGAATAATATACAAAAGCATGTGTCATTGATACCATGTAAATTCCAATTAGCTTTTCAGAAAAAGATTCCACCAAATTTAGCTACATAAAGTCAAATAACAATTTATAAGACCCCATACGATCACATATAGTAGATAATTTCTCAAAACCACCAAACAAAAATAACATATTCCTTCACACAGGTACAACACAATAATATATCCCTTTCCATGATTGGTTCCTAAACCCCTAACATGATTTTATACCAATAATAACTACACAGCCTAGTCTAAAGAAAGTTAAGGCACAACCTACCTCAAATGTCATAAAAGGGTATAAACAATCCTTCAACACTGAGATTCCACCTCCAAAGCATACCTAGAATAAGCTAAAACACACAACTATAGAGTCTACATATTTAAAGAGAGATAATGATACTCAATTTCCCTTTCGCGTCGAGGTCAAAATGGACACTCAAAATGGGTTTTTAAAAAGGAAGGGTAATTGGATTTTTTGTCCAAAAATATATTCCTATGATTACAAAAACACATATAAGAAAACACCAGTGACAATGGGTTGAGATTAGGGTTTATATCTAGAAAATACAAATTTAGGCCTTCTATACCAAAATCCCTAAATTCCACTTTTAAATTCATATTTTAACGTGATTTAAATGATAATAATCAAAAAAAAATAATTGAAATAGAGATTTGGATCTTACCCAAGCTTAAGAACGGAAGAAATCATCCAAAAACTCAAAACCCCAAGTTCCATGTCTTAAAAATTGTGAAAGAAATAGAAAAAATATATACATATATATGGGTACTTGGTACTGCTAAAGTGATTAAATGGTTGCTTTAGTGGTAATTGCTAAAGCGGTGAAGTACCACTTTAGTGGTACCCGCCAATGCGTGCAAGTCCTTTAAAGTGGATAAGGGCCGCTTTAGAAATTATTGCTAAATTAGAAAAATGGTGCTTCAGCGCCTACCGCTAAAGTTGCATCGACTGTTAAAAAATCCAATTAGCCACAGATGTCTTAGGATTCTCTCGAGATCCATAGTATGCAAACAAAATATGCTACCCTATCAAATTTGACACTCTGAACTTAAGGGCGATATCAAATTTTCGTTAAAATGTTTTTTCTCAAAGTTGACCCCCGAAACCCAATTTCACAACTTTCTAAACTAAGGGTCAAAATGAGAAATAATACCCATAAAACCACACCCATAATGTTACCAACCTAAAATAAATATTTTGGATCTACTGGTGTAGTACATTTTGCCATTCGATGCACAGATTAATAAATGTTGACTGAAGTCAATGATAAAGTATTTTTTACTACCAAAAATAATAAGCTCACACAAATTACATACAAATGTATTGGGAATCATGTCAATCATCCCCATACCTTAAAAATATCATAAAGCAACCGTGGGGAGGTTTAAACTTGTCAAATCACATAGAAATAAACATTTCACATAAGTCACTAAAAATTAGGTTAGTATAGTAGACTTGGGTGATAGGGATTATAGTCTTTCTTATATGAAATTTATTTCTTTTATTTGTGTCAAGTGATCTATAGAGATGGAGTATTCTACTTTCTTAGCATGTCTTCGGGACAATAGATGAGAGGTCCCACCTATTGCTTTGGTTTCCATGGTGTGTGAATTTTAGTAGTTGTTTCCTTTGTATTGTAATGCCCTCAGTCTATACCCCGAATGATTCACAGTGATTACAACTTTGAAGGACCACAAGCTAACCCATGACTGATATGTGTTGTGAGCATTGAACAATAATACTGTAATAAATGCAGAAAATAGGTTGAAATGACATAAGGTTCAAAATTTGTAAATAGTGATAAAGAATATCAGTTGATAAAATATGTAAATCTAAAATACAATTTGAACTAATCTATTCTGAAAAGCCTCTAACTGAACTGTCTGAAAGTGGAGTTGATGGGAAAATCCCCAAACTAACTCCATCTACTGAAATATTACATATACTGAAAAACTAAAATAATAAAATATCCTCGATAGATGAGGACTCACTACTAACTCTGACACTGCTGGCTAAATTTTAATTGTCTATGCGCAGTCAGGAACCTAAGCGTCCAACCTCTGATATGAGACATTATATCACAAAGAAAGAGTATGTATCAGTACGTGGAATGTACTTGTATGCTTGATGACGTAAGGCTAAATGCAAGGGTTGATATGCATAAACAATAACTAACTGAATGATATAGAGTAATTGAACATGAGAGTACATGGATAACTGATACTTCTATAAATACTGAGTATGCAATACTGTGCATATAAATAAATACTGTGGCTGAGCTTATTTGAAGCTAAGTCCCAAGTTCTGATACTGAGCAACTGATATCTGAAGTTATTGATAACTGACTTATTGATACTGATTGACTGTATCTGACAGTCCTAATTTTGTAGAACTGAACTGAGTTCTATACTGAAGACTGAAACTAAGACTGTGAGAGGTAATCATCTAACCAATATGCCTTTTTTATGAATTGATTTAGGGTCCAAACTGTAACCCCAGATGGAAGGATGTCAATATTGTACCATGAGTAAAGACACTGAAGAGTTACCCTCATCTGGCAGGTACTCTAATGAGAATGGTGAAATCCTCAACTGGTAGGCTAAAACACCTCACTAACCCACAACTGGAGGGTTTTATGTCTTAACCTATGATGGCTATGTAGTTCTGGAATGCAAGGATTGCTTCAAACGATCACACCCTATACGGGCAAGTGAGACCCTATCCTTAGGTTCACTCGGTGCTGAATCCTACTCCCAACTAAAAGACACTGAACTGAGTATACTAAATTGGACTAGTCTGATACTGTGTTTACTGAGTTTTCCTGAGTTTTGTGACTGACTGAGTTCTATAGAGTTCTATAGCTGACTGAATTCTTCTGATCAAGACATGACAGATACTATTCTGTAACTGACACTGGCTCTAGGTAATCAGCTAGATTGTCGGGTATTGAATACCCACAGGACTTGATAGCTTGAAAAATAAAGAATAGCATAATCTTAAAAGATATAACAATAATTATTTGTCAAGAATTCACTCATAGAGACATTTTATCAAATACTTTTAGTGAATAATCTTGTACATATACTAGCATGTCATGATTTCATCATTTAATTTCACATGAACTTTCTATCAAAAACTTGGGGAGTAAAACTTAATGTACATAATCATGGATAGCATATAAACATTGAAAATATATTTCCTAAACTTGAAAATTCATGGGTTTTAACATACATTTCATTTAATTCCTTATAAACACTATTCTAATTTCATTAACCTTATAATAATCATGGATTGAAAACCCAATTAACATCATAGACATGCATATACTTGATTTAAAACATGGGAATTCACAATTCCATAAGCTTGTAGATTTTGAAAGAGATTCTTAGACTATATAAGTGAAAGGAACCTAAAGATCAACACCTAACATACCTGGGAGTGTTAATTCTTGAAACAATTCTTAGGCTTGTTCTTGATATCCTGAAGCTAGGATTTAGCCCTTTGAGGGGGAATGCTTTGATTTTGGGAAAAAATTGAACAAAGAATGATTTTAAATAATTTATAGGGATTAAACCCCGTATCTGGGCATGAAAAAATTATGGGAAAAGACTAGTTTAACCCTGGACGGCCTTTTAAGTTTTCGTCAAAATTTTTTGACCTGGGCCCTTGGCGTGATGCGGTGCTATCGCGTCGTGTCTCTAGAAAATGACAACTGGGAACTAGGGTCTTGGTGCGATGATGTTGAATCATGGTTCCCCTTTGATTCTGAATTTCAGACTCATCGCAACGTGGTGGAATTGCGTTGGAACACTAAAAAAGGACAATTCTGAACTGAGCCTATAGCGCGACATGCCAATATCGTGAAACAACACTGGAATTTGTTAGTTTCCATTTGGATGGCCTCCGCGACATGATGAAATTCATTTTGGCACACTGCTTTACGAAAATGGCCATAACTCTTTGCCCGGGTATCAGATTTGGGCGACTTTTATATCGTTAGAAAGTTGACTGAATTTCCTACGCAATGGCAGGCTCTAAACTGACAAATACTAAGTAGTTCAGAAATTTTATATTGGATAACGCATGTACTGAGAGTTAATCTAAGCTAGGGAAATATGGGGTATTATAATATCTCCATATTGGGATCATTAATTCTCGAGTGAGACCAATTAAGATGAGGAACACTGATAGACTGAGCTTACACACAGAGAACGCTATCTAATGCATGAAATACATGATTGAAGCTACTGATAAGCTGAGTTTTCACACTGAACATGCATATATGATGCTTGAGTGCATGACTGAAACTTCAGATAAACTGAGTTTTCTTACTAAACATGCATATCTGATGCATGAGTATGTGACAGAACTGATTCATGAATGCATGACTGAATATGAAAGGGTAAAGAATACCAAGTTTATTACTGTAACTGAATATGAAAATGAGCAAATCTAAGAAAGGTTGTTATCTTCAGCAGAATCTGAGTTTGCAGAGAAGAGGTAAGGATGCTTGGTCCGCATATCTTCTTCTGCTTCACAAGTATCTCCCTCAACAGACTGATTCAGCCAAAGAATTTTAACTAAGAAAACTTCTTTATTTCTCAGTCTGCAAATATGATGATTGAGGTTCTGGACTGGAACCTCTTCAAAAGAGAGATTATTTTTAATATTTATGTCCTCTAAGGAATGTATGACTGTTGGGTCACCAATGTATTTCATTAGCAAGGAGATATAGAATACTGGATGTACTGAAGCTAGATCTGAAGGAAATGCAAGCTCGTAAGCTACCTTTCCGAAATGGCTGAGAATTCTTTAAGGACCGACATATCGGGGATGAGATTTCCCTTCTTGCCAAACCTCTTCACTTCCTTCATGGGGGAGATTTTCAAGAATATATAATCACCTATCTTTAACATGCATGAACGGGAACATGAGAACAGAACTAATCCTGTAACATGATACATGAACTGAATGGCATGAACTGAATTGAGTTCTTGAATACATGGCTTACAGATGATATTGGAATGAGAGAATCAACTTATGAGTACCCATTAGTCCAAACTAGATTCGTTATGTGAAGATAAAATAGCCTGTTTAAGTCATGAAAAATCGGTAGGTTATAGTGCATCTCCTACTTGGGACATTATATCTCCTGAAGGATGCTGGCATGGATGAGTTACTGAGGAAAAACTGAGACGATGCACGGGGCATCTACGAACTAAAATGTGACTGAAGATCTGGGATTTGAAACTGAGGCATGATACATAAACTGGGATAAATTCATAACTATTGGGATGCTACATCTCAGACTAGTTACATTCTTGAGACTTCAAATAGTGCGACTAGATGGGTAGATGGAAAACTAGACCATACGAACTTGTCTGCCTGACCGCTAAACTAAATTGTTGGCTTTACAAACTAACTCATGCTAAAAACTTATACTCAATTGGAATATTTCTTTAACATTCTTTGCATAGAGTTCTAGTGACTTTAGGGAGCAAGGAATCTTGGCATAGGTTGAATAAAATATCTGAATAAGATATCACATCTTGGATAAAATTTTGTAATATGAGGCGAGGCTACAAAACATTATCTAAGATAGAGTGACTAAATCTTATGCACTGCAGCTATAATTTTCAAGCTTAGACATATTCCTTGAATACTCTCTAACCTATGCTATCCACCTTAGTACGACGCTTCACCTGAGACGACTGAAAATATTCACATGGGTGCTGAGCACAAATGCATAAACATACTAACTTATCTGGTTATCTAAATGGCTAATAGCTGAATACTGGTCATATAAGATTAAATTGTACTTAATCTAGACTGAAACTATAGAGTATTATGCATATGAGATAATGAAGGAATGAGAAACATGAGATAAATGAGAATGAATGCATGGAAATGGTATTATCTGAGAATGTAAGACCAAGCGTATAACATGATTCTGAAATACTGATAACTGAATAACTGATAATTGTATGATATGGTCAAGAAAACCTAAGACAGAATTGAGTTTTGAACAGAGACTGTAACTAAGTTTTGATAACTACATGATAGAGACTGACATAAATCGAGGATCTTAATAGACAGTCACACTCTGCATTTTCTCAACTTCTCATCTCATGAAAAATTGTGATTTCCCCCTTTCAGCAACTAACTACAACTTCTTGATAGCAAATTTACTTGCATACTAACCTAACATTAAATCTTATCTTCATAACTACAGCCTCGTACAAAACAAGTATGAAAAAATCTTTCCTTAACATAAAATATTTACTCTCTCCCATCTAAGCAATCGCTCATCCCTCCATCATTTCTTAAGGAGAGTTAACTGAAGGGTTAAAACATAAGGACCTGAAGCATGAATAAATACTATACCGAACTCGACATTTAACTAAGGCCTGAGGAATAGAATATCAACATCATGTATTTATTAAGAGATCTAAATTGAGGATATGCATGACATAATCTTAATTTAGCCGATCGTTAGGAGTGTAGTATGAGTCATCAGAACTGAGCATACTATAATGAATGACATAAGTACATGAGTCATGAGTTGCATGACCTGATTCTAGAGTTTCTGTATTCATGGAACATGATTCGTAAGGCTGAGTGAACTGAAATCCCTAAACTAGAAACTATAAGCATACATTATTTTTGCTAACATGTACGAATATGTACTATGATCATAGAGATGACATGTAAGACATGAATAGAAATCATGATAGCTGATGGGTTTTGAGAGTCTGAAGTACGATTCTGAGGGGGTTTGCGTGATCATTCTTGGATGGGAGTAGACAAAAATGTCATCGATGAAGACTATAATGAATATGTCCAAATACTACTTGATCATGCGATTCATTAAGTCCATGCAAGATGCTGGAGCATTTGTAAGACCAAAGGACATGACTAGAAACTCGAAGTGACCATACTAGGTTCGGAAAGCTATTTTTGGAAATGTCACATTCCCTAACTCTGAGTTGATGATAGCCTGATATGAGGTCTATCATAGAAAAGTAACGGCACCCTGAAGTTGGTCAAATGAATCGTCAATTCTAGGAAGTTGTATTTATTCTTGAGTGTGACTTTGTTTAACTGATGGTATCCTATACACATTCTGAAGGAACCGTCTTTCTTACACATGGATAAAACTGGTGTGCCACATAGGGAAATGCTAGGTCTAATGAACCCCTTGTTTGGAAGGTCCCTTAATTGTTCTTTTAACTCTATGAGTTCTGCTAGAGCCATTCTGTATGGCGGCATAGCTATGGACTGAGTATCAGGAAGAAGGTCTATTCTGAAGTAAATTTTCCTAACGGAAGGAATTCAAGAATGACCTTCAGGAAACATATCTGAGAATTCATTTACTACTGGAACTGACTCAAGAGTGAGAGTATCTGAACTAGAGTCATTGACTCGTACAAGATGATAGACACATCCCTTAGATATCGTTTTTCTTGCTCTAAGGTATGAAATCAATTGACCCTTAAGCATTGTAGTACTACCTCTCCATTCAGGGCTGAGTTCATTTGGAAAATAAAAATGAACAATTCTGTTTCTACAATCAACTGAGGCATAGCATAAATGGATCTAATCTATGCTGATAATGACATAAAAATCTGGCATCTATAATTCTACTAAGTCTGCTAAAGTAGCTTTCTGAGAAAGGCTCTGCTAGGATTTTAGGACTTACTTCGTAGTTAATGGCTATATAAGGAGTTATGAAAGATAAAGAAGCTACTGGATCTAGCAAGGCATAAACATGTAAATATAAGATCTATAACATACCAGTGACCACATCAGGAGAATTTTCCTGATCTTTCCTGGACTGGAGTGCATAAAGCCTTTTTGGGTGTTGCCCACTAGAGGAACTGGAAGTGGCACCCTGCTGATTCGAGCGACCAGACCGAGATGGGGGACAGTTATACTAACCTTGAGAACCTGACTGAGGATGATCTCTGACTCTGTGGCTTGGCTCACAACACCCAAAACATAAACCACTACTAGCCTTACACATACCCTGATAATTTCTACCACACTTCCCGTAGAGAGGATTTGTACGACCAATCTTAGGCATTGATATTCTGTCCCTCTTATTCTTTCTCCCATTTTCCTTATGCCTCCCCGCTTTACTAGGCAGATCAGAGGCCATAAACCTAGATAGGACACTAGCTAGGTGATTGCTCTATGAAAATACAAAATAAGCGAAGGCCATAAAAGTAGCTCTGAATTCTACGTGGGAGACATGCTCATTTAGGGGATCTACCTGAGCGGACTGAGGTGCTGACTAATTTCTATTTTTTTTCTGTTAGCCAATTTGGGTGGCATGTTCTATAAACAGAAGGAAGAAAAGTATTTGACTAAGAGTTTAACTTGAGCTCATGCTCACTGGCATGACATGAATACTGAATAAAGGGAAACTTTTTCCTAAAATATCTCATAGCCTCTTGTCCCTAGTGTGGCGCGCTACACACCCCTGCACAAGACTCTACTTGATGCGACTTTCAGACTCCCTAGGACACTGTTGAAACTGAGGCTCTGATATCAAGTTTATAATGCCTCAATTTTGTACCCCATATACTACACAGTTCTTACGAACCCGAAGGACCACAAGGTAACCCATGACTGAAATACGAACAATAGGCTAAAATACCATAAGGTTCAAAATTTGTAAATACTGATAAAGAATATCAGCTATTAAAACATTTGAATCTGAAATACTGTCTGAACTAGTCTAGTCTAAAAAGCCTCTAACTGAATTGCCTAAAAGTGGAGTTGATGGGACAATCCCCCAACTAACTCCATCTACTAAAATATTGCATCTACTGAAAAATTGAAATAATAGAATATCCTCAATAGATGAGGACTAACTACTAACTCTAACACTGTTGGCTAAATCTGAATCGATCTATGCACGGTCGGGAACCTGTGAATCCGAACCTATGATATGAGACATCATAGTGCAAATAAAGAGTATATGATAGTACATAGAATATACTGGTATGCTAGATGAGGTAAGGCTGAATGCAAGGGTTCGTATACATGAATAATAACTGATTGAATAATATAGAGAAACTAAACATAAAAGTACATTGATAACTGATACTACTGTAAATACTGACTATGCAATGTTGTGCGTAACTATAAATACTGTGACTGAGCTAGTTTAAAGATAAGTCCTGAGTTTTGATACTAAGCAACTGATATCTGAAGTAACTTATAAGTGAGTTACTGATACGGATTGACTGTATCTGACAGTCCTGATTCTGTAGAACTTAAATGAGTTCTATACTAAAAAATGAAACTGAAACTGTAGGAGGTAATCATCTAACTGACATGTACCTTTTTTAATAGATTTGGGGTCCAACCTGTAACCTCAGATGGAAGGGTATCAGTACGGTGCCACGGGTAAAGACACTAAAGAGTTACCCTAATCTGGTAAGTACTCTAATGACCATGGTGTCACCTTCAAATGGAAGGTTAAAACACCTCATCAACCCTCAACTGGTAGGTTTGATGTATTAAACTACGTTGGCTACATAGTTCTGGAACACAAGGATTGTTTCTAAGGATCAGACCCTCTACTGAAAGGTGAGTCCCCATCCTTAGGTTCACTCGTTGCTAAATCCTACTCCTAACTGAAAGACACTGAATTGAGTATACTGAACTGGACTAGACTGATACTGAGCTTACAAAGTTATCCTAAGTTCTGTGACTTACTGAGTTCTATTGAGTTCTGAAGCTGAATGAATTCTACTGATCTAGACATAACTGATACTATTCTATAAAAGATACTGGCTCTAAGTAATCAGATATATTGTCGGGTATTGAATACCCCCAGGACTCGATAGCATGAAAAATAAAGAATAGCATAATCTTGAAAGACATAACAATAATTACTTGTCCATAATTCACTCATAGAGACATTTTATCAAACACTTGTAGGGCAAAAGCTTGTACATATACTAGAATGTCATGATTTCATCATTTAATTCACATAGAATTTCTATCAAACACTTGGGGAGCACAACTTAATGCACATAATCATGGATAACATATAAACATTTTAAATACAATGCCTAAACCTGCAAATTCATGGGTTTTAACATGCAATTCATATAATTCCTCATAAACACTATTCTAATTCATGAATCTTATAATAATCACAGATTGAATACCCAATTAACAACATATACATGCATACAATAGATTTCAAACATGGGAATTCACAATTCCATAAGCTTTTAGAATTAAAAAGAGATTCTTGGACTATATGGGTGAAAGGTACCCATAGATGAACACCTAACATACATGGGACTCTTAATTCTTGAAGATTATTTAAAAAATTCTTAGGCTTGTTCTTGATTTCTTGAAGCTATGGTTTAGACCTTTGAGGGAGAATACTTTGATTTTGGGGAAAAATTGAATAAAGAATGACTTTAAAATGCTTTTATGGATTAAATCCCATATATGGGCATGTAAAAATCGTGGGGAAAGACTAGTTTAACCCTGGACGGCCTTTTAATTTTTCATCAAAAATTTCTGACCAGGGCCCTTGGTGTGACGCAGCACTATCGCGCCATGTCTCTAGAAAATAACAAATGGGAACTAGGGGATTGGCGCAATGTGGTGGACTTACGGTGCCCCTTTGATTCTAAATTTTGGACTCATAGCAATACGGTGGAATAACACTGGAGCACTGTAAAAGGACAATTCTGAACTGAGCCTATGGCACAAAATGCTAATATCGCAGAGCAACACTAGAATTTTCCAATTTCCATTTAGTTGGCCTCCGTGATGCGCTGACATTTATTTGACACACTTCTTTATGAAAATTGCCATAACTCTTCACCCGGGTAACAAATTTGGGCAAATTTTATATCATTAGAATGTTGACTGAATTTCCTATACAATGGCAGGCTCTAAACTAAAAAAATACTAAGTAGTTCAAAATTTTATATTGGATGATGCATGTACTGAGAGTTAATCTAAGTTAGGGAAATATGGGGTATTATAATCTCCCCTTTGGGAACATTCGCTCTTGAATGAGACCGATTAAGATGAGGAACACTAATAGACTGAGCTTATATACTGAACACGCATATCTGATGCATGAAATACATGACTGAAGCTACTGATAAGCTGAGTTTTCATACTGAACATGCATATATGATGTTTGAGTTTATGACTGAAACTACATATAAACTGAATTTTTATACTGAAAATGCATATTTGATGCATGAGTATGTGATGGAACTAATTCATGAATGCATAACTAAATATGCAAGGGTAAACAATACCAAGTATATAACTGTAACTAAACAGGAAACTAAGAAAATCTAAGAAAGGTTATTACCTTCAGCTGAATCTGAGTTTGCGGAGAAGAGGTGAGGATACTTGGTCAGTATATCTGCTTCTGCTTCCTAAGTAGCTCCCTCAACAGACTGATTCTGCCAAAGAACTTTGACTAAGGGAACTTCTTTATTTCTCAGTATGTAAAGCTGATGATCGAGGACCTAGAATGGAACCTCTTAAAAAAGATTATTCTTAAAATTTACGTTCCTTAAGGGTACTATGACTGCTGGGTCACCAATACATTTGTTTATAAAGGGGACATTGAATACTGGATGTAGAGAAGCTAGATCTGAATGTACCTCAAGCTTGTAAGCTACCTTACTGAAATGGCTGAGAATTCTGTAAGGATCGACATATCGGGGATGATCTTTCCCTTATTGCCAAAATTCTTTACTCCCTTCATGGGGGAGATTTTCAAGAATACAGGATCACCGATCTAAAACTGGAGATCATTTCCTAAACACGCATGGACAGGAACATGAGAATACAATTGAACCTGTAACATGATACACGAACTGAATATCATGAACTGAACTGAGTTCTTGAATACATGGCTTACGAATGAGATTGGAATAAGAGAATCAACTTATGAGTACCTATTACTCCAAATTAGATTCGTTATGTAAAGAGAAAATAGCATGTTTAAGTTGTGAAAGCCTGGGGGGTTATAGTGCATCTCCCACTTGACACATTATGTCCCCTGAAGGATGCTAGCATGGGTGAGTTACAGAGGAAAAACTAAGACGATGCATGGGGCACCTACAAACTGAATTATGACTGAAGATCTGGGATGTGAAACTAAGGCATGATACATAAATAGGGTTGAACTCGCAACTATCGGGATGCTCCATCTAAGAATAGTTACATTCATGATACTTTGGATATTGTGACAAGATGGAAAGATGGAAAACCAAACCATACAAACTTGTCCGCCTAATTGCTAAACTAAATTACTAGCTTTACAGACTAACTTATGCTAAAAACTTATACTGAATTGGAGCATTTCTTTGACACTCTTTCTATAGAGTTACAGTGACTTTAAAGATAAAGAAATCTTGGCATGGGTTGGATTAAACAGCTGAATAAGAAATCACATCCGGGATAAAATTCTGTAATATAAGACGAGGCCTACGAAATATCATCTAAGATAGAGTGACTAAGTCTTATGCACTGCAGCTATAACTTTCAAGCTTAGAGATATTCCTCAAATACTCACTCAACTATACTCTCCACCTTAGTATGGTGATTCACCAGAGATGACTGAAAATATTCATAAGGGCGCTGAGTGTGAATGCATAAATATACTAACTTATCTCATTAACTAAATGTCTAATAACTAAATATTAGACATGTAAGATTAAAATCTACTTATTTTGGACTGAAACAGTAGAGTATTATGCATATAACATAAGGAAGGACTGAGTAACATGAGATAACTGAGAATGAATGCATGAGAACGGTATTATCTGAGAATGCAAGACTAAGCGTATAACATGATTCTGAAATACTGATAATTGAGTAACTAATAATTGTATGCTATGGTCAAGCAAAGATGAGATAGAATTGAGTTTTGAACTAAGACTGTAACTGAGTTCTAATAACTACATGATGGAGACTGCATAAATCGAGGATCTGAATAAACAATCACACTCTGCATTTTCTCAACTTCTCATCTTATGTAAAATTGTAATTTCCCATCTTCAGTAACTAAATATAACTTCTTTCTATCCATTTACTTGCATACTTACCTAATATTCAAACCCATCTTCATAACTACAACCTCGTCCAAAACAAGTATGCAAAAATCTTTCCTTAATAAGAAATATTTACTCTCTCCCATCTAAGCAATCGCTCATCCCTAAATTATTTCGTAAGGAGAGTTCATTGAAGGGTTAAAACATGAGGAACAGAAGCATGAATGAATACTATACCGAACTCGACACTTAACTGAGGCCTGAGCAATAGAATATCAAGATCATGGATTTATAAAGAGATCTAAAATGAGGATATGCATAAAATAATATGAATTTAGCCGATCATTAGGAGTTTAGAATGAGTCATGGGAACTGAGCATACTATAAAGAATGACACGAATACATGAGTCATGAGCTACATGACCTAAGTCTGGAGTTTTTGTATTCATGGAACATGATTCGTAACATAGAGTGAACTAGAATCCTTATACTAGAAACTGTAAGCATACATGATTTTTGCTAATGTGTACGAATATATGCTATGATCATAGAGATGACATGTAAGACATAAATAGATATCATGATAGATGATCGGTTTTGAGAGTCTGAAGTATGATTCTGGGGGTTCTGCGTGATCATTCTTTCTATAAAAGTAGACAAGAATGTCATCGATGAAGACTTTAACGAACATGTCCAAATACTACTTGATCATGCAATTCATTAAGTCCATGAAATTTGCTGGGGGATTTGTAACACCAAAGGACATGACTAGAAACTCGAAGTGACCATACTGGGTTCGAAAAGCTATTTTTTGAAATGTCACATTCCCTGACTCTGAGCTGATGATACCCTAATATGAAGTCTATCTTAGAAAAGTACCTGACACCCTAAAGTTGGTCGAATGAATCATCGATTCTAGGATGTGGGTACTTATTCTTGACTGTGAATTTGTTCAACTAACGGTAGTCTATACACATTCTGAGAGAATCATCTTTCTTATGCATGAATAAAACTGGTGTGCCCCTTGGGGAAAAGTTGGGTCTAATAAACCCCTTCTCTAGAAGGTCCCTAAACTATCCTTTTAACTCTCTAAGTTTTGCTGGAGCCATTCTGTATGGCGGCATTTATATGGGCTAAGTATGTAGAAGAAGACCTATTCCGAAGTCAATTTTCATTACGAGAGGAATTCCAGGAAGATCTTCAGAAAATACATCTAAGAATTCATTTACTATTGGAATTGACTGAAGACTGGGAGTTTCTAAACTAGAGTCATTGACTTGTACAAGATGATAGACACATCTCTTGGATATCAATTTTCTCGCTCTAAGGTATGAAATCAATTGACCCTTAAGCTTTGTAGTACTACCTCTCTATTCAAGGACAGGTTTATTTGGAAACTAAAAGTGAACAGTTTTGTTTCTACAATCAACTGAGGCATAGCATGAATGGATCCAATCTATGCCAAGAATGACATCAAAATATGCCATCTCTAATTCAACTAAGTCAGCTGAAGTAACTTTCTAAGATATGATTACCAGATAGTTCCTGTATACCTATCGGGCTATGATAGATTTATCCACTGGGGTAGAAACTGAGAAAGGCTCTGCTAGGATTTCTAGACTGACTTCGAAGTTAACAATTATAAATGGAGTTATAAAAGATAAAAAATCTCCTGGATCTAGTAAGGCATAAACATGTAAATGGAAGATATGTAATGTACCAGTGACCACATCAAGAGAATTTTCCTGATCTTGTCTGGAATGAAGTACATAAAGCCTATTTGGGTGTTTTCCATTGGTGGCACTAGAAGCAGCACCCTGCTGATTCGGGTGACCAGACTGAGCTGGGGGATGGTTATACTGACCTTGAGAATCTGACTAAGGACAATATCTGACTTTATGGACTGGCTTGCCATACCTGAAATACAAACTATTACCATACCTACACATGCCCTAATGATTCGTACTACACTTCCCACAAAGAGGATTTATACGACCACTCTTTGGCCTTGAAATTCTGGTCCTCTTATTCTTTCTCTCATTTTCCTTATGCCTCCCCACCTCACTAGGTAGAGAAGAGGCCATAACCTAGATAAGTTAATTGTTAGTTGATTGTTATGAAAAACTAAAGAATAAACTAAGATCGTAAAAGCAACTCTGAATTCTACATGAGAGACGTGCTCATTTAGGGGATCTTCCTGAATGGACTTAGGTGCTGACTGATTACTAGTTCTTTTTTCGTTAGCCTTTTTGGGAGGCATGTTCTGTAAACAAAAGGAAAAAAAGGATTAGACTGAGATTTTAACTTGAGCTCATGCTCACTTGCATGACATGAATACTGAATGAATGGAAACTTTTTCCTAAAACATCTCATAGACTATTATCCATAGTGTGGCACGCTACACACCCCTGCAAAAGACTCTACTTGATGCGACTTTTAGACTTTCTAGGACTCTGTTGAACTTGAGGCTCTGATACCAAGTTTGTAATGCCGTAAGTCTGTACCCCAGATGCTACACGGTGCTTACAACTCAAAAAGACCATAAGGTAACCCATGACTAATATCTGTTGTGAGCACTAAACAATAATACATTAATAAATGCAAAAAATAGGCTAAAATTCCATAAGGTTCAAAATCTGTAAATTCTAATAAAGAATATCAACTAATAAAACATCTGAATCTAAAATATTATCTGAACTAGTCTAGTCTGAAAAGCCTTTAACTGAACTGTTTGTAAGTGTAGTTGATGGGAAAATCCCCCAACTAACTCCATCTACTAAAATACTGCATCTACTGAAAAACTTAAATAATAGAATATCCTTGATAGATGAGGACTCACTACTAACTCTTACACTGCTAGCTGAATCTGAATCTATCTATGCACGGTCGGGAACCTGAATGTCCGAACCTATAATAGAATACATCATAGCGCAAATAAAGATTATGTGTCAGTATGTGGAATATACTGGTATGGTAGATGAGGTAAGGCTGGATGCAAGGGTTCATATGCATGAACAATAACTGACTGAATGATATAGAGTAACTAAACATGAGAGTACATGGAAAACTAATACTGTTGTAAATACTGAGTATACAATACTGTATAATCATGCATCAGATATGCATGGATTCAACTTATCAGTTAAGCATCATTTATGAATTCTCAGTTTGAGAAACTCAGTTTATCGGAACACTCAGTCCTACATTCATAAATCAGCTACCCATGCATCAGATATGCATATACAGTATGATATGCTCAGTTTTCAGTCATGTCGGCCATGAAATCATGATCAGTCATTCATGTTATATATTCGTGTAAGTTGTCTTTTCTCTCATCTCAGCCAGTATCATTTGAGGACGAATGTTCCCAAGGGGGAGATATTGTAATACCCCACATTTTGGACTAGAATTAAAATCCGTCATTCCTATGCGTGGATGTTTCAAAAGCCTCAAATCCTATATAAATTTAGTGTTTTAATACATTATGTAGTGTGGGAATCTATTTCAGCATGAATTTAGATCATAGAGGTCCCCTAACTCAAGTACAAGTTGAAAAAGTGTTTGTCATTGCAAAATTTTCTGTAGAGTTTGTCTAATTAAGTGTCATCCCTTAAAAAGTATCTTTCTTCATATCTCCAATTTTGTGTACAACGCACACCTGATTTTCACCTTGATGAGATACGTAGGCAACGCTTATCGGGTTCAGTGATATTCTTAAAGTCAAAGTTTTGAAAATGCTAAACACTGACACATTCATTATCATCTAAGTCAAAATAGTTTTAATAATGTTGGTTTATGGTTTAGCTGGAATCTCATCCATACGATCTCAGGTTTAACAAAAAGGCAAGATAAACCACAAAGATGGCATAGTGTCCGACAAGAAACAAGACCAAAATCAGTTAACTCTTCATTAATATGCATCAATTGAGGAGAATAAGTTATTGAAACAACAGATAGCAAAAATATATCAATCATAGATGAATGGGGCAAGCCCTGCCTTCCTTAATCCCCGAACTTTTGAACAAGAATGATCCAACTTCCGCTCAAGCCCAAACAGGCAATCTACTTTTTCCACCAAGATTTGACACATACACTAATATGAATAGTGTGGTTAAAACCTCTACTATGCGTCCTTCAAATTCATCTCTCAAAAATGACCCGCTTTTCATTCCTACAGTGCCAAATAATGCAGTCCCTCAATTAGAAATACAGAAGTCTACTAGCGAGCCAAATAATGATCAATTCCATCCTCTTAAATTTACTTTCAAACCACCAAACACATATTATCCTACTCATCAACATGGTTCTCATGTCGTGATTGAGAAGACTGGTAACAATGAGGAGCAAGAAGATATGGCTAGGAAATTGAGAAGTTTGGAGAAAAATATGAGAAATATGCAAGGACTAGGAGGGCAAAAAAGTGTTGCATATAAATATTTATGTATGATTCTCGATACAGATTTGCCTCCAAGGTTTAAAATGCGAATATTTTACAAGTATGAGGGGCATGGTGGTCCTTTGGCTCATTAGAAAAGGCTTTGTAATCAACTAAAAGGAGCGGAGGAAAAGAAAAATTATTGATGGCTTACTTCGGAGAGAGTCTTGTAGGCATAGCATTAGAATGGTTAATTAATCAAGATATCTCCCATTGGCTTGTTTGGGATGACATGGCTAGGGCTTTTGTCAAGCTATTTCAAGATAATATTGATATACTGTCAGATCATACTACACTTGCCAATATGAGAAAAAATTCCATCGAATATATTCGAGAATATGCTATTAGATGGGGGAAGCAAGCTACTAGAGTTAAGCCATCAATAAAAAATTCAGACATGATTGATATTTTTCTCCAAGCATAGGAACCTAACTACTTCCATCTATTAGTTTCCACTATTAGAAATACGTTTGTCGAGGTCATTAAGATTAGAAAAATGGTAGAAAATGGAATTAAGTCCGATAAAATTATAAGCCAAGATGCTTTGAAAACAACTGCGCAGGCAATTCAAAATTATTCAGGAAGTTTCAAAGAAAAGAAAAGAAAGGATAATGTGGCTAGTGTTGTGTCAAGACCGCGACAAAGTTTGAGAGGTCCGTGTCACCCATACACACAATATCAATCCCAAATATACATTCAAAACCCATATAACCATCCAAGATACTATGCGTCTTCCCAAAATCCATATATCCCATTTTATTCCCTCAGTATCCTATTTATAATGCACAACCATATGCCTAAGCCCCTTCTTACCTATAATGGCATGTACCAACTCCTTAGAATCATCCTCCAACTCCATAAACTTACCCAAGCCTCTCTAGACTTGATTTTACTCTAAGAAAATAATGAAAAGAGGCAGAATCCAAGGATAGTTTCACACTAATTGGAGAATCATATACTAGATTATTTAAGAAATTTAAACAAAAAAACATGATCACTCCTCTTCTTGGGTACACCCCTGACCCACATTCGAGATATTTTGATCCTAATGCACCATATGTGTATCATTCTGATATTTAGGGTCACAGTACTAGAGATTGTCGTGCTTTGAAAAGGAAAATAGAAAGGATGATTCAATGTAAATTAATGTTTGTGCAGGACATAGATAGTGGTGAAAGATCTATTCATGCTGTTGTGCAAACTGACTATGATGTCAATCTCAACAATTGAGAAGTCACTCCTCCCCTTTCTAAGAAGTATTTGTGGTAGTTCATTTTGATTTCCTTTTTCCTATCCGAATTATTTCAGTATTGTAGTTCAGAGTCTATCTTGTCTTGTTTCTTTGTCATTTATGTTGAAACTTTTTTATCTTTTCTTACAATAAAATGTATTGTCAGTTTTTACCTTTTATTTTAAATATATATTTTTTACTTATTTTCTTTACACATTATATTTTATGTTGGTTTTAGTGATATGATATGCAGGCTGAATTTGTAGACAGATCTTTAAACTAAATCTAATCCTGAAACATTGAGCAAAGAAAATAAGTTAAGTTAACAAAAAGAGAGCATAAGTAAAGTATTGAGGTATTTGGGGTCCTAGTTACAACCTCACGTAAATATATTGAGGCAATTACTTTGCGAATTAAAATGACTTGGTCTTCAATGAGAAGAGCCATCTCAAGTATTTTTGAATAAGATCAATCAGAGGATATATAGTTTCCACTTTCGGGAGAAGCAAAATGAAGTTATCTCTAAAAAAAAGACTATTGCGAGGAAAGTAAAACACAAGTAAGCCTGTATGTTTTACAAGAACGAAAGAAGTGACACACGTGCATGTACTTAGTCATGGTCAATGTTGAAAAAGATGCATATGATCTTCATGTTCCACTCTCAAATTTCATGTTATGGACTTACATTTTTAAGGATTGATATGATGAAAGCATTTTATTCTGCTATCCAAACGTTGTGTCATCCTTTGTTACCCCTTTTGAGCTTTATTTTTATTTTCTTTCACTCCCTCTTTTGAAATCAAAATAGAGTTTAAAAGAAATTCAAAGCAAAAAGAAATAAATAAGAAAAATGTCAAAAAAGAGAAATAGAGTCAGGAAAAAAATCTCAAAAAGAGAAAAGTAAAAAAAAAGAAAGAAAAAAGAAAGAAAAAAATCTAGAAAAATAATAAGACTTCTGAACTACATTTGACCAAATTCTTGCTATGACAAGAGACGTAGGCAGACCTACTCTAGGGTTTGGTCCAACAAAGAAAAATTCAAGTTATCCAGTATGAAATAAAACTGGGGCAAAAGTTATTTTTCTTATGAGTTGATTCCAAAAGATGTAAACTTCACCCTATGTTATGTATATTTTGAGTCGCATGTTGCCCTTTCTTTCTAACCCTATCTATGAGCCAATTTACAACCAAGGAAAGACTTTCAGATCAATCTTTGAGAAGGTCAAGGCTAAGCATGTTATAGGTATATGATTTTTCATATCTTGGGCACCACTTTCCTTCATAAGCATAAAATATATGAGAAAAATAAGAGTCTTATTAGTGAAAACCCTTCTGGACACTATAATGCGACAGTGAGTTATGGAAAAAATGAAAAAAATAAAAATGAGAGAGTCTTATTGGTGAAAATCCTCACGGTAACCATAACGAGACTATGCGCTAAGAGAAAATAAAAATTAGCGAGGCTTGAAGGCGAAAATACTTTAGGGTGCCATAAGCCGAATAAGGTCCGTGATATAGAGGGAACAAATTCAAGATCAACTAGGGTTCAAATTCAATAAGTTGGAAAATGTCATTAAATTGTTGGGATGGAAAGATCTGATTTTTTAACTCAAAATGCATGTTATAATCACTGGAATTGGCTACCACACCTATATGAGTTTTTTTTTTGTCATTTTTTGAAAAATGGGATGTCCATTGTCCTTTTCTTTTCTTCCTATATTTTTATCTTTTATTTTTGTGTCTTTATTGTTAAATGAAAAATCATTATCATCATTATTCTCATATTTTTAGTCAAATCCATGACAAAACAAGCGAGAAAGAACTTCAAAAATTGCTACCAACTCCCTCAATTGTATAAAGCAAGACAACGGATTGATGCACAAAGTTAGCATGTTTCTAAATAAAGTAAGGTACTCAAGAATGCTTGTTATCTGGCAATTTTTGGACTCATAAGAATATAAAAGGTGAATTAGAATTTTAACCCAGAGACATCATCCAAGGGAAATACGGTTTGAGTCAAATACTTTTAGTAGCAAGAATTTGGAGGTCAAAAGTATGACAAGTCAATGATAACAATCAACGGTCTGAAATGGAGATGAGCATGACAAGTGAAAGAGCAACCACCTCAAATTCTAAGTGCCACAAACTAACCACCATATTATGAAATTCATAATTTTTCTTTGTTTGAAACAGAGATGTATGTTACCTTCAAATCAAGGGCTTCAAATCCTAAATATCAAAAAGTGAAATTTATCACTTCTACAAATGAGAGAGAAAATATTTCTATATAGGTATAGTAATCATAATTATGGTTAAAACTCATCATCTTATACCTTAGGAGATGCACTTCCTTGTCTAGGTATTTCAAGTCTCATTTTTTAGGTGATGTACATCCTAACTTGAACATTCACTCCTAGAAGACTCACTTTCTTGTCAAGTCATTCCATTTAACCCCTACAAGACGAACTTCCTTGTCTAGCTATTTTAGGTCTCAATTATTAGGTGACGTATTTCTTAACTTTAACCTTTACTCCTAGAAGATACAATTTCAAGTTGAGTCACTCCATTTAACCATCAGGAGATACACTTCCTTGTCTGGGTAATTCAAGTTTCTATTATTAGGTAACACAGTTCCTAACTTGAACCTTAACTCCTAGAACATACATTTTCTAGTTTAGTCATTTCATTTAACCCTTAGGATACGCACTTCCTTGTCTGGTTAATTTAATTCTAATTTTTAGGTTATGCACTTCTTAACTTAAACCTTCACTCATAGAAGATGAACTTTTTAGTCGAGTCCTTTCATTTAATTTCTAGGAGACTCACTTCCTAGTCTGAATAATTAAAGTTTCATTTGTTAGGTGACACACTTCCTAACTTAACCCTTCACTCCTAGAAGATACACTTTCTAGTTGAGTCCTTCCATTTAACACTAGGAGACACACATCTTAGTATTAATAATTCAAGTTTCATTCGTTAGGTGACACACTTCCTAACTTGAACCATTACTCCTAGACGACACACTTTCTAGTTGGGTAATTTTATTTAATCCTTAGGAGACGCAATTACTTGTTTTGGGTATTTCAAGTGTCATTTGTAGGGCGACGAATTTTCTAACTTAAACCTTCACTCCTAGAAGACACACTTTCTAGTCGAGTCCTTCCATTTAATTCCTAGGAGATGCACTTTCTATTATGAATAATCCAAGTTTCATTTGTTAGGTGACACACTTCCTAACTTAACCCTTCACTTCTAGAAGACGCACTTTCTAGTAGAGTCCTTCCATTCAACTCTAGGAGTCGCACTTTCTAGTCCGAATAATTCAAGTTTCATTTGTTAGGTGACACACTTCCTAACTTGAACCATTACTCCTAGAAGACACACTTTCTAGTTGAGTCATTTTATTTAACCCCTAAGAGATGCACTTTCTTGTATTAGGTATTTTAAGTGTCATTTGTAGGGTGATGAACTTCCTAATGTGGATAATAGGGCATTTCAAGTTTTATTCGTCAAGTGATGCACATCCGAATTTAAACCTTACTCCTAGAAGATGGACTTTTGTAACGCCCTAATTTTCTAAACCGAAATGCTACATGGTACTCATGACCCCAAAGGACCACAAGCTAACCCATGACTGATATCTGTACCTGTAAACTGTATAATATCTCATAAAATATACGAAAACATGAACTGTAAGGCCATAAGGTTCAATACTGATACATATCTTAAAAACATGGTATAACAATACCAAAAAGAACATAATACTAAAGTCTGAACATCTAATATGACATTTAGTCCGAGAGCCTCTAACTGAACTAAATAAGGAGTTGAAGGAACATGTCTCCAACTGACTCCATGAACTGAAAAACAAATCTGAAATACTATAATAAAGTAATAATAATATTGTCCTCGAATGAAGAGGAGCACTGACTGCTGAAATCTGTGATGCTACTGCTGCTTTGAAACTCGTGCCCCTGTGCCTATGGCGTAAAATAAAACACCAGAGCGCGAATGCATCAGCACGACTAAATGTACTAAGTAAACGAGTGAGGTAGGCTAAATGCAAAAGGTTTTATATGCAAGAAAAATACTGACTGATATGAACGTGAGAATACATACATGCATACGTAACTGCAACTAAACTCGTGATGATACTGACTACTGAGTCTGAATACTGACAACATGAGCTTACTAATGCTGAGATACTGAATGACTAAGTTTACTGATATTGATATGTAATTAACTAATAACTGAGGAACTGATACTGCATTACTGAATACTGGGAGACTGGTACTATATTACTGATAAAGGAATGATTATTTCTGATAGTTCTAATTATGAAGAACTGATTTGATTGACCGTATATAATAGTCCTGAAACTGAGCTCGTGATAACATGACTACTGAGTATGAATACTGATGAAATATATTTACTGATAACATATCATGAATGATAACTAAATTCTAATAACTGATATATCTTATAACATGAGTTTTGATAACTGATAACATGAATGACTATATCTGACAGTCCTAAATCTGATGGAACTAGCTGAGTTCTGTACTATATCTGACAGTCTTGATATCCTGAAGAACTATCTGAGTTCTTTTACTGAGACTAAGACTGAAACTGTGGGAAGTAGTTGTCTAACCTACATTCCCAAAATATGCTATAATATCTAAGGTGGGGTTCAATCTCTTCCCCGACTGGAGGGGTGTCAATACTGCACCACTGGTAAGGACAACTGTGAGAACCCTATACTGTCAGGTACTCAAATGAGAATGGTGGGCACCCTAAACTGACAGGTTAAGACATCTCATCAACCCTAATCTGACAGGTTAAGATGTCTCAACCTACCCTGGCTATGTAGGTCTGGAGCACAAGGATGACTACTAAGAATCACACCCTGAACTGACAGGTGAGTTCCCATCCTTGGGTTCACTAGGTGATAACTTCTACTCCTATCTGAAGGACACTGAACTGAATAACTAAGCTGAACTGAATAATTGAACTGAACTGATTAGCTGAACTGATACTGATTAACTGGATTGATACTAACTTTACTGGATTCTGATGACTGATGGAATGTACTGAGTTTGAGGACTGGTTGAGAGTAATGAAGTTACTAAGATTGACTGTGAATACGGAGGTTGCTGAGGTTACCGAGAACTGAGATTACTGAGATTACTGGACTACTGAATTTATTGAGATTTTTGAGTTTTCTTGAGTCACATGACCGACTGAATTCTATAGATCATGGCTTGAATGAGAGTATCATGAAAATATGACATAGCTCAAGGCACACAGCTATATTTTTTGGGTACAAGTACCCCTAGGACTCGATGGAAGGAAACTGACACAACTTGAATTTCTTAAGTACACGACCATCAATAACAATCAATAATACATGAGTGGGGGATTTCATGAAGTACATGGTCATCATAACATCTATTATGAATAGGAATGCTTATAATCAAGTCATAAATATCATATTCTAATATCATGGGCATTCCGACAACATATACTATTCATAGCAAGGGCATGGAAACAATTCAAGCATAAGGGAATGGCAACATGTAACATTTAGTGGATATTGTAATGATTTGGGGATATTATACTTCATGTATTTATTCAACATCTTAAACATGATAGGAAAAGCATGGATATATTTTGTGTACATAATTTATATCTCCATTATCATACATCCTTTATACCACAACAATAACAACACATAATTTGCATGGAAATTCAAATTCGAGTGTATGGCTAACATGAACTAGTTATTTAGATATCACGAAATCATGTCAATATGAAGTTCTAACATACTAGGCATTTTATCGAATACCTTGCATGCATTCTTTAAGTCATAGGTGGATTTCATGCTTGTATTCTATCAATCCATCCAATGATCATGTTTTTCAATTAACAACATAACTTTCATGAGATATACAGTCATGATACTATTATATAGCAAAACAAACAAGAATCAACATGGGTATGATCATATCACCATAACCAACCAAGATTTTGTATTTTAAAGATTGATTCTTGAACTCCACGGATGAAAGGAATCCGTGGATGAAAACTATGCATACCTTGGAAGGGAGGTTCTTGATGATTGATGGAGGAATTTCCTTGAAATTTGATCTTCAAGCTTGATTGTGCAACCCTAGTTGTTTTTCTCCTATGGTGCTCTTGGATGATGAGCTTTGAGATGTTAATAGGGTTGTAATGTGTTTAGAAGCTATATATTTCGTAGGGTTAAGTTTAGGGATGTGTAAGGAGTGTTAAAAGACTTAATTACCCTCAAAATAATTCAAAACGGAGTGTTTTTGGCACTTGGAATTGACTTAGGCGGCGCCTAACTAATCGCCTAAGTTTTGTTGGGCGGCGCCTAACCAAGCGCCTATCCTTACTATCTCTCACGAAAATAGGCATAATTTTTCCCTCGAGTATTGGATTAAGGCAAAATTGGTATCATTGGAAAGGTAATTCAATTATCTACAATTTGGTGGGTCTAAATATGTAGAAATACCACATTAACATCGTGTTATACTCGTTTAAATATGACTCTTTTGAAATCGAACACTAAAACTTGATGGATTAAAAAACTCTTAGCTTGTATTACCTTAAGTGACTCATATGAACATGAATAACACATCATAAGCTATATTATAGCTAAGATACTCATTGTAAGTCATGTACTCAAGTATGGATCACATGATAGGAGATTTCATATGTAGGAAAAATGGTTTGTCTCCTAGCTTAAAAACATGTGGGGTATTACAATATCTCCCCCTTGGGAACATTCATCCTCGAATGGAAATTAACTTAGGTGGGAGAGATGATAAGATAAAGTACGTACAATACATACACTACTGAAACATGGGTTCATGACTGACATGACTGAAAGCTGAGCACAACATACTGAACATGTATATCTGATGCATGGGAAGCTGATTCATGAATATAAGACTGAGGATTCTAATAAAGTGAGTTTTCTGAAAATGAGAATGCATATCTGATGCACAACTAAAAGGATGAATCCATGCATATCTGATGCATGATTATATGACTGACATGATATGTGAATGCATGACTGAAAGTACTGATGAGCTGATCACGCATATCTGATGTGTGAATTCATGACTAAACTTACTCATGAACATGCAATGGTAAAGGTATCAAGTTTGAACTAAAAACTGATCATGGAACTAAATACCAAGTTTGGTATTGAAATATGAACATAAGAACGAGTAAGTTTAAGGAAAACTGTTACCTTGAACTGAAAATACCGATAAGTTTGAGATTAATTACTCCATATGCATGATCGGAAACATGATAACATAACTGAGTCTGGGACGTGGTAGATATACTAAATATCATGATCTAAACAAAATCTTAAAAACATGTCATATGACTGAAGTTGGAGTTTGAGGGTTAACTTATGAGTACCCCTTCTCTAAACTGGATTCATCAAAAGAAAAGAGAGTAGCATGTTTATGTCATGAAAGTTTGGAGGTATGATATCTCTCCCCCTTGGGAAACTATGTCCCTCAAAGAATACTGACTTGGCTGAACTACTGAGGTGAATTAAGGCGATAAGCAAGACACCTAGGAACTGAGTCATAACTGAATAGCTAGGATCTAAAACTGAGACATGATACATGAACTGAGCTGAACACGAGTGCATAAATATACTAACTTATCTGATTAACTAAATAACTGATAGCTGAATGCTGGATCTGCAAAGCTAAACTGTACTTAGTCTGAATAGCTGAGCTGAGATTTTTGAGTTTTATGCATAGGAGATAAGGACTAACTGAGTAGAATGAGGTATCTGAGCATGGATTCATCAAGTCTATATTATTTACGAATGCGAGACCAAGAGTACGACATGGCTCTGAGGTATTCTATAAACTGGGGTACTGAAACACTGATAACTGAGCACTGACAACCTGAATGCTATGGTCAAGCATGTCTGGAACTGAACTGAGTTTCAAATCTGGTTACTAAACTAAAGATGAAATTATAACTAAGCCTATAACTAGTACCGAAGTACTAAATTCTGAGGTTAAGTAACTGTTAACTGAAGCCATGGTTCTGTAGGACTATCTGAGTCCTTTACTGAATATTAATTTCTGAACTATTGCTGTAATTGAGTTTTAGACTGATACTGAAGTACTGAATTCAATGACTGAACATTGATCACTGAGTGTTGGATACTGAAACTATAATTGAGTTGGAAACTAAGTTTTTGATGGCTACATGCTGGGGACTGACATAAGTCAAGGATCTAAATGTACACTTACACTTTGTACTTTCCCAACTTCTAAATACAACCCCTTTGTAGACGTTTACTTGCACATTTATCATAATATTCAAGCCTATCTTCACAACTACACCCTCGTGCAAAGTAAGCATGCAACAATCTTCTCTTATCTAAACAACTGCTCATCACTACACTGTTTCATAAGGAGAGCTAATTGGAGGAGTAAATCTGGAGGACCTGAAACATAAATAGATACAAACTACACTTGACATATGACTGAAACTTGAGGAATAAAATATCAATAGTTTGGATTTACCAATAAGGTCTGAACTGAGGATATACATGATGTAGTCTAAATGTATCTGATCTGTATGGTCATAGCATGAGTCATGGAAGCTAAGTATACTGGAAAGCATGATATGCGTACATGCGTCATGAGATGCATGAACCGAGTCTAGAGTTTCTGTACTCGTGGGACATGATTCGTAATACTGAGGGAGATGGAACTGAACCCCTTATACTGGGAACTGAAGGCGCACATAATACCATGGAAAGTGCATGAAATTCGATTGTGCTCATGCAATATCACTCGTACTACGGATTAAAAGAGACTCCTTATGCTGGAAATTGAATTCTTACATGATTATGGAAAAAGAGATACATGAGCATAGTTCGTGACCATAGAGTTGGTATGCTATGCCTGAGTTGGTTTTGTGATGGATGAAGTGAAAAACTCTACACTGAGATGAGAATGGGTCTGAAATTGTCTTCCCTTACTGTTTTCTATACATACTGGCTCTACTACTAAAATCTGAGGACCCGTCTTAGGTACTTAATCTACCATCACATACCTACATTCTGTTCAACACCTGCCTGTCTTACTAAATATATCATCTAATTTTGTTTCCTCATATACTGCTAATATCACATTCACACCTTCATGCTTAATTTTGAGTCAATAAATTTAAGTTTGTAGCTCGAACTGTTCAAGCCTACTGATCTAATCCCCATGAATACATAATCTAATCAAATAGAATAATACTATCCCAACTCTACTACTACTAAACTTCTAGGTTCAAGAATGAGTTCTCATGATCATAAATGAAATCTGTACAACTTTGGAACAATAATGAACTAATGGGATACTGTTTGAGTCCGTGGCTAATCCATAACGGACTGTAGGGACTGTCTGAGAAAGCCCTATATTTAGGACTTTGAACTTAACTATTTCTGTTACCTTGAAAGTAAGGTAAAGTGAACATGATATGAATCTACATGGGTTACTTAGAGAAAGTTTCTATAGAACGATCTTGATACATAAAAGAAAGGAAAATATTCCTAAAACATCTCATAGCCTCCTGCACATAATTGTGGTGCACAACACGCCCATGTACAAGACTTTACTTGATGCAGCTTTCAGACTTCCTAGGATACTGTTGAACCTTAGGCTCTGATACCAAGTTTCTAACGCCCTGATTTTCTGAACCAAAATGCTACATGGTTCTCATGACCCCGAAGGACCACAATCTAACCCATGACTGATATCTGTACCTGTAAACTGCATAATATCTCATAAAATATGCGGAAACATGAACTATAAGGCCATAAGGTTCAATACTAATACATATCTGAAAAACATGGTATAACAATACCAAAAAGAAACATAAATACTGAATTCTGAACATCTAATCTGACATCTAGTCCGAAAGTCTCTAACTGAACTGAATAAGGAGTTGAAGGAACATGTCTCCAACTAACTTCATGAACTGAAATCTAATCTGAAATAATGTAATAAAGTAATAATAATATTGTCCTCGAATGAAGAGGAGCACTGGCTGCTGAACTCTGCGATGCTACTGATGCTCTGAAACTCGTACCTCTGTACCTATGGGGTAAAATAAAACACCATAGCACGAATGTGTCAGTACAACTGAATGTACTAAGTATACGAGTGAGGTAGGCTAAATGCAAAAGGTTTTATATTCATGGACAATGCTAACTGATATGAACATGAGAATACATACATACATACGTAACTGCAACTAAACTCGTGGTGATACTGACTACTAAGTATAAATACTGACAACATGAGCTTACTGATGCTGATATACTAAATGACTGAGTTTACTGATATTGATATATAATTCCCTAATAAGTGAGGAAATGATACTGCATTATTAAATACTGGGAGACTAGCACTATATTATTGATAAAAGAGTGATTGTTTCTGATAGTTCTGATTATGAAGAACTGATTTGATTGACTGTATATAACACTCCTGAAACTGAGCTCATGATAACGTGAATACTGAGTATGAATACTGATGACATGTATTTACTGATAACATATCATGAATGATAAATGAATTTTGATAACTGATATATCTGATAACATGAGTTTTCATAACTGATAGCATGAATGACTATATCTGGCACTCCTAAATTTGATGGAACTAGTTGAGTTCCGTACTGTATCTGACAATCCTGATATCCTAAAGAACTATCTGAGTTCTTTTACTGAGACTGAGACTAAGACTGAAACTATGGGAAATAGTTATCTAACCAACATACCCCAAATACACTATAATAGCTAAGCAGGGGTCCAATCTCTGCCACGACTGAAGGGGTATCAATACCGCGCCACTGGTAAGGACAGCTGTGAGAAACCTATACTAGAAGGTAATCAAATGAGAATGGTGGGAACCCTAAACTGAAAGGTTAATCCACCTCATCAACCCTAATCTGACAGGTTAAGATGTCTCAACCTACGCTGGCTACGTAGTTCTGGAACACAAGGATGACTACTAAGAATCACACCCTGAACTGGAAGGTGAGTTCCCATCCTTGGGTTAACTCGGTGCTAACTTCTACTACCATATGAAGGACACTGAATTGAATAACTAAGCTGAACTAAATAATTGAACTGAACTGATTAGCTGAACTGATACTGATTAACTGGACTAATACTAGTGGTATTATTTAGCGGAGCTAAACTAAGTTTACTGGATTCCAATGACTGATGAAATGTACTGAGTTCTGAGGACTGGTTGCGAGTAATGAAGTTACTGAGATTGACTTTGAATACTGAGGTTGCTGAGGTTACTGAGCACTGAGATTACTGAGATTACTGAGATTACTGGACTAGTGAGATTACTGAGATTTCTGTGTTATCCTGAGTCACATGACTGACTGAATTCTATAGATCATAGATTGACTGAGAGTATCATGAAAATATGACATATCTCTAGGCACACAACTATATTTTTTGGGTACAAGTACCCCCAGGACTCGATGGAAGGAAACTGACACAACTTGAATTTCTTGAGTACACGACCATCAATAACAATCCATAATACATGAGTGGAGGATTTCATGAAGTACATGGTCTTCATAATATCTATCATGAATAGGAAGACTTATAATCAAGTCATAATTCTCATATTCTAATATCATGGGCATTCCGACAACATATACTATTCATAGCAAGGGCATGGAAACCATTCAAGCATAAGGGAACGTAAATATGTAACTTTTAGTTCATATTGTAATGATTTGGGGATATTATACTTCATGTATTTATTCAACATCTCAAACATGATAGGAAAAGCATGGATATTTTTTTTGTACATAATTTATATCTCCATTATCATACATGCTTTATACCACAACAATAACAACACATAATTTGAATGGAAATTCATATTGGAGTGTATGGATAACATGAACTTGTTATTTAGATATCATGAAATCATGTAAATATGAAGTTCTAACATACTAGGGATTTTATCGAACACCTTGCATGCATTCCTTAAGGCATAAGTGGATTTCATGCTTGCATTCTATAAATCCATCCAAAGATCATGTTTTTCAACTACCAACATAACTTTCATGAGATATACAGTCACGATACTATTATATAGAAAAACAAACAAGCATCAACATGGGTATGATCATATCACCACAACCAACCAAGCTTTTGTATTTTAAAGATTGATTCTTGAATTCTACGGACAAAAGGAATCTGCGGATGAACACTACGCGTACCTTGGACGGGAGGTTCTTGATGATTGACGGAGGAATTTCCTTGAAATTTGATCTTCAAGCTTGATTGTTCAACCCTAGTTGTTTTTCTCCTATGGTGATCTTGGATGATGAACTTTGAGATGTTAATAGGGTTGTAATGTGTTTAGAAGCTATATATTTTGTGGGGTTAAGTTTAGGGATGTGTAAGGAGTGTTAAAAGACTTAATTAACTCAAAATAACTCAAAACGTATTGTTTTTGGCACTTGGAATTGACTTAGGAGGCGCCTAACCAATCACCTAAGTTTGGTTGGGCGGCGCCTAACCAAGCGTCTATCCTTACTGTCTCTCACGAAAATGGGCATAACTTTTCACTCGGGTATTGGATTAAGGAAAAATTGGTATCATTGAAAACATAATTTGATTCTCTACAATTTGGTGGTTCTAAATATTCAGAAATACCACATTAACATCGAGTTATACTCATTCAAATATGACCCTTACAAAATCAAACACTAAAACTTGATGGATTCAAAAACTCTTAGCTTGTATTACCTTAAGTGACCCATATGAACATGATTAATTCATCATAATCTATATTATAGCTAGGATACTCATTGTAAGTCATGTACTCAAGTATTAATCATAGGATAGGAGATTTCATAAGTAGGAAAAATGGTTCGTCTCCTAGCTTAGAAACATGCGGGGTATTACAACTTTTTACCTAGAGTCCTCCATGTTAACTCTTAGGAGACGCATTTCCTAATTTTGTTTATTAGTTTTACTCTCAAGAGACATATTTCTTTATCAAGTCTTTGATTCACCTCTTTATTGTACTTTTCAAAAAGTTATGATCTAGTTACACTCAAAATTTTTTCTAGTATAAACTGGAGAAAATAATTTTGTTCGTGGATGATGGAATTTTATTTTATGCTCAGGACCCTCATGGATAATAGGATTTTACTTTATGCTCAGGACTGTCCTGGATAATGGGACTTTAGTTTTCTACTCAAGACCCTCCTGGATAATAGGATTTTACTTTATGCCCAGGACCCACCTGGATAATAGGACTTTACTTTTCTACTCAGGACGTTCCTAGATAATGAAACTTTACTTTCTTCTCAGGAACCTCCTGGAAAATGAGATTTTACTTTATTCTCGGAACCCTCCTGGATAATGGAAATTTACTTTATGCTGAGGACTCTCTTGGAAAATTGAAAATTATTTTATGCTTAGGACCCTCCCGGAAAATTGAATTTTACAGGACCCTCCTAGATAATGGGAATGTACTTTCAGCTCAGGACCCTTCTAGATAATGAGACTTTATTTTTCTAGTTCACTATTTACTTTGAGTTCAGGAACACATTTGGAGAACATGAATTACTTTCAGTATTGAAGCTTAGGAAGTCCGCCTGAAGAATAAGGTGAAGAAATTACAAGTCAAGAGTCCGCTTGGAGAGTAGGGTGAAGAAGAAATAAGGAGTCTTCCTGGAGAATAGGGTGAAGAAATTGCAAATCAGGAGCCCGCATGAAGAATAGGGTAAAGATTTTCAAGTTTGAGTCAGAAGAACGTTTGAAGAATAAATCAATTTTCAAGTTCGTCTACAACACAAAGAGTCGATCTGGAGGAACATTTAATTTTCAAGTTCAATTAAAAATAATAACTATCTCACCCCTTGAGAAGTCAAGAAGATTCAAGTCAACATTCAAAAAAAGCAGTATAGATTGGATCTTTCACTTGTAGCTTTATTTTAATTTTTGTTATTCATTTGAATGTAAAAGAAAAATATTATGAACCGGAGACTCGATGAAACCTAACTTGATCTGTAACTATTTGTCTCACCATTTTACCTTATTGAACTACACACGACCTTATTCTCTTATAACTTGGGATATGTAGGTGGTTGAAAACCAAGACTCGGTCGCATCTACTTTTTCTTTTTCTATCCTTTCAAATAACCAATAAGTCAAAACTTGTCATGTTGTCTACTTCTTTGTATGAAAAGTCTTCGTGATTTCAAACAAAGAGAGGCAAAATGTAGACATGCAATTTTTGACCTTCCCCTATCTATTACTTATTTTAGCATCAAAAATTTATTTATTTGTGTATTATAAGCTTTTTATTTTCCATTTTTAGTAGATTTATATGAAAAAAATGTGAAAAAAGATTTTCTTTAAAAAAAAATTATATTTTAGGATATTTCTATTTTTATTTTTAAAACAATATGAAAAAAATTTCAAAATATATATTTTTCTTTTAAGTTAGATTTTAATAAATAAGCTAGTAATTTTATTGTTCTATTAATTATATATTATTTTAGGCTAGTTATAATTTTTTCTTATATTATCTTAAGTATAAAAATTAATTAGTTAATATTTTATTTATTTTTTTAAAATTTTATTATTATTTATGTTATATATATTTTCAAAAAGGGAAAAAAAAGAGAGTTTATCCCAAAACTACCCACACCCCACGTCTTTCCCCACTTCCCCATTATTCCCTTAACTCCCACTTCACATGCACACTATATATAACAAAAAAACACACAACACACGGGAGATATACATATACCATTAAAAAAAACCACACAAAACAGAAGAGGGGAAAAAGTAATAACAAAGGAAAAGAGTTAGAAACAGAGTAAAACAAAATGGAAAAAGAAGAAAACGGATAGATGATAATAAGAAAATAGAAGGGAAAAGAGCGGAAAACAAGAAAACTTTGAGTTTGGAGTTCCTATTGAGTTTTCGGTGACGTCTATCGTGTTTCTCTTTTAATCAATTCATTATTCAGGTTTTATCCAATTCTACACTATTTATTTTATAATTTTTATTATGAATCACTACATGATGAATAAAGTTATTTAAATAGTTTCACATACTATATGGTATATAAAGTTTATTGTTTACGTAAGGTCGGTTTTCTTTCAATTTTTTTCTTCGAATAAGAAGTAGTCATACTCTATGAATCTTTATTTACTTACATGCTTGAGATAAAGAGTTATTATATGAGAAATATCTGTTTAGTAGTAACTAGGCCATGCACATTGTGAAAATCTGAATTTGATTGATGTTCCAGAAGAAAGATGATTTAGTTAATTAAGCATTTACAAATAATTTGCTATTAGATTAAGTAGTATTAAACATGAGCATTTAAGTGGTCAAACTCTTGAATTCCCTGTTCAAAATTTCAATAAAATGATGAGTTATCAGTTATGTGAAGTTTGGATCGCTGTTACAATATTGATATTTGGATTGAGGATGGAAGGTGCAATTGACATTAGATTTGTAATTAAAAAAGAAGAATGTTTTTCTTATAAGGATGAAATGGGGGAAACAATTCATTATTCATTTTTTGTTATCAAGTCTGAAGGTGATTGGCATTACAGTGAAAAGGGTGTCGATCTAGTGGTGAAGAGGCCTTCGGGAGAGCAAATTCATGGTTTTCAAGACAAAATAAGCAAGAAGTCCGTGTTTCCATTTCATCATGAAGGATTTTATCATTTCTATTTCACTAATAAGTCACCATATCATGAAACCATTGACTTTGATCTACACGCCGCTGATTTTGTATACCATGATAATGTATGCTTCATTAGTTACATTATTATTGATCACTTGGTTTTCTTGTTTCTTATCACAATATTATGATATGCATGTTTAACAAACTATTTCTACGGTCATATTTGACGAGTTATAAGGAGATAAATGTGGCTTAGTTTTCTCCATATTAGATAGATAAATAAGGCTCATTAATAAACAAGTCTGAGGTTGGGCAAGATGAGTTACATATTTACTCAAGACCTACCATAATTTATAAAACAAAAGGAAAGAAAATCACATTTGTGAAGGAGAGAGATGGGATGCGAATTTATTCTAAACATTATTGCATTTTAAAAAGTGAGGAAAAACCCATTTGTGAGGGAACTAGGCGAATTATGTAATAATCCAAAACTCGTTACAAAATAAAGAGCGAAAATAGAATAAAAAAGAATAATACGAATTGTCTCGAATTTTCAAGAGACGAAACAAATGCTTTTAATGCTAGATAAGCTTTTTGTACGCTTAATATATTTGTCTTGATTAAGAATTTTGTATACAAATCTTTATGAGACGTTAAAAATAATTCAAGGATGTAGCTTTTCACCTTGGCAATAATTTTCTAAAAATTAACTTTCACTAGCTTAATATAAGGATATAGACATTTATTACCGGTATAATAAAAATGAGAGAATTTAGGACTACAAACAATTTATCCAAATAGTTAAAGCTAAGTATAAGTTGATAAAAGCGACCATTCAAGAACAACGGGACTCGAGGGATGCTTCATACCTTCCCCTCGGTCAACAGAATTCCTTATTCGATTTTATATTTTTTGCAAACCAAAAAAGAGTCATATTCTTTTAATTAGAGATTCAATAAGGTGACTTGGAACACCATAACTTAATTCCAAGTGTCTACTCTATAAATAAAATAATCCCTACTCAAAACTGTCACTTTAATTAGAAAAACCCTTCGACTCCTCAGCGGAAGAGGGGTGTGACACTTCGGTTAACATGACTCCCTTCAAATCTGCCTAATACCTAGTCCCTACTCTATGCTATCAGTATTTCCCCTTTTGTCATCATTAAAAAGGATTAACAATTAACCAAGAGTAATAGTAAGCACAGATTAGTTAACTCATGGCCACTATGGCAACACTAACTTGATGATCATCTTTAAGATAGAACCAGATAAAGAGAACAGAAGAAGGAAAACATTTATGTATTATTTCAGTGCAAGAATTGCATATCAAGTTCCATAAAAAAGTCCAAAAAAGTTGGGCAAAAAATGAAGGATTGTGGGAGAAGGTTTGAAGCCTCATCTTGTGTTTATCTCATTTCTGATTTTTTAACAGCACTGATCAATTTCTTCTTTTTCTACCATTTGTCTTTTTTTTTTGTTTTGCAAGCTCTGCTAGGTTTATAATCATGATTTTCTTCTTCTTGGGACCGGGTCTCTCAAAAATCTAGTGCCTTTTAATCATTTTTTTTTTATTTCAGGATGAGTAAGTGAAGAAAAAGATTTGTCTTTGAATGATTTGGATGTCTGCGTTGAGCAAAGTTCATGGGGTTAATGCAAAGATGAAATTAATTTTTGTTTTTCCTTAGAAAAGTTTTACAAACATAGGAGAGAGAATATGGCCTTTTTTAATAGAATAAGAAGAACAACATGCACATTCATGATACTAACTAGAGAGATGGGACCATGTCCCTCTCTTTCTTTGAGTAATTTCTCACATTTGTTCATACTACATCGATTTTATTCTTAGTTTTTTCCCATGCATGTATACCTGCATAGGTATAGTACAAAGTTAGTCTAACAGCTCCTTAATTTACCAAAGATACTTGTCTCCCAATCATAGCCAATTTTATGGAGAATCACTAATTCACATGGTAGATTATGTCATTTTGATCAGGCCTAATCTGAGTATGTTCTTAATAAATTTTTCCTTGTGAAGTTACTTAGTAATGATATTTGCTATCTGATCCTTAGTCTTCCAGAACTTCATGCAAATTGCCCCTTTCTAAACATTGTCTCTTAGGAAGTGATGCCTCACAACAACGTGTTTAGTACTTTTATGCTACACCGAATTCTTGGACATGTATAGAGAACTTATGTTGTCACACATTAGAGGGATATTATCTGAGACAATACAAAATTCTTTCAATTTCTGCTTGATCCATAATAGTTGTTCACAAAAAGAAGTTGTAGCTATATATTTACCCTCAACATTAGATAGAGCAACTGAATTTTACTTCTTCGAACCCCAGGAAATTAAGGACGAGGCAAGAAAATGTGCCATTCCTGAAGTAATTTTTTGATCTACTAAATATCCAGAATAGTCAACATCATCATATCCCACTATGTTAAAATTGTCTCCTTATAGATAGTATAGGACCAGCTCTTGTGTCCCCTTCAGATACCTAAGAATTCTTTTTACAGCTTTCAGATACGACTCCTTTGGGAAAGCTTGAAATATAGAACATATTCCTACTATGAAAACTATTTTAGGCCTACTTGTAGTGAGACATGACAAGGATCCAATAATCCCTCTATATATTGTTTCATTTACAAAAGGACTTAACTCATCATTGTCCATTTTTAAGATGGTTCCAATTAGGGTGTAAATGGGATTAGCATCTCCCATGTTATACTTTTTAGTATCTCTTTGATATATTTCTCCTGACAAATCATTGTCCCTTGAGAAGTTTGCTTAATTCAGAGACCTAGAAAGAAGCTCAATTCACCCATCATAATCATTTCAAATTCATTTCCCATTAGTTTAGAATATTCATCACATAGGGATTCAGAAGTAGCTCCAAAGATATGTCATCAGCATATATCTGAACAATCAATAGACTGCTACCTCTAGTCTTTACAAATAAAGTATTGTCTTTTTTTCCTCTTTTGAAGCCATTTTCCAGGAGAAACTTCAGAGTCTCTCATACAAGGCCCTTGGTGCTTACTTTAAACCATAAATATCTTTGACCAATTTAATTTCATGATGAGAAAAATCTACATCTTCAATACCTGGAGGTTGTTTAAAATATACTTTTTCATATTTCCATTCAGAAGGGAACTTTTGACATCCATCTAAAACAGTTTGAATCCCATGTATGCAGCTAATGCAACAGGAATTCTAATTGCCTGTATTCTTGCTATAGTTGAAAAGGTCTCATCATAGTCAATCCCTTCTTCCTAGATGTAACTTTGAACAACCAACCTTCCCTTGTTTCTGTTGATAGTTCCATCTCTATTTGGCTTATTTCTGTACACCCATTTGGTCCCAATACTTGATTTGTCAATAGGACTGGAAACCAAATGCCAGACCTTGTTTCTTTCAAATTAATGCATTTCTTCTTTCATTGGACTAATCAAATCAGAATCTTTCATGGCCTCTTTTATATTTTTAAGCTCAATTTAGGATAAGAAGACTGAGAATACCTTAGCATTCTTGTCTTGAGATCTTATTTGGACTCCTGTTTGTAAGGGTGTAGTCAGGTTCTCAAGGGGGTAAGAGGACTTGTGTCTCCAATTTTTCCTTCTAAGATTGAAAAAACTAGGACAAAGTCCCTGTGAATTCAGATTGGCTTCCACTGTTGTACTTCTAGTGCAGCTGTAATTTATGACTGAGATCTTGGATCATCATTATTATCATCACTCTTATTTGCACCATTGATCCCTCGATCATCTTCTTTAGTAACAACACCTCTTTTAACAGGAATGAGTTCTTCTTCTTGAGCTTTCACCATCTTTAATGTTCATTTTACTTCGACAACGCACATGCAAGTATACATGGTCTACCAAGTAGTAAAGTGTCCCTTTTACAAGCCAAGTATCGATCCCATCGGGACTAGTGTTAAGCAACTATCTACTTTCAGTTCAACTTTTCAGATTAAATTAGAGCAATAGTAACCAATAGAGAGTTTAAATTTTATAAACTAAAATAAAGTAAACCTTACCTTATGTAAATACTTGAGATAATAAATGGATGAAAGCCCAGGGTTAAGGCGCTTCGAACAATCATACTACGCTATTAAACTTCATTCATTAGATTGCTTGTCTTGGTTGTTGATTCGTAGGGTTTATTGCATGATCATGGTCCCAAGCTCTAATCGTCTACCTAACTTGGACATTACAACTACATCATTGATCAGGGAAGTAATAATGCAATTAAGTTCTTAAAGCTATCATACTACATGTGAACCAAGCAAGGCTTCTAGGTACATCCCTATCCTAGTTGCTAATTCAAATTCTTTATTTCATAAAAGAACACGAACCTTACTTGATTATCCCTATGTTTTGTTTTCCTATTCCCTCTCCCGAGATCAAAACATCATCAATATATATATATTTTAAGGGTGCACAATCCTTAAAATAGTTAAAATAAGGATGAAAAAACCACCAAATACGATTAGCAATTAAATCAAATTCAATTCATAACTATGGAAAACATGTTCTTGGACTTAACTAAGGTAAGGGGGAATTTAGCTACTTATTTACATAATCATCATCCAAGTATTTTAATACATTATCAAATCTATTGAAAAGCTAAAACAAACAATAATAAAACCTAATTTTTGTGTGCAGCCACCTCCTCTCTAGTCCTAAGACATCAATAGTGTTTTTAATTTATTCCATGTGTTCCTTTTATAGTTGGGTAAAAATTTTCCCACTTTTGTATTTCATCACGTCACGCCATTGACCTCAATGCTATTAGCCTGCGATGCACCCTTAACACGGCAAACTAGTGGAATATGCCACTATCAGATTTACCTATCACCGCGATGCAGTGCTATCGCGTTAAGTTTCTAGAAATCAGAAATTACCTTTTTGTCCTTCACCGTGATGTGCTCTTGACTCCCAGGTCCTCTATTCTTGTCACATTGTGTCATGTGCTTGCATTGATCCACTCCATGCCTTTTTGATATTTTAACCTGATTTGATGCTTGTATATCCTTCATAAATCATCATAATCAACTCAACAAGAAACTTATAACATTAAACGTCCCGAATTACGGATCAAAACACCATATCATTTATGACGATGAACTAGAAACTCAACCAAGGCTACTAGTTTTCTCGTCTAGACTCTAAATGATTAATTTGAACTCAAACTCGTGTGAAAAAATCTTTAAACATTGTAAGCACATACTTGAACACTTAAATGTTTATGTACATCATTATTAACAGATACAACACATGGATCATCCTCAAAATAAGGCTAAATAATCTAGGATAACAACACTTAAGTGTATAAATACACCCAACATCACCACCCTACACTTAAAGCCTTGTTCGTCCTCGAACCACTCTTCACTATAAGCATCATAAGCTGAGGAGACTCTACATTTTTACGCCAAGAAAGAAACTCAATCTAGTACTACAATGGCTACAAAGAATGCAAGTTACGACACAGATCAAGTTATGTACACAATTAACAGTTCAAGAACACTACTTGAAAACATCCTAGCCTCAAGAATTGGCTCAGCAAATTGGCAAACTCATGAACATTGCTCAATAAAAGACATCAACAAATCACCCACATTCACCAAACATATTCTATCCCAACAAGAGAGTTGCCCATAATCACTCATATAAATGCAATTTATCACAAAATGGGTACGATAATCAAGTTACGGTCACTCACAAAAGGAATTCACAAGTTACACATGATGAACCATAGACTTTTCCTTAGTGTTGTACTCTACTATTCTCAGAATGATGAAGCTTAGGATCAAATAGGTCTTTAATGGTTGTAATGTAGACTGAGGGACGGATAGGAACTATTTTGTCTTAATAGTGACTATCATCCCTAAGAATTTTAATACATCACTTTTTACAATTGCGACCAATCTCTAACAGCCTTTGTAGACCACTTTCATCTACCACATCTTCTATTTTTTCCCAGCTCATTAAGCTTATTCTCAACACTATGGTTGGAGTATTCTATGCACAACTTATTCAATTTGAACAATTTTTTTTATTATTTTCATTATTTAATTCCCCACCTCAACACATATCACTTTTTAGAACACCCATAACTAACACTTAGGGTCTTCGATTTCACCTTTTCCTTCTTTAATTACACACTCCTTAACTCGCTAATTTTTTACTAAAGTGCTTAGAAGCTTTGGATCAAATTAAGGTCAACGAAGGAAGGAGATTAGGCTATACATGAGGATGCCAAAGAAAATTCTAAATGCTCAATGAGGGTTAACTAGGATTATGCACAAGGGTTGGTCAAAAGAAGGTATGAAACAAGACTATAAAAGAAATGTCTATATCATCTCCTAAACCCACACTCTTTTTTCTCTTTGCACACACACCAGGCAAGTTCTAGGTATCTCATGCAACAAGGAATATACAAATACCTCATATCACACATGCCACATGCTTAACTTTAAGTAGAATCATCATAGACACTCAACTAAACAATCGCATGAATTCAACTTTAAGCTATCAAGTTAAATAGTCATAATCATGAGCTTAGGAGTATAAAAAGTAGTAATTCACACAATCAACATGCCTATTCCCATTAAAACACCTCGCATCATGCAATCAACTATAGAAACAACAAGAATAACTTACTTATTACTAACACAAAAATTTGAAATTTTCCCGAAAAATAGGAATTTGCCCACCCCACACTTAAATATATACTTTGTCCCCAAAGTATAATTTAAAAGAAGAGATATAACTACTCCATGAGACCTCTAGGCCTAGATAGTAGCATCTTCTTGCATCAAAGATGTTTTGGGACCCCCATACTTAGTCTTCGCTGTTCTCTTTAACTCAGGTTTCGATTACTCAAACTGCCCATCAACCTGTGACAGTATAAACAAAAACTATGTGAAGTAAAAATAAAAAAAATAAAAAAAAATAAAACATACCTACTTAACTTGGGTTTTCTCCCAAGAACTACCTAATTTAGTATCGCGGAACGACCCAACTCAACTTAACTAGATTCCTTCATTCTTTCCTTACACTTGGAGGTCATCTTCTTATTCATTTCTAACCTCATTAGTGTGAACTCTCAAGGTCAATATATTTCTCAACTATAGCCTTTTCAGGATCATTAATATGCATCATGTCAGGGTTAGGTGGTTGTTTCTTAGGTTACTCAATGAGGATGTCCGAAGAAGTCTTTTGTGGAATAGGATCCAACACCACACACTTATCCCCTTCAATCACAGTAATCATGTGCAAATCTTTATAGTGGGATAGTTTGCTAACCAGTTTGTATACTTTAAAAACTAACTCTTCATCCTCTAATCTCATTGTGATTGTGCCCTCTCTCACATCTATTAAAGATCCATCTGTCACTAAAATGGACTTCCCAAGATGATCACCATCTTTTCATCTACTTGAAAATCTAAAATAATAAAGTCAACAGGAATAATAAACTTACAAATCTTTATGAGAACATCCTCTATCACTCCTTAAAAATGGGCTATGGTCCCGTTTGCCAGCTACTGTAGCACAGATCTTGGTCTAAGCTTTCCCAAGCCTAATGTATTGAACAAAGATAGGGGCATCAAGTTTATGCTTTCCCCTAAGTCATTAAGTGCATGTACCACCTCGTTGTTGCCAATCTGAATGGAGAGAGTGAACTTCCCAGGGTCCTTTAGCTTTTGTAGCATCTTTTGAGTCAGCACAAAGCTACACTTCTTAGTAAGTACTACCGTCTCTATATCCTGTAACTTAAATTTGTTAGCAACCGCATCTCTAAAGTACTTAGCGTAATTGGACATTTCTGCAAAACATCGAAAAGAGGTAAGTTAATGTGTAGCTTTCTAAACGTGTCAAAGAACTTCTTGAAGCATGCATCCTTCTTTACTTTTATATGCTTCTATGGGAAATGTAGTTGTGGGATCTTTTTAACTTTTTTAGAAACTTTTCCTTTCGAGTACTCATACTTCCTTGACTTTTTAGCAACTTTGCCATTTACCTGATCAATCACTACATCAACATCTACCTCCTTAGTTGCCTTCGGAGTTTTTTCATTAAACTCTTTACCACTCCTCAAATTTATTACCATAACTTATTTTGAGTTTTTAGTATCACTTGGCAACCCACCTTGAGGCATGGTATTTTATGCTAATACTATCTGTCCTATCTGAAACTCCAAGATCTTTTTAGCCATTTGTTGGGTTTTTATTTCTACCTGTTTACTTTTTATATTTTCTACCAGTTCTGCTTGACCGTCTATAAGTTGTGTCAACATCTTTTCCACATTGCTAATCTTAGTTATGGATTGATTTGTTTGAGTCTGTGTCTGCTGAAACTGCTAAGGATGGTTGTTCCATTTTTTATTTAGTGGTTGAGTTTGTCACTTCATGTTGTAGCCATTCCCATACTTAGGCCTCTGAATATTGCCCACAAACATAAATGACTCAGGATTTGCAGCACACATCTGCAGAGTGACTACTATTTCCCTATACCACACACCAAGTATTTGTTTGTTGAATTGCATTTATTGCGGCTTCCAGCAATGTAGCGCCTAATTTTATGTGGCTAAGCTGTGTAGTCAACTGATTTTGTAATGTTGAAATCTGGGCAGATATTACGATAAACTCATCCACCTCTAAAACACTAGTAACCTTCTTTGTAACATTCCTTGAGTCTGAGTGCCACTCAGGATTAACTTGTTTAATTCAGATCAACAAAGTATAAAACTCATTATATGTCATCTTAAGAGATTGACCACCATAGTTGAATCTAACAAAATCTTTTTGTTATGGTCAAGTGCTTCAAGAAAAGTATGAGCTAATACTTCATTGGACTGTTGATAGTGTGGATAGTCCTATAGTAGAGCTTTAATGCTCTCAATAATGATATAAATTTATGTCTGGCTTTTGTTTGAAGCACAGAATCTCACTGTAAAGTCTCACTGTCTTGCCAGATGGGAAAAATTAGATGAGGAATCTCTTAGCTAAGTTGTCCCATAATGTGATTCAATTTGCTGACCCAGCATCAACCACTTATTTTCTTCCCCCAACAGTGAAATGGGGAATAGTGTAAGACTCGCATAGTCAGTTGACAAACCCATAAGGATGAATGAGTCACTGATCTCCAGAGAGTTTCGCAGGTAGAGTTGTGGATCCTCATGTGAAATCCCTATGTATAGTCTACTGCTGATCAGAAGCTGCACCATATTCTGTTTGAGCTCAAAATTCCCTCCAGCAGCCGTTTTCTTAAAAGAAGAGGTCAAGCTTATTGAAAGTGGGATTGCCACTTGTCTAACTATCTTGTAGGCTACTTGTTCTTCAGCCATGAGAGAATGATTATCTTGATTTTCTTCGATAGGCTGAATATGTGGAAGAAAGATTGCTACTCTCCTTTATTGGTGGAAGAGTTGCTCGGGTTCGAAACTTGGTACAACCAATTCTCGATCCTTTGACAGCTTACTACTTTGAAAACTTGTTTCCTACAAATACAAAACCAAGACCAAAGGTAAAGCACCAAAGTAATCAAACAAAGAAAAACTAAAAATAAAATAGTTGTCAAATTACAAGTCCCCGGGAAAGGTGCCAAAAACTTGATAGCGTACACACAAGTGTACGTGGTATACCAAGTAGTGAAGTGTCCTTTTTACAAGCCAAGTATCGATCCCACAGGGACTAATGTTAAGCAACTATTAACTTTCAATTCAACTATTTAGATTAAATTGGTGCAATACTAACCAATAGAGATTTTGAATTTTATAAACTAAAATAAAGTAAATTGTATGTAAAGTGATAACGCTCAAACTACACCTCTCAATGAGAATGTAACCGATTGTTGTCAATATAAAATACAACTAGGTTAGGGTCGAATCCCACAGGGAATATGGTGTGAACGTAAGTCATTTGCAAATCAATCAACTGATAGTTGGATGTTCCCATAAATAGGGGCTTTTAGTTTAAAAATTAATTGTCGGTCACTTTAATCAGTGTTCGTAATCAAGAGTTTCTGAAAAACCAGAATTATGTTCACTAAGGATTCCGGTACCTGACAGGTGCTAATGGTGGTTCAAGATTCTCACGGTAGGTAGGACGACAAGTTATCTTTATCGACGTTATGCGTAAATATCCTTCGACCTACTTAAGAATTTAATTACCTAATCCTCTCGGACTTAGGGAATTTATATTCACTACCCTGATTTTACCTTAGGTTAACCAACCTTGTTACAGTGTTGATTATTAAACGGAGTATTCCCAAGTCCCTGTCGATAATTCACTTCCCACTATATTTGATTTCTTTCTCAAGAAAACCAAAGTAGGTGTTATCTATTATTTGCAACCAACAGACATTAATTAAAACCTTAGAATTATCAAGATATCCTTCCACTTTTTGAATTTTGAACACTGAGCACCTTCTCAAGACCTAAACCTAGATCCCATAATTCAGTTTAAAGGAATTAGCCACTCATAATGCTAAAATCAAAATAAGAAGTTGTATTCATGCTTGGAATGTTAAAATTACCACAAGAAGAATAATAACTAGTAAATCGCAGATTAGAACACAAAGGAAAATCCCAGAATAATGATAGTAATCTCTTCAAAGTATTTTTTTTCAAGCTAAGAAATTAGAGAGAGAAAAATATCAAATGTATTGTCAAAACATAATATGCGGAACTCCCTTAGAAAACCCTAAAACAAAGCTTTAAATAGTTCACCATAATTATGGAAACAAAATAATAAAATTCAGAAATCCCTTGAATTACGTGAAGACATTTGTGATAGCCTATCAGGAGGTTGATGACTTATCACAAATGTCGTCAGCTCTTTTTTCAGCTTTGGCTCTTCCTGTTTAAGGATGACGACAAACTTGACAACTTATCAGATTCGTGATGGCCTATCACAAAATGTCATCAAATCTCTGCTTCAGTTTTCCTGAGATGCCTCAAGCTGACGACATTCTTGATAGCTTATTAGACCTTTGACGACTTATCACAAAATGTCGTCACATCTTTCAACGTAGGCCAATTCTCTATTTACTGCTGATGACGAACTTGATAACTTATCACCAGGATGACGACTTATCACAAATGTCGTGAGCCACCCTTTTCTTCAGATTTCTTAAGATTTCAACTTCTTTTCTCCCATTCATGTTAGTTCTCTATCATATCAGCTAAAATTACAAAATCAAACATAAACCAATCAAAAACGATAAAAGTAGCTTAAGACTTCGCAATTATTCATAGTTAAAAGCCTCAAATGTGTTAGCATTAGCTCACACATAAACACCCTCAACATAAAACAATTTCTTGTCCTCAAGAAACTCAACACAACTAAGAGAATACAAGGCAGATTTGGCAGTCAATCATCCACATTTTCTCAAAACACTTTCACCATCTCTAAGGTCACTCAATTCAAAAACAATGAAGAACACCAATGCAACAAATAGAAATCAAGATACAACATCAATTCAGTTATAACAACCATACATAGACAATTATTACACTACTAGAACAAGTCAGTAACTAGCAATGCAATCAGTGTGCCCTCACAGCAAATACATCCCTCTCATCTCATATTCGGAATTATATATGCAACCATGGGGATAATCAAAACACTCATTCTTAGAACGAAGTTCCAATCAGTGTATGCCAGGTACCATAGGCTTTCCATTATATTCATTACCCAGATCTTCAGATAGGTCAGCTAGGATTACAATAGGACTTCTCTTAGGCTTGTAATGTAGGCTAGAGGCTGGTATGATACTCAATAGTATTTAAAGTGACTAAGACTCCTTTACACTACATTTATTTTTAGGGTTTCACTCATTAGACTTTTCCACTCTTCTCTTTCTTGATCACACTTATTTAGGATGGGTGCAGTCTTTTCTCAATTACTTAATCTTTTTCAAAAAAATTCTTTTTCTTGCTCTTTTCCTCTACACCCAACTTTTTATTCTTTTGTTTTATGCTACCTTTCTTCATACTCATTCTATATCACTCACCTCTTTGATATCCACCCTCAACTTAGGCCATTTTTCTACATCAAGGTGCACAGTGTTCAAGGAGGATCAGGGCCAAAAAAGGCTCATTGTGATTTAAATGAGAAAGTGACAGGTGTCATATAAAAAAATAGGATAATTAGTCTCAAAATAGGGATCAAGGGCTATTATACACATAGGAAATATCATTTAGGCTAAAGTGATCTAATATCAAATCGGCCTATGATCCTTTCCTCACCCCTATCCTTCAACCTAGGTAAGACTAACCGAGCAAGTTCTGGCTTCACCATACAAAGGGAACTAAGTAGTTGTTCACACATACATGGCACACACGTATATCACAAGATATGACTCATTCAGTTCATGCAGCAGTTTAGCAATGATTATTATGTTACTAGAACTAATGCCATACAAAGATGCACAAAGGTCACAATTGAATGTAAATCACACAGTTAAAAGAGTAGACCACTTGAAGAGGTGTACAAAAATCACAAAAAAATTCAACTGCCTCATGTACAAGTATTTCTCCTAATCAGCTACAAAATTTAGCAACAATAATTTACCCTACACCCTCAACTTAAAATCAAAGAAAATCTGAACTAAGAGTTAGAGTATACCTAGAATGGATCAATCCCGTGGGTCATAGGTTCTTGAACCTGCTGATGTATGTCAATATGGAGCCTCGAACTATTGTGGTGCAGCTGGTCTATCAGTGTCTGAAGGCCTACTAGTGGAGGCACTTAATGCTCTCGGTCGGATGGTTGCCTCCCATCTCTCATTGTCCACTAAGGACTCAATCCTTGCCTTTTTTATCTCCTCCTATTCAGATTTCTTTCTTGCTCTCTTTTCTACTTTTCTTTCTTCATCACTTTCGGGCCTCTCTCTTTTTCATTTACCTTTCTTCTTACCTTTCTTTTTCTTTTTCATCATTGGCTCCTCTGTGAGATCAAACAATGGGATTTCTCCCTTAGAATTTTTGACTGCCAGCTCCGATGACACCATAAATTGGTGTTACTGTAACTTTCCAACCTCCCCCTCCACCTTAGCCAGTTTTGACCTAAGCAGTGCCATCTCATGGTCTGATCTCTCCTTCGACTGCATATTGAAGCGGTTCTCTAATTCATCATCCTTCTCGAAAAGTCCGTGTAAGGCTCAAGTGTATCCATAACTCTTTTGTCAACTGCAACTGTGAATTACTTGGCAAAGAGTTTCAGTGGAGCCTCACACTAGTTGGACTGCTTTACTACTCTCTTGAAATTCATCGGAGTGAAGAAAAATTCTTTTGTAGGCATAGCAGCTGGCGGATTTGTCTCAGTTCTGGGCACTGATGATTCTGCCATTATTGCAGATGTTGGAGGTACAACTTTAGAATCTGGCATCTCTGCATTAGGCACTGAATTAGTGCATATAACCGGTGGATGAATGGGAATCTCTGTTCCCCAGTCAAACATAAGCCTTGGCTGATTTTCCTCATTTCTGATAGGATTGTGGGTCTTCTTGGCAAGAAGTTCTTCTTCTAACCCTACAATTTTTTGGCATGTTTTCTTCCCTACACAGCCTTGTAATTAAACAAGGGAAGGGATATGCTGTATCAGACCTCGAGACATAAATTTTTATATCTTCGGCAATAATCTCTCCAAAATTAAATTTGAGGTTAGCCACAAAACTTTTGACTAATATTTCTCTATCATCCCCGAGAATATTATCACCATCTATGGGCATCAACGAAGTACAAATAATACCCCACAAAAATCTTGCCTCTGAATTCAGGAAGGCCTTGAAGATCCTTTCACTCGGATTTGATAGCCATTTCGGTTCTCCATTGGCTATGAATGTGGCTAACCAATTCCGCTAATTTTCCCGATGCTTCAACCGGGCATAGAAAGTAGGTGAAGTGACCTGAGGAGTGAAGTTTGGTCCATAAATGAATTTGTTGATTGTTGCTTCAGAAATATCCACCATTACACCTCGTACCGGAACTTTGTCCAACAAAGGTTGGCCAGCTGCTTTCTCTCCTTCTCTACACATGTTTTCCAAGAGATCTTTGTAGTTTGCATAGAACTCCCTAACTAGTGTTGGGAAAAATGAATTTTCTCCTCGTGTAGTCCATTCTAAATCATAGCCATGAAATTTCTGCTCTACTTTCGGGTACCTGCTCAACCCCTTTGTGATGATTCTCATCTTCTAAAAGATTAACCTTTTGACAGCTCTCCTGTTGGCTCTGCGAAGCCCAATAAAGAAGATTTTCTGAGACTCAGTAGAAGGGGACTCTGTTGATGGTCCCTCAGATTCAGGTTGCCCAGAATTATGTTCCTCATACTCAGGCTGATCTAAATCATGCTCTTCAGATGCAGCATGTTCAAACTCTTGTTGCTCAGAGGCCGACTATTCAGAAGCTGTATGCTCGGATGTTGTTGGGTCAGTGTTACTTTCTTCACTCTCCTCCACCTCGATGTTATTCTTAAATGTCTCTTGACCTACTTAAGCATTTAATTACCTAATCCTCTCGGACTTAGGGAATTTATATTCACTTTCCAAATTTTACCTCAGGTTAACCAATCTTGTTACAGTGCTGATTATTAATTGGAGTATTTCCAAGTCCCTGTTGATAACTAACTTCCCACTATATTTGATTTCTTTCTCAAGAAAACCAAAGTAAGTGTTATCTATTGTTTGCAACCAATAGACATTAATTAAAACCTCAGAATTATCAAGAAATCCTACCACATTTTGAATCTTGAACCCTTAGCACCTTAATAAGACCTAACCCTAGATCCCATAATTTAGGTTAAAGAAATTCAGCCACTCATAATGCTAAAATCAAAACAACAAGTTGTATTCATGCTTGGAAGGTTAAACATACCACAAGAAGAATAATAACTAGTGAATCACAGATTAGAACACAAAGGAAAATCCCAGAATAATTATAGTAATCTCTTCAAAGTATTTTCTTTTTCAAGCAAAGAAATTTGAGAGAGAAAAATATCAAAAGTATTGTCAAAAATTAATGTGCGGAACTCTCTTAGAAAACCCTAAAACAAAGCTTTAAATATCTCATCCTAATTAGGGAAACAAAATAATAGAATTTAGAAATCCTTCAGATTAGGTGACGATATTTGTGATAGCCTATCAGGAGGCTGACGACTTATCACAAATGTCGTCAGCTCCTTCTTTAGCTTTGGCTCTTCCTGTTTAAGGTCGACGACAAACTTGACAGCTTATCATCTTCGTGATGGCCAATCACAAAATGTCGTCAAAGATCTTATTTATTGCTCTTGTTCTGCCTCAGGCTGACGATATTCTTGACAACTTATTAGACCCTTGATGACTTATCACAAAAAGTCATCACATCTTTTAACTGAGGCCTATTCTTTATTTATTGCTGACGACGAACTTGATAACTTATTACCAAGCTGATGACTCATCACAAATGTCGTCAGCCACCATTTTCTTCAGATTTCTTTAGATTTCAACTTCTTTTCTCCCATTATTGTTGGTTCTCTATCATATCATCTCAAATGCAAAATCAAACATAAACCAATCAAAAACGATAAAAGTTGCTTAAGACTTTGCAATTATTCATAGTTAAAAGACTCAAATATGTTAGCATTAGCTCACACATCATAAAGTAAAGACTTGAGACAATCAATGAAGAAAAGCCCAAGGTTAAGGCGCTTTGAATAGTCATACTACACTATTGAACGTCATTCATTAGATCACTTATCTTGCTAGTTGATTTGTAGGGTTTATTACACGATCATGATCTCCCTACCTCTAATCGTCTACCTAACTTGGAAATTAAAACTACATCGTTGAGCGGGGATGTAATAAACAATTAGGATCTTAAAGATATCATCCTGCATATGAACCAAGTAAGTTTTCTAGGTACATCCCTGTCCTAGTTGCTAATTCAAATTTTTTATTTCATAAAAGAATACAAACCTTACTCTATTCATCCCCATGTTCTATTTTCCTATTGCCTCTCTCAAGATCAAAAGGTCGACAATATATATATATATATATATATATATATATATTCTAAGGGTGAATAATCCTTAAAATAGTTTAAACAAGAATGAGCAAACAACCAAATACGATAAGCAATCAAAACGAATTCAATTCATAACAATAGTAAACATGTTCTTGTCCTTAATCCTAGAAAGGGGACGTTTAGCCACTAATTGACATAATCATTATCCAAGTATTTGAATACATGATCAAATTTAATGAAAAGCTAAAACAAATAATAATAAAACCTAATTTTTGTGTGCAGACACCTCTTCTCCAATCCCAAGATGTCAAAATTGTTTTTAATTAATTCTATGTGTTCCTTTTAAAGCTGGGTAAATTTTTTTTTGCTTTTTTACTTCATTATGTTGGGCCATTGACCTCATTTCTATTAGCCCGTGATGCACCTTTAACGTGGCAACCTACTCAAATATGCCACTTCGAGAATCACCTCTCACCACAATGTGGTGCTATCGTGTTCAACTTTTGGAAATCAGCAATTTTCTTTTTGTCCTTCACCGGATGCTCTCTTGACTCCCCAATCCTCTATTCTTATAAAATTGTGCCTTGTGCTTGCGTTGATCCACTCCATGCCTTTTTGTGATGTTTTCACTTGATTTGAAGCTTGTATATCCTTCATATATCATCATAATGAACTCATGAAGAAACCTATAACATTAAACTTCCCAAATTATAGCCCAAAACAACACATCCTTCAAGACTATGAACTAGAAACTCAACCAAGACTACTAGTTTTCTCGTCTAGACGCTAAATGATCAATTTGAACCCAAACTCATGTGAAAACATCTTTAAACATTGTAAGGACATACTTAAAAACTTAGATGCTTATTTACATCATTATTAACACATACATCACATGAATCATCCTCAAAATAAGGCTAAATAATCTAGGATAACAACACTTAAGTTCACAAATACACCCAACATCAGACTTCCTGACTCATTAGAGATCACATGAATACTTTTTTCAACCCACAAAGATATTTTGTTGAACACTCTATATGCTTTGCTAGTTGAGGAGTAGCCTACAAACACAGCTTCATCACTCTTGGAATCAAATTTTCCTAGCTCTCTTTTTCCATTATTTAGCACAAAATATTTGCATAAAAAGGTCTGAAATAGTCTATCCTATGATTTTTATTGAATTCCAACTCATATGGAGTTTTATTTAGAAGTTCTCTAATCAAACACCTTTTAGTCACATAGCAAGTATTATTTACTGCTTCAGCCCAGATATTCTTTGGAAGACCACTATAAATTAGCATAGTCCTCATAATCTCTATCAGAGTTCTATTTTTCCTTTCAATAAATCCATTTTGTTGTGGAGTTCTTGGACCAAAAAAATATGACTTATTCCATGCTCAGTATAGAATTCATGCTTGCACATATATGTTCTTGATCCCTTTTCCAGATTTCATGCTTGATACAGTGCATCCATTAGGCGAGAATTTTACCTCATTTCCATTGTCACTGATTTAAGACTCTTAGAAAACTGTACTTTAGCCCATTTACATAGACACATCTTCTATTGCATGATGAGGTGATTTCTCAATTTTTCCAACACCTTGGGTGTAATCATTTTTTCCATTTCCAAAGGACACACCTCCCCCTTGAAGTTCCTTAAGAGTGAGAAAATATCCACTATAATCAACCTCTTGATTATAGTCTAGATTTTAGCCTACCTCTAGGCTCATTTTGCTAGTAGTAACTCTACTACAAGCTAATCTTTGTAACTTTACCAAGGGCTCTCTTTACTGATTAACTCTAGTCATAAACAAGCTTAGGTAACTCTACCTACGCAACTCTCTCAATAAGAAAACACTATTATTATAACATAAGTAGTCCTTTTACAAATCAACACTCAACAACAGTTTCAATTAAAGCTCACATAAACAACTAAGAACTTGAGCAGTTTTGGAATTAGGTTTTCGCTGCCTCACCTCACTCTTTAGAATTGCAAAAAAACATTTGATGAAGAAGCAAATCTTTATTTTTATAGATAAGTGATGATTAGGGCTGACAGATTATTGGACCAACTATCCAAGTCGGTTGAAAATAACACCTTTAAGTTTGTTAAATAAGAGGACAAAACTGTGCAGATGACGCTTGCCACCTAGATGGAACCTTGCACGTACAGAGACCTGGTCTCTTACAGTTCTTCTTCTCATTATCAAAACTAAATATAGCATGTGTCATCTTGCAAAATCTTCTCAAAAAGGGATATTTGTAGTTTAGCAAATTCTTGGGATTTTTTCGACGACCAGGTAGGCCATGTTTATCCTCTTCATAGATTGAGCTATTTCATAGTATAATTATGATATTATTCTAGATATTGGATTGTATTAAGGTGTTCGGGGTATGATTGAAGACATTTGGGTTAGATGGATTAGTTAGGCTTTCTTAAAATTGTAATTTAGGCTTAATTGACATAGTTGCTAGTGTTTTAGGGTAATTTTCTATCTTAGGGCTAATTATGGATTAATTAACATTTAGAAGTAAATTTAGATTCCTTAGCCTGGTCCCGAGTAGTGTAATGCCCCGATTCTATACCCCGAATGTTACATGGTGCTTACGACCCGAAGGGACCACAAGCTAACCCATGATTGATATCTGTTGTGAGAACTAAAACATCATATTGTAATAAATGTGGAATAATAGGCTGAAATGCCATAAGGTTCAAAACATCCAAAAAATAAATAAATTATATCTTTTGAAAATATCAAAATATAATAATAATCAGTAAAACTGTACACTGTCTGAAAACTAATCTAGTCTGAAAAACCTCTAACTAAACTTTCTGAAAGTGGAGCTGATGGGACAATCCCCCAACTAACTCCATCTATTAAAATACTGGGTCTACTGATAAAATGAAATAAAAGAATTTCCTCCAATGATGAGGACTCACTGCTAAATCTACTACTAGCTGAATCTTGATCTGTCTATACGCGGTCAGGAACTTGAGCATCCAAACCTATGATATGAGACATCATAGCATAAAGAAAAAGTATGCATCAGTACATGGAATATACTGGTATACTAGATGAGGTAAGGCTGAATACAAGGGTTTATATGCATGAACAGTAACTAACTGAATGATATAGTGTAACTGAATGCAATAGTATATGGATAACTGATACTACTAAAAGCACTGAGTATACAATACTGTGGACATACATAGATATATACTGTATCTGAGCTTGTCTAAAGCTGAGAACTAAGTTTTGATAACTGAGTAACTAATACCTAAAGTTAATAATAACTGAAGTACTGATACTGATTGACAGTGTCTGACAGTCTTGATTTTGAAAAACTGAACTGAGTTCTAAACTGAAACCGTGTGAGGTAATCATCAAGCCAACATGGCCCAAATCTGAGATGATAGAAGTCTAACCTGAGACCCTAGTTTGAAAGGTGTTAGTACCATGCCACAAGTACTAACAATGGCTGTGAGTTAACCCTAACTGGCAGGAAGATATTTTGTCAATTCTTAAATGGCAGAAAAACTCATAAGAGATGCGTCGAACCTTATCTAGCAGGAAGTTATCTCAACCTACGCTGGCTACATAGTTTTGTAACTCAGGTATTTCTACTGAGGGTCAAACCCTACACTAACAGGAATGCCCCATTCCTGGGTTCACTTTATGTTGAATCTTACTCCCAACTGAAATTCACTAAACTGATTATACTGGACTAGACTGGACTGATACTGAGTTTACTGAGTCTTTTTATGTTTTGTAACTGACTGAGAGTACTACTAGTCGTGACATAACTAATACTATTATGTAACTGACATTGGCTCTAGGTAAACAGCTAAATTATCGGGTATTAAATACCACCAGGACTCGATAGCATAAAAAAGACATAACATGATCATAGAGGCATAAAAATACTTGCTTGCTAACAATGCACTCATTTAGACAATTTGTGAAACACTTGATATACATGAACTTGTGCATGAATGGGAATACATAATAACATTTCTTGCTTTCAGTAGTCAAATAACATAAGTATTTCATCAAACACTTGTAGGGCATAAGCTTGTACATGATTGGGATCACATAATAACATATCATGATTCCACTATTTACTTTACATAGGCAATTTAACAAACGCTTGGGGAGAATGGATTATTTATATGATAATGGCCAACACATGAACATACTGATATAATAATAAATTTGTAAATTCAAGGGTTTATCAAGATAATCTCATATTCATCACTTATGCTATTCAATTTTCATGAAACTTGCAATTAAATCATGGATTGAAACTAAACTAATATCATGAACATGAATTCAAACATGTAAATCATGAAATTGAGATCTTGTATTTTTAAAAAGGGTTCATGGACTTCATGAGTGAAAGGGACCCATGAATGAACACCTAACATCCCTGAGAATAAGAGTTCTTAAAGGTTCTTGGTGGATTTCTTGAGATTGCTCTTGGTATCTTGAAGTTAGGGTTTTGTATTGAAGAGAGAAAGCTCTTGATTTTGGGAAAAATTGAATAATGAATGACTTAAAATGTTTTCGGGGATTTAATCCCACATCTGGACGTAAAAAAAACCATGGGAAAAGACTAATTTAACCTTAGGTGAAACTTTACATTTCCATCAAAAATTTCCAAAATTACCCCCTGGCGTGACGCGGCGCTATCGCTCTCTGTCACTGGAAATTGACATTTGAGAATTATGAATGTGGCACAACATGTCAAAATCACGGTCCCTTACTGGAAACTGACAACTGGGAACTAGGACATCGGCGCGACGCGGTGGTATCACGATGGAACACTGGAAAATAACAATTGCTAACTGAGCCTATGGTGCGAAGTGCCAATATCAAGATGGAGCACTAGAAAGTGATAATTTCCATATGTCTTGGCTCCACAATGCACTGACATTCCAGGTGCTACACTGTCTTACATAAATGGCTCTAACTCTTCACCCGATATCGGATTTGGGAAAATTTTATATCGTTGGAAAGGTAATTGAATTTCCTAAAAAATGGCAGGTTCTAAACTAAAAAAATACTAAGTATTTCAAAAAAAATTACATGGGATTACTCATGTACTAAGACTTAAATTAAGCTAGGGAAATATGTAGTATTACAATATCTCCCCCTTGGGAATATTCATCCTCAAATAAGACTAATCAAGCTGAGAAATACTGATAGACTGAGTTTACACATTGAACATGCATGGCTGAAGCATGACTACTTGAGTAAAACTACTAATACACTGAGTTTACATACTGACCATGTATATCTGATGCTTGAAATACATGACTGAATGGATTCATAAATGCATAACTGAATATGCAACGGTAATGGATACTAAGTTTATAACTGTAACTGGATCATGGAATTGAATAAATCTAAGAAAGACCATCATATTAAAATAAGAATACTAATAAACCTGAGATCATTTACTGAACATGTATGAATGGGAACATGAGAACATAACTGAGTCTAAAATATGATACATGAACTGAATATCATTAATTGAACTAATTCCTTGAATATATATGCCATGCTATGGGAATGTTTATATGTTTGAGATTGGAATGAGAGAGTCAACTTATGAGTACCTATTACTCTAAACTGGATTCATTATGTGAAAAGAAACTGAAAGGTTTAGGACATCAAAGCTTGGGGGTGATAGTACATCTCTCTCTTGGGACATTATGTCCCTCAAAGAATACTGACTTAGCTAAGATACTAAGGAAAAGTTGAGACGATGCATGGGGAACCTACGAACTGAATCGTGAATGAGTATTTGGGATCTGAAACTGAGGCATGATACATGAACTGAGTTAAATTTGCAACTATAAAGATGTTCTATTTTGGGATAGGATGACTAGATCAAAAGATGGGAAACCATCCAAATTTGTCTGCCTGACTGCTAAACTGGATTGCTGGCTTTACAGACTAACTCATACTGAAAACTTATACTTAACTGGAGCATTTCTTTGATAGTATTCCTATAAGGCTATCATGACTTTAGAGGGTAAGGAATCTTGGCATGGTCTGAATAAGATATCTGAATAAGAAACCATAATATGCCATAAAAATTTGTGATATGGGCACTGATAACCCTACCTACTGAGGTCTGAGGAATAGAATATTTACATCACGTATTTACCAAGAGCTCTAAACTGAGGATATACATGACATAGTATGAATTTAACTAATCATTAGGAGTGTAGCATGAGTCATGGGAACTGAGCATACTGTGAGGTATGAGTACCTGAGTCATGAGTTGCATTACCTGAGTTGGAGTTTCTATATCCATGGAACATGATTCGTTATACTAAGTGAACTGGAACTCCTTATACTAGGAACTATAAGCGTACCTATTTTTCGATAATGTGCCTGAATATGAGCTAGGATCATAGAGCTGACATGTAAGGCATGAGTACTGACATTACTGACATTACTACTAAGATCTGAAAGCCTGACTTGGTTACTTGTTCTAATATTTCCCCTTTATCTTAAAGCCATCATTATAAAGATGTTAACTACTTAATCAACAACTCTAAATTGGATTGTCACCACTTTACTCTAAAGTTTGGGGTAGACATTAAGGAGGTCTCTACTAATATTTCAGGTCTGACACCAAAGTTGATGGCAATATAGGGGTTATAAAAAAGTAAAGCCTCAGGATTTAACAAGGCATAAACATAAAGATTAAAGACTCATAATGTACCCGTAACTATATCAAGAGAACTCCCCATATAATGGAAAGACTGGATTGCATAAAATCTATTCTGGCGTTGACTACTAGTGGTACTGGAAGTGGTGCCTTGTTGAGTCGGCTGACCGGATGGAACTGTAGGATAACTATGCTGACTTTGCAGACCAGCCTTATGACATTCTCAGACTCTGTGACCCGACTCGCCACATCCAAAACACACATCACTGCCGTCTTTACACATACCTAGGTGATTTTTACCATACTCTTTGCAAAGTGGATGGGTACAACCACTACTCACACTACCCTAGGTTTGGAGCCTGGAGTCCCATCCCAATGGCCATTCTTGATCTTTGGTACTGGTGCACTAGCTGATGATGGAGATGGAACTAAACACTTTGGATGAAACTGGGAATAATTACTGCCTTTTGACTTAGGCTGGGCAAAACTAAAGCTACCCGTTCTGGTTCTCTTATTCTCTCTCTTCTTCTTCTTAAGCTTCTGTTCCTCAATCTATTGAGCATGGACTATAAGACTAGATATTTCTATCTTCTTAATTAACATCACAGTCCTACACTCCTTAGCCACGCTATCAGATACCTAAAATACAAACTTGCTCATTCTGGACCTATTGTCTGCTACTACATAGGGAACATACCTAGCTAACTGAGTAAACTTGAGGGAATACGCTTTCACACTCATACTTACTTACCTAAGATTTATGAACTCTAGCACCTTGGCTTCCTCAGCTCTAAAGAAAAGAATCTATCTAGAAAAGAAATAGCAAACTCTTCCCACTCTATGGGCTCTGCATCTGTACCCCTGTATACCTTCCACTGCTTAGACCACATATGATCTACATCTTGTAGCTGATAGGAAGCTAACTCAGCACTCTCACTGGAAGTCACTCCCATAATATCTATGACTTTCTGAACCTGATCAAAAAACTCCTGTGGATCTTCTTCTGACTTAGATCCTGAGAATAGGGGAGGATTCATTCGTGTGAAGTCTTGAATCCTGGATATAGCAGTATTGGCTATTGGTTGGCCTGAACAGCAGTTGGCCATTCATTCTGAGTTGTTACGGAATTTGCTAGAGCAGTAATGCAACTCTAAATTCTTTAAGGGAGACATGCTTGTCCAGGGGATCTGCCTGAACGGGCTGAGGTGCTGATTGATTTTCGATTCTTCTTTTTAGTCCATTTGGGAGACATATTCTATAAAACAAAGGGAAGAAATGGATTAGACTGAGAGTTTAACTTGAGCTCATGCTCAATCGCACAACATAAATACTGAAAGAAGGAAAACTTTTCCCAAAACATCTCATATCCTCCTATCCATAAGTATGGCGCGCTACACACCCATGCACAAGATGTTACTACATACTGTTTTAGACTTCCTAGGACACTGTTGAACCTTAGGATTTGATACCTAGTTTGTAATGCCTCAAACGCTATATGGTGCTTACGACCCCGAAGGACCACAAGCTAACCCATGACTGGTATTTGCTGAAAGCACTAAAAAATAATACTGTAATAAATGTGAAATAATAGGATGAAATGCCATAAGTTTCAAAACATCTGAATAACAAATAAATTATATTATCTGAAAATATCAAACTGTAATAAAAATCAGTAAAATTGTATACTGTTTGAAAACTAATCTAGTTAGAAATGCCACTAACTGAACTGTATGAAAGTCGAGATGATGGGAAAATCACCCAACTAACTCCATCTACTAAAATAATGGGTCTACTGATAAAATAAAATAAAATAATATCCTTGAATGATGAGGACTCACTGCTAAATCTACTGCTGGCTGAATTTGGATCTATCTATGCGCGGTCAGGAACCTGAGCATCAGAACCTATGATATAAGGCATCATAGTGCAAAGAAAAAGTATGTGTCAGTAAATGAAATGTACTGGTATGATAGATGAGGTAAGGATGAATGCAAGGGTTCATATGCATGAAAAATAACTGACTGAATGATATAGCATAACTGAATGCAAGAGTACGTGGATTACTAAAACTACTGAATGCTCTGAGTATACAATATTGTGGACATACATAGATATATACTGTATTTGAGCTTGTCTGAAGCTGAGTACTGAGTTTGGATAACTGAGTAACTAATATTTGAAGTTACTAATAACAAAATTACTGATACTAATTGACTGTGTCTAACAGTCCTAATTTTGTAGAACTGAACTGAGTTCTAAATTAAAGACTGAAACTGAAACTGTAGGAGTTAATTTTCTAACCGACATGACCCAAATCTGAGATGATAGTGGTCTAACCTGTGATCCTAATTGGAAGGGTGTTAGAACCCTACCACAGGTACTAATAATGGCTATGAGTTAACCCTAAGTGGCAGGAAGAAATTTTGTCAACCCTTAACTGCCAGAAAAAATCTTAGGAGATGTGTCAACCCTTATCTAGCAGGAAGTCATCTCAACCTATGCTGGCTACATGGTTCTGTAACTTATGGATTACTACTAAGGGTCAAACCCTACACTAATAGTAATGCCCTCATCCTTAGGTTCTCTCGGTGCTGAATCCTACTCCCAACTGAAAGACATTGAACTGATTATACTGAACTGGACTTGACTGATACTGAGTTTACTCAGTCTTCCTTAGTTTAGTAACTGATTGAAAGTAGTACTAGTCGTGAAATGACTGATACTATTCATTAACTGACACTAGATCTAGGTAAACAACTAAATTGTTGGATATTAAATACCTTCAGGACTCGATAGCATGAAAAGAAAGACATAACATGATCATAAAGGCATAAACATACTTGCTTGCTAACAATGCACTCATTTAGACATTTTTTCAAACACTTGATATACATGAACTTGTGCATGAATGGGATCACATAATAACATGTCATGCTTTCACTAGTCAAATCACATAAGCATTTTATCAAACACTTGTAGGGAATAAGTTTTTTCATGATTGGGACCACATAATAACATGTCATGATTCCACTATTTACTTTAAATAGGTAATTTAACAAACACTTGGGTGGCATGGATTATTTACAAGATAACGGCCAACACATGAACATCATGATAAATTAATCAATTTGTCAATTCAAGGGTTTATCAAGATAATCACATATTCAACGCACATGCTATTCAATTTTTATGAAACTTGCAATTAATTCATATATTGAAACCCAACTAATATCTTGAACATGAAATCAATTTAATTCAAACATGGAAATCATGAATCTGAGATATTGTAAGTTTAAAAAGTGTTCTTGGACTTCATTAGTGAAAGGGACCCATTAATAAACACCTAACATACCTATGAAGAAGAGTTCTTGAAGGTTCTTAGGGGATTTCTTGAGATTTCTCTTGGTTTCTTGAATTTAGGGTTTTGTATTGTAGAGAGAAAGCTTTTGATTTTGGGGAAATATTGGATAATGAATAACTTAAAAAAAAATTTGGGATTTAATCCCACATTTGTACGTAATAAAACCATGGGAAAAGACTAATTTAACCTTGGACGAAACTTTGGATTTTCATTGAAAATTTCAAAAATTACCCCCGGCGCGACGCGACACTATCGCGCGTGTCACTGAAAATTGATATCTAAGAATTTAGCCTATGGAACAACGTGGAACAATTATGGTCCCTCACTAGAAACTGATAACTGGGAACTAGGACATCGGCACGATACGGTGGTATCGCGATGGAACACTGGAAAATGATAATTGTTAACTAAGCCTGTTGTGCGATGCACCAATATTGAAATGGACCACTAGAAAGTGACAATTGCCATTTGTCTTGGCTCCGCGATACGCTAACGTTCCAGGTGGTACATTTTCTTACCAAAATGGATCAAACTTTTCACCCAGATATCGAATTTTGCAAATTTTATATTGTTGAAAAGTTAATTGAATTTCCTACGAAATGGCAGGCTCTAATTTGAAAAATACTAAGTATTTCAAAAAATTTACATGGGATTACTCATGAACTAAGACTTAAATTAATCTAGGTAAATACGAGGTATTACTGGTAGAGTTTTCCTAAACTGGATTTTGTGGATTAGAAATGGGTCCCTCCGGCACACCTTAGGCAAAGACTTTAATTATCTTCTGTAGACATTTTTTCTCATGATATACCCTTATTAATGCTTATTTTTGGGCATTAAATATATTAGATAATTAGTAATGTTGCTAGTTTGGTATTTGATAGTTAGTGCTAATTCCGGGTAAGTTTCGGTAGATAACTATATGATTTAGTGATATGGTTTATGATTACAATTTATTTACATTCTCTATTGATATGATCTAATGATATCTATGTTTGGGTTTAAGTCTTTCAATTAATGAGGATAATGATATATGAGTTCCTATTTAAGTTTAGCGTTTGATGATGGTGTTGATAATATGATTTTACGTTCAAGTCAGACAAATGATGGAAATGATAAAGGTGTTATTAAGTTCTGATTAAAGTTTGGCTTTTTGTGAGTTATTTATGATATGATATGGTTTGGAGGGATTCTTGGTTATGACATGCTAAATGGTTATTATTGTTATTGGGTAATTTGTATTCCTTGATTATTCCTTTCAGGATTATGGGCACCTGCGTTGGGTTATTTACTGTTTCTCACTTATTGGCTTATGGGGGCAATTTAATAGTTATAGTTGTGTGATCTTTACGTTATATTTTGAATTTAATTATTTACTTATGCATAGTGGTGTTGGATCTTATTTCATATTTTATCCTTTTACCTTGACTTAGTTAGTTTTTCTTACATCATATCGTACTGATACCATGATTTAGCTCAGTCAGATGATAATGACTACTGAGTAACCATGTTTTTTGTACTCATACTACACTTTTGTACCTTTCTGGTGCAGATTTGAATACTAGTTATCATCGTTGATGTGACGCTCGTGCAGGTTCTATTTCATAGATTGGGTGAGCTCATGGAGTAAGAGTTACCCTTTTTCCTTGTATATATCTTTGTGTAGTCTTTTATTTTTGAGACAAGATTCTATTTGACTTTTCAGTACTCATAGTTCAGTTGTAGTGGCTCTTTTACCAACATTACTGAGTCTTGGGATAGTTGTTCCTCTTTTATCTATCTATTAGATTGTTATAACTATTTTCTTACTATTAAAAGTCTTCAATTGTTGATTCTCAAATTTTCGGCCATTTTCCACCATGTCAGCCCAGTACTAATAGCTCTGAGCTACGGTTTGTATCACTTATTAGCATGATAAAGTATATATTATCATGGCTCTTAAATCAGATCATGACACCACTATTCAAGCCCACCAAAGTAGAGTGAGACATCACTATGGTGTCATGCCGCTATAGAGGTAATTATTCCTCTATAGCACTACCAGAATAGTAGAAGACACACTTTTATACTGCGGTATGAATTGGGCATTAACCTTGCAATTATTTCCCCTATCTAGACCCTTAGATTTTGCTTATTTATTTTGACATTTAAGGTGTGGGGTGTTGTATTAATGTGGAAACTGAGTAAATATGGTATAAGTAGGAAATTATTTCTTAATATAGGAATAAAAATAACACCTATCTGTAGAGATTAAAGGAAGGAATAATGTCTAGTACATACTCTAAACTAGGGAAAAACAAGTTAGTAATCATAAATGAATGGGAGGGGAAAGGGGAAACTAAGATGAATACCCTATCAGTCATGGACTGCTGGACCAAGTTGACTTCTTCCCCATCACTCAGGAAGGGAAACTCCTTTAGATCCTCCATTTCTATCTTAGGAAGTTCCTTTTTAGGTTACATGCTCTCAAACATGACCTTTATAGTGTTTCATATTTGGGAGAGCATGGAATCTCAGGAGTACCTCTTCGTCTTCTCCTTGTCAAGTTATCAATGAAGTGCTATAATATCTTAGGCCAAGAAGGGAGGGGCTGAACTGGAAGGGCTCTTCTCCATGAACCTCCTAATAATGTCTAAATTATTCTCCAACTAGCTTCTAGGGATCAAGGGTTGGGGCTGGGAGGGAGCAGTATTATCATCATCATCTTCATCTACCTTCAGGGCCTCCTTCATGGCTCGGCCACTCTCCTCCTCATCGACCTTCCTCTTCTTCCACTTCTTGGATTATAGTTCTTTTATCAAGAGGTGGTGGAAGTTAATATTAATCTCCGTCACTGCATTATTGGGCTTCTCGGGTAACCCTTTTTATCTGCGTAGCTCCAACAGCAGTCTGAGGGGAAAAGACCCTTCCTAGGGGCCCAGTAAAGTCCTTCCACTCTATCACCACATGCTCCCCAACATTCAGTGGAATGACCATAATGGAATTGGCCGCCACCAAGGCTTGAGGATAAGTAAAGTTGATAGTATTTTTTGACAAGTGAATTCTATGGAACACCGGGTTCATTCACCTCCTAGCATTAGCTAAAAAATAGATGTTGGTGACACCCTCAATCATTGGTCAGATGACTCAATCCCTAAACTCCTATGGAGTTAATATGTCTCTCAACTATCCCATGTCTATCTCTCTATCCCTTACAATTTATAATTCCCTTACACCCTGGGCACCACATGGTGCTTACAACCCCGAAGGACCACAAACTAAACCATGAGCTACTACCTGCTATGATCATTGAGTAAAACTAATAAACAATATGTGCAAAAATTATCTAAAAATGTCATAAGGTTTAAGTATTTGAAAACAATACTGAATCATAGGTTTGAATGACTAAAAATGTACTGGCAATATTGATAAAACAACAGATAATAACAACTCAAAACTAACCAACTGTATGTACTAGTCTGAAAGCCTCTAAACTGTCTGACTGTAGATTTGACGGGACAAGCCCCCAACTAACTCTGACTGACTACTAAATGGAAATAAAAACAAATAGTCCTCGAAACATGAGGACTCACCACTATTACTATTGTGGATGTGCTGGGTAGGTCTAGGTGAGGTGAGGAAGTAGACCATCCCAACCTATGATATGAGACATAATAGCCCAAGAAAAGAGTATAAAGTCAGTACTTTGAATATATGGTATGCTAAATGAGGTTAGGCTGACGTGCATAGTTCATATGCATGAATGATAACTGACTGAATAAATAGCATAAAGTACTGAGTAGAATGCATGAAATAATAATTGACTAAATAGCATAAGTTAACTATATAAGAGTACATGCAAAACTAAAAATACTGTAGATGCAAGACAAGTGCATATTATATATCTGAAATAGTCTAAAACTATAGTACTGAGATTAGTAACTGAATAACTAATACTGAAAGTTATGGTCAAGAAACACTGAACAGATCGTCGTACGGAGTACTGTAATTGAAACTGTGGGAGGTATCATCTAACCGACATGCCCTAATCTGAGCTAATCAGGGTCCAACTTGTAACCTCAGTTTGAAGGGTGTTAGTACCATTCCACAAGTACTAACACTGGTTGTGAGTCACCCTAACTGGCAGGAAGATATTTTGTCAACCCTCACTGGCAGGAAAACACATACAAGATGTGTCAACCCTTATCTGGTAGGAAGGTATCTCAACCTATACTGGCTACGCAGTTATGTAACTCAGGAATTGCTACTAAGGATCACACCCTAACCTGGTGGGAATGCCCCCATCCTTGGGTTCCCTCGATGATGTATCCTACTCCCAACTAAACCGATACGGGTCACTAGATTATATTAAGTTAGACTAAACTGATAACTAGCCATATTAACCGACTGAATGATATCACTCATGGTATAACTGAATTGATTTTGTATATTCTGGAAAACTAGGAAAACAACTAAATTTTGGGTATTCATAACCCCTCAATAACAATAAAAATAAGATCATCCTAAGACTTTGAGGACATGATAAATAGTCACTACTCAAAACTTCCTCTTTTAGGCATTTCATCAAACACATGGGAGACATGAATTTAAACATGGGAACATTTTTAAGCATGATGATATAGAACGATCACATTACAAAATCATAAACTGAGGATTTATTCTAAATCCTCATGAACATGGTATGGAAACCACAATATTTAAAACATGCTATAATGCATTCCATGTGAAAACAATTGAAATCAAATTACCAATATATAGATAAACATACTTCAACTTTCAAATGTATAAGGCCTTTTTCTATAAAAACCCTTGGAACCATAATACATGATTGAAATTCATAAGGTTTTCATGAAGGTAATTCATCGTCAAAATGTAATTTCATTGTAAACATGTAATAAATAGTCATTGTTCAGAACCCAAATCATTTAGGCATTTTATCAAACACTTGGGGGAAATGAGTTTACAGCATGGGGATAGTCAATTTATGTGAACATAACAAACTCTCTATACTAAAACGTAATTTAATGGTTTAGCATGTGAATATCACTATTCAAACATAATAAGGGAAAATTCAACGAAAATCACTTTTGACCATGATATAAAATTTAAATTGATAAAGCTCCATGAATGAAATTCTTAATAATATGTAAGAATTATAACTTTGAACTTTAAAAATGGGTTCTTGGACTCCATGGATGAACATCTAACATACCTTATTAGATTAATTAAGTGTAGAAGCTTGAACTTTGAATTCCTAACGATGTTCTTGACGCTTCTTCATGAAGTTCTTGAACTTGAAAGCTTGGATTATGGACTTTCTTGAAGAAGGAATAATGGAATTATTCTTGATTTTTTAGGGATAGGGTTTTTCTTTTGAGAGAAAAGATTAATAATAGTGTGTATCATGCTTTTAAGGGGCTAAAATAAAGTGTTATGGACGGATTTGGGTGAGTGGAAGTGACAAAAGTTCCCCTAGAACCTTTAGGAACTTAAATAGCATGTGAAGTAGTTCTATATTGCATTGTATCACTCATCACGTTGAGTACCATCGCACTGTATCTCAATCACATCGGCATACTGCCTCACACAGAAAATGCCATGACCTTTTGCTCGGATATCGGATTAAGGCAAAATTAGTAGCATTGGAAAGATAATTAAATTATCTAAAATTTGGTGTGTCTAGATCCTTAAAATTCTATGTATTTAAAAATATAAACATGTTCAAAGGAGACCCTTATAGAATGAAATATGAAACTTTAGACGAATCAAAGTCTCTATGATCAACTTTGTTCTATGTGATTCTTATGAACATTTTTCACCTCGAAAGCACATAAAATACGAGGATAAAGATCATAAAACTTATATTCACATGGGAATAATTTGGATTATAGATTATACATGTAGGAATGATGGTTTAAAGATTAGCCCAAAAATGCGGGGTCTTACACAATGTAGTCTTCATTGGGGATGAGAGGTACCATAACCACCTCATTAATAGTGTCCTTGATAAGAATAGTAGGGTTTAGGGAGTCCCAGAATAATGTATGAAGTATGGAAAAGAACTCATTCATCCAATTAGCATTCACATTGTGGGAGAGCTTCCATTTATGGGCCCCATCCAAATTGTTTCAATTTATTATAGAATTCCAATCCTATAATCCACATTCCTCATGTAGAAGCCTCACTCAAACAAAATCCTCATCTACTGGTATTCTCGATATCATCCCCGACTAGCCTCATAAAAAAAATTAATGTACTAGAGGGTGTTGCCTTGAGTTCTATCCATTCAAGTTGTTAATATCCAAGAAATTGATAAGAAAACATATTAGGACTCATCAATCATTCATAAGGGATCGAGTAGATTAATCTAGAAAAATCCAGTCTTGGATTGGGAGGCTGTTGACTACAACCTCCCACTATAGTTGTAGGCCTACCACTATAGCAGTAATTTATCCAACATAGAGGTACTAATGTAGCATATGGAGAACTTCTATAGTGGTCTTCATCATCCCCAGCAACCAAGGGGTTCAAAATGGTGCCCCTTGACTCCAATCAAACAATTTCATATTTTGGACCAGGATTAGTGTTCCAACTGGGTTCTAGAACTAGTTTATGCAAAAATTTAGGAATGATAACTCCCAAATCATTCTTAAATACCATTTCAAGCCCCAAAAGGAACTTTTGAATAATCTTAGATTACATGCCCATTGAGGCTATAAACATTCAGTGTCTTATGCTTAAAGTGTAGTGGATGCAATGTAAATATAAGAGAAGAAACCATGCTTTGGAATTATAATACCACCAAGCCCAATAAATAAAATTTTGAAAAACTTACTCTAACACCCTATTACTAACAAAAATTATAGCCTAGTGCATATATATTGCAAGAAACAATGCACTAAAGGTAAAGGAGTTAAGTGTTACCTTTTTCATACTACGAGAGCAAAGTTATCAAGTGGGATGTTTTTGAAATGGAGGAGAAAATGGGAATTGAAACCATTTCTCCCCTCTATATACTGTGTTGCACTTCTATAGTAGAGTGATGACCGCTATAGCAAGGCCCTACCTAAGCTCTGTAAACTCTTTTTCAAGAAAAAATCCACCTTTTGATATCAGCTGAAGTATTTTGGCATCTTAATAATAAATTCTTGTTCGTCTAATGCATATATATAGGGGTGAAGTGGTTTCCAAATGAACTGAAAGTAGGTTTTTGTTAGGAGTTAGTGAATACGTATTAGAGGAGGTGGTCTTTTGTTTAACTTCACCTGGTATTTTGAATATCAAATTAGAATTTGGGTAGTAGTGATTTTATGGCTTATAGTCCCAAGGAAAGGGGTTTTACGCTCAAGGAAATATAGACTTTGAATGTTCCTTCTCTTAATTATTCAGGGACGAACAAAGGGTAAATTGGTATCTGGTACAATGACCAAATATGTTCCATAGAAATGTCTTGACATTATGACAGAGTGAGAGTATTATCGAGATTTTATTACAAAAATTATGCAGGGAAATATGGAGAAATATTTTAAATCACTACATAGTGAGGGTGGGATAACGTTATTCTTCTATATTAATATTTATTTTGCTACAGTAGTAGGAATCTATAGCGGTGTGATACTGGGAAGAATTTCCACTAAAGAAGGTTTATTTCCTCTTTTCTACTCTTGTTAAAATAACAATATGGGAGGCTCCAAAAATCCTAAGGGTTACCTCTCATTCATTGAAACCTTGGTGAAAAGGATAAGTGGTGCAAATGAGTCCAAAGACTTATATTTTTTGTTATAACTCATCCATACATTTGGGAATTGTATTTGTTTGTCCTTCCTATAGCTGGTTGATGTCCTGGTAAGCTAAGGTAAAATTTGTAGAATTAACTTGTGTTAGAAAGCATAAATTTAATGTAGGTGGATGAGAGACTTTATGTCTAGTCCTTTGAACACGGTGTTTGGATGGATAAAAATTGGTTAAAAATTGGGTAGTCTATATATTAGAGGTTGTTTATATGATTATTTCATGTTATATTGCATAGGGTTATTCTAGGGTGTTCTTCTTGCTACAAATTTATATATGTCATAGTAGAAAGGTGATTATTATATCTTAGCTAAACTCTAAAGAATGGAATAGTACTAAGTAAGGTATGGGGGAGGGTATTTCCAAAATAACCTAGGGTAGTAATTTTGATTTAGGTCTCTCATGGTTAGTATCAGGAATGTTCCATGGCTAGGGCTCCACCGATAGAAAATTTATGGAAATATGGTTAATCCATTGTGTATAGTATGTGTATATTAATTACTTATGGTGTGGATGGTTAATGCATGTTATTTAGTATTGGTCAGTAAATACTTTACTCGATTATTGAATTAATTAGGTTTTTTTTCTAAATGTGAGATGTTTTGGTATTTGGAATGCTCTCACGGGATATTGGCAAAACCAGGCACGAACAAGGCTGGATCACCCTATGGAGAAACACTAGGCCTGATCAAAACCTTATCTATAAGATCTTTTAACTGTTCTTTCAACTCCTTAAGTTATGCTGGAGCTATTTTGTTGGGTGGAATAGAGACAGGTGTGGTATCTGGAAGAAGATTTATTCCAAAGTCAACTTCCCTTTCTGGAGAAACTCTGGGAAGTTCTTTAGGGAACACATTTGGAAATTCCCTTACTACCAAAACTGAATCGAGACTCCGAGTCTCAGAACTAGAGTCCTTGACTCGAACAAGATAGTAAACATACCCTTTAGATATCATCTTTCTTTCTTTAAGATAAGAAACAATCGGACCCCTAAGAACAGAGGTATTACCCCTCCATTTAATAAATGGTTCATTGGGAAATTAAAACTGAACAACTCTATTTCTATTGTAAACTAAGGCATACCTTGAGTGACACCAATCCATGCTGAGAATGACCTCAAAATCACTCATCTCAAACTCCACAGGATCAACTGAGATAATTTTCTGAGATACGGTGAACGGGCAATTTTTGTATACCAGTCTGGCTATAATAAATTTTCCCACTAGGGTAGACACTTAGAAAGGCTATGCTAATATTTTGGGACTGACACCAAAATTGACAGCTATATAAGGAGTTACAAAAGAAAGTGAAGCTCCAAGATCTAACTATGCATAATTTTGAAGATGGAAAACTTGTAACATACACGTAACCATATCAGGAGAACTTTCCTGATAATGTCGAGTATAGAGTGATTATAACCTATTCTAGTGCTGCCCACTGGTAGCATTGGAGGTAGCACGCTGCTGTGTTGGGAGACCTACTTGAGCTGAAGAATGATTGGACTGACCTGCTGACCAGCCCTCAGGTAATCCCTAACCCTATGTCCTAGCTTACCACAACAAAAACACACATCACTACTAGCCTTACACTCACCCGGATGATTCCTACCATATTTTCTACAAAGAGGATTAGTACGACCACAACTTAGACCGAAATGGGACATAGAGCCTAGTGCCCCACCCCGACTGTCTTGCCTGAACTTAGGCACTGGTGCACTAGATGAAGATGGAGATAGGGATGAAAATTTCTAATGGAACTGAGAATGGTTACCGCCTTCTGATCATTTCTAAGAAAAGTTAAAGTTACTTGTTCTGGCCCTTTTATTCTCACTCCCTTTCTCCTTACACTTCTCCTTATCAATCAGCTCAATAAGAACCATAATCCTAGATAGGTCCATCTCCTTAATCAACATGTCAGTCCTACACTCCTTGACCATAGTAGCACAAAATTACTCATTATAGACCTATTATCCTCCACCAAAAAAGGAGCATAACTCGCCAACTTAGTGAACTTAAGCAAGTATTCCCTTACACTAATATTACCCTGCTTCAAATTGATAAACTCCTAAAACATAGCTTTCCTCAACTCCAGGGGGAATAACTTGTCTAACAAACCTATGGAACACTCCTCCCATTCTACTGGACTAGCATCAATGCCAAAGTTTTCCTTCCAATACTTAAACCAGGTGTGAGCTACATCCTACACGTGATATGCAGCTAACTCTACACCCCTACTAAAAGTGAAGCCCATAATATTAGTCGCCTTCTGCACCATATAAAAAAAATCTTGTTAATCTTCTTAAAACTTGGATCCCATAAAAAAGAGGGATTCATCCAACTAAAATCCCAAATCCTAATTGCAGTTGTATTTGCCACTAGATTAGCTAATGCAACAACCTTCTGGTTGTTCTAGGCAGCTATGTAGTGGGATAAGGTGTTGAAATTAGCCTTGAATTTGGCGTGGGAGACATGATAATTTAGGGGATCTTCCTAAATAGTTAGAGGTGCAGGTTGATCCCTATTCCTTCTTCCGCTGTTTCTTCTATGTGGCATTGTCTGGAAACTGAATAAAGGATGAGTTAGAAAGATAGTTTAAATAGATCTACTGCTCATTCACACGACATGAACAGTGAAAGAAGGGAAACTTTCCTATAAACCTCTCATAGCCTCTTGCCCATAAGTGTGGCGCGCTTTACACATATGCACAAGATTCTACCCAATGTGTCTTTCAGACTCCCTAAGATACTTTAAAACCTCAGGCTCTAATACAAAGTTCCATCAAGAACCGAAGCTAACCCCTAAATACAGAGATGTTATTACATCCCAAGTATAAAATATTTGATAAATACTGAAAGACAACCGTCTATCTGAACAATGAAAAGGTACAGAAAGAACTAGTAACTGACTAAATACTTGTTTGACTATATGATTATCTAAAAGCCTCTAAATTGACTGAGGAATTAAAAGGACATACCCACAACTAGCTCCAACTAACTGAACATAAGGAAGTACTAAAATAACTGAAATAAATGATTCATGTCCTCGATGGATGAGGACTCACCACTACTGCTGCTGAGTATATTGAGCTATCTAATGACAGTGGAGAAACTAAGAATATGAACCTATGTTATAAGACATCATAGCCCAAATAAAAGTATGTGGTAAATACTTGAATGTACTTGTACGTGAGATAAGGACTGACTGAATTGCATGAGATAACTGAGCATAAATGCATAAACATATAAAATCTAAGAATGCAAGATATAGTAAAAACATATTTCTAAGATAATTTGTAAATAACTGAATAACTAAAAATCGGTATGCTTTGGTTAAGCAAACATGATATAAGATATACTAATTATTGATTAACTGTTATTTGTATACTGATTAACTGGTGTTTGTATACTGATTAACTAATATCAGAATACTAATCATGTAATACTGAACTGCACTTAGTCTGAATAACTGGACTAAAATAGTCGGAGGTATTATGTAATCAACATGCCCCTATCTGAGCTAATCGGGGTCCAACCTATAAACCCAATTTGAAATATGTCAGTACCATGCCATGGGTACTAACACTGGCTATGTGGATCCACTAAACTGGTGTTCCAAAGGTCTAAGGAGTCACCCTCTACTGGAAGGTGATCTTATAAGATATGTGTCTACCCTCAAATAGCAGGTAGCCATCTCAAACCTACACTGGCTATGTAGTTCTGTAACTCAGCGATTACTACTAAGGGTCACATCATCTGCTGGAGGGTGAGTCCCATCCCTTTGTTTGCTCTATGCTAAATCCTACTCCCAACTGATATGACACTGGTACTGAACCGATGCACTCACTGACAACTGATAACTGATAATCTTAGGTCATGGTATTCTAAAAATAACACTGCATATAGATTCTGAGGTAATTATAACCTATAAATCGATAAAGCTCAACATGATCATGGTGTTCTGAATATGATATTAAAACCATGGACTGACTGAGTTGTTACTTACACAATAGAAATTATGTAAAACACATAGGTATCGGGTGTTCATAACCCGCTAGCACTGAGTGATTATAAAAATATGATATCAACATGAAATATTATAGTATGTAATTATGTTTCAAAGACCCTAAACATAGACATTTCATTAAACATATCAAAATCATGAACTTGAATATGGGAATGTGTTAAACATAGGAAATCGACATGATTCACATGGATAAATTCATAAATTGAGGAATTTATCATGAAGTTCACTTAAACAAGACATGGGAACTAAAATTTAAAGCATGAGAAAATCAAATATTTCATGGAAGCATACATGGGCTAAACTGAATTTGAAATTACCAAGGAAAAACATGAATTAAACACATCTTGAACATATAATATATCATTGTAAAAGAAAACTCCATAATTTAATTAAAAAAGAAGGTTTTTAGGCTCAATGGGTGAAAGAGACCCATTGATGAATACCCTACATACCTTATTCTTCTTAACCTTGAAGAAAAACACTAATCTTGATGATTTCTTGGAGGTTCTTAAACATAGAAAACTTGAATTCTTGATTTCTTGGGGAAAGAAACTCAATTTTTGTTCTTGGGAAATAAGGAGGATTTTTAGAAGAAGGGCAAATAATTCCCTAACTGATGCCCCAAGTCATGTTATAAATGATTGGGTTGAGGGGGAAAGACCTAATTACCCCTTTTTCATTTAAATTTAGAAATAGATGCAACAAGATCCCCGAATGCATTCTTATCTCGATCTTCGATTTCCCTCACTGCGATGCAATCTACATGACATCAAGACTAATACTGCATCGTGGGATTATCATGGTAATCCACTGGTTTTGTGATCCAAACCTGACCCAAACCTTGTCCAAAAAATATAAAACTACCCCAATACATACCTTTTACATTCCTGAACATGAATCAACTAAAAAACTAATGTCTTTGCGTCAAGAAGACCTAAATAAAAATCCTCAAAGTTATAAGGGTCTTGAAAATGACTAAGTCCCCAACACATAGTGAAATTTTCAAGCCTTAAGCCCCTATGCATGCAACTAAAATCTGAATTGAGCTACGATTTTCATGGGGTATTACACCAAGATTGGTGTTAGCGATTGAATACCATTCATACGCTCATTTTACATCTTGAAATTGATTATTGAGGTAATATTAAGGAACTTTGGTACTTGATGGTGATGATGGATTGAATAGTGAGAGTTGAGGCTTATTAATTACGCTAGTGATTATGTTATCCATTAATATAGTGATTATTCTATTGCTTATGAGATTTAATATATTATTTTGGGTTTTAGTCTATATATTAAATATTATATGAATGATATAATTACCTGTTTGAGTCTGGATATTGATGATGATTCTAAATATATAATTACCAGTTCGAGTCCAGTTATTTACTTATTTATGCACATTGATATTAGAGTTTATTCAAGTTTGTCTCTACCTTTACTTAGATATGTTGTCTTGTATTTTATCATATTTATATCATGATTTAGCTTAGTCGGCTGATGATGCCAATTGAGTACCCATGGTTTTGGTACTCACACTATATTTTTATACCTTTTTAGTGTAGATCCGAGTACTAGTTGTAGTCTTTGATTAGAGGATCATGATGTGTTAGTTCGGGGATAAAGTGAGCTCTTGGAGTTGAAGTTGCCCCATTCCCTTCTATCTATCTATGCATAGTCTTTAGTTTGAGATAAGATTGTATTGACTATTTTAGACTTGGGTTGTATTTATATTAGCTCTTGTACGGGTTCTACCAGGTTGTGGGATGGTTTTCTATACTATGGATACCTTTAGAGTATTTTTATTGCCTTTTATTAAATTTCCTAGTTGGCCTTTTTTGGGGATTCCACCAAGTTAACCCATTACGAACAACACTAGGTTACAATTCGACTTGCCTACTACAAGGACTAATAGATGGAATAATGAGTCATGAATCAGGTTGTGAAAAAATTGTATCAAATCATAGGCTACACCAGTATTGTTGGTGCAAGAGAAAATGTCTAGTAGAGTCCTTCGGATTTGATCGTTGACATTAATTTCTTATCTAATGGAGGATATAGGACATTCTTAGTAGTTCTTCACTTCTTTCACTCATTTCTTGTGAAGTGTCTAAGTATGCAAGTAGGTTGCAACCAATGTGATCCTTGTATACTAGTACTTACAACCATATGAGGATAATAAATTGGATCAGGGGTATTTTGAGGCAAAAGATACTGGTTCAATTTTTCATCCTATTTTAACCTCAGGAATTAAGTTTAATATATCGAGTGCTATGATCCAGCTCTTATACATGAGGGTGCGTTTGCAGGGTTTCCTACAGTTAATTTGACCATGCATCTATCTAATTTAACTAGAATTTTCACTTTATATACATATCCAGGAGTGAATCAGGAGTTACTTAGATTAAGGTTTTTCCCCTTTTAACTTAAAGAAGAAGCATCTTTATGGTTAGGGGATGTTCTAAGAGTATTTATCACTACATGGAATGAGTTACACAAACAATTCTTGAACTGGATCTTTCCTCTATCTAAGATATTGTATCTTAAGGATGAAATCTATAATTTTAGGTAGTTACAATCTGAGTCAATGTATGAGGCTTGGTTCAGGTTCAAGAAAAAGTTAAGTGTGGTGCCTAACCATCGTATTTTAACGACAAACTTACTGGAGTTATTCTATAGAGCACTGGCCATCAGGTATAGATCTATGGTAGACACTGTCTCTGGAGAAGATTTTATGAGATTACCCTGTGAGGTAGCTTCTAATATTTTAGACCAGATCTCTATTACTAACTGAGGATGGAAAATGTGAGAGGAAGAGAGGGGTTTTAGGACTTATGCCAATGGAGTTGTTGGTGAATAGAGAGTAGCTCATGATTCTGTAGCACAAGATATTGCAATATTAAGGATTGAACTTTGGTTGCTAGAAAAAAATTCATCATAGTAAATTCTGAGAAAGTTCATGTAGTAGGAGCATAGGGGGAAGCTTCTAGAGCATTTGAGTCTGCTTTAGAAAAGGATACTAGGTATTCAAACCATCAGTTGAAGGGTTTTCGAGCACAAGGGCAAGGAAACCAAAGTTGAAACTACTATGATGATAGAGATAAGGAATGCAGTAGGGGTCAGAGAAGGTGAGTAGAGATAGATAGATGATTACAAGAAAAAGTGATAGAGGTACATTCCAACTGGCAGATGAGATATAGAATCAAGAATAAAAGAAATATTTTCTAAACTTGTGAAGGGTCAATAAAATAAGGAGAACATCCTTAAGAAAATTAAGTATGATATTTTAGGGTTGACCCAGAAAGTGGAGTCTCATTCCACTGCTATAAAGTAGTTGGAACACTAATTTGCAAAAATGTCTGCTATGACCAAACAGAAAAAACTTGTTACTCTTTCAAGTGAAAAACTTTAGATTCCATCATCTATAACTCATTGTCTATCTATGACCACTAATTATGGTACCACTACTGACGATCCCCCTACACCTACTATTTAGGATTTCAAGATTGAGAGCACTGAGAGTGATGAGACACCTGAGGCAGAGTCAGAGAAGTCGATATGGGGTGATGATGATTTTTAGTATGATAGTGGTAAGGATGAGATCATTGAGACCAATGATCATATGTACAATTACAGTGTGACCCCTTTCTTACCTTAAGTGGAAAAGAAGGAGGATCTCAGAGCAGTCACCATTCTATGTTTTATTGGGCCTCTCAATGTCAAACAGGATTTATATGACTTTTGATCAGGAGCAAATGGGATTCTACTTGCTATGTACAAGTTATGTAGGATGGGGTAACTCAAACCTACATTCATAAAGTTATTGATGGCTGACTCATCTATGAAGAAACCGGTGGGTGTCATATGTTACATAAAAGAAAGGGTGGCATCCTTTATATTACCCACTAATTTTATGGTTCTTGATTGTGAAGTGAATTCTTAAGCCCACATTATATTGGGTAGACCCTTCTTATACACTGGTAAGGTATTGATTTATATGGACTTGTGGGAGATAACCTTCAAACTAAATGATGAGCAAGTAGTGTTTGATGTGTGTATGACATTGCAATAGCTAGACGATATGCGAGTATTGTCTGTAATATACACTATTGATGAAAATCTTGATGTAGAGGACAATAAACCGAATACACCAGGTATTGATAAGAGATGTGTGGTAGATTGGCTTACAGATATTAAGATGTCGAATCTAGGACACACGAGGAATGAGGTGGATATATTGTGAGAAAAGGTGTGCTCTCACATTAAGAGAAATATATTAGACATGCCTCTAGTTTATCCCTAATTATTTAGCCATCATGTTTGTGTGGTCCCAGACACTTTGATTTATTCGCAAAGGATGATGTCCTGGTCCCCATAGTTTGGACTAAGAGAGGCCAATGGGGGGAAATTGCAGAATGCAGACATGTCATATGAGAAAGCCCTGAAAAAAGCCACCCATGATTCGACGGAGACTACATTTGGTGATAGGCAGAGGCATTCTGAGCTAGTTGCAGGTGCATATTCTCATAGTAGACCTCCACCACCATAACCTCCACCAGTGGATATACCTTAATTTGGGGAAGATGATGATACAAATATTTACTAAATACTAGGTATGTTCTCACTTCCCTATGTTTTACTTAATTTTAGCGCATCAAGGATGGTGTACAATTTTTAGGTAGGGGATGGTTGTACCATAGCCACTGCGGGTTTTTATTTCTGTGATTCTTTTCCTATCAGCCGCGGTATGTTGGTAAAATTGGAAAGTATATGTTAATTCGTATCATTTTATGTTTTGTTTTGTATTGTGTTATGCTTATTCTAATTAGGAGATTTTTAAGTATTTTGGGAGTTATCATGTTTTTTCTCATTTTTAAGAAAAATGATATCCCTTCTAATTTTTGTATTTTAGAAATTTGTGAATGTTTATATGTATGAACATTGTAGATCTTTTTATGGCATTAGAATTAGGGACATGATAATCATTTCTAACAATTTAGTAGGGATGGGTGTGGTAGTAAAAGAAAATAAAGATTGTTAAAAGAAAGAATAAAAGACCACACTCAACTTGAATGTGTAATAAAGAATAAAAAGGGAGATATAAGAGTGGAATAAAAAGGAAATTGGCTAATAAGTGAGAACCCAAATTTATTGTAGTGCCAAGAAATCTTAGTCATTTGATATGTCTATAGGTACCATACCAACCCCAAGCCTGCATTACAAGCCAAGAAATGTCCTCTAGTGATCCTAACTTGACTGTCTGAATACTAAGGTAAAGAAAATAAAGGCAAGCCTATGGTATTTGATGCACATTGATTGAAACTTCTTTTATAAGTGTGACTGTCTCTTGATTGTCCCTGCATTGACATGCATTATTTCATATGTGAGTTGGGACTTCTTTGTTGTGAGGGCACTTGAATCATATTGCTAGCTATTTCCTTAGTTTTGCTAGTGTAACTTTTATATATGCGTAGTTTTTTGTTGCTAATGTAATTCCATACCTTTCTCCCATTATGTCACATTATTGTGCTTTAGGTTCATACAATGTTGGTTTTAAAAAGTCACGTTGGAGGGGTGTTGTGTATTGAGCTTAAAGTGTTGACTTACTGCCTTGAATTGCTTAGATTCTCCTCGTTAAGCGTCATTTATGTTTTGTTGTGTTTTTATACCTGAGGACATTGAAATATTCTAAGTTGAGGATGTTGATGTGCTATAGAAATATAGAATTTTTATGCTTAAACCTATGAGAATATGCAAGTTTCTAAGTTTTTTTTGTTAGATATGATGCATTTACGGTATGTTTTGCAGGAAATCATGTTTTGGATGTAAGTTCATGAAAAATATGAAAAAGGTATTTTTGGATACTTATTGGAGAAATTATGGATGTTTGGAATACTTTTCACCATGATCATGATCAAAGCATGTTTTGTAATTGAAGAAGAGCTGGAAAGATGACTCCCGATACTTACAAAGTCAATATGTGGACCGCAAGTAGGACATATGGACAATAAGTTGGCAAATCAAGTGACAGAAGTCCAAAATTCTGAGAGATGACCTGCAGAATTTTTTGGTCCTGGCACGAGCACCCTACACTTACACCCATCCTGCAGGCCGCAAGTGTTACCTACGCTAGGTTCAGGACGCAAGTGTAGGCCATAAGTGGCCAGTGACCCTATTTTGTCAAATTTTGTTTGAGCTTTGGTTTTAAGGTTTCCCCATGTACTATGAATACCTTTTATGTGTTTTTTAGTAGGAGCTATGCACTCTTGAAATTTACAAACATATTTTGATTACAAGATCCGACTTTAGTTTTGGAATTCTATTGTATTGATTTAAGTTGATTAATTCATTTACAGTTTTGGGTTTTTCTACTTCTTATTATTATGATTTCAATCGTGAATGTTATTTTTTATTTCACAAGAATGAGGATTGTGGAAACCCTGGCAGTTTGATGGAGTAGGGAAAGTGTTATTGTTGTTCTGAACTAATACCCATGCATGCATTGTATTATGTTCACTTTAATAGTTATTTTAGCAGTGGCCAATGTTAAGATCCCATGTAGATTATTTCTACATACACCAAAAGAGAAGTAGTGACTAGGAATTGATAATGACAATAGTAATTTGGAGTTTAGTTGTCGATCCATGCTATTAGGTATTATCTACGTATGATGGTTAGATTTCATCTAATAACTAGAGACTCATAACTTAATAGTTAATTGGGATTAAGATAAGGTTAGTGACATAACCCGAACTAGGTCCTTGTCATATCGGTTATCTGAAGTCCAACCAGGAGTGAAGACCACTCCCAATACCCACCATTAACCACCCTATATCCCATGGTGGATGAATTATGAACATATACCAAGATAAAATAATAATAATAATTTAAAGACATTAGATGAAGTCTATAACTGTAACCGAACAACCACAACCAAACATCAAACCAATACCAATCCAAATGCCAATACCAGTACCAAGGCTAATGCTAATACCGTTATCACCCATGCCCATACTAGTCCGACAAATCCTCTATCCAGAATCAAAGAATACCCAGTTGGTACATGCCCCTGATCATAGCCAAAACCAAAACCAAAGTGATCTGAGGTGGATTTATGCACTTTAGTGTTGTTATCCGTGCTTATTTAGCTTTATTTTGAGGAAAAATATTGTGTTTAATGTTTTAAAAATGATATAAATGAGCATAAAAGTATTTAAGAATGTGATTATAATTTTGAAGGTGTATTTCAAGCACGTTTTTACTTAATTTGGTCACTTAGAGTTCATATGAGAAAACTAGTGTTACTAGCATGAGCTAGGTGTTGTTCTAGTTGATCACGATGGATTATAATATGTCTAATGAGTTCCTAATGGTATGAGTGTGTAATTATCTATGGAACAACTTTTTTATAGTGTTTAAAGTACAATTGTATCAAGCTAAGATTCAAGACCATGTTTATGATCAAAAGGGGCAAAACTAATATTCTTAGCTTAAGTTTCTAGTTCGTCGTCTTGGATGTTGTGTTGTTTTAAGCTATTATCTGTTGTGTTTAATGATATATAATGCTTGTTGAGTTTATTATGATGATATATGAAGGATATAAAAGCTTCAAATCAAGTGTAAATAATACTAAATGGTTTTGAATGGACCAACGAAAGCACAAGACACAACTTGGTGTGAATAGGACACCTGGGATGTCATGACCGCGTCGCGGATCTAGACGCGGAAAAATAGCCTCGTGTTGAAGTGAGGGGTAATTATTGAGTAGAAAAATCCATTAGATCACCATTATAAGACCTTTTCACATATCTAGATGAAGTAAACTAGCCCTGCATTGCGGTGAGATACGAACTTTAGAAAATCGAGTCCTAGTATAAAAGGAATGCGTTAAATGAATTGAAAAAACCTTGGACGGATTTGAAACTTGGAGAGGGGTTGGAAAATAATTCACTTAGGGTTTTTATACCTTTAATTATGCTTTTTAATAAATTTTATCTGGTATTCAATTATCTTGATTACTATTATGTCCATGAGTGTTTAAAAGCCCTTTTTCGAGGTTTAGGACAAGAACATGTTTACTTTTTCTTTGAATTGAATTAGTTTTGATTGATTAAAATATTTGGTTGTTTATTTATCCTTGTTTTAATTATTTTATGTAGTATCTAAGCTTATAATACATATTTTGTTGACCTTGTGATCTCGAGAGGGGGAATAGGAAGATAGAAAGTGGGGATAAATAGAGTAAGATTCTTATTCTTTTATAAAATTACTAATTTTAATTTACATCTAGGATAGGGATATACCTAGAAGCCATGCTTGGTTCACCTATAGGATGATAGCTTCTTGCATCTAATTGGATTATTACATCCATGTTAAATGATATAGTTGTAATGTCCAAGTTAGGTGGACGTTTAGAGGTCTGGAGACCATGATCATACAATAAACCCTACGAATCCACAACAAAGCCAAGCAGTGTACCGAATGAGGTTCAATAATATAGTGTGCTTGTTCATAGTGTCTTATCCCTGGGTTTTCATCCATTTCATGTCCAAAATCTTTACTTTTCTGCATTATTTTAGTTTACTTTTAGTGTACAAACTTTCAAAACTCTTTCGGCTACATTGCAAAACTTTAATCTCAATAGTTGAACTTGAATTGGATAGATGTTGATACAAGTCTCTATGGGATCGTTATTTGGCTTTATTTAAGGAAACTATATTACTTGGTGAAACCATGTACACTTGCTTGTGCACTTGGGTGTAACACAAAGAAAGAATAATAATGAAAAGAAGTCCATAGAATGAGATGCATTCTTCTAGAGTATGAAAGCTCACCATTTCAATTTGACTCAAAGTTGTTCCCGAATTCAAGTCACTGAGTGGTAGGAATGGTATTATGGCCAATTCCTGCATCGTGTAGTGATACAACATCCGAAGATGGTTTGCGAAGTGAACACTAGCATGTAACTCAGGGATAAAGGTAAAATAATCCCATCATTCAAAGCCAAATAAAATAACCATATACATACATATATATATCGTGCTGGGATAGGGAAAAAGGTTTAGTATGACATTTAAAACTTTAACCTAGAATGTGTAGTTCTTCCATCCTAAATATCCACCCATGGGCTGTATGGGTTCAACTTCCTCTACTGAAAGGGCCCCGACGTGTGTTAGCCGCACTAACTGGAGGTATTAAGGAACACTAGGGAATGATCCATCCTATGTCAACTAAGACACAAATATATATCAATAGTATGAACCATGCACACATGTCATTGAGATCAAACCTCACATCAGCAAACATGAGTTTCCAGTATTGTCCACCCCTTCTCCAGGACATCCACCTTCCATGGATTTGCTACACAACTCCCTTTAAGCCCATATTACAACCATTTACACATTCCCAACCATTTACCAAGAAGTATTTTAATTAGGCATTAACCATTGGTATCATCACACCAAAGTTAGATCTTGCAAATCTATTACCTTATGTAATATAAGGCATTAAACCAAATAGACTCCATCTTTGCAATTAACTAAAACCATTTATAATCAAACCTTGGACATCAAGGATTTTCCAAAACATTATCAAATAAACCAAAAACAATTAATGTTCCATTTACCTATTTTGCAATACAAGATTCTATGAATAATCAAACTATGTGATATAAATCATTCTCATTGAAAATTTCATAAACAGGTTGAGGGCATGTCATTATTAAAGCCAAAATAAAAAAAAATGGTGTTCAACCACAAACCCTTAATTAAATCATCATTCCCATGCACTCACATGTGAAAAACCATAATTAAAAATATGCATGGTCACAATTTAAAATATAGAAAACAATATACAATAATATGCATTCAAACCTCTCAAGCTTGATTTAAAAACCACCATTAATATTTCCGGAACAAAGCTCTAAACGTATGGTTTTAGTAAACTAACAATGTGGGAAGAGCCACATGCCTTAGACACCAAGATGTACTGAGAGAATCGCTCTTGAAATCCCCTAATTGATTAGTTTGATGAAACGCTAGCCTTTGCTTGAATAGAGAATTTAAGAGAGATTTTAAAAGTGTTTGATTGAGAATAATTTGTTAATAAAGTCCCAAAATATGTTTTAACTCCTGGTATCAAAGGGAGTTAAAAGGGGAAATGTTCGAAATTCCCCCAACTTAAACTGTAAAAGGACTGCAGGTGGTTACGAGTCAACCCCGTGACTTGTGACCACAACATACGATTCGTACTATTGAGTCATCATCAAGATAGTGCATTGGACACTCGTAAATTGTCCACTATACGATCCCATGATACCCCATCATTACTAGATCATACAAATCATATGTTCTATTTATATCCTAGAAAGAAACTAAGGGATTAAGCATTGTACATCATATGACGCAACTCTACCATTTTTAACCTATCCTCATGGCTCGTAGTGAGCCACTCAAACTCAAAGACAAGTCAAGTCAATAAGTTTCTAATTTGATTAAGGATTGTCCTAATGACTCATCGTCACCCCTAATGCTTGAACCACAAAGTAATTACCATAACAGAACCCTAACCACGAACTATTGGACAACTCACAATTTTGGGTCACCTGAACCATACCCACACCATTCGACTCCTATTGTTAAGTCTTCAACAAGACAGTGAGCTCAAAGTTCAGTAAATTTCAATGGGCGAGAACCCAAGGTGTTTCAATTCTCCCCCACATAGATCATTCTTCCCCGAATGATGAGGCAAGGAATTGACTAGCCTGATCAAACTCCACACACCTCTACTCTTCCTTTTAACTAAGTTAGAAAACAATGTTACTAAGAATAACACATACCTTACACTCGATCTGCTAGAGAAAAAAATAACAATTAATACTTGGACTTAATGTCCTCTTCAGCTTCCCAAGTAGCCTCTTCAATCTTGTGGTTCCTCCGCAGAACCATTACCGAAGCCACGTCCATGGTTCGCAATCGATGAACCTGCCAATAGAAGATTTCAACCAGGACCTCCTCATAAGACAGGTAATCTAAAATACTAATATCCTTGATAATCATAATTTGCGGTGAAGCGCCCACGCACTTTCTAAACATTGAGAACATGAACACCGGGTGAATGAAGCTCAAACTAGAATGCAAGTCCAATTCATAAGCAACATTGCCAACCCTTCTCAAAACCAAGTACGGAACAACATACCAGGGCCTGAGCTTCCCCTTCTTCCCCAACCGCATCACCCCCTTAGTAGGTGAAACTTTCAAGACCACCTTATCCCCAACCTTAAACTTTAACTTCCTATGCCTCACATCAATAAAGAACTTTTGGAGACTTCGGGCGGCTTTAAGGCTATCCCAAATCACCTTCACTGTCTCCATGGATTGGTTAATAAAATACGGACCAAAAATCTTTGCCTCACCTACTTCGAACCACCCAATAGGAGACCTACTCATCCTACCATAAAAAGGCCTCAAATGGATCCATCCCAATGCTAGAGTGTATCTTTTACTATACGCAAACTCTATAAGAGGTAAATATTTGACTAAACTATTACCATGATCAATCACGCATACTTGAAGCATATCTTTCAAGTTCTAAATAGTTCTTTCTGCTTGCCCATCTAACTACGGGTGAAAACCCTTACTAAGACTCACCTTGGTCCCTAAACCTTTATAAAATAACTGCCAAAAGTGTGATGAAAACTGCACACCATGATCCAAGATTATAGAAATAGGCACCCCATGCAAAGTCAAAATCTCTTTGAGTTACAACCTTGCATAATACTCTATCAACAAATTAGTCCTCAGTGGAAAAAAGTGAGCAGACTTAGTCATCCTATCCACGTTGACCCCAACTGAATCAAATTGATATCAAGAACGAGGTAGAACGGTAACAAAATCCATATTGATCACTTTCCACTTCCACACCGGCAACTCAATTTCTTGATACAATTCTTTAGGCCTTATGTGCTCAACTTTCAATTGTTGGCATACCATGCACTTAGCCACAAAATTATCCATATCCCTCTTCATGTTGTTCCACCAATATATCTCCTTAAGTTTATGATATATTTTTGTCAAACTTAGATTGATATAATAAGGAGACTCGTGCTCATTCGCTAAGATCCTTTCTTGTAAACCATCTATATCTGGAAAACATAATATTTCTTAGTACTGCTAGGTACCATCAGCATTAATCTCAAAGGTCATTACTTTTTTCCCACCTACATAATCCTTGATCCTCATTAAGACAGGATCTAACACTTGTTTCTGTTTTATTTCTACACCAAGAGACAACTGTGCAACCTTCTACACAAACACGCCACTATCCTCAAAATCCAAGAGAAAAACTCCAAGGTTAGCCACATAGTGAATCTCTTTCCCCAACTCCCACTTCCCATCATCCACGTGAGCTAGACTCCCTATGGATAACCTGTTAAAAGTATCAGTAACCACGTTAGCTTTACCTGGATAGTAGTGAAAACTCATGTGATAATCCTTGAGTAGCTCAATCTATCTCCTTTTCCTGAGATTTGGCTCTTTCTAAGTAAGTACATATTGCAGGCTCTTATGATCTAAAAAGATATCCATATTCACTTTATACAAATAGTGACCCCAGATTTTCAATGCGACCACCACAATCGATAGCTCTAAGTCAGGAGTTTGCTAATTCTACTCATACATCTTCAACTGTCTAGAGGCATAAGCTATAACCTTGTCATACTGCATCAAGATGTAACCAAGCCCCATACGGGATATATCACAATAGACAACAAACACATCAGTGCCTTCGGGCAAAGTCAAGATCATAGTCGAAGTCATCTTATCCTTTAGCTTATCAAAACTACCATGAGAACTTTACCTTTTTCTAAGTTAAATTAGTCAATTGGGAAGCTATAGTCAAAAAAATTTCCACAAACTTCCTGTATTAACCAGCTAACCCTAAGTACCTTCGGATATTAGTTGGAGTCGAGGGTCTAGGCTACTTTTTAACCACTAAAACTTTTTGTGGATCCACCATGATCCCTTTACTAAAAAAGATATGACCTAGAGAAGTGATAATATATAACCAAAATTCACATTTGGAAAATTTGGGATACAATTGTTGATCTCTCGGGGTCTAAAACATAATGCAGAGGTGATCGACTTGATCCACCTCACTCTTTGAGTACACTAGAATATCATCTATGAATGCAATGATTAAAAAATCTAGAAACTTACTGAAGACTTTTTTCATCAAGTCAATGAATGTTGCCGAGGAATTAGTCAACCTAAAAGACCTGACTAAGAACTTGAAATACCCTTACTCGGTACGGAAGGCAGTCTTAGGGAAATCCACTTCCCTAATCTTTAACTTATTATACCTGGATCATAGGTCGATCTCAGAGAAAAACTTAGCACCTTAAAGCTGATCAAAAAAATAATCAATCCTTTGAAGAGGGTATTTATTCTTTACCATTACCTTATTCAATTGTTGGTTATCAATACACATACAGTGTGAACCATCCTTGTTAGGCACTAAAAACACCGGTGCACCCCATGGATACACACTAGGACATATGAAACCTTTGACTAAAAGATCCTTTAGTTTCTCCTTAATCTCCTTTAACTCAGCTGGAGCCATCCTATAAAGGGGAATAGAAATAGGACGAGTGTCCAGAACATGATCTATAATAAAATCAATCTTCATATTGGGAGGAACACTAGGAAGGTCATCAAGGAAGACGTTAGGAAAATCATTTATCACCGAGATTGAATATAAAGATGGACCCTTTGAGTTAGAATCTTTAACTAAAATAAAATGATAGAGACACCCCTTGGATATTAGTATCCTAGCACTAAGATATGATATGAACCTTTCTTTAGGAGCTAGGGAACAACCCTCTCATTCAATAACCGACTCCTTAGGGAATTTAAAAATGACATTACAGGTCTGACAGTTTAAAGATGTGTAGCACGAGTGTAACCAATCCATCCCTAATCTAACATTGAAATCTATCATATCTAATTCAAATAGATCTACTAAGGTCTCCGAACTACCCACAAATATCGTACAACTTTTATAGACTCTTCTTGCCAAAATAGAGTTACCCATTGGGCTAGAAGTAGAAAAAGGGTCCAAAATATACTCGGGACCTAAACGAAAAATGCACAACCATAAATGGGCTTACATAAGAGAAAGTGGACCACAAATCAAATAAAAAGTACACATCACGGGAAAAAAATTTCAACATACCGATAACGACATCAGGTGATTCCTCAGACTCTAGATGAGTAGTGAGATCATCGGGGCTACTTATTCTTTCATTCATCATAGTATCCCTGATGCAATCAACCACAAAACTGTAGAGAGGATATGATGAAGCTGATTGGGCCCCACTAGCCTGAGATTAGGCATCTTGTGCCCAATAATTATCGCCACTATAAAAATCCTTATGAACCGATGACTTTGGGTATGAAGAACAATACGTTAAGTATGATCCCTAATTTCCCCACTTCTTTTGGGACGTATTCCATAATTCTTGCCACTCTGCTGATGGCCACCACTCTGCTCAAAAAATTAAAACTTATTGCTCTGCCTTTTCCCTACCTCTACCTGTTTTTTTTTCTTTCTCAACCTACTGCATGTACATAACAAACTTGGAGATGTCCATTTCCTTGTTCAACAAGGCAGCCTTACTATCTAAAATCAAGTCTCGAGACAACTCAAAAGTAAACTTCCTCATTCTAGAACTCATGCTAGAAACTAACTCTAAACATATCGTGATAACTAGTAAAACGTCAAGGCATACTCCTTGACTAACATCTTTCTTGCTTCAAGTTAACAAACTTTTCTGCCTTCGTCTCTCTCAACTCCTGAGGAAAGAAGAAGTCATAAAAGGAACTAGAGAAATCATCCCACAGGGGTGACATAACATGGTCACCCCTAGACTGTTTGCATTCCTCATACCATTGGTATTCCATATCTTTCAGTTGGTAGGTAGAAAATTCCACACTCTCCATATTTGTAGCATGCATAACGTGGAAGATCTTCTCTATCTGATAAACAAAACCTTTGGGATCATTCTCAACCTTAACACCAATGAACATATGAGGGTTTAACCTCATAAATTTGTTGACCCTTGTGTGCTTAAAAGATGGAGTAATAGAAGAACTACACTTAAATTGAGAAGCTAACAACTGAGCCAACATATCTATGGACTAACAAAATTCAGCATTCATCATATCTGCCTAAGGTGCTCGACAAGGAATGGAGGGGACCGATAGAACTCTAGGAGAGAAATAAGGAACTGGACCCTTAGACTGAGTTTGTACCCCATAAGCAGGATGAGTCCTATAAACATTGTCCACGGGTGGGATAAAGGAGTTTTTGTAAGCTTTAGATCGTCTAGATGGCATGATTCGAAAAGCGAACAAGAAGTAATTAGTAAATATGTTAGGACCATAGATGCTACAACTCAAGAATATAATACAAGAAAGAGAAATATTCCAAAAGGCCTTGTATCCTCTCCCTTATGAGTGTGGTGAGCTATATACCCTTAAAAGAGACTTTACTCAACACGAGTTTGTAGACTCCTAATTGACAATGAATCTAGAGCTTTGATACCAATCTGATATGACCTGAACCAAGTCCTAGTCATGTCGGGTATCTCAAGTCCAACCAGTACCGGAGACCACCATTAATACCCCACTGTTAACTACCCTACATCCCATGTCGGATAAATTTCGAGCATATGACATGATAAAAGAATAATAATAATTTAAAGACATTTGATGAAGTCAATAACCATAACCAAACAACCACAACAAAATGTCCAACCAATACCAATACCAAGGATAATGCTAATACCAACAACGCCCATGCCCATAGTAGTCCGACAAAGCCTCTATCAAGAATTGAAGAATATCAAGCCGGGACATTCTCCCAACTATAGCCAAAATAAATACCAAAGAAATAAAAATAATTAAAAGAATTCCATAACATGAAATAGTGTCTTATAGAGTATGGAATCTCACCACTTTAATCTTACTCAAAGTTGTCCCCAAATCTAGGTCGCTAAGCAGGAGGAATACTAGTATGGAAAGTTCCTGCATCATATGGGGATACAACACCCGAAGATGGTTAGAAGAATAACCTCTAGCATGTAACACAAGGACAAAGGTAAAATATTTGCATCATTCAAGACCAAATAAAATAACCATATAACATCATCTATATACATATATATATATCATGTTGGGATAGGGAGCAAGGTTAGGCCTATAATTTCAAACTTTAACGTGGACTATATATCTCTACCCTCATAAATGTCCACCTACGGTCTATATAGGTTCATCTCCCCCTGCTAAAAGGGCCCCGACAAATGTTAAACTCACGAGCTGAAGGTACTATGAAAGACTAGGGAATGCCCTAACCCTACGTCAACAAAGATACAAATATATATCAATAGTGTGAAATATTCACCTAGTTTATCAAGACCAAACATCATATCAACAAACATGAGTTTTCAGTATTTGGCCCCCCACCCCCATGGCCTACACTTTCCACCACTTTACTACACAACCCCTTTTAAGCTCATATTAAAATAAATTACACTTTCCTAACCATTAAGCAAGGAGTCTTTTAATTAGTCATTAACCAATGGTATTTTTATACCAAAATTAGAGCTTGCATGTCTATTACCTTATGCCATATAAATTATTAAACCAAATTGGACTCCATCATTTCTAATTAACCAAAAACATTTTTAAACAAAACATGGCCTCAAAGGCCTTTCCAAAACCATATGAAATCAACCAAAACCAATTTATGTTCCAGTTACCATTTATGCAATGCAAGATGAATAATTAAAATATATGAAAAAAATTATTTTCATTGATAATTTCACAAATAGGTTAAGGGCATGCCATTACCTAAGCCAAAACCATAAAATTTAGGGTTCAACCACTACCCCTATATTAAATCATCATTCCCACAAACCCATATATGAAAAACCAGGATTAAGAAAAGCTTTTATCACAATTTAAAACATAGAAAATAATATTCAATAATATGCATTCAAACCCCTCAACCTTTATTTCAAAACCACCATTAATGTTTAATGAACAAAGCTCTAAACATATGCTTTTAGTTAACTAACAATAAGGGAAGAGTTACATGCTTTAGACACTAAGAAGTACACAGATAATTAATCTTGAAAACTCCTAATTGATTAGCTTGATAAAACCCTATCCTTTGATGGAACAGAGAATTTGAGAGACTTTAAAAGTGTTTGTTGGGAATAATATGTTAATGAAGTCCCTAAAGGACTTTTAGGTCATGGTTTCAAAGGGAGTTGAAAAGGGGAAATGTCCAGAATTCCCCCAACTTAAACTGTAAAAAGACAATAGGTGGTTACAAATCGACCCTGTCACTCATGACCAAAATATACGACTCATACCATTGAGTCGTCACCAAGACAGTGAGTTGGAGACCCATACATTGTCAACCATACGACCCCATAATACCCTTCCCCCATTACCAAACCATATGACTCGTATGGTCTAGTCATAGCCAAAACAAAAAAACATGGGATTGAACACTGGACATCATAAGAATTAACCCTACCATTGATAATCTATCCTTACAGCTCTTAGTGAGCAATTCATACTAAGAGTCAAGTCAAGTCACTAAGTTTTTAATTTGATAAAGTATTTTCCTAAAAACTCATCACTACCATATTGACTCAAACAACTAAGTCCTTACCATAATCGAACCCCAGCCACCAACCATTAGACATCTCACCATTTGGGGTCACTTAACCTGTACCCACACAATATGACTCGTATGGTTAATTCATCAATAGGACAGTGAGCTCAAAGCTCAGTAAATTTTTATAAACCAAAACTTAGGGTGCTTCAATTAGTAAGGCAATATCCTAAGACTCAAAAGGTAAAGAGTAAAATCTTTCTTCTCATCCAAAAGATTGTAGAAGGTATGTAACTTATCGATTCTATATTCAAGGTATTGGGTTTATTAAACAAAGCACGATAAGCCTACGGAGTTGAGAAACCATGGGGAACACAATCTTAGTGTTTACCAATACTAATTACAATTGAATTTGATATTTTCTCCTTATTTGATATTTCTAGTCAAATCCCACATTTATTTTTCAAGTTCTTGCACATTGATTACAATATCTGAGATCCATAAGTCAATGTATTCCTTTTGAATTTGACCCCAACCTTTGTTGAGTTACTTTATTTGGTAACGACTGTGATTATCTTCAGAGTGAAGTTATAGCTTGGGAATTATCACTGGTGCACCATCTAAAGGTATATAATCTATAGATTAAACTAGTACTTAGGCTCCTAGAGTTGAGCTTCCTCATATACCGATAGTTTCTTAGTCGGTAGTTGCTCAGTCAGTGCTTGCCTAGCCTACTATGTTTATCGAGAAGCTGAAGATATTTTGTAGTTTTGAGATTGGCTCAGCCAAAGTTTCTAATGATGTGAGAAATGATGAATATGAGTTTCTAATTTCTTGTTAGGATAGGCTACATAATTTGGGACTTAATGAGACTCATGGGGTAGATTATACTACCTTCAACTAGACTTGGCAGCTTGACATTGGTGGAGAAATCATCTTGATTCTTCTTTTAGAAATACATTCCTTGTAGCCTTAAGGATCGGTTGAGGGATTAGTTCTCTAGATTAGAGCAGCGCTTCATGATGGTGGCAAAGTATGAGGCTTATTTTTATGAGTTAGCTAGGAATGTTATTTCTATTATAGATATTGAGTATGAGGGGGTTTGATGCATTGTTTGAGGATACATACTTCCCCATTGTATGTCTACTAAGTTTTTGGTTGCTCTGGTAGGCTTTTGTTGAGGGCTTTGATCATGCTCTGGTGAAGGAGGAGATGCATTGTGGGGACCAAGGGGGCAATGATAAGATACTTAGATTTTAGGGTATTTTTTGTAAGAGTAATAGTGGATCTCGATTCAAAGGTAGTGGTTCTAAGGGTAGGTACCCCCCACACCATTTGTATCAACCTCAGAGTTAGCCTAGTAGACCCATTCAGGAAGCGCTTCATATTACTGACAGAGGTTAATCTTGTGTTAGCAATCACCCTGGGTAGATTAGTGGTCTTTTCTTAAAGGGTACGTCATCTATTTATTCTACCCGAGGAGTCTACCCTAGGTCAGTTGGATCTTCTATTTTGGTTCAGCTCAGGTGACTTGTTATAGTTGTGAAGCTTTTGGTAATTATTTGTAAGAGTGTTATAAGTCATAAATTTGACAACTTACTAGTATCTTTTAAGCCTAAATTATCATGCTTTTTCATTGATTTGTTATTAGTTTCATACTTAATGTTTATTTGTATATGAAAAATTAAAATTAGAATATGAGCAAGGAAACTTGATAAAAATAAGCTAAGAAGAAGGTAAAAGAAAAGAAATGTGATCATAAAGAACAAAAGCTAAAATTGCAGGCCTAGGAGTCGACCTCCAGTTACTGTGATCACGCACCTAGGATCGCGATTGCTATCAGTCAACAAGTCAAGCAGAGTGGGATCGCGATATGACTATCGCGATTGTGATCCAAAGATGGCGATCGAGGTAGAGCGAAAAAGTTTCAAGTACATTTTTGTAATATTTGGTAAATATGGAATTGAGGCTTAAATAGGGGTTTTTAGTTTATTTTTCACTATTTTTTATCTTACATATTATCCTATCATTAGTTTAGGGTTTATCACTTAGATCTTGTAGCTTGAATTTATACTAATTTGAAGAAATAATTAACTAGACAAACTCCAAAGTGAAAAATTGACAAATTTCATTTAGGATTCATTGAAATTTAAAGTGTGGTTTGCATTCTATTTATTTTTCATGAATCAGATTGATGGAGATTTTTGTATATTTTTATTTATTATCTTTATGTGTTGGTAGTTCTTCCTCTTAGGATTATGTTATAATATGGTGCATTTATGTGTGGGTTGTGATTTATTTTGTATATGATAATGTGTTGGTGTTGAGTACTACTATTGCTTGAGTAAATTGATTAGGATTTATGGGTAAAAGCCCTAAATACCCAAAATGGATTTATGTGTGGTAACCCCAAGATCTTGAAAGCATAAATCATCCTTGAAAGAGGGGTTTGGGTGAATTGTAGGAACCCCTATCATACTTGAAAAAAGGGTGTGGGAATAAAGGCAATAGTAGATAATTATTGGGATTAGTTTGCTAATTTTCACAATCTTAGATATAAGAGTGAATATGAGATTTACTATCCCTTGGGTACCATCCTAGAAATACGGGTGCCTAATTAAGGTATTGGGTGGCGTTAATTGACAGACTCGTTAGGTACTAAAAAGAGTTAATGAGTGACATCTTTGAGGTTTTGTTGAAGAACTAGCCTCAAGGACTTTAAACCTAGCTTACCACATCATCAACTATTAGAATTTGCTCTAAATCATCATGTTCTCATGCATAACTTGCCCTTAGGAATGCATAATCCCAGTATATGTGCCTAATTGATTATAATCTAATTATTCTTAGTCTTGAATAAGTAGGTTAGAAGACTGAAAATAAACATTAGTTTGGATACTTACTCAAACCCCCTCCAAGTAATAAATACTTATATCTTAGGTTTGAACTTAACAAGTAACTTTAATTTTGAACTTGTTTAATCGTCACTCATATTGTTCCTCGTGGATTCGACCTTAATTAAAAGTTGTGTTACTATATTGACAACGACCAACTTGTTCTTAAATTGATGTGTAAGTTGAGCGTTATTAGAGTGCCCTAGTCGTGGGATAATTATTGCTTCGTCTTAGAGTGTTCCTCTGATTAGAGTAGATCATCCCTTATCTAAAGGTGGTTTTTATGGTTGTAGGGGTAGTTCCCAAGGTGCTGGAGGAGGTATTTAGGAAAGTGGGATACGAGATAGGTTAGGAGCCCAGCTAGGTGGCTGGCATGGTAAGTGTTAGACTCGAGGCTGAGTCTTCCGATGTTGTTGTTACAGGTATGATTTTTATGAGCCATAAATCAAATATTGCTTTATTTGATATGGGATCCAGGTATTCTTATGTTTTTATTTATTTTTCTCCATAGTTAGAGTTATCTTGGGATTTATAATCCATGTTATTACGTGTATCTACTCCTGTGGGTGATTCTTTAGTAGTGGATCGTGTGTTCAAATCCTATGTTGTGACTATTAGAGATGTTGATACTCATGTTGATCTCATTATATTTGACATGGTGGATGTTGATGTAATTTTTGTCATGTACTGGTTATCTCTCTATCATACTACATAGATTATTTTGCTAAAACTGTTACCTTAGCCATGCCCAGCATACCCCAGTCATATGGTAAGGATCTGTTAGCCACCAACCGATGAGGATTATTTTTTATATGTATGCTAGGAGACTTATTTTGAGAGTTTGTGAGTCTTATCTAGCTTACATTTGTAATGTTAGTATGGAGAGTCTGCCGCTTAACTATATTCCTATATTCTGTGAGTTTTTGATGTTTTCCCTATAGATCTGCCTGATATACCACCTACCTATGAGATTGATTTTGTTATTGATCTTGAGCCTAGCACCCAATCAATTTCTATGGTACCTTACCATATGGAACCTACCGATCTTAAGGAGCTGAATTCTTAACTTTTGGTTCTTCTTGGTAAGGGTTTCATTAGACTAAGTATGTTTCCTTGGGGATCTTATGTATTGTTTATGACCAATACAATTCACTATGCGTATGTGTATTGGTTATAGGCAGCTAAATAAGGTAACAGTGAAGAATCATAATCCCATGCCTCGTATTAGTGAATTATTTGACCAACTTTAGGGTGCAGTGGTGTTTTATAAGATTTATTTGAGGTTTGGTTACAATTTATTTTGGATCTGGGCAGAGGATTTGCCAAGGATAACTTATCGAACCTGTTATAGTCATTATGAGTTCCTAGTGATGTCTTTTGGGTTGACTAATGCCCCAGCCGTGTTCATGGATTTGATGATCTAAGAGTTTAGACCTTATTTGGATTCCTTTGTGAATGTGTTCATCAATAAACTCTTTGTATATTAGAGGAGTAGAGAGAAGCATGAACAATATTAGAGGATTGTGCTCCAAACTTTTAGAGATTATGTATTTTTTTCCCAAGTTCTCTAAGTATGAGTTTTGGTTTTATTCGATGACATTTCTTGGGCATGTGGTATCTAAGGATGGGATTATGGTAGACCCACAAAGATGGAGGCCATTCATTATGGGGCTATGCCTACATCTCTGACTGAGGTTCATAGCTTTATTGGTTGATTGTTAAGGGTTTTTCTACTTTTTATTGGCTGTTTGTTGAGGGTTTTCCTAGTTTTTAGTGCCTTTGAAAAGTTTACTCAAAAGGATATTGCTTTTGAATTGTTTGAAGAGTCTAAGTCGAGCTTTGGAAAGCTCAAGGAGTTTCTTACTTTATCCCCTATTTTTGCTCTTCTAGTTGAGATTATTGGATTCAACAAGTATTATGATGCTTTTGGTGTTGGTTTAGGTTGCGTATTGATGTAGCAAGGTTGTGTTAGTGCTAATTATTTGAGGCAGATTAAGATGCAACTACCCCATTCATGATTTGGAGTTGGTGGCGGTAGTTTTTGCACTTAAGATTTGGAGGCATTATTTTTATGGTATGCATTGTGATATTTTTACACATCATCACAATCTTCAGTATCTTATGACTAATAGAGATCTTAATGCTACTCAATATTGATGGATGGATTTGCATATGGAATATGATATCTCTATCTTATATTATCTAGGCACGACGAATATGCTAGTAGGCGCCTTGAGTTGAAAGGCAGTGGGTACTAGTAGTTTGTCTTGCATTTAAGTTTCTCAGAGGCTATTGGAATGGAATATTCAGTCCTTAGACAACTTGATGGCTCGACATAACATTTCAGACCCTTAAAGGATTCTTGGTAACATTGATGCAAAGTACTCACTATTTGAGCAGATTTGGGATCATTAGCTTGAGGATAATAGACTTTGCAACCTCCATGATTAGGTTTTGAGTGGTTAGTCCAAGGGGTCTACTATAAATTCTGACGATGTTTTGAGATTTTATAGCTGCATTTGTGTTTTGAGGATGATGACTTGATTTAGTTGATTTTGTTCAAGTCTCACCACTCTATATATTCTTTTCATTTTGGGAAAACCAAGATGCATAGATATATGATGCAACATTATTGATGGAGTGGAATATAGAGTGATATGGTAGACTTTGTAGCTCATTGCCTATGTTGTCAGCAAGTAAAGACTGAGCATTAGCGACCAAGTGGTTTGATTCAGAGGTTGCCCATTCCTGAGTGAAAATGGGAGTGGATTATCATAGATTTTATTAGTGGTTTAGCTCGTACTTCCAATGGTTCTGAAGGTATTTGGGTCATTAATGATCAATTGACCAAGTCGACGTATTTCATTCCTATTCAAATATCTTTCAGCGCTAAGCGGTTGGCTCATATTTATATTAGTGAGATAGTCTGTTTGCATGGATGCCTATATATGTCATTTTGGATCGACGCTCTGTGTTCACTTCCAACTTTTGGAGTGCTTATCAGGAGAAATAGGGTACTCACATTGATCTTAGTACAACCTTTCATCCATAAACCGATGGCCAATTGGAGATGACTATTCAAATTCTTAAGGATATACTTCAATCCTGTATTATGGATTTTTAAGGCTACACAACCTGAACCAAGGCCTAGTAATGTTGGGAATCTCAAGACCAACCAGAATCGAAGATGAAACTCCATAGGTTTTGACCCTTAGAAAAATTTCCAAATTTTTGGTTTTTAGATATCATACGACTTGAGGGTACTAGTAGAATGATAGGGAATGGGTTGGGTAAGCTAGTCATTTATTATCCAGTGGTGTGTGGTGTTGGGTGGTTGTTTCTTGAATGGGTATGAGACGTATGGTTAGTGATGGGTCGTAGGTTTGGGTTTTCCTTCACTTATTCTGAAATATAGTAACTTAACTTAGATTTGAGAATGAGTGGCTCATCATGAGTCATGAGGATAGGGTATGATTCATATAGTCCAATTCATATTTTGGATAGTGTTCAGCCCTCATAATTTTACTAAGGCTATGATTTCATGGTACTAATCATATGGGTGGGTACGATTTGGCTTAGGTGGTCATATGTTGGAAAGTGTTGGGGTCTAAGGAGAGGCCTAGGGAATGAGTGGTAGGTACCACTTTTATGGTAGGGAACAATTGATATAGGGTGGTAGTACCATCCTGTGGGTATTTTAAGCAGTTTAAGTTGAGGGCAATCTGGGCATTCCCCCTCTTAACCTCTTATGGACCCATGACTTAAAACACCTTTTTGGAGATTCATTAACCTATTTACAATCACTCAAACTCCCTTAAAATACTCTCAAATTCTCTCAAGGCTCTTGGGTCAAGGAAGGCTAGGGTTTCATCAATAGGATCAATTTGGGACTTAAAAAGGTGATTTCTCTCCATCATTTTCATAATCTAAGGCATGTTCCTCATCCGTCATGGTTAGTTCCAACTAAAGGCATGTTTTATGATGTGTTTTCATGTCATAATTGGTGTATGGTTTTGGGTTTTGAAATATATGTTGGTTTTTTTATTATAATGGTTTGTTATGGTTTTCCTATTTCTTTTACTTATGGTTTTCATATAATTATGGTGGTTTGAGCATTTGGTTACATAGGAGTGGTTAATTGGTACATGGTTTTGGCTTTGGAAACACTATGCCCCCAACATGTTAGATAAAATACCTATGATAATGTTTTTGGTTAAATTATTTGACTTTTAATGAATTATGCATAGTTTGACTTGGTAATGGAACCCTAGTTGGTTTAAAGGGTTTAAATTATTAGGAATGGTTAAATGGTAAGGTGTTTGTAGTTATGGTTGGTCTAGTTAAAAGCCTTGTGGGTTAAAAGGGAATCCCCCATGCAAACATAATAATGATCACTTGTGGGCTACATAGGATTCCCGCAAATCAACTTAATAATGTAGTCTATGGGTACATGGGAATCCCTTCTTCTTTAAAAAAATGGCTAAGGACATTGCTTACAAGCTATAGTCGGTATGACAATACCACTACTTATGTCTTGGGATAATAATAAGTTGAATAGTGGTTTGGTTGTGTGGTAATGGTTTTAATTGGGCAATAATGGCAGAGCGTGATAGCTAACCATGAAGGGTAGTCGGGAATCCCCAACTATGAGAACTTCACAATTACACTGGTACATATGTATCATGGAGAGTGAAGGGTAGTCGGGAATTCCCTACTCCTATGGTATCATTGGTTTGTATGGCTACTACACATATCATGGCCCATTTAGGGGGTTACAGTAGACCCATATATCCCATGGGTGGTTCTAGGATAGTTAAGCTACACATACCTAGGTTAATGATTTTATAGGAATGCTATACCTGGCTCCCTTTCCTAGTATGGTTATACATATATATGTATGGTTGTGAATGCATATAGCTAGTTTACTTGGTTTAAAAGGTTGGCATTATTTTATCCTTATCCTGAGTGCATGCTAGCGTTCACCCGCTAACCCATCTTCGGGCGGCTGTATCCTCATGCAATGCAGGAATCTACCATTCTACTCTACCTTCTTAGTGATCAGATTTTGGAGTAGCTTTTGAATTGAAGTGGTGAGCTTCCATATTCTAGAAGGCTTCATTTCATATTATTAATGTCTTTACATTCTTTAGTTATTTCATAGACATTTGTTTTGGCTATCGGTGGGGGCATGTCCCAATAAGATATTGTTCTACTTTTGGTTAGAGGCTTTACTAAAATACTATGGGTTGGCAAATGTGGTGTTGATAGTGGTGTCAGCCTTAGTATTGGCATTAGTATTAGGGTTGATACCATTTGACTATATTTATGATTGTTCCATCCTATCATGTTATGGATTTATACTTGGTTATTATTTTTGTTTTGGTATGATTATTGGTTGGGTATTGGATGGTTGAACTTTCTTAGGTTTTCCACGATTATCGACCTATCCCAGAGTCTAGATATTGTACAAAATTCTATCTTGTTATATTTTTGAAATTCATTTGACTCAGGGTATGTGTTTGGAGGTTGGGTTAGGATAACATAGGTGTTCCTCAATCCTGGCTGTACTTAGGCTACCTATTACGACAAAGCCCTGGTTTCTGTTGTGTTAAGTTGGTATCAGAGCTTTTGGTGCATGGTCAATTGGGATTCCACAAAACTATTTCAAGTTTAGTCTTTTTAAGGGTGTGTGGTGCACCACACTTATAAGAGAGAGGCTACAAGGTATTTATGAAATATTTCTCTTCTTTGTGTTCTATTTTTAAGCTTGGAGTCTATGCCTTGGAACCTCCTTTAATTCTTGTTTGATAACCTTTCATATCATGCCTCTACGATATAATGCGAATGGAAACTCTTCTGCCCCAACTAGGGATGATGTTGATGAGACACACCCTTCTCATAGAATCCATACCTAGTCTAGTGGTCTAGTCCCTGATTTCTCTAGAGTTCCACCAATTCCTTCTAGTCCTCTTCAGGTAGACGTGATGAATGAGAAGTTTTGTCAGTCGATCCATGTGATTGCTTAGTTGGTAGTTTCTCAGGCTGAGCGTGGTGCATCTGGCATTACATTTTATGATACCATGATGGTTGGCTAGTTTATAAGGTTTAATCCTCCAACTTTTACTGGTGTTAAGGTAGAGAAGGATCCTTGAGGTTTTATGGATGAGATGGAAAAGATCTTCAGGGTCAAGAAGGCCACGAATATGGAAGGGGTGAATTTTGCTTCCTATAAGCTAAAATATATGTTGTACCAATTGTACGAGAAATAGGATCAAGCAAGCGGTGAGATTGATAAGACATTTATATTAGAGAGTTTCTCTAATACATTTCTGGACCGCTTCATTCCCTAGGAATTGAGGGAACAGAAGGCAAAGGAATTTGTTAATCTAAAATAGGGAAAGATGTCAGTCAAGGAATATGCCTTGAAATTTCACCACTGTCTAGGTATGATAAAAAATAGCATCGAATATTAGGGCCAGGTTGAGAAAGTTTTATTTATGACTATCTCATGAGTTTATCCTTGAAAGCAAGACTGAATTGCTGATCAAGGACATGGATATCTCTAAGTTGTTGGTTTATATCCAATAGGTGGAAGAGGAAAAAAAATAAGATGAGGTAGTGGAAAGGCAGAGTAAGAAGTTTAGGTTCTTTGAGAAGGGTGGACAACAACAAAGTGGTCGGAATGGTGGTAACTGGCCAAAGAAGAAGTGGGCTAGTTCTGGTTCTTTCTCCACAGCTAGTGCTCGATACCTAAATTATTTGGGAGATAGGTGTCAGCAGGGTGGCGATAACTTTAGGGCACATAGTGCCTAATCTCAGGCTAGTGAGGCCCAGTCGGCTTCATCGTGTCCTCCTTATAGGTTTTATGGTCGGTTATCTCAGGTTTTCTATAATATGGGAAGGGACAGGTGCATCAAATGTGGTAAGCCAGGCCATATGTTAGAGATTGTCCAATTGGTAAGGTTGTTTTAGGAGCGAACAAGGTCCCAGTTTCCCTTTTATCTGCTCCTACACCTAGGGGTGCTACTTCTACATCTTTTTCTAGTTTTGGTACCAGCATAGGCCAGACTAGGTCGTATGCTCTTGCATCCTGACAAGAGTCTGAGGCATTGCCTAATGTTGTGACTGGTATGTTACAACTCTTTTCTCATGACGTGTACTTTGTTTTTGATTTCGAGCTTATTTTGGACCTTTTTTCTATTTCTACCCCAATATATGACTCTGTGGTTTCTAAAATAGTCTATAGGGTATGTGTGGTATCTATTGGTAGTAAGGAAACTTCACTGGATTCGTTGGAATAAGATATGGTGGATTTTTAAGTTATTCTAGGGATGGATTAGTTACACTCGTGCTACTATCCTTAGATTGTTAGACGCATAAGGTTATCTTTAGGTTCCCTGGTGAGCCAGTTATTGAGTTGGAGGGTGTTTCCCTAGCTCCTAAGGGGAGGTTTATGTCATATCTTAGAGCACAGAGGTCAACCTACAAAGGGTGCCTCTAGCATTTGGTTCGGGTTAAAGACTCTAACTCGAAAGGTCCTTCTTTGAATTTGGTGTCGGTGGTGAATGAGTTTCCTGAGGTCTTTTTGTATGATCTTCCTGGTGTTCCTTAGGATTGGGAGATTGAGTTTGGGATTGATTTTGCTCTGGACACTCATCCAATATATATTCCTCTTTATTGAATTGTTGCGGCTTAGTTGAGTGAACTCAAGGATGTCTTTGATAAAGGGTTTCATCTATCCTAGTGTATGTCCATGGGGTTCACTGATGTTATTCATGCATAAGAAAGATGGTTCCCTTTTGATGTGTATTGACAATCGGCAGTTGAATATGGTGACAGTTAAGAATAAGTATCCTCTTCCTAGAATAGATAACTTGTTTGATCAAGTGCAAGGTACCAAATTCTTTTCAAGGATAGATCTTTGGTGTAGGTATCCTCGGCTTATGATTGGGGAGGTGGACATCCCTAAGACAACTTTCAATACTCGATATGGTCTCTTTGAATTCTTTGTTATGTCATTTGGTTTGACTAATGACCCGACGACATTCATAGATTTTATAAATAGGGTCTTCCATCACTTTTTGGATCTATTTATTATTGTGTTCAATGGTGACATTTTGGTGTACTCTAAGAGTGTGATAGATCATGCCAATCATCTCTATATGATGTTGCAGACCTTGAAAAAGCAACAGTTGTTGCCAAATTCTTGAAATGTGAATTATGGTTAAATGTTGTCACTTTTTGGGTCGTATTATTTCTAATGAATTCATCATAGTGGATCTACAAAAGGTGGTTGTGGTTAAGAAGTGGCCTAGACCCGCGACTCTAACCGATATTCACAGCTTCAGGGGTTTGGCTGGGTATTATAGGAGGTTTGTGGAGAGTTTTTCAATGATAGTTGTCCCATTGACTAAGTGTCTCAGAAGAAGGTAAATTTCTCTTGGTTGAGTGCTTGTGAGAGTACTTTTGAGAAGCTGGAGGATCAGCTAACTTTGGCTCCAATTTTGACCTTGCCTGAAGGCAATGAGGGGTTGGTAGTTTACTATAGTACATCCCGGGTGGGACTTGGCTGTGTTTTTATGCAGAAAGGTAAGGTGATTGCCTATGCTTCTAGGCATTTGAAGATACATGAGAGAAACTATCTGAATCATGATTTAGAGCTTTTGGCAGCGGTGTTTGCATTGAAAATATGGCATCACTATTTATATGGAGTGAACATGGACATCTTTTCTTATCATAAGATTCTACAGTATACGTTCACTCAGAAAGAGCTCAACCTCAGGCAGAGAAGATGGCTTGAGATTCTCAAGGACTATGACATGAGTGTTCACTACCATCCTGGTAAGGCTAATATTGTTGTTGATGCTCATATCATGTTGTCCATAGGGAGTTTAACTCATGTGGATAATTAGAAGCAAGAATTGGTGAAGGACATTCACTGCTTGGATAATCTTGGAGTTTGCCTTTTGGACTCTGAGAATGGTGGTGTGTTGGTACATAAAGTTGTTCGGTCATCTCTTGCTGCATAGATCAAGGAGAAATAAAGGTTAAATCATGTCGTTGTTAAAATCAAGGGTGATGTAGGTGGGCAAAAGGTAATGGTATTTGAGATCAGTGGTGATGGTACCTTGAGGTACCAAGGGAGGTTATGTGTTCCTGATGTTGATAGTTTGCATGAAAGGATATTGGCTAAGGCGCATGAATCATGCTACGTTGTTCATCCCAGTTCAATGAAGATGTATCATGATCTCAAGCAGATGTATTGGTGGAATGGTATGAGAAGGGGTGTGGTTGATTTTATGGAAAAAAGCATGATTTTTCAACAAGTAAAAGTTGAGCAAATGAGGCCCGAAAGAATGTATAAGGAAATTGAATTGCCTAAATGGAAATGGGAAGTGATCAACATATAGATTTTGTTATCAGTATTTCTCAGTCTCGGAACCAATTCGATTTGGTTTGGGACATCGTGGATAGGATGACAAAGTTGGTTCGCTTCTTTCCAGTGCAGACTAACTTTTCGACTGAGGATTATTCGTGGTTATATCTTTATGAGATTATGAAGCTGAATGGGGTTCCTATTTTGATCATATCTGTTCGTGGTACGCATATTTATTATCTTATTTGGCGGTCGATTTAGAAGCGGTTGGGTACTAAGGTTAGTCTGAGTACTACTTTTCACCTGTAGATAGATGGGAAAATAGAAAGGACTATTCAGACATTGGAGGATATGCTTCACACAAGTGTAATTAATTATGGTGTTAATTTGGTTGATTATCTACCTCTTGTAGAGTTTTCCTACAACAATAGCTATCATTCTGGCATTGGGGTGGCCTCTTTTAAGGCATTGTAAGGTAGGAGATGTAAATCTCCTATTGGGTGGTTCGAGTTTGGTATAGAGATATATTTTGCCCAAATTTGATTTATCAGGCTATGGAGAAGGTAAAGGTGCTTTGGGATAGTCTTAAGGCTTCCCAAAGTCGCAAAAACTCCTATGCAGATGTAAGATGTAGGGACTAGGAGTTTGAGGTTGGGGATAAGGTATTCCTAATTGTGTCTCCCATGAAGTGATTAATGCGGTTTGGGAAATAGGGGAAACTCAGTCCCCGGTATACTTATCCTTAGGTGGTCTTAAAGAGGGTTGGTAATGTTACGTATGAATTGGAGTTTCCCTCTAGTTTGAGATCCATTCATCTGGTATTCCATGTTTGTATGTTGAGAAAGTGTATAGGTGATCCTTCATCGGTTGTTTCATTGGAAAGATTTGTATCTCGGATTCACTGTCTTATTAGGAGTTCTCAGTGGAGATATTGGATCGACAGGTTCATTGATTGCGAACCAAGGAAGTAGCTTCGGTTAAAGATCTATGGTGGAACCACAAGGTGGAAGAATCTACTTGGGTAGAGGAATAGGTCATCAAGTCTAAATATCCTCATTTTTTCTTTGCTTTGGATATTCATCCAAAAGGTATGTGTTCTTGATAACATCTTTATTTTCTAACTTGGTTAAACGAAAGTTTATTTCTGTGTATCTTTGTTTTCTAACTTAGTTAAATATTGGACTGATTATGTTGGCGATGTAAATCGTTCCTATACTACCTTGTCCATCATTCGAGGATGAATGATCCTAGTAGGGTAGACTGAAACACCCTAGGTTTTGACCCTTAGAAAAATTTCTCGATTTTTGGTTTCTTGACATCATACGACTTAGGGGTACTTGTCGTATGATATGGTATGGGTCAGGTGACTTAGTCGTATCTTGTCCAGTGGTGGGTGGTTGTTTTTGGAATAGGTACGACTAGGTAGGTACAAGTCGTATGGTCGGAGATGAGTCATTGGTTTGGGTTTTCCTTTACTTAATCTGAAACTTAGTAACTTAACATGGATCTGAGTATAGTGGATCAACATTAGTCATAAGGATAGGGTACGAGCCGTATAGTCCAACTCGTATGTGGTTCAACCCCTCATGATTCTGCCTAAGGTGCGATTTCATGGTAATAATCATATGGTTGGGTATGGTTTTTCTTGGGTAGTTGTATATTGTATAGTATTGGGGTCCAAGGGGAGGCCTAGGGTAAGAGTGGTGGGTACCACTAGTATAGTAGGGTACAATTGGTATGGGGTGATTGTATCATACTACTGGGATTTAAAGCAGTTTAAGTTGGGGGTAATCTGGACATTTCCTATCTTAACCTCTTAAGGCCACACGACTTAAAACACCTTTTTGGGTATTATTAACCTTTTTGTTATCCATAAAACTCTCTTAAAACACTCTCAAATTCTCTTACGGATCTTGGGTCAAGGAAGACTAGGATTTCATATATAGGATCAATTTGGACTTACAAGGGTGATTTCTCTCCGCCATCTTCGTAATCTAAGGAATGTTACTCATCCCTCATTGTTTGTTCCAATTAAAGGCTTGTTTTATGAATTGTTTTTATTGCATAATTGTTTTATGGTTTTGGGTTTTCAAATATATGTTGGGATTTTTGGTTATAATTGTTGGTTATGGTTTTGCCATTTCTTATACTTATGGTTTTCATATTATTATGGTTGTATGAGCATTTGGATGCATGGGAATGATTAATTTGTACATGGTTTTGTCTTTGGAAACACTATGCCCCCAACATGTTGGATAAAATGCCTATGAGCATGTTTTTGGTTAAATTGTTGGAGTTTCATTAAACTATGCATGGTATAACTTTGTAATGGATCCCTAATTGGTATAAATGGTTTAAATGGTTTGGAATTGTTAAATGGTAAGGTCTTGGTGGTTATAGATGGTCTAATTGAAAGCCTTGTGGGGATAAAAAGGAGTCCCCCAAGCAAACATAATAATGATCTCTTGTGGGGTACATGGGATTCCCCCAAGTCAACTTAATAGTGTAATCAATGGGTACATGAGAATCCCCTCTACTTAAAAAGGATGGCAAAGGACATTACTTGTAAATTATAGTTCGTGTGACGATGCCACTACTTATGACCTTGGTTAATAATAAATGGAATAGTGGTTTGGATGTGTTAAAGGTTTAAATTGGGCAATAATGGTGGGGTGTTATAGCTAATCGTGAAGGTCTGAGTCCGAAAGACGGATACTGGAAACTCATGTTTGCCAACATGAGGATAGATCATGGTGACCTCATAGATAATACTTTTGGGGTACACGAGAATCTCATAGGTACACTAGTACATATGTATCATGGAGTGCGAAGGGTACTCGTGAATCCCTACTCCGATGGTATCTCCGATTCGTGTGGCTACACATATCAGGGCATATTCAGGGAGTTACACTGAACACATATAGCCCATGGAAGGTTCTAGGATGGTTAAGCTACACATACCCAAGTTAATGGATTTAAAGGAATGCTAAACCTGGCTCCCTTTCCCAGCATGGCTATGTATATATGTATAGTAGTGAATGCATATGGTTGGTTTACTTGGTTTAAAAGGTTGGGATTATTTTTTCCTCTTCCTTAGTGCATGCTAGCATTCACCTGCTAACCCATCTTCAGGAGGCTGTATTTCCACGTGATGCAGGAACCGATCGTTCTACTCCTCTTGATTAGTGATCGAATTTGGGATCAGCTATTGTATTGAATTGGTGAGCATCCATATTCCAAAAGGCTTCATTTCATATTATTGATGTCTTTACTAACTTTCGTTCTTTTATAGACATTGGTTTTGTCTTTCGTTGGAGACATGTTGTCACGATCCAATTTTTGAGTCATGATGGCACCTGCCATAACCTACCAGTTGGTAATCCAACACCGCAACCCAGAGCTAATTCAATGGGTTTCCTTTGTAGGAACGTCCAACATGAACCCTATATGGGAACACAATATAACAAAGATATTCCACAAAGGAACAACTAACATTTGAATACCAATTCCAAGACCTGATAGTATTAGTACAGGAGCATCTCTACATTCGACAATAGGAATTATAACTCAATATTTAATAGACTTAGATAGTCTTATACATTCGTCTCGAATACAAAAAAATAGAATAAGGATAGAAGAGAAATAGGGAATGTCGGATTCCAAGAGATCACCCTGTCTCCTGATGATCAACACTACACGATCTCGACTCAATGGTGGCAACTAGGACTTGGGTCTTTACCAATAAGTTACAAAAATGTAGTATGAGTACCAAAGCATGGGTACTCAGAAGGCATCATCGGCCAACTGAGCTATATTATTATATAAGGATGATATAGAGTAATACAATAACTTAAAGTCAAGGTACAAAATTGAACCTAAATCTTCTCTGATATCACTGTCTAAATAACTAATGAACTATAACAAATGTACGACATTCCATATCCACATATACCATAACATTCATACGACAAGAGTAATCATTTTGGAAGCGTAAAGCCTCATTTATACAATAATAATTATGTAACCATAATCAATAAAACTATCATCAATAGAGTATAAGAAAAAGAACTTACCATAACGACCCATACCGCCTGGAAGTACACTCAAGGAAAACAAACAAAGAACTTGTCACGGCATCCCATACCACCAGAGAGTACACCAAAAGATTAATTCATCAACATATTAAGGAACAACTACACAAGAAACTCACCAAGTCGTGGTTTGTACATTCCCACCATGGACTTTTAACAAGGTCTACAATTATCATCAATACCATAATTTGACACAACAAAGCCGATACCACCATAACATGGTTATATAGATATTTAATCTCAAACTCAATAATAAACTCCATTTCTAGCTTGTACTAGCTATCCTCCATTTCCATGAGGCACAAGTTTGCAAGTCTAATAATTTACTAGTAACCAAATAAATAAAAGCTATAAGTTACCAACACTATTATTATTCACCCATCTCAAGTCATCTTCTAGTTAGCCTCATAATTATTTAAGTCATCAATTTAGCCACCACGGCATCACATACTAGATGTCAACTTAACCCCTAATCATATAGTACTAGGTCTATTATCATTAAGTATATTACAACCTTAAGGACTAGTTTTCATATTTTAGCTAATTAAGGTCCTCCAACTAGTTCACTAGGCTTCTAGCCTACAAGTTATAGTCGTTTATTAGAGACAAAAAGTTATCACATAAGCTACTTTACTAGGCGAAATTCCATAACAAAATCATTTATCCAAGTTAAGTAGATTTACTATGTGAATGCTTGGTAGTACACAATATTACATATATCAATTAGCCTCAACCCAATACTCGGCATTATCTACTTCTAGTTACTAATTAGAGTTAACAAGGATCACACCTCTTATCTAGTAATTAATGAAAAAGAATGGATAAAAATTTACCAAGGAAGACATCATGTCCCAAGTACACAAATGGGTTTAGCCACACGCGGCATAACCTCGCATACATCTATGTATTCACATATATACTTACTATACATAACATTATCATATCATCATTACCTCTTCCGGATTCACCGGGCATCATCATAACATCATTATATCCTCTGGAATCATTGGACATCATCATAACATCATTATATTCTTTGGATTCTCCGGGTATCGCCGTAACATCATTATATCCTCCAAATTCACCGAGCATTATCATAACATTAATACATCTTACAAAACAAAGATATACACATACATATGTAGTCAAATTAATAAATATATACAACCCACAATGATAGAGTATAAGTGATGTATGGTTACATATAACAACATACTTTAATATTAATCATCACTACATAATATAACAAGATACATAAGCATGAGTATCTAAATGATTATGCAATCACAACTTTTCTAAGTCAATAAGTTTATTAGAAAGTCAATTATAAGTCAAGTGCATTATCTCTAGATACCTCTTTTACTCCTACTTTTCACAATACTAACCCTAAAGTAAAATCCTTCACATAAACATTAGCTTAATCATTAGGCCTGGGTCATAGAAAGAGTGGTAACACAATTAGAGGTTCACTTGGTGAACTCATCAATAATCCAAGCGATAGCATAACCATAGGTTCAATTTATATGACTTTCCAAGGATAGCCATATCATGATAATAGATAATAAATCAAGTATACACGTTATCCAACTATTGACCACATGTATAACCGACAACCGAGTTTAACTATTATAACTTCATTAATATAACTTAGACTTTCCTCAAGTATCTAGGTCACTAAGGAATTAAATAGTTCAACCTTAAGGTGGGTCAAGTCACACTCCTAATCCAAATAATGCCAAAGTTCACTTCTGTGAGACTAACTTTTTCCCAAAATTAGACTAGGTTATCTAAATCACACCATAAGGGCTTAGCAATCCTTACTAAGCCTGTAAGGGAAAATCTTCATCAAGTATCCTTTCTAAATCACCCCAAACACTAATGCCAATTCATAACTAGTGATGTCTAGGTCAACATACTCTTAAGGTTAGTTAACAACATCATCCTTCTTAACTAGAGCAAGTAAAGTACTTTCATACTATTCATGAGACTGCAATTAGAACTATCCAAGGTTCTAAGCTATAGTCAAGCATCATATTTTATAAATGTAATATCCTACTAGGATCAATTAAAACCAAGTATCATTACTCATCCATTTATTATCTAAGACTCCGCCCAATCTAACAAGATATCATAAAAATACTGCAATTAAACTCAATCTATCTACATGTAAGCCTAACCAACCTTGAGTCAAAGTAGCTCACAAACCAACAAGCTTTGCCTTCCCTTTTCTTGAAGCTTCTTCCACTAGCCAAGCTATTAACAACATAATCTAAGAATCATTACAAGATTAACAACACCCATTATGGAAACATTATGCCATGGGTCCAAAATGACACCAAACTCCTAAGTGGGTCCCACCCTTAGAAAATGAGTTTTGAGACAAACCTATTGATCAACTATCATTAGGGAGCTATAACCCTCATGAAATTTGAGTAAATCAATTACATTTGTTGCTACAATTGAGCCTCAAAGACTTAGGGGTTTTGGGGATAGAAATCCAGAAATTAATACCAAACTAGAAGGAATCTTACCTTAGATTTGTAGAAAAAATGGATTTCATAAGTTATTCCAGCTCCTAATCAATCCACTAGACTCACTTTGAGGATTTTTACCTATATTAAGGTTTTAGAAATGAAGAGGGAGGCAAAATTGGCCAAAATTTTGATCAAGACAACCTTTAAATAGTCATTGCCTAGGCCGTGGGTAGCGCGATCGTGCACCCTGCTTGGCCGTGGTTGCGGCTTATGCATTCGTACTTCAACCACCATGATTATGGTATCTCTCTTTAAGCTAGGCAATGGATGAATCTTGGAACGTGGTTCTGGGCTTCGTCCAATGCCTCGAGATGCATCCGGAGTCCATTTTGAGCAAATAAGATATGTAGCCACATAGATTATGACATTTTGGATGCATTGGAAAAGTTGGATTTCAAATGTTTTACTAATGTTTTTGCTTGGTGGTCAATTAAAATCAACAAAGAATTCAAATTGGGAAAGTGGTTCTGAAAACCAAATGAACCGCCAAGTAACCAAACTATCAGTTCCCGCAAGTCACTAATGACTTGGGGAAGCTATGGAGAAGACCTATTGCCAAAAATAAGCAAGAACGCAGACAATGACCTAAAGGGTCATTAAAACATCCACTACTAAGGCATTTTCATCATTGAAAGTCAAAGATGAAGAAAATACAAAAGGTGTTAAACAAATGAGGGTACTGGGACAGAATCTTACTCTCGATCTCCCAAGTAGCCTCCTCTACTAGACGATGTCTCCACTGAACCTTGACTTCTGGAATCTCTCTAGAACATAGTCGTCGTACATCACTAGCCAAAATAGGCTCTTCTACAAAGGTCAACTACTCATCTAACTAGATCGAGTTATAACTGGATCAAATTGCATCTAAGAACATGACAAAGATCCGGACTATACTTCCGCAACATAGAGACATGAAAAATGGATAAACAACAATAAAGTATGGAGGTAAACCAAACTTATAGGCCACCTCTCCAACTACACGGAGGATCTCAAAAGTACAAATATGGTGAGGGAAAATTTTACCCTTCATCCAAATTCTCATCACACCTTTCATAGGTGAAACACAGAGGAACACACGATCACCAACTCCGAATCTCAAGGAACAGAGTCTATGGTCAGCATTGGTTTTCTACCTACTCTGGATACTCTTAGCCTCTACTGAACCACCCTAACTCTATCTAATGAGATCTCAAGCAACTTTGTACCACAGGTTCTTACCTTAGAAGTCTCAAACCATCCTATAAGAGCACAATATCTTCTACCGTACCAAGCCTCATAAGGCGGCATCTCAATAATCGAATGGTAAATATTATTATTGGTGAACTCTGCCAATTTTAAGGGTTGATCCTACTGTATTCCAAAGTCCATAAAATAATCTCAGAGAAAATCCTTAAGCACCTAAATAGTCCACTCGGACTGACCATCCTTCTGCAGATGAAAGGTTGTACTCAAATCCACTCGAATACCCAACTCCACTTAAAATGCACTCCAAAACTGCGAAGTAAATATATAACCACAGTCTCATATGATAGACATAAGGACCCCATGTATATGAATTATCTGTCAAACATAAATCTGAGCTAACCTATCAACACTGAAGTTCATCTAAATAGGAAGAAAATGTGCCTACTTGGTCAAACGATCCATAATAATGCAAATACCATCGTGACCACGGGAAGTACGAGGAAACCCACTAATGAAGTCCATGGTAACCCTTTCCTATTTCTACTCGAGAAAGGGTAACCTTTAAATTAAGATGCTTAGATGTTGATGCTCGACCTTAACCTGCTGATAACATAGGCAACAAGCTACGAAGTCTACAATATCTCTCTTCATACTGTCACACTAATAAAGCTCCATCAAATCTCTATACATGTTGGTCACACCAGGATGAATAGAATATCTAGAGTTGTAAGCCACATGCAGAATCAACTGAATCAAGTCATCAAGTTGGGAAACAAAAATATGACCCAGAAACCTCAAGATACTCTCAAAATCTATGGTTTGTCTCCCAGACTCACCACTCATCACTAGATTGCACAGAAGATACAACTTACTATCTTGAATTTGACAATCATGAATCTGCTCAAATAGGGAGGACCTCACCTCCACACAATCTAAAATCCTTGCAGGATCCAAAATATCAAGGAGAAACATCAAATTTTCTAAGGACTAGATGTCCCGTGCCAAGGGCCTCTGAGAAACTGATATACATGACAAGCTACTCATTCTTACTACCTTACGACTCAAGGCATCAGCCACCATATTTTCCTTACTCAGGTTGTACAAGATGGAAATAATGTAGTCCTTTAGCAGCTCCATCCATCTGCACTGGCGAGCATTAAGCTCTTCTGGATCATATGATGTTGAAGACTATGATGATCGGTGAAAATACCATAATCCACACCATACAAGTAATGCATCCACATCTTTAGCATGAAAACTATTGCCACTAACTCCAAATCATGAGTGGAGTAGTCGTGCTCAATCACCTTAAGCTATCTAGAGCCATAGTGTAAGACCCCGCAAAGTTATTGCGTAGTTTGAGCCTTAAAGTGTGTCAAGTGAATTGTATTTCTGGCCTTAAAAGATTGAGAAGTAACTTTCAAAGTGGAAAATATTTTAAACCATGTAGAGAATTGAATAAGCTTTTCATCGATATCAAATTTTCTCAAATCCGACACTCGGCCGAAGGGTTAGAGCCATTTTAGTGAGACAGTGTGCCACCTGGCACTTTAGCGCGTCGTTGAGCCAGCAAAAATGGCAATTGTCAAATTCCAGTGAGCCTCTGTGATTCCACAACATCGCGGTGTTTTTCTAGTTTGGAACCAAGGTGGTAATGTGAATTCCACCGCATTTTGCCAAGGCTCAGTTTCCCAATTGTCTAATTTCCAGTAAACTGGCGCGATTATGGCGCGTCATGCTAGCACGAAATATTTGGAATTTTTCCAGTTCTATATTTTAATTCCAAGGGAAAAATAGGTCTTTTCCCAACCCCTATATATACTCTTTAACAAGAGATTCAGCACATTTACACTCAAATATTGTTGGTTTCTCTCAATTTAATTCAAGAACAAGACCTACAGTTTTAATCTAAGACCCAAGTCATCAAGATTACTTTGTGAATCTTCCGAGAATCATATAACAAGGTATGTTAGATGTTGATTCTTGGGTTCCTTCCACCCAAGATGTTCAAGAATCCTTTTCTAAATTCAAAGATCTTATATTTATGAGTTTTCATTATTCATGTGAATTGAAATTGAAGTTCATGTTATTATTGAGTTTTAATTCATGGTTTAGACTACCAATTTCAAGAGTTGATTCTAGTATGTGATGAATTGTATGATGTTCGTGATAAACCCTAGTCAAGTTTCATGATATTGATTTATTCATAATGATTAATTATAGAATCTGTGGTATAACCAAAGTATGTTTCCCATATGTTTGATAAAATGCTTATGTTAAGGAATTAGAGCCATTATAGCATGTTGACTAGAAATCCCCAATTGTGTGTAAGTTCATGCATGCCAAGTATTTGTTGGAAAGCCTTAGTGAATGAATTGTGACATGTTAGCATGAAATTCCCTAATTATGTGCTCTTCAATACATGTAAAATGTCTGTTGTAAGACCTTGTTGAATGGAGTATGAGCCAGTAGCATGTCTCCCTATACTATTACATGTTTATTATTTCCAAGTGCTTGAAGAAATGCTTTAATGATTGTAATAGTGAATGAAAGTCCATGGTCATGATTATTATAATGACCTAAAATTACCTCCCAAGACGTCACACGATGCTTGAGGCTACAAGTAGTCCCAACCTAACCCTTTGAGCCTGTTTTTACTAATAACACTCATTTCAAGATGAAATAATTCAAACACTAGCTTAGTCATGTCATATGAAAGGAAATACGGAGAAAATGCTCGGTCCAAAGAACCAAGAAATACCGGAAACCTTAACATAACCACAATCTGATAACTATTCTGACAAAGACTCTATTAATCCATGAACTAGAGAACCATTTGGACAGGTCCCCAACTAAGTCAAAATGAACTGAAAGTAAAAACATAGTCTCTCAAATGCAGAAATGTATGAAGATAGGTCATCGAACCATGAGGACTCACCATTGTAGAAATGTAAACAGAGGTACTCGAAAGTCATAGAAGAGTCTTGGACTGAGCAGCTGAACCTACATTATAAGACAATGTAGCACATAGACGTTTATGAGGATCAACACTTGGGAATGTATTGAGTATGTGAGGGTGTATCCATTTATATAAAACAACATCGATACTCTTTAATCAAATCATGCATGTAATAAGTAATGAATCACATGGCTTGCATAAGTAAAAAATGTGATGCTCATGAATCACGTAAAATGGAACATGTAACACAATATTGTGAGTCATTATACTTTCATCTTTGAAATTTGTACTCTTCTATTCTTCTCATTACTCAAGGCTAAAGGAAACTTTAAGCAATACTTTCAACTCAAGCATATGTCTCATGGAAAGTAAAACTTTTTCAATGCTCAAGAACTCATAACTCTTTTGAAAACAAATACTTGGATTTTGAAATCATATAACTTTGGAAAATACTTGAAGGCATTTCATTCACGTTAGGAAAATATCTCATTTCAAGCTTTAGGGAAAAATACTCATATCAAGGGAAAGTATTTTAGTTTTAAAAGAAAATATCTTATCTCAATGGAAAATACTTTAGTTTAGGGAGGTAACTAATCTAGAAGTTTAAATGTCAAGGGAGGTTCACTTAACCGACATAAACCATGCGAGCTACATGGAGTCCAATATTTTGTCCTCCTAATGAAGTGACCTCACATTGGGGAGAGGTGTTATACTCTTGCAGGGAGTATAACCTAGGTCTAGTGATCACTAAACAAACTCGGCCTCAGGCACCATATCAACTCATCCTTAGGCCCAATAACAATCATAAACTCGGCCTCAGGCCCAAACTACAGTGGCACATAGTTTGGGGTAAGAAACTGTAGTAACATACCCGCTCGGTGCTAAATACTAATCCCATTAGTTTATCTCACTCATCTCATGAAAATCCACTTTAGAATAATCTTATGGTTCAATAAAAACCCAATAATCAAATATGTAATCTCATGTAGTAGAGTGGATTTCAAACTCAGACCATTAGGTTAAAACATTTCTCAATAATCTCAGAATACTCAAATCATGGGTACTTATAGCACACTAGTACATAAAATCTCAAGTCTCAAAGTAGGGTTTAATAACCCATAGTTCAATCCCAAGTTAAAACTCATCAAAACCATAATAGATAGCATATAAATTCATAACTCATGTAGAAATCTGGAAATTTCAGCAATTTATCTCAAAATCTCAACATACTCACATACTTCAATATTTCAAACATTTCAACTATTAACTTCTCAAGGATTAAAATCATGGGATATAGACCCAGCTGCAATTTCTCAACAAAACATGTAAAACTCATGCCATTAAACTCTCAATTAAAGGGAAACATCAAAAGCTTGCAACCAATAACAATGGGTGAAACCCCCCAATTCAATTTCATGTAAAATCTCATAAATTGCAGATAATTGTAGTTTAAATAAGCCTTTGGGCATAAGGGTGAAAGGATTACCTTTGTTCAAAACCCCACATACCTTGAATTAGAAGATTTGGATGAACTCTCGCTTTTGGAACTCTATACGTACACTTTAATGAGGGTTCTTGAAGCCCTTGACTTGGGAACCTTGAATCTTGACTCAATTTAGAAAATCTATGGTGGATTTTTGAGATTCTTGGAAGACGTTTTGGATACTTAGGGTTTTTGTTGAGAGAAAATTTGACAGAGACTTCATAGAATGCTTGTAAATGACCTTGATTTGGTGATTGCATGGTTTAAGAGGCTTGGAAAAGTCCACAATGCCCTTTTTAACTTTTGTACGAAGCTGGAAAAATTGAACAGGGAACCCAATTTCATGGGACATCGCAACGTGCCACAATCGCGGTGGCTCACTGGAAATTGCCAAATTGGAAATTGGTAGTCACTGCGATGTGGAGCCATCGCATTTTCCTACTAGTTAACACCTTGAAGTTCAGCGTGACACATCACAATCGCACCCAGCCACTGGAAATTGACTATAGGGAAATTGGGGTCCTCCGTGATGCGCTATTATCATGGAGTTCCACTGGAAATTGACAATTGTCAGATTGACCCTCTCGTGATGCGCCAAGCACCAAAATGATGTTGTTTTACGATTAGGACTTAAATTAGCCATAACTTTTTACCCGGGTATAGGATTTTGGCGAATCTTATATCAACGGAAATCTTATCGAATTTCCCATGTGATAAAAAGTCGAAATTGGGGAAATTCTATATGGTTAACACAATACTCATTTAGGAAGTCACTTCTCAATCTTTTAGGGCCGGAATCACACCTCAATTGACACGCCCTAAGGTTCATTCTCTGATAGAATTTCGCAGGATCTGACAATATCTCCCCCATGGAAACATTCATCCTCGAATGTCGCTGGTTAGAATAGGAACACAGGAAAAATAGAGTAAACCTAGATAAATCTCTCTAAACTCTTGAATACCTCAGAAATTGTAAGAACTCATGCAAGAATAGATACATAGCTACACTATAGATTCGAAGGGCTAAGCTAAGGAAAAATAATACCTTCGTCTTGATCTGAACTCGTAGAGAAGAGGTGCAGGTACTTGGATCGCATGTCTACTTCTGCCTACCAAGTATTACCCTCAACAAACTGGTTCCAACATAAAACTTTAACCAAGGGAACTTCGTTGTTCCTTAATCTACGGATCTGAAAATCTTGGATCTCAACAGAAATCTCATCGAAGGAAAGACTGTTCTGAATATCAGCACTCTCTGAGGGATCCACTACAACGGAATCACCAATATGCTTCTTAAGCATGGATACATGAAAAACAGAATGAACAACTGACAACTCTGCGGGCAACTCAACCTCATAGGCCACCTTACCAACACGGCTCAAGACTCTATACGGTCCAATATAACGGGGACTAAGCTTTCCCTTTTTACCAAACCTCTTCACCCTTTTCATGGGTGAAATCTTCAAGTACATCAAATCACCCACCTCAAACTCAAGTTCTCTTCTCCTTACATTCGCATATGACTTTTGGTGACTCTGAGAAATATTTAACCTCTCTCTAATCAACTTAACTTTCTCCATAGCTTCGAACACTACATCAGGCCCAATTATGGCAACTTCACCCATTTCAAACCACCCTATGGGTGAACTACATCTCCTACCATACAAGGCCTCAAATAATGTCATCCTGATGCTAGCATGGTAGCTATTGTTGTAGGCAAACACTATCAATGGAAAATGCTCATCCCAACTACCTTTAAAATCAAGAGCACATATCCTCAACATATCTTCCTGGGTCTGAATGGTCCTTTCAGCCTAACCATATGTCTGTGGATAAAAAGCGGAACTCAAAAGAACTTGGGTACCAAGACCCTGCTGAAACGTCCTCCAAAACTGAGAAATAAATTGAGTGCCCCTATCCGAAATGATGGATGAGGGAACTCCATGCAGCCTGACAATCATCTGGATATACAATATAGGATAATTCTCAATTGTATAAGATGTGAGCATGGGTAAGAAATGCGCGGACTTGGTCAGCCGATACAACAACCCAAATAGAATCATGATGACGACGCGAAAAAGGCAACCCAGTTACGAAGTCCATATTCACCACCTCCAACTTCCAAGTAGGTATACTAAACTCTTGCATCACACCACCAGTTCTTTAGTACTCTACCTTAACCTGTTGGAACATTGCACACTTTGCTATGTACTCAGCTATATTCTTCTACATACCATTCCACCAATAGATTACCCGCAAGTTGTGGTATATCATGGCGGTGCCGGGATGAATAGAATACCGCATGCCATGCGCTTCAGCCATAATCCTCTGCCTCAGATCATCAACACATGGAACACAAAATCTACCTTTCCCTCTCAATACGCCATCTTTCCCTTGGGAGAAAACCTCTACGTTTTGGTCCTGAATTGACTCATTCAGTCCGACCAAACTAGGGTCCTTTTCTTGCTTCTCCTTCACTTACAAAACCAAAGAGGATTCGGAACTACTTTTCTCTAATGTACTCCCCTCGGCAGAATCAAGTAACCTTAAGCCCAATCTAACCAGACAATGCACATCACGAGATAAGTCTTTCTTCCCTTTCTTTACATGAGCAACACTACCCATAGACAATCTTCTAAGGGTATCTGCCACTACATTGGCCTTTCCCTGGTGATACAACATACACATATCATAGTCTTTTAACAACTACAACCACCTCTTCTGCCTAAGATTCAACTCTCTCTGAGTAAACACATATTGTGGGCTCTTATGATCAGTAAACACATCAACATGAACACCATAAAGATAGTGTCTCCAGATTTTCAAAGTGAAGACCACAACAGCTAACTCAAGATCATGGGTTAGGTAATTCTTCTCATGTGGCTTCAGCTGCCTAGAGGCATAGGCTATAACCTTACCTCTTTGTATCAACACACAACCCAAACCAATTCTAGAGGCTTCACAATACACCACAAAACCATCTATACCATTAGGAAAAGTCAACATAGGGGCTTAAATAAGTCGTGTCTTCAACTCCTGAAAACTCTTCTCACAGGAATCTGATCACTGGAACTTAACTTTGTTTTGGGTCTACCAGGTCATGGGAGTCGCAATAGAAGAGAAACCTTTAACAAAACGGCAGTAGTATCCCGCTAGACCCAAGAAACTTCTAATGTAAGACGGAGAGATAGAGTTAGGCCAATTTCTTACATCTTCTGTCTTTTGGGGGTCAAATCTAACACCTTCAACTGAAATAATATGACCCTGAAAGGCTACAGACCTTAGCAAAAATTCACACTTATTGAATTTGGTGAATAATTGGTTATCTGTAAGAGTTTACAAGAAAACTCTAAGGTGATTCGCATGGTCATTCTCATTACGGGAGTATACAAGGATGTCATCTATGAATACAATGAAAAACATATAATGATATAGCTTGAACAATTGATTCATCAGGTCCATGAAGATGGCTGGGGCATTGGTTTTCCCAAAGGACATAACTAGAAACTCAAAGTGACCATAGAGGGTTCGGAAGGCTGTCTTTGGAATGTCGGAATCCCTTACTTTAAGTAGATGATAGCCAGATCTAAGGTCTATCTTGGAGAAATAACTTGCACCTTGCAACTGATCAAACAGGTCATCAAATCTCATAAGAGGATACTTATTTTTTACTCTGACCTTATTAAGCTGATGATAGTCAATGGACATATGCAAAAAACTGTGTTTCTTCTCCATGAATAAGATAGGCGCTCCCCAAGGAGAAATACTGGGCCTTATGAAACCTTTGTCTAAAATATCTTTGAGTTGCTCTTTCAACTCCTTAAGCTCACCAGGTGCCATATGGTATGGCAGTATAAAAATAGGCTGTGTATCGGGAATAAGGTCGATACCGAATTCTACCTCTCGATCGGGTGGTAAACCTGGGAGATCTTTTGGAAAAACATCTAGAAACTCATTAACAATATTGACTGGCGAATAGTTGGAGCCTCGTACTTATTTTCTTTCACTCTAACTAAGTGATAGATACAACCTTTGGATATTAGCTTTCTGTCTTTGAAATTGGAGATAAAATAACTCTTAGGAGATACCGAACTCCCGGACCACTCAAAAGTTGGTTCATCAGGAAACTGAAACTTGACCACATGGGTACTACAGTCTATAGACGCATAACAACAATGAAGCCAATCCATACCCAAAATAAAGTCAAAATCCACTATGTCTAACTCTATCAAATAAGCAAGTATGACTCTATAAAGAACAGTAACATATACACTTATTTAGGTACAACTGACTCCCCGACGGGTGTAGAAACTAGGAAAGGAACAGGAATATTTTCGGGACCCATTTTGAAATTCATAGCTACAAGTGGGGTCACATAAGAAAGACTTGACACGGGGTCCAACAACACATAGACATCAATGCAAAAGAAATGAAGCATACCGGTAACAACATAGGGAGAGTCCTCTTGCTCTGGACAGGATGGTAAGGCATAGAATCTGTTCTGGCACTGACCACCAGCAATGCCAGATGAAGCGCCCTGAGTAGGGGAAGGACAGGGTAGAGAAGCTGGTGCACTAGTAGCCTGCGCCTGAGGTTGGGCATCTTTGTTCCCCTGACTAGCATAAGGACAATCTCTAAGTATGTAGCCCTACCTACCATAACCAAAACAACCCATCAGATCTACAAAATAGTCCCCGAGATGACTTTTACCACACTTTGCATAGGGAGGATAGTGGGTCCTATTACCAACATGGTTCTGTGACCTAGACATAAAAGATTTCCCCCCTTTCTCCTGCTTGCTTCTAGGCGCGGGAGCACTACCTGATGAAGGCATTGGCATAGACGGATTCCTCTAAAACTGAAGGCGGTTCCCTCCATAGAACCTAGGCTGGCTAAACTCATGCTGCTCATATCTAGACCTCTTGTTACCCCTTACTCGATCTCTCTCCCAAATATTATTCACCTCTATCTGCTGGGAATGCATCATCAACCTAGCCAGATCAATATCCCTATGCAACTTTGCAGTCCTACAATCATTTAGTACCAACCCAGACACACCGGTCATGAACTTACTCATACTAGCCCGGGTGTCAGAAATCAAATCAGGAGCATACTTGGCCAACTGGTTGAACTTCAAGCAGTACTCCTTAACAGTCATGGAGCCCTTTCTTAAGTTCACAAACTCTTCAATCCTTTCCTCCCTTATCTCAAGCGAAAAGAACTTGTCTAAGAATGCATCTTGGAACACCTACCAAGTCATAGGAGCAGCATTCTCACCACTACCCTTTCTCCACGATACAACCCAGTCATATGCTATATCCTTCAACCTGTAAGATGCCAACTCAACACTTTCTTCCTCAAAAACATGCATCACCTGCATGATCCTTCTCACCTTCTCCAGGTACAACTGTGGGTCCTTACCTTTCTAGGACCAATAAAACTCTGGCGAATTCATCCATATGAAATCATGAATCCTAGCCGCGGCTACATCACCTCAATGTTGACTAGCAACTACGACCTAGTTATTAGCCCAAACATTAGTGGTGACTACTTGGGCTAATGCCTGAAAGGCCACCCGAAACTCGGCATGAGACACGATCTCATTCAAAGGATCAACAGGTGGGGGTTGCTTATTGTCGTTCCTGCGGGCATTCACTCTTCGGAGAGGCATTTTTTAAAATAGAAGAGCACAAATTATTAGATAAGAGGGACAACTGTAGGCACGATAGAATACGAAAGAAAGAAATAACTTTTTCCTAAAACGTTTTGTAGCCTCTTGCTCATAGATGTGGCGCGCTATACACCGATGATCAAGAGTCTACTCAACGCGGCTTGTTAGACTCCCTAGGACTCCTTTAAAACCTTAAGCTCTGATACCAAGTTTGTAGACCCGAAATCACCTCCCGAGACGTCACACGGTGCTTGAGGCTACAAGTAGTCCCAAGCTAACCCTTTGAGCCTATTTCTACTAGTAACACTCATTTCAAGATGAAATAATTCAAAAACTAGTAAATTCATGTCATATGAAAGAAAATAGGAGAAAATGCTCGGTCCAAACGACCAAGCAATACCGGAAACCTCAACACAACCACAATTTAATAACTAGTCTGACAAAGCCTCAACTAATCTATGAACTAGAGAGCCATTGGGACAGGTCCCCAACTGACTCAAAATAAAATGAAAGTAAAAACATAGTCTCTCAAATGCAGAAATGTCTGAAGATAGGTCCTCGAACCATGAGGACTCACCACTGTAGAAATGTAGACAGAGGTACTCGAAAGTTACTGACGAGGCTGGGACTGAGCACTTGAACCTACATTATAAGACAATGTAACACATAGACCTATATGTGGATCAGCAATTAGGAATGTACTGAGTATGTGGGGGTGCATGTATTTATATAAAACAACATCAATACTCTTTAATCAAATCATGCAGGTAATACGTAATAAATCACATGGATTGAATAAGTATAAAATACGAAGCTCATGAATTATGTAAAATGGAACATGTAACACAATCTTGTGTCATTATACTTTCAGCTTTGAAATTTGTACTCTTCTCTTATTCTCATTACTCAAGGCTAAAGGAAACTTTAAGCAATACTTTCAACTCATGCATATATCTCATGGAGAGTAAAACTTCTTCAATGCTCAAGAACTCATAACTCTTTTGAACTCATATACTTCGAAGTCAAAATCATATAACTTTGGAAAATACCTGAATGCATTTCATTCACGTTAGGAAAATATCTCATTTCAAGCTTTAAGAAAAAATACTCATATCAAGGGAGAGTATTTTAGTTTTAAAAGAAAATATCTTAGCTTAATGAAAATACTTTAGTTTAGGGAGGTAACTAATCTCGAAGTTTAAATGTCAAGGGAGGTTCTATTAACCGACATAAACCATGCAAGCTACATGGAGTCCAACATTTTGTCCTCCTAAGGAAGAGACCTCACTTTGGGGAGAGGCGTCATATTCTTGCTAGAAAGTATAACCTAAGTCCAGTGATGACTAAACAAACTCAGCCTCAGTCCCAATATCAACTTGGCCTTAGGCCAAATAACAATCATAAACTCGGCCTCAGGCCCAACCTATGGTGGCACATAGTTTTTGGGTAAGAAACCACAGTAACTTACCCGGTCAGTGCTAAATACATCTCTCTTTAGTTTATCTCTCTTATCACATGAAAATCCACTTTAGAATAATCTGATGGTTCAATAAGAACCCAATAATCAAATCTATAATCTCATGTAGTAGAGTGAATTTCAAAACTCAATAACCATTAGGTCAAAACATTTCTCAATAATCTCAGAATACTCAAATCATGGGTGCTAATAGCACAATAGTTCATAAAATATTAAGTCTCAAGTAGGGCTTAATAACCCATAGTTCAATCCCAAGTTAAAACTCATCAAAAGCATAATAGATAGCATATTGATTCATAACTCATGTAGAAATCTGGAAATTTCAGCAATTTATCTCAAAATCTCAACATACTCACATACTTCAATAGTTCAAACATTTCAACTATTAACATCTCAAGGATTAAAATCTTGGAGTATAGACCCAACTGCAATTTCTCAAGAAAACATGTAAAAATTATGCCATTAAACTCTCAATTAATGGGAAACATCAAAAGCTTGCAACCAATAACAATGGGTGAAAAACCCTAATTCAATTTCATGTAAAATCTCATAAATTGCAGAGAATTGTAGTTTAAATAAGCCATTAGGCTTAAGGGTGAAAGGATTACCCTTGTTCAAAACCCCACACACCTTGAATTAGAAGCTTTGGATGAACTCTCACTTTTGGAACTCTATTCGTACACTTTAATGAGGGTTCTTGAAGCCCTTGACTTGGGAACCTTGAATCTTGACTCAATTTAGAAAATATATGGTGTATTTTTCAGATTCTTGGAAGACGTTTTGGATACTTAGGATTTTTGTTGAGATAAAACTTGACAGAGACTTCATATAATGCTTGTAAATGACCTTGATTTGGTGATTGAACGATTAAAGAGGCTTAGAAAAGTCCAAAATTCCCTTTTTATCTTCTGTACGAAGTTGGAAAAATTGAACAGGGATCCCAATTTCATGGGCCATCACGACGCGCCACAATCACGGTGGCTCACTGGAAATTGAGAAATGGGAAATTGGTAGTCACTGCGATGCGGAGCCATCGCGTTTTCCCACTAGTTGAGACCTGGAAGTTTAGTGCGACACGTCATAATCGCTCCAGGCCACTGGAAATTGACTATAGTGAAATTGGGGTCCTCCACAACGCCCACAATCACGAAGTTCCACTAAAAATTTACAATTGTCAAATAGACCCTCTCCGCGATGCGTCAAGCACCATAATGACGTTGTTTTATGACTAGGACTTAAATTATCCATAACTTCTTACTCGGGTATCGGATTTGGGCAAATATTATATTGACGGAAATTTTATTGAATTTTCCATGTGATAAAAACTCAAAATTAGAGAAATTCTATATGTTTAACATGATACTAATTTATGAAGTCACTTCTCAATCTTTTAGGGCTAGAATCACGCCTCATTTGACACGCCCTAAGGTTCATTCTATGAGAGAATTTCACGAGGTCTTACAATATCTCCCCTTGGAAACATTTGTCCTCGAATGTCGCTGGTTGGACTAGGAACTCAGGAAAAATAGAGTACACATATCTGAATCTCTCTAAACTCTTGAATTCCTCAGAAATTGCAAGAACTCATGCAAGAGTAGATACATAGCTGCACTATAGATTCGAAGGGCTAAGTTAAGGAAGAATAATACCTTCGTCTTGATCTGAACTCGCGGAGAAGAGGTATGGGTACTTGGCTTGCATTTTTGCTTCTGTCTCCCAAGTAGCACCCTGAACAGGCTGGTTCCGCCATAAAACTTTAACCTAGGGAACTTCTTTGTTCCTTAGTCTACGAATCTGAAAATCTAGGATCTCAACAGGAATCTCATCGAAGGAAAGATTGTTCTGAATATCATCACTCTCTGAGGGATCCACTACAATGGAATAACCAATATACTTCTTAAGCATGGAGACATGAAAAATAGGATGAACAACTGACAACCCTGCGGGCAACTCAACCTCATAGGCCACCTTACCAACACGACTCAAGACTCTATATGGGTCAACATAATGGGGACTAAGTTTTCCCTTTTTATCAAACCTCTTCACCCATTTCATGGGTGAAATATTCAAGTATACCAAATCACCCTCCTCAAACTCAAGATCTCTTCTCCTTACATAGGCATATGACTTTTGGAAACTCTAAGCTGTCTTCAACCTCTCTCTAATCAACTTATCTTTCTCCATAGCTTCAAACACTACATGAGGACCAATTGCAGCAGCTTCACCTACTTCAAACAACCCTATGGGTGACCTATATGTCCTACCATACAAGGCCTCAAATGGTGCCATCTCGATGCTAGCATGGTAACTATTGTTATAGGAAAACTCTATCAATTGAAAATGCTCATCCCAACTACCTTTGAAATCAAGAGCACATGCCATCAACATATCTTCCAAGGTCTGAATGGTCCTGTCATTCTGACCATCTGTCTGTGGATGAAAAGCAGAACTCAAATGAACTTGGGTATCAAGACCCTACTGAAACGCCCTCCAAAACGGAGAAGTAAATTGAGTGCCCCTATCTGAAATGATGGACGAGGGAACTCCATGTAGCCTGACAATCTCCCGGATATAAAATCTAGCATAACCCTTAGTTGTATAAGATGTGAGAATGGGTAAGAAATACGCGGAATTAGTCATCCTATACACAACAACCAAAATTGAATCATCATGATGACAAAAAAGAGGCAACCTGGTCACGAAGTTGATATTCACACCTCCCACTTTGAAGTGGGTACACCAAACTCTTGCATCACACCACCAGGTCTTTGGTGCTCTACCTTAAAATTTTGGCATGTTTCACACTTTGCTACGAACTCATCTATATCTTCTTCATACCATTCCACCAATAGATTTCCCGTAAGTTATGGTACATCTTAGCGGTGCCGAGATGAATAGAATATTGTACACCATGAGCTTCATCCATAATCCTCTGCCTCAGATCATCAACACATGGAACACACAATCTACCTTACTCTTTCAACATGACATATCAACCTTGGGAGAAAACCTCTATCTTTTGGTCCCGAACTGATTTCTTCAGTCCGACTAAACTAGGATCCTTGTCTTGCTTCTCCTTCACTTCCAAAACTAAAAAGGATTCGGAACTACTTTGCACCAACGTACTCCCCTCGGCTGAATCAAGTAACCTTACACCCAATCTAGACAGAAAATGCACATCGCGAGGTAACTCCTTCTTCACTTCCTCTACATGAGCAATACTACCCATAGACAATCTGCTAAGGGCATCCGCCACTACGTTTGCCTTGCTCAGATGATATAGCACACTCATATCATAGACTTTTAGCAACTCCAACCACCTCCTCTGCCTACGATTCAAATCCTTCTGAGTAAACACATACTCCGAGCTCTTATGATTAGTAAACACATCAACATGAACACTATAATGTTAGTGTCTCCAAATTTTCAAAGTGAAGACCACAGCAGCTAACTCAAGAGCATGGGTTGGGTAATTCTTCTCATGCGGCTTCAACTTCCTAGAGGGATAGGCTATAAACTAACCTCTTTGGATCAACACATAACCCAAAAAATTTCTAGAGGAATCATAATACACCATAAAACCATTTGTACACTCAGGAAAAGTCAACAAAGGGGATGAAGTAAGTCGAGTCTTCAACTCCTGAAAACTCTTCTCACAAGAATCTGACCATTGGAACTTAACTTTCTTTTGGGTCTACCACGTCATGAGAGACGCAATAGAAGAGAAAACTTCAACAAAACGGCATTAGTAGCCCGCTAGACCCAATAAACTTCTAATGTCAGATAGAGAGATAGAGCTAGGCCAATTTCTTACAGCTTTTGTCTTTTGGATGTCAACTCTAATACCTTAGGCTGAAACAATATGACCCAGAAAGGCTATAGACCCTAGTCAAAATTCACATTTACTGAATTTGGTGAATAACTGGTGTTCTCTAAGAGTTTACAAGACAACTCTAAGGTGATTCGCGCGGTCATTCTTATTACGGGAGTATACAAGGATGTCATATATGAAGACAATGAAAAACATATAATGATATAGCTTGAACACTCAATTCATGAGGTCCATGAAGGCGACTGGGGCATTGGTTAACCCATAGGACATGATTAGAAACTCAAAGTGACCATCACGGGTTTGGAGGGCTGTTTTTAGAATATCGCATTCCCTCACTTTAAGTTGATGATAGCCAGATCTAAGGTCTATCGTGGAGAAATAACTTTTACCTTGTAACTGATCAAACAGGTCATCAATTCCCGAAAAAGGATACTTATTTTTTACTATGACCTTGTTAAGCTAACGATAGTCAATGCACATACGCAAGGAACCGTATTTCTTTCACACAAATAAGACAGGCACGCCCCAAGGAGAAACACTGGGCCTTATGAAACCTTTGTCTAAATGATCTTTGAGTTGCTCTTTCAACTCATTAAGCTTAGCAGGTTCCATATGGTATGGCGGAATAGAAATAGGCCGAGAATCGGGAAGAAGGTCAATCCCGAATTCTATCTCTCGATCGGGAGGTACCCTGGGGAGACATTCCTGAAAAACATCTAGAAACTCATTAACAATATTGACCGACTAAATAGTTGGAGCCTCGGACTTAGTGTCTTTGACTATAACTAAGTGATAGATGCAACCTTTGGATATTCGCTTTCTGGTTTTGAAATATGAGATAAAATCATGATAGACCCTTGTGGCCTCAAAATATGGAGTAACCGAAGAACCACACTCAGAATGAGAAGCTACCAACTGTGCCAACATATGAATATATTGACAAACAATATTTTTCACATTATTTTAAGCATCTTAAGAAGGACAGGAGGGGACCTATTGAAATCAAAGAGCATAATTAGGAATTGTACCCTAAAATCATGTCTGGACCCCAAAAGTTGGATAGGTCCCATCAATGTTGTCCTCAAGTAGGACATATAAGTTTTTATAAGCATTAGATCATTTAGGTGGCATGATCTAAAAAGCAAACAAGAGGGAATTAGAGAAGATTTAAGGATCTTAGACTCTACATCTCGAAAATGGAATACAACAAAAAGAAACATTCCAAAATGCCTTATACCCTCTCCCTTATAAGTGTGGAGCACTACACACCCTTAAAAGAGACTCTACTCAATACTTCTTTATAGAATTTCAATTAACCATAAACCTAGTTCTCTGATACCAATCTGACATGAACCAAACCATGGTCTAGTATGTCTGGTATCTCAAGTCTAACTAGGATCGGAGACCACCCCCTATACCCTACTATTAACCACCCTATATCCTATGTCAGATAAATTTCAAACATATAACAAGATAAAATAATAATATTTTAAAGACATTAGATAAAGTCTATAACAATAACCAATCAGCCACATCCAAATGTCTAACCAATACAATCATAATGCCAATACTAATACTAAGGCTAACACTAATACCGACATCACCTATGCCCATTCTAGTCTGATAAAGCCTTTATCCGTAATCATAGAATATCTATTCGGTACATACCCCCGACAAAAGACAAAACCAATACTAATAAAATATAAATAATGAAAAGAAGTCCCTACCAAGAAATGGAGTCTTCCAAAGTATGGAAGCTCACCACTTCAATCTGACTCAAATCTGTCCCCAAATCTAACTCACTAAGTAGGAGGAACTGTAGTATGGTCGATTCCTATATTATGTGGGAATAAAGTGCCTGAAGATGGTTAGCAGAGTGAACTCTACCATGTAACTCAAGGATAAATCTAAAGTAATGCCATCATTCAAAACCAAATCAAATGACCATATTTAAATAAATATATATATTTATCATATCGGGGTAGGGAACAAGGTTTTTAGCATGCATTTAAATCATTAGACTAGGTTGTGTAGCTTGGTCGTCCTTAAACTACCCATGGGCTATATGGGTAAAGCTCCCCCTATTGAAATAGCTCTGATGTGTGTTAGCCAAATGTCCGAAGAAAAGAACTTGAGATGACTAGTAAATCTCCAAAATACAAAGTGTGAAATCATGCACACACTAAGTCCATTCTCACATCAGCAAATATGAGTTTCCAGTGTCGCTCCCCCTGGGACCCCTACCTTGCATGACTTTTCTAATCAACCCTCTTTAAGCCCATATTAAATCATTTACACATTCCCAACTATTTACCAAGGAGTCTTTTTACTAGGCATTAACCATTGGTATCGTCATACCAAATATTAGAGCTTGCAAATCTATTACCTTATGCCATATAAAACATTAAACAAATTAGACTCCATCATTTCCAATTTACCTTAACTATTTATAATTAACCATGGCCACCAAGGCCTTTCCAAAACCATATTAAACCAACCAAAACCAATATACGTTCCATTTACCATTTATGCAATGCAAGGACTCCAAGAATAATTAAACTATGTGACACAATCATTCTCACTGACAATTTGATAAATAAGTTGAGGGAATGCCATTACCAAAGACAAAATCTTCAAATTTGGGGCTCAACCATGTCCCCTTCATTAAATCACCGTCCCCATGAACCCACATGCACAAAACCATAATTAAAATATGCATAATCACAATTTAAACTATAGAAAACAATATTCAAAAATAAGCATTCAAACCCCTCAACCTTGAATTCAAAACCACCATTAATGATTCATGAACAATGTTTTAAACATGTACTTTTAGTAAACTAAAAATAGGGGAAGAGATATATGCTTGAATTACAAAGATTCACGGAGAGAGATTGATCCTAAAGTCCTTAGATGACCACTTTGGAGAAACGCTATCCAATTTTTCATGAGAGAATTTTGAGAGAGTGAAGAGTATGTTTAATCTTTTAAAGTGTGGAATGGATGACCAAAAGTGATATAGGGACATGGGGTCTTAAGGGTTTTGAGTGGGAAATATTTAAAGTTCCCCTAAAGTATAACTAAAACAAATCGAAGGTGGTTACGATTTGACCCCGTGACTCGTGACCACAACATGCGAGTCGTACCCTTGAGTTATCACTAAGTTAGTGAGTTAGAAACCCACAAACTATCTACTATACAATTCTATCACCCCATATGTGACTTGACCATACGACCCGTATGGTCTAGTTGTGTCCATGACAGAACCCAACGTATTAGACATTCGACAACATATGACTCAACCCTACCTCTCATAACCTATCCTCACGAATCTTTGTGAGCCACTTATACTTAGTGCCAAGTCAAGTCACTAAGTTTCTAATTTGATTAAGGACATCCTAATATCCCATTACCACCCCTAAAGACTCGTACCACCTAACCATTATAATAATAGAACCCTAACCACCATACAATGGAAACCTATTGATTTGGCTCACCTACGCGTACCCACACCATACAAATTATATTATGAGTCATTACTAGGATAGTGAGCCTAAAGCTTAGGAAATTTCATAGGGCCAAAACCCATGGTATTTTAAGAGGTCAGTGGGAGCAGCACTTTGCCTTAGTTGAGCTTGCATATAATAACAGTTATTATTCGAGTATTGATATGGCTCCTTTTGAGACTTTTTATTGTAAGCAATGTCATTCCTCAATTTGATAGTTCAAGACTTTTAAGATTTGGCCCTATTATACTGATTTGCTTCAGGAGTTATTAGACAGAGTTAGGGTGATTCAGGATAGGTTGAGAGTACTCAGGGTAGGCAAAAGGCTTATACAAACTGTAGGCCTCTTGACTTAAGATTTGGAGTTATTGATTGGGTATTTCTTCATGAGTCTCCCATAAAGGGTGTGATGAGGTTTGGGAGAAAGGGCAAGCTTAGTCCCAAGTATGTTCTCCCTTTGAAATTCTTCAAACAATTAGCAAGGTGGGTTATGAGTTAGCCTTTCCTTCAGATTTTATTGTTGTTCATCCATTTTTCCTTGTTTTTATATTGCGGTGATACATTCGTGATCCTTCTCATATTTTTAGATACGACTCAGTCCAATAGGATGAGCAATTGACCTTCGTAGAGGATTTTGTCTATTGATGTCAGGCGTTGCACACTAGAGAGATTTTGATAGTTATTTTTTTATGGAGGAAGCACCCAGTAGAGGAGGCTACTTTTGTGATTGAGAGCAAGATACAGACCCAGTTTTCTCACCTATTTGAGGATTCAGGTACATCCTAATCCTTGAATTTTGTGGAGAATGTCCTTTTAGTAGTGGATATTGTAATGACCTTCTGGTTATTTTCCATATTTATGCTCATTTTTTCCACTAGATCTTTTCCACAGCTACCTAATAATGCTCACCTATGCCATGAAATTTGGTAGAGGATAGTCATTGTTAATGTCTCAACTTTTGTTGAGGTCGTATCCGCAATGAGTGAAAATTAGAGTTCTAGTCTTATAGGTCTTAAAACTTACTAAGAAAACACCCAAAGTGAAAAAAAAAAGTAAAAATCATGATTGAAAATGGGAGAGGGGGGTTGGTTTTGTTAGAGTGTGTGTGTGTCAATAGTAACTCAATTCCACAAACTACAGAACAATTGTAATTTAACTTATATATAAAGAGAATCTTGGGATTATGTCTACCTAAGGACAAATTAGGTATAGGTATGTGTGGATTTGGTGTACATGCTTGTTGTTAATAATATGGTAGGCTAGAGCCTTGAGGCTAGCTTGTCAACCAACCCTCAAGATCTTCACTTATTGAAACTTTCGGATACCTAACAAGTGTGTTAACTATATTCACCTATTACCTCAATTAGGTATCCCTATTTCTAGGAAAATACCCAAGATATAGTCAACTTCATAATCACTCGTATGTCTAAGATAGTTAGAATTAGCAAACTAAACCCATTAATTATCTACTACTACCTTGGTTCACATATCCCTCTTTCAACGATGATTTGGGTTCCAAAAGTTCACCCAAACCCCTCTTTCAAGGATGGTTTGAGCTTTTAATAATTTAGGGTTTTCAGCCACAGACACATTTTGAGTATTTGTGGCTTTAAACCACAAATCCCAACAAATTTAATCAAGCAATAGTAGAACCCGTCATAAAAAATAGCATATACACAAATATATCAAAAACCACAACGAATTCCACCTAAGTTCAACATACTCCCAAGACAATGAAATTTGGCTAATCATGATGAAAGGAGAGAAAAGTACACCATAAAGGTTGTGCAAATCATCTGTTCTTCAAGAAATTACTAAATTCAAAGTCATATAATCAAATTACAATTCATGCCCAATTTAGCATTTCAATTTCAAATTCAAAATATTCCAAGTCTCTAAAATGCCCAAAATGGGAAAGGGTTTAAAGATTTTAAGAGATTTGGGGTCGACTGCTGAAAATTACAAGACTGCCTCTGGGACTACTCCCGCATTGTCGCGATCTAATCAGATTTGTTTCCATCGCGATTGTTGTCCTTCTTCACTGGTCGTGATCACGTCCTCAGACTGCAATCGTGGTAACTGGGCCTCTTTCTATACATGGTCCTTCAGCTGTGCACTTTTCTTCTCCTTTTTGTTCCTTTTCAGCTTAATTCCACATCCTTCTATCTTATCACCTATATGCTTCCAAATATGGAAATTATTTCATTTAATCACAATGTTGTGTCATATATGTCTTCAAATCCTAGTAGTGAGTATGCATGTAATTGCAAATGAATGGTAAATTCACCACTCATCAACACCCCTAACATTAAGCTTTGCGTGTGCTCAAGCAACACTACTTCTTACTATGAGACTATGCATATTTATGCCCAAATTGAATTACCGAATGATCATAATGACTTCAAGCTTAGTTAATACCACATTTTAACTCTTCAAACATGGGCAAAACTATTTTCACGACACCCCTCAACATAAAATATGATTTTTCAAGGATGCATGAGGCTTTAAAGAGAAACCATGCAACAATCATGAATACTATAGAAATGACTCTTCTTTGACCTCAACAACAACATACTCCTTTTTGACTCATTCTATTGTAGATGACAAAATCATCCACCTCGACTCATTTACATGCCTCCTCATAAGAAAGAAAATTCCACACACCAAGTCTTATTATAAAACAAGCAATTTAAGTGTAAAGCAGACTCTGTCTCTTAGGAACTCTTGATGCTAACAAGTGCCATGCCATAGGCTTGACCTTATTTTCTATCACCACTCTAATGAAAATACTTAGTTGGAAATCACGAAGGGATTTTTGAGCTTGTAATGTATGTTCGGGGTAGGGTATGATATCTTTTAGGAACAACATGGATATACCCACCTTGAACATCTACATCACACTATTCCATCCAACGTTTGATCATGGGATACTTCTTTTGTTTTTACTGTTTACATATGTGCCTACTTTTTATTTCCTCAGTTCACCCATTTTCTTTTCATTTGATTTTGTTACACCCTTTGTGATTTTCTGTCATTTGTTGGATCCTTTCTTTTTTCTTATTTATTTGTTCTCAATACTTAAGCTCAGAGTCACTCACTTAGAACATCGTGGCCCAAATAAATAAGAAAAAGGAAAACATATGATCTTAAGTAAATGACTAATCACTTATTAAGGTCTAAAGTCTCAAAGTGGGTGACTAGGGATAACATATATTTTACGGTACAACTTTTAGGCTAAAGAGGACTTCCAATGTCACAAAAATGTCCTAGGATCATCTCCCCAACCAAGTACAATCAAACTTAGCCTTGAGATACTAATGGGGCATATTTTAGAAGGTACAAGAACACATAAGATTTGGACAAATAAGCTCACCATACACGACATGAAAAAATCAACAAGGAGGCTCAATTGCCCCTATTTTTAGCGACAAAGATGGAGTATCTACCAATTTTTACAAGCCAAAAATTTTGGAGTCACAAAAAGAGAAAAAGTATCGATACAAGAATGCTCACGTCCATTCCCTTGAATTTTTTTTGAAAACTTTTTGGATGGAAGGGGATGTTTGCATTGCAGTTGCACCACGTACAATTTGCTAACTATGGTATCAACATAAGCCTTCGTCTCACATTTTGGTTCTTACACAGGCAAACCATATGGTTACTCAGACTTTTCCATAGGTGCAAGTGCGATCCCAAATTCCAAAATGCCACAGGTACTCAGATTTCCCTAGCATTTATGACCTTGATGCTACGGTTACTCAGACTTTCCCTACATCCACTGCTCAAAACCCAATCACAATGCTTTTCCCTTAAGAATGTCTTCACTCAATATATCATATGAAAATGCTCATATCATCACAAACAAAATAAATATAACACAAAAATCTAAAAATGAAACTAAATGACTAATCCATGCAAATATAAGGACCATTAGAGCACCCAAATATTAAAAACTAAATAAAAATAAAATTCATCCAAAAGAACATAAAGACACCCATAAATATCTGTAATACAAGCCCAAATAAAATAAATACGAAGACATACGCCCCTACATAAGTATCTAGCAGTGTCTTCACTACATAAATAATAAAGCATAAAAAGAGATAAGGGTGCTCCATGAAACCGCAATTAAGAACTACTCTTATCTATACACTTTTCTTCATCATTGGCATCCTCAAGACCGGATCACTCGGTTGGCGCCTCATCATCACTCTCTAATCAAGAGGAATGGAGTCTATCACGGGGTTTTAGGACCTTCGATAGGACCTTCACCCCCTTCCACATCTTTCTCAAGAACTCATCTCTCCTCTTCTCCATTTTCACCATATTCTCATATGTAATCTGAAAATCATGATGTGACTCCTCCAAAGATGAATAGGATCTCTCAATCCTAGCAATGGTATCTCCCTGATTCTTTTGGTCCTCCCGATACTCCTCATAATTAGATCGGGACACATATGAATGATGGATGGTGGAGGGATACCCTGACACCTAGGTTATACTTCACATGAGCTCCCTAATGGCCGCAATATCAACTTCAATACCCTCAGGAGTCCCGATGAAGGATAGCCTACAAGACTTAGGCTCCTCGTATGTTGACTTTCCCTAAAGTGATCTTTCTTATCTTGCTTTTGCCCGGTATGCCCTCTTCTCAAATTTTCAAAGGCTATATAGAAGTTCCATGGCACACCCAAGTATTCCCAGAGTATTCATCAACCCCAACTCTTATGCAAAGCTTAGTAAACAAAGAGGGAAAGAATAGATGCATGTAACACCCCGTATTTCCCTAGCATAATCTAAGTCCCAATACATGAGTATTCATATATAAAATTTCTGAAACACTCATTATTTTTCAGTTTAGAGCCTGCCATTGCGTATGAAATTCAATTAGCTTTCTAACAATATAAAATTTGCCTAAATCTTATAACCGGGTAAGAAGTTTTGGCGATTTTAAGTTTCAATTGTTAAAACACCATTATTTTAACCCTCAGCGCATCGCGTAGACAGTCCACATGATAATTGTTGATTCCTAGTGTGACTCAGCAATCATGGCGTATCGTGGAGTAGGCCAATTTCCCATTTTTCAACTTCTAATGGGCCTCCGCGATCATGGCGTATCGCGGAGGTGGCCAAAATGGCATCCACAAGCTTACCGCGATGATGGCACATCTCACTATCTGTCCAGGTCCCAGTTTTCCCTTTTCAAGTGGCTTGGCACGATAGTGGCACGTCACACCAAGGCCAAATATTGGGATGGTCAGTTTTCAGCTTCTATTTTAAATTTGTTTAAGGGTATTTGGGTCTTTTTCCATGGCCCTAATTAACTTAAAACACAAAATTTAACCCCTAAACACCCTAAGTAGTCATCATTATTTCAATTCATTTCACAGTCAAAAATCCCTCTTTTAAGAACAAAAAACCCTAGTTCTCAAATTCAAGGCAATTTATTAAGAATTCTCCATTATCTCTTCAGATTCATTAACCCAAGTATGTTAGATGTGTATCCATGGATCCCTTTCATCCATGGAGTCCAAGCAACTTTTTAAAATTATAAAATTGTGATCTTTTCAAGTTATCATATTTTAAATTATTAATTCATTCATGAATCTCCATGAACTATGATTCTATAACATGTTACCATGAAATTATTGTTATTATTCAATCTTCCATGTTTTAATATTATTATTTATTGAATTAAACCATGATTTAATGCCATTATGATGAATTTATGCTATTTCTACAAATTCCATGACATTTCTATGATTTTTTTAAAAACCATGAACTACAAGTGTTTGATAAAATGCCTACAAGAGTGATTTGTTTATTAAGAGCCTTCATGTTTTGTCCTTCAAACTTTAGTGTCCTTTCTATATTGTTGTTTTGACACCTGGGGTATTGAATACCCGAAAACCATATTTGTTTATTAGTCTAGTCTCAGTATATTACAAAATAGTTTTTAGATTATATTATGAGCATTAACAGAATAGTCAGATATCAATTATTCAACTCAGAATAGTCTAGTACCTTAGTGTCTTTCAGTTGGGAGTAGGATTTAGCACCAAGAGAGTGTAGGGATGGAAGATTCCCCTTCAGATAGGCAGATTCATTAGTAGCAGTCCCTATACTCCAGAACTATGTAACCATTATAGGATTTAAGGAGTCAATCATCAGTTCAAGATTGACTCCCTCCCAGGTGTCACCCGTCAGTTTAGGCTTGACACCCTTAGTCCTTCAGGATAACACAATATATCAATTTTATGGATCCACATAGCCATTGTTAGTACCCGTGGCATAGTATTAACACCCTTCCATCTAGGGTTATAGGTTGGACCCTGATTAGCTCAGATTGGGGAATGTCGGTTAGATGATACCTCCCACAGTCTCAGATATAGTCTCAGTTATAGTACCAGTTCAGTTATTCAGTCTTAGTGTTGTTTGACCAAATCATACAGATTACAGTTATCTCAGTATTTTAGTTTATAGATTTTACTCAGTTATGCTATATGATTGGTCATGTATCCTTGGTATTTACAGATTTCCATGCATTATCAGTATCTACAGACTCCGTGTTCTCTACTCTGTACTCCATGCTTTGCATACATATCCAGTTAATCATTAGTTCTGTTCATGAAACCATGCATATCAGCCTACCTCATTTAGCATACCAGTACATTCAAAGTAATGATCGCATACCTTTTCTTTTATGTTATGATGTATTATATCATAGGTTTTGATGCTCAGTTCCCGGCTCATGATTAGACTTATCAGTTCCTTAGCAGTAGCAGTGGTGAGTCCTCATACTTTAAGGGAGGGATTACTTTATTTCATGTCTTAGTTATTAGTTAGTTTGTGATAGTTATGGCCTGTCCAATAAACTCATATTCAGTCAGTCAATTTTAAAGGCTTTTTAAAAATTAGAGTCAATTATTCAATATTTAGATATTATAGTTAGTTATCTAGTTTATCATTATTTTATTAGATTCATTATTCAGTAGTTATTATATTATTAAAACCTTATGGAACTTTAGTTATTCTTCCACATTCATGATTATATTATTCAGTGCTCATAGAAGGTACCAACTCATGGGTTAGCTTGTGGTCTCTCTGGACCGTAAGCACTCTAAAATAACTAGGGGTAGTATCGGGTCATTACAATGCATCACACCTTAGTTCTTGAAGAATTTATCTCAGAAACCATGAGTTGACCAGCATCAAAACAAATGTCATCCAAAATACAAGCAACCATCCAAGGCCGCAACTGTGGGACTGCTTGTGTGCAAGGAGAGACTTGACTACATATGATGTTCAACAAAATTTGAGCCTTGGAAGTGAATTCATTCATGTGGATGATACTAGTGGTTGTCTCCCATGAAACTTCCTTCTTGGGGCACAATCTTTCTGCCAATCAACCTCTCAGTTTGCACATTTTTACTTCAAACTCTCCCATGTCTACATTTGCGAGCCCATAGATAGCATTGATTCACTCTTCCCTGAACTCCACCAGTTTCCCATGAATCTTGATAGTCATGCAGGATTGATTTGATAAAGACACTATACTACAGTTGGCGTAGAATTTGCAGACCTATTTCTCATTATCCTTATAAGGATATGGGGCGAAACACCGCCAACCTATGGACACAAGCTTGTCATAAAATTTCAGAAGATTTTCCATCACATTCTCCATGCATATTCCTCTCTCCTGGAGTATATTTATCCATAAAAAATCACCATAGTAGTGGTGTGGCACTCGGGTTCCATGAATCGGATGTGGTCGTATTTCTCCATGAAATTCTCCTGAAAAACAACAGATAAGAAAACAACATTAAATCATTAACAAATCCTTGGAAAAACTATTCTATGTTGTCCACTAAAGCTTATTGGATGATTACTGGGTGGTGTTTGGAAAAAAATTAGAAGTGCAGAATTTTTGGCATTGGCAGAAAATCAACCTTGGTTACTGCAATCATGAGCCATAGAGCCACGATCGTGGTATCTAAGACCAGCTTTAACATAATTTTTCAATGTCCAAGAATTAAAATTTGAACCTCAAAGCATGTTCTACAACAAGGATATACACTAAAAGCATTGAACAAGACCACTAGGTACTCGATTATGCCCCTAGAATACAAGAACCATTTGTGACTAATAATACGAGCAACCTATCGAGCACTTGGTGTGCACTCTTCATTTTGATCAATTTCACACACTATTTGGGTAATCAAGACTTCCCCACTCACGTCCACACCATATTCTAGCAGCTAAACACCACACAAGTACAATTTAAGATGCATTTAAGCAAAAAAAACATCATTTCAAACCTTCCCTATAACATGCATTCTTTGGCCTATTTACCTATAATCAAGGCATAGATTTAAGGCACCTACTGGATAAGTGATGAAAGAGGGATGCAAGGATGTTATTAAAATGCTCTTAATTTGGCTAGAACTAGGTCCAATTAGAGAGAAAAGTTGAGAAGAGAGTGTTGGAAGTAATAGGGGTTGGATGGTTTTAGGGCTGATATAACCATAATCACAGTCCGTGTTCCGCGATCGCAGCAACTGGGGGCATTTATGCTCCCCATTTTTCCATTGTTCAGCATACTTCACATTTTGATAGATTTTTCCCTATTCATTTCAACATGCAAAAATTTCACACTTTCCCCTTCTCAACCTCATCCAACACACTCTATAGTGCCATACATACATGGGTTACTCAATTGACAAAAACTACAAAAATGAAAATAAAGGATACAAAAAACTATTGTGGCATTTGTGGGTTGCATCCCACATATCGCCCTAGTTTATATCGTGGCATGACGAATTTATTCCTTATCAATTTGGGTCCTCAATGTCCCCCTCATTCACTTCTTTGATTTCAACATCATTCATTAATATCACTTGAAGTTCCACGGGTTGTTTATTTGTTTTTCATACTCGAAAAGAGAGGTCATCATCATGAACTCTAAACCTCATTTCACCCAACTCTAAGTCAACAATGGCTCTTTCAATGGATAAGAAAGGTCAACCAATAATCATGGGAACCTCATGCTATATTTCACAATCTAAAACCACAAAGTTTGCTGAAAGTATAAATTTTTCGACTTTAACTAGAACATAAAAAAAAAAAAACTGGTCTCTTGATAGACCGATCCACCATTAAGTCTCATAGATATTGGAGTTGGGGTGTACAATCCAATTTTTTTGTAAATGACAAAATTCATGAGGTTATATTTGCACTGAGGTCGCATAGAGCTTTTTCAATCATATGAATTCCAATGGTACAAGGGATGGTAAAATACCTGGTGTCTTTTTTCTTTTCCATAATTTTGCTACTCATGATGGAACTACATTCATGGGTGACTTTGATCATGTCACCTTTGATGAGCTTCTTTTTTGACATCAACTTCTTCATGAGCTTAGCATATCCTGATTTCTCTTGGATAGCTTCAAGCAATGGGATATTGATAGAGAGATTGCTAAGCTCTGCCATAAATTTCTTGAGTTTATCACCCTCCTTTTTCTATGAATCCTTTGAGGAAATGGGGGAGGGACTTGTATTTAAGGAATCACATCACTTTGTGGTTTCTCATTTTCCACCACATTTTCATCAACTTCCACCAGTTACTTTTTATCTTCCTCTGCTTGAGATTGTGGTGGAACTTCTTTTTAATTAAACTTAGGAATCTTCTTACCTGAATCTTATTTCAAGTGATAATCAAGGGTATTCATTCTCCTAATGACTATTGCTAAAACTTGAGCTTTATTCTTTGGGTTCATAATATTGTCACTAAGAAGACCACCCTTTGGCCTAGCATTAAATTGGGTTGAAATTTTCCCTAATTGAGTCTTCAATTATTTAATGAAAGCGGAGTGGGACAACATGATTTGATTAAGTTGAGAAAAATTATTTTTCATTTCAGTGACTATTTTTTCCGTTCCTTCCAGTCTCATCTAAATCCTTACCTAGACATCTTCAATTTTATATTTATAGAGGTCGATGGTGCTACCATATTTGTTCTTTACCTGGTCATGAGGGGGAACATACCGGTCATAATCACGATCTCTATATCTCCTATCTCAGTCACATTCACGGTCCGTCCAACCTTGAAACCCACCTTGCCTTGGATAGGCGGGGTGGGAACACCCCGAATAATTTTCCAAATACTGAATCTATTCATCAAGATTCTTTGCCTCTTCTTCAGCATAGGCCTTGGATGTCATGACATTTACCACCATTGTGGGTGAATCCATCACATGTTTTGTCGAAAGCTTCAATTGTGTCATCATTTTTGCCATAGTCTCCTCTCATTCCTCATCTCGCTTTATTTGTTCCTTGTCAACTATGGAGGTAGTAGGAGACCCTTTTCGCACTTCGGCATCCCTGGTATGCCATCCCCAGTTTTTCTTGGTAACATCCTCAAGAAAATTTGAAGCTGTATAATAATTTAGCTTTACAAGAGAGCTCCCCATCCCCCCCGCCACCGCATTGTCTACAATATTTTTATTGAGAGGATCAAGATCTCGGTAGAAAATTTGAAGAAGCATCTTCTCTAGGACCTCGTGGTATGGATATTGCGTTAGTTTTTTGTTGAATCTTTCTCACACTTCATAAAAAGGCTCTCCATTTAATTTCCAAAAGTTGATGATCTCATCCCACAATTGGACCATTTTGGACGATAGGAAATTCCAGTCAACAAAGGTCGTGGTAAATTCATCCCATGAAGTGATAAACCTAGACAAAATAGATCAAAACTATAATATTACCTCTCCCATTAGATAAAATTATAAGATATAAAGTCGGATGGACTTTTTGGTTGAGTGGGCAATATCAAAGGGTGCAAACACTTCGATTAATTTCTTTAAATGAAAATTAAGGTCCTCATTGGCTTGTCCCCAAAAAAATCCCTTCATTTGTAGCATATGCAACATGACTCTTGTGATATAAAAGACACTATTTCCATGAGTAGGTGGGATATGGACTGCACTTGATCAACCAATGTCCTTGAGTTGCTTCTCATCATCAAAAGGGCCATCGAAGGATCCGGCTGGACTAGCATTGTAGCTCATGGTTCTGTTTATGCTACGGAGATCACCTAGAAGTAAATAAAAACAACAAAACTAAATATACACCACTACGATTATTCCCTATGTAAGAATCAATACCTCACAATTGAAAACTAAATTTTTGTCCCGACAACAGCTCTATTTTTATAACTCTCACCTATACCATACAATTTTTTAGAGGATGGTCGTTGTCAAGAACTCAACTTTTATTGAGGCCGAATCCATAAGGAGTAAAAATTAGAGTTCTATTTTTATGGGTCTTAACACTTACAAAGAAAACACTGAAAGTACAAATAAAGTAAAGAAACATTATTGAAAATGGGTGGGGGGGGGGGTTGGGAGAGTGTGTGTGTGTCACTAGTAACTCAATTCCACAAACTACACAACAATTGTAATTTAACTTTGATATAAAGAAAATCTTGGGATTATTTATACCTAAGGGAAAATTAGGTATGGGTATATGTAGATTTGGTGTACATGCTAGTTGTTAACAATATGGTAGGCTAGGTCTAGGATCCTTGAGACTAGCTTGTCAATAAAACATCAAGAATTTCACTTATTGAACCTTTCAGATACCTAACGAGTTTGTTAACTATATTCACCGATTACCTCAATTGGGTATCCCTATTTCTAATAAAATACCCAAGATATAGTCAAATTCATAATCTTTCTTATGTCTAAGATACTAATAATTAGAAAAATAAACCCATTAATTATCTACTATAACCTTGGTTCCTGTATCCCTCTTTCAAGGATGAATTGGGTTCCAAAAGTTCACCTAAACCCCTCTTTCAAGGATGGTTTGAGCTTTTAAGAGTTTGGGATTTTCACCCACAAACCAATTTGTAGTATTTAGGGCTTTCTCCCAAAAATACGAATCAATTTAATCAAGCAATAGTAGAACCCATCATCAACTAACTAGCATATACACAAATACATCAAAACCCACAACTAATTGCACGTTAGTTCAACATAATGCCAAGACAATGAAATTTATCTACTAATGATTAAAGGAGAGAATAATATACCATAAGGGATGTTCAAATCATCCATTCTTCAAGAAATTACTAAATTCAATGTCTCCAAATCAAATAACAATTCTTTCCCAATTTTGGGTTTTAATTTCAAATTCATAATATTGCTAGTCTCTAGAATTCCCAAAATGGGAAAGGTTTTTAATATTTTAAGGGATTTGGGTTGGCTACTGAAAATTACAAAATTGATCATATGCCTAATCTTGTATTTTCGTGATCACACTAGATGTGTTTCCATCATGGCTACCGTAAACATGGGTAGATCCACGCGAATGTGGTTGCTAACCTTCTTGACTAGTCACGATCATGGCTCTCAGACCGCGATTATGGTAACTAAGCCTTGTTTTGCACATGAATCTTCAGTGTGCACTTTTCTTGTCCTCTTAGTTCCTTTTCAGCTTAATTTCATATCCTTCTATGTCATCACCTGTATTCCTACAAATATGGAAATTAGCACATTTAATCACAATGTTGTCTTATTTATGTCTTTAAATAATAGTAGTGTGCATGAATGATAAGTTCAAATGAGTGGTAAATTCACCACTCATCACTAACCGTAAGTCATTTATGACTTGCTAGAATTGACAGTTTAGTTATCGGGTAGTTCATTGGGTTTTAGAGTTAATTACCTATTTTGAAGTCTTTGTTGGTTCCAAATGGCCACCTGAAAAAAATTCAATCAAACTCCCTTATATAAAAATTCTGACTATTCTAAAGCTTTGGAATATTGATTTTAGGCTAGGTGGACTCTCAGTTTGGGTCTCGAGGAACCCAGGCTCATTTTGACCTATTATTCAGAAACATAAGAAAATGAAATATAGGTGTGGGACCTATTTTTATTGAAACGACCTAGAATGGAAATTCCAACTGTTCCATTAAGTATGAAACGTTAAATTTGATAGGGTAACATAGTTTATTATAATGTACGAATTTTGGATGAATCTAGAGGGCTTGGCAGAGACTTAGAAAATTCCAAGTCTCAGTTGTAACTGGTGCACTCGCTAATGGTGAGCCAGGGGCCACGATCGTGATACCCTTGGAATTTGCCAAGTTCCATGATCACAAGGCATATTTCATGATAGCGAGTCACCTGAACAGCCACATGATGTAGCGATCGCAAGCCTCGGGTGACGATAGCAACACCTGGATACCTGGGATAGGTAAAAATAACCCCTTTTGACCATTTGCCCATTCTTAATCCATTCCAAGAGATCCAAAACCCTAAAGTGTTTGATAACTATGTATTTATTCTTGTGGATGTTTTGGGGAGCTTGGGTAATGATTATTTCTTGATTCTCCATTGAATTTATGATAAGATTTCTCTAAATTCATGGTTGATTTACCCATTTCTTGTTAAAATTCCCAAAATATTGGTGGCTTGATTTTAGCCCTAATTCAGCAAGGATTTCACCCATTCTTGAGGGTAATAGCTCCTTCAACATGAGGGGATGTTGGGTAGGGTTTTAAAATGAGATTTTCGTATATGGGACCCACATGGAATTTTGATGTGATTTTTGGACCCGAAGCACAATGGTGAAATATGGGTATCATTATTCTTGTGTTGATGAGGATATTGTGATTTTGGTAGCTTGGCATCTTACAAAAGCTTCTCAAAAGGGAAAGTCAGTGATTTAGTGGATTCTTCGAGCTTTCTTTGGCGTTCAGGTAGGCTAGATTTTCCCCTCTTCTAAGATAGAGGTATGTCATGGTATGTTTATGATATTGTGTTAGATTTGGGATATATTTTAGGTGTTGGTGATAGAATTTGCAATACTTAAGTTAGTTGGACCTTCTAGGCTATTTGAAAACCGTAATTTAGGTGCTTTAGCTTAGTTGCTTCAACCATTAGTAGAGTTCCTATCTTAGGGATAATTAAGGCTTGTTTGATTTCAAAAAATGGATTTAAATACCTTAGAATGATTTGGGGTAGTAATTGCATAGTACCAAATTTCGGGGATTTAGAAGTGGTCCCTTTGAACCACCTTAGGCCAAGATTTTTTGTTAGCTATTGAAAACTTTTCATGAACGTCGTTGTACGTCTTAAAATTTCTTATTGCGGTAATGTTAAGGATCTTTGGTACTTGATGGTGATGATGGTTTGAATATTAAGAGTTGAGGATTATTAATTATGCTAGTGATTATGTTATCGATTATGCTTGTGATTATTCTATTGCTTATGATATTAAATAAAAGATTATCAGTTCGAGTCTGGATATTGATTATGATATTGATGATATACTTATCAGTTCGAGTCCAAATATTGATAATGATATTAAATATATAATTATCGGTTTTTGTCTGGATATTAATAATGTCATTGATGACGTATATACGTGGTTCAAGTCTGGAAGATTATAGTGATATTGATTACATAATTATCAATTTGAGTCGTGATATTACTATGATATTAATCATGATATTCGTGGTATGATATCTACGATGTTGATGCTTATGATGTTGGTAATGGAGAAGTATATTAATAATATGGGTATTTTCTTTAAGTTTTGGAGTGGAATTTGTTGTAATGTGGCATAACGTTGATAGAGTTTATTTATACCAAGAGAGTTGGTAAATGATGTTAGTTCAGGTTATACTATGTTTGTGTGTACCCTTTAGGCTTTTGGAGGCTTACGTCGGGTTATTTAATTTTTCGCACTTATTAACTCATGGGGTCAATTTTGTAGTTATAGTCACATGGATTTGTTCCTTCATGTTATGTTATTATTTTAGTTATTTACTTAGTTATGTACGGTGATGTTGGAGTGGATTTAGGTTTGTCTCTACCTTGACTTAGTTTTGTTATATTGCATTTTATCGTATTCATTTCATGATTTAACTTAGTCGACCAATGATGCCTATTGAGTAACCATGGTTTTGGCACTCATACTAAACTTCTGTACCTTTTTGGTGAAGATCCAAGTACTAGTTGCCACCATTAATTTGAGGATCGTGGTCTGTAGGATTTCGGGGATAGGGTGTGCTCTTAGAGTTCGAGTTTCCCTATTCCCTTCTATATATTGATGTCTTGTCCTTAATTTGAGACTGGATTGTATTGACTATTTTATACATAGGTTTTATTTATAGTAGCTTTTGCACTGGCTCTACCAGGTCATGGGATGGTTTTCTATATTATGGCTATCTTTAGACTATTTTTATTTCCTTGTTTATTTCTTGTATTGAATTTCCTATTTGGACCTTTTTTGGGCATTTCAACCAAGTTAACACATTACAAATAGCTTTGGGATACGGTTCAACTTACTGATGTCACTCAAAACCACACCTCAATTGGAAGTACAATGCGGTCAATGCAAATATAATAACCCAACAAGGTTGGGGGTGATCACATAGGGAAAACGTGAGTAGTTGCTTGCCTTGATTTAACCCTCGAGCAGTATAGAAAAGTAAATGGGGGGAATTTTTTTATCCATAGCAAAGAGTAACCAATTCTTGAGTGCTTTTGAGTTGTAATCAATAGGAGACGAATGCTAGGTTTGTGTGACCCTGTCTTCTACACTCCATAGAAATCTTCTGATCAACCGACTGCAATAGTATTCTTCATGTAAAACCTCTAATATAGGTATTATTAGCCGTCTTTTGAGTAAGAAGATAAATTTCACCATTAGACTTAGTTATTGTCGTTGAGTGTTGCCTTGTTGTCCCTTGCTACGGACTCAGTTCACTTGATCCTTGGTTATTGGATAAAGTGATAAGATAGAATGCGCGGACTATAAGGTGGAGGTACAAATCCCAAATTACTATCCTAATCTTCTTTTCTTAATCACAAGCTTCTTGGTTATTCAAAGAATGTGAATACAGGCTTTTATCTCAAGATGTTGCAATTACTTGAAATCAATTATAGTGAATAAGAATTAGGATACATGCATAACCCTAGAATAGATATGTGTCACACTTCCTTTACATAGCTAATCCGCCATGGTTCACACAACCCTAGATAAGGTGATTAGCCTCTCATGTTTGTGTAAGAAATCTTGATTATCACAAAAGAACACATAATATCAATTTCACAACAATCAGACGAATAAACACCAAAGTCTTTAATTGAATAAAACCCTCAAATCTTAATAATAATTGTAAGAGTATGTAATTATGCATAAAAGAATGTCACTATGCGTAACGTAATAAAATATAAACTCTAGGATATTTATAGTAACTCAAAATAACATAAAAATCCTATTAAAAATGGAATAGGTTTAGTTAAGTCAGCAGTCGATTCGACTCGGTCGTGACTCATATCCTCAACTTATGAGTCGTACCCTTCCCTGTCGTAACCTGTCAAGTGTCTAATCTTCCCACATCTTTAACTCTCTTTCAACTTATAATTTGATCTTACAAATTGTAACCACTTATACAACTCAAATTATTCATACGTATCCATTTGGGACTTCAGCAGTTTTAGCTCTAGCTCACTGGTTTTCATACGACATATTTATATGAGTCGTCCTCATACTTTTGACACTTAAATTCCTAGATAGTAGCTTAGACTAAGTTATGCTTATGGATTTAGGATACGAATTGTATCCTCACATACTGGGATATTAGAGTATTTTCTTTCTCATACTTGACTCTTCGATTTGACTATTGGTTCTGTTATTGTCACGATTCAGCATACGAGTCATATCGGTCAGTTACGACTTAAGTGTGGACTCGTATACTAATCAAAAATGGTTTTTTCTAGGACTTTTCATCACTTTTTGTTCAAAAATTATTGTAGACCTGGTTTTCCTGAAATTAACACCAAAGTGCATCATATCTAACAAAATACCGTAAGTTCACGCATAATTTCACGGTTTTAAGCATCGAAAGTGTTGTGTTTCTACGCCACATCAAAACCCTCAACTTAAACTTTTGAAGGTCCTCAAGCAAACAAAACCAAATACTATTTTATGTCCCTGAGGTGATGCTTAAAATAGGAAGACCTCAAATAACCCATGGTAATGATTTTAAATTAAATTTAAATTTTTTTTTGTTGGTCCTCTCTTAATTTTAAATTTTTCAACTTACACTTGCATATAACAATTTAGTATATGCAGAAACACGAAGGGATTCGATGATGGCATTACATTAGGAATAGAGAATTGGCCATGGATATATAATAGCAACCAAGCAGCATAACCCATGTGCACCCACAGTCAAAGAAATCTCATTCACTCTTCAGATATATAGACTTATCTAATTCATGGATATGATGAACAACTCTTTCTCTCAAAGAAGTATCACCAATGTGCATATAATAACATAGGCTTGCACTTATGCTCTTTTCCTAAGTTATTATAAAGTCGTGGTAAGATCACTATAGGAGTTTAATTGTCTTATAACGTAGGTTAGAAGTTGGTAGAACATCTTTTGTGATTCTTTTAGTGACTAAGCCTCCTGGACACTATAATTTTCTAGGGTTCCACACACTTTTCACTTTTTAATTTATTTCCACCTTTATATCATATTTTTGTTTTAAGCTTATGCCAATTTGGGTCAGGCTTGGCTTTTCTAGTTCTTATTTTTCTCATTCTTTTTCTTTTCCTCTACTTTGCACTATTTTTCTTTTTCTTTGCTTGATTTTCATCAAACCTTCCCATGATTCAAATATTTTTCTTATATTCCCTTTCTTCAGACAAGTTTTTCTCTCATGCATCCCTGTAATATCCACCATCAACTTAGGCTATTGCTTGAGTTGAGGTGCACGGTATCCATAGGAGGACCAGGGTCAAAGATAGGTTCATTGTAAGCTAAACGGGAAGGTGATAGGTGTAACAAGAAAAAATTGTCTATTTAAGCTCAAATATTTGGATCAAAGGGATTTACTCATTTGGTGTAGGCATTTTAGGCTCAAGTGGACTCATACAAAAGGGGCCTATCATGACATCCTGCCTAACCATCCTAAACCTTGGTAAAAGAAATCGGACAAGTTTTAGATTCCAACACAACTGGAACTCACTAGTCCTTACACACACATGCATAGGGCTACATTACTAAGTACTAGATATCAACCTATGCACTTGTTTTGTCCCTAACTATACTATCCCTAATCCTAATGTCATTATCAGATACTCAGCAGTCTCAACTATATATATTACTCATTTTATACGTAATTTCTAAAAAAAAATTTGAGGGCGCTCAACATTTCCAACTCTTTAGCACAGTTAACACTATTTTTAACAAAATCAGTTCAAAAATCCACAACAAGATCAGCAGTGTTTCATCAATTACAAAAAGAAATCAAAATCTTTAAATATATCCCAAATTTTTAAAATCCATAAAAATCATAGTTAAAATGAAAAATATCTTCTTCCATAGGTGCATTGATCCACTCCCAATCTCAGCTGCTTGTATCAAATCTGCAAGTCATAAAAGACTTTCAACTTTACCTACATCTGAAAATTTTCAAACTGCTCCAAAATTTTTGGTACCCCACCCCTAACTTAAGAAAATTGCACTGTCCTCAGTATGAAAAAACATAAAATATGTAGGGATAAAAATCATACCTAGGCGCTTAAGGCACCAGAGCATCAATATCACCATATGGTCCCTCAGATCGGGTCCAACTCTCCTCAGTAACTGCCCCTACCGGGACTGTATCAACAATAAACGGGGTCCATTATTGACCCCCTCAGCATCAGGAATCGATGCCCCCAAACTACCAGCTCCTATAGCCTTCTCTCGGACCCGTGTCTGATGTTCTTGCTCATCCTGGATACTTTCATGTTTGGCTTTCTTCATTGCCTTTTTGTCTTCTTTCCTACTCTTTTACTTTTCTCTTCTATCCACCTTGGTCTACTTAGCCTTCTCATCTACCTAGACTACCCAAATATTCAGCACCTCGACAGTGGGAATCACAGTCTCTATTACTGGCCCAACAACTACTTGCATCTCAAATAATTCAGCAACTAATATTTTTGTCTAAGAAACCTCGTCTCGAGCATTAGTAATATTGTACGCTTTCCCACTACCTAGTTGTCAAGTGATCCTCGACTTAAATAAATTGAGGCGCTATTGTATGCGCCTATCCAATACCACCAGTTGCTATTTTATCCAACTTTGTATTCTCACTTCCATATTTGTAACTTTCATAGTGAGTATAGGCAACTAAGTTACCACCTCTGTCCAGGCATCTTAAGAAATCATTAAACATTGAGAGGTATCCCTCATGACTTAGGCAGCATGGATTGCACTGGCGATGGAGTCTCAAAGTACCCACTACATCTGTGGGTGCAATCTCAGTCCGTGGAGCTACATCAACAGCCTCAACAGTAGCAGCAACATCTATCTATTCATCTTGCGGGAATGTTCCATCCATAGAATCTACAACTTACCTTATAGACCTGGCTAATAGGCTGGTCGGATCATGAATAAGCCTAATATAAATGTGTAATGGGACTCAATCATGTTATCGATACCTGTGATCTCAAATACCTGTATAGCTAAACATATTTGTATGATAATACAGGGGTATGCTAGTAATGCCTTCTACTCTGGAATAGACCAGTCTCTCAATTCTTGGACTAAGAACTCACAAACATCAAACTCATACTCAAGTGTAAAATCTACAATCATCGCCACTCATAATAGGTTCAATACTTCATCAGTTATAGTTGGACATATCCTATGATGGGCTATAGTCCACTAAGTCTTACCCTCAAAGTTAAGGGTACCCTTCTTTATCTATTGCAAGTCCCCAATACTATCAACAACCCAAGTGGAATGCTCGCTTTGTGCAGCTATCCTCTCAGTAATCCATCAGAATATCACCATCTTGACATCAGTACCTAAGGTCCGGTTGGTGATCTTCCTCATTTTGGACATTTTATAATCCATTTCTACCATGTTCGTTGGGGCCTAATAAGTGCGTCCATATAAAAAATACCAATGATTCAGGGTGTTATATCAACCCAAACTCCATGAATCATTGGGGAGGGAATAGGATTACCTTTCTTACACATCATGTCCTTTGGATACTGCCTCATCAACTCACCCTTATAATCTATATAAAACTCAAAGACTAACACCTCACTGTACAATCTTGGAGTGCTCATCATCCAATCAAAACTATACTATCTGAAACATTTTACAAATTCAGGCAATTCATCCATACCCATAGTAGTCACCTGTTTATCCTTGTATAAGACTCTCTTAATCTTACCTCCTGGTAGCTATGACAGCCTTATGTTAAATGTTTATAATATGTCGGGGTTTCCTTATGGTTCTAAAATGGGCACCGGAGTAGGGGCTAGTGCGAGTGGGGGTCTCTTTTGTCTATCGGGGTAACCTCTCCCTCGTAACCCTGACCCTTATCTGAACTCTCCTTGACTGAATTAGATTTTGCTTCCTCATCATCATCCTTGTCTTCATCGTTCACAGGATATGGTGTGTACAGTAGAGAGATAGTTGCGTTCTTTCTTCTCAAATCCTTAGGTGGTGATATGATAGATTCTTTGGGAACTCCTCTCTTCCCTCTCACCTTAGCTAGTGCCTTGCCTCTCTGAGTACCTTTCTTGGATGAGGTCCCAGTATATTCTTCACCACTGTTTTTGAATATGGTTTCAGACACAGAGAAGGTTAATTTTTCACTCTCTACCAGTGCTTATTTATTTTCCTTCTTTGCTACAATTTTAGATGAAGATATAGTATTTGGAGGCATTTTTCCTTCAAATACACTAAGGTTAGTTACTAAGAAAATAAAAGAAAAGAAAAAAAAATCAAAATAAAAATTCAATGTGCCTTGTTCCAGTTGGGTAAGAGTGGTGTGTACCGGTCGTACCCACTGGGTACGACTCATATACCTGAGTCGTAACCTAGACAGTGTATGATCATTATTTACTGGATAGCTTATGACTCCTCCTTACCAGTTGTACTGGGTAGTTATGATTTGTGACCAATAGTCATAAGTTGTTAGAAACTTTTTTTCAATTTATTTTCTTCCCAGGTGGGTACGATTAATTTGTATGAGTCATGACGTCTGCATATGACTCGTAAGGTTGAGTTGTATCCAATCCAGAACTTTGAATTTGTCAGATTTCCATGTTGTCAGTGGGTACGAGTCTCATTACGACTACCGTAGGAGTGGGTACGAGTCGTAAGGAGTCCCATATACACTATAACATAGAAGTCCAACAATCAGAGTAAGACTTCGATGAAATTCCTAAACTACCCACAACTTTATTCAGCTATATCCAGCATTTAAAACGCACAAAATGCAAAAAATCCATTACTAATACCTAGTTCATCCCCCATTTTTTATTTTCACTTCAAATAGAAAAAATAGTGTACCAAAAAACCATGAAATAAAGTAATTTCACTTAAACTAATTTAACAATACCTCATAGTACATATTTCAACTTACAATTTAGCAAAAAAATAAGTTCGGAAACTTAGTTGTTATGTGTAGAGTAGTAGATTTCGGTTTCGGGATCTTAAGAGCCACGAATTTGAATAAAAATCACTTCAATCAACTGATTTGAGGTTTTTGGTAAGTAGGTTTAGTCGAAAACAAGTTAATTCTTATGATTTGAGTTCAAAATTTGAAAGAGAAATATGCCACTACGAGTTAGAAATCTCGGGTGTTCAAACGGGTTGACATTTTCCTTTTTATTTAAGTTTTAGGTTGGATCAAACTCGAGAACTGACCAAGTAAGCCAGGGTATGAATTGTCAATATGATTCATACCCAGGTTTACAGGTCATTTCTTTTACTCGTATGTCCTGAAATTTTTCCGGGGTTTTGGGGCGGGTACGACTCCTGGTCACAATCCGTTACCAGAGGCTTCTACTTATACCAAGAGTCATATGCATTCTAGAACTTAATTTCTAATTTTGATACATCTCCCAGGTCATTACGACTCCTACTCAAGAGTCTTACCATATAGAGACGACTCTAAAAAAGTCCATGTGATACCTTTCTTTACCTCTCCGGATTTTATCTTTATTCATTAGCCCTGCACATTGAATAAACACATTACCTTATAAATGAAATAATTACAAAATCATGGGTATCCTCCCACACAGCGCTTGATTTAACATCGCAGAACGACGTGGGTAAGTTGGATAATCAGATTTAACCAACTTGCCTCATGGGTTGCCTCCCATGTAGCTCTTTATTTAAAGTCGCGGCACGACGGAATTTACATGATTACATAGACTTCATCTAGGTCAATATTATATATTTCATTCACTTCTTCTGTATTTCCCATATAGTTCTTTACTCTGTGACCATTTACCTTGAATGGTTGTGAACCATCCTTCTGGGTTCTAAAGCACCATAGTGATAGACTTTTGAAATTGTGAATGGTCTAGGCCATCTAAACCTCAGCTTTCCTAGAAATGAGTGAAGCTTGGAGTTATACAGTAGAACTGGTCACCTTTCTCAAATACTATTTTCTCGATATTTTGATCATAATACAACTTCATCTTCTCTTTGTAAATTATTGAACTTTCATATGCCCGGAGTCGGAATTCATCTAATTCATTAATGTTACTTAACCTTGACTTAACTGTATCCTTCTACTCTAAATTCAACTTCTTCAATGCCTAAGTTCCTTATGCTCAAGATCAATTTGTAAATGGTAAGATTTTCCTTAGAAAAACTGATAGGGTGAAGTACCTATGGGAGTTTTGTAAGTTGTACAATAAGCCCATAATGCAACATCTATCCTTTTTTTGCCCAATCGGTCCAATTAGTATTCATAGTTTTCACTAATATGGTCTTGATTTCTCTATTGGATACTTCAAATTGTCCACTAGTCTACAGATTATAAGGTGTGGCCACCTTGTGATTCACTCCATATTTTGCAAGCAGACTCTTACATAGATAATTGCAAAAATTCGACCCTCTGTCACTAATAATAGCACTTGGCATACCAAACCAAGAAAAGATATTCTTTCTCAAAAATATTGTGACCTTTCTTGCTTCATTGATAGGAAGCGCAATTGTATCCACCCATTTCAAAACATAATCAATAGCTACCAGTATGTACTTCAAGCCACACAAACTCAAAAAAGGTCCTATGAAATCTATGCCCCACACATCAAACACTTCAAATTCTAAGATAGGGGTCATAGTTAGTTTATGTCTTCTAGTAATAGTACCTTGTCATTGACACTGATAATAGTCAGCAGCATAGTCATGAGCATATTTGTATATGGTCAGCCAATAGTAGCCATATTACAGGATCTTATAAGTTGTTTGGTCCTTTCCATGGTGACCCCCAACTGGCAATGAACGATATGCCTCTAATATGCTCATTATATCAACCTCAGGTATGCACTTATGAATGATTCCATCAGCATAAATTTTGAAAAGATAAGGTTCATCCCAGAAAAACTCTCACCTCATGTATGAATTTCTATCTTTGTTGATTCGAGAGATATTCTGGAACTAGATCGCTAGCTGGATAATTTGTAAAATCTGCAAATCATGGAATAAGATCTAGAGATGCTGCTAGTATATTCTAATCTAGGAAACTGTCATCAATCTCCACTCCTGTAGCATCCTTCTGTATGGTTTCCTCCTCTAATCTAGATAACTGGTCTATAACTTGATTTTCTGTGCCCTTTTTGTCTTTCACTTCGAAATCAAACTCTTTCAACACCAAAACCCATCAATTTAGCCTAGGCTTTGCATCCTTCTTAGCCATTAATTACCACAATGCTATATAGGCTATGTGCACTATCACCTTGGTCCCAATCAGGTAAGATCTAAACTTTTTAAAGGCAAAAACCAATGCCAACAACTCTTGCTCAGCCATGGTATAGTTCTTTTGAGCAGGATTTAGTGCCATACTAGCATAGTATATGGGATGAAGGAACTTTTATTTTTGTTGGCCTATTACATCCCCTAAGGACAATCCGAACATGTCACACATACTCTCAAAAGGTAAGGACCAATCAGGAGACATAATGATTGGAGCAGTCACCAACTTGTCTTTAAGTCTTTCAAAATATTTCATGCATGCATCATCAAAATTAAATTTTACCTCTTTCTCAAGAATCTTGCAAAAAGGTCTTGCAATTTTTGAGAAGTCCTTGATAAATCATCTATAAAAACCTGCATGTCCTAGAAAACTTCTAATTCCCTTAAAAAAAATTAGATAAGGTAATTTTTCAATCACTTCCATCTTTGCTCGATCAACATCTATGCCTAGCTTTGAAATATTGTCCTGAAGCACAATTCCTTCTTTAACCATGAAATGGTACTTCTCCCAATTGAGTACCAAGTTGCATTCTTCACGTCTTTGTAGAGATTTTGCCAAGTTAATGAGACAGTCATCAAAAGAGTTTCCTACCTCCAAAAAATCATCCATAAAGACTTCAATGGTGTCTTCCACTATATTAGAGAAAAGGTCATCATACATGTCTAAAACGTACCTAGGGTGTTGCATAGCCCAAATGGCATTCATTTGAAGTCCAAGGTCTCGTAAGGGCATGTAAAAGTAGTCTTATCTTAGTCCTCTGGTGCTATAGTAATTTGGTCATAACCTAAATACCATCAATAAAATAGTACCATCCCCTGCCAACTAACCAACCTAGCATCTGATCCATGAACTGCATTGGAAAATAGTCCTTCTAGGTCCATGCACTATTTTTTCTATAATTCGTGCACACTCTCCATCTAGTGAATGGCATTATAGGCACTAGCTCATTCTTATCATTAGGCACAATAGTTATTCCTCCCTTCTTGGGAACACATTGAACTAGACTAACCCACTTGCTATCTGCAATGGGAAATACCACACCAACATCAAACCACTTGATGATTTTTTTCTTAACCATCTCCTGCATAGGAGGATTAATTTGTCACAGATGTTTAATAGATGATAAACAATATGGTTCAAACTAAATTTTGTGAGTGCACAATCCTGGTAGAATACCAACAATATCTGTAATGGACCATCTAATGGCCCTTTTGAAATTCTGCAAAATTGACAACAATGCTTTCACCTTTGACTGTCTAAGGTCACCTGTAATAATGACCGGCAAAGTTCTGTTGGCCCTAAAAATGCATATTATAAGTGATATATGAGGTCCTTCAACTCTAACACCGGTGGTTCCTCAATAGATAGACGGGTAGGCAGATTTTTTCTATTTTTCAAATATAGATCAAGATTCTTTGCTGAAAAATTGTACTATTACCATGCAATGCACCAACTAGCTCATCATATAATTCTATGCCATCAGAGTCAAAATTCATTGTCACAGTTGCAAGTGCCTTAACACCTAGTATTTTTTCAATAGGAATAACTGTATTGGAACCATCATCCCACAAAGTTACCGTATCAACATCATGAAATGAATTTTCTTCTTTATCATTCACATTAATCACAGAAATCAACCTCAACTCATCAGGCTACTTCATGTATTTGTATATGTCGAATATTACCTATTCATTATTGAATCTCAACATCAGATGTCCACGCTCCAGATTAATCAACATTCTACCTTTAGACATAAAAGGTATGTCAATAATAATTAGGACTTGAAAGTCCACTTCACAATCTAAAACAATAAAGTCAGCAGGAAAAATAAAAAAAGATACTTTTACTAAGACATCATAAAGGATACCGACTAGCTTCTTCACACTCCTATCTAACATGACTAACCTCATGGTGGTAGGTTTTGGTGCATCCAACCCCAACTGCTTGAAGACTACAAATGACATGAGGTTTATACTCGCACCAAAATAACACAACACACGTGTAAAGTCAAAAGATCCAATGGCGCAAGGTACAGTGACTACACCAGGATCCTCCTTCTTCTCTACTAATGATCTAGTCGATACAATGTTTTAATGATGGACATTGTCAACTATCTCATTATTGACTGCTATTTTCTTTGTTATTAGGTCCTTCATAAATATTGCATAGCCTGAAATCTGCTTTAATGCCTCTACAAGTGGTATATTGATAGTTAGTTCTTTTAGCATAGACAAAAAAATTTGATACATACCTTTTTCTTGTTTATTTTTTAGTCTTTGCTGATAGGGAGGACTTCTATTGGAATGGGTTTTAGCAGAGGCTTTGTAGCTTTTTCTTGTCTTTTATTTGACTTGCGGCTGCTTCCCATATCAACTGGCTCAATATTATTCTATTTATTCTCATCAATAGTAGGTATGGGTGGATCTGTAGTCACCTTACTAGTCTAATTAGTAATGTCATGGCATTGACTATTATTTTAGGGTTTTACCACTATGTTGCTTTGAAAAGTGCCAGGGTGTCTCTGAGTCACTGTGGCTGACATCTACCCAAACTGTTGCTCCAACTTCCTGATTGTTATGGTGTGTAATTCGACTTTTTGATGTAGTCTTGAAAAATCTGCTTGGACAAGACTCTTTTGTCCTTTGACAAGCTTAGACAAGAGGGCCTCCACTTTTTGATGTAGTCTTGACTCTCTTGTCCTTTGACAAGCTTAGACAAGAGGGCCTCCACTATAGACTCTATATCTCATCTACCTGGTGGAATGTATTTGTCGTTCTTCTCCTTATAGTCATCTTTACATCGCTCATCGACATCTCTGTCTCTTGTCATACCTCTGTATCTATCATTATAATAGTTTTGACCTTTATTATCTTGCCCTTGGGCTAAAAAATAAGCCAATCTATGATCAAGATAGTTTGCCTATTCTTCAGATTCAATCTCAAAAGGTTTGGATGCAGACCCCAGCGCCACTACTGCGTTAACTTTATCATAATTTAGTGAAGCAAAGTATTTTATGAGCAATCCAATATCAGTCTGAAGTTGTGCTAACTCTTCTGCAACCATATCATTACCTACTCCATATGTATTTATGGCTCTAATAGCATATGTACCACTACAACAATTAGAATCTCTGGTATGCCATCCACTATTGGTGAATGAAATATCATCAAGCAATTTCTTTGTATCATCCCAACGAAGATGCAAATATGCTCCTCCAGAAATAGTATCTACCATGGCTCTCAAACTATCACTCAGTGATATATAGAAGATTTCTAACAAATTAGATCCTCTAATTATATGGTTTGGCACCCTGCTCAGCTTTTTCTTAAATTTAAACCATGCTTCATACATTGATTCTACTGGTAGTTGTCTGAAATTATAAATTTCATCCTTCAGTTGTAGCATATGTGTGGGAGGGAAAAATCTTCTCTAAAACTATTTCTTCAACTCATTCTAAGTAGTGATAGATCCTCATGGTAGTTCCCCTTGTCATAGAGATGTCTCTCCAATTAAATAAATGGGAACAACCTCAATCTTAATTCTTCCTGATCAACCCTAGAGAGGTTATAATTTTTGTACATCCTAAGAAAATTTGTAGGGTGCATGTATGCATCATTCTTAGCTACTCCACAAAGTACCTCTTTCAGATTCAACAACTAGATCATACCACTAGTAATAAAAATCTTCACATTCAAGGCTAAAGCAGGAGGAATAATAACTCATGTCTCAACAGGGTCAACATAACCCATGTCTTCATCATAATCCTCGTATGAATCTAAGTACTGGTATGCTGGAACATATGGAACTCTGCCTCTCTGAGCCCGCCGATCAACAACTTGCCTAGGCCTGGCTAGTCCACATTGTTGCACCAATTCAGCTTTAGTAGTCAGTCTAGATTCTTCGACTTCTCTATGTTCTCACTCTAATATTTGTTGTGTCTGTATGTTTGTAATATTCTGTGTGCTTAATCGATCATGCGAGAGTGTTGTATTTAGGTCCATAGGTGGGGGATCTTGCACCTCATCACGAACTTATCCTGACATCCTTCTCGATATTTGATGGACTCTTTCTAGCTTTTGATCAAAAGGGAGCAAGATATTGCCTCTACTACTAGTTCTTGGAATACACTGGCGTGTTCCAAATCAAGAACAGAAAATAAAAACTCAAGAACTTCACCAATTCAATTAACTACTCAAACTATCATCCCCAACAATGACACCTAAATTTGATGTCGCCTAAAACTACACCTCAAAAGAAAGTATAATGCGGTCGATGCAAATATAATAAACTAACGAGGTTGGGGTCAATCCCATAGGGAAAACATAAGTAGTTTCTTACCTTGATTTAACCCTCGAGCAGTACAGGAAAGTAAATAGGGGGAATTTTGTTATCAATACAAAAGAGTGACCCATTCTTGAGTGCTTTTGAGTTGTAATCAATAGGATATGAATGCTAGGTTTGTGTTCCCCCAGGCTTCTCAACTCCATAGACTTCTTATTATCAACCCACTCCTCTAGTATTTTGTATGTAAAACCTACAAGATAGGTATTATCAGTTGCCTTTTGATCGCAGATAAATTTCACCCTTAGACTTGATTATCATCGTCGGGTGTTTCCTTGTTGTCCCCTGCTACATCTACAGTTCACTTGATCCTTAGTTATTTGATCAAGTGATAAGATAGAGTATGAGAACTACAAGGTGGATGTAGAAATCCCAAATTACTGTCCTAATCTTTTTTTCCCAATCACAAGGTTTTTTATTATCAAAACAATGAAAATACATACTTTTATCTCAAGATACTATAGATACTTGAAATCAATTATAGTGAAATAGAATTAGGAGACATTTATAACCCTAGAATAGATGTGTGTCATACTTTCTCTATGTAGCAAATTTGTCAGGGTTCCCACAACCCTAGCTAAGGAGATTAGTCACTTATGTTTGTGCAAGAAATCATGATTATCACAAAAGAACACATAAGATCAATTTCACAAGAATAAGATGAATAAACTCCAAAGTCTTTAATTGAGTAAAACCCTTCAATCTCAAGAATAATTGTAAGAGTATGTAATTATGCATAAAAGAATGTCACTATGTCTAACGTAATAAAAGATAAGACCTAGGGTATTTATAGTATCTCAAAATAACATAAAAATCCTATTAAAAATGGGAAAGGTAAAGTTAAGTCGGTAGTCGGTACGACTCGATCGTTACTCGTATCGTCAGCTTATGAGTCGTACCCTACCTTGGCGTAACCCATCTAGTATCTAATCTTCCCATGGATTCAACTCTCTATTCTTCTTATTCCTTGATCTTATAAATTGTAACCATGTATACGACTTAGATTCTTCATACATATCCAACTGGGACTTCAGTCTATTCAGCTCTAGCTCACTGGTTTTCATATGACATCTTTATTTGAGTAGTAATGAGACTTTCGACTCTTATCCTTCTGGCATTTCTATTCCTGGATAGTATCTTGGACTCTATTTTACTCACAGCTTCAAGATATGACCCATATCCTTCCATATGATTGGGATATTTGAGTCGTATCTTTCTCATACTTGGCTCTTAAATTTGACTATTGGTTCTATTATTCTCACGATTCAGTATACGAGTCGTATCAGTTAGTTATGACTTAAGTGTTGACTTGTATACTGATCAAAGTTGGTCTATTCTAGGTTTTTTCATCACTTTTCATTCAAACATTATTGAAGACCTATTTTACCTGAAATTCACACCAAAGTGCTTCATATCTAACCAAATACCCTATTTTCATGCATAAATTCACAATTTTAAGCATCAAAAGTATCGTGTTTCCGTGCCACATCACTTACCTACTAGAGGGGTTTAGTAGGTGCCATCATGACTCATAAATCGGGTCATGAAAACCTCACCTTGGCCATTATAGTGAGGTAAAGTTCCCTATCACAATCTTATTGTAGCAAATATTTTTCAATTATAGTGGGAGTTAATGATGGTTAGTCTTGCTAAAGTGGACAGATCCTACTATGGTGGGAATCGGGATTCTATAGTGGGCTACACATAGTAAAATTAAATTTTTAGACTTATAATGTATTTTTATTCAAAACTCGTTCAACGCCAGGAGAGAGCAATTTAAGGTGAATTCTATTGATTTTTATCCAATTTTCATTCTTGAGGTATGTTAATCCACAAATTTAACAAGTTTTTCATTAATTAATCCCTAAAATATCTAGGATTTAATCATGGTAGAGGAAGTAACTTGACCGAGGTTGAATTTTTGGTACTAAATAGAGGAAATAAGGTGTATTCATTGAGTTTTGATCAAGGGTGATTATGTTTTGATTACATGGTTAGAATTCATTCTTAAAAGTATGAATTTGATAGAATAAAATTAGAATGAAGGTAGAAAACCCTTAGAACAAAGGAATGATTATGAATTTGACCTTGTGTGTTATGGGATTAGTTGTAATCATTGAAATCTTTAGGGCATTATTTCACTAGTGATTGTATTGTTATTTTTAAACCACAATCAAACCAAAGTTGCACAAAAAGATAAGTCTCATGTTTACTAGAGAATTAAAGGGCTTGCATTAAGGTAGGTGGTTGTTGAATTAGAGTTAAAAGCTCAATTTGATATAGATGTGCATGTTAACTACCTATCTACTTGGTGCAATCAAAGCTATTGAATGTTGACTTTCTGGATAATTTTTTTAAGATAAAGGACTTTTTTAAAGTGCAAGTCTTGTTAAATAATCTCATTATGTGATTGTACATGTTATGACATGGGTTGATACTATGAGATTAATCATTAAAGGTTAATCATCATGAAATTAGTGGATTTTATGAAGTATAAGGTTAGGGATGTTAGAATGAGTGTGGTATAACACTTGGTTTGGGATTAGGGTGGCATATACATGTTGTCTAGGTCATTTGGTGCATGGACTAAGCTCGTCCCCTATAGGTCATGGTTAGTGGGTATTTATAAGACCCTTAGAATGTGGGTACATGATATTAGATAGTTTGACATTTCCATAAGTGAACCAGGTTATAGTTTAGTGGTTATTTTGGTTTCGTGAGTTAATCAAGTTATATTGTTGTTGTTATTTAGATCCTTAAGTGGTATTGAATATTGATATACTTGAACTAAGTTAATATTGTTGAGGTTTAATAAACAAGTAATTGAGACAACGTTGAGTATCTATTTATTAGTCATGGTAATTGACTTAGTTGAATATTTGTACTTAATCTATGCTTTCCTTATTTACTTAATTAATTGTTGCAGAAGACTATTTGGAAAAAACAAGTGAAGGAATAAATTCTAGTGTTACATGGTTGCTCTTGTTTACAAAATATTGGTTATATGTTCACATTTATTAATTTGAGTTGGCCTATGACTCTACCAGTACATAGTGGTTTTGTAGTAATACTACTCTATGCTCTTGTTTTTATTTAGTATAGAGCATATTCTAGCAGGTAAAACAAGACCACCTCTGCACATAGAGACCAATTTTTTATCCAATGGTGAGCTTAATATTCCAAGAAGCCATGGGTTTTCTTGCACTATGTTCATGTCCACTCATTTCAGAAACAGACTATTTAATTATTACTATTTTTTTGGATTGTACCAATTGATTGTTTGTCTAGATATTTTTGTACGATGGACTTCAAATTCTAGGATAATTTTAGACCTTTATTTATGATTTCATGCTATTTCATTTTAGAACTATTTGGATATTTTTATTAATATACCATTTCCTTTTTTGCATTAAAAATAACTATGGGTTGGTAGTGATTATTTGGGTTAGATGGTTCTCCCACCAGAGGGTTAGTGTGGGTGCCACTGGTGATGGATTTGGGTTATGACATATGGAATGATGAGATTTGTGGAAGGTGAAGGTTAGGAAGTTCTTTACTTGTGATCAAATGTAGACTAAATTTTATTCTCCCTAAAAAGTTTGCACCTATTTGTTGACTTAGGCCAGAGACCTAAAATTTGGTGTATATGTATGGATTATGATAGTTAATTGCATTAGCTATTGATATATTATTAGTTTAGTGGTTGAAACTAAGGTAATTGGTAGTTATTTTAAAAGGGGTAAGTTTCCTGATATATTCTTATATTCTGAGTAGAATGAGAAAGTTTTTAAAATGTGGCAACATGAATTATAGACTAAAAGAAACAAAATTGGTAAATTATATGTTCATGATAGATTCTTGATTTCTATACTCTATTTATGTGTTTTAACAATGATCGATTAATGATGCCTATAAGTATGTGTGGTTGAACTGATACTACTCTTGTTTTACCTTTTTGGGGTTATAGTCTGGTTGCAGGATCAGTTGTTATTTCTTACATGGTGTGGTTAGATATCTCCTCTATTTTAGTAAATTATTCAAGGAAGAAGTTGGATCTCGTGTTATCCTTTCTTTTACATTATGTCACAATTCGATTAAAAAGTCATGATGGAACCTACCCTATCCCAACAGTAGGTAAGCCGAACCATACCTCTGAGATAGATGCAATGGGGTAACTTGGTGGGAAAATGCCCGAACCATACCTACCCTGCAAATTTCTCAAATTCAACCCACCTATTCTTCTACTCTACATGTAATGTTGACAAGATATGTATTATCAACCATCTTGTGAGCGTGCTCATAAATCTCACCATTTACCTTGTGAGTCTCAGGGCATTGCCTTATTTCTTCTTGCCTATGACTTCAGTTCAACTTTCACCTTTTGAGTTTCAAGTTGATTAGATAAGATGATGGAATAATAAGATGACATAAATCTCAAATTAGTGTCTTAATCCTCTTTTCCTAATCTCAATCTCCCTTGTAAGGACGTTATCGAATACAAGCAATCCTCAATCTTCTACATTATCTCTTAGGTCAATTAATATGAAGAAGATTAAGATATATGCAGCTACAATAAAAAGGATGAATCTCCCACTTCCTTTACGTAGTTAATCTACCAGTGTTCCCACAACCTTAGTTAGGGAAATTTCCCGCTCATATTCATGCAATAATCTATGATAATTATTAAAGAATTCATGTAATTAATTGAACAAGAATAAGAAAAAAAATTGAAATCTTCAATTCAATAATAACCTAAAAACCTCAAGAAAATTGTAAAGTACTGTAAAAGTATGTAAAATAATGTTAAGGGATGTAAAATAATAAAATATTAACCCTAGGGTATTTATAGTATCTCAAAACAACCCAAAAATCCTAATTAAAATGAAATAGGAAAAGTAAGTTAGCACAAGGTATGACTCACTTCGTCCACTCGTAATGTATTCTTATGAGTCATACTGCGCTAGTTGTATTATCTCCAGTGTCTGATATTCTAGGGCTCTCGGTTTCTGTTATCCTTGTGACTCATGCTCACGTGTTATATCTTTACCATATGGCTTGTTGCCTCCACTCGTTAGCACCTGAGACTTCTTCCTTTAATGCTCTTAACACTGGTCGGCATATGGTTTACCCATACGAGTCGTACTTAGATTTCTAACTCATTTTTTTTTTACTTCAACTCTAAATCTCACTTTAGTTTCTGTTCTCCTGATCACCAGTTCTTCAGACTCGTATCCTCTTCTTATGATCCGTATACTCCAGTCGTATCTTATCATTACTTGGTTTTTCTGTTTGACTTTTGACACTATTGTCTTAATGAGTCAACCATACGAGTTGTAGGATGTGTTGATGACTGGTATGGTGACTCGTATTATCTGCAAACTTCTTTTTTTTACTTTGTAGGAATACACTAGGTTTGTTGTGTTGTTGTTGTTGTTGTTTCTTTGAATTTCCTTCCAAGACTTTTATTTACCTATTTCACCTGCAACAAGCATAAAACCACCTCATATCTACTAAAATAACCTAAGTTCAATAATAAATTCTTTTTTTTAAGAATCAAAAGTATCATGTTTCTACGTGTAGCAACACCCTTAACTCAGAAAGTTTTCGTTTCCTCAGGGAAATAGAAATCAAAATCTCTAACTGAACAATAACGATTCCTAAATATAAAGATCCTAAGATACTATGACAGTGACTTTTTCAATTCAATTTTCAACATTTTTATTGCTCCTCCTAATTTGATTTTCTTAAGAATTAAACTATGTATATCAATTAGGCATATGGAAAAACATAAAGGAATCTGATGATGACATTACATTAGTAACATACAACCATGCATAGACACAAATCACATTAACAAAAGGATCTGGCAACCTAAAAATATAATCCATGTACGCTGACAATCAAAGAAATCCCATTCACTTAGTTTAGATGAATCGACTTATTAAGGGATATAGCAAAATACACTCTTACTCACAAAGAAGTATCACCAGTGTATACAGAATACCATAAGCTTTCCGATATGCTCTCTTCCAGATATTTTGGACAGTCAAGATTGGATTACTAAAGAACCTTATTTATCTTGTAACGTGGGTTTGGGGCTGGTATGGTATCTTTTTGAGATTTTTTGTGATTATTCCTCCTTTACACTACGCTTTATTCGGGGTCTACTTATTTTCCACTTTTTATTCATTTTATTTCTTCCCTAATGTCTCCCTTTTTATTTTAAAGCACATTCATACTAGACCAGGTGCGATTTTTCTTTTCTCATTTTCTTTTTTATTTTTTTATTTTATTTTTCTTGTTTTTATCTCACTTGTAATTTTTTATTTTATTCTTTCATATATCTTTCTTCATACTGGTTTTTCCCTACGCACCCCTATAATAGACACCCCCAACTTAGGCGATTTGCCTAAGTTGAGGTGCATAGTGTCCAAGGAGGAGCAGGGCCAATACAATTTTATTGTAAGTGAAACAAAAAGTTAAAATCGATGTAATAAAAAATGTGTCAATTAAGGCTCAAACAATGGGATCAAGGGATTCATATAATATTCGGTTAGGAATTTAGGATCGAGTGGACACAACAAGAATGGCCAATGATTATCTCCTACTCAACTATCCTGAACTCTAGGATATAATCAGCAACTAAGTAGCGTCTCACATATCAGGTTATGCAATTGGTTATGCAATTGGTCGCCCTAGTTGTTCTATCAGATAATCAGCAACTAAGACATTTGCACAGGTTTATACTACTAGGTAATACTTATCAGGTTATGCAATTGGTCTCCCTAGTTGTTCTATTCCTAATCCTAATTCCATTATTAGATTCACCATTATCTCACATACATACACACATCATAAATTTAACAGAAAAATTTAGGAGGGGTATCAATTTTTCAGCACAATTATTTCAAAATCAAACAATTTCCGCATAGTTATTCAAAACAACATCTACTTCCACAAGTACAAATTTTCCTCCTAATTTGAGTTATTCCAGCACACATAACAAAAATAGAAACAAAAATATGCCAGTTCTCAAATTTTTTAGATTGTGGCCACGAGCTTCTAAACATGGAAAGTATAGCCTGTGGCGACCTTGGTACACCCCCACCCAACTTAAAGACTATGAACTATCCCTAGTATATGTAAAAATGAAATGTAGGGGATCGGGAGCATACCTGGGTGATCAAGGCACCAGCTCATAATGCCTCATCATTATGTTAGCTCTCAGATCGAATCCCACCATCAGCAACTATAGTCCCATCAGCTACTGGAAATGTCTCCATAATGGTGGCACCAGTTATGGACATTTCCCTCAGCAGTACTTTAATTGGAATCACTTCCTCCCTCAAGATAAACAATCATTGGGTTAGAACTTTTGGTTTCAGCATGAATCTCTTGGACCATCAAGTGCCGATCCTGCTCACTCTATAGGTTAGCGTGCTTACCCTTTTTCATAGCCCCTTTGGATGAACTTCAGTGCTTTCTGTTCTTATATTTCTCTCAAGGTTCTTATTTTGGCTTTGTGATCTCCAAGATATTTTTAACATGTACTTCGGGCTCAACTTTCTTAACCACGGGAGCTTGGATGAATGGCTTGTCATAAATCTTGTCCACTATTTTATTGATTCCAACGACCTACATTTTTACCTTAATAATATCGAGGTTTTAGAGGCTCCCAAACTGATGAGTCATATACTACTCAAATGCATGTAGTGTGCCCTGCGCCTGTCTGTCTTGGTTTTCTAGCTGAGTTTCAATCCAGGGCTTCACACCCCTTCTATATTCCAAAACTTTGCCTCCAACGTGGCCAATATCTTTATCGCCTCAACCTACATGAACTGTGAGATCACTATCTAGCCAACCGACATCTCTCTAGGTTGAGGTAGTACCAAGTGTGTAGGAGAAAGGGTACTGGGTATTAATGGCTACATTGGATGTTTGTTTCTCAGTCTGCACACTTATCTCATTTGTCCCCACAGCCTCAATTTATCCCCTTTGTCTGAACATATTAGATACCATATCATCTCCTCACCTTGATTTCCTATCCATGCGGTTGGGAACGTCCCAAATCAACCCTAAGTATGTAATATTTGTAGACTCAATGAGTTGGTCGATTCCATAAAGTTACTGCACCCTTGTAGAAAAACATAGCTAAGTGATCATACAATGATATGCTAGTAATAACCTCTCTCCTTTCATAACTCTATCAAGTATTTCTTGATTTAAAAACTCTCTCACATCAAACTCATATCCATCCATCAACCCTTTTATCAGTGCCACATGGAGTAGACTTAGCATATTGTCCCCAATAGTGGGACATAATCTGTGAAAGGCAAGTGTCCACCACGCCTTAGCCTTGAAATTCAATGAATATTACTTAATTTTTTATGACATCACTCCTAGTCCACCTAATACCCAATCGGCTTCTTCCCCATTCAGAGTAATCAACCCTCCAATCCACCAAAAATGCCTCATTTTATCTTCTGACCCTAGTTGCTTTCTCATAATTTTCCATATTTTATCTATACGGTAATCTATCTCTCTTGTGTTCATTGGCATCTGGAAGTTATGTCCGCTTAAGAACTGATAATAAATAGTGTGCGGGGAGATATTCACCCGCACTCCCCAAATGGTTAGTGATATAATAGGATCACCACCTCTCCATTAGTTACCCTGTGTATGTTGCCTCTTAAATTTACCTTTATACGCCACATAAAACTCCTACATTAATGTGAGACTATTCGTGTCGGGTGTTGTAGTCATCCATTGAAACCCGTATTGGCGTAATCGAGGCTAAAATTTGGGCAACTCAAACATCCATGTGGTGGTCAACCTCCTCTAAAGATATACACTCCTTTTTATTCTTCCATTCGCGAGTCTACTCAACCCATCATTATATGTTTCTTGTATATCAGGGTACCCCCACAAATCAACAATAGGCATTGGAGCAGGTGTAATGCCTAATGATGGGTCTTATATATCAATAGGAATGGCATCAACTTTTTCCTCGCTGGCACTTTTCAAACTTTATTTCTCTGAACTTTGATTCAACATTTTCCTATACCCCTGCATCATCCTCAATGTCATCATTTTCTTTATCATTATCATCCTGAGAAGATAATGGTCAGTATGGAGGGGTGGTACTCAGATTCTTCATTTTGTGTCATCGAGGAGGTGTGTCTCCAGAGTGATCACTTTCTTTCCTTGAGTATATTTTTCCCCTGGGTCAGCTTTCTTCTTTATGGGATATTAAACTAAATCACTATTTTTGTTGGTTGATTTCATCCTCGTTCACCAACTAATAGTTAGATTTCCAGGTCGACTTCTTCTTGGGTACTTGTTTGGAACATGATACACCTTTGGGAGTCATGGTACTTTTATACATACATTCCTTAGCAATAACTAAGTAAAGGAAAGAAAAAATAAATTAATTTGGTATCAATGTGCATATTTTGTTCAGGATACGATTGGGGTAAGAGTTGTATTCGATGGGTACAACTCATATGATAGAGTCATAAGGTAGACAGTGTATATAAGTATGTACAATGGTCAGCTTACGAGTCCTCCTAACCAGTTGTAAGGACAGCTTATGACTCGTTACCAACTCTCGTAAGCAGACCAGAAACAAAACTCTAATATATGTCAACTCTCCAGGTCCTTACAATTTATGTGTATGAGTTGTATGGGTTGGATATGACTTACATAGGCAAGTCGTACCCATAGCATAACCTAAACTCACTTATACATCTATGATATTAGTGGTTAAAATTCTCATCAAGACTCATTACTTATGGGTACGAGTCGTAAGGAGTCTCGTATCCGCCGCAACATACAGGTTTAGCTTACAAGTTAATTCCAACATGCATTCCCTATTCTACCCTTCAATGCAGAACATTGCCTCCTTTTTTAGTCCAACAACACATAATTTTAGCACTAACATCAAGTTCACCCCCACCTTTCTATTTTAATCTTAATTTCTAAGAACTAGGGTACCAAATTTCAACACATAGGTATATTCAACACAAGGGAAGTCTAAATTGTCACTTATTTTAAACATAAACTTCAAAGATAAAGCATTGAGTTCAATAAAACTTACTTGAATATATAATATATGAGTTTTCTTACCACTTTTCTTCCACAATTTCTTATAAAATTAATTTAATGTGAGAGAACCAAACTAGTTTGTGTTTTTCAAATGAAATAGTGCATTTTGGATCTTCAAAATTGGAATCAATAGAGGTTTGTAATATGTTTGTAGTGTCTGGTACCCAAATTGGGTACCCCTTTTGTTTAAAAAAGGTGATCTTAGTCGGGTTGACCCACGACTATAGACCTAGTAAGCTTGGTTACAAGTTATGTGCACGACTCCTACCCAAGCTTATGGGTTTTTTCCTAAATTAGTAAAGACTTGGAAATTTACCTGGGTTTAGGAGTTGATACAACTCAGTGAGACGAATTCTACCAAGAGGGTATGACTCATACTGAGAGTCATAAAGAATTTAGAAACTTTGGATATTTATCAACTCCAGTTCCTTATGACTTTTGCTCACGAGTCTTTACTGTAAGGTATGGCTTGTGAAGAGTTCCTATGACCTTTTTTTTGGATTTTCTAGATTTTTTTTGCAATCTTTCTTTCAGCAGACTGAAAACACTCATTACCCTATAAAATATTAAGTACAAAATCATGGGTTACCTTGCATGCAAAGCTTGATTTAACATCACAGCACGACGGGGATATGTTTGATACTCAGATTTCACCAACTAGAATCATAGGTTGTCTCCCATGCAACATTTGATTTAATATCGCGGTACGATGTAATTGCCTTGGTTACTCAGACTTCACCAAGGTCCATCTCCAAGATCACATAAATTTCCTTAGTGTTACCCATACAATGCTTTACTTTTTTCCCATTCACCTTAAGCGGGGATTCACCATCCCTCTTCAATTCCAAGACACCATATGAAAACACTCTTAGCATAGTAAATGGGCCATACCATCTAGACTTTAACTTTCCTGGAAACAAATAAAGCCTTGAGTTGTAGAGAAATACCTGGTCACCTTTCTCAAATATCCTCTTCTCAATCTTACAATCATGATGCAATTTCATCTTGTCTTTGTAAAGTGAAGAACTTTCATACGCTCAAAGTCAAAATTCATCCAACCCATTCATCTTATTCAACCTTTATTTTGCTGCATCTTGCTACTCAAAGTTCAACTTTTTCAAAGACCATAGTGCTTTGTGTTCATGTTCAATAGGCAAGTGACATTCCTTGCCATACACCAGCTGATAAGGAGAAGCACCAATAGGGGTCTTGAAAGATGTTTGGCAAGCCATAATGCATTATCTAACTTTCATGACCAATCAGTCCTATTGGCATTTACTGTCTTTACCAAGATGGACTTGATTTATCTATTGGATACATCAACTTGTCCACTAGTTTGCGAATGATAAGGAGTTTCCACCTTATGTTTCACTCCATACTTATCAAGCAGACTTTTGAATAGACCACTATAAAAATGTGAATCACTGACAATAATGATAGAACGTGGCATGCCAAATCGAGAAAAAATGTGATTTTTAAGAATGTGGTGACACTGCGTGATTCGTTGTTAGGGAATGAAACTGCATTCACCCATTTAGATACATAATCCACAGCCACATTAATATACTTCATGCCAAACGAACTCAATAAAAGGACCCATGAAATCTATACCCCATACATTAAATAATTCTAATTCTAAAATAGTAGTTATAAGAAGTTTATGGCCTCTAGAGATGTTACCTTGGCTTGACATTAATCACAAGTTGAAGAAAAATCATGTGCATCTTGGTGAATCATTGGCAATAGTACTTACTTTGCAAGATTTTATTGGTTGTGTGGTTTCCTCCATGATGACCCTCAACCGGTGAAGAGTGAAAATCCTTAAGTATTATCATAATATCCACCTCAGGTAATCATCAATGAATAATCCCATCCATATAAATTATAAATAATTAAGGCTCATCCCAAAAATATTTCCTTACCTCATGCATAAACTTCTTTTTTTGTTGAAGGGAATGATCTTCTAAGACTAGATCACTTGCTAGATAATTTATATATTTAGTAAATCATGGAGTTAGATATTTGGAAGCTTCTAATATCTACTCATATGGAAAACTTTCATCAATCTTGAGCCCATCTTCAACATTATGTATAGCTTCCTCCTCAAGTCTAGACAAATGATCCGCAACTTGATTCTTAGTGTTTTTTCTGTCCTTGACCTCAAAAATCAAATTCTTGAAACAAGAGGACCAACCTAATTAGTCTAGGCTTTGCATTCTTTTTTTCCATTAGATACCTAAATGTTGCATGATCAGTGTGTATAATCAAATAGGACTTAAACTTCTAAAAGGAAAACCACTACCAACAACTCTTGTTTTGTGACTGTATAGTTCTTTTGAGTAGGGTTTAGTGCCTTCATACCATAGTAGATAGGATGAAGGGTCTTTTTTTTTTTTTTGTCTTAGTAAAGCACCTAAGGCTAGTCCACTTGCGTCACACATAATCTCAAATGGCAAGGACCAATCTAGGGACACAATGATATCAGCAGTCATCAACTTCTCTTATAGACATTCAAAATCATTCAAGAATGCATCAGTAAAATCAAATTTCACCTCTTTCATAAGAAGCCTACAAAAAGTGTTGGCAATCTTGGAGAAATTATTGATGAATCTCCTATAAAACCTAGCATGTCAAAAAAAGCTTCAAACACCCTTCACAGAAATTGGTAGAGGTAATTTATCGGTCACTTTAATCTTTTCTCTACCTCAATACCCCTTTTTGAAATATTGTTCCCAAGCACAATACCTTCTTTTACCATAAAATAGCATTTTTCCCATTTATGTACCAAGTTGCATTCTTCACACCTTCGAAGAGAATTTTCCAAATGCACTAATAAGTCATCAAAAGAATCACCAATGACTGAGAAATCATAATCCATATCATGTTCTTCAATATCAAACTTAACACTGGGTGGTAGACAAAGAGGAACGATGGCTCCTATCTCAGTTGGTTTAATATAACCCATATCATGTTCTTTAATGTATGGGTTTAAGTATTAATATTCAGGTATCAATGGAGCTCTACCACTTAAACTCTATCCTGACGTTCAGCCACTTGTTGTATCCTGGCTAGTAAATGCTACATCTGTCTATCTGCAACATTCTGTGAATCACCAAGAGCATGTGAAAGTGTCCTATTTGGATCAACAGGTGGAGGAGGAGGGTCTTGAACTCGAGTAGGAACACCATCATGAAATTTTCCTAACATCCTTCTCGATGTTTGAAGAATTCTTTTAAGCTCTAGATCAAAAGGGAGTAAGGGATTCCCTCTTCTCCTTGTGTTTGACATACGCCGGTGTATGCCAAATTAACAATAGAAAATAAAACCCATGAACTTCACAAATTAAATTAACTACTCAAACCATCATCCCCAACAACGACGCTAAAATTTGATGTCACCCAAAACTAACCTCCAGAAAAGTATGTTGCGGTCGATGCGAAATATAGTATCTCAACTAGGTTGGGGTCGATACCACAGGGAAATTGTTGAATAGTTTCTTAACTTTCAGAAATCCATGAACAGTGAAGTAAATGGGCGGATTTGAAATCAATCGTAAGTTGTAACCAAACTTGACTGCTTTTAAGGCTGTAAACAATAGAAAATGAATACTAGACTGTATTTCCCCTGGCTTATCAACTTCATAAATTTCTTGTGTTCAACCAACCTATTCTGCTGCTCTGCATGTAAAGTGAACAATCTATGTATTATCAACCGTCTTATGAATGTATTGATAAATCTCACCCTTTACCTTATGAGTATCAAGGCACCGCCTTATTGCTCCTTGCCTATGACTTCAGTTTAACTTTTACCTTTTGAGTCTCAAGTTGATTAGATGAGATGATGGAAGAATAAAATGGACATAAATCTCAAATTATTGTCTTAATCCTATTTTACTAATCTTAATCTCCCTTGTGAGGACATTATCAAATACAAGAAATCCTCAAGATCATGTAGTAGCTTTGAGGTCAATCAATATAAAGATTAAGATACATGCAGCTACAGTAGAAAGGATGATTCTCCCACTTCCTTTACGTAGTTAATCCACCAGGGATACCACAACCCTAGTTAGGGAAATTATCCACTCATGTTCATGCAATAATCCATGATAATCAATAAAGAATTCATGTAACTAATTTCACAAGAATAAGAAGAATAAAATATGAAATCTTCAATTGAATAATAACCTAAAAACCTCAAGAATAATGTAAAGTATTGTAAAAATATGTAAAATACTGTCAAGGAACGTAAACTAATGAAAGATTAACCCTAGGATATTTATAGTATCTCAAAACAAACCAGAAATCCAATTTAAAATAGAATAGAAAAAGTATGTCGGCACAAGGTACGACTTGGTTTGTCCACTCGTAAGGTGTTCTTATGAGTCGTACTGTGCTAGTCCTATTTTCTCCAATGTTTGATCGTCAAGGGCTCAAGGTTTTTGTTATCTTTATGACTCATGCTCATGATTCGTACCTTGACCATACGACTCATGGCCTTTACTCATTTCTACCTGGGACTTCTACTTTTAATACACCAAGCACTGGTATGCTTAGGATCTACCTAAACGAGTCTTACTCAGACTTTTGACTCATCTTCTTCTAAGACTTCAACTTTCAAACTGACTTTATTTTCTGTTCTCTTGATGACAGCTTCTTCAGAATCGTATCCTCATCTTAGAATCCATATGCTCCAATTGTATCTTATCATCACTTGGTTTTTCTGTGTGGAATTAATCATTGTTGTCTTTACAAGTCACCCAGGTGAGTTTTATGATGTGTTAATGACTGGTATGTTAACTCATATCCTCTGTAAACCTCTTATTTTTCACTGGTTTTTCTTCTAATTTCCTTCTAAGACTTTTATTTACCTGTTTCACCTGCAACAAGCACAAAACCACATCACATCTACAAAAATAGCCTAAGTTCAAGCATAAATTCTTTGTTTTAATCATCAAAAGTGACGTGTTTCCTTGGTGCATCATTAATCGTATCAATAAGGCACATCATAAATATAAGCCATGCCATGTCTATAAGTTATATCCTATCATATTTTGTAACACCCCATAATTTTAGGCTAAAGTTGAACCATCTTTCCAATGCATATAGAACTAAATCCAATGGTGTCTAGTTAGAAATAAGTGTGAATTATATTTCCTTATTGTGGAAACATCCTTGGAGATGAATATACATTATAAGAATCTCCTAGCTCAAAAGTTAAGTTGAGCACTTTACTATCGATTGATTTTTAGTTAATGATTTTTCATGGGTCAACTCCCAGGGACTGTTTATCCTAATGTATAAAGAGTCATATGGCCAACTATATATAGAGTTAATTCCCTTTTATTCATCTTTCTAACTCCTCCGACCGTTCGTCAATCTGAGTCCAGAGTGAGAAGTTATGAGTATTTAAATGAGGCACCATCCATGTTGTACGATTGTGACCCCCCGTAGTTGTAACACTTTTTTGGATGATTTTAAAATGATATTTAGGACACCCCCGTAGTGATGGTAGATCATGTATTTACATTGTGGGAGGTGTTGGAGGTGTTTAAGGACCTTAAAACTAAGTAGGCATCGCAAAATAGAGCTTGGGAGATGGCTAGGAATTACCTTACCACTTCCTACCTTCACTGGAAAGGTTTAACTATATCTTAGGATTCTCTAACCTAGGACATGGCCATAGGCTTGGCGTCTCTAACCTTGGACTTGGCCACAGGCTTGGCGTCGCCAACCTTAGACTTGGCCATGGGTTAGGCACCGCCAACCTTGTATTTTTGTGGTGTAGGAACTCTGTTTTTTAGTTAATTAAAGGGAAACATGGAATTTTATCATCCAATAATCATCTCTAAACATATTAACACAAATTTACGGCTCCTAATTTTTTTTAACCCTATCAAATAATTATTTCATCATTTAAAACACAAGAGTAGGTAAATAACATGGGGTTTGCTCTTTCAAGCTTAAAGGGTTGATATTTTCATGAATTCTTTGTCAATTAAGGTACATGGGACTAACTTAAACCTCATGGGCAAGGATTTAATTATTTTAAACAAGATTGAATGAGTAAATATATACCTATGCATTTGAAATTGGTTTCTAAATGTATTGATAAAGATGTATTGAAAATCCCTTATTAAGGAAGTTTTGAAGAACTTGTGGTATGAAACCCTAAGGTTTATATATCTTTAGTAAGATAATGTGATATTAAATTTATAAGGATAAATGATAGCATGACTAAGTAAATACCTCTCTTACTTTGAAATCCATTAGTTTTTAGAAGTTGTGGCTTTGATTTTATAGATTGCTATAGCTTGATTTAGAAGGGTTACTAATACGTGTACATTGTACTATTTTTATTGATTAAATGATGGGGTGTTTTAATTGGTTTATAAGCATTTATGCTTCCAAATGAAGGTTTGGAAATGTTTAATAAAAGAAGATGACCACCGTAGAGAAAGTGTTGAAAAGAGAATGTTTTATTTTAATATGTTTTGAAATATGAACTATCATTAATTTTTTTAAATTTCTTGGGTCGTTAATAATACTTTTCATTTTAAATAAAAAAGGGCAATAGATATATTGTGATATGGCTTGCAAGTCTGGGTATGACGATATCCTATTTGATGTGCCTAAACATATTAAGAAAGAAATAACTTTTCAAAGAAGATATGGTTTAAAGAATCTAAAAATGGTCTTAAGAGTGTTAGATGGTTACCTGAAGAAGGCACGGTTTAAATGACTCATTGACTAAAATCATGATTTGCTGACATGAGTTTATGTTACCTAAAAGGGAAATTGTACACTGGAGACGGCCCAATCGCATAGTAGAGAAGTAGAGACTCCAACCCTTGAGGTAAACTTGGGTTGGAGGCTTGGACACCTAGTCAAGGGTGAATTCCATATATCCCATGGAATAGCAGAGTTGCAGGTTGTACTATCTAGCTTAGAAGTAAGATAAATAGTAGTCGTGATTTGCAAAATGCCATTTGAAAGATTCAGATTATTCCGATGTATTTTTCAACTGTTTTATGGTAACATGTATCTTTTGAAATTCTCTCACCTATGTTACATATAAATATATTATGTTTTTGGATTGTTCTACATACCAGTACATTTGTATTTAGCCCCTATTTTTCAAGATATGAGGCTCGGTCCCGAGGTCTTGCTAAGCAGTAAAATGACATTGTCAAAAGTTTACTATCACTTACCCTCCTTTTTATCAGAAGGCTTTGTTACAAATTTGTCATTTTTTTAGTTTATGGTCGATTAGGGGCCTTATCCTAGTTTTCAAATAGAAGTTATTTTCATGTTGTTAGAGATTTCACAGATTGGTGTCATATTTTTTGAACAGTTATGAATTTATAATTTGTATTGTCTAGTCTAAGTAAAATGATGACCATGTTCCCATTTTGTTAACTTTTTGCATTTATTTATATTGTATGAATGTCGTGCATGATTGCCAGATAGAAAAGAGTGCTTGGGCCTTCATGGTTTTAGATACTCATTGCGGCCAGGTCCTCAGCTTGGGTCATGACAAACTTGGTATAAGAGCATGGTTCATGGTCCTAGGGTGTCTGTGAAATCATGTCTAGTAGAGTCTTGCTTATGGGTGTGTTGTGCACCACACTTATAATTAGGAGGCTACTGGGAATTTAGTATTTATTTCTTATTCTTTCTTACTCTAGCTCGTGTAATAGCGTCGTCTATACAAATGTTATCCAAATTTCTTCCTTGCTCTAATTTTAAGGGCCAGGCCTCATTATCGAGTCAATTCATCTAGGGAAACTTAGAGTCTAAATGATATGGTCCCTTCTAATTGAGTCATACAAGATTATGAAATTTCACAAGGACTTGAGAGGAGTCCATGAGTTTTTTAAGTGTATTGATTTAAGCTTATACCCTATTTACACCAATCATGCATATGAGACTGAGGTAAAGAGTGTATTCAGTCCCTTTTCTAAAACCCTTATTCCAGATGTCGTGCTTAAGGGTAATGATGTATGGCAGGATATTGGAACATTATTTCCACCCGAGTAGTAGTATGTGATAAAGTGTCATAACCTATGAGATGTAGGATGGTCCAGATGTTAGTGTTATGAAGTTATAAGCTTAGAAGTCAGAATGAGGGTGACTTTTGTGCAAAGAAGCTAGCTTAGTTGTATAACCTTCAATTGAGGGGTGGGTTACCTTTTTATAGTTAGTGACTAATGTGGTAGCAATATTTGTATATTGCATGGTAGTCTGTGAAGGAAGTGGCTAGCTATGATTATTATTTGTATGAAATAGGGAAGGATCTCAGAATAGATAGTTATGGTGGTTGTAGAAATCATTTATAGGCTGTGAATGTAAAGGGGTAGTTTAGTCAATAAGTTATGGGTAGAGACTCATTGGTGTAAAGAGAACTTAAAGGTAGTCTAAATGTATACTCGGGTAAATAAGTATGATGTGAGGGAGTGTAATAGATTGATAAGATCGTAATGGGTTATATTAAAAGATTAAGACAGACTATCCCTATTATGTGACTTTACTCTCTTGATTATCTTTTCTTTAGTTAGTTGTAAACTAGTACTACACGTGAGAAGGTGTGTAGTAGATTTTTGGATGTAGTAGTAATGTTGTGGAGAGGATGAACTTATGGGCCATAGTTAAGTGAAATAACAGACTTAGGTTGACATATCTATTTGATTGATTAGTATAGTATATGGCATGCTTTATATGATTGGTATTATTAGACAATAGGCTTGAACTTGAGATTCGGATGGTGATGGTGAGAATAGTAGCTTAAAGTTAATGATGCATGTTTTGTGGGAATGAATTAGTTGGTTGGATGTGATGTTTGAAATAGCCTAGGTTCGCAACTTGTGGAATAAGGAGTGGATAAATTTTGATACATATATATATATAGTCATGATAACTAGTGTTAAAATGATAAATTGTGGTTGAGTCCTTAAGTGGCTAAGGTCGTTAGTATAGAAGAATAAATTGAACCCTGAGGTAGCATATTGTTAGATAAGGAGTGATTTGTACAAGTTTCACATGTACCTAGAGTAGGTGTCTACATGATCTGATTAGTTTGACTGGACAATTTTATATTTTCCCATTTTTTACAATGGAGATTATTTTTTAATAGCATAAATTTATCCTATCATGACAAACACTATATCTAGAGTTCTATACACACAAATTTTACTTTGTAAGTTTTTATGGATAAAATCCTTATCTATCATACCACATCTATAAAATCAACATACTAACTATCACAAGAAAAAGGTCTCTACACCATACGACACTCAGATTTTAACTATATTCACCCTAGCCTGAGATTTTGATAACTCTTAAGGGAAACTTTAACTAAATTCTTACATCACATTTAATGCAATAGAGATGGGATAGGTCACTACACGAGCACCTACCTTGGGGAAGCCATTGGATCTTCTCATTGATCATGTCCACTCTTTTGGATATTAACAGTCCTTTATTATTTGTTTTTGAGATATTCATTATAGACTTCTGTTCTAACTGTTTGAATGTTCTTGTATGGTGACTTTTGGGACCTTATAATATTTAACCAGTAGTTATTTCTACATTTTTGTTGATTTATGGAATTGTAAATATTAAAGTTTATTTAGTCAAGATTATTGTTATATTTTTTAAAATGGCTAGGTAATTAGTTTGAGATTTAAGTTAGATGGTTCTCTCACAAGAGGGATAGTTTAGGTGTCACTCATGACTATTTGGGTCATGACATCTTCCTCAAGTGGAGACCTTCAATATTATGACCTACACAAGAACAAAAGTAGGATCGAGTCTTGTTGGAAGTAGGTGATTGATGCAATAAGTGGAAAATAGGACCAAGCCCTGTAAGTAGTAGCATCTTCTTCCATACTTAAGAACCATTGTACCCTGTTTTCCATACTACAAAATATTGATTTAGCTCCCTACATTATTTATTTGGCATGAATGAGCTCCGAGTTGATGTTTTTATTCAAAATATTTGACCATAATTTCTAAAACGAAGCCATTGATATGTCATGAACTAATCTGAAACCCAATCTTCCCTTATTTTCCAGTAAGCATAAATTAATCCATTTTGAGTAATGTCTACTTTTTCCACCAATACAAATACCCCAAAAGAATTAAGACAACATATTATGTAGTTGATTAACATATCCTTAGGAGATTTATCAGGGATAGACAATGTATATGGATTCTTTTTAGCATATTCTTGATCAAAATAGCTCTCCCCTATATGTTAGCAATTTCCCTTTCTAAGACTGTAAATTTTTACTAACCTTATGGATTAGTTTCTTATACTAAGACTTTTGTTCCCCTTGTAAAACTGTGGCACCCTATGTCACATCCTGATTTATAAGTCATGATGGCCCCTACTTTATCCTACTAGTAGGTAAGTGGAACCATAGATGGAGCCAGATACAATGGGCTAACTTGGTGGAAAAATGGCCTAAAAGCCAAAAATTCACAATTAGAGATTTAAATAACAATAATATAGTCATCAAGGACTAATAGATAGATAGAAACCAACAAGAACCCTAAGACTCAGTAATGTTGATACAAGAGATACTATAAAAGAACTGTGAGTACTGAATAGGAAAATACAATCCATCTCAAAAATAAAAGTCTAGACATAGATAAATAGAAGGAAAAAAGGTAACTCTAACTCCAAGATCTCATCCAATCTCCAAAATCAACTCTTCATGATCATCAAATCAGTGACAATAACTAGTACTCGGATCTATACCAAAAGTTACTGAAATATAATATGAGTACCCAAAAACCATGGGTCCTCAGTAGACATCATCAGTCGACTGAGCTAAATCATAATATAAATATGATAAGATAAAAGATAGCATAATCTAAGTCAAGCTAAAAGGGCAAACCTGGAAGTAACCTCAAACACCATTGTCAACCATAAATAAATACAATTGAAATGATATAACAATCTTATATTTATAACTACTAAATTGTCCCTATAAGCCAATAATTGCATAAAAGTAAATAACCCCCATGCAGGCTCCCATAAGCCGGGAGAGTACAATTCAAGAAAAGTAAACCACCACATAACCATAATTTATCATTTGTCATGCCATAACCAAGTATCCATATGTTCCATAACACATCATAAGCAACGCTCAATGTTGAACTCAAACTAGCACTCATATTATAATTACCATCAACAATTACCATACTTGAATCAGTACTCATAGTTTAAATATCATTAATAATTGTTGGACTTGAATCGGAACTCATATTTATAAGTTGTATAAACGAATCATATCGGTGAGCCATTTCAATATGCTAAACTCAATAGATTATATCAATAAATCATAGCTACAAACTATCCCTTTACTCATATCTATACATCAGACCAAGATTCATAGCCATAATTCTCAACCATAATTACATCTATAATCCATACTATTAGCCATATCTGGAATCCATAGCAATACTAATATTCATAATCAATGTCATTGAGCATATCTAGAATTTATATTTATAAACATATATATAGTCCACCCATCATATCTATAGGTTGTTAATCATATTTGTAAGCTATATCATACATATGAACCATATTATATCTACAAGCCATTAGTTATATCTATAGGCTATCTTCTATCTATGAGCCGTATCATATTTATAAACCACATAACATCTATGAGCCATATTATATATATACACACACTATATCATATCTATAAGCCACCTTAAATTTATATATAATCCACGCTATGTATATAATTCATAATATATCCATAAGCCATATTATATCTATATATAAGCTACATTATACATATAAGCCATAACATATCCATAATCTATTCACTATCCATCATGCCTATATATATATAGCAATAAGCCTATCAATAGGGAAATCCATTAATCATACCCAGAAATCATATCAATGTTCACACATGTAAATTATCTGTAACCATGCATGCAAGCAATATCATTAGAGATACTTAGAATTAGCATCAATCTACCAATATACAACTAACATATTCAATAATTATATTCTACCTCCTGGAGTATCTAACCTAACATTAATAATAGTATATCATACATGAATGAGCCATAGGGTTATCACAAGTCTTGGCCTAAGGTGAGGCAGAGTGACCCACTTCTGATACCTAAAATTTCATATAAAAAACTTCTTCCCCTGATGAGTATAAGGTATCTAAGTTCATTCCTAGAGTTCAAGTAATCCATAATTAGTCCTAAACTAGTGATCCTTTCCACACATGAGAAACTAAGGAAATTCTACTCAATGGGGCACTCCCGTCCTATCTGTATGAAAGAAAGATGGTTCTTTGTGTTTCTGTATACTATCATTAGCTAAATAAGGTCACAGTCAAGAACAAATATCCTCTTCCTAGAATAGATGACTTATTTAATAACCTCCAAGTTTGAAGTTATTTATCAAAGATAGACCTTAGATTCGGCTATCATCAACTTAAAGTAAGGGAATGTAATATTCCAAAGACAACCTTTAGAACCCGTTATGGTCATTTTGAGTTTATAGTCATGTCTTTCGGGCTAACCAATGCCCCAGAAGATTTCAGGGACCTCATGAATCAAGTGTTCAACTAGTATCTAGACATGTTTGTCATAGTATTCATAGATGACATCCTTGTGTACTCCGGTAGTGAGGATGACTATATAGATTATCTTAAAGTGGTTTTGAAAACTCTTAGAGACCATCAATTGTTTGCCAAATTTAGCAAGTGTGAATTTTGGCTAATCAATAGCCTTTGTCGGTCATATTATTTCCGCCAATGGCATTAGAGTCGATCCCCAAAAGATAGAAGACGTAAGGAATTGGCCAAGACCTATCTCTCTATTAGACATTAGGAGTTTCTTGAGTCTAGCTGGTTACTACCGCCATTTTGTTGAAGGTTTCTCATCTATTTCATCCTTGATGTCTAAATTGACCTAAAATACTTGACTAAAGATTGACCCAAAAGACTCGACTAGATTATGATACCCCGTGATTTTACTTAGCTTAAATTCATCCCTATAGTGTTAAGAGATAGCTTCCCAAAACAAATACTATTTATTTCATGTGGAATTCCTTATATTTTGACATTTTATTGCGTGAAAAGTTGAATTAGCTTTCCAACGATATAAGATTCATATAAATCCGATAATCAGGAAAAAATTTATGGCTATTTTAAGTTCCAATAGTAAAACACCGTCATTTCAATCAATAGCACACTTCGTAGAAAGTTTAAATGATGATTGTCAATTTTTAGTGGCCCTCCACGATATTTGCGTGTTGCGGAGAGGGTCAATTTCCCATTTGTCAATTTCCAGAAGTCCAGCGCGATAATAGCACATCGTACCACGTGCAAAAATGGCATTCCAAAGGGATACCACGATGTCACAGTGTCGCGGAGTCCGACCAGTATCCATTCATCGATTTCCAGTACGTCACCGCAATAGTGGCGCATTGCGGTGGCCACCCAAATTGGGAAAATATACGTTTTCCAATTTCTTATAAGCGTTTAAAGGGGGTATTTTGGTAAATTCCCAACCCCCAATCCTTCCAAAAACAATAGATTAATCATATTTGAAAGCACTTTATGCTTTATTCATCATTATCTCTTAAATAAAGCCCTAAGGCTCATACTTCCTCCCCAAGAAATCCAAAATTTCTCCATTTATTTCTCCAAGAATCTTCAAGATTGAGAATTTCCAATTCAATAACTCCAAGAATCCATCTCCAAAACATAAATAGAAATCCAAGATTTAAGTTCTAGCATCTAGATCATCAACTTAAGGTATGTGGGGTTTGAACAAGGATAATTCTTTCATCCTTGTGCCAAAACTTTATTTTAATAACAAATTTACTGCCATTCATGTGATTTACCATGAAATTTAAGTTAGGATTTATGCCCATTGTTGTTATTTACAAATTTATGATATTTCCATTGATTTAGAAATTGAATTACATGATTTTGTTCATATCTCCGTGCATATTGCTGAAATTTCCATATTTTGAGTTGTTTAATCAATATTGAGATTATCTAGCATGATTATTATGATGATTTAATGTGAGATTAAAGCATGGGTCATTATCCCAAGATTTAATATTATTATTTCAAGAAAGATGATGCTTTAAGAATTTTATGAATAAATTCTCCTCAATTTTTAGAAAAAACTCTAATTTTTTTATCATTTGCTTAGATTTGGAATCCACTATAGATTTTACAGTTTACAGAACTCAGATTTACTCAGATAAATGCATAACTGGTTTTCATATGAATCCTTATGCTAGTTTCTAAAAGTGGATTTCCAATGGTTTGAGCATACAGATTTAAGAGGGAGTAGTATTTAGCACCGAGCGGGAAGTATGGGATCAGAGTGCCCTATCTTCCACAGAAGTACGTAGCCAACGTAGGTACCGACTTAGATTATTCCTATTTATATGGATGACAGATTTAGCTTTTGATCGATCACTTGGATTAGGTTATACTCCCTGGCATGAGTATAACCCCTCTCCCCAATGTGAGGTTTCTTCCTTAGGAGGTCAAAACGTTGGACTCCATGTAGCTCACATGGTTTATGTCGGTTAAGAGAACCTCCATAAAAGTAAAGATTTTTGGAATAGTTTTAAAAGTATCCTCCCTACAAACTAATAGTTAAGAATATATTCCCTAAAGATTTGAAAAAATTCCCTAGCAGAATATGTCGTCAAATATGATTTTAGAATAAGAACAGAATACAGATTTTAGAAGTAAGTGTCACGGCTCATAATATTTATACTATATGTTTTATTATTCTTGATTATGATCTTCAACTTATATATTTACTCATTGCTATGTAAGTCATTTACATTTAGCATGAATGATTTTATAAACTATGATGATATTATTTAGTTATTGCATACACCCCCATATACTCAGTACATCCTCAAAGTATTGATCCACATATATGTATAAGTGCTACATTGTCTCATAATATAGGTTTAGGTGTTCAATCTCAGCACCGTGAGTGATTTTAGACCATCTCATCTGCATCCCTGCAGTTGGTGAGTCCTCATAGTTTGGGGACTTAGTTGTTCACACTTTCAGTTTATTAGCAGATATTCCTCATTTAGTTTCAGACAGTTTGAGTCAGTTGGGGCCTGTCCCAGTGACTCTCTACATTTATATAGTAGAGGCTTATCGAAATACTAGATTCAGTTTTAGACTTTTAATTTAGTATTCAGATTCTGAGTATTGTCTTACCAAGATTTGTGATATTTATATGCTTTAGATAAGATTTCCATAGTTATTATGTTTTCATGTTCATATTTCCCCCATTTTAAGATTCATACTTAGTATAAAGCAGGAAGGGTTAGCTCAGGACTACTCATAGTTCGGAGCATCGTGTGGCATCTCAGGAATTAGATTTTGGGGCGTTACACTACACTATTTTGTTAAGATGTATAAGCAGTAATTAATTGTCCGATAATACTGTTTTTAGTACATAATTTTTTAAACTATTTTCAAAACTATTCTGTAAGACCCCGCAAATCCTAGTTTAACTCAGTCTTTTGGAGCATGAAAAGAGGTTCGTCTCAGACTTAGAAATTTCAGGTAAGTGGTTATACATAGAATCATTTTGAGCCTTCATAATTTAGTGATCTTATTTTGTGACCCTTATGATCTTAAAATATTGCTCCTTTGATTTAATCATGATCAAGTGTATCCATAGGACACTTTGGGTGAGTTTCAAATTTTTTAGACCTCGTTTGAAACATGTTCGGGTGACCAAAAAAGTGGGTTGATGAGATATGAATGCACCGAATTTCCTATCATGTCGCCCATCGTGTCGTCAGATATTTTCCCTAGCGTCAGAGTGCAAATTAGAGTGACCTAATGCAAACTCGATGCGGAGTATCGGCTATCGCATTGACACCATCGATGCGGTGCATCAATCAATGCATCACTGGGCATGTTTTCAGTAATTAAAAGATCCACATCCAGAGGGGTATTTGTGTCATTTCCCACCTTATATCAGCCCCAAAAATAGGAGATTATTCCTTTCTAAAGGCTAAATCACTCATTTTCTCGCAAATTTTCTTAAGAACAAACCCAAGGGCATCCAAAACTCAAATTCAAGATTCAAGAACACACCATCAATCTTCACAAAATTGATTACCAAAGTATGTTAGGTATTCATCTAAGGGTTTCCTTATAACCTTGGAGTTCAAGAACATTTTTTGAAACTACAAGTTGATTGCTTTCATGAAATTTATGTTGAATTTTATTGTATTCATGTTCATGATATTATTTGGGTTTTAATCCATGATTTACTACAAGTTTCATGAAATTAAATTAGCATATGTGGTGAATTATATGATTTGCATTTTAAACCCTTGAAGTTACAATTGATTATTATATCCATGATATTTACATGTTGACTATCCTCATGTGCAATAACCATGCTCCCCAAGTGTTTTATAGAATGCCTATGTGAATTGAATACTGAAATCATGATATGTCATCATATGGACCCATTCATGTACAAGTTCATGTATCTCAAGTGTTTGACAAAATGCCTAGGTGAATGTATTGTTAAAAAGTATTTATTGTTATGCTTTCAATATCATGCCATGCTTTACTTTTCATGCTTTCGAGTCCTGGGGTATTCAATACCCAAAAATCTAGTTGTTTACCTATAGCTATAGTAGTTACAAAATAGCATCAGTAATGTAATGAATAGTAGTACCCAGTCAGTTACAGAACTCAGTGAAACTTAGTATCAGTCCAGTTCATCTTAGTATCACGAACAGTGTATTCAGTCAGTTAATAGAACTCAGTAAACTCAATACAGTTTAGTCAGTTAGAATGATTAGTAATAGTTTAGTCAATCCTAGTACAGTCAAGAAATCAGTCTATTCAGTTGGGAGTAGGAATCAACATCGAGCGAATCAAGGGATAGGGGCATTCCTGCCAGCAGAAGGTTTGACCCTTCGTAGCAATTCCTATGTTACAGAACTACATAGCCATCATAGGTTGAGATATCATCCTGCCAGACTAGGGTTGATACATATCATATGATTTTTGCGAACTACGAAGGTTGACAAAATGTCTTCCTACTAGAGAGGGTTAACTCATAGTCATTATTAGTATCCCTTGGCAAAGTGCTAATACCCTTCCAACTGGGGTCATAGGTTGGACCCCAACTTGGTTTATAATCGGGGTATGTCGGTTAGATGAATACTCTCATAGTTACAGTTTCAGTTTTAGACTCAGTATAGAATTCAGTTCAGTTCTAGAGAATCAAGACTGTCAGATATAGTCACCTAGCTCAGTATAGAACTTAGTCCAGTTTTGCAAGATCAGGACTATCATAAATAGTCACCCAGTTATCAGTAATACAATTATCAGTAATATCAGATATTAATAACTCAATTATAAAAAATCAGACTCAGTTTCAGAAATAATCTCAGATATAGTATATACATGTACATGTACAGCATTACATACTCAGTATTTATAGTAGTTTCAGTATTGCATGTGCTCTCATTTAGTTACTTCATATCATTCAGTCAGATACTGTTCATGCATATGAACCTTTGCATTCAGCCTTACCTCCCCTAGCATACCAGTACATTCTATGTACTGATGCATACTTTTTCTTTGTGCTATGACATCTCGTATCATAGGTCTGGATACTCAGGTTCTTGATAGCACTTAGATAGATTTGGATAGCAGAAACAATTTTAGTAGTGAGTCCTTATCTATCGAGGATATTCTTTTATTTAAGTATTTTGATCAACTTCAATATTTCAGTAGTCAGAGTTAGTTGAAGGCTTGTCCCATCAACTCCACACTCAAACAATTTAGTTACAGGCTTTTTAGTCTAGACTAGTACAGAAAGTATTTTATTTCAAATATTATTATCAGATGTTATACGTAATAGTATTTAGATTATGAACCTTGTGGCATTTTACCCCAACTTCCATATTATTATTCAGTGCTCACGGCAGGTGCCATTCATAGGTTAGTTTGTGGTCTTTTGGGGTTGTAAGGACCTTGTGGAATCCGGGGGCAGACTTAGGGTGTTACAAACTTGGTATCAGAGCCTAAGGTTCAACAGAGTCCTAGGGAGTCTAAAAGTCGCGTCTAGTAGAGTCTTGTACATGGGTGTGTAGCGCGCCACAATTATGGACAATAGGTTATAAGATGTTTTTAGGAAAAGTTTCCCTTCATTCAGTATTCATGTCGTGTGAGTGAGCATGAGTTCAAGCTAAACTCTCTGTCTAATCCAAGTTACCCTTCTGTTTATAAAATATGCCTCCAAAAATAAAAAATAGAAGAAGAACTGGAAACCAGCGAGCACCTCCGCCCGTTCAGGAAGATCCCCTGAATGAGCATGTCTCTTACTCCAAACTCAAGACTACTTTCACTGCCTTAGCTTATTCAGTAGTTTCTTTGAACAATTTACTGAATAGAATTGTGCTCAAAACACTTTTAACAAGGATACTCCTTTCATCCTTGTGCTCAAAAGTTATTTTAATTACGAATTTACTAAATTTTATATGATTTCCCATGAAATTAAAGTTAGGGTTTACACCCATTAATGTTATTTACAAGCTTATGAGATTTCCAATGATTTAGAAGTTGAATTACATGATTATGTTTATATTTTCATGCATATTACAGAAATTTCATGATTTTGAGTTGAATTATCAATGTTTACATTATCAAGCATGAACATTATGATGTTTTAACATGAGTTTGATACATGGGTCACTAAGACCAAATTTAAGATTGCTATTTCAAGAATTTTTGTTCTATAAGCACCCTATGATTAGATTCCTTTAAGATTATTGATAAAGATTTGACCTTTTGGTCTCAAAATAGATATGAAATCCACTTTATAGATTTAGATTATAAATTTAGATTTACATATATACAGATGGTTTTAATTACAAACCATTAGACTATTTTAAAGTGGATTTTCTTCAGAATGAGCATACAAATTTGATGGGAGTAGTATATAGCATCGAGATGGGTACGCTATTATGGTTTCATACCCCAGAACTACATACCAATGTAGGACTTAGATTATTCCCACTTGTACATAGATGACATATATGTGATCACTTAGATAGGTTATACTCCCTGACAAGAGTATGACTCCTCTCCCCAATGTGAGGATTCCTCCTTAGGGGAACAAGAACTTTGGACTCCATGGAAGCCCACATGGTTTATGTTGGTTAAGAGAACCTCTCTTCTAGCTAACAGAAAAGATTAATAGAAAAGCTTTTAGAAAAACTAAGTGTAAAGGCTCACAAACTTACTCAGATATTATTTTACTTAAGATTTCAGATTACAGAATTACAGCTTTTAGTTCTAGATATAAAATGGTGAGCCCTTTTCCACTTAGACTATATAATTTGAGAATATAACAAAATATAGATTTCAGAACTAAGTGTAATGGCTCACAATATTTATATTATGTGCTTTACTATTCATAATTTATGATCTCCAGATTTAAGATTACTCAAGCCTATGTGAGTCATTTACATTTAGAATGCACAATTTTATAAATTGTGATGACATTATTTACTTATTGCATTCACCACCATATACTCAGTACATCATCAAAGTACTGATCCACATATACATCTATGTGCTACATTGTCTCATAATGTAGGTTCAGGTGCTCAGTCTTAGTCGCGTGAGTGATTTTCAACCATCTCATCTACATCCCTATAGTTGGTGAGTCCTCATAGTTTGGAAACTTAGCTATCAAGATTTTTTGTTTATTAGTAGATGTTTCATTATTTATTTCAGATAGTTTGAGTCAGCTGGGGCCTGTCCTATTAACTCTCTAAACTCACTCAGTAGAGGCTTGTCAGACTACTAGATTCATTTTTAGACTTTTGATTAAGTATTCAGATCCTTCAGTATTGTTTTACCAAGACTTGTGAGATTAGTATTTTTCAGATAACATTTTTGCATTTATTATGTTTCCATAATTATATTTCCCTTATGTTGAGATGCAGATTTAGTAGAAAAGTAGCCAGGGTTAGCTCAGGATTACTTATAATTTGGAGCATCGTGTGGAATCCCAAAAACAAGATTTTGGGGCATTACAAACTTGGTATCGAAATAGGTTTTGAGAGTCTTAGGGAGTTAGACAAGCTGCGTTACGTAGATTCTTGATCATCGGTGTGAAGCGTGCCATATCTATGAGAAAGAGGCAATAAAATGTTCTTAGTAAATTATCTCTTTCTTTCATGATTTATCGTGCATTCAGTGTCTTTATATTCTTCTAACTCACACTTTCATGTGACAAAAATGCCTCCTTGTAGAGCTAATACACGCAATAATGATAACTAGACACCTCAGCCAACAGATACTTTGAATGAGAATGTGTCACATGTAGAGTTTTGGGTTGTCTTTCATGCGCTAGCCCAAGCTATGATAGCTAATGTTCAGGGAAATCGTTAGGCTGTAGTCCCACCCCAACAGTATAGGGAATTAGCCGCAACCAGGATTTGAGATTTTATAAGAATAAACCCACTAGAGTTCTTTGGGTCGAAGGCAGGTGAGGTCCCTCAGTTTTATCTAGATGAGGTGAAGAGGATCACCTAAATTATGCATATTTCTGAAGAGGAGAGTGTAGAATTGGCATTCTATAGTCTGAAGGATATTGCGTATGATTGGGTAGTGATGTGGAAGAAAAGTAGAGGGGAGAATGCAGCTCCCATGACTTGGTAGATATTTCAGGATGCATTCTTAGACAAGTTCTTACCATGTGAGATGAGGGAAGCTAAGATAGAAGAGTTCATGAACCTAAGGCCAGGCTCAATGATAGTGAAGGAGTATTTCCTCAAGCTAAACTAGTTCTCTAAGTATGCCCCTGATATAATGGTGGACCCTAGGTCAAGCATGAGTAAGTTTGTGACCGGTATGTCTGGGTTATTAGTTAAGGAGTGTAGAACTGCTATGCTCATTGGATACATGGATCTTGCTAGGATGATAATGCATGCTTAGTAGATTTAGGCAAAGAAGTTGAAGGAAAGAGAAAGAGTAAATAAGAGAGCTAGAACAGGGCAGTTTGACTATGGTCAAAATAGGTCTGGAGGAGGAAATTGTTTGAAGTCTCAGAATCGGCAATGTATTGCCGCACCTTTCTCAGCCAGTGCTCCGGTCCCTAGAAATAGGCAAGAATAGTGGGGTAAGTATTCTATGTATAGATCTCATAATAGTGTGAGTGGGAATCCTAATCATCCCCCATGTGCTTAGTGTGGCAAGAATCATATAGGTCAATGTTTGTAGGGTCAGAAAGGTTTTTATAGTTGTGGCCAGATGGGTCACGGAATCAAAGAGTGCCCACATGCTAGATAGGGAAACAGAGATATTCATACTCAGACTCAGGCTAATAGTGCACCAGCACCTCTAGGTCGCCCAGCCCCTCCTCTGGGTGCATCATCCAGTACCGGTGGTGGTCAATGCCAAAATTAGTTCTATGATTTACCATCTCTCTAGGAGCAGAAAGATTTGCCAGATATTGTTACTGGTATACTTCGTGTCTTTTATCTTGATATTTATGTGTTGTTAGACCTTGGGTCGAGTTTCTCTTATGTGACCCTATTAGTTGCTGTGAATTTTGAGATAAGTCCTAAAAAGATACATAAGCCTTTCTTGGTTTCTACCCAGTAGGTGAGTCGGTTGTTGCTAAACAAATCTATAAAAAGTGTGCCATCATTATCCTTCGTAATGTCATGTTAGCAGACTTAATAGAGTTAGATATGGTCGATTTTGATCTTATTCTTGGTATGGATTGGTTCCATTTCTGTTATGCTTCTATAGATTGTCGCACCCGTGTAGTAAAGTTTTAGTTCCCAGATGAGCCAGTCTTTAAGTGGTCAGGAAATTCAGTGTCTCCCAAAAGTCATTTCATATCTTACCTTAAATCCAGAAAGTTGATATCCAAAGGTTGTATTTACCACCAAGATCGAGTCAAAGACACAAAGTCTGAGACTCTAACAATTCAGTCAGTCAGTGTAGTTAATGAATTTCCTAATGTTTTTCCAGTAGATCTCCTAGGGGTACCTCATGATAGAGAGATAGAATTTGGTATTGACCTTCTCCAAAATACTCAACCTATTTATATCCCTTCTTATCGTATGGCTCTTCTAGAGTTTAAGGAGTTAAAAGTGAAACTCAAAGATCTTTTAGATAAAGGTTTCATAAGGCCTAGTATTTCTCCATGAGGCGCTCATGTCCTATTTGTGTGAAAGAAAAATGGTTCTTTGCGAATGTGCATTGACTATTGTCAGCTGAATAAGGTTACCGTCAAGAACAAATACCCTCTTCCTAGAATTTATGACTTATTTGACCAACTCTAAGGTGCAAGTTATTTCTCAAAGATAGACCTTAGATCTGGCTATCATCCGCTTAAAGTAAGGGAATGTAATATCCCAAAGACAACATTCAGGACCTGTTATGGTTATTTTGAATTTCTAGTCATATCTTTTGGGCTAACCAATGCTCCAGCAGTTTTCATGGACCTCATGAACTGAGTGTTCAAACAGTATCTAAACATGTTTATCATAGTATTCATAGATGATATCCTTGTGTACTCCCATAGTGAGGATGATCATGTAGATCATCTTAGAATTGTCTTACAAACTCTTAGGGGTCATCAATTGTTTGCCAAATTCAACAAGTGTGAATTTTAGCTAAGATCAGTTGCCTTTATCGGTCATATTATTTCCGCCAATGTCATTAGAGTTGATCCCCAAAAGATAGAAGCAGTAAGAAATTGACCTAGACCTATCTCTCCATCAGATATTTAAAGTTTCTTAGGTCTAGCGGGTTATTACCGTCATTTTGTCGAAAGATTGTCATTTATTGTATTCCCTATGTCTAGAATGACCTAAAAGAAAGTTAAGTTTTTGTGGTCAAATTCCTGCGAGAAGAGTTTTCAGGAGTTGAAGACTCGACTCACTTCAGCCCCTATTTTAGCATTACCCGATGGAACTGATGGTTTTGTGGTATATTGTGATGCCTCTAGAGTTGGTTTAGGTTGTTTGTTAATGTAGAGTGGTAAGGTTATAGCCTATTACTCTAGACAATTGAAGCATCACGAAAAGAATTACCCAACCCATGATTTTGAATTATCTGTTATGGTGTTTGCATTGAAAATTTGGAGGCACTAATTGTATGGTGTGCATGTTTAAGTGTTCACAGACCACAAAAGCTTTCAATTTGTGTTTAGTCAAAAGGAGTTGAATCTCTAGAAGAAAATGTGGTTAGAATTGTTGAAAGATTATGACATGAGTGTGTTGTATCATTCGTACAAGGCCAGTGTAGTGGCATACGCCCTTAGTAGATTATCTATGGGTAATGTTGCTTATGTGGAGAATGATATCAAAGAGTTATCTTAAAAAGTTTATTGATTATCTAGATTGGGAGTTAGGTTTTTTGACTTAGCTGAAGGGAATGTTTGGGTTCATAGTAGTTCTGAATCTTCCCTAGTTACGAAAGTTAAGTAGAAACAAGATATGGATTCTAGTTTGGTCAAACTAAAAAAGTCAATTAAAGACCAAAAGGTAGAGGTTTTCTCCCAAGGGGGAGATGGTGTGTTGAGGTATCAAGGTAGTTTATGTTTGCCTTGTGTTGATTATTTGAGATAGTGGATTATAGTGGAAGTGCATGGTGCGCGCTATTCTATTCATCCAGGTGCTACCAAGATGTACCTCAGCTTTCTTGAAATCTATTGATAGAATAGTATGAAGAGAGATATAGAAGAGTTCGTAGCTAAGTGTGCAAATTGTCAACGGGTTAAGGTATATCACCAAAGACCTAGTGGTACGTTGCAAAATTTTTGTATGCCCACTTGGAAGTGGGAAGAGATGAATATGGATTTTATGACTGGTTTACCTCATTTGCGTCGTCAGCAAAATTTGATTTGGGTTATTGTAGACAGATTGACTAAGTCAGCGCATTTCTTTCCAGTTCATACATCCTAAATAGCTAAGGATTATGCTAAGTTGTATATCTGAGAGTTATTCAGATTACATGGAGTTCCCTTATCTATCTTCTCATATTGGAGTACTCAGTTTACTTCCTAATTTTAGAGAGACTTTCAGAAGGGTTTTGGTACCCAAATCCATCTTAGTTCATCTTTCAACCCTCAGACAGGTGGTCAAGCAGGGAGGACCATCCAAAATCTAGAAGATATGTTGAGGGCATATGCTCTTGATTTAAAAGGTAGTTGGGATGAACATTTACCGTTTATTGGGTTTTCTTATAATAATAGTTACCATTCTAGCATTCAGATGGCCCCGTTTGAAGTGCTTTATGGAAGGAGATATAGATCACCCATGGGTTGGTTTGAGGTTTGTGAGGCTGGATTGCTAGTGCCCGATGCAGTATATGAAGCTATGAAGAAAGTTAAGTTGATTAGGGAAAGATTAAAAATAGCCTAGAGTTGTCAGAAATCCTATGTAGATATGAGAAGAAGAGACCTCAAGTTTGAGGTTGGTGATCCAGTGTATCTGAAGGTTTCACCCATGAAAGGGGTGAAGAGATTTAGAAAGAAGGGGAAACTTAGTCCCAGTATGTTGGCCCTTTCAGAATTGTGAGTCGTGTTAGGAAGGTATCTTATGAGCATGATTTGTCGGCAAACTTGTCTTCCGTTCATCCTGTATTTCATGTCTCTATGCTTAAGAAGTGCATCGGTTACTCCACTGTTGTAGTTCCATTAGAAAGCTCAGATATTCAGCACAACCTTTCGTACGAAGAGATTCCAGTTGAGATTTTACATCATCAGATCTGTAGACTAAGGAACAAAGAAGTTCCCTTGGTCAAAGTTCTTTGGCGTAATCAGTCTGTTGAGGGTGCCACTTGGGAAGCAGAAGCGGATATGCGAGCCAAGTACCCTCACCTTTTCTCTACAAATTCAGATTTAACCGAAGGTAATACTTTTCCTTAATTCATTTATTTTCTAAGCATTTATTCAGTTATATATATAGTTTCCCTCATGTAAGTTCATGCACTAACAGAACAACGTAGAAGCTCAGAATGATTTAGATTCAATTTGGTAATTTACTTCAATTGTGCATACTATCCTATAGCTTCAGATTTTCCTCAGTATTCTTAGTCTAACCAGCAATATTTGAGGAGTAATGTTTCTAAGGGGGAGATATTGTAATACCCTAAGACTTTTCCTAGCTTTAATTCATACCTAGAATGTTAAGGGATACCTTTCAAAATGAATACATTTTAATTAGTATGGAATTCTTCAGATTTAGACTTCACGTTGCGTGGAAAATTGAATAAGATTTCTATCGATACCAAATTCGCCTAAATTTGACACTTGGTGAAGGAGTTATTGCCATTTTAAGTTCCAGTCATAAAACATCATGATTTGGGCCCATAGTGCATCGCGGAGAAGTATAAAATCATAATTTTCAATTTCCAGTAAGACTTTTCAATTTTGGCACGTTGTGGAGAGGCCCAATTTATTGTTTGTCAATTTCCAATTGGCCCTCTGCGATGTTGGCGCATTGCGAAGAGGCCCAAATCCCCAATTTTCCAATTCTAGTGAGGGTCCGCGATATTAGCGCATTGCTCCAAGTTTCCAGGTCCCATCCGAGGTGGAAATGAGATACCACCGCATTGCGCCACCATGCATATTCCCAGTTGGCATTTTCCAGTGGCTTGGCGTGATAGTGGCGCATCGCGCCAACGCCAAAAGTCAGGATTTTTGTCATTTTTTTAGTTTTGTTTATGATTTTAATAGGGGAATTTTGGAAAATCTCCCAGCCCCTAATCCGTCCTAAACAATGAATTAAATCCCTCCAAATCACTTTACATCCACTTTTCATCAAATATCTCTCAAGCAAAACCCTAGTTCAACAAACTTTCTCCTCAAGAATCTAAATTCCTCCATTAAAACTCAAAGGAAATTCAAGATAAAGAATCCCCAATTCAAGAAATCTAAGAATTCATCTCCAAAGCAATAATAGAGATCCAATATTCAAGTTTTAGCCTCTAATTCATCAATTGAGGTATGTGGGGTTATGAACAAGGATACTTCTTTGATCCTAGTGCCCAAAACTTATTTTAATTACGAATTTACTGAATTTTATATAATTTCCCATGAAATTGAAGTTAGGGTTTATACTCATTAATGTTATTTACAAGCTTATGAGATTTTCAATGATTTAGAAATGGAATTACATGATTATGTTGATATTTTCATGCATATTACAGAAATTTCAAGATTTTGAGTTGAATTATCAATGTTTACATTATCAAGCATGAACATTTTGATGTTTTAACATAAGATTGATACATGGGTCATTAATCCCCAATTTAAGATTGTTATTTCAGGAAATGTTATGCTCTAAGAACTTTATGATTAGATTCTCTTCAGATTATTGGTAAAGATTTGACCTTTTCATCTCAAAAATAGATATGAAATCCACTTTACAGACTCAGATTACAAATTTATCTTTACAGATATACAGTTGGTTTTTATTACAAACCATTAGACTATTTTAAAGTGGATTTTCTTCAGAATGAGCATACAAATTTAATGGGAGTAGTATTTAGCACCAAGATGGGTACATTACTAGGGTTTCATACCCCGTAACTACGTGCCAGCGTAGGATTTAGATTATTCCCACTTCTACGTGGATTATAGATATGTGATCATTTAGATAAGTTATTCTCCCTGGCAAGAGTATGACTCATCTCCCCAACGTGAGGATTCCTCCTTAGGGGGACAAGAACGTTGGACTCCATGGATGCTCACATGGTTTATGTTGGTTACGATAACCTCCCTTCTAGCTAATAGAAATGATTAATAGAAAATCTTATAGAAAAACTAAGCGTAAAGTCAAACAAACTTACTTAGATATTATTTTACTTAAGATTTCAGATTACAGAATTAAAGATTTTAGTTCCAGATATAAAATGGTTAGACCTTTTCCACTTAGCCTATATGATTTGAGAATAGAACAAACTACAGATTTCAGAACTAAGTGTAATGGCTCACAAAATTTAAATTATGTTCTTTACTATTCATGATTTATGATCTCCAGATTTCAGATTACTCAAGCCTATGTAAGTCATTTACATTTAGCATGCATGATTTTATAAATTGTGATGACATTGTTTACTTATTGCATTCACACCCATATACTCAGTACATCATCAAATTAATGATCCACATATATGTGCTACATTATCTCATAATGTAGGTTCAGGTGCTCAGTCTTAGCAGTATGAGTGATTTTCGAGCATATCATCTACATACTTGGAGTTGGTGAGTCCTCATAGTTCGGGGACTTAGCTATCAAAATTTCTTGTTTATTAGTAGATATTTCATTATTCATTTCAGACAGTTTGAGTTAGCTGGGCCTGTCCTAGTGACTCTCTAGACTTAATCAGTAGAGGTTTGTTGGACTACTAGATTAAGTTTAGACTTTTGATTTAGTATTCAGATCCTTCAGTATTGTTTTACCAAGACTTGTGAGATTAGAATGTTTTAGATAAGATTTCCGCATTTATTATGTTTCCATATTCATATTCCCCTTATGTTGAGATTCAAATTTAGTAGAAAAGTAGCCAGGGTTAGCTCAGGACTACTTGTAGTTCGAAGCACCATGTGGCATCCCGAAAACTATATTTCAGGGCGTTACAGTGATATAGTAGGGAAAGTAACCAGGTCAGGCTCGCAGATTCTAGTAGCGATACAGGGTAATGTAGAACATCAGTAGGGGGAAGACACCTGAACCAGCTGTATTTTAATTTAAGGTATTGTACTTCAGTTATTATGATATCTCCTCATACTTTACGCATCAGCCATATGCTCATACCTCATATTCATACAGTTACCATAGAATCGTGTATGATCCCAATCCCTCGTATAAGGAGTCCCTGTTTGCTCAGCAGTGCAAATAATGTTCCATGAATACTGAAATTTTAGCACCCAGGTCATGCATCTCATGACTCATGTGTTAATGTTTTACAGTATGTTCAGTTCCTGCATTCATGCCACACTCTAAATGATAAGCAAAATTAAGATTATATCATGGATATCCTCAATTTAGGTCTTTAAATGAACCCATGGTGTTGGTATTCTATTCCTCTCCTCAAGTCTCTTCTATATGAGGATTTGCAAAAAATTCAAGATGTGTGGAAATTAATGATTCCGCCTAGTATTACAGTGTTATGTGTGCATCTCATAGATTCGAGTAGGCTTGTACATAGTAGGAGAATTTGGTCCAGCTCAGACTTTAGTAGGAAGAGTTAGTAGTGCCTACAAAAACAACATACCCAGTGTATTCCCACCTAGTGGGGTCTGGGGAGGTTAGAGTGTACGCACACCATACCACTACCTCAAGAGAAGTATAGAGGCTATTTCCAATAGACCCCCGTCTTAGGACAAATAATAGCATAACCAATACAAAAGGTAAACGCATATAAACTATTATGGTACACAAAAAAAACTAACAGTATAACAAACACAAAAGATAAGTGCATAATAAACTAGTACGGGATGCAAAAAAGCCAACACCACTATCCCCATAAACTACAGCCACAACACTACAAACCAGGAACTCCAGACCCAAAGGAGCACTCCCCTATTACTACCGCCGCGCTCCTACCCCTTAACCCTCTACCCTAATCTACGTCCTCCACACCTTCCTATCAAGGGTCATGTCCTAAGCTGTAATTGCTCCATATCATGCCTAATCACCTCCCTCCAATATTTCTTCGGTCTGCCTCTAGCCTGCCTAAAACCATCCATAGACAGAGTCTCACACCTCCTCACTGGATCATCAGGGCCCTTCCTCATCACATACCCAAACCAATGTAGCCTTACTTATCTCAACTTATCCTCTACCGAGGCAACTCCCACCTTCTCCAAAATAATCTCATTCCTTGCCCTATCTTTCTTGGTATGTCCATACATCCATCACAATATTTGCATATCTACCACCTTAACCTTTTGGATGTGGGAGTTCTTAACTTGATAACCCTCCGCTCCATACAACATAGCCGTTTGGAATACCACTCTGTAGAACTTACCTTTAAGCTTCGAGGGCACCTTCTTATCACAAAGGACTCCTGAAGTAAGCCTCCACTTCAACCACCCTGCACTAATATAATGTGTGACATCCTCGTCAATCTCACCATTACCCTGAATTATAGACCCTAGATAGTTAAAACTCTCCCTCTTCTAGATGGCCTGAGAGTCTAGCTTCACAACCACTCCAGCTTCTTACAACATAACACTGAACTTACACTCCAAGTACTCCGTCTTGGTTCTACTTAACCGAAAACCATTAGATTCAAGCGTTTGTCTCCAAATCTCCAATTTATCATCAACTACACCTCGAGTCTCGTCGATCAGAATCATATCATCTACAAATAACATACACCAAGGCACCTCCCCTTGAATATGTCGCATCAAAACATCCATCACCAAGGAAAATAGAAATGGCTAAGAGTCGATCCCTGGAACAACCCTATCAAAACTGTGAAGTGCTCTAAATCTCCACCTACCATCCTCACATGAGTCTTCATACCATCATACATATCTTGAATCGACCTAGTGTACGCCATGGGCACCCCTCTAGCCTCCAAACACCTCCACAGAATCTCCCTGGGAACTCTGTTAGATGCCTTCTCTAGATCAATAAACACCATGTGCAAGTCCTTCTTTCTTTCGCAAAACTGTTCCGTTAATCTCCTCAGAAGGTGAATGGCCTCAGTGGTAGAGCGACTAGGGATGAAACCCAATTGATTCTCAGAGATTGTCACGATCCTTCTTATCCTCAACTCTACCACCCTTTCCCAAACCTTCATAGTATGACTCAACTCTGAAAGGCTCCCTTGTTGTTATACACTGGAATCACCGTGCTCCACCTCCACGACTCAGGCATCTTAGTAGCTCTAAAAATAATGTAAAACAACCTTGTCAACTAATCCAAACCTGCCCCGCTAGTGCTCTTCTAAAAATCTACTGGAATCTCATCTGGCCCCGTTACCCTACCCTGCCGCATCCTGTGAATTGCTCCCTTGTCCTCCTCAACCAAGATACGTCTACAAGAACTATAATTGCAACCCTCCTAAGATATATCTAAGTCTCCTAACACAGACCCTTTGTCCCCCTCGTCATTCAAAAGTTTATGAAAATAGGACTGCCACATCTCCCTAATTAGGGCATCCTTAACCAACACTATACCATTCTCTTCTTTGATGCACTTCACTTAGTCAAGGTCATGATCCCTCCGCTCCCTAGCCCTGGTAATCCTATACAACTTCTTATCTCTGCCTTTCTTCTCTAAAGACGCATACAAACTCTCAAAAGTTATTGTCTTAGCCATTGTAACCGCTAACATAGCCTCTTTTCTAGCTACCTTAAACTCTTCCTTATTAGTTTGCCTTTCCTCATAATCCTTACTCCCAACCAACTTAGCATAAGCCACCTTCTTAGACTCCACTTTTTTCTTGACCTCTTCATTTCACCACCAGTCTCCTCGATGTTTGCCAGATCGACCTTTTGAGACACCCAACACCTTTCTAGCGGTCTCCCTAATACAATTGGTAGTCATCTCCCACATATTATCCATACCCCCTCTACTCTCCCAAGCCCCCGTACTTTTAAACTTCTCTTCTATCTCCAAAGCACTAGCCAAAGTCAAGTTACCCCACTTAATCCTGGGTCGTGCCTTCCTACTTCTCTTTTTCTTGCCTTTATTGATAAACAAGTCCATCACCAACAACCTATGTTGAGTCAAGAGATTCTCTCTAGGTATGAATTTATAGCTTTACATAGTGCTCTATCCCCTTTTCTAAGAAGCAAAAAGTTTATTTGAGTCTTGGCCATAGAACTATGAAATGTAATAAGGTGATCCTGCTTCTTTGAAAAGCTCCAATTTGCTATCCACAACCCAAAAGCCCTAGAAAAATCCAACAGAGAAGCTCCTCATTCATTTCGCTCACTAAAACCGAAACTGCCATGCACATCATCATACCCTCTCGACAAAGACCCAATATACCCATTGAAATCCCCTCCCACGAAAAGCTTATCGGTCCTCGGGATGCTCCTCACCAACTCATCTATAACCTTCCAGAATTCCTTCTTCTCTTCTTCATCCAAACCTACTTGCGGGGCGTAGGCACTAATAACGTTCACCGAAGACCCTCTCATGACAAACTTAATAGATATCAGTCTATGACTAACTTACTTTACCTCTACCACATGCTCCCTAAGATCTTCATCTACTAAAATACCTACCCCATTTCTATGTTTCATACTACTCGATTACCACAACTTATATCTATCCACATCTCTCGCTTTAGTGCCTACCCATTTAGTTTCCTGAACACACACTACACTAACCCTCATTTTTCTAAGAATCTTCACTAGCTCTATAGACTTACCCTACAAAGTACCGATGTTCCTAGACCCAACTCGTAACCTAGAAGCTCTCTTATCCCACCTAACCTTACTACCCCTAGCCCCTAACCCCAAAATCAATCCTAGACCCGACCTAGACCCAACTCCCTAAACCTTGACCCAGACCCCAACACCTCCTAACCCTGACCCCGACCCTGACCTATGACATGACCCTAGTCTACCATCGCCAATCAAAGCCACTATGCAAAATAGGGTGATCAAGATAAGGTAAAAGGGTACACTAGTTAAGATGAAGTCAATAAAGGAGCTAGGGGCACAGACAACAATCTATAATAAATAGAGAGCAACAAAACCAATAATATAACGCAAATTTTGATAAACAATAGTTAATAGCGGGAACTAATACTACTGCAATTAATGTATATGCTATACATCAAGTAACAGTAATCAGCCAAGGTAACACACTCCAAAACTACTAAGAACAATAAAAAGATTCATACATAAAACACTATTACAAAGTAACCAATCAACAAAAATTTGACATCCACAACCAGATAATCAGCCAAGATGCTACAAAATAGGAATCCCAACAAGAATAGTGTAGAACACTACCAGTAGCAGACCCTAAAAATTAAGAAAGCTATACACAACTAAAAATGATGGATTGTGTGCACCTGATCGAAGCTGGGTTGGGTCCGTATACTTGGTTGAGTTGCTGGATTTTGATAATTTTTGGTAGAAATTGGTCATCGGAATAGTATCACCGGATAGTATCACCAGAATAGTGTCACCGAAATAGTGTTTTTATAACCTGAATATCATCGGGTAGAGTCGCTGGATCATCTTATAAGAAATTTATGGTGCTTCCCACTTACACCATCACCGGAGTCGAGCCGGCAGAAACCCTAGTATCATCGGCAATAGCAATGCCAAGAAGGGGAATCAGGGATGACAGAGAGAAGAGAATAGAGAGAGAACTCGGGAGAGAGAGAATGGAAGGAGAAAGGAATTAAACCTGATTAAATTATAAAGGATTTTAAGTTTTCATACATTCCATTAAAGGTAAGAGGATTTGAAAGGGATGTCCATTAATTTTTTTACTTTTGAGAGTTAGTAGTGCCCATATGAATATTTTCAGTGGTCTCAAGTGAAGTGCAGTATTAAGGTAGAAGGTATAGTTGAGAGAGTATTCGAGGAGTATGTATCAGCATTAAAGATAGTAGTTAAAGTGCATAAGGCCTAGTAGCTCTATCCTAACTGATGTTTCGTAGGCCTGTGTTTCATATTACCGATTTCAGCCTTGTTGTGATTTCTTATCTAAATGTCTAATTCAGACCATGACCAAGATTCTTTACTCTCTAAAAGTCATTAGAACTTCTTAGAAAGAGTGTCAAATAAATACTCCAGTTAAGCATAAGCTTTCAGTATGAGTTAGTCTGTATAGCCAATGAATCAAATTAGCAGTTATATAGACATGTTCCTATAGTGTTTTTATTTTCCAATCTAGTCTTACTATCTGATGTTTTATGAATATATCTCTTCTAAGAAATAGTTTGTTCACATCAATGTTAATTGTGAATCCAGTTCAGTTCATACATCATATTTTAGATCCCAGATATTCAGTCAAGATTCAGTCCGTAAGCATCCCGAGCTTTTCGTAATAAATCTCATATCCTTTATTCAAGAAATAAGGCCCATCTTGAAATAATAGTTACTCATAAGTTAACTCTCTTGTTATATCTCAGTCGTACAACCATCCTCATGTCAGTGCATGTATTTACAAAAATTAGTTAAGTATTCAGTTTAGAACTCAGTTTAGTATCAGGTTTGCTTGACCATAGCATACAGTTATCAACTATTTGATTATCAGTATTTCAGTACCTCAATTTATAGACTATTTTAGAATCATGTTCTATGCTTGATCTTGCATTCTCAGATAATGCAATTTTCATAAATTCATGCTCAGTTATCTCATGTTACCCAGTCAGTCCTTACCTCATATTTATAATACTCTGCAGTTTTAGTACATTTATTCAGACTAAGTGTTGTTCAAGATTACATGACCAGTATTCAGCTATCAGTCATTCAGTTAATTAGATAAGTTAGTATGTTTATGCATTCATGATTAGTCTTAGTGTATATTCAGATCCTTGATTTATGTCAGTCTTTATCATGTAGTTTTAGACCCAGTATTCATACAGTATTTACATTTGACCGTATCCCAGATTCATTTCTACTTATATCCCTAAAGCATAGTCTTACCGAAACTAAGTGTAGTGATTAACCATCTTATTAGAGTATGTTTTCCATTCATTCTTTAGGATATTTTAGTTTTCAGTTTATTCCAACCTATCGGCTAATCTACTTATGCTTAACATACATGTTCTAAGATCCCGTATGAAATCAGTTTTACTCATTGCATTCACCCCCTTAGTACTATATTCCATGCTCAGATTTACTTTACAAATTTGGTAGCAATTGTTGTTGCATATCAGCCTCATGACATTCATGCATTCATAAATTAGTACAGGCATGTAATAATCCTTCAATTATGCAAGTTCAGTATGTAAACTCAGTCTATCAGTATTCTTATCTTAGTCAGTCTTGTTCTAGGACAATGTTCCCAAGGGGGAGATATTGTAAAATCCCGAAAATCCTAACTTAACTCAGTCCATTGGAGCATAAAAAGAGGTCCCAGACTTAGAAATTTTAGGAAAAGTGCTTATGCTTAGAATCATTTTTAGCCTTCATAATTAGGTGATCTTATTTTGCGACCTTTATGACCTTAAAATATCGATCCTTGGACTGAATCATGATCAGGTTTGTCCATAGGTCACTTCGGTTGAATTTTGGATTTTTGGACCACGTTTAAAACGTGTTCGGGTGACCAATGTAGTGCGTCAATGCGATCTCGACACATCGCATCGATGGATATTTTCCCTAGCATCAGAGTACAAATTCCAGTGACCCAACATGAACTCAACGCGGAGTGTCAGCCATCGCATTGACACAATCAACGTGGTGCATCGGTCTGCACGTCGCTGGGCACATTTTTTGTAGTTAAAAAGTTCACATCCAAAGGGGTATTTGAGTCATTTTCTCACCTTATGTCAGCCCCAAAAATATGATATTAAGCCTTTCTAAAGGATAAATCACTCATTCTCTATCAAATTTTCACAAGAACAAACCCTAGGGCATCCAATCTCAAAATCAAGCATCAAGAACACACCATGAATCTTCATGAAAATGATTACCAAGGTATGTTAGGTGTTCATCTAAGGGTTTCCTTCAACCCTTGGAGCTCAAGAACCTCTTTTGAAATAACAAGTTGATTGCTTTCATAAATTTCATGTTGAATTTAATTGTATTCATGTTTATGATATTATTTGAGTTTTAATCCATGATTTACTACAAGTTTCATGAAATTAAATTAGCATATGTGGTGAATTATAGGATTTCCATATTAAACCCTTGAATTTACAATTGATTATTGTATCCATGATGTTCACGTGTTGACTATCCTCATGTGCAATAACCATGCTCCCCAAGTATTTGATAGAATGTCTATATGAATTGAATAGTGAAACCATGATATGTCATCGTATGGACCCATTCATGTACAAGTTCATGTATCTTAAGTGTTTGACAAAATGCATGGGTGAATGTATTGTTAATAATTATTTATTGTTATGCTTTCAAGATCATGCCATGCTTTACTTTTCATGCTTTCGAGTCCTGGGGGTATTCAATACCAAAAAATCTAGTTTTTTACCTAGAGATAGAGTAGTTATAGAATAGCCTTAGTAATATCATGAACAGTAGTACCCAGTCAGTTATAGAACTCAGTGAAACTTAATATCAGTCCAGTTCAGCTCAGTATCACGAATAGTGTATTCAGTCAGTTAACAGAACTAGGTTAACTAAATACAGTTAAGTGTGTTAGCACAATCGGTAATAGTTCAGTCAAGCCTAGTACAGTCTAGAAATCAGTTCAATGTCTATTCAGTTGGAAGTAGGAATCACCACCGAGCTAACCCAGGGATAGGGGCATTCCTGCCAGTGGAGGGTTTGACACTTAGTAACAATCCCTGCGTTATAAAACTATGTAGCCAACCTAGGTTGAGATATCTTCCTACCAGACTAGGGTTGATATATCCCGTATGTATTTTCCAGCTAGTGAGGGTTGACAAAATGTCTTCCTGCCAGAGAGGGTTAACTCATAGCCATTGTTAGTATCCCTTTGCAAGGTGATAACACCATTCAAACTGGGGTGACAGGTTGGACCCCAACTCTATTTATAATTAGGGTATGTTGGTTAGATGAACACTCCCATAGTTTCAGTTTAAGTTTTAGACTCAGTATAGAACTCATTTTTGTTCTACAGAACCAGGACTGTCAGACACAGTCAACCAACTTAGTGTAGAACTCGGTCTAGTTCTACAAGATTAGGACTATCAGAAATAGTCACTCAATTATCCGTAAATAGTTATTAGTAATCTTAGATATCATTAACTCAGTTATCAAAACTCATACTTAGTTTCAGTAATAATCTTAGATACAGTATATATATGTATATGTGCAGTATTATAGACTCAGTATTTACAGTAGTTTCCGTATTCCATGTTCTCTCATTCAGTTACTTCATATCATTCAGTCAGATACTGTTCAGGAATATGAACCCTTGCATTTATCCTTACCTCCCCTAGTATACCAGTATATTCTATGTACTGATGTATACTTTCTCTTTGCACTATGATTTCTCATATCATAGGTTCGGACGCTTAGGTTCCTGACCATATTTAGATGGATTCGGATAGAAGTAGCAGTTTTAGTAGTGAGTTCTCATCTATCAAGGATATGCTTTTATTTCATTACTTTTAGCAGCGTCAGTATTTCAGTATTCGGAGTTAGTTGGGGGCTTATCCCATCAACTCCACATTCAGACAGCTCAGTTAGAGGCTTTTAAGACTAGACTAGTTCAAACAATATTCAATTTCAGATATTAATATCAGATTTTATACTTAATAGTATTAAGATTATGAACCTTATGGCATTTCAGCCTAACTTCCGCATTATTTAGTATTATTATTCAATGCTCACAGTAGGTGCCAGTCATGGGTTAGCTTGTGGTCCTTCGGGGTCTCAAGCACCGTGTGGCATCCGGGGTGCAAACTTAGGGCTTTTCATAGTCACACCCTCTATTGGTTCATAAAGTATTTATAATTTAATCTAATTGTTTCTCTACTTAATTGATGTATCGTTAAAGAATTCAAGTGTCAGATTTATCAGAAACCAAATAGACATAACCAAAGTGCATGAAATCATCAATAAATATAATAAAACATAAAGAACCATACCTTTCCCTCAATAAATTGGACCAAAGATATCAAAGTGTATTAATTATAGCGAGACCCCAGCTTTTTTGGCCTTCTAAATTATTTACGTGTAATCTTTCCGGCAAGACTATTTTCGTAAGTTGGAATATAAATTTAGGAGAAAGAACCTAGATGTAACTTCTTTATCAATCTATTCATTCAATGTTATCCTATGTGATCTAATCTAGCATGTCATGTAATTACATCAACATCATTATTACTAGAATAACATGTCATAACACAACGGTCTACATAATAGTCATAGGTTGAAGGATTACAATCTAAAACAATAAAGCAATCATAGCAAGTACAAAACCTTAAAAAGCATTATTATAAATTTCTCTAACACCATAGCACTTAAAAAGTAAATTGAAACCAAAATCTAAAAAAACATAGATACTAAGTTTCACCAAATCTCTAGAGCATATAGGACGCCATGCAACATCAAAGACCGTCCACCATGGAAGTCTATTCACTAGTGTCAATCCATTTGACTATAAGTCTTGCATTATTTCCTATGTATATTTACAATGATCTTGTGAAACTCAATGAAACTCCATAAATCTATCTCTATCATGACTCACATGGTTGTTTCCCTAACTCTGCAATCCACATAGGATAAAATTTTGTTAATAAAATAGTTCTAGAAATATATGTAGCACTTAGAGATACATTTAGCAATGCCATCTTTTTTTGCTGAGGATAAACACAAATAAATTATTGTTTAACTTGGCAATTGTAGCAATACATATTTCTCTTGTCTTTCTTCTTGAAAAATGGTTTCCTCTTTTAGGAATTAGGCTTGATATTTTTCTCAGAGGGTTCTTTTTTGGTCTTTTTACCCTTCTCATTCTATTTTCAATTCTTCTTTGTAACACCCCACATTTTTGGGCTAGACTTTGAACTATAGTTCCTATGTGTGTAAACTATAATCCCATGATTTAATTTTGAATACATGTGTCATGTTCATTATCCTAGTGTTTGAAGTTATATCAAGGTGAAAAATGTTTGTAGGAATCACTTAGAGAAAAATTGAGCTAAGAGCATTTGATTCGGCCAAATTTTGGTATTCAATTATATACAAGGGTAAAATTTGATGTGTATAACTTTTTATATATGTGGAATTTTTTGTCTCATACCCATCAAATAATATATAATTGAATTAGCTTTCCAACTTTACTAATTTTGCCTTAATACAATACCTGAGCAAAAAGTTATCACCATTTTCGTGAGAAATAGTAAGGGTTCACGATAGGCTCACTCCGCGAGGGCTATTCCCCTGAACTAGGGGTCTCATTGTGAGGAATACAGCGATGGACTAGGGGTCATTCCATGAGGGCTATTCCCCCACTATTTTTGCTTCCTATGGGCCAAGGGTTAATTTAGTCCTTTCCCCTCAACCCCAAACATCAAAAACACAGTTTATAACACTAAAAAGGGAATTATTTTCCCATATTCATCAAAACAACTCATATGGAAGCCCTCCTCTTTCTTAAAGATAATAATTCAAGCTTCTTCTCTTAAGAAGTCAAGCTTCAACTCCAAGATTTCTTAAATAAACCATTCAATTAAGGTATGTGGGTATTCATCTATGGGTCCCTTTCGCCGATTAAGCCCAAAAACCCTATTTTAACTTACAAGTATAAATCTTATCCTACTTGATGAAATTAATCCATGAATTTCATTTTAAATTGATTAAAAGTCATGTCTACAGGTGTTTCCATGTGATTTATGTTGTTTCATATTTTGAATGGTAAGTTTCCATGTCATAGTACATTGATTTCATGTTAAATATTCGAATTACGAATTCAGCCATGTGATCATGTTGTTTTCTTATGTTTAGGACATTCCCATGATCAATTTCATGCTTCGTACTTTGTTTTGGTTAAATGTTCATGTTTTGGGTCTTTGAACCATGATTCCATCTACTATTTTAAGCTTTGATATCATATTTTATGATTATTCAATTCTGGCAGGTTATGAACACCTGATACCTATGTGTTTTACATGATTTCATACTTTCAAGTAATAATTTAGTTAAGCTATGAATCTTATTATTATACTCAAATATTTACAACCATGATGAGCACTATCATAAATAATATCCAATTAAACTTAGTTCAGTTCAGTACTAGTGTCAGTTTAGTTGGGAGTAGGATTTAGCATCGAGTGACTATAGATATTATGACTCTTTTAGCAGTTTAGGTGGAGTCATTAGTAGCAGTCCCTAAATTCCAGAACTATGTATCCAGTATAGGATATAAGGGGTCACCCATCATTTTTGTCTTGACTTCTTCTCAGGGGTCACCCATCAATTTAGGCTTTACAAACTGGTCCTTTGGGACAATAGATTAGTTGATCCATACAGCTAGTGTTAGTATATGTGGCACAGTATATACACCCTTCCAATGGGGGTTATAGGTTGGACCTCGATTAACTCATAAAAGAGCATGTCGGTTTCATTATAACTCCCACAGTTTTATTCTAGTTATTTTGACTAAGAACAATTTAGTTTTATATGATCAGTATTCAAATATTGGTTAACCAGTATATAGATTTCATATAATTAGTAGACAAATATTTGTCATTTAATATCCAGTTATCAGTTATTCATTATTCAGATATAATTTAGTTAGCATTAAGATATTAGCTACTTAGTCTATAGACATCAGTTATCCTTTAACATAGCTTTCAATAATTCAGTCACACAGACTTCAGTCATTTGGTTAATCAGAACAGCTCAGTACATGCTATGTTTGGTTTCGTATGTTTGTGCATTCATACTCAGTATATTTGTATATTCAGATCCTCGAGTTATTTTAGTTTCTATCACATAGTTTTTATACCCAATATTCATACATGATCCTCGAATTAGTTTTATAACATGTCCAGCTTTACATGAGATTTTCATACAGTATTCATGTTTTATCGCTTTCCAACATCAGTTCTACTTATACTATAAAAGTAAAAATTTCTGGAAACTAAGTGTAGTTATTCACCAGCTTATTAGATTATGTTTGTTATTCATGTTTTAAGATACTTTAGCTTTCAATTTATCTCAGTCTCTTGGTAAGTCTACTTGCACTTAACATGCATGTTTTAAGATTATGTACCTAATCAGTTTTACTTATTACATTCACCCTCACTTACTCAGTACATTACAAAATATTGATCCCCATATATATCTATGTGCTACATTATTTTTTAATGTAGGTACAATGTAGGTACCAGTTGTAGCCTACACATCAAAACTAGAGAGTTTGCAGCTTCTAGCTTGCAGGCGATGAGTCATTCTAGTTTGAGAATCTCCAGTCAGTTATAGCTCATGTGTTTTATTTGGATTATTCATATATATTGATTAGTGATAGTTTGAGGCATATCCCAACAATTTATAGGCAGCATAGTAGAGGCTTCATAGACAGTTATTCAGAGTAACTCACGTAATTTAAATTCTTCCTTCAGATTTATCTTGTTGTTAACCTTTCTAGTATCACATGTATTCCAATTTTCTTATGATTATGTTTCCATTCAGAAAACTTAGATTATATAATTAATTTAATTCAGATGCTCAAGTATCATGCCGGTTCATGGGTTAGCTTGGGATAACTTGTGATTCTAAACATTGTGTTATGATTAGGGGTAGTCTCGAGTCATGAAAAACTTGGTATCAGAGCCTAGATTTTAAGTGTCCTAGGGTGTCTATGAAGATCTGTCTAGTTTAGTCTTATGGAATGGTATGGAGATATCTGTACTTTTCTTTAAGAGTCTATAGGGCATTTTAGAATGTTCCTCTTCTTTTATTTCTTAGATCATACCATAGAAGTGTTCTTTAATGAACTTATAAAGATTCTTATCGTTTTCCATTCATGTCAACTCTGCCTTATTTTCAAGGTAATAGAAATAGTGAAGCTTAAATCCTTATAGATAGTGTTTTCTCAGATAGTCCCTGCAGATAGTTAGGGGATTGGACGTAGGCTCAAAAGTATCCCACCAGTTCCTTTATGTTCCAAACTATGTAAGATTTCATTCATGTTCAGGAAAAATCATGCTTTATGCCGAAGCCAGACATGTTTTAAGATCCCTTCTCATGCATTAAGCCGAAGTCCGATATGCTTTTAGATCCATTCTTATAATCTTATGATAGTATATAATCTATAGTTACAAGCATGAACCCATAAGTTTAGCAGTAGTAGAGTTGGGATAGTGTTATCTGGATTTAGAAGATTATATATCCACGAGGTTAGTTGTATGAAAGGTGAACCAGTAGGCTTAAAATAGTGCATGCAAAAATTTAAGCTTGTTGATTCAAAATTTAGTATGATAATGTAGGTATGATCTAAAGGTGTACCCAAGGTGATAAGGGATTATAGCATTTCAATGTTTTTAAAGTATGTGTGCTTAGATAGTACCCTTGAGTTGATAAGTGTGAATAAGGCTTGCAATGTAGTATATGATGTTCTTACCAACTAAGTTATGGGCTATAGATTGCTGATGTCAAATGCTCAAGTGTAATGGAAATTCTTATGGTTTAGGGAAAAATATATGTTTAGATATGTGATATTAGTGGGCTATGATGGAAGTAGTATGGTTCGTTAAAGGTTTGGGAATATCCATGTTAAGTGTTAGAATCTAAGTTTGAATTTTAGATAATTGATATAAATGAAAACTAAGAATTAAAATTCTAAATGGTGCGAACTTAGTGTGTGGTGATACTCATGAAGGTTCTAAGTTAGTCAGTGTTTAAGTTATTATAGGATGACTATTGGGGCTATAGAAATTTTAGAGTTCTATCTTAGAAGAAAGTACTAGAAGAGGGTTGTACACTTTCAGGTGTAGTCTATCATGGTTAATTTATTATTGATATGTATTGTTATATCTCACGCTATAGAGTAGAGTGGTTGCAGTTTAGTTTAGAGTTTATATAAAGGGAGCTTACAGACTTAGAATGATAGTTTTAATCTATGGGGGAGATGATAGAACAAGGAACCAAGTCAGGCTCTCAGATTCTAGTAGTGATGCTAGTGTGTTGTGGAACAACACTAGGGAGGAAGATGCCTGACCCATTCTTATTTTAGTATTTATACTTCAGTCATCATGACATCTACTCATGCCTAACATGTTAGCTCTATGGTCATGGCTCATATTCATGAACTTTCCATAGAATCGTGTACGTTTCCAGTTCCTAGTATGAGGAGTTCTAGTTCAGTTAGTAGTACAATTCATATCCTAGGAATTTATGAACTCCAAACTCAGGTCTGCAGCTTATGACTAATGTACACATATTTTACAGTATATTCAGTTCTTGGTACTCATGGTACACTCTTAATGACCAATGAAACTCAGAATATGTCATGCGTGTCCTCAGTTTAGATCTGTTTAATGAATCCATGTCTTTGATACTCTATTCCTTAGGCCTCAGTTAAGTGTCCAAACTATGCACAGTATTTTTTCATGCTTCAGATCCTCATGCTCTAACATTTTCAGTAACCTATCCTTATGAAATGGTAGTGGTGATGAACAATTGTTTAGATGGGAAAGAGTAAATATTTCATATTAGGGAAAGATTGTTGTATGTTTGTTCTAGCTAAGACTATAAGTGTTAAGGAAAATTGAGGCAGAGCTCTTGATACATGTCATGGTTAGTTGAAATTTCATATGTGTTTTATTCGGCGTAGTGCATGAAAGTTTTTATTGATAGAGGTTTAGAGAATATATGAAAGATGTTTTTATGGGTGTTTGCCTAGAAATTTGTATGTGGTTATAATGATAGGCTTGAATTTTATGTTGGTATATAAGTGTATGAATGCACTATACGCTAATGTAGTGAATGCCTAGTAAGAGGTTGAATTTAGTTTTTAAAGTGGTAAGATTATTCTAGAGATTAGAAGTTGTGAAAATGCATGGGGTATTGAATTCATTGTTCAGACTAGCATTATGGTGTTATGTGCAGTACCTTATGATTCCTACTTAGTAACTTTTAGAATTCTATTGTATCAGTTATCACTTCGCAGTTCTATATGTAAGATCATATCATGAATATTTCAAGTGAGTTCAAAACTCTCAGGATGAATCAGCTCCTTATCGTTAATAAAGTCAAGTCAGCTCAGAAATTAGTTTCATGATAAAGTCATAATGTTTCATGTAATCTATATCCTTTATTATCATAAATGTCATGTCTACATTATTCCATACTTCTAAGACTTCAACAAGTTCCTATCCATTATTCGAGGATGAATGATTCCAAGAGGGAGAGAATGTAACACCCTACATTTTTGGACTAGACTTTGAACCATGGTTCCTTTGTGTGAAAACTCTAATCCCATGATTTGATTTTCAATACATGTGGCATGGTCATTATCCTAGTGTGTGAAGTTCTATCAAGGTGAAAAATGTTCATAGGAATCATTTAGACCAAAGTTAAGCGAAAAGCCTTTGATATGGCCAAATTTTGGTAATCAATTCCACAAGTGACAACTTTGAACGTGTATAAATACTTTTATATGTGTAATTTGTAAGCACAAGAACCACCAGATAGATAATTGAATTATCTTTCTAATGATACCAATTTATCCTTAATATGATACCCGAGCAAAAACTTATGACCTTTTTCATGAGAAACAGTAAGGGCTCGCGATAGGCCTGCGCCACAAGGGCTATTCCCCCAGACTAGGGGTCGCGTCGCAAGGGCTACTCCCACAGACTAGGGATTGCACCATAGAGGGTTGTTCCCCAACTATTTCTGCTTCCTATTGGACAAGGGATAATTTGGTCCTTTTCACTCATCCCCAAATATCCAAAACATGATTTAAACACTAAAAAGGAAATTATTTACCCATTTTCCTCAAAACAACTCACGTAAAAGCCATCCTCTTCCCCAAGAAAAATAATTCAAGCTTCTTCTCTCAAGAATTTAAGAATTCAAGATTCAATTTCAAGATTTCTTTAAGAATCCATTCAATTTAGGTATATGGGTATTCATTAATTGATCCATTATACCCATTGAGCCCAAAAACCCTATTTTAACTTACAAGTATAAATCTTATCCTTCTTGATGAAATTAATCTATGAATTTCATATTAAATTGATTAGAAGATATGTTTACAAGTGAATTACGCTATTTCATATTTTGAATTGCAAGTTTCTATGTCATAGTCCATTAATTTTATGTTAAATCCATGAATTACGAATTGAGCAATGTAATCATGTTGTTTTCTTATTTTTAATACATTCCCATGATCAAGTTCATGATTATTACTAGTTTTTAGTGAAATGTTCATGTTTTGGGTCTTTGAACAATGATTCCATACTACTATTTTAAGCATTGATATCGTATTTTATCATTATTCAGTGCTGGCAGGTTTTGAATACCTGATACTTATGTGTTTTACATGATTTTAGACTTTTAAGTAATAAGTTAGTTAAGCCATGAATCTTATCATTTTATTTAGATATTTATGATCATGATGAGCAGTATCAGAAATAATGTCTAGTTAAACTTAGTTCAGTTCAGTACCAGTGTCAGTTCAATTGAAAGCAGGATTTAACACCGAGTGAATATAGGGATGGCGGCTCCTCCATCAGTTTATGTAGAGTCATTAGTACCAGTCCCTAAATACCATAACTATGTTGCAAGCATTGGATATAAGGGGTCACCTATCAATTTAGGCTTGACTACCTCTCAAGGGTCACTTGTCAGTTTAGTCTTGATACCTTGATCCTTCGAGATGAAAGATTAGTGGATCCACATAGTCTGTGTTAGTACCCATGGCACGGTACTAACACGCTACCAACTGGGGTTACAGGTTGGATCCTGATTATCTCAAATTGGGGCATGTCAATTACATGATACCTCCCACAGTTTCAGTCCAGTTATTTAGACTAAGTATAGTTTAGTTTTACATGATTAATATTCAGATATCAGTTTTAGTATTTAGATATCAGATAATCAGTATATAGATATTAGTCATTTAATATTCAGTTATCAGTTATTCAGTATTCAGATATTAGTTAGTCAACATTCAGATATTTGCTACTCAATATACAGACATTATTTATCTATTTACATAAATTTCAATCATTTAGTCACACAGACTTCAGTCATTTAGTTAATCAGACCAGCTCAGTACATGTTATGTTTGGTTTTATATGTTTGTGCATTCATACTCAGTATATTTTTATATTTAGATCCTCGAGTTATGTAAGTTTTCATCACATAATTTTTAGACCCAGTATTCATACATGATCCTTAGATCAATTTTACAACATGTTCAGCTTTACATGAGATTTGCATACAACATTTATGTTTTACTGCTTCCTAGCTTCAGTTCTACTTATTCTACAAAAACAAGGATTTCTATAAACTAAAGTGTAGTGATTCACCAGCTTATCAAATTATATTTGTCACTTATGTTTTAAGATACTTCATCTTTAAGTTTATCTCAGTCTCTTGGTGAGTCTACTGGCACTTCACATGCATGTTTTAAGATTATGTACCTAATTTTACTTATTGTATTCACCCCAACTAACTATGTATATTCCAAAGTATTGATCCACATATATGTCTATGTGCTATATTGTATCATAATATAGGTACTAGTTGTAGCCTACATATCATAATCAGACAGTTTGCAGCTTCTAGCCAGCAGGTGATGAGTCCTCCTAGTTTGAGAATCTCCAATCAGTTGAAGCTCATGTGTTTTTTTTGTATTGTTCATATTTATCTATTAGTGGTAGCCGAGGTAGGTCCCATCTATCTATAGTCATTTTAGTAGATGCTTCATAGACAGTTAGTACGAGTAACTCATGTAATTTAAATTCATCCTTCAGATTTATAGTGTGGTAAAACTTTCTAGTATCACATGTTTTCCAGTTTTCTTATGATATGCTTCCGTTCAAAAAACATAGCTTATATAACTAATTTAATTCAGATTTTCAAGTATCATGCTAGTTCATGGGTTAGCTTAGGATCATTTGTGTTTCTAAGCATCGAGTTAAGACTAGGGGGTAGTATCGGGTGGTGACATTCTTGTGCTTGAATCTTGAAGACATTTTACCACTTGAATCTAACATAAAGGCATTATATGTAGCTTTAGAAGCACCAAGTTTTTTGTCTTCAAGTTCAATATGACAGGCAACATCAAAAAAAGTTTTGATAATATCATTGTAGGTAAGTTAACCTTCAAATGTTCTCATCTATTAGGAATAGATTAGATCACTACCTGAACCTGTTTCTCATCTGAGAGACTATGACCAACACTTTTGAGTTGAGTTATTATGATGAAATCACCTTCAGGTGTCGTTTGATATTTCGATCATGACACTTCTTGTATGGGTCAAACTTTATAGTCAGTTATCTGAGGAAGGTGACTTATCTACCCTCATATGTTTCTCTCAAGTGCACCCATATGGCATGAGCAGTAGGAAATTCCTCACACTCATGAATGAGGTCATCAACCAAAGAACTAACATTATTTCAGGTGCAGCAGAATCAACCATTTTCTATGTTTTATATGCTTCGAGAATTCTTCTATGTTGTGCAGTATTACCCTCTTCTAGTTGACTTAAAATAAGGTTAATACCTTTAAGAGAATTTTATTCTTCCACTACAACCATATTTTATGCCTCCAGATTTTGGAATTCTCACTATTTAGTTTTTCACCATTGTTCAAGTCGGTAGAAATACTTTTGGATGTCAATTTTGTGATTAAAAAATAATTATACAAATTCATTTATCAATAATGCATACAACTTACACATTTAAGAAAATCCATTCACATAAAACTTTCATATTTAGTGTAAAATCAAAATGGTATGTAAGTTCCCAATCATCATCTACAAACTAAACATTTAACCAAATTAGAAATTAATTTCTTAATGTATATTTTAATGATAACTTTTATTTAAATCTTAATACATTTAACTAAATAAATGATATTTATGTAAAAAGAGAAGAAACTGAATTCATATATTAAAATGAATAAGAAACTTCAAGTTGTAAGTCAACTAAGGACTAAAATCCTCCGGTATGACTTTAAGACTACATATATGTCATGATCTGATTTTTGAGTCATGATTTCACCTACTTTGTGTAACGCTCGGAGTCTGTACCCCGGAAGCTACATAATCCCGAAGGACCACAAGCTAACCCATGACTGGTACCTACTGCAATGACTATATAATAATAATAGTATATTATGCAAAAATAAGGTGGAAAACATGCCATAAGGTTTAATACTATAGTAAAAATGAATACGGCTTAACAAATACCAAATCTGATACATATGTCTGAAAATACTCTAGTCTGAAAAAGCCTCTAAACTATCAGAAATATGGAGTTTATGGGACAAGTCCCCAACTAACTACGAACTACAAAAATAAGATGAACTACTGAAACAATCATCATGTCCTTGAACTAAGAGGACTCACCACTAACTCTGTCAGCTGAATATCTGAACTTCTTAGTATGATGGGGAGCCCGCGCGTCTGACCCTATGATGTAAACTATCATAGCGCAAAAGAAAGGTATGCGTCAGTACTTTGAATGTACTGGTATGCAAAGTGAGGTAGGCTGAAATTCATGGGTTCATATATATGAACAATATTGACTGAATGACATGAATATAACTGAATAAGAGTACATGCATGAATACGTAAACTGTAACTGAGATTGTGATAACACTGGATACTGAGTTTTTAGTTACTGATTTACTGATATCTGAGTTACTGATACTGTGTAGCTAATAATTGAGTGACTATATCTGATAGTCTTGATCCTGTGGAACAATACTGAGTTTTGTACAAAACTAAGTCACTGTATTTGACAGTCCTGAATCTATAGAACTGAACTAAGTTCTATTCTAAGATTGGAACTAAAACAGAGATTATGGGAAGTAATCGTCTAACCGACATACCCCTCACTGAACTAAGTGGGGTCCAACCTGTAACCCCAGCTTAAAGGGTGTCAGTACCGTGCCACTGGTAAAGACAAGCTGAGTCACCCTCATCTGGAAGGTGCTCTGAACGAGAACGGTGGTACCCTCAACTGGCATGTAGATCACCTCATCAATACTCAACTGGAAGGTTGATGTCTCAACCTACATTGTCTATGTAGTTCTGGAACAAAAGGACTGCTTCTAAGGATCATGCCCTCTACTGGTAGGTGAGTCCCCATCTGTGGGTTCACTTGGTGCTAAATCCTACTCCCAACTAAATAGAAACTGGAGTAGATTCTAGACTATTCTAGGCTGGACTAAACTATTTCTGATCGTACTGTATAACTCAACTGAGTTCACTAGGTTTCGTGGACTGACGGAATACTACTAAATTCTGTTAACTGACTGAATTTTATCGATCGTGACATAAATTATACTATCCTGTGACTGACCATGGTTCTAGGAAAATAGCTAAATGATCGGGTATTAAATACCTCCAAGACTCGATAGCATAAATTATACGACATGGAACAATCTTGAAACATGATAGCTAAGTACATGGTCATCGTACATATGTTTGGGACATTCTAGAAAACACTTGCATAACATGAACTTTAATATATGCTGAAATGATATAATTTACCTATTCAACTCACATAAATAATTCATCAAACACTTGAAGGACATAATCTACGCACATGATACTAAAATAACATGTAAGCGTCATAGTTCAATTCCACATTTATAACTTCAAGGGTTTCAATATGGTTTCACATGATAATGCACACATATCAATCAATTCCATATGAATCTTGTAGTAAATCATGAACTAAAAACCCCATTAACATGGTAATCATGAACACATTCAAATTCAACCATGAACTTCATCAAACTCATAAACTTATAGTTAAAAGGGGTTCTTGAACTCTAAGGGTGGAAGGGAACACTTGGATGAACACTTGACATACCTTGGTTGCTAAATTCCTTAAGAAAAATGGTGCAAATATTGAGCCTTGGCTTTAAAATAAATCACCTAGGGTTCTTGTTCTCGAATAATTTAAGAGAAAGTAAGTATAATTTGCTCAATGAAGGCTGAATCTCGTGTTTTAGGGCTGAATAGAGGTGGGAAAAAGACCCAAGTACCCCCCAAAGATGTGGCTTTTAATGACTAAAAACTACACTATCGATGTGTAGGACAACGCATCGTGTCATTGTCATTGATGCGATATCCAACGCTTCGTGTCTAGTCCATATAGGTTCACTGGAAATTGCCACTGGGAACCAAGGAAAAATATTGATCGACGCGATGGCCGATGCGCCGCGCTAAGATTGCATCGATATACTGTTTTGGATTCCCAAACGTGGTTCAAATGAGGTCTAAAAAATCCAAAACTCATTCGAGAACACCAACTGACATTGTTGATCATGTATCAATCTAAAGATTGATACTTTGTCATAAGAGTCGTGAAATAGACTTGCCAACTTATGAAGGCCAAAATAATACTAAGTCTAAATACTTAGCTAGAATTTTCTAAGTCTGGGACCCTTAGCAAGATTAAAAGACTGAGTTGAGCTTAGGATTTTATGGGGTCTTACAATATCTCCCCCTTGGGAACAGTCATCCTCGAATGAGACTAATTAAACTGAGAATACTGATAGACTGGACTTAGACACTGAACATGCATAACTAAAGTATGATTTCATGACTGAAATTATTGATATACTGAATTATCATACTGAATATGTATATTTGATGCATGAGTACATAACTAAACATGTTTCATGAATGCATGACTGGGATTACTGAAAAGCAGGGCTTATATACTGGACATACATGTCTGATGCATGAGTACATGACTAAAATGATTCATGAATGGATGATTGAGTATCCAACGTTAATTTATACCAAGTTGGTATCTATATATGAATATGAGATTGAGTAAATTCAAAGAAAAATGATACCTTGGGCTGAGTCTGAGCTTACAGAGAAGAGGTGGGGATACTTGGTCTGTATGTCTTCTTCTGCTTCCCAAGTAGGCCCCTCAATTGACTGATTCCGCCAAAGTACTTTGACTAAAGGGACTTCTTTATTCCTCAGTCTGCGAATCTGATAATCAAGGATTTCGACTGGAATCTCTTCATAAGAGAGGTTGTTCTGAATATCTATGTCCTTTATAGGGAATATTACTGTTGGTTCACTGATGCATTTCTTAAGCAAGGAGACATGAAACACTGGATACCCTGAAGCTAAGTCTGAAGGAAACTCAAGCTCATAAGCTACCTTTCCGAAATGACTGAGAATTCGGTAAGGATCGACATACCGAGGAATGAGTTTCCCCTTCTTTCCAAACCTCATAACTCCTTTCATAGGAGAGATTTTCAAATGCTTAAAATCACCAATCTCTAACTCTAGATCCTTTCTGCGTACATCTATGTACGATTTCTATCGTCTCTGAGCTGTCTTAAATCTTTCCCTGATCAACTGAACTTTTTCTAAGGTATCAACTACCAAGTCAGTCCCTACTTGTGTAGCCTCACCCACTTCAAACCAACCAATGGAAGATCTACATGTCCTCCTATAATGTTCCTCAAATGGAGCCATTTGAATGCTGGAATGATAGCTTTGTTATATGTGAATTCAATTAAAGGCAAGTGCTCATTCCAACTACCTTTAAAGTCAATCGCACATGTTCATATCATATCTTCTAAAGTCTGGATGGTCCTTTCTGCTTGACCATCTGTCTGAGGATGAAAGGTTGTACTGAGGTGAACTCAGGTACCAAGACCCTTTTGGAATGCCTTCCAGAAATAAGAGGTGAACTTGGTACCTCTATATGAGATAATGGACAACGAAAAACCCTGCAATCTGACCAAATCCCTGATATAAAGTTTGGCATAATCCTCGGAAGAATAAGAGGTATGGACTGGTAGGAAATGAGTTGATTTGGTCATCCTGTCTACAATGTCCAAACTAAATTATGTTGATGACGGGTACGAGGCAAACCTATCACAAAGTCCATGTTCACTTCTTCCCATTTCAAGGTTGGAATGCTGAACTCTTGCATGGAGCCACTAGGCTTCTAATGCTCAATCTTAACCTACTGACATGTTGAGCAGTTAGCCACAAACTCTAGAATGTCTCTCTTCATCCCACTCCACCAATAGATCTCCCATAAATCACGATACATCTTAGTGGCCCCTGGATAAATAGAGTAGCTCACACCATGAGCTTCTATACGAATTCTGTATCTCAAGTTGTCTATACCTAGAACACATAGCCAACCCTAACAACGCAAAGTACCATCTACCTCTTTGAAGAAAACCTCTACCTTCTGATCTCTGACTGACTTTTTTAACTCAGCTAAATTAGGATCCCTATCCTTCTTTTTATTTACCTCAGAAACTAGGGATGATTCTGAACTACTCTGCACCTATACACTATCTTCTGACAAATCAACTAAGAGAACACCTAGTTGGGCAAGCTGATGAACTTCCTAAGCTAACTTTTTCTTACCATCCTCCACATGATAAATATTACCTATAGACATCCTACTGAGAGCATTACCTACTACATTAGCTTTACCCGGATGATACAAGATGCTCATGTTGAAGTCTTCCAATAACTCAAACCGCCTTCTCTGATGGAGGTTTAAATATTTCTGAGAGAACACATACTGCAGGATCTTATGGTCAGTGAACATATCAACGTGCACCCCATGCAAATAGTTCCTCAAAATATTTAAGGCAAATACTACTACTGATAACTCAAGATCATGAGTAGGATAGTTCTTTTCATGTGACTTAAGTTGTCCAGAGGTATAGGCTATGACCTAACCTCTCTACATCAAAACACACCCCAAACCAACTCTAGAGGAATCACAATATACCACAAACCCATCTAAACTATCTGGTAGGGAAAAAACTGGAGTTGTATTGAGTCGAGTCTTCAACTCCTGAAAACTCTTTTCACAAGAATCTGACCACTGGAATTTGACTTTCTTCTGAGTCCATCTAGACATAGGGGATGCAATAGATGAACCATCGGTAATAGCCAGCCAAGCCCAAGAAACTCCTAATATTTGATAGAGAGATGGGTCTAGGACAGTTTCTCACTGTTTCGGTCTTTTTTTTATCAACTCTAATGCCACCACCAAAAATTATATGGCCAAGAAAGGCTACTGACCTTAGCCAAAATCTTTACTTACTGACTTTAGCAAGTAGTTGATGGTTGCTGAGAGTCTGCAATACTATTCTAAGATGGTTTGCATGATCATGCTCACTGTGCGAGTAGACAAGAATGTCATCTACGAAGACTATGACAAATATGTCCAAGTACTTCTTGAACACACGGTTCATCAAGTTCATGAAGGCTTCTGGGGCATTGGTAAAACCAAAGGACATGACTAAGAATTCAAATTGACCATACCAAGTTTTGAAAGTTGTCTTAGGGATTTCACATTCTTTGACTCTGAGCTGATGATAGCCTGATCTGAGGTCTATCTTGGAGAAATAATTGGTACCCTGAAGTTGGTCAAACAAATCATCGATTCTGGAAAGTAAATACTTATTCTTAACCGTAACTTTATTTAGTTGACAGTAGTCAATACACATTCTGAGAGAACTATCTTTCTTACGCACAAATAAAACTAGTGTGCCCCACAGAGACACACTGGGTTTGATAAATCTCTTATCTAGGAGATCTTTTAAATGTTCCTTTAATTCTCTGAGTTCTGTTGGAGCCATTCTGTATGGCAGAATAGATATGGGCTGAGTATCTGGAAGAAGGTTTATTCTGAAGTCAATTTCCCTTTCGGGAGGAATTCCGAGAAGATCTTTAGAAAACACATCTAAGAATTCACATGCTACTGACATTGATTTAAGAGTAAGGGTTTCTAAACTTGAGTCTTCGACTCGAACGAGATGGTAGACACATCCCTTAGATATTATTTTTCTTGCTCGAAGGTAAGAAATAAGTTGACCCCTAAGTTGTGAAGCACTACCCCACCGTTCTAGGACTGGCTCATTTGGAAACTAAAACTGGACAATTTTGTTTCTGCAGTCGACTGAGGCAAAGCAGGAATGAATCCAATCCATGCTGAGAATAACATTAAAATCAGTCATCTCTAATTTGACTAAGTCTGCTGAAGTTACTTTCTGAGATATCATAACCATACAGTTCCTGTATACCCACTGGCCTATGATAGATTTACCCACTGGGGTAGAGACTGAGAAAGGATCTGCTAAAATTTTGAGACTGGTTCCGAAATCAACGGCTATATATGGAGTAACAAAGGAAAACAAAGCTCTTGGATCTAGAAAACCAAAAACATGTAAATGGAAAACTTGTAATGTACCAGGGACCACATCAGGAGAACTTACCTGATTTTATCAGGAATGAAGAGCATAGAGTCTGTTTGGGTCCTTCCTACTGGTGGAACTTGAAGTGGCACCCTGCTGATTTGGGTGATCGGATTGAGCTGGGGGACGGTTATACTGACCCTGAGAACCTGACTGGGGACAATCTCTAACTCTGTGGCCTGGCTTGCCATACCCAAAACACACATCGTTGCTTGCTCTGCAGATACCCTGGATATTTTTTCCATATTTCTGACAAAAGAGATTTGTTCGGGCATTGCTGACACTACCTGGAGTTTAGGGCCCGGTGCCCTATCTCTATTACTGTCTCTAAATTTTGGCACTGGAGCACTGGATGAGGACGGAGTTGGAACTGAGGATTTTGGGAGGAATTGAGAAAAATTCATACCCTCTAACTTAGGCTGAGAGAAGTTGAAACTACCTATTCTCGCTCTCTTGTTCTCCCTCTCCTTATTCTTATTCTTAGCCTCCTCTATTTGTTGAGCATAGACCATGAGCCTATATATGTCCATCTCCTTAATCAACATTGCAGTACTACACTTCTTGACCACATGATTAGACATGTCAGACACATACTTACTCATCTTAGATCTGTTATTTTCTACCACATGAGGAGCATATCTGGCTAATTGAGTAAACTTAAGAGAATACACTTTCACTGTCATGTGTCCTAGCTTCAGATTTATAAACTCCAAAACCTTCGCTTCCCTGAACTCCAATGGGAAGAACCTATCCAGAAAAGCAGTGGCAAACTTCTCCCATTCTATGGGCCCTGCATTTGAGGCCCTTTATGCTTTCCACTATTTAAACCATGAGTGGGCCACATCCTACAACTGATATGTGTCCAACTCATCACTCTCAACAGCTGTCTCTCCCATAATATCTGTAACTTTTTGCACCTACTTAAGAAACTCTTGAGGGTCTTCATCTGACTTATACCCAGTAAAAGATGGAGGGTTCATTCGGGTGAAATCCCAAATCCTAGCAGTAGCATTATTAGCCACTGGATTGGATAGAACAATATCTAGACATTCATTCTGGGCTGTTACAGAATGAGCTAAGGTGGTGAAAGTTGCTCTAAATTCAGCGTGGGAGATTTTTTCGTCTAGAGGATCTGGCTGGACGGACTGGGGTTCTAGATGGTTTTCCGTTCCTCTTCCCTTAGTCTCCTTTGGAGGCATATTCGGTAAATAAAAGAGAAATTTGGATTAGGTAGGGACTTTAACTTGAGCTCATGCTCACTAGCACCATATGAATACTGAAAGAAGGGAACTTTACCTTAAACACCTCACAACCTCCTGTCCATAGGTGTGGTGCACTACACACCCATGTACAAGATTCTACTAGATGTGGCTTTCAGACTTACTAGGACTCTGTTGAACCTTTGGATGTGATACCAAGTTTGTAATGCCCCGAGTCTGTACCCCAGACTCTACACGGTGCTCATAATCCCAAAGGACCACAAGCTAACCCATGGCTAGTACCTGCTGCAATAACTGTATAATAAGAATACTATAGTATGCGGAAATTAGGTAGAAAACATTCCATAAGGTTCAATACTATAAGAAAACTAAATACGATATAACAAATACCAAATCGGATACATCTGTTTGAAAATACTCTAGTCTGAAAAAGCCTCTAAACTGTCTGGAATATGGAGTTGATGGGATAAGTCCCCAACTAACTCCAAACTACTAAAATAAGCTGAAATACTGAAATAATCATTATGTTCTCAAACTAAGAGAACTCACCACTAACTCTGTCAGTTGAATATCTGAACTGTTAAGTATTATCGGGAGCCCGCGCGTCTGAACCTATGATATAAAACATCATAGCTCAAAAGAAAGGTATACATCAAAACTTTGAATTTACAGGTTTGCAAAGTGAGGTAGGCAAAAATTCATCGGTTCATATGCATGAACAATACTGACTGAATGACATGAATATAACTAAATAAGAGTATATGCGTGAATACGTAAACTGTAACTTAAATCATGATAACACTAGATACTGCATTCTGAGTTACTGATTTATTGATATCTAAGTTACTAAAACTGTGTAGCTGATAACTGAGTGATTGTATATGATAGTCTTAATCATGTGGAACTATACTTAGTTTTGTACTGAATTGAGTGATTGTATCTGATAGTCTTGAATCTGTTGAATTGAACTGAGTTTTATTCTGAGACTAGAAACAAAACTAAGACTGTAGGAAATAATCATCTAACCATCATGCCCCTGTCTGAACTGATTGGGGTCCAACCTGTAATCCCAGCTGGAAGGGGGTCAGTACCATGCCATGGGTAAAGACAAGCTGAGTTACCCATATCTACCAGGTGCTTTGAACGAGAATGGTGGTACCCTCAACTAGTAGGTAGATCACCTCATCAACCCTCAACTAGTAGGTTGATATCTCATCCTACGCTGGCTATGTAGTTCTAAAACATAGGGACTGGTTCTAAGGATCATACCCTCTACTGGCAGGTGAGTCCCCATCCGTGGGTTCACTCGATGTTAAATCCTACTCCAAACTGAATAGACACTAGACTAGTTCTAGACTGTTCTAAGCTGGACTGGACTATTTCTGATTGTACTCTATAACTAAACTGAACTGAGTTCACTAGGTTCCGTGGACTGACGAAATACTACTAAATTTTATTAACTGACTGAATTCTACCGATCGTAACATAACTAATACTATCCTATGACTGAACATGGCTCTTGGTAAATAGCTAAATTGCCAGGTATTAAATACCCCCAGGACTCGATAGCATAAATTATACGACATGGCACAATCTTGAAATATATTAGCTAAGTACTTGGTCATCGTACATTCATTTGGGACATTCTAGCAAACACTTGCATAATATAAACTTGAATATATGCTGACATGATATAATTTCCCTATTCAACCCACATAAAAAATTCATCAAACACTTGAAGGACATAATCTATGCACATGATACTAAAACAACATACAAGCATCATAGTTTGATTCCACATTTACAACTTCAAGAGTTTCATCATGGTTTCACATAATAATGCACAATTATCAAACAATTCCACATAAATCTAGTAGTAAATCCTGAACTAGAAACCCTGTTAAATGGTAATAATGAATACATTCAAATTCAACCATGAAATTCATCAAACTCGTAAACTTGTAGTTAAAAGGGGTTCTTGTACTCAAAGTATGGAAGGGAACCCTTGGATGAACACTAGACATACCTTGGTTTCTAAATTCCTGAAGAACAATGGTGAAAATCTTGAGCCTTTGCCTTGAAATTAAATCACCTAGGATTCTTGTTCTTGAGAAATTTTAGAGAAAGTAAGTATATTTTGCTCAATAAAGCCTGAATCTCGTGTTTTAGGGCTGAATAGGGGTAGGAAAAATACCCAAATACCCTCCAAGGATGTAGCTTTTAATGACTGAAAATCGCACTGTCGACGCGTAGGATGATGCATTGTATTATTTGCATCGATGTGATAGCCAACGCACCGCGTCGAGTCTGCATCAGTTTAGTAAAAATTGCCACTGGGAGCCAAGGAAAAATATTGATCGACGCTATGGCCGACACGCTGCACTGAGATTGCATCGATACAATATTTTAGATTACCAAACATGGTTCAAACGAGGTTCAAAAAATCCTAAACTCATCTGAGAATACGTGCTGACACTCCTGATCATGAATCAATCTAAAGTTTTGATACTTTAAGGTCATAAGAGTCGTGAAATAAAGTTGCAAACTTATGAAGGCCAAAATAATACTAAATCTAAATACTTAGCTAGAATTTTCTAAGTCTGGGACTCCTTAGCAAGCTTAAAATACTGAGTTAAGCTAGGATTTTACAGAGTCTTACACTTTGTCCCACAATTAGGTAAGACAAATTATAGCCCGAAGCTATGAGTAATGGGCTAACATGGAGAAAAATGTCCTAGAAATTGGAAATCAACAATTATCTACTTAAAATAAAGATGGAATAATCAGAATAGTTTACTAGCTAGATAAAAGGGCAACAAACATCCCAAGACTAAATAATGTTGGTATAAGAGCTGCAATAAATATACCATAAGAAATAAATAGTCAAATATAATCTATCTCGAAAACGAAAGACTAGACATAGATATATCAAAGGAAAAAGAGTAACTCTGACTCCAAGAGGTCACTCGATCTCCAAAATCAACTCAGTACAATCATTGGATCAGTGGTTGTAACTAGACTCAAATCTGCACCAAAAGGGTACAGAAGTGTAGTATAAGTACCAAACCCATGGGTACTCGATAGGCATCATCAGCCAACTGAGCAAAGTCATAATATAAGTACAATAAAGATTCAAGATAAATAAGATGAGTAGAGGTAAAAGAGGAAAATCTAAACATAAATTCCGACACTGTTGTACATGAATAAATAAACACATACAAAATACTAGTGTAAGGATCACATAACTATAACTACAGGATTGAGGCCAATAATCCAATAGTACAAAAGAGTAAATAACTCAACGTAGGCCTTCATAAGCCTGGAGAGTACAATCAAGAAGACTAATAGCTGAACAATCACAATTTATCAATTCATCATACCATAACGAGAATTCATCCAAATAGTATAATATTGTAAATAACTCCCAATGTCGAACATGAACCCGAACTCAATAGCGTCATCAGTATTATAATCATTTACTGGACTTGAATCGAAACTCGTATTATCAATATCATCATCATTATCGTTAATTGTCAGACTTAAACCAGAACTTATATTTATAAACTGTAAAAATGAGTCATGTTAATAAGCCATGTCGATAAACTGCCTCCATAACTAAAATAATTAACCACTTCTTTACTCATATCTGTAGGCCGAACCAAGAATTATATCCATAGTTCGTACCACTACCCACGTCCATAAACCATTACAATATCATATCTATTAAGTCATGCCAATAATCAGTTTATAGACCATGCCAATAGTCATGTCCATAATTCCTATCGATAATCATGTCTATAATTTCTATAGATAATCATGTTTATAAGTCATATCATTAATCATATCTATATGTCATATCCTTAATCATATCTATAGGTCATATCTATACTCATATCTATAATTCATATTATTAATCATATTTATAAGTCATATCATTAATCATATCTAAAAGTCATATAATTAATCATATCTATATGTCATATCATTAATCATATCTATACGCCATATCATTAATCATATATATAGGTCATATTAATAAGATATATCATTAGTCATATCTATAAGCCATACATTAATTATATCTATATGTCATATAATTAATCATATCTATAGGTGATATCTATAATCATATCAATAAGACATATTATTAATCACATCTATAATCCATATTATTAATCATATCTACATTTTATATCATTAATCGTATCTTTAAGCCATATCATTAATCATAGCTATAAGTCAAATCATTAATCACAAAATTAGCTTCAACTTCCAACATCCAACAAATATAACCATTTATATTCAATATCCTCAGGACCCTAATATAACCACTTATAAGGGTTTAGTATATGAATAAGGGTCTAAAAGATAATGCAATCCTGGCCTAAGGTGGATTAGAGAGGCCCACAACTAATCCTCAAAATCAATTCTAGGTGAGTTCTACCCCAGAATAAGGTAAGGTATCTAAACTTATTATATATGTGAAATTATCCATAACTAGCCATAAGATGGAAATTCTCCCTGGATCATGAGAAAGTAAGTCAAATATGTCTCAATTACGATTCCAAGATAGCCTAAATAGTCTAACTAACCCAAATATATTTAATCATACCTCCAAAAATGAAGTACTACCCCATACCTATTATAATATCATAATCATACTATAAAATATCTCAATCTATGAAGAGGGTACACCTAGCCAGCGTGGATGCCTAAAAAAGCCTGAAGAATCTGCTAAACTACTGATTTCCCTTTTCGAGAAGCTTCTGCAAGGTGTCATGCTATTAAAATCACAATCTACACATCAAAATAAGAACAATGATATCCATATTGAACTATTGTGCTTTGGGTCCAAAATTATGTGAAAATCTCATGTAGGGCCAATTTGCGAAATCACACTTTCAAAACCAACAAAACATTCCTATATGTTGAAAGAATATTTATCCTCAAAAATGGGTGAATTTCGAGTTCTAATGGTGATACAATCAAGCCACAATTATTCTATGTATTTTATAAAAATATGGAGAATATATAAGGAAATTAATGGAAGCTTACTATAAATTAAAAGTAGAAATGCGTAAATTGACATTACCAATTCTCTAAAATCATCCAATAATGGTTCTCCTAAGTTTTTCCACTTTTTAGGATTTACATTTCTATATAATGGATGAAAAATGGAGAAAATAAGGCTAAGTGAGGTATTTATACCCTTTCTAAGCCAACAGATATAGCCTAAGTGGACATTGGGTCGCTTAAGCAAACATTGCTTAGTGACCAAGTGTCGCTTAAGCGACACTCGTTGTCTCGGCATATGTTGCATAAGCGACACTATTTTCTCTTATGCGGTGTTTGACAATGCAATACATTCTTCTCTTATGTGATACTACTGGTCCAAGCCAGGTCGCTTAAGTGACCGGCTGGTCGCGTACGCGATACACCAGACACCAGCTGAGACTTAAAAAATTTTCAAGTCTCCACAGTCCCTCGAGATTTATATAGAATCCCATATACGCAAACAAAATATGCTAACCCATCAAATTTGATGTTTCATACTCAATGACACAATCAAAATTTCCATCGTAGGTTATTTCGATGAAAAATGGGTCCAATACCTACTTGACATTTTTTTCCAACTAATAGTGTGAAATGAGTCTGGGAGCCTCGGGACTTAAACCAAGGGTCCACCCTACCTAAAATCATTGTTATAGAGTTTTTGTAATAGTTTGAATTGGCATACAAGGTTGTATTACTAAAGGTTTTGGACGATAGCCTATTTGAACCAATGAAGACTTCAAAATAGAAAGTTGGCTATAAAAATCAAACGAGTTATCCAATAATCAACCTGTTAGTCCAGTAAGTCATAAATGACCTGAGAAAGCTATAGGCAAGCTCTAAATCATGAAAATAAGTGAAGATAAAAAAAATTACCTAGAGGGTCATTATAGTATATCCACTCTAAAAGATTGGTGTTACATCTTATTTTGATGATGAGCACCTGACAATAAGGGACCAGGTCCCTAGGTCGTCAAAGATAGAAGATTTGTCTTATAGTATAATAAATTGTGTAGGTAAGCTTGTACCTTTCAGGATACCTGGCCTAATCAGATTTCTACCTTAATAATTATTTTACTATAAAAGGAAAAAAATCTTCTCAAATTGGTGGGTTTTCACATTCCAAATTTTCAAAAAAAGTGAAAGTGGCAAAAACTCAATCCATCTCATCGCTTAAATGTTGCTCAAGTTCTTGATTTTTTATGTACTAAAAGAGTGAGTGTTCTTGAGTTAAGTCCTGATTTGTAATTGAATTACTTGTGCTATAAGATTAATGTTTTCTTACTTTCTTGAGAGTGCTTAGGTAGAGTTACCTAAGTTTAATATTGGTTAAAGTTAATCAATATTGGAGAGCGTACTTGGAAGAGTTTTCAAGGAAGGCTTGTAGTGGAGGTATTACAAGAAGGTGGAACCTAGATTTAGATTCATTGAAGTTTGTAATCAAGAGTTTTATTATAGTGGATTGTGGGTGGTTGTGAGGGCAATCCATAGTTTTTCCTCCCTTGTGCAAGGAGATTTCCACATTAAATTTGTATGTCTTGTCTTTCCTGCAAAGTCCTTAGTTTTCTTGTTCTTCACTATTTGATTGTTATGACTAACTCTAAGGGACCTAGTCCCTCATTGTGTGGGGCAATCTCTCCGAGTTTCATCAATTGGTATTATAGACAAAACAGTCTAAAAGGTTAACACCTAGATTGAATTTGTTATCTTGGTTGCTCCACCTAATCTGAAAGAAGGAAAATCTACCACTAGACCACCTAGATTCAATGAGGTGTACTATGGTGGTGGAAAACAAGGATTTATGACTTCATTATGGCTGATAGTGAGCTGATTTATCTAATACTTGATGGTTCTTATATTCATGTTAAAGAAGTCAAAGAAGGAGAAATAACCAGGATGGTTGTTAAAAGTAGGATAGAGTATAATGATGAAGATAGGAAGTAAATTGAGAAGAATTATAAGTCCAAGAAATTTCTAGTTTGTGGCATAGGTCCTGATGAATACAACAGGACTTCTTCATGTGAAAATGCCAAAGAAATTTTGGATTGCTTGAAAACAACTCATGAAAGGACCCCTGATGTGAAAGACTCCAAAGTTGATATGCTGATTACTTAGTATAAAAACCTCACCATGAAAGAAGGAGAGACAATATAGGAAATGCATACAAGATTCAGTTCTATCACAAATGATTTGCTCTGTTTAGGAGAAGTGATTTCTTTGTACAAATAGGTCAAAAATATTTTAGGGGTTCTGCCAAAATCCCGATAAAGCAATGTGGATGCTATCACTGAATTAAGGAACCTAAAAACTCTCACGATGGATGAGCATACATCACAAAAGGAACCTAAAAACTCTCACTATGGATGAGCTTATTTGTAATTTAAAGACACCTAAACTCAAGAAGAATCAAGGATAAGAGAATAAGAAAGAAAAAAGGGAAAATCTCTTGCATTGAAAGCTTTAAAATCAAACTCTAATGAAAAAGCCACTAATGTTGCTTACTTGGTAAAAAAGAATTATTAGTTCTATAAAGAAAAGTGATCAGTTTAAAAGAATTAAAAGTAGTAGAAAAATGGGAGGCACTATGGAGGTCTGTCATAAATATGGAAGTCCTAAGCATTTCATTAAGTATTGTCCAATTCACATAATGGATTATCAAGAATATCTCAAGACTGCAAGTGACATAGGAAAGAACAGGGACCAGGTACTTGTGAATTCAAGAAGACAAGTTGCATCTAATTTTTTAGTTAAGCAGGCTTTCGCTGTCTGGGGAGATTCATCTAGTGAATCGAATGAAACTGAAAAGGTTAAATATGTATCCTTGCTAGCAGTGGAGAATGATAAAGTGACTTTTGATTCCTTGTTTTCTTTTATGGTAAGCACTAAAAATGAAGAAGAAAATGATTTTGATTGCAAGTGGGAGAAAGGGATTATAGTTAGAACTTACTTTTTGATAAGTAAATGTTCAAAGCATATGTCTAAAAGGTTTGACTGTATTCTCTATCTCTCTCTCAAGACACTTCAAGGTTGAGGTGCCTCATATGGAAATTGTAAATAGGATCAAGAATATTTGTAGCTGCTGGGAAGTGACTTACTATGGTATTCAACACAAAGATATTGCCTCATGGGATATGTAAGTTACTTTTTGATCAAATAGTTGATCTCAAGGGACCTGGTCCGTGACATAACAAGATGGTGAATCCAATAAAAAAATGTAGATAAGAATGAGGAAAGAAATAGTGATCCAGGATCTAAATTAAAGACTTTATCTCCAATTAAAGTTTAACAAAGAGGATCTAGTCAAAATTCACAAGGACCCAGTCCCTATAAAACTCACCTCAGAAGGTCAAATTTAAGAAACAGGTGATTTTTCTCTCTTGATGTTCTGACATTATAATTTAGAAATAGAGTGAAAACTTGAGATCATGTCAGATGTTACTAGGATCTCTAAGCATTTTTATCCAAATATAAGCCCATAAATATGAAAATTTACTGAAAGATAGTGGTTAGTTCAATGCAATGAAGAAGAGAGCTTATTAATTTAAAGAATGCTAAGTATGATACCTGATACTCAGACCTATGTTTAGAAAACTTTCTTGAATAAAATGGTGTATTGAAAGAAACAAGCCAAATATGGAATAGATCAATCTAACCTACTAAATTAATCCATCATTTTTCCTAAATCTGTCTATGATAAGGTGATTGGTATCTTTGGTAAGGTAGGTGCATAATGGTCTAACTTAGTAATATACCACTGTAGGTATACACCTATTGGAACGGCGTTAGAAGAGGACAATTGTGACTTGCACAAATGGAGAATTCACTCAAGAATGAAAGAGACCTGGTCCCATCTATCAAGGTTAGTGTCAAAATAATGTGCTTTAATAATCATTAAAATATGCATAAAAGGCCACGCGTCTTGTCTTATCTGAGTAAAAGCCATCAACTTAAAAGAAATGTGAAGTCGTCCAATTAAAGTCAGACGTTTCATTTCAAAAGGGCATATTTTAAATGACAACGGTCACTTCTCTTAAATCTTCAAACTAAATTTATACTCTTCTATTCTCTTTTAGTATTTAACTCAATTTATCTCTTACAATTGTCCTTCATCCTTGAGTTAAACTGGTCATTTACTCTTTCACTCATAAAATCATGTAATGACGAACATTCCTCCTTTATAAACCCTTGTAAACGTTTCTAATGTTCATAATTCTACAGAAAGGCAATCAGAACAATCCCAAATTGTCCTTCTAATCCCTTACAACCCAAATTCATGGAAGACTTCTCATTAAGTACTTAACAAGAACCTTTGTCAACTCTTCCTACTGAGCCTTCTCTAGTTAATCCTCAACCTTTAATTGAGACTGACCATGTTAAAACATCCTTAACTATCGAAACTTTTGTTGACTCAACTGTAATGGAGGATCCAAATCAAGGGTTTGGTTCACCGATTGAACAAGAAACATCTCAATCTGAAATTCCTTCTTTCCCAAAAAAAATCCAAATTACCTATAAACTCTTAAATCCCTATTTCTCTTGATGAATTTGAAAATACTGAATTCCTAGAAATCCCTCAAGTACCTAGTTCTCCTACTCCCTTAGAGTCAACCACTATTTTTTCTCAATTGTATAATGAAGAAATACTTATGCATAGGTTTGATCTTTCGTAGATGACATCTCTATTTTTCCCCTGAGGAATCTTTAGAATTCCCACTGCTTATCCCCTCCGTGTTGATGCCGAAGGCAGGACTAATGACTAGAGTGAAGTTGTAACAAGGTAGCCGTATTGTAGACTGGGTATCTGAGAATTTTCTTGTGATTGTATATGATCCTAACGAATGCTCAGTTAGCACTAATGAGAAAACCGTTGGTGAGAAGAATAGTATGACTAAGGATATAGATACTATGCTACCTCTAAATTAGGAGGATGAGGTGGATAAGTATGAACTACCTCTTAGTTTGTCCATGAAGAAACAATGGGGAAGAAATTTTAATGAAAAAGTAGTTGACATAGGTGTGAAAATAACTTGATCATATTCAACTAGGTGGTGAAAATAGAAATTGTTGGTTGATGCAATAAAATCAAGTATTTCTTTGAACATTAAGAGAAGAGAACTTAACAAAACGGCTATTGTTAAGCAGATGAAGAATGTTGAAGTTATGAATGTTGGAGAGAATGAGGACATTAATCGGGATGTTGCTGCTACAACTAAGAAAATGAGAAAAATATACATGTTATTGGAAGACCAGGTCCTCCAGTTTAAGGTATGGTACCCCTGTTGGGATGAGACAGAAACATAGTGTAGTGAAAAGAAAAATGGTTTCTGAGGGACGTAGTCCTAAAAGGAGAAAAGTTGTTGAAAATGAGGAGCCAAGTAGTGATACCAAAATGAGAAGAAAAGAAGGTTGTGTCAAGGGATAAAAGGAATAATATTTTAAAAACATAGAAATTATTGTCTAGGAGAATGTTTCATCCCAAAATTTATGAGAAGCGAAGCATGGTTGAATTGGTGGAGTATGTTAGACATCAGGGTTTATTGTACCTGTTAGAGAAACCAACTTCTATGGTCTTTGAGGGTAATGTGAGAGAATTTTATTACTCTATGGAATTCTCAGATGATGGTTTCAGTCTGACTATACAAGTGCAGGGAAAGGAAATTAAACTAGATGAAGAAACATTTGGCAAAATCCTAAATGTGCCTAAAATAGGAGTAAGGATTTTTGTGAAGCAACAACCCTCTACTGAATTCATGACTGATGATTCCAAGGTGGGAGAAACATCAATAAAAGGTGTAAGAAATAATTTTCTCACAAATGAGTTTCAATTGGTATTTAAATTCTTGGACAAGGTCCTTTTTCCTAGATTAGAGAAAAGGACCATTGCCACTACTGCTGACTTGTTCCTGATTGAGTACTTGAGAAAATTTAAGCCGATAAGTCTTCCTACACTTATGATAAAGAACATGAACAAAGTTGTTTTTAAGAAAGCAGGAAGACGTGGAATGCAATATGTGTACTTCTTGAATAAATTATTTGATAATTTGGGAGTAGTTAGAAGTAAAGGGACTCCAGAAATAGTCAAACAAAAGTTTAGTCTGACAACGTTGGTGGATAAGGAATGCATTAAAGAAAAGGTAGGAATTGTGTCCCAAGTGTTAGGACATTTTGATTCTTAGGAGAAACTAAGCATGGAGATAGAGGGGAGAAGGGTCTAATTGGCTACAAAGAATGCTGAGATTGTAATTTTAAAGATGTAAAATCAAAAGATATCCTCAAAGGGACCTGGTGTAATAGAAGAATTTATAGAAGAAAACGCTAAGATATAGATAAAACTTGTAGAAATCACTGAGGATGTTCATGGTATGAATTATGAAGTTAATGACCTCATTAAACAATTGCAAAAGGCCCATGCTACAGAGAGTTCTCGAATAGAGTTGTTTTTGAAATCCTTCTCCCCTAAGCCCCCTCCTACTTAAGTCATGTTATCCCTCTGTCTCTTTATCACCCCTATGTGTCAGTTTCTAAGCCTTTTTCCCAGAGTGGCTTATGATGGATCATAATTTAATGTTTATTTTAGTTTGACTTAATTGTACTGACTTTACTTAACAATGAATGAATTTTTTTTGTGTGTTTCATTTTTCCCTTCATTATATTTAAAGTTGTTCATCATGTTAGTGTTTCCTCAATAGCCATGATTTAACTATATTGTTCTTACTTTATCTTTGGTGAAATTAGAAATAACTAGCCTTAAGATAGAAATTCTCCCTAGATCATGAGAAAGTAAGTCAACTATTCTCATTTACGACTCCTAGATAGCCTAAATAATCTAAATAACCCAAATATCTTTAATCATACCTCCAACAGCTAAGTACCATGCCATATCTATCATAATATCATAATCATACTATAAAATATCTCAATCTATGAAGAGGGTACACCTAGACAGCGTGGATGCCTAAACAAAGCCTGAAGAATCTTCTAAACTACTTATTTCCTTTGTCGAGAAGCTTCTGCAAGGTTCCATGCTATTAAAATCACAATCTACTCATCAAAATAATAACAATGATATCCATATTGCACTATTGATCTTTGGGTCCAAAATTATGTGAAAATCTCATGTAAGGCCCATTTGCGGAACCGCACTTTCAAAACCAACAAAACGATCCTATATGCTCAAAGAATATTTATCCTTACAAATGGGTGAATTTCGAGATCTAATGATGGTATAATCAAGACACCATTATTATATGGATTTTATAAAAATATGGATAATTTATCAAGAAATTAATGGAAGCTTACCATATATTCAATTAGAAATGCATAAATTGTCATTACCCAAGCTCTAAAACTATCCGAAAATGGTTCTCCTAAGTGTTTCCACCTTTTAGGGTTTATAATTTTAGAGAATGGATGGAAAATAGAGAAAATAAGACTAAGTGGGGATTTATACCCTTTCTATGGAAACAGATATCGCCTAAGCAGACATCTGGTCGCTTAAGCACACATTTCTTAAGCGACAAGTGTCTCTTAAGCAATACTCGTTGTCTCAACATAAGTCACATAAGAGACACTGGTATCCCTTAAGATACATTTGATTATGCAATATGCACTTCACTTATGTGATACTAGTTGTCTAAGCCAAGTCGCTTAAGTAACCGGCAGGTCGCGTATGCGATACACCAGACACCAGCTGAGACTTTAAATTTTTTCAAGTCTTCACAATCCTTCGGGAATAATATAGAATCCCATATACATAAAAAAATATGCTACCCTATTAAATTCATAATTCCAAACTCAATTGCACAATCAAATTTCCCATCCGAGGTCATTTCGATGAAAAATGGGTCCAATACACACTAGAAATTTTTTTGACTTCCGTCAAATAGTGTGAAATAAGATTGGGAGCCTCGAGACCCACGTCAAGGGTCTACCCAACCTAAAGTCAATGTTCTAGAGTTTTTGGAACATTTATAATTGGAATACGAGGTGTATTACTAATGGTTTTGGCCGATAGCCAATTTGAACCAACGAAGACTTTAAAATAGAAAATTGGCTCTAAAAATCAAATGAACTGCCCAATAATCAAACTGTCAGTTCTAGTCAGTCATAAATGACTAAGGAAAGCTATAGGAAACCTATAAATGGTTAAAATAAAAAAATGACCTAGAGGGTCATTACAGTATATACACACTAAAAGATCGGTGTTATATCTTATTTTGATTATGAGCAATTGGCAACAAAGAACTAGGTCCCTAGTTAGTCAAGGATAAATATAGTTGTCACAAGGTTTGTGCAGTTTTGTCTTATAGTGTAACAAACTGTGCAGGTAAGCTTGTACCTTTTAATATACCTGGCCCAATAAAATTTCTACCATAATCATTATTCTACTATTAAAGTAAAAGAATGCTTCTCAAATTGGTGAGTTTTCACATTCCAAATTTTCAAAAAAAGTGAAAGTGGTGAAAACTCAATCCATATTATCGCTCAAGTATCGCTCAAGTTCTTGATTTCCTTATGTACTAAATGAGTGAGTGTTCTTGAGTTGAGTCCTAATTTGTAATTGATTTACTTGTGCTATATATGCTTAATGTTTTCTTACTTTCTTAAGAGCGCTTAGGTAGAGTTACCTAAGTTCAATATGGGTTAGAGTTAATCAATATTGGAGAGAATACTTGGCAGAGTTGTCAAAGTAGGCTTGTAGTAGAGGTATTACAAGTAGGTGGAACCTAGAGTTAGGTTCATTGAAGTCTGTAATCAAGAGTTTGAATATAGTGGATTATTGGTGGTTGTGAGGGCAAGCCATGATTTTTCCTCCTTTGAGCAAGAAGGTTTCAATGCTAAATCTGTGTGTCTTAGATTTTCTTCAAAGTCCTTAGTTATCTAGTTCTTTACTATTTGATTGCTTATGACTGACTCTAAGGGACCTGGTCCCTCACTATGTGGTGCAACCTCCTCGAGTTTCATCAATTGGTACTAGAGCAAAAAAAATCTTAAAGGTTAACACCTCGAGCAAATTAGTTATCATGGTTGCTCAACCTAATCTGGAAGAAGGGACATCTACCACTTGACCACCTAGACTCAATGGGAAGTACTATGGGTTGTGGAAAATAAGGATGTATGGCTTCATTATGACTGATAGTGAGTTGAATAATATAAAACTTGATGGTCCTCATATGCATATTAAAGAAGTCAAAGAAGAAATAATAACTAGGATCGTTGTTAAATGTAGGATAGGGTATAATGATAAAGACAGGAAGAAAATTGAGAAGAATTATAAATCCAAGAAATTTCTAGTTTGTGGCATAGGTCCTGGTGAATACAACAGGACTTCTTCATGTGAAAATGCCAAAGAAATTTTGGATTACTTGAAAACAACTCATGAAGGGACCCCTGATGTGAAATACTTGAAAGTTGATATGCTGACTACTCAGTATAAAACCTTCACCATGAAAGAAGGAGAGACAATATAGGAAATGCATACAAGATTCACTTTCATCGCAAATGAGTTGCTTTGTTTAGAAGAAGTGATTCCTTTGTACAAATAGGTCAAAAATATTTTAGGGGTTCTGCCAAAATCCTGGTAAAGCAATATGGATGCTATCACTGAAGTGAGGAACCTAAAAACTCTCACTATGGATGAGCTTATTTGTAATTTAAAGACACATGAACTCAAGAAGTAGCAAGGACAAGAGAATAAGAAAGAAAAAAGGGAAAATCTCTGGCACTAAAGGCTTTAAAATCAAACTCTAATGAAAAATCCACTAATGTTTCTTACTTGTCAAAAATAATTGTTAGTGCTATAAAGAAAAGTGGTCAGTTTAAAAGAATTAGAAGTAGTAGAAAAAGGGGAGGCACTATGGATGTCTGTCATAAATATAGAAGTACTGAGCATTTCATTAAGAATTGTCCAATTCACATAATGGATTATCAAGAATATCTCAAAACTGGAAGTGACATAGGAAAGAACAGGGACCAGGTACTTGTAAAGTCAAGAAAACAAGTTGCAGCTAATTTTGCAGTTAAGCAGGCTTTTGCTGTCTGGGGAGATTCATCTAGTGAATCTACTGAAACTGAGATGGTTAAATATGTATCCTTGCTAGCAGTGGAGAATGATAAATTGACATTTGATTCCTTGTTTTCTTTTATGGTAAGCACTAAAAATGAAGAAGAAAATAATTTTGATTGCAAGTGGGAGAAAGGGATTACAGTTAGAACTTACTTTTTGATATGTAAATGTTTAAAGCATTTGTCTAAAAGTTTTTATTGTATTCTCTCTCTCTCTCTTAAGACACTTCAAGGTGGAGGTGCCTCATATGGAAATTGTAAATAGGATCAAGAATATTTGTAATTGTTGGGAAGTGACTTACTATTGTATTCAACACAAAGATGTTGCCTCATGGGACATGTAAGTTCCTTTTTGATGAAACAGTTGATCTCAAGGGATGATCCAAATCAAGGGTTTGGTTCACCAATTGAAAAATAAATATCTCAATCTAAAATTCCTTGTTTCCCAGAAAAATCCAAATTACTTGTAAAACATTAAATACCTGTTTCTCTTTAGGAATTAGAAAATACTGAATTCCCTCAAGTACCTAGTTCCCCTACTCCCTCAGAGTCAACCACTATTTTTGCTTAATTCTGTTATGAATAAATACTTGTGCACAGGTCTGATCTTTTGTTGGAGACATCTCTATTTCCATTGGGGTATCTTTAGAATTCCCACTACTTATCCCCCTCCTTGCGAATGCTGAAAATAGGGTTAATGACTGGAGTGAAGTCCTAAAAAGGTATCCATAGTGTAGACTGGGTAGCTGAGAATTTTCTTCTGCTTGAGTATGATCCTAAGGAAAGCTCAGTTATCACTAACGAGCAAATAGTTGATGAGAAGGATGAATAACTAAGGATATAGAGACTATGCTACTTTTAAATGAGGAGAATGAGGAGGAGAAAAATGAACTACCTCTGATGTGGTCCATGAAGAAACAATGGGGAAAAAATTAGACTAAAAAGTAGTTGATACAGGTGTGAAGGTGACTTAATCATATTCAACTAGATGGTGAGAACAAAAATTGTTGATGGATGCAATGAATTCAAGTAAGTCTTCGGCCATTAAGATAAGAAAACTTTAGAAAACTACTATAGTTGAGGAGGTGAAGAATATTAAAATTGTGAAAGTTGGAGAGGATGAAGACATTAATCGAAATATTGCTGCTACAACAGAGAAAATAAGAAATATGTACATGTTTGGAGGGACTATGTCCTCTAGTTTAAAGTCTGGTAGCCCTGTTGGGATGAGATAGAAACATATTGTTGTGAAAAGAAAAAAGTTCACTAAGGGACCTGGTCCCAAAAAGAGAAAAGTTGTTGAAAATGAAGAGCCAGGTAGTGATACCAAAAAAAGAAGAAAAGAAGGTTGTGTCAAGAGAGAAAATGAATATGGTCTTAAAAACATATAAAGTATCATCTAGAAGAATGTTTGATCCCAAAATTTATGAGAAGTCAGGCATGGTTGAATTGGTAGAGTATGTTAGACATCAGGGATGGTTTCACCTGATAGAGGAACCAAATCCCATGGTTTTTAAGGGTAAGGTGAGAGAATTCTATTACTCTATGGAATTCTTAAATGATAGTTTAAGTCTAGCTACAAGTATAGGGAAAGGAAATTAAACTGGATGAAGAATCATTAGGCAAAATCCTAGATATGCCTACAATAGGAGTAAGGACTTTTGTAAAGCAACAACCCTCTACTAAATTCATGATTGATGTTTCCAAGGTGGGAGAAACATAAATAAAAGGTGTAAGAAATAAATTTCTCAAAAGTGAGTTTCAGCTAGTATTTGAAATCATGAACAAGGTCATTTTGCCCAGATTAGAGAAAAGGACCATTGTCTCTGCTACTGACTTGTTCCTCATTGAGTACTTGAAAAAATTTGAGTTGATAAGTCTTCCTGCTCTTATGATACAGCACATGAACAATGTAGTTGTTAAGAAAGAAAAAATACATGGAATTCTATATGTGTACTTCTTGAACAAAGTACTTGACCATTTGGAAATAGTTGGGAGTAAAGGGACTCCAGAAATAATTAAACAAAAGTTCAGTCTGACAATGTTGATGGAAAAGAAATGCATTAAAGGAAAGGTGGGAATTGTTTCCCAAGTTTTAGAACCTTTTGTGCTTAGGAGAATTAAGAAAGAAGATAGAGACGAAGAGGGTCCAATCGGCTGCAAAGGATGTTGAGATTGTGAATTTAAAGATGTTGAATCAAAAGATATCCTCAAAGGGACCTGGTGTGATAGAACAATTTGTAGCTGAAAATGCTAATATTTATATTAAGGTTGTAGAACTCACTGAGAAGGTTCATGGTATGAATGATGAAGTTAAAGATCTCACTAAACAATTGCAAAAGGCCCAAGCTTCAGAGAGTTCTCAAATAGATTTATTGTTGATATTTTTCTCCCCTAATCCCCATCATACTTAAGTCATGTCATCCCTATGTCTCTTTGTTATGCCTAAGTGTCAATTTCTAGTCCTTATTCTCAGTGTGGCTTATGATGGATAAGAATTTCATATTTATTTCAGTTTGATGTAATTATACAAACTTCTCTTAACAATGAATGAATTTTTTTTTGTGTGTTTCATTTTTCCCTTCTTTATATTCAAAGTTGTTCCTCATGTTACTGTTGCCTCAGTGGCCATGAGTTAACTATCTTGTGCATACTTTATCTTTGGTTTACTGTTATTACTTTTTGATGGTCAAAAAAGGAAATACTAAAAGCATATGGTAAGGATCAGGTGTGTGTGTGTGTGTGTGTTCTGATGTGTAAGGGACCGGGTACCAAGCAGGTGCACATGATAGGTTATATAAGAAGAATGGCAAGTTATTGAAGAATGAAGGTGGATTTAAAGGGGAGAGAATGCACAAATTCATATTTATGAGTGCAAGCATATTGATAGAGAAATAATAAAATTGTGTTGAGTTTCATATGTTAATTGACAATAAGGGACCAGGTCCCTATGTCTAAGGGAAGCAAAGTGCAAAGTAAAAGGGGGGACAATCACTGACAATAATGGTAATAACTCAAACTGGATAAGGTGAATGAGTTTGATACACCAAAGATCTATGGACATGTTCTGTAGTTTTTCATCAACAAAAAGGGGGAAAGTTACTATATCTTATTTTGATGATAAGTTGATAACAACAAGGGCCAGGTCCCTAGGTTGTCAAGGATAAATACAACTGTCACAAAGTTTAAGACGTTTTGTCTTCTAGTGGAATAAACTGCACAGCTAAGCTTGTACCTTTTAGGACACTTGGCCCAAAAACATAAAGGTCCATATTGGGCCTGTCGGCCCGATCCCTACGCTACCAACACAAACCCCATTCAAAATGTAATACCCCAAACTTTTCTTAAACTTAATTTCTCTTTGAAAAGGTTAAGGAATGACTTCCTAAGTGAGTATCATTTAAACTATATAGAATTTTCCTAATCTTGACTTTTTATCATGTGGAAAATTTAATTAGCTTTCTAACGATATAAGATCCGCCCAAATCCGATAATCGGGCAAGAAGTTATGGCTAATTTAAGTCCTAGTTGTAAAACAATGTCATTTTAGTGCTTGGCGCATCGCAGAGAGGGTCTATTTGACAATTGACAATTTCCAGTGGAACACCACGATAGCGGTTCATCGTGCTGAAGTTACAGGTCCCAACCAGTGAAACAACGTGATGGCACCGCATCGCGGTGAACCCCAGAATCCCGTTTGTCAAATTCCAGTGAGCCACCGCGATAGTGGCGCGTCGTGGTGGCCCATAAAATTGGGTTTTCCAGTTCAATTTTTTCCAGCTTCGTACAGAAGTTAAAAAAGGCACTTTGGACTTTTTCCAAGCCCCTTAAATCGTCCAAACACCTAATCCAAGGTCATTCCAAGTATCATATATTACTTTTCTCAAAGAATTCTCTCAATTAAAAACCCTAAGCATCCAAACTCAATTCCAAGAATCTCCTAAGTTCACCATTAATTTTTCAAATTGATTCAAGAATTGGATTCCTCAAACCAAGAGCATCAAGAATATCCATTCAAGTGTATAAATAGAGTCCCAAGGGATAGAGTTCATCCAAAGATCCTAATTCAAGATATGTGGGGTTTGAACAAGAACACTTCTTCCATTCTTGTGCCCAAAGTTTTGGTTTTTCTTAAATGATTTTAATGTTTCAAAATGAATTATGCCTAATTTGCTATATTTCAAGTATATTAGATTATGGATTTGTTCAAGTCTTGAATTATATGATACTACAACTATTTTATGATTTGAATTGAGAATTAATGTTATGAATTGCATATTCCTTCCATGATTGATGTTTGGAATACTCTTAAGAATGAAGTCATGATTTACCCTCTATTTTGAATTGAGATTTCATGAATATACATACATATTTTAAGGTCCAAGAATGAATTTTGATCTATTCTATAGTATTTCAAGAATGGTATTGATATCTCCATATCATTGAAGTTTCAAAGCTTGTTAAAGATAGTCTATCAAAGTTTAAAGAAAAGAGTTGATTTTGATCCTAAGTTAAGAAAGGAATCTGTATCTTGTGATCTAAGTTAAAGGTAAGCATATTGGATCATATTTCATGATGTTGAATTGTATAAGGAAGATTTTCCTAAAAGTTCTAAGCCTAGTATGGGAGTATTACTTAGAACCGAGTTGGGCGTGATTCTGAGGTCTCCTGCACCAGAACTACGTGCCACTGTAGGATTTGATTTACCCCAAGTGGGTTAAACTAGTGATCACTAAAAGTAAAGGTTCTAATCTTATGGAAAGTATAGAACATCTCTCCCCAATGTGGGCAAGACATTGGACTCCATGTAGCTCACATGGTTTATGTCGGTTAGAAGAAACTTCCATGTTCTCCTAGAGTCTCAAGTCTTCAAGTTATTAAGGTTTAAAATTCTTGAGATTCAAAGAAGTTCCTTGTTTTCAAAAGACTAAAGTACATGTTCTAAAAGTTTTTGTCTTAAGAGTTCAACTAGTTTACATGCTTGAGATCAAAGAAAGAATACAGATTTAGAATAAAGTATAATGACTCACGTGAATTATACTACATGTTTCATTATTCATGATTTATGAGTGTTTTATTCAAGCTATGTGAGTCATCTACAAACCATGTATGTTTTCCATAAAGATTTATTTTATTGATATTTAGTTGCATACACTCCCATATACTCAGTACATTCCCAAGTACTGATCCACATATACGTCTGTGTGCTACATTGTCTTATAATGTAGGTTCAGGTGCTCAGTCCCAACAGCTTCAGTGATCCCGAGTACCTTTATCTATACCTCCACTATGGTGAGTCATCATGGTTTGAGGACCTATCTCCAGACACCAGTATTTTTAGTAGTTGTTTTACTACTTTCAGTTCATTTTGAGTCAGTTGGGGATCTGTCCCAATGGCTCTCTAGTTTGTTGAGTAGTAGAGGCTTTGTCAGACTAGATGGTCAGTATATTTAGACTTGCAGTATTTTGTTACTTTTACAGTACTCATTTGGATTTTAGTTAGACATGATATGACATGATTACTTATTTTTCTCTCATTATCTTTAAGTAAGCTTTATACTAAGTAGCAGGCTCAAAGGGTTAGCTTGGGGCTACTTGTAGCCTTAAGCACCGTGTGATGCTTCGGGATAGGATTTAGGGGTGTTACTAACTTGGTATCAGAGCCTAAGGTTTAAGGAGTCCTAGGGAGTCTGAAAAGCCGCGTTAAGTAGAGTCTTGATCATCGGTGTGTAGTGCGCCATATCTAAGAACAAGAGGCTACAAGACATTTTAGGAAAATATTGTTTCTTTCTTTCAGATTCTATCGTCCCTATAGTTGGATCTCCCAACTATTGATTCGTGCTTTGTTATTTCAGAAAATGCCTCCCTGAAGAGCAAATGCCCACAGAAATAATAATGAGCAACCCTAGCCTGTTGATCCCTTGAATGAGACTGTGTCTCATGCTGAGTTTTGAGTGGCCTTTCAGGCGTTAGCCCAAGCAATTACTACAAATGATCAGGTTAATAACTAGGCCGTAGTTCTGCCTCAACAAGGAGGTGATTTAGCCGCTGTTAGGATCTGTGATTTCATGAGGATGAACCTTCCAGATTTCTATGGGTCGAAGGCAGGTGAGGACCCACAGTTGTATCTCAAGGAGGTAAGGAAGATCACCCAATTTATGCATGTCTCAGAGGAAGAAAGTGTTGAGTTGGCAACTTACAGGTTGAACTATATTTCTTATGACTAGGTTGTTACATAGAAGAAGAATAGAGGGTAAGATGCAACCCCTACTATTTGGCAGGTATTCCAAGATGCATTCTTGGACAAGTTCTTCCTGCTTGAGATGAGGGAGGAAAAGATAGAGGAATTCATGAACTTAAGGCAGGGCTCTATGACTCTTAAGGAGTACTTCTTAAAGTTCAACTAGTTAGCCAAATATGCTCCTGATTTGATTTTTGACACCAGAGCTAGTATGAGCAAGTTCGTGATTGGAGTTTCTGGAATGGTGTTAAAAGAGTGTAGGACTGCTATGCTTAATAGGGACATGGATCTTTCTAGGTTGATGATGCATGCCTAGCAAATAGAGGTAGACAAGATAAGGGAAAGAGATAGAGCGAGGGGAAACAAGAGGGATAGATCCGAGCAGCATGAGTATGGTCAGGCAAGGTCCTATGGAGGGAACTGTCCACAGTTTTAGAGTCATTAGTCTTTTCCAGCACCTTCGTCATCTAGTGCTCCCGCACCCAAAAATAGGCAGGAACAAAGGAACAGGCCTTCTATGTCCAAGCCCTAGAACAGTGTAAGTAATAGGCCTAATTATCCTCTTTGTGCTAAGTATGGTAGTACCCATCCCGGTGAGTGTTTGTCCGAACAGAGGGATAGTTTTGGTTATGGCAAGTTGGGCCACAGACTTAGAGAGTGACCGCATGATAGAAAGGGTAATAAAGATCTGCAACCTCAGACTAAGGCTAATAGTACCCCATCTCCTTTAGCCCGTCGAACTCCTCCTCAAGGCACTTTTTGTAGTACTGTTGGTGGTCAGTGCCAGAACAGGTTCTATGCCTTACAATCCCATTAGGAGTAGGATGATTCTCCCGATGTTTTTACTAGTATGCTCTGTGTCTTTCACTTTGATGTTTATGTATTGTTGGACCCTGAGTCAAGTTTCTCTTATGTGACCCCACTTATAGCTGTGAGTTTTGAAATGAGTCTCGAAAAGATTCCTGAACCTTTCCTAGTTTCTAGTCCAGTAGGGGAGTCAGTTGTTGCTAAACAAGTGTATAAAAAGTATCCCATTACTGTTTTCATAGAGTCATACTTGCTGATTTGATAGAGTTGGACATGGTAGATTTTTACCTTATTTTGGGTATGGATTGGCTTCATTCCTGCTATGTATCTATAGATTGCCGTACCTATGTGGTTAAGTTTCAGTTTCCGAATAAGCTAGTCTTCGAGTGGTCCGAGAGTTCAGTATCTCCCAAGAGTTATTTTTTATCCTATCTCAAATCCAGAAAGCTTATATCCAAAGGTTGCATTTATCATCTAGTTCGAGTTAAGGACACTAGGTTTGAGGCTCCAACCATTCAGTTATCCAACATTGATAATGAGTTTCCTGATGTTTGTCTGGAAGATCTCCTAGGGGTACCTCTCGATTGAGAGATAGAATTCAGGATTGACCTTTTTCCCAACACTCAGCCTATTTTTATTTCTCCCTACCGTATGGCACCTGCAAAGATTAAGGAGTTGAGAGAGCAACTCAATGATATTTTAGACAAAGGTTTTATAAGGCCCAGTGTGTCACCTTAGGGCGCACCTTTTCTATTCATGCAAAAGAAGGATGTTTCTTTGCATATGTGCATTGACTATCATCAGCTTAATAAGGTCACAGTCAAGAATAAGTATCCTCTTCCGAGAATTGATGACATGTTTGATCAGTTGCAAGGTGCGAGTTATTTCTTGAAGATAGACCTTAGATCCGGCTATCATCAACTTAAACTAAGGGAGTGTGATATCCCAAAGATAGCCGTTCGAACCCGTTGGTCACTTTGAGTTTCTAGCCATGTCTTTTAGCCTAACCAATGCTCCAGCAGCCTTCATGGACCTCATTAATCGAGTATTCAAATAGTATCTTGATATGTTTGTCATTGTGTTCATAGATTATATTCTTGTGTATTTCCGTAGTGAGGATGACCATGCAGATCATCTTAGAATTGTACTGCAAACTCTTAAAGATCATCATTTGTTCGCCAAATTCAGCAAGTGTGAATTTTGGCTAAGGTCAGTAGCTTTTCTGGGTCATATTATTTCAGCCAAAGGCATTAGAGTTGATCCCCAAAAGACAGAAGCCAAAAGAAATTAGCCTAGACTTATCTCTCCATCAGGCACTAGGAGTTTCTTGGGTCTAGCTGGCTACTACCATCGTTTTGTTGAAGGTTTCTCTTCTATTAAATTCCCTATGACCCGATTGACCGAAAAGAAAGTTAAGTTCCTTTGGTCAGATTCCTGTGAGAAGAGTTTTCAGGAGTTGAAGACTCGACTCACCTCAGCCCCTGTGTTGACTTTGCCTGATGGTACAGATGGTTTTGTGGTGTATTGTGATACCTCTAGAGTTGGTTTGGGTTGTGTGTTGATGCAGAGAGGCAAGGTTATAGCCTATGCCTCTAGACAGTTGAAGCCACATGAAAATAACTACCCAACCCATGATCTTGAATTGGCTGCTGTGGTTTTTGGTTTGAAAAACTAGACACACTATTTGTATGGTGTTCATGTTGATGTGTTTATAGACCACAAAAGCTTTTAGTATGTGTTTTCTCAGAGGGAGTTGAATCTTTGCTAGAGAAGATGGTTAGAGTTGCTAAAATATTATGATATGAGTGTGTTGTATCACCCGGGCAAGGCCAATATAATGGAAGATGCCCTTAGCAGGTTGTCTATGGGTAGTGTTGCTCAGATAGAGAAGGGTAAGGAAGTGTTAGCTCGTGATGTCCATCATTTGGCTACATTGGGCATTAGTTTCCTTGATTCCGCTGAGGGAAGTATTTTGGTGCAAAGTAGTTCCAAATCCTCTTTGATTTCAGAAGTGAAGGAGAAGCAAGACTCAGATCCTAATTTGGTCAGACTGAAGGAGTTGCCAAGGACCAAAAGGTATAGTTTTTCTCCAAAGGTGGAGATGGTGTGTTGAGATTGCAAGGTAGATTATGTGTTCCTTGTGTTGACGATCTGAGATAGAGGATCATGGCAAAAGAACATGGCATACGGTATTCTATTCATCCTGGTGCTACCAAGATGTACCGCGACTTGAGAGAAATCTATTGGTGAAGTAGTATAAAGAAGAATATAGTTGAATTTGTAGCTAAGTGTGAAACTTGCCAACAGGTCATGGTAGAGCACCAGAGACCTGGTGGTGTAATACAAGAGTTTAGTATATACCCACTTGGAAGTGGGAAGGCATAAATATGGATTTCGTGATTGGTTTACATCTCTCCCGATGCCATCATGATTCTATTTGGGTTGTTGTAGACAGGCTGACTAAGTCAGCATATTTCTTGCCCATGCATTTATCCTATACAATTGAGGATTATGCTAGATTGTATATTCAGGAGTTGGTCAAGTTGCATGGAGTTCCTTTGTCTATCATCTCAGATAGGGGTACTCAGTTTACTTCTCAGTTTTGGAGGGAGTTCCAGAAGGGTCTTGGTACCCAAGTTCGCTTGAGTTCTGCTTTTTATCCACAGACAGATGCTCTTAACTTCAACGGTAGTAAAGATGAGCATTTATCATTGATTGAGTTTGCGTATAATAATAGTTACCATGCTAGCATTAAGATGGCACCATTTGAGGCTTTGTATGATAGAAGATGTAGATCACCCATAGGTTGGTTTATAGTGGGTAAGGCCACTTTGATTAGACCTGATGCAGTGTTTGAGGCTATGGAGAAGGTGAAGTTGATTAGATAATGGTTGAAGACAGCCCAGAGTCATCAGAAGTCATATACAGATGTGAGAAGAAGAGAACTTGAGTTTGAAGTTAATGATTTGGTGTTTCTAAAAATCTCACCCCTGAAAGGGGTGAAAAGGTTTGGTAAGAAGAGTAAGGTTAGTCCCCGGTATATTGTCCCCTATAGAATCCTAAGTCGGGCGGGGAAAGTAGCCTATAAGCTTGAGTTGCCCGCAGAGTTGTCAGCTGCGCATCTATCTTTCATGTCTCCATGCTTAAAAGCACATTGGTGACTCCGTTGTTGTGGATCCATCAGAGAGCCCAGATATCCTGACTAGCCTTTCATTTGAAAATATTCCAGTTGAGATTCTAGACCATCAGATCTGTAGATTGAGGAACAAAGAGGTCCCCTTGGTCAAAGTGTTATGGCAAAACCAGTCAGTTGAGGGCGCTACATGGGAAGTCAAGTCAGATATGAGATCCAAGTACCCGCACCTATTATCTGCAAGTACAGATCAAGCCGAAGGTACCTTTCCTTCTTAATTTAGTCCTTTTCTAATCAGATTCAGTTCTATAGCTATTCTTAATATAAGTTCATGCATTCTCTAAAGTATTCAAGAGTTTAGAAAGATAGAGATTCAGGTTAACCATTTGTTTCAGCTGTGTATCCTCAGTTTTCTCTATATTCTTAGCTTAACTAGTGACATTTGAGGATGAATGTTCCCAAGGGGGAGATATTGTAATACCCCAAACTATTCTTAAGCTTAATTTCGCCTCGAGAAGGTTAAGGAATGAATTCCTAAGCGAGTATCATTTAAACCATATCAAATTTTCCAAATCTCAACTTTTTATCATGTGGAAAATTTAATTAGCTTTCCAATGATATAAGATCCATCCAAATCCGATAACCGGGCAAGAAGTTATGGCTAATATAAATCCTAGTCGTAAAACAGTGCCATTTTAGTGCTTGGTGCATCACGGAGAGGGTCTATTTGACAATTGTCAATTACCAGTGGAACTCCACAATAGCAGCGTGTCGCGCTGAAGTTCCAAGTCCAAACCAGTGAGACAATGTGATGGCACCGCATCGCGGTGACCCTAGAATCTCGTTTGCCAAATTCCAGTGAGACACCACGATAGTGGTGAGTCGTGGTGTCCCATAAAATTGGGTTTTCCAATTCAATTTTTTCCAGCTTCGTACAAAAGTTAAAAAGTGCACTTTGGACTTTTTCCAAGCCCCTTAAATCGTCCAAACACCTAATCCAAGGTCATTCCAAGCATCATAAACGACTTTTCTTAAAGAATTCTCTCAATTAAAAACCCTAAACATCCAAACCCAATTCTAAGAATCTCCTAAGTTCACCATTAATTCTTCAAATTAATTTAAGAATTGGATTCCTCAAACCAAGAGCATCAAGAATATCCATTCAAGTGTATGAATAGATTCCCAAAGGGTAGAGTTCATCCAAAGCTCCTAATTCAAGGTATGTGGGATTTGAACAAGAATACTTCTTCCGTTCTTGTGCCCAAAGTTTTGGTTTTTCTTAAAAGATTTTAATGTTTCAAAATGAATTATACCTAAATTTCTATATTTCAAGTATATGAGTTTATGGATTTATTCAAGTCTTGAATTATATGATACTACACCTATTTTATGATTTGAATTGAGAATTAATGTTATGAATTGTGTATTCCTTCCTTGATTGATGTTTGGAATACTCTTAAGATAGAAGTCATGATTTACCTTCTATTTTGAATTGAGATTTCTTGAATATATATACATATTTTAAGGTCCAAGAATGAATTTTGATATATTCTATAGTATTTCAAGAATGGTATTGATATCTCCATATCATTGAAGTTTTAAAGCTTGTTAAAGATAGTCTACCAAAGTTTAAAGAAAAGAGTTGATTTAGATCCTAAGTTAAGAAAGGAATCCACATCTTGTGATTTAAGTTAAAGGGAAGCATATTGGCTCCCATTTTATGATGTTGAATTGTATAAGGTGGATTTTCCTTAAATTTATGAGCCTAGTATGGGAGTAGTACTTATCATCGAGTTGGGCTTGATTCTGAGGTCTCATGCCCCAGAACTACGAGCCACCGTAGGATTTGATTTTCCCCAAGTGGGTTAAGCTAGTGATCACTAAAAGTAAAGGTTTTACTCTAATGGAAAGGATAGAATATCTCTCCCCAATGTGAGAAAGACGTTGGAATCAATGTAGCTCACATGGTTTATGTCGGTTAGAAGAAACTCCGAAGTTCTCCTAGAGTCTCAAGTCTTAAAGTTATTATGGTTTTAAATCCTTGAGTTTCAAAGAAGTTCCTTTTTCTCAAAAGACTAAAGTGTATGTTCTAAAAGTTGTTGTTTTAAGAGTTCAACTAGTTTACAAGGTTGATATCAAAGAAAGAAGACAGATTTAGAATAAAGTGTAATGGCTCACGTGAATTATACTACATGTTTCATTATTCATGATTTATGAGTGTTTTATTCAAGCTATGTAGTCATTTACAAACCATGTAACTTTTCCTTAAAGATTTATTGTATTAATATTTAGTTTCCTAGACCCCCATATATTCAGTAAATTCCCAAGTGCTGATCCACATATATGTCTGTGAGCTACATTGTCTCATAATGTAGGTTCAGGTGCTCAGTTCCAGTAGCGTCACTGATCCTGAGTACCTTTATCTACACCTCCACTGTGGTGATTCCTCATGGTTCGAGGACCTATCTCCGGACACTTCAGTATTTTTAGTAGTTGTTCTAGTACTTTCAGTTCAGTTCGAGCCAGTTGGGGATCTTTCCCAATGGCTCTCTAGTTTGTTGAAGTAGAGGCTTTGTCAAACTAGATGGTCAGTATATTTAGACTTGCAGTATTTTGTTACTTTTATAGTACTTATTCGGATTTCAGTTAGACATGATATGACATGATTCCTTATTTTTCTCTCATTATCTTTAAGTAAGCTTTATACTAAGTAGCAGGCTCAAAGGGTTAGCTTGGGGCTACTTGTAGCCTTAAGCACCGTGTGACACTCCGGGATAGGATTTTGGGGCGTTACAGAAAATCACCAACATGGGACGCACCGCAAACATTTCTGGGTTGGATCAACAAAATTCTGGTTGCAACTCTAACAATCTCTACCTTGACACGAATTCTAATTTAGAACTCAAATCAATTTCAAGACAATCTCTCCACCTCTTCCACAAAAGCCCCTAAGGGAACATATTAATAGCTAACACCAACCAAGTCTAAGCAATGGTCAAACATAGTACTTGGTAGTGTCTGGTTATCATATCAGTAGGATTATCATGGGTACTAATCTTGCTTACCACAATATCACTAAGATCAATAATTTCACGCATAAAATAATTTCGAACATCAATGTGCTTTGTCCTCTTGTGAAACATCTAATCTCTCATAAGGAAGATAGCACTCTGACTGTTGCAAATACCATAGTAATTCGTAAGTCTTTGCTAAGTTCACCAAATAGACCTTTCAACCAAATGGCTTCCTTAAAAGCTTCTGTAATAGCCATGTACTCTACCTCAGTAGTTGACAAAGCAACTGTAGTATGTAAAGTAGCTTTCCAACTGATAGCATAACCACCCATGGTGAAAACATAGCCTGAAAGAGACCTCATTTTATCTTGGTCTCCTGCAAAATCATAATCAACATACCCGATAACATCATCTCTATTTCTCCCAAACTGTAAGCAAATATTAGCAGATCCATGCAAGTATCTGAAAATCCACTGAACTGCTTTCCAATGTTCTTTGCAAGTATTTTCTATGTATCTGCTATTTGCACTGACAGCATAAGATAAATCTGGTTGAGAATACACCATCACATACATAAGAGAACCGGTGGCACTAGAGTATGTAACTCAGGACATATAGTCACGCTCATCATCTGTCTTTAGAAATAAAGTGGCTGAGATTCTGAAGTAAGTTGTCAATGGAGTACTGACAGGCTTGGCATTTTGCATATTGAACTTGTGAAGCACTTTCTCAATATACCTTTTCTAACTCAGGTATAACTTATACTTCTCTCTATCCCTCATAATTTCCATGCCAAGAATCTTTTTTGTTGCTCTTAAATCCTTCATCTCAAACTCCTTATTGAGATAGACTTTGACTTTTACTATCTCTCTTATCCTATGTTGCAATCAATATATCATCTATATACAAGAGAAGATACACAAATGAACCATCACTTAATTAATTGAAGAAGACACAACTATCATAGTTGCTCCTCTAAAACATATGAGAGTCCATAAAAGAGTCAAACCTCTTATACCACTGCCTGGGCGACTGCTTTAAGCCATAAGAGACTTTTTCAGCAAGCATACATAGTCCTCCTTTACTGAGACTACAAAGCCCTCTGGTTGCTGCATATAGATGTCCTCATCAAGTTCTCCATGTAAGAATGCAGTTTTGACACCCAACTGCTCAAGCTCAGGATTATGTATGGCCACAATACCAAGAAATGCTTGAATTGAACTATGCTTTACAACTAGAGAAAACACATCTGTGAAGTCAATACCTGGAACCTGATTGTAACCTTTAGCAACTAGTATTTCTTGGTACCTAGCATCTTCAAATCCCGATGTTTCTTCTTATTCTTGAATACCTACTTGCAACGGAAAACTTTTTTATCTTTAGGCAATCTCACCAAATCCCATGTCCCATTCTTATAAAGTGATTCCATCTCCTCCTGCATAGCAATCATCCATCAGCCGGAATTATCATAACTAACTGCCTCTAAGTAAGAAGAAGGATCTTCATCGAAATTAATACCTTCTGCTACACTCAATGCATAAGCATCCAAATCAGTTTTAGCATACTTTTGAGGTGGTTTAATATCTCTTCTAGGCCTGTCTTTAGTAATAGAATATTGTGGCGCCACTGGTGGTAAATAAGAAATAGTATCACTCTGTATCTCTGGGCTAGACTGGGAAGTAGGCACTGGAGGTGAAACACTAGATATGGAGGGAGCCCAAAGCATGGCAGTTTCATTAAAAACAATATCCCTGCTAATTATAACCTTTCTGTTTTCTAGACACCAAATCTTATAACCTTTAACACCAGGCTTATAACCCATAAATAAGCACTTAACAGATCTAGGTTCCAACTTTCCATTATCAACATGAGCATACGCTGGACATCTAAATATCCTCAAATTAGAATAACTAGCAGGAGTACCAGACTATACCTCTTGCGGAGTCTTTTTATCAATCACGACTAAGGGAGAGCGGTTAATAAGAAGACAAGCTGTGGAAGTAGCATCGGCACAAAAAGACTTAGGTAAACCATAATTAGAGAGCATACAATAAACCTTCTCTATTATAGTCCTATTCATTCATTCAGCCACACCATTCTGCTATGTAGTATGATGAACTGCCAAGTGACTCACAATTCCTTTTGACTTGTACAGAACATTAAATTCATTAGAACAGAACTCTAAACCATAATTAGTCTGAAGGTATTTTACCTTCTTCCCTGTCTGCTTTTCAATCATAGTCTTTCACTCCTTGAAAATAGGTGATACGTTATTCTTTTTCTACAAAAAGAGAACCCAAACTTTTCTAGAATAGTCATCAATAATAGTCAACAAGTAATTAGTACCTCCTCTACAAGGTACTCTAGCAGGACCCTAGAGATCCAAATGAATGTAATCAAGTGTGCCTTTAGTTGAAAAGATGCCTTTAGTGAATCTGACTCTCTTCTTTTTCCCAAATATCCAATTCTTACAAAACTCCAGTTTTGTAATACTCTACCCATCAAGAAGTCCTCTCCTTCTTAGTTCAACCATCCTGTTTTCACTCATATGCCCCAGGCACATATGCCAATATTTCGCAATGTCAGTTTCTGATAAAGAGAAGGTTGAAACAGTTGCATTACCTATAACTATAGAGCCTTGCAAGACATTCAAATTTGCAGACTTTCTTTGTCCCTTTATCACAACAAGAGCGCCTTTAGTAACCTTTAGGACTCCACCTTCACCAGTGTACCTATATCCATTTGAATAAAGAGTACTTAAGGAAATAAGATTTCTCTTCAGGTCTGGGACATATCGCACATCACAAGTGTCCTCACAACCCCATCAAACATCTCAATTTTGATTGTTCCAATACCATTTATCTTTCAAGGTGTGTTATTTTCTATCAACACAACACCTTTAGAGACGGTTTTATATGTTGTAAATCAATCCCAATTACGATACATATGAAATGTGCAAGGTGAATCAAGAATCCAATCCTCACAGGGCTTGGAGTTACCATCAAAAACTACCAAGATTTCTCTATTACTACCACCATATTCAACAAAACTGGCTTCACTAGACATCTCTGGTTGGTTTCCCTTGGTTTTAGAGCTTCTTTTTTCTCTCTATTCTGTAACTTCCAATACTCGGATTTGATATGGCCCTTCTTCTTGCAATAATTATAGGTTTTGTTTCTATTTATTAATTTTGACCTATTCCTGTCATCACCCCCAGAATTCCTATCACGAGTCCTCCCTCCTCAAATAATGAGACTATCTTCTTGAGTCTCCAACCCATTTACAAGATATTTCATCTTCTCCTTAGAGAACAACGCATCATAGACTTCATCAATCGTCATGGTATCATGACTATATAAAATCATATCTCTAAAGGTCGTGTATGATGCCGGCTGCAAACACAAAAAAATCAACCCTAGATCTTTCTCATCGTACTTAACCTCCAGAGTTTCTAAATCAGAGATGATTTCCTTAAATACAGATCGATGATCCTCTAAGGATGCACCTTCAGACATGCGATGGGAATAAAGTCATTGCTTGAGATGCAACTTACTTGTTAGGCTCTTCGTCATACACAACGATTCTAGTTTTAACCATAACGCAGTGGTTGTGGTCTCCTTCAAAACATCATGTAGAATATGATTGGATAATTAAAGATGAATCTGAGATAGAGCCTTCCGATCATTACGGAGTTTGTCCTTGTCCGTCCATGATGAGGGCATATTCTAAAATCCTAATAAAGCATCATCCAAATCCATCTGCATGAGTACAAGCCACATCTTAACTTGCCATAACAAAAATATGGTGTTGCGATACAACAACAAAATATCATACTTCATGGTTGCCATCCCTGAGAAAATAATCGAACAAGATCTTATACTAGTTTGTTATTATTCAAACAGAGTAAGAAAACCATAAGTAAAATAAAATAATAACAACACACAGATTTATGTGAAAACCCTTTTAGGAAAAACCATTGGTAGAGGCAAACAAGGTTTCACTATAATGGAGAGAGAGTGCAATATAGAGAAGGCTGAATTTTCTGAATACCCAAAACAACCCACTAAATTCACTTATATAATATCTGCATACAAATAAGTCTTAGTCCCAATTACATAAAGGTCCATATTATGCATATCGTCCCAATCCCTATGCTACCACTACATACCCCATTGAAAATCACTAACATGGGTCGCACCGCGAAACTTTCTGGGTTGGATCTATAAAATTTGGGTCACAACTCTAACAGGATCTTTGTCTTAGGTCCTAAGGCTTCCAGACTTATTTTGGTTTGTTGGGTAGATTTTGTTAAAAGTGGCCCTTGGGTGTGAGGCCCACCTCTCATCGAAATAACTCAAGATGAAAATTTCAATGACGCCATTGAGTTTGAAATGTTGAATTTGATAGGGTAGTACAGTTTATTTATGTTCACGGGATTCTAAATGAATCACAATAGGTCAATGAAAACATGTAAATTGGTGCATGGACTCAGCTGATTCAACTACTTAAGAGGACCTTTGGTCACTTAAGCAGTGGTTTCTTTAGCAGCCAAGGTAGGTCCTGCTTATGTCGCTTTAGCAGAGGCCTAAACGCTAAAGTGGATATTTCTTAAGCAACATCTATCCACTTTATTGGAGGTTTACCAAGTACCAGGTATCTCTTAAGTGATCCGATTCCGCTTTACAAGCGATTGTTTATGTGGTAACAGCAGAGGCATTTATTTTAGCCATCACCCTTTTTCTCCTATTTTTTCTATGTTGCACAAGAATTAAAGGCCTAGAGAGTGTATAAAATAATAAGATTGAGTATTGAGTGATCTTGTACTATTGGTGAGTTTAGGAAAGTCATTCTCTTATCATAATCTTTGTAAACTTTTGTCTAATTAGTGATTTAATCCTCTGATTTAGTCTTAAAATCTCTAGTTCTTTGATGGGTAGGATTGAGCATTGTTTGAGCTTGAAATTTACTCATTCTTAAAGATAAATGGCCCTTGACCATTGAGGGACGTGTTGATGATTTCAAAATTGTAATTCCACAAGCAGACCCCAATTGGAATTTTAACTTAATTTTGGACCCGAAAAATAAAAATGTAATATGGATACTATTATTCTTGTATTAATTCATAGATTCCTATTTTGGTAGTGTGGCATCGTGTAGAGGCTTCTTTGAAGGGAAAATCTCCAATTTACTAGACTTTGAGGGTCATTTTTTGGTGTCAAGGTAGGCTAGGCTTACTCTCCTTGTAGATTGAACTTAATTATAGTATTGGTGATATTATGCTAGTTTTGGATTGGAAACTACGACTTTGTTGTATATTAGCAAAATTTGAGTTATTTAGCCAATTAATGGACATAATTAGGTGTATTTGACTTAACTCCTCGTTCTGTACATTGAATTATTATCTTAGGACTTAATGAGACATATGCAACACTTTATTGTGGGATTTGGAACCTTAGTCTAGTTCAGGGTAAAAATTATCTTGGACTTTTGGGGTTTGAATTAGGTCCCTTAATCCCACTTAGGCCAAGATTATAGTTATCACCTTGTCGACTCAATAAGCCTTTTCTTGTCATTATATCTATATTATTGAGCCCGAGGAGGATTTATCCATTTTTTGACATGTGCTAGGCTTATACTTGGGATTTACTAAGACCAATTTATGTCTGGCTTCTATCATTATAGTACTTTTAATTTGAGTTCAATATTCATTACATTATTTCAAATTTAAATTCCAAATGTGAGATACTATTTTTTATTCGATGCTAGTATTGGCAGGTTACTTATGATGGTTATGAAATTGGTTTGAGTTCGGTGGTTATAGTATGGAAAGATATTAGATTATGAGTCTATATTTGATTTGAGTCCAGTATTTCTTAAATTATTTCCAGTTCAAGTCCAATATATGAGATATTATTTTTTATTTGAATCTGGTATCGAGAGGTTACTTATGATGGTTGTGAAACCAGTTTGATTCTAGTTTTTATGGTATGGAAAGATATAAGATTATGGTTTCTAGGTTTTGATATTTTATGAGATTTGACATATTGGTATTTCCTTCTTGATTGCAGCCATCTGGCTTATGGGGACCCAGTTAAGTTATTTACATTTGTTTGTTCCTTCTGGCTTATTGGGTCCAAATTAGGCTATAGATATTCATTATTTTCAATGTTATTTACTTGGTTTCTTACTTTCAGTATTTGGAGCATGATTCCAGGTTTTCTCTTTTCCATGACTTTAGTTTATTATCTCGCATCTTGTTGTACTTATATTCTGATGTAGCTCAGTTGGTCGATGATGCTTACTAAGTACCCATTACTTTGGTACTCATACTACACTTCTTCATCTCTTTTGTATGCCGATCTTAGTACTAAAAGTCATCCTGGACGTGTATCGGGGTTGGTCGGAGTTTGGAGATTGGTTGAGAGTTCAAAGTCGGAACTGACTTTCTTTTTTTTTTCTATTTTGGATGGTCTTTCATTCAAGACTATTGTATATTTAATATTTATAGTACTCTTATTCTTTTTCTAAAGGCTCTTGTATAAGCCTTACTAGGTCGTGGGATATCTTACTCTTTCTCCTTATTTTCTCTAGTTATTTTATTGTTCTTATGATTTATTGCTTATGGTCTAATTATTGTGTAATTTAGAATTTATTCTAGTTTTCCACTAATTAGCCCATTATTGGCTATTTTTTACTACGGTTTGGCTTACCTACTGGTAGGTTAAGGTAGGTTCCATCATGACTTCTGAAATTAGGTAGTGACAAATTGGTATTAGAACCTAGATTCACTAGTATTGTTGGTACAAGAGCAAGTGTCTAGTAGATTCTGCGGATCAGAATAGTGACGTATGTTTGTTATCTTTGGGAGGCTATAGGACATTCTTAGGAGATCTTCACTTCATTAAATCATTTTGTTCTAAGAGTCTGTATTAGATTATATAATTCACTTAGTTTTTCTCCTTCACAGATGGCTAGGATGTAAGCTACTTCTACTGGAGATGAGGACCTCGAGTGTATGACTAAGAATACTATCAAAGGTTATGGATGACCTAGAGGTCAGGGATAAGGAAGAGATCTATCCCTCACTAGAGGTACAAATAGGGAACCTTCCCCAGATCTTACTTCTTTTCTTGTTCTTGCAGTTGCTATATCGATAGTTGCCCAGACTTCTATTTCAATTGAGGAGTATAAGATATTAGGTATATTCTTTAGATTAACTTCACCTAGGTTTTCTAGGGCACCGAGCAAGGATGTATTTGAGTTCTTGACTTCCTGTGAGGATAGTCTCCATAATTTAGGCTTAGTGGAGACTTGTGGTGTTGATTACACTAACTTTTAGTTAGACCTCGCAGATAGACATTAATGAAGAGGTTATCTGAATTTTGTGCTAGCTGGATCATCTCTGTTGATATGGACTCAGTTCTCCTAGGTTTTCTTGGAGAAGTATATTCTTTGTAGCCTTATAGAGCATTTGACAGATCATCTCCCAAGATTAGAGCATAGTTTTATGACTATCATAGAGTATGAGGCTCGATTCCATGAGTTATCCAGGCATGATATAACTATCTTGCCAACCGAGTACTAGCAGATTCGATGTTTTATTCGGGGACTTTGGCTCTCTCTTTGCATGGATACACAGAGTTAGTTTGTTTCTAGAAGGTATTTTATTGAGGTCTCTAATTATGCTCAAACAATGGGAGAGATGCATTGTAAGGACCAATGGGGAAGCAATAAGAGATCGTATTATTAAAGAAGTTTCATTAGGAGCTGGAGAACATCATACTTTAAAAGAAAAGATTATTAGGGTGGGTTCCATCTATGATAGTCTTATTAGTATCAAGGTCAGTTTAGTAGGCCCATTAATGTTATACTTCTTATTACCTATGGGGTTCAGCCCGATTATAGTGAATATCCCTATAGAGCAGTGGTCATCTTTTTAGAGGTGCATATTTTGGGTTTTTGTAGATGAGGTATCTATTTTGAGTCATCCAAATCCTTTGAGAAGAGTTCACCATCTAGGGCGTGTTATGATTGTGGGGCCTTCGACCATTTTTCAAGAGTGTTTCCCCATCGTAGGTTAGAGGTACCTACAGTGCAGAGTGTTTCACTGATTAAGGAAGTTCTACCTGCAGGAAGAGGTGGTATGCAAGGTCATTTAGGTGGTCCCTAGGTTTTTTGTGAAGGTTCTCATATAGGTAGAAAAGGTGATTTATTAGCCACCCAATTGATAGTTGGAGAAGTCATTTATATAATGTACCTATTAGACTGGAGGTAGAGTCTTTGAATGTTGTTATTTTAGGTATGATCTTAGTGTGACATCAACAAATTTTTCTTTATTTGAATTGGGATCCACTTATTCATATGTGTCTTCTTATTATGCATCGTGGTTAGCGTTATCTTAGGATTCTTTATATGTACCATTACTTGAATCTACTCCCATGGGTAATTCATTAATAGTTTATCGGGTTTATAAATCATATGCCATGACTGTTTGAGAGATTGATACTAAGGATGATCTTATTATATTAGATATGGTTGGACTTTAATGTAATTTTGGGCATGGACAGGTTGTACCCCTATCACACAATCTTGGATTATTATATGAAGACCATTACATTAGCCATGCTTGGTTTACCCACAATCGTGTGGCGGGGATCTATTAGTCACACGCTAATACGGATTATTTCTTATGTTTTGGCTATGAGACTTATATCAAGTGGTCATGAGTCTTACATTGATTATATTTTTCATGTTAGTGTGAAAAGTTCGTTTCTTGATTTTGTTTCTATAGTTTGTTATTTTCCTTAAATCTTTCCTATCGATCTACCTGGTCTTACTTATGAGCATGATATTGTGTTTTTTTATTGATCTCGAGCTGGGCACCCAATTTATTTATATATCACATTACTGTATGGATCCTTCTAAGCTTAAGGAGATAAATTCTCTACTTTAGGATCTTGTGGGTAGGGGTATCATTAGTCCAATTCTGTTACTTTTAGGTGATCTTATCCTGTTTATGAAGAAAAATGATGGTTCCTTGCATATGTATACTGATTACAAGCAACTTTATAAGGGTGAAGAGTCGGTATCTTATGTCTCATATTAATGACTTATTTGACCAGCTTTAGGGAGCGATAGTGTTCTCTAAGATTGACTTAAGATCCAATTATCATTAGTTAAGGATTTGAGTCGAGAAAATACCAAAGGCATCCTTCAAGACTCATTATTGCCATTATATGTGTCTGGTGATGTCTTTTTGGTTGACCAATGCCCTAGTTGCATTCATGGATTTGATGTACCACATGTTCAGACCTTATTTGGACTTCTTCGTGATTGTGTTCATGGATGATATTCTTATGGATTAGAGGAGTAGGGAAGAGCATATGCAATATTTGAGGATTATGCTCCAGACTAGAGAGATCTTATGCTTTTTGCCAAATTCTCAAAGTATGAGTTCTGGATTGAGTCTATTATATTCCTAGGAAATGTGGTGCCTAAGTATGGTATTATGGTTGATCTAACAATGATTGACACTATTTGTGATTGGTCCAGACGTACATCACCGTTTGAGATTCGTAGCTTTATTATTTTGGAAAGATACAAAAGATTCATTGAGGGTTTTTTGACTATTATAGTGATGATGATAGGACTGACCCAAAAGTAGGTTTCTTTGTATTGGCCTGAGGAGTGCGAGTCGAGCTTTCAGAGGCTCAAGATTTTCTCACATCAGTTCCTATAGTGCCTCTTCCAGTTGTAAACGAGGGATTTAACATATATTATGATGCTTTTAGGGTTGGTTTAGGTTGTGTTTTGATTTAGCAAGGCTAATTTATTTCTTATGCATTGAGACAGCTGAAGTTTTATGAGCACAACTACTCAGCTCATGATTTGGAGTTGGCAGTGGTAGTTTTTGCTCTTAAGATATGGTAGCATTATTTATATAATGTTCATAGTGAGATTTACACTAATCATTGTAGTCTTCAACACCTTATAACCCAAAGAGAACTTAATTCGAGATAGCACAAATGGATGGAGTTACTAAATGATTATGACATCTAGATTCTATACCATCCAGGCAAGGAAAATATGGTAGCGGTTGCCTTGAGTTGGATAGCGGAGAGTATGGTTAGCATGACTTCTATTTCAATTTTTGAGAGGTCGTTGGCATGGGATATCTAGTCCTTAGCCAACTTGATTGTTTGAATTAATATTTCAGACTCTAAAAAGATCCTTGCTAATGTTGAGGATAGGTCTACCTTACTTTAGATGATTTGGAGTCATCAGTTTGAGAACAAGGGATTTTGTGCCATCCATAATCAGATGTTGAAGGGTGAGTCCAGAAAAGGCTACTATGTATTTTAAGGGTATTTTGAGATCCGATAGACATATTTGTGTTTTGAGGGTTGGAGGTTTGATTTATTTAATTCTATATAAGGTTGATAGCTCCAAATACACTACTAAGCCTAGGAAAGCTAAGATGTATAGGGATTTGAGGTAGAACTACTGGCGGAGTGCCATGAAGAGAGATATGCCATACTTTGTAGCTCGTTGCCTATGTTATCAGAAGGTGAAGGACGAGCAGAAAAGGCCCGTTGGCCTTATTCAAAGTTTTCTTTTTTTCCCGTATGAATGTGGGAGCAGATCAGTATGGACATTTTTAGTTGTTTTCCTTTCACCTTCTGTGGTTCTGAAAGAATTTGTGTCATTGTAGATCAGTTGAATAGATCACCACATTTTCTTCCTATACTGATATCCTTCAGTATTGAGAGGATCGCCCATATCTATGTTCATGAGATAGTTCACCTACATTGAGTACCCATACCTATTATTTTAGATAGGGGCTCTATATTCACTTTTAACATCTGAAGGGCTTCTCAAGAGGAGTTGGGTACTCAGGTGGATCTTAGCATCATTTTCTACCCTTAAATTGATGTCTAGTTAGAGTGGACTGTTTATATTCTTGAGGAATGCTCTGGTCTTGTGTTAAGGATTATGGGGGTCAGTGGAAGCAGCACTTAGCATTGGCATAGTTTGCCGATAATAATAACTATCATTCTACTATGGAGATGGTACAATTCAAAGAACTATATGGTAGGCATTTTTGTTCTCCGATGGGGTGGTTTGATACCTCTGAGGTTAGGCCTTGTGGTACTAACATACTTCTGAGGTCATTGGATAGAGTCAGGGTGATTCAGGATAGGTTGAGGGAAGCTCAGAGTAGACAGAAGACTTATGCGGATCAAACACTTTATGCCTTGATATTTGGAATTAAAGACTGTATATTCCTTCGAGTATTTACCATTAAAGTCATAATGAGGTTCGGGAGGAAGGGAAAGGTTAGCCCAGATAATTGGACCTTTTGAGATCCTTAGCAGAGTTGGAGAGATAGATTATAAGTTGGACTTACCCCTAGATTTTACCAATGTTCATCCAATTTTTCATGTTTTTATGTTGTTCCCTTACATCCCTGATGAGTCATATGTGCATCAATGGGACTTAGTTCAGTTGGACGAGAGGCTGACCCTCATGGAAGAGCCAATTGTCATATTAGCCAGGATATCAGTCATTTGTGCTCTATGAAGATTCTAGTAGTTAAGGTTCAGTGGAGACACCGCCTAGTAGAAGAGGCTACTTCAGAGATTCAGAGTATAATGCGATCCCAATATCTCCACTTGTTCAAGCCTTTAGTTATATCCTAACCCTATATTTTTGTAGATAAAAATCTTTTAGTAGTGGCTATTGTAAAGATCCTACAGGTCATTTTCTTCTTTTCCAAAAATTTTTATTATTTAGAGCATTGCTATAGCTTCCCTAAGTAATTTATGACTTATTGGAGCTGACAGTTCAATTACAAAGTCATTCATTTTGTTTCTAGATCCTATTCCTTATTTTTAAGTATTCATTTGTAAGGATTGGCTATCGAGCATAAACTTTATGTTAACGACTTCATATGCAAATTTTGACAGATCCATAAGCTTAGAAATTTTGATTTTAGGCTAGAGAAGGATTTTTTTTTGGGTCTCAAGGCTTCCAGACTAATTTTGGGTTGTTGGATAAATTTTGGTAAAAATAGACCTTAGGTGTGGGGCCCATCATTCATCAAAATGACCCTGGATAGAAAGTAAGATGGCATCATTGAGTTTGAAATTTAAAATTTGATAGGTTGGCATAGTTTGTTTATGTTCACAAGATTCTGAACGAATCTCGAGTGGCCGATGGAAAATTGGCAAAATCCATGTTCAGCTAGTTCATGGACTCAGTCGGTGCAACCGCTTAAGTAGGCCTTTGCTCACTTTAGCAATGGTCGATTTAGTGTCCAAGGATGTTCTCGCCTATGTTGCTTTAGCGGAGGCCTGACTACTATAGTTGATGTTGGTTAAGAGACATGTTATCCACTTTAGCAGAGGCCTGACTACTAATGTGGACGCTGCTTAAGCGACATCTTATCCGATTTAGTGGAGGTTGGCCAAGTTCCATGGATCACTTAATTGATCCTATGCCTCTTTATCAAAGACTGCTTAAGCGGTAATCGCAGAGGCATTTATTTAAGCGCACACTCATTTTCTCCTATTTTCTCTAAGTTCTAAGAGAATTAAATCCCTAGAAATTATAGAAAATTGAGAGATTGACTCTTAGGTGATTGTGGGTTGTTGGCAAGATCGGAAAAGTCATTTACTCATCATAATCCTTGTAAGTTTCCATCTAATTATTGATTTAATTCTTTGATTTAATAGAAAATCCCTAGTTTTTTTATGGATTGGATTGAATATCATTTTAGCTTAAAATTTACTCATTTTTAGGGTAAATAACCATAAAGCATAGAGGAATGGTTTCAGACTTTTGAAATTGTATTTCGCAAGAAGGCCCTACATAGGATTTTGACTCAATTTTGTACCCAAAGCATATAACTGCAAAATAGGTACTCTTATTCTCGTATTAATACATAGATCACTATTTTGATAGTGTGGCCTCATGCGGAGGCTTTTTTAAAGGGGATATGTCCAACTTAGCGAACTTTGTTGGTCATTCTTCGGCATCCAGCTAGGCTAGGGTTACTTCTTTCTTAGATTGAGCTTATTTATAGTATCGGTGTGATATTATGCCAGTTTTGGGTTGGGAACTATGAATTGGTTGTATATTAACAAAATTTGGGTTATTTTGTTAGTTAATGGACCATAATTAGGCAGATTAACTTAACTCCCTATTACATAGATTGAATTATTATCTTAGGATTTAATGAGACTTATGTAGCTTGTAGTGTGATTTGTAAACCTACTCTAGCTCGGGGAAGTAATAGTCGTAGAATAGACTTTTGGGGTTAGAAGTGGGCGCCTACGTCCCACTTTAAGTCAAGATAACTATTAGCTCCTTGTAAACTCAATAGGCCTTCATTCGTCATCCTATCTATATTCTTGAGCCCATGGAGGATTTAGCCACTTTCTGACTTGTGATAGGCTTGCACTTGGTATTTACTAAGATCGATTCAAGTCCCACATCTATGATTATACTACTTTCAATTCAGTCTGATATTCATGATATTATTTAAGATTAAGTTCAACATGTGAGATAATAATTTGGGTTTGAGTTTGATATTAAGAGGTTACTGATGATGATTCTAAAACTGGTTTGAGTTCGCTATTTATGGTATGGAAAGATCTACGGTTATGATTTTGAGGTTTGAATACTTCTTGAGTATCATTATTGGTGTTTCCTTCTAGATTAGATCAATCGGGGTTATGGGGACCCAGTTGAGTTATTATGTTTGGTTTCACCTTCTAGACCTATGGCTCCTCGATTTTCCATCATCTGCTTTTGTGTTATTTGAACTTGGGTCTATATTATCCTATGTGTCTACATAGTTTGCTATTGGTTTTGATGATGCCCCAATTTTCCATCTTGTTGTGCCTATTTTTTTCCACCTAGTAGGAGATTCTTTAAAGGCGGATTGATTATACCAATCTTGTGCAGTCACCTTTGTAGGGTGTGAGTCCTGGGTAGACTTGATTATCTTAAATATTATCGAATTTGATGTTATCTTGGGTATGAATATGTTAGATCCCTATCATGTTGATTTTAGGCATTTATACACCTAAGAGTCGTCATCTATGCACGTTTAACTGAGATTTGAGGATAGCTTGATTTTATTAATGAAGTATAAAGTGTGTATTTGTGTTCTAAGTTACATTTTTAGATTGTTTATGGTGTATTCGAAACAATAAAAGAGTCAAAAGAATCAAATAAATTTAGATGATAAAACTAGTTCAGATAGCTTACACTATGTTTGTTCTAGTGTTCTTTGATGAGATATATTGTGTTGTATGTGATGTCGCCAGAATTATACCCTCCTAGAATATACAATATAGTTTCTATCAAATTATAGTAACCAAACTAGTTTGGGGTAAATCCCACACGGAATAGATCGAATCTTTCTATCAAACTTACTGAAATAATCGGGCATACAGAAATGTAAATATGAGGAATTTTTAGTAAAACGTAAAAAGTAAAAAGTTGTGAATGATTTTGGTTATAAAAAATTTGATATGAACAGTAGCACTATTTCCCTCCTGTCTTCCTAACTCGGTAGTTTTCTCATTCTCAATTCAACTATCTCACCACCACACATGCAAAATCTGGTAAGCTAGGTATAACCAACAATCTTGTGAACGTGTTGGTAAATCTCACCCTTTACCTTGTGAGTCTCAGAGTGTCACCTTACTAACCCTTGTCTTTGATCCCAGTTTAACTATCACCTTGTAGGTATCAAGTTATTAGATGAGGGTTGATAGCCTCGAATCATTGTTGTAATCCTCTTTTTCCAATATCAATCTCTCTTGTTAAGATGATCTCGAATGCAGGATAGTTCTTAGCATTGGCCACAACTAAGAAAGCAATTAAAATGAAGAAGATCACAATGCAAGTGTAAACAATGATCTAGATGAACCTTACATTTTCCCTACTTTGTTATTCTGCCAGGGATCCCACAACCCTAGCTAAGGGAATTAGCCACTCATAGTTGCAAAAAAAATCCACTAATTCAATAAAGAAAACATATGAATAATCTCACCAATAGTTGACGAATAAAACACAAAATCTCAAATTAATTACTCAACCAAAAACAAAGAACAAAGAGATTCCAAGATTAAAAGGCAATCTTAGAATCAAATATATGTTGTGAATAGTATGAGTACATAAACTAACTAAAAATATCAAAAGAATATTTATAGAGTACATAAAAATCCTGGAAATCTGAACCAAAATGTACAGGGAAAACTAAGTTAGTAGCCACCTATGGTGCCATTTACGGGCCGTAGGCGGCACCTACACCACGTAGGTGGCCATCATAGGCAACAACTTTCTTCAAATCTTCAGAAATTTCTCATGCACTATTACCTACGGTTCATAAGTGGTACCTACATCCCGTAGGTCCGTACATCGTAAGTACTAGGAAAAATCCTCCATCGAAAACTTCTCTGAACTTCAATCTCTGACACTTACACTGGTACCGATGGCACTGTAGGTGGTACCTATAAGTCGTAGGTGACCCATCATAGGTAACAATTGCGTCAATGTAGCTTTTGATTCTCTTAAGTTTGCAACTCTAAAACATATGACAACTACCTACGCCACGTAAGTAGCCTCATGGGTGGGCTTTTCTGCCAAACTGGACTCATTTTCTTCATATTAAGCTCCAAAACCCATTTCTCTGCAAAATAGACACAAAAACATATCATATCAAGCAAAACAAAACAAACGTACTTGCCCATTTTTTGCTTTAAAGCATCGAAAGAGCTATGAAACCATGGAACATCAACACCCTCAACTTAGAATGTTTGTATGTCCTCAGGCAACAAAAAACAACAATGATGCTTTGCCAAGAGAAACCTACGATACCTACGATTGTTAATCTCAAATTCAGTTTAAAAACATCACCCCTTCTCCTTTAACTTTTTAAAACCAACTCTGTGAATCAATGCAACCGAACAATGTGACACAAGGGATTCAAGCTATCACATTATATTAGCAGCTAATAATCAAGCATATGTAGAAATTACACTACCATAACAAATAAGCAACGAGAAACACAACCCATGCACCCTCACAACAAAGAAGTCCCACTCACTCAATAGCATAATATATGTTAATGCAGGGGCGATCACAAGACTTTCACACTCATAAAGAAGTTCCAACAATGTGCATAGAAGATCATAGGCTTGCCCTTATTTTCTTTACCTTGACTTTCACACTCTACTCAGCTTGTTATATATGCTTGAAGGCTGGTATGGTACATTTGTAAATTTATCAATTAAGCCTCCTTGGCACTACAATTTTGTTAGGAGTCCACATATCATCCAACTTTTCTTTCATTCCACCCTTATTTCCCCCTTTTTCCCTTTATTGCTTATTTAGGATAGGTGTAGTTTCTTTTATTATTTTTTTCTTTTTCAAATCTATAAAAGAATCAATTTTTTTCCTTTTTCTACCACACTCACCCCTACTTTCTTTTATCTTATTTATGTACTTCTTCATACACACTTCTAATTATGTACTCTTATGATATCCACCCTCAAATTAGGCGATTTACTTGAGTTGAGGAGTACAATGTACAAGGAGGACCAGGGACAAAAAAGGTTCATTGTAACTAAAATAGGAAGGTGAATGGTGAAAACAAGAAGAACAGTCTAGATAAGCTCAAAATAGGTATCAAGGGATACTTATTCACATCTGGAGGTTATTTAGGCTAAAAGTGGAGTAATTCAAGAATGACCTATGATCCTTTACTAACCGACTATCCAATAACCTAAGTAAGACTAATTGGGAAAGTTCTAGATTCAATACATAAAGGGAACTAAGTAAGCATCTCTCACGCACATGGCACATGGTTGCATCACAAACTACTACTTATTCGGTTTATGCAAATGCTAGCTATAGTTATTATGTCGCTAATTCTAATTCCATAAAGATATTAACAATTGTTACATATATATACACATCAGATAGTTCAAAAACAAAATTTACGGAGGGGTCAAATTTTTTCTAATAATTTAAATACAAGAAAACATAATACATCAACTATCTTAGGTACTTATTTTTCTCCTTGTAAAATAAAAACAACACAAAACATCATGAAACAAAACACAATATGAAAAAATATTTCCTAAACATACCGGTTATACTATCATACTGTGAATGATGAGAAAAGCATGACGACAAAAAAACCCGCAGTGGCTATGGTATACCCCTACCTTCAACTAAAACACGACGCAATGTCCTCAGTGCATGATTATAATATAAAGCAAAGGGAATGAGGACATACCTGATATGCACTAGGTATCCATCTCATACTCATCCCCATCTAGGGGTATCTCAACAAGTGTTGATGGTGGTGGTGGCTAGGCACTACTAGAATATGCACCCATCAAAATCTTAACTCATCGCACCACATCATCTACTCTAGACACCCTAAAATCATGGGTGGCCCTTTTTATAGCCTTATCAAAGGTAATATTGGGGTTGTATAGATCCTAAATCCTAGCTATCTTGGTTCTGAATTCTAGGATCATTTCTTCCTCGGCAAACAAATCAAAGCGTCTCTGCCCACGTTGAGGCATCGGCTGAGTAACTGAAGGGACAAGGAAGAAATGGCCAGAATTTAGCTCAAAGTAAGAGAGAGTACCTCACTTGTAGTGTTTCTACCTCCTCTTGAATCTCAATTATATTAGGAGCCTGTGTAGCTATGAACTTATGTAACATTCGCCCCTCAAAAGCATCGATATGGGTATACAACTCACTGGTGAACTTGAATATCTAAGCTCAAAGTGCATCCCATATCCTATTCTCGACACTCTCTAATATCATCCAGACCCAATGCTAGATCTATTCATATAATAACGCCATATCAGGCTCAACATCAGCAAGGCGCGAAGTAGTTATATCCTACCAATCCACTAGGCTATGTAAGAACTCATAGGGTACTACAATGAACCATGTAGATATGGTAGTAGCTATGGGGAAAAGAGGCATATAAGATGCCCCAACCAGCTCAGAAGTGGAGACTAGAGCTAAGTAGAAGTAGCTGCCCACTATAGCAACCCAAGCTCATCTCTATTATATCCTCTATCAACATCAACACCCACATTATTAACATCTATATCCGTCCTATTAATATGTTTTTCCAGAATAAAAGGCCCCTAAAAATGGGCTAGTATTAGAGTCGGAGGTGTTCGAGCTCTCTATGCAAGGACTAAGTCCTTCGGATCCTTGATCAAGCTATTATGGTCAATGGTCATCACCTACAACCATCTATCAACATCTTAAATCTCATGCACACCTTCCTCTTTACATAACCTCTAGATAAGAAAAGGGAAAGGAAGAGAGGTTATGTCCCTGAATGCCCGCTTATGCATCTCATATCTGATAAGTATAGCAAAGTCAACCTCATATCCTTCTATTAAACTAGCAACTAGTGAAACTCTATCCCATGTAAACATGTTATTCGTAGTAGTTATACATAATTGGAAATGCACCACCGTCCACCAAAACATTGCGCAAAATAAAGTGCCTCATTTTTAATCTTAGCCCTACCCTCAATCTATGGGGCATTATAACCTAAGTCTGAAATCTGGTTGGTGATCCACCTTGAAAAAATGAAACTCTGCTATCTCTTATTATGCGTCTGTCCCACATATATGTAAGACTGTGGCCACACTCAGTAGTAGAATTTGGATCCACATACTCTGAACCAAATGGAACTCAGTAGATGGTTACCGCTGAAATATCAACCTAAACCCCTCTCACTATTGTATGTTATAACTGAAGTTGCTTTATGCCTTTCATCTCTCTAGGTGTAATCAAAGTGATCGTATAAGTGTAGGAAGCATAGAACTCCCTAACCAAGGCCTAATTGTAAGATTCCTGGGGCTGAGTTACACCCCAACTAGTAGTACTCGAAAGAGGCTCGTAAGTTTGGTGCCCCTACTAGCACTAATAAATCAAGTCTCCTCTCGGTAGTAATAGTCCTCTTAGGCCAACCCTCATCAGTAATAAAGTTGTCCCACTCATAGATCACCTTCATCAATTCTACACACCACTTCGGGTTTATCTCAAATAGAGGTAATGCTTAAACGTATGTAGAGTAGGAAACGAGGTCAGCCAGTGGTTGAATAGGAGGCTAAGGATATTGTAATGCCTAATCTACACCTTTTTTATATTGGGGTAATGTTGAAGCTAATTGGATGCCTAAAGCCAACTCATCCTCTAACCCCTTCTTAGACTAGGGGTCCTGTATGGCCTCCTCCTCAACTGTACCAGCAATTGTCTCAAACTCAACCTCATCTCAAGATCCTGACTCCTCATCCTCAAAATCATTCTCTCCCTTCCCAGAATAGGGAGAGTTCGGTAGGTACGTCCTAGCCGACTTCATTTTCGACCTAGGAAATGGTATGGATGTGGTCGTCTGATACCTAGCCTATGTAGATGTAGGATGAGTGCCCTACTGAATCCATTTTGAGAGCTAAACACCTAAGCTGGCTGCAATGATGGCTACAGTAGTAGCTTGTCTCCGACCCTTAGTCTGTGGGAATATGATAATGCTCAACTTACACATCAATTTAAGTACAAGGCAGTTCATATCAATATATTTACCCAACTTTGGAGTCAGGGTCGAATCCACGAGGAACAATGTGAGTGGAAATCAAGTTAATTCGAAATAGTGGATACTTGTTAAATTCAAACCAATAGTACACAAAGATAAAAAATAGGTGGTTGAAAAGAGTATCAACACTGATGTTTCTTTTTGGGTTTTTTCTAGTATAAATTTGGTGCGACGAATAGTTAGAATTTAAACAAATAAGCACGGATCTTGGGATTATGCATTACAAAGTGGAGTGACATGTGGATGCTAATAGTCAACACCATTTTAGTTGATCAAGTATGTGTAGGTTCAGTTATTGGTTTTGATGCTAGCCTTTCAACAAAACACCAAACTTTCACTCATTGATTCTTTCTAATACCTAATAGGTGTGTTTAACAATTGGTAACCAAACCTCGATTTAGGCATCCCTATTTCTAAGATGACACCCATGATATAGTTAAATTTACAAGCACCCTTATGTCTAAGATAGTGATAGATTAGAAAACTACACACATAATCGTCTACCATTGCTTTGGTCTCCACATCCCTGTTTCAAGGATGATATGGATTCCTAAAATTTACCCAAATCCCTTCTTTCAAAGATGGGTTTGAGATTTCTAGAGTTTGGAGTTTTCACCCAACAAACCCATATGAGTACTTGGGACATTCACCCACAAATCCCAAATCAAATTGGTCAAGAAATGGTAAAACCCATCAACATAAACTACCAAATAGAACCCAACATTAATAAACCACACACACTTTAATCCTTATTCCCACATAACCCCAAGAGGGAGATCTAGCTACATATAAGATAAATAAATAATGATATTCACAGTATCTCCATTGAAATGATTTATTGAAGACTAAGTGAATGTTACTTTAAACTTTAAACTTCCACAAATCTCCAATGTAAGTGAGATATTCCTCCACTTAGAGGTTACTCCAATGTATTCTTCACCTAAAATTTACACAATATTTTTTTCTCCAAGTAAGGAGGCTATCAACTCAAAAACAAAACCTAACTATTACGAAAGATAGGATATGAAAAAATCCTAGGGTTTGAGTCTTTTATTCAAAATTGGGATTAGCTACGTGCATTTCTAATTTTGCCCTTGGGTTGCAATCTTTCGCTGAGCCGCAATCGCACTAGCTTGTCCGCGACCTCAGCTACCGCAACCGTAGTTGATTGACCATTATCGGCTGCCACGATCACAGTCATCAGAACATGACTGCAGTATCTGAGGTCATTCTACCTCAGGACTTTAGCTGCACTTCTTGATTTATTTTGATCATTTTAAGCTCAAATCCATATCTTTCTATCTCATTAACTCTGTGCCTACAAAGTCTGGATGTTAGTGTATTTAATCACAATTATATCTCATTTATTCATTCAAAAAAATATAATGTGCACAAATGTTGAGTGAGAATGAGTGGTAATATTACCATTCATCAGCACCCCTAACTTTAAGATTTTGCTTGTCCTCAAGCAACAACATCTCTTACTATGAGACAACAATTATCTATGCCCAAACTTTATGTCTTAAATGTCATAATGACTTTAACCTTAGTCACTACCACAAGTAGCTCATTGCACATAGGCTAAGTTTTTTTCCACTACACTCATCATAAGATGCAATACCGAAGGATACATTGAACTTTAAAGAGCAACTAAGTAACAAAAACTAATACTTTAGAAGTGACTCCATTTTGACAATACTAAGATATACTCCATTTGCCTCATTACTCGAAAGGTGACAGCATCACCCACCTCAACTTGTTCACACGCCAACATCACAAGAAAGAAAATTCCATACACCCAACCACCAAATATGCAACAGTAAAATTTAAGTGCAAAATATCTACCTCACAAAAGAAATCTCTATATAATAAGTGTTATACCATAGGCTTTCCATTATTTTCAATCGCCACTACAAAGAAAGTAAATGGTCGGAGATCTCAAAGGACTTTTTAAGCTTGTAATGTAGGTTCGGGTTAAGGTAGGATATCTTTTTGGAACAACATGGCTACACCTTTCCTTGAAAATCTACATAAGACTATTTAATTCACCTTTTTGACTATGGGTCACTCCTCTTTGTTTTCTCACTTTTTGTATGCCTATATTTTTTCTTCCTTTGTTACCCATTATCTTCTATTTCTTTTACTTGCAATTTTCATGCAATTCTTTCCTTTGCTGCACCCTTTATTTTTTTATTCATTTGTTTTCAATTCTTATGCACTTAGGAATTTCACTTATAACTTCATGACCCCACACTTACTTCCATCAATTTTCACAACCTCCAACTTAGGCTTTTAGCCTAAAGTTGCATTTTTAGTTCAAGGAGGGTATTGTTCAAAACAGGGATACAAAGAATTGTTCACGGCTTATAATGTGTTTCCCAAAGAAAGGTCCAAAGGCTCAAAGTGGGTAACTAGGGATTACATAAATTCATGGGTAGGCTTTTTAGGCTAGAGTGGACTTCCAATGTCACAAGATGGCCTAAGATCATTTCTCCAACCAATTAGCTTCAAAAGACTAACGGGGCAAGTTCTAGATAACACAAGTATACAAGAGATGAATGCAAATAGCTCACCACACATAGCATGTAAAATTCACCAAAAAGGCTCAATTTCCCCTCCCGTTAGAGAGAAAATTGGAGTATCTATCACTATTCACAAGTCAAAAATTTGCAGAGTCGCAAAAAGAGAAAAAGTTTTGTTACAACATTTCTCACATCCATGTCCTTAATTTTTGAAAAATTTAGACGAAGGGGGTTTTTCATTTGGCATTAGCATCCTACACAGTTTGCTAAAATACTGTTATTACCAAAGTATTAGTCTCACATTTGGTTTCAAAATGGGCAAACCAACCATATGGCTACTCAGACATCTCCAATGGTGTACAATGTGATCCCAAATTTACAATTAATAATGATATAGATACTCAAACTTCCCTTGCATTTAGGATATTTATGCTATGGGTACTCAGACTTCCCATGCATTTATGTGTTAAAATCCAAACACAACACTTTACACTTAAGAATGTCATCACTCAATCTATCATAGGGAAAATCTAGTCATGCATCACCAGAATAAAAATAAGACGAATGTAAAAAATAAAAACTAAAACTAAAAAACATTATAATCCATAAAATGTAGGCACCATCAGAGTGCCCAAAAAATGTAGCATCCCCAGAAACAAAATAGAATAATTTCCAGAATGTCATCCTAAAACAGTATCAAAAGAAATATCCAGCAACATATCACTAAAACAATAAGAATTTGAGGTCACACAAACTAAAAGGAATGCAGTGTCCTCACTGCATGTGAAATAAAGCAAGAGCAAAATGGGTCTCCATAAATCTGCATCAAGAGTTATCCTCTCCTTCTGACTCTGTACCATCACCACCAGCATCATCAGCTAATAAATCAGCAGGGGCCTCATTATCACTCTCCACCCGGGGAGAAGGTAATCTGTCATGGGGTTTTAGGACCTTCCACAGGCCCTTTACCCCTTTCCATATTTTGAAGAAAAATTTTCCCTCTTCTTCATTTTCTCATGGGATTCCATGAGGTCCTTGTGTGATCTGGTTAAGGCTGAGTAATCTCTCTCCAACTTGGAAATAGTAGCTTGCTTCTTTTTTTTCTTCTCTCAGTAAATGACATAATCCAACCGAGTCACAAACGTGTGGAAAACGATGGAGGACTCTCCAACCCACTGAGGCAACCTGGACACTAACTCCTTAACTATCCATATCTGACCTGAGATGTCATTAAAAGGGTTGGCTGATGAAGGTCTACAAATAGCTATTCCCTTCTGGGTTGACTTACCTGAGTCCACCTTTCTCTTTTTGCTCTGACTCGAGGAACCCTCACACCTAAACTTGAGTGGGAAGAGGAGAGGGCCTAGGAGTATCCAAGTATCTGCAGCATATTCCTCAACCTGTGCCCTCCAGCATAGCTCTGTTTAAGGGAAGGAAGGAGAAGATGTGTACCTCCATGATTTTTGAAGTACCTCCACTCTGAGTGCGTAATCTTACCCATATTCAGGGAGATGCCAGAGAGAAGATAGGCCACCATTCGATCTCGTATGTTTGTGACAATGGTCATATGAGTGCTTGGCGATACTCGTCTACAGATAATATTTAGCTAAAGCCTGGCCTCAGCTGTGAAATCATTTATCAGAATGTCTGTCTTGGTGGTGGCACAGGAACCTTTTTTCCAGTATATAAAATATTTTCCATCGAGGTCACTGGCTTGCATGATTTTTCATGGAACTGCTCCATGTCAGCATTTGGGAGTCCATACACCACGTTGATCCGCTCTATCCCAATGTTCATTTACTTTTCCCTAATAGTCATCACTGGGTTTGTGAAATAAGTTATGCTTAGGTTATCGTATAATTCACGTACCCATTGTTCATTAGCAACACAGAACTTTGGGGAAAATCACATCCATCCAGTCTGAGTGAGTTTGGCATAAAATCTTGGGAACTTTTCCTCTACTTTATCTAAGTTGATACCCCTTTTAGAAAGTAACTTAGTCCTTGGCAAGTCTGTATAATAAAGATTTTGGCATTGTGTGGCCATAAATATGGAGTTGTCAAATTCTTCCATCATGAGTCTTAGGACTTGTAAGCAATGCAACTTAGAACAACATTAGCATTATCATACAAAATATATGCTTGATCAAATAGATAAGCTCATGTGGTAGTGTTACAAAAGGTTTTAGGGGAAGCAATGGGTATGCAGAATTTAGGGTTCTAGCAGACAATGCCCACAGGTATGGAGATCGTGGAGTGGTGACCGTGACCATGGTGCTGTGATCGCAGTCATCGGGACCATGATCGCGGTACCTGATACCTTAGTCAATAGAATTCGTACAATGCTTCAAACATAATTTTAACCCCAATTCTTTGTTTCAACTACACAAATCAATATTATAAGTCAAGAATTTAAGCCTAGAATGTTTGATTATGTCCCAAAACTTGAAAGAATTAAAATTGAACTCATTGGGGCATTAAATCAAACATATGGTGCACAAGATCATTCCAACAATTCAAATCTTAAATCTGGGTACTCAAGTGTAATACCCCGTACTTCTGCCTAGCTTGAAATCGTCCCAAGTATGTTAGAAAATCACTTTTAATGATGAATCCACTTTTATATACATGGAATTTTTAAATATTTTTACTTTTTTCATGTGGTAAATTGAATTAGATTTCCAACGATACCAATTTTGTACAAATCCGATATTGGGGTAGAAAGTTATAGTCATTTTATAGAAAGCAGTCAAAACCGCCTAGCTACAACGGTGAGGGTCGATGGACTTCGAGCTAGCGATGGACCGTCTCCTAATCCATCGTAGAAAAGTTAGTTAGACCACTATTCTACCCAGATACAACGGTCAGGACTGACGAACCATGGACCCAGCTACGGACCGTCGCACCCACCGTCACATAGTTCGTTCAGTTATTTTAAAGTCATTTTTAAAAAAGTATTTGGGTCTTTTCCACTTGTTTTAACCTCTAATTATATCAGATCAAAGATCATAAGTTTATTATCCATTTACAACATCAAATTAGGATTTTCTCTCAAAGATAATCCCCAAGAACAAGAAACCCTAGGTTTTTAATTCCAAGTCAAGAATTCAAGTTTTCCTCCATTAATCTTCAAGAAATCATCCACCCAGGTATGTCATGTGTTGATTCATGGGTCCCTTTCCCCATGAAGCTCAAGAATCTCTTTTAAAATCCAAGATTTGTATTTTTATGAATGTTTATGATTTAAATTAAATTGAAATTCATGTTCATGATGTTGTGGGGTTTTAATTCACGTTTTAAATTACATATTTCAATGATTGACCCTAGAATGTGGTGATTTGCATAATAATCATGATAAACCCCCTTCAATTTACAAGTTGATTGATGTATCAATGATTATTAGATGTGTTGATAATTGTATAACCAAAGCATTCTCCCCATGTGTTTAATTAAATGTCTATGTGAAGGAAAAGTGTTATACTAGTATAATAATATGAAATCCTCATTCATGTACAAATTTATGCATGTAAAGTGTTTGATGAAATGCCTTAGTCAACGAATTATGGATATATGTGTAGCCATTGTGCTGGTTTAGAACTTGTACTTCATGAAATCTCCAACTTATTATATTATGAATTGTTGATGTTGGTCATGTATTTAAGAAAGTCATGCTTTGTTAGTTTTTTTCCATCGAGTTCTGGGGGTACTTGTACCCGAAAAATATGGTTGTGTGCATAGAGCCAGTGTCATATTTTTGCGATATCCTCATTTAAGCAATGATCCATAGAACTCAGTCAGTCATGTGACTCAGGAAAGCTTAGAAATTCAGTAATCTGAGAAATCTCAGACATTTATCAAATCTCAATAGCATTCTGTCAGTCCACAGAAATTCAGTTAACTCAATCCATTCAGTTCGGTTAGTCATGTTTAGTGTCTATTCATATGGGAGTAGAAATTATCACCGAGCAAACCCATGGATGGGAACCCACCTGTTATATGAGGGTGTGATTCTTAGAAGCAATCCTTGCATTCCAGAATTACGTAGCCAGTGTAGGTTGAGACATCATAGACTATTATATGAGGGTAGATGAGGTGTCTTAACCTTTTATATGAGGGTTCCCACCATTCTCACTAGAGTCACCTGTTATAAGAGGGTTACTCACAGATTGTCCTTACCAGTGGCGCGGTATTGACATCCTTCCAATTGGGGTTATAGATTGGACCCCAACTCAGCTATATTGCGTTATCTGGGGAATGTCGGTTAGATGACTACTTCCTACAGTTTCAATTATAGAATCAGGACTGTCAGATACAGTCATTCAATCTCAGTAATAGAACTCAGATAGCTCTACAGAATTTAGGACTGTAAGATATAGTTAACTCAAAACAGTATGGAACTCAGCTAGTTCCATCAGAACCTAGACTTTCAGATACAGTCGCTCCATATTAGTTATTTTAGTTATACAGTTATCAGTATCTCATGATATCAGTTCTCAGGATCAGTAATCATGTTATCATCTAACTCAGTTATAGTTATTATGTATTCATGCATTCATTCTCACGTTCATGTTATCCAGTTAGTTAGTATAGTTCAGGCATATGAACCTTTTGTATTCAGCCTACCTCACATGCATACCAGTACATTCAAATTTACAGACGTATTTGCGCTATGGTATTTTATGCCTTAGGTTCAGAAGCATGAGCTCCAGAGCATCAGTAGAATTCCAGTCTCAGCAGTCAGAGTTAGCAGTGAGTCCTCATCCTTCGTTGACATAACCATTACTTTATTATCTCATTAATTAAATTATTTCAGTAGTTGGAGTTAGTTGGGGACATGTCCGATCAACTCCTTATTCAGACAGTTTAGAGGCTTTTAGACTAGCATATTCAGACAGTTATTTTAGTTGTTTTGGTATTGATATACCATATCTTCAGATGTTATGTTTTATCAGATCTTTGAACCTTATGGCCTTTCATCCTTTATTTCCATATTTATACAGTATATTATGCAGTGTACAGGTACAGATATAAGTCATGGGTTAGCTTATGGTTCTTCAGGGTCATGAGCACCATATGGCATTTCAGGTACCAGACTCGGGGCATTACATCAAGACTTCCCCATTAGTGTGTACACCAACTACAACAGCTAACCACAGCAATAATCACAAATAAGCATGCATTTAGTAATGAAAACATTATTTTAGGCCTTTCCTAAACTACAAGTTCTAAGCTTGTAATTATATCCAAATCAAGGGATTTGAGACAACTTACCAAATTAGATGATGCAAGTGGTTGAGAGGACACTTGGATATTCAACACAAAGCCAAAAAATGGTAAGAGTTTGAGAGAATTTTGAGAGAAGTGTGAGTGAGCAAATGGCATTCGGATGGTCACTTAAACTAATTATCTGCTATCGTAGTCATGCAGACTCCGTGATCATGGTAACATACACCGTGGTTGCAGTAACTGAGACCAAATTTTAGGTCCCATACACTCCACTATTTAATCCAATATGCCATTTTAACTCGTTTCTTATTCACTTCTAATAAATCTTTCTGTGAGCACCAACATTTTATGGATTATGCATGAACAGATGCAAAATTAAAAGCTACTCTATTATGCATAAATAAAACAGATATGAGCCACTTTACGTGGCATGATGGGTTGCCTCCCATCTAGAACTTAGTTTAAACTTGTGGCAAAATGCCTCCACTATTTCCTTTTGTGCATACACTTAGAAGATTTGAATCTTTTTCCTAACTTTCATTCACTATACAATGAGCAGTAGAGGGGTAGAAGATTCAGATCTTCCAAGATAAAACTTGGAAGATGCGAGGAAATGATGAGGGAGCTTCGATCTAACCATTTTGAAGATTTGAACCTTTTACCCATTTTGACATCAAACTTTCGGTTCGGCTCCTTGGGCAAAGGTGAAGACATCAATGGGCTACTCCTTCTCTTCACAATCCCCCATTGGCCTAGGTAGATGGATTCTCATCATATTCTCTAAGCACAATTTTGAATAGTGGTTTGAATAAGGTCTAACCCCTAACTCTAGAATTTCCTCCTCCGTAGAACTTTTACCTTAAAATAAACTAGAGTCTTCATAAGAGATGTGCCTTGATTCCTCTTTTGACTCTAGTACCATTTCTTTTATTTGGACATCTTCCACATCATTTTATTCGGTTGAGTGGGAAATAACTGAGGATTCTTCACTACCAAGTTCGTCATCATAGCTTGATTTTCCTTCTTGATTAGCCTCCTCTTAGGAAATGGGCAAGGTGGTTGTATTTACAAGTTTTATCTCCATGCCCACTTCTTCTTTCTTGACAATAACTCTTCCAAATGCCTCATTGATTGGCATATGTCTTGCTCATTTTCCCCCGTTGTAGTTACTCGATCCAAAATAGTTTGAAGCATTGCTTCGAAACTATTGGGTCTGGTATGTCTCTTTCTTCGCCTCATCATAAGACCTATCAAACTCATAAGAAGAACTAGCAACTCGGTTAGTATAATAAAGGGAGGGGGCATTCGGGCAATCACTCCAATGTCCATCTCGACCACCACACAAAGAACAAGTATACTCCCTATAGGATCGAAATGGTGTTTCCATCTCTCTACAGGGAACATATGTACAATCTCATTCAAAGTACGGCCCATCACAATATAGACATGGGACATCAAGATAGGACTTCCAACTACCAAAATCATATTTATTGGAAGATGTTATAGGGGAAAGTAAAAGAAAAACAAAATCTACTTAACACAAGAAACAAAAGAAAATCACAAACAAATATATACAAGTTTGAATTCAAGAAAGTAAGTTAGAATTCTAAACTAACTCAATACACCAAATTATTCCCCGACAATGGAGATATTTTTATAACGCTCAACTTACACATCAATTTAAATGCAAGGCGATCATCGTCAATATATTTATCTAACTTTGAAGTTGAGGTCAAATCCACGAGGAGCAATTTGAGTGGCAATCAAGTTAATTCAAAATAGTGGATACTTGTTAAATTCAAACCAATAGTACACAAAGATTAAAAATGGGAGTTGAGAAGAGTATCAATACTGATGTATCTTTTTAGGTTTTTCTAGTAAAAATTCGGGGCTAGAATAGTTAGAATTTAAAAAAATAAGCACGGATCTTGGGATTATGCACTACTAAGAGGAGTGACATATGGATGCTAATAGTCAACACCATTTTAGTAGATCAAGTATGGGTAGGTTCGGTTATAGGTTTTGATGATAGCCTTTCAACAAAACACCAAACTTTCACCCATTGATTCTTTCGAATACTTAATGGGTGTATTTAACAATTGGTAACCAAACATTTATTTATCCATATCTATTTCTAGGATGACACCTATGATATAGGTAACTTCACAACCACCCTTATTCCATATTGATAGATTAGAAAACTACACACATAATCGTCTACCATTTCTTTGGTCTTCACATCCCTCTTTTAGGGATGATATGGATTCCTAAAATTCACCCAAAACCCTCATTTCGAAGATGGCTTTGAGCTTTCTAGAGTTTGGAGTTTTCACCTATCAAACCCATATGGTTATTTGGGACTTTCACCTATAAATCCCAAATCAAATTGGTCAAGCAACGGTAAAACCCATCAACATGAACTACCGAATAGAATCTAATATTTAAAAACCATACACACTTTAATCTCTATTCACACATAATGCCAAGAGGGAGATGTAGCTACACATAAGATAAATAAGCAATGATATACCCATAATATCAATTTAAATAATTTATTGAAGTCTAAGTGAATGTTATACACTTTCCACTCACATAAATGTCCAATTAAAGTGAGTTATTCCTACACTTAGAGGCTACTCCAATGTATTTTTCACCTAAAATTTGCATAATATTTTCTTCTACATGTATGTAGGCTATCAAATAAAGAACAAAACCTAACTATTGAGGAAGATGGAATATGAAGAATTCTAGGGTTTGAGTATTTTTGTTGAAATTGGGATCGGCTACGTGCATTTCTAGTTTTTCCCTTAGGCTGCAATCTTCTACTGTGTTGTGATCGCACCAGCTTTGCCGTGACCGTGGCTGTCGTGATCGGGGTCTACTTATGCAACCGCGATTGATTGACCATGCTTGACTGTCACAATTGCGGTCATCAAACTGCGACTACGGTAACTGAGATCATTCTTCTCCAGGTATTCAGCTGCACTTCTTTCTTCCTTTTGATCATTTTAAGCTTCAATCCACATCTTTCTATCTCATTAACACTATGCCTACAAACTATGGATATTAGTGAATTTAATCACAATTATGTCTCATTTATTCATTCAAAATAAGGTAATATGCATTAATGTCGATTGCGATTGAGTGGTAAAATTACCACTCATCAGGCTGTTGGTCTATCCAGGGCTATCGAGTACTCTTTACTGATCCACTATGCTTAGGGGAATCATCCTAAAGCCTCAAATATCGCCCCTTATTTTGGGTAGCCTTGGGTGCCATAGTATCTAAAAATCAGTTGTTGGTGCTTGAAATAGAAGAGGGGAATGAAAAATATAAAAAAAAACAAATTTTCTTAGGTAGGAACCTATGAAAGCCACCTATAGGTCGTAGGTGCCACTTACGAATCATAGTTGACCTTCCTAGGTGCCAGACAAAGCCCTTAAGGTTTAGGGCTTTAGATCTGACACCTATGGAGGCACATACATCCCGTAAGTATTACTTACGAGGCTAGTAGGTGCCACCGTAGGTAACCTTCTGAGGGTACTTAATTTTTTCCAAATTTAACACCCCTATAAATCGTATTTATCCCATTAAAGTCAAATTTGGCATTCAACAACTTATAGCAAGTATACAAACACAGGTATGGCACACAAGATTTTGGGCTTTCCTCAAGCTTTTCAAATTCTACTTCCATTTAGGGAATGATCACAGATTATACATTCAAGAACAATGCACTAATTTTTTTTTTCAAATTATTTTAGGCTCCTACAAATAAGATAATTGTGTTCTACATAATTTGCAAGCATATCAGAGTACAAACTCACTTTCTCTTTGTTAAAGTACAATAACTACTACTAGGAGCCAAGAAATTTACCTTGATTGTAGTGATGGATGTAGAAGAATGACAAAGTTGGATTAAAAAACCCTAGCCTTTGAATGTTCTTGTGTATGTGTAGATCATGGACAAAGTGGGAGCCATTTATAGAATTATTGAGGAAGTTGGATAGTTTAAATATAGGAGGGAGTTAGACATTTGAGAAAATGGGGCATAAAAGTCAGATTATGGGTTTTTAAATATGATGGTAGGCCGGTCCGGATCGGATCCACATGGGTCCGGCCCAGATTTTGAAAATTTTAACCTTGATTTTTCTCACTTACGGCGCCACCTACAGCCCATAGGTTCCACCTATGACCCATAAATGATAGGTCATAGGTGACAGAATTTTTTTTGTCCCTCTAAGCCCGTAAGCGGTAGGTCGTAGGTGACAGAAAAACTTTTGTCTCTCTATACTTTTTGTTATGACACCACTTACGGTACATACGACCTGTGTAAGTAGGTTTGTATGTAAGATTTTAGACACCCTAAATTTCTCAAATTTTCACTTTGATAGTTATTGCATTACTTACCTAGCTTAAGTAGGGCATATGAAACCCATAAGTGGCTCAATAAGTCCTCTTACCTGAAATTTTCTAAATTTTGCAATATTTTACCATATTATATGTGGTTTCTCATGTTTCACCTTTACAAAAAAAGAAAAAATATGTGAAACTAAAATATGGGGTTGCTTCCCACCCAATGCTTGATTTAACATAGTGTCACGATGTATCTATATTGGTTACTCAGGCCTCACAAACAAGCCCATGGGTTGCCTCCCATGAAGTGCCTAATTTAAAATCATGGCACGACTCAGCTAGCTTGGATACTCAGACTTTGCCGAGGCTTACATCAACAACCATATTCAACTCATCAGAATTACCCAAATATTGCTTGACACGCCAACCATTAGCCTTGAATAGGGATTCACCTTCTTATTTTAGCTAAGCGTACCATATGGAAATACCATAAGCATGGTGAATGTTCCATACTAGACTTCAACTTGCTAGGAAACAAGCAAAGTCTTGAATTATACAAAAAGACCATATCACTGGGATTAAACACTCTCTTTTGATGTTCTTATCATGATACAACTTCAACTTTTATTTGTACACAGTAGAACTCTCATAAGCATAGAGCTAAAATTCATCCAACCCATTCACCTTGCTCATCCTCAACTTAGTTGCATCATGCCACTCCAAATTTAGCCTTTTCAATGCCTGTAGTGCCTTATGCTCAAGTTCAACCAAAAAATAGCATGCCTTTCCATACAAACATTGATATGGAGAGGCACCTATGGGGGTCTTTAATATTGTCCAATTAGCCCACAAAGCATTATCTAACTTCCTTGACAAGTCAATCCTGTTGGCATTCACAATCTTTGCCAATATGAACTTGATCTCTCTATTGGAGACCTCATCCTACCCACTCATTTATGGATGATAAGGTGTTGCCAACTTATACTTTACACCTTTTTTTAGCAGGACCTTGAAATGAAAATTATAGAAGTGAGACCCAACATCACTAATAATCACACGTAGAGTGCCAAACTGAGAAAAGTTTCTCTTTTTCAAGAATGCAGTAACACTTTGACCCTTATTATTGGGAAGCGCAATTGCCTCCACCCACATTAAAACATAGTTTCCTGCTACTAGAATATACTTCATCCCATAAAAGCTCACAAATAGACCCATGAAATCAATTCCCCATACATCAAACAACTCTGACTCTAAGATAGGTGTCATGGAGAGTTCATGTCTTCATGAAATATTATCACTGGCTTAATCAAAGTCATGAGCATCCTTGTAGATAGTTGGCCAATAATAGCCATACTACAAAACTTTGTGGGATGTGTGGGTGCCACAATAATGAGCTCCAACTGGCGATGAATGAAAATCCCCAATGATGCTCATCGTCTCCATCTCAGGAATAAATCTATGAATAACACCATCATACAAATCTGACAAAGATAAGGCTCATATCAAAAAAAATTCTCACCTCATGCATGAACCACTTTCTCTGCTAGAATGACAAATCTTCAAGAACAAGATCACTTGCCAAAATTTTATCACCTAATGCATGAAAAAGATGATGCCAAGACCATCTTCTCTAGAAAAGTATCATCTATGTAAAGCTCATCCCCAGCTTTTGCATTGGCTCCTCCTCAAGGAGAGATAAGTGATCAACAACCTAGTTCTCAATTTTCTTTTGATCTTTCACCTCAAAGTCAAATTCTTCCGGCAAGAGGATTGATGTGTCATGGAAATATAACACTTTCAATGCTTAAAACCATGAATTTATGCATGAACCTAGGATATTTTGTTGGATATAATGCACTTTAGTGGAAATTGCAGGAAAACCCGATCAACAATAGTGTTGGGATGAAAAAGGAAGAAAAAGACCTAAAAAAGACAATTCTGATTAGAGTATGAGTTATCTCTTGATTCGTAAAACTTTGATATGACTCGTGTACCAAATATTATGCACAACAGAACTAAAAGACAATCTAAAAAGTTAAGTATGGGAAAGATACGACTCAAACATACATGTCGTAAGCTAGGATATGAGTCGTACAGCAAATTCGTACGCAAAACAAAACCAAAGATACCATACAAAAGTTGAAGTCTCAGAAGTATATGAGTTGGAAGCGTGCGTACGACTCATATATGGAATTCGTACACAAACCAGTATTCAAAGCTTTAAAAGACAATAGTCATAGGTGGATACGAGTGAAGGATACGAGTCATACACTTGGGTACAACTCGTAAGTAGAAGCCGTATGCTGAACAAACTATTGAAGCCTCAGGAGATCTGATATTGGAATGGATACGAAAAGGTAGGGTACGACCCGTATGGTGCTGGTACGAGTTGAAGACCGAGTCATACCGACTACTGACATAACTTTACCTTTCCAATTTTTATTAGGATTTTTAAGTTATTTTGAGATACTATAAATACCCTAGAGTTTACCTTTTATTAGGTTACGCATTCTTATCATAGGATAGGTATTCTTACATTACAGTTACAATTATTCTTGAGATTTTGGGTTTTTATTCAATTCAAGACTTTGGAGTTTGTCATCTTATTCTTGTGCAATTAATTTTATGTGTTCTTCATTGATAATCATGGTTTATTGCACACAAATAAGCGGCTAATCTCCTTGACTAGGGTTGTGGGAACCCTGATGGATTAGCTACGTATAGGAAGTGTGATACTCATCTATTCTACAGTCTATACATGTATCTTAATCTTCTTTGCAATAATTAATCTCAAGTATGTGTAATAGCTTGATATAGCTTATATTTGCATCCATCCCTATAAGGAGTTTGTGATCGGGAAAAAAAGTTAAGACAGTGATTTCAGATCCTTCTACCTCCACCTTTTAGTCCCTGTATCCCATCTAATCACTTGATCCTAATAAGAAAAAGTGAACTGAGGTCGTAGCAAGGAGAAAAAAGGTGATACCTTGAGACCTAACAAGTAAAGGGTGAGATTTATCGTCGCGCCTAATAAGCGGTTGATAATACCTATCTTGTAGACTTTTGTATTCAGAATAACAAAATAGTTGGGTTGATCCTGAGAAATTTACAGAATTATGATGCCAGGGGGAACACAAGCCTAATGTTCATCTCCTATTGTCTACAACTCAAAAGCACTAAAGATTCAGATACAACTTGCAATTGATATGAAAATCCCTCCATTTACTTTTTTATACTGCTCATGGATTACATCATGTCAAGAAATTATTCATGTTTTCCCTGTGGGGTCGACCCCAACCTAGTTTGGTTATTATATTTCTAATCGATCATAGTATAATTCAATATGAAGTGTAGTTTTGGGAGACAAAAATATTGGCATCGTTATTGGGGAAGATGGTTTGAGTAGTGAATTAAATTAGTGAAGTTTGCAAGTTTTTATTTTATTCTTGATATTGCATATGTCGGTGTATTCCAAGTACTAGGAGTAGAGGCAATCCCTTACTCTCATTTGAACCAGAGCCAGAGAGAATCCTTTAAATACTGAGAAAGATGTTAGGACAAGTTTGTGATGGGGTTAAATATCCTCCACCCATGTATCCAAATATAGAAATATCGCGTGCTCCACTATACGCACAGAATGTTATAGACATATAGATACAGCAACTATTAGAGCGATAACAAAGAGAAACTGAAGAGGCTAGACTTGCTGCTGAATATGAGTTGGCTCAATGTAGTGGAATAGTCAGGCTGAGACAAGTATATTATCGTCGAGTTCAGAGAGGAAAAGCGCCATTACTTCCTACATATCAACACTTAGATCCATATGAGGAGGATGAAAAAGATATGGGTTACGTTGAGACTAATGCGATAGGAGCCATTTCTCCTCCTTATTTAGACCCCAATGTAAAGTTTGATATTACTAGTACAATGATCCAATTATTAAATCTAAAGGATGTATTTTCTGGTGCGGCTAAGGATGATGCAAATATGCACCTTACAAATTTTCTTTGGATCTACATGTCATATACAATTCTTGGGGTTAATCAGGAAGCATTGAGATTGATGTTGTTCCATTTTTCTTTGACAGGTGAAGCATTACTTTGGTTAAGGGAATTTCCAAGAGGATCTATCACTACTTAGCATGAGTTAGAGAAATAGCTTCTTAGCAGTTTTCCCTCCTGCACGGATACTACAGTTGAAGGATAAAATTTATAATTTCAGACAGTTACCTATAAAATCTGTGTATGAGGCATGGTTTAGATTCAAGAAGAAGCTGAGCATGGTACCAAATCATAGAATTAGAGGGTATAATCTTTGAGAAATCTTCTATAGATTATTAAATAACAGTTCAAGAGCAATGGTAGATACTATTTCTGGAGGACCATTTGTGCGTCTTCGATAGGATATTGCACAGGAGATGCTTGATGACATTGTGGGGACCAAAAAAGTATGGCGTACTAGAGATTCAGAACATAGTGGTAGTACATATGTTATTGGAGAAATGAATATTTATCTAGCAAGTCATGATATTGTAGTGCAAGAGGTTGCACAACTTCGTACAGACATTGGGTTGCTTACAAAACAATTTGTGATAGTGAGTTCTAAGAAGGTGAATAAAGTTGAGGCACAATGGTCTACTTCTAAACCATTGGAGATTGAATCTGAATAAGAGGCAAAGTATCTTGATTGTATATTAGCTGATTTTTGAGCCCAAAGGAAAGGGAATCAAGGTCAAAACTATTATAATGACAGATATAGTGATAGGAGTAGAGAAAGAGATGGTGATTGGTGGTGTAAATATGACTATAAGGTAAAGAGTTAGAAGTATATTCATCCAGGTAGTCGAGATGCAGAGTCCAAAATGGAAGCACTTTTGTCATAACTAGTCAAGGGGCAAGAAAGTCAAGAGACCTGCCTGAAGGATATCAAAGCAGATTTGTCTGGTTTGAACCAAAAATTTGAGTCACATGCTACAACAATCAAGTAGTTAGATCAATAATCTAGTCAAATGTCAACCATAGTAAATTAGAGACAACTTGGCACTCTTCTGAGCAATATAGTGGTAAATCCCAAAAACAATAGTCATTATCATGTCATTACCACTTGGAGTGGTAAAGTCACTGTAGACCTACCTATACCCACTGTTGATGAACAAAAGAATGATGATGAGCCTATTTATATATAGAGAAATAACAAGCAGGATGTAGGAGAAGAGAAGGTTACAGAGCCTGTACTGGAACCCCTTTCAAAAGCTATTCCTCCTTATCCATAAAGGTTGAAAAAAATAAGAAGATGGTAAGTATCCAAAGTTTTTATCCATTCTAAAAGAACTCCCAGTCAACATACCTCTTGTAGAGGCATTGGAGAAAATTCTTCGGTATGCAAAATTTATGAAGGATTTGATTACCAAGGAAAGAGCAGTCTGTTATGAGCCAGTTCATAATGTTCGTCATTGTAGTGTTGTAGCTACTAGATCATTTGTGAAAAAGAAGGACGATCCCGATGTTTTACTATACCTTACACTAATGGGTCTTCTAACTTTGCTCATGCTTAATATGACTTAGGTCCCAGCATCAACCTTATGCCATTTGCAGTATATAAATAGTTGGGGTTGGGAGCTCCAAAACCTACCACCATGCGACTAGTGATGGTAGACAAGACGAGGAAAAATCTAGTTGATATTTTTTATGATATATTGGTGAAGGTGGTTTCTTTTATTTTTACTGCTGATTTTGTGATCTTACATTGTGAAGTGGCCTTCCAAGTCCCAATTACTCCAGGAAGACAACTTTTGGATACAAGCGGGACATTGATTGATTTAGAGTTGGGGCATCTAATGTTGATATTGGATGATGAACAGGTGGTATTCAATATTTGCAAATCCATAAGGTAGTCTAATGAGTTAAGAGTGATATCTTTGATTGATGTGCATGATGAGGAGGAAGATTCATTCTATGAATTTGATGCAATTACTCTTTGGTATAATGGTTTTGATGTGGTTATTCCTACTGAAAAAAGACTAGGTGTTGAAGCACTTGCAACTGTGATCATGAATTTTGATGTTATTAAAGAGTATGAGTAGATAGTAAGTGCACTACATGGAAAAGGTTATTATGAGTTCGCACTAAAGAAGCTTGATTTAGATTTGAAGAATAGAACTACTCTATGTGCTCGTCCATCCATTGAGAAGCCACCTGTATTAGAGTTTAAGGCCCTCCTATCTCACTTTAAATATCTATTTTGGGGGGACAACAACACTTTGTCGGTTATTATTGCAGATGATCTAAGACTGACAGAATTAAAATCATTACTGTCAGTATTATAGTGATTTAAGAGGGCCATTGGATGGTCCATTGCAGATATTATGGGCATTCCGCCTGGTTTATGTACTCATAAAATCTAGCTTGAACCGTATTGAGTTCCATCTATTTAACATTGGCGTTGACTCAATCCTCCGATGTAGGAGGTGGTGAAGAAGTAAATAATCAAGTGGTTGGATGTTGGTGTAGTATATCACATTGCTGATAGCAAGTGGGTCAGTGCATACAATACATTTAAAGAAAGGAAAAATTATGGTTATACCTAACAAGAAAAATGAGCTAGTGCCTCTGAGGCCAGTCACTGGATAGAGAGTGTGCATGGATTATAGAAAATTAAATGTATGGACTCAGAAGGACCATTTTCCCATGTCTTTCATGGATCAAATGTTAGACAGGTTAGCAGGAAAAAGATGGTACTATTTTTTATGGGTACTTAGGCTATAATAAGATCAATATTTTATCTGAGGACCAAGAGAAGACTACTTTTACATGTACTTATGGGACTTTTGCATTCAAGTGAATGCTATTTGGGCTATGCAACACTCCAACCATATTTCATAGATGTATGATGTCAATTTTATCTGATATGGTAGAAGACACCATTGAAGTGTTCATGGATAATTTTTTGGTTGTTGGTGATTCTTTTGAAGACTTCCTAAAGCACATGGAAAATGATCTCCAAAGGTGTGAAGAATGCAACTTGGTACTTTATTTGGTAAAGTGCCACTTTATAGCTGAAGAAGAAATTAAGCTCGGGCATAAGATTTTAGAGAGAGGCATAGAGGTTGATTGAACGAAGATTGAGGTGATTGAGAAATTACCTTACCCAATTTCTCTGAAGGTAATTAGAACCTTTTTAGGGCATTCAGGCTTGTATAAGTGATTTAACAAGGATTTCTCAAAGATTGCTAATCCCTTTTTCAAGCTTCTTGAGAAGGAGGTAAAATTTAATTTTGATGATGTATGTAAGAAGTCTTTTGAAATCCTAAAAGAGAAGTTGGTGACTACTCCAATCATTGTGTATCTTGATTTGTCCTTACCCTTCGAGATCATGTGTGATGATAGTGGATTGGCCTTAGGGGTTGTACTAGGCCAACAGAAAGGAAAGATCCTTTATCCCATCTACAATGCAAGTACGACACTAAACTATGTTCAGAAGAACTACACCATGACAGAGCAAGAGTTATTGGCAATGGTTTTTTCCTTTGAAAAGATTAGATCTTACTTGATTGGAACAAAGGTGATTGTACACACTGATCATGTAGCATTAAGATACCTCACTGAGAAAAAAGATGCAAAGCCTCAGTTTATTAGAGATGTGCTCTTGTTGCAATAATTTGACTTCGAGGTAAGGGACAGAAAAGGCACTGAAAATCAAGTTATAGATCACTTATATAGACTAGAGGAGGAATCTATGTAGAAGGTTTCAAATGGCTTGGAGATTGATGACAGCTTTCCAGATGAGCAAATATTAGCAGCTTCCTAAGATCTAATTTCATGGTTTGCATATTATACAAACTACTTAGCCAGTGATATCGTCCTAGAGGATCTTTCCTATCAGCAAAGAATGAATTTCATTCATAAGGTAAGGAAATTTTTTTGGGACGAACCTTATTTATTCAGGATTAGGGCAGATGGAGTCATTCGTAGGTGTATACATGAGGTGGTGATGATGAGCATACTTGAGGCTTGTCATTCCTCACCAGTTAGGGGTGATCATGTAGGGGCCTGCATAGCTCATAAAATTTTGCAATGTGGCTATTATTGGCGAACTATATACAAAGATTCTCATGACTATGCTTCTGCATGTGACCAATGTCAACAACAAGGTATTATTTCTAGAAGACATGAACTTTCTATGACTCCTATTTTCCAAGTTGAATTGTTTGATGTATAGGGCATAGATTTCACAGGACCGTTTGTAATTTCATATGGCATGAAGCATATACTTATAGTGGTTTATTATGTTTCAAAGTAGGTGAAAGCAATTGCACTTCCTAGCCATGAAGTACGTAGTATCGCTACATTCTTGAGAAAGATATCTTTACTCGATTTAGCATGCCGTGAGTTATTATTAGTAATGGAGGGTCACATTTTTTAACGTATCTATTCAAGAGTCTGCTTGAAAAATATGGAGTGAAACATAGGGTGTCAACACCTTATCATCCGCACAATACTGGAAAAGTTGTGGTGTGCAATAGAGAAATCAAGTCCATCTTGGCAAAGACTGTGAATGCCAATAGGACTGATTGGGAAAGAAAGTTAGATGATGCATTATGGGCTTACCACATAGCATACAAAATACCCATAGGTGCTTCACCATATCATCTAGTGTATGGCAACAATATCCATTTGCTAATTGATCTTGAGCATAAAGCATTATGGGCATTGAAGAAACTGAATTTAGATTGACAGAATGAAGCCAAGTCAAGGTTAAATGAGATTAATGAGTTGGATGAATTCCAACTTTGGGTAGATAAAAGTTTGGCACTTTACAAGGAAAAGAGAAAGTTGCATCATAATCCCTAGATTGAGAAGACAGTATTCAAAAAGGGTAATCAGGTGCTACTTTATTAGTCTAAACTTTATTTGTTTTGAGGTAAGTTAAGGTCAAGGTGGTACGGCCCATACATGGTTTTAATAGTTTATCCCTATGGTGCTTTAGAATTGAAGAGGTAAGGTGAAGCCCCATTCAAAGCAAATAGGCAAGGAGTGAAGCACTATGTGGGAAATATTGATGAAGTAAATGAAGTTGCTGATATTGACCTTGTTGAAGACTGTGTAATCAAGGTAATTGCATCATTCCATGATGTTAAATCAAGCATTGTATGGGAGGAAACCCATGAGGCTAGTTGGTGAAATCTGAGTACACAACTCGGCCACATCATGTAGCGACGTTAAATCAAGCACTGCATGGGAGGCAACCCATATTTTTTTACTCATTCATTTATAAGGTAACATGTTTGTTCTGTGTGTAGGTCTAAGAAATGCAGAAAATGTCTAGAGAAGTTGAAAAGTTGTAATACCCCGTATTTTCATGCTAGAATTCTAACCGTCGATCCTATGCGTCTAAGATCTAATCCAAGAGATTCTCATGTGAATACAAGTTTATGATATTTATCCTCATGTTTGATTTTCTTTTGAGGTTAAAAATTTTCATAGAAATCATTTAGAGCTATGTTGAGATAAGATCATTTGATTCGTCCAAAATTCGATATTCGATTCTACAAGAATCTACTTCAAACGTGTATAACTCTTTATGTAAATAGAATTTTGCATATCAAGATACACCAAATTATATATAATTGAATTATCTTTCCAACTATACCAATTTCGCCTAAATCCGATACCCGAGCTAAAAGTTATGACTTTGTAAAGTGGAATATTTTCCATCCAAACTGGTTTGACATGACTTTGAAATGCTCCAGCAACTTGGGCGCATCTTGGGTGCATTTCAGGGGTAAAACACACTGGTTTGATATGCCTTTGAAATGCTCCAGCATTTTGGGCGCATTTCAGGGGCATAACACACTAGTTTGAGATACCTTTGAAATGCTCCAGCATCACGGGCGCATTTCAGGCTACAATTTTAGGGTCAACTTCCAATAATCATAGCTTGCTATATATAAAGAAATGTGAGGGTTTATATATATCAAATGAAAGCTTGTTGAGTCTTATTTTGAATTCAACAACTTTGATCCGAATACAACATCGGAGTAAAAACTTATGCCCAATTTACTTCAGCCTATCAGTCTGTCAATTGGGGGACAGCTGCGACTTTGTTTGTTTCCTTAGGAGAATTTTAGTCTTTTATCCCACCCTTATTCAACCATAAACACGGGATTAAGCTCCCAAGGGACAAAAATATGGTTATTTTCTCCAATTTTCTCAAGAACCAAATCCCTTAGTCTCAAACTAAAAATCAAGATCCCTCAAAATTCAACCGTCATTTTTTAAAATTGATTCAAGATTTGGAATCCCCTTTGAAAAAGCTATAAGAAGCACCCATCAATTGTACGAATAGAGTTCCGAAAGCAAGAGTTCATCCAAATTCATAATTTGAGGTATGTGGAGTTTGAACAAGGACAAATCTTTCGTCCTTTTGCCCAAAACTTTATTTTATTACAAGAGTTGGTTGATTTTACATGTTTTCCTATGAAATTAAAGTCGGATTTATACCCTATGTTTCTATTCATGAGATTATTAGATTTTCATTGTTTTAGAAGTTGAATTACATGAGTATGTTTATATTTTGGTATATATAGCTGAAATTTCCAGATTTTAAGATGATTATGAATGTTTTGTTTTCAAGCATAAATTTTGAGATGTTGAAATCATGAGATTCATATTAAGAGTTATTTTCCAATATCTTGATTGAGGTGATTGAAAGATTTTTAACATGATTGTTGAGCATGAAGTTTAAATATGATTTTGATGCATTAATGCTTTATATTTTGAGTCCTAAGTACAAATGATGAGTTTATAAGAAGATTATGATCTCAAGTTTTGTTGACAAATTTTGATAAGTGTTTTCAAAAGCAAAGATTAATTTTGATCCTAAGCTAAGATAGGAAACCACACTATTTATGATTAAAGAAAAGAGAAGCATAATTTGGTCTTTATTATAGACCCTTGAGTTATTCTAAGGTGGATTTCCTAAAAACTTTGAGCCTAAGTATGGGAGTAGTATTTAGCACCGAGTTGGGTATGATTCCAAGGTCTCATACCACAAAAATACGTGCCACTATAGGATTGAGATTTGTGGGCCTGAGGCCGAGATAGTGATCACTAAAGTTAAGGTTCTATTCTGATGGCAAGGGTAGAGAAGCTCTCCCCAATGTGGGAAAGACGTTGAACTCCATGTGGCTCACATGGTTTATGTTTTTTAGAAGAAACTCTTAAAGCAGTCCCCTACTCTAATTAAGATAAAAGTATATATATGTTGAAAGTTTGATTTTGAGATTTCCAAAGTCCCCCAAGTCCAAGTTATCTAAGTCCCAAAAGTCCTATCCTCCTTAAGATAAAATATATGTTTTGAAAGTTATTGTTTAAAGTTTTATTTAGCCTACAAGTTTTGAGAATAAGAGGAGAATACAAATTTTAGAATAAAGTGTAATGACTCACGGGATTTATATTACATACTTCTTTATTCATGATTTATGAGATTCAGATTTTAGTTTTATTCCAGCTATGTGAGTCATCTACAACTGCATGCACATTTTCTTTAAAGTTCGATGATATTGATTATTTAATTGCATACACCCCCATATACTCAGTACATCCTCAAAGTACTAATCCACATATATGTCTGTGTGCTACATTGTCTCATAATGTAGGTACAAGTTGTAGTGCATACACCATATTCAGTCAGGTTCGCAGCTTCTAGTCAGCAAGTGATGGGTCCTTTTGTTTTGAGGGCTCGAGTCAGTTATATAGTTTGAGAAGTAATGCATTTTATTTATTCAATCGTATTGAGTTAGGATAGTTGGGAGTCATGACCCAGCTATCTATAGTCAGTACTAGAAAAGGTTTCATAGACAGTCAGTAGTGTCGATGTATTTTACTTTTGTTTAATACATAAAATTAGAGTTGTAATCATGTAAACTCAGATGTTGTATTGATCCAGTTCAGGGAAGTTTTATTGTTTCCTCTGATTTTGTTCAAATTACGTATTTAATTTAGTTGCTTGTAAGTATTCTAGTAGAAGGGTTAGATTGGGATCACTTGTGACCCTAAGCACCGTGTGACGTCTTGGAACCTATTTTCAAGGCATTACAAACTTAGTATCAGAGCACAGAGTTCAAGTGTCCTAGGGTGTTTGTGAAGTCGTGTGTAGTAAAGTCTTGCGGAATGGTACAGAGACGTTTGTACTTTTCTTTGAGAGGCTACAGTGAATTTAGGAAATGTTTCCCTTCTTTTAAGTCTTAGATCAAGCTACAAAAAGGTTCTCTTAGAAACTTATAAAAATTCTCATCCTACTCTATTCAGGCCATCTCTGTCTTATTTTAAGGATATCAGAAATAGTCAAGCTTAAATCTTTACAGATATTACTTTCTCAGAAAGTCTTCACATATAGTTATGGGATTGTAGGAAAGCTAGAAAGTATCTCATCAGTTTTTTTGTAGTTCTGAAGATTGAAGTGCTTTATTCATGTTCATGAAAATCGTGCACTTAGCCCAATTTAGATATGCTTTCAGATTCCTCCTCAGAATCTATAATGTAAATCTATACTTCCCTATCCATGTATTATTCTTGAGATAGCATGATCAGCAAGTTCCAGTTCATCCCCAGATAATGCTCTCAGACTTGTTAGCAATGATTTTTAGAAGTTTCATAGAGCAGCTTGAGAGGAGCCTTCTAGTGTGTTATAAGCCCCTCAAGTTTAAAGTTATGCCCTCATTCTTATGAGTTGTTAAGTTAATACAGAGTAAGATGTGTATTCTTAGATCATTGAATATTGTGTGTCAAGTTTCTATATCTTGAAATCTTGTTATCATTGTGTTATTAAAAATAAAAGTCTAGTGAAGCCATGTGAGGCTCTTCCGATTCACTAGCATAGTTGCCTTGCTATTCATCTCATTCTATTATTCAAAACATAAAAATCAAAGTCTAGTGAATCCGTGTGGGGCCTATTTTTATTCACTAGCAACTTGTTGTTCATATTGTTGTTCTTGTGTCAGTTGGAACTAGGGGTTTAGAGGTGTAGTGACCAGAAAAGTGGTAAGGGTGATTTACTGAATATATGTATAGCCAAATCTTTTTGCATAAGATTAAGTTAGTAATGAAGTGATATGTCCTTGTGTGTTAGTTTAGTGGAAGGTAGAGAAGGAGTTATTAGTTAAGTTGAATTGTTGTTTGCTTGAAGTGTGAAAAAAGTTATTGATGGTATTTGTTGTGTTAGAAAGTATGGGTTTTTTATGAAAGTATTGGGTGGTTTAGTATTTCCAATTTAGGTATCCCTTGGGACTATAAAAAGGAGTTTAGTTAAAAATTATAGAACTATGAAAGAAGTTTAGGTGTATAGATAGGTAATTGGTAGTGATGTGTAGAAGGAGGATGTGATAATGGATTGTAAATAAGATAGGCCATACGATTATTGATCAATTATTGTGGTTATGAGATTCTAGTGGGCTAGTATTTCTTGATGCTTTGTTTTATGGTTTCCAAGTGAGAATAGTTTATGAGGTTTTGTTGTTAATCATGCCTAGCACTAGACACTAAGTTTGAATAGTAGATAATCATCAAGGTGGAAATAATGATTTCTTAGTTAGTGATGCTAGTTGTATGGAGGTGAACCAATAGGCTTGAAATAGTGAATGCAAGAATGTAAGTTTATTGATTAGAGATTAAGTATAATGTTGTATGAATGATGTAGAAGTATGCAAAAGGTAATATGGGGCTACATTATTTTTTAGGATTATGGCATGTTGTGTGTGGCTAGTAGTACCGTTGAGTTTCTAGGTGGAGAAAGACTAGTTAGATGGTATATGGTGTTCTAAATATACAAGTTAAGGAGTTTTGATTGATAGTGTTGAGCCTTTTGTTAGGATATTGATTCTTATGGTCTAGAGATATAAGTTTGGATATGCGATAGTGGTAGTCTATGACGGATGTATTATGGTTCATTAAGGGTTGAAGATATCTGTGTTAAGTGTTGGAACCTAAGTTAAGTTTTTGAAGATTGAGCTAATAGAAAGTAGAGTTGAAGAACTAGTTGGTGTGAACTCATGGTATGGTGATACTCCTAAAGATTCTAAGTTAGTAAGTGTTCAAGTTATTAGATAATGAATATTGGGAACACGGAAAGATAGAGTTTCATCTTAGAATAAAGTATTAGCAGTGGGTTTTACACTTTAAGGTGTAGTCTTTCAGGGTAAATTTATTATTTATGGGTATTATTATGCCCTAGACTCTAAAGTAAAGGGATTGCAGTTTAGATTAGAGTTAGTAAAGGGTTTCGTAGACTTAGAATATCATCTTTGATCTAAGGGAGAGATGGTAGAGTGAAGAACCAAATCAAGTTTTGACAGTTAGATTGTGTGATATGTCAACAAGAATTGCGATGAGATAGTGATCCTTTCTTTCTCTAGAGTATTCCTTGGATTTCAATCGTTATCACATCAGATTCATGTCCTGTGTGATAGATCCATGCCAAAGGCCAATGCCTATACACTTCATGTGTACTCAAGTCCATTATCGGTTTCTAGTAAGTTAGTAACATCTTCAGTCTATAATTTGAGTCATTCCTCAGAAATCTATGAACTATAATCTTATGTTGAATCGCTCATGGTAAGTATGAACTCATGTTTCAGAGTATGATTAGTTCTTAGAAACTCATGATCCTAGTGAAATCTTATTTATGTCATGTATGCCCTCAGTTTGGGTCTCTTTAATGATTATATACCTTTAATATTCTATTCTTCAAGTCTCAGTTAATGTTAAAGTTATGTATAGTATTCTTTCATGATTCAGGTCCTTATGTGTTAGCCCTTTTATGACCTCTTCCTACATTAAGATAGTGATGATGAATAGTTATTTAGATGGGAGAGAGTAAATATTTGTTGTTGAGAAAAGATCGACATATGCCCGTTTTAGCTAAGGCTAAGTGTGAAGTAAGATTGAGGCCAAGTCTTTAGTACATGTTGTGGTTAGTTGAAAATTTATTTGTATGTTCTTAAAAATATTGCAAGAATGTTGTTGTTGATAGAGGTTTAAAGACTGGGAGGAGTAAGCCTTTATGAAGTTCATATGTGGTTATAATGATAGGCTTGAATATCATGTTGGGATGTAAGTGGAGGAATGTAATATGCGCTAGTGAATCCATAGTAAGAGTTTAGAGTTAGTCATTGAAGTGATAAGAAGAATCATCTTAGAGAGGAAAAGTTTTGAAAATGATTGGGGTATTGAATTCATGGTTCATACTAGTGTTATAATGTTATGTGTAGTAAGTTGTGATTCAAGTTAGGCATGAACATGGTGAGAGAATTTAGATCAGATCAGATATTAGTAAATGAAGTTTTATGAACCCGTGTGAGCATGGTATTAAAGGGGAGAAAGTAAGTTGAAAAAAATATTTGAGAAGTGTTTCTAAGTTTGAAAAACTAGCAGCTGCATTGCCTAAGGACTAGAAATTCTAAACTAGTTTATGTTTAAGAAACCTATGTTCCATGTTACAAAGTTATAGCTATTCTAAGAATTCTTTCTTCAGATATCTCACTCAGATCATGCCCAAAATTCTTTACTCCCTAATGTTAGTAGAATTTCATAGAAGAATGTTGAAGAAATACTCCATTTGAGTATGGGCAGTCAGTATGATTCAGTCCATATAGCCTGCAATCCAGTTTAGCAAGTAAGCAAATAAGCTCCTATAGATTTCCAATTTTTCACCTAGTCTTACTATCTGCAGTCTCCTGCGTATGTCCATTCCAAGAGGTAATGAGTTTGCATCTATGTAAATTGTGAATTCAGTTCAGTTCGTGCATCATTTTCAGTTTCAGCTATTTAGTTATGACTCAGTTCATAAGTGTTCAGTCCAAAATCTTAATTTTTCCAAGTATTTTAGCTTAGACAATGTAAGGCCCTTGTACGATCCAAGTCTTGTTGTCTCATGATTCGTACTTTCATTAGTTATCACCTCCCAATTCAATATGTATGATTGGATCATGAACACTTCAAGTGAATCCTAAACTCTCAACTATGAATCAGCTCCTTAAAGCAAGTAAAGTGAAGTCAGCACAGAATTCAGTTTCATGATGAAATTTTAAATGTTTCATCTCAGTTATATCCTTTCTTAGAAGAGATATCATGCTCATGTTATTCCATACCTTTAAGGCTTCAACAAGTTCCTATCAACATTTGAGGACGAATGTTCCCAAGGGGGACATAATGTAATACCCCATATTTTCATACTAGAATTCTAACCGTCGTTCCTACACGTCTAATCTCTGATCCAAGAGATTCTCATGTGAATACAAGTTTATGATCTTTATCCTAATGTTTGATTTTTCTTTGAGGTTAAAAATGTTCATAGAAATTATTTAGAGCCAAGTTGAGCTAAGATCATTTGATTCGTCCAAAATTCGATAATTGATTCTACAATGGTCTACTTCAAACGTGTATAATAGAATTTTTCATATCAAGACCCAAAAAAATTGTATATAATTGAATTATGTTTCCAACGATACCAATTTCGCCTAAATCTGATACCTGAGCTAAAAGTTATGACTTTGCAAAGTGGGAGTATTTTCCGTCCAAACTGGTTTGACATGCCTTTGAAATGCTCTAGAATCTTGGGCGCATCTTGGGCGCATCTTGGGCACATTTCAGAGGCATAACACACTGGTTTGAGATGCTTTTGAAATGCTCCAGCTTCTTAGGTGCATTTCAGGGGCATAACACACTGGTTTGAGATGCTTTTGAAATGCTCCAGCATCTCGGGCGCATTTCAGGCCACAACTTTAGGGTCAACTTCCAATGATCATTACTTGTTGTATATAACGAACTGGGAGGTCTTCTATATATCAAAATAAATCTATTTGAGTCTTCTTTCCAATTCAATAAATTTCATCCAAATATAACATCGTAGTAAAGAGTTATGCTTAATTTACTTCAGCCTATCAGCCTGTCAACTGAGGGACAGCTGCGACTTTGTTTCTTTCCTTAGGGGCATTTTAGTCTTTTATCCCACCCTTATTCAACCATAAACACGGGATTAAGCTCCCAATCAACCAAAATATGGTCATTTTCTTCAATTCCCTCAAGAACCAAACCCCTTAGTCTCAAACTAAAAATCAAGATCCCTCAAAATTCAATCGTTGTTTTTCAAAATTGGTACAAGATTCGGAATACCCTTTGCGAGAGCTACAAGAAGCACCCATCAATTGTACGAATAGAGTTCCGAAATCAAGAGTTCATCCAAATTCAGAATTTAAGGTATGTGAGATTTGTTGCATCACCTCTTTTGCCTGAGGCTGATGAATAGCCAGTTTTGCAATTTCTTTAGGCAACCAGGTAAGTATTAATTTTGGTTGGGGTTTAGGAGGTTGGGTTGGTTTTACTTTAGGTAAAGTTGGTTGTTGGGGTTTCTCTTTCATGAGTACCCTACCATCATACAATCTTCATAATACTCTGGTTTCTAATCAATAGGATGCGTTGTTTGAAAATTTGACCTTGTGCATTCATAACTGTAATCTCATTGTGGATCGATTTAGTGATGGCAACCTCAATTAACATCCTTGCACAAGAGATCCTAGTTTACTTGGATGTATATTTATCAGCGAACAAAGGTATCCTGATGGCACTTGCAATTCGACTAAGCAAATCACAACTCCAGCAATTCAAAGGAAATTTGGGTAGTGTTACCCACAAAGGTATTTCTGTAAGGAATTCTGATTTAAAGTCAAGCTGGGGCATCCATTGTTTCAAGATCAGAGGTTTACTATTGATACTACATGGTCCTGTAAATAGGATCTCTTTCATATAAGCTTCTGACTGGAATTTCACTAGATAGTATCCTTCATCATGATAGTATAAATCTGGTGCAGCAACACTGGTCCAAGTTTTTTATATATACCATTTCATGTAATTATATCCTGGCATATCCCCAATAACATATAAGACCAATGAATACCTCCATTTGGTTTCCTCCTGTTCTGGTTCCAGCTATTCTATCTTCACTATCGGGCTTCCATTAACTAGTTTAGGGGGGATGTAATTTAACACCATTCCATTTGTTGCAACTCAATTACCAGCAAATAGATTCACCCATTGATTCACCTTAGTGTCAACTTTAGGAAAGGATGTTATCCTAATATTTTCCTCTTATTTTCTAGATCTACACTTCGTACACTCCTGGATCGGTATCCAATAGAACAGTTTTGATGGAACAATAGGTGTTAAGCTAGCACTCCCTATTGCAAATGAGTGAACATCGCCTTGAATAATTTCAGGACTCCAATGTAAACTTTGATGGTTTGAATTTGAGGTACCTGCCTAGTCATTGCTCTGTGGCCTAGAATTCACCTTCCTTAACAAATTGCTATCCATTGATGTTGCACTAGCATGCAAATAAAGGTCATTCGGCTAAGATCCATCATGCTTCAAGCTTCTCGAGTTTCATTAAAGAGGCATCCTAAATATCCCACAAATTCATGAGATACTGATCAATCTCAAATATCTCTAGATAATTCCATAAACTCATGGAATATAACAAAGGGATCAAAACCCTCTCTACTTGCTAATCAAATACATCAAGAAGATCCACAAATCCTCCTTTCATGGAGACCAAACCCAAATATTTATACATTTTAAAAATATGCCACTAACGGTCCTCGAATTACGAAAATCAATATTAAATCCAAATATTTCTACGTTTCAGAAATACGCTATTGACGGCCCTCAAATTATAGAGAAAATCAAGAGAGAAGAATCAAGGAAAGAACAGATTTGTACCCACATCATTTATCAATAAAAAATTATATTTCTTCATATTTTTATTTGTGATTGTAATTAATTTTGTCACTGTTAAAAAAATATTGGAAACAATTATATACTTCACACTTGTAGATGATAATATTTCATTGGATAAGTTGCACAACTTTATTAAAAATAAAGTGTATAAAGTTAAAGGGGGTTTTCCTAAACAAATATTTTTAAAAAAATTAGGTCTTACATATTATTTTTAATACCTTAAACCAAACAGTGTATAAAAATTAATATCTACATAACTAATACCAACATTACTAATACATCATATTCAGCGTTATTCTTATACACTCTATCGAACGACTCTTTATATTTTTATCACTTTGAATATTGTTGATATTTGTGTAAATTTTGTAACTACTTTAAGGTTCTATTTGGATAGCCACCTGATAATTGAAATTGGTGTAATTACACCGACATGTTTGTTTGCTATACAAGTGTTTGATTGCACAAGTGTAATCAAGGTTATATTAATATTTTAAAATAAAATTTAATAGTCAAAAATTAAATATTAGTAATATTTAACAAATAAGGGCCTCTGTAAAGGATATTAAAGTAGGTGTGTAAGATATATATTGTCTTTTAAAATATATTAGTTTACAAATATATGTTCTTAATTATATAAAATTAATTATTGTATATTTTTAATATTAGCATATTTTAGTTAATTTAATCATAAAAATTAAAAGTACACTATTTTTAAGAACGTCATGAAATGCATGTTTGAAAAAAAAAAGATTAATATTATAGATATAATGTCATAAAGTTATTCAAACATTTGACAACAAGATAATCTACCAACTCTAACTACTAAAACAATGTGAAATATCAAGCCAATATTACGAAAGCAAATAATTTGAAACAAAAAATATAACATAAGTTCAAAATTCAAAATAAAAGAAGTTAACATAGTACTCGTATATATGTTAAATTTCAACATGACATACATAAACATAATTCAAAAAAAAAGAAAAACGTAAGTATATTACCTTATATAACAATGAATGCTACTTTAACTTAAACATTAGAATACTAATACAATTATGTTGAATGAAAATAATAATAAATAATACGAGCAATTATATGGAATCACAAGAAATAAAGTTGGGAAATGAGAAGAAAAATGACAAACTATAGATAATATAAAATAAAAAATATAGTTTTAAAAATATTAGAATAATAAAAATAAAAAAAGAATTTAAAATAATAGTAATAAAAATAATTTAAATTAAAAGAAATTAAAATAAATAAAATAAAGAAATTGTAAAGTAACCTTGTAACTACACCTTGTAATTACCAGCAATCCATAGCTTCCCTGAGAATTGGAGAGTGTAATTACCATTGTCAATTACACCCACTTATCTACTAACTAAGATAAGTAATTACCTGATCAACCAAACAGATCAAATAGTATAATTACACTAAACCTTATTTACAGGGTGTTGGTGTATATGCATTTTATTATTAAATTAATATATTAAATGCATAGATTAGTGGATATAAATTAAGGTAAAAGATGATCATTAGTTCTTGTAACTCATATGACCATTAATGCTTGTAACTCTCATGGTCATTAGTTCTTGTAACTCCATGACCATTAGTTTCATGTAACATCAAGACTATCCATCTACCCACATTACTACCCCTCATTCATCCTATTCAATACATGAAAGAATTTCTCACCTATAAATAGAGGTATTTTTTTTATTGATGGACAAGAAAATATGATAACTGTGAAAATTATATTAGTGAAAGAGAGAGTTTGGACAAAGAAAATATTCAAAGTCTACAACTATACTCTTTATACAAAAGAGAGTAATAATATGTTGAAGGAATGTATTTTTGTAGTGGATCTTTGAACTCTTCAACTAATCTAGAGTTGCTTGAGTTGTACATCATTGATGGACCGTTGTATCCTGGAGGGGACAAGTCAACAGTTGATACTGTTGGATCGGTATAGATTATGCCGCAGTGGGCTTGAATCTAGTTAAAAAGAGCAAAATATTTGTGTCTGAGTCAAGAAGAAGATTATCTAATTTTTCTTCATTTTTTGTTCATTTTATTATTTCACTTATAATTATTGTAATTTGTGGTATATTACACCAACAATTTTAAGAAAATTCATGTTTTGTTTACAGTTTAAAAAAATATGAATATCAAGGTGGAGATCTCAACATCACTAGTCTCTTTAAGAGATGGAAGGAAAAAAATGAAGGGTAAAGTATTTTCTACTTTCTCAACTCAAGTGAAGAAAAGGTAAAAACTTTTCTACTTGTGCAGCGGATGAAAGATAAAATAAAATAAAAATACCTAATATTTTTTATAAATATAATGATACTACTTTTCATAAAAATATTTTTGCTAAATTCTCAAAATAGTGGGGGCTAATAAAATGAGAAAAAAGTCACCATGAAAAAGTTATTTTTACATTTTTGAGAATGCTTTGAAATAATAAAGTGTTACAAGTGCATAATTAATCTTGAAATAAAAGACATATTATTATTTGCATATAACTTGATGTCTTTAAATTTGACTTTAACATATTATCAAAGAAAGGATAAAAAATATTGAGTAGCCATTTGACATTTAATATTTGGGTGAGATAAATTTCATTCTAGGAATGAAAAATATCTGAATTATGTGATGAACTTTTTCTTGACTTGTCACATTATGATGAAAATTTGTGAAAAAATTTATTAATTTTATGAGTCATGCAACTCCTTTTGATTCAAATATGTGGAAGTGATGTGACAAATAAAAAAAAATTGCTAGCCTAATAAAAAAATAAAATATGTGATTTATTGCACTTGACATAATAATGTGTAAGCACTAGAAGTACTTGAGAGATACAAGCAAACCATGTAGATTTACTTGGTATGAAAGTTGAGGCTTGTTTTATAAAGAAAAAATATTCTGCTAAAGTATTTTTTGGTGCAATGAAAAAAAAAAATGTTATTTGGTGAAATTAAGAAATAAATTATTATTTGCTAACTTTATTATGGAGGTTAAACTAGTTACTTTAGCTTCAACTAATGAAAAAGTGAATTGATAAATCATTTTATTTTGACAAATTAATTTCTTTAATTGGAGTTATTGTAATAGCACCAATATTTTTTGTACAGTTTGAAGTTGTTATTATAAAAGTAAATTCAGACCCATGAGGAGAAAATAATATTGCAATATAATATTTGACAAATGGTACCAGAATATGAATTATGTCAAAATTTATGATAATCTTGCAGATGAACTAAATAAGGTCTTGGCAACATAAAGAGTCTGAAATGCATCATCGGGGAGGAAGGGGAGGGAAGAAGCCTATAAAAATCATGAATCATACATGAGAAAATTCAACTTGGAGACTAGAGATCCTATAATCAGGTTCAGTGGAAAGAACGAATCATATGATGACTTGGTGTAGGATGCACTATTGCTTAATCCTTCCTATGATGTGAGTACATTTTGTTCCTGTATTGACTTGTGAAGGTTGAGCCTAAGAACTCTTAATCAAATTTTGTAACTCGTATGAGCGGGTTGTCGAAATTATAGGACCACTCTTGATAGATTTCATCTATGTGAGTGTGAAAGTAGGCCGCTTCCTATTAGAATTGGACTTATTCTCAAAAACACTTATGAAAAATCATGATAGCACATGACCGTAATGTGCTGTCTATTAAAACTTGTGTCAACACCTTAGTTATTGTGATAGACAGTAACACTTTATTTTCCTTAAACAGTCATAGTTCAAGTCTAAGATCACTATTGACTCTGGAGTAAAGGTTATTGTTTTACTAAGTGGAGGTTTAATCTACCTTCATTATGCATAATAATCTACCTTCAACTAGTTTGGTAAAATACTCTCATAATTTAATATTAAAATGAGTGAAAAATGTTGATGTATATGCATTTTATTATTAAATTAATATGTCAAATGCATATGTTAGTGGGTATAAATTATGGTAAAAGATTATCATTAGTTCTTGTAACTCACATGATCATTAGTTCTTGTAACTCTCATGGTCATTAGTTCTTGTAACTCTATGACCATTAGTTTCATGTAATTTATGTAATATCAAGACTATTCATCTACCCACATTACTATTCCTCATTTATCTTATTCAGTACATAGAAAAAATTCTCACTTATAAATAGTGGTGTTGCTTTCTTTGTTGATGGACAAGAAAATATGATAAGTATGAAAATTATCTTAGTGAGAGAGAGAGAGTGTTGAGACAAAGAAAATAATTTAAGTTTATAACTATACTCTTTATATAAAAAAGAGTAATAATATATTGAAGGAAGGTGTTTTTGTGGTGAAACTTTAAACTCTTCAACTAATTCGAAATTGCTTGAGTTGTACATCGTTGATGGGATGTTGTATTCTGGAGGAGACAAATCAAGAGTTAATACTATTGGATTGATCTAGATTATGCAGTAGTGAAATTTTTTTTTTTGATTCCCCATCCGGTGTTTGGTGCCCGCATTGGAGCCCGATTAATTCGGATCGCGCGTTGCAGGGCCTATTAAGGCGGCAGCACTCCCAACAGAGTTTTCTCCATACTCAGGGCCAAACCCTCGACCTCTGGTTAAAGGTGGAGCAGCCCTATCCACTGCACCACAACCCATGTTGGCGCCGCATTGGAGTTAAATCTTCTTAAAGAGACCGAGATATCTGTGTCTCAACTAAGAAGAAGATTTTCTAATTTTTCTTTAGTTCTTTGTTTATTTTATTATTTAAACTATAATTATTATATTTTGTGGTATATTACACCAACATAGAATAACTTTCCAAACGGGCACTAAGTTAAAAAAACGACAGTAGATGAAGAAAAATGTTTCCATTATGAATATTCCGATAGGCCTCCTCGCGTTGCGTTTTTGAGAAAGAAAAATAAGACGATTTTCTTTCATATAAATATATAACCTATTTTAAATTAAAAAACTTTAAACTATTTAGTCAACGCCTCTTAAAATTTACCATTGTAATAAAATTTGTTACATATTTATTTTACATTTAATAAGATAATTTACTACTTCCTTCGTTCCAAATTATTCATCCCAAATTGAGATAACGTATTGATTAAGAAAAATAATTAATAACATGACTAGTTTACCATAGTACCCCTATTAAATAATGTTTACATTTTAATTTGAAGAAAAAGTAATTAATGCAAAGGGTAAAACATGAAAAAAAAAATTGTCTCCTCTTGATTAATGAAAAAAGACAAGTAAAATGAGAAATCAAATTAGAAAATTTGGGACGAATAATTTGAGACGGAAGGAATACTAAAAAATTTATAACTTATTTTAGATAAAAAATTTAAAATCATTTAATTAACACCACTTAAAATAAATAATTTATGAATAAACATTGGTTCGTGCACACGGGCTCCTCCTCCCTAGTTCTTATTAATTCTATTTTCGTTAATTTTTACTTGTCACTATTTTTTAATTAATTTTTTTTATTTGTCACTTTTGACATATCAAGTAAAGACAAAAGAATTTTTTTTATTTTATTCTTAGAATTAATTTCTTATTTATCAAGTCAATTTTAAAATAGTTTACTTTAAATATTAATTAATAGGAGTAGTTTGATAATTCTTTCCTTTAAAAAAGAATGGTCTACTATTCGTTTTAGTCTGTTTAAAAAAGAATGGTTTTTTTTAGCAACTTTTTAATTGTAACTTTTCACATGACATGTTTAAGACCACAAGATTGAAGGACATTTTGGTACATTTGACATAGCTTTAATTTAACACCACAAAATTCAAAAGTTTTCTTTATTTTCTTAAACTTCGTGCTAAGTCAAACTTGGTCATTCTTTTTTAAACGGAGAGAGTATAATTATTATATCAATGATTGTTTTTTTTTTTTCACTTGGTGTTTGGTACCCGCATTGGAACTTCAATTAATTCAAATCGTGCACTGTAGAGTTTATTCTGAGGGTGACGTTTCCAACCGAATTTTCTTCATATTCAAGGCTCTAATTCGCTCTAATTAAAAATGAAGTAGTTTCATCACTACATCACAATCCATATTAATCAATAATTAATTTTTTAATAAATATGTCATGTTAAAAATAACAAGTAAAAACAAAGATTGGATTGAGGTAACAAGCGTCAAGTAACAAGTCAAACTTGCTCATGTTAGGGCTGACCCACACAAATTCAAGTGGGTTCATATGAATTCACTTTGTCAAAAAATTATATTGTATATATACATATATATAAGTAGTTTTTACAAATTTAAAAAGGCATATATTATATACTAAACCCATTATAAATAAGAGGAATGTCCGGCTTAGTAGAAGTTGGTTCAATTGTTAACATATATGTCCCGTATTCGAGCCCTTATAGGGGTGTTTTTTTAAAAAATTATTTTATCCAGCAACTTTGAACCCACTTGATGAAAAGTCCGCATATTAGTTGGTTACACACGAGATGCGTACTACACTAACATTAATATTTTATTAAAAGTTTATTTGTACACGTCAATTAATTTCTATATGAACTCGGATAATAATCTTGAGCAATCAGAATTTATCATAAAGTTGTTGAGATTATAAATATTCTCATGATTCATAAAAGGATGATATGAGATTGCTGAATTTCAAGCTTCACTAACTTTGATGCAAGATTCATTTTCACGACATTTAAGGCTCCCATTAGTACGTCGATTAATTATGATTATTTCAATTGAAAAGAGTTTTAATTTTATGCATGTCCGTGAAGGCGACGGCACCGGTTGTAGTGCCATAAAATACTCTTACCCTGGCTTTGGGATTTTTAAAGGGACAGAAAATTCATTCTTTTTCTGTAATTCATATTCCAGGGCCCGTGTTTGATCTCCGTGTTTGACCAGCTATCACCCTATGAAACAAACTACAGCCTACGGGAAGAGAATAAGGATACATACTCAGACATATATAGATTTTACATAATTTTTAAGAAAAATTGATTAGGAATGTAATTTAGTTACTCCTTTCATTTATTTTTACTTATTAGTTTAATCATATCTATCTCACATATGTAACATTTTATTATTTAAAATTAAATAATTTTATTTGTTACGGTAATTTTAATAAAGTACAAAAAGTTCAAATCACTTTTCAAAGATCATTCACGCTTTAATATAATAATATAAACATAAACATATATTTTAGTGTAAACACATATATATTTTACCACAAAAAATTTTAAGTGGTTGTTGAATCGTCACTTTAACGTTTGTCATTCAGTACCTCTTTTCCTTGTTGCTAAAGCCTAAGAGAGACGCATTAATTTGAACTATATTTGTGGTACAATTATTTTTCTCTTTTTTTTCCTATATTTAAAATCTTTTCTTATTTTTAAAGTCAAATCTTTACAAAATCATTGATTACATTTTTATTACGTACTTAAAACTTTTAAAAAATTAGTATTTCTTAAATTTTTCTTATTCTAACATTTTTATATTTATTTCTAGATTTTTTTAAAACAAATTTAGTTGATTTAGAATTCTTAAACTAATGAAAAATGTATTTAGTTGTCATTAATTTGATGACTTCTAATAAGGAATGGTATATATCATACATGTATTTAATTAATTTTCAACTCTTAAATATAAAAGAATAGTGAAAAGATGATTTTTTTTAAAGCAAAGACTTTTAATAAAGGGCAAAAAGTTCAAAAATCATTTTCAAAGCCTTTCACACTTTTAATATAGTATAGATCACTAATTTTTTTAATTATTTTTATTTTTACTCTTCATTTTTTACATATTAAAAATATAACTTCTTCTTTTTTTGTATTTTACCGTTAATATTAATTATTCATTCACTGGACTAATTTTAAGACACAATAATAACTATCAATAAATAGAGGTACTATTGTAAAATAATGATATTAATAATTATTTTCTTAATGAGTGTGTCAAGTTAAATGTGACAAGTAAATGAATAGAGGGATTAATATATAACTTATTAATTCTTTAATTTTCATTTATTTACATGACTCTTAATTCTAGAATAATTAATGATAAGAATAGAGTTGAGAAAAAAGTACTATAGTTAGTTATCATCTTTTAAATAAATCAATTATTTTGAAACAAATTTTTTTTAGCAAACATGCTAACTATTTTGAGACCAGGAGTAATTGTGTACTCCTCAAGTCCCAATTTTTGAATTTTCAAAACTAAAATAGATTTTTTTAAAAGTTACGTAACGTATTTGTAGTAACCCAAATTTTCGGGCCTCAAAATTTGAGTTTTTGGACTCACTATCTTGATTACGACTGACCTTATGAGTCGTAAGGTCACCTTACGGGTATTAAGACCCCCAATCGTAGCCTGATCCGTGTGATAGCCCTTAAGTTTCTGTTGTGATTACGACTAGGGGTCACGAGTCATAAAGACTCTATAGGAGTCGTATAGTCTCATCTGTAGACAAATCAGTGTAGTGTCCAAATGTTTCTGTCCTGACTACGACTGGCCCCTACGAGTCGTAAGTTCCGACTACGAGTCGAAGGGTATGACTCTAACGGTCAACAGTAAGATGAGCCTAAGACACTACCCAGACCACGAGTCATGGTGACGACTCATAAGAAGTCATCACGAGTAGTAAGCTGACCCGTGATGCCTAGGCATCTTTTTCTGCACTTTTAAGTGAGGGCATTTTTGTCATTTTTCTCTTTCCTCACTTAGGACCCACACCCTTAAAACACCTAAGGAGGGTTATTTCTATCACTTTAACAATCAAATGCATACTCTCTTCTCTCTCAAAGTCCTAAGTAAAAAACACTAGGATTTCCAAGGGATTGGCAATTAGAGCTTCCAATGGTTGATTTCTCTCTGTAATTCTTGATATCTCAAGTATGTTACTTTTCTCCAAAGTTTATTTTGTTAATAGCATGTACTTACAATTGTTATTCATGTGATTAAATTATGGTTTATGAATGTGGTGTTGAGGGCTTTTGAGCCTTAATGAATGAATTATTTTTCTATGGCTTTTATGGATGATTCATGATTTGAATTGATGGTTTCTAACTATTAGGGGTGCATGGGTATGGTTAATTAGAATGGAGGTTCGTGGATTCCCTTAAATTGATGGTTTTGAATACGAATTGGTGATAACCTCAAACCAATCTTGTGAAACTCATTTTGAACATGAGAATATACGCATTGAAAATATCTATGGAACTATTACATAGCATGAAAGGCTAAAGGACCAAATTTGATTGAATGAACAAAGGGGATCGTGGTATTCCCCAAATTGATTTAATGAACAAAGGGGGTCGTGGCATTCCCCCACATTGATTTAATGAACAAAGGGGGTCGTGGCATCCCCCCACATTGATTTAATGAACAAAGGGGGCTGTGGCATTTTCCCACACTAATTTAATAAACAAAGAGGGTCGAGGCATTCTCCCAAGTTATTGAAATTATAATGGCATAATTATAAGCTTGCCAGCATAAGGTATGACGATACCTATGGTGTGCCTTAATGGTCAACTCTTTGATTAAATGGATGAGTTATGTGAAAATTGCTTTTAATTAGGCTTAATGAGGGTTATGTAGCTAAGCCGTAAAGATGGAGGTACCGAAGGACCAATACTGGAAAGTCATGTTTATCCGCGTGAGGGATTGGTCTTGATGACCATGTGCATGGTTCACATTATTGATATTTATTTGTATCCTGGATTGACGTGGGTTCGTAGAATTCCTTAGTCTTCCTTGATACCTCTGGTTCATGCGGTTAACATGCACTGGGCACTTTCAGTAGGAGGAGCTGAACCATATAGCCTAAGGGTGCCTTATTATAATAGTTAAGCTACATAGTCCAGGCTAATATTTTACTTTCATACTAAACCTTACTCCCTATCCCAACATTTTATATATATATATATGTATGTACAATGTGTAAATGTGGATTTTATTATGGTTTTGACTTGACATTATTTTAACTCTTCCTTGAGTTACATACTAGTGCCCACTTCGCTAGTCGTCTCCAAATGTTGTATCCCCATGCGATGTAGGAATCGAAGATGCTTCTACTTTTCCTGCGCAGTGATAGAATTTCTGGGTTGTCAGCAATCAGCTTTGATGTAGTGATCTTTCATTCTTCGAAAGGGTTATCATTTATAAAGTCTTATTTTATTTATATCTTAGACCGCTTTTAGTAGATTCTTTTGGTTATCGTCGAAGCATGTCCCGACTTAAATTGGTTTTGGTCTATTTAGAGGCTTCGTAGATTACTGTGGATTGGGATGTCAGTAATTTCATAGAAATTTCCTTATTATTGGTTATTTTATCTTGTTATATGTTCAAAATTTATCCGCTGCTAGTATGTTGTGTTCTATTTGACTAGGCAAAGGGGGTGGTCTCCGGCCCTTGGCAGACATAGGATATCCATCATATCCAGGCCCTGGTTTGGGTCATGAAAAAATTAGGTGTCTACAAAGTCGTGTTAAGTAGAGTCTCTTTTATGGGTATGTAGCGCTCCACACTTGTAAGGGAGAGGTTACAAGGCATTTAAGAATTTTTTCCTTTCTTGTTTTTTGCTATCAGGTTGTAGATTCTAGGATGTTCTAATCTCTTCCAATCCCCATTTTTCTGCATTTTAGATCATGCCTCTCTGGAGATCTGATGCTTGTGGAAATTCTTCTTTCCCACTTGAGGATAATGTGGATGAAACTCATCCTGCATATAGGTACACACTCGATCTAGGTTCCCTGCTTCGGATTGCCCCCGTGGAGTTCTACTGGTTCCCTCTTGTTCCCCTCAGACTCCTCAGGGCTATGTGTCTAATGTTGAGTTTTGTTAGTCGATCTATTTTCTCACACAGCTAATGGCCTCTCTGTCACGCCAGTCTGATCGTGTTGCTCCTGTCACTCCTTCTTCTGAGGCTACAAGGGTTGGCCAATTTATGAGACTGAGTCCTCTGACTTTATTTGGTTCCAAGGTTGAGGAGGATACTCAAGGATTCATAGATAAGATGGAAAAAAAATTCCGAGAGATGCATGCTTTTGACTTTGAGGGTGTGGAGTTCTCCACATATCAGTAGAAAGATGTGGCATATCAGTGGTAAGAGGAGTGGAAATAGTCGAGAGGAGATATTGATGAGCCAGTTATGTGGGATCACTTCTCTAGTGCTTTTCTCGATCACTTCTTTCCTCAGGAGTTGAAAAAGGCAAAGGCCGAAGAGTTTGTGAATCTGAGGTAGGGCAGAATGACTATGAAGGAGTACGCCTTGAAATTTCATCAGTTATCCCGTTATGCTCCGAAGTTGGTGTCCTCTATGAGGGTTATGTCATGACCCAAACCAGGGTCTGGCCGTAATGGGTATCTCAAGTCCTACATGGACCAGAGATCACCCCCTACACCTAACCAAACTAAACACAAGATCCCCCAAAGTCGGATGATTTCTGAACATATAATAAGATTGCATGCGACAAGCTTAAAGAAATTCAAAACATGTTTACAACCGATGATCGGTGACCATCCAAACAACCAACCAACAATACCCAATATCCACAGCAACCCAAAACTAGTCGTGATTGGGACATGTCCCCGACTCTGACAGATGACAATGAGAATGAAAATAAAAATGATAATGTTAATGAAAATGAAAGTAACTATCAACTCGCATCTAAGAATGAAAGTTGGTGAAATGCCTAAGCCTTATGGGGAATGGAATCCGCTATTTAACCATAACATATTGAACCAACGAACCAAAATAACTGACCAAACTCTGCGCAAAAAAAGTAGAAGTAGCTCCAGTGCCTATATCGCATAGGGATATAGTGTCCAGGGACGGTTAGTGGGGTGAACACTAGCATGTAACTCAGGGATAAGGATAACATAATGCCAAGATCAATAATTCAAAATTATTCAAAACCAAAACACATAATGAAATGTATATATATATATATATATATATATATATCACATGTCGGGATAGGAAACAAGGCTTAACGTGCATTTTGAAACTTTAGAATGGATTGTGTAGCTCAATAGTCAAAATATACCAAGAACCCACGGGATATATAGGCCCACTCTCACCCATCTAATATGGCCCCAGTGCCTATGGATGTACGAGCTAGAGGGTATACATATGTACTACGGGGGACTCAAACCACCCGATCATATAGACCCCCGTGCCAGCAACTACGATTTTCAGTGTGGGTCTATAATACCCCACATTTTTCTAAATTCAGTCCAACTCATAGTACATGTACAAGAGTCTTAGAACCAAAAAATTTGGCTAAGTATTGGGACTTAGTCTTAATTTTAGGGTTCCCAACTTTGAGGATTCTTAAAGTGACCTTCCCGACCCCGACTCATAAGTTTTTAAGTTGATTCATGTTCAGGGGTGTAAGTAGTATGTCTCGGATTTTTTGAACGAGTTTTGGACCCCATTTGGTTTCCCAAAATAGCAGCTCACTGCGACTGCACCACATTGCAATGAGTATAGCGATGAAGGGGGTCACCGCATCTCGGTGAAGGTTAATTCAGAAATTATCCAATTTTTAGTGAGTCACTGCGTCGCGGTGGAAATCGCAATGATAGTCTTGGCACATCGCGGTGAGGGTCAAATCCGGGTTTCAGTTACCAATTTTAATTTCCCAGGGACAGTTTGGTCTTTTCCCATATCCCCAATCCATGAAAAACACAGGATTAAAGCCCCCAAAAGTATATTTGGTCATCTTTTATTCAAATTCTCTCAATTTAAAACCATTCTGTCTCAAGAACAAACCCTAGCCCTTCAAAGATTCAAGCTCAAGTTTAATAAAACCACCAAGAACCTTCACGAATTCTTCAATTGAGGCATGTTAGATGTTCATTCATGGGTTTCTTTCACCCATGGAGTCCAAGAATCCAATTTCAAGTTTAAAAGAATGATTTTTACATGTTATCATGAATTTTAACCATGAATTCCCACGAATTTTGATTTTTATATTATGTTTATACATGATTTATTGTTGAAGTTAAACCCTCCACGTTTGAATGATGCTTACTCATTCGTTTGTACCTTAAATTGTGTTTTAGTATCGAAATCATGATATTACTACATGTTTAAAACGATTCCCATGTTTAAACCATGAACTGCAAGTGTGATAAAATGCCCAAAGGAATGAGTTTTGAATAATGGTTACTTATCATGTCCTTAAGGTTTTGTATGGTCTTGTTGTTATTACTATCGAGCCCTGGGGTTTTGAATACCCGAAATCTAGCTGCTTATCTAGTCTTCAGTAACTACAGAATGGTTCAGGATAGTGATAAGCATTTTCAGTTCAGTTAGTCACCATCAATGGTTAAACTTAGTTCAGTCCAGTATTAAGTGTCTTTCAGTTGGGAGTAGAATTTAGCACCGAGTGAATGCAGAGATGAAAAATTTCCCGTCAGTGAGGTAGAGTCGTTAGTAGCAGCCCCTGTATTCTAGAACTATGTTGTCAGCATAGGATATGAGGAGTCACCCGTCAGTTTAGGCTTGACTACCTCTCAGGGGTCACCCGTTAGTTTGGTCTTGACACCTAGTCCTTTGGGACATCGGTTAGTGGATCCACCCAGACATTGTTAGTACCCATGGCATAGTACTAACACCCTTCCAACAGGGGTTACAGGTTGTACTCTGATAGTACATTGGGGCATGTCGGTTATAGTTAGCTCCCACAGTCTTAGTTCAGTATTCAGTAAAGAGTACAGTTTCAAATTTGCTTGACCATAGCATACTGTTATTCGATATCAGTATTTCAGTACTTTAGTTTACAGAATATTACAGTATCATATTATATGCTTGGTCATGCATCCTCAGAGATTACAACGTTCACGTATACTATTGTATCAGTCATCTCATGTTATTTATTCAGTCATGTATTATTCATGTTCATGAACACATGCATATCATCCTAACCTCATTTAGCATACCAGTAAATTCAAAGTACTGATCGCATACTCATTTCTTGCACTATGATGTCTCATATTATAGGTTCGAATGCTCAGGTTCCCGACCGCACTTGGAAATTCCAGTGCATTAGCAGCAGTAGCAGTGGTGAGTCATACTCCGAGGACCAATGTGTTTATGTCAGTATTTCTTTTCAGTTCAGTAGCCAACCAGAGTTAGTTATGGACTTGTCCCATCAACTCCACAGTCAGTCTATTTAGAGGATTTCAGACTAGTACAGACAGATAGTCAGTTTTCAGTCGTATTATCAGTTGCTCTATCATTATTGATAGTATGTTTTAGAAGTGTTAAACTATGATTCAGTATTGATTTTTAGTTGTTAAAAACCTTAAGGCATTTCCAGTTAATGTTCCACACATGTCTTTGTTATTTTATTCAGTACTCACAGCAGGTACCAGCTTATGGGTTAGCTTGTGGTATTTTGGGGCTGTAATCTCTGTGTGGCATCCAGGGTGTAATATCGGGGCATTACAGGGTCCCTCGGGATCACCACTATCACGACTCAACTACGCAACCCTCAGTAAAGACAAATTAAAAATATTTATCAGACAATCCCATTATTTAAACCACAATACATATTTAGGCATACATTGTTGGTATCATCATACCAACTACACTTACAAGGTAACATCAATATGCCATACCAACTATCTTCACTTGGGGGAATTCACACCCCTTGGTTTAATTTTAAATTATCTTGGGGAATTACACAGCCCCATAAGGTTCACTTCGAAATCACAATACAATAGTTCAAAAGTAGTTCAAATTCCCATATTTGTCATAATTAAAAACCAATTTGACAATATGAGGCTGGGGTCATAACCACTACAAAAGTCACAAGTTTGGGGAAATCACATTTTCCTAGTTCATTCACCATACCCATACACCAATTCAAAGCCATAATTAAAGCATGAATAATCATATGTAAACCACGGAAAAACATTATTTAGCAACAAGAATTAAAAACCCTCAACCCGTGATTTCAAAACCAACATAAATATCTCCTGAAAAATACTTTAAAACATATACTTTTGACAAATTAACAATAAGGGAAGAGTAACATGACTGAAATATCAAGTTTCACAAAAATAATTCAACCCTTGAGCCCTTGGATGACCTACTTCTTAGAAACCTTAAGTATGGCTGCTTGGGAGAATTTAAGAGATCTTTTAAAGTATTTTAGCACATTAAGGATGAAATATAACCCCCTTAAGTTCTTTACGAACGTGGGGTTTTAATTGGGTGAGAAGGGAATTTTCCAAATTTCCCTCAATTTAAAAACTAAAATTTAGTCGTCAGTGACTATGGGTCGTAAGGATACATTACGACTCATTACAAGAATTCGTGGTCAAGAAATAACCACTAAGGCCCCATACTAGTCTGGCTATGATTTATACCACAAACTCATAACCTCACTTAATGACTCATACCCACTTTTTATACTCAAGATAGTAATAATTTGGGATGACACACTGGACACCCTACGATTGGGACATAACGACTCGTAATGAGTCTTTACGACTCCTGGCCTAAAGTCGTAATAAAGATAGTGTCTTAGGCCAAACTAGTTTAGAGCTACTCATACTCAGCAGAATACTAAGATACTTGTTCAAATTAAGTTGTGATCGAGTCCCAATAACCCGTTAAGAATCCCTACAACTAGCCATGAGAGTCGTAGTCAGGAAAGTGAGGATAAATTTTCAAAAAATTTCAAGGACCAAAAACTCGGGGCATTACATACTCCCACCCTTAGGATCATTCGTTCTTGAATGACAGGATAGGGCATTTATTTGCACAATTTGACTCCACATACAACTACTCTTACCTTTAACAAAGATAGAAACAAATATGTCAAGGAAAATACATACCTCTAGCATGATTATTTGGAATGGGAAAGAAGAACAGATACTTGGACCACATAGCTTCTAAAGGAACAATTGTCGAAGTATCACCCATGCACTTTCTCAATATCGAAACATGAAACACTAGATGAAATGAGCTCAAGCTGGAAGGCAATTCCAATTCAAATACAATATTACCAACCCTCTTCAAAACCAAGTATGGACCAATATAACAGGGACTGATCTTCCCATTCTTACCAAACCTCATCAATCCCTTCACGGGGGATACCTTCATAAACACCCAATCCCCAACACCAAACTCTAACTCCCTTCGCTCACATTTGTATAGGAATTTTGGCAACTTTGGGTGGCCTTAAGTCTATCCTGAATCACCTTCACCTTCTCCATGTCTTGGTGAACCAAATTCGCACCAAATAAGTTATTTTGACCGACCTCAAACCACCCAATGGGAGACCTACACCTCTATAATGCCCCGAGACTATCCCTTGGACGTCACATGGTCCTTGGAACCATATGTAATTCTAAGCTAACCAATGATACTTGCATAACTCGTGAGAAACTGAATATGCTACATAAATATGAAAGAAATAAGAGGAAGAGATATCCTTTCTAAAGATGTTCAATACAAAATTATTAAATACATTTACACTTTGGTTATACAAAACAGAACTGAAAATAAATACATCAACTCTGAATGACCGTCTATGAAGCCTCTACTAATATTGACTATAGGTAGCCAGTACATAACCCCAATCTATCTCTAATCAATACGACTGAATAAAAATGCTACTAGAACTATAGTTGACTCGAGTCCTCAACCAAGAGAACTCATCACCTGCTAACTAGAAGATGCAAACTGTCTGATTATGATTTGCGAGCTACAAATGGTACCTACATTATGAGACAATATAGCACATAGACCTATATGTGGGTCAGTACTTCTGGAATGTACTAAGTATATGGGAGTGAATACATAAGTAAAACAAGAACTAAACATATATGTAAACTTTCAAATAATGGAATCTAAGCGTAACTGACTCACCTTGGACTTGAATAAAATAAAAGACTGCAAGGTCATAAACATAAGTAATGAAGTATAAGAATAACTTTGTGAGCCATAAAACTTAGTTTCTAAAATCTTTACTTTTTATTCTTTCTTTTGGGAGATTCTTTTAACCGATATAAACCATGTGAGCTATCATGGAGTCCAATGTCTTACCCACATTAGGGTGAGCTGTTTTACCCTTGCCATCAAAATAGAACCTTAAATTTAGTGATCACTAATATTCATCCATATTGCAAAAAAATTTAACCTAGGGTGTCTCGTAGTTTCTAGGAATTTAGGATACGCTCATCTGCATTCCCTTCTCGGTGCTAAATACTACTCCCAGAATACTTATGTGCTCATACTTTAAGAAATCTACCTTAAAATAGCATAAAGGTTTATAGACTGAAAAACAGTTATGCTTCTCTTTTTTTAAATCATATCTTATCTTTGTGGATTTAATATCTTATCTTTAGATCAAAATAACAATCTTTCTTGAATCACACTATAATGTATATGAATGAAGTTTCAAAAGCTTAAACTTCCTTATAAACTTAATACTTATACTTGGGACTTGGAATTCATGCTTTAGTTCATAGAAATTCATAACAAAACATCATGGTAAATAATCATCTTGAAATCTTTCAATAATATCTCAGTCAAAATAATGAAATTCAAATCACAATATGAATTTTATAAGTTAAAACATGAATATATGTAAATCTTGATGCACTTCAAGCTTTCAATCTCATGGTAATATCATAATTCAAGAATATGGCTATTTGGGTATGAACCCTAATTCAAAATAAGTAAATTCAATTCTAAAACCATACACTTTGAGCACAAGGATGAAAGAATAACCTTGTTCATAAGCCCACATACCTGAATTTCTTGACTTGTGAAGAGAGTTTGAATCTTGAGACTTAAGGGATGAGTTTGTGTGAGGTGAACCCTAATATTAATGTTCTTAAAGATGGGAGGACAAAGTGTCATTATTTGGTTGAGGAATAGAGGAAAATAACGCCTCTTGGAGGGTTATGGGCCATGGGTGGAAGTTATAAGAAAGGAGATAACCAAAAATTCCTTAGCTAAACTTTACAGAAAATACTTATCATTTCTTACGAGTTTACCATACGACTCGTATGGAAGGGTACGACTTGGTATTCATGACTCGTAAGCTTGATAGTGAGAAGGGTATCACACACTGATCAACATACGATTCAAAACCTATGACTCATTACTTGTCTATACGATTTGGGAACAACCAACCGTATCTTGGACAGAAAGTTAAGAAAACTATTTTATTGTACTTACGACTCCACTTCATAAGACTCGTACCTTTCTTGATGACTCTTAGGGTAAAATCGTACCTTATACAGAACTCACATCACCCCATACTAACATGGGTATGACTCAGTACATACTACTCGTATGATGTATGTACGACTCAATGGACTGAGTCGTATGATGTACAGAAGCTTTCAGACACGGGTTATTACAACCTCCTACCATATAATGCCTCAAACGGAGCCATACCAATCCTAGAGTGATAACTGTTGTTGTAGAAAAATTCTATAAGAGAAAAGTAGTCAACCTAACCATCACCATAATCAAACACACAACCCTAAAGAATATCTTCCTTGACTTGAATTATCCTTTCTGCTTGCCCATCCGTCTGCGGGTGGAAAGAGATATTAAGGGCTACCTTTGTCCCCAACCTTTGCTGGAACGACCTCCAAAACTGGGATGAGAATTGAGTACCCCATTCAAATAACATGGAAATTGGAGTACCATACAACTTCACGATCTTCTCAATAAACAACTTGGCAAAATCCTCTAAAGAGAAATTAGTTCTCACTGGCAAGAAGTGAGCAAACTTAGTCATCCTTTCCACGATGAACCAAATCGAATCAAACTGTTGGCGAGACTGCAGAAGACTGATAACAAAATCCATATTAATTATCTCTCATTTCCACACCGGCAGCTCAATCTCTTGAGACAACCCACCGAGTCTCAAGTGCTCCACCTTCACTTGTTAACACACTATGCACTTAGCCACAAAATCGGACACATCCCATTTCATGTTATTCCACCAATAAATCTCCGTAAGATCATGATACATTTTTGTTGAACTAGGATGAATAGTATAATGCGACTTATAAGCTTCGGCCAAAATTTTTCTTCACAACCTATCAAATCGAGAAGACATAATTGGCCTTGGTATCTTAAGATACCATCATCAGTAATCTCAAAAATCATCACCTTCTACTTACCTACATCCTTCTTAATTTGCATAAAGATAGGATTTAACATATGATTCTCCTTTACCTCAACACCAAGAGATGACCTTGCCACCTCTTGAACAGTCACACTGCCATCCTTAGAATCCAAAAGACTGACTCCTAGATTAGCCAAACAGTGAATATCCTTCACTTAATCCCACTTCTCTTCGTCTACATGAGATAATCTTTCTACGGACAACCTGCTAAGAGAATCAACAACCACATTAACTTTACCTGGATAATAGTGAAGACTCATGTCAGAATCCTTGAGCAATTCAAGCCACCTTATTTTCCTGAGATTTAACTCTTTTTGAGTGAATAAGTATTGCAGGCTCTTATGATTAGAATAAATATCAACATGGGCCCCATACAAATAATGTTGCCAGATCTTTAATCCAAACACCATGACCAATAATTCCAAATAATGGGTTGGATAATTCTTCTCATGGACTTGCAACTGTCTAGAGGCATATGCAACCACCTTTCCATGTTGCATCAACACACAACCCAGACCTACCCGGGATGTAATGTAATAGACAACAAAACCATCAGTGCACTCCGACAGAGTCAAGACCAGAGCCAAAGTCAACTTATTATTCAACTTCTCGAAACTACCCTTACAAGCATTAGACCACAAGAATTTTACCTTCTTCTGAGTTAACTTAGTCAGTGGGGCATTAATAAAAGAGAAACTCTCCATAAACCTTCTATAATAATTGGTTAAACCCGAGTAGCTTCAAATGTCGAATGAAGCCGTGGGTCTAGGCCACTTCTTAACAACCACAACCTTTTGTTGATCCACAATGATCCTTTCACTAGAAACAACATGTCCCAAATAAGTCACAATATTTATCCTGAACTCACACTTAGAAAATTTTGTATACAACTACTGCTCTTTAAAGGTTTGTAACACAAGGCGGAGGCGATTGACATGATCCCCCTCGCTCTTAGAGTATACTAAAATATCATCAATAAAGATAATAAAAAAAATCCAAAAACTAACGAAAAATCTGATTCATAAGGTCCATAAATTTTTTTTGGGCATTGGTCAAACCAAATTAGGACATCACCAAAAACTCAAAATGACCATACCGGGTTTAGAAGGCAGTCTTAGGGATATCCACCCCCTAATCTTCACAAACACCATGGTGCACCTGACTACAAAATATACAAGAAGGATATGATGGAGCTGGTTGAGCCCCACTAGCCTGAGGTTGGGCTCCCGATGCTCTAAACCTACTATTATACTAAAAACGACAATCACCCGGCGACTATGAAAAAAGAGCACTAGACATAAAGCAAGAACCAGAATTTCCCTACTTCTTCTTAGACCATTTTTAACTATCTCTATCACTTTACTACTGACCCCCACCCCGATCTGAGTTGCAAAACTTCTTACTCTGTCTTTCACTCATTTCGGCTTACTTCTTTTTTTCTTCTACTTGTTGCATATACACCATATGTCTAGAGATGTCCATATCTTTGTTCAACAAGGCGTCCTTGCTCTCAAAGATTAACTCACGGGACAACCTAAAGGTAAATTTTCTTATTCTAGCCCTCATGCTAGACACCAATTTAGGAGTATAATGCGATAGCTAATTAAACTTCAAGGAATACTCTTTTATTGTCATCCTTTCTTGATTTAGACTTATGAATTCCTCGGCCTTCGCCTCCCTCAACCCATGAGGAAAGAAGTGATCAAGGAAAGCACTAGAGAAATTATCCGACAAAGAGGACTCAATATCATCACCCCTTGAATGGTCCTACTCCTTATACCATTGGTATGCTGCATTCTTCAATTGATAAGAAGCAAACTCTACACCCTCCATATCAGTAGCATGCATTACATAAAAGATCTTTTTCATCTCATCAATGAAATTTTTCTTATCTTTCTTAACTTTAAAACCAGCAAAAGTAGGAGGGATCAACCTCATAAATTGGCCAACTCTAGTGGCCTCAGATGATGGAGCAACAGAAGCAACATTCTCAGTCTAGGAGGCCACCAATTGGGTAAGAAAATGAATTGACTGAAGAAACTCAGCATTAGACATGCCGACCGGGGTTCCTGAGAGGGATAGGGGAATTGGTGGAGTTCCATCAGCGCATTAAGAAGAAGTGACCCTAGATCGGGTCTGAACTTCTGGAGTTAGATGTGGTCCATCCACATTGTCCTCAATTGGGATAGAAGGATTTCCACGAGCATCAAATCTTCTGGGAAGCATGATCTGAAAATCGAACATATGAGAATTAGAGGAAATTCAAGAACTTAGACTTTATGGCTCAAAAATAGAACAACGAAAAAGGAAAACATTTCTAAATTCCTCCAAGACTCTCCCTTATAAGTGAGACATGATACACACCCATAAACAAGACTCTACTTGACATGACTTTGTTGGATACCCAATGACACAAAACCTAGGCTCTGATACCATCTTTATCATGACCCAAATCATGGTCTGGACTTAATGGGTATCTCAAGTCCCACGTGAACTGAATATCACCCCAACACCTAACCAAACCCAACACGACATCCCCTCATAATCAGATGAATTCCAAACATATAACAAGATAGCATGCGACAAACTTAAGAAAATTCAAAACATGTCTATAAAAAATGACCAATGATTAACTAAACAACCAACCAACATCACCCAATATCCATAGAAATCCAAACAAAGCCTTCTAAGAAAAGAGCCAAAACCAATCTTGGTCAGGACATGTCCCCGACTCTGACAGATAATAATGAGAATGAAAATAATAATATTACTGATAATGAAAGTAAATATCAACTAAAATCTAACAATGAAAATTGGTGAAATACCTAAGCCTTTCGGGGAATGGAAGTTCACCACTTCACCATAACGCAACGAACCGACGAACCACACCGGCCGACCTAATTTTGTGTAGGAAAAGTAGAAGTAGCTCTAGTGCCTACATCCCATGGGGATACAACATCCAAGGATGGTTAGTAGTAACGCCCTGAATATGGTACCCCAAATGCTACACGGTGCTCATAATCCCGAAGGACCACAAGCTAATCCTTGACTAATATCTATAATTGAGTACTGAATAATACACTATAAAAATGTGGAAAACTGGTGAAAAACTTTCCATAAGGTTTGAATATATGAAATACAACTAAAAACTGAATACTGAATACTGATAAATATTTCTAAAAAGCCTTTAAACTGTCTGCACTGTGGAGTTGATGGGACAGGTCCCCAACTAACTCCATCTACTAAAATACTGAATCTAGTGCAATAATAAAATAAAGATTATCCTTGAATGATGAGGACTCACTGTTACGTCTACTGCTGCTGACTGAATCTGAACTGCTAAGGGTGCTCTGGAGCTCGAACTTTTGAACCTATGGTATAAAACACCATAGCACAGAAAAGTATGTGTCAGTACAATGGAATATACTGGTACGCTAGAGGAGGTAAGGCTAAATACAGGGGTTAATATGTATGAACAATACTGACTAAATAATCTGAGTATACTGAATGGGGATACATGAATGCACAAACTATAACTGAAATCATAGGAACACTAAATACCAAATTCGAATAATTGGATTTTTGATAACTAAGTCTACTGATACTTATATCTGATTGACTGAGGTTGAGATCAGTCCTATCTAGTGGGTGATCTCTGATTATACTGATGATGGAGATGATTAACTGAATCTTAGATTAGTCCTATCTAGCGGGTGATCTCTAAATCTAATGGTACTTGATACTAATTGACTGTATTTGAGATCATTCCTATTTAATAGCTGATCTCTGAATCTATTGGTACTAATACTGATACTGATACTATTTGACTAAATCTAAGATCAATCCTATCTAGCAGCTGATCTCTTAATCCATTGATAATACTAATGAGTGACTTTATCTAACAACCCTAAATCTATGCTACTGAGCTAAGTTTGTTTAGTGAGACTGATTCTGAAGCTAAGACTGTGAGAGGTAGTCATCTAACCAACATGCCCCAAATATGAACTAGTGGGGTCCAACTTGTAATCCCATCTGTAAGGGTGTCAATACCGTGCCATGGGTAAAGATAACTACTATGGAGCCAGTCCTAATCTAGCGGGTAACCCCTAAGATCAGTCCTAATCTAGCGGGTGACCCCTAAGATTAGTCCTTTACTAGCGGGTGATCCTTAAGTATGTCAGTCCTATCTAATGGGTAATACCTCATGCCTATGCTAGCTACATAGTTCTGGAACTTAGGTATTACTTCTAGGGAACTCAGTCCTAACTAGCGGTTAAGCCCCAATCCTTAGGTTTGCTCGGTGCTGAATCCTACTCCCAACTGGAAAACACTAAACTGATTACTAATTCATACTAGGCTTGACTGAACTATTACTGATCATACTTTTTTGATTGAGCTAAACTGAATTCACTGAGTTTCGTTCACTGATAAAATATTACTGAGTTCTGAATCGATTACTGAACAGAAGTTGGAATGCTACTAATACTGAGATTACTGAGATTTCCTAAGTTCTATAACTATCTGAGTTCTATTGAGTTTTGTAACTGTCTGAGAGTACTACTAATCGTGGCATGACTGAGATTATCGTGAAATTGACACTGGCTCTAGACAAGTAGCTAATTTGTTGGGTATAGATACCCCTAGGACTTGATAACAGAAATAATACAAGACAGGACAACTCTTACATAACATGGAAATAGGCTATCATTTACAACACAATCAATGAGGCATCTCTTCAAGAACTTGGACGTCTTAAACATGTAAATATATAGGGAGTGCATACTATTATCTCATAATTCATTCAATAAGGAATGCACATGAGTAGGAATGCATGGAACATATCATAATTCATTCACTAAGGCCTTTAAACAAACACTTGGCATGCATTAACTTATACAAAATTAGGGATTTCTTGTCAACATGCTATAATGACTCTACTTCCATCACATAAGCATTTTATCAAACATATGGGGAACATAATTTTTTTAATACACCTAATTAACATGGTTACATCAATCAACATACATCTTAAAGTGGTTTATCATAAATATCACATACTAGGATCAAAGCTTGGAACTTTGTAAACAAAACATGAATTAAAACTCAATAACAACATGAACTTTAATTCACATGAATTATGAAAACTCATAAATATATAATCTTTGAATTTAGAAAAGGATTCTTGAACTTTTTGGGTGGAAGAAACCCAAGAATTAAGATCTAACATACCTTAATTCTTGATTTTACAAAGATTGACGGTGGAATTTTCTTGAATTTGGATCTTCAATTAGAAAATCCTAACTTGTTCTTAAGAGAAATTGAGAGAAATCACTATAGTTTGGGTGAAATATGGCTGAATCACGTGTTTTAGAGTTATATAAGAGTGGGAAAAAGATTGAAATAACCCTGGGGACGCGGCTATTTTAATGATTGGAAAACTGGGTGCCGACGCGCTGGTCGACGTGGTGCATCGATGGCATCAATGCGATACCCGATGCGTTGCATCATGATCGCGTCGAGCCTTAATACTTTTTACTCTGGCAATATGCAACAATGTTAACCAACGCGAAAGTCGATGCAGTGTGCCAAGATCGCATTGGTCTACAGTTTTGAGACCTCAAACGTGGTCTAAACGCGGTCTGAAAAATTCAAAACTTATTCAGAAACACCTACTGATATAGCTGATCATGAATCAAATTAAAGATCGACATTTAAGGGTTGTATGGGTTGAGAAATAATATTGCCAACTTATGAAGGCTAAAAAAGATTCTAAGTGTAAACACTTAGCTGAAATTTCTAAGTTTGGGACCTCTTTTTAAGCTTTAACAAACTGAGTAAAGCTTGGAATTTTTCGGGGTCTTACAATATCTCCCTTTTGGGAACATTTATCCTTGAATAGGACTGACTAGACAAAAAATACGGATAGACTAAACTTACTTACTGGACATGAACATCTGAAACATGACTATATGACTGGAACTACTGATATACTGAAATTTCATATGGAACATGCATATCTGATGCTTGGATACTTGACTGAGCTATTCTCATGAAAGCATGACTGAAATAACTGATAAGATGAGCTTCTTCTATAGAACATGCATATCTAATGCACGAATACCTGACTGAGCTAACTCTCAAATGCATAACTGAATATGCAATGATAACTGATACTGACTTTGTAAGAAACATCTGAATATAAAACTGAATGAGCTTAAGGACATGAAAGCATTGGGGAATCATAGGGTATCTCCCCCCTGGGATACTATGTCCCTTTAAGAATGCTTACTTTACTAAGATACTGGGAACACTGAGGCAATGCACAAGGCACCTACGAACTGGATCATGACTAAATATCTGGGATCTGAAACTAATGCATGAAACGGGAACTGAGCTTATCTTGCAACTACTGGGACTTTCTATCTTGGAATAGTTTCATTCCTAAGATTTCTAATAATATGTCTAGATAGAAAGATAGGAAAAAGAAACTATACGAATTTAACTGTCTAATTGCTAAACTGAATTGCTGGCCTTACTGACTAACTCATGAAGAAAACTTAAGCCCAAATGGGAGCAAGAGATCTAAAAAACCATATCATGAAGATGAAGGACTTATAACATACCTGAATCTATGTTAGGGAATCTTTTTGAATCATGATGGGTCTGGAGTGCGTAAAATCTATTCTAGCACTGGCCATTAGTGGTACTGGAAGTAGCACCCTGCTGATGTAAATATTTACCCCTCTGAGCTAGCACTCTACACTCTCGTATCTTATTTCCTAGCTTACCACAACTAAAACATACCTCGTTTTTTAATCTACATGCACCTAGGTGGTTCTTACCACATTCTTCACCAAGCAGATAGGTACGCTCATTTTTCACACTACCCTAGGCTTTGGAGCCTGGCGCCCCATCAAGATTGCCATCCCTAAACTTTGGTATTGGTGCACTAGCTGAGAATAGAGTTGGTACTAAAAACTTCTAACTATGCTGAGAACGGTTACCACCCTGCGATCCTGGCTAAGAAAAACTAAAACTACCTATTCTGGATTTCTTATTCACTCTCTCTCTCCTTAGATTTTTCTACCTCAATCTGCTGAGTGTGCATCAATAGTCTAGAAAGATCTATGTCTCTATTGATCATATCAATCCTACACTCCTTAACCACCAATCCAGACACACTGGACAATGGATCGTACTGAGAGTCTTAACTTGAGCCATGCTCACTCGCACGACATAAATACTGAAAGAAGGGAAACTGTTCCTAAAATATCTTATAGCCTCCTATACATAAATGTGGCGCACAATATACCCATGCAAAAGACTCTACTAGATGTGGCTTTTCAGACTTCCTAGGATACTATTGAACCTTAGGCTTTGATACCAAGTTTGTAACGCCCCAAGTCTGGTACCCCGAACGCTACACAGTGCTCATAATCCTGAAAGACCATAAGCTAACCCTTGACTGATACCTGTAACTGAGCACTGAATAATATATTGTAAAAATGCAGGAAACTGGCGGAAAAGTTGTCATAAGGTTCAAATATCTAAAATATAACTGAAAACTGAATACTGATACATCTGTCTGAAAAGCCTCTAACTATCTGCACTGTGGAGTTGATGGGATAGGTCCCCAACTAACTCTATCTACTAAAGTACTGAATCGAGTGCAATAATAAAATAAAGATTATCTTGAATGATAAGGACTCACTGCTATGTCTACTGCTGCTGACTGGATTTGAACTACTAAGGGTGCTCTGGAGCTCGAAGTTCTGAACCTATAGTATAAAATACCATAGTGCAAAAAAGTATGCATCAGTACGATAGAATGTACTGGTATGCTAGAGGAGGTAAGGAAAAATACAGGGGTTCATAGGCATGAACAATAGTGACTAAATAATCTGAGTATACTGAATGAGGATACATTCATGAATGCAAAAACTATAACTGAAATCGTAGAAACACTGAATACCGAATTCTAATAACTGGATTTATGATAACTGAATCTACTGATACTGATATCTGATTGACTGAGGTTAAGATTAGTCCTATCTAGCAGGTGATCTATGATTATTCTATTGATGAAGATGACTAACTGAATCTGATATCAGTCCTATCTAGCGAGTGATCTTTAAATCTAATGGTACTTGGTACTAATTGATTGTATTTGATATCAGTCCTATCTAACGGGTGATTTATGAATCTATTGGTACTGATACTGATACTACTTGACTAAATCTGATATCAATCCTATCTAGAGTTTGATCTCTAAATCCGTTAATAATACTAATAAGTGACTGTATCTAACAGTTCTGAATCTGTGTTACTGAGTTGAGTTCTTTTACTGAGACAGACTCTGAAGCTTAAACTGTGGGAGGTAGTCATCTAACCGACATGCCTCGAATCTGAACTAGTGCAGTCCAACCTGTAATCCCAGCTAGAAGGGTGTCAATACCATGGCACGGGTAAAGACAACTGCTATGGAGTCAGTCCTAATCTAGCAGGTGACCCCTGAGATCAGTCATGTACTAGCGGGTGATACCCGAGTATGTCAATCCTATCTAACGGGTGACATCTCATGCCTACGCTGGCTACATAGTTCTGGAACTTAGGGATTGCTTCTAGGGACCTCAGTCCTATCTAGCGGGTGAGCCCACATCCCTAGGTTTACTCGGTGCTGAATCCTACTCCCAACCGGAAGACACTGAACTGATTACTAATTTATACTAGTCTTGACTGAACTTTTACTGATCGTACTTGTTTGACTAAGCTAAACTGAATTTACTGAGTTCTATTGACTGACGGAATATTACTAAGTTCTGAATCAATTACTGAACTGAAGCTGGAATGCTGCTAAGATTACTGAGATTTCCTAACTTTTGTAACTATCTGAGTTCTACTGAGTTATGTAACTGACTGAGAGTACTATTAATCATGGAATGACTGAGATTATCATAAAACTGACACTGGATCTAGACAAGCAGCTAATTTGTCGAGTATAAATACCCCAAGGGCTCGATAACATAAATAATACAAGACAGGACAACTCGTACATAACATAGAAATAGGCTATCATTCACAACATACTCAATGAGGTATTTCTCCATGCACTTGGAAGTCTTAAGCATGTAAATATATTGGGAATGCATACTATTATCTCATAATTCATTCAATAAGGAATTCACAAGAGTAGAAATGCATGCAACATATCATAATTCATTCACTAAGGCCTTTCAACAAACACTTGGTATGCATTAACTTATACATTATTGGGGATTTCTTGTCAACATGTTATAATGACTCTATTTCTGTCACATAAGCATTTTATCAAATATATGGGGAGCATACTTTATTCAATACACCTAATTAACTTGGTTACATTAATCAACATGCATCTTGAAGGGGTTTATCATGAACATCACATAAATATTACATACTAGGATCAAAGCTTGGAACTTTGTAAACAAAACATGAATTAAAACTCAATAACAACATGAACTTCAATTTCAATTCACATGAATCATGAAAACTCATATATATATATATAATCTTTGAATTTAGAAAAAGATTCTTGAACTTTTTGGGTGGAAGGAACCCAAGAAATAACATCTAACATACCTTAGTTCTTGATTTTATGAAGATTGATGGTGGAATTTTCTTGAATTTTGATCTTCAATTTGAAAATCCTAACTTGTTCTTGAGAGAAATTAAGAGAAACCGCTATAGTTTGGGTGAAGTATGGATGAATCATGTGTTTTAGGGTTATATAAGAGTGGGAAAAAGACTGAAATAACCCTGGGGTCGTGGCTATTTTAATGACTGGAAAACTGGGTGTCAATGCGCTGGTTGACGCGATGTGTCGATGGCATCGATGCGATACCCAACGCGTTGCATCATGATCGCATCAAGCCTCAGTAATTTTGACTCTGGAAACCTGCAACAATGTGAACTAACATGATAGGTGATGCAGCATACCAAGATCACATTGGTCTACTATTTTGAGACCTCAAAAGTGGTCTAAACTCTGTCCAAAAAATCTAAAACTTGTCCGGAAACACCTACTGACATAGTTGATCATGAATCAACTTAAAGATCAACATTTAAGGGTCGTATGGGTCGATAAATAAGATTGCCAACTTATGAAGGGGCTAAAAAATATTCTAAGCGTAAACACTTAGCTGAAGTTTCTAAGTCTGGGACTTCTTTTTAAGCTTTAACGGACTGAGTAAAGCTTGGAATTTTGTAGGGTATTACATTAATGGGTTGTACACGAGCATGTAACTCGGGAATAAGGATAACATAATGTCGTGATCAATAGTTCAAAATCATTCAAAACCAATACACATAATTAAATGTATACACACACACACACACACACATATATATATATCACATGCCAGGATAGAGAACAAGTCTTAACATGTATTTTAAATCTTTAACCTGAAGTATGTAGCTCAATCATCATAACAACTAAAACATCCATGGGCTATATGGACCCAGCTCTCCTCTAGCTATTAGGGTGCATGTGGCTGCACAAACCAGAGAGTATACACATGCACTATGGGGGACTTAAACCTCTCTGCATATCAAGGTGATGCAATCACCAAATCATGTAATAAGATGTAGGGGACTGGAACTTCCAAATCAAATAATAGTAATAAGGGGACTTGAACTACCCGATCATATAGACCCCTGCGTCGGCAACCGTAATTTACAATGTGAGTCCCTCGATACCACCACTTTCATGGCTCAGCTACACAACCCTCATTAAAACCCAAATAAAAATATTTATTAGAAAATCCCATTCATTGAACCACAATATATATTTAGGCGTACATTATTGGTATCGTCATACCAACTACACTTTCAAGGTAATATCAACATGCCACACCAATTATCTTCACTTGGGGGAATTCAAAACCCCCTTGGTTCAATTTTACATTAGCTTGGGGAATTACACAGTTGTATAAGGTTCAATTTAAAATCATGATTCAATAGTTCAAGAGCAGTTCAAATTCCAACATTTCTTATAATTAAAAACCAATTTTACAATATGGGGTTGGGGTCATAACTACTTCAAAAGTCACAAGTTTGGGAAAATCACAATTCCTTAGTTTATTCACCATACCCATGCACTAACAAGTTCAACCATAATTAAAGCATGAATAATCATATTAAACCATAGGAAAATATTAATTAGCAACAAGCATTCAAAACCCTCAATCCTTGATTTCAAAACCAATATAAATATCTCATGAACAATAATTTAAAACATATTATTTTGACAAGTTAATAATGAGGGATGAGTAACATGTCTGAAATACCAAGTTTCACGGAAAGAATGCAACCTTTGAGCCCTTGGATGACCTACTTCATAGTAGCCCTAAGTATGGCTACTTGAGAGAATTAAGAGAGATTTTAAAGTTTTTTAGCATATTAAGGATGAAATATAACCCCCTTAAGTGCTTTATGGACGTGGAGTTTTAATTGGGTGAGAAGGGAATTGTCCAAAGTGCCGTCAATTTAGAAACTAAAATTTAGTCGTCAGTGACTATGGATCACTATACGACTCGTAAGGATACATTATGACTCATCACAAGGAGTTATAGTCAATACATAACCACCAAATCCCCATAATGGTCTGTGTATGATTTATACCACAAACTCGTAACCATACTTACCGACTTGTGCCCACTTCTCGTACTTAAGATAGTAATAATTTTGGATGACACATTGGACACCCTATGATTGGGACATAAAGACTTATCATATGTCTTTATGACTCATGGTCTCAAGTTGTAATAAAGATTATGTCTCAGTCCAAACTTACTGGACACCTTACGACTTGGTCCTTACGACCCGAAGAAGTGTTAAGGACTAGTTCAAAACTATTCATACTCAGAGCAGAATACTAAGCCACTTGTTTTGATTAAGTTACAACTGAGTCCATAAGACCCGTTAAGATTCCCTATGACTCATCAAGGGAGTGATGATTCATAGTCAGGACAATGAGGATAAAATTTTAGAAATTTTCAATGACCAAAACCTGGGGCGTTACAATCTAAAATGATAAAATTGCTTCAGATTTATCTCGGGACTTAGTGTTGGAGTACAAGGTCGCTTTGCTGAATAATGACATATATATCTCTAGGTTTGTAGTGTACATGCAATAGGTTGAGGAGGAAAAAAAGAAATAATCCGAAATAAAGGAAAGACAAAGTAAGAAATTCAGGTATTCTGAGCAGGGTAGAGGTCACCAAAATAGTAGTAGAGATGGAAGACAATGTTCTAAGAATAAATGCAAAAATTTTGGTTCTTATTCTACGATTAGTACTTTATATCTGAAGTTGTTTGGTGATCGCCGCTTTTAGAGCAACAGTGGATTCAAGGAACAAGGTGCCCAATCTCAGGCCAGTGGGGCCCATTTAGATCCATCATATCCTTTTTGCAGATTTTGTGGATAGTTGCACTATGATTTTTGTGATGAGAAGAGAAATAAGTTTTTCAGATGTGTCTAACCTGGCCATATTTAAAGGAACTATCTTGCAGGAGATGTCACTACTAGATTTAATAAGGTTCTGATTGCTACGTCTTTAGCTCCAACACTAAAGGATACCACTTTCGGTACTAGCAATGGTCAGAATCGTCTGTATGCTCTCTTCACCCATTAGGAATATGAGACTTTTACTAATGTTGTCACTGATATGTTATAGTTTTTCTCTCGTGATGTGTATTATCTACATAATCTGGGGTCTGCTCTTTCTTATGTGACCCCTTATGTGGCTATTCATTTTGTTTTTTATCCTGAGTGTATTTTAAATCCCTTTTCTATAACTACCCCGATGGGTGACTCTGTTGTGGATAGAAGGGTCTATAGGGGTTGTGTGGTATCTATTTATGGTAGGAAGATGTTGGTGGATCTAATATTATTGGGTTTATTAGACTTTGATGTTAGTTTGGGGATGGATTATCTCCACATGTGCTATGTATCTCTTAATTGAATATACCAAAGTGTTAGTTTCCAATTCTCAAATGGACCGATGATTGACTAGGAAGGATGTTCTTTAGTACCTAAGGAAAGGTTTATTTTTTATCTAAGAGCCCAAAAATTGATTTCCAAGCGGTGTCTATATCATTTAGTTTGGGTTAAGGATTTTGATTCTTAAAGTCCTTCTTTGCAATCTATCCCTGTAGTTAATGAGTTTCCCAAAGTGTTTCTTCATGATCTTCCTGGCATTCCTCCCGATAAGGAAATAAAATTTGGGATTAATCTTCTACTAGATATACATCCTATCTCTATCCCTCCTTACAGAATGTCTCTCACTGAGTTGAAAGATCTTAAATAGTAGTTGAAAGATCTTTTTGATAAGGGTTTTATTACCTTAGTGTTTATCCGTGGGGTGCTTTTGTGTTTTTGTACATAAAAAAGATGCATCCCTTCGAATGTGTATAGACTATCGGTGGTTGAATAAGGTGATAGTGAAGAATAAGTATCGTCTTCTTAGGATTGATGATCGGTTTGACCAGCTTCAGGGTGCTAAGTACTTTTCTAAGATTGATCTTAGGTCGGATTATCATCAGTTAAAGATTAGGGATATGGATATCCCTAAGACTATTTTTCAAACTTGGTATGACCACTATGAGTTCTTAGTTATGTCCTTTGATTTGACCAATACCCCGATGACATTTATGGATCTTATGAATCGGGTATTCTATCAATTTTTGGATTTTTTCTTCATTGTGTTTATTGATGACATCTTAGTATATACTAAGAGTAAGGAGGACCATGTCAATCACTTCTGCATAGTGTTGCAGACTCTTAAGGATAATCAAAATGTGAGTTCTAGTTGAATATCATTAATTTTCTAGGTCATGTTATTTCTAGTTAGGGGATCATCATGGATCCACCAAAAGTTGAGGTGGTTAAGAAGTGACCTAAACCCACGACTCTAACCGATATTAGGAGATTCTTGGGTTTAGCTGGGTATTATAAGAGGTTTGTGGAGAGTTTCTCATCGATCGTTGTTTCATTAACTAAGTTGACTCAAAATAAGGTAAGGTTTCTGTGGTCCGATGCTTGTGAGGGTAGTTTTGAGAAATTGAAGGATAAGTTGACTTCAGCTCCAATTTTAATCTACCAGAGTGTACTAATGGCTTTGTTGTTTACTGTGATGCGTCTCATGTGGGACTAGGTTGTGTGTTGATATAGTATTGTAAGATAGTGGCCTATGCCTCTAGGCAACTAAAAGTTCATGAAAGGAACCATTCAACTCATGATTTGGAATTATTAGTTGTGGTTTTTGCTTTGAAGATTTGGTACCATTATTTATAAGGGGTTTATGTTGATATATATATTCTGACCATAAGAGCTTGCAGTATGTGTTCACCCAGAAGGAGTTGATTCTTAGGGAAAGAAAATGGCTTAAGTTACTCAAGGATTATGATATGAGTTTCTATTATCATTTAGGTAAAACTAATGTGGTTGTTGATGCTCTTAGCAGGTTGTATATGGGGAGCTTATCTCATATTCATGAGGATAATCGAGGTTTGGTGAAGGATATTCACTGTTTGGCTAATCTTGGAGTTTGTTTTTTAGCCTCAAAGATGGAGGTGTAATTATTTAACAGGTAGTGAAGTTTTGTCTTGGTACTATGGTGAAGGAAAAATAGATTTTGGACCCTATATTGATGCAGATTAAGGATGATATGGGTTAACAGAAGGTGATGGTATCATGAGATACCAAGGTAGATTGAGTATATTTTATGTTGATAGGTTGCGGGAAAGAATCTTGGCTGAGGCTCATGATTTGAGGTAGACAGTTCATCCTGGTTTGACGAAGATGTACCATGACTTGAAGGAGATTTATTGGTGCAACAACATGAAGAAATATGTAGCTAATTTAGTGGATTAGTACATGGTTTGTCAACAAGTGAAAGTAGAGCAGTTGCAGCCTGGTGGTTTGTCTCAAGATATTGAGTTGCCTATGTGGAAATTGGAAGTGATTAATATGAATTTCATTGTTGTCCTTCCACGGTCTCTTAGTCAATTTGATTCGATTTGGGTCATCATGGATAGGATAACCAAGTTTGTTCATTTCTTGAAAGTAAGGACTAATTATTTTGCAGAGATCTATGCTAAGCTTTTCATTCAGAAAATCATCAAGTTACATGGTGCGCCTATTTCTATTATTTCTTATCAAGGTATACAGTTCTCGTCGCACTTTTTGAAGTCATTTCAGAGAGGTTTGGGAACTAAGGTGAACCTTAGCACCCCTTTCCACCCTCAGACGGATGGACAACAATAGAGAACTATTTAGACTTTGGAGGACATGCTAAGGGCCTGTGTGATTGACTTTGGTGGTAGTTAAATTGATTATTTACCTCTCATCGAGTTCTCTCATAATAACAACTATCATTCTAGCATTTAGATGGCTTCATTCGAGGCCTTGTATTTAAGAGATCTTGTTCTCCAATTAGGTTGTTAGAAGTTGGTAACTAGATTATTTGGCCATGAATTAGTTCATCGGACCATGAAGAAGGTGAAAGTGATTAGGGATAGGTTTAAGACCGCCTAAAATTACCAAAATTCCTATGTAGATGTGAGGCAAAGGGATTTAGAGTTTGCTATTAGTGATTAGGTATTCTTGAAGCTATTTCCTATGAAGGAAGTAATGAGGTTTGGAAAGAAAGGGAAGCTCAGTCCTCAGTATGTGGGTCCATACTTGATCTTGAGGACAGTGGGAAATGTGGCTTATGAGTTGGAGTTGCCTTTGATTTTGGGTTCCATTCATCCGGTATTTTTTGTTTTGATGTTGAAAAGTGTGTGGGTGATCCTTTCTTGGTTGTTCCTTTGGAGAGTGTTGTTGTTTTGAATTCCTTGTCTTATGAGGAAGTCCAAGTTGGGATTTTAGATAGGAAAGTCCGTTGTTTAAGGACTAAGGATGTGGCTTCGGTGAAGGTTCTATGGAGGAATCATAAGGTTGAAGAAGCTACTTGGGAAGCTAAAGAGGACATAAAGTCAAAATATCAATTCTTGTTTTTCGCTTTGGATAATCGTGCTTAAGGTATGTGTATTCCTTAATATCTTTGTTTTCTGTCATTGTTACAGGTAATTATGGTTGCATTTCTGTGTTAAATCATGCTAATAGATGCCTTGACTCATCATTCGAAGACGAATGATCTTAGAGGAGAGAATGAAACTCACTAAATTTTTAGGCTTGAAAATATTTTAGTTTTTAGGCTCACTGCCTTGATTACGACTGACCTTATTAGTCGTAAGGTCACCTTACAGGTCTTAAGACCCCTAATTATAGCCTGACCAACGCGTTAGACTGAAGTTTCTGTTGTGATTACGACTAGGGGGTCACGAGTCATAAAGACACTATACGAGTCATATAGTCTCATCCGTAGCCAAACTCGAGTAGTGTCCAAATGTTTGTGTACCAACAATAAATGTCCCCTATGAGTCGTAAGGTCTAATTAGGAGTCAAAGAGTATGACTGATACACCCAACTTACACCTTCCTTACGAGAGAGTAAGCGGTCACTGTCAAATATAGAACCCAACTAGGTTGGGTGTCGAATCCCACAGGGAATACTATGTTCACTAAGTATTGTGATTGTTATTAGACTGTTGATCAAAGGTTCCTGAATAAGAGGGGTTTTGATTTATAAATTATATTCTAAGTAATTGTAACAGAGTTGTTCCAACTAATGATTCTTTCTGCTAGTAATAATTCAATGATATTAAACAAACTAGAGTTATGGTTACCAAGATGTTTAAACAGTTAGGGCTATGAATCACTTTTGAGTTCCACTCAATAACTTCAATTGCAAGAGCAGTTGAATTCTAGTGCTTACCAATTAGTTTCTCAACTTTAATGGATAGTTTATCCTTTAACTCTCTCAACTTAAAGAATATATTAATTTTTCAACCATTTTTCTCATGTAGGTTAATCCTTGTTAAGGCATTCTCCATTAATCTAAAGAGTTAGGTCTCTAGATTATATGTAAACCCTTTCTTTTCCCAACAAACACTTTTCTATTCGAACAAGTGATTGTTCTTGGGTTCATTTTTCAAGTTTGCAACCAATAAAAGTCATTAGAGTGAAGAAGGGTTTATGCAACATCAATTACCTACAGAAACTTAATTGGAATCATAACCCATATCAACTGTTTACATCAAGGCTCCCATAATCCTAGTTATGGGAGCTTAGCCACTCATCTCCATAGAAGAAAGAGAAAGAATACATGTATTATTCATAAACAAATTCAAAGTTCACTTACAAAGGTTACAAGAATTAATTCTTGAATCTTCAATAGCAATGGAATGATTAGATCCACAAATATAGTTTGATTCACAGATTTCTGCGTTACAGAGAGTTTCAAAGATGAAAAACTAAGATAAATAATCTCCAAGATTCAGCATTTTTTCCAATAAAACCCTAGTTGGGTATTTATATGCTCCCAGGTTTAGAAGGTTTAAAATTTAAACTCAGAAAATGCCGTGTCCAAATTGATGATCCAACTGATGGCCCGTTGGAAGTCTGACGGCCCATCATATGGAACATCGCTGAGTACCCCAAGATGTTATGTTATGCTTACGCCTGATGGATACCTTAGAGGATCGTCGATGGTCCAATGTTCCATCGCATGATCTGTCACTTAGGCTTCTGAAATCTTGCATTTTGCTTAAGTCTGACGGCCAAGATGGCGGTCCTCCATAAGCTAGACGGTCCTCCACTTGGGTCGCCGCATGGGTCTTCCATCTGGAACCATCTATTGAGCTCTCACGGTCCTCTTAGCGGTCCGTCGAATGACTGACGATCCAAATTTTGGGCCATCACTGACCTTTTTCTGCTGTTTTCCTGAGTTTTCTCCTTTAGCTGACTCCTCAACCTGAAATCACTCAAATCCACTATTAAATACGACTTTAGTTGCTTGAAAACTCACAATTTTCCCAAGAAAAATATGCAAAATATTCCTTCAAAAGTCGGAACATCAACACCCTCAACTTAAGATAATTGTTTGTCCTCAAGCAACTCAGCACCAAATTACAAATATGAGCAATACAATGACAGACATTCAACTTGCTAAACCAGTTTTCACACAACCATTCACTTTTCCTCCTACTTATATGGCTCAACATATCAGAGTCCATAACTGGCATTATTTCACAATCAATACATCTACACAAACATGGATACAAGAATCTATAGGGATACAAGAATCTACAGAGATCAGCCGTATTAAGTGTAATTCAGGTTGCCCTTACAGTCAAGGAAATCCACCACTCAGTATATTTTGTGGATACAAATCAGAACTCTCACACTTGTCAAAGAAGTTACAAACATAGTACACATACCCATAGGCTTGCCCTTATCATTCAATGCTCCCTTATAGTTGACTCGCTAAGATCAAGTAGGTCTTTCTCAGGCTTATAATGAGGCTTCGGGGATAGAATAGGAAGGATTTTTGGGAAAAAGTGACTCAACACTAGGATTTAACTCTCTTTGCCCTCAAGTTCTACCTACCAAGGTCATTTCTAAACTAGCTCATTCGCCCTTTTCTCATTCATTTACACTTTACCATAACAACCCCTTATTTTTCTTCTCATTTTTTTATAAATACACACTAGCATCAGTCACCCTCAATTTATGCTAATGCAACCAGTCAAGGTTTACAGTGTCTTTAGTAGACCAGGGCCGGATGCTCTAAATCAACTTTCCCTTAGACAGTTAACAGCTTGACAATAGCCACCCTCAACTTAGGTGTTTTGCCTAAGTTTCAGTTCACAATACCCACTATTGGGCCAGGTCCAGAGCTAAGTATTAACAACTTAAAGAGAGTTAGCTAGAGTGATTGGTTTTGAAGAAAAAATTTATATAGGCTCAAAGATGGGTTCAAAAATGGAAAATTCCTTTTTTGTGGGGTTAATTATTTTGGATAAGTGGAGTAAAACCTCAAGGTGTCCTGCTATCATTTCTTATTTCATCAACTACAACACAACATCAATTGAAACAGGCAAGTTCTAGGTACTACACTATGTAAGAACTAATAAAAATACTCGCACACACAGGCAACTGAATCAAACTCATTCTACTGTTCTTAAGATTTACATCACATGTCATGCATATTTTACACGTTAATGCCAACTACAGATTCACTAACAGTTGATCACATATACTAGAAGACAAAAGTGAAAAATTATATGGACATAGTCATAGCTTGATAACACATTTTCATCATCCATATTCACAACAAAGTGCTAACATACACTACACTTTTATTTCATGGACTAACATTAACAATAGAACAGGACTTAAGAAAGGAAAGATGCAAACCTAAATTTAATCCTAGAAAAGAAAAAAATACAAACTTAAACATAATCCTAGACATGTTGATTCTCCTAGATATCACATGGGAGTTAAAGAATACAGCAAGAAAATCCCCCATCGTAAAAGTGCACCACCCCCCACAAAAATATATGTATTGTCCTCAAAGCATCAATTAAAAGTACAAAGAAGTGGGTATACTAGTATTGCCTCTTATTTATTTGAGGCCTCTGTGAAGTGCGGTGAGGCTCCAGCATCCTCACCTTGTGCAATATTGATCCCCATGGTGGTGGGGGTACTCAAAAACTATCCCTCCAGAATTGGAGGTACCATATCTCTGCCTAGGTCTGAAGTTTTCCCCCTAACTAGGGTAAAACTGATAGACACTTAGTTGCTTCATCTTCAAACCTCTTCCTTCTTGTCTCTTCATCTCTTCTAATCTTCTGCTGGCTTTTCTCAAATCATGTTTCTCTCGTTCCTCCGGTGTCATGGCTTCTCTTTTTTTTCTCTTTTCAGCTTTCGTTTCAACACGTTCATCTACCTGTTGCTTTCCTTTATATTTTACGGGTTTCCCCACTAGATCAACAATTTCTTCATCATCATCACTCATTACCAAGTATGGATTAAAAATGGGCTGTTGTCGCTGCCTGCTCTTCAACTCTTCGATGTCAGCCAAAGTAACGGGTTCAACCCGTTTTGATAGGGCCCTATAAAGTCGATGCCCTAGACATCAAATAATTCTACTTCTATCATTTTTATCAAAGGTATTTCATGGAGCTTGGAGATTGACCCCTGCCTCTGACAATGGTCACATCTTTTCATGAACTTATAAGCATATTTGAATAAAGTTGGTCAATAATAGTTGCTTTGTAGCACCTTTCTAGGAGTATGGTCACTGGAATAATGACCGCCAACCAGGGAAGCATGACATGCTTCCAAGATACTCAGCATATCTACTTCTGGAACACATCTCCTTATGATATTGTCAGCGCATTGCTGAAATAAATAAGGATTATCCTAGAAATAATGTGTCATATCATGGAGAAACTTCTTTCTTTGATAAAAATAAAGATTTTATGGAATCACCTCGCTCACCACATAATTTATGAAATCAGCATATCATGGTATTTTCTCCATAACAGCAGCTAAGATTTCCTTCTTAACCACCTCTTGCATCGGTGGATTAAGATGGTATTGGTGCTCAATGGTTGGAGTACAGTCTTCCTCAAGATGTATCTTATGAGTGCAGATGACAGGGGGAATACCAATAATATCTGCAATAGTCCAGCCTATTTCCCTTTTATACCTCCGAAGCACAGAAATAAGTGCTTCAATCTGCTGCTCGCCCAAATCAGCTGCAATAATCATAGGTAGCATGTTTCCATTTCCCAGAAACACGTACCTTATATGCCCTAGAAGTTCTTTCAACTCCAACACTGTGGCTCATCAATGGATGGCTTAGCCGGTGGTGTTGGTCAATTCTTAAGATCAAGATCTAGCTTCTTAGGAGAATAAGAGTATGATCCCATTCCTGTCAAAGCACAAACAGTCTCTTCATACTCCGCAATGCCTTCATGACCAAAATTCATCAGCACTGTAGCTAAAGGCTCGATAGCAAACTTCTTTTCTATCAGCACCTCCTGTTCATCCTCATAATACACATCAAAAATTAAAAACACACTTATTTCTTTATGCTGTTTCATGGATTGGCATACATCAAATCATACCACTTCATCATTTATCCTGAATAAGAGCTCATTATCTCGCAAATCAATAAGCACACTTCCAGTTACGAGGAAAGGTCGACCCAAGATTATGGGCACCTTGAAGTTCACCTCACAATCAGAATTACAAAATCCGCAGGAAATATGAAGCTAGCCAACTTCACAAACACATCATACAAAATAACAATAGGTCGCTTTACTGACCTATCCTCCATCACAATTCGCATATTTATGGGTGTGGTATATCTCAAACCCATCTTTTTATAAACAGAAAGTGGCATCAGATTGATGATCGCTCCCAAATTACATAAGGCCTTAAAAAAATCAAAAGACCTAATTGTACAAGGAATGGTGAATGCTCCTGGGCCAGCCTTCTTCTGCACCAAAGATCTATAGAAATAACACTACAATGATGGAGGTTATCCACCAGTTCGTAGATTACGACTCTCTTCTTCGTCATAAGATCTTCTATAAATTTAGCATATCCTGGCATCTGCTCAAGTGCCTCCACCAAAGGCACATTCACTGTCAGTTGCTTTAACATTGCCATGAATTTACTAAACTTTGTATCATCGGCCTTCTTCTTCAATCTATGAGGAAAGAGAGGTGGTGGTTTTGGTAGAGAAGTCACCGCTGGTTCTTTTTCCTTGTCTTTCCTTTTTTCCAATCCATCAACCTGCTAATGATTAGAAGGAACATCAATGTCATCCTGCTTCTTAGACTCCACAAGATTACTTTCTTCAAGCTTGACATCTTATTTGATTACCTCTTCAATAACAGCTTTGCCCACAGAAGGGCCTGGTAATACCTTACCACTCCGTGTGGTAATTGCCATATAAGAGCCATCATTTCAAGGATTGTGAATTGTATCACTTGGCAAAGTTATGTTCTTTCTCTGATTTAATATTACTGAGAGTTGGCTCATTTGCTGCTCCAACTGTTCGATAAAAGTAGAGTGTGAGTTTACCAACTGACTCATGGAAGACAAATCACTCTTGATAGTAGTCACCCCAGACTTGGTAGTCTCAAATTTCTTTAATAATTTCTCCATCATGTCCTCCATGGAAATCTTGCCAGAGCTAGTTTCAGTATTATCTCTGCTTCCAGGAGGTACATATAGTCCATTCCTATCTTTCTTGCTATTCCAGTTCCCTTGATCTCTATCCTTGTAACCAGCTTTGTCGTAATAGTTCCGACCTTAATTTACTTGGCTATTGCCTTGAACCCTCTCTGATTATTTAGATAATCTGCCTCTTCTTTCAAATTAGAGTCAGCTCTTCCCTGGGATGCAACAGCTTTCACCGTCTCTATTTTTTCAGACAATAGATGCTTAGTCAGCAAATCCATCTGTGTCTTCAAGTGTGCCATGTCTTAGTCATATTATTCCTTCTTCTTGCATTTCTCTGCAGTCATACCAGACACAGTAGGTCTTGCTACCATAGAATCCCTAGTATGCCAAGATCTACTCTATTTGGTCATCCGATCAAGCATCTCCGAAGCCTTTAGAAAAGTAAGGTCAACAAATGACCCTCCTGCAGAATTATCCATGGTTGGATTCGTAATAGAGTTCAAAGCCCGATAAAGAGTCTCTATCAAATAAATATCTATCACGTTATGGTTCGGACATTACATTAGCTTCTTTTAAACCTCTCCCAAGTCTCATGAAGAGCTTTAGTGGGAAGTTATCGGAAGTTACTAATTTTATCCCTCAACTGTACCCTCCTAGAGGGTGGAAAAAACCTTTTTAGGAAAGCCTTTTTTAACTGTCTCCAGTTGGTTATAGAGTCAGGAGTTAATCCATTGATCCATAGTATCGCCTCTCCAAATAGAGATAATAGAAATAAGCGCAGGCAGATAGCATTCTAAACCACTCCTGGATTATCAAAAGACTTGCAAATGGTGACAAAGTTCACCAAATGCATATTTGGATCATCTCTAAGAAGACCACCGAACAACCCCTTAAGATGAAGGAGTTAAATCATCATACTGGTAATGTTAAATTTAGCTCCAGGTTCTAGAGGTGGAGGAATGATATCTCTAATTTTACCTACTCCATCCATTCCATCTTCTTCATCATTCATATCAAACTACACAGGTTGACGCTCTTTCCTCGCCCTGAAAGGGCGATTTCTGTTTACATTACAGTTTACCGATGCAGCCATATTCTCTGCACGCCTTGGGTTAATAGAATCTAACAAATAATCATCACCAAAATCATTATCGTTTGGATTAGGATGATGTACTGGTTGGCCATCATTCTACTGATTAAGTTGAGCTCTAGCCAGAGAAGCTAGTCTTTCAGCGTCTTGGGGGTCTGTCATTCTACCAATTAACTGTGGTTCTGGATGTATTGGTAATAATGGTGCACTCGATCTCTGTGTACTTGGCATACACAATAACTATCCTTCACAGAACAAAAACAGCAAACAAAAGTAAAATTTGGGGAACTTGACCAACGGTCAATTAACAAACACAAACTTAATTGACAATCGTATTCCCCTGTAACGGCGCTAAAATTTGATACGGCCAAATTATACCTCTCTTAAAGAGAGTAAGCGGTCGCTGTCAAATATAGAACCCAACTAGCTTGGGTGTCAAATCCCACAGGGAATACTGCGTTCACTAAGTATTGTGATTGTTATTAGATTGTTGATCAAAGGTTCTTAAATAAGAGGAGTTTTAATTTATAAAAGAATATATTTATTATTCAACCATTTTTCTCATGTAGGTTAATCCTTGTTAAGGCATTCTCCATTAATCTAAAGAGTTAGGTCTCTATATTTCATGTAAACCCTTTCTTTTCCCAACAAACACTTTTCTATTCGAACAAGTGATTGTTCTTGGGTTCTCTTTTCAAGTTTGCAACTAAGAAAAGTCATTAGAGTAAATAAGGGTTTATGAAACATTAATTACCTACAGAAACTCAATTGGAATCGCAACCCATATCAACTGTTTACATCAAGGCTCCCATAACCCTAGTTATCGAAGATTAGCCACTCATTTCCATAGAAGAAAGAGAAAGAATACTTGTATTATTCATAAACAAATTCAAAGTTCACTTACAAAGGTTACAAGAATTAATTCTTGAATCTTCAATAGCAATGGAATTATTAGATCCATAAATGTAGATTGATTCAAAAATTTCTATGTTACAGAGAGTTTTAAAGATGAAAAACTAAGATAAACAATCTCCAAGATTAAGCATTTTTCCTAATAAAACCCTAGCTGGGTATTTATATACTCCCAGGTTTAGAAGGTTTAAAATTTAAACTCAGAAAATGCCGCATCCAAATTGATGGTCCAACTAAAGGCCCGTCGGGAGTCTGACGGTCCATCATATGGACCGTCGCTGAGTTCCAAGATGTCATGTTCTTCTTAAGCCTTACGTCTACCTTGGCTTACTGTCGATGGTACGACGGTCCATCACACGGTCCGTCGCTCAGGCTTCTAAAATCTTGCATTCTGCTTAAGTCTGACGGCCAAGTTGGCGGTCCACCGTAAGCTTAACGGTCCGCCACTTGGGCCGTCGCATGGCTATTCTATCTGGAACCATCTGTATATCTATGACGGTCCTCCTGGCGATCCGTCGCATGACTGATGATCCACTATTTGGGCCGTTATTGACCATTTTTGTTATTGTCCTGAGTTTTCTCCTTTAGCTGACTCCTCAACCTGAAATCACTCAAATACACTATTAAATACAACTTTAGTTACTTGAAAACTCACAATTTATCCAAGAAAAAAATGCAAAATATTTTGTCAAAATTCGAAACATCAGTGACTCATAGGGTCAACAATAAGATGAGCCTAAGACACTTCCCAGACCACGAGTCGTGGTAATGACTGATAAGGAGTCATCATGAGTCATCATAAGTCATAAGGTGATATGTGAGGCTTGGGCATCTTTTTCTGCACTTTTAAGTAGGGGCATTCTTATCATTTACCTCTTTCACCACTTAGGATCCACGTCCACAAAACACCCAAGGAGGGTTATTTCCACCACATTAACAATCAAATACATACTCTCTTCTCTCTCAAATTCCTAAGTCAAGAACACTAAGGTTTCCAAGGGATTGACAATTAGAGATTTCAAGGGTTGATATCCCTCCATAATTCTTGATATCTCAGACATGTTACTCTTCTCCAAAGTTTATTTTTTTAAAAGCATGTACTTACAATTATTATTCATGTGATTAAATTATGGTTTATGAATGTGGGTTGAGGGCTTTTGAGCCTTAATGAATGAGTTGTTTTTCTATGGCTTTTATAGATGATCTCTGGTTTGAATTGATGGTTTAGGACTATTTGGGGTACATGGGTATGGTTAATTGGAATAGGGGTCGTGAATTCCCTTAAATTGATGGTTTTGAATATTGAATTGTTGATAACCTTAACCCAATCTTGTGAATCTCATTTTGAACATGAGAATATACGCATTGAAAATATCTTTGAAACTATTGGCTAACATAAAATGTTAAAGGACCAAATTTGATTTAATGAACAAAAGGGGTCAGGGCATTTCCCCATATTGATTTAATGAACAAAGGGTGTTGTGGCACTACCCCACATTGATTTAATGAAAAATAGGGATCGTGGCATTTTCCCACACTGATTTAATAAATAAAGGGGGTCGAGGCATTCTCCTAAGTTAATGGAATTGTAATGGCATAATTATATGCTTGTAAGTGTAAGGGTATGACGATACTTATGGTGTGCCTCAATGGTCAATTCCTTAGTTAAATGAATGGTTTATGTGAAAATTTCTTTTAATTAAGCTTAATGGGGTTTATCAGCTAAGCCATGAATGTGGAGGTCCCGAAGGATCGATACTGCTAACTCGCATTTGTCAGCGTGAGGGATTAGTCTTGATGACCGTGTCCATGGTTCACACTATTGATATTTATTTGTATCCTGGATTCATATGGGGTGGAGGCATTCCCTGGTCTTCCTTGATACCTCTGGATCGTTCGGCTAACACGCACTGGGCCCTTTCAGCAGGGGGAACTAAATCCATCTAACCCGCAGATACCTAATTATGATGGTTAAACTACATAGTTTAGGCTAATGTTTTACTTTTATGCTAATCTTTGTTCCCTATACCAACATGTTTATATATATATATATATATATATATATATATATGTATAATGTATGCATATAGATTTTATTATGGTTTTGAATTGACATTATTTAATTCCTTTCCTGAGTTACATACTAGCGCTCACCCCCGTTAACTATCTTCGAACGTTGTATCCCCATGTGATGCAAAAATCGGAGTCACTTCTAATTTTTCTGCGCACTGATAGGATTTCTGGATTGTCCGCAGTCAGCTTTGAAGTGGTGAGTTTTCATTCTCTGGAAGGGTTATCATTTTGAAGTCTTGTTTCATTTATATCTTAGTCAGCTTCTATTGGATTCTTTTGGCTATCATCGGGGGCATGTCCCCACTTAGATTTATTTTGGTCTGTTTAGAGATTTCGTAGATTACTGTGGATTGGGATGTCAACGAATTCTTATAATTTTTATTATTATTGGTTATTCAATCTTGTTATATGTTTGGAATTCATCCGCTTCTAATATGTTGTGTTCTGTTTGACTGGGCAAAGGGGGTGGTCTCCGGTCCTCGACAGACTTGGAATACCCTCCACGGTCAGGCCCTGATTCGGATCGTGATAGTATTACAAGTTATAAGGCCATCTCCAACCACACTCTATTTTACGCTTTAAATATAGATATTTTCTATATTTGGAAAACATCAACTCCAACCCATAACTTTATTTTACACTCTATAAAATTTATATTCTTTTCACAATTTTCATGTAATACAAAATTATTTTTTACCCAAACTTTCAAATAACATAAATTACAAGAAAATATTATATATTATTTAATAACTTACATATGCATGTATATATATATGTGTGTGTATATATATATATATATATTTATATATATATATATATATATATATATATATATAATCACTCTATATAATTTATATTCTTTTCAAGATTTTCATGTAATACAAAACTATCTTTTACCCAAACTTTTAAATAACATAAATTACAAGAAAATATTAAATATTATTCATATTAATGAATAATTCAAATAAAAGTGAAATCATTGATGAAGTACAGTTAAATAAATATCATATCATGGTAAAATTTGTTTTAATTTCTACGTAAATATTCAACTTTCAAGATTAAATTTTTTTTTCCCATAAATACTTTACTAATACATTATAAAGTTCAAAATAAGCATTTTTGTCCTTAATTTTTTTCTACGTCTAGCTAAAAATTATTCAAATCACTAATTTTTACACAACCGTTTCTAGCCTTGGTGTTGAAGCTTCTAAAGTATGTTGAATTGATGACAACCGTTTCTAGCCTTGGTGTTGAAGCTTCTGAAGTATGTTGAATTGATGCATTAAGATCACATCGATCCTCAATTATAATGTTGTGCAGTATAATACTTGTAGTCATTATGTTATGTATTGTATTTTTAACAAAGTCGTCTTGTATAAAGTGTTTTGTACTAGCTTATTTTTTCATTTTACACGTGCATTTTAAATTTTTGTGATTGGTCATATTTATTGTACAACTATAAATTATAATAAAACTAATTTATACATTTTTAATATATATATATATATATATATATGAAAATTAAATTCACAAAATTTAAAGTTATAAAAAAATTACATTATAAAATACGAATAATAGGAATTTATTAATTATCAAATATAATTTATAATATAATAAATTATTAATGTTATATAATATAAATATTAATATTATAATTGAAAAGTAAAATAGAGGAGATGAATAATAACTCTCCAAATTTGAAAAGTTACTATTCACCCCCTCCATATATAGAACTTGGAAGGAAATTTGAAGGGTCATTGAAGTTGCACCCTCTATTTTTCTCCTCTAAATTTGGAGTTTAGAGGGGAAATAAAGTGTGATTGAAGATGCCCTAATAATTAATACTCCCTCCTTTTCCTTTTAGTTGTCACTAATTTTTTAATTGTATTTCTACTTTTAATTTACCTCTTATTTTTACATGTCAAGAAAAGACAACTTTTTTTAATTTACCCTTAATATTTATTTATTCTCTAAACTAAGTTCAAGACATAATAATAACAATAATCAATTAATAGAAGTACCTTGTAAAATAGTTATATCAATAATTATTTTCTTAATGAATATGTTGAAGAAAACTATGGTAAGTAAAAATGAATGAAAATAGCAATTTAAAATATTGAAAAGATAATGAAAAAATTATAATTAAAGAATAATTTTTATTTTTATTTTTTAAAAAAATCGCTTAACTATTAAAGTTAAATAATTGAACAGTGCATACATTGCTACGGACGCACATCCTTCTAGTTTTTAGTAATATCGTTTTCATTGGGTATGAATTGTACTCTCTCCTCCATCTTAACTTACGGTTATTGATTAGAAGACATTATTTTTTTAAAGGAAAGCGTTACATAAAATTTGAAGGGGAATATAATGATAATATACTATTTATTGTTATGAAATAACTAAGAATAAAGAAGAATAAATAGAGAGAGAAGAGGGAAACTTCTTTATTTGTTGAGAGATCATCAAAATCAGAATACAATGAACAAAACCTCTCTATTTATAGGGAAAAATACTCCTAGTTTTTAACTAAAAGACAAATACTTCAAATCCTGATAGATATTAACTAGATCATACTAGATCTTGATAGACATTCACTATAATGTAAATACATTTATAACACTCCCTCTTGAATGTCTAATTGATAGATAATGTGCCTCGTTAAAACCTTACTAGAAAAAATCCAGTGTAAAAAAAATCTTGTGAAGGAAAAAGAGTACACATCTCTAATAATATGCATTTTGGCTGCCTCATTAAAAACCTTACAAGGAAAATCCAGCGGGACAAAACCTCATAAGGAAAAAAGAGTACAACGCGTATTAGCTCCACCTAATGAGAACATCCTTGAACCTTTTCTTCCCGATCTTGTGCACCATCTTGTTAGCTTGAAAGTTGCAGTTGGAGGAGACTTGGTGAATAAATCAGCCACGTTGTCATTTGAACGAATCTATTACACGTTAATATCACCATTCTTTTGTAGCTCATTTATGTAGAAAAGCTTTGATAAAGTGTGCTTCGTTATATTTTCTTTTATGGATCCTCCCTTATGTTGTGCTATGCATATTGTATTATCTTCATATAAGATTGTGGGTACTTTGTCATATTTCAAATCACATTTTTCTCGAATGAGATGTATCATAGACCTCAACCATACATATTCTCGTCTTATTTCATGAATAGATATTATCTCAGCATGGTTCAATAAGGTGGCTACGATAGACTGCTTTGTATATCTCCAAGATATGACAGTATCCCCATATATGAACACATTGCATGTTTGAGATTGAGATTTATGCGGGTTAAATAAATACCTAGCATCAGTATAGCTAACAAGATCGAGACTGCAATCTTTATAATAAAATAAACTCATGTATTTTATCTCATTTTGATATTTTCCTTAGGAGCAGAAATATACCTTACTTAATAAATTGACTGAAAGGGCTATATCGGGCCTTGTAGTATTTGCAAGATACATTAGTGCATCAATTGCACTAAGATATGGTACTTTAGGACCAATTTGATTCGGTATGTTTCTCATTTCAGCAAATAGTTTATTGCTTTTGAAAACTCTCCAAGAGTTTCAATGATTTTCAAGTTATAAACTTATGCAATATAAAGATTATAAACAAGTTTTTCCGAAACTTTTATATGCTTCAAACATTTTGAATCCTTACAAAGTTTCATATAACTTTTGTCAAGTGACAATATTCAGCATTTCACGTGTGACATCATCAAGTGTTTGGATTGCAAATCAAATAAATTTTATGCTTACCAAGATGCATCCTTTCATGTCACTTGATAAATGTTTCTACGTCAACGTGCTTAAATAAATGTAGAATTATGATCCTCGTAATCTTTCACATTACTACATCAATATTGTATCAAAGATATCATTAATGATATATCATTTTGTATTGATTCACAATGCGACATAATATTTTGAGATCTCATCACTTCGTTATTTTCAGGTACCTGAACTTCTCATAAGGTTTCATGAGGTGTTATGTCATAGACTCTTCAAGTGCACATTGCCTTCTTATTATGATTATTTGCTCCTTATTCGTTTCAAGGATTATTTTATTTGGAACCGATTGGTCTACCACACTTTACATATGCGTAAACTTTGTCCCTTTGGAACACAAAATAGGAGCACTTGCAGCTTAATATGAGATGCTTTCGGCATTTGACTTGAATTATCTTTTGAATGAAGATCTATGATAATTCCTAACATATTTTATAATTTTTCTAATCTCCCCCTTATGTTAGGAAAACTAACATACATCCTTTATCTTCTTTGAAGAATCCATCTTAGTGCATCATGGGATATTTATTAATTGTATACCACACATCAAAACTATTAGATGGAATAGTTGGTTCCTGACCTTGAACCAATCGAGAGGGAAGAAATAATCATAATTTATTGGTCTAAAGCATACAATTGCTATTGTATGCAATATATCATATTTCAGACCAACACATGAAGTTTTGTTCTTATTAGCAATGGTTTAGCTATTTATTGAAGGCATTCAATGTCAAACCATCATCATCAGGATGAATTGTCTTGATTAAGCAATTTGAAAATTATGTTCTTAACTCAATTTTACTGAGCAAACAACTTTATGAATGTCAAACTCCAGGTTGACAATAAATGTACATGCGATTATCTTATTGTTGCATCTTTTCAACATATCACATGATAGGTGAACGGACCCATATTCACCTTTTATACTTTTTAGATTTTAAGGGATCTAATCCCAAAATTAGTTGTTCCAACCAACTTATCATGAGAACAAGCAACATTAAAGTTCATGAAGAATTTTCAAATTCTTCAATATATGTTTAATACTTAATATGCACATCTTTAAGATACCGCAATCGTTCATGTCAATTTATGAACTTTTATTCTAGTAAACTCCAAGTTTACCATGACATGTGGTTTTCACTTTAGTAAGTTTCAAATTTACTATCACATGAACAGATTTCAGATTTACTACTTCGGAAGTAGATTTCGAAATAACTCTTCTTAGTTATTCTGCCTCTTTCGGAGGTGAGATGTGATACCATTATAATCAAGTGCACGTTTGCATTAATAAGGTTCTCATTCCCTAGGTTTGGAATATAATCATGCCTTAAGCCTATCAAATATGATAGCTTATAGTCTCTTTCAAGATCAAGGCATGCAAACATGTAAAAATATTATTATTTTGTCCTTTTTCCACGTTTATGTGCATTTATTTAACCATTTGTCTTTTTTTAGACATTTTATGTAATGCTACCACATTCACTTCAGGAATGGAGCATATTCAATAGACAGATTTCATATCTTTTCATCAAAAATACATTATTTTTCCTTAGCCATCATAATATCATCAATATGGTGTATTGAGATTCAAACTCAACGTCTTATCCATATAAAGGCGTCTTAGGCATAAATCGATGGGACTTGAACCCAACATCTTATTATCCCTTTTGATAATATTGTGGTTGAAGAATAAATTTAAAAACATAAATGGTTTCAAACCAATTATTTTTTCTCAAATCCAACAATAATTATATTATTAGTAGCAAAAGACGAATAACATAAGGAAATACTAACTTGAAATTACCTTTAGATTTATAAACATGATGAAATCAAATATATATTCAATGACCAAATATTTAATAAAATAAATATATACCCACTTCTTATGGTTGTACAATTATTATCAACTTTACTGGAGTTCACACGATCTAGAAAGTTAGTACCATAATAACTAACAAAATTTTATTTACGGTAGCAAACAACATATGCATGATTTGGTAAGTATCAAGCATAATTCACATCATATTAAAAGATGACTTTTTAGTTCTTAAGAATCATATCACATAAATTGGTGTTATAAAACTCAAAACAGAATATTATGTAACATGACTCATGTTTAAGTAAATCTGAAAGGCAAAAAAGCACATATCGTATATTTCATTCGACCCATTCAATTTTTTTTTCTAACAAGAACTTATTGTAGTATTACACATGTCTGAGTTTGATAGAAAATAATGTTAATTGGTTAGAAACTCGTGCTGATAACGTGTTATGAAATAACTAAGAATAGAGAAGAATAAATAGCACTACTAAAAAATGCTCAATTTGTAGCGGTTTACTTGTGAAAGTTTTAAAAAACTCCACTAATAATTTATTTTGCAAGATTTTGTTGAAACCCCTACAATATAAATATTTTTTGAAGCGATTTTATAAGAAAGGTTACAAAATGGTCACATATAGTATAAATTGTGGCGATTACTGACTCCCATAAATTTGTTAAATTTGTTACTTTTAGAAATTATATATTTTTTACAATAATTATTTTACTATACTCAAATTATATGTTATCTAATAACTAATGTTGAAAGTTAACTCATTATATATACAGATACAAATACACTTTTCTCCGTCTTCATTTTAATATTATTGTAATTATTTTATCATTATTTTTTAAACCTATTGAGGTAGTCTCCATTTTTTTTTTTACTTTATCTACCTAATTTCATTTCAATATTTTATTTTATATACACTGCTATTTATATTAAATATTTGTGTTATTTACTAATGTTGGTTGCACCATAACACAATACTTTAAATTTCATAACTATTAACGCTATAGAAAAATATTATATGATCAATTTTGGCTCAAATACATTATACATATTTATTTATATGCTCTTTAAAATTAATCTTAAAAGCCAAATCAATAGTTGTATACTAATATTCATTATATTTTTTTTATACATTTAAACTTTATTTATGCTCTTATAATATTAATTTTTAAAGGTAAAACATTTTAATTAATAATTATTAGTAGATTTTTTGAAAAAAGTATTAAAAATGAAGTTTGTTTTATGCACCAAAACAAAAATTCTCTCATTTGGCATTTGGACCAAAATTCTAGTAATATTTTTCCCTCCTATAAAAAGTTATAAATTATTAAACACCAAAAATTTCCTCTCAAAAACTTGAAACCCAATCTAATAACCACTTCCACTTCCCACGCAACTAGCACCCAACTCCACACCTCTTTTATCCCCATTCCTCTCCCTTAGTCACAAACCTTTCATTCTTTACCACTTTTTTATTTTGTTGTCTTTCCACACATGAAAGATCAGCATCAACTCATTTTCTCTTTTAATTTGATGTTTTTTATATGTGACTTTTGCTAATTGACTTTATCTTTTATAGGTCCAGCAGAGTGGAATGGATGATAAATAATTTTATAGATATATAGGTAATTCTCTATCACATGAATTTGAGCATCACATGAGTTCTTTTTATTATTTATTTCATAAGCATATACATATTTTGCAAGTTGTTAAATTTAATTTGTAGATACTTTTATATATTCTAAGATTTTTTTTTTTTGAATTTCTACAACATCATAAAGTCATTCATACTGGCCTTTAATTGATTTCAGATAAGTTTTAATTATATTTTTGTTTAGTGAAAAAAGCAGTTTTGAAGATTAGATTGTTATTGATAATAATATAACATAAAAATAAAGCCAAGAAGGGTCTAATATATAAATTAACAGAACTGAGAAATATTTCAATCAATATACTCTGATCCATTGTATAATTTTGAAAATCATAAGGCAGGTATTGTTTATCTTACAATTTTCTACAATTTTAGATGAACATTATTACAATTTCTCAATCACAATTTAATGTTTCATCATTAATAAAGTAATTTTCTTTTATTCATAATCTTATAAATATTTATCAATATATATGAATTTGTTTCTGAGATGAATTTTGTAATTTTTTATCATGATGTATGAAGATATATGTATTTCCATATATGTTTATCTAATCATTTGTTTGATTTTTAATGTTTCGGCCTGATGCAGAGATTGAGCTCACGTCACCATGAATAAAGGATTGAATGACTAAAATTCAAATCATCAAGCAAATACTTTGATTTTTATGTTTATTTGATGTCGAACTATTTAGATTTTTAAGAATTTAAAATTATAATGTTCAAGTTATTATACACAAGTTTGTATAACATCATGAATTTAACCTGATGACTTATAAAGCTTATTAGTATGTATTTGTTTGATGGAATTTGATTTATATTGAATATGTTGTTTAGTAAAATTATGTATTCATATTATTTTGAAAGATTGATGTAAATCAAAATCCAATTGTTTTATGTAAAAAAAAAATGATACTTTGTGGCACTTGTAAGCTCTACAAATTAAACTATGCAAATATTAATCTCTTATCATGATAATTATAAATCCATACAAATCTAATTTTCAAAGTATTGAAATATTTTGTGAAGGTTCTAAATCGTCACCAATTGATGCTAAAATCCTCCACAAATTTATAAGTCATTTTGTGATGGTCGTCGTAGTGGTTTATTAGAACTGCCACAAATAAGCTCGTGGCAAGGCTAATTGTGACATTTTTTAAAACCGCCGCAATTCAATTTGTGGGGGCTATAAACTGCCACAAATTAATAAAATAACCATCATAAATTGATTCTTTTTTTGTAGTATAGAGAGAAGATGAAGACTTCTTTATTTGTTGAGAGATCATCAGAATCAGAATACAATGAACAAAACTCTTCTATTTATAGGAGAAAATACTCTTAGTTTCTGACTAAAAGACAGATAATTCAAATTTTGATAAATATCAACTATATGTTATTAGATTTTGATAGACATTTACTATAATGTAAATATATTTATAACATTTATAATTTTTTTTTAAATTATAATTTATTCTGTTATAGTATGTTGTTTAGTGTTTACTCAAAATTTTAAATTATTAGAATACATTTCCTATAAAATTTACTTGTTACATTGCATATTATTGTTATTATTATTTAACCTGATCATACCGTCAGTCCAAAACTTCTCATTATCTTGGCATAGGGGGAGGCAACAAGCCCTGAAATAAAATAAATTGATTGAATGGGAAAAATATTACTTTTTCTCCATTTTTATTTATTCATTATATTAAAAATAAATATTTAATAATATTTATTTTTAAAAAAATTAATAAATAATTTATTCATTCTAATCATTTTATCCTTAACATTAAATACGGTTCATTATTTAATGTATTTTTAAAGCATTAAATTTACTTTATTTAAAGAATAGTATGATAAAATTATCCCTCTCATTTACTCCCTCCATCCTAATTTATGTTAAGTAATTTAACTTGATACCGAATTTTAAGAAAGAAATAAAATCTTTTGAAATTTGTGGTCTAAAATAAATTATAAATATTTGTGTGATTAAAAATTATTCTATTAAGAATAATTGAATATAAATCATATAAATTAAAATAAAGAAAATAACATTTTCTAGAACGGAGGGAGTATAACATCCAGCTCCATGAAGTGATTATTTTAAAAAAAATTAAGACCTTGGAGTGTGTATTCTTTTGTTGGATCCCGCGGACTTTGAGGATATTGCCTTTTTTTTTTCAGGCAGCGCTCACGTGTATTTCAAAGGCTTCCACAATCCACCACCCTCCAAATTAATCAACTATTCATTCGTCCAATTTTAATTATTTAAAAATAAATACAAAATATACAACAACAATAAACTTGGTATATTTCCACAAAGTGAAATTTGGGGAGGATAAAATATACGCAGTTCATACCGCTATCTCCAAAGAAATAGAGAAATACAAAATATAATTTTATTAAATTATTTCTATTGATCATTCTATTCATCTTAATTTAGGTGCCTTACTTTTATTTTTAAACTATTTCACAAAAAATATTTTTCTTTTATATTTAGAAAAATGCTCTGTTTTCATCTTGAACTATACACGAAATTGCTGAGACACATCCGAACTTTAGGAGGGTCCTATTACCCAGACTAATTAAAATCATATTTTTAACAATCTTAGTGCCTACGTGGCACGTCAGTGAATCAACACTCTGAAGATCCACGCAAGCACACGTCTGTGCCACGTAGACACTAAAGTTGCAAAAAATATAATTTTAATTAGTCCAGGAGGGTAATAGAACCCTCCTAAAGTTCGGGTGTGTCTCAGCAATTTTGTGTATAGTTTAAGATGAAAACAGTGCATTTTCTCTTTATATTTAGTAATAAACTTTTAAACTTCAATATCACACAATTTAAGATCATAAAATTTAAAGTAGTACATAAATATATTTAATTTAAAATTACAAGATCTAGAAATCTTTTTTTATTTCTTAAATTTTATATCTAGTAAAATTAAGACACCTAAATTGAGATGGAGTGAGTAAATATTACTTTGAAAATTGAATAGTATTAAATAAACTACTTCTTTATTGAAAAAAAACTATTGAAAATAATTGCCAACTTTAATTTTGAATGTTAAAAACGATAATTTATTATGAAATATAAAGCAAAAACAAGAATAACTAAAGAGAAGAGAGGAAACTTCTTTATTTCTCTGGAGGGATGAGAGATCATAAAATTGAGGATACATTGAACAAAATCCCTCTATTTATAGGAAAGAATACTCCTAGTTTCTCTTTAAAAGATAGATATTTCATATCCTAGTAGATATTTACTAGATCTTGATAGATCTTATCTATATTCTTGATAGACATTCACTATAATATAAATACATTTATAACACTTCCCCTTGAATGTCTAGTTGATAGATAATGTGCCTCGTTAAAACCTTACTAGAAACAACCTAATGGAAAAAAAACATAGTGAAGGAAAAAGAGTATATATCTCTAATAATATGCATTTAGACTGCCTCATTAAAAACCTTACAACGAAAATTCAGTGGTACAAAACCTTGAAAGGAAAAAAGAGTACAACGCGTATTTGCTTCCCCTGACGAGAACATTAATGAACTCTGCATCCCGATCTTATGCACTATCTTCTTGAAAGTTGTAGTTGAAAGATACTTGGTGAATAAATCAACCACATTGTCAATTGAACGAATATGTTGCACTTTAATATCACTATTCATTTGAGCTCATGTGTAAAGAAAAGCTTTGGCAATGTGTGCTTCGTTCTTTCTCCTTTTATGGATCCTCTCTTAAGTTGTGCTATGCATGTTGCATTATCTTTATATAAGATTGTGGGTACTTTGTTATATTTCAAACCACATTTTTCTCGAATGAGATGTATCATGGACCTCAATCACACACACTCTTGGCTTACTTCATGAATAGCTATCATCTCAGCAAGGTTCGATGAAGTGGCTATGATAGTCTGCTTTATACATCTCCAAGATATGACAGTACCCCCATATATAAATACATAGCTTGTTTGAGATCGAGCTTTATGCGGGTCAGATAAGTACCCAGCATCAGCATAGCCAACAAGATCGGGGCTGCAATCTTTAGAATAAAATAAACTCATGCATTTTATCCCATTTTGATGTCTCCTAGTAGGAGCAGAAATATACCTTGCTTAACAAATTGACTGAAAAGGCTATATCAGGCCTTGTAGTATTTGCAAGATACATTAGTGTTGTGCATCAATTGCACTAAGATATGGTACTTCATATTTCTCATTTCAGCAAATAATCTTATTGCTTTTCAAAACTCTCCGAGAGTTTCAATAATATTCAAACCATTAATTTATCCCTTATAAGAATAATAAACAAGTTTCCCAAAAACTTTATATGCTTCATGCATTTTAAATCCTTTAGGTATTTTCATATAGATCTTGTCAAGTGACAATATTCAACATTTCATGAGTGACATCTTCAAGTATCTGGACTGCAAATCAAATAATTGTTATGCTTACCAAAATGCATCCTTTCATGTCACTTGATAAACGTTTCTACGTCAATATACTTAAATAAATGTAGAATTCAGATCCTCGTAATCTTTTACAATATTGCGCCAATATTGTATCAAAGATATTAATGATATATCATTTATTATCGATTCACAGTGTGACATAACATTTTGAGATATCATCACTTCATTATTTTCAGGTACCTGAACCTTCATAAGGTTTCACGAAGTGTTATGTCGCAGACTTTTTAAGAGCACATTACCTTCTTATTATGATTATTTGTTCCTTATCCTTTTCAAGGATAATTTCATTTGAAATTGATTGGTCTACAACGCTTCACGCATGCATAGACTTTGTCCTTTAGGGACACAAAATAGGAGCACTTACATCTTAAATATGAGATGTGTTCGGCATTTGACTTAAACTATATTTTGAATGAGGATCTGATGATAATTCCTAACATATTTCATAGTTTCTTATAATCTCCCCCTTATGTTAGGAAAACTAACATACATCCACCATCTTCTTTGAGGAATCCATCTTTGTGTATCATGGCATATTCATTAACTATATACCGAACATCAACTATTAGATGGAATAGTTGGTTCCTGACCTTGAACCAATTGAGAGGGAAGAAATAATCATAATTTATTGGTCTAATGCATATAAGTTCTATTGTATGCAATATATCATATATCAGATCAACACAAGAAACTTTGTTCTCATTAGCAATGGTTTAGCTATTTATCGAAGGCATTCAATGCCAAACCATCATCATTAAGATAAATTGTCTTGATTACACAATCTGAAAGTTTTGCTCTTAACTCAATTTTATTGAGTAAACAACTCTATGAATGTCAAACTGTAGGTAGATAATAAATGTACAAGTGATCATCTTATATAGATGCATCTTAACAAATCACATGATAGGTGAACGGGCCCATATTGACCTTTATACTTTTCAGATTTTGAGGTATCAAATTCCAATATTAGTTGGTCCAACTAACTTGTCATAAGAACAAACAACATTAAAAGTTCATGAAGAATTTTCTAAAAAATTCTTCAATATACGTTCAATAGTCACTATGCACATCTTTGGAATGTCTCAATCGTTCATGTCAATTTATAAACTTTTATTCTAGCTAACTCCAAGTTTACCATGACATGTACCTTATACTTTAGTAAATTTTAGATTTACTATTACATAAATAAATTTTAGATTTACTACTTCAGAAGTAGATTTCAAAATTATTCAGCCTCTTTCGGAGGTGAATTATGATATCATCACAATCAAGTGCATGTTTGTATTAATAAGCTTTACTAAATATTTTTACATTCACCTTAGGGAATGGATTTTACTTAGAACAATCAAAATTCTCATTCCCAGGAATGGGATATAATCGTGCCTTAAGCGTATCAAATTATGATAGCTTAGAACCTCTTTCAAGATTGAGGCATGCAAGCATATGAAAAAATTATTATTTTATCCCTTTTCCACATTTATGTGCATTCATCCAACCACTTGCCTTCTTTTAGACATGTTATGTATTTCTACCACATTCACTTCAGGAATGGAGCATATTCAATAGGACCCATGTTTCATGATTTTTCATGAAATACACATTATTTTGCCTTAGCCATCATTATATCATCAATATGGTGAATTGAGATTCAAACTTAACGTCTTATCAATATAAAGACGTCTTAGGCATAAATCGATATTGGGACTTGAACCCAATATATCATCATCATGATGTGTTGAGACTCTAACATAATGTCTTACACTTTTAGCGTGATGACCCTCGGGCCTTTCAAACTAATACCACCTTTAGTGGTTAGTGGTTACCAACGATCACCATATTTACTTAGACGAGCCAATGAAAATATATAAGTATGTAATTTATGATAGTGATCAAAAATATAATTTAGCAATTCATCTATTTAAAACTGTACAAATTGTGTCCCCGTGCTAACAGAACACTCCAAAGTAAACATGAAGGAATATGTGTTAGTATGAATAAAATTAATACCGTATAGCAGTAAAATAAATACTTTTACCTTTTACATTAATTATTAATATATGTAAGGTCATATATGGATTATGAACACAGAAAGAGATCACTTAATATGCATTGGTCTATTGATACGATAACTTTTTTTTCCTGTAAATCAAAACTATACCTTCAAATATTATTGCCAGATGATCTCTCTAATTTTGTACTTACTTATGGTGAAGTCTCGTTCCATCAAACCATATTTTAACTAATTAGAGACTCGTGCTGATAACATATTATGAAATATAAAGCATTATGAAATATAAAATAAAACAAGAATAAATAGATAGAAGAGAGGAGGATTCTTTATTTCTCTGAAGGGATGAGAGATCATAAGATTGAGGATACATTAAAGAAAACTCCTCTATTTATAAGGAAAAATACTCCTAGTTTCTCTCTAAAAGATAGATATTTCATATCCTAGTGGATATCAACCAGATCTTGATAGATCTTATCTATATTCTTGATATATAAACATTCACTATAATGTAAATACATTTATAACATACTTGTTTTAAAACAACAAACTCCTAAAATTGAGATTAAGAGTCCAAAACTGAGAGTTAATAACTCAAATGGTCACTCAACTTATGATTTTTCTCTTAGAAAGTCACTCAACTTTAATTCTTACTTCAAAAGTCACTCAAATATGAATTTTTTTCCTCATATAGTCACTCAATTTTAGTTTTTACTCCAAAAGTCACTCAACTATGAATGCCTTACTTACAAAGTCACTCAAGCTATTTAATTGACTTTTTTATTAAAATTTGCTAACATGTAATTTTTATTTCAAATAAAAATTTTAAGAAATAAAATAGATTTTTATTTAAATAATCAATTTAATGATCCACCCATATCCAAAATTCATGTAAGACCTTGCAAAATCTTAAGCTTAACTCAGTCTTGTAAAACTTGATATGGGATCCCAAAATTAGAAAATTTTAGCTAAGTATTTAGACTTAGTATAATTTTAGCCTTTGTAAGTTGGAGACTCCATTTCACGACCCTTATGACCTTTAAATATCAATTTTTAGATTAATTTATGATCAGAAATGTCAGTAGGTGTTCTCAGACAAGTTTTGGATTTTTCAAACTTCGTTTGAGGCACATTTGAAAGCTCAAACCAGTGGATCGATGAGTCGTGTCGCCCATCGCATCGATGAAATTTTTTTTTTAGCTCCCAGTGTAAATTCTAGTAAACCAACACAGACTCTACGCAGTGCGTTGGCCATCACATTGATGCCAACGACGCGGCGGATCGATCTGTACATCGCTAAACCAATTTTTTTAGTAAAATTAAAACAACGTCCAGAGGGATAATTGGGACATTTTCCTCACTTTGACCCATCCCCTAAAACATGAAATTCATCCCTCACAAATCAAATTACACTCTTTTCTCTTAAATTGCTCCCAAGAACAAAATCCTAGAACATCAATTACAAGATCAATTCTTAAGAACACTCCATCAATCTTTAAAAATTTAATTGTTAAGGTATATCAAGTGTTCATCCAAGGGTCTCTTCCACCCCTGGAGTTTAAGAAACTACTTTTAAAACTGCAAGTGTATTGATTTTATGAATTTCATGTTGGGTTTGATTATATTCATGATTATAATGATTAATTGGGTTTCTAATCCATATTTTATTACAAGTTTCATGTGGAGTTATTTGATATATGTATAGAATCATGTGAATCCATGCTAAACCCTTGAAATTGTAAATGGGGATTTCAATTATGATGCTTATGTATTGTTTAGTGTCATGTGCATGGATTATGTTCTCCAAGTGTTTGATAAATTGCTCATGTGAACAAAGAAAAGGGAAAAAAATCATGTCATGTTAGCTTATGTGCAGGTTATATCATGCAAAGGTTTGATAGAATGTCTCTATGAATGAGCTATGATCAAGTGCATATGGTTATTCCTTTTAAGTTTATGCCATGATTTATTTTTTCATGCTATCGAGTCTTGGGGATATTCAATATCTAAAAACTTAGCCGTTACCTAGAGCTATGGTAGTTACAGAATAGTCTCAGTAGTGTCACGAATAGTAGCTCCAGTAATCAGTCATAGTTATAATTCAATAGTCAGTTCAAACCTCAGTAAATTTAGCTAGTCAACATAACTCTGTAGTATTCCATCAGTTAATAGAAGTTAGTAGTACTCCATCAGTTAATGGAACTCAGTGAACTCAGTTCAGTTTAGTTAGATAGTACGATCAGTAACAGTTTAATCAAGCATAGTACAGTTTAAAAATCACTCCAGTGTCTATTCAGTTGGGAGTAGGATTCAACACCGAGTGAACCCTGGGATAAGGTCATTTCTGCCAGTAGAGGGTTTGACCCTTAGTAGCAGTCCCTACGTTACAGAACTATGTAACCAGCGTAGGTTGAGATATCTTTCTGCCAGACTAGGGTTGATAAATCTCATACGAGTTTTCCTGCTAGCGAGGGTTGATGAAAGAGCTTCTTGTCAGAGAGGGTTAACTCCCAGTTGTCATTACCTATGACACAATACTAACACCCTTCCAACTGGGATTATAGGTTGGACCCCAATCTATTCAGAAAAAGGGCATGTTGGTTAGATGATTAACTCCCATAGGCTTAGTTTCAGTCGTCAAAATAGAACTCAGTTCAGTTCTATAGAAATCAGGACTGTCAGACACAGTCACTTAATTCAGTACAAAACTTAGAATAGTTCCACAGAATCAGGACTGTTAGATACAGTCACTTAGTTAACAATAATACAGTATCAGTAAACTCAGATATCAGTAAACCAGCGATTTTAAATATAGTATCCAGTGTTACCATGACCTCAGTTACAATTTATATATCTCATCCATGTACTCTCATTCAGTTATACTCATGTTATTCAGTCCGTATTGTTCATGCATATGAACCCATGCATCTCAACCTACCTTACTTAGCATACCAGTACATTCAAAGTACTGACACATACCTTTCTTTTATGCTATAATATCTTATATCATAGGTTCAGATGCACGGGCTCCCGATCATACTTAGCAGCCCGATCCATCAGCACCAGACTAGTGGTGAGTCCTCATTATTTGAGGACAGATTTATTATTCCAGTATTTCAGTACTCAGTTTATTTTAGTAGTTGGAGTTAGTCGGGGACATTTCCTATCAACTCCTTGGTCAGACAGTAGAGGCTTTTCATACTAGAGTATTTATAGATAGATGTTTAGTTTTGATATTGATGTACCGTACTCAGTATTTATTTACAGTTTTGAACCTTATGTCAAGTTTTTGCCTAATTTCCACATAATTACAGTATTATTATTTAGTTATTGCAGCAGGTACCAGTCATATCTTAGCTTGTGGTCCCTCGAGATTATGAGTATCGTGTAGTGTCCGGGGTATAGACTTGGGGCATTACAAACTTGGTATCATATCCTAAGGTTCAATAGAGTCCTAGAAAGTTTGAAAGCCGCGTCTAGTAGAATCTTGTGCATGGCTGTGTAGCGCGCCATACTTATGGACAAGAGGCTATTAGATGTTGTAGGAAAAGTTTCCCTTCTTTCAGTATTTATGTAGTGTGAGTGAGCATGAGCTCATGTTAAAATCTCAGTCTAATTCACCTCTTCCTTATGCTTCAAGAATATGTTTCCCAAATAAGCTAATAAAATAAGTAATGAAAACCAGCCAACCCCTCCGCCCGTTCAGGATGATCCCCTGAACGAGCATGTTTCTCACACTAAATTTAAGGATGCTTTCACCACCTTAGCTCATTCAATAGTTGCTTAGAACAATCAGCTGGTTGTTATCTTATCTAAGCTGATGGCTTATGCTTCGTAGAGTAAGAAGGAGAGACATAGTAAAAAGGGGAGAAAGAATAAGAGGGCCAGAATGTCAAGGCCAAAGAGTGCCCGAAAAAATACTCTTTGCCAGAAATGTGACAGAAACTACCAGGGTATCTGCAGAGCTGGCAGTGATGTGTGTTTTGGATGTGGGAAACCAGGCTACAGGGTCATAGATTCCACTCAGTCAGGTTCCCAGAGTCAGTATAATCGTCCCCTAGCTTAGTTCAGTCACCCAAATTAGTAGGGTGCCGCTTCCAGTACCACCAGAGGGCAACGCCCAAACAGACCCTATGCATTTCAGTCTAGATAGGATTAGGAAAGTCCTCCTGATATGGTCACTATTACGTTACAAGTTTTCCATTTATATATTTATGCTTTGCTAGATCTAGGAGATTATTTGTCCTTTGTAACTCCATATATAGCTGTTGACTTCGGAGTCAGACCCAAAATCCTAGAAGAGCCTTTTTTAGTCTCTAACCCAGTGGGTAAATCTATCATAGCCCGATAGGTATACAGGAACTGTTCGATTATGGTATCTCAGAAAGTCACTTTCGCAACTTAGTCGAATTAGAGATGACCGATTTTGATGTCATCCTCAACACGGATTGGCTTCATTCCTGCTATGCCTCAGTCGACTGCAGAAACAAAGTTGTACAGTTTCAGTTTCTAAATGAGCCCGTCCTAGAGTGGAGGGGTAGTACTTCAGCATATAGGGATCAACTTGTTTCTTACTTAAGGGCAAGAAAAATGATATCTAAGGGATATGTCTACCATCTCATTCGAGTTTAATACCTTGGTACTGAAACCCCTAATCTTAAATTAGTGTCCATAGCATGTGAGTTCCCATACGTGTTCCCCGAAGATTTTCCCGGAGTTCCTCCCAAAAGGAAAATTGACTTCGGAATAGACCTTCTTCCAGATACTCAGCCCATTTCTATTTCGCCATACAGAATGGCTCCAGCAGAACTCAGAGAATTAAAAAATAGTTGAAGGATCTCTTAGATAAGTGATTCATCAGACCCAGCGTATCCCCATAGGGTGCACCAATTCTATTCGTGCATAAGAAATATGGTTATCTCAGAATGTATGTTGACTACTGTCAGCTAAATAAAGTCACGATCAAGAACAAGTATCCACTTTCCAGAATTGATGACTTGTTTGACCAACTTCAGGGTGGAAATTAATTTTCTAAAATGGACCTTAGATTAGTCTATCATCAGCTTAGAGTCAGAGAATATGACATTTCGAAGATAACTTTCAGAACTCGGTATGGTCACTTCAAATTTTTAGTCATGTCATTTGGTATTACCAATGCCTCAACAACTTTCAAGGACTTGACGAACTGTGTGTTCAAGAAGTACTTGGGCACGTTCGTTATAGTCTTCATCAATGACATTCTTGGTTATTCCCGTAGCAAGAATGATCACGCAGGTCATCTTAGAATCGTACTTCAGACTCTCAAAAACCCATCAGTTATTATGATATCTATTCATGTCTTACATGTCAGCTCTATGATCATAGCTCATATTTGTATACGTTAGCCAAAACCATGTACACTTACGGTTCTTAGTATAGGAGTTCCAGTTCACTCAGTGTTACGAATCGTGTTCTATGAATACAAAAACTCCAGACTCAGGTCATGCAACTCATGACTCATGTACTCATGTTATGCCTTATAGTATGCTCAGTTCCCATGACTCATGCTACACTCCTAATGATCGGCAAGATTCAGATTATGCCATGTATATCCTCAGTTTAAAATCTCTTGATAAATCTATGATGTTGATATTCTACTCCTCAGGCCTTAGTTAAGTGTCTAGTTTGGTATAGTGTTTATTTATGCTTCAGGAAATTATGTTTTAATCTTTCATTAAAACTCTCCTTATGAAATATTGTAGTGTTGAGCGCTTGCTTAGATGGGAGAAAGTAAATGTTTCATGTTAAGAAAAGGTTATTGCATGCTTGTTTTACATGAGGCTGTAGTTATGAAGATAGGCTTGAATGCCATGTTGGTGTGTAAGTGGATAAATGTATTTCACATAGTGAATGGATAGTAGGAGGCTGTATTCAGTTGTTGAAAGGAAATTAGAATTTTTCCAGAGATGAGAAGTTGAGAAAATGCTGAGTGTGAGTGTCTATTCAAATCCTTAATTCCTGTCAGTCTCCATCACGTAGTTATCAGAACTCAGTTACCGTCTCAGTTCAAAACTCAATTCAATCTCAAGTTTTCCTTGACCATAGCATACAGTTATCATCTATTCAGTTATTAGTATTCCAGTACCTAAGTTTACAGATCATAATCATGTTATACACTTGGTCTTGTATTCTCAGATAATATACTTTTCACGCATTCATGCTTTGTATCTCATGTTGCTCAGTTAGTCCTTACCTCATACGCATAATACTCTACAGTTTCAGTCCAGTTATTTAGACTAAGTACAGTTCAATATTACATGACCAGTATTCAACTATCAGTCATTTAGTTAATTAGATAAGTTAGTATGTGTATGCATTAGTGCTCATCACCCATGTGAATATTTTCAGTAATCTCAAGTAAAGCATCATATTAAGGTAGAGTGTATAGTATAGCTGAGAGAGTGTTCGAGGAATAGGTCTAAGATTGAAAATTTATAGTTGCAGTGCATGGGACTTAATCACTCTATCTTAGATGATGTTTCGTAGGCCCCACCTTATATTACAGAATTTTAGCCAGGGTGTGATTTCTTATTCAGATGTTTTATCCAGCCCATGCCAAGGTTTCCTTGCTCCCTAAAGTCAGTAGAACTTTATAGAGAGAGTGTCAAGAAATGCTCCAATTTAGTATAATTTTTCAGTATGAGTTAATTCGTAAAGCCAACAATTTAGTTTAGCAGCCAAGCGAACAAATTTGTATGATTTCCCATCCTTCCATCTAGTCGTACCCATACTATCCAAAATCTCATATAGGTAACTATTCCAAGATGGGGTAATCAGGTAGTTGCGAGCTGATCTCAGTTCATGTATTAGTCCTTAGTTTTAGATCCCAAATATTTAGTCACGATTTAGTTTATAGGTGCCCTGTGCATCATCCTAATATTTCCTCAGTAGCTCAGCCAAGTCAGTATCCTTTAGAGGACGTATTATCCCAAGGGGGAGATGCACTACAATTCCCCGAGATTTTATTATCTAAACCTCCTATGTTTTTTTCACGTAACGAATCCAGTTTGGAATAGGGGGCACTCTTAAGTGGACCCCCAAGTTCCAATCTTAGCCGTAAGCCATGTATTCAGGGGCTCAGTTCCTTTCATGATATTCAGTTCTTGTATTACTTTTTAGGCTCAATTATGTTCTCATATTCCCATTCATGCGTATTCAGTAAATGATCTCGATTTGGAGATCGATGATTTTGTATTCTTAAAAATCTCTCCTATGAAAGGAGTGAAGAGGTTTGGTAAGAAGTGGAAGCTCAGTCCCCGATATGTCAGTTCTTACCGAATTCTCAACCATTTTAGAAAGGTAGCTTACGAGCTCAAGTTACCTTCAGACTTAACTTCAGTACATCCAGTGTTTTACGTCCCCTTGCTAAAGAAGTGCATAGGTGACCCTGCAGTTGTAGTCCCTATAGAGGGCATAGACGTTCAGAACAACCTCTCTTATAAGGAAGTCCTAGTCAAAATCCTTGATCATCAGATTCGTAAACTGAGGAACAAAGAAGTTCCTCTTGTCAAATTTCTTTGGCGGAACCAATCCGTTGAGGGAGCTACTTAGGAAGCAGAAGTAGATGTGCAGACCAAGTATCCTCACCTCTTCTCCACAAACTCAGACTCAACCCAAGATAACAGTTTTTCCTTGAAATTATTCAGTTCAATGCTCATATTACCTTTATGAACTTGGTATCAGTTACAGTTGCATATTCAATCATACATTCATGAGTCAGTTCAGTCATGTATTCATGCATCTGATATGCATGTTTAGTATGAAAAAAATTCAGCTTACCAGTAATCCCAGTCATGTGTTCATTAATCATGTTCAACCTTGTATTCATGCATCAGATGTGCATGTTCAGTAAGAAACTTCAGTATATCAGTAGTTTCAGTCATAAAATCATATTTTAGTTATGCATGCCTAGTAAACAAGTTTAGTCTTTCAATATTCTCAGATTAGTCAGTCTCATTCGAGGATGAATATTCCCAAGGGGGAGATATTGTAAGACCCTGCAAAATCTTAAGCTTAACTCATTCTTGTTAAACTTGATATGGGGTCCCAGACTTAGAAAGTTTTAGCTAAGTATTCAAACTTAGTGTGATTTTAGCCTTCGTAAGTTGGAGACTCTATTTCATGACCCTTATAACCTTTAAATATCAATTTTTAGGTTAATTCATGATCAAGAATATTAGTAGGTTCTTGGACAAGTTTTAATTTTTTTAAACTTCGTTTGAGACAAATTTGAAAGCTCAAACCAGTGGATTGACGCGATCTCGATGCGTCGCGTCGCCCATCGCATCAATGAAATATTTTCCTTCAGCTCCCAGTGCAAATTCCAGTGAACCGACGTGGACTCGACGCAACGTGTTGGCCATCGCATTGATGCCAATGACGTGGCGCATCGGTGTGAACGTCGTTAAATAAGTTTTCAGTAAAATTAAAACAACGTTTAGAGGGGTAATTGGGATATTTTATACACTTTGACCTAGCCCCTAAAACACAAAATTTAGTCCTCACAAAGCAAATTACACTCTTTTATCTCAAATTTCTCTCAAGAACCAAACCCTAGAACATCAATTTCAAGATCAATTTCAGGATGAGGGCATTCCTGCAAGCAGAGGGTTTGACCCTTAGTAGTAGTCCCTGAGTTACATAACTATATAGCCAGCGTAGGTTGAGATATATTTCTACCAGAATAGGGTTGATGAAACTCATATGAGTTTTCCTGCTAGCGAGGGTTGACCAAAAAAGCTTCCTGTTAGAGAAGGTTGACTCACAGTTGTCTTTACCCGTGGTACGGTACTGATACCCTTCCAACTGGGGTTACAGTTTGGACCCTAATCTATTCAGAAAGGGGCATGTCGGTTAAATAATTACCTCCCACAGTCTTAGTTTCAGTCTTCAGAATAGAACTCAGTTTAGTTCTACAAAAATCAGGACTGTGATGTGTGAGCAATTGCTAACACATTTAAAACCTTTAACCAAGAATAATTGTGAATTCTTAAGTAAATTTTGTCATTTTTGATTTCTTTATGTCTGATTTTATAGTTTAAGCTAATGGGATAGAGAACCAACAAGAATGGACGCAAAGAAGTTGAAATCTGGAGGAATCTGAAGAGAAGTGTGGCTAACAACATCTGTGATAAGTTGTCAGCCCTGTGATAGGCTATCATAGTTGTAGTCAAACTTAACAAGAGATTTGGAATGAGTTGAAGTTGTGACGATACTTTGTGATAAGGCGTCATGATAGTGATAAGGCTTCAGGAGCGTCGTCAGCCTTAAACAAAAGATGGAAGTTGAAGACAATTTTGTGATGACATCCATGACACGTCGTCAGGCCGATGATAAGATGTCAGGAGTGTCATCAGCCTTAAATAGAAGATGGAAGTTGAAGATATTTTTATGACGACATCCATGACACGTCGTCAGGCTGGTGATAAGGCATCATCATCGTCGTCAGCCTTAGGCAGCGAAAGCCCATAAATGCAGAGGAGATAACGACATTCGTGATAAGCCGTTATACTCATGATAAATCATCACAGACGTCGTCATCTATTCCAAGGAAAAGCTGTGACTTTGATTTTATTTCCTTAATTAGGTTAAACTATTTAAAGCCTTGTTTTAGGGTTTTCAGGGGCAATATTATTTTTGGACTCATCTTTATTCGAAAAACATACGATATTTCTCTCTCGCTAATTAAAATATTTTGGGAGTTTTGTACCGTGGGTCAATTTAAGTTATAATTCTTGATTTTTGTCATCGTTGTAAGTTAATCTTCTCACTTATGAATTCAATTCGTGTACTTGTTCCTTGCATCATGAGTAGCTAAACTCCATTAACTTGAATTATGGGATATAGGGTTAGGTCATGACGATGTGCTAAACACACAAGATTTAATAGGTGTTAGGATTTCTTAATAATTCTGAGATTTTAATTAACGTCTGTTGGTTGCTAACAGTAGACACACCTACTTTTATTTGCTTGAGAAAGAAATCATATACAGTAGGAAGTTAAGTATCAACAGGGACTCAAAAATACTTTGTTTAATAATCAGCGCTGTAACAAGGTTGGTTAACCTGAGGTAAAATCTAGACAGTGAACAAAAATTCCCTAAGTCTGAGTGGATTAGGAAATTAGATGCTTAAATAGGTCGAGAGACATTTGAGCATATCATCGATAAAGATATCTTGTCATCCTAACCACCGTGAGAATCTTGAGTCACCTCTAGCATCTGTCATGTACCGTAAGCCCTAGTGAACATAATTTTGGTTATTTCTTAAAATCTTGGTTACAAACATCGAAATTAAAGTGACAAACAATCATTTGTGAAACTTAAACCCCCATTTCAGGAAACGTTAAACTATCAGTAAATTAAATCGCAAATGACTTGAGTTCACACCATATTTCCTGTGGGATTCGACCCCAACCTAGTTGGGTTTTATATTGACGACGATCACTTACACCCATTCAAGAGTGTAGTTTGAGCATTATCAAAAATAACGCCTTTGCCGGGGAATACGATTGAAAATAGAAAGTTGTGTGCGCTAATTGACTGTTAATTAGGTTTCCTAATTTTACGTTTATTTGTTGTTTTTGTTCATTGCAGGTTCCTTGTTGTTTATGGAAAAAACAAGAAGTTCTATAGAACCGTTATTACCAATTAATTTGGAACCTCAGCTGATCGGGAGAATGGTAGAACAACATGAGGCTGACAGACTGACAGCCTTGGTCAGGGCTCAAGTGAACGTACAGAACCAGGGTCAACAAGTATGTCACCCAAACTATGATGATGAAGACTTAGGTGATGAGGAATTGCTGAATCCTTAAAACCCAAGGTGAGCTGAACAAATTGTTGCACCAGTACAACAAAATTTTAACCTAAACCATCAAGTCAGAGGAAGGTATGGCCAATAGCCTGTCCATTACGAGGTTGATGATGATAACAAAGGGATGGACGAAGCAGGTGCAACGGGTGCTATCATTCCTCCACCGTTGGCACCTGGTGCAAAATTCAGCATAACAAGTATTATGATTCAACTCCTGAATATGAAGGGGTTGTTTGAAGGCTTGCCTGGTGATGATCCGAATATGCACTTGGTGAACTTTATCACCATTTGCAAATATTTTGATAATCCGGGAGTGAACTAGAATGCGATTCGGTTGAGATTGTTTCCATTGTCTCTGTCTGGGGAGGCAACAATGTGGTTAAATGAGATGGATCCTGATTCTATAACCAACTAGAGAGAGTTGAACGAGGTGTTCCTAGAATGGTTCTTTCCACCCTCTAGGAGGGTACAGTTGAGGGACGAAATTAGTAACTTCAGGTAGCTCCCGACTGAAGCATTGCATGAAACTTGGGAGAGATTCAAGAAGAAGATGGCACAATATCCAAACCACAACATGACGGACTTTCACTTGATGGAGAGTTTGTACAGAGCTTTAAAATCTATGACAAAGCCAATTGTAGATAATGCTGCAGGTGGTTCATTCATTGACCTTTCTTTTCAAGATGCTTCAGACATGCTGAATAGAATGACCAAATAGAGTCGATCTTGGCATACCAGGGATTCTGTGGTAGCTAACCCAACTATTTTTGGTGGTATGACTGTGGAGCAATGTAGAAGGGATGAGGAGCGAGACCAATACATGGCCCTCTTAAAGACTCAGATGGACTTGATGACAAAGCACCTGCTGTCAGGAAAGACTAAAAAATTTAAGGCTGTGGAATATCAGTGCACTGTTGCTATTGATGCAGATGAGGAGGCAAATTATGTTAATAATCAGGGGGTTTCCGAGGCAATAGCCAAGGAAATCAGGGTCAGAACTTTTATGACAAGCCTGATTATAAAAATAGGGAGCAAGGAAACTGGAGAAGCAATAATGATAGGAGTGGTTTGTATGTTCCTCCTGGAAGTCGGGATGTTGCACCAACTAGATCTGGCAAGATGTCCATGGAGGACATGATGGAAAAATTATTGAAGGGAGTTGAGGCTACCAGCTTGGGGGTAACCACTATGAAGAGTGAATTCTCTACCCTGAGTCAGTTAGTTAGTTCACACTCCACTTCTATCAAGTAGTTGGAGCAGCAGATGAGCCAACTTTCCGCAACACTGAACCAAAGAAAAAGTGTTACTTACCTAGTGATACGGTTCAGAATCCGCTGAATGATGGATCATGTATGGAGATTACCACTAGGAGTGGTAAGATCTTACCTGGCCCTTCTGTGGACAAATCTGTAAATGGTGAGGTGGTTGTTGATTAATCCATAAAAAGAAAACCAATAGAGTCTGAGAAGCTGGATAGTTCTATTGATGCTTCACAGAAAGAAAAAGAGACGAAAAAAGAAGTGGTGTTGAAATATATCCTGAGACCACCACCTCCCTTTTCTCAACGATTGAAGAAAAAGGCTGATGATGCCAAATTCAGCAGATTCATGGCAATGCTTAAGTAATTGACAATAAATGTACCCCTGGTTGAAGCACTTGAGCAAATGCTAGGATATGCGAAATTTATGAAAGACCTTGTGACTAAGAAACGAGCGGTGAGCTATGAATTAGAGGTAGATCTCCATCTTTGTAGCGCTATTTCTACAAGGACCCTAGTACAGAAGAAGCCAGACCCAGGTGCAGTCACTATTCCCTTCACAATTGGGATAATAGAATTCACCAAAGCACTATGTGATCTGGGAGCAAGCATTAATTTTATGCCACTGACTATTTATAAAAAGTTGGGTCTGGGAAATCCCACACCCACCAACATGAGACTCGTGATGGCGGATAGGTTAATAAAATGACCTATTAGAATTTTGTATGATGTGTTGGTAAAGGTGTCCAACTTTATATTCCCTACAGACTTCGTCATTCTAGATTGCGAGGTAGAATTTGAGGTGCCCATAATCTTGGGTTGACCTTTTCTCGCAACAGGAAGTGTGCTGATTGATTTGAGAGCGAATGAGCTCTTATTCAGGATGAACGATAAAGTGATATGATTTAATGTGGGAAAATCAATGAAGCATCATGAAGAGATGAGTGTGTTCTCAGTAGTTGATGTGTATTATGAGGACAAACAGGAGGTGCCCATAGCTGAGCAACTTGTTATCGAACCTTTAGTCGCGGTCATGATGAATTATGATAGTGAAGGCATTAGGGAGTATGAAGAGACCGTTTGTACCTTGACAGGCATGGGTTCATATCCTTATGCTCTTGAAAAGCTAGACCTTGACCTGGATAATCAACTAACGCCACCAGCCAAGCCATCTATTGAGGAGCCTCTAGTGTTGGAATTGAAGGAATTGCCTGGGTACCTACGGTACGTGTTTCTGGAAAATAGGAACACACTACCTGTTATTATTGCAGATGATTTGGGGGAACAACAGGTGCATGCACTTATCTCAGTACTTCAGAGGCACAAGAAAGCTATAGGGTGGAACATTACAGATATTATTGGTATTCCCCCGGGAATCTGCACGTATAAAATTTAGCTTGAAGAGGATTGTATTCCAACCATAGAGCATCAGCGCCTTCTTAATCCACTAATACAAGAGGTGGTTAATAAGGATATTATTAAGTGGTTGGATGCAGGAGTGGTTTACCCTATTTCTGACAACAAGTGGGTGAGCCTAGTTCAATGTGTACACAAAAAAGGGGGTATGACGGTGGTTGCTAATAAAAAAAATGATTTGATTCTTCTCAAGCCTATAATTGGGTGGAGAGTTTGCATGGACTACCGCAAGATAAATTCATAGACTCTGAAAAACCACTTTTCGATGTCCTTTATGGACTAAATGCTTGATCGATTAACTGGCAGGGGGTGGTATTGCTTCTTGGATGGTTATTCTGGATACAACCAAATATGTATTGCTCCTGAAGATCAGGAGAAGACGACGTTCACATGCCCATATGGAACCTTTGCATTTAAAAGGATGCCATTTGGGCTATGTAATGCACCCGCCACTTTTCAATGGTGTATGATGTCTATCTTCTCTGACATGGTGGAGGACACCATAGAGGTATTCATGAATGATTTCTCTGTGGTGGGTGATTCATTTGAGATGTGTTTGGCAAATCTGAATGTAGCCTTGCAAAGATGTGTTAAATTTAATTTGGTTCTTAACTGGGAAAAATGCCATTTCATGGTCAAGGAGGGCATTGTTCTCGGTCACAAATTTTTTGAAAAGGGGATAGAAGTTGATCGACCAAAGGTGAAAGTTATTGAGAAACTACCACCTCCTATTTTAGTGAAAGGAGTGCGCAGTTTTCTTGGGCATGCTGGCTTTTATCGGAGATTTATAAAAGACTTCTCAAATATTGCAAATCCACTTTGCAAACTTTTGGAGAAGGAGGTGAAATTGTCCTTTGATGACGAGTGCTTGAAGGCATTTGCATGCCTTAAAAAGAATTTGATTGAGGCCCCTATTGTTATTTTACCTGACTGGGCAAAACTATTTGAGATCATGTGTGATGCAAGTGGTGTGGCCCTTGGAGCTGTATTGGGGAAAAGAGGGACAAACTGTTCCATCCGATATATTACGCCAGCAAAGCACTGAATGAAGCGCAAAAGAATTACACCGTCACTGAACAGGAACTTCTGGCTGTAGTATATGTTTTTGAGAAGTTCATAGCTTATCTGCTTGGGATCAAAGTAGTGGTCCACACCGACCATGATGCCTTGAGGTATTTAATGGCTAAGAAGGATGCTAAACTAAGGCTGATCATATGGGTATTACTGCTGCAAGGATTTGACTTTGAGGTCAAGGATAGAAAAGGTTGTGAAAACCAAGTTGCAGATCATCTGTCTAGAATGGAAGGTGAATAAAAAAGTAGTGATAAAATAAAGATAAATGATGCATTCCCTGATGAGGAGATTCTGGTTATCGCTATGGAAAAATTGTCTTGGTATGTGGATTATGCAAATTATGTTGTGAGTAAGGTCATCCTAGAAAACCTTTCTTTCTATCAAAGGAAGAAGTTCCTGCATGATGTGCCGCATTGATTCTGGGATGAGCCGTATCTTTTTCGGCAATGTGCAGACAATATTATAAGGAGATGCATGCCGGAAATGGATGTATTGTGCATATTGGAAGCATGTCTTGCTTCCCCAGTCGGGGGTCACCACACAAGTGACTGAATAGCTAGGAAGGTATTGCAGACTGGCTATTATTGGCCAAAATTGTTCAAGGATGCCCATGAGTTTGTGCTGAAATATGACCAATGCCAGAGGCAGGGGTCAATCTCTAAAAGACATGAGATGCCCTTGACTAAGATGCTTGAAGTAGAATTATTTAATGTCTGGGGCATTGATTTCATGGGTCCTTTTGTGAGCTCGTACGGGATGAAGTATATTTTAGTTGCTGTTGACTACATCTCAAAATGGGTCAAAGCTGTAGCCTTGTCTGATAATGAAGGGAATAGGGTTTTTGCTTTTCTCAAGAAGAACATCTTTTCTCGCTTTGGAGTACCACATACTATCATAAGCGATGGAGGATCTCATTTTTACAATAAAATATTTTGAGCAGCTTTGGCAAAATATGGAGTGAAACAACACAGAGTGGATACTCCATACCACCCACAAACCAGTGGACAAGTGGAGGTATCAAATCGTGAGATTAAATCCATCCTAGCCAAAATGGTGAATGCTTGCCGGAAAGATTGGTCTCAAAATCTCGATGATGCCTTATGGGCATATCGAACTACTTTCAAGACACCCATTGGCATGTCACTATTTCAGATGGTCTATAGAAAAGCTTGCCACCTACCAATAGAGCTGGAGCACAAGGCCTTATGGGCACTCAAAAGGTTAAATCTGACTTGGAAGGAAGCAACAGAGCTGAGACTGGGGCAATTGAATAAGATTGATGAATTCCATCTCAGGGCCTATGAACGAGCAGATCTATATAAAGAAAAGATGAAAAAGTACCATGATTGGAAAATAGAGAAACGAGAATTCCAAAAAGGTGACTTGGTGCTTCTATTCAATTCCAGACTCAAATTGTTCCCAGGTAAGCTAAAATCTAAGTGGTCAGACCCTTTTAAAGTTAGTCAAGTCCACTCATCTGGAGTAGTGGAACTCAAAAAACAAAGACAGCAGTACCTTTAAGGTAAATGAGCAACGTGTCAAGCTTTACATTGGCCTAAAAGAATCAGTGAAAAGTATCACCATTATCTGTCTCGATGAAGTCTGAAGTAATCGAGATACCTGAGTCGTGTCATGATGTTAAATCAGGCGCTGCATGGAACGTAACCCATGACACCCTACATTGATCCATTCCAGGTATACTCTAACCCTTAGTTTAATTTTTCTTTGATTTTGAGTTGAGGGTGTAGGGTAGTCTGTTGTTGTAACATATTTTGTGGTAACTAGGAGAAATACAAGTACAAAAAGTAGTTGACATATTTTTGATTGATTTTTAAAGACCTTTCCAATGTTTTGTTTGCAAAGACTGTGTGCATTATATTTACTTGTGACCATTATGAATCTTGTTGTGGCATTAGTTCTAGCTGCTTGATAATCATTGCTGAACAATTGCATGAACTAGATAAGTGGTGGCCTGCGATATACTTGCATGCCATGTGTGTGTGAGCAACTACTTAATTTCCTCTGTATGCCAAAGCCAAAACTTGCCTGGTTAGTCTTACCATGGTTAAAGGATAGGGGTTAGGAAAGGATCATAGGCCATTTTGTTGATTAACCCACTTTTAGCCTAAATAGCCTACCCTATGTTCATTATATCCCTTGATCTCTGTTTTGAGCCTAATTATCCTATTTCTTCCTTATGACACCTTTAACCTTCTTATTTATACCATAATAAACCTGTTTGGCCCTGGTCCTCCTTGGACACTGTGCACCTTGACCTAGGCAAACAACCTAAGTTGAGAGTGGCTATCATAGGAATGCATGGTGTAAGATGAGTATGAAGAAGGGTAGAATAAAGAAAAAGAAGAATAAAAAATGGGTTCTATTCTAAAAAAAAAAGAGGCACCCAACTTGAACATGTACGATCAATGGAAAAGAAAAGGAAAAAGAGGTGAATAAGTGATCCCCAAGAGAATAGTGTAGTGTCAAGGAGGCATAGTCACTTTAAATGACTTTGAATATCATACCATCCCCCGCCTACATTGTAAGCCTAAAAGAAGTCCTATAGTGATCCTAGCTGGCCTATCTGAAGGTCTTGGTAATGAAAATAAGGGCACGCCTATGGTACTTGGCATACACTGATTGGAACATCGTTTTGAGAGTGAGAGTCTTTTGATGATCCCCACGTTTATATTTTTAGTTTATTATATGTGAGGATGGGGATTTCTTTGTTGTGAGTGCACAATGGTATTGTTGCTAGATACTTACTTATTTAGATAGTGCAACAATGGTATATGAATGGTTGCTGTGGCTAAGATTGATGCCATCGCTTGAGTCCTATGTGTTACATTAGTGTTCTTCAATGACATACACAATTGGTTTTAATTGGATTGACCTTGGAGGTGGTAACTATGTTTTAAGCTTAAAAGAGAAAATTGGTTGCTAAATATGCTATGTATTCTCTTAGTTGTGTTGAGTTGCTTGAGGACAAGCAATTGGTTTAAGTTGAGGGTGTTGATGTATGAGTAATTGCTAACATATTTAAGACCAATAACCAAGAATAATTGTGAAGTCTTAAGCAACTTTTGTCGTTTTTGATTTGTTTATGTCTGATTTTACAGTTTAAGCTGATGGGATAGAGAACCAACAAGAATGAAAGAAAAAAAGTTGAAATCTGGAGGAATCTGAAGAGAAGTGTGGCTGGCGATATCTGTGATAAGTCATCAGCCCTGTGATAGGCTATCATAGTTATTATCAGACTTAACCAGAGATTTGGCATGGGTTGACGTTGTGACGATACTTTGTGATAAGGCGTCAGGATGGTGATAAGGCATCAGAAACGTCGTCAGCCTTAAACAGAAGATGTAAGTTGAAGATAATTTTGTGACAACATCCATGACATATTGTCAGGCTGGTGATAAGGCGTCAGGAGCGTCGTCGGCCTTAAATAGAAGATGGAAGTTGAAGACAGTTTTGTGACGACATCCATGACACGTCGTCAGGCTGGTGATAAGGCATCATCGTCGTCGTCAGCCTTAGGCAGTGGAAACCAAAAGTGCAGAGGAGCTGACGACATCCGTGATAAGCCGTTATACTCATGATAAGCCATCACAGACATCGTCATCTATTCCGAGGAAAAGCTGTAACTTTGATTTTATTTCCTTAATTAGGTTAAACTATTTAAAGACTTGTTTTAGGGTTTTCAGGGGCAATATTATTTTTGGACTCATCTTTATTCGAAAAACATACTATATTTCTCTCTCGCTAGTAAAAATATTTTGGGAGTTTTGTACCGTGGTTCAATTCAAGTTATACTTCTTGATTTTCATCACCGTTATAAGTTAATCTTCTTACTTATGAATTCAATTCGTGTACTTGTTCCTTGCATCATTAGTAGCTAAACTCTATTAACCTGAATTATGGGATCTAGGGTTAGGTCATGACGATGTGCTAAACACTCAAGATTTAATAGGTGTTAGGATTTCTTGATAATTCTGAGATTTTAATTAACGTCTGTTGGTTGCAAACAGTAAACACACCTACTTTGATTTGCTTGAGAAAGAAATCATATACAGTAGGAAGTGAATTATCAACAGGGACTCAGAAATACTTCATTTAATAATCAGCACAGTAAGGTCCGAGAGGTTTAGGAAATTAGACGCTTAAATAGGTCGAGAGACATTTGAGCATATCATCGATAAAGATAGCTTGTCATCCTAACCACCGTGAGAATCTTGAGTCACCTCTAGCATCTGTCATGTACCGTAAGCCCTAGTGAACATAATTCTGGTTATTTCTTAAAATCTTGGTTAGAAATATCGAAATTAAAGTGACAGACAATCATTTGTGAAACTTAAACCCCCATTTTAGGAAACGTTAAACTATGAGTGAATTAAATCACAAACGACTTGAGTTTACACCATATTCCCTGTGGGATTCGACCCCAACCTAGTTGGGTTTTATATTGACGACGATCTCTTACACCCATTCAAGAGTGTAGTTTGAGCGTTATCTGACTGTTAGACACAGTCACTCAATTCAGTACGGAACTGTCAGATACAGTCACTCAGTTAACAGTAATACACTATCAGTAAACTCAGATATTAGTAAACAAGTGATTTTGAACGCAGTATCCAGTGTTATCATGACCTCAGTTACAATTTACGTGTCTGATGCATGTACTCTCATTCAGTTATACTCATGTTATTCAGTCAGTATTGTTCATGCATATGAACCCATGCATCTCAGCCTACCTCACTTAGCATACCCGTATATTAAAGTACTGACGCATACCTTTCTTTTGCTCTATGATGTCTTATATCATAGGTTCAGACGCACGGGCTCCCGATCATACTTAGTAGCCCGATCCATCAGCAGCAGACTAGTGGTGAGTCCTCATTGTTTGAGGACAGATTTATTATTCCAGTATTTCAGTACTCAGTTTATTTTAGTAGTCGGAGTTAGTTGGGAACTTATCCCATCAACTCCTTGTTCAGACAGTAAAGGCTTTTTAGACTAGAGTATTTATAGACAGATGTTCAATTTTGGTATTGATGTACCGTACTTAATATTTATTTACAGTTTTGAACCTTATGGCAAGTCTTCGCCTAATTTTCGCATAATTACAGTATTATTATTCAGTTATTGCAGCAGGTACAAGTCATGGGTTAGCTTGTGGTCCCTCGGGATTATAAGCACCGTGTAGCGTTCGGGGTACAGACTCGCAGCGTTACAATTCATTTAAATGGTTTAAACAAATTTCTTTTTTATTTCTTAGAATTTTGGGTTTACGATTATTTTTTTTCAATTTTTCTTGTCTAATGATTACTATATACTTTATCCTAAAATCACAATCATTTGATTGTACAATTATTGCTGCTAATTTTACCTTATTGCGGTGTATATATTATAATGTTACAAAAGTTTAATAACATTTGTTATTGTTTTATATCATATCATTTTAGTTTAAAATCTATAAAAAATAAAATCTGTACCATTCCCTTTTATCAACTTACTAGGAATTTAATTTACTGTATTTATTTGATGCATGTGTATATTATACAAGTGGTGATACACAATTGAATTATGATTGAAAAATCGATTCAGTAAATAAGTATCCCGTTGAAAGTTAATTAAATCTAATCAGTTAAATAAATATTATTCTGAAAATCTTAAAAAGTAATATTAACATTATAAGTGAATTGATATAAACTATTTAGGATATTTTAAAAATTTTCAGAGGATTAAATATAAAGTAAACATGAAAATGCCATTATATGGTTGAAATGATTTTATTTTTTAGAATTTTAGTTTTAAATAAAATTTCATGTTGGCAAATTTTAATGAAAAAATAAATTAAATAGGTGGAGTGACTTTATAAGTAAACACACATTTAAGTGACTTTTGAAAGAAAAAACAAAATTGAGTGACATTTTGAGAGAAGAATCCTTAATTGAGTGACTTTTGAAATAAGAAACAAAGTTAAGTGACTTTTTGAGAGAAAATACATAAGTTGAGTGACCATTTGAGTTATTAACTCCCAAAACTAACCAAATTTTGACGCTTTTCGCGGAAATTATTCTTATGTATGACAAATTATTTTTATCCTTTCTCATTATAAATCTTTTAAGTTGGTAAAATAATTTCACTTGATTATTTAAGTAATAGAGCTCTTAATCTATAACCATTAATTGCGCCAAACAAAGCATATCGCATTTCTTGTTCACATTTAACCCTTTTTCATTAACAAATGAAACCAATTCAATGCACCAATCCTTGAATGTATAATTGGTTATGAGCACAATATTACTGCTTTCACTGTACAATGTAATCTCCCTTCTTGATGAGTTTATTGGCTAAAAAGAAAAGCAGAATAGATCAAGAAAATGAACAAAAGGAAGAAAATATCTGGTTATGGTTGTCTTCTATTATGTGTGTTATATAATATTGTCCTAATTTATATGACAAGATTGAAAGATTTAAATTTTGACCCTAAATTCGGACATAGAATCTTTAATATTTTGAAATAGAATTTATATATTTGAAATTTGTAAAAAACATTAAAAAATTAGTTAATTAATTGTAATACAGATTTAAATAATTAATTGATCTCAATCATATTGAAGGGGTTACAGCTGTATATATAGAGAACTGAAGAATAACTAATTACAGAATAACCCAGATGTATTTAATAATTATATATGTAGTCTATTATCCCCCCGCAAGCTGATCAGCGGTAACGAGGGGCAGCTTGGAGCAGAGAGACTGAAAAGACTGTAACGGAAGAGGCTTGGTGAGAATATCAGCAAGCTGGTCAGTAGATGGGACATAGTGCGTGGCCATCGCTCCTGCAAGTACCTCATCGCGAACAAAGTGACAGTCAGACCCAACATGCTTCATACGATCATGAAGGACTGGATTTTTGGTAACACAAATAGTGGACTGATTGTCACAATAAATCTGTGGTTTCGTCGGGGGAATGCCAAGTGCATCCGTAAGGTATCGTAACCACATGGCTTCAGCAACACCCGCAGCCATGGCACGATATTCTGCTTCTGTGGAGGAACGGGACACTCGCGTTTGCTTCTTGGTGCACCAGGAAATCAGATTCGGTCCCATCATAACAATATATCCAGTAGTGGACTTTCGATCATCTTTGTCGTTAGCCCAATCCGAATCAGAAAAAACAGATATATCAAACGAGCCCTTTTGAAATAAAATTCCACAGTGAAGAGTACCTTGAAGATAGCGCAGAATGCGTTTCAAGGCCTGAAAGTGTTGTTCTGTGGGAGCATGCATTGATTGGGAGACTCGATTGACTGCATATTGGATGTCCGGACGAGTAACAGCAAGATAATGAAGTCCACCGACGAGGCTCCGATATAGTGTAGGATCGGCAAAGGGAGTATTCGGCCCTGGGGATTGGCGGACTGCCATGGGAGTGACCGCGGGTTTGCAGTCTGTCATTCCAGCCCGATTTAGAAGTTCAAGGGTATATTTTGTCTGATGCATCAATATGGTTCCCGATTTGTGGATGAGTTCGAGGCCAAGAAAGAACTCCAGAGGACCGAGGTCCTTAAGTTTGAAGTCACGACGCATAGCTTCAGTAATTTCAGTGATGAGTGATGACGAGCTGCCTGTAATAACAATATCATCCACATAGATAAGAATGATGACTGTCCCTCGAGAACAGTGAAGGGTGAAGAGGCTGTTGTCATGATGGTAGGTGCGAAAACCAAGACCCTGCAGAAAAGTAGAAAGACGTGTGTACCAGGCACGAGGGGCCTGTTTCAGGCCATACAGTGATTTGCGAAGCTTGCAAACATAGTGAGGACGGTTGGGATTAACATATCCCGGTGGCTGAACCATATAGATTTCTTCCTCAAGATGACCATGAAGAAAGGCATTGCTGACGTCTAGCTGATGAAGCGGCCAATCATAGTGAAGAGCAAGAGACAAGACCAGACGAATAGTCTGTTGCTTAACAACAGGGCTGAAGGTCTCCTTATAATCCACACCATACTCCTGATGATACCCTTTTGCAACCAGACGTGCTTTATAGCGAGAAAGAGATCCATCTGAATTTCGTTTGATGCGAAACACCCATTTGCACCCAATAGACTTTCGGTTACTAGGCAGAGGTACCAAATCCCATGTACGTTGTTCATTCAGAGCCTGAAATTCCTCATCCATAGCTTGGCACCAGAAACTATTTTTGGAGTGTTGGTTGTAGGTAGTAGGCTCAGTTGTGGGATGTGCATCAAAGGGTATTTGAGTGTGGTAGGCTTTGGGTTTGAAGGTACCGGCCTTGGCTCGGGTTGTCATAGGATGAGTGTTGAGTGGAGGGTGATTAGGAAGGGGTGGTGGAGTTGTATGATGCGTGGGCGGGGGTTGGGTGGGGCTGCCGTGGGAGCTGGGATGTGCAACGGTGGATGGGGTGGCTGTATGTGTGTTAGGAGTATGATGTAGGGAAGTGGTGGGTTGTGTGGCAGTCGGCTGGGTGTTCGGGTGAGAGGTTTGGGGTTTCGGGTGGGTAGTGGTGTAGTGGGGTACCGGGTTAGGTGCCGAGTGAGCCGGAGCATGAGCGTGAGAAAAGGACGGAAATAATGGCACAACGCCAAGTGGATTGGGGGAGTATGGAGTAGAGGAAAGACTTGTGTAAGGAAATTGTTCCTCCACAAAACGAACATGACGGGAAACATATGTTTTCTGAGATACAGGATCGAAACATTTGTAACCTTTGATAGTGGGATGATAGCCTAGAAAGACACAAGGGGTGGACCGAGGTTGAAGTTTATGTTGAGTGTGCGGACGCAACCAGGGATAAACTAGACACCCAAACGGGCGGAGATGGATATAGTCGGGTGGATGATTGTAGAGACGGGCATATGGAGTGGAGTTGGAGAGAGTGTGAGTGGGCATGCGATTTATGAGGTAGTTGGCAGTAGCAAGGGCATCAACCCAAAAGGAAACAGGTAAGGTGGAATCATGGAGGAGCGCAACAACTGTTTCTATTAGGTGACGGTGTTTGCGCTCAGCAACGCCATTTTGTTCAGGGGTATATGGACATGAAGTGTGATGAAGAGCCCCTAGATTTTGAAGAAAAACACCAAATGCATTGTTGACAAATTCTTTGCCATTGTCACTTCGAAAAATTTTGATTTTGGCATTAAATTGATTTTGAACCATTCGGTCAAAGTTTACAAAAATAGTATAAGCTTCGGATTTAAATTTCAGAGGATAAAGCCAAGTGAATTTACTGTAATCATCAACAAAACAGATATAATAACGAAAACCTTGAACAGAAGGAACTGAGGTTGGACCCCAAACATCAGAATGAATTAATTGAAATGGCGCAGTGGCCTTGTGTTCAGATAGTGAAAAAGGTAAACGACAAGATTTAGACACTGAACAGGACTCGCAATGTAATTTTTCTGAAAAATTAAAACCTAAGGAAGATAAAATGGATTTGGTGATGGCGGATGATGGGTGCCCAAGCCGGCGATGCCAGGTTGACGAGAGAATGGCTTGACTCACAACAGACGGAGACCTGGATGGAAGAGTGTATAGCCCATGCTCACAGCGGCCCGTGTACCGCACCCGGTTCGTGGTATTGTCCACTATCTGGAAATTGGTGTCATTAAAAATGAGGGTGCAGTTATTTTCTTTAGTAAAGCGATAAACAGATAAAAGATTGGATGTGAGGGAAGGGACGTGGTGAAGGGTTGAGAGATGAAATTTACCATTTGGGGTATAGACATACCCAGAGCCGGTGTTTGTGATGGGAAGGGATTGACCATTGCCTACTGTAATAGTTTCTGAGCCATGATACGGATGAGGAGCTTGAAGTTGTGAATAATCCGACGTCACATGGGTGTTAGCACCTGTGTCTAGATACCAATCGCCAGATTGAGCGTTTGTGGACGCATGCATCGCCCTTGATCCTCCGGACTGGCTATTTACATTCTGCGAGTCATCATAACGATACCAGCAATTAGCCGCAGAATGGCCCCGTTTAGCACAAATTTGGCACGTCGGAAGATCTCGTGTGGGCATCCGCTGGTTTCCTCGTCCCTGTCCGCGGCCTGACTGGAAGCCGTCCCTCGGTGGAGGCCCGCCTCTGCCTTGCTGCCCGGTGTTTCGACGGTCACCGCCGCCGCTGCCTCGCCCTTGGTTACGACGATCGTCACCGCGACCCCTGGCCGAGCCTCCGCTGCCAGCCGAGTAAAGAGCCGTGACGCCAGGGGTGGAACTGGCTTCTCCGAGCAGTAATTTGTGTTCCATGTCTAGATTCAATTCTTCTGCATTAAGCCATCCAGACAGTTGATTCAGAGTGATTTCGACAGGCGAGAGGCGAATATGCTGTTTGAGAGAGGAATAGCCAGCCGGAAGACCACGTATCACGGCATTCACCACGTCTCGTTCAGGAATAATCTCGTTCACAGCATCTAGGTCAGACAGAATAGAGGCCACATCATCAAGGTATTGAGTCATCGTCTTCGTTCCCTTCCGAAGAGTATGCAATTTGTCACGCAACTGAAAAATATGAGCCGTGGACACAGAGTTGTACCTTGTGGCTAGTGCGTCCCAAAGTGAAGCCGATGTGAGAAAACCCCGGGCGTGTTTGTGCACAGAGGGGCTAATAACTGCGAGAAGACAGGCTCGGATCTGAGTGTCTACGATCATCCACGGAAGGTAGTCGGGATTTGGGAGCTTGACGCCGTCCTTCTCGGCTGTCTCGGGCTGCGGCTTCTCCGCACCGTCAATCCATCCGAGCAGCAAGTTGGCTGCGAGGGCGGTGCGGACGTTAAGTGCCCAGGCCGGGTAGTTGTTGTCAGATAATTTTTCGGGGATGAGATTGTGGAGATTCCTGAGCAGTAATTTTACTCCAGACGGTAATTTTGACAGAGGATCAATAACCTTGTCCATGGCGCCGACCTACGGCGGAGGAGGGAGGCCGTGCGGCGTGGTGTAGACGGTGGCGGCGGCGCACACACGTCGGAAAAGAGGAGAGATTAGGGTTTGGGCGGAAGAAGAAACCCTAGCTTTGATACCATAATACAGATTTAAATAATTAATTGATCTCAATCATATTGAAGGGGTTACAGCTGTATATATAGAGAACTGAAGAATAACTAATTACAGAATAACCCAGATGTATTTAATAATTATATATGTAGTCTATTAAATTGATTAACACTTAAAATATCTAAAAGCCATGTTAAAAATTTTGGAAAAAAAACTTGATTAACGCTCAAAATTTTCTACAAATATTTATCATATAAATAATGGAGAGATTTTATTTTGCAACCCTCTACCAGCACCATACAATATGGACCAAACTAACAACATAAACGTTGGAGTACCTGTCAATTATTGTGTAATAAAGATCAGAAGGTTTTAATTCGTAACTCAAGTAATTAAAGAAAACATTTAATACTCCCACCGTCCCATTATACTAGTTTCAAATTTTCTAATTTGATTTTTCATTTTCAAATTAGACAAGCCAATTTTTGTTTCATTAATTAAGACAAGCCAATTTTTTTTTTCTTTTTTACCCTTTGTATTAATTTGTTTTTCTCTAAATTAAAACGTAATTATCATTTAATAGAAGTACTATGGTAAAATAGTTATGTTATTAATTATTTTTGTAAATGAATGTATAATGTCAAATTGGTAGAGTAAAATGAGATAAAAGGGAGTAAATAAAGGAAAATATCAAGTGGGAAAATTCAGGACTGGAAGTTGAAAAATAAAAGGGAAAGGAAATTAACTGTAATATGAAAAAGGAAGAAAAGAAGGTTTATTCGTGTTTGACTTTGACTGCGCATGGCTAAAAGCCGGATATATTGAGATAACATAAATAAAAAAGGTTATTTACAGTAGTTGAGCAGATTTTCATCACTTATATCTGGGATAGGGTCTCCCATTCAACGACATTTTCGAAAGTCTGGTAGTAATTTCTTCCTTTTTCATTTGCACACCATAATTGACACGATCTAATTACACATAACATCAAATTTCCTTGTTTACATTAAACACCATATATACTTTTAACTTTTTACTTATTATTCTTCCTCGTTTCTGCTATCTTGCTCTTTGTTAATATCCCAGAGCAAGCTTCAGTTTCTCTCTCCATCATTCACCCTAAATGTTTTGATCAGTCTTTTCATTCATTCTCAAAAATCAAAATATACCTTTTCTACTTGATCTCAGATTTGCATGCATGCCTTTTAGGTTCGAACTAGGGCATTCGTATTGCTAATTTAGTTCTTCCTCTTTATTATACAGTAGACAATTAGGTCACATATTGCCGCTAAGAACTAGAAGACAACTATTGGATTAAGTTAGTAGCAAGTCATTTTTTACTTTCGATATGATTTTTTAAGCTGTAATATATGAAAAAATATTGCACATAAAATTAGTTTATCTTCTACATTTTATGTCCCCGTTTATTTCAACTTGCAGTTTGCTCTAATAATTTGTGTTTCTTATCTCTTGCAGGATAGAAAATAAATATACTGATGATGATGTCCGCAGCAGCAAACGGGCAGCTTTCAGTTCCTCCAGGGTTTCGTTTCCATCCGACGGATGAAGAGCTTCTTTATTATTATCTCAGGAAGAAAGTCTCCTACGAAGCAATAGACTTGGACGTTATTAGAGAAGTGGATCTTAACAAACTTGAACCATGGCATCTCAAAGGTTACTCTTCCATCCTTCTATTTTTCTTTAGTATTAATAGGACTTTCTTTTTTTGAAATTAAACAACAAAAAAAGGAAGAGAAAAGGCATGTTAAAATTATTTATTTCATGCATGTAGTTAATCGTATAACATTCTTCTTCCATGATCTAAAAGGAATACAAGACTAAAGCATAATCTTTTTTTACTTAAACTTTTATCTACTTTTAGGCAACTTATTTAGTTAGAAGATGCTACCAAAAGTAAGTTAAAACCGGGTAGATCAAGTTAATCAAGAAAGGACTCGATAGATTTATGAGTAGAAATCGAATTTTATTTATAAAGATGAGATTTATATATCACCAAATTGGATATGTACTTCAAAACCATAGAAAATCTCCTCATAATCATAAAAAAAATTCCAAGGATAATCTAAATCTATCATATCTTCTAAAGATTAATAAAGAACAAAACCGTATTACGACAACCACAGTGGATTTTGCTTGTATCCTCTTACTGCCTAAACGGAATTTTGCACAAGCAATGCAATATAACCTACCGCAGAAGGTTACTTGCCTTCTTTTGTTCATCTGTTATTTGACATTATGGAAGGAACAAATATAAATATTCTGTTAAATACGTACGAGCTACCAAATCCCACCCACCAGTTGGAACTTGGATGAAAAGGAGGAATAAAGCAACTCTTAGAGTATTTTAATGACGTGGTCCACCATTTGTCATCGAGGTAGTTTAATGTACTCTTGTAGATAGTTTGACTGGTATTGGATCTAGAACTTGCGCATATAATATCCACACAACCATATGCTAATTAAATGTTAATTGTATACACTTGATGAAATGCAGAAATTTGTAGAATTGGATCAGGTCCACAGAATGAGTGGTACTTTTTCAGCCACAAGGACAAGAAGTACCCTACTGGGACTCGAACAAATCGAGCGACTACAGCTGGATTTTGGAAGGCGACAGGGAGAGATAAGGCAATATACCTTAGCAATTCCAAGAAGATTGGGATGAGGAAAACTCTTGTATTTTACACCGGACGCGCCCCTCATGGCCAAAAGACTGACTGGATCATGCATGAGTATCGCCTTGACGACAACACTGCGGAAGTTGAGGTTCTAACTAACTTCTCCAATAAACTATATTTTTCCTTTTCTTTCCAAAACTGTATTTTTTTTAAATGACTTATTTTCTGAAAAAATATATTTTTGGAAATATTTTCTGTTCGCAATTGGGGAGTGGGAAATATTTTTTCTAATGAAGAACATGCACTCTCAATTCGAGTTTATGTAATGCTGTTCTCAAACTAGTTCGTTTAAAAAAGAAGAAGTCATACATTCTATATTTTGAACTTCATACATTACCTTCAGTGCGGCGAAGCTTTTATAATTAGGTATATATTATAACATGTCTTAACACTACAAGTTTCACAAGTTTTAAGATACACAAATGTTATGCATATATAAGACTACGAGTTTAAAAAATGTTCATTATGTTTTCAAATTACGTGTTTAGTCAAACTATCATATAATAAATTGAATCAAAATGAAGTAGTATTAAGGATTTATAGATTGATAATATTAGTCATTTGGATAGTGTTTTAATGAAATCTTTGAGTATAAAATACTAAGTTTTCCTTTCATTGTTGAAGCCATTGCAGGAAGACGGATGGGTTGTATGTAGAGTGTTCAAGAAAAAGAATTACACTAGAGGTTTTCAACACGAGATAGGAGATGATCACGAGGAAAAGTTACATTTTACCGATCAAATGAAGGCAGGAAGTTCTGGTGGGTTGACAGAACCTTCAAAACAAAATATACAACAACCTCAAGCAGCTTGCTACGACTATGCATCATCCTTTGATGGTTCTATGCACCTTCCTCAACTGCTAAGTCCAGACTTGTCACTTCCATGTCCACTCCCTCCCTTGAGTAACGTGAACAACATCGAATGTTCTTCTCATCACAACTTATTGAGGCTAACATCAGCAGGACCTGCTAGCGCTTTCAACATTCCTCAACAACACGATAAATTTAGTGGCGACTGGTCTTTCTTGGATAAGCTTCTTGCTTCAAACCAAGGCGCCCTACAGTCCCAGACAACTACTGGAGATTTGGATAACCCCACAAGCACACAAAAATATCCAATATTCCATCACCATGCCTTTGATCCCGATCTGTTAAAATTCTCAAAGTAGATATACTGGCCAGCGTTTAATTCCTCCCCCCCCCCCCCCCCAACCACACACACCTTTTTTTTTTCTTTGTTTATTCGGAGTTCTTTCAATGTTACTTAGAGAACTTAATATCTTGTACTGTTTTTTAAAAGTACTTCATTCATCTTTTATACTCTTATACAACGGTATTTAACTTTGGTTTTTTTATTATTATAACAATACTAGTAAAAATAATCTGTTATGAAATATGAGCAATATCATAGAACAAGAAACATAGGCAAGAGATAGAGACAATAGTACGTAGAGTATCTTATTCAAATGTATTCAAGTGTGTTGTAGCGCGTGTCACACCCCTTTATAACCAAAAAGATTATTCGTTTTAAAGTTTGAAACGGTTTTTATTATTAAAGTGACAAAAAGATGAAAAAATTATTTCGAAAAGGACTTTTTATATTCAAACTCAGAGTCGTCACTTGGCATAATCGGGTGTGCCAAGTCACCTTTAGAAATCTTTTTTCAAAACTATTTTTGACTCTTTTAAATTGGTTGCGAACAGAGATTCCGGCTAAGGAATTATGTTAATCGAGGGGAAGGTGTTAGGCACCCCTCGGTCCCGTGGTTCGTCCACGATCGCTTGGTGGAGCGTATCGACTAATTTGACACTACGAATGTATAAACCACACAAAGCACGCAAAACAATCAAGTAAACAAACAAAACAAAACAATCCAAATTTAGTGTCCAGTCCAAAATAGAAAAATGTGAAAAATATAAATCTTATTCTAAACTAGTCCTAGACTAAGCTCCAATGCTTCACCCGATGCCTCGGGCCTTGATCACGAACCTCCTTCGAAGACATAATATGTCGGGGCATTCCCCGGTGAATAAATACATGAAACCTCGGGGTATTCCCTGGCCAAATGAATACACTTGAATCAAATACGATAAACTAGAAAGAAACATTCACACACATATTCAAACATTCAACCAAAACACAAGTTCTAAATTTGCCTACCCGAACCTACATTTGCCTATTCGTTTCAACATCATTCATGCTATTCATGCTTATCCCGAATTAAATAAAACAACAATAAATCAAGATTAATCTATATTCATTTATTTTTACAAATTTTTAATTTTCACTCCCCAAATCCATTTTTAACCACATGATTAAACCAATTCTATATGCAATTCACCAATAAAGTTTTCACCTCTAAATCCAATATCAAATGAACAACCAATAGGGATTCAAACATGTCAAACAACAAATCATTTACACTCACGTAAAAATTAAAGAGAGATAAGATAGAATTGGACCTCAATGCCGCTTTTAAACAATGTATTATTTGATTAATCTCGGTAGAATCCACATTCAAAAACCTCGGGTCGAACCTCAACAATAACCAAGATCCAACTCGATATCACCAATCCCCAATCCAAACAAATTTTAAATCGCGAACACAGACTCAATTATAAACTTCTGAATCAACAACTTCGAACAACAATAATAAAACCCCCCAAAGATGAAACCGATCTCGGAACCCAAGAGCAAAATAAACCCAGATCGAAACCAATCGACAATGGACGACAACCTGACACTAGATGGACGACAAGATTGATACAAAAATGGATTTCCATTCGAAATTAATCGGAACAGGGCCTGAGATAGGGTCACCGCTACTAGCCGTCGGTCGCTCTAGTAGGAGTTGGGAAGAGTGAGGCTGGTGACGTCCACCGGCAAAGAGGGTGTTCTCCAGCCTCTTAATCACTTTTCTCTCTCTGTTCACTCACCGTTTCTGATCAACTCTTCCATTTTCAGTTGTTTCTCTGTGTGTGTGAAGTGAAGAAAAAAAAGCTATAAAATGGAGTCTTTGCTTTGTGAATAGTGTCTACTGTATGGTCTTCGATCGCGTGTGTATATATTAGTGTGTTAGTATGTGTATGTATAGCAGTGATGATAGAAGAGTGGTGTATATCATGTGAGGTATTTGTGCGTATAATGTATTGAGAGTAAATTTCAGTATGTGTATGCTCTGTGTGAGAAGAAGAAAAAAAAGAAGGAAAAGAAACAAGTGTGAGGTGAATTTTTGTGCAGGTGGGTGAATTGGTTAGGATAAAGTTTGTTAGGATAAGGAAATATTTTTTTGATTGGGGATTTAATATTTTAATATTTGTTTTCTTGTGGGGAAAGTGTAGAATGGGTGAGGGTACGTGGCAAGGTGAGCTAAAAATGAATAAAATTCAACTTTGGGAGGGACAAAATTAGGTGTCTACACCATGCCCCCTTGAAATGTAAACACGAAGTGTTTACAGACAAAGAAGTAGACAATGAAATAAAATTTATCCCGACCATTATTAAAAAAGAATGAAACAGAAGGAAGGAGGAAAACCAAGTCTTGATTTTGGACATCATACTCATCCCTAGTTATGAGGAAATCAAGTCACAGGCATCTCAAAGGATAGGAAGAAGAGGGACTATACCGAGTTGGAGAGTCGAGTGAGGCCCTGTCGAGGTTCCGGTCCGCGACTCTGTCATTACATCAAAAACTAAAATTACAAGTTAAAACATAAATAAAATTATAAAAATCCTATCTATGCAGCTTCTTTTGGACTCTTGACTTGAGTTTCATCACCCTGTTCTTCAGTCGGGCTCCTGACTCGTAATTTCATCACCTTGTTGCTTGACTTTCAATTTCTTCACCCCATTCTCCAGGTGGGATCTTGACTTTCTATTTTTCAATTTGTTGACTTTCAATTTCTTCACCTTGTTTCTTGACTTTCAACTTCTTCACTTGATTGCTTGACTTTCAACTTCTTCATTTTGTTGCTTGACTTTCAACTTCTTCACCTTGTTGCTTGACTTTCCATTTATTCTCCTTATTCTTCAGGTAGGCTCTTGAATCACATCAAAACTAGAAAGAAAATTATTCAAAATAAAAATTATTGTAAAGAGAAATTCTATTTGCCAACAAAGTAAAGTTCCAAAAACAAAAATTAAATTGTTTGCCCCAGTTTATCATCAAAAGACTTTTGGGAAAGTCACAGCATACCTAATTGCATGTTGCAATGATGAATCAAGACTCTGACCAAGAAATGCATCTCTTAAGAATAAAATTGAATGAACAAGACTAGGAAGTGCGTCTTCTAAGAATTAAAGTGATGAATTCTGACTAGAAAGTGCGTCTTCTAGAGATACAAGTTTAAGTTAAAAAGTGTGCCACCTGACAAATGAAAACTAGCAAGGAAGTGCGTCTCCTAAGGGTTAAGTACAATGTCTTGACTAGAAAGTGCATTTTCTAGAAATCAAGGAGACTGACTTGACTAGGAGGTACATCTTCTAGGAATCAAGGGGACTGAATCAACTAGGAAGTACATCTACTAGGAATCAAGGGGACTAATTCAACCAGGAAGTATATCTACTAGGAATCAAGGGACTGACTGGACTAGGAAGTACATTTACTAGGAATCAAGGGGATCGACTCAACTAGGAAGTATATCTACTAGGAATCAAGACTTAAGTTAGGAAGTGCATCACCTAAAAAGTAAAATTTGAATTACCCAATCAAGGAAGTGCGTCTCCTTACCAATGTTGCTTGAATTATCAAAACAAGAAAGTGCGTCTCCTTACCAATGCCACTTGAATTACCAAAACAAGGAAGTGCATCTCCTTACAAATGCCACCTGAATTACCCAAACAAGGAAGTGCGTCTCCTTACAAATGCCGCCTGAATTACCCAAATAAGAAAGTGCATCTCCTTACAAATGCCGCTTGAATTACCAAACAAGGAAGTGCATCTCTTTACAAATATTGCTTGAATTATCCAAGAAAAAAGGTGCATTTCCTTACCAATGTTGCTTGAATTACCCAAATAAGGAAGTACATCTCCTTACCAATGTTGGTTGAATTACCCAAATAAGAAAGTGCATCTCCTTACAAATGTTGCTTGAATTATCCAAATAAGGAAATGCATCTCCTTACAAATGTCTCTTGAATTATCCAAACAAGAAAGTGTGTCTCCTAAGGTCAAGTAGAATTACTCGACTAGAAAGTGCGACTTCTAGGAGTGAAGGTTCAATTTAGGAAGTGCATCACCTAATAAATGAAACCTGGATTACTCAGATAAGGAGGTGTATCTCCTAGGGGTTAAGTGGAAGGACTCAACGAGAAAGTGTAACTTCTGGGTGTGAAGGTTCAATTTAGGAAGTGCATCACCTAATAAATAGACCGGCATCATCCTAACAAGGAAGTGTGTCTCCTACAGACATTGGATGATGAGTTTTTACCATGGTTTTGATTACCAAACATATGCAACAACATTGTCTCCTGCATTTATGGAAGTGAGGCATTGCAGCCTTTGATGTTTAGGCTTTGAAATCCTTGATTTGAAGGTAACATGTGTTCCTGTTTCATACAAAGAAAACTTGTGACTTTAAAACATTGTGGCTGGTTTGTGGCTTCAGCTTTTGCGGAAAACGCTCTTGCTGTCATCATATTTAACCTTGCTCCTAACAATTATCATATATCATTGACTTGCCGCATCATTGACCCAAACTCAGATTATTAAGAGTGACTCTGAAATAAACACAATATCTCTACTTTGCTATGCTTCTCAGATAACCCCTCTAAACCTTGATATTTTCATGAGTTCCCAAACTTGTTTGTTTATAAAACTTTCTACATGCCTTATTTTGGCTCATAATTATATCTCTTTCATGTTGGCTTTTGTCTTGCTTTATGTAATTGGAGAAGCTGGTAGTCAGTTTTGAAATCTTTTCTCATTTGTTTTGATATTGACTTGACTCAAAGACAAGAGAAAAATGACAATGAATTTTATTTGGACAACTGATTCAAGAAAACAAAACAAAATAAAAAGAATAAATAAAAGACAATGAATGTCCTCATTTGAAACAAAGAAATGAAAAATCTATCTAGAAATGACAATCAACTCTAATGATTATCCATGCATTTTGGATTAAGCTGCCTGATCTTTCTATCCAAACTTTCTACCAATTGTTGTTGAGTTAATGGTCTTGAAACTAAGTTATTTCCTTAGGCCAGTTGCATTTAAAACCTCATTCAGCTAGTGACACCTTGAAGGGCTTCCGCCAACAAGCCTCTCTCATTTTTATCTCAGCTCACCATCGCCTTATGGTGTCTATGAGGGTTTTCCACCAATGAGACTCTCTGATTTTCATTTCTCTCAACTCACCGTCGTCTTATAGTGACCTTGTAAATTTTCACCGATAAGACTCTCTTATTTTTATCTCTCAACTTACTATCATCTTATGGTGCCCGAGAGGGTTTTCACCAATAGACTCTCTAATTTTATTTCTCTCTTGATTCCCTATGCTGAGGAGGACGAGCAGTTCCAAAAATGAGTCATCATATCCATTGCATGCTTAGCCTTAACATTCTCAAAGATTTATCTGAAGGTCTTTCTTTGGTTGTAACTTGGCTTTTGGATAGGGTTAGAAAGAAAGGATAGCATGAGGCCCAAACGACACTTGAAGTGGGGTAGGACTTACAACTTTTGGAATCGACTCAATCAATGAGGATTAAATCATGCCCTAGTTTCTTTTGACTAGAAATTCTAAATTTTTATTTGGTTGGATCGAGCCCAGAGTAGGGCAGCCTATGTATCTCACCCCCGAAAGAGGAGAATCAAGTCACACATAGTTCTGGCATCTTGTTCTTTCTTTCGATCTGATTTTTCTTTCTTTTTTTTCTTTTATTGGCTCTTTTCTCTTTGGGATTCTTTTTTATGACTCTATTTTCTTGACACTCTTCTTTTCTTTTTTTTTTGGACACATTTTTGTCTTTTTTTTTGAAACTTTTCTAGCTTCTTTTTACTCGACACTTTTCTTGGACGTTGATGACTTTATCCTGATTCCAAAAGAGGGGTACGAAAGAATCAAATAGGGTAAACAAAGGATGACACGATATTTAGATAGAAGAATAAAATACCTCCATCATATCAATCCTTGAAAATGCAAGCACATATCATGCAATATGGAATGAAAAATGAAGATCATTTGCAACACTTTAATAATACTAACTTTAACTGAGTATGTGTGCCACTTCTTCTTCTATACTTGTCCAGCATACAACTCCACCTTTGTTATGCATCCCTCACATCGAATGACTCATGCTTTTGTGGAGCTGATTTTCTTTTTGTTTCTCTTGATATAGGATTACGTATTTTTGACCTAATTGAGATATGTCTTTCAATTGATGACCAAGTTATTCTTGTAATTCTCAAAATATTTTCCTTAATTTTGAAAGAAGGCTTCAACATGGTCACAAAATGTTTCAACACTCTATCAATATCTCGAATGCCTTTTTTTTCTAATTCTAACCCCCTAATTCAAAGTTCATGCTCAAATTGGATTTTAAGCTCTAGCTAAAAATTCTGCAAGCATGTCATATCACTAGAGGCAACATAAAATGTACTATGCAAAGAAAACAAACAAACAACACATATTTAAAATACAAAGAAAAAAAGGGATATTTTATTTAGTTAAAATAAAAGATAAAAGGGTTTAAACATGAACGACAAAGGGACAAAACAAGATGGATCCTGAACTACAACCCTAAAATAATTCAAAAAATAGAACAAAAAATGAAACAAAGTACCAGACCTCTTCCTAGTAGGGAGAGAGGTGAATTCTTAATTCTCAGCCTGGCAACTTAGCCACTGGTTTGCATATCAACATGAATAGAGCTTCCTCGACTGTCAATGTTCTGTACCATAATTGATCCATCTTTTCAATTTCTCTTTTCAAATCTCGACAATCTTTAATACTATGACCCTGAGCATCAGAATGATACGCATATCGTGTATTAGGATCAAAATTTCTTGAATAAGAATGTGCCTAGGGAGAGGAGTGATCATGCCCTATTATACCAATCTCTAAAATAAGTTGGCATACGACTCTCCAATTAGTGTGAAGCTATCTCTCGACTTCTGCCTCATTGCATTATTTGCCTTGGATAAAAAATCGAGCCTAGAAGAACTTTGGTATATTTGTGGAGTTAGAGGATGACTTTGGGGCACCATTGTAAGTAAGAAGGGAGTTGGACATATGGCTTTGCGCAATATACTAGATATGGAGGTGGGGAAATAGAGTATAATAGATTTTGGAATTAATTATAGAGAGCTTAGGTATGAACTTGGGCTTGAGACTGATGGTAATGACGACGTCGACTTCTTGGATGTGCCCATTCTCCAACTATTTTCTCTGACTCTTCTGGCACATTAGGCTTCTTGTTGAGAAATTTTGGTGGTCCAGTTAACTTAAAAGTAGGCTCAGGAGTATAACAATGATCACCAAGCGTATTGAACACGGGTCCACTAGAAGATTGGGGTAGCACAACCGTTGGATTGATAGCCAAAGTGGAAGCCTCAGTAAAAGGTTGAGCAATAAAAGCACAGGCAATATGTAGTACTGTCAATGTAGCAGTCTTATACTGAGAAGCTAGAGGATGAGTGGTAGAAGTATTGGGATGCTGTTGGCTTGGAAGGAATTTTGAGTTAGGTTGCAGTGCATCAACAACAATAGGAAACTGATTTTGTAATTTTGATGGAAAACTTGAGGTATTTGTAGGATCAATAATGGAAAATGAAGGGGAAGGCAACCCACTGGCCCAACCTCGATACATTTCCATCATTTGTTGTTGTAGTCTCAAATTCTCTTTCTTTAAACTCTCATTTTTCTGCCTTTGTTTGATCCATGAGGTCACTCTTCATATCCATGTTGGACACAACTAAACCTTTCTTAAATTTGGTATGATGTGAAGGACCATCTACAATGCCACAATGCCACAAACCAACCACCTTAAACTAACTGAATCAATAGACAACAAATGCGTTAGAGTTCAATATTGTTTCCAAAACCCTTTTTTTCTTTTTGAAAAGACCACCGAATCCAAGAAGGGCACCTACGTATCTCACTCCCGAAAGAGGAGAATTAGGTGTACATAGTTCGTGAAGTCTTTCCAAAATGGACAATTAAAATCTTTTCCTTTTTTTTTCTTGGAACTTTAAGAAGAAAAGAAAATAATAAATTGTCAAAAGAATTGACGAAATTCTTTTTTGCATTTTTCAGGTTTAAATCCCTATACAAAATGAAACTTATGATTACCAAAGAAAAATCTTTTTGGATTTTCAATTTTGAATTTCATATGAAAATAAAACTTGAAACTATCAAAGGAAAATATTTTTGTGGTTATCTTTTAGAAGATGTATATGAACACCTACTCTAAATGAAGAGTGAAGACAATCTTTTTGGATTTTTCAGATTTCTATACAAAATGAAACCTATGATTACCAAAGAAAAATCTTTTGGGTTTTTTAATTTTGAATTTCATACGAAAATGATACTTAAACTATTAAAGGAAATATTTTTTGTAGTTTTCTTTTAAAGATGTATATGAAACACCTACTCTAAATGAAAAGTGAAGAAAATCTTTTTGGATTTTTCAAATAAGATCCCCGAACCAATAATAGGCTGCTTACGTATCTCACTCCCGAGAGAGGAGAATCGGAGGTGCGTAGTTTGTCCAGATTGGACAATTTAGGATTAAATAACGAACTGAACCCTGACTTAAGAGACACGACCAAAGACAGACGATGAACACTGTAAATAAAATCTTTTTGAGTTTTTAATTTGACACTTCACATAAAAATGACACCAACAAGTATGTAAGAATTTTTTTTTTTGATATTTTCGTTATATGAAATGTACAAAACTTCTACCATCTATTTGTATTTTTTTTTATAAAAAGCTCCTATTAAAAAAAAATCCTTTTGAAGAATTTTCGAATCATGAATGAATGCTAAAGGAATAAAAAGAAAATCATTTTGATGTTTTTGGATTGTAAAAAATAAAAATAAAAATCCATAAAGAACTCTAAAAACTTACGAAACTCTCTTTTTCTCTTTTCAACTCACTTTTTCTTTCTTTCTCTCTGTTTTTTTTTTCAACAGTATTTTGCCCACACACTTTACTTCTAACACATGCTTTCCCCAAATCAGTCCGTTAAATGACCACGTTACCCTCAGATATGCAACATTTAGCACGTAGGGATGCTTTAAAGGTGAGTCTCCAACAAAGGGCCACGCGGGTCCCGCTAGGTCATAATATGATGCAGATAAGCATGTCCTAAAGGCTGACCTACACTGGGGGTTCACTAACAAGACTGTTTGGGGAAACGTATGGTAGATAATGGTTGCGACAGCTTTCCACCCAATCCATACGTTCGATGGCTCCCCCTCCTAAAATAAGGGTGACTCAACTAGAATTCATGTACATGATGTGCACTTCAAGACTTGTTGCAGAAAAAATTAGCTCGGGCTATGCAAATGATGCCAGCTATAAAGTAGTAACACATAAAGAAAGATCGTAAACACGTAGGCACTCAACAATGATAAAAATAAACACAAACAATAACACAAACAATGTTTATACACCCATACTGTCAAACTAAGCTGATACAACTCAAAAAATAAACTTGAATTCTAAAGAACTCCCTAGCAGAGTCGCTAGAACTGTCACACCACCTTTTTAACGAAAAAGATTATTCGTTTTAAAGTTTAAAAGGGTTTTTATTATTAAAGTGACAAAATATGAAAAAGTTATTTCGAAAAGGACTTTTTATATTCAAACTCAGAGTCGCCACTTGGCATAATCGGGTGTGCCAAGTCACCTTTGGAAATTCTTTTTTAAAACTATTTTTGTCTCTTTTAAACTGGTTTGCGAACAAAGATTCTGGCTAAGAAATTCTGTTGATAGAGGGGAAGGTGTTAGGCACCCCTCGGTCTCGTGGTTCGTCCATGGTCTCTTGGTGGTGCGTATAGGCTAATTTGACACTACGAATGTATAAACCATACAATGCACGCAAAACAATTAAGCAAACAAACAAAACAAAACAATCCATATTTAGTGTCTAGTCTAATTATACAGTCCAAAAGAGAAAAATGCAAAAAATATAAATCCTATTCTAAACTAGTCCTAGACTAAGCTCCAATGCTTCACCCGATGCCTCGGGCCTTGATCACGAACCTCCTTCGAAGATATAATACGTCGGGGAATTCTCCGATGAATAAATACATGAAACCTCGGGGCACTCCCCGGCCAAATGAATACACTTGAATCAAATACAATAAAGTAGAAAGAAATATTCATATGCATATTCAAACATTCAACCAAAACACAAGTTCTAAATTTGCCTATCCGAACCTACATTTGCCTATCCGTTTCAATATTATTCATGCTATTCATGATTATCCCAAATTAAACAAAACAACAATAAATCAAGATTAATCTATATTCATCCATTTTTACCAATTTTCAATTCTCACTCCCTAAATTCATTTTTAACCACATGATTAAACGAATTCTACACGCAATTCATCAATAAAGTTTTCACCTCTAAATCCAACATCAAATGAACAACCAACAGGGATTCAAACATGTCAAACAATAAATTATTCATACTCACGTAAAAATTAAAGGGAGATAAGATAGAATTGGACCTCAGTGCCGCTTTCAAATGATTTATTATTCGATTAATCTCGGTAGAATCCATGTCCGAAGACTTCGAGTCGAACCTCAACAATAACAAAGATCCAACCCGATATCGCCAATCCCCAATTTGAACAAATTTTAATTCATGAACACAGACTCAATTATAAACTTCTGAATCAACAACTTCGAACAACAATAATAAAACCCCACAAAGATGAAACCGATCTCGGAACCCAAGAGCAAAATAAACCCAGTTCAAAACCAATCGACAACGGACGACAATCCGACACTAGATGAATGACAAAATTGATACAAATAACTGATTTCTATTCAAAATTGCCCAGAACAGGGCCTAAGATAGGGTCGCCGCTACTAGTCGTCGGTCTATCGCTCTAGTAGAAGCTGGGGGGAGTGGCTGGCGACGTCCACCGGCGGAGAGAGTGTTCTCCAGTCTCTCAATCACTTCTCTCTCAGTTCACTCACCGTTTCTGATTAACTCTTTCATTTTTAGTTGTTTCCCCGTGTGTGTGAATTAAAGAAAAATAAAAGCTATAAAATGGAGTCTCTGCTTTGTGAATGGTGTCTACTGTATGGTTTTCGATCGTGTGTATGTATATTAGTGTGTTAGTATGTGTGTGTGTAGCAGTGACGATGGAGGAGTGATGTATAGCCTGTGAGGTGTTTGTACGTATGGTGTATTGAGAGTGAATTTTAGTGTGTGTGTGTGCTCTGTGTGAGAAGAAAAATGAGAAGAAGCAAAAGAAAAATAGTGTGAGGTGAATTTTTGTGCAGGTGGTTGAATTGGTTAGGATAAAGTTTGTTAGGGTGAGGAATTTTTTTTTTGATTGGGGATTTAATTTTTTAAGATTTGTTGTATTTGTTTTCTTATGGGGAGAGTGTAGAATGGATAGGGGTACATGGCAAGGTGAGCTAAGAATGAATAAAAATCAACTTTGGGAGGGACAAAATTAGGTGTCTACAGTGAGTAATAAAGGCGAATAACGTCCAATTAATAGGATAAAAAATCACCCAAAGGTTAGAAAAGTTAAGTGTAATATTAATTAGGTACATTTATAACACAATATTTATTTGATGGATATTCATCAAATGCATTGGATAAATAACACTCCCCATTGGATCTACATAGATAATGTGCTCCGTTAAAATCTTAGTAGAAAAAACTCTGTTGCAAAATATCTTTAGTGAGAAATAGTACACACATCTAGTAATATGCCCTTAGTATTATGGCACGACCCAACTAATCGGATCGTGCAAGCACCTACTCTAATCCACCTAGATAGAAAAACCATTACAATCCAATTAAAAATATATGAAAGTCATAAAAGAATATTATTAATCCCTTCAAAAATGCTATAAAACTTTTAACAATTCTTCGAATACAAAATGAAATACTCTTCCGAAGATCTAGTATAGACAGGTCCTAGAGCTACTATACAAAAATCTGGAATACATATGATTCAACTTCCACTGTAAGATACAAAAGATAGAAGCTACTGGAGATCTCTACCGTATCAAATAGGAAACACCAACTGATCCTGCAACCAGACTATACCCCAAAAAAAGTATAAGGTATAGTAAGAGTAGTATCAGTACAACCACATGTACTGATAAGAATCATCTATCGACCCAAGTTAAATCACATAAACATAACATAATTATCCAAAATAAAACATGCACTTAATAAATTCAACCATTCCAATTGAACTCTCATATTTCCATTCTTCATTGATTCCTTAATTACTTCATATCAATTTAAACTACATCACAGTCAACTACCACACAATGTTAGACTCTAATGCACTACCTCTCAACACTTCTATCACCTTTAGCTTATGAATTTAATATTCACTCAATTATATACTCAACATAACCATAATGAATTTTTATCCTCTAGTGAACATTCGATTCAACCTCAGTAAAAATCATGCCTTGGAAATTAACCCCAATTTAGGACAACAAATGTATAATATAAACACATAACCACACATTGTAAACAAGTGTGAGCATAAAACATTTTATTATTTATACATGGTTTAGTCTTTCACAAAAACACCAAATAATTTAGATAAGTATGAGACAACACGAACAATGAACCAAGTTAATACAATATATAGCTAATAATAGTGAACTCCATCTTATCACAATTACTCTCTTTCTAAAGAATTTAATAATTATTTATAAAATTCAATATGCCAACAACACAGACTACTCACAAATCCAAATAACAACAATAATATCAATTAGTTCACTCAAGGAACTCAATGTATCAATAACAATGTAATCCAATTCATTTAAGAAATTATCAAATTCACAAATATCGTGTACACATATGCTATAGATCTTATGATTTTCCATTAGCCATGATCTGTAAGGGACAAGTTCTGTCCATATACCATTTCATAATCAGTATTTAAGTGCTATCAAATAATAATTAACATCAATGTCTCCATCCTTATCCCAAAGAAGTATTATACCCCCTTATTCTCCATGATATTATGCCACTTTTATATCACTTCCCCCTATACTCTCTGAATTCCACTAATACAATCATGAATAACCTTTAACAATCAATGCTCACAATAGCAACTCATGTCATAATAAGTATAATTACAATGTGAAATAACACGATCACACTTGCACATCAAATGGGTCTTTTAGACAACTCATTATATATGCTCAATATTTGTAATATCATCCAACAAATTGACATTTTCAGCATGCATTACACAAGTACACAAAGAGATAGTTATTATGCATATATGAACTAAATTGAGTTTTCAACTGCATCTAATCATCACCCATCACAATGACATCAGGGTCTGTAATTGATGTACTATAGAAATATAGCACTTTCAGCGCTTAAAACATGGAATATATGCAAGTTTCTGAGGTTATTTTATTATATATGATGTATTTTGGGAATGTTTTGTAGGAAATCACATTTTGGATGCAAAGTTCATGAAAGAGATGAAAAATTATATTTTTGGCTACTTTTTGGGGCAATTAGGGATGTTCAAGACACTTTTCAATTTGTTCATGATCAAAGAACGTTTGAGAATTGAAGAAGAACTGAAAAGATGACTCCCGACACTTACTAAGTGAACATGCGGACTGCAAGTAGAGCCTACAAACCGTAAGTAGGCAAAGTAAGTTCTAGAAGATCAAAATCTCGAGAGATGACTTGCAGGATTTTTTCATCCGGTACCTTCGCCCTGTACCTGTAGTCACCCTGTTGACCACAGGTATTACCTGCGCCTAGGGTCAGGGAACATGTGTAGACCATATGTGGCCATTGACCCTATTTTCTACTATTTCATTTGGGATTTGGTTTTAGGGTTTCGTCATGTACTATAAATACCTTTTATGTGTTTTTAGTAGAAAAATGCACTTTTGATACTCACAAACATATTTTGATTTCAAGATTCAATTTTGATCTTGGGATTGTCTTGTATTGACTGTAGTTGATTAATTTAGTTACGATTGTGGGTTTTTATACTTCTTATCATTGTGATTTCATCTATGCTTTTGATTATAAATGATATTGATTTCTTTACAAGCATAAGTGGCAAACACCCATAGCTAGGGTTGTAGAAACCTTGGTGGATTGACGAAGTAGGAAAAGTTTGTTGTTGTTCTGAACTAATACCCATGCATGCATTGCTTTATCTTTATTATAATAGTTTTCTTAATAGGGTCACACATTAGGATCCTACCTAGATATTGCTACTTACACCAAAATAGGAGTAGCGACTAGAAAAAGATAAAGACAATAGTAATTTAAAGTTTAACTGTCGATCCACGCTTCTAAGTTTTATCTAAGAAAGATGGTTTGATTTTATCAAATAACTAGAAACTCGAAAGGTAATAGTTAACTAGGACTAAGATAAAGGTTAGTAAGGAGACATCCTGATACTCAAAAGGTAAAGGGTGAATTTCTTATGATCGTCCAAAAGACTGCAGAAGGTACATAACTTATCCATTCTACATGTAAAGTATCAGATTGGTTCAACAAAGCATGATAAGCCTATAGAGTTGAGAAGCCAGGGGGGATATAATCCTTGTGTTCACCAATGAATGATAACAACAGAAGTTGACATAGTTACTTGCTTGAGATTACTACACAAAATCCTCCATTTACTTTTCTTGTTCTGCCCGCTGACTACAACTGCCGAGATCTACGATTCTGCATATTCCCTTGGGATTTGACCCCAACCTTCATTGGGTTAATATATTTTGACAGCGACTACATCATTTTTTGAGAGGAGTTGTAGTTTGGATGTCATCAAAATTTTGGAACCATTGCCAGGGAACACAGTGTTGATTTATGATTTGAAGTTGTTGTAGTTTTTGGGTTTTTCATTTTGTTTTTATTCTTAGTTTAGACTATGTCGCTGTATGGCCAACACACAAAGTAGAGGCAATATCTTAATTCCATTCAATCGAAATCTAGAGAGGATCCTACAAACACCTAGTAGGATATCTGAGAAGAAAAGAGATGAACTTCCTGAAGGGGTTCACGATGCTGTACCTCCCCTCTCCCAAAGAAGTACAGGATATTATTAATCGATAGACTGGTGAGATGTTAGCTCAAGTTAAAGACGAGAAGGGGGAAATAGAAGATGCTCAGTGGGTAGCTAGGGAGGCAGAGCAAGCTGAGCAAAGACAAACAACAGACCACCGAGAAGTACTCGGTGGAAACCAGAATAGAGTTAGAGGTGCCCGTGTTCAAGTAATCCCAACATATCAGTATATGAAACCATATATAGATGATGAAGAATACTTAGGATATGTTGAGCCGTCAGATAATGGAGCCATAATTCCTCATGTTTTACCTTACAGCATCAAGTTTGACATCACAAGAGCAATGATCCAACTTCTAAATCTAAAGGGTGTGTCTGTAGGTCTGCCTATAGATGATGCAAACTTGCACCCTGCCAATTTCATCAAGATCTGCAGTTCATATACAAATCCAGGGGTGAACCAGAAAGCACTCAGATTGAGGCTATTCCCCTTCTCACTTACAGGAGAAACATTTTTATAGTTAGGAGAACTGCCAAGAGGCTCTATCAGTACATGGAATGAGTTATGCAGATAATTTTTAAATAGTTTCTTTCCTCTATCTATCTAGTATGTTGTATCTTAAGGACGAGATCGAAGTTACAGTCAAAATCTATGTACGGGGAATGGTTCAGGTTTAAGAAGAAGCTAAGCATGGTGCCCAATCATCGGTTGTTAGGGATAAGCTTATTGGAGATATTTTACTGAGCCTTGACCATCATCTCTAGAGCCATGAAATACACCATATCTGGAGGATCTTTTATGAGACTACGCTGAAAGACAGCTTCAAAGATTTAGATCAGATCTCGCTCACTAATCAAGGGTGGAAAACTTGAGAGGATGAGAGAGGGTCTAGCATATATTCTATTAGTGCCTCTTGCGACTAAAAAGTAGATGATGACACAGTAGTACAAGAGATTGCATTGCTAAGAACTGATCTAGGGGTACTAGCAAGAAAGCTTGTAGTAGTGACTTTTGAAAAAGTAAATGCAGTAGCAGAACATGGGTCAGCTTCCAAAGCTTACATGTCAGAATAAGATGAGGAAGAAAATTATCTTGATCATCAGTTGGCAGGTTTCTGAGCCCAAGGACAAAGGAATTAAGGTCGTAACTTCTATGACAATTATAGAGACCATAGCATAGAGCGAGATGGTGACTAGAGAAAGAAGGATGACTATAGAGAGAAAGGAGATAGGTACATTCCACCTAGCAGACGAGATGTAAAATCTAAATAGAAGAGATGTCGGCTAAGCTAGTAAGGGGTTAAGAAAATAAAGAGATCATCCTTAAGGAGATTAAGGTTGACATTTTAGGATTGACCCAAAAGGTCTAGTCACATGCCACTTCTATCAAGTAGTTGGAGCACCAGTTCAGGAAAATGTCAGCAACTCTGAACCAGAGGCAGCCATGTACCTTTTGAGCAGCATGGTGCAAAATTTAAAAAATGATGGTCATGTACTTTCTATTACCACGAGGAGTGGTATCACTACTATAGATCCCCCATGACTTACTACAGAAGCTACTGATAATGAGACACCCATTGTTGAGTTTGAGAAAGTAATAGGTGATAAAGGTAAAGCCGCTGAATACAAAGGTAAGGGTTTGGTCATTGAGCCAAAAATCAGACAAATTTTGACACCACCCCACCCTTTCCTCAAAGACTAAAACTAAAGAATGAGGAAGGTATGTTCAAGCAGTTCATTGAGATTCTAAAAGGATTGAGCTTGAACTTACCTCTTCTTGAGGCATTATATCAGATGACTGAATATGCTAGGTTCATGAAATAATTCATCATAAGGAAGAAAGGAGCGACATTTGAGGATGTTGATGGTGTGCACCACTTCAATGCAGTCACGACTAGGTCTTTGGATTAGAAAAAGGGTGATACCAGAGCATTCATATACCATTCACTATTGTGTCATCCCAATTTGACAGAGCCTTGTGTGACTTAGGAACCAATATTAATTTGATGTTGCTGGTCCTATTCAAGCAATTGGGCTTAAACCCTCCGAAAGCATCTTCGATGCAACTGTTGATGACTGACCACAAGTGAAGAACCATACGATAATCTAATTTGATGTGATCGTGAGAGTGGATAACTTTATTTTTTTGGCCGACTTTGTCATCCTAGACTGTGAGGTAGACACCTAGATGCCCACTATATTAGGAAGACCGTTTATGGCCATAGGTAGAGTTGGGTTGATATGGAGAAAGGTGAGATAAAATTTAGAGTCAATGGTGAGGAGACTACATTCAACATCCAAAAGTCATTGAAATAGCCTACCGACATAAGGGTAGTATCGGTAATTGGTTGTATTAATAACCCTGAAGGATAATTCTATGGGTATCTTGATGAATTCACAGCAGTCAAAATACCCTCATCATGCTGTGGCGTTAAATCAAGCACTGCATGGGAGGAAACCCATGGGCTTATTGGAAAAGTCTGAGTAACCAACATAGCCACAATGTTAAATCAAGTGCTGAGTGGGAGGCGACCAACAGTTATTAGTGTTCACATTTTTTTTTGGTTTTAAGCTCTTGAGCGTACTCGAAATATGATAAAAATTTGCTACATTCATCATTTTCCAGGTATGTGGGCTGTGTGATCAACCCTTCATGGTGAAAATTCCCACACAGTAAGTTGAGTAATAAGATTGAAAAGTTGAAATTTTGAGGATGAAAAATAAAAAGTTATGGACTTTGGCATCTAATTTTGCTTTTGGGACCTCAAACCTAGGTTGTGAGACCATAAGTAGCTGGAAAAATATTAAAATACCAAGTTTGGATCATAGGAAAGAGGGACAAAATCATTGGCTTGGCACTTGCGCCCTGGACCTGCTCGTCGTAGGTGGCACCTATACCCCATGCCTGGCCGCAGGTGGCAAGCGCTGGTAGATGCCGCGGGTAGGTCACAAGCGGGCCTATTTTTTAATTCAAATTATGGGCCCAACAACACATATTTATGACCTAAAACAGCCCCCACCTATATTCAAACAACCTTAACCTCATTCTACTCATTCATATCCTCAAAACTTCAGTTTTCTCTTTGAATTCAAACTTTTCTCCTCAAACACCAACTAACCCCACATTTGAGCAAACTCTAAATTGACACTTATTTGAGATACCAACTTTTCCCAATAGGCTAAAAACAATTTCCAACTTTGTTTTTTCTTGACTTCTTTATTATTCAGTTCTGGTTCTTCATAAAAGAGGTAACTTTCTCGGCTCCTAATGGTTATGTATTGATCTATTTATTATTTAAACACGTTCATATATGTATTCCATTTCAAAATATATAGAATCTATCATGCTTTTTTGTAGGAGCCTTGAAGTATCCTAAAATCTTAGAGTAGGGCCTTGTTTTGAAGTAAAAAATAAAGTTAGGCCCCAATCAGAAGTTGAACTTTAATGAAAAAAAGTAATACCACTAGTTTAGTATGTTTGTTTTCTTTGAAAGATATGATAGGTGTGTGCATATCGGACTTTTTGGGATTTAAAATAGGTAAAAAGGGTGTGAAAATTGAGAAAAAAATGCAAACTTTTCAAATTATGAATTTTTCTTCAACTTTTGCTATCCCTCACTTTTGTTGGAAACTAACAACTGGTTTTTCAAGTACATATGGAACCTAAATCTATAAAAGAGAAGAAGGCCGATACCTTGAGGAGAAGGTTAGGGTCTTTTAAGCCTAGTGTTTTAGTGGAGGAGTACCCAAGGCATCAACTTAGAGATACTACAGTTGAGGTGACATGTAGAGTTACGAGAGGACAGATGTGCTGGGCTGCTCAAATAGTTACAGCCCAGCATAGGATAAATTCAACAAGGATTTCACCCCTACATACTCCTACACTTGATGATAATGATGATGATGAGGAGATATATTCTGAGTCTACTCTACAGGTTACTACTCAGGACCTCCAGTCTGAGAACGGGTCCCAGGATTCATTCGAGAAGGTAGAGCAAGATGAGCCATCAGTGGTGCCATAGTATAAGGAGAGTGCCTCTACTCATGTACAACAAATAGATGTACCCCAGTATGAGGAGGGTGCATAGTAGGCTACCCATGATGCATTAGTATAGAAGGGACAGAGTCCCGCACCCGTACATGTCTCAGATGCACCTCCTAAGGAGGGACATTTGAGGTGGTGTGTGGAAGAGATACGAGAGATATTTGATATTTACAATCATGTTTAGGAGACAGGTTGGCCGATAGGTGCATTTATGAGGAGTGTCAGATTAATCTATTGGGGCTGGATCGAGTACTACAGTTACAAGCAAAATTTGATAGATATCATCTAGAGTGGATAACTAGACCACTTGGTTCTTACAACCTATCTATTGTATGGGATTTTTAGGAATCCTATAGAGCCACCATAGTTCTTCATATGCACAGACATCTAGGCATGGTACGATTCGTGAGACAACCACAACTTGATCATACACTAGTTAGAGGGGTCAGAGTTATTATTTTGTTCAAGACTATTCGTAGAGTTATCTTCGGCCCAGTTTACATTACTCCTACATCTACAACTGAGTGTGACCATAGACTAAGGGTCACACGTGATTTATATATCATATGGAGACTAAGCATCCATAAGAGAGGATTGAGAATAAAAGAGATAAATTTCCCGAAGAGGTTCACGATGTTGTACCTCACCCCCTACCAAAGAAGTAAAGGATATTATTGATCGATAGACGGGTGAGAGGTCAGCTCAAGTTAAAGACGATAAGGGGGAAACGGAAGATGCTCAGAGGGTAGCTTGGGAGGCAGAGCTAGCTGAGCAAAGACAAACAACAGACCACCGAGAAGCACTTGGTGGAAACCAGAATAGAGCTAATGGTGCCCGTGTTCAAGTAATCCCAACATATCAGTATGTGAAACCATATATAGATGATGAAGAAGACTTAGGGTATGTTGAGCCGTTAGATACTGGAGCCATAATTCCTCATGTTTTACCTTCCGACATCAAGTTTGACATCACAAGAGCAATGATCCAACTTCCAAATCTAAGGGGTGTGTTTGTAGGTCTGCATATAGATGATGCAAATTTGCACCCTACCAATTTCATCGGGATCTGCAGTTCATATACAAATCTAGGGGTGAATCAGAAAGCACTCAGATTAAGGCTATTTCCCTTCTCACTTACAAGAGACATATTTTTATAGTTAAGGAGAACTTCCAAGAGGATCTATCAGTACATGGAATGAGTTATGCAGACAATTCTTAAATAGTTTCTTTCCTTTATCTATCTAGGATGTTGTCGTTTAAGGATGAGATCTATAATTTTAGGAAGTTACAGTCAGAATCTATGTACGGGGAATTGTTCAGGTTTAAGAAGAAGCTGAGCATGGTGCTCAATCATCGGTTGTTAGGGATAAGCTTATTGGAGATATTTTACTAAGCCTTGACCATCATCTCCAGATCCCAGAAAGACACTATATCTAGAGGAGATTTTATGAGACTACGCTGAAAGAAAGCTTCAAAGATTTATATCAGATCTCGCTCACTAATTGAGGGTGGAAAACTTGAGAGGATGAGAGAGGGTCTAGCATATATTTTATTAGCGCCTTTTGTGACCAAAAAGTAGCTGATGACACAGTAATGCAAGATATTGCATTGCTAAGAACTGATCTAGGGGCACTAGAAAGAAATCTTGTAGCATTGCCTTTTGAAAAAGTAAATACAGTAGCAGAACATGGGTCAGCTTCCAAAGCTTATGTGTCAGAATTAGAGGAGGAAGAAAATTATCTAGACATCAGTTGGCAGGTTTCTGAGCCCAAGGGCAAAGAAACTAAGGTTGTAACTACTATGACAATTACAGAGACCGTAGCAGAGAGAGAGATGCTGACTAGAGAAAGAAGGATGACTATAGAGAGAAAGGAGATAGGTACATTCCACCTGGAAGACGAGATGCAAAATCTAAAATGGAAGAGATGTTGGCTAAGCTAGTAAAGGGTTAAGAAAATAAAGAGATCAACCTTAAGGAGATTAAGGTTGACATTTTAGGACTGACCCAGAAGGTCTAGTCACATGCCACTGCTATCAAGTAGTTGGAGCACCAGTTTGGGCAAATGTCAGCAACTCTGAACCAGAGGCATCCATGTACCTTTTGAGAAGCACGGTGCAAAATTTAAAAAATAATGGTCATGTACTTGTTATTACCACAAGGAGTGGTATTACTACTATAGATCCCCCACGACTTGCTATAAAAGATGCTGATAATGAGACACCCACTGTTGAGTCTGAGAAACTAACAAGTGATAAAGGTATAGCCGTTGAATACAAAGGTAAGGTTTCGGTAATTGAGCCAAAAATCAGACAAATTTTGAGACCACCCCCACCCTTTCCTCAAAGATTGAAGCTAAAGAAAGAGGAAGGTATGTTCAAGCAATTCATTAAGATGTTAAAAGGATTGAGCTTGAACTTACCTCTTCTTGAGGCATTATATCAGATGTCTGGATATACTAGGTTCATGAAACAATTTGTCACAAGGAAGAAACGAGCGACATTTGAGGATGTTGATGGTGTGCACCATTTCAATGCAGTCACCACTAGGTCTTTGGCGCAGAAAAAAGGGTGATACCAGAGAATTCATATACCATCTACTATTGTGTCATCCCAATTTGATAGAGCCTTGTGTGACTTAGGAGCCAATATTAATTTGATGTTGCTGGTCCTATTCAAGCAATTGGGCTTAAACCCTCCGAAAGCAACTTCGATGCAGTTGTTGATGACCGACCGTAAGTGAAGAAACATACAATAATCTCATTTGATGTGATCGTGAGAGTGGATAACTTTATTTTTTTGTCTGACATTGTTATCCTAGACTGTGAGGTAGACACCGAGATGCCCACTACATTAGGAAGACCGTTTATGGACATAGGTAGAGCTATGGTTGATATGGAGAAAGGCGAGATAAAATTCAGAGTCAATGGTAAGGAGGCTACATTCAACATCCAAAAGTCATTGAAATAGCCAACCGACATAAGGGTAGTATCAGTAATTGGGTGTATTGATAACCCTGGAGGATAATTCTATGGGTATCTTGATGAATTCACAGTAGTCAAAATACCCGCATCATGCTGCGGCGTTAAATCAAGCACTGCATGGGTGGAAACCCATGGGCTTGTTGGCAAATTCTGAGTAACCAACATATCCACATCGTGCCACAATATTAAATCAATTGCTGAGTGGGAGACGACCGACTATTGTTAGTGTTCACGTTTTTTTTTTGGTTTTAAGCTCTTGAGCGTACTCGAAATATGATAAAAATTTGCTACATTTATCATTTTCTAGGTAACTGGGCTGTGTGATCAACCCATCATGGTTACTAGTCCCACATGGTAAGTTGAGTAATAAGATTGAAAAGTTGAAATTTTAAGGATGCAAAATAGAGAGTTATGGACTTGGGCATCTAATTTTACTTTTGTGACCTTAAACCTAGGTTGTGAGACCATAAGTAGCAGGAATAATATCAAAATGCCAAGTTTGGATTACAGGAAAGAAAGACAACTTCATTGGCTTGGCACTTGCGCCCTGCATCTGCTAGTCGTAGGTGGCACCTATTCCCCATGCCTGGCCGCAGGTGGCAGGCGCTGGTAGAAGCCGCGGGTAGGTCACAAGAGGGCCTATTTTTAATTCAAATTATGGGCCCACCAACACATATTTATGACCTAAAACAGCCCCCACTTATATTCAAACAACCTTAACCTCATTCTACTCATTCAAATCCTCAAAACTTCACTTTTCTCTTTGAATTCAAACTTTTCTCCTCAAACACCAACTAACCCCACACTTGAGTAAACTCTAAATTGACACTTATTTGAGATACAAAATTGTCCCAACAGGCTAAAAACAAGTTCCAACTTTGGTTTTGCTTGACTTCTTTACTATTCACTTTTGGTTCTTCATAAAAGAGGTAACTTTCTCGGCTCCTAATGGTTATGTATATTTATTATTTAAATAAGTTGATATATGCATTCCATTGAAAAATATATTGAATCTATCATGCAAGTATGTAGGAGCCTTGACGTATCCTAAAATCTTAGACTAGGGCCTTGTCTTGAAGTAAAAAATAAAGTTAGGCCCCAATTGGAAATTGAACTTGAATGAAAAAAAGGAATACCACTAGTTTAGCATGTTTGTTTGCTTTGAAAGCTATGATAGGTGTGCGCACATCAGACTTTTTGGGATTTAAAATAGGTAAAAGGGGTGTGAAAATTGAGGAAAAATGCAAACTTGTCAAATTTTAAGTTTTTCTTCAACTTTTGCTATCCCTCACTTTTGTTGGAAACTAACAACTGGTTTTTTAGGTACATATGGAACCTAAATCTATAAAAAACAACAAGGACGATACCTTGAGAATAAGGGTAGGGTCGTCTAAGCCTAGTGGTTTAGTGGAGGAGTACCCGAGGTAGCAACTTAGAGATACTACAGTTGAGGTGACATGTAGAGTTATGAGAGGATAGATGCGCTGGGCGGGTCAAACAGTTACAACCCAGCCTAGGATGAATTCAACAAGGATTTCACCCCCACATACTCCTCCACATGATGATAATGATGATGATAAGGAGATAGATTCTGACTCTACTCTACAGGTTACTGCTCAGGACCCCAGTCTGAGAATGGGTCCCAGGATTCATCCGAGAAGGTAGAGCAGGAAGAGCCATTAGTGGTGACATAGTATGAGGAGGGTACTTCTACTCATGTACAACAAACAGATATACCCCAGTATGAAAAGGGTGCATAGAAGGCTAACCATGATGCATTAGTATAGAAGGGACAGAGTCCCGCACCCATACATATCTCTGATGCACCTCCCAAGGAGGGACATTTGAGGTGGTGTATAGAAGCGATACGAGAGATATTTGATATTGAAAATCATTTTTAGGAGGCAGGTAGGCTGATAGGTGTATTTATGAGGAGTGTCAGATTAATCTATCGGGGTTGGATCGATTACTACAGCTACAAGCAAAATTTGATAGATATAATCTAGAGTGGATGACTAGACCACTTGGTTCTTATAGCCTAGCTATTGTATGGGATTCTTATGTATCCTATAGAGCCACCATAGTTCTTCCTATGCACAGACATCCAGGCATGGTACGATTCGCTAGACAGCCACAACTTGATCATACACTAGTTGGAGGGGTCAGAGTTATTATTTTTTCTGAGATATTCGCAGAGTTATCTTCGGCCTAGTTTACATTACTCCTACATCTACAGCTGAGTGTGACCATAAAATAGGGGTCACACGTGATTGATATATCATATAGAGGCTAAGCATTCATAAGAGAGAATTAAGATGGCTAGGTGGATATCCAATTATATTTCACTTTTGGGTGATGCAATCCCATAGATTGAGGTGCATGGTAAGATCAAGAAGGGCCTATTGACATTTTCGGCTAAGTTTTAGTGGCTGCTGATTAGATACCGACGATACCCACTACTTTTGATAATATGTTAACTTAGGATGGAGAACCACTGGTTTGTTGTATGATGATATGCTAGTGATTTTGCTGCCATTCTCTGGTATGAGCTACATGATAGAGAATTTGGGGAGTTGACTAATCTTTTATTCCCTTGAATGATTCTGAGACTGTGTGATGAGGCTGGTATACCAAAGATACTGAGAGTAGATGAGAGGGTACTTGTGACGATAACTGGTCAAAAAAAGACTATGATAGATCTGGCATGTCCAGTCCCTTCCAGGAGATCGAGAATGTAGGAAGCAATATCATAGGCCCAGATTGAGGGCCTAACAGTTTCCATTGATCTTGATGAGGAACATCGAGGTGATGTAGGTATTAGTATTAACATTGCGATAGAGGAGAAGAGAGGCTCCAAATTTGAGTACACAGGGCGAGGGGACACCAACCATTTCTTCTTTAGCCCCGAATTCAACCTCAGAGCTGGTTGGTATATCTTCAAAGCCTACTCACCTATTCATTATAACTCCTTATACAGGTATCGTTACTATATCTAGCGAGTTTTTATAGATCTTAGTGGATAGATAGAGGGACACCGATGTTCGATTGAGGGTTGTTGATACTGAGATGACTACCCTCTACGAGCAAATAAAATCAGGGGTTAGGACTAGATTTGAGAAGATAGAGGTCTGATAGGATACCGCACAGTGAGTTACACTATTAGAGCTACGTGTTGATTTCCAGACATGGCTCGATGAGTTTGAGAGATGGGTTACAACCCAATTCACAAAGAAAGATGTGATAGATCTTGCCCAGATGAGAGAGGAATTTGATATATTACGAGTAGAGGTACGCTCTCTCATAGAGAGCCATTTAGTAGCCACTCCCTTAGTTATACCCCCTAAGGTCCAGATATCACTTCTGCTTTTACTAAGACAGTTTGATTTCTTTGCAGAGGGTAATGAGAAGGTCCCATCAGTTGGGGCCAAGATAGGTTATATAGAATACTTGCAGGATCTTGATATGACATATAACCAGGCCATTAAAAGGGAAATACATAATTCATTGGAGAATGCATTCGTCGATAGGTAAAGGCATGCACTACAATAGCTGGTGTATCATCTAGTAGTGCACCACCACCACCACCACCGCCTTCACCAGCTGATATACCCCTATCTGGGGATGTTCATGATTCGGGTGTCTAGTGCATCCCAAATATGTTCTCACTTCCCTTTGTTTTACTTTGTTTATGCCCATTGAGAATAATGCGTAGTTTTTAGTTGAGAATGGGTATAACATCCTACTGCGGGTTTTTATTAGCGTGCTTTTTTTTTCTGTCGGCCGCGGTATTGTTGTAGAAGCAACATGTCTAGGATAATTTTATGTCGTACTATGTTTTACTTCGTATTGTATTTTATTTTGTGTAATTAAGAGATTTTAAAGTATTTAGGGCAGTAGTCATATTTTGATTGATTTTTGATACCCTTCCAAAATTTTATATTTTAACACTGTGTGAATGTATGTATGTGTGAACATTGTGGATCTTGTTATGACATTAGAATTAAGGACATGATAATCACTTGCTAACAATTGCAGGAACTTGGCTGGTAGTAGTTGGTAATATTGACTCTGTGCCATGTGTGTGTAAGATACTACATAGTTCTCTTTGTGTGTTGAATTCAGAACTTTCCTGGTTAGTCTTTCCTAGGTTGAAGGATAGTCGGTTAGGAAAGGATCATAGACAGTTTTTGATTTTAGTCCACTTTTAGCCTAAATGACCTTCCATGTGTTAATGATGTCCCTTGATCCCTGTTTAAAGCCTTATAAGCCTATTTTTTTCTTGTTTCACTATCCACCTTCCCATTTATGTTGCAATGAACCTGTTTTAGCCTTGGTCCTCCTTGGACATTGTGCACCTTAACTCAGGCAAAATACCTAAGTTGAGGGTCACTATCGTAGGGGCGCGTAGTGTAAAGTGGGTATGAAAAAGGGTAAAATAAGAGAAAAAGTTAGTAGGGCTGGGTGTGGTAGAAAAAGAAGAAAAAGAAAGATAAAAAGAGAAAAATTGTGAAAAAGTGCAAAATAAAGAATAAAAAAGACCACACACAACTCGAATGTGCAATAAAGAATAAAAAGGGAGAAATAAAGGTGGAATTAAAAGGAAATTTGCTAGTAAGTGAGACCCCAAGGTTAGTGTAGTGCCACGGAGTATTAGTCACTTGATATGTCTATATGTGCCATACCATCCCCCAAGCCTACATTACAAGCCGATAAAAGCCCTATAGTGATCCTAACTTGGTTATCTGAATGCTAAGGTAAAGAAAATAAGGACAACCCTATGGTATTTGATGCACATTGATTGGAACTTCTCTTTTGAGTGTGATTGTCTCATGACTATCCTTGTATTTACTTGCATTATTTCATATGAGTGAGTGGGACATCCTTATTGTAAGGGCACTTGAGTCATATTGCTAGCTATTTTCTTGTTTCGGGTAGTGAAACTTGTTCATGTGTATGGTTTTTCTATTGCTAATGTAATTGCCATACCTTAACCCCATGGTGTCACATTATTGTGCTTCATGTTCTTACATAGTTGTTTTTGAAAAGCGAGTTAGGAGGGGGATGTTGTGATTTGAGCTTTAAAGTATTGGCTGACTGCCTTGAATAGCTCAGATTCTCCCAGTTAAGCGTTGTTTTTATTTTTGTTGTGTTTTGTTTCCTGATGACATACAAACATTCTAAGTTGAGGGTGTTGATATGATATAGAAATATAACACTTTTGATGTTTAAAACCAGGAAAATATGCAAGTTAATAAGGTTATTTTGTTATATATGATGCGTTTTGGGTATGTTTTGCAGGAAATCATGTTTTGGATACTAAGCTCGTGAAAAAGATGAATAAGGTGTTTTTGGCTACTTTTTAGAGTAATTATGGATGTTTGGGACACTTTTTGGATTGTTCTTGATCAAAGCATGTTCGAGAATTGAAGAAGAGCTGAAAATATGACTCTCGGCACTTAGTAAATCAACATATGGATCACAAGTAGGACCTACGGACCACAAGTAGGCAAAGCAAGTGCCAGAAGTTCAAAATCCTGAGAGCTAACTTGTAGGATTTTTTCATCCGATACCTGTACCCTATACCTGCGCTCACCCTGCTAATCGTAGGTACTACTTACACCCAAGGTCAGGGTGCAAGTGTAGACAACATGTGGCCACTGACCCTATTTTCTCCTTTATTCATTCGGGCTTTCATTTTAGGGTTTCATCATGTACTATAAATACCCTTTATGTGTTTTTAGTAGAAAATACACTTCTCACGAACATATTTTTATTCCAATTCTCTTGTATTGACTTTAGTTGATTAATTCAGTTACAATTGTGGGCTTTTATACTTCATATTATTGTGATTTCATTTATTCTTTCAATTATGAATGATATTGATTTTTTCACAATCATGAGTGGCTAAAACCCATAGTTAGGGTTGTGAAAATCCTGGCGGATTGATGAAGTAGGGGGAGTGCTGTTGTTTTTCTAAAATGATGCCCATGCATGCATTGGTCTATCTTCATTATAATAGTTTTCTTAACGGGTTCACACATTAGGATCCTTCCTAGATATTGCTACTTACTCCAAAAGAGTAGTAGTGACTAGGAAAAGATAAAAACAATGGTAATTTGGAGTTTAACTATCGACCCACGCTTTTAGGTTTTATCTAACTAAGATGGTTAGATTTCAACTAATACCTAGAGATTCAAAAGGTAATAGTTAACTGGGATAAAAATAAAGGTTAGTAAGGAGATGTCCTGAGACTCAAAAGGTACAGGGTGAAATCCTTCTGCTCATAAAAAAGACTGCAGGAGGTACATAATTTATCGATTCTACATGCAAAGTATCGGGTTGGTTCAACAAAGCACGATATACCGATGGAGTTGAGAGGCCAGGGGGAACACAATCCTAGTGTTCACCTACGACTGATTACAACCCAAGTTGATATAGTAACTTGCTCAAGATTACTACATAAAATACCCATTTACTTTTTTGTTCTACCTGTTGACTATAACTGCTGAGATCCACGATTCCACGTGTTCCCTTGGGATTTGACCCCAACCTTCATTGGGAACTATATTTTTACAACAATCGTATCATCTTCTGAGAGGAGGTGTAGTTTGGATATCATTAGTAATATAGATAATCAAGTAAAACATACATTACACTTGGATTCACCTTTAGATTTTCCACCGTGGGGATACACTACTCATTCTACCTACTACACTGTTATCCCCTCAACTTTCATATTAAACTCTAATTTATAACTATGGTTGCTCTACTACCTAGCATTAGTACATATCTAATGCCATTCTATTAAACCATCCCAACCAAGACGCATTACATTCAACAATAATTCATGAAGTATATATATGTTTATACATACACACTATTTGATTTAGCATGAACAGATAATACATACCAGCTATAATAATAAATCAGCACCAAGAATATAATTCTTATTCATATAGCCCTAGATTACTATTTTTATCCAACCAAATGCCTTACCCACATGCCTAAATATGAAATATCTTATCAATCTATGTTATACATACATTTTATAACATAGGTCTATACTACTCAATTATACCTATCCTGCTTGAGCACCAAACACCTGCTATGGAGGTATGAACTTGAACTTCTATCCTCGTTCATACATATGTCTTCCTCTTATTGCTCTAAGGCTATGAGGCAACCCTAGGAGGTTTTTTTAGAATGAAGCCTTGTCCTATTTGAAACTGAAGGGAGAAGGAAAAAATAAAGTAATCAAGGGACATTTTTTGGTTCTTGGTATCCCTCTATAGTGGCCGGTAGGCTACTACCACTATGTTGCTATAGCGTGATGACGTCGTCCACCTAAAATTTTTAACCTTGAATTTATTAAACTATGTCTCTTATGCAATTATCTCAAATATAGTTATAAAATTTCCATACCTCTGTGCCCTTTGAATGAGGTAATTTTAGTAACAACGGAATGGGTCATTACAATAGATATCAATTTACCCATTGTTCATATCCAAATAAATACAAAAAAGAAAAGGGCAAAAATGAATCATATTCAATCACTAATACTCATTTGTTGATTAACAAAATATACAATATTCCTTTGGCTCATCAAAATTCACAAAAATGTTCTCTCAAAATTTATACCACACTTTATTACTACTTCCTCTCTTTCTTAAACATAATTTTTGCAACTAAACTTTGCACGAGGCCACTTTTGACAAAAAAATTATGAGTACCCAAGATAACCGAGAAACGACAATACCCTTAAGATCTGAGTTATTTCAAAATAAAAGAACACAAATTTTCCACCTCCAGATGAACTAGGTCCTGCTATAATGAGAATATTTATGCTATAGAAGGCTACAGGATGCTATAGCGGGGCGGGATAGATTAAAAGGTTGAGAAATCGGGTTTTCCCTATTTATTACTTTTCTAAACTTAAAAATCCCTTTCCCTCTCTGATCACTTTACTTCCATTATTAGAAATAAGGTAATTATGTTTTAGATCTCTCTCCTTACTTTATTACTCACATTACCATAAAAAGATGCTTTAATTCGTAGAAATGGAGTGAGTTCTAGGGGGTTGGTTTTTGAAGCAATATTTTTTTGGATTTTGGATAGAATTTTGAAGCTTGGTTGCTTCCTTAAAAATTCCCCTATGGCATTTAATGCATAAGATTGACGGAGTTCATGGTTGATTTGAAGATTGAATAAGAGATAAATGTAAAGGTTTGTTTTCAAAATTTTTCATGAAAATTGGAGCTTGGATAGGAGGTTTAAACACCCAAATTTTTTCAAATAATTCTTCCATGATACTTCCACCACCTTGATCTGTACTTAAAAAGTCAGAAATGAGCAATATTTGTGAAAGGCACCATTGATGTGTCGGTTGAGTTTTGGCAATGATAAAGGCTGCTATAGCATTCTCATCTCATTTTGGAGGCCTCACTACAATGGTCTCGTGGTAGAAGGATGCAACCACTATAGTGGGAGGCAGGTATGCAGTAGCCTCTGAATTATTCCTGGCTTAGCTTTTTCTGAAACTTGGAATTTACTTGACACCTCTATGAATTTTCACTCACTCTTTGCATGATTTTTGTAGGATTACTATCTCTATGGATAGAAACTAATTGATCTCCCCTACCTTCTAAGGGTTTCCTAACCAAATATATTAGGATCAATTCTAGAACTATCGGAGGATGGGGTTTTATTATAAGAGGTCCTACCTCATGAGAGGTGTTGAGGATATAGTGTTAGAGTTTTATAATTGACTTTACGAGTTTAAATGGATGTCATTAGTAGAGGCTCCATGAGATGGGGTCTCGAGCTGGGTCAGATAGGTTTATGTTATTATCCTAACTTTTCTTTTGGATGATCCCACCCTACCATTTATATTTGTAGAGCACATGTCCCCGTGGATGTTTCTACTTTCAATAATGTGCTAGGGGTACCGAATATCTCTAATGCAGAGTACTTGAAAAAGGACAAAAAGATGAATATGTGGTGGCTAAGGTATAAACTGGTAGTGAAGGTTGATAGGGACAAGGTACAGTGGACTAGTACTGAGGGTATTAGGACTACTTACTTTACTGTGGATGATCGAAGGTGGCTGAACCTAGTGAATCAGAGGATTCATCCATCAGGAAATAATTTTAACATAACTTACCCTTACAATTAGGTGGTGGTTTGTGCCATATGAGGGATACAACTGCATATGGAGGCAAATATCATGTCGGAGTTAAGGACTTCTATCGAGGTAACAAAAAATCTCCTTACCTTTTGAGTCTAATCTTTGAGCTGTCCAAGCAGGCAGAGGTGCCTAGGGAGGATGCTGATAAGGACATAAAGAGTGACTTACTCTTCCATCCTATCAAGGTTAAAGGTATATCATCCCAGTGCAATAAGAAGAGAAAGATGGGCCAGGGAGAGAGAATTAGAGCGACAGAGAAAAATGATGAAGATGATAATGATACCACTCTTCCCAGCTCTTGATTTTCTATGGGATATAAAGAAGGACCTGGATGCCATGAAAAGATTTATTGAATATGCTCACTTTCATCCAAAACGTTCAACTCCTTCTAGATCCACAACCCCACCTCTCACTACTCAAGATAAGGTAGATCTCTAGAGATAGATATATAAATAAAATAAGTAGAGGTTCTACCAGGATCACATACTTGCTCGAATATAGAAGAACGTCAAAGTCTTGTTTAACTTCACTATTCCTAACAAGACCCTTCCTCGGCTAAAGCTAGAGGATGTATAGGAGTTTTTCTTCCTGAGTGGGTTGGAAAATAAGACCTAACCATAAAACCAATAGAGATGATAAGGCTTACAACTAGGTTCCCTAGTGCATATCAACCTACCTCCCATCCCACTATTATATTACAGATTCTTGTATTTGGGTTGCCCCTATTTGGGGCATGTAACAAATATTCTTTCCTTTAATTTTATCGCACATAATGCTTTTTTTTATTAAATTAGTAATGAATGCATAAAAAATATATTATACTATGCATGTTATATCGATCATGTTACAACTAGAGGCTTATATGTGTGTTTGAATAGGTTGGGAATGAAAAGCAAAACAAGGGTAAATACAGGTAGGAATTCTATTTCGACCTATCCCACTACAACGACCTACATTCCACTACTATGACATTGATATATTAGGAAAATTCCCTCTATGGTAGGCCTGCAATAGTAGGATAGTGCCCGTTATAGTGGTTCAACAATAATGGCCCTAATTTTTTTTTGGTTTCTTGTAATTCCCTCAACCCTATTACCTTTCACAACACTTTAACTCAAAATCATACAAAAGTTCAATCACAATCATAAGGTATAACATAGAAAGATGAACAAGTTAATAATTAAGCAAAAATGCAACTTTTTCATACACAAGCTATTGATCACCAACTTAACATAAATTTGCACAATAACTTGTTCACTACTGTTTAACACTCGTCAAACTTATGCCTCCCACATAACGTCTGCTTAAGGAAATGAAAATTTAACAATAATTAACCTTTTCACTTACTAATTAACATGTACCACCATAATAATTAGAACTTGAGCACCCAAGGTTCCATTCAAAACACACTTCGTAATGATTTTCAACCAATAACACGTAGTAACTTACAAATACTTTACTTATCATAGTTTCTCAAATATCGAGCTATTATAACTCACATAATATAAATTCAGATAATTTCATAAATCAATCAATCCATACTTATTACACCTCTAACATAACCTTTATTACATCCTTGACTAATATAATTCGATCATCTAGAAGTTTGCACCTAGCCCTTATGGCCAAATACTAGTTAGAAGCTTCTAAGTTTTAATTCTATTACTTGTACTATTTAAAAGAAATCTAAGTGACCCTCCATTATAGATACCAATTGGGATCAAGAGATACCGATTAGACTCAACCTACACTAACAATCACAGAGACCTCGCGAGAGAAAAGAAAGAAGGAAAATAATTCCTAGAATGCATCATAGCTCCCTAAATATTAGATGTGGATGTTAACACACTAATCCATAGAAATATATTGGATATTTTCTCTTGTACTTATGAGATTGGTAACCTAGACTCTGATACCAAATTTCACAACCCAACTAACCGAATTATAGGAGCACCTACTCTAATCCACCTAGATAGAAGAACCTTACCACCCAGCTAGAAATATGCAAAATAAAATTCAAGAGGGGGGGAGAGGGTGAATTGAAATCTTTTTATGAGTCAACTCAATCTTTACAGTCAACTCACCTGCAGGTTAGTATACTTAATAAAAAAAAATAAAATCAAAAGTGCAAATAAAATATAATAAAGAACATAATGATTTATACTGGTTTAGATCACTAATGTGGTGCCTACTCTAGTCCCCTTGGGTTTCAAGGGTTTCTTTTAGAGATTCAATGTTGACAACAGAATTATAGTATTTTGAAAATTTTCTAAATCTTAATCTATTGTTCAGATCTGGTGATACATCCTCAACTAGTATAACTAAACAACCTCTATCTTTTTCCTTTTTATAACTATTGTAAATTAAGAATTACAAAGCTTTGTGAAGACTAAAAGATGAGACAGATGGATAGTTTCTTGTGAAGTTGTGTGAGTTACCTTTCATCTTCTATCGTCTTTATATAGTCTTCGTCTTCTATAGTTTCTTTACTCTAAAAGGAAAACCAAAGGGATTTCTTCTTAATCAAGGATTTGATTAGATTCTTTGATTAAGGACTCATACCGTTAGAATGTCCATATTAGATATGTTCATGTATTATGGTATGCTATTTTCTTTCCTGTAGTAAAGAGTCATATCCATACATGTCCATATCAGATATGTCCAGGTAATTGATACAATTCTTTTCCTTATTTGAATGTCCTAACATCCCGCTATGATGCTAATTTCTCCTTTGCTTATTCTTCAAAATTTTCTCCCTCTATATACATCTCTCAGTTTTATATTTTGGGATCTTTTCCAAAGTTGATTTGATTCTTTGCATAAGTTCCCATGATCTCCAGGATTGCATTTTGTCTTGAGATCTTTGTGATTTGATCATCTTCCAAATTTGGACCTACATGTTTATTTTGTTAGTTTGTCATTATTAAAACATTAAGTGATTATGGGAGGCTTATAATCTCCCTTTTTTTGATAATGAAAAAAATAAACATCAGTCAACTTCCATGAGTATGAGGATCCCCCTGACTTGTAATTGATTCCCATATAAAGCTCCATCTGGATTGTAGCTGATTCTTTCTGATAGACTGATGGGAAAATTTCTCCCTCTTTGGCATAATAAAAAAGAAACAAATAGACATATAAAACAAGGCAAACAACGAAAGCACATAGCAAGAAAAGATGTATAGGCTATATAAGCAGTCTACAACATTAAAAGGTTTCAAAAAGTAAGAGGAGAGTGTCTCATAGACAAACTAAAATGAGAAGAGGACAATCCCCCTTTGAGTAAGAAGATTATCTTAAGAATTGAATCAACATTTTTTGAGAAAGTAGGCGAGGGTGTTTTGCATGTTGTGATAGAAGCATTTATAGGTGCATTCCATATTCTTAGAGAAGCTTGAATAGGAATTCTCCACAGAGATGAAAAGTTCATTATGGGAAGAGTTAGCTTCAGTCTTAATGGAATCGACTTGCTTGAATATTTTGTTGAATAGTTTGACTCCCTCTTGTTTAAGACTGTCCATAACAGTGTACACCTTTCCCATATCCGTACTAGTATCTTTGCCTATCTATACCAGATTAGTAATGATTTCTTGAAGGCTTACCTGTCTTTCCTCTAAACCTCGCTGAGACTCCTTAACTTTCTCTATGTCCTTCAATACCACAGAAAAAAATTAGTAACAAGCTTATTTTTTTTAGGATTAACAATCTTAGCTTTCATGGACTTCTATTTGCACCACTCACTTCCAACCAGAACATGCCCATTCTAACAAATATTTTGGAATTGTATATGATAGAGATTATTTCTATAGTGGGAAATCTTGAAAGATCAATGGAAAAAAATATAGAATATGAGTGATAAATAAACCGTACGGCAGACAGGCTGAAGTATGAGTGTCATTTGCACTTTTTGGCATATATTCACAAAACCATTATGCCTTGTTGATTTTATATCTCTTAATCATATAATATATGATGAATACATCACAAGTAGTAAAATTACTGACAGATCCTCTTTGAGGAATTAAAGTGGTGGAAATGATGTAATGCTTGAAACATAACGACAAAGGTACAAAATTTTATAAATTGGCCTTAGGTTCAGTAACTGCAACTTTAGCATCCTCACGGTTAAATTCAAACTTTTCAGGCCAAGTTTTATTCATGAAGGGGACCATACCAGATAATTTGGTATCAAACACTTTCTCAAATAGAAAATTATTTAGAATAGTTCTGATTCCTAACACCTGAGTTTCAAGCTCTCCGCTATCCTTGGAGATACATAGGTTAGCATAGAACATTCGAACAGGTTCCTTAAAGACTTTTATTCTACAAAGATGAAAAATAAGCACAAATATTATGCCTTTAACAAGGGACTAATATTACATTGAGATTTCTTTAGTTGCTGGAGATTTATACCTCTACCAGGCATAATAGAATAACTCCTAAGAATGACAAACTTCTCTGATGAGAGGCAGTCAAGAATTTATGCAAGTCTTCTGGAAGAAACTTTTTCAAAGAATAGGAGTGGGATTTTTTGTGAGAAGAGGTGGTATAAGAAATATTTTTAGGGTTAGAAGAGTGAAAATATTCTGAGAAGTATTCTTCTAAGGAACTGGCAATGAGAATCGATTCTTGATTGTTAAAAAGACAATCGATAAGAGTATTTTGAAAGTTATCCATGGATCTAGTTTTAGACATAGAAAGAAGAATGAGTAGAGAGAAAGAAAGAGGGGTTTGTTTATAAGGATTTAAAAAAGGAAAAAATGAGATGAATAGAAAGGAGGATGAACAGAGAGGTAGATAAAATGATGGGTTTAAACGAATGGGACAAAGGGGAAGAGTTGAAGGCATGGGGAAGATAAAAAGGAAAAGGGTATAAATATATGCAATAAATCAGAGACGGTGACTTAGTAGGTAGAGATATAGGGGTAATAATAAGGAGAAAGTGAGATAAAGGTAAGAAAACATCAGACTAAAAATAAAAGATTGCAAAATATATTATGGGACACGAACCAAGAAAAATATTTAAAAAAATATTAAGGAAAGTAATATTTGAAAAGATTGTGCAAAAATTATTTTTCATTAAAGCATATAATTCCAATTTTTTCTCATAGAAGAAAAAAATGATCCTTGATACGCACAAATTACAACTCTTGTTAGAAAGTGTAAGCAGTCGCTGTCAAGTATAAAACCCAACTGGGTTGGGTGTCGAATCCCACAGGGAATACTGTGTTCACTAAGTATTGTGGTTGTTATTAGACTGTAGATCAAAGGTTCCAGAATAAAGTGGGGGTTTTGATTTATCAATTGTATTCAAATGCTTGTAACAGAAAGTAATCCAACTGTAGATTGTATTGCAAATAGTAATTCAGTAAGAGTAGTCAAACTAGAATTATGGTTACCAAGATGCTTAGTATCTAGGGTTGTGAACTATTTTGAATTCTCGATGAACAATTCTAATTGCAAGAGTAATTGAATTTTATGGTTTACCCATTAGTTTCTCAACCTAAATCAGTAGATTATCCCTTAATTCTTTCAAACTTAAGGAACATATTATTTATTCAATTATATTCTCACATGGATTGATCCGGTTAAGGTATCTACCCTCTATCCAAAGGTTAAAGCCTCTAGATATATATAAACCCTTTCTTTTCCCAATAAATACTTTTCTATTCAAACAAATAATTTTATTGGGCTCACTTTTCAAGTTTGCAACCAAAAAAAGTCATTAAAGTGAAGAAGGGTTTATGCAATATTAATTAATCATGGGAATCTACTAGATTTACAACCCCCAATCAGCTATTCACATTAAGGCTCCCATAACCCTAGTTATGGGAGCTTAGCCACACATTTCCATTACAGAACGAGAAGAAATCATCGTGTTATTAATAAATTAATTCAGAATTTACTTACAAAAGTCACAATTATTGTTCTTCAATCTTCAATAGATAAAATGATTATGAAATCTCGATCCACAATTCTAAAATGAATCTCTGAGAAAAACTATGTACAAAATATTTCAAGTATGGGAACTCTCCAAAAAAGGTCAAAAGATGATAAAGATCCCTAATAAGACATAAAACTGGGTATTTATATGTTCCCAGGTAAAAAAGATTTAAAATTCGAATTTAGAAAAACTATGTCAAAATTGGTGGTCAATTTGGCAGTTCGTCGCAAGACTGGTGGTCCACCATTTTAACTGTCACTGGGTCTTCTAAAATCCTGGATTCTATTTAGGGCCTGGCGGTCAGGTTGGTGGTCCATCGCAAGACTGGTGGTCCACTATTTTGACCATTACTGGGTCTTCTGAAATCCTGGATTCCGTTTGGGCCTGGTGGCTAAGTTGGTGTTCCGCTGCAAGACTGGTGGTCCATCATTTTGAACGTCGGTGGTGTTTTTTTCTAATTTCCTAACTATTCTTCTTTGGCTAACTCCTTACGCTGAAACACTAAAATCCAGCATTAAATGCAACCTTGGTTGCTTGAAAACATATAATTTTCCCACAAAAAAAATGAAAAATATTCCATCAAAATCCAAAACATCAATCCTCTAGCAAAAGGTTTTTATAAATATATTGGAAAGCTAAATTTATAAATCAACAAAATTTAGCACAAAACCATCTCTTTTAATATGATCACGAATAAAATGATCTTTAATAGATATATATGCTTATCCCTAGAATGATGCATAATGTATTTTCATAAACTAATGGAACTATTATTATCACACATAATTGGCATAGATTCAAGTAATAAATTTAAGTCAAGTAATTGATGCATTATCCACAATATCTGAGTACCACAATTACCAATGGCTATATATTCAGCTTTTGTGGTTGATAAGGCAACTGCGATTTATTTCTTGTTGTTCCATGATATTAAGGCATCTCAAAGAATTTGACATGTCCCTCTAGTGCTTTTTTGATTATTTCTATCACCTGCAAAGTTAGCATTTGAAAAGCTAATTAAATAAAGGTTTGAGGAGTAGGGGGTACCATAGTCCAATATCTTAAGTCCCGATGATATAGTGAATGATCCGTTTGAGTGCAGTCCGGTGGTACTATTGGGGAGCCAACTTAAACCTCGTATATTTATAAATATTGAACATAATGTCTGGTCGACTCACGGTCAACTAGAGTAGAGATCCAATCATTTCTCTATATGTGTTTTCATTAACATTTTTCCCGAATATATCTGAGTCTAGATTTGTTGAGAGAATCATAGGAGTTCTGAAAGCTTTTCCTTTTTCCATTCCAAAATTTTTGATGACCTTTTTTGTCTATTTTGTTTTGAATGATGAATGTACCATTTAAGGTTTGCTTGATTTAAAGTCCCAAGATAGAATGTGGGTTCCCCTATGAGGCTTATTTCAAGTTCTTCTTTCATAAGATTTACAAAATTCTCGCACAAGGAGGTGTTAGGATTACCAAAGATAATATCATTCATATAGATTTGTACAACAAGTAAACTTGATTCCAACTTTTGAGTAAAAAGTGTAGTATCTATTTTCCAGTCTGAAAGTGGTTGTTTCAGAGAAAAGTACTCAATCTCTCACACCAAGATTTTGGAGCTTGTTTGAAACCATAGAGGGCTTTTAATAGTTTTAAAACATGATTTCAACAAGACATATTTTCAAATCCTGGGGTCTATTTAACAAATACTTATTCATTAATAAAACCATTTATAAAAGTACTTTTGACATCCATTTGATATAATTTGAAATGTTTCAAGCAGTAAATGCTAAATGAATAAGAATTGATTCCAACCTTACTACAGGAGTGAAGGTTTCATCATAGTAAATACCTTCATGCTAAGAGTAGCCTTGAGATACCAACCTGGCCATATTTTTAATGACCTTACCTTCTTTGTTTTCCTTATTTCTGTAGGCCTATTTGGTTCCAATTAATGAGAAATTTTTTGGTCTTTCAACCAAATTCTAGACTTGATTTAATTTAAATTAGTCTAGTTCTTCTTTCATAGATTTAACCCAAGATTTGTATTTAAGGACCTTATCAACCTTTTTAGGTTCAATTTGAGACATAAGTGCCACTGATGCTTATTTTCTTAGTGAATCTATTAGCTGCATCTGATCATTTGGATTTCCAATTATAAACTCATTTAGAAAGCTTAAACTATGTATCTATTCCCTTGGAATATTCTTTTTGATACTTCAACAACCAGAGCTGTCTCTGGTTGAGCCGTAGTCGACTCAGAGTTAACTGACTCAGGTCCTATCTCAAGAGAGGCTTTATACTGAGTATCATTTACCTTTTTTAATTAAAACTGAAGCTCACAAAAATTTGATTAGGTTCCTCAAATACTATATGCATAGATTCTTCAACACACAATGTTCTTTTATTATAAACTCTATATGCATGACTGGTGGGACAGTAACCAAGGAAAATACATTTTTCATTTCATGGATTAAAATTTCCCAAGTTATTTTTATCATTATTGTGGATTAAAAATTTCCACCCAAAGGATAAAGGTAGCTGATGTTAGGCTTCTTTCCTCTCTATAATTTTTAAGGTCTTTTCTTAAGAATTGGTCTGATGAGACATCTATTGAGAATATAACATCTAGTGCTTATCGCTTCTACTTAGAAGTCATCAGGTAAGTTTTGTTCCAGGAGCATGATTTTGGAAATCTCTTAAAGAGATCTATTTTTTATTCGACTATGCCATTTTGTTAAGGGGATTAATGAGAGGATAAGTTCTGAGAATAATCATTTTGAGCACAATAATCCTCGAAAGCTTTATTTTTGAATTCTCCTCTATGACCGCTATGAACATACATGATGAAGTACCCTGCTTCTTTTTGTAATTTTATACAAAAGATCTTAAAATTAGTAAATACTTCATACGTATGAGCAAAAACATTACCCAGGTTAAATCAAAGTAATCATTAACTATAACAAATACATATCTTTTTCTACTAACGCTTTCGGTCTTGGTGGGTTCAAATAGATCCTTGTGGATTATCTGAAGGATTTTGGTAGTACTGACGATATCTTTGACTTTAAAAGATGTTTGAGTTTGTTTACCAAGTTCGTGAGCATCAGAGATGTGATCCTTTTCAAACTTTAGTTTTGGTAGATCATTCATCAATTCAAATCTAGAAAGTTTTTCAATAACATGCATTCTGGTATGACCAAGTTTCTTGTACCACAACCAGGTGTCATTGGTTTGCACATATGACAGAGTAGCAAAATATTGATTATTTAGAACATAAGTATTATCGACACGATCACTAATAAGGGTGATTTTTCTTTTTTCATGCTTAATGGAGCAATTTTTATCTCTGAAGGATACTTCAAATCCTGTATCACATAGTTGGATGATACTCAAATGATTGTGTTTGAGTCCATCAACAAGATACACTTTAATGAGTTCGCAGGAGGAGCTGAGCTTCCCAGAGTTGACTCATATAACTTCTTCTTTAGCATTATCGATAAATCTGACTAAACCACCTTCAAATTTCTTTAGAGAGAAAAAGTTTCCTTTATTTTCGATCTTGTGTCTAGAACATCCACTGTATATTACCTACACTCCTTTCTTGTAGTTCTTGAAAAATAAGAAAATTAATTTTCTTTAGGTACCCAAGTAGTCTTAGCTTAAGGGTTAGAAGTGCTTTCTTTGGGCCTCCAAATCTAGACTCCTTTAGATCATTATCTTTAGTTATGTGATTTGTGCCCCCTCTTCCATAGGTGTAGCAGACCATTCCATGTAAACAGAAAAAGGTTCTAGCAGAATTGAACGAGTTTTATGAAGAAGCTAATTTAAATTTACAAAATTCCATTTGACATAATTGTGACTTGGTAATTTTCTAATGATATTTAATTGCATTTTCACATTATCAAGTTCTTCTTGAAGTAAATCAATTTCAATTTGACTTGCTTTAAGTCAAATTCACCAGTTCTTTTTTTTCTTCAATCTCTTATTTTAACTGAGCTTGTCAATTTTTCTTTTCTTGAGCAATTTTATTATATTTATCAATATTCTTTTAAAGTTCATCAACAATCATATCAATATTTGTTTGAAGGAGATTTCAATTATTGTTGTTAAAAGGCCTTACCTCACCGGATTCACCTATTGCCATGAACCACATATTTTCTATCTCTGCATCATCTTCAGTCTTATATTCATCACTCCAGGATCCAAAGTTTTTATTTTTCTTAGATGTCTTCTTAATTTTGGACAGTTTTGTTTGATATGACCTGGTTTACCCTAATAATAGCATCTACATTATTTCTTATGAATTCATTATTCTTGTAACCTTGAGGTCTCTGCTTCCTTCGTCTTAGAATTTGTCTTACTCCATGATTTATAAAATCCATTCCTTTGTTGTTATGTTCATCTATGTGCTCTTCTTCTCTCGGGGATACGACATTAAAGGCTACAAGTTTTTTTTTCTCTTACTGTATCTATTTATTTGATTTTGTTCATAAGCAATAAGGTTACCTTGTAGTTCATCATAGGTCATGTTGTTGAGATCCCTATCTTCTAAAATGGCAGCTTTAGTTTCCTATGCTTTTGGGAGTCTCTTTACATTCTTCTTCACCTGAAGGCTATTTGAATAGATCATCCCTAGAGATTTCCGCTCACAATTTTTTTTACCGAATATTGCAAACATTAATTCCATGCCTTCATTCTTTTCCTATTTTAAAAACTCTTATTCATTGACTAAATCACTAATCCTTGATTCCTTCACTTTAGTAGTACCTTTGTAGGTTACTTTCAGTTTGTCCCGTATTTCTTCGGTTGTTTAGCAGGTTGATATCTTATCGTACTCTGCTCCTCTAACTGCACAGTAAAGTAGGTGTATAACTCTAGTATTAGTTTTGATCACCTCTTTTTGTTCTTTGGTTATTTCAAAGTTTCTAAAATCATCCAAGTCAAGTCTGCCCAATTCTTTTTCCTTCTATTTTTCCTTGAGCCCTCATATAGGTTTTGGTCCCTTTTTGATGACCGCTCAAGCTTGAAAGTCATTTGATTGTACAAATATTTTGAATCTATTATTCCAATGTGAGTGTGTTTTCCATTGAAGTATGATGGTCTTGTTGATGAGTGCATATCTTGAAAAAGTGCTCCTAAAATTTGGTAGTTGGCCATTTGATCATTACTCACATGCGATTAAGCTATACTTAATTATGAGACCTGCTATAATACTAATTGTAATTCAAGAGTGGGTGGAGGGTGAATTGAAATATTTCCCTGGGTCGACTGATCAATCTTGATAGTCAACTTATATGTAGGTTAGATATTTAATAAATTGACTAAAATCAAAAGTGTAAATAAAAGAGTAAGAAAGAACATAGAGATTTATACTATTTTAGATTGCCAGTATGGTGCCTATTCCATTCCCCTTGGATTTCAATAGTTTCCTTTAGAGATTCAATATTGAGAATGGAGTTATAGTAGTTTGAACGATTTCTAAATCTTAATCTTCTATTCAAATCTTGTGACACAACCTCGACACTGACTCTATCTTTTTCCTTTTTGTAACTATTGTAAATCAAGAATTACAAAGCTTTGTGAAGACTAAAATATGAGACATATGTATAGCTTCCTGTGAAGTTGTATGAGTTGTATTCCTTCTTCTATCATATTTATATAACCGTCATCTTCTACAGATTCTTTGCTCTAAAAGTAAAACACAAGGGATTTCTTCCTAATCAAGGATTTGGTTGGATTCCTTGATTGAGGTGTCATATCGTTAGCACATCCATATCAGTTGTGTCCATGTATTAACATATTCTATTTTTATTTATTTAGTGAGGAGTCATATCCTATACACATCCATATCAGATATGCCCATGTATTGATATGACCCTTTTCCTTATTTAAATGTCCTACCATCCCTCTGTGATGTTGATTAATCATTTGATTATTCTCCAAAATTTTCTCTGTCTATATACATCTCATGGTTCCATATTTTGGGATCTTTTCCATACTTTATTTGATTCTTTCCATAAGTGACCACGATCTCTACGAATTGCATTTTATGTTGAGATCTTATGAATTTGATCATCTTCCAGATTTGAACCTACATGCTTATTTTATTAGTTTGTAATTATTAAAACATTAAGTGATTACAAGAGGCTAACACAAAAGTCATATAACAATATCATTAATTCCTTAAAAATACTATAAAACTTATTAAAATTCATTGAATACTAAAAGAAATACTCCATCCCCAAAATATAGTCTAGATAGGTACAAAAGCTACGACAAAGAATATAGAAAATATATGACTCAACTTTCACCATAAGATACAAAATATAGACACTACTAGAGATTTCTACCGCATCAAGCAGGAAACACCAATTGATCTTGCAACCAGATTATACCCCAAAAAGGGTACATTAGAGTAGTATCAGTAAAACTACATATGCTATAAGTATCCTTAGCTAACCCAAGTTAAATCACATAAAAAGTACATAAATATCATAAATAAAATATGCACTTAGTAAATTAATCTAGACGAATTATGTAACACCCCGGATTTTCTGCCTCTGAAAATTTCTTGACTTTGACCTTACTTCCTAGAGTATGACTCATCTTACGAGTGGTAAGGTGTCATTATAGATTGAAGGACCTTAATCGTAGGGTGACCAATGTGTTACCAAAAGTTTTTGACCAGAGTACAATTAAAATATAACAAGCCGCGGTGAGACATCATGAGTCATAATTTAGGACTCGCAGTCTCACCAGTGTAGTGGCCCTTTGTTTCTGTCATGACTATGACTGGACACTACAAGTCATCAGGAGGGACTATGAGTTGTAAGATACGACTCGTAAGATCAACATTCAGGGTGCCTTGGGACCTTACCTAGACTACGAGTCAAAGGGACGACTCGTAGTCAGTGGTTATGATTTGTAAGGTGACCCGTAATGACTGGGCGATAATTTTTTGTATTTTTATTAAGGGAACTTTGGTTAATTCTCTCTTTAGACCCCATATCCATAAAACACCAAAAAGGAGTTATTTTCATTTTTTATCAAAATCAAATAAATCTTAAACACTCGCAAATCCCTAATTCAAGATCAAGCTAGGTTTTCTTAAGGTTGATTATTTAGAGCTTCCAAGTGGTGATTACTCTTCATATTTGTGATACTTTCAGGTATGTACCTCTCCCCTTAAACTAGTTTGTACTAAAAACATGTGTTTAATTGGTTATTCATGTGGATTTGAAATTTGGATTTTTATATGGGTTGAGGGTTTTTGGAATGAGTGTTAGATGGATTAGTTTTCCATGAATTTATACACATTTTTTTTGCTTTATCAATGGTTTTTGAACTAATTGGGTGCATGGGTATGGGAATTGAAAAGAGGGTCGAGGAATTTCTCTAAATCGATGATTTTGGTTTTGGAATTGGTTTGAAAATTGTGTTCCCTCAACCCACTTGCATAATTGGATTTAAAAATTTGGTTAATCATATAAATTATCTTATTTGTTTAAACTATTGCATTGTATAAATGGTTAAATGAATATTTTTTATTTTAAACTCAATTTAAAGAACAAAGGGGGTCAGGCATTCCCCCAACTGGATTAATAAACAAAAGTGGTCATGGTATTCCCCAGGTTAATGGAATAGGAATGACATAATTATAAGCTTACAAGCATAATGGTATGACGATACCCGTGGTTGATGTCTTAACGGTTAAATCCTTAGTTAAATGGATGGGTTCTGTGAAACTTATTTTAATTGGGCTTAAAGGGTATTGTGTAGCTTGCTGTAGAAGTTGGAGGTCTTGTGGGGACTTATACTAGAAAACACAGTTGCCAACGTGGGCATCTTTATGACCATGCGCATGGTTCACACTTATATAAATATTTTGGATTGGCTGGGGTTGAGGTATTCCCAATCTCATATTTAGATTTTCCTGGCTCATGTGGCTAACACGCTCTGGGACTCTTTCATTATGGGGAGCTGAACGCATATAGCCCGTGCGTTCTCTTAGGAGGTTAAAGCTACACAGTCCAGGTTAATGGTTTTAAATATCAAGTTAAACCTTGTTCTCTATATCAATATCTTATATATATGTATATATGTATGCATGTATGTGAACATGTACACTGAATTTGGACTAAATTTTGAGTTGGTATTATTTTATCCCTACATTGAGTTACATGCTAGTGCTCTCCCTGCTAACCATCTTCGAACGTTGTATCCCCATGTGATACAAGGAATGGAGATACTTCTGCTTTTCCTATGTAGTTATTTGGTGATTACTGAATAAATCGCGAGTCAGCTTGAAGTGGTGAGCTTCCATACTTTGGAAGACCCTCATTTTATGTTCTTGATTCATTTTGTTTTAGACTATTCTTTTTGGACTCTTTTGGCTATGGTAAAAGGAAAATCCCGACTTAGGTTGTTCTTGGATTTTAGCGTCCTTGTGGATTTCTGTGGATTGGGATGAGTGTTAAAGTTCTTAGATTTCTTTATGAGTTAGTTGAATTGCCTATCTTGTCATATTTTTGAAATGTAACTCAATCTTGTTATATGTTTAAAATTCATCTACTACTAGCTATATTGTGTTTCAGTTGGATAGGGTATATGGGTTGGTCTTCGGTCTTTATTGGACTTGAGATACCCGTCATAGCCATGCCCTAGTTTAAGCCATGAAAAAGTTAGTAATAGAGCCAGGTTCATGGTCAATTAGGTGACCACAAATCCATGTCAAGTAGAGTCTCTTTTATGGATGTGTAGCGTGCCACACTTTTAAGGGAAAGGCTACGGGGTATTTAGGAACGTTTTCCCTTTCTTGTGATCTATTTTTAGGCTATAGAGTCTAAGGTTCCTCTAATTCCATTTGTTTTCATTTAAGATCATGCCTCTCCAAAGATCTGATGCTCATGGAAACTCCTTTATCCCATCTGAGGATTATATGGATGGAACTCATTCTGCTTATGGAGTACAGACCAGATCTAGGTCCCTTTCTCCTGACTGCCCACGTAGAGTTCCACTAGTTCATACCAATCCTCCCCAGGATTCTCAAGCTAATGATGTTTATGCCCCACCACTCAAGGGCGATATTTCTAATGGCAAATTTCATTAATCTATTCATTTGCTAACTCAGTTGGTGACATCCCAGTTTTATCAGCCTAACCGTATTAGTTCTGTTGCTCCATCTTCTTAGGTCACTGGAGTTGGCTAGTTTATGAGGTTATATCCCCTAACCTTTATAGGATCTAAGGTTGAGGAGGATCCTCAGGGGTTTATTGATGAAATATAGAAGATATTTAGGGTGATGCATGTTACAAAAGTAAAGGTTATGGAGTTTGCCATATATAAGTTGTAGGATATGGCATACAAGTGGTATGAGGAGTGTGAGCAGTCAAGGAGTGATGATGCTTAGCATGCTATGTTGGAGGAATTTTCTACTACTTTTTTTGATTATTTCTTTCCTTAGGAGTCGAGGGAGGCATTAGCTGAGAAGTTTGTGAACTTGAATCAGGGAAGGATGACTATAAAGGAATATACCCCAAAGTTTCACCAATTGTCTCATTATGCTCTAGAGTTGGTGTCTAGGATGAGGGAAAAAATAAGGAAGTTTTCTTCGATTTTGTCTCGGGACCTGGTACTAGAGTGTAATGCGATGATATTGAATAATAACATGGATATATCTAGGCTCATGGTGTATATATGTTAGGTTAAAGATAAAAACAAGAAGAAGGGAGAAATAAAAGAGAGACAATATAAGAAGTTCAGGTATTCTGAGCATAGTAGAGGCCAGCAAAATAGTGGTATAGATCATAGGTAGTGGGTTAAGAAGAAGACTTTGGGAGATTTTGGTTTCTATTATATGGATAGTGATCCGTACCCTAAGACATCGGGAGATCATCATTTTTAGGTTGACAATGGGTGTAAGACCAGGGTGCCCAAACCCAGGCTAGTGGAGTTCAGTCAGCTCCATTATATCCTTCTTATAGATTCCGCGGGTAGTTGCACTGTGGTATTTATGATGAGGGGAGAAATAAATATTTCAGATGTGTCCAGCCTGGTTATTTTCAAAGGAACTATCCGACAATGAGTGTTGCTACTGGAGCTAATAAGGTTCTAGTTTCTACTTCTTCAGCTCCTACACCAAAGGGTGATACTTCTAGTATCGAGACTTGTCAAAACCGTCTTTATGCTCTTATCACCCATAAGGAATCTAGGGTGTCTACTGATGTTATTATTGGTATATTACAATTTTTCTCTCATCATGTATATTGTTTGCTTGATCTGGGGTATACCCTTTCCTATATGACCGCTTATATGGCTATTCATTTAGATTTTAGTCCTTAGAGTATTCCTGATCCTTCTCTATATCTACCTCAATAGGTGATTCTGTTATGGTTAGGAGGGTCTATAAGGGTTATATGGTATCTATTGGTGATCAATAGACATTGGTGGATCTGATTGAATTAGATATGGTAAACTTTGATGTAATCTTAGGGATATATTAGCTTCACTCGTGCTATGATTCTCTAGATTTTCAAACCCATAAGGTCAATTTGTAATTCCCAAATAAACAGGTAAGGGAATGAGAGGGGAGTTCCTTAGTTACTAAGGGAAATTTCATTTCATATCTTCGAGATCAGATGTTGATTTCCAAGGGGTGTCTATACCAACTAGTTTAGGTTAGAGATTCTAGCTCTAAGATTCCCTTTCTACGATCTTTCCCTATTGTAAATGAATTTAGAAAAGTGTTTCTCAATAATCTTCCTGGTATTCCTCCTGATAAGGAAATAGACTGTGGGATTAATCTTCTATCAGATACTCATCCTACCTTTATTTTTCCTTATAGAATGGCTCCAGCTGAGTTGAAAGAACTTAAGAAGAAGTTAAAGGATTTCTTGACAAGGGTTTTATTTGTCATAGTGTTTCTCTGTGGGGTGCTCATATTCTCTTTATGCATAAGAAGGATGGTTCCCTTCGAATGTGTATAAATTATCGACAACTGAATAAGGTGTCAGTGAATAATAAACACCCTTTTTTCTAGGATTAATGATCTTTTTGACCATAAATGGAGTGCTAAGTACTTTTCTAAGATTGATCTTCGGTTGGGTTATCATCAATTGATGATTAAGGAGGTAGATATCCCTAAGACAACCTTCTAGACCTTATATGGTCATTATGAATTTTGATTTATGTCAATTGGGTTGGCTAATTCTCTGGCTGCGTTTATGGATCTTCTGCACCAGGTATTAGATAGTTCTTAGATTTACTTATGATCATGTTTATTTATGACATCTTGGTATATTCTAAGAGTGATGAAGACCATGCCAAACAACTTCGTATAGTGTTGCAGACTCTTAAGGATCAATAATTGTATGCAAAGTTTTCTAAGTGTGACATTTCTTGGGTTTGTTGTCTCTAGTGAGGGGATTGTGGTGGATTCACAGAAAGTTAAAGTGGTTAAGAAGTGGCCTAGACCTATGACTCCAACCGATATTAGGATTTCTTGGGTTTAGCCGGGTATTATAGAAGATTTGTAGAAAGTTTTTCATCTATTGCTTCTCCATTGACTAAGTTGACTCCGAAAAAGGTAAAGTTTTTTGGTCTGATGCTTAAGTGGGTAACTTTGAGAAGCTGAAGTATAAGTTGACTTCTACTCCTATTTTGACCCTGCTTGAGGGTACTGATGGATTTGTTATTTACTGTGATGCGTCACGTATGGGACTAGGCTGTGTCTTGATGTCGCATGGTAAGGTTGTGGTTTATGCTTCTAGAAACTTGAAAGTTCATGGGAAGAATTACTCGACCCATGCTTAGGAATGTGCGGCTGTTCTGTTTGCTTTGAAGATTTGTCGTCATTACTTGTATGGAGTTCACGTTGATATCTATTTAGATAATAAATGTTTGTAGTATGTATTCCCTCAGAATGAGTTAAATCTCAGGCAAAGAAGATTGCTTGAGTTGCTCAAGGACTATGACATGAGTCTTCATTACCATCCAGGTAAAACTAATGTGATTGCTAATTCTCTTAGAAAGTTATCCATGGGTATCTTGTCTTATGTGGATGAGGAGAAGCATGGATTAGTAAAGGATATTCACTGGTTCGCTAATCTTGGAGTTTGTCTTTTGGATTTTGAGGAGGATTTTGAGGATGTATGTGTTGCTGTACAAGAGGCAGTAAAGTCATATATTAGTGCAGAGATAAAAGAGAAGCAGGTTTTGGACCCCATCTTGATGCAGATTAAGGCTAATGTGGGTCAACAACAGGTTATGGCATTTAAGATTGGTGGTGATGGTATCTTGAGGTACAAGGGTTGATTATATATTTCTGATGTTGATGGGCTGCGGGAAAGAGTTTTGACAGAGTTTTATGAGTTGAGGTATATAGTTTATCCAGGCTCGAGGAAGATGTATCATGACCCAAAGGAGATTTATTAGTGGAACAACTTGAAGAAGAATATGGCTAACTTTGTGGCTAAGTGTATTGTATCTTTCTAAGTAAAGATTGAGCACTTGAGGCCCGACGACATGTCCCAAGAGGTTATATTTCCTATGTGGAAGTAGGAGGTGATCAACATGGACTTTGTTGTTGGTCTTCCATAGCCTCAAAATCAATAATATTTGATTTGGGTCATCATGGATAGGATGACTAAGTCAACTCACTTCTTTCCTGTGAGGACTACTTACATTGGAGAGGATTATGTGAGGTTGTTCATTCTGGAGATCATCAAGTTGCATGGTGCACCCATTTCCATTATTTTAGATCAAGGTACGTAGTTCTCTTCTCGCTTCTGGTATTTATTTCTGTAGGGCTTGGGCACATGGGTGTACCTTAGTAATGCATTCCACCCTCAGGCGGATGGATAAATAGAAGGGACTATTTAGACATTGGAAGCTATGTTAAGGGCTTGAGTAATTGATTTTGGTGGTAGTTGGATAGAACATTTTCCTTCATCGAGTTCGCGTATAACAATAGCTATCACTCAAGTTTTGGGATATCCCATTTTGAGGCTCTTTATGGTAGGATGTGTGGAACTCCTATTGGATGGTTTGAGGTTAGTGTGACTAGGTTGTTCAGTCTGGAATTGTTCAGAAAGCTATGGAGAAGTTGAAGGTGATTTGGGATAGACTTAAGATCGCTCAGAGTTTCCAAAAGTACTATATGGATATGAGCCAAAGAGAGTTGGAGTTTGAGGTTGGTGATTGGTTGTTCTTAAAGGTATCTCTATGAAGGGAGTGACGAGATTTAGAAAGAACAGAAAACTTAGTCCTCGGTATATAGGTCCATACATGATTTTAAGGAGAGTGGGTAAGGTTGCTTATGAGTTAGAATTGCCTTCGTGTTTGGGTTTTGATCATTTGTTTTTTCATGTTTTAATGTTGAAAAAGTGTGTGGGTGATCCTTCTTTAGTTGTGCCTATTGAGAGTGTTGGTATTTTGGATTCGTTGTCTTACAATAAAATATCTGTAGAAATTTTGGATAGACAAGTCCGTTATTTAAGGACTAAGGATGTGGCTTCGGTAAAGGTTCTATGGAGGAACCAAAAGGTTGAAGAAGCTACTTGGGAAGCTGAAGAGGACATGAAGTTCAGATATCCGTTCTTGTTTCCTGGATTAGACAATCATGCTTAAGGTATGTGTTTTCTCTATCCTATTTGTTTTCTAGCTTTTTTAACATAAATTATGGTTGTGTTTCAATCATAGAATCATGCTAAGGGATGCCTTAACTCATCATTCCAGAGTAACATCCCAGGTTCTTTGCCTCTTAAAATTTCTTGACTTTGAGTTTACTTGCAGATTGCGACTCACCTTACGAGCCGTAAGGTGTCATTACAAGTCTAGGATCCTAATCGTAGGGGACTATTGCATTGACCAAATTTTCTGACCTGAGTATGATTAAGATATAACAAGTTGATATGACACATTACGAGTCGTACTGTAGGACTCTTAGTCTTACACGTGTAGTGGCCCTTTGTTTCTTTCATGACTATGATTGGACACTATGAGTTGTGAGGATGGACTATGGGTTGTAAGGGTAAGCAATCGGGGTGCCTTGGGACACTGCCTAAACTACAAATTAAGGGGATGACTCATAGTCAGTCGTTATGAGTCGTAAGGTGACCCGTATAGACTAGGCGATAATTTTTTATTATTTTTATTAAGGGCACTTTGGTCAATTCCCTACTTCCTCACTTATACCCCACGTCCATAAAACACCAAAAAGGGTTATTTTCATCCTTTATCAAAATCAAAAAAGTCTTATGCACTCGCAAATCCCTAAGTAAAGAACAAGTTAGGGTTTCTTAAGGTTGATCATTTAGAGCTACAAACTGGTCATTTCTCTTCATAATTGTGATACTTTCAGGCATGTACCTCTCCTTTTAAGCTTGTTTTACTTAAGTCATGTGTTTAATTGGTTATTCATGTGGATTTGAAATTTGGATTTTTATATGGGTTGAGAGTTCTTGAATGAATGTTACATGAATTGGATTCCTATGATTTTATATGCATTATTTATGCTTTATCAATAGTTTTTGAACTAATTGGGTGCATGGGTATGGGAATTGGAAAGGGGGTTAGGAATTCCCAAAAATTGATTATTTTGGTTTTGAAATTGGTTTCGAAATTGTGTTCCCTCAACCCACTTGCATAATTGGATTTAAAATATGGTTAATCACCTAATTTTGGTTTATTTCTCTAAACTATTGCATTGCATAAATGGTTAAATGGATAGAAAGGGTTTTGAAGACCTTGTTAGCCATGTTTTTTATTTTAAACTTTATTTAATGAACAAAAGGTGTTGTGGAATTCCCCCAACTAGATTTAATAAACAAAAGGGGCTGTGGTATTCCCCCAGGTTCATGGAATTGGTATGACATAATTATAAGCTTGCAAGCATAATGGTATGACGATACCTGTGGTTGATGCCTTAATGGTTAATTTCTTAGTTAAATAGAGGGTTTGTATGAAACTTGTTTTAGTTGGTCTTAAAGTGAGTGGTATAGCTCAACATGGAGGTGAAGGTCCTGGGGGGGCTAATACTAGTAACCACGTTTGCCGGCATAGGGGTATTTATGACCGTTTGCATGGTTCACTCTTATATATATATTTTGGGTTGGCTGGGGTCGAGGTATTACCTAGATCATCGTTGGATTTTCCTTGTTCATATGGCTAACACGCACTGGGTCCCTTTCAGTAGGGGGAGCTGAACCCAATAGCTCGTGGGTGCCTTTAGGATGGTTAGAGCTATAAAGTCCAGGTTAATCATTTTAAATATAATGTTAAACCTTGTTCTGTATCCCAACCTCTTTTATATATATATGTATGTATGTATGTATGTATGTGAACACGTACACTGAGTTTGGACTAAATTTTGAGTTGGCATTATTTTATCCCAACCCTGAGTTACATACTGGTACTCACCATGCTAACCATCTTCAAATGTTGTATCCCCATATGATGTAGGGAACGGGGACACTTTTTCTTTTCCAACGCAGTGATTAGGTGATTCCTAGATTGATTATGAAATAGTTAAAGTGGTGAGGTTCCATACTTCGGAAGACCCTTATTTCATGTCTTGATTCATTTTGTTTTGGACTATTCTTTTTGAACTCTTTTGGTAATGGTCAGGGGAATGTCCTGACTTAGGTTGTTCTTGGATTTTAGAGTCCTTGTTCTTTACTGTGGATTGGGATGGATGTTAAAGTTCTTGGATTTCTTTATGAGTTAGTTGAGTTGCCTATCTTGTTATGTCTTTGGAAATCAGCTTTATCTTGTTATATGTTTGAAATTCATTTGATGCTAGTTTTATTATGTTTCAGTGGGCTAGGGTACAGGGGGTGGTCTCCGGTACTCGGTAGACTTAGGATACCCGTCATGGTCAGGCCCTGGTTCGGGTTGTGAAAAATTGAAATATCATATTTTCATTCTTCATTGAAACCTCAATTATCACTTATCAATTTACACTAAGTCACTGTCAACCACCATACAAGGTTCTACTCTAATGCACCAACTCTTAACACTTTCTTCACTTCTAGCATATGGATTTAATATTCACTCAATTATGTACTCAACAACATATAACCATAATGAATTCAATACTCTAGTAACCATTTAATTCAGCCTCAATAAAACTCATGCCAAAGGAAATACCCCAATATAGGTTAACATGTGTTTAATGTAATACCCTGTAAAATTTTAATCATTTTATTTTTGACCCTCTTATATGTGTAACATCAATTTTGACTGAATTATGATAAGAGATATTAAATGGGTGTTTTGGGATGGTTTTGGAATTTTCATAAGGGGTTAGGGGTCATTTTAGGATCCCGAGGTAGTGAGGGTCTGTGATAGTGGCTTGCCACACCACTTATGCTCTGCGATAGAAGTGTGGCATGGAAGCTATCCTCTATGATAGTGGCATGCAATGTTGCTTTGTTAATTTCATCCTGTTTTGTTTTTCTTACTTGGGGTGAGGGGCTTTTTGATCCCTTACCTCTTAAGAGACTCTAAAACACATAGATGACTTTTTTTTCATTCATTTTTCAGGATCAAACATTGCACTTTTCCCCTTTAACTCCCAACCCAGGAAAATTCAAGGGTTTTACAAGGATTTCATCATTCGGGCTCCAAACTTTGATTTCTCTTCAAATTCTTCTATATTTTAGGCATGTTTCTCATTTCTTAAATGATATTTTACATTATGGCATGAATTCACTCAATATCCATGTATTTTTAGTGATGGGTTTAAATCTGAGTTGAGAGTTTTTTGTTTTTAATGCTTAAATTACTTTTCCCATTATGTTAATGTGTTATTCATGCTTTAAATTATTTCTTTTGAAATTGAATTGGTGCATTATTTTAATGGTTGGTATGGGTGACATGAGTTTCCCCAACTTGATGAAATTTTGATATGGTAACGACATTAACCTCAACCCACTTTATAAATCTTCGTTTTTGAATATGAATTTTGACACAATTTAAGTTATCTTTGAGAACAATGCATCACATTAAAGGATAATAGGATAAGTGGATAAATATAGTTTTTGAATGCCCTTGGTGGCCTTTGTTTCGAACTATAAATGGAACTTGGGAGTATAATGGTTATAAGGATTAGTTACAATTATATTGGGTATGATGATACCAAGTGAGTAAATCCTACAGTAAATGACTCCCTATTTAATGGTTGGTTTTGTTTTAATTTGGGCTTAAAGGGAATTGTGTAGCTCATCAAGAAGGTGTAGTCTCTGGGGGACCAACACTTGAAACCATGTTTGCCGATATTGGGGGTCTATATGTCCATGTGTCTGATGGACATATTATATTTTTGATGGTTATCAACTTGGTGTTCTTAGCCATTCCTCGGTACATTCGGCTTAACATGGACTGGGGCTCTTCCGGCAGGGAAAGCCAGACTTATATACCCCGTGGGTGCCTGAAAGGTTGGTATGAGATGTATAGTCCAAGACTAATGTTTTAAACAATCATATTTCACTTCCCTTTCCCCTATCTCAGCATCCTATATATATGTATAGTGTTGTGCATGTGGTTTACGACTAGATTTCTGGTAAATGCATTATTTTATCGCTTTCCCTTGAGTTACATGCCAGTGCTTGCCCCACTAATCATCTCTAGAAGCTATATCATTTCATGATGATGGTTTTGAGGAATTTTATGTTGCTTTTGTGCAATGTTAGGCAATTTGATACTCCTGTTGATCAGTTGTGAAATGGTGATCCTCCATCTTTCAAAAAGCTCGATCATTTTATTTATTTCCTTTATTTTATTTGTACTTTTGAATTCTTTTGTCATAGTTGGAGGCATGTCCCGACTTAGTTGGTATTTTTGATTTTTATGGATCATATTGGGATGTAGTGGATGTTTTGTTTTGACTCCTATCTTCTTTGGATTTATATATCTTTCATAGACCAGTTTTGCTTCTGCTACTTACTTTCAATATGCTCTTGAGGTAAGGCTAAGGGCTTGTCTCCGACCCGATGGTGGACTTGAGATACCCATCATGGACAGGCCCGGGTTTGGATCGTGATATATAATATGAACACATAACCCCATATTGTAAACAAGTATGACTATGTAACACATTATCATTAATACATGGTTTAGTGTTTCTCAACAAGACCAAACACTTCAGACATGTATAAGACAACACGAACAATGCGCTAAGTCAATACCATAACCAATAACAATGAAATCTATATTCCCATGATTACTTGTTATCTAAAGACTTCAATAATTAGTTACACTATATAATATGCCAATAGCTCGGGTCACTCATGGATCTAAATAACAATAATAATATCAACCAGTTCACCCAAGGAACCCAATACATCAATAACAATGTAAGTTTGTTCACTCAATGAACCATTAAACTCACCCATAGAGTGCACACATGCTATGAATCTTATGTTTACCCACTAGACATGACCTATAGGGGACGATCTCTATCCATGTACCATATTATAACTAGCATCTAAGTGCCATCAAATAATAATTGACATCAACGTCACCATCCTTAGCCCAAATTAGTGTTATGCCCCCTTATCACCACGATATTATGCCCCCTTACTCCATTCCCCCTATCCTTCTTGAATTCCAACAATACAATCATGATTAACCTTTACTGGTCAATTCTAATAATATCAACTCATGTCACAACAAGTATAATCACAATATAAAATAACACAATCATAATTTCACATTAAATAGGTCTTTTATACAACTCATGATATCTTCTCAGCACTGGTAATATTATCCAACAAGTTAACATTTTCATCATATATTGCAAAGTTACACAATGAGACAGTTAGTATATATACATGAACTGAGTTGAATTTTCAGCTACATCCAGCCATCACCTACTACAATTACACTAGGGTCTAGTAATACAAATATTTAAGTAAACACACATTACACTTATATTCACCTTCAGTTTTCCTTCTAAGGGGATACATTACTTATTCTACCTTCCATACTGCTATCCCCAAACTTCCATCTTAAACTCTAAGGTATTACCATGGTTTCTCTTCTACCCAACATTCTCACCTATCTTACATCATGCTATTAAATTATCCCAACAAAGACTTATTCCATTTAACAATCATTTTTAAAGTATAAATATATCACATATAACTTCTATTTGATTTAGTATACATAGATAATACATGCCAGCTATAATATCAAATCAACACCGTATTCAAGAATACAATTCTCATTTGTATAGGCCTAGAGTACTAATTTTGATACAACCAAATACTTTGATCGCAAGACTAAACATGAAATATCCTATCAATATTTTTTGTACATATATTTTCTAACAAAGATCTGTACTACTTAATTAAACCTAGCCTACCCAGTTGCTAAACATATTCTACGAAGCCATCCACTTGAACTTTTCACTATGTTCTCGTAATTTCTGGCATGAAATCCATAAAAATGATGTGGTTGACCTATTCACATATATACCTTCCTCTCTATTGCTCCAGGGCTATGAGGCAACCCGATAGTATTTTTAGAATGCAGCCTCACCTTATTTACAACTAAAGAGAGAAGGAAAAATAAATAAATTAGGGGACTATTTTTGCTCCTCAGCATCCCGCTATAGGCCAGTAGGATGCTACCATGGTGCTGTTGTAACAAGATAATTGTTGTTATATTAGGATAATGTCAGCCCTTCTAAGATTTTAAACATTGAATTTATTAAATTAAGTGTCTTATGTAAGTATCTCAAAGATAGTTACAAAATTTCTATACCCCATACCCATAGGATTGGGTGATTTTAGTAACAACGAAATGGGTCGTTATATATTGCCTCATTAAAACTTTACCCATAAAACCTAATAAAAAAGTGCAACATGTAGTTTCTCCTTGATAAAGTCCAAAAAACACCTCTTTGTAGATAATGATATGGTCACTTCCAAGATATAGTAACCCAACTAAGGTTGGGGTCAAATCCCAAAGAAACACGTGGTTTGACAGATCTTAGTGGTTACAGTCTATGAGAAAAATAGAAAAATAAAAGAGGGATTTGTTTGTAGTAGTCTCAAACACAGAGCAATATTAACTTAGTTGAAAATCAGTTGTAAGTGAACACTAGGATTATGTGTTCCCCTAACATCTCAACTTCGTAGGTTTCTTGTGCATTGCTAATCCAACCCAATACCTTGCATGCAAAATCAATAAGTTATGTACCTAGTACAATCTTTTAGACGAGTAGGAGGATTTCACCCTTTACCTATTGATTCTCAATATTTTGTGTTACTAACCCTTACCCTGGTCCCAGTTAACTATCACCTTTTTAGTCTCAAGTTATTAGATGAAGGCTTATAATCATTCAGATATACTGCTGTGCTGCAACGGATCGACTATTAGCTTGCCAAATTATTGTTGTCTTTATCTTTTCCTAGTTACTACCCCTTTATTAGAGAAAGTAATAATATCTAGGCTGGATCCTAATGTATGAACCCATTAACAAATCAATCATATCAAAGACAAAGAAATATATGTCAACAATCGCACTTTCTCTACTTTGTCAATCTGCCAGGATTTCCATAAACCTAGCTATGGGTTTTAGCCGCTCATAAATGTAAAGAGATTAATAATATTCATATTGGAAAGTAAAGATGAAATCACAATGATAAGATGAAAGAAACCCACAACTATAGACTGAATAATCATTATACGTCAATACAAAGAAATCCCAAGATCAAAGATGGATCTTGAAATTAAAATATGTTTCTAAGTGCTAAAAGTGGCTAAATTCTACTAAAAAGTACATAAAGGGTATTTATAGTACAAGAGAAAAACCTAAAAGCTAAGCCCAAATAGAATAAGAGAAATTAGGGTCAGTGGCCACCCGCTTCCTGTACCTATGATTTAGTCTTAGCCGTAGCTTGTACCTGCGGTCTTCCTTAGGCACAGGTACCAACCAAAGGTACCGGATGGGAAAATTCCTACCAGTCAGCTCTTGGGATTTTGGACTTTCTAGTACCCGCTTTGTCTACCTACGGTCTATAGGTCAACATGTGGTCCGTAGGTTAACTTAGTAGGTGCCGTGAGTTATATTTTCAGCTCTTCTTTGAATCTCGAACATGCATTGATCATGATCAAATTGAAAAACATCCGAATTATCCATAATCGCTCCAAAAGTGTCCAAAAATACCTTATTCACCATTTTCACAAATTCATCATTCAAATAATGGTTTCCTACAAAACATACCCAAAATGGATCATATCTAACAAAAAGGCCTCAGAAACTTTCATATTTTTCTCGTTTTAAGCATCAAAAGTGCTATATTTCTTTAACACATCACTCCCTTATATGAAAATCTCTTGATATCTCAAAATCAATGAATTTTTAATCTTGTATATCAAATTTTAAAATCTTACATTATTGAATTAATCTGTAAGATTATCACTCAAATGAATCTGTTAAGCTTCTACCTCACCATTTTTTTCAAGATTGTGAAAAAAAACTATGGTGAAATGTTCTTTGGTCAATAACCTTGTAATATAATCCCTTGAATTAAATTATGCAAGTATTATAATGTTGTTACAATATTTTCCAGATCTTGTTTAAAAATAACGACCCCATAATTACAAAATATATTGAGTCATTGACCTTATCCGTACACATTCTCAGCTTGCTTCTTAATGACAAATATCATAGAATGATTTAAATTGTGGCAGTTAGAGTTTATTTTATTTAAAACCATGATGTAATAGTTTCTTTACAAGTAAATAAATTTTGTGTCAGAGATCAGTCTTTATTTAAACCATACAAATAAAATTCATTGATATTAGATGAATTGTCTTAATTGTATAATCTAAAAATTATTTCTTATTATTTTGTAATTGATATGAATGATTTCGGGATAATTGACTTTCTTTTTTACTATCTTTTTGACCCTGATTATGCTTTATTTTGAATATAATTAGCTTAACTCTACTAATTTACTTATAATTCCATAATTTTCCACTTATGTGAGGTGCTTTATGTAATTCAGGTGAAAAGAGTTAAAATTAGACTAAAGTGGATCAAAAATTATAGAATTTTGCTCATAAAGTGTAATGATATTTGTTTTTAAATTTTTCATTTCTATGTGATTTGTCCATTTTTCTATTCCGCGTATTTGCTACATGTGAATATTAAGGTTCAAGGATGGTTAGCATGGTTCCCGAGGTGATCAGGAATGAGTTTTTCAAGTTTGTGGTTTTCGTGGCTTGAAAAGCCATATAGTTGACTTAGGTCTACACTTTTTGTTTTGAGTGTCAAATGGCAAAATAAACTATACCAATAGATTCAGAATATCCAATTTTGTTTGACAGTAAGGTTGAATTGGTTTTGGGACCTTTCTATCTTGTTTTAATCTTTTATTTGAAAAATTTTGAAATAGGGTCCCAGGGGTTAATTTTGTTAAAATGACTTTTTTTGAAAATCCAGCATCGCCATTTACGCTGAAATATTAAAATTAGCCTAGTAGGATATATGGTTTATCTTGTTGGAATCTCAATCAGATCATGAGGGTATGATTGAAGCTTAGTAGCCTTTCACCAAAATCAGTATCAACTGATATCTGGTGCAGCTAGTCAAGCGACCAAGGTCCACTTAAGAGATTGTTACTTTAGTGGCACAAAACGTGTTAAATAGTAGTCACTTTAGCAGCCAGACATTGCTTAAGTTGTATCCATTTTAGTTTCCAGGAATCACTTAAGCTATAACCACTTAAGTAACCTAGTACCTCTTTAGCATAGTCGCTTAAGTGACCACTTAGCCGCTTAAGCGACAACCGATGTATAATCCTCTTTTTTGTCTAGATTTCTTTCTATTTTTGGACCTCCAAGCTTTGTGAAATGCAATTTTTGATGGTTTCACTATTGATTTTCATGTGGGTAACTTCTAAAATCATAATTCCATTATTTCTCATTTATTTTATTTTCAAAAACACCCTTAAATCATGATTTCAAAATGAAAAAATTCGAGGTTTTTATCCATAAAGTTTTAAAATGGGTTTTGTTTATTTTGGACCTTATTTTTATCCCATTTTTGCATGGGTTTTCACCTGTAGGCTCCAAAAACCTTAGCAATGTATTTCTAAAACAAAATCTTAGTTTTACCACTTTCATTTTCTAACTCATTTTTTGAACCCATTTTGACCCTGACCCAAATATGGGAAATATAGGCATTGTTAGCTTTCTTTTAATGTGTAGATGCCATATTTGAATATTATGGTTGGTGTTGAGGCTGGTCATAAGGGAAAGGCTCCATCTTAACGTACTTTAAATGGGGATTTTGTCATTTTGAGGTAGGTTATGACTTAACTTCTTTCAAATTGAGTTGGGTAGTTAATGAATAAGTAAGAAATGCTATGAGTTGGGGAATATAACTATATGGTTTATATTTTAAGATAGTTTATGCTATTGTGCACCCATGTTGGGTCTTATATATTGTTGTTGACTCATGATGTGTGTTGCCCGTATGGGGCTTTATTTGACATCATAGGTTGTGTAGAGATTTATTTGCATATTTAGGACTTATTTGAGCTCTGGTTTCTTTTATCATGATAAAATACCCAAGTTAGGGCGTGATATGATATTAATAATGTCTTGTATTCATATTTTTTTGGATGATACCTAATTGGAGTTGATAATCACGAATTATGGACATACTGAGTTAATTTTTGGGCTCACTTGTATATATTCTATGTTGTATATCATCATTTGAGTTGATTATGAGCATTATATTTTTATTCCATAGGTATACATTCATGAGATACTGGTATTACTGAGAAACATAATTTTTGAAAGAAAATGAGACACTTTTGTGAAAACCCTCTTCGTGAACACAAGCTAGGGTAGAAGTTAAGATTGAGATATGAGATATATTATATGGCTTGCGAACCCACCATGGGTCCACCTGGTAGCTACGAGCTTGGTGGGTTTATACCAAAAGTTATGTGATGACTTTCACCGTTCATTCTATGCACATTGCATTGTATACATATCTTTCTTTCTTTCCTTAGTTTCATTGGTTTGTGTGTGGTTTTTGTGTATTTTATACTTTATATCTATGTTGTTACTACTTTTATATACCTATATATGTTATAACTATTAGTGGATATGGTGTAAACTACCATTTTGGACTTTTTTGTTTATCGGTGATATGATCATAGTATATTTTACTTATTTTATTTCCTACCTTGCTATGTCGGCCTCTAATACATATCGAGTACAAGTGGACAATACTAACTCCTACTATCTAATTTTGGTGTAGATCCTAGCATGAGTATGACATTCGATGGTTAAGATCATGTTGTTGGTTCGTGGTCTTCGAGGTACTATACTGTTATAGTATTTAGGGGAGATTTTTGAATCTTACTCATCTTACTTATTCCTTTATTTGGGTCAGAGATAGATTTTGTACTTTTAATTTTTGGTTTATACTTAGATTGCTTTTACATTATAACGCCAATTTTTTGGTAGCTTACATTCTTTTTTGACTTTCATGTATTATATGTATATTATGTGATGAGAATAACTTCATTCTAAATGTCTCACTTGGATTTATGTTATTAATGTTTCTATTTCTTTTATCAGTTTAGGTAATTGACTTACTTGTCAAGGCTAGGCCGCGCCAAGTGCCATCATGGCCTAATTTTTAGATCATGATAAATTGGTATCAGAGAAACTAGGTTCACTGGTCTAATAAGTGTAAGAGTAGGATGTCTAGTAGAGATAGTGAATCGATACATAAACGTTTGTATGCTATAAGATGTCTTAGAAAAAACTTTTATGTTTTTATTCCTTACCGTGTGGGTTATTCATACTATATGCTATAAGTTATATTCCCTTTTTTCTATACAGATGGTGAGGTCTAGATCTTGAGAGGTTAGGGATGCTGAACTAGTTCCCAAGGATGAAACCTAAACTAGAGGGAGAGGTAAGGGTAATGGATTACCTAAAAATTGAGGAGCGGCACGAGTAGCTGCCCCAGTAGAGGTAGTGCTAGAGGGATCTTCCCTGAGCATGAGTTTTAGCATATAGGAGATGCGGGGCTAGCTCAAGTCTTACAGGGTTCAGCTACTGCCACAGTTTTTGAGGGTTTATTGATTTAGTTATTGACTTATTTGGATGGTGTTCCCTTGAGTGCACTTGGTTTTCCTCTAGTAAGGCATTTATTTTGGTAGTCCTACGATCCCGTGTGTAGTTCCACCATCTGTACTTGCATCAACATATGATATTCCTTAGACTTTGAGTGGTGTTTCATCTTTTGTACTAGTGTTTAATCATGGTATTCCTAGTTAAGGTGCACATATTTCATTTATAGTACCCTTACGTGTGGATTCCTAACCTTCAAGACTTACTATTCTATTTGTTGCTTTAGGTATAAATAGGTTATCAAAAGAGGTCTAAGAGTTTTATTCTCTTGGGTCTGTCAAAGTGCAGTGGTACTATTGGAGAGGATGCATATGAGTTCTTGATTTATTGCCAAAAAAAGTTGCATAATTTTGTATCCCTTGAGTCCCATGGAGTTGCTTATACTACTTACCAATTGATGAATATGGCCAGGGATTAGTAGAGTTCTTATGCGAATTTTGGACCTTTGGATTCACCTGCTACGAATTGGACTCAAGTTTTTGAGGTTTTCTTAGATAGGTTTATAACATATAGTTTGAGGGACCAAATGCATGATGATTTTGATCATTTGAATTAGGGCTCTCTTACTATTTTCGAGTATAGGGATTGTTTTCATACCTTATCCAGGTATTTAGCCGCTAGCATCTCCACTGAGTATGAGTCAATTTGAAAGTTTGTGAAGGGATTAAATTAAAATATCCTGGGTTTTGACCCTTAGAAAATTTCCTTGAATTTTCATTTTCTGGACCCAATATGACTTATGGTACGAGCCGTTTATTGGGGTACGAGTGGTACGGTTCTGTCGTATGTTGACCAGTGTTAGTTGGTGGGATGGTTTTGGTCACTGGAAAGGGTACGAAATAGGGGTATTACTCGTAGGGCTTGGTACGAGTTGTACCGGGGACTCATATAGTGGGAATTATTTGAAACTCCTAGTATTTCATTTTGCCAGGGATACGGGTTATGGATATGGATCGTATGTTGTGGTTATGACTTGGTTGGATGGGTTGTATACTGGATAGTGTTTGATATAAGGGTTGAGGCTTGGATACGAGTGGTGGGTACCAATCATATTAGAAGGGTATGAATCATATGGGTCAAAAGTATCCCTGTGATGGTTTCTTATGGTTTTAATTATGCTTTTATGTGCATTAATGGTGGATTTGGACAATTGGATTGTACGGTAATGTTTTAATGGTTTTTGGAATTTGTTTTGGTTATATTATGCCCCTAACGTGTGATAAAATGCTTATAAAGATATGTTTATTGCATTGACTTCTTTTAATGGAACTATTGCATGTTTTAAACTTGGTAAATGAATTTTTCTTAGTTTAAATAGTTTGAAAAGGAAAAAGGCTAAATGGTTATGCTTGCGGGGAACATGGAAGTCTCCTAAGGGGTTTAGTATGACGATACCACTAAAATTTTCCTTGGTTAATAAAATGGTAAATAGATTGGTTGGCTATTTGGAAATGGTTTTAATTGGTCTTTAATGGCGGGATATGTAGCAAAGCCATGGAAGGTGGCGGTCCTGGGGGGACCAAAACTAGAAACTTGTATTTGGCAATATGAGGATTGGTCTTAGTGGACCGTGTGCATGATGACACACTATTAGTTGATGTACTAGTCATGCCATGGGATACTTCCCTGGTCGCACAACTACACACACTAGGGCCCTTTCAGTAAAGCGAGCTAAATTCATATGGCCTGTGGGTGGTTTAGGATGGCCAAGCTACATAGCCCAGGTAAAGGTTTTAAATGCATGCTAAAATCGTATCCACTTTTCTAGAACTTATATATGTATGGTTATATGCATTATGGATAGTTTTACTTGGTTTTATAACTGACCTTATTTTATCCTTATCATAAAATTCATGGTAGCAGTCACTCGCTAACCCGTTTACTGGTGGCTGTATACCCATGCTATTTGGGAACCGACCATTTGACTCCTTCTACATAGTGATTGATTCGGGGACAACATTTGAACTGAAGTGGTGAGCTTAACCCTTTTGAAAGACATTATTTCATGTTATGGATATTGTTAGACGTTTTGACTTTATTTTTTATATTGGTTTTGGCCATGGTTGGGGGCATGTCCAAATTGAATTTATTTACTCTTTTAGATAGAGGCTTTGTGGTACTTCTGGGTGTTGGAATAGGCGGGATCGGTATTGGTGTCGGCCTTGGCATTGGAATTGGCTGGGGGGTTGACACCACATCATAGGATTTCTCATTGTTCAATCATATTATATTTTGGGATTGATTATCATATTATGTTTTGGTATTCTTGTTAGTTAACCTTATAGCTTATCAACTTAAGGATATTGCTTATCAGTGGTATGAGGAGTGGGACAGGGATAAAGGTGATATAGAAGAAGAATAGTTATGGAAGGCATTTTCTAATGCCTTCTTAGAAAGGTTATTTCCTGAAGAGTTGAGGGAAGCTAAGATAAAAGAGTTTGTGAACCTCAGGTAGGAGAGGATGTTAGTAAAGGAATATGCTTTGAATTTCCATCAGTATCAAGGTATGCTCCTGACTTGCTGGCTGATATGAAGTCGTGAATGAAGAAGTTTGCTTCTGGGTTGAATAAAGATTTGATTATGAAGAGCAAGACTACCTTGCTGATTAAAGAAATGGACATCTTGAGGTTGACCGTTCATATGTAGTAGGTTGATAATGAGAATAAAAGGCAAGCAAAATTTGGGGATAGGCAGGGAAAGAAGAGTAGGCTTTCTAATTAGGAAGGTGCTCAGTCTTAGGGTGGGAGAGATGGTGGCAAGTGGCAGAAAAACAAGTGGGGGAGTTCTGGCTACTTTTTTGCTAGTGCTCCTTACTAGTTGGGTGATAGGTGTCATCAGGGCGGTGATAATTTTCGGGCATAAGTTTCCTAATATCAGGTAAGCGAAGGTCAGTCAGTTTTTTTATGTGCTTCTTGTCGATTCTGTGGTCATCCCTATCAGGGTTATAGTGAAGAAGGAAGGGACAAATACTTCAAGTGTGGCTAGGATGTCCATCAGCTCAGGGATTTTCAAATTAATAAGGTTGATACAAGGGCAAAAAAGATTCCTATAACTTTATCTTCTGCTCCTACACCTAGTGGTATGTCATCTGCTTGTTTTACTGCTCCTAGTTCTAGTGTTGGTCAGAATAGGTTATATGCTTTGGCATCCCGACAAAAATTTAATGCATCACCTGATTTCGTTACTGGTGCGTTACAACTTTTCTCTCATGATGTACATTATTTCCTTTATTTAGGGTCCACTTTTTCTTATGTGACTCCATAAGTGGCTGTATCTTTTGGTTTTGATTCAGAAGTTATTTTTGATCCTTTTTTTATTTCTACCTCGGTAGGTGACTTGGTTATTGATAAGAGAATCTATTAGGTATGTGTGGTATCTGTTGGTGGAAAGCAAGACCTTGGTGGATCTATTTGAGTTGGATATGGTAGATTTTGATATAATTCTGGGTATGGATTGGTTACACTCTTGTCACACTCCTATGGGGTTATCCTTAGGTTTTCTAGTGAACCGGTTATAGAATGGGAGAGTGTTTCTTTAGATCCTAGGGGGAGGCTTATATCTTATATTAGAGCTCAGAGGTTAATCTCCAAGGGTTGTCTTTATCACTTAGTCTGGATTAAAGATTCTAACTCAAAAGGTCCTTCTTTATCTTTGGTCCCTGTGGTTAATGAGTTTTTCCAAAGGTCTTTCCATAAGATCTTCCTGGTGTCCCTCCAGACAAAGAAATAGAGTTTGGTATTGATTTGCTTCCGGACACTAGTCTAATTTGTATTCCTCTGTATAGAATGTCTTTGACTGAGTTAAGGGAACTCAAAGAGCAACTTAAGGATCTTCTGGACAAGGGGTTTAATCGTCCTAGTGTATCTCTTTATGGTGCATTGCTGTTGTTTTTGTGCAAGAAAGATGGTTCCCTTAGGTTGTAGCAATGACTACAAGCAGTTGAATAAGGTAATGTTCAAGAACAAGTATCCTCTTCCTTGGATAGACAACTAGTTTGACTAGTTGAAAGGTTCCAAGTTTCTTTTTAAGATAGATCTTTGGTCTGGGTTCCATCAGCTTAAGATTAGGGAGGCGAATATCCCTAAGATGGATTTTCATACTCGGTATGGGCATTTTATGTTCTTGGTGATGTCATTTGGGTTTACCAATGCTCCGACAATATTTATGGACTTGATCAATAAGGTATTTAGGCAGTATTTGGATCTCTTCATCATTGTGTTTATTGATGACATTCTGGTTTATTCGAAGAGCGAGGTGGATCATACTAATCACCTCTATTTGGTATTCCAAACCTTACAAGAACAACAGTTGTATGCCAAGTTCTCTAAGTGTAAGTTTTGGTTGAACGTTGTGACTTTCTTGGGTTATGTTATATCTAGTGAAGGCATAATGGTTGATCCTCAAAAGGTTGCTGTGGTGAAGAGATGTCCTAGGACCATGACTCCATCCGATATCCGGAGCTTCTTAGGTTTAGCTGGGTATTATAGGCTGTTTATGAAATACTTTTCTTCAGTAATTTATCCTTTGACTAAGTTAGAACAGAACAAGGTTAAGTTTTCTTGATCAGATGCTTGTGAAGGGAGTTTTGAGAAGTTGAAGGATAAGTATACTTCGGCTCTAATTCTAACTTTGTAGGAGGGCAATGATGGGTTCGCGGTTAATTGTGATGTATCTCGAGTAGGTCTTGGTTGTGTGTTGATGCAGCATGGGAAAGTGATTGCCTATGCTTATATATAGTTAAAGGTACATGAGAGGAATTATCCTACTTATGATTTGGAGTATTTGGTGGTTTTGTTTTCTTTGAAAATATGGCAGCATTATTTTTATGGTGTTCACATGGATATGTTTTTTTATCACAAGAGTCTTCAGTACGTGTTCACCCAGAAAGAGCTTAATTTCAGGAAAAAAAATATGGCTTGAGCTTCTTAAGGACTATGATATGATTCTTCACCACCACCTAGGTAAGGCTAATATGGTTATTGATGATCATAGAAGGTTGTCTATGGGAAGTTTCACTTATATGGAGGAAAGAAAGTGGGAATTGGTGAAGGATATTCACCGTTTGGCCAATCTTGGAGTTCGTCTCTTAGACTCCAAGGATAGTAGTGTGATGGTGAAAGAAGTAGTTTGACCGTCTCTTGGTGCAAAGATTAAGGAGAAAAAAGTGTTGGATCCTGTCTTGATAAAAATTGAGAGTAATGTTGGTGGGAAAAAAATAGTTGTATTTGAGATTAATGGTGATGGTACTTTATGGTACCAAGAGAGGTTGTGTGTTCCTAATGTCGATGGGTTGTAGCAAAGGGTTTTGGCTGAGGTGTATGAGTCATGCTATGTTGTTCATATCGTCTCAACTAAGATGTATAATGATCTCAGGGAGATCTATTGGTGGAATGCCACAAAGAGAGATGTGGTAGATTTTATGGTCAAATGTATGGTGTGTCAATAGGTTAAGGTTGAGCACAGGAGGCCAGGAGAGTTGCATTAAGAAATTGATTTGCCTGAATAAAAGTGGGAAGTGATCAATATAGACTTCGTCATCAGTCTTCCTCGGTCTCGGAATCAGTATAATTTGATTTGGGTCATCATGGATAGGATAACTAAGTCTGCTCACTTCTTGCCAGGGTGGACTACCTTTTTAGCAGAGGATTATGCGAAGCTATATCTTCAGGAGATTGTGAAGCTATATGGGGTGCCTGTTTCAATTATTTCTGATTATGGTACGCAGTTTACATCTTACTTCTGGCAATCTTTCCATTATTTCTGATTATGGTACACAGTTTACATCTCACTTCTGGCGATCTTTCTAGAAAGGGTTGGGGACTAAGGTTAGTCTGAGTATGACTTTTCATCCACAGTCAGATGGGTAGGCGGAGAGAACTTTCAGACATTGGAAGATATGCTTCAAGCCTGTGTGATTCACTATGGTGGAAATTAGGTTAAGAATCTACCTTTAGTGGGGTTTTCTTACAACAATAACTATTATTCAAGTATTGGTATGGTTCTTTTTGTGGCATTGTATGGTAGAAGGTGTAGATCTCCTATTGGTTAGTTTGAGTTTGGTGAGGAAAATATGTTTTTTCTAGATTTGGTTTATCAAGCGATGGAGAAGGTCAAGGTTATTCAGGATAGGCTTAAAGCTGCCCAAAGTCACCAAAAGTCCTACACAAATGGTAGGCATAGAGACTTGGAGTTTCAGGTCAGGGATAGGGTATTCCTCAAGGTGTCTATTGTGAAGGGAGTGGTGTGGTTTGGCAAAAAGAGAAAACTCAATCCTTGATATATTGGTCCTTATGAGATTTTGTGGAAGGAGGGTAATATTGCTTATGAGTCGGAGTTTCCATCCAGGTTAAGTTTGGTTCATCCAGTCTTTAATGTTTCTATGTTAAGGAAGTGCATTGGTGATCTTTCTTTGGTTGTTCCTTTGGAAGGATTGGGCATTTTGGATTCTCTGTCTTATGAAGAGGTCTTGGTTGAGAAATTAGATAGGCAAGTTCATCGATTAAGGACCAAAGATGTGGCTTAGGTTAAGATTTTATAGTGGAACCATAAGGTGGACGAAGCTACTTGGGAAGCGGAAGAGGACATGAAGTCCAAATATTCATATTTTTTCTGCTCCTGGGATTCATACGGAAGGTATGTGTCTTCAACACATCTTTATTTTCTTAGTTTGTTAAAGGAAAGAGTAACATCTTTGACTCTTTGTTTTCAAACTTTGTCAAAAGGATGTTTGATAATGCAAAAATGACTCTGTGTGTGGTTAACCCTACCTTGTCCATCATTCGGGGATGAATGTTCCTAGTATGGGAGACTGAAACATCCTGGGTTTTGATTCTTAGAAAATTTCCTTGAATTTCTGTTCTCCACACCCAATACGACTCATGGGTATGAACCATATATTGGGGTATGAGTGGTATGGTGCAATCATATATTGACCAGTATTAGTTGGTGGAATGGTTTTGGTCATTGGAATGGGTACGACTTAGGGGTATGAGTCATAGGGATTGGTACGAGATGTACCAGGGACTCGAATGGTGGGTAGTATTTGATCCTCCTGGTATTTCATTCCTCCAGGGATACATGTTATGGATACGGATTGTATATTATGGTTACGACTTGGTTGGATGAGTCATATACTGGATAATGTTTGATCCAAAGGTTGAGACTTGGATACGAGTGGTGGGTACTGATCGTATTGGTAGGTTATGACTCGTATGAGTCAGTTGTATCCCTATGATGGTATTTTGTGCAACTTAAGTAGGGGTATTATAGACATTTCCCTACTTACCCTAATTAGGACCCATGACTTCTAATACACTTAGGAGGTTATTTTCCCTATTATTCTATTCATTAACACTTATAAATTATTCCAAAACACTACATAATTCTCTCAAGAGCTTTTGGGGCAAGAAGGCTAGGGTTTCATCTTGAGGATTACTTTGGAGATTGTCTTAGTGATTTCTTTCAATTAATTCTTCGGTATTAGGCATGATTATTTTCCCTCAATTTAATTCAACTAAAGACATGATTTATATGATTGATTTCATGGTTTTACTATTTCTTGATTATGGTTTTCAACTATTATTTGGGGGTTTTGATATTAAATGCTTGGTTATGTTTCCTATGGTTTTAATTATACTTTTATATGCATTAACAGTGGCTTTGAGAAATTGGATTGTATGATAATAGTTTAAAGGTCTTTGGATTTGGAATTGGTTATATTATGCCCCCAATGTGTTTGATAAAATGCTTATAAAGATATGTTCATTGAATTAACTTCTTTTAATGGAACTATTGCATGTTTTAAACTTGGTAAATGAATTATGCATTGTTTAAATGGCTTGAAAAGGCTAAAGGCTAAATGGTTATGCTTGTGGGGAACATGGAAGTCTCCCAAGTAGTTTAATATGGTATATGGAAGGGTAATTGAAAGTCCCCTTAACCTAAATGGTTTGGCTATGGATTTTACTTGTAAGTAAGGGGTGGTATGATGATACCATTACTATTTTCCTTGGTTAATAAAATGGTAAATGGATTAGTTGGTCATTTGGGAACGATTTTAATTGGGCATTAATGGTGGGATATGTAGAAAAGTCATGGAAGGTAGCGGTCCTGGGGGGACCAAAACTGGAAACTCATATTTGTCGATATGAGGATTGGTCTTAGTGGACTGTGTGCTTGATACCCTACTATTAGGGGTTGTACTAGTCATCCCATGGGATACTTTTCTGGTCGTGTGGTTACACGCATTGGAACCCTTTCAGCAGGGGAGCTGAACCCATATACCCTATGGGTGGTTTATGGCGGCCAAGCTACACAACCCAGGTAAAGGTTTTAAATGCATGCTAAACCCGAATCCAGTTTCCTAGAACTTATATATGTATACTTGTATGCATTATGAATGGTTTTACTTGGTTTTATAACTGGCATTATTTTATCCTTATCCTAAGATTCATGCTAGTGGTCACGCTAACCCGTCTACTGGCGGCTATATACCCATGCTATGCAGGAACCAACCATTCGACTCCTTCTACATAGTTATTGATTCGGGGAAAACATTTGGACTGAAGTAGTGAGCTTTCATCCTCTTGGAAATCATTATTTCATATTATACATATTGTTAGATGTTTTGACTTAATTTTGGATATTGGTATTGACCATGGTTGGGGGCATATCCCAACCAAATTTATTTACTCTTTTGGATGGAGGCTTTATGGTACTTCTAGGGGTTGGAATAGGAGGGATCGATATTGGTGTCGGCTTTGGCATTGTAATAGGATGGTGGGTTGACACCATATCACTGGATTTCTTACTCTTCCATCATGTTACATTTTAATATTGATTATCATATTATGTTGTGGTATTCTTTTTGGTTATGGTCTTATGTATGACCTATGGTTTGGTCGGTATGGTTGATAGGTTGATTTAGAATTGGTGGACTCGATTGGGTCGGTCATGGTTGTAACCTTATCTATCCTAGAGTCTTCATGAGTGAATTTATGCTATCTTATTATATGCTTAAAATTTAGCCCTCCTAAGGCTGGATATATGTGGTTGGGTTAGGTAATAAGGGGCGGTCCCCGATCCTGGTTGGACTTGGGATACCCATTATAATAATGCCCGGGGGTTGGGTCATGTCATAGATAGTACTTATCAGTTGGCTACAACTCGAATGATAGTCTCCAAGGATTCTCTTTAGAGTTATATTGAGCATTCCAAGATACCCTAGTTGATTATTTAGGATACTTAGGGAGGAACCAAGAAGGAGCATTCTCATGCTGAGTTTAGTGGAAACACCTCCTGAGGTAGATAATGAGCTAGTAGAGGGTTACTAAGTTATCATGGTAGGCTAGTTCATGATGCTTTGTAAGGATCAGGTGGTATATCTTCAGGTTCAATAACTTTACGTAATTAGAAATCTAATTAGGATGGTCATCCTAGATTAGTTACATCTCTTCTGATTCAGCCAGGATAAAATGAGTGTTTTGTATGTGATGTGTTTGGCCATATGGCCAAAGATTGTCCTCAACATGTTTTTATACCTACTCTTATATCAGTAGTGAGAGATGGTGCACAAAGTGGTAGGGTGAAACTAGAGGTAATCGAGGAAAGGGAAAAGGTACTCACAGTGGTAGTCAAAGAGTTGTTTGGTTTGGGAGAAAATAGGGTCAGTACTATGCAATACCTACTACGACCGAGGCAGAGGTCTATGATGTTGTTATTACAAGTATCATCTCAATTTGCTATAGATCTTCTTCTGTATTATTTGACCCAAGGTTGGCTTTATCCTATGTGTCTACATATTTTTCTTCTAGTTTTGATGTTGTGTGTGTGCCTCTTTCTATGCCTCTTCATGTTTCTACCCTAGTAGGAGATTCATTAGTAGTGGGCCAGTGTACCAATCTTATATAAATACATTATGAGCCACGATACCTAGGTAGACTTGATTATCTTAGATATGGTTGATTTTGATATGGATTGGTTAGCTCCCATACTCTTTCATATTGTTATTCTAAGATTTTGACCTTAGTACACCAGGTGTGCTAAGGTCAGCTTTGAAATGTACACATAATTTGAGTTTGAATAGTGTTGTATTTTTCTTTATTCTCTCTACATGATAGAGATAGGGTATGCGTCTTATTTAGCATATATCCATGACACTAGTGTGGCCTCACCGCCACCTATGGATTTCATTTGAGTTGTTCATGAGTTTATAGATGTGTTTTCTATGGATTTGTCTGGTATGCCTCCAGAGTGAGATATCGACTTTGCTATTAATATGGAGCTGAGCACCAAGCCTATTTCTATTCCTTCTTATAGGATGACCTTTATGGAGTTGAAGGATCAATTTGCAAGATTTGTTGGGTAAGGGGTTATTAGACCTAGTGTATCTTGGGGTGCGCCTGTCTTGTTTTCGAAGAAGAAGGACGGTTCCATGCATTTGTGTATTGATTATAGGAAGTTTAAAAGAGTATGGTTAAAAACAAGTGTCCTCTTTCTTTCATTGATGGTATGTTCGACCAGCTTTAAGGTGCTTTCCAAGATTGATCTGTGATTTGGGTATTATCAGTTGAAGATCAGAGCTTTGGTTGTTCTTAAGCCAACTTTTCAAATCGGTACAGTCATTATGAGTTCTTAGTTATGTCATTTTGTAATGCCTTGAGAGTACACCCTGGGCATCACACGGTGCTTATAGTCCCAGAGGATCACAAACTAACCTATGAGCTGGTACCAGCTGTGAGCACTGAATAACATAATCATAAATGCGGAAGAATAATTGATAAGCCATAAGGTTTTAATATCTGAAACAAATACTGAATTATGAATCTGAAGAAATGACTATCAGAGCCTAAATAAATACTGAAATTTGAGACAAACTGAATATCTAACTGACATGTCAACTGAAGTTTGAATACTGAATAACTGACTATAGTGTCTGAAAAGTCTCTAAACTGACTAACTGAGAGTTGATGGGATTGGCCTCAACTAACTCGACTAACTACTGAAATAAATACATAAAGTAAAATAGTCTGTCCTCGAAATATGAGGACTCACCACTGCCACTACTAGGAGTCTGAGGATTCTAAGTACGATCCGAGAACCGAGCATTAGAACCTATGATATAATACATCATAGCACAAAAGAAAGGTATGCGATCAGTACTTTGAATGTACTGGTAAGCTAAATGAGGTAGGCTGACATGCATGGTCTTATGAACAAGAATAATAATTATCTAAATATACATGTAAAACACGGAATATTGAATAGACAACATAAAATATGTAGATACTAAAAATATGTAAAATTTGTAACTACTGTGTATGCATGAAAGTCTATAAATACTAAAGGTATATGGAATATGTAGCTACTGGGGATGCATGACCAAGCATATGACATGAATTGAATAGAAGTCTGTAAACTGAAACACTAAAATAACTGATATCTGTATGCCTTGGTCAAACAACACTGAGACTGAACTATTGATCTGATTATTGGACTGAGACTGTGGGAGCTATCATCTAACCGACATTCCCCAATCTGAGCTAATTGTGGTCCAACCTATAACCCCAGTTGCAAGGGTGTCAATACCGTACCATAGGTACTAATGCTGGTTGTATGGATCCACTATACCAACGTAATATCCCGAAGGACTAACGGTACTCATGCTGGCTGTAAACCCTTTAAGTATATTATGCTTTAGAGGTTGCGTGATGAGAAGTTATATGCTAAGTTATCTATATATGAGTTTTGGTTAGATTCTATCTCTTTATTGGGTCATGTGGTAACTAAGGGATGACATTATGTCGATTCGACCAAGATATAAACAATTCATGATTTGAATAGACCTACTTCTCCAATTAAGATTTGGAGCTTCATTGGCTTGGTGGGTTATTATTGGTGTTTTGTAGAGGGTTTCTCATCTATTCTAGCTCTTTTGACCAAGTTTACTTAGAAAAAGTGGTATTTCAGTGGATAGAAGCATGTAAGAAGAGCTTTCAAAAGCTCAAGAAGTTGTTGACTTCAGCTCCTATTTTGACTTTTCCCAAAAAGGGTGTAGATTTTATTATATTTTATGATGATTTAGATATTGGTTTGGGTGTGGTGTTGATTCAAGAAGGCCAGGTGATTGTATATATTTCTTGTCATTTGAAGCTTCATGAAGGGATTTACCCTACCTATATTTAGAGTTGGCAGTCATAGTTTTGTGTTGAAGTTATGGCCAAACTACTTGTATAGTATACTTTGTGGGATTTTCGCAAACCACATAACCTTCAATACATTTTAGAAAAAGAGATCTTAGTATGAGGAAGCGATGTTGGCTTGAGTTGTGCAAGGATTATGACATCATTCTTTTGAATTATTCAGGAAGGCTAATGTAGTAGTACATGCCTTGAGTTAGAAGTCAAATAGTATGGGGATTTTAGCTCATATCTTGACCCTGGAGTGGTCTTTTTCCTTGTAGGTTCATCCTTTATTTAACCAAATGGTTAGGCTTGATATTTTGGCACCTGCCATGTTTTATCCTTTGTTGATGCTAGATCTTCCTTGATGGAGTTGATTTGAGATCACCAGTTTGATGATGATATTTTGAGGGTGATTCAAAATAAATTTTTTAGTGGTGATGCTAAGGAAGCCTCTCTTGATTCTAATGGTGTATTATGGATTTGTGGCCATGTTTGTGCGCTGAAAGTCGAGGATTGATTTTATAGAGCGCTCAAGGATATAGATATTTTATCCATCCAGGTTTTCCCAAGATGTATCCTGACTTAAAAAACATTTATTGGTGGAGTGGTATGAAGATGGATGTGGCAGATTTTGGAGTTCGTTGCTTGCGTTGTCAACAGGTGAAGGCCGAGCATTAAAGGCCTAGTGGTTTGCTTCAGAGGTTGCCCATTCCTGACTATAATTGTGTCATCGTAGATCGATTGACCAAATCAACATATTCCATTCCTATTTAGATATTCTTTAGTGCTAAAAGGTTGGCTCATATCTATATTTGTGAGGTAGTTCATCATCACAGGATACCCATGTCTATTATTTTATACTGAGGCTCAATGTTCCTTTCTATCTACTGACAGACTATTCAAGAAGAGTTAGTTACTCTGGTTGAGCTCAGCATAATCTTCCACCCCTAAAATGATGGTCAGTCAGAGCAGACTATTCAGGTTTTGAAGGATATGCTCCACACATGTGTCTTGGATTTTGGAGGTCAATCAGAGCAACATTTGGATTTGGCGGAGTTTGCTTATAGTGCCCTTTTTAAAAGTGTTATATGGTAGGTGTTATTGGTCCCCGATTGGTCGGTTATCATAGGCAAAAGAGTTATGCAAACCACAAGCTTTATGTAATGACCTAACTTTTGGTGATTTATATGAAATATTTATTTTAGTGTGATTTGAACACTTTACCCCTCCCTATGATTGCGTTGTGGTATTTCTAGGGTGTGGGGATGATTGGTATAGTTCCCAATGCATTTCGATGTGATTTGTCCAAGTTTGTGGTTTTTGGTGGCTTGAAAAACCTTATAGTTGAATTCTGTCAACATTTATTAATCTGTGTGTCAGATGGAAAAATAGACTAGGCCAATAGTTTGGAACATTGATTTGAGGTTGGTAACATGGTTGGTATGGCTTTACGACTTTTATATCTTATTTTGACCATCCATTTAGAAAGTGTAAAAATAGGTCTTGGGTGTCAATTCTGTGAAAATAATGTTTTTTCAAAAATCTAATATCGCTACTATGTATCGAGCATCGAATTTAGTGAGGTAGCATAGTTTGTTTGTGTACTCAGGACTGTAAATATATCCAGAGGGTTCATAGAGACTTGGAATTCCAAGTCTCCACAGTACGTGCACCACTCCACTGGTACAACTGCTAAAATGCCACTTTGGCCGCTTTGGCAGTGTGCACTAAAGCTCCTCTTTGGCCACTTTATAGGTATACGTTAAAGTGCCACTTGGTCACTTTAGTGGCTAACTACCAGCTCGACAAGGGAACTTTGACAGCCCTCATTTGCTTTAGCGGAGGGAACTAAAGTGGCCCTTGTCTACATTAGAGGACTGACATGCTAAGCGAGTATAGCTAAAGCGTAACTTGACTGCTTTAGCAGTGACCGCTAAAGTAACCACTTGAACAGTTTAGTAGTGACAGCTAAAGCGGCCACTTGACTCCTTAAGCGGCACCTTTCAACTGGGTATCATAACTCTTTTCACAATTTTCTTCACCATTTTTGAGACTTAGAGATTGGTATCGAGTTTTTGAGCATTTTCTTCTATTTTTAAGATTTGGTAACCTCAAAACTCCTATTTCAACTACTATTTTTGATTTGTATCATTTATAACATTGTTAAACGTAGATTTAAAGGTGAAATTTAGGTATTTGGGCTAGAAGGCCTAAAAGTAGTATTTCTTTGATTTAAACCCCAATTTCAACCCATTTTCACTTTGATTTTCTACTATGGGTTCCTTTAATCCTAGGAAATAGGTTTTTGGACTAAAGTTCTAATTTTACCTTTTTTTTTGAAAATTCATTTCAAGGGTCCATTTTGAACCTGATTTAAAAGTGGGCAATATGGGTATCATTGGCTTTCTTTTGATGTTTAGATTTTGTGTTTTGTTGTTTTACTTTATTTCAAATCCATTTGTGAGGGAAAGGCTCAGTATAGAAGGCTGTCTAATATGATTTTTTTGGATTTGAGATAGGTTATAACTTTTTTTAGACTGGGTTGGGTAGTTAATAATAATGTAAAAGCATGCTTTGGGTATGGGGGTGTGTCATAGAAAATGTGTTAGGTGATTTATGTTCCCGTGTGGGGGCCTGTGGATAATATTCGATGGTTTTCAAATAATATTTCTATGTGTGACTGTGTGGGATCTTATATGATACTATCCTTCTGGTAATGATATATGTATATTTGGTTACAATCTTTTTTTGGTTGGAAAAGGTCTAGATTTGGGGAATTATATGGTAACAATGACATTTTCTTGCATGTTTCACTTGATGGTTTCTGGATTATATTGGATTATGGATGGTTGGTTGGTTTGAGTGGATTTTTGGCTAACATGGTTGGTATATTGGTTAGATACTAGATTTCTCATTTTGGTTGGTTATGAGAATTACATCCTCATATCATATTCATTCACGAAACATTGGTACCACTATGGAAATAATAGAAATACTGGCTTTTTCTGACAGAAAATATGACAACTTTAAAAAACCCTCTACCGATATATGTGCCAGAGTAGTTATATTGATTATAGTATTGGATATTGGTTGTGTATGAGGTGATGAACCCCCATGGGTCCTACCTCCAGAAGATTTAGCTTGATAGGTGTATACGGAGGTCGAGCAATGACCTCGTGCATCACATTATCATCATCATCATAATCTATATTAAACTTCATTTATTGTGCTTATGATGCAATTGTATTTCTGTGTTTGAATTGACATTTGTCCATTTGATTTATATTTCTATACTTATATTTGATGTACGTGTATATTTGTTCTTCTTTTCTTTACCCATATTTGTTATATGTGTGTATATTAGAACTGTTAGTAGAGACAATGTGTGTTACCATTTGGGACATTTTCTAAGTGTAGGTGACGTGCCCATAGTTTATGTTTATATGATTTGTTTTTTACTTTACTCAATCAACCTATGATACCTAATGAGTACAAGTAGAACATACTCACTCCTACTCCACCCTTTCAGTGCAGATCCAGGTATGAGTGCGCCGCACTCAGGCAATATTTAGAGTATATCCGAGGTAGTGGTCGTCCCATATTTCAGAAGTTGGCCTACTACCTCTTCTTGTCTATGTCATGTCTTATTAGTATTCCGATATATATTTTGATCCTTTCTAGACTATTATTGTATCTTTGTCCTTCAAGATATATTTAGCAGTTCTTATAATGTTGCACTAGGTTTTGGGATTTAGGTATGGTATCCTTGGTTATATATATTAGCTTTTCTTATATTTTTGTGGTTTAACTCTATTCCATGAGTCTTCCCTTGGGTTTTGGTATTATCATTCATTTTATATTATTTTGGGTGTAGGATTACTTTTCAAGGCTTACCGTCACAACTGCTATCATGACCCTTGGTTTTTGGGTCGTAAAAATATAGTATCAAGTAGGCAAGTTCATTAGTCTTAATAGTTTAAGAATGGGGTGTCTAGTAGAGTTTTGTGGATAGATACAAAGATGTCCATATCAATCTTTGAGAGGCTATAATATATTTTTAGGAAACTTTCCTTATTTCATTGTATATCATTTGAATATTTCATACCTTGTGTTCAAAGTCATATTTCACTCTTTTTTGTAGAGATGGTGAGGAGTATATTCAGTGAGGCTAGATATTCAGATCCATTATTTGAGGTAGAGCCTAGTCTAGAGAGCGAGTTGCGAGTCATGGTTAGGATCGACGTAGAGAATAGGCATGAGGATTTTCCCCAAACAGAGATAGCACCAAGGGCTCTCCCATGAGCTCGAGATAAGCATGTTGGATATGTGGGTCCAACTCCGGTTCCATCGAGTTCTTCTACCCCAATCTTGGATGGGTTACTGGTTTGCTTGTTGACCTGGTTAGAGAGTGCTCCTTTGCATACTAGTGTTCCTCCAACTCTAAGTATTGTACCTATATCTATGCTAGAGTCTGTTTATAAAGTTCCCTCAATTTAGAGTATGATCCTCCTATTGTATCAATATCTGCTTATGGTACTCCACAAACCCCAAGTACAATTTCTCCTTCATTATCGGTATATGAGTATGGTATTCTGAGGACAGGAGTTCAACCTTCTTCTATGATGCCTCCTCGGATGGGTTCTTAGCTAGCCAGATTTAATATGTCTTATATTATTGGAAGTGCAGTTATGTCTTCTGAGAATAAGAAGAGGTTTAAGAATTTTACTCATTTGGGTCCTCCTAGGTTCTGTGGTGCTGTAGGCGCGGATGCCTATAAGTTCTTAATGGATTATTATGAGAAGTTGCATAACCTTGGTTCAATTGAGTCGCATGGGATTGATTATCTATTTACCAGTTGAGAAATGCAGCCAGATATTGGTGGAGGTCAATTATTGATTGTAGACCTCTTAGGTCACCAAAGATGACTTAGGATCAGTTTACACAGGCATTTTTGGATAGGTTTGTGCCTTTTTGTTTGAGGGATCATATAACAGATGAGTTTTATCAATTGGAGTAGGGCTAAATGACTATTTGGGTGTATGATTTATGATTTCATACCTTTTCTAGATACTTTTATGTCAATATTTCCACCGAGTTTAAAAAGATTCAGAAGTTCTTGAAGGGTTTGGATGTTTTTCTTTAGCTTTCTACAACTCATATTGTAATCTTTAGAGCATCATTTCAGAGTATTATGGATCATGCTATAATGACTAAATCTATTTTTCGAGCATCGCTGGGAGGTGCCAAGAAGGTGCACCTTTTGGGTAAGTTCAAAGGTCATATCTCTTGAGTTAGAGATTCTAAAGGCTTCCACAGGTATCATGGTAGGCCAGTGTAAGCAGTCTTGTAGAGTTCACGTAGTGGGTTTTCTAGTTTGACAACTTTAAGTGGTTTTCCTAGTTTAATCATACCTTCTTGCTTTAAGTCGGGCTACATGTTTTTCTATGTGTGATGATATTGACCATATGACCAAGGACTTTCCCCACCATGTCTTTAGAGCTATTCCTATATCAGTTATGAGAGGTAGAGGTTCTACTAGGGGTGTGAGAGGAAGAGATAGTGGTGCCCGTGGTGGTGGTTAAGAGACTAATCAACTAGGTAAAGACGTGGTTAGTATTGTACTATACCTTCCAAGACAGAGGTAAAGGACTCTGATGTCATCATTACAGGTATACCTATTTGTTTTGGATCTATATTTGTGTTATATAATCTAGGGTTGACTTTTTTATGTGTCTGTAGATTTTGCTTAAGTTTTTGATTCTGCTTGTGAGTCCTGTGATATGCCTATTCATGTATCTACCCCAGTAGGAGAATCTTTAGTGGTGGATCAGTTGTATCGATCTTATGTAGTGACTTTTGCTGGGTGTGATACTTGGGTAGATTTGCTTGTCTTAGATATGATTGACTTCAACATCATCTTATGAATAGATTGGTTGGCTTTTTACCATGCTGTCCTAGATTGTTATGCTAAGACCGTGAACTTAGCTTCACCCAGTATGCTTAGGATAGCTTGGAATTGTTCACTTCATTCGGGTCCCAAGACAATTATATTTTTCCATCAGGCCTATTGTTTGGTTAAGAAAGGATATTTGTCTTATTTGACTCATATTCATGATACTAGTATTGCTTCATCTCTATCTTTGGATTCTATTCATGTTGTCCATTATTTTATAGATGTTTTACCTATGGATTTGCCTGGTATACCTCCGAATTATGTTATTGACTTTACTATTAATTTGATCCTGGCACCAATCCTATTTCTATTCCTCCCTATAGGATAGTCCAGAAGAGTCAAAGAAATTCAAGGATCAGTTGTAGGAGTTCCTGGATAAGGGATTTATTCAACCTAGTTTATTACCTTGGGTTGTGCTTGTATTGTTTTTGAAGAATAATGAAGGGTCTATGCAAATATGTATTGACTATCGATAGTTGAACAAAGTGACAGTTAAGAATAAGTATCATCTTAGTCGTAGTAATGAGTTTTTCGATCAACTTCAGGGTTCTTTAGTGTTTTTGAAGATTGATTTGAGGTCCGATATCACCAGTTGAGGATTAGAGTTTCGGATATCTTGAAGACAAATTTTTGGACTCGATACGATCATTATGAGTTCTTGGTCATGTTTTTTAGGTTGACCAATGGCCCAGCCGCATTTCTGGAGTTGATGAAATGGGTATTTTAACCGTATTTTGACTCATTTATCATTGTATTTATAGATGATATTTTGGTTTATTCCAAGAGTGAGGTTGACCATAAGGAGCATTCACAGATTATGCTTCAGAGATTGAGGGATGAGAAGTTTTCTGCTATGCTCTCTAAGTAAGAGTTTTAGTTGGAGTCTGTCTCTTTCTTGGGTCATGTTGTGACCAAGGATGGTATTAAGACATCTGTTCATGATTGGGATAGGCCTATCTCTCTAATCTAAATTGATAGTTTTGTTTGATTAGCGGGATACTATCGATGTTTGGTTGAGGGTTTTTCATCTATTACAATCCCGTTGACCAAGTTGACTCAGAAGAAGATTTTCTTTCGGTGGTCCGATGCTTATGAGGTAAGCTTTCAAAAGATCAAGGATTTATTGATTTCATCTACTATCTTGACCTTGATTAAGGAAGGCATGGGTTTTACCGATGTTTGTGGTACTTTTGGTACTGGGTTGGGTGTTGTGTTGATGTGAGAGGATAAGGTGATTTCTTATGCTTCTCGTCAATTGAATCCCTATGAGAGGAATTACCCTTCCCATGATTTGGAGTTGTGCTTAGTTTTTGGATTTAAAGTTGTAGAGGCACTACTTGTATGGAGTCTGTTGTGAGATTTTCTCGAATCATTAAAGCATTTAGTTCTTCTTCACCCAGAGAGATCTTAATATGAGGCAACACCGTTATCTTGAGTTGCCTAATGAATATGAATTGACTATTCTCTATCATCCGGGCAAGGCTAATGTGGTTATGATGCCTTAAGCCATGAGTCGACTAGCTTAGGTAGCTTGGCACATCTTTTGACTCAGGAGAGACCTTTGACCTTGGAGGTTTAGTCATTAGCTAACCAGATAGTTAGGCTTGATATTTATACACTAGAGTGTGTTTTGGCATTCTTGAAGGACATTTCTTCCTTGTTGGAAAAGATTAGAACTCATCAGTTTGATGATGTTGGGTTTAGAGTGATTTGAGATAAGGTGTTTAGTGTATGAGGCTAAGGAAGCCTCACTTGATGTATATGGTGTCTTGAGCATTAGTGGTTGAGTTTATGTGCTGAAAGTAGGTGATTGTATTAGATTGATTTTGGTGGAGGCTCACTATTCCAGGTATTCCATTCATTTGAGAGTGGCTAAGGTGTAGCATGATTTGAGGCTGGATTATTGGTGGGTTGGAATTAGGAAGGATGTAGTAGATTTTGTAGCTTAATGCCTATATGGCCAATAGGTAAAGTCCGAGCATTTGAGACCTGGCAGTTTTCTTTAGAGGTTACCATTCTCGAGTGGAAATAGGATCAGATCACTATATGCTTCGTGATTAGGTTGGCTCATACAACCGTGGTTCTGATAGAGTTTGGGTGATCGTTGACCGATTGACCAAATTTGCTAATTTCATTCTAATTCAGGTTTCTTTCGGTGCTGAGAGGTTGGCCTCTATCTATATTTGGGAGATAGTTTATCTTCATGGTGTGCTAGTATCTATTATCTTAGATCGAGGTTTAATGTTCACATCCCACTTTTGGAAGACTTTTCAAGATGAGTTGGGTATTTGGGTTAATTTTAGTACAATATTTCACTCCCAGACCAACGACCAATTGGAGAGGACTATTCAGGTTTTAGAGGATATGCTCCGCACTTATGTGATGGACTTTAGTGTTTAGTGGGAGCTACACTTTGCTTTGGCAGAGTTAGCGTATAATTATAACTACCATTTCAGTATTAAGATGGATCCGTTTGACATATTATACGGTAGGAATTATCTTCCCCAATCGGTTGGTTTAAGGTTTATGAGATTAGACCTCGAGGTTTGGACTTGCTTCGTGAGTCATTGGATAGAGTGTGGATCATTCAGGATAGATTTTGAGCAACTTAGTGTAAACAAAACTTTTTATGCAGATCGTAGACTTTGTGCCTTGAGATATAGCATTGGTGACTGAGTTTTCTTCGTGTGTCATCCATGAAGGGTGTGATGAGGTTTGGTAAGAGGGGCAAGCTTATCCCCAAGTAAATTAAGCCATTAGAGAATCTTCGTACTATTGGGGATGTGGCCTATTTGTTCGCTTTGGCTTCAGATTTATCGGTTGTTCATCTAATTTTTCATGTTTCCATGCTTTGCGCTACATTTTGGATGAGTCTTATGTCATTTGATGGGATTCCATTGAGTTATATGAAAGGCTATCTTTTGTTGAGGAAGCCATATCCATTTTGTCCAGGGATGTTAGACGGTTGCATTCAAGAGATATTCCAATTGTTAAGGTCCTATGGAGTCATTGACCTATAGATGAGGCTACTTGGGAGGCCGAATCTGATATGCGTGGTAGTTATCCAAAGATTTTTATAGATTTAGGAATTTCATTGCCCTTAGTTCAAGGACGAACTAGATTCCTAGTGGTGGATGATGTAATGACTTGACTTTTGGTGATTTGTGTGAAATATTTATTTTTGTGTAATTTTACCACTTTACCCCTACCCATGGTTGCATAATGGTTTTTAGGGGGTATTGGGATGATTGGTACGATTCCTAATGCATTTCAATGTGATTTGTGCGAGTTTATGGTTTTTGGTGGCTTGAAAAGCCTTATAGTTGACTTTGGTTAACATTTATTAATTTGTGCATCAGATGGGAAAATAGATTGCATCAGTAGATCTAGAATAACAATTTTAGGTTGGAAACATTGTTGATATGGCTTTACGTCTTTTATATCTCATTTTGACCCTCCATTCGAAAAGTATGAAAATAGGTCGTGGGTATTGATGACGCTGAAGTCAATCCCATGATTGAGGGGTGAGGCGGTCGTTGTCAAGTAACCCAATGTAAATTGGGGTCAAATATGAAGGAGTGAATTCTATAGACTTCAAGCATATGGGTGCTCAAGTTACTATAAGGTTAGCTAGAATGCTAATGAAAACAACATGTATAAATAAATGGGGGAATTGTTTGAAAACTTTTCACACAAACTTCAACAAGTACGCGGTAAATGCTATCTTAGGTTTGAACTCAAGGTTTGGAGAGATCTTGGTATTACGTATCCTTAGAGGTAAAGCAATCGGGATAATGTTGGTTTATTATGGAATTTAGTTGTTAATTAACAGATAGGCTAGGTCGAAGGTCATTAAGGTCAATCTTTCAATAAAACCCCAACAATTTCACCCATTGTCTCTTTCAAGCACCTAACAAGTGTGGAGTTTATATAACCACCCTAAACCTCAACCAAGCATCCTTATTTCTAGGATAATGCTCTTGACATGATTTACACTCCCTAAACACTTATTTCTAAGATTGCAAAGGGAAGTAAACCATAGGCTTAGTTGTTCACCATTTCTTTTTCCCCCGATAACCCTTTTTTGAGGATATCATGGGTTACCTAATATTTACCTAAATCCCTCTTTCGAGGATGACAAAGGGTTTCTAGAGCTTGGAGCTTTCACTCATCAAACCTATTTTGAGATTTTGAGTTTTCACCCATTAAATTCCAACACATAAGCTCAAGCAATGGTGAAATCCATACTGAATAACTAAAATCCATGCAAACACAATAATTCCCACACACAATCACACTCTAGTTCAACATAATCCGAAGACTAAATTATTTAGCTACTCATGAAAAAAAGTAAAGAGAAATATATCATGTGGGTCATCAAAAGAATTCATTCTTCACAAAGCAACTAAGAAATTTGAGTCTCCAAAGTTAATTACAACTTGTCCAAATTAGGGTTTCAAGCTTGGAAATCCAAACTATCTTAAGAGGTATGCCATTCATTAATCAGAAAAGGTTTTTCCTATATATGGTCTTGGGTTCGTATAGAAGAAACTACAAAACTGACTAGGTCCATACTCCCACATGACCACGATCGCGTGAGGTTGTCTGCGATTGCGACAAATGTGATCGCACGTGTTGACTGTGATTGCGCTCTGATGATCATCTTGACTGACCGCAACTGCGGTCTTAGCTGCGACCGCGGTACCTGAGGTTCACCAGCTGCAGGTCTTCTATTGCACTCTTTTGCACCCTTTGGATCATTTTTAAGCTCTAATCCACATCTTTCTATCTTTTTATCTCTATATTTGCAAAAAAAGGATATTAGTGCGATTAAATCTTGAGAATGTCTCATTTTCAAACACAAAACATGGCAGTGTGCGTGCATAATGAGTGCGAATGAGTGGTAGGATTACCATTTATAAACACCTCCAACTTAGACTCTTGCTTGTCTTCAAGCATCACTACCTTTTGCCATGAAACAATCTCCATGTATGCCCCATTCTATATTCTCAATGATCATGAAGACTCTAACTTGGTTTCCACCATAAAAAGCTTTTCACACATAGACAGAAGGATTTTAACGACGCCTCTCATCATAAAATGGAGTGACAAAGGCTACAATGAACTTTGGGGAGAAACTATGTGACAAAAACCAACGCTCTAAAAATGACTCGCATGTTTGACTACAATCATGTTATACCTCCGTTTATCTCATTACGCGGAAAATGACAAAATCACACACCTCAATTAGTCCACATGCCCCCTCACAAGAAAGAAAGGTTCACACACCTAGTTACCAATCATGCAACAAGGAAATTTAAGTGCAATCACTCACTCTCTAAAAAAATTCTCCATGTCAATAAGTATCATGCCATAGGCTCGCCCCTATTTTTCAATCACCACTATAATGACCACACTTGGTTGGAAATCACAAAAGGATTTTTGATCTTGTAATTAAGGCTTCGGGTAGGGTAGAATAGCAATTTCAGACAATAAGGCTATACCATCCTTGAACTTCTACATCAAATTCATATTACTTATATCTCATTGGGACACTTCTTTTTCTTTCATTTCTTTACCTACTTTGTCTCTTTTGCTTTACCCAAAGTTTTTTCACCTGATTTCTTCACTTTTTATGCTTGTATCAAGCTCCATGCAACTCATACTTTTTAAGGACTATCTTTTCCTTCAAAGAAAAATGCTTACTTGTTTAAACTCGTAGGCTTTTTGGTATGACCGTGGCTAAACTACAATTCCTCTTTCATTCCATCACCCCCAACTTAGGATTTTAGCCTAAATTTATATTCTTAAGTTCAAGGAGGATAGGGTTCAAGAGAGGATGAATAGAAGGGTCACGACTTATAATGCGTTTGCCAAAGAAAAGTTTAAAGGCGCAAAGAGGGTGACTAGAGGTAATTCCTATGTATTGGTAGGCTTTTTAGGCTAAAGTGGGCTTCTAAAATCACAAGTTGTCCTGACATCATTTTCCCAACCGAGCACAATCAATAATTATCCTTGAAAGTCTAATGGGGCAAGTTATAGATGGTACAAGTATACATGAGATGTAGGCAATTAATCTCATACACATGGAAAGCGAATGTTGTCAAGGGGGTTCATTTGTTCTACCAGCTCGAGAAAAGGATGGAATATTCCCTACTTTTCTATAGTCAACTTATGGAGTCATAAAAAGAGGGAAAATGTTATTATAAAGTTGCTCATGTCCATGCCTTCAATTTTTGCAATTTTTTTTGGAAGGAGAGGGTTGTTTGCTTTTGTACCCAAACCATGCATAATTTGCTAATTATGAAAACAACCCAAGCTATCGTCTTATATTGAAAACTGTAGTATGTCCTAACTTCCATGTGGTTACTAAGGCTTCACCAACAGGTGTAAATGCGAATCCCAATTATCGATGCCACCGGTACTCAGACTTGCCTTGTATCCTTGGTTAGAAACCAAATCATGACTCGACCATTAAAATTGAAATAAAATAATAAATCAAGAAAAAAGTGCTTAATTTATGCAAGTGTAGGCACCACTAAAGTGTCTGAATATTACAACTCGAATAAAACTAAGGATCAACTAAAAGAGCAGAACAGTATGCAGGCATATCACCAATACAAGCCTAAATCAAATGAATAAGGAATCAATGAATTGGGGAATACCCCCAATTGAATAGGTAGTAGTGTCCCTACTGCATAAACAATCAAGGATAACAAAGAGATAAGGGTGCTCCCTGAAACCCTATCAACAATCGTTATCATTCCCGATTTTGGTATCATCATCATTCTCCTCGAGATCGTGCCATTCCTGGAAGCAAAAACTTCAACAAAAGTGAGAGAGAATTTAGGGGGAGAATTAGTATATTAATTATCTTCGGGAGTCGTGATAACCGCGATTACGGACATGAGAGCTACTGCAATCGCATTTAGTGACTGTGATCGCGGTATCTGAGGACAGGTCTGTTCCCCTATTTTCCCCTTTTTAGATATCTTGCTTATCCTAAACACTCTATACTGTCGTGACATGAATGAGTTATTTAGTGAAAACTACGAAAATATGATAAAAAGGATATGAGCCATCCATGTGGCAATTGTGGGTTGCCTCACACATAGAGCCTTAGTTATAGTCATGGAATGATGTTGGTTTTCATTACTTCGACAAGGAGGGTCTGCATGTCCCCACTTATCGAACTCTCCTTCATCGATTATTCTTTTGAAAAGTCCTTCCACCTCTTTCTTCTCTTTGTCAACTAAGCTTTGTGGTAACTTCTCTTTTGACTTAATGCGGGGCATTTTTCTACATTTAGACGTGTGAAGACTTGTCCCATTTGGGTCTCTAACTCTTTGATAGAGGCTGAATGAGAGACCATAATTTGAGAGAGTGAAAATAAGTCCTTTTTTAATTCACGGATCATTTTGTCTGTTCCCTCAACTCTATTCAATATTCTTATAAGTAATCCTCTGTTCCACATCTGTCGGTGTCATGGGAGCTTGAATCCTTTCTAGAAGCCCGATAATGGTGAGGTGCAAAATAACAATCCTCATGCTCCCGATCTCTCCAATCTCGACTACCACCTCAATTCATCCAATCTTGATTCCCACCTTGCCTGTGATAGGTCAGGTGAGAACCCTCCGAGCAATTTGATAAATACCAAATTTCTTCTCCTATCCTTCTAATGCCATCATCCTTACCATGGGCTTTTGGTTGAGCACCTATGACATACTTGGTTAGGATCTCAAGTTGAGTCAAGATCTTTTCCAAGGTTTTCTCTTGCTCATCGCCCCACTTTTGTTGTTCTTTGCTAACCATTGGCTTGGGTGAAAAACTATTAGAAATGTTGGAATCTCGGGTATTCTATTTCCGATTTTGATTAGTAACCTCTCTCAACATTTTTGTAGCCGCAGTAAAATGCAAGTTTAAGAAAGACCCTTCCATCGCATTATTTACCACCGTTTGGTTCAAAAGAACTAGTGCCTGGTAGAATATTTGGTGAAGTGTTTTCCCCGGAATCTCATGGTTTGGGCATTTGGATAGCTTCCTATGAAATCTCTCCCATACTTTGTGAAGTAACTCCACATTCTTTTGTCTAAATTCATAATTTCATATCTTGGTTGATATACCTTGGAGGGAGGGGAGTATTGGTCTAAGAATCTCTTTGTGAGTTCACTCCATGAAGTGATTGAAGTCGTAGGGAGTGAGCAGAACCACAACAATGCTTCTTCCATTAGTGAGAACGGGAATAAACAGAGCCAAAAGGCCTCTTGAGTGGTACGTGGGATGTTTAATGGTGTACAAACCTCAAAAAAGTTCCTTAAATGAACATATGGGTCCTCATGTACTTGACACCTATATAACCCTTTTATTTGAAACACATGAAGAATGGTACTAGTCACATGGAACGTCCTGCCCCCATGATGTGGTGGGATAATGTTTTCACCCGTATAACCCCCATCATTTAAGTTGTTGTCTCCACATGTGTCCTTAAATGGTTCCACATGATTAGTGCCTTCACTCATGATTCTGTGTATGCTAGAATTACCTACAAAAGATTCAAAAACAACAAAGAAAATAAAGGATGACCCTTCTAATGCTCCCAAGTAAGAATAACACCACACAAGTGAAATCTTCACTTCACTCCCAGGAAACAATACTTTTTTGATAACGCTCATCTCACTCCCATGATTGAGGGGTGAGGCAGTCATTCTCAAGTAACCCAATGTAAATTGGGGTTGAATATCAAGGAGTGAATGCTATAGAATTTAAGCCTATGCATACTCAAATTACTATAAGGTTGCCCGGAATGCTAATGAAAACAACATGTATAAATAAATGGGGAATTTCATGAAAACTTTTCAGACAAACTTCAACAAGTAGGCGGTAGATGCTATCTTAGGTTTGAACTCAAGGTTTGGAGAGATCTTGGGATTACGTATCCTTAGAGGTAAAGTATTCGGGATAATGTTGGTTTACTATGGAATTTAGTTGTTAATTAATGGATATGCTAGGTCGAATATCATTGAGGTTAATCTTTCAAGAAAACCCCAACGATTTCACCCATTGGCTCTTTCGAGCACCTAATAAGTGTGGAGTTTATATAACCACCCCAAACCTCAACCAAGAATCCCTATTTCTAGGATAATGATCTTGACATGATTTACACTCCCTAAACACTTATTTTTAAGATTGAAAAGGGTAGTAAACCATAGGCTTAGTTGTTCACTATTTCTTTGTCCCCCGATAACCCTCTTTTGAGGATGTTATGGGTTACCCAATATTCACCTAAATCTCTCTTTCGAGGATGAAAAAGGGTTTCTAGAGCTTGGAGCTTTCACTCATCAAACCTATTTGGAGATTTTGAGTTTTCACCCATTAAATTCCACCACATAATCTCAAGAAATGGTGAAATCCATACTCAACAACTACAAACCATGCAAACACAACAATACCCACACACAATCACACTCTAGTTCAATAATCCCAAGACTAAATTATTTAGCTACTCATGAAGAAAGTAAAGAGAAATATATCATGTGGGTCATCAAAACCATTTATTCTTTACAAAGCTACTAAGAAATTTGAGTCTCCAAAGTTAATTATAACTTGCCCAAATTAGGGTTTCAAGCTTGGAATTCCAAACTATCTTAAGAGGTAAGCCATTCATTAAAGAGAAAAGGTTTTTCCTATATATGGTCTTGGGTTTGTCTAGAAAATTACAAAACTGCCCAAGTCCATACTCCCACAAGATTGCGATCGCATGATGTTATCTACGATCGCGAAAAGCATAACAGCAATTTTTGACCGCGATTGTTCTCTAATGATCATCTTGATAGACCGTGACCGCGGTCTTAGCTGTGACTGTAGTGCCTGACGTTTACCAGCTGCAGGTCTTCTATTGCACTATTTTGCTGTCTTTGGATCATTTTTAAGCTCCAATCCACATCTTTCTATCTTTTCATCTCTGTATCTGCAAAAAAGGATATTAGTGCAGTTAAATCCTGAGAATGTCTCATTTTCAAACACAAAACATTGTAGTATATGTGCATAATGTGTGTAAATGAGTGTTAGGATTACCACTTATTAGATGTCAATTCTGTGATAACAATATTTTTTCAAAAATCTGATATCGTATTGATGTCTCATGTTTTGATGATGATCGATTGTCTTTAAATAACCAGTCCCCTTGTTCTTCATGAAGAGGTACAACTTTCACATTCTGCATAATTTTTTCCGCTAGTGCAACTAACTGTGCAGAAGTGCAGTGTACCCATTATGATACTTGGTCGAATCAAAATTAAACCTTGATTTATACTCTAGTATAAAGAGAAAAGGATGTCTCTCATACAATCAGTTTTTTTAATTGAATTAGTAAATCAAGGAAACAATGAAAACTCCATTGCTCAAGTCCCAAATTTGTGCGTGCGTCAAGTTTAATTGATCATGAGTCAAGTCTTGATTTGTCATCGAATTACTCATCTTATAAGAGTAATTTCTTTATCTTGGATGTAGAGTGCTTAAGTAGAGTTACCTAAGATTAAATCGATTAGAGTTAGTCGATTGTGAGGCTATTGAAATAAGTAGAGGTGGTTTTAGTAGAGCTGTTACAACTAGTGAAACTTAGAGGTAAGTTCTTGGAGTCTATTATTAATGAGTTTTGATTATAGTGAAGTTTGAGTTCTTGTGAGGTCAAGACGTGGTTTTTTCTCCCTTGAAAAATGAGGTTTCCATGTAAATCACCGTGTTCCTTTAATTCCTACCAGTTTTGGTTTGTTACTATTTTATTGCCTTTATCATAGTCTCAGGGACCAGATTGCTAGAACCGTCGTGCACCCCTAGATTTCAACAATTGGTATCAGAGCGAGGACACTATAAAAGGTTCACACCTAGAGTTATTTCTTGATCATGGCTGCTCCACCTAATCTGGAAGAAGGGAAATCTACCACTAAACTACCCCGCTTTAATGGGCAGTATTATGGGTGTTAGAAAACTAGGATGTATGACATCATTATGGCGGAGGAAAGTGACCTGATGGACGTAATAATTGATGGTCCTCATGTACCAGTTAGAGAGGTAAAAGAAGGAGACATAATTAGAATGGTTGTCAAAACCTAAAGAGAATTTAATGATAAAGATCATAAGAATGTTGAAAAAAATTACAAGACTAAGAAATTGCTTGTGTATGGTATAGGACTAGATGAGTATAGCAGGATTTCCACTTATGAAAATGCTAAGGAAATCTAGGACAACCTAAAGAATGCTCATAAATAAACAAATAATGTGAAGGATTCAAAAGTTGACATATTGACTACTCAGTATGAAACTTTTTCTATGACGAAAAGTGAAATAATTCAAGAAATGAATACTAGATTCACATCAATCACAAATGAGATGCACTGCCTAGGAGAAGTGCTTCCTTTGTATAAGCAAGTGAGAAAAATTCTAAGAGTTCTTCCTAAGTCCTGGAAAAGCAAAGTAAATTCTATTAGTGACATAAAGAACCTGAAAACTTTCACTATGGATGAACTTACTGGTAATCTAAAGATTCAAGAACTCAAGAAGAAGGAAGGGCAAGAAAAAAAAAGTAAAATTGGAAAATTCTCTGGCCTTGAAGGCATCAAAATTTGAATCAATAGAGGAAGACACTGATGTTGTATATTTGGCCAAAAAGATTATGAGATCAATGAGGAAAAGTGGATAGTTTCAAAGGAAAAAAAGCAACAACAAAAAGGAAGGCACTGTTGAAGTTCGTCACAAATGTAAAAGTTCTGAGCATTTCATCAAGGATTTTTCACTGCACAAAATGGACAATCAAGAATATATATAGTATGGATCTAATAAAGTAAGTAAGAAGGACCAGGTCCTTGAGACGTGAAGAAGAAAAGATGCAGCTGATTATGCAGTAAAACAAGCTTTGGAAGTCTGGGGAAATTCCTCCAGTGAATCTAATGAAGCAGACAAGCCTGAAGATGTGCCTATGCTGGCTGTGGAAGATAGTGAAGTCACCTATGATTCATTGATTTCTCTTATGGAAAACACATATGACAAAGATAAAAATAAGGTAACTCTCTCTGAAATTAAGGAAAATCTAGATAACTACTCTGCTAGAAAGATAAAGAAGCTTGCAAATGTGTTGATTGATTCTGTGTGTAATCTGACTCCTGAGAAAAATGCTCTAGAAGAGAAAGTAAAAAATCAAGAGCTTGAATTGATTGCCTTAATTCTCTAGATATCTGAAACAAAAAAACTGTTGACAAAATTGAAATCTAAAATTTTGAGTTTAATAAGTCAACTGGAGAAAATAAATGATTCTGATGGTAAAGAGAAGAAAAAAGCCTCAAGGATTCAAATTGAGATTGAAGTAAAATTGAGGGATTCTTAAAAGCACCTCATGTATGCACTCTATATGAATAAATAATTAGGAAGGAACCTGGTCTATATAAGCGAAGATCTTAACAAATCCTTAAAATGTACCACATCCTCACAAATCTTTTATAATTTAACTAGTCAAGGAGTCAATAATGGTAAAGGCCTTAAATATCATTATAGAAACCACTCACTTAGGTATTTAGGGAAGGCTTTTCATGGGGTTAAAATCAAGGTCCAGAAACCTCTATGTACTCATTGCAGAAGCGATGGGCACTTTAAGGAGAATTATCAAAGTTACCATAGAGCTAAAATAAATAGTGCTAGGTACATCCAGGAAGAGAAATCTTATCCTAAGGGTTCCAAACCCTTGAGAAATTTGAAGAAGAATCCACTACCTAGATAGGACAAGAAAGATTTAATCACACCTTTATCTCTCTTTTGGGAACTCAAACTCAAAAGGGTTTCCAAATCTTACAAGTAACTCTGTTTGTAGGTAGGAGAAAGGAAATGCAGTTAAAAATGGTTCATGGATAGTGGACGTTCAAAGCATATGACTGGGAGGATTGACTGTTTTCTCTCTCTCTCAAGACACTTCCTGGTGGAGGTGTTTTATTTAGGAATAGTAAAAAGGTGTATATACATGGTGTTGTAAAGATTGGAAAGTCTCTTGATCATGCAATAGAAGATGTGTATCTTGAAGATGGTCTCAAGTACACTCTTCTAAGTGTATCTCAAATTTATGAAAAAGGCAATAAGGTGAAGTTCCTATCTGATAGATGTTTTGTGTCAAGCTTGAAGTCTGGAAAAGTCATTCTCAAAGCTAAAAGGTGCAAGAACATGCATGTGGCTGATCTGTATTATGTAGTTGACTATTACTTAACCTGCTTGAGTGAACAAGGTGAAAATGCTGATCTTTGGCATAGAAAGTTGGGACATGTAAGTTCCTCTTTGCTAAATAAATTGGTTTCAAAGGACCTGGTCCATGGTATGCCAAAGCTGCAGTTTTCTGTCAATAAAGTTTGTGATGCTTGTGTCAAGGGAAAACAAACTAGATCCTCCTTTAAGTAGAAAAACTAGTTTAGTACATCTAGACCATTGAATTACTGCATGTGGACCCGTATGGACCTGTTAGAGTCCAAAGTAGAGGTGGAAAGAGGCGTGTGTTTGTTATAGTAAATAACTACTCGAGGTTTACCTGGATAATGTTCTTGAGAACCAAGCATGAAACCTTTGAGATTCTTGTGACATTTGCTAAGTAAATTTTAGATGAAGCTAAATTACAAAATTATTGGACTCTGATCTGATCATTATACTGAGTTTGAAAACTCCCTTGTTACAGAATTCTATACTGAAAATGGAATTACTCATATTCTCTGCTCCTAGGACTCCTCAGCAAAATAGGGTTGTTGAAAGAAAGAATAGGACTTTCATAGAGATTGCCAGGACTATGTTGATTGATAGTGGACTTCCAAAAATCCTTTTGGGTTGACGCTGTTAATACTGCCTGTTATGTGACAAATTGGTATTTGATCAGATATCTCTTGAACAAGACCCCATATGAGCTTATGTTAGAAAAAAAGATTAAGATTGACTATTTCAGATCATTTGGATACAAATGGTTTTTTTGAACAATGGAAAGAATGAGCTAGGAAAGTTTGACTTTAAAAGTGATGAAGTAGCATTTGGGGGCTACTCCTCAATTAGAATAGAAAAAATAGTCTTAAAAAAACTCGATGTGTGGATGAAAGTGTGCATGTAGTCTTTGATGAGTAATAAAATCTTAGGAATTCTAGTGGAAAAGAAGATTCTGATTTAGAAAAACTCATTTATATTCTATGGGATGACATAGCTAAATATGTTAGTCAAGGACAAGATGATACATTTGAGAGCAATGAAGGTAATTATGAGTCAGGATCTCAGTTACAGACTCCAACCATAATTAATGAACATCAAGAAGTCAATAGTTAAAATCTTAAAGAACCTGGTCCCAACAGAACTCAACTCAGAATGAAAAAATTAAAAGCACAAAGCCTCTAACCCTCTTAAAAATATGACATCTGCTTTGGAATCTAGAGTTAAAATAAGAGCTCAAGCTAAAAAATTCATGGACTTCTAACTTTCCTATCACAAATTGAGCCCAAAATGTGAAAGGATCTCTTAAGGATGTTGACTAGATCAATATAATGTAGGAGAAGCTTCAACAATTTGAAAGAAGCGATGTCTATCACCTCGTCCCCAGGCCTATTGATAGAACAATGATTGGGAGTTAATAGATGTATAGAAATAAGTAGGATAAACATGGAACTAATAATAGAAATAAAGCAAGGCTAGTTGTTCAAGGTTATAACCAGGAGGAAGTAATTGATTATGATGAGACATTTTCTCCAGTTGCAAAGATAGAAACCATCAGGATTCTTATTGCATTTTCTACCTATATGGGGTTCAAACTCTTCCAAATAGATGTCAAAAGTGCCTCACTGAATGGCAATTTAAAGAAAGAAGAGTTTTTCAACAACCTCCAAGTTTTAAAAATGCAGACTGTCCACATCATATGCTCAAATTGGATAAAGCTATTTGTGGGTTGAAGCAAACACCTAGAGCTTGGTATGTGAGTCTCTCAAAATTTCTTCTATAAAATGGCTTTAAAAGAGGGAGAACTGATAGTACTCGCTTTTTAAAGTCAAGAGGTAACAACTTGCTAATTGTCTAGATATATATTGATGACATAATATTTGGAGCCACCTCTGAATCTTTATATAATCAGTTTACAAAACTAATGGAGAATGAATTTAAAATGAGCATGATGGGTAAATTGAGTTTCTTCCTAGGCATAGCAAACCTCTCAAGGGACAATGATTTGTCAATAAAAATACATCAAGGAGCTGCTGAAGAAATATAATATAGGAAAAGCCCATCCATTTGATACTCCAATTGGAACCAGTTCAAAGATGGATAATGATAAACCTGATCCCTCAATAAATATGACCATGTATGGAGGTATTATTGGATCTTTACTATATCTCACTACAAGTAGGCCAGATATTGTATTCGGTGAGGGAATGTGTGCTAGATTTTAGGTTTGTCCAAAGGAGTCTCATTTGAAAGATGCAAAAAGAATTCTTAGGTATCTGAAAGGCACAAGGGACCTGGTCCTGTACTATCCATCTGGAGACAATTTTGATCTAATAGGCTATGCTGATGCTGACTATGCTAGATATTTGGTAGATAGAAAAATCACCTCAGGAATGGCTCATTTTATTGGTTCTTTCCTAATTTCTTTAGTTCTAAGAAGCAGAATTCAGTTCCTCTATCTACCGCTAAAGCTGAATATAAGGTTGTTGCCTTATTCTATGCTCAATTAATATGGATCAAATAATAGCTAAAAGACTTTAGGATTGTTTCAGACACTATCCATTTGATATGTTATAATACAAGTTCCCTTAATGTGAAAAAATCCAGTGCAACATAAAAGGACCTAGAACATTGATGTAAGGCATCATTTTTGAGGGAAAATATTGAAAAATAAGCTATTTACATATAGTTTTGCAACATTGAGGATCAGATAGAAGATATCTTTATAAAGGAGAAATTTATGAAGAACATGTTAAGGCTGGGGATGATCAAAATTAATTGACCTACTTTATGGTTTAATTTTCCTCCATAAATTAGCTATAATTAGGAGGCAAGTATCTTTAATATAGTATGCACTTTTTGGTCTAACTTAGTACCATACCTTACAGGTGTATACATGCATAGTGAACTACTTGTAAAGAGAATAGATGAGACAAACACAACTCAGAGAATTCACTCAAGAAAGAGAAGGACCTGGTCCCTTTTCTCAGGTTAGTAAAAAAATTGTGTAATTTAAAATCATAAAATTTTGTCTAAAAATATTGCGTTCTTTTCTCTAAGTAAAAGCTTTCAAATACCTAGAAAGGTAAAGGGTTGAACCTATTAGGATCCGACTTGTTATTTTCTCCAAAATGTCCCAAAAATGACAATGGTTAGTTCCCTTAAATTTCAAAATCAAATCTTGTGTCTACTATTCTTCCTCAAATTAACTCTCTAATCATCTCTTCAAAACTAGACCTATCAGAAATAAGTTTTTTTTCTCTCTGATAAAAGCTCAAAATGGCTAAAATTCCTACTCCCTCAAGCCCTACTAAAGAACTATAAAATGTTCAACCCTTGTCACTTTAGTCAAAAAATCCCAAAGTAAAAAATCTTGACCCTTCGTTGTCCAAAGTGGTAGAAAATTCTCCTTCTAATCCTTCTCAAGAATTTAAGTACACTCCACCTACCATAATTTTCCTTGAAATTCTCGTTCCTTCAAATGAACCCACTCCATAAGAAACTTTAAAAAACCATGGAAATTCCTGACGAATAAGCTATGGTGGTGAACCAAAATCATGATTTTGGGTCACCTATTGAACCCAAAGTTTCTTAAATTTCCCTTTCCTCAAAAGAACCTAAATGAATTTATCCCTAAAAAACCCTAACCATACCTGGTTCCCCTATCCCTTTATAATCAAATTCCATATTTTTTAAATTTTTTATGAAGAAATCCTACTAAAAAGGTCTAATTCTCCGGCAGTGAGGATTGGGTGCCGAAAAACTTAATTTTGCTTGCTAATGATCCTAGAGAAGGTACCTTTAGCTTAAAAGAGATAGTGGTGCATGAAAAGGTAGAAGACTCCTCTTCTAAAGAAGATAATACTGAAGGTGGTGAGTTTGTACATCCTTCAAATAAGAAGGATGAGGCAGATGATGATGAACCCCCACTGAGGTGGTCAATGCAGAAATATAAGGAAAGTAAAGGTAAAGAGAAGGTTGTAGACATTGGTGTGAAGGTTACTAGGACATACTCAACTAGAGATTTTTAGAAGAAGTTTCTAGGGGATTCTATGATAGCTAGCAAGTTATCTACTTTTAAGAGATGACGACTAAAGAAAGAAGTGTAGTGGAGGATAAAAAGATAAAAGTTGTAGATGTTGGACAAGGTAAGGTTATTGATCCTGATGTTGCTTCCGCAACTAAAAAGAGAAGAAAAGAAGTTCATGATAAAGGAAGGACCAGGTCCTCCACTTCAAAATCTAGAAGCCCTACTGGGATGAAACAAAAACACATTGCAGTTAAGAAGAAGAAGAAAGTCTCTGAGGGACCTGGTCCTAAGAAGAGAAAAGCTATAGAAGAGGAACCAAGTAGTGGTTCTAAAATAAGAAAGAAGGACGAGGAAGAAAAGTTTGTATCTAGAGAGAAGAGAAATAAAGTGCTCAAAAATTAAAAAGTGTTGACTGGTAGGGTCTTTGACTCCAGAATTTTTGAAAAATTAGGAATGATAGAACTGGTGGTGTATGTTTGGCACCAAGGCTGGTGCCATCTCCTAGAAGAACTAGTTTTCTCTATCTATAAAGATAAAGTAAGAAAGTTCTACACTATAAAATTCTCATAAGATCGGGATAGCCTGACTACAATAATGCAAGGAAAGAAAATAAAATTACATGAAGAACCTATTGGGAAAATTTTTGATGTGGCCATTATGGTTGTGAGGACTTTATTAAAACAACATCCCTTAACTGAGTTTATGGTTAATGCTTTAAAAGTGGGAGGAACTTCTGTGGCTAGTGTAAGAAAGAAGTTTCTCAAGGGTGAGTTTCAATTAGTGTTTGAGTTTGTTAACAAAGTAGGGCTACCATGATCTGAGAAAAGAAATATTTTTTCTGGAATATATTTGTATGTGATAGACTGCCTTAACAAAGTTGAGTTGATTAGTCATCATGCATTAATGATTCAACATATATTCAAAGTAATCCAAAAGAAATATGCAAGGCATAGTATGCCTTATGGATACTTTTCGAATAGGGTGTTTGATTATTTTAGGGTAGCCTATGAAAAGGGAACTCCGGAACAATGAAGCAAATGTTCACTCTGACTACTTTGATTGAAAATGAGTGTGTTGAAGGGAAAACTAAGACCATTTTCCAAGTGTCATAACTATTGGCAGTTCAAGAGAGGTTTAGTAAGGAGTAGGAGGTGATGAGAGTTTGTATGTCCACTAAGGATGCTGAAATCCTCACACTAAAATTGAAAATTCAGTAGTTGTCATCAGAGGGACCAGGTGCCAATGAAGCACTTAGTGTAGAGAATGCAGATCTGAAGAAGAAGGTTTCAGCACTTACTAATGAGGTCCAGAGTTTAAATACTTAGGTGAAGGATATAACAAAGAAACTATTGGATTCTTATGTTACTGCAAGTGCTAGAATGGAGATGCTTCTAAAGACCCTTTCCCCTAAACCTCTATCTACCTAAGCCCTTTCCCTCCTAAAATTAATCCTTCTCTGTATCAGTTTTTTGTCCTTGATTCCTGTGTGGCTTTTTTAAGATTTAGATGTTCTATTTTTTTGGTATACTATAATGGTACTTATCCTATTTCATATGAATGAATTCCTTATTTATGTTAATCAACTGTCTTTTTTACTCAAGTATTCATTCATGTTAGTGTTTCCTCAATGACCATGAGTTAACTGGTTTGTGCTTATTTTATTCTTGGTTTACTATTCATTCTTTTTAATGATGCCAAAAAGGGGAAAACTGAATTCATTATGGTATGGACCAGGTGCTATGCTAAGTATGTTTGATGTTGATATGGCTATCTATCTGAAAAGGGGGAATATTTATAAGGGAACACAATAGGCGGAAGCATGGTGATAGGGGGAACATATATGGATAGTAGTGAGTGCTTTGATGATTGAATGAATTTTAATACTTTGAGGTTATGGTTTGTCATCATCAAAAAGGGGGGAAATTGATGTCTCATGTTTTGATGATAACCAGTTATCTCTAATGGACCAGGTCCCTAGCTTATTATGAAGAGGTATAACTGTCGCATCTCTGCATATTTTTGTCCGCTAGTGTAACTAACTATGTAGGAGTGCAGTGTATCCCTTGTGACACTTGGTCCAATCAAAATTCAACCCTGAGTTATACACTACTATAAATAGAAAAGGATGTCTCTCATACAATCAAATTTTTTTCAAAACTAGTGAATCAAGGAAATGAAAAAAACTCTATTACTCAAGTTCTAAATTTGTGTGTGCTTCAAGTTCAATTGTTCTTGAGTCAAGTCTTTCTTTGTAATCAAATTACTCATCTTATAAGATTAATGTCTTTTTCTTGGCAGTAGTGTGTTGAAGTAGAGTTACCTAAGGTCAAATCGATTAGAGTTAGTCAGTTATGAGGATGTTAAAGTGAGTAGAGGTGGTTGTTGTAGAGATATTGCTACCATTGAAACTTAGTGTTAAGTTCTTAGAGTCTGTAATAATTGAGTTTTGATTATAGTAAAGTTTGAGTGCCTGTGAGGGCAAGCCATGGTTTTTCCTTCTTTGAATAAGGAGGTTCCACGTAAATCACTGTGTTTCTTTAATTCCTGCTAGTTTGAATTCATTATGGTTTTATTGCCGTTATCATAGTCTCAGGGACCAGGTTTCTAGAATGAATGTACATCTTCACGTTTTAACAGTTATTGAGTTTGAAGCATTGAATTTAGTGGGGTAGCATAGTTCATTTGTATACTCAGGACACCGGATGAATCCCGAGGAGATTGCAAAGACTTGAAATTCCAAGTCTCCACAGTTGGTGCACCCTCTAATCACCACTTTATCCTCTTGAGTGGCTTATGCTAAAGCACCACTTTAGATGCTTTAGCAGTTTTTGCTTAAGTGCCACTTTGGCTGCTTTAGTGGCATACACTAAAATGCCCCTCGATCGCTTTAGCGGCTGGGTACCAGTTGGGAAAGCATGCTTTAACGACCCACAACTGCTTTAGCAGAGTAAGCTAAAGAGGCCCTTGTCTATTTTTGTAGACTGGCATGTTAAGCGGGTAGTACTAAAGCAGTACTTGATCACTTTAGCGATTACCGCTAAAGCAACCACTTGGTTGCATTAGCGGCACCTAGTCTAACTAATCCTTTTGTCAGTTTTCTTCACCGTTTCTTAGACTTAGAGATTTTGGATCAAGTTTTTGAGGATTTTCTTCCATTTCTAAGCTCGGGTAAGCTTTAAACTCTTATTTCAACTACTTTTCTTTGATTCCTACATTTAAAACTTCGTTAAAACCTAGATTTAAAGGTAAATTTGGGGTCCTGGAAGGCATAAAAATAGTATTTATTCAATTTATATCCCAATTTACATCCATTGTTACTTAGGTTTTCTTCTATGAGTTCCTTTAATCTTGGGACATATATTTTACTAAAATTCCAATCTTACTCTTCATTTTCAAAAATTCATTTTGAGGGTCCATTTGACCCTGATTTGAAAGTGGGAAATATGGGTATCATTGGATTTATTTTAACATGTAGATTTTGTATTTGGATGTCTTAGTTGATTTTGGATCTAATTGTAAGGAAAAGCTTCGTATAGAAGGTTGTCTGGTATGATTTTCTACATTTAAGGTAGGTTATGTCTTAACTTTCTTCAGACCAGGTTGGAAATAATGTAAAAGCATGCTATGGGTATGGGGTTGTATCATGGAAAAATTTATGTGCCCGTGTAGGGGCCTATGTGAATAATATTCGATGGTTTTAAACCATGATTTGAGTTGGCCTTACCTCCAGACTTTTTGGTTGTTCTTCTGGTTTTTTATGTATCTATGTTTTGATGCTATATTTTGTATGAATCTTATGTTCTTCATTGGGACTTGGTTTAGTTGGATGAGAGGTTTACCTTGTTGAGGGGTTAGTGTACATTTTAGCTAGGCATATAAGAGGGTTGCATTCTAGAGACATTCCTTTAGTAAAGGTTTAGTAGAGACACCATCCTATTAAGGAGGCTAATTTGGAGGTCGAGTCTTACATGCATAGTATACCTTTTACTTTTTACCGATTTTGATATCTTTTTCTTTAGTTTGATAACAAAATAGATTCTTAGTAGTGGATGTTGTAATGACCTTGGTTTGTGAATTTTCCAACTAAATGTGATTGACCATTTTGCCTTTCTCCATAGTTGCTACATGTGGATATTAAGGTATGGATTGGTAAGAACGGTTCTTGAGGTGATTAGGAATGAGTTGTGATAGTTTATTTTTTAGAGGCCTGAGAATCCATACAGTTGACTTCACTTAGCACATGTTGTTTGAGACCTTTATATCTCATTTCAACCCTTCATTTAGAAAATAATAAAATTTGGTCTCGACGGTTAATTTTATAAGAATGACTTTTTTTTCAAAATCCAATGTCACCATTGAGTTTGAAATAAAAAATTAGCCCATTAGTATATATGGTTTATATTGGTGGAATCCTAATAAATCATAAGGGTCCGATTGAATCTTGGTAGGCATGCACAAAAATCAGCATCAACTGATATCTGATGTAGCCGCTTAGGTGGCAGCCACTTTAGCGGCCCAAGATTGCTTGAGTAGTAGTTTCTTCAGTAGCCAGGTGCTTCTTAAGACCTATCCATTTTAGCTTCTTGGTACCTCTTTACCAGTAGTCCTTCAAGCGACTACTTAGGCTCTTAAGAGACAATCGTAGCTATAACCCCCTTCTTTTATCAATTTCTCTTTATATTTAGACCTCCAAGCTTTGGGATTTTTTTTTAGGGTTTTAATGTTGATTTTTGGGTGTGAAACTTATAAAATCATAATGCCACTATTTTCCACTGACTTTACCTTTAAAAACACCTTTAAATCATGATTTCAAAATAGAAAAATTAGGGTTTTTATTGGTCAAGTTTAAAAAAGGTGTTTCTTTATTTCGGACCATGATCTTAACCCATTTTTGTGTGGGGTTTCTCCTGTAGGCTCCCATAACCTTGAAGAATGTATTTTTGAAATAAAATTTTGGTTTTACCCCTTTAGTTTTCAAACTAATTTTTTGAATCCGCTTTGACCTCGACTCGAATTTTGGTAATATAGGTATCATTAGATTTCATTTAATATGTAGATGCTATATATGAATGTTGTAGATGGTGTCGAGTCCATTCGTGAGGGGAAAGTTTCATGTTAAATCAGTTTAGATCGGGATTTCATTGTTTTAAGGTAGGTTATGGCTTAACTTCTTTTAGATTGAGTTGGGTAATTAATACAAGCATGCTATAGGTCATGAAACATAACTAGGGAGTTTATATTTCTAGACCACTTATACTATTGTGTGCCTGTGATGGGGTTTATATGTTGTTGTTCTTAACTCGTGATACAAATGACTTTTATTATAGATTTAATGCTCATGCGGGGGATTATTTTTCTAATTTAGGCCTTATTTTTGGATTAGTTGCTTTTTTCATGATAAAATACCCTAGTTAGGGGTTGAAATGATATTAATGATGGAGTTAACATCAACTAATTAAACTAATTTGATTGTTTTGGCCTTAACCACTAGTTTGAACATTTGTTCAAAGTTTATGCCTTGAAGTTGAGAGAAACCCCTAGCAACAAGTCTTTCTTTCTAATTATCCATTATTCCATTTGCCTTTAACTAAGAGTTGAACACACATCTGGAACCAACTAGATTCATACCTATAGTTTTGGGTACAAATTTCCATGTCTTCTTGTTGTTGTGTACAACCTTGATCTCTTTGTATAAAGTTGAAATCTAAGGTGATTTTAGTGCCTCAACTTCAAACGAGTATAAATCCTAGAATATAAAAGGCTTTGTATCTCATGGCTCAACAAATTGATGTTTTTTGTTTTTTTTCAATGTATTAGATCGCTAATAAATTGATTCTGGAGAAAGAGGCTACGACTATTTTCATGAAGCATTGTCAAGTGGTTAGAGACAATGACCCTTCCGATGAAACATTAGTTCTTAAGACGACTATTTTCACGTGCTATTCTATATAAAAGTCCCAAGAATACCAAAGGTTGACAAAGTAACTCCTTGGTAACGATAGGGACCAATGACCTATTGGAAGAACCAACGAGCCATTGGATGTGAAAGTGGTCACTAGTTAGCCCGACTTGAGGATCCAATGACCAAAGAAGAAATTGGTTGGAGGAACCAAAAATACACCCCTTGGATATTTTGAAGAAGTCTAGAGAGTTATCATAACCGCTAGAACAATCAAGAACAACCAATGAGCTTTTGGAAGAACCAACAAGCCATTTGTTGGTTTGTTCATCACGATGGTCAAATTTTTTGTTATGATTTTAAAGGGGAACTTCAATCTTTCCCCATAATTTAACCTTATATACTATGTCATTTTGACTATTCCAAAGGTGAATATTAAGTTTAAAACTACTCTAAATCCCTCATTCCCTCAGAAAATAATCAACACTATAAAAATCAGGAAAACAAAGCAGCCCTTTCTCTTCAAAGCAAGAAATTAGGGTTTAACGTCTTCAAGCTTCAAGTTCAAGGTTTATAGCTATATTTTAACTTAAATGTATGTGGGATTTCATCAATGGTTATCCTTTCAACTGTTGAGTCCCTGTGTTAATTCAATCTTCTAGTTAATTCATTATTTAGAGCTTTTTATGAGAAGTATGAACTTCCTTATCATTCAGTTCCACATCAAGAATAGTCCAGAAAAAATGCTTTTTCCATTAATTTCAAAACTTCACAAATTTATATTTAATGAATCCTCAGTATATAGATAATTCATGATCTTAGACTTGTATAACTTCATACTCTTTTCAAAACATAAAAAAATATCATAAATAGTTGTATTCTTTAAAGATGGTTGGTTATGAACACTCAATAACTTAGTATTCCATGAATTAATAGGTCAACATTCAATCCTTTAGTTCCTCATATTTTAGGATGCTTTGGATAAAGTGTTTATCATTTAATATTAGATATTCGTATTATTAAGCTACTTAGTTTATCAGTTTAATTCAGTTAGGAGTAGTACTAAGCACCAAACAAATGCAGGGATGAAGGATCACCCATCAGTTAGGCTGAATACTTTAGTTGAAGTTCTTAAATCCAAAAAGTACATTTACCTAGTAGGTTCTAAAGAGTCAATGACATATCAAGATATCACTTGAGTCCTTTTGTACATTAGTTTAGTGGATCCACATCAGTTAGTGTTAATACTCTTGGAAAGGTTTGAGCACTCTTCTAGTTGGGGTTATAGGTTGGGTCTCGTTTAGCTTAGATGAGGTATGTTGATTTATAGTAGCTCCTTAATTTAGACTCAATTATTGTATGACCTTATATTTAGTCTATTCAATAGAGTATTGGTCAGTTATATTCCTATTTACTTGGGTTATTGCATCAGTTTATATTCATCAATTCAATGTTTAGTTTAGTCTCTCATATTTAGTATGTTCAGTTTTATATAGTTATGTTCATATCTCATATTCTTAGTACATTTAAAGTACTAACCACATAATTTATTTTGCACTATATTGTATTATAATATAGGTTCAGATGCTCAACAACTAGCTCGTAGTTAGCACGATCCCGTACTTATATTAGTAGCAGATTGTGGTGTGTCCTTATATATTGAGGTTAGGACATAATTATTTCTTTATTTCGGTCATTTTAATTTTCATATAGTTAGGTTTTGACAAGGGTTTATCCCAACTATTCATCTTTAATAAAAGGCTTTTTGACAAACAATAGACTTTCAACTTTATGGTTATGTTAGATGATTTCTGTTTTGACTTAAGTATTGAGTTTTGTTTTGAATATTATTATAAAATTCAGATTTTTAGCCTTTTCTCAGTGTTCAATAGTTATATATAGTACCCTTAGTGTTATGACAGACCATGGGTTATATTGAGGTCACTTTAGCCTCTAAGCACTGTATTGTGACTAGGGGGTAGTCTCCGGTCATGACAAAAATGGTATTAAAGCATCAGTTTTAAAGTATCGTAGGGTGTTTAAAGGTTGTATTAGGTAGATTCTTATTCATGGGTGTGAAACCCGCCACTCTTAAGAATAAAAGGCTATAGAATAGTTTAGGGAAGTCTTACTTCTTTCATATTTATATTGTATGGTAGAGTATGGTCTCTATTAAAATTACTTCTAACTCATACTTTATGTATGCAAAGAAAAATGAGTCCATGAAGATTTAATGTAAGGAGAAATAGAAATGGAAATGTAAACCAAGAAGCACCACCAACCCCTACAGACCCTCTGAATGAACAAGTCTCTCATGTTGAGTTTAGGGATGTTTTCAGGTGCTAGCTTAGGAAATGACTACTTAATCAACAAATTGTTTCCCATTTCAACCCAAATAGGAATATAGTAGCAACAAGAGTTTGAGATTTTACTTGGATTAATCCTTCATTGTTTCATGGGTCTAACATAGAGTAATAGTCAGAGAAATTTATTGATGTTATTCAGAAAGTTACCCCAATTATAGGTTTCACTCTAGTTGAGAGTGAAAATTTAGTTCTTTACCAGTTAAAATAAGTGGCTCAAACTTGGTGTAAGTAGTATAAGGAAGATAGGGGTATAGATGCAGGTCCAGTGGATCGGGATGAGTTCATGGGTGCATTCTTGGAAAGATTCTTCCCAGTTAAGGTAAGGAAAGTCAAGTTCAAGAGTTCATTAATCTAAATAAGGGTAACATTACTATGAAGCAGTATTCTCTTTCGTTTACTCAGCTCTCTAAAAATGCTCCAGCTATGGTGGCTAATTCAAGAGGTTGTATAAGTAAGTTTGGCTTAGGTATTTCTGAGATAGTGGTTAAGGACTGTAGGACTTCTATGCTTGTAAAATAAATTTACATCTCCAAGTTGATGACTTATGCTCAACATATTAAGGAAGAAAAGATCAAAGAGAGTGAAAGAGAGAATAAATGATCCAAAACAAGTAATTTTGATTTTTTCTAGTATAAATCCGGTAGTCACAAATGTTCTAAGTTCCTTCAGAGGTCCTTATCTAAAGCCTCATCCACTGCTAGATCCCCAGTACCTAAGTTTAGAAACTTTGGGATAGGGAACCAAGCTCTAATCTCAAGGTAGCATCACTAGTATACGTACTCATCTTATTTGCAAGAAGTGTTGTAAGAACCACCAAATAGGGTGAATGGATAGTCGTAGTGGTTTTTTTTGGGTGTGGTAAGCTAGGTAAAGATTGAAGGAATGTCTAGTGACCTAAAAAAGAGACAAATATGTTCGCCTACAAACTCAGTCAAAATTTTTAGTAGCTCGAACAGGTCACCCAATGCAGCAGGGTACCTCATATAGTGTAGATAGTGGTTAGTTTTGGAATAGATTCTATGCTTTACACACTTGACTGGATTAGGAGGGTTTCTTTGATATAGTCACTGGTACATTATGGTCTTCCATATTGATGTACATGCTTTGTTATATCTCAGAGCCATACTTTTCTTTATGACTCCTAATATTTTAGTATACTTTGGTTTCAGTCCCAAATCATCTTAGAATCTTTCTCAGTCTACTGCTATACGTGATTCAGTTATAGCCAAATGAGTTTACAGAAATTGCTTGATCATAATTTCTTTGTAAGTGAACTTAATTGATCTTGTAGAGTTAGATATGACTTTTTGTAATTCCATTATTAGAGTGGAATGGTTGCATTCTTGTTATAACTCAGTCAATTATAGAAAAAAAGTGGTCCAATTTTTAGTTTCCTAATAAATCGATTGTAGAATAGAAGGGTAGTACTTCAGTGCCTATAGATTGGTTTGTCTGTTACCTTAAGGACAAAAAAATAATTTCCAAAGGGTATATCTATCATATTGTATGGGTTAAGGATATAAAGTCTGAGACCCAAACTCTTCAATAAGTTCTAATGGTTAATGCGTTCTCAAAAATGTTTTGAGAAAATCTACCCTAAGTTCTTCCCAAGTTAGAAGTTGACTTTGGAATAGATCTATCTCTAGATACCCAACCTATTTTAAGTCCACCTTACAAAACGAATCCAACTGAGAAGAAAGTAAAGGATTAGTTCAAAGATCTTTTAGATAAAGGTTTATTAGGCCTAACATCACTCCATGGGGTGCTCTAGTCCTTTTTGTGTATAAGAAAGATGGTTCCCTTAGAATGTACATCCATTACCATTAGTTTAAAAAGACACAATCAAGAATAAGTATCCCATACCAAGGATTGATAACTTATTTGACCAACTTCAGGGTGCTAGTTGTTTTTAAAAGTTAGAGCTCAAATCCGACTATCATTAGCTTAGAGTCAGAGAATGATACATTCTAAAGACAACAGTCAGAACTCAATGTGGTCACGTTGAATTTGTTGTTATGTCCTGTGGACTAAATAATGTGCCTACAAATTTTATGGACTAGATGAACAGAGTGTTTAAGCAATACTTTGACATATTTGTCATTGTTTTTATAGATGTTTTACTTGTTTATAATCCGAGTGAGGATGAATATGTAGACTATTTGAGGATTATCTTGCATACTCTTAAAGATCTCCAGTTGTTCTCTAAGATTGTTAAGTGTGAATTTTAGTTAAAATCAATGGTATTCTTTGGTGACACTATTTTCGATGAGGGCATTCAGGTTAATCCTTAAAATACCAAAACAGTTAGGAATTGGCCTAAAACTATCTCTCCATTAGATATTAGGAGTTTCCTAGGTTTAGCTGGTTACCACAGACATTTTGTTGTAGGATTTTCATCTATTTCTTCCCTTATGTCCAGATTATCTTAGAAGAAAGTTAAATTTAAGTAGTTTGATGATGGTAAGAAAATTTTTTAAGAGTTAAAGACTAGACTCCCCTCCACTCTAATTTTGACTCCACTAAAGGGTCCATGTAGGTTTGTAGTTTATTGTGATGCTTTGAGAGTAAAACTTAGTTGTGTGTTAATGCAATATGGTAAGATTATAAAGTATGCCTCTAGATAACTCAAGCCCCCTGAAAAATATTACCTAACTTATGATCTTGAGTTTGCAGCTATTATTTTTTCCATAAAGATTTTGAGACAATAAATATATGGGGTTTATGTAGATGTGTTCATGAACTATAAGAGCCTTTAGTATGTGTTTTGTTAGAATGATCTAATTCTTTATTAAAGGATATGGCTAGAGTTGTTAAAGAATTATGATATGAGTATCTTGTACCATTTGGGTAAAACCAATGTAGTGGTTGATGCTCTTAGCTGGTTGTCAATGAAAAGTATTGCTCATATAGAGGATAAGAAGAAAGAGTTGGTTTGCAAGGTTTACAGGCTTTCTAGATTGGGAGTTTGGTTGGTTGATTTAGCTGAAGGTAGTGTCATGGTCCAAAATGGTTTAGAATCCTCTTTAGTAGATAAGGTAAAATCAAAGAAATATTGCAACCCTATTTTCCTTAAGTTGAAAGAAGTTGTTCAAAGTTAGAAAGTTGAAGTTTTATCCCAAGAAGGGAGATGGTGTTCTTTGTTGTCAGGCAGACTTTGTGTTCCAGATGTGGATGACTTGAGGCAACAGATGCTGATAGAAACTCACAATTCTTAATACTCTATTCGCTTAGGAGCCAATAAGATATACCATGATCTATAAGAGCTTCATTTATGGAATGGAATAAGGACAAACATTGCTGATTTTGTGGCTAACTGTCCTAATTACCAGTATGTTAAGGTTAAATGCTAGAGACCTAGTGGTAAGACTTAGGACTTAGTAGTCCTACTTGGAAGTGGAAAGTTATGAACATGGATTTCATTATAGGGTTGCCTTGTACTCGCTAACAACATGATTCTGTTTAGTATATTGTGGATCCAATGACTAAGTCTGAATATTTTCTATAGTCAACACTTCGGATTCAGTTGAGGATTATGATAGACTCTACCCTAGGGAGTTGCTGAAATAACATGACTCCTTTTAACTAGCATCTCAGATAGGGTACTCAATTTACTTCTAAATTCTGGAAATATTGTAGAAAGTTCTTAGTAGCCAAGTTCATCTTAACACACTTTTCATCCATAGGTAGATAGTTAGGCATAGGGGACCATTTAGACTTTGGAGGACATATTGAGAGCATTCTTGACCAATTTAAAAGGTAGTTCGGATGATTACATGCTTTTGATTGTGTTCGGATGATTACTTGCTTTTGATTGTGTTTACCTATAATAATAGCTATCACTCTTGTATTTAGAAGGACCCATTTAAATTAATTTATGGTAAGAGGTGTGTATCTCCTATTGGCTTATTTTAGGGTGGTGAAGCTACTTTGATAGGTCCCGATTCAGGCATGAGGATATGGTAAATATTTAGTTAATTAGAGAAGATTGAAGGCATCTTAGAGTCATCAAAAATCCTATGTTTATGTAAGAAGAAGGGATCTTGAATTTTATATTTATGATTTGGTCTACTTAAAAGTTCACCCATGAAAGGGGTAAATGGATTTTGCAAGAAAGGGAAACTGAATCCTTGGTTTATGGGTCGTTATAGGATTTTGAGGTGTATTGAGAATATGGCCTACAAGTTAGACTTGCCTGCAGACTTAGCATCAGTGCATCCAATTTTTCATGTGTCTTTCTTGAAGAAATAAATTGGTCATGTAGCTTTAATTGTGCCTTTAAAGAGGGTGGGCATGAAAAATAGCCTCTTTCAGTTTAGATCCCTTGGTGAATCCATTGGGATGATGTTCTATTCCTCGAGTCTCAGTTACGAAGTCAGTTCGGTAATCAATATATAGTAAAGGACTCAGATAGTCCTACAAAACCACGACTTTCAGCTATCAGTTACTTAACCATCAAAATTCGGTACTTCAGTACCAGTCTAAACCTCGATTATCAAAAACTAACATTAAGTCCCAGTAGAAGTCTCAATTATAGATTTAGTTGCAGTCTCTGCTAGAGCCTTAGATATAGTGCCAGCCTCAACCTTATTTCAGAAATTAGATCAGTACCACAGTCCAATTTCAGGTTTGCTTGACCATAGTGTGTAGTTATCAGTTATGATTGTTTTTAGTGTTTTTGTACCTCAGCTTACAGAATGTTTCCAAATCATGTTATACGCCTGGTATTGCATTCTCAAAAAATACAAGTATTTTATGAATTCATTCTTAACTATCTCATGTTACTCAGTTAATCCCTTTATCATGTTCATAAAAACTCCATATTCTCAGTCTAGTTATTCAGACTAAGTACAGTTCAGTGTTATATGCCCAATACTCAGCTATCAGTCAGTCAGTAGATCAGATGAGTCAGTTAGAAGGAATTATTTTGAACAACCAGTACTTCAGTCCGACAGTCAGACGGATAAGTTCACATATTTTCCCATTCTATCCACCTAGTTGCACTATTGAAAGTCTTATGGATGTAACCATTCTAAGATGGACCAATCAAGCAATTACGTGTTCATCTTAGTTTATGTTTCATGACTCAGTCTTAGATCCTGGATATTCAGTCACGATTCCGTTCGTGAGTGCCCTGTGCATTATTCTAGTCTGTCCTCAGTATCTTAGCCAAGTTAGCATTCTTTGAGAGACGGAGTATCCCTAGGGGGAGATACATTATAATCCCATAAACTTTCATTACTTAAACATGTCATTCCCTCTTTATGTAAGGAACCTAGCTTGGAGTAGTGAGTACTCATAGGTGGACCCTCAAGATCCAATCTCAACTGTAATCCATGTACGCAATGGCTCAGTTTATTTCATGATACTCAGTCCATGTCACACGTTACAGACTCAGTCATTTTCTTATGTTCCTGTTCATGCATGTTCAGTAAAGGATCTTAAGTTTGAGATTAATGAATTTATCTATCTAAGGATCTCTCCTATGAAGGGAGTGAAAAGATTTGGCAAAAAGAGAAAGCTCAGTCCCCGATATGTTGGTCCCTTAAAAATTCTCAGTCTTTTCGGCAAGGTAGCTTATGTGCTCGAGTTGCCTTCAGATCTAGCCTCAATTTATCCAGTCTTCCATGTCTCTTTTCTCAAGAAGTGCATATATGACCCAACAGTTGTAGTCCCTATTCAGAGCATAGATGTTCAGAACAACCTCTCTTATGAAGAGATTCCAATCAAAATCTTAGACTATCAGACTGAGGAACAAAAAAGTTCCTCTAGTCAAAGTTCTTTGACGGAATTAGTCCATTGAGGGAGCTACTTGGGAAACAAAAGCAGACATGCGATTCAAGTACCCTTACCTCTTCTCCGTTAATCCAAACTCAGCCCATGATTATAGCTTTCCTTAAGCTTATTCAGTTTCATGTTCAAATTTCAGTTACAAACCAGTTTCATGCTCAGATTCCCATTATAAACTTGGTATCAAATACCATTGCATATTCAATCACGTGTTCATGCATCAGATCATTCATGTATTCATGCATCAGATATGTATTCTCCTTGTGAGAAACTCAGTTAATCAGAAATACCAGTCATGCATTCATGAATCAGTTTAGTCATGAAAACATGCATCAGATATGAATGCTCAGTATAATACAATCAGCTTATTAGTCATGTCAGTTATGTAATCATGTTTCAGTTGTTCATTTTTAGTGTGTATTTTAGTTATCATTCCTCCCTTGACAGTCAGTCTCATTCGAGGATGAATGTTCCCAATGGGGTGATATTGTAATACCCCATGTATTTCTAAGATAGAAAATAAACCATTGTTACTACGTATGAAACCTCCTACCCTGTGATTCATATTTGAGTACATGACTTACAATGAGTATCCTAGTGAGAAGAGAGCTTATGATGTGTTAAGCGAGTTCATAAGAGTCACTTAGAGTCAGGCAAGCTAAGAGCTTTTGAATCCATCAAGTTTCAGTGTTTGATTTCGCAAGAGTCATCTTTGAAAGAGCATAACTTGATGTATATATGGTATTTTGGCAGAGTTTGACCCACCAAATTGTAGAGGATCGAATTATCTTTCCAATGATAACAATTTTATCAAAATCCGACACCCAAGCAAGAAGTTATGGCTTTCCAAAGTGGAGTGTTTTGCCTAACAAATTGCCTAAGGATATTGGAATGGTTATGCCATAAGTTGTGCGACTCACAACCTAACTTATTCCATAAGTTTTGTGATGCACAACCTAAATTATGCCATAAGTTATGCAACGTACAACCTAGCTTACGCGATAAGTTGTGCCCCGCATATCTTATGCCCCAAGTGATGTAAACACCCTATTTTTAAGTTATTTTAAGGGAAGAATGGGTATTTCCCATCCCTATATAGGCCTATAACACGGGATTTAGCCTCAATTCAACCAAAATATAGTCACTTCTCTCAAAATTCTATCAAGAACAAGTTAGGGTTCTCAATTAGGGATTCAAATTCAAGAAAATTCCTCCGTAAATCTGCATGGAATTAAGATCTAAGGTATGCATAGTATTCATTCATGGATTCCTTTCATCCATGAAGCCCATAAATCAAGTTTTAAACTATGGATTATGATATTCATGCTATGGGTTGATTATGTTCATGTGGTTGTTGTTGTATGATTCTCAAGTTGGAATCTTTATGTGTTTTTATGAAAATATGTTAGCATGTGAGTTGAAAATCATGAATTTTAGTTGGTTATGATATGTTAATTTGATGATTATGCCATGCCTTAAGTTATGCAACCTAAGTGTTTGATAAAATGCCTAAGAGACTAGAAATTATATAATATAGCTTAATTGTGATTTATGTGATGGTTTCATATTTTACCCTTATGTTCAAATGGCTCCCATGCTATTGATGTGCAATGAAGATGTTTGTTGGAATGCTCATGATGTTAGAGTATGAAATTTTGACATTGAGTATATGCATTCCTACTATGTACAAGGTTATGATACCCATGTAGTTCATGAAATCCCTAACTTATTGTATTATGGATTGTTGATATTGTTCATGTATTTAACAATGTCATGCCTTATCATTTTCCTTCTATCGAGTCCTGAGGGTACTTATACCTGATAATTTAGCTGTGTGCCTAAAGCCAGTGTCATGTTTTCATGATATCCATAGTCAAGCCATGTTTAGTAGAATTCAGTCAGTCATGTGACTCAGGAAAACTCAGTAAACTCAGTAATCCTAGTAATATCAAAAAGCTAAGTAATTCAGTAATCTTAGAAGTTTTCCATCAGTAAACGGAACTCAATGAACTCAATCCAGTTCAGTTAATCATGTTTAGTGTCTATTCAGATGGGAGTAGGATTTAGCACCAAGCGAACCCAAGGATGGGGACACATACTGACAGTTGAGGATGTGATCCTTAGAAACAATCCTTGTATTCAAGAACTATGTAGCCAGCATAGGTTGAGACATCAAAACTGACAGATGAGGGTCGATGAGGTGGATAAACACTGTCATATGAGGGTCCCACTATTTTCTTTTGGGGACACTGCCAGATGAGGGTCACCCACAACTTGTCTTTACCAGTGGCGTGGTATTGACACTCTTCTAATTGGGGTTACAAATTGGACCCCAACTTAGCTATAATACGTTATTTGGGGCATGTTAGTTAGATGAATACTTCCCAGAGTTTCAGTCTCATTAAAAGAACTCAGATAGTCCTTCAGATTTCAGGACTGTCAGATACAGTCAACTCAGCACAGTACGGAACTCAGCTAGTTCCATCAGAACCTAGACTGTCAGATACAGTCGCTCAATAACAACTATATCAGTTATCAGTAACTCATGTTATCAGTAATCATACTCAGTAGTCAGTACCATCACGAATTCATTTACAGTCACTTATTCATACATGTATGCTCACATTTATTTTATATAGTCAGTTAGCATTGTTCATGCATTTGAACCCTTTGCACTCAGCCTACCTCACATACATAGTAGTACATTCAATTGTACTGACCATTTGTGCTATGGTGTTTTATTCGATACCATAGTTCAAAAGCATGAGCTTCAGAGCATCAGTAGCATTCCAGTTTCAGTAAACAGAGTTAGCAGTGAGTCCTCATCCTTCGAGGACATGATCATTACTTTATTTCTTCATTACTTAGTTTATTTTAGTAGTTGGAGTTATTTTGGGACATGTCCCATCAACTCCTAATTCAGACAGTTCGGTTTTAGAGGTTTTTCAGACTACAGTATGTTTAGACAATTTTATTTCAGTTTGTTTTGGTATTGATATACCGTACTTTCAGATGTTATGTTTTATCAGTTTTTAATCTTATGGTCTTTCAGCCTTTATTTTTGTATTTATATAATATATTATGCAGTGTTTTGGTACAGATATCAGTCATGGGTTAGCTTGTGGTCCTTTGGGATCATGAGCACCGTGTAGCGCTCCGGGTACTAGATTCGGGGCTTTACAGTAATAATTTACTTCTTATTACTTTTCTTCGACTTATGTCACTCAGTTGCTCATATATATTTTTATGAATTTATGAATTCAATCAAGTCATATTTCAGTTAGATATTTAGTTATAATGTTAGTATTCAGCTTTCAGAATTATATGTTGGGATTGTAACTTTTTATATATCCTTTTATCCTATTTAGTCTTTATTTGAGGACGAATCATCCCTAAGGGGAGATATTGTAACACTTTAGAATTTCAAACTTAGATCAAAACTATTCTTCATATGCGTATAGACCAAGACTAATGATTTGGCTGTATGAGATTTGCTTTAGATATGAATTAAGGTCATTCGTAACTTCTAGCTCAAAGTTAAGTTGAAAGCTTCTTTATTGATTGAATTCTCATATAAGATATTATTAGGGTTAACTTCAAATGAGCATAACTACTAGAATATAAACAATTTTGAAGCTTAAGACCCACTAAATTAAGGTTCCTTGATCCTTCTTTCAAAATCATATGATTGTTTGTTCATTTAATTTAAAAGCAAGAAGTTATGAACATTTTAATGTAGCACCATCAAATAGTTAGATATGACGACCTTTCTAGGGAACCTTGGTTCTTAGGATGGCCAGTTCCATGTGCTCAACTGTAGGAAAGTCCAAAAAGTCATAAAGGCTGACAAAGTACCTATCTGTCAATGAGAGGGATCAACATTTGACAAACCAACTATCCATTGGTTGTTACCATGGTTAATAGTTAGCCCAGCTAGAGGATCCAACAACCACTCAAGGTACTATTGGTTAGAAGAACCAACAAGCCATACCTTGGATCATCTAAAAAATTCTAGAGAGTCATCATAACCCTCAAAACTAACGAGCATAACCAATGATCCATTGGTAGAACCAACAATCCATTGGTTGGTTTATCTGTCACAAAAGTCAGTTTTTTAATTAAGATTTTAATGGGACACTTCAATCTTTTCCCATCATTTTAGCCTCATATACTATGTCAATTTGGCTACTCTAAAGGTGAATATTAAGTCTAAAGCTACTCTAAAGGTGAATATTAAGTCTAAAGCTACTCTAAATTTCTTATTATCCTAGTAAACAATCATCCACTATACAAATAAGAGAAACAAAGTGACTCTTCCTCTTCAAAGTAAGAAAATAGGGTTCATCATCTTCAAGCTTCATGTTTAAGGTTTATAGAAAGGTTTTCACTTCCAAGTTTATGATATTTCATCAATGAGTATCCTTTCAACCATTGAGTACCTAAGTGAACTTATTCCTCCAGTTTATTCATTATTCAAAGCTTTGGGTTTTCATGAAAAGTATGAAGTTCCTTACATTTGAGTCCCTTATCATGAATAGTCCATGAATACGTGCTTTCCCCATAAAATTCAGCACCTTTACATATTTATATTTCATGAACCCCTGGTATATAGCTAATTTATGATTTGGATCTTGTGTTGTACAAATTGATATTCTATTTAGAACATAGAAACTGTCGCAAATACTTGTATTCTTTTGAGATGGCAGATTGTGAGCACCTGATGACTTAGTATTTCATGAATTGATAGTTAAATATTTAGTCATTTAGTTCCACATATTTTATGATGCTTTCAGATAAAGTATCAATCATTCACTCTCAGATATCAATATTATTGAGCTGCTCAGTTTAGCAATATAGTTCAGTTAGGAGTAGAACTTAGCAATTAGCATACGTAAGGATGAAGGCTTACCCGCCAGTTAGGCTAAGAAATTTAATACAAGTACCTAATTTGCAAAATTAATTTTCCACCATAGGTTCTAAAGGGTCACCCATCAGATCAGGGTGGTACCTTAGTCCTTTTGGACATTTGTTTAGTAAATCCACGTCACCCTGTGTTTTTTCCCTTGTTAAGGTACTGAATATAGGTTATAGATAGGGCCATGTTTAACTTAAATGGGGTATGTTGGTTAATAGTATCTCTCATACATCAGACTTTACTATCACATGTCCTCATATTTAGCTTATTCAGTATAGTATTGATCAGTTATATGCCTATTTACTTGGGGTCATTGCATCTGTTCCATGTTTAGTTTAGTTTCTTATGTTCAGTAAGTTCAGTTATATATATATTGTAGTGCACTCTCACATGCTCAGTACATTAAAAGTATTACTTGTATACTTTTTTTTTAGTGATATATTGCATTATAATATAAGTTGAAATGCTTAGCATCCTACTTGCACTTAGCTCCATCTCATACTTATCTTAGCATCAAAGTGTGGGTGAGTCCTCGTCTTTTGGGGACAAGACATATGATTATTTCCTTATTTAAGTCATTTGAGTTTTTAGATAGTTTGAGTTAACTGGGCTTTAGCCTAAAAACTCATCTTTAGGGGAGGCTATTAGACAGGCAATAGACTTTTAGCCTTATGATTATGTTAGATGATTTATGTTTTGACTTTAGCATTGATTTTTGTTTTTGATACTATTATAATATTCATAATTTGAGCTTTCTTTTAGTATTCAATAACTATATACAATATTCTTAGTTTTATGCCAGACCATGGGTTAACTTGGAGTCACTTGTGACTCTAAGCGTCATGTTGTGACTAGGGGTAGTCTCAAGTTGTGGCAGATATACTTATAATTGTATCCCATATGGATTAGACACAAAGAAGGTAGAACTTGATAGAAAACCACTATCAAAATCAACATTTTGGAGTCGAACGACACTATTATCATCTATATATCTGAGTGTTGTATGATCAAACTGATAAGGTGCATGAACAATAATATCATAATCAGCAACATATGTTTATTTTGCGGCATGCTCAGTAGTTGGAAACATAGTAGGAAATGCTTTTCCCAGATTGATATCATCCTATTCCTTCAACTTTGAGAAAAAAGTCAATAAATATAGCTAGGTAAGGTGAGACATCAGTTTTAGCCTTAGTTAGAGTTAGAAGTAAAAAAGGAAATGTACATTCATCAAAGATCACATGTTTGGACAATTCCACTCTCCTTGTTAGAGAGTGATATCATCTATTTCCCCTGTGCAAGCTACCGTATCCTATAAACACAAAAAATGTAGGTCTTTACACTAAACTTGGTAATACTCTTGATATATGGAAAACATCTACATTTAAGCATTTTTAAGTTGTTGTAATTAAGATATTCACTATATAACTTAACAAATGGATTCAACATCTTTAAGACTGAGAAGGGTAGTCTATTAATGAGGAATACCGCAGAGTGAAAGGCCTTCACCCATAGGAATAAAGGAAGATTAACATTAAGTAGTTGAGTTAATCTACTCTACAATATCCCTATGTTTTATTTCTAAAACTCCATTTCATTTAGGTGTGTTAGTACATGAGATGTGTCTTACAATACCACAACATTCTAAATGTTTAATGAAATCTGTTTTGACGAATTAAACACCTCCATCACACTAGAATATCTTAATCACTTTAGAAAACTGTTTTTCTACCATTTTCTTATAGTTGACAAATACTTCAAAGAATTGATACTGCTCTTTTAGTGGATAAAGCCAAGTATATATTATTTTTTCATCTATGAATACTATATAATATATGTTGGGAAGATTCACTAGGAGCAGGATCATACACATCATAATGTATTTTTAATAAAGGTTCCTTTTTAATTTTGTTCCTCAATCTAAATAGAAGTTTGCAACTTTTTTCCAACTAACAACTAGAACAAATAATATGTACTTTATTCCAAGTGCTAACATTAATGCAACTACTACTACATAGAGATTTTAAAATCGTCTCACTAGGATGTCGTAATCTAACCTGCCAAATAGTATGTGGCAGTAAAAGTATAGATATTGTTATCCTTTAAATCATAGAGTGCACTTCTATTAGATCCCATGGCCAATAGTTTCCTTGTCTTCATGTCCTTTACAAAAAAATTAATTTCATCAATTTCAAGAGTGCAACAATTATTCTTCGCAATTTTATAAACTGAGAGCATGTGTTTTGCAATATTACAAACCTTAAGAACCCTTTATAGTTTCAAACCAGATTTAGTTGTATTCCCAATATGCATTATGTAAGATAAATAAGTATTCACTTTTCTATAATCTAAAATGATTATATTTTGTTATGTGTATGATTGAAGGGAATATTTTAAAAAAAAGCATCATATGAAAAATGAATACTTATTTATCTCACGAAATGGTAGATAAATTTAAAATACTTGTTTTGTATGTACTTAGGGATATAGAAATTGTAGATATAAGAAAAATCATATTGGAAAAAATATTTAATAAATATTTTATGACTAGAATAAATTACATACCACACCTACCTACCTACCTACTCTTACAAATATCTACATCCCAAACCTACACATCAACCATGATAAATTACGTATATTTAGAATATTGAGAAATAAACATGAAAAATATACAATTAATAGAAAGACTAATGAAAACAAATCTAGAAAAATATATGAGAACTAAAGATACAAAATATATGGAATTCCTTAATGAAAATATACAAGAATTATTAAGATTAAAACAAACAACCAGTAAATATTATGATAAAATATTTAATAAAGAAAAATTATTAATAAAAAGATCTTTGACATGACATGAAAATATATATACTTGTAAAAATAATAGTAGAAGGATATTATAACAGGTATTATACACCTATGATAGATACAGGAGCAGAAGCAAAGTTATGTAGATGCAATTGTTTATCTGAAAGTAAATGGGATAAAATAAAAACACCAATAGTAGTCAAAGGATTTAATAATGAAGAAAGTTTAATTACATATAAAGCTAAAAATGTAAAAAAACAGATATGGAATAAAATAATAACGATAGAAGTATTAGGTAGATTAATAAGGCTAGTCCCACCTTTAAAAGCTCTTAAGAGAAATTTGGTTATTCCTACCATAAATTTGAAATAACTTAGTAGTATTCCTCTCCTTATTTCCTCAGAAACTTTGATTATTCTAAGTGTTTCATCCTTGTCTAGCAGGTTTACAACACTTTTCTTTGAAGTTTAAGTTGTTGCTTCCTCTATTCAAAGGGTAGCTTATTCTCTCTCTACCCTTTTGAGTAGAGAATTTCATGTTGAAGTTCTATTTTAGAACTTCTTCTTCATCCTCCCGTATATCAAACCTCAAAGATAATTGAAAAATTGATTAAGAGTAGGATATGGTGCCTTACCTAGCATTAGTATCCTGCATGTATTGTATTTGGGGCCTAAACCACTAGCAAAGTTGATCACTTTGCTGTCTTCACTCCATGTGTGTCAATGGCTACAAGACTATCATATATGATTTTGAATTCCTTGGTGTTCTTATCAATCTTCTTGGTCCCTAACTTAACAATCTGTTGTTGTTGTTTAAGCTAAAACTCCTTATCTTATGTTTGTTGAATATAGGTTTCTTCTAATCATTATCGGATCTCTTTGGTAGTTGAGAATTCCATAATAAGGTACGTTATTTATTCTATCAAAGTTCCTCAGATCCAGTTCCTTACTAATTTTTTCCTCTCAATCATCAACATTGTCACTATCTTATGCAGCTTTATCAGTATTTCTTCCCATAACCTTCCTAATATCCTTACGAGTATTTGGTTTATCCTTCTTGATGAGATAAGTTAATGTTATGATATAGACCAATTACATTATCAATGTTCTCCATGTATGATAGTTTGATAGCTTAAGCTTAATAGAATAGGAGGTAATTGATAGAAGAGATGAAGTGGAAATAGTATTGGTAAATGATGTTGATAGAAACATTTAAGGGTTTTTGAGATGTGTGGCTGTTGAATTAAAATATACTTAAGAAGAGGAAGTATCTTAGTGCTCTAATATTAAGTAGAAATCTTAAGTTAGATATAGAGTAATCAATGTATGTTTCGATGTAGAAACTTTTTAGTACATGTCCTTTATGTAGGAGGAAATATAGAGTTGTAGATTCCTAGGATAATTATGAGAATCCTAGTCATTATTTTCTTATAAGATTAGAATTACATCATATGAAATATACAATTACAAGTGTAGAGGTTATCCGCTACTACAATTGTATAGCCTATTCTGATTTAACTCCTAACAACAAACTAAGAATTCGAACTGTTTTACTTCTATGAATGGTGGTTGTATGTTGATAAACTTGATTATTATAATTAATAGATGGACCCTTCAAAATAGAATATTCAACAACCCCAAGCGGCCTCTTAAGATTATGCATCATATTTTGATGGTTCTATGCACTTTCCTCTTCTGCTTGCTCTTGACTTGCTACTTTCATGTCCATTTTAGAAATTTTATTAACCCCATAGGCACATAAAAATATCCAATATTCCATTACCATGCCTTTTATCCCTATTTTTTAAAATTCTCAAAGTAGATATACAGGCCAACTTTTAATGGTTATTTTGATTTTTTCTTTTTGGTTTATTTTGTAGTTCTTCAAATGTTTTTCTAGAGAACTTCATTTCCAGTACCGTGTTTTAAAAGTATTTAATTCATCTTATTTTATATAATGACATTTGACTTTTTTATTATGACAATACTAGTAATAATATATTAATGGAAGATATATTAAGTAGGAATAAACTTTAAATAAAATCTCACCTCAAGGAGAAAATATCACAACAAAATTTAGTTTCTACATATCTTAATGAATTTAAATTCTTGAAGAGCGTATAGAAAATAAATGGTGGAATATATAGATAATACCTTTAAGTTTTCTTTATTGATAAGATGAATAATTAAATTAACTTTTAAATATGATTTTCCCTCAATCTCATCTATTTATTTCACTAGAATAAATAGGTAGGAACCAAGATACGGGATGTGTAAGGGTTTACGCTACTACCAAGGTACTGGATGTGGACGGGTTTAAGCTATGGCAAAATAGAAAAGGAGTAGGGATCTTAGGGTGTATGTGGTAGAGGTTATAAGGTTCAATAATAGGATTATGTTAATCATGCTAGTCACGGGAGGGATTACTATGAGCATTATTAGCTCATATGCATTATGAGTAAGCTTAGATGAGGGTATCAAAATATATTTTTGGGGGATTTGGATAAGGTTGTGAGAGGTATACTTCCCATTGAATTTGTTCATATAAGGGGAGTTCAATTTCCATACTAGGACTGTAGTACAACATTCAGGGGTTATGATATGTCCATGGAGGTTTTGGTTTTAGGTGTCAAAACAAAGGAGTCTCACTTTTGAATTTTGAAATTTGTTTTTGAGTTACCCTTCATAAAGCGGTGGCTAGGCTCAGATTAATTACTTACTCTTTAGAAAGGGTGAAATAGGCCTTTACAGTGATAATAAGGTTATTATAGGCAATAATTATATACTTAACGTAATATCTTGGCAAGGGGTTTAGAGATTAAGAGGTAGAGGACTGGGTATGACCTATCAAGATTCAGATGAGGTGATATAACTCCTCTTAAAGTTATGGTTATAAGGGAGAAATTGTTAGCAATAGGGACTTGGGGAAATAGTATAGATAATACTAAGATATGGGATAAGACAACTAGTTGCATAAGGAAAGTTGCAAAAGAGGTGTTGGAGATCTTGTAGGGTATATTTGGTGGAAATTAGGAAGATTTGTGGAGGAATGGTGAAGTCCAACTTAAAGGGGAAGTGTAACACCGTTAAAATTTTGGGTATTTTATTTTTGACCTTCTCGTGCTCAAAATATCATTTTCCACTCAAATCATGGTAGGAGATGTTAAAAGGGTAACCCAAAAGAGTTTTGAAATTTTTGAATGGGGTTCGGAAAAGTTTTGGGTCATGAAGGCAGTGAGCCTATGAGATAGCCCCGTGTCATGGAGGCTAGTCTCTGCGATAGCCTCCTTGTCATAGAGGTTGGGTCACTGCGATAGGGTCCGTGGCATAGAGGCTAGCCTCTGCGACGAGGTCTATTTCACTGACCTATGTTATTTTTGGTTTGTCTTATTGTTTTTAAATGGTATGAGGGGTATTAAGTTCCTTGCACTCATACACGAGTTTTAAACATCATAAGGGCCTATTTCCACCCGTTTTCATCAAGCGAAGTTCATTCATACTACTCTCAACCACTCTCTCTCAAAATTTCCTTTTCAAGTCAATACTAGGGCTCAAAGAGGTGATCATCTAGGGTTCAAATGGTATTGCTTTCTTCAAATTCTCTTGCATTTAAGGCATGCACCTCTTTCCCTTGAACTTGTATTTTCTTAATGACATCAATTAATTGTTAATGCATAATTTTGATGTGGGTATTGATATATTTGAGGGCTTTTTGATATGGTTGGTTAATTAATTTATTTTACATGATTATTTATACAACATTCATGTTTTACTTATGATTTGAATATTGTGGGATGCATAGGAAGGGTAAATGGATTTTGGGGGTACTACGGTTTCCTCTAAATTACTGGGTTATAGTTTTAGAATATGATGTGCCCTCAACCTGTTTGTGAAATTATCAACAAATATGATTTCATCATTTGGTTTGTCTTATCCACCTATGTAATTGTATGATTTAAAAGGGTTAATCAATAAACATGGATATTAAAGGCCTTGTTGGCTATGTCTTAATTAAATAAATAGAAAGGGGTTTGAGGCATTTCCCCAAACTAATGTGATTGATATGGCATAGAGATAAGATTGCAAATGTAAGGGTATGACGATGCCCAAGTATGCCTTAACAGTTGATTCATTGAATAATAAATGGGTTAAGTGAAACTTATTTTAAATTAGACTTAAAGAGGGTTATGTAGCTAAGTCAAAAAGTTGTGGGTCTTGGATGACATGTACTGGAAACTTGTGTTCACTAACATGAGGTTTGGTCTTGATGACCTATATGTGTGGTTTACACTATTGATATATATTTGTATCTTGAATTAATGTGGGGTCGGGTCATTCCCTAGTCTTCCTCGATACCTCTGGTTCATATAGCTAACACGCATCGGGGACCTTTTCGCTGGGAGAGATGAATCCATAAAGCTTGTGGGTGCCTATTTATAATGGTTGATCTACATAGTCTAGGTTAATGTTTTGAAGAGCATGCTAAGCCTTGTTCCCTACCCCGACATATGATATATATATACATATTTATATATGTATTTACATGTGGTGGTGTGCATGAATTTTGACTACTTTTGAATTATTAAGCATGGAATTATTTGTTCCTTTATCCCAAAGTTACATATTAAAGCTCCAATCGCTAAACATCTTCAAACGTTGTATCCAACGTGATGAAGGAACTGGCCATACTTCTTCTCCTCCTTCACAATGATCAGGTGTTCATGGTTAGTTCAGGAGTTGACTTAAAGGATTAAGTTTCCATCCTTCGAAAGACTTTATTTCATGCTCGATTTCTTATGTTATATCCTTTATTTCATATTTGTTTTAGGCTATGGTCGGAGGCATGTCCCGATACTTTATTAGTACTCAATTTTGTTAGAGGCTTTGTGGATATAGAGGACTTAGGTATTATGGATAGTTTTAGATTTTGAAATTATATGGTCTTTTCTATTTATCTTTCATATCTTGCCATATATTAGTATCCATCTGATGCTATGCGCTCTTGGTTATATTGGAATAGGCTCAGGAGGCAGTCACTGATCCTCGATTGACTTGAAATTCCTGTCACCTTCAGGCCCTGGTTTAGGTTGTAACAAGGTTAGTATCAGATCCTAGGTTTCGATGTCAAGGGTGTCCATAAAGCCCTGTCGAGTAGAATCTCTTGTATGGGAATGTAGCATGCCATACTTATAAGGGAAAGACGTTGATGTTTTTAGGAATGTTTCCCTTTCTTATTGTCTATTTCGGACTATAGAGTCTAATGTCTCAAATTTTTCTAATGTCCGTTTATTCATGAGTCAGATCATTCCTCCCAGACAATCTCAAGTTTGTGGAGGATCTTTTTTTCCGACTGGGAATAATGTGGACAGAGCTCGTCCTATTCCTGGGGTACAGACCACTCTAGGATCACTGCTTCTGACTATTTTTATAGAGTTCTACCTATCTCCACTGATCCTTCTCCAGCTGGTGGTACTCAGACTCAGCCACCTTAGAGAGATATTACTAATATTGAGTTTTTCTAATCCATTCGTCTGTTAACCTAGTTAGTGACATCCTAGTCACATCAGACGGGTTCTGCTGGTATTATCGTGAGCTCTTCTGAGTCCACTAGAGTTGGATAGATTATAAGGTTGGGCCCTCCTCCTTTCATGGGTACTAAGGTATAAAAGGATCCTTAGAGTTTTATAGATGAGATAGAAAAGATCTTTTGTGTTATGCATACTACTGTGATAGAGGGTATGGAATTTGATGCTTATCAGTTGAAGAATATAGTGTACCAATGGTACAAAGAGTGGGAGAAATTAGGAGAGATGGTGTTGAGTCTGCTTTATGGGATGACTTTTATAATGCTTTTTTGACTGCTTCTTTTCTTAGGAATTGAGGGAGGCCAAAATAGAGGAGTTTCTGAACTTGAAGCAAGGCAGAATGATAGTAAAAGAGTATGCCTTCAAATTCCACTAGTTGTCTCGATATGGTCCTAAGCTAGTATCTAGTATGAGGAATAGAATGAGGAAATTGGCTTCTGGTTTGTCTCGTGAGTTGATTTGTGAGAGAAAAGCTCTCTTGTTGAACGCATATATAGATATCTCGCGACTAGTAGTGTATATGCAGCAGGTTAAGAAGGAGAAGAAGAAGCTAATGAATATGGGGGACAGACAAAGTAAGAAATATCAGTATTTAGATTAGGGTGGAGATTAACAGTAGAATGGTTGGGATGGTGGTAAGTGGTATAAGTAAAAGTGGGTCAACTCTATTTCTTATTCGATGGCTAGTTCTTCTTAATCAAAGCTATCTAGGGATCGTTGCTTTTAGAGTAGTGATGGTTATCGAGCGTAGGGTGATCAATTTCAAGCCAGTGGGCCCAGTCATCTCCATCATATCCCTTTTATCAATTTTGTGGGTGGTTGCATCCCACTTTTTGTGATGAGAGGAGGGATAAGTGTTGTAGATGTGGCCAACTTGGACATATTCAGAGGAACTAACTTTCAGGTGATATTGCTATGGGGTTAAATAATGTTTCTTTTGCCTCTTCATCAACTTCTGCACCAAAGGGTGCTACCTCTGCCTCTGGTACTGGTCGGAACCATCTTTATGCTTTCACTACCCATCAGTATTCTAAGGTATCACCTTATGTCATCACTTCTATCTTAAAGCTTTTCTCTCACGATGTGCATCACTTGCTTGATCCGGGGTCTATTATTTCTTATATGACCCTATTTGTGGCTATTTATTTTAGTTTTGGTCTTAAGTGTATTTCAGATCCTTTTTTTATTTCCACCCGAGTAGGTGACTCTATGGTTGCCAGAAGAGTCTATTGGGGATATGTAGTATCTGCTGGTGGTAGAAAAACCATGGTGGATCTGTTTTAATTTTACATGTTAGATTTTGATGTTATTTTAGGGTTGGACTGGTTGCACTCGTGCTATGCCTCTTTAGATTGTCGGACCTATAAGGTTATCTTTAAATTTCCTAATGAGCTAGTTATTGAGTGGGAAGGGAGTTCCTTTGTGCCTAAGATTAAGTTAATATCATATATTAGAGCCCATAAATTGATTTCCAAGATGTCTTTATCATTTTGTTTGGGTTAAAGATTCTAACTCGAAAGGTCCCTGTTTACAATATGTTCCCGTGGTTAGTGAATTTTTTGAGGTCTTCCTTGGTGATCTTCATGATTTTCCTCCCGATAAAAAATTAATTTTGGGATTGATCTTGTTCTAGACACTCGTCTATCACTACACCTCCTTATAGAATGGCTTCGGCTGAGTTGAAGGAGATTAAGAAGTAGTAGAAAGATCCTTTTGACAAGGGATTTATCCGACCTAGTGTATATCCATGGGGTTCTCCCGTTCTTTTTATGCATATGAAGGATAGTTCCCTTTGGATGTGTACTAATTACCGGCAATTGAATAAGGTGACGGTAAAGAATAAGTATCCCCTTCCAAGAATGGATGATTTGTTTGACTAGCTTCAGGGTGCTAAGTAATTCTCTAAGATTGATCTTAATTCTGGCTTTCATCAGAAAAAGATTAGGGAGGATGAAATCCCTAAGACCACATTTCATACCCGATATGGATATTTTGAATTCTTAGTTATGTCTTTTGGTTTGACTAATGCCTCAGGGACGTTTATGGATCTCATGAACTGGATGTTTTATCATTTATTAGATTTGTTTCTGATTTATTTATAGATGATATTTTGGGGTATTCGAAGAGTGATATAGATCATGCCAATTACCTTCGTGTTGTATTGCAGACCCTACAGGACCAACAATTATATGTTAAGTTTTTTAAGTGTGAAATTTTGTTGAATGTTATTACTTTTCTTGGTCATGTTGTTTCTAGTGAAGGTATCATGACAGATCCTAATAAGATTGCGATGGTTAAGAAATGGCATAGACACACGACTCCAACCTATATTCAGAGATTCTTAGGTTTAGCGGGTTATTATAGAAGATTTATGAAAATCTTTTCGACGATTGTTGTATTTCTGCTCTGGTTTTGACCTCGCCTGAGGGTAGCGATAGCTTTGTGGTTTATTATGACACATCCTATCTGGGACTTGGTCAATGTATGGGACTTGGTTATGTATTGATACAACATGGCTAGGTGGTATCATATGCTTCTACGAAGTTTAAAGTATATGAGAGGAATTATTCAACTCATGATTTGGAGTTGTTAGTTGCGGTGTTTGCATTAAAGATTTAACGACACTATTTATATGGGGTTCATGTCGATATCTTTTTATATCATAAGAGACTGCGGTATGTGTTCACCAAGAAAGAGTTGAATATAAGGCAAAAGTGATGGCTTGAGTTGCTCAAGGACTTCAACATGAGTCTTCACTATCACAAAGGTAAAACTAATGTGGTTGTTGATGCTCATAGCAGGTTATCTATGGGTATTATGTCCCATGTGGTTTTGGAGAGTGGGACTTGATGAGGGATATTCATCACTTGGCTAATCTTGGAGGTCATGTCATAGAATTTGAGGATGGTGGTGTGTTTGTGAAAGAGATAGAGAAGTCATCTCTTGGTGCTGAGGTAAACACGAAATAGGTGTTGGATCCTATCTTAATGCAAATAAAGGATGATGTCGGTAAGAATAAGGTGATGGCTTTTGAGGTTGGTGGTAATGGTATCTTGAGATACCAAGGCACGTTGTGTGTTTCTAATATGGATGGGTTGTGAGACAGAATTTTTTTCGAAGATCATGAGTCACGTTATTCAGTCCATCTTGGTTCAATTAAGATGTATCATGACCTTAAGGAGATTTATTGGTGGAATAACATGAAGAGGGATGTGGAAAATTTTATAGCTAAGTGTGTAGTTTGTCAACAAGTGAAGGTAGAGAACTTGAGGCTTGGTGGGTTGTCTCAACAAATTGAGTTTCCATTATGGAAGTGAAAAGTGATAAATATGGATTTTATTAGCGGTTTCCACGGTCTCAAAACCAATTTGATTCTATTTGGGTCACGTGGATAGGATGACTAAGTTTGCTCACTACTTGCCAGTGAGGACTAACTATTCTTCTGAGGACTATGCAAGGTTGTTTATTTAGGAGATCCTAAAGTTGCATAGTGCTCCATTTTCTATTATTTTAGATTGTACCCTTAGTACTGCTTTCCACCCACAGATGGATGGACAAGTGGAAAAGACCATTCATACTTTAGAGGATATGCTTCTAGCTTGTGTGATTGACTTTGGTGGTTGTTGGGTTGATCATTTGCCTCTTGTAGAGTTTTCTTACAATAATAGCTATCATTCTTATATTGGTATGTCACCGTTTGAGGCTTTTTATGGTAGGAGGTGTAGATCTCCTATTGGGTGCTTCAATGTTTGAGAGGCAAGGTTTTTTGGTCCTGATTTAGTCTATCAAGCTATGGAAAAGGTGAAGGCGATCTGGAATACGCTTAAGACTATCCAAAGTTGCCAAAAGTCCTATGCGGACGTAATGCAGAAAGAGTTAGAGTTTAATGTAGGCGATTGGGTGTTCGTAAAAGTGTCTCCTATGAAGAAAGTGATGCATTTCAGAAAGAAGGGGAAACTCAGTCCCCATTATATTGGTCCATATTTGATTCTGAGGAGAGTAGGAAATTTTACATATTATTTAGAGTTTCCTACGAGTTTGGGTTCTATAAACCATGTGTTTCTTGTGTCCATGTTGACGAAATGCGTAGGTGATCCTTACTTTATGGTGCCTACTGAGAATGTTAGTGTCTCAGATTCCCTGATTTATGAATAGTTCCCGATAGAAATCTTGGATAGACAAGTTTGTAGATTGCAAAATAAATATGTAGCAATTGTAAACGTCCTTTGGAGGAACCATAAGATGCAAGAAGCCACTTGGGAAGAAGAAGAGGATATGAAGGTTAAGTATCCATTTCTATTCTATGCGACAGATGAAGAAGCTTAAGGTATGAATTCCGTTCTTACTTGTTATTATCCAGGTTCATACTTTGATTGTGGTATATTTTAGTTATTTGCATGAGAAATGTGTCCTAATCCATCATTCAATGATGAATAATCCTAGGAGGAATGATAATGTAACACTCTTAAAATTTTGGGTATATTATTTTTGGCCTTCCCATCCTTAAAATATTAATTTTTAACTCAAATCATGGTCGGGGATGTTAAAAGAGTAACCCTAAAGAGTTTTAGAATTATTAGAAGAGGTTTGGGGAAATTTTGGGTCACAGAGGTAGTGAGCCTCCACGATATCACCGTGTCATAAAGGCTAGTCTCCCCAATAGCCTCCACGTCACGAAAGCTGGGTCACCGCGATAGGGTTCGCAGCACGGAGGCTAGCCTCCGCGATAAGGTCAATGCCATGAACCAGTCTTATTTTTGGGTTGTCTTGTTGTTTATAAATGGGATGAGGGGTAGTAAGTTATTTTCACTCATACACGACTTTTAAACATCATAAGGGCCTATTTCCATTAGTTTTTATCCTACAAAGTTCATTCATATTACCCTCAACCACTTTCTCTCAAAATCCCCTTTTAAAGTTAAGACTGGGACTCAAAGAGGTGATCATCTAGGGTCTAAATGGTGTTTCTTTCTTCAATTTCTCTTGTGTTTAAGGCATGTACATCTTTCCCCTGAACTTGTATTTTCTTAATGACACCAATTAGTTATTAATGTATGGTTTTAATGTGGGTATTGATATTGTTGATAGATTTTTGACATGATTAGTAAATTAATTAATTTTCTGTTGTTATTTATTCAACATTCATGTTTTACTTATGATTTGAACATTGTGGGATGCTTAGGAAGGTTAAATGGAATTCGGGGTACTACGGTCTCCCCAAAATTACTTGGTTACGGTTTTGAAAAATTATGTGCCCTCATCCTGTTTGTGAAATTTTCAATGAATATGATTTTGTCTCATGGTTTGACTTATCCACCTATGTAATTGCATGATTTAAAAAAGTTAAGCAATGAACATGGATATTAAAGGGCTTGTTGGCTATGTCTTGATTTAATGAACAGAAAGGGGGTCAAGACATTTCCCCAAATTAATGTGATTGTTATGGCATAAAAATAAACTTTCAAACGTAAGTGTATGGCGATGCCCATGTGTGCCTTAATATTTGATTCATTGAATAATAAATGGGTTCCGTAAAACTTGTTATAGATTGTGCTTAAAGAGGGTTATGTAGCTAAGTTATGAAGGTGTGGGTCTTGGATGACTTGTACAAGAAAACTCATGTTTGTCGATATGAGGTTTGGTCTTGATAGCCTATGTGCATGGTGTGAGGTCAGGGCATTCCCTAGTCTTCCTCGATACCTCCGATTTGTGAAGCTAACATGCACTAGGGCCCTTTCAGAAGGGGGCGCTAAACCCATATAGTTCGTGGGTACCTGTTTATGATGGTTGAGCTACATAGTCCAGGTTAATCTTTTGAAGTTCATGCTAAGCCTTGTTCTCGACCCCGGTATGTGATATATATCTATATATACATATTTATATATGTATTTGCATTTGGTGGTGTGCTTGAGTTTTGAGCTATTTTGAATTATTATGAATGGCATTATTTGTTCCTTTATCCTCGAGTTATGTGCTAAATCTCCATGCCCTAATCGCCTTCAGATGATGTATCACCACACGATGAAGGAACTGGCCATACTTCTACTCCTCTTTTATAGTGATCAAGTGTTCGTGGTTAGTTTGAGAGTTGACTTGAAGTGTCAAGCTTCCATTCTTCAGAAGACTTCATTTTGTGTTCGGTTTTTTATGTTATAGACTTTATTTATATTTGTTTTGGGCTATGGTCAGGGGCATGTACGGATATTTTATTAGTACTCATTTTAGTTAGAGGCTTTATGGATACTGTGGACTTGGGTATTATGGATAGTTTCGAATTTTGACATTATATAGTTTTTCAGTTTATCTTTCATATCTTGCCTGTTATTGGTATCCATCCACTACTAGGTGCTCTTGGTTATATTGGAATAGGCTCAGGGGGCGGTCTTCGAACCTCGATGGACTTGAGTTACCAATCTTGACCAAGCCCAGGTTCGGGTCGTGAAAAGTTTGGTATCAGAGCATAGGTTTGGTGTCATGAGGTGTCCATAAAGCCCTGTCGAGTAGAGTCTCTTGTATGGGCATCTAGCGTGCCACACTTATAAGGGAGAGGCTACGAGGTATTTAGGAATATTTCCCTTTCTTGTTGTCTATTTTAGGGATACAAATTCTAATCTCTCGAATCTTTCTAGTGTCTGTTTATTCACCTTTCAGATCATGCCTCCCAGACAATCTAACGTTTGTGAAGGCTTTTTTTTTCGACTGGGGATAACGTGGAAGAATCTGGTCATACTACTGGGGTACAGACCCTGTCTAGGATCACTACTTTTGACTGTTTTCGTGGAGTTCCACATGTCTCTACTGATCTTTCTACAGCTGGTTGCACTCAAACTCAGCCACCTCAGAGAGATATTAGTAATGTTATGTTTTGCCAATCCATTTATCTGTTATCCAAGTTAGTGACATCCTAGTTACATTAGACGGGTTCTGCTGATATTGTTGTGAGCTCTTTTGAGGCCACTAGAGTTGGCCAATTTATGAGGTTTGGCTATCCTCCTTCATGGGTACTAAGGTGGAGAAGGATCCTTAGAGTTTTATATATGAGATAGAGAAGATCTTCAGTGTTATGCATGCTACTAAGATGGAGTATGTAGAATTTGTTGCTTATCAGTTTAAGGATATAGAGTACCAATTGTACGAAGAGAGGAGCAGTTTAAGGGAGATGGTGCTGAATTTTCTTTATGAGATGACTTTTATAGTGATTTTCTTGATCGCTTATTTCCTCAGGAGTTGAGGGAGGAAATATGGAGGAGTTTGTGAACTTGAAGCCAGGCAGTATGACAATAAAGGAGTATGCCTTGAAATTTCACTAGTTATCTCGATATGCTCCCGAGATAGTATCTAGCATGAGGGCTAGAATGAGGAAATTTTCTTTTGGTTTGTCTTGTGAGTTGATTTTGGAGAGAAAAGTTGCCTTGTTGAACAAGGATATGGATATTTCTTTACTAGTGGTGTATATGTAACAGGTTGAGGAGAAGAAGAAAAAACAAGCGAATATGCGGGATAGGAAAAGTATGAAATTTTGTTATTTAGATTAGGGTGGAGGTTAACAATAGAGTGGTAGGGTTGGTGGTAAGTTGTATAAGAAGAAGTGGGGAAACTCAGGTTCTTATTTGGCGGCTAGTGCTCCTTATTCAAAGCCATCTGGGGATCATCATTTTCAGAGAGGTGATAGTTATCGGGTGAAGAGTGATAAATCTCAAGCCAGTGGGGCCCAATCTGCTCCATCATATCCTCCTTGCTAATTTTGTGGGAGGTTGCACCACCATTTTTGCGATGAGGAAAGGAATAAGTGTTTTAGATATGGCCAACTTGGCTATATTCAGAGGAACTCTCTTTCTGGCGATATTTCTATGGGGCAAATAAGGTTTCTCTTGACTCTTCATCAGCCTGCCTTAAAGGGTGCCACCTCTTGCTCCGACACTAGTCGAAATAGTCTTTATGCTCTCACTACTCTTCAGATTTTTGAGGAATCACCTGATGTCCTCACTGCTATGTTGAAACTTTTCTCTTGTAATGTGTATTGCTTGCTTGATCCGGGTTTTACTCTTTCTTATGTGACCCTATTTGTGGTTGTGTATTTTGGTTTCGGTGCTAAATGTATTTCAGACCCTTTTTTTCTGTTTCTACCCCGGTGGGTTACTTTGTCATTTCCAGGAGAGTCTACAAGAGATATGTGGTATCTGTTGTTGGTAGCAAAACCTTGGTGGATCTGTTTGAATTAGACATGTTTGATTTTGATGTTATCTTAGGGATTGACTAGTTGCATTTGTGATGTGCCTTTTTAGACTGTCAAAACTTCAAGGTCATCTTTAATTTTCCTAAAAAGCCGGTTATTGAGTAGGAAGGGAGTTCCTTAGTGCCTAAGCGGAGGTTGATATCATATTTTAAAGCCCGAAATTGATTTCCATGGGGTGTTTTTATCATTTTGTTTAGGTTAAAGATTCAAACTCGAAAGGTCCTTTTTTACAATCTGTTCCCATGGTTAGTGAATTTTCCGAGGTCTTCCTTGATGATCTTCTTGATGTTCTTCTTGATGTTCTTCCTAATAAGGAAATTAATTTTGTGATTAATATTTTTCTGGACACTCGTCATATCTCTATCCCCCCTTGTAGAATGGCTCCGACTAAGTTTAATGATCTTAAGAAGTAGTAGAAAGATCTTTATGACAAGGGCTTTATCCACCCTAGTCTATATCCATAGGGTGCTCCCATTCTTTTCATGCATAAGAAAGATGGTTCCCTTTGGATGTGTACTGATTACCGGCAATTGAATAAGGCGACGGTAAAGAATAAGTAACCCCTTCGAAGAATAGATTATTTTTTTTGACCATATTCAGGGTGCTAAGTATTTCTCTAAGATTGATCTTTGTTCGGGCTATCATCAGCTAAAGATTAGTGAGGATGACATCCCTAAGACCGACTTTCATATCGGGTATGGAAATTTTGAATTCTTGGTCATGTCTTTTGGTTTGACCAATGCCCCGATAACGTTTATGGATCTTATGAACTGGGTGTTTCATGAATTTTTGGTTTTACTTGTGATTGTAATTATTGATGATATTTTAGTGTATTCGAAGAGTGAGGTGGATCATGCCATTCAACTCCGTGTTTTGTTGCAGACCGTAAAAGACCAACAATTGTATACTAAGTTTTATAAGTCTAAAATTTTATTGAATGTTGTTACTTTTCTTGGTCATGTTTTTCTAGTGAAGGGATCTTGGTGGATCCTCAGAAGGTTGTGGTGGTTAAGAAATGGCCTAGACCTATGACTCCAACTAATAATAGGAGCTTCTTGGGTTTAGTGGGTTATTATAGGAGATTTGTGGAGAGTTTTTCGACGATTGCTGCACCTTTGACTAGGTTAACTCAGAAGAAGGTAAAGTTTCTATTGTCCGATGACTGTGAAGGGAGTTTGGAGAAGTTGAAAGATAAATTGACTTCTTCTCTAGTTTTTACCCTGCTCGAGGATAGCGATGACTTCATTATTTATTGTGATGCGTCCCGTGTGGGACTCGATTATGTATTGATGTAGCATGGAAAGGTGGTAGCATATGCTTCTAGGCAGTTGAAAGTACATGAAAGGAATTATCCAACTCATGATTTGGAGTTGTTAGCTGTAGTGTTCACATTAAAGATTTGACGGTATTATCTATATGGTGTTTATGTCGACATCTTCTTAGATCATAAGAGCCTATCGTATGTGTTCACCTTGAAGGAGTTTAATCTCAAGCAATGGAGATGTATTGAGTTGCTCAAGGACTACAACATAAGTCTTTACTATCACCCAGGTAAAAGTAATTTGGTTGTTGATGCTCTTAGCAGGTTATCTATGGGGAGTCTATCCCATGTGGATGAGGAGAAACAAGACTTAGTGAGGGATATTCACCCCTTGGCTAATCTTGGAGTTGTCTCATGGATTCTTAGGATGGTGGTGTGTTTGTGTAAGAGGTGGTGAAGTCATCTCATAGTGCTGATATAAAGGAGAAACAGGTGTTGGATCCTATCTTGATACAAATAAAGGATGATGCAGGTAAGAAGAAGTGGTGATGGTATATTTAGGTACCAAGCCAAGTTGCATGTTCCCGATGTGGATGGACTGCGAGATAGAATTTTGGTTGAAGCTCGTGAGTCGCGTTGTTCGGTCCAACTTGGTTCGACAAAGATGTATCATGACCTTAAGGAGATTTATTGGTGGAATAACATGAATAGGGATGGGGCAAATTTTGTAGCTAAGTGTGTGGTTTGTCAACAAATGAAGGTGGAGCACTTAAGACCTGGAAGGTTGTCTGATGAAATTGATTTTCCAGTATGGAAGTGGGAAGTGATAAATATATATTTTGTTACCGGTTTTCCACGATCACGAACCGGTTTGATTCTATTTGGGTCATCGTAGATATAATGACTAAGTCTACTCACTTCTTGTCAGTAAGGACTAACTATTCTGCTGAGGACTATGTAAGGTCGTTTATTCAGGCGATCATGAAGTTTCTTGGCACTCCAGTTTCTATTATTTTGGATTGCGGCACTCAGTTCTTATCCTGTTTTGGCAAATGTTTCACCGAGGTTCAGGGACTAAAGTGACCCTTATTATCGCTTTCTACCCACAAACGGATGGAAAAGCGAAAATGACCATTCATACATTTGTAGATATTCTTTGAGCTTGTGTGATTGACTTTGGTGGTTGTTAGGTTGACCATTTTCCTCTTGTAGAGTTTGTGTGCAATAATAGCTATCATTCTAGCATTGGTATGGCACCGTTTGAGACTTCGTATGGTAGAACGTGTAGATCTCCTATCGGGTTGTTTGAATTTGGATAGGCAAGATTGTTCGGTCATGATTTAGTCTACTAAGCTATGGAAAAGGTGAAGGTGATCCGGAATAGGCATAAGACTGCCTAAAGTTGCAAAAAGTCCTATGTGGATGTGAGTCAGGGAGAGTTGGAGTTTAATGTGGGCGATTGGGTGTTCCTGAAAGTGTCCCCCATGAATGGAGTGATACATTTTTGAAAGAAGGGAAAGCTCAGTCCCTATTACATTGGTCCGTATTTGATTCTGAGGATAGTGGGAAATGTTACATATGAGTTAGAGTTGCCTGCGAGTTTGGGTTCTATAAACCTTGTGTTTCATGTTTCCATACTGAGGAATTGCATAGGTGATCCTTCTTTGATGGTGCCTAATTAGAATGTTGGTGTCTCAGATATCTTATCTTACGAAGAGTTCCCAATAGAAATCTTGGATAGACAAGTTCTTAGGTTGCGGACTAAAGATGTAGCATTGGTAAAAGTCCTTTTTAGGAACCATAAGATAGAAGAAGCCTCTTGGGAAGAAGAAGAGGATATGAAGGATAAGTATTGTAATGACCCGAAATCGCCTCCCGGGACGTCACACGGTGCTTAAGGCTACAAGTAGCCCCAAGCTAATCCTTTGAGCCTGTTTCTAATAATAACACTCATTTCAAGATGAAATAATTCAAAAACTAACATAGTCATTTCATATGAAAGGAAATACGGAGAAAATGCTTGGTCCAAACGACCAAGCAATACCGGAAAACCTCAACACAACCACAATCTGATAACTAGTCTGACAAAGCCTCTACTAATCCATGAACTAGAGAGCCATTGGGACAGGTTCCCAACTGACTCGAAATGAACTGAAAGTAATAACATAGTCCCTCAAATGCTGAAATTTCTAATGATAGGTCCTCAAACCAGGAGGACTCACCACTGTAAGGATGTAGATAGAGGTACTCGAAAGTCCCTGACGAGGCTGGGACTGAGCATCTGAACCTACATTATAAGATAATGTAGCACATAGACGTATATATGGATCAACACTTGGGAATGTACTGAGTATGTAGGGGTGCATGCATTTATAGAAAACAACATCAATACTCTTTAATCAAATCATGCATGCAATAAGTAATGACTCAAATGAGTTTAATAAGTATATAATGTAAAGCTCATGAATCATGTAGAATGGAGCATGTAACATAAATCTCGTGACTCATCATAGTTTAACTTTGAAATCGGTAATCCCCTCTTATTCTCATTAACCATAGGCTAAAGGAAACTTTAAACAATACTTTCAACTCATTCATATGTCTCATGGAGAGTAAAACTTCTTTAATGCTCAAGAACTTATAACTATTTTGAACTCAAGTACTTGGAATTCAGAATCATATAACTTTGAAACATACTTGAAGGCATTTCATTCACTTTAGGAAAATATCTCATTTCAAGCTTTAGGGAAATCATTCTATCTCAATGGAAAGATACTCTAGTTTAGGGAACTAACTTATCTCATAGTTTTAGAGAAAATAATTATATCAAGGGAAAATAATCTGGTCTTAGGGAGCAAATCCGCTACTTTACTATTAGGAAAATAACTTGTAGCAAGGGAGGTTCTCTTAATCGACATAAACCATGCGAGATACATGGGGTCCAATGTTTTATCTTCCTAAGGAAGAGACCCCACGTTGGGGAGGAGCGTCATACTCTTTCCAGGGAGTATAACCTCAATTCAGTAATCACTTATCTCAGCCTCGGGCCCAATATCTCCGCCTTAGGCCCAAAAATCATCTTGGCCTCAGGCCTAACCTACGATTGCACGTAGTTCTGGGGTAAGAAACCATAGTAACTTACCCAACTCGGTGCTAAATACTACTCCCCTTAGATTATCTCGCTCATCTCATGAAAATAAACTTTATAATAATCTCATGGTTCAATAAGAACCCAATAATCAAATCTGTAATCTCATGTAGTGATGTGGATTTCAAAACTCCATGACCATAAGGTCAAAACATTTGTCAATAATCTCAGAATACTCAAATCATGGTGCTTATAGCATAAGATTTCATAAAATTGTAAATCTCAAGTAGCGCTTAATAACCCATAATTCATTCTCAAGTTAAAACTCATCAAAAGCATAATAGATAGCATATAGATACATAACTCATGTAGAAATCTGGAAATTTCAGCAATTTGTCTCAAAATCTCAACATACTCTTAAACTTTAATATCTCAAACATCTCTAGTATTAACTTCTAAAGGATTAAAATCATGGGGTATAGGCCCAACTGCAATTTCTCAAGAAAAAATGTGAAAATCATGTCATTAGACTCTCAATTCATGGAAAACATCAAAATATTGCAATCAATAATAATGGGTGAAAAACCCTAATTTAAATTCATGTAAAATCTCATAGATTGTAGAAAATCATAGTTTAAATAAGCCTATGAGCACAAGGATGAAAGGATTACCCTTTTTCAAAACCGCACATACCTTAGATTATGAAATTGGATGGACGAACTTGCTCTAAACTCTTCTTCTTACTCTTGAGAGAGAGTTCTTGCAACCTTTGAACTTGGGGAACTCAAATATCAACTCACTTTGTAGAATCCTTGGTGATTTTTTGGATTTATGGAGAAGGATTTTATATTTGATCTTGAGGGAGAAACCCTAGCCTTTGGATGTTTTGGGAGATAATAAGGCTATAAAGTTCGTTTGGAATATATATCTGAGGGTTAAAAGGGAAAATACCCAAAAGCCCTTTTTAAAATGAGCTAAAATATTAAACGGGGTCTGCGATGGTCAGAGCGACGGTCCATCGCAAGTCCGACGGTCCGTCGGGTCGTCCGTCGCACGATGACCAGAAAAAGGGACATACTTCCTCGATGCGATGGTTGGATCGATGGTCCATCACAGGTCCGACGGTCCGTTGGATTGTCCTTCGCTCGATGGCCAAGATGAGACCACACTGCCTTAGTGGCAACGGTCTCAGCGATAGTCCGTCACAGCCTTGACGGTCCATCTTCCTGATCGTCACACTAAGGTCAGGAAAAGGAGTTTCTGCCTTGGTCGCGACGGTCCGTCGCAGACTCGACGGTCCGTCAAATGATCTGTCGCACCTAGGTGGTTCCGACGACTCTCAGTAAAACAGCCATAACTTTTCACTCCGATGCCGGATTTGGACAAAATTGGTATCGTTGGAAAACTAATTCTATTCTCTACATGACAAAAAGTCAAATTTAAGAAAATTCTATATGTTTTAAATACCAATCACTTGGGAAGTCACTTCTCAATCTTTTAGGGCCGGAATTAAACTTCGCTTGACATGCTTTAAGGCTCAGACTATGAGGGAACTTTCTAGGGTCTTACAATATCTCCCCCTTTGAAACATTTGTCCTCAAATATTTCTAGTTAGACTAGGAACACAGCAAAACAAAGTACACATAGCTAAATTAAGTTGCTAAAATGGGTTCAAAATCACTCTAAACTCTCGAATGCCTCAGAAATTGCATGAACTCATGCAAGAACAGATACATATAGCTGAACTTTAGATTAGAAGGGCTGAATTGAGGAAGAATAATACCTTCAGATTGAACTGAACTGGCAAATAAGAGGTGCAGGTACTTGACTCGCATGTCTACTTCTGCCTCCCAGGTAGCGCCCTCAACTGACTGGTTCCACCACAAAACTTTGACCAAGGGAAGCTCTTTGTTCCTCAGTCTACAAATCTGAAAGTCTAGAATCTCTACAGGAATCTCATCAAATGAAAGACTGTTCTGAATATCAGCACTCTCTGAAGGATCTACCACCACGAAATCACCAATGTGCTTCTTGAGCATGGAGACATGAAAAACAGGATGAACAGCTGACAACTCTGCGGGAAACTCAACCTCATAGGCTACTTTCCCAACACGGCTCAAAAAGCTATATGGGCCAACATAACAGGGACTAAACTTTCCCTTTTTACCAAACCTCTTCAACCCTTTCATGGGTGAAATCTTCAAGTACACCAAATTACCCACTTTAAACACAAGATCTCTTCTCCTCAAATCGGCATATGTCTTTTGATGACTCTGAGCTGTCTTTAACCTCTATCTAATCATCTTAACTTTCTCCATAGTATCAAATACTGCATCAGGCCCAATCACGATAGCTTTACCCACTTCAAACTAACCTATGGGTGATCTACATCTCCTACCATACAAGGCCTCAAATAGTGTTATCCCGATGCTAGCATGGTAACTATTGTTATAGGCGAACTCTATCAATGGAAAATGCTCATCCAAACTTCCTTTGAAATTAAGAGCACATTCCCTCAACATATCTTTCAGGGTCTGAATGGTCCTCTCAGCCTGACCATCTGTCTGTGGATGAAAAACGGAACTCAAAAGGACTTGGGTACCAAGGCCCTGCTGGAACGCCCTCAAAAACTGAGAAGTAAATTGAGTGTCCCTATCCGAGATGATGGAACAGGGAACTCCATGCAGCCTGACTAACTCCCGAATATATAATATAGCATAATCCTCATCTGTATAAGATATGTGCATGGACAAGAAATGTGTGGACTTAGTCAGCCTGTTTATAACAACCCAAATAGAATCATGATGATGACGTGAAAGAGGTAACCCAGTCACGAAGTCCATATTCACCACCTCCCACTTCCAAGCGGGTATACCAAACCCTTTCATCACACCACTAGGTCTTTCGTGCTCTACCTTAACCTATTGGCACATTGCACACTTTGCTACAAACTCAGTTATATCCTTCTTCATACCATTCCACCAATAGATTTCCCGCAAGTCGCGGTACATCTTGGTAGTGCCAGGATGAATAGAATACCGTGTCCATGCGCTTCAGCCATAATCCTCTGCCTCAGATCATCAACACATGAAACACATAATCTACCTTGTAATCTCAATATGCCATCTCCCCCTTAGGAGAAAACCTCTACCTTTTGGCCCTTAACCGACTCCTTCAGTCTGACCAAACTAGGATCCCTATCTTGCTTCTCCTTTACTTCCAAAACTAAAGAGGATTCGAAACTACTCTGCACCAACATACTTCCCTCAACTGAATCAAGCAACCTAACACCTAATCAAGCCAAAAAATGTACATCATGAGCTAACTCTTTCTTACCTTCCTCTACATGAGCAACACTACCTATATACAATCTGCTAAGGGCATCCGCCACGATGTTGTCCTTTCCTGGGCGATACAACACACTCATATCATAGTCTTTTAACAACTCTAACCACCTCATCTGCCTAAGATTCAACTCCCTCTGAGTAAACACATATTGCAGGATCTTATGATCAGTAAACACATCAACATGAACACCATAAAGATAGTGTCTCTAAATTTTCAAAGTAAAGACCACAATAGCTAATTCAAGATCATAGGTCGGGTAGTTCGTTTCATGCGACTTCAACTGTCTGGAAGCATAGGTTATAACCTTACCTCTTTGCATCAACACATAACCCAACCAACTCTAGAGGCATCACAATACACCACAAAACCATCTGTACCATCAGGTAAAGTCAACACAGGGGCTGAAGTAAGTCGAGTTTTCAACTCCTGAAAACTCTTCTCACAGGAATCTGACCACTGGAACTTAACTTTTTTTTGAGTTAACCGGGTCATGGGAGACGAAATAGAAGAGAAACCTTTAAAAAAATGACGGTAGTAGCTCGCTAGACCCAAGAAACTTCTAATGTCAGACGGGGAGATAGGTCTAGGCCAATTTCTTATAGGTTCTATATTATGGGGATCAACTTTAATACCTTCGGCTGAAATAACATGACCCAAAAAGGCTACAAACCTTATCCAAAATTCACTCTTACTGAATTTGGCGAACAACTGGTGATCTCTAATAGTTTATAAGAAAATTTTATGGTGATTCGCATGGTCACTCTCATTACGGGAGTACACAAGGATGTCATCTATGAACACTATGAAAAACATATCGACATATTTCTTGAATACTCGATTAATGAGCTCTATAAAATCTGTTGGGGCATGGGTTAGCCTGAAAGACATGACTAGAAGCTCAAAATGACCATAACGAGTTTGGAAGGCTGTGTTTGGAGTATCACATTCCTTCACTTTAAGTTTATGATAGCCAGATCTAAGGTCTATCTTGGAGAAATAACTTGCACCTTGCAACCGATTAAATAGGTCATCAATTCTTGGAAGAGGATACTTATTTTTTACTATAACCTTGTTAAGATGATGATAGTCAATGCACATACACAAAGAACCATCTTTCCTCCGCACGAATAGAATAGGTGGTCCCCAAGGAGAAATATTAAGCATTATGAAACCTTTGTCTAAAAGATCTTTGAGTTTCTCTTTCAACTCCTTAAGCTCTGCAGGTGCCATACAGTATGGAAGAATAGAAATAGAATGAGTGTTGGGAAGAAGGTCAATCCCAAATTCTATCTCTCTATCGGGTGGTACCCTTGGGAGATCTTCTGGAAAAACATCTGGAAACTCGTTAACAATATCGACTGACTGAATAGTTGGAGCCTCGGACTTAGTATCTTTGAATCTAACTAGGTGATAGATGCAACCCTTGGATATTAGCTTTTTGGCTTTGATATAGGAGATAAAATGACTCTTGGGAGATACCGAACTCCCGGACAACTACAAAACTTGCTCGTCAGGGAACTGAAACTTGACCATATGGGTATGATAGTCTATAGATATATAACAAGATGAAACCAATCCATACCCAGAATAAGGTCAAAATCTACCATGTCTAACTCTATCAAATCCGCAAGTATGACTCTATCAAAAATAGTAACAGGACAATCTCTATTCGCTTGTTTAGCAACAACTAACTTCCCTACTAGTGTAGAAACTAGGAAGGGCTTAGAAATCTTTTTGGGACTCATTTTGAAATTCACATATACAAGTGTGGTCACATAAGAGAGACTTGACTCGGGGTCCAACAACATATAAACATCAAAACAAAAAATATGGAGCATACCAGTAACAACATCGGGAGAGTCCTCCTACTCCTGATGGGATGGTAGGGCATAGAATCTGTTTTGGCACTGACCGCCAACAGTGCTAGATGAAGTGCCCTGAGAAGGGGCAGGATGGGGTATAGGAGCTGGTGCACTAGTATCCTGTGCCTGAGGTCGGGCATCTCTGTTCCCCAGTCTAGCATGAGGATAATCTCTAAGTCTGTGGCCCTGCTTCCCATAACTAAAGCAACCCCTTAAATCTACAAAACACCCACCGAGATGATCCCTACTACACTTAGAATAAGGAGGATGACGGGGCCTATTACCAACACAGTTCTGTGATCTAGGCGTGGTAGCACTAGCTAATGAAGGCGCTGACATAGACGAACGTTTCTTAAACTAAGGGCAGTTCTCTCCATAGAACCTAGGAAGGATAAACTCATGGTGCTTAGATCTAGACCTCTTGTTACCCCTCACTCTATCTCTCTCCCAAATCTTATCCACCTCTATCTGCTGGGCCTGTATCATCAACCTAGCTAGATCCATATTCCAATGCAGCATCGCAGTCCTACACTCGTTCAGTACCAACCCAGAAACACCGGTCAGAAACTTGCTCATACTAGCCTAGGTGTCAGAAATTAAATCAGGAGCATACTTGTCCAAATGGTTAAACTTCAAGCAGTACTCTTTAACAGTCATGGAGCCCTACCTCAAGTTTATAAACTCCTCAATCTTTGACTCCCTTATCTCACGCGTAAAGAACTTATCCAAGAATGCATCTTGGAATACTTGCCAAGTCATAGGAGAAGCATTCTCACCTCTACCCTTCCTCCATAATACAACCCAGTCATAAGCAATGTCCTTCAACCTGTAAGACTCCAACTCAAATTTTTTTTCCTCAGAAACATGCATAACTTGCGTGATCTTTCTCACCTCCTTAAGGTACAACTATGGGTCCTTGATAACCCTCAAATTACACTATTTAATGGGTGTAAGTTATTGTTGTTAATATAAAACCCAACTAGGTTGGGGTCAAATCCCACAGGGAATATGGTGTGAACTTAAGTTGTCTACGATTTAATCTACTAATAGTTTAATGTTTCCTGAAATGGGGGGTTTAGGTTTAACGAGTTGTTGTTTGTCACTTTACTTTCAGTTTTTGTAAATCAAAAGTTTATGAAATAACCAGAATTATGTTCACTAGGGCTTCCGGTACATGATAGATGCTAAAAGTGATTCAAGATTCTCACGGTGTGTAGGATAACAAGCTATCTTTATCGATGTTATTCTTAAATGTCTCTCGACCTACTTAAGAGTTAATTCCCTAATCCTCTCGGACCTAGGGAATTTTTATTTACTGCCCAGATTTTACCTCAGGTTAACCAACCTTGTTACAACGCTGATTATTAAACGAAGTATTTCGGAGTCCCTGTTGATAATTCACTTCCTACTATATTTCATTTCTTTCTCAAGAAAATTAAAACAGGTGTGTCTACTATTTGAAACCAACAAACATTAATTAAAACTTTAGATATATCAAGAAATCCTGTCACCTTTTGAATCTTGAATACTCAGCACCTCATCAAGACCTAACACTAGATCTCATAACTCAGGTTAATGGAGTTTAGCCACTCATGATGTAACGAATGAAACATATAATTGAATTCATGATTTGAAAGATAAACTTACAGAGATGAATAATAACTAGTGAATCACAGATTAGATCATAAAGGAAAAATCCCACAATACTGATAATAATCTCTCTGAAATAGTTGTGTTGTTCAAGTCAAGAAGTAAAGAGAGAAAATATCAAAATGTGTTGTCCAAATCTCAAGATGTAGACCTGGTGCAGAATAATAATGATAATAACAATGGTAATAATTACTCTAGAAAACCCTAAAACAAAGCTTTAAATAGTTTACCCTAAATAAGGAAACAAAATCAAGGTTATAGCTTTTTCTAGGAATAAACGACGACTATTGGTGACGCCTTATCATGTTTCTGATGACGTATCAAGAATATCGTCAGGTCTTCTTTAAATCTGCACTAGCCCTTTCTTAGGTTGACGGCAACTTCTGACGGCTTATCAGGACTGTGATGACTTATCAGAAATGTCGTCACACTTTTTCTCCAATTCTCATGTCCTTCCTAAGTCTGATGGCATTCCTAACGACTTATCACCATTATGACGACCTATCACAAAATGTCGTCGATTCTACTAGCTTGAACTCATTCCCTATTTAAGGCTGACGACAAACTTGATAACTTATCAGACCCTTGACGTCTTATCATAAAATGTCATCACAACTTCCACTTTATGCCAATTCTCTGTCTACTAATGACGATCAACCTGATAACTTATCACAAGGTTGACGACTTATCACAGATATCATCAACCACACTTGTGTTCAGATTTCTTCAAATTTCAACCTTTTTGCTTTCATTATTGTTGGTTCTCTATCATCTCAGCTAAAACTGCAAAATCAAACATAACTAATCAAAAATAACTAAAGTTACTTAAGACCATGCAATTATTTAGAGTTAAAATCCTCAAATATACTGGCATATGCTCACACACCAACACCCTCAACTTAAAACAATTTCTTGTCCTTAAGCAACCAAAACATAACTAAGAGAATACAAAGTACAATTTGGCAGCTAACTACTCAAATTAGTTCAGAATAATTTCACCATATCCAAGGTCAGTCAATTTAAAACTCACTGCTGATGTTTTGAAGAACAACCATGCAACTCACAAGTATTAAGATACGACAAAAATTCAGCAATAACAATCATGCCATACCAAGATCACACTATCTGAACAAGTCAGTGACTTAGCAACATACCCAATGTGCCCTCACAACAAAGAAATCCCTTTTTCACTCATATCAGAATTCACATACATAAACATAGGGATAATCACAAGTCTCACTCTCAGAATGAAGTTGCAAACACTACATGTCAAATGCCATAGGCTTTCCCTTATATTCAGTACCCAAATTTTCAGGTGGGTCAGTTAGGATCACTTTAGGGCTTTTCTTAGGCTTGTAATGTAGGCTAGGGGATGGTATGATATCCGTTGATATTTTAGAGTGACTATGACTCCTTGACACTACACTAAACTCTTAGGGTTTCACTTTTCAACCTTCTTTTCTTTCTCTTCTTTTATTGATCACACATGCTCAAGATGGATGCGATCTTTTCAATCATCATATTATCTTTTCATCATCTTTAACATAACTTTCTCTTTTCTTATTCTTTTTCACCACACCTATCTTTTTATTCTTTCCTCTTATTCTACCTCTCTCCATGATCATTTTGCATTATGCACCCCTATAATAGCCACCTTCAACTTAGGCTATTTTCCTAAGTCAAGGTGCATAGTATCCAAGGAGGACCAGGGCCAAAACAAGTTCATTGTGAGGCAAATGGGAAGATGAGAGGTTTCACAGAAAGAAACAGGCATATAGGCTCAATCAGGGATCAAGGGATATTATTCACATTAGGAAGGTCATTTAGGCTGAAAGTGGGTTACAACAAAAAATGGCCTATGATTCTTTCCTAACCCCTATCCTACAACCTAGGCATGACTAGCAGGGCAAGTTCTAGATTCGACACACAGCAGAAGCTGAGTAAGATCTCACATACACATGGCACACAAGTACATTGTATATCACTACTTAATCGATTCATGCAATTTGTTCAGCAAAAATCATCAAGTTGCTAGACTAATACCACAAAAAGATGCACCGCAGTCACAGATGAATGCAATTCACACAGTTATAAACTCAGATCAATGGAGAGGTTCTCAAAAGTCACAAAAGAAACTAACTGCCTTAAGTACCTATATTACTCCTAATTATCTACCAAAAATTATTAGAAAAATATCCTACCCTACATCCTAAACTTAAAATTGAAAATAAATCTAAACTAAGGGTTAGAGTATACCTGGAATGACTTAAGCTCGGGGGTCATGAGTTTCTGACCCTGCTGCTGCATTATCTTCTACCTTCTCTCCATCGGGAGCTTCTGGCCTTGCAGCGGTAGGGGGTCTGCTAGATGAGGCACCTGCAGCCCTGGATTTTAAAACCTCCACCCATCTCTCATTGTCTGTTAGGGACTCCATTCTTTCTTTCTTCAACTCCTCTTTTTTGTCTTTCTTTTTCGCCTTCTTTTACACTCTTCTTTCTTTCTCGCTGTCAGGCTCTTCTCTCTTATATTTTCCCTTCCGCTTCCCTTTCTTCTTCTTTTTCTTTGGTGAATCTCCAGTGAGGTCAAGCATTGGAATTTCTTTCTCAGATTCATGGATAGTAGGATCTGTTGGCACCATAAGTTAGTGCTGCTGCAATACCCCAACATATGCCTTTACATTTTTCAAGGTCGCTCTGAATTTAACAAGACCAGCCCCTGACATATCTTTTGCCCGTGCATCAAATCGGTTCTACAAATTTTCAACCCGTCCAAGTAAAGTCACAAAAGGCTCTAGGGAAGCCTTGATTCACTTATCTACTGCAGTGGCAAACTGTTTGGCAAAAGCATGTAGTTGTACCTCACACCATTTGGCTTGTTTGGCCACTTTTCTGATATCGATCGAATGAAATGTAAACCCTGCTGATGCTGTAGTAGCTGAGGGATTAAGTTCATTCTCAGGAACTGAACTTGATTGTGCTGAAAAAGTTGGCTGCGCAGTCTCAGAATCTTTCACTTTCACATTAGGTGTTGAATCGACATCTGTAACTTGAGGGTCTGCTTCTACCTCTACACCTCTATCAAGCCTCAGTCCTGGATGATTTTTATCATACCGTATGGGATTATAGGTCTTTCGGGCAGGAATGTCATCATCAACCCCTCCAATCTCTGGCATATTAGCAACTCGACACCTCTCTGTGATAAGACATGCGAAAGGATAAGTAGTGTCGGTTCTTGACATTCTAATCTTCATCTCATCAGTAATGATTTGCCCGAATTTAAGGGAGAGCTGCTGCACCATGCTTGCTAGTAGGATAGCTCGGTTGTCACCCAGAATGTTGTCTCCATCAGTGGGCATCATCCAGATACACACTACACCCCACCAAAATTTTTCCTCTTAAGGAAAAGAGGACTTATAGATTCTCTTGTTTGGGTTGGTCACCCATGCCGGTTCCCCTTTGGCTATGATGTTGTCCAACCACGGACGTTGATTTACTCGATTTTTAATCCAAGCATAGACTGATGGTGAAGTGTCCTGAGGGGTAAATTTGGGTCTATGCAAGAACCTTTTGATGGTTCTAATTGAGATACCAACCCTTGAGCCCCTTACCTGCACTCTTTCCAACAGGGGCTGGTCTGCAACTCTTTCTCCTGACCTACACATGTTTTCCAACTAAGCCTGGTAGTTCGCGTTAAACTCTCAAACCAGTACAGGGCAAAATGAGCTTCCCCCTTTTGTAGTCCATCCCAAGTCATACTCTTGGAACTTCTATTCCATTTTAGGATACCTACGTAGACCTTTCGTGATAATCCTCTTTTCTTCCTAAATCGACCTTTTAGTCCTTCTTCTATCAGTTCTGCAGATCCCAGTAGTGAAGATGCCCTCTGCCTTAGGAATTTGCCATCTAGCATTGGCTCAAACTTTGGGGTTCTTACATTTGATAAGTGTTCCCCAAATTGGAGCCTCCTCATCATCTTGTTGTTCAGTGGAAGGGGATTTAGATGTTGTTCCCTCAGACTCAAGCTCCTCAGACTCTTTATGTTCTTCCTCTTCAGATTCAGCATGTTCAGACTCATGCTGCTCATGTTCAGAATGTTCAGATGCCTCCTTCTCAGAAACAGTTGTTATTTCAGTGTCCTCACTATCCTCCACCTCAACTTGTGGGGGTGATGGAGGCTGGTTAGGGCTTTGCTTCTTATTTCTCTTCCTGAGCAAAGGTTTTTCCTCTTTATAATCAGACTCCTCATCGATGAGCTTCCGGCGTACACTTTTTTGTTGTTTCTTCCTTGTAAGCATGGGGATCTTTCCTTTGGGTGCCATTATATGATTCCTGTAGCAATAGAAAAACCATTAGTCAATCCTCAAAATCCTAAACACATTAATCATTTAAGCTTCACATTCTTTGAAAAGGCTCATTCATGCTTCAGGTTCCAGGTGTGACGACATGTCTTGATAAGCCATCACGACTGTGATAGCTTATCACAATTGTCATCAACCATAGAAAAAACCTGTGAAACTTTATCAACTTTTGATGACATTTCTGATAAGACGTCACAAATGTGATAGCCTATCACAAATGTCGTCATCTCTAAATAGAACTCACTTCATTCTTAGTAGCCTTTGATGACATTTTTGGTAAGCCATCACTGTTGTGATAGATTATTATGAATGTCGTCAGCTCTTATCAGAACCCCACTTTTGATTTTAACTTAATTTTGGGTCCCATTATTTCTCAAAATCCACTCGAGTTCTGATTTATAAGCTAAACTTTAAGCCTTGGGCTTGCACAGAAAACCCTAGTTCCAAATATCATCCCCTTTTCCAATTGAACTTGGTTCAAGTCTCTTGGGAACTTGGGTTGTCATCAATCTATCCCTTACCACTCGAAAAGAAAAGTCAAATTTAGAGCATACCTCATAGGATCCTTCAATGTGATTACACGCACAAGAGGAAGTAGGAAGAAATTCTTGATTTTAATTTCAAAACCATACACAAGGAAACTTTCCTTTTGTTTTACTTGGATTTTTTTTTTTGAAAAAGGAAATAAAATACTCTAGATATTGAAGGGAACTAACTTAAAAGGTATTAAAAAAACAAGAGAGAAGGTGGAAAGGTTCGACTGGGCCCAGATTGGATCTTTATAATTGGACCATATTTGGTTGTTAAGTGACTTTCTGATGACATATTATGATGGCTTGTCACAGGTGTGATGACCTATCACGGATGTCGTCAGCCTTAACAAAACTTTAATTTAAAATTGGCCTCTCTGACAATAATTCTGATAGCTTATCACAGTTTTGATGGCTTATCATAAGTGTCATCAGGACCTTTTCTTCTAATTTCATCAGTTTCCCACCTTCTTTGAACTGAATCCTAACTACAAAAATAAACACTTACTGGAATATAAAACTTTGGGTTGCCTTCCAATAGCGCCTGATTTACTGTCGTGACACGACTTAGTTATCTTGACTACCAAACTCCAGCAAAACAGCCTGTTGATACCCCTTTATCATCTTCATAGAACACATCAGCGATTGAGAAAACACCCATCTCTTTTTGCTGAGTCATGGATGAGTGTATCTCGAAACGTGCTTCCTTATCATTTAGCCTAAACTTCTGCTCGTTCAGCTCCATGTCTACGATCACTCTCCCAGTTGCAAGGAATATTCTACCCAAGATGATGGACACTTCAAAGTCCACCTCGCAATCTAGGACTACAAAATCAGCTGGTAGAATAAAATCGGCTACCTTTACTAAAACATCATGTAATATGCCCACAACTTTGTTCACAGACCTATCTGCCATCACCAACCGCATATTTTTTGGGGTAGGATTCCCCAAACCCAGTTTCTTGTACACAACAAGTGGCATTAGGTTTATACTGGCTCCCAGATCGCATAATACTTTGGTGAATTTCAGGGAACCAATAGTACACAGAATTGTAAATGCTTCCAGGTCTGCCTTTTTCTGCACTAAAGACCTTGTACAAATAGCACCACAATGGAGAAGATTGTCCTCCATTTAATGGCTAACCTTCCATTTCTTGGTTCCAAGGTCCTTCATGAATTTTTCGTATCTTGGCATTTGCTCAAGTGCCTCAACCAAAGGCACATTTATTGCTAATTGCTTGAGCATTGCCAGGAATTTGTTGAATTTTGCATCCTCAGCCTTCTTCTTCAATAGTTGAGAAAAGGGAGGTGGTGGTCTTAGGATAGTTTTCAACACCATTTCATCTTCCTTCTCTCTTTCCTTCTCCAAAGCATTAATAGAACTATCCAGCTTCTTAGACTCCACTGGATTTCTTTCTTTGGATTCATCAACAACTACCTCACCATCTACAGATTTTCCCACAGAAGGGCCAGGTAATATCTTACCACTCCTAGTGGTAATCACCATACATGAGCCATCATTCTGCGGATTCTGAACCATATTTCTTAGTAACATTTTTCTCTCTCTATGGTTAAATGCAGTGGAAAATTTGCTTATATGCTGCTCCAACTATTTGATGGCATTGGAGTGAGAGTGCACTAACTGACTGATGGATTTCAGATCGATCTTCATGGTGTTTACACCAGAGTTGGTGGTCTCAATTCCCTTCAATAACTTCTCCATCATGTCCTCCATGGACATCTTTCCAGAGCCAGTTGCAGCAGCTTCCCAATTTTCAGCAGAAACATATAAACCACTACTGTCATTATTGCTTGTCCAGTTTCCTTGCTCCCTGTCTTTGTAACCAGGCTTGTCATAAATGTTTTGACCTTGATTCCCTTGGCTATTGCCTTGGAAACCCCCCTGATTATTAAAATAATTTTCCTCTTCTTCAGGTTCCACATCCACTCGGTCTTGAGACGTTACATCTTTCACTTTCTCAGTCTTCCCTGATAATAAGTGCTTGGTGAGCTAGTCCATCCGAGTCTTTAGATGGGCTATGTATTGATCCCTCTCCTCATCTCTCTTGCATTATTAAGCATACATACCAACAGAAATAGTGGGGCTTGCTATCACAAACTCCATGGTATGCCAATCTCGACTCTGTTTGATCATCCTATTTAGCATATCTGAGGCATCTTGAAAAGATAGATCAACAAACGAACCACCAACAACATTATCTACAATTGGCTTTGTAATAGAGTTGAGGGCCCTGATAAAGTCTCCATCAAATGTAGGTCCATTATATTGTGGTTCAGACACTGTGTTAGCTTCTTCTTGAATCTCTCCCAATTTTTTATGCAAAGCTTCAGTAGGAAGCTGTCTAAAATTGTTGATTTCATCCCTCAACTCTACCCTCCTGAAGGGTGGAAAAAACCATTCTAGGAACGCTTCTTTCAATTGCCTCCAATAGGTGATGGAATTAGGCACATGCTCATTCAACCACAATGTTGCCTCCCCAGATAGAGACAATGGGGACAACCTTAACCGGATAACGTTCTGGCCCACTCCTGGGTTATTAAAAGATTTGCATATGGTGACGAAATTCACCAGATACAAGTTCGAATCATCCCCAGAAAGGACACAAAACAACCCCTTCAGATTGAGGAGTTGGATCTAGTACTTGTAATGTTGAACTTGGATACAGGTGCATATGGTGAAGTAATAATTTCACCCATGGCACCTTCCCCGCCCATGCCATCATCATCATCATTCAGATCATACTGGACCAGCTGGTACTATTGTCTTCTTTGGAATGGACGGTTCCGGTTAATATTACATGGAACTTGTGCAGCTATCTGCTCTGCACGCCTTAGGTTACCAGGGTTCAATAACTCCTCGTCCCCAAATCTTCATCCTTAGGGTTTGGATGTCGTGCATGTTACCCGATATTTTGCACATTCACCTGAGCTTTAGCTAAGGCTGCCAGTCTGTCATCCTCTTGTTGTTCTTTCATTCTTCCTATTCATTATGGTTCCGGATTTAGTGGTAATAATATTTCTCCAGAACATCTGGTGCTTGGCATACACTATAAAATCCTGTAAATAAACAAAAATAACAAATAAACGTAAATCTAGGAAACTTAATTAACAGTCAATTAGCGCATACAAACTTCTGCTAACAACCTTATTCCCTGGCAATGGTGCCATTTTTTATAACGCTCAAATTACACTCTTGAATAGGTGTAAGCGATCGTTGTCAATATAAAACCCAACTAGGTTGGGGTCGAATCCCATAGAGAATATGGTGTAAACATAATTTGTTTGCGATTTAATCCACTGAAAGTTTAATATTTCCTAAAATGGGGGGTTTAGGTTTAACGAGTTATTGTTTGTCACTTTAATTTTAGTGTTTGTAAATCAAGAGCTTATAAAATAACCAGAATTATGTTCACTAGGGCTTCCGGTACATGAAAGATGCTAAAAGTGATTCAAGATTCTCATGGTGGGTAGGATAACAAGTTATTTTTATCGATGTCATGCTTAAATGTCTCTTGACCTACTTAAACATTTAATTCCCTAATCCTCTCGGACTTAGGGAATTTCTATTTACTTCCCAGATTTTACCTCAGGTTAACCAACCTTGTTACAACGCTGATTATTAAACGAAGTATTTTCGAGTCCTTGTTGATAATTCACTTTCTACTATATTTGATTTCTTTCTTAAGAAAATCAAAGCAGGTGTGTCTGCTATTTGCAACCAACAGACATTAATTAAAACTTCAGAATTATCAAGAAATTTTACCACCTTTTGAATTTTGAATACTTAGCACCTTATCAAGACCTAGCCCTAGAGCCCATAACTCAGGTTAATGAAGTTTAGCCACTCATGATTTAATGAACGAAACACATAATTGAATTCATGATTTGAAAGATAAACTTACAGAGATGAATAATAACTAGTGAATCGTATATTAGATCACAAAGGAAAATCCCACAATACTGATAATAATCTTTCCAAAATAGTTATGTTGTTCAAGTAAAGAAGTAAAGAGAGAAAATATCAAAATGTGATGTCCAAAACTCAAGGTTTCGACTTTGTACGGAGTAATAATGATAATAACTATGTTAATAATTATTCTAGAAAACCCTAAAACAAAGCTTTAAATAGTTTACCCTAAATAAGGAAACAAAATCAAGGTTAAAGCTTTTTCTCAAAATAGATGACGACTATTGGTGATTCCTTATCAGGTTCCTGATGACTTATCAAGAATGTCGTCAGGTCTTCTTCAAATCTGCACTAGTCTTATTTTAGGTTGACGAAAACTTTTGACGGATTATAAGGACTGTGATGACTTATCAGAAATGTCGTCACACTTTTGATCCAATTCTCATGTCCTGCCTAAGTATGATGGCATTCCTGATGACTTATCACCATTATGACGGCCTATCACACAATATCATCCATTCTACCAGCTGGAACTCATTCCCTATTTAAGGCTGACAACAAACTTGATAACTTATCAGACCCTTGACATCTTATCACAAAATGTCGTCACAACTTCCACTTTAGGCCAATTCTCTGTCTACTAATGACGACCAACCTGATAGCTTTTCACAAGGCTGACGACTTATCACAAATGTCGTCAGCCATACTTGTCTTTAGATTTTTTCAAATTTCAACCTTTTTTGTTCCATTATTGTTGGTTCTCTATCATCTCATCTTAAACTGCAAAATCAAACATAACTAATAAAAAATAACTAAAGTTGCTCAAGACCTTGCAATTAGTTAGTGTTAAAAGCCTCAAATGTGTTAGCATAGGCTCACACATCAGTCCTCACTTTCCTTAGACTCATAAAATTATGGCGGATTCATCCACATAAAATCACGAATCCTAGCCGTAGTTACATCACCTCCCTGCTGATGAGCAACTGCAGCCTGGTTATTAGCCCAAACATTAGTGGTGACTGATTGTACTAACACCTAAAAGGACGCTCAAAACTCGGCATGACATACAGTCTCATTCAAAGGATCAATAGGTGGGGGTTGCTCATCATTGTTCCTGCGGGTATTCGCTCTTCGAAGAGGCATTTTCTAAAATAGAAGAGCACGAATTATTAGATGAGAGGGACAACTGTAGGCAAGATAGATTCTGAAAGAAGAAACAACTTTTTCCCAAAACATCTCGTAGCCTCTTGCTCATAGATGTGGTGCGCTACACACCGATGATCAAGACTCTATTCAATGCGGCATGTCAAACTCCTTAGGACTCCTTAAAACCTGGCTCTGATACCAAGTTGTAACGACCCAAAATTGCCTCCTGGGACGTCACACGGTGCTAAGTCTATAAGTAGCCCCAAGTAAACCCTTTGAGCCTGTTTCTACTAATAACACTTATTTCAAGATGGAATAATTCAAACACTAGCATAGTCATATCATATGAAAGAAAATATAGAGAAAATGCTTGGTCCAAACGATCAAGCAATACCAAAAAACCTCAACACAACCATAATCTGTTAACTAGTCTGACAAAGCCTCTACTAATCCATGAACTAGAGAGCCATTGAGACAAGTCCCTAACTGACTCGAAATGAACTGAAAGTAATAACAGTCTCTCAAATACTGAAATATCTGACGATAGGTCCTCAAACCATGAGGACTCACCTCTGTAGGGATGTATACAGAGGTACTTGGAAGTCACTGACGAGGCTGGGACTGAGCACCTGAACCTACATTATAAGACAATGTAGCACATACACATATATGTGGATCAGCACTTGGGAATGTACTGAGTATGTGGGGGTGCATGCATTTATATACAACAACATCAATACTCTTTAATCAAATCATGCATGCAATAAGTAATGACTTACATGGCTCGAATAAGTATAAAATGTAAAGCTCATGAATCATGTAGAATGGAGCATGAAACAAAAATCTCTTGAGTCATCATAGTTTAACTTTGAAATTAGTAATCCACTCTTATTGTCATTACCCACAGGCTAAAGAAAACTTTAAACAATACTTTCAACTCATTGATATGTCTCATGGAGATTAAAACTTCTTTAATGCTCAAGAACTCATAACTCTTTTGAACTAAAGTACTTGGAATTCAGAATCATATAACTTTGAAACATACTTCAAAGCATTTCATTCACTTTAGGAGAATATCTCATTTCAAGCTTTAGGGAAATCATTCTATCTTAATGGAAATATACTCTAGCTTAGGGAAATAACTTATCTCATAGTTTTAGAGAAAATACTTATATCAAGGGAAAATACTTTGGTCTTAGGAAGAAAATCCGCTACTTTACTATTAGGAAAATAACTTGTATCAAGGAAGGTTCTCTTAACCGACATAAACCATACGAACTACATGGAGTCAAACATTTTGTATTTCTAAGAAAGAGACCCCACGTTGGGGAGGAGCATCATACTCTTGCCAGGGAGTATAGCCTCAATTCAGTCATCACTTGTCTCGGCCTCGGGCCCAATATCTTAGCCTTAGGCCTAAAAATCATCTCGGCCTCAGGACCAACCTATGGTGGCACGTAGTTCTTGGGTAAGAAATCGTAGTAACTTACCCAACTCGGTGCTAAATACTACTCTCCATAGATTATCTCCCTCATCTCATGAAAATCCACTTTAGAATAATATCATGGTTCAATAAGAACCCAATAATCAAATTTGTAATCTCATGTAGTGAACTGGATTTTAAAACTCCATGACCATTAGGTCAAAATATTTCCCTATAATCTCAGAATACTCCAATCATGGTACTTATAGCATAAGAGTTCATAAAGTTTCAAATATCAATTAGGGTTTAATAACCCATAATTCATTCTCAAGTTAAAACTCGTCAAAAGCATAATAGATAGCATATAGATCCATAACTCGTGTAGAAATCTGGAAATTTCAGTAATTTGTCTCAAAATCTCAACATACTCATATACTTTAATATCTCAAACATCTCAACTATTAACTTCTCAAGGATTAAAATCATGGGGTATAGGCCCAGCTGCAATTTGTCAAGAAAATATGTAAAAATTATGTCATTAGACTCTCAATTCATGGGAAACATCAAAATATTGCAATCAATAATAATGGGTAAAAAACCCTAATTCAAATTTATGTAAAATCTCATAGATTGCAGAAAATCATAGTTTAAATAAACCTTTGGGCATAAGGATGAAAGGATTACCCTTGTTCAAAACCCCACATACCTTAGATTATGAAATTGGATAAAAGAGCTTGATCTAAACTCTTCTTCTTACTCTTGAGAGAGAGTTCTTGCAACCTTTGAACTTGGGGAACTCAAATGTCAACTCAATTTGTAGAATCCATGGTGAGTTCTTGGATTTCTTGGAGAAGGGTTTTAGATTTTCTCTTGAGGGATAAACCCTAGCCTTTGGATGTTTTGGGAGATAATGAGGCTATCAAGTTCGTTTGGAATATATATTTAAAGGTTCAAAGGGAAAAAACCCAAAAGCCCTTTTTAAAATGAGCTAAAATACTGAACGGGGTCTGTGATGGTCGGAGCAACGGTCCATCGCAGGTTTGACATTCCTTTGGGTCGTCCGTCGCATAATGACCAAAAAAAGGACATACTTTCTCGATGCGATGGTCAGATCGATGGTCCATCGCAGGTCTAATGGTCCGTTGGATCGTCCGTCGCTCGATGGATAAGATAAGACCATACTGACTAAGTGGCAATGGTCTCAGCGACGGTCCATCGCAACAGTTCGAGCGAAGGTCCGTCAAATCATTCGTCGTACCAGGGCGGTTCTGACAACTCTCAGTAAAACGACCATAACTTCTCACCCCGATGCTGGATTTGGACGAAATTGGTATCGTTGGAAAGCTAATTCAATTCTATACATGAAAAAAAGTCAAATTTAAGAAAATTCTATATGGTTTAAATACCAATTACTTTGGAAGTAACTTTTCAATCTTTTAGGAATGGAATTACACTTCGCTTGAAACACTCTAAGGCTCAAATTACGAGGGAAATTTGCGGGGTCTTACAAGTATCCATTTCTATTCAATGTGATGGATGAAGAAGATTAAGGTACGAATTCTATTCTTACTTATTATTATCTGGGGTTTTACTTTGATTATGGTATATTTTCGTTATTCTCATGCAAAATGTGTCCTAGCTCATTATTCAAGGGCAAATGATCGTAAGTGGGTGATAATGTAACACCCTCAAAACTTTGGTTATTTTTTTTTGGCCTTCCCATCCTCAAAATATCAATTTTTGACTTAAATCATTGTTGGGGATGTTAAAAGAGTAGCCCTGAAGAGTTTCGGAATTTTTGAACGGGGTTTGGGGTACTTTTGGGTGACATAGGTAGTGAGCCTTTGCGATATCCCTGTATCATGGAGGCTAGTCTTTGATATTGCCTTCGTGTCACATAGGTTGGGTCACTGTGATATGGTCCGCAGCATGAAGGCTAGCCTCTGCGATGAGTTCCATGGCATAAACCTGTGTTATTTTTGGGTTGTCTTGTTTATTTTAAATGGAATGAGGGGTAGGAAGGTTATTTCACTTAAACATGGATTTTAAACATCATAAGGGCCTATTTCCACCAGTTTTCATCCTATGAAGTTCATTCATATTTCTCTCTACCACGTTCTCTCAATATCCCCTTTTCAAGTAAAGACTAGGGCTCAAAGAGGTGAACATCTAGCGTCCAAAGGGTGTTTCTTTCTTACAATTCTCTTGTGTTTAAGTCATTTACATCTTTCCCCTAAACTTGTATTTTCTTAATGACATCAATTAGTTGTTAATGGATGGTTTTGATATAGTTGAGGGCTTTTTGACATAGTTGGTTAATTAATTGAGTTTCCGTGGTATCTTATGATTCATTCATGTTTTACTTATGATTTGAACATTGGGGGATTCATAGGAAGGTTAAATGGATTTCAGGGTACTTCAATTTCCCCAAAATTACTAGTTACGATTTTGGAAAATTATGTACCCTCAACCTATTTGAGAAATTGTCAACGAATATGATTTTGTCACTTGGTTTAACTTGTCTACCTATGTAATTTCATGATTTAAGAGGGTTAAGAAATGAAAATGTATATTAAAGGTCTTTTTGTCTATGTCTTGATTTAATAAACAGAAAGGGGGTCGAGGCATTCCCCCAAATTAATGTGATTGTTATGGCATAGAGATAAGCTTGCAAGCATAAGTGTATGACGTGCTCAATGTATGCCTTAATATTTGATTCATTGAATAATAAATGGGTTATGTGAAACTTTTTTTAAATTAATTTACCAACCTAAGAATGTATAGATTCCAACCAAAAATCACTTTTACCAAACTCTGCATACAACTAACGATCCTTAAGGGTCTGCAACACTATTCTCAAATGGTCTGCATGCTCTTCCTCACTTTTGGAATACACTAGTATGTTATCAATAACAATTATGACATATATATCCAAGAACTTCCTGAAGACCCTGTTCATCAAATCCATAAAGGCTGAAGGAGCATTTTTCATTCAAAACAACATAACCACAAACTCAAAATGGCCGTACCTCATTTCGAAAACTATTTTCAAAATGTCCTGCTCCCAGAACTTCAAATGATGATACCCCGATCTAAGGTAAATCTTAGAGAACCACCTAGAACCTTAAAGTTGGTCAAACAAATTTTGAGAGTATCATATTTCTTGCGCACGAAGAGGAATGGAGTGCCCCATTAAGATACACTGGGTCTGATGAAACCTTTATCTAAGAGGTCCTTAAGATGTTCTTTTAACTATTTGAGCTCATCCAAAGCTATATGATATAGAGGGATGGATATGGGTTGAGTATCAAGAAGAAAATCAATATCAAATTCTATTTCTCTATCTGGAGGTACCCATGGAAGATCTTCGAGAAAATACTTTGGAAACTCATTTACTAACTGAGCTGACTGAACTGTCAGAACTTCAAACTTAGTATATTTGACTCAAATTAAATGATAAATACACCCTTTCGATATTAAATTTTGGGCCTTAAGGTAAGAGATATATGACCTTTGGGAGATACAAAACTACCCTCCCACTACAAAACTTCCTTACTAGGACATTAGAACTTCACCACATGGGTGCGATAATATATTGATGCATAGAACAAATGGATACAATCCATGCCAATAATAACATCAAAATCTACCATCTCTAACTTTATTAGGTTCACTAGTGTGATCTTATGGAGGTCGATAATAAGACACTCCTTATAGAATCGTCTGACAATAACTGACTCACCTACTGGTGTGTAAAATGAGAAGGAATTAGAGAGATTTTTAGTATCTAACCCAAAATTTACTTCAACCAATAGAGTTACATAAGAGAAATTTGATCTTGGGTCTAAAAATACATAAACATCAAGGTGAAAGTTACGAAGCATACCAGTGACTACTTCTGGTGAACTCTCTTGTTCCTGATGGGATGGCAAAGTATAAAAACAATTCTGGCATTGAACACCACTAGTACTGGAAGACACATCCTGGGAAGGAGCTAGACGGCTTGGTTGAGGAGCTGAATTTGTAGCCTGAGGCTGAGGATGAGTATCTTTGATTCCTTTCTTAGCATATGGGCACTCATTGATTCTTTGTTCCATATTACCACAACCATAACAACCCTCTTTACCTATCAAACAATCACCAGGATGGGTTCTTCCACACATTGCACATGTTAGGAAATTGGGCCTCCCGACTACACTATTCTGAGATCTAGAATTTGAAGTCCTTTCCCTTTTCTCCTGCCTGGTTCTTGATACAAGTGCACTAGATGAATATGTAACAAGCACTGATGAATGGCCTTAAAATTGGGAACAATTTTCCTCTCCCGACCTTGGCTGACTAAACTTAAAGTGTCCAGTCCTAGCACTCTTATTTCTCTTTTTTTTTCCTTTAACTTTTTTACCTCAATCTATTGAGCATGAGTCATCAATCTCGCAATATATATATCTCCAATAAGAATGGAAGTCCTACACTTCTTGACCACCAAATAAGACACCCAGTAACAAATTTTTTCATATGAGCTCTAGAATCAGCTAACAACTCAGGAGCATACTTAGATAGCTGAGTGAACTTAAGGCAGTATTCCCCCACCGTCATAGAGACATACCTCATGTTTATGAACTTCTCCACCTTAGTCTCCCTCATCTCACACTAAATAAACTTGTCTAGAAAAGTATTTTGGAATACCCACCAACTCACATAAGTTGTATTCTCACCACCCCTACCATCTTTCCATATCGTAACCTAATCATAAGCAACATCCTTCAACCTATAGGATTCCAATTCTACACTTTTCTCTTTAGTAATATACATAATTTGAGTTATCTTTCTCACCTCATCAATAAAGAGCTGTGGGTCCTCATCTATCTTTGACCCATAGAAATCATGCGGATTTATCCCCATCAAGTTCTGAATTTGGGCTGTAGCTAAATTACCATTCTATTGAAGTGGGATGGCTTTCTATTGGTTACCTTAAATATTGGCGGCCACATCTTTGGCCAACGCTTGAAAAGTAGCCCAAAATTCAGCATGAGACACATTTTCATTTACAGGGTCGGCATGCATGGGTGGTTTATCACTGTTTCTGTGTGCATTGGCTCGATTAGGAGGCATATTCTATCAAGTGAAAACACGAGTTAATGCAGATAAAGAAAACTGTAAGCACAATAGATCATGAATGAACTGATGATTCCTAATTTGTTCTGTAGCCTCTTTCTTATAAATGTGGTTCTCTTCACACTCATGATCAAAACTCTATGAAACGTGGCTTGTTTGACTCCCTAGGAATCATTAAACCTTAGTCTCTAATACCAAGTTTTTAATGCCCTGGAAGTACCCCCTAGATGTCACATGGTACTCATGACTACGAATATGCCCAGGCTAACCCATAATATCTTTAAATCTTAGAACTCAACCCATAAGTATGGTAGGCATGAGAAGAAAACAAAGATAAACAATCTCATAACTTAAAGTGAATCCTTAACTAGAAATCTTTACACAAACTTCTTGAAATTAAGCTTAGACATAGTATGACAAGCCTCTACTATAGACTACAGAGCAACTAGGACAGACCCTAGATAACTCGTACATAAACAAAAATTAATATCTAAAATACTTCTATCAAAGAAAACACAAATCTAAAAGACTGGGTCCTCGAACTATGAGGACTCACCAAATATTGGGATGTAGGTAATGATGTTGATGTCACTCGTGCTGCTGAAAATGGGCACCAAAACCTACATTATAAGACAATGTAGCGCACAGACGTATATGCGGATCAGTACTTTTGAAATGTACTAAGTATGCGGGAGTGAATGCATAAGTAAAACAATACTAAATATATATAAATTTTCAAACTGTGCATTCTAAACATAAATGACTCACCTCGGACTTGAGTAAAACTAAAGGATGCAAGATCACAAAACATGGATAATGAAGCATATAAATAAACATAGTGAGCCATAATGCTTAGTTTCTTAAAAATCTTTTCTTTTAAACTTGCTTATGAGAGATTCTTTGAACCGACATAAACCATGTAAGCTATCATGGAGTCCAACGTCTTACCCACATTGGGGAGAGCTGTTCTATCCTTTCCATTAGAATAGAACATTATCTGAGTAATCACTATACTTTACTTTATCCATATTTGGAAAATCTTAATCCTACGTTGTCTCATGTTTTTAGGAATTTAGGATTCACTCATACGCATTCCCTTCTTAGTGATAAATACTACCCCCAAAGTTTATATATATGCTCATACTTAGAAAATCCACCCTAAATAGCATAAGGTTTTGTATACTAGAAACCAATTATTTTTCTGTTTGCATTAAATCATAATCAGGATGAACAATTATGGATTTCAAATCTTGTCTTTGAATTAAAAGATCAAAATTTCTTGTATACTTAGTTCTTATACTTAAGCCTTAAATCTCATACTTTCCTTTATATAACTTGTAATACAATAGCATGCTTAAAACTCAATTGAAAATCTTTAATTAATGTCTCAAATAATAATCATGATATTCAAATCATAAAAGAGAACCCACCCTCAAGTCGAACCATAAATAGATAAGAACATGTATGCACTTTAATACTTCAATCACATGGTAATTTCATAATCTCAAGAAAAGATAATTTAGGTATGAACCCTAATTGAAAGTCATATAACTTTAAATTTAAAACAAGTATTGGACATAAGGATGAAAGAATATCCTTGTTCATAAATCCCACATACCTTAAAGTTCTTTGCTTGGTGAAGCAAACTTGACCCTTGAGAATTGGGAGATGATCTTGAGAAGAAACCCTAATATTGTTCTTATAAATAGAATGAGGGATTTTGTTTTGTTTAATCAATGAAAAAAAGAAAAAGTAACGCCCATTGGGGTTAAATGTTGTGGGTTAGGAGTTGTAAGGGGTAAAAGACTAAAAAGCGCCTTAACTTAACTTCTTAGAATTTACTCGCCAGTTCTTATGAGTTAATGATATAACTCATATGGAAAGGTAACACCAGGTGTCATAAATAATAAGATGGACAAAATCAAAAGAGGGTACCTACTGATCAACTTTTGAGCTCCACCTATGACACGTGTCTTCATCATACGACCCTTAAATCCCCACTCGTATCTTGGATAGTATCTCAAGAAGTCTACACTAATAAACTTACGACCCATATTTAATGATTTATACCCTACCTAACGACTCTTAGGGTCAAGTCGTACCCATAATAGATTGTCCATTATGATGCACTGCTTGGATATAATTTCAACTTACTACTAGTATGATGTGCATACGACTCAAGAGATGAGTCGTATGATGGATAAAAAAACTTTAGGGATAGAGTATTACAGTTTGAGGTTGGTTAAAATGGGTTTTATGGTCCTGACATAGTTCACCAAGTTTTGGAAAAGGTGAAGGTGATTCTGGATATGCTTAAGGGCATCCAAAGTCACCAAAAGTCCTATGTGGCTGTGAGTCATAGGGATTTGGAATTTAATTTTAATGATTTAGTGTTCTTTAAGGTATCTCCCCTGAAGAGAGTGACACGATTTGGAATGAAACGGGAAGCTCAGTCCCCGTTATGTTATTTTATATCGTATTTTCCAACGAGTGGACAATGTGGCTAATGAGTTGGAATTGACTTCGAGTTTAGGTTCCATTCATCTGGTCTTTCATGTTTCGATGCTGAAAAAGTAAGTGGGTGATCCTTCCTTGGTCGTTCCTTTGGAGAGTGTTAATGTTTCAGATTCCTTGTCTTATGGGGAAGACCTAGTGAAAATTTTAGATTACTACATCTTTCGTTTGAGAACTAAAGAGGAGGCTTTGGTAAAGGTTCATTGGAGGAACAAAATGTTTGAAGAAGATACTTGGGAAGCCAAAGAGGACATGAAGTTCAAGTATCCATTCTTGTTTCCCGCTTAGGATAATCGAGCTTGAGGTATGTGTATTTCTTAACATCTTTGTTTTCTGACTTTGTTAAAGAAAATTGTGATTTCCTTGATATTTTTGTTTTTTGTCTTTGTTAAAGGTAAGTTTGTATGTTCTCTGTATTAACTCATGCTAATGAATTCCTTTTCTCATTATTCAGGGATGAATGATCTTAAGAGGGGGAGAATAAAACACCTTGGATTTTGGTCCCTAAAAATTTCTGAGTTTTTATACTCACTGTGCAGACTATGACTCTCTCTATGAGTTGTGGGTTATAATTACTAGTTTTAATGACCTACTCATATCCATACAAGAGTGCTACCCTAATGTTTCTATTATGACAACAACTAGGTGTTATGAGTCTTAAAGACTCTATACAAGTCGTATAGTTCCATCCATAGCCAAACCAGTATATGCCCCAAGTGTTTTTTTCCTGGTTATAACTAGGACCTATGAGTTGTAGGGTCTCTTGATGAGTTATATGGTCTAAATCATAGGGTTACCAGAGAAGGTTCCTTCATCTACTGTCGTGACTAAAACTCATTCATCTTTTAATTAAGGGCACTTTGGAGATTTACCCTCTTCTCCAATAGTGACCCACGACTTAAAACCCCTTTAAGGTATCATTATCACTCTAAAAAAATCAAAATAACTTCTCATCCTATCTCAAATTCCCAAGGTCAAGAACACTTAGGATTTCTAAAATGTTGATCAGTTAGGGCTCTCAAGGGTGATTTGTCTCCATAGTTGTGATATTTTCAGGCATGCTACTCTTCTCCAAACCTTATTTTATGAAGAGCATGTATTTTAAAATGCTTTAAAGGTATGGATTTGAATATGGGTTTTGACATAGGTTGGTGTAGTTTTTTGAATGGTTGATCCTTGAAGTGTTTTCCCATGGTTTTTGTGATTTATTAATGCTTTGAAATTGATTTTTTAAACTAATGGGGTGCATGGGTGTGGGAATTGGAATGGGGGTTGATGTATTCCCCCAAATTAATGTTTTGAAGTTAGAATTTATTTTGAATAATTTTGTCCCCTCAACCCACTTTTGTAAATGGTTTTGCATTGTTGAATTTGTCACTTGGTCTAACTTACTCACTTATACTATTGTATTGTATAAATGGTTAAACAGTGAACATGGATTTTGAAAGCCTTATTGGCTATGTTTTGATTTACTGAACAAAAGGGGGTCGAGACATTCCTACATTTTGATAAACTAAAGGAGGTTGAGGCATTCCTCCAACTTGAATTAATAAACAAAGGGGGTCGAGGAATTCCCCCATATTAATGGAATTATAATGGCATAATTATAAGCTTGCAAGCGTGCAGTATGATGATACCTGTGGTGCATCTTAATGTATAATTCTATGGTTAATAAATGTGTTATGTGAATTTTGTTTTAACAAGGCTTGATGGGGGTTATTTAGCTAAGTCATGAAGGTATGGGGCTTTAATGTCTTGTACTTTAAACTCACGTTTGCCGATGTGACGGTTAGTCTTGATGATTGTGTGTATAGTTCATGCTATTGATATGTATATATATATATATGTATCTTAGATTAACGTGGGATCGGGGCATTCCCAGGTCATCCTTAATACCTACAGTTCATGTGGCTATCATACATAGGGCCCTTTCAGCAGAGGGAGCTGAACCCATATAGCCCATGGGTGCCTATTTATGATGATTGAGCTACATAGTCCAGGATAATGTTTTACTTCATGCTAAGCTTATTCCCTATCCCAGCATAATACTTATACATGTATATAATTATGTGTGCATGATTTTGAGTTAGATTTGACTTGACATTATGTTATCCTTTATCCCTGAGTTACATGCTAGTGCTCACCTACTAACCATCTCCGGATGCTACATCCTTACTCGACGCAGGGTCTTAAGGCAATCCTACTTTTTCTATGCAGTGTTAGGTGGATTATCTTAGTTTGTTGTAATTCCCAAGATACACCTTCACTCTGAAGATTATGTAGTCACTATCAAATATAGTAACCCAACAAAGGTTGGGGTCAAATACCAAGGGAATACTTGAAATAGTTGCTCTCAACTGTTATAATCAACGGGAAAAAAATTGAAAAGTATATTGGGGGATTTAAGTAGCAATATCAAACAATTAGCTAATATCAACTTCAATTGTAATCAGTCAGAGCTGAAAACTAGGATTATGTTCCCCATGGCTTTTCAACTCTGTAATCTTATTGTACTTTATTGAACCAACCCGATACCTTTCTTACAAAATCTGATAAGTTATGTACCATCAATAGTCTTTTGGATGAGCTAATGGATTTTACCCTTTAACTTTTGAGTCTCAGGATGTCGCCTTACTAACCGTAACCATGATCCCTATTAACTATTACCTTTTGAATCTCTACTTATTAGATGATAGCTAACCATCTTACTTAGATAATACCTAGTAGCATGGATCAATAGTTAAACTTCAAATTACTATTGTAATTATCTTTTCCTAGTCACTACTTCTCTTTTGGAGAAAGTAGAAATAATCTCGGCGGGATCCTAATGTTTGCAACCGCTAATATATCTATTAAAGTGAAGATAATACACTGCATGCATGGGTATCGGTTCAGAACAACAATAGAACTTTCCCTACTTCATCAATCTGCCAGGGTTTCCATAACCCTAGCTAAGGGTTTTTAGCCACTCATGCTTGTCAAGTAATAAACAACATTCATTGATTGAAAAAATATGATTAAATCACAATAATCACAAGTAAAACCCCAAAACTTTAACTAAATTAATTAACCAAAATCAATATAAGAGAATTCCAAGGCTAAAATCAAATTTTGGAATCAAAATATGTTTGTAAGTATCAAGAGTGTGTAACTTCTACTAATAAAACATAAGGGGTATTTATAGTACATGAGGAAACCCTAAAATCAAAGTTCAGATGAAAAAGGGTAGGTGGCCAAATATGTGTGTCCACATGCGGCCTAGCCTTGGGCTCATGTGTCATATGTGTCCCGAGGATGGGCGCATGTTGATACCTACATGTGCAGGAAAAAAGTCCCCCAGCTTTTACTCTAGGGATTTTGGACTTCTAGAACTTATCTTAGCCACATGCGGTTCACATATTGACATATGTAAGTGACAAAAATACTTTTTCAGCTATGTTACTCTCGGAATCTTCAATTTCGGTACTTAACTTAGTCTTATACAGACCACATCTACTACATGTGTTCCGTATGTTGACATAGGTAAGTGCAAGGCCTTCCAATTCTTGTTACCAAGATTCATATATTTAACTTTCATCGTAGCTTTGGTCATGTATAATATGGAAAGTGTCACGAATACCCAAAATTGATCAATTAAGTAGCAAAAGATTCTATTTTTTCATATTTTCCACAAACTTAGCATCCAAAACCAAGTTTCCTGCATAACATACCCAAAAGACATCATATCTAACAAAGCAACCTAAGAAACTTACACATTTTCATAGTTTTAAGCATCTAAAGTACTATATTTCTATATCACGTCAACACCCTCAAATTAGAACTTTGCATGTACTCAGGCAACAAAACAAAACAAAAAAACAAAAAAAAAACACAACGCTTAATTTGGAGGTTCTAAGTTATTCAAGGCATTCAATCAACACTTTAATCTCAAACCACAACACCCCCTCCTATCTCACTTTCAAAACCAACTATGTATAAACATGAAGTACAACAATGTGACACAATGGTATCAAAGTGTGGCACTACATTAGCTATTGACAACCATGCATATGTATAAGTTACATTACTCAAACACATAAATAGTTAACAATATGACTCATATGACCTCAAAACAAAGATGTCCCACTCACCCATATAAAATACTGCAAGTCAATGTAGGGACATTCAAGAGACACTCACACTCAAAAGAGAAGTTTCAATTAATATACATCAAATACCATAGGCTTGCCCTTATTTTCTTTACCTTAGCATCCAAACAGTAAAGTTAGGATTACTATAGGACTTTTCTTAGCTTGTAATGGAGTCTTGGGGGGTTGGTATGGTACATATGGACATATCAAGTGACTACGCCTCCTTGGTAATACGCTAACCTTGGGGTATCACTTATTAGCCAACTTTTGTTTTTATTCCACCCTTATTTCTCCCCTTTTATTCTTTATTGCACATTCAGGTTGGGTGTGGTCTTTTATTCTTTCTTTTTCACAATTTTTTTGTGCTACCACACCCAACCCTACTATTGTTTTCTTTTATTTTACCCTTCTACATACCCACTTTACATTTCATACCCCTATGATAGACACCCTAAACTTAGGAAATTTTCCTGAGTTGAGGTGCACAATGTCCAAGGAGGACTGAGCCAAATAAATTATTGCAACACAAATGGAAAAGTGAATGGTGAAACAAGAAAAATAGGCTATAAGGCTCAAAACTGGGACCAAAGGGATACTATTTCACATTGGGAAGGTCATTGAAGCTAAAAGTAGACTAAAATCAAAACCAACCTATGATCCTTTCCTAACCAACTATCCTACAACCTAGGCAAGGCTAACCAGGAATGTTATGATTTCAACACATAAAGGGAACTAAGTATCATCTATACACACATGGAATAAAGTCAATATTACAAACTACTAATAATACGGTTCATGCACCTATTTACAAGTGATTATCATGTCCCTACTCCTAATGCCATAACAAGATCCATAATGTTCATACATATATACATTCACACAGTTCTAAAAGTTTGAAGGGATGTAATTATTCTAAAAAATCAATAAAAATACTTGACAACTTCCCTAAACACTTGAAAATCTCCTAATTATGCAAAAACAAAACATAGTACAAAACAAAACACAATACGACATAAATTTTAACCTAGGCATACCAGTTCTACAACCATACCACAACTGACAACAAAAGAACCATGATAAATAAAACCCAAAGTAGCTATGGTATACCCCACCCAAACTAAAAACTACACATTGTCCCTAATACACTAAAATAATATAAATCAAAGGGAAGAAGGACATACCTGGGACAAACTAGGCGTCTGTGTCATGATATTTCCCAGATGGGGTATATCCACTAGTAGAGTCCATGGTGGTGGTGGTGTACTACGAGAAGATCCACCCACATCTTGCTTGGCAGCCTCTTTCTTTAACAAATGTAGTCTTTATCGAATCATGGGTGGCCCTATTCAGGGCTTACTCATATGACCTATCTGTGTTCTGCAGGTCTCTATCTTTGCCTCTCTTGGTCCCAACTATAAGGACCACCACATTATTCTTCGTTAATAAATCAAAGTATTTGGGACCATACAAAGGTGATGGCTGAATTACTAGGATTTAACTAAGGGAATGGCTGATATGTGCCTCTTGGTGAGAATGTGTACCTCTGCTCTAAGTAGGTCCACCTCCTCCCTAATAGCTCCTAGATTTGACATCTCAATCTTACTGAAATGGGTTGATACTCTACCCTTAAAAGTATCTTTTCATGAGTGCAACTTATCTCGAAGCTTTGAACTTACAGTTCAGTTTATAGACTGTAGTCTAGCCTCAACCGTCTCATGTGTAGTCCAGACCCATGGTCGTTTCTACTCATATAATGTCTCCACCTAGGTCTCAATAATTAGTAGCCGAGTAGCCATCATCTCTACTCTTTCCTCAACACCTGGTATATCTAGCACACTGGCCTCTGTAACAACATCCTCCTTAATAGTATCTATCATAGAAGCCAATCAGATATCTTCTAGCTGCTACACTATCACACTCACATAAAAAACTACTTATCATCATTCATTTTGAAGGTTATCTCCCCAAAGTCCATATCAATCAACACCCTACCAGTGTATAGAAAGGGTCTACCTAATATAATGGGGCTTAAAAATTCACCATACAATCAAGAACCATGAAATAAATGGGAAACATAAAGGATGCCACCCTTACTTCTATATCACACAAAATACCCATTAGTTTCTTCATAGATGAGTTAGCCATCAACAACTTTATGGATATAGATTTGAGTTCCCCCATCCTTAAATACTTGTACACAATTAGTGGCATCACATTTACCTCTTTCCCAAGTTACATAAAGCCTATTTGACATTAAAAGGCTAAATAGAACACGAAATGGTGAGTGCTTCAGGATCTTTCTTATTTTCTACTAACGGTAAGGAAGGGGTCACACTATAATAGTGAACATGAACATTAGGATCAATGACCTAATTCTCACTACTATAATACTCAAAATCATCATCTTCCATGTCGACTTCTCAGACTCTGCCTCAGGTATCTCATCACTTTTAGTGCCATCAATCTTTAACTCCTCAATAATAGGTACAAGGGGATCATCAGTAGTGGTACTAAAATTAGTGGTGATATCTAGACAATGACTGATGTTTGAAGGATTCTGCACCGTATTAATCGGGAGGGTTCCTAGATGCCTTTTATGCAAAGTGGTAAACATTTTCCCAAGATGATGCTCTAACTGCTTCATAACCGTTGCATGAGACTCAAACTTTTGGGTAAAATCTAAAATATCAGCATTGCTATCCTTATGGATAGACTCCTGCCTTTCTTGACCCTTTACCAGTTTGGTCAACATTTCTTTCATTTTTTATTTTGTATCTCATCTGCCAAGTGGAATATATTTTTCTCCCTTTCCTTGTAATCATTTCTCAGTCTCCAGACACTTTCTCTATCATCATAATAGTTCCAGTCTTAGTTTTCTTGCCCTTGGGTTTGGAAATCCACCAACTAATGATTAAAATATATTTCCACCTCCTCTAACTCATAGTTAAAAACTCTCGAGGCTACACCTTATGCCCTTACTATATTGACCTTTGCAAAAATTATTATTGCAAATTTTTTGGCTAACTTACTGATATCATTTTGTAATAGTGAAATCTCCTGAGCTACAACATCCTTAACCACTCTCTACTTACTAAAAACTCAAATAGTATAAGTGCTAGAACCTCTCTCAACCTCCTGATTTTACCACCCTAGATTAATTAGCGAGAGTCAATGCATAATACTAGAATCTATCTCCCATCGAAATTTTATAAGGCTCCTCCAGAGATAGTGTCTGTAATAGTTCTGGAACTGATGGTCAAGGCTCTATAGAATATCTCCAACAAGCTTGGCCCTAATATTCAATGGTTGGGAACTATGCTAAGCTTCTTATTGAAACTGAACCATGCCTCATACATAGATTCTAACTGCAAATGCCTGAAATTATAAATCTTATCCTTGAGCTGCAACACCTTAGATTGAGGAAAAAAGTTGTTCAAGAATTGTCTGCGTAACTCATTCCACATAGCGATAGATACTTTTGGAAATTCCCCTAGCCATAATCATGCTTCTCCAGTTAGAGAGAAGTAAAACAAACTCAATCTGAGTGCCTTCTAATCTACCCAAAAAATAGTATATGAAGTGTAGATCCTAGTAAAATTTGTCAGATGCATGTTTGCATCATCTGTAAGTAATCCCATAAACACACCCTTTAAGTATAAAAGATGGATCATAGCACTAGATCTATGTAACTTGACATTGGGGGAAAGGTAGGAGGAATAACAAATCCAGTCTCTGTCGCTTCAACGTACCCTGAATATTATTCATCATCCATATATGGTTTCACATACTGATATGCTGGGATCACTTGAAGACTACCTCCTTCAACTCTATTATGATTTCCACGGAGTGCTGCTCACCGGTTCACTTCTTGTCTCTGTTCAGCTAGCTCAGCCTCCTTAGCTATCTGTTGAGCTTCATATGTTGCCCTTATCTTATTAGTGGCTTATTGAAACACCCTATTTTTTTATCCTTAGAAATTTCATGAGTTCTTAACTCTCTAGACATCATACGACTTAGGCTTACTAGTCATATGATGTGGGTATAACCTAGGGGGACTAAGTCATATATTAAATAGTGTGTTCTTCATCATGTACTATCCTATGTACGACTAGACTCCATACGAGTTGTATGGAGATGGTACGAGTGTTATAGTCCAATTCGTATGTTGTCCAGTGTCCAAACCTCTTGGATTCCATCTTGGATACAGCTTGAGGGTACTAGTCGTATCATATGAGTACGATTTAGTGAAGGGGAGTCATATAGTGTATAGTGTGTGATGTCCAATATTTTTTCTAAGGTACGAGTGGTGGGTACCACTCGTATGTTGTGTGTATGAGTTAGGGGGAAGTCATACCCTCCTATAGTGATTTTTACAATTTAAGTTAGGGGTATTCTGGATATTTTCCCTCTTAACCTCTTTTGATCCACAACTTAACACACTTTTGGAACATCATTTACCCTGTTATTCTCAATCAAAAACACTTTAAACAATCTTAAATCTTTGTCAAGGCTCTTGGTTTAAGAAAGACTAGGGTTTTCTTCAAAACAATCAATTAAGGCTCTAAGGGGTGGTTTCTCTCCGAACTATTTGGTACCTAAGGCATGTTACTCCTCCCTTATTGTTAGTTCAACTAAATTCATGTTTTAATGAATGGTTTTCATGATTTAATTATGGGTATTATTTGGTTTTGAATTATTTGTTGGTTTTTTTTGTTGTAAATGGTTGGATATTATTTTCCCATACTTTACTTATGGTTTGCCATATTATAATTGTGGTTTCAGCTTGTGGTTGCATGGGAATGGTCGATTGGTACTTGTTTTTGGTTTTGGAAATGATATGCCCTCAACATATTTGTTAAAATGCCTATGAGAATTGTTTTTTCATATAGTTTGACTTTCATTGAAACTATTGCATTTCATAATTTGATAATGGAACCTAAATTGGTTTAAATAGTTTTAAATGGTTGGGTAAGGCCTTGGTTTCCATGGTATTGGTTTAATTGAAAATCATGTGGGGTATAAGAGAATCCCCTAAGTGTTAGCTAATCATATTGCTTGCAAGCTATAGTAGGTATAGTGATACCACTTCATAAAGCCTTTGTTAATAACTTCGGGAATTGGTGGTTGGTTATGTGCTAATGGTTTTAATTGGGCAAAATGTTACTCCTCTCTCATTGTTAGTTCAACTAAATTCATGTTTTAATGAATGGTTTTCATGATTTAATTATAGGTATTGAATTATGTATTGGGTGTTTTGGTTGTAAATGGTTGGATATTATTTTCCCATGCTTTACTTATGGTTTTCCATATTCTAATTGTGGTTTGAACATGTTGTTGTATGGTAACGGTCGATTGGTACTTGGTTTTGGTTCTAGAAACTATATTCCCTCAATATGTTTGTTAAAATGCCTATGAGAATTGTTTTTTCACATAGTTTGACTTTCATTGAAACTATTGCATTGCATAATATGGTAATGGAACCTAAATTGGTTTAAATTGTTTTAAATAGTTGTGTAAGGCCTTGGTTTCCATGGTATTGGTTTAATTAGAAATCATGTGGGGTTTATGAGAATCCCCTAAGTATTGGCTAATCACATTTCTTGTAAGCTATAGTCGGTATGGCAATACTACTTCATAAAGCCATTGTTAATAACTTCAGGAATTGGTTGTTCGTTATGTGCTAATGGTTTTAATTAGGCAATAATGGCAGGTTGTGATTGCTTACCATGAAGGTGTGAGTTCGATGGACGGACACTGAAAGCTTATGTATGCCGACATGAGGGTTGGTCATGGCGACCTTATACTTGTAGGGTATTGATAACACTCAAACTACAGCTCTCGTAAGAGTGTAAGCTGTCGTTGTCAAATATAGAACCCAACTGGGTTGGGTGTCGAATCCCACAGGGAATACTCGGTCACTAAGTATGCAATGATTAGTAGACTTTTGGTGAAAGTTCTGCAGATAAAGGGGGGATTTTATGCGTGAAGTAAAATTATCAAAGTAATCAAAGAAAAATGGAATGTTTAGTAAGATTTTAATCAATGAGAATTGTAAGTTAGGGTTATGTCCAACTTATGAGTTTTACGTATCTATTGGCTATGAGTTATGTAGAATTCATACATGCATGCGCTTATAGAGATTCGTATTCTATGGTAAATCCTAGTGTCTTTCGACCATCAAGGATTATATCACTTTAACTCTTTCGAGCTTAAAGCGTATACTAATGGTACGAATTCTCCAAGAGGTTAATCCAGTTACGGCACTAACTTTTAAACAGGGGTTGGTAGACCTATTTCCTTGTCATTCTCTCTTTTCCAGACATGTAACTTTTCTTTCGAACAAGTTAATGCTATACTGGCATATTCTATATGTTTGCAACCACAAGAATTCGATTAAGATGAAGAGAGCAATGATATAAGCAGCATACGTATCAAGAATTCACAAACTCATAGCAATAGATAGTATCTCATAAGGCTTCCATAACCCTAACAGAGAAGTTTAGCTACTCATGAGCAAAACGGAGATCACAATAAACATCATCATCATATCAAAACTAGAATGATCTCACGTTGGAGAGGAGTGTGGCGTCACAACAAGGTTGACGTTTTTCCTCTTGGTGTTTCCCACGAGTTAGCATTTTTCTCTGTTAACAATTGTAACGTGAATTAGGAGCAAAAGTCGAATAAATAAGACTTGAATTAATCAATAAGTGAATATAATAAAAAGCTTCGAATTAATGAATAAGTGAATAATCAAAAGCTTCCAATGAATGAATAAGTGAATGCTGAAAAATTCAGCATTATAGGTTTTTTTATAACATCCTTGTCCTAGTCCTACTGAAATAGGGTTTTTATCCTTGTCCTAGTCCTACTGGGTTACTGCATACTTTTCCTAATCCTACTAAGTTACTGCTGATCCCCCAAGTCTTTTGAAATGCTGTTTTTGCCCGGGACAAGTTCTCCATGCATCACTTTCAGTCCACAAGTTTCCAGAAGCTGCCTTCCTTCTTACGTGAAGTTTCCTTTGGCGTCCAACAGTCCATAAAATACTGAAATCTTCATCATAAATACCTGAAATCTTGCTAATCACGTTGGTTAGCTCACTTACAGGAAAAAGGACTAAAAGTGTTGGAATTATATATTTTGTCCTCAAAACTTAGCTAAAATATGGGTACATTAAGGTGCTTTAGGCGTGTAAATACGCCTAACATCAACACCCCACACTTAAAGCTTTGTTTGTCCTCGAACAAAATATTACGTCCATGCAATCATCTAACTAGAAATCACAGCAGTAACACAAAATATTCATCAAGACAGGCACGACAATTTTCAGCAAAGAGTAGTTTTCTGATCACTACTAGAAATGATTCAACCTCCAACATAGACTCGTGATGATGGTTAATTCGTATCCACAAGTTAAGTCACAAAGAATCATACAAGACTACCCAAAACTCATCAATCATGTGTGTCTCACAATATATCACCCATAATTACTCACAAGTATTTCATTTTTCAAAACATAGGTATAAGATTATCCTTGCTCTCACTCTCATAAAGAATTCATATGTTGCAACTGATGACCATAGGCTTGCCCTTAGTGTAATGCTCTACTAATATCAGAATGTTAAGCTTAGGATCAATTAGGTCTTTTACATGTTGTAATGTAGGCTAAGGGACGGGTAGGACTATTTTGGCCAGAAATAGTGACTATGTTCCTTAGCGCTTTAATACATCACATTATGCCATTAACACTCTCTTTTAATTATTTAATCATAAACACAATTTATCTTTTTTTTTCTATTTCTTTTTTTTTATAATACACCTCTATGATAGCCACTCTTTTTTCATAACAAATTCAAGTACCAATTCACTTTAAGGCATCACTCTCACCCAATTTCCTCTTATTTTGTCACATTACTTCACAATTTAAAGCACTTAGGAATTTGGATCAAATTATGGTCTTGAAAAAAATGGATTAGGCTTACATATGAGGCTGTCAAAGAAAATGGCTTAAAGGCTCAAAAGGGTTGACTAGGATAATGTCCAAGGGTAGGTAAACGGAAGGTAAACAATCACAGGCTGCCAAAGAAATGCCTAAATCATCTCCTAAACTCACACTCTTTATTTTTCTTTACACACAAACCAGGCAAGTTCTAGCATCAGTCACAACACAGAATATACCATATCCTCACACACAAGGCACATGGTCAACTTTATTAGGAGCAGTATAGACTCTTGACCCAACAGATGAATGAATTAAACCACACAATTATCACACACTGAGTCACATGTAGAGCCTAAATGTCTCAATAGTAATGATTTAGCACAAACTCTTGTTATACTACCATGCCGTCTATCAGAACAATTTCATGCAAAATATAAAAAATTTAAAATTAAACTAACTAATTACGACTAATTAAAACAAACAAGAACTAGAATAAATGCAAATGCAGACAAAGAAGTATAGCATACAAATACCAGCACCCCACACTTAGACGGGACACACTGCCCTCAGTGGAAAATAAATAAGAAGAACCTGATTAGTCAGACTCATCCTATATGTATGGGGTCATACCTCCTGCATCAAAATCATCATCAGAGTCATCGTTATCAGAGTTCTCCTCCACGTCGGAGTCTGGCATTCGTCGATCATCATCGCTTGGCATGTCGTCATCATGAGGTTCCTCAAAATATACACCTACTCCATACATCTCCCTCGTATGCTCATTCATTGGGTAGTCATAATCCAACTGTTGGAGCTCTGAAGAAGTTGGAACATGACCCCCGCTCATCATGGTAAACCTCATCATGCTATATAAATGGTGGGAGAAGCTTTCATCGCGAGCATGTCTTTCTGCAGTGGTTAGGTTGATGACATGCATGGATTCAGCATCTTTAACCTTTGTGAGGTCAACCTTCTTTGGGTTGTGTGGAATCTTATGATTTGCAGGTTCCTCTTCGATGTCCTCCTTCCTCAATATCGCAGTCAACAGATTGCCAAACCTGAAGTGGGACCTCTTGTGCAGCCTGGCCTTACGCATTGAAGATCGAATAATCGCCCCAATGTTGATGGGGATGTTCGTCATCAAAGCGTACACCAAGCACACTCTATCACGTGTGATCTTTGTGTACTGTTACCCTGGAATCAGGAAATAATTGACTATCCGCAACCATATCCGAGCTTCTCTGTTCAAGGAGGCATACGGGAAGGTATTGTGTCGACCGGTATCCTTGTGATGACTCCACCGTGCCATTGATCTTGTTCTGCATAGTGTGTGTCTGATTGCCCTGTATGGAGGTCTGCGATAAAGCTCCTTGAGCGGTGATGGATCCACAGATGGAAGACCCAGAAAAGAGTTGAAGAACTCCGCATTCAGTTGCAAGACTTGGCCCCGAATCTTCACTTCACTTTTGGTAGTCTTTGGGGAAAAATTGGCGTAGAATTCTCGCGTTAGATCAAGATTGCATTCTCCCATATCTTGGAAAATGAAATCAAGATGTAGCGCCATGATTTTAGATAAAATGCGGGGTTCTTTCTTTGCTAGGCTCTCCTTTTGTATCAACTCCACATGAACATATTTTTTTACTTTATTGTTCTTGTACCACTCCTTTCCTTCCTCCTCTAGGACCCATTTTATCCCGTACATGCGTCGAGGTATTTGCAGCGAGGAGGATTCACCTTGCTATTTTCGTCCCCTTTTCTGGCCTTTTTGTGAAGTGGTTGTTTTTTCTTTTCCTTGTCTTGCTTTTGGTTCCATTGTACCTGAGATTAAAATAATAGTCATGTTAGCTTCATCTCGGTAGATACAATCGACAAACAAATAGTAGTGGTACCACCCCACACTTAATTTGTTGTGACGAACTAATTAAGTGAAAGATGTCGATTACTCAGACTTCATCGAGATACATTTAGGTGTTATGTTCCAACAATATAATCAGTGAAGTCATACTTTTCTTGTCATCTTAACTATCCTTTTTTGATTCTATTTCATGAAATCTTGGCAATACTTTCATGTTTGGATTGATGTACCTTTTGAGCAAGACTACTGCATAGAGATTGAATCAAGTTATGGCATTAGAAATAATCACAACATCGTATGTTTGTAGTAAACCATGATTTTCATCTCGATGAACAACTCATTCGAGCATGTAAGATTTCTAGTTACAAGATTATGCAATTTTCTTAACCATGTCAATTCTGCAAAAGTATGACAGTGTATCAAAATCAAATTCAGGTTGGAACCAAGTCTAAAACACCCATACATATTCTTTCACTCACTTAGTTGTACAACAAATCAACCACATTCAAATCACCAACACTACTTCAAGATTTAACAACTTATTATAGGCGTAGTATTGTAATACTTACGGAATATAAAAGAAGAGCAAAGAATTACTTACTTGGTTGATGGCCTTGGAACATGTTCTTGCAAAGTTAAAAGAGCAAAAAGAAATTTTTTGAGAGATTTTGGAGAGGTGGGCGGCGCTTAGGTTGAATTTTCAATGCATTTTTGTTCTAAGACTAAGGTTCTATTTATAGGGCAAGCTTGGGTCGGGTTTTGACCCGTTTGGAATCAGATTAGGAGACCAAAAAGTGAGCATAGGCGGCGCCTAATGCTTTGCCTATGCTTGGCATAGGCGGTGCCTTTTGCAAAGCCTAGTTGAGCATAGGCGGCGCCTATGCTATGGCATTGTTAGGCATAGGCGGCGCCTATGCCATGGCATTCTAGATTCAGAGACAAAGAGCTTTTCCATAGGCGGAGCGTATGCTATGGCATTGTTAGGCATAGGCGGCGCCTATGCCATGGCACTCTAGATTTAGAGAGCTTAGGCCATAGCATCGGCCTTGCCTTGTTCGTTGCCTAGATTTTCATAGGCAATGCCTAACTCATAGCCTTTTACTTCTTCAATCCCAACTTACCACCTTCAACATGCAATACTTCCAAATCAAAATTTGAAACCAATCTCCTCCTTTACACCTCTTGCACCTACACTTATTCAAAAACAGCAAAAATAATTAGAACGATGGGTTGCCTCCCATCAAGCGCCTTAGTTTTGGTCGTGGCTCGACTCTTCTTTTTGGATATTTATTTTTTTATTTAACAAAAACAAACTCTTAGTAAAACAATAAAGAATGAAAAACGATGGGTTTCCTCCCATCTAGCGCTTGATTTATTATCGCGGCATGACATAGTTACCTCGAGTACTTAGATTTCGTCGAGATAGATGGTGGCCATGCATTTTATCGAGTCAAGAGGACCGATATATGGTTTTACTCATTGTCCATTAACCTTAAAGACAACACCATTATTGTCTTCTAGCTCAACTACTCCAGACGAGTAGACTTGGCTAATTTTGTACGGACCAGACCATTTGGACCTTAACTTCCCTGGGAATATCTTCAGTCTGGAATTGAAAAGAAGAACCATATCACCCTTTTGAAAGTTCCGTTGAACAATCCGTTGATCATGATACTTTTTCATCCACTGCTTGTAGAAGTCTGATCTTTCATACGCATGTAGACAGAATTCATCCATCTCGTTCAGCTGCTCCAATCTCATATTCATGGCATCATCCCAATTCAAATTCAGTCGCTTCAACGCCCATAATGCTTTATGCTCGAGCTCAATGGGCAAGTGACAGGCCTTCCCATAAACTAGTTGGTACGGGGACATGCCAATTGGTGTTTTGAATGCATTCCTATAAGCCCATAGTGCATCGTCCAGCTTCCGAGACCAATACTTCCTATTAGCGTTTACAGTCTTAGCAAGGATCTGCTTGATCTCTCGATTAGAAACCTCTACCTGTCCACTAGTTTGTGGGTGATAAGGCGTGGCTACCTTATGTTTCTTGACCCTATATTTCACCAACACGGATTTGAACAACTTGTTGCAAAAGTGTGATCCTCCATCGCTTATGATGGTACGTGGTACCCCAAAATGAGAGAAGATATTTCTCTTCAAGAATGCTACAATTCGCTTTCCTTCATTATCGGCCAGCGCTACTGCTTCGACCCATTTGGATACATAGTCGACAACCACTAGGATATATTTCATCCCAAACGAATTTATGAGTGGGCCCATGAAATCAATACCCCACACATCAAATAACTCTACTTCGAGAATTTTTGACATGGGCATCTCATGGTGCTTCGAAATCGTGCCTTGTCTCTGACATTGGTCACATCTTCTCACAAATTCATAGGCATCTCTAAATATCGAAGGCCAATAATAGCCTCTTTGCAATACCTTCCTAGCTGTTCGACCACCTGCATGGTGTCCCAACTTGGGAAGCATGACTTGCTTCTAAGATACTCGGCACTTCCACATGAGATATGCATCGCCTAATAACACCATCCGCACATCGTCGAAACAAATATGTCTCATCCCAGAAGTAGTGTTTTACATCATGCATGAACTTCCTCTTTTGATGAAAAGACAGATGTGCAGGTATCACATTACTTACCACATAGTTTGCAAAGTCTGCGTACCATGGTAATTCTTCCACCATCGTGGATAGGATCTCTTCATCGGGGAATGCATCATTAATCTCATGATCAGGTTGCGCTGTGTGTTCATTCTCAAGTCTAGATAGGTGATCAGCCACTTGGTTTTCGCAACCTCTTCTATCTTTTACCTCGAAATCAAATTCTTGCAGCAATAACACCCATCGAATTAGCCTTGGCTTTGCATCCTTATTCGTCATTAGGTATCTCAGGGCTGCATGATCGGTATGAACCACCACTTTAGTCCCCAACAGGTAAGCACGAAACTTTTCAAAAGCATAAACAACTGCTAGAAGCTCTTGTTCCGTGACAATATAGTTCTTCTGGGCTCCGTTCAAGACCTTGCTCGCGTAGTAGATTGGATGAAATAACTTTTCTCTTCTCTAGCCAAGTACAGCACCCAAAGCTACTCCGTTTGCATCACACATAACTTCAAATGGTAGGGACCAATCAGGTGCTTCAATGATAGGAGCTTCAATTAGCTTCCATTTGAGGCATTCGAATGCCTTCAAGCAATCTTCACCAAAGTCAAACTTTGCATCCTTCTCCAAAAGCTTGCATAATGGACTAGCAATCTTGGAAAAGTCTTTAATGAACCTTCGATAAAAGCCTGCATGCCCGAGGAAACTACGAACTCCCTTTACAGAGATTGGAGGTGGTAGTTTCTCGATGACTTCAATTTTAGCTCGATCCACCTCAATTCCTCTTTCGGAAATTTTATGCCCAAGAACAATACCTTCTTTAACCATAAAGTGGCACTTCTCCCAGTTTAGCACCAAGTTGAATTCAACATATCTCTGTAACGCCATACTTAGGTTCGCCAAGCACGATTCAAACGACTCACCCACAACTGAAAAATCGTCCATGAATACCTCCAAGGTGTCTTCAACCATATCAGAAAAAATGGACATCATACAACGCTGAAAAGTGGCGGGTGCGTTACATAGCCTAAATGGCATACGTTTGAAGGAAAACGTACCATATGGGCATGTAAACGTTGTCTTCTCTTGGTCTTCGAGAGCAATACAAATCTGATTATAGCCGGAATAACCATCTAAGAAGAAAAACCATCCTTTCCCTGCCAATCGATCAAGCATTTGGTCCATGAATGGCATTGGGAAGTTATCCTTAAGCGTCCATGAATTCAGCTTCCGGTAGTCCATGCATACTCTCCACCCTGTGACAGGTCTGAGTGGAATTAGCTCATTCCTTTCATTTGCAACTACCGTCATGCCCCCTTTCTTGGGCCCACACTGTACCGGACTCACCCATTTACTGTTAGAGATTGGATATACTACCCCTGCATCTAACCACTTAATAATTTCTTTCTTCTCCACCTCTTGCATAGGTGGATTCAAACGTCTTTGATGCTCAATAGTGGGTATGCAATTTTCTTCAAGCTGAATTTTGTGCATACATATCCCAGGCGGAATACCAATAATATCAGCGATGGTCCAACCGATGGCTCTCATGTATTTTCTTAGAACAACGATGAGAGCTGCAACTTGCTGCTCACCTAAGTCAGCCGCCACAATAATCGGGAGGGTGTTTCCACTTCCCAATAATGCGTACTTTAGATGATTGGGTAGCTCCTTTAATTCTAACATTGGTGGCTCTTCAATGGATGGTTTATCTGGTGGTGTAGGCCGATTTTTGAGATCGAGGTCCAGCTTCTTGGGAGCATAAGGATACAACCCTATTCCCGTTAGAGCACAAATAGTTTCTTCATAATTTTCAGCATTCTCACGCTCTATATTCATAAGCACAGCCGCCAATGGGTCAACAATAAGCTGCTCCTCTACGGATAATTCTTTCTCATCATCAAAATAAACATCAGCTACCGAGATCACATTCAGATCTTTGGGTTTCTTCATTGATTTGCATACATCAAAGCGGACTACTTCTTCATTCATCCGGAATAAAAGCTCATTCGCTCTTAAATCAATAAGCATGCTCCCTGTTGCAAGGAAAGGGCGCCCCAAGATTATAGGAACTTCAGAGTCCACCTCACAGTCCAGAATAACGAAGTCTGCCGAAAAGATGAATGAAGAAACCTTCACCAATACATCATATAAAATACCAACAGGTCGTTTTACCGACCTATCTGTCATCACGAGCCTCATATTGGTTTGAGTAGGATCACCCAACCCCAACTTTCTGTAAATAGATAGAGGCATCAAATTAATGTTGGCTCCTAAATCGCATAATGCCTTGGCAAAATTCAAAGATCCGATAGTGCAAGAAATAGTGAAGGCACCGGGGTCAGCCTTCTTCTGAACTAGTGATCTGGTAGCGATTGCACTGCAATGATGAACAGTATCCTTCAACTCATAACTTGCTGCCCGCTTCTTTGTCAAAAGATCCTTCATAAATTTTGCGTACCCAGGCATTTGTTCCAGTGCCTCGACCAAAGGAACATTAATAGTTAGATGTTTCAACATAGTCATAAACTTATTGAACCTGGTATCGTCAGATTTCTTTTTCAATCTCTGAGGAAAAGGTGGTGGTGGAAGGGGAATAGTTTTCTCCACCGCTTTCTTTTCATCTTGCTTCAGTTCGGCGATCTTTTCAGGCTGTGGACGTTGAGAGGTGACGTCATGAACAACCTCATCAGCTGCTTTGGCATCTTTTGGTTCTTCAATGATCTCATTATCTGCTATATCATCAACCACCTGCTTGCCTTTGGATGGATTTTCCAACACCTTACCACTTCGGGTGGTGATAGCCATACACGATCCATCATTCCTTGGATTTTGCACTGTGTCTCTAGGTAGTGTTCCAGCTTTTCTTTGATTTAATGCCACTGAAAGTTGACTCAACTGCTCTAGTTGCTTTATTGAAGTAGAATGCGAGTCAACTAATTGATTTATTGAAGACAAATCGTTCTTCACCTCATTCACTCCCGTATTAGTTACCTCTACTCCCTTCAACAGCTTCGCCATCATATCTCCCATCGACATCTTCCCAGAGCCAGATGCCACAGCCTCACAGTTTCCAGGAGGAACATACAAACCACTCCTATCAGTCTTATTCTTCCAACCACCTTGATCGCGGTCTTTGTATCCAGATTTATCATAATAGTTCTGACCTTGGTTCCCTTGGGCATTGCCTCGGAAACCCCCCTGATTATTCAAGTAGTTCGCTTCTTCCTCATAGTAAGGTTCATCTCTTCCCTGTGATACAACGGCCTTAACATTTTCGGTCTTCCCTGATAATAAATTCTTGGTCAGAAGATCCATCTGCGTTTTTATGTGAGCCATATCTTGGTCATGTTCCTCTTGTCTACACCTCTGCTCTGTAGTCATGCCAATAGATATGGTAGAGCTTGCTACCTCTGAATCCCTGGTATGCCAAGATGTACTCTACTTTGTCATACGATCTATCATATCACTTGCCTCGAGAAAAGTAAGGTCCATGAATGACCCACCTGCAGCATTATCAACCACTGGCTTTGTCACCGAGTTCAAATCCCTATATAATATTTCCATCAAGTGGATATTCGTCATCTGATGGTTTGGGAACCGCATAAGCTTTTTCTTGAACCTCTCCCATGATTCGTGGAGAGCTTCAGTTGGAAGCTATAAAAAATTACTGATCTCATCCCGTAATTGGGCTCTCTTGGATAGCGGAAAGAATCTTTCTAGGAAAGCGTCTTTCAGTTGCCTCTAATTAGTAATAGAATCAGGAGTTAGCCCGTTCAACCATAGAGTTGCCTCCCCAGACATAGACAATGGAAATAAGCGCAGCCGAATTGCATTCTGCCCAACTCCTGGATTGTCAAATGACTTGCATGTTGAAATAAAGTTAATCAGATGCATATTCGGATTATCTCCTGCGAGTCCACCAAATAACCCCTTGAGCTGCAGTAACTGGATCATGGTGCTAGTGATATTGAACTTAGCTCCGGGTGCCAAGGGTGAAGGAATAATAGCCCCTATGGCACCAGCTCCATCCAGATCATCATCATCATCATCAAAAGGGGCCTGCACAGCTCGGCGGTCAGGTCTCATTCTAGCTTAACGATCCCTCCTATGCATAGGTGCTGCCACTTTATATGCACGTCGTGGATTAAGTAACTCCTCATCACCCAGGTCCTCATCATCAGGATTTGTTGCCCAACCTGGGTTATCAATATTCTGTTGATGCACTTGAGCAGCTAGCTGCCAGTGCAGCTAGTCTAGCCTGCTCCTGTTGAGCCTCCCTTCTGTTAATGTCACGTTGTGCATCCATTCTGCCAATAAGTTAAGGTTCAGGATTGATAGGTAATAATGGTTGACCTGAACTTCGAGTGTTTGTCATGCACTCAAGAAAACCTGAATAAAACAAAAACAACAGCTAAAAGTAAAATACGAGAATCTTTGACCAAATGGTCTAGTAACTATCACAAACTTAGTTGACAACTGTATTCCCCGGCAACGGCACCAAAATTTGATAACGCTCAAACTACAACTCTCGTAAGAGTGTAAGCGGTCATTGTCAAATATAGAACCCAACTGGGTTGGGTGTCGAATCCCACAGGGAATACTCGGTCACTAAGTATGCAACGATTAGTAGACTTTTGGTGAAAGTTCTGCGGATAAAGGGGGGATTTTATGCGTGAAGTAAAATTATCAAAGTAATCAAATAAAAACGGAATGTTTAGTAAGATTTTAATCAATGAGAATTGTAAGTTAGGGTTATGTCCACCTTATGAGTTTTACGTATCTATTGGCTATGAGTTATTCAAAATTCAGACATCCATGCGCTTATAGAGATTCGTATTCTATGGTAAATCCTAGTGTCTTTCGACCATCAAGGATTATATCACTTTAACTCTTTCGAGCTTAAAGCGTATACTAATGGTACGAATTCTCCAAGAGGTTAATCCAGTTACGGCACTAACTTTTAAACAGGGGTTGGTAGCCCTATTTCCTTGTCATTCTCTCTTTTTCAGACATGTAACTTTTCTTTCAAACAAGTTAACGCTATACTGGCGTATTCTATATGTTTGCAACCACAAGAATTCAATTAAGATGAAGAGAGTAATGATATAAGCAGCATACGTATCAAGAATTCACAAACTCATAGCAATAGATAGTATCTCATAAGGCTTCCATAACCCTAACAGAGAAGTTTATCTACTCATGAGAGCAACGGAGATCACAATAAAAATCATCATCATATCAAAACTAGAATGATCTCACGTTGGAGAGGAGTGTGGCGTCACAACAAGGTTAACGTTTTTCCTCTTTGTGTTTCCCACGAGTTAGCATTTTTCTCTGTTAACAATTGTAATGTGAATTAGGAGCAAAATTCGAATAAATAAGACTTGAATTGATGAATAAGTGAATATAATAAAAAGCTTCGAATTAATGAATAAGAGAATAATCAAAAGCTTCCAATGAATGAATAAGTGAATGCTGAAAAATTCAGCATTATAGGTTTTTTATAATATCCTTGTCCTAGTCCTACTGAAATAGGGTTTTTATCCTTGTCCTAGTCCTACTGGGTTACTACATACTTGTCCTAATCCTACTAAGTTACTGCTGATCACCCAAGTCTTTAGAAATGCTGTTTTTGCCCGGGACAAGTTCTCCATGCATCACTTTCAGTCCACAAGTTTCCAGAAGCTGCCTTCCTTCTTACGTGAAGTTTCCTTTGGCGTCCAACAGTCCATAAAATGCTGAAATCTTCATCATAAATACCTGAAATCTTGCTAATCACGTTGGTTAGCTCACTTACAAGAAAAAGGACTAAAAGTGTAGGAATTATATATTTTGTCCTCAAAACTTAGCTAAAATATGGGTACATTAAGGTGCTTTAGGCGTGTAAATACGCCTAACATCAGTTATATGGGAATCTGTTAAGTTTGTACTTGTATTTATGTATCATCGAGGTCAAAGGGTACACGGAAATCCTCGGCCCCTGTGGTGTCTCTATTTTGTGTGGCTAAACATACTAGGGCCCATTCAAGGGGTAACACTAGAACTACATAGCCCTTAGGTGGATTATGACGATAAGGCTACACAAACCCTGGTTAAAAGTTTTAAATTCATGCTAAACTCGGTTTCCTTCCCCGACATGGATTATATATATCTATAATATATTAAAAGTGTGAAGGCTCTTAAAAAAGTGATTTGAACTTTTTATCCTTCATTAAAAGTCTCTGCAATAGATAAAATCTTCTTTTCACTATTTTCTTCAAAATATTATCTAACTTTATTAGATTAATTAATTAATTTATGAGTCCTTTTAAATGTAGGATTTATTAGAAACATAATTAGTTTAGGTATAAAATTCATTTAATAGTCTTTAATTTAGGTAAGTCAATTTTCCTTTCCATTTTAACAAGGATGTGTGGTAGAGACGTGGAAATTAGTTAGTTAGTTTTGTTTTCTTACTTTATTAATTCCTTCCATATTTTAGCATTAGTTGGTTAGTTTTTTTTTAAAAGAAAAATTTAGGGTCTTTTGCTTATTTTATTTTTCCTTCCTTATTTTAATATGAAGGTGCTTCTTATTTTAGCAACCGACTTCCAATTGTGATATTTTAATTTACAATGAATTCTATGATACAATATATATATGTCTCTTTTCACAATTGTTTGCAATATATTGTATAGATTTTTTTTGTATTTATTTTTTATTTTTAATATATGTATTTTACAATTAATTTTATAATTTGATTCTGTTGTAAAGATTATATTTAATCGTATTGTTCTGATAACACAATCATATTGTAGTTTCTGTTATGTTATCATATGGTATTTTTTGTATTTAACACAGGTGGTCAATATAATATTTGGTCAAATTTTGACAAATATTTTATGTACAGATAAAGTTTAACCATTTGAATCTTAAAATTCGAAAGGGGACAAAGAGAGTATATTTTTTCTTTCTTTTTGATTCATATATTATATGTAGAATTGGGTTCTTATACCAAGCATTCTTCCAAATTAGTCTATTCTCATTACTTCTATCGATTTCTTTATACAAGATTTTAAGGTATATTATGCGTATTAGAATTTTAAAAATCAGCATCGTAGTATAAGTTTACATGGAAATATTACAGGCAACTGGATAACTGGATCACTATACAATAATAATGGTAAAAAGTTGATTATATTTTAGTGCATATTGTTAATGATTTCAACAAATTGATGTCATAGTTTGATGGATAACTTGTGGATCATAGAAGAGGAATATCGGGGGTAGCCTTCTACTTTGTATCTACTGTAGGTTCGTTTAACACTATACCTTTATAATGAATTCAAAAATATGACAGTGTCATATGAATTTACCCAAGTTTTAGTTCCACACCATTCTTTCTTGCTTGTATAAATTTTCATGCATCCAAAAATAAATCCATCCATGTTGGTTTAAGAATATTTTTTTCATTCGTTATTTTGGAAGTATAGTGTTATATATAAAAAAATTAAAATAACTATATCCTTTTTATATTTATTATAATTGACTAACATGATATACACGTGCAACGCACGTTCACTTGACTAGTATATATATATATATCTGTATGGATATGATTGCATATGGTTATTTGCTTTGTTTTAAATGCTGGAACTATTTTATCCTTCCTCCTAAGTACATGCTAGAGTTCACCCACTAACTCATCTTCAGACGTTGTATCCCCACGCGATGTATTTACTATCCATAATACTCCCCCTGCTTAGTGACTAAGATTCAGGGACAACTTTGTGTCAGATTAAAGTAGTGAGCTTCCCTACTTTGGAAGGCTCCATTTCATGTTATGGACTTCTCTATATTCTTTAGTTATTTTTAGACTTCGGTTTTTGGCTATGGTCAAGGGAATGTCTCGACCAAATATTGTTTTGATTTCGGATAAAGGCATTCTAAAACTATTTTGGGTTGGCATGGGTAGTGTCGATATTGGTGTCAGCCTTGACATTGGTATTGGTATTGGGGATGACACTGTTTGACTGGATTTGATTTATAATTGTTTTATTTTGTTATGTTATATATATATATTTGAAATTCATTCGACATAAGAAGTAAGGCAGTTATGGTTGAGTATTATAGGTTGTCTCCAATCCCGATTGGGCTTGAGGCAGTTATAGTTGAGTATTATGGGTGGTCTCCAATCCCGATTGGGCTTGAGGCATCCGCCATGACTTGGCCCTGCTTCGGGCCATGTCAGATTGGTATAAGAGCCCTAGGTTTATTGTCAATTGGGAGTCCACAAATTGTGTTGAGTAGAGTCTTTTTTAAGGGTGTGCAACACATCACACTCATAAGGGAGAGGCTACAAGGCATTTAGGAATATTTTTCTTTCCTGTGTTCTGCTTTTAAGATATAGAGTCTATGTCCTGAATTCTTCACTAATTCCCATTTGTCCGCTTTTTAGATCATGCCTCAACAATCTGAAGTTCACAAAAACTCCTCCATCCCAACTGGGAACAACGTTGATGGGATACAATTTACTCATGGGATCCAAATCCGATCTAGAGAACCAATTTTAGATTGTTCTAGAGTTCCACCGGTTCTTTCTTGTCCTACTCAAACTCCACAGGCTGATGTGACGAACGCTGAGTTTCGTCAGTCCATCTATATTTTGGCATAATTAGTATCTACTCAGTCTTAGTGTGGTGTTTCTATTACTCCTTTTTCAACGTCCAAAAGTGTTAGCCAGCTCATGAGGTTAAACCCTCTGACCTTTATATATGCTAGGGTCGAGGAGGATCCTTAAGGTTTTATGGATGAGATGGAAAAGATCTTTTGTCTTATGCCTAGCACAAATATGAAGGGTGTAGAGTTTTCCGCCTACCAGCTAAAGGATGTGACGTACCAATGGCACGATGAATGGGAAAAATCTAGGGGGTAATGGTGCTGAGTCATTTCTGTGGGAGGATTTTTCTAAAGCTTTCTTAGACTTCTTCTTTCCTCAAGAGTTGAGTAAAGTGAAAGCACAATAGTTTGTTAATCTAAAGTAGGGTAAGATATTAGTCAAGGAGTATGCCTTACAGTTTCACCAGTTGTATCGTTATGCTCTAGAGTTAGTTTCTAGTATGAGGGTGAGGATGAGAAAGTTTACTTTAGGATAGTATCATGAGTTGATTATTAAATATAAATCATCTTTGTTGATCATGGACATGGATATCTCTAGGTTGGTTGTGTATATGCAATAGGTAAAAAAGAGAGAAAGAAGAAGGTTAAGTGAGTGGAAGGGAAAGAAGTTTAGATTTTTTGAGTAGGGTGGTGGCCAACAGTAGAGTGGAAGGGATGGTGGTAAGTGGTCCAAGAAGAAGTGGGGCAATTCTGGGTCTTACTTGATGGATAGTGCTCCCTAACAATGCCGTTGGGTGATAGGTATTTCTATATTGGTGAAAACTTTATGGCACAGGTTGCCCAATCTCAAGAAAGTGGAGCTCAGTCAGATCCATCATATCCTCCTTGTAGATTCTATGGTCAATTGTATCAGGGCTTTTATGATAAGAGAAGAGATAGGTTCTTTAGCTGTGGTCATCTCGAGCACATGCTTAGAAATTTTCCTATAAGTAAGGTCTCCTCTGGGAAAAACAAGGTTCTTGTTGCATCTTCCATAGCTCTGGCACCAAAGGGTGCACCATCTAGCTCTGGTACTGGTCGGTATTATCTTTATGCTCTTACTACTCTTCAGGAGTCTGAGGCATTCTCTAATGTCGTGTCTGGTGTGTTGAAAGTCTTTACTCGTGATATGTACTAGGTAATTAATCTAGGGTCCACCCTATCTTATGTGACTCCATTTGTGGCTGTGCATTTTGGTTTTGGTTCTGAGTGTGTTTTGGGCCCTTTTTCTATTTCTAACCTGGTAGGTGACTCTGTGTTTGCTAGAAGATTCTATAGGGTATGTGTGGTATCTATTGATAGTAAAGAAACTTTGGTAGATCTATTTGAATTCTATATGGTAGATTTTGATGTCATATTGGGGATGGAATTGTTGTATTCGTGCTATGAATCTCTAGATTATTGTACCCATAAGGTTGTATTTAATTTCCCTAATGGGTCAGTTATTGAGTGGGAGGGTGGTTCCCTAGATCCTAAGGGAAGGTTTATATCATATCTTCGAGCTTGGAGATTAATATCCAAAAGGTGTCTCTATCATGTTGTCTAGGTTAAAGATTCTAACTCAAAGGGTCCTTCTTTGCATTCTGTCCCAGTGGTAGTGTTTCTCTATATAGGGAGATTAAGTTTGGGATTGATCTTGTTTTTGACACTCATTCAATTTCTATTCCTCTCTATAAAATGGCTCTGGCTGAGCTGAAGAAGTTTAAGAAGCAATTAAAGGATCTCTTAGATAAGGGTTTCATCTATCCTAGTATGTCTCCGTGGGGTACACTGGTTTTAATCGTACGTTAGAAGGATGGTTCCCTTCGGATGTGTATTAATTAATAGCTAAATAAAGTAACGGTAAATAATAAGTATCCTCTTTCAAGGATAGATGATTTGTTAGATCAGTTGTAGGGTGCTAAGTTTTTCTCCAAAATTTGGGTATCTTCAGTTAAATATTAGGGAAGATGTTATCCCTAAGACTACTTCCATACCCGGTATGGTAACTTTAAGTTTCTTGTTATGTCTTTAGGGTTGACCAATGCCACGATGGCGTTCATGGATTTGATGATTAAATTCATGGTTTTATACTTGTACTTTATTGTTGGCATAAAATTGATTATTAAATTCATGGTTTTCAAATTGGGATTTGGCACATTTGAGGTCTTTGACATGATTACTCATTTAAGTGATTTTCCATAGGTTATGATGCATTATTCGTGCATTATTTATGTTTATGAACATTGTAGGATGCATGGGAATGTTAAGTGGATTTCGGGGTACTATGGATTCCATAATTACTTGATTTTGGTTTTGAAATTTTATACACTCAAAATATTTATGAAATTTTCATTGGATAAAATTTTGTCATATGATTTGACTATTCTTGAATCTTTGCATGCATAGATGGTTAAGGAAACTTGGATTTGGTTTCGATTGGATTCAAATGATTTTTAAAAGGCCTTGGTGGCTATGGTTTGATTTTAAATGGTTTTGATTTAAATTGGAAACTTTAGAGTCAATTTGGTCTAATGGTTTTTTCATGTCTATGTTGGGATCTAGGTAGCATCTGGATGAATAAGGTTTGGGGTATGAGAGAACCAAGCATCCCTGGTGTACTTCTTTGGTGATACCCATTAACGCGAAGAATTATGTTCGTTAGTGTAATGGGATGGAGGTTGGTGGTTAATCTCTGATTCTGTTTTAGTGGTGGACTTCAAGGGAAGGTCGGGTTGCATATTCTAGTGATACTCTTCTCTCTCGATTAAGAGATTACTATACTAGTATTGTATGTATTCATTTAGCACTTATGACTAAGGTTCACATTTGGCATTAGCCTTGTTCCCTGGATATGAGCCTTGACCTTGTTTTAAATTACTCATGGTATGTGATTTTGTGTTTCTTTCATGTCCAGTCTAAGGACTCCTATTATGGTATGGTTTGGTCGGGATATTTCATCATTATGGTCTAGGTGGTGGTTCTGAAGTACTTCATGCCTATAGTGATGTGTCTTCTCTCTGGGATCTTTCCTTGGGAGGCATGGATGACTCTTATAATTCGTATTCTTAAATGACTCTTCTTATGTTAGGATGGTAGTGGTTGGGAAGTATGGCGATGTGTTAAAATGGGGAGTGTAGAAGCCCCTAAGTGGGGGAGAGTCTAGGTTGACTACTAAAAGTTAAGGTTTTGGAAAGTAAGGTAAGGTTGTTATCATGGGAAATGGTTAAGAAAGGAATAGGTGGTGAAAACCTTGTGAAGGTTGTAAAGGGTGTTAGATTTATTGATGGATAGATCATATCGCGGGTATATAAGTCGTAAGCTTGAATTTTGCAGTTGTTAGATATACCAATAAGTTGTGTTGGATACCTGAGAGGTCTGGAAAGGTATGGTTTTATGAATTATTATCATGGCTTAGTAGTTGTATGATTTATGGGTGTTCAATTATAGGTTGGGGGTTTTGGTTATAGTTATTGAACATGGTTTTCCCATGTCTTTTACTTATGGTTTTCTTGTTATTATGGTGATGGAAGTGGAGTAGTGTTTTGATAAATGTAAGAAGTAGAGCCCGGTGGCTTAAGTTGACTCTTTTTTTCTTTAGTTAGGCTTGAACAAGGAAGTGGTGGTGTATAGTTAGACTCAAGCTCTCGAAGTGATATTTCTCGGTAAATTCTAAATTGAATTGGACTTGCTCTCTAGCATGAGTCCATTCATCTGGTAATCTATATCGTGTGTGGGCGTGGATGGTCCTTGGTTGGTTGGTTCCTTTAGGTGGTATTGGTATCTCAAATTCCCTGTTCTTTAGGGATGTCCTGTTAAGGTTATTGGATTGGAAAGTTTGCCGGTTATGAACAAAAAGTGTGGCTTCCGTAAAGGTTCCATGGTGGAACAAAAAGTCTGAGAAAGCCATTTGGGATGCGGAAGTGTACATGAAGTCCAAGTATCCACATTGGTTCTTTTGAAAACTAGAGCATAGGGTATATGTTCTTTGTCAGATCTTGGTTTCTAACTTGTTTAATGGTGAGGAATGGTTCCTCTAGAATTTTTGTAAAATAACTTAGTTTGAGGTCGGAATGGGGCTATTGGGGTGTAAATCGTGTTTGGGTTATGTAGTGATCTTCTCACCTTGGTTGTATGTACTTGCTTCCTATTTTGGTTGATGAAAATTTTGGTAGGTGTTAATGTGTTAGCTCGTGCTTGTCCCCTACCTTTACCCATCATTCGAGGATGAATGATCCTATTGGGGGAGACACAAACATCCCAAGTCTTAGACCCTTGCTAATTTTCCATGGTTTTGGACTTACTAGGCTTGATACGACTAAAGGATACCAATCGTACCCTAGGATACGAGTTAGGGGGAGGCTTGGTGGTTCACTCGTACACTAGGTAGTATGTTTGGTGTAGATACTACCCAAGATATGACTCACTAGGGTACGAATCATATAGAATCATACGAATGGTGCAAGGTAAGTCGTATGGTGCATAATTTGCTTATCTTGTGGAATCTGTCAAACGTACGATTGGTGGATATGGTTTGGTATACCACTCATACCCTTAGGTACGAGCAGGGAGGTATGAGTTGTATAGAAATATGTAGGAAGGGTCTTGGCATGGTCTTGGGTACAAGTTGGGGTACCACTAGTACCCTAGGATACGGATCGTATAGGTGAGTCGTACCTCTGGACGTGGCATGTTTTTAATTTTAAGTCAAGGGTAGTATGAACATTTCCTACTTCAAAACCCTTATGTTGTCACGTAACATAACCCTTAGTGGCCTTCCATAACACTTGTTAAAAGATTAAAAAACATCAAATACTCTCTCAAACACTCTCTTGAAGATTGGAGGCTAGTATTTCTTCATATGTTTTTCAAAAAGCTCAAAGGTCAAGATTTCTTCCGTGAATCTTCATGTAAATTATATGTACTCCTTCCCTTATTGTTAGTTCCTACTAAAGGCATATGTATGGTGTTTTAAATATTGATATATGGATCACGAATGGTGGTTTTTGAAATATATGTTGAGGGTATTGATGCATATGGTTTGGTATTTCTTTAAACTATGTGTTTATATATTTTTTGTAATATTTTGCACATGTGGTTATTGGTTGGTTATGGTTTAACAAATGGGTCGAGAGTAACCCTAATTATGGTGGTTTATGCATTGGTTTTGGTCTTGGTAAAGGTATGCCCTCAACACATTTGATAAAATGCCTTAAAGAATGCTTTCACTCTATTGTTGAACTTTCATTGAAACTCTTGCATGGTTTGGTTTGGTAATGGAACCTTAAATGGATTTGGATGGTTTTGCATGGTTTAAATTATGTAAATGCTTTAAATGTTTGGCATGGTCTAAAATGGTTTGGAAATGGTTTTAAATGGTATAATTGATGGACATGGTTTGGAAGGATTAAATGGTAAAGCCTTGGTGGCTCTGAAAATGGTTATTGTTGTAAGGTAAATAGAATCCCCAACGTGGTTTAATATGGTAAATGGAAGGGAACTTGGAAGTCCCTTTAAACCTATATATGGTTGGCTATGGATGGTACTTGCAAGTATGGTCAGTATGACGATACCACCACTAAATGGCCTTGGTTAATAAATGGTAAATGGATTGATTGGTTTCTTGGTAATGGTTTTAATTGGATAATAATGGCGGGATGTGTAGCAAAGCCATGGAAGGTGTAGGTCCTGTGGGGGACCAAATCTAAAAATTCATATTTGCCTATGTGAGGTTGGTCTTGGTGATCGTGTGTATGATTTCACACTATATTTTGGGGGATGTACTAGTTATCCCAGGTTTTCTTCCCTGGTCATATGGCTATACGTACTGGGGCCCTTTCAGCAGGGGGAGATGAACCCATATAGCCCATGGGTGGTTTAGGACGTTAAAGTTACACAACCCAAGTAATGTTTTTTATGGCATGCTAAACCCGATTCCCTTTCCCGGCATGATTATATATATATATATATGTATGGTGGTATGCATTATGGATGGTTTTTCTTGGCTTTGTAAATAATATTATTTTATCCTTATCCTGAGTACATGCTAGTGTTCACTCACTAACCTATCTTTGGGCGGTTTTATACCCATGCTATACAGGAACTGGCCATTCTATTTCTCCAGCTTAGTGATCTAATTCGAGGACAGTCGATGTTGGATTGAAGTTGTATGCTTCTATATTTCGGAAGGCATCTATCTCATGTCATGGTCTACTTTACATATTTCTCATCTTTCATAGACTTTGGATTTGTCTATGGTCGAGGGCATGTCCTGACTAGGTACTTTTTTGTTGGTCTAGAGGCTTTGTATAAACAACTGTGGACTTGGGTATGGTATGGATTGTTCTTGTATATATATCTACATAATAGGCTTATTATTATGGTATTGGTTTATGGTTTCGGCATTGGTATGGGTTGGTTATTGGGTGGTTGGACTTGGTTGGGTTAGTCTCGGATATAGACTTATTCCAGAGTCACCACATAGGTGGATACACTATTTTGTTATATGTTCAGACTTCAGTCGACTCAAGGTATGTGTTTGGTGGTCGGGTTGGGTAACAGTGGTGTTCTCGATCCTGGCTAGGCTTGGGATTGCCCATTACGATAATGCCCTGGTCTAGTTCGTTTCATAAGCAATTCATTGTCTTCTTAAACTGGTATCATTTCAGCGGTCTATGGGTCGCCTAAGTGATACTTGACCCAAACGACAAATCACCTTAGCAATAGGTGAGCCACTTGAGCGGTTCTCACTTCAGAGACAGAATGACTGCTTAAGCGGCACCTGATGGCTTTAAATGTCCTATTCCCCATCTGATTTTCTATCACTTCTTCCACCATTTTTATACCAAATTGAGAGCTCAAATAGAGGAAAAGTGAGAAATTATCTACATAAGTTGGGATAATCTAACCTAACTCTTATTGGTCAGTTCTCATTAATTTTCCTTCTATTTCCATCTTATTTCATGGTTGAATTCTTAAAAATTAGGTCTTGAATTCCTAATCTATAAGGGTTGAGTTGAGACCTAATTTATACTTCATTTGTGCTCAAATTTTGAGCACAAATTCCTTGTCCTTTGAGGGACCTCAAGAAAGGTTCAATTTTGGATTCTATTTGCAAGCCCCATGGGCCTGTTCTTGATCTAAAATTTGACCCGACTCGTAATATAGAAATATGGGTCTTGTTTTACTCTTTATGACATTTAAATAACTATTTTTATAGCGTGATGACATTTTGGATGGTGGAGTGAACATGGATGATTTATGAATGATATAAGAATTGAGGTTGACATCGAGCCAGGCTTCTGGATACTCTTCTTCTTGACATGGTGTTTTATATATGTTGCATGTTAGATAGGGATGTTAGGATGCAATTTTGAGTAGATCACTGTAACTTAGTCTAATATATAAGTTTGTGAGCTAGAAGGGTAATTGACCCTTAAGGTGAAATACTTATTATATTTCTATGATCCTATTACCTTCTTCATAGATTGAGATGATTTGTAGTATGATTATGATATAATTCTATATAGGATGGGATTTAGGTATTGGAAGCATGATTGGTATGATTAGTTTTATTTGTAATGTTTAGACTATTTTGGAGATGTAATATAGGTGGAATTATTATCTTACGGCTAATCATGGCTTATCTAACATCTGGAAGTAAATGTAGATACTTTAGCCTAGTCCAGGATAGAATCTTGTCTACAATGGTTTTTAAGGGATTAGAAGTGGGCCCCTCTGGCCCGACTTAGGCCAGGACTTGTGCTAGATTTTGTATACTTATATTCGCATGTTAGTATTTTTAGACATGTTTGAAACTAGTAAACTTTTAGTATAAGGTTGCTACATTCCTTGGTAGATGGAGATAGTTTTCCCTAGATTATGATGTTATGATTATGTCAAATATGTATTATTGGGCCTAAGGCAGTAATAGTATTATGGTTATGTTTGATATATATAATATTGGGCCTAAGGTCAAGATTGTATCATGGTTATGTCAAATATGTATTATTGCACCCAAGGTCGTGATTATAATATTGGTTAGATTTCGACAAGTGTTTTATCCTTGTAAAGGACATGACAGTAGTTTATAGATGTTTGATCTTTATGATCATATTGGTTGGTACTGTTGATTGGATGCATAGATTCGGTATATTCATGATCACTTAGATAGTAAATGGTACGATTCCAACTAAAATATACTTTTATTTTCCTTTTCTTAAAAAGGAATTTATTCCTAATTTTCACTTTTAATACGGATTTCTTCATAACAAAAATCGTAAAGTCTTAATTAATAACTTATGAGCCTTTGATAATAAAAATGATAGTTTAGAGATTTGACCGAGATAGATTCTGATCAATGGTTTTGTAACTACTATTTACCTCGATCGCAATAGATTCTAGCCCTTTTTACACTTTTATGATGATTTAGTCTCGATGTTTACCTTAGGCAATAGATTTATGGACTTACTCTTTTAGCCATTATTTTAGCTTATGTATTTTCTATGTGTATATTATATATATATTGTACTGGACATAATAGATTAATGAAAATGATGGTTATTAAAAATCTTGGATTGGGACTAGGTTGGTGTATACTAGTACTCATGAACCCCCTAGGGTCCTCTTTGTCTGTGAGCCATCGTGCCGGAGAATAAAGGTCTCTCTAGGTCCTTCCTCTGCAAGTCGTCAGGCAAGAGGAGGTATATAGACGGGGTTACAATGTGATACTTGGATCGATTGAGGTATTATGGTCTCTTTTTGTATTAATCCTTGTATGTGCATTGCCTGACAATAGTGTGCACCTCTATAAGCCTTATGAAGGGTTCCATAGGTATAGGTGATGAGTATTGCTTGCAGCTATTATTTATGATGATTGGACCTTTCGAGTTATGGAGACCATATTAGGTAATGTTTTTCTGGTATAGCCAGTTACTTTATATTGTTGTTGTTTTTATGTTTAGTGCATGATACGTTAATTATTGGATAGATATTGATATTTAAGGCATGGTTATGATTCCTTATGCTTACATTTATATTATTACACATGATTATTCCACGGTTAGGCATTATGGTTTTAGACTCCGATAATGTTAGTAATAGTTCCTACTATGATTTGGAGGCCTTGATATGCTAGTGTGATTACTTAGGTTGTACCTTTAAGTTAGCGTTATTATGGTATATATATGTATATCTTTGTATAGCTATGGTATTATTGTATATCCTTTCTTTCTTTCATGTATTCATGTTGTATATCCATTCCTAGGGCTTGCATTTTACTATGTATATCCTTTTTTTGCCAGTGATATATAGTATAGTTCTTAAAACCTGGATCATGGTTGGAATAGGTTAGTTTATCCTTTTTTTATTTTAGTTTTAATATGTTAGTTTTCATGGATATTTGAGCATAGTTTACATTTTTGTTGGCATGTTATGTATATTTCCATTATATTTGGAGCTCAGGCGGTAGTTGCCTATTGAGTACCACATGTTTAGTACTCATACTACATTTTTGCAGTCTACAGATTCTAGTACGAGTTCTCATCGTTGTTGTGGCATTGTACAGAGCAGCTATCGTTTGGAGACGTAGGGTGAGCTCCTAGAATTTGGAGTACTTATATTCTCCCTCTTATGTACTAGACTAGTATTTATGTTGTATTCATAGATGGGTTGTATTAATATATTCATTTAGTACTTTATTATGTAATCTTATTTTATTTCAAGCTTTGTATTAATTCAACTAGGTTTTGGGACTGTCTTGTGTAATTTAGCCTTTTTACTATATTTATTCTTCATTCTTTATTCATTTTTCTAGGTAGTCCATTACTAGTAGTTCCAAACTATAGGTTGGCTTACCTACTGGCAGGTTATAGTAGGTGCCATTATGACCTAAAAAATTGGGTCGTGACAAAGTGGTATCAGTGCCTAGGTTTACTGCTGCTTTGGTACAAGAGCTTAGTGTCTAGTATAGTCCAACAGATCGGTCCAGAGACGTCCTTAACCTTTCTTTAGGAGGCTACAGGGAATTCTTAGGGCATTCAATTCTTGATTGTTTGTCATGTGTTCGTATTTCTATGAGCCTCAAGTACTTTCTTGGACTTTATTCTATCCTAGATGGATGATGCGAGGTTGTACATAGATGCAAAAAGGACTTTATCATGTGTTTCTAGAACTTCAGTACAGCGTCACACTAGGGAGCCAGGGATGGATGCCCAAGATCTTCAGCGTCAGTCAGAGGATTAGGGACAACCTAGGCTTCGATGTAGCTCGTGATTACTTTAGCCTTTTAAGATTCAGCATTTGGGATCCTAAGTCTTTTTGTAGATACCTCACAGCCAGGGATGACATCCAACTCATTGAGCAATTCTGAGGCCAAAGTGGGGTTTGTTGGTGTTTAGTAAGGTTCATTGTCAAATTTAGAGTACCAAATTGGGTTTCTTGAGTGGGCCTGACACATTCTTATTCTATAGCCTTCAAATCCTGACATGGTGCATGGATTTATTAGAGGACTAGCATTGCCATTCTATTTGGCATTGAAGCATTTGATAGCATCTAGGTCTTTCTTTTCTCAGATTATTGATCATGCGAGGGCCACAGAGAGAGAATGTATTAAGACTTGTGGAGGTGGTGGTAAGATTCCATGTCATCAGTACAATGCTATTGATATTCCATTCAGGAGTTAGGACCCTCTCAGTAGAGGTCATCCTCACTTGAAGTCTATTATTTCTATACGGGTAGAGTCTCTGACTATGGGTGGCTCTCAGATTTACCATGGTTATCACAACAGGCAAAGTTTTTGTAAGATCTTATAGAGTATTGGGTATGGATCTTCATGTTGTGGAATCCACTTAGGATTAGAGGGTGTATCACCTCAGAGTATTTAGGAGCTTGTTTTGGTTGTGGCAAGATAGGACATTAGTCTAGAGAGTGCCCCAAATATAGGTTGGTTGCTCCAAAATAGTTAACATGTATTCCCTGCCAGCATAGAGTTTCTGAGGTGTACTATGAATTTAGAAAGGATGGCCATTTTAGTAGGGGGTCCTTTAACGTCAGTTAGTCAACCCGTAGGTGTTAGCTCGTGTTTCCCACTAGGTTAGGGCTTTAGAGGATTCTTACAATTGCAGCGAGATCGATCACCGATCTAAAGAGTGTCCCTGTCAAGGGATTATAAGTCATTCAGCTCATTCAAATCAGTTTTTTTGTGTTGTGGCACCTTCAGTTAGGGGAAATGAGCTTGGTGCCACAGTTGGTGATTCAGATTACCAGCCTGAGTTTGGAACTATTCAGATTTGTTCTCTCTCAGACCCTTCAAGCATGTTACTTTGGGTTTCTCCATAATAGGTGCACTTCTATTTATTGCTTTTACCTTTTCATTGGTGTATATTGGGATTCTTGTACTCACTGATGATTTTATGCCTTGGAAGGTATATTGTAATACCCCGATTATTTCTTAAGCCTAAATCCAGATTTTGAATGAATATGGATGACTTACAAAGTGATTGATGTTTATACCATGTAGAGAATTGAATAAGTTTTCCATCAATACAAAATTCGCCCAAATATGACACTCGAGTGAAGTGTTAGATCCATTTTAGTGAGACAGTGTGCCACCTGGCACTTTAGCACATCGTGGAGCCAGCCAAAATGGCAATTGTCATTTTCTAGTGAGCCTCCGCGATATTGACACATTGCGCCAAGGCTCAATTTTAGGATTGTCAAATTCCAGTACACCAACGCGATTCCACCGCATCGCAGTGCCCTTCTAGGTCACGACCAAGGTGACAACGCGATTTCACCGCGTCGTGCCACTGAGCAGTTTCCTAATTGTCAAAATCTAGTGAAGGTCCGCGATCATGGCGCGTCACGCCAAGGCCAAAACTCGGGCTCCAGTTCTAGAATTTACTCAAGGGTATTTTGGTCATTTCCACTCATTTTGGCCTCTATATATATATCCAAGTAGAGGAGCAATTCATTTTATCTCTAATCTCTTTCAAGAAATATCTAGATCTAGGGTATCTCTCCTCTAATTCCAAATCCAAATCTTCTCCAAGAAAATTCAAGAATCTTCTGTATATTTCACCGAGTTGTTCAAGAATCAAGTTCTCTAAGTCAAAGGTATCAAGAAACTAGCTCAAAAATGTGAAAAAGAGTTTCCAATCAAGTCTTTTCATCATCAAATTATAATCCAAGGTATGCGGGGCTTGACCAAGAATATCCTTTCTGTCTTGTGCCCAAAGAATTGATTTTTATTTTATTTTATTTTACTATTGGAATTTCATGATCCTTGCAGTGGGTTTACACCCAAATTTTTTTATTGATGATTTATGAGATTTGAGTTGAATAAGTTTGATATTTATGATTATTTTACCATCACGTTGCATAAATTGAGAATTTATGCCATGAGTTGTATATTGTCATTTTGTATTGATGATTTCTAAGAGATTTAAGACAAGTGTCATGAGTTATGCTTTTTCCATGAGAAGTTTGAGTATTGAATATATTTACCAATATTGAGCTTGAGAGTCAAGAATGAGCCCTATGACGTTTTCTCAAAGCTTTTGATACTTGATACGATTTGATAAGAAAGTGTACTTGATGTTGAGAAAGATTGTTTTGAGTTGAGTCGAGTTAGGAATCCACAAGTTGTTTGTGATTTACAGATGAGATATATTTATGATTTGGACTTTATGATAGACCCTTGAGTTGATTAAGGTGAATTTCCTAACGTGTTCTGAGCTGAATCTGAGAGGAGTATTTAGCACCGAGTGGGAAGTGTGGGTTCAACTCATCCTACTTCCCCAAAACTACGTGCCACCGTAGGAATGAGATTGATGGCCAAAGAGACAAATTTGTGATCACAGAGATGAGTTTGAGGTTATACTCCTTGGCAAGAGTATAACGCTTCCGCTAATGTGGGGTTCCTTCCTTAGGAGGGAAAAACGTTGGACTCCATGCGTCTCACATGGTTTATGTCGGTTATAAGAAACTCCCAAGTCCATAATAGTCTAAGTTTCTTGAGTTACCGAGTCACTCTAAGTCATGAGTTAAAGATTTTGAGTTGAGTCCAATGATTTATGAGATTTGTGAAGCATGTGTTATTATTGATGATTTATGGAAATTATGTTATATGATATTCAAGCGAAGAGAGTCATTATTATTAGCATGCATGACTTTATTTTACATTTATGATATTGTTTAAAATTATTGCATACAACCCCACATACTCAGTACAATCCCAAGTACTAATTCTTATACTCTTCTATGTTCTATATTTTCTCGTGATGTAGGTTCAGGTGCTCAGTCTCAGCAGTGATAGTGATCTTTGAGTGCCTCCATCTATATTCTTATAGTTGGTGAGTCCTCATGGTTTGAGGACCTATGTCCCTAATTTTCTGGACTTAATAGTAGTTGGTTGTTTCTTTTCAGTTCAGGCGAGTCAGTTGGGGATCTTTCCAAATGGCTCCTCAGTCTTTTGTAGTAGAGGCTTGTCAAAATAGAGTACCAGTATGTACAAAACTTTCAGTATTTTATTTGTACAGGACAGTATTTCTTCGTATCACAGTATGCTCATGACATGATTATTCTTTCCTATTTTAAAATGATTAGTGTTATAGTGAGTTTTGAAAGTGATGACAGCCTTAAAGGGTTAGCTTGAGGCCACGTGTGGCCTTAACCACCGTGTGACGTCGCAGGATAGGTTCATAGGGCGTTACAAGATTGGTATCATAGCCTAAGGTTTGAAGAGTCCTAGGGAGTCTGACGAGCCACGTTACGTAGAGTCTTGATCATCGGTGTATAGCGCACCACATCTATGAGCAAGAGTCTACGGGATATTTTAAGAAAAGTTATTTCTTTCTTGAAAAGTCTATCGTGCCTACGATTGTTTCTCTCTGCTATTAATTTGTGCTCATTTATGATAGAAAATAACTCCTCGTAGAGCTCACAGAAATAATGAATGACCTCAACCCGTTGATCCTTTAGGTGAGATGGTGTCCCATACTGAATTCCGGGAAGCTTTTTAAGCGTTAAACGAGGCGGTTACTGCCAATGCTCAGACCCATGTTTAGGCTATAGCTCCACCTCCGCAGAAAGGTAATTCAGCGGCAGCTCGGGTTCGTGATTTTATGTGGATGAATCCATCAGAGTTTTATGGGTCAAAGATAGGCGAGGACCTAATAATGTATCTTGATGAGGTGAAAAAGATCACCCAAATTATGCATGTAACGAAGGAAGAAAGTGTGGAGCTTTCCTCTTATCGCTTAAAAAATGTTGCTTATGACTGGGTGGAGATATGAAGGAAGAGTAGAGGGGAGGATGCCGCTCCCCTGACTTGGCAGTTGTTCCAGGATATGTTCTTAGATAGATTCTTCCCCCAGAGCTGAGGGAAGCAAAACTAGAGGAATTTATGAACTTTAGATAGGGCCCCATGACAGTTAAGGAGTATTGTCATAAGTTCAACCAGTTATCTAAGTATACTCCCGGTATGATAGCTGATTCTAGAACTAGTATGAGTAAGTTTTTGGCTGGTATATCTGGTTATGTTGTGAAAGAGTGTAGATACGCTATGCTTAATAGGGACATGGACCTTTCAAGACTAATGATTCATGCTCAGCAGATTGTAGTGGATAAGGTGAAGGAGAGAGATAGAGTAAGGGAAAATAAGAGAGTTAGATTAGAGCAGCAGGGGTATGATCAAAATAGATTTTCAGGAGAGAATTGCCCTCAGTACCAGAACCGTTAACTTGTGCCAGCGCCTTCATCATCCAGTGCTCCCACATTCAGAATTAGGTAGGAGCAGGGTAATAGACCTACTATGTCCAGGTCCTAAGACAGTATGAGTAACAGACCTCGTCCTCCCCCATGTACGAAGTGCGGTAGGGACCATCCTGGTGAGTTCTTAGTCGACCGGAGGGGTTGTTTTTGTTGCGGTAAGTTGTGCCACAGATTTAGGGATTGCCCATACGCTACACAGGGGAGTCATCATGATCATCCCCAAAGTCAGGCTATTAGTGCTCTATTCCCTTTAGTTCGTCCTAATCCTCCTCAGGGTGCCTCGTCTAGTACTGCAATTGGTCAACGCCAGAATCACTTTTATGTTATACCACCACACCAAAAGCAGGAGGATTCACAAGATATTGTTACTGGTACGCTTCATGTATTTCATTTCGATGTGTATGTGTTGATGGACCCTGGGTTAAGTCTTTCTTACGTGAGTCCGTTGGTGGCTGTGAATTTTGAAATCAGTGCTGAAAATATTCCTGAGCCTTTTCTAGTTTCTACCCAAGTAGGTGAATCTATTATTCCTAAGCAAGAGTATAAGAAGTGTCCTATCACTGTCCTTAAAAGAATCATGTTTGCATACTTGATTGAGCTCGATATGGTCTATTTAGACATTATTCTGGGTATAGATTGGCTTCACTCTTGTTATGCGTCTATAGAATGTCGTACCCGTATAGTCAAGTTTCAGTTTCCCAACGAGCCAATTTTTGAGTGGTCCGAAAGCTCTGTAGCTCCCAAGAGTCATTTTATATCCAACCTTAAGGCCAGGAAATTGATATCCAAGGGTTGTATCTATCATTTGGTTTGAGTTAAAGATACTAAGTCCGAGACTCTGATGATTCAGTCTTTTAGTATTGTCAATGAGTTTCTTGATGTTTTCCCAGAAGATCTCCCAGGGGTTCCTCCCAATAGAGAGATAGAATTCGAGATTGATCTTCTTCCCGATACGTAGCCTATTTCTATTCCTCTGTATCGTATGGCCCCCGCAGAACTTAAGGAGTTGAAGGATAAACTCAAAGATCTTATTGATAAGGGTTTTATAAGGCCCAGTGTGTTTCCTTGGGGCGCACCCATTCTATTCTTGTGAAAGAAAGATGGTTTATTGCGTATGTGCATTGACTATCATCAGCTCAACAAGGTCACAATCAAGAACAAGTACCCTTTTTCTAGAATTGATGACCTATTTGATCAGCTGCAAGGCGCCAATTATTTTTCAAAAATAATTTTGAGATTCGTTTATCACCAACTTAAAGTCAGAGAGTGTGATATTCCAAAGATAGCTTTTCGCACCTGTTATGGTCATTTTGAATCCCTGGTCATGTCCTTCGGGCTAACTAATGCCTCAACAGCTTTTATGGACCTTATGAATCAGGTGTTCAGATAGTACCTGGATATGTTTGTTATTGTGTTCATAGATGATATCCTTGTATACTCCCGAAATAGAAATGACCATGCAGATTATCTCTGAATTGTCTTGCAGACCCTTAGAGATCATCAGTTGTTTGACAAATTTAGCAAGTGTGAATTTTGGTTAAGGTCAGTTTCCTTTCTAGGTCATATTGTTTCTTCTGAAGGTATTCGAGTTGATCCTCAAAAGGTAAAAGCTATGAAAAATTGGCCTAGACCTATTTCCCCGTCTAACATTAGGAGTTTCTTGGATCTAGCTGGTTACTATCTTCGTTTTGTTGAGAGTTTCTCCTCCATTGCTTCTCCTTTGACCCGTTTAACCCAAAAGAAAGTTAAATTCCAGTGGTCAGATTCTTTCGAGAAGAGTTTTCAGGAGTTGAAGACTCGACTCACTTCATCCCCTGTGATGACTCTGCCTAATGGTGTAGATGATTTTGTGGTGTGTTGTGACGCTTTAAGAGTTAGGTTAGGTTGCGTATTGATACAGAAGGGTAAGGTTATAGCCTATGCCTCCCGACAGTTGAAACCTCATGAGAAGAATTACCCTACCCATGATCTTAAGCTAGCTGCAGTAGTTTTTGCCTTAAAAATTTGGAGACACTACTTGTACAGTGTTTATGTTGATGTCTTTACGGATCACAAGAGCTTGTAGTATGTGTTTACTTAAAGAGAGTTGAACCTACGGTAGAGGCGATGGTTAGAATTGTTGAAAGACTATGATATGAGCGTGTTTTATCACCCGGGCAAGGCCAATGTAGTGGCGGATTCCCTTAGCATGTCGTCCATGGGTAGTGTGACGCATGTAGAGAACGATAAAAAGGTATTGGTTCTCAAAGTGCATCATTTGGCTAGGTTGGGTATTAGATTACTTGATTCAGCTGAGGGTAATATTTGGGTTCAAAGTAATTCTGAATCTTCTCTAGTTTTAGAAGTGAAGGAGAAGTAGGATATGGATTCTTGTTTGGTCGAACTGAAGGGGTCAGTTAAAGACCTAAAGGTGGAGGTTTTCTCCTAAGGTGGAGATAGCGTATTGAGACTTCAAAATAGGTTGTGTGTTCCTGATGTGGATCATTTGATAAAGAGGATTATGGCTGAGACACATGGCGCGTGATATTCTATTAATCCCGGTGCTACCAAGATGTACCGTGATTTGCGGGAAATTTATTGGTGAAATGGTATGAAGAGGGATATAGCGAAGTTCATAGAGAAGTGTACAACTTGCCAACAGGTGAATATAGAGCACCAGAGACCCGGTGGTATGATGCAAGAATTTAGCATTTCTACTTGGAAGTGGGAAGTGGTGAACATGGATTTTGTGACCGGTTTACCTCTCTCTCATCGTCATCATGATTCTATTTGGGTTGTTGTAGACAGGTTGACTAAGTCAACACATTTCCTACCAGTACATGCATCTTTTACCGCTGAGGACTATGCTAAGTTGTACATTCGAGAGTTAGTCAGGTTGCATGGAGTTTCTTTGGCTATCATCTCCGATAGAGGTACTCAATTTACTTCTCAATTTTGGAGATCTTTTCAGAAGGGTCTTGGTATTTTATTGGTACAGGACAGTATTTCTTCGTATCACAGTATGCTCATGACATGATTATTCTTCTCTATTTTAAAATGATTAGTATTATAGTGAGTTCTGAAAGTAATGACAGGCTTAGAGGGTTAGCTTAAGGCCACGTGTGGCCTTAAGCACCGTGTGACATCTCGGGATAGGTTCTTGGGGCGTTACATATATATCGATTATTGTGTGCCTTGACATAGAGTTCTTGATTATTTGACTACCCTCATAGATTATTTCTTTTATTAAAGGATGGAGTAGATCAATGTTGATATTTTTACCTTTGGGTTAAGCATTTGGGTTTGAGTCCCATTTACCTTCGCATATTGGTCTTCTTTTGTCCTTATAGTGGTATATGCTTTTGATTATCATTTTTGGTACCACCTATCCTTTATATTGTTATTATTGTAAATATATGAAGTTTATCAATCCTTACTTGTGAATTTTTTTTATGATGAAGTTATAGTTTACGCTGAAATGATTAACATGAAGGTTTAAGTGTTGATGAATAAAATACAAACTCATATATTGTTATTATTGCACTTTGAACATTATTATTGAGTTTTACCTATTTAATAATATTAGGACTGTGTACCTATATGATATGGTATATGGATTTCTCGTCCTTTGCAGGTCATGATTTAGGGTCCCTATCGACTCTAGTGTATATATACACTATTTTTAGGCATGCATTATTTTTATTACATTATGGTGATTACATATTTGTATATCATCTTATACGGGATTGGTTTGCTTAAGTTTATAGTGGTTTGATATGAAATACTTATAAAGGAATGACACAAAGAAGGTAGATGGTGGTTTGTAAGTTGATGGTTTAGTGATTGCGCAATGTATAAAAATGTGAATATAAGGTATGTCTTTAATTATGTGTAAACTTCATCCTCCTTTGTGTTGTAGTTATCTATGTGAAGTGCCTTGTAGTGTCTGTTCTTGCAATGTTGTCGATTAGTCTTGGTAGTTGAATTTCTATTGGGTAAAGGTAATAAAATAGTGTGCAAGGACTATTACCGAAGAGGATTAATGAGAGACAGAAATGTAGAGCTTTTTGTAATGATTTCCAGCATAAGAGAAAAGGTTCAGTGGTTTTCCTAGTATTCTGTATTTTAGTCATGTTAAAAGATTATTTAATTACTTTATAAATTAGGGAAAGTGGTAAAGTTAAGAGTTAAAGCATATTGAGTGCATTCAATATGTAACATGTTAAGTGTATACTACTATGATCTCTTCTTGATTTCTATACATTGTTATATGTTTTCTAATTGTGCTCGACTAATGATACCTACCAAAACATGTGATGTGCTACTACTACAATTACTATATTTCCTTCCGAGGGAATAGCCGTGGTTGTAGGCCAATTGATGTTTAAGTAGATGAAACAATTATTATTCTTCAACAACTCCTGTTATTCTACACCAACATGGATGTCATAGCCCAAACTCCTCTCATAAGGCACGCACACTAACCCTCCAACAGGAGAATCAACTAACCCTAACATTAGCCATACTTAGCCAAAAGTAAAACAACTAATCCAATTTAATAACCCCAAAATAATATCCAAGTTAAAATAAATATAAGAACAGTAAAATAATGCGGAAAACATTGTACTTGTATAAACCCCTAGAACCCAAAACTCGTTTGTACCAAAACTATTAAAGAACTTCAAAAAGGGAATGCAACCCTAAAAAAAAAATGTGCATAATCGTGGAACAAAGGACTTGAAAACATCAGCAGAAGAATCAATGGTATCTCTAAAGATGTATCTCACCCTTGACTTTGAATCAATGACTAGAAACACAACTCTCGTAGTATTTGTCTGAAGATTCTCTGCACTCTACAAAAGTAAGATCAGGTTTAGCATCAATAATAGGTAAAAATAGTGTACTAGTAGGGTTATTTGGCCAACGCAAGATGAGATAAGTGAACACACATAAAAACCTTTATTCAATCCACAACACTTAACTTTATTCAAGTCAACAATACATGACTCAATCCATAACTAAGTCAACAATACAGGCTTAAACCATAACTAAGTCAACAATACAAGATTCAAACCATAACCAAGTCAATAATACATGACTCAACCATAACCAAGTCAATAATACATGACTCAACCATAACCAAGTCATGACTCAAACCTTAACCAAGTCAAAAACACATGACTCAAACCATAACCAAGTCAATAATACAAGTCCTTAAAACTAACTCCACCTCGATTCACAACATAATTATCACATCAATAATATGCCCTTTTTAAAACCATTATCCCGAACCGATCAAGGATCCAATATGACCCAACAACTAATATTATGCCACCTAGTATACACAAGAAACCACTTTAAATAATTATCAAATGCGTGTGGTCCATTTTAAGAACTAATATAACAATTCAATATTTAAGCCAGTTAACTTAAGGAACCAAGATAACAATAAAGCACATAATCCTTGATTCACTCATAGAACCATCAAACTCACATGTAACTTGTACATACATGTTAAGGGTCTTATGAGTGTGCCCACCATCTATGACGTACAGGGGACGAGCTCTTTCTATGTACTAAACCCATACATCAAGTGTTTGCCAACATTATTCCACCAAATCTTATAAAGATGTCCAAATACTGATATATCCCATAAATAATCAATAGATATCACAACATCACAGAACAATGCTATCAACTAACACTTGTAACAACCAATAAGCTATACATGTAAGTTCATTGAATATGATTACACTTAAAATATCAAATTACTATTTTTAAATTCATTAACAACATGAATTGCATAATAATTACTAAGAAATAGTTACCATGCATATGTATAACAAATTGGATTAAACTACAATAACTATCACCTACCTCAATCTTAGCTTGCACCACACAATTAATCCAAAGCCTTGCCTTTTTTTTGTAATTTCTGCTTAATTATGGTCTAAGACATAAACATAAAATATAATCAACCAAGTGACGTACCATGTCAAGGATTATATACTAATCCTGAACCCTCAGGCAAAATTTATGGTCATCCACTAATTCTAGGATTTTTCTACTCTCAGTTCACAGAAAAACTACTAAGTGTAAGGCTATATCAGTGAATTAATGACATGCAAGAGTAAATTCATGATTATATATAATCCAAAAATTCATGCTTAAACCCTCCCCAACATGTATAAACTTATGATTCTAAGGTTAATTAACCTAAAACCTAGTTAATGAGGATGAAATACTTACCTTTATGAAGAACATCAATGGAAAATTAAAAATAAATCACCCAAATAGCCTAAGACCTTCACCAAAAATGAGTTTAGAATAATGAAACATTTTTTTAGAAATTTCTACATTAACATTAAACTACTGTAATATTATGATATGATCTCACTATAGAGACATCTTCTGCTATAGCAGAACTAATTGCTCTATAGCAAGAATTATTTTGCTATAGAAGTAGTAGTGAGGCATAAACATGGAAATCTTCCTAGTTTTTACCTTTTCATGTTACACTCATAAACAGAAATATTAGAAATTAACACCTTTACATCGAGCTCAATACTTGGAGGTTTACTTACTTGAATTCACTTTTGAATAGTCCTGTGAATTTTTTTTCATGTTAACTATTATAAACACAAGATAAACTTAACCATATATACCAATCCATTCCTATATTTCCCTAGACAATATCTTGCTCATATTCCATCCAAACCTAGCCTAGTCTAAAATTTCAAACTACTATTTCGGAGAAAAAATCTTATTCAAATTTTGTATGATTGACTTACACTAACAATGAAGATGGTTGTTACAATAGAGGCTATGTCTTGAGTTATGATTCTTGTACTTATTTCTCTTGTACCTATTTAGACTAGGTTCTGAGAAGTTTTTTAGTTGATTTCTATGGTGTATTTAGTATAATTAAGTTTTGTTTTAAATTAAAATGTTTACTTATTACTAATACTTGAGTTTTAGAAATATACTGTATAGTGGAAAATATTTGCGTGACAAGGGTTCTCCTATATAGGATAGAGTTTGGTAGGTGCCCAAACGATCATGTGATTTGAATTGTGACAATCTAGTATTAGATCTCATGTTACCATTCTCCCAGTACAAGAGAAAACATCAAGTACAGTCCTAATAAATGGTGTATTGACATCCATATCAAATCCTTAGAAAGATACACAGTATTTAAGAAACTAATCACTCATTCTTCTGTCCCATTATGTTTTATCAGTATTATTTTTGTGAGCTGAATCCAATTATAAATTACAATTGGCATCTCGACAATCATAATTAGAATTAGTTTTCCCAATTGGTATTTTAATAATGTGTGGAGGGTTGGAAATTAGTTATTCTAACTGTTAAGGGTCAATAGGAGTGGCATGACTTGTGTTTTAATGTTGTTTTTATGTTATAATTGGATGTTATATGTATTCTTTATGTGGTTGTGTTGTTTGATAAAGTGGAACATTGTAATATTTAGTGAAGTTAGTAAGTGCAACTCTTTTTGCTAATTAATTAGATATATTTAGCAAAAGTGATTGTAAGATGATATTAGGCTGAAAATCTTTCCTAGGCATACGACCTTTTCAATCATCTGTTGGTGTAAAAGATGTGCAAAATTTGAAAGTGTGTTGTAAATGGGTGGGGGATAATGTATCAGAGTTTGAAATTAAGTTAAAATTGTTGGAAGGTGGTTAGTAGAAGTATTAACGTGTTCTTGGGATAACATCATATTGGGAAAAAGTTAGGAAGAAATACAACTCAGAGTCATTAGTTAGAAGCCCCTACAATGATAAATTTAAGGATGCAGCAAGCTCTCTATAGTGACTCTTTGTCACTCTTGGGAAGTTGTTGTAGTGACATAAATGCTGCTACAGTGACACTTAGGCATAATGCTACCAGTAAATCCTCTATTTTTTTATTTCTTTTGTTTTTTGTAAAAATGACCCAATATTCATGGCATATATGAAAAGAGATGGTTCACCATATGTATTTAGTAAGATAGTAATATACTAGGCTATGTTTTCAATAGAAATAAATATTCAAATGTAGGGAAAGAAGGAAAAGATTGTCTAATACATACCCCAGCCTAAACAAAGACAACCAACCATTAAAATATATAAAAGGGGTGGGGAATATGCCAGCCAAGAAAAACTAGTTAGAGGCCTCATCCTTATGTAAGTTTGAAACATCAGAGCCCTATTTATTCATTTTACTTAGGAAGGAGAACTACAACATGGTTGAATTATTTTGACGGGGCCTCTTCAGGTCTCGGGTGACACAGTTGAACATGACCTTCAATATTTCATCTTTGGAAAAACATATGGTCTCGAGTTGCACTCTTCTTTTTTATATCTTCATTTAAGTACTTCTATGGTCCTCGTGAGCCCGACCTAGGGTGGAATAGGAGGATGGATACCAAATACTTGTGAGAGTTATATAGCTACAGGGATATACTTCTATGGAAGGCATGTAATTTTCATGACCCAAGACTACCCCTAGTCATAACACGATGCTTAGGGTCACAAGCGACCCCAAGCTAACCCATGTCATAGCATAACATAAGAATACTTTATAAATTATGAAATACTAAGAAGAAACTAAACTAAAATGACATAATCATAATAAAAACAAAATCAATACTAAATGTCAAAACTATGACTGTCTAACATATTCAACATGCTGAAAATCTAACCCTCTGTATGAAAGCCTCTAAATTTATGGGTTGCTGGGACAAGCCCCCAATAAACTCTAACTATCTAAACTTTAAATAATAAAATAATGAAAGTACTAAAAATTAGTCTTTAGAAGATAAGGGATCACAAAATTTTTGTACCTGATATAGTAGGATATCATAGTAAATGTGATGCGGATGGTAAACCCTAAACCTATATTATAAAATATTATAGAACAAAGAATTATGTGGTTAGTAATTTGAATTTACTATGCATGGAGGATATGCAGTATGTTATATGAACTGAATATGCTAAATATGACATGATAAACAAAACATGGGGCTAGAATATGTAAATTGATAATGCAATAAACATGTAACTATATAATATACTAAATAAACTGAATACAAGGTCATGCGCGAGATGAGTCTGAATAGTGGGAGCTACTGTTAGCTGATATTTCCCAATCTGAGCTAACTAGGACCAACCTATAACCCTAGCTGGAAGGATATTTTGTTCCTTATCAAAGGTAACACTGACTGACGTGGATTCACTAAACTGATATCTAGAAGTACTAAGATGTCAAGCTTCATCTGAGGGTGACCCCTTAGAAACTATTATGGTGTTGTAGTTTTGAGACTTAGGGACTTCTACTAAGGGTTTCATCCTAACTGACAGGTGACCCTTCTTCCCTGCGTCCACTCGCTGCTAAGTGTTACTCCCCATTGAATAGCATTGATAACTGAAATGACCGATAATAATATTATTCTAAAGACAAAATAAATACATTATATGAGAGAATTGAAAACATGTAAACTGGAGGATATAATATCATATTTATATGCATGAAATCAAGGTCACCGGTTGTTCATAACCCACCATATATGAAGAATGCAACTATTATGACAATTCCATAAATTGAGTGACTTAAGGAATTTAATAACTCAAATACAACAATTATGGATTTCAAAATAAAATAAAGATTTATAATTTATAATATTTAATGGTACTTAAATTCTTTTTAAGCATAGGTTTATAACTCAATGAGATCAAGGAACTAGAATATTAAGAAATTCACGACATTCATGAAACCTAAGCTCTAACGAAGGTATTAAACTGACAAATTGAGTTAACTTTGGAACTCAATAAGTGAAAGGAAATCCATTGATGAAATCCCACATACCTAGGAATAAAAACTTTGGTGAAACATTTCAAAGTGGAGTTTGACGTTGAACAATCCTAATTTTTACTTGGGAGAAGAAAATCACCTCTCTTCTATTTTCTCTCTGTGAGTTGATTGAATTTTGAGTTAATGGAGAATTAATGGTGTTGTAGCCTTATATTTCAGCCTTAGGATAGCTTAAACAGCATAGTTTTGGTATTAATATAGTGGGAAAGGGCCAAACAACCCCCCTTGAAGACATTATAACAGTGCAAAATAGTTTTGGCTGATGGTTTAGGGGATGGACGATGAATCTCTTGCGTAACCATCACTCACACTATCATAAAATCATCAAATTTTGGTCTTACTACTTAATCATGATGGTTCATCATAGGTGTGATGGTTCGTCACCCGAGCCATATTACTTTAGTAGGCATACACTCTCCCGTAAACTAAGCAAAAATGTTTACTCCAATATCATATTAAGGTAAAACTTGATGCATTGGAGAGAAGACTTAAATAAGTTTTATTTCGTGGGTATTTAGCTCAAAAATACTATAGAACCTAGGATTTAAGCTCATTTGAAGTTGAATATAGCAAGATTCTTCTCCAGAAATCAATCGGTAAGAAAGGTTTCCACTTGCCTATGAGCTAGGAGTTACTTGTGGACTTAATATTTTCTAAATAATTTCTCTTACTATCAAAACATGTTTTTTAGTTTTACATGTACTCAAAGCATGGTTCTAATCTTAGGTTGGGTTTTGGGGGTGTTATAATATCTCCTCCTTAGGGTCAGTCGTCCCTAAATGAACACTAAGTTCAAGTGTTAAGGAAAGATCTACCATTACAAAACTAAATTTCTAAGAGAAGAATATTGACATGATAACTAAAACTCAAATTGAACTAAAATTGTGAGTTCATGTTATGACATGAGAATTGCTAACTGACATGAGATGCAAATAATTAATTAAGAGAGAACTATTACCTTAAGAAGGAACTGAGTTCAAAGATAAAAGATGGGAATACTTGGTCATCATATCTACCTCTTCTTTCCCAAGCAGCTCCCTCAACTAACTAGCTTAGCCAAAGAACCTTTACTGAAGTGACCTCTTTATTCCTCAACTTACAAACCTAACGATCAAGAATCTTAACTAGGACCTCCTCATTAGTGATATTATCTTTCACACCCAAACTATATAAAAGTAAAATTGATGTTGGATCACCAATGCATTACTACAACTGAGACACGTGAAAAATTGGACACACTGATCCTAAGTTTGTCGGCATATCTAACCCATAGGCTACATTGCCAAAGCAACCCATAATATTATAAGGACCAATATAATGGGGAGTGACTCTTCCATTATTTCCCAATCTCTACACCACTTTCATGGGTGAAATTTTCAAATAGACAAATCACCAATAACAAACTCAAGTTTCCTTCTTCTAACATGTGCATAGTACTTTTGATGACTCTGAGCTATTTTTTGCCTTTCTCTAATCAAATTAACTTTCTTCATAGCCTCATGAACAGAATTTGTCCCTATTAATACAGCTTTGCTGACTTTTAGTAAACCAATTAGAGATCTACACCTCCTTCCATAAAGTGCTCCAAATGAGGCATCTAAATATTAGAGTGATAAATATTACTATAAGTAAATTTAACCAAAGGCAATTGATCATCCCAACTATCCTTAAATTGATCACACATGCTCTCAACATATATTTTAATGTATAAATGGTCCTCTATTCCTGATCATCTATATGAGGGTGAAAAGTCTTGCTAAGATGTATTTGGATACTAAGATCCATCTAAAAAGTCTTCCAAAATCAAGAGTTATTTTGGGTCCTCAATAACCTAAATAGAAACATGCTATCAACGAGTATGAGGCAAACCCATAATGAAATCCATATTTATCACTTCCCACTTCTAAATAGGAATGTATATATCCTAAAGTGTACCACCAAGACTTTGGTTCTTAACCTTAACCTACTGGAATTCAGACACTTATCCATGAATTCCATGATAGCTTTCTTTATGCCATTCCACCAATAGACTTTTCATAAAACACAGTACATATTAGTGGCTCTTAGGTGAATAGAATATCAAGAACTATGACCTTTTATTATCACTCACTATGTCAAATCATCTACATCTACAACACAAAGTTTTGCCTAACAACGAATAACACTGTCCCCCTTGGGATAAAATCTCAACCTTTTTACTTTTGACCCTTTTTATCAACCTAATAATAATAGGATCACTATGTGTCTTTTCCTTTACCTCAGATATCAAAGTGTATTCTAAACAAAAATACTACCTACAATCTAATCAACCAACCAAACTTCAGGCTAGAGTTTGAAGTGCCGTTCTTACATGTGAAGAATATAATCCCATGATTTAATTTTGAAATCATGTTTCATGATATTTATACTAGTGTGTGAAGTTATTTTGAGGTAAAAAATGTTCATAGGAATCTCTTAGAACAAAGTTGAGCTAAGAACCTTTGATTCATCTAAAGTTTGGTATTCGATTCTACAAGGGTCTAATTTGAACTTTCATAACTTTTGATATATGTAAAAATTTTCATATCAAGACCAACCAAATTGTATATAATTGAATTAACTTTCCAACGATACTAATTTTTTCTTAATTCGATACCCGAGTAAAAAGTTATGGTCATACAAAGGGACGTGTGTCGCTTGATAAATACCAGAGTACCATTAGAAAGGGTGTGAGATTGTCCATGTGAATCACACTTAAGGTCTATGTTATGGTCCATACATTGCCCACCTTGGCTAGGGTGACTGGCTGTGCATTGCTTGGGTCATTGCATAGTGCCAAAATTGCTCTGTTTTGACTTAATCAAGGGCGTTGAAGTCTTTTCACACCCCTAAACCGTCCCTAATATTCCCTAAACATATTAAGGGGTTTTAAAATTTTTATTTCCAATACATTAACCCTAAAACAATCAGTGTATGATTTAAAGACCCTCTTCTCCCCCCAAGAACAAAATTCAAGCCGTTTTCTTAAGAAATCAAGAATTCAAGATTCCAAGTTTAAGAAACCCTCAAGAAATCTTTAAGAAAACATCTATTAATGTATGCGGGAGTTCATCCATGGGTCCCCTTTAACCCATGGAGCCAAAAAAACCTTCTTTTCAATTAAAGTATGGATTTTTCAATTATTTTGACGCTTTATATGTTCAAGATACATTTAAATCATGTTCTCCTTAGTAATTTGACTCAATTAATGTCTTACTATGATCCCATGAAAAGATTGGTTATCTCATGTCACAAGTTTTGATTTCCCATATCGCGTTGAATATCATGTCATAAATATCGAATTGTGAATTTAGCCATGTAATCATGTTATTTTCGCATGTTTTGAGACATTCCCATGTTCAAGTTCATGATTCTCAAGTTTTTGATAAAATGTAAATGCTTTTGGGTCTTTGAACGATAATCACTTATTATAGTATTTTAAGTTTGATATCATATTTTATATGCATTCAGTGCTAGTGGGTTATGAACACCTAATACCCATGTGATTTACATAAATTCATCCTTTCAACTATTCAGATAGTTAATCTATAAATTTTATCAGTATACACAGATATTCATATTTATAATGAGAATTATCATTCAGTCAATTATTATGATCAGTTGCTTGTTTAATTAAGCTTAGTTTAGTCCAGTAATTAGTGTCAGTTCAGTTGGGAGTAGGATTTAGCACCGAGCAAAACTAGAGATAATGGATCACCCACTAGATAGTACTTAGTCCTTAAAAGGAGTCCATAAGTTCTAGAACTATGTAGCCAGTGTAGGATTATGAGATGTCACCCGTCAATTTAGGACTAATATTCTCTAAGATGACAGCTGCTAGATTAGGACTTATATTTTCTTAGGGTTCACTCGCTAGTTTAGGAATGACTCCCTAGTCCTTTGGGACACCAATTAAGTGGATCCACATAACCATGTGTTATTACCCGTGGCACGGTACTGACACCCTTCCAACTAGGGTTATAGGTTGGACCCTAATTAGCTCATATTGGGGCATGTTATTTAGATAATACCTCCCACAGTCTCAGTACAGTAATTAGTGTATTCTTAATTCAGGTTTCCTTGACCAAGTGTAACGACTTTAAGTTATTCAGTTATACAGTTATTTGTCCTTTAGAGAATATATTTATCTTAGTATAGATTTATGATTGGTCTTGCATTCTCAGATATTATAGTTCTCATGCATTCATGCTCAGCTATTTCAAGTTTTTCAGATGATCCTTATCTCACATGCACAGTACCCTATAGTTTTAGTCCAGTTATTGCGACTAAGTATAGTTCAGTTTTACATAGTCAATATTCAGATGTTAGTCATTCAGTATTAAGTCATCAGTTATTCAGTGTTTGCATATCGATAGTCCATATTCATAGATTAGATACACAGTATATACACATTAGTTATCCCATTAATTAGTTTTCAATTATTCCGTCGCATATGCATCAGTTATTCAGTTAATCAGCTCAGCTCATTACATGTATGCTTGGTTTTGTCTGTTCATGTATTCATGTTTTGCCGCCTCCCAACTTTATTTCTACTTATTCTACAATAGTAAAGTTTTAAGAAACTAAGTGTAGTGATTAACCAGCTTACCAGACTATGTTTATTACTCATGAGTTAAGATACTTTAGATTTTAGTCTCTTGGTGAGTCTACTTTCACTTAGCATGTATGTTTTAAGATTATGTACCTATTTACTTTTATGTATTACATTCACCCTCGCATACTCAGTACATTGAATAAGTACTGATCCATATATACGTTTGTGTAGCTACATTGTTTCATAATGTAAGTACAATTTATAGCCAACATATCATGATTAGACAGTTGTAGTTTCCAGCTAGTAGGTGATGAGTTCTCCTATTTTGGGGACTCCAGACCGATGTTGTTCATATACTTTATCTTTATTATTCATGTGTATTGATTAGTGATAGTTGGAGGTATGTCCCAGCTATCTAGAGTAAGTATAGTAGAGGCTTCATAGATGTCAGTTAGAGCCAGTCATGTAATTTGAGTTTCTTTCTTTAGCTATATCATGAAGTAAACTATATCAGTATTACCTTATTCAGATTTTATTATGATTGTGTTTTTGCATAACAAAACTAGCTATTTAATATATTAAATCACTTTCTCAAGCAATATGCCAGCTCATGGGTTAGCTTGGGATCACTTGTGGTTCCAAGCACCATGTTACGACTAGGGGGTAGTCTTGGATTGTGATTAAACTTTGTATCAGAGCATAGAGTTCAAGTTTCCTAGGGTATGTATGAAGTCGTGTCTAGTAAAGTCTTGCAGAATGGTACAGAGACATCTATACTTTTCTTTGAGAGTCTACAGGGCATTTAGAAAATGTTTCCCTTATTTCATATCTCAGATCATGCTATAGAGATGTCCTCTACAAAACTTATGTAGATTCTCATGTTAATCTATTCATGCTAACTCTGCCTTATTCTTGAGTCAACATAAATAGTCAAGATGAAATCCTTATAGCTAGACCTTTCTCAAGCAATCTCTACAGACAGTTATGGGATTATAACAGGCTTAAAAGTATCCCATCAGTGCTTTTAAGTTCCAAAGTTTGAAATATTTCATTATGTTTATGAAAATCATTCCCTAAGCCAAAGTTATATATGTCCTCAGATCCATTATCAAAATCCTATGATAGTATATGATCAAGAGTTAGAAGCATGGTCCCAAAAGTTTAGCAGCTGTAAAGTGGTGATAGTATTTATCTGGATTCAACATATTGTGTATCCATGAGGCTAGTAATATAGTATGTGATGTTTTTACAAGCTAAGTTATGGGCTATAGTTTGTTGATGTTGGATGTTCAGGTGTAATTGCAATTCTCATGGTTTTGGAAAAAATATAATTTTAGAGATGTGATATTATAGGTTATGAAGAAGTTAGTATGGTTGATTAGATGTTTGGGAATATCCATGTTAAGTATTATAATCTAAGTTTGAACTTAGGTGATTGAGCTAATAGAAATAAGAGTTGAAATTCTAGAAGGTGTGAACTCATGGTATGGTGATACTCCTAAAAATTTTAAGTTAATCAGTGTTTAAGTTATTTTATAATAACTATTGGGGATATATAAAGTTAAGAGTTGTATCTTAGAAGGGGGTACTAGCAGTGGGTTTTACACTTTCAGGTGTAGTTTTTCAGGATGGGATATTATTTATGAGTATAGTTATATCTCGGACTATAGAGTAGACTGGCTGCAGTTTAGTTTAGAGCTTATTAAAGGGGTCCGCAGACTTAGAATGATGTCTTAAATCTAAGGAGGGATTATAGAGCAAGTAACTAAGTCAGGCTCTCAGATTCTAGTAGTGATACAAGTGTATTGTAGAATATTAGTAGGGGAAGAAAGTGCCCAACCCACTCTTATCTCAGTGCACAGTTTTGTACTTTATTCATCAAGATATTTACTTACACCTTACATGTTGACTCCATAATCATAGCTCATATTCATGCACTTACCACAGAATCATGTACAGTTCTAGTTCCTAGTATAAGGAGTTCCAGTTTACTCAGCAGTACAAATCATATTCCATGAAATCATGAACTCCAAACTCAGGTCATGTAGCTCATGACTTATGTACTCATGTATTACAAAATGTTCAATTCCAGGTACTCATGATACACTCTTAATGATCAGGGAAATTCAGATTATGTCATGTATATCCTCAGTTTTGATCTCTATAATGAATCTGTATCGTGGGTACTCCATTCCTCGAGCCTTAATTAAGTGTCCAAGTTTTGCATAGTATTCTTTCATGCTTCAGATCCTTATGTTCTAACCTTTCAGTGACCTCTCCTTGGGTCATGATAGTAATGATGAGTAATTTGTTTCAATGTGAGAGAGTAAGTGTTTCATGTTAAGGAAATATTGTAATATATTTGTTTTATCTAAGGCTATAAGTTTGAAGGAAGATTGAGAAATTTTGTGTGTTTTCCTGGGGATAGTGCATGAAAGTTATTATTGATAGAGGTATTAGAGAATATGTGAAAGATGCTTTTATGGGTGTTTGTTTAGACGTTCATATATGGCTATGAAGATAGGGTTGAATGTCATGTTGGGGTTTGAGTGGATGAATGCATTGCGCGTTAGTGAATTCCTAGTAAGAGGATTGAATGTAGTTGTTGAAGTGGTAATAAGGATTATTCATGAGATTAAAAGTTGTGAAAACACAGTGGTGTTGAATTTATGGTTCAGACTAGTATTACAGTGTTACGTGTGCACCTTATAAATTCGAGTAGGCTTGAACATAGTGAGAGAATTCAGTTCAACTCAGACTTTAGTATATAGATTTATTAATTCCATGTGAAGATTATAAGTAGCCTTAATTTAAGTGCAGTATTGAAGAGGTACGTATAGTTGAGGGTGTATTTGAGGAGTATGGCTAAGCTTGAAAGTAGAAGTTGCATTGTCTAAGGCATAGCAATTCTAGCTTATGTTTTGTAGGACTATGTTCCATGTTACAGAATTATAGCCATTTTGTGATTCCTTATTCAGATCATGCCCAAGATTCTTTGCTCCCTAATGTTATTAGAACTTCCTTTAAAAGAGTATTGAAGAAATACTCCTATTGAGTATATGCTTTAATTATAATTCAGTCTGTATAGCAAGTAATCCAGTTTAGCAGTCAAATAGACAAGTTCCTATGGTTTTCCATATTTCCTATTCATGAGGTAATTCATTCATATGTGAGTTGTAAATTTAGTTCAGTTCATCCATCATGTTTCAGATTCAAATTTTCAGTCATGATTAAGTATCCAGTACATCATCTCAGTCTTTCCTTAGTATTTTAGCCAAGTTAGTATTATTCAAGGGATGAATAATCTCGAGGGGGAGATATTTTAATACCTTGAGATTTCATGTCCTAGACCTCTTATCTTTTCATCACAAAACTAGTTCCAGCTGGAGGTAATGGTTACTCATAAGTTGACTCTCTTGTTTCCATCTCAGCCTTATCACAATCCCTATGTCATTGCATGTATTCACAAAATAGTTCCGTTTATGTATTATGCTCAGACTCAGTTATACAATCATATTCCAAGTCATGCATGCTCAGTATATGGTCGATGTTACCTGAGTACTATCAATCTAACAAGTCTCGTTCTAGGATGAATGATTCCAAGGGGGAGATGATGTAACACCCCATATTTTTAGGCAAGAGTTAGAAGCATCATTCTTACGTGTGTAGACTATAATCCCATTATTTACTTTTTAATTAATGTGTCATGATCTTTATACTAGTGTGTGAAGTGTTTTTAAGGTAAAAAATGTTCATAGGAATCACGTAGAGTAAAGTTGAGCTAAGAACCTTTGATTCATCTAAAGTTTGGTATCTGATTCTACAAGGATCTACTTTGAACATGTATAACTTTTTATATATTCAGAATTTTGCAGCTCAAGACCTACCAAATTGTATATAATTCAATTTTCTTTCCAAAGATACCAGTTTTGCCTTTATCCGATACCCGAGCTAAAAGATATGGCCATGCAAGGGTCATGCGTTGCCTGACAAATTACAGAGGACAACTAGAAAAGGTGTGTGAATTTCCATGTGACTCCTATTTAAGGGCTGTGCGATTTTCCATGCATCATCCACCTTAACTTAGGAGATTGGTTGTGCCTCATCTGGGTCATTGCACAGTGCCAAAAGTGCTCCGTTTTGACTTAATCAAGGGCGTTGAAGTCTTTTCACACCCCTAAACCATCCCTAATCATCCCTAAATATAGTAAGGGGGTTAAACATGTTATTTCAAATCTATTCACCCTAAAACAATTAGTGTACAGTTTAAAAACCTTCCTCTCTCCCCAAGAATAAAAGTCAAGCCCCTTTCTCAAGAAATCAAGAATTCAAGGTTCCAAGTTCAAGAAACCCTCAAGAAATCTTCAAGAAAACATCTACTAAGGTATGTGGGAGTTCATCGATGGGTCCTCTTTCACCCATGGAGCCCAAAAACCTTTTTTCAATTAATGTATGGATTATTCAATTATTATGACATCTTATATCTTCAAGATATGTTTAAATCATGTTCTCCTAAGTAATTTGACTCAATTCATGTCCTAGTATGATCCCATGAAAAGATTGGTTATCTTATGTCTCAAGTTTCGATTTCCCATGTCATGCTCAATTGAATTTCATTTCTTAAATGTCAAATTATGGATTTAGCCATGTAATCATTTTGTTTTCGCATGTTCTAAGACAGTCCAATATTCAAGTTCATGATTCCCAAGTGTTTGATGAAATATCTATGCTTTTGGGTCTTTGAACCGTAATAAGTTATTAGAGTATTTCATGTTTGATATCGTATTTTATACTCATTCAGTATTGGTGGGTTATGTACACTCGATACCTATGTGATTTATATAAATTCAGATTTTCTAGTATTCAGAAAGTTAATCCATAGATCTTATCAATATACTCAGATATTCATAATCATGATCAGCATTATCATTCAGTCAGTTATTATGATCAGTTGCTTGTTCCGTTAAGCTTAGTTCAGTTGAGTAATCAGTGTCAGTTCAGTTGGGAGTAGGATTTAGCACCAAGCAAACCTAGGTATGAGGGCTCACCCTCCATCTAGGACTGGGTCCTTAAAAGCAGTCCCTAAGTTCCAGAACTACGTAGCCAGCGTAGGATTATGGGATATCACACGCCAGTTTAAGATTGACATTCTCTGAGATGTCACCCACGAGTTTAGGATTGACAGTCTCTTAGGGTCACCGACCAGTTTAGGACTGACTCCCTAGTCCTTTGGGACACCAGTTGAGTGGATCCACGTAGCCATGTGTTACTACTCGTGGAATGGTACTGACACCCTTCTAACTGGGGTTACAGGTTGGACCCCAATTAGCTCAAATTGGGATATGTCAATTAGATAATACCTCCCACAGTCTCAATACAATATTCAGTTTATTCTAAGTTCAGGTTTGCTTGACCAAGTGTTCAGACTTTTAGTTATTTAGTTATATAGTTATCAGTCCTTAAAATTATAGATTTATCTCAGTTCAGATTTATGTTTGGTCTTGCATTCTTAGATATTATAGTTTTCGTGCATTTATACTCAGCAATTTCATGTTGTTTAGTCAGTCCTTATCTCATATGCATAGTACTCCACAGTTTTAGTCCAGTTATTCTGACTAAGTATAGTTAAGTTTTACATAATTAGTATTCAGAAATCAATCATTCAATATTCATTCATCAGCTATTCACTGTTCGGATATCAATTTTCCGTATTCATATATCAGCTAATCAATATATACTCATTAGTTATCCCTTTAATTAGATTTCAATCATTTCATCACCTATGCATCAGTTCTTTAGTTAATCATATCAGCTCAGTACATGTATCTCTGGTTTTTTATGTTCTTGTATTCATGTTTTACCACCTCCCAGTTTCAATTCTACTTATTCTACAAAAGTTAAGTTTTAAGAAACTAAGCGTAGTAACTCACTAGCTTACAAGATTATGTTTGTTACTCATGATTTAAGCTACTTCAGATTTCAATTGATTTCAGTCTCTTGGTGAGTCTACTTGCACTTAGCATGCATGTTTTAAGATTATGTACCTATTCAATTTTACGTATTGCATTCACCCCCACTTACTCAGTATATTCCAAAAGTACTGATCCACATATATGTCTGTGTGGATACATTATTTCATAATATAGGTACCAATTGTATCCCGTAAATCATGATCAGACAGTTGCAGTTTCCAGCTAGTAGGCAATGAGTTCTCCTATTTCGAGGACTCCAGTCAGTTGTTGTTCATTGTCCTTATATTTATTATTCATGTGTATTGATTAGTAGTAGTTGGAGGCATGTCCTAGCTATCTATATAACATGTCAATATATCCATACATATCAAGTATTAAACATCAGAATAACAATATAACACTAGGCATCAACACAAGCCATTACCATCGGGCGTAAGAAATAAACAATTTGGAATCATAAGGCAACAGAAGCACAATCACAAACAAACACAAGTACAAAGTTGGTGCCCATACACTAACTAGTGCATAAAGTAAAGAACTCATCACGGCGTCTCAAACCACCGGAGAGTACACCCAAGAGAAACATAAAAAGATAAATCAACAATATATCCCAAATTCCTCATAATCCATAGTTTTCCACTTTTCATCAAATGGTCATACCCCAACATTCATAATGATCATCCATAATCATAATCGAATAACATGTACCAATCTACTTAAAACTGTAACCATACCATGATAGAGACATCTATTTCATCAATACACCCTATTCACTCATTATTACCTAGTCAATGCTTAATTAATATTAAAACTATTTACTCACTATCCATCATATAACCTCTAATTATCATCTATCCATTATCCATCACATAAACCCTATTCATGGGTCAACAAATAACCGCGATTCACTAACTAACCAATATTTAATATGTAACAAATATTCACCACTAGTCCATATTTGTCAATTAACCAATACTTAATTCTAGACATTGTACTTTCGTTAGTTACCATTTGATCAATGACCTCTAATCACCATTGGTTCGCTATTCTTCTATTAACTAACATCTTTTATTAACTAGCATCATTAGTCCATAAATCCTCACTTAACAACTAACCAACATCATAGAACTAGTTATCAATAGAAATTAATCATCGTCATCGCAAATCCCATTATCACTAATATCCATAATAAAATAATCATCACTAATATTAGCTATCAATGTTGCTAGCTTTCTTGATCACTACGGCTCACTAATCCATTAGTCACTATTAGCCATTTAATCTATATCCACGACTAATTATCTTTAAGAATTTAATTCAACATCTATACCAATTCATACCTTAACTCATAAGAAGACTATAATCGATATCTCTAATATCAATTTTATATCCAACTACACAAGAACATGAATAAAATATAATTGCCATACATTCGAATAGAAGGATTTGAACCAGTAGGTGTACACATAGGCACATCAATAATCATCCTCCAGCCTTGTCGAGCCGCATCACAAGATTATAGTATCCTCCTGCCTTGTTGGGTATCAATGCAATATCACAATATCTTCCAAGCACATCGAGTATCATCATATCAACAAAATATCATCCGACCGTACCAGGTATCATCATATTTTCACTATATCATTCGGATGCACCAGGTATTATTATATCATCACAATATCATCTGAACACACTTGGGTATCATCATATCATCACAACATCATTTGGTTGCACTGGGTATCAATATATCATCATAATATCCTCCAACCTTGTCGAGTTTCAATATATCATCATAATATTATCTGGACTTGTAGAGTATCAACATATCATCATAATATATAAATTTATAACATGAATAAGAACAGGCCCCACGAGGGCTAAAGTAACTAACAAGTCCTACAAGGGCTAAAGTAAATAACAAGCCCCATGATAGTAAAAGTATATAGATATAAAGGGTAAGTGAAGAATAGCATACCTCCATAATCTAATGTTCATATCAATGTCTCTTTATCAACAGATATATGTATATATAACATGAATAATATAAACTATCATCGGGTTTTTTCCCAGAAATTATATCCTTAAGACCAACATCTTTCCTATGTCCCACACCGAAAAGATAAGTATGTAGATATATATAAGAAGTTGCAAAAGCATTAGTATAAATAATCATATAAGAAAGTATCACGAGCCCCTACATAATATCTACAATAACTTTACATATAATAAATAAGCATGCCTTTTATCACCATTAATATCAATGTTTCCAATGTGATAATAAAGAAGGATTCCAATATGATTTATTAGCGTAATTATTAAGAATTATCATCACTTAGGCAATAGCATAGTTAACGGACCGAACACTAGTCTAATCAAGGGCATAATTAAAAGTATAATCAAGGACTCATCATTATACATTCAAGAATCTAGTCATTTAGACCATCGGCATAACCACAAGTGATTTCATAAACAATGGCCCTATAGTAGCATGTTCATTGGCCTAAAGATAATTTATCAATAATATAAGCAATAACTAAAGCATGACATAATCTATAGATTGTTCAAAGTATGTTCAACAACATCATATATGGCTTAGGCCATATTATAGTCAAGGTCTCATTCAATACCATTATCATTGGCCCAAACAATAGTTAATAACAATCACATAGTTAATAGATTGACATAAGATTTAACCAATAAAACATATAAAGGAATAATAACATGGGTATTACTCTCAATGCCATTCCTTATAATGAACAAGTACTAAGAGTCATCAATATTGCCTCAAAAGGGAACTCGCTAGTCAATTACTAAGCGTAAGGGTTCAAGAGAACTAATCATAAGTTTCACCTTAAGGTGGATCAACAAGCCCACATATAAACCCCCGAATGCATTGTAAGAAAATTTCTTCCCCAGACTAGGATATGGTATCTAAATCAAATCTTAGATGTATAGTAAGCCACCGTAAGCCCTAAGGTAGATATTCTACTCAACTAAGGAACTAAGGAAACCTTCACTCGTATTAGAAACTAATGTAACTAAGGCAATGGAACTAGTATAAAAACTAAGGACAACTTACTCTAAGTATGAGCAACTAGAGAATTTAACCCAATATTGAGTATTATAAGGCATTCTTATGCTAAACATGAGTAATGAAGTCTATTCCACCTAAGTCAAAGGGAAACAAGTCAAGCTTTTAAACTCTAAGATTCACATAGCCTAAATGGACCAACTAACCCAAGTCTTTTTTTTCATCAATTCAATACTTAAAACCCGTCCAATCTAACAAGATATCATAATTATATTATAATGTAGCTCAATCTAAAAATGAATAAACCTAGCCTACCTCAAATCCGAAGAATGCTTAACAATCTACAAAACTTTTGCTTTTCCATTTCGAGAACTTCTTCAAGGTGGAAAACTATCAAAAACAAAATATACACATTATTATGAGAACATCGATACCTATATTGCACCATTGTTCTTTGGGTGCAAAAGTGACATCAAAACCCCAAGTGGATCCAACATATGGAAAATACATTTACGAGACCAACCCAGTGTTCATACCCCATTAGGAAATCATAACCCTCAAGAAGTAGGAAAAACCAAGCTTATCTAGGCTATAATCATACCGTTGAGATATTTGGGGTTTTGGTCAAGAATTCAAGAAATTTAAACATTAAATGGAAGGATTCATACCTCAAATCTGTTATTAATGATGAGAATATAAGTTAATCAAGCTTCTAAGTTGAACCCAAGAATCAATTTAAGGTTGGCACAGAATTTTAGGCTTTCATGGTCTCATAAATGAGTGGAAATGCCCAAAATATCGATCTAAAGGGCGTTTTTATAGCCATACTAGGCCCCAACGTATGTTATCTCCATCATGGAGGATATCATACAAAGGCGGTCTCAGCCACTCACATTGAGATTGCATAAAGGCAATCGTGATGCCCTTTGTACGATCGTGAACACCTCAGTACTACAACTTGTGAACTTTCCAAGTTTTCCAACAATGCCTCAAAATTCATCCGAGATCCGATTTATGAAAATGACCTATGTAACCATACTAAATTTGATTTTCTGGATGCATTGAAAAAATTGTATATTCCTTTTGAGGTTGTTTCAATCAAATGTGATCCCCACACCCAAATTCCAAATTTTCTATCTTTCTCACCAATAGGTCGAAATGAGCACGAGCGCGTTGGGACCCAAACCAAAGGTGTACATAGCCTAAAATCAATATTTCAGAGTTGATGGCATATTCAAAATTCTAATCCAAAACATTTTACTAAAGTTTTTGTTTGGTGAATATTTGGAACGCGCAAAGACTCCTAAATAATGAATTGGGTCTAAAACCAAATAAACTACATGATAATCAAATTATCAGTTCCAGTAAGTCATAAAAAACTTTTTTTAGTGACAAAGCTCAACTTATACATCAATTGAAGTGCAAGACGATCGCCGTCAATATATTTACCCAACTTTGGAGTCGGGGTTGAATCCACGAGGAACAATATGAGTGGCGATCAAATTAATTTAGAATAATAGATACAAGTTAAATTCAAAACAATAGTACAATAAGATAAAAATAGGGGAAATAGGTGTATACACTTGTAACACCTCGAGAGTACCCCCTGGATGCCACACGGTGCTTACGGTCACAAGTGATCTCAAGCTAAGCCATGATACTAGTACCTACTGTAAGCACTGGGTAAACATGATAACAAAAGATCATATGCGGAATTTAACTGAAAAAATTCCATAAGATTTTAAATCATAGTTTAGACAATTTCTATAAAACAATACTGACAATACTGATAAAACGACTGATGATAACAACTGAAAACTGAACAATCATCTGTACTAGTCTGAAAAGACTCTACTGACTGACTATGGAGTTGTCATCCTCGAAAGATGAGGACTCAACACGGCTTCTACTGCTGATGTACAGGAAAGTCTAAGTATGATCGGGAATTCAAGCATCCGAACCTTTGATATAAGGCATCGTAGCGCAAAAAACGAGTATGCAATCAGTACTTTGAATATACTGGTATGCTAAATAAGGTTAGGTTGATATGCATGGGTTCATGTGCATGAGTAATAAATGACTGAATAAATAACATGAAGTACTGGGTAGAATGCATGAATCTATAAAGACTAAGAATTCATGACCAAGCATAAAACGTGTTTCTGAAATAGTCTGTGAACTAAAAATACTGAAATACTGGTAATTGAATAACTAATACTGTATGATATGGTTAATAAAACCTGAAATTAATTTCTAGACTGAAACTGTGAGAGCTAGATATAATTGACATATCCTAATATACCATCAGGGTCCAACCTGTAACCCTAGTTGAAAGGCTGTTAGTACAGTGTCACGGGTACCAACAATAGATGCATGGATTATAACACTCCAAAATCTAGTTTTTGGGATGCCACTCGGTGCTCTAAACTATAAGTAGTCCTGATCTATCCCTGACTGCTTTTCTACTAAATCTGAATCTAAACATAAGGAAAATATGAATATGGAAACATAATAAATGCAAAAATCTTATCTGAAACATACTAATCTCACAAGTTTGGGTAAAACAATAATGAAAGATCTGAATACTGAATCAAAAGTCTAAAACTAAATATAGTAGTCCGATAAGCCTCTACTGACTGAGTCTAGAGAGTCACTGGGACAGGCCCCAGCTGACTCAAACTATCTGAAATGAATAATGAATCATCTACTAATAAACCAAAAATTTGGATAGTTAAGTCCCCACACTATGAGGACTCACTAACTGTAGGGATGTAGATGAGATGCTCAAAAATCACTCACTCTGCTGAGTCTAAGCACCTAAACATACATTGTGAAATAATGTAGCACATATACATATATATAGATCAATACTTTGAATATGTACTGAGCATATGGGGTGAAAGTAATAAGTAAATAATATCATCACAATTTATAAAATCATGCATGCTAAATGTAAATAACTCACATAGGCTTGAGTAATCTGAAATATGGAGATCATAAATTATGAATAGTAAAGAACATAATATAAATCTTGTAAGCCATTAAACTTAGTTCTGAAATCTGTATTTTGTTCTATTCTAAAATCATATAGGCTAAGTGAAATAGGGCTCACCATTTTATATCTGGAACTAAAAGTTGTAATTCTGTAATCCAAAATCTTAAGGAAAATAATATCTGAGTAAGTTTGTGAGCCTTTACACTTAGTTTTTCTAAAATATTTTCTATTAATCTTTAAGCAGGGAGGTTCTATTAACCGATATAAACTATGTGAGCATCCATGGAGTTCAACATTCTTGTCCCCCTAAGAAGGAATCCTCACATTGGGGAGAGGATTCATACTCTTGCCAGGGAGTATAACCTATCTAAGTGATCACATATCTGTCATCCATGTAGAAGAGTAAATAATCTAAATCTTACGTTGGCATATAGTTCTGGGGTATGAAACCATAGTAATGTACCCATCTTAGTGCTAAATACTACTCCCATTAAAATTGTATGCACATTCTAAAGAAAATCCACTTTAAAATAGTGTAATGGTTTGTCATAACAACCCACTGTATATCTGTAAAGCGAAATTTGTAATCTGAATCTGTAAAGTGGATTTCATATCTATTCTGAGACCAATGGGTCAAATATTTATCAATAATCTGAAAGGAATCTAATCATAGGGTACTTATAGCACAACGATTCTTGAAATAGCAATTGTAAATTAGGGGTTAATGACCCATGTATCAATATCATGTTAAAACATCAAAATGTTCATGCTTGATAATATAAACGTTGATAATTCAACTCAAAATCTGGAAATTTCTGTAATATGTATGAAAATATGAACATAATCATGTAATTCAACTTCTCTATCATTGGAAATCTCATAAGCTTGTAAATAACATTAATGGGTATAAACCCTAACGTTAATTTCATGGAAAATCATATAAAATTTAGTAAATTCATAATTAAAATTAGTTTTGGGCACAAGGATGAAAGGAGTATCCTTGTTCATAACCCCACATACCTCAATTGATGAACTAGATGCTAAAAATTGAATCTTGGATCTCTATTGTTTCTTTGGAAATGAATTCTTAGAGTTCTTGAATTGGGGATTCTTAATCTTGAATTTCCTTGGAGAATTAATAGTGGAATTTGGATTCTTGGGGAGAAAGTTTGTTGAACTAGGGTTTTGCTTAAGAGATATTTGATGAAAAGTGGATGTAAAGTACTTTCGAGAGGTTTAATTCATTGTTTAGGACGAATTAGGGGCTGGGATATTTACCAAAATGCCCCTGTTAAACTCATAAATGGAACTGGAAAAATGACCAAAATCCCAACTTTTGGCCTTGGCAGACGTGACACTATCGCGCCAAGCCACTAGAATATGCATAGTGGCGCGGCGTGGTGGTATCGTGTTGCCATCTCGGATGGGACATGGAAACTTGGCGCGATGCGCCAATATCGCGGACCCTGACTAAAATTGGACAATTTGGGATTTGGCCCTCTCCGCAATGTGCCAATATCACGGAGGGCCACTGGAAATTGACAAACGAGAAATTGGGCCTCTCTGTGATGCGCCAAAATTACAGAGTCTCACTTGAAATTGACAATTGTGATGTTATGATTCTCCACGATGCGCTAAGCTCCCAAATCATGGTGTTTTATGAATGGAACTTAAAATAAATATAAATCCTTCACCAAGTGTCAGATTTTGGCGAACTGGTATAGATGGAAAGCTTCTTCAATTTACCACACAATGGGAAGTCTAAATCTGAAGAATTCCACACGAAATAAATAGTATTCATTTTGAAAGCTATCCCTTAACATTCTAGAGATCAATTCAATCTAGGAAAAGTCTCAGGGTATTACAATATCTCCCCCTTGGAAACATTTGTCCTCGAATATTGCTGGTTAGACTAAGAATACTAAGGAAAATCTGAAGCTATAGGATAGCATACACAACCAAAGTAAATTGTGAAACTAAATCTAAATCATTCTGAGCTTCTGAGTAGTTCTGTGAGTTCATGAACTTACATAAGGGGAACTATATAGCTGAATACATGCTTAGAAAAGAACTGAATCAAGAAAGAGTATTACCTTTGGCTAAATTTGAGTTTGCGGAGAAAAGGTAAGGGTACTTGGCTCTCATATCCATTTCTTCTTCCCAAGTGTCACCCTTAACAGAATGATTCTGCCAAATAACTTTGACTAAGGGAAATTCTTTGTTCCTTAGTCTACGGATCTGATGATCTAAAATCTCAACTAAAATATCTTTGTATGAAAGGATGTTCTGAATATTTGATCTTTCTAAGCGAACTACAGTGGTGGAGTCACCGATGCACTTCTTATGCATAGAGACGTGAAATATAGGATGAACGGCTGATAAGTATATGGGTAAATCAAGCTCATAAGCTACCTTCCCTACATGACTAACAATTCTGAAATGGCGAACATACCGGGGACTAAGCTTCCCCTTCTTGCCAAATCTCTTTACCCTTTTCATGGGTGAAACCTTCAGATACACTGGATCACTATCATCAAACTTAAGGTCCCCTTTTCTCACATCTGTATAGGATTTATAATTACTATGGGCTATTTTTAATCTTTCCCTAATCAACTTAACTTTCTCCATAGCTTCGTACACTGCATCGGTCCCTAGCAAAGCAGCCTCACCCACTTCAAACCAACCTATGGGTTATCTACATCTCATTCTATAAAGAGCCTCAAATGGGGACATCTGAATGCTAGAATGGTAAATTTTATTATAAGCAAACTCAATCAATGGAAAATGCTCATCCCAACAACCTTTGAAATCCAGAGCACATGCCCTCAACATATCTGCTAGAGTTTGGATGGTCCTCTCTGCTTGACCATCTGTCTGAGGGTGAAAAGTTGAACTAAGATGGACTTGGGTACCAAGACCCTTCTGAAAGGCTCTCTAAAATTGGAAAGTAAACTGAGTACCCTTATCTGAGATGATAGATAAGGGAACCCCATGCAATCTGACTAACTCTTGGATATACAACTTAGCATAATCCTCAGTTGTATAGGACGTATGAACTATCAAGAAATGGGCTGACTTAGTCAATCTATCTATAATAACCCAAATTGAATCATGCTGACAATACGAATGAGGTAAACCAGTCATAAAATCCATATTCACCTCTCCCCATTTCTAAGTAGGGATACTAAACTCTTGCAACGTACCACCGGGTATTTGGTGCTCTACCTTAACATGTTGAAAAGTTGCACACTTAGCTATGAACTCCGCTATATCTCTTTTCATACCATTCCATTAATAGATTTCCCGTAAGTCGTGGTAAATCTTGGTAGCACCTGGATGAATAGAATAACACGTACTATGCATTTCTGCCATAATCCACTGTCTCAAGTCATCAACACAAGGCACATACAATCTACCCTGATATCTCAACACGTCATCTCCCCCTTGGGATAAGAACTCTACCTTTTGGTCTTTAACGGAATCCTTCAGTTTGACCAAACTAGAATCCATATCTTGCTTCTCCTTTACTTTCGAAACTAGAGAAGATTCGGAACAACTCTGAACCCAAACATTCCCTTCATCTCAGTCAACCAACCTAACACCTAATCTAGATAATCGATTAAATTCTTGAGCTAACTCTTTATTATCATTCTCCACATGAGAAACACTGCCCATAGACAATCTACTAAGGGCATCTTCCACTGTATTAGCTTTGCTCGGATAAAACAACACACTCATGTCATAATCTTTCAAAAATTCTACCCACCTTCTCTTCCAAAGATTCAACTCCCTCTGAGTAGACACATATTGCAAGATTTTATGGTATATGAACATATCAACATGCACACCATACAGATAGTGCCTCTAGATTTTCAACGCAAATAACACAACAGCTAATTCAAGATCATGGGTTGGGTAATTCTTTTCGTGAGGCTTCAACTTCTAGAGGCATATGCCATAACCTTACCTCTCTGCATTAACACATAACCCAAACCAACTCTAGAGGCATCACAATACACCATAAAACCGTCTGTTCCATCAGGTAACGCTAGAACTAGGGCTGAAGTGAGTTGAGTCTTCAACTCCTGAAAACTCTTCTCGCAAGAATCTGACCACTAAAACTTAACTTTTTTTTGGGTCAGTCTAGACATAGGGGATGCAATAGATAAGAAACCTTTAACAAAACAGTGGTAATAACTAGCTAGACCTAAGAAACTCCTAATATTTGATGGAGATATAGGTCTAGGCCAATTTCTTATGGCTTTTGTGTTTTGGGGATCAACTCAAATGCCATCGACAAAAACAATATGACCGAGAAAGGCTACTGATCTTAGCCAAAATTCACACTTACTGAATTTGGCCAACAATTGATGATCCCTAAGAGTTTGCAAGACAATTCTAAGATGATCTACATGGTCATCCTCTCTATAGTAGTATACAAGGATATCATCTATGAATACTGTGACAAATATATCTAGATGTTGTTTGAATACTCAGTTCATGAGGTCCATGAAAGTTATTGGAGCATTGGTTAGCCCAAAAAACATGACTAAAAACTCAAAATGATCGTAACGAGTCCTGAATATTATCTTTGGGACATCACACTCCCTTATTTTAAGCTGATGATAGTTATATCTAAGGTCTATCTTTGAGAAATAACTTGCACCTTGGAGTTGGTCAAATAAGTCATCAATTCTAGAAAGAGGGTATTTTTTCTTGACTGTGACCTTATTCAGCTGATGATAGTCAATGCACATTTGCAAAGAACCATTTTTATTTCATATGAATAGGTCAGGAATGCCCTATTAAGAAATACTAGGCCTTATGAAACCTTTATCTAAAAGATCTTTGAGTTTCTCTTTTAACTCCTTAAGCTTTGCGAGAGCCATAGGATAGGAGGGATAGAAATAGGCTGAGTATCTGGGAGAAAGTCAATACTGAATTCCATCTCTTTATAGGGAGGTACCCCTGGGAGATCTTCTTGAAAAACATCAGGAAACTCATTAACTACACTGACTGACTGAACTGTTGGAGTCTAAGACTTTGTGTCTTTGACTCGAACTAGGTGGTAAATGCAACCTTTGGATATCAATTTTTTTGTCTTTAAGGTAAAATATGAAATGACTTTTGGGGGACACTGAATTACCTGACCACTCAAAGACTGGATCATCTGGGAACTGAACGGGTCCGAAAATATATAGAAGAATAATAGGAATAGAGCCAATCCATACCAAGAATAAGATCAAAATCAACCATATCTAACTCTATCAAGTCTGCTAACAAGGCTTTATGAAGGACAGTGATAGGACACTTTCTATAGATTTATTTAGAAATAACTGACTCACCTACTGGGGTAGAAACTAAGAAAGGCTCAGGGATCTTTTCAGAACTTATCTCAAAATTCACAGCAACTAATGGGGTCATATAAGAGAAACTCGACCCAGGGTCTAACAAAACATAAACATCAAGATGAATGACATGAAGCATACCAGTAACAATATCTGGAAAATCTTCCTTCTTCTGGAGAGATGGTAAAGCATAGAACCAATTTTGGCGTTGACCGTCACCGGTGCTGGATGATGCGCCCTGAGGAAGGGTTGGGCAACCTATATGAGCTAGTACACTATTAGCCTGAGTCTGAGGACGAACATCTCTATTTCCTTGTCTAGCATACGGTCACTCTTTGATTCCGTGACCCATCTACCCATAACCATAACAACCTTTCTGACCCCACAAATATTAACCCGTATGATTCTTGCCACACTTAGAACATGGGGGATGATTGGGCTTCCCACTTACACTATTCTAAGATTTGGACATAGAAGACTTATCATACTATTTCTGCCTATTTCTGCGTTTAAGAGAACTGGCTGAGAAAGGTGCAGGCATAGATGACTGATTCTGAGACTGCAAATAATTTCCTCCTCCAGACCTATTCTGGCCATAGTCAAACTTCCCTATTCTAGATCTCTTATTTTCTCTCTTTCTTTTCTTCAACTTCTTTTCCTCAATATGCTGAGCATGCATCACCAGCCAGCAAGATCCATGTCTCCAATAAGCATAGCTATTATACACTCCTTAACTACCAACCCAGACACACCGGTCACAAACTTACTCATGCTTGACCAAGGGTCAGCCTTCTGATCAGGGGCATACTTAGACAACTGGTTTAACTTGAGGCAATACTCCTCCACTATCATTGAGCCTTGCCTTAGATTCATAAACTCATCTATATTATCTTCCCTCATCTCACGTGGGAAGAACTTGTCTAAGAATGCATCTTAAAATATCTGTCAAGTCATGGGAACTGCATTCTCCCCTCTACTTTTCTTCCACATCACTACCCAATCATACATAATATCCTTCAGCCTATAGGATGCTAATTTTACACTCTTCTCTTCATAAACATGCATAATTTGGGTTATTTTCTTCACCTCATCTAGATAAAATTGAAGGTCCTTAGCTGTCTTCGATCCAAAGAACTCTGGTGGATTCGTTCTCATAAAATCTCAGATTTTGGCTGCGGATAAGTCCCCATCTTTCTTTGGGTGGGACTGCATCCTGATGGTTGCCCTGAACATTAGAAGTCACAGCTTGGGTTAGCACCTGAAAGGAAGCTCAAAAATCTGTATGTGACACATTCTCATTAAAAGGATCTGCATGTTGAGGTGGATGGTTATCATTTCTATATGCATTAGCTCGACGAGGAGGCATTTTCTGTCACATGAAAGCACGAGTTAAAAGAAGATAGAAACATTGAATGTATAATAGATTATAGAAATAAAGATATGATTTCCTAAGAATATTCCATAGCATCTTGCTCATAGATGTGGCGTGTTTCACACAGATGATCAAGAATCTACGTAATGCGGCTTGTCTGACTTCCAAGGACTCTCTAAACCTTAGGATTTGATACCAAGTTTATAATGCCCCAAAATTTGGTTTCTGAGACGCCACACGGTGCTCTTAACTACAAGTAGTCTTGAGCTAACCCTGGCTGCTTTTCTACTAAATCTGAATCTCAACATAAAGGAAATATGAATATGGAAACATAATAAATACAGATATCTTATCTGAAATGTACTAATCTCACAAGTCTTGGTAAAATGATACTAAAGTATCTGAATACTGAATTAAAAGTCTAAAACTAAATATAGTAGTCCGACAAGACTCTACTGATTGAGTCTAGAGAGTCACTGGGACAGGCCCCAGCTAACTCAAACTGTCTGAAATGAATAATGAAACATCTACTAATAAACTGGAAATCTGGATAGCTATGTCCCCAAACTATGAGGATTCACCAACTTCAGGGATGTAGATGAGATGCTCAAAAATCACTCACGCTACTGAGACTGAGCACCTAAACCTATATTATGAGACAATGTAGCACATAGACGTATATTTGGATTAAATGCTTTGATGATGTACTGAGTATATGGGGTGAATGCAATAAGTAAATAATATCATCATAAATTATAAAATCATGCATGCTAATTGTAAATGACTCACATAGGCTTGAGTAATCTGAAATCTGGAGATCATAAATTATGAAAAGTAAAGCACATAATATAAATCTTGTGAGCCATTACACTTAGTTCTGAAATCTGTATTTTGTTCTATTCTCAAATCATATAGGCTAAGTGGAAAATGGCTCACCATTTTATATCTGGAACTAAAAGTTGTAATTCTGTAATATGAAATCTTAAGTAAAATAATATCAGAGTAAGTTTGTGAGCCTTTACACTTAGTTTTTCTAAAAGATTTTCTATTAATCTTTTCTGTTGACTAGTAGGAAGGTTCTCTTAACCGACATAAACCATGTGAGCATCCTTAGATTCTAATATATTTTTCCCCCTAAGAAGGAATCCTCATGTTGGGGAGAGGAGTCATACTCTTGACAGGGAGTATAACCTATCTAAGTGATCGCATATCTATTATCCATGTATAAGTGGAAATAATCTAAATCCTACATTGGCATGTAGTTCTGGGGTATGAAACTGTAGTAACATATCCATCTCGATGCTAAATACTACTCCCATTAAATCAGTATGCTCATTCTGAAGAAAATCCACTTTAAAATAGTCTAATGGTTTGTAATAAAAACCCTTTGTATATATGTAAAGCTAAATCTATAATCTGAATCTATAAAGTGGATTTCATATCAATTCTGAGACCAAAAGATCAAATCTTTATCAATAATCTAAAAGAAATCTAATAATAGGGTTGTTATAGCACAACAATTCTTGAAATAACAATCTTAAATTAGGGCTTAATGACCCATGTATCAATCTCATGTTAAAATATCAACATGTTCATTCTTGATAATGTAAACATTGATAATTCAACTCAAAATCTGGAAATTTTTGTAATATGCATGAAAATATGAACATAATCATGTAATTCAACTTCTAAATCATTGGAAATCTCATAAGCTTGTAAGTAACATTAATGGGTATAAACCCTAACTTTTATTTCATGGGAAATCATATAAAATTCAGTAAATTTGTAATTAAAATAAGTTTTGGGCCCAAGGATGAAAGGAGTATCCTTGTTCATAACCCCGCATACCTCAATTGATGAACTAGATGCTAAAACTTGAATCTTGGATCTCTATTATAGATTTGGAGATGAATTCTTAGAGTTCTTGTATTGGGGAATCATAATCTTGAATTTCCTTGGAGAATTAATGGAGGAATTTGGATTCCTGGGGAGAAAGTTTGTTGAACTAGGGTTTTGCTTGAGAGAGATTTGATGAAAAGTGGATGTAAATTGCTTTGGAGGGGTTTAATTTTTTATTTATGATATATTAGGGGCCAAGTGATTTACCAAACTGCCCCTCTTAAACTCATAATTGGAACTGGAAAAATGACCAAAATCCCAACTTTTGGCATTGGTGAAATGCGCCACTACGCGCCAAGCCACTAGAAAATGCCAACTTGGAATATGCATGGTGGCGCGATGCAGTGGTATCACGTTCCCACCTCGGATGGGACCTGGAAAATTATTGCGTCGCGCCATTATCATGGACCCTCACTGCAATTAGATAATTGTGGATTCGGCCCTCTCCGCAATGCTCCAATATCATGGAACGACCACTGGAAATTGACAAATGAGAAATTGGGCCTCTCCGCAAGGCGCCAAAATTGAGGAGTCTTACTCGAAATTGACAATTGTGATCTTATGCTTCTCCGTGATGTGCTAAGGGCCCAAATCACGGTGTTTTTTTTATTAGAACTTAAAATATCCTTAACTCCTTCACCAAGTGTCAGATTTAGGCAAATTTATTATCGATGGAAAGCTTATTCCATTTCCCACGCAATGGGAAGTCTAAATCTGGAAAATTCACATGAAATAAATAGTATTCATTTTAGAAGTTATCCCTTAACATTCTAGGGATGAATTCAAGATGGGAAAAGTTTTGGGGTATTACATGGATCCACTAATCTAATGTCCCAAAGGACGAGGATGTACTATCTATATGATGGGGGACCCCTTAAACCTTACGCTGGATACGTAGTTCTGGAACCTAGGGACTGCTACTAACATTTCATACCTACTAATGGGGGAGACAATTTCCTTATGCCTAACTGACGGGGGAGATAAGTACCTCATGCCTACTGACGGGGGAGACGTCATCCCTATGTTCATTCAGTTCTTAGTTTTACTCCCAACTGAATGACACGAAACCGTGGGCTGATCTGAGTATAACTGAATATGATAACTGACTGGATTGATGACGCTCATGGTTTTATTGAAAACCAATCTGAAACTACTAAAACTAAGTAAGCAGAGTTTTTGGGTATTCAAACCCCCAGGACTCGATAGCAATAAATAACAATAGGAACACATGAAACTTTTAGATATAACCATTATAGGTATCATTATTCAAAACTCATCCATTAGACATTTCATCAAACACATGGGAGACATGAATTTAATCATAGGAATACCTTTAAACATGATAAGATTGCGCGATCACATGACAAAATCATAGACAATGGATTTATTCTAAATTCTCATGAACATGATATGTAAATCACAATATTTAAAACATACTATAATGCATTCCACTTGAAATAATTTATAATCTTAACTTGAAATTTATATGCTAAGAAATTCATGGACTTAAGCATGAAAATGAGTGAAACATGTAGGAATAGCATAATTACAATACTAAAACCATACTTAGCGATTTAAAAATGAAATTTTATGTTTCAAACATGTAAGGGCTGCTTTCAACAAAAATAGATTGTAAACATCATGTATAATTAAAATTTCATAAAAGCTTCATGGAGATAAATCATTATAAACATGAAATTTCATAATTTAAAACATCAAAGATGGATTCTTGGACTCCATGGGTGGAAGGTCCCATGGATGAACATATAACATACCTTGCTTGAAGAATTCATGAAAGTACTTGGGAGTTATAGATGGTTTTCTTGAGAATTGACCTTGGAGCTTAAAGGGATAAGGTTAGTTCTTCAGAGGGAATGCTTTCAATTGGGGGAAATTTTGAGAATAAAATAGTAACTTATGCTTTTGGCACCCTAAATCTCGTGTTTTAGATCAGTTAGGTGAAGGGATAGGACTACGATGCCCCTGGAAAACGTAACTAAAAGCTGGAAATATCAGGGGTGAAATGGATCGTGCGTCGCATGCTCTAGAGCGCAGAAATTGAGCTCGCCGCATGCTACATCGAATTCTCCCTATGGGTGAAATGGAGTGTGCACCGCATGCTACATCGAATGCTCCCTCAGGAGTGAAATGGAGTGTGTGTCGCATGCTAATCGTGTGCAGCTACTGCCTCTCTCACAAAAATAGCTATAACTTTTTGCTCAGGTATCGGATTAAGGTAAAATTGGTATTGATAGAAAGCTATATTAATTATCTACAATTTAACGATGTTGAGCTACAAAATTCTACGTCTATAAAAATTTATACATGTTCAAAGTAGACCCTTGTAGAATCGATTATCAAACTTTGGACGACTAAAAGTATCTTGGCTCAACTTTTTTCTAAGTGATTCTTATGAATATTTTTCACCTATAAATCACTTCACACACTAGGATAAAGATCATGATATGTCTATTCAAAATAAATTCATAGGATTAGAGTCAACACACATAAGAACGACGCTTCAAAATCTAGCTAAAAAATATGGGGTGATACACACTAATATTTCTTTTTGGATTTTTCTAGTATAAATTTGGGGTTACAAATAATTAGATTTTAAACTATTATGCATGGATCTTGGAATTATATTTTACTAAGGGAAGTGATATGTGGATGCTAATGGTAAACTTCATTATTAGTAGAAAAAGTGTGGGTAGGTTTGGTTATGAGCTTTGATGCTAGTCTTTCAATAAAGCACCAAACTTTCACCCGTTAATTCTTTTGAATACCTGACATGTGTGTTCAATAATTAGTAACCACAACCTCAATCTAGGCATCCCTATTTCTACGATAATGCCCATGGTATAGTTAACTTCACAATCACCCTTATTTCTAAGATAGTGAAAATTTAGCAAACTACACACATAATTGTCTATCATTTCTTTGGTCTCCATATCCCTCATTCAAGGATGATGTGGGTTCCTAAAGTTCACCCAAAACACTTCTTTCAAAGATGGCCTTGAGCTTTCTAGAATTTGAAGATTTTACTCATCAATCCCATGTGGGTATTTGGGGATTTCACCCACAAATCCCAACCATGTTAGCATAGCAATGATAAAATACCTAAACATGAACTACTAAATAAAATATAACATTAACAAACCACACACACTATAAACCCCTATTCACACATAACTCCAAGAGGGAGATCTAGCTACACATAAGATAAATAAGCATAGATATACCTAAACTCTCTATTGAAATGAATTGTTGAAGATTAAGTTAATGTTAATTCAAACTTGTCACTCCTACAAATCAACAATGGAAGTGAGCTATTCCTCCACTTAGAAAGTCTCCAATGTATTCTTCACCCAAAATTTATACAATATTTTTTTCTCCAAAAATAGAGTCTATGAATTCAAGAGCTAAACCTAAATATTGGGGAAGATGGAATTATGATTTTTGACATAGGGTTTTAGTATTTTTACCAAACATTTTGGATCAGCCACACACATTTCAAGATTTTCCCTTGGGCTGCCATTTTTTGCTAAACTGCGATCACGCAGTTCTGACCGCGATCGCAGCTACGTGACCGAGAATATCTTCAGCGACAATGGTTTCTTGACTTTCGCGACTACGATCACTGGACCGTGACCATGGTAACTGAGGCCAATTCCTTCTCCAAGTCTTCGACTGCACTTTCTTGCTCTTTCTTTATTATTTTCAGGTCCAATCCACGATTTTTGATCTTATCAACTCTATACCTGTAAAGTATGAATATTAGTTCATTTAATCACAATTATGTCTCATTAATTTAGTCAAAACAAGGAATTGTGATTGAATGTTTAGTTCAAATAAGTGGTCGAATCACCACTCATCATGTAGCTATGGATAAGCTCTAATGGCTGGCCAAAATAAATGTAATTATAGAAAATGACCTGGAGGGTCATTACAGTTTTGTTAGTATCTCTCACCTGAAAACAAAAAGCACAAGTATACGTGGTCGTACAAGAAATAAAGTAGCTTGTAGAGAATCAGATGCCAAACCTAGATGGACTTGATGATTTAACTATTCACTATACTAAATAATTTAATGATTATTTATTCAAGCGATAGAACCAAGAATGTATTCAGTTTAAAAGGTAAAACAAGGAACTAAACCTACTAATAGTGATAAACTTAGTGTTGAAAAAATATCAAGGAGGGTACAGGGCCAAGGCATCTTTAATGGTCATGCATAGTAATACAATCTCATTAATTAAGTTATTTATCTTTGTTGTTGATTCACGGGATTAATATCATGATTATGGTCTTCTGAACTGCTAATATTCTGTTTAAATTTGCCTTACAACTAAAAGTTTGAGTGAGGAAATGGGACGTAATTTAAATGCATTTGTATTTCATGTCATATTTGATCCAAACAGGGTGAATTAGTTATATTCCTATCCTAATCGTGCATCTTGTCTTTAATTCACCTGAAAGAAAAGAACTCATTCCTTATATTCGACATTCTAATATAATGTTATCCATTTTTTTTTCATAAATGAAATATAGATGTATTCTAAAGGCCATGAATTAATAGAATAGTAAACATAAGAACATTTACAACCAACTACAATAATCAACTTTAACAAACTAGAATGTTTGCTAAAAAATCAAGTTCATATATTCAACCCTATAAAGAGGATATTTATCCACTCATATTTATGAAAAAAATCACCATTAATTAATTCATGAGTAAAACTACAAGAAAACTAATAGTAAGGAAGAAAAAACCTAACATAGAGCCCTTGATGCCTTATCCTCTCTCCAAACGTGTATTTTTCCAAAGTTCAGTTGTATATATGGATTAGTACCCCCTTATATAGTTGTTTAGGTCGTCCATAATCTTCCCCGAGCAAAACATAAGCATTGGCCACTTTGCCCCCAATATAAGTAAGTGAAAAACTAACTTTTAAACCTCTGGGGGAGGGGGAGGGGGTGTATGGACAATTACATATCCAAAAGGGTTGAGGTACAGGACCATAGCATGACCAAGGTAGTGTACCCCTACCTTAACTACATTGTTGAGCGGGGATGTGCAAACTAATTCAAATGCATTTGTGTTTCATCTCGTATTTAATCAAAACAGAGAAAATTAGGCATATTTCTATCCTAACTGTGAATCTAGTCTTCAACTGATCTGAATTATTTTACATTTTATAATCTTATGCTACTCTTTACAATATCACAAAAAAAAAAATATGTACTCTTAAGGTCAAGAATCAACCGAATAGTCAATACATGAACATAAGAACAACCAATTGTGACGATCAACTTGAACAAACTTAAATTTATGCTAATAAATCATGTTCATGTCCTAAATCCTAGAAATATGGTATTTATCCAACTCATAGTCATACAAAGAATCACAATTAATTAATTTATATGTAATACTACATGAAAACTAAAAGTAAAGGAAGAAAAGTCCTAACATAAAGCCCTTGATGCCTTTTCCTCTCTCCAAACATGGATTGTACAAATGTCAGTTGTAAATGTTAATAAGTACCCCTTATATTGTCCTTTAGATTTTCTATATACTTCCCCAAACGAAATATAATCATTGACCACATTACCCCTAACTTAAATAAGTGAAAATCTAACTTTTTGGCGTCCTAAAGAGGGTTGCAATATATGGCCACTAGAATGGCAAAGGGAGTTCGGTACAGGAACATATAATGATCAAGTAATTTTCCCTCTCTAAAATTGTGGCTCAAGGTACCATTCTATTGGTGTGTGGAACAAAGTCCCCTCCTCAAGGTGAGGGCTCATCCAATTTTTGCACTCTTCTTCTCGTCCGCTTATTCCGTATTTCCCCACTTCTTGTGGCTTATCTGTAGGCTTTAAATTTCTTCCATATATCCTTAAATGGTATCCCACATCATCTCATAACAAACATTAGCCTATAAAATGATAGATCTCATCAAAGTACACTAGAATAAGCATAGCGTAGACTAGCCTAACTAGTTTTCTTGTCTAAAATCTATTTGTTTCTTTTGAATCTTGACATTTTTAAAATACATTTTAAAAATTATAATCATATAATTTAAACCACAAATAAAAAAATACAAACATTATAATTAATTAAATATATTAAGTTATCCTTAAAATTAAGCTAAAAGTGTATAGATAATGACACTTATGTGCGTAAATACAACTAAAATCAAAGAAATTAGGATCCTTTTTAGATACACCCTTCATCACAACACCTTTTTTCATGAATGAAGCCCTTATTAATCCTCCCCTCTTGGTATCATGTATGGCAAGCATTGTTGGGGAGTCATTGGTATGTGGGTTGGTCGATATTAGGGTTAGCCATAGTTAGTCATATAAGTGTGACATAATCATATTTAAGAACCAAAGAGGAAGATATGGAAACTAAAAGAATAAAAATATCATTTTTTAAAGTCCTTAGAAGGGTTACTGCCAGACCATCACTGCAACAACACTTTATTATTGTAGCACGGTTGCTATCGAGTCAATGCATCTCTATAATGGCATCACTGCAACAAAAAAGTGCCCTCTAGTGATACCATTATCACCAGTAGTCCCCTACTCCGTTAATGGTATATTTCCAAATATTCTTTGAATTTTTGAGTTTTAGGCATTGATCGGACTTGGTAAAGTAGTATTGAACTCTTGTATAATGAATTGGGAGTGATTAACATCCAATCCAAGTCTCAATGGCTTGTAAATACTTAGAGAAGAAAACTCTTCATATTTTACTTGTTTTATGCCCAAAATTTTCATGAATAATGTAAATTTTTTGCCTATAATGCTAAAACAACTTTGAGAATGTAAAATAGACTTGCATGCTTATTAATCCATTCAAAAGGGGCAAAAATATGAGTTGCCCAAAAATACACCACAACAAATAAAAAATTTGAATTTTAGTCCCAAAATCTATTATTCAATAATGATAATAGAATAAAGAGAATAGTTGAGATGAAGAAATATAATAGTTTGATACTAGAAAGAAATTAGGGAGAGAGAATTCGAGATAATTTGATAAGTGGGAAAAAATAAATCCCATTTCCCATTTTGAAAATACTGAGTACCGCTGTAGGGACCTATTTGTTAGTGCAACAGTATCATCTTGGTGACAAATCACTTACTACAGCGACGGCTAAGGTGGAGTCATATTTTTATCTCAAATTTTCATGTGTTGTAATTTTTTATGGTGTTCCAGTTATTTTAGATGACCCATTACATAAATTTTATTATGAATCATATTCCTTGGGATAAAGTAATTGTAAGTTGTGCCTAGAGCTTAGTAGCCCAGCATGCGTAGGCTAGTTGGTTAACTATTTTGCGTCAATTAGAAGACAATAGTTTATTAGGTATTATTAAATTATTTAAAATTAGATGGGAGGTTGCATAAAATTACTACCATCTTTGAAATATTGGGTTCCAATAATCATGCTAAATTTCTCCCTTTGGGTTACTATACCTGTATAAGAATGAATGGTGGGTAAATTTGTATCTCTTGTAAGGACCAATTTCATTGTTATGGTAAATATTATATTGACAAAATAATTTGATCAAAAATGCATTTTGGGATTGATTAGAGTTAATTTTTGTGGTAGAATATCCATGGCCTAAAATCAAAAGGACCAAATTTTCAATTGGTCCAAGCCTGCCAATTGCCACTGCAACAACAAATCTACTGCTACAGTGACACTCCACTCGTTGTAACTATAGTTAGGTAGTAACCTTTCTAAAAAAAAATTTAAACTATTGTGGTCTCTTATTTTGTTTGCCTACTCCAAAAACACAATGACAAGGATTAAGAGGACAAGTTCCAAGAGGGGGATTTCTTGGTATTTTTCTTTAGAAACTTCAATCGATTTGATAGTCAAAGCATTAAATGAGAGGGTCTTCACTCTCTATAGTAGAAAATATATCAATGAGGTAAGTTATAGTTTAATTATTGTAACTTTAGTTAGATTAATGTAATAATGATAGTTTTAATGAGAGAGTTCATGTCTAGACCTATGGGTATAGAGTTTTGAAGAAAAGAACAATAAAATGAACTTAGGGTAATGGATTTGATATATATGGTGATGCATTTTGATTTTATGGAATATGTTAACCCCTTGTGTGTTGAAGAGTTATTATGCTAACATGGACTAGAGGTAGGTCTATAAATAGTGGGTTAGTATGAGTTATGTTATAGAAAAGTATATTATGGGGTGGAATTATGGGAATACATGGTGTGCCTTTTATATTTACGGTTAGTGGTGGTGTAGAATAGGTTGAATTATGGTGGTTATGGAAGGAGGAGTCTGTAGATTCAAGGATGCTTAATAGTTTGGTTAAAGAAGAAAGAGAAAGATATTGTGGGTCAAACTAAGAAGGATTTTAGTTACTTGTGTGAAGGTTGATGTAATGGAATAAACGTGGTGAACATTAGTGCGATGGAGTGTCCTTAAGTAGAATACAAGAAACAGGATAATGGTAGATTGTAGTGAGTGGGAGTAGTCGATAAGTTTTATTTAGCATCTGGAAGAATAAATCCTTGGTTTGTTATCTTATGTTAAGGTTGGTCGAGCCGATTTGTAGTAATTGCCTTAATGTTGGGTACAAATATGTTACTTATACCTTATAGGTCATGACTAAGTGTCATGAGCTGGTTTTACACCATGTTCATAACACTACACTTAGAATAATAAGTATCTCTAATTTAACCTTTGATACTGGCATAAGTAATGAGCAACTAAATAATAAAATATAGACTGGAAAATAGATACTGACAATACTGTGTGGAAGTGAAACTATGTAGTTAACTTGCTGAATACATTAGTATTAAAAGCTTACAACATGTATATTACTAAAATAAAAGATACTAAAACTAAATATAATAGTCTTGATACTGAATATACTGATAATAAAATCTGAAAAATGACTGTGCTAGTCTAAAAGCCTCTAACTATCTGAATATGAAGTTGATGGGACAAACCCACAACTAACTTTGACTAAAATAACTACAGAGCTAACTAAAATACTGATATGGATAAACTCTATCCTCAGAATATGAGGAATCACCACTAAATCTGTTGCTGATAGCCTGAGCTGCTAAGTACGGTAAGGACCCTAAATGTTCGAACCTATGATATAAGACATCAGAGTGCAAAGAAAGAGTATGTGTCAGCACATGGATTGTACTGGTATGCTAAGTGAGTTAGGATGATATACATAGGATCATATGCATACGATGATAACTAACTATATAAACATCATGAAGTAACTGGATCAGAGTAAATGCAAAATTGTAACTACTGAACATGTTGAATATGCGATACTGTGCATATAATGTCTGTCTAAGTTAGACTGAAACTGAAGAACTGAGTTTTGATAACTGAATATTGATAACTGTTAGTTTAGACTGGTACTGAAGTACTGAATTTTGATGGCTAAATAACTCATAACTGATATCCATGGTTCTATAAAACTATCTGAGTTCTTTACTGAATTTTGAGACTGAATACTGATTACTGATTACTGATTACTGAGTACTGAATACTGAAACTGCAACTGTGGGAGTGTTCATCTAACTGACATACCCCGATTATAAAATGAGTTGGGGTCCAACCTGTGATCCCAGTTGAAAAGGTGTTAGCACCTTGCCAAGGGATACTAATAATATTGTGGAGTCAGTCCTAATCTAGTGGGTGGCCCCTGAGATTAGTCCTAAACTTGCGGGTAATCCTTGAGAGTAAGTCCTAATCTGGCGGGTGACATCACATAACCTACGCTGGCAACATAGTTCTACAACTTAGGGATTTCTTCCAAGGACCCATTCCTAACTAACGGGTGATCCCCCATTCCTAGGATCACTCGATGTTAAATCCTACTCCTAACTGAATTAACATTGAACTACTCACTAGACTATTCTAGGCTTGACTGAACTGACACTGATCGTGTTGACTGACTGAACTAGACTGAGTTCACTGAGTTCTATAACTGACTGAGTACTACTATTCATAATGTTACTGAGGCTATTTTGTATCTACTATAATTCTAGGTAAACATCTAGATTGTTGGGTATTGATTATCCCCAGGACTCGATAGCATCAATAGTAAAACATGGAAAAATCTTGAAGGCATTACATTAGTTACTTGTCCACCATGCATTCATTTAGACATTTTGTCAAACATTTGAGAGGCATGAACTTGTACATGAATGGGACTACATGATAACATATCATGAATTCACTACTCAATTCACATAGGCATTCTATCAAACACTTGGGGAGCATAATTAATACACATAGAAATCATCAAGATATAAACATCATGGATACAACATTCAACTTGCAAATTCAAAGGTTTAACATGAGGATCACATGATTCAACATACATGTTAATTAATTCACTTGAAACATATAATGAATATTGATTTGAAAACCAAACATCAATACATACATGAACACAATCCAATTCAAACATATAAATCATAAATCAGTAAATTTGTAGTTAAAAAAGGGTTCTTGAACTCCAAGGGTGGAAGGAACTCCAAGGATGAAAACCTAACATACCTTGATTATTGATTTCATGAAGATTGTTGGCGATTTCTTGGAACATAATCTTGATCTTGATGAACTAGGGTTTACTTCTTGAGAGGATTTTGTGAATGAGGGAGTATATTTTTCCTATTGGGGGCTGAATTTCATATTATGGGGGTTTAATATGGGAGGAAAATGACTTAATTACCCCTACAAACCCATAACTTAATACCAAATCTGGGCCCAGTGATGTGGTGATCGACACGTTGCGTCAATGTTGTCGATGCGATAGCCAATGCGACGCATCAAGATAGCATTGGCTTGCTATTTTGGTCATCCAAATATGACTCAAATAATGTTTAAAAAATCCAAAACTCACCCAATCTGACCTATTGACATCCCAAGTCATACATAAACTTAAAAATTAGCATTCTAAGGTCGGAATGATTTGATAAAATCATTGAAATATTGAGGCCAAAATGAGACTAAGTGTCAACACTTGGCTGAAATTTTCTAAGTCTAGGACCTCTTCTGGCATACTATATAGGACTGAATCGACTAGGATTTTGCAGGGTCTTACAATATCTCCCCATTTGGAACATTCGTCCTCGAATGAGACTAACTAAACTGAGAGGAACTGAGGAACTGTACATGCACTGACATATATAACTGAAGCATGACTGAATTCTGAAGACATGACACATGACTAAACTATTTCATGAATGCATGAATGATATGAAAATGTTATGCAACTTTAACTAAGCAAAGAATATAGTAAATCTAACGAAGACTATTACCTTAGGCTAAGAATACCAAAGAATCTGAGATCATTTACTGAACATGCATGAATAGGAACATGAGATCATAATTACGTCTGAAGCATGACACTTGAGCTGAATATCATGAGCTGAACTGATTTCTTGGACACATACAGTGACATGAGAATGGTTATATGGCTGAGATAAGAACGAGGGAGTCAACTTATGAGTAACCACTGCCTCAGGCTGGATCTGTTTTCATGAAGAAAAGTTTAGAAGTTTAGGATATGAAAACTTGAGGCATTACAACATCTCCCTATTAGGATAGTTTGTTCCCTGAATTATACTGACTTGACTGAATTACTAAGGAAAGACTGAGATGATTTACGGGACACTTATAAACTGAATCATGACTGAATATCTGGAATATAAATCATGAGGCATGAACTGAACTGTCTTCATCAAAGAGAACTAATCCAAAAATATGCATGATATAAATCTGAATTTCTCTGATCATTGTATACGTAGAATGAGTACTGGAACTGAACATATTATAAAGAATGAATACATAAGTCATAAGTTGTATGACCTGAGTTGGAGTTCATAATTTTCATGGGACATGATTTATACAACTGAGAAAACTAGAACTCCTCATACGAGGGACTGGAATCGTGTATGATTCTATGGAAAGTGCATGAATATGAGCTATCAGGATAGAGATGATATGTAAGGCAAGAGTAGATATCATAATAAAAAAAGTGCAAATACTAAAATAAGCATGGGTCGAGCGTCTTTCTCCCTAGTTTTATTCTACAACACACTGGCATCACTACTAGAGTCTGAGAGCCTGACTTGGTTACTTGTTCTGTCATATCCCCCTTAGATTATAGGCATCGTTCTAAGTCTATGAACCACTTAACAAACTCTAAACTTAACATCCAACACTTTACTCTATAATCTGGGGTTATAATACCCATAAATGATAAATTCCCCTGATAGATTGCACCTGAAGTGTAAGACCCATTGCTAATACTTCCTTCTGAGATACACTCTTAACTTTCTATAGACCTAATAATAATCACATAACAACTTAAACACTAGCTAACTTGGAATCCTCAACTCTACTACTGTTGTTAAACTCCTGGTTTCATGCTTCAAATTGTAGATCATATTCTATCATAGGATTCTAAGAAGGAAGATGAAATCACGTCTGAATCCTAAACACTTAGGTACTACCCCTTTATTCACTGACAGGTTCATTGAGAAGCTGAAACTGAACTACTCTATTTCTAAAATCAACTAAAGTGATTTATTGAGTTACTATAACCGAGCAATTTTTATGTATACCCGTCTAGCTAGGATAGTTGTACCCACAAGGGTAGAAATTGAGAAAGTCTATGCTAAGGTTTTTGGACTAACACTGAACTTGGTAACTACATCGGGGTTACAAAATAAAGAGAAGCTCCATAGTTTAGTAAACATACATAAGAATATGAAAGGTCTGTAACATACTTATAACCTCATCAAGAGAACTTTCCTGATTATGTCGGGATTGAAGTGCATATAGCTTGTTCTGATGCTGGCCACTGGTTGTACTGGAAGTGGCACCCTGCTGAGTCGGGTGACCAAATGGGGCTAGAGGATGATTGGACTAACCCTATTGGGGAAAATAGTTTCCGCTCTGAGCCATTACTCTACACTTCCGCATCCTATGTACTGGATTACCATATCCAAAATATACATCACTGCCAACTCTACACACACCTAGGTGATTTCTACCATATTTTCTGCAAAGTAGATGGGCACGACCACTACTCACACTACCCTAGGTTTTAGAGCCTGGCACCCAATCCCGACTATCATTCCAAAAATTTAGCACTGACGCACTAGATGAAGAGGGAAATGGGGCTGAAAACTTTTGACTAAACTAAGAACGGTTACCACCCTTCAACTTAGGCTTATCAAAACTAAAGCTACATGTTCTGGCTCTCTTATTCTCTTTCTTCTTCTCCTTAAGATTCTGCTCCTCAATCTATGGAGCATGGATCATAAGCCTAGATATGTCCATCTCCTTAATTAACATCACAGTCCTACACTCCTTTACTATACTATCAGATACTCCAGACATGAACTTTCTTATCCTAAACCTGTTATCAGCCACCATATGAGGAGCATACCTGGTTAACTAAATAAACTTAAGGGAATACTCTTTTACACTCATATTTCCCTGCCTCAAGTTGATGAATTCTAACACTTTGGCTTCCCTAAACTCTAATGGGAAAAATCTATCTAAGAAGGTTGTAGCAAACTCCTCTCATTCTATAGGCTCTGTATCTATGTCTCTATCCCCTTTCCACTACTTAAAATAGGTGTGAGGTATATCCTTCAACTGATAGGTAGCTAACTTAGCACTCTCACTAGCGGTTACACCCATAATGTTTGTTACCTTCTGGACCATGTAAAGAAATTTCTGTGGGTTCTCTTTAGAATTATACCCTAAAAATGAAGGAGGATTCATTCGGGTGAAGTCCTGAATTCTAGCTGCAGTATTATTGGCCACTGGGTTGGCCTGAATAGCAGTTGGGCATTTATTCTTGGCTACTACAGAATAAGCTAGGGTGGTTAAAGCTACTTTGAATTCGGTGTGAGAAACATGCTCATCCAGGGGGTTTTGCTAAATGGGCGGAGGTGCTGGTTGGTTTTCTGTTCTTCTTCCATTTTTCTTTTGGAGAGGAATTTTCTATAAATGGATGGAAGAATTGAATTAGACAGAGTTTTCAACTTGAGATCATTGTCACTCGCACGATATGACCACTGAAAGGATGAAAACTTTTCCTAAAAATATCTCATAGCCTCTAGTCCATAATTGTGGCGCGCTACACACTAATGCACAAGACTCTACTTGACGTTGCTTTAAGACTCCCTAGGACTCTTTAGAACCTTAGGCTCTAATACCAAGTTTGTAATGCCCCGAGACTATATCCTGGAGTTCACACGATACTTAAAAACCCAAAGGTTAACAAGCTAACCCATGACTGGTACCTGCTGTGAGCACTGAATAATAACACTGAAAACATATACGGAAGAAAAACTAAAATGCAATAAGGTTCTCAAAATACTGAATATACTGATAATAACATCTTAAAACTGACTGTGCTAGTCTGAAAGCCTCTAACTATCTGAATATAGAGTTGATGGGACAATCCCCAACTATCTCTGACTGAAATAACTACTGTGCTAACTGAAATACTGATATAGAAAAACTTTATCCTTGAAATATGAGGACTCACCACTGAATCTGCTGCTGATAGCCTGAGCTGCTAAGGTACGATCAGGATCCTGAGCGTCTGAACCTATAATATGTGACATCATAGCGCAAATAAAGAGTATGTGTCAGTACATGAAATATATCGATATGCTAAGTGAGGTAGGCTGATATACATGGGTTCATATGCATGAGATGATAACTGACTGTATAAAAATCATGAAGTAAATAGATAAGAGTACATGCAAAACTGTAACTACTGAACATGTTGAATATGCTATACTGCACATATAATATAAGTCTGAGTTAGACTGAAACTGAAGTACTGAGTTCTGATAATTGAATATTGATAACTGTTAGTTTAGACTGATACTGCAGTACTGAATTTTGATGGCTAAATAATTGATAACTAATATCCATAGTTTTGTAGAACTATCTGAGTTTTTTACTAAACTTTAAGATTGAATAATGATTACTCAGTACTGAATACTGAAACTGCAACTGTGGGAATGTCCATCGAACCGACATACCCTAATTATAAACTGAGTTCGGGTCCAGTCTGTGACCCCAGTTGGAAGGATGTTAGCACCTTGCCAAGGGATACTAACAATGATATAGAGTCAGTCCTAATCTAGAAGGTGATCCCTGAGATCACTCTTATACTGGTGGGTGATCCTTGAGAGTGTCACTCCTAATATGGTGGGTGACATTTCATAACCTACTCTGGCTACAAAGTTCTAGAACTTAGGGATTGCTTCCAAGGACCCAGTCCTAATTCACAGGTGATCCCCCATCCCTAGGCTCTCTCAGTGTTGAATCCTACTCCCAACTAAATCAACACTAAACTGATCACTAGACTATACTAGGATTTACTGAACTGACACTGATCGTGTTGACTGACTGAACTAGACTGAGTTCATAACTGACAGAGTACTACTGTTATAATGTTACTGAGACTATTCTGTAGCTACTATAATTCTTTGTAAACATCAAGATTGTTGGGTATTGAATACCCCCAGGACTCGATAGCATCAATAGTAAAACATAGCAAAATCTAGAAGGTATTACATTACTTACTTGTCCACCATGCATTCATTTAGACATTTTGTCAAACACTTGAGAGGCATGAACTTGTGCATCAATGGGACCACATGATAATATGTTATGAATTCACTACTCAATTCACATAGGCATTCTATCAAACACTTGGGGAGCATAATTAATACACATAGAAATCATCAAGATATAAACATCATAGCTACAATATTCAACTTGTAAATTCACGAGTTAAACATAAGGATCGCATGATTCTACATACATGCTAATTAATTCACTTTAAACATGTAATGAATCTTGATTTGAAAACCAAACATCAATTCATACATGAACACAATCCAATTCAAACATGTAAATTATGAAATCAATAAACTTATAGTTTAAAAAAGGTTCTTGAACTCCAAGGTTGGAAGCAAACCCAAGGATGAACACCTAACATACCTTAATTGTTGATTTATTGAAAATTATTGGGGATTTCTTGGAACTTGATCTTGAGCTTGATGAACTAGGGTTTACTTCTTGAGAGGATTTTGTGAATGAGTGAGTGTATTTTGCCTATTGGAGGGGTGAATTTTGTGGTATAGGGGTTTAATGTGGTAGGAAAATGACTTAATTAACCCTACAAACCTGTAACTTAATACAAAATATGGGCGCAGTGACGTAGTGACCAATGCATCATGTCGATGTTGTCGATGCGATACATGACACATCGCGTCGATGGTACCAATGCGATAGCCAACGTGACGCATTTAGATCGCATTGTCTTGGTATTTTGGTCTTCCAAACATGACTCAAACAATGTCAAAAAATTCTAAAACTTACCCAATCTGACCTATTGACATCCCTGATCATGCATCAACTTAAAAATCGACATTATAAGGTTGGAAAGATCGGAAATAAAATCATTGAAATATCAAGGCCAAAATGAGACCAAGTGTCAACATTTAGCTAAAAAAATTTAAGTCTAGGACCTTTTCTGGCATGTTATATAGGACTGAAATGACTAGGATTTTGCGGGGTCATACATATACAATGATAATTAGAAAAGTCATACTATAAATGTATATAAAACTAATTGATGGTCATGTACAAAGAATTGAGTCTGGAACCGTAAGAATACCTATTAACAAATATAAACCACGTGAGTTAAACATGGAGTCTGATTTATATATATATACTCTATCAAAAGGCCCTAATAAAACTTTCAATGGTATAAAGGCATGGCTGGCGTAATCACTAAATTGATGCCCAACAGGGAAAACTGTATAACCTATGGTGGTACATAATTTTTGGACTTGGGTGTGCTGAACCCTAGTCCAATTCAGAGCTAGGTACTTGTAACGATCTAAAATCTCCTCCCGGGACGTCACACGGTGGTTAAGGATACAAGTAGCCCCAAGCTAACCCTTTGAGCCTGTCACTACATAAAATAACTCATTTAGAAAATAAATAAACAAAACAATGGCACTATCATATCAAAGAATAGAAAATACAAAGAAAATACTCGGTCCAAACGACCACAAAACTGGAAAAATCTCAACATACTAACTATCTGATAACTAGTCTGACAAAGCCTCTACTACTCCATGAACTAGAGAACCATTGGGAAAGGTCCCCAACTGACTCAAATTGAACTGAAAGCAATAATAAATCCACTAAAATACAGAAATGTCTGAAGTTAGGTCCTCGAACCATGAGGACTCACCACTGTGGAGATGTATACAAAGGTACTCTTAAATTACTGACGAGGCCGGGACTGAGCACCTGAACCTACATTATAAGACAATGTAGTACATAGACATATATGTGGATCATCACTTGGGAATGTACTAAGTATATAGGGTAATAACGTTCAACTTACACCTCAATTTGGTGCAAGGCGGTCGTCGTCAATATATTTAACCAACTTTGGAGTCGGGGTCGAATCCACAGGGAACAATGTTAGTGCCGATTAAACTAGTTTGAAACTAAAGCTACAAGTTAAATTCAAACAAATGGTACAAAAATATAAAATAGGGGTTTTTGATGATCATCAAATAATTGTTAGTCACTTTAGTTTCAGTGTTTGCAAATCAAGAGTTTATGAAATAACCAGAACTATGTTCACTAGGGCTTCCAGAACATGAAAGATGCTAAAAGTGATTCAAGATTCTCACGGTGGGTAGGATAACAAGATATCTTTATCGATGTTATGCTTAAATGTCTCTCGGCCTACTTAAGCGTTTAATTCCCTAATCCTCTCGGACTTAGGGAATTTCTATTAACTACCTAGATTTTACCTCAGGTTAAACAACCTTGTTACAGCGCTGATTATTAAATGAAGTATTTTCGAGTCCCTGTTGATAATTCACTTCCTACTATATTTGATTTCTTTCTCAAGAAAATCAAAGCAGGTGTGTCTACTGTTTGCAACCAACAGACGTTAATTAAAATTTCAGAATTATCAAGAAATCCTACCACCTTTTGAATCTTAAATACTTAGCACCTTATCAAGACCTAGCCCTAGATCCCATAATTCAGGTTAAAGGAATTTAGCCATTCATGACGTAAAAATCGAAGTAACAAGATGAATTTATGCTTTGAAAGATAAACTTACAGAGATGAAAGATAACTAGTGAATCGCAAATTAGATCACATAGGAAAAATCCCAAAATATTGATAATAATCTCTCCCAAGTATTTGTTTTTTCAAGCCAAGAAACTAGAGAGAGAAAATATCAAAATACGTCTTTTAAAACTCAAGTACCAACCCCCTAGAAAACCCTAAAACAAAGCTTTAAATAGTTTACACTAATTATGGAAACAAAATCAAGGTTACAGTTTTTCCTTGGAATAGCGACGACATCCGTGATAGCTTATTAGGAGTCTGACGACTTATCATGGATGTCGGCAACTCCTCTTCACTTTTGGCTCTTGTTGTCTAAGACTGACGACGACGACGATGGCTTATCAGGATTTTGACGGCTTATCAAGAACATTGTCACATTCCTACTCCAATTCTCATGTCCTGTCTATGTTTGACGGTATCCTTGACGCCTTATCACCATACTGATTGCCTATCACAAAATGTCATCAACTCTTCTAGATGAAACTCATCTCCTGTTTAAGGCTGACGGCATTCCTGATGATTTATCAGACCTTGACGGCTTATCACAAAATGTCGTCACAACATACACTTTAGGCCAATTCTCTGTCTACTGATGACGACCAACCTGATAGCTTATCACAGGGCTGACAACTTATCACAAATATCGTCAGCCACACTTGTCTTCATATTTCTTCAAATTTCAACCTTTTTGCTTCCATTATTGTTGGTTCTCTATCATATCAGCTTAAACTACAAAATCAAACATAAACTAATCAAAAATAACTAAAGTTGCTCAAGACCATGCAATTATTTAGAGTTAAAAGCCTCAAATTTGTTAGCATATTCTCACACATCAACACCCTCAATTTAAAACAATTGCTTGTCCTCAAGCAACCAAAACATCACTAAGAGAATACAAACTACAATTTGGCAGCTAACTACTCATATTAGTTCAGAAAAATTTCACCGTCTCCAAGGTCAGTCAATTTAAAACTCACTGTTGATGTTTTGAAGAACAACCATGCAACTCACAAGCATCAAGATACGACAAAAATTCAGCAATAACAATTATGCCATACCAAGATCATACTATCTGAACAAGTCAGTGACTTAGCAACATACCCAATGTGCCCTCACAATAAAGAAATCCCTTTTTCACTCATATTAGAATTCACATACATAAACATAGGGATAATCACAAGTCTCACCCTTAGAATGAAGTTCCAAACACTGCATGTCAAATGCCATAAGCTTTCCCTTATAGTCAGTACCAAGGTTTTCAGACAGGTCAGCTAGGATCACTATAGGTCTTTTTCATGGTTTGTAATGTAGGCTAGGGGCTGGTATGATATTCAAGGTTATTTAAAGTGACTACGCCTCCTTGACACTATGCTAACCTATTGGGGTTTCACTCTTAACCTTTTTCTCTTCCTCCCTTTTATTTATCACACATGCTCAAGGTGGGTGCTATCTTTTCAAAAACCAAATTATTTTTTTCTAATCTTTTATACAACTTTTTTTTCTTATTCTTTTTGCACCACACCCAGCTTTTTATTATTTTCTCTTATTCTACCTCTCTTAATACTCATTTTTAATCATGCACCCCTATGATATCCACCCTAAACTTAGGCTATTTGCCTAAGTCAAGATTTACAGTGTCCAACTAGGACCAGGGCCAAAACAGGTTCATTGTGAAACAAATGGGAAGGTGATAGGTGTCATGAAAGAAATAGCCTATTCAGGCTCAAAATAGGGATCAAGGGATATTATATATGCAGCGAAGGTCATTTAGGCTAAAAGTGGGCTAATATCAAAATGGCCTATGATCCTATCCTAACCTCTATCCTTCTACCAAGGAAAAACTAACCGGGCAAATTCTGGATTCACATACGAAGGGGACTAGTAAGACCTCACACACACATGGCACACAAATATATCACACATCACTACTTATCTGGTTCGTGTAATTGTTAAGCCTTATTATCACGTTGCCAGAACTAATGCCACCAAAAGATGCACTGTGGTCACAATTAGATGTAAATCACACAGTTAAACAATCAGACCATTTGAGAGGTGTTCACAAAATAACAAAACTATGTTAACTGCCTCAGGTACTTGTATTTCTCCTAGTAAACTACAACACATCACAAAAAAACACATAATACACCTAAACATGCCAGATCTACTAGGAACAAGACTCTAGGGAAAAGAGACACGATAACAAAAACCCATGGAGGACATCAACGCCCATAAGTAGCTCCACCCTCAACTCAAAATCATGTAATGTCTCCAATGTGTTAAACCAAAATGAGAGAGTTAAAAACATACCTGTGGCACCATGGGTGCGAAGATCTGATATCAATAACATAATACGAATACAAACAACAAAATACCTTGGGTTGCCTCTGAAGAAGCGCCTAATTTAGTGTCACGGCACGACTCTATTATCTTGACTACTCAGACTTCATCAAGATACCTTGTTGATAATTACTTATGTATCCACTTGGAGGATTTGAAATGCCAACCCAACATTTGATTAATATATCTTCTAGGAGCATTGGTCAAACGTACGGATACAATGAAACTTCCTTTATCTCGCCACTTTGGTGACTTAAATCTCTTACCCAACATCATATCAAATTTCCAAATAGGCTCATCGGGTATTGATGAGAATCTTAAACATCCACTAAATGGACATTGATCTTTAAGCTTCTTGGCCTTCAAGATTGGGGTTGTAGTATACCCTTTTGGAAGGACAAACTCCAAAATGTAAGAATCTTCCTCCTTATTTACAAAATTTATCATTTGCTTGGGTGATTTGACTTTCATCACATCCACCAAGCATAATGTTGAAAAGTGGTTCGAATGAGGACTAAATCTCAATTTTGGAGTAGTATCCCTATTACTATTTTTACCCCAAAATGGACTAGAGTCTTCACAAGGATTGGGCTTGATTTCTTCTTCTGACTCTAGTACCATTTCCTCGTCTTTGGTATCTTCATTCATAAATAGTTCGGTTGGTTGGAAAATCACCGAGGGTTGCTCAATATCAAGATCATCATCAACATCAGATTCTTTCTCCTTAACTTCACACTCGTCCATTATGCTAAATGATTCCACAGATAAGATATCATGTAAACATAATGTGGAAAAGTGTTTTGAATGTTTGACCTCTATATTCATATCCTCTATCATTCTTCTTTCCCCGTTATTTACCCTTATGTCTTGATGTATATCCCATATGATATTATTTGTTGTGTCCACATACTCCTACATTAGTTAAAGCATAGCTCCAATGACACTCTTTTCGGTGCTTCGTTCTTCCTGTTCTTGACCATAAGACCTATCAAAATCATAAGAAGAACTAGAATTTGGGTTAGCATACCGGGGGAAGGGGCCATTTTGAAAATCACTCCAATGTCCATCTTAACCACCACATAACAAACAATCATACTCCCGGTAGGATGGAGATGGTGTACACATCTCTCTCCGGGGATCATATCTATAATCTTGCCAAAAGTGAGGTCCATCACAATATGGACATGGATCATCAAGATAAGATTTCCAACCACCAAGATCATGTTCATTCCACGATGCCATAGTAATAAGTAAACTAAAATAAATATCTACCTAACACAACAAATAACAGAAAAGTAAAAACAAATATTTACAAGTTTGAATTCAAGCAAGTAGACTAAAATTCCAAACCAACTCAACACGCCAAATTGTTCCCCGGCAACGGCGCCATTTTTGATAATGCTCAACTTACACCTCAATTTGGTGCAAGGCGGTCATCGTCAATATATTTACCCAACTTTAGAGTCGAGGTTGAATCCACAGGGAACAATGTGAGTGGCGATTAAACTAGTTTGAAACTAAAGCTACAAGTAAATTCAAATAAATGATACGAAAAGATAAAATGAGGGTTTTTAATGATCAGCAAATAATTGTTGGTCACTTTAATTTCAGTGATTGTAAATCAAGAGTTTATGAAATAACTAGAATTATGTTCACTAGGGCTTCCAGTACATGACAGATCCTAAAAGTGGTTCAAGATTCTCACGGTGGGTAGGATAACAAGTTATCTTTATCGATGATATGCTTAAATGTCTATCGACCTACTTAAGCTTTTAATTCCCTAATCCTCTCGGACTTAGGGAATTTCTATTAACTGCCCAGATTTTACCTCAGGTTAACTAACCTTGTTACAGCGCTGATTATTAAACGAAGTATTTTCGAATCCCTGTTGATAATTCACTTCCTACTATATTTGATTTCTTTCTCAAGAAAATCAAAGCAGGTGTGTCTACTGTTTGGAACCAACAGACGTTAATTAAGACTTCAGAATTATCAAAAAATCCTACTACCTTTTGAATCTTGAATACTTAGCACCTTATCAAGACCTAACACTAGATCCCATAATATAGGTTAAAGGAATTTAGCCATTCATGACTTAAAAATTAAAGCAACTAGATGAATTCATGCTTTGAAAGATAAAATTACAGAGATGAATGATAACTAGTGAATCGCAAATTAGATAACAAAGGAAAAATCCCAAAATACTGATAATAATCTCTCCCAAATATTTTCTTTTTTAAGCCAAGAAACTAGAGAGAGAAAATATCAAAATACGTCTCTTAGAACTCAAGTGCCAACCCCCTAGAAAACCCTAAAACAAAGCTTTAAGTAGTTTACCCTAATTATGGAAACAAAATCAAGGTTACAACTTTTCCTCGGAATAGACGACGACATCCGTGATAGCTTATCAGGAGTCTAATGACTTATCATGGATGTCGTCAGATCTTCTTCACTTTTGGCTCTTGTTGTCTAAGACTGACGACGACGATGGCTTAGCAGGATTTTGATGGCTTATCAAGAACATCGTCACATTCCTGCTCTAATTCTCATGTCCTGTCTACGTCTGACGGTATCCTTGACGCCTTATCACTATCCTGATGGCCTATCACAAAATGTCGTCAACTCTTCCAGCTGAAACTCATCTCCTATTTAAGGCTGACGGCATTTCTAACGACTTATCAGACCCTTGATGGCTTATCACAAAATGTCGTCACAACTTCCACTTTAGGCCAATTCTTTTTCTACTGATGATGACCAACCTGATAGTTTATCACAAGGCTGACGACTTATTACAAATGTCGTCAGCCACACTTGTCTTCAAATTTCTTCAAATTTCAACCTTTATTCTTCCATTACTTTTGGTTCTCTATCATATCAGCTTAAACTACAAAATCAAACATAAACTAATCAAAAATAACTAAAGTTGCTCAAGACCTTGCAATTATTTACAGTTAAAAGCCTCAAATGTGTTAGCATATGCTCACACATCATGGGGGTGTATGCATTTACAGAAAACACTATCCATACTCTTTAATCAAATCATGCATGCAAATATGAATGACTCACATAACTTGAATAAGTCTAATATAATAAGCTCATAAATCATGTAGAATGAAGCATGTAACACAAATCTCATGAGTCATTATACTTTAGCTTTAAAATCTGAACTCTACTTTTATTCTCATTACTCGAAGACTAAAGAAAGCTTAAAACAATACTTTCCAACTCATGCATATATCTCATGGAGAGTAAAAACTTCTTTAATGCTCAAGAACTTAGAACTCTTTTAAACTCAAGACACTTGGAACTCGAAATTCCATAAATCTTACTAGTAGAGAAAACTACTTTCCTTATAGGAAAATTTTACTTCAAGAAACAATTTTTGAAAATATAACTATTAGGGAAAATCACTTATCTCAAAGCTTTAGGGAAATTATTCTATCTCAAGGGAGGTTCTCTTAACCGACATAAACAATGCGAGCTACATGGAGTCCAACGTCTTGTCCTCCTAAGGAAGAAATCTCACATTGGGTAGAGGTGTCATACACTTGCCAGGGAGTATAACCTCAACTCAGTGATCACTTATCTTGGCCTCGGGCCTATAAATCTCAATCCTATGGTGGCACGTAGTTCTAGGGTATGAAACCATATTAACTTACCCAACTCGATGTTAAATACTACTCCCTTTAGCTAGCTATGCTCATCTCAGGGAAATCCATTTTAAAATAATCTCATGGTTCATAAGAACCCAACTATAAAATCTGTAGTCTCATTTGGTATAGTGGATTTCAAAGTTACTATGACCATTAAGGTTCAAACTTTCTAAATGATCTCAAAATACTCAAATCATGGGTGCTTATAGCACAAAAGTTCATAAAAACTGAAATCTAAAGTAGGGTTTAATGACCCATAATCAAATCTCAAGTTAAGACTCATCAAAATGCATACTAGATGTCATAAAGATACACAAATCATATATAAATCTGGAATGTTCAGCAATTTAACTTAAAATCTCAACATACTCATGTACTTCAATTTCTAGAACATTGGTAAATCTTAAAATCTCACGCATAGTAATATTTAATATGAACCCACACTTCAAATTCATAGGATAACTCATAAAGTTATATATCTTTGTAATTTAAAACAAGTTTAGGCACAAGGACGAAAGAATTGTCCTTGTTCAAACCCCACATACCTTAGTTTTTGAAACTAGATGAACAACCTTGCTTGAAACTCTTCTTATCACTCTTTAAGAGAGGGTCTTGAAGCCCTGGACTTGAGGAACTCAAATATCAACTCAATTTGTAGAATCTATGGTGAGTTCTTGAATTTATTGGAGAAGGGTTTTGGGTTTGTTCTTGAGGAAGAAACCCTAGCCTTTGGATATTTTGGGAGATAATGAAGTCATATGCTTCCTTTTGCATTTATCTAAGAGTTAAAAGGGGAAAAGGACAAAAACTCCTTTTAAAATGACTTTAAAATAATGAACAGGATTTGCGATAGTTGGAGTGACGGTCCATCGCTAGTCTGACGGTCCGTCGGATCGTCCGTTGCACGTTGGTCAGAAAAAGGCCACACTGCCTTAGTTACGATAGTCCTAGCGATGGTCCGTCGCTAGCTTGACGGTCCGTTATCTTGGACGTCATACTTGGGCCAGAAGAGGGAGTCACTGCCTTGGTTGTGACGGTCCATCGTAAACTCGATGGTCGATCAACATGTCTGTCGCACCTGGGCGGTTCCGACAACTCTCAGTAAAACGGCCATAACTTCTCTCCCCGATAACGGATTTGGATGAAATTGGTATCATTGGAAAGCTAATTCAATTATCTATATGAAAAAAAGTCGATATTAGGGAAATTTTACATAGTTTAAAATATTTCCCACTTAGGAAGTCAGCCCTTACTCTTTTTAAAGATGAAACTCAACTTAAAGAAAAATCTAGGGTATTACAATATCTCCCCCTTGGGAACATTCGTCCTTGAATGTTACTTGTTAGACCAAGAACACAGGAGAAATTGAGTACATATAGATGAAGCAATTTGCTCAACGGGCTTAAAATCTTTCTAAACTCTTGAATACTTCAGAAACTGCAAGAACTCATGTAATAATAGATGCATAGCTAAACTATAGATTAGAAGGGATGAATTAAGAAAGAATAATACCTTCGGCTTGGTCTGAACTCGCGGAGAAGAGGTGCGGGTACTTGGCTCACATGTCTTCTTCTACCTCCCAAGTAGCGCCCTCAACTGACTAGTTCCGCCATAAAACTTTGACTAAGAAAACCTCTTTGTTCCTCATTCTATGGACTTGAAAGTCTAGAATCTCAACAGGAATCTTATCGAATGAAAGACTGTTCTGAATATTAGCCCTCTCTGAAGGATCCACTACAACGGAATCACCAATATGCTTCTTAAGCATGGAGACATGAAAAATAGGATGAACGGCTGATAACTCTGCGGTAAACTCAACTTCATAGGAAACTTTCCCAACACAGCTCAAAACTCTATAGGGGCCTACATAACGGGGACTAAGTTTCCCCTTTTTACCAAACCTTTTCACCCTTTTCATAGGTGATATCTTTAATTACACCAAATCACCTACCTCAAACTCAAGATCCCTTCTTCTCACATTGGCATATGACTTTTGATGACTCTGAGCTATCTTCAAACTTTCCCTAATCAACTTCACCTTTACCATAGCCTCGAATACCGCATCAGGTCCAATCACTGTAGCTTCACCCACTTCAAACCAACCTATGGGTGATCTTCATCTTCTAACATACAAAGTCTCAAATGGTGCCATCTCGATGCTAGCATGGTAACTATTTTTATAAACAAACTCTATCAATGGCAAATACTCATCCCAACTACCTTTGAAGTCAAGAGCACATGCCTTCAATATATCTTTTAGAGTTTGAATAGTTCTCTCAGCCTGACCATCTGTTTGCGGATGAAAAGCGGAACTCAAATGAACTTGGGTACCAAGACCCTTCTGAAACGCTCTCCAAAACTGAGAAGTGAACTGAGTACCCCTATCCAAAATGATAGACAAGGGAACTACATCCAGCCTGACTAGCTCCTGGATAAACAATCTAGCATAATCCTCAACTGTATAAGATGTACACATGGGCAAGAAATGTGCAGACTTAGTCAGCCTGTCTACAACAACCCAAATAGAATCATGATTACGACACAAAAGAGTTTAACCAGTAACGAAGTTCATATTCACTTCTTTCTACTTCCAAGTAGGTATACCAAACTCTTGCATAACACCACTAGGTCTTTGTTGTTTTACCTTAACCTGTTGGCATGTTTCACACTTTGCTACAAACTCATCTATATTCTTGTTCATACCACTCCACCAATAGATTTCCCGCAAGTCGCGGTACATCTTGGTAGCTCCGGGATGGATAGAATACAATACGCTATGCGCTTTAGCCATAATCCTCTGCCTCAGATCATCAACACACGGAACACATAATCTACCCTGCAATCTCAACACTCCATCTCTATCTTAGGAGAAAATATCTACCTTTTGGTCCTTAACTGACTCCTTCAGTCTGACCAAACTAGGATCTCTGTCTTGCTTCTCCTTCACTTCCAAAACTAAAGAGGATTCAAAACTACTCGGCACCAAAGTACTTCCCTCAGCTGAATCAAGCAACCTAACACCCAATCTAGCTAGACAATACACATCACAAGCTAAATCTTTCTTACCTTCCTCTACATGAGTAATACTACCCATAGACAACCTGCTAAGGGCATCTTCCACTACATTGGCCTTGCTCGGGTGATACAACACATTCATATGATAGTCTTTTAACAAATCTAACCACCTCTTCTACCTAAGATTCAACTCCCTCCAGGTAAACACATACTGTAGTCTCTTATGATCAGTAAACATATCAACATGGACACCATAAAAGTAGTGTCTCCAGATTTTCAAACCAAAGACCACAGCTGCTAATTCAAGTTCTTAGGTTGGGTAGTTCTTTTCATGCGGCTTCAACTGTCTAGAGTCATAGTCTATAACCTTACCTCTTTGCATCAACACACAACCTAAACCAACTCTAGAGGCATCACAATACACCACAAAACCATCTGTACCATCAGGCAAAGTTAACACAGGGGATGAAGTAAGTTGAGTCTTCAACTCCTGAAAACTCTTCTCATAAGAATTGTCCACTAGAACATAACTTTTTTTTGGGTCAACCGGGTCATGGGAGACGCAACAGAAGAGAAACCTTTAACAAAAAGGCGATAGTAGCCATCTAGACCCAAGAAACTTCTAATGTCAGACAGGGAAATAGGTCTAGGCCGATTTCTTATAGCTTTTGTATTTTGGAGATCAACTCTAATGCCTTCAGCTAAAAGAATATGACCTAGAAAAGCTACTGATCTTAGCCAAAATTGACACTTACTAAATTTGTCAAACAACTGGTGATCTCTAAGAGTTTGCAAGACAATTCTAAGGTGATCTGCATGGTCATTCTCAGTACGGGAGTACACAAGGATGTCATCTATGAAAACAATGACAAACATATCAAGATATTGCTTGAAAACTTAATTCATAAGGTCTATAAAGGTTGCTAGGGCATTGGATAGCCCAAAAGACATGACTAAAAACTCAAAGTGACCATAGCAGGTTTTGAAGGCTATCTTTGGAATATTACATTCCCTCACTTTAAGGTGATGATAGACGGATCTAACGTCTATCTTGGAGAAATACCCCAAACCTTGCAACTGATCAAACAGGTCATCAATTCTCAGAAGAGGATACTTATTTTTTACTGTGACCTTGTTAAGATGATGATAGTCAATAATCATATGCAATGAACTATCTTTCTTTTGCAGAAATAGAATAGGTGCGCCCCGAGGAGAAACACTAGGCCTTATGAAACCTTTGTCTAAAATATCTTTAAGTTGATCTTTCAACTCCTTAAGCTCTGCAGGTACCATACGGTATGGCAGAATAAAAATGGACTGAGTGTCGAGAAAAAGGTCAATCCCGAATTCTATCTCTCTATCGAGAGGTACCCCTCGAAGATCTTCCAAAAAAATCAAGAAACTCATTAACAATGTTGACTGACTGAATAGTTGGAGCCTCAGACTAAGTGTCTTTGACTCTAACTAGGTGATAAATGCAACCTTTATATATTAGCTTTATAGCCTTGATATCGGATATAAAATGACTCTTGGGATATACCGAACTCTCGAACCACTCAAAAACTGGTTCATCAGGAAACTGAAACTTGACCACATAGGTACAATAGTCTATAGATGTATAACAATAATAAAGTCAATCCATACCCAGAATAAGGTCAAAATCCACCATGTCTAACTCTACCAAGTCAAAAAATATGACTTTATGAAAAACAATAACAGGATAATGTTTATACACTTGTTTAGTAACAATTGACTCCTCTACTTGTGTGGAAACTAGGAAAGTCTTAGGAATCCTTTTGGGACTCATTTTGAAATTCACAGTAACAAGTGGGGTCACATAAGAGAAACTTGACCCGGGGTCCAACAACACATAAACATCAAAGAAAAAGACACGGAACAAACCAATAACAACATCGGGAGAGTCAATCTGCTCCTGATGGGATGGTAAGGCATAGAATCTGTTCTGGCACTGACCAATAGAAGTGCTAGATGAAGTGCACTGAACAGGGGTGGGATGAGGTACAGGAGATGGTGCACTTGTAGTTTGTGCCTGAGGTCGAGAATCTCTATTCCCCTTCCTAGCATGCGGTAATCTCTAAGTCTGTGGACCAGCTTTCCATAACCAAATAACCCCTCTAATATGCTAAACACTTACCGAGATAATCTCTACCATACTTAGCACAAGGAGGATAGCGGAGTCTGTTACTTACACTGTTCTGCGACCTAGACATAGAAGATATGTTCCCTTGCTCCTATCTACCTCTAGGCGCGGAAGCACTAGCTGATGAAGGTGTTGGCATAGATAAATGGCTCTGAATTATGGGCAGTTCCCTCCGTGGGACCTATCCTGACTATACCCATGCTGCTCGAATCTAGTCCATTTATTACCTCTCACTCTATCTCTTTCCCTTATCTTATCTGCCTCTATCAGTTGTGCATGCATAATCAACCTAGCTAGATCCATATCCCTACTCAGCATCTCCGTCTTATATTCTTTCAGTACCAAACCATAAATACCATTCACGAACTTGCTCATACTATCTCAGGTTTCATAAATCAAATCAGGAGCATACTTGGCCAACTGGTTGAACTTCAAGTGGTACTTCTTAATAGTCATGAAGCCCTGCCTTAAGTTAATAAACTCCTCAATATTTTCTTCCCTCATCTCAAGCATAAAGAACTTGTACAATAATGCATCTTGGAACACCTACCAAGTCATTGGATCAACACCCTCACCTCTACCATTCTTCCACGCTACCACCCAATAATAAGCAATGTCTTTCAATCTATATGACGCCATCTCAACACTTTCCTCCTCAGAAACATGCATTACCTGTGTGATATTTCTTACCTCCTCAAGGTATAACTATGGGTCCTCACCTTCCTTAGACCCATAAATCTCTGGAGGATTGATCCGCATAAAATCACGAATCCTAACAGCAGTTATATCACCTCCCTGCTGATTTGCAACTATGGCCTGGTTATTGGCCTAAACATTAGCGGTGACAGCTTGGGCTAATGCCTGAAAGACCGCCCAAAACTCAGCATAAGTAACTATCTCATTCAAGGGATCAATAGGCTAGGGTTGCTCATTATCCTTTTTGCGGGCGTTTGCTCTTCGAGGAGGCATTTTCTGAAATAGGAGAGCATAAATTATTAGATGAGAAGGAAAATTGTAGGCACGATAAAATCTGAAAGAAAGAAACAACTTTTTACTAAAATGTCTCGTAGCCTCTTTCTCATAGATGTGGAGTGCTACACACCGATGATCAAGACTCTACTAACGCATCTTGTCAGACTCCCTAGGATTCCTTAAACCTTAGGCTTTGATACTAAGTTTTTAACGACACGAAATCTCCTCCCGGGATGTCACACGGTGCTTAAGGCTACAAGTATCCCCAAACTAACCCATTGAGCCTGTTACTACATAAAATAACTTATTTTGAGAAGAAATAAACAAAACACTGGCACTATCATATCAAATGAAATAAAATACGAAGAAAATACTCGGTCCAAACGACCACAAAACTGGAAATCTCAACATACTAACAATCTGATAACTAGTCTGACAAACCTCTACTACTCCATGAATTAGAGAGCTATCGGGATAGGTCCCCAACTAACTCAAACTGAACTGAAAGCAATAACATATCCACTAAAATACAAAAATGTCTGAAGATAGGTCATCGAACCATGAGGACTCACCACCGTGGAGATGTAGACAAAGGTACTCAAAAATTACTAACGAGGCTGGGACTGAGCACCTGAACCTACATTATAAGACAATGTAGAACATAGATGTATATGTGGATCAGCACTGGAGAATGTACTGAGTATATGGGGGTGTATGCATTTATAGAAAACAATATTCATACTCTTTAATCAAATCATGCATACAAATATAAATGACTCACATATCTTGAATAAGTCTAATATAATAACCTCGTAAATCATGTAGAATGAAGCATGTAACACAAATCTCATGAGTCATTATACTTTAGCTTTAAAATCTGAGATCTTCTCTTATTCTCATTACTCGAAGACAAAAGAATCCTTTAAAAAATACTTTTCAACTCATGCATATATCTCATGTAGAGTAAAAACTTATTTAATGCTCAAGAACTTAGAACTCTTTTAAACTCAAGACACTTGGAACTCAGAATTCAATAAATCTTACTAGTAGAGAAAACTACTTTCTTATAGGGAAATTTTTACTTCAAGAAACTATTTTTGAAAAACTTACTATTAGGGAAAATCACTAATCTCAAAGATTTAGGGAAAATATTCTATCTCAAGGGAGGTTCTCTTAACCAACATAAATCATCCGAGCTACATGGAGTCCAACGTCTTGTCCTTCTAAGGAAGAAACCTCACATTGGGGAGAGGAATCATACTCTTGACAGGGAGTATAACCTCATCTCAGTGATCATTTATCTCAGCCTCAGGCCTATAAATCTTAATCCTACGGTGGCACATAGTTCTGGGGTATGAAACCACAGTAACTTACCCAACTCGGTGCTAAATACTACTCTCTTTATTTAGCTATGCTTATCTCAGGGAAATTCACTTTAAAATAATGTCATGGTTCATATGAACTCAACTATAAAATTTGTAGTCTTATTTGGTAAAGTGGACTTCAAAGCTGCTATGACCATTAAGGTCAAAACTTTCTCAATGATCTCAAAATACTCAAATCATGGGTGCTTATAGCACAAAGTTCATAAAAATTGAAATCGCAAGTAGGGTTTAATGACCCATAATCAAATCTCAAGTTAAGACTCATCAAAATGTATACTAGATGTCATAAAGATACACAAATCATATAGAAATCTGGAATGTTCAGAAATTTTTCTTAAAATCTTAACATACTCATGTACTTCAATTTCTAGTACATTGGCAAATCTTAAAATCTCACGCATAATAATATTGGGTTTGAACCCACGCTTAAAATTCATAGGAGAACTCATAAAGTCATATATCTTTGTAATTTAAAACAAGTTTTGGGCACAAGGACAAAAGAATTGTCCTTGTTCAAACCCTTCATACCTTAGATTGTGAAATTATATGAACAAGCTTGCTTGAAACTCTTCTTCTCATTCTTTGAGAGAGGGTTCTTGAAGCCTTGGACTTGGAGAACTCAAATCTCAACTCAATTTGTAGAAAGTATAGTGAGTTGTTGAATTTCTCAGAGAAGGGTTTTGCATTTTTTCTTGAGGAAGAAACCCTTGCCTTTGGATATTTTCGGTGATAATGAAGTCATATTCTTCGTTTTGCATATATCTAAGTGTTAAAATAGGAAAAAGTCCTTATAAAATGACTTAAAAATAATGAACGAGATTTCCAACGGTCGGAGTGATGGTCCATTGCTAGTCTGACGGTCCATCGGATCATCCGTCGCACGTTGGTCAGAAAAAGGTCACACTACCTTAGTAGCGATGGTCCGTCGCTAGCTTGATGGTGCTTTGTTTTGGCCGTCACACTTAGGCTAGAAGAGGGAGTCACTACCTTGGTTGCGATGGTCCAAGCGACAGTCCATCACAAACTCGACGGTCCGTCAACCTTTCTGTCACACCTGGGCAGTTCTGATAACTCTCAGTAAAATGGCCATAACTTCTCACCCTGATACCTTATTTGGACAAAATTGGTATCGTTGGAAAGATAATTCAATTCTCTACATGAAAAAAATTCAATATTAGGGAAATTCTACATGGTTTAGAATATTTCTCACTTGGAAAGTCATCCCTTACTCTTCTTAAAAATGAAACTCGACTTAAAGAAAAATTTGGGGTATTACAGTACTACTCCTAACATGTTTATACCAATAGCTCAAAAAATTAATATACTAAAATTGAGTCAAAACATACTTAATCTGAAAGTATCCTAAAGGACTATATAACTGAGAATATGTTGTAAGTCTATAAACTAAAAATAATTGTATTGTTTATGCTAAAATTGTTGACTAATAGGATTTTGTGTTCATTACACGATAAGCCTTATGACTTCAATTCAATTTACATAAATATACTGTGAAGTCAAGCTACATATCCATTTAAAAAATATTAGGTAGTGTAAGATACAAAAATCAAGGAAAATATATAATTATTCTACTGTAATTATGAAGAGACTAAAATAATTTGGAAATCATAAATTGAATAAAAACCTTAAACTTTAATATATAAGAAAGTTGAAAAATTTAGAGTTATTTAGGTCTCACTTGTGAAAAGGGGCCCATTAATGAATTCCTGTATACCTGGAAGGTTAGTTCTTGCCAAGAACTTGAATTCTTGAAGCCCTTGGTGAGGAACCCTAGTTCTCTGACTAAGAACCTTAATCACTTGTTTTTCTGAGTTTGTCTTATGCTTAGAAATAAAATAAGAGATTAGGATTCAATTAGACTTATATATCCCTTCTTAAAATACTAAAAATTACTTATTTTAGGGGTTAAAATAGTGGCAAATAATTGAAATACCCTTGCAAAAACCATTCCTAAAAATTGTAAATTCGATCATATAGACCAAGGTACGGTCTTTTCTAACATATTAATCTTGGTATCTAGAACAAGAATTTTGAAAATTCTATGTAAGACCCCTAATAATTTTGATTATTTTATTTTTGACCTTCCTATATTCGTAATATTGATTTTTGACTTTAATAACGTTTAGGAATGTTTAAAGGGTGTTTCAGGAAAGTTTTGGATTTTTCAGAAGGGGTTTGAGATTATTTTAGGATCCTGAGGCAGTGAGGGTCTGAATAAGGCCGTGTCATGGAGGTTAACCTACGCAATATTAGCATGGCATGGAGGCTAACCTCCGCGATATTGGCAGGCTACGCCATTGTTTTAATTTTATCTAATTTTTATTTTTTTCACTTGGGGTAAGGGGCTTTTGGTCTTTTTTCCCATTATACGACCTTATAACGGAAAATAATCCCCTTTCCTTTAATTTTTAAAGATCAAATCACTCTCTTTCTCTCTTAAACTCAAAACCCAAGAACATTCAAGGTTTTCATAAAGAATTCATCATTTAGGCTCCAAACTTCAAGTTGACTTCAATTTCTTTTGTGTTTCAGGCATGTTTCTCTTTCCTGAACTTAAATTTTACATTGTGGCTTTAATTTATTGTATTTTAATGTTAAATTATGGGTTTTGAAATTGGGTTAACGAGTTTTGCTTTTTATTGCTTGAATTATGTGTCCCACTTTTAAATTGATTATTCGTGCTTTAATTTGATTATTTGGGGACTGAATTAGTGCATTATTTAAATAATTGGAATGGGGTACATGGGTTTCCCCAAATTTGATAAAATTTATCTTGATAATTTCATTAACCCTAACTCACTTTATAAATTTCAATTTTAACTGCAGAAATTTGCATGGTTTAACTTGTTTTGAACCCAATGCATTGCATTAATGGATATATGGCTATAAAAATAGATTTGGATGGACTTGGTGGGCATGTTTTGGATATTTAATAGAACTTGGGAGTTAATATGGATATGTTGATTGGTTTGGCATATTTAATTTGGCTTGCAATCATATTGGTGTGATGTTACGAAGTGATAAATGCCTTGATGAATGAATCCTGGGTTAATGGTTGGAATTATATGATAAGTGATTTTAATTCGGGATTAAAGGGCTGGATAGCTCATCGTGAAGGTGTAAGTCCTAGGGGGACAAACACTGGAAATTATGTTTTCTGGCATTGGAGGTATCCATGATCGTGTACTTGATACACACTTGATATATATATTTAGGACAAGTATTGCCTTCATAGTTTTATTTTTCCCTCAGTTTTTCCTCAGTTTGTGTGGCTAACACGCACTAGAGTCCTTTCAGTTGAGGAAGCTGAACCCATATCACCCATAGGTTCATTTAGGATTGATCAAGCTACACAGTTCAGGTTAATGGTTTTAAACACTCATGTTCATCAACCTTACCCTATCCCTTTCATCTTATTTATGTATATATAAATATGTGCATGTGGTTTTGGCTTATTTTGGAAATGGAATTATTTTATCACTTTCCCTAAGTTACATGCCAGTGCTTATCCCACTGACTGTACTAGAACGCGACATCATTTCATGAAGCATGGTTTGATGACTTTTTTTTGTTACTCTTGTGCATCATTAAGTGGTTGAGCATATATGTTGAGTTGTCATGAAGTGGTGAGCCTCCATGCTTTGAAAATCCTTATTATTTCATTATTCATTATTTATTTAGTACTTTTGGATTCTTTTTGGTCATAGTTGAGGACAGGTCTCGACTTAGAGGTTATTCTAGTCTTAGAGGCTTTCGTGGACAAATGTGCGTTGGTTTGTTGATTTGGGGTTCTTAGAACTCCCATTTGATATATATTTTCTTTTATTAGTATCTCTATTGGCTTTCTTTTTATTTTATGGTTATTATGGTGCTCTTGAGGTTAGGCTAAGAGGGTGGTCTCTAGACCGTAGTGGTCTTGAGATACCCATCACAGCCAGGCCTTGATTTATTTTGTTAAGAGTTTGGGATTAAAGCCAAGTTTAGGGTCGTTGGGTGTCCATAAAATCGTGTCAAGTAGATTCTTTTTTATGGGTGTATAGCACGCACACTTATAAAGAGAAGGCTATAAGGAATTTAGGAATGTTTCCCCTTTTTGTGTTCTATTTTGGGCTATAGAGTCTAGTGTTAAGAAACTTCTCTGACTCCTAGCTTCCTTACATATTAGATCATGCCTCCTTAAAAATTTGATGTTTGTAGAAACTCTACTAAGAACTCTATTCCATTTTAGGAGAATGTGGAGGGGACTCGTGTTGTTTATGTAGTGAAAGCCCGATCTAGGGTCCCTACTCCTGATAGTACTGCTCCACAAGGGGTTCCAACTGTCCTTACGAGTCCTCATCGAGCTTCTCCGGCTAGAGACACTTGTGCGCAGTTGCCTCAGGGAGATATCTCTAATGCGGAGTTTTGTTAGTCTATTCATATGCTTACTTACTTAGTGGAATCATAGTCTTGTAAGTCTAACTGTGTTGGTTCCATTGTATATTCATCTAAGGTCACTCAGTTTAGCAAATTTATGAGGTTGAATCCCCCAATATTTACAAGCTCTATGGTTGAGAAGGATCCTCAGGGGTTTATTAATGAGATAGAGAAAATCTTTAGGGTGATACATGCTACTGATATATAGGGTGTGAATTTTATTGCTTGTCAGTTGAAAGATTACCTTATCAGTGGTATAAGGAGTGGGAAGCTATGAGGGGTGATGATGTTGAGCAGGCAATGTGGGGTGAATTTTTGGGTGATTTTCTTAATCATTTCTTTTCTCAAGAGTTGACAGAAACTAAGGCCGAAGAGTTTGTGAACTTAAAGGAAGGGAAAATGAGTGTAAAAGTGTATGATCAGATGTTTTAATAGTTGGCTCGTTATGCTTTAGAGTTGGTGTATAATACGAGGTCACGAATAAGAAAGTTTATTTTTGGGTTATCTCGTGATTTGGTGTTGAAGTGTAAGGATGTAATGTTGAATAATGATAGATATCTCTAGGTTGGTGATTTATATGCAGTAGGTAGAGGATAAAAATAAGAAAGAGAGAGATGGAAGAGTGGCAGAATAAGAAGTTTAGCTATTTAGAGTACAGTGTTATTTATCGTACTAGTGGGAGAGATGGTAGATAGTGGACTAAGAAGAAGAATTGGGGAAATTCTTATTTGTCTGCTAGTGCTCCTTATTCAGAGCCTTTAGGTGATCATTTTTTCAAACTAACAGTGGCCCTAAGATACAGGGATCTTAATGTCAGGATGGCGGAGCTTAGTCAGCCTCACCTTATCCTTCTTATCATTTTTGTGGGCAGTTTCACTATTAATATTGTGAGGAAGGGATAAATTGATGTTAAAATTGTGGTCATCTTGGTCCTAGGTAGCGAGATTATCCTTCGGCCAGGGTTTCCACTGGGCTAATAAATTTTGATTGCCACATCTTTAGCTCCTGTGCCAAAGAGCGCTACTTTGGGTACCGACACTGGCCGAAATCGTCTCTATGCACTTTCTACTCACCAAGAACCTGAAGTATCTCTAGATGTTGCCCTAGTATTTTACATTTTTTTTCTTATGATGTTTATTGTTTGATTGATTTGGGTTCTACCCTATCTTATGTCACCCTTTATGTGGCTATGCATTTTGGTTTTGGTCCCAAAAATATTTCTAAGCCCTTTCTTATGTCTACTTCAGTATGTAATTCTATAATTACTAGAAAAATCTATAGGGCTTTTTGGTATCTATATTTCATAGAGAGACATTGTTGGATTTGATAAAATTGGATATAGTGGATTTTGATGTTATTTTTTAAATTCATTGACTTCATTCGTGTTATGCTTTTCTAGATTGAAAGGACCGAAAGGCCAACTTTCACTTTCCTAATAAATCGATATTAGAATGGGATAGGAGTTCTTTAGTGCCCAAAGGGGGATTCATTTCCTATCTTAGAGATCAAAAGTTAATTTTTAAAGGGTCTCTATATCATCTAGTCTGGGTTAAGAATTTTGAATCTAAAAGTCCTTCTTTGCAATCCGTCCCTGTGGTTAATGAATTTCCTAAAATGTTTCCCGATGATCTTCTTGGAACTCCTCCCAAGAGGGAAATAGATTTTGAGATTGATTTTATATCGAATACTAGTCTTATTTCTACTCCCCCTTTTAGGATGGCTCCGACTAAATTAAAGGAACTTAAGAAGCAGTTAAAGGATATTCTTGATGAGGCTTTCATTAATCCTAGTATTTCTCCATGGGGTGATCTTGTGTTTTTTGTGAAAAATAAGGATAGGTCTCTTCGGATGTGCATAGACTATCATCAGCTAAATAAGGTGACAGTAAAGAATAAGTACTCTCTCCCTAGAATTGAAAATATTTTCAATTAGCTTTAGGGTGCTAGATGTTTCTCTAGGATTGATATTTGTTTGGGCTATCATTAGTTGAAAATTAGGGAGGTTGACATTCCCAAGACAACTTTCTTAACCTGGTATGGTCACTATGTGTTTTTGGTTATGTCATTTAGGTTGACTAATAGTCCATCTGCGTTCATGTGTCTGATGAATCATCTTTTCATGTAGTTTCTAAATTTATTTGTTATAGTCTTCATTAATGACATCTTGGTGTATTCCAAAGGTAAGAAGGATCATGCCAATCATCTCCTAATTGTGTTGTAGACTCTTAAGGACAAGAAATTACTTGTGAATTTTTCTAAGTGTGAGTTTGGGCTAAGTGTAGTGACCTTTCTTCGACATTTCATTTCTAGTAAGGGGATCAAGGTAGATCCACAAAAGATTGAGGTAGTTAAGAAATGGCCTCGACTCATAACTCTAACTGACATTTGGAGCTTCATAGGCTTCACTGGGTATTATCAGTGTTCCCTGGAAAGTTTCACTACTATTGATGCTCCGCTGACATGGTTGACTTATAAGAAGGTTAAGTTCTTTTAGTCCGATTATTGTGAGGATAGTTTTGAGAATTTAAAGGATAAGTTGCCTTTTGTGCTAGTTTTGACAATGCCCAAGGGTACTAATGGGTTTGTTGTGTATTGTGATGCATCTCGTGCTGGACTGGATTATGTCTTAATGCAACATGGTAAGGTTGTGGCCTATGCTTCTAGGCAACTTACGGTTCATAGAGAAATTACCCGACTCATGATATGGAGTTGGCGTCTATGGTCTTTGCCTTTAAGATCTTGTGCCAATATTTGTATGGAGTGCATGTAGAAATCTAGTCAGATCATAAGAGCTTTCAGTATGTGTTTATGCAAAAGGAATTTAATCTCAGGAAAAGAAGGTGGCTCGGTCTACTTAGGGATTACGATATGAGTTTGCATTACCATTTAAGTAAAGCTAATGTTTTTGATGATGCTCTTAGCAAATTGTCTATGGGGAGCTTATCCAATGTTGATGAGGAGAAAAAGGGATTGGTGAAAGACATTCATAGGTTGGCTAACTTGGGAATCTGTCTCTTGGACTATGAGGATGGAGTAGTGATTGTTCAGGAAGTGGTCAAATCATCTCTTTGTGTTGAGGTAAAGGAGAAGCAGTCTTTGGATCCCATACTTATACAAATTAATAATGATATGGGTTGGCAAAAGGTTATGGCTTTCAAGATTGGGGGAGATGTCATGTTGAGGTATCAAGGTAAGTTGTGTGTTCCTGATGTTTATAGGCTACGGGAAAGGATTTTTACTAAGACTCATAAGTCCAGATATACAGTTCATCCGAGTTCAACTAAGATGTGTCATGACTTGAAGAAAATCTATTGGTGGAACAATATTAAGAGAGATATGGAAAATTTTGTTGCCAAATGTATGGTTTGTCAGCAGGTCAAGGTTGAACACTTGAGGCTTGGTTCTATGTGTCAAGAGATAGAGTTTCCCATGTAGAAGTGGGAGATAATTAATATGGAATTTATTATGGGTATTCTGTGGTCTCGTAATTAGTATGATTCTATTAGGGTCATTCTGGATAGGATGACTAAGTCTTCTTACTTCTTGCATGTAAGGACTCACTACTCAGGAGGTCATTACGCTAAGTTATTCATTCAGGAGATAGTGAAGTTTCTTGGTGAGCCAGTATCCATAATTTCTGATTGAGGTACGTAATTTTCTTCTCACTTCTGGCATTGATATTAGAAAGGTTTGGGTACCCAGGTGAACTTTAGCACTGCTTTCCACTATCAAATAGATGGGCAAGCAGAGCATACTATTCAAACATTGGATAATATGCTAAGGGCCTATGTGATTGAATTTAAAGGTAGTTAGGGTAGATTATTTGCCTCTTATTGAGTTTGCATATAACAATAGTTACAATTCTAGTATTCAGATGGCTCCTTTTGAGGCTCTTTATGGTAGGAGGTGTATGTTTCCTATTGGATGGTTTGAGGCTGGGGAGACTAGGTTGTTTGGTCCAAACTTGTTTCAGCAAGCCATGTAGAAGTTAAAATTGATCATATAAAGATTTAACACTGCTCAGAGTCGCCAAAAGTATAATGCGGATGTGAGGCGAAGAGAGTTGGAGTTTAAAGTAAGTGATTGAGTATTCTTAAAGGTATCTCCTATGAAAGGAATCATTGAGGTTTAGAAATAAGGGGAAGATCAGTCCCCGTTATGTTGGAACATGTCATATTTTGAGAATTGGGAATGTTACTTATGAGTTGGATTCGCTTACAAGTTTAGCTTCTCTTCATTCTGTTTTCTTATGTCCATACTTAAAAATTGTGTGGGTGATCCTTCCTTGATAGTTTCTATTGAGGATGTTCATATTATGGACTCCTTGTCTTATGAGGAAGTCCTAATGGAGATATTGGATCAATAAGTTCATTGATTGAAGACAAAGGATATCACTTCGGTGAAGGTCCTATGGAGAAATCAAAAGGTAGAAGAGGTTTCATAGGAACCTGAGGAAGATATAATGGCCAAGTATCCATTCTTGTACCCTGGGTTGGATGAAAGTGCTTAAGGTATGAGTTTCATTTTCCTCTTGTTACTTTCTGAGTTTGTCATTTGATTATGGTGTATTCTTGCAATTCTCATGCAAAAAGTGTCCTAACTCATCATTCGGGGATGAATGATCCTGGGGGAGGATAATGTAAGACCCCTTAAAATTTTGATCATTTTATTTTTGAACTTCCGTATGCGTAATGTCAATTTTTGACTTGAATTATGTTTAAAAATATTAAAATTGTGTTTTGAAAAGTTTTGGATTTTTTGAAAAGGGTTCGGGCATATTTTGGGACCCGAAGGTAGTGAGAGTCCACGATAAGGCCATCCCACGGAGGTTAACCTCCATGATATCATTGTGGCACGGAGGCTAACCTCCAAAATATTTGCGTGCCCATGCTAGTGTTTTAATTTTGTCCAGTTTTTATTTTTAACTTGGAGTGAGGGTTTTTTTTTATCATTTTACTCCTTGTACGACCTTATAATATGAAATAATCCCATTCCCTTTTAGTTTTAAAAGATCAAATCATTCTCTTTCTCTGTTAAACTTAAAACATAAGAACATTTAAGGGTTTCACAAAGAATTCATCGTCTGAGATCCAAACTTCAACTTGACTTCAATATCTTGTGTGTTTCAGACATGTTTCTCTTTCCTAAACTTAAATTTTACATTATGGCATTAATAGAATGAATTTTCATGTGATTTAAATTGTGGGTTTTGAAATTGGGTTGAGGGTTTTTGGTTGTTACCGATTGAATTACTTGTCCCATGTTTTAAATTAATTATTCATGCTTTACATTGATTATTTTGGGACTGAATTGGTACATTGTTTAAATGATTGGAATAGAGGACATGGATTTCCCCAAATTGGATGAAATTTGACTTGATAATTGCATTAACCCTAACCCACTTTATAAATCTCAATTTTAAATGTGGAAAATTTCATCGCTTAACTTATTTTGAACCCAATGCATTGCATTAATGGAAAAATGGATATAAAAAAATGGATTTGGATGGCCTTAGTGGACATGATTTGGATTTTTAATGGGACTTGGGAGTCAATATGGATATGTGGATTGGTTAGTCATATTTAACTTAGCTTGCAAGCATATTGGTATGACGATACCAAGTGGTAAATTACTTAATGAATGACTCATGGTTTAATGGTTGGATTTATGTGCAAAGTGATTTTAATTTTGGCTTAAGGGGGTTGTGCAACTCACTGTGAAGGTGTAAGTCCGGGGAGGATGAACACTGGAAACCACGGTAGTCAATATTAGGGGTCTATATGACCATGTGCTTAACGCACACTTGATATATATATATATATATATATATATATATGGAGCGGCAATTGCCTTGGTAGCTTTAGTTTTCCCTTGATTTTTCTCAATTCGCGAGGTAACACACACTGGGGCCTTTCATCAAGTAAGAGCTAAACCCATATAGTCCATGGGTGCCTTTAGGACTGATTGAGCTACATTGTTTCTGTTAATGGTTTTAATCTCTGATGTTCATGACCCTTACCATATCTCGACATCTTATATATGTATATATGAATGTGTACATATGGTTTTGGATGATTTTGGACATGGCATTATTTTATCACTTTTCCCGAGTTACATTCTAGTGCTTATCCCACTGACCGTCCTAGGATGCTACATCGTTTCATAATGTAGGGTTCGGAGACTTTTCTATTTCTCATATGCAATATTAGGTGGTTGAGCACATCTACTGAGTTTCCGTGAAGTGGTTATACTCCATCCTTTGGAAGGGCTTGTCATATCATTATTTGTTCTTCATTGACTCAGTACTTTTAGATAATTTTTGGTTATAGTCGGGGGCATGTCCCAACTTAGATTTTTTCTAGTTTTAGAGGCTTTCGTGGACAAGTGTGGGTTGGTTTGTTGATTTTGGATTCTTAGAAATCCCATTTGATATATATTTTTTTCAATTATTATATATGTTGGCTTCCACTTTATTTTATGGTTATTATGGTACTCTTAAGGTTAGGCTAAGGGGGTGGTCTGCGGTCCATGGTGGGATTGAGATACCCTTCATGTAAATACCCTAGTTTGGGTCTTAACAGTCTATCATATGGGTCATGGTATCTAACAGCTTGATGATGCTGCATTGAAATGACCATAACCTTTTATGCTCAAATTGAATTGATAAAGAGTCGAAGGCATTGTAAATTAGATTTACATACATTTAGTGTGGTGGGTATTAGGCCACCTAAATCTTCATATACTAGGAGCAGTGATAATTTGAATTTTACCCATGAAGAATCTAACACTAGAACTTGACCGAAAGAGGAGATTTCAATTCAAGTAGGTGTTAGGGACTTCTTATAACCTCAAATCATATCTAATACTATCACCTTACTTATATATATGGAATCTTGGTAGTTGAAATGTCATGGAATTTTAAAAGAACTATTTTAAATGATTGTTCGACAGGATATGCACCATACTATTCATAGAATGACTTATAGGTAGATACCACAAGTGTTTACATATAGCTGATTTTAGAAACTGGATAACTAACATAATAACTGATTTATGAATCTTGATATTTGTCATGGCTGGGACTGATTTAGTTTAGGAATAAAGACTCAACTGAACTTACACATAGTGCAAATGCATATTGAGAACCACATAGAATAGGCATACACATGAAACTTAGGAGACTAAGACCAGAAGGAAGAATAGGAAATTACAAGAATTGCCTATCTAATTCTCTTAAGTGAATTTCTAGCTAAAATACTGATTTATACAAAGTTTAGAACTCAACTAAACCATTCATGACATAAACATACATATAGAGCTGCAAAATAATAGATAACAGATTGAAAAATTCTATAAGTTACTAAAAAAGGAATATTTGTCTCCACCATCGATCCTTGTCAGAAGTTGTAATAACATTAACTGGAATATCTCGTAGGCATGATCTTAGTGAGATATTTGAAGAAAAATTCTAATATTTTTTTAGCATCCTAGTTTGTTGATTTGAGCTTATAGAATAAGAATTGTATAGATTTAAACATGAGACACCTTCAATCTGAAACATCTATCCTCAAATATAGGCATCTAGGGTAGGAGGTATTATTTGGACTGCTATGCCTTGAGTAATGCAACTAATAAATTTTCAACATAGCAATATTTCTCAACCATGCTCCTTCTTACAAAAATATTGCACTTAACTATCCAAAACTTCTAATTCTCTTGGGTAAAACCTACATACAACTGCTAAAGTCTAAGTATAAAATCATCATACTGGTCTCGACTATGGGAATATATATTCTATACCCACTTGGAGCTATAACCATAAAAAATACACTTCTTATTGACGCCTTAAATAATTAACCTTATGTTATAATCAAAGAATCACTAACCACCATAATTCATTATCTAAAGGTATATCACCAAATCATTCAAGCCCAACAAAGCATAAGAATGGTCAATGAAGAACATACATGACTATATTATAATTTACTCCCCAAGCCTTAGTTACATGACGAAGTTATGAAAATCCTTATTTAAGAGAACTAATCTAAGAACATACATGACGTAGTATGATCTCACTAGTCACTAGGGATCATGAGAACCTGGAATTGAGAATACTATAAAATATGAGTGCATGAGCTATGAGCAGAAAAACATGGGAATGGAATTAATAGATTAGAGTATTATTCGTACTACTACGTGAGCTAGAACATATTTTGAGTAAGTTTGTTCATATTATACTTTACTCCCCAGGCCTTAGTTACATGCCGAAGTTATGAAAATCATTATTCAAAAGAACTGATCTGAGAACATACATGACGTAGTGTGGTCTCACTAGTCATTTTGGATCATGTATATCTGGAATTGAGAATACTATAAAATATGTGCATGTGTTATGAGCTACGAAACATGGGATTGGAATTAATAGATTCATGGAGTATTATTTGTACTATTGCGTGAACTAGAACTACTACCCTCATACTAGGAATCAAAAATGGACATACATTTATATGAAGTGAATGGATATAAGTTATGATAATGGTGTTGACACACAAGGCATGAGTAGACCTTCATGATGACTAAAGTACAAGGAACATATTAAGATCTAAATGGTTCGGGTATCTGCATCCTTCTTACTCTGTTTTTGAACTTACTTACATCTTTACTGTAATCTAAAAAATTGACTTGGTGCTTTAATCTATCATCTCCCTCTTAGATCAAATGTTGTCAGTCAATGTTTGTGGACCTTTTCAATAAACTCCAAACTGAAAAGTTTTCATTTGACACTAGAGGCCGAGGTATAACTATACAAATAAATACTATACCCTCTTAAGAACTTTATCTGAAAGTTTGAATCCAATGATAGTACTTCCTATTGAAATATAGTTCTTAACTTTCTCAAGCCTCTATAGTCATCATACTACAACTTAAATGCTTACTAACTTAGAATCTTATGAAGTATCACAATACCCCGAGTACACACCTTTTCCTTCTAGAATTCAAAACTTTTTCCCTCTATTAGCTTGATTATCCACAATCAAAACTTAGATTTTAACACTTAACATGGATAGCCACGCTATTTCTCATTCACTTTACTGATATACTACTGCTAGATAGAAATTACGGAATGCTAGTCCAGTTAAAATCTTACAAAAAATTAACTTTAACCTCAATCTACAAGTATACTTCTTACATGATCTTATCATTCTTCCATACTACCTAATTATGTATCTCCTCCCTAAATAGGCTTCATAAAATTTCAAGAATCATGGGTATGGTGATACACTTCTAGGTACTATATAAAGTTTGTGAATATTTTAACCATTCGATAGATGCTATACTTCTAGGCTAAAACTTCTAACTCTAGGGTCGTTCTTCTATAGGGTTCTAACTACAAATATTACTTTAGCTCAATGCATAATTTATATGAACAAGAGTTAATTCTTTCAAATTTCTAAACTTAGGGAACTAATAGTCTCCTCTTAATCCCTTTTAAGCCTCATAACTATCAGTAGACTCTATGTGAGAATACTTTATTAGTAGGAAATTATGTGTGACTTCTTGTATTACCTGAAAATGAGGCATAGTCAGTACAAATAGATCAATGCTCAGATTTGCATATATTTCATAGAGAATTTCTACACTGCATGATCTGGTGTATGAAAGGAGGGGAAAATATCCTTAAGGCCTTGTAGCCTTTTGAATATAAAAGGAGGGAAAATGTCCTAAATCCTTGTAGCCTCTTGAATAAAAGTATAGACATCTCCATACTATTCTATAAAACTCAACTTGATAGGGGTTCATAAATACCCCAAGACACTTAAACTCTAGGCCCTGATATCAAGTTTGTCACAACTCTAGTCCATACCTTGGATGTAAATGGTGCTTATAACCAAAAGTGGCTCCAATTAACCCTTGACATTGTCGTAAGTAATTACAAACTAAACTAAAAAATGTAAACTAGAAAATAGATACAGATAACATTGAGTGGAAGTAGAATTATGGATTTAACTTGTTCAATACATCATTGTTAAAAGTTCATAACATCTATATTAAAATAAGTAAAGAGATTGAAATTTAATAAATTGTTCTATCGAACTATGCATGAAGCCACTACTAATACTGAATATACTTGGAGAGAACATGCCCCCCAGCAATCTCTAATCTATATATAAACTGAAAGAAATACTATGATGACTAACTGATTTGAGTTACCAAATGAGAAGAACCCATCATATGTTGTATTGAAGTTATAATCTATCTTACCATGATCCAATGAGCTAGAACTGATACTTACATTATGAAACAATATAGCATGAAGAAAATATGCAGTCTATACTTTGAATGTACGAACCATGTGAGATAAGCAATAATCATGAATAATACTTAAGCAATGATTTTAAAATTGAGGCCATAAAACTTATAATGTAATATGAACTGAATCATGTTTGTACTAAAAAGTTGTGAGAAATAAAGTAATCTGTAAATCATGAGATAAAACATTTGTGAGATTGGAAATCTGTAAGAGTATACATATTAAATATGATTTAAACTAATGTTGAACATACTGTAAAAATATACTGAATATGGGGAGCTTAATTGTAATACAATGACCCTTTATCAAATACGTAATCACTGATAAACAATGATAATTTGAAAAGTCATAAACTAAATGCAAGTAAAACAAAACTTAGGGTCATGTACAAAGACTTAGTCTAAAGTTGTGGGAGAGCTTGTAAATCGACATAAATCATGTGAGCTAAACATGGATTTCAATATATACACCCCATCAAAAGGGAATAATATGTCTTACCAGGGTATAAAGGCATGGCTAGCATAATCACTAAACTAATTCCCAACTGGGAGGCCTAAATAACCTATGATAGAATGTAGTTCTGGGACTTGACGAACTGTAATACAGTCCAACTCGATTTTAAGTACTACTCTCTATTAGTTTATATCGATAGGTCATAAAATATATATGTTAAAACTAAGTCAAAAAAATACTTTACTTTAAAGTATCCTAAAGGTCTTTATAATAGAGAATATGTTATAAGTCTATAAATTGAAACTAATTATATTTGTTCATACTAAATCATTGACTATCACGATAGTGTGCTCATAACACACCAAACTTTTTAACTGAAAATCAATCCACAATAAATACTATGAAATCAACCTAAGTATTCTTTTACAAAATATTAAGTTGTTCAATATACCAAAATTATGGAAAATACATAATTATGTTATAGAAATCATAAGCGAACTAAAATAATAGGAAAATCATAAACTGATTGAAAATATTAAAGTTTAATATATACGTAGCTAAGAAATTAAGTTATTTGGGTAACAATTGGTGAAGTGGTACCCATTGATTTATTACCACATATATGAAATATTTTTGTTGCTAAGAACTTGAGTTCTTAAAGCCATTGGTAAGAAGCCCTAGTTCTCTGAGTTAGAAGTTGAATCTCTTATTTTCTTAGTTTTTCATTTATTTACAAGTAAAATGCGGGATTAGGAGTAGTTTAGGCATATATATCCCTCTTAAATACTAGAAACTACTTAGTTTAGTGGTTACAATAGTGGAAAATGACTAAAATACCCTTGATAAAACTATTTCTAAAAATTGTAGGTTTGATCCCATATACCAAGCTACAGTCAATCCTAAAATACCATAGCTCATGGTAAGTGTTCATAGTATCTAAAACAAACTATTCCAACCTTCAGTACTTTTGGTTGATCTTCAGAATTAGCATATAGTACAATTATACAACCACAGGTTCTGGACTCCAAATTTTTCCTTGCGATTTGAGCGCACTGCTCAGAGTTGACTCAGTTGATGAGTTTTGAAGAATCCTCACAAGTTTTATTGTGCCTATCGGAGTCCAACTAGTGAAAATTACCCATGTTTCTATCCTGACCATAACTAGAATCACATGAGTCGTAAGGTCTAGTCATGGGTCATAGGGTGGGATTCGTGACCAAACCAATAAGTTGTCCCTGAGTCACTTCCTAGACTATGAGTCGTGGTGACGACTCGTGGCTAGTGACCACGAGTCATTATTAAACCCGTAGCGATTGGGAGTTATTTTTCTACACGTTTTTTCTTAAGGGTAAATTGGTTTTTTCTTTTCCTTTACTCTATTCCCATGACTTAAAACCTTACCTTAGCCCTATTTTCAACTGATTAACATAATCAAAAACTACTTTTCTCTCTTAAATTCCCCAAATAAGAACAAGGTTAGGGTATGTAGGGATTGGTCATCTAGGGCTCAAAGTGTGGTTTCTTCACCAAGTTCATGGTATTTTCAGACATGTATCTCTTTCCCTAAAATTGTATTTTATTTTGACATGCAATGGTTTGTTATTCCTATGGTTTTAATATTTGTCTTTGGAATTTGGGTTGAGGTTTTTAAATAATTATGGCTTGAACGGTATTCCTATGGTTTACATGCATTTGTTTATGCTTTATAGATGGATATTGGAACTCATTGGGTGCATGGGTACGAATAATGGAATGGGGGTCGTGGATTCCTCTAAATTTATGAACAATAGAATAGGTAGTGAATTCCCCTAAACTATATGGATTTTGGGTATTGGAATTGGTAATAACCTCAACCCACCTTTATGAAATTGGCTTTGAAATGTGGATATATGCATAATTAACCATTTTTGAAACTATTTCATTACATAAAAGCTTAATGGAACATAAATGATCTTGAAAGGCCTTAAAGGCCATGGGTTGATTTTAAATTGGAGCTTGGGATTCAAAGGGGGGTCTTGGATCCCCCTAAACTTAGATGGGCAGATGGGGTTTTAATATTCAAAATCTTACACGGATTAGCTTGAAAGCCTGATTGGTATGATGGATACCAAATTGGTAATTCCTTAATTAATGACTCTTTGGTTAAATGGATGGGTTTATGTGTGACTATTTTAATTGGGCTTAAAAGAGGTTGTGTAGCTCGCCGTGAAAGGTGGAGGTCCTGGGGGGACGATACTGAAAACCACTTCTATAGGTGTGGAGGTCTTTATGACCATGTTCATAGTTCACACTTGATATATATACCTTGGATTTGTTGGGCTCATGGATTCCTTGGACTTTCCTTAGACTTCTCTGGTTCGTGCATCTAATATGCACTATGGCCATTTCGATGGAGGAGCCAGACCCATATAGCCCATGGGTGTTTTTAGGATTGTTAGAGCTACACAATCGAGGTTAATGAATTTTAAACCTCATGCTAAAACTTGTTCCATTTCCTAGCATCTTATATTTATGTATGTATCCATGTATGTAATTGAATTATTTTATCACTATCCTGAGTTATATGCTAGAGCTTACCCCGCTAACTATCCCCGAAAACTACATGCTTTCATGATGTAGGGTCCTAGGGGGTTCTTTTATTTGTTTGTGATGTATTAAATTGTCTGGTTTGTTGGTTGGTTCACGGTGAAGTGGTGAGCTTCCATCATCTGGAAAGCTTAGTCATTCCATTAGTTTTGTCTATATTTTATTATTGAAGAGTTCATATTAATATAATCGTTGCCATTATCAATATCATGGTCGGGGCTTTTCCTGACCTAGTTTGGTATTCGTATTGGTTTAGAGGCTTTTATGGACTTGTGTGAGTTGGATGGCATTCTTGACTCCTACAGCTTACACTTGAGTTAAATTAAGTGTTTTATCTTTATTTTAATCTTATCTTCCACTTGTTATTATTATGATTATATTTGGTTTGGACAGGCTATGGGGGTGGTCTTAGGCCCACAATGGGCTTGAGATACCCATCACAGCAAGGTACGGGGGTCAGATCATGACAATAATAGAATATACCCAAGTCTCAACGTCATTGGGTGTCAACAAAGTTGTGTCTAGTAGAGTCTATTGTATGGGTTTGTAGTGTACCACACTTATATCGGGTAACTACCAGGCATTTAGGAATGTTTCCCTTTTTTGTGTTCTATTTTAGGACATAGAGTCTGGTGTCTTAAATTCCTTAACTTTGATCTACTACATTTCAAATCATGCCTCCTAGAAGATCTGAAGTTTGCAGAAATACTGTCGAACCCTCTATCCTACCTGAGGACAATGTGGATGGAACTCGACCTACTTATGTAGTGCAGACCCAATCTAAGGCCCTGCTCTTGATTATACTTTCCTTCGTGGAGTTTCACCAGTTCCAACTAGTCTTCCTTGGTGTAATACAATGTATTTCCCTAACTTAAATTAACCTTCAGTACATAGGTTACCTGATATAAATTTTTGAAATACTCAGCATTTTTTAGTTTAGAGCTTATCGATCGGTAGCAAATTTAGCCAGCTTACCAATGATATACAATTTGCCTAAATCCGATACCCAGTCGAAGAGTTAGGGCCATTTTCATAAAGCAGTGTGCCAATTTGGCCATCAACATGTCGCGGAGGCCAGCCAAATGGCAATGGTCACTTTCGAGTGTTCCATCGCGATATTGGTGTCCCTCCAAGCCCTCAGTTCATAATTGTCCATTTTACAGTAAAGCTACGCGATGTCACCGCATCACGGTGAACTTCCAGGTCGCATCCAGTGTGGAAACATGATACCACCGCGTCTCGCCACCGGATATTTTCCCAGTTGTCAATTTCTAGAGACACGGCGTGATAGCACCGCGTCGCGCCAGCATACCAAATCGGGATTTTTCAGTTAATTTTGATTTTTAAATCTAAGGGCTTTTAAGTACTTTACCCTCACCCCAGTCAACCTAAACACGTAATTAAGCCCTAAAAGAGCACAAATTTCTCATTATTTCACTATTTTCTCAAGAATCAAAATGTTCTCTTTCAAGATACAAAACCCTAGCTTAAAGAAATCAAGAACAAAGATCAAGAATTTACCCAAGAACCCTCAACAATTAACATTCCAAGGTATGTTAGGTGTTCATGTATGGGTTCCTTTCACCCATAGAGCCCACAAATCCATTTTCAAAACTACAAGATTGTTGATTATGAATTACATGCTTGAAATTGAATTGAATTCATGTTCATGTAATTGTTGGGTCTCAGTTCATGATTAAATTACAATCTTTCATGAAATTAATCATTATATGTGTTGAAACACATGATTTTCATGATAAACCCTTCAATTTCAAAGTTGATTGATGTAGCCATAATAATTCTAGGTGTTGATTATTGTATAACCTAAGCATGCTCCCCATGTGTTTAATAAAATGCCTATGTGAATGAAATAGTGCCATTATAACATGATAGCATGTATTCCCCATTCACGTACAAGTTAATGCATTACAAGTGTGTGATGAAATACCTCTATGAATGAATTATGATCAAATGAACATTGTTATGTTATTCAAGATTATGATATGCCTTTCTTTTATGCTATCGAGTCCTGGAGGTATTTAATACCCGACAATCTAGCTGTTTATCTAGAGCCAGTGGCAATTACAGAATCTCATTCATGTCACGATAAAAAGTACTCTCAGTAAGTTATAGAACTCAGTAGAACTCAGTCAGCTACAAAACATAGGAAAACTCAGTAAACTTAGTCTCAGTCCAGTCCAGTTCAATATACTCAGTTCAGTGTATTTCAGTTAGGAGTAGGATTCAGCACCGAGTGAACCCAAGGTTGGGGGTTCACCTTCCAGTAGAGGGTGTGATCCTTAGAAGAAATATTTGTATTCCAGAACTACATAGCCAGCATAGTTTGAGACATCAAACCTACCAATTAAGGGTTTATGAGGTGCTTTACCTGCCAGTAGACGGTACCACTGTTCTTGTTTAGGGCACCTGCTAGTAGAGGGTGTCTTTACTTATGGCATGGTACTAACACCCTTCCAACGGGGGTCACAGGTTGGAACCCATCTCAGTTATCTAATTTGGGGCATGTCGGTTAGATGATTACTTCCCACAGTTTTAGTTCAGTCTTCAGAATAGAACTTAGTTCAGTTCTACAGAATCAGGACTTTCAGATATAGTCAACCAGTATCAGTAACTCAGTTATCAGTAACTTTGGATATAAGTTACTCAGTATCACAACTCAGGACTTAGCTTCAGACAACCTCAATCACAGTATTTATTTATTTGTACAGCAGGTATACTCAGTATTTACAGCAGTATCAATTATCCATATACTCTCATTTTCATTTACTCTTATCATTCCATCAGTTATTGTTCATACATATGAACCCTTGCATTTAGTATTACCTCATCTAGAATACATTTCACGTATTGACGCATACTCTTTCTTTGCGCTATTATGCCTCATATCATAGGTTCGGATGCTCAGGTTCCCGACTGCACATAGATAGATTCAGATTTAGCCAGCAGTGTCAGAGTTAGTAGTGAGTCCTCATCTATCGAGGATATTTTTTCATTTCATTATTTTAGTAGTTGGAGTTAGTTGGGGGCTTATCCCATCAACCCACTTTCAGATAATTCAGTTAGAGGCTTTTCAGGCTAGACTTTCAGACAACATTTAGTTTCACAGATTATTATTACAAATGTTATCTTTTATCCATATTCAGAAGTTGAACCTTATGGAATTTTAACCCATTTTCCACATTTATTACAGATATATTATTCAGTGCTCACAGCAGTTATCAGCCATGGGTTAGCTTGTGGTCCTTTGGGGTCGTGAGCACCGTGTAGCATCCGAGGTACAGACTCGAGGTGATACAAACTTGGTATTAGAGCCTAAGGTTCAATAGAGTCCTTAGGAGTCTAAAAGTCGCATCAAGCATAGTCTTGTGCATGGGTGTGTAGCGTGACACACTTATGGAAAGGAGGCTATGAGATATTTTAGGAAAAGTTTCCCTTCTTTTAGTATTCATGTCGTGCGAGTGAGCATGAGCTCAAGTTAAACTCTCAGTCTAATCCATTTCTTCCTTTCATTTATAGAACATACCTCCTAAAAATACTAATGAAAGGAGAACCAAAAATCAGTCAGCACCTTTAGCCCGTTCAGGCAGATCCCCTGGATGAGCATGTCTCTCATGTAGAATTCAGAGCTGCATTCACTACTCTAGCCAATTTTGTAATAGCTCAGAATGAATGTCCAGCTACAGTTCAATCCAACCCAGTGGCCATTACTGGTGCAGACAAGATTCGGGACTTCACCCAAATGAATCCTCCCTTATTTTCAGGATCTAAGTTAGAAGAGGACCTATAGGAGTTCCTCGATCAGGTTCAAAAAGTCACAGATATTATGGGTATGACTTATCATAAGAGTGATGAGTTAGATACCTATCAGCTACAAGATATAGCTCATACGTAGTTTAAGCAGTGAAAGGTAGACAAGGGAGCAGATGCAGAGCCCATAGAGTGGGAAAAGTTTGTTATTGCTTTCCTAGATAGATTCTTTCCATTAGAGCTAAGTGAAGCCAAGGTATTAGAGTTCATCAATCTCAGGCAGGGTAGTATGAGTGTGAAATAGTATTCCCTCAAGTTTACTTAGTTAGCCAGGTATGCTCCCCATATAGTAGCAGATAGTAGGTCCAGAATGAGAAAATTCGTGTTTGGGGTATCAGATAGTGTGGTTAAAGAGTGCAGAACTGCAATGTTGATTAAGGATATGCAAATATACATGCTCATGGTATATGCTCAGCATATTAAAGAGGATAATAATAGAGAGACAGAGAGGTAAAATAAGAGAGCTAGAGCAAGTAGCTTTAATTTCAATCAGCCTAAGTCGGAGGGAAGTAACCATTCTTAATTTTGCCTAAAATCTTTAGTTCCAGCTCCGTCCTTAGCCAGTTCTCCAGTACCTAAGTTCAGAAATGGTAAAAAAGATAGGGCTCCAGGCTATAACTATCAAGATAGTGTCAGCAGTGCTCGAACAAATCCTATTTGCCAGACATGTGGCAGAAACCATAAGGGTGTCTACAGAACTGGCAGTGATGTTTGTTTTAGGTGTGGCATGCCAGGACACAGAGTCATAGATTGTCCTTAGTCAAGTTCTAATGGTTAGTATAATCTTCCTTCAGCTCAGTTAGGTCACCCGAATCAACAGGTTGTCATTTACAGTGCCACCAGTGGGCAACACCCAAACAAGATTTATGCACTTCAATCCAGACAAGATCAGGAAAATTCTCCTGAGGTGGTCACCAGTATGTTACAGATATTCCATTTACATGTTTATCCCTTTCTAGATCCAGGAGATTCTTTATCTTTCGTAACTCCTTATATAGCTATTAACTTTGGAGTTAGTCCAGACATCCTAGCAGAGCCTTTCTTAATTTCTACCCCAGTGGATAAATCTATCATAGACCGAAGGGTATGCAGGAACTGTCCAGTTATGATATCTCAGAAAGTTACTTTAGCAGACCTTGTAGACCTAGAGATGGCGGATTTTGATTTCATTCTCGACATAGATTGGCTCCATTCATGTTATGCCTCAGTTGATTATAGAAATAGAATAGTTCATTTTTAGTTTCCAGAATTGATAACTTGTTTGAAAAACTTCAAGGTGCCAGTAACTTTTCTAAGATAAACCTCAGATCAGGCTATCATCAGCTCAGAGTTAGGGAATGTGACATTCCAATAACAACTTTTAGAACCTAGTATGGTCACTTCTAGTTTCTAGTCATGTCCTTTGATCTTACTAATGCTCCAGCAGCTTTCATGGACTTAATGAATCGCGTGTTCAAGAAGTACTTGGACATTTTCATTAGAGTCTTCATCGATGACATTTTTGTCTATTCTCGTGGAGAGAATAATCATGCAGATCACCTCAAAATTGTACTTCAAACTCTCAGAACTCATCAATTTTTCTCCAAGTTCATTAAGTGCAAATTTTGGCTAAGGTTAATATTATTACTTGGACATATTTTTCCGGTGATGGCATTAGAGTTGATCCTTAAAAGATCGAGGTGGTGAGAAACTGGCTTAGACCTATCTCTTCATCTGATATTTGGAGTTTCTTGGGTTTAGTTGGCTATTATCGTTGGTTTATTGAAGGGTTTTCATCTATTGCATCCCCCATGTCTAGATTGACTTAGAAAAAAGTCCAATTTCAGTGGTCAGATTCTTGCGAGAAGAGTTTTCAGGAGTTGAAAACTCAACTCACCTCAGCCTCAATTTTGACTCTACCAGATAGTTTTGATGGGTTTGTTGTGTACTGTGATATATCCAGAGTAGGTTTGGGTTGTGTCCTCATACAGAGAGGTAAGGTCATATCCTATGCCTCCAGACAGTTTAAGACCCATAAAAAGAATTACCCAACCCATGATCTCGAGTTAGTAGTTGTAGTATTTGCCTTAAAGATTTGGAGGTATTACTTGTATGGGGTGCATGTTGATATGTTCACATATCACAAAAGTTTACAGTATGTCTTTTCTCAGAAAGATTTGAATTTGTGTCAGAGAAGGTGGTTAGAGTTGTTAAAATATTATGATGTGAGTGCTCTGTATCTTCCGAGCAAGGCCAATATAGTGGTTGATGCTCTCAGTAGATTGTCGATGGGTAGTATTGCTCATGTTGAGAATAATAAAAAGAAGTTAGTTCAGGAAGTTTATCAGCTTGCCCGACTAGGTGTTCGCTTACTTAATTCGGTAGAGGGTAGTGTATGGGTGCAGAATAGTTTAGAATCATCTCTAGTTTCCGAAGTGAAGGAAAAGCAGGATAGAGATCCCAGTCTTGTTAAGTTGAAAGAGTTAGTCAGAGATCACAAAATAGAGGTTTTCTCCCAAGGGGGGATGGTGTGTTGTGTTGCCAAGGTCGTTTATGTGTGCTGGGTGTAGTTGACTTGAGGCAAAAAATTCTTGCAGAAGCGCATGGTGCATGATGCTCCATTCACCCAGGGGCCACTAAGATGTACCGTGATTTGTGGGAGATCTATTGGTGGAGTGGGATGAAGAGGGATATTGCATATTTTGTAGCGAAGTGATCTACGTGTTAGTAGGTTAAAATTGAGCACCAGAAGCCTAGTGGGTCCATGCAGGAGTTCATTATTCCCACATGGAAATGGGAAGAAGTGAACATGGATTTTGTGATGGGTTTGCCTCGTACTCATCATTAGCATGATTCTATTTGGGTTATCGTAGACAAGATCACCAAATTATCTTATTTCTTGTCGGTTCATACTTACTATTCAGCCAAGGACTATGCCAAACTCTATATCATAGAGTTGGTCAAGTTACACGGAGTCCCAGTATCCATTATCTCAGATAGAGGTACCCAGTTTACCTCTCATTTCTAGAAAGCATTCCAAAAGGGTCTTGGTACTCGAGTTCACCTCAGTACAGCCTTCCACCCTTATACAGATGGTCAAGCAAAAAGGACCATTCCAATTCTAGAATATATGCTAAGAGCCTTCATTGTTGATTTTAAGGGAAGTTAGGATGACAACTTGCCTTTGATTGTATTCGCATCCAATAACAGCTATCACTCCAGTATTCAGATGGCACCATTTGAGACTCTCTATAGTAGGAGATGTATATCTCTAATTGGTTGGTTCGAGGTAGGTAAGTCTGCACTAGTAGGGCCTGACTTAGTGTTTGATGCCTTAGAGAAGGTTTAGTTTATCAGAAAATGACTTAGGGCTGCCCAGAGCCGACAGAAATCATATACAGATGTGAGGAGATAGGATCTCGAGTTTGAGATCGGTGATTTTGTGTTCTTGAAAATATCTCCCATGAAGGAAGTAAAGAGGTTTGGAAAGAAGGGAAAACTCAGTCCCTGATATGTCGGTCCTTACAAAATTCTCAATTATTTTGGAAAGGTAGCTTATGAGCTCGAGTTGCCTTCAGATCTAGCTTCAGTACACCCAGTATTCTATGTCATCTTTCTAAAGAAATGCATTGGTGACCCAGCAGTCATAGTTAGCTTAGAGGGCGTAGATATTCAGAATGATATCTCTTTCAAAGAAGTTCCAGTCAAAATCCTCGATCATTATATTCGCAGACTAAAGAACAACGAAGTACCCTTGGTCAAAGTTCTTTGGCTGAATTAGTCCATTGAGGGAGCTACTTGAGAAGCAGAAGAAGATATGCGGACCAAGTATCCTCACCTCTTCTTTATAAACTCAGGTTCAGCTTAAGGTAATAGTCTTCCTTATCTTTACTCAGTTCCATATTCAGTTGCATTTATAATCTTGGTATCAGTTACCATTGCATATTCAGTCATGAATTCATGAATTAGTTCAGTCATGTATTCCATGCATCAGATATGCATGTTTAGTATGAGAACTCATCTTGTCAGTAGCTTCAGTTAGGTATTTTGTGCATCATATATGCATGTTCAGTGTGTAAGCTCAATCTATCAGTGTTTCTCAGCTTAATCAATCTCATTCAAGGATGAAGTACCTAAGGGGAGATATTGTAATACCTCGTATTTCCCTAACTTAAATTAGCCCTCAGTGCATGGGTTAGCTAATACAAAAATTTTGAAATACTCAGTATTTTTCAATTTAGAGCTTACCAATGCGTAAGAAATTCAGCCAGCTTTCCAACAATATAAAATTCACCCAAATCCAATACCCGGGAGAAGATTTAGGGCCATTTTCATAAAGCAGTGTCCCAATTTGGCCTTCAACGCATCGCAGAGACCAGTCAAATGGAAATGGTCACTTTGCAGTGTTCCATCGCGATATTGGTGCATCGTACCAAGCCCTTAGTTCGCAATTATCCATTTTTCAATAAAGCTATGCGATGTCACCACATCGCGGTGAACTTCCAGGTCGCATCTGGTATGGCAACGCGATACCACCGCGTCGCACCACAGGACATTTTCCCAGTTATTAATTTCTAGAGAAATGATGCGATAGCGCCGTGTCGTGCCAGTATGCCAAATTAAGATTTTTCAGTTAATTGCGAGCTTTAAATCCAAGGGTGTTTAAGTACTTTTCCCTCACCCCAGTTAGCCTAAACATATAATTAAGCCCTAAAAGAAAACAAATTGCTCATTATTTCACTATTTTCTCAAGAATCAAAACATTCTCGGTCAAGATATAAAACCCTATCTTCTAAAAATCAAGAACAAAGCTCAAGAATTTCCCCAAGAACCCTTAACAAATTAATATTCCAAGGTTTGTTAGGTGTTCATCTATGGGCTTCTTTCACCTCATAGAGTCCACAAATCCATTTTTAAAACTACAAGATTGTTGATTATGAACTACATGCTTGAAATTGAATTAAATTCATGTTCATGTTATTGTTGGGTCTCAGTCCATGATTAAATTAAAATCTTTCATGAAATTAATCATTATATGTGTTGCATTACATAATTTTCATGATAAACCCTTCAATTTGCAAGTGATTGATGTAGTCATGATAATTATAGGTGTTGATTAATGTATAACCTAAGCATACTCCCCATGTGTTTGATAAAATGCCTATGTGAATGAAATAGTGTCATTATAACATGATATCATGTATTCCCCATTCATGTACAAGTTAATGCATTACAAGTGTGTGATGAAATGCCTCTATGAATGAATTATGATCAAGTGAACATTGTTATGTTATTCAAGATTATGTTATGCCTTTATTTTATGCTATCGAGTCCTGGGGGTATTTAATATCTGATAATCTAGTTGTTAACCTAGAGCCAATGTCAGTTATAGAATCTTGGTTATGTCACGATCAGTAGTACTCTCTGTGAGTTGCAGAACTCAGTCAGTTATATAACTCAGGAAAACTCAGTAAACTCAGTCTTAGTCCATTCCAGTTCAATATACTCAGTTTAGTGTCTTTCAGTTGGGAGTAGGATTCATCACTGAGTGAACCCAAGGATAGGGGGTCACCTGCCCGTAGAGGGTGTGATCCTTAGAAGAAATCCTTTCATTCCAGAACTACGTAGCCAGCGTAGGTTGAGACATCAAACTTGCTAGTTAAGGGTTGATGATATCCTTTACCAGCCAGTAGAGGGTACCACTATTCTCGTTTAAGGCACCTTCCAGTAGAGGATGACTCTTTAGTATCTTTACCCGTGGAACAAAATAGAAGACCTTCCAACTAGGCTCACAGGTTGGACCCCAACTCAATTTTCTTATTTGGGGTATGTCGGTTAGATGATTACCTCCAAAGTTTTAGTTTCAATCTTCATAATAGAACTCAGTTCAGTTCTACAGAATTAGGACTGTCAGATATAGTCAACCAGTATCAGTAACTCAGTTATTAATAACTTTAGATATCAGTTACTCAGTATCAGAACTCAGGACTTAGATTCAGACAAGCTCAGTCATGGTATTTATTTATATGCACAGTCGGGCATACTGAGTATTTACAGCAGTATCAGTTGTCCATGTACTCTCATGTTTAGTTACTCTATATCATTCAATCAGTTATTGTTCATACATATGAACCCTTGCATTCAACCTTACCTCATCTAGCATACCAGTACATTTCACGTACTAATACATACTCTTTCTTTGCGCTATGATGTCTCATATCATAGGTTCGGATGCTCAGGTTCCCGATCGTGCATAGATAGATTCAGATTCAGCCAGCAGTGTTAGAGTTAGTAATGATTCCTTATCTATCGAGGATATGTTTTCATTTCTGTATTTCAGTAGTTGGACTTAGTTGGGGGCTTGTCCCATCAACTCCACTTTCAGACAGTTCAGTTAGAGGCTTTTTATACTAGACTTTCAGACAGTATTCAGTTTCACAGATTATTACTGTTACAGATGTTATCTTTTATCAGTATTTATAATTTGAACCTTATGGCATTTCATCCTATTTCAGCATTTATTATAGTATTATTATTCAATGCTCACAGTAGATATCAGTCATGGGTTAGCTTGTGGTCCTTCAGGGTCGTAAACACCGTGTAGCGTCCGAGGTATAGAATCGAGGTGTTATACCTGGGATTCTCGAGCTGAAGATGCTCGTACCTCAGTGCCCCTAGGTGACATCTCTAATGCAGAGTTTTGTCATTCCATTTATTTACTTACTCAGTTGGTGATATCTCAGTTTTATCAGTCTGGTTCTATTGTTGTTGATATGATTTCTTCTTAAGTCACTCTAGTTGGGCATTTTATGAGGTTGAATCCCCTAATCTTTCTTGGGTCTAACGTTAAGGAGTTTTCTCAAGGGTTTGTTGATGAGATGGAGAAGATATTTAGGGTGATACATGCTATCGATTTTGAAGGAGTGGAGTTTACTGCATACCAGTTGAAGGATGTAGCCTATCAGTGGTATAAGGAGTGGGAGAAGTTAAGAGGTGATGATGCAGATCCATCTTTATGGGATGAGTTTTTGGGTGCCTTTCTTGATCATTTCTTTCCTCAAGAGTTAAGGAAAGCTAATGTAGAGGATTTTATCAATCTGAAATAGGGCAAGATGAGTGTGAAGGAGTACGCCCTAAAATTTTAATAGTTTTCCTGTTATGCTCTGGAGTTGGCATTTTCTATGAGGACGAAGATGACAAAATTTATTTCTAGGTTGTCCCATGACTTAGTATTGGAGTGTAAGGCTGCTATGTTAAATAATGACATAAACATCTCTAAATATATGGTATATATGCAACAAGTTGAGGATGAAAAAAAGATATAGGTAGAGATTAGGGAAAGGCAGAGTAAGAAGTTCAGGTATTCAGAGCAAGGTGCAAATTAGCAGAATAGTAGAAGAGATTATAGTAGAGCAAGAAGAAGACATGGAGAAATTCTATTTCATATTTTTTGGCTAGTGCTCCTTATCCTAAGCCTTCGAGTGATCTCCATTTTAAGGATAACAGTTATTTTAAGGCACAGGGTGCCTAATCTCAAGATAGTGGAGCTCAGTCAGCCCTATCATATCCTTCTTGTTGATTTTGTGGACAGTTTCACCATGGTAGTATGATGAGGGAAGGAATCTGTGCTATAATTTTGGTCAGCCTTTTCATATGCAATGACATTGTTCGATAGCTAAAGTTGCCAAGGGAGCTAATAAGGTCCCGATTGCTACTTCTTCATCTCCAGCACCAAAGAGTGCTTATCTGGTATCGGTACTAGCTGGAATCATCTTTATGTTCTTTCTACTTGCTAGGAGTCTAAGGCATCTCATGATGTTGTTACTGGTACATTACAACTCTTCTCTCATAATGTGTATCGTTTGCTTGATCCATGATCTACCCTTTCTTATGTGACCCCTTATGTGGTTGGGCATTTTGATTTTGGTCCTAAGACTATACCTGAGCCTTTCTCTGTATCTACTCTGATTGGTGATTCTGTGGTGGATGGAAAGTTCTATAGGGGTTGTGTGGTGTCTATCTTTCATAAAGAGGCCCCTGGTATATCTAATAGAGTTGTACATAGTGGATTTTGATGATATATTATGGATGGATTGGCTCCATTCGTGTTATGCTTCATTGGATTGTAGGACCCAAAATTTTAATTTCCAATTTCCTAATGAACCAGTAATTAAATTGGAACAAAGTTCCCTGGTGCCTAAAGGGAGGATTTATTCTTATATTAGAGCCCAAAAGTTGATTTTTGAATGGTGTATTTATCAATTAGCTTGAGTTAAAGATTCTAATTTTGAGGGGCCCTATTTGCAATCGGTCCTTGTTGTTAATGAGTTTCTTAAAGTGTTTCTCAAGGACCTTCCTAGCATTCCCCCCAATGAGGAAATAGATATTGGGATTGATATTCTACTGGATACCCATTCTATCTCAATTCTTCCTTATAGAATAGCCCCGGTTGAATTAAAAAAGATAAAGAAGTAGGTAAAGAATCTCCTTGATAAGGGCTTCATTCAGCCTAGTGCTTCTCTGTGGGGTGCTTTGTGCTTAAAAAGGATTGGTATCTTTGGATATGTATAGATTTTTGGTAGTTGAATAAGGTTACGGTGAATAATAAGTACCTTTCTCCTACGATTGATGATTTTTTTACTAGCTTCAAGGTATTAGATGCTTCTCTAAGATTGATCTTTATTTGGGTTATCATCAGGTGATGATAAGGGAGGATGATATTCCTAATACTTCTTTCCATACCCGGTATGGTCACTTTGAGTTTTTGGTTGTTATATGTAGGTTTGATGATGAGCAACTAAACTACGAGGGACCAGGTCCCTAGATGTGCAAGGTACAATACAGCTGGCACACGCCTTATGCATAGTTTTGTCATCTTGTGTCACAAACTTGCAAGTTCTATTTTGTGCTATTTTTTACTGACTTGGATAGCTGGTCCAATGATCATTCAAGCCCTAATCATCACCCAGCTATAAAAGAAAAGAGACGCCTCTTCAACAAGTGGTTTTTGTATAAATTACAAAGAATAAAGAGAGGCAGCAAAACCTAATTTCAATACTGCTCAAGTTCATAGCCTTATGTATGCTTAAATTGAAATGGTTATTGAGGAGTAATGATTTGTAATCGAACTACTCATCTTATAAGAGTAGTGCTTTCTTTTGAGAGAGTTGCTTAGGTAGAGTTACCTAAGCTTGTAGCTGGTTAGAGTTAACCAGTTTTGAAAGAAAACTTGGATGAGGTGTCAAGGTGTGCTTGCAATAGAGGTATTACAAGTAGGAGGAACCTAGAGTTAGGTTCAAAGTCAAGTATGTAATCAAGAGGTTGGTTATAGTGGACTATTTTAGTGCTTGTGAGGGAAAGCTATGGTTTTTCCTATGCTGGATTTCCACATAAAAATTCTCTGTTATTCTTTCCTGTATTGCCTTTGTTTTTTCAGCACCTCATAATTTCTTTGCTTTTCTAAAGCTTAAGAATGACTCTAAGTGACCTGGTCCCTCACTTATGGTGCATCCTCTAAGGGTTCCAACAAGTGGTATCAGAGCCAGGTTCACTCTAAAAGGTTTACACCAAGAGTGTTCTGATCATAATGGTCATTTTAACGTAACTAAGGGTAGAAATAAAGGAATAAAAAAGGGAAAGATTTCTGACCCTGAAGGGTCTGGAGTCTGAGACAAGTGTTGAGGACACTAATGTTGCACTCTTTGCAACAAGAATTGTTAGAGCTGAAAAAAGAATGTCCAGTATGGCAAAATAAATGGTAAGAAAGAAGGTTGAAGATGATGCTGGAAATAAGGCTTCCAAACCTATGAGCAATTATTAAAAAAAGGAAGGGGCACATCATAGAAAATGGTCAAAGTTGGATAAGAGCTGTAATAAGATAATTCATCTATGTTCAGCAAGGGTTCACAAAGTCAAATGAGATAAAAAGGACTTCCTACCTGAATGAATTAAAGACTTGTGCCTAGTTCTCAAAACCAATGGCAGATCTCTAAGCAGTTCCCAAAAATGGGTGTGCTGAGGTTAAAAAGGTTGAAAGAAGCAGTGATTCAAATCAATTGGATCTTTCCTGTGGCTCAGTCTTTCTACTCAATATTTATCTATATTAAGGAGACCGGTATCCATGAAAATGTAGGTACATGCTAATCTGACTCAGCTTTATACCTTTGAAGGTATACCTCAATGGAACAACTTTGGAAGGAAACAATAGAGGCAAACACAAATATGAAATTTACTCAAAAGGGGAGGGACCTAGTCTCAACTTTTAGGTTAGTACAAAAACAATATGCCTGAAAAATCATTAAATATCTGTGAAAAAGGGTCACTTGACTTCTTCTTCCTGAACAAAATTTTTCAAGCTCAAATCAACGTGAAGAATCTTTTTCAGCCATTAAAAGTATCAACTCAAAAATTCCTCTTAAACAGTCATTGCGTTAAGTACAGATTTAAATCCCTTTAATTCATCCTCTTCACAAGTAATTCAAAACCTTTTTCATAAAATATAAAAATTGGTCCTTCTTTCTCTCACTCTCACTCTCTCAAGAAATTCAAAAAAATAGTTGAAACATTATTTGTTTAAAACACCGTGAAAGAATTATTCTCAGATCAACCTCAAGATATGCATAGTACCCTATTCATCAATCCTTATTTAGATATATCTAAAATATTTAGTGAAATTATTACAGTCAAATCACTAGGTTCCAGTAAAAACTCTGATGGTTTAGTCTTAAAAGTTGACCTAAATCAAAGGGTTGACTCGCTAAATGACCTAGAAACATCTCATTCAAAAATTCCTCTTTTCATTGAAAACCCAGAGTCTTTTAAGATAAATCCTATATCTTCCCAGCAGGTTGATGGAGAAATTTTTGTAAAGAAAGTAGATCCATTTAGCAGCATAAACTGGGTAGCTGAGAATTTACTTTTACTTAGACATGATCTCAAGGAAAGTTTTGCTGATGGGGAAGAACAAATAGAAGGAGAAATAGAGGATTTGAAAAGGGATAGGGAGGTTGTTTTACCTTCAAACAGGAAGATAAAGAAAATAAGGGTGAACAACCTTTGGTTTGGAAAGTGAATAAATTGAAATTTGGTAAAATTAAAGGGAAGCGATTAATACTGGCATACAAGTTCCTAAGTCTCCTTCTACTAGAATGTCTATAAATAGGTTGTTAGAATATTCCATGAAGAAAAATAGGTTCTCTTACTCAAAGTGTGGCAGCTCTGCTGAAAATAGGAAGAAGCACGTAGTTATAAAAAGAAAGAAAGTCTCTGAGGAACCTGGTCCCAAAAAGAGAAAAACTATGGAAAATAAAGAACTTAGTAATGACTCGAAGAGAAGGAGAAAAGTTAATTAAAAAAAGGTTGTTCATAAAGAAGCAAGGATTGCTATCTTGAAAACCTAAAAAGGGTTGTCTGGAAGAGTATTTGATCCAAATATTTATGAAAAACTTAGAATGGAAGACTTGGTGGAATATGTGAAACACCAAGTATGGTTTCACCTACTGGAAGAATCAGCTCCTATGCTATTTGAGAATGAATTCTGGGAAGTTTATTATGCCATGAACTTCTCAGAAGATGGGATGAGTCTTACCAGTCTAGTGCAAGGAAAAAAGATATACTTGGATGAAAACAACTAGGGAGAATCTTAGATGTATCTATTATAGGGGTGAGAACTGTGATAAATCAACAACCTACTACAGAGTCCATGATTGAAGAATCAAAAATTGGGGGAACATCAACAGCTGCAGTGAAAAAAAAGTTCTTAAAAAATGAGTATCAACTGGTATATGAGTTCATCGATAAGGTCATGCAACCAAGGTCAGAAAAGAAAATAGTTTCCTCCAGTATTGATATGTTCTTGATCGAGTGCTTGAGTAAGTTTAAGTTAATTAACTTACCTATTTTTTGGATAGAGCACATGAATAAGGTAATCTGTGAGAAGGAAGGGAAACATGAAATGCCATAGATTCTGAGGGTGTTTTGAGATTTGATAGCCGCATTTGTGTTCAAAGGATTGATGACTTAATTATGTTGATTTTGTGCGAGGCTCACAACTTTAGATACTTCATTCATCTGGGTACAGACAAGATGTATAGAGATTTGAGGCAGTATTATTGGTGGAGTGTCATGAATAGATATGTGGAAGACTTTGTAGCTTGTTGACTATGTTGTCAGTAGGTAAAGGCAGAGCATCAACGACAAGGTGGTTTGATTCAGAGGTTGTCCATTTCTGAGTGGAAATGGGAGCATATTACCATGGATTTTGTTAGTAGTTTACCTCATACTTCCTATGGTTCCAATGGTATTTAGGTCATTATAGACCGGTTGACCAAGTTGAAATATTTTGATCCAATTTAGATGTCCTTCAGCGCCAAGTGGGTGGCTCGTATCTATGTTACTAAAATAGTTTATTTGTATGGTCTGCCTATATCTATCATTTTGACTTGGGGTTTCGTGCTCAGGTTAAGATTTTAGAGAGCTTTTCATAAGGAGTTGGGTATTCAAATGGATCTTAGTATAGTTTTTCATTCATAAACCGATGTTCAGTCGGAATGGACCATTTAGGTTCTCAAGGATATGCTCTGAGCCTGTATTATAGATTTTAGAGGTCAGTGGGAGCAGCACTTAGCCATGGTAGAATTAATATATAATAGCGGTTATTATTTGAGAATTGATATGGCACCTTTTGAGGCTTTGTATGGTAAGCGATGTCTTTCCCTGATTGGATGGTTTGAGACTTCAGAGATTAGGCCTCGTGTTACTAATTTTCTTTAAGAGTCATTGGATAGAGTTAGGGTGATTCATAATAGGTTGAGAGTATCTCAGATAGGTAGAAGGCTTATGTGAACCGTTGGCTTCGTTCCTTGATATTTGGAGTTAGTGATCAAGTATTCCTTCGTTTGTCACCTATAGAGGGTTTGATGAGGTTTGGCAGGAAAGGCAAGCTCAGCCCCAAGTATATTGGCCCCTTTGTGATTCCTTGCACAGTTGGCATGGTGGCTTACGAATTAGCCTTACCTCTAGGTTTTGCAGATGTTTATTCGGTTTTTAGTGTTTCTTTGTTGCAGCGATATTCTGATCCTTTTCATGTGCTTAGATAGGACTCAGTCCAGTTGGATAAACGGTTGACCTTCGTAGATGAGCTTGTGCTCATTTTGGCTAGTGATATTAGGCGATTGCAAACTAGAAAGATTCCTGTATTTAAGGTTTAATAGAGGAACTACCTAGTAGAGGAAGCTACTTGGGAGATCGAGTGCAGGATGTGGACCCAGTATCTTTACCTATTCGAGGCTTCATGTCCATCCTAATCCTTTACTTTTGGAGACAAAATTCCTTTTAGTAGTGGATATTGTAATGACCCTTCAGGTTATTTTCTATATTTTCTCTATTAGAACTTTTCCATAGCTGTCTTAAGTCATTTGTGACTTGTCGAAACTGACAGTTGGGTTACCGGGTAGTTCGTTTGAGTTTTATTGATAATTCTTTGTTTTGAAGTCTTTACTAGTTCCAAATGACCATTAAGCAAAAACTTCAGTCAAACTACCTCATATGCAAATTTCGACTATTCCAACAGCTCTGGAATGTAAATTTTAGGCTAGGAGGACTCTCAGTTCAGGTCCCAACGCACTCGGTCTTATTCTGGCATATTGGTCAGAAAGTTAAGAACATAAAATATAGATGTTGGACCTAATTTCAGTCTAAATGAACTCAGATGAAAATTTTGACTCTGACATTGAGTCTGGTTCGTCCAATATGATAGGGTAGCATAGTTTGTTTGCATGTATGGAATTCTGGATGAATCTTGAGGGCTTAGCGGAGACTTGGAAGTTGTAACTAGTTCTAGCCTATTTATGAGGCATCATATATTTATAGGTCGTAAGGCATTTTTTTTAATCGTCACACATCTAGAAGGCATATTATAAGTAAGACATCTCACATCTAAGAGATATAACATAACACTAGGCCATAAATCATAACTAGGAGGCACATCACACCTATGAGGCAACTTGATGACACTCAACTTACACGTCAATTTGATAGCAAGGCAGTTGTCGTCAATATATTTACCAAACTTTGGAGTTGGGGTTGAATCCACGAGGAATAATATGAGTGGCGATAAAATTAATTTGAAATGATAGTTACAAGTTCAATTCAAACAAATGATACAAAAAGATTAAAAATGGGGAGGGGGATATGTACTAACACTAATGTTTCTATTTTTGGGGTTTTCTAGTATAAATTCAGGGTTATGAATCATTAGAGTTTTAACAACTATGAACGGATCTTGGGATTATGCGTTACTAAGGGATTGACATGTGGGAGCTAAATATCAACATCAATTCAAAAATTCAAATATGGGTAGGTTTGGTTTTAGATTTTGATACTAGTCTTTCGACAAAACACCAAACTTTCATCCATTGATTCGTTCGATTACCTAACGGGTGCGTTCAACAATTTGCAACCACAACCTCAATCAAGGCATCCCTATTTCTAGGATGACACTCAAGTCATAGTCTACCTCGCTTTTACCCTTATTTCTAAGATAGCAAAAATTTAGCAAACTACACACATAATTATCCATCATTGCTTTTTTCCCCACATCCCTCTTTTGAAGATGATATGGATTTCTAAAGTTCACCTAAAACCCTTCTTTCGAAGATGGCCTTGAACTTTTTAGATCTTGGAGCTTTCACCCATCAAACCCTTGTGGGTATTTAGATTTTTTTCCCATCAAATCCCAACCAAATAAGCATAGCAATGATAAAACCCATAAGCATAAACTACCAAATAGATGCTAACAACACCAACCCACACATACTTAAGCCCCTATCACGCATAACCCCAAGAGGCAGATTTAGCTACACATAAGATAAATAAGCATAGATATACCCATAATCTCCATTGAATTAATTTGTGGTAGATCTAAGCGAATGTTACTTTAAAATTGGATCTTCCACAATGTCAACAAGGGAAGTGAGCAAATCTTTCACTTATAAAGTCTCCAATGTATTCTTCACCCAAAATTTATATAATATTTTCTTCTCCAAAATATGAAGGCTACAAAGTCTCAAGCTAAACCTAGAGAGAGAGGGGGAAGATAGAATAGTGATGACATGAATTGGTTAGGGTTCAGCACGTGTGATTACAGATTTGCCCTTGTGATGATATCCTCCGCTAGGCCGCGATCGCGTAAATCTGGTTGCAGCTGCGACTACATGACCCCGGTTAATATCCGCGACCACAGTTGGAATACTTTTCTTCACTACCAAGACTGCGGTCTGTAGACCACGACCGCGATACCTGAGGCTCTTCTGGCCCAAATCTTCAGTTGCATTTTTCTTGCTCCCTTTTTTATCCTTTTCAGATCATCTTGCTTGTTTCATCTATGCATTTATTTACCTGCAAAACATGGGAATTGGTGCAATTAAATCTTAAAATAGTCTCATTCAAACCTTAAGAACATAGTAGGGAGCTATTATTTGGATGTCAATGAGTGGTAAATTCACCACTCATCAACACCCCCAACTTAATTCTTTGCTTGTCCTCAAGCAACACCACTTCATATTATATGAGACTATGCATATGTGAGCCCATTTATGTCACCGGATGATCACAATGACTTTGATCTTGGATTTTACCAAAAATATGCACTTATGCATAAGTGAAGCAAATTTTTCGCCACTCCCTACATCATTAAACACAAATGCTAAGATGCAATGGACTTTTAAGAGCAATGATGCAACAAATGTCCACTCTCTAGAAGCGACTCTCTATGATAGCACTTTTCTACACTTCTATTACATTTTTCTTTAGAAAATGATAATGTCACCTACCTTGGTTCATTTACGTTTCTCCTCACAAGAAGTAAATCCCACACGCCAATTTACTCATGAACATAAGGGATATAAATGAGACACTCACTCTCACAAAGAATCTCTCCATGCAAAGCAAGTATCATGCATTATGCTTGCCTTTATTTTCCATCTCCACTACTATGAACATACTTTATCGGAGATCCCGAAGGACTTTCTAAGCTTGCAACATAGGTTCGGGGAGAATGGGTGGGACATAATTTAGGGACATAGTGACTACACCCTTCTTGAACATCTACATCACTTTTACACTATTCAACTAAACTTGTGACTATGGACCACTTTATTTGATTACTAAATTTACACGTACCTACGTTTGCTATTTTTTCTTTGTTCACCCATCTCTTTTGAAAGCATTTTCACTCATCTAACTTTTTATAATTCATGCCTTTGTTTTTTTTGCCTCTTCCTCTCTTTTCTACTTTCTCTTTTTCTTTGTTTTCTTAGCACATAGGCATCCACTCATATTTCCATGGCCCAAGGTTACCTTCTTCTAATCACTACCACCCCAAATTTAGGCTCTTGGCCTCAAGCTATATTTTGAAGTTCAAGGAGAGTATGGTTTAAAAGAGGAATAACATTTGAATGGGTTGAGGCTTGAATTCGGTTACCAAAGAAGGGTTTAAAGGCAAAAAAATTGGTGACTACGGATACAATCTATGCACGGGTAGGCTATTTAGGCTAAAGTGGACTCCTATGTTCACAAAGATGGCCTTAGGTCATTTCCCAAACCAAGCAATGATCAAAATTAGCCTTGAATAACTAATTGGGCAAGTTCTAGATGATGAAAGAAAGCATGGGAGTCAAACAATTTCACTTACTACGCACATGACATGACAACTTCTCAAGGAGGTTCAATTGCACTTTCTAATTAAGACTAAAGGAGGTATTCACCATATATTACAAGCTACCTATTTAAGAGTAACCAAAAAAGGGAAACCATTGTCACAAAGTTTCTCATCCATGCCAATGCTTTTCAAAAAAAAAAAATTGGACGGAGGGGGGCATGTGTTTTGCATTCACACCACTAATATTTGCTATTGTTAGCATTAACACCAAGCCGCTGTCACATATCACGGCTCTCATGGGGGAAAACTATATGGTTACTCATACCTTACCAACGGTATGAGTGTGATCCCAAATCCAAAATGCTACAGGTACCCAGACTTTCCTTGTATCCATGTCTCAAAACTCCACTACGATGGGCTTCCCCTAAGATTTTCGTCACTCAATCCATCATAGGGAAAGGCTCATCCACTACCATTATTAAAAATTAACAGTAAACTAAAAAATAAAAATAATCAATTAACAAAATTTCCATGCTTTGTGTGAGCTAAGTTCAAGTATTGAAAACCAATACATACACACAAGGGTAGGGCCACAACACCCCCAACTCAAGGACTTGTAGTGGCCTCACTACACAATGTAAAAGAAAAAAGAGGGTGAGAGGGTTCCCGAAAACTGCATTGATAACCATGTTGAAAGTTATAAAGAGAGGTGCGATCGCGGCCTAGTTGATGCGATTGCGTCCAGAGGTCCGCGATAGCGGTACCTGAGGCCGGCTTCTCCTCTATTTTCCCCTATTTTTTTGCATGGCTGGTATACTTTGCAAGCTTGGTTTTCCCTTGGTGTTGGTTTCCAACCTGTTCAAAGCACCTAAAAACATGAAAATTTCATCAATTATTCCTAAAATATAAAAATATAAATGTGAAAATGATGGGTTGATTCCTATCAAGCGCTTTATTTAACGTCGTGTCTCGATACTTCTTTAATCCTCATTTATGTCTTCACTTAGAAGATTTGAACCTTTTTCCCAACTTTTGATCATTCCATCTTTGAGGATCTTTAGAAAAAAAAAGGGGCATGACAACACGTGTTCTATCACGCCACTTTGAAGACTTAAACATTTTACCCAATTTGACATCAAACTTTCGTTTTGAATCCCTGGGTAAAAGTGAGCATATCAATTGGCCATTCCTTGTGCTTTGGAAGTTGAGCATCTTGGACATTGATGGGTGAGGTTCTATATGCTCCCTTGGAGTGTCAAACTCTAAAATATATGAGTCGGACTCTATCATCCCACAATCATTCATATGTTCAAAGGGATGGATCCTCATTACATCCTCTAAGCATAATTTGAAAAGTGGGTTGAATGAGGTCCAACACCTAATTTCGGGTTAACCTCCTCTAAAGCATCTTCACCCCGAAATGAACTAGAGTCATTGTAATAAATTTTCCTTGATCCTTCTTTTAACTCTAGTATCATTTCTTTTATTTTGGCCTCTTCATTCTCATATGAGTTAGATGATTTAGAAGCCGCCGAGGAGTCTTCTTTACCAAGATCATCATCGTAGCTTGGTTTTTATTCTTGATAACCTCCTCTTGGGAAATGGGCAATGTTGTGATTGTTTCAAGCTTTCTTCTTTTCCCATTTCCTCCATCTTGACATTTTGTCATGCCAATGCGACGTGATGCATCTCTTCTACATTCTCCCCCATTGCATCCACTCGATCCAAAATGGCTTGAAGCAATTCTACAAAATCCATTAGTCCGATATGTTGCTCCTTCTCCTCTTTATCATAGGACCTATCAAACTCAGAAGAAGAACTAACAACTTGGTTAGAACAATAGGAGGAGGGGGCATTTGGGCAATCATCCCTATGTCCATTTTGACTTCTATATGAAGTGCAAAAATACTCTCCATAAAGTTGAGATGGTGACTCCATCTCTCTATGGGGAGCATAGTTACAATCTTTCGTGTAGAGTGGTCCGTCACAACATAGAAATAGGCCGTCAATATATGCGTTCCAACCACTAATTTCATATGTGTCAGAAGGCGCCATAGCAAAAAGTCAAAGCTACCTACGAAATAAAATCACAAAGACTTATATACAAGGTTGAATTAAAACAAGTAACTAAAATTCCAAACTAACTTAAGACGACAAATTGTTCTCCGGCAACGGCGTCATATTTTATAACACTCAACTTACACATCAATTTGAGTGCAAGGTGGTCTTCGTCAATATATTTACGCAACTTTGGAGTCGGGGTCGAATCTACGAGGAACAATAAAATAAATTTGAAATGATAGTTACAAGTTAAATTCAAACAAATAATACAAAAAGATAAAAAAATGGGGGGATATGTACTAACACTAATGTTTCTATTTTTGGGGTTTTCTAGTATAAATTCGGGGTTATGAATAATTAGAGTTTTAACAATTATGAACAGATATTGGGATTATGCGTTACAAAGGGAGTGACACGTGGGACCTAAATATCAACATCAATTCAATAAGTCAAATATAGGTAGGCTTGGTTTTAGATTTTGATGTTAGTCATTTGACAAAACAGCAAACTTTCACCCATTGATTCTTTCGGATACCTAACGGGTGTGTTCAACAATTTTCAAGCATAACATTAATCAAGGCATCCCTATTTATAGAATGACACGCAAGTCATAGTCCACCTTGCTTTCACCCTTATTTCTAAAATAGCAAAAATATAGAAAACTACACACATAATTGTCTATCATTGCATTGGTCTCCACATCCCTCTTTCGAGGATAATATGGATTCCTAAAGTTCACCCAAAACCGTTCTTTCGAAGATGGACTTGAACTTTTTAGTGCTTGGAGCCTTCACCCATCAAACCTATATGGGTATTTGGAGCTTTCGCCCATCAAATTCCAACCAAATAAGCATAGATATACACATAATCTCCATTGAATTAATTTGTGGTAGATCTAAACGAATATTACTTCAAACTTGGGTTTTCCACAATGTCAACAATGGAAGTGAGCAAATCTTCCACTTATAATGTCTCCATTGTATTCTTCACCCAAAATTTATACAATATTTTTTTCTCTAAAAAATAAAGGCTACAAAGTCTCAAGCTAAACCTAGAAAGAGAGGGGGAAGATGGAATAGTGATGGCATAAATTATCTAGGGTTTGAGTTTTTTTTGTTTAATTTGGGATCAGCACGTGTGATTACAGATTTTCCCTTGGGCTAATGTCCTCTGCTAGGCCGCGATCGTGTAAGTCCGTCTTCGACCGCGGCTACGCGACCGCAGTTGGAATACTTTTGCTTGACTACCGCGACCGTGGTACCTGAGGCTCTTCTGCTCCAAATCTTCAGTTGCACTTTTCTTGCTCCCTTTTTTATCTTTTTTCAGCTCATCTTGATTCTTTTCATCTATGATTTAGTTACTTGCAAAACATGGGAATTAGTGCAATTAAATCATAAAATAGTCTTATTCAAACCTTAAGAACGTAGTAGTGTACACTAATTTGGATGTCTATAAGTGGTAAATTCACCACTCATCACATCTCATAACTATATGTCATATATCATTACTAAGAGGAATATCACCTCTCTAGGTCAATTATCATATCTAAGAGAAATATCATCTCTATAGGCCAAATAACATATCTAAGAGGGATCACATCTCTAAGGGCCCAACATCTTAACTAAGAGGAATAACATCATTACAGGCCCAATAGCATGGCCATAAGCCATTAGTCACTATCCGGGGGGAAATACATCATTATCCATCAATTCACCAAGCGACTCTCATAAATAAGGCTCATTAGTCTCAACTAGGCCTAACATCCTCAACTAAGTCCACAATGGCTAACATAAATCTTGGACCTAAGTGGGCCGAACGAACCCACTTCTAATCCTCAATCCCCATATTTAGGCAATCTACCCAAACTAGTCTAAGGTATCTATTTCAACTTCTAGATGTCAAGTTATCCACAACCAATCCTAAGATAGGAACTTCAACTGGAAACATGGGCATTTATGTAAATTCTACCCAAATTACGATTTCAAGATCACTAGAATAGCCCAACCAAGGTTAATCATACTAACCATGATTCCTACACATAAACCACATCCCAAACCTAGAATTATATCATATCCATGCTACAATTTAGTCAAATCTAAGGAGAAGGCAATAGGATCTAAAAAGAGTCCTAAGCATACCACCTTACAGGTCCAAAACCCTCATCTAACCCACAAACTTCAATAATAAAAACTAAGTTATTCTACTCATAATCAAGCCTAACATTCACATTCACATGCAATGTATAACACGCATCATCTTCGAAGAAGAGTAGGTAGAAGCCTACCTCAAATCCGAACCACAAAACCTTACGTCATTCACCACATGTTCATCTTCATTTCATAATCCCCAAAATGCTATCACACTATCAAAATAGTAATCTACTCATCAATACGAGTCTAACGTTACTCATGTTGCACTATTGTGCTTTGGATCCAAAAATGACACCAAAAATGTCAAATGGATTCCACTTACGTAAAACACATTTCCAAGGTCAACCTGACATTCATACATGAACAAGAAATCATAACCCAAGAAATAGGTGAAAACAAAGCTAATTTGGGGCTAAAATCAAGCCCTAAGCTATATTGGTGTTTTGGATCAAGAACCAAGAAATTCGCCAAGAAATTATTGAAATATTACCTTAATTCGGATGATAATCTTGATAAAAGATGTTTAGTAAGATCCCAAGTCACCCACAATGATCATTTTTGAGTTATCATACTCATTTAGGGTTTTTGGTTCTCAAGGGTGAAGAGAAAATGCCTAAATTCGCGATATTTGGTCTATTTATAGACCCTTCCAGGTAAAGAGATGTGGTGATCGCCACACCTTGGATCATGATTGCCATACGGAGATCGCCATTCCCTTATTTGTGATTGCGACATCATTACTCAACACCAGATATCAGCAAACTTGAAAAATTTTCCAAGTTTGCAACAATGCCTCGGGATTCATTTGGAATTCAATTTTCACAAATGGGCTTTATAACCATGTCAAATTCGACATTTCGGATGCGTTGGCAAGGTTGAATTTTCAATCTGAGGTCGTTTTGACAAAATGTGGATCCCACACCTAAACTTACAATTTTTCAACTTTCCGACCAATAGGTCGAAATGAGCTCGGGTGCATTGGGACCCAAAAAAAATGTCTAACTAGCCTAAAATTGATATTTTGAAGTTGTTGACGCAGCCAGAATTTGCATTTGAGATTATTTTATTGACGTTTTCACTTGGTGGCCATTTGGAACCATCAAAGACATCCAAATAGGGAATTAGTTCTAAAAAACAAACAAACTGTCCGTGAACCGAACTATCAGTCCCATCAAGTCTTAAATTACTTGGGGTAGCTATGGAGAAGCTCAAACAGGGAAGATAAATGAAAATACGAAAAACTGACCTGAAGAGTCATTACAGGAGTATTACTTAAAAATTACGTAAAAAGTCGTATAGATCATAATATAATTAACAAAATAAAATATCTAAAACTATTTAACAAATATGATTGACTTTCTAAAATATTCATCAGTGTCACATAAATTGGGATAAAAAGAGTAGCATATTGTATCTGCAAATTATGTAAAAGTACTATAAATCAACAACTAATAATGTAAAATATTTAAAAATATACAAGAGGTTTTGTTGACTTTTCAAATTTCATCTATACCACCTAAATTGAGATAAAAAAAATAATATATATTGGGCCTTTGTCGACACGGGCTCTAATGCCAAGTAAGTGATATAACAGAGAGTATTGTATGGATAAAGATAAAAGAAAAATTGTCTAGTCATACGTACGTTATAGTAAAAATGTTTTAGAACCTTAGAAAATCATGGGCACCGCATTAATTACATTAAGAATGTCATAAAGTTGTAAAATATGATTTGGCTCTATTAGATATTTTTTGTCTTGTCCCTAAAGTCCCACGTATATCTATTTATTTATCAATAGTTGGAGTTCGTTCATGTCACGTAGAGGTGGGCGTTAGATTTTTTATTCGATTTTCTTTAAATTTCAGTTCAATTTCCTTATTTTGATTATGATAAAGGGTGCACCGAACACCAAATCGAAATATTCGGTTTAGTTCCATTTTTTTCAATATCAGTACGGTTGGATTTGATTTTACTAATTCGATTTTTTTTGTATGGGCCTGATTAATGGGTTGTTTTTCTTCTTGTAACACGAACTACTTTATAAGATAAAAAATTGGAAAAATGACAAGAAGTAGCATACTTAAGATTTAAATTATGAAAAATAGCAACACTTTAATGAAATTATATTGTGTAGCAAACATGACATTATTTTAAGTGTGGTCCCCCACTTACTGCCTTTGAGAAGTTACCATGTATAAGGTTCCCTTTTTCATGCCACTTTTTTTTTTTTTCCTTTAACTGATTTTTACTTTACCTTTTCTTGTTTGAAATCTCTAAGATTCTTCTTTCAATTTTTTTTCTTTCCCATAAATTACTCTTATTTAAATTAGTAGATTCTTTTTCCAAATCAAACTCAATTATGAAGATTATTATCTTCATGATATTCAAAATTTTGAAATATCACTCTCTTATATCTCTAACTTTTTTTCTTGCTAGTTTTTTCATTTTTTTTATCGTTTTATTTTTTATTTTAATTTCTTTTTCTTTTTCATTTTTTCTTTCCACTTTATTTTCTCTCTTCTACTTCTCTTCTTTTTGTTTTTCCTTTTTTTCTTTTTTCGTTTTCTTATTTTTTATTTTCTCATTTTTTTTTTTCGTTTTCTTCTTTTGTTTTTCTTTTTTTTTTATTTTTTGTTTTGCTTTTTTTTTACACTTCTATTTCTCTTTCTTTCTTTTTTTCTTTTTCACTTCTTTTTTTTTTAGATTTTTATTTTTCGTTTTTGTCTTTTTCTTTTTTTTTTTCTTTTTTTTTATTTTCTTACTCTTCTATCACTATCTTTTATTTTTAAAAGACAAATATCTATATCACATATATATATTCAAAAAATATACAAAATAAATAGGCATATAGATCTGCATATGTATTTACGGTAAAAAACATACATATATATCGTATTTACAGAAATACATATCTGACTCACATGTATATATAAACATATAGGATATGTATCATGTATTTTTTGATTACCTATATGTATATGTATATAGTTGTCATTCTTTTTATTGAGGTTTTGTATCGTATATGTTTATATATACATATGAGTGAGATATATATTTTTGTAAATACATATGCAGATACATATGTATGTTTTGTACTGTAAATACATATCCAGATCTGTATGGCTATGTATTTTGTATATTTTTTGAATATGTGTATCTGATATACATATTTGTCTTTTCAAAATAAAAGTTAGAGATAAAAGAGTAAAAATACAAAAAAAAAAAAAAAATAGAAAAAGAAAAAGAAAAAAACAAAAAAAAAAGAGAAGTGGAAAAAAAAAATTAAGTTTGAGCAGCTTGAAAAATCGATTTTGATCACTATATTGTTCGATCAATTCAATTTACTGTTGCATTACTTTTTTCAAAATTCATTTACAAAATATTAAAAAATAATTTAACGAAATAAATTTTTAAATTGTACAACGTAACGAAAAATTGATTTTGATCTCTCTAACGAAAAATCGTTAATGGCTCAAATTATTCAAAAATAATTAAACAAAAAATCAATTTTGATCACTATATTTGAACTAAACATCAGTAATGGCTCGAAAAAATTTGAACGAAATAACAGTAATGGTTCAAAAAAAAATCCAGAACGAAATTTTTTTGATCGATTTCAAACAACTGATGAAATTCATATAAGAAAACAATATTACGATTAAATACTTTCAACAACAGTAATAGTTTAATTTGAATTTTCAAAGATATTGAACAGAAGAAGTTTTAGTTGAATTTGATTTTGAATTTTTTGGGATAAAAATGATAATGTGAAACTGAAATTTGAATTTTGATTTTAGTTGGTAACAAATAACGGAAATCATGTTAATTAAGAGGTTTTAATGAAAAAGGAATCTCCATATTTAATTCATGGCTAATTATACCATATTTAACTCAAATCATCAACTGATTTGAGTTAAATATGGGCAGTAAAACGATTTGTATATGTATTTTTATAGCAATAGTTTGTTCAAATACAATATACAAGTTGCTAGTTTAAGTAATTATGAAAGTCTTGCTATGAATCTCAGACTTATGATTCTTAAATATGCTATTTATGAATTTTACTCAAAAAAAATTATGTTTTTTGATTCAAATTTGAGCTATGACTATTTTCTACTGAAACCAAGTAACCATAAATTTTTTTAAAAAGTGTTGCCATGAATCTCAGACTTATGATTTTTAAGTATGCTATTTAATAATTTTACTCAAAATAATTTATGTTTTTTGGTTCAAACTTGAGCTATGACTATTTTCTACTGAAACCAAGTAATCATAATTTTTTTTTAAATTTCAATTCTCAGCTTCTCATATATGAAATATGTATAGCAGTAGAAATTTGATATGCAGTTGTGGACTTATGCAGCTACAGTTTCGATTGTCCAGTATTGCGTTCATGTGCATTAATTTATGTCTAGGACTAGGTTGATTACTGGTTGTTCTATGAGCATGTCTTGATTTTCTAAGCATGTTTCTGCTGCGTGCATATGCATAAATGTACTAGCAGCTTGCTACTCTGTAATTCCACTATGAAGTGTGGACTGAGTTTAAAGTGCTTAAATTAGTAAACTGTGGTTGGTACTAGGGAGTAATTCTCACTAAAAATTGAAAATACGAAAAGTAGGGTGGGCTTTTGGGTTGTAGAGGAAAATTTTTGCGTCTAAAGCCTTATGTAAACACCTATTTTTTTATTAAATCGAATGTTTTACACCATTTTTTAGTATTTAATACATATATTTTATTTTAGATCTAAATTAGATATTTCAATTTCATCCTATTTTTACAAAATTGGTTTAAAAGTTTTGAAGACTACAAAAATAGAGTCACATTTTAAATAATATTTTATTTTTATTATTATTTATTTATTTAAAAAAAAAATCCTAATCCTAAACTACCAATCCACCCCCATGTCTCCTACTTCCCCACATTCACTCCCATATACTCCCTCACATAAACCTCCCATTACCACACACGACACACACGTACATGCACCATAAATATATAACACAAACATGCATAAGGAGGGGAGGAGAAAAATTGGTAAAAAACACACAAAGCAACTAAGAATACTCCCTCCGCCCTAAAACAAATCCTAGAAAAACTACAACTATTCAACCCCTGACAATCTACTCCCTGACAATCAAAAATATTCTCTCGCAATCTGTGTCCAAATACCACGACTAATATACCAAATTACACTCCCCACGTCGAGAAGAAAAGCAAAGCAGAAATTACTTTAAGGTTTGCTCGCGATTTTAAGTTTGTGCCTTTTGAACATTAGCTATTGAAAATTAAATTTCGCAAAAGGTAATCCTCAATCTTTTCTTGTAGTTTAGTTTCACAATTGTATGAGACTTGATTCGATTATTGCGAAGAAGTTCAAATTGTGTACGGGTCTAACTTGTTATTATTTGCTTCTTATAATATTTTGTATGTTTAGATTTTAATATTATTAATTAATCTTTCTAGTTAAGTACCAATAATAGCATTGGAGTGTGGATACTAACTTATAATTATTGGTTTGGAGTTTACTATTTAGGTGTCTTCAAATGATATATCTATGTATGCTACGTGATATTTGATTTATTTTTACTATAAATGCATAACCACTACTTTGTTTTAAAAAACATCGGAATGGAAATTTCTAAAAAATTGTTTAAAAATAAAATGACTAAATTTTTCTTTTAAATGTCACAGTTTAAATATGAAAGAATCTACAGGAATAAAAGACCAATTATTAATTATTTAAACAATCGTCGATCCTTTTTTTTTAAGAAAAAAATTGTTAAAGGCAATCAATAACTGAGTTAAAAAATTCAGGTTTCATATTTTAATTTTGATTAGTTTTCTTGTATGAATTCTTACGTTTGAATAAATAGAGTACCAGTAGTCTTCGATTTAATTTATGAGCACTTCAGTTGGTTGTCGATTTAAATGTTGTTCTGTTTAATATAGTTTCTTTCAGCGAAGTTATTAACCATAAAGGAGCAAGCAGGGGCGACTTAACAAAGTTTGAGGTCTAAAACCGAGAGGTCAATTTTTATTTAATATAGACTAACAATATAATATATGAGTAACTATTATGTTTTAAGGAACTTTCGTAGTAAGATAAATAATTTTTTTCTATTTTCGTTCTATAATGATCTCAAATTTTTATCACTATAGAAAAACTAAATACTTCCATACACTCAAATTGTTCAAATTTATTTTGAAATTTTTTATTAATATAATATACTTTTTACTTCAATAAATATATATATATATATATATATATATATATATATATATATATATATATATATATATATTGAAAAATGAGGCCCTCAAATATTTGGGGCCTAAAGCCCCTGCTTTACTTGCTTTATGCAAGAGCCGGCATTGGGAGCAAGATAGTTTATAGATTCACTCTAGACCGAAATTAATTATGGATATCTCTAATTAAGTGAGGAACAAGTCACCATAGAAATTGAGTTAAGTTTTGTTAAAAATATTAAATAAATAAAATTTAATACAATCAAAAGTTAACGATGAAGTTGGAAAGCTCTGCTACTAACCATTCGTTATAATAAAGTTAATATCCCATTTTGAAGCCGATCTAATTGGGTTGGGTAGATTCTAAACATGTTAGGTGCTTATTTAGATTGAAAAAAATGAAAACGATCCATAAATGCCTCAAAGGCATGGGAAATATATCGAAACTCGTGGAAAGGCCGGAAAGTACTGCTACTAGTAAGCCACACATTAATATAATAAGACAGTTTTAAATTTAAGATAAATAAAAGCCGGATATAAGTAATTTTAGGCTAATAAATATTTTATATCAAAAAAATTAATTTAAGCCAGACTTAAGTCATTAAAGTGACCTTGCTAGAATCACGGGGCTCGAGGAGTGCCTCATACCTTCCTCTCGGTCAACAGAATTCCTTACCCGGTCTTCTGTTTTCGCAGACCAATAAAGAGTCATTTTCTTTTGACTAGGGATTCAATAAGGTGACTTGAAACACCATAACTCAATTTCAAGTGACGACTCTATAAAAATAAATAATCCCTTTTCAAAACGTCACTTTAATTGAAAAAAATTATTTTCTCTAAAATCAACTCCCTAGCGGGGTTAGGATGGTAAAAATAGGGGTGTGACACCTTAAAGTCCTGAGTTGTATAATTTTTTTTGACTTCATTTAAAATAATTTTGGTTGAACTGAAAAATCAAAAAACAAGTACATTATAATTGAAAATCGAATTGAAATACCAATTTCTTTGAAAAACTAAATCATAATCGAACCAAAAAATTGAAAATTTGAAAATGGAAAACAGAACTAATTTGGTTCGATTTGATTTTTCGATACGAGATGATGGACACTGTAAACACCCAGAGTGTTACATCCTTCCCCCTAAGATGAATGCAAAAGTCTAGAAACCTCTCGAATTTACGACAGCTTCTCCTCTATACACACGACTATCCTACAATTTCCAAACAACCGAGAAAGATATACTTGCTGCTTCAAATGGGCACTCATGACTTATGTTCACTTAAACTTACCTCATCCACAACAATGACAGCCTAGGAATTTCATAATATCCCCAACTTTATAAAGAAATAAACGGTGTTTAATTACCTAACAAGATATTAATTGTTTCCATAAGGCACCTATCATTACCGCATAAGACTCTTATAGATAAGATTCTAGGAAGCATCCTTCTAGGAGGACTCAAAGATAAGAAACATCTAATGAACTTGATTTTTATAATATGATGGAGCAATAAGTTCTTTTGTAATTTAGAGGCTAGTTTCTCACGTACTTCCGGATACAATCCTTAAAACTATAACACTTACTAATTTCAACTCAGGATGCTCTCAGTTAATTAAGAATATTGATCATGCTTAATTAATCAAATGCAGAGAGTCAAGTAGAGTGGCAAGTTAAAATCATGCGCAATCATACGAACAAAATTATTATGATAAGTATTTTTGAATTTTCATGAGAAATCATGGATACAATGATCATGTCAAGAGGAATACGTGTCATACATCCACACTTCATATAACAGGTAGTAGACAATCAAATTAAGTATAAACCAAGTGACAGGTACTCAGTGTTTCTCATAGCATGTAAATCCTTCATGGGATGGCTGTAGTGTTAACAGTTTATAAGTCATTATCCCTTAAGCCATAAAAAATATGCAACACAAAATGACATAATTGGCAAGGTTTTAAAGCAGGCAACACATAAGCAGGTGAACTTTAGATATGTATAGCAAAACTGGTGAACTATAAAATACATACTGCATACAAATTTATACTGTCTCAACCAAGCAGATAACTTTTGCACCCTGAGATTTATGTAATTACCTTTCTATCCTTCAGACAATTGTACTCTCACTAAAACCCTTAGTCCCTTACATGTTCATAACTTACTCAACTCTAATTATTTTGATATTTATTACTACCTTAAAATGTAGCCATGCTGATTTGAAATAATAATTTGCTACCATATCTCTTCTCGTTTAGGAAAATTTCATACACACTATCTATCTCTTAACTACAAAATTTCAGTGATTCTAACGTAAACAAAACAATAGTTTCTTTTAAATTAATTTTTTTCCACCACATATAATATGGCCAATTTGTGTGTAATAATTCAACAACAACAACAACAACAAACCCAGTGTATTCCCACTTAGTGGGGTCTGGGGGGGTAAGATGTACGCAGTCCATACCTCTACCTCTAAAGAAGTAGAAAGGCTGTTTCCGATAGACCCCCGGATCAAGACACAAGATACCACACAAATACATAGTAAAGCACAGAACAAGATTTCATAACATAAATACGGCACCCACAAGTAATAAAAAACAGAGAAAAGCACACAGATTCGTAATACAACATGGAACAAGGTATCATAACAAGAATAATACCCCCACCAAGTAATTCCCTACACTAGCGACCCAAACTGGCCCTAGCCTTCTGCCCTAATTCTTTTGTGTAATAATTCACATGCAATAAATTCACAATACTCACCTTTAAGCTAAATATTAAGAGATCCACAAAGGTCATTATTTAACCCAAAATATTTGAAGCAAACAAGCGGTAGAAGTCATCACTTTATCTAATGATTATGAATTGAGGGTCACCCTTGTGAAAGTTCTACACTTGGCCTTTTTGCTTAGTTTGACTTTGCCCTTAATAGGCTTAATCTGAATGACTCTTAACTAAGGGTAAATCACAAATAACCCATACTGATTTAGCTCTATAGTAAGATCTCGATAGAAGAAAGGAAACCAACACCAAATCCATTGTATACCTCTAATTATAGATGTGGTACACAACACATCCATAAGTAATATTGTACTAGGCACGACTTGTAGACTTCTTAGGACACGATATTGCTCCGATACCAAGTCGTCATACCCCAAACTCGAAGGTCAACTAGCATCAAATGTCTTACTTGACTGAGAAAATTAACTAACTCCGAGCAAATAGCATAACTGCGACAAGTTAGGCCTGACAAGGCCCAAATAACATTAATCATTCACAATAAAAAATGCAAGAGGTAATAAAATAGATCAAGAAGGTCACTTGTAATGACCCTACAGATCATTTTCTATATTTTTCCTCATTTTCTTCATTTGGAGCTTTTCTATAGCTAGCCTAAGTCATTTATGACTTACTGGAGCTAACTTCAGTTATCGAGCATTTCGTTTGGTTTTTAGAGCCAATTCGCTTTTTCAAGTCTTTGTGGGTTAGAATTGGCTGTCAGGCAAAAAATCCAGTCAAACAATCTTGTATACTAATCCTAATAGTTCTAACAACTCCAAAACATAAATTTTAGACTAGGTGGACCCTTGGTTTGGGTTCCGAATCTCCCGAACTCATTTCGAGCTATTGACTGAAAGTTAAGAAAAATAGCATGTTGGTGTGGAACCAACTTTTCATTGAAATAATCTTGAATGGAAATTTTGACTGCATCATTGAGTCTAAAATATCGAATTTGATTGGGTAGCATAGTTTGTTTGAATATACAGGATTTTGAATGAATCCTAAGGGCCCAACAGAGACTTAAAAATTCCAAGTCTTCAGCTGGTGTGACCACTAAAGAGTCCCTTTAGGTTCTTTAGTGGAGGGAGCTTTAGCGGCAAATTTGGGTGCTTTAACGGCCCTGGCACAATCAACATGTACCGATTAAGCGGTTACCTGGGCCCTTTAGCGCTTACCGCTAAAGGTTTAACAGCCTGACATAACGGGTAGGTTCCGCTTTAGCAGTCACTACTAAAGTAGTCCAAGGCCCACATTAGCGGCACCTGGTGCAAATAACCTTCCCCCTCCTTACTTAGCCTAATTTCTCCCATTTATTACCCATTTTTAAGTATGTAAAACCCTAAAAAGTCTTAAAACTTGGCAGAAACATTGGTGGGTAATTTTAGAGAATTTGTGAACTTAATGTCATGACCGAAACCATGTCTAAGTCATGACAGGTATCTCAAGTCCACTATGGACTAGAGATGAAACACCCTGGGTTTTAGCCTTTGGAAATTTCTTAAGTTTTCAGCCCTTTGTGGATCATATGACTTAATATACGAGTATTATAGTGAGGGTACGGGTCAGGTGACCCATCTCGTAGGATGTCTAATGCTTGGTGGTAAAGTTTCTATTATGGTATGGTTTGGTGGTAAGGGTCGTATGGTTGGTGGAGGGTCATTGGGTTGATCCTTCACGTAATCTGAAACTTAGTGACTTGGCTTGGCTCTAAATATGAGTGGTTCACTATGAGCTGTAAGGATAGGGTACGAGTGATATAATGGAGTCGTACGATGTCTAGTGTCCAACACCTTTGATTATGTCTTGGATTTTACCTATGGGTACTAGTCGTATGGTATGGGTACGAGTGGGGAAAGAAGAGTCGTATGGTGGACAGTGTGTGGATGTCCAACCTTTTGTTCTGGGCATGACTGGATGGTACCATTCGTGTGATGTGGGTATGAGTAGAGAGGTCCAAACGTACCTACCTGCAGGAATTTTACAGTTTAAGTTGGGGGTATTCTGGATATTTCCCCTCTTAACTTCTTTTGACCCCACAACTTAAAACACTCTTGGGACTTCATTAGCCTACTATTTCCAAATCAAACACTCTCAAATCACTCTTAATTCTCTCTCAAACTCTTGGGTCAAGAAAGGCTAGGGTTTTCTTCAAGGCAATCAATTAAGGCTCTAAAAAGTGGTTTCTCTCTGTCTTCTTCATTTTCTAAGGCATGTTAATCCTCCCTCATTATTAGTTCAACTAAAAGAATATTTTAGTTAATGGTTTTCATGGCATAATTATGGGTTTAATTTGGTTTTAAAATATATGTTGGGGGTTTTGGTTACTAATGGTTGGATAATATTTTTCCATGTTCTATTTATGGTTTTTCATATTATAATATTGGCTTAAACATGTGGTTGCATGAGAATGGTTAATTGGTTCTTGATTTTGGTTTTGGAAATTATATGCCCTCAACATATTTGTTAAAATTTCTATGAGAATGGTTTTGTCACATAGTTTGTCTTTTATTGAATCTTTACATTGCATAATATGGTAATAGAACTTAAATTGGTTTGGTTGGTTTTAAATGATTTGGAAAGGACTTGATGGCCATGCCTTTGGTTTTAAAAACCTTGTGGGGTACAGAGGAATCCCTCAAGTCATCATTATAATGGAGTCCATGGGGTACATGGGAATCCCCTAAGTGTTGGCTAATGACATTGCTTGCAAACTATAGTCGGTATGATGATTCCACTTCATAATGCCTTGGTTATTAACTCTTGGAATTGGTGGTTTAGTTATGTGCTAAAGGTTACTATTAGGTAATAATGGTGGGGTGTGATAGCTGACTGTGAAGGTGTAAGTACGATGGACAGACACTAGAAACTCATGTTTGCCAACATGAGGGCTGGTCATGGTGACCATATACTTGTGGGTTACATGGGAATCCCTTAAGTTATACTTGTATATATGTATCATGAAGGGCGAAGGGTACACGGGAATCCCCGACCCCTATGATATCTTTGGTTCAACCGCTACACGCACTAGGGCTCATTCAAGGGGAAACACTAGACCCATATATCCCATGGGTGGTTTTAGGAAGGTTAAGCTACACAACCCAGGTTAAGATTGTAAATGCATGCTAAACTCGGTTCCCTTTCCCGGCATGGAATATAAATATATATGAATGTTATTGCACTTGGTTACTTACTTGGTTTTAAATGTTGGCATTATTTTATCCTTATTCCTGAGTACATGCTAGCATTCACTCACTAACTCATCTTGGGGCGCTGTATCTCCACGCGATGTAGGAACTGTCCATACTACTCCTTCTTCTTAGAGATTGGATTTGGGGACAACTTTGTGTCCGACTGAAGTGGTGAGCTTCCATACTTCGAAGGCTCTATTTCATTATATGGACTTCGTTATGTTATTTTTATTTATTGGACTTTGGTTTTGTTTATGGATATGGGCATGTCCTGATAGGATGTTCTTTATTTTTAGATAGAGGCTTTATGTGACTACTTTGGGCATGGGCAGTTTGGTATTAGTGTCATCTTTAACATTGGTATTGGTATTTATGCTGACACATGTTGAATAATTGATTGGATTGTTGGTTGGTTATGGTTATGGATATTGTTATTGTCTTTGAGTATTTATTGTTTTATCTTGTTATATGTTTGAAATTCATCTGACATAGGTTGCTAGGCGATTATGGTTGTGTAATGGGGGTAGTCTCCAATTCCGATTGGACTTGAGACCCCCGACATCACAAGGCCCCAGTTCGGCTCATGTCATATTTGTATCAGAGCTGTAAGTTCATGGTTTATTGGGAGTCCACAAAGCCGTGTTGAGTAGATTCACATTTAAGGATGCGTAGCGCGCCACACTCATAAGGGAGAGACTATAAAGCCTTTAGGAATGTTTCACTTTCTTGTGTTCTATTCTCAATCTGTAGAGTCTGAGTCCTGAATTCTTCTCTAATTCCCATTTTTTTTCTTTTCAAATCATGCCTTGATGATTTGAAGCTCATGGAAACTCCTCTATCCTAACTGGGGATAATATTGATGGGATATGCTCTACTTATAGGATCCATACCCAGTCTAGGGGTCCAGTTCTGGATTGTCCTAAAGTTCTACCAGTTCTCTCTAGTCCATCTCAAACTCCTTAGGCTGATGTGATGAATGCCGAGTTTCGTCAGTCTATTTAAATATTGGGACAGTTGGTAGCTACTCAGTCTGAGCCTGGTGTTTATGCTACTCAATATTTTGAGGCCATAAGGGTTGGATATTTCATGAGGTTGAACCCTCCGACCTTTACCGGTGTTAAGGTGGAGGAGTATCCTAAGGGTTTTTTGGATGAGACTAAAAAGATCTTCCATGTTATGTATTCCACGACTATGAAAGACATGGAGTTTTCTGCCTACCAGCTGAAAGATGTGGCATACCAATGGTACAAGGAATGGGATTAGGCAAGGGGTGACTATATTGATTCATCTCTCTGGAAAGATTCTTCTAATTCTTTTCTGGACCGCTTCTTTCCTTAGGAGTTGTCGAAAGCGAAAACGGAAGAGTTTGTTAGTCTGAAAAAGGGTAAGATATCAATCAAGCAGTATGCCTTACAATTTTACTAGTTATCGCAGTATATTCTGGAGTTGGTTTCTAGTACAAGGGAGAGGATAAGGAAGTTTTGTTTTATTTTATCTCGAGACTTAATTTTGAAAAGTAAAGTAGCCTTGTTGATCAAGGACATAGATATCTCTGGGTTAGTGGTATACATACAGCAGGTGGAACAAGAAAAGAAAAAGCACTCTGAGATAGTAGAGAGACAGGGAAAGAAGTTTAGGTTCATTAAGAAGGATGGTAACCAACAGCAGAATGGCAGGGATGGTGGTAAGTGGCCCAAGAAGAAATGGGAAAATTCAGGGTCTTACTCAATGGCTAGTTCTCCCTACCCAAAGTCGTCGGGTGATAAAAATTTCCAAGGTGGCGATAACTTCAGCGCATAGAGTGCCCAATCTCTGGTTAGTGGGGCTTAGTCATCTCTATCATATCCTCCCTGTAGACTCTGTGGTCGATTGCATCAGGATTTCTATGATGAGGAAAGGGATAAGTGCTTCAACTATGTTCAGCCAAGGTACATGCTTAGAAAAAGTCCTGTTGGTAAGGTTGCCTCTGGGGAAAATAAAGTTCCTATTACCTCTTCTTCAGCTCTAGAATCGAAAGGTGCACCATTTATCTCTGGCATTAGTCGAAACTATCTTTATGCTCTTACTATTTGTAAGGAGTTTGAGCCATAGCCTGATGTCGTGACTGGTTTATTGAAACTCTTTTCTCGTGATATGTATTGTTTACTTAAATTGAGGTCAACTCTATCTTATGTGACCCTATTTGTGGCTGTGCATTTTGGTTTTAGTCCAGAGTGTTTTTCTGACCCTTTTTGCATTTCTACCTGGATAGTTGACTCTTTGATTGCTAGAAGAGTCTGTAGGGAGGTGTGGTATCTATTGGTGGTAAATAAACTGTGGTGGATCTATTTGAATTAGATATGGTAGATTTTGATGTCATACTGGGGATGGATTGGTTGTACTCGTGCTATGCATCTCTAAAATATTAGACCCTTAAGGTTGTCTTTACTTTCCCTAATGAGCCGATTATTGAGTGAGAGGGTAGCTTCCTATCTCCTAAGGAGAAGTTCATAACATATCTTAGAGCTTGGAGGTTGATCTCTAAGGGATGTCTCTATCATCTAGTTCGAGTTAAAGATTCTAACTCGGATGGTCCTTTTTTGCATTCTGTCCCTGTGGTAAATGAATTTCCTGAGGTCTTCCCTGATGACTTTCTTGGTGTTCTTCCTGATAGAGAGATTGAGTTTGAGATTGATCTTGTTTCGAACACTCGTCCAATTTCTATTCCTCCGTATAGAATGGCTCCGACTGAGTTGAAGGATCAATTAAAAGATCTTTTAGATAAGGGTTTTATCCATCCTAGTGTGTCAATATGGGGTGCACCGGTGTTATTCGTGCACAAGAAGGATGGTTCCCTTCGAATGTGTATTGATTACCGACAGTTTAATAAGGTGACGATAAAGAATAAGTATCCCCTTTTAAGGATATATGATTTGTTTGATCAGTTGCAGGGTGCTAAGTAAGTATTTCTCTAAGATTGATTTTCGATCTGGGTATCATCATTTAAATATTAGGGAGGAGGATATGCCTAAGAGTGCTTTCTGCACCGGATATGGGCATTATAAGTTTCTGGTTATGTTTTTTGGGTTGACCAATGCCCTGGTGGCATTTATAGATTTGATGAATAGGGTCTTCCGTCAGTTTCTAGACTTGTTCATTATTACATTCATAGACAGTATTCTGGTGTACTCGAAGAGTAAGGTGGATCATGTCGATCACCTTCGTTTGGTGCGGCAGACCTTGAAAGTGTAGACGTTGTATACGAAGTTTTTGAAATTTGAATTCTGGTTGAACGGTGTCACTTTTCTAGGTCATATCATTTCTAGTGAGGGCATCATAGTAAATCTGCAGAAGGTTTCAGTGGTTAAGAAGTAGCCTAGACCCACGACTCCAATCGATATTCGAAACTTCTTGGGTTTAGCTGGTTTCTAGAGGAGGTTTGTAGAGAGTTTTCTTCTATAGCTATTCCACTGACTAAGTTGACTCAGAAGAAGGTAAAGTTCTTATGGTCTAATACTTATGAGTGTAGTTTCAAGGAGCTGAAGGATAAGCTAACTTCGGCTTCGATTTTGACTTTGCCTAAAGGCATGGATGGGTTTGGGTCTATTGTGATGCTTCTCGTATTGGGCTTGGTTCTGTTTTGATGCAACATGGAAAGGTGATAGCTTATGCCTCCAGGCAGTTGAAGGTGCATGAGAGGAATTATCCAACTCATGATTTGAAATTGCTAGGTGTGGTGTTTACATTGAAAATCTGGTGTCATTATTTGTATGGAGTGCATGTGGATATCTTTTCTGATCTTAAGAGCTTACAGTATGTGTTTACTCAAAAAAAGCATAACCTCAGGAAAAGAAGATGGTTTGAGCTGCTCAAGGATTAGACATGCGTCTTCATTACTGTCCAGGTAAGGCTAATGTGGTTGCTGATGCTCTTAGTATGTTGTCCATGGGGATTCTAGCTCATGTGGATAAGGATAAGTAGAAGTTGGTGAAGGATATTGACCTTTTGGCAAACCTTGGGCTTTGTCTCCTGGACTCTGAGGATGGTGAGTGTTCATTCAAAAAGTGGTCCAGTCATCTTTTGGAGCTAAAATTAAGGAGAAATAAGTTTTAGATCCATTGTTGATAAGGATCAAGGGTGACGTTGGCTGGTAGAGGGTGATGACCTTTATGATTAGTGGTGATGGTACTTTGCGGTACTAAGGGAGATTATGCATTCCCAGCGTCAATGGGTTGCGAGAAAGGATCTTAGCTGAGACGCATGAGTCGTGCTATGTTGTTCATCCCAATTCGACTAAAATGTATCATGACCTTAAGGAATTATATTGGTGGCACAACATGAAGAAGAACGTGGCTAATTTTATGGCCAAGTGCATAGTGTGCCAGCAAGTGAAGATTGAGAACATGAGGCTCGAAGGTTTGTATTAAGAAATTTAGTTTCCCGAATAGAAGTGGGAAGTGATCAATGTAGATTTCATCACCGGTCTTCCTCGGTCTCGGAATTAATTTGATTTGGTTTGGGTCTCGTGGATAGGATGATGAAGTCGGCTAACTTTTAGCCAGTGAGGACTAACTTCTTGATGGAGGATTATGCAAGGTTGTATCTCCATGAGATTGTAAAGTTGCATGGGTACCTATTTCTATCATCTCAAATCATGGTACACAGTTTTTATCTCACTTTTGGTGGTCGTTTTAGAAAGGATTGGGGACTAAGATTAGTCTGAGTACTGCTTTCCACCCACAGCCGGATGGGTAAGCGGAGAGAATCATTCTGACATTAGAGGATATGCGTTGTGCTTGCGTGATTGACTATGGTGATAGTTGGGTTTAATATTTGACTCTTATAGAGTTTTCTTACAGTAATAGCTACCACTCTAGCATTGGGATGGCTCCATTTGAAGCGTTGTATGGTAGGATATTTAGATCTCCTATTGGGTGGTTTGATCTTGGTGAGGCGAATATGTTTGTCTTAAATTTGGTTCACCAAGCCATGAAGAAGGTAAAGGTGATTTGAGATAGGCTTAAGGCCGCCCAAAGTCGCCAAAAGTCCTATGTGGAGTGAGACGAAGAGAGTTAAAGTTTGAGGTTGAGGATAAGGTATTCTTAAAAGTGTCTTCCATGAAGGGAGCGATGCGGTTTATAAATAAGGGAAAGCTTAGTCTCTGGTATGTTAGTCCATACTTAATTTTGAGAAGGGTTGGTAATGTTGCATATTAGTTGGAGTTGCCTTCTAGTTTGAGCTCTATTCATCTGGTGTTCCATGTTTCTATGTTGAGGAGATGTATGGGTGACCTGTCTCAAATCATGCAAGTCAAGGATATTGGTATTTCAGATTCATTGTCTTAGAAGGAGAACAATTGAGATCTTGGATCGATAGGTTCATTGGTTACATACCAAGGATGTAGCTTCGGTCAAGGTTCTATGGAGGAACCACAAGGTTGAAGAGGCAATTTGGGAAGCGGAAGAGAACATGAAGTCCAAGTATTCGTTCCTATTTTTTTCTCTAGAAGTTTGTGCAGAAGGTATATGTTCTTCATCATACTTTTTTTTAAACTTTGTTGAAGGAAAGATTGACTTCCTTGTATCTTTGTTTTCTGACTTAGTTAAAGGTCAGAGTGGAGGTGTTGGGGTGTAAATCGTGCTTGTACTACCTTGTTCGATCATTCGAGGATGAATGATCCTAGTGGGGGAGAATTAAAACACCCTGAGTTTTGGCCCTTGGAAATTTCCTGTGTTTTTAGCCTTCTGTGGATCATACGACTCACCATACGAGTCATATGGTGAGGGTACGAGTCAGGTGACCCATCTCGTAGGATATCCAGTTCTTGGTGGTCAAGTTTCTATTGTGGTTACAATTTGGTGGTACGGGTAGTATAGTTGGTGATGGGTCATTGGGTTGATCTTTCACTTAATATGAAACATAGTGACTTGACTTGGCTCTGAGTACGAATGGCTCACTATGAGCCATAAGGATAGGGTACGAGTGGTATAGTGGAGTCATACATTGTCAAGTGTCCAACTCTTTTTATTCTGTATTGGCTACAACTTATGGGTACTAATCATATGGTATGGGTACGAGTGGTATAAAAAGAAACATATGGTGGACCGTGTGTTGATGCCCAACCTTCTAACCCGGGTACAACTGGATGGTACCACTTGTATGATGTGGGTACGAGTGGAGGCGTCCAATCGTATCCACCTGCGAGAATTTTTACAGTTTAAGTTGGGGTATTCTGGATATTTCCCCTCTTAACTTCTTTTAACCCCACGACATAAAACACTCTTGGGACTTAATTAACCTACTATTTCTGAATCAAATACTCTCAAATCACTCATAAATCTCTCTAAAGCTCTTGGGTCAAGAAAGGCTAAGGTTTTCTTCAAGGCAATCAATTAAGGCTCTAAAGGGTGGTTTTTCTCTGTCTTCTTTGTTGTCTAAGGCATGTTACTCCTCTCTCATTTTTGGTTCAACTAAAAACATATTTTACTTAATAGTTTTCATGGCATAATTGTGGGTTTGTGTTGGTTTTGAAATATATGTTGGGGTTTTGGTTACTAGTGGTTGGATAATTTTTCCCATGTTATATTTATGTTTTTTCATATTATAATGTTGGTTTAAATATGTGGTTGCATGGGAATGGTCAATTGATTCTTGATTTTGGTTTTGGAAACTATATGCCCTCAACATGTTTGTTAAAATGCCTATGAGAATGGTTTTGTCACATAGTTTGACTTTTATTGAATTATTTACATTGCATAATATGGTAATGGAACTTAAATTGGTTTGGTTGGTTTTAAATGGTTTAAAAAGGACTTTATGGCCATGGATTTGGTTTTAAGAACCTTGTGGGGTACACGGTAATCCCCCAAGATCTTTGTAATGGAGTCCATAGGGTATAGGGAAATCCCCTAAGTGTTGGCTAATGACATTGCTTGCAAGCTATAGTTAGCATGATGATACCACTTCGTAATGCCTTGGTAATTAACTCTTGGAATTGGGTGTTTGGTTATGTGCTAAAGGTTTTATTTGGGTAATAATGGCGGGGTATGATAGCTGACCGTAAAGGTGTGAGTCCGATGGACTGACACTGGAAACTCATGTTTGCCAACATGAGGGTTGGTCATAGTGACCATATACTTGTGGGGTACACAAGAATCCCCTAAGTTATGCTTGTATGTATGTATCATGGAGGGATAAGGATACACGGGAATCCCCGAGCCCCTATGATATGTCCAGTTTGTATGGCTACACGCACTGGGACCCGTTCAGGGGGTAACATTGGAGCCATATAGCCCATGGGTAGTTTTAGGACTGTCAAGATACACAACCCAGGTTAATATTTTAAATGCATGCTAAACCTGGTTCCCTTTCCTGGCATAAAATATATATATATATGAATGTGATTGCACTTGGTTACTTACTTTGTTTTAAATGATGGCTTTATTTTATCTTTATTCTTGAGTACATGATAGCATTCACCCGCTAACCCATCTTGGGGCGACGTATCCCCTCGCGATGCAGGAACTGCCCATACTACTCCTTCTAAGTGATTGGATTCGTGGACAGCTTTGTGTCAGACTTAAGTGGTGATCTTCCATACTTCAGAAGGCTCTATTTCATTATATGGACTTCTTTTTGTTATTTTTGTTTCTTTGACTTTCGTTTTGGCTATGGTCGGGGGCATGTCCTGATCTAATGATCTTTATTTTTGGATAGAGCCTTTTTGTGACTACTTTGGGTATGGGCGGTGTCTGTATTGGTGTCAGCCTTGGCATTGGTAATGGTATTTTGGTTGAAACCAGTTGGATATTTGATTGGATTGTTGGTTGGTTATGGATTTTTTATTGTCTTTGAGTATTTATTGTTTTATCTTGTTATATGTTCGAAATTCATCCAACATACGTTGTAGGGTAGTTATGGTTGGGTATTGGGTGTGGTCTTCAGTCTCGATTGGACTCGAGGCACCCGACATGATTAGTCCTTGGTTCGGGTCGTGTCAGGAGACCACCCCTTTAAGATAATCTCAAGATCACAATAATAACAATAGAGCATAATCCAAATCAAGATAGTAATGTAAAGATGAATAGATAACTGAAATGAAACTAACAATCTAAAGAATAACCATCCCATATTTGTCCACAATAGACTCTAAAACCTGAATAGCAACTAAGTCTGTACATGGGCAGAGTATGACCAAATGAATCCAAAAGTACTGAGTCAATAAAAAAAGAATAATGAAATGATAAGGCCTTTCGAAGGATGGAGGCTCACCACTTCACAGAAACTCAATAAATGTGCTCAATCACCTAATGCTACATAAAAGCAAGAGAAAGTCTTCAGACCCTACATCATGAAATGATATAGCGTCCCAGGACGGTTAGTGGGATAAGCACTGGCATGTAACTTAGGGAAAGTGATAACATAATTCTATGTCCATAATTGGTCAAAATCACATGCACACATTCATACATTCACATATATATGTCGGGATAGTGTAAGAGTCATGAACATGAGACTTTTAAAACCACTAACTTAGACTGTGTAGCTCGGTTCATCCTAAAAGCACCCATGGGCTATATGGGTTCAGCTTCCCCTGATGAAAGGTCCCCAATGCGTGTTAGCCGCACGAACCAAGAACAAAACAAGGAAAACTAAAGCCATTATGGGCAATAGTCGTCCCAAAAAAATATATTTTAAGTATGCACCAGTAACACGGTCATATAGACCCCCAACGCCAACAAATATGGTTTCCAGTTTTCATTCCTCTAGGACTCACACCTTCACGGTGAGTAACAAAACCCTCTTTTACCCCAAATTAAAAATCACTTTGCATATAATTCCAACCATTAACCCAGAGTCATTCATTAAGGCATTTAATCATCATATCAGTACACTTTTAAGCTAAATTAATAATGCCAACCAATCCGTATAATGATATTGACTCCTAAGTTCCATTTAAAATCCAAACCATGGCCACCAAGTCCATCCAAATATATTTTTGTATCCATCTATGCATTAATGCAATTCATTGGGTTAAAAAACAAAAACCATGCAATTATCCATCATTAAAATCAATTTTCCAAAGTGGGTTGAGGTTACTGCCAATTCCAAGATAAAATTCATCCAAATTGGGGAAACTCATATCCCCCATTCGAACCATTTAACTAATGCAACAATTCAGTCCCCAAAAATATCAATTTAAAGCATGAATAATTAATTCAAAGCAAAGTAATTCAATTAGTAAAAACCATAACCCCTCAATCCAATTTCAAAATTGATAATTTAAATCTTATGAAAACCCATTCAATTGATTTCATAATGTAAAATTAAAGTTTAGGGAAGAGAAACTGGCCTAAAATACACAAGAAACTGAAGTCAATTTAAAGTTTGGAGCTCGAATGATGAATTCTCTATGAAATCCTAGAATGTTCTTGGATTTTGAGTTTTACGAGAGAATGGATGATTTTGATCTTTGAAGCTGAAGAAAAGAGGCTTATTTTATGTTTAAAGTTCGTACAAGGTGTAAAAAGACCAAAAGTCCCTCACCCCAAGTGAAAAAAAAAACTGGACAAAATTAAAACAATGGTGTGGCACGCCAATATTGCGGAGAATATCCTCCGTGCCACACATATATTGTGAAGGTTAACTTTTATTCCATGGCCTTATCCAGAACCTCACTGCCTCGGTGTCCCAAAATGACCCCAAACTCCTTTCGAAAAATTAGAAACTTTTCCAAACACCCTTTTAACATCCCTAAACATAATTGAAGTAAAAAATTGCCATTACACATGCGTGAGGGTCAAAAGTAGAATGATCAAAATTTTAAGTGGTCTTACACTTAGAATACGCGTTTTTTCTCTGAATTCTTGGAATACTTTCAATAATTTCAAGATTAAATCCTTCTTTTTTTAAAATCTCTAGAATATTGATGTGTTGATTGTAGAACCATTAGATCTTGAAATTCACCCATTTTTAAGACAAATGCTCCTTGAGAATAAAGGGACGTATTGATGATTTCAAAAATACAATTCTGTAAGTGAACCCCACATAGGATTTTTACTTAATTTTGGACCCAAAATACAAAAGTGTAATATGGGTATTTTTGTTCTTATTTTGATAAGTAAGTTGTGATTTTGGTGGCGTGGCATCTTGCGTAAGCTTCTCAAAAAGGGAAATCATTGATTTAGCGAATTCTTTGAGCTTTTCTTCAGCATCCTGGTAGGCTAGGTTTACCTTCTTCATATATTGAGCTAATTCATAGTATAATTATTATCTTATGCTAGATATGGGATGGTATTTAGGTATTGGAGGAATGATTAAGATAACTAGTAGTATTTTGTACTGTTTAGCCTATAAAAGAATCATAATTTAGGCTGATTTGACTTAGTTTCTCATGATTTAGGTAGAATTGATATCTTAGGGCTAATTGTGGCTTGTGATACATCTAAAAGTGAATTTAGATACCTTAGCCTAGTCCGGGATATAATTTTCCTTAAGATGAATTTTGGGGATTAGAAGTGGGTCCCTTCGGCCCACCTTAGGTCAAGATTTATGTTAGCTTTTGTATACTTCTATACGCATGTTATACCCTTTAAAATACTTATTTGGGGAGTTTGAAGAGATTAGATACTTAATTATTATGCTAGTTTAGTACTTGAGATTTGTGCTACTTTTAGGAAAAAGTCAGTGGTTTATTGATATCGAGTGTCAATTCATGTCCAGTGATTAATGATGATAATAATGATATGAGTTCTAATTCAAGTTTGACAAATGATGATAATAATGATGATGCTATTGAGTTCCAGTTCTGATCTATCATTCTAAGTTTATTTATGATATGATACTATATGGCTCGTGTCATAGTTTTAGCTATATTCAATAAAGTTATGGATCCTTGGTTATTTACTTTCCTTTGATTGCACCACTCCGGGCTTATTGGGGCCTGCATTAGGTTATTTACTTTTTCGCACAAGTCTTGTAGTATTAACTAAGATTTTTTTATATTATGTTTGTTTCGATTATTTATATATAGTATTGGAGCTTATTTTAAGGTTTGACTTTTAACCTTGACTTAGCTTATTTATCTTGCATATTTATAATATTTATATCATGATTTAGCTCAGTCGGACGATGATGCCTATTGAATACCTATGATTTTAATACTCATACTACACTTCTATTCCCTTTTAGTACAGATCTTCATACTAGTAGTCATTGATGATGTGATGATCATACAGAGTTGATTTTGGAGATAGGGTGAGTTCTCAAAGTTGAAGTTAACCTTTTTCCTTTTGTTATCTATGTATAGTCTTTCATTATTCGAGATGGATTATATTTGACTATTTCAGTTATTATGTCCTTTTGTAGTATCTCTTGTATCGACACTATTATGTCATGGATGTAACACCCCGTATTTTGTATGTACTTGTTCTATTTATATGGAACTTTTTATAGTCTTGTGGTATAGGTAACAAACAAGATTTGTTATGCGAATGTTGATGGTGTAGATGGATTTCAATATACTTCTTGTATATTTTAATGTGACACGATTAAGTTAACATCGATACAACTATTTATCTTGGAATAGTAAGTTGGTATTTTAATCAAAAGTTTAAAGTGACCAAGTATATAAAAGTTTTAAGTTAGATTAAAGGGATTAAGAACAAAAAATGGAGTAATTTGTTGAGGTTCATTCTTGACTTAATTAAGCTAGTAGGTGAGTAACCTACTTGAGTTACATGTGCCAATAGACCAAGTCCACGAATCAGATTTGGGCCTTTATTAGTATATTATTTGGACCCAAATTAAGTAAGAGAGGAAAGAAATAGAGAAAAGTCCAATACTTAAATCTACCAAGGCCCAATTTAATTGAGACCAACAATGGATCAAACAAGTAGGTGCATCACCTACTTTGACCTTTTTAGCAGCTTAATCTCCTTAAGTAGGTGCATCACCTACTTGGACTAATTTGATAATTTAGAGGTACAAAATGCAGCTAAATAGATAGCCAAAATAGGGCCTTTATAAGGCCAAGTTGCTGGTCATTTTCCTTTATTTCTAAGTCAAAAAAATATTATATTTCACAAATTCTTTATACTTTCTCTAAAACAACAAGGAGAAGCCCTATATTTCCTTCTAGGGTTCTTCGAGAAACCCTAGCCTTTGCAGGCCAAGGTAAGTGAAAACACTTAAGGTTTAGCTTAATTCTTCCATAGAAGATTAGGAAAACATGCTATTCATGCTTAATTATAAGTCCATAGCAGAATATAAAAATAGCTACCTACTCACTTTTCTTTGTTATTAAGAGACCTCTTTTCTTTTTTGGTTTAAAGTGTGAAAGAAAGTTGAAGTTCTCGAGGAGTCCAAATTAAAAGGATAAGTTGCAGAAAATTGAGGTAAGGTAACTGATCCATTTTTTCCTCCTTATATATGAGTTTGGGAAAGAATTTTGGATGTGTTTTTATAAAGGAACTCAAGGGATGATGAGTTTAATAATTGATTGCTATGATAAAAGAAAATTTGGAGTTGTTTTGTGGACTGTTTTATGTGTAAATGTTGGGGCTGCAAGGTTGATGTTTAGGAAAGGTGTAATTAGTTTGTATCAAAATGTAGAAGAAGGGTGTGGTGGTACACCACTGAATTAATGGTCGTATATGTTTATTTCCCATTTTATTTTGTGCATTATTTGGAGGGTGTAAGGAAGACAAAGTTGTTTCGAGGGATATTATAAGAATATGTATGGTATATGGATGTAATTGGAGGAAAAAGGGTTAAAATAACACTCTTGATTGATAAATTAAGGGCTTACAACTCGGCTATTGTTTTGGTGAAGTTAAGTTGCCCAAATGTGTCGGTTGGTTACTAATACTAGTTTTACTATATACTTTATAGTAGATAAGCAATCCTAAAATCAGGAATTTAATTGGTTTAACATTGGAGTTGTATGACCAGGTATGTAGGGCTACTCTATGTCGTATTCTTTGGCATGAAATCCAACACTTTTGGTACACTGTAAGCTTCTAAAGCTTTCCCATAGTAAATGATACCTAGTAGCAGCACATGGTCTCCCATCTAGCTAATGGCCTTGCTCTTTCTCCCTAATATGTTAAAATACCTTACTATGTGCTTATTATCAAGTCTGCATTTTTACATTCACTAGAAAGTCTCAAGAGTTCTCTTATAATTCAAATAAGTCCCGTATGTTATTTTCAACTCCTAAACATTTCATTCGTGTACAATATTCTCCATACCTCTTTGCCATTGCATTAAGTGTTTATTCACATGTTTCTTATTGGTAGATTATTTTTCAAAGGTACCAACGTGTTATGACCACCAAAGTAAAAATCTCAAAGGCTAATTAAACTAAGTAACACAAATATTAATTAAACGGGTGGCAGCTTAGGGGCATAAGCCTAGTATGAGATGATCCCGATATCTTTATATATGGGTTGCAACTCAGGGGAAAAATCGTAGCATGGGTTGATCCCAATCTATTTATACATGGATGTCAACTTAGGGGAGTAAGCCTAGCATGCGCCGATCCCAATTTGTGTATTTACCACTGATCAACTTGTCATTTGTATTATATGGATTACAAGGATTATGAAGTAAGAAGGGTAAAATGAATAAAAAAATTTAATGTACCTATCCCACAAGTATATATAAAGGTGGTCTACTAGCACAATTTATACACTTGTACCTGATTTCTATTCAGCTCTTGTATCATGTGTAGTAACTTCAGCAAATATTCAGTACATATTTTTGTACTGACGTACATCACGGGGGACCTGTATTTCATGATATAGGCACAGGTACTTTAGCTAATACAACTCCCCTGTAGGAACAAGGATATCCAGTGACTATTAGTGAGCTCAAGATTGATTCGGGGCTTTCCAAGTTTGTTTTATATATTTTGGTGTTGTACAGTTGTTAAGAGTAAAGTGGGGGTTTGTCCCAACCTTAACTAAGTGTCTATGTATCTTTTAGATTCTTTGTAGACCAATGTAAAATTAAGCATGGTAGCGTCTTGTCCCTTGGATCTTTTGTCCCCAACGGCCAAATCTTTTACATATTATTTTTTCTTGCCAACGTGGTTGTTCACATCGATGCATTGTATCATATTAGGCATAACCTTTGGTTATTATATTTACATGCATGAGATATAAAGGGTCATAGGTTGGTACTCTCAGGCCTTTACATCTACGGGTGCCTGTCCGCCCCAATGGGATTTTAAGCTTGACAAAAATAGTATCAGAGCAGGCCATCCTAGGGAGTATAAAAAGTTGTGTCTACATAGAGTCTTGTTATGGGTGTGTTGTGCACCACATATATAAAAGGTGGCTATGGGACATTTAAGGGTTGTCTCTTTTTCTTCATATCTTAGATCGTGCAATAGAGCCCAAGTTGTAGGTGAAGTCATATTTAACCATTAAATATGTTTTTGTTTCTTATTATAGTAAAGATTCCAGTTACAAGAAGGAGTAAGAAGACATGTAAGAAAGTAGAAGTGGTTGCCGGAGAAGGGACCAACATGTCCCCACCTAGACAAGCTAATCAAAATGAGGCCTAAGCTCAGTTTGTATCACAAAGCTCTTCTACCCCTCCATCCTTAGAAGAGCTAAGGAGGGGAAAAATAACTTCCTTAGAACCACGTATTAATGCTACTGAGCAAGATCTAAGGAATGTGTTGCAATTTCTTGCTTGTATAGTTACTGGACAAGCTGTTCCAATCATAGGTTCTAGTGGTGCAAATAGGGAAGCTAGCCTGCGAATGAAGGATTTCCTTAAGTTGGATTCTCCCACATTCACTAGATCAGATCTTAATAAATACCTACATGAATTTATTGATCAATTCCAAAGGTCTATAGATGTCATTCATGTATCGGGTAAAAAGAGTTAAGCTAGCAACATATAGATTAAAAAGGGAGGCTATATTTTGGTATGAAGGATAGAAATGATCTAGGGGTATGATGCACCTTCAGCTAGTTGGAAAGACTTCAAAGAGGCATTTATTGATCATTATCTTCCATTTGATATTTAAGAGGCCCGTGCAAATCGATTCCAAAATCATCGCCAAGGGAATATGAGTGTGAGGGAGTACAACCTCCGGTTTAACTCTTTGGCTAGGTATGCTGCTAATATAGTAGCTACTGTGGATGATAAAGATCATAGATATATGGATAGATTGGATCCATATTTGGTTAGAGATTGTACTATTGCTGTTTTTGAACAAAGACATGGACATAGCAAGGATACAAACTTTTGCATAAAAAATAAAGGATCGGAGGCAAAGAAGAAGAACACAAGAATTGGAAAGAGGGTATTCCAAGAGAGCCAGATCTACAGGGGAGTTTATGGCATCCCAAGGAGAGTTTAGGCTTCGGTTTTCTAATAGACTACCTAGGCTATTATTTTCTTATTCTGTGGCTAGTGCTCCATGGTGGATTCAAGGGTCCAATGGAAATTAATTTAGGCAAAGAAGTGAGAGTCAGAGTTCACGAGAAGAGAGATATCAAATCAAGGGAGTATGATCCAATTAACACCTCTTCCTCAACCATGTAAACAATGTGGAAATCTTTATATAGGTGCATGTCAGTTTGGGACAGATACTTACTTTTAGTGTGGTATGTCGGGGCATATAATAAGAGAATGCCCACAAAGTGTCATGAGTGGTATGGCAGGACCTACTGAATTAGCCATTGCATCATCATCACCGGTGCCTTCTTTAGGTAGGGGTGTACAGCCTATAGGTTGTGGTAGAGGTGGTAAAGGAGCAACTATTTCTAGTGGAGTTTAGAATCGTACGTATGCTCTAGCGGATTGACAAAATTTAGAGGCTTCTCTAGATGTGGTTACAGTTACATTGTCCATCTTTTCACATAATGTATATGCATTAATTGATTCGGGTTCTACATTATCATATGTAACTCCATTGGTTGCTAGAAAGTTCAAAGAACACCGAAATTACTAGTTAAGACATTTAAAGTGTCTACATTGGTTGATGAATCTATTATATCTAAGAGAGTGTATAAAAACTACATAATAACTATTTGTGGTTGTGATACAATGGTTGACCTTGTTGAGTTAGAAATGGTAGATTCTGATGTTATAATGGGTGTGGACTGGTTGGCTTCTTTTTATGCCACAGTAGATTGTCGAACTAAGAAGGTGTATTTCCATTTTCCAAGAGAGGCAGTTCTTGAATAGAGAGGTAATATTGGTGCACCAAGAGGTAAATTTATTTCTTATTTTAAGGAAAAAAGGATTATTTCCAAGGATTACATATATCATCTAGTTAGATTGAAGGATACAGATGTGGAGCCACCAACTCTTCAAACTATTCCAGTGGTAAATGAATTTCCTGATGTATTTCCTGGAGATCTTCCAAGTTTACCTCCAGAACAAGAAGTAGAGTTTGGTATAGATGTGATTCCTGGTACTCAAACAATCTCAATTCCTTTGTATTGAATGGTCCCGACAAAATTATGAAAGTTAAAAGAGAAATTAAAAGTCTTTCTAGAGAAAGGATTCATAAGGCCTAGTATGTCCCCTTGGGGCGCACCAGTGTTATTTGTGCATAAGAAAGATATCTCATTAAGAATGTGTATTGACTACCGACAACTAAATAAGGTGACTATTAAGAATAAATATCCCCTTCCAAGGATTGATGATTTATTTGATCAGTTAGAAGGCGCCAAGTGTTTCTCAAAGATTGATTTGCAGTTGGATTACCACCAAGTGACAGTCAAAGAGAAAGATATACACTAGACAGTTTTTCAAACATGGTATGGTCATTACGAGTTTCTATTCATGTCCTTTGGGCTAAATAATGCACCCGCATCTTTTATGGGTTTGATGAATAGGGTGTTCATGCCATTCTTAGATGTGTTCGTGATAGTATTTATAGATCATATTCTAGTTTATTCAAGATCAAAGGAGGACCATACCAGTCACTTACGACAGGTGTTATAGATTTTTTGTGATCGTAAGTTATATGCAAAGTTCTTTAAATGTGATTTTTGGTTAAAATTTATGGCATTTTTGGGTCATATTGTATCTAATGAAAGAATAAAGGTTGATACTCAAAAGATAGAAGCTGTGAAGAAATGGAAAAAACCTACATCGCCTATAGAGATTCATAGTTTCCTTGGGTTAGAAGGTTATTATAGAAGGTTCTTTGAAGGATTTGCTTTAATTTCTGCACCTTTAACAAATCTAACACACAAAGCATCCAAGTTCCAATGAAATGACGCATGTGAAAGGAGTTTCCAAGATCTTCAGAATAAGTTGACTTCTACACTCGTATTGGTACTTTCTGAAGGCACAAAAGGGTATGAAGTGTATTGTGATGCTTCAAGAATTGGATCAGGATATGTGTTGATGCAGCATGGTAAAGTTATAGCATATTCCTTAAGACAATTACGGCCATATGAGAAAAATTATCCTACATATGATCTTAAGCTAGCAGCAGTTATATTTGCTTTAAAGATATGGTGCTACTACTTGTATGGGATTCATGTTGACATATATACTAACCATAAGAGTTTGCAATATATCTTTATCGAGAAGGACTTAAATTTGAGGTAGTGAAGGTGGCTTGAACTATTAAAAGACTATGATATTGATATCTTGTATCATTCGAGGAAAGTAAATATTGTAGATGATGCGTTAAGTCATATGGCTATGATGAGAACTTATGGTCAATCTACAAAAATACAAAGAATGACTAAAGATCTACACCAACTAGCCAATTTGGGGATTTGCCTTATTGAAACAATAGATAAGGGGCTTATCATGCATAACGTGGCAGAATCTTCATTAGTAGCTGAAGTGAAAGAGAACCAATATACAGACCCTATTCTATTACAGTTTAAGGAGAATATACAATGTGCTATGACAAAGGCATTTGAGCTTACACAAGAGGGAGTACTTCGGTGCCAAAATAGATTGTGTATGCCTAAAGTAGATGGGCTAAGAAAGAGTATTATGAAAGAGGCACATCATTCATAGTATTCAATCCACCCAAGGTCAACTAAAATATATCATGATTTGAAAGGAATATATTGGTGGGGTGACATAAAGAAGAACATTGCAGAATTTGTAGCCGAATGTCCAAATTGTCAAAGAGTTAAAGTAGAGCACCAAAAGCCTGGGTTTTATATGTAATGTATAGATCTTCTAATCTAGAAGTGGGATATAATCAACATATATTTTGTCACTCATTTTTCTTCGATTCCATATAGGTAATAGTTGATAGGCTTACCAAATTAGCATACTTCCTATCGATTAGGACCACTTACATAGTTGAAGAGTATGAAAAATTATATATCAAAGAGATAGTTCGGCTATACGGAGTGCTAGTCTCTATTATATCAAATAGGGAAGCTAAATTTACCATAAATATTTGGAAGTCTTTATAAAGAAATTTAGGAACACAAGTGAATTTAAGTACATCTTTCCACACTCAAATATATGGACAAGCAGAACGTACCATTCAAACACTTAAAGATATTCTACAAGATTATGTATTGGAATTTAAAGGTAGTTGGTATGATCATTTACCTCTCATCAAGTTTGCCTACAATAATAGATATTATTCAAGTATAAAAATGGTACCATATGAAGCTTTGTATGGAAGAAAGTATAGATCACTAATTGGATGGTTTGAAGTGGGTGCAGCTGCCTTATTCTATCCAAATCTTTTTCATCAAGCTATGGAAAATTTTAACGTAATCCAACAGTGTAAAGAGATATCCCAAAGATGACACAAATCATATGTGGATATTAGAAGAAGGGGCTAGAGTTTGCTATTGGTGATTGGGTAATCTTGAAGGTGTCACTAATGAAAGGGGTAATGAGATTTGGTGAGAAAGAAAAACTAAGCCACATTATATAGGCCAATATAAGATTATTCAGAGGTTTGGCCAAGTCACTTAGGAGTTAGAGTTATCCCAAGAGCTCTCAATAGTTCATCCAGTATTTCACGTCTTAATGCTTTGAAAGTGCATCAGAGATCCATCTCATATTACTCCTACTCAAGATTTACAAGTTACAGAAGATCTCACCTTTGAAGAAATACCTATTTATATTCTAGATCAACAAGTTAAGATGTTAAGAAATAAATAAATAGCTTCTATAAAAGTACTTTTGAGAAACCAACAAGTAGAAGAGATCACATGGGAAGCTGAAGAAGCGATGAAATCCAAGTGCCCCCTTTTATTCGAATACAAAAAGAAAGTCCAAGGTAATTAATTGGAGAAATAATAAGTAATTATAATATATAAGTACTATGTGATAACAGGAATAGTAAACTTAGGCTTAAACTGGTTTTGGTTGGACAGTTATGCTAACATTCAAAATGACTATTTCCAAGGGGGGAGGATGTAACAACCCGTATTTTACATGTACTTGTCCTATTTATATGGAACTTGGTATAACATTATGGTATAGGTATGGGATGAGATTTATTATGCGAGTGTTGATGGTGTAGATGGAGTTTTATATACTACCCGTACGTTTTAATGTGGCACGACCAAGTTAACATTGATACAACTATTTAACTTAGAATAGTAAGCCAGTATTTGAATCTAAAGTTTAATTTGACCAAGTATAAAAAAGTTTTAATTTACATTAAAGGCATTAAGAACTAAAAATGGAGTAATTTGTTGAGGTGCTTACTTGACTTAATTAAGCTAGTAGTTAAGTCACTTACATGAGTTACATGAGCCAAGTTAATGGACCAAGTCCATGGATCATATTTGGGATTTTATTAGCATACTTATTTGGGCCCAAATAAGTAAATGAGGAAGGAAATTTAAAACTGCCATGGCCCAATTTAATTGAACCCAATAATGGATCAAGAAGTAGGTGCATCACCTACTTTAACCTTTTGATCATCTTGATCTCCTTAAGTAGATGCATCACCTACTAGAACCAATTTGATAATTTTAAGGACCAAAATGTAGCTAAATAGATAGCCAAAATAGGGCCTTTATAAGGCCAAGTTGCTGGCCATTTTCCTTTATTTCTAAGTGACAAAAAGGATTATATTTCACAAATTCTCTTTACTTTCTCTAAAATAACAAGGAGTAGACCTATATTTCCTTCCAGGGTTCTTGAAGAAACCCCAGCCTTTGCAGGCCAAGGTAAATGAAAACACTTAAGGTTTAGCTAAATTCTCCCATAGAAGATTAGAAAAACATGTTATTCACGATTAATTATAAGTCCCTGGCAAAATATAAAACAAGCTACCTACTCACTTTTCTTTGTTATTAAGAGACCTCTTTTCTTCTTTGGTTTAAAGTATGAAAGAAAGTTACATTTCTTGAGGAGTCCAAATTAAAAGGATAAGTTGCAGAAATATGAGGTAACGTGACTGCTCCATTTTGTCCTCCTTATATATCGGTTTAGGAAAGAATTATGGATGTGTTGTTATTAAGGAACTCAAGGGATGATGAGTTTAATATTTGATTACTATAATAAAAGAAAATTTAGGGCTATTTTGTAGACTATTTTATGTGTAAATGTTAGGGGATACTAGGTTGATGTTGGGGAAAGATGTAATTAGTTTGTATTGAAAAAAAGAAGAAGGGTATGGTGGTACACCACTTAACTAATGGTCCTATACATTTATTACCCATTCTATTTTGTGCATCATTTGGAGGGTGTAAGGTTAAAGTTGTTTTGGGGGATCTTATAAGAATATGTATGGTATATGGATGTAATTGAAGGACAAAGGGTTAAAATAACACTTGATTGATAAATTAACAGTTTACTGCTCGACTACTGTTTTGGTGAAGTTAAGTAGCCCAAATATGTCAGTTGGTTATTAATACTAGTTTTACTATATAATTTACTGTAGATAAGCATTCCTAAAGTTAGGAAGTTAATTGGGCTAACATTGGAGTTGTACGACCAGGTATGTAAGGCTACTCTATTTCATATACTTTGGTATGAAATCCAACACTTATGGTACAATGTAAGCTTGTAAAGCTTTCCTATAGTAAATGATACCTAGTAGCAGCACATGATCTCCTGTCTAGCTAATGGCCTTTCTAATGCTCCCTAATCTGTTAAAATACCTCATAACGTGCTTATTATCAAGTATGCATTTTTACATTCGTTTGTAAGTCTCAAGAGTTCTCCTTTAAGTCAAATAAGACTGGTATGTTATTTTTAGATCCTAAATATTTCATTCATGTACAATCTGTTCCATACCTCTTTGCTATTACATTTAAGTTTTTATTTACTTATCTCTTATTGGTAGATTATTTTTCAAAGGTACAAAAATGTTATGACCACCAAAGTTACAATCTCAAAGGCTAAATAAACTAAGTAATACAAATATTAATTAAACAGGTGGCAGCTCAGGGGCATAACCTAGCATGGGCCGATCCCAATACATTTATATGTGGGTGGAATCTCAGGGGAAATAGCCTAGCATGGGATAATCCCAATCTATTTATACAAGGGTGGCAGCACAGGGGCGTAAGCCTAGCATGGGGCTATCCCAATTTGTGTATTTACCATTGATCAACTGGTTATTTTTATTATATGGCTTACAAAGATTATGAAGTAAGTGTATTTTTATGAAGAATAGAATATGATGTACCTGATCCCACAAGTATATATAAATATGGTCTACTAGCATTATTTATACACTTGTACCTAATATCAATTGACTTCTTATATCATGTGTAGTATCTTCAACCTTACATATTCAGTACATATTTTTGTACTGACGTCTCTCATAGTGTACCTATATTTCATGTTGTAGGAATAGTTACTTCAGATAATACACCTCCCCGATAAGAGCTAATGACTATTGGTAAACTCCAGGTTGATTCAGGGCTTTTCGAGTTTGTTTCATATATTTTTGTACCGTATAGTAGTTAAGAGTAAAGCAGGGATTTCTCCCGACCTTAACAGAGTGTCTATGTATCTTTTAGAGGCTTTGCAGACTAATATAAAATTAAGTTTCTTGTCCTTTAGATGTTGTGGACCCAATGACTAAGTCTTGTATATATAATTTGTGCTTGCCCACATGGTTGTTCGCCTGGATTTTTTGGTGCACCAAGCGAGAATACTTATGAGTCATTAATTTCTTATGAAGATAGGCTCCGTAATTTGGGCCTAGTTGAGACTTTGGTATGGATTACACTACTTTTTAGTTTGACATAGTAGCATAACATTGGTGGAGAGGTCATCTTGATTCCAGGCCAATAGAATCTCCCTCATTGATATGGACTCAGTTCTATGAGATGTTCTTGGATAAGTGCATGCCTTATAGTCTTAGAGATCATCTGAGGGATTAGTTCTCTAGGTTGAAGCAAGGCTCCTTGACTATTTTGGATAAGGCTCAATTTTATAATTTGGATAGGCAAGCTACTTCTATTCTAACTGATGAGTATGAGAGGTTTCTTTACTTTTTTTTAGGGATAGAGACTTCCTCTTTGCATGTCTACACAGAATTTTGTTGTTTGAGTAGGTATTTTGATAAGATTTTCTTTATCATTCTAAGGTTATGGAAGAGATGTATTGTGAGGCCTAAGGGGTCATAATAAGAGGATACTATATTAGGGTAGTTTTAGTGGGAGCCATAATGAATCATAGTTTAGAGAAAGTGGTTGTCAGGGTAATTACCCTCCGTGTTAATCATATTAGCATCGGGGTCAGCCTAGTAGGCCTATTCAGGATTTACTTTAGATTACTGATGGAGATAAGTCTAGTTACAGTAATAATACTGGCCAGAGTAGTGTTCAATATTTGTGGGGTTACTCTTCTAGTTATTTTAGTCATGATGTTTGTTTTAGTTCAGCTGGATCTTCTAGTTTCAATACAGCACCTGGGGCATGTTTTGGTTGTGGGGTTTTTGTCATTTCTCAAGAGAGTGGCCCAGTCGTGGAGCAATAGTTCCTTAAGCTCAGAGTTTTCCATCGATTAGGATGGCATATCCCCCAACTAGAGATGGTGTGCATGGTCGTTGGGTTGGTTTCCATAGTGTTCATAAAGGTTCTCAAGCAGGTAGGATATGAGATCAATAAGTAGCCCAGCCCACTAGAGAGTATGGTCATTTTTATATCATACCCGCTAGACCCAAAGCTGATTCTTATGATGTTGATATCACATGTATGATCTTGGTGCCCACCACAAGTAGGCTTTTACTATATTTGATACGGAATCCCCTTATTCTTATGTGTCTGCTTATCATGCCCCATGATTGGAGTTGTCTTAGGATTCATTATATGTGTCATTATGTGTATCTGCTCCCATTGGTGATTTTTAATATTGGATTAGGTTTATAGATCATGTGTTGTGATTATTCGAGAGTGTGATGTGCATGCTGATCTTATTATATTTTATATGATGGATTTTGATTTGATTCTGGGCATGGACTGCTTATCCCATTATCATGCAGTATTGGATTGTTTTGCCAAGACCGTTACCTTAGCCATGCCCAATATACCCCTAATTATGTGGGAGAATCTATTAGGCATGAAATGATGGGGTTTATTTCTTATTTTCAAGATAGGAGACTTATTTTGAGGGGTTGCAAGTTTTATGTAACTTATATTCATGATGTTAGTGTGGAGAGTCCATTGTTTGACTCTATTTCTATAGTTCATGAGTTTCTTATTGTTTTACCTATCAATCTACCTGGTCTTCCTCCTGAGCATGATATTGAGTTTGTTATTTATCTTGATCCAAGAACCCAACCTATTTTTAAGGCACCTTACCATATGGATCCTATTTAGCTTAAAAAGGTGAATTCTCAGCTTCAGGATCTTCTTGGTAAATATTTCATTAGACCGAACGTTTCTCCTTGGGGAGATCCTTTCTTATTCGTGAAGAATAAGGGTGGTTTTATGCATATGTGTATTGATTATAGGAAACTTAATAAGGTGATGGTAAAGAACTGATCCTATGTCTTGCATTAATTATTTATATGTACAACATCAGGGTGTAGTGGTATTTTCTAAGATTGACTTGAGGTCGAGTTACCATCACTTAAGGATTCGAATTGAGGATATCCCAAAGACAGACTTTAGGACTCGGTATGATCATTATTAGTTCCTAGTGATATCTTTTTGGTTGACCAATTCCCCTACCAGATTTATAGATCTAATGAACCACATATTCAGGCCTTATTTGGATTCTTTTGTGATTGTGTTCATCGATGAGGCGCATATACAACATTTGAGGATTGTGCTCCAGACTTTGAGTAATCATAGTCTTTTTGCCAAATTCTCTAAGTGTGAGTTTTAGCTTGAGTCAGTGACATTCCTTAGATATGTGGTGTCTAAGGATGGGATTGTGTAGAACTAGCAAACATTGAGGCTACTCGTGATTGGGTCAGGCTAATATTTTTGTCTGAGGTTCATAGATTTATTGGTTTAACCGATTACTATAGATGTTTCATTGAGAGTTTTGCTATTATTATAGCACTGATGACCCTATTGACTTAAAAGAAGGTTCCTTTCTGATGGTCCGAGGAGTGTGAATCAATCTTTAGAAAGCTTAAGGGACTTATTATTTTAGCTCCTATATTGGCTCTTTCTATTGAGGGTAAGGGATTCACCGAATATTATGATACTTTAAGTGTTGGTTTGGGTTGTGTGTTAAAGCAGTAGGGTTGAGTTATTGCTTATGCATCGATGAAGTTGAAGGTGGTACGAGTGAAACTACCCAACTCATGACTTGGAGTTAGAGGCTATAGTTCTTGTGCTTAAGATTTGGAGGAATTATTTTTATGGCGTGCATTGTGAGTTCTTCGTGGATCATCGTATTCTTCAAAATCTTATGACCCAAAGGTTACTTAATTCTAGGCAGCATAGATGGAAGGATATATTATGTAAGGCTCATAGCTCCAAATATTCTATTCACTCGTGTACAACAAAGATATATAGAGATTTGAGGCAACATTATTAGTGAAGTGGTATAAAAAAAATATGGCAGACTTTGTAGCTCATTGCCTATATTGTCAGCAGGTAAAGGTCGAGAATTAGAGACCTGGTGGCTTGATTCAAAGGTTGTCTATTCCTGAGTGTATGTGGGAGTGGATTATCATGGACTTTGTTAGTGGTTTGCCTCACACCTCCCATGGTTTCGATGGGATTTGATTTATTATAGATTGATTGACAAATCGGCATATTTTATTCCTATTTAGAAGTCCATTATGGATTGATTGACAAATCAGTATATTTTATTCCTATTCAGATGTCCTTCAGCGATGAAAGGTTAGCCCGTATCTGCATGGTCTGCCAATATCTATTATTTTAGATTGGGGTTTGGTGTTCACTTATATCTTTTAGAGAGCTTTTTAGGAGGAGTTGGGTACTCAGGTAGATCATAGTACAATCTTACATCCTCAGATTGATGAGTAGTCGAAGCAGACAATTCAGGTTCTCGAGAATATGCTTCGAGCCTATGTCATGGATTTAGGAGGTCAATGGAGAAGCACTTAGCTTTGGTAGAGTTTGAATATAATAATAACTTTTATTCGATTATTGAGAAGGAACCTTTTGAGGCTTTTTATGGCAGGCGATGCTATTCTCTGATTAGGTGGATTAAGACTTCTGAGATTAGACCTCGTGGTACTGGCCTGCTTCAAGAGTCATTGGATAGAGTGAGGGTGATTTAGGATCGGTTAACAACAGCTCAGAGTAGGAAGAAGGCTTATGCAGATCATAGACTTTATTCCTTGAGATTTAGTATTGGTGACCAGGTATTCCTCCAAGTATCATCCCTGAAGGATGTGATAAGATTTAGGAGGAAGGCAACCTCATCCAGTTTGATATTCTTCGCACATTTGGTGAGGTGTCTTATGAGTTATCCTTACCCAGTTTTTGTTGTTTTCCATCCGATATTCCGTGTTTTTATTTTGATGGAATACATTCATGATCCGTCTTATGTGCTTAGATGCGACTGCATTCACTTGGATGAGCGGATGACCTTCATAGAGGATCCTGTGCTCATATAAGCCAGTGATGTTAGGTGGTTGCGCACTAGGTAGATTCCAGTAAGTAAGGTTCATTGGAGGCACCTCTCAGTAGATGAGGCTACTTAGGAGATTGAGAGTGATATGCGGACCCAATATCCTCACCTATTTGAGGCTTTAGGTATATCCTAATCCTTCACTTCCGCAGATGAAAGTTCCTTTAGTAGTGGATATTGTAATGAACCTCTAGGTTATTTTATTTATTTCTGCTCATTTTTTTCATTTAGAGCTTTCCTATAGTTTACCCAAGTCATTTATGACTTGCTAGAGCTGACAATTTAGTTATCGAGCAGTTCATTTCATTTGTAGAGCCAACTCCATATTTTGAAGTCTTCACTGGTTAGAATTAGCTACTGAGCTAAATCATTAGTCAAATGACCTTGTATGCTAATTCTGACAATTACAATAGCTCTGGAACATCTTTTTTAATTTGATATTGAAATTTTATTAATAAAATAATAGAATACAAATTAAATTGTTTCTATATTGAATGGACCAACCCATTCTTAAATATATGAAATAAAATTGGGCTTTGCATTTTCAGATCTAATACTAGGCCCAAACCTTTTTTTCTAAGACATATAAATAAGTTTCTAGGGTTTTCTAATTCTCTAAGCTTTCCTCTTCCCTGACTGAGCTAAAAATCAGGTGAAAAATGTCGAGTCCACCTCTGAATCCTTAATTTCTCTTGCTTTTGCTTTGGATCATCAACACCTTGCATTGGAATCTTGATGCTGTTGTTCTCTTAAACTTTCAGAAGTTAGTCTCCGCCTTTTTGTTGTTTGCCTTCCTTTCTGTTTAGCTCATTTTCTTTCCATTTACACACAATTCCTTCATTTATGCTTTTAATCAGCTGAGTTCTCTGGTGGATGGGAAATTTATTCTTTTTTGGTGTTGAATTGAGGGTTCTAAGTCCCTGAGTAAGATTGCATCTCTAAGTGAGTTCTGATTTTATTTTCTTCTCCAACTTCCCCTGTTGTATATTCCTATTAATTCCATTTTGTTTGTAGATATGGCCGGTAGGGAGATATTAGGAGGCTCGGAACCGCAAGTGTTTGAGTTGCATTCTTCTTTTTAGGTGTATTAGTTGCACAGATGCCACTTGACCCTCTCTTTTACTAAAAGTCCTTTTGATGGCTGAATTTGTATAGGCTAGTCAACTGTTTCAAGCTAACGGTTGTAAAAATTTGCATATGATGTCTAGTATCTAGATTAGTTGTAGCCTTCAGCCTTTTCATCCCTTTGTTGATGTCAATCTTATGTATGGACACTATAGCTTATCACTGTTAAGAATCTTCTTTCCTGTGACTTTTAATTACTGAAATGATGCGATACTGAAATCCCTTTTATCTATGGCTAAATTTGTTAAGTGATCAGCCAATTGGTTCCCCTCCCTCATGATGTGTTGAAATTGTACTTTCTCATCTTTCAATGTTATTCTAATAAGCTCTACAAATCTAGCAAGTTCCATGGACATTTCCATTCTTTAGTCAGAATTTTCAACATGGAAAGAGAATCAGTTTGAATTATGACCTTGTTGAATTTTGACTGTCCACAATGAATTACTTCCTTTAGAATTGCATATGCCTCTGCTTCTATATTAGTAGTATCATATATCTTAGAACCCTGTGCACATATTTGATCCCCTCTTTCATATCTTAGATTAAAAGCATAGGAACTCACTCCTGGATTACCTCTAGAAGCTCCATCCGTGTTGTATTTCATTTATTCTACCTCTAGAAACTTCTATTACACCTTTGTGATCTTAACCTTAGATCTTCTATGTTGCAATTTATATTGTATGCCTGGCCACATTATTGGAAAGACTTGTCTTGGGTTCCTCACCTTAAGTAATAATCTAATATTTCTAGTGATATTGAATATTACTCTGTGAGTTAACAAAGTTTTTCCATCATGCTTAGAACAGTTTCTTCTCCTCCACAATTTTCACAATATCATACTAGGAATAGCTTGATAATAAGCTCTAGCTCTTCCTTGAACTTCAGCATTCCACTAGGACAGAATAATTTCTCTAAGACTTGGAACATTTACATTAATACCTGCAAAATAAGAAAAATAGGACCATGTCCTGTTAGCAGTGCCTGATCTAAGCAACATATGATAGATAGTCTCTTGATCAGGCATAGTGCAACACCAGCATCTAGTAGGACCTTCAATACTACATCTTCTAAGAATCTCATCAATAGGAACCTTTCCTTTCCACATTCTCCACATTAGAAAAAACATTTTAAATGGCAATCCTTTAACCCAAATATTTTTGTAATTGAAATTCTTTTCCTCCCTCTGTCTAATGTAGTTCCAAGTTGATTTATCAGTGAATTTTCCAGTTAGTTCAAGCTTCCAAACTGGACTATCATGACCTTCAATCCTAACTGGAATTTTAATTGTATGAATGATATGATCTGCTAACTCCTGTGGAAATAGTTGAAAAATCACCTGTTCATTCTAAGTCCCATTTTGAATTAAATCTTAAACCTTCTGATATCTTTTATCCCATTCTCTTGAATTCTACAGTAAATTATACAAATCCCCTTCCCTAATCCAATTGTCAAACCAAATAATTACATTCCTACTTCTAATTCTCCATAAAATTTTATGCTCCACCAAATCTATTGCTTGTAACATCTTCTTCCAAACTTGTGATCCTTCTCCTATTTTCCACGCTATATTATTTGGATGATTATTCTTATAGTACTTATTATGCATATATCTACTCCATATCAAATCTTTTATTCTAAAATTCCACCACAGCCTACAAAATAAAGCCATTGATACATCTTGAATTTTCCTGAATCCCAATCCTCTTTCTTCCTCTGGGACACATAGCCTATTCCACTTAAATCATTGCCTGTTTCACCCTTCTATATGACTACTCCAAAAAATTGAGCAAACATTTTATGTATTGTAGTCATAACATTTAAAGGAGGGTTCATCACTGACAGACAGTGAATTTGAAGCAAATGTTTGATGAGAACAACTCTTCCCCCATAAGACAACAATTTCCCTTTTCATCCTTGCAATTTCCCACTAATTTTGCTCATAATAGCTTGATAGTAATCCTTTTTCTTCCTCGTGTGAACTATAGGGCATCCAAGGTAAGTAAAAGTAAAATCTTTCCTTAGGATCCTTGTAAGTCCTTTTGCCATTACTACCAACCATGAGATACTCCCTTGTGAAAATAAAGAAAACTTTTCTCCTTATTAGCTTTTTTCCCTAACAATATTTCATATATCTCTAAAGTATTATTCATTTTCTGCATTTTGTGGAGATCAGCTTTGGATAAACATGTCATCCACAAATACAAAGTGATTTACTTTTGGGCTTCCTCTTGGCATTCCAAATAAATTTAACTCTTTGGTATGTACTAAAGATTTTAAGGCTCTAGACATCACTTCTGCTTCTATTATAAATAGAGTGGGGGCTAGTGGATCCCCTTGCTTCAACCCTCGATAAGATTTGAAAAATCCCTTTGGTTTCCTATTTAGTAGAATAGAGTACCAACTGTTTCCTACCAACCTATAGACCATATATATCATCAACTTACTAAATCTGACCTTTCTCAATACTTTAGTGAGAAACAACCAATCAACTCTATCATAGGCTTTCATCATGTCAAGTTTGATTACCAGGTTATGAATCTTACCCCTTTTCCTTATATCTGCAATTATTTTCTGGAGCATCAATATATTCTCTCCTATGCTTCTCCCCTGCACAAAACTATCTTGTTCTTCTAAAATGATATCAGGTAACACTTTTTTAATCATCTCATGAATAATTCTTGAAAAAATCTTATTCATAAAATTACTCAATGATATTGGTCTCGTAGCAGAAAAGGTGTTCATAACTAACTTTTTTGGGTAGAAGCACCAAATTTGTATGTGTAATAAATTTTGGTCACTCAAACCCACAAAAGAAAGTTATTACTATATTATGTACATCTGTGCCAATAATCTCCCAGGAATCCTGGAAAAAAGCCCTAGTCATACCATCAGGACCTCCTGCATTAGTACTGCTTAGTCCCATGAAAGCTTTCTTGACTTGTTGAATATTTGGTATTCTGCTCATTTTTTCATTCAGCTCATCATTCACCACAGTTGGTAATTCATTTAGCATTTCAAAATCTTCATTATCTTCTCCTTTAGAAACTGTCTTTGAAGGAAATTCACTGCTGCTTCTACAATTTCTTTTTGATCTTCCAACCATTCCCTTTCTCCATTTTGTATTCTTACTACTTTAAGATTTCTTATTCTTCCCTTGACTATAGTATAAAAGAACATAGTATTTCTTTCCCCATATTTAAACCATTCAAACCCAACTTTCTGCCTCCAAAAATCTTCTTCCCTCCTCAACTAGATATTCAATTTTGCTTATGCTTTAAACAGGTTCTCTCTATTGCTTCCAGTTGGGAATTCCTCAAACTATTTATTTCTTAGTCTAATAACCTCCTCCAGTGTAGCAATGTCCTGGAAAATGTTACCAAAGTACTCTTTACTCCATTTAGTCAAAGAACTTTTAACCTTCTTTAACTTATGATGAAAAATTATAAATGGATCTCCCATTGCAACTGTTTCCCAATTGTCCCTTATTACTTTAAAACAATCTTTCTCCTTCAACTGCATATTAAGAAACCTAAAAGGTTTAGAAATATGTTCATTAATAGTACTGAAATGGATTTTCAAAGTAGTGTGATCTGAGTCACTCCTAAAAAGATAATCCAGTTCCAATACTGGAAAAAGGTAACCTCTTAAATATGCATTCCTAATTAGTCCTTCCATTACATCATGTATATTTTCTCCCTTTGAAACCTGGATTTTCCAAAACCCAAAGATTAATGCAATGTTTAAAGTTTCCTGTCTTAACAACAATAACTAGAAGACCTCCTAATTTCTCCTCTTTACTTATAATCGCATTAAAATATCCCTCTATCAACCATGGTTCATGAATTCATTGAGCCATCTCCTCAAATGAATCCCATAACATTACCCTTTCTCTTTAAGTACATTTATCATTCACCAATGTAACTATAACTGAAAACCTTAGATTCTGGATTGACCAACTTTATAGTCAGTTGTTGCTCCTCATCTTTTGTTATAGTACAGTTCACCACTTCATCAATAAAAGCCCATATCATTCCTGAAGTATTAGCTACGGCTTGTTTCATTCCTAATCTCCTCTTATATTTTTTAATAGTGTGGTTACCCTGGAATGGTTCTATTAAACCAATGAAATAAAAATGATGTCTTTTCTGCAATGTGATCATTCTGGTGAATTCTTTCTATGTATTTATTAATCTGATGTTCCAAATTATTACATTAATTTTAACTTATTCTTTAAGGAACTTCTTATCTGAGCTGAAGAAGCTTTAGCTCCTTTTTCTTTCCTCTTTTGTATTCCTTGTGAAGTTTTTAATTTATCTATCTTTCTAGGAGATAAATTTTCTTCAATTCCAACCTTTTTAATGTTCTTACCCAGATCTCCATCAATTAAAGATACTTTCTTCTCATTGTTGTACTCAATTTGAACTTCTACATAAATTGCTAAAGGTAATATATTTTCTATTACCTTTTTCTACTTCCTCTCCTTACTTAAATTGTAGTATATCTAGCTGTAATATTTGCTCTTCCTATTGTACTGCATTTTGTTGTACTATCTCTTTTTGTTGTCTTTTCTTTCATCCTTGTGAATAACCTTTTCTGCCTGAGCGTCATCTTTCTTCTCATTCGATTTTGCTTTCACTACTTTATTTTGAGAAACATTTGTAAAGCTATTCACAAACCACTCTTTAGTACTTTTCTTACTTTGTGTCTCCCACTGTTCCTTAGCCTTATCACTGGATTCTTCTTCATGTGTCTCCTATGTAAGCATTTGCAATTGGAATCTCTTCCTAATTTGATTCTTTAACTTCTTCTACTATGTGACCAAACTTGTCTCTTTTATACTTATTCCTCCTGGTTTACCATTGTTGCTTGAAATTTCTTCTATTTCTATAATTATTTCTCATTGTTGTTGTTTCATTCTCTTTCTCTGCCTCTGCTTACACATTCTTATCTTTAATTTTCTCTTCCTTTTGCTTGTCTAATAACTCTTCATGAATATTCAAACATGAATTTTCATCATGTCCTTGCAAACAACATTCTTTGCAATACTTCGGTTTATACTAAAATTGAATATTTATCTATTTAAACATAACCTGTCCAGTCACATCATCTTCTTTCTTTATACTTACTCTATGTGAAAATATAGCAACAAGATCCACTTCAACCTTAACTTTTGCACTGCTGGTCTAGTTTGATTCTTGGTTGCCATATCCACTGTTAATGGCTTCCCAATTGATGAAGCAATTGAAAATATTACTCCCTTTGCAAAAAAATTAGGAGGAAGATTAGGCATTGATATCCACGCTATACCAATAGAAGTTTCTACATCCTTCTCAATCCATGGATCCCATTTAAGAGTTCTCATATAGCAATACAACTCCTTGGCTTTTATATAGTAAGCAGCTATTGAAATTATATTAACATAATCCTCCAATTTACTCAAATGAATGATAATGTGTCTAGAATCTAATACTCTAATGTTACACTCTCCTTTAATTCCACATTGAATAGGAATACTTTTTCTCATCTCCATAATATCAGGTTTACCATACGAAAATTTACCAATTACTGCAAATTGTAAATTTTCTTGTATAATTAAGCTTTTAACTTTTGATGATTTCCTGGTTATACTCGGTTCCCCTTCAAGCATTACCATTGGTTTAGGAGGGATCCTTTCCCTACTATTTTCACTACATCTAGGCTTCAAAATATTTGCATAGATGATCTTCTTACTTGATGCATGATTATCCACGTTACCATTGACTTCTTTCTCCTTTTGTTTATTCACCAATGGGTCAATCCCACCGGAGGTAGTGTCCATGGAAGCAGAAATCTTATGGAAGGTTTTTGTATTAGGTCTAGGGTTTAGCTAGAGAGCGTCTTAACTAGTAACATGCTCCATTCTCTGCAGCTCTAGAACATCTATTTTAGTCTAGGGGACCCTTGGTCCGAGTCCCGAGGCTCCCGGACTCATTTTGGTTCATTGGCCTGAAGTTAAGAAAAATGGCATGTGGTTTGGGACCACTTTTTGTCAAAATGACCTCAGATGGAAATTTCAACTATGCCATTAAGTCTGGAACGTCGAATTTGATAGGGTTTCATAGTTTGTTTGCATAAACTAGATTCTGAATGAATCCTTAGGGGTCGCAGAGTCTCAAAAAATTCCAAATCTCCGCTGGTATATTGCAGCTAGTGTGACCTCTAAAGAGGCATTTTGGGTGCTTTAACGGAGGGCACTTTCAGCAGGTACCCCTTTAGTGGTCACCCGGACGCTTTAGCGGTTCGTAGAGCATATTAAACTCCCCACTTATCTCAATTTCTCCTATTTTCCACCCATTTTCAAGAGTGTAGAGCCCTAAATATCTGAAAACTTGGGAGAGTCATTGGTGGGTGATTTTGAAGCATTTGTGAACTTGAATTATGTGTTTCTTCTCTGAATTCTTGATTAGCTTTCGTCAATTTCATGATTTAATACTTCATCTTTTTTCAAAATCCTGAGAGTATTGGTGGATTGATTTTAACACCATTAGATCTTTAAATTCACCCATTTTTGAGGATATATTTTCCTTGAGCATGAATGGACGTATTGACAATTTCGAAAGTGCGATTCTGTAAGCGGACCCCATATAAGATTTTTACGTAATTTTAGCTCTGAAGCACAAAAGTGAAATATGGGTATTGTTGTTCTCATTTTAAAAGTAAATGGTTATTTTGATAGCGTAGCATCTTGAGGAAGCTTCTCAAAAAGGGAAATCATCAATTTTGCAGATTCTACGTACTTTTCTTCGACGTCCAGGCAGACTAGGTTTAGCTTCTTCATAGATTGAGATAATTCATTGTATAATTATGTTATTAATTGTATAATTATGATATTATGATAGATATGAGGTGGTATTTAAGTATTGGAGGGATGATTGAGATAATTAGTATTATTTTGGATTGATTAGCCTATTAAGGAACCGTAATTTTGGCGGATTTGACTTATTTGCTCATGATTTAGGTAGAATTTATATCTTAGGGATAATTGTTTCTTTCATAAAATCTTGAAGTGAATTTAGATACCTTAGCCTAGTCTAGTGTAGAATTTTCCTTAGGATAGATTTCGGGTATTTGAAGTATGATCCTCAGACCCATCTTAGATCAAGATTTGTTTTAGCTCTTATAGACATCTATATGCATGTTATACCATTTAAAACACTTATTTTGGGACTATGAAGAGATTAGATACTTAATGATTATGATAGTTTAGTACTTCAGAGTTGGTGCTAATTTTTAGCAAAATCCAGTGGTTTATTGATATTAACTTTTGGTTCAAGTCCAGTGATTGATGATGTTGTTAATGATATAAGTTCTGGTTCAAGTCTGGAAAGTAATAATAATGATGATAATGCAATTTTGTTTCAGTTCGATTCTGACATGTAGAGTTTATTTATGATATGATAAGATATAGATGGTTTCATGGCTATAGCTAATATTTGATAAAGTTATGGATCTTTAGTTATTTACTTTTCTTTAATTGCACCCTCCAGGCTTATGGGAACCGCGTTGAGTTATTTAATTTTCTGCACTTACTGGATTACGAGGATAGTCTTGTAGTATTAGTTATGCTTTCTTTCATATTATATTTGTTTTGGTTATTTATTTGCAGTTTTGGAGCTTATTTCCAGGTTTGCCCATTCACCTTGACTTAGCTTATTTATCTCAAATCTTTATCGTTTTATATTATGTTTTAGATTTGCGGCCGATGATGCATACTGAGCATCATGTTTTTGGTACTCATACTATACTTCTATAACTTTTTGATGTAGATCCGATATAACGCCCCAAATCTGGTACCCAGAATGCCACACGATGCTCATGACCCCGAAGGACCAAAAGCTAATCCATGACTGATATTTGTACTGAGAACTGCATAACATACTGTATAAATACGGAATAAAAGACTGAAAGACCCTAAGGTTCAAATGTCTAATAAAATATAACATCTAAATAATACAGTATCACCATACCGAAACTGAAATAACTGTCTGAACATGCTAGTCTGAAAGCCTCTAAAATGTCTAAAAACTATGGAGTTGATGGGACATGTCCACAACTAACTCCATACTACTGAATAATAAAGTAATAAAATAATTATGCTATCCTCAAATGATGAGGACTCACTTCTAGTCTGGCTGTATAACGTCTGATCTACTAAGGATGCTCTGGAGCTCGTGCTTCTGAACCTATGGTATAAAACACCATATCTCAAATGCATCAGTACGATTAAATGTACTGGTATGCAAGTGAGGTAGGCTGAATATAAGGGGTTTATATACATGAACAATACTAACTGACTGAATAACATGAACGTGAGAACACATGCATGAATACGTGAATTGTAACTGAGATCATGACATCACTGAATCTGAATACTGATAACATAAGTTTTGTATGACTGATTTTCTATTATTAGAATGACAGTGTCTGACAGTCCAGTTTCTGATGGAACTAGATGAGTCTTGTACTGAGCTGGATGACTGTATCGGATAGTCCTAAATTCTGTAGAACTATCTGAGTTCTATTACTGAGACTTAGACTGAGACTATAACTGTGGGAAGTATTCATCTAACAAAAATTCCCCAAATAAGATAATAAAATTGAGTTGGGGTCCAATCTGTAACCCCAATTAGAAGGGTGTCAATACCGTGCCACTTGTAAGGACAAGCTGTGGGTGACCCTTATTTGATAGTGTCCCCAAAAAATAATGGTGGGACCCTTATCTAACAGTGTTAATCCACCTTATCAACCCTTATCTATCACTGTTAATGTCTCAACCTGTGCTGGCTACATAGTTCTGGAATGCAAGGATTGCTTCTAAGGATCACACCCTCAATTTCCAGTGTGTGCCCTCATCCTTGGGTTCACTCGGTGCTAATTTCTACTCCCATCTTAATAGACACTAAAACATAATTAACTAAACTGAACTAGACTGCATTTATTTAGTTTTGTTGACTGACGGAATACTACTGAGATTACTGAATTTCTAAGATTTCTGAGATTACTGGTATTTCTGAGTTTTCCTGAGTCATGAGTCTGACTGAGTTCTATTGATCTTGGCTTGACTGAGAGTATCTTGTAAACTGACACTGGCTCTAGGAACACAACTAAATTAGCGGGTACAAGTACCCCCAAGACTCGATAGCATAAAACTAACAAGGCATGACACTTCTTGACACATGACCATAGTCAACAATTCATAGTACAATCATTGGGGATCTTCATGAAGTATTCGTATGCGATAAGCTTACACATGAATAGGAATGCATGTAAACATATCATAATTTCATAAGCCTAAACTCATGAGCATTACGTGAATCCTCTTAAGTGAGAGTATCTTGTAAACTGACACTGGCTCTAGGCACACAACTAAATTATCGGGTACAAGTACCCCCAGGACTCGATAGCATGAAACTAACAAGGCATGACTCTTCTTGACACATGACCATAGTCAACAATTCATAGTACAATCATTGGGGATCTTCATGAAGTATTCGTATGCGATAAGCTTACACATAAATAGGAATACATGTAAACATATCATAATTTCATAAGCCTTAACTTATGAGCATTACGTCAATCCATTACAAAGGACAACAATAACTTGAGAGTCATATCAATCATAATGAAGAAACATGGATTCATCAATTTTGGTCACAAATGAGTCATAAGGCAAAATTTCTATTCTCTTAGGCATTTTATCAAACACCTTGTATGCATATCTTTAGGTTTAGGCATGAATATTTAAATAATACATCATGGAAATATTTTACACTTCCAATGCAAGAATTTCAACCACATACTAATATATTTTCATGATAGTCTATAAAGACTTCAACTTAGAAATCAAACAACAACATAAACATGGATATAATTTAATTCATACCATGGAATCCAAAGTTTATATTTTAAATAGGGTTTCTTGAGCTATATGGGTGAAAGGAACCCATGAATCAACACTTGATATAACTAGGTGGATGATTTCTTTAATATTGGTAGAGGAAAGCTTGAATTCTTGTCTTGGGATTAAACACCTAGGGTTTATTGTTCTTGGGGATTGATCTTTGAGAGAAACCCTAATTTGGTGTTATGGATGAATAAAGAAGTTATGAGATCTGGTCTGGAATAATTAGGGGTTAAAATGGGTGGAAAAGAATTAAATACCCTTTTTAAAAATGGCTTAAAATTACTGATCGGAAGTGGCGACGATCCGTCGCTGGCTCGACGATTCGTCGGTCCTGACCGTCGCACTTGGCCAGAATCTGAACTTTCTGCCTTGTCTGCGACGGTCCATCGCTAGCTCAACAGTCTGTTGATCCTTGCCATCGCACTTGACTAGAATTCAGGTCCACTGCCTTAGTCGCGATGGCTTGGGCGACGGTCCGTCGCTAGCTCGATGGTCCATCGACCTGACCGTTGCTTTTAGGCAGTTTCGATAGTTCTCTGTAAAATATCTATAACATTTTACTTCGATAATGGATTTGAACGAAATTGGTATCATTGGAAATCTAATTCAATTTCCCACATGATAAAAAGTTGAAATTGAGGAAATTATATCCGATTTAAACATTAATCATTTAGAAATTAATCACTAACTCTTCTCGAGACTAGATTTGACTTAAAGAAAGTTTGGGGTATTACATCTGAGTACTAGTAGCCATTGCTAACGTGATGATCATACGGAGTTAATTTTGAAGATAGGGTGATCTCTCAAAGTCGAGGTTTTTTATTTTTTCTTCTATTACATATGTCTAGTATTTCATTATCAGTGATGAATTGTATTTGAATATTTCGGTACTTATGTCCCTTTTGTAGTAGCTCTTGTACTAACACTACGAGGTTATGGGATGGTTGTTGATGTTTTATCTATCTTTTAGACTATCATGATTGCCTTATAGTTATTATAAGTCTTTAATTACTGACTTCTGACTATTAGGTCATTTTCCTCTAAATTAGCCCATTGTTTATAGCTCTCAGCTGTGGTTTGGCTAACCTATTATCGGGATAATGTATTTTCCATCATGACTCATAAATTTTATCGTGACATCACTGTAAACCACAAACTATACAAAATCCATCCCACTAAAAAAATATATACATGAGGGCAGTAAGGCCAAAAACTAAGTATACAACTAATAAAAAGGTGACAACTGACTCATATACCCACTTTCAAAATATACAGTCCTCTAAGATGAAGAACCACTAACAACTCGAAACAAGACCCCGACATATCTATTAGCTCTGCAAAGTAGAAGAAGACTCAAGACTCAACAACTCCAAAAAAGAATAGAGCTTATCAATCATCATCTACACTCGACCACATGGAATGGGAATCACTATGTACTGATATCTTGCACGCATGAATGCAATGTTCCCCAGGTAATGGAGACATCAGTACAAAATAATGTATGTAGTATATAAGGAAAATAATAATGAAGGGGGTATCATGATGTAACCAATGTACATACAAATAGGGTTCAAAGATATATAAGTGTTCTTATCGACTCATGAATTTATGGGTAGCTGATCTGATATCATAAAGTATTATAAATATTCATGTGGAGAGTCAAGTTTAACGAAAAAGTACTCACCTTCTCATGACTTAGACCTTAAACCATAACTAATTAATGGCTAACTTAAATAAGCAAGATGATAAATATTATCAAGATATGATGTACTCGGTAAGGAGATATCAAGTAAATACATACATCAAAAGCACTAAATTCGACATTTAAAGACTCAAAAATCAAGAAATCTCAAGAATATGTTTTGTCCAATTTGTACATCATCGTCATACCAAGCATTTTACAGAGGTCAAATAATAATTTTTTTCCAATATGTACATCGTCGTCACACCAAGCATAATAAAAGTCGAGAAGGACCGACGCCTTGTATCAAAAAGGTTTAAAACCCTGTATCAAGTTGGATCAAAATCCAATAATCAAGAATCATATTAAAAATGGCATTCTAGTTTGTACATAAAATGGATAACTCTCATAATTAAGCCAAACCACAAATTCATAGTTAATATGGAAAAGAATCTAAATCAAAAGCCATGCCAATAGTGACAAAGTCACAGCCCTAAGATGGGAAAACTCCCAATGAGGATGCCAAGTGATCAAGAAATTCGTATAAGTAGGCGAGTTAAACAAGTGTTTTGGAAGACTTCAAAGATACCAAAACAATAATATAAGGTGGCAAGAAGGTAACCAAGGTACCGAGATAATGTTTTAGATATTTTAATAGTTAACAAGAATAAAAGTTCACGATTATACATAAAAATTAATCTTTAAAAACAAAAATAATCCAACCATAGCTTGAAGAGTTCAAATCGTAATCCAAATAATTCCTTCAAGTTCCAAAGTTTGTACACGTACAACATTGATGACACACTTAAATAAATTTATAATTTTTAGTAACTCCATCATATTGATATTAATTAAGATTACCATCAAAACTACGCCTAGTTTGTGCAAATTACACTAAATCCTTAAAACAATAAACTTGGACTTCCCACTTTCTAGTGTTGTAAGTTAGTTTTGAATAGGTAAACAACAAGAAAAAGTTCTATAGACTTCATAAAGTTGTAGGTATTTGTTTCGAGGTTGTAAAGAGTCCATAATCACTATAAAATACACTTTGTGCAAGAAGATATCCTGAAAATACTAACAATAGAACATAGGGGTTTTCTAAATTGGAAAACTGGAAAGAAATTGTCCTCTCTTGCCTCCTCTATTAAGAGTTCATAACAAAAATGCTATCATTTTTTTATAAAAATGAAAGTTGTAGCGATATGTGTTATCTTTCCACAATATATTTTTTTCACTTAAAATAAAGCTCTACAAAATGAGATATGACATATTTACTAAACCCTGTACAATTTCAAAACATTGGGGATCGAGAATCATACCATGAAAAGAAGAAAATATCCTTTACGTACCTCAAACCGAGCCCGAATAAGTTGAGTTAGATAATTCATTTTCTTTTGGGGGTCAAATATAACATTGGAATATTGTTCCTTCTATAAAATCCTTCCAGCAACCTATTGATGTATATGTACTATAATGTATCCGATCATTTTCAAATGAAATAAATGAAACTAGCTAGTCTTATACATATGTTTAAATTACAACTAATCTATCATATATATATGTGTGTATATATATATAGAGAGAGGAGAGTTATAAATATGCTGATGTGACATGCTTCTCCTTTTTTTTATTTTTTTTATTAATCTTTTTATTTTCCTCTGATTTATAAATTAATTAATCATTAATGTAATTAATCAACTCTTTACCTCCATTATAGTTATCTTCTTTATTAGATATCTTAATATGTATTTATTTATGGTCTTTTGATATCCATTTTATCACTGACCTCCATTTCTATTTTTCTTATTTCTCTTTATTTTATTTTAATGTCTAAATAAATATTTTTTTCATGGTACAAAAAATTTAAATAGTTGAGTCGTTTACCTGTTTTAATTTTACAAGTATTTCTTAACTAGTGGAACCAAACCAATTCCAAAAACTGCTCATTTAAATATCATCATTTCCAAATAAATTTTTGTAACTTCTGTAAATAGTTATTTTCATTCCATAATTTGTATTTTGTTCCACATTGAGTTCAAATTTCATTCTCCACTCCTATAAATATGAACAACTGGTAGATTATTTTTTTGATTGAAAATCTACTGTGATATGCTTGCTAAATTTTACATTGCTTATAATTTTACATAGTTGTTGATCTTAATACTGATGGACCTATAGGCAGTATCAATGGATTTTTGTTTTTTATTTACTTTGGTATATTTCTTTAGACTTATTTCTTTTTTAGAGAGGTAAATCAATGTGTTTTTATGACAAATTTAGGACATGATACAAGATCAAACCAACAACACCAAGAGCTACAAGTAGATTCGGATTTCAGTCCAACAACACAAGAATAACAAGTTCCATTTTTCAGTTTTCAGCACACAACAAGAGAGCAAATAGATGAACAAGAATGCTAGTGAATCGAAAGTAGCCCCACACGGCTTCACTAGTCTTTAAAGATAACAAAATTAACAACAACAACAACAACAAGATAAAGAAAAGATAGATAACTTGACATATAACATTCAAGATACTAAGAACCCTAACATCAAGAGAGGACCCTAAGTCTAGAGAATGTAAACACCAAGTTCTTACAAGGACCAAGAGGCACTCAAAGACCCCAAAACCCTTGTTTCTAGCCAAAGATACAACACAAGTATTCCTCTACTTGTGAGATGTTGGAGGCGGCTCCAAGAGTGGAAGAGAGAGAGAAATTGTTGTGATATTTTAGGTTACAAAATCAGAGTTCAAAAACTATCTAATAACTCTCTCACATCTTCTATTTATACTACAAAAGGAAAGGGGTAAAATGACTCATCCGCCCTTGCTTCTTGTGCCAACCTTGGAGAGTAGTTTACTACACATTAGGACCCCTCTTCACACATAAAAACGTTTAAGTCCTTGGTTGGTTCAATCACCAACTCACACACGGCCATTTGCATGAACAAAGCTTGGAGTTTTTGTAATTCCCGAGCTTGGCTTCGTGTGAAAGGCCGTGTGGCTGTCCTAACCGTATCATCCTCTCCATCTTGAGAGGAATTTGGCCTCAAATTCAGCATTTGGTCATCTTCAACCGCATCCACGAGGGAGAGATCACCAACGTTGAAAGTGTTGTGCACTTGATATTCCGGTGGAAGGTCAATCTTGTAGGCGTTGTCATTGATCCTCTCAAGTACTTGGAAAGGACCATCACCCCTTGGCAGCAATTTGGACTTCCTATGAGCTGGAAACCGGTCTTTTCGAAGATGCACCCACACCCAATCTCCGGGTTCAAGCACAAGCCTTCTTCTCCCTTTGTTTGCCCTTTTGGCAATCTCTTGATTCTTCTTTTCAAGCTTGATCCGCACCGTCTCATGCATTTTCTTCATTGCCTCGGCTCTTTTGCTTCCATCTAAGCTGGTCATGAGATCACTAGACAAAGGAGTGAGATCTAAAGGGGTAAGGGGATTCAGGCCGTAAACACATTCAAAGGGAGTCATTCCCGTGCTCGAATGTATTACCCGGTTGTAGGCAAATTCCACTAAGGGTAGGTGATCTTCCCATGAAGTCAGTTTACCTTTAACCATAGAACGTAGCATAGACCCTAAGGTTCTATTTACTACCTCCGTTTGGCCATCGGTTTGTGGGTGGCAAGACGTGGAGAAAAGTAACTTCGTTCCAAGCCTACCCCACATGGACTTCCAAAAGAGACTTAGGAACTTGGAGTCCCTATCGCTCACAATAGTCCTCGGTACCCCGTGAAGCTTGACAACATGTTCAACAAATAATGAAGCTACACTACTAGCATCCTCGGTTTTAGTACATGGAATAAAATGAGCCATTTTAGAGAATCTATCAACAATAACAAAAATGCTATCTCGGCCCTTTCTAGTCCTTGGCAGCCCCAAAACAAAATCCATCGAGATGTCCAACCAAGGCCTAAGGGGAGTAGGGAGTGGGGTGTATAATCCTTGGGGTAAGAGACGAGATTTCGCACTCCGGCAGGCCACGCATTGACTACAAATTTTAGTGACGTCTTTGCGCATTTTGGGCCAATAGAAGTTCTCCTCTAAGATTCCGAGGGTCTTGTCTATCCCAAAGTGACCCATGAGGCCTCCGTCATGGGCCTCCCTTACAAATAATTCCCTCCAAGAACTAGAAGGAACACACAACCTCCTCCCTTTGAACAAATACCCATCGAACCGAGAGTAGGAGGAATGGTTATTCTCCTTGAGCCAACGGTCCCTTCCCCACTCTTCGCATTCCCTAAAAATAGGAGCAAAGGTAGGATCCTCGGGATACAACAACCGCAAGCTCTCAAAACCCATCAATTTCGAAGACAAGGTAGCAACAAGCACATGCTTCCTAGACAAGGCATCGGCAACAACATTTTCCTTTCCCCTTTTGTAATGAATTACATAAGGGAAAGTCTCGATGAACTCAATCCACTTAGCATGACGCCTATTCAACTTGTCTTGGCTCTTAAGGTGTTTCAACGACTCATGATCCGTTCGTATCACAAACTCCTTAGGCCACAAATAATGTTGCCAATTTCCCAAAGCTCTAACAAGGGCGTACAACTCCAAATCATAAGTTGAGTAATTAAGAGTTGCCCCTTTGAGCTTTTCACTGAAATAAGCAACGGGCTTACCTTCTTGCATCAAAACAGCCCCGATACCAACTTTACTAGCATCACACTCTATTTCAAACATCTTATCAAAATCGGGCAATTGCAATAAAGGCGCCGAGATGAGCGTAGCTTTCAAGGCCTCAAAAGCCCTAGCTTGCTCATCACCCCATTTAAAGGGTCCGTCCTTTCTAATTACCTCGGTCAAGGGGGCTGCTATGGAACTAAATCCTTTGACAAACCTCCTATAAAAGCTTGCCAACCCGTGGAAACTTCGGATTTCTCCAATAGTTTTAGGGGTCGGCCAACTTCGGATAGAGTCTATCTTGGAATCGTCCACTTCCACACCCCGTGAGCTCACGACAAAACCCAAGAATATAACTTTATCAACACCAAAAGAACACTTCTCCATGTTGGCATACAGCTTCTCCTTTCGGAGCACATCAAACACACATCTCAAATGCATTACATGATCATTAATAGATTTACTATACACCAACACATCATCAAAGTAAACCACCACAAACTTTCCAATATAAGGCTTCATTACATGATTCATTAGCCTCATAAATGTGCTAGGAGCATTGGTAAGGCCGAAGGGCATGACCAGCCACTCATATAGACCGAATTTGGTCTTGAATGCGGTCTTCCACTCATCACCGGGTTGCATGCGAATTTGGTGATAGCCGCTCCTAAGGTCCACTTTAGAAAACAAACAAGATCCGTGGAGCTCATCTAACATATCATCTAGTCTAGGAATTGGATGACGATACCTTATAGTGATTTTGTTGATGGCTCTACAATCGACGCACATGCGCCAAGTTCCGTCCTTCTTTGGTACCAAAAGCACCGGAACAGCACACGGACTCATGCTTTCCTTGATGTATCCCTTGTTGAGAAGCTCCTCAACTTGTCTCTCAAGCTCCTTAGTGTCCATGGGATTGCTCCTATAGGCCGGTTTGTTTGGAAGTTGTGAACCCGGCACCAAATCAATTTGGTGCTCAATTCCCCGAAGTGGGGGCAATCCTTGCGGAAGTTCTTGAGGAAATACATCTTCATACTCCTGCAACGCACAAGAAATCAAAGGGGAAATGGAAGAATTAGTGGGGTTAGTATTAAAACAATGGGCCAACAGTAACATCGGCTTGTTTTCATCATGGTCCACGAAGAGTTCTTTCCTCCTAGCCAACATCACTACGTTTTCCATCTCCTTTGTGGTTGGGACAGATTCGGATGGCCCTACTTCCTTACCTACGGCATCCCCCCCCTTTTCTCCTTTCCCGGTTTCCTTTCCCTTTCCTTTTAACTCTCTCATCTTTTGATGCCACTCATGTACTTGGGAGGGTGAAAGAGGGTGAAGTGTGACCTTTCGGCCATCCTTCTCAAGCGTATACCGGTTGGACCTCCCATCGTGTTTAGTAGACCTATCATATTGCCATGGTCTACCTAACAACAAGTGACATGCTTGCATTGGGATCACGTCACAAAGCACTTCATCGTGGTAGTTTCCTACCTTAAACCGAATCACACATTGCCTTGCGACCCTTAATTCACCACAATCGTTCAACCATTGTAGCTTGTAAGGACTAGTGTGTGGTGTAGTTGGCAGCTTCAAGAAATTTACCATAGCTTGGCTTGCAACATTCGTACAACTACCACTATCAATCACCAAGGTGCACACACTCCCCTTTACAAGACACTTAGTATGGAATAGATTTTCCCTTTGACTCGGGTCACCTATCGCCTTACTAATCATGACACGTCTAACCACAAAGTTAGGAACCACACACTCCCCTTCTTGTGGATAGGCATCTTCACTACCATCTAATTCATCATCATTCGGCCCATTTTCAGCTTCCTCTCCATCTTGAGGCTCGGCCTCATCCTCCCCCCTTTCGGAAACCACCTCCTCACCAAGGTAGTACACTTTCCCTTCTCGTAGGATCACATTGCGCCGGTTCGGACATTCATTGGCCTTATGCCCCCAACCTTGGCACTTGAAGCATTGGAATCCCTTTGGGTTGGGATATTTGTGAGCCTCCGGTTTCGGAGGGAATTTAGGGACTGTTTTGGACTCGTAGTGGACTGTTTTGGACTCGGGCAGCTTCGTAGGGGCGGGTTGGTCCTTGTTTTTGGGCCAACCCGAGGGAGCTTGTACCCTTGCCTTGAAGGATGATCTCTCCTTAAGTTCCCTTTCAATCTCTAGGGCCGCTTGGAATATACCGTCGATGGTTTCAAACCGATGAAGGGTCAAATGTGTGGAAATCTCTTTGTTCAACCCACACTTGAACCGGATGATGTCATGACTGATTTGCTCCCCACGATGATCAAGTTTCAACATGAGTTGTTGGAACTCGTCAAAATAGGCCATCACACTCTTGCCCCCTTGCCGCAAGCCATATAACCTAGCAAGCAACTCATGACGATATCTCTCGGGAAGGTATCGTTGTCTCATCAAATACCTCAACCGAAACCAAGGTGGTGGCTGCCCATCGACTAATTCATTACCAAATCGTTTAACATACTCCCACCAAGTGTTAGCATAGCCCTCGAGGTGAGCTATAGCGTAGCAACTCTTCTTTTCGTCCGAGATGTCATTAACTTGGAAAACTTTGTCACAAGCCGATTCCCAAGTTAAGTAGGCCTCGGGATCACTTTCACCCTTAAAGATGGGTAGGCTCAACTTGATGGTGTTGATGCCTACGTCTCTCTCTTGGTGTCGGTTTCCCCTATCTCCATACCCCCGATATCTCCTAGGTTCTCCTCGACCCCCTCTTAACTCCTCCTCCCTCATATAAGCATCATCAAAGGCTCCATCTCCTTCATACTCCCCTCTACCGTATCCTTCAAAGTGGGCTGGTCGGCCTTGGCCGTTTTGAGTCGGAGGATTTGGAATTTGCGGTCTTTGGGTTAATGGAGCTTGGAATGGAAGGTTCGGATTTAGTGGAGGTACTTGTCGTCCAAATCCCTCTTGTGGAATTGGAGGGGCTTGGAAATGTAGTGGTCTAGTGGAGTCTCGGTTTGGAGGAAAATAGGTAGTTTGACTTGCGGTATTTAGTGGAGCTTGGGGTGAATTTAGCATTTGGTGGACTGTTTCGGGGGTGATGGTTGCGGAGGAGGTCCTATCATGACCATTGGTAGATACGTGTAGAGGAGTAGAAGGACGAGAGTTCCTTTGACTCTCCACTTGTTCTAATCTCCCACTAATAGTCGACACTTCCCCCTTTATGGCTGCCAAGTCCCCTCTCACGGCCCCAAATTCAGAATTCAACCTTTCAAGTGTCCGGGTAACGGCCTCAAGAGTGACCCTCATAGAATCAAGGGCATTAGTATCCGCATTATGAGACGTAGCTCCTTCCATTGTCAAGATATTATCCGCTTTAGTTCACCACAAGTTCGTGTTCCACAAGTGTTGTATAATTGGCTAGTAACCGTGAAATTTTCAAGGTATGAGTGAGCTCTTATCCGGAATGGATTCTTGTTTGAAGACTCAAAGAATTCTTGCCGGACTAGAATCAAAAATCAGCAACTCATTCAAACGAATAAAAGCACTCAAATAATCGTTGACACGAACAAACGGTTCAAGGAACTAGTTGACAACCTAGTAGGAAGGTACTAGTTTGTTAATTAGTTCTAGGACCAATTAAGGGAAACCAAGGATCAACAATTTGCAACCAAAGAATATCCTAAGTTGAGCTTATAGTGACGTGGCAGCATGCAATGGTTCCACCCGTTCCTCTTATCTTTTTTTTTTTGTTTTTGTTTTGTGTTAATATTCACACAACTTGTTATAGTTTGCAAAATGTTTTGGTGGGAAAAATAAAATCTTGTAGTCTTTCAACCTTTTCAAACTCAAGAAAGTGGTGTTTGGTTGACCAATCCCACAAAACAAGGCTCCTTGAATTAGGGAAAAAGTGATTGACAAGACTAGAGGGTGAGGGGTGCAAGTCTTTCACAACAACTTTATAACTTGTCTTACAACTTGAGCACACAACAAGATGAACAAGATGAACAAGTTCAAAAAAATGAACACCTCAACAAACTTCATCAACTTCTTTAGCACATAACACATAACCACCGATTTTTCTTTTGCTCATCAACAACATACAACCTTCGGCCACTTCAAGTCACTACTCAATGTTCAAGTTTTCAAGCTCAACTTTCGGATCTAGACACCTTAGTGTTGGTGAGAAAGAAACCAACACTAGAAACTCACTAAACAAGCAAAATAACGCCTAGGTCTAGACATGCAACATCATTCTCGGTTTTCAACCTTTAATGGACAGATTTTTCAGAACTTCCCTTTGGTATTGCTTGTTTAGACCGTGAACTAGCCCAAGATGGGTTATGTTGGAACACAACCGGTCTTGCTTTGATACCAAATGATACAAGATCAAACCAACAACACCAAGAGCTACAAGTAGATTCGGATTTCAGTCCAACAACACAAGAATAACAAGTTCCATTTTTCAGTTTTCAGCACACAACAAGAGAGCAAATAGATGAACAAGAATGCTAGTGAATCGAAAGTAGCCCCACACGGCTTCACTAGTCTTTAAAGATAACAAAATTAACAACAACAACAACAACAAGATAAAGAAAAGATAGATAACTTGACATATAACATTCAAGATACTAAGAACCCTAACATCAAGAGAGGACCCTAAGTCTAGAGAATGTAAACACCAAGTTCTTACAAGGACCAAGAGGCACTCAAAGACCCCAAAACCCTTGTTTCTAGCCAAAGATACAACACAAGTATTCCTCTACTTGTGAGATGTTGGAGGCGGCTCCAAGAGTGGAAGAGAGAGAGAAATTGTTGTGATATTTTAGGTTACAAAATCAGAGTTCAAAAACTATCTAATAACTCTCTCACATCTTCTATTTATACTACAAAAGGAAAGGGGTAAAATGACTCATCCGCCCTTGCTTCTTGTGCCAACCTTGGAGAGTAGTTTACTACACATTAGGACCCCTCTTCACACATAAAAACGTTTAAGTCCTTGGTTGGTTCAATCACCAACTCACACACGGCCATTTGCATGAACAAAGCTTGGAGTTTTTGTAATTCCCGAGCTTGGCTTCGTGTGAAAGGCCGTGTGGCTGTCCTAACCGTATCAGGACACAACCATGATGAAAATTTTATAATATGTTAGAAATGTGTTCAAAGGATATAAAGTGAACTTAATCAAAGTTCATCATGGAAGAACTTTGTAAGCTGGAATGAGGAAGAACAAAAAAGAAGAAGAAAAATGCAGAGGAGAAGAGTGGAGATTGATCTCATTGATTAATCTTGATCTTGTGTTGTATATTGAGTATTTAACATGTATATATAGCTAATCATGGAAGGTTATTGTGATGCCCCAGAAAAAAATTTCTGTTAAAATCTCAGACGAAAATATGTTGAATTCTGTTCTTTATCATGATTAATAATTTTTTTGTGTGGAATTTCTGGATATGCAACCCGTCATCACGTAGAAAATCGAATAAGATTTCCAACGATATGTGTATCATCCAAAATGGACACTCGAGCGATGAGTTATGATCATTCCGATCTAACCGTGAATAATGGTGAACGGTAAATGTGCAGGAAAAAAATACTGAGGCAAGGGGAATTTTAGGGTCAACTTCAAATGATCATAACTCCTTGTACATAATGATATGGGTGAGATACTATATATCAATAGAAATCTCTGAATGTCCTCTTTCCAATGAAATTGGTTTCATCCAATTTGGCCATCGGAGCAAAACGTTATGGTCGATCTACTTCAGCCTATCAAAACAGTCCACCAAAGGACAGATTTGACATTATTTGATTTTTAAGGGTATTTTGGTCATTTCCACTCCAATCCATCCGGGTAAACCATGGATTTAAGTCCATTAAGAGCATTCAATAGCTCATTTTTCTCCAAAATTTCCTAAGGCTCAAACCCCAACCCTACTACTCCAAATTTCATCCTTCTATGTCTCTTGATTGAACAGTAGAAATTTCAAATTAATTTGGGATTCAAGTTGATCATGTTAAGGTCTTCGAGAAGCACCCTTTATTTTCGTGAATAAAGTTCCGGAGTCGGAAGTTCATATTCATCTTCCATTTTTAGGTATGTGGGGCTTTGAACAAGATTATTCTTTCGATCTTATGCCCGGTATTTTTGTTGAATTACATTGACATGAGATTTTACTTGTTTTACCATGAATTTTAAATATGGTTTTATATCTTATATTATTGTCCATGATCTATGGGATTATGTCATCCGATATGTGCATGATGTTGAGATGGAATTATGTCCAAAAAGTATTTGATTCTGAGAGTATGATGATTTAATTTGTTAAGCCTTGATTTATACTATCATTCCACTATTTCCTTATTATGAATTTATAATTGATATTGGAAATTCTATATCCCTACTATGGGTTGATGTCTCAAGTACCTTTAAATGAGAGTTGGATGGAAAATTGAGAAATGTTGATATTGAAGTTGCAATGAGTCTTGGTATTTTCTGGATGGTTTTGATGAGTTAAATTGTTGAAAATATTATGTATTGAGTCTTCATATCCTTTTCCAAATGTCGAGTCGGTTATGGTTCAATGCATTGATACCTTGTTGATATTGAGGAAGATTAAAATGTTTTGAGCTAAAATGTGTTGAGTTACGAATCCACAAATTGATATGATTTGTTAAATGAGAAAGAGATTTGATTTGTTCTATATGATAGACCCTTTTGATGTTGTGGTGGATTTCCTAATGCGTTCTGATCTTATCGGGGAGTAGTACTTAGCACCGAGAGGGAAATTTGGTATTTCCCCAAACCTATGTCCCACTGTAGGGTTGTTTGATGATGATATTATTAGCCAGAGAGCTTGATTGTGATTATTGCAGTTTTAAGGTCGTACTCCCTGGCAAAGAGTATGACGCTCCCACCAATGGGGGTTTCAAATATTAGTATTCCACGTAGCTCACGTGGGGTTGTCAGTTATAGGAAACACCCCTGTCCATAAGAGTCATGTTTATTGAAATACCGAGTCACTCCGAGTTTTGATGTGGTAAGTCAAGTTGCCTATGATGATCTATAATGATTTATGAGATTTTTCTCCTACATCTCATATCTAAGATGTTATGAGTTGCATGATTCAATGTCACTCAATCTAGGTGTGTCATTATGGTCCGTATGTACGTTTTTATGAAATTTATGATATTATTTATATTTTGCATGCGCCCCCACATACTCAGTATGTATCTTGTGCTGACCCACATATTTCTCTATAGGCTACATTCTTACCATGATGTAGGTTCAGGTACTCAGCCGCAGCCGCGATAGTGATATCCGAGTGCCGTATCTACGTTCCTTCAGTGGTGAGTCCTCATGGTTCGAGGATTAAGTTGCTAGTTTTGGTGATGTTGTTTTGTGATCTCTTTGGTCTGTTGAGCCAGTTGGGGGTTTTTCCCAATGGCTCGTTGATTTTGCTATATAGAGGCTATGTCAGACTACTGTATTGTTGGGTTGGTTTGTGAATAGACATTCCATATATGTATAGTCTAACGATATTTCGTTCCATGTGCGATGTGATATGATATGTACTTATATATATCCTTAGCGTAGCGTGTATGTTGTTATGTTGGAACCCAAGGGTAGTGTTTTGGCTTAAAGGGTTAGCTTAAGGCTACGTGTAGCCTTGGGCACCGTGTGGTATCTCGGATGATATTTTGGGGCGTTACAGTTATAGAGACTAACTACTTTAACTAACTCAATACACTACAAGCTACAAAGTTAGTTACTAACTACTTTTCTAAAGTTAGTTAACTGTGACACTCCATATATTGCATGTACATTCACTATTTATATGTAACTTGGTATAACCTTGTGGTATAGGTAATGGATGAGATTTGTTATGCAAGTATTAATGGTGTAGATAAAATTATAGATGTTGCCCGTATATTTTTATGTGACACAATCATTTTAACATCGATACAACTATTTAAACTTGGGATCGTAAGCAAGTATTTGAATCTAAAGTTTAAGGTGACCAAGTGTGTATAAGTTGAAGGTTAGATTAAAGGGGTTAGGAGCTGGAAATGGAATAAAATATTAAGGTGCTTGCTTCATTTAATTAAGCTAGTAGATGAGTCACCTACTTAAGCTATTTGGACAAAATTAATGGACCCGTGGCTATGGACCAGATTTGGGCCTATACTAATGTACTCATTTGGGCCAAATTGAACAAAAGAGGAAGAAAATGGAGAAATGGCCCAACACTTAAATCTTCCAAAGGCCCAAGTTAATTGAGCCCAAAATAAGAATTTAAGCTAGTAGGTGCATCACCTACTTTGAAATTTTGAGCAGCTTGAACCCTTAGTAGGTGCATCACCTACTTGGACTAATTTATGGCTGGAAATGAGGTCAATAATAAGGGATTAATATAAGATCAATATAGTTGGCCATTTTTCTCATTGTAACCATAACATTCCCTTTTAAATTTTAGTTTTCTCCCTTTCTTAACAAGGATAATAACAGTATCCCTAAAATTCCTTCTAGGGTTCTTGAAGAAACCCTCATCTTTTCAAGCTAAGGTAAGTGAAAAAACTCAAGTTTTAGCTTAATTATCTCATGAAAGATTAGAAAAAAATTCTATAGGTATCTAATTATAAATACATGGAAGAATATAGTATAGCTACTTACTCACTTTTCTTTGTTATTAAGAGATCTCTTTTCTTCTTTGGTTTAAAGTGTGAAGGAAAGTTAAAGTTGAAGTTCTTGAGGAGTTCAAATTTAAGTATAATTTGCAGAATTAAGGTAAGGTGACTGCTCCATTTTGTTCTCCTTATATATGAATTTAAGAGAGAATTATAAATGTGTTGTTATTGAAAACTCAAGAGATGATGAGTTCAATAAGTGATTGCAACAATAAAAGGAATTTGGGACTATTTTATGGACTATTTTGTATGTATATATTATGGGCTGCCAGGTTGATGTTGGATAAAGGAGTGATTAGTTTGTCATGAAACATAGAAGAAAGGTGTGGCAGTACACCTCCGAACTAATTATTGCATTTGTTTACTGCCCAATCTATTTTGCGTATTATTTGGAATGTATAATGAAGCTGAGGTGGTTTCGGTGAACCTTATAAGGACTTGTATGGTATGTGGGTGTAATTAGAGGAGAAAAGGGTTAAAATAACACCCTTGATTGATAGATTAATAGCTTACTGCCTGGTTACTATTTTGGGTGAAGTTAAGTAGCCTAAATGTGTTGGTTGGTTGCTAATACTAGTTTACCATATATTTTATTGTAGATAAGTAATCTTAAAGATGGGAAGTCAAGTTGGGTTAGTTTCAGAGTTATATCAACAGGTATGTAAGGCATACTTCATTTTGTACTCTTTGGCATGAAATCGAACATTTGTTCCATCAAGTAAGTTTCTAAGGTTATCCTGTAACAAGTGACACATAATAGCATCGAATTATATCCCATGAAGCCAATGACCTTGTTCCTACTCTCTAATATGTTTAAACACATCAATATATGCTTATTATTAAACCCACACACCTATCTTCACTAGAAAATTTCAGAAGTTCTCCATTTATTCAAATAAGACCCATGTGTTATTTTCAGCTCCTAAACACTTTATTTGTGTGCCAACAGCTCCCTACCTCATTGATTTTGCATTAAGTTTCAATTTATATGTCTCTTATTAGTAGATTATTGGTTCAAGGTACCATAATGTTATGACCACCAAAGTAACAATCTCAAAGGTTAAATAAAATAACGCAAATTTGTAAAATGAGTGGAAGCTCAGGGGCATAAGCCTAACATGGGACAATATCAATACCTTTATATGTGGGTGGCAGCTCAGGGGCAATTTCTTAGCATGGGCTGATCCCAATGTTCATATATGGGTGGCAGCTCAGGGGCGTAAGCCTAGCATGGGCCAATCCTGATTTATCTACTTATCACTGATCAGCTGGTTATTTGCATTATATGGCTTACAAAGATTATGAAGTAAGAAAGGTAAAAATGAAGAAAAGAATGTAATGTACGTAGTCCCACAAGTATATGTAAAGGTGGTCTACTAATGCTACTTATACACTTGTATTTGATTTGTATTGAGCTCTCATATAATCTGTTGTTACCTTTAGCCTTACATATTCAGTACTTATTTTCATACTAACGTCCCTCACAAGATACCTCATGCTGCAGGCACAGGTGTTTCAGCTAATTAACACCTCGCTAGTAAGAGCACAGGCTATTCAATGACTATTGGTGACCTTCAGGTTAATTCAGGGCTTTCAGAGTCTATTCCATATATTTTGGATTGTGTAGTAGTCAAGAGTAGGGTGGGGGTTTGTCCCGACCCTAACTAAAGTCTATGTATCTTTTAGAGGCTTTGTAGACTAATGTAAAGTTAAACATGGTAGTGTCTTGTCTTTTAGATGTAGTGGCCCTAACAGCCAAGTGTTGTATATATAATTTTGTGCTAGCCAATGTAGATATTCTCATCGATGAATAATATCATGTTTGTCAGAACCTTTGGTTGTCATAGTTACATTCATGAGAAGTACAAGGTTATGGCTTGGTTCTCTCGGGGTTTTACGGCTACGGGTGCCTGTCTTCCCTAATAGGATTTGAGGCGTGACAAAAGTGGTATCAGAGCAGGTGGTCCTAGGGAGTCTACAATGTCGTGTCTACGTAGAGTCTTGCTTATAGGTGAGTTTTGCACCACATCTACAAATAAGATGCTATGGGCATTCAGGGTTGTTTCTTTTCTTTTCATATATTAGATCGTGCAATAGAACCCAACTCATAGGTGAAGTCATATTTAACCACTAAACCTATTTTTTTTCTCATTATAGTAAAGATGTTGGTTACAAGAAGGAGTAAGAATACAGGTAAGCGAGTAGACATGGCTATCGGAGAAGGGAAAAAAAGTCACCACCTAGACAAGCTAATCAAAGTAAGGCTCAAGCTGAGTTTGTATCACAAACTTCTTCTACTCCTCCATCTCCAGAAGAACTAAGGAGGAGAAGAACCGCATCCTCAGAACCACCTATTAATGCTACTTACCAATATCTACGAAATGTGGTACAATTATTGGCTTGTATAGTTGCTGGACAAGCTCAAGGACAAGTCATTCCAACCACAGGTTTTAGTGATGCAGATAGGACAGCTAGCCTACGAATGCAAGATTTTCTTAAGTTGGATCCTCCCACATTCACCGGATCAGATATTAATAAAGACCTACAGGAATTTATTGATCAAATCCAAAGGGCTCTAGATGTCATGCATGTATCGGGTAAAGAGACAGTTGAGCTAGCAACATATAGATTCAAAGGGGAGGCTATATTTTAGTATGAAGACTGGAAATAATCTAGGGGTATTGATGTATCTTCATCTACTTGAAAAGAGTTCAAAGAGGTAATTCTTGATCATTGCCTTCCATTTGAGATTCGAGAAGTCTGTGCGGATCATTTCCTGAATCTTCGCTAAGGGAATATAAGCGTGAGGGAGTACAGCCTCCGGTTTAACTTTTTGGATAGGTATTCTCCTACTGTTGTAGCTACTATGGATGATAGAGTTCATCGATATGTGGATAGGTTGGATCTATATCTAGTTAGAGATTTTACTATTGCTGCTTTGAACAAAGATATAGACATAGCAAGGATACAATCTTTTGCACAAAAAATAGAGGATCAGAGGCAAAGAAGAAGAACACAAGAATTGAAAAGAGGGTATTCCAAGAGGGCCAGATCTATAAGGAAGATTATGGAATTCCAAGGAGATTTTAGGACTCGGTTTTCTAATAGACTGCCTAGTACATTATTTTATTATACTACAACTAGTGTTCCACCATTGTTTCAAGGGTCCAAAAGAAATCAGTTTGGGCAAAGAAGTGAGATTCAGAGTTCACGGATAGCGGGGTATCAAGATCAAGGAAGTATGATCCAATTAAGACCTCCTCGGTAGCCATCTAAAAAATTTGTAAAGCTTTATTTAGGTGCATGTAGGTTTGGGATGAATGCTTGCTTTTGGTATGGTACGTCAGGACATATGATGAGAGAATGCCTACAAAGGGGCATAGGTGGCATGGCATGACCTATTGGACCAGCTGTTCCATCATCATCATCTATGCCTTATTCAGGTAGAGGTGTACAACCTAGGGGTCGTGGTATAGGTGCTAAAGGAGCAGCTAGCTCTAGTGGAGTTCAAAATCGTATATATGCTTTAGCAGATGGACAAAATTTAGAGGCTTCTTCAGATGTGGTTATAGGTACATTGTCCATTCTTTCACATGACGAATATGAATTAATTGATCCGGGTTCTACATTATCATATTTCACTCCATTGGTTGCTGGAAAGTTCAAAACAATACCAGAATTGCTAGTTAAGCCATTTGAAATATCTACGTCAGTTGGTGAATCTATTATAGCTAGGAGAGTGTATCGGAATTGTATAATAACTATTTGTGGTCAGAATACAATGGCTGACCTGGTTGAGTTAGAAATAGTAGATTTTAATGCTATAATAGGTATGGATTAGTTGGCTTCTTGTTATGCCACAATAGATTGCCGAAATAAGAGGGTGTATTTCCATTTTCCAAGGGAGGCAGTCCTTGAATGGAGGGGTAACATTGGTGTGCCCAGAGGTAAATTTATTTCTTATTTTAAGGAAAAAAGGATGATTTCCAAGGGTTACATATATCATCTTGTTAGAGTGAACGATACAGATGTGGATCCACCAACTTTTCAAACTATTGCAGTGGTAAATAAATTTCCCAATGTATTTCCTGAAGATCTTCCAGTTTTGCCACCAGAAGGAGAAGTGGAGTTTGGTATTGATGTAATTCCAGGTACTCAACCAATCTCAATTCCTCTGTATAGAATGGCCTCAACAGAATTACGGGAGTTAAAAGAGCAATTGAAAGACTTGTTAGAAAAACGATTTATATGGCCTAGTATGTCCCGCTGAAGTGCACCAGTGTTATTTATGTATAAGAAAGATGGTTCATTGAGAATGTGTAATGACTACTGACAACTTAATAAGGTGACTATTAAGAATAAATATCCTCTTCCGAGAATTGATGACTTATTCAACCAGTTTCAAGGCGCCAAGTGATTTTCAAAGATTGATTTGAGGTCAGGTTACCACCAAGTGAGGATCAAAGAGAATTATATACTCAAGATAACTTTTCGAACACAGTATGGTCATTATGGTTTCTAGTCATATCCTTTGGACTAACTGATGTACCCGCAACTTTTATGGATTTGATGAATAGGGTGTTCAAGCCATTCTTGGATGTGTTTGTGATAGTTTATATAGATGATATTCTAGTTTATTCGAGATCAAAGGAGGACCATGCCAGTCACTTATGACAGGTGTTACAGATTCTTCATGATCGTAAGCTATATGAAAAGTTCTCTAAATGTGAGTTTTGGTTAAAATCTATGGCATTTTTGGGTCATATTATATATGATGAAGGGATAATGGTTGATACTCAAAAGATAAAAGCCGTGAAGAAGTGGCCATGACCTATAACGCCTAAGAAGGTTTGTAGTTTCCTAGGGTTGGCAAGTTATTATAGGAGATTCGTTGAAGGATTTTCTTCAATTTTTGCACCTTTAACAAAGCTAACACACAAAGCTTCCAAGTTTTAATGGAATGATGCATGTTAAAGGAGTTTCCAAGATCTGAAGAATAAGTTGACTTCTACACCCGTATTGGTGATTCCAAAAGGAACAAAGGGGTATGCAGTGTATTGTGATGCTTTAAGAATTGGCTTAGGGTGTGTATTGATGCAGCATGGTAAAGTCATAGCATATGCCTCAAGACAATTGCGGCCACATGAGAAGAATTATCCAATACATGATTTGGAACTAGCAGCGGTTATATTTTCCATAAAGATATGGCATCACTACTTGTATGGGATTCATGTTGACATATATACCGACCGCAAGAGTTTGCAATATATCTTTAATAAGAAGGACCTAAATTTAAGGCAATGAAGATGGCTTGAATTATTAAAAGACTATAACGTTGATATCTTGTATCATCCGAGGAAAGTAAATGTGGTAGCAGATGCGTTAAATAAGAAGACCATGGCACCATCTATAGAAAGACAAGGGATGACTAACGATTTATACCTACTAGCCAATTTGGGAGTTCTCCTTGAAACTCCGGATGAAGGGCTTATTGTGCATAATGCAGCAGAATCTTCATTAGTAGCTGAAGTGAAAGAGAATCAATATGCAAATCCCATACTATTACAACTTAAGGATAATGTAAAATGTAGTATGACAAAGTTATTTGAGCTAACGCAAGAGGGAGTACTTTGGTGCCAAAACATATTATCTATGAGTAATGTAGATGGGCTAAAAAGAGGATTATGATTGAGGCATATCATTCAAGGTATTCCATCCACCCGGGGTCAACTAAAATGTATCGTGATTTGAAAGAAATGTATTGGTGGGGTGACATGAAGAAGAACATTGCAGAATTTGTAGCCAAATGTCCAGATTGTCAAAGAGTTAAAGTAGAGCATCAAAAGCCCGGGGGTTATATGCAATGTATAGATCTTCCAATCTGGAAGTGGAACATGATCAACATAGATTTCATCATTGGTTTTCCTCGTACATCTCGAATGTTTGATTCCATATGGGTGATATTTGATAAGTTTACCAAATAAGCATACTTCCTACCAGTTAGGACCACTTATATAGTTGAAGAGTATGCCAAATTGTCTATTAAAGAGATAGTTCGACTACACGGAGTACCAATCTCTATTATATCAGATTGAGGAGCTCAATTTACTGCAAATTTTTGGAAGTCTTTTCATATAAATTTGGGGACACAAGTGAATCTAAGTACAACTTTTCACCCTCAAACAGATGGACAAGCAGAATGTACCACTCAAACACTTGAAGATATGTTATGAGCTTATGTATTGGACTTTAAAGGTATTTGGAATGATCATTTACCTCTTAGCAAGTTTTCCTACAATAATAGCTATCATTTAATTATCAAAATGGCGCCATATGAAGCTTTGTATGGAAAAAAGTGTAGATCACCAATTAGATGGTTTGAAGTAGGCGAAACTGCCTTGTTCGGGCCAGATCTTGTTTATCAAGCTATGGAAAAGGTTAAAGTGATCTAACAGCAGTTGAAGACAGCCCAATGTCATCACAATTCATATGCATATGTTAGAAGAAAGGGGCTAGAGTTTGCTATAGGTGATTGGGTATTCTTAAATGTGTCACCAATGAAGGGGATTATGAAATTTGGTAAGAAACAAAAACTAAGTCCACATTATATAGGCCCATACAAGATTATTCAGAGGTTTGGCCAAGCTGTTTATGAATTAGAGCTACCCCAAGATCTCTCAACAGTTCATCCAGTATTTTACATCTCAATGTTTCAAAAGTGCATGGGTAATCCATCTCATATTACTCTTACTGTAGATGTACAAGTTACAAAAGATCTCACCGATGAAGAAATACCTATTGCTATCCTAGATTGAAAAGTTAAAAAGTTAAGGAATAAAGAAATAGCTTCGGTAAAAGTGCTTTGGTGAAACCAACAAATAAAAGAGATAACACGGGAAGCTGAAGAAGCGATGAAATCTAAGTACCCCCATTTATTCAAATACAAAGAAAAAGTCCAATACGTTGAATTGGAGAAAGAATAAGTAAGTATAATATATAAGTAATATGTGATAATAGGGATATTTAACTTAGGCTTGAACTTGTTTTGGTTAGATAGTTATTCTAACATTCGAGGATGAATATTTCTAAGTAGGGGAGGATGTGACACCCCGTATATTGCATGTACTTTCCCTATTTATATGTAACTTGGTATAGCGTTGTGGTACAGGTAACAAATGAGATTTGTTATGCAAGTATTAATGATGTAGATGAAATTATAGATGTTTCCCGTACGTTTTCATATGACACGATCAAGTTAACATCGATACAACTATTTAAACTTGAGATCATAAGCTAGTCTTTGAATCTAGAGTTTAAAGTGACCAAGTATGTATAAGTTAAAGGTTAGATTTAAGGGGTTAGGAGCTAGAAATAGAATAAAATATTGAGATGATTTCTTGACATAATTAAGCTAGTAGGTGAGTCACCTACTTAAGCTATTTGGACCAAATTAATGGACTCATGGCTTTGGACTATATTTGGGCCTATACTAATGTACTCATTTGGGCCAAATTGAACAAAAGAGAAAGAAAATGGAGAAATGGCCCAACTCTTATCTGCCAAAGGCCCAAGTTAATTGAGCCCAAAATAAGAATTTAAACAAGTAGGTGCATCACCTACTTTGAAATTTTGAGCAGCTAGAACCCTTAAGTAGGTGCATCACCTACTTGAACTAATTTGTGGCTGGAAATAAGGTCAATAATAAGGGCTCAATATAAGATCAATATAGCTGGCTATTCTGCTCATTGTAACCATAATATTTCCTTTTAAATTTCATCTTTCTCCCTTTATTAACAAGGTTAACAACAACAACCCTAAAATTCCTTCTAGGGTTCTTGAAGAAATCCTTATCTTTGCAAGCTAAGGTAAGTGAAAACACTCAATTTTTAGCTTAATTATTTCATAGAAGATTAGGAAAACATGCTATAGATGTCTAATTATAAATACATGGCAGAATATAGAACAGTTACTTGCTCACTTTTCTTTGTTATTAAGAGATCTCTTTTCTTCTTTGGTTTAAAGTGTGAAGGAAAGTGAAAGTTAAAGTTCTTGAGAAGTTCAAATTTAAGTATAAGTTTTAGAATTAGGGTAAGGTGACTGCTCAATTTTGTTCTCCTTATATATGAATTTGAGAGAGAATTAATATATTGTTACTGAAAACTCAAGAGATGATGAGTTGAATAAACGATTGCTACAATAAAAGGAATTTAGGACTATTTTATGGATTGTTTTGTATGTATATGTTATGGGATACCAAGTTGATATTGGAGAAAGGTTTGATTAGTTTGTAATGAAATATAGAAGAAAGGTGTGGTGGTACACCACCAAACTAATTATTACATTTGTTTACTGCCCAATCTATTTTGCATATTGTTTGAAATATGTAATAAAGCCGAGGTGGTTTCTATGAACCTTATAAGGAACGGTATGATATGTGGGTGTAATTGGAGGAGAAAAGGGTTCAAATAACACCCTTGAATTATAGATTAATGGCTTACTGCCCGGTTACTATTTTGGGTGAAGTTAAGTAGCCTAAATGTGTTGGTTGGTTGCTAATACTAGTTTACAATATATTCTATTGTATCTAAGTAATCTAAAAGGAGGGAAGTTAATTCGGGTTAGTTTTAGAGTTATATAACCAGGTATGTAAGACATACTCCATTTTGTACTCTTTGGCATGAAATCGAACATTTGTTCCATCAAGTAAGTTTCCAAGGTTATCCTGTAACAAGTGATACATAATAGCAGTGAATTATATCCCATGAATACAATGACCTTGTTACCACTCTCTAATATGTTAAAATACCTCAATACATGCTTATTATTAAACCTGCACACTTATCTTCACTAGAAAACTTCATAAGATCTTTGTTTATTCAAATAAGACCTATGTGTTATTTTAAGCTCCTAAACACTTCATTTGTGTGACAACAGCTTCCTACCTCATTGTTGTTGCATTAAGTGTCCATTTACATGTATCTTATTAGTAGATTATTGGTTCAAGGTACCATAATGTTATGACCACCAAAGTAACAATCTCAAAGGCTAAATAAACTAAGTAACGCAAATCTATAAAACGAGTGGCAGCTCAGGGGAATAAGCCTAGCATGGGCCAATATCAATACCTTTATATATGGGTGGAAGCTTAGGGGAAATATCCTAGCATGGGTTGATCCCAATGTTCATATGTGGGTGGCAGCTCAGGGGCGTAAGCCTAGCATGGGCCGATCCCGATTTATCTACTTACCATTGATCAGCTGGTCATTTGCATTATATGGCTAACAAAGATTATGAAGTAAGAAAGGTAAAAATGAAGAAAATAATGCAATGTACATAGTCCCACAAGTATATGTAAAGGTGGTCTACTAGTGCTACTTATACACTTGTATTGGATTTCTATTGAGCTCTCGTATTATCTATTGTTACCTTTAGCCTTACATATTCAGTACAAATTTTTGTACTGACGTCCCTTACAGGGGACCTGTATTTCATGTTGTAGGCATAGGTTCTTCCACTAATACACCTCTCTAGGAGGATCACAATCTTCAATGACTATTGGTGAGCTCCAGGTTAATTCGGGGCTTTCCAAGTCTGTTCCATGTATTTTGGATTATGTAGTAGTCAAGAGTAGGGTGGGAGTTTGTCCTAACCCTAACTAAAGTCTATGTATCCTTTTGAGGCTTTGTAGACTAATATAAAGTTAAACATGGTAGTGTCTTGACTTTTAGATGTGGTGGCCCCAACGGCCAAGTGTTGTATATATAATTTTGTGCTTTCCAATGTAGATATTCTCATAGATGCATAATATCATGTTTGTCAGAACCTTTGGTTTTCATAGTTATATGCATGAGAACCACAAGGTTATGGATTGGTTCTCTCAAAAGTTTACGGCTACGAGTGCCTGTCCGCCCTAATAGGATTTGAGGCATGACATTAACATTGTTTCACTGTATTAGTTAGAAGAACTGAATTGAATTATCTTATTTCAACACTCCCCCTCATGTTAGGTGATCCCAAATATATTAAGGATACCTAGATTAGATAGTAAGTATTCATGTTGAGCCTTGATAAGATATTTAGTTAACACATCAGCAGGCTGGTCTCTGGTAGGTATATAGTTGACTGTAACTATTCCTTTATTGATCTTTTCTCTTATGAAGTGGTAATCTATTTCAATGTGATTGGTACTCTCATGATATACAAGATTAGATGCAATTTGCATGGCTGACTTGTTATTTGTGTAGATCTTTACTGGTTGTGTAGTGTTAATCCCAATCTCTTTCAATAGTCCAAGTAACCAAACAAGTTCAGCCATAGTTGCAACAATGTTTCTGTATTCTGCTTCAGTTGAGCTCCTAGAAATAGTGTTTTATTTCTTTGACTTCCAGGAAAGAATGGATTCTCCAAATTTCACAAAGTATAAAATGGATGCCTAATTTGTATCATAGTAAGCTGAGACTTCAGTATTTGACTTGCTAGACATTAGAACTCATTTTCCAAGTTTCATTTTGATGTGCTTGACTATTCGGATAGCTTCATCCATGTGGGAATTTTTTGGTTGTTGTTGGAACTTACTATGAGTTTGGACACTGTAGGCAATATCAAGACTGGTCATTGTAAGATACAATAGCTTTCCTATAAGTCTTTGATAAGCCTGCATATTTGCCGGTGGATCACTGATTCCATGCTCCTTACTATAAATATGATCATATTCTTTGTAAGTCAGTTTGATGTTTGTATCAATAGGAGTAGAGACAGCTTTGGTAGCTCCAAGTCCTATTTCAGACACAAGTTCTAACGCATATTTTCTCTGATCCATCAGAATACCTTCTTTTGATCTTACTAAATCAATCCCTAAGAAGAATTTGAGTTCACCCAGGTTTTTTATTTTGAAAGATTACTGCAGTCTACCTTTGGTATCTTCAATCAATCTTAAGGAATCACCTATGATTAGCATATCATTTACATAGACTAAGATAATAGTAATACCTTCACTGTCTTTCTTTATGAATAGAGAATGATCTAATTGACTTTGCTTGAACCCCATTTTTGTCAGTGCTTCAGATAACTTGGCATTCCACTTTCTAGGAGCCTGTTTATGACCATACAGGGATTTCAAGAGTCTACAAATTGGCTTCTTCTCCCCTTGCTCTTGAATCCCTGTGTCAAGTCTATGTAAATGTCCTCATGTAGATCTTCTTGTAGAAATGCATTATACATATCCATTTGGTAAATAAACCAGTTCATTAAACTACAATAGTGAGTATTGTTCTAACTGTCTTCATCATCATAATAGGGGAAAAAGTTTCTTGAAAATCAATTCCTTCTTGTTGGCTATATCCTTTAGAACCTAATCTAGCCTTGAATCTCTCTACTTTACCAGTAGCTTTGTATTTGACTTTAAAAATCCACTTGCAACTAATAAGTTTCTTGCCTTCTGGTAAGCCCATATTTCCCAATTCTTGTTTCTTTCTAGTTCTATAATCTCCTCATTCATTGCTTCTATCCACCTTAAATCTTTTACAGCTTCACTGTAAGTATCTAGTTCAGTAGTTGTAGATGACTTTGCAATGTATACCTGATAATATATAGATAAACCATCATAAGTCAAGAACTTCCTGATGTCACCCAAAACTAACCTCCAAAGAATTATGTTGCGGTCGATGCCAAATATAGTAACCCAACTAGGTTGGGGTCGAACCAATAGGGAAAACGTTGACCAATTTCTTAACTTGACCAAATTCACGAGCAGTGCAGAATAGTAAATAGGGAAATTTGGAAGTAGTAAGTAAATAGTAACCAAATCTAGAATGCTTTGAGTTTGTAAACAATAGAAGACGAATACTAGGACTGTGTTCCCCTTGGCTTCTAAACTCTATAAATTTCTCATGTTCAACCCACCTATTTTGCTGCTCTACATATAAAGTCGACAAGTTATGTATTATCAATCATCTTGTGAATGTGTTGATAAATCTCACCCTTTACCTTGTGAGTTTCAGGGTGTCGTCTTGTTGCTCCTTGTCTATGACTTCAGTTCAACTTTCACCCTTTGAGTCTCAAGTTGATTAGAAGAGATGATGGAGTACTTAGATGGATGTGAATTTCAAATTATTATTTTAATCATATTTTCCTAATCTCAAACTCCCTTGTGAGAACGTTATTGAATACAGGAAATCCTCAAGCTTCTGCAGTAGCTCTGAGGTTAACTAAGATGAAGAATATTAAGATACATGCAGCTATAATAGAAAAAATAAATCCCCCACTTCCTTTACGTAGTTAATCCGCCAGGGTTCTCACAACCCTAGTTAGGGAAATTAGTTGCTAATGTTCATGCAACAATCCATGATAACCAATAAAGAAATCATGTAATTAATTGCACAATAATAAGAAGAATAAAACCCAAAGTCGTCAATTGAATAATAACCCAAAGATCTCAAGAACACAATCGTAATGATAAAAGTATGTAAAAAGTAGTAAAACTACTGTAAAAGTATGTCAAAGAATGTAACCTAATAAAAGATTTACCCTAGAGTATTTATAGTATCTCAAGACAACCCAGAAATCCCAATTAAAATTAAATAGGAAAATTAAGTCGACAAAAGGTACAACTCACTTTGTCCACTCGTAAGTTATTCTTATGAGTCATACACTGCCTCTCGTATGTTCTCCAGTGTCTAATCTTCTAGGGTTCCAGGTTTCTATTAGCTTTATGACTCATAGTCATGAGTCGTACCTTGACCATACAACTCGTGTCCTATTACCACTTGGGACGCACTCTTTTATTGCTCTAAACACAGGTCAGCTTACGGTTGAACCTTACGATTCGTACTCAGACATCTTACTCATCTTATTTTGTGACTTCAACTTTGAATGGCAGCTTGAGGTTCCGTTCTCTTTACGGTTTCTTGACAAGACCCCTATCCTCATCTTATGACTCAAATGCTTCAGTCGTATCTTTCCTTCACTTAGATTTTCTGCTTGGCTTTTGTTTCTGTTATGCTTACGAGTCATCCTACAAATTGTATGATGTTTTGACGATTAGTAAGAAGAGTTGTATCATCTGCAAAATTCATCTTTTTAGGTCTTTTTCTTCTAATTTCATTCTGAGCCTATTATTTACCTATTATACCTGCAACAACCATAAAACCACCTGATATCTACTAAAATAACCTAAGTTCAAGCATAAATTCTTTGTTTTAAGCATAGAAAGTGTCGTGTTTCCACGGTGCATCAACACCCTCAACTTAGAAAGTTTACGTGTCCTTAGGCAAAATACAAATCAAAACTACCAATCAATACAATGATGCTTAAACAAGAAGATCCTAAGATGCTTATGGCAATGACTTTTCAATTTAATTTTCAACATTTTTATTCCTCCTCCTTATTTTAACTTTTCAAGAATCAAATTATGTATATCGATTTGGCACACAGAGAAACATAAAGGAATTCAATTATTGCATTACATTAGTGACAGAAAACTAGGCATAGACACAGATCACATTAACCAAATAATCTTGTAACCTAAAAAACCAACCCATGTACACTCACAATCAAAGAAATCCCTTTCGCACAGTTTCAATCACTCAAATTATTCAAGGATATATCAAAAGACGCTCTCGCTCATAATAAAGTATCGTTGGTGTATACAGAATACCATAAGATTACCCATATGCTCTCTTCCTAAGTTTTTGGACAATCTCAATAGGATCACTAAAGGACTTTATTCGGCTTATAATGTAGGTTAAAGGCTGGAATGGTATCTTTTTGGAACTTTTTAGTGACTATGCCTCCTTGACACTATGCTTTATTCGGGGTCCATTTATTTTTCCACTTTCTATTTTTTTATTTTCTTCCTTATGTCACTCTTTTTATTTTAAAATACATTCAAACTGAACTAGGTGCGGTTTTCTTTACTCACTTTCTTTTTCTTTTCTTGCAATTTTTCTTTAACTTTTTTTGTTTTGTTTTATTTTCACCGTAGTTGTCCTTTTCCATTTTTCTTTTACACGTCTTTATTCATACTCATTTTTTCCTAAGCACCTCTATAATAGCCACTCTCAACTTAAGCAATTTTCCTGAGTTGAGAATGTCCAAGGAGGACCAGGGCTAATACAAGTTCATTGTAAGTAAAATAGAAAGGTGAAATTTATGTATTCAAAAAAATATGGGTCAAACAAGGCTCAAACAATAGGATCAAAGGGATTCATATGATATTTGGTTAGGCATTTAGACTCGAGTGGACTCAAAAAAATAATTCCTTATGATCATCTCCTACTCGACAATCTTGAACCCTGGGTAAGAGTAACTGGGCAAGTTCTAGATTCCGACACATCGGGAACTAAGTAGTGCCTAACACACACTCACATAAGGTCATAACTCTAGGCACTACTTATCCAGTCATCCAATTGTTTTCCCTAGTTTTTCTATCCCTAATCCTAATCCCATTATCAGATTCACAATCATCTCATACACATACACATCACACAATCATCAAAAATTTTAGGAGGGGTATCAATTTTTCAGCACAATTATTTCAAAGTCAGAAAAATTTGGCATAATCATTCAAAAAAACATCAACTATGACAAGTACAAATTTTCCTCCTATTTCTGCATCACACACAAATAAACTCACAAAAATAATAAAAAAACAACATGCTAGTTCTCTGTCTTTTCAGATTATGTCCGTGGGTTTTGAAACATGGAAAGTATAACCTATGGCGACCTTGGTACACCCCCATACAAACTTAAATCCTATGCACTGTCCCCAATACATATAATAATGTAATACAAGGGATCGGGAACATACCTGGGCGCTTAAAGAGCCAGCTCATAAAGCATCATCACGTAGGCCCTCAAATCACATCCCACCATTATCAATAGAAGACCCATCAGTAGCTGGGACTGTCTCTGCAATAATGGCACCGATTATGGTCGGTGCGCTTAGTGGTATGTCAGTAGTCAGGGCTACATCACCACTTGCATCAAAATCATCAGTCGCTAGTTTCGAGCTCTAGCTTGCATCTCTTGGACGCTCACTTGTCGGTCCTAGTCACTCTATATGTTATTTTTCCTTTCCTTCTTTAGGGAATCTTTTTCTACACTCCAGTTCTTTCTTTTCTTTCTCTCTCTACTTCCTTCCTTATCTAGTTCTAGAATTTTTTAGATATTTTTAACTCTGATTTTGATCTCAACCTCCGTAATTATGGGTGTTGGGATGTATGGCCTGTCATACAATTCATCCACCATCTTCTTGATCTCAACCATTTCTGCATTTACCTCCATAATTTCTAGGGTTTGGCTATTTCCCAACTGTCAGGTCATCCTCTACTCAAAGGCATCCAATTGACCCTGCACCCGTCTAATATGTTCCGCCAGTTGATTTTCAACCTAGGGTTACCTCCATCAACTGCACTTTTTCTTCCACAATTCCCAATCTATATATAATCTTATTCAAACTAGTTTGGGAAATAAGTACGTACCTTAGTGGTCCAGATCTAGAGGGAGCTGGCTGAGGTAGTGAAGATAGTGTAGAAGGAGCACTGGATGTGCCCACTGTATTAGTTGTCTATGGCTCAGTCTGCACACCTCCACCTGTGGTGTCATCTATCATATCCTTCCCCGTAGTCTCAGTCTGGAAACCCTAACTCCTCAATATCTCAGTAATCATATCATCTCCTCACCTATATTTCCTATCCATGGGGTTTTCAATATCCGGAATCAACCCCAAGTCTGTAATATTTGTCGGCTCAATAAGTTGGCCAATCCCTGGGAGTTCCTGCACCCCTACAACCAAACATATCTGAATGATCATGCACGAATAGGCTAGAAGTAGATTTTCTCCGTCCATAGCTCTATATCATATCTCTCATGCCAAAAACTCTCCCATGTCATACTCGTACCCTTCCATAAAACCAACTATCAATACAACACAAACTGGGCTGAGCACGCTGTCCCCAGTAGTGGGACATAGTCTGTGTCGGGCCAGTGCCCACTATACCTTGGCCTCAAAACTTAGTGTGTGCTTTTAATCTTCTGTGAGGCCACTCTTGGGCCACCTACCACCCAAAATTTATCCTCTTTATTAAGTTCAATGAAATTCGTGATCCACCTAAAATGTCTCATTTTATCTTTCGGTAGTTGTTTTCGAGTAATCTTCCGCATTTCATCCATGCAGTAATCCATCGGCTTCTTTTTGGTATTCTTCTTAGAGAAGTTGCCTTTAGGAGCCATGGTAATTGTGAGCATACCCTTATCAGTAAATACTAAGGAAAGGAAAGCAAAATAAAGAAAATTATATATCAGTGTACAAGTTCTATTCATGCTACGATTGGGGGTCCAAATTATATAAGTTGGATACGACTCGTATGAATGGGTCGTAAGATGGACATAAGTAGATTAATGTTTACTGGTTAGTTTATGAGTCCTCCAAGTTATTCATAAGGTTAACTTATGACTCGTTACCAACACTCATAAACTAACCAAAAACAAAATTCTCTTATGTTCATTTACCCAGTCTTTACGACTTTCAAGTTACGAGTCATAGGGGTTGGTTATGACTCACATAGGAAAGTCGTACCCATACAGAACATATACTCAGTTAGAATTTTATATTTTTAGTGGTTATGAGTCTCGTAACAACTAGTTACTTGTGGGTACAAACTGTAAGGAGCCTCGTATCTACTGCAACATAATGATTTAACTTTCTGGGTTGGTTCCAATATGCAATCCCTAATCTACCCTATTGTGCATAGTATTACCGCCATAAATTAGTCAAAAAAAACACAAATTCATTATCCATATTAAATTTCAACCCTGAATTCCATGTCAAACTTAATTTCTAATCCCTAGGGTCAAAATTTTCAATACCCATAGCTATTCAACTCAAAGAAACACTAAAATCTCAACTTACTATCAACTTTAACTTGAACTGTAAAGAATTTGAGTTCAAAGACTTACTTGTATAGTTGACAGATTAGGTTTCTTGAATTTTCACTTTTCTTTCCTAAATCCTTGAGAAATTCGTACAATGTAAGGGAACACAACAAATTTGTGTGTATTTTAGAGTGAATTCTTGTGATTAGAGCTTAAAAATTGGTTGTAAATGGAGTTATTTTGTGTTTCGTAGTATTGGGTACCCGAATTGGGTGCCCTCTTTTGTTTAAAACCAAAAAGTTATGTTGGGTTGACCCACGACCCTCTAACCTCGACTTGTTAATCTTGGTTACGGTTAATGTGTATGACTCGTAACCTATGCTTATGGGTATTCTCTTTCATTTGTAAAGACCTAGAACTTTACCTGGGTTCTGGAGTCGATATGACTCATTGTGATAAATCGTAATCTGAGAGTATGACTCTTTTGAGAGTAGAGATGTAAAGACTCCATAAACTTTTACTTGGATTTGCATCGACACCCAGGTCCTTACGACTCCTACTCAGGAGTCATCACATTAAGATACGACTTGTGAAGAGTCCGTATGACCTTGTTTTCTCGAATTTCTAGATACTTTCTACAATCTTTCTTCCTGCACACTAAACACACTTATTACCCTATAAATTATTAAGTACAAAAACACAGGTTGCCTCCCATGCAACACTTTATTTAATGTCGTAGCAGGACGTGGCTAAGTTAGATACTAGATTTCACCAACTAGCCTCATGGGTTTCCTCCCATACAGTGCTTGATTTAACATCATGGCACGACGTAATTGCCTTGGTTACTCAGACTTCACCAAGGTCCATCTCAAAAATTACACTTACTTATTTGGTGTGACCCATATAATGCTTTACTCTTTGCCTATTCACTTTGAATAGGGCTTCACTATCCTTCTTCAATTCCAAATAACCATATGGGAACACTCTTAATATAGTAAATCGACCATACCATCTAGACTTCAACTTACCTGGAAACAAGTGAAGCCTTGAGTTGTAAAGCAATACCTGGTCACCTTTCACAACTATCTTATTCTCAATCTTACGATCATGATACAGTTTCATATTTTCTTTTTGAAGTGTAGAACTTTCATACACCTAGAGTTGAAATTCATCCAACTCATCCATCCTTGACTTAGCTGCATCCTGCTACTCAAAATTTGGCTTTTTCAATTCCCATAATACTTTATGTTCAATATCAACCGGTAAGTGACAAGCCTTACCATAAACTAGTTGATAAGGTGAAGCACCAATAGGGGGTTTAAAAGTTGTGCGGTAAGACCATAATGCATCGTCTAACCTTTTGACCAAACAGGCCTATTTGCAATCACTGTCTTCACTAAAATGGACTTGATTCGCTGTTGGACTCTTCAACCTATCCACTATTTTGTAGATGATAAGGTTTTACCACCTTTTGTTTCACTCCATACTTCTCAAGCAGACTTTTGAATAGATGATTACAAAAATGTGAGCCACTGTCACTAATTATAGCACGTGGCATGCAAAATTGAGAAAATATATGTTTTTAAAGAATGCAGTGACACTACATGCTTCATTATTAGGGAGCACAACCACTTCCACCTATTTAGAGACATAATCCACAACCACAAGAATATACTTCATGCCAAACAAATTCACAAAAGGGCCCATGAGATCTATACCCCATACATCAAACGATTCCAATTCTAAAATAGCAGTCATAGAAAGTTCATGGTGTCTAGAGATGTTACCTTGGAATTAACATTGATCATCAGCTGAAGCATAATATGTGCATCTTTGTAAATTATTTTCCAATAATACCCGCATTGCAAGATTTTGTGGGATGTGTGGGTTCCTCCATGATGACCCCCAACGGGTGAAGAGTAACAATCCTCAAGTATGCTCATCATCTCCATCTCAGGTATTCATCTATGAATAATTCCATCCGCACAAATTTTGAATAAATAAATCTCATCCTAGAAAAATTTCCTTACCTCATGCATAAACTTCTTTCTCTATTTAAAGGAAAGATCTTCTAGGTCTATATCACTTGCTAGATAATTTGCATAGTCAGCAAACCATGGAATTAGATCTTGGGAATCTGCTAATATCTTCTTATCTGGAAAACTATCATCAATCTTGAGCCCATCTTCAACATTTTACATAGCTTCCTCCTCAAGTCTAGACAAATGATTTTCAATTTGATTCTTAGTTCCTTTTCTATCCTTGACTTCAAAATCAAATTCTTGCAGCAATAGAACCCACCTAATCAGTCTAAGCTTTGCATCTTTTTTTACCATTAAGTACTGCAATGTTGAATGATCAGTGTGCACAATCACTTTTGTCCCAATTAAATAGGACTTAAACTTCTCAAAGGCCAAAACTACTACCAACAACTCTTATTCTGTGACTGTGTAGTTCTTTTAAGCAGGGTTTAGTACCTTGCAAGCATAATAGATGGGATGAAGGTTCTTTTTTTGTCATTCCCCTAGTATAGCACCTAAGGACAATCCACTTTCCTTACACATAATCTCAATGACAAGGACCGATCTGGGGATACGGTAATAGGAGTAGTCATCAACTTCTATTTTAGACATTCAAAAGCCTTCAAGCATGCTTTAATAAAATTAAATTTCACCTCTTTCTCAAGAAGCCTACAAAGAGGGTTGGAAATCTTGGAGAAGTTCTTGATAAATCATCTATAAAACCCATCATGTCCCAAAAATCTTCAAACACCCTTCACAGAAATTGGTGGAGGTAATTTCTTGATCACTTAAATCTTCACTCTATCTACCTCAATACCCCTTTTTTAAATCTTGTTCCCAAGAACAATACCTTCTTTAACCATGAAATGGCACTTGTCCCAATTAAGTACCAAGTTGCATTTCTCACATCTTCGAGGAAAATTTTCCAAATGCACTAAGCAGTCATCAAAAGAATCACCAACGATCGAGAAATCATCCATAAACACTTCAATGGTGTCTTCTACCATGTCAGAGAAGATTGACATAATACATCTCTGAAATATGGGTGAAACGTTACATAACCCAAATGGCTTATGTCATAATGAAAAATTCCCATAAGAACAAGTAAATGTTTTTTCTCTTGGCCCTCGGGTGAAATAGTGATTTAGTTGTTGCCTAAGTACCTATCCAGAAAATTGTACCTTCCTCTGCCCGCAAGCCTATCCAACATCTGGTCCATGAAGGGCAAAGAGAAGTTATCCTTTTGGGTCCATGCATTCAATTTTTTGTAATCCATGCACACTCCCCATCCTGTGACTGGACTCATCGGCACTAGCTCATTATTCTTATTAGGCATAACAGTAATACAAACTTTTTTGGAACACATTATACCAGACTGACCCACTTGCTATTGGCAATAGGATACACTATACTAGTATCAAGACACTTGATTATTTCTTTCTTCACCACCTCTTGCATAAGAGGATTGAGTCAACGCTTATGTTCTATAATTGTAACACAATTCGATTCAAGTTGGATCTTATGAGTATAAAGACCAGGCGAGATACCCACAATATTTGTAATTGACCAACCAATGGCCCTTTTGAATTGCTGTAGAACTAATAATAAAGCTTCCACTTTCATCTCACTCAAGTCAGCTACAATGATTACCAACAAAGTGTTGTTGGCCACTAAAAATACAAATCACAAATGAGAAGGGAAGGCCTTCAACTCTAAGATGGATGACTCCTTAATATATGGGAAAGCAGGTGGAGTAGTTTTATTTTTTAGATACAAATCAAGCTTCTTTGGTGCATAAGTATAAGAACCACTCCCATAGAGTGAACATACCATTTCCTCATAGTCATCAATACCATCTCTATTGAAGTTAATGATCACGATAGCTAAAGCTTCAACTCCCAACCTTTCTTTAATTGGAACAACATCAGAAACATCATCCCAAATAGTCACTGAATCAACATCATATAATGAATCCATCTACTCATCATATACATCAATAATGGATATACTCTTAACTTATCAAGCTTCTTCATGGATTTGAATACATTGAATATTACCTATTCAACATTGACTCTCAACATCAGATGTCCCAACTCCAAATCAATCAATGTCCTTTCTATAGGAAAGAATAGTTTTCCCAAAATAATTATGACTTGAAAGTCCACTTCACAGTCTAAGATCACAAAGTCGACAGGAAAGATGAAAGAATCCACCTTCACTAATACATCATATAGAATACCAACTAGCTTTTTCACTATTCGATCTGCCATCACTAGTCTCATGGTGGTTGATTTAGGAGCTCCCAACCCCAATTGTTTAAACACTTTGAATGGGATGAGGTTGATACTAGCACCAAAATCATATAATGACCAAGTAAAGTTGAAAGATCCAATGGTGCAAGGAATAGTGAAAGCACCAGGATCATCAGTTATAGATCCAAAAATACACCCTTACTTTACTACAATATGAATGCCATATACAATCCTAGAAGTAGATCAATATGCCCTGACTGCATTCACTTTCTTAGCACTCATAGTTGTGAATTATTTTGAAAGTAGCTCAATATTTTTCCTAAGCTGTGCAACCTCTTGCGCTACCAAATCATGACCATCTCCATAATCATTAGATGCTCTAATAGTATATGTACCTACATCATGCTCAGTAACTTTAGTATGTCAACCTCTATTAGTTACCAAAATATCATAAAGCATATCATGTGCAGTATCCCACCGAAGACGCATAAATGCACCTCCCGAAATTGTATCCTCCATTTTCTATAACTGACATTTAGTGATATGTAAAAGATTTCTAACATGTTAGAACCCGTGATTCTATGAATAGGTACCATTCTCAGCTTCCTCTTGAATCTAAACCACACCTTATACATGGATTCTGCAGGTAACTGTCTAAAATTATAGATTTCATCTTTCAAATGTAGCATCTTTGATGGAGGGAAAAACCTATTTAGAAACTATCTCCGCAACTCTTACCAAGTGGTGATTGAACCTCTTGGAAGTTTCCCTAACCATAGTGATGCTTCCCCATCTAGAAAAAATGGGAACAATATCAATCTCAAAGCTTCCCAATCCACTCCCAGAATCATATATGACATGCATATTGTAGTAAATTTTGCCAAATACATATTTGGATCATCAGTTATAGATCCAAAAATACACCCTTTAAGTTTAACAATTGGATCATAGCGCTAGTAATGTCAAACTTATTATTGGGTGGTAGGGCAGGAGGAATAATGTATCTTGTCTCAATAGGTTCAACATAACTCATATCCACTTTTTGTCATATGGGTGCAGGTGCTAATACGCAGGGATAAATGGAGCTATCCCTCTCAGAACTTTGTCCTGATGCTCGTCCACTTCTTGTGTAAGGATAGTCCTCCTTCTGCTAGTTTGGCTACTTCTTCTGCTAGTAAATGCTCTATCTGTCTATATAAAACATTATATGGATCACCTAGAGCATGCAAAAGTATAACATTTGGAAAATAGGTGAGGAGGTACCAGTTAAGGGTCTTGAACCCCAGTAGGAACACCATCACACTCCTGTCCTAACATTTTTCTCAGTGTTTGAAAAAAACTTTTAGGCTCTAGATCAAAAGGAAGTAAGGGATTGCCTCTTCTCCTAGTGTTTGACATACATCGACATATGCCAAATCAAGAATATAAAATAAAACCCGCAAACTTCACTAATTCAATTAACTATAAGACTAACCTCCAAATAAGTATGTTGCGGTCGATGCCAAATAGTAAACCAACTATGTTGAGGTCAAACCTATAGGGAACACGTTGACTAGTTGCTTAACTTGACAAAGTTCACAAGTGGTGCAGAAAAGTAAATGGGGGAATTTGGTAGTAAGTAAATAGTAACCAAATCATGAATACTTTGAGTTTGTAAACAATAGAAGACAAACACTAGGACTGTGTTCCCTCTGGCTTCTTAACTCTGTAAATTTATCATGTTTAATCCACCTATTCTGGTGCTCTGCATATAAATTCGACAAGTTATGTATTATCAACCATCTTATGAACAAGTTGATAAATCTCACCCTTTACCTTGTGAGTTTCAGGGCGTCGCCTTATCGTTTCTTTTCTATGACTTTAGTTCAACTTTAACCCTTTGAGTCTCAAGTTTATTAGATGATATGATGGAGTACTTAGATAGACGTGAATCTCAAATTACTGTCTTAATCCTCTTTTTCTAATCTCAAACTCCCTTGTGAGGATATTATAGAATATAGAAAATCCTTAAGATTTTGTAGTAGCTATGAGGTCAATTAATATGAAGAAGATTAAGATACATGCAGCTACAATAGAAAAGATAAATCCCACTTCCTTTACGTAGTTAATCTGTCAGGGTTCCCACAACCCTAGTTTGGGAAATTAGCCGCTCATGTTTATGCAATAATCCATGATAACCAATAAAAAAAGCATGTAATTAGTTGCACAATAGTAAAAAACTCAGTCTTTAATTGAATAATAACCCAAAGATATCAAGAACACAATTATAATAATAAAAGTATGTAAAAAGTAATAAAATTATTATAATAGTATGTCAAAGAACGTAACCTAATAAAAGATTAACCCAAGGGTATTTATAGTATCTCAAAACAACCCAGAAATCCTAATTAAAATGAAATAGGAAAAGTAAGTCAGCACAAGGTATGACTCGCTTCGTCCAATCGTAAGTTATTCTTCTAAGTCGTATAGTGCCTCTCGCATTTTCTCTAGTGTCTGATCTTCTAGGGTTCAAATTTTCTGTTAGCTTTATGACTCATACTCACAAGTCATACCTTGACCATACAACTCATGGAATTCACTCCTTACCACCTGGGACTCACTCTTTTATTGCTATGAACACTGGTCATCTTAGGACTGAACCTTAAGTCATACTCAGACTTTCAACTCATCTTTTTCTGTGACTTCAACTCTGAATGGAAGCCTGAGGGTTTGTTCTCTTTATGGTTGCTTTACATGACCTTTATCCTCATCTTAGGACTCGTATGCTCTAGTCGTATCTTTCTTTAACTTAGTTTTTCTACTTGGCTTTTGTTTCTATTGTGCTTACAAGCCGTATGATGTGTTGACGATTAGTAAGAAGACTCGTATCAAAGGTAAAATTCATCATTTTTAGGTTTTCTTCCAATTTCATTCCAAGCCTATTATTTACCTGTTGTACCTACAACAACCACAAAACCACCTCATATCTACTAAAACAACCTAAGTTCAAGCATAAATTCTTTGTTTTAAGCATCAAAACTATCATATTTCCATGGCGTATCACTTCCCTAGTGCATAAGGTTCTTCTTGATGAATGTTTAGAGAAACAAAATCCTTGAGCCATAGTGGAGATTTTTTTATTTTATTGGTCCTTCTGGTCACAACTTGTTCCTGATTTTCAGCCTGTGGTTGAGATGTGATTGGAATTTGAACCTGATCAGCATGTGGCACATATGTCACCTTATCTTGTATCATATGATCATTAGTATCCTCAGTTGGTGCTGAATCATGAGAGATTTGTATGTTCTACACCTTCATGTCTAACCAGTTAACTAGTGTCTCATTGAGTTTGGTAGGAGTTAACTGTTGGGAATCATAAACAATGTCTTTAAAAGGGAATACATCTTCTCTAAAGTTGACATCCCTATTAACAAAAACACTTTATTGGTACGATCATATAATAAGTAGACCTTATGAGTATCAGAATAGACCATCAAAATGCATTCTCTAGTTCTAGGTTGAAGTTTATCAGATTGTTGAACTATCTTGGCATAGCACAAGTATCCAATAGTTCAAATGTGACTGATATTTTGTTTCTTTCCATACAAACTCACATATGGGCAAATGTAATCTAGCACAGCTGTGGGGAGTCTTTTCATAGTTGCTTTAACACACAAGCCCCAAAACCTAATAGGCACTGCACCCTAAAATCTAATAGCCCTAGTTATTTCCAAGATATGTCTATGCTTTCTTTCAGCCACTTCATTTTGCTGAGGGCTATAAGCACATGTAGTTTAGTGAACAATCCCTAAGTTTCTACACAAAGTAAAACATATAGAATTGGCAAACCCAGTTTCATTATTTGTTCTAATGACTTTGATGTTTCTATCAAATTGAGTTTTAATAAGTTTAATGAACTGAGACAGTACTACACACACATCAGATTTGAGTTTCAAATAATAGATCTAAGTCATTCCAGAATAGTCATCAACTATGGTTAAGAAGAATCTATTTCTTTCAAGTGTGGGAACTCTATAAGGTCCCCATATATGCATATGCATCAATTCAAATATAGAATTAGATTTGATATAAGTAGTTGGAAAAGGAAGTCTGACTTGTTTTGCACAAGGACAGACTGCATATTCATTGATATTTCTAACTTTTATACTACTAGTTATGGGCAGTGTTTTCCTAAGTACATAAGTAGAAGCATTTCCTAGTATTTTATGCTATAATACTATGTCTAAGTTGGCATTATCAACTAAAGAATCACATACAGAATTAGGAACAAAATCAGTAAGAGTTGATCTTTTTGCTATTAGAACAACATCATTTATAGTAGTGGTATTGGCAAAGATGTAGATCCATCAGCTTCTTGAAATTTTTGTGTTGTTGACCTCCACTTCTTGAGTATATTATTGTTTTAGTACCTTTAGAATAGCCATTTTATTCATTACTCCTTGTAAATATAGTTGATTCATACCCTGTAATTATAGGAGTAGAGCCAAGAATTCGTGCAGTAGCTCCTATTGATTTTTGACTTTCATCGTTGATTACAATAGCATATGCTTGGTTAATAGATGGTAGTGTACTCATGATAAAAATTTGACTACTTTACTAACTGTAGGATTTATTTAAACCCATCAATAAATAAAATAGCTTTAACTTCTAGAGATGAGCAACATATCTTTAGAACTCTTATAGTTACAACTAGGTATTGGCACCAATGCCTCAAATTCTTCCCACAGATCTTTTAGCCATGAATAATACAGGGATATAGAGGTTGTTCCTTAATATAGTGTATAAATATCTTTGTGAAGATTGGATGTTCTTGAACCATCAATTTTATTAAACCTCTCACACAAATCCTTCCAAACAGCTTGTAAACTAGTGGCATATATGATCCCACCTAATAGATTTTTAGCTACTACACTCATAATCCAAGAAAGTACTAGCGGATTTACTCTTTCCTAGTGGTTACTTATTTTAGAATAGAATTTACCCTTAGAACATGAGCCATCTTCCATTCCTAACTTATTTCTTACTAGTAAAGACAATCTCATGGATCAAAACCACATAGAGAAGTTTTCAATTCCAGTTAATTAATAAGAGATCATCTACAAACCATTTACATCTGATGGATATAGAAATAGAGGATGGTTTAATCAATTCCCATTGAATGTTGAGATCCAGTTGCTTCATTAGCTGAATTGGCTGATTTTTCAGCATGTATACCATTGTTAGAAGCCATCACTATATCTATAAACTATTTTCTTAATGTAAATCTTGTAAAGATATGTGATCTTTATAGATTTCAAAGTTTGGAACTTGAAGAAGTAGAATATTAGTAATGGAGATGATTAGACAGAATTGATTATGCTCTGATACTATGGACTTAATCAGAGTTTATTATGGATGAACTCTGTAAGCTGGAATAAGGAAGAAGGAAGAAAAATTTAGATAAGAATAGTGGAGACTGATCTCATTGATTAATCTTAATCTTATGTTGTACATTGAGAATTTAGTATGTAATATAGCCAATCATGGAAGGTACTAAAGACTAATTAATTTAACTAACTCAATACACTACAAGATACAAAGTTAGTTACTAACTACTTTCCGAAATTTAGTTAACATTATTTTTATAGTGTTAGTAAGAAGGTGTAAGACCCCACAAAATCCTAGTCATTTCAGTCCTAATAGCATACCAAAAGAGGTCCCAGACTTAGAAAATTTTAGATAAGTATTGACACTTAGTCTCATTTTTGTCCTCGATATTTCAATGCCTTTGTTTTTTATCTTTTCGGCCTTGGATTATCGAGTTCTCAATTGATTCATGATCAAAGATATCAATAGGTCACCTCAGGTGAGTTTCATATTTTTTGGACATCGTTAGAAGCTTAATTTGTCCAAATAGTGAATCGATGCGATCTCAATGCATTGAGTTGTCCATCGCGTCGACAGTATCGTCACCAGCATCAAGCATGCAATTTCCAGTAAGCCGACGCGATCTCTATGCATCACGTCAGCCATTGAAATGACCCCAATGATGTAACACATCGGTTGTCGTGTTACTAGGCAGTTTTTGCTCATTTAACTCCGACTTTCCAAGGGTAATTGAGTTATTTTCCCCTCACCCAAGTCAGCCAAAATATGAAATTAAACCCTTAAAAGGGAAAATTACTTTCATTATTTACAAAATCCTCTTAAGAACAAAACCCTAGGTCATTCAATTTCAAGTACAAGATTCAAGAATGCACCAATGATTTTTACGAATTTAATTACCAAGGAATGTTAGGTGTTCATCCTTGGGTTTCCTTCCACCCTTGGAGTTCAAGAACCCCTTTTAAACTACAAGTTTATTGATTTCATGATTTACATATTTGAATTGGATTGTGTTAATGTATGTATTGATGTTTGGTTTTCAAATCTAGATGCATTAAAAGTTCAAGTAAATTAATTAGCATGTATGTGGAATTATGTGATTCTCATGTTAAGCCCTTGAATTTGAAAGATGAATGTTGTAGCCATGATGTTTATATCTTGATGAATTCCATATGCATTAATTATGCCCCTCAAGTGTTTGATAGAATCCCTATGTAATTTGAATAGTGAATTCATTACATGTTATCATGTGGTCCCATTCATGTACAAGTTCATGCCTCTCAAGTGTTTGACAAAACGTCTAAATGAGTGCATAGTAAATAAGTAGTTAATGTAATACTTTCAAGATTTTTCCATGTTTTTCTATTGATGCTATAGAGTCTTGGGGGTATTCAATACCCAAAATTCTAGATATTTACCTAGAATTATAGTAGCTAAAAAATAGTCTCAGTAATGTCACAAACAATTATACTCAGAAAGTTACAAAACTCAGTCCAGTTCAGTTAGTCAACACTATCAGTACCAATTCAGTCAAGCCTGCTACAATTTAGTGATCAGTTCCGAGTCTATTCAGTTGGGAGTAGGATTCAGTACCAAGGAAACCTAGGGATGGGGGTTCACCTGTCAGTTGAGGGTGTGACCTTTAGTAGTAGTCCCTTAGTTCTAGAACTATGTATCCAGCGTAGGTAAAATATATCAACCTACCAATTGAGGGTTGATAAAGTGTTCACCTGCTAGTTGAGGGTAACACATATCTCATCAGCCAGATAAGGGTGACTCTTTAGTGGATCCATATAGCCATTGTTAGTACTCGTGGCACGATGCTAACACCCTTCCAAATGGGGTCACAGGTTGGACCCCAACTAAGTTTATAATTGGGGTATGTCGGTTAGATGAACACTCCCACAGTTTTAGTTTCAAACTCAGTATAGAACTCAGTTCAGTTCTATAGAATTAGGACTACCAGAAATAGTCACTCAGTTATCAGTAATACCATTATCAGTAAATTCAGATATCAGTCACTTAGCTATTAGAACTCAGTATTTAGTTTCAGTATGATCTTAGATATAGTATATATATATATATATATATATACATATATATATACATATATATATATGTACAGTATTGCCTAATCAATATGTATAGCAGTTTTAGTTATTCATGTACTCTCATTCAGTTGTTTCATGATGTTCATTCAGTCAGTTATCATCTAATGCATATTGTAACGCTCAGAAAATGGTCTTGAGATGTCACATGGTGATTAAGACCATAAGTGGTTAACCCTTATACTGGAATAACTCAGAAGTAACTAAATAAAATACATAAATCTTAACGAATAAGAGGAAGATGACTCTTTCCTAAATTTGATCAGTACATAACTAAATTACAATGAGTACAACTCTGATTTTTCAAAACCACATTGGAATCAAATATATTAACTCTACTAACTGTCCATGAAGCCTCTACTAGTATTAACTTTAGGTAGTCGGGACATGACCCCCAGCTATCCCAAATCAATACAACTGAATGAATAGAAAAAATATATTACTCAAACTCTATGACTGACTCGATCCCTTGAATCAAGAGGACTCATCACCTGCATATTGGAAGATGTAAACTGTCTGAATATGGTATATGTGCTACAACTGAATGGATACCTATATTATGAGACAATGTAGCACATAGAAATATATGTGGATCAGTACTTTGAGGATGTACTGAGTATATGGGAGTGAAATATATAAGTTAAACATCCTCTCATCATCATAATTTATAAAATAATACATGCTAAATGTAAATGGCTCACATAAGCTAGAATATCCAAAATACTGAAATCATGAATAATAAATCATACTTTATAAATCTAGTGAGTCATAACATTTAGTTATGAAAGCTATACTCATATTCTGTGTGTAAATCATACTATCTAAGTGTAGAAAGAGCTTACTTCTAAAATCTAAAATCTAAAAGTTGAAGTCTGTGATTGTTATCTTTATGTAAAGCATAATCTGAGTAAACTTTATGAGCCTTTACACTTAGTTTTCTAAAAGATTTTCTGTAAACCTTTTTTGTTAGGATTTACTATTAGGGAAAACTATTCTGTAAGGGAAAATACTTTATCTGAAGCTTATCTGTAAGGAAAACACTTTATCGTAAGGGAATTCTTTCAAAGCTTTTCTTTTCTAGTAAGGAAATACTCAAAACTGTTTATTTACTTTTACTAGCAGAGAGGTTCTCTTAACCAAAATAAACTATGCGAGCTACATGAAGTCCAACGTTTCATCCTCCTAAGGAAGAAACCTCACTTTGGGGAGAGGTGTCATACTCTTGCCAGGAAGTATAACCTCAGCTTAAGTGATCATTATCTCAGCCCACTATGGGACCTTTAAATCTCAAATCTATGGTGGCACGTAGTTTTGGGGTATGAGACCTTGGAATCATATCCAACTCAGTGCTAAATACTACTTCCTTTTTATTTGCTATGCTCATCTTATTGGAAATCCACTTTAAAACTCGCATAAGGGTTCATTATAAAACTCATTATGAAACCAGTTATGTACTTATCTGAATCAATCTGTAAATGAGGCTATTCTGCTTTCTAAAATCTATAATAAATCTGTAAAGTGGATTCCAAAACTTATCTGAGGATCAAAAGGTCAAAAATTTATTGTAAATCTGATATAATCAGCTCATAAAATGCTTAAAGCATCATCTTTCTCAAATTCTCAACATATAAACTTGGGGCTTACTAACCCATGTATCAAACTCAAGTCAAAACATCATAATAATCATGCTTGATAATGAAAACAATGATAATTCATCTCAAAATCTGTAATTTACTGAAATAGGCATGAAAATATGAAAATAGACATGCAATTCATCTTCAAAATATCTCAGAAACTCATAACTTTGCAAATAGCATTAATGAGTATGTACCCTAATTCAAAACTCATGTAATATCATTCGAAATCATATTAATTTAAGGTAAAAGATTAGTTTTGGGAACAAGGATGAAAGAAGATCCTTGTTCATAACCCCACATACCTTGGTAGATGATTAGATGGAGAAACTTGAATTAATGATTCCTATTTGAGTTCTTGAAGATGAGTTCTTGATTATCTTGTCTTGGAAATCCTCAATTTTGAGATTTGCTGGAGAAACAATGGAGGATTTTGATTTCTTGGAGAGAAAGCTTTGAGCTCTATGATTTTTCTTTGAGAGAGAATTGATGAATAATGGGCATCATAGGCTTAGAATAGGTTTAATCCCATGTTATACACGAATTGGGGGCTTGGAAATTGACCAAAATACCCTCTTTAAACTTCTAAACGGAACTGGAAAAGAAACATTTTTGAACTGGTAGGCCACCGCGATGTTCCACTATCATGGTGGCTTACCGAAAAATGGATGAGTGGGAACTGGGAGGACTCCGCGACGCGGAGCCATCACGGTGCCCCTTTGGAATGATATTTTGGCCACTGGCGCGACGCACCAGAATCACATTGGGCTACTAGATTTCGACAATTAGGAATTTGGACCTCTCCGAAATACACCAATATCATAGAGGTCCACTGGAATTGACAATTATGAAATTGTCCTTCACTGCGACGCGGTAGTTGCTCAGGTGGGACACTGTCAACTTAAAAATGTTCTAACTCCTCAACCGAGTATCAGATTTGGGTAAATTTAGTATCGATGGAAATCTTATTCAATTTCCCATACAATGGAATGTTGATATCTAGAAAATTCCATATGAAATAAAAAGGTATTCATTTTAGAAGCTAATCCTTAACCTTCTAGGGATGAAATTAAGCTAGGAAAAGTATGGGGTATTACACATATGAACCCATGTATATCACCCTACCTCACTTAGCATACCAGTACATTTAAAGTAATGATGCATATTCTTTCTTTTGCGCTATGATATCTCATATCATAGGTTCAGACACACGGTCTCCTGACCATACTTAGCAGCTTAGGTTATCTGCAACAGTTATAGTGGTAAGTCCTCATATTTTAAGGATAGAGTTATTATTTCAGCATTTCAATAGTTTAGTATGTTCAGTAGTCAGTGTTAGTTAGGGACTTGTCCCACCAACTCCCTATTCAGACAGTTAGAGGCTTTCAGACTAGACTAATTCAGACAGATATTCAGTTTTTTAGTATTATTATCAATATTCAGTATTTGTTTTTAGTTTATGAACCTTATGAAAATTTTAGCCCAACTTCCTCATATATTTTCAGTATTATTATTATTAAGTGCTCACAGCAGGTACCAGTCATGGGTTAGCTTGTGGTCATTCGGAGATTGTAAGTATCGTATGACATCCAGGGTGTAGACTCAGGGCATTACAAACTTGGTATCAGAGCCTAAGGTTCAATAGAGTCCTAGGGAATCTGAAATTCACATCATGTAGAGTCTTGTTCATGGGTGTGTAGTGCGCCACACTTATGAATAAGAGGCTATAAGGTATTTTTAGGAAAAGTTTCCCTTCTTTTAGTATTCATGTCGTGCGAGTGAGTATGAGCTCAAGCTAAATGCTCTATCTAATATAAGTTTCCCTTTTGTTTACAGAATATGCCTCCCAAAAAGACTAACAAAAGAAGAACGGGAAACCAGCCAGCACATCAGCCCGTTCAGGCAGATCCCCTGGACGAGCATATTTCTCATGCAAAATTCAGAGTAGCTTTCACCACTCTATCCCATTCCATAGAAGCCCAGAATGAATGCACAGCTATTGTTCAGGCCAACCCAGTAGCCAATACTACTGCAGCTAGAATTTAAGACTTCACTCGAATGAACCCTCCTTTATTTTTAGGGTCTAAGTGTGAAGATGACCCACAGGAATTCCTTGACATGGTGCAGAAGGTCATAAATATTATAGGGTAATCGCTAGTGAGAGTGTTGAGTTAGCTGTATATCAGTGGCAGGATATTTCTCATACGTGGTTTAAGCTGTGGAAGGCAGATAGGGCCGCAGATACAGGTCCTATAGAATGGAAAATGTTTACTACTACCTTTCTAAATAGGTTCTTCCTATTGTAGTTGAGGGAAGCTAAGGTGTTAGAATACATTAACTTGAAGCAGGGCAGCATGACAATGAAGGAGTACTCTCTCAAGTTTACTCAGTTAGCTAGATATGCTCCTTATGTGGCAGCTGATAGCTGATCTAAGATGATTAAGTTCATGTTTGGTGTGTCTGACAGTGTGGTCAAGGAGTGTAGGACCACGATGTTGATTAAAGAGATGGACTTGGCTAGATTGATGGTCTATGCTCAGTAGATATAAGAGAAAAAGACTAAGGAGAAGAGGAAGAAGAGAAAGGGGGCTAGAATAGGTAGCTTTAACTTCACTCAACCTAAGTTAGAGGGTGGTAATCGTCCTCAGTTCTTCCTGAAATCTTCAGTTCTAGCTTCGTACTTAGCCAGTGCTCCAGTGCCTAATTTCAGAAATAGTAATAAGGATAAGCACCAGCCTCTAAGTCTCAAGGAAATGTTAGTAGTGCTCGAACAAATCCTCTTTCCCAAAAGTATGGTAGAAACCATCAGGGTGTCTGCAGAGATGGCAGCGATGTATGTTTTGGGTGTGGCAAGCTAGGTCATAGAATTAGAGATTTTTCTCAATCAGGTTAACAGGGTTATTACAATCGTCCCCCAACTCAGTTTGGTTGCCCATCTCAGTAGGGTGTCACTTCTACTGCCACCAGTGGGCAATGCCCAAATAGGCTTTATGTGCTTCATCCTCGACAGGATCAGGAAAGTTCTTCTGATCTGGTCATTGGTATGTTACAAGTTTATCTTTTACATGTTTACGCTTTGCTAGATCCAGGAGCTTCTTTATCCTTTGAAACTCCTTACATAATTGTTGACTTAGAAGTCATTCCTAAAATCCTAGCAGAGCCCTTCTCAGTCTATACCCTAGTGGGTAAGTCTATCATAGCCCAACGGGTATACAGGAACTGTCCGATTATGGTATCTCAGAAAGTTACTTCAGTAAACTTAGTAGAGTTAGAGATGACAGATTTTGACGTCATTCTTAACATGGATTGGCTTCATTCATGCTATGATTTAGTTGACTATAAAAATAGAGTTGTCTATTTTTAGTTCCCGAATGAACCTATCCTAGAATAGAGGGGTAGTACTTCAGCACTTAGGGGTCAGCTTATTTCGTACCTTAGAGCGAGAAAAATGATATCCAAGGGGTGTATCTATTATCTCGTTCGAGTTAAAGACTCTAGTTCTAAGACCCCTAACCTTGAGTTAGTTTCTGTAGCATGTGAATTTCCAAATGTATTTCCCGAAGATCTTCCCAAAGTTCCTCTCGAGAGGGAAATTAACTTTGAAATAGACCTTCTTCCAGATACTCAGCCTATCTTCATTTTGTCATATTGAATGGCTCCAGCTGAACTTAAAAAATTAAAAGAACAGTTGAACATGATCATGCAGCCCATCTCAAAATAGTATTATAGACCCTCAGTGCTCATCAGTTGATTGCCAAATTTAGTAAATACGAATTTTGGCTAAGGTGAGTAGCTTTCCTTGTTCATATAGTTTCTAGTGATGGCATTAGAGTTAATTCTCAAAAGACCAAAGCAGTGAGAAACTGACCCTGACCTATCTCTCCATTAGATATCAAGAGTTTCTTGGGTTTGACTGGCTATTACCAATGGTTTATTGAAGGATTTTCATCTATTGCATCCCCTATGTCCAGATTGACTCAGAAAAAAGTCAAATTCCAATGGTCAGATTCTTATGAGAAGAGTTTTCAGGAGTTGAAGACTCGACTCACTACAACCCCAGTTTTGACTTTACCCGATGGTTCAAATGGGTTTATTGTGTATTGTGATGCTTTTAAAGTTGTTTTGGGGTGTGTTTTGATGCAGAGAGGCAAGGTCATAGCCTATGCCTCTAGACAGCTTAAGCCTCATGAAAAGAATTATCCCACCCATGATCTTGAGTTAGCAGCTGTAGTGTTTACCTTAAAAATTTGGAGGCACTATTTGTACAGAGTACATGTTGATGTGTTTACTGACCATAAAAGTTTGCAGTATGTATTCTCTCATAAAGACATAAACTTACATCAGAGAAGGTGGTTAGAGTTGTTAAAAAACTATGACATAAGTGTTTTGTATCATTTGAGAAAGGCCAATGTAGTGGCTGATGTTCTCAGTAGATTGTGCATGGGTAGTGTTGCTCGCATTGAGGATGGTAAGAAGAATTTAGTTCAGGAAGTTCATCATCTTGCCAGGTTGGGTGTTCATTTGGTTGATTTAACTGAGGGTAGTGTTTGGGTGCAGAATAGTTCGGAATCTTCTTTGGTTTACAAGGTGAAAGAAAAATAGAACAGGGATCCCAATTTAGTTAAGCTGAAAGAGTCAATCAGAGACTAGAAAGTAGAGGTTTTCTCCCAAGGGGAAGATGGTGTGTTGCGTTGCCAGGGTAGATTATGTGTTCTATGTGTGGATGGCGTAAGGAAATGGATTCTTGTAGAAGTGCATGGTGCGTGTTACTCGATTCACCCAAGGGCCACTAAGATGTACTGCAATTTATGGGAGATCTATTAGTGGAGTAGGATGAAGAGAGACATTGCAGAGTTTGTGGCTAAGTGCTCTATGTGTTAGCAGGTTAAGATTGAGCATCAAAAGCCTAGTGGGTCTATACAGGAGTTCATTATTTCCATATGGAAGTGGGAGAAAGTGAACATGGACTTCGTGAAGGGTTTGCCTCGTACTCGTCATCAGCATGATTCGATTTGGATCATTGTAGATAGGATGACTAAATCAGCCCATTTTTTCCTAGTCCATACTTCTTACTCAGTCGAGGATTATGACAAGATCTATGTTAGAAAGTTGGTCAAATTATACAGATTTTTGTTATCCATCATTTCAAATAGAGGTACGCAGTTCACCTCTTATTTTTGGAAAGCCTTCCAAAAGGGTCTTGGTACCTAAGTTCACCTCACTACAGCCTTCTACCCTCAGACAGATGGTCAAGTAGAAAGAACCATTCTAACTCTAGAAGATATGTTAAGAGCGTGTGTTATTGACTTTAAGGGTAGTTAGGATGACCACTTGCCTTTGATTGAGTTCGCGTATAATAACAGTTATCATTCCAGTATTCAGAAGGCTCCATTTGAGGTACTTTATGGGAGTAGATGTAGGTTTCCTATTGGTTGGTTTTAGGTAGGCGAGACTGCGTTGGCAGGGCCTAACTTGGTATTTGACGCCTTAGAGAAAGTTCAGTTGATTAGAGAGAGGCTTAAGATAGCTCAGAGCCGATAGAAATTGTATGCAAATGTGAGAAGAAAAGATCTCAAATTTGAGATTGGTGATTTTGTGTACTTGAAAATCTTTCCCATTAAGGGAGTAAAGGGGTTTGGCTAAAAGGGGGAGCTCAGTCCCCGATATGTCAGTCCTTATAAAATTCTCAGCCATTTCAAAAAGGTAGCTTACGAGCTTGAGTTACCTTCAGACTTAACTTCAGTACACCCAACATTTCACGTCTCATTTCTAAAGAAGTGCATAGGTGACCCAGCAGTTGTCGTCCCTGTAGAAGTATAGATGTTTAGAACAGTCACTCTTATGATAAAGTCCTAGTCGAAATCCTTAATATAAGATTCGCAAACTGAGGAACAAAGAAGTTCCTTTGGTTAAAGTTATTTGGTGGAATCAGTCCATTGAGGGAGCTAATTGGGAAGCAGAAGCAGATATGCAAACCAAGTATCCTTATCTCTTCTCTGCAAACTCTAACTCAGCTCAAGGTAATAACCTTCCTTAGATTTAGTTAGTTCCATGCTCAGATTTTCTTTACAAACTTTGTATCAATTACGGTTGCATTTCATCCCCATGAAAGTCATGCATTCATGAAATAGTTCAGTCATGTAATCATGCTTCTGTTATACATATTCAATGTGAAAATTCAGTTTATCAGTAGTTTCAATCTTGTAATCATGATTCAGTTGTGCATGTTCAGTATGTAAACTCAGTCTATCAGTATTCTTAGCTTAATCAGTCTCATTCGATGGCTAATATTCCCAAGGGGAGATATTGTAAGACCCCGCAAAATCCTCGTCATTTCATTCCTAATAGAATACCAAAAGAGGTCCCAGACTTGGAAAATTTCAGCTAAGTATTGACACTTAGTCTCATTTTTGCCCTCGATATTTCAATGACTTTATTTTTGATCTTTTAAGCCTTGGATTATTGATTTCTCAATTGATTCATGATCAAATATGTCAATTGGTCACCTTGGGTGAGTTTTGGATTTTCGGACATTGTTAGAACATAATTAGATGTCCAAAATAGTAAATCAACGCGATCTCGATGCGTCGCGTCATCTATCGCGTCAATAGTATCATCACCAGCATTAAGCGTATAATTTTTAGTGAGTTGATGTGATCTCAATGCATCATATCGGCCATTTCGTCGACCCCATCAACGCGATGCGTCAGCTGTCGTATCACTAGGCAGTTTTTGCTCATTTAACTCCGACTTTCCTAGGGTAATTGAGTCATTTTCTCCTTACCCAAGTCAGCTAAAAATGAAATTAAACCCTCAAAAGAGCAAATTACTTTCATTATTCACAAAATGCTCTCAAGAATAAAACCCTAGGTTATTTAATTTCAAGTCCAAGCTTCAAGAACGCACCAATGATTTTCACGAATTTAATTACCAAGGTATGTTAGGTATTCATCCTTGGGTTTTCTTTCACCCTTGGAGTTCAAGAATTCCTTTTAAACTACAATTTTATTTATTTAATGATTTACAAGTTTGAATTGGATTATGTTTATGTATGTATTGATGATTGATTTTTAAATCAAGATTCATATAAGTTTCAAGTGAATTAATTAGCATGTATGTAGAATTATGTGATTCTCATGTTAAACCCTTGAATTTTCAAGATGAATGTTGTAGCCATGATGTTTATATCTTGATGAATTCCATGTGCATTAATTATGCTCCCCAAGTGTTTGATAGAATGCCTATGTAAATTGAGTAGTGAATTCATGACATGTTATCATGTGGTCCCATTTATGTACAAGTTCATGCCTCTCAAGTGTTTGACAAAATGTCTAAATGAGTGCATAGTGAATAAGTAGTTAATGTAATGTTTTCAAGATTTTGCCATGTTTTTCTATTGATGCTATCGAGTCCTGGGGGTATTTAATACCCAAAAATATAGTTGTTTACCTAGAATTACAGTAGCTATAGAATAGTCTTAGTAATGTCATAAACAGTTGTACTCAGACAGTTACAGAACTCAGTCAGTCAACATAACCAGTAATAGTTCAGTCAGGCCAAGTACAATCTAGTGACCAGTTCAGTGTCTATTTAGTTGGGAGTAGGATTCAACACCGATCGAACCTAGGGATGAGGGCTCACCTGTCAGTTGAGGGTGTGACCTTTAGTAGAAGTCCCTTAGTTCCAGAACTACGTAACCAGCGTAGGTTAAATATATCAGCCTACCAGTTGAGGATTGATAAAGTGTTCACCTACCAGTTGAGGGTAACACATATCTCACCTGCCAAATAAGGGTGATCATTTAGTGGATCCGCATAGCCATTATTAGTACCTGTGGCATGGTGCTAATATCTTTCCAACTGGGGTCATGGGTTGGACCCCAACTTAGTTTATAATCGGGGTATGTTGGTTAGATGAACACTCCCACAGTTTTAGATTCAAACTCAATATAGAACTCAGTTTAGTTCTACAGAATCAGGACTGTTAGAAACAGTCACCCAGTTATCAGTAATACAGTTATCAGTAAACTCAGATATCAATCACTCAGTTATCAGAACTCAGTATTCAATATTAGTATGATTCAGATATAGTATATATGTATATGCACAACATTGCATAATCAGCATTTACTGTAGTTTCAGTTATTCATGTACTCTCATTTAATTATTTCATAATGTACATTCAGTTAGTTATCATCTCATGCATATGAACCCATGTATATCAGCCTACCTATCATAGCATACCTCTACATTCAAAGTACTGATGCATACTCTTTTTTTTGGGCTATGATGTCTCATATCATAGGTTCAGACGTACGGGCTCTTAACAATACTTAGCAGCTCAGGTTATCAGCAGTAGTTATAGTGGTGAGTCCTCATATTTTGAGGATAGAGTTATTAATTTAGCATTTGAGCAATTCAGTATGTTCAGTAGTCAGAGTTAGTTTGGGACTTATCCCATCTGCTCTCTATTCAGACAGTTAGAGGCTTTTGGCTAGATTAATTTAGACAGATGTTTAGTTTTTCAGTATTATTATCAGTATTCAGTATTTTTTTTAGTTTATGAACCTTATGGAAATTTTTGCCTAACTTTCACGTATGTTTTTAGTGTTATTATTACTCAGTGCTCACAGCAGGTGTCAGTCATGGGTTAGCTTGTGGTCTTTCGAGATTGTAAGCATCGTGTGACGTTAGGTGTAGACTCGGGGTGTTACAGAAGGGTTGGTCTGAATTCTCTTCTTTTAACATAAAGTTTCTTGTTCTAGCCAATGTAAATAATGTTATTTTTAAAATATTATAAACCTTTTTAAATTTTTCAATCTACCAAAGAAAATTTTTTGGTTCCAGCAGCATCTGATTCTAATTTTTGTTCTGGCTTTATTTTTCATCATTTTTTCCCTTTATTTTAGAATTATATATTTCATTATTAAATTTTAGTTATATGTTTTCTTTAAATTTTGGATTATTGTTTCTCTTGTCCTATCCCTGTAATTTATATATATTATAATATAAGGAGAGATATAAACAAGGTGGTGTGACACTTCTCTATGACCTCTATTTATATTTATTTTTCTCCTTCTTTTTTTGATTTCTTTCGCTCCTTATTTTTTTCAAAAAATATTTAATTAATCTTATTCATTTTAATTTTCCTTATTAAATATAACTAAAGTCCCCTATATACAATTTGACAACAAACATATGTAAACAATGAGCCATGATAATGGTTAGTTGAGAAAAATTGAGTATTATGTACTCATTCATCTAATAGTGGAGGAAGTTAAGAGTTAGAATGTAACACTATGGATTTTTGGCCCTTGAAAAATTCTTGAGCTTTGGGCTCACTGCCTTGGTCACGACTCGTGGTGACGAGTCGAGAGATGTGGTTACGGGTCTTAGGACCCTGGTTTTTAACTAATCAGAAACTTAGTGGAAAAGTTCTTCTCTGGGTATGAGTGACTCACTATGAGCTATGAGGATATGTTGTGAGTGGTAGGTTCAAATTGTAGGATATCTAGTGTTCAATTTATTTGGGTTTTGTGTAGCTCACGACTAGACCTTACGAGTCATAAAATCTCATTACGAGTGGATTGGTGGATTCATAAGGTGGGTAGTATATGGGGGGTCCTCATAACTTTATTGGTTATGACTCGTGGTCACAAGTCTTAAGGTGTGGTTACGAGTCAAGAGGTTGACTCGAAACCAATGGCGGCTTTTTTCATCTTTTAAGTTGAGGGCATTCTGAAAATTTCTCCTCTCGCCCAACTTAAAACCCACGTCTTATAAATTCTTTAGGGCATCATTAGCTATCATAAACACATAAAATAACATCTTAGAATACTCCCAAATCCTCAAGGTCTAGAACACTTAGGGTTTTCATCAAGCTAATAAATTGGGGATTTCAAGGGTGATTTCTCTCCTTACTTCTTGGTGATTAAGGCATGTTACACTTCCCTCATTACTATTTTATTAAAATAAAATATTTTAAGGTATAGCTTTCAAGGCATTATTATGGTTTTGAAATAAGGTTTGAGGGGTTTTGAATGCTTGTGGTTGAATAATACTTTCCTATGGTATAATTATGATTAGTCATGCTTTAAATATGATTTTGAACATGTGGGTGCATGGGTATGGTGAGTGAACGTGGAAATTATTATTTCTTAAACTTGTGACTCTTGGAGTGGTTATAACCCCATCCCTGTATAGTGAAACTGGTTTTCAGTTATGAAAAATTGGGGAATTTAAATTATGGCATTATAATAATGAATTGAACCTTATCGAACTATGCTATCACAAACTATGGCTTTAATGAACTAAAAGAGATCGAGGAATTTCTCCAAATTGATTTTATGAACTAAATAGGGGTGTGGAGTTCCCCCAGGTTAAACATGATTATTTTGGCATGGAATTTAACTTGTAAGTGAAGGGTATGATGATACCCATGTGTGCCTTAATAGTTGGTTCATTGATCAATAATTGGAATTATGTGCAACTTGTTTAAAATTGGGATTAATAGAGGTTATGTAGCGATGTCGTGAAGGTGTGGGTCTTGGATTACTTGTAATGGAAACTCGGGTTTGGTTGCATGAGGTTTGGTCTTGATGACCTATGTTCATAGGTCACACTTGATATATTTTGGGATGGCCAATTGCCTAGATGGCTTAGCTTTCCCTCAGATTTTCTCTGGTACGTGCGTCTAACACGCATAGGGGCCCTTTTATCCAAGGGAGCTAAACCCATATAGAATGTGGGTGCCTATTATGATGGTTGAGCTACATAGTCCTCAGCTTAAAAGTTTTACTTCATGATTTAACTTGTTCCCTATCCCTGCATGAGTATATATGTATATGTACTTGCATATAGTTACGTGCATTCATTTAACTTGGTTTTGAATTGATGGAATTACTTTATCTTTATCTCTGAGTACATGTTAGTGTTCACCCCACTAACCATCTCCAAACGTTACATCCCCATGCGATATAGGCGTCGAAGCAATTTTTACTTTTCCTGCATAAAGTTAGGTGGATCATTTGGTTTACTGGTCTTTGCTGGTGAAGTGGTGAACTTTCATTCCTCCTGAAGACTTAGTCATTTCATCAGTTTCTTTCCATAATTTAGTATTGAAAAGTTCACATTAACATTATCATTGTGATTGTCATTGTCAGAGTTGGGGGCATGTGCCAGCATTTTATTGGTACTCATTTGGTAGAGGCTTTGTTTGGACTACCATGGATATGAGTGGTATGATTTGTTTTGGTTTGGTTGGTTTTGGTTATATACTATTATAATGTGTTTAAGATTGAATTCTTTTATCCTATTATATGTTGTGAATTTAACCGACAAGGGGTGTAAGGTATAGTCAGTGGTTTGGGTATTTGGGGGTGATCTCCGATCCTTGTTGGACTTAAGATACCTATCACGACTATGTCCTGGTTTGGGTTATGACAAGATGGTATCAGAGCGTAGGTTTATGGTCAGTTGGTGTCCATAAAGCTATGTTGAGTAGAGTCTCTTTTATGGGTGTGTAGCTTTCCACACTTATAAGGGAGAGGCTATGAGACATTTAGGAATACTTATCTTTCTTGTTGTCTTATTTTGGGCTATAGAGTCTAAGGTCTTGGATTCCTCTAATTACCATTTGCTTGCTTTTTAGATCATGCCTCCTTAATGATCTGAAGCTCATGAAAACTCTTTTGTCCCACTTTAGGAAACCATTTATGGAACTCACCCTGCTTATGGGGTTTAGACCCGATCTAGGGGTCTAGTTCCTTATTACCCTCCTAGAGTTTCACAGATTCCCTCTAGTCCTCCTCGAGCTCCTCGGGCGATGTGTCGAACATCAATTTTTGTTAGTCTATTCATAAGTTGGACCATTTGGTTGCTTCTCAGTCTGAGTGCAGTGTTTCATTTTCTGAGGCCATAAGGGTTGGCCAGTTTATGAGATTGAGTCCTCCAACTTTTATTAGTGTTAAAGTTGAAGGGGATCCTCAAGGTTTTGTTGATGAGATAAAGAAGATATATGGGATTATGCATACTTTGGATGTTAAGGGTATGGAGTTTGCTGGTTATCAATTGAAGGATTTAGTATACCAATGGTATGAGGAATGGGATCAGCCTAGGGGAGATTATATTGACTATGCACAATGGGATGATTTATTTAGTGCCTTTCTGGACCATTTTTTTTTATCAGGAGTTGAGGGAGGCAAAAGTGGAGAAGTTTGTCAATCTGAAGCAAGCAGGATTTCAGTCAAGAAGTATGCTTTGAGATCCATCAGTTGTCCAGGTATGCTCCTAAGTTGGTGTCTAGCATGAAGGCTAGAATGTAGAAATTTGCTTGATATATTTTGGAATGGCCAATTGCCTAGATGGCTTAGCTTTCCCTCAAATTTTCTCTGGTACGCACATCTAACAGGAATAGGGGCCCTTTTATCCAAGGGAGTTGAACCCATATAGCACGTGGGTGCCTATTTTGATGGTTGAGCTACATAGTCCTCAGGTTAAAATTTTTACTTCATGATTTAACTTGTTCCCTATCCCTGCATGAGATATATATGTATATGTACTTACATATGGTTACATGCATTCATTTAACTTGGTTTTGAATTGATGGAATTACTTTATCTTTATATCTGAGTACATGTTAGCGTTCACCCCACTAACCCTCTCCAAATGTTGCATCCCCATACGATGTAGGAATCAAAGCAATTTCTACTTTTTCTGTATAAAGTTAGGTGGATTAATCAGTTTATTGGTCTTTGCTGGTGAAGTGGTGAGCTTTCATTCCTCCTGAAGACTTAGTCATTTCATCAATTATTTTTCATAATTTAGAGTTAAAAAGTTAACATTAACATTATCATTGTGATTGTCATTGTCAGATTTGGGGGCATGTCCCAGCATTTTATTGGTACTCATTTGGTAGAGGCTTTGTTTGGACTACCGTAGACATGGGTGGTATGTTTTGCTTTAGTTTGGTTAGTTTTGGTTATATACTATTATAATGTCTTTATGATTAAATTCTCTTATCCTGTTTTATGTTGTGAATTCAATCGACAAGCAGTGTAAGGTATAGTCAGTGGTTTGGGTATTTGGGGGTGGTCTCCGATCCTTGTTGGACTTAAGATACCTATCACGACTAGGTCCTGGTTTGGGTTATGACAAGATGGTATCAGAGCGTAGGTTTATGGTCAGTTGGTGTCCATAAAGCTATGTTGAGTAGAGTCTCTTTTATGGGTGTGTAGCTTTCCACACTTATAAGGGAGAGGCTATGAGACATTTTGAAATACTTCTCTTTCTTGTTGTCTTATTTTGGGCTATAGAGTCTAAGGTCTTGGATTCCTCTAATTACCATTTGCTCGCTTTTTAGATCATGCCTCCCAGATGATTTGAAGCTCATGAAAACTCCTCTGTCCCACTTTAGGAAACCATTTATGGGACTCGCCCTGCTTATAGGGTTTAGACCCGATCTAGGGGTCCAGTTCCTTATTACCCTTCTAAAGTTCCACCGGTTCTCTCTAGTCCCCCTTGAGCTCCTCAGGCTGATGTGTCGAACATCAATTTTTGTTAGTCTATTCATAAGTTGGACCATTTGGTTGCTTCTCAGTCTGAGTGCAGTGTTTTATTTTTTGAGTCCACAATAGTTGGCCAGTTTATGAGGTTGAGTCCTCTAACTTTTATTGGTGTTAAGGTTGAGGGGGATCCTTAAGGTTTTGTTGATAAGATGAAGAAGATATATGGGATTATGCATACTTTGGATATTAAGGGTGTGGAGTTTGTTGCTTATCAATTGAAGGATGTAGCGTACCAATGGTATGAGGAATAGGATCAGTCTAGGTAAGATTATGTTGACAATGCACAATGGGATAATTTATTTAGTGCCTTTCAGGATCTTTTTTTTACCAGGAGTTGAGGGAGGCAAAAGTTGATGAGTTTGTCAATCTGAAGCAAGCAGGATTTCAGTCAAGGAGTATGCCTTGAAATTCCATCAGTTGTCTAGGTATGCTCCTAAGTTGATGTCTAGCATGAAGGATAAAATGCAGAAATTTGCTTCTGGGTTATCCCGTGAGTTGATTTTTTAGAGTAAAGCTGCCTAGTTGAATAAAGATATAGAAATCTCCAGATTGGTTGTGTACATGTAGTAGGTTGAGGAAGAAAAGAAGAAGCAGGTGGAGATAGGAGAAAGGCAGAGTAAGAAATTTAGATTTTTAGATCAGGGTGGAGGCCAGCACCAAAGTGGTAGTGATGGAGAAATGTGGTCTAAGAATAAGTGGGTGAGTTTTGGTTCCCACTCTACGTCTAGTTCTCCTTATCCGATGTTATCGAGTGATCGTTTTTTTCAGAGTGGTGATGGTTCTAGTGAATAGGGTGCCCAATCTCAGATTAGTAGGGCTCAGTCGGCTCCATTCCATCCTTCTTGTATATGTTGTGGGTGGTTGCATCGTGACTTTTGTGATGATGGAAAGAATAAGTGTTTTAGATGTGGTCAGGCTGGCCACTTTCAGAGAAACTTCCCTTTAGGTGATGTTGCTACAGGAGAAAATAAGGTTCCTATTGCCTCTTCATCAGCTACAACACCAAAAGGTGTTGCTTCTGCTTCTGGTACCAACACTGGCCCAAATTTCTTATATGCTCTTGCTTCTCGCTAGGACTCTGAGGGATATCCTAATGTCATTACTTGTATGTTGAAACTCATTTTGTGCATAAGGGTTTTATCCTTCGTAGTGGGTCTCCATGGGGTGCACTTATTTTGTTCGTGTATAAGAAAGATGTTCCCTGTAGATATGTATTGATTACCATCATTAGAATAAGGTGACGATAAGGAATAAGTTCCCTCTCCCTCAAATTGATGATTTATTTGATCAACTTTAGGGTTCTAGATATTTCTCTAAGATTGATCTTAGATTGGTTTATCATTAGCTAAATATTAGGGAAGTGGATATCCCTAAGACTGCCTTCAAAACCCGGTATGGTCATTATGAGTTTTTGGTCATGTCTTTTGGGTTGACCAATGCCCCAGTGGCATTCATGGACCTGATGAATAGGGTCTTCTGCCAATTCCTGGATTAGTTCGTCATTGTATTCATAGATGATATTTTCGTGTACTCTAAGAGTGAGGCGGATCATGTCGATCACCTCCGCATCGTATTACAGACCCTAAAAGATCAGTAGTTGTATGCCAAATTTTATATATGTGAATTCTAGTTGAAAGATATTACTTTTCTATGCCATTTCATTTCTAGTGAAGGGATCATGATGGATGTGTAGAAAGTGTAAGTGGTTAAGAAGTGGCCTAGACCCACGACTCCAACCGATATTTGGAGTTTCTTGGGTTTAGTCAATTTCTATAGGATATTTGTGGAGAGTTTATCGACTTTGGCTACTCCGTTGACTAAGTTAACCTAGAAGAATGTTAAATTCTTATAGTTTGAGGCTTGTGAAGGGAGTTTTGAGAAGTTGAAAGATAAGTTGACTTCAGCTCCATTTTTTACCCTTCCCGAGTATAATAATGTATTCGTGTTCTATTACAAAGCGTCTCGTGTAGGACTTGGGTGTGTGCTGATGGTAGGGTGGAGGCCTATGCTTCTAGGCAGTTGAAGGTTCATGAGAAGAACAACCCGACTCATGATTTGGAGTTGTTAGATGTGGTGTTTGCATTGAAGATCTGGCATCACTATCTCTATGGAGTTCATGTGTATATCTTTTCTGATCATAAGAGCTTGCAGTATATGTTCTCGTAGAAAGAGCTAAATCTCAGGCAAAGGAGGTGGATTGAGTTGCTGAAGGACTACGACATGAGTCTCCATTTCCACACAGGTATATCTAACGTAGTTGTTGATGCTCTTAGCAGGTTATCCATAGAAAGTATAGCTTAGTGGATGAGGATAAGCGGGAATTGGTAAAGGATATTCACCATTTGGCTAACCTTGGGGTTCGTCACTTGGACTTTGAGGACGGTGGTATGTTTGTGCATCAGCTAGCGCAATCATCTCTTGCTGCTGTGATAAAGAAGAAGCAGTACTAGATGCTGTCTTAATGAAGATTAAGGGGGGGGGGGTTAGAAAAAGGTTGTAGCTTTTGAGATTGGTGGCGATGGTATCTTGATGTACAAAGTCAGACTATGTGTTCTCGATGTAGATGGATTAGAATAAAGTATCTTGTTAAGGCTCATGGGTCACATTATACTATTTATCCTGGATCAACGAAGACGTATCATGATCTTAAGGAGATTTATTGGTGGAATAATATGAAGCGGGATGTGACCAGTTTTGTGGATAAGTGCATGGTGTGTCAATAAGTGAAGGTTGAGAACTTGCGGCCTGGTGGGTTATCTCAGAAGATTGAGTTGCCTGTATGGAAAAAAGAGATAATCAATATGGACTTCATTATCGTCCTTCCTCGGTTACATGACCCGAACCGGAGCCTTGTCGTAATGGGCATCCTAAGTCCAACTAGGATCGGGGACCACCCTCATTACCCAACCCAACCTCCAAACACGTACCCTGAGTTGGATGAATTCCAAATATATAACAAAATAGCGTTTAGTACAATTCCCGACTCTAGGATGGGTCCATAATCGTGACCAACCTAAGCAAGTCCAATCATCCAATACCCAACCAATAACCATACCAAACCCAAAATAATAACCAAATATGAGTCCATAAAATAATAGGATGGAACAATCATATATACAGTCAAATGGTAGAAGCTCCAATACCAATGTCAATACTAAGGCTGACACCACTGTCGACACCGCCCATACCAACCCATAGTAGTTCCAAAATGACTCTAATCGAAAGTAAATCAATATCCGGTTGGGACATTCCCCCAACCATATCAAAAACCAATGTCTATGAAATAATCAAAGTATGTAAAAACATCCATGATATAAAATGGAGCCTTACGGAATATAGAAGCTCACCACTTCAACCCAACAGAGCTAATATCAAATCCGATCACTAAGTAGGAGGAGTAGAATGGTCAGTTCCTGCATAACATGGGGATACAGCTTCCCAAAGACAGATTAGCAGGTGAACGCTAGCATGTACTAAGGATAAGGATAAAATAATCCCAACCTTTAAAACCAAGAAAACGACCATGTTCAAATAATACCACACATACATATACATAACCATGCTGGGAAAGGGAATCGGGTTTAACATGCCTTTAAAACCATCAATCTGGGTATGTGTGTCTTAACTACCCAAGAAACACCCACGGGCTATATGGGTCCAGTGTAACCCTCTAAATAGGCCCCAATGCAAGTAGTCATACAAACTGGAGATACCATAGGAGTAGGGGATTCCCGAGTACCCTTCGCTCTCCATGATACATATGTACAAGTGTACTTAGGGGATTCCCATGTACCTCATAAGTATCATAGATGGTCTCCATGACCAATCCTGATGTCTGCAAATATGAGTTTCCATTATTCGTCCATTGGAGTCACACCTTCATGGTTAGCTATCACAACCCGTCATTAATGCCCAATTAAAACAATTACCACACAACCAAACCACTATTCCATTTATTATTAACCAAGGCTATAAGTAGTGGTATCTTAATATCGACTATAGCTTGCAAGCAATGTCCATAGCTATCCTTTTTTAAGAAGAAGGGATTCCCATGTACCCATAGATTACATTGTTAAGTTGACTTAGGAGATTCCCATGTACCCGATTCCCTCATGCCCCACAAGGAAATTTAATTAACTAAACCATGACCACCAAGACCTTACATTTAACCATTCCAAACCATTTAAACTAATTATACCATTTAGGGTTCCATTACCAAGTTATACCATGCAATAGTTCCATTAGAAGTTCAACAATGTAGTAAAAGCATTCTTATAGGCATTTTATCACACATATTGAGGGCATAGTGTTTCCAAAACCAAAACCAGGTACCAATTAATCATTCGTATGCAACCAAATGTCCAAACCACCATTAAAACATGTAAATCCATAATAAAAACATGGAAAATCCATAACTAAGAATTTATAACCAAAACCCCCCAAATATATTTGAAAACCCATAACCATACAATAATTATGAAAGAAAAACAATTCATAATTCATGTCGTTTGTTGGAATTAACAATGAGGGAGGATTACATGTTTTAGACTAAGAAGATGATGGAGAGAAATCACCCTTGTAAGTCCCAATTAACCACAAATAGATGAAACCCTAGCCTTCCTTAATCCAAAAGCCTTGAGAGAGTTTCTATGTATTTAAGAGAGTTTTATTGATATCAAATAGGTTAATGAATCCCCAAAAAGGTGTTTTAAGTTGTGGGGTCATAATAGGTTAAGAGGGGAAATGTCCAGATCACCCCTAACTTAAACTGCTTAAAATTCCCGTAGGATGATACGACCACCCCATCCAAATTGTACCCTAGGGTATAAGTGATACCATTATCTCATACCCTAGGCCTCTCATTGGACCCCAACACTATCCAACATACGACCACCCAAGCCAAACCGTGCCCAACCATATGATTGGTACCATGAAACCATACCCGAGGAAGAATAGAATCACCTAGACTAAACTTAGGGCAATATACTATTGACACCTTACCATTTGTACCCTAACATATGACTTGTATGTTCCAATCATACCTTCGACAGAAACCAACCAACCCACACTAATCCATATATGACCAAGCAAACCTAGTCATACCTTATCATACGTTAAGTACCACAAGTCGTATGATGTCCAGAAGCAAAAACAAAAAAAATTCTAAGGGTTGAAAACCAAGGTGTTTCAGTCTTCCCCACTTGGATCATTCATCCCCGAATGATGAACAAGGTAGTACAAGCATGAATTACATCCCTAAATAACCATTCCAACCTTTAACTAAGTTAGAAAACAAAGATGCAAGGAAATAAACCTACCTTTAACCAAGTTAGAAAACAAAGATGTGATTATACCTTCCGCATGAATATTCGGAGCCAAAAACAAATGTGGATACTTGGACTTCATGTCCTATTCCGCTTACTAAGGAGATTTTTTCACCTTGTGGTTCTGTCATAGAACCTTAATTGAAGCTACATCCTTGGTCCACAACTGACAAACCTACTGATCCAAGATCTCAATCGGGATCTCTTCATAAGATAGTAAATCTGAGATACCCAATCCTTCTAAAGGAATAACTGATAAAGGATCACCTATACACTTTCTTAAAATAGAGACATGGAATACCGGATGAATGGATCTCAAACTATAAGGCAAATCCAATTCATAATAAACATTACCTACCCTCCTTAAAACAACATAAGGACAAATATATCGAAAACTGAGCTTTCCCTTTTTCCCAAACTGAATTACTCCCTTCATGGGAAACACCTTTAGGAACACCCTATCCCTAAACTCAAACTCCAAGTACCAACTCTTTACATCTGCATAGGACTTTTGGAAACTTTGGGCATCCTTAAACCTATCTTGAATTACCTTCACCTTCTCCATTGCCTGGTAAACCAAATTCGGGCTAAGCATATCCTCTTCACCAAGCTCAAACCACCCAATAGGATATCTACACCTCCTACCATACAATGCCTTAAAAGGGGATATACCAATACTATAATGGTATCTATTATTGTAAACAAACTCTACAAGAGGTAGATGCTTGATGTTGGGTGTATTTATGCATTCTAGTATCACTATTCTAGTCTTTTTAGCCTTGTTTTGGGAATGATTCATGTTCTTAATGTGTTAATAATGATATAAATATGAATATAAGTGTATATTTATGTGTTTAAAATGTTTAATGGTGTTTACAAGCAAGTTTTAATTAAAATTGATCATTTAGAGTTCAACCGAGAAAACTAGCGTGACTAGCTTGAGTTAGGTGTTTGTCTAGTCTATCGAGTAGGGCTCTAATGCGTTTAATGAGTTCATAAGGTTGTTATTGTGTATTTATATGTGAAAAAACTTTTTTTAATGTTCAATGGTCAATTAGATCAAGACAAAAGTCAAAACAATAAGTTAGAAATCAAAGTGAATGAAGCCTATGCTTACCTCGTGTTTCTAGTTCTCTGTTTTGGATGTTGTATTGTTTTGAGCTATAAACTATGGTGTTTAATTCTATAGGATTCTTTTATAATGTATTATTATCATATATGAAGGAAATACAAGCTTCAAATCAAGTGGGAAAAAATCTAAAAGGTTTGGAATGGATCAACAAAAGCACAATACACAACTTGGATGCAATTTGGACCCCTGGAATGTCCAGGGCACATGTGGGCTGTAGGGAAGTCCAATTGGCATGTTTTATGGACCAAAAGCTTCATAAGAGACCTAAAATACTAATCCCTCTCTATGAGAGCATGTCGCGACCTTTACACCCATTTTTAAGCCTCACGACGCGACCTATATTCCTATTTCCAGCTTGTGCGATGTGACTTCCACTCCCGTTTCTAGATTGCACGTTGTGATACCCTCCAAACACAGACAAAAGTTGCACTACAACTATAATTTTTCTTGGTACTACTTGTATACTTGAAATACATTTTTGTAAACATTATTATACACTTTTGGACATCCTTGGAAGATATTGAAGGCTACCACAACTTCTTTTTAGGTTTTATCATTCTTTAATTTAGTTTCTTTATGGTTTGTATCATCAATCCAAGGGATTGGTTGATGAATATTTCTATTAAAGGTTAAACTCCCTTTTTGGGGTTAAGGCTAAGATCATGAATACTTTCATTTTGAGTTAAGTTTGTTGATTCGCTTATCATTATGGTTGTTTGTTTATCCTTGTTTTAACTATTTTAAGGAATAGCTACCCTTGGAATATATTCATTGTCGACCTTTTGATCTTGGGAGAGGTATTAGGAAGATAGAATATGGGGATAAGCAAAGTATGATTTGTATTCTTTTATAAAACAAGGAATCCAAATTAGCATCTAGGATAGGGATGTACTTAGAAGCCTTACTTGATTCACACGTAGGATGATAGCTTTAAATCACTTAGTTAGATTATTACATCCCCACTCAATGATGTAGTTGTATGGTCTAAATTGGGTGAAAAAATAACGGTAAGGAGTCCATGATCATACGATTAAACCTATGAATCAACAACCAAGATAAGCGATTTAACGAATGAAGTTCAACAATGTAGTATGATTGTTCGTAAGCCTTAACCCTGGACTTCTATCCATTCATTATACTAAGTCATTAATTTTTTGCATTAGTTTAGTTTCTTTTTAGTTTACAATTCTAAAACTTTCTCGGTTACTTTATCTCAATAGTTGAACTAGAAGAATTGGGTAGTTGTTTAACACAAGTCCCTGTGGGATCAATATTCGGCTTTCTTGAAGGCCACTTTACTACTTGGTAAACCACATGCGCTTGTATGTGCACTTGGGCGCTGTCAAGTTTTTTGTGCCGTTGTCGGGGATTTGTTGATTAACAACTATCTTATTTTTAGTTTAGCTACATTGAGTTGTAAGCAGTTTAATTTTTTTGGGTTTTTTTTTAGTTTCCTTTATTGCTCTTTTTATCACACTTCTTGACATGGCAGCTTGGGATAGATATTTTTCAAGTGATGATGATTCTTGTTTTTGTAGGGGACCACATCATGTGGCATATTGTCTAGTTTTTGATGAAAGTCCATGGACATGACCTTCACAATATGATATGGATACTTTTCTATATGTGGAGCAGACTGCAACTTGGTGTTTGCTTTGTGGTCAAAGTGGTCATACTGCAGCTATGTATGTTGTCAATCCAGATTTAGAATTATTTGTGGGCTATGTTGAAAGGCAAACTTATATAAATAGCTACAATAAAACAGGGAAGAATCATTCACAAATTCAGGCATAGAACAACCAGCAGCAGCAGTTTCAGCAGCAATAACTAAACATGCAAGCCACAACTCAAATGAGCAATTTGGAAGAGATAATGAAACAACTTTTAGCATCTCAAGTACAGTTGTTGGAAGACTTGAAGAACTATCGGGAGGATGCAAGGCAATTGTATAGTCAGCTGGAGATAGATACAGAGTTGACTTCCCAACCTGTTGCAGATAAAGTTGTTGATAATTCGAGGAAGTATGAGTACTCAAAACATGAAGTTGTTGAACAGGTTCAGGAAATAACATCACCACCATCTCCATAGAGGTAGATAAAAACACAAGAATTGCATCCACCCAGTTGTCATCTTTATTTTGAGAATAAAATTAAGAAGGTGAATGAGAGTGAGTGCGCTATTGATTGTGTAAATTTAGACTTGGGATTGGTTGGTCCTCATTCGAAGCACTTTTATACATTATGTTTAGATGATGTCTTGTCTATGGAATCATTTAAAATAGTGGAAAAGTGTGAACATGAGGAACAAGAATCCTATATTCTTGATTTTACACCGGATAAGCAACATAAAAATAGACCTCACTTCAAGGACGAGTGGTTTACCATGCATATTCCATTACTCTATTCATTAATATTTGTACCACCTCCCTATGATCGAGAAAAAAAGATGGATGTGATGTTGGGGGTGAAATTTATATCCTCAAGGTTGTGATGCCCCGAAAAATAAATTTCGTTAAGATCTCGAATGAAAATGTGTTGAATTCTGTTCTTTATCAAGATTAATAATTTTTTTGCGAGGAATTTATGGATATGCGACCCGTAATCATGTAGAGCATCGACTAATCTTTCCAATGATATGTGGATCATCCAAAACGAACACTCGAGCTATGAGTTATGATCATTTCGATCAAACCGTGAATAGTGGTGAACAGTAAATGTGCAGGAGAAAAATACTGAGGCCAGGCGAATTTTAGGGTCAACTTCAAACGATCATAACTCCTTGTACATAATGATATGGGTGAGCTACTATATATCAACAAAAATCTCTGAAAGTCCTCTTTCCAATGAAATTGGTTTTATCCAATTTGGCCATCGGAGCAAAATGTTATGGTCGATCTACTTCAGCCTATCAAAATAGTCTGCCAAAGGACAGATTTAACATTATTTGATTTTTAAGGGTATTTTGGTCATTTCTACTCCAATCCATCCGGGTAAACCATGGATTTAAGTCCATTAAGAGCATTCAATAGCTCATTTTTCTCCAAAATTTCCTAAGGCTCAAACCCCAATCGTACTACTCCAAATTTCACCCTTCTATGTCTCTTGATTGAACTGTAGAAATTTCAAATTGATTTGAGATTCAAGTTGATCATGTTAAGGGCTTCGAGAAGCACCCTTTATTTTCGTGAATAAAGTTCCAAAGTTGGAAGTTCATATTCATCTTCCATTTTTAGGTATGTGGGGCTTTGAACAAGATTATCCTTTCGATATTATGCCCGGTATTTTTGTTGAATTACATTGACATGAGATTTTACATATTTTAGCATGAATTGGAAATATGGTTTTATATCTTATATTATTATCCATGAGCTATGGGATTATGTCATCCGATAAGTGTATGATGTTTAGATGGAATTATGTCCAAAAAGTATTTGATTGTGAGAGTATGATGATTTAATTTGTTAAGCCTTGATTTATACTATCATTCCACTATTTCCTTATTATGAATTTATAATTGATATTGGAAATTCTATATCCCTACTATGGGTTGATGTCTCAAGTACCTTTAAATGAGAGTTGGATGGCAAATTGAGAAATGTTGATATTGAAGTTGCAATGAGTCTTGGTATTTTCCGGATGGTTTTGATGAGTTAAATTGTTGAAAATATTATGTATTGAGTCTTCATATCCTTGTCCAAATGTCGAGTCAGTTATGGTTCAATGCATTAATACCTTGTTGATGTTGAGGAAGATTAAAATGTTTTGAGCTAAAATGTGTTGAGTTAGGAATCCACAAATTGATATGATTTGATAAATGAGAAAGAGATTTGATTTAGTCTTTATGATAGACCCTTGTGATGTTGTGGTGGATTTCCTAACGCATTCTGAGCTTGTTGGGGAGTAGTACTTAGCACCGAGAGGGAAATTTGGTATTTCCCCAAACCTATGTGCCACCGTAGGGTTGTTTGATGATGACATTATTGGTCAGAGAGCCCGATTGTGATTATTGCAGTTTTAAGGTCGTACTCCCTAGAAAAGAGTATGACGCTCCTACCAACGGGGGTTTCAAACGTTGGTATTCCACGTAGCTCATGTGGGGTTATCGGTTATAGGAAACTCCCCTGTCCATAAGAGTCATGTTTATTGAAATACCGAGTCACTCCGAGTTTTTATGTGGTAAATCAAGTTGCCTATGATGATCTATAATGATTTATGAGGTTTTTGTCCTACATTTCCTATCTAAGATGTTATGAGTTGCAAGATTCAATGTCACTTAAGCCAAGTGTGTCATTATGGTCCGTATGTACGTTTTTACAAAATTTATGATATTATTTATATTTTGCATGCGCCCCCACATACTCAGTACGTATCTTATGCTGACCCACATATTTTTCTATGGGCTATATTCTTACCATGATGTAGCTTCAGGTACTCAGCCACAGTCGCGACAGTGATATTCGAGTGTTGCATCTACGTTCCTTCAGTGGTGAGTCCTTATGGTTCGAGGCCTAAGTTTCTAGTTTTGGTGCTGTTGTTTTGTGATCCCTTTGGTCTGTTGAGTCAGTTGGGGGTTTGTCCCAATGGCTTGTTGATTTTGCTGTATAGAGGCTATATCAGACTAGTGTATTGTTGGGTTGGTTTCTGTATAGACATTCCATACATGTACAGTCTAACGATATTCCGTGCCATGTGCGATGTGATATAATATGTACTTATATATATATCCTTAGCGTAGCGTGTATGTTGTTCTGTTGGAACCCAAGGGTAGTGTTTTGGCTTAAAGGGTTAGCTTGAGGCTACTTGTAGCCTTGGGCACCTTGTGGCATCTCGGGATGATATTTCGGGGTGTTACAAACTTAGCATTAGAGCCTAAGGTTGTGAAGAGTCCTAGGGAGTCTCACAAGCCGCATTACGTAGAGTCTTGAGAATCGATGTGTAGCGCGCCACACCTATGATCAAGAGGCTGTGGGGCGTTCTAGGAAAAGTCATTTCTTTCCTTCTACAAGAGTCTACCAAGCTTACAACTATTTCCTTCTGCTGTTAATTCGTGCATTCTTACAACAGAAAATGCCTCCACGTCGAGCTTGCGGAAACAACAACCAACCTCAACCCGTTGATCCGTTACATGAGACGGTATCCCATGCCAAATTTCGGGTATCTTTTCAAACGCTAGCCTAGGTAATTACCGTCAATACTCAGGACAACGCTCCACCTCCGTAGGAAAATAATTTGGCATTAGCACGAATTTGTGATTTTATGCGGATAAATCCGCCAGAGTTTCATGGGTCAAGAGAAGGTGAGGACCCGCAGATGTATGTTGATGAAATGAAGAAAATTACAAAGATTATGCACGTGACCGAGGAAGAAAGTGTGGAGCTAGCTTCTTATCGGTTGAAGGATGTTGCCTATGACTGGGTACAGATGTGGAATAAGGGTAGAGAGGAAGATACCGCTCCGGTGACTTGGCAATTGCTCTAAGATGCTTTCTTGGATAGATTCTTTCTTCTTGAGTTACGGGAATCTAAGATAGAGGAGTTTATGAATTTGAGACAAGGCTCCATGTCGGTAAGGAGTATTGTCTTAAGTTTAATCAGCTATCGAAGTATGCTCCCAATATGATAGCTGACTTGAGGACTAGTATGAGCAAGTTTCTAACTGGGGTGTCGAGTTATATGGTGAAAGAATGTAGATATTCTATGATCAATAGGGAGATTGATCTTTCTAGGTTAATGATTCACGCCCAACAGATTAAGTCAGACAAGATAAAGGAAAGAGAAAGAGTAAGAGGGATTAAGAGAGTCAGATCAGAGCAATAGGGGTCTGGTCAGACTAGATTCTCTAGAGGGAGTCACCCTCAGTTTCAGAGACATTCATTTATACCTTTGCCTTCCTCAGCTAGTGCTCTCATATATCGGGGTAGGCAGGAGATCGGTAATAGGTCGGTACCTTCTAGGTCTCAGGACAATATAAGCAATCGGCCTCATCCTCCTTCATGTGCTATGTGTGGTAAAGACCATTTTGGGGAGTGTTATATGGGGCAGCGGGGCTGTTTTAGTTGTGGAAAGTTGGTCCACATACTTAGAGACTGCCCGTATGCCAGACAGCAAAGACTTGATGCCCGTCCCCAGAGTTAGGCTACCAGTGCCCCGCCTCCCGTAGCCCGTCCAGTTCCTCCTCAGGGTGCTTCATCTAGTACTACTAGCGTTCAATGCTAGAATTATTTCTATGCTATACCACCTTTTTCAGGAGCACGAAGACTCTCCCGATGTTGTCACTGGTATGCTCTGTGTTTTCTATTTTGATTTCTATGTGTTGATGGATCCTAGTTCGAGTTTTTCTTATGTGACACCTCTGGTTGCTGTAAATTTTGAAATGCATCCTGAACTAATTTCTGAGCCTATTTTGGTTTCTACTTTGGTAGGAGAGTCTGTCATTGCTAAGCGGGTGTATAAGAAATATCCCATTACTGTCTTTTATCGGGTTATGTATGCTAATTTGATTGAGCTAGATATGGTTGACTTTGATATCATTCTGGGTATAGATTGGCTTCACTCATGCTATGCATCTATTAATTGTCATGCCCGTGTGGTCAAGTTTCAGTTTCCTGATGAACCTATCCTCAAATGGTTCAGGAGTTCTATGATTCCTAAGGGTCGTTTCATATCCTATCTCAAAGCTAGAAAGTTGATTTCCAAGGGTTGCATCCACCATTTAGTTCAGGTTAAAGACACTAAGTCTGAAACCCTGACCATTCAGTCAATTAATATTGGTAATGAGTTTCTTGATATCTTTCCAGAAGATCTCCCTGGAGTACCTCTTGATAGAGAGATAGAGTTTGAGATTGACCTTCTTCCTTATACTCAGCCTATTTCCATTCCTCTGTATCGCATGGCTCCTACGGAACTTAAAGAGTTGAAGAAGTAATTGAAAGATCTTTTAGACAAAAGCTTTATCAGACCTAGTGTGTCCCCGTGGGGTGTACTATCCTGTTTGTGCATAAGAAAGATGATTCTTTACGGATGTGTATTGATTACCGGCATCTTAATAGGGTTACTGTCAAGAATAAATATCCGATTCCTCGAATTGATGATTTATTTGATCAATTGTAAGGTGCGAGCTACTTTTCAAAGATGGGTGAATTGCTATTTTTGAGACTCTTAGGTGCAAGAATAGGTTACTGTCAAGAATAAATATCCGATTCCTCGGATGGTGCAAGTGTTTTGTTTGGTAAAATCATGTTGAATGGGTGAATTGCTATTTTTGAGACTCTTAGGCTCATGTTTGTGACTCTTATACTTGTTGGCTTAAATTTGAATTTTTGCTATTATTTGGTTGGGAGTCTATGATGATCTTATGTAAATTGAGCATGTGCCATGTGCGTGTGAGGTATTTATATATTCCTTGTTGCAGTGATGTCTAGAACTTTCTCGGTGTGTGTGCAAAGCGAAATTAACAATGGGAGTTTAGGAGATGATTTAGGTATTTCCTTGATAGCCTAGTTTTATACCTTCTTTTTGACCTACCCTTTGTGCATAATCCTAGTAAGCTCCGTTGAGCCTTTAGCTTTTTCTTTGGCATCCACATAAGTAGCCTAATCCCTTCTTGATAGACCATAATTTGATCCAAAAAGCTCCTAAGTGCTTTAATAAAAAATTAATTGAGTAAGGATTTTGAGAAATAAGAAGAAAATGGTAAAATTGAAGCCCCAAAAGAAATAGTTGTTGGTGTTTAAAATTGATGTGTTGTGGTTGGGAGTGAATAATATAAAGAATAAAAATTTGTTCAAATTGGATAAGTTGTGCATAGCATGCTCCCACCATAGTATTTGTGAAAATGCTTAAATGAGATGGGGTGAAAGCAAAAGATGTGGGTAGACAAAAGTGGTGTAAATTGGTTATTGGATAATGGTTTTAATTGATCATGTGTTGCATTAAAGTGCTTAGGGAAGATAGTCATTATTCCTGATCAAAATAGCTCCTACCCATCCCTTAGCCTACATTACAATCCAAAAATGACCTATTTTATCTTAAACTTTACCATTCTGATATTAGTGGAGCATTACACTAAAGGCAAGCTTATGGTTCATTATGTGTAACTTGTGAATTCTTTGTGAGAATGATTGTAATTTCATTCTTGTACCCATCATGTTAAAAATTGCTTAATTATGAGTGATTATGGGTAACTCTCTTATTGTGAGGGGCACATGTTTGATGAATATGGGTTATTTTTATGATGTTCTTGATTGAGCAATATGCATGAGCTTGCTACTTATTGAGTCCATTCTTGAGGCTAGGCTATGTTGAAGTAGGATTCTTGAGTTTTCAATTGTGTATAACATGCTTAGAGTTGTAAACTTACATCCCATGTTGTCATTATAGTACTAACTTGAGTGTCTTGCATATAGTAGAAGTATGAAGTCTCTTCAACTCCTGATGTTTATAGTGAAGAGTTGTTCGAGGATAAACAAGGCTTTAAGTGTTGGGTGGTGATGTTGGGTGTATTTATGCATTCTAGTATCACTATTCTAGTCTTTTTAGCTTTGTTTTGAGGATGATTCATGTGCGTAATGTGTTAATAATAAGATAAATGTGCATATAAGTGTCCATGTATGTGTTTACAATGTTTAATGGTATTTCCAAGTAATTTTTTATTCAAATTGATCATATAGAGTTCAACAGAGAAAACGGGTGTGAGTAGATTGAGCCAGGTGTTTGTCTAGTCTATCGTGTTGGGTTCTAACGTGTTTAATAAGTTCCTAAGGTTGTTAATGTTTATTTATATGTGAAAAAACTTTGTGGTAATGTTCAAGGGTCAATTGGATCAAGACAAGAGTTGAAACAACAAGTTAGAAATCAAAGTGAATGAAGCCTATGTTAACCAAGTAAACAACCATGTGCAATACAAGCATAGATACATATACAAACTATGTTGAGAAAGAGAACCAAGTTTAACATATCTTTAAAACCATTAACTTAGGTATGAGTATTTTAACCACCCTAGAACCACCCACGAGCTATATGGGTCCAGTGTAACCCTCTAAATGGGCCTTGATGCCTATAGCCGTATGAAATAGAGATACCATAGAAGTAGCAGATTCCCGAGTACCCTTCGCTCTCTATGATACATATGTACAAGTGTACTTAAGGGATTTTTTTGTACCCCATAAGTATCATTTATGGTCGCCATGACCAATCCTCATGTCGTCAAATATGAGTTTGTAGTGTCCGTCCATTGGACTCACACCTTCATGGTTAGCTATCACACCTGCCATTATTGCCTAATTAAAACTATTACCATACAACTAAACCATCATTCCATTTATTATTAACCAAGGCTATAAGTAGTGATATCATCATACCAACTATAGCTTGCAAGCAATGTCCTTAACCATCCTTTTTAACAAGAAGGGATTCCCATATGCCTATAGATTACATTGTTAAGATGACTTGGGGGATTCCCATGTACCCTACAAGTAGTTCATCATTAAGTTTGCTTTGGGAATTCCCTTGTACCCCATAAGGATATTCAATTAATAGAACCATGACCACCAAGACCTTACCATTTAACCATTCCAAACCATTTAAACCAATTATACCATTTACGATTCTATTACCAAGTTATACCATGCAGTAGTTCTATTAAAAGTCCAACAATGTAGTAAAAGCATTCTCTTGGGCATTTTATCAAACCTATTGGGGCATAGTGTTTCTAAACAAAAACCAAGTACAAATTAACTATTCCCATGTAACCAAATGTCCAAACCACCATTAAAATATGTAAATCCATAATTAAAACATGGGAAACCCATAACCAAGCATTTATAACAAAAAACCTCCAACATATATTTGAAAACACAAAACCATACAATAATTATGCCATGAAAATAATTCATAAAACATGGCTTTAGTTAGAACTAACAATGAAGGATAAGTACATGCCTTGGATTAAGAATATGACGGAGAGAAATCACCCTTGTAAGTCCTAATTGACCACCTACTAGATAGAATAGAATCACCTAGACTAAACTTAGGGCAATATACATTTGACACCTTACCATTCATACCCTAACATATGTCTTGTATATTCTAACTATACCTTGGATAGAAACCAACCAACCCATACTGATCCATATACGACCAAGACCAACCTAGTTGTACCTTATCATACGAGAAGTACCTTAAGTCGTACAATGTTCAGAAGCCAAAAACTAAGAAATTTTCTAAGGTTCAAAACCCAGGGTATTTCACTCGATCCCGTAATTAGTTTGATTCAATTTGGATTATCGTGGATAGGATGACTAAGTCTTCTTACTTCTTACCAGTGAAAACAACTTATTCGGCTGAGGATTATGCCAAGTTGTTTCTTTTGAGAGATTGAAACGTTGCATGGTGCTCTAATTTATATCATTTTAGATCATGGTACTTCGTTCTAATCTCAGTATAGGCGATTGTTTCGGTGAGGTTTGGAACTAAGGTGAGCCTTAGTACTATATTTCACCTATAGAAAAATAGGCAAGCGGAAAGGATAGTTCAGGTCTTGGAAGATATGATTCAGGCTTGCGTAATTGACTATGGTGATAGTTGGGTCGATCAGTTGCCTCTCATAGAGTTGTATATAATAATAGTTATCACTCTAGTATTTGTATGGCTTTTTTTAAGGCATTGTGTGGTATGAGGTGCATTTTCTTATTGGGTGGTATGAAATTGGTGAAAATGAGTTGTTTGGTACTGACTTAGTTTACCAAGCCAAGGAGAAAGTGAAGGTGATTCGGGATAGTCTTAAGAATTCACAAATTCACCAAAAGTCCTATGCTGTTATGAGGCGTAGAGAGTTAGAGTTTGAGGTTGGTAATTTGGTATTCTTAAAGGTGTCTCTCATAAAGGGGATGATGCATTTTGGTAAGAAGGAAAAGTTCAATTCTCGTTATGTTGGTTCGTACTTGGTTTTAAAAAGATTGGTAGTGTTGTATTGAGTTAAAGTTGCCTTGAAGTTTGAGCTCTATTTATATGGTGTTTCATGTCTCGATGTTGAGAAGGTGTGAGGGTGATTTCCTTGGTATCTTTGTTTTCTAACTTGGTTAAACGTAAGAGTAGGGGTATGTGGAGTCCCATCATTCTTGTGTTTCCTTGACCCATTATTTAAGGACAAATGATTCAAGTGGGGGAGAATATAACGCCCAGGATTTTTGGCCCTTGAAAAATTCTTGAGCTTTGGGCTCACTGCCTTGGTCACGACTCATGGTGACGAGTCATGAGATGTGGTTACGAGTCGTAGGACTTTAGTCATAACCAAATCAAAAACTTAGTTGCAAAATTCTACTCTTAGTAAGAGTAACTCACTATAAGCTATGAGGATATGTTACGAGTCATAGGTTCAAATCATAGGATGTCCAGTGTTCAATTAATTTGGGTTTTATGTATCTCATGACTAGACCTTACGAGTCGTAAGATGAAACACCCTAGGTTTTGACCCTTTGAAAAATTCTTGGTTTTTAGTGTTTGGACATCATACGACTAGGGGTACTTCTCGTATGATGGGGTACGGTTTGGTTGGTCTTGGTCATATGGTGACCAGCGTAGGTTTGTTGGTTTCTGCCCAAGGTACGATTGGAACATACAAGTTGTATGTTAGGGTACCAATCATATGGTGTCAATCGTATATTGCTCTAAGTTAAGCCTAGGTGATTCTATTTTGCCTAGGGTACAATTTAAGGGTACTAATTGTATGGTTGGGTATGATTTGGCTTGGGTGGTCGTATGTTGGACAGTGTTGGGGTCCGAGGGGAGGCATAGGGTACGAGTCAAGGGTACCACCCATACCCTAGGGTACGATTGGTATGGGGTGGTCATACCATTCTGCGGGATTTTTAAGCAGTTTAAGTTGGGGGTAATCTGGACATTTCCTCTCTTAACCTCTTAAGGCCCCATGACTTATAACACTCTTGGGGCATCATTTAACCTATTTGCAATCACTCAAACTTTCTTAAATACTCTCAAATTCTCTTAAGGCTCTTGAGTTAAGGAAGGCTAGGGTTTCAATAATAGGAGCAAATTGGGACTTCTATGGGTGATTTCTCTCCATTATCTTCTTAATCTAAGGAATATTACTCTTCCCTCATATTTAGCTACAACTATAGGCATGTTTTATGAATTTTTTTCATAACATAAATGTTGTATGGTTTTGGGTTTTCAATTATAAGTTGGGAGTTTTAGTTATAATGGTTGGTTATGGTTTTTCCATGTCTTTTACTTATGATTTTCATGTTATTATGTGGTTTGAGCATTTGGTTGTATGGGAAGGGTTAATTGGTATATGATTTTGGATTTGGAAACACTATGCCCCTAATATGTTTGATAAAATGCTTATGAGAATGTTTTTGGTCAAATTTTTAGACTTTTATTAAACTATGCATGGGATAACTTGGTAATTGAATCCTAAATAGTATCAACTGTCTAAATAGTTTGGAATGGCTAAATAGTAAAGTCTTAGTGGTTAATTAAATATCCTTGTGGGGTACAAGGGAAACCTCCAAGCAAACATAATAATGAAACTACTTGTGGGGTATAAGGGAATTCTCCAAGTTAACTCAATGATGTGATCTATGGGTGCATGGGAATCCCTAATCTTTAAAAGGTTGGCTAAGGACATTGCTTGCAAGCTATAGTTGGTATGACGATACCACTACTTATAGCCTTGGTTAATAGTAAATGAAATAGGGGTTTAGTTGTGTGGTAATGGTTTTAATTGGGCAATAATGAAAGGGTGTGATAGATAACTGTAAAGGTGTGAGTCCAGTGGACGAACGTTGGAAACTCATGTTTTCTGACATGAGGATTGGTATGGCGACCATATATGATACTTATGGGGTGCACAGGAATCCCTTAAGTACACTTGTACATAAGTATTATGGAGATAAAGGGTACTTAGAATCCCCTACTCCTATGGTATCTTCGGTTCATGTGGCTACCCTCACCGGGGCTCGTTCGGGGGGTTATACTGGACCCATATAGCCCAGGGGTGGTTCTAGGATAGTTAAGCTACACATACCCAGGTTAATAATTTTAAAGGTATAGTAAACCTGATTTCTTTCCCAGCATGGTTATGTATATGTATGTATGGTTGTGAATACATATGGTTGGTTTACTTGGTTTTAAAGTTTGGCATTATTTTATCTTTATCCTGAGTGTATTCTAGCGTTCACCCACTAACCCATCTTTGGCTGGCTACATCTTCATACGATGCAAGAACTGTAATAAATGCTATTTTGTTATACATTCGGAATTCATATGACTCAGAGTATGCATATTTGGAGGTTAGGTTTGGTAACGGGGGTGGTCTCCAATCCTGGATGAACTTGGGATGCCCATTACGATAAGGCCCCGGTTTGGGTTGTGTTAAGTTGGTATCAGAGCTTTAGGTTCATAGTCAATTGGGAGTCCACAAAACCATGTAGAGTAGAGTCTCTTTTAAGAGTGTGTATCATGCCACTCTCATAAGAGAGAGGCTATAAGGAATTTAGGAAGTGTTTCTATTTTTTTGTGTTCTATCTTCAAGCTTAGAGACCAAAGTCCTAGAATCTCCTGTAATTTTATTTGTTTGCTTTTTAGATCATGCCTCGATGATCTGAAGTGCATAGAAACTCTTCTGTCCTAACAGGGGACAATGTTGATGGGGCACGCTGTACTCAGGGGATCCATACTCGATCTAGGGGTCCAGTCCCTGATTTCTCTGGAATTCTATTGGTTTCTTCTAGTCCTCCTCAAGAAGATGTAATGAATAAAAAGTTTCGTCAGTTGATCTATATAATTGCTCAGTTGGTATCTTCTTAGGCTGAGTGTGGTACATATGGTATTGCATCTTCTAAGGACATAATGGTTGGCCATTTCATGAGGTTGAATCCTCCATCTTTTACTGGTGTAGGTTGAGGAAGATTCTCAGGGTTTTCTAGATGAAATGGAAAAGATCTTCTGGGTCATACAGGTCACGAATGTAGAAGTGGTGAATTTTGCTACCTATCATCTAAAGGATATTGCGTACCAATGGCACGAGGAATGGATCGAGCAAGGGGTAAGGTTGATAAATCTTCTTTGTGGGAGACTTTCTCTAATGCATTTTTGGACCACTTCTTTCATCAGGAGTTGAGGGAAGCGGAGGTAAAGGAATTTGTTAATCTGAAATAGGGGAAGATGTCAGTCAAAGAGTATGCCTTAAAGTTTCACCAGTTGTCTAAGTATGCTCTGAAATTGATGTATGATATGAGAGCCAAGATAAGAAAGTTCTCTTTAGGACTATCTCGTGAGTTGATCATTGAAATTAAGACTGCATTATTGATCAAGGACATGGATATCTCTAGGTTGGTGGTTCACATGCAATAGGTAGAAGAGGAAAAGAGAAAACATATTGAGGTAAGGGAAAGACAGGGTAAGAAGTTAGGTTCTCTGAGAAGGGTGGACAATAGAAAAGTGGTCGAGATAGTGGTAAGTATCCAAAAAAGAAGTAGGGAAGTTCTATTTCTTTCTTCACAGTTAGTGCTCCTTACCTGAAGCAGTCGGATGATAGGCGTCAGCAAGGTAGTGATAACTTTAGGCACAGGGTGCCCAATCTTAGACTAGTGGGGATCAATCAGCCTTATCATGTCCTCCTTGTAGGTTCTATGGTCGGTTACATCAGATTTTCTATGATGAGGGGAGAGACAGGTGTTTCAAATATGGTCATCCAGGCCATATGTTTAGAAATTGTCTAGTTGGAAAGGTTTGTTTGGGAGCGAACAAGGTTCCGGTTGCCTCTTCATCTTCTCCTTCACCCACAGATGCTACTTTTACATCTATTTCTACTTTTGGTACCGGCACAGGTTGGAATAGGTTATATGCTCTGGCATCCCGATGAGAGTCTGAGGCATCTTTTAATGTCGTGACTAGTACGTTACAACTCTTTTCGTATTACGTGTATTGTTTACTTGATCCGGGGTCCACTCTCTCTTATGTGACCCTATTTATGGCTGTGTTTTTTGGTTTTGACCTCGAGGTTATTTTAAATCCCTTTTCTATTTCTACCCAGTAGGTAACTTTGTGTTGCTAAAAGAGTCTATAGGGGGTATGTGGTATCTGTTGGTAGTAAGGAGATTTTGGAGGATTTTTTTGAATTTGATATGGTGTATTTTGATGTCATTCTGGGGATGGATTGGTTACACTCGTGCTACGCGTCCTTAGATTGTCAGACCCGTAAGGTTTTCTTTAAGTCCCTGGTGAATTGGTTATTAAATGGGGGTGGTTCCCAAGCTTTTAAGGGGAAGTATATATAATATCTTAGAGCTCGAAGATTAATCTCAAAAGGGTGTCTCTATTATTTGGTCTGGGTTAAAGACTCTAACTCAGAAGGTCCTTCTTTGCATTCGGTTTCGGTGGTGAATGAGTTTCCTGAGGTCTTTCTGGATGATTTTCCTGGTATTCCTCTAGATAGGGAGCAGATACTAGCCTCAGGTACTGCGGTTATGGTCTGCTAACCACGATTATAGTAGTCAAGCAAAAGCTGTCCACCCACGGTCGTGGAACTTAACAGCAATCACATAGCCACGATCGCAGCCAGACCTGCGTGATCGCTGCTTAGCAAAAAAAGTCATCCCAAGGGCAAATCTGTAATTGCATAAACTGATCCCAATTTGAATAAAAAACAAACTGTAGCCTCATGAATCATTTATTCCATCACATCCCTTCTTCCCCAATTTTCTAGGTTTTAGCTTGAGACTTTGTAGCCTCCATTTTTAGAGAAGAAAACATTGTGTAAATTTTGGGTGAAGAATACATTGGAGACTTTCTAAGTGAAAGATTTGCTCACTTCCATTGTTGATATTGTGGGAGCGCCAAGTTTGAAGTAAAATTCACTTAGATCTTTTACAGTTTTTATTCAATGGAGATAATGGGTATATCTATACTTATTTATCTTGTGTGTAGCTAAATCTCCCTCTTGGGGTTATGTGTGAATAGGGGTTAAAGTATGTGTGGGTTGTTATTGTTAGCATCTATTTGGTAGTTCATGTTTATGGGTTCTATTATTATTATTCTATTTTGGTTAGGATTTGATGGGTGAAAACTCTAAATACCCACATGGGTTTGATGAGTTAAATATCCAAGCTCTTGAAAATTCAATGCCATCTTCGAAAGAAGGATTTTGGGTAAACTTTAGGAATCCATATCATCCTCGAAAAAGGTATATGGGGACCAAAGCAATGATAGACAATTATGTGTTTAGTTTGCTAAATTTTCACTATCTTAGACATAAGGGTGAATGTGAGGTTAACTATGCCATGGGTGTCATCCTAGAAATAGTGATGCCTTGATTGAGGTTGTGGTTGCTAATTATTGAACACACCCATCAGGTATTCGAAAGAATTAGTGGGTGAACATTTGGTGTTTTGTTGAAAGGCTAACATCAAAACCTATAACCAAGCCTACCCATATTTGAATTATTGAAGTGATGTTGATAATTAGCTCCCACGTGTCACTCCCTTAGTAATGCATAATCCCAAGATCCGTGTATAATTGTTAAAACTCTAATTATTTGTAGCCCCAAATTTATACTAGAAAATCCCAAAAAGAAACATTAGTGTAGGAACTCACCTCCCCTATTTTATCTTTTTGTGTCATTTGTTTGAATTTAACTTTTACCTATCATTTTGAATTGATTTAATCGCCACTCACATTGTTCCTCGTGGATTCGACCCCGACTCTAAAGTTGGGTAAATATATTGACGATGACCACCTTGTACTTAATTAACATATAAGTTGAGCGTTATCAAAAAATGGCTCCATTACCAGGGAAAAATTTGGCGTATTAAGTTATTTTGGAATTTTAACTACTTTCTTGAATTAAAGCTTGTATATATGTGTTCGTGATTTTTCTTTGTAGGTAAATTTTATTTTATTTTTACTTTTCTTGATGGCATCTTCTAACAAATGTGAGTTGAGTAGTTGGAAGTCATATCATGAACCCTCATGTTTGTATTATTACAGGACACACTTCAGGAGAGATTGTAAATATGCTCCCAGGGGAGAGATTTCACCATCTCAATTCGATTGGGAGTATTGTTGCCCCATGTGTGGCCGTCTACAAGGGCATTGGGATGAGTGTCCAAACACCCCTCCCTCTATTATAATAACTGAATTGCTAGTTCTTCTTATGATTTTATTAGGTCATATAATGAGAAGACGGAAGAATAACACACCGAGTCCATTAGCTGTGACCCGAGGTTACTAGCCATCTTGGATCGGGTAGATGCAACGAGGGAGAATATGGAATACATATATAAGGAATAGACAAGTGTCAAAGAAGAGCTATTGGGAAAATAAGAAAAGCTTGATACTGTCATCACCTTGCCAATGGCCCAAGAGGAGTTTTGTCAAGAAGATAAACCAAGCTATGATGATGAGCTTGGTATCAAAGATTCCGCAATGGCTGATCAGCCATCCGATTCATACAAAGAAGAAGAGGCCCGAATAAAAGAAATGGTACTAGTATCAAGAGAAGATTTAATGCTAAATTCTTATGATGACTCTAGTTTATTTCAGGGTGAAGGTGCTTTGGAAGAAGCTATCCCAAAATTAAGTGTTGGACCTCGATCAACCCACTTCTCAACTTTATGTTTGGAGGATGTGATAATGACCCATCCCTCCAAACAAGAGATAGATTGTTGGGAGACGAAATCCGACCATTCTATTTTGGAATTTGGCACTCGAAAGGAGAATATGGAGCCTCATTCATCAAAGGCCAAGGAACTCAATTTCCAAAATCCAAGGAGTGGCCTATTGATGTACACTCTTTTACCCAAAGAGCCTATCCGCAAAATGGATGCAAAGTTGGGTAAAAGATTTTAGTCTTCAAAGTGGCGGGATCTAAGCTCACTCGTCGTTCCCTCACATCTTTTAAGCCTCATCTTGGAAAATCTTAATCTTCTACCCCTCTGCCGCTCATTGCATTTTGAATGAAAGTTGGGGCAGAGATTCAAACCTTCTAAGTGGAGACATAAAAGAAAGTGGCAGAGGCATCGTGCCATGACGTTAAACTAAGCGCTCGATGGAAGGCAACCCATCATGCCACGAAAAGTGGCATGTATTTTTTTATTCATGCATGCTAGAATAAAGTTTTTCTTTGTTTCTAGTGCCTGCAAAATCCATAAAAAATGATACTTGGAGATATTTTGATCGAATTTGCGAAAGAAACGTGTGAAAGTGGCAAGTCTGGACTAAGCATAAATATGCAGAAAACCCAGTTGATAGGTCTCATTTACCATGACTGCGGTCCATTCAACCACGATCACAGAGGTCGCATGACCACGAACGTGGAGCTAGGACCGCGTAAGTCAGTTTAAAACCATCCAACTTACCCATTTTCCTCACGATTTCCCTTTAAATCTCTTTCAAAATTTCCTCAAAATTTGTGGATTTACCCTATATTTTTAAGTCCCAACTCATCCTGTGCATCATATAACCCAGTAAGTTGTCTCAGTTTCCTCATTTTTAATATCTATTTCATGCTCAAAACTTGTAGTGTAGACAAAGGCCTAACATAGCATTTTCATTGCAAAATGAATGATTATTAGTGATTAGTGATATGGTTAACTGTTATAAGTTGGTATACACCTTAAACCGTTCAGATGTAAAGTGTATTTCGTGTGTTTGATCGACCGCCCCTATGAATTCTATGCTTAAATTTTTTTAGTTCGGGGCCATGAACATATACTCTAGGCTTAAATTTGTCGTTGCTATTATTGTCATGCCTAACTTGATTGCAGAATTGGGGTTAAAACAAAATTTTAAATACTAGGCAAAAACTGCCACACCAAGCCTCAGGTATCGCAATCGCAGTCCCGATGATTGTGATTGTATCACCGTGGTTACGTTCATTTCTCTTCGATCGCCATACTTAAAGGCAGGTGCTAGCATGCATCAAAATTTTTGTCACACGTTAGCTACACCTGAAACCTTGTATAACAATACCACAGGAGATTATATGTTTGTTTTATCATGTTTTATTCTTATGATATCAATGTTAGAAAAAGTTATATTGCTTACAGGTTTTCAGCCTCAACTATGGGAGATTTTGATAACACTCAATTCATGGTCGCCCAATGTAAGCACTCCTATTATGATGATTTCCACAGAAAAAAAGCTACTCCCTAAAAGGGGTATAAACCTGGACAAGGTAGAGGAAATTTTCCCAGAATTCTATGCCAGGTTCACCGCTACCCAGTGGATGTGTTTTGATCCTGAACCATGCTATGCCAATGAACATTGGGTGCATGAGTTCTACTCATACCTCGGTGTAGCTTCACTCACCAACCCAATGATGACAATTCGGGGAAAACAGGTGAACTTCATAGCGGTACATGTTAATATAGTATATAGGCTTCTTATTACTGACATGAGAGAGTTTCGTGACAAGGAATATGAGCCAGGAACTTGGATGGCTAACATCTTATGCCTGTAAAAGTAGTTCCCTGGGCCATCACCAAAAGATATATCCTAATGAATGACTTCTAGGCTGAAGCAAGGTTGTGGTTGAACATCATCTGTAGCAGGGTTTCTCCTTGTAGTCATATGACTATTGTCATAGATGCCCGTGCTTAGAAGGTGTCATGCCTTATGCCTGGCATCACTCTGAATGTAGGAGAGCTTGTGGTTGCATAATGGAGGTTCTTCCAAACCCAAGGAGGTACTCATCTTCTTTTTTCTTCTTTTATAACTGAGATTTTTAAAAGGAGAGGAGTACAAGAGTACACTACAGACATGTGAGTGTGCCCTGGATCCTTTATCTATCCACTCAAATTCAGAGGAGAGAACGCCCCTAGTCAAAGTAAGAAGAGAAAGACATACTCAGGTAAACCAGCCCAAGAGGACACAGACTCTTGCAGGCCATCATCAGCTACCATTTTTTATGATATATCAGTTGAGATGTAGGGGATTAGAGAGTTGTTGTCTAGATTTCCCTAGGGACCGGTAGAGTCATCCACTTCCCTCCATTCATACATAGCATAGTCAGATTATGATGAGTACATAGTGGAGCAGAAGAAGCAAAGTGCCACAGTAGCCAGTCTAGAGAAAGCCTACTCAGATCTAGTTGTTTCTTATTGGGACCACAAGGAGTCACATGAGAAAATTGTGAGGAGAGAAAAAAAAAGACAAATTTTTTAGAAGGTTGTCGAAGGGGGTGAAAGGAATCTTCAAGGCGGCCAAAACCAACCATCTATTTCCTCCACCTTGATTAGACAGTAAGAACGAGACCCCTATAGAGTGGTTAGCTGATGATGCAGGTGGTGGCGATGACGAGTCAGTATGAGTGGATAGCTCATTATGCAGATATAGGGAGCCCCCTTTTACTCTTACCCTCATTGCACATGCAGTGTAGACACTATATTCATCTAAGTTGGGAGTGTTGGCCCCAGATTTATATTGTTTGCTAATATGTTGCCGGTTATTTCTTTTGATGATGTTGGATACTGTTTTTGTCTTGTTTTATGGATTATCGTATTTTTCTCTTATTTTATTTTTTTTCTTAGTACTTCAGATTTTATTGTGAATCTTAGCTTGCGTTTGAGTCCTGAGACATAGATGCAGGAGAATTTTGAGTACCCATAGCACAAATGTCAATAATGCAAAGGAAGTCTGAATAGTTGTGGCATTGTATATTGTAAAAGTTGGGATCACGCTATACACTATTGGCAAAGTCTGAGTAGCCATATGGTTAGATTGCCCACTTTTGGGCTAAGGCTTGGATTGAAGCCATAGTTTAGCAATTTGTGTGTGATGCGACTGCAAATCAAGAAACCCCCTCCGTCTAAATTTTTGAAAAATCAAGGGCATGGGCATGAGCAATGTGTAACAAAACTTATTCTTTTTTGTGGCTTTATAGATTTTGACTTGTAGACAATAAATAGACACTCCATGATTGTTTCAATCAGGAGGGACATTTGTGCTCCCTTAACGAATTTTGCATTCCATGTGTGGTGAGAATATTGCATTCATCTCTTGTATACTTGTGTTATCTAGAACTTTCCCCATTAGTCTTTTAAAACTAATTTTGATTGTACTTTGTTGGAGAAATGATCTTAGGCCATCTTTGTGAGTTTGGAACCCACTCTAGCCTAAAATGCCTACCCGTGTATAATTATAATCCCTAGTATCCATTTTGAACCTTTAGACCTTTCTTTGGAAAAATCATTACAAGCCGTGAACCTTTCTTTTTATCCCTCATTTGAACCATACCCTCCTTGAACTTGAAAATACAACTTGAGGCTAATTGCCTAAGTTGGGGTGGTAAAAATCAATGGAAGTAAGTTTGGGAGCACGAAGTATTAGTAAAATTCCAAATGTGCTTAAGTGTTGAAAACAAATGTTTAGAAAAGGGAAAGGACCCAATAAAAGAATAACTTACACAAAAATGCAAGAAAATGGTAGTAAAAGGGAAAGTGGTGAACAAGGAAGCAAAATATAGGCATGAAGAAAGAAAGAAAATAAAAAAGAGTGGTCCTTAGTCGATGATAGGCGAATTTACACGCCTATAGGACTATATTTTGCCCATATTTTAGCCTAGTTTTGAGAACAAATTATATATTTCATGCACTTTTAGTCCTTTTTCCTGTAAGTGAGCTAACGAACATGATTAGCAAAGTTTCAGGTATAAATGATGCAGAATTCAGCATTTTATGGATAACTTGACGCCAAAGAAAGCTTCACGAAAGGAGAAAAGCCAATCTTGGACGCCAAGGACTAAAGATGGCGCATGGAAAATCTGTCTCGGGCTAAAACAGCATTTCTGAAGACTTTGGGGACTAGCAGTAATTTATTAGGATTAGGATAATGATACATTAACCTAGTACAATTGGTTTAAGTATTTCATTAGCTTATTAGGATTAGGATAATGATACATTAACCTAGTACAATTGGGTTAAGTATTTCATTAGCTTAGTAGGATTTGGTTAAGCATTTCATTAGCTTAGTAGGAATAGGATATGGGTATTATAAATACCCTATCTTTCTAGAGATTTGAGACATCTTCTGACATTACATTCTATTCTATTCTACTTCTAAGACATTCTAGTTCTAAACAATCATTCTTCCATTAATTCTATTTTTCTTCTTCTATTCATCTATTCTTAAATTCCGCAACAAGAGAAACGTTACCTTGCTAAGGAATTCACGCCTAACGCCTATCACACCATTACAAATGCGAAATCTTTATTGTGGTATAACAACAATGTCAATTGTGATTTCTTTCGCACTCATGAAAACTTCTCTGTTGGGGTTATGGAAGCCGAATGAGATACTATCTATTGCTGTGAGTTTGTGAGTTCGTGACACGTATGTTGCTTATATCATTATTCTCTTCATCTTAATATAAATTCTTTGTGGTTGCAAACGCAAGAATAAGCCAGTATAACATTTAACTTGTTCGAAAGAAAGGTTATCTGTCTGGAAAAGAGATAATGTCAAGGTAGTAGGGTCCCATCCCCTATTAAAAAGTTAGTGCCGTAACTGGATTAACCTCTTGGAGAATTCGTACCGTTAGATACGCTTTAAGCTTGAAAGAGTTAAAGTGAAATAATCCTCGAATGGGTCGAAAGATGCCTAGATTTACCATCCAATACAATTCTCTATAAACACATGCATGTCTGAATTCAACACACTCATAGTCAATAGAGACGTATAACTCAGAAGGTGGACATAACCCCAACTCCTCAATTCTCATTGTTTACATCTTACTAAAACATTCTTTCTCTTTTTACTTTGCTATTGCCGTTTTTTAGCTACTATTTGGTTACATTACTTGCACAATAAGAATCCCCCCTTTTTTCGAGACTTTCACTAAAAGTCTAGTAATCTTCACTTACTTGTTGACCAAGCTATTCCCTGTGGGATCGATACCCAACCCAGTTGGGTTCTATATTTGACAAACGACCGTTTTACACTCCTACGAGAGCTGTAGATTGAGCGTTATCATTAGTCAAAAAAGAAGTTTTAAAAAGCATGATGTAGATGTTCAAGGTAGGGTGTAGACATGTTGTTCCTAAATGATATCCTACCCTAACTCGAACCTGCATTACAAGCTCAGAAATTCCTTTTGAGATCTCCGACCATTTACTTTCTTTGTAGTGGTGATTGAAAATTAGGACAGGCCTATGGCATGATACTGGTTGCATTGAGTCTTCTTTAGTGAGGGGAGAGTTTTGCACTTAAAGTTCCGTGTTACATATTTGGTAGCTTGGTGTATGGAAATTCTTTTTCTTACGAGGATGGAATGTGAACAAGTTTAGGTGAGTGATATTTTTGTCACTTTCTGAGATATGAGACAAATGGAGTATAGCTAAATTGTGGTCAAGAGGAATCTACCTCTAGAGTACTAGCCTTTGTTTCTTGATTGGTCTTTAAAGTCTTATACATTCTTTAAGTATTGCATTTTATAATGAGGGGTGTTGTAAAATTAATCTAGCACATGTGCAATGAGCTATTTGTGGTTTTGATTCAAGTTGAAGTCGTTATGGCCCTTAAGGAATAAAATTTGGGCTTAAATAATTATGTTTCATAGTAAAAGGTAGTGTTCCTTGAGGATAAGCAAATGCTTTAAGTTGGGGGTGTTGATTTTACCACTCATTCGCACTCATTATTAATGTACATTACCTTATTTTGAATGAGTAAACAAGACATATTTGTGGTTAGATGCACTCATATCCACTCTTTGCAGGCATATAGTTGAGGAGATCAAAAGATGTAGATCAAAGCGTAAAATGATCAGAATGGGTAGGAAAGGTGCAGCTGAAGGCTTAGAGCAGAAACTAGCCTCAGGTACTGTGGTAGCGGTTTGCTAACCGCGATCACGACAGTCAAGCAAAAGTCATTGATGTGTGAGCAGATGCTAACACATTTAAGGCTTTTAACTGAGAATAATTGCAAAGTCTTAAGCAAATTTTATCGTTTTTTATTTCTTTCTCTTTGATATTGCAGTAAAAGTCAAGATGCAAGAGAACCAGCAATAATGGAAGTAAAAAAGTTAATTTCTAAGCAAGTAGAGAGGGAAGTATAGCTGACGACTTGTCTGATAAGTCGTCAACCTTGTGATAAGCTATCAGAGTTTTCGTCAGCCTTAGACAGAGAATGAGATTTAGCTAGAAGAAGTGACGACAACCTGTGATAGGCCGTCAAAGTTGTGATAAGCTATCAGGCTAGTCGTCAGGCTTAGGCAGTGCTTGAGGACTTGAAGTAAGAAGCAACAACAATTCTGATAAGTCATCACATATCTAATAAGCCGTCAAGCTTCATCATCAGCTGAAGACAGAACATGTTCAAATATGAAGAGGAGATGAAGACATTCTTGATAAGGAATCAGACTCCTGATAAGCCGTCATACACGTCGTCGTCTTTCCGAGAAAATACTTTGATCTGTGATTTTGTTTCCATAATTAGGATGAAGTATTTAAATCATATGTTAGGGTTTTCTAATAAAAAGGGGCGGAACATCTTGAACTTATTAAAAAAAAGGCAAAGACACTTTTTTTTGGGGCTTAAAACTTAGAATTCAATTTTCAACTCTTTGATTTGGTTGTGGGAATTTTCTCTTGAACTTAGAAGAGAATCAACTTCAGACTTCATCGTTTGTAAGTTTAATTACTTTGAATGATGATTACAATTGTTACTATCTCTTTCTTTCTCATATGGAACTAAAACCTACAACTAGGGTTGTGGGATCTATGATTATTCCCCCATAAATTTAATAGTGGTTAGGGTTTGAGTGATTGTGGGGACAACTTGATAATTCCTTTTTATGATTATTATTTATTGGTTGTAAATAATAAATCCCACCTTATGTTGATTTGCTCGTACTGAGAAATAAACTAAAGGTAGCGAATTATCAACAAGGATTTGGGAAGGTTAAGCTCTCATCTAATGATTAATGTTGTAACAAGATTGATCAACTTGAGATAAAATTAGTATGAATAGAATGATTTCCTAAGTTCGAGAGAATTAGGGAGTTCAACATCTAGGCAGGTTGAGAAACACTTAGATGGATTGTCGAAACTGATAATTTGGTGTTTCCCACAAGTCATGAGAACCCAATACTACAGTTATTATTTAATGGGGATTAATAATCATAGTGATCACAACCCTAGTTCCTTTCTATCACTGATTTGAACTATTGAAATTTTAGTTTTGAGCTCTGAAGCAAGTTAAAACTTTAACATTTGTTTGATCATCAAAAATCACCCATTTTATCTTTTTGTATCATTTGTTTGAATTCAACTTATAGCTATAGTTTCAAATTAGTTTAATCACCACTCATATTATTCCTCATGGATTCGACCCCGACTCCAAAGTTGGGTAAATATATTGACGATGACCGTCTTGCACTAAATTGACTTTTAAGTTGAGTGTTATCAAAAATGGCGCCGTTGCCGGGGAAAAATTTGGCATATTGAGTTGTTTTAGAATTTTAGCCTACTTGCTTGAATTCAAACTTGTAAATATTTATTTTTACTTTTCTTTTATTTCTTGTGTTAGGTAGATTTTTATTTTAGTTTACTTATTACTATGGCATCGTGGAATGAACATGAGCTTGATGGTTGGAAATCTTATCTTGATGATACATGTCCATATTGTGATGGACCTAACTTTTGGCAAGATTGTAGATATGCTCCCCGGAGAGAGATGTGTGCACCATCTCTATCCTACCAAGAGTATAATTGTTCTTTATGTGGCGGTCAAGATTGACATTGGAGTGATTGCCCAAATGCCCCCTCCCCCTATTCCGCTAACCCAAAGTCTAGTTCTTCTTATGAGTTTGATAGGTCTTATGGTTAAGAAAAGGAAGAACGAAGCACCGGTAAGAGTGGCATTGAAGCTATGTTTCAATGAATGTTGGATCTCCAGAAAAAAATATATGATATCGTATGTGATATGCGTCAATACATGAAGTCAATTATTCATGAGGAGATAAGTATATAGGTCAATCATTCAAAGCATTCTTCTATATTATATTTAGATGATATCTTGTCTGTGGAATCATTTAAAATAATAAAAGAGTGTGAAGATGAGGAGCAAGACCCTATATTGATATTGAGCGTGATGATGAGAGACCCTCATTGATTTTCTAATAAACCAAACCAACCAAGAGAGATGATGCCAAGATTAAGGAAATAGTGCTAGAAGCAAAAGAAGAAACCAAGCCAATCTCTTATAAAGACTCTAGCCCAATTCGGGGTGAAGAGGTCAAGAAGGATGCAACTCCAAAATTAGGGAGAAGACCTCACTTGAATCACTTTTCAACATTATGTTTGGTGGATGTGATAAAAGTCGAATCACCCAAGCAAATGATGAATTTTGGAAATGAGGAGGTAAATTCCTACATTTTGGAGTTTGTCATGCCGAAAGGGTATAATACAACCCCAATCTTGAAGGACAAGAAGATTAAAGATCGATGTCCATTTAGTGGCTTTTTAAGATTCTCACTATTGCCAAATGAGCCCACACAAAAGTTTGGTGCAAAATTGGTCAAGCGGTTCAAGTCTTTGAAGTGGCGTGATAGAACTTTCCTTATCATGCTCTCACATTTGCCCAATGCACTTAAAAGATGTATAGATCGAAAGATGGACCCACAAGTCAAATCGTCTAAGTGGGGGGATAAAGGATGAATCACTTTTAAGGTATCTTGATGAATTCTGAGTAGTCAAGATAACCTAGTCGTGCCGCGGCATTAAATCAGGCGTTGCTTGGGAAGCAACCCAAGGTATTTTGTTGTTTGTTTTCGTATTATGTGATTGACATCAGATCTTCGCACCCATAGTGCCATAGGTATGTTTCTAACTCTCTTGTTTTGGTTTGACGCATTGGGGATATTGCATAATTCTAAGTTGAAGGTGGGGCTACTTGTGGGTGTTGATGTCCTCTTGGGGTTTTTGTTGTTGTGCCTCTTTTTCCTAAAGTCTTGTTCCTAGTAGAGCCGGCATGTTTAGGAGTATTGTGATTTTTTGTAAAATATTGTAGTTGACTAGGAGAAATACAAGTACCTTAGGCAGTTAAAATGTTTTTGTTGATTTTTGAACACCGCTCCAAAGGTCTGTTTTATAACTGTGTGATATGCATTTATGTGTGACAATTGTGCATCTTGTTATGGCATTAGTACTAGTGACATGATAACCATTTCTAAATAATTGCATGAACCGAATTGGTAGTAGCTTGTGTTGTACCTTTGTGTCGTGTGTGTGTGAGATACTACCTAGTTCCCATTTTGTGTTAAATCTAGAACGTGACCGGTTGGTCTTGCCTTGGTTGTAGGATAGCATTTAGGAAAGGATTATAGGTCGTTGTTGATATTAGTCCACTTTTATCCTAAATGACCTTCCATGTATGAATAATATCCCTTGATCCTGATTTTGAGCTTGAATGCCTATTCTTTTTATTATACCTATCACCTTTCCATTTGTATCACAATGAACCTGTTTTGGCCCTGGTCCTCCTTGGACATTGTGCACTTTGACTTAGAAAAATAGCCTAAGTTGAGGGTGGCTATCATAGGGGTGCGTGATGTAAAGTGAGTATGAAGAAGAGTAAAAAAAAATGAAAGGCTAGGTATGGTAGAAAAAGGATGAGAAAAGAAAAGTTGTGAAAAAAAAAATGAATAAAAACTGCACCCAGCTTAAATGTGCTTTAATCAAGAAAGGGAGAAATAAGGTAAAGATTGATAAGTGAGACCCCAAAAATAGTGTAGTGCCAAGGAGTCTTAGTTACTTTAAATATCCTTGTGTATTATACCAGCCCCAAGCCTACATTACTAGCTGAAGAAAAGTCCTATAGTGATCCTAACTTAACTGTCTGAAAGTTTCGGTAATGAAAATAAGGGAAAGCTTATGGTATTTGGCATACATTGATTGGAACTTCTTTCTGAGAGTGAGTGTCTCTTGACCGTCCCTGCATTGACATTATTGATCTCACATATGAGTGAGGAGGGACCTCTTTGTTGTAAGGGTAAACTAGTTACATTGCTAGTTACTAACTTGTTTGGATAGTGTAATCTTGGAACATGCATGGTTGTTGTTGCTGAATTGATGCCATATCTTGATTCTTGTGTGTCGCATTGTTTCTCTTAAATAATATGCACAGTTGTTTTTAAAATTAATTGACCTTGGAGATGGTGAAGATGTTTTGAGCTAAAATGGATGATTGACTGCCAAATGTGCTTTGTATCCTCTTAGTTATGTTTTAGTTGCTTGAGGACAAGTAATTGTTTTAAGTTGAGGGTGTTGATGTGTGAGCAGATGCTAACACATTTGAGGCTTTTAACTGAGAATAATTTCAAAGTCGTAAGCAACTTTTGTCATTTTTTATTGTTTTCTCTTTGATATTGCAGTAAAAGTCAAGATGCAAGAGAACCAGCAATAATGGAAGTAAAAGAGTTGATTTCTAAGCAAGTAGAGAAGGAAGTATAGCTGACGACTTATTTGATAAGTCGCCAGCCTTATGATAAGCTATCAGAGTTGCCATTAGCCTTAGACAGAGAATGAGATTCAGCTGGAAGAAGTGACGACAACGTGTGATAGGCCGTCGGAGTTGTGATAAGCCATCAGGCTAGTCGTCAGGCTTAGGCAGTGCTTGAGGACTTGAAGTGAAGAAGTGACGACAATTTTGATAAGTCGTCACATGTCTGATAAGCCATCAGGCTTCATCGCCAGCTGAAAATAGAACTTGTTCAAATGTGAAGAGGAGCTGACGACATTCTTAATAAGGCATCAGAATCCTGATAAGCCATCACACACGTCGTCATCTGTCTGAGAAAATACTGTGATCTGTGATTTTGTTTTCATAATTAGGAGAAGTATTTAAAGCATATGTGAGGTTTTTCTAATAAAAAAGGGCAGAACATCTTGAACTTATTCAAAAAAATAAAAGGCAAAGAAAACCTCTTTTTGGGGCTCTAAACTTAGAATTCAATTTTCAACTCTTTGATTTGGTTGTGGGAATTTTCTCTTGAACTTAGAAGAGAATCAACTTCAGACTTCATCGTTTGTAAGTTTAATTACTTTGAATGATGATTATAATTGTTGCTATCTCTTTCTCTCTCATGTGGAACTAAAACCCACAACTAGGGTTGTGGGATCTATGATTATTCCCCCATGGATTTAATAGTTAGTTAGGGTTTGAGTGATTGTGGGGACATCTTGATAATTCCTTTGTTATGATTGTTATTTATTGGTTGCAAACAATAAATCCCACCTTATGTTGATTTGTTCGAACTGAAAAATAAACTAATGGTAGCAAATTATCAACAAGGATTTGGAAAGGTTAAGCTCCCATCTAATGATTAATGTTGTAACAAGATTGATCAACTTGAGATAAAATCAGTATGAATAGAATGATTTCCTAAGTTCAAAAGAATTAGGGAGTTCAACATATAGGTAGGTTGAGAAACACTTAGATGGACTGTCGAAACTGATAATTTGGTGTTTCTCACAAATCATGAGAACCCAATACTACAGTTATTATTTAATGGGGATTAATAATCATAGTGATCACAATCCTAGTTCCTCTCTATCACTGATTTGAACTATTGAAATTTTAGTTTTGAGCTCTGAAGCAAGTTAAAACTTTAACATTTGTTTGATCATCAAAAAACCCCATTTTATCTTTTCGTATCATTTATTTGAATTCAACTTATAGATATAGTTTCAAATTAGTTTAATCGCCACTCACATTATTCCTCGTGGATTCGATCCCTACTCCAAAGTTGGGTAAATATATATTGACGACCGTCTTGCACTAAATTGATGTGTAAGTTGAGCGTTATCATTCGTCCACCCACGGACGCCGAACTTAACAGCAGTCGCGTAGCCATGATAGCAGCCATACCTGCGCGATCACGGCTTAGTAAAAAAAGTCAGACCAATGGCAAATCTTTATTTGCACAAGCTAATCCCAATTTAAACGAGACTCAAACCCTAGCCTCATGAACCATTCATTCCATCACATCCTTTCTTCCCTAATTTTCTAGGTTTTAGCTTGAGACTTTGTAGCCTCCATTTTTGGAGAAGAAAACATTGTGTAAATTTTGGGTGAAGAATACATTGGATACTTTCTAAGTGGGAGATTTGTCACTTCCATTGTTGATATTGTGGGAGAGACAAGTTTGAAGTAACATTCGCTTAGATCTTCTACAACTTTGATTCAATGGAGATTATGGGTATATCTATGCTTGTTTATCTTATGTGTAACTAAATCTCCCTCTTGGGGTTATGTGTGAATAGGGGTTAAAGTGTGTGTGGGTTGTTATTGTTAGCATTTATTGAGTAGTTCATGTTTATGGGTTCTATTATTACTATGCTATTTTGGAAGGGATTTGATGGGTGAAATCTCCAAATACCCACATGAGTTTGATGAGTGAAAGCTCCAAGCTCTAGAAATTTCAATATCATCTTCGAAAAAAGGGTTTTGGGTGAACTTTAGGAATCCTTATCATCCTCGGAAGAGGGATATGGGGACCAAAGCAATGATAGATAATTATATATGTAGTTTGCTAAATTTTCACTATCTTATACATAAAGGTGAATGTGAGACTAACTATTCCATGGGTGTCATCCTAGAAATAGGGATGCCTTAATTGAGGTTGTGGTTGCTAATTGTTGAACACACCCATTAGGTATTCAAAAGAATCGGTGGGTAAACGTTTGGTGTTTTGTTGAAAGGTTAACATCAAAACCTATAACCAAGCCTACCTACATTTGAATTATTGAAGTGATGTTGATAATTAGCTCCCACATATCACTCCCTTAGTAACGCATAATCCCAAGATCCGTGCATAATTATTAAAACTCTAATTATTTGTAGCCCCGAATTTATACTAGAAAATCCCAAAAAGAAACATTAGTGTAGGAATTAACCTCCCATATTTTATCTTTTTGTACCATTTGTTTGAATTTAACTTGTACCTATCATTTTGAATTGATTTAATCGCCACTCACATTGTTCCTCGTGGATTCGACCCCGACTTCAAAATTGGGTAAATATATTGATCACGACCGCCTTGCACTTAATTGACATGTAAGTTGAGTGTTATCAAAAAATGGCATCGATATCGGGGAACAATTTAGCGTATTAAGTTAGTTTGGAATTTTAACTACTTGCTTGAATTCAAGCTTGTATATATGTGTTTGTGATTTTTCTTTGTCGGTAGATTTTATTTTATTTTTACTTTTATTGATGGAATCTTCTAACCAATGTGAGCTGAATAGTTGGAAGTCATATCGTGACGCCCCATGTTTGTATTGTTACGGGACACACTTTAGGAGAGATTGTAAGTATGCTCTCAGGGGAGAGATTTCACCATCTCAATCTGATTGGAGTATGGTTGCCCCATGTGTGGCCGTCTACAAGGGCGTTGGGATGAGTGTCCAAATACCCCTCCCCCTATTATGCTAACTGAATTGCTAGTTCTTCTTATGATTTTAATAGGTCATATGATGAGAAGATAGAAGAAAGGTTACTAGCCATCTTGGATCGGGTAGATGCAACAGGAGAGAATATGGAATACATGTATAAGGTATGGACAAGTGTAAAGGAAGAGCTATTGGGCGAAGAAGAAAAGCTTAAACTATCATCACCTTGTCCATTGACCAAGAGAAGTTTTGTCAAGAAGATAAACCAAGCTATAATGATGAGCTTGGTAGCAAAGATTCTTCAATGGCTTATCAACCATCTGATACGAGGAAGAAGAGGCCCGAATAAAAGAAATGGTACTAGAGTCAAGAGAAGATTCAATAATGACTTTTTCTTATCTAAATCAAAAAACTGACAGATAAAATTTCTGTTAATCACCCCAATTTTTTTAGCACTAGTGTGTGTGTGTGTGTGTGTGTGTGTGTGTATCTTTCATTGGTTTTTGAAAATATGATATTAATAATGAAGAGTTGAAGTTGTTCTTCCTATCATATCGTGAGGCAATTTTCAAATATACAATCTAAGATATTAATTTGCATGTATTAATATTTTGTTCATTTTTGGGAATGGCATTACTGAAAATGAAGAGAATGAAGAGTTAAAGTTGTTCTTCCTATCATATAATGAGGTAATTTCGAATGATACTATCTTAGATAAATCTATTAAGCATAAACTTTTTATTTGACGAACATTTAAATTTGTTGTTAGAACAAAACTTTTCTTGTATATCATGTGTTTTCTGTTCTTTCGTTATAAATTTTATATTACTTCTTCTTCTTAAAAGCTTCTCATATATCGCTTTTTAAATTTCAATGACCTCGTTCACGAAATGAGGTTAATCTTTTTATAGGTAAATATTCTAAAAAGGTTAATCAAATATAATTTGAATGAAAATTTAGATAATAATATATGTCGTATATGAAACTAAAATTTTTATAATTTCAGAAGTATGTTATAATAAAAAAATAATTATCTATAAAATCTATTATTAATATATTTTTCATGACTGCACGAAGCGCGGCACGATTCCCTAGTGTATATATATGGAGAGGTTAATGGTGGAGGGGGCATGGATAGTAAGCCTATCCGATTAGATATTCATAGAATGTTTTTAACGAGTACATGTCAAATCAAGTCATCCAAAGGCGACAATTATATGCTCTCTTTGATTATTGAGTTTTATTCGAAAGGTTTGTGATCTATATTCCTTCAACGAGCATTTCATTTTATTTTTAAAATTTTGGTTTAAAAAAAAACTTTTTATATGTATTCGTCTTTTTGAAAATTAACGAGTATACATAGGGTTGGGCATATTTTGGTGTAAACTGAAAAAATCAAAAAACCAAACCAAAATCAAATTTTGATTTCGATTTTTCGAATCGATTTTGATTCAAATTATAAAAATTCGGTTAAACGGTTTGGTTTTTGAATTTTCAAAAAAATAATTCGATTAAACTAAAAAATCAAAATAATATTTTATTATATTTAAATTATATACGAACCCAACCCAAATCTCATCCCAACAATAGGCCCATGTCCAATAAGCCCAATATCCCTTATTATTATATATGGAAAAGGACAAAAATAACACCTAAAACTAAAATAATTTCACAAAACTAGCACCCAAATTTAAAAACCTGGAAAATAGCACTCGATCATGGTGCCAATAGATAAAAAAAAAGTAAGCAGAAAGCGTGCAGCTCCACTTCCTATGATATACCAAACATAAATCTGATATTATCTTTAACCCATTTTTTATTTATTTTTAAAAATGTTCCACACCTACGTCAATCATTTTTTCTTTTTATTGCATGTACCTAACTATATGCAATTCAACTTCTCCTTTTGCAAAGCAAAAGTATGGATTTTGCATGCTAGTTACTTCTCGTTTTTTCCCTTTTTTTTTAAAACGGTAGTTTTTTTTTTAATTTTGCTGGGGGGTTTTACGTTCTATTTTTTAAAAAAAATTGATGTTTCATTCTATTATAAAAAAATCACTGCTCTTTTGTGTTTTTTCAATATTTTTATACTCTTTTTTTGCAGCTTTTTTATTTATTTTTTTAAATCTATTTCTTTTTTGAAATTAGCATAACCACAATTGTTATACGTTGAAACATGCATTATTGCAACTCATATAAGAAAAAGCCCTGTGAAAGCTTTACTATAAGAAACTTTATTTGACCAAAACAAATACATAGGATTTTGAGGAGCAGATAATGCAACTCAAACTCAAAATGGAAAATCTAACTCCAACTTTCTTCAACAGTTCAACTGCAATTCCCTAAATCCAAAAACCAACCCATATCATTATTGCAAGTCCAAATGAAGAACTATAAATAAAACAAGTCGAACATCAAAAAGAAAATAGATATACACATTCTATACAATTTTTAACTACAATTATTATTTAGATACATATTTTATACGACTCTATATAGTGTCTACATGCATTTTTAAAATGTATCAATCTAGTATAAGAGAGTATCAATTGAGTATATGGACACTGCAAGTGTATCAATTTAGCATAAAAGTGTATTAATGTGGTATAAAAGAGTATCAATTGGGTATAGGGATTGCATGTGCTTGCATAGAATATCCTTTCTCTTTTTCTAAAAAGTGTATCAATATAACATAAAAGTGTATCAATTGAGTATAGAGATTGCATGTGCCCAATTGGGCCAAATGGCTAAAAACGGAGATTACTTTAGCCGACTGGCTACAGCATGTCCACCTTTTCAATTATGGGCCATTTTGTTTTAAAATGGCCATGCCATGTCCTTTTCCCTATTATATATTCCTTTTGTCACATTTTATGTGTCGTTATTTGACTGTACACGGAGTTTAAGAAATAAATAATGACTTTGTACGTTTACAAAATTATCCCTAGGTCACTTTAATGTTTACTTTTTAGTTGTCTTTTCTAATTAAGTGGGAACCAATAAGGATAAAATGGGGATGCTGTCATTAAATAGTTGTCAAATAAGGAAAGATAACATTTTTTTTTATGGATAAAAAAAAATAGTGACACATAAAATGAAACGGGGGGAGTATAAGTTATAACCCTTCAACCATAATTCATTATTCAATATTCACTTCACAATTCCATATCAGCGGTGCCTCGCAACCCTAATTTTATTTTCTGAATCTCGGTTCTCACTTCCGTCAACGGAACTAGTAGTCACTACACACTTCCGTCAACAAGTATACTATTTTAATAAAAAAAAATACCTCCAAGACTACATATATTATTTAAGAAAGTAACACAAAAATTTAAGAAAATAAGTTTTTTCAGACATTAAAGTAGAAAAAAAAAGAATGAATCGAAAGTTACTACTCACTTTCAGTCATCATGAAAAAAGGTCCACTACTTTGATCTTCAAAATCAAAAAAAGAAAATCAATAAAACTGAACTGAATTTGCAGAAATCGAACCAAACTGAATTTATTTGGTTCGATTATGGTTGTCATTTTCGCCAAGACGAAAATAAAAAAATCGAATCAATATAAATAATCGAACAAACCGAATGTTCACCTCCCTAAGTATACATGTCTACTTGCATTTTTCAGGAAAATTACTTTCTTCACAAATTCGTTATTGCTCAAACTGCTGGAAGAGGAAATGCAAGAAGCATCCTTTTTTAAAATATTTTTTTTTTATTAGAGGTAGGGAAAGGGGAAATAGGGAAGAAGATTATAAGGTGGAAAATTAAACTCTTACCAACAGCGTAAAAGTTCATTTAGTTAATTAACTAAGCGACTAAAATTTCTCCAATAAAAAATTTAAATATAGGCATGAAGGCATGGGAGAAGAGGTCATTCGAACTTTGGAACCGTGTATATAAAGTTATTTTATCATTTTTTATGAATTTAGTTGGTGCCTTATGACTTTTAATTATTAGAGACGTTGTAGCATATTGGATTTAAAAATATTCATTAAACAAGTTATTGTCATTACTATTTTTATAGTGGGGTACATCAATATCCTTTATCCTTTCCCTATATTTATATAAGACGATTAATCAACAAATAATATGTATGATAGGTTAGGATCTAAATCAAAAAAGAATATAATGGTGAGATAAATTCTAGATTCTGATTCTTGATTTACGAGCGATGAATATTTCTAAAATAAGTGTCACTAATGATATTTTTATTAGTAGAAGATTAATTATATATCGTTAGTTCAGAAATTATCTAATTAAATTATTCCGATAAGACATTAGAACACACGAATAGTAGAATAGAAACATGATTCAGGTAATCAGACTATGATTGTTTTAAATACTAATCATGTAATGACATATATATTCACATAAAATTGAATTCAAATAATATTACATAGAAAATAAGAGAAAGGGCATATGTTTGAAGAAAAATAAATCACAAGTATTATTTAGAACCAAAATTTCAAAGCCACACGTTGAAGAACTTCGTAAATTAGTATAAATTATTTTCCGTTTCTTTAAAAGTGTGAGTTTCTAAATTGATATTTTATTGTTATTTGTTTAGTGTTATATTATATACCAGAGTTGTTTTTACTTCTTTTTTTTTTTTTGGTCTTGCGAAACTTCTTCTTCTTCTTTTTATTATTTTCATTAAATTAACTATATTTCGTCTGCGCGAAGCGCGGGTACGTTAATTAGTGTATAATACTAAAGGAGAACTGTAGAAGAGGTAATGTGGCAGTCCTCTAAAGCAAAAAAAAAAAAAAAAAATAGGGGCAAAATTCACAAATAATATACTTAAGACCCTAATTATTAGTTTCATAGCAACACTTTCATAATTACTTGGTGTAGCAACTTGTATTTTATATTTTTAAAAATCGTTGCTATAAAAATACATATACAACTAATTTTACTGCCTTTAATTAATTGAAAGTGGTTGAGCTAAATATGGTATAATTACCCATTAATTAAATGTATAGATTCCTTTTCCATTAAAAACTCTTAAATCACGTAATTTTCATTATATGTTAACAACAGTAAACAAAATTCAAATTTCATTTTTTTCCATTAATGTGTTCATCCAAATAAAAAAAACAGCAAATTCGTCTGAAATTTCTTCAAATTCAACATCAGTTTCGGCTGAATTTTTTGTTGTTGAATCAAATTTGACTGAAATTTCTTCGAATTCAACGTTAGTTTCAAAACAAAGAATTAATTTCATTGAATCAAATTCAATTGTAGTATCTTCAGTTCAATTTGTTTGAATTCAGCAATCAGTTGCAAATTCAACCTTTACTGTTGTTGAAGGTACTTATCATTATTGTTTTTTGGTTCAAATTTTTTTTTCAACCATTACTGATGGTCCATTCTATTTTTTGTTATCGTCGTTAATTTATTTTTGAAAAATTTGTAAACAAATTTCATGTTACTAGCAATGCAGCAGTAAATTCAACAGATAGAATAAATATGTTCGAAAATTCAACAATTTGTTGCAAATTTCATCTTACCTGTTGTTTCTTGTATTAAAACTTCAAAATTCAACTATTGTTTTAGGGATCGGAAATTGAGAGTATAACTGTATATATGATAAGATCTTTTATATTTGTTTTACTTGTGTTCGATTCAGTAGTTTCTGTATTTAGTTGTACTTGGCGTTGATCAAATACTGTGCCATTGTATTTACCTGAAAAAAATTAATTTGATTCTAAGTTTTGTGTAACAAAAATTTTCTAAATGTATTTTTTAGTGTTTTTGTTGGGTCATATGAAGTGATTGAACAACAAACTGATAGAATTCAGTTTGTTTGAGCTGATGAAATTCTGTTTTTGTTTTTTTTTTAAGTTTTGCTTGGTGGAATTTGATAGTACAACTTTATAATTGAAAATTACTTTTATATATGGTTTGGTTGTATTTGATTATGAAAGTTTTGAATTTGATTGTAGGTAACCTACAACATAAATTTTGTGAAAATTTACTATCGCTGAAAACTTTTGATGTGTTTGTATTTTACTTTAAAAAAATATTGTGTAAATGTATTTTTTTGATTGATGATGTTGGTTGTGTAACTTTGTTTGCGATTTAAGCTAAAAAGTGTATGTTGTAACAGTTGACATCTGACAAAATATTTATATTTACGTATTTTTGGTTAAATCAATTAGAAATGGGAAGCATACCAGTTCTTGTGAAGCACTCTTGTAGGTGAACGTATGAAAAAAACTACGAAGATTACTTCACTGTTGTTATACTGTTGAGCACAACATCATTATTCATTGAGCTACATGATGTTTTGGCATCTCACTTAAATGTGGACTTAACCAACAAACGTATTTTAGTGGAATATCAAATCGTTGGTAATACAGGGCAAATACAAATACATAATGATATGGGTTTAAAGGTTGTTATTTTGTAGAAAAAAGAAATACAAGACATAAATTGTATTCCTTTATATGTAAGCATTTTGGAAAAAGTTGTAGGGAGCAGCTTTGCAAGTTCATCCGGTTGTGTTGCTGAAAGAAGAACCGTCTGTAACAACGTGCAAGCAGTATTAAGTGCAAATAACGAAGGAGCTTTGATGGTTTCTGAAGATACTACAGCATTAGATGTATTTGAGATGGATACGATTGAGATGATTATCTCAGACCCCATCACAAACATATTGAGACAGACCAGGTTTACTTGACGAAAAATATTTTAAAGTCATTCATGAAGGACTATACAATTAAGGAGAAATTTCAAACGCGAAGTGAAAGGTCAAGCAAGAAATGGTACGTACGTTCTATATCATTTTGATCATGTTTAAAATGAGTTTGAATATGTATTTTGATAGTTTTAAAAATATTGGATGTGGTTATACATTATTTTGCAAATCAAGGAACTGCAATTTTTTAATGTGTGCATCAGGTATGGGAGGTTCTGGAATGTTTAGAATAAGAGAATTCATACCTCAACATACCTGCCCGATGAAGGATAAGGTTTATCCAAAAGTACATGCTACTAGTGTGTTGATAGGTGGTATGGTTAAACAAACATTCAAGAACCACAAAAGAAAAGACAGTGCGACCGAAATCAAAGATGATATGAAGGAAGACTTTGGTATAGATTTGACATACACTTTATGTTGGAGGGCCAAGGAAAGAGCATTAGAAGAGTTGAGGGGTAAGCCGTCTGCATCCTACGGAAAATTACCATCCTACTTATATGTTTTGAACAATACATATCCTGAGTCACATATTAGAATGAAGAAGACGGATGAGAATGAGTTCTTATATGTATTTATAGCTCTCCATACATTCATTAAAGGATTCGATCATTGTATACCTGTCGTAGTTGTTGATGGTAGTCATCTGAGAGGAATGTATACTGGGATATTTATAACTGTATGTACGATTGATGGAGTAGGTTAATATAATTTTATATCTATTTTGTATTTATGTTGTAGAACTGGTTGTATGTTTATATGTATTTTCTGCATATCAAGTGAAAATACAAATGTCTAGTTGATATATTCATTTCTGTTTAAAAATATATATATTTGCAAAGTTTCATGGATGAAACATGTACGTTTACTTGATAATGTATGAATGTGATGTGCATTTACATGTTAGTACATGTAATTGATGTTATTTCTTTGGTATGCTCCAGATGTATTTTTGAAATGTTTAATGTTAACACTGCATATGTATTTTTAGGCTAAATATATTTGATATATAATGCATATGTATTTTTAAGCAAAAAATGAACATTGCATATGTATTTTTTAACTAAAACTCACAGTAAATAGTAAAAACTGCATAAAATACTCAAATTAATCTTTAATTCTTATCAAAATTAGGCACACTTCAGAACTAAATTAATTTTATTGAGTTCAAAAATAAGTACTATTATAACCTACAATTAGAACCACTTCAAAACATAAAAATTAGTTTGTACAATCAGAACCTACATCCACAAACCAGTTTCTCAGCTATCCAAATTAATAAATCCATCAACCATCATACATCAAAAACTTCAGTGACGCTAGTTATTGTACTTTGCCTTGCAGGACTCAAGGGTGCTTCGACGTCACTATGAGCATTTGTTTCTTGTTTTCGGATGCCATAGTCTCACAAAAGTACAACATATCTTGTACGGAGTGCGTTGGGGTCAAAATCAGTAGAAAGAATTTTGTGACCATAAGAAAGGCACTCTGCATATGTAACCATATAGACACCACAATACCTACAAAAAATGATTAATAAGTAAAATATATTATGTACAAACTTACAATTTTGGTATATATATATTAAAATACTTACAAGCTTCCACTCGATTGTTAAGGTAAATTCTCTTCAAATAAAATATCAAACATATCTGAAGAGTCTTTGTCTTTGTTTCTTAAATGGTTTTGAAGAACAGTTCCTTTCTTATCGTAGAAATCACAAGCTTGGAGACACAAAGGAATTATCTCAGCTAATTTTTTGATCTCAGTGAAAACAACCGGGTAATGACCTGATGATTTATATGAATAGTATAAGAATATGCACCTCTCTGAGAAGGACAAAACTACAAGCACCCAATGATGTTTTTTCTTTATATTGACTGGAATATAAATGTCTTCCACCGTATGTCATGGCACAACAGCATGCATACGGAACCCATTGATGTATTCATTAAGGTGGGCCTCTTGTCCTCCCACCGTAAGGTTTGGATCATCCATAGAATAAACATCATGAACGGTCTTAATTATATTCATAAAGTTGCAGTCTACTGTGCTGAATTTGCAAGATCTATTGGGGTCATACTTCGACTTCTTCCTCAAGTAGTAGAAGCAAACACCAATTTGCTGCAGTAATTAACACCACAAATCTTAGAACATTCAAAGTTTACCTGCATATGTATTTGCAGGTAACATAATATGTATTTTAAGTAGTGTTACAACTATAATGGAAAAATTATCAAATAATAGACTAACCGAGTTTGTCCATGACTAATCAGGGAACCCCATTGTGTAGAGCTAGATTTTATCTTCAACAGTCTTAACTCTGAAATGCATCATTGGAATGGTTGATTTTCCCTTTTTGTAATGATCCACATTTTCCTTTCTGTTTTTTTATAAGTACATGTTAAATCATGAAGTCATAATGGAATTAAAATAAATAAGTTGAAACATTTCAATAGAAATACCTTTTAGCATGAACTTTCAGAAGGTCAACAAAAATCCAATCCATGAACTTCTTAACAATCTTCGTATCCATTATACCATCAATCAGGTGATAAGTAAATGGATGTTTCTGAGGGAATATACGTATATGCCCTGCTGAGCTCCCTATATAGTTACAGAATACAAAAAATGTAATTAATAAAAATATATTTGCATAATATATTATATTGAAAACTATATATATAACTTAAGTGTACTTACCGGTAGCTGAACCAAACTTGATCATGTATGGTGACTCCTTGACTTTGGATGGTCGCCTAATCCTTATATTTTGAATGGGAGTTTGAACTTCACAATTAGCAGAGGGATGAACAATGATGTTTTTACTGCTGTAGGCATTCAGACTAGGAAGTAGCTCATCAGGGATAGTGTTTTGTGAGTCAGGCCAAACTAGATCATCCCTTTATTTATCAGTGGTTACTTCTTGTATTTTAGGAGGTGTCATAATTTGCTCCACCGTACCAAGATCAACCTTTACGTGCATATCTGATTTTGAGCTCAATCCAACATTCTCTTTTTTAATCTTTATAAAATGAAAAAAAAAATTAGTTTGTTCTGTCAAAAATTAACCCACATAACGTCAAAAATATGTTCATCATCTATACTTGACAATGATCTTCAATAACAGACTCAAACTTTTTATCATTCAAATGTTCATCAGTAGGTTCTTCTTCATAGGTTGCCGATGGATATGTTGTGATGCTTTCTCTCTAGTAGGCATTAGACTTGGTAACAAATCATCTGAAATTGTAAACTACGAATCAGAAAAATTTGTTTCATCCATTTTCTCATCGCTGATCTACAACAAAAATGAAAGAAAATATATAATTGTCTTCTGGATTGTTAGGATTATTGCATCACATAAACTCAAAGTTCAATTCATTATACATACTCGACCATCATGATGAACAATCTTTTCAGAATGTATATAATCCAAATTTATACTTCGGAGAAGCTCATTAGGGATTAAATGCTGAGAATTAATTTCAATGTTTGTTTTTTCTAGATGCAAATCAGTGCACCCCTTGCAAACAAGTAAAAAAAATTAAAACAACATCAAACAAAAATTCAGTTGTATATGTTTATACAGGTCTATATATAAAATTACATATAACTACTAAAAATACATAATTACATATGTGCACTCAAATGAAAAAATATATGTTAGTTATTATTTACCTTTGTACCATCCTGATTTTCACCCAAACTCTAATCAACATTCGGACTGAAACGTTGTGTTGATGTTTCGGTACCAGAATAATTCATATGTTGGGGTTCAGGATCTTTATCTTCATATTGTTTCTACAAATATAAGTTTAAAAAACTATTAATACTTGAGTTCACTAAATATGTATATACCAACCCACTAAAAATACATATTGCTATAAAACATCATTCTCAAAATATATACTAATATACAAAACTAAAAATAAACTATATTACAGATTATAATATTTGCAATCAACCTAACAATTCATGTTATTATAACAGAATACTCACAAATAGATATCTATTTTCTTTAAAAACAGCATATGTATTTTTTGAATACACTTCATATATATTTTTGCATATACTGCATATGTATTTTTTGAATACTCTGCATATGTAATAATAAAAAAAATTACCTTTCTCTATTCAATTGCTTTGAGCATCAGATTGAAATATTTTTTCACTAAACTACAAATTTCTTTAAACTCTTCACGAACTTGTTTTCATACAAAATTATTACACATAATTTTTTTAATATAAAACAGGTATTTGACAAAAAACTTACCTCATCGCGGAATGCATCAAAAAAATTTTTAAAAATAAAGGCTTCTTTCTCTACATGACTCTCTGGCTTTGACACGGTTTCTTCCTCTACAGGACTCACTGACTTTGACTGTATCGGAGAAAAAATAACCCTAGTTGTTTGCTTCACTTTCTTCATTTTTGAAGAATTTGCCTGTTGTGTTTGAATTGGCTTGAAAACTGATGTCTTCATTCCAGCAGTCTTTGCAACACGAGGAGCTGGTGTCCTCTTTTGGGTATGCTCGACAACAATATTGATCGGTTTTTTCCTTAACGATTTCTTCACTGCTTTGATTGATGAATCAACCTTTTATTTCTTTTTCGAATGTTCATTTATCTGTTTTGGTGGTGGATCCTGGAAGTCATAATCAGAGTCAAATGAATGTTCATCTTCAATTACATCCTTCTGTGGTATTTGAAACTTTGCCAATTCCGTTTGAGTTGGCTCTATGTTCTTAAATACAACTTATGAATATAGATACAATATGTTAAAGAATCTGTTAAACAATTGTAAATGAAAAAGTATATATGTAGACTATATATTGCATATTAATACATATCTATTTATTAAAAAACGAACCTTGCCATCGTCATTGAACATAGCATGCATCAAAAACTCAAAACATGGTCTAGGTGCATTTGTCTTTCAATTTAATAATCGGAGAATTTGATTATCAAACTTTGGTGGGATATTTGAACAACACTCATAAAGCCATACTTGAATAGCCAGTGGCATTCCATGAATCAAATAAAATTTACCACCAGCTTTCAACTGGTTGTTCAAACTTCTCGCTAGATCCTCAAAAGATAAAGTACCCCATGAAAATCCTTATATCTTTCACTGTCTACCAAATCAAAATAAAGATGGGGTATAACCACAGTTTCAACATTAGATAACACAAAAGAATGCAGAAAATACAGAATTGCAAACTTCTCAGCATCCTCATCATTATTCCCCCCCCCCCCCGACTTTCTCCGTGAATACTAAAAATAGTTGTCTTTTCTATATAATTTCTACACCATTGAAATACTTCTCAACAATTCTATTTGGTACACCCTCGTAAAAAATAAAGTCATACCTATTAGACACACAATTCAATTCTGTAACGATAGCAAATTCTCGAGGAGTAAAATTAAGAGAGGTTCCATTAGCACAAATCACAATCCCAGAAAAGGAACTACCCTTAACCTCAAGCATCATAACGCATCTGCACAACTGTGTTTGCACTATACATTGCTTCTTCTTCATAAAATAACTAAAAATGTTGTTATTGTAAAAAAATTTAAACTGTTCCTTGTTTAATATGACGCGTATGCTTCCATAAATATCATTGTCACTGTACGAGCACATGTGTGGTGCAAATCTTGAAAGTTTTCTGACAATGAATATTTCGTCACGCATCACCTATACAAATTAAAACTACAACTTCTCAAAATGTAAGAAAAATTCAAATCTGCAAAAAAATACATATAACATGCATATGTATTTTGATCAGACAAAAAATGCAATCAATACTGAAAAAATACATATCAAATATACTAAAAATACATATAGCCAAAAAACTTCTTAAACTGTAAAAAAAAATTAAATCAGCAAAAAAATACATATGCATGATAACATAAAAATACATATCTTCAGCAACAATATATCATCAGTAAAAATACATATCATCAGCAAAAATACATATCATCAGCAAAAATACATATGCATCAGCAACGATAGATTTTCACAATTATACTATCATCTTCACAAATCAGTTTTCTACCATCCCTAAAAATAAATATCATCATAACATAAAAATACATACTAACTACTTGAAAAAATACATTTAATCCCAACTTTTATAACATCTTTACTTAGAACAAAAACAAAACTTAACATGCAATAATAAAAAATACATTTACAATAAAAAAATACCTCTTCCTCACTATCTTCTTCCGATTCAGCAGCAGACGAGTTTTGAACATCGTCATCAACCTTTCTTACTTCTTCAAAGTCTTTAGATTTTCTTTTCTTCTTGAATTTTTTAATTTTTTGTTCCTTTGGAGAAGGAATTTTGTTCAACCGTCTTTTTTTCAAAATTTCCGTCATCTTCACAGAGTCGTTGCGAAACTTCAACCTAATCTCCTTCGATTTCTCAGATTTCTTCAACTGTAAAGGATTTGAAACAACTTTAAATTTAACTAAATCTTCTTGAGTTAACTCAATACTAAAAGATGGTGCATAATCAGTAGCATCTTTTACTGTTTGCTAAGCCATTAAAGCATAAAAACCTTAAAATCGGATTTTGAGATATATTACAGTAGAAAAAAAAATGCTAACATGCAATAAGTGAATTAAATAGTTACCTGAAATAGAAGACGATAACCTTATCAGATCGTGCTAAAAATCGTGCAAAAGGAAAAAAAAATTGAAGACGGGAGTGATTGTTAATGGCGTAAAAGAAGGGAGAAAATATTTTAAAATAAGGAAAGAGAAAGAAGAAAAGCGTGAAAGGGGGGAATATTTGGCACGGTAACTTCTTAGGCGGCAAAAGTAGGGGCCCACATTAAAATATTGCTACAGATGCTACAAAATGTAATTTGACATAAATGTTGCTATTTTTTGTAATTTAACACTTAGGTATGCTACTCTATGTAGTTTTCCAAAAAAAAAAAAAAGACATTTATTTTTTTCCTCAAATTTTTGATATTTTTCTTAAATTTTTTTCTATTTATATGATTTATTAGAAAATCTAAAAACTAATTCTTCATTATATTTTCTTAATTACCTATTTACTTTTCAGTTTATATAGCCCAGAAGTAATTTTCATTAATTTAGATATCATTTATAATGCAATAAAGTACTATTATGATATATATATATATATATATAATTTTCATTACATTCTCCTTTGGGCTACAACATCGGTTTTTTTTCTTCAGTTGGCAGTTAAAATTTTCATTTTTTTGGCCTTGCTTTTTCTTTTTTTAAAAATATTTTTGTTTAAAATTAAAAAATTCAAAAGTCACTCATTAAACTCTCTTAATTTTATTAAACTTGATATGTTCGAAAAACTGAAAACTCATTTCATTCTTAATAATGTTGAAAGTCAAGACACTTTATACATGATAAAAACAAATATATAAACAACATGAATTTTAACAAAGGCCAATGATGAATTTCAATCCTTTGAATGAAAGGTTTAATAATACAACATAACCTTTTCTTCATATTCTGCAAGCACGGGATTCACATAGAGTTTTAAAATTATTTGATAAGGAAAGAAAGTTTCATAACAAAGTCGTCCTTTAGTTATTAAGGGAGAGCTTATTTCTTCCGGGACGTATATAAAAATTATTATTTTTTTCTGTTAGAAATTCGTTATCATCGGCCGTCCTATTTAGTTTCTCTTATTTATCAGTATATTCCCAACAATTCGTTCATTTACTGCTTATTAGTTATTATAAATGTCATTTGTTTTTCTCTACTCTTAACATTGATGTGTTTGCTGGTGATTTGACTTGGGAGACTCGAAGGAGACCATGAAAGCATAGAAAAAAATTACTTAGAAAAAATTTGATAAAATCTTATATGAGATCGTCAAACAGCAACATATAAGTTATCGATACAATTCAGTCATCTATACATATTTGCTATAGTTATAAAGCTAAGCGATTATAAGTGAGCATCAATTTATCAATTATTGTTATATTTCTCACAGATAGCATAGAGTTGTTTTATATTTTTAAAAAAATTAGATAGTGATGTTATAACTGATGTTAGAGAATGAAAGTGTCAAAGTGAGCAAGCGATGGTTATCGCAATTCATATGCGTCCCGCATAATTTTTATATAATTTAGAATTATATAATTTTTATTTTTGTCTTTTATCATGTTACTGCAGGTATATGTACATTCCAAAGTTCACATATGATTTCACAAAAATTTAGAGATATTATGACAAGAAAAGGCTAGTCGATTTGACGTGGGATGATTTTGTAGAGATGGACATTAAGGAATAATAAGTTAAGAAGAAAAGGAATAATAGTAATAAAAGAAATTAAACGAAAAGGAAATAGACTCAATATCAAAAACGGAAAAGGTATAAACACTACTAAAAAAATAGTTTTTCCGACCACATGTGGTCGATTTTTTATCTTTTTAAGAAAATATTTTTTTAAAAAAAAAAAAGCGACCACATGTGGTCGCTTTTATATTTTAAAATTCCAAAATAATCATTACAATAATTTTTATATTAATTATTATTTATTTTTTAAAAAAATAAAATAAAAATAAAAATAGCGACCACTTGTGGTCGATTTTGGAATTAAAAATAAATAACAAAGAAAATAATTTTAAAAAACCGACCACTTGTGGTCAATTTTATTTAAAAAATATAATTATTTAAAAAGGGACCACTTGTGGTCGATTTTATTTTAAAAATTAAATTTAAAATATTTTATAAAAGCGATCACAAGTGGTCAGTTTGAAATTAAAAAAATAAAAAATAAAATATTTTTTAAAAACCGACCACAGTTTTATTTTAAAAATTAAATTTAAAATATTTTATAAAAGAGACAATAAGTGGTCGATTTTAAAATTAAAAAAAAAAAAGAAAAAAGAAAATAATTTTAAAAAACCGACCACTTATGGTGGTTTTATTTAAAAAATACAATTAAAAAGTAGTTTTAAAAAGCGACCACTTGTGGTCGGTTTTATTTTAAAAATTAAAATATTTTATAAAAGCGACCAGAAGTGGTCGGTTTTGGAATTAAAAAAATATAAAAAAGAAAATTATTTAGGAAACCGACCACTTGTGGTCGCTTTTATATTAACAAAATAAAATATTTTAAAAAAGAGACCACTTGTGGTTGGTTTTTATTAAAAAATAATTATATGTAAAATCAAATATATTATTTTTTGAAATTACACTGATCACACATAATCGATAATCAATATAATAATAATAAAAAACAATCGGCAAGTTTATTTTCATTCCCTCGATATGGACAATCTTAGATTTTATAAAAACATTATACTAAAAAATATATCTAATAAAATAAATAAATTAATCTTTATCTTTTACTTATGTTTCATATATAAAATAAATATTGTTCTTTTTATATACGTTAAATGACGTTAAACATGCATAAT